>CP136058.1:144554923-154554923 GCA_032464435.1 Aegilops umbellulata | reverse complement strand
GGGACTTTGTGTATGTTCTCGAAAGGCGTTGGTCGAGTGCTCATTAAGAAAGTTTCTGAACAAACTCCTTAAGAAAAGTCCTCCAAAAGTTCCCTATGAAAGAATCCTTTGAATCATCTGGTCGTCACAAACGTTTTCACTACTTATGGAGCAAAAATGGATTCTGTATGAGTCAGATATCCATGTTTCAGTTAATATTGCGCAAAACAGATTCCGAACGACAGTAATCGACTAGTTCTTGTGTAGTTGCATTCGATCGTTCCATTCTACTTCACTAAACATCTCCATATGAGATCCAGTTACTTCTAGGGAAATGCAAGAGATATTTTTTATGATGATGCACTAGGTCCAGAGCTGGAACTTTGTGTATATTCTCTAAAGGCGTTGGTCGAGTGCTCATTAAGAAAGTTTCGGTATAAGTTTTTAAACAAACTCCTTAAGAAAAGTTCTCCAAAAGTTACCTATGAAACAATCCTTTGAAGCATCTTGCCGTCACAAACATTTTAACTACTTCTGGAGCAAAACCGGACTCCGTATGAGTCAGATATCCATGTTTCAGTCAACACCTGCGCAAAACTGATTTCGAACAATAGTTACAAAATAGTTCTTGTGTAGTTGCATTAGATTTTTTCTATTCTACTTCATGAAATACCTCCATATGAGATCTAATTACTTCTAGGGAAATGCAAGAGATCTTTGTTATGATGATGCACTAAGTCCGCAGCTGGTTCTTTGTGTATGTTCTCCAAAGGCGTTTGTCGAGTGCTCATTAAGAAAGTTTCTGTACGAGTTTCTGAACGAACTCCATAAGAAAAGTTCTCTAGAAGTTCCCTATGAAAGAATCCTTCAAAGCATCTGGTCGTCACAAAAGTTTTCACTACTTGTGGAGCCTAAACAGACTCTGTATGAGTCAGATATCCATGTTTCAGTCAACACTACACAAAACTGATTCCGAACGACAGTTACAGAGTAGTTCTTGTGTAGTTGCATTCGATTTTTTCAATTCTTCTCCACTAAACATCTCCATATGAGATCCATTTACTTCTAGGGAAATGCAAGAGACCTTAGTTATCATGATGCACTAGGTCCATAGTTGGGACTTTGTGTATGTTCTCGAAAGGCGTTGGTCGAGTGCTTATTAAGAAAAAAATTGTACAAGTTTCTGAACGAACTACTTAAGAAAAATTCTCCAAAAGTTCCCTATGAAAGAATACTTTGAATCATCTGGTCGCCATAAATATTTCGACTACTTGGGGAGCAAGAATGGACTCCGTATGATTCAAATATCCACGTTTCAGTCAATAATGCACAAAACTGATTCCGAACGACAGTTATACACTAGTTCTTGTGTAGTTGCATTCGATTGTTTCTATTCTACTTCAGTAAACATCTCCATATGAGATCAAATTACTTCTAGGGAAATGCAAGAGACCTTTGTTATGATTATGCACTTGCTCCACAGCTGGAAGTTTGTGTATGTGCTCGAAAGGCGTTGGTCTAGTGCTCATTAAGAAAGTTTCTGTACAAGTCTCTAAACGAACTCCTTAAGAAAAGTTCTCCAAAAGTTCCCTATGAAAGAATCCTTTGAAGCATTTGGTCGTCATAAACTGTTTTAACTACATGTGGAGCAAAAACAGACTCTGTATGAGTCAGATATCCATGTTTGTGTCAATACCTGGTCAAAACTAAACCCGAACGACAGTTACAAACTAATTCTTCTGTAGTTGCATTAGATTTTTTCTATTCTACTTAACTAATCTTCTCCATATGAGATCCAATTACTTGTAGGGAAATGCAAGATACCTTAGTTATGATGATGCACTAGGTCCCCAGCTGGTTCTTTGT
The DNA here is from genome assembly GCA_032464435.1 of Aegilops umbellulata. Taxonomy (NCBI): domain Eukaryota; kingdom Viridiplantae; phylum Streptophyta; class Magnoliopsida; order Poales; family Poaceae; genus Aegilops; species Aegilops umbellulata. The sequence goes on along the minus strand of CP136058.1, from coordinate 154,553,078 downwards.
GTATGTTCTCCAAAGGCGTTTGTCGAGTGCTCATTGATACGTCTCCAACGTATCTATAATTTTTGATTGCTCCATGCTATATTATATTATGTTTTGGACATTATCGGGCTTTATTATACACTTTTATATTATGTTTGGAACTAACCTATTAACCGGAGGCCCAACCCAGAATTGTTGTTTTTTGTCTATTTCAGAGTTTCGCAGAAAAAGAATATCAAACGGAGTCCAAACGGAGTCCAAACGGAATGAAACCTTCGGGAACGTGATTTTTAGAACGAACGTGATCCAGAGGACTTGGACCCTACGTCAAGACATCAACCAGGAGGGCACGAGGTAGGGGCGCGCCTACCCCCCTGGGTGCGCCCTCCACCTTTGTGGGCCCCACGTTGCTCCACCGACGTACTTCTTCCTCCTATATATACCTACGTACCCCCAAACTACCAGATATGGGGCCAAAAACCTAATTCCACTGCCGCAACCTTCTGTACCCGCGAGATCCCATCTTGGGGCCTTTTCCGGAGCTCCACCAGATGGGGCATCGATCACGGAGGGCTTCTACATCAACACCATAGCCTCTCCGATGATGTGTGAGCAGTTTACCTAAGACCTTCGGGTCCATAGTTGTTAGCTAGATGACTTCTTCTCTCTTTTTGGATCTCAATACAATGTTCTTCCCCTCTCTTGTGGAGATCTATTCGATGTAATCTTCATTTGCGGTGTGTTTGTTGAGACCAATGAATTGTGGGTTTATGATCAAGTTTATCTATGAACAATATTTGAATCTTCTCTAAATTCTTTTATGTATGATTGGTTAACTTTGCAAGTCTCTTCGAATTATCAGTTTGGTTTGGCCTACTAGATTGATCTTTCTTGCAATGGAAGAAGTGCTTAGCTTTGGGTTCAATCTTGCGATGTCCTTTCCCAGTGAGAGTAGGGGCAGCAAGGCACCTATTGTATTGTTGCCATCGAGGATAACAATATGGGGTTTATATCATATTGCATGAGTTTATCCCTCTACATCATGTCATCTTACTTAAAGCGTTACTCTGTTCTTATGAACTTAATACTCTAGATGCATGCTGGATAGCGGTCAAAGTGTGGAGTAATAGTAGTAGATGCAGGCAGGAGTCGGTCTACTTGTTTCGGACGTGATGCCTATATACATGATCATACCTAGATATTCTCATAACTATGCTCAATTCTATCAATTGCTCAACATAATTTGTTCACCCACCGTAATACTTATGCTCATGAGGGAAGCCACTAGTGAAACCTATGGCCCCCGGGTCTATTTTCCATCATATTAATCTTCCGTCAACAAGTTATTTTTAGCACCGTTTTCATTTTGCTTTCTTTACTTTGCATCTTTATCATAAAAATACGAAAAATATTATCTTATCATATCTATCAGATCACACTCTCGTAAGTGACCGTGAAGGGATTGACAACCCCTTTATTGCGTTGGTTCCGAGGATTTATTTGTTTGTGTAGGTCCGAGGGACTCGTGTGTGGCCTCCTACTGGAATGATACCTTGGTTCTCAAAAACTGAGGGAAATACTAACGCTACTTTGCTGCATCACCCTTTCCTCTTCAAGGGAAAACCAACGTAGTGCTCAAGAGGTAGCACTCATTAAGAAAGTTTCTGTACAAGTTTGTGAACAAACTCTTTAAGAGAAGTTCTCCAAAAGTTCCCTGTGAAAGAATCCTTTGAAGCATCTGGTCGTCACAAACATTTTCCCTACTTGTGGAGCCAAAACGGACTCATATGAGTCAGATATCCCTGTTTCAGTCAACACAGCAAAAAAAACTAATTCCGAACAACAGTTACAAACTAGTTCTTGTGTAGTTGCATTCGATTTTTTCCATTGTACTTCACTAAAGATCTCCATATGAGTTCCAATTACTTCTAGGGAAATGCAAGTGACCTTAGTTATGATGATGCACTAGGTCCACAACTAGGACTTTGTGTATGTTCTCGATAGGCGTTGGTCGAGTGCTCATTAAGAAAGTTTATGTACAAGTTTTTGGACGAACTCCTTAAGAGAAGTCCTCCAAAAGTTCCCTATGAAATAATCGTTTGAATCATCTGGTCGTCACAAACGTTTTGACTACTTGTGGAGCAAAAATGGACTCCATATGAGTCAGATATCCATGTTTCAGTCAATATTGCGCAAAATAGATTCCGAACGACAGTAATAGACTAGTTCTTGTGTAGTTGCATTGGATTTTTCCATTCTACTTCACTAAAAATCTCCATATGAGATCCAGTTACTTCTAGGGAAATGCAAGAGATATTTTTATGATGATGCAATAGGTCCACAGCTGGAACTTTGTGTATGTTCTCGAAAGGCGTTGGTCGAGTGCTCATTAAGAAAGTTTCTGTACAAGTTTTTAAACAAACTCCTGAAGAAAAGTTCTCCAAAAGTTCCCTATGAAACAATCCTTTGAAGCATCTTGCCGTCACAAACATTTTAACTACTTCTGGAGCAAAATTGGACTCTGTATGAGTCAGATATCCATGTTTTAGTCAACACCTGCGCAAAACTGATTCCGAACGATAGTTACAGAATAGTTCTTGTGTAGTTGCATTAGATTTTTTCTATTCTACTCCACGAAACATCTCCATATGAGATCCAATTACTTCTAGGGAAATGCAAGAGACCTTAGTTATGATGACGCACTAGGTCCCCAGCTGGTTCTTTGTGTATGTTCTCCAAAGGCGTTTGTCGGGTGCTCATTATGAAAGTTTCTATACAAGTTTCTGAACGATTTACTAAGAGAAATCCTTTTAATCATCTCATCTTCACAAAAGTTTTGACTACTTGTGGAGCCTAAACGGACTCCGTATGATTCAAATATCCACGTTTTAGTCAATACGGCGCAAAACTGATTCCGAACGACAGTTATACACTAGTTCTTGTGTAGTTGCATTCGACTGTTTCCATTCTACTTCACTAAACATCTCCATATGAGATCAAATTACTTCTAGACAAATGCATGAGACCTTTGTTATCATGATGCACTAGCTCCATTATGTGCTTGAAAGGTGTTGGTCGAGTGCTCATTATGAAAGTTTCTGTGCAAGTTTCTAAATGAACTCCTTAAGAAAAGTTCTCCAAAACTTCCCTATGAAAGAATCCTTTGAAGCATCTGGTCGTCACAAACGTTTTAACTACATGTGGACGAAAACAGACTCTGTATGAGTCAGATATCCATGTTTCAGTCAATACCTGCGCAAAACTAAAACCGAACCACAGTTACAGACTAATTCTTCTGTACTTGCATTAGATTTTTTCTATTCTACTTAACTAAACATCTCCATATGAGATCCAATTACTTCTAGTGAAATGCAAGATACCTTAGTTATGATGATGCACAAGGTCCCCAGTTGGTTCTGTGTGTACGTTCTCCAAAGGCGTTTGTTGAGTGCTCATTCAGAGAGTTTCTATACAAGTTTGTGAACAAACTCCTTAAGAAAAGTTCTCTAAGGTTGCCTATGAAAGAATCCTTTGAATCATCTAGTCGTCACAAACATTTTACCTACTTGTGGAGCCAAAAAGGACTCTGTATGAGTCAGATATCCTTGTTTCAGTCAACACCGCGAAAAAACTAATTCCGAACAACAGTTACAGACTAGTTCTTGTGTAGTTGCATTCGATTTTTTCCATTCTACTTCACTAAAGATCTCCGTATGATATCCAATTAATTCTAGGGAAATGCAAGAGACATTAGTTATGATGATGCACTAGGTCCACACCTGGGACTTTGTGTATGTTCTCGAAAGGCGTTGGTCGAGTGCTCATTAAGAAAGTTTCTGTACAAGTTTCTGAACGAACTCCTTAAGAAAAGTTCTCCAAAACTTCCCTATGAAAGAATCCTTTGAATCATCTGGTCATCACAAATGTTTAGACTACTTGTGGAGAAAAAAATCGACTCCGTATGAGTCAGATATCCATGTTTCCGTCAATACTTCGCAAAACAGATTTCGAACGACAGTAATGGACTAGTTCTTGTGTAGTTGCAATTGATTGTTTCCATTCTACATCACTAAGCATCTCCATATGAGATCCAGTTACTTCCAGGGAAATGCAAGAGATCTTTTTTATGATGATGCACTAGGTCCACAGCTGGGACTTTGTGCATGTTCTCGAAAGGCGTTGGTCGAGTGTTCATTAAGAAAGTTTACGTACAAGTTTTTGAACGAACTCCTTAAAAAAGTTCTCCAAAAGTTCCCTATGAAACAATCCTTTGAAGCATCTGGCTGTCCCAAACAATTTAACTACTTCTGGAGCAAAATTGGACTCCGTGTGAGTCAGATATCCATGTTTCAGTCAACACCTGCGCAAAACTGATTCTGAGCGACAATTACTGACTAGTTCTTGTGTAGTTGCATTCGATTTTTTCAATTCTAGTCCACTAAACATATCCATATGAGATCCATTTACTTCTAGGGAAATGCAAGGGACCTTAGTTATCATGATGTAGTAGGTCCACAGCTGAGGCTTTGTATATGTTCTCGAAAGGCATTTGTCGAGTGCTCGTTAAGAAAGTTTCTGTACAAGTTTCTAAACGAACTGCTTAAAAAAAGTTCTCCAAAAGTTTCCTTTGAAAGAATCCTTTGAAGCATCTAGTCGACACAAACATTTTGACTACTTGTGGAGCAAAAACAGACTCCGTATGAGTCAGATATCCATGTTTCAGCCAACATTGTGCAAAACTGATTCCGAACGACAGTTACACACTAGTTCTTGTACAGTTGCGTTCAATTTTTTCTATTCTACTTAACTAAATATCTCCTTATGAGATCCAATTACTTCTAGGGAAATTCAAGAGACCTTATTTATGATGACACACTATGTCCCCAGATGGTTAATTTTGTATGTTCTCGAAAGGCGTTGGTCGAGTGCTCCTTAAAAAAGTTTATGTACAAGTTTCTGAACGAACTCCTTAAGAAAAGTTCTCCAAAAGTTCCCTATGATAGAATCCTTTGAATCATCTGCTCGTGACAAACATTTTGACTACTTGTGGAGCCTAAACCGACTTTGTATAAGTCACATATCCATGTTTCAGTCTACACTGCGCAAAACTGATTCCGAACAACAGTTACAAACTAGTTCTTGCGTAGTTGCATTCGATTTTTTCCATTATAATTCACTAAAGATCTCCATATGAGATTCAATTACTTCTAGGGAAATGAAAGAAACCTTGGTTATGATGATGCACTATGTCCACAGCTGGGACTTTGTGTATGTTCTCAAAAAGCGTTGGTCGAGTGCTCACAAAGAAAGTTTCTGCACAAGTTTCTCAATGAACTCCTTAAGAAAATTTTCCAAAATTTCCCTATGAAAGAATCCTTTGAAGAATATCGTCGTCACAAATGTTTTGACTACTTTTGGAGCAAAAATGGACTCCGTATGAGTCGGATATCCATGTTTCAGTCAACACTACGCAAAATTGATTCCGAACGACAGTTACACACTAGTTCTTGTGTAGTTGCATTCGATTTTTTCTATTCTACTTCACTAAAAATCTCTATATGAGATCCAATTACTTCTAAGGAAATGAAAGAGACCTTAGTTATGATGATGCACTAGGTCCCCAACTGGTTCTTTGTGTATGATCTTGTCGAGTGCTCATTAAGAAAGTTTGTGTACAAGTTTTTGAATGAACTCCTTAAGAAAAGTTCTCCAAAATTTCCCTACGAAAGAATCCTTTGAAGTATCTGGTCCTGAGAAACGATTTGACTACTTGTGGAGCCTAAATGGACTCCGTATGAGTCAGATGTCCATGTTTCGGCCAACACTGTGCAAAACAGATTCCGGTCGAAAGTTACACACTAGTTCTTGTGTAGTTGCATTCGATTTTTTACATTCTACTTCACTAAAGATCTCGATATGAGATCCAACTACTTCTAGGGAAATGAAAAAGACCTTAGTTATGATGATGCACTAGGTCCATAGCTGGGACTTTTTGTAAGTGCTCGAAAGGCGTTGGTCGAGTGCTCATTAAGAAAGTTTATGTACAAGTTTTTGGACGAACTCCTTAAGAGAAGTCCTCCAAAAGTTCCCTATGAAATAATCGTTTGAATCATCTGGTCGTCACAAACGTTTTGACTACTTGTGGAGCAAAAATGGACTCCATATGAGTCAGATATCCATGTTTCAGTCAATATTGCGCAAAATAGATTCCGAACGACAGTAATAGACTAGTTCTTGTGTAGTTGCATTGGATTTTTCCATTCTACTTCACTAAAAATCTCCATATGAGATCCAGTTACTTCTAGGGAAATGCAAGAGATATTTTTATGATGATGCAATAGGTCCACAGCTGGAACTTTGTGTATGTTCTCGAAAGGCGTTGGTCGAGTGCTCATTAAGAAAGTTTCTGTACAAGTTTTTAAACAAACTCCTGAAGAAAAGTTCTCCAAAAGTTCCCTATGAAACAATCCTTTGAAGCATCTTGCCGTCACAAACATTTTAACTACTTCTGGAGCAAAATTGGACTCTGTATGAGTCAGATATCCATGTTTTAGTCAACACCTGCGCAAAACTGATTCCGAACGACAGTTACAGAATAGTTCTTGTGTAGTTGCATTAGATTTTTTCTATTCTACTCCACGAAACATCTCCATATGAGATCCAATTACTTCTAGGGAAATGCAAGAGACCTTAGTTATGATGACGCACTAGGTCCCCAGCTGGTTCTTTGTGTATGTTCTCCAAAGGCGTTTGTCGGGTGCTCATTATGAAAGTTTCTATACAAGTTTCTGAACGATTTACTAAGAGAAATCCTTTTAATCATCTCATCTTCACAAAAGTTTTGACTACTTGTGGAGCCTAAACGGACTCCGTATGATTCAAATATCCACGTTTTAGTCAATACGGCGCAAAACTGATTCCGAACGACAGTTATACACTAGTTCTTGTGTAGTTGCATTCGACTGTTTCCATTCTACTTCACTAAACATCTCCATATGAGATCAAATTACTTCTAGACAAATGCATGAGACCTTTGTTATCATGATGCACTAGCTCCATTATGTGCTTGAAAGGTGTTGGTCGAGTGCTCATTATGAAAGTTTCTGTGCAAGTTTCTAAATGAACTCCTTAAGAAAAGTTCTCCAAAACTTCCCTATGAAAGAATCCTTTGAAGCATCTGGTCGTCACAAACGTTTTAACTACATGTGGACGAAAACAGACTCTGTATGAGTCAGATATCCATGTTTCAGTCAATACCTGCGCAAAACTAAAACCGAACCACAGTTACAGACTAATTCTTCTGTACTTGCATTAGATTTTTTCTATTCTACTTAACTAAACATCTCCATATGAGATCCAATTACTTCTAGTGAAATGCAAGATACCTTAGTTATGATGATGCACAAGGTCCCCAGTTGGTTCTGTGTGTACGTTCTCCAAAGGCGTTTGTTGAGTGCTCATTCAGAGAGTTTCTATACAAGTTTGTGAACAAACTCCTTAAGAAAAGTTCTCTAAGGTTGCCTATGAAAGAATCCTTTGAATCATCTAGTCGTCACAAACATTTTACCTACTTGTGGAGCCAAAAAGGACTCTGTATGAGTCAGATATCCTTGTTTCAGTCAACACCGCGAAAAAACTAATTCCGAACAACAGTTACAGACTAGTTCTTGTGTAGTTGCATTCGATTTTTTCCATTCTACTTCACTAAAGATCTCCGTATGATATCCAATTAATTCTAGGGAAATGCAAGAGACATTAGTTATGATGATGCACTAGGTCCACACCTGGGACTTTGTGTATGTTCTCGAAAGGCGTTGGTCGAGTGCTCATTAAGAAAGTTTCTGTACAAGTTTCTGAACGAACTCCTTAAGAAAAGTTCTCCAAAACTTCCCTATGAAAGAATCCTTTGAATCATCTGGTCATCACAAATGTTTAGACTACTTGTGGAGAAAAAATCGACTCCGTATGAGTCAGATATCCATGTTTCCGTCAATACTTCGCAAAACAGATTTCGAACGACAGTAATGGACTAGTTCTTGTGTAGTTGCAATTGATTGTTTCCATTCTACATCACTAAGCATCTCCATATGAGATCCAGTTACTTCCAGGGAAATGCAAGAGATCTTTTTTATGATGATGCACTAGGTCCACAGCTGGGACTTTGTGCATGTTCTCGAAAGGCGTTGGTCGAGTGTTCATTAAGAAAGTTTACGTACAAGTTTTTGAATGAACTCCTTAAAAAAGTTCTCCAAAAGTTCCCTATGAAACAATCCTTTGAAGCATCTGGCTGTCCCAAACAATTTAACTACTTCTGGAGCAAAATTGGACTCCGTGTGAGTCAGATATCCATGTTTCAGTCAACACCTGCGCAAAACTGATTCTGAGCGACAATTACTGACTAGTTCTTGTGTAGTTGCATTCGATTTTTTCAATTCTAGTCCACTAAACATATCCATATGAGATCCATTTACTTCTAGGGAAATGCAAGGGACCTTAGTTATCATGATGTAGTAGGTCCACAGCTGAGGCTTTGTATATGTTCTCGAAAGGCATTTGTCGAGTGCTCGTTAAGAAAGTTTCTGTACAAGTTTCTAAACGAACTGCTTAAAAAAAGTTCTCCAAAAGTTTCCTTTGAAAGAATCCTTTGAAGCATCTAGTCGACACAAACATTTTGACTACTTGTGGAGCAAAAACAGACTCCGTATGAGTCAGATATCCATGTTTCAGCCAACATTGTGCAAAACTGATTCCGAACGACAGTTACACACTAGTTCTTGTACAGTTGCGTTCAATTTTTTCTATTCTACTTAACTAAATATCTCCTTATGAGATCCAATTACTTCTAGGGAAATTCAAGAGACCTTATTTATGATGACACACTATGTCCCCAGATGGTTAATTTTGTATGTTCTCGAAAGGCGTTGGTCGAGTGCTCCTTAAAAAAGTTTATGTACAAGTTTCTGAACGAACTCCTTAAGAAAAGTTCTCCAAAAGTTCCCTATGATAGAATCCTTTGAATCATCTGCTCGTGACAAACATTTTGACTACTTGTGGAGCCTAAACCGACTTTGTATAAGTCACATATCCATGTTTCAGTCTACACTGCGCAAAACTGATTCCGAACAACAGTTACAAACTAGTTCTTGCGTAGTTGCATACGATTTTTTCCATTATAATTCACTAAAGATCTCCATATGAGATTCAATTACTTCTAGGGAAATGAAAGAAACCTTGGTTATGATGATGCACTATGTCCACAGCTGGGACTTTGTGTATGTTCTCAAAAAGCGTTGGTCGAGTGCTCACAAAGAAAGTTTCTGCACAAGTTTCTCAATGAACTCCTTAAGAAAATTTTCCAAAATTTCCCTATGAAAGAATCCTTTGAAGAATATCGTCGTCACAAATGTTTTGACTACTTTTGGAGCAAAAATGGACTCCGTATGAGTCGGATATCCATGTTTCAGTCAACACTACGCAAAATTGATTCCGAACGACAGTTACACACTAGTTCTTGTGTAGTTGCATTCGATTTTTTCTATTCTACTTCACTAAAAATCTCTATATGAGATCCAATTACTTCTAAGGAAATGAAAGAGACCTTAGTTATGATGATGCACTAGGTCCCCAACTGGTTCTTTGTGTATGATCTTGTCGAGTGCTCATTAAGAAAGTTTGTGTACAAGTTTTTGAATGAACTCCTTAAGAAAAGTTCTCCAAAATTTCCCTACGAAAGAATCCTTTGAAGTATCTGGTCCTGAGAAACGATTTGACTACTTGTGGAGCCTAAATGGACTCCGTATGAGTCAGATGTCCATGTTTCGGCCAACACTGTGCAAAACAGATTCCGGTCGAAAGTTACACACTAGTTCTTGTGTAGTTGCATTCGATTTTTTACATTCTACTTCACTAAAGATCTCGATATGAGATCCAACTACTTCTAGGGAAATGAAAAAGACCTTAGTTATGATGATGCACTAGGTCCATAGCTGGGACTTTTTGTAAGTGCTCGAAAGGCGTTGGTCGAGTGCTCATTAAGAAAGTTTCTGTACAAGTTTCTAAACGAACTCCTTACGAGAAGTTCTCCAAAAGTTCTCCAAAATATTTGGTCGTCACAAATGTTTTAACTACTAGCGGAGCAAAAATGGACTTCGTGTGAGTCATATATCCATGCTTCATTCAACACCTGTGCAAAACTGATTCCGAACGACAATTACAGACTAGTTCTTGTGTAGTTGCGTTATGTTTTTTCTATTCTACTTCACTAAAGATCTCCATATGAGATCATATTACTTATAGGGAAATGCAAGAGACCTTATTTATGAGGATGCACTAGGTCCAGAGCTGTTTCTTTGTGTATGTTCCTTAGTCAGATATCCCGGTCTCAGTCACAGAAAGACAGTTACAGACTAATTCTGAACGACAGTTACAGACTAGTTCTTGTGTAGTAGCATTCGATTTTTTCCATTCTAATCCACTAAAGATAGCCATATGAGACCCAGTTACTTCTAGGGAAATGCAAGAGACCTTAGTTATGATGATGCACTAGGTCCACAACTGGACTTTGTGTATGTTCTCGAAAGGCGTTGGTCGAGTGCTCATTAAGAAAGTTTTTGTACAAGTTTCTGAACGAACTCCTTAAGAAAAGTTCTCTAAAAGTTCCCTATGAAAGAATCATTTGAATCATCTGGTCGCCACAAATGGACTCCGTATGATACAGATATCCATGTTTCCGTCAATAGTGGGCAAAAGTGATTCCGAACGACAATTATAGACTAGTTCTTGTGTAGTTACATTCGATTGTTTCTATTCTACTTCACTAAAAATCTCCATTTGAGATCCAATTACTTCCGCGGAAATGTAAGAGACCATTGTTATGATGATGCACTAGGTCCACAACAGGGAGTTTGTGTAAGTTCTCGAAAGGCGTTGGTCGAGTGCTCATTAAGAAAGTTTCCGTACAAGTTTATCAATGAACTCCATAAGAAAAATTCTCCAAAATTTCCCTATGAAAGAATCCTTTGAAGCATCTGGTCGTCAAAAATGTTTTAACTATATGTGGAGCAAAAACAGACCCCGTATGAGTTAGATATCATGTTTCAGTCAACACCTACGCAAAACTGATTCCGAACAACAGTTACAGACTAGTTCTTGTGTAGTTGCATTCGATTTTTTCCATTCTACGTAACTAAACATCTCCACATGAGATCCAATTACTTCTAGGGAAATGCAAGATACTTTAGTTATGATGATGCACTAGGTCCACAGCTATTTCTTTGTGCATATTCTCAAAAGGCGTTTGACGAGTGTTCGTTAACAAAGTTTCTATATAAGTTTCTGAATGAACTCCTGAGAAAAGTTCTCCAAAAGTTCCCTATGAAAAATCCTTTAAAGCATCTGGTCGTGAAAAACGTTTTGACTACTTGTTGACCAAAAATGGACCCCGTATGAGTCAGATATCCATGTTTCAGTCAACACTGCGCAAAACTGATTCCGAACGACAGTTATAGACTAGTTCTTGTGTAGTTGCATTCGAGTTTTTTCATTCTACTTCACTAAAGTTCTCCATATGAGATCCAATTACTTCTACGGAAATGCATGAGACCTTAGTTCTGATGATGCACTAAGTCCACATCTACGACTTTGTGTATGTTCTCGAAAGGCGTTGGTCGAGTTCTCATAAAGAAAGTTTTTGTACTAGTTTCTGAATGAACTCCTTAAGAAGAGTTCTCCAAAAAGTTCCCCATGAAAAATCCTTTGTAGCATCTGGTCGACACAAATGTTTTGACTACTTGTAGAGCCAAAACGGACTTTGTATGAGTCAGATACCCATGTTTCTGTCAAAACTGCGCATAACTAATTCCGAAAGAGAGTTACAACCTAGTTCTTGTGTAGTTGCATTCGATTGTTTTCATTCTACTTCACTAAATATCTCCATATGAGATCCAATTACTTATATGGAAATGCAAGAGACCTTAGTTACGATGATGCACTAGGTCCACAGCGGGGACTTTGTGTATGTTCTCGAAAGGCGTTGGTCAAGTGCTCATCAAGGAAGTTCCTGAACGAACTCCTTAAGAAAAGTTCTCCAAAGTTTCCCTATGAAAGAATCCTTTGAATCATCTGGCCGTCACATACATTTTGACTACTTGTGGAGCAAAAATGGAATCTTTGTGAGTCATATATCCATGTTTCAGTCAATACTACATAAAACTGATTCCGAACGACAGTTACACACTATTTTTTGTGTAGTTGCATTCGATTGTTTCCATTCTACTTCACTAAACATCTCCATATGAGATCCAATTACTTCTAGGACAACGCAAAGACCTTTGCTATGATGATGCACTAGGTCCACAGCAGGGACTTTGTGCATGTTCTGGAAATGCGTTGGTCGAGTGCTCATTAAAAAGTTTCTCTACAATATAATGAACGAACTCCTTGAGGAAAGTTCTCCAAAACAACCCTATGAAAGAATCCTTTGAAGCATCTAGTCGTCACAAACGTTTTAACTACTTGTGGAGCAAAAACGGACTCCGTGTGAGTCAGATATCCAGTGTTCAGTCAACACCTGCGCAAAACTAATTCCGAACGACAGTTACAGACTAGTATTTGTGTAGTTGCATTAGTTTTTTTCTATTCTACTTCACTAAAGATCTCCATATGAGATCCAATTACTTATATGGAAATGCAAGAGACCTTATGTATGATGATGACTAGGTCCACAGCTATTTCTTTATGTATGTTCTCCAAAGGTGTTTGTCGAGTGCTCATTATGAAAGTGTCTGTACAAGTTTCTGAACAAACTCCTTAAGAAAAGTTCTCCAAAAGTTCCTATGAAAGAATCATTTGAAGCATCTGGTCGTCACAAACATTTTGCCTACTTCTGGAGCCAAAATGAACTATGTATGAGTCAAATATCCATGTTTCAGTCAACACTATGCAAAACTAATTCCGAACGAGAGTTACAGACTAGCTCTTGTGTAGTTGCATTCGATTTTCTCCATTCTACTTCACTAAATATGTCGATATGAGATCCAAGTACTTCTATGGAAATGCAAAAGACTTTAGTTATGATGATGCACTAGGTCCATAGCTGGGACTTTTTGTAAGTGCTTGAAAGGCGTTGGTCGAGTGCTCATTAAGAAAGTTTCTATACAAGTTTCTAAACGAACTCCTTAAGAAAAGTTCTACAAAATTTCCCTATGAAAGAATCCTTTGAAACATCTGGTCGTCACAAACATTTAAACTACTAGTGCAGCAAAAACGGACTTCGGGTGAGTCATATATCCATGTTTCAGTCAACACCTGCGCAAAACTGAATCTGAACGACAATTACAGACTAGTTCTTGTGTATTTGCATTATGTTTTTTCTATTCTACTTCACTAAAGATCTCCGTATGAGATCAAATTACTTATAGGGAAATGCAAGAGACCTTATTTATGATGATACACTAGGTCCACGGTTGTTTTTTGTGTATGTTCTGCAAAGGCGTTTGTCTAGTGCTCATTAAGAAATTTTCTTTACAAGTTTGTGAACAAACTCCTTAAGAAAAGTTCTCCAAAAGTTCCTTATGAAAGAATCCTTTGAAGCATCTGGTTGTCACAAACATTTTTCCTACTTGTGGATCCAAAACAGACTCTGTATGAGTCAGATATCCATGTCTCAGTCAACATAGGGCAAAACTAATTCTGAACGACAGTTACAAACTAGTTCTTGTGTAGTAGCATTCAATTTTTTACATTCTACTTCACTAAAGATCTCCATATGAGACCCAGTTACTTCTAGCGAAATGCAAGAGACCTTAGTTATGATGATGCAATAAGTCCACAATTGGACTTTGTGTATGTTCTCGAAAGGCGTTGGTCAAGTGCTTATTAAGAAAGTTTTTGTACAAGTTTCTGAACGAACTCCTTAAGAAAAGTTCTCTAAAATTTCCCTATGAAAGAATCCTTTGAATTATCTGGTCGCTAAAATGGACTCTGTATGATACAGATATCCATGTTTCGGTCAATAGTGCACAAAACTAATTCCGAACGATAGTTATAGACTAGTTCTTGTGTAGTTGCATTTAATTGTTTCCATTCTACTTCACTAAAAATCTCCATATGAGATCCAATTACTTCTGTGGAAATGCAAGATACCTTTGTTATGATGATGCACTAGGTCCACAGCTGGGACTTAGTGTATGTTCTCGAAAGGCGTTGCTCGAGTGCTCATTAAGAAAGTTTCCGTACAAGTTTATGAACGAACTCCGTAAGAAAAGTTCTCCAAAATTTCCCTATGAAAGAATCCTTTGAAGCATCTGGTCGTCAAAAATGTTTTAACTATATGTGGAGCAAAAACAGACCCCGTATAAGTCAGATATCATGTTTCAGTCAACACCTACGCAAAACTGATTCCGAACAACAGTTACAGACTAGTTCTTGTGTAGTTGCATTCGATTTTTTCCATTCTACTTAACTAAGCATTTCCATATGAGATCCAATTACTTATAGGGAAATGCAAGATACGTTAGTTATGATGATGCACTAGGTCCACAGCTATTTCTTTGTGCATATTCTCAAAAGGCGTTTGTCGAGTGTTTGTTGACAAAGTTTCTGTATAAGTTTCTGAATGAACTCCTGAGAAAAGTTCTCCAAAAGTTCCCTATGAGAGAATCCTTTGAGGAATCTGGTTGTGAAAAACGTTTTGACTACTTGTGGAGCCAAAATGGTCTCTGTATGAATCAGATATTCATGTTTTAGTCAACACTACGCAAAACTGATTCCGAACGACAGTTACAGACTAGTTCTTGTGTAGTTGCATTTGATTTTTTCATTCTACTTCACTAAAGGTCTCCATATGAGATCCAATTACTTCAAGGGAAATGCATGAGACCTTAGTTTTGATGATGCACTAGGTCCATAGCTGCGACTTTGTGTATGTTCTCGAAAGGCGTTGGTCGAGTTCTCATTAAGAAAGTTTCCTTATGAAGTGTTCTCCAAAAAGTTCCCTATGAAAGAATCCTTTGAAGGATCTGGTCGTCACAAATGTGTTGACAACTTGTGTCAGACCACGGGTTCCGGCAAAACCGTTAAGGTTCGGAAACTGGGGTGTGCGCGAAGATTTCCTCCCTACCGGTCTATGCCCTAGCTCGCTAAGATCTCATGGACGAACTCGACGAACTCACAACACAAAGACACAAGATTTATACTGGTTCGGGCCACCATTGTGGTGTAATACCCTACTCCAGTGTGGTGGTGGTGGATTGCCTCTTGGGTTGATCAATAATAGTACAAGGGGAAGAACAGCCTCCTGAGGTTGAGGTGTTCTTGTGCTCTGCGAGCTGGTGGATGTGAGGATGGGAGGTGGAGTCGATCCTCTTCCCAGTGGTGGCTAGTTCTACTTATATTGGCCATGGTCCTCTCCCAAATATAGAGCAGGAAGGGAGCCAACAATGACCAATTTGAAAGGGGACAACTAGTACAGCTTATCCTGACAAAAGCGGTCTTCGCCAGTGAAAGGCTCTGGTGATGACGCCGTCTTGGGCTCCACAGTGACCTCCGTCCTGCCGTCCTGCTGGTCTTGGTCTCGTTGCACCGATATGGAAACTTTTGCTTGATGCCTCGGTATTCCGCGCTTGCGCTTGCCTCCTTATCACCAAAGAGGAAACATGGACGATGCACGCTCTGGCGCCCGCCTGGTCTTGATTGTCATGGCTCACGTCATGAGAGCCTCGCGAGGTTTGCCCTGCCTTGATTTCTCCGCTCCTCGCGAGGTAGCCTGGTGAGACCGCTCCTGAGGAGGTCTTGCGTCGTTCGCCCCACGAGGCTTGGCCCCTTGCGAGGGTCTTGAATGTCTCATTGATGGAGATGGGTCGTACGGGCTTGCTAGCACAGCCATGCCGTGGGCCGCAGGCAGGCAAGTCTGGGGACCCCCATTCCCAGAACGCCGACAGTAGCCCCCAGGCCCAAGGCGCACTCGGGCTTGGCCTCGAGGCGAAGCCAAAGGTCAAGCACGGAGCGCCGCAGGCCCCAAAAGCCTACGGCATCGGTTGACGCGTGGCGTTTGATTGGACGTGGGCGTCTCTGCTTCCCCACGCTGCCTCGGCAACTGCTTGACTTGACAATTTCCTGCGACATGCAAGGAAAACCATCATTACCTGTGATCATGGGGGCGTCAGCTGGCCTTCTTTCGCTATAAATGGGGAGGGGGCAGATCCCCCATCGCCCATCTCTTCCTTGTTTGCTTGCTTCTTTCTTCCTATGCTCTATTGCTAGTTGCAGCTCCGATGGCCTTGATCCGAAGTTTCTCTGCTGACGAGAAAGGAAAGGCTCCCCGCGATGATCCAGGGCCGCTCCCGCCGAAG
Source organism: Aegilops umbellulata (assembly GCA_032464435.1). Classification (NCBI taxonomy): domain Eukaryota; kingdom Viridiplantae; phylum Streptophyta; class Magnoliopsida; order Poales; family Poaceae; genus Aegilops; species Aegilops umbellulata. The sequence goes on along the minus strand of CP136058.1, from coordinate 154,536,750 downwards.
AAGAGGTCGGCTCATCATCGTGACAAGGCGGCGATGCAGGTGGTGACGAGGCCTTGGTGCGAGCGGCCTCCTCCAGGGTCCGCTACCATTGTACGCCCAACCCAGGGGCGTAGGAGGAAGGGGCGACGAACGGCACCGCCCGTGCCGCGCTCGCGATCGCCGTGCGACGGTGACACGCGTCGTTGCCCATGGAATCCATGCTATGGATTCCTCGCGTGAGCTTGCGCTATGGGCGCTGATGCCGCTAAGCTCTTGGATCCGCAACCCGCAGTTCTTCTCTGACGTGATGCCACCGAGGGGGCCTCTTGAGCTCTGGTTGCAGCATGCCGACTGTGATGCCAAGGCGACCGGAGCTGAGGTTGAAGCAGTCTCCACCAGTAATATCTTCATGACCCGCGGCTGGGGCGAGGTCGCGCGGAGGCGCCCTCGCGATCCACTTCGAGTATGATGGCGCCTCCACGCTTTTCTTCAGGGTCTTCGACGCGGAGGTCCGCCGCTTGGAGTGTTGCCCTGGAGGGGAACGCCAGGATGATGCGTGCTCCTCTCGTGGCTACTCCAGCAGCAGCGACCCACGGGAGTCCAGCAGTTATCCTGAGCTCTACGAGACTCCGGACTCGAGCATCGACAGCTATGTTCCCCCGAGCTCTCGCCGGGCTCGGAGCAGGGCTGCGGCGTCCAGCCGCCGCTGATCTGGATGGGGTTGGCGCCGGCCTCTCGCGGACCACTGTTGATGATTTCGTCAGCCGCAGGGGGTGTAGATAGGATTCTACTAAGTTCTCGTCTTTCGTTCCCTGCAAGGAATTAAGAAATGCCCCGCGGGGGCGTGTAAGGATCTGTGATGTCTTTTGTGTATATCTTCCTTATTATGAAAATCTGCGAACGCATGTCCTGTTAAGGCTAGGTCTCCCCTTTCGAACCTCGTGACAACTTGTTGCTCTATGCTGACAGGTCCCGGTCCCTAGGCAGGCTGCAGCCGTCGCTGGTATGCCAGGTCGCGTGCCGTGGTCAAGGCCAGGAGGTGAGCGGCCCGAGGTCCAGTAAGAGCTCCTGAGGCACGATGCTCAGGGGGTCCCCTTTAGCGCTCAAGCAGCTGTGGTAAGGTCAGAAAGGGAGGCGTAAAGATGTTGCTGCGACAGGGCTGTGGCGAGCATGTCCCCTAGGTTCCAACAATTTGTTGTGATCTTATCTTGGCGGTCCGGGGTCGATTCTTCGTGATGCACCAGACTTGTGCGCGAACATCCGCAGCATAGCTAGGTCAGGCCCATACGAGTCCTCCCCCTTCCAATGATCTCCTTTGTGATCTACGTCCTCAGGTCCCGGCCCTCGAGCGAGCTCAGCCACCGCTGGTATGCCAGGTCATGTGCCGTGGTCAAGGCCAGGGGGTGAGGGCTAGAGAGCCAGTAAGAGCTCCTGAGTCGCGATGCTCAGGAACCTCCCTTTTAACGTGCAACCGGAGTACTTGGAAGTGGTGGGAGCTTGCAGTGCCGCCTGGTGTTATCCTCGTGAGATTCCAGCGAGCCAACACAAGGAAGAATACAATCTGTCGTTATGGTCGCCATCCCGCTGCTGGTTGCTTCGCGAGGGGGTGAAGGCACTTATGGCCCGTTGAGGTGACGTGCGCGGGGCGTGCCGCGAGCCAGAGCTCGACCGCTCAGGTTTGTCGACGTGGCAGGGACAAACCCGTGCACCAGCGTCGTGTCGGCGTGAGGAGGCCCCGTGGGAGGGGACGATCGAGCAGGTAGCAACCATGGGTAGGTTAAACATGAAAGCAGCAGGCTTAAGTAAATGCAGGGAAGATACATGCCACTGGGTCAGGCCCGAGCGGCTTGGGGATGATGCAGCCCGAGGGGAGCTCCCAGCTGAATGAACTTGGAAAATGTCACCTGGTTCTGTTGACGAAGGAGAGTTGGGGCATCTGAAGGTATGTAGTGAAGGGATTGCTCTTCACGAGCCACCAGGGCCCTGAGCCTCAGGAGGCTCTGGGGGCTCAGGTGATTCCCTGAGGACCTTCTCCATCTCTGCCAGGACGGCGTGGTGCCTGTCCTCCTGAGCCGCCAGGACACGCTGCAGGTTGCGCTGATAGGCTAACGACACGCTCGGCAGGCCGAAAGGCATGCGAACATAGCTGTGTGGTGGACCCTCGCAACGGCCCACACACGAAGGCCAGAAAGGCTCTTGAGATGCGGCCCTGTTGAGCCCTGGAACATTGATGCAGACCCGCAGCCCGACATCCTCGCCTGGATGGGGGGCTGCGCCTCGTGAGCGGCGGTCGCTGCGCATGGCCCTTGCGTCTTGCAGTTCCTGAGTGGTCTTGGTGATGAATTCCTGAGCGGTGGGTGCTCCTCGCCCTGTGTCCCCCTGAGGGAAACGTGCCGTGAAGCATGCCTCCAAGTGGTGCCCAAGCGCCTCCCTCGTGATGTTGGGAAGGTCTGAGGCCCTCTAGAAGAGAGCCCCCGAGCCCTGCCCGAGGAGGGCACTGGGCGGGCCTGCCTATGTGACGGAGGAAGGCGCCCCTGGAGCGGGCACTGATCCTGACGAGGTTCCAGTTACGACGCCATCCTCCTGAGATGCTGCATGGTGCATCTGCTTCTTCATCTTGGGGATGGCCTTAGGAAGGCCCTCGCCCTTGCTGTCGGGGTCGTCGATTGCTGCAGCTTGGAAGGCACGCTCGAGGGAGCACACCGCGTCTCTTTCTTCGCATGGGACCGTGACGATTCCGCCGCTTCCCGGTATCTTGAGGACGTTGTAGCCGTGATGGGTCACCGCCATGAACTTGGCCAGGGCTGGATACCCGAGGATGGCATTGTACAACAGACGGATCTGCGCGACGTCGAAGTCAATGAGCTCGGTGCAGTAGTTCTTGCGTTCTCCAAAGGTGACAGGGAGGCGGACTTGCCCTATCGGTGTGGTGGAGCCGTCGGCCACTCCTGAGAAAGGCTTGGTAGGGTGAAGCTGGTCATATGGAACTTGGAGGTTGTCAAACGTGTCGACGGACAGGACGTTGAGTCCTGCACCGCCGTCGATGAGGGTCTTGGTAACTTGCACATTGCTAATGACTGGTGAACAAAGCATCGGGAGGGCGCCAGCGGTCGCTGCGCACTTGAGCTGATCTGCCGAGTTGAAGGTGATGGCGCACTGGGACCACCTGAGCGGGCGCGTGGCTTCAAGCTTGGGGAGGACTGCATTCACTTCACGAGCAAACTGTTCGAAGAGACGTTGCCAGGCTGGGGCCTGTCCTCCGCCCAAGATGCAGGCGATAGTGCGCAGCTCTTGGAAGCCCCCAGCCCCCTCGTCCTGATGGTGGTCGTCATTCCTTCTTGGTGGTGGCGGTAGCGGGGGAAGATTGGCACTGCCCTGAGCATGATCCTCGCGAGGCTGGTCCCTCCAGGCGCCCTTGTAACGCCCTCGATGCGGCTATAGCTCCCACGTGTCGAGGCACGACTTAGAGGCATAACCGCATTGAAAGCAATGTCGCAAGTGAGGTAATCTTCACACAACCCATGTAATACATAAGGGAAATAGATACATAGTTGGCTTACAATCGCCACTTCACACAATACATAAATAAACATCCATCATTCAAATTACACTCAGGGTCCGACTACGGAACCAAAATGAAAGAAGACTACCCCAAAATCTACACAGATCCCCGAATCATCCCCAACTGGGCTCCACTACTGATCATCAGGAAAAGACACATAGTAACGGCCACGTTCCTCGTCGAACTCCCAAGTGAGCTCGGTCGCGTCATCTGCACTGGCATCGTTGGTACCTGCAACTGTTTTGGTAGAATCTGTGAGTCACGGGGACTCAGCAATCTCACAGCCGCGAGATCAAGACTATTTAAGCTTATAGGCAGGAAAGGATTGTGAGGTGGAGCTGCAGCAAGCGACTAGCATATATGGTGGCTAACAACGCAAAAGAGAGCGAGAAGAGAAGCAAAGAACGGTCGTGAAGCTAGAAGTGATCAAGAAGTAATCCTAGAACAACCTACGTCAAACATAACTCCAACACCGTGTTCACTTCCCGGACCCCGCCGAGAAGAGACCATCACGGTTACACACGCGGTTGATGTGTTTTAATTAAGGTCAACTTCGAGTTTTCTACAATCGGACATCAACAAATTCCCATCTGCCTCATAACCGCGGGCACGGCTTTCGAAATATAATACCCTGCAGGGGTGTCCCAACTTAGCCCATTATAAGCTCTCACGGTCAACGAAGGATATTCCTTCTACCGGGAAGACCCGATCAGTCTCGGAATCCCGGACTACAAGACATTTCGGCAGTAATAAAACAAGTCCAGCAAAGCCGCCCAGATGTGCCGACAAATCCCGATAGGAGCTGCACATATCTCGTTCTCAGGGCACACCGGATGAGCAAGACGTCGGGTTGGCATAGACCCTGGTTGCCCAAGGGGCGCCGGACATCGCTCAGTTTGGACCAGCAATCGAAGGAGAACTGGCCCGAGGGTTAAAATAAAGATGACCCTCGGCCTCGTGAAAACCCGGAGGGAAAAGGCGGCAAATGGTAAAATCAAAGTTGGGCCTTGCTGGAAGAGTCTTATTCAAAGCGAACTGTCAAGGGGGTCCCATAAATCACCCAACCGTGTAAGGAACGCAAAATCAAGGAACATAACACCGGTATGACGGAAACTAGGGTGGCAAGAGTGGAACAAAACACCAGGCATAAGGCCGAGCCTTCCACCCTTTACCAAGTATATAGATGCATTAATTAAATAAGAGGTATGGTGATATACCAACAAGTAACTTGTTCCAACAAGGAACAACAAGTCCATGTTCCAACAAGGAACAAACTTCATCTTCACCTGCAACTAGCAATGCTATAAGAGGGGCTGAGCAAAGCGGTAACATAGCCAATCAACGGTTTGCTAGGACATGGATGGTTAGAGGCTGACATGGCAATATGGGTGGCATGATATAGCAAGTGGTAGGTATCGCAACATAGGCATAGCAAAAGAGCGAGCATCTAGCAAGCAAAGATAGAAGTGATTTCGAGGGTATGGTCATCTTGCCTGCAAGGTTCTCAGAGTTGTCGAAAGCTTGGTCCTCGTAAGCGTTCTCGACAGGTTCCTCATTCACGTACTCGTCTCCCGGCTCTACCCAAGACAAGAACACATGCAAAGGAACAACTATCAACCACGATGCAATGCACGAACAACATGATGCAAAACATGGCATGATATGCGAGATGTGGTATGCAATGCATATGCGTGCTCCGGAAGGAAAAAGATGAACAAGGCATAATCTTGGCAAACCAAGTATGCCACTGGATAGGTGAGGTGATTTCAGTTGAAATCGATATAAAGATCACCGGAAACGGATGCACGGTTTGCAAATGACAAGCAACACAAGAATGACAATAATCTGCCATTAACAGCATGATGCTACTTAGCAAGCAACAAGAAATTAAGCTACTGCACCCAAACATATCAACAAAGCATATGACAGTAATCTACACAAGATGCTTGACAAAAGATGAACACTGAGATACGGCTAAATCACACCACAACAGGTTCAAATAAGCATGGAAAAAGTGCAAAAGATAACAGGTTCACAGACTTCGTGAAAATAACATGATGCCAGAAATTACCATCAGGATGACAAGTTTAGAGCAATGAAACAACATGCTACAGGAACAGGACATAGCAAAATAAGGCATGGCATGAATCTACTCAGAGCACTTAACAAAAGTACCTTACTGAGCATAAGCCAAAAAGGATTAGAAAATATAATAACACCCATGTCAAATAAGCAAGTTTCGTTACAGATCTCAGACTTGGCAGAAAACTGGACATGTCAAAAACAGATAACAAGTAGGCATGTTCGTGAGCTCGATGCACTCACTACAGAGCATTTCATGATAAACTAAGCATACATAAATCAAGAAGACATGGCATAGAAGCCAGACATGGCAAGATTAACATCATAGCATGCAAGGATCAACTACAACAAGCTTGGCAAAGTCGAATAACATGTAAACAATCTGCCAGCAACATTTTATAGCAAAAGTAGAGCTCGATTGACTCAAGCTATGACACTCCATAATTACAAACAAAGGCATGGATGGATAGAGCTAATCCATATGTTCAAAACACTCTTACTGATCATGCTCAAAAGAGGCATAGATCTCTCGGAAACAACATAAACACATGGCACAAAAATAACAGCAGGCAAGGACATTGAAAATAAAGTCTCTGAAATCAGCAACATTATGTACCCTAGTTTGCATGCTTGTGCTAGTCACCACAAGGATCACAAAAATACATGGCATAAACCTATGGAAATATAACATGACATATTACAAAATTCATGTAGGACTCAACTTCATAGGATGCACACATCAATCATGGCAAAAATGACAAAAGTGCATGTTCTGATAAGAATCAGAAACTAACATCACATAGCCCTCTTCCAACAGCATTTCGGGCATCAAGTTGAGCTCAAATGAAAATGATGCAATGGAATGAAATGATGTACACATCGAGGCGAACAGTTTGACATGTTATACGCACGAAACGGAGCTACGGATGCGGAGATATGGTGCGATGAACATGTGACGAAAATGCAAAATATAAAAGACACGGGAGCGTGCGCCGGCAGCGGGCCACGGGGGCCGGCCCCGGGCCCGGCGGGCTTCGGCGGGCGGGGGCGGCGAAGGCCACATGGCAGGCCCGGAGTGGCTGGGGCGCGGCGGCGGGTTTCGTCCGGCGCGGACCGGACGTGTCAGGCGCGCGGAGGAAGGGGAAGACTAGGGTTTGCCCGAAAATTTCGGGGATGGTCACATAGTTATAGGTAGAGGGGGCTAGGAAGCTCCAAATGGAGAGCGGTTTTCGGCCACGCGATCGTGATCGAACGGCGAAGGAGATGGGAGTGACTTAGATGGGTTATTGGGCTGTTTTGGAGGGGTTTTGGGCTGCAACCCAAAAAAGGCCTTCACGGTTACCCGGTTAACCGTTGGAGTATCAAACGACCTCCGATTGACCCGAAACTTGACAGGCGGTCTACCGGTGCTATACCAAGGCCGCTTGACAAACCTCGGTCCATTTCGAGAAGGTTTAATACCCGCTCACGAAGAAATGTAAAAGGGGACGCCGGGGGACATAGGAGCGCCGGATTGCAAAACGGACAACGGGGAAAATGCTCGGATTCATGAGACGAACACGTATGCGAATGCGATGCACATGATGACATGATATGAAATGCATGACATGAACAAAATGCAAACTGACGGGAAACCCAACCACGGAGGGAATATCATATCACATAGCCGAAAATGGCAAGAGTTGGAGTTACAATTATGGCAAGTTACCTCCGGGGTGTTACAGCCCTCACGAGGATGATCCTGCCAGCGGTCCTCGCGAGGCCGGTCATGCCACTCCTGGCGTGGGCCATGGTCGTCCCAATGCCCGCACCCACGTCCTCCTCCTTGGCCGTAGCCCCGGTCACCGCGCTCGGGGCGTCGACCAAAGCGTCCTTCACGAATGGCTCTGAGCTCTTGACAGTCGCTGGTGTTGTGGGTATTCAGGTTGTGAAAGGCGCAGAACGGTCGGCTGCTTTTGGATGACTCGGGCTGGTCTCTGCCTCGCTTGGTGTCCGGCTCCGCTATGAGCACGACTGCTCCCTTGCGCTTCACGTCCTTGGCCTTGGCTTTCTTCTCCTCCAGGTCCGTAGCCGGCAGCTCGAGGAGGGAGAGGCGCCCTTCCTCGGCTCTTGCGCACTTGGTCGCCAGGTTGAACAACTCCTGAGATGTGCACAACTCCTCATGGATAGCGATCTCTTCCTTCATCTTGACCTCGCGGACGCCAGAACGCAGAGATGATGGCCTCGTCCGTCACCTTGGGGATCTTGAGACGAATCTTGTTGAAGAGCTGGATGAACTTCTGGAGGGTCTCTCCTGGTTGTGGCTTGAAACAGTGCAGGTCACCCGCAGCCGGCGGGCGGTCGCGAGTGCCCTGGAAGTTGGCGACGAAGCGGTCGCGCATCTTGTCCCAAGAGCAGGTCGAGCCCGGAGGCTGGTTCAGGAGCCAGGAACGGGCACCGTCTTTGAGTGCCATGGGGAACCAGTTCGCCATGACCTTTTCGTCACCGTTGGCCGCCTCGATGCTTAGCTCGTAGAACTGCAGGAACTCCGCTGGGTCGGGGGTGCCGTCGTAGCGAGGAGGGACTTCTTGACAACTTCTTTCTTCGAGCGCGGGCGCGGGACGCGGCTGGTCGGGTCGTGGGGCCGCACGCCTTGGCGCCAGGGCGCCGCCTTGGGGCAGAGGTGGTGGAGGCGCTCCATGAGCAACGTCGCCCGTAGCTGCCGGAGGGTGAGGCGGAGAGAGGGACGGCGCAGGGGAGCCCCCTGCGGCACGGACGAGCTCGGCGATGCGGTTGAGGTAGTCCTTGTACAGGTCGTCGACCGGGCGGTAGCGCAGGATCTCGTGCGCCATGAGAAGCACTACCCGTGCGTCCATGGGAGTGCGACGAGCATGGGACAAGGAACCGGCCGGGGTCAGCGATGGAGTGGCGGTGCGGCCGTCCCGCCGCACCGAGGGGTGCAGCGAGGACGCTTGCTGCTTGTTCCCTGACGGACCGGTGGCGGCGTTGGTGGCAGGAAACAGAGAACGACGAGGTGACCACTGACGGGAGCCGTCTGGGCGACGCGGGTGGCTAGGGCAGCCCTGCGCTCAGCACGAGCGCGGTGAGCGTCGGCCATGGAGACGACGGAGGAACTGGACATGAGGCGACGAAAAGGAAGCTCCGGCGCACCCCTACCTGGCGCGCCAAATGTCGGATCACGGGTTCCGGCAAAACCCTTAAGATTCGAACACTGGGGTGTGCGCGAAGATTTCCTCCCTACCAATCTACGCCCTAGCTCGCTAAGATCTCACGGATGAACTCGACGAACTCACAACACAAAGACACAAGATTTATACTGGTTCAGGCCACGTTGTGGTGTAATACCCTACTCAAGTGTGGTGGTGGTGGATTGCCTCTTGGGCTGATGAATAACAGTACAACGGGAAGAACATCCTCCTGAGGTTGAGCTGTTCTTGTGCTCTGCGAGCTTGTGGATGTGAGGATGGGACGTGGAGTCGATCCCCTTCCAAGTGGTGGTTAGTTCTATTTATATAGGCCCTGGTCCTATCCCCAAATATAGAGCGGGAAGGGAGCCAACAACGGCCAATTTGAAAGGGGACAACTAGTACAACTTATCCTAACAAAAGCGGTCTTCGCCTGCGAAAGGCTTTGGTGATGACGCCGTCTTGGGCTCCACGGTGACCTCCGTCCTGCCGTCCTCCTGGTCCTGGTCTCGTTGCACCGATATGGAAACCTTTGCTTGATGCCTCGGTACTCCGCGCCTGCACTTGCCTCCTTATCACCAAAGAGGAAAGAAGGATGATGCGTGCGCTAGCGCCCGCCAGGCGCCCGCCTGGTCTTGATCGTCATGGCTCATGTCATGAGAGCCTCGTGAGGTTTGCCATGCCTTGATTTCTCTGCTTGTCACGAGGTAGCCTGGTGAGGCCGCTCCTGAGGAGGTCTTGCATCGTCTGCCCGGCGAGGCTTGGTCCCTCACTAGGGTTTTGAATGTCTCATTGATGAAGATGGTCGTACAGGCCTGCTCGCACAGCCACGCCGTGGGCCACAGGCAGGCAAGTATAGGGACCCCCGTTCCCAGAATGCCGACAACATGTAGAGCCAAAACGGGCTTCCTATGAGTCAGATATCCATGTTTCAGTCAACACTGCGCATAACTAATTCCAAATGACAGTTACAACCTAGTTCTTGTGTAGTTGCATTCGTTTTTTTAATTCTACTTCACTAAAGATCTCCATATGAGATCCAATTACTTCTATGGAAAGGCAAGAGACCTTAGTTATGATGATGCACTAGGTCCACGACGGGGACTTTGTGTATGTTCTCGAAAGGCGTTGGTCGAGTGCTTATTAAGGAAGTTCCTGAACGAACTCCTTAAGAAAAGTTCTCCAAAGTTTCCCTATGAAAGAATCCTTTGAATCATCTAGTCGTCACAAACATTTTGACTACTTGTGGAGCAAAACTGGAATCTGTGTGAGTCAGATATCCATGTTTCAGTCAATATTGCGCAAAGGTGATTCCGAACGACAGTTACAGACTAGTTCTTGTGTAGTTGCATTCGATTGTTTCCATTCTATTTCACTAAACATCTCCATATGAGATCCAATTACTTCTGGGGATACGCAAGAGACCTTTGTTATGATGATGCATTAGGTCCACAGCTGGGACTTTGTGTATGTTCTAGAAAGGCATTGGTCGAGTGCTCATTAAAAAGTTTCTCTACAATATTCTGAACGACCTCCTTGAGGAAAGTTCTCCAAAACTTCCCTATGAAAGAATCCTTTGAAGCATTTGGTCTTCACAAATGTTTTAACTACTTGTGGAGCAAAAACGGACTCTGTGTGAGTCAGGTATCCAGTGTTTAGTCAACACCTGCGCAAAAATGATTCCGAACGACATTTACAGAGTAGTTTTTGTGTAGTTGCATTAGTTTTTTCTAATCTACTTCACTAAAGATCTCCATATGAGATCCAATTACTTATAGGGAAATGCAAGAGACCTTATTTATGATGATGCACTAGGTCCACAGCTATTTCTTTGTGTATATTCTCCAAAGGAGTTTCTCGAGTGCTCATTATGAAAGTGTCTGTACAAGTTTCTGAACAAACTCCTTAAGAAAAGTTCTCCAAAAGTTCCCTATGAAAGAATCCTTTGAAGCCTCTGGTCTTCATAAACATTTTGCCTACTTGTGGAGCCAAAACGAACTCTGTATGAGTCAGATATCCATGTTTCGGTCAACACTTTGCAAAACTAATTCGAATGAGAGTTAGAGACTAGCTCTTGTGTGATTGCATTCGATTTCCATATGAGATCCAATTACTTCTAGGGAAATGCAAGAGACCTTAGTTATGATGATGCACTAGGTCCACAGCTGGGACTTTGTGTTTGTTCTCGATAGGCGTTGGTCGAGTGCACATTAAGAAAGTTTCCGTACAAGTTTATGAACGAACTCCTTTGAAGCATCTGGTCATCACAAATGTTTTTACTACATGTGGAGCAAATACAGACTCCGTATGAGTCAGATATCATGTTTCAGTCAACACCTGCGCAAAACTTATTCCGAACGGCAGATACAGACTAGTTCTTGTGTAGTTGCATTCGATTTTTTCCATTCTACTTCACTAAACATCTCCATATGAGATCCAATTACTTCTAGGGAAATGAAAGATACTTTAGTTATGATGATGCACTAGGTCCACAACTATTTCTTTGTGTATGTTGTCGAAAGGCGTTTGTCGAGTGTTCGTTAACAAGTTTTTGAACAAACTCCTGAGAAAAGTTATCCAAAGTTTCCCTCTGAAAGAATCCTTTGAAGCATCTGGTCGTCACAAACGTTTTGACTACTTGTGGAGCCAAAATGGACTCAGTATGAGTCAGATATCCATGTTTCAGTCAACACTGCGCAAAACTGATTCCAAATGACAGTTATAGACTAGTTCTTGTGTAGTTGTTGTCGGTGTCAAAACCGGCGGATCTCGGGTAGGGGGTCCCGAACTGTGCGTCTAAGGTCGATGGTAACAGGAGACAGGGGACATGATGTTTACCCAGGTTCGGGCCCTCTCTATGGAGGTAATACCCTACTTCCTACTTGATTGATCTTGATGAATATGAGTATTACAAGAGTTGATCTACCACGATATCGTAATGGCTAAACCCTATAAGTCTAGCCTGTATGAGTATGGTAATGAGTATATCCTTTCCGGACCATGTCCTCCGGTTTATATAGACACCGGGAGGATCTAGGGTTACATAAGGTCGGTTACAAAGAAAGGAATCTACATATTCGGTTGCCAAGCTTGCCTTCCATGCCAAGGAGAGTCCCATCCGGACACAGGTGCAGTCTTCGGTCTTCGTATCTTCACAGCCCATGAGTCCGGCCCATGGCTAACAAGCTGGACGCCCGAGCACCCCTTAATCCAGGACTCCCACAGTAGCCCCTGAACCTGGCTTCAATGACGAGGAGTCTGGCGCGCAGATTTGTCTTCGGCATTGCAAGGCGGGTTCCCCTTTCCGAACTCCAAGATAGTCTCCAGATGTGATGATTGTATCCAGACAAGTAACACACACCACACACAACCGCAGAGAGAATATAATACTCCACAAGTCCAATCCGCTGACAACTTTTTACAACATGACATCACGTTCGCCCGGTCATAATTTTGAACCATTTTGTGTCTACCATTCCCCATTTCGATACGCGGTCGCCATTGGCATGTCTTGTCAAAGCAGAGATCGTGTCCCCTTATTGCGGGATTCTCATCAATACGGGTATAGGTAACCCAACCGTGCCGTTTACACTGCCCTTGGGAATAGGCGAGTTTTAAGGCGAGTGAGGAGGCGCTTGATATTCGCGACCCTTTATAAGGGGATCAGAATTCTCCCTTGTCTACTCACGCCTTCTCCTTCCTCTGCCCTTCCAATCTTGAGCTCCAGCGCCCAAGTCCGCATCTTCTACCCACTCAAGCTAGAACTCAACCATGTCCGGATCCGGAGGTCAAGGCAAGTGGATGGTCTCCTCTGTCAAGGAGAAGGACATTACCGAGCTTCGGGCGGCCGGGTACTTGGTGAAGGAAATCGCCCACCGTCTTCTAGCCCAGGGGAAAACCTTCCCCACGCCGAAGCCCAACGAGAGGGTGGTATTTATCCCTTATTTCCTTAACGGGCTAGGGTTTCCACTCCACCCTTTCGTTTGTGGGCTGATGTACTATTACGGATAGATTTCCATGATCTATCCCTGAACTCTTTGCTCAACATCTCGGCGTTCATCGTCGTGTGTGAGGCCTTCGTCCGCATCCAACCCCACTTCGGGCTATGGCTCAAGGTCTTCAACGTGAAGCCGAAGGTGGTGGATAGCCAGCACACGGAGTGCGGAGGAGCCATGGTGAGTAAGTTGTCCAATGTCTCTTGGCCGAAAGGCACTTTCATGGAGACTGTCAAGGAATGGCAGAAACAATGGTTCTAAATTATAGAACCCCGCGGCACCAACTGGGCCGCAGCTACCGAATTCAACCCTGGTGCCCCAATGCGGCTCACCTCAGAAGATCCCGAACTGGTGTTCGCCAGACGAGCTGATAGCGCTGCAGACACGCGTTCAAAGCATGGTGGACACGAATGTCAAACTTGTCGATATTATCCAGGTAATGCTAGTTCGCCGGATTCTCCCGTGCCAAAGCTGAAGCCTCCTGCTATGGAAGTTCAATCCGAAGAAGCACCATACCCTGAAGAGGCTCTTCGAGACCACTCACGAAGATGCCTGGAAGTTGCTATTCAAGGGCAACGAAAACCGCCAGCGATGGATTCGGATCGTGGGCACGACATTAACCACCCCGCCAGCGAGGTGAGTTTCCAACACATCCTCTACTTATCTGCTTTCAAGTGTCTAGCTCCGCTACCCGAAGAACCAGTCATTCCATGTTTACCGAAGATGCTGGTGCCGGTGCCCTATACAGTGCCAGCGAAGAAGGCCAAGGGGAAGGCCAAGGGGGTCCGGAGTGGCCCTCGTCGCAAGAGCACTTCGGACGCGACGTCCAAAGACAAGACCCGCTCCTCTGCCGCCGAAGATGACGACGATGAGGAGGAGGAGGAGGAGGAGAACAACCATCCCCCTGATGAGGGAAGGAAGAAGAGGGCGGCCTCCACGAACCTGGAGGCGGGGACGTCCAAGAAGGGGAAGGGCTCCTTCGCAGATAACTCCACGTGGGACGTCAACAGCGGTCCGGAGCGACCCCCCCCCCGCACCAAGCCTCAAGCTGCATCGTAAGTGCTATGACTCCCGCACACCCATATGTCCAGCCTCTCCTCTTGAATGTATTGACATGGTTAATTATGTTATTACAGTCCGGCCCACGACAGCTCCCAGCGATCCTCATCAAGAGGTTCGTTGGACTCAAAGGAGATGGCCAGCGAGACACCGCCAGCCGCTTACTCTCCCAAGGCCAAATGTGACGATGAGGTGCTCTCCCAACGGACCTTCCCAGGTCGGGGGAGGCTCCGGACACTGTCAAGGGTGTCAGGACCCCGATCCTAAGTCACACCGATCTAGCATGTAACACATCATATCACTTTGCGGCCTCACGCACGGTATTCCCATGGGTGCCACCTTACCTGGCCCGGGACCGTTTGCGCCTTTTGGCTCGCGTATATGATAGTGTCGCTAGCATCCATATGACAAAGAACCCGGGCCGACATGACTAGTCGTGAACCCAAAGTGGCACTAACTTACAGGGACAGGCATACATGAAACAACATCGAGCATGTCGGTCAGCAGCGTGTGAATCTAGGCTGTAGCACTGGGCTAACAGGACTCCGGGAACCCGGGCTGTAGCAGGCTAGGTAGGACTCTGGATGTCACTACGTGACATTTCCCTGAAGGGACAGACACAGGAACCTGCCGAGGGCACAAGATCGTAGCTGAGGTATCAAGCTAAACGTCGAAGTCCACGCGGAACTACTAGCGAGACTGAAGTCTCTCTGCAAAACATAAAATAGGCAAATGTGAGTACAAATGTACTCAGCAAGACTTACATCAGAACTATCTACATATGCATCGGTATCAACAAAAGAGGTGCTGGAGTTTAACTGCAGCAAGCCAGCTTTGACTCAGTGGCTAACCTGAACTACGACTGCAAGTAACTCTTTTGAGGTGGCGCACACGAGTCCACATATTCACCATATCAATACACCACTATGGATCCGCTCCCGTCTCCCTACGAGAATGCCATCCATAGCACTCACGCTTATCTTGCGCGTTTTAGAGTATCCACTTTCACTTGTCTATGAACTATGCAAGGGGTCCAAGTTTCCATATCCGAGGAATCCGGCTATTCGAATAGATAATGATAACCCTGCAGGGGTGTACTTCTTCACACACGCTCTCGCCACTTACCACCATGTACATGTCATGTACCTCGGCAACCTTCAAGCGGAAGCCTAGCGAGGTTGCCAGCCGCGACCGGACTAACCACACAAGTCTCTCGTCCAGGTTTATCGCCAATTCGGGTTCCATTTGCAAGTAGATCCAGCCGGGGTGTCACTCACGGCCCCAAACGATGTGAGCAGGGTTCCCAAGCCCACCAACCGGGTGCCACTTGGTACACCGTGCCACTGTGCCTAGTCTGTCCCAAGCCCACCTGTACCGGGTGCCACTTGGTAGACTACTAACACTACCTACAAACACCAGAAACTAGTTGCAACTCCTGGACAGAGATCAAGTTGATTAATAAGTCGAGAAGGGTCGAGTTACCGGAACCCAATGTGTGGTAGTAACTGTTCATGGATCACAAACACAGAACTTAGTTCCTGAGGACGGCTAGAATGAGACAACCCACCATGTACTCCTACATGGCCTCTCACCGCTACCTTTACCAAATCGTGTTCACACACTTAGCTCACAACAGTAGGACATGTTCACCACATTCCAATTCATCCCTGATTAATCAGACCTGACTCAAGTCTAAGCAGTAGCAGGCATGACAAACAAGCATGAATGAGTAGGCACATCAGGGCTCAAACAACTCCTACTCATGCTAATGGGTTTCATCTATTTACTGTGGAAATGACAGGTCATGCAGAGGAAAAGGGGTTCAGCTACCGCAGCATGTAACAATTGAATCGATGTTGTCCTAATACAGTAAAAGAGAGCAGGAGCGAGAGAGTGGGATTGTATCGGAATGAACAAGGGGGTTTTGCTTGCCTGGCACTTCTGAAGATAATATAGCTCTTCATTAGTGTCATCGATCACATCGTCGAAACGCGTCTATCGAGAGGGGGCAATACCGGCAACTAAGAAAGAAACACAATCAATGCAATGCACAATATGATGCATGCTCATGACATGGTAATATGAGTGTGTTGGCCTAATGCAACTACAACCAGATGGGTTTGGGTCATTTTGAACCAAAGGTTCAATCCCAAACTCAAATTATGAATTTAAATAGTGCCTTATCCTGTTTTGATACAAATAGCAGGTTTAAGTTGCTTTATCATGCATGAAACCAGTGCAGATGGATAGGTTGAATTTTTCTGATCATTTTTCATATATAACTTGTTTCATTCTGAGCTACGGTTGATTTTATATGATTTTTAGAAGTTTTGGGTATTTTCTGGAAATAAACAAATCAAATAGATTTATTTAAAATCCAGAAAAGCATTACTGCGTCAGCCTGGCGTCAGAATGACGCCATCGGGTCAACAGCGTCAGCCCGGGTCAAACCTTACTGGTGGGGCCCGCACGTCAGTCTAACAGGGCAGGAACAGAGGCTGACTTGTGGGCCCAGGTCAACAGCCACGTCAGCACGGTCAAAGCTGACGCGTGGAGCCATTGTGTTTAATTAGAGCTAAACAGAAACCAAACCGTGGTTAATTTGGCAGCGGAGCCCGGCTGTCAGTGGGCCTGAGGGTGGTAAGTGGTGTGCTTAGGCAGCTAATGATGTAGCCACGATAGCCTGCTGGCGTTTAGCCGCCGATGACACAAACCGCGGCGGAGACACGTCGGGTTCGCGCTACAGGGCACCGCTTGCAACGCGGTTGGGTCCTACGGCGAGCTGGGGCTCGTGCGCATCCAGTGGTGGCAGTGAGAGGGCGCAAGGTGGTCTGTAGCGGCGGCAGCGGCGAGCTGGGCGGCGGCCGGAGCTCGGGTGTCGACGGAATCGACGACACGGCGCGCGGGAGGACCAGCGGTTTGCACCTACATGTTCTACGGGAGCTCACGAACTCAACGGAGGCACGCACGGGACCATTTGGTCACCGGAGCCTCGTTGGCGACGAGGCCATGCGGCGGCCGGCATACGGGACTCGCGGTCATCGGCGTTGCAGCGAGAAATCGACCATGGGGAGAGGGGGAGATGACGGCGGGGCTCACAGTGAGTCGGATGGGCGGCTCGTTTGGCTCGGGGAAGCGTCGGAGCGAGCGGGCGGCGAAGGGGATCTCCGACGGACCGAGGTTTAAGAAGACGGCGGGGACGACGATTCGGGGCTTCCACTGTTGCTTGGATCGGTGCAGAAGGCGTAGGAGATGGTGGCGGGGCTCGAGGTCATGTAGGAGAGGCACGGGGGAGGCTGTGGCCGCGGCGGTGCTCGTCGGCAACCTCGGGTGGCTGCGGCGCGAGCGCTGGGGGATAGAGGGAGGAACCAAAGAGGGGGAAAGATGCAGGGGGTGCCGTGGCGCCGTTCGGGCGCGTCGAGGAGTAGCTAGGCAGGCAGGGAGGGAGGAGGGGGCCGGGCGCGTGCCGGCGCGCGGCGGCCACGCACCTCTCGTCCTTCTGGCGAGAGGCTGGTGGTGACTGGCACGGCCAGTGGGCTGGGCCAGCTTTGCCTAGTTGGGCTGCAGGTAAGGCCAGGTAAGCCTTTTCCTTTTCCTGTTTTTCTTTTTCTATTTTTTTTCTTTGTTCTGATTGAGTTTAGGAACTAAATTATTTTAGATAATTCTGAAAATTATTTTGGAGGTTAACTGAATTATTTCAGGGCTCCACAAATAACTTCAGAATATTTGGACCATTTAAATATATATAGCATTTAAACGGCTCCAATTCAAATATTGTTGTGTTAATTCAAAAATCCAAAGATGACCTAGAAATATATTCATCATTTTTGGGAGAGATTTTCACCT
Organism: Aegilops umbellulata; assembly: GCA_032464435.1. Taxonomy (NCBI): domain Eukaryota; kingdom Viridiplantae; phylum Streptophyta; class Magnoliopsida; order Poales; family Poaceae; genus Aegilops; species Aegilops umbellulata. The sequence goes on along the minus strand of CP136058.1, from coordinate 154,519,042 downwards.
TAACCAGAAATCATGAACTTTTCTCAGGGACATTTTGGGTTTATTGAAAAAGATTTTAATCAAGCCTGGATGGATTGATTTAGTGCTAGGGTTTGAACAATCCCCATTTCAAGTTTAAAAGAAATTTAGACATGATGCAACAACCAAGCTAGTCCAAGTGCATAGCAAGGCTAGGGATGTTACAACTCCCCCCCACTAAACAAGAATCTCGTCCCGAGATTCAAGACGTGAGGTAAGAGGAAAGGGGGTCACAAAACTATCACAATCATCATGATCCAATTGCCCTTCTCAAGAACGTTGATTAGATCATCATCTTGATCTTGACATCTTTGCTTTCGAGATCTTCATCCAACACGACGACAGAGATAAACTCTACAAGACTCGATCTTCTCGAAGATCGAGCAACTCACGATCAATTCATGGAATGAGACATAATAACATCTCTGGAGCTCATAGGCAAAACATGTATCTGGAGGGACGACAGAAACAATTTGACAAGGGTTTCAAAGTAGCAAGGAAGAATTGCCATGATTCCATAACGGGGCAACTTAGGGAAGGTGACTCGTAGAATTATTCCCTTAAGTGGCAAAAAGAATTACTTTAGATACAGAGATCATCGAAACTCTTCTCACCAGCCTGAGGCAATTTACGAATCGATCGTTTGACGGAGTTCGGGAGAACGACACACTCTGGTTAGAATGGACAATGTGGACTATGTTGTTGAAGACAATGCAAGGGATGATTTTTCTTGCGCGTGCTCTCAAGAACTTGAGCATTTCCATATTCATCAAGGTTCTACCAACATCCGTGTCAAGGATCCTGGCAACCCAACATACTACCATGATGAATAGTGATGGACAATGCAGATGCAAAGGAAGATAACATCAACTCAGATTTCACCTTAGCAATGCCAAAGAAGCAAATCTGGATGATCGACCGAGAGACATTTAGCACTCCGCTTCTAATGTTCTCCTTGATGTGCTAGCGTAACCCATTTATAGATATGGTTTGGTATTTAGAACATCAAGTAAAAGGTCGGACTTCGGGAGCACAAGAATCCATAAGGAATAACTACTGGAGTAAATCCTACGAAATCCTTATGGGGAGGTGGCCAACTTCCTCAATCAAGATACTACAATTATAGGCCTTCTGGCTGGGTGTGTTGTCCACGACATCCACCTTACCGGTTTAGAAAGACCAACATTATAATTCCTAGGAAAAGGTCCAACCATCATGTCTGCCTGAGATTCAGATCTGGTTGGTGTCAGGATATTCCAGACCCATCAAGTCTAGGAAGAAGAATGAAAGTTTGCAACACAAGTCGATGAGATGGCATTGCAAGATTCTCGAGCGATGAACTAAGATAGCAAGCTCCAAAACATGAGCTGGTTCTGCTAAACACATGTGAACAGGCTGTCCTAGAAAAGCATGACCACGTGGAAGTCTTATAATAAAACACTATCGAGTTCAGGTGGGGAACCATAATCAAGGATATGGAAGTCCTTTCATAAGGCATGCTCTTAAGAAGGAACTTCCTTTCCTTGAACAAATCAATCAGTGTCTTGGTATTGCTATTTGGGGTAAACCGGCCTACAGGGCCCGGGTTAGCTCCGTCAATGGACCCAAGATGTTAAAGCCCAAGGAGAAATAGTAGGGCCCAAGGCCTATAATCGGTTTAAAGGTTTATGGCCGTGAACCGGCCTGAGGTAAACTTGCATTGTAAGTTAGGAATAGAGAGACCAACCCGGGCACGTTTATGAACCGGAGGTTGGGATTTTGTAAACCGACGGGCGTCACCCGCGTATATAAGGGGACGACCCGACGACGGTTTAGAGAGAAGAACAACTCGAGGTTTAGGCGAAGCTTATTGCTCCCTAGCCCTCGAAACACATCAATCCCATCACAACTAGACGTAGGCTTTTACCTTCATCGAAGGGGCCGAACTAGTATAACACCGTGTCCTTGCGTCCGTTTTAACCCCTTCAAGTTAACCCGTTGCGATGGATCCACGACTAAGTCCTTTTGCTAGGACATCTGCCGTGACAAATCCACGACAGTTGGCGCCCACCGTGGGGCTATCGCGAGATGGTTTCAAGTTCTTGGAGGGCCGCTTTGAAGGACTCGAGGGCTACGCTGTGGGCCGGATGACCAAAAGTCGTCGCGGAAAACTCTACATCGACAGCACAGGCTGGGGCCCCGACGCCGGCTTGATCGAGTACGGGTACCGGGTCCCCTTTGGCGGCATCCATGTTTTCATCGGCAAGATCGGTGAACCGGGCCCCGAGCTGGGCGTCTGCACCGACCTCGTCGAGACAGCTCAGCGCACGAGATCGGCCCTGGTTAAACCGACCAGGAAGCGCGCCTTTGTGGGAGTCATCCACGGAGGAAGCTACGAGGAAGGATCCGAATCCGGTGGAGAAACCGCCATCTACTCCAGCGATGAAACGTCAACCGGGGAAACCGAGTCTCTATACCGGCTGCAAGATGACCGAATTGGGGCAGCTCCGATGGCGACAGTATTCCGGACCCCTTTGGTCTGCCCAATCGAGTTGGGATCTTCATGGCTGGAACACAGGCGGCGCCACATTCATCAACTGCGGCAGCAGTGATCTCCGGATCGGCAGCGGCAACGGCTGCGCGAGCAGGGGGCCCTACGGACTCACCAGCCCAAGTATTGTCAGATCTGTTTGACGCACTGGCAGTGCTTATGGCGGAGGCCAACCCAGTGGATCAGGAGGTTCACAATGCCGAGATTGCCAAAGTGAGAGAACAGATCACTCAAGCTAAAACAGGGCTGGCAGCAGAAGAGGCCAGGATGACGGCAGAGCGCGCCGCTTTAGATGCACAGGCTTACAGGCTCATGATGGACCAGAATGCATCTCAGGAAGTCCTGAAGAGGAAATTCCGATCTCGATTGCCCGCAGCCCTCGATGCCAGAAATCTCTTCAACACCCCTGGAGCAGGGGCCAATAATCCGCCGGGGGTAAACCGTGCGGAAGCAACAGTTGGCGCCCCGGTTCAGCACCGTATAATAAACCTGCCTCGTCACAACACTGGTACACCACAGGCCGTGCCAACACCATCGGGCCATTATTCCAACCGGTTGGATAACCTCGTTGCGGCGGCAGCTCAGTTGGAAGCCATTCCGATCGAAGGCGATTCACCGCAGGATGTAGAGACACGCCGAGTCAAGGAGCTCCTTAGGACCGCTTTGGCCCAACAAGAAGCATATTCGCAAAGCCGTGATCGGATTCACTCCACCCCTCGCCCCAGCAGGAGCTATAGTAGGCGCATGGAGGAGACGGCTGTTTCAAGTAATGCCAGGCGTGAAGCGCTCCGCGGCAGCAATCCGGCTGGCGTCGACAATGCTCAGGAGATGGTGGATCGCGCCCGTGCGCAGGAGGCTGGATTAGCAGCGCAGCATCAGGCTCGTCAGCTTACACCTATCTTCCCAACTGCTACGATTGAACCGGGGGTGGCTTCTAGTTCCTTGGTAGTACCGTGCCTCGTTCCCGCTTTGCGCAACGTACGCCTGCCTAAGGACTTCAAAGGCCCCCGCAAGGTACTAAACTACACGGCGGATCAGCCTCCGGAGACATGGGTGGAGAGCTATGAGATGGCTATGGAGATGCTGGATGTGGATGACACGGCGTGTGCGAAGTATTTTACCATGATGTTAGAAGGGACGGCCCGGACTTGGCTAAAGAGCCTACCGCCTAATTCCATTAATTCGTGGGCCCAGTTGCGAGCCCGGTTTATCAAGAATTTCAAGGACACGTGCAAACAGCCAATGTCGATAGTTGACCTAGCAGCTTGCGTTCAGCAAGAAGGGGAGTCAACTACCCATTGGGTATGCCGGGTATCAGAAGTTTTGCACTCATCAGATCGCATCAACGCAGACACGGCCGTGGTGCTGTTGGAAGGCAACTGTCGGTTTGGCCCTTTGAAGCTAAAGTTAGGTCGGATGAAGCGTGATTGCACGGATATGGGAACGCTCATGACCGCTTTAGTGAAGTATGCGGATTCTGACAGTACCAAGGATCCTGACTCTGGTGACGACAAAGCAGGGAAGGGAAAGAAGAATAGCAATACCAAAGGCCAGCAGCATCAACCAACAGGCAATGGAGGCAGAGGTAAGCGTAAACCGGATGGGAGCGTGGATTTTGTGGCCAACACCAGTGCACAGAATAAGGGCCAGCGACGTAAGGGGAAACAGCCAGGTTTTCGCGGAAATCCCGGTCCTAATCCGGAGCGTTTGAACTTTTTCTTAAACCAGCCCTGTCCGAAGCACGGAACAAAGGAGGAGCCAGCAACCCACCTTTGGAAGGATTGTTACATCATGAAGGAATTCAAAAGCTCAAACATTTTCCAATATGATCACGGCTCTGGCGGCGGTTCAGGTTCCGGATCAAGGTACGACGGCGGAAATTCCGGTCCAGGGTTCAATGGTAATCCAGGCGGACAGAATAGCCAAAATAATCAAGGTAATCAATGTGGTTACAGCCAGCAGCAACAGCAGCAATCAGGTTATCAGAGCAACCCGAAATAGTTGAGTAGTGGACAGTATCATGTTTTTACTACAAGCTTGGATAAACGGGATAGAAAGCTTCAGAGGCGGGCAGTTAGTACTGTTGAACCGGCCGCGCCTCACTATCTGCGCTGGTCGGAACAACCAATCATATGGAGCCGAGAAGATCATCCTCCCAGGGTTTATAATCCGGGTCAGTTAGCATTGGTGGTGGCGCCTCAGGTGGGAGGTTACAAGCTCACCAAGGTACTCATGGACGGAGGAAGCAGCATGAACATCTTGTATTATGAGACCTTCCGTCGCATGGGACTGGTGGATAAGGATCTCAAACCGACCAATACGGTGTTCCACGGGGTGGTGCCTGGCAAGTCTGCGTACCCTGTTGGTAAGATAGCCCTAGAAGTGGTCTTCGGCGATAGTCATGATTCCAGATCAGAGACGCTGACGTTTGAAGTGGTTAAAATCCAAAGTCCATACCACGCTTTGTTCGGACGACCGGCCTATGCAAAATTTATGGCACGGCCCTGCTATGTATATCTGCAACTCAAGATGCCGGGTTACAAGGGCACTATAACGGTTCATGGGAGCCGTCGAATCGCTTTGGAATGCGAGGAAGGAGATGCGACTTATGCAGAATCGGTTTGTGTTACGGAGGAGCTAAAGCAGTACAAAGACAATGTTGATCCGGAGGACATGACTTCATTAAAGAAGCCAACTACGGACCACGATCCGGCCTTGAAGTTCAAATCAGCTGCCGAAACTAAGCTTGTTGACTTCGTACCTGGCGATTCGTCCAAGCAGTTCAACATCAGTGCAAACTTGGATCCAAAATAGGAAAGCGCGCTCATCAAGTTCATCCGTGAGAATCGGGACGTCTTTGCATGGAAGCCGTCTGACATGCCTGGTGTACCGAGGCGACTCGCTGAGCACACTCTTAATGTGGATCCTAAGTATAAACCGGTAAAACAGTTCCTACGCCGGTTTAACGAAGAAAGACGTAAGGCGATTGGTGAGGAAGTAGCCAGGCTACTGGCAGCTGGTTTTAATATTGAGGTTTTTCATCCCGAGTGGCTTGCTAATCCGGTGCTGGTTCTTAAGAAAAACGGCACCTGGCGCATGTGTGTGGATTACACAGACTTGAATAAAGCTTGTCCAGCGGATCCTTTTGCTCTCCCCCGTATTGATCAAATCATTGATGCTACGGCAGGTTGCGAGCGTTTGAGTTTTTTGGATGCCTATTCGGGTTATCATCGGATCAAGATGGCAGTTAAGGACCAGGAGAAGACAGCGTTCATTACTCCCTTTGGAGCCTTCTGCTATGTTTCTATGCCCTTCGGTCTCAAGAGTGCGCAGGCTACTTATCAACGGTGTGTGCAAAATTGCCTCCATGAACAGATTGGTCGTAATGTACATGCCTATGTGGATGACATTGTGGTCAAGTCACGAAAGAAGGAGACCCTGGTTGACGATTTGAAGGAAACCTTCGATAACTTGAGGGTGTACCAAATGATGCTCAACCCAGCTAAATGTGTTTTCGGTGTACCTGCAGGCAAATTGTTGGGATTCTTAGTGTCCCATAGAGGAATTGAGGCCAATCCGGAAAAGATCACAGCCATCACCTCCCTAGCCAAACCGAAATGCGTCAATGATGTTCAGCGCGTGGCCGGGCGGATTGCTGCGTTAAGCCGGTTTATCAGCCGCCTCGGTGAAAAGGCAATCCCCTTGTATCAAATGCTCAAGAAGACAGATCAATTTGTCTGGAGTCCGGAGGCTGATAAAGCGTTTGAGGACTTGAAGCGACAGTTAGTCAATCCGCCAGTGTTGGCAGCCCCCGTTGATAAAGAGCCACTCCTGTTATACGTTGCTGCGAACGCCAGAGCAGTCAGCGTGGCGATTGTGGTAGAACGCAAGGAGGCTGGGAAGGAGCATCCGGTTCAGCGTCCGGTTTACTATATCAGCGAAGTGCTTATCGAGTCCAAGCAAAGGTATCCGCATTGGCAGAAGCTGGTATATGGTGTTTTTATGGCAAGCCGGAAGCTAAAGCAATATTTTCAAGGGCACCCCATCACGGTGGTCAGTTCTGCTCCTTTGGGTGACATCATACAGAACCGGGAGGCGACCGGTCGGATTGCCAAGTGGGCTATCGAGCTTGGGCCGCACGGTTTAAGATACGTACCCCGGACGGCCATAAAGTCACAAGCACTTGTCGACTTCATAAACGATTGGATAGAGTTACAAGCACCTGAGGAGAAGCCAGATAACACATATTGGACTATTCATTTTGACGGATCCAGACAATTGGAAGGCTCGGGGGCTGGAGTCGTTTTAACTTCCCCACGAGGAGACAAGTTTTGTTATGTCCTCCGTTTAATGTTCCCCTGTACAAACAATGCGGCTGAGTATGAAGCTTTGCTTCATGGTCTTCGGATGGCTAAAGAGATGAATCTGAGCCGCGTTAGGTGCTTTGGTGATTCGGATCTAGTGGCTCAGCAAGTATCTGGCACCTGGGATTCTAAGGACCCGCTCATGGCTGCATACCGTCGTGAAGTAGATATGGTGGCAGGGCATTTCAAAGGCTATCAAGTGGACCATGTGGACCGCAGAAAGAATGAGGCAGCGGACGCTTTAAGCCGCTTGGGCTCTCAGCGTAAACCGGTCCCACCCAATGTTTTCTTGGATGTATTGTATCACCCATCGGTACAGCTCCCCGGTGAATTGGAGTTGGCTATTCCTGATCCGGAGGCTCAATTAGTGGCGGCTCTTCACGTCATCCCGGATTGGACGCTTCCTTATCTGGCATATATGAACCGGGGTGAGTTGCCAGAAGACGAAATCTTGGCTCGGCAGATAGTACGGCGGTCCAAGTCTATGACCATTCTCAAAGGGGAGCTACATCATCGCAGCGTGTCAGGAGCGCTGCAACGGTGCATATCCCCTGAGGAGGGGTGCGAAATATTACGTGAAATACATGAAGGGGATTGCGGCCACCACGCCGGTTCAAAATCATTGGTGGCTAAAGCGTTCCGCCACGGTTTCTACTGGTTAACTGCTCATGCTGATGCAGAAGACCTGGTCAGGCTATGTGATGGTTGCCAGAAATTTTCTAGACGAGCGCACATACCGGCTCAAGAATTAAGGATGATTCCAATTACTTGGCCGTTTGCGACTTGGGGGCTCGATATGGTTGGGCCTTTTAAACGTTCCAAAGATAAGAAGACCCACCTATTGGTGGCGGTTGACAAATTTACAAAGTGGGTGGAGGCAGAACCTGTCAGTAAATGTGATGCGGCCACGGCGGTTCGGTTTATAAAGAAGGTGATCTTCCGGTTTGGTTTTCCACACAGCATCATCACAGATAATGGTACCAATCTATCCAAAGGTGCCATGAAAGAGTTCTGCGCACGTGAGCATATACGGCTTGATGTTTCTTCTGTAGCTCACCCACAATCTAATTGTCAAGCAGAACGAGCGAATCAAGAGATCTTGAGAGGTATCAAACCCCGGCTTCTGGTCCCTTTGCAGAGGACGCCGGGTTGTTGGGTTGAGGAGCTACCGTATGTATTATGGAGTATCAACACCACGCCTAACAGATCCACGGGGTTTACGCCGTTTTTTATGGTCTATGGAGCAGAGGCGGTTCTCCCAAGTGATATACGACATGATTCACCTCGTGTGGCAGCTTATGTTGAAGCGGACAACGAGCAGGCACGGCAGAACGATCTTGATTTATTGGATGAAGAACGTGACTTAGCAGCTGCCCGTTCAGTGATTTACCAGCAAGATCTTCGCCGTTACCACAGCCGTCGGGTTAGAACCAGAACCTTTCAGGAGGGGGATTTGGTGCTCCGGCTCATCCAGGATCAGTCTGATATGCATAAATTATCCCCGCCTTGGGAAGGACCTTTTGTGGTCAGCAAGAATCTGAATAATGGGTCATACTACCTGATTGATATTCGAGAGTGCAAAGATTCACGCACATCAGAGGAGGAGACCAGCAGGCCGTGGAACATAGCTCATCTTCGGCCTTACTATACATGAGCCTTGGGCTCTGCTTATGTACATATCATGACCATGTATATATTATGATCAATATAATTAACCGGAGCCTCGAGTAAAGCGGGGTCTCTGTTTTTCTTCACATCATGCGTGGTTACACGGAGTTGATTCGCTTTAGGGCAACCTCCGGTTTACCCCTTGAGGTCGCTTCACAGAAGATCAACAAAGTCAGTTGGGGACCTAGTCGACCTGAACCGTAGCTACACCTCCGGGGAGCTTGGTCATGTCTTGACGACGGTAATGCCTTCTGGCTGACACATTTGCCACTAATTCAGTTGGGGACCTAATCGACTTGAACCGTAGTTACACCTTATAGGAGCTCGGTCATGTCTTGATGATGGTAATGCCTTCTGATCGGCTTTTAAACAACCAATAAGTCATTTGGGGGCTTGGTCGTGTCCGAACCAATGCAATGCCACTTGATCGGCCCTAGGCCACTGAGTCACTTGGGGGCTTGGTCGAATTCGAACCAATGCAATGCCATTTGACCGGCATATTTGCCACGATTCAGTTAGGAACCTAGTCGACTTAAACCGTAGCTACACCCCTTGGGGGCTTGGTTTTTTGTCTTGACGATGGTAATGCCTTCTGAACGGTTCATAGCAACCACCATTTGCACGCGTTTTACTATTGTGTTTTCCTCTCGTATTTGGTTGTTTGTTATGTTCCTTCTCGTGGTGTCTTTGTTCTTTGGAACGACAAATACTTTTAAACCGATTCAGCTGACACAGCCTGGTCCGTTTTTTAACCCGGAGGCAAGTTGCCCGGTTTGGCAAAGGCGCAGCACAGTTCGTATGGTCGAAAGACCGTCCTTTGTACCCAGTAAAGACAGGAAACACAAGTTGGAAAAAGTCATGGCAAGGGCATCAGTACCCGTGCACAAAGGCGCATTCAAAGGCAGAGGTATTAACTATCTTATTACAAGGCAGCGTAGTGCCTGAATATATTGTTTTTTGACGGGTTAACGTCACCAATTAAGGTGAACCGGAGCTTTGATTACGCCTGTTCGCTGCCTCGGTTCGAAGGTTGTGGATTATCCTGCGCCGCTTCAGCCTCCTCATGGCTACCCATTGGCTGGAAATCAGCAGTGGTCCAGTCGATTCCCATTAACGCTTGAAAGACAGCTTCTTCATGAATCAGCAAAGACGGTTCAATGTCAGGGGCGTAGGTATGCTTACGGATTGGAGGAATAAGGTTTTCCGCTTCAGGGATCGGGGCAGCTACTCGCTTGTTCTGGTTATCATATTGGGCCTGATAATGTGTCAGATCTGCTTCTTCAGCCAATTGACAAGCTAGGGGGCGCACCGCCCGGTTTATCGCCCTCAAGTCATTTTCGCCAAAATCTGAACCGTCTTCTTTCAAGCTGGGGTATCCTTGTGCCGCTTCGACAGGATCAAAGTCTGGTACCCATGCTTTGGCCCGGTTCAAGGCAGTGATGGCTCCGGTTCGAGCAGCTGATCTTTTTAACTCTTCAATCCAGGCAGGAAGCATGGATAACCTTTTTAACGTGTCTTGAATCAGAGACGGTGCGGGGTTGTTATGCGATGCAGTGGTGATAACTCTCTGTGCTCCGGTATACAACTGTTCAATCAAAGTATAAGCAGCTTTGAGTTTCATCCGCACATCAGAACCCAAGTGTCCAATACGTGTGCCTGCAGTGTTTCAAGATGGATTACAAACCGGACATAGGATATAGCAGACAAAGTGCAAATTGGAGGAAGGGCATCAAAAGAAATTTAGCAAAGACGGCAGAGGTCATGGAGTGTATTTGTCGCTTTACGGTGGATAATTCATCAACCACCGGTTTGAGAGCAGCTTCGGCATTTTCAACCCTTTTAATCAAAAGAGCCTTTTCTGTAGCCCAATCAGCTTGTTCCTTCTTGCGGCTTTCTTTCAGCTGTTCCATGACGTTTAAGGCATTGGTCAATTCTTCCTTCGCTTTTGCAGTTTCAGCCTGCTGGGTTTTTAGGATTTCCTGAAGGTCCGAGACTTGTTTCTCTTTGGTTTTCAGATCCGCCTGCAGTAGGTCATCAGCAGTGTTCAGAAAATATTGCACGGTTTGGAAGTATCAACCACACAAGCAAGTTATGTGCTCGATACTTGGGGGCTAATGCGTACTTGATCTTAACGCATGTTTTACATTACAAAAGTCCCAAGATTAATACAAGTATTTAAACTTGGCACTTGGGGGCTAATGGTTATTTGATGATGTTTTCTGGTTACGACCTATGTTGAAGCCCTGTTTTTATCAAACCGGACCTTGGTTGTCAAGGCAGTATGATTCGGATCACCATCTCGGGTTGGAAGAAATTGAGAGGCTAAGTTGCAATAGAACGAAGCACAAGAGAGTTACCTCAAGTTTTTCTTTCATCATCCTGATCATGCCAGCTTCATAATCGCGACTGGTGTACAGTCGGTTCAGATACCCAGAATGAAGATCTTGGGTGCTTAAAGCGGCATACGTTGAGGAATCAACGTCCCATTTGCCCTTTATGGCCGAGATTTCTTCCTTAGCAGTATGCTTGGCTAAGGTAGCAGAGTTCCCCGGTTCAGAGCGACCAATGCCGGTAATCACAACATCATCATCTTTGGAATCGCTGCTCTGCATTGGCACTGTCGGTTTATCAACAGTTCCAGAAGGGTTGATGGATTCTTCAACCCGAACAGGACTGGCAGGCTGATCGGTATGGATGGCAGGATTGGTAGGCCTTTCTTCAGCATAGGCGTCATCTTGTGGAGGTGGATAATTCTGAATGTCTTCACGAACTAGAGCATCAGCACCAGGAGTTTTCTTCGGTTCAGGAGCGGCAGTTCCTTCGGCCGGATTATCCAGACGAGCCTTCTTGCTCGGTCTAGGTTTAGCCCTGGGAGAGACCCAAAGATTGAAGAACGGTGTAAGATGGATTAAGAAACCCATATGGAAATATGTTGTGATCGGTCCAACTTACCCAATAACTGTCTTTAGCGGTGGCAGTTGAGTGGCTGAAGATTCACCAGAAGATGAATGGGAAGTGACCTGATAATCGGAGTCAGATGGATTAAGAGGCTGACGAATTAAACCTGCTTTAGGAGGAAAGCTAGCGCATAAATCGGAGACCTCTGAGCGGTGTTTCCGAACCGGGCTGTTCGGTAAACCGGCGGAGGTAACTACCTGGCCACTATGCCGGGTGGTGCGACGGGCTTCATGTTGCTGGGTCTTCACAAGAAATTTGGGATCCAAGTAAGCAAGGGGATGAGAAAATTTAACTTTCCGGTTTGCTTGGCGAGGTTTTTTCAAAGGCAAAGGGACTGGATCAGAAGAAAGAATAGTTACCTCTGGACCTTCAGCATTACTCGCTTCAGCGTCGTCCTGACAAATATCATCATCAATAAGGCGTATAAAAAGTAAGCCAACTGAATCAAGGTCTACCTCAAGGTCCGGATTACCCACATCATCCTCATCTAATTCCGGGGTAGAGGAAGCGGTGTTCCTTTTCTTCTGAGAAGGCTTCTTCACCCTTGTTTTGGGTCGGGTTACCTTTTCTGTTGGCTCTTGAAGAAGCTTCTTGCTCCAAAACGGATCATCTCTCTGTTTCAGAAAGGATTGGAGTTAACAGTATACATATAAGGAGATCATAAATTCTATAACAAACATAGGTGAGATGCTTATAGCAGGTGGTTTATTTGTAGCACAAAAGGGAAGCAGGCCGGTTTGGGCGCAAACATATTCCGGTTCATTCAGCATCTTTTTCACAGCTTCAGTAACTTCGTCTTCCGTCAGCTGAATGTTGCAGTGCCTCAAAGGATCATTAACCTGGCCCGTGTATTTGCACATTAAACCGGAGCGGACACTAAGGGGCAGGATACTCCATGAAATCCAGCAACGGGCAAGATCCACTCCTGTTAAACCGTTAGCCATGAAGGCTCTGAGCTTGGACAGTTGAGGGGCATATTTACTCCTCTCTTTGGCGGTTAGCCTTGGGGGGAAGGGGTGTGTATTGCTAAGTCTCTCTGGACGGAAGCCTGGCAGAGGATTTTCTTCAGCAGGGGAAGTATCTTTGCAATAGAACCAAGTGTGATTCCATTCTTGCGGATGACTATGCAGCTTGGCGTGAGGATAAGTCACTTCTTTCCTCTTTTGAATCGCCATACCACCCAGTTCCATGTTAGGGCCATCGGTGAATTTAGTACGTCGGTTTAAATGAAAATAGTCTCGGAACAACTCTACAGTAGGTTCCTCCTGGAAGTACACCTCACAAAGCACTTGAAAATGGCAGATATTCGTGACTGAGTTTGGACCAACATCTTGTGGGCGTAACTGAAAATTAGCCAGGACGTCCTGGTAAAATTTTGAACCGAGTGGATTAAAGCCCCGGGCCAGGTGATCCGCAAACACAACAACTTCTCCTTCCTGTGGGGTAGGAGGACATTCATTCCCTGGAACCCTCCAATGGATGGCATTTTTGCTACTCAAGGCGCCAGTCAGAACTAAGTTGTTTAATTGGGTCTCGGTGATGCGAGAGGGAACCCAGTTGCATTCGTATATCTGTTTTGCCATGAGGAAATCTACAAGACAAAGGTATTCCGGTTTGAGAACAGGCGTGATTGTAAACCGAAGATGCTCTTATATAGACCGGAGTTATCTAGAATGATATCATCTGGCGGTTCATCAAGGGGACTAATGGATATATAGTTTGGGTTGTTCGCTCTGCTAAAAGTTAAACCGACCAGATCTAACAGTTATGAATATGAAAGCAGAAACAGATCCCGTACGGATTCTTTCAAAACAATGGATCTACAGCTAGGGCAAAAAAGAAGTAAAAATATGAGGTTTGGCTCGCAGCAGAACAGCACAAGTTCGACAAGCAGGGAAATGAGTGAGATCTAAGGAGATGAGTACAGATTTATGGCGAATACTGAGAGTGACTACAAATCACAATATAAGTATCATAATCTGTTCACAAAAACTTGCTATGGAGATGAACAATGAACAGTGGCAGGATAGGGATGACGAACCCTAGAACAGATCTAAAGCAAGAAGAACAGGAGCCTTACCGGGATCCAAACGGATGCGGAGGGTCGCCGTGGTACTCTGGTCCGGTCAGGTTGATGCAGCGGCCTGAGTTGATGCAGTAGTTGACGGCGGCGGCGGAGCTCCGGAGTCTGAGTCGCGAGGAAGACGAAGAAGAAGGGGACGAAAGGGAGTAAAGGAAGATGGCCTTCTAGTCCTATTTATAAGGCGTGGCGCGCGTGCCAGGCGCGCGAATCCAGGAGCCGGTGATTTCGGGAGCCCAGCTGTCGCCTTGATTATTGCGGATTTAGTAAAAAGAAACGGTAACTTTGTGCTGACGTCATATCGGTTTACAGCAGCAAGAGGAGACGATGGAACGGCGGTTTAACAGTTACTGGAAGACATTTGAAGACAGAAATTTTTATTAAGGATTGACATGAACCTGTTCAAATCAATCTGGGGCCTAATGTTGGGGATATTGCTATTTGGGTTAAACCGGCCTACAGGGCCCGGGTTAGCTCCGTCAATGGACCAAAGATGTTAAAGCCCAAGGAGAAATAGAAGGGCCCAAGGCCTATAATCGGTTTAAAGGTTTATGGCCGTGAACCGGCCTGAGGTAAACTTGCATTGTAAGTTAGGAATAGAGAGACCAACCCGGGCACGTTTATGAACCAAAGGTTGGGATTTTGTAAACCAACGGGCGTCACCCGCGTATATAAGGGGACGACCCGACGACGGTTTAGAGAGAAGAACAACTCGAGGTTTAGGCGAAGCTTATTGCTCCCTAGCCCTCGAAACACATCAATCCCATCACAACTAGACGTAGGCTTTTACCTTCATCGAAGGGGCCGAACTAGTATAACACCGTGTCCTTGCGTCCGTTTTAACCCCTTCAAGTTAACCCGTTGCGATGGCTCCACGACTAAGTCCTTTTGCTAGGACATCTGCCGTGACAAATCCACGACACTAGGGGTTACATATGGAATAAAGATGATCAGTCTATCAGACCATAGAATACTTCGCACATGCATGACTGACTTGGGATGATTCTAGAGGAAGCAAAACAAACTTTCTCGAATTCACGGCGGCAACTTACATCAAATGCATGTGAATCAAAGGAAGTCACTTCTTTCATCCAAACATAGGCTTCATGAACGGAACACGAAGACAATGCTTACAAAAGTTTCCAACACTAGCTTGATGTTCAACATGAATCATGGAGGAGACAAAATGTTGCTGATGGGCTCAACAACACCTCATCGGAATTTCCATATCACTGGACTTCCACCATCATGTGAACACAGTGATAGCATCGGTCATACCAAAAGATGTAATGGTGTATGCTCTAGGGATCAACCACGAGTAAGACAACATTACAAACATCGTTGGTTCTGATTTGACTTGACGAGAGCCCATACTCAAGTCAAAATTTTGACAAGGCAATAGATCAAACAACTAATCACGAGGACAAATCAATGGAGATATCATCTTTCTTCAACACACACACACAAAACATATCCCTTAGAGATGAACCAAGTTAAGCAAAGCTTCTACCTTCCAACTCTCCAAGTTGTTGTCTAGCTCAACCAACTAGGTCAGGGATATCCAACACAGATTCTTGGAGAAGGAGTGATTTATAAGAAAACCAACTTGATCACGAACTCAACATAGCGGTCAGGTGACAACCAGGTAATACTTCCGAGAAGATCTTCGGAAAATCACGAACCACCGATATGTTACTAAGCTCGAGAACAACCTTGCTTTTCAGGGCAAGATGATATGATCAAAAGAGTGAGGGATTGACACAATCCTAACTCATTGATCGAAGAGTGCACCAGAAATAAGGACTAGGTAGCACGATAAACCTTAGGGTGATGATTCAATAATCAACACGCTAAGGATAAGGTTTGTCCATTAACTACCAAGCAACATAGTTGCTAGGAGTATTGATTTCACAAACCACCATTCACTTGTCAGCAATCCGGTTGTGGCAACACGGGACCAAGGAGTGTACAATGATGGCAAGAAGTATCACTAAATCAAGAATTCATAAGAGGTGGTGCAATTCTCATGACATTCTTGATAAGAAAGAAGGTGACAACCACGATAGAACAGAGCAAAAGCTAGATTGGCATTTTGATCTGTGGATTACAACTGCCTTGACCCAATCCTAGAAATGGATAAGGTACTGGAGTTTGTTTCTCCTAGTCATTCTGGAATAGAATGGCTTGACGGACCATAAGAGTAATTGGCATCGATAACAGGAATACACAACTAGTCCTGACTATCAATTGATAGACGATGGTCGGAATACGGATGAAAGGGGACAACTCAAGAGGACATATATCTTTCTGAGTTGTGGATGCATAGATTAATATGTCGAACTAAGTTCAACAGGATTCTTCCAGATAACCCATGCAGAAAGGTAGAATTGGCAGAATCACAATGTAGAACGGGGAACTCATCGAGAGCACTCTTATTGTGATCTTTTTGTTCAAAAAACTTCTGCCATAAGCGGTTCATGGTATTTGGAAGAAAGAAATACCACGGACCTCGGGGACTAATCCAAAGTTTACTAATATCCTAAAGGAACTAGCAAACACTATCGACATGAGGTAAGTAGGGTGAATCTCGGGTTCAAGAACCCAGGAATAGAATACCTACTACTAAATGGCATCACGGGATGCTTTCGAGAATGGTGGCCAGAATCATCACACTGGGAACACAAAACATGGCTAGATTATTAGGTGATCCTCTAAGACACCTAAGTCATAATAATATCTCCAACATATATGTCAAGGCAAGGAGTACCTCAACAGATGATTAGTGTGCTTATTCTGACCAAAAGGACATCGGGAACGGAAAGAAAGGATTTGCAAAAGCATCAGACTGTTTAGAAACTTGGGGTGACTCGGACAGCATAACGGCTGTAAATGCTCAAAATGATTTGGGACATCATGCAAAATGGTGGCATAACCA
Source organism: Aegilops umbellulata (assembly GCA_032464435.1). Lineage (NCBI taxonomy): Eukaryota > Viridiplantae > Streptophyta > Magnoliopsida > Poales > Poaceae > Aegilops > Aegilops umbellulata. The sequence continues at coordinate 154,502,489 of CP136058.1, read as the reverse complement.
CTCAACATCATAATATCATGGTTCCGAGACCACCTGTTAACATATGGAAGCAGTAGGAACAAAACTAAGGCTTAACCAACAATCCTATAAGTCTACGGTTTAGTAACACGTCATCCTGATAGACAGATGAGAAGGCCTAGTTCTTAATCCCCTTAGAATGAGAAGAGAATGACTCAGATCAGAGGGCATGAGGTAAAGAAGTAAAAAGAGCCTTATGTTACCTTCCACAATCAATTCCCTTATATAACTAAAGCATTTCTAGACTAAACTTTGACCAGTTTGGCTTGGTAATCCTACAGGCAGTCAGGCTCTGATACCAACGCTGTCAGGACCCCGATACTAAGTCACACCGATCTAGCATGTAACACATCATATCACTTTGCGGCCTCACGCACGGTATTCCCACGGGTGCCACCATACCTGGCCCGGCACCGTTTGCGCCTTTTGGCTCGTGTATATGATAGTGTCGCTAGCATCCATATGACAAAGAACCCGAGCCGACATGACTAGTCGTGAACCCAAAGTGGCACTAACTTACAGGGACAGGCATACATGAAACAACAACGAGCATGTCGGTCAGCAGCGTGTGAATCCGGGCTGTAGCACTGGGCTAACAGGACTCCGGGAACCCGGGCTGTAGCAAGCTAGGCAGGACTCCGGGTGTCACCGCGTGACATTTCCCCAAAGGGACAGACACAGGAACGAACTGAATCACATGCCGGCCAGTGAAGTGTTCCGGAGCAGTAGTGTTGGGCTAGCAGGACTCCGGTGAACCGTGCTGTAGCGGACTACTATGGCTCATGGAAGCACAAGACTACATTTCCCCATAAGAGAGGCTACCAAGGATAAACAACTAGGTTGTCGGATCCCACACATACCAAGCATTTCAATCATACACACAATATGCTCGATATGTGTAAATACAACATGGCATCACAACATAACTCTACGACTCAAGTATTTAATCATTAGGCTCCGAGGAGCGAGATATTACAAACATGGGTGTCATGACCCAACATTCAGAGCATACAAGGCAAAGCACATGTGGAAGCTTAACATGTCTGAGTACAGACATCTACAAATGAAAAAGGCTGAGAAGCCTGACTATCTACAAGATCCTGCCGAGGGCACAAGATCGTAGCTGAGGTATCAAGCTAAACGTCGAAGTCCATGCGGAACTACTAGCAAGACTGAAGTCTCTCTACAAAACATAAAATAGGCAAATGTGAGTACAAATGTACTCAGCAAGACTAACATCAGAACTATCTACATATGCATCGGTATCAATAAAAGGGGTGGTGGAGTTTAACTGCAGCAAGCCAGCTTTGACTCAGTGGCTAACCTGAACTACGACTGCAAGTAACTCTTTTGAGGTGGCGCACACGAGTCCACATATTCGCCATATCCATACACCACTATGGATCCGCTCCTGTCTCCCTACGAGAACGCCATCCATAGCACTCACGCTTATCTTGCGCATTTTAAGTATCCGCTTTCACTTGTCTATGAACTATGCAAGGGGTCCAAGTTTCCATATCCGAGGAATCCGGCTATTCGAATACATAATGATAACCCTGTAGGGATGTACTTCTTCACACACGTTCTCGCCACTTACCACCATGTACACATCATGTACCTCGGCAACCTTCAAGCGGAAGCCTGGCGAGGGAGTCAACCACGACCTGACTAACCACACAAGTCTCTCATCCAGATTTATCGCCTATTCGGGTTCCATCCGCAAGGAGATCCGTCCGGGGTGTCGCTCACGACCCCAAACGATGTGAGCAGGGTTCCCAAGCCCACCAACCGGGTGCCACTTGGTACACCGTGCCACTGTGCCTAGTCTGTCCCAAGCCCACCTGTACCGGGTGCCACTTGGTAGACTACTAACACTACCTACAAACACCAGAAACTAGTTGCAACTCCTGGACATAGATCAAGTTGATTAATAAGTCGAGAGGGGTCGAGTTACCGAAACCCAATGTGTGGTAGTAACTGTTCATGGATCACAAACACAAAACTCAGTTCCTGAGGACGGCTGCAATGAGACAAGCCACCATGTACTCCTACATGGCCTCTCACCGCTACCTTTACCAAATCGTGTTCACACACTTAGCTCACAACAGTAGGACATGTTCACCACATTGCAATTCATCCCTGATGAATCAGACCTGACTCAACTCTAAGCAGTAGCAGGCATGACAAACAAGCATGAATGAGTAGGCACATCAGGGCTCAAACAACTCCTACTCATGCTAGTGGGTTTCATCTATTTACTGTGGCAATGACTGGTCGTGCAGAGGAAAAGGGGTTCACCTATCGCAGCATGTAACAGTTGAATCGATGTTGTCCTAATGCAGTAAAAGAGAGCAGGAGCGAGAGAGTGGGATTGTATCGGAATGAACAAGGGGTTTTTGCTTGCCTGGCACTTCTGAAGATAATATAGCTCTTCATCAGTGTCATCGATCACATCGTCGAAACGCGTCTATCGAGAGGGGGCAATACCGGCAACTGAGAAAGAAACACAATCAATGCTATGCACAATATGATGCATGCTCATGACATGGTAATATGAGTGTGTTGGCCTAATGCAACTACAACCAGATGGGTTTGGGTCATTTTGAACCAAAGGTTCAATCCCGAACTCAAATTATGAATTTAAATAGTGCCTTATCATGTTTTGATATAAACATCAGGTTTAAGTTGCTTTATCATCCATGAAACCAGTGCAGATGCATAGATTGAATTTTTCTGATCATTTTTCATATATAACTTGTTTCATTCTGAGCTACGGTTGATTTTATATGATTTTTAGAAGTTTTGGGTATTTTCTATAAATAAATAAATCAAATAGATTTATTTAAAATCCACAAAAGCATTACTGCGTCAGCCTGGCGTCAGAATGACATCATTGGGTCAACAGCGTCAGCCCAGGTCAAACCTTACCGGTGGGGCCCGCACGTCAGTGTAACAGGGCAGGAACAGAGGCTGACTTGTGGGCCCAGGTCAACAGCCACGTCAGCACGGTCAAAGCTGACGCGTGGGGCCACTGTGTTTAATTAGAGCTAAACAGAAACCAAACCATGGTTAATTTGGCAGCGGGGCCCGGCTGTCAGTGGGCCTGAGGGTGGTTAGTGGTGTGCTTAGGCAACTAGTGATGTAGCCACGACAGCGCGCCGGCGTTTAGCCGCCGGTGACACAAACCGCGGCGGAGACACGTCGGGTTCGCGCTACAGGGCACCACTTGCGACGCGGTTGGGTCCTACGGCGAGCTGGGGCTCGTGCGCATCCAGCGGTGGCAGTGAGAGGGCGCGAGGTGGTCTGTAGTGGCGGCAGCGGCGAGCTGGGTGTCGACGGAATCGATGACACGGCGCGCGGGAGGACCAGCGGTTTGCACCTACATGTTCTACGGGAGCTCACGAACTCAACGGAGGCACGCACGGGACCATTTTTTCACCGGAGCCTCGTCGGCGACGAGCTCGTGCAGCGGCGGCATACGGGTCTCGCGGTCATTGGCGTTGCAGCGAGAAATCGACCATGGGGAGAGGGGGAGATGACGGTGGGGCTCACAGTGAGTCGGATGGGCGGCTCGTTTGGCTCGGGGAAGCGTCGCAGCGAGCGGGCTGCGAAGGGGATCTTCGGCGGACCGAGGTTGAAGAAGACGGCGGGGACGACAATTCGGGGCTTCCACCGTTACTTGGATCGGTGCAGAAGGCGTAGGAGACGGTGGCGGGGCTCGAGGTCACGTAGGAGAGGCACGGGGGAGGCTGTGGCCGCGGCGGTGCTCGTCGGTGGCCTCGAGTGGCTGCGGCGCGAGCGCTGGGGGGAGAAAGGAGGAACCAGAGAGGGGGGAAAAGATGCAGGGGGTGTCGTGGCGCCGTTCGGGCGCGTCGAGGAGTAGCTAGGCAGGTAGGGAGGGAGGAGGTGGCCGGGCACGTGCCGGCGTGCGGCGGCCACGCACCTCTCGTCCTTCTGGCGAGAGGTTGGTGGTGACTGGCACGGCCAGTGGGCCGGGCCAGCTTTGCCTAGTTGGGCTGCAGGTAAGGCCAGGTAAGCCTTTTCATTTAACTGTTTTTCTTTTTCTGTTTTGTTTTCTTTGTTCTAATTTAGTTTAGGAACTAAATCATTTTAGATAATTCTGAAAATTATTTTGGAGGTTAAATGAATTATTTCAGGGCTCCACAAATAACTTCAGAATATTTGGACCATTTAAAATATATATAGCATTTAAACGGCTCCAATTCAAATACTTTTGTGTTAATTCAAAAATCCAAAGATGACCTAGAAATATATTCATCATTTTTGGGAGAGGTTTTCACCTTAACCAGAAATCATGAACTTTTCTTAGGGACATTTTGGGTTTATTGAAAAAGATTTTAATCAAGCCTGGATGGATTGGTTTGGTGCTAGGGTTTGAACAATCCCCATTTCAAGTTTAAAAGAAATTTAGACATGATGCAACAACCAAGCTAGTCCAAGTGCATAGCAAGGCTAGGGATGTTACAAAGGGGGTGCCAGAGGGCGAAACCTCTACCGCCGAACACACGGGGGAGCAAATCCCCACGGATACTGGCGAGGAGGGCCATATTCAGTACGCCCCTCAGCCGAATATGATTATGGAGACCCATACGGCTCCGGAATCCGGCGAGCGACCTCCTTTGAAAGAGGGGGGTGCGCCCATTCCACCGGTGGCCCCTGTCCAACCAGGGGCACCGGATAATCTGATGGAGCTGCTTCGAGGTGCCTCCATTGTGGACGAGCACCGTATCCTTATGGGTACGATGATTGAGAGGGTCCAGTCCGCCAAGAGCAGACTGACCGAAGCCTGCAGTAGCCTGCTGACAGGTTTTGAGGTAAGCGACGTATAAACCCTAATATAGTCAGTAGCCCTGAGACACTGTCCGGTGTTCGGAAAGAAAATCCGAACAAAGGATCAATCCTTTATTGTAGGAAACTAACTAAATTTGTCGGGAAAGAATATGCAGGCGCCGCTGCTGTCCACGGCCTCACATGCTGCCGAAGTCTCCAAACTTAAGTGGAGACTGGAGAAGGCCGAAGAGGAGCTCAGCCAGGTGAAGAGGCAGCTCCAGGAGAATTAAGGTATGTAATAACCCAAGAAGTATTCGGAAAGAGTAGGATGATATATATTGAACGAAGTGTCCTGATATGTATAGGAGCAACGACCGAGGTCGAGGCCCTGAAAAAGGCCCTGGGCGAAGCTGAGGGGAAGGCCGTCAAGGAGCAAGCTACCCGTAAGAAGCTCAAGGCCCGGGTCAACGAGGTCCAACAAGAGCTCCTTGACGTGGTGAAGAAGTGCGAGACCTTGGAGCATGATGCATCAGCTAAAGAGGTCGAACTTTCCAAGGCTCATCAGAGCATGGAGACGGCCCGGAATGAGGCCCAGGGTGCCCTCCAAGAGATCCAAGAGGCGAGGAAGATCGCAGCGGCTAAGGAATTCAGTATGCAAAGCAAATATGCGAAGAGGAAGTATCTTTTACTAACCCGGATACGGAGTTCTCCAGGGGCTTTTGCTGATCTGCCGCGAAGTGTGTCCGACGCCGTGGAGTTCTTCTGAGCCAAAGAAGGGAGCTCCATGGAGAAGCTATTCTGGTCGCAATATCTTGCGCCAGAGCATCCCCTGCCCTTCACCGATCAGCTGAAACAGCTGGTGGAGCTGCATAGGGTGGCCGAACTAGCCATGAAGGATTTGATAATCCGACTATGGCCAGCCGAAGCTATGTCTGGCAGCTACTTCGGACTCGTGAGGCGGCTGGTGAACGCATGTCCTCGACTAGACGTCATCAAGCGATCGGCCTGTATTGAAGGTGCGCATATGGCCTTCGCCCATTGCAAGATGTGGTGGGTGAATATGAACACCATCGAGCTGGCCAAGGGGGGGTACCAAAGGGCAAGGAGCACCGCACACTCGAGCGCTACTTTGCGGATGTCCTGGAGGGGTCTCGCATTGTGGCAGCGCAGTGTGGGCAGGACATTATTTTCAAATGAATACATTCGTGTTGTCTTTGCCTTGTATGATGAAACAAAGTCGGTTTATAATATAGTGATTGTTATGTTTTTAATTTTACCTCCTGTGCGGCCGTATTGTATGAAATCTGAGGGTTGGCCAGTCGTCGGCTTCTGCCCCCACGTAGGTAGTACGGAGGTGTTTGAGATGGAATCTAAACAATCTTGATCCAATTATATGGTCCTTGAAGGAGTTGTTTAGCGCAATGAACCAGGCAACCAGACTATTCGGCTTTAACACCCTCACATAGCCATAGTAGTCCGACAATAAGAACATGGACGCAACCCTTAGTTTCCGAACTAGAGTGCTATAAGCGTCTGATCAGGAAGTACCGATCCTTCGCGTAACACGGAAGAAATCTCCAACGATTTGCAACCGTCGAACAGCTGACCGGCTCTCACCACATCATGACAGTCAGTTTTCGGCTTTCTCTACTGAGGTGGTCCTTTGGATAAACCAGGGCACAATCGCAGTAGTTCTTCCTTTACTACCTTAGCTGATATAGTGGAACGTAAGGTAGCAAGCACAGGAGCCGGGCAACCCAACTATTGACCAAAGACATGATTCGGAGCCAATGTATATAATGCTAAATTCGGGGTGCCGAACTATACTATAAGAAGTGTTCGGACTTTGTTGCCGTATTGTGGGGTGCTGGGGAGCCCCTGGCAAATATGAAACGTACCAAAGTGTACGGGTGCTAGAAGATAAGTTATCAAATGGGAAAAGGAAAACAGAAAGAGAGCAGAGGTAATATCTGGGGCCTTAAACTTGGGCCACGAACTGCTTCCATTGTAATTGGGTTAATGCGTCTAAGCGCATTAATACAAATAGTGCGATAAGCAACCGGCTATTTAACATGCCATGACCAAAGGTGAGCTGCGTGTGGGTCCTGGCAACAGGTAGAGTGGTCGTTGAATTGACCTCTAGAGCTTCCCCTATACGTCTGTGCTTCTTCCCATCCTGGTATTTTTATCCTTTGATAGGACCGGTAGTTGGGCCGTCAAAGATAGCCTATGTGAAAGAAACCTGGAAAAAAAGGAAATAGTGAAAGTATATGTGTGTCCGGGATCGGTCGAGCCGAACTATGGATCACAAGCAAGTTGTGCCTCCATCGATGCCCATGGGATTTCTAGTGCATAATTATGCACGCGTGGTATGAATGCCACTACCTGATCGGGGCTGGGACGGAGGCCAAATTGCTAATCGAGCTCTTGATGAGTCGAGCTGTCCTGTTGCAGAGTAGTCCGGACCCTCTTTACGATGTCCAGGGGCTCGGCAGCCGGATTATGATTCTGCTTGAGAAGGCCGCTCTGTACTTCTGCTGCTAGGGCGACAGTGTGCTCCTTTGTACGGAGGGAGAGTTCCGTGTTTCCGTTGACCGTTATGACGCTGCATGGACCGGGCATCTTGAGCATAAGATAAGCATAGTGCGGCACCGTGTTGAACCGAGCAAATGCAGTCCGTCCGTGCAGTGCGTGATAATAACTGCGGAATGGGACGATGTCGAAGATTAACTCTTCACTTCAGAAGTTGTCAGGGGATCCGAAGACAACCTCTAGTGTGATTGAGCCTGTACAGCGGGCCTCTACACCTGGTATGACTCCTTTGAAGGTAGACTTTGTTGGCTTGATCCTTGATGGATTAATGCCCATTTTGCGCACTGTGTCTTGATAGAGTAGATTGAGGCTGCTACCACCATCCATGTGGACTCGCGTTAGGTGGAATCCATCAATAATTGGGTCCAGGACTAGTGCGGCTGATCCGCCATGCCAGATACTGGTCGGATGATCCCGACGATCAAAAGTGATCCGGCACGATGACCATGGGTTGAATTTTGGGGCAATTGGCTCTATCTCATAAACGTCCCTTAGTGGGCGCTTGCGCTCCATTTTGGGGATGTGTGTAGCATATATCATGTTCACCATTTTGACTTGAGGGGGAACTTCTTCTGCCCCCCTGAGTTTGGTTGCCGGGGCTCTTCGTCATCGTCCTCACTTTGCGATCCCTTTTCCTTGTTCTCGGTGTTTAACTCACCGACCTATTTGAAGACCCAACAATCCCTGTTGGTATGATTGGCTGGTTTGTCTGGGGTGCCATGTATCTGGCACGGAAGATCGAGTATACGGCCCAAGCTGGATGGTCCCTGACTGTTCCTTTTATACGGCTTTTTCCGCTGACCGGACTTGGAGCCGCTGAATCCGGTGTTAATTGTAGTGTCATCGATATTATCACCATTGCTTCTGCGCTTGTGTCTGTTACGTCGGAGCTTGCCATTGCTGTTTTTGACCTTGGAGGGGCCCGCCTCGCTGGCTGTGTTTTTGCTACGAGCAAGCCAACTATCCTCACCCGCGCAAAAGCGGGTCATGAGTGCCATGAGGGCTGCCATAGATTTGGGCTTTTCTTGGCCGAGATGGAGGGCGAGCCATTCGTCACGGATGCTATGTTTAAAGGCCGCTAGGGCTTCGACATCCGGACAGTCAACGATCTGGTTCTTTTTAGTTAGGAATCTAGTCCAGAATTCCCTGGCTGACTCTCCAGGCTGTTGGACTATGTGACTTAAGTCATCGGCGTCTGGTGGCCAGACGTATGTACCTTGGAAGTTGTCAAGAAAAGCTTCTTCCAAGTCCTCCCAGCTGCCGATGGAATTTTCAGGCAGGCTGTTTAACCAGTGCCGGGCTGGCCCTTTGAGCTTTAGTGGGAGGTATTCGATAGCATGGAGATCAGCTCCGCGGGTCATGTGAATGTGGAGAATAAAATCCTCGATCCATACCGCAGGATCGGTTGTTCCGTCGTATGATTCAATATTGACGGGTTTGAACCCTTCAAGGAATTCATGGTCTATTACTTCATCAGTGAAGCAAAGAGGGTGTGCGGCGCCTCTATATCTGGCTGGATTGCGCCGTAGCTCCGATGGAGTTCGTCTGCGGTTATCGGCTCGGGCGTGACTAGGTTTGTCACGCCCAAATAGGTAGCCATCATCACGTGTCGAGGGACGTCCTCGCGATCCATAAATCGATCGGATATGTCCTGCTCTACTATCCAGGGTCTGTCGGAGGTCGTATGTATGACCCCGAGTTGTTTCGTATCTATTTTTACGAGGTGGTGGGGCAGGCTGCTGTTCGGCCTGAGATGCCGCTCTATCCCGACCACATAGTGGTCGATCGGCCACATTACGCGAGGGAGGAATGGGCTCCGGTGCCTCTTCATCGAACTGGGGTAGCAACCTTCGCTTTGGGTAACTCTTGGCTGGGCATCTGAGGCCGTATTCTTCGGCTGCGGGGACATCAGTCCATCTGTCGACGAGCAGATCTTGGTCAGCTTGAAGCTACTGCTGTTTCTTTTTCAGGCTCCGTGCCGTTGCTATTAGCTGGCGCTTGAAGCGCTCCTGCTCGAGAGGTTCCTCAGGCATGATGAAATCTTCGTTGCCAAGGCTTTCCTCATCCTCAGAGAGTGGATGATAACTACCGTCCTCCGAGTCGTTGGACCTGGACTGTTCGTCGAGGCTACCTTGCCCGCTTTCTTCCTCCTCCTGTTCGGATGTTACCTCAGCAAGGTCTTCATTTTTTTCGGTATCGTCCGGAGTATTATTTTCACCGGTGCAAGTATTGCTGTCTTCTGAACGACGTGACTTAGAGCGGCGCCGAGGACACCGGCGTTTCTGCTATGTCTCAGGAGGTTTATTCTCGATTGAATTTTCTTTGTCATCGTTGTTGGTTGTTTTGGGTGTGTCCACCATGTACACATTGTACGAAGAGGTGGTTCTCCAGCGTCCAGTGAATGGCGGACTTTGATTTTGCTCCTCATCGGCATCATCATCAATACCGTCGATGTCTTCGGAGTCGTAATCAATCGTGTCGGTTAAATCCTTGACTGTGGCTATGAAGTGGGTGGCGGGTGGGAAAAAAGATTCTCCTTCATCAGCCCCTAGTTCGAACCGAACATAGTTCGGCTGTGAGTCCCCCGCCAAGGACAGGCTCTTTAATGAGTTTAGCACATCGCCCAAGGGCGAGTGCTGGAAGATGTCTGCGGCGCTGAACTCGAAGATCGATAAACGATCAAGTTCGGCATCTGTGGGCTCATATGGATCGGAACTTACGGCCGGAGACGAGTACGGAGTTCCGGAAACACAAATATTGTGTGAGGTTAAGTCCATGTGCGGCTCCAACGCCGGGGAGTCTGTGGCCTCCGCGGTGGGGTTGAGCCTCCAATCCTTGGACGGCGCTGTATGCTTCCGATCTAAGGCCAGAGCTGCTACAGGAGCTATCTGCTGGATATGGTTTGATGACAGATTTAAGTCATGTTCATCAAGGTGATCAGGAGTGGTTGCCGCGGTCTCGAATCCGGCGAAGATCAAATCTCCACGGACGTCCGCGACGTAGTTCAAGCTCCCAAATCTGACCTGATGGCCAGGGGTGTATCTATCCATCTGCTCCAGATGGCCAAACGAGTTGGCCCGCAATACGAAGCCGCCGAATACGAAGACCTATCCGAGGAGAAACATTTCTCCTTGGAAAGCGTCGTTGTTGGTGATTGAAGGGGCCATCGAAACCTTTTGGGGACGGCAGAGTGGAACTCTCAATGAAAGGACCAATGTCGTGGTCAAAACCGGCGGATCTCGGGTAGGGGGTCCTGAACTGTGCTACTAAGGTCGATGGTAACAGGAGACAGGGGACACGATGTTTACCCAGGTTCGGGCCCTCTCTATGGAGGTAATACCCTACTTCCTACTTGATTGATCTTGATGAATATGAGTAGTACAAGAGTTGATCCACCATGAGATCGTAATGGCTAAACCCTAGAAGTCTAGCCTGTATGATTATGGTAATGAGTATATCCTTTCTGGACAAAGTCCTCCGGTTTATATAGACACCGGGAGGATCTAGGGTTACACAAGGTCGGTTAAAAAGAAAGGAATCTACATATTCGGTCGCCAATATTGCCTTCCATGCCAAGGAGAGTCCCATCCGGACACATGTGCAGTCTTCCGTCTTCGTATCTTCACAGCCCATCAGTCCAGCCCATGGCTAACAGGCCAGATGCCCGAGGACCCCTTAATTGAGGACTCCCTCAGTTGCATTCGATTGTTTTCATTCTACTTCACTAAAGATCTCCATATGAGATCCAATTACTTCTAGGGAAATGCAAGAGACATTATTTATGATGATGCACTAGGTCCACAACTGCGACTTTATGTATGTTCTCGAAAGGCGTTGGTCGAGTTCTCATTAAGAAAGTTTCTATAAAAGTTTCTGAATGAACTCCTTAAGACGAGTTCTCCAAAAAGTTCCCTATGAAAGAATCCTTTGAAGCATCCGATCGTCACAAATGTTTTGACTACTTGAGGAGCCAAAACGGACTTCGTATGAGTCAGATATCCATGTTTCATTCAACACTGCACATAACTAATTCCGAACGACAATTACAGACTAGTTCTTGTGTAGTTTCATTCGATTTTTTCCATTCTACTTCACTAAAGATCTCCATATGAGATCCAATTACTTCTAGGGAAACACAAGAGACCTTTACTATGATGATGCACTAGGTCCACAGCTGAGACTTTGTGTATGTTCTCGAAAGGCATTCGTCGAGTGCTCATTAAGAAAGTTCCTGAACGAACTCCTTAAGAAAAGTTCTCCAAAGTTTCCCAATGAAAGAATCCTTTGAATCATCTAGTCATCACAAACATTTTCACTACTTGTGGAGCAAAAATGGACTCCGTGTGAGTCAGATATCCATGTTTCAGTCAATACTACGCAAATCTAATTCCGAACAACAGTTACAGAATAGTTCTTTTCTAGTTGCATTCGATTGTTTCCATTCTACTTCACTAAACATCTCCATATGAGATCAAATTACTTCTAGGGAAATGCTAGAGACATTTGTTATGATGATGCACTAGGTCCACAACTGGGACTTTGTGTACGTTCTCAAAAGGCGTTAGTCGAGTGCTCATTAAAAAAGTTTTTGTACAATATTCTGAACGAAGTCCTTGAGAAAAGTTCTCCAAAACTTCCCTATGAAAGAATCCTTTGAAGCATCTAGTCATCACAAACATTTTAACTACTTGTTGAGCAAAAACAGAGTCCGTGTGAGTCAGATATCCATGGTTGAGTCAACACCTGCGCAAAACTGATTCCGAACGATGGTTAGAGAATAGTTCTTGTGTAGTTGCATTAGATTTTTTCTATTCTACTTCAAGAAACATCTCCATATGAGAACAAATTTCTTCTAGGGAAATCCAAGAGACCTAAGTTATGATGATGCACTAGGTCCCCAACTGGTTCTTTCTGTATGTTCTCCAAAGGTGTTTGTCGAGTGCTCATTAAGAAAGTTTCTATACAAGTTTCTGAATGAACTCCTTAAGAAAAGTTGTCGAAAAGTTCACTATGAAAGAATCCTTTGAAGCATCTTGTCGTCACAAAAGTTTTGACTACTTGTGGAGCCTAAACGGACTCAGTATGAGTCGGATATCCATATTTCAGTCAACACTGCGCAAAACTGATTCCGAATGACAGTTACACACTAGTTCTTGTGTAGTTGCATTCGATTTTTTCAATTCTACTCCACTAAACATCTCCATATGAGATCCATTTACTTCTAGGGAAATGCAAGAGACCTTAGTATTCATGATGCACTAGGTCCATGGCTGGGACTTTGTGTATGTTCTCGAAAGGCATTGGTCGAGTGCTCATTAAGAAAGTTTTTGTACAAGTTTCTGAACGAACTCCTTAAGAAAAAGTTCCCCAAAAAGTTCCCTATGAAAGAATCCTTTGAATCATCTGGTCGCCACAAATGTTTTGAGTACTTGTGGAGCAAAAATGGACTCCGTATGATTTAGATATCCATGTTTCAGTCAATACTGCGCAAAACTGATTCCGAACGACAGTTATAGACTAGTTCTTGTGTAGTTGCATTCAATTGTTTCCATTCTACTTCCCTAAACATCCCCATATGAGATCAAATTACTTTTAGGGAAATGCAAGAGACCTTTGTTATGATGATGCACTAGCTCCACAGCTGGGACTTTGTGTATGTGCTCGAAAGGCGTTGGTCGAGTGCTCTTTTTGAAAGTTTATGTACAAGTTTCTGAACGAACTCCTTAAGAAAAGTTCTCCAAAAGTTCCCTATTAAAGAATCCTTTAATTCATCTGGTCGTCACAGACGTATTAACTACATGTTGAGCAAAAACAGACTCCGTATGAGTCAGACATCCATGTTTCAGTCAACACCTGCGCAAAACTGATTCCGAACAACAGTTACAGAATAGTTCTTGTGTAGTTGCATTAGATTTTTTTTGTATTCTACTTTATGAAACATCTCCATATGAGATCCAATTACTTCTAGGGAACTGCAAGAGACCTTAGTTATGATGATGCACTAGGTCCCCAGCTGGTTCTTTGTGTATGTTCTCGAGAGGCGTTTGTCGAGTGCTCATTAAGAAAGTTTCTCTACAAGTTTCTGAACGAACTCCTTAAGAAAAGTTCTCCAAAAGTTCACTATGAAAGAATCTTTTGAAGCATCTCGTTGTCACAAAAGTTTTGACTACTTGTGGCGCCTAAACGGACTCCGTATGAGTCAGATATCCATGTTTCAGTCAACACTGCGCAAAACTGATTCCGAATGACAGTTATGGACTAGTTCTTGTGTAGTTGCATTCGATTTTTTCAATTCTACTCCACTAAAAATCTCCATTTGAGATACATTTACTTCTAGGGAAATGCAAGAGACCTTAGTTATCGTGATGCACCAGGTCCACAGCTGGGACTTCGTGTATGTTCTTGAAATGCGTTGGTCGAGTGTTCATTAAGAAATTTTTTGTACAAGTTTCTTAACGAACTCCTTAAGAAAAGTTCTCTAAAAGTTCCCTATGAAAGATTCCTTCGAATCATCTGGTCGCCACAAAAGTCTTGACTACTTTTGGAGCAAAAATGCACTCTGTATGATTCAGATATCCATGTTTAAGTCAATACTGCGCAAAACTGATTCCGAACGACAGTTATAGATTAGTTCTTGTGTAGGTGCATTCGATTGTTTCCATTCTACTTCACTTAACATCTCCATATGAGATCAAATTACTTCTAGGCAAATGCAGGAGACCTTTGTTATGATGATGCACTTGGTCCACAATTGGGACTTTGTGTATGTGCTCGAAAGACGTTGGTCGAGTGCTCATTAAGAAAGTTTCTAAACAAGTTTCTGAACGAACTCCTTAAGAAATGTTCTCCAAAAGTTCCCTATGAAAGATTCCTTTCAAGAATCTGGTCGTCTCAAACGTTTTAACTACATGTGGAGTAAAAACAAACTCCGTATGAGTCAGATATCCATGTTTCAGTCAACACCTGCGCAAAACTGATTCCGAACGACAGTTACAGAATAGTTCTTGTGTAGTTGCATTAGATTTTTTCTATTCTACTTCACGAAACATCTCCATATGAGATCATATTACTTCTAGGGAAATGCAAGAGACCTTAGTTATGTGATGCACTAGGTCCCCAGCTGGTTCTTTGTGTATGTTCTCCAAAGGCGTCTGTCAAGTGCTCATTAAGAAAGTTTCTGTACAAGTTTCTGAATGAAGTCCTTAAGAAAAGTTCTCCAAAAGTTCCCTATGAAAGAATCTTTGAATCATATGGTCGTCACAAATGTTTTGACTACTTGCGGAGCAAACATGGACTCCGTATGAGTCAAATATCCATGTTTCAGTCAATACTGCGCAAAACTGATTTCGAACGACAGTTATAGACTAGTTCGTGTGTAGTTACATTCAATTATTTCCATTCTACTTTACTAAAGATCTCCATATGAGATCCAATTATTTCTAGGGAAATGCAAGAGACCTTAGTTATGATTATGCACTAGGTCCACAGCTGGGACTTTATGTATGATCTCGAAAGGCGTTGGTCGAGTGCTCATTAAGATAGTTTCTGTACAAGTTTCTGAATGAACTCCTTAAGAAAAGTTCTCCAAAAGTTCCCTATGAAAGAATCCTTTCAATCATCTGGTCCTCACAAATATTTTGACTTCTTGTGTAGCAAATATGGACTCCTTATGAGTCAGATATCCATGTTTCAGTCAACACTGCGCAAAACTGATTCCGAATGACAATTACAGACTAGTTCTTGTGTAGTTGCATTCGATTTTTTCAATTCTACTCTACTAAACATTTCCATATTAGATCCATTTACTTGTAGGTAAATGCAACAGACCTTATTTATCATGATGCACTAGGTCCACAGCTGGGACTTTGTGTATGCTCTCGAAAGGCGTTGGTCGAGTGCTCATTAAGAAAGTTTTTGTACAAGTATCTGAACGAACTCCTTAAGAAAAGTTCTTCGAAAGTACCCTATGAAAGAATCCTTTGAAGCATATGGTAGTCACGAACGTTTTGAAAACTTGTGGAGTAAATACCGACTTCGTATTAGTCAGATATCCATGTTTCGGTCAACACTGTGCAAAACTGATTCCGAACGATAGTTATAGACTAGTTCTTGTGTAGTTGCATTCGATTTTTTCAATTCTACTTAAATAAAGATCTCCATATGAGATCCAATTACTTCTGGGTAAATGCAAGACCATAGTTATGATGTTGCACTATGTCCACAGCTGGGACTTTGTGTATGTTCTCGAAAGGCGTTGGTCGAGTGCTCATTAAGAAAGTTTCTGTAGAAGTTTCTGAACGAACTCCTTAAAAAGAGTTCTCCAAAAGTTCCTGATACGGCCATTTTGCATCATGATTTTATATCGATATTTATTTCATTATGGGCTGTTACTACACATTATGTCACAATACTTATGCCTTTTTCTATCTTATTTTACAAGGTTTACGTGAAGATGGAGAATGCCGGTAGCTGGAATTCTGGGCTAGAAAAGGATCAAATATTATAGACCTATTCTGCACAACTCCAAAAGTACTGAAACTCCATGAAATTCAGTTTTGGAATATACTAAAAATATTGGGCGAAGAAAGCACCAGAGGGGGGCCACCCACTATCCACGAGGGTGGAGGGCGCGCCCCCTGCCTCGTCGGCCACCTCGAACCCCCCAATGCGCATATTCTGGTATAAGGTGTCTTCTGCCCTGGAAAAAATCACAAGGAAGCTTTCGGGACGAAGCGCCGCCGTCTCGAGGCGGAACCTTGGCGGAACCAATCTAGGGCTCCGGCGGAGCTGTTCTGCTGGGGAAACATCCCTCTGGGAGGGGGAAATCGTCACCATCGTCATCACCATCGATCGTCTCATCGAGAGGGGGTCAATCTCCATCAGCATCTTCACCAGAACCATCTCCTCTCAAACCCTAGTTCATCTCTTATATCCGATCTTTGTCTCAAAACCTTAGATTGGTACCTGTGGGTTGCTAGTAGTGTTGATTCTTAATTGCAGTTGATGCTAGTTGGTTTATTCGGTGGAAGATTATATGTTTAGATCCTTTATGCACATTAATGACCCTCTGATTATGAACATGAATATGATTTGTGAGTAGTTACATTTGTTCCTGAGGACATGGGGGAAGTCTTGTTATAAGTATTCATGTGAATTTTGTATTAATTCGATATTTTGATGAGATGTATGTTGTCTTTCCTGTAGTGGTGTTATGTGAACGTCGACTACATGACACTTCACCATTGTTTGGGACTAGGGGAAGGCATTGGGAAGTAATAAGTAGATGATGGGTTGCTAGAGTGACAGAAGCTTAAACCCTAGTTTATGCGTTGCTCCGTAAGGGGCTGATTTGGATCCATATGTTTCATGCTATGGTTAGGTTTACCTTAATTCTTCTTTCGTAGTTGCGGATGCTTGCGAGGGGGGGTTAATCATAAGTGGGATGCTTTTCCAAGGAAGGGCAGTACACAAGCACTGGTCCACCCACATATAAAATTATCAAAGTAACGAACGCGAATCATATGAGCATGATGAAAACTAGCTTGACGATAATTCCCATGTGTCCTCGGGAGCGATTTCCTTTATATAAGAGTTTGTCCAGGCTTGTCCTTTGCTACAAAAAGGATTAGGCCACCTTGATGCACCTTGTTTACTTTTCTTACTTGTTACACGTTACGAATTACCTTATCACAAAACTATCTGTCACCGATAATTTCAGTGCTTGACGAGAATACCTTACTGAAAATGTCTTGTCATTTTCTTCTGCTCCTCGTTGGGTTTGACACTCTTACTTATCAAAAGGACTACGATAGATCCCCAATACTTGTGGGTGATCAAGACTCTTTTCTGGCGCCGTTGCCGGGGGGTGAAGCGCCTTTGGTAGGTGGAATTTGGTAAGGAAAAATTTATATAGTGTGCTGAAATTTACTGTCACTTGTTACTTTGGAAAATAATCCTTTGAGGGGCTTGTTTGGGGTATCTTCACCCCGACTAGTAGAGAAAAGAGTTTCTCCTCAACCTACTGAACCTACTGAAAATGTTTACTTTGAAATTCCTTCAGGTATGATAGAGAAACTGCTAGCTAATCCTTTTACAGGAGATGGAACATTACACCCAGATATGCACCTAATCTATGTGGATGAAGTTTGTGGATTATTTAAGCTTGCAGGTATGCCCGAGGTTGTTATCAAGAAGAAGGTCTTCCCTTTATCTTTGAAGGGAAAGGCATTGACATGGTTTAGGCTATGTGATGATATTGGATCATGGAACTACAACCGACTGAAATTGGAATTTCATCAGAAGTTTTATCCTATGCATCTGGTTCATCGTGATCGTAATTATATACATATAATTTTTGGCCTCGTGAAGGAGAAAGTATCGCTCAAGCTTGGGGGAGGCTTAATTCAATGTTATATTCATGCCCCAATCATGAGGTCTCAAGAGAAATTATTATTCAAAAATTTCGTGCTCGGCTTTCTCTCAATAATTGATGCATGCTCGATACTTCTTGTACTGGTTCTTTTATGATGAAGACTATTGAATTCAGACAGGATTTATTGGAAAGAACTAAACTCAACTCTGATGAATGGGAACTCGACGAAGGTAAGGAGTCAGGTATAACACCTAAGTTTGATTGTGTTAAATCTTTTATCGATACCAATGCTTTTCATGAATTTAGCACTAAATATGGACTTGACTCTGAGATAGTAGCTTCTTTCTGTGAATCATTTGCTACTCATGTTGATCTCCCTAAGGGGAAGTGGTTTAAATATCACCCTCCCATTGAAGTAAAAGTAGTTGAACCTATTAAAGTTGAAGAAAATACTAGCACTTATAATGTTGATCCTATTGTTCCTATCGCTTATATTGAGAAACCACCTTTCCCTATTAGAATAAAGGATCATGCTAAAGCTTCAACTGTGGTTCGTAAGAGTAATGCTAGAACAACTACACCCTCTGAGAAAATTAAAGTTGAACCTAGTATTGGTATGGTTAAGGATCTCTTGGTCGATAATATTGATGGGCATGTTATTTACTTCTGTGATGAAGCTGCTAGAATTGCTAGACCCGATACTAAAAATAAATATAGACCTGTTGTTGGCATGCTTGTTGTTTCTGTTAAAATAGGAGATCACTGTTATCATGGCTTATGTGATATGGGTGCTAGTGTCAGTGCAATACCTTATACTTTATATAAAGAAATTATGCATGATATTGCACCTGCTGAGATAGAAGATATTCATGTTACTATTAAGCTTGCCAATAGAGATACTATTTCACCAGTTGGGATTGTTAGAGATGTTGAAGTCTTGTGTGGGAAAATTAAATATCCTACTGATTTTCTTGTTCTTGGTTCCCCACAAGATGACTTTTGTCCCATTATATTTGGTAGACCCTTCTTGAATACTGTTAATGCTAGGATAGACTGTGAAAAGGATATTGTTACTGTTGGTTTAGGGGATATGTCTCATGATTTTAATTTTGCTAAATGTCGTAGACAATCCCATGATAAAGAATTGCCTAGTAAAGATGAAATTGTCGGTCTTGCTTCTATTGTCGTGCCTCCTAATGATCCTTTAGAACAATATTTGCTTGACCATGAAAATGATATGTTTATGAATGAAAGAAGTGAAATAGATGAAGTATTCTTTAAACAGGGACCTTTATTGAAACGTAACTTGCCTGTTGAAATCCTAGGAGATCCTCCTCCACCCAAGGGTGATCCCGTGTTTGAGCTTAAACCACTACCTGATACTCTTAAATATGCTTATCTTGATGAAAAGAAGATATATCCTGTTATTATTAGAGCTAACCTTTGAGAGAAGGAAGAAGACAAATTATTGAAAACTCTGAAGAAGCACCGTGATGCTATTGGATATACTCTTGATGATCTTAAGGGCATTAGTCCCACTCTATGCCAGCACAAAATAAAATTAGAGAAAGACGCTAAACCGGTTGCTGATCACCAATGACGGTTAAATCCTAAGATGAAAGAAGTGGTAAGAAATGAAATACTAAAGCTTCTGGCGGCAGGTATAATTTATCCTATTGCTGATAGTCAGTGGGTAAGTCATGTCCATTGTGTCCCTAAGAAGGGAGGTATTAATGTTGTTCCTAATGATAAAGATGAATTGACCCCACAAAGAATTGTTACAGCTTATAGAATGGTAACTGACTTCCGTAAATTAAATAAAGCTACTAGAAAGGATCATTACCCTTTACCTTTTATTGATCAAATGCTAGAAAGATTATCCAAACATACACATTTTTGCTTTCTAGACGGTTATTTTGGTTTCTCTCAAATACCTGTGTCGAAAGAGGATCAGGAAAAGACCATTATTACTTGCCCTTTCGGTACCTTTGCTTATAGACCTATGCCTTTTGGTTTATGTAATGCACCTGCTACCTTTCAACGATGTATGAATGCTATATTCTCTGACTTTTGTGAAAAGATTGTTGAGGTTTTCATGGATGGTTTCTCCGTGTATGGAACTTCTTTTGATGATTGCTTAAGCAACATTGAACGAGTTTTGCAGAGATGTGAAGAAACTAATCTTGTCTTAAATTGGGAGAGGTGCCACTTTATGGTTAATGAAGGTATTGTCTGTGGCATAAAATTTCTGGAAGAGGTATTGAAGTTGATAAAGCTGAAGTTCATGCTATTGAAAAGATGTCATGTCCTAAGGACATTAAAGGTATAAGAAGTTTCCTTGGTCATGCCAGTTTTTATAGGACGTTCATTAAAGACTTCTCAAAAATTTCTAGGCCTCTTACTAATCTCTTACAAAAAGATGTTCCTTTTGTCTTTGATGATGATTGTGTAGAAGCATTTGAAATACTTAAGAAAGCCTTGATTTCTGCACCTATTGTTTAGCCACCTGATTGTAATTGACCCTTTGAAATTATGTGTGATGCTAGTGATTATGCTATAGGTGTTGTTCTAGGACAAAGAGTTGATAAGAAATTGTATGTTATCCAATATGCTAGTAAAATTCTAGACAGTGCCCAGAGGAATTATGCTACTAGTGAAAAAAGAATTTTGAGCAACTGTATTCGCTTGAGATAAGTTCAGACCTTATATTGTTGATTCTAAAGTAACTGTTCACACTGATCATGCTTCTATTAAATATCTTATGGAAAAGAAAGATGCTAGTTCTAGACTTATTAGATGGGTTCTCTTGATACAAGAATTTGATTTGCTTATTATTGATAGAAAATGTCGGTGTACTAGAGTAGGGGTACCCTAGTATCCCGAACTTGTGCACGGGCAGTCGCAGCGCCCTGCGGCAAGGCTTGCCGGGTGACCGCCAAGGACTCCTGTGGTTCCTTTGGAACCATTCAAGAACAAAGTATTTAAGCCAAGGAGACAAGTCCCCGGCAAGAGGAGCTTGCCGGGAAGGCCACTCAAGGCACAAGGCCCCGGCAAGAGGAGCTTGCCAGGAAGGCCAACCAAGGCATCCCAAGGCACTTACCGCGACGCGCCACGCGTCCCGGCAAGACCCGGCGAGCGACAAGCTCCCGGACGCGACAAGACAACAACCGCGGCAAGGCGTTTGCCGCGGCAAGCAACCACTCTGTACCTGCGCTCCAGCTCACCCACCAACGTGTCGCTCTGAGGCACTTCCAGGCGTACGTGGCGGGAGGCTGTGCAGCCAGGGGTGCACCGTGGCGAGCGGCGCTGACAAGATCACCATCGTGGCAAGCGGTGGCGTCCCTAACGGTCCCTTTTCTGCACTGTTTGGGCGACTAGATAGGCATTTAATGCCCTTGTCCCCTGCCGTCAGAGTTAGGTATGATACACTGTGTAGGTAGCTGTACCTACTGCAGCACCTTTCCATTTTTTCCCTTGCCTACGTTGCCACCTGTTTGAGACCCCTTGAGCATATAAAAGGAGGCCCATGCACAACGTAGGGAGGAAGGAGGACGAACAGTAGAACACTCGCGCTCGGTCTCGTTAGCTGCTGGTGTGTACTGAAGCACTCAGCGCTCCCGAGTAAGAACTCAATACAATCCACAAAGCAGTAGTAGGAGTATTATCTCTCCGGAGAGCTCCAAAGCTGGGTAAAACCCCTCGTGTGCCTCGCCTCGATCCGCTCTTTGCGCGACCTCCGCCCCCCGCCGAACCGAGAAGGGGCTCCGTCCCCATAGGTGCTCGAGGAGTCAGATTTCCCCGGCATCTTTGGCGCGCCAGGTAGGGGGCGTCGAGGTTGTGTGAACCTGATCCGACGTTCACGCGAGCTAGATCTTCATCGACTTCATCGACATGCCATCGAAGAAGAAGGCTTCGGAGGCGGCTGCTCCGTCCGCATCAAACCCACCGCCGCCGGAGCAAATGGCTGGTGGGGAAGGCGCCGGCGGAAGAAAGGGCGTTGACGAGGGAGCCCACGGTGCTGCCAGGTCCAAGGACAAGGCTGCGCTGCCCATCGGAGGTGTAGCCGGCTCCCACGACGACCGCGCGTTCGTGGATGCTCCACGCCCATCTCAGGAGGCGCGGGACCGGCAGCGTCGTGGTACTCACGGTACCATACGCTCGCTGGACCCAAATCGAGCTGGCGGACCTCGGGATACTCAAGGCCAGCATGTACGCCAACGTGCTGGCGTGAGCGAGGCACGGTCGCCTAACGGGATCTTGCTCCTTCTAACGCAGTTAGAAGTCCGAGCATATCCCGCTCCTCGCACCGTTCGCCACCGCTACTCGCCACTCCAGCAGAAGCTTTGGCGCGAGCTCAACTGCTCCTAGACTTCCCTCCAACGCCAGACTAGATCGACGACTGGAGGGCCACCATTCAGAGTCTCATCCGCTTCGCCAACGGCGACACTCCACGGCAGCCGACTACATCGCAGCCGCGGCAAGTCAGCCAGGCATGACCCGATGGCGACAAGACAGGTGGGGGTGCAACCACCGTGCACTCTCCGCCCCGAAGGCCAAGATCGCCGACTCGCCAGGTCCACCGTGACAGCGACTACACCGCTTCATCAGATCCGCGAGCTCGTCGCGATCAACGCCAAGTTCTGCACGAACGACAGCAAGAAGACGCTCGTACCCACATCGAGCGCCGAAGAGAAACGCGACGTCAGTCAGACCGACGCGCTGGACCCACTGTCGACATGCATGCGCCAGGGGAACCAGGCGACCTGCCGTACGGGGTTGGTTGCCCTGCGTTTACTCGTGAGCTGCGGCAAGTCCAGTGGCCCAGCACGAAGAATTCAAGCCAGACGTACCGGAGAAGTACGACAGTAGGTTGCATCCGTCGGAGTTCCTCAGCATCTACACCATCGCGGTGCAGGCTGCCGGGGGGCGAGACGACAAGATCCTTGCCACCTACTTCCCGCTGGTGCTCAAACCCAACGTCAGGTCCGGGCTCATGCACTTGCCGGAAAACTCCATATCTTCCTGGGCAGACCTGTGCCATCAGTTTGTCGGCGCCTTCACAGGCGGCCACAAAACTCATGGCCAGGAGAGTGATCTTCATCTGCTTGCCCAGAAAGAAGGAGAGCCCCTGCGCAAGTACATCCAGAGATTCAGCCAAGTGCAACGCAACATCCCAGATGTCCACCTTGCCGCGGTCATCAGCGTGTTCCATCAGAACGTGCGTAACCGCAGGATGCGGGAGGAGATGGCGATGTGCAAGATCAGAGACGTCAGTGAGCTGTATGCCCTGGCCGACAGGTGTGCATGTGGTGAGGAAGGGAGGAAACTCCCCGGAGAGAATACAGGAACAGGAGGATCTGACAGTGATGATGCTGCCCCGGCAAATAAAAACCGGCGGCGGAACAACAGGAAGAGGAAAGGCAAAGATGTGATAGTCGTTGAGCAGTCCAGCGGTGACGGTGGCGCCAAGAAAGCCAAAGATGGTACCTCCGGCAAGGAGGTTGCCGCATGCGCCAACTGCCAGGCTGTGGCGGCCGCCGACAAGCAGGACGGCACCAACAAACAGTACTGCAAGATCCACCGCACCAAGGGACATGACCTCCAGAGTTGCAAGAAGGTCGAGCAGCTTGTCGAGATGCAAAAGGCCGAGTATGAGCGACGCGACAAGGAGAAAGCCCAAGGAGGTGCTGGAGGATCCGGTACGAAGCGCACCGGCCGGGGAGGACGCCGCGGCAAGGCCAATCAGCGGCAAGGAGACAGACCTCCCCGCGGCCGCGACAAAGATGAAGACGACGATGATGAAGACATGGATGATGACGAGACCAGTGAGCAGGAGTTTCAGAAAGCCACAGAGGTCTTGTGTGTTGACGGCAGTGCTTCTCTGCATACTTCGCACCGCCAACTCAAGCAGTGGGTGCGGGAAGTCAATGCGGCAGAACCACCCGTCGAATCACGCAAGCTTCTGAAATGGTCCAGCACGCCTATCATCTTTGATATTGAGGACCACCCTGATCGCACAACTGCGGTCGGGTGCTTGCCGATGTTGGTATCACCAACTATCCGCAACCTCAAGGTCACTAAGATGCTAGTTGACGGCGGGGCCGGCTTGAACCTGATCTCCTCCGCTGTGCTCCGGAAACTCCAAGTCCCTCACAGCGAGCTCGAAGAGACCGGCACATTCCAAGGAATCAACCCGGGAAGGAGCAAGCCGAAGGGGAAGATCACACTGCCGGTGACATTTGGCAGCAAGCTAAACTTCAGGACTGAGAGGATCACTTTTGACGTTGCCGATTTTCCATTCCCTACAATGGAATTCTTGGCCGTCCAGCGCTCGCCAAGTTCATGGCGGCCTCTCACTACGCGTACAACATGCTGAAGATGCCAGGCCTGATAAGTGTCATCTCTATCCTTGGCGACAAGAAAGATGCTCTTATCTGTGCCGAGAAGATCTACCGGGAAGCAGCAGCCGCAACGGATCGCGAGACACTTTCCGCTGAAGCTCCCGGGGGGAAGAAGAAGACCAAGTCCGGCAAGAGTTCTGATGCCCCCTCCGGCAAGCGCACCTCTTCGGAGTGCTGCGCTACCGTCGAGGACGCACCATCGAGCTCCACCGGCAAGTGTAAGAAGACAACGACAGCTCCGCCAGCGACCAAGAAGGTGTCCGCCAAGGAGGACGGCACTGGTGGTACCTTCACCATCAGTGCCACTCTCGACCCTAAATAGGAAAGCGTGCTCATTGCTTTCCTGCGGGCGAACGCCGATGTGTTTGCGTGGCAACCGTCTGACATCCCCGGTGTTCCTAGGAAAGTAATTGAGCACCAACTTGCCATCTGTCCTCATGCGCGGCCCGTCAAGAAGAAAGTCAGGAAACAAGCGGTGGAGCGCCAAGAATTCATCGCAGAAGAGATCAAGAAGTTGGAAGCAGCAGGCCTTGTCAGAGGAGTGCTCCATCCTACGTGGTTGGCCAATCCTGTAGTCGTGCGCAAGGCAAACGGGAAATGTAGGCTTTGTATTGACTTCACCGATGTCAATAAAACTTGTCCCAAAGATCCATTTCCCTTGCCGCGCATTGACCAGATTGTTGACTCCACGGCCGGATGTGATTTGCTTTCATTTCTTGACGCATACTTAGGATATCATCAGATCTTCATGGCAGAAGAAGATGAGGAGAAGACCGCATTCATCACTCCATGTGGCACATACTGTTTCGTACGGATGCCTTTCGGTTTGAAGAATGCTGGTTCAACATTTGCAAGGGTAGTCCATACTGCTTTTGAACCGCAAATACACAGAAATGTGGAAGCCTACATGGATGACATAGTGGTCAAGAGCAGGGACAAAGCAACTCTGATTCAAGATCTAGAAGAGACTTTTGCAAATCTGCGCAAGATCAGCCTCAAGCTCAACCCCGAGAAGTGCGTGTTTGGAGTCCCTTCCGGCAAGCTTCTCGGGTTCTTCGTGTCTCAGTGGTGAATCGAAGCCAATCCCGACAAGATCAAGGCCATTGAGCAGATCGAAGCACCGAAGCGCGTCAAGGATGTGCGGAAACTTGCCAGCTGCATGGCGGCTCTCAGCAGGTTTATCTCTAAGTCTGCTGAGCGCGCCCTGCCGTTTTTTGAAATTTTGAAAAAGGCAGGTCCAATGAAATGGACTCTGGAAGCGGAGGCTGCGCTGCATGACCTGAAGAGATACCTGTCCTCCACTCCAATACTTGTCGCACCTAAGCCACAAGAGAAGTTGCTGCTGTATCTGGCGGCAACCAATCAAGTGGTTAGTGCTGCGTTAGTAGCGGAGAGGGAGGCTGATGATGAGTCAGCGACCGCGGCAAGCACATCCAGCGACAAGCAGGGGGCTTCCCCGACAAGCTCTGGTCCCGGCAAAGATGGATCTGCGCACATGTGCGAAGAGATACAGCAGAAGAGAATGGTGCAGCGCCCAGTCTACTTTGTCAGTTCCCTTCTGCAGGGGGCTAGGTCAAGGTACTCTGGTGTGCAGAAATTGCTTTTCGGCCTTCTCATGGCCTCGAGAAAGTTGCGCCATTACTTCCAAGCACATGAGATCACAGTTGTCACTCGCTTTCCGCTGAAGAGGATACTGCAGAATCCAGAAGCAACAGGCAGGATTGTTGAGTGGGCATTGGAACTGTCAAGCTTTGGCCTCAAGTTTGAGAGCACTTCAACTATCCAAAGCAGAGCATTGGCAGAATTCTTAGCGGAGTGGACGTCAACACCAGATGAAGAAATTCCAGAAACGAGCATCCCCGTCAAGGAAGCAAGCAAAGAGTGGCTGATGTACTTTGATGGTGCCTTCTCGCTGCAAGGCGCCGGTGCTGGCGTGCTGCTTGTCGCACCCACCGGAGAGCACCTCAAGTACATGGTCCAGATGCACTTTCCCAAGGAGCAAGCAACAAACAATACTGCAGAGTATGAAGGATTGCTTGCCGGTCTCAGGATCGCGGCAGACCTTGGGATCAAGCAGCTCATTGTCAGGGGTGACTCGCAGCTTGTCGTCCGCCAAGTGAACAAGAATTATCAGAGTCCGCTGATGGAAGCCTACATTGATGAGGTGAGAAAGCTAGAAGAGCACTTTGTCGGCCTGCAGATGGAACATGTTCCAAGAGATCAGAACGACATCGCCGATGGCCTGTCAAAGTGCGCAGCACTCAAGTTACCTGTGGAACCAGGGATCTTTGTGCTCAAGCTAACTCAACCATCCGTGACGCCATCAACTGGACAGAGCAAGAAGAGGAAGTTGATTTCTGGTGACTATCTTCTGGCAGAGCTTCCCGAAGCCGCCGCCAAGAAGGTTCCCAAGATCAACGCCAAGAGTGCTGAGGAGCAGTCTGCTCCAACAAGCCCAAGGGTTTGTTTCGTTGTAGCAGACGCTCCCGACAAGTTTTGCTACGGCAAGCTTGCCGGGGAACGTCAAGCTCCGGCTGAGCCGCAGGTTCTCGCCGTAGAAGCGGATGTTCCCGCAGCAGCAGATATGCCTTTAGTCCTTGTTGTCGAGCCACAAGCTCCAGCATGGGCACAGCAGATCGTCCGTTTCCTCCAGGCAGGAGAACTTCCCGAAGAACCAGAAGAAGCGGAAAGAGTAGCCCGGCAGTCAAGTATGTACTAGTTTGTCGACAACGCACTGTACAGAAGATGACTCAACGGTGTGAAATTGAAGTGTATTCACCGGGAAGACGGACAGAAGCTGTTGGCAGAGATACATGGAGGCATATGTGGTCACCACATTGGCGCAAGAGCGCTTGTCGGCAAAGCTTTCCGGCAAGGTTTCTTTTGGCCGACAGCCCTCCAGGATGCAACTGCACAAGTAACCAAGTGTGAAGCGTGCCAGTTCCATTCCAAGCAGATACACCAGCCAGCTCAAGCTCTCCAGACGATCCCTTTATCCTGGCCATTTTCGGTCTGGGGGCTCGACATCCTCGGCCCCTTCCCCCGAGCAGTCGGGGGCTTTGAGTACTTGTACGTCGCAGTCGACAAGTTCACAAAGTGGCCGGAAGTGGAAGCAGTGAGGAAGGTGACAGCACAGTCAGCAATCAAGTTCTTCAGGTCGATTGTTTGCCGCTTCGGGATCCCTAACAGGATCATCACCGACAACAGTACGCAATTCACGAGTCGCACCTTCATGCAGTACGTCCAAGATCTTGGCGCCAAGGTCTGCTTCGCTTCTGTTGCTCACCCCAGGAGCAACGGACAAGCGGAGAGGGCAAATGCTGAAGTGCTGCGTGGACTCAAGACCAGGACTTTCGACAGGCTGCACAAGTGCGGAAGAAACTGGATCGAGGAGCTGCCAGTGGTTCTTTGGTCGATCAGGATGACGCCAAATCGAGCCACTGGCCAGACACATTTCGCTCTTGTCTATGGAGCAGAGGCAGTTATCCCCACTGAACTCGTATACGGGTCACCTCGAGTGCTCGCTTATGATGAGCTTGAGCAAGAGCAGCAGCGACAAGATGACGCGCTGCTCCTTGAGGAAGACCGTCTTCAGGCTGCGGTACGAGCTGCTCGCTACCAGCAAGCTTTGCGCCGCTACCATAGCCGCAAAGTTAACGCCAGAAGTCTCGAGGAAGGCGACCTTGTTCTTCGGCGTGTTCATTCCGCCAAGAATTCCAACAAGTTGACGCCAAAGTGGGAAGGCCCTTACCGGGTGAAACGAGTCACTAGGCCTGGCGCTGTCCGCTTTGAGACCGAAGATGGCTTTCCGGTGAGCAACTCCTGGAACATCGAGCATCTTCGTAAGTTTTACCCGTAAGGCGCGGTTGTCGGACCCTGTCCGGCAACCACCTTTTTGTACAAGTCTTGCCGCTGTTGCATGTAGTCCTTTGTACAAAGCCAGGCGCAGACCCTGAGCATAAGTGAAGCGCTGGCGCCCTAAGTTATAGCATGCATGTTGGGTCGAGTCTCGTCCTTGGTTAGGGTCGATAGTGCTTAGTAGCGGCTAACCCCTAACTTAGAGGTCGAGTGTGCGTCCATTTGTCGTTCTCTCGTTTCCCTTGATTCACAGGGCTCGCATATCCTGACCGGACCACTTGAGGACGAAAAAGAGAAGAAGGATGGACCAGCATCTGGACCCCGGCAAGCCAGTGTTGTCGGGGGCTGCGAGTACAAAGACTCACTCACGGCAAACCAGAGTTGCCGGGGGCTGCAATCTCAGATAAGTTTTTCATCCCTTATCATTATGCATTCTCTTATGGACCGAGGAATGCGAAACCTCGTTTCTTCCTAAAAGCTACCGTGCTCCCATAACTCCAGGCCCTAAGGGCTCGTTCCCGGGGCCAGGTTTGGTCGTAGTCACGGCAGCAAAGGGACGAAACGAGGAGCCTGAACCCGCCTCATCCCTGCCTCCGCCAAAAGCGTGAGAAAGGTCGAGCGATGTGGGAAGACGGCAGGGCCTGCTTCCGGGAAAAAGTGTCTATCTTAAAGATATTAAGGATTTGCTCCTTGACGTGGGTTCCACCCACAAGACAAGTGACCCGGCAAGCATCCCCTTTTCATAAAAAAAACATTCCACTCAGGTACAGTTCATAGAGAATGAAAAACATGAATGATGGGATTACAAGTTTTAAATTCAGCTAAGGCCCGAGGGCTTACAAATTAAAAAGAGATAAGGTGCCCGTAATCCCTTTCTTGTCCCTATCTTCAGGAGGTAGGGCAAGGAGGCGAAAAGGGCAAAAGGGGAGCCTAGGCGAGCTACGGGAAGCAAAAGACACCAAGAGAACATCTCGGTGGCCGTCCAAAGGCTGGATGGTGATGGCGGCGCCGGAAGAGGGCTCGAAGACGGGGCGGCAGGACGTCAGCACGCTGTCGAGGGCGCCACGCCCACGTACTCCGAGTTGACGGCCTTGCCGCCCACCCTCTTCCTCTTCCGCAGCCTCCCTACGCCAGCCGCCCAAGGAGACGGCCCCGAGAAGCTCCAGGAGCCGGCGACGCGGATGATGGGGTCGCCGGTGCCGCCCGGAGCGGCGCCCGACACCTAGTCGGACCCGTCATCCTGCTGCCCGCTACCCTCGTCGTCGCTGTCGCTGTCCTCCTCGTCACTCCCGCCCGAGGAGGAGTCTTCGCTATCGGAGGAGCTCTCCACGCAGCACCTTGCCCGAGTCCCGAAGCACCCGAAGACCTTGACGGAGAGGAGACCGCCCTCCATCAGCTTAAAATGGAGGGTGAGCCCCTTCGTCAGGCGGTGGATACGGGCAAACGTCTTCCACCCTCGACCAAGATACATCACGTTAGGGGCTGGGAAGTCAACGTGGACTCGCGCACCGCTGATTCCACAGCCCCTCATGTGCAGCCTCAGTATCTCGGGTGGATCCAACTCCATCTCGCTCACGAATGGAGTTGGGATACGAAGGCGACGACGAGGCGGCCGACGCAGCCTGACGAAGAACTCGCAAGGGTCGTCCCCAATATGGATCGCCGTGGGAGGAGGAACCGCTGGCGAAGGCGAGTCCGGTGCGCCGCCTCGTCCACCTCTTCCCCGAGCGCCTCGGCCTCGTCCCCGACCACGCCCGCGGCCTCGCCCCCTCCCTCTTCCCCTTGCGGCTGGCTCTGCCACCACAGGTGCGGGAGAAGGCGGGACGCGTTGTCTAGCGGCGACCCTCGTTGCCACCGTTGAAGGACCAGGGTTCCCTTTCTCCATGGAGAATGAGAGAGAGGGGAGCAGAAGCTGAAGGAAAGAGGAGATGAAAGAATACGGGTTTCCGTCCCCCCTCCCGCTCCTTATAAAGGAACGGGGTGGGGGCTCGGCCGTCCCGCTCAGCCAATCAAGACACAGAAGGAGCAGGAATTGGGTCCGACCCGCTGCCTCGACCCGTGACGGCCCAGATTCCCGCCTCCACCGTTCGCCACCCCAAGCGCATGGAAGCCGTGTGGTGGGCGTACAGAACCGAGGCGACGGGTGAGGCGACCTCTCCCCACCCCGTGATCGTGGGGAGTGGACGCCTCGAAGACCATGCCTCCACGCCTCCCTCCATTTATGGGGAAGGTGCGAACTGCCCCTGTTTTCCCTGCTGAGGGGGCGGACGCTTCGCCTTTCCGAATAAAGAAACCACCCACGACCTCTCCCACGATGCCGCAATCGACGCGTGCCGTTCGGGGAGGGCGCGGTGGATGCGGAGTAAGATGCGACGTGACCTAGGCCGCGCGTGCCCGTGCCCTATTTTGGGCCTGGCCCAACAGGGCTCGGCATCGTGTATGGCCCAGGCCCGGGGGCTCCTGTCGGTGTACTAGAGTAGGGGTACCCTAGTATCCCGAACTTGTGCACGGGCAGTCGCAGCGCCCCGCGGCAAGGCTTGCCGGGTGACCGCCAAGGACTCCTATGGTTCCTTTGGAACCATTCAAGAACAAAGTATTTAAGCCAAGGAGACAAGTCCCCAGCAAGAGGAGCTTGCCGGGATGGCCACTCAAGGCACAAGGCCCCGGCAAGAGGAGCTTGCTGGGAAGGCCAACCAAGGCATCCAAAGGCACTTACCGCGACACGCCACGCGTCCCGGCAAGGCCCGGCGAGCGACAAGCTCCCGGACGCGACAAGACAACAACCGCGGCAAGGCGTTTGCCGCGGCAAGCAACCACTCTGTACCTGCGCTCCAGCTCACCCACCAACGTGTCGCTCTGAGGCACTTCCAGGCGTACGTGGCGGGAGGCTGTGCAGCCAGGGGTGCACCATGGCGAGCGGCGCTGACAAGATCACCATCGTGGCAAGCGGTGGCGTCCCTAACGGTCCCTTTTCTGCACTGTTTGGGCGACTAGATTGGCATTTAATGCCCTTGTCCCCTGCCGTCAGAGTTAGGTATGATACACTGTGTAGGTAGCTGTACCTACCGCAGCACCGTTCCATTTTTGCCCTTGCCTACGCTGCCACCTGTTGGAGACCCCTTGAGCATATAAAAGGAGGCCCATGCACAACGTAGGGAGGAAGGAGGACGAATAGTAGAACACTCGCGCTCGGTCTCGTTAGCTGCTGGTGTGTACTGTAGCACTCAGCGCTCCCGAGTAAGAACTCAATCAATCTAGAAAGCAGCAGTAGGAGTATTATCTCTCCGGAGAGCACCGAAGCTGGGTAAAACCCCTCGTGTGCCTCGCCTCGATCCGCTCTTTGTGCAACCTCCGCCCCCCGCCGAACCGAGAAGGGGCTCCGTCCCCATAGGTGCTCGAGTAGGACTATTGGACATTAGCTCACTTGATGAGTGGAATACCCAGGCTTATGAGAATGCCAAACTGTTTAAAGAAAAATTTAAAAGATGGCATGACAAAAGGATACAAAAGCGTGAGTTTAATGTAGGTGATTATGTTTTGTTATACAACTCTCATTTAAGATTTTTTGCAGGAAAACTCTCTAAATGGGAAGGTCCTTACGTTATTGAGGAGGTCTATCGTTCTGGTGCCATAAAAATCAACAAGTTTGAAGGAACAAATCCGAAGGTGGTGAACGGTCAAAGAATCAAACATTATATCTCAGGTAATCCCATAAATGTTGAAACCAATGTTATTGACATTGTAACCCCGGAGTACATAAGGGACACTTTCTAGTATGTTTCAGACTCCGAAAAGGAATAGGTATGTGGTACGGTAAGTAGACCGACTCCGAAATAGTTCTAATAGCAATTTTTCTCCGTTTTGGAATATAAAAAAGGAAAATAAGAAGTAGTCTGAAAGGGACACGAGGCATCCACGAGGGTGGAGGGCGCGCCCTACCCCCCTGGGCGCGCCCCTGCCTCATGGGCACCTTTTGTGCCCTTCGGACTTCGTTTTCTTGCAAGATACTTCTTCTGGTCGGAAAAACTTCATTATATAATCACCCGAAGGTTTTGACCAAAGTACCATGACACAACCCTCTGTTTTTGTTTTGAGTTGTTTCTGCGCAGTTCTAAAAATATGTTATCTCAAGACTCTGATGGAGAGAGCTACGTCTCATATCTCGTTGCTGACCCAAAGGCCTATGGGGACCTATCGCCTTATGGTCGAACTACGGATGATGTGGAGGATGCTCACTTGATGAGGATCGATGATTCAATCTCAGAGGAGGAGGATGTGCCTCTACCTCAACCTGGGGATATGCACGTGAAATTCAAGAAACCAAGTCTCCCTAAGAGAGCTAACCTTTCTAAAAATCTATCTATTCCTTCTCGTTTTCGGTAGAAAAGCAAAGGGGATTTATGTGACAAGATCTTGAAGCTGGAGTTGAAAGTCAATGATTTAAAGGAGGAAATTGCTCTCCTCAACTACAATATGAAAAAGTTGAAGGCACAATTGTCACCACGTCCATCATCAACACCCCCGAAGAAAGAGAGATAAATACATGGGTATGGGCACTCCCCTTGGCAACTGCCAAGCTTGGGGGAGGTGCCCCGGTATCGTATCACCATCACACTTCTATCTTTACCGTTTTTCTTAGTTCGATCCTTTTGGTTATATCTTGATCTAGTAGAATAAAGTTTATTATGATCTAGCTTTGAGTTTTTGTGTTGATCCTTATCTATGTAATCGACTCTGTGAGCTATATATAATAAAGATTAGTCTTGAGTCGAGGGCTTGGTTATCTTGCTATGATCTAGAGGGAATAAAAGAGAAAAGAAATAATAAAAAGAAATAAAGAGATCATATTGATCTTATGGAGAGTAATGACTTCACATATAAAGAGTATGATGAAGAAAAGTTGTTGAGAGTTGACAAACATAGTTTTGGTCATCGTTGCAATTAATAGGAAGTAATAAAGAAAGAGAGGTTTTCACATATAAATATACTACCTTGGACATCTTTTATGATTGTGAGCACTCATTAAAATATGACATGCTAAAAAGTTGATGTTGGACAAGGAAGACAACGTAATGGGTTATGTTTTATTATATCCGAAATAGATTATATTGTCATGGATCATCCAACATGTTGAACTTGCCTTTCCCCCTCATGCTAGCCAAATTCTTTGCACCAAGTAGAGATACTACTTGTGCCTCCAAATATCCGTAAAGCCAGTTTTGCCATGAGAGTCCACCATATCTACCTATAGATTGAGTAAGATCCTTCAAGTAAGCTGTCATTGTTGCAAGCAATAAAAATTGCTCTCTAAATATGTGTGACCTATTAGTGTGGAGAAAATAATCTTTATACAAGCTTGTGATACGGAAGAAATAAAAGTGACGGACTTCATAATAAAGGTCCCTATCACAAGTGGTAATATAAAGTGACATTATTTTGCATTAAGATTTTGTGCATCCAACGATAAAAGCACATGACAACGTCTGCTTCCCTCTGCGAACGGCCTATCTTTTATTTTGGTCTTATACCTTATACAAGAGTCATGGTGATCTTCACCTTTCCTTTTTACACTTTATCCTTTGGCAAGCACTATGTGTTGGAAAGATCATGATATATATATATATATATATATATATATATATATATATATATATATATATATATCCAATTGGAAGTGGATTTTCATAAAGCATTATTGTTGACGTTACCCTTGAGGTAAAAGGTTGGGAGGCAAAACTATAAGCCCCTATCTTTATCTGTGTCCGATTAAAACTTCATACCCATAAGTATTGCGTGAGTGTTGGCAATTGTGAAAGACTAAATGATAGTTGAGTATGTGGACTTGCTGAAAAGCTCTTATAATGACTCTTTCCGATGTTATGATAAATTGCAATTGCTTCAATGACTGAGATTATAGTTTGTTAGTTTTCAATGAAATTTCTGATTCATACTTTACATTGTGAGTAGATTGTTACTTCAGCATAAGAAATCATATGACAATATATATTTTGCTATTCTAAGAATGATCATGATGTCCTCATGTATGTATTTTATTTTATCGACACCTCTATATCTAAACATGTGGACATATTTTTCGATATCGGCTTCCGCTTGAGGACAAGCGAGGTCTAAGCTTTGGGGAGTTGATACGTACATTTTGCATCATGCTTTTATATCGATATTTATTGCATTATGGGCTGTTACTGTTGGAAATATGCCCTAGAGGCAATAATAAATGCATTATTATTATATTTCCTTATTCATGATAATTGTCTTTATTCGTGCTATAATTGTGTTAACCGGAAATCGTAATACATGTGTGAATAACAGACAACAACATGTCCCTAGTGAGCCTCTAGTTGACTAGCTTGTTGATCGACAGATAGTCATGGTTTCCTGACTATGGACATTGGATGTCATCGATAACGGGATCACATCATTAGGAGAATGATGTGATGGACAAGACCCAATCCTAACATAGCATAAGATCGCATAGTTCGTTTGCTAGAGTTTTCCAATGTCAAGTATCCTTTCCTTAGACCATGAGATCATGTAACTCCCGGATACCGTAGGAGTGCTTTGGGTGTGCCAAACGTCACAACGTAACTGGGTGACTATAAAGGTATGCTACGGGTATCTCTGAAAGTGTCTGTTGGGTTGACATGGATCGAGACTGGGATTTGTCACTCCGCTTGACGGAGAGGTATCACCGGGCCCTCTCGGTAATGCATCATCACAATGAGCTCAATGTGACCAAAGTGTTTGATCACGGGATCATGCATTACGGAACGAGAAAAGTGACTTGCCGGTAACGAGATTGAACGAGGTATTGGTATACCGACGATCGAATCTCGGGCAAGTAAAATACCGATTGACAAAGGGAATCGTATACGGGATTAATTGAATCCTTGACATCGTGGTTCATCCGATGAGATCATCGTGGAGCATGTGGGAGCCAACATGGGTATCCAGATCCCGCTGTTGGTTATTGCCCGAGAGCCGTCTCGGTCATGTCTGCATGTCTCCCGAACCCGTAGGGTCTACACACTTAAGGTTCCGTGACGCTAGGGTTATAGGGATATGTATGTGCGGTAACCCGAATGTTGTTCGGAGTCCCGGATGAGATCCCGGACGTCACGAGGAGTTTCGGAATGGTCCGGAGGTAAAGATTTATATATGGAAAGTCATCATACGGACATCGGGACAAGTTTCGGGGTTATCGGTATTGTACCGGGACCACCGGAAGGTCCCGGGGGGTCCACCGGGTGGGTCCACCTATCTCGGAGGGCCCCATGGGCTGTATGAGGGAGGGAACCAGCCCATAGTGGGCTGGTGCGCCTCCCCCCCATGGGCCCCATGCGCCTAGGGTTTTGGGGGAGGGAAACCCTAAAGGGGGCGCCCCCCTTGCTTGGGGGGCAAGCCCCCTTGCCCTGGCCGCCGCCCCCCCTAGGAGATCTCATCTCCTAGGGCAGGCGCCCCCCCCTAGGGGTTATATAAAGGGGGGGGGAGAGGGGGCTGATCACCCATTGCCCTGGCGCCTCCCTCTCCCTCTCCAACACCTCCTCCTCCTCCATTGAGCACGGCGAAGCCCTGCCGGAGTACTGCAGTTCCACCATCACCACGCCGTCGTGCTGTTGCTGGAGCCTTCATCCCCAACCTCTCCTTTGCCTTGCTGGATCAAGAAGGAGGAGACGTCACGCTTTCCGTACGTGTGTTGAACGCGGAGGTGCCGTCCGTTCGGCACTAGATCATCGGTGAATTGGATCGCGGCAAGTACGACTACCTCATCCACGTTCACTCGAACGCTTCCGTTGCGATCTACAAAGTGGTATGTAGATGATATATAATCTGAATACTCGTTGCTTGATGAACTCCTAGATGGATCTTGGTGAAACCGTAGGAAAAATTTTAATTTTCTGCAACGTTCCCCAACAGTGGTATCAGAGCTAGGTCTATGAGTAGTTCTTCTTGCGCGAGTAGAACACAATTTGTTGTGGGCGTAGATGTTGTCAACTCTTCTTGCCGCTACTAGTCTTATCTTGCTTCAACGGTATTGTGGGATGAAGCGGCCCGGACCAACCTTACACGTACGCTTACGTGAGACCGGTTCCACCGACGAACATGCACTAGTTGCATAAGGTGGCTGGCGGGTGTCTGTCTCTCCTACTTTAGTTGGAGCGGATTCGATGAAAAGGGTCCTTATGAAGGGTAAATAGAAGTTGACAAATCACGTTGTGGTGGTTTTAACGTAGGTAAGAAAACGTTCTTGCTAGAACCCTAATTCAGCCACGTAAAACTTGCAACAACAATTAGAGGACGTCTAACTTGTTTTTGCAGCAAGTGCTATGTGATATGATATGGCCAAAGTTGTGATGTATGATGAATGATCTATATGTGATGTATGAGATGTTCATGCTATTGTAATAGGAATCACGACTTGCATGTCGATGAGTATGACAACCGGCAGGAGCCATAGGAGTTGTCTTTATTTTTGTATGACCTGCGTGTCATTGAGAATCGCCATGTAAATTACTTTACTTTATTGCTAAACACGTTAGCCATAGTAGTAGAAGTAATAGTTGGCGAGCAACTTCATGGAGACACGATGATGAAGATCATGATGATGAAGATCATGGTGTCAAGCCGGTGACAAGATGATCATGGAGCCCCAAGATGGAGATCAAAGGAGCTATGTGATATTGGCCATATCATGTCACGTTTATTATTTGATTGCATGTGATGTTTATCATGTTTTGCATCTTGTTTACTTAGAACGACGGTAGTAAATAAGATGATCCCTCATAATAATTTCAAGAAAGTGTTCACCCTAATTGTGCACCGTTGCTACAGTTCGTTGTTTTGAAGCACCACGTGATGATCGGGTGTGATAGATTCTAACGTTCACATACAACGGGTGTAAGACAGATTTACACACGCAAAACACTTAGGTTGACTTGACGAGCCTAGCATGTACAGACATGGCCTCGGAACACGGAAGACCGAAAGGTCGAGCATGAGTCGTATAGAAGATACGATCAACATGAAGATGTTCACCGATGTTGACTAGTCCGTCTCACGTGATGATCGGACACGACCTAGTTGACTCGGATCATGTAATACTTAGATGACCTGAAGAGGGATGTCTATCTAAGTGGGAGTTCATTAAATAATTTGATTGAATGAACTTTATTATCATGAACTTAGTCTAAATATTTACAATATGTCTTGTAGATCAAATGGCCAACGTAGTCCTCAACTTCAACGCGTTCCTAGAGAAAACCAAGCTGAAAGACGATGGTAGCAACTATACGGACTGGGTCCGGAACCTGAGGATCATCCTCATAGCTGCCAAGAAAGATTATGTCCTAAGAGCACCGCTGGGTGACTCACCTGTTCTCCCTGCACAACAAGACGTTATGAACGCTTGGCAGTCGCGATGCGATGATTACTCCCTCGTTCAGTGCGGCATGCTTTACAGCCTAGAGCCGGGGCTCCAAAAGCGTTTTGAGAGACATGGAGCATATGAGATGTTCGAAGAGCTGAAAATGGTTTTCCAAGCTCATGCCCGGGTTGAGAGATATGAGATCTCCAACAAATTCTTTAGCTGTAAGATGGAGGAAAATAGCTCTGTCAGTGAGCACATACTCAGAATGTCTGGATTGCACAACCGCTTGACTCAACTGGAAGTTAATCTTCCGGAAGAAGTGGTCATTGACAGAATCCTCCAGTCGCTTCCACCAAGCTACAAGAGCTTTGTGATGAACTACAATATGCAGGGGATGGTTAAGACCATTCCTGAGGTGTATGCTATGCTGAAATCAGCAGAGGTAGAAATCAAGAAAGAGCATCAAGTGTTGATGGTGAATAAAACCACTAAGTTCAAAAGGAGCAAGGGTAAAAAGAACTTCAAGAAGGACGGCAAGGAAGTTGCCGCGCCCGGTAAGCAAGTTGCCGGGAAGAAGCCAAAGAATGGACCCAAGCCCGAAACTGAGTGCTTTTATTGCAAGGGAAGTGGTCACTGGAAGCGGAACTGCCCCAAATACTTAGCGGACAAGAAGGCCGGCAAAACCAAAGGTATATGTGATATACATGTAATTGATGTGTACCTTACCAGTACTCATAGTAGCTCTTGGGTATTTGATACCGGTGCAGTTGCTCACATTTGTAACTCAAAGCAGGAGCTGCGGAATAAACGGAGACTGGCGAAGGACGAGGTGACGATGCGCGTCGGGAATGGTTCCAAGGTCGATGTGATCGCCGTCGGCACGCTGCCTCTACATTTACCTACGGGATTAGTTTTAAACCTCAATAATTGTTATTTAGTACCAAGTTTGAGCATGAACATTGTATCCGGATCTCGCTTAATTCGAGATGGCTACTCATTTAAATCCGAGAATAATGGTTGTTCTATTTATATGAGAGATATGTTTTATGGTCATGCTCCGATGGTTAATGGTTTATTCTTGATGAATCTCGTACGTGATGATACACATATTCATAGTGTGAGTACCAAAAGAGTTAAAGTTGATAACAATAGTCCCACATATTTGTGGCACTGCCGCCTTGGTCACATAGGTGTCAAACGCATGAAGAAGCTCCATGCAGATGGACTTTTAGAGTCTCTTGATTATGAATCATTTGACACGTGCGAACCATGCCTCATGGGTAAAATGACCAAGACTCCATTCTCAGGAACAATGGAGCGAGCAACCAACTTGTTGGAAATCATACATACCGATGTGTGTGGTCCAATGAGTGTTGAGGCTCGCGGTGGCTATCGTTATGTTCTCACCCTCACTGATGACTTGAGTAGATATGGGTATATCTACTTAATGAAACACAAGTCTGAAACTTTTGAAAAGTTCAAGGAATTTCAGAATGAGGTTGAGAATCAACGTGATAGAAAGATCAAGTTTCTACGATCAGATCGTGGAGGAGAATACTTGAGTCACGAATTCGGCACACACTTAAGAAAATGTGGAATAGTTTCACAACTCACGCCGCCTGGAACACCTCAGCGTAATGGTGTGTCCGAACGTCGTAATCGCACTCTATTAGATATGGTGCGATCTATGATGTCTCTTACCGATTTACCGCTATCTTTTTGGGGCTATGCTTTAGAGACTGCCGCATTCACTTTAAATAGGGCTCCGTCGAAATCCGTTGAGACGACACCGTATGAATTATGGTTTGGGAAGAAACCTAAGCTGTCGTTTCTAAAAGTTTGGGGATGCGATGCTTATGTGAAGAAACTTCAACCTGAGAAGCTCGAACCCAAGTCGGAAAAATGCGTCTTCATAGGATACCCGAAGGAAACTATTGGGTATACCTTCTACCTCAGATCCGAAGGCAAGATCTTTGTTGCCAAGAATGGATCCTTTCTAGAGAAAGAGTTTCTCTCGAAAGAAGTAAGTGGGAGGAAAGTAGAACTTGATGAAGTGTTACCTCTTGAACCGGAAAATGGCGAAACTCAAGAAATCGTTCCTGAGGTGCCTGCACCGAATAGAGAGGAAATTAATGATTATGATCAAGATACTTCTGATCAAGCTCCTACTGAAATTCGAAGGTCCACAAGGACACGTTCCGCACCAGAGTGGTACGGCAACCCTGTCTTGGAAATCATGTTGTTAGACAACGGTGAACCTTCGAACTATGAGGAAGCAATGGCGGGCCCGGATTCCGACAAATGGCTGGAAGCCATGAAATCCGAGATAGGATCCATGTATGAAAACGAAGTATGGACTTTGACTGACTTGCCCGTTGAACGGCGAGCCATAGAAAATAAATGGATCTTTAAGAAGAAGACAGACGCGGATGGTAATGTGACCATCTATAAAGCTCGGCTTGTCGCTAAGGGTTATCGACAAGTTCAAGGAATTGACTACGATGAGACTTTCTCACCGGTAGCGAAGCTGAAGTCCGTCCGAATCATGTTAGCAATTGCCGCATACTATGATTATGAGATATGGCAAATGGACGTCAAAACGGCATTCCTTAATGGTTTCCTTAAGGAAGAATTGTATATGATGCAGCCGGAAGGTTTTGTCGATCCTAAGAATGCTGACAAAGTATGCAAGCTCCAACGCTCGATTTATGGGCTGGTGCAAGCATCTCGGAGTTGGAACATTCGCTTTGATGAGATGATCAAAGCGTTTGGGTTTACACAGACTTATGGAGAAGCCTGTGTTTACAAGAAAGTGAGTGGGAGCTCTGTAGCATTTCTCATATTATATGTAGACGACATACTTTTGATGGGAAATAATATAGAACTCTTGGACAGCATTAAGGCCTATTTGAATAAGAGTTTTTCAATGAAGGACCTTGGAGAAGCTGCTTATATATTAGGCATCAAGATCTATAGAGATAGATCGAGACGCCTCATAGGTCTTTCACAAAGCACATACCTTGATAAGATATTGAAGAAATTCAATATGGATCAATCTAAGAAAGGGTTCTTACCTGTGTTACAAGGTGTGAAATTGAGCTCAGCTCAATGTCCGACCACGGCAGAAGATATAGAAGAGATGAGCGTCATCCCCTATGCATCAGCCATAGGTTCTATTATGTATGCCATGCTGTGTACCAGACCTGATGTAAACCTTGCCGTGAGTTTGGTAGGAAGGTACCAAAGTAATCCCGGAAAGGAACACTGGACAGCGGTCAAGAATATCCTGAAGTACCTGAAAAGGACTAAGGAAATGTTTCTCGTTTATGGAGGTGACGAAGAGCTCGTCGTAAAAGGTTACGTCGACGCTAGCTTCGACACAGATCTGGATGACTCTAAGTCACAAACCGGATACGTGTATATTTTGAATGGTGGGGCAGTAAGCTGGTGCAGTTGCAAGCAAAGCGTCGTGGCGGGATCTACATGTGAAGCGGAGTACATGGCAGCCTCGGAGGCAGCACATGAAGCAATTTGGGTGAAGGAGTTCATCACCGACCTCGGAGTCATACCCAATGCGTCGGGGCCAATCAAGCTCTTCTGTGACAACACCGGAGCTATTGCACTTGCAAAGGAGCCCAGGTTTCACAAGAAGACCAGGCACATCAAGCGTCGCTTCAACTCCATTCGTGAAAATGTTCAAGATGGAGACATAGAGATTTGTAAAGTGCACACGGATCTGAATGTTGCAGATCCGTTGACTAAACCTCTCCCTAAGGCAAAACATGATCAGCACCAGAACTCTATGGGTGTTCGATTCATCACAATGTAACTAGATTATTGACTCTAGTGCAAGTGGGAGACTGTTGGAAATATGCCCTAGAGGCAATAATAAATGCATTATTATTATATTTCCTTATTCATGATAATTGTCTTTATTCGTGCTATAATTGTGTTAACCGGAAATCGTAATACATGTGTGAATAACAGACAACAACATGTCCCTAGTGAGCCTCTAGTTGACTAGCTTGTTGATCGACAGATAGCCATGGTTTCCTGACTATGGACATTGGATGTCATCGATAACGGGATCACATCATTAGGAGAATGATGTGATGGACAAGACCCAATCCTAACATAGCATAAGATCGCATAGTTCGTTTGCTAGAGTTTTCCAATGTCAAGTATCCTTTCCTTAGACCATGAGATCATGTAACTCCCGGATACCGTAGGAGTGCTTTGGGTGTGCCAAACGTCACAACGTAACTGGTTGACTATAAAGGTATGCTACGGGTATCTCTGAAAGTGTCTGTTGGGTTGACATGGATCGAGACTGGGATTTGTCACTCCGCTTGACGGAGAGGTATCACCGGGCCCTCTCGGTAATGCATCATCACAATGAGCTCAATGTGACCAAAGTGTTTGATCACGGGATCATGCATTACGGAACGAGAAAAGTGACTTGCCGGTAACGAGATTGAACGAGGTATTGGTATACCGACGATCGAATCTCGGGCAAGTAAAATACCGATTGACAAAGGGAATCGTATACGGGATTAATTGAATCCTTGACATCGTGGTTCATCCGATGAGATCATCGTGGAGCATGTGGGAGCCAACATGGGTATCCAGATCCCGCTGTTGGTTATTGCCCGAGAGCCGTCTCGGTCATGTCTGCATGTCTCCCGAACCCGTAGGGTCTACACACTTAAGGTTCGGTGACGCTAGGGTTATAGGGATATGTATGTGCGGTAACCCGAATGTTGTTCGGAGTCCCGGATGAGATCCCGGACGTCACGAGGAGTTTCGGAATGGTACGGAGGTAAAGATTTATATATGGAAAGTCATCATACGGACATCGGGACAAGTTTCGGGGTTATCGGTATTGTACCGGGACCACCGGAAGGTCCCGGGGGGTCCACCGGGTGGGTCCACCTATCCCGGAGGGCCCCATGGGCTGTATGAGGGAGGGAACCAGCCCATAGTGGGCTGGTGCGCCTCCCCCCCATGGGCCCCATGCGCCTAGGGTTTTGGGGGAGGGAAACCCTAAAGGGGGCGCCCCCCTTGCTTGGGGGGCAAGCCCCCTTGCCCTGGCCGCCGCCCCCCCTAGGAGATCTCATCTCCTAGGGTAGGCGCCCCCCCTAGGGGTTATATAAAGGGGGGGGGAGAGGGGGCTGATCACCCATTGCCCTGGCGCCTCCCTCTCCCTCTCCAACACCTCCTCCTCCTCCATTGAGCACGGCGAAGCCCTGCCGGAGTACTGCAGTTCCACCATCACCACGCCGTCGTGCTGTTGCTGGAGCCTTCATCCCCAACCTCTCCTTTGCCTTGCTGGATCAAGAAGGAGGAGACGTCACGCTTTCCGTACGTGTGTTGAACGCGGAGGTGCCGTCCGTTCGGCACTAGATCATCGGTGAATTGGATCGCGGCAAGTACGACTACCTCATCCACGTTCACTCGAACGCTTCCGTTGCGATCTACAAAGTGGTATGTAGATGATATCTAATCTGAATACTCGTTGCTTGATGAACTCCTAGATGGATCTTGGTGAAACCGTAGGAAAAATTTTAATTTTCTGCAACGTTCCCCAACAGTTACTACACATTATGTACAATACTTATTCCTTTTATCTCTTATTTTACAAGGTTTACATGAAGAGGGAGAAAGCCGGTAGCTGGAACTGGGCTGGAAAAGGAGCAAATATTAGAGACTTATTCTGCACAACTCCAAAAGTCGCGAAACTCCACAAAAGTCAGTTTTGGAATATAGTAAAAATATTAGGTGAAGAAAGCACCAGAGGGGGTGTCGGTGTACAAAAGTAGTGGCTCTGCTTTTGACCCCTTTACTTGTGCACGGGCAGTCAGAGCCACGCGTCGCGGCCACGCTTAGCAGGGCAGAGGAGGGAAGCCGAAGCACAAGACAACCAAGACAGCGCCAAGACTAGGAGCACAAGAGGGCAAGAGGGCGAGGTAGACTCCCTCGGCAAGATCCTTGCCGAGGCAGCCTCCGTAGCCCCAGCAAGAGCCTTGCCGGGGCAGCCTGCCCGATTCCAGCGGAGCAAGCCACCCTTGAGCCCAAGGGTTCCGAACGCCGTCAACAACGACATTGGAACCAGGGCTCGGGAGGCACCTCTGTGGTGGCATGCAGATCTTTGTCAAGATCATAAACACGCAAGATCAGATGAGGATCAAAAGATGACGACCCTCGGCGGGATCCTAGCCGAGGAAATCCACAATACCACTGGCAAACGCCTTGCCGGGGACGACTGCAACGCCACGGCAAGACCCTTGCCGAGCCCCTGGCAAGACCCATATTTTTGCCCTTATTTTTGGAAATAATAAAAAATATTGGCGAAAGAATCAAGGCCAGGGGGCCCACACCCTGTCCACGACGGTGAGGGGCGTGCCTACCCCCCAGGGCGCGCCTCCTACCTTGTGGGCCCCCTGGTGCTCCACCGACCTCAACTCCAACTCCATATATTCATGTTCGGGGAGAAAAAAATCAGAGAGAAGGATTCATCGCATTTTACGATACGAAGCCGCCGCCAAGCCCTAATCTCTCTTGGGAGGGCTGATCTGGAGTCCGTTCAGGGCTCCAGAGAGGGGAATCTGTTGCCGTCGTCATCATCAACCTTCCTCTATCACCAATTTCATGATGCTCACCGCCGTGCATGAGTAATTCCATCGCAGGCTTGCTGGACGGTGATGGGTTGGATGAGATTTACTAGGTAATCGAGTTAGTTTTGTTAGGGTTCGATCCCTAGTGTCCACTATGTTCTGAGAGTGATGTTGTTATGACTTTGCTATACTTAATGCTTGTCACTAGGGCCCGAGTGCCATGATTTCAGATCTGAACCTATTATGTTTATATGAATATATGTGAGTTCTTGATCCTATCTTGCAAGTCTATAGTCACCTAGTATGTGTTATGATCCGTTAACCCCGAAGTGACAATAATCAGGATACTTACCGGTGATGACCGTAGTTTGAGGAGTTCATGTATTCACTAAGTGTTAATGCTTCTGTTAGGCCCGCACTAGCCAAGACTCTGCCGCCGTTTGCATGCAGCTGCCAGCCCAACCAGCTGGGCACGCACCTGCGTGGCAACATGCGGCTTCCAGACCAACTCACCAAGCACCTGCGTGGTGGCATGCAGATCTTCGTGAAGACCCTGCCACCGCGCCACCTCAGCAGCCTGCCTGCCTACATGGCGCTGCATGCATCGCTGGCCTAGGCGTGTGTCGA
The DNA here is from genome assembly GCA_032464435.1 of Aegilops umbellulata. Classification (NCBI taxonomy): domain Eukaryota; kingdom Viridiplantae; phylum Streptophyta; class Magnoliopsida; order Poales; family Poaceae; genus Aegilops; species Aegilops umbellulata. The sequence goes on along the minus strand of CP136058.1, from coordinate 154,457,831 downwards.
AGCAAGGCGGGGCGGCGACGGACGGGACGGGCCTCGTTCCCGTCCTCGATAAAGCTAATGGACACCTAAGTAGCCCATTTAATGCGCTTTGTCCTGTAATGCCGGGCGATAGGCACGCACACTGTAGGCCTTTCCACCTCCTGCGTGCCACTGTGGCAACCCCTTTTTGCCTATAAAAGGAGGCCCGAGGAATACTGGAGAGGGATTCGGCTGTTTGGAACTACGCAGCCACCATAGCTAGTTCGAAAGCTTAAGAACACTCAATACATCCACTAAAGCAGGACTAGGGCATTACGCATCCTCGCGGCCCGAACCTGGGTAAACGATCTTTGTGCTAGCTCCTGGACCTGCTCTTCTCACAACCCCGCGCCCGCCGACTGTAGAAGGGATTCCAGTGATCCCATAGGTGTCGTTCTCACTAACATCTTTGGCGCGCTAGGTAGAGGTGTTGGGGAACGTAGTAATTTCAAAAAAATTCCTACGCACACGCAAGATCATGGTGATGCATAGCAACGAGAGGGGAGAGTGTTGTCTACGTACCCTCGTAGACCGAAGCGGAAGCGTTGACGCAACGTAGAGGAAGTAGTCGTACGTCTTCCCGATCCGACCGATCCAAGTACCGTTACTCCGGCACCTCCGAGTTCTTGGCACACGTTCAGCTCGATGACGATCCCCGGGCTCCGATCCAGCAAAGCTTCGGGGAGGAGTTCCGTCAGCACGATGGCGTGGTGACGATCTTGATGCACTACCGGCGCAGGGCTTCGCCTAAGCACTGCAACGATATGACCGAGGTGGAATATGGTGGAGGGGGGCACCGCACACGGCTAAGGAACGATCACGAAGATCAACTTGTGTCTCTGGGGTGCCCCCTGCCTCCGTATATAAAGGATCCAGGGGGAGGGGCTGGCCGGCCAAGCCCTTGGCGCGCCAGGAGAGTCCTACTCCCTCCGGGAGTAGGATTCCCCCCCCCTAATCCTAGTTGGACTAGGACTCCTCAAGGGGGAGAGGGAGAGAGGGGGCCGGCCATCTCTCCTAGTCCTAATAGGACTAGGGGAAGGGGGGAGGCGCGCGGCCACCTAGGGCAGCCCCTTTTCTCCTTTCCACTAAGGCCCACTATGGCCCATTTGGCTCCCGGGGGGTTCCGGTAACCCTCCCGGTATTCCGGTAAAATCCTGATTTCACCTGGAACACTTCCGATGTCCAAACATAGGCTTCCAATATATCAATCTTTATGTCTCGACCATTTCGAGACTCCTCGTCATGTCCGTGATCAAATCCGGGACTCCGAACAACCTTCGGTACATCAAAATGCATAAACTCATAATAACTGTCATCGTAACGTTAAGCGTGCGGACCCTACGGTTCGAGAACAATGTAGTCATGACCGAGACACGTCTCCGGTCAATAACCAATAGCGGGACCTGGATGCCCATATTGGCTCCTACATATTCTACGAAGATCTTTATCGGTCAGACCGCATAACAACATACGTTGTTCCCTTTGTCATCGGTATGTTATTTGTCCGAGATTCGATCGTCAGTATCCAATACTTAGTTCAATCTCGTTACCGGCAAGTATCTTTACTCGTTCCGTAATACATCATCCCGCAACTAACTCATTAGTTGCAATGCTTGCAAGGCTTAAGTGATGTGCATTACCGAGAGGGCCCAGAGATACCTCTCCGACAATCGGAGTGACAAATCCTAATCTCGAAATACGCCAACCCAACATCTACCATTGGAGACACCTATAATACTCCTTTATAATCACCCAGTTACGTTGTGATGTTTGGTAGTACCCAAAGTGTTCCTCTGGCAAACGGGAGTTGCATAATCTCATAGTCATTGGAACATGTATAAGTCATGAATAAAGCAATAGCAACATACTAAACGATCGGGTGCTAAGCTAATATAATGGGTCATGTCAATCAGATCATTCAACCAATGATGTGACCTCCTTAATCAAATAACAACTCTTTGTTCATGGTTAGGAAACATAACCATCTTTGATTAACGAGCTAGTCTAGTAGAGGCATACTAGTGACACTCTGTTTGTCTATGTATTCACACATGCATTATGTTTCCGGTTAATACAATTCTAGCATGAATAATAAACCTTTATCATGATATAAGGAAATAAATAATAACTTTATTATTGCCTCTAGGGCATATTTCCTTCGGTCTCCCACTTGCACTAGAGTCAATAATCTTGATTACACTGTAATGATCCTAACACCCATGGAGTCTTGGTGCTGATCATGTTTTGCTCGTGGAAGAGGCTTAGTCAACGGGTCTGCAACATTCAGATCCGTATGTATCTGGCAAATCTCTATGTCTCCCACCTGGACTAGATCCCGGATGGAGTTGAAGCATCTCTTGATGTGTTTGGTCCTTTTGTGAAATCTGGATTCCTTTGCCAAGGCAATTGCACCAGTATTGTCACAAAAGATTTTCATTGGACCCGATGCACTAGGTATGACACCTAGATCCGATATGAACTCCTTCATCCAGACTCCTTCATTTGCTGCTTCCGAAGCAGCTATGTACTCCGCTTCACATGTAGATCCCGCTACGACGCTTTGTTTAGAACTGCACCAACTGACAGCTCCACCGTTTAATGTAGACACGTATCCGGTTTGCGATTTAGAATCGTCCGGATCAGTGTCAAAGCTTGCATCAACGTAACCTCTTACGGTGAGCTCTTTGTCACCTCCATATATGAGAAACATATCCTTAGTCCTTTTCAGGTATTTCAGGATGTTCTTGACTGCTGTCCAGTGATCCACTCCTGGATTACTTTGGTACCTCCCTGCTAAACTTATAGCAAGGCACACATCAGGTCTGGTACACAGCATTGCATACATGATAGAGCCTATGGCTGAAGCATAGGGAACATCTTTCATTTTCTCTCTATCTTCTGCAGTGGTCGGGCTTTGAGTCTTACTCAATCTCACACCTTGTAACACAGGCAAGAACCCTTTCTTTGCTTGATCCATTTTGAACTTCTTCAAAATCTTGTCAAGGTATGTGCTTTGTGGAAGTCCAATTAAGCGTCTTGATCTATCTCTATAGATCTTTATGCCTAATATGTAAGCAGCTTCTCCGAGGTCTTTCATTGAAAAACTTTTATTCAAGTATCCCTTTATGCTATCCAGAAATTCTATATCATTTCCAATCAGTAATATGTCATCCACATATAATATTAGAAATGCTATAGAGCTCCCACTCACTTTCTTGTAAATACAGGCTTCTCCGAAAGTCTGTATAAAACCAAATGCTTTGATCACACTATCAAAGCGTTTATTCCAACTCCGAGAGGCTTGCACCAGTCCATAAATGGATCGCTGGAGCTTGCACACTTTGTTAGCTCCCTTTGGATCGACAAAACCTTCCGGTTGCATCATATACAATTCTTCTTCCAGAAATCCTTTCAGGAATGCAGTTTTGACATCCATCTGCCAAATTTCATAATCATAAAATGCGGCAATTGCTAACATGATTCGGACAGACTTAAGCATCGCTACGGGTGAGAAAGTCTCATCGTAGTCAATCCCTTGAACTTGTCGAAAACCTTTTGCGACAAGTCGAGCTTTGTAGACAGTAACATTACCATCAGCGTCAGTCTTCTTCTTAAAGATCCATTTGTTCTCAATTGCTTGCCGATCATCAGGCAAGTCAACCAAAGTCCATACTTTGTTCTCATACATGGATCCCATCTCAGATTTCATGGCTTCAAGCCACTTTGCGGAATCTGGGATCACCATCGCTTCTTCATAGTTCGTAGGTTCATCATGATTTAATATCATGACCTCCAGAACAGGATTACCGTACCACTCTGGTGCGGATCTCACTCTGGTTGATCTACGAGGTTCAGTAGTATCTTGATCTAAAGTTTCATGATCATCATCATTAGCTTCCTCATTTATTGGTGTAGGTGTCGCAGAAACAGTTTTCTGTGATGTACTACTTCTCAATAAAGGAGTAGGTACAGTTACCTCGTCAAGTTCTACTTTCCTCCCACTCACTTCTTTCGAAAGAAACTCCTTCTCTAGAAAGTTTCCGAACTTAGCAACAAAAGTCTTGCCTTCGGATCTGTGATAGAAGGTGTATCCAACAGTTTCCTTTGGATATCCTATGAAGACACATTTCTCCGATTTGGGTTTGAGCTTATCTGGTTGAAGCTTTTTCACATAAGCATCGCAGCCCCAAACTTTAAGAAACGACAACTTTGGTTTCTTGCCAAACCATAGTTCATAAGGCGTCGTCTCAACAGATTTAGATGGTGCCCTAATTAACGTGAATGCGGCCGTCTCTAGAGCGTATCCCCAGAACGATAGTGGTAAATCAGTAAGAGACATCATAGATCGCACCATATCTAGTAAAGTACGATTACGACGTTCGGACACACCATTACGCTGTGGTGTTCCGGGTGGCGTGAGTTGCGAAACTATTCCACAATTTTTCAAATGCACACCAAACTCGTAACTCAAATATTCTCCTCCACGATCTGATCGTAGAAACTTTATTTTCTTGTTACGATTATTTTCAACTTCACTCTGAAATTCTTTGAACTTTTCAAATGTTTCAGACTTGTGTTTCATTAAGTAGATATACCCATATCTTCTCAAATCATCTGTGAAGGTGAGAAAATAACGATATCCGCCACGAGCCTCAACATTCATCGGACCACATACATCCGTATGTATGATTTCCAACAAATCTGTTGCTCTCTCCATAGTTCCGGAGAACGGTGTTTTAGTCATCTTGCCCATGAGGCACGGTTCGCAAGTGCCAAGTGATTCATAATCAAGTGACTCCAAAAGTCCATCAGTATGGAGTTTCTTCATGCGCTTTATATCGATATGACCTAAACGGCAGTGCCACAAATAAGTTGCACTATCATTATCAACTCTGCATCTTTTGGCTTCAACATTATGAATATGTGTATCACTACTATCGAGATTCATCAAAAATAGACCACTCTTCAAGGGTGCATGACCATAAAAGATATTACTCATATAAATAGAACAACCATTATTCTCTGATTTAAATGAATAACCGTCTCGCATCAAACAAGATCCAGATATAATGTTCATGCTCAACGCTGGCACCAAATAACAATTATTTAGGTCTAATACTAATCCCGAAGGTAGATATAGAGGTAGCGTGCCAACTGCGATCACATCGACTTTGGAACCATTTCCCACGCGCATCGTCACCTCGTCCTTTGCTAGTGTCCGCTTATTCTGTAGTCCCTGTTTTGAGTTGCAAATATTAGCAACAGAACCAGTATCAAATACCCAGGTGCTACTGCGAACATTAGTAAGGTACACATCAATAACATGTATATCACATATACCTTTGTTCACCTTGCCATCCTTCTTATCCGCCAAATACTTGGGGTAGTTCCGCTTCCAGTGACCAGTCTGCTTGCAGTAGAAGCACTCAGTTTCAGGCTTAGGTCCAGACTTGGGTTTCTTCTCTTGAGCAGCAACTCGCTTGCCGTTCTTCTTGAAGTTCCCCTTTTTCATCCCTTTGCCCTTTTTCTTGAAACTAGTGGTTTTGTTAACCATCAACACTTGATGCTCCTTCTTGATTTCTACCTCCGCAGCTTTTAGCATTGCGAAGAGCTCGGGAATAGTCTTGGCCATCCCTTGCATATTATAGTTCATCACGAAGCTCTTGTAGCTTGGTGGCAGTGATTGGAGAATTCTGTCAATGACGCAATCATCTGGAAGAGTAACTCCCAATTGAATCAAGTGATTATTATACCCAGACATTTTGAGTATATGCTCACTGACAGAACTGTTCTCCTCCATTTTGCAGCTATAGAACTTATTGGAGACTTCATATCTCTCAATCCGGGCATTTTCTTGAAATATTAACTTCAACTCCTGGAACATCTCATATGCTCCATGACGTTCAAAACGTCATTGAAGTCCCGGTTCTAAGCCGTAAAGCATGGCACACTGAACTATCGAGTAGTCATCAGCTTTGCTCTGCCAGACGTTCATAACTTCTGGTGTTGCTCTAGCAGCAGGCCTGGCACCTAGCGGTGCTTCCAGGACGTAATTCTTCTGTGCAGCAATGAGGATAATCCTCAAGTTACGGACCCAGTCCGTGTAATTGCTACCATCATCTTTCAACTTTGCTTTCTCAAGGAACGCATTAAAATTTAACGGAACAACAGCACGAGCCATCTATCTACAATCAACATAAACAAGCAAGATACTATCAGATACTAAGTTCATGATAAGTTTAAGTTCAGTTAATCAAATTAATTAAGAACTCCCACTTAGATAGACATCCCTCTAATCCTCTAAGTGATCACGTGATCCAAATCAACTAAACCATAACCGATCATCACGTGATATGGAGTAGTTTTCAATGGTGAACATCGTTATGTTGATCATATCTACTATATGATTCACGCTCGACCTTTCGGTCTCTGTGTTCCGAGGTCATATCTTATATGCATAGCTCTTCAAGTATAACCTGAGTATTCCGCGTGTGCAACTGTTTTGCACCCGTTGTATTTGAACGTAGAGCCTATCACACCCGATCATCATGTGGTGTCTCAGCACGAAGAACTTTTGCAACGGTGCATACTCAGGGAGAACACTTCTTGATAATTTAGTGAGAGATCATCTTATAATGATACCGTCAATCAAAGCAAGATAAGATGCATAAAAAGATAAACATCACATGCAATCAATATAAGTGATTATGATATGGTCATCATCATCTTGTGCTTGTGATCTCCATCTCTGAAGCACCGTCATGATCACCATCATCACCGGCGCGACACCTTGATCTCCATCATAGCATCGTTGTCGTCTCGCCAATCTTATGCTTCCACGACTATCACTACCGCTTAGTAATAAAGTAAAGCATTACATCGCGATTGCATTCCATACAATAAAGCGACAACCATATGGCTCCTGCCAGTTGCCGATAACTCGGTTACAAAACATGATCATCTCATACAATAAAATTTAGCATCATGTCTTGACCATATCACATCACAACATGCCCTGCAAAAACAAGTTAGACGTCCTCTACTTTGTTGTTGCAAGTTTTACATGGCTGCTACGGGCTTTAAGCAACATCTTACCTACGCATCAAAACCTCAACGATAGTTTGTCAAATAGACTCCGTTTTAACCTTCTCAAGGACCGGGCGTAGCCACACTCGGTTCAACTAAAGTTGGAGAGACAGTCTTCCGCAAGCCATCTATGTGCAAAGCACGTCGAGGGAACCGGTCTCGCGTAAGCGTACGCGTAAGGTTGGTCCGGATCGTCTCGTCCAACAATACCGCTGAACCAAAGTATGACATGCTGGTAGGCATTATGACTTGTATCGTCCACAACTTACTTGTGTTCTACTCGTGCAAATAACATCAAACCATAAAAAACTAGGCTCGGATGCCACTGTTGGGGAACGTAGTAATTTCAAAAAAATTCCTACGCACACGCAAGATCATGGTGATGCATAGCAACGAGAGGGGAGAGTGTTGTCTACGTACCCTCGTAGACCGAAGCGGAAGCGTTGACGCAACGTAGAGGAAGTAGTTGTACGTCTTCCCGATCCGACCGATCCAAGTACCGTTACTCCGGCACCTCCGAGTTCTTGGCACACGTTCAGCTCGATGACGATCCCCGGGCTCCGATCCAGCAAAGCTTCGGGGAGGAGTTCCCTCAGCACGACGGCGTGGTGACGATCTTGATGCACTACCGGCGCAGGGCTTCGCCTAAGCACTGCAACGATATGACCGAGGTGGAATATGGTGGAGGGGGGCACCGCACACGGCTAAGGAACGATCACGAAGATCAACTTGTGTCTCTGGGGTGCCCCCTGCCTCCATATATAAAGGATCCAGGGGGAGGGGCTGGCCGGCCAAGCCCTTGGCGCGCAAGGAGAGTCCTACTCCCTCCGGGAGTAGGATTCCCCCCTAATCCTAGTTGGACTAGGACTCCTCAAGGGGGAGAGGGAGAGAGGGGGCCGGCCATCTCTCCTAGTCCTAATAGGACTAGGGGAAGGGGGGAGGTGCGCGGCCACCTAGGGCAGCCCCTTGTCTCCTTTCCACTAAGGCCCACTATGGCCCATTTGGCTCCCGGGGGGTTCCGGTAACCCTCCCGGTATTCAGGTAAAATCCTGATTTCACCTGGAACACTTCCGATGTCCAAACATAGGCTTCCAATATATCATTCGTTATGTCTTGACCATTTCGAGACTCCTCGTCATGTCCGTGATCACATCCGGGACTCCGAACAACCTTCGGTACATCAAAATGCATAAACTCATAATAACTGTCATCGTAACGTTAAGCGTGCGGACCCTACGGTTCGAGAACAATGTAGTCATGACCGAGACACGTCTCCGGTCAATAACCAATAGCGGGACCTGGATGCCCATATTGGCTCCTACATATTCTACGAAGATCTTTATCGGTCAGACCGCATAACAACATACGTTGTTCCCTTTGTCATCGGTATGTTACTTGTCCAAGATTCGATCGTCAGTATCCAATACTTAGTTCAATCTCGTTACCGGCAAGTCTATTTACTCGTTCCGTAATACATCATCCCGCAACTAACTCATTAGTTGCAATGCTTGCAAGGCTTAAGTGATGTGCATTACCGAGAGGGCCCAGAGATACCTCTCCGACAATCGGAGTGACAAATCCTAATCTCGAAATACGCCAACCCAACATCTACCATTGGAGACACCTGTAATACTCCTTTATAATCACCCAGTTACGTTGTGACATTTGGTAGTACCCAAAGTGTTCCTCTGGCAAACGGGAGTTGCATAATCTCATAGTCATAGGAACATGTATAAGTCATGAATAAAGCAATAGCAACATACTAAACGATCGGATGCTAAGCTAATATAATGGGTCATGTCAATCAGATCATTCAACCAATGATGTGACCTCGTTAATCAAATAACAACTCTTTGTTCATGGTTAGGAAACATAACCATCTTTGATTAACGAGCTAGTCTAGTAAAGGCATACTAGTGACACTCTGTTTGTCTATGTATTCACACATGCATTATGTTTCTGGTTAATACAATTCTAGCATGAATAATAAACCTTTATCATGATATAAGGAAATAAATAATAACTTTATTATTGCCTCTAGGGCATATCTCCTTCAAGAGGGACGCAGTTGTGAGAATCTTGTCTAGCAGTTGTCCTAGCAGTTCTTTGTCGCCGTGGCTCCCAAGGAAGAAGACGACCGAGCTTGACGGCACCATCTGCACATACGGTGGACGCCCGTGCGACGACAAAAAAGCTAAGTCATGCGAAACTTTGGGCAAATTATTTTTATTTATACGGTTATTATCCTCGAAGGTCCTTCCCTATGTATGAAAGCCTGCACACGAAGGGGCCCTTCCGCAATTGGCAACGCCCTTGTTCTGTTTCGAGTACGCTCAACAGCTCATGCGCCTGTGTCGAGAACGGCAAGGTAGCCTTCCGCAATTGGCAACGCTCTCGATTCTGACTCGAGTCAAGCTCGATAGTTCGAGCAGACGCATTGAGAGCGGTAAGGTGGATCGCTCGGCAGCATGCACACCCGGCATGCCATTGGGGATCCGTCCTCAAGGCGCCGCCCTGGGTTTACGCGCCGGCAAGCCTACCCGGTTGACATAGGCAGGACACACAAAGGAAGATTGAACAGGGAAATAACATGCGCTGATTCAAAAGTACTGCAGAGTTATATTACATCAATTGTTGCTGTGGTTCTAACTAAAGATAGAAATTGTCTTGGTCCTGAACCTGCAGTGACGATAAGAAGTGGGGTGCCTAGTGATACGTCTCCAACGTATCTATAATTTTTGATTGCTCCATGCTATATTATCTACTGTTTTGGACAATATTAGGCTTTATTTTCCACTTTTATATTATTTTTGTGACTAACCTATTAACCGGAGGCCCAGCCCAGAATTGCTGTTTTTTTGCCTATTTCAGAGTTTCGAAGAAACGGAATATCAAACGGAGTCCAAACGGAATGAAACCTTCGGGAACGTGATTTTCTCGCCGAATATGATCCAAGAGACTTGGACCCTACGTCAAGAAAGAAAGGAGGTGGGCACGAGGTAGGGTGACGCGCCCATCCCCTCAGGGCGCGCCCTCCACCCTCGTGGGCCCCACCTTGCTCCACCGACATACTTCTTCCTCCTATATATACCTACGTACCCCCAAACGATCAGATACGGAGCCAAAAACCTAATTCCACCGCCGCAACCTTCTGTACCCACGAGATCCCATCTTGGGGCCTGTTCCGGAGCTCCGCCGGAGGGGGCATCCACCACTGGGGGCTTCTACATCATCACCATAGCCTCTCCGATGAAGTGTGAGTAGTTTACCTCAGACCTTCGGGTCCATAGTTAGTAGCTAGATGGCTTCTTCTCTCTTTTTGGATCTCAATACAATGTTCTCCCCTCTCTCGTGGAGATCTATTCGATGTAATCTTCTTTTTGCGGTGTGTTTGTTGAGGCCGATGAATTGTGTGTTTATGATCAAGATTATCTATGAACAGTATTTGAATCTTCTCTGAATTCTTTTATGTATGATTGGTTATCTTTGCAAGTCTCTTCAAATTATCCATTTGGTTTGGCCTACTAGATTGGTTTTTCATTGGAATGGGAGAAGTGCTTAGCTTTGGGTTCAATCTTGCGGTGGCCTTTCCCAGTGACAGTAGGGGCAGCAAGGCACGTATTGTATTGTTGCCATCAAGGATATCAAGATGGGGATCTTATCATATTGCATGAATTTATCCCTCTACATCATGTCCTCTTGCCTAAGGCGTTACTATGTTTTCATGAACTTAATACTCTAGATGCATGTTGGATAGCGGTCGATGAGTGGAGTAATAGTAGTAGATGCAGGCAGGAGTCGGTCTACTTGTCTCGGACGTGCTGCCTATATACATGATCATACCTAGATACTCTCATAACTATGCTCAATTCTGTCAATTGCTCAACAGTAATTCGTTCACCCACCGTAAAATACTTATGCTCTTGAGAGAAGCCACTAGTGAAACCAATGGCCCCGGGGTCTATCTTCATCATATTAATCTTCCAACACTTTATTATTGCCTTTGCTTTTATTTTACTTTCCATCTTTATCACAAAAATACCAAAAATATTATCTATCATCTCTATCAGATCTCACTCTTGTAAGTGACCGTGAAGGGATTGACAACCCCTTATCGCGTTGGTTGCGAGGAGTTATTTGCTTTGTGTAGGTATGAGGAACTCGCGCGTAGCCTCCTACTGGATTGATACCTTGGTTCTCAAAAACTGATTGAAATACTTACGCTACTTTGTTGCATCATCCTTTCCTCTTAAAGAAAATCCAACGCAGTGCTCAAGAGGTAGCAAGAAGAATTTCTGGCGTTGTTACCAGGGAGTCTACGCAAAAGTCAACATACCAAGTACCCATCACAATCCCTTATCTCTCGCATTATATTATTGGCCATTTGCCTCTCGTTTTCCTCTCACCCACTTCAGCCTTGCCGTTTTATTCACCGTCTCTTTTCCGTTCGTCTTTTCGTTTGCCTAGATGTCTTACTTGGCTCGTTTGCTCGTTTGGTTGAAATAGTTGAGTATTTATTCCTAAACAGAGAAGCTAATATATATGGATCCTCATCCACTTGCCAATCTTTTTAAGAGATCCAATTGTGATGAACCAATTCCTAGTGATTTGGATGCACTATATTATCTTTATAAGGTTTTCCCTGAAATCCGTAAATCTGAAAATTATGATGAAGTGCTTTATGAAGTGATTCACAATAGATCTTTGAATAAAAAGCATGATTGCAATGATTTTACTATAAATTCTATTGATGTAAATTATGCTAATAATATGCAAAACCCTAAGCTTGGGGGTGCTAGTTTGCTATGTCCAATAGTCATGATTGGGAGATTCTTCTTATGATCATGAAAATTTATTTAAGCCCCATGATGAATATAAGATTGATAATAGTGTTTGCAATAATATTGAAAGTGGGTTTGGAAGAGTGTCAACTTTAGATCCCACATATTTGGATAACATTCAATCTTATGAATTTTTTTATAAAAGTGGGCTTCGAGAAATCGTGACTTTAGTTAATGATAATCCCACTATTTTGGAAGAGTGTCAACTTCGCATGCATGTGGATCGTGTTGGGAATATGTTATGTGATAGCTATATTGTTGAATTTTCTTATGATCCTACATGTAATTATTATGAGAGACGAAAATATGGTTATGGAAATTCTCATGTTACTAAATTACCTCTCGTTATGTTGAGATTGCTATTGTTCCTTTCCGCTTCCTTGCATATGCTAGTTTTTGCTTGCTACGATAATTTGTTTGCCTATAATATGCCTATGCATAGGAAGTATGTTAGACTTAAGTGTGTTTGTCACATGTTTTATGATGCTCTCTTTGTGCCTCAATTCTTGTCTTTCTTGTGAGCATCATTGAAATCTCAATGCCTGGCTAAAAAGGCTTTAAAGAAAAGCGCTTGTTGGGAGACAACCCAATATTTTTCCTTGCTGCTTAGTAATAAATCTTAGATCTAGCCTCTGGTTAGATGTGTTTTTATGTTTTAATTAGTGTGTGTGCCAAGTTAAACCTATAGGATCTTCTTGGATGATAGTTATTTGATCTTGCTGTAATTTCCAGAAACTTTCTGTTCACGAAAAAATTGTTAAAAATCACCAGAACGTGATAAAATAGTGATTCCAATTGCTTCTGATCAACAAACAAATTTCCTAGGTCTCCCTATTTTGTCTGAATTTTTGGAGTTCCAGAAGTTTGCGTTAGTTAAAGATTACTACAGACTTTTCTGTTTTTGACAGATTCTGTTTTTCGTGTGTTGTTTGCTTATTTTAATGAATCTATGGCTAGTAAAATAGTTTATAAACCATAGAGAAGTTGGAATACACTAGGTTTAACACCAATATAAATAAAGAATGAGTTCATTACAGTACCTTGAAGTGGTCTTTTGTTTTCTTTCGCTAACGGAGCTCACGAGATTTCTGTTGAGTTTTGTGTTGTGAAGTTTTCAAGTTTTGGGTGAAATCTTTTGATGGATTATGGAACAAGGAGTGGCAAGAGCCTAAGCTTGGGGATTCCCATGGCAACCCCAAGATAATATAAGGACACCAAAAATCCAAAGCTTGGGGATGCCCCGGAAGGCATCCCCTCTTTCTTCTACTTCCATCGGTAACTTTACTTGGAGCTATATTTTTATTCACCACATGATATGTGTTTTGCTTGGAGCGTCTTGTATGATTTGAGTCTTTTATTTTTAGTTTACCACAATCATCCTTGCTGTACACACCTTTTGAGAGAGCCATACATGATTTGGAATTTGTTAGAATACTCTATGTGCTTCACTTATATCTTTTGAGCTATATAGTTTTGCTCTAGTACTTCACTTGTATCTTTTAGATCACGGTGGTGGATTTGTTTTATAGAAACTATTGATCTCTCATGCTTCACTTAGATTATTTTTAGAGTCTTAAATAGCATGGTAATTTGCTTAAAAATCTTAATATGCTTGGTATTCAAGATTTGTAAAACTTTCTTTTGAGTGCGTTGAATACTAGGAAAAGTTTGATGCTTGATAATTGTTTTAAGTTATGAAGATGGTGATATTGGAGTCATGCTAGTTGAGTAGTTGTGAATTTGAGAATGTTAAAGTTTGTGATTCCCGTAGCATGCACGTATGGTGAACCGTTATGTGATGAAGTCGGAGCATGATTTATTTATTGATTGTCTTCCTTATGAGTGGTGGTCGGGGATGAGCGATGGTCTTTTCCTACCAATCTATCCCCCTAGGAGCATGCGCGTAATACTTTGCTTTGCAATAATTATACGAGTTCTTCTTGACTAATGTTTAGTCCATGGATTATACGCACTTTTCTCCCTTCTACCATTGCTAGCCTCTCTAATACCGCGCACTTTTCGCCGGTATCATACACCCACCATATACCTCCCTCAAAACAGCCACCATACCTACCTATCATGGCATTTCCATAGCCATTCCGAGATATATTGCCATGCAACTTTCCACTGTTTCGTTTATTATGACACGCTCCATCATTGTCATATTGCTTAGCATGATCATGTAGTTGACATCGTCTTTGTGGCAAAGCCACCGTTCATAATTCTTTCATACATGTCACTCCTGATTCATTGCATGTCCTGGTACACCGCCGGAGGCATTCATATAGAGTCATATTTTGTTCTAAGTATCGAGTTGTAATTGTTGAGTTGTAAGAAAATAAAAGTGTGATGATCATCATTTTTAGAGCATTGTCTCAAGTGAGTAAAAGGACGATGGAGACTATGATTCCCCCACAAGTCGGGATGAGACTCCGGACGAAAAAAAGAGGCCATAAAAAAGAGAAAAGGCCCAAACAAAAACAAGAGAGAGAAAAAGAGAGAAGGGACAATGTTACTATCCTTTTACCACACTTGTGCTTCAAAGTAGCACCATGATCTTCATGATAGAGAGTCTCTCATTTTGTCACTTTCATATACTACTGGGACTTTTTCATTATAGAACTTGGCTTGTACATTCCAATGATGGGCTTCCTCAAAATGCCCTAGGTCTTTGTGAGCAAGCGAGTTGGAAGCACACCCACTTAGTTTCTTTTGTTGAGCTTTCATATACTTATAGCTCTAGTGCATCCGTTGCATGGCAATCCCTACTCACTCACATTAATATCTATTGATGGGCATCTCCATAGTCCATTGATATGCCTAGTTGATGTGAGACTATCTTCCCCTCTTTTTATCTTCTCCACAACCACCATTCTATTCCACATATAATGCTATATCCATGGCTCACGCTCATGTATTGCGTCAAGATTGAAAAAGTTTTGAAAATGTTAAAAGTATGAATCAATTGCTTGGCTTGTCATCGGGGTTGTGCATGATTTAAATACTTTGTGTGGTGAAGATAGAGCATAGCCAGACTATATGATTCTGTAGGGATAACTTTCTTTGGCCATGTTAGTTTGAGAAGACATGATTGATTTGTTAGTATGCTTGAAGTATTATTATTTTTATGTCAATATGAACTTTTGTCTTGAATCTTTCGGATCTGAATATTCATACCACAATTAAGAAGAATTACGTTGAAATTATGCCAAGTAGCACTCCGCATCAAAAATTCTGTTTTTATCATTTACCTACTCGAGGACGAGCAAGAATTAAGCTTGGGGATGCCTAATACGTCTCCAATATATCTATAATTTTTGATTGCTCCATGCTATATTATCTAATGTTTTGGACAATATCGGGCTTTATATTCCACTTTTATATTATTTTTGGGACTAACTTATTAACCGGAGGCCCAACCCGGAATTGCTGTTTTTGCCTATTTCGAGTTTCGAAGAAACGGAATATCAAACGGAGTCCAAACAGAATGAAACCTTCGGGAACGTGATTTTCTCACTGAATATGATCCAGGAGACTTGGACCCTACATCAAGAAAGAAAGGAGGTGGGCACGAGGTAGGGGGCACGCCCACCCCCCAGGGCGCGCCCTCCACCCTCGTGGGCCCCACCTTGCTCCACCGACGTACTTCTTCTTCCTATATAAACCTACATACCCCCAAAAGATCAGATATGGAGCGAAAAACCTAATTCCACCGCCGCAACCTTCTGTACCCACGAGATCCCATCTTGGGGCCTGTTCCGGAGCTCCGCCGGAGGGGGCATCCACCACTGGGGGCTTCTACATCATCACCATAGCCTCTCCGATGAAGTGTGAGTAGTTTACCTCAGACCTTCGGGTCCATAGTTAGTAGCTAGATGGCTTCTTCTCTCTTTTTGGATCTCAATACAATGTTCTCCCCCACTCTCGTGGAGATCTATTCGATGTAATCTTCTTTTTGCGGTGTGTTTGTTGAGACCGATGAATTGTGGGTTTATGATCAAGATTATCTATGAACAATATTTGAATCTTCTCTGAATTCTTTTATGTATGATTGGTTGTCTTTGCAAGTCTCTTCGAATTATCCATTTGGTTTGGCCTACTAGATTGGTTTTTCTTGCAATGGGAGAAGTGCTTAGCTTTGGGTTCAATCTTGCGGTGGCCTTTCCCAGTGACAGTAGGGGCAGCAAGGCACGTATTGTATTGTTGCCATCGAGGATAACAAGATGGGGTTTTTATCATATTGCATGAATTTATCCCTCTACATCATGTCATCTTGCTTAAGGCATTACTCTGTTTTCATGAACTTAATACTCTAGATGCATGCTGGATAGCGGTCGATGAGTGGAGTAATAGTAGTAGATGCAGGCAGGAGTCCGTCTACTTGTCTAGGACGTGATGCCTATATACATGATCATACCTAGATACTCTCATAACTATGCTCAGTTATGTCAATTGCTCAACAGTAATTCATTCACCCACCGTAAAATACTTATGCTCTTGAGAGAAGCCACTAGTGAAACCTATGGCCCCCGGGTCTATCTTCATCATATTAATCTTCCAATACTTCATTATTGCCTTTTCTTTTTTACTTTTCTTTTATTTTACTTTGCATCTTTATCACAAAAATACCAAAAATACTATCTATCATCTGTATTAGATCTCACTCTCGTAAGTGACCGTGAAGGGATTGACAACCCCTTATCACGTTGGTTGCGAGGAGTTATTTGCTTTGTGCAGGTACGAGGGACTCGGGTGTAGCCTCCTACTGGATTGATACCGTGGTTCTCAAAAACTGAGGGAAATACTTACGCTACTTTGCTGCATCATCCTTTCCTCTTCAAGGAAATCCAACGCAGTGCTCAAGAGGTAGCACCTAGTCCCGGCGCTGGCCCTCTACCCTCTGGATTCCATCGATGCCGCTGATGACGGGCTCACTACGCTCCCTAAGCGGCGCGAGGTCCACATCCTCCGGCAAGCTCTCCAGCGCAGCGTCGAAGTCGAGGGTGGGGTTCCAGTATGCCACCTTGGTGAGAACCTTGGTCATGGCACCCCGGCAAAGCCTTCGGGCCTCATTGGCCAGGAAAGTCGCCCTGGTGGAGCGGAAGTTCTCCAGGGCTCCAACAACACCCTTGAAGAATAGGGTGAGCCTGGAGTTCGGAGTCGTGCTGCGATCCGGGGCGTACCTCACGTTTGGCATCCCCATGGTGGCTAGCTGCGTGGTGATCCTCCCAGCGACGTCTTCAAGGCGGCCGATCCAACAATTCTCACCCTCCACAAAGTCTTTGTGGTTGGCGGTCTCGTTCTTCCGCATCTGCTTCTCGGCCTCCAGGTCCTTGGCCAGGGCCCCCTCCTAGGCCTTGGCCTCCGACAGCATTCCCTCGAGACCCTCCAGCTTCAGCTTGAGGTCTTTGATGGAGTTGTTGGCCTCGGAAAGCTTCCCGGCCGTGCTGACGGCCGCACCCTGTGCCTCCGTCAGGGCGCCGTTGAGCGTGTCCTTCTCCTTGGATAGCTTCAAGGCCTGGTCCTTCAGCTTGTCCCGCTCCACCTCCAGCTCCTTCACCCTACCGGCGTGAACCAGAGCCTGGGCATCGAGTGCCTCTTTGTGCCTCTGCTCTGGCTCCTAGGTCCGCTGCCAACGAGCTTCTCCACCTCCTCGTCCTTGTCGCGGAGCGTTGCGGCAAGCTTCTCCTCACGCACGGCAAGGTCCTCCTCCTGGGAGTCCAGCGTGGCCTGGTGCTGGGTTCGGGCGGCCTCGGTCGCGGCGGCCAGGTTCTTCGCTGTCTCTTGGGCCTTCTTGATGTCGGCCTGCTTCATGGTGAGCTCCACATCACGCTTGGCCAGCTCACCCTGGGCGGCCTTCAGCTCCTCACGAGCTTGGCAGAACCAAGTTTGTGTCTCGGCGACCCGTCCCTTGCGGTCCGCCTATGCCTTGTCCACCGTTGCCATCCTGGACTTGGCCTTGTCCAGGCAGGCGCGATGGAGTGCCTGGAGCTTCCGGAAGTTTGCGCCCATGGCGTGGAGAAGCCGATCCTCCTGAGAACCATCGCCGCCGGTGCTCGGATCCTCGACAACTTCGAGCCCGGCCGCGGCAAGCACCTCCTCGTCGAACACCTCTCCCTCGAATGGCGCCCTGGAGCTCGAGGTCCCTGGGAGGTGGATGAAAAGGTCGTCGCTCACCTTCAGATACCTACCGGAGCAAGAGGCAGCAGAGGAGGAAGGCTAATCATCAACCACCTCCTCCTCGGCAGTAGACTTGCCGGCCTCCCTGGCAGGCCACTTGCCGGGCTCCCCGGCAGACCCCTTGGCGGCGTCCTCGGCAGCGCCCTTGGCGGTCTCCTCGGCGGCGATCTTCTCGGCCTCCGCCTCGGTGGCCTTGGCGGCCTCCTCGATGACGGGGTCTATGTCCTCTGGGTCCGCTGAGGGGGGATCTGGATACTGAGAAGGGGACGAGGCGAGGCCAAGACCACAATTCAGAAGGAAGAAAAAGCAAACACGGACGAAAGGCGAGTGGCTTACCCATGCCGGGCTGGGAAGCAGAGGTCCCCTCCCTGCTTGCATTTGGCGCCGAGGCGAAGCCACCAGCGCCCGAGTCTGCCTCCTCCTCCTCCGTGTGCATGGGCTCGGTGCTTGGCGCCCTTGCCGGGAACGCCCCCCGTGGTCGATTGGGGCGGCGTGTTGGGGGTAGCCCTCCATGGCTCCCCCTGCTGCTGTCCTCCTCCTGCAATCACGACAAGGTCAGCACCAAGTGATCGTGCCCCCAACACACGATGACGGAGGGCAAGTGATGAAGTTACGCTTGGGGCTGTGCCGGGGGCTGCTGTCCGGGCTGCTCAACAACACCAGCGGTGTGCCGGAAGCGCCTGCCAGGGGCTGGCCGCCCGTCGAAGTCCTGGCCCTCTTCACCCTCTGGGCCAGCGTCTCCGCGTCCCTGCAAAGATGAAAACAATACAAGACAAGCAGCACAGTTTGAAAGGACGGAGATGACAAAGAGGGGGGAAATAACAAGAAGCTTACTCCTCCTCCTCCATCTCCTCCTCTGCTGCCTTCCTCTTCCTCCTTGGGCTGAGGGACCCGAAGTCAAAGACGACCTCCGCGTCGACGTCTGCCGAAGGAGGGGAAGGACGTGGGGTCTGAGCGCGCTTGGATTAAGAAGAGGCAGATGCTTTCTTCTTCGCCACCGCGGCCCTCGTCTCGCGCGAGGACATCTCCTCGGCTTGCCGCAGTTGCGCGGCCCTACCGGGCCGGACCGGCTCGCCAGAGGTGGCCCGCCACAGGACTCGCCCTCTTCCCAAGACTGGAGGGTCGACAGCCTCGGCCTCCTCCTCTGACGACTCATCGACCACATCTTCGATGAGAGGGGGCCCGGTGCCGGCGCTGCTGGCTTCCCCAATGGACTTGGCCCACTTGGCGATCTCCTTTTCTCTGCCTCCACCGCGACCTTGCTCTCCATGCCGCCGGCGGTCCCGACCTCCCTGGCGGGCTCCGCCTCCGCCACCCTGGCGGCGATGTAGTCCAGCTCCACCTGGGTGGTGTCCTGGACGAGCCACGGCTCAGCGCTGACGTACTTATCCTCCAGGGTTTCAAAAAACTCCTGCACCTGATCCTCCGGCGGATCGACCCAAGTTGGGACGAGGTCGTGCGCGTTGAACTCCATCATCATGGCGATGATGTCGTTCCGACGCGAGTTGTTGCTCAGCGGGACCACCCCCGCCGGCAAGTTAAAAAGCGCCCCCCTGGTGGCCTTGCTGGCCTTCATGGCCTTTCCGGAGTGCTCGACCTCGCCGTCACAGTTCACGTCGAGCTGGAAGAGCCGCTGGCAGAAGTGGCGTGCCCCATCACCGTGAGGTTGTGGTCCAGGCCAGGGAGGAACCTCATGATGTCGGCAGCGTTCGTGAAGAGACAGGCCGGCTCCCCTTGTTGTGCAGCGGAGCGATTTGGCGACGGATGAAATCCTCCCCGATCATCTCAAGGGTGAGCCCGACCTCTGTGAGATGAAGAATCCTATTGGTGGCGACCGTGAGCTTCTCGTCGTTGACGTCGACATCACTCCAGTTGCTCCTGCGGACCGGCGGCATGTGGCAGACCCGGCAAAAGTTCGGCAGATCCTTCTCGTCAATCCAGCACCACCGGCCCCGCCACTCCTCCCACCTCTCGTTCTGGGCGCCGTTCGGATATGTCCTCTTCTCCTGGGTCCTTGGGATCTAGGAGACATAACTGGAAATGGCGCCCCCTTTTGGATACGAGGGAATAAGTAGTGGCGAAGGAGCATCGTGTTGGGATGCACTCCAGCGAAGCCCTCGCAGAGATGAGAGAAAAGGGCCATGCACACCACAACATTCGGAGTAAAATCTAGAAGGTGGAAACCATAGGTGTGCATGATGTCGCTGAATAAATCAGACAAGGGGGGCAAAGGCCGCAAGAAAGTAGTCGAGGAAGAATGGATACCGATTCGGGCCGACTTCGGCGAAGGCGGCGGGGATGACGCGCGTAGCTGGATGCCCCGTCGTATCGCTTCCCATCTTGCACCCCCATAGGTGCTTGAAGTAGTTCTGGAGTTCGAGCGCGTCGACCATCGACGGGAAGTAGGCGTGTTGCATCCTCCGCACCACCAACTCGCTCTCCGGCGACTCCTTCCCCCCGACGTCCTTGGCCACTCCCTTGCCTCTGCTGGTCTTGGGTGCCATGGCGGCTGCGAGAAGCGAGGGCTAGAGGATGGTGGAAATGCGGCGGCAGCGAGCAAGGGCGAAATCTTGCAAAGGAAGGAGAAGGGAACGACGGTTCCAAGATTGGGGAAAGCACGGAGGGTAAATGAGCAGCGCGCCCGCGGTTATTCCTTTTTACGGGGAAGGCGCGGGCCGCCTCTTTTCCCTTTAATTGCGATGTGACGCATGCATGCGGGAACTTCCCCACGCATGACCCCCATGTCACGCACGACCCTCCACGTCGCGCGTTCAACGCGGGTCGTGGGGAAGCGCAGCAGACGAAACAGTTGCTGCGGTAAAATCCGCCCCACCTGCCCGCGCACCGTTCTGGGCCTGGCCTAACAACGAGTCACGCTTATGTGTGGCCCGGGCCCGGGGGCTCCTGTCAGTGTACAAAAGTAGCGGCTCTCCTTTTGACCCCTTTACTTGTGCACGGGCAGTCAGAGCCACGTGCCGCGGCCACACTTAGCAGGGCAGAGGAGGGAAGCCGGAGAGAAGCCGAAGCACAAGACAACCAAGACAACGCCAAGACCAGGAACACAAGAGGGCAAGAGGGCGAGGTAGACTCCCTCGGCAAGATCCTTGCCGAGGCAGCCTCTATAGCCCCAGCAAGAGCCTTGCCGGGGCAGCCTGTCCGATGCTAGTCGAGCGAGCCACCCTTGAGCCCAAGGATTCCGAACGCCATCAACAACTACATTGGAACCAGGGCTCGGGAGGCACCTCCGTGGTGGATGCAAATCTTTTTCAAGATCATAAACACGCAAGATCTGATGAGGATCAAAAGACGACGACCCTCGGCGGGATCCTAGCCGAGGAAATCCACAAGACCCCCGGCAAGCGCCTTGCCGGGGACGACTGCAACGCCACGGCAAGACCCTTGCCGAGGGCATCAGCAGGGCCACTGCATGCCTGCACTAGCCAAGACTCCGCCGCCGTTCGCTTGCAGCTGCCAGCCCAACCAGCTGGGCAGGCACCTGCGTGGCAACATGCGGCTTCCAGACCAACTCAGCAAGCACCTGCGTGGTGGCATGCAGATCTTTGTGAAGACCCAACCACCGCGCCACCTCAGCAGCCTGCCTGCCTACATGGCGCTGCACGCATCACTGGCCTGGCGCGTGTCGAAGCAAGGCGGAGCGGCGACGGACAGGACGGGCCTCGTTCCCGTCCCCAATAAAGCTAATGGACACCAAAGTAGCACATTTAATGCGCTTTGTCCCGTAATGTCGGGCGATAGGCTCGCGCACCGTAGGCCTTTCCACCTCCTGTGTGCCACTGTGGCAACCCCTTTTTGCCTATAAAAGGAGGCCCGAGGCCTAATGGAGAGAGGGATTCGGATCTTTGGAACTACGCAACCACCATAGCTAGTTCGAAAGCTCAAGAACACTTAATACTTCCACTAAAGCAGGACTAGGGTATTACGCATCCTCGCGGCCCGAACCAGGGTAAACAATCTTTGTGCTAGCTCCTGGACCTGCTCTTCTCACAACCCCGCACCAGCCGACCGTAGAAGAAATTCCAGTGATCCCATAGGTGTTCTTCTCATCGGCAGGGGGGCCACCCACTGTCCATGAGGGTGGAGGGCGCGCCCTACCCCATGGGCATGCCCCCTGCCTCGTGGGCCACCAGGAAGACACTCGATGCCCATCTGGTATAAGGTGTATTTTGCCCTGGAAAAAATCACAAGAAAGCTTTCAGGACGAAGCGCCGCCGTCTCGAGGCGGAACCTTGGCGGAACCAATCTAGGGCTCCGGCAAAGCTGTTCTACCGGGGAAATATCCTTCCAGTAGGGGAAATCTTCACCATTGTCAACACCATCGATCCTCTAATCGGGAGGGGGGAAATCCCTATACGTGTGGGTCTTAGTTCCCTATGAAAGAATCCTTTGAAGCATCTGGTCGTCATAAATGTTTTGACTACTTGTGGAGACAAAACAGACTCCGTATGAGTCAGATATCCATATTTCAGTCAACACTGCGCATAACTAATTCCGAATGATAGTTACAAACTAATTCTTGTGTAGTTGCATTTGATTTTTTCCATTCTACTTCACTATAGGTCTCCGTACGAGATCCAATTACTTCTAGGGCAATGCAGGAGACCTTAGTTATGATGATGCACTAGGTCCATGGCGGGGACTTTGTGTATGTTCTCGAAAGGCGTTGGTCGAGTTCTCAGTAAGAAAGTTTCTGAAACGAACTCCTTAGGAAAAGTTCTCCAAAACTTCCCAATGAAAGAATCCTTTGAATCATCTGGTCGTCACAAATGTTTTGACTACTTGTGGAGTAAAAATGGACTTCGTATGAGTCAGATATCCTTGTTTCAGTCAATATTGCGCAAAACTGATTTCGAACGACAGTCACACACTAGTTCTTGTGTAGTTCCATTCGACTGTTTCAAATCTACTTCACTAAACATATCCATATGAGATCCAATTACTTCTAGGGAAATGCAAGAGACCTTTGTTATGATGATGCACTAGGTCCACAGCTTGGACTTTGTGTATGTTCTCGAAAGGCGTTGGTCAAGTGCTCATTAAAAGAGTTTCTGAACGAACTCCTTAAGAAAAGTTCTCCAAAACTTCCCTATGAAAGAATCCTTTGAATCATCTGGTCATCACAAATGTTTTAACTACTTGTCGAGCAAAAACGGACTCCGTGTGAGTCAGACATCCATGTTTCAGTTAACACCTGCGCAAAATTGATTCCGAACGACAGTTATAAACTTGTTCTTGTGTAGTTGCATTAGATTTTTTCTATTCTACTTCATTAAAGATCTCCATATGACATCCAATTACTTATAGGGAAATGCAAGAGTCCTTATTTATGATGATGCACTAGGTCGACAGCTGTTTCTTTGTGTATGTTCTCCAAAGGCGTTTGTCAGAGCTCATTAAGAAAGTTTCCGTACAAGTTTGTCAACAAACTCCTTAAGAAAAGTTCTCCGAAAGTTCCCTATGAAAGAATCCTTTGAAGCATCTGGTCGTCACAAACATTTCGCCTACTTGTGGAGCCAAAATGGACTATGTATGAGTGAGATACCCATGTTTTAGTCAACACTGCGCAAAACTAATTCTGAACGACATGTCAGACTAGTTCTTCTGTAGTTGCATTCGATTTTTTCCATTCTACTTCACTAAAGATCTCCATATGAGATCCAATTACTTCTAGGGAAAAGCAAGAGACCTTAGTTATGATGGTGCACTAGGTCCATGATAACCCACAAGTATAGGGGATTGCAACAATTTTCGAGGGTACAGTACTCAACCCAAATTTATTGATTCGACACAAGGGGAGCAAAAGAATATTCTGAAGTATTAGCAGTTGAGTTCTCAATTCAATCACACCTGGATAACTTAATATCTGCAGCAAAGTATTTAGTAGCAAAGTAGTATGCAAGTATCGGTAACGGTGATAAAAGTAACAGTAGTAACAGAAAAGTAACTAAGCAAAGAGCAATATGTGAAAAGCTCGTAGGCATTGGATCGGTGATGGAGCATTATGTCGGATGCGATTCCTCATGCAATAGTTACAACCTAGGGTGACACAGAACTAGCTCCAGTTCATTAATGTAATATAGGCATGTATTCTGAATATATCATACGTGCTTATGGAAAAGAACTTGCATGACATCATTTGTCCTACCCTCCCGTGGCAGCGGGGTCCTATTGGAAACTAAGGGATATTAAGGCCTCCTTTTAATAGAGTACCGGACCAAAGCATTAACACTTAGTGAATACATGAACTCCTCAAACTACGGTCATCACCGGTAAGTATCCTGATTATTGTCACTTCGGGGTTAACGGATCATAACACATACTAGGTGACTATAGACTTGCAAGATAGGATCAAGAACTCACATATATTCATGAAAACATAATAGGTTCAGATCTGAAATCATGGCACTCGGGCCCTAGTGACAAGCATTAAGCATAGCAAAGTCATAGCAACATCAGTCTCAGAACATAGTGGACACTAGGGATCGAACCCTAACAAAACTAACTCGATTAGCTAGTAAATCTCATCCAACCCATCACCGTCCAGCAAGCCTGCGATGGAATTACTCACGCACGGAGGTGAGCATCATGAAATTGGTGATAGAGGAAGGTTGATGATGACGACGACAACGGATTCCCCTCTCCGGAGCCCTGAACGGACTCCAGATCAGCCCTCCCAAGAGAGATTAGGGCTTGGCGGCGGCTTCGTATCGTAAAATGCGATGAATCCTTCACTCTGATTTTTTTCTCCCCGAACGTGAATATATGGAGTTGGAGTTGAGGTCGGTGGAGCACCAGGGGGCCCACGAGGCAGGAGGCGCGCCCTGGGGGGTAGGCGCGCCCCTCACCCTCGTGGACAGGGTGTGGGCCCCCTGGCCTTGATTCTTTCGCCAATATTTTTTATTATTTCCAACCTTTTTATATATTCCAAAAATATTCTCCATGAAGTTTCAGGTCATTCCGAGAACTTTTATTTCTGCAGAAAAATAACACCATGGCAATTCTACTGAAAACAACGTCAATACAGGTTAGTTCCATTCAAATCTTGCAAGTTAGAGTCCAAAACAAGGGCAAAAGTGTTTGGAAAAGTAGATATGATGGAGATGTATCAAGTCCCCCAAGCTTAAACCTTTGCTTGTCCTCAAGCAATTTAGTTGACAAACTTAAAGTGATAAAGAAAAACTTTTACAAACTCTGTTTGCTCTTGTTGTTGTAAATATGTAAAGCCAGCATTCAAGGTTTCAGCAAAGATTATGAACTAACCATATTCACAATAACACTTAGGTCTCATGTTTACTCATATCAATGACATAATCAACTAGCGTGCAATAATATAAATATCGGATGACAACACTTTCTCAAAACAATCATAATATGATATAACAAGATGGTATCTCGCTAGCCCTTTCTAAGACCGCAAAACATAAATGCAGAGCACCTCTGAAGATCAAGGACTGACTAAACATTGTAATTCATGGTAAGAGATCCAATCATAGTCATACTCAATATAAATTATAATAATGGATGCAAATGACAGCGGTGCTCTCCAACTGGTGCTTTTTAATAAGAGGGTGATGATTCAACATAAAAGTAAATGGATAGGCCCTTCGCAGAGGGAAGCAGGGATTTGTAGAGGTGCCTGTCGGTGTCAAAACCGGTGGATCTCGGGTAGGGGTTCCCGAACTGTGTGTCTAAGGCGGATGGTAACAGGAGGCGGGGGACATGATGTTTACCCAGGTTCGGGCCCTCTCGATGGAGGTCATACCCTACTTCCTGCTTGATTGATCTTGATGATATGAATATTACAAGACTGGATCTACCACGAGATCATAGAGGCTAAACCCTAGAAGCTAGCCTATGGTATGATTGTTGTTGTCCTACGGACTAAACCCTCCGGTTTATATAGACACTGGAGGGGGGCTAGGATTACACATAGTCGGTTATAAGGGATGAGATCTACATATCCGTATTGCCAAGCTTGCCTTCCACGCCAAGGAGAGTCCCATCCGGACACGGGACGAAGTCTTCAATCTTGTGTCTTCATAGTCCAACAGTCCGGCTAAAGTATATAGTCCGGCCGTCTGAGGACCCCCCAATCCAGGACTCCCTCAGTGCCAGAGCTCGATTTTAAAGCAGAGATGAATAATATTTTGAGCGGCATACTTTCATTGTCAACATAACAACCGAGAGATCTCAATATCTTCCATGCTACACACATTATAGGCGGTTCCCAAACAGAATGGTAAAGTTTATACTCCCCCACCACCAACAAGCATCAATCCATGGCTGGCCCGAAACAACGGGTGCCTCCAACTAACAACAGTCCTGGGGGAGTTCTGTTTGCAATTATTTTGATTTGATTTGAGCATGGGACTGGGCATCCCGGTGACCAACCATTTTCTCGTGAGTGAGGAGAGGAGTCCACTCCTCTTGAGAATAACCCACCTAGCATGGGAGATTCAGACAGCCATAGTTGATACATGAGATATTCGAGTATGCAAAACATAATTTCATTTGAAGGTTTAGAGTTTGGCACATAAAAATTTACTTGGAACGACAGGTAGATACCGCATATAGGAAGGTATGGTGGACTCATATGGAATAACTTTGGGGTTTATGGAAGTGGATGCACAAGCAGTATTCCCTCTTAGTACAAGTGAAGGCTAGAAAAAGATTGGGAAGTGACCAACTAGAGAGCGACAACAGTCATGAACTTGCATTAAAATTAATAAACATTGAGTGCAAGGATGAGTAGGATATAATCCACCATGAACATAAATATCGTGGAGGCTATGTTGATTTTGTTTCAACTACATGTGTGAACATGTGCCAAGTCAAGTCACTCGAACCGTTCAAAGGAGGATACCACCCTATCATACCACATCACAACCATTTTAATTGCATGTTGGCACGCAAGGTAAACCATTATAAACTCCTAGCAAATTAAGCATGACATGAGCAACTATAATCTCTAATTTTCATTGCAAACATGTTTCATTCGTAATAGGCCGAATCAGGAATGATGAACTAATCATATTTACAAAAACAAGAGAGGTCGAGTTCATACAAGCTTTTCCCATCTCAATCAGTCCATCATATATCGCCATTATTGCCTTTCACTTGCACGACCGAACGATGTCTATAATAATAATAGTGCACGTGCATTGGACTAAGCTGGAATCTGCAGGCATTTTAATACATAGGAGAAGACAAGGTAATATGGGCTCTTTGTTAAATCAACAATAATGCATATAAGAGCCACTTCAAAATTTTCATTATGGTCCCCTCCTCTCAACCCCCAAAGAAAAGAAAAGAAATAAAACTATTTACACGGGAAAGCTGCCAACAAGCAAAAGAAGAACGAGAAATCGTTTTGGATTTTCTTTTAACTATTACTACTACAAGCATGGAAAGTAAACTAGCTAGAAGCTACAACTTTTTTTTGGTTTTTCTTAAGGTTATTTAAACACACAAGAAGAAAGCGAGAAAAGGAAATAAACAAGCATGGATATTATAGTGAAAAAGTATGAGCACCGACAACTAGAATGAGTGTTTGAACATGAATGTAATGTCGGTGAGGAATGTGTACTCCCCCAAGCTTAGGCTTTTGGCCTAAGTTGGTCTATGCCCATGGACCAAAGCTACTCTCTCCGGTGTACTGAGGAGGATGCTCGGGGTGCCACTGGTTGGCGATCTTCTCCGGATCCCACTGATAAACAGACTGATGGTGAGGATCAAGTGGTGGCTTCGGCTCGGGCTCTGGAGCTGGTGTTAGGCTCCGGTAGGCATGACTGGCCTCCGACAGGACAAGGTACATGCCTGAAGATAAGTTGAACAAAGAAGGAGCAGGAAAGGTAATAGTCTCAAAGTAATTTTTATCAAATATTAATCTATAGTTAAGCATCCTTTTCTTATTCTTAACAAGAAAATCATGTGCTACCATACTCTTATAGTCTAGAAAAATAGGAGGCAGCAACTTTTCCTCTTTCTCATAGTGTCTAATAGGTATCTCAAAATATTTAGCAAGCTGCGAAGCGAAGATACCTCCAAAGATGGGACCCTTCGTACGGTTCAGATTTAACCGCTTGGCAACAATAGCGCCTAAACTAAAAGTTTTATCACGAAACAAAGCATGGCGCAAAATAAAAAAATCAGGGGCACTAAGGTTTCCACAGTTCCCGCGACCAATTAAGCCTCTACTAGCAAATATTGCAAAGTAACATAGAACAGGAAAGTGTATGCTAGTAATTCTTGTATCAGAAACCTTCCTCGTCTCCCCTACAGCAATCATATCAATAAACCCTTCCACATCGTTACGATGTGGTTCCTCTATGCTGCCCTCAAAGGGCAACTTGCAAACCCCACAAAAGTCATAAAGTGGCATCTCCTTATACTCATCATATAAATAAAAATCCACCAAAGGTGGTGATCTCCTAGCATGGAAATGAAAATTTTGCACGAAAATATTAGTGAGTAGGAGATACTGATCGAGCTGGTCATGGAGGAAGTTGGTGACGCCTGCATTCTCAGCCAAATAATAAAAATCATCATCAATCCCGGCTGCTCTAAAGAAATAATCACAAGGCCATTCACACGGCCTAACCTCCGCGGTGCGAGGGAGATTATATTTGGGATTCTTATCCTCTTCACTTTGCTTATCCTTTGAGCCTCGGCTCGAAGAGCCCCTCAATAATCTCTTCATCTTTTTCTTACATTTTCTAAAAAATTTAGTAACTCAAAATAAAAGTGAACCAAACTCAACAAAATTGATAGCAACTACTCCCACAAGTGCCTAGAGACTATATCACGCATTAGAACTACTTGGGACCAAATAAATTTGACATGCAAGCTCAAGAACAGGGTCACCCAGGCAGCAAAAATTTGCAATAGATAAAGCACTAGAACAAAAACTAATTGGACCATTGGAGGAGTCACATACCGAAGAACAATCCGCTAAAGCAGTTTTGTGAGTGGAGCTTTGAGCAAGGAGATCGAAAATGGCAACAAGATGAGCTAGAACTCGTGCTTGAGATGGTTGGTGATTTTTTCTGGAGGAAGAAGGAGTGTGTGGGTGCTGGAATAAGTGGAGGGGGCCATCAGGGGCCCACGAGGCAGGGGGCGCGCCCTGGACCCTCGTGGCCGGGTGCTGGCTCCCCCTGATGTGTTCTCAGTGCCAGATATTCTCAAATATTCTAGAAAAAATCATATTTCATTTCCAGGGCATTTGGAGAACTTTTATTTTGGGGGTATTTTTTTATTGCATGGACAATTCAGAAAACAGACAAAAATACTAATATTGCTTTATTTAATCTAAATAACAGAAAGTAAAAGGAGGGTACAGAAGGTTGTGCTTTCCAACTTCATCCATCTCATGCTCATCAAAAGGAATCCACTATCAAGGTTGATCAAGTCTTGTTAACAAACTCTTTTCGAATAACATGGAACCGGAGAAATTTCGAATAACACTAGGTTACCTCAACAGGGATATGCACGTCCCCAATAATAAGAATATCATATTTCTTCTTGACAGTAGGAAGAGGAAATTCAAAACCTCCAATAGTAATGGATGAAAATTTTCCAATAGAATTGATACTATGGACTTAGGTTGTTTCCTCGGAAATTGTATCGTATGCTCATTACCATTAACATGAAAAGTGACATTGCCTTTGTTGCAATCAATAACAGCCCCTACAGTATTCAAAAAGGGTCTACCAAGGATAATCGACATACTATTGTCCTCGGGAATATCAAGAATAACAAAGTCCGTTAAAATAGTAACGTTTCCAACCACAATAGGCACATCCTCACAAATACCGATAAGTATAGCGGTTGATTTATCAGCCATTTGCAAAGATATTTCAGTAGATGTCAACTTATTCAAATCAAGTCTACGATATAAATAAAGAGGCATAAAACTAACACCGGCTCCAAGATCACATAAAGCAGTTCTAACATAGTTTCTTTTAATGGAGCAGCGTATAGTTGGTACTCCTGGATCT
The DNA here is from genome assembly GCA_032464435.1 of Aegilops umbellulata. Classification (NCBI taxonomy): domain Eukaryota; kingdom Viridiplantae; phylum Streptophyta; class Magnoliopsida; order Poales; family Poaceae; genus Aegilops; species Aegilops umbellulata. The sequence goes on along the minus strand of CP136058.1, from coordinate 154,427,692 downwards.
CCTAGTTTCTTAGGTATTCCACCTTTAAAAGTATAATTAGCAAGCATGGTGGAAATTTTAGCTTCCGGTATCTTTCTTTTATTTGTAACTATATCTTTCATATAATTAGCATAAGGATTCACTTTAAGCAAATCAGTCAAACGCATACGCACAAAGATAGGTCTAATCATTTCAGCAAAGCGCTCAAAATCCTCATCATCCTTTTTCTTGGATGGTTTAGGAGGAAAAGGCATTGGTTTCTAAACCCATGGTTCTCTTTCTTTACCGTGCTTCCTAGCAACAAAGTCTCTCTTATCATAACGTTGATTCTTTGATTGTGGGTTATCAAGATCAACAGCAGATTCAAATCTCTACCTCATTGTTATTGCTAGGTTGAGCATTAACATGAACATTATCATTAACATTATCACTAGGTTCATGTTCATCACCTGATTGTGTTTCAGCATCAGAGATAGAAATATCATAGGGATTCTCAGGTGTGTCTACAACAGGTTTACTAGAAGCATGCAAAGTCCTATCATTTTTCTTTTTCTTCCTCTTAGAAGGACTAGGTGCATCAACATTAGTTCTCTGAGAATCCTGCTCAATTCTCTTAGGGTGGCCCTCAGGATACAAAGGTTCCTGAGTCATTTTACCCCCTCTAGTCATAACTCTAACAGCATTATCATTTTTCTTATTATTTAACTCATTGAGCAAATCATTTTGATCTTTAAGCACTTTCTCTACTTGAGTGGTAACCATAGAAGCACATGTTTACTAATGAGTTTAAGTTCACCTTTAACTCTAGACATATAATCACTCAAGTGGTCAATCATATAAGCATTACGTTTCAATTGTCGACCAACATAAGCATTGAAGTTTTCTTGTTTGACAATAAAATTATAAAACTCATCTAAGCATTGGCTAGCAGACTTATAACGAGGAATATCACCTTCATCAAATCTATAGAGAGAATTTACCTTTATTACCCGTGTCGGGTTATCAAGACCATGTATTTGTTCAATAGGTGGTAAATTCTTAACATCTTCAGCTTTAATACCCTTTTCTTTCATAGATTTCTTTGCTTCTTGCATATCTTCAGGACTGAGAAGTAGAATACCCCTTTTCTTCGGAGTTGGCTTAGGAGTTGCTTCAGGAAGTGTCCAATTATTTTCATTAGTCAACATTTCAATAGCAATTCAGCTTGATCAACAGTTATTTCCCTGAAAACACAACTAGCACAACTATCCATGTGGTCTCTGGAAGCATCGTTAGTCCATTATAAAAGATATCAAGTATTTCATTTTTCTTGAGAGGATGATCAGGCAAAGCATTAAGTAATTGGAGAAGCCTCCCCCAAGCTTGTGGGATACTCTCTTCTTCAATTTGCACAAAATTATATATTTCCCTTAAAGCAGCTTGTTTTTTATGAGCAGGGAAATATTTAGCAGAGAAGTAATAAATCATACTCGGGACTATGCACACAACCAGGATCAAGAGAATTAAACCATGTTTTAGCATCACCCTTTAATGAGAACGGAAATAATTTGAGGATATAGTAGTAGCAAGTTTTCTCATCATTAGTGAATAGGGTGGCTATATCATTTAATTTAGTAAGATGTGCCACAACAGTTTCAGATTCATAGCCATAAAAAGGATCAAATTCAACCAAAGTAATTATCTCAAGGTCGACAGAGAAATCATAATCCTTATCGGAAATACAGATAGGTGAAGTAGCAAAAGCAGGGTGATATTTCATTCTAGCATTCAAAGATTTTTCTTTCAGGTTAGCTAATAATGTCTTAAGATCATATCTATCATTGCAAGAAAGAAAGTCTCTAGCAGTTTCCTCATCCATAACATAACCCTCACGCACAATAGGTAATTCTACCTAGGGGGAGAATCTTCATCACCACTTTCATCAATATTATCAGTTTCAATAATTTCATTCTCTCTCACCCAAGCAAGTTGTTCATCAAGAAATTCACCTATTGGCACACTAGTATCAAGCATAGAAGTAGTTTCATCATAAGTATCATGCAAAGCAGAAGTGGCATCATCAATAACATGCGGCATATCAGAATTAATAGCAGAAGTAGGTTTAGGTGTCGTAAGCTTACTCAAACTAGAAGGTGAATCAACTGCAGATCTAGATGGCAGTTCCTTACCCCCCCTCGTAGTTGAGGGAAACATCTTAGTTCTTTCGTCATTCAAGTTACTCATAGTGACCAGCAGATATAAATCCCAAGTAACTCAAAGAATAGAGCTATGCTCCCCGGCAACGGCGCCAGAAAATAGTCTTCATTACCCACAAGTATAGGGGATCGCAACAGTTTTCGAGGGTAGAGTATTCAACCCAAATTTATTGATTCGACACAAGGGGAGCCAAAGAATATTCTAAAGTATTAGCAGTTGAGTTATCAATTAAACCACACCTGGATAACTTAATATCTGTAGCAAAGTATTTAGTAGCAAAGTAGTATGGAAGTAACAGTAACGGTGATAAAAGTAACAGTAGTAGTTTTGTAGTAATTGTAACTGTGGCAACAGAAAAGTAACTAAGCAAAGAGAAATATTTGAAAAGCTCGTAGGCATTGGATCGGTGATTGAGAACTATGTTGGATGCGATTCCTCATGCAATAGTTATAACCTAGGGTGACACAGGACTAGCTCCAGTTCATCAATGTAATGTAGGCATGTATTCCGAATATAGTCATACGTGCTTATGGAAAAGAACTTGCATGACATCTTTTGTCCTACCCTCCCATGGCAGCGGGGTTCTATTGGAAACTAAGGGATATTAAGGCCTCCTTTTAATAGAGTACCGAACCAAAGCATTAACACTTAGTGAATACATGAACTCCTCAAACTACGCTCATCACCGGTAGGCATCCCGATTATTGTCACTTCGGGGTTAACGGATCATAACACATAATAGGTGACTATAGACTTGCAAGATAGGATCAAGAACTCACATATATTCATGAAAACATAATAGGTTCAGATATGAAATCATGGCACTCGAGCCCTAGTGAAAAGCATTAAGCATAGCAAAGTCATAGCAACATCAGTCTCAGAACATAGTGGACACTAGGGATCGAACCCTAACAAAACTAACTCGATTAGCTAGTAAATCTCATCCAACCCATCACCGTCCAGCAAGCCTGCGATGGAATTACTCACGCACGGAGGTGAGCATCATGAAATTGGTGATAGAGGAAGGTTGATGATGACGACGACAACGGATTCCCCTCTCCGGAGCCCTGAACGGACTCCAGATCAGCCCTCCCAAGAGAGATTAGGGCTTGGCGGCGGCTTCGTATCGTAAAATGCGATGAATCCTTCACTCTGATTTTTTTCTCCCCGAACGTGAATATATGGAGTTGGAGTTGAGGTCGGTGGAGCACCAGGGGGCCCACGAGGCAGGAGGCGCGCCCTGGGGGGTAGGCGCGCCCCTCACCCTCGTGGACAGGGTGTGGGCCCCCTGGCCTTGATTCTTTCGCCAGTATTTTTTATATATTCCAAAAATATTCTCCGTGAAGTTTCAGGTCATTCCTAGAACTTTTATTTCTGCACAAAAATAACACCATGACAATTCTGCTGAAAACAGCGTCAGTCCGTGTTAGTTCCATTCAAATCATGCAAGTTAGACTCCAAAACAAGGGCAAAAGTGTTTGGAAAAGTAGATACGATGGAGACATATCAGTCCACATCTGGGATTTTGTGTATGTTCTCGAAAGGCGTTGGTCGAGTGCTCATTAAGAAAGTTTCTATGCAAGTTTCTGAACTAACTCCTTAAGAAGAGTTCTCCAAAAAGTTCCGTATGAAAGAATCCTTTGAAGCATTTGGTTGTGACAAATGGTTTCACTACTTGTGGATCCAAAATGGATTTTGTATGAGTCATATATCCATGTTTCAGTCAACACTGCGCATAACTAATTCGGAACGACAATTACATACTAGTTATTGTGTAGTTGCATTCGATTTTTTTCCATTCTACTTCACTAAAGATCTCCATATGAGATTCAATTACTTATAAGGAAGTGCAAGAGACCTTAGTTATGATGATGCACTAGGTCTACAACGGGGACATTGTGTACGTTCTCGAAAGGCGTTGGTCAAGTTCTGTAAGTGCATCTAGTGCCCCTTAGTGATTTTTGGTGTATTGAAGACTTATATGTTAAGTACCTAATGTGTTTATGAGTGTACACAGGTCTATAAGTCTATAAGGAGTTTGATATTTACAGAGAAAGTCGACCCATGAAAATGAAGTTCTTCGACTGAAGACTTTGATATTTTGAAGACTTTCTGAAGACTTTGAAAGTGAAGAAATTGGTGTGATCTTGAAGACTTGGTATTCATTCGAGGAACATGAAGCGTGAAGACTTTTGTTGTCGTAGTTCCATTTTCTCTTTCTTGAGTCATAGGAAACACCGTACTGTTAAAGGGGGTCGAGGAAATACTAAGGAGAAAATTTCCATGTGATGCTCAACTCAAATCCTACACCTACCAATCCCTTCGAGTGAAGCCATTGGAAATCTCATACAGTTCAGTCAATTTCTTCAGTGACAGAGACGCAGTTCTTCTGGTCACTGAGGACTTTGCTCTGACTGAGGAGTTAGGAATTCTCCAGTGCGAATTGCCTACACAGTGAGGAACATGATAGCCCTGAGGAATTTGTACCTCAAATTTCCGACCGTTGTTGTGCTGCGCGCCAGCTGTCCTAAAATATCTTATCCACCTAACGGTCATATCATTGAAGGGCATTTATGTCTTATCATGTCGGGCTGCTCCCTAGGCTATAAATAGCCGCCCCCTACAACCACTAGCTGGTTGGCTGCTCCGCGAGAACTTGACACTTGTCATTTGAGAGCAACCCATCCTCCGAGGACTTTGAGTGAAAATCATCAAGTGAGGAAAATCCAAACCCAAACCCAAAACACCTACAAACCCAACGTGATTGAGCATCACTGAAGAGATTGATCCTGTGTGGATCTGATGCTTGTTACCTTTGAAGATTTTGCTTCTTCCAGATGGTTAGGCGTCAAGGTCTAGAGCATCCAAGAGGAATTGTGGATCGCCGAGTGACCAAGTCTGTGAAGGTTTGGAAGTCACCTGAAGACTTACCACGAGTGATTGGGCGAGGACTGTGTGTCCTTAGCTCAAGGAGAATACGGTGAGGACTGTGTGTCCGGGACTAGGTGTCCTCGAGTTTAAATACTCAGCCGCTCCAACCAGATGTACAACTGAGACAGCAGTTGGAACTGGTCTACCAAATCATTGTTTTCACCAAGCTTACTGGTTCCATTTCCTCAACTCTTTCATTTCCTCAGTAGTGTGCTGTTTGTTTATCATATCTGTGTTTGAAGACTTTGATTGAAGACTTTCTCAATTTCCTCAGTTCAATTTCTTCAGTCTGTTTGTCTTCAACTTGTGTTATCCTGTGTTTACGCTTTCTGTACTCTGTGTTTGTCTTCGTTTCATCATGATGACCATGCATGTATTCTGCTATGTTTACTTCTGAGTACTTATTCCGCTGCTAGTAGTTCTTCGCTAAGGAATTTCCTCACGAGCAAATTCCTCAGTGAAGAATTTCATAAAAATCGCCTATTCACCCCCCCTCTAGTCGATATAACGCACTTTCAAGTTCTCTTAAAGAAAGTTTCTGAACGAACTCCATAAGAAAAGTTCTCCAGAAGTTCCCTATAAAAGAATCCTTTGAATCATCTGGTCGTCACAAACATTTTGACTACTTGTGGAGAAAAAAGGACTCCGTATGATTCAAATATCCATGTTGCAGTCAACACTGCGCAAAACTGACTCCGAACGACAGTTACAGACTATTTCTTGTGTAGTTGCATTCGATTGTTTCCATTCTACTTCACTAAACATCTCTAGGGAAATGTAAGAGACCTTTGTTATGATGATGCACTAAGTCGACAGCTAGGACTTTGTGTATGTTCTCAAAAGGCGTTTGTCGAGTGCTCATTAAAAAGGTTATGTACAAGTTTCTGAACGAACTTCTTAAGAAAAGTTCACTAAAACTTCCCTATGAAAGAATCCTTTGAAGCATCTGGTCATCACAAACATTTTAACTACTTGTGGAGCAAGAATGGACTCCGTGTTAGTCAGATATCCATGTTTCAGTCAACACCTGCGCAAAACTGATTCCGAATGACAAATACAGACTAGTTTTTGTGTAGATGCATCAGATTTTTTTTTCTATTCTGATTCACTAAAGATCTCCATATGAGATCCAATTACTTACAGGGAAATGCAAGAGACCTTATTTGTGATGATGCACTAAGTCCACAGCTGTTTCTTTGTGTATATTCTCCAAAGTAGTTTGTCGAGTGCTCATTAAGAAAGTTTATGAACGAACTCCTTAAGAAAAGTTTTCCAAAAGTTCCCTATGAAAGAATCCTTTGAAGCATCTGGTCGTCACAATCATTTTTCCTACTTTTGGAGCCAAGTCGGACTCCGTATAAGTCAGATATCCATGTTTCAGTCAACATTGCGCAAAACTAATTCCGAACGACAGTTACTGACTAGTTCTTGTGTAGTTGCATTCAATTTTTTCCATTCTACTTCACTAAAGATCTCCATATGAGATCCAATTACTTCTAGGGAAATGCAAGAGACCTTAGTTATGATGATGCATGAATTCCACAGTTGGGAGTTTGTGTATGTTCTTGAAAGGCATTGGTCGAGTGCTCATTAAAAAAGATCTGTACAAGTTTCTTAACGAACTCCTTAAGAAAAGTTCTCCAAAACTTCCCTATGAAAGAATCCTTTCAAGCATCTGGTCATCACAAACATTTTAACTACTTGTGGAGCAAAAATGGACTCCGTGTGAGTCAGATATCCATGTTTTAGTCAACACCTGCGCAAAACTTATTCCGAATGACAAATACAGACTAGTTTTGTGTAGATGCATTAGATTTTTCTCTATTCTAATTCACTAAAGATCTCCATATGAGATCCAATTACTTATAGGGAAATGCAAGAGACCTTATTTATGATGATGCACTAGGTCCACAGCTGTTTCTTTGTGTATATTCTCCAAAGTAATTTGTCGAGTGCTCATTAAGAAAGTTTCTAAACGAACTCCTTAAGAAAAGTTCTCCACAAGTTCCCTATGAAAGAATCCTTTGAAGCATCTGGTCGCCACAAACATTTTGCCTACTTGTGGAGCCAAATCGGACTCTGTATGAGTCAGATATCCACGTTTCAGTCAACACTGCGCAAAACTAATTCCGAACGACAGTTACAGACTAGTTCTTGTGTAGTTGCATTCGCTTTTTTCCATTCTACTTCACTAAAGAACTCCATATGAGATCCAATTACTTCTAGGGAAATACAAGAGACCTTAATTATGATGATGCACGAATTCCACAATTGGGAGTTTGTGTATGTTCTCGAAAGGCGTTGGTCGAGTGCTCATTAAAAAAGTTCTGTACAAGTTTCTGAACAAACTCCTTAACAAAAGTTCTCCAAAACTTCCCTATGAAAGAATCTTTTGAAGCATCTGGTCATCACAAACATTTTAACTTCTTGTGGATCAAAAATGTACTCCGTGTGAGTCAGATATCCATGTTTCAGTCAACACGTGCGCAAAACTAATTCCGAACGACAAATACATACTAGTTTTTGTGTAGATGCATAAGATTTTTTTTCTATTCTAATTCACTAAAGATCTCCATATGAGATCCAATTACTTACAGGGAAATGCAAGAGACCTTATTTATGATGATGCACTAGGTCCACAGCTGTTTCTTTGTGTATATTCTCCAAAGGCGTTTGTCGAGTGCTCATTCAGAAAGTTTCTGAACGAACTCCTTAAGAAAAGTTCTCCAAAAGTTCCCTATGAAAGAATGCTTTGAATATTCTGGCCATCACAAAAAAACATTCCTACTTGTGGAGCCAAATCGGACTCTGTATGAGTCAGATATCCATGTTTCAGTCAACACGGCGCAAAACTAATTCCGAACGACAGTTACAGACTAGTTCTTGTGTAGTTGCATTCGATTTTTTCAATTCTACTTCACTAAAGATCTCCATATGAGATACAATTACTTCTAGGGAAATGAAAGACACCTTAGTTATGATGATGCACGAATTCCACAGCTGGGAGTTTGTGTATGTTCTCAAAAGGCGTTGGTCGAGTGCTCATTAAAAAAGTTCTGTACAAGTTTCTTAACGAACTCCTTAAGAAAAGTTCTCCAAAAATTCCCTATGAAAGAATCCTTTCGAGCATCTGGTCATCACAAACATTTTAACTACTTGTGGAGAAAAAATGGACTCCGTGTGAGTCAGATATCCATGTTTCAGTCAACACCCGCGCAACACTTTTTCCGAATGACAAATACAGACTAGTTTTTGTGTAGATGCATTAGATTTTTTTTCTAATCTAATTCACTAAAGATCTCCATATGAGATCCAATTACTTATAGGGAAATGCAATAGACCTTATTTATGATGATGCACTAGGTCCACAGCTGTTTCTTTGTGTATATTCTCCAATGTAGTTTGTCGAGTGCTCATTAAGAAAGTTTCTAAACGAACTCCTTAAGAAAAGTTCTCCAAAAGTTCCCTATGAAATAATCCTTTGAAGCAGCTGTTTCAGTCAACACTGCGCAAAACTAATTCCGAACGACGGTTACACACTAGTTCTTGTGTAGTTGCATTAGATTTTTTCCATTCTACTTCACTAAAGAACTCCATATGAGATCCAATTACTTCTAGGGAAATGCAAGAGACCTTAATTATGATGATGCACGAATTCCACAGTTGGGAGTTTTTGTATGTTCATGAAAGGCGTTGGTCGAGTGCTCATTTAAAAAGTTCTGTACAAGTTTCCGAACGAACTCCTTAAGAAAAGTTCTCCAAAACTCCCTATGAAAGAATCCTTTGAAGCATCTAGTCATCACAAACATTTTAACTTCTTGTGGAGCAAAAATGGACTCCGTGTGAGTCAGATATCCATGTTTCAGTCAACACGTGCGCAAAACTGATTCCGAACGACAAATACATACTAGTTTTTGTGTAGATGCATTAGATTTTCTTCTATTCTAATTCACTAAAGATCTCCATATGAGATCCAATTACTTACAGGGAAATGCAAGAGACCTTATTTATGATGATGCACTAGGTCCACAACTGTTTCCTTGTGTATATTCTCCAAAGGCGTTTGTCGAGTGCTCATTTAGAAAGTTTCTGAATGAACTCCTTAAGAAAAGTTCTCCAAAAGTTACCTATGAAAGAATCCTTTGAAGCTTCTGGCCATCACAAAAAAATTCCTACTTGTGGAGCCAAATCGGACTCTGTATGAGTCAGATATCCATGTTTCAGTCAACACTGCGCAAAACTAATTCCGAACGACAGTTACGTACTAGTTCTTGTGTAGTTGCATTCGATTTTTTCCATTCTACTTCACTAAAGATCTCCATATGAGATCCAACTACTTCTAGGGAAATGCAAGAGACCCTAATTATGATGATGCATGAATTCCACAGCTGTGAGTTGTTTATGTTCTCGAAAGGCGTTGGTCGAGTGCTCATTAAGAAAGTTTTTGTACAAGTTTCTAAACGAACTCCTTAAGAAAAGTTATCCAAAAGTTCCCTATGAAAGAATCCTTTGAATCATCTGGTCATCACAAACATTTTGACTACTTGTGGAGCAGAAAAGGACTTTGTATGATTCAGATATCCATGTTTCGGTCAATACTACGCAAAAGTGATTCCGAACGACAGTTATAGACTAGTTCTTGTGTAGTTGCATTCGATTGTTTCCATTCTACTTCATAAACATCTCCATATGAGATCCAATTACTTATAGGGAAATCCAAGAGACCTTTGTTATGATGATGCACTAGGTCCACAACTAGGACTTTGTGTATGTGCTCGAAAGGCGTTTGTCGAGTGCTCATTAAGAAAGTTTCTGTACAAGTTTCTGAATGAAATACTTAAGAAAAGTTCTCCAAAAGTTCCCTATGAACGAATCCTTTGAAGAATCTGGTCGGCACAAAAGTATTAACTACATGTGGAGCAAAAACAGACTCCGTATGAGTCAGATATCCATGTTTCAGTCAACACCTGCGCAAAACTGAACCGGAACGACACTTACAGCTAGTTCTTGTGTAGTTGCATTAGGTTTTTTCTATTCTACTTCACTAAACATCTCCATATGAGATCCAATAACTTCTAGGGTAATGCAAGAGACCTAATTTATGATGATGCACTAGGTCCCCAGCTGGTTATTTGTGTATGTTCTCCCAAGGCGTTTGTCGAGTGCTCATTTAGAAAGTTTCTGTACTAGTTTGTGAACAAACTCCTTAAAAAAAGTTCTCCAAACGTTCCCTATGAAAGAATTCTTTGAATCATCTGGTCGTCACAAACATTTTGGCTACTTGTGGATCCAAAACAGACTCCGTATGAGTTAGATATCCATGTTTCAGTCAACACTGCGCAAAACTAATTACAAGCAATAGTTACACACTAGTTCTTGTGTAGTTGCATTTGATTTATTCCATTCTACTTCACTAAAGATCTCCATATGATGTCTAATTACTTCTAGAGAAATGCAAGAGACCTTACTTATGATGATGCACTAGGTCCACAGCTAGGACTTTGTGTATGTTCTTGAAAGGCGTTGGTCGAGTGCTCATTAAGAAAGTTTCTGTGCAAGTTTCTAAACGAACTCCTTAAGAAAAGTTCTCCAATGTTCCCTACGAAAGAATCCTTTGCATCATCTGGTCTTCACAAATTTTTTGACTACTTGTGGAGCAAAAATTGACTCCGTATGAGTTAGATATCCATATCTCAGTCAATACTGGGCAAAACTGATTCCGAACAACAGTTATAGACTAGTTCTTATGTAACTACATTAGATTGTTTCCACTCTACTTAAATAAACATCTCCATATGAGATCCAATTACTTCTATGGAAATGCAAGAAACTTTTGTTATGTTGATGCACTAGGTCCCCAGCTGGTTATTTGTGTATGTTCTCCAAAGGCGTTTGTCGAGTGCTCATTTAGAAAGTTTCTGTACAAGTTTGTGAACAAACTCCTTCAGAAAAGTTCTCCGAAAGTTCCCTATGAAAGAATCCTTTGAAGCATCTGGTAGTCACAAAAGTTTTAACTACATGTGGAGCAAAAACAGACTCCGTATGGGTCAGATATCCATGTTTCAGTCAACACCTGCGCAAAACTGATTTCGAACGATAGTTACAGAATAGTTCTTGTGTAGTGCCTTAGATTTTTTCTATTCTACTTCACTAAACATCTCCATTTGAGATCCAATTACTTCTAGGGAAATGCAAGACACCTTAGTTACGATGATGCACTAGGTCCCCACCTGGTTCTTTGTGTATGTTGTCCAAAGGCGTTTGCCGAGTGCTCATTAAGAAAGTTTCTGTACAACTTTGTGTATGTTCCCTATTAAAGAATCCTTTGAAGCATCTAGTCGTCACAAAAAATTTTCCTACCTGTGGAGCCAAAACAGACTCTATATGAGTCAGATATCCATGTTTCATACAACACTGCGCAAAACTAATTCTGAACGAGTTACAGACTAGTTCTTGTGTAGTTGCATTCGATTTCTTCCATTCTACTTCACTAAAGATCTTCATATGATATCTAATTACTTATAGGGAAATGCAAGAGAGCTTAGTTATCATGATGGACTAGGTCCATAGCTGGGACTTTGTGTATGTTCTCGGAAGGCGTTGGTCGAGTGCTCATTAAGAAAGTTTCTGTACAAGTTTCTGAATGAACTCCTTAAGAAAAGTTCTCCAAAAGTTCCCTATGAAAGAATCCTTTGAATCATCTGGTTGTCACAAATGTTTTGACTACTTGTGGAGCAAATATGGACTCCATATGAGTCAGATCTCCATGTTACACTCAATACTAGGCAAAACTAATTCCGAACGATAGTTATAGACTAGATCTTGTGTAATTGCATTCGATTGTATCTATTCTACTTCACTAAACATCTCCATATGAGATCCAATTACTTCTAGGGAAATGCAAGGGATCATTTTTATGATGTTTCACTAGGTCCACAGATGGGAATTTGTGTATGTTCTCGGAAGGCGTTGGTCGAGTGCTCATTAAGAAAGTTGTTGTACAAGTTTGTGAACGAATTCCTTAAGAGAAGTTCTCCAAAAGTTCCCTACAAAAGAATCATTTGAAGAATATGGTCGTCACAAACATTTTAACTACTTCAGGTGCAAAATTGGACTCCGTATGAGTCAAATATCCATGTTTTAGTCAACAACTGCGCAAAACTGATTCCCAATGACAGTTACAGAGTAGTTCTTGTGTAGTTGCATTAGATTTTTTTTCTATTCTACTTCACTAAAAATCTCCTTATGAGATCCAATTACTTCTAGGGAAATGCAAGAGACCTTTGTTATGATGATGCACTAAGTCCCTAGCTGGTTCTTTGTGTATGTTCTTCAAAGGCGTTTGCCGAGTGCTCACTAAGAACGTTTCTTTACAAGTTTCTGAATGAACTCCTTAGGAAAACTTCTCCAAAAGTTCCCTATGAAAGAATCCTTAGAAGCATCTGGTCATCAAAAAAGTTTTGACTACTTGTGGAGCATAAACGGACTCCGTATGAGTCAGATATCCATGTTTCAGTCAACACTGCGCAAAACAGATTCTGAACGATAGTTATAGAATATTTCTTCTGTAGTTGCATTCGACTTTTTCAATTCTACTCCACTAAACATCTCCATATGAGATCCATTTACTTCTAGGGAAATGCAAGAGACCATAGTTATCATGATGCACTAGGTCCACAGCTGGGACTTTGTGTATGTTCTTGAAACGCGTTGGTCGACTGCTCATCCAGAAAGTTTATGTACAAGTTTCTAAACGAACTACTTAAGAAAAGTTCTCCTAAAGTTCCCTATGAAAGAATCCTTTGAAGCATCTGGTTGTCACAAAATGTTTGACTACTTGTGGAGAAAAAACGAACTCCGTATGAGTCAGATATCCATGTTTCAGTCAATACTGTGCAAAACTGATTTCGAACGACAGTTATAGACTAGTTCTTGTGCACTTGCTTTCGATTTTTTCCATTCTACTTCACTAAACATCTCGATATGAGATCCAATTACTTATAGGGAAATGAAAGAGACCTTTGTTATGATGATGCACTAGGTCCATAGCTGGGACTTTGTATATGTTCTCGAAAGGCGTTTGTCGAGTGCTCATTAAGAAAGTTTCTGTACAAGTTTGTGAACGAACTCGTTAAGAAAAGTTCTTCAAAAGTCCCCTATGAAAGAAACCATTCAAGAAAATGGTCTTCACAAACGTTTTGACTACATGTGGAGCAAAAATGGACCCCGTATGAGTCAGATATCCATGTTTCAGTCTACACTGCGCAAAACAGATTCTGAACGATAGTTACAGAATAGTTCTTGTGTAGTTGCATTCGTTTTTTTTCTTTTCTACTTCACTAAACATCTCCATATGAGATCCAATTACTTATAAGGAAATGCAAGAGATCTTATTTATGATGATGCACAAGGTCCCTAGCTGGTTCTTTGTGTATGTTCTCCAAAGGCATTTGCCGAGTGCTTATTAAGAACGTTTCTGTACAAGTTTCCGAACAAACTCCTTAGGAAAAGTTCTCCGAAAGATCCATATGAAAGAATCCTTTGAAGCATCTAGTCGTAACGAAAGTCTTGACTACTTATGGAGCCTAAGAAGACTCTGTATGAGTCATATGTCCAAGTTTCAGTCAACACTGTGCAAGACTGATTCCGAACGAGAGTTACAAACTAGTTCATGTGTAGTTGCACTAGGTCCACAGCTGGGACTTCGTGTACGTTCTTGAAAGGCGTTGGTCAAGTGCTCATCTAGAAAGTTTCTCTACTAGTTTCTGAACGAACTCCTTAAGAAAAGTTCTCCAAAAGTTCCATATGAAAGAATCCTTTGAAGCATCTGGTCGTAACAAACGTTTTAACTACTTGTAGTGCAAAATCGGACTCCGTATGAGTCAGATATCCATGTTTCAGTCAACACCTGTGCAAAACTGATTCCAAACGACAGTTAGAGAATAGTTCTTGTGTAGTTGCATTAGATTTTTTCTACTCTACTTCACTAAACGTCTCCAGATGAGATCCAATTACTTCTAGGTAAATGCAAGAAACCTTTGTTATGATGATACACTAGGTCCCCAGCTGGTTATTTGTGTATGTTCTCCAAAGGCGTTTGTCGAGTGCTACATTAGAATGTTTCTGTACAAGTTTGTGAACAAACTCCTTACGAAAAGTTCTCCGAAAGTTCCCTATGAAACACTTTTTTGAAGCATCTGGTCGTCAGAAACATTTGGACTACTTGTGGAGCCAAAACAGACTAAGTATGAGTTAGATATCCATGTTTCAGTCAACACTGCGCAAAACAAATTCTGAATGACAGTTACACACTAGTTCTTGTGTAGTTGCTTTCGATTTTTTCCATTCTACTTCACTAAAGATCTCCATATGAGATCCAATTACTTCTAGGGAAATTCAAGAGACCTTAGTTATCATGATGCACTAAGTCCACAAATAGGACTTTGTGTATGTTCTTGAAAGGCGTTGGTCGAGTGCTCATTAAGAAAGTTTCTGTGCAGGTTTCTGAACAAACTCCTTAAGAATAGTTCTCCAAAAGTCCCCTATGAAAGAATCATTTTAATCATATGGTCGTCACAAATGTTTTGACTACTTGTGGAGCAAAAATTGACTCCGTATGAGTTAGATATACATATTTCAGTCAATACCGCTCAAAACTGATTCCGAACGACAATTATACACTACTTCTTGTGTAGTTACATTCGATTGTTTCCATTCTACTTCACTAAACATCTCCATATGGCATCCAATTACTTCTAGGGAAATCCAAGAAACTTTTGTTATGATGATGCACTAGGTCCACCGCTGGGACTTTGTGTATGTGCTCGAAAGGCGTTGGTCGAGTGCTCATTAAGAAAGTTTATGTACAAGTTTATGAACGAACTCCTTAAGAAAAGTTCTCCAAAAGTTCCCTATGAAAGAATCCTTCGAAGCATCTGGTAGTCACAAAAGTTTTAACTACATGTGGAGCAAAAAAAGACTCTGTATGAGTCTGATATCCATGTTTCAGTCAACACCTGCACAAAACATAACCCGAACGACAGTTACAGACTAGTTCTTGTGTAGTTGCATTAGAGTTTTTCTATTCTACTTCACCAAACATCTCCATATGAGATCCAATTACTTCTAGGGAAATGCAAGATACCTTAGTTATGATGATGCAGTAGGTCCCCAGCAGGTTCTTTGTGTATGTTCTCCGAAGGCATTTGTCGAGTGCTCATCAAAAAAGTTTCTGTACAAGTTTGTGAACAATATCCTTAAGAAAAGTTCTCCAAAAGTTCCCTCTGAAAGAGTACTTTGAAGCATATGGTCGTCACAAACATTTTGCCTACTTGTGGAGCCAAAACAGACTATGTATGAGTCAGATATCCAAGTGTCAGTCAACACTGTGAAAAACTAATTCCGAACAACAGTTACACACTAGTTCTTGTGTAGTTGCATTCGCTTTTTTCCATTCTTGTTCACCAAACATCTCCATATCAGATCCAGTTACTTATAGGGAAATGCAAGAGACCTTAGTTATGATGATGCACTAGCTCCACAGCTGGGACTTTGTGTATGTTATCGAAATGCATTGGTCGAGTTCTCATTAAGAAAGTTCTGTACAAGTTTCTGAACGAACTCCTTAAGAAAAGTTCTCCAAAAGTTTCCTATGAAAGAATCCTATGAATCATCTAGTCGTCACAAATGTTTTGACTACTTGTGGAGCAAAAATGGACTCCGTATGAGTCCAATATTCATGTTTCAGTCAATACTGCGCACAACTGATTCTGAACGACAGTTATAGACTAGTTATTGTGTGCATTCGATTGTTTAAATTCTACTTCACTAAAAATCTCCATATGAGATGCGGTTACTTCTAGGGAAATGCAAGAGATCTTTTTTAGGATGATGCACTAGGTCCACTACTGGGACTTTGTGTATGTTATCGAAAGGCATTGGTCGAGTGCTCATTAAGAAAGTTCTGTACAAGTTTCTGAACGAACTCCTTAAGAAAAGTTCTCCAAAAGTTTCCTATGAAAGAATCCTTTGAATCATCTGGTTGTCACAAATGTTTTGACTACTTGTGGAGCAAAAACGGACTCCGTATGAGTCAGATATTCATGTTTCAGTCAATACTACGCAAAACTGATTCTGAACGACAGTTATAGACTAGTTATTGTGTGCATTCGATTGTTTCAATTCTACTTCACTAAAAATCTCCATATGAAATCCAGTTACTTCTAGGGAAATGCAAGAGATCTTTTTTAGGATGATGCACTAGGTCCACTTCTGGGACTTTGTGTATGTTCTCGAAAGGCGTTGGTCGAGTGCTCATTAGGAAAGTTTCTGTACAAGTTTCAGAATGAACTCCTTAAGAAAAGTTCTCCAAAAGTTCCCTATGAAAGTATCCTTTTAAGCATATAGTCGGCACAAATGTTTTAACTACTTGTGGTGCAAAATTGGACTCCGTATGAGTAAGATATCCATGCTTCAGTCAACACCTGTGCAAAACTGATTTCGAACAACAATTATAGAATAGTTCTTATGTAGTTGCATTAGATTTTTTCTATTCTACTTCACTAAACATCTCCATATGAGATCCAATAACTTCTAGGGAAATGCAAGATACCTTAGTTATGATGATGCACTAGGTCCCCAGCTGGTTCTTTGTGTATGTTCTCCAAAGCCGTTTGCCGAGTGCTCATTAAGGAAGTTCCTGTACAAGTTTGTGTATCTTCCCTATGAAAGAATCCTTCGAAGCATCTGGTCGTCACAAACATTTTGCCTACTTTTGGACCCAAAACAGATTCTATATGACTCAGACATCCATGTTTCAGACAACACTGCGCAAAACTAATTCCGAACGATAGTTATAGACAAGTTCTTGTGTAGTTGCATTCGATTTCTTCCATTCTACTTCACTAAATATCTCCATATGATATCTAATTACTTATAGGGAAATGCAAGAGAGCTTAGTTATGATTATAAACAAGGTCCACAGCTGGGACTTTGTGTATGTTCTCGGAAGGCGTTGGTCGAGTGCTCACTAAGAAAGTTTCTGTACAAGTTTCTGAATGAACTCCTTAAGTTCCCTATGAAAGAATCCTTTGAATCATCTGGTCGTCACAAATGTTTTGACTACTTGTGGAGCAAATATGGACTCCGTATGAGTCGGATATCCATGTTACAGTCAATACTGCGCAAAACTGATTCCGAACGACAGTTATAGACTAGTTCTTGTGTAGTTGCATTCGATTATTTCTATTCTACTTCACTAAACATCTCCATATGAGATCCAATTACTTCTACGGAAATGCAAGAGATCTTTTTTATGATGATGCACTAGGTCCACAGCTGGGATTTTGTGCATGTTCTCGAAAGGCGTTGGTCGAGTGCTCATTGAGAAATTTTCTATACAAGTTTCTGAACGAACTCCTTAAGTGAAGTTCTCCAAAAGTTCCCTATGAAATAATCATCTGAAGCATCTGGTCATAACAAAAGTTTTGAATACTTCAGGTGCAAAATCAGACTCCGTATGAGTCAGATATCCATGTTTCAGTCAACACCTGCGCAAAACTGATTCCGAACGACAGTTACAGAATAGTTCTTATGTAGTTGCATTAGATTTTTTTTCTATTCTACTTCAATAAAAAAACATCTCCATATGAGATCTAGTTACTTCTAGGGAAATGCAATAGACCTTTGTTATGATGATGCACTAGGTCCCCAGCTGGTTCTTTGTGTACGTTCTTCAAAGGCGGTTGCCGAGTGCTCATTAAGAACGTTTTTGTACAAGTTTCTGAACGAACTCCTTAGGAAAAGTTCTCCAAAAGTTCCCTATGAAATAATCCTTTGAAGCATCTGGTTGTCACAAAAGTTTTGACTACTTGTGGAGCATAAACGGACTCCGTATGAGTCAGATATCCATGTTTCAGTCAACACTGCGCAAAACTAATTCCGAACGACACTTACACACTAGTTCTTGTGTGGTTGCATTTGACTTTTTCAATTCTACTCCACTAAACATCTCCATATGAGATCCATTTACTTCTATGGAAATGCAAGAGACCTTATTTATCATGATGCACTAGGTCCACATCTGGGACTTTGTGTATGTTCTCGAAAGGCCTTGGTCGACTACTCATTAAGAAAGTTTATGTACAGGTTTCTAAAGTTCCCTATGAAAGAATCCTTTGAAGCATCTGGTCGTCACAAACGTTTTGACTACTTGTGGAAAAAAACGGACTCCGTATGAGTCAGATATCCATGTTTCAGTCAATACTGTGCATAACTGATTTTGAACGACAGTTATAGACTAGTTCTTGTGTACTTGCTTTCGATTTTCCATTCTACATCACTAAACATCTCGATATGAGATCCAATTACTTATAGAGAAACTCAAGAGACCTTAGTTATGATGATGCACTAGGTCCCCAGCTTGTTCTTTGTGTATGTTCTCCAAAGGCGTTTGCCGATTGCTCATTAAGAACGTTTATGTACAAGTTTCTGAACAAACTCCTTTGGAAAAGTTCTCCCAAAGTTCCCTATGAAAGAATCCTTTGAAGCATCTAGTCATCACAAAAGTCTTGACTACTTGTGGAGCCTAAACGGACTCCGTATGAGTCAGATGTCCATGTTTCAGTCAACACTGCGCAAAACTAATTCCGAACGACAATTACAGACTAGTTCCTGTATAGTTGCATTCGAAATTTTCAATTCTACTACACTAAACATCTCCATATGAGATCCATTTACTTCTAGGGAAATGCAAGAGACCTTAGTTATGATGAAGGACTAGGTCCACAGCTGGGACATTGTGTATGTTCTCGAAAGGCGTTGATCGACTTCTCATTAAGAAAGTTTCTCTACAAGTTTCTGAACGAAGTCCTGAAGAAAAGTTCTCCAAAATTTCCCTATGAAAGAATATTTGAATCGTCTAGTCGTCAGAAATGTTTTGACTACTTGCGGAGCAAACATGGACTCCGTATGAGTCAAATATCCATGTTTCAGTCAATACTGCGCAAAACTGATTGGGAACGACAGTAATAGACTAGTTCTTGTGTAGTTACATTCAATTGTTTCCATTCTACTTCACTAAGGATCTCCATATGAGACGCAATTACTTCTAGGGAAATGCAAGAGACATTTGTTATGATTATGCACAAGGTCCACAACTGGGACTTTGTGTATGTTCTCGAAAGGCGTTGGTCGAGTGCTCATTAAGATAGTTTCTGTATAAGTATCTGAACGAACTCCTTAAGAAAAGTTCTCCAAAAGTTCCCCATGAAAGAATCATTTGAATCATCTGGTCGTCACAGACATTTTGACTGCTTATGGAGCAAATATGGACTCCGTATGAGTCAGATATCCATGTTTCAGTTAATACTGCGCAAATCTGATTCCGAACGACAGTTATAGACTAGTTCTTGTGTAGTTGCATTCGATTGTTTCTATTCTACTTCATTAAACATATCCATATGATATCCAGTTACTTGTAGGGAAATGAAATAGATCATTTTTATGATGATGCACTAGGTGCATTGCTGGGACTTTGTGTATGTTCTCGAAAGGCGTTGGTCGACTGCTCATTAAGAAAGTTTTTGTACAAGTTTCTAAATGAACTCCTTAAGAAAAGTTTTCTTAAAGTTCCCTATGAAAGAATCATTTGAAGCATCTGGTCGTCACAAACGTTATGACTACTTGCGGAGCAAAAATGGACTCCGTATGAGTCAGATATCCATGTTTCAGTCAATACTGTGCAAAACTGATTTGGAACGACGGTTATAGACTAGTTCTTGTGTAATTGCTTTCGATTTTTTCCATTCTACTTCACTAAACATCTCCATATGAGATCCAATTACTTACACGTAAATGAAAGAGACCTTAGTTATGATGATGCACTAGGTCCCCAGCTTGTTCTTTGTGTATGTTCTCCAAAGGCGTTTGCCGATTGCTCACTAAGAACATTTCTGTACAAGTTTCTGAACAAACTCTTTAGGAAAAGTTCTCCGAAAGTTCCCAATGAAAGAATCCTTTGAAGCATCTAGTCATCACAAAAGTCTTGACTACCTGTGGAGCCTAAACGGACTCCGTATGAGTCAGATGTCCATGTTTCAGTCAACACTGCGCAAAACTAATTCCGAACGACAATTACAGACTAGTTCCTGTGTAGTTGCATTTGAATTTTTCAATTCTACTGCACTAAACATCTCCATATAAGATCCATTTACTTCTAGGGAAATGCAAGAGACCTTAGTTATCATGATGGGCTAAGTCCACAGCTGGGACTTTGTGTATGTTCTCGAAAGGCGTTGGTCGACTGCTCATTAAGAAAGTTTCTCTACAAGTTTCTGAACAAAGTCCTTAAGAAAAGTTCTCGAAAGGTCCCTATGAAAGAATATTTGAATCGTCTAGTCGTCACAAATGTTTTGACTACTTGCGGAGCAAACATGGGCTCCATATGAGTCAAATATCCATGTTTCAGTCAATACTGCGCAAAACTGATTGCGAACGACAGTTATAGACTAGTTCTTGTGTAGTTACATTCAATTGTTTCCATTCTACTTCACTAAAGATCTCCATATGAGACCCAATTACTTCTAGGGAAATGCAAGAGACGTTTGATATGATTATGCACAAGGTCCACAGCTGGGACTTTGTGTATGTTCTCGAAAAGCGTTGGTCGAGTGCTCATTAAGATAGTTTCTGTATAAGTATCTGAACGAACTCCTTAAGAAAAGTTCTCCAAAAGTTCCCTATGAAAGAATCTTTTGAATCATCTGGTCGTCACAGACATTTTGACTGCTTATGGAGCAAATATGGACTCCGTATGAGTCAGATATCCATGTTTCAGTTAATACTGCGCAAAACTAATTCCGAACGACAGTTATAGACTAGTTCTTGTGTAGTTGCATTCGATTGTTTCTATTCTACTTCAGTAAACATATCCATATGATATCCAATTACTTGTAGGGAAATGAAAGAGATCACTTTTACGATGATGCACCAGGTCCACAGCTGGGACTTTGTGTATGTTCTCGAAAGGCATTGGTCAAGTGCTCATTAAGATAGTTTCTGTACATGTTTCTGAACGAACTCCTTAAGAAAAGTTCTCCAAAAGTTCCCTATGAAAGAATCCTTTGAATCATCTGGTCGTCACAAACATTTTGACTACTTGTGGAGAAAATATGGACTCCGTATGAGTCAGATATCCATGTTTTAGTTAATACCGCGCAAAACTCATTCTGAACGACAGTTATAGACTAGTTCTTGTGTAGTTGCATTCGATTATTTCTATTCTACTTCACTAAACATCTGCAAATGATATCCAATTACTTGTAGGGAAATGACAGAGATCATTTTTATGGTGATGGACTAGGTCCACAGCTGGGACTTTGTGTATGTTCTCGAAAGGCGTTGGTCAAGTGCTCATCCAAAAAGTTTCTATACTAGTTTCTGAACGAACTCCTTAACAAAAGTTCTCCAAAAGTTCCCTATGAAAGAATCCTTTGAAGCATCTGATCGTCACAAATGTTTTAACTACTTGTAGTGCAAAGTCGGAATCCGGATGAGTCAGATATCCATGTTTCAGTCAACACCTGTGCAAAACGATTCCAAACGACAGTTACAGAATAGTTGTTGTGTAGTTGCATTAGATTTTTCTATTCTACTTCACTAAACGTCTCCATATGAGATCCAATTACTTCTAGGGACATGCAAGATACCTTTGTTATGATGATACACTAGGTCCCCAGCTGGTTATTTGTGTATGTTCTCCAAAGGCGTTTGTCGAGTGCTCATTTAGAAAGTTTCTATACAAGTTTGTGAACAAACTCCTTACGAAAAGTTCTCCGAAAGTTCCCTATGAAAGAATTCTTTGAAGCATCTGGTCGTCACAAACATTTTGGCTACTTGTGGAGCCAAAACAGACTCTGTATGAGTTAGATATCAATGTTTTAGTCAACACTACGCAAAACTAATTCCGAACGTCAGTTACACACTAGTTCTTGTGTAGTTGCTTTCGATTTTTTCCATTCTACTTCACTAAAGATCTCCATATGAGATCCAATTACTTCTAGGGAAATTCAAGAGACCTTAGTTATCATGATGCACTAAGTCCACAAATAGGACTTTGTGTATGTTCTTGAAAGGCGTTGGTCGAGTGCTCATTAAGAAAGTTTCTGTGCAGGTTTCTGAACAAACTCCTTAAGAATAGTTCTCCAAAAGTCCCCTATGAAAGAATCATTTTAATCATATGGTCGTCACAAATGTTTTGACTACTTGTGGAGCAAAAATTGACTCCGTATGAGTTAGATATACATATTTCAGTCAATACCGCTCAAAACTGATTCCGAACGACAATTATACACTACTTCTTGTGTAGTTACATTCGATTGTTTCCATTCTACTTCACTAAACATCTCCATATGGCATCCAATTACTTCTAGGGAAATGCAAGAAACTTTTGTTATGATAATGCACTTGTCGGGGGAAATCGGCCTCCACGAGCACCTATGGGGACGGAGCCCCTTTTCGGTTCAGCGGGGGGCGGAGGTTGCGCAAAGAGCAGATCGAGGCGACACACACACAACGATTTTACCCAGCTTCGGGCCGCACGGATGTGTAAAACCCTACTGCTGCTTGTCTGGTTGATTCGAGTTCTTGCTCTGGAGCGCAAGAAGCTACAGTAAGTTGGAGCTGGAAGTAGACGAGGGTCTACTGGGTGTCCTCCTTCGGGGTCCCCCTCCTACGTGCGCATGGGCCTCCTTTTATATGCTAAGGGGTTTCCCACAGGTAGCGACGTAGGTGAGGGTAAAAATGGCAAGGAACTGTGCGAACAGTGGCCGCACAGTGCTATCGCACCTAACTCTGACGGCGGGGGACAAAGGCATTAAATGCCCGTCTGGATCACCCGAACAGTACCGAGGCGGACCGTTGGGGGCGCCTCCGCTTGCCACGGGGGCGACTCTGCCAACGTCGCATGCCACCGCGCGCCTCAGGTTGCGCGGCGCCCCGCCACGTGCCTCTGGGGAAGCTCCAGAGTGACGCGTGGTCAGGTGAGCTGGAGCGCAGGCCTGAGGTGGTGGTTTGCCGCGGCAAGTGGCTTGCCGCGGTGGTTGTCTTGCTGCACCTGAAAGTTTTCCGCTCGTCAGGCCTTGCAGGGGCGCGCGGCGCGCCGCGGTGGGCCTTTCTTGGGGTGCCTTGGCTTGGCCGTCCCGGCGAGCTCCTCCCGCCGGGGCCTTGGTGCTTCGGCTTAGTCGTCCCGGCAAGCTCCTCTTGCCGGGGCCTTGTCGCCTTGGCCCGGCAAGCTCCTCTTGCCGGACCTCGCCTCCTTGGCCCGGCAAGCTCCTCTTGCCGGGGCCTGGTCTTCTAGGCTCGATCACTTGGCCTTCGTCCGGCCCAGAAAGGGCCGTGGAGACTCTTGTCGCTCCCCTGGCAAGCCTTGCCGCGGGACGCTACTACTGCCCGTGCACAAGTTCGGGGTACTAAGGTACCCCTACTTTAGTACACCGACAGGAGCCCCCGGGTCTGGGCCATACACGGTGTCGAGCGTTGTTGGGCCAGGCCCTAACAGTGCACGGGCACGCGTGGCCTGGGTTGCGCTGCTCCTTAACTCCGTGCCCGTCGCGCCCTCCCCAAGTGGCGCGTGCTTATCGCGGCGTCGTGGGGGGCGAGGCGTGCGTGACGTGGGTGGCGTGCGCGGGGCTTGAGGCCTGCAGGCATGCGTCATGTCGGGCACGATTCCTTTATTTGGAAAGGCGAAACGCCCGCCCCCACTTTCAAGTGGGGGGGGAGACGTGGAGGCGCGGCTTGGTGAACGAACGGGGTCGAGGCGCGGCTTTCGGGGCGCCCGCCCCCACGATCACGGGGTGGGGAGAGGTCGCCTCATCCGTCGCCTCGACCGTGCTCGCCCGCCACGCGTCCTCCATGCGCTTGGGGTTGCGGTGGTGGAGGCAGGAAACTAGGCCGACGCGGGTCGAAGTAGAGGGTCGGCCCCGTCGCCTGCCCTTCCTCTGCTTTGATTGGTTGGGCGGGGCGGCCGAGCCCCCACTCCGCCCCTTTATAAGGAGCGGAAGGGGGTGATGAGGGTCCGCACTCCTTCCTTCTTTCTTCTCTTAGATCCCTGGTCCCCTCTCCCCAACCGTCATGGAGAAAGGGAACCCTAGTCCTTCTTCGGTGGCGGCAAGGGTTGCCGCCAGGCAGCGCGCCCCTCCTCCCCTTGCACCCGTGGTGACGGAGCCAACCGTAAGGGGAAGGGGGAGGGGGCGAGGTCGTGGACGAGGCCATGGACGGGGACGAGGCGCTCGAGGCGGGCGGGGCGGCGCGCCGGCCTCGCCTCCGCCGGCGGCTCCGTTTCTCCCGGCGGTTCATCTCGGGGACGACCCCTGCGAGTTCATCATCAGGCTGCGTCGGGCGCCTCGCCGTGGCCTCCGCCTCCCGGCTCCCTTCGTGGACGTCCTGGAAGCGGAGCAACACGAGACGCTGAGACTGCGCATGAGGGGCTGCGGGATCAGTGGTACCCGAGTCCACGTCAAATCCCGAGCCCCCGGCGTGATGTATCTTGGCCGAGGGTGGAAGTCGTTCGCCCGGATCCACAGCTTGATGGAGGGGTTCACCCTCCATTTTAAGCTGATGGAGGGTGATCTCCTCTCCGTCAAGGTCTTCGGGGACCTCGGCACCCGGGCCCGGTGCTGCGTGGATAGCTCCTCCGATAGCGAAGGCTCCTCCTCGAGCGACAGTGACGAGTAGGGGAGCGACAGCAACGACGAGGGGAGCGGTCGCCGGGATGATGGGTCCGACTAGGTGCCGGTCGCAGCTCCGCGTGGCACCGGCGACCCCCATCGTCCGCGTCGCTGGCGCTGTGAACTCCCCGGGGTCGTCTCCTTGGGCGGCTGGCGTAGGGAGGCTGCAGAAGAGGAAGAGGGCGGGCGGCAAGGCCGCTGCCTCGTCTTCCAGCTTCGCCCCAGACGCCGTCACCACCCCTGCTTGCGGCGACGACCACCGGGGTCTTCTCTCCGGCCCGGCAAGCTCCTCTTGCCGGGGCTTCGTCTTCTCAGGCGGCCGGAGTGGCGAGGCTGCGGAAGAGGCCGGCGGCAAGGCCGTCAACTCGGAGTACGAGGGCTAGATGCCCTCGACTGTTGACGTCCCGCAGCCTCCTTTTCGAGCTCCGCTTCCGGCGTCGCCGTCTCCATCCGGCCTCCGGAGCCTCCGGGCGGAGCCCCGGATGCTCTCTTGGCGTCTTCTGCCACCCGTAGCTCGTCTAGGCGCCCCTTTTGCCCTTCTCGCCTCCTTGCCCTACCTTCTGAGGAGAGAGACAAGAAAGGGATCATGGGCACCTTATCTCCTTTTATCTTGTAAGCCCTCGGGCCTTAATTGTGATTAAATCTTGTAATCCCATCTTTCATGTTTTTCATTCTCTCTGAGCTGTACCTGAGTGGAATGTTTTTAATGAAAAGGGAGTGTTTGCCGGACCATTTGTCTCGCGGGTACATCCCGCGGCAAGGAGCGAACCCTTTGCATCGTTAAGATAGACACTTCCCCGCCCGGCAACGGACCCTGCCGTCTCCCCGCGCCCCTTGGCCCTCCTCACGCTCTTGGCGGAGGCAGGGAGAAGGCGGGTTCTGGCCCTTTGCTTCCTACTCTTGCCGCCACGGCTACTATCAGAAGCGGGCCCCGGGAACGCGCTCCGGGGTTTGTCTCTTAAGAGAGCACGGCAGCTTTTAGGAGGAAGCAAGGTTTTCGCATTCCGCAGCTCACGAGAGAATGCATGATAAGGGATGTAAAGACTTATCTGAGGTTTCAACCCCCGGCAACTCTGGCTTGCCGGGGCGCGGGTGCTGGCTCGCCCTTCTCCCCTTCTTCGTCCTTGAGCGGCTCGGCAAGGGTATGCAATTCCTGCGAGCCAAAGGAGAAGGACGGGAAAAAGACGCGGACTCGACCTCTAAGTTAGGGGTTAGCGACTGTTAGGCACTACCAACCCTAACCAAGGACGAGACTCGACTCAGCATGCATGCTAAAACTTGGGGGCGCCAACGCTTCATTATCTGCTGCCAGGGTCTGCGCCTGGCTTTGTACAAATGATTACATGCAACTGCGGCAAGACTTTGTACAAAGAGTTGGCTGCCGGACGGGGTCCAACAACCGCGCCTTACGGGTAAAACTTGCGAAGATGCTCAATGTTCCAGATATTGCTCACCGGAGTACCATCTTCGGTCTCGAGGCGGACGGCGACGGGCCTCGTGACTCGTTTCACCCGGTAAGGGCCTTCCCACTTCGGCGTCAACTTGTTGTGTATCTTGGCCGACTGAACGCGCCGAAGAACAAGGTCGCCTTCCTCGAGGCTCCTGGCTTTAACTTTGCGGCTATGATAGCGACGCAGAGCTTGCTGGTAGTGAGCGGATCGCACAGCAGCCTGGAGACGATCCTCCTCGAGGAGCAGTGCGTCATCTTCACGCGATCGCTCTTGCTCAAGCTCATCATAAGCGAGCACTCGAGGTGACCCGTATACGAGTTCCGTGTGGGTAACTGCTTCTGCTCCATAGACTAGAGCAAATGGTGTCTGGCTGGTGGCTCGATTTGGCGTCGTTCTGACCGACCAAAGAACCATCGGTAGTACCTCGGCATTTGAGCAGCTTGTCAAAACTTCTGGTCTTGAGCCCGCGCAGTACCTCGGCGCTGGCCCTTTCCGCTTGACCGTTGCTCCGGGGATGAGCAACAGAAGCGAAGCAGACCTTGGTGCCAAGGTCTTGGGTGTACTGCATGAAAGCGTGGCTTGTGAACTGCGTACCGTTGTTGGTGATGATCCTGTTGGGGACCCCGAAGCGGCAAACAATCGACCTGAAGAATTTGATCGCGGACTGGGCTGTCACCTTCCTCACCGGTTCCACTTCTGGCCACTTTGTGAACTTGTCGATGGCAACGAACAAGTACTCAAAGCCCCCGACGGCTCGGGGGAAGGGGCCGAGGATATCGAGCCCCCAGACCGAGAAGGGCCAGGACAAAGGGATCGTCTGGAGAGCTTGAGCTGGCTGGTGTATCTTCTTGGAATGGAACTGGCACGCTTCACACTTGGTTACTTGTGCAGTTGCATCCTGGAGGGCTGTTGGCCAGAAGAAACCTTGCCGGAACGCTTTGCCGGCAAGTGCTCTGGCGCCAATGTGGTGTCCACATATGCCTCCGTGTATCTCCGCCAACAGCTCCTGTCCGTCTTCCCGGTGAATGCACTTCAATTTCACCCCATTGCGTCCTCTTCTGTACAGTGCACCGTCGACGAACTGGTACATACTGGACTGCCGGGCTACTCTTTCCGCTTCTTCTTGTTCTTCGGGAAGTTCTCCTGTCTGGAGGAAACGGACGATCTGCTGTGCCCACGTCGGAGCCTGTGGCTCGACGACGAGGACTAAAGGCATGTCGGCGGCTGTGGGAACATCAGCTTCTACGGCGAGGACTTGGGGCTCAGCCGGAGCTTGACGTTCCCCGGCAAGCTTGCCGGGGCATGGCTTGCCGGGAGCGCCTGCTTCGTCGGGACAAACCCTGGGGCTTGCCGGAGCGGGCAGCTCCTCAGCACTCTTGGCGTCGATCTTGGGGACTCTCTTGGCGGCGGCTTCGGGAAGCTCTGCCGGGAGATAGTCACCGGAGACCGATTTTCTCTTCTTGCTTGGCCCAGTCGATGGTGTCACGGATGGCTGAGTCAGCTTGAGCACAAAAGTCCCTGGTTCCACAGGTAGCTTTAGTGCGGCGCATTTTGACAGGCCGTCGGCGATGTCGTTCTCTGCTCTTGGAACGTATTCCATTTGCAGGCCGTCAAAGCACTCTTCCAGCTTCCTCACTTCATCAACGTAAGCCTCCATCAACGGGCACTAGTAATCCTTGTTCACTTGGCGGACGACGAGCTGCGAGTCACCCCTGACAATGAGCTTCTTGATCCCAAGTTCCGCCGCGATCCTGAGACCAGCGAGCAAACCTTCATACTCTGCCGTATTGTTGGTTGCTTTCTCCTTGGGAAAGTGTATCTGGACGATGTACTTGAGGTGCTCTCTGGTGGGCGCGATGAGCAGCACGCCGGCACCGGCGCCTTCCAGCGAAAAGGCACCATCAAAGCACATCAGCCACTCTTTGGTTGCTTCCTTGCCGAGGATGCTCGTCTCTGGAATTTCTTCGTCCGGTGTCGGCGTCCACTCTGCTATGAACTCTGCCAATGCTCTGCTCTGGATGGTCGATGTGCTCTCGAACTTGAGGCCAAAGCTTGACAGTTCTAGTGCCCACTCGACAATCCTGCCTGTTGCTTCGGGATTCTGCAGTATCCTCTTAAGCGGAAAGCGAGTGACCACTGTGATCTCGTGTGCTTGGAAGTAATGGCGCAGCTTCCTCGAGGCCATGAGGAGGCCGAAGAGCAATTTCTGCACACCAGAGTACCTCGACCTAGCCCCCTGCAGGAGGGAACTGACGAAGTAAACTGGGCGCTGCACCATCCTCTTCTTCTGCACTTCCCCTTGCGCTTGCGCGGATTCGCCTTTGCCGGGGCCAGAGCTTGTCGGGAAAGCCCCCTGCTTGTCGTCGGACGCGCTTGCCGTGGTTGCTGGCTCGTCATCAGCTTCCCTCTCCGCTACTAACGCAGCACTAACCACTTGATTGGTTGCCGCTAGGTAGAGCAGCAACTTCTCTTGCGGTCTAGGCGCGACAAGTATAGGAGCGGAGGACAGGTATTTCTTCAAGTCTTGCAGCGCAGCCTCCGCTTCCGGAGTCCATTTTACTGGACCTGCCTTTTTCAAGATTTTGAAAAACGGCAGGGCGCGTTCCGCAGACCTGGAAATAAACCTGCTGAGAGCCGCCACGCAGCCGGCAAGTCTTCGCACGTCCTTGACACGCGTTGGTGCTTCAATCTGCTTGATGGCCTTGATCTTGTCGGGGTTGGCTTCGATCCCACGCTGAGACACGAAGAACACGAGAAGCTTGCCGGAGGGGACTCCGAACACGCACTTCTCGGGGTTGAGCTTGAGGCTGATCTTGCGCAAGTTCGCAAAGGTCTCTTCCAAGTCTTGAACCAAGGTTGCCTTGTCTCTGCTCTTGACCACAATGTCGTCCATGTAGGCATCCACATTTCTGTGGATCTGTGGCTCGAAAGCAGTGTGGACAACCCTCGCAAACGTCGAGCCTGCGTTCTTCAGTCCAAAAGGCATCCGCACAAAACAGTATGTGCCGCATGGAGTGATGAACGCAGTCTTCTCTTCATCTTCTTTGGTCATGAAAATCTGGTGGTACCCGGAGTAGGCGTCGAGGAATGAAAGCAGGCCACATCCGGCCGTGGAGTCAACAATCTGGTCAATGCGCGACAAGGGAAATGGATCTTTAGGGCAAGCTCTGTTGACATTGGTGAAATCGATGCAAAGCCTCCACTTCCCGTTTGCTTTGCGCACGACAACGGGATTGGCCAACCACGTCGGATGGAGCACGCCTCTGACGAGGCCTGCCGCTTCCAACTTCCTGATCTCCTCCGCGATAAACTCTTGGCGCTCCACCGCTTGTTTCCTGACTTTTTGCTTGACGGGCCATGCATGAGGACAGACGGCAAGGTGGTGCTCAATCACTTCCCTGGGAACGCCGGGGATGTCAGATGGTTGCCAGGCAAACACATCGACATTCGCCCGCAGGAAAGCAACGAGCGCGCTTTCCTATTTGCGGTCGAGAGTGGCACTGATGGTGAAGGTACCACCAGTGCCGTCCTCCTTGGCGGGCACCTTCTTGGCCGCTGGTGGAGCAGCCATCGTCTTCTTGTGTTTACCGGCGGGGCTCGATGGTGCGTCCTCAACGGCAGCGCAGCGCTCCGAAGAGGCGCGCTTGCCGGAGTGGGCGCAAGAGCATTCGCCGGGCTTGGATTTCTTGCCGGGAGAGCTCGATGGCACGTCCTCGACGGCAGCGCAGCACTCCGAGGAGGCGCGCTCGCCGGAGTGGGCGCCAGAGCACTTGCCGGACTTGGTCTTCTTGCCGGCGGGGCTCAATGGCACGTCCTCGACGGCAGCGCAGCACTCCGAAGAGGCGCGCTTGCCGGAGTGGGCGCCAGAGCACTTGCCGGGCTTGGTCTTCTTGCCGGCGGGGCTCGATGGCACGTCCTCGACGGCAGCACAGCACTCCGAAGGGACGTGCTTGCCGGAGTGGGCGCCAGAGCACTTGCCGGACTTCTTCTTTCCCCCGGAAGCTCCAGCGGCAAGTGGGCCGCGGGCCGTTGCTGCTGTTGCGTCCCGGTATATTTGGTCGGCGCAGATAAGGGCATCCTTCTTGTCGCCGGGGACAGAAATGACGCTTATCGGGCCAGCCAGTTCCGTCCGCGCTTGAGCATCCTGTCAAAACTTCTGGTCTTGAGCCCGCGCAGTACCTCGGCGTTGGCCCTTTCCGCTTGACCGTTGCTCCGGGGATGAGCAACAGAAGCGAAGCAGACCTTGGTGCCGAGGTCTTGGGTGTACTGCATGAAAGCGTCCCTATGATGATGCCGAGGTCTTGGTGCCGAGGTCTTTGGAAAACATCTCCATATGAGATCCAATTACTTCTAGGCAAATGCAAGAGACCTTAGTTATGATGATGCACTAGGTCCCCAGCTGGTTCTTTGTGTATGTTCTCCAAAGCCGTTTGCCGAGTGCTCATTAAGAAAGTTCCTGTACAAGTTTGTGTATCTTCCCTATGAAAAGAATCCTTTGATGCATCTGGTCGTCACAAACATTTTTCCTACTTTTGGAGCCAAAATAGACTCTATATGAGTCAGACATCCATGTTTCAGACAACACTACGCAAAACCAATTCCGAACGATAGTTACAGACTAGTTCTTGTGTAGTTGCATTCGATTTCTTCCATTCTACTTCACTAAAGATCTCCATATGATATCTAATTACTTACAGGGAAATGCAAGAGAGCTTAGTTATGATGATAAACTAGGTCCACAGCTGGGACTTTGTGTATGTTCTCGGAAGGCGTTGGTCGAGTGCTCATTAAGAAAGTTTCTGTACAAGTTTCTGAATAAACTCCTTAAGCAAAGTTCTCCAAAAGTTACCTATGAAAGAATCCTTTGAATTATCTGGTTGTCACAAATGTTTGGACTACTTGTGGAGCAAATATGGACTCCGTATGAGTCAGATATCCATGTTACAGTCAATACTGCGCAAAACTGATTCCGAACTACAGTTGTAGGCTAGTTCTTGTGTAGTTGCATTCGATTGTTTCTATTCTACTTCACTAAACATCTCCATATGAGACCCAATTACTTCTAGGGAAATGCAAGAGATCTTTTTTATGATGATGCACTAGGTCCATAGTTGGGACTTTGTGTATGTTCTCGGAAGGCGTTGGTCGAGTGCTCATTACGAAATTTTCTGTACAAGTTTCTGAACGAACTCCTGAAGAGAAGTTCTCCAAAAGTTCCCTATGAAAGAATCATTTGAAGCATCTGGTCGTAACAAAAGTTTTAACTACTTCAGGTGCAAAATCAGACTCCGTATGAGTCAGATATCCATGTTTCAGTCAACACCTGCGCAAAACTGATTCCGAACGACAGTTACAGAATAGTTCTTATGTAGTTGCATTAGAATTTTTTTCTATTCTGCTTCAATAAAAAACATCTCCATATGAGAGCCAATTACTTAAAGGGAAATGCAAGAGAGCTTTGTTATGATAATGCACTAGGTCCCCAGCTGGTTCTTTGTGTACGTTCTTCAAAGGCGTATGCCGAGTGCTCATTAAAAACGTTTCTGTACATGTTTCTGAACAAACTCCTTAGGAAAAGTTCTCCAAAAGTTCCCTATGAAAGAATCCTTTGATGCATCTAGTCGTCACAAAAGTTTTAACTACTTGTGGAGCATAAACGGACTCCGTATGAGTCAGATATCCATGTTTCAGGCAACATTGCGCAAAACTGATTCCGAACGACACTTACACACTAGTTCTTGTGTAGTTGCATTCGACTTTTTCAATACTACTCCACTAAACATCTCCATATGAGATCCATTTACTTCTAGGGAAATTCAAGAGACCTTAGTTATCATGATGCACTAGGTCCACATCTGGGACTTTGTGTATGTTCTCGAAAGGCGTTGGTCGACTACTCATTAAGAAAGTTTCTATACAAGTTTCTAAACGAACACCTTAAGAAAAGTTCTCCTACATTTCCCTTTGAAAGAATCCTTTGAAGCATCTGGTCGTCACAAACGTTTTGACTACTTGTGGATAAAAAACGGACTCCGTATGAGTCAGATATCCATGTTTCAGTCAATATTGTGCAAAACTGATTTTGAACGACAGTTATAGACTAGTTCTAGTGTACTTGCTTTCGATTTTTCCATTCTACATCACTAAACATCTCCATATGAGATCCAATTACTTATATGGAAATGCAAGAGACCTTTGTTATGATGATGCACTCGGTCCACAGCTGGGACTTTGTATATGTTCTCGAAAGGCTTTTGTCGAGTGCTCATTAAGAAACTTTCTATACAAGTTTTTGAACGAACTCGTTAAGAAAAGTTCTTCAAAAGTCCCCTGTGAAAGAAACCTTTCAAGCATGGTATTCACAAATTTTTTGACTACATGTGGAGCAAAATGGACCCCGTATGAGTTAGATATCCATGTTTCAATTAATACTGCGCAAAACCGATTCCGAACAACAGTTATAGACTAGTTATTGTGTAGTTGCATTCGTTGTTTTCTATTCTACTTCACTAAACATCTCCATGCGAGATCCAATTACTTATAGGGAAATGCAAGAGACCTTAGTTATGATGATGCACTAGGTCCCCAGCTAGTTTGAGGGAGTCCTGGATTAGGGGGTGTTCGGGTAGCCGGACTATACCTTCAGCCGGACTCCTGGACTATGAAGATACAAGATTCAAGACTTCGTCCCGTGTCCGGACGGGACTTCCCTTGGCGTGGAAGGCAAGCTTGGCGATGCGGATGTTCAAGATCTCCTACCATTGTAACCGACTCTGTGTAACCCTAACCCTATCCGGTGTCTATATAAACCGGAGGGTTGTAGTCCGTAGGACGATCAACTCCATACACAATAATCATATCATTGGCTAGCTTCTAGGGTTTAGCCACCTTGACCTCGTGGTAGATCTACTCTTGTACTACCCATATCATCAATGTTAATCAAGCAGGAGTAGGGTATTACCTCCATCGAGAGGGCCCGAACCTGGGTAAAAACATCGTGTCCCTTGTCTCCTGTTATCATCCGGCCTTGACGCACAGTTCGGGACCCCCTACCCGAGATCCGCCGGTATTGACACCGACATTGGTGCTTTAATTGAGAGTTCCTCTGTGCCGTCGCAATCAGGAAGGATGCCTCTTCCTGTCTTTAAAGACGGCGCCGTTACTAAGGGAGCCTTGGCTATCGGCCAAACCCTCCGGCTAGGTGGTTTTCTCATGACCGCCTGTTCGGCCGTTGCGCCGACGGTGACCTCTTGGGTCATCGAAAGCAACCTTCATGTCAGCTCGGAGCTTGTCGAGCAGCTAGATCCGATGGAGCTCTCTTCTGTAAACGAGCTCTTGGATCGCATCCCCGCCCTGGGGGTCGCTACGGATTACGACCAGGTTGGGCTTAAACCCGATCTAAGAGAAATTAACTCTCCCCAAGTCACCCACCACATTGTCGTGGTAGAGGCGCAATGCGGTGACCCTTCATCTATTTTAAGGACTAGTTACGTCCGAATTCCCAACCCCTCCAAGCCGGATACCCGCAGAGGGGAGGGTATAACTCAAGACCTGAGCTTAGAATCAGGCAACGGGCTAGATTCATTGGACAACATCCAAGGCTCCGAACTTCAGAGTTCGGAAGCTCTTCGGCCTCCGAATCTTGGATTGGGTGAGGTTTCAGATTCAACGCCCCCCGCCCGCCCAAACATAAGCGATCTTTCCCAAATCAGGCAAAAGCCCGAGGAAACAGTACATCATTACTGGGCCAGATTCCTCCTGGTTATGAACAGGATAAAGGATTGCCGCAAGGGAGACGCAATTTCAATCTTTTGTAGTAATTGCACGGACGAGGGAATACTTAACGCCAAAAGTCGTCGTGATATTACACGCTTCGCTGACTTGGCGTCCATAGTACAAAAGTACTGTGCGATAGAAAGCGCCCGGAAAACCGAAATAAAATTTTGGGATAATCCGGCCTTGAATAGCAATCCCGTCCGAACTAAGAGGGTGCATCATAGTAAAACACCCGGGTTAAATATCAAAAAGCCAAAACCCTCTACAGGGCATGGAACCGTACTGGAAAGGTGGCTTGATGGACCCTGTAGAATTCACAGTACAGAGGACGCCACACCAACTCACAGCCTTAGAGAATGTTGGATACTCCGGCAGGTGGCCAAAATTGGCAAGGACCTCCTAATTTCGGAGGCCACAGAAAGCCAGTCCGAGGACACCAGTACCGTTCTCACAGTCTTCGAGACTTTCGCATCAAATAATATGCGAAAAAGAACACTCCGCAGCCTCGACGAAGTCTATCAAGTAGCAACAATAAACCCATGGAGCGACAGTGCTATCACCTTCAACGCGAGTGATGAACCTAAATTTCGAACAGCCCGAGCACCAGCCGCATTGGTCCTCAGTCCCATAGTGGACGGCTTTCGCCTTACCAACGTACTCATGGATGGAGGCAGCGGATGGAACCTCATTTACGAGGAAACCCTCCAAAAAATTGATATAGACTGGAACCGCATCGAGCAAAGCAGCAGAACCTTTAGAGGAATAATCCCTAGTCGGGAAGCGCGCTACATAGGAAAAATCACACTAGATGTGGTGTTCGGCACGCCGGATAATTACAGGTCCGAAGAGGTCACATTCCAGTTGGCCCCGTTCAATAGCGGATACCACACTATACTAGGGCGGGAGGCATTTACAATCTTCCAAGCAATACCCCATTACGGGTACATGAAGCTCAAGATGCCCGGGCCAAACGGAATTATCACTCTCGCTAGTGATCCAGACATAGCACTCCGCGCCGAAAACAAGACGGCCGCATTGGCCCTTGAGGCACTATCCGAAGCCTTCGCGACTGCGGAATTGACTGCGCTGCGCTCCACGGTTAATAGGGATTATGTGATACTCGATAAGAGATCCAAGTCCACATCCTTCAAGCCAGCAGATGAAATAGTAAAATTCCAGGTCCATCCAACGGACCCCAATAAAACAGCTTCCATCGGGGCACGATTGAACCCTGATGTAGACGCCGCACTGCGAGAGTTCCTACAAGAGAACTGGGACATTTTCGCCTGGCACCCTCCAGACATGCCAGGAATCCCACGCAGGTTGGCCGAACACAGCTTAAATATCCTGAAAGGATTCAAACCTGTCAAACAAGACCTTCGGCGATTTTCCGAACCGAAGAGACAGGCTATGGGAGTGGAGCTAGCCAAGTTATTGGAGGCCGGATTCATTAGAGACATAAAACATCCGTACTGGCTAGCAAACCTGGTGATGGTACCAAAGAAGGACAAATCCTGGCGCCTGTGTGTCTATTTTAAGGACCTTAACAAGGACTGCCCAAAGGATCCCTTCCCCCTCCCCTGTATCGATCAAATTATCGATGCCACCGCAGGACACGATTCGTTGTGTTTCCTCGACGCATACTCTGGTTACCATCAAATCAAGATGGCAGAGTCAGACCAAGCCGCAACAGCATTCATTACACCATACGGCCCATTCTGCTTCAACACAATGCCCTTCGGGCTGAAAAACGCCGGCGCAACATATCAGCGCATGATACAGACATGTCTGGCAAACCAGATCGGCAAAACATTGGAGGCGTATGTGGATGATGTGGTCATCAAATCAAAACATGTTGAATCTCTAGTAGACGACTTGAGGCTTACATTCGATAACCTCCGAAAATACGACATCAAGCTCAACCCGGAGAAATGCGTTTTCGGCGTTCCAGCCGGAAAGCTCTTGGGCTTCATTGTATCCAGTAGAGGAATTGAAGCAAATCCAGCCAAGATCTGAGCTTTGTCACAATTGGATGTCCCAAAGGACCTCAAACAAATACAGAAATTAACCTGATGCGTAGCGGCTCTAAGCCGCTTCATCTCTCGCTTGGGAGAAAAGGCGCTGCCCCTTTATCGCCTCCTTCGTCGCACCGAACACTTCGAGTGGACGGATGCCGCCACAACCGGTCTCGATGAAATAAAAGCCATATTGGCAACAAACCCAGTCCTGGCCGCACCAAACGCCGGCGAGCCAATGCTATTGTACATCGCGGCAACCCATCAAGTTGCCAGCGCAGTGCTCGTCGTCGAGCGGGAAACGGACGGACACAAATTCCTGCTTCAAAGGCCGGTCTACTACGTGTCCACTGTCCTCACTCCATGCAAATCACGGTACCCACATTATCAGAAGATTGCATACACGGTATTCATGGCATCCCGGAAGCTACAGCACTAGTTTCAAGAGTGTTCGATTACAGTAGCCTCAGAAGTACCACTGAATGACATTATCAACAACCGCGATGCAACGGGCCGGATCGCAAAATGGGCCATTGAGCTCCTCCCGTTCGATATAACCTATAGGCCACGTCGAGCTATCAAATCGCAAGTTTTGGCTGACTTCGTCGCAGAATGGACGGAGGCCGAACTCCCTAAAGAGTACGGCACATACTCAAACTGGATCATGCATTTCAACGGCTCCAAAATGTTGGCCGGACTGGGGGCTGGCGTCGTTTTGACGTCCCCCACAGGAGACACAGTCCAATATGTACTCCAAATTATGTACACTGACTCCAACAACGCAGCCGAATATGAGGCCCTTTTACATGGTCTCCGGATGGCAGTATCCATGGGCATTCAACGCCTAGAGGTACGCGGGGATTCGAACCTTGCGATATCCCAAATAAATGGCGACTTCGACGCCCAGGATCCAAAAATGGCAGCTTACCGCAATGCCGTCCTAAAAATGTCAGCCCGGTTCAAAGGGCTGGAGTTTCACCATATAGCCCGAGAAAACAATCAAGCAGCGGACGTCCTGGCACGCATCGGAGCGAAACGCGATGCAGTCCCCCCCAACATCTTTTTGGAAAGATTGTTCAAGCCATCCGTAGTATGGGAGGGGGAACCCGCAATTAACAGCCCGGACTCAGCCGCACCACTCGACGCCGAACAACCTGACATAATTGGAGGCTCTGGCAATGAAATTACACCTTCAGCTCACGTAATAATGGCGGTTATCGCCCCGTGGACAGAACCATTCCTAGCCTACCTTACTAGGCAGGAACTCCCAGAGGACCTAAACGAGGCCCGCTGCATAGTGCAGCGATCTAAAGCCTATAAAGTCCACGAGGGAGAGCTTTATTAGAAAAGCACTACCGGAGTCCTTCAAAGGTGCATCTCCGAAGAGGAAGGGCGGAACCTTCTGGCTGAAATTCATGCCGGACTCGGTGGTCGTCACGCTGCTGCTCGGTCCCTTGTTAGCAAGGCTTTCCGTACGGGCTTTTATTGGCCGACGGCCCGGGCAGACGCTCAGGACCTTGTCCAACGATGCATTGGTTGCCAACTTTTCGCCAACCAAAGCCATATGCCACCCACCGCACTCCAAACTATCCCCATCACCTGGCCCTTTGCGGTCTGGGGGCTTGACATGGTCGGACCCCTTAGAGGTGGGACCCATAAGAAAAAATACTTATTGGTCATGGTGGACAAGTTCACCAAATGGATAGAAGCCAAGCCTGTTAAAACGGCCGAATCCGGACCTGTGATAGACTTCATATCAGGGGTTGTACACCGTTACGGCGTCCCCCACAACATCATTACTGATAACGGCACAAACTTCACAGCCGACGAGGTAAAGCTCTGGTGCAAAAACATGGGCATCAAGCTCGACTATGCTTCTGTCTATCACCCACAAACTAACGGCCAGGTCGAACGTGCAAATGGTCTTATCATGAGCGGCATTAAACCCAGATTAGTGCGGTCCCTCAAGGAATCTAACACGCACTGGGTAGAGGAGCTCGACTCCGTACTCGGGGGGCTGCGGACCACGCCGAATCGCACCACCGGATACACTCCATTCTTTATGGTGTACGACGCAGACGCAGTTCTGCCTTGCGACATAATTCATGACTCACCTCGAGTGCGCATGTACGAAGAAAGAGAAGCCGAGCTCGATCGGCAGGACAACTTGGACACCTTGGAGGAGGAGCGTGACGTGGCAAAAGCCCGTTCCGCATTCTATCAACAGCAGGCTCAAAGATATCAAAGCAGAGAAGTACGGGCCAAAAATTACAATGTTGGTGAACTAGTTCTACGCCTGCCGGATAAGAAAAAGGACAAACTCAAGCCCAAGTGGGAAGGTCCATTCATAATCGACCAAGTCCTGACCGGTGGGGCATACCGCCTACGAGATGCGTCGAATAATCGACTCGAGCCGAACCCGTGGAACACCACCCGTCTCCGAAGATTCTATGCCTAGCGCCAGACTCCGTGTTCGTCTCCTTCCTCTGTCCATTTTTTACATTTTTCTGTCTTACATTTCTCTCCTTCCCCTCTTTTTCTTTTATATAGCCCTTAAAGGCTCATCAAGTGATGCGCCACTCGCGCTCATTAAACCTGGGGGCTTCTTTAACAGAAGCTTATTTATACGGGCTTCACGCCCAACACATGTGTCAAACTTCCGCATGTACCTTTTTCTTCACCATTATATGCATCGATATGACTTAAGTTTTGGCCAAGCTGGGTTGCCTGGCTCCTGTGCTTACCCCTACGTTCCCAATTGTTTGGCTAGGCGGTAAAGGGAGCACCTGTGCGATTGTTACTGCCGGGTCAGCCGGATGTGTACCTCAGACTGGGTGAAGCCGAAAGCTAGCGTTCTTAAGGGAATATTTGGTCGGTGAAATAAAAGATGATCTTTTTACTAATTTTATGCGCCCCCAGATGCTTTTTGTGCATCTTTTTATGCAGTCCAGACATGCACTTTAGGGCATGCCTCCCCAGCGAAAGGAACCCCTCACGGAACTATTCTCTCTGGAAGATGTTTCTTACTAACCATGTAATATAACATAACTAGTTGGGCACTTGTCTGATAAAGCACTAATGACCCCTACGCCTGGTCTCCACGCATACCCCGGTTCTTATATAACTGCTATGGTATTCGGACACACTCCGGACCATCAGGTCCCGAGGTTGAAGCGAAAAGGTCGGCAACGACAAACGATCTACAATCCAGCTAGAAGGCATTACACATGTCAATTCAAAATTACATAGTCATTAGGACTGCTTGTATTCCTCCTCTATACCATCTAACAGGCTGTCTAATTTACAGTCCTGCTGGGAATACTTCGCGGCCAACTCTACTTGGCCGTATACTAAGCTTACAGGGATCTCCTTCCCGTCAGGCCCCACTGGTCTGACCTCGGCCATGTGGTTTGGGTCAGACTTCGTAAAACAGGTCCTCACCATGGCCCAGGCCTCCCGAGCGCCTTGTCGGCAGGCCGATATCTTCCACAACCGGAAGCGCCACCGAGCTCCCTTCAGCTTCTCCGCAAGCTCTCCAAGGCCCTCGGGCATGGAGTGGGCAGGCCATAAGGCTTGGGCAACGCCTCGCATCACCTGCCGAATTCGGTCGTGCAGTTGCAAGTGTTCGGGAAGAAGGTCACCCGTCGAACCGGGCATCTCCTCTGCAGGACGACCTGTGAGCATACCTACAAACATTACTCTGTTAGTCAACTTCCTCGCCGACCTCTTTTTTCAAAGTTCGTTCAAGCACTTACTAAATATGCCGCGTCGAAGCCGCTGATTCTCCTTCGTGGAGTCCGACAGCTGGCCACGAACGTCTTTAAGTTCAACGTCCAGCTTGGTGTTGGCATCCTGAAGGTCATTCTTCTCTCGCCTCACCTTTGTCAACGTACTCTCACCGGCCTTTAGTCGGCGTAAGAGTTGTTGCTTTTCCGGATCGAGTCCGGCGCCATCTGCAATGTGATTTGTCAAATTTGCACCCAAACCGCACAATACTAATCTTTCGAAGTGTATCTTACCTGAGGGGGTCCCTTTGGGTTCTCCTGCTGCGGCTAGTGCGGCCTCTAGTTGGGTCTTGCACTTTTCCAGCTCCTGGGACAGTACGGTGTTCTTCTCTGTAAGAACCTGCATATTAAATGATCCTTAAATCAGTTACTTTAACTGTTTCAAGTCTCGGGGGCTACTGGTATATATATATTTGACCAAAATTTTCTTACCCGTATGTCTTTTACATACTGCTCCGTGGCTCTGGCTAAACCATTTTGAGCGGCACGGAGGTACGCATCTCCCGAATTAAAGGCACCTAAAGCCTCTTGGGAGAAACAAGCATCGCGTAGAACTGTCCGGTGACGCCTGTGGTTCATGGCACTCTCGACTTCAGAATTCATGGCAGACAGTCGGTCTGCATCCTCTGTCGGAGGAGCGTCCGATGCGCGCCTGGTGCTCGCCTCTGCTTCCTGGCCAGACGTTGGAGCCTAGCTGGTGGAGGCGCGATTGGCAACCTCTCCGGATATAGTCCGGCGAGGTCTCTTCGTTCTGAAGATAACACGAACGTTAATATGCCCTGACAGAATAACACCAGGGAAACAGAAAGTGCGCTATACCTTTGCACCGGCATCTCAGTCCGGACTACATTCCTTTTTGCCCCATAGGGCCCTGCGGCCCCTCGTTGGCTAGCCGCCTCAGGTTCGGCCTCCCGCCTCAAAAATCTCCCCTGCAAAACACGGTTGTTGTTAGAAACACCGGAATACGGGAAAATGGAATCTCTCTCAGGGGAATAAAACTCCGGTTTCTGTCACCTGGGAGGCCGGGATTAACCCGGGGTAATCAGCCGTAATGGCTACCAAGGTATTGTCCTTGCTTAGCTGATGGAACACCCCGTCTATAAGCTCCACTGATATATCCGGATCCTCTTCGGAGTCCGGGTTAAGGGACCGTTCTGGGTCCTCGGGCTGTGGGGGGCGGCTGTTTATATCCTTCACTTCCTGTCGCAGTTCCTGTATTGAAGTCGTTAGACTACATATCTAACCCTGGGAGTATAAAACAAACGGGCAAACGCAATGGTTCACTTACCCAACTTGGAGGTTCATACATAGTGAATCCGGCACGCGGGTTGACGCGGAGGAATTCCTCCTTTTCTCCCTTGTACAAAGAGGATAAAATCTTTACTAGAGCGGCAGCTGAGGCTGGCCCCTTACGACCGTAACGGGTGGCGTCATCCTCCCCGTTGAAATCACACATGGGGTGGCCTCTATATTGAAGCGGCTGCACCCCCCGCATAATGCATGCGGCCATGACTCCAATCATGGTTAGTCCGGAATGAGCCAACAGTCTTATCCGGCCCATCAGGTAAAGGACGTCTCTGTCGCTTTCTCTCTGAGAGCTCCGCGGACGCCATCTTAAGCGTTTCTTCAATGGGGCACTGTTGAACTCAGGGAGACCGATCCGGATAGGGTCTAGTAGCGGGACGTCATCTATGTAAAACCATTCCGAAGGCCAGTCCTCGGACGCCTTCTTTGGGGTTCCGGATAGGTATCCGGTCCCGGCGATGCGCGATACTTCGGCTCCACCCACTTGATATATAGACCCCTCTTGGGAACGGGGCACCAGGTAGAACAACCTCTTCCACAACGCGAGATGAGCCTCAACGCCTAAAAATAGCTCGCGAAGGGCGACGAAACCCGCAATATGCAATACGGAAGCGGGCGTGAGATTGTGCAGCTGGAGGCCGTAGAACTCCAGGAGCCCGCAAAGAAATGGATGAATTGGAAATCCCAGTCCCCTTATTAGATAGGGGACGAGGCACACCCGCTCTCCTTTAGAGGGATTGGGGGTGCTCTCCGCTTGTTTTCCGCCATTGTAGATGGTGAGACTGGCTCAGACCAGGACCATGTATGCCTGAGGGAGAAATCCCTTGGCTTGAAGCGACACTAACTCGCTATGCGAGATGGTGCAACTCTCCCAGTCCCCGGGTTTAGGACCAGAGGGGCGAGGGAAGGAGCTGCGACGGCTAGCCATGTTGGAATGGACCTTTGCTGGGAGCGCTCTGTTGATAACTCGCGGAGAGGAGAAGATGTGGTTGGGATATGAATCCCCATCCCGTTAAATAGACGGCTCGTTTGTACGGCTAGGGGTGTGACTGTAAAAACACCCCAGCTTTTCGCATTTGTTTGACATGTGGAAGACAGCCATTATTGGGCGTGGAAGCCGAGGAGCGCTACATTACAAAAATCGGACATTATTCCCATAGGTACACAGGATTTGGAGAAGAATCCGCCTTGCAATGCCGAAGACAATCTGCGTGCCGGACTCGTCGTCATTGAAGCCTGGTTCGGGGGCTACTGAGGGAGTCCTGGATTAGGGGGTGTTCGGGTAGCCGGACTCCTGGACTATGAAGATACAAGATTGAAGACTTCGTCCCATGTCCGTACGGGACTTTCCTTGGCGTGGAAGGCAAGCTTGGCGATGCGGATGTTCAAGATCTCCTACCATTGTAACCGACTCAGTGTAACCCTAACCCTATCCGGTGTTTATATAAACCGGAGGGTTGTAGTCCATAGGACGATCAACTCCATACACAACAATCATACCAAAGGCTAGCTTCTAGGGTTCAGCCTCCTTGATCTCGTGGTAGATCTACTCTTGTACTACCCATATCATCAATATTAATCAAGCAGGAGTAGGGTATTACCTCCATCGAGAGGGCCCGAACCTGGGTAAAAACATCGTTTCCCTTGTCTCCTGTTACCATCCGGCCTTGACGCACAGTTTGGGACGCCCTACCCGAGATCCGCCGGTTTTGACACTGACATGGTTCTTTGTGTAAGTTCTCCAAAGGCGTTGGCCGAGTGCTCATTAAGAACGTTTCTGTACAAGTTTCTTAACAAACTC
This sequence comes from Aegilops umbellulata, assembly GCA_032464435.1. Lineage (NCBI taxonomy): Eukaryota > Viridiplantae > Streptophyta > Magnoliopsida > Poales > Poaceae > Aegilops > Aegilops umbellulata. Next base: position 154,384,729 of record CP136058.1, on the reverse strand, counting down.
CTTAGGAAAAGTTCTTTGAAAGTTCACTATGAAAGAGTCCTTTGAAGCATCTAGTCTTCACAAAAGTCTTGCATACTTGTGGAGCATAAACAGACTCCGTATGAGTCACATGTCCATGTTTCAGTCAACACTGCGCAAAATTGATTCCGAACGACAGTTACAGACTAGTTCCTATGTAGTTGCATTCGATTTTATCAATTCTACTACACTAAACAACTCCATATGAGATCCATTTACTTCTAGGGAAATGCAAGAGACCTTAGTTATCATGATGCACTAGGTCCACAGCTGGGAATTTGTGTATGTTCTCGAAAGGCGTTGGTCGACTGCTCATGAAGAAAGTTTCGATACAAGTTTCTGAACGAAGTCCTTAAGAAAAGTTCTCCAAAAGTTCCCAATGAAAGAATCTTTGAATCATCTGGTCGTCACAAATGTTTTGACTACTTGCCGAGCAAACATGGACTCCGTATGAGTCAAATATCCATGTATCAGTCAATACTGCGCAAAACTGATTCCGAACGACAGTTATAGACTAGTTCGTGTGTAGTTACATTCAATTATTTCCATTCTACTTCACTAAAGATCTCCATATGAAATCCATTTTTTTCTAGGGAAATGCAAGAGACCTTAGTTATGATTATGCACTAGGTCCATAGCTGGGACTTTGTGTATGTTCTCGAAAGGCGTTGGTCGAGTGGTCATTAAGATAGTTTCTGTACAAGTTTCTAAAGGAACCTCTTAAGAAAAGTTCTCCAAAAGTTCCCTATGAAAGAATCCTTTGAATCATCTGGTCATCACAAACATTTTGACTACTTGTGGAACAAATATGGACTCCGTATGAGTCAGATATCCATGTTTCATTTAATACTGCGCAAAACTGATTCCGAACGACAGTTATAGACTAGTTCTTGTGTAGTTGCATTCATATGTTTCTATTCTGTTCACTAAACATATCCACATGATATCCAATTACTTGTAGGGAAATGAAATAGATCATTTTTATGATGATGCACTAGGTCCACAGCTGGGACTTTGTGTATGTTCACGAAAGGCGTTGGTCGAGTGCTCATCAAGAAAGTTTCCGTACAAGTTTCTGAACGAACTCCTTAAGAAAAGTTCTCCAGAAGTTCCCTATGAAAGAATCCTTTGAAGCATCAGGTCCTCACAAACGTTTTAACTACTTGTAGTGCAAAATCGGACTCCATATGAGTCAGATATCCATGTTTCAGTCAACACCTACGCAAAACCGATTCCAAACGGCAGTTACACAACAGTTCTTGTGTAGTTGCATTTGATTTTTTCTATTCTACTTCACTAAGCGTCTCCATATGAGATCCAATTACTTCTCGGGAAATGCAAGAGACCTTTGTTATGATGATGCACTAGGTCCCCAACTGGTTCTTTGTGTATGTTCTTCAAAGGTGTTTGCCGAGTGCTCATTAAGAACATTTCTGTACAAGTTTCTGAACGAACTCCTTAGGAAAAGTTCTCCAAAAGTTCCCTATGAAAGAATCCTTTGAAGCATCTGGTCATCATAAAATTTTTGACAACTTGTGGAGAATAAACGGACTCCGTATGAGTCAGATATCCATGTTTCAGTCAACACTATGCAAAACTAATTCTGAACAACGGTTACAGACTAGTTCTTGTGTAGTTGCATTTGGCTTTTTCAATTCTACTCCACTAGACATCTCCATATGAGATCCATTTACTTCTAAGGAAATGCAAGAGACCTTAGTTATCATGATGCACTAGGTGCACAACTGGGACTTTGTGTATGTTCTCGAAAGGCGTTGGTCGACTGCTCATTAAGAAAGTTTTAGTACAAGTTTCTAAACGAACTTCTTAAGAAAAGTTTTCCTAAAGTTGCCTATGAAAGAATACATTGAATCATTAGGTCGTCACAAACATTTTGACTACTTGCTGAGCAAAAACAGACTCCGTATGAGTCAGATATCCATTTTTCAGTCAATACTATGCAAAACTAATTTCGAACGACGGTTATAGACTAGGTCTTGTGTACTTGCTTTCGATTCTTTCCATTCTACTTCACTAAACATCTCCATATGAGATCCAATTACTTACAAGTAAATGCAAGAGACCTTAGTTATGATGATGCACTAGGTCCCCAGCTAGTTCTTTGTGTATGTTCTCCAAAGGCCTTTGTCGAGTGCTCATTAAGAACGTTTCTGTACATGTTTCTGAACAAACTCCTTAGGAAAAGTTCTCCGAAAGTTTCGTATGAAAGAATCCTTTGAAGAATCTAGTCATCACAAAAGTCTTGACTACTTGTGGAGCCTAAACGGACTCCGTATGAGTCAGATGTCCATGTTTCAGTCAACACCGCGCAAAACTGATTCGGAACGACAGGTACAGACTAGTTCCTGTGTAGTTGCATTCGAAATTTTCAATTCTACAGCACTAAACATCTCCATATGAGATCCATTTACTTCTAGGGAAATGCAAGAAACCTTAGTTATCATGATGGACTAGGTCCACAGCTGGGACTTTGTGTATGTTCTGGAAAGGCGTTGGTCGACTGCTCATTAAGAAAGTTTCCATACAAGTTTCTCAACGAAGTCCTTAAGAAAAGTTCTCCAAATGTTCCCTATGAAAGAATATTTGAATCATCTAGTCGTCACAAATGTTTTGACTACTTGCGGAGCAAACATGGACTCCGTATGAGTCAAATATCCATGTTTCAGTCAATACTGCGCAAAACTGATTGCGGACGACAGTTATAGACTAGTTCTTGTGTAGTTACATTCAATTGTTTCCATTCTACTTCACTAAAGGTCTGCATATGAGATCCAGTTACTTGTAGGGAAATGCAAGAGACCTTTGTTATGATTATGCACTAGGTCCACAGTTGGGACTTTGTGTATGTTCTCGAAAGGCGTTGGTCGAGTCCTCATCAAGAAAGTTTCTGTACAAGTTTTTGAACGAACTCCTTAAGAAAAGTTCTTCAGAAGTTCCCTATGAAAGAATCCTTTGAAGCATCTGGTCGTCACAAACATTTTAACTACTTGTAGTGCAAAATCGGACTCCGTATGATTCAGATATCCATGTTTCAGTCAACACCTGCGCAAAACCGATTCCAAACGACACTTACAAAATAGTTCTTGTGTAGTTGCATTAGAATTTTTCTATTCTACTTCACTAAACGTCTCCATATGAGATACAATTGCTTCTAGGTAAATGCAAGAGACCTTTGTTATGACGATGCACTAGGTCCTCAGCTCATTCTTTGTGTATGTTCTTCAAAGGTGTTTGCCGAGTGCTCATTAAGAACACTTCTGTACAAGTTTCTGAACGAACTCCTTAGCAAAAGTTCTCCAAAAGTTCCCTATGAAAGAATCCTTTGAAGCATCTGGTCGCCATAAAAGTTTTGACTACTTGTGGAGCATAAACAGACTCCGTATGAGTCAAATATCCATGTTTCAGTCAACACTGTGCAAAACTGATTCCGAACGACGGTTACAGACTAGTTCTTGTGTAGTTGCATTTGACTTTTTCAATTCTACTCCACTAAACATCTCCATATGAGATCCATTTACTTCTAGGGAAATTCAAGAGACCTTAGTTCTCATGATGCACTACGTCCACAGTTGGGACTTTGTGTATGTTCTCGAAAGGCGTTGGTCGACTACTCATTAAGAAAGTTTCTGTACAACTTTGTAAACGACCTCCTTAAGAAAAGTTTTCCTAAAGTTCCCTGTGAAAGAATCATTTGAAGCATCTGGTCGACACATACGTTTTGACTACTTGTGGAGCAAAAATGGACTCCGTATGAGTCAGATATCCATGTTTCAGTCAATACTGTCCAAAACTAATTTCGAACGACGGTTACAGACTAGTTCTTGTGTAGTTGCTTTCGATTTTTTCCATTCTACTTCACTAAACATCTCCATATGAGATCCAATTACTTGCAGGTAAATGCAAGAGACCTTAGTTATGATGATGCACTAGGTCCCCAGCTGGTTCTTTGTGTATGTTCTCCAAAGGCGTTTGCCGAGTGTTCATTAAGAACGTTTCTGTACAAGTTTCTGAACAAACTCCTTAGGATAAATTCTCTGAAAGTTCCCTATGAAAGAATACTTTGAAGAATCTAGTCGTCAAAAAAGTCTTGACTACTTGTGGTGCCTAAACGGACTCCGTATGAGTCAAATGTCCTTGTTTCAGTCAACACTGCGCAAAACTGATTTCGAACGACAGTTAGAGACTAGTTCCTGTGTAGTTGCATTCAATTTTTTCAATTCTACTACACTAAACATCTCCATATGAGATCCATTTACTTCTAGGGAAATACAAGAGACCTTAGTTATCATGATGGACTAGGTCCACACCTGGGACGTTGTGTATGTTCTCGAAAGGCGTTGGTCGACTGCTCATTAAGAAAGTTTCTATACAAGTTTCTGAACGAAGTTCTTAAGAAAAGTTCTCCAAAAGTTCCCTATGAAAGAATATTTGAATCATCTAGTTGTCGCAAACATGGACTCCGTATGAGTCAACTATCCATGTTTCTGTCAATACTGCGCAAAACTGACTACGAACGACACTTATAGACTAGTTCTTGTGTAGGTACATTCAATTGTTTCCATTCTACTTCACTAAAGATCTCCATATGAGATCCAATTACTTCTAGGGAAATGCAAGAGACCTTAGTTATGACTATGCACTAGGTCCACAGCTGGGACTTTGTGTATGTTCTCGAAAGGCGTTCGTCGAGTGCTCATTAAGATAGTTTCTGTACAAGTTTCTGAACGAACTGCTTAAGAAAAGTTCTCCAAAATTTCCCTATGAAAGAATCCTTTGAATCATGTGGTCGTCACAAACATTTTGACTACTTGTGGAGAAAATATGGACTCTGTATGAGTCAGATATCCATGTTTCATGTTCTCGAAAGGCGTTGGTCGACTGCTCATTAAGAAAGTTTTTGTGCAACTTTCTAAATGAATTCCCTAAGAAAAGTTTTCCTAAAGTACCCTATGAAAGAATCGTTTGAAGCATTTGGTCGTCACAAACGTTTTGACTACTTGTGGAGCAAAAACGGGCTCAGTATGAGTCAGATATCCATGTTTCAGTCAATACTATGCAATACTGATTTGGAACAACGGTTATAGACTACACTAAACATCTCCATATGAGATCCATTTACTTCTATATAAATGAAAGAGACCTTAGTTATCACGATGCACTAGGTCCACAGCCGGGATTTTGTGTATGTTGTCGAAAGGCGTTGGTCGACTGCTCATTAAGAAAGTTTCTATACAAGTTTCTGAACGAAGTCCTTAAGGAAAGTTCTCCAAAAGTTTCCTATGAAAGAATAATTGAATCATCTGGTCGTCACAATGTTTCAACTACTTTCGGAACAAAATGGACTCCGTATGAGTCAAATATCCATGTTTTAGTCAATACTGCGCAAAACTGATTCCGAGCGATAGTTATAGACTAGTTTTTGTGTAGTTACATTCGATTGTTTCCATTCTACTTCACTAAAGATCTCCATATGAGATACAATTACTTCTATGGAAATGCGAGAGACCTTAGTTATGATTATGCACTAGGTCCACAGCTGGGACTTTGTGTATGTTCTCAAAAGGCGTTGGTCGAGTGCTCATTAAGATAGTTTCTGTACAAGTTTTTGAACGAACTCCTCAAGAAAAGTTCTCCAAATGTTCCCTATGAAAGAATCCTTTTAATCATCTGGTCGTCATAGACATTTTGACTACTTGTGGAGCAAATATGGACTTCGTATGAGTCAGATATCCATGTTTCAATTAATATTGCGCAAAACTGATTCCGAACGACAGTTATAGACTAGTTCTGTTGTAGTTGCATTCGATTGTTTCTATTCTACTTCACTAAACATATCCATATGATATCCAATTACTTGTATGGAAACGAAAGAGATCATTTTTATGATGATGCACTAGGTCCACAGCTGGGACTTTGTGTATGTTCTCGAAAGGCGTTGGTCGAGTGCTCATCAAGAAAGTTTCTATACAACTTTCTGAACGAACTCCTTAATAAAAGTTCTCCAGCAGTTCCCTATGAAAGAATCATTTGAACCATTTGGTATTCACAAACGTTTTAACTACTTGTAGTGCAAAATCGGACTCCGTATGAGTCAGATATCCATATTTCAGTCAACACCTGCGCAAAACCAATTCCAAACGACAGTTACAGAATAGTTCTTGTGTAGTTGCATTTGATTTTTTCTATTCTACTTCACTAAACGTCTCCATATGAGATCCAATTACTTCTAGGAAAATGCAAGAGACCTTTCTTATGATGATGCACTAGGTCCCCAGCTGGTTCTTTGTGTATGTTCTCCAAAGGCGTTTGCCGAGTGTTCATTAAGAACGTTTCTGTACAAGTTTCTGAACAAACTCCTTAGGATAAATTCTCTGAAAGTTCCCTATGAAAGAATACTTTGAAGAATCTAGTCGTCAAAAAAGTCTTGACTACTTGTGGTGCCTAAACGGACTCCGTATGAGTCAAATGTCCTTGTTTCAGTCAACACTGCGCAAAACTGATTTCGAACGACAGTTAGAGACTAGTTCCTGTGTAGTTGCATTCAATTTTTTCAATTCTACTACACTAAACATCTCCATATGAGATCCATTTACTTCTAGGGAAATACAAGAGACCTTAGTTATCATGATGGACTAGGTCCACACCTGGGACGTTGTGTATGTTCTCGAAAGGCGTTGGTCGACTGCTCATTAAGAAAGTTTCTATACAAGTTTCTGAACGAAGTTCTTAAGAAAAGTTCTCCAAAAGTTCCCTATGAAAGAATATTTGAATCATCTAGTTGTCGCAAACATGGACTCCGTATGAGTCAACTATCCATGTTTCTGTCAATACTGCGCAAAACTGACTACGAACGACACTTATAGACTAGTTCTTGTGTAGGTACATTCAATTGTTTCCATTCTACTTCACTAAAGATCTCCATATGAGATCCAATTACTTCTAGGGAAATGCAAGAGACCTTAGTTATGACTATGCACTAGGTCCACAGCTGGGACTTTGTGTATGTTCTCGAAAGGCGTTCGTCGAGTGCTCATTAAGATAGTTTCTGTACAAGTTTCTGAACGAACTGCTTAAGAAAAGTTCTCCAAAATTTCCCTATGAAAGAATCCTTTGAATCATGTGGTCGTCACAAACATTTTGACTACTTGTGGAGAAAATATGGACTCTGTATGAGTCAGATATCCATGTTTCATGTTCTCGAAAGGCGTTGGTCGACTGCTCATTAAGAAAGTTTTTGTGCAACTTTCTAAATGAATTCCCTAAGAAAAGTTTTCCTAAAGTACCCTATGAGAGAATCGTTTGAAGCATTTGGTCGTCACAAACGTTTTGACTACTTGTGGAGCAAAAACGGGCTCAGTATGAGTCAGATATCCATGTTTCAGTCAATACTATGCAATACTGATTTGGAACAACGGTTATAGACTAGTTCTTGTGTACTTGCTCTCGATTTTTTCCATTCTACTTCACTAAACATCTCCATATGAGATCCAATTAATTATAGGGAAATGCAAGAGACCTTTTTTATGATGATGCACTAGGTCCCCAGCTGGTTCTTTGTGGATGTTCTCCAAAGGTGTTTGCCGAGTGATCATTAAGAACGTTTATGTACAAGTTTCTGAACAAACTCCTTAGGAGAAGTTCTCCGAAAGTTCCCTATGAAAGAATCCTTTGAAGCATCTAGTCGTCAGAAAAGTCTTGACTACTTGTGGAGCCTAACGGACTCCGTATGAGTAAGATTTCCATGTTTCAGCCAACACTGCGCAAAATTGATTCTGAACGACAATTAGACACGAGTTCTTGTGTAGTTGCATTCGATTTTTTCAATTCTACTACACTAAACATCTCCATATGAGATCCATTTACTTCTATATAAATGAAAGAGACCTTAGTTATCACGATGCACTAGGTCCACAGCCGGGATTTTGTGTATGTTGTCGAAAGGCGTTGGTCGACTGCTCATTAAGAAAGTTTCTATACAAGTTTCTGAACGAAGTCCTTAAGGAAAGTTCTCCAAAAGTTTCCTATGAAAGAATAATTGAATCATCTGGTCGTCACAATGTTTCAACTACTTTCGGAACAAAATGGACTCCGTATGAGTCAAATATCCATGTTTTAGTCAATACTGCGCAAAACTGATTCCGAACGATAGTTATAGACTAGTTTTTGTGTAGTTACATTCGATTGTTTCCATTCTACTTCACTAAAGATCTCCATATGAGATACAATTACTTCTATGGAAATGCGAGAGACCTTAGTTATGATTATGCACTAGGTCCACAGCTGGGACTTTGTGTATGTTCTCAAAAGGCGTTGGTCGAGTGCTCATTAAGATAGTTTCTGTACAAGTTTTTGAACGAACTCCTCAAGAAAAGTTCTCCAAATGTTCCCTATGAAAGAATCCTTTGAATCATCTGGTCGTCATAGACATTTTGACTACTTGTGGAGCAAATATGGACTTCGTATGAGTCAGATATCCATGTTTCAATTAATATTGCGCAAAACTGATTCCGAACGACAGTTATAGACTAGTTCTGTTGTAGTTGCATTCGATTGTTTCTATTCTACTTCACTAAACATATCCATATGATATCCAATTACTTGTATGGAAACGAAAGAGATCATTTTTATGATGATGCACTAGGTCCACAGCTGGGACTTTGTGTATGTTCTCGAAAGGCGTTGGTCGAGTGCTCATCAAGAAAGTTTCTATACAACTTTCTGAACGAACTCCTTAATAAAAGTTCTCCAGCAGTTCCCTATGAAAGAATCATTTGAACCATTTGGTATTCACAAACGTTTTAACTACTTGTAGTGCAAAATCGGACTCCGTATGAGTCAGATATCCATATTTCAGTCAACACCTGCGCAAAACCAATTCCAAACGACAGTTACAGAATAGTTCTTGTGTAGTTGCATTTGATTTTTTCTATTCTACTTCACTAAACGTCTCCATATGAGATCCAATTACTTCTAGGAAAATGCAAGAGACCTTTCTTATGATGATGCACTAGGTCCCCAGCTGGTTATTTGTGTATGTTCTTCAAAGGTGTTTGCGGAGTGCTCATTATGAACATTTCTTGACAAGTTTTTGAACGAACTCCTTAGGAAAAGTTCTCCAAAAGGTCCCTATGAAAGAGTCCTTTGATGCATCTGGTCGTCATAAAAGTTTTGACTACTTGTGGAGCATAAACGGACTCCGTATGAGTCAGATATCCATGTTTCAGTCAACACTGCGCAAAACTGATTCCGAACGACAGTTAGAGACTAGTTCTTGTGTAGTTGCATTCGACTTTTTCAATTCTACTCCACTAAACATCTCCATATGAGATCCATTTACTTCTAGGGAATGCAAGAGACCTTGGTTATCATGATGCACTAGGTCCATAGTTGGGACTTTGTGTATGTTCTCGAAAGGCGTTGGTCGACTGCTCATTAAGAAAGTTTCCATACAAGTTTCTCAACGAAGTCCTTAAGAAAAGTTCTCCAAATGTTCCCTATGAAAGAATATTTGAATCATCTAGTCGTCACAAATGTTTTGACTACTTGCGGAGCAAACATGGACTCTGTATGAGTCAAATATCCATGTTTCAGTCAATACTGCGCAAAACTGATTGCGGACGACAGTTATAGACTAGTTCTTGTGTAGTTACATTCAATTGTTTCCATTCTACTTCACTAAAGGTCTGCATATGAGATCCAGTTACTTGTAGGGAAATGCAAGAGACCTTTGTTATGATTATGCACTAGGTCCACACCTGGGACTTTGTGTACGTTCTCGAAAGGCGTTGGTCGAGTCCTCATCAAGAAAGTTTTTGTACAAGTTTTTGAACGAACTCCTTAAGAAAAGTTCTCCAGAAGTTCCCTATGAAAGAATCCTTTGAAGCATCTGGTCGTCACAAACATTTTAACTACTTGTAGTGCAAAATCGGACTCCGTATGAGTCAGATATCCATGTTTCAGTCAACACCTGCGCAAAACCGATTCCAAACGACACTTACAAAATAGTTCTTGTGTAGTTGCATTAGAATTTTTCTATTCTACTTCACTAAACGTCTCCATATGAGATACAATTGCTTCTAGGGAAATGCAAGAGACCTTTTTTATGACAATGCACTAGGTCCTCAGCTCGTTCTTTGTGTATGTTCTTCAAAGGTGTTTGCCGAGTGCTCATTAAGAACACTTCTGTACAAGTTTCTGAACGAACTCCTTAGCAAAAGTTCTCCAAAAGTTCCCTATGAAAGAATCCTTTGAAGCATCTGGTCGCCATAAAAGTTTTGACTACTTGTGGAGCATAAACGGACTCCGTATGAGTCAGATATCCATGTTTCAGTCAACACTGTGCAAAACTGATTCCGAACGACGGTTACAGACTAGTTCTTGTGTAGTTGCATTTGACTTTTTCAATTCTACTCCACTAAACATCTCCATATGAGATCCATTTACTTCTAGGGAAATGCAAGAGACCTTAGTTCTCATGATGCACTACGTCCACAGTTGGGACTTTGTGTATGTTCTCGAAAGGCGTTGGTCGACTACTCATTAAGAAAGTTTCTGTACAACTTTGTAAACGACCTCCTTAAGAAAAGTTTTCCTAAAGTTCCCTGTGAAAGAATCATTTGAAGCATCTGGTCGACACATACGTTTTGACTACTTGTGGAGAAAAAACGGACTCCGTATGAGTCAGATATCCATGTTTCAGTCAATACTGTCCAAAACTAATTTCGAACGACGGTTACAGACTAGTTCTTGTGTAGTTGCTTTTGATTTTTTCCATTCTACTTCACTAAAAATCTCCATATGAGATCCAATTACTTGCAGGTAAATGCAAGAGACCTTAGTTATGATGATGCACTAGGTCCCCAGCTGGTTCTTTGTGTATGTTCTCCAAAGGCGTTTGCCGAGTGCTCATTAAGAACGTTTCTGTACAAGTTTCTGAACAAACTCCTTAGGATAAATTCTCTGAAAGTTCCCTATGAAAGAATACTTTGAAGAATCTAGTCGTCAAAAAAGTCTTGACTACTTGTGGTGCCTAAACGGACTCCGTATGAGTCAGATGTCCATGTTTCAGTCAACACTGCGCAAAACTGATTTCGAACGACAGTTAGAGACTAGCTCCTGTGTAGTTGCATTCGATTTTTTCAATTCTACTACACTAAACATCTCCATATGAGATCCATTTACTTCTAGGGAAATACAAGAGACCTTAGTTATCATGATGGACTAGGTCCACACCTGGGACGTTGTGTATGTTCTCGAAAGGCGTTGGTCGACTGCTCATTAAGAAAGTTTCTATACAAGTTTCTGAACGAAGTTCTTAAGAAAAGTTCTCCAAAAGTTCCCTATGAAAGAATATTTGAATCATCTAGTTGTCGCAAACATGGACTCCGTATGAGTCAACTATCCATGTTTCTGTCAATACTGCGCAAAACTGACTACGAACGACACTTATAGACTAGTTCTTGTGTAGGTACATTCAATTGTTTCCATTCTACTTCACTAAAGATCTCCATATGAGATCCAATTACTTCTAGGGAAATGCAAGAGACCTTAGTTATGACTATGCACTAGGTCCACAGCTGGGACTTTGTGTATGTTCTCGAAAGGCGTTCGTCGAGTGCTCATTAAGATAGTTTCTGTACAAGTTTCTGAACGAACTGCTTAAGAAAAGTTCTCCAAAATTTCCCTATGAAAGAATCCTTTGAATCATGTGGTCGTCACAAACATTTTGACTACTTGTGGAGAAAATATGGACTCTGTATGAGTCAGATATCCATGTTTCATGTTCTCGAAAGGCGTTGGTCGACTGCTCATTAAGAAAGTTTTTGTGCAACTTTCTAAATGAATTCCCTAAGAAAAGTTTTCCTAAAGTACCCTATGAAAGAATCGTTTGAAGCATTTGGTCGTCACAAACGTTTTGACTACTTGTGGAGCAAAAACGGGATCAGTATGAGTCAGATATCCATGTTTCAGTCAATACTATGCAATACTGATTTGGAACAACGGTTATAGACTAGTTCTTGTGTACTTGCTCTCGATTTTTTCCATTCTACTTCACTAAACATCTCCATATAAGATCCAATTACTTATAGGGAAATGCAAGAGACCTTTTTTATGATGATGCACTAGGTCCCCAGCTGGTTCTTTGTGGATGTTCTCCAAAGGTGTTTGCCGAGTGATCATTAAGAACGTTTATGTACAAGTTTCTGAACAAACTCCTTAGGAGAAGTTCTCCGAAAGTTCCCTATGAAAGAATGCTTTGAAGCATCTAGTCGTCAGAAAAGTCTTGACTACTTGTGGAGCCTAAACGGACTCCGTATGAGTAAGATTTCCATGTTTCAGCCAACACTGCGCAAAATTGATTCTGAACGACAATTAGACACGAGTTCTTGTGTAGTTGCATTCGATTTTTTCAATTCTACTACACTAAACATCTCAATATGAGATCCATTTACTTCTATATAAATGAAAGAGACCTTAGTTATCACGATGCACTAGGTCCACAGCCGGGATTTTGTGTATGTTGTCGAAAGGCGTTGGTCGACTGCTCATTAAGAAAGTTTCTATACAAGTTTCTGAACGAAGTCCTTAAGGAAAGTTCTCCAAAAGTTTCCTATGAAAGAATAATTGAATCATCTGGTCGTCACAATGTTTCAACTACTTTCGGAACAAAATGGACTCCGTATGAGTCAAATATCCATGTTTTAGTCAATACTGCGCAAAACTGATTCCGAACGATAGTTATAGACTAGTTTTTGTGTAGTTACATTCGATTGTTTCCATTCTACTTCACTAAAGATCTCCATATGAGATACAATTACTTCTATGGAAATGCGAGAGACCTTAGTTATGATTATGCACTAGGTCCACAGCTGGGACTTTGTGTATGTTCTCAAAAGGCGTTGGTCGAGTGCTCATTAAGATAGTTTCTGTACAAGTTTTTGAACGAACTCCTCAAGAAAAGTTCTCCAAATGTTCCCTATGAAAGAATCCTTTGAATCATCTGGTCGTCATAGACATTTTGACTACTTGTGGAGCAAATATGGACTCCGTATGAGTCAGATATCCATGTTTCAATTAATATTGCGCAAAACTGATTCCGAACGACAGTTATAGACTAGTTCTGTTGTAGTTGCATTCGATTGTTTCTATTCTACTTCACTAAACATATCCATATGATATCCAATTACTTGTATGAAAACGAAAGAGATCATTTTTATGATGATGCACTAGGTCCACAGCTGGGACTTTGTGTATGTTCTCGAAAGGCGTTGGTCGAGTGCTCATCAAGAAAGTTTCTATACAAGTTTCTGAACGAACTCCTTAATAAAAGTTCTCCAGCAGTTCCCTATGAAAGAATCATTTGAACCATTTGGCATTCACAAACGTTTTAACTACTTGTAGTGCAAAATCGGACTCCGTATGAGTCAGATATCCATATTTCAGTCAACACCTGCGCAAAACCAATTCCAAACGACAGTTACAGAATAGTTCTTGTGTAGTTGCATTTGATTTTTTTCTATTCTACTTCACTAAACGTCTCCATATGAGATCCAATTACTTCTAGGAAAATGCAAGAGACCTTTCTTATGATGATGCACTAGGTCCCCAGCTGGTTATTTGTGTATGTTCTTCAAAGGTGTTTGCGGAGTGCTCATTATGAACATTTCTTGACAAGTTTTTGATCGAACTCCTTAGGAAAAGTTCTCCAAAAGGTCCCTATGAAAGAGTCCTTTGATGCATCTGGTCGTCATAAAAGTTTTGACTACTTGTGGAGCATAAACAGACTCCGTATGTGTCAGATATCCATGTTTCAGTCAACACTGCGCAAAACTGATTCTGAACGACAGTTAGAGACTAGTTCTTGTGTAGTTGCATTCGACTTTTTCAATTCTACTCCACTAAACATCTCCATATGAGATCCATTTACTTCTAGGGAATGCAAGAGACCTTGGTTATCATGATGCACTAGGTCCATAGTTGGGACTTTGTGTATGTTCTCGAAAGGCGTTGGTCGACTGCTCATTAAGAAAGATTTGGTACAAGTTTCTAAACGAACTCCTTAAGAAAACTTTTCCTAAAGTTCCCTATGAAGGCATACTTTGAAGCATCTGGTCGTCACAAACGTTTTGACTACTTGTGGAGGAAAAACGGACTCCGTATGAGTAAGATATCCATGTTTTCAGTCAATACTGTGCAAAACTGATTTCGAACAACGGTTATAGACTAGTTCTTGTGTACTTGCTTTCGATTTTTTCCATTCTACTTCACTAAACATCTCCATATGAGATCCAGTTACTTATTGGGAAATGAAAGAGACCTTTGTCATGATGATGCACTAGGTCCACAGCTGGGACTTTGTATATGTTCTTGAAAGGCTTTTGTCGAGTGCTCATTAAGAAAGTTTATGTACAAGTTTCTGAACGAACTCGTTAAGAAAACTTATCCGAAAGTCCCTTGTGAAAGAATCCTTTCAAGCATATGGTCTTCACAAATGTTTTGACTACTTGTGGAGCAAAAATGGACCACGTATGAGTCAGATATCAATGTTTCAGTCAACACTACGCAAAACTAATTTTGAACTATAGTTACACACTAGTTATCGTGTAGTTGCATTCGTTTTTCTCTCTTCTACTTCACTAAATATCTCTATATGAGATCCAGTTACTTATAGGGAAATGCAAGAGACCTTAGATATGATGATGCACTAGGTCCCCAGCTGGTTCTTTGTGTATGTTCTCCATAGGCGTTTGCCGAGTGCTCATTAAGAATGTTTCTGTAGAAGTTTCTAAACAAACTCCTTAGGAAAAGTTCTCCAAAAGTTCCCTATGAAAGAATGCTTTGAAGCATCTAGTCGTCACAAAAGTCCTGACTACTTGTGGAGCCTAAACGGACTCCGTATGAGTCAGATGTCCATGTTTCAGTCAACACTGTGCAACACTGATTACGAACGACAGTTACAGACTAGTTCCTGTGTTGTTGCATTCGATTTTTTCAATTCTACTCCACTAAACATCTCCATATGCGATCCAATTACTTCTAGGGAAATGCAAGAGACCTTTGTTATGATGATGTACTAGGTCCCCAGTTGGTTCTTTGTGTATGTTCTTCAAAGGCGTTTGCCGAGTGCTCATTAAGAACGTTTCTGTACAAGTTTCTGAACAAACTCGTTAGGAAAAGTTCTCCAAAAGTTCCCTATGAAAGAATCCTTTGAAGCATCTGGTCGTCACAAAAGTTTTGACTACTTGTGGAGCCTAAACATACTCTATATGAGTAAGATATCCATGTTTCAGTCAATGTCGGTGTCAGAACCGGCGGATCTCGGGTAGGGGGTCCTGAACTGGGCGTCTAGGCGGATGGTAACAGGAGACAAGGGACACGATGTTTTTACCCAGGTTCGGGCCCTCTCGATGGAGGTAAAACCCTACTCCTGCTGGATTAATATTGATGATATGGGTAGTACAAGAGTAGATCTACCACGAGATCAAGGAGGCTAAACCCTAGAAGCTAGTCTATGGTATGATTGTTGTTGTCCTACGGACTAAAACCCTCCGGTTTATATAGACACCTGAGAGGGCTAGGGTTACACAGAGTCGGTTACAATGGTAGGAGATCTACATATCCGTATCGCCAAGCTTGCCTTCCACGCCAAGGAAAGTCCCTACCGGATGCGGGACGTAGTCTTCAATCTTGTATCTTCATAGTCCAGGAGTCTGGCCGAAGGTATAGTCCGGCTATCCGAACACCCCCTAATCCAGGACTCCCTTAGTAGCCCCTGAACCAGGCTTCAATGACGACGAGTCCGGCCTGCAGATTGTCTGCGGCATTGCAAGGCGGGTTCCTCCTCCAAGTACTTCATAGAAGGTTTTGAATACAAGGATAGTGTCCGACTCTGCAAAATAAGTTTCCACATATTGCCATAGAGAGAATAATATTTACACAAATCTAATCTGCCGACGTATTCCGTAGCGTGACATCACACCATGGCGAAGCCCTTACTCGAATTGTTTTATTTTCCCACCTCAGCGCGTTTAGCGAGGCAGTTTCCTTGGCACGTCTTGTTGAAGCAGAGATCGTGTCCCCTTTATTTACGGGATTCTCATCAATACAGACGTGGGTAACCCAGTCGTGCCCGTTGGTATGTTTTCGCGATCAAAGGCGAGTCCCAAACGGTCACGGGGAGGGGCCTTGCTATTCAACCTCTTATAAAGAGACCAAGGCATTAGTCCTTTCTTTCAATCTCAAACGAGTTCGCCCTTCGCCTCGAGTTCCAACACCCAAGGCTCCAGATTTCAGGCACTTCGGACCTCCGACAATGTTCGGCTCCGACCTTCAAGGCCGATGGATGCCCTCCTCCGTCACGGAGGAGGACGTGCTGAAGTTAAGAGAGGCCAGGTTCTTGACTGGCGAAATTTCACATAGGCTGCCTGCGCAAGGGCAGGCCAATCCCACTCCCAATCCTGGTGAGAGCGTGGTGTTTGTGTCTCACTTCCGTCGGGGGCTAGGCTTCCAGACGGATCCCTTCGTGAGGGGGCTCATGTTTTATTATGGGCTGAAATTTCACGACTTAGCTCCGGAGTCCATCCTCCATATTTCCTCATTCATCGTCGTGTGTGAAGCCTTCCTCCATATTACTCCTCACATTGGACTATGGCTCAAGACCTTCAAAATAGAGCCGAAGATGATCGAGGGACGGCACGCGGATTGCGGAGGCGCTGTTATAAGCAAGAATGATGATGCTCCATGGCCCGAGGGCTCTTTTCAAGAGGAGTCCAGCTTATGGCAACAAGAGTGGTTTTAAATTACCGCTCCTAGGGGCACCAAGTGGGTGGCGCCACCTGCCTTTCGCTCGGGTCCCCTACCGCAGCTAGCATCATGGGTCAACAAAGGACTGGACAGGGGTCCGTCCAAGGACGTGCCCTTGCTGCAGGGCCGCATTCGAGATCTTCTAGAAAGAGATATCAGTCTGGTCGTGGTGACACAGGTTATGCTGATTCGCCGAGCTCTGCCCTGGAAACGTGGCCCCCTCCGCCTGTGGGAGTTCAATCTGGAGGGACCACGAGCTCTCCAACATTTTACGGGCGCAACGCCCATGGAGATGTACAGATTATTCTTCGGATCACAAGCAACGTGTCCGGACTTGACCGAGGATGCAGGTCTGAGCTGCAATCGCCCGGATACTCAAGTAAGTAGCCTTGTTCCTGGACTCACCATCCGTATATTTATCATGAAATTGTCCTTAAAAGAATTGTCTCTTAAGCAGGAGTGGATAGCGAAGGCGAAGCTAATCAGGTGACCGCCCCCCCTCCCGGAGACCACGCCGGATCCCTTGTTAACCAGGATGCTGTAGGTCGCGCCTTTGGAAGAAGGCGAAGGGGGGAACAAGGAAGCTACCGCCTCCCCGAAGGAGGCTGTCAGAAAAGGAGGAATTGAGAATTCCTCTGCCCAGGGGAAGAAGAGGACGACCTCTGAAGACCCGGAGACCATGGTCTCGAAGCGGGGGAAGAAATCTTCATCAGAGGGTCCTGCGCCGGAGGATGCCTCGGCCGCACTATGCCCCCAAGGGGATCAGCCCTCAACCTAGCCGTAAGTAAAGAGGGGGTTTAAAATGAAGGACATCCCTGTTTTATTTCTGAGGAAAATAACCGAAGTTTTACCTTGTAGTTCGGATCTCAGCCCTTCTCAGCAGAGCTCATCTTCAGGGGATCTTCTTCCGGAGATGATGGAGAGCGGCACGCCTCCCCCTGCCGTACCTCCTTGTGAGGCAGGCGACCCTGAGGTGTTGTCCCGGAGGGTTTCTCCGAATCCGGCAGGGCCGGAAGGCAGCCGTATGGCCCCCCAAAGCCCTCTGTGTCCGGCCTTCGAAAAAGGCCATCGGGCAAGTCCGACACAGTCTGGTCCACGGGCGGAGGAGATGAAGGGTCTGCTCGGGCGAGCGTCTATCTCGGAAGAACACCGTGCGTCGATGGGTACGGTGATTGAGAGGATTGCATCCGCGGAGAACGGGTTGCATGAGGCTGTCAGGAGCTTGCTGACAGGTTTTGAGGTACGCGAAATGGTGTACCTTTCGACAGTTTCGCGTATATAAGATGCGTCCTGTATAGATAGTGGCCCCTGAGACTCTGTGCGTTGTCAAAAATGACGGCGCGCGGAGGATCATAATCCCAGGTATAATATGTCGCCTTTCCTATGCAGGTGGCGAAGTGCCCGGTGGCCAGCCGGACTGATGAATTTGCCGAGCTAAAGTGGTAACTTGACGTGGCAGATGCCGACATCAGGCTTGTCAACAAGCGGCTTGACGAGGCACAAGGTATGTTATTTCTCCGGCGGCACTTGGTAAGAGGAGCTTGGTGCTAGTATCTTACAACGTGTGCGCTTCATGCAGATGGTGCTGCTACCGTGGAGAATCTTTGGGCGGAACTTGCCTGAGCCAAGGAGCAAGCCGGGAAAAGTGATGCGGCTGCCGGAAAGGCAATTGAAGAGCTGAAAGCCGAACAAGCTGCTCACTGCCGAAGCTAGAAGGAAATAGCCGAGATGGCTGTAAAGTTGAAGAGCGCTGCCGACCGCTGCAAGGTTCTTGAAAAAGAAGATCAAACGGAACGAACGGACCTGGAAAAGTCCATTACCGAGGCCAAGGATGCTCGCTCTACGATGAGAGCTATGAAACAGGAGTTACGTCAGGCCGGAGATATCGCGGCTGGAAAGCCCTTTGTGCTACGGAGGAAGTTCGGGGATCCTAAATATGCTTCGCTGGACCGGTTGTGGAGTACGGCGGACACTTATATGGATTTGGCAGCGAGTGCCGCGGACGCGGTCGAACACTTCCAAGATAAGGAGGATCGCGAAGTAGAAAAGCTTTTTTGGTCGCAGTTCCACAATCCAGAGTGTCTGCTTCCATTAACCGATCATCTGGCCGAATGGGGTGAGCTGAGTAGGTTATCCGGACTCGCCATGAAGTATGTCGTGAGTCATCTGTGGCCGAAAAGGCCTGAGCTAAAGAGCTATTTTAGCTTGGTGCAGCAGTTCCTTGGTGCGGTGCCGCATATTAATGCAGTGAAGAAGTCAGCATGCATAGAGGGTGCGCGGATGGCTCTTGCCCGTGTCAAGACATACTGGGCAGAGATGAAGGCCACCGCTGTTGCAACCCCGGACTCGGATGAGAGCTGAGTACCTGCCGAGCACTATTTTCAGGAAGTTCTGCAGGGCACTCGTTTAATAGAGACGCAGTGCTCAAAGGATATTATGTTTGAATAACATGTATTATTGTAAAACAAAGTTGGGAGATAATATATAAAAGCTTTTTATACTTGTGCCTTCAAGAATTGAGATACCTCCTGTGCGGCCGTTAATGTATATGTGTATATAACCTGAAAGATGGCAGTCTTTAGCTTCAGCCCCCATGCATATAATGCGGGGGTGTTCGCAGAAGGTGCATTTTCACACTTGATCCAACGTCTTGGTCCTATTAAGGAGGTGATAGCGCAGCGAACTAGGCAACCAGACTATAATGCTTTATCACTTTCACTTAGCCATAGGAGTTTGACAGTGGGGCTGTTGTATAGCCCCTGGTGGCACCGCGCTCACCCGAATTCAGGGCACGTGTGTGCCTGGCCGGGAAACGGCCCTTCGTTAATGAGGAGGAATCCTAAAGATTCCGGCGGGTCATCGAGTGGTTGACCAGTCTCACGCTATATCATGACAGTCAGTTTTCGGCTTTCTCTACTGAGGTGCTCTCCCGGCTGAAACGGGGCACAATCGCAGTAGTTCTCCTGGTGCCGCCTTAGTCGATAGAGCGGAACGTAAGGCAGCAAAACGTAGGAGCCCGGCAAACCCAACATTTGACCAAAGACATGATTTGGAGCTGATGCATATAAGGCCAAACTCGCGATGCCGAACACTCCCTAAGGTATTCGGTCTTTTATGAAAATGGGAGGAACAGCGCCCTTGGTTATAAGCCCCTGATGTCCAGGTATGTGCAAAACTCTGACGTGGCCACATGCCAAAACGCCAGCCTCCTCCTCGGTTGTACAGAGAATCCGGGGGATGTGTATCAACGAGAGACAATAAAAAAGGTTTACGTAGGGTCTTAATCTAAAAAGAATCCTGGAGACGGGTCCCTGCTGCACGTCTGCGCCTGTGTCTCTGTTGTGCCGTGTCCTGGACGGGCGTAGCATGGTGTTCATCTGTAAAAGATAGGAACTTAGCTAAAAAGAAAAAAAGAATAGTAGTGCGGAATGTACGCTGTACTAGATAAACAATGTATAATTTTAGGACGGGTGAGATGGAGCCTTATTGTAGTGTATTTTACATACGCGGAGCCCCTTGTATAGGGGTGTATGGCTACTAAACCTTTATCCATTATATGTTTGCTCTAGACTCGCCAAGCCGAGCCCGTGGTCTTGACGACCTGGCAGATGCCTTCGTTGGTGAAGCTGTTTTAATGCTTGGCTGTCGAGGCAGCCGCATATTCTTTCACGCTCGAGGGACACTTAATATTGCCCTTTAGTGAGATGACGCCTCGTGGACCAGGCATTTTAAGCGTAAGAGATGCATAATGCGGTATTGCGTTAAAGCGGGCAAAAGCCTCTCGTCCCAGTAGTGCTTGATAGCTACTTGAAAATGGGGCGATATGGAAGGTTAGCTTTTCGCGGCGGAAGTTATCGGGGGAGCCGAACATAACTTCTAGCCGAAGAGAACCCATGCAATGGGTATCCGGGCCTGGCGTTACTCCTTGAAAGGAAGTATTGCTATGGCGAATTCTTGTTGGGTCTATTCCCATTTTGCGGATTGTGTCCTGATATAGCAGGTTTAAACCACTGCCGCCATCCATCAGGACATTTGTAAAGTGGAGTCCGTCGATTATTAGATCTAATACCAGGGTAGTCCAGCCTACGTTCCGTATACCTCTAGAGTAATCCTGGTGGTCGAAGGTGATCGGCTTTAACAACCATGGGCGAGACTCCTTTGGGATAGGCAGTATGGCGCGTATCTCTGTTGGCGCCACTTTGTTCATCACGTGAAGTAAGTTTACTGTTTTGACTTCTTGTGGGAAATCCATTTGTTTCCTGGTGCTCTGCTTGTGGGGTTCGTCATCGTCCTCACTTGGTGTGTCGAGCCCCTTGTGTTCGGCATTGAGTTTGCCAGATTGCTTGAAAACCCAACAATCTCTGTGGGTATGGTTTGCAGGCTTCTCGGGAGTACTGTGAATTTGACATATCTTGTCCAAGATTTTTTTCAGGTTAGATAACTCGTCCCTATTATCCTTAAGGGGCAGCTTTCTTTGATTCTGCCGAGAGCTTTTGAATCTGACATTGACTGCCATGCTCTTCGGACTGCTTCCTTTAGTCCGGCGCTGGTCCTTGTTGCGTCGCGATTTCCCTTTTCCATCCCTGACTTCGGATGTACTTAGGTCACTGGTGCTGCATCTTGCCAACCAGCTATCCTCTCCCGCACAAAAGCAGGTCATGAGGCTGTTAATGCGGCCATTATTCTTGGCTTTTATTGGCCGAGGTGTCTGGCGAGCCATTCGTCTCGAACGTTGTGTTTGAAAGCTGCTAAGGCTTCGGCGTCCGGACAGTCGACTATCTGATTCTTTTTAGTAAGAAATCTGTCCCAGAGTTTCCAGGCTGACTCTCCGGGCTGTTGAGTTATATGGCTCAAATCGTCCGGATCCGGAGGTCGGACATAGGTCCCTTGAAAATTCGCCCGAAAAGCATCCTCGAGCTCCTCCCAACTTTCAATGGTGTTTTCGGGAAGGCTTTTAAGCCAATGCCGTGCTGGCCCTTTGGGTTTGAGGGGTAAGTATTTTATGGCGTGGAGGTCATCTCCTCTGGCCATGTCTATATGGAGGATATAGTCCTCAATCGAGACTCCAGGGTCTGTTGTTTCGTCGTACGCCTCTATGTTTACGGGCTTGAATCCCGCTGGAAATTCATGGTCCAACACCTCATCGGTGAAACATAGGGGGTGTGCGGCACCCCTGTATTTGGGTGTGTCGTGATGTTCGGATATTTGTTGTGTTGCATTGCTTACTAGAGCTTGCTTCCTTGGCCCATAGATGGATCTGGCTGGGCCATCCTTTTGATGTGAATCCTTGAGTGGATCGCGTGCTGGCTTGTGTGCGGCACCGCTTGCCGCTCCATGCGGGCCATGGGGTCGTCTATCCGACCGGGTGGCTTTCTTATTTTTTGACTGCGGGAGCTCCGAGGCCTCCTCGTCAAATTCAGGCAGTAGCTTTCGCTTCGGATAGCTTTTTGTGCGGTGACTGCCGCCATGTTTGTCTGCGGTGTTGAGTACTTTGCTCCATCTGATTCTGAGTGCATCTTCCGCAGTTTTGAGCTTTCGCTTCTGCTTTTTCAGGCTACGCGCAGTGGCGATGAGCCTTTTGTGTAGGTTCTTCTGCTCCATGAGAGTGTCTGGCGTAAGGTCGTTTGGACTATTGTTTTCTCCGGAGACAGGTTGTTCGGTTTGTTTATCCAAGTTTCCCTGTTTGGACGGTTGCTCGAAGACATATTCGTCGTCCGCCGGCTCGTCCTGCTCTATGGCTGGGTCTGTATGGCTGCTGTCTCTGTCGAGGCGGGGCTTGGAGCGGCACTTACGTCGCCGCTTTGATTGCTTTTCGAGTGAATGATCCCTCGTTGCATCCCTGTGTTCCTCGTCGTCGCTTCCTTTTGGTGTGTCCACCATGTATACATCATGAGATGAGGTGGCAGTCCAGTGCCTTATAGGCGTTAGTTCATGTTCGTCTCTTACATCGTCGTCCATACCATCGATGTCTTCAGAGTCGAATTCGAGCACGTCGTTTAAATTATCGACAGTGGCTACGAAGTGGGTGGTGGGTGGAGATCGAATTTCTTCGTCGTCCACATCCCAATCCTGTCGGTCATAGTCCAGCCAGGACTCTCCTGACAAGGAGAGAGACCTAAGTGAATTCAAGATGTCGACGAAGGGCGAGTGCTGAAAGATGTCTGCGGTGGTGAATTCCATGATCGGCGCCCAATCGGATTCGATCTGTAGGGGCACGGAGGGCTCGGAGTCTAGAGAGGAGTCCGACACTTTGGAGTCACGGGCTTTGCAGAGGACAAGGCTGGTCTTCGGCTTGATCGCCGTAGAGATTGCAGCCCCCGAGGCGATGTCTAACCACCCATCCTCGATTGGTGTGGTCGGCTCCGAGCTAAGGGTCGGAGCAGACACAGGCGCAACCTCCTGGGCACTGTTCGGCAGCAAAGCTAGATCATGCCCATCGAGGCAGTGCGGCGCGCTCGGCCGTGGCTCAGATCCGTCGAAGATCAAGTCTCCGTGGTCCTTCGCCATATAGTTTAAACTTCCAAATCTGACCTGATTGCCAGGGGCGTAGCTTTCAATCTGCTCCAGATGGCCAAGCGAATTGGCCCGCAGTGCAAAGCCGCTGAATACGAAGATCTGTCCAGGGAGAAAAGTCTCACCCTGGACCGCATCGCTGCTGATGATCGGAGGAGCCATCGGGCCTAAAAGTGACGACACAGAGGAACTCTCAATGAAAGCACCAATGTCGGTGTCAAAATCGGCGGATATCGGGTAGGTGGTCCCGAACTGTACGTCTAGGCGGATGGTAACAGGAGACAACAGACACGATGTTTTTACCCAGGTTCGGGCCCTCTCGATGGAGGTAAAACCCTACTCCTGCTTGATTAATATTGATGATATGGGTAGTACAAGAGTAGATCTACCACGAGATCAAGGAGGCTAAACCCTAGAAGCTAGCCTATGGTATGATTGTTGTTGTCCTACGGACTAAAACCCTCCGGTTTATATAGACACCGGAGAGGGCTAGGGTTACACAAAGTCGGTTACAATGGTAGGAGATCTACATATTTGTATCGCCAAGCTTGCCTTCCACGCCAAGGAAAGTCCCTACCGGACACGGGACGAAGTCTTCAATCTTGTATCTTCATAGTCTAGGAGTCCGGCCGATGGTATAGTCCGGCTATCCGAACACCCCCTAATCCAGGACTCCCTCAGTCAACACTGCGCAAAACTGATTCGGAACAATGGTTACAAACTAGTTCTTGTGTAGTTGCAGTCGATTTTGTCACTTCTCCACTAAACATCTCCACATGATATCCATTTACTTCTAGGGAAATCTAAGAGACCTTAGTTATCATGATACAGTACGTCCACAGCTGGGACTTTGTGTATGTTCTCCAAAGGCGTTGGTCGACTGCTCATTAAGAAAGTTTTTGTACAAGTTTCTAAACAAACTCCTCAAGATAAGTTCTCCTAAAGTTCCCTATGAAAGAATCCTTTGAAGCATCTAGTCGTCACAAATGTTTTGACTACTTGTGGAGCAAAAATAGACCCCGTATGAGTCAGATATCCATGCTTCAGTCAATATTGTGCAAAACTGATTTCGAACGACAGTTATAGACTAGTTCTTGTGTAGTTGCTTTCAATTTTTTCCATTCTACTTCACTAAACATGTCCATATGAGATCCAATTACTTATAGGGAAATGCAAGAGACCTTTGTTATGATGGTGCACTAGGTCCACAGCTGGGACTTTGCATATGTTCTTGAAAGGCGTTTGTCGGATCATGGGTTCCGGCAAAACCCTCAAGGTTCGAACACCGGGGTCCGCACGGAGATTTCCCCCCTACCGATCCACGTCCTAGCTTTGCTAAAATCTCACAGACTAACTCGATGAACTCACAACACAAGGGACACAAGATTTATACTGGTTTGGGCCACCGTTGTGGTGTAATACCCTACTATAGTGTGGTGGTGGTGGATTGCCTCTTGGGCTGATGATGAACAGTATAAGGGGAAGAACAGCCTCCTGAGGTTGAGGTGTTCTTGTGCTTGGTGTGTGGCTAAAGATCAGATGCCTGAGGCTCAGTTGTCTCTTGATCGGTTAGTCCCTACGGTGATGGCTAGTCCTACTTATATAGGCCCTGGTCCTTGTCGGTGTCAAAACCGGCGGATCTCGGGTAGGGGGTCCCAAACTGTGCGTCTAAGGCGGATGATAACAAGATGCGGGGGACATGATGTTTACCCAGGTTCGGGCCTTCTCGATGGAGGTAATACTGTCGGTGTCAAAACCGGCGGATCTCGGATAGGGGTCCTGAACTATGTGTCTAAGGTGGATGGTAACAGGAGGCGGGGGACGCGATGTTTACCCAGGTTCGGGCCCTCTCGATGGAGGTAATACCCTACTTCATGCTTGATTGATCTTGATGATATGAGTATTACAACAGTTGATCTACCACGAGATCGTAGAGGCTAAAACCTAGAAGCTAGCCTATGGTATGATTATTGTTGTCCTACGGACTAAACCCTCCGGTTTATATTGACACCGGAGGGGGCTAGGGTTACAAAGAGTCGGTTACAAGGGGGGAGATCTACATATCCGTATTGCCAAGCTTGCCTTCCATGCCAAGGAGAGTCCCATCCGGACACGGGACGAAGTCTTCAATCTTGTATCTTCATAGTCCAACAGTCCGGCTAAAGTATATAGTCCGGCCGGCCGAGGACCCCCTAATCCAGGACTCCCTCAGTAGCCCCTGAACCAGGCTTCAATGACGATGAGTCCGGCGTGCAGATTTGTCTTCGGCATTGCAAGGCGGGTTCTTCCTCTGGATACTCCATAGAAGATCTTGAACACAAGGACAGTGTCCGGCTCGGCAAAACAAATTCCACATACCACCGTAGAGAGAATAATATTTCCACAAATTTAATCTGCTGACACGTTTGGCAGCATGACATCATACCACGGCCCGGTCATTATTCGAACTGTTTTTCTCAACCAGCTACTGCACATATTGCGAGGCGGTTTTCTTGGCACGTCTTGTCGAAGCAGAGATCGTGTCCCCTTATCACGGGATTCTCATCAATACAGATGTGGATAACCCAACCGTGCCATCAATTACGGCGCTTGGGGAATAAGCGAGTTTTACAAGGCAGATGGGGAGGCGTATAGTTTCTTCTGCCCCTATAAAGGGACAAGGATTCCTCTTTTTACCCACGCCTTCTTCCTCCTTGCTCATCCAATCTTGCGCACTCGAGCTCCAGCACCCAAGTTCGCGTTTTTCTCCTCAAACCACTCCAAGCATGTCCGGAGCGGGAGGCAAGTGGATGGTCTCCTCCGTCACGGAGGAGAATATCACAAAGCTACGGGGGGCCGGATATCTAGCCGTGGAAATCGCACACCGGCTGCCAGATGCGGGGCAGATCATCCCTACGCCATAACCCCATGAGAGGGTGGTTTTCCTTACCCACTTCGTCCACGGACTGGGATTTCCCCTCCACCCGTTTATCCGCGGGCTCATGTTCTACTACGGGCTGGATTTTCACGATCTGGCCCCCAATTACATCCTCAACATCTCGGCGTTTATTGTCGTGTGCGAGGCCTTCCTCCACATCAGGCCCCACTTCGGCCTGTGGCTGAAGACCTTCAATGTTAAACCGAAGGTGGTGGTCGGCCAGCAAGCGGACTGCGGAGGCTCCATGGTGGGAAAAATGCCTAACGTCACCTGGCTCGAAGGCTCCTATGTGGAGACCATAAAGAGGTGGCAATCAGGGTGGTTCTACTTCACCGAGCCGCGCGACACCAACTGGGTGGCGACCCTCGAATTCTGATCCGGAATCCCCACGCGGCTCACCTCTTGGAAAGAGAAGGGCCTGTCCTGGGTTCATCGGTGGAGCTGACCGGACTCCAGAAATGCATCAGAAACATGATGAGCGAGAAAATCAAGCTTGTCAACGTGGTCCAGGTCATGCTCTTCCGTCGGATCCTCCCGTGTCAACGACGGGCATTCAATTTGTGGGAGTTCGACCTGGCTGAGCACCAAATGATGCGAGAGCTCTTCGACACGACGCACAAGGACGTCTGGAAGGTGCTGTTCAAGGGCGCCGAGGTACCTCCTCCCCTTTCCGAGGATCGCAGACTCTGCGCAAAGCGCCCCGCCAATCCGGTAAGTCTTTTATATCTCATAAGATGTTTGTTTTCCCCAGTTTAACCATGTGTAGGATCTAAGCCTCCATGCCATTTAACAGGACTGGGTAGAGACAGTGGAGCAGATCGATTGGCCAGCCCCCCTGCCTAAAGATCCAGCAGATGCCCTCGTAACAGAGATGCTGGTTCCGGCGCCTTACGAGGTGCCGGTGAAGAAGGCCAAGAAGAAGGCCACGGGGACCCAGAAGGGTCTTCGGTGCAAGATTATATCGGACTCATCGTTCGAAAACTCCGAGGCGCACTCCTCCCACGAAAACGAGGAGGAGGAAGAGGAAATTCCCCTCCCCCAGCCGGGGGAGACAAGAAAAGGAAGGCCGCCCCATCCAGGGAGGCCGAAGGGTCCAAGAAGGGAAGGACCCTCCTCCCGGACTGCTCCATGACGGCCGCCTATAGCGACGATGAGTGGTTGTCCAGGGACAAGCCCATGGCGAAGTCATAAGTATCCGGATACCATAGTAATTAATGGTATGTTTTATTACACTACTTCTCATCACGCTGAACATGATTATGTAGTCCGTCCTGATCCCATATCGACGTATCTTCGTCGGATGGTTCTTTGTACCCATCGGATATGAATAGCGATTCACTTCCGACCGCCTCCTCCCCTCGCCCTACGGACAACATCGAGGTGTTGTCTCAAAGGTCACCGAGCCAAGGGGAGGTAGTCCTGGAGGCGCCTCAAGGCGACATTCCGGACCCTGGGCGCAAGGGGAGCAAGACTCCCATGGGCTCCGAATTCGGCCCCCGGACGAACACTGCGTCGGAACCTCCAGTGGTTCCAGACTCTATCAGGCGACCCCTCGTTAAGAGGGGCAATCCGCCTGTGCCGGTGGCCTTTGTCCATCCAGAGGCACCAGACAACTTGCTGGAAGCGCTTCGCAGCGCTCCCATCGATGAAGAGCACCGCACTATCATGAGTGCGGTGATCGAGAAGGTTCAGTCTGCCAAAAGCGGACTAACTGAAGCCTGTGCCAGCCTCCTAACAGGCTTTCATGTAAGTAATCAAATTATAAGAAAAATATTACCGCATAGACAGTAGCCCCTGATGCTCTATTTGGCGTTCGCGAAGAAAGGCCGAATAGAGGATCAAATAATGACCACATGAGTCTAATCAGAATATGTCTATGTGCATATGCAGGCTTCACTGCTGGCCGCTGCCGCACGTACTGCAGAGGTCGCTGCACTAAAGCAGGACCTTGAGCGGTCCAAGGAAGAGCTCGGCCTTACCAAGAGGCAGCTCAAAGAGAACAAAGGTAAGCGATACCCTGTCTATATATTTAAAAAGAAATTTGGTTGTAAAATAATAGGATCACCATGGATTTGCCAGGGGCCACGACCGAGGTGGCGACCCTAAAGAAGGCGCTATCCGAGGCCGAAGACAAAGCAGCCAAGGAGTGCATCGAGCAAGAAAAGAAAGAAGCCCGGGTAGGCGAGGTGCAGCAAGAGCTCCAGGCTCTCGCCAAAAGCACGAGTCCTTGGAGCTTGACTCTAAGACGCGAGAGTTCGAGCTTGCGAAGGCCCTCAAAAGTGCACACAATGCCAAGGCTGAAGCCCACAAGGCCCTCCAGGAAATTGAGGCGGTTAAGAAGATAGCAGCAGGTAAGGCATTCATTATGCAAAGCAAGCATGTGAAGGAAACTTTCCTTTTACTTACCCGAGTTCGGAGCTCTCCAGGAGCGTTCGCAGATCTTCCCCGCAGTGTGTCAGATGCCGCGGAGTTCTACCAGGCTAAGGTGGGGATCTCGATGGAGAAGTTGTTCTGGTCTCAGTATACTGGGACCGAACACCCAATGCCCTTGAGCGACCAGCTGAAGCAACTGGTCGAGCTCCACAAGGCGGCCAAACAGGCCATGAAGGGTCTTATAGTCTGGATGCGGCATGGCGAGCCCCTGCCTGATAGCTACTTCGGTCTCATGAGGCGGCTTGTGAACGCTTGCCCACGGCTTGAAGTCATAAAGCGATCCGTCTGCATCGAGGGTGCGTGCAGGGCTTTTGCCTGGGCGAAGGTGCACTAGGCGAAGCTGGACGCCGTAAAGCTGGTGAAGGAGGGGCCGCCAGAAGGTAAGGAGCATCGCCACCCCGAAATGTATTATGACAGTGTCCTGAAGGGTTCCCGCCTTGTGGCGGAGGAATGTGCTAAAGATGTAATATTCGAATGAACGTACTCATGTGATCCTGTAATGTGAAACGAGTTCATTTGCACTATACAACGCTTGTTAATTTAAAATATTACCTTATGTGAGGCCGTTTAAGAAATCTGAGGGTTGTCCAGTCATTGGCTTCTGCCCCCATGTAACTAGTACTGGGGTGTTCGGGATAAACCTGAACACTCTTTATCCCAATTTTGGGTCCTTCGAAGCAGGTGTTCAGCACAGCGAACCAAGCAATCGGACTATAAAGCTTTATCACCCTCACTTAGCCATAGAAGTCTACAATTTTAAATTTTGGCGAAGCCCCTAGTATTCGGAAGGCCGAATTTGGGGCGCTATATACGCCTAAGTCGGGCAAGGCCGACTCCTCGCCCGAAGCGGAAAAAGTCTTCAAGGACTTGAGACCTCTCGAACAGCGACCAGCTCTCACCTTACCATGAAAGTCGGTTTTCGGCTTTCTCTACTGAGGTGCTCGTCCGGAAGAACCGAGACACAATCGCAGTAGTTCTCCCAGCTCTACCTTAGCCGATTTTGCGGAACATAAGGTACCAAAACATGGGAGCCGGGCAAACCCAACTATTGACCCAAGCCATAATTCGGAGCTGATGCATATAATGCTATAAGTTCGGGGTGCCACACTGTCGAAAGTGTTTGGACTTCTCACACCGTATTATGGGGTATACTGAAGCCCCCGGCGTACTAGTCGTACTAGAAAGTACGGGTGCAATCTGTCGTAATTAAGCAGACAAGAGAAAAAAGGGTAATCCAATAAACGCTACGCATTGTTATTAAATAGTACGTCAAAGTGTACGGATACAAGTAGTGCAATAAGCAGAAAATAGGACTATTTGAGATGTCCTATCCAGGGGCAAGCTGCGTATGGGTATTTAAAACAGGTATTTTGATCGTTATTAGCTACCACCTGGGGATTCCCTTGTACGTCTTAGCTTCTTGCCTCCTTTGTATTTCCTTCCCGTAATGCGTCCAGCAATCAGACTGCCGAAAAGGGCTTCCAGAGAGTAAGGTCCTGAAAGAGATAAAATTATAAAGGTATACAGCCCCTGGGGCAGTTGAGCCGCATTGTAGGACGTGTCCTGGCCATGCCTCCGCCTATGCCCATGGTATTTTTAGTGTCTAATTATGTACGCACAGCGTAAATTTTGTCCCTTGATTGGGACTAGGACGGAAGCTGAATTGCTAGGCGAGCTCTGAACGTGCCAGGCGATCCCATTGCAGGTTACTCCGCACTCGCTTGAAGGTGTCTGGGGGCTTTATCGCCGAATTGGCGGTTTGCCTTAAAAGGATGCTTGGTGCTTCTGGTGCGAGGGCCGCAGTGTGCTCCTTTGTGCGGAGCGAGCGTTCTATGTTTCCATTGAATTTTATAACCCCCTGAGGTCCTGGCATCTTGAGCTTGAGGTATGCATAATGCGGTACCGCATTGAATCTTGCAAATGCGGTTCGCCCGAGCAGTGCGTGATAGCCACTGCGGAACGGGACGATATCGAAGATTAACTCCTCGCTTTGGAAGTTGTCCAGAGATCCAAAGACCACTTCCAGTGTGATTGAACCCGTGCAATGGGCCTCCACACCTGGGATGACGCCTTTAAAGGTCGTTTTAGTGGGTTTGATCCTCGAGGGGTCTATACCCATTTTGCGCACTGTATCCTGATAGAGCAGGTTCAGGCTGCTGCCACCGTCCATAAGGACTCGAGTGAGGTGAAATCCGTCAATGATGGTGTCGAGGACCAATGCGGCAGACCCGCCATGACGGATACTAGTGGGGTGGTCCCTGCGATTGAAGGTGATCGGACAAGAGGACCATGGGTTGAACTTTGGGGCGATAGGCTCCATCGCATAGACATCCCTTAGTGCACGCTTCCGTTCCCTCTTGGGAATGTGGGTTGCGTATATCATGTTCACCGTTTTCACTTGTGGGGGGAACCTCTTATGTCCTCCCGTGTTTGGCGGCCGGGGCTCCTCCACATCGTCGCTATGCAGCCCCTTGTCCTTGTTTTCGGCATTCAACTTGCCGGCCTGCTTGAACACTCAGCATTCTCTGTTGGTGTGGTTGGCTGGTTATCGGGGGTGCCGTGAATTGGACACGAGCGATCGAGTATGCGGTCCAAACTGGACGGGCCCGGAGTACTTCTTTTGAATGGCTTTTTCCGCTGACCGGATTTAGGGCCACTGAATTCGGCATTGACTACCGTATGTTCGGCGGTGTCACCGTTGTTGCGGTGCTTGTGTCTGTTACAACGTGGTCTGCCATTAGTATCTTTGGTATCTGAAGTGCCAGGATGATGTGTTGTTGCTGCGAGCCAGCCAGCTATCCTCGCCCGCGCAAAAGCGGGTCATGAGTGTCGTGAGGGCTGCCATAGACTTCGGCTTTTCTTGGCCGAGGTGCCGGGCGAGCCACTCATCATGGATGTTATGCATAAATGCCGCTAAGGCCTATGCATCCGGACAGTCGACAATCTGGTTTTTCTTAGTTAGGAACCTGGTCCAGAATTTCCTGGCCGATTCCCCTGGCTGCTGAATTATATGGCTCAAGTCATCAGCATCTGGTGGCCGTACATAAGTGCCCTGGAAGTTGTCAAGGAATGCATCTTCCAAGTCCTCCCAACTGCTAATAAAGTCTGCTAGCAAGCTATTCAGCCAATGCCGAGCTGGTCCTTTGAATTTTAGTGGGAGGTACTTGATGGCATGTATATCATCGCCGCGAGCCATGTGGATGTGGAGGAGGAAATCCTCAAAGCATACCGCGGGGTCTGTTGTACCATCATATGATTCAATATTTACGGTTTTAAAACCCTCTGAGAATTCGTGATCCATTACTTCATCAGTGAAGCATAGGGGTGTGCGGCACCTCTGTGCCCGGCTATATCGTGACGCGGTTCATACGAGTCTTGCATGCTGTATTCGGCTCGGCCGGATTTGCTTTTAGTGTATCCAGCGTGACGATCATCGTCACGTGTTGGGGCGCAACCCCGTGATCCGTAGATCGATCTTGTATGCCCTGCTTTGTTTTCCAATACGTCTCGCAGGTTCCGCGTGTTGCCCCCGGCCTTGGTGTTTTTGGTTGAACGGCGACGGGGTGCTGTCTGGACTTTGGGCTGATATGCCTCTCTGTCTCGGCCACGAGGTGGCCGATCAGCCGCATCATATGCTGGTGACATTGGTTTTAATGCTTCCTCCTCGAGTAGGGGTAGCAACCTGCGCTTTGGGTAACTCTTGGAGGGGCGTTTGAGTCCGTATTCCTCGGCCGCAAGGACTTCGGTCCATCTGTCCGCTAGCAAATCTTGATCAGCTCGAAGCTGTTGTTGCTTTTTCTTTGGGCTATTTGCTGTGGCTATACGCCGGCGCTTGAAACGCTCCTGCTCGATGGGATCCTCAGGCACGATAAATTCTTCGTCACCGAGGCTCACCTCATCTTCAGAGAGAGGCATGTAATTGTCATCCTCCGTTTCTCCGTCTGCTGCCTGTTCTGGAGGGCTAGCTTGTTCATCCTCCCGCTCTAAATCTAGCTGGAGGGGATTTGCGTCGTCTTCGGCACTATTCGGAGTGTTATTGTCTCTTGTGCCGGTATCGCTACTTTTGCTATGGCGGGACTTAGAGTGGCGCCGCTGAAGTCGGTGCTTGGGTTGCTTCTTGGAGGGGTCATCCTCCGCTGTCTTATCGCCATTGCCTTCTTTCGGGGTATCCACCATGTATATATCATATGATGAGGTGGCTGTCCAGGGCCCTGTACGCGGTGGTTCCTGCTCGTCTCATGCATCGTCGTCCATACTGTCGATGTCTTCGGAGTCGAAGTTGAGCATGTGGGTTAAATTGTTGACAGTGGCTATTAAGTGGGTGGTGGGTGGGGAGCGAATTTCTTCATCGTCCGCATCCCATTCTAGCCGGACATAGTTCGGCCAAGGTTCTCCTCACAAGGAGAGAGACCTAAATGAATTTAGCATATCGCCAAAAGGCGAGTGCTGAAAGATATCCGTGGAGGTAAACTCCATGATCGGTGCCCAATCGGATTCGATAGGCACAGACGCAGGCGGCTCGGAGCCCGTGGCCGGGGACGAATCCAATGGTTCGGCAGCACGGCTCTCATAGGAGGTGGAGACAGTATTCGGCTCTATCGCCACTGAGAGTGAGGCCTCCGTGGCGGGGTCTATCCACCCGTCCTCAGATGGTGCAATTTGTTCCGGATTGAGGGCCGAATTAGTTGCAGGTGTGATCTCCCGGACACTGTCCGACAACAGAGTTAAGTCATGCTCGTCGTGCTTATGCGGCGCACCTAACATGGGCTCGAATTCGTCGAAGATCAAGTCTCCATGGATGTCGGCCGTATAGTTCAAGTTTCCGAACCTGACCTGATGGCCAGGGGCGTAGCTCTTGATCTGCTCCAGATGGCCAAGCGAATTGGCCCGCAGTACGAAGCTGCCAAACATGAAGATCTGTCCGGGGAGGAAAACCTCACCCTGGATCGCATCGTTGCCGATGATCAAAGGAGCCAACAAGCCTTACGTTGACGGCACAGTGGAACTCTCTATGAAATCACAAATGTCGGTGACAAAACCGGCAGATCTCGGGTAGGGGTCCCCGAACTGTGCGTCTAAGGCGGATGGTAACATGAGGCAGGGGACACGATGTTTACCCAGGTTCAGGCCCTCTCGATGGAGGTAATACCCTACTTACCGCTTCATTGATCTTGATGATATGAGTATTACAAGAGTTGATCTACCACGAGATCGTAGAGGCTAAACCCTAGAAGCTAGCCTATGGTATGATTGTTGTTGTCCTACGGGCTAAACCCTCAGGTTTATATAGACACCGGAGTGGGCTAGTGTTACACATGGTCGGTTACAAGGGGGAGATCTACATATCTGTATTGCCAAGCTTGCCTTCCACGCCAAGGAGATTCCCATCCGGACACGGGACGAAGTCTTCAATCTTGTATCTTCATAGTCCAAAAGTCCGGCTAAAGTACATAGTCCGACCGTCCAAGGACCCCCTAATCCAGGACTCCTTCAAATACCCTACTTCCTGCTTGATTGATCTTGATGATATGAGTATTACAAGAGTTGATCTACCATGAGATCATAGAGGCTAAACCCTAGAAGCTAGCATATGGTATGATTGTTCTTGTCATACAGACTAAAACCCTCCGGTTTATATAGACATCGGAGGGGGCTAGGGTTACACATAGTCAGTTACAAGGGAGGAGATCTATATATCCGTATCGCCAAGCTTGTGTTCCACGCCAAGGAGAGTCCCATCCGGACACGGGACGAAGTCTTGAGTCATGTATCTTCATAGTCCAACAGTCCGGCTAAAGTATATAGTCCGGCTGTCCGAGGACCCCCTAATCCAGGACTCCCTCAGTAGTCATTGAACCAGGCTTCAATGACGATGAGTCCGGCGCACACATTGTCTTCAGCATTGCAAGGCGGGTTCTTCCTCTGAATACTCCATAGCAGATTTTGAACATAAGGATAGTGTCCGTCTCTTCAAAACAAATTCCATATACCACCGTAGAGAGTACAATATTTCCACAAATCTAATCTGCTAAGAACTTTTCATAACGTGACATCACACCACGGCCTGGTCATTATTCGAACCGTTTCTCCCTGCCTGCCACTGGATGTTTCGCGAAGCGGTTTTATTGGCACGTCTTGTCGAAGCAGAGATCGTGTTCCCCCTATCACGGGATTCTCATCAATACGGGTATGGGTAACCCAATCGTGCCTGTTGGTATGACTCCTTGATTTTAGGCAAGTTCCAAACGGCCACGCGGAGAACGCTTGATATTCACCCTCTTTATAAAGGGGCCAAGGCATGTCCTTCCCTTCTCGCACTCAATCGAATCCTTCCTCCACCTCGAGTTCCAACACCCAAGGCCTTGGTTGGGCGCTTTGGACCTTCAATCATGTCCGGATCCAACCTTCAAGGTCGGTGGATGACATCAAGAAGCTAAGAGAATCCAGGTATCTGGCCGCCGAAATCTCGCACAGGCTGCCTGCTCGAGGGCAGGTCATCCCCACTCCCGAACCTAACAAGAGTGTCGTATTTGTCTCCCACTTCCTCCGAGGGCTAGGCTTTAGTCTAGATACCTTTGTCAGAGGGCTCATGTTCTATTACGGGCTCAATTTCCATGATCTGGCTCCGGGTTCTATCCTTCACATCTTGTCGTTCATTGTTGCGTGTGAGGCCTTCCTCCGCATTGACCTGCACTTCGGCCTAGGGCTCAAGACCTTCAATGTGAAGCCGAAGATGATCGATGGGCGACACGCAGAATGCGAAGGTGCCATAATAAGCAATGGCGTTGATGCTTCATGGCCAAAGGGGACCTTCCCGGAGATGTCCAACTTATGGCAGCGGGAGTGGTTTTACATCACAACCCCCCGAAGTACTAAGTGGGTAGCTGCCCCCGCCTTCCGTTCGGGCCCCCCGCCACAACTTGCGTCATGGGTCAACAGAGGGCTGGACTGGGGGCTGGTTAATGACGTGCCGACATTGCAGAGTCGCATCCGAGATCTCCTTATGGGAGATGTCAGCCTTGTCAAGGTAATGCAAGTCATGCTAGTTCGTCGGGTCCTGCCATGCCAACGTCGACTCTCCGTATGTGGGAGTTCAACCCGGAAGGACCGCGGACTATTCAGCACTTCTTCGGCGTGACGCTCGAAGAGATGTATAGATTGTTCTCCGGATCACGAATAAAGTGTCCGGACACCACCGAGGATGCGGGTCTAAACTGCAATCGTCCAGACACCCAAGTAAGTAATTCTTCAGCCGAACATGCCATCTCTTTATTTATCACAACATCATTCTGAAAAGTCGCTCTTTTACGAGGACTGGGTAAAAAAGGCGAAGATGATCAGGTGTTCGGCCCTCCTTCCCGAAGGCTCAACAGATCCAATACTGGCCAGAATGGTTGAGCTCGCGCCTTATCAAGCGCCATCAGGGGAAGATAAAGGGATGAGTAAAGAAGCCGAAAGCGGGCCTCACTCATTATTCATCCAAACTGGGAGAATTAGTGCCTCCGCGAAGGAGGATAACCGGGGAGAAGGATCTAAAATCCCCTCTCACCAAGGAAGGAAGAGGACCGCCTCTGAAGACTTGGAAACGATGGTTTCTAAACGAGGGAAGAAATCTTTGTCAGGGGCCCTACCCCGGCGGATATCCTTACCGCACAGTGCCTGCAAGGGGACCAGCCT
Organism: Aegilops umbellulata; assembly: GCA_032464435.1. Classification (NCBI taxonomy): domain Eukaryota; kingdom Viridiplantae; phylum Streptophyta; class Magnoliopsida; order Poales; family Poaceae; genus Aegilops; species Aegilops umbellulata. Next base: position 154,348,347 of record CP136058.1, on the reverse strand, counting down.
TCCAACTAGCTGTAAGTAAACAAACGTACTATATAGTAAATATATCTTACTTCATTTTCGAGGACAATAACCAAGACGTATATCTTATAGTTCGGATCGTAGACCTTCTCGACGGAGTTCATCTTCAGGGGATCTTCTTCCGGAGATGATGGAGAGCGAAACGCCTCCCCATGCCTCCCCGCCTCATGAGGCGGACGACCCAGAGGTGTCATCATGCAGGATTTCTCCTGATCCACCACAGCCAGAAGGTAACCCTTCGGCCTCCCGAGGTCCGGAGTATTCGGCTCCCAAGGGGAGTAACAGAAAGAGTCCAAAACTGTCCGGTGTGCGACCAGACTCACTTAGGAATCTTCTGGAGCAAGCGGCTATCTCAGAAGCGCGTCGTACATTAATGGGTATGGTAGTTGAGAGGATTTCATCCGCCGAAAGCGGGTTGCATGCAGCTTTTAAGAGCCTCCTAAGAGGCTTTGAGGCACGCAAAGTAATATGAGTGTTTTTTAGGTACCGCACACGCTAGGTGTGCCCTGTACAGATAGTAGCCCCTGAGACTCTGGTTGTTGTCCAAGAAAGGCGGCAAACATAGGACCATAGTCCAAGGTATTGATCATGCCGCTTTCATGCGCAGGCGGCTGAGGGTCCGGTGGCAGGCTGGACTGGTGAGTTTGCTGAACTGAAGCGGCAACTTGATGCGGCGGATGCCGACATCATGCTTGTAAACAGGCGGCTTGACGAGGCACGGGGTATGTATTCTCTGATGGTCAACATATATTAAGAGGGGCGTGAAGCTAGTATCTATAATATGCTGTGACTGTAGATGGAGCTGCCGCCGTGGAGACCCTTCGGGCGGAACTTCCCGCGCGAAGGAACAAGCCAGGAGGAGTGATGCGGCCGCCCTAAAGGCGATCGAAGAATTAAGAGCCAAACAGGCTGCGCATTGCTAGAGCAAAGAGAAAATAGCCAAGATGGTTGTTGAGTTGAAGGGTGCCGCCGATCGTTATCAGCTTCTTGAAAGGGAAAGTCAAACGAAGACGGTGGACCTGGAGAAAGCCATGGTAGCAGCCAAGGAAACCCGCTCTGAGATCAGAGCGGCGAAGGAGGAGCTACGTCAAGCCGAAGATATCACGGCTGGGAAGCCCTTTCTGTTGCGGACGAAATTCGAAGATCCTAAGTATGCCCTTCTGGATAAATTATGGAGTTCTGCAAACGCGTACTTGGATTTGGCAGCGAGTGCCGCTGATGCGACCAAGTTTTTCAAAGATCAAAAAGATCATGAAGTGGAAAAGTTGTTCTAGTCGCAGTTTAATGCTCCAGCACGTCTGTTGCTGTTAAATGAGCAAATGGCCGAGTGGGCCGAGCTCCATAGGTTCTCCAGACTTGCCATGAGGTCTGTCGTGGATCATCTCTGGCCGGAAGGACCAAGTCCGAATAGTTATTTTGGTCTTGTGCAACGATTCCTTGGTGCTGTGCCGCATATCGACGCTGTAAAGAGGTCAGCGTGCATAGAAGGTGCGCGGATGGCTCTTGCCCGTGTCAAGACATACTGGGCAGAGATGGAGGCCACCGCTATTGCAACCCAGAATCCGGCCGTGGGCCAGGTTTCATCCGAGCACTATTTTGAAGAAGTCCTAGAAGGTGCTCGTTTAATAGAGGCTCAGTGCTCAAAGAGTGTCACGTTTGAGTGACATGTATCCCGATTGTAAAAACAATGTTATTTATATTATAAAGGCCATGTTTATACTTTTGCCTAAAAGTATTATGATGCCTCCTGTGCGGCCGTTTATGTATATATGTATATAACCTGAAAGTTTGCAGCCGTCGGCTTCAGCCCCCACGCATATAATGCGGGGGTGTTCGCAAAAGCGCGTGTTCACACTTGATCCAATGTCTTTGTCCATTAAGGAGGTGGTAGCACGGTGAACGAGGCAATCGGACTATATTGCTTTAACACTTTCACTTAACAATAGGAGTTTGACAATGGGGCTACTATATAGCCCCTGGTACTTCCGCGCTCATCCACGTACGGGGCACGTTCGTACATGACCGGGAAAACCGGCCCGTCGTTAATGCGGAGGAATCCCGAAGATTCAGCTAAGTCATCGAGTGGTTGACCAGTCTCGCGCTTTATCATGACAGTCAGTTTTCGTCTTTCTCTACTGAGGTGCTCATCCGGATGAACCAGGGCACAATCGCAGTAGTACTCCCGGTGCCACCTTAGCCGATAGAGCGGAACGTAAGGTAGCAAAACGCGGGAGCCGGGCAAATGCAACATTTGATCAAACACATGATTCGGAGCTGGTGCATATAAGGCCAAACTCGCGACGCCGAACACTCCTAAGGTGTTCGGTCTTTACAACATGTACCGGGCTGAGTAACGCCCTTGATAATGGACCCAAAATTTCCAGGTACGTGCATTAGTCTGACGTGGCAAAATGCCAACAACGCCAGCATCCCTCATGGATGTGTTAGGTATCCGGGGGGTATCAAGCAACAAGAGACAGGAAGAAAGGTTTACACAGGGTCATAATCTAAAAAGAAACCTTTGAGCGGGGCCCTGCTGCACATCTGCGCCTATGTCTCTGTCGTGCCGTATCCTGGAAGGGTGTAGCACTATTGTCATATGTAAAAGAGAAAAACTTAGAAAGTCTTCATGCAAAAAACTAACTATTCTCATTGAAATTCAATCTAAATGAAGTCAAGTCAAACTGTAGTCCTTTTTACATGCGGGAAGCCCCTGGTACCGCCTATGGGGGTACATCCATCAAACCTATCTCAGGTTTATCTAAGCTGTTACAGCTAGTGGTGCACCAGACTCGTCTAGCCGTGTCCGCGGTCTTGACGACCGATCATTTATTCTGGTTGGAGAGGCCGTTTAGTGTTCGGCTGCTACAGCCGCCACACGTTCTTCCGCTCGTAAGGAACGCTCAGTATTTCCGCTAACTATGATGATGCCATGTGGACCAGACATCTTAAGCTTGAGAGAAGCATAATGCGGTACTGCATTAAAACGAGCGAAGGTTGTTCTTTCGAGTAGTGCTTGATAGTCGCTTCGGAATGGAGCGATGTCGAAGGTTAACTTTTCACTTCGGAAGTTGTCGGGAGAACCGAATACAACCTCTAGTACTAGAGAGCCCATACAACGGGCCTCTGGTCCTGGTATTACCCCTTTAAAGGTAGTATTGCTTTGGCTGATTCTTGTCGGGTCTATCCCCATTTTGCGGACTGTGTCCTAATATATCAGATTAAGACTACTGCCGTTGTCCATGAGGACTTGGGTGAGGTGGTATCCATCGATAATTGGGTCTAGCACCAAGGCAGCTAATCCTCCGTGCCGGACACTTGTCAGGTGATCCCGGCGAGCAAAAGTGATCGGCCAGGCCGACCAAGGGTTGAACTTAGGGGTGACGGGCTCCACGACGCATATGTCTCGGAGTGCATGTTTGCTCCTTCTTTTTGTTGCATGAATCATATTCACTGTTTTGACCTCTGGTGGGAATTTTTTCTGTCCCCCAGTGTTTTGCTGGCGAGGCTCATCCTCGTCTTCACTTGGTGTCTCCCTCCCCTTGTGTTCGGCGTTTAGCTTGCCGGCCTGTTTGAAGACCGAGCATTCTCTGTGGGTGTGGTTTGCAGGTTTATCGAAGGTGCCATGAATCTGACATAATTTGTCTAGAATCTTGTTTAGGCTGGACAGTCCATCTCTGTTGCCTTTGAAGGGCTTTTTCCGCTGACCGGGTCGAGAGCCCCTAAATCCGGCGTTTACCGCCGTGTTGTCTGGGTTGTCTTCGTTATTTCGACACTTGCTTTTACTGCATCGTGGTTTTCCATTGCCATCCCTGACTTCAGATGTGCCTGGGTCGCCGGTGCTACTACGGGCCAGCCAGCTATCTTCGCCCGCGCAAAAGCGGGTCATGAGGCTTGTTAGGGCTGCCATTTTCCTTGGTTTTTCTTGGCCGAGGTGTCTGGCGAGCCATTCGTCTCGGATGCTTTGTTTCAAAGCTGCTAAGGCTTCAGCATCCGGGCAATCGACGATTTGATTCTTCTTAGTAAGAAATCTGTTCGAAAGCTTTCGGGCTGACTCTCCGGGCTGTTGAATTATATGACTTAAATCATCTGCATCCGGAGGTTGGACATAGGTCCCTTGAAAGTTAGCCCTAAAAGCATCCTCAAGCTCCTCCCAACTTCTAATTGAATTTTCGGGGAGGCTCTTTAGCCAGTGCCGAGCCGGTCCTCTCAACTTGAGGGGCAAGTATTTGATGGCGTGGAGATCGTCTCCGCAGGCCATATGGATATGGAGGATGAAGTCCTCAATCCAGACCCCAGGGTCTATTGTCCCGTCGTATGCCTCTATGTTCATGGGTTTGAATCCGTTTGGAAATTCGTGATCCAGCACCCCATCAGTGAAGCATAGGGGGTGCGCGGCACCCCTATATTTGGATGTGTCATGGCGTTCTGGCGGTTGTAGTGTTCGGTTTTGATTATGCATTGTAGCGCGCTTCCTAGATCCATAGATGGATCTGGTCATGCCGGATTTTTGATGCAAGTCCTCACGTGAATCGTGTGTTGACTTATGTGCGGCCTCGTTAGCCGCCCTATCGCGGCCACGAGGTGGCCGATCCGACCGGTCGGCCATTTTATTTTTCGGCTGTGTAGGCTCTAAGGCCTCGTCATCGAATTAAGGCAGTAGCTTGCGCTTTGGGTAACTCTTCGTGTGGTGACTGCCACCGTACTTTTCAGCAGTGTCCAGCACTTTGTTCCATCTACTGATGAGTGTATTTTGTGCAGCCTAAAGCCTTTGTTTCTGCTTCTTAAGACTACTCGCGGTGGCAATAAGCCTTCTATGGAGGTTCTATTGTTCCAAGTTCCTTTCCGGGATGATATGTGCATCGTCATCCGGACTATTCTCCTCTCCGGAGATATGTTGATGATTTATACCCTCGGCGTCGCTGTGATCGGACAGTGGCTCCGTACTATGTTCGCCGTCCGCTGGATCGTCCTGCTCTGTTGCTTTGGAGTCGACCGAGGTCTCATTCTTTCTTGCACTGTTATCGCTATTTTTGCCGAGGTGGGATTTGGAGTGGCGTCTGCGTCGTCGCTTTGGTTGCTTTTCGAGGGGGTTATCCTTCGCTGCATCCTCCCGTTCTTCAGCATTGTCTTCTTTGGGTGTATCCACCATGTATATATCATGTGATGAAGTGGCTGTCCAACGCCCTGTGGGCGATGGCTCCTGTTCCTCTCCTGCATCGTCGTCCATATCGTCGATGTCTTCGGAGCCGAAATCAAGCATGTTGGTTAGATCGTCGATAGTGGCTATTAAGTGGGTGGTGGGTGGGGAACGAATTTGTGCGTCGTCCACTTCCCTCTCAAGCCGGACACAGTTCGGCCAAGGGCCTCCTGACAAGGAGAGATATCTTAATGAATTTAGAACATCTCCCAAGGGTGAGTGCTGAAAGATATCCGCGGAGGAAAACTCCATGATCGGTGCCTGATCAGATTCGATAGGCACCGACACAAGCGGTTTGTGGCCCGTGGCCAAGGACTTATCCAATGGTTCAGCAACACGGGCCTCGCAAGAGGTGAAGTCAGTATTCGGCTCTATTGCAACTGAGTGTGTGGCCTTAGACGCGGGGTCCATCCGCCCGTCCTCGGACGGTGCAATCGACTCTGGATCAAGGGCCGCAGCAGCCACAGGTGCGATCTCCCGAACACCATCCGACGACAGAGCTAAGTCGTGCTCGTTGTGACTGTGCGGTGCACCTGACATGGGCTCGAATCCGTCAAAGATCAAGTCTCCGCGGATGTCGGCAGTGTAGTTTAAATTTCCAAACCTGACCTGACGGCCAGGGGCGTAGCTTTCGATCTGCTCTAGATGGCCAAGCGAGTTGGCCCGCAGTGCGAAGCCGCCGAATACAAAGATCTGTTCGGGGAGAAAAAACTCACCCTGGATCACATCGTTACCGGTGATCGAAGGAGCCATCAGGCCTTATGATGGCGGTACAGTGGAACTCTCAATGAAAGCACCAATGTCGGTGTCAAAACCGGCGGATCTTGGGTAGGGGGTCCCGAACTGTGTGTCTAAGGCGGATGGTAACAGGAGGCGGGGGACACGATGTTTACCCAGGTTCGGGCCCTCTCGATGGAGGTAATACCGTACTTTCTGCTTGATTGATCTTGATGATATGAGTATTACAAGAGTTGATCTACCACGAGATCGTAGAGGCTAAACCCTAGAAGCTAGCCTATGGTATGATTGTTCTTGTCCTACAGACTAAAACCCTCCGGTTTATATAGACACCGGAGGGGGCTAGGGTTACACAGAGTAAGTTACAAGGGAGGAGATCTACATATCCGTATCACCAAGCTTGCCTTCCACGCCAAGGAGAGTCCCATCCGAACATGGGACGAAGTCTTTAGTCTTGTATCTTCATAGTCCAACAGTCTGGCTAAAGTATATAGTCTGGCTGTCCGAGGACCCCCTAATCCAGGACTCCCTCAGTCCTCTCCCCAAACATTGAGCGGGAAGGGAGCGAACAACGGCCAATTCAAAAGGGGACAGCTAGTATAGCTTATCCTGACAAAATCGGTCTTCGCCTGCAAAAACGCTCTGGTGGTGACGCCGCCTTGGGCTCCATGGTGACCTCTGTCTTGCCGTCCTGCTGGTCTTGGTTTTGTTGCACTGATATGGACACCTTTGTTTTGATGCCTTGGTACTCCGCGCCTGCGCTTGCCTCCTTTGCACCAAAGAGGAAACAAGGATGCTTCGCACGCTGGCGCCCGCGGGGCGCCTGCCTGGTCTCGATCGTCATGGCTCACGTCACGAGAACCTCGCGAGGTTTGCCTTGCCTTGATCTCTCTGTCGTGAACCTGCCTGGCGAGGCCACTCCCGAGGAGGTCTTGCGTCGTCCGCCTCGCGAGGCTTGGCCCCTCGCGACGGTCTTGAATGCCTTGTTGATGAAGATGGGCCATACAGGCCTGCTAGCAAAGCCATGTTGTGGGGCGCAGGCAGGCAAGTCTGGGGACCCCCATTCCCAGAACACCGACAGTAGCCCCCGGGCCCAAGGCGCGCTCGGGCTTGGCCTTGGGGCGAATCCAAAGGTCAAGTGTGTAGTGCTGCGGGCCCCAATAGCCTGCAGCCTTGGTCGACGAGTGGCAGCTGATTGGACGTGGGAGTCTCCGCTTCCCCACGCTGCCTCGGCAACTGCCCGACTTGACAAAAAGGTTGGCGTGGGCAGCGCTTGTATTCACTGCTTCCCTTCGCCTTGCTCAGATCCCCTTTCTTGCGCCCTGCCTCCGAAATCCTCAGATCTGCTTCCATCTTCTCCCGCATCAGCGACTAATGGCGCCGCGCAAGGTCAAGCCTTCTGGGTTGCCGGCTTGGTACGAACCTGCTCTCAACACGCCCAACGTCTCGGAGAAGAGCCTCGCCGCCACGCGCTTGCTGACGGCGGTGGAGAGCAATGAAAGGGGGAAGACGGAGCTCCGGGTTGCCTCCAACGTGCCGGAGCCCGAGGGGAGCATGTTCAGTATCGCCGCTGGGTTGGTTCCTCCCTTCTTCGATTTCTTCTATGAGGTCCTCGGCCACTACGGGCTGCAGGCGCTGCATCTCCATCCCAACTCCATCCTTCTCTTGTCCTTCTTCGCATACTATTGTGAGGCGTATCTGGGCGTGATGCCGTCCGTGGCTCTTCTGTGCCACTTCTTCTTCCTCCGTGTCAGCGAGGGTCACATCTCCGGGTGCGCCAATTTCATCGCGGACGGCAAGGCCAACTCGATCTCAAACACCGGGAAGAAGGTCGACAACCTCAGGGCCAAATGGGTCATGATGGGCGCCAAGTGCGTTCACCCACGCTTGGCGCTGCCGATGGAGATGCCCAGTCCGACAAGGGGTGGTCTCGTGCAGAGCTTACTGATGAGCGGGCGTCGTCGGTGTTGGAGCTGATGAAGGCCGGCCTAAAGCCGGGAAATGCGAGGGCGGCGAAGGTGGCGGGGGCCATGCTCTTGAGGGAACTCTTGACGCTGCGTGTTGCTCCTCTTCAGGCGCGTGCGCGCCCCTTGGGGAGGCTTGGAAATGAAGAAGACAAGATTCGCCTGAGCTCGGAGGCCTTGCCCGACGACGAGCTATCCGCAGTCTTGCACCTCTTGGTCGGGGACAACCAAGAGTACCCACCGAGCGCCTTTGTTCCTCTGTTCCGCCACACGGACTGGGAGCAGGTCGTGGCCACCAGGCCTATCTTCGACGGGCGTGGGCTGGTGCCGCCGGCGCCTACTGGGGTCCCTGCGGCACCGAAGCCGGTGGAGTTGTCTTCTGATGAGTCCCGTGGGAAGGAAGAAGAGGAGGAGCACTCGGAGGAGACCCCCGTGGAGATGGGAGAAACCTCCCCCTTGAGCAAGGCCAACATCCTCTGCACCCTACCGGACGACGACGAGGCCGACGCCCACCAGGAGGAGGGGGAGCTGCCCGTTTTCCCGATGAGGGGCAGATCATCGCTGGTCTCCCGAGATGTTGCCCCCGCCTTGACGCCGCCTGGAGCTACCTCCGTCCCTTCTACTGGACCGTCCTCTGCTTCTGGAGCCAGCGCGCCCGCGCCTCAAGCCTCGAGGCTCTCGGGCTTCAAGCTCACCAAGAGAAGGGTGGACTATGATGCGGTGGACCAGTAAGTGCTCGAGCTCCAACTTGTTCTTGCTTATACTGCTGCCTCCTGACGTCCGTTCTTGGTTGTCCAGGCCGCTGCCTTCGGTGCAGAAGAGGAAGGAGGATGCAGAGGCTGCGCCCCCTTCCGTGAGGAAAGGAGGTGATAGCACTCGCACCTCCCCAGCCCGGTCGCCCTCGCGAAACCAGGAGGAGCATCGTCACAAGGAGTCAGCCTCTGAGGCCCCGCTAGCTCCGGAAGTGCCAATGTCCGGCTCGGCCGCCGAGGTCCCAACGGCTCAGGAGCCCTTAGTCTCCTAGGCCCTGGTGATGGCGTCGCCTCCTTCTCCTGCCGCGCCATTGCTCTCTGGTTCTTTTGCCTCCTCCGATGTCTTGGAGCATGCCCTTTCAGAGATGACCCAGCCGCGGGAAGATCTCCGGGGCGCGGATCCGTGCCTGGTGGCCGATCGCCTGGAGCTGGCATCCAGCTGGCTTCAGTCTGACGCGGCGGTCCGAGCGACACTAAACCAGGCCGCAATGGCCTCCGAGAAGGAGAAGCGAGCCATTGCGCAGGCTGTGGCCGATCGCGAGGTGGCGCTGAAGGACGCCAAGGCCACCCACGACCGCTATCGGGCGTTGGATAAAGAGCTGAAGGGCCTGCACGATGAGCACACAGAAGAAGCTCGTGGCCGCGGGGCGAAGGACGAGGAGATGAGGGCTTGGGAGGACGCCATCAAGAACCGCGACGCCGAGCTGGGGGAGCTGGCGAAGACGCAGGCCGCTGAACGCGTCCAGCTGGAGGAGCTGGAGCGAAAGGTGGAGGCAGAGAAGGTCGATCTTGAGGCCAAGGCGAAGGTCCTGGCTGAAGACTATGTGGCCTTCTCGCTCCTCCAGGAGAGGTCCCGCATGGCGCTGAAGTCATTGTACGAGAAGGGCTTGGAGAAGCTGCTGACCACCGACAAGGATGGCGCTGCTCAGCTACTTCCCTTCTTGGTGAAGGCGCTCGAGGAAGTCGTGGAGGGCATCGGTCCCATGGCGGAGGAAGAGGCTCGCGTCCTTTCTTTAGCCGCGCTGACGCGTGTCTTCAGCCACCTGCACCTTCATGACCACAGTGCTCGTCTTGATGAGCTGCTCGAGCCTATAGCTGATGAACAATGCGCAGCTGCCACCGTAGCCATGAAAGATCAAGTGGAGGCCCTGCTGAAGAAGTTCTGTTGCTTCACGCCCGCACCTTTGACCGGTAGTGCCACCGATCCCGCGGCTCCAACTGGCGGTGCAGGCGAAGGCGATGCCACCAAGGAAGGAGCACCTCTTGTGGGCGACGGCGGTGTCCAGGGGTGACCTGCGGCTGCTTTTCTGTTTTATTCCTGCAACATGCACCATGCCTCATGGAGGCGTTAAATTCGCATATGATATTGTGAGAACAATATGTCTTGTAATATTTGCTTTGAGATTTTGCGATTTTCTTCCTATTTGCTTTGTGTTCTGCATCGGCAGAGCCCGGCCCCGCGCATACCTCAACCGCCGTTGGGCCGACCGAAGACCAGGACGGACCAAGGAGTGAGGGGCTACGTGACCAGTTAGCCTCATGAGTCGCGATGCTTAGGAGTCCCCCTTGACGTGCAAACAGCTTATAGGAAGGATACACGAGGATATGTTAATGTTCTACGTCGGCAGAGCCGGGCCCCGCACATACCTCGACCGCCGTTGGGCCGACCGGAGACCCGGACGGACCAAGGTGTGAGGGGCTACATGACCAGTTAGGCTCCTGAGTCGTGATGCTTAGGAGTCCCCCTTGACATGCAAACAATCTCCATACCTTTGCCCTCGCCGAGGCTCGGCTCGAGAGGGGCGTGCGACGACCAGGTCCGAGGGACCTGGTTGGGTGGCGTACGCTTGGGCGTGACCTGAGCGCAGCCCCCGTGCCCAGCCCCCTCGCACGGCTCTCCCGAGGGGAGGCGTTGCGGTGAGGCCGGACACTGAGCTCTGGGGCTCTCGGTTGTTTATCACCAGCGCGGAGCATAGTGCCTACGCTTGTGCACGTGCATAGACACTCCTCGGTAGTGTCGACGGCCAGCATGGAGCATAGTGCTTCCACTGGTGCTTGGGTGGGGGACCCCCTACTGCGGAGAGCCCCCGGGGTGTGTACAGCCCCGTCGTGACACATGGCTTGCACAGCAGGGCTAGACGAGGTGTATCTAGGCACTCGTGAGCCAGCGCGGGACTCACGAGGCCCTACCTCAAGGCGGGTTGCGCCTGGTCTTGGTTTTGTTCGCTGCGCTGGTCCTGCGAGGTGGTCAGACAACCTGCGCCGAACGAATCTCCTGAGGTTATCGCGTGAGAAAGACAAGCACCAACGGCCCCAGGACGGGGCCGGACCACCAGACAGAGCTCAGCCGCTGGATTTATCGACGCTGCAGGGACGGGCCCGAGCACAGACGCCGTGCTTAACATACTCACTGGAAGGGTCCTGAAGAAAGACGGCCGGCGCGCGGCTCCCATGGTGGGTGGCGATCGAGCAGGTAATAATCACAGGTAGATTAAGCATGGAAGCAGGAGGCTTAAGTAAATGCAAGTGAGATACATGCCACTGGATCAGGCCCGAGCGGCTTGGGGATGATGCAGCCCGAGGGGCGCCCCCAACAAGGTAAGCTAAAGACATAAAAGGGATACATGCCATAGGGACGAACCCACACGGCCTGGGAATGATGCAGCCTTGGGGGCACTCCTAGCTAAATAAACTTGGAAAATGTCACCTGGTTCTATTGATGAAGGAGAGTTGGAGCAGTTGAAGGTATGCGGTGAAGTGGTTGCTCCTCATGAGCCACCGAGGCCCTGAGCGTCGGGAGGCTCTAGGGGTCCAGGTGGTTCCTTGAGGACCGTCTCCATCTCCGTCAGCATAGCGTGGTGCCTGGTCTCCTGAGCCGCCAGGATGCTCCGCGGGTTGCGCTGATAGGCGGCCGCCATGCTCGGCAGGCCATAAGGCATGCAAACATAGCTATGAGGTGGGCCCTCGCAGCGTCCCACACGCGAAGGCTAGAAGAGCTCCTGAGAGGCGGCCCTGTTGAGCCCTGGGACGTCGATGCAGACATGCATCCCGGCATCCTCGCCTAGATGGGGAGCTGCGCCTGGTGAGCGGCGGCCGCCGCGCATGGCCCTTGCGTCTTGCAGTTCCTGAGTGGTCCTGGTGATGAACTCCTGAATGGTGGGCACTCCTTACCCTATGTCCTCCTGAGGGAAACGTGCCGTGAAGCACGCCTCCAAGTGGTTCCCAAGCGCCTCCCTCGTGATGTTCGCAAAGTCTGAGGCCCTCCAGAAGAGAGCCCCCGAGCCCTGCCCGAGAGGGGCGCTCGGCGCACTTTCCTATGCAAAGGAGGGAGGCGCCCCAGGCGCGGGCGCTGATCCTGACGAGGCGCCGCTTGCCTGAGGCCCTGCATGATGCAACTGCTTCTTCTTCTTGGGGGTCGCTGTCGGTGTCAAAACCGGCGGATCTTGGCTAGGGGATCCCGAACTGTGCGTCTAGGATCGATGGTAACAGGAGACGGGAGAAACGATGTTTACCCCAGTTCAGGCCCTCTCTATGGATGTAATACCCTACTTCCTGCTTGATTGATCTTGATGAATATGAGTGTTACAAGAGTTGATCTACCATGAGATTGTAATGGCTAAACCCTAGAAGTCTAGCCTATATGACTATTGTAATGTGTATATGCTTTTCGGACTAGCCCCTCCGGTTTATATAGACACCGGGGGAATCTAGGGTTTACACAGAGTCGGTTACATAAGAAGGAATCTTCATTGTTGGTTGCCAAGCTTGCCTTCCACGCCAAGTAGAGTCCAATCCGGACACGAGTACAGTCTTTGGTCTTCATGTCTTCATAGCCCATGAGTCCGGCCCATGGATAACTGGCCGGACGCCCGAGGACCCCTTAGTCCAGGACTCCCTCAGTAGCCCCTGAACCTGGTGAGGGAGTCCTGGATTAGGGGGTGTTCGGATAGCCAAACTATACCTTCAGCCGGACTCCAGGACTATGAAGATACAAGATTGAAGACTTCGTCCCGTGTCCGGAATGATCTTTTCTTGGCGAGGAAGGCAAGCTAGGCGTGCGGATATTCGAGATCTCCTACCATTGTAACCGACTATGTGTAAACCCTAACCCTATCTGGTGTCTATATAAACCGAAGGGTTGTAGTCCGTAGGACAACCATCATCATACACAATCATACCATAGGCTAGCTTCTAGGGTTTAGCCTCCTTGATCTCGTGGTAGATACACTCTTGTACTACCCATATCGTCAATATTAATCTAGCAGGAGTAGGGTTTTACCTCCACCGAGAGGGCCCGAACCTGGGTAAAATAAAGTTCGGGACCCCCTACCCGAGATCCCCCGGTTTTGACACCGACATTGGTGCTTTCATTGAGAGTTCCTCTGTGTCGTTGCTTTTAGTCCCGATGGCTCCTTTGATCATCAACAACGATGAGGTCCAGGGTGAGACTTTCCTCCCCGAACAAATCTTCGTCTTCGGCGGCTTCGCTCTGCGGACCAATTCGCTTGGTCATCTGGAGCAGATCGAAAGCTACGCCCCTGGCCATCAAGTCAGTTTTGGAAGCTTAAACTATACGGCTGATATCCGCGGAGACTTGATCTTCGACGGGTTCGAGCCACAGCCAAGCGCGCCGCGCTATTTCGAGGGGCATGATGTAGCTCTGCCTCCGAATCGCACCCTGGAGGCCGCACATGCTCCGGCCCCGATCTTTGACTCGGAGCCCGCTGCATTCTCTGAGGATGAACGGTTGGACGTCACCTCGGGGGCTGCGATCTCAAAGGCGATCGAGCCGAACGCCAGCCCCGTACTCCACACGGCCCAGGACTCCAAGGAGCCGGACTCTTCTCCGAACTCCGAGCCTTCCGCGCCCCCGCCGATCGAATCTGATTGGGAGCCTGTAATGGAGTTCACCGCCGCGGACATCTTTCAGTGCTCACCTTTCGGTGATATCCTGAATTCTCTCAAGTCTCTCTCTTTATCAGGAGAGCCCAGGCCGGATTATGGTCTGCGAGGTTGGGATTCGGGCGACGAAGAAATTCAAAACCCACCCACCACCCACTTAATAGCCACTGTCGACGATTTAACCGACATGCTCGACTTCGGATCCAAAGACTTTGACGGTATGGACGACGAAGATGGAGACGAACAGGAACCAGCACCTATAAGGCGCTGGGCCACCACCACACCTAATGATGTATTCATGGTGGATACCCCTAAGGGAAACGACAACGAGGAAAAAGGGACAAACCCTCCGAAAAGCAATCAAAGCGGCGACGAAAACGCCGAGCCAAGCCCCGCCTCGATCAAGACCCAGCCATAGAGCAGTTTGAGCCGGTAGACGACGAGCGCGCCTCAGAGCAACCGTCCGAACAGGGCAATTCGGATAGAGAGGACAGACAGCCCTCCCCCGGCCATAACAGAACCCCGGACGATCTCACACCAGATAAAACAACGGAGCAGAAGAATCTCCACGAAAGGCTCGTTGCTACAGCACGCAGCCTGAAAAAGCAGAAGTGGAAGCTAAAGACGGCGGAAGATGCACTCAGAATAAGATGGAGCAAGGTAATCAAGACTGCAGACAAATACGGCGGCAGCCGCCGCACTAAAAGCTATCCGAAGAGAAAACTACTGCCCGAATTCGATCAAGAGGCCCTAGAGCCCTCGCATTAGAAAAATAAAAAAGCCATACGTTCGGATAGACGACCACACGGCCACCATAAAACGGCAAGTGGCGCCGCATTCAATGCGGCATGCGACCCAATTAAAGACTCGCATCATGGCCCAGCCAGGTCCATTTATGGGCCAAGAAAGCAAGCTCTCACAAGCAACGCAAAAAAGCCATCATCAGAATCCGGCACACCCAAATACAGGGGCGCTGCACACCCCCTATGTTTCACCGATGAGGTCCTGGAATACGAATTTACAGAGGGATTCAAACCCGTCAACATAGAGGCGTACGATGGAACAATAGACCCTGGAGTCTGGATCGAGGATTATATCCTCCACATACACATGGCTAGAGGAGATGATCTCCACGCCATCAAATATTTACCCCTTAAGCTTAAAGGGCCAGCCCGGCACTGGCTTAAAAGCCTTCCCGAAAACACAATTGGAAGTTGGGAAGAGCTCGAGGACGCTTTCCGAGCAAATTTTCAAGGCACCTACGTCCGCCCTCCGGACGTAGACGATCTCAGTCACATAACTCAACAGCCGGGAGAATCAGCGCGACAGTTCTGGAACATATTCCTTACTAAAAAGAATCAGATAGTGGATTGTCCGGACGCCGAGGCCTTAGCGGCTTTCAGGCATAATGTCTGAGACGAATGGCTCGCCAGACACCTCGGCCAGGAAAAGCCAAGAACAATGGCCGCACTCACAAGCCTCATGACCCACTATTGCGCAGGAGAGGACAGCTGGTTGGCACGACGCAGCCCCAGCGACCCAAGTACATCCGAAATCAGGGATGGAAACGGAAAACCGCGACGAAATAAGGACCGTCGCCGAATCAAAGGAAAAAGCCTGAAGAGCACGGCAGTCAATGCCGGATTCAAAAGCTCGCGGCAAAATCAAACAAATCCACCCCCTGAGGATAACAGGGATGATCCGTCCAGCTTAAATAGAATCCTGGGCAGAATATGTCAGATACACAGTACTCCTGGGAAGCCTGCCAATCACACCCACAGAGATTGTTGGGTTTTTAAACAATCCGGACAGCTTAACGCCGAACACAAGGGGCTCGACACACCAAGTGAAGAAGAGGACGAACCCCAAAGGTAGAATACCAGTAAACAAAAGAACTTCCCGCAAGAAGTCAAAACAGTGAACTTACTTCACATCACAAAACGTATGGCACCCATAAAGGTACGTACAATCAAACTTTCCCCTCAGGAGTCCCGCCACTGGTTACTAAAGCCAATCATTTTTTATCAGCTAGATTATTCTAGAAATATCAAAAACGCAGGCTGGACTGCCCTGATACTGGATCCAATAATTGATGGATTCCAGTTTACCAATGTCCTTATGGATGGCGGCAGTGGACTAAACCTGATATATCAGGATACAATCCACCGCATGGGCATAAACCCAGCAAGAATCCGCCACAGCAAATCCTCCTTTCAAGGGGTAGCACCAGGCCCGGACACCCATTGTATGGGTTTTCTCCGGCTTGTGGTCATATTTGGCTCTCCCAATAACTTTCATCGTGAAAGGCTGACCTTCCATGTAGTCCCATTTTCAAGTCGCTATCAAGCACTAATGGGACGCGGAGCTTTTGCTCGCTTTAACGCAATACTGCATTACGCATCTCTCACACTTAAGATGCCCGGTCCACGAGGCATCATCTCTTTAAAGGGAGCGCACTAAGATACGCCTCCTCCAAACGGAGGAATGCGCGGCCGCTTAAACAGCCGCACAATAAAGTAGCCTCGCCAACCAAAAGACCTTTTTTTATATAAGTCATCAAAGGCCACGGACCCGGACTCAACGAGTTCGGCACAAATCCATCAACACAGGCTCATAACGCCATATACCCCTGTACCGGGGGCTATACGCAGAGACAATAAAGCTCAACCTTATATATTTTTCACTTTATATTTAGTTTATTATCTTTTTATTCCGCACAACCCATTTTCAATTCAGTTCCTCTCTTTTACAGATGAACGTCGTGCGGCGCCCGTCCAAGACACGACACAGCGGAGACACTGCATAAACCTTTTTTACTGTCTCTTGCTGCTATACATCCCCTGGTTTTTTCTACTATAACCAAGGAGGAGGCTGGCGTTTTGTCATGTGGCCACGCTAGAATTTTTTTGCTCGTACCTGGACACTAGGGGCTCTTTTTTTAAGGGTATTGTCTCACCCGCACTGATAAAGACCGAACACCTTAGGGAGTGTCCGGCGTCGCGAGTTTTGGCACTACATGCATCAGCTCCGAATCATGATTTTGGTCATATGTTGGGTTGCCCGGCTCCTGAGTTCGGCCACCTTACGTTCCGCTCTATCGGCTAAGGTAGCACCAGGAGAACTACTGCGATTATGCCCCGGTTCGGCCGGGTGAGCACCTCAGTAGAGAAAGCCGAAAACCGACTGTCATGATGTAGCGCGAGACTGGTCGCCACTCGATGACTCATAGGGATTTTTCGAATCCCTCCGCTTTGACGAAGGGTCGTTTCCCGGTCAGGCACGTACGCGCTCCGAACTCGGGCAAAGCGCATTCGCCACTAAAGGGCTAACTAAAGAGTCCCACTGTCAAGCTCCTATGGCTAAGTGAAAGTGTTAAAGCATTATAGTCTAGTTGCCTAGCCCGCTGCGCTATCACCTCCTTTGTAGGACCAAGACGTTGGGTTAAGTGTGAAAATGTGTCTTCTGCGCGCACCCCCGCACTATGTGCGTGGGGGCTGAAGTCAATGACTACAATCTTTCTAAATTTATATATATTAAAACGGCCACACAGGAGGTGTTCTTAATACTTGAAGGCACAAGTCTAAAAATGCCACTACAATTTATCAAAATACTATTTTATGATTACATATGCTATCATAATATAGCATCCTTCGAGCACTGCGTCTCTATTACGCGAGCGCCTTCGAGGACTTCCTCAAAATAGTGCTCGGCCGGTGTTTGGCTTTTGTCCGAATCCCAGGACGCAATAGTGGTGGGCTCCATATTTGCCCAGTATGTCTTGACACGGGCAATAGCCAGCCAAGCGCCCTCTACGCACGCTGACCTCTTCATAGCATCGACACGTGGCACCACGTCTAGCAATTGCTGCACCAAGCTAAAATAGCTCTTCGGCTTCGATCTCCCCGGACACAAACGATCCATGACGTACTTCATGGCGAGTTCAGACAACCTATTCAGCTTGGCCCATTGGGCCAGGCGATCGTCCACTGCCAGCGGACGATCTGGATTGATGAATTGTGACCAAAAGAGCTTCTCCACTTCATGATCCTTTTTATCTCGAAAATGTTCAGTCGCATCAGTGGCACTAGCCGCCAAATCCAGATAGGTGTCCTCTATACTCCACATCTGGTTTAACGGGGCAAACTTCGGATCACAAAATTTTCTCCGCAGCAAGAAGGGCTTTCCATCCGCAATCTGTCCGGCTTGACGCAACTCTTCCTTCGCCGCTCTCATTATAGAGCGGGCGTCCTTGGCGTCAGCAACAGCCTTCTCTAAGCTCGTTTGCTTCGCCCGATCTTCTTCTTCAAGAAGCTTGCAATGGTCAGTAGCACTCTTTAACTTTACGGCCATATCAGCCATTTCATCCTTGCTTCGGCAATGGGCAGCCTGTTCGGCTTTCAGCTCTTCAAGGGCTTTCACGGCAGCCGCATCGCTTTTTCTGGCTTGATCCTTCGCTCGGGCGAGTTCGGCCCTAAGACCTTCCACGGCGGCCGCACCATCTGCGTCAAGCACACACACGGTAAGATATTGACATACAGCTCATCTTACTAACAATCGCCTAATGATTTCAATACCTTCAGCACCATCAAGCCGCTTGTTAACAAGCACGATGTCGGCTTCTGCCTCATCCAGTTGTCGCTTTAGTTCGGCATATTCACAAGTCCGGCTTGACTCCGGACAATCAGCCACCTACATATAAAGGTGCCACTTAAAGGACCTGGGATTAAGATCCTCTGCGCGCCGTACATCTTTACGACGCACAGAGTCTCAGGGGCTACTATCTACACAGGGCGCACTTTATTTATGCGCAATTAATACAAATGTATGTTATTTAAAAACGTACCTCGAGGCCTGCCACTAAACTCTTGACGGCCTCGTGCAGTCCGCTTTCGGCGGATGAAATCTTTTCAATTACCGTGCTCATTAACGCATGATGGTCCTCTGAGACAAAGGCTCGCCCCAGCAGAATCTTTAGCTCCTCCGACCGAACACCAGATGGTGCCGGACTCGTCCCATGGCCTTCCTCAAAGGCCGGACACGGAAAACCTCGGGGGACAGTACCATCCACCCCTAGCGGATCCGGAGAAATCCCCCACGACGACACTTCAGCGCCGCCCGCCTTGCTAGGCGATATAGAAGGAGGAGGCATTCCGCTCTCCATCATCTCTGGAAGAAGATCCCCCGAGGACGAGTTCTGCTGAGAAGGGCTGAGGTCCAAACTACAAAGTAAGGTTTCGGTTAAAACTTCTCAGATATAAATCAAGGATTTCTCTTAAAAGAAAAACTCTTCTTCTACTTACGGCTCGCTGGAGAGCTGGTCCCTTTTAGGGTTTAGTTCGGCCGAGGGGCTCCCCGGCGTTTGGTCCTCTGACAAGGATTCTTTCCCCCGCTTCGAGGCTACGGTCTCCGGGTCATCAGAGGCGGCCCTTTTCTTTCCCTTAGGAGAGGAATTATCGATTCCCCCCTTCAGAAGGGCCTCTTTCGAAGAGGCCACGGTCTCCTTGTCCTCCCCCTTATTTCCCTCCAAAGGCACTTCCTCCAGCATACTGACTAGCACGGGATCCAGCCTGGTTTCGGGAAGGGGAGCCGGACACTTGATCAGCTTTGCCTTCGCTATCCACTCCTGCTTAAAAAGAAGAAGCGCTGTTAAAAATAAGTTAATTATCCGGATAGAAGGTCCGGTCGCAAGGTCACCTACTTGAGTATCCGGGCGATTGTGGCTTAAACCAGCATCCTCGGTCAAATCCGAACTCACTTCCTGTGATCCGAAGAACAGTTTATACATCTCCACGGGCATCATGCCCATAAAATTTTGGAGAGCTCATGGTCCCTCCGGATTGAATTCCCACAAGCGAAGGGGGCGACGTTGGCCGGGCAGTGTCCGGCGAATCAGCATGACTTGTGTCTCCTTGACCAGGTTGAGGTCTCCCTTCAAGAGATCCTTAATGCGGCCTTGCAGTAGAGGAATGTCTTTGGGCAAGCCCCGATCTAACCCCGTGTTAATCCACGATGCTAACCGTGGTGGGGGACCCGAGCGAAAGGCCGGAGGCGCCACCCATGCGGTGCCCTGAGGAGCGGTTATGTAGAACCACTCCTGTTGCCATAAGCCAAGCTCCTCTTGAAAAGTGCCCTCGGGCCATGGAGCGTCGGCATTTCTTTTTATAACAGCGCCTCCGCACTCTGCGTGATGCCCTTCGATTATCTTCAGTTCTACTTTGAAGGTCTTGAGCCACAGTCCGAAGTGAGGGGTAACGCGGAGGAACGCTTCACACACAACTATGAACGAGGAGATATGGAGGATGGACTCCGGAGCTAAGTCGTGGAATTCCAGCCCATAATAAAACATCAGCCCCCTCACGAAGGGATCCACGGGGAAGCCTAATCCCCGAAGGAAGTGGGATATGAATACCACACTCTCGCCGGGCTGAGGGCTAGGGATCACCTGTCCTTGAACAGGCAGCCTGTGTGGAATCTCCCTGGTCAGGAATCTAGCTTCCCTCAATCTTGATACGTCCTCCTCCGTAACGGAGGAGGGCATCCATCGGCTTTGGAGTTCAGAGCCGGACATTATCGAAGATCCGGTGCGCTCGGAATTTGGAAGCCTAGGGTGCTGGAACTCGAGGCGACGGGTGAGCTTGTTTTGAGAATAGAAGCGGGGAACAGGGCCTTGGTCTCTTTATAGGAAGCAGAATATCAAGCGCCCTCCCCGTAACCGTCTTAGACTAGCCTTTAATTAAGGCAAGACGTGCTAACAGGCACGATTGGGTTACCCACGTCCGTATTAATGAGAATCCCGTTAAAGGGGGCACACGATCTCTGCTTCGACAAGACGTGCCAAGGAAACCGCCTCGCTAAACGAGCTGAGGTGGAACAATGAAAACAATTTATATAAAGGGCTTGGCCGCAGTGTTATGACGCATATCGGAATACGTCAGCAGATTTGATTTGTGTTAATATTATTCTCTATATGGCAATATGTGGAAACTTATTTTGCAGAGCCGGACACTATTTTGTGGTGTTTAATCTTCTTGAAGAACTTGGAGGAGGAACCCGCCTTGCAATGCCAAAGACAATCTGCTCGCCGGACTCGTCGTCATTGAAGCCTAGTTCAGGGGCTACTGAGGGAGTCCTGGATTAGGGGGTATTCGGATAGCCGAACTATACCTTCAGCCGGACTCCAGGACTATGAAGATACAAGATTGAAGACTTCGTCCCGTGTCCGGAAGGATCTTTTCTTGGCGTGGAAGGCAAGCTAGGCGTGCGGATATTCAAGATCTCCTACCATTGTAACCGACTCTGTGTAAAGCCTGACCCTATCCGGTGTCTATATAAACCGGAGGGTTGTAGTCCGTAGGACAACCATCATCATACACAATCATACCATAGGCTAGCTTCTAGGGTTTAGCCTCCTTGATCTCGTGGTAGATCCACTCTTGTACTACCCATATCGTCAATATTAA
This sequence comes from Aegilops umbellulata, assembly GCA_032464435.1. Lineage (NCBI taxonomy): Eukaryota > Viridiplantae > Streptophyta > Magnoliopsida > Poales > Poaceae > Aegilops > Aegilops umbellulata. The sequence continues at coordinate 154,327,313 of CP136058.1, read as the reverse complement.
TCTAGCAGGAGTAGGGTTTTACCTCCACCGAGAGGGCCCGAACCTGGGTAAAATAAAGTGTCCCTTGTCTCCTGTTACCATCCGACCTTGACGCACAGTTCGGGACCCCCTACCCGAGATCCGCCGGTTTTGACAACGACACCTAGCTTCAATGACGAGGAGACTGGCGCACAGATTGTTTTCGGCATTGCAAGGCGGGTTCTCCCTTCCGAACTCCAAGATAGTCTTCAGATGTGATGATAGTATCCGGACCTGTCACATACAACATACATGAACGCAGAGAGAATATATTCTTACACGAGCTCCATCCGCTGACAATTTTTTTGCAGCACGACATTACGTCTGACCGGTCATAATTCCAAACTGCATTTGTGTTCGACGCCCCACGTCCCGAGACACGGTTTCCATTGGCACGTCTTGTCAAAGCCGAGATCATGTCTCCTTATTGCGGGATTCTCATCAATGCGGGCATGGGCAACCCAATCGTGCCGTTTATACAGCCCTTGGGAATAGGTGAATCTTAAGGCGAGTGAGGAGGCGCTTGATATTCATGGCCTTTATAAGGGGATAAGGATTCCCTCTTCCTCTCTCACGCCCTCTCTATGTCTCCGCCTTTCCAATCTCGAGCTCCAGCGCCCAAGTACTCATCTCCTTTCCACTCAAGCAACCATGTCCGGATCTGGAGGTCAAGGCAAGTGGATGGTCTCCTCCATCAAGGAGGATGACATTACTGAGGTTCGGGCGGCCAGATATTTGGCAAAGGAGATGGCCCACCGTCTGCCGGCCGAGGGACAAGTCGTCCCCATGCCGAAGCCCGCCGAGAGGATAGTATTCATCCCCCATTTCTTCCGCGGGCTAGGGTTCCCACTCCACCCTTTCGTCCGCGAGCTGATGTATTATTACGGGATAGATTTCCATGATCTGTCTCCAAATTCCTTCCTCAACATCTCGGCGTTTATCGTCATGTGTGAGGCCTTCCTTCGCATCCAACCCCACTTCGGGCTGTGGCTCAAAGTCTTCAACGTGAAGCCGAAGGTGGTGGATGGCCAGCATGCGGAGTGCGGAGGAGCCATGGTGAGCAAGCTACCCAACGTCTCCTGGCCGAAAGGTACTTTTGTGGAGACAGTAAAGGAGTGGAAGAGACAATGGTTCTACATCACAGTATCCCGCGGCACCACCAGGGCCGCGTCTCCTGAATTCTGCTCCGGTGCTCCCATGCGACTCACCTCCTGGGTCGAGAAGAGTCCGGACTGGTGTTCACCCGATTTGCTGATAGCGTTGCAGACGAGCGTCTAGAGCATGATAGCCAAGGAAGTCAAGCTCGTCGATGTGATCCAGGTGATGCTAGTTCGCCGGATTCTTCCATGCCAGCGCAGAAGTCGCCCTCTTGGGACTTTAACTCGAAGAAGCATCAGACCCTGGTGAGGCTCTTCGACACCACCCACGAAGATGCCTGGAAGTTGCTCTTTAAGGACAACGGGAAACCGCCGGCCACGGATTCAGACTGTCGTCACGATTGTAAACACCCCGCCAGCGAGGTATGTTATTTTCAATGCATTCACCACTTGTTTGTTTCAAGGATGACGCCTGAGCCTTTATTGTTGCTCTTTCAGGATTGGATGGAGAGGGCGAAGCAGATCCAGTGTTCGGCTCCGCTGCCTGAAGAACCGGTCATCCCGCGTCTAGCGAAGATGCTGGTGTCGGCGCCATACAAGGCGCCGGAGAAGAAGGCCAAGAAGAAGGCCAAGGGGCCAAGAGTGGCCCCCGTTGCAAGGGCACCTCGGACGTGATGTCCTAAGACGACGAAGCTCATTCCTTTGTCCCCGAGGACAATGACGAGGAAGATAAGGAGGAAGAAGAAAACAACCATCCCCCTGAGGAGAGGAGGAAGAAGAGGGTGGCTTCGGCACATCTGGAAGCGGAAGCACCCAAGAAGGGGAAGGGCGTCCCAGCGGTCAATACCACGTGGGACGTTGATAGCATTCTGGAACGACGCCCCCGAACTAAGCCCCAGGCCGCATCGTAAGTGACATGGCTCGCTCATGCGCACATCCGGCCCTTTCTCTTCATTATCTTCACATAGTTAACTGTAATATTGTAGTCCGGCCCGCGACCTGATCCAGCGATCCTCATCTGGAGGTTCATTGGCTCCGTCGAAGATGGCGAGCATGTCGCCACCTGCCTGCTTATTCCCCCAGGGCCAGGGATGATACCGAAGTGTTGTCCCGGAGGATTGCACTGAACCGGGGAGGAGCCCAAGACGCTATCCGGGAGGCACCACAAGGCAAGACCTCCACTGCCTGACACATGGGGGAGCCGATCCCCCCCGAAGGGGGTCGCATCCAGTTCGGCCCTCAGCCAAATATGATTCCAGAGACTCATATGGCTCCGAAGTCGGGCGAGCAGCCCCCTTTGAAGGAGGGGGGTGCGCCGCTTCCACCAGTGGCCCCTGTCCATCCAGGGGCGCCGAATAACCTGAGGGAGGCGCTACGAGGCGCCTCCATCGTGGACGAGCACAATGTCCTTATGGGTGCGGTGATCGAGAAGGTTCAGTCCGCCAAGAGTGGACTGAATGAAGCCTGCAGTGTCCTCCCTTTCCTCTTTGGTGCAAAGGGGGCAAGCGCAGGCGAGAGGATCAAGCAAAGGCACCCATTTCGGTGCAACGAGACCAAGACCAGCTCCACGACAAGGAGGAAGTCACTGTGGGGCCCAAGCCGGCGTCATCACTAGAGCCTTTGGCAGGCGAAGACCAACTTTATTCAGGATAAGTGTACCAGATGTTCCCCTTCAAATTGGCCAATTGTTGGCGCCCTTCCCGCTCAATATTTGGGAAGAGGCCCAGGGCCTTTGCCTATAAATAGGACTAGCCGCCCCCAGGGTAGAGGCATCTGATTGAGTATCTAGAGCAAGTAGAGAGAGAGAGAGAGAAAGAGAAGGGCGATCGAACTCTCCCTAGCAGTTCATCCCCTAACCAAGAACAGGCCCTCGCGAGGCCGTTCACTTGTACCGATTCTTCCTCATCAGCCCAAGAGGCAATCCACCCACCACATTGGAGTAGGGTATTACACCACAATGGTGGCCCGAACCAGTATAAACCCTGTGTCTCATGTGTTGTTCCTGTAGTAGTTTAGATCCTTACAAGACGGAGAGGTAGAGGGCACGATCTCCGCGCGCACCCCAGAGTTCGAACCTTAAGGGTTTGCCCGAAACCCAGAATCTGACATTTGGCGCGCCAGGTAGGGGTGCGCCGGAATCAGCCTTCCACCGCTCCGCTCTCCTCCGACCACCGCATCCATGTCTGACGCTCGTCGGGCCCGCGCCGAGCGCCGGGCCGCCATCGCTTCCCGCGCCGTCCAGACGGCCCCTGTCGGTCGGCGTCCTCATCGTTCCCCGTCGCCCGCCGTCAACGCCGCCTCCGGCCCGGCGGGGAACGAGCAGCAAGCGTCCTCCCAGCACCCGTCCGTGCGGAGGGATGGCCGCACTGCCACCCCGTCGCTCACCCCAGCAGCTTCTTCGACGCATGCGCTGCGCGCGCCCTTGGAGGCTCGAGCTACGCTCATCGCGGCGAACGAGCTCCTGCGCTACCGCTCCGTCGACGACGTCTACGAGGAGTGGCTCGACCGCGTCGCCGAGCTCGTCCGCGCCGCAGGGGGCTCTCCCGCGCCTTCCGCACCACTATGCCGCACTCCGCCCCGCATGGGCAATGAAGCCCCGGGGGCGTTCCAGCTGCCACCTTTCCAAGAAGATGCCATGGCCCCAAGGCGCGCAGCTCCTGGGAGGAACCTGCTCCATCATGCGTCGGCCCAGCAGGAACGGAGCTGCCAAGAGGTCCCGCGACCACAAGAGGCCGCCCGGGCGCTCCTGGCCCCGGCTCGCCGAGACCCCGCTCCCGGCCCCGGCACGTCAAGACCCCGCGTTGCTCCCAGCTGCGGTGCAAGGGGACCCACAAGGCCAAGCTCTCCCTCAACCAAAACCCCCCGCGGCCACCGCTGGCTGCCGCGCCTACACCCTCGAGCTGCGTAGCGTCGCGTGGCCCGGCAAGTTCAAACCGGACCTGCCTCCTCGCTACGACGGCACAACTGATCCCACGGAGTTCCTCCAGCTCTACGAGCTGAGAATTGAAGCTACCAGCGGGGACGAGAAGGTCATGGCGAACTGGTTCCCCATGGCGTTGAAGGAAGGTGCTCGCACTTGGCTCCTGAACCTGGCCCCAGGCACGATCTCCTCCTGGGACCAGATGCGTACTCACTTCATCGCCAACTTCCAAGGTACCCGCGACCGGCCTCCTGCCGTGAGCGACATGCGCTGCATCAAGCAGCAACCTGGAGAGACCCTGCAGAAGTACATCCAGCGCTTCAACAGTGCGCGCCTCAAGATCCCCAGGGTGTCTGAAGAAGCAATCATTTCGGCCTTCTCCGATGGCGTGCGCGACGTCAAGATGAAGGAGGAGCTGGCGATGCATGAAGACCTCTGCACCTCCCTGGAGCTGTTCAACCTGGCGACCAAGTGCGCCAGAGCTGAGGAGGGACGCCTCTCCCTCCTCGAGCTGCCTGCCACATACCCAGAAGAGAAGAAGCCCAAGGCCAAGGACGTGAAGCGCAAGGGGGCTGTCGTGCTCGCGGCAGAACCGGACACCAAGCGGGGCAAGGATCTGACTGAATCCTCCAGGGGCAGCCGGTACTGTGTGTACCACGACCTCCACACCCACAACACCAATGAATGCCAAGAACTCCGCGCTGTGCGAGAATGAAGAGTCGGCCGACGCCCTGACCATGCTGACCAGGGCTACGGCCGAGGAGGAGGAAGGAACCGGGGACGCTGGGAAGACCGCGGCCCACGTCCAGGCTGGCGTGACCAACCTCGCGAGGACCGCTGGCGCGACCCGCCTCGCGAGGGGGACTGGAGGGATCAGCCTCGTGAGGATCGCCCTTATGGCAACCCAGGCCTGCCGCCGTTGCCGCCTCAGCCGAGAAGGAATGAAGACCGCCACCAAGACAAGGGGGTTGGGGGCTTCCATGAGCCTTGCGCCATCGCCTGCATCCTGGGCGGAGCTCAAGCTCCGGCCTCTCAACGTATCTTCAAGCAGTTTGCTCGCGAAGTGAATGCAGTCCTCCCCAAGCTCGAAGCAACGTGTCCCCTCAGGTGGTCGCCCTGCACCATCACGTTCAGCTCAGCAGACCAGCTCAAGTGCGCAGCCACAGCCGGAGTCCTCCCAATGCTTTGTTCCCCAGTCATCAGCAACGTTTTGGTCATCAGGACCCTCATCGACGGAGGGGCAGGGCTCAATGTCTTGTCCGTGGAAACGTTCAACAGCCTCCAAGTGCCCTATGACCAGCTTCAGCCAACCAAGCCCTTCTCCGGAGTCATCGACGGTTCCATAGTCCCGATCGGGCAGGTCTGCCTCCCAGTCACCTTCGGCACCTACGACAACTACCGCACCGTGCTCATCGACTTTTACGTCGCCCACATCCGCCTGCCGTACAACGCCATCCTCGGGTACCCGGCGCTGGCCAAGTTCATGGCCGTGACTCACCATGGCTACAACGTCCTCAAGATGCTAGGAAGCGGCGGCGTCATCATGGTGCCATGTCAAGAGAAGAATGCAGTGTGTGCTCTGGAGCGAGCCTTCCAGGCCGCGTCACTAGAAGACCCAGATCGCAGAAGCAGGAGGCTTCCTGAGACCACCCCCAAGAAGAAGAAGACAACATCCGGCTCAGACCCTCAGGAGGCAGGCCCTTCAAGGCCCGCGTCTGCCCAGGGGGACCCTCCTTCAATCGCATAGGGAAGCGCGCCCGGTGCCCTCCTCAGGAAGGGCTCGGGGGCTCTCACCTGGAGGGCCACCGACCTCGCCAAGGTCACGAGGGAGGCGCTGGGGCACCATGTGGAGGCGTGTTTCGAAGCACGCTTCCCTCGGAAGGAAGCCAGGGGAGGAAGGTCAGGCCAGCAGGAGTTTGTTAGCAAGGCCATTCAAGAACTACAGGAGTCGAGGATCATGAGAGGTTGCCGTCGCCCACCAGCTGTGGCTCCCCATCCAGGCGAGGATGGTGGGCTGCGCGTCTGCGTCGACGTACCAGGGCTCAATCAGATCGCCACGACGGAGCGCCTCTAGCCCTCACAAGTGGGGCGCTACGAAGGACCACCCCACAGCTATGTTTGCATGCCTTATGGCCTGCCGAGCGTGGCTGCGGCGTACCAGCGCATCATGAGGAGCATCTTGGAGGCGCAAGAAGGCAGGCGTTCCACAGCCCTGGCGGAGATGGAGGCTGCTCACGAGGAGCCACCAGTGCCTCCGGAGCCTCCCGAGGCCCCCGGGCCTGGGGGCTCGTGAGGACCAGCTTCCGCGGCCCACCGAGTCTGCTGCACCAACGCCACTGCACCGACGACGTCTTCAGGTGACATCTTTCAAGTTTCATTCTCAGCTGGGAGCGCCCTCCCAGGGTTGCGTCATTCCCAGGCCGCGTGGGTCTGTCCCTGCGGCATGTATCCCTTTTTATCTTCTCAGTCGCTAGCTTGCTTTGCTGGGGGCGCCCCTCGGGCTGCATCATCCCCAGGCCACTCGGGCTAGGCCCAGCGGCATGTATCCCTTCCGCTCTTATTTCCAATTATGCATCATTACTCGATGCCGTCCGCGGTACCTCTTCTTCTTCATGTCGACAACTTGCGCGTTAAAGGGGGGGTGCCTGAGCATCGCGACTCAGGGCTCTTACTGGCTCTCCATCCCTCATCCTTTGGCCTTGTCCACGGCATCGTGACCTGGCATACCAGCGACGGCTGAGACAAGCTCGAGGGTCGGGACCCGAGGACGTAGAGTGCCGGCATCTAACCAGATTTTGCAGGAACACATCTCAAGGTACGGCCCAGCGCCAGGCGCAACCCACCTAGAGGTAGGGCCTCGTGAGTCCCGCGCTGGCTCACGGGTGCCCCGACACACCTCGCCCGCTCCAACCGGCGAGCTCCTGAGCGACTAACAGTCAACTAATCGCTGCTATGGCAACCCCGTCTTCTTTTTTTGTGATGAATCTGCAGGGCCCATAGAGGGAACCGCGCTAGCCAAGGCCCTCATGGCGTTCCCTTCGCCCTTGCCCGTGCGAGCCGCTTGCACGTTAAAGGGGGGGTGCCTGAGCATCGCGACTCAGGGCTCCTACTGGCCCTCCAGCCCTCACCCTCTGGCCTTGTCCACGGCAACGCGACCTGGCATACCAGCGACGGCTGAGACCAGCTCAAGGGCCGGGACCCGAGAACGTAGAGCAGAAAAGGGGAGCAGAGGCGAGGGAGAAGGGGCACGCGAGGACCTTGGCCAGTGACTCCACTCAGGCTACCCCCCCCCCGGACCCGGCGGCACGCTGAGGGCAATCTCTGATCCTCGAGATAAGTCACCATCCAAAGCGTTGGCTACCGTGGCACTACCCCCGCACCTAGAGCGACTCTGTACTAGCGACGTTGCTTCCCTTTCTCACCTAGCGACGGCTGCTTGGGCGCCAAAGGGGACCACCTGAGCATCGCGACTCAGGGGCTCTTACCGGACCCCGGGTCGCTCACCTCCTGGCCTTGACCACGGCATCGCGACCTGGCATACCAGCGACGGCAAACGCCTCCTTGGGACTGGGACCTGTCGACGCAGAGCACCAAGCCCTCGCGAGGTGCGAAAGGGGGAACCAAACTATGACGGAATCTGCGATTCGCACAAATCCATAGCAAGGGTTACATATTAACAACAAGGATCACAGCCACCTTACAAGCCCCTATGGGGCACAATGTGATTCCTCGCAGGGAACGAATCCTAAAAGGTGCTAATTACACGCGCCCCTGCAAAAGATGCCATCATCAACAGTGGGCCGGTAGGCCCAGGCGCCAACCCCATCCAGATCAGGATCGACGGCGACCAAGCGAGCCTGCCCTGCTCCGGGAGCGGCGTCGGCTCGCGGGCTCGTAGCTGTCGTCGCTCGTCTCCGGCGTCGCGAAGACCTCACTGGGATCGCTGGATCCTCCAGTGCTCCCGTCGCTTGCGGAGCTGTCCAGGGGACGATTGGCAGGCCCAGCCGTCGCCGTGGCAAGGTCCCGGCCGCCTCCCCCGGGGCAGCACTCCAGCCGGCGACCGTTCGCGTCGAAGACCTTGAAGAACATCACCGAAGCGCCGTCGTACTCCAGGTGGATCGTGAGGGCGCCCTTCGTTCTGCAGCACCGAGCGATTTCACCCCAGCCACGAGTCATGAAGACCTCGCCTGGGGCGGTGATCGCAACCTCTGCCCCGGTCGCAGGAGTGCTGTAGTAGGCATGCTGCAGCCACAGCTCCAGGAGTCTCCCTTGCTGGAAGGCGGAGGCGAAGAAGGGAGGAAGGCGGATCCAAGTCCGCGGAGGCATGGCGGCGTGGAGCACGAGCTCGTGGGAGGAGCCCTCGGTGTGGACTCCAGAAGGAACAACCAACACCTTCGTGACCCTCCGGCGCCGCCGACGGCACTGGCCGAGGGGATCGGCATCTCCTCTTCCAGAGCCCTCGGCGTGGGCATACAAGGGAAGCGGGAACCCCGGCGGAGGCCGCTCGTACCAAGGCCTCAGCACCACTAGGCGGTTCTCCTTGTCTCGGCCGCGCAAGGCAGGCCGTTTCTTCGGCGGGAGCGGGTCAAGTACCTCTTGAGGAGCCTTTCCCTTCTCCGCCGCGGAGAACCGGCGAATCGGAGCCATCACACCAAGACGGAGCAAGAACTGAGGTGGAGGAGGAAGCAAGAAGAGATGGACTAGAAGGGCACGCGCGGTGCCGTACTTATAGCCGGCGGAGGCCAACCGCCGGCCTCCATGATCACAGGTAATCATGACATGGTTTGCATGCAGGGACTTGTCCAATCTGCGGGATCGTCGAGGCGCCGCGGGGAAGTGGAGACGCCCACGTCCAACCAACCGCCACGCGGCGCCCGAGGCCGCAGGCTGTTAGGGCCCGCGGCGCTTCGCCCTTGCCCTTTCGCCTCTCGGCACGGCCAAGTCCGTGCGCGCCTTGGGCCCGGGGGCTACTGTCGGCGTTCTGGGAACGGGGGTCCCCAGACTTGCCTGCCTACGGCCTGCGGCGTGGCTCGAGTGGGGGGCCAACGTGGCCCATCTTCATCAACACAAGGCTCAAGACCCTTGCGAGGGGCCAAGCCTCGCGAGGCGGACGACACGGCGCTTCCTCCAGCACGGCCTCCTTAGGCTGGCTCGCGAGGAGGCGGAGAGATCAAGGTGGGGTACCTCACGAGGTGCCCATGACGCAAGCCATGACGACCAAGGGTGCCAGGCAGGCGCCAGCCCGCGCAGTGTCCTCCCTTTCCTCTTTGGTGCAAAGGGGGCAAGCGCAGGCGAGATGATCAAGCAAAGGCACCCATTCCGGTGCAATGAGACCAAGACCAGCTCCGCGACAAGGAGGAAGTCACTGTGGAGCCCAAGCCGGCGTCATCACCAGAGCCTTTGGCAGGCGAAGACCAACTTTAGTCAGGATAAGTGTACCAGATGTTCCCCTTCAAATTGGCCAATTGTTGGCACCCTTCCCGCTCAATATTTGGGAAGAGGCCCAGGGCCTTTGCCTATAAATAGGACTAGCCACCCCAGGGTAGAGGCATCTGATTGAGTATCTAGAGCAAGTAGAGAGAGAGAGAGAAAGAGAAGGGCGATCGAACTCTCCCTAGCAGTTCATCCCCTAACCAAGAACAGGCCCTCGCGAGGCCGTTCACTTGTACCGATTCTTCCTCATCAACCCAAGAGGCAATCCACCCACCACATTGGAGTAGGGTATTACACCACAATGGTGGCCCGAACCAGTATAAACCCTGTGTCTCATGTGTTGTTCCTGCAGTAGTTTAGATCCTTACGAGACGGAGAGGTAGAGGGCACGATCTCCGCGTGCACCCCAGAGTTCGAACCTTAATGGTCTGCCGGAACCCCAGAATCCGACAGGCTCTTCTTTGTCGTCGCCAGATCCTTTAGGTGTCCATATACACGTCGTATGAAGAGGTGGCCGTCCAAAGTCCAGTGAATGGCGGGTCTTGTCCTTGCTCCTTGTCGGCATCATCGTCTATAACGTCGATGTCTTCGGAGCCATAATCGAGCTCATCGGTTAAGTCCTCGACGGTAGCTATGAAGTGGGTGGCGGATGGGAAGCAAAATTCCCCATCATCAGCCTCTAACTCGAAACGAACATAGTTCGGCTGCGAGTCCTTCTCCAAGGACAAATTATTTAAAGAGTTCAGCACATCGCCCAGGGGTGAGTGCTGGAAGACGTCTGTGGCGCTGAATTCAAAGATTGATAACTGATCTAGCTCGGTGTCCACAGGCGTACACGGTCCGGAACTTATAGCCGGAGACGAGTCCGAAGTTTCGTTGATGCAAATATTGTAGGGTGTTGAGTCTGTGTGCGGCTCCAACACCGCGGACTCTATGGCTTTGGATGGCACGATCTGCGCTGGTTCTAAGGCTGTTGCAGCAACAGGAACCATCTCCTGGATGTGATCTGATGACAGATTTAAGTCATGTTCATCGGAAAAAGGGGGAGCGATCGACGTGGTCTCAAATCCATTGAAGATCAAGTCTCCACGGATATCCGCGACGTAGTTCAAGCTTCCAAATCTTACTTGATGGCCAGGGGCGTAGCTATCGACCTGCTCCAGATGGCCAAGCGAGTTGGCCCGCAGTACGGAGCCGCTGAACATAAAAATATGTCCGGGGAGGAAGGTTCCTCCTTGGACAGGGTCATTATCGATGATTGAAGGGGCCATCAAACCTTTTGTCGACGGTATAGTGGAACTCTCAATGAAAGCACCAATGTTGGTGTCGAAACCGGCAGATCTCGGGTAGGGGGTCCCGAACTATGCGTCTAGGATCGATGGTAACAGGAGACGGGGGACACGATGTTTACCTAGGTTCGGGCCCTCTCTATGGAGCTAATACCCTACTTCCTTCTTGATTGATCTTGATGAATATGAGTGTTACAAGATTTGATCTACCACGAGATCGTAATGGCTAAACCCTAGAAGTCTAGCCTATATGACTATGGTAATGTGTATATGCTTTCCAGACTAACCCCTCCGGTTTATATAGACACCGGGGGGATCTAGGGTTTACATAGAGTCGGTTACATGAGAAGGAATCTTCATAGTTGGTCTCCAAGCTTGCCTTCCACGCCAAGTGGAGTCCAATCAGGACACAGGTACAGTCTTCGGCCTTCATGTCTTCACAGCCCATCAGTCCGGCCCATGGATAACAGGTCGGACGCCCGAGGACCCCTTAGTCCAGGACTCCATCAGTGGCCTCAGGAGGGCGCTCGGCCTTGCTGTCGGGGTCGGCGATTGCTGCAGCTTGGAAGGCACGCTCGAGGGAGCACACCGCATCTCTTTCTTCGCACGGGACTGTGATGATTCCGCCGCTTCCCGGCATCTTGAGGACATTGTAGCCGTGATGGGTCACCACCATGAACTTGGCCAGGGCTGGATACCCGAGGATGGCATTGTACGGTAGACGGATGTGTGCGACATCAAAGTCGATGAGTTCGGTGCGGTAATTTTTGCGTTCTCCGAAGGTGACGGGAAGGTGGACCTGCCCGATCGGGGTTGTGGAGCCGTCGGTCACTCATGAGAAAGGCTTGGTAGGCTGAAGCTGGTCATATGGCACTTGGAGGTTGTCGAACGTGTCGACGGACAGGACATTGAGCCCTGCGTCATCGTCGATGAGGGCCTTGGTAACTTGCACGTTGCTGATGACTGGTGGACAAAGCATCGGGAGGACGCCTGCAGTAGCTGCGCACTTGAGCTAATCTGCCGAACTGAACGTGATGGGGCACTTGGACCATCTGAGCGGGCGTGTGGCCTCGAGCTTGGGGAGGACTGCATTCACTTCGCGAGCAAACTGTTTGAAGATACGCTACGAGGCTAGGGCTTGAGCTCCGCCCAAGATGTAGGCGATAGCGCGCGGCTCCTGGAAGCCCCCAGCCCCCTCGTCTTGATGGTGGTTGTCATTCCTTCTGGGTGGTGGCGGTAGTGGAGGAAGGCTAGCGTTGCCTTGAGGACAATCCTCACGAGGCTGGTCCCTCCAGGCGCCCTCGTGAGGCCGATCCTGCCAGCTGTCCTCACGAGGCCGGTCGCGCCACTCCTGGCGCAGGCCACGGTCGTCCCAGCGCTCGCCACCACGTCCTCCTCCTTGGTTGTAGCCCCGGTCGCTGCACTCGGGGCGTCGACCGAAGCGTCCTCCTCGAATGGCTCTAAGCTCTTGACAGTCGTTGGTGTTCTGGGTATGCAGGTTATGGAAGGCGCAGAATGGTCGGCTGCTCTTGGATGACTCGGGCTGGTCTCTGCCGTGCTCGGTGTCCGGTTCCGCCGCGATCACGGCTGCTCCCTTGCGCTTCACGTCCTTGGACTTGGCTTTCTTCTCCTCCGGGTCCACAGCCGGGAGCTCGAGGAGGAAGAGGCGCCCCCCCTCAGCTCTGGCGCACTTGGTCGCCAGGTTGAACAACTCCAGACACGTGCACAACTCCTCGTGGATGGCGAGCTCCTCCTTCATCTTGACGTCACGGACGCCATCAGAGAACACGGAGATCATTGCCTCTTCCGTCACCTTGGGAATCTTGAGACGAGTGTTGTTGAAGCGCTAGATGTACTTCTGGAGGGTCTCTCCTGGTTGTTGCTTGACGCGACGTAGGTCACCCATGGCCGGGGGCGGTCACGAGTGCCCTGAAAGTTGGCGACAAAGCGGTCGCGCATCTCGTCCCAGGAGGAGATTGAGCATGGAGGCAGGTTCAGGAGCTAGGAGCGGGCGCCATCCTTGAGAGCCATGGGAAACCAGTTCGCCATGACTTTCTCGTCGCTGTTGGCTGCCTCAATGCTCAGCTCGTAGAGCTGCAGGAACTCCGCGGGGTCGGAGGTGCCGTCATAGCGAGGAGGCAGATCTGGCTTGAACTTGCCCGGCCAGGCGACGCTACATAGCTTGGATGTGAAGGCGCTGCAGCCGGCCATGGTCACCGGGGCCCGCCTTGGAGGTGGAGCTTGGTCTTGGCGCCCGCGCGCCGCTACGGCAAGCGGCACGGGGCCTTGCCGCAGCAAACGATCTTGGTGCGGCGATGCGACGAGTGGTGGAGCGTTCTCTTGCGATCGAGGGACTTCTTGACAGCTTCTTTCTTCATGCACGGGCGCCGGACGCGGTGAGTCATGCCGTGGAGCCGCACGCCTTGGCACTAGGGCGCCGTCTTGGTGAAGAGGTGGTGGAGGTGCTTCATGAGCTACATCGCGTGTAGCTGGCGAAGGGCGAGGCGGAGAGAAGGACGGCGTAGGGGGGGCCCTGCGGCGCGGACAAGCTCGGCAATGCGGTCGAGCCAGTCCTCGTAGAGGTCGTCAACTGGGCGGTAGCGCAGGAGATCGTGCGCCATGAGGAGTGCGGCTCGTGCATCCGTGGGAACGCGACGAGCGTGAGACGACGAACCAGCGGGAGTCAGCGATGGAGTGGCATTGCGGCCGTACCGCCGCACCGAGGGGTGCAGGGAGGATGCTTGCTCCTCGTTCTCCGCCGGGCCGGTGGCAGCGTTGGTGGCAGGCGACGGAGAGCAATGGAGTGGCCCGCCGACAGGGGCCGTCTGAGCAACGCGGGTGGCGAGGGCAGCCCGGCGCTCGGCGCGGGCGCGACGTGCGTCCGCCATGGAGACGATGAAGCGACATGACGCGGAGCGATGGAAGGGAAGCTTCGGCGCACCCCTACCTGGCACACCAAATCTTGGATCACGGGTTCCGGCAAAACCCTCAAGGTTCGAACACTGGGGTGCGCACAAAGATTCCCCCCTACCGATCCACGTCCTAGCTTTACTAAGATCTCACAGACTAACTCGACGAAGTCACAACACAAGGGACACAAGATTTATACTGGTTCGGCCACCGTTGTGGTGTAATACCCTACTCCAGTGTTGTGGTGGTGGTGGATTGCCTCTTGGGCTGATAATCAACACTAGAAGGGGAAGAACAGCCTCCTGAGGTTGAGGTGTTCTTGTGCTTGGTGTGTGGCTAAAGATCAGATGCCTGAGGCTCAGTTGTCTCTTGATTGGTTCGCCCCTACGATGGTGGCTAGTCCTACTTATGTAGGCCCTGGTCCTCTCCCAAAACATTGAGCGGGAAGGGAGCTAACAACGGCCAATTTGAAAGGGTGAAAGGATGGAGAAGAGGTGTCTAGAGGGGGGTGATTAGACACTAAGTGCCAAAAGTTGCAGTTTTTAAGATTCTTAAGTTTAAGTGGAGTTTAAGCACAAGTTTAACAAACACAATACATATCAAGCAAGCATGCAATGAGTATATGAGCACCGGAAAGTAAAGCATGCAACTTGCAAGAATGTAAAGGGAAGGGTTTGGAGTATTCAAACGCAATTGGAGACACCGATGTTTTTGTCGTGGTTCCGATAGGTGGTGCTATCGTACATCCACGTTGATGGAGACTTCAACCCACGGAGGGTAACGGTTGCGCGAGTCCACGGAGGGCTCCGCCCACGAAGTGTCCTCGAAGAAGCAACCTTGTCTATTCCATCACGGCCGTCGCCCACGAAGGACTTGCCTTACTAGCGGTAGATCTTCACGAAGTAGGCGATCTCCTTGCCCTTACAAACTCCTTGGTTCAACTCCACAATCTTGTCGGAGGCTCCCAAGTGAGACCTAGCCAATCTAGGAGACACCACTCTCCAAGAAGTAACAAATGGTGTGTTGATGATGAACTCCTTGCTCTTGTGCTTCAAATGATAGTCTCCCCAACACTCAACTCTCTCTCACAGGATTTGGATTTGGTGGAAAGAAGATTTGAGTGGAAAGCAACTTGGGGAAGGCTAGAGATCAAGATTCATATGGTAGGAATGGAATATCTTGACCTCAACACAAGTGTAGGTGGTTCTCTCTCTCAGAAAATGTGTATTGGAAGTGTAGATATGTTCTGATGGCTCTCTCCACGAATGAAGAGTGGGTGGATGGGTATATATAGCCTCCACACAAAATCTAACCGTTACACACAATTTTCCAAACTCGGTGGGACCGAATGGTCAAACTCGGTCGGACCGATTCAGCAAACCTAGTGACCGTTAGGATTTTCGGTGAGACTGAGATGCAACTCGGTAGGACCGATATGGTTAGGGTTTGGGCATAACGTAATCTCGGTGTGACCGATTACACAAACTCGGTGGGACCGAATTTGGTAATAAGCTAACCAGAGAGTTGGTCAGGCAAACTCGGTGAGACCGATTAGACAAACTCGGTGGGACCAATTTTGGTAATAAGCTAACCAGAGAGTTTGCATTGTAATCTCGGTAGTACCGATTGCTCAAACTCGATGAGACCGATTTTGGTAATGGACATACACAGAGAGATTACAATCCCATCTCGGTGAGACCGAGATCCCTATCGGTGAGACAGATTTGCTAGGGTTTGTGGCAGTGGCTATGACATCTGAAACTCGGTGGCGCCGGATAGATGGAATCGGTGGGGCCGAGTTTGACTTTTGGTTTAGGTCATATGTGGATGTGGGAAAGTAGTTGAGGGTTTTGGAGCATATCACTAAGCACTAAAGAGCAAAAAAACTCATTAAGCAACACCTCATCCCTCCTTGATAGTATTGGCTTTTCCTATGGACTCAATGTGATCTTAGATCACTAAAATATAAAATGTAGAGTCTTGATCTTGAAGCTTGAGCCAATCATTTGTCCTTAGCATCTTGAAGGGGTTCCACATCCTGAAGTCCATGCCACTCCATTGTTGAACTTATCTGAAGCATACTAGGTATAAGTGTTAGTCCAACAAGAGATATGTTGACATTAATTATCAAAACCACCCAGGGAGCACTTGTGCTTTCAAAGGGGACAGCTAGTACAGCTTATCCTGATGAAAGCGGTCTTTGCCTGCAAAAGGCTCTGGTGGTGACGCCGCCTTGGGCTCCATGGTGACCTCCCTGCTGGTCTTGGTCTCATTACACTGATATGGAAACCTTTGTTTGATGCCTCGGTACTCCGCGCCTACGCTTGCCTCCTTTGCACCAAACAGGAAACAAGGACGCTGTGCACGCTGGCGCCCGCCTGGTCTTGATCGTCAAGGCTCACGTCATGAGAACCTCGCGAGGTTTGCCTTGCCTTGATCTCTCAGCCCCTCGCGAGCCTGCCTGGCGAGGCCGCTCCTGAGGAGGTCTTGCGTCGTCCGCCTTGCGAGGCTTGGCCCCTCGCGAGGGTCTTGAATGCCTTGTTGATGAAGATGGGCCGTACAGGCCTGCTAGCAAATCCACGCCATGGGCCGCAGGCGGGCAAGTCTAGGGACCCTCGTTCCCAGAACGCCGACAGCGTTTGTCGAGTGCTTATTAAGAAAGTTTTTGTACAAGTTTCTGAACGAACTCCTTAAGAAAAGTTCTCCAAAAGTCCCCTATGAAAGAATCCTTTGAAGCATATGACCTTCACAAACATTTTGACTACTCATGGAGCAAAAATGGACTCCGTATGAGTCAGATATCCATGTTTCAGTCAACACTGCGCAAAACTAATTCCGAACGACAGTTATAGAGTAGTTCTTGTGTAGTTGCATTCGTTTTTCTCTATTCTACTTTACTAAACATCTCCATTTGAGATCCAATTACTTATAGGGAAATGCAAGAGACCTTAGTTATGATGATGCACTAGGTCCCCAGCTGGTTCATTGTGTATGTTCTCCAAAGGTGTTTGCCAAGTGCTCATTAAGAACGTTTTTGTACAAGTTTCTGAACAAACTCCTTAGGAAAAGTTCTCCAAAAGTTCCCTATGAAAGAACCCTTTGAAGCATCTAGTCGTCACAAAAGTATTGACTACTTGTGGAGCCTAAACGAACTCCGTATGAGTCAGATATCCATGTTTCAGTCAACACTGCGCAAAACTGATTCCGAACGACAGTTATAGACTAGTTCGTGTGTAGTTGCACTCGATTTTTTCAATTCTACTCCACTAAACATCTCCATATGATATCCATTTACATATAGGGAAATGCAAGAGACCTTAGTTATCATGATGCACTAGGTCCACAACTGGGACTTTGTGTATGTTGTCGAAAGACGTTGGTCGACTGCTCATTAAGAAAGTTTCTATACAAGTTTCTGAATCAACTCCTTAAGAGAAGTTCTCCAAAAGTTCTCTATGAAAGAATCCTTTGAAGCATCTGGTCGTGACAAATGTTTTTACTACTTGTGGAGCAAAAGCAGACTCCGTATGAGTTGTATATCCATGTTTCAGTATATAATGTGTGAAACTGATTCCGAACGATAGTTACAGACTAGTTCTTGTGTGGTTGCTTTCGATTTTTTTTCCATTCTACTTCACTAAAGATCTCCATATGAGATCCAGTTACTTCTAGGGAAATGCAAGATGCCTTAGTTATGATGATGCACTAGGTCTACAGCTGGGTCTTTGTGTATGTTCTCGAAAGGCGTTGGTCGAGTGCTCATTAAGATAGTTTCTGTACAAGTTTCTGAACGAACTCCTTAAGAGAAGTTCTCCAAAAGTTCCCTATGAAAGAATCCTTTGAATCATCTGGTCGTTACAAACGTTTTGTCTACTTGTGGAGCAAATATGGTGTAGTGACCCGACCTCAGACTGTCAAGTCTTGGTGTATCTGTGCCATCCCTGGATCAGTGTGCTGGCACACACAGTACATCAATGTATATATCAAAGTACAATCACATGTATAAATAACGTAAAACTGATATATACCTTATAATTCTTAGCGGAAACAATCAACGGGTGTGGAGTCCCATGAACGCCATCGACAAGTTGTGTGTAGACCGTAACCCTGTATTGTGACTCTTACTCGTCGAGGAAATATCTGCAACATGATACATTGCAGCCATGTAGGTCAGTACATTGAATGTACCGGCAAGATCACTATACGAAAAATAGAGGATAAACTATACTATATGCAAAAAAACTTTGTGGCTCTGTATCTGAGTTTTGTTTGCGTAAAAGCTGGTTTTATTTTCCCTACTTCAAACGAATATCATAAGTCTATACTATAGAGTTTTCTATCATGAGATGGTTCCGCCAACCGATGTATCATAGCCCAAAATCATCATAAATTGCCCACAATTAAGTTATCAGTCCAGTGGTGAGCGTTCTGAGATAGATCCAAATCCAGAGACTCAAATTGTCCATAACCAGGGACACGGCTAATTGATTAGGTTTTAACCCTCTGCAGAGGTTTGTACACTTTACCCACAAGATTTGATCCCTCTTTTTACATTCTCGCACTTTAGGGTGTTTGAGAACAAGATGATCAAAACATAGTCTTCCGAAGAGTTCCCCTGACCACTGTCCGACGCTCACTAAATCCTACCGTAGTTCTACATCTGCTAGCACCGTCCCAGCCAGAGTCACAACTAAGGTCAACCAAGCCAGAGCCCATAGTGACTTGCGGTTGCACAGGTAAGCTTCCAGGCATGAAGTATTCTTTCGTCTCTTTGAGTCTGGGTGAAGCTTTCCGCAAGATGTCATGGCGCTTCTCCATGCATCCCGGTCATCAACTGGTTGCTCTAGGGTGCCCGACAACCGTCCTTCACCCAGTAGTGTGTATTGAATTCTTGTCTCGAGTCGCGAAATCTTGAGGTCTTGGAGTCCCGAGGATGGAGTCCTTGCCGATGCCATCATGAAGTTGTCGCCATTGACGTAGAGTCCTCCTTCTTCACACCACTCTCGTGCACTCATACCAAACCCCATCTACTATAGCATAGCATTAAACTATATAACGTCCCGTGCTTGATAACAGCGAGATGGGTTCCTACCTCATGCATTCTACTCAACTACAAGAAATCAATATCACTACTAGAGGGATTTTTGAAAGGGTGTTACTACATGCAAATAAAACATAGGTATGAAAAACATGGTCAAAGTGAACTTGCCTGGTAATACTTGAAGATAACAAGGCTCTCAGAATAATGACTTGGCAGAACTATTCGTCACTCCGTTGAAAATCTATATTAAACAGACATAGCATTCATATAAGCAAACATTGTAGCAAACAACTCTAGCACTCAAAATAACAATCAAAACAACAAAGAAACTCAATAAAAAAACTCAAACAAATTCCAAAGAACCCTCGAATAAAACTACAAAGAAAACTACTAGGGAAAGTCTAAGACTTTACTACAAATAACTAATATAGTTTTGCCCTAAGTAAAACTTAATAGCAATTAAAACACTAAACTAATTAGTAGAAAATAAATATGTGTTTATTCAAATAACAGAAGGTATTTTCATTAGCTTTTACAATAAAAAAAAGGAACACCTAAAAAAGAGTATTTTAAAACTCTATGATTAAAACAAAACAAGAAAACAAATAAACATTATATTTTTCTGTAAATAAAAGTTCAACCTCTATAACTACAGAAACTAATCAGAAATAAAATAAAACAGAGGTGGAAATAATTTTTAAAGTGATTAAAACAACAAAAATAGCAGTAAGTTAAAATAAACTAAAACAGGATTATTTTCATGATAAACTAATTTTATTAAAATCTATAAATTCCCAAATTAATCCTACTTCTAGGCAAGGTCAAAACAAAACAGTAACAAAAAACAATCACAAAAAAACATTGATCCTAGCTCACTTTATAGCAGAAATACTAATCTTACTAAAACTTAAATAACACAATTTTAAAAACTACAAACATTTCCAAAATTATTTTATACAGAAACTAGAGGAAATTTGCAAACTAGATCAAAAAGAATCAACTGAAAATATTAAATAACCTAAGAGATATAGAATTTACGAAACTGAAACTTTTCTGTTTTAAAAACAGAAACGAAAATACAGAAGAAAAAAAACAAACGAGCGCTATTGGGCCTACGTGGGGGTGAGATCTGTAGCTACCAAACGCACGGGCGAAACTTAACAATATGTACACGTGCGTTTATTTTTCTATAGAATAAAACCAATCAGCCGGTTTGATCTGAACCGTACTAAACCGCTAAAAAACCATAACTAAAACCGATCTAATGAAAATAGAATGATCTACTAAACCGATCTAATCTAACACAACGTTTCGATCTAAAGAGAAAAAAACACTAGCCAATACAGAGAGGAAACAGGCAAGGCAAAGAGGCAGAGAAGAAGAGGCCGGTGGGCGGCGGGGCTCTGGTCGGCGGCAGCGTCGGTGAGGATGTCCAGGCGATGCGGAAGTTCGGGGGCGTTCGATTCTTTGTCGATGGTGAGGTGAGGGGACGTCGGGGTCGAGCGTAACGTCGAGGTGAACTCCCATGAACTCCGGCGGCGTTGTGACCACTATGCAGTGGCTCTGTTACTTCCTGGACGTCCAAAATATGTCAAAGAGGTTCGCAACGACAAGGGATATAGTAGTCTATGGAAGGAAAAGTTTCGAAGATGCTTACACGCGTCAGAATCGACCGGTGGACCATGTGAACTCCGGCGAGATCCAAACGACGAGGGTGTGTGATACAGTGGGTTTTGGCGAGGGGTTTCAAGGGGAATCAGAAGATGAGGGTCGTGGCTATTTATAGGACATGAGGCTTGGACGAGGGGTTGACTCGGGATAGGGTTCCCACGAAGATCGGACGCGGCGGCGGCGGCGTCATGAGCATGTACGGGTATGATCCTGTTCTGTACATACATGGGGGAGAAGAAAGAGTGGGGTGGGGTCCAGCGATCAGAGAAATAAAAAGAGGAGGGAGAGAAAGTTACGTGAGGGAGAGAGGGATTTTGGAGAACGAGGGGAGCGGCCTCCCTGGTGGCTGCGGGCTGCTGCGCTGGGCCAGCTAGCGGCTGGGCTGTGGCCTCGCCTGGCCTGCCGGGTGGGCCGGTTGGCCTGCCTGGCGGGCGCGATTTTTTTTCAATAAAATAGCAAAAAACAAAAAAAACATTTTATAAAGGCATACTCTATACCAAACTTTATAGAATAAAAATTTCCTAAAACATGAACATATTTTCAGATACAAATAAAATCCACAAAAATTTAGATAGAGCAAGCAGTGCTACTGTTGCATTAAAAATGCAAATAAAATTACTCTAAAATACCAAAATGATTTCAAATTCATTTTTCTCCACTTTTATACTGTAGGGAATCATTTTACCCTGTTTTCCATATATTTTACTTTGGAGAAAAATAATTTGAATAAAACTCCCAAATGACTTTTATACTGTAGGGAATCAATTTGATTTCTTTTTATACTTCCAACTCATATTTCATATAATTTGAAGAAGCCATTTTATCCTCTCTCATGAAAATCATTGAGTTGCATAAAGTCTCTAGATTTGAAATATTTCCAAATGGAAAGTTCAAATCTTTTCAAAACCATTTTCATTTATTTAAATGGAAGAAGTCATATTATCCTCACTCTAGGATTTTGTGATGAAATGAATTTGAATTCATGAAGATTATAATGCAAAGATGAAAGTTTTGGGAAAGTCCTTTTATTCCCTCTCATTCAACTTTCAAAAAGTTTCAAATTTCACTCACTTTCAGTCAATCACACAACAATCAAACAAACAATCATAAATATTTATTTAATAAAACATTCCAAAATTTTGAATTTTGGGATGTTACAAACCTACCACACTTAAAATGAATCTCGTCCTCGAGATTCGAAAAGGCTAGAAAGAAAAGGTTAGGGTTTGGGGGTCTTCCAGCAAATCCATGGATCATCACAGAGGGACGGGGTGCTACCACACTTAAAGGCAATGCTATGGTTCCGACAAAATTCATGTACTCCAACCTTTGGGTTGACGGTGTCGGTCTTCTCATATCTTCATGATAATTCCCACTCAGGGGTCCCTTTTCCTAGAACACGTGTCCTTTCATCCTGGTGAGGTTCTTCCGCGACTGGGTCTTCTTAGCTGACCAGTCTGTCACTAATGCTAAACAACTATCGGAACCTCATGGTGGTCAACCATTCATGGTTTTCCTGCAGAAAATGGGTCTGGGGTAAATCTCACCGTATAACCTACGATTGGCAACAACTGCCTGGTACGAGGGTTTTAAACATGCCATTCTAAGGTTTAAACAAGGTTTGATATCGTCGTCTCTCCATGATGGGTAAGTCACTCAGATTTACCATTCCAAATAGCAAGAGCGAATGATACGAGTAAGTTGGTATGGTGATCAATCCATTCCGCACCCAAATCATTTTCTTGTATATGGTTTAGCGAATCTCGTAATTGTAACACTCGGGCATTCTCACAGGCATTGCAGAATTTCTCTTATCCTCGAACTTGGTTCGAGTAAATCCATTTGTTCTGCAAGCCAAAAAAATCGAACATTTCTTCACAACTCTTGGGTTTTTTTTTGTAACCTCCTAGGAAACGTCTGCTGATCGAAATTGCAGGTTCTTCTAATTTTCTTCCTTCATCAAGGTTATGTCTGTTCCTGTTCAAATCCTAGGCCTGTGGGTTATGGCCCACTTCAAAACTAGTACAACTTTAACTCATCCTTGGAGTAACTCTCTTGTTCCATATTACACCTCCTTTAAATCCAATAGTACTCTGTTTCTTCATAACCATCATATCAAAAGCAAAACTCTAACTATTTTTTTGTTCGAACTCCAGTCTGGGGAAATATATTTTCCTATCCATTGGTCTAGTGTTCTTCACAGGGTACTACCGCCCTTAAATGTAATTCACAAATCCATCCATAGACCATATTTCTCATATCCTCGAAACCGGTCCAAAATCTTTGTTCATAGAGTAAAAAGTCACATAATACAACATATGAAATCATAACACATTAACTTTATCAATTTCATGAATTCATTACAATCCCTGAGCACCTATTACATAACTCAACTCATCGAACTTACGAAAATAAAACTGCTTTCTACCACTCTTATTATCCATATCAAAATTCCAACTACTCAACTCCAGCTTCCTTCTTGTAGGGACATTCACCAGCATAATGTTCGGCTTCCTTGCAGCGAAAACAGATGACTTCCATCAAGTCTCGAGGCTTCTTGGTGATTATGTATGCAGCATGGGTTCTTGGCTTCCTCTCTTGACATTTATTAGCGTAATGACCTAAATCCTTGCACCTATAACAAGTGATATGACTCAGGTCCTTCTCTGCAGAAATTGGGTTGTTCTGGGGATGCCTTCATTTTCTCTTCATGGATTCCTTCATAATGATTAGAGCTTCTATTTCCTGGGGGTCAAAATTTACCTCTGCTATCGGGAAGTCTCCGGAATACTCTTGGCTTTCCTTCGTGCAATACTCTGAAAAATGTCCTTCTTCTCCACATGAATAACAGGCTTGGGGAAAAAATTTGTTTAGGCCTTCACCATCAGGGTCTTCAATAACTTCATTCATTGCAGGTTCTTCTGAATTTTCCCTGAGGGTTTGTTTCATGGCTTCTTTCTGCTGCTTGGTAATTTCTTGTACCATGGGGTAAATCTGACACTGAGTTGGGTAGTGCATAGTTCCTTCACACAAGAAACAAGTAACCTGCCCAGTCGGGCATTCTTTGGTTGGGTGATTTTCCTCACAATGAGGGCATCCATCCTTGTGTTCCTCCTGGGTGTGTCCTATTTCTCCACATATCTTGCATGCACAAGTTTGCTTCATCGGGTTATCACGGTGCTTCCGGATGAGACGCAATCTCATCAGAGTCTTCTTGAATTCCTCCCAAGTTCTTGCTCCATTACATCCATGTATGGCTTGATGCATTTTCCACCAGGTTCCAACACTTTTTGTAAAGTACCGAAGAGCGTATTGAACCTCATACTTGCTTCCAATCAAGATGTTCCTGAAGTTATCCTCCATATTCTGAATCCATAGTTCTACCTCTGGTTGAGTCATCGGTCCAGAGAATACCAGTTCATCTTCCTTCCTCATCTATTGGGTCCAAGGGTTTTGGATGAGATACGGGAGAGGTGAGGAGAAATACACACAATACAAACAATAGTTTTAAAGAATGGGGTTTTATTTTGTGGCTGTCGGAAAAACATCAAACATATGACAACTCACAAATCGTCGTATCTAACGTAAGTATATAACAGGAGTTTGGTCTTCTAAAGGTCAAATAAATCTTTAGAGTCTTCAAATTCTTTGAGTCTTTGAAGTCTTCAACTGTTGTAGCTTCAAATCGTCTAATGCATGGAAAAATCATTGTTACTCTGAAGAGGTCATCAGTTATCCGATATCTTGTCCTTCTTGGAGCGGCATTAAGTTGATCCTCCGTGTGGTCAAGAGGGAAAGGGGTATATTCTAACTATTTGATGTAAGAGGGAATATTTGATAAAATCAGAAAAGATAAGAAGAAATGGATCCTTTTGAAAATAAAGTTTTAGAGACATCCTGTTGGGGAACGCAGTAATTTCAAAAAATTTCCTACGCACACGCAAGATCATGGTGATGCATAGCAACGAGAGGGGAGAGTGTTGTCTACATACCCTTGTAGACTGAAGCGGAAGCATTGACTCAACATAGAGGAAGTAGTCGTACGTTCTCCTCGCGATCCGACCGATCACAGCACCGTTACTCCGGCACCTCCGAGTTCTTAGCACACGTTCAGCTCGATAACGATCCCCGGGCTCCGATCCAGCAAAGCGTCGGGGAAGAGAACCGTTAGCACGACGGCGTGGTGACGATCTTGATGTGTTACCAGCGCAGGGCTTCGCCTAAGCACTGCAACGATATGACCGAGGTGGAATTTGGTGGAAGGGGGCACCGCACACGGCTAAGGAACGATCCGTAGATCAACTTGTGTGTCCTAGGGTGCTCCCCTGCCCCCGTATATAAAGGAGCCAAGGGGGAGGGGCTGGCCGGCCAAGGGGTGGCGCCAGGGAGTCCTACTCCCTCCGGGAGTAGGATTCCCCCCCCCCCCCAATCCTAGTTGGAATAGGATTCCTCAAGGGGGGGAGAGAGAGAGGGGCGCCGGCCACCTTCTCCTAGTCCTAATAGGACTAGGGAAGGGGGGAGGCGTGCGGACACTAGGGCTGCCCCTTTCTCCTTTCCACTAAGGCCCATTAAGGCCCATATCGCTCCCGGGGGGTTCCGGTAACCCACCCGGTATTCCGGTAAAATCCTGATTTCACCTAGAACACTTCCGATGTCCAAACATAGGCTTCCAATATATCAATCTTTATGTCTCGACCATTTCGAGACTCCTCGTCATGTCCGGGATCACATCCGGGACTCCGAACAACCTTCGGTACATCAAAATGCATAAACTCATAATAACTGTCATCGTAACGTTAAGCGTGCGGACCCTACGGTTTCGAGAACAATGTAGACATGACCGAGACACGTCTCCGGTCAATAACCAATAGCGGGACCTGGATGCCCATATTGGCTCCTACATATTCTACGAAGATCTTTATCGGTCAGACCGCATAACAACATATGTTGTTCCCTTTGTCATCGGTATGTTACTTGTCCGAGATTCGATCGTCAGTATCCAATACTTAGTTCAATCTCGTTACCGGCAAGTCTCTTTACTCGTTCCGTAATACATCATCCTGCAACTAACTCATTAGTTGCAATGCTTGCAAGGCTTAAGTGATGTGCATTACCGAGAGGGCCCAGAGATACCTCTCTGACAATCGGAGTGACAAATCCTAATCTCGAAATACGCCAACCCAACATCTACCATTGGTGACACCTGTCATACTCCTTTATAATCACCCAGTTACGTTGTGACGTTTGGTAGTACCCAAAGTGTTCCTCTGGCAAACGGGAGTTGCATAATCTCATAGTCATAGGAACATGTATAAGTCATGAATAAAGCAATAGCAACATACTAAACGATCGGGTGCTAAGCTAATATAATGGGTCATGTCAATCAGATCATTCAACCAATGATGTGACCTCGTTAATCAAATAACAACTCTTTGTTCATGGTTAGGAAACATAACCATCTTTGATTAACGAACTAGTCTAGTAGAGGCATACTAGTGACACTCTGTTTGTCTATGTATTCACACATGCATTATGTTTCCGGTTAATACAATTCTAGCATGAATAATAAACCTTTATCATGATATAAGGAAATAAATAATAACTTTATTATTGCCTCTAGGGCATATTTCCTTAAGTCTCCCACTTGCACTAGAGTCAATAATCTAGATTGCACTGTAATGATCCTAACACCCATGGAGTTTTGGTGCTGATCATGTTTTGCTCGTGGAAGAGGCTTAGTCAACGGGTCTGCAACATTCAGATCCGTATGTATCTTGCAAATCTCTATGTCTCCCACCTAGACTAGATCCCGGATGGAGTTGAAGCGTCTCTTGATGTGTTTGGTCCTTTTGTGAAATCTGGATTCCTTTGCCAAGGCAATTGCACCAGTATTGTCACAAAAGATTTTCATTGGACCCGATGCACTAGGTATGACACCTAGATCGGATATGAACTCCTTCATCCAGACTCCTTCATTTGCTGCTTCCGAAGCAGCTATGTACTCCGCTTCACATGTAGATCCCGCTACGACGCTTTGTTTAGAACTGCACCAACTGACAGCTCCACCGTTTAATGTAAACACGTATCCGGTTTGCGATTTAGAATCGTCCGGATCAGTGTCAAAGCTTGCATCAACGTAACCTCTTACGGTGAGCTCTTTGTCACCTCCATATATGAGAAACATATCCTTAGTCCTTTTCAGGTATTCCAGGATGTTCTTGACCGCTGTCCAGTGATCCACTCCTGGATTACTTTGGTACCTCCCTGCTAAACTTATAGCAAGGCACACATCAGGTCTGGTACACATCATTGCATACATGATAGAGCCTATGGCTGAAGCATAGGGAACATCTTTCATTTTCTCTCTATCTTCTGAAGTGGTCGGGCTTTGAGTCTTACTCAATCTCACACCTTGTAACACAGGCAAGAACCCTTTCTTTGCTTGATCCATTTTGAACTTCTTCAAAATCTTGTCAAGGTATGTGCTTTGTGAAAGTCCAATTAAGCGTCTTGATCTATCTCTATAGATCTTTATGCCTAATATGTAAGCAGCTTCTCCGAGGTCTTTCATTGAAAAACTTTTATTCAAGTATCCCTTTATGCTATCCAGAAATTCTATATCATTTCCAATCAGTAATATGTCATCCACATATAATATTAGAAATGCTACAGAGCTCCCACTCACTTTCTTGTAAATACAGGCTTCTCCGAAAGTCTGTATAAAACCAAATGCTTTGATCACACTATCAAAGCGTTTATTCCAACTCCGAGAGGCTTGCACCAGTCCATAAATGGATCGCTGGAGCTTGCACACTTTGTTAGCTCCCTTTGGATCGACAAAACCTTCCGGTTGTATCATATACAATTCTTCTTCCAGAAATCCATTCAGGAATGCAGTTTTGACATCCATCTGCCAAATTTCATAATCATAAAATGCGGCAATTGCTAAAATGATTCGGACAGACTTAAGCATCGCTACGGGTGAGAAAGTCTCATCGTAGTCAATCCCTTGAACTTGTTGAAAACCTTTTGCGACAAGTCGAGCTTTGTAGACAGTAACATTACCATCAGCGTCAGTCTTCTTCTTAAAGATCCATTTGTTCTCAATTGCTTGCCGATCATCAGGCAAGTCAACCAAAGTCCATACTTTGTTCTCATACATGGATCCCATCTCAGATTTCATGGCTTCAAGCCACTTTGCGGAATCTGGGCTCACCATTGCTTCTTCATAGTTCGTAGGTTCATCATGGTCTAGTAACATGATTTCCAGAATAGGATTACCGTACCACTCTGGTGCGGATCTCACTCTGGTTGATCTACGAGGTTCAGTAGTATCTTGATCTAAAGTTTCATGATCATCATCATTAGCTTCCTCATTTATTGGTGTAGGTGTCGCAGAAACAGTTTTCTGTGATGTACTACTTCTCAATAAAGGAGTAGGTACAGTTACCTCGTCAAGTTCTACTTTCCTCCCACTCACTTCTTTCAAAAGAAACTCCTTCTCTAGAAAGTTTCCGAACTTATCAACAAAAGTCTTGCCTTCGAATCTGTGATAGAAGGTGTATCCAACAGTTTCCTTTGGATATCCTATGAAGACACATTTCTCCGATTTGGGTTCGAGCTTATCTGGTTGAAGCTTTTTCACATAAGCATCGCAGCCCCAAACTTTAAGAAACGACAACTTTGGTTTCTTGCCAAACCATAGTTCATAAGGCATCGTCTCAACGGATTTAGATGGTGCCCTATTTAACGTGAATGCGGCCGTCTCTAGAGCGTATCCCCAGAACGATAGCGGTAAATCAGTAAGAGACATCATAGATCGCACCATATCTAGTAAAGTACGATTACGACGTTCGTACACACCATTACGCTGTGGTGTTCCGGGTGGCGTGAGTTGCGAAACTATTCCACAATTTTTCAAATGTACACCAAACTCGTAACTCAAATATTCTCCTCCACGATCTGATCGTAGAAACTTTATTTTCTTGTTACGATGATTTTCAACTTCACTCTAAAATTCTTTGAACTTTTCAAATGTTTCAGACTTGTGTTTCATTAAGTAGATATACCCATATCTGCTCAAATCATCTGTGAAGGTGAGAAAATAACGATATCCGCCACGAGCCTCAACATTCATCGGACCACATACATCCGTATGTATGATTTCCAACAAATCTGTTGCTCTCTCCATAGTTTCGGAGAACGGTGTTTTACTCATCTTGCCCATGAGGCACGGTTCGCAAGTGCCAAGTGATTCATAATCAAGTGACTCCAAAAGTCCATCAGTATGGAGTTTCTTTATGCGCTTTATACCGATATGACCTAAACGGCAGTGCCACAAATAAGTTGCACTATCATTATCAACTCTGCATCTTTTGGCTTCAACATTATGAATATGTGTATTACTACTATCGAGATTCATCAAAAATACACCACTCTTCAATGGTGCATGACCATAAAAGATATTACTCATATAAATAGAACAACCATTATTCTCTGATTTAAATGAATAACCGTCTCGCATCAAACAAGATCTAGATATAATGTTCATGCTCAACGCTGGTACCAAATAACAATTATTTAGGTCTAATACTAATCCCGAAGGTAGATGTAGAGGTAGCGTGCCAACTGCGATCACATCGACTTTGGAACCATTTCCCACGCGCATCGTCACCTCGTCCTTTGCTAGTGTCCGCTTATTCTGTAGTCCCTGTTTTGAGTTGCAAATATTAGCAACAGAACCAGTATCAAATACCCAGGTGCTACTGCGAACATTAGTAAGGTACACATCAATAACATGTATATCACATATACCTTTGTTCACCTTGCCATCCTTCTTATCCGCCAAATACTTGGGGCAGTTCCGCTTCCAGTGACCAGTCTGCTTGCAGTAGAAGCACTCAGTTTCAGGCTTAGGTCCAGACTTGGGTTTCTTCTCTTGAGCAGCAACTCGCTTGCCGTTCTTCTTGAAGTTCCCCTTTTTCTTCCCTTTGCCCTTTTTCTTGAAACTAGTGGTTTTGTTAACCATCAACACTTGATGCTCCTTCTTGATTTCTACCTCCGCAGCTTTTAGCATTGCGAAGAGCTCGGGAATAGTCTTGGTCATCCCTTGCATATTATAGTTCATCACGAAGCTCTTGTAGCTTGGTGGTAGTGATTGGAGAATTATGTCAATGACGCAATCATCTGGAAGAGTAACTCCCAATTGAATCAAGTGATTATTATACCCAGACATTTTGAGTATATGCTCACTGACAGAACTGTTCTCCTCCATCTTGCAGCTATAGAACTTATTGGAGACTTCATATCTCTCAACCCGGGCATTTGCTTGAAATATTAACTTCAACTCCTGGAACATCTCATATGCTCCATGACGTTCGAAACGTCGTTGAAGTCCCGGTTCTAAGCCGTAAAGCATGGCGCACTGAACTATCGAGTAGTCATCAGCTTTGCTCTGCCAAACGTTCATAACTTCTGGTGTTGCTCTAGCAGCAGGCCTGGCACCTAGCGGTGCTTCCAGGACGTAATTCTTTTGTGCAGCAATGAGGATAATCCTCAAGTTACGGACCCAGTCCATGTAATTGCTACCATCATCTTTCAACTTTGCTTTCTCAAGGAACGCATTAAAATTTAACGGAACAACAGCGCGAGCCATCTATCTACAATCAACATAAACAAGCAAGATACTATCAGATACTAAGTTCATGATAAGTTTAAGTTCAGTTAATCAAATTAATTAAGAACTCCCACTTAGATAGACATCCCTCTAATCCTCTAAGTGATCACGTGATCCAAATCAACTAAACCATAACCGATCATCACGTGATATGGAGTAGTTTTCAATGGTGAACATCGTTATGTTGATCATATCTACTATATGATTCACGCTCGACCTTTCGGTCTCTGTGTTCCGAGGTCATATCTTATATGCATAGCTCGTCAAGTATAACCTGAGTATTCCGCGTGTGCAACTGTTTTGCACCCGTTGTATTTGAACGTAGAGCCTATCACACCCGATCATCACGTGGTGTCTCAGCATGAAGAACTTTTGCAACGGTGCATACTCCGGGAGAACACTTCTTGATAATTTAGTGAGAGATCATCTTATAATGCTACCGTCAATCAAAGCAAGATAAGATGCATAAAAGGATAAACATCACATGCAATCAATATAAGTGATTATGATATGGTCATCATCATCTTGTGCTTGTGATCTCCATCTCTGAAGCATCGTCATGATCACCATCGTCACCGGCGCGACACCTTGATCTCCATCATAGCATCGTTGTCGTCTCGCCAATCTTATGCTTCCACGACTATCACTACCGCTTAGTAATAAAGTAAAGCATTACATCGCGATTGCATTGCATACAATAAAGCGACAACCATATGGCTCCTGCCAGTTGCCGATAACTCGGTTACAAAACATGATCATCTCATACAATAAAATTTAGCATCATGTCTTGACCATATCACATCACAACATGCCCTGCAAAAACAAGTTAGACGTCCTCTACTTTGTTGTTGCAAGTTTTACGTGGCTGCTACGGGCTTAAGCAAGAACTCATCTTACCTACGCATCAAAACCACAACGATAGTTTGTCAAATAGACTCCGTTTTAACCTTCTCAAGGACCGGGCGTAGCCACACTCGGTTCAACTAAAGTTGGAGAGACATTCTTCCGCAAGCCATCTATGTGCAAAGCACGTCGAGGGAACCGGTCTCGCGTAAGCGTACGCGTAAGGTTGGTCCGGATCGTCTCGTCCAACAATACCGCTGAACCAAAGTATGACATGCTGGTAGGCAGTATGACTTGTATCGTCCACAACTTACTTGTGTTCTACTCGTGCAAATAACATCAAACCATAAAAACCTAGGCTCGGATGCCACTGTTGGGGAACGCAGTAATTTCAAAAAAATTCCTACGCACACGCAAGATCATGGTGATGCATAGCAACGAGAGGGGAGAGTGTTTTCTACATACCCTTGTAGACTGAAGCGGAAGCGTTGACTCAACGTAGAGGAAGTAGTCGTACGTTCTCCTCGCGATCCGACCGATCACAGCACCGTTACTCCAGCACCTCCGAGTTCTTAGCACACGTTCAGCTCGATGACGATCCCCGGGCTCCGATCCAGCAAAGCGTCGGGGAAGAGAACCGTCAGCACGACGGCGTGGTGACGATCTTGATGTGTTACCGGCGTAGGGCTTCGCCTAAGCACTGCAACGATATGACCGAGGTGGAATTTGGTGGAAGGGGGCACCGCACACGGCTAAGGAACGATCCGTAGATCAACTTGTGTGTCCTAGGGTGCTCCCCTGCCCCCGTATATAAAGGAGCCAAGGGGGAGGGGCTGGCCGGCCAAGGAGTGGCGCACCAGGGAGTCCTACTCCCTCCGGGAGTAGGATTCCCCCCCCCCAATCCTAGTTGGAATAGGATTCCTCAAGGGGGGGAGAGAGAGAGGGGGGCCCGGCCACCTTCTCCTAGTCCTAATAGGACTAGGGAAGGGGGGAGGCGCGCGGCCACTAGGTCTGCCCCTTTATCCTTTCCACTAAGGCCCATTAAGGCCCATATCGCTCCCGGGGGGTTCCGGTAACCCACCCGGTATTCCGGTAAAATCCTGATTTCACCTGGAACACTTCCGATATCCAAACATAGGCTTCCAATATATCAATCTTTATGTCTCGACCATTTCGAGACTCCTCGTCATGTCCGTGATCATATCCGGGACTCCGAACAACCTTCGGTACATCAAAATGCATAAACTCATAATAACTGTCATCGTAACGTTAAGCGTGCGGACCCTACTGTTTCGAGAACAATGTAGACATGACCGCGACACGTCTCCGGTCAATAACCAATAGCGGGACCTGGATGCCCATATTGGCTCCTACATATTCTACGAAGATCTTTATCGGTCAGACCGCATAACAACATACGTTGTTCCCTTTGTCATCGGTATGTTACTTGTCCGAGATTCGATCGTCAGTATCCAATACTTAGTTCAATCTCGTTACCGGCAAGTCTCTTTACTCGTTCCGTAATACATCATCCCGCAACTAACTCATTAGTTGCAATGCTTGCAAGGCTTAAGTGATGTGCATTACCGAGAGGGCCCAGAGATACCTCTCCGACAATCGGAGTGACAAATCCTAATCTCGAAATACGCCAACCCAACATCTACCATTGGAGACACCTGTAATACTCCTTTATAATCACCCAGTTACGTTGTGACGTTTGGTAGTACCCAAAGTGTTCCTTTGGCAAACGGGAGTTGCATAATCTCATAGTCATAGGAACATGTATAAGTCATGAATAAAGCAATAGCAACATACTAAACGATCGGGTGCTAAGCTAATATAATGGGTCATGTCAATCAGATCATTCAACCAATGATGTGACCTCGTTAATCAAATAACAACTCTTTGTTCATGGTTAGGAAACATAACCATCTTTGATTAACGAACTAGTCTAGTAGAGGCATACTAGTGACACTCTGTTTGCTATGTATTCACACATGCATTATGTTTCCGGTTAATACAATTCTAGCATGAATAATAAACCTTTATCATGATATAAGGAAATAAATAATAACTTTATTATTGCCTCTAGGGCATATTTCCTTCACATCCGTCCTAGGGGCTTTCCGATTTCTAGGGTCACGTCCTACAGTCAACATGTGCTCTGATACCATATTGTAGCGACCCGACCTTAGACGGCCAACCCTCTGTGTATCTGTGCCATCCCTGGATCAGTATGCTGGCACACATAGTACATCAATGTATATATCAAAGTGCAATCACATGTATAAATAACGTAAAACTGATATATACCTTATAAGTCTCAGCGGAAACAATCAACGGGTGTGAAGTCCCATCAACGCCATTGGCAAGTTGAGTGTAGACCGTAACCTATCGTAACTCTTACTTGTCGAGGAAATATCTGCAACATGATACGTTGCAGCCGTGTAGGTCAGTACATTGAATGTACCGGCAAGATCACTGTAAGAAAAACAGATGATAATCTATACTATATGCAATAAAGCTTTGTGGCTCTGTATCTGAGTTTTGTTTGCGTAAAAGCTGGTTTTATTTTCCCTACTTCAAAGGAATATCAGAAGTCCGTACTACAGAGTTTTCTATCATGACATCATTCCGCCAACCGATGTCTCATAGCCCAAAATCATCATAAATTGCCCACAATTAAGTTATCAGTCCAGTGGTGAGAGTTCCGAGATAGATCCAAGTCCAGAGGCTCAAACTGTCTGTAAACCGGGGACACGGCTAATCGATTAGGAGGTTTGTACACTTTACCCGCAAGATTCGATCCCTCTTTTTCAATTCTCGCACTTCAGGGTGTTTGAGAACAAGATGATCGAAACATGGTCTTCCGAAGAGTTCCCCTGACCACTGTCCAATGCTCATCCAATCCTACCATAGTTCTACATCTGCTAGCAGCATCCCAGCCAGAGTCACAACTAAGGTCAACCAAGCCAGAGCCCATAGTGACTTGCGGTTGCACAGGTAAGCTTCAGGCATGAAGTATTCTTTCGTCTCTTTGAGTCTGGGTGAAGCTTTCCGCAAGATGTCATGGCGCTTCTCCATGCATCCCGACCATCAACTGGTTGCTCCAGGGTGCCCGTCAACCGTCCTTCACCCAGTAGTGTGTATTGAATTCTTGTCTCCAGTCTCGAAATCTTGAGGTCTTGGAGTCCTGAAGATGCAGTCCTTGCCGATGCCATCATGAAGTTGTTGCCATTGACGTAGAGTCCTCCTTCTTCACACCACTCTCGTGCACTCATACCAAACCCCATCTACTATAGCGTAGCATTAAACTATATAACGTCTCGTGCTTGATAACAGGGAGATGGGTTCCTACCTCATGCATTCTACTCAACTACAAGAAATCAATATCACTACTAGAGAGATTGTTGACAGGGCGCTACTACATGCAAATAAAACATAGGTATGGAAAACATGGTCAACGTGAACTTGCCTGGTAAAGATAACAAGGCTCTTAGAATAATGACTTGGCAGAACTTTTCGTCACTCCGTTGAAAATCTATATTAAACAGACATAACATTCATATAAGCAAACATCCTAGCAAACAATTCTAGCACTCAAAATAACAATCAAAACAACAAAGAAACTCAATAAAAAAACTCAAACAAATTCCAAAGAACCCTCGAATAAAACTACAAAGAAAACTACTAGGGAAAGTCTAAGACTTTACTACAAACAACTAATATAGTTTTGCCCTCAGTAAAACTTAATAGAAATTAAAACACTAAACTAATTAACAGAAAAGAAATATAGTATTTATTAAAATAATAGAAGGTATTTTTCATAAAATTTTACTAGAAAAAAGAAACACCTAAAAAGACTATTTTAAAACTCTAGTTATGATTAAAAAAAAAAGACATAAACATTATATTTTTCTGTAAATAAAAGTTCACCCTCTATAACTACAGAAACTAATCAGAAATAAAATAAAACAGAGGTGGATTTTTTTTAAGTAATTAAAACAACACAAACAACAACAAGTTAAAATAAACTAAAACATGATTGTTTTCATGATAAACTAATTTTAATAAAATCTATAAATTCCCAAATTGATCCTACTGCTAGGCAAGGTCAAAACAAAGCAGTAGCAAAAAAGAATCACAGACAAAACATTAATCCAAGCTCACTTTATAGCAGAAATACTAATCTGACTAAAACTTAAATAACACAAATTAAAAAATTACAAACATGGCCGAAATTATTTTATACATAAACTAGAGGAAATTTGCAAACTAGATCAAAAAGAATCAACTAAGAATATTAAATAACCTAAGAGATATAGAATTTACGAAACTGAAACTTTTCTGTTTTAAAAACAGAATCGAAAATACAGAAAAAAACAAACGGGCGCTGTTGGGCCTACGTGGGGGTGCGATCTGTAGCTACCAAACGCACGGGCGAAACTTAAAAATACATACACGTGCGTTATTTTTCTATAGAATAAAACCAATCAGCTGGTTTGATGTGAACCGTACTAAACCGCTAAAAACCGTAACTAAAACCGATCTAATGAAAATAAAACGATCTACTAAATTGATCTAATCTAACACAACGTTTCGATCTAAAGGGAAAAAACACTAGCGAACAGAGGAGAGGGGCCGGTGTGCGGTGGGGCTCTTGTCGGCGACAGCGTCGGTGAGGATGTCCAGGCGATGCGGAATTTCGGGGGCGTACGATTCTCTATGGATGGTGAGGTGAGGGGACGTCGGGGTCGAGCGTAGCGTCGAGGTGAACATCGTGATCTCCGGTGGCGTTGTGACCTCTAGGCAGTGGCTCCGGTACTTCCTGGACGTCCAATACATGTCAAAGAGGTTCGCAACGACAAGGGATATAGTAGTTTATGGAAGGAAAAGTTTCGAAGATGCTTACAAGCGTAGGAATCGACCGGTGGACCGCGTGAACTCCGGCGAGATCCAAACGACGAGGGTGTGTGATATAGTGGGTTTTGGCGAGGGGTTTCAAGGGGAATCAGAAGATGAGGGTCGTGGCTATTTATAGGACATGAGGCTTGGATGAGGGGTTGACTCGGGATAGGGTTCCCACGAAGATCGGACGCGGGGGCGTGAGCATGTACGGGTACGATCCTGTTCTGGACATATGTGGGGGAGAAGAAAGAGTGGGGTGGGGTCCAGCTATCAGAGAAATAAAACAAGAGGGAGAGAGAGTTACGTGAGGGAGAGAGGGATTTCAGGGAACGAGGGGAGCGGCCTCCCTGGTGGCTGCGGGCTGCTGCGCTGGGCTAGCTAACGGCTGGGCTGTGGCCTCGCCTGGCCTGCTGGGTGGGCCGGTTGGCCTGCCTGGCGGGCACGATTTTTTTCAATAAAACAGCAAAAAAAACAAAAAAAAACATTTTATAAAGGCATACTATATACCAAAATTTATAGAATTAAAATTTCCTAAAACATGAACATATTTTCATATACAAATAAAATCCAAAAAAATTTAGATAGAGCAAACAGTGCTAGTGTTGCATTAAAAATGCAAATAAAATTACTTTAAAATACCAAAATGATTTCAAATTCATTTTTTCTCCACTTTTATACTGTAGGGAATCATTTTACCCTATTTTTCATATATTTTACTTTGGAGAAAAATAATTTGAATAAAACTCCCAAATGGCTTTCAATTTGATTTCGTTTTATACTTCCAACTCATATTTCACATAATTTGAAGAAGCCATTTTATCCACTCTCATGAAAGTCATTGAGTTGCATAAAGTCTCTACGTTTGAAATATGTCCAAATAGAAAATTCAAATCTTTTCAAAACCTTTTTAATTTATTTAAAAGGAAGAAGTCATATTATCCTCACTCTATGATTTTTTGATGAAATGAATTTCAATTCATGAAGATCATAATGCAAAGATGAAAGTTTTGGGAAAGTCCTTTTATTCCCTCTCATTCAACATTCAAAAAGATTCAAATTTCACTCACTTTCAGTCAATCAATCACACAACAATCAAACAAACAATCATAAATATTTATTTAATATAACGTTCCAAAATTTAGAATTTTGGATTGTTACATATGGACTCTGTATGAGTCAGATATCCATGTTTCAGTCAATACTGCGCAAAACTGATTTCGAACGACAGTTATAGACTAGTTCTTGTGTAGTTGCATTTGATTTTTTCTATTCTACTTCACTAAACATCTCCATGTGAGATCCAATTACTTCTAGGGAAATGAAAGAGATCTTTTTTATGATGATGCACCAACTCCACAGCTGGGACTTTGTGTATGTTCTCGAATCACGTTGGTCGAGTGCTCATTAAGAAAGTTTATGTACAAGTTTCTGAAAGAACTCCTTAAGGAAAGTTCTCCAAAAGTTCCCCATGAAAGAATCCTTTGAAGCATCTGGTCGTCACAAACGTTTTAACTACTTGTGGTGCAAAATCAGACTCCGTATGAGTCAGATATCCATGTTTCAGTCAACACCTGCACAAAACCGATTCCGAACGACACTTAACGAATACTTCTTGTGTAGTTGCATTAGATTTTTTCTATTCTACTTGATAAACATCTGCATATGAGATCCAATTACTTCCAGGGAAATGCAATATACCTTTGTTATGATGATGCACTAGGTCCCCAGCTGGTTCTTTGTGTATGTTCTTCAAAGGGGTTTGCCGAGTGCTCATTAAGAACATTTCTGTACAAGTTTCTGAACGAACTCCTTCACAAAAGTTCTCCAGTAGTTCCCTATGAAAGAATCCTTTGCAGCATCTGTTCGTCATAAAAGTTTTGACTACTTGTGGAGCCTAAACGGACTCCGTATGAGTCAGATATCCATGTTTCAGTCAACACTGCACAAAACTTATTCCGAACGAAAGTTGTAGACTAGTTCTTGTGTAGTTGCATTTGATTATTTCAATTCTACTCCGCTGAACATTTCCATATGAGATTGATTTACTTCTAGGGAAATTCAAGAGACCTTAGTTATCATGATGCACTTGGTCAACAGCTGGGACTTCATGTATGTTCTCGAAAGGCGTTGGTCGACTGCTCATTAAAAAAGTTTCTGTACAAGTTTCTAAACGAACTCCTTAAGAAAAGTTCTCCTAAATTTCCCTATGAAAGAATCCTTTGAAGTATCTGGTCGTCACAAACATTTTGACTACTTGTGGAGCAAAAACGGACTCCATATGAGTCAGATATCTATGTTTCAGTCAATAATGTGCAAAACCGATTTCAAAGGACGGTTATAGACTAGTTCTTGTGTAGTTGCTTTCGATTTTTTCCATTCTACTTCACTAAACATCTCCATATGAGATCCAATTAATTATAAGGAAATTCAAGAGACCTTTGTTATGACGATGCACTAGGTCCATAGCTGGGACTTTGTATATGTTCTCGAAAGGCGTTTCTCGAGTGCTCATTAAGAAAGTTTCTGTATAAGTTTCTGAATGAACTCCTAAGAAAAGTTCTCCAAAAGAACCCTGTGAAAGAATCCTTTGAAGCATATGGTTTTCACAAACGTTTTGACTACTCGTGGAGCAAAACTGGACTCCGTATGATTCAGATATCCATGTTTCAGTCAACACTGCACAAAATTGATTCAGAACGACAGTTACACACTAGTTCTTGTGTAGTTGCATTCGTTTTTTTGTTCTACTTTACAAAACATCTCAAAATGAGATCCAATTACTTATAGGGAAATGCAATAGACCTTAGTTATGATGATGCACTAGGTCCCCAGCTGGTTCTTTGTGTATGTTCTCCAAAGGCGTTTACCGAGTGCTCATTAAGAACCTTTCTATACAAGTTTCTGAGCAAACTCCTTAGGAGAAGTTCTCCAAAAGATCCCTATGAAAGAATCCTTTGAAGCATCTAGTCGTCACGAAAGTCTTGACTACTTGTGGAGCCTAAACGGACTCCGTATGAATCAGATATCCATGTTTCAATCAACACTGCGCAAAACTGATTCCGAACGAAAGTTGTAGACTAGTTCTTGTGTACTTGCATTTGATTTTTTAAATTCTACTCCACTAAACATCTCCATATGAGATTGATTTACTTCTAGGGAAATTCAAGAGACGTTAGTTATCATGATGCACTTGGTCAACAGCTGGGACTTCATGTATGTTCTCGAAAGGCGTTGGTCGACTGCTCATTAAAAAAGTTTCTGTACAAGTTTCTAAACGAACTCCTTAAAAAAAGTTCTCCTAAAGTTCCCTATGAAAGAATCCTTCGTCACAAACATTTTGACTACTTGTGGAGCAAAAACGGACTCCATATGAGTCAGATATCTATGTTTCAGTCAATAATGTGCAAAGCTGATTTCAAACGACGGTTATAGACTAGTTCTTGTGTAGTTGCTTTCGATTTTTTCCATTCTACTTCACTAAACATCTCCATATGAGATCCAATTACTTATATGGAAATTCAAGAGACCTTTGTTATGAAGATGCACTAGGTCCACAGCTGGGACTTTGTATATGTTCTCGAAAGGCGTTTGTCGAGTGCTCATTAAGAAAGTTTCTTTATTAGTTTCTGAATGAACTCCTTAAGAAAAGTTCTCAAAAGTCCCCTATGAAAGAATCCTTTGAAGCATATGGTTTGCACAAACGTTTTAACTACTCATGGAGCAAAACTGGACTCCGTATGATTCAGATATCCATGTTTCAGTCAACACTGCGCAAAATTGATTCAGAACGACAGTTACACACTAGTTCTTGTGTAGTTGCATTCGTTTTTTTGTTCTACTTTACAAAACATCTCCAAATGAGATCCAATTACTTATAGGGAAATGCAATAGACCTTAGTTATGATGATGCACTAGGTCCCTAGCTAGTTCTTTGTGTATGTTCTCCAAAGGCGTTTGCCGAGTGCTCATTAAGAACCTTTCTGTACAAGTTTCTAAACAAACTCCTTAGGAGAAGTTCTCCAAAAGATCCCTATGAAAGAATCCTTTGAAGCATCTAGTGGTCACGAAAGTCTTGACTACTTGTGGAGCCTAAACGGACTCCGTATGAATCAGATATCCATGTTTCAGTCAACACTCCACAAAACTGATTCCGAATGACAGCTACAGACTAGTTCTTGTGTAGTTGCATTCGATTTTTTCAATTCTACTCCACTAAACATCTCCATATGAGATCCATTTACTTCTAGGGAAATGTAAGAGACCTTAGTTATCATGATGCACTAGGTCCACACCTGGGACTTTGTGTATGTTCTCGAAAGGCGTTGGTCGACTGCTCATTAAGAAAGTTTCTATACAAGTTTTTGAACAAACTCCTTAAGAAAAGTTCTCCAAAAGTTCCCTATGAAAGAATCCTTTGAAGCATGTGGTCATCACAAATGTTTTTACTACTTGTGGAGCAAAAACAGTCTCTGTATGAGTCATATATCCATGTTTCAATTGATACTATGCGAAACTGATTACGAATGACAGTTACAGACTAGTTCTTGTGTAGTTGCTTTCGATATTTTTTCCATTCTACTTCACTAAACATATCCATATGAGATCCAATTACTTGTAGGGAAATGCAAGAGACGTTAGTTATGATGATGCACTAGGTCTCCAGCTGGTTCTTTCCGTATGTTCTCCAAAGGCGTTTGTCGAGTGCTCATGAAAGTTTCTGTACAAGTTTCTGAACGAACTCCTTAAGAAAAGTTCTCCAAAAGTTCCTTATGAAAGAATCCTTTGAAGTATCTGGTCGTCACAAATGTTTTGACGACATGTGGACCCTAAACGGACTCCGTATAAGACATATATCCATGTTTCAGTCAACACTGCGCAAAACTGATTCTGAACGTTAGTTACAGACTAGTTCTTGTGTACTTGCATTCGATTCTTTCCATTCTACTTGACTAAAGATCTCCATATGAAATCCAGTTACTTCTAGGAAACTGAAAGAGACCTTAGTTATGTGATGCACTACGTCCACAGATGGGACTTTGTGTACGTTCTCTAAAAGCATTGGTCGATTGCTCATGAAGAAAGTTTTTGTACAAGTTTCTGAACGAACTCCTTAAGAAAAGTTCTCCAAAAGTTCCCTATGAAAAATTCTTTGACGCATCTGGTCGTCATAAATGTTTTACTACTTGTGGAGCAAAAAGGGACTCCGTATGAGTCAGATATCCATGTTTCAGTAAATACTGCGCAAAACTGATTCCGAACGACAGTTACAGAGACCTTTTTTCTGATGATGCACTAGGTCCACCGCTTGTAGTGTGTGTATTTTCTCGAAAGGCGTTGGTCGAGTGCTCATTAAGAAAGTTTATGTACAAGTTTCTGAACGAACTCGTTAAGAAAAGTTCTCCAAAAGTTCCCTATGAATGAATCCTTCGAAGAATCTGGTCTTCACAAACGTTTTGACTACTTGTGTAGCAAAATCTGACTTCGTATGAGTCAGATATCCATGTTTCAGTCAACACTTGCGCAAAACTGATTCCGAACGACAGTTTCAAACTAGTTCTTGTGTAGTTGCATTAGATTTTGTCTATTCTACTTCACTAAACATGTCCATATGAGATCCAATTGCTTCAAGGGAAATGCTAGCGACCTTAGTTATGATGATGCACCAGGTCCACAGCTGGGACTTTGTGTATGTTCTCGAATGGCGTTGGTCGAGTGTTCGTTAAGAAAGTTTCTGTACAAGTTTCTGAATCAACTCCTTAAGAAAAGTTCTCCAACAGTTCCCTATTGTGGGGACCCCGACTCATAAGTCGTGATCACCGAATGTACGTGTACAGTGATCCCAGAGATCAATGCTAACTGAACACACAGAAGATGAATAACAAGAGTCTTACATAAGTACATACCGTTTTACACAAGTAGGACCATTATGGTCAAGTCTTGAGTGTATCATCGCAGCGGAAATCTTCAATAACAACTTGGACCCATGCCATCTGCCTTAACCCTACAGGCATTCTGACTTGGAAGCGTCCTAGATCGCATGTTCATCACCAAAGTATTCTTCTTCATATCATGTTCTTTCATGCCTGGCCAATAAAATAACAAGTGGCAAGCCAATGAGTACTTTGAATGTACTCGCAAGCAACCCATGTTTTGGCTCAAGATACAACAATGCATGATATAGGTAAATTTTTGCGGAAAGCTAGTTTTGAGTGCAATGACATGTTCAACAACTTGTAAGGCATGCATCAGGAGAATTCAAGTAACCAAGAGGACAGGTAACAGATATCAACATAAAGGGAGTGGGCTCCAACCCAACTCATCTATGTCAAGTCCTTTGACTTGACCCAAGGAGTTCTTCCCACACACACTGGTTTGTAAACAAGTGGACGTAGCCCAAGAGCGGTTACCCAACTGTCCTTGACCGTGGACACAGCTATTCGAATAGTTTTACACTCTGCAGAGGTTGCACACTTTACCCACAAGATCCGGGGAACTTCCGTGTCATCCACGACCCGTGATACCTCAAGTACCCGGGGTAAGCACCCGATCACTACCTTTCCCTAGACGACACTAACAAGGAGTCCACTCATTGTTCCGTATCCTCACGATGTACATCATACGAGACTTACTCGAGATCGTAACATCCGAGAGGGGACACAACGGTCTATCCGGTGCCCTGTGTAAACAGTCATGGCCGCCCTACCTGGCACGACGCCGTCCCGAGAGAGAGCACCAACTCTCCCCCGTCACTAGTAATGCGGGCTCCAAGCTAGTATCGGCCTAGGTAATCAATAATGCCCTTTCCCATATAAGGGTAGAGTGGTTGCGCATGTAAGGTTGGAATAACGGTCGCAACTTAAACCAATCCGTTTTGAAAAACAACACACACACTTGCCTCGGTACACCACTTCGTCATCAAGTGGTTACCCAACTCATCATCTCCCTCGGGCATAAGTGTCACCCGACGGGGTTCTCGAAATGTCCTTTGAAAATACTTTGTCTCCCTCACCATGCATATCCCCGTCCCTTTTTGCATAGCAACTACTTTAGCATCCTATCTACTCCCACTAGCATAACCCTCATAGAAAGGTAGGGTCATGCAACATGCAAGTGTCAACGAGAAAAGCAACGGAGGCAAACCATCCCAAGTGGTCACCATTATATCATGACTTT
The DNA here is from genome assembly GCA_032464435.1 of Aegilops umbellulata. NCBI lineage: Eukaryota > Viridiplantae > Streptophyta > Magnoliopsida > Poales > Poaceae > Aegilops > Aegilops umbellulata. Next base: position 154,284,334 of record CP136058.1, on the reverse strand, counting down.
GATGCAAGCAATAAAAGTGCCATATGACATGCATAAAAGGGGTTTCTTGGACATGGTCAAAGGGCTGCTTGCCTTGGCGTTCAAAGTCTTCAAGTTCTTCAAATCCTTCTCTTTCTTCTTCTTTTTCTTCTTCAGCAACTTCGTCTAATACGGGATCTAATCGTCGCAAGAAATAACGAGAAAATAAGGCAACAGAAAAACCAAAGTGCTCAGAAAAATGTCAACTTATTTTTGATAAATACTAGGGGGAACTCTAAGAAGGGGAAAATTACTGGTTACGGATTTGGAGTTGTATAATAGGAGAAATGGATTTTCAGAGGGGAATATAAATGCTCAAATTTGAACAGTGCAGAAAAGTTTGATGGATATTTATGAAAGTTACACCATTAAATAGGTGGGATTTTTCTAAGATTTTAGGAGTTGGAATTATTCCATTTGGATAAATATTTTATCCTGTGGAATTTTTATAAGACAGAAAAAAAAGTGGCACTGTGCCACTGGGCCAGAAAGGCCAGAGTGCAGCAGGCCCAGAGAGAATCCAGCCCGCGTAGGGCTGCCATGTCGAAGGCGTATTTGGGAAATACGCCTCCAGCCGACGCAGGGAACCGGTGCGCGTGCGTGCGTGTTTAAACCTGACGGGTGGGGCCCACCCGTCAGAGTGTGAGGCTAACCGATGGGCTCCACGGCCGTCGTCTTCAACCCCGGGCCAGAGAGGGCGGCGAGCTCACCGACGACGTTTCCGGGCACGGCGGGGTGAGCTGATGGCACCACTGGACTCCTCGTCGTGTCGTCGTTCGGGTGGTGCCGGAGTTGGTCGCCGGGGTGCAGGGGTTCGCCGGCGACGAGGTTCGCGGCGGAGGAGCGTCGGGCGTTGATGGTTCCGGCCGTTTCCGGCAGCTACAGAGAGGGGAAACAAGGGGGAAAGGATCAGAGGGCTGCAGGGGTTCAGATCGAGGCAGAGGAGGAGCGGGGGAGGCCTATACCGTGGGATCGACGGCGACCCGAGGCGGCGGAGCTCGAGCTCGATCTCGAGCTTGGGTGCTCTTGGAGGAGAGTGGAGGGCACAGGGGGCCTATATGGAGTGGTTAGGAGCGAGTGGTGGTGAGGGAGAGACTTGGGGAGGCCTTTAAGTAGGCGAGCCATGGCTCACCGTAGACCCCGTGCGCCGGCGAGGATGTTGCCGTCGCTGCAAGCCACGGGGGCTCACGTGGGCGTGTCCGGGGTGTTTGTAGGGGTGGTTTACGCCCAGAGGGAGGGAGAGAAGGAGCGGGGAAGCGTCAGGGCAGCGCGTGTGAGCGTGCTCATTGGAGCTCTCGGCGGCCATGGTGCGCGTGCGAGCAGGGGCAGGAGAGAGAAGGAGGAGGGGGCCGACCAGCTGTCGTGTTGCGGACGTCGAGGAGCATCGTCTGGCGTGAGGGGGAGAGCCGAGGTGGCCGGAGGTGGTTGGAAGGGGGCGGGTACAGTGCAGGAGCGCACTGTAGCGCGCTCCAGAGCACCCAAATGGCCGGCATGGCCATTCTTTTGGCAATGTGGGCGCGGCCAGTAATGTCTGGTAGTGCTTGGGGGTAGTAAAGAAGTGTGGAGAGGCATTGGATGCCCTGGAGAGCCAGTAGGAGAGGAGAGAGGTTGAGGGAGAGAGAGAAAATGGCTGTCCAGAGAGAGGAAGTGGGGTTTGACCCCCCCCCCCCAATAATTGATCTGAGGACTTTCCATTGTTACTAGAGGTATAAGGGGGCTAGGATTAGTTGTGGTACAAAGTTGAGCCCATGGAGATTAGTGGAAGGGGTCAAAATGGTGTTTTTGGAAAAATGGTAGAAGGTGTTTGTTGTTGGTTTGGGCAAGAAAATGAACTCCAATTGCTATGATACTTAACAGGATGGAATTACACTTAGAAATAGGGTGTACCACCAAATTTTAGCTCATTTGGGCAAAGTTGCCAATGTAACTTTGGTAAACCCTAGAAATCAACAAAAATGGACTTTCCAAGATTTAGTCATGCAAACCTATTCTCCTTGATGCACCACTTAGTGTAGTGTCATCATTTGAGGTTCTGAACATGTCCAAAAAAGTTGAGATCAAAAGGATAAAGTTGCCAATGTAAACTTGTTCAAATTTGGTTCTGGACAGAGAGGGTCTTGGGGCACTTTGATCAAGATAGCATCCTCTCCAACTTGTGCCATTTGGTATAGATGCATTATTACACCATTTGAGCATGTGCACCAAGTTTGAGAGCATTTGGACATGTTTGACAGTGCAAAGTTGTTCAAACTTGAAAAAGGACAGAAGTGGTTTTGAGAGGGTTTCATGGGGTTATGCTGTTCTCCATGACATGGTACTTGGCAAGATCATCACAAATGTCATATGTGACATGTTAGAATTCTCTTGGATTTTTATGAAAATATTTCCTGTAGAAATATTTCAAATCCTTGAAATGAGCAGAAATGGTTTTGGGAGGTTTTGTCCAATATTTTGATCATGACCATATGTTGAAACTCATATATATGGAAAATATATGTCCATTGAGTCTCCCTAATTTTTCTCAAATATTTTTAAAGCTTTAAAATAATTTTAACCTATTAAAGACCATTTCTGGCCTTAAGAAAAATCCTTTAAATAAAATAGGAAAATAACTTTTAAAATTATATTTTTGTGGTTTCTGGGTAACCTATATCTAATAGGAGTCAAAAATATTTTTGTAAAGATTTTTACTGCCCTTAATTAAGTACTTGCAGTGCAAACCTCAATCAAGGGGTTTTAAAAAACTATTTTTTGAAAATACTATTTGGCCAAATTATTTTTGTAAGAAAATACTATATTGCACTATACACATGGCATGATCATTGGGAAAAGGTTTTGGATCAAGGAGAAGGAGTATAAGAGTTGGAGGATTTATTTGATTTTTAGATCACTTGCAAACAATAGTCAAACATTCAATCAAAGCAAAGACAAAACACTCAAAAGTTTTTGTCAAACCACATTTTATCATGATTTATTAGCTTAAGTGTTGTGGCATGAAAATCAGGGTGTGACAGACCTACCCCCCTTACAAGAATCTCGTCCCCGAGATTCCCATACTAGGCGCGGGAAGGAAAACAGAAACTTGGATTTGGGGTAGTCTTCACGTCCTCATACTGCTTCTGCTTCCGTTTGGTGCTCCATTGAACCTTGAAGTACTCGATGGCGTGGCTTTGTGTTTGTTGTCCTGCCTGATCCAGATTGCAATTGGGGTCTCTCGCGTATGTCATATTGGGCTGGAGGTCGATGGCTCGGTGATCGATGTCCTTGTTGAGACCGGGCTAGTTAGGAAGTTGGAAACACTTTCGGGGGTGTGTCGCGTGGAAAACGCTGTGCACAGTGGGTGACTTAGGCGGTAACTCTAACTGGTAGTCGTCTACTCTTCTTCTCGAAGTGATCCAAAAGGGGGTTGTTGAACCTTGGAGTGATCTCGAAGAGGGACGATGAATCTTGGTGTGGGTTTCCTTGTCATGAAAATGCTTGGTTCCCTTGAGAGGAGTGGTTTGTAGATATGCACCGTCTTTGACAAGGAAGTTCACTTCTTGATGATGATGGTTGGTATAGTTCTTCCTCCTTGACATGGCGGTCTTCAGATGTTCCCTAACCGGCTGAACGGTTCTTCTTCCATCTTCGGGTAGGCAAGTATATCACCAAAGAAAGATGGCAACTAACTTGTCCGAGCACTCCGTGAAGACTTGCCCACGGGGTACATAGGGTATAGGTTGGGTATCGGTGGTGGTCATGGTTGGGTATTGGCCAAGGTTTCCTTGTCCTAGAGCCAAAGCCCATGGTGGTGATTCTGACCATATCGTGGCTTGGTGGGGCTTAAGGGTTTCAAGGATTCTAGTGTGTGAGCAAACGTTTGTCATGTTATCCTTGAGCACAGTTTCTGAGATGCCAATCGTTCTATCTAGTCTTCCAAACAATCACATCATGTCACCGAAAGAATCATCCCGTATAGGTTAACTCCAATCATCACTCATGTTATTCATATCCTCATGACTCTCGAGAGGAGGTCTAACAAAATCATATATGTCTACAATCCCCAAACTCGTATGTATGGATACCCCTAAAAATCCATGGGTAGAGCATATAAGCTGCTAAGCTTGAATTTAATCACCACAATCCAAGTGCTCAGTCTATTGATCCAAGGTCCATGATAAAGCATCTCTATCCTAAGGAAACACGTCGTAAGCCACTCCAAGATCTTGTTTCCTTCCTATGAATCAACTCCAATAGCCCATTAACTTCCATTAATCGCTACATAATCCATTTAATTCTACAAATCCAATGTTTATGGTGTTCCACATGATCTTCTATTGTCCTATAATCCTCAAATACTTGAAAAGGGTTATCTTACTATAGTCAGTCCACCAATTTCCATTATCATGGTCAAGTAAACTCCAAGGTCAAGTTTATATAAAACCCTAAATCAACTCCGACAATTAATCCAATCTCTTAGTTTATTGTCCACCGAGAAACATGGTATCACGATCGAGATCATCGGTCTAAATCCAATTTACTCCGAACCATGTAGACTTACTCAGCATCTATATTCAATTAGAATCACCTGCTTAAATCCAAATCTCATGTCCAACAAGAATTCCTACATGCTTCCCCAAAGTCATTATCATAATGTCAACTACCTCCTATCAATATCCCCTGGCTAAGTCAAATCCTCATACTTCCAAGAATTCAGCTTGCGATCTTAATTGTCCAATTTACTCAGGGGCAATGAGAGTCATGTTACCTTATTAACTGATCCCACCAAGTTCGTCTACCAACATGAAAGCCTCATAATCCACCGAAGAGTTTCAATTAATTCCTCAAGTCATTGATATAAACTCATCAAGTCATTTGTCCTCTATTCCTATATCCTCAAACTGGTCTTTCCTATGGCATCGTCAGTTCTGGTGCTATCTTAGGATGATAATGTGCTCGTTCACTATGCCTATTAGTTCCATAATGAACCCAGTGATAAGCAAGGTTACGGAGGCTTAACTGGTTCTCTTGCAATTCTATGGGTTAAGCACATGGTTAAGGACTCGAGCTGGGGTATCTCATGAAGTCTCGAAGGGTCTAGGAATGGGTTTCTAGTCTGGGGGGTTAAACATAATTCTACGGGGTTGCACTTCGTCATGGAGATTGAAGCAGAAGTCTTCATTGCTAGTTGGTTGCCGAGGCAGAATCCTTGGTGTAGCTTGTCTTGCCGGTCTTCAGTTGAGGAGAGAGATGATAGGGAAAAGTAGCATAGAGGAGGGAAATACCTAAAGGGGGTTCTATAGTGCAGGTGCAAACAAACAAGTGCCAAAAAGGGCCAAACAAAAACAACAAAATAAGGCAGGTGATATAGTTGCGTACTTGTTGCCTAGGGCAAAAGTACGACTTATATCAAAACACAAACAAATAAAAAAACAACACACAGTCAGGGTTCTATTCGAACCATCATACGGACTCGACTGCGCATAGGGGGTACACGACTCATCCTACCCTAGGGGTTCTCGGACTAAGTAGTCGTGCTTTACTTCGTGCCTCGTGCAGTCTTCTGGGTTTTCCCCAGGTGTTGCTATGTCTCTTGTAGTTGTTTCATGAAACGATCTGGGTTGAGCCTGAAGAGTCTTCAACAAGTTCTCGCCCGTTGAAGTGATGGGGTGAAGGTGGCTCCTCGCAGCAGGTATTGACTCGGTCTTCTGTTGTCTTCTTAATCATGATGACCCCTTTTGACTTCTAAGGCATCAAGGGTTTCGGGTAAGCAATCATTTACGCAAGGACATTAACAAGGCATAGTAGAGGTCCAACATGTCGGTTACGTTGATGACAACATCGACACCAAGCGCGGGGGATGAAGAGAACCGTTTTCCTGCTCACTATAGTGAGGCGAACCAAATGGCGAGGTTCTCATCCACCGGTGGTTGCCGATACAACAACGGTAAGGACATGGTTGCTCTATTAGCGATGTATATCATGGTCTTGCATCTCCTATGCCCTGATCATCATAGGCTAAGGTTGCATCATCCTGGGCAAATTCAAAGGTGTCACCATCCTCTGGGTCTTCATGTCCTCATTCTTCAAAGGCGTATCTTCTGTTGGCATCGTCCTGTTGTGGTGTCGCCAATCTTTTGTTTAGGAGATGTGGGTGAATGTCTGGCAAGACATCTTCCTCCTAGATTATCCACGAGGATTACAAGGAATCCAGTGGTCAGGGGCATAAGGGTTCTAGCGACCATTTGCAATAGGTTTGAAGGGGAAGAGATCGATAATGAAAATATATCTTAGTTTTTGAAAAACTCAGAGGGGAAGAGAAGTATAGATAGTTTTGAAAACTTGTAATAGTTTTGGAAATAATTTTACCCTAACTAACGACCATGCTAACTAAGGCTTCTACAGTCAGGATGGCTCTGATACCAGCTCTGTGGGGACCCCGACTCATAAGTCGTGATCACCGAATGTACGTGTACAGTGATCCCAGAGATCAATGCTCACTGAACACACAGAAGCTGAATAACAAGAGTCTTACATCCATACATACCGTTTTACACAAGTAGGACCATTATGGTCAAGTCTTGAGTGTATCATCACAGCGGAAATCTTCAATAACAACTTGGACCCATGCCATCTGCCTTAACCCTACAGGCATTCTGACTGGGAAGCATCCTAGCTCGCATGTTCATCACCAAAGTATTCTTCTTCATATCATGTTCTTTCATGTCTGGCCAATAAAATAACCAGTGGCAAGCCAATGAGTACTTTGAATGTACTCGCAAGCAACCCATGTTTTGGCTCAAGATACAACAATGCATGATATAGGTAAATTTTTGCGGAAAGCTAGTTTTGAGTGCAATGACATGTTCAACAACTTGTAAGGCATGCATCAGGAGAATTCAAGTAACCAAGAGGACAGGTAACATATATCAACATAAAGGGCGCGGGCTCCAACCCAACTCATCTATGTCAAGTCCTTTGACTTGACCCAAGTAGTTCTTCCCACACACACTGGTTTGTAAACAAGTGGACGTAGCCCAAGAGCGGTTACCCAACTGTCCTTGACCGTGGACACGACTATTCGAATAGTTTTACACTCTGCAGAGGTTGCACACTTAACCCACAAGATCCGGGGAACTTCTGTGTCATCCACGACCCGCGATACCTCAAGTACCCGGGGTAAGCACCCGATCACTACCTTTCCCTAGAAGACACTAACAAGGAGTCCACTCGTTGTTCTGTAACCTCACGATGTACATCATACGAGACTTACTCGAGATCGTAACATCCGAGAGGGGACACAACGGTGTATCCGGTGCCCTATGAAAACAGTCATGGCCGCCCTACCTGGCACGACGCCGTCCCGAGAGAGAGCAACAACTCTCCCCCGTCACTAGTAATGCGGGCTCCAAGCTAGTATCGGCCTAGGTAATCAATAATGCCCTTTCCCATATAAGGGTAGAGTGGTTGCGCATGTAAGGTTGGAATAACGGTCGCAACTTAAACCAATCCGTTCTGAAAAATAACACACACACTTGCCTCGGTACACCACTTCCTCATCAAGTGGTTACCCAACTCATCATCTCCCTCGGGCATAAGTGGCACCCGACGCGGTTTTCGAAAAGTCCTTTGAAAATACTTTGTCTCCCTCACCATGCATATCCCCGTCCCTTTTTGCATAGCAACTACTTTAGCATCCTATCTACTCCCACCGGCATAACCCTCATAGAAAGGCAGGGTCATGCAACATGCAAGTGTCAACGAGAAAAGCAACGGAGGCAAACCATCCCACGTGGTCACCATTTTATCATGACTTCGATGCAAGCAATAAAAGTGCCATATGACATGCATAAAAGGGGTTTCTTGGACATGGTCAAAGGGCTGCTTGCCTTGGTCTTCAAAGTCCTCAAGTTCTTCAAATCCTTCTCTTTCTTCTTCTTTTTCTTCTTCAGCAACTTCGTCTAATACGGGATCTAATCGTCGCAAGAAATAACAAGAAAATAAGGCAACAGCAAAACCAAAGTGCTCAGAAAAATGTCAACTTATTTTTGATAAATACTAGGGGGAACTCTAAGAAGGGGAAAATTACTGGTTATGGATTTGGAGTTGTATAATAGGAGAAATGGATTTTCAGAGGGGAATATAAATGCTCAAATTTGAATTTAAATTTGAACAGTGCAGAAAATTTGATGGATATTTAGGAAAGTTAAACCATTAAATAGGTGGGATTTTTCTAAGATTTTAGGAGTTGGAATTATTCCATTTGGATAAATATTTTATCCTGTGGAATTTTTATAAGACAGAAAAAAGAAAAGAAAAGTGGCACTGTGCCACTGGGCCAGAAAGGCCACAGTGCAGCAGGCCCAGAGGGAATCCAGCCCGCGCAGGGCTGCCACGTCGAAGGCATATTTGGGAAATACGCCTCCAGCCGACGCAGGGAACCGGTGCGCGCGCGTGCGTGTTTAAACCTGACGGGTGGGGCCCACCCGTTAGAGTGAGAGGCTGACCGACGGGCCCCACGACCGTCGTCTTCAACCCCGGGCCAGAGAGGGGGGCGAGCTCACCGGCGATGTTTCCAGGCACGGTGGGGTGAGCTGATGGCACCACTGGACTCCTTGTCGTGTCGTCGTTCGGGTGGTGCCGGAGTTGGTCGCCGGGGTGCAGGGGTTCGCCGGCGACGAGGTTCGCGGCGGAGGAGCGTCGGGCGTTGAAGTTGCCGGTCGTTTCCGGCAGCTACAGAGAGGGGAAACAAGGGGGAAAGGATCAGAGGGCTGCAGGGGTTCAGATCGAGGCAGAGGAGGAGCGGGGGAGGCCTACACCGTGGGATCGACGGCGACCCGAGGCGGCGGAGCTTGAGGTTGACCTCGAGCTCGGGTGCTCTTGGAGGAGAGTGGAGGGCACAGGGGGCCTATCTGGAGTTGTTAGTAGCGAGTGGTGGTGAGGGAGAGACTCGGGGAGGCCTTTAAGTAGGCGAGCCACAACTCACCGTAGACCCGTGCGCCGGCGAGGCTGTTGCCGTCGCTGCAAGCCACGGGGGCTCACGTGGGCGTGTCCGGGGTATTTGTAGGGGTGGTCTACGCCCAGAGGGAGGGAGAGAAGGAGCGGGGAAGCGTCAGGGCAGCGCGTGTGTGAGCGTTCTCATTGGAGCTCTCGGGCGGCCATGGTGCGCGTCCGAGCAGGGGCAGGAGAGAGAGAAGGAGGAGGGGGCCGACCAGCTGCCGTGCTGCGGACGTCGAGGAGCATCGGCTGGCGTGAGGGGGAGAGCCTAGGTGGCCGGAGGTGGTTGGAAGTGGGCGGCTACAGTGCGCGAGCGCACTGTAGCGCGCTCCAGAGCGCCCAAATGGCCGGCATGGCCATTCTTTTGGCAATGTGGGCGCGGCCACTAATGTCTGGTAGTGCTTGGGGGTAGTAAAGAAGTGTGGAGAGGCATTGGATGCCCTGGAGAGCCAGTAGGAGAGGAGAGAGGTTGAGGGAGAGAGAGAAAATGGCTATCCAGAGAGAGGAAGTGGGGTTTTAAACCCCCCCCCCCCCCATTAATTGATCTGAGGACTTGCCATTGTTACTGGAGGTATAAGGGGGCTAGGATTAGTTGTGGTACAAAGTTGAGCCCATGGAGATTAGTGGAAGGGGTCAAAATGGTGTTTTTGGAAAAATGGCAGAAGGTGTTTGTTGTTGGTTTGGGCAAGAAAATGAACTCCAATTGCTATGATACTTAACAGGATGGAATTACACTTAGAAGTAGGGTGTACCACCAAATTTTAGCTCATTTCGGCAAAGTTGCCAATGTAACTTTGGTAAACCCTAGAAATCAATAGAAATGGACTTTCCAAGATTTAGTCATGCAAACCTATTCTCCTTGATGCACCACTTAGTGTAGCGTCATCATTTGAGGTTCTGAACATGTCCAAAAAAGATGAGATCAAAAGGAGAAAGTTGCCAATGTAAACTTGTTCAAATTTGGTTCTGGACAGAGAGGGTCTTGGGGCACTTTGATCAAGATAGCATCCTCTCCAACTTGTGCCATTTGGTATAGATGCATTATTACACCATTTGAGCATGTGCACCAAGTTTGAGATCATTTGGACATGTTTGACAGTGCAAAGCTGTTCGAACTTGAAAAAGGACATAAGTAGTTTTGAGAGGGTTTCGTGGGGTTATACTATTCTCCATGACATGGTACTTGGCAGGATCATCAAAAATGTCATATGTGACATGTTAGAATTCTCTTGGATTTTTATGAAAATATTACCTGTAGAAATATTTCAAATCCTTGAAATGAGCAGAAATGGTTTTGGGAGGTTTTGTCCAATATTTTGATCATGAGCATATGTTGAAACTCATATATATGGAAAATATATGTCCATTGAGTCTCCCTAATTTTTCTCAAATATTTTTAAAGCTTTAAAATAATTTTAACCTATTGAACACCATTTCTGGCCTTAAGAAAAATCCTTTAAATAAAATAGGAAAATAACTTTTAAAATTATATTTTTGTGGTTTCTGGGTAAACTATATCTAATAGGAGTCAAAAATATTTTTGGAAAGATATTTGCTGCCCTTAATTAAGTACTTGCAGTGCAAACCTCAATCAAGGGGTTTTTGGAAAACTAATTTTTGAAAATACTATTTGGCCAAATTATTTTTGTAAGAAAATACTATATTGCACTATACACATGGCATGATCATTGGGAAAAGGTTTTGGATCAAGGAGAAGGAGTATAAGAGTTGGAGGATTTATTTGATTTTTAGAGCACTTCCAAACAATAGTCAAACATTCAATCAAAGCAAAGACAAAACACTCAAAAGTTTTTGTCAAACCACATTTTATCATGATTTATTAGCTTCTGGAGCAAAAACGAACTCCGTATGAGTAAGATATCCATGTTTCATTCAACACCGGCGCAAAACTGATTCCGAACGACTGTTACAGACAAGTTCTTGTGTAGTTTCATTAGATTTTTTTTCTATTCTACGTCACTAAACATCTCTATATGAGATCAATTTACTTCTAGGGAAATGTAGGAGACCTTAGTTATCATGACGCACTAGGTCCACAACTGGGACTTTGTGTATGTTCTCGAAAGGCGTTGGTCGACTACTCATTAAGAAAGTTTCTATAAAAGTTTTTGAACAAACTCCTTAAGAAAAGTTCTCCAAAAGTCCCAATGAAAGCATCCTTTGAAGCATGTGGTCATGACAAATGTTTTTACTACTTGTGGAGCAAAAACAGTCTCTGTATGAGTCATATATCCATGTTGCAGTCGATACTGTGCGAAACTGATTCCGAACGACAGTTACAGACTAGTTCTTGTGTAGTTGCTTTAGATTTTTTTTCCATTATACTTCACTAAACATCTCCATATGAGATCCAATTACTTGTAGGGAAATGCAAGAGACGTTAGTTATGATGATGCACTAGGTCTCCAGCTGGTTCTTTGTGTATGTTCTCCAAAGGCGTTTGTCGAGTGCTCATGAAAGTTTCTGTACAAGTTTCTCAACGAACTCCTTAAGAAAAGTTCTCCAAAAGTTCCCTATGAAAGAATCCTTTGAACTATCTGGTCGTCACAAACGTTTTGATGACATGTGGACCCTAAACGGACTCCGTATAAGTCAGATATGCATGTTTCAGTCACCACTGCGCAAAACTGATTCTGAACGTTAGTTATAGACTAGTTCTTGTGTACTTGCATTCGATTCTTTCCATTCTACTTGACTAAAGATCTCCATATGCAATCCAATTACTTATAGAAAGTGAAAGAGACCTTAGTTATGATGATGCACTACGTCCACAGATGGGACTTTGTGTATGTTCTCGAATGGCATTGGTTGATTGCTCATGAAGAAAGTTTCTGTACAAGTTTCTGAACGAACTCCTTAAGAAAAGTTCTCCAAAAGTTCCCTATGAAAAATTCTTTGAAGCATCTGGTCGTCATAAAAGTTTTGACTACTTGTGGAGCAAAATGGACTCTGTATGAGTCACATATCCATGTTTCAGTCAACACTGCGCAAAACTAATTCCGAATGACAGTTACACACTAGTTCTTGTGTAGTTGCATTCAATTTTTTCTATTCTACTTCACTAAACATCTCCAAATGAGATCCAATTATTTCTAGGGAAATGCAAGAGACCTTAGTTATGATGATGCACTAGGTCCACAGCTGGGACTTTGTGTATGTTCTCGAAAGGCGTTGGTCGAGTGATCATTAAGAAAGTTTCTTTAAAAGTTTCTGAACGAACTCCTTAGGAAAAGTTCTGCAAAAGTTCCCTATGGAAGAATCCTTTGAAGCATCTGGTCGTCAAAAATGTTTTGACAACTTGTGGAGCAAAAAGGGACTCCATATGAGTCAGATATCCATGTTTCAGTCAACACTGCACAAAACTGATTCCGACCGACAGTTACAGACTAGTTCTTGTGTAGTTGCATTTGATTTTTTTTCCATTCTACTTCACTAAACATCTCCATATGAGATCCAATTACTTCTAGGGAAATGCAAGAGACCTTTTTTATGATGATGCATTAGGTCCACCGCTTGGAGTGTGTGTATTTTCTCGAAAGGCGTTGGTTGAGTGCTCATTAAGAAAGTTTCTGTACAAGTTTCTGAACGAACTCGTTAAGAAAAGTTCTCCAAAAGTTCCCTATGAAAGAATCCTTTGAAGCATCTGGTCGTCACAAATGTTTTTACAACTTGTGGAGCAAAATCTGACTTCATATGAGTCAGATATCCATGTACCGTTCAACACCTGCGCAAAATTGATTCCGAACGACAGTTTCAAACTAGTTCTTGTGTAGTTGCATTAGATTTTCTCTATTCTACTTCACTAAACATCTCCATATGAGATCCAATTACCTCAAGGTAAATGCAAGAGACCTTAGTTATGATGATGCACCAGGTCCACAGTTGGGACTTTGAGTATGTTCTCGAAAGGCGTTGGTCGAGTGTTCGTTAAGAAAGTTTCTTTACAAGTTTCTAAATCAACTCCTTAAGAAAAGTTCTCCAAAAGTTCCCTATAAAATAATCCTTTGAAGCATCTAGTCGTCACAAATGTTTTCACTACTTGTGGAGCAAAAACAAACTCCATACGAGTTAGATATCCATGTTTCAGTCAACCTTGCGCAAAACTGATTTTGAACGACAACTACAAACTAGTTCTTGTGTAGTTGTATTCGATTTTTTCCATTCTACTTCAATAAAGATCTCCATATGAGATCGAATTATTTCTAGGGAAATGCAAGAGACCTTTGTGATGATGATGCACTAGGTCCACTGCTAGGACTTTGTGTATGTTCTCAAAAGGCGTTGGTCGAGTGCTCATTAAGAATGTTTTTGTACAAGTTTCTAAACGAACACGTTAAGAAAAGTTCTCCAAAAGTTCCCTATAAAAGAATCCTTTGAAGCATCTAGTCGTCACAAATGTTTTCACTATTTCTGGAGCAAAAACGAAATCCGTATGAGTCAGATATCCATGTTTCAGTCAACACCGGCGCAAAACTGATTCCGAACGACTGTTACAGACAAGTTCTTGTGTAGTTGCATTAGATTTTTTTCTATTCTACTTCACTAAACATCTCCATATGAGATCTAGTTACCTCTAGGGAAATGTAAGAGACCTTTAGTTACGATGATGCACTAGGTCATTAGCTAGGAATTTGTGTGTGTTCTCCAAAGGCGTTGGTCGACTGCTCATTAAGAAAGTTTCTATAGAAGTTTTTGAACAAACTCCTTAAGAAAAGTTCTCCAAAAGTCCCAATGAAAGCATCCTTTGAAGCATGTGGTCATGACAAATGTTTTTACTACTTGTGGAGCAAAAATAGTCTCTGTATGAGTCATATATCCATGTTGCAGTCGATACTGTGCGAAACTGATTCCGAACGACACTTACAGACTAGTTCTTGTGTAGTTGCTTTAGATTTTTTTTCCATTATACTTCACTAAACATCTCCATATGAGATCCAATTACTTGTAGGGAAATGCAAGAGACGTTAGTTATGATGATGCACTAGGTCTCCAGCTGGTTCTTTGTGTATGTTCTCCAAAGGCGTTTGTCAAGTGCTCATGAAAGTTTCTGTACAAGTTTCTCAACGAACTCCTTAAGAAAAGTTCTCCAAAAGTTCCCTATGAAAGAATCATTTGAACTATCTGGTCGTCACAAACGTTTTGACGATATGTGGACCCTAAACGGACTCCGTATAAGTCAGATATGCATGTTTCAGTCACCACTGCGCAAAACTGATTCTGAACGTTAGTTATAGACTAGTTCTTGTGTACTTGCATTCGATTCTTTCCATTCTATGACTAAAGATCTCCATATGCAATCCAATTACTTATAGAAAGTGAAAGAGACCTTAGTTATGATGATGCACTACGTCCACAGATGGGACTTTGTGTATGTTCTCGAATGGCATTGGTTGATTGCTCATGAAGAAAGTTTCTGTACAAGTTTTTGAACGAACTCCTTAAGAAAAGTTCTCCAAAAGTTCCCTATGAAAAATTCTTTGAAGCATCTGGTCGTCATAAACGTTCTGACTACTTGTGGAGCAAAATGGACTCTGTATGAGTCAGATATCCATGTTTCAGTCAACATTGCGCAAAACTAATTCCGAATGACAGTTACACACTAGTTCTTGTGTAGTTGCATTCAATTTTTTCTATTCTACTTCACTAAACATGTCCAAATGAGATCCAATTATTTCTAGGGAAATGCAAGAGACCTTAGTTATGATGATGCACTAGGTCCACAGCTGGGACTTTGTGTATGTTCTCGAAAGGCGTTGGTCGAGTGATCATTAAGAAAGTTTCTTTAAAAGTTTCTGAACGAACTCCTTAGGAAAAGTTCTGCAAAAGTTCCCTATGAAAGAATCCTTTGAAGCATCTGGTCGTCAAAAATGTTTTGACAACTTGTGGAGCAAAAAGGGACTCCATATGAGTCAGATATCCATGTTTCAGTCAACACTGCGCAAAACTGATTCCGACCGACAGTTACAGACTAGTTCTTGTGTAGTTGCATTTGATTTTTTTCCATTCTACTTCACTAAACATCTCCATATGAGATCCAATTACTTCTAGGGAAATGCAAGAGACCTTTTTTATGATGATGCATTAGGTCCACCGCTTGGAGTGTGTGTATTTTCTCGAAAGGCGTTGGTCGAGTGCTCATTAAGAAAGTTTCTGTACAAGTTTCTTAACGAACTCGTTAAGAAAAGTTCTCCAAAAGTTCCCTATGAAAGAATCCTTTGAAGCATCTGGTCGTCACGAATGGTTTTACTACTTGTGGAGCAAAATCTGACTTCGTATGAGTCAGATATCCATGTACCGTTCAACACCTGTGCAAAATTGATTCCGAACGACAGTTTCAAACTAGTTCTTGTGTAGTTGCATTAGATTTTGTCTATTCTACTTCACTAAACATCTCCACATGAGATCCAATTACTTCAAGGTAAATGCAAGAGACCTTAGTTATGATGATGCACCAGGTCCACAGTTGGGACTTTGAGTATGTTCTCGAAAGGCGTTGGTCGAGTGTTCGTTAAGAAAGTTTCTTTACAAGTTTCTGAATCAACTCCTTAAAAAAAGTTCTCCAAAAGTTCCCTATAAAAGAATCCTTTGAAGCATCTAGTCGTCACAAATGTTTTCACTACTTGTGGAGCAAAAACGAACTCCATACGAGTTAGATATCCATGTTTCAGTCAACACTGCGCAAAACTGATTTTGAACGACAACTACAAACTAGTTCTTGTGTAGTTGTATTCGATTTTTTCCATTCTACTTCAATAAAGATCTCCATATGAGATCGAATTACTTCTAGGGAAATGCAAGAGACCTTTGTGATGATGATGCACTAGGTCCACTGCTAGGACTTTGTGTATGTTCTCAAAAGGCGTTGGTCGAGTGCTCATTAAGAATGTTTTTGTACAAGTTTCTAAACGAACACGTTAAGAAAAGTTCTCCAAAAGTTCCCTATAAAAGAATCCTTTGAAGCATCTAGTCGTCACAAATGTTTTCACTACTTCTGGAGCAAAAACGAAATCCGTATGAGTCAGATATCCATGTTTCAGTCAACACCGGCGCAAAACTGATTCCGAACGACTGTTACAGACAAGTTCTTGTGTAGTTGCATTAGATTTTTTTCTATTCTACTTCACTAAACATCTCCATATGAGATCTAGTTACCTCTAGGGAAATGTAAGAGACCTTTAGTTACGATGATGCACTAGGTCATTAGCTAGGAATTTGTGTGTGTTCTCGAAAGGCGTTGGTCGACTGCTCATTAAGAAAGTTTCTATATAAGTTTTTGAACAAACTCCTTAAGAAAAGTTCTCCAAAAGTCCCAATGAAAGCATCCTTTGAAGCATGTGGTCATGACAAATGTTCTTACTACTTGTGGAGCAAAAATAGTCTCTGTATGAGTCATATATCCATGTTGCAGTCGATACTGTGCGAAACTGATTCCGAACGACACTTACAGACTAGTTCTTGTGTAGTTGCTTTAGATTTTTTTTCCATTATACTTCACTAAACATCTCCATATGAGATCCAATTACTTGTAGGGAAATGCAAGAGACGTTAGTTATGATGATGCACTAGGTCTCCAGCTGGTTCTTTGTGTATGTTCTCCAAAGGCGTTTGTCAAGTGCTCATGAAAGTTTCTGTACAAGTTTCTCAACGAACTCCTTAAGAAAAGTTCTCCAAAAGTTCCCTATGAAAGAATCATTTGAACTATCTGGTCGTCACAAACGTTTTGACGACATGTGGACCCTAAACGGACTCCGTATAAGTCAGATATGCATGTTTCAGTCACCACTGCGCAAAACTGATTCTGAACGTTAGTTATAGACTAGTTCTTGTGTACTTGCATTCGATTCTTTCCATTCTATGACTAAAGATCTCCATATGCAATCCAATTACTTATAGAAAGTGAAAGAGACCTTAGTTATGATGATGCACTACGTCCACAGATGGGACTTTGTGTATGTTCTCGAATGGCATTGGTTGATTGCTCATGAAGAAAGTTTCTGTACAAGTTTTTGAACGAACTCCTTAAGAAAAGTTCTCCAAAAGTTCCCTATGAAAAATTCTTTGAAGCATCTGGTCGTCATAAACGTTCTGACTACTTGTGGAGCAAAATGGACTCTGTATGAGTCAGATATCCATGTTTCAGTCAACATTGCGCAAAACTAATTCCGAATGACAGTTACACACTAGTTCTTGTGTAGTTGCATTCAATTTTTTCTATTCTACTTCACTAAACATGTCAAAATGAGATCCAATTATTTCTAGGGAAATGCAAGAGACCTTAGTTATGATGATGCACTAGGTCCACAGCTGGGACTTTGTGTATGTTCTCGAAAGGCGTTGGTCGAGTGATCATTAAGAAAGTTTCTTTAAAAGTTTCTGAACGAACTCCTTAGGAAAAGTTCTGCAAAAGTTCCCTATGAAAGAATCCTTTGAAGCATCTGGTCGTCAAAAATGTTTTGACAACTTGTGGAGCAAAAAGGGACTCCATATGAGTCAGATATCCATGTTTCAGTCAACACTGCGCAAAACTGATTCCGACCGACAGTTACAGACTAGTTCTTGTGTAGTTGCATTTGATTTTTTTCCATTCTACTTCACTAAACATCTCCATATGAGATCCAATTACTTCTAGGTAAATGCAAGAGACCTTTTTTATGATGATGCATTAGGTCCACCGCTTGGAGTGTGTGTATTTTCTCGAAAGGCGTTGGTCGAGTGCTCATTAAGAAAGTTTCTGTACAAGTTTCTTAACGAACTCGTTAAGAAAAGTTCTCCAAAAGTTCCCTATGAAAGAATCCTTTGAAGCATCTGGTCGTCACGAATGGTTTTACTACTTGTGGAGCAAAATCTGACTTCGTATGAGTCAGATATCCATGTACCGTTCAACACCTGTGCAAAATTGATTCCGAACGACAGTTTCAAACTAGTTCTTGTGTAGTTGCATTAGATTTTGTCTATTCTACTTCACTAAACATCTCCACATGAGATCCAATTACTTCAAGGTAAATGCAAGAGACCTTAGTTATGATGATGCACCAGGTCCACAGTTGGGACTTTGAGTATGTTCTCGAAAGGCGTTGGTCGAGTGTTCGTTAAGAAAGTTTCTTTACAAGTTTCTGAATCAACTCCTTAAAAAAAGTTCTCCAAAAGTTCCCTATAAAAGAATCCTTTGAAGCATCTAGTCGTCACAAATGTTTTCACTACTTGTGGAGCAAAAACGAACTCCATACGAGTTAGATATCCATGTTTCAGTCAACACTGCGCAAAACTGATTTTGAACGACAACTACAAACTAGTTCTTGTGTAGTTGTATTCGATTTTTTCCATTCTACTTCAATAAAGATCTCCATATGAGATCGAATTACTTCTAGGGAAATGCAAGAGACCTTTGTGATGATGATGCACTAGGTCCACTGCTAGGACTTTGTGTATGTTCTCAAAAGGCGTTGGTCGAGTGCTCATTAAGAATGTTTTTGTACAAGTTTCTAAACGAACACGTTAAGAAAAGTTCTCCAAAAGTTCCCTATAAAAGAATCCTTTGAAGCATCTAGTCGTCACAAATGTTTTCACTACTTCTGGAGCAAAAACGAAATCCGTATGAGTCAGATATCCATGTTTCAGTCAACACCGGCGCAAAACTGATTCCGAACGACTGTTACAGACAATTTCTTGTGTAGTTGCATTAGATTTTTTTCTATTCTACTTCACTAAACATCTCCATATGAGATCTAGTTACCTCTAGGGAAATGTAAGAGACCTTTAGTTACGATGATGCACTAGGTCATTAGCTAGGAATTTGTGTGTGTTCTCGAAAGGCGTTGGTCGACTGCTCATTAAGAAAGTTTCTATAGAAGTTTTTGAACAAACTCCTTAAGAAAAGTTCTCCAAAAGTCCCAATGAAAGCATCCTTTGAAGCATGTGGTCATGAAAAATGTTTTTACTACTTGTGGAGCAAAAATAGTCTCTGTATGAGTCATATATCCATGTTGCAGTCGATACTGTGCGAAACTGATTCCGAACGACACTTACAGACTAGTTCTTGTGTAGTTGCTTTAGATTTTTTTTCCATTATACTTCACTAAACATCTCCATATGAGATCCAATTACTTGTAGGGAAATGCAAGAGACGTTAGTTATGATGATGCACTAGGTCTCCAGCTGGTTCTTTGTGTATGTTCTCCAAAGGCGTTTGTCAAGTGCTCATGAAAGTTTCTGTACAAGTTTCTCAACGAACTCCTTAAGAAAAGTTCTCCAAAAGTTCCCTATGAAAGAATCATTTGAACTATCTGGTCGTCACAAACGTTTTGACGACATGTGGACCCTAAACGGACTCCGTATAAGTCAGATATGCATGTTTCAGTCACCACTGCGCAAAACTGATTCTGAACGTTAGTTATAGACTAGTTCTTGTGTACTTGCATTCGATTCTTTCCATTCTATGACTAAAGATCTCCATATGCAATCCAATTACTTATAGAAAGTGAAAGAGACCTTAGTTATGATGATGCACTACGTCCACAGATGGGACTTTGTGTATGTTCTCGAATGGCATTGGTTGATTGCTCATGAAGAAAGTTTCTGTACAAGTTTTTGAACGAACTCCTTAAGAAAAGTTCTCCAAAAGTTCCCTATGAAAAATTCTTTGAAGCATCTGGTCGTCATAAACGTTCTGACTACTTGTGGAGCAAAATGGACTCTGTATGAGTCAGATATCCATGTTTCAGTCAACATTGCGCAAAACTAATTCCGAATGACAGTTACACACTAGTTCTTGTGTAGTTGCATTCAATTTTTTCTATTCTACTTCACTAAACATGTCCAAATGAGATCCAATTATTTCTAGGTAAATGCAAGAGACCTTAGTTATGATGATGCACTAGGTCCACAGCTGGGACTTTGTGTATGTTCTCGAAAGGCGTTGGTCGAGTGATCATTAAGAAAGTTTCTTTAAAAGTTTCTGAACGAACTCCTTAGGAAAAGTTCTGCAAAAGTTCCCTATGAAAGAATCCTTTGAAGCATCTGGTCGTCAAAAATGTTTTGACAACTTGTGGAGCAAAAAGGGACTCCATATGAGTCAGATATCCATGTTTCAGTCAACACTGCGCAAAACTGATTCCGACCGACAGTTACAGACTAGTTCTTGTGTAGTTGCATTTGATTTTTTTCCATTCTACTTCACTAAACATCTCCATATGAGATCCAATTACTTCTAGGGAAATGCAAGAGACCTTTTTTATGATGATGCATTAGGTCCACCGCTTGGAGTGTGTGTATTTTCTCGAAAGGCGTTGGTCGAGTGCTCATTAAGAAAGTTTCTGTACAAGTTTCTTAACGAACTCGTTAAGAAAAGTTCTCCAAAAGTTCCCTATGAAAGAATCCTTTGAAGCATCTGGTCGTCACGAATGGTTTTACTACTTGTGGAGCAAAATCTGACTTCGTATGAGTCAGATATCCATGTACCGTTCAACACCTGTGCAAAATTGATTCCGAACGACAGTTTCAAACTAGTTCTTGTGTAGTTGCATTAGATTTTGTCTATTCTACTTCACTAAACATCTCCACATGAGATCCAATTACTTCAAGGTAAATGCAAGAGACCTTAGTTATGATGATGCACCAGGTCCACAGTTGGGACTTTGAGTATGTTCTCGAAAGGCGTTGGTCGAGTGTTCGTTAAGAAAGTTTCTTTACAAGTTTCTGAATCAACTCCTTAAAAAAAGTTCTCCAAAAGTTCCCTATAAAAGAATCCTTTGAAGCATCTAGTCGTCACAAATGTTTTCACTACTTGTGGAGCAAAAACGAACTCCATACGAGTTAGATATCCATGTTTCAGTCAACACTGCGCAAAACTGATTTTGAACGACAACTACAAACTAGTTCTTGTGTAGTTGTATTCGATTTTTTCCATTCTACTTCAATAAAGATCTCCATATGAGATCGAATTACTTCTAGGGAAATGCAAGAGAGCTTTGTGATGATGATGCACTAGGTCCACTGCTAGGACTTTGTGTATGTTCTCAAAAGGCGTTGGTCGAGTGCTCATTAAGAATGTTTTTGTACAAGTTTCTAAACGAACACGTTAAGAAAAGTTCTCCAAAAGTTCCCTATAAAAGAATCCTTTGAAGCATCTAGTCGTCACAAATGTTTTCACTACTTCTGGAGCAAAAACGAAATCCGTATGAGTCAGATATCCATGTTTCAGTCAACACCGGCGCAAAACTGATTCCGAACGACTGTTACAGACAAGTTCTTGTGTAGTTGCGTTAGATTTTTTTTCTATTCTACTTCACTAAACATCTCCATATGAGATCTAGTTACCTCTAGGGAAATGTAAGAGACCTTTAGTTACGATGATGCACTAGGTCATTAGCTAGGAATTTGTGTGTGTTCTCGAAAGGCGTTGGTCGACTGCTCATTAAGAAAGTTTCTATAAAAGTTTTTGAACAAACTCCTTAAGAAAAGTTCTCCAAAAGTCCCAATGAAAGCATCCTTTGAAGCATGTGGTCATGACAAATGTTTTTACTACTTGTGGAGCAAAAATAGTCTCTGTATGAGTCATATATCCATGTTGCAGTCGATACTGTGCGAAACTGATTCCGAACGACAGTTACAGACTAGTTCTTGTGTAGTTGCTTTAGATTTTTTTTCCATTATACTTCACTAAACATCTCCATATGAGATCCAATTACTTGTAGGGAAATGCAAGAGACGTTAGTTATGATGATGCACTAGGTCTCCAGCTGGTTCTTTGTGTATGTTCTCCAAAGGCGTTTGTCGAGTGCTCATGAAAGTTTCTGTACAAGTTTCTCAACGAACTCCTTAAGAAAAGTTCTCCAAAAGTTCCCTATGAAAGAATCATTTGAACTATCTGGTCGTCACAAACGTTTTGACGACATGTGGACCCTAAACGGACTCCGTATAAGTCAGATATGCATGTTTCAGTCACCACTGCGCAAAACTGATTCTGAACGTTAGTTATAGACTAGTTCTTGTGTACTTGCATTCGATTCTTTCCATTCTATGACTAAAGATCTCCATATGCAATCCAATTACTTATAGAAAGTGAAAGAGACCTTAGTTATGATGATGCACTACGTCCACAGATGG
Source organism: Aegilops umbellulata (assembly GCA_032464435.1). NCBI lineage: Eukaryota > Viridiplantae > Streptophyta > Magnoliopsida > Poales > Poaceae > Aegilops > Aegilops umbellulata. The sequence goes on along the minus strand of CP136058.1, from coordinate 154,262,215 downwards.
GACTTTGTGTATGTTCTCGAATGGCATTGGTTGATTGCTCATGAAGAAAGTTTCTGTACAAGTTTCTGAACGAACTCCTTAAGAAAAGTTCTCCAAAAGATCCCTATGAAAAATTCTTTGAAGCATCTGGTCGTCATAAACGTTCTGACTACTTGTGGAGCAAAATGGACTCTGTATGAGTCAGATATCCATGTTTCAGTCAACATTGCGCAAAACTAATTCCGAATGACAGTTACACACTAGTTCTTGTGTAGTTGCATTCAATTTTTTCTATTCTACTTCACTAAACATGTCCAAATGAGATCCAATTATTTCTAGGGAAATGCAAGAGACCTTAGTTATGATGATGCACTAGGTCCACAGCTGGGACTTTGTGTATGTTCTCGAAAGGCGTTGGTCGAGTGATCATTAAGAAAGTTTCTTTAAAAGTTTCTGAACGAACTCCTTAGGAAAAGTTCTGCAAAAGTTCCCTATGAAAGAATCCTTTGAAGCATCTGGTCGTCAAAAATGTTTTGACAACTTGTGGAGCAAAAAGGGACTCCATATGACTCAGATATCCATGTTTCAGTCAACACTGCGCAAAACTGATTCCGACCGACAGTTACAGACTAGTTCTTGTGTAGTTGCATTTGATTTTTTTCCATTCTACTTCACTAAACATCTCCATATGAGATCCAATTACTTCTAGGGAAATGCAAGAGACCTTTTTTATGATGATGCATTAGGTCCACCGCATGGAGTGTGTGTATTTTCTCGAAAGGCGTTGGTCGAGTGCTCATTAAGAAAGTTTCTGTACAAGTTTCTGAACAAACTCGTTAAGAAAAGTTCTCCAAAAGTTCCCTATGAAAGAATCCTTTGAAGCATCTGGTCGTCACGAATGGTTTTACTACTTGTGGAGCAAAATCTGACTTCGTATGAGTCAGATATCCATGTACCGTTCAACACCTGTGCAAAATTGATTCCGAACGACAGTTTCAAACTAGTTCTTGTGTAGTTGCATTAGATTTTGTCTATTCTACTTCACTAAACATCTCCACATGAGATCCAATTACTTCAAGGTAAATGCAAGAGACCTTAGTTATGATGATGCACCAGGTCCACAGTTGGGACTTTGAGTATGTTCTCGAAAGGCGTTGGTCGAGTGTTCGTTAAGAAAGTTTCTTTACAAGTTTCTGAATCAACTCCGTAAAAAAGTTCTCCAAAAGTTCCCTATAAAAGAATCCTTTGAAGCATCTAGTCGTCACAAATGTTTTCACTACTTGTGGAGCAAAAACGAACTCCATACGAGTTAGATGTCCATGTTTCAGTCAACACTGCGCAAAACTGATTTTGAACGACAACTACAAACTAGTTCGTGTGTAGTTGTATTCGATTTTTTCCATTCTACTTCAATAAAGATCTCCATATGAGATCGAATTACTTCTAGGGAAATGCAAGAGACCTTTGTGATGATGATGCACTAGGTCCACTGCTAGGACTTTGTGTATGTTCTCAAAAGGCGTTGGTCGAGTGCTCATTAAGAATGTTTTTGTACAAGTTTCTAAACGAACACGTTAAGAAAAGTTCTCCAAAAGTTCCCTATAAAAGAATCCTTTGAACCATCTAGTCGTCACAAATGTTTTCACTACTTCTGGAGCAAAAACGAACTCCGTATGAGTCAGATATCCATGTTTCAGTCAACATCGGCGCAAAACTGATTCCGAATGACTGTTACAGACAAGTTCTTGTGTAGTTGCATTAGATTTTTTTTCTATTCTACTTCACTAAACATCTCCATATGAGATCTAGTTACCTCTAGGGAAATGTAAGAGACCTTTAGTTACGATGATGCACTAGGTCATTAGCTAGGAATTTGTGTGTGTTCTCGAAAGGCGTTGGTCGACTGCTCATTAAGAAAGTTTCTATAAAAGTTTTTGAACAAACTCCTTAAGAAAAGTTCTCCAAAAGTCCCAATGAAAGCATCCTTTGAAGCATGTGGTCATGACAAATGTTTTTACTACTTGTGGAGCAAAAAGAGTCTCTGTATGAGTCATATATCCATGTTGCAGTCGATACTGTGCGAAACTGATTCCGAACGACAGTTACAGACTAGTTCTTGTGTAGTTGCTTTAGATTTTTTTTCCATTATACTTCACTAAACATCTCCATATGAGATCCAATTACTTGTAGGGAAAAGCAAGAGGTGTTAGTTATGATGATGCACTAGGTCTCCAGCTGGTTCTTTGTGTATGTTCTCCAAAGGCGTTTGTCGAGTGCTCATGAAAGTTTCTGTACAAGTTTCTCAACGAACTCCTTAAGAAAAGTTCTCCAAAAGTTCCCTATGAAAGAATCATTTTAACTATCTGGTCGTCACAAACGTTTTGACGACATGTGGACCCTAAACGGACTCCGTATAAGTCAGATATGCATGTTTCAGTCACCACTGCGCAAAACTGATTCTGAACGTTAGTTATAGACTAGTTCTTGTGTACTTGCATTCGATTCTTTCCATTCTATGACTAAAGATCTCCATATGCAATCCAATTACTTATAGAAAGTGAAAGAGACCTTAGTTATGATGATGCACTACGTCCACAGATGGGACTTTGTGTATGTTCTCGAATGGCATTGGTTGATTGCTCATGAAGAAAGTTTCTGTACAAGTTTCTGAACGAACTCCTTAAGAAAAGTTCTCCAAAAGTTCCCTATGAAAAATTCTTTGAAGCATCTGGTCGTCATAAACGTTCTGACTACTTGTGGAGCAAAATGGACTCTGTATGAGTCAGATATCCATGTTTCAGTCAACATTGCGCAAAACTAATTCCGAATGATAGTTACACACTAGTTCTTGTGTAGTTGCATTCAATTTTTTCTATTCTACTTCACTAAACATGTCCAAATGAGATCCAATTATTTCTAGGGAAATGCAAGAGACCTTAGTTATGATGATGCACTAGGTCCACAGCTGGGACTTTGTGTATGTTCTCGAAAGGCGTTGGTCGAGTGATCATTAAGAAAGTTTCTTTAAAAGTTTCTGAACGAACTCCTTAGGAAAAGTTCTGCAAAAGTTCCCTATGAAAGAATCCTTTGAAGCATCTGGTCGTCAAAAATGTTTTGACAACTTGTGGAGCAAAAAGGGACTCCATATGAGTCAGATATCCATGTTTCAGTCAACACTGCGCAAAACTGATTCCGACCGACAGTTACAGACTAGTTCTTGTGTAGTTGCATTTGATTTTTTTTCCATTCTACTTCACTAAACATCTCCATATGAGATCCAATTACTTCTAGGGAAATGCAAGAGACCTTTTTTATGATGATGCATTAGGTCCACCGCTTGGAGTGTGTGTATTTTCTCGAAAGGCGTTGGTCGAGTGCTCATTAAGAAAGTTTCTGTACAAGTTTCTTAACGAACTCGTTAAGAAAAGTTCTCCAAAAGTTCCCTATGAAAGAATCCTTTGAAGCATCTGGTCGTCACGAATGGTTTTACTACTTGTGGAGCAAAATCTGACTTCGTATGAGTCAGATATCCATGTATCGTTCAACACCTGTGCAAAATTGATTCCGAACGACAGTTTCAAACTAGTTCTTGTGTAGTTGCATTAGATTTTGTCTATTCTACTTCACTAAACATCTCCACATGAGATCCAATTACTTCAAGGTAAATGCAAGAGACCTTAGTTATGATGATGCACCAGGTCCACAGTTGGGACTTTGAGTATGTTCTCGAAAGGCGTTGGTCGAGTGTTCGTTAAGAAAGTTTCTTTACAAGTTTCTGAATCAACTCCTTAAAAAAGTTCTCCAAAAGTTCCCTATAAAAGAATCCTTTGAAGCATCTAGTCGTCACAAATGTTTTCACTACTTGTGGAGCAAAAACGAACTCCATACGAGTTAGATATCCATGTTTCAGTCAACACTGCGCAAAACTGATTTTGAACGACAACTACAAACTAGTTCTTGTGTAGTTGTATTCGATTTTTTCCATTCTACTTCAATAAAGATCTCCATATGAGATCGAATTACTTCTAGGGAAATGCAAGAGACCTTTGTGATGATGATGCACTAGGTCCACTGCTAGGACTTTGTGTATGTTCTCAAAAGGCGTTGGTCGAGTGCTCATTAAGAATGTTTTTGTACAAGTTTCTAAACGAACACGTTAAGAAAAGTTCTCCAAAAGTTCCCTATAAAAGAATCCTTTGAACCATCTAGTCGTCACAAATGTTTTCACTACTTCTGGAGCAAAAACGAACTCCGTATGAGTCAAATATCCATGTTTCAGTCAACACCGGCGCAAAACTGATTCCGAATGACTGTTACAGACAAGTTCTTGTGTAGTTGCATTAGATTTTTTTTCTATTCTACTTCACTAAACATCTCCATATGAGATCTAGTTACCTCTAGGGAAATGTAAGAGACCTTTAGTTACGATGATGCACTAGGTCATTAGCAAGGAATTTGTGTGTGTTCTCGAAAGGCGTTGGTCGACTGCTCATTAAGAAAGTTTCTATAAAAGTTTTTGAACAAACTCCTTAAGAAAAGTTCTCCAAAAGTCCCAATGAAAGCATCCTTTGAAGCATGTGGTCATGACAAATGTTTTTACTACTTGTGGAGCAAAAAGAGTCTCTGTATGAGTCATATATCCATGTTGCAGTCGATACTGTGCGAAACTGATTCCGAACGACAGTTACAGACTAGTTCTTGTGTAGTTGCTTTAGATTTTTTTTCCATTATACTTCACTAAACATCTCCATATGAGATCCAATTACTTGTAGGGAAAAGCAAGAGACGTTAGTTATGATGATGCACTAGGTCTCCAGCTGGTTCTTTGTGTATGTTCTCCAAAGGCGTTTGTCGAGTGCTCATGAAAGTTTCTGTACAAGTTTCTCAACGAACTCCTTAAGAAAAGTTCTCCAAAAGTTCCCTATGAAAGAATCATTTGAACTATCTGGTCGTCACAAACGTTTTGACGACATGTGGACCCTAAACGGACTCCGTATAAGTCAGATATGCATGTTTCAGTCACCACTACGCAAAACTGATTCTGAACGTTAGTTATAGACTAGTTTTTGTGTACTTGCATTCGATTCTTTCCATTCTATGACTAAAGATCTCCATATGCAATCCAATTACTTATAGAAAGTGAAAGAGACCTTAGTTATGATGATGCACTACGTCCACAGATGGGACTTTGTGTATGTTCTCGAATGGCATTGGTTGATTGCTCATGAAGAAAGTTTCTGTACAAGTTTGTGAACGAACTCCTTAAGAAAAGTTCTCCAAAAGTTCCCTATGAAAAATTCTTTGAAGCATCTGGTCGTCATAAACGTTCTGACTACTTGTGGAGCAAAATGGAATCTGTATGAGTCAGATATCCATGTTTCAGTCAACATTGCGCAAAACTAATTCCGAATGACAGTTACACACTAGTTCTTGTGTAGTTGCATTCAATTTTTTCTATTCTACTTCACTAAACATGTCCAAATGAGATCCAATTATTTCTAGGGAAATGCAAGAGACCTTAGTTATGATGATGCACTAGGTCCACAGCTGGGACTTTGTGTATGTTCTCGAAAGGCGTTGGTCGAGTGATCATTAAGAAAGTTTCTTTAAAAGTTTCTGAACGAACTCCTTAGGAAAAGTTCTGCAAAAGTTCCCTATGAAAGAATCCTTTGAAGCATCTGGTCGTCAAAAATGTTTTGACAACTTGTGGAGCAAAAAGGGACTCCATATGAGTCAGATATCCATGTTTCAGTCAACACTGCGCAAAACTGATTCCGACCGACAGTTACAGACTAGTTCTTGTGTAATTGCATTTGATTTTTTTTCCATTCTACTTCACTAAACATCTCCATATGAGATCCAATTACTTCTAGGGAAATGCAAGAGACCTTTTTTATGATGATGCATTAGGTCCACCGCTTGGAGTGTGTGTATTTTCTCGAAAGGCGTTGGTCGAGTGCTCATTAAGAAAGTTTCTGTACAAGTTTCTTAACGAACTCGTTAAGAAAAGTTCTCCAAAAGTTCCCTATGAAAGAATCCTTTGAAGCATCTGGTCGTCACGAATGGTTTTACTACTTGTGGAGCAAAATCTGACTTCGTATGAGTCAGATATCCATGTATCGTTCAACACCTGTGCAAAATTGATTCCGAACGACAGTTTCAAACTAGTTCTTGTGTAGTTGCATTAGATTTTGTCTATTCTACTTCACTAAACATCTCCACATGAGATCCAATTACTTCAAGGTAAATGCAAGAGACCTTATTTATGATGATGCACCAGGTCCACAGTTGGGACTTTGAGTATGTTCTCGAAAGGCGTTGGTCGAGTGTTCGTTAAGAAAGTTTCTTTACAAGTTTCTGAATCAACTCCTTAAAAAAAGTTCTCCAAAAGTTCCCTATAAAAGAATCCTTTGAAGCATCTAGTCGTCACAAATGTTTTCACTACTTGTGGAGCAAAAACGAACTCCATACGAGTTAGATATCCATGTTTCAGTCAACACTGCGCAAAACTGATTTTGAACGACAACTACAAACTAGTTCGTGTGTAGTTGTATTCGATTTTTTCCATTCTACTTCAATAAAGATCTCCATATGAGATCGAATTACTTCTAGGGAAATGCAAGAGACCTTTGTGATGATGATGCACTAGGTCCACTGCTAGGACTTTGTGTATGTTCTCAAAAGGCGTTGGTCGAGTGCTCATTTAGAATGTTTTTGTACAAGTTTCTAAACGAACACGTTAAGAAAAGTTCTCCAAAAGTTCCCTATAAAAGAATCCTTTGAAGCATCTAGTCGTCACAAATGTTTTCACTACTTCTGGAGCAAAAATGAACTCTGTATGAGTCAGATATCCATGTTTCAGTCAACACCGGCGCAAAACTAATTCCGAACAACTGTTACAGAGAAGTTCTTGTGTAGTTGCATTAGATTTTTTTTATATTCTACTTCACTAAACATCTCCATATGAGATCTAGTTACCTCTAGGGAAATGTAAGAGACCTTTAGTTATGATGATGAACTAGGTCCATAGCTAGGAATTTGTGTGTGTTCTCGAAAGGCGTTGGTCGACTGCTCATTAAGAAAGTTTCTGTACAAGTTTCCTAACGAACGTCTTCAGAAAAGTTGTCCAGAAGTTCCCTATGAAAGAATCGTTTGAAGAATCTGGTCGTCACAAATGTTTGGACTACTTGTGGAGCAAAAACAGACTCCGTATGAGTCAGATATCCATGTTTCAGTCAATACTGCGCAAAATTGATTCTGAACGACAGTTACAGACTAGTTCTTGTGTAGTTGCATTCTATTTTTTTCTATTCTACTTTACTAAACATCCCCATATGAGATCCAATTACTTCTAGAGAAATGCAAGAGACCTCTGTTATGGTGATGCACCAGGTCCACAACTGGTACTTTGTATATGTTCTCGAAAGGTGTTGGTCTAGTGCTCACTAAGAAAGTTTCTTTTAAAAAAAAGAGTTGGTGATGATGGTGTGCCTGCCATCCTGCAATATAGGCCGTCCGATTTATATCCGACGAATAGGAAGGAAACTATGGCAATTGTGCAGAAATATACACACACCCCTTTCCAGATTTGCAAATAGGGCCTTCCCTTGTTCATCCTTTTCACCCACAAGATAAACTACTCATACAAGCGCATCTTGATGTTCCATGCAACCCATGGGCATCTTGCTAGTATGTACAAATTTCTGAACGAACTCCTTAAGAAAAGTTCCCTATAAAAGATCCTTTGAAGCATATGGTCATCCCAAACGTCTTGACTACTTGTGGAGCACAAATGGACTTCGTATGAGTCAGATATCCATGTTTCAGTCAACACTGCGCAAAACTGATTCCGAACCACAGTTACAGACTTGTTCTTGTGTAATTGCATTCGATTTTTTCCAATCTACTTCACTAAACATCTCCATATGAGATCCAATTACTTCTAGGGAAATGAAAGATAACTTTGTTATGATGATGCACTAGGTCCACAGCTGGGACTTTGTGTATGTTCTCGAAAGGCATTAGTCGAGTGCTCATTAACAAAGTTTCTGTACAAGTTTCTAAACGAACTCCTTAAGAAAAGTTCTCCGAAAGTTCCCTATGAAATAATCCTTTGAAGATCTGGTCGCCATAACCGTTTTGACTACTTGTGGTGCCAAAACAGACTCCGTATGAGTCAGATATCCATGTTTTAGTCAACACTGCGCAAAACTAATCCTGAATGACAGTTACAGACTATTTCTTGTGTAGTTGCATTTGATTTTTTCCATTCTACTTCACTAAACATCTCCATAAGAGATCCAATTACTTCTAGGAAAATGCAAGAGACCTTTTTTATGATGATGCACTAGGTCCACAGCTGGGACTTTGTATATGTTCTTGAAAGGCGTTGGTCGAGTGCTCATTAAGAAAGTTTTTCTACAATTTTCTAAACGAACTCCTAAAGAAAAGTTCTCCAAAAGTCCCCTATGAAGGAATCCTTTGAAGCATATGGTCGTCACAAACGTCTTGACTACTTGTGGAGCATAAATGGACTCAGTATGAGTCAGATATCCATGTTTCGGTCAACACTGCACAAAACTGATTCCGAATGACAGTTACACACTAGTTCTTGTGTAGTTGCATTCAATTTTTTCTATTCTACTTCACTAAACATGTCCATATGAGATACAATTTATTCTAGGGTAATGTAAGAGACCTTAGTTATGATGATGCACTAGGTCCCTAGCTGGTTCTTTGCATTTGTTCTCCAAAGGCGTTTGTCGAGTGCTCATTAAGAAAGTTTATGTACAAGTTTCTGAACGAAGTCCTTAAGAAAAGTTCTCCAAAAGTTCCCTATGAAATAATCCTTTGAATCATCTGGTGGTCACAAATGTTTTGACTACTTGTGGAGCCTAAACGGACTCCGTATGAGTCAGATATCCATGTTTCAGTCAACACTCTGCAAAACTGATTCTGAACGACAGTTACAGACTAGTTCTTGTGTAGTTGCATTCGATTTTCTCCATTCTACTTCACTAAAGATCTCCATATGAGATCCAATTACTTATAGGGAATTGCAAGAGACCTTAGTTATGATGATGCACTAGGTCCACGGCTGGGACTTTGTGTATGTTCTCGAAAGGCGTTGATCGAGTGCTCATTAAGAAAGTTTATTTACAAGTTTCTGAACGAACTCCTTAAGCAAACTTCTCCAAAACTTTCCTGTGGAAGAATCCTTTGAAGCATCTGGTCGTCACAAATGGTTTGATTATTTGTGGAGAAAAAGCGGACTCCATATGAGTCAGATATCCATGTTTCAGTCAACACCTGCGCAAAACTGATTCCGAACGACAGTTACAAACTAGTACTTGTGTAGTTGCATTAGATTTTTTTCTATTCTACATACTTAAACATCTCCATATGAGATCCAATTACTTCTAGGGAAATGCAAGAGATCTTAGTTATGATGATGCGCTAGGTCCACAGCTAGGACTTTGTGTATGTTCTCGAAAGGCGTTGGTCGAGTGCTCGTTAACAAAGTTTCAATACAAGTTTCTGAACGAACTTGTTAAGAAAAGTTTGCCAAAAGTTCCCTATAAAAGAATCCTTTGAAGCATTTGGTCGTCATAAGAGTTTTGACTACTTGTAGAGCCAAAACGGACTCCATATGAGTCAGATATCCATGTTTTAGTCAACACTGCCCAAAACTAATTTTGAACGAAAGTAACAGACTAGTTCTTGTGTAGTTGCATTCAATTTTTTCCATTCTACTTCACTAAACATCTCCATATGAGATCCAGCTACTTCTAGGGAAATGCAAGAGACCTTTGTTATGATGATGCACTAGGTCCACACTTGGGACTGTGTGTTTGTTCTCGAAAGGCGTTGCTCGAGTGCTCATTAAGAAAGTTTCTGTACAATTTTCTCAATGAACTCCTAAAGAAATGTTCTCCAAATGTCCCCTATGAAAGAATCCTTCGAAGCATATGGTCGTCACAAACGTCTTCACTACTTGTGGAGAAAAAATGGACTCTTTATGAGTGAGATATCCATGCTTCAGTCAACACTACGCAAAACTGATTCCGAACGACAATTGCACACTAGTTCTTGTGTAGTTGCTTTTGATTTTTTCTATTCTACTTCACTAAATATCTCCATATGAGATCCAATTACTTCTAGGGAAATGCAAGAGACGTTTTTTATGATTATGCACAAGGTCCACAGCTGGGACTTTTTGTATGTTCTCGAAAGGCGTTGGTCGAGTGTTCATTAAGATAGTTTCTGTATAAGTATCTGAACGAACTCCTTAAGAAAAGTTCTCCAAAAGTTCCCTATGAAAGAATGCTTTATTCATCTGGTCATCACAAACGTTTTGACTACTTGTGGAAAGAAATGGACTCTGTATGAGTCAAATATTCATGTTTCAGTCAATATTGCACAAAACTGATTCCGTACAACAGTTACAGACTAGTTCTTGTGTAGTTGCATTTGATTTTTCCATTCTACTTCACTAAACACACTACAAAAAATAAACTTCCATGATGATACGTGTTTGTCACAGTAGGTCGCGTTTTTTGTCATGTATGTACATCCATGAAAAATTTATGACAGAATCAAGATAGTCATACCTGTGATGTCGTAGAAGTGTTCCATGACATTACCAAAATTATGATCACGGAAGTGTCCACTTCCATGACGATAAATCGCGCGTCATGGAAGTGCTTTCGTCAAGGGTGACCGACACGTGGAATCCACCGTAGCGGAACGCCGTTAAGCTATTGGGTCGGGTTTTGGATCCGATAACCCGTTAACAGCCCCGACCAATGGGGATTTTCCACGTGTAAAATCATCATTGGCTAGAGGAGACACGTGTCAGGTCCGCGTTGGCACATGTGTCACTCATCCAATGGGCGAGACACGCCTATGATATGTTGAAACATGGACTGACCCATCAAGTTTAGATGGGTCGGCCCAACTGAAGGCCCACAAGATTTTGCGGACCATAAAGGGCCGGCCCAGCTAAAGGCCCATGAGATTTTGCGGACCATAATGGGCTGGCCCAACTAAAGGCCCACAAGATTTTGCGGGCCATAATGGGCTGGCCCAGGTAAAGGCCCACAAGATTTTTGTGTGCCATAATGGGCCGGCCCAGGTAAAGGCCCACAAGATTCTTGCAGATCATAATGGGCCGGCCCAGCTAAAGGCCCACGAGATTTCACCGACATTAATGGGCCGGCCCAACTGTAGGCCCACAAGATTTTGAGGACCCTAGTAGGCCGGCCCATTAACTGGCTGCCAGGTTTTGGGCCAAATGCCGACCCATATTTAATCTGGTCCATTAATGGCCTGCCACACTTCGGGCCTAATAGTGGCCCATATGAGATCCGGCCCGTTAAAAGCCTACCACGTTCTGGGCCAAATTACGGCCCAGATCAGGTCCGGCCCTTTAAGAGGCTTCGGGCTCAATTATGGCCCATATCAGATTCGGCTCGTCAACTAGACACTATGCTTTTGGGCCCACTTGCTAAAGGCCCACTTAGTAATTCGGCCTGATATTAGTTTTGGCCTGTTAAGGGCCCGTTTAACATTTCGGCCCTATATTAATTTCGGCCAGTTAAAAGCCCGTCATATAGTTGGGCCTAACTACGGCCCGGTTTGCATCCGGCCTGCTCGCAGCCGATATCTGATTGGGCCAAACAAGGACCGAGACAATTTTGGCCTGTTAAAAGCCCGTGATTTGATTCACACGATCATGGGTCGGGGTTCATTTCGGGCTGCTGCCGGCCCGTGAGCTGTTCGGCACGTTTCAGGCCCAACCTACATCGTGATTGTATGACGGCCCGATTATGTACCGTAGCTTTACGGTTTGGCCGGTTTATTGCGAAGAGAGGATATAAATACAGTAAAGTAACTGTAGCATCGTGAATAAGAAAAAAACTAGACTATACAATAAAGAAATTACGGCATATTACATCCACTGGGCATCAAAGCTTGCCACTATGATAATAAAGCACAAGTAGACAGCAGATTACATACATTGGGCATCAAAGATCGCCACCAATGCAAATAAACACACCGACAAAATAATATACAAAACCGACAACACTTCAATAGAGTTCAAGAAAGGTTAGCCCTGCTGGGGAGCTGCAGCGCAAGCAGCTGAGCAAGATGATGAGACTGCGGTTGTTCAACAATTATATCTTCCTCACTCTGAAAGATAAACAAGCAGACAGATGACATGTTTTGCACATAAAAGTATCACTGCTGACAATTCATCACATTTCTTACTGACGAATAAAGTGACACACTTTAAAATTGCATTAACACAATATAGTATTGTTCAGGTCAAGACATGGCAGGAAATGACATTGTGAAGGAGTTGGCAGCTTCACGACACCACTGGATTACGAATCAACAACTCATAAGTATCAATGGTTAGTGTGCTGTCAATTTATACCATTTCAGATTGGCAAATAAAGAGACGGTTTAAATAATAGTAGAATGATATGACATTGTTCATAGTTAAGACATTGCAGAATATGACATTGTGCTGTAGTGGGTAGGTTAACCACACCACTGGATTACGAATGAAGAACAGAAGCATACATGCAGTGCAAAAGAAGATCACTTGCTCTATATAGTTTAATTTACATGGTATGAAGAAGGAACTTGGTTGTACAACTGAAAACTTAAATTGAGAAAGGACAAACTTTTGTTTATGAACTACATAATAAACTTTAAACAAGCAATTTGATGCAAACACCAAAAATAAATAGTTGTTGCAGTCATGCCTAACCAAATATATACAACAAAGTTTGAAGGCTTGAGATGGACAAACTTACATTATTAGTGAAGACAGGCTCTATAAAGGCCTTGTCCATGCTGATGGGGGCTATTCAAGAAGTTTACCACATAATCCTCTTCAAAAGCATTGCCTTTATTCTACATTTTGTTAAGAGTAAATATAGATGTGATAATATACGAAAAATGGAGAATATTTAAGATAAGATGAAGAGTGATGCTACATAACCAAGTAGCTATAAATGTAAGTGCAGCGATACATGCAAAAGGTACAGCCAAGAGCAATGCACAGCTAAACTTCTTCAGTACCAACCTTATGGTAAGAGTAAATATAGATCTGATGTGTAGAAAATGAAGGGCAAAGGAAAATAAGCTACAGAGTGGTGGTACATGAAAAACTACCTGTCATTATAAGTACACTGATAAAGGATAGCATGTACTTACAAGAACAATGCAGAGCTAAAAAAACATTGGCATTGGATATATTCTACACTAATGCAACCATTCATACTGATCAGATAATTTGGAGCGAACAATTGATAAGCAAGCTATCATGCATACTGCTGTCACATAATGAACCAGGTATGTATGTAAGTACAGTGATACAGGACAACAGGTACTAACAAGAGCAAAGCAGCGGGCAGCATATTTGCGATATCCTGTCGTTCTTGTCAAACCGGAATTCTTCTTTGAGCAGATTTCCTGCAAAAAAGATCCGTAAGGCACATGCGGAAAAGTAGAAGTTCAAATTGTCATGTGATTTCATAGATAGTACCTCATCCTGGGAACGAGACCAGTGCATAAGAAGGTTTTACCATTCAATGTCTTCTGAATTTAGCACAGGAGACTTCACCGAAATTCGTTTATAGACTTGGCATCAAAGTGTGATTTCCTCAGGTAACATCGATACTGTTGCAATGCTTCCTTGAAAAGCGCAAGCAAGCTTTGCTCATCATGACTATCCAGATTGACCCTCACCTACTTACAACAATGTAATGTAAATCACTGATGTGTTCAATTAGCAGAAAATAGGAAAATAATCACCGTGAATTATAGCACTTACACGTAAGTGGGACAGGAAGATGTGAAAATGGTGTTTGTCTTCACCATAATCTTCCCATGATGGGAATATATGCACGTAGTCCCTAACAACATTGAAAGCATTGTCTTTTAAACTAGGAATAACTGGAATGGGGTTCCAATCTGCAGGAATTGGTTGTCTCTGCAGTTGGGATAGGTCTTCGGCCGGTGGACTTGCTATACTTTTTGCTGGAGTGGGATTTTTCTGTGGTACGGCTGGTGCTATGGCAACTGAAATCGGCATACCTTTTTCTGGAGTGCAGGTCCTATGTGGTCGGGCTAGTGGTGTAGCTAGTGAAGTATGGGTATAGTCTGCTGGAGTCGGTCCTACGTTTTGTGTCACTGGTTGTAGAGCCAATATAAGTGGGGTGCCATCTGATTTCTCTAGCACCACCACGTTTTTCAAGGACTTTGCTGGTGCTCCTTCAGGTTCGGCAATCATCCTCTTCCTTTCTGATGTCTAATGCACAAGAACAACATTTGAGTGAAAAAACATGGTATGATGACAGATGGAATATGTATTGATAATGGATGGGCATGGTATCTTGACATACATGATGAGTAAACTAAGCAAATGGCGGTGCTACAAAGTAGAGGAAATGCAAGACAACTTATGCAAGATACGCGCAATCAATAAAACCTTGCCAAATTAGAACAGGCACCTTGATGGGTGAACATGACAGGCCGTCTGCCTTTGACTCCTCGAGTTTAGAATAGTCATTAGGATCATATTCTGAACAAGAATCTACAAGTGGGGAGCGTATGAGTTTCATTGCATCCAGAATGGCACTCAATGCCTTGGTGCCAATTTTGTAAGTCGTTGCAGTGTTCCACAATATTATTCTGATGCGTGGATTCTGATATTCACTATGATTACGTATAATATCTGAGAAGCATGAAAACATAAATAGTAGTGAGATTATCTTTGTAATGCAGAGGATATTCTAATATAGGGGCGCCCTTAACCCTTGTGTGCTATCACCGGATTCTGATGAGAGAGCCCATGTGTGGTGTAATATGGTGTGTGCAATAATATAATCTGGCACAAGTACAAAAAATAGGCTCCAGAAGTAAGGATAGTTGGCAGATGATAGGTTCATAATATACTGTATAGAGAGTTTATTGCCAAACCATGATAACAAGAGCACACAACAACTAGGCAGATCGTGGTGTACATAAAAGGGGTACACCATAACCAGGATATATAAATCGGGAAAGTGGAACTGGCTGGAAATTACGATGTTGTATTGCTGCTACTAATTGAAAGCCTATCGATCACATACGGGCCAACTATATCAGCTGTTGACTGCAAATGTCCATGCTCCCCTTCCTGACAAGGAACATACTGTGCTTCCCATACAGAACACCGCACGGGCCGCTAGCCGAGCCACCGGCCCCACCGCCTGTGTTCCTCCGCCACCCCCACCCCTGCCCCCACCCGCGTCAAGTTTTCTTCGTTCGACGAGGCCCCACCACCGCCCCCACAACCATCGTCCCCACCTGAGCCCCTTCCTTCGCACCGGCGAACTCCGGCGAGCTCTCAAAAATCGACTGACCCAATTTTAAAATTTAGTCTACTGTGATTTAACTAGTGTGGAATATAAAAGGGGAAAACCATAAGCATTGCGAGTATACTGTTGAGCGTGCCATGGCGGATCTGAAGGTGCAAACCGGACAAAGGCAACTTCGCAACCAAGACAAGAAATCAGAGTAAAGCAGTTGCAATCTATTTTCTTGCTGCGATAAATAAGTTGAGCAGATACGAAAGAGTACCGCCTTTGGTGCAGCGTCGTGTACGCATCTGGTGAGAATTTGACGATGCTGCGGTAGCGATGGCTGTCGGCGGCGTGGAAGCAGATCTAGGAGGGTAAACGGTGGCGGCGGGTCCTCCTCTTATCCCTCTCCGCCCTCCTTTGCGCGTAGAACGCGCGCTCGTTGATGATGTCCTGTGGGAAGTGTTGGCGCCACAACGCCATGGCTTCCTCGTCCATCTCAGCGATGCCGAGACGGTGCTCCCACCTCCGGTTGTTGCGACGATCCTCGTTAGTGCTAAGTCGCGGCAGAGGCGCGAGCTCCTGCGCCCGCTCCCGCATCGGCACATTGGGGAAGTTCAATGTTCTATGAGGCCAACGGAGGCACCACACCGCCGCGTCGTACGCGCGGGCGGCTTCGTTGGCGGTGTCAAAATTGCCGACGCCGAGGCGCATCCCGTGGAACCAGATCTCGGCGGAGAAGCCGCCATAGGGGCGCACACGGACGCCGCGGTATCCCCAGGTTTCCCGGCGATGCGGCGGCGGCGAGGCAAAAAAGAGCGGGGAGAGAGCGATGGCGAGGCACAGAGTGGGGAGAGAGCGGTGGCAAGGCACAGAGTGGTGGGAGGGCGTTGGATTTCATAAAGCGCGCCGGACGCCGCGCGCCAAAACTAGCGCACGCCCGGCCGCTTTTTCCAGCGTGCGCGCGATCCTTTCCCGACGTCTCTGCTATCTCTAATCTCTTCTCTACTCTTATATTTATTTTATATTTAATTTTTAATATTTATCTCTACTTCCTTTAATGTCTACTTTTTTTCTCTATACTTTTTTTCTTGCAATATAGGCCGTCCGATTTATATCAGACAGATAGGAAGGAAAGAAATGGGAATTTTGCAAAAATATACCCATACCCCTCTCCAGATTTGCAAATAAGGCCTTCCCTCGTTCATTCTTTTCTCCCACAAGATAAACTACTCATACAAATCCATCTTGATGCGTGCAACGCATGGGCATCGTGCTAGTTCTAAAAACCTTTGCATCATTTGCCACACTACTGGTTGCAGATGAAAAACCTACCCAAGCACAGCGCGATACAGGAGCGACGCACAATTACAAGCTGATATTTTGTTGGACAATGGAGGCTATAACCAATTACTTTACGGGAACAATAGCACCTAGGAAATTTGAAGGGTAGGTATGAACAAAATTGGAACTGCACATGTACAGCTAAGTGATTCAATACACACATTACCAATCGAGGAGGAGAACGATGGTCGCGGCGGCCTCTGTGAGTCATGGTCGGCAACGGGAGTCAGTTCATTGTCCATGATGGTGGTACTTACTGCGCTTGGCGTCGGCTTCCGGGAAGCAGATCTGAGACCGTGGAAGACGATGTCGGGGAAGAGGCTTTGTGTACGACTACGACAGTGGACCGGCTCCAGTGCGGCGTACGAGGTCGTCGATGAGGCAGATGCGCTGCGGTGGACGAGTGCGCCGATGTAAACGGGAGGAGCACGAAGGCTGCGGTGTCATCAAGAAGTCTATTTTGTGGTGGGGATAGAAATTGGGGAGTATTCAGGTGTACTACTCTGGGTGCCGGGGTGGGGTTGGCTGGGTAGGGTGAACCTGAAGTTACGAAAACAGCCCCCTACCAAGCGTCATCCGTAAGCCTGTTCCGAAGGCTATGATGGTAACTTCCCACTGCTCGAATCAGGGTTGCGGGAGATTTTCCCGCCGACCTCAAAATTTTGTGACACTGGACTCCCCGTGTGGTGTGTTGAGTGATTCGGCTAAGCAACTAGCGAGTAGTAGTAGTAAACTCTGCATATTAGGTTTGACCGAAGTCAAACTTCCTAAAGTTTGACCAAGTTTATAGAATAATATAAACATTTACCATAACAAATATGTATGATGTGAAAGTACATTCAATAATGAATCTAATGGTATTTATTTGTTATTGTATATGTTAATATTTTTTGTTATAAGCTTTCTGAGAGTTTACAAAACTTGACTTTGACCAATGCTAATACGCGGACTTAAATAAAAACGGAGGGAGTACACATTTGTTTTCTTAGTTTGTAGTGAACTAATCATTTGTTGAAATTGTGAAATAAATATATTGGGCTA
Organism: Aegilops umbellulata; assembly: GCA_032464435.1. NCBI lineage: Eukaryota > Viridiplantae > Streptophyta > Magnoliopsida > Poales > Poaceae > Aegilops > Aegilops umbellulata. The sequence goes on along the minus strand of CP136058.1, from coordinate 154,244,495 downwards.
TTGACTTAGAATGTAATGGTCTATACAATTCAATAGTTACAATCATTGTCGAATCCCAAGATGTATACAAGGTCTATAGTACTTCACAACATGCTCAAACTCACATGATCCCAGTCAAATGAGAATCTAAATGCATTTCATAGTTATTACTTTGTAGGATGCAACAAAAACAACCATAACTCTACATCAGCCATTATAGAAGCAACATTTTGACATATCCCAATGTGTGAATGAAACGTGGAGAGAGAGCTTTTGAAGATGGAGTAGATAGGGCGGGAAAGATTGTATGTATGTGGACGAGAGAGTAGGAGACAAACCTAACGAGACAGATAGAGAGAGAGATAGAGAGAGAAAGAGAGAGGAAGAAGTTAGGTCTGTGAGAAAGATGGATACATGTAATATACATGAGATGCGTGTGCATCTGGATTTTGTATATGTGGAAGAAGAAGAGACAACATGTTTGATGAGAGAGCTGGAAAAACATGGACGAGAGGGGAAGGATCTCGTGGGTTGAGGGATTGACAATTTTGTGCGGGGGAGAGAGGGATTGGTAATTTTGTGCAAGGGAGAGAGAGAGAGGGTGGGGGGAGGAGTCAGTCAGCCATCGTCACATCACCCTGCTTCCAAATGACCCCGCATTCTCTACTGCGGTGTGGTCGTCGTCTTCGATCTGCTTGATGCCCTCTTTGAAGATTGAGGTGTTGTGCATGTTGGGGTGCAAAGAAGCACAAGCGAGAGTGGTCGCCATATAACCTTGGATGGGGATGAATTGTGTGCTCGGGGGAGTGTGTGTGTGTGTGTGTGTGTGTGTGTGTTGTGCTGCGTGTGTGTGTGTGTGTGTGTGTGTGTGTCAGACATTGAGAGAAAACAAACCTAAGGAGAGAAATGGGTATTCATGAAGAGATTGTGCGGGCCTTGAGGTGGGAAGGGGCCGGGTGAGGGTGTCAAAATGTGCGCGTTGATGCATGTGTTGCATGCGACCGTGCGAGGGACGGACGAATCAAGAGAGATGGTTGTTGTGTTACAGATTCTCCTCTCTCTGTCTCTCTCTCCCTCTCTCTCTCTCTCACTCACACACACACACACACAAGTAAACTAGAAGACCGTTCTCTCATGTATACACAACATATCGGCATCTGTCTATGTCTCACTCATGCATGATCATTTGCACATTCACACCTCTCTATGTCTGTATCACACGCACACCATCTCCACATTGCCCTTCCGCCACAACACACATATGGACACATACATACGTTCTCTCTCAGTCACACACACAAAATCAATATTCAAAAAAACTAGGGTGCATATAGTCAAAAAAAACTAGGGTGCACCTAAAACGTCCAAATCCAAATAAACACGAAGTGGAGCTAAATTCAAATATATGGAAATATTGCAGCGTCAAGAACTTTCACAGGAAAAAAAAGTTGAGTGATATTCGAGGATTGTTTTCACACACACACAAAAAGGTTCGGTGGATGTCCTTTGAGCGCGACACGGTGACACACCGTTCGATCGATCGCGCGGCCGCGGTTCACAGGCTTGCACAGGATTCCGTATCATGGTTGTGGTACTAACTAATAAAAGCGCTGCCTAAGTCTAATGTTTACGTGTACTAGTACGGTTTTCTTTTAAGTTTGACCAACCTTATATATAAAACTAAAGTAAGCTCCCACACGCGCACTCATCAATATGCCGCCGCCATTGCGCATGCCGGCGCCCGCCTACACTGGCCAACAATTTCTCGCCCATCACCGCTGTCGGTGTTCTGGGAACGGGGGTCCCCAGACTTGCCTGCCTGCGGCCTGCGGCGTGGCTCGAAAAGGGGCCCAGCACGGCCCATCTTCATCAACACGAGACCCAAGACCCTCGCGAGGGGCCAAGCCTCGCGGGGCGGGCGACACAGCGCTTCCTCAGGCACGGCATCGTCAGGCTGGCTCACGAGGAGGCGGAGAGATCAAGGCGGGGTACCTCACGAGGTGCCCATGACGCAAGCCATGACGACCAAGGGTGCCAGGCGGGCGCCAGCCCGCGCAGTGTCTCCCTTTCCTCTTTGGTGCAAAGGGGGCAAGCGCGGGCAAGAGGATCAAGCAAAGGCATCCATTTCGGTGCAACGAGACCAAGACCAGTCCAACGGTGGGAAGGAGGTCATCGTGGAGCCTAGAACGGCGTCACCACAGGGCCTTTGGCAGGCGAGGACCAACTTTAGTCAGGATAAGTGTACCAGATGTTCCCCTTCAAATTGGCCAATTGTTGGCGCCCTTCCCGCTCAATATTTGGGAAGAGGCCCAGGGCCTTTGCCTATAAATAGGACTAGCCACCCCCAGGGTAGGGGGGCATCAAGAAACCAGTTAGAAAGACTCAGGCAGCAGAAAGAGAGAGAGAGAGAAGGGCAGCTGAACTCCCCCTAGCAGTTCATCGTCCTAGCTAAGAGCAGACCCTCGCGAGGCTGTTCTTCCTTGTATTGTTCATCATCATCAGCCCAAGAGGCAATCCACCCACCACAAACTAGAGTAGGGTATTACACCACAATGGTGGCCCGAACTAGTATAAACCCTGTGTCTCTTGTGTTGTTCTTTCGGCTGTTAGATCTTTGCGAGACGGAGAGGTAGAGGGCATAATCTCCTCGCGCACCCCAGAGTTCGAACCTTAAGGGTCTGCCGGAACCCGAAATCTGACATTTGGCGCGCCAGGTAGGGGTGCGCCAGAATCCACCTTTCTACCACCCCGCGTCCAGTCGCATCGTCATCACCATGTCCGACGACCAGGCGGACGACCAAGATCCATGGGCGGCGTGGCCTGCCCGCGCGGAGCCGCCCGCCTCGGGCGACCCCGCGCCCCAGGCAGCTCGTGGTCCGCAGGGTGTTGCGGGCCGCTGACGACGCGGACAGGCTTCAACAACCCTCACACCGCGGCAAGCGCGGTCAGCGGCAAGGGCTTCCGATCACGCCGCGACCACAACACCATACACTCGCCGGGAGCAGGCGAACTCGAGGGCCGCGCTCACGGTGGCCCGAGAGCTACTGCAGTGCAGGCTGCTGGAAGGCGGCCGCGACGTGCTGCTAGAGCGGGTTGCCGAACTCCTAGGCTTTGCCGCTTTGGGGGCTCACCCCTTCTGCATCCAGCTCCCGTCTCAAGCCCAGGGCGGCATGCGCGGGGGCCCCGCATGCTCCCGCGGGCCCCAAGGCTACCCCAACACCAACGAATCCATCGGCGCCGGACTGACGGGGGCTCCACCCCCGCCCCCGGTGCGTGAGGGAGAGGGACTCGGCGTGGCCCACGGCGCCAGCGGGCAGCCGCGCTACCACCCCGTGGTGGGCACGTCAAGCAGCGCTGCATGGCACATGGAGCACTACAGCATAGCCTTCGGGATGACGGCGCCAGAAGAATACGTGCCCCACATGATGGACCAAGGGCACGCTCACGAGGGCGAACAAGGCTCGCTTCTCAGCTCAAGCTGGGGAGACGAGACACCAGAAGCTGAGCTCTTCCAGGAGCCCCGGGACGGATCCATCGGCCACGCTGGAGGCGACAACTATCGGGTACCACTAATTCCTGAGGAGCAGACGTACGCTAATCATGGATCGCAGGAGGTGCAAGTCGCCGCAGCAAGCAGCTGCCCCGCTCCCACAGTCTCCTACCCCTCGGGAGGAGGGCGCAGGGGGCTGCAGGAGAGGGGCAGAGATCCGACATTACCACTGCGGCGTTCAGAGCAAGGCGTTCTTAGGAGGTAGGCCCTCCACTGGGGAGGCGCCTAAGGGCCTGCCCCTGGCGGAGGACCCGTGGACGTCGGGGGAACCGCTGGCGACCGCTCTACCCCACCGGCGGCGTCCTGGTTTCCGGTCATCGTTGGTGGCACTAGAGTGTGGCGCAAGGCGGGGCCCTCGTCAGGCGATATGAAGCAAGGCCGGTACCTATGAAGAAGGCCCAGTGCCTGTGAAGCTCGCCGCCCTGTGACACTCTCACGTAATAATGAGTGGGGTTGTACACGCCCCGGAGTCTTAGGGGTGCCGGCCTCAGGCCCTGGGGCTCCCTCCCACACCCAGTGGACAGCACTTAGCTCCGCGCTGGTGAGAAGACGTCCAAGACTAGATTAGGTGCCGGACGCGGCCTTTTGTCTGTTTTCATTGACTTCTTCTTTGGTTATAACTTTTCCCCTGCTGGATTTAAGTTGGATTCTAATTTGAGATTTGCGTGTGTTCGGGGAAGCGGTGCTTAGTCTCGTTCGAGCCATTTCTCGCGTTCTGGTTACCGCTTCACCACAGCTTCCTCCCCTCGCGAGCCCCTCGTGAGTCGGGCCGGGCCTGGCTCATGCGCAGCCCAGACTGCCGCTATTGCTCCTTCTTGGGAGGACTTTCCGGTACCTGCGGAGGATGTCCCTTCATGAAAAGGCCCAGAGCCTGTGAAGAAGGCGAATGCCTATGAAGCTATCGCGTTTAGGAAAAGGCCCAGAGCCTGTGAAGAAGGCGAATGCCTGTGAAGCTATCGCGTTTAGGAAAAGGCCCAGAGCCTGTGAAGAAGGCGAATGCCTGTGAAGCTATCGCGTTTAGGAAAAGGCCCAGAGCCTGCAAAGAAGGCGAATGCCTGTGAAGCCATCACATGCGGGAAAAGGCCCGGAGCCTGCGAAGAAGGCCAGCGCCTGTGAAGCCCCCTGCCAGTGACACTTGCGCGTCCTATGAATTCAACTAGAGAACACTCAGGACACCACGTCCTCCCACGGGCTGCCTTGGGGCCTGCGCGAAACAAAGGTAAACCAGCCAGCCGCCAGGCGCGGGTGCTCGCTCGCAATATAATAGCTGCTAATACGATGAATACAAGTTTTACATGAGGGGCTTCCCCTCCCAAAATGCTCTCACAGCCATCAGGCCAAACACCTGAGTTCTACTCATGCAGGGTAAAAAGACATGAGCGATACATACTCACTCGGACAAATCCCCGAATGCGTCCTCAGGAGCACCTCCCGAGCCGCCGCTGGCATCGCTGAACTCGCTATCGCTGCCTGCGTCGCCACCAGCGGCATCAGGGCCGTCCACCACACCGCCCTTGTTAGCAGCCACGATCACGTCGTCGTCGTCCGAAGCGAAGGCTCTGACAAGAGCGTCCATGTTGTCTTCCACCCAGTGCGTCAGGTCGCCTCGGACGGCCTGGGGGACGGGGGCGATGGCGGCGTCAAAGTCGAAGTGGGGATCCATGTTCCGGAGATGGCTGAAGACACGAGAAAAGGCACGCCCGAGCAGGGCGCGGCTCCTCTCCTCCACCAACCTGTCGGCCCTGACCGACCGCGCCTCCAGCTGCGTCAGCACGGCGGTGAAGAACTGTAGGTTGCCGGCATAGTTGATCGTGTGCGGCTCGCCGACAGCCGCCTTGCAGATGTTGCCCAAGGCTGTATTAGCCCTCTCCCTGAGCGTAGCAAGCATGGGGCCGTGCACGTGCTCCAGGACCTGCCGCTGGTGTATCTCATCAGCATTCTAGCGCTCGACGGCCTCAGCCTCCTCCACCCGCTGGTGGAGACGGAGCACCTCGGCCTGGGAGGCAGCCAACTCCTTTTGCGCTACCTCAAGGGCGGCCCGGGTGGCGTCGGCCCGCCGCGTCGCCTCATCCCGTTGGGCCCTCAGGGCCCGCCGCGTCACCACAGGGCCTTTGGCAGGCGAGGACCAACTTTAGTCAGGATAAGTGTACCAGATGTTCCCCTTCAAATTGGCCAATTGTTGGCGCCCTTCCCGCTCAATATTTGGGAAGAGGCCCAGGGCCTTTGCCTATAAATACGACTAGCCACCCCCAGGGTAGGGGGGCATCGAGAAACCAGTTAGAAAGACTCAGGAAGCAGAAAGAGAGAGAGAGAAGGGCGGCTGAACTCCCCCTAGGAGTTCATCGTCCTAGCTAAGAGCAGACCCTCACGAGGCTGTTCTTCCTTGTATTGTTCATCACCATCAGCCCAAGAGGCAATCCACCCACCACAAACTAGACTAGGGTATTACACCACAATGGTGGCCCGAACTAGTATAAACCCTGTGTCTCTTGTGTTGTTCTTACGGCAGTTAGATCTTTGCGAGACGGAGAGGTAGAGGGCATAATCTCCGCGCGCACCCCAGAGTTCGAACCTTAAGGGTCTGCCGGAACACGAAATCCGACAACCGCTATGTCGCTGCCATCCCTGTACCATGAAGCTGAAGGCTCGCCCGCTCACGTCGTCTGCAGTCCCTCCTCGCGACGCCGCCGCGCTGCCAAGCACGCGAGCAGTTGGTGGAGCCACGTCTATGCATTCAGCGTACGAAGAGGAGGATGAGCGCGTGCTCCAGCATGCCAGCGAGGAGGAACTAGCGTGTCATTGTCGTCTCCACCCGCGCAGAGGAGGCACGCATGGTGGCTGTCGCGGCGGAAGTCGGTCGCGCGCACGTCGAGCCCGCAAACCGGGTGCGGACGTGGAATCTACCTTCGAGACCTTGAATGCCACGTGGATCCTGCAATCTGAAGGAGCAATTTGGGTCAGTCGACTCATGTGAGTCGTTTGAGGCAACATGGATGGCTAGAAGGGCTTCTTCCACCTCTTCTGCCGTCTTCTTCCTTCGCTCCGTCGAACTTATTTCACAAATCGACTAACCCAAATTATACTTCTAGTATGAACGTATTAAGTATAGTAGGAACACGAAGAAACGAGCAGTAGTACCAACTACAAGAAGAACAGTAGTAAGACATAGTACTACTACTACTGTACGTACTAAAGATTTCAAATAACGAGAAAGAACATAAACATAGTTCTGCTAGGGCCTCAGCACAACACACCCTTGAAAACAAACTAAGCAACTAGTCCGCTTGACACTGCAGTAGAACCAGCATGGGCAACGACACTGCCACCTACTCTAAGTCCGAGTCCATGTCCTCGACTTTGTCCTCTTCCTCTTCGCTGACGCTTCTTTGCTTGAAGCGGACACTAGGCTCTGCTTCTTCATCCAACCCTTGTAGATATTTAAACAAAGGTAGGCATCCATTGTTGCGTACAGGATGTGATCTTCATCTAATGTCTTCGACTCCCATGCATGATGAAACTCGTGATGAGGTTTCTTCAGTTTAGCGTATGAAGGATCAATCATGGCCGCTGCCAGGGTCAGCATTGAAGGTTGAGAGGAGGACACCAGGCTTGCCTTCTGGAGATCGAAGGTCCGGCCTACAATGAGACCTATCCGACGCAGGACATCCCTATCGTTCTTAAAGCCTACAGTAACGAATTTCACTCTTTTGTCCTTGAGGAAGTTCTTAAAATCCTGGGACTCAACGTCGGCATGGCATATATGGTAGACCAAGCAAACGTTATGTACGCAAACCTGGATCATGATGGGCTTCTTCCTCTCTTCGTCCTTTAGATCCTTCTCTTGTCCCAGGACTGTGGTGTACTCAACATCTAGCCCAGCGACCCACTCATCCGTTGAACTGTTGAACATGCGTAGGAAGCGAGCAAGCCATGCTTTCACTGTCTCGGATCCACGTGTGTAGATGATGATGAACTGATCGCCGGTAATGGCTCTAACCTGGTACTCAGCAGCGACCATGGAGATTTGGGAGGCCATGGATTTTGGAGGAGGGTTAGGAGAAGTTGAACTGTTGTACCCCGCAAAAAAAACTGGGAGCAAACTAATGTGAAAGGACGGGACGACTGGGAGCGAACTGTTGTAAGGTAGAAGACGGGGACGAGTAGGGCGTGTGAACGGCGTGGGGTTGCTGGATTACCCAGTGGATAAGAGGCTGCAAGCCCCCAAGTTCTCGAGAACTATGCGGGACCCACTAGATGTCATGTCTACTAGACCCATATCGTAGGCCTGACGGTATAGCTTCTGCCCGTTCGGATGCCATGCCAGCGCGTGGATGTAACTTCACTTAATTTCGTCAAATGTCGCGCCTCCCACGACCTTCGCCTCCCTCGCGCGGTCGCGCCCTTTGAGACTTCGACCGGCTATAAATGAGCATTTTTTTCCTTTTTTTAGACAAGCAAATTTGTTTTGCCTACTTCGCATGCATGATACTCCCTCTGGTCCTTTTTACTCCCATCACCCGTTTGCAAAGTGTTTGACCAAATTTATACTTTTTTTAACACCACCTTATATTAATTAACTAGCCACACCAGTACACTCATTCGATACAATATTCACCACACAGGGCGGTACATTATTTACAAGAATACGATCTAATCTATTGTCAAAGCTATACTTAGCGATTAAGTGTGCCACCGTATTGGCCGAACGGCTAATCTTTGATATTTGAAGATTGCCGATCAACTTCGAGACGCTCAACGCTTTCATCTTCAGGTCACGCATAGCAGACCTGTCATAGTCCCCCGATGTAAGAGACGCTACCACAAAAGCGCAATCAGTCTCTAAAATTACAGGATTATGAAGAGAAATACCTATGTAGAGACCGGCAATGCAAGCCCTAGGCTCCGCTTCCTCCACGCTTTGACAGGCATCAATGAAATCCCATGACCAAATTTATACTAAAAATATCAATATCTACAATACTGATTATAATGAGTATAAGAACTACGTTTTATAATGAGTGTAAAACTATTGATTTGACATTGTGAATGTTGACACATTTTTCTATAAGTCTGGTGAAAGTAGAGGTACATTGACTTCAGAAAAAACTTAAATGCACAATGCAGACTAGTTCCTCCGTCCAGGTGCGTGCCATGTCCTATCTTGTCATCACAACAAGGTTAGCTATTAGAGTACCACTACCTCCCTTCTAGTTTAAAGGGCTCGATTCAAAATTTTCACCTACTCTTAACAAGATAGTAGGCGGTGGAATAGTTTTAGAAGTCTGCAAAAGTACTCAACTAGTGATGTCGTTCTTCACAAAAAATGTGTTTACCAATGCATGCATGAACACTAGTTACTCTAACCCCCCCCCCCCCCCTCTTCTTTAATTCTTTGCCACATCAGCATGTTTGCTATTCCCGTGTGCATGATACCAGCTAAGATACCACCATTATGGCTAGCCTTAATCATCGCATACAATAATTTAGTGCACCTTGAAATATGAACATGTGTGGGGCGTGTATGTTTTTGATGACTTGAGACTATACCTAGCTCGGCATGCAAGATGACTTATTATGCACCATTCCCCATACCTGCAGGAAGCCCGTTCGTCTCCAAATCTTTTCCTCTCCATGTGTGGAAACAATATGCCTGCCAAACTCTCCTTCTCCCTCCGGCGGTCCCACCACTCCACCCTGTGTGGAAAAATCTGCATGCATGACTCTCCTCCCCCCACGCTCGTCCAATCCGTTGTGACCAACAATATTTCCACCCCTTCGCTCCCCTGTAATTTACTCCAACAAATATGCCCACGTAGATGTTACTTAACTGCAGGTGCATTGGGTCACTGAAATATGGGCCCAATAGGGGTCTGGCCCACATGTCAGTGATGTAACTAGACCTGCAGTTAAGTCAGTGCAGCTCAGCCCATATCTTACGTAGGTGTGCCATTGCTCGCTGTAAATATTGCGCCTCCCACAACATCGCTATATCCTCCCCCTCACATTCACGTTCATCGCTATCTCCTCCCCCTCCCTCTCAAGTCGACCACCATGGCATCGCCCCTCCCAAGCCCTAGGAGCCCCTCGCTGCACCGTGCGGACGGTCACGCATCGTCGTTCCGTTCCTCGCCGCCACTAGTCGAGGAGGACGCGTCGGTGTTCCGCTCCTCGCCGATACACGACGCGTCGCCATTCCGTTCCTCGCCGCCACTAGTCAAGGAGGACGCGTCGGTGTTTCGCTCCTCGCCACGACACGACGCGTTGCCGTTCGGTTCCTCGCCGCCACTAGTCGAGGAGGATGCGTCGGTGTTCCGCTCCTCCCCACGACGCGTCGGCGTTCCCAATCTTGCCAGCACGCGTGCCGGAGGATGCGTCGGCTCCCTGCTACGAGGAGAACGCCGCGCCGCCCGCCGAGCCTCCCAGACTTGAGGAGCTTTGGAAAGAAATGGATGTCGCCTTATGGGAGGCTTTGCCTCCAGCAGAGCGCGCCAAAATAGAGGCGGAGAAGAAGGCCGAGGAAGAGAAGCGCACCGCGGAACAAGCTGCATGGGAGGCCTATGTCGCGTCCGAGAGAGTCAGGCAATTGTCTCTTTGGCAGCAGGCTCGTGCGAGGGCCGTGAGGGTGGCGGAGGACGCCCGTGCCGACGCCCTAAGTGCAGTCGGGCCCAAGCGCCTCATCTATGCTTGGTGGTACGTGGACCGGGTGCACGCTTCCAGCAAGGAGGAGTACCTATTGGCGCCGGATCACCACACCGGTGAGATCGTGCTCGCCCGTCGGCAAGCCGCCAATCAGCACCTCACGAGTTGCGAGGCTGAGGAAGAGGCGTTGTGTCGGCGCGCTGGGAAACGGTCGCGCACCAGGGCACTCGTGGCGCGCCGCAAGCGCTCCTGCGAGTGCCGTGGCTTTAAGGAGGAGTATAATTTTTGTTTTGTAAGGCGATCTCATTAGTTTTGGGATGCAAATGTGATGAGGACATCAATACCATTGTTACACCCATAGCCCCTGTTGCTATACATACTGGACCAATTACTAGAGCTCGCGCATGCCAATTGAATTATCAGGTACTTTCGTTTCTTGGTAACGATTCCAATGTTCATGAGAATATGATGCTGCCTAAATTGGATACATTTGTTTTGCTTACAAATGAAGGGCCTACCATGGACAAGAAAGATGAACCTTGGAGCAAGTTCAAGCATGGAGATGTTGGCATGCGCAACGGGAACAAGAACGGAGTTACAAGTGATGATTCCAGGACTTTGAAGCCACCATAATGAGTGCATGAGGCCTTGGACGAAATATACAAGATGCCACTTCATAATATTCGTCCATAGGCTATTCTAGGTACTGCGTCACCTTATTATTGGGCCAGGCCCATGTAATTTCGAAATACTTAAGTATAGGCTGTTTTTAGAGTCCGTATGTGTGGGGAAACAAGAGTTAGGGTTGGTTTCGGACCCCTCCGTCAAGGGCCACGAAATTCCCTCCTCTTCCTCCATATATACAGCCCTTAGGGCGTCGTTTAGACTTTGGGTTTTGTTTAGGTCAAAAGTTCGCCATAGCTGCAACTTCGCGTACTTCGTTTGTGTTCAACGACCAGACCAAGGCGTCACAGAACCCCACCTTCATTAATAAAGCTTTCCTCTTATATTCGCAATATCCAGATTGCAATCTTAGTTTCTTGCTTGTTCTTCGTTTGCTCGCAGGAAACAGGCCCTCGTGGTCAGGTTGATCGTGCTCCGGCATGGTCAATAACCCTCGGAAGTTGGTTTAGCGATTGCTAAGGCGCGACGTCTCGCACGTTCGTAGTCGGATCGTCAAGGTCCACTCCCACAGAAATGATAGCCACCATCTCATCGAAACATCGGGACACCTTTGTCTCTATCAAGTGGTATCAGATTTCCAGGTTGCTCGGTGAGATTTTACAGTTTTTCGTAGATTAGATCGAGTTTGTTCTTCATACCTACAGTCCATGAAAAAGCCACAAAAAAAATTTAGGGTTAGTTCATCATATCCGAACCAATCTGAGCCTTTGCACAATCTTTTTAGGGTTTTTGCTTTGTTGAATTTGCGGTTGCATCGTCGTGTCAAGTTGCTGGTCTTAGAGTCTAGTCTTTTAGAGTTTCGAGTTCGGGTCATAAGTTGTCACGCCGCCGCCGCACGATCATCGTCTCCTTGCTATCTACCACCATTGCTTATCCTCCACCGCTCTGAATCCGTATCCATATACCACCACCAATCCGTATCAATATACCACCACTGCTACCATATACCACCACCACTGCCATATACCACCACCATATATCCACCACCAATCCGAGTTCTTCTCATATTAGGTTTGTTTTCGAGATCCATCTCAATTCCGATTCGTGTTTCCTTTCCTGCGCAACTCTACATATTTCTACGTCGTGCGTTTGACTCTCCCTAGCAATCGCTCTATCCAAGCTTTTGAGAGTTTTGACTACATCGGTTGCCGATTACCGCCTGTTGCTGGGTAAGAACTGGTAAGAATTTGAGAGTTGCTTGACGGATTTGTGACTGTCCACCACACCACCACCACCACTTCCTAGTAGTCTGTCGAATCATATTATTGTGTGTTTCTATTGCTGCTAACCATGGCAGGATCACAAGCCAACGAGACTGACTGGGAGAACATGACAAACAAAGCGTTACATGATAAGTTTCAACAAATGATGAGTGGACAGGTGGAAGATGTGCTAAATAGATTTGAAGAGGCCATGGAGAAGATAGATGGCATTGAGAAGGCGTTCGAAACAAAGCTCGATAACAAATTTAATGAATTGCTCGTGCGTCTACCACCACCACCACCGGCTGCACCTAACGCACCTCTACAACAGCAACAACGACTACCTCCACATCGTGAAACAGCCCTCCGCCGAGCGACCCGTGTCCCTCTTCAGCCTGGCCAAGCTGCTGGTGCTGCTGTTGATACTTCTGTGGCTCCTGTTGCTGATGTGGGGGAGGATGATTATGTGGGAGATTACGAGGATGAGGTTGATCAACATCAGAACTATGCGCAACCACCAGCACCACAACCACCAGGTCGTCCACATGCAAATAATGGCAATGTTAGGGCTCCCCCTCAGGTACGAGATCATGACCATCTCCCTAAACTGAAATTGAATATTCCATCATTTGAGGGTAGATATGTTCCTGATATATATCTTACTTGGGAGTTAGAAACTGAACAACGATTTACATGTTTACAATATCCTGAGGAGAGACGTGTTCCTGCTACTGTTTGTGCTTTCACTAGCTTTGCATGTGTTTGGTGGTCTGAACATTGTTGATTATATCCTGTTCCAGCTACTTGGGCTGCTTTGAAAACTGTTGTGCGTACTCGTTGGGTTCCACCATATTATCAACGTGAATTACTTTAAAAATTGCAGCGCTTAAGACAAGGAAAAAATTCGGTAGAAGAATATTATCAGGAATTACAAACTGGCTTGATTAGATGTGGTATTGTTGAGGAGAATGAAGCTATGCTTGCACGTTTTCTGGGTGGATTAAATAGAGAGATTCAAACCATTCTAGACTATAAGGATTATAATAATATCACTCGTTTATTCCATCTTGCTTGTAAAGCTGAACGTGAAGTGCAGGATCGATAGGCATTGGCGCGAACTAACTTTTCTGCAGGTCGACCTTCATCATGGACACCACATGCATCATCTACTTCCACACGTTCTGCTACACCGGCACCCTCGTCAGCTGCCACCACTACTGGAATCTGGCAATTTGCCATCGGCCATGGCAGATGGCAAAGGCATGGTCGGCGGATGGCAAAGGCTTTGCCATCAGCCAGCAGATGGCAAACAGTTTGTCTGACTTCTTATCGGCAAAGGCTTCTTTGCCATCTGCTGGCTGATGGCAAAGAGCCTGTGGCTTTGCCATCAGCTGGCAGATGGCAAAGAGCCTGTGGCTTTGCCATCAGCTGGCAGATGGCAAAGAGCCTGTCCCTCAGCACACCTGTAGAAGGTCTGCAATCAAACAAGAAAACACGGATTAGAAGGTCTGCAATCAAACAAGAAAACACATGTAGAAGGTATGCAATCAAAGAAGAAAACACAACGTAAATGGCAAAGGAGAAATTACCCAAAACGTGGCGATCACAATGTCGGCCACCGTGTCGCACTCGACATCGCCGACCCTATGCTCCGGCGGGGCCGGGGCAGCCAAGTAGTGCTCCCAGGTCATTCCTAGCTCTAGAACCCGGCCCTCACCGGGCAACGTGACCCACCCCGGAAGCACTGGCGACAAATCACACCAAGGACAGTGTTGGGCCTGCGGACACCATCTTCGTGTGTCCAAGAACTGCAGTATGACAAGGCCAACGCATTAGATATTCGAAGAAACGTCAAGGCAAAAGGTTAAAAAAGAGTAAATGCACTTACTTCTCCCCGTTAGGCGCAATCAACCACCTCTGGTCGGGGGTCGCCGGGGTGGGCGGGAGCTTTGTATGACCACGCTGGTAGACTTTGCGCCCCTCAACCCACTCACCCTCGCTATAGCTATCAGGACTATAGTCTGCACCCTGAACACGACCATGTGCACTCGACTCCGTCCAATCCTCCGATGGGCTCGGCTCCGACACAGCGTGACCCCGTCTGAGCTCCAGAGTCTCGTGGGGCGAAGACTCGGCGGCCCGAGGCTCGTCGTCGGCCCGAGGCTCGTCGGCCGTAGGCGCGCCTGCCATAGGCTCGTCGGCCGGAGGCTCGTGGAGTGGAGTCCGAGACGGGTCCACCTCAGATGGCTCGATCTCAGACGGAGCAGTCCTGTGGTCGGGTGACTCAGCTGGGGGTGGCGGCGAGGAAGGCGTAGCAGCCTTCCTACCTCTCCCGCCGCGACCTCTCCCGGCCGAAGAAGAAGCGACCGTCGCTGGACTCTGCAAACTGAGATCTAGCGCTCTCCGGAGGCTATGGGGGGGAATGGAACTACCCCTCCCACCACGTGCTGAGGTAGGAGCCTTGGAGCGCTCTCGACCCGCGCCCACCATCTGTCAACACCTGAAATGACAAAGAGTAAACAAAATTAGTACAACATAAAAAATGAATACCTGACATGAATAATAATATATATAAATTCATTTTAGAGGAATAAATGCCATCTGTCAGTTCTTTGCCATCTGTTTTTATAAGCAAATGGCAAAGACGTTCTTTGCCATCAGCTCGCAGATGGCAAATTCCCAGTTTCCAGTAGTGCACCTCCAACCGTGATACAATAAAGTAGGCACAATCACCACTATCTGCCAAGAGCACACCTTCTGGGCCTGCAAAGAGCTCTTCTTCATCCATGGCATCAACAGGGCAAACTTATGATATTATTTGTCGACTTTGCAAGGGTGGAGGTCATTATGCGAGAGAATGCCCATCTATGCGTGTGATGATTCACTACAGGAATCCAGTACTTTGCCGTCTGCCATGGCGGACGGCAAAGGCACGGACGGCTGACGGCAAAGCTCTTTGCCGTCCGCCGCGGACGGCAAACAGTGACGGCAAAGATAGGGTCGGCAAACAGGTCCTTTGCCGTCAGCTTTTTATGGCGGACGGCAAAGAGCCCTTTGCCTACAGCGGCGGACGGCAAAGAGGGGGGACGGCAAAATGTTGCACGTCCGCCAGCGTTACTCTGTTAGGCGGCTAACGGTGGCCTTTGCCGTCCGCCAGCGGACGGCAAATTTGAGCGCCTCTTTGCCGTCCGCTAGATGACGTCAGCAATACGTCAGCGCCCGCTTTTTTTGCCGTCCGCCCAGCGGACGGCAAAGGCAAAGTCTTTGCCATCAGCTTAGCTTTGCCGTCCGCCACGGTAGGCAAATTGGCCAAATGGTCCATCCCCCAGGAAGCACAGGTGGGCGCCACGTGCCCCCTTTGCCGTCTGCCACCGACGGCAAAGGGGTCTTTGCCATCTGCCGCGGACGGCAAAGAGCCTGCACTGCCTCTTTTTTATTCTGTTTTTATTATATCCAACAATTATCACAACAAATATATCACATCACATATATATCCATCACATAAATATCCAGCACATATATATCCAACATAATAAATATCCAGCACATATATATATCCATCCATACATACATAGTAGGTTGCACATAGTTCCATCGATCCATACATATTACAATATGCAAAGTTTCATCATAGCAAGCGAGCAGAATACAAGAAGTGCATCAAAGGAAAAAACAGGAAAAAGCAAGCAATCCATCATAGGAAGCTGGCTTCCGTGAAGTGAATGAAACCTGCAAAATGACAAATAAGAAAGTTAGAAAAAGAAGACTAGAAGAAGAATTAGACGAGAAGAAAAAGAATAGAAGAAGAAGACTAGAAGAAGAAGTATATGCCATTTATTAGCTAACTTAGGCGAAATGTATCGTTTATGAGCTAACCTAGACGAAATGGGTAGTTTATGAGCTATCCTAGGTGAAATGGATCATTTTGGAGCTAAGTTAGGTGAAATGGGTCGTTTATGAGCTAACCTAGGTGAAATGGGTCGTTTATGAGCAAACCTAGGTGAAATGGGTCGTTTATGAGCAAACCTAGGTGAAATGGGTCGTTTATGAGCAAACCTAGGTGAAATGGGTCGTTTATGAGCAAACCTAGGTGAAATGGGTAGTTTATGAGCTAACCTAGGTGAAATGGATCGTTTATGAGCTAACCTAGGTGAAATGGGTCGTTTATGAGCTAACCTAGGTGAAATAGGTCGTTTATGAGCTAACATAGGTGAAATGGGTCGTTTATGAGCTAACGTAGGTGAAATGGGTCGTTTATGAGCTAACCTAGGTGAAATGGGTCATTTATGGGCTAACCTAGGTGAAATGGGTCGTTTATAAGCTAACCTAGGTGAAATAGGTTGTTTATGAGCTAACCTAGGTGAAATGGGTCATTTATGAGCTAACCTAGGTCAAATGGGTCGTTTATGAGGTAACCTAGGTGAAATGGGTCGTTTATGAGCTAACCTAGGTGAAATTGATCATTTTGGAGCTAACTTGGTTGAAATGGATCGTTTATGAGCTAACTAAGGTGAAATGCCACGTTTTTCAGCTAACTAAGATAAAATGGATCGTTTTTTAGCTAACTTAGGTGAAATGGGTCATTTTGGAGCTAACCTAGGTGAAATGGGTCATTTTGGAGCTAACCTAGGTGAAATGGGTCATTTTAAAGCTAACGTAGGTAAAATGGATCATTTAGGAGCTAATCTACGTAAAATGGGTCATTTTAGAGCTAAGTTGGATAAATTGGATCATTTGTAAGCTAACTAAGGTAAAATGAGTCATTTTAAAGCTAACTTAGGTAGAATGGATGGTTTATGAGGTCAGTAAGCTTATTAAGTCATTGAGGAAAAGAAGCTAACTCTAGGTCATTATGGTAAGCATATTGGAGGAAATAAAGCTAAGTCTAGGTCTTTATGCATTTGTTAAGCAAAACACTAGAGAAACTTACCGTGATCACGGAGGTGTAGGAGCGGGCTGGCTCGCGCCGGTACCTGGAGAAGGATCATGCGATGCGTTTCTGGAGTTAAGCTGCACCAAAGATCATTTCCAATGTCTCGTTAGCATTATGACACTCAAATGTTAAGACTAGCAAGTAATGTCCATTCAAATTAAACTCACTGTGCTCCCAGGAGCAATCACTGGCATTGGCGGAGCGATCTGACCGGACTTCTCGCACACAGACTGCACATCTGGTTTTCACAACAGAGCCATACTAGTTAGTAATGAGACTCAAATGTTAAGACTAGCAAGTAATCTGCAGAAGAAACTTACCACAAGGAGCTCGTACATGGCCCTTGCCTGCATGTCATTCCGTGCCCTCTCCTCCTCCAACATCTTTGCCGTCCTCTCCTCCAACTCCCGCTGCCTCTCCGCCGCCTCCGCCAGAAGTTTCTCTGTTCTATCTCTCTCACTCTGTATAGCAGCCTGCAACACCACTCACATGACCATTTGTAATCATTGATGGAAGCGCACATAATGTAATGGAGAAAGATAGCTGAGTATGTATAACTAACCTTGAAGGCGAGTTGGATTGGCCATTCACGAGGCCTTATCTCAGGAGCGGAGCTCGACTGGCGCGCCTTGATCTCCGGGAGAGTGCTAGGACAACGGATAAGTCCATCTCCCATGGCTATGGAGCCATGGGACCTCCCGCCACCAGATATCATCAGCAGCTCTGTATCAATGGGACCCTGGCTCGGGTTAAAGTCCTCCCCTTTCCTCGCCTTCCCCTGATCTCTATATTGCACGAGCTTGTCGTGGGTGGAGATGTTGGTGAAGTTCTTTGGATCATCGAGGTCAGACGCAGAGAATGCCTTGACTTTCTTGTAAGGGCCAGTGTGGGCCATGGCATACAGGTCGTACACCTCTCGCACCTTATCCGCCTTATTGTAGCATGCCTGAAAGAGAGGAACAAAGTAAATTAGTAATTAAAGGGCTAAAGCTAGCATGATGAATGAATTGCATGAATCATGAAGCAAACCACATACCCAGTTCCGCCCGTACTGAAATAAGTTGGAGCTGCCTTGGTGGTGTGGCACACCTTCCATTTGGGCACGTTTGTCCTTGGCCTCTTTGTGGGTGGCCAGCCATTCTTTGGAGCACCACGCATTGACCAACACCTCCCAACAATCCATCCGATCCGCACACCATCTCGGAGGGGCCTAAGTTAGCAAATAGAAACTTGAGCGCTACGGCTATGAATTACTAAATGAAGGAAGTAAGTACAAGGCCTTAAGAATTACCTTCATGTACTGCTCCTTAATCAAGAACTTATCGCGACACTCATGCTTGGGCTTCTTGATACCACGCCCGACGTAGTAGTCTCGAACAGCTTGCACCCGAACCTCATGCCGTAAGTTCTGAAGTAGACGCTTGCACTCCTTGTGGATAACATCTGCCTCCTCCTCCTCGTATCCCTCCTCACACCTGTAGAATGTCTACAATCAAATGAGACAATATTGATTAGTACAATTAATAACTAGCTAGTTCAAGATTTTTAATTGTGTAAAGGAGCAATTACCCAGAACTTTCTGATCACCACGTCTGCCCTCGTCTTGCACAATACACCGTCGATAATCTCACTCGGTGGGGCCGGGGCAGCCAAGTAGTGCTCCCAAGTCAATCCAACCTCTGGAAGCCGACCCTCACCAGGCAACGTGACAAACCCCGGGAAGTTTTGCTGAATCAGAACTCCAAGGACGGAGTTGGGCCGGCGGACACTTTCATGGTGGTCCCAACCCCTGCAGCATGACAAGGCCAACACATCAGTTATTTGAAGAAACGTGAATGCAGAAGGTACAAAAATATTAAATGCACTTACCTCTCCCCATCAGGGAAAATCAACCACCTCTGCTCGCGGGTCGCCGGCACGGACGGGAGCCGTGTAGCACCACCCTGGTAGACGTTGCCCCCCTCCTCCCCCTCCTCCTCAAAATCAGTCGGCTCCCCGCCATCATCAGCATGGCCACTCGGCTCCCCGCCATCATCAGCATGGCCACTCGGCTCCTCAGGCTGACCCGACCAGTTACCCCATCCAAACGTGTGCTCCTCCGGGGTCTCGTGGGCCCAAGTCTCGTGGACCCGAGGCTCGTGGGCTGAAGACCCGTGGACCAGAGGCTCGTGGACCGGAGTCCGTGCAGCCTCCTCCTCAGACGAGTCCACCCTAGCAGTCACGTGCTCAGGTGAAACAGCTGGGGGCGGCGGCGAGGAAGGCGCCGTAAGAGTCACCATACCTGCTCTCTCGCGACCACGTGCTCCACCTCCTTTCTTCTTCTTACCTCGTCCCCTGCTGGGCACCGCGGTCGACGAAGAAGGGCCCGACGGTGTCACCATACTGTCCAGCAACGCTCGGTGGAGAGGTGTGTGTGGAATGGAAGACCTCGCACCACGCGTCGACGAAGAAGGGGCCTCGGCGCGCTCCTGACCAGCGCCCACCATCTTTCAACACCTGCCATGACAAAGAATAAACGAAATTATTACAACATAAAAAAAGTACCGACATGAATAATAATATGTATATCACTTAAGTGTATCATCATCAAGTACAACATAAAAAAATTGAATACCTGACACTACTAATAATCTCGATCAGTATCATCAATAAATGCATAATCATCATCATCACTATAATCAATGATGGGCTCATAGGGTTCATTGGCATCAACATGTGCCAGGCCACCTTAACGTAATCGGTCAAGCATTGACAGGTCATCCGAAGCAGTAACCTCTTCTTGTTCCGGCTCTTCTTGTTCCTCCTCTGGGGTGATGTCCGATTCATTGTCGCTGTCTACTTCAATGTTTTGGGGTGAAGTATAGCGGTTCTTGAAACGCTTTTTGGAAAGACGTGTCTCTTGGAAGAATTCTCCTTCATATGTGTCTGGGTTAATGTGAGGTTCATAATCCTCTTCCTTTGGGGGAGAAAGTCTAGCACGTGGCGGCACTTCATAAACGACATCCCAACCTTTCAGATTTGGATTAGTTTGGCAGGCCCACGGTAGATAGAATACTTGGGTCGCCTGTTGAGCCGTAATATAGACATCATGAACATCTAAATGGGTGCTTTGGTTGATTTCAACTAGCCCTATATGTTCATGAGTCCTTCTAGTCTCCTTCGGCTGAAACCAATAACATTTGAAGACTACGACATTCGGTGGGTTTTCACCATAGAACAAAAGTTCATAAATTGCTTCAACTCTCCCATAATACTCGGTACCTCCTTCGCCGATAGCAGATACACAACAATTTGTAGACTTTCGGTCGGCCATAGATAGCTCTTTGCCATAGGTACGAAAGCGATACCCGTTGATGTCGTACTTGTCAAATGAACGAACCTTATAGTCAAAACCATTAGCGACTTGTCTCAATTCGGCGTCCATAGACTCTGAATTAGCCTACAAGTTTAATATGAAAGGATTGTTGCATTACGCACAAATTAGCGAAAGAAATGAAATTGTCTAATAGAAATTACCGTTTGTTTGAACCAAGAGATGAAACCGGGATAGCCGCCTCCTTGCTTTGCGAGAAGCTCATACTCTTCGACGGAATCCTTTTGGATCTCCGCTCCATACGGGAATATGGCGACGTATCGACTGTATGACATATCCAGGAATAAGAGCAGTTCAAAGGAAACAGAAGTTGCGAAACAATGTACCGAGAACTTACTCGATGTACGGCCGCACTTCTATCAGGTTGTTGAAGATATACAACGAAATGGTCCGCCATTCTTCGTTATCCAAAGATACTGGATGTGAAACACTAGCTGGTGCGAGATTCCCTTTGAATAGGCTGAGGTTGGATCCACCCTTTTTAGGGTCGTCAGCATTGTACCGAGGCTTAGGATTATGCAAATGACGATTTTTGGCTTCGTAGTGTGATGTTATGAAGTTTGTCGCCTCCTCTGTGATGAATGCCTCAGCCATCGATGCTTCAATTCTACATTTATTTTTACATTTTTCTCGAAGTGTCTTCTGCATCCTCTCAGTTGGGTAGCACCAACGATTTTGCACGGGCCCCCCCAATCTTGCCTCAGTCAGGAGATGCAAAATCAAATGCTGCATTGGATTAAAGAAGCCCGATGGAAAGATCTTCTCTAACTTGCAGATCAACTCCGGCGCCAACTCTTCCATTTCTTCTAGCACGCCAGGCGATAGTCCTTTCGCACAAAGAACACGGAAGAAATAGCTGAGTTCTGCCAGTACTAGCCATTCCTCCTCAGGGATGAAGCCACGCAACATCACCGGCATTACCCGCTCAATCCATATGTGCCAATCATGACTCTTGAGACCAAATATCTTCAGTTTATCAAGGTTCGCTCCCCTCTTTAGATTCGCTGCATACCCATCGGGGAACATCAACTGCTGTTGCACCCACAAGATAATTTCCCTCATAGCTGGCCTTCCAAGATTGAACCATGCCTTTGGCTTCGTCCAGTTCTGCTTTCCTTTCGGTTCTTTCATGTTTTGTAATGGCCTATCACATAGCACCTCCAGATCGACTCTAGCCTTAGTATTATCCTTTGACTTCCCATCTATGCCGAACAATGTACCAAAAAGTGCCTCGGCGATATTCTTCTCAGTGTGCATCATGTCGATGTTGTGTGGGAAAAGGAGGTCTTTGAAGTAAGGAAGATCCCATAAGCATGTTTTGTGAGTCCACGCGTGCTTAGTATTGTACCCCTTGAAGTACCCTGGACGTTGTGGATCTGGCTCGAGAGCGTTTAACTGATCCAGGGTCTGTTGGCCTGTCAATGCAGGTGGTGCAGAGTTTTTGACAACTCTACCCCTGATGAAGTTCTTCTTGTCTTTCCTGAACTTATGGCGAGGATCCAGGAACTGTCTATGCATGTCGAAGCAAGAAAACTTGCGACCGGCCTGAAGCCAACGAAACTCAAGAGCTCCCTTGCATGTGGGGCACGGGAACCTTCCATGCACACACCAGCCAACGAATAGCGCATACGCCGGCAAGTCATGCATCGAGTACATGTACTAGACACACATTATGAAGTTCCGTTTTCTAAAGGCGTCGTATGTCTTGAACCCATTATCCCAGGCTTCTTGCAATTCGTCCTTAAGCGGCTGCATGTACACATTCATATTTTTCCCCGGATAGTTGGGTCCTGGAATTATCAACGTCAGGAAAATGTTCTTTCTTTGCATAATCTGTCCGGGGGGAGATTGAGTGGAAAGACAAATACGGGCCAACAACTGTATTGGGCTGCCGTCATACCAAACACACTGAACCCATCCGTGCTGATGCCGACTCGAGGATGCCTCGGATCTGCCGCTTTGTCAGCATGTAATTCATCAAACTTTTTCCACGCAACACCATCCGATGTGTGTACCATCATCAGATTCCCATCTGCATCTAGTTCGGTTCTTTTGCCTGTTTTGTGCCATGTCATCTGTCTGGCCGTCTCTTCGACCATGAAAAGACGTTGAAGTCTTGGTACGGTTGGCATATACCGAAGAACACTCACGGGGATTTTGGTCTGTGTCTTCTCACCCATACCGTTGTCTACCACAATATACCTGGAAGACTTGCAAATGGGACAATAGTTCAAGCCCGCATAGTCAAGCCTAAATAAGGCACATCCTTTCTCACAGGCATGTATCTTCTCATAGGGCATCTTCAGTGCACGGAGGATTTTGTCCGACTGGTACAGGTTTTCAGGCATTACATGGCCTTTGGGTAGAAAGCGTCCAAATACTGTCATAATTGCGTCATAGCATTCTCTGCCCAAGTTGAACTGAGCCTTCAGAGCCATTACTTGTGAGATGGCATCCAACTGACAAAGCTCAGTGTGCTCGTGGAGCGGACGTTTTGAAGACTCCAACATTTCATTGAAGGCCTTTGCAGATTCCTCCATCTCCTCGTCCGAATCCCGAGCATCATCATAGTCTTGCACCATGTTTTCCATCCCGGTACCATGCTCGTCGGTGCAACGACGATCCACCTCACCTCGGTCACGTTGGGCAGACTCACCATGAAATGTCCACACCGTATAATCGGGCGTAAAACCACTCTTCTGCAGGTGTTTGCCCATTTCAGCCTCTGTCTTCTTTTCCCAATTGCCGCACCGGAAACAGGGCCACCAGGTTTTCTTTTGGCCATTTGCAAATGCGGCTTGCACAAACCCCTTGGTTTTTGTGAACCATTCAGCGCTCCATTTGTTCTGACCAGTGTGACCGGTATACATCCACGCATGGTCACTCATCTTGACTTTCAGAGCTACTGGACACACAACAATTATATATGTAATTCACCATGTATATATTCATCAGTTGATCTACTTTGTCAATTTTATTACGTCCATGCAACCTACACTCTAATAGGTAATGATAGGTCCTAATCACACCCGTGTATGTGTAGATTGGGTTCATTTTCCCATGCTATGCTCCGGATCCGACGCAAAATTTTGGCAGCACCTCCCCGCTATTCTCCTGATACACGTCTCTGCAATAAACAGAGAGGATGTGTACCCGGAGAACAACAGGGGAGGCACTGACGAAATTTATGCGTCGGATCCGGAGCAAAGCATATGGGAAAACGAACCCAATCTACACATACTCGGGCTGTCCATGGATAGCGTTGGACAATTCGAAAGAATCAAGGTTATAAATATGCAAATGCATGCATATTTATAACTATGACGCTTTCGAACGGGAGACACATATTGGTTACGCATACTGATGATTCAAGACACATATATAGCTAGCTATCAAGTTTTATCGGAATAGATCAAATAATTAATGGGGGAGGAGGACTTGTCATTTGTGCTCACCCACGAACGAAGGGGCAGAGCTCGTCAAACGCACGGCGAGGTCGTCGAACACCAAACCTCGCAGCGATGAAACAACTGCACATTTAAAACTACACGATAAACACAATTATATATGATGTTTTTCATAACAAAATCGAAAAATATATGACCTAACTAATAATTCACAAATATATGACCCCGTCGGCCTCTGGAAGGCCAAAGAACACCTTTTCGGGAGGTGTTGGGGGTCGGGGTGTCGTGTCGGTGTCGGGGTGTCGTGTCGGGGTCGGGGTGCTGTTTCGGGGTCGGGGGGTCGGGGTGTCGTGTCGATGTCGGGGTAGTGCCGTGTCGGTGTCGGGGTGCTGTTTCGGGGTCGGGGTGTGGTGTCGGGGTCAGGGTGTCGGGTCAGGCTCGGGGTCGGGGTGTCGGGTCAGGCTCGGGGTCGGGGTGTCGGGGTCGGGGTGTCGGGTCAGGCTCGGGGTCGGGGTGTCGGGGTCGGGGTCGGGGTCGGGGTCGCGGTCGAGGTGTCGGGGTCGGGGTCTCGGGGTCGGAGTCGAGGTGTCGGGGTCGGGGTCTCGGGGTCGGGGTCGGGGTGTCGGGGTCGGGGTCTCGGGGTCGGGGTGTCGTGTCGGGGTGCCGGGTCGGGGTCTGGGTACCGTGTCGGGTCGTGTTTTTTTTCCTTTATTTTCCCTTTCTTCTTCTTCCTCTTCTTCCTTTTATTCCTTTTTTTCCTTGTTCTTCTTCTTCTTCTTCTTCCTCCTCTCCTTTTTCCTCTTCTTCTTCTCCTCCTCTACTCTTTTTTCTTCTTCTTCTTCCTCTTCTTCTTTTTTATTCTCCTCCCCCTCCTCTTCTTCTTCTCCTCTCCTCTTTTTCTCTTCTTCTTTCCTAAAACTAAACTAAACCTAAACCTAAAACTAAAAAAACAGAAAAAAGGAAAAACTAAATCTAAACCTAAAACTAAACTAAAACTAAACCTATAAACCTAAAACTAAAACTAAAACTAAATCGAAACTAAACATAAACCTAAAACTAAACCTAAAACTAAAACTAAAACTAAATCTAAACTAAACATAAACCTAAAACTAAAAAAACAGAAAAAAGGAAAAAAAGAGGAGGCAGAGAGCTCACCTGGGTGGAGGAGGGGGGCGGGGAGGCCTGGGGCGGCGGAGGAGGGGGGCGGGGCGGCCTAGGGCGGTGGTAGTGGCGACGGGGCCGGGCCCGGCCGGGGCGGTGGGGCGCAGGGGTGCCGGGGCGCCGGGGCGTGGCGGCGCCCAGACGGCAGGACGGCGGGGGCGACGGGGCGGGGGGGCGCCGGGGCGGCGGCGGGGTGGTGGGGCGACGTGGCAGGGGGCGCTGGGGCGGCGGCGGGGTGGTGGGGCGACGGGGCGGCGGCGAGTACTGGGGAGAGAAAGAGAGAGAGAGGGGTGGGGTGGGGCGCGCGGCCGTTAACGTTAGTGGGGCCCTCCCTCTTTGCCGTCCGCCCCCCTTTGTCGTCCGCTTTTTTGCTCTTTGCCGTCCGCTAGCGGACGGCAAAGAGGGGGGCCGTTAGGTTTTTTTAAGCAGCTCGTTAGTGGGGGCCCCTCCCTCTTTGCCGTCCGCTAGCCGACGGCAAAGCATCTTTGTCGTCCACTAGCCGACGACAAAGAACTGGCTGATGGCAAATTAGGTCTTTGCCATCAGCCACTTCTTTGCCGTCTGCTTTTTGGTAGCTGATGGCAAAGAGCTTCTTTGCCGTCCGCTAGCTGACGCCAAAGAGATGGCAGATGGCAAAGTAGTTGATTCCAGTAGTGATTGTTACTGTGGATGGTGGGTATGAGTCCGCTAGTGAATATGATGAGGAGACTTTGGCTCTTATTACACATGAAGAATACATGGCTGCTGAAGATGCTGACAGGTATGAATGTTTAGTTGCTCAACGTGTTTTGAGTGTGCAGGTCACGCAAGCTAAGCAAAATCAGAGGCATAATTTGTTCCATACAAAGGGAGTTGTGAAGGAACGTTCTGTTCGCGTCACCATAGATAGAGGGAGCTGCAACAACTTGGCTAGCATGGAGATGGTGGAGAAGCTATCTCTCACCACAATACCACATCCACATCCTTACTACATCCAATGGTTCAACAACAGCGGCAAGGTTAAGGTAACACATACTGTTCGGGTGCATTTTAGTATCTCTACATATGCTGATTATGTTGATTGTGATGTGGTACCTATGCAAGCATGTTCCTTATTACTTGGTAGACCATGGCAATTTGATAAAAATTCTGTACACCATGGTAGAAACAATCAGTACACTCTTGTTCATAAGGATAAAAATATTACTTTGCTTCCTATGAATCCTGATTCCATTTTGAAAGATGATATTAATAGAGCTAATAAAGCAAAACAGGAGAAAAATAAGAGTGAAAATCAGATTGTGGCAAAAGAATTTGAGCAACAAATGAAGCCTAATAGTAAACCATCTAGTGTTGCTTCTGAAATTAAATTGAGAAGTGCATGTTTACTTGCCACCAAATCTGATATTGATGAGCTAGATTCTACCAAATCTGTTTGCTATGCTTTTGTGTGCAAAGAGGCATTATTTTCATTCAAGGACGTGCCTTCCTCTTTGCCCCCTGCTGTCACTAACATTTTGCAGGAGTTCGCTGACGTCTTCCCACAAGACGTGCCACCGGGATTACCACCAATTCGAGGGATTGAGCATCAAATTGACTTAATTCCCGGTGCATCGCTACCCAACCGTGCACCATACCGTACCAATCCAGAGGAGACGAAGGAGATTATGCGTCAGGTACAGGAGCTGCTTGACAAAGGTTATATACGTGAATCTCTTAGTCCTTGTGCTGTTCCTATTATACTAGTGCCTAAAAGGGATGGTACATCGCGTATGTGTGTTGATTGTAGAGGCATTAATAATATTACTATTCGTTATCGTCATCCTATTCCTAGGCTAGATGATATGCTTGATGAATTGAGTGGCTCTACAATATTCTCCAAAGTTGATTTGCGTAGTGGATACCATCAAATTGGTATGAAATTGGGAGATGAATGGAAAATAGCATTTAAAACTAAGTTTGGTTTATATGAGTGGTTAGTCATGCCTTTTGGGTTAACTAATGCACCTAGTACTTTCATGAGACTAATGAACGAAGTTTTACGTGCTTTCATTGGACGATTTGTGGTAGTCTATCTTGATGATATACTGATTTATAGCAAATCTTTGGAAGAACATTTGGAACATTTACGTGCTGTTTTTAATGCTCTACGTGATGCACGTTTGTTTGGTAACCTTGGGAAGTGCACCTTTTGCACCGACCGAGTATCTTTTCTTGGCTATGTTGTTACTCCACAGGGAATTGAAGTTGATAAAGCCAAGATTGAAGCTATTGAGAGTTGGCCGCAGCCCAAAACGGTCACACAAGTGAGGAGTTTCCTTGAGCTCGCTGGTTTCTATAGGCGTTTTGTGAGAGATTTCAGCACCATTGCTGCACCTCTCAACGAGCTTACAAAGAAGGATGTGCCTTTTGTTTGGGGTACCGCACAGGAAGAAGCCTTCACGGTATTGAAAGATAAGTTGACACATGCTCCTTTGCTCCAACTTCCTGATTTTAATAAGACTTTTGAGCTTGAATGTGATGCTAGTGGAATTGGATTAGGAGGTGTGTTATTACAAAATGGCAAACATGTTGCATACTTTTCTGAAAAATTGAGTGGGCCTAGTCTGAACTATTCTACTTATGATAAAGAATTATATGCTCTTGTTCGGACCTTAGAAACATGGCAACATTATTTATGACCCAAAGAATTTGTTATACATTTTGATCATGAATCTTTGAAACACATTAAAAGTCAAGCTAAACTGAACCGTAGACATGCTAAATGGGTTGAATTCATTGAGACTTTCCCTTATGTCATTAAACACAAGAAGGGTAAAGAAAATGTTATTGCTGATGCATTGTCTCGTCGTTATACTATGCTTTCACAACTTGACTTTAAAATATTTGGTTTGGAGACCATCAAAGATCAATATGTGCATGATGCTGAATTTAAAGATGTATTGCAGAATTGTAAAGAAGGAAGAACATGGAACAAGTTCGTCGTTAACGATGGATTTGTGTTTCGTGCTAACAAGCTATGCATTCCATCTAGCTCCGTTCGTCTTTTGTTGTTGCAGGAGGCGCATGGAGGAGGACTAATGGGACACTTTGGCGTGAAGAAGACGGGGGATATACTTGCTACACATTTCTTTTGGCCAAAGATGAGACGGGATGTTGAGCGTTTTGTTGCTCGCTGCACTACATGTCAAAAAGCTAAGTCACGACTCAATCCCCATGGTTTCTATATGCCTTTGCCTGTACCTAGTGTTCCTTGGGAGGATATATCTATGGACTTTGTTTTAGGTTTACCTCGAACAAAGAAGGGGAGGGATAGTATATTTGTTGTCGTGGATAGATTCTCGAAAATGGCACACTTTATACCATGTCATAAAAGCGATGATGCTGTTAATGTTGCTGATTTGTTCTTTCGTGAAATTATTCGCTTGCATGGTGTGCCAAATACTATTGTTTCATATCGTGATACTAAATTTCTTAGCCACTTTTGGAGATGTTTATGGGCTAAGTTGGGGACAAAACTGCTTTTTAGTACTACTTGTCATCCCCAAACTGATGGACAAACTGAAGTAGTCAATAGAACATTGTCTACTATGCTTAGGGCTGTTTTGAAGAATAATAAGAAAATGTGGGAAGAATGCTTGCCTCATATTGAATTTGCTTATAATCGTTCGTTGCATTCTACTACTAAGATGTGCCCTTTTGAAATTGTGTATGGTTTCCTACCTCATGCACCTATTGATTTGTTGCCTCTTCCATCTTCGGAGAAGGTTAATTTTGATGCTAAAGAACGTGCTGAATTGATTTTAAAAATGCATGAGTTAACTAAGGAAAACATTGTGCGTATGAATGCTAAATATAAACTTGCTGGAGATAAGGGTAGAAAACATGTTGTGTTTGCACCTGGAGATCTTGTTTGGTTACATTTGCGTAAGGATAGATTTCCTAATTTGCCCAAATCAAAGCTAATGCCACGTGCTGATGGTCCTTTTAAGGTGTTAGAGAAAATAAATGATAATGCATATAAACTTGAGTTGCCTGCAGATTTTGGGGTTAGTCCCACTTTTAACATTACAGATTTGAAGCCTTATTTGGGTGAGGAAGATGAGCTTCTGTCGAGGACGACTTCATTTCAAGAAGGGGAGGATGATGAGGACATCAATACCATTGTTACACCCACAGCCCCTGCTGCTATACATACTGGACCAATTACTAGAGCTCGCGCACGCCAATTTAATTATCAGGTACTTTCGTTTCTTGGTAACGATTCCAATGTTCATGAGAATATGATGCTGCCTAAATTGGATACATTTGTTTTGCTTACAAATGAAGGGCCTACCATGGACAAGAAAAATGAACCTTGGAGCAAGTTCAAGCATGGAGATGTTGGCATGCGCAAGGGGAACAAGAACGGAGTTACAAGTGATGATTCCAGGACTTTGAAGCCACCATAATGAGTGCATGAGGCCTTGGACGAAATATACAAGATGTCACTTCATAATATTCGTCCATAGGCTACTCTAGGTGCTGCGTCACCTTATTATTGGGCTAGGCCCATGTAATTTTGAAATACTTAAGTATAGGCTGTTTTTAGAGTCCGTATGTGTGGGGAAACAAGATTTAGGGTTGGTTTCGGACCCCTCCCTCAAGGGCCACGAAATTCCCTCCTCTTCCTCCATATATACAGCCCTTAGGGCGCCGTTTAGACTTTGGGTTTTGTTTAGATCAAAAGTTTGCCATAGCTGCAACTTCGCGTACTTCGTTTGTGTTCAACGACCAGACCAAGGCGTCACAGAACCCCACCTTCATTAATAAAGCTTTCCTCTTATATTCGCAATATCCAAATTGCAATCTTAGTTTCTTGCTTGTTCTTCGTTTGCTCGCAGGAAACAGGCCCTCGTAGTCAGGTTGATCGTGCTCTGGCGTGGTCAATAACCCTCGGAAGTTGGTTTAGCGATTGCTAAGGCGCGATGTCTCGCACGTTCGTAGTCGGATCGTCAAGGTCGACTCCCACAGAAACGATAGCCACCATCTCATCGAAACATCGGGACACCTTTGCCTCTATCAAAATGATAAATCACGAACGTTCAAGAATTTTTAGCGTCCTTAATTAAGTATGTAAAAGGGAAAGTTTGGAAACCTTGTGTATTCGTGCGCATTTTGCAAGTACGTGCATATAGCACAAACTTTACTATATACTATCGCACTACATGTCTCTCTCGATATATGCTTGCAGACTATGCTACTCCCTCCGTCCAGGTCAATAAGTCATCCTTGGTTGTGCGCCGTGACCAAGAAGGAGGGAAGACTTATACACCTAGACGGAGGGAGTACTACTATTACTTATGTACGTGCAAATGCACGTTTTAACATCACGATGCGGTTTTTGTAAAAGTAAAAAAACAGCAATAGTCAAGCTTGTGAAACGATTCAATGCAAAACAAATGCAAAAATGATCGTTTGATTGTTTAATTTTAGCTTCCTTCTCTATGGTTATTTCTCTGTCGTACTTTGTAAGGAGTATCTCACTGGTTGGAAAGGCATGCAAATTTCCAAACCGCTTCCTACACCCTGTATCGAATTTTTTGCCTAACAAGTTGTACCGTGCAATTGGAATTCCAACTTGAGTACTGCTACTAGTAGGAGTACCAGGGGCCAGTTCTTTTAGGCTTCTAGATTAGTAATCCCATAACTACTACCTCCGTCCTGGTTTATTGGTCCCATTGTAATCTGTGTCAAATTTTGATCATAAATTTAACTAATGAAATGTTAGTGCATGTCACATGCACTACTCCATCCGTCTAGGTGAGTAAGTCATCTTAGGCTGTGCACCGTGACCAAGGAGGAGGAGAAAACGAGAAACGTTAATGTTTATTTGCTAATTAATAGTATTGCATGCAATGAACTAACCACTGCATGTCGAGTTTGATATCTCAAGTCATTAAAAGCATGCACACTCTTTATCTCTTATTGGTTGATATGTCAAGAAACAAGAAATGAGGTAGAAGTTAATGCACCGCGCCTAAGTGTTTTGGGATTATTTGGTTTTCGTAAGACGACTTACACACCTAGACGGAGGGATTACAATGGTGAGGAATAAACCAGTTAAATTTTGGTCAAAATTTAGCACAAATTACAATGGTGAGGAATAAACCAGGACGGAATAGTAGTTTAGAAGCCCAAATAAATGAGTGAGGCGCCTTATTGTTACTCTCCACTGTGACTAGTTTTGTGGGAAAAGCTGGGGAAGCCGCCAAAAGAACTGGCCCTAGGAGTAGTAGCTAGGGATCGAGTGTGCGAGATGAACCGGAGAAAGTAAATGCAGAGAGATGAAATGCAAAAAAGACGGAGGGATGTGATGGTTGCTTGTCCGTTTATTTTACTAGGCCACTTATTACTGGGAGTGGTTGGGTTTTGTGATATGACGGGTTTACCGCCGCACCACGAGCGGGGTGAGAGGCGAGACTCCCGTGCAGCGCCGCCCTCTATACTAGTACTACTACATCGGTCGTGGTTTATCCCCCATTGAATTTGACTGAAGATTTAACTAACAAAATGTTAGTGCATGTCAACAAAAACAATATCGTTGGATTCATATTTGAACATAGTTTTCAATGATATAATTTTAGGTGACATACATCATCATTTATCATACTATATATAATGTTGGTTCAATTTTTGGTCGTACTAATCTATAGTAAGGTGCTTGTGCATTGCACAGAAGAGTGAAATGCATTGATCGGGGAGTTGTTTATTTTTACAAAGGATGTGGGGGTCATCTCATGTGTAACGAGTATCGATAGGTTTGTTAGGATATTATTTCATCTCTAGAGCTCACAAACATCCGGGTGAAATAGATAAAAAGTATCTTTTGCAAACAAAAGCGTTCAACTGTTCAACCTGCATCCAAAACTTGTGAAGAAATAACTCTTATTGTGCTTTCCAGTAAATGATCTTCAAGAATTAGTTTTTGAGTATCCATTGTTATACATGTTGGCTACAGATGACATGGCACTTTCCTATAGCCAACAGTTGGCTATACTATTTAAGTATTAACCATGCCCTTATACACCTAGACGGAGGGATTAAATCAGGATGACTTGGGAGGGGGTAGAGGATATGTAAGAAATGGTTCATCATAAGTCTTTCACCAGTACTGTAGTAAAAATTCATACATGGAAGATTCTATACTAAACCATAAATGGATACACTTTTATTCATGCGCGATACTCCAATAGAGCAAGATCATGCATGGAAGTCTCCACGTGCTTAGACAGCGGATTACATTGAGCGATGACTAATGATCAACATTTAACTTGAAAATGCAGATGTCCAGGTGAACCTCTTTAGAGTCCCCGTGCACATTGTTGGAGTTCAAATAACACCATGGGTTTTCCATGTCGATGTCGGCGGGAAGTTCCCAGCTCGGCAGAGTCCAAGTATGCTTGGCGTAGCCAGTGTCGCCGCCCACGTACCTCCGAGGGGTAGTAATAGTGACCACACACGCATACATAGGCCTCGTGTCAGTGTCAGCATTAGCGGCATCGCCCCTTACACACACTACAGAGATGTGGCGGCGGCCTGCGCGGGCCTCGCCGGTGGCCACGATCAAGAGGAAGACGTTGCCGTCCTCCTCTGAGACTAGCAGGCGGCGCTGATCCTCCAGCGACTCCGGCATGGTGAATGGGTAGCACGTCTCGTACTTGATGTTCTTCGCCAAGGGCCAGCAGTGATTGCCGCACGCCTGCATCAGGTGATGCACGATGTCCGCCGGCGAACCCCAAAACAGCACCGGGCACTCATATCAGTAGACAAAGGGCTCCTTGGAGGCATCGACCAGGCCATCCATGAAACAGGAGTGGCTGTAGGGGACGTCCTGCCAGTTGAATATATGAGCAAGTTACTACGAGATTTACTACAAAATAAATCATGACGGCTATAACAGAGATTAAACTAATCATGCAGAGTAGCATAGTAGATGAACAGATCAAATCTAGGACACAGACTAGAAACATGAATTCTACCACGATTTCAAACAGGAAGGACAGAAACACATACGGTGCAACGGGAGAGCACCATTGGCGTTGAGGTTATCACCCATGTCATTGAGGAAGAGGTTGCCGAGGTCGGGGAAGTAGTCGTCGTCGGTGAACTCGTCGCTGCTAGTAGTCGCGAGAGTGCGCTCCCCAAATTTCAACAGCGCCCGCCGAATGGAGCGCATGAGGGAGTGGCTGTAGGGGACATTGCGGCCGCCAAATGGAGCGCAAGAGTAGCCCACGAAGCAGTAGATGGTGCTCCTCCCTAGTCTCTATTCTTATCTCTATCTCTACTACTATTCTTTGTTTTTTATAATATACTGGTTGTAGTTGTCAAATCGAATAGTACTGCATCGTCCACTGCACGCCCGGCTGAACACGCCTCCTCGCCTCCATCAAACCCCTCCGTTAAACCCGCATGCAAACCGAGAAACCTGCTCCGGCCCGCAGGAGGAAATTTGCCGGTTGCCATTGGAGAATAATAGAGTCACGTCCAATCCATTTGAGTTAATTACGTGTATGATTCTCCCTCTATAAAAAGTTAATTGCATCCTTAATCTTCTATTCTAAGTACTCTGTGGGTTCCACTGTCAGTACAGTGTACATGACTTGCAAGCTGGCTACAGATTCGTACAGAAAGTTAAAAAGAAACAAATCCATGACTTGCAGGATTGGAGTTAGCAACGATGGCAGTTCGTAGTCATTCCATGCTCGAGCATTGAAGTTTGTAACTATTTTAGATTAGAACATACTACTCCTCCGGTGCTAGTAGTAGAGCAGAGTCCTACTCCACTACTACTCTACTCAAGCAAGTTAGGGCATAGTAGCAGGTACTGTAGGGAGTACCAGTACTATGATCACTCAAGCAAGTTGTCTGACTTCGATATTACCCTACGCTGCTGGTATGTGTCTCGTAAGTCAAGCGGCATGATGTAGTCATCATCACCTGTCCACTTCCCACAGCACATATTCGCTTCTCCATCTTTGTCCGCTCTTCCATCCCTGCTAAGGCGCCTCCCCCCTCGTCCGAAACCCAAGCACTAACAATGGCAGAACCGAGCAGCGTCCGCCGAAAGAGTGGCTTGAATTCGCTCCCCACAGAGGTAATCAAGCTCATTGTTTTGCATGTGGACAATCTCAGTACCATGTCGCTCGCCGCGTGCTCGTCGGGGCTGTACGGTTTACTCAAAGCCCTCAGGCCGGAGCTTTTTAAGCCAGCTCCTTGCTTGTTGATGCCGCCTAATCTTCAGAAACAGCGTGTCATGCAGCATAACGACCGTAGGGTGGCGAGCATCAACCCCCTTGACTACGATCCGATCCCCGTCAGCCTCAACTACATTAATGGTATGTACTGGGTCGGGATGAACACGTCTTGGATGGTGCTCGTCGACGGTCGCGGCAGCTGGATGCTCGTGGAGGTCTACACCCGGCGATTGATCCCCCTTCCTTCGATTAGCACTGCACTGCTTTGGCACCGCAGCCTAGAATACTCGGAATCTTACAGTAGCCAACATGATACCAAGTTTGATTTGCTCAAGGTTGTAATCTGCCAAGTGCCCACAAGATCTGCGAATTATAAAGACTTCAGGCTAATTGCGTTCTTCAACCGTGGTCCCGCCTATCTGATAGGTCACTGCGGTAAGTGGATAAATTTGCACCTCCATCGCAAGATCATACATCCTCCATGGTTCTCTGATGCCATTGAACACAAGGGCTTCATTTACGCTGTCGACTCTTTCTATGGATGGACGTATTGCTGGCCTACTCCAGTCATCGCTACAAACGGTTGTTACAACATTATGTTACTTTCCTATGATTTCATGATGGCTTGCTTATATTACTGTCAACATTTGCTGAAAAAATATTCATGCTCATAACATGTTGTTCTTAAGATTGACTAAATCAAGGGCCCTTTTTTATTTGACTCCAACTTGATATGATGTTGTAGGCCTCCTGGTGTCCCTACCCTTCCTAATCCCAGAACCTTTCAAAGAAAAGCGGCATGGCAGTTGCAGGTGGTTCCTGGCTCGATCAGACGATGGTGAAAGATTGATGATCGTTCGCACGTACCGGACGTGTTGTTTCACGGAATACAATCACAGTCACTGCAAGGTCTTTGAGCAGGATCCCAGCTACTCTGGGCCTTCAGGAATTTTTGACTGGAGGCTGGTAAGTAGCCTTGGTACATGCTCTCTGTTTGTCGGACTGAATTATTCGATTAACCAGGAGATAACCGCCAGCAAGGATCATGATGGCAGCGCGGTTTCGTTCATCAGGCAAAACTGTGTGTACACAGCGTACCATGCGTCTCTGCATGCACCATACCCTTATATGTGCCGCCACGCTCTGCTACCCAAATTAGGAGAGAGGGTCGCAAGTATCGGAGTTCGACCTGCTGGCTGGAGTTTCCCCCGTCAGGCACCCATCTGGTTCAAGCCGTCAGCCAATCTCCACAGCTTAATAAATGGTAACGTCTAACTGAGCCAGTTAGTGAGATGCGTACACTTGGTGTAGTAGGATCTTTATTTAGTTTGATGCATACAATTGTTCTTTTTTGGTAGCCCTTTTGTAATGATGGTTGATGTTTCGTTTGGAAGAGAGAGATGCGTCTTCACTCTTCTGGCCTACTTACTGCTTCTGTTGCACCCCCAGCCCTGGTTGCTGCTGCTGCTCTTTTCAATATACATTCAGTAGTATATTTCGTCTATTGGTTGAATAAATGTGTTGTTAGAACGAGAAACACAATGTTTTGGAAGTCGTTGCACGGTTTGATCCTTTAGTGCCCCGTACCGTACGTAGCGCATACTATTTTCTGTACGGAACACATTTTCCACTTGTTGATAGCATGCAGCCCACTGATGAAGGCCTAATAGAGAAGCCCATAATTAACTGGAAGGGAGGCTCTCACATGAATCCGGCCCAGGTACATGCTCATGGTCCCCTAAACATAAATAAGTAAATAAATAAAGCTAAATGCTCATGCACCAGTTCTTTGGGAAAATAGGTAGCCCAGTATTTCTTTTTGAAGAATACCCAAGCTATGCCTATTTGTTTTCTCCGAATTACTGGGCTACAAATCTTTCAAGACGAGGAGGGATGCATTCCGGCCTGGCTTAAGAGTATGGTCAATGTCTGTTAAAAGTAATATCAAAAGGGGTTGAAAATTCCCAAAAAATTATAGCAAATGGGATATAAGTTTCTTTTTTGTTTTAGTTCTTCACTGATATCTTATATGTATTTCATTGGATTTAACATGACATAGTACTAATTTATTTTTAAATTTGTTTTAGTATGGCTATTAATTTTTGGATTAAGAATATTTCGTTCTTCAGCAAAAATTTGCGAATTTTCAAAATTTCCCACATATTTAGTTAATTTTTTGATCCTGGTACTGACCAGAAAATGGCCATCAATTCTAAAAATGGAAAACGGGCTGCAATAAATTCCATATGAATTAGAAAATGAGTAAAAATTATAAAAATAATAGAAAATGGGTTGTACACACCACAGATTTCGAGGCTGACTTGTTTACGCAAGGCTTTGTCAGTGAACACACGATTCTAGCAGCAGTTAGTGTTGGATGTCCATCCAACGGCCGACGTGCTTCTTCAATCTATGATCTTCCTGCTCCAGCCGCCTAAACTAGCGCCGGCGGGACTGCCTGCTCCCTCCTCTTGTGGCCCGCTGTGATGCCGCGTAGGCTTCCCCGGCCCAGCCTACTCCCTCTGCTGGCCTGGCCGCACGCAATCAACTGCCTCCTTATTACGCGAAAAAAAGATTCCTCCCACTGACATCTGGGGCGCACTGGTTGGGAGGCTGAACTGTGGGCCTACAAAGTTGACGCGTACGCAGGGCTTGTCAACTTAGTCAACAAACGATTCTAGCAGCAGTAACCGTTGGATTTGAATCGAACGGTCCTGCTGCTTCTTCAATCGATGCTCTTCTTGCACCAGCCGCCCAAACCAGCGCCGGGGAGACCGCCTGCTCCTGCCTCCAGTGGCCGGCTGTGCTGCCGATGAGGCCTCATCGCCCCCTACTACTCGCACCACTAGCCAGGCCCTGCGGCGACGGCAGCCTCACACCGCAGCCGAACCAGTGAACCCTCATACTCCTCTCTGCGTGGGCATCCACTGTTGCGTCTTCCCCAGCTCCGCGTCATCCCCTTCCTAGGCCTCGCCATCATCCACCGCCTTGGTGCTCTCGGCGCGGCGTGGTCAACGTGGTCAACGACATTCCATTGGAAGAGTACTGTACGTGGAGAGGCTGACAGCTGGGTCCATGGCCAGAGCCTAGTTTTTTTGTGATTTGCAAAGTAAGTCGCTTTCTCAGTCCTGTTGGGCTGCAAATCTTTCAAGACGAGGAGAGCTTTCATTCTGCTAGCCGAGAAAATGGCCCATCAGTAATGAGAAATGGGCTGTACATTTTTAAAACACATCAAACCGGCAATTAGTTTCAAATATCTTTTTTTCATTTCGAGATTTTAAATTACATTAATTTTAATGCATGGAAAATTTGTTGGATTTTATATTGATATACATTTATTTTTAAAATCAGTTTGAAGGTGAGTCAAAATTTCGGGATTAAAAATAGTTCGGACCGCACCGAAATATGGAAAATTTCGTATAATTTTTTAACCGTGGCCACAATATGGGCTGTAATGCTAACAAAAAGAATATGGGCTCCAAAAAAATTAATAATTAGCAAATGGGCTGTAAATTATTAGAAATAATGGCAGATGGGCTGTATGTTGTAGATTTGAGGCTTTCCTAAAAAAAGGTTGACGCACAAGAAGTGACTGTTGGATGGCCATCCAACGGCCGTCGTGCTTCTTCAATCTCTGCTCTTCCTGCTCCAGCCGCTCAAACAAGCGCCGGCGGGACTGCCTGCTCCCTCCTCCCCGCGGCCGGCTCTGCTGCCGCGCAGGCCTCACCGTCCCACCGTACTCCCATCGCTGGCCTAGCCATCTCTCTACTCACCCACACCTGCTGTTATTCTCCGGCAGACGAACTAGTAAACCCTCGTACAGTCGTACTCCCCTCCACGTGGGAACCAACTACCGAGTCTTCCCTGCCTCCGTGTCGTTCCCTTCCTAGGCCTCGCTGTCGTCCACCGCCCTGGTGCTCTCGGCGCGGCCTGGTCAACGTGGTAAACGACCGACATACATCTGAAGTGGACTGTATGTGGAGAGGCCGACAGCTGGGTCCACAGCCGCACGCAAGGAAATGCCTCCTTGTTATGCGCAAGATAATGATACTGTTGGGGAACGTAGTAATTTCAAAATTTTCCTACGCACACGCAGGATCATGGTGATGCACAGCAACGAGAGGGGAGAGTGTTTGTCTACGTACCCTCGTAGACCGAAGCGGAAGCGTTGACACAACGTAGAGGAAGTAGTCGTACGTAGAGGAAGTAGTCGTACGTTCTCCTCGCGATCCAACCGATCACAGCATCGTTACTCCGGCACCTCCGAGTTCTTGGCACACGTTCAGCTCGATGACGATCCCCGGGCTCCGATCCAGCAAAGCGTCGAGGAAGAGTTCCGTCAGCACGACGGCGTGGTGACGATCTTGATGTGTTACTGGCGCAGGGCTTCGCCTAAGCACTGCAACAATATAATCGAGGTGGAATTTGGTGGAAGGGGGCACCGCACACGGCTAAGGAACGATCCGTAGATCAACTTGTGTTTCTTGGGGTGTCCCCTGCCCCCGTATA
Organism: Aegilops umbellulata; assembly: GCA_032464435.1. Lineage (NCBI taxonomy): Eukaryota > Viridiplantae > Streptophyta > Magnoliopsida > Poales > Poaceae > Aegilops > Aegilops umbellulata. The sequence goes on along the minus strand of CP136058.1, from coordinate 154,205,843 downwards.
TAAAGGATGAAGGGGGGAGGCTGGCCGGCCAAAGGAGGGAGGCGCAGGAGGAGTCCTACTCCCTCTGGGAGTAGGATTCCCCCCCCCCCCCCAATCCTAGTTGGACTAGGATTCTCCAAGGGGGAGAGAGAAGGAGAGGGGGGCGCCCACCTCTCCTAGTCCTAATAGGACTAGGGGAAGGGGGGAGGCGCGCAGCCCCTAGGGCTGCCCTCTCACTTCTCCTCCAAGGCCCATGTTGGCCCATTATGCTCCCGGGGGGTTCCGGTAACCTTCCCGGTATTCCGGTAAAATCCTGATTTTACCTGGAATGCATCCGATGTCCAAACATAGGCTTCCAATATATCATTCTTTACGTCTCGACCATTTCGAGACTCCTCGTCATGTCCGTGATCACATCCGGGACTCCGAACTCCTTCGGTACATCAAAATGCATAAACTCATAAAAACTGTCATCGTAACCTTAAGCGTGCGGACCCTACGGTTCGAGAACAATGTAGACATGACCGAGACACGTTTCCGGTCAATAACCAACAGCGGGACCTGGATGCCCATATTGGCTCCTACATATTCTACGAAGATCTTTATCGGTCAGACCGCATAACAACATACGTTGTTCCCTTTGTCATCGGTATGTTACTTGCCCGAGATTCGATCGTCGGTATCCAATACCTAGTTCAATCTCGTTACCGGCAAGTCTCTTTTCTCGTTCCGTAATACATCATCTCGCAACTAACTCATTGGTTGCAATGCTTGCAAGGCTTTATGTGATGTGCATTACCGAGAAGGCCCTGAGATACCTCTCCGACAATCGGAGTGACAAATCCTAATCTCGAAATATGCCAACTCAACATGTACCTTCGGAGACACTTGTAGAGCACCTTTATAATCACCCAGTTACATTGTGACGTTTGGTAGCACACAAAGTGTCCCTACGGTAAATGGGAGTTGCATATTCTCATAGTTAAAGGAACATGTATAAGTCATGGATAAAAGCAATAGCAACATACTAAACGATCGGGTGCTATGCTAATGGAATGGGTCATGTCAATCAGATCATTCAACTAATGATGTGATCTCGTTAATCAAATAACAACTCTTTGTTCATGGCTAGGAAACATAACCATCTTTGATTAATGAGCTAGTCAAGTAGAGGCATACTAGTGACACTCTGTTTTGTCTATGTATTCACACATGTATTATGTTTCCAGTTAATACAATTCTAGCATGAATAATAAACATTTATCATGATATAAGGAAATAAATAATAACTTTATTATTGCCTCTAGGGCATATTTCCTTCAGTCTCCCACTTGCACTAGAGTCAATAATCTAGATTACAAAGTAATGATTCTAACACCCATGGAGTTTTGGTGCTGATCATGTTTTGCTCGTGGAAGAGGCTTAGTCAACGGGTCTGCAACATTCAGATCCGTATGTATCTTGCATATCTCTATGTCTCCCACCTGGACCAAATCCCGGATGGAGTTGAAGCGTCTTTTGATGTGTTTGGTTCTTTTGTGAAATCTGGATTCCTTTGCCAAGGCAATTGCACCAGTATTGTCACAAAAGATTTTCATTGGACCCGATACGCTAGGTACAACACCTAGATCGGATATGAACTCCTTCATCCAGACTCCTTCATTGGCTGCTTCCGAAGCGGCTATGTACTCAGCTTCACATGTAGATCCCGCCACGACGCTTTGTTTAGAACTGCACCAACTGACAGCTCCACCGTTTAATGTAAATACGTATCCGGTTTGCGATTTAGAATCGTCCGGATCAGTGTCAAAGCTTGCATCGACATAACCGTTTACGACGAGCTCTTTGTCACCTCCATAAATGAGAAACATATCTTTAGTCCTTCTTAAGTACTTAAGGATGTTCTTGACCGCTGTCCAGTGATCCACTCCTGGATTACTTTGGTACCTTCCTGCCAAACTTACAGCAAGGCACACATCTGGTCTGGTACACAGCATTGCATACATGATAGAGCCTATGGCTGAAGCATAGGGAACACTTTTCATTTTCTCTCTATCTTCTGCGGTGGTCGGGCATTGAGTCTTACTCAACTTCACACCTTGTGCCACGGGCAAGAATCCTTTCTTTGCCTGATCCATTCTGAACTTTTTCAAAACTTTGTCAAGGTATGTGCTTTGTGAAAGTCCTATTAAGCGTCTTGATCTATCTCTATAGATCTTAATGCCCAATATGTAAGCAGCTTCACCGAGGTCTTTCATTGAAAAACTCTTATTCAAGTATCCCTTTATGCTATCCAGAAATTCTATATTATTTCCGATTAGCAATATGTCATCCACATATAATATCAGAAATGCTACAGAGCTCCCACTCACTTTGTTGTAAATACAGGCTTCTCCGAAAGTCTGTATAAAACCAAATGCTTTGATCACACTATCAAAGCGTTTATTCCAACTCCGAGAGGCTTGCACCAGTCCATAAATGGATCGCTGGAGCTTGCACACTTTGTTAGCTCCCTTTGGATCGACAAAACCTTCTGGTTGCATCATATACAACTCTTCTTCCAGAAATCCATTCAGGAATGCAGTTTTGACATCCATTTGCCAAATTTCATAATCATAAAATGCGGCAACTGCTAACATGATTCGGACAGACTTAAGCATCGCTACGGGTGAGAAAGTCTCATCGTAGTCAATCCCTTGAACTTGTCGAAAACCTTTTGCGACAAGTCGAGCTTTGTAGACAGTAACATTACCATCAGCGTCAGTCTTCTTCTTAAAGATCCATTTATTCTCAATTGCTTGCCGATCATCGGGCAAGTCAACCAAAGTCCATACTTTGTTATCATACATGGATCCCATCTCAGATTTCATGGCCTCAAGCCACTTTGCGGAATGTGGGCTCACCATCGCTTCTTCATAGTTCGTAGGTTCATCATGATCTAGCAACATGACTTCCAAAATAGGATTACCGTACCACTCTGGTGCGGATCTTACTCTGGTTGATCTACGAAGTTCAGTAGAAACTTGATCTGAAGTTTCATGATCATTATCATTAGCTTCCTCCCTATTTGATGTCGGTGTCACAGGAACAGATTTCTGTGATGTACTACTTCTCAATAAGGGAGTAGATACTGTTATCTCATCAAGTTCTACTTTCCTCCCACTCACTTCTTTCGAGAGAAACTCCTTCTCTAGAAAGTTTCCGATTTTAGCAATAAAAATTTTGCCTTCGGATCTGTGATAGAAGGTATACCCAATAGTCTCCTTTGGGTATCCTATGAAGACACATTTCTCCGATTTGGGTTCGAGCTTATCAGGTTGAAGCTTTTTCACATAAGCATCGCAGCCCCAAACTTTAAGAAACGACAACTTTGGTTTCTTGCCAAACCACAGTTCATAAGGCGTCGTCTCAACGGATTTTGATGGTGCCCTATTTAACGTGAATGCGGCCGTCTCTAGAGCATAACCCCAAAAAGATAGCGGTAAATCGGTAAGAGACATCATAGATCGCACCATATCCAGTAAAGTACGATTACGACGTTCGGACACACCATTACGTTGTGGTGTTCCGGGTGGCGTGAGTCGTGAAACTATTCCGCATTGTTTCATATGTAGACCAAACTCGTAACTCAAATATTCTCCTCCACGATCAGATCGTAGAAACTTTATTTTCTTGTTACGATGATTTTCCACTTCACTCTGAAATTCTTTGAACTTTTCAAATGTTTCAGACTTGTGTTTCATTAAGTAGATATACCCATATCTGCTTAAATCATCAGTGAAGGTGAGAAAATAACGATATCCGCCACGAGCCTCAACATTCATTGGACCACATACATCAGTATGTATGATTTCCAATAAATCTGTTGCTCTCTCCACAGTACCGGAGAACGGTGTTTTAGTCATCTTGCCCATAAGGCACGGCTCGCAAGTGCCAAGTGATTCATAATCAAGTGACTCCAAAAGTCCATCAGTATGGAGTTTCTTCATGCGCTTTACGCCGATATGACCTAAACGGCAGTGCCACAAATAAGTTGCACTATCATTATTAACTCTGCATCTTTTGGCTTCAACATTATGAATATGTGTGTTACTACTATCGAGATTAAGTAAGAACAAACCACTCTTTAATGGCGCATGACCATAAAAGATATTACTCATATAAATAGAACAACCATTATTCTCTGATTTAAATGAATAACCGTCTCGCATCAAACAAGATCCAGATATAATGCTCAACGCTGGTACTAAATAACAATTATTTAGATCTAATATTAATCCCGAAGGTAGATGTAGAGGTAGCGTGCCGACCGCGATCACATCGACTTTGGAACCATTTCCCACGCGCATCGTCACCTCGTCCTTAGCCAATCTTCGCTTAATCCGTAGCCCCTGTTTTGAGTTGCAAATATTAGCAACAGAACCAGTATCAAATACCCAGGTGCTACTGCGAGAATTAGTAAGGTACACATCAATAACATGTATATCATATATACCTTTGTTAACCTTGCCATCCTTCTTATCCGCCAAATACTTGGGGCAATTCCGCTTCCAGTGACCAGTCTGCTTGCAATAGAAGCACTCAGTTTCAGGCTTAGGTCCAGACTTGGGTTTCTTCTCTTGAGTAGCAACTTGCTTGCTGTTCTTTTTGAAGTTCCCCTTTTTCTTCCCTTTGCCCTTTTTCTTGAAACTAGTGGTTTTGTTAACCATCAACACTTGATGCTCCTTTTTGATTTCTACCTCCGCGGCTTTTAGCATCGCGAAGAGCTCGGGCATAGTTTTGGTCATCCCTTGCATATTATAGTTCATCACGAAGCTCTTGTAGCTTGGTGGCAGTGATTGGAGAATTCTGTCAATGACGCAATCATCCGGAAGATTAACTCCCAGTTGAATCAAGTGATTGTTATACCCAGACATTCTGAGTATATGCTCACTGACAGAACCATTCTCCTCCATTTTACAGCTATAGAACTTATTGGAGACTTCATATCTCTCAATCCGGGCATTTGCTTGAAATATTAACTTCAACTCCTGGAACATCTCATATGCTCCATGGTGTTCAAAACGTCGTTGAAGTCCCGGTTCTAAGCCGTAAAGCATGGCACACTGAACTATAGAGTAGTCATCAGCTTTGCTTTGCCAGACGTTCACAACATCTGGCGTAGCTCTTGCACCAGGCCTGGCACCCAGCGGTGCTTCCAGGACGTAATTCTTCTGTGCAGCAATGAGGATAATCCTCAAGTTACGGACCCAGTCCGTGTAATTGCTACCATCATCTTTCAACTTTGCTTTCTCAAGGAACGCATTAAAATTCAACGGAACAACAGCACGAGCCATCTATCTACACAACATAGACAAGCAAGATACTATCAGGTACTAAGTTCATGATAAATTAAAGTTCAATTAATCATATTACTTAAGAACTCCCACTTAGATAGACATCTCTCTAATCCTCTAAGTGATCACGTGATCCAAATCAACTAAACCATGTCCGATCATCACGTGAGATGGAGTAGTTTCAATGGTGAACATCATTATGTTGATCATATCTACTATATGATTCACGCTCGACCTTTCGGTCTCTGTGTTCCGAGGCCATATCTGTATATGCTAGGCTCGTCAAGTTAAACCTGAGTATTCCGCGTGTGCAACTGTTTTGCACCCGTTGTATTTGAACGTAGAGCCTATCACACCCGATCATCACGTGGTGTCTCAGCACGAAGAACTTTCGCAACGGTGCATACTCAGGGAGAACACTTCTTGATAATTTAGTGAGAGATCATCTTATAATGCTACCGTCAATCAAAGCAAGATAAGATGCATAAAAAGGATAAACATCACATGCAATCAATATAAGTGATATGATATGGCCATCATCATCTTGTGCTTGTGATCTCCATCTTCGAAGCACCGTCATGATCACCATCGTCACCGGCGCGACACCTTGATCTTCATCGCAGCATCGTTGTCGTCTCGCTAATCTTATGCTTCTACGACTATCACTACCGTTTAGCAATAAAGTAAAGCATTACATCGCGATTGCATTGCATACAATAAAGCGACAACCATATGGCTCCTGCCAGTTGCCGATAACTCGGTTACAAAACATGATCATCTCATACAATAAAATTTAGCATCACGTCTTGACCATATCACATCACAACATGCCCTGCAAAAACAAGTTAGACGTCCTCTACTTTGTTGTTGCAAGTTTTACGTGGCTGCTACGGGCTTTAAGCAAGAACTCATCTTACCTACGCATCAAAACCACAACGATAGTTTGTCAAATAGACTCCGTTTTAACCTTCTCAAGGACCGGGCGTAGCCACACTCGGTTCAACTAAAGTTGGAGAGACAGTCTTCCGCAAGCCATCTATGTGCAAAGCACGTCGAGGGAACCGGTCTCGCGTAAGCGTACGCGTAAGGTTGGTCCGGATCGTCTCGTCCAACAATACCGCTGAACCAAAGTATGACATGCTGGTAGGCAGTATGACTTGTATCGTCCACAACTCACTTGTGTTCTACTCGTGCAAATAACATCAAACCATAAAACCTAGGCTCTGATACCACTGTTGGGGAACGTAGTAATTTCAAAATTTTCCTACGCACACGCAGGATCATGGTGATGCACAGCAACGAGAGGGGAGAGTGTTTGTCTACGTACCCTCGTAGACCGAAGCGGAAGCGTTGACACAACGTAGAGGAAGTAGTCGTACGTAGAGGAAGTAGTCGTACGTTCTCCTCGCGATCCAACCGATCACAGCACCGTTACTCCGGCACCTCCGAGTTCTTGGCACACGTTCAGCTCGATGACGATCCCCGGGCTCCGATCCAGCAAAGCGTCGAGGAAGAGTTCCGTCAGCACGACGGCGTGGTGACGATCTTGATGTGTTACTGGCGCAGGGCTTCGCCTAAGCACTGCAACGATATAATCGAGGTGGAATTTGGTGGAAGGGGGCACCGCACACGGCTAAGGAACGATCCGTAGATCAACTTGTGTTTCTTGGGGTGTCCCCTGCCCCCGTATATAAAGGATGAAGGGGGGAGGCTGGCCGGCCAAAGGAGGGAGGCGCAGGAGGAGTCCTACTCCCTCTGGGAGTAGGATTCCCCCCCCCCCCCCAATCCTAGTTGGACTAGGATTCTCCAAGGGGGAGAGAGAAGGAGAGGGGGGCGCCCACCTCTCCTAGTCCTAATAGGACTAGGGGAAGGGGGGAGGCGCGCAGCCCCTAGGGCTGCCCTCTCACTTCTCCTCCAAGGCCCATGTTGGCCCATTATGCTCCCGGGGGGTTCCGGTAACCTTCCCGGTATTCCGGTAAAATCCTGATTTTACCTGGAATGCATCCGATGTCCAAACATAGGCTTCCAATATATCATTCTTTACGTCTCGACCATTTCGAGACTCCTCGTCATGTCCGTGATCACATCCGGGACTCCGAACTCCTTCGGTACATCAAAATGCATAAACTCATAAAAACTGTCATCGTAACCTTAAGCGTGCGGACCCTACGGTTCGAGAACAATGTAGACATGACCGAGACACGTTTCCGGTCAATAACCAACAGCGGGACCTGGATGCCCATATTGGCTCCTACATATTCTACGAAGATCTTTATCGGTCAGACCGCATAACAACATACGTTGTTCCCTTTGTCATCGGTATGTTACTTGCCCGAGATTCGATCGTCGGTATCCAATACCTAGTTCAATCTCGTTACCGGCAAGTCTCTTTTCTCGTTCCGTAATACATCATCTCGCAACTAACTCATTGGTTGCAATGCTTGCAAGGCTTTATGTGATGTGCATTACCGAGAAGGCCCTGAGATACCTCTCCGACAATCGGAGTGACAAATCCTAATCTCGAAATATGCCAACTCAACATGTACCTTCGGAGACACTTGTAGAGCACCTTTATAATCACCCAGTTACGTTGTGACGTTTGGTAGCACACAAAGTGTCCCTACGGTAAATGGGAGTTGCATATTCTCATAGTTAAAGGAACATGTATAAGTCATGGATAAAAGCAATAGCAACATACTAAACGATCGGGTGCTATGCTAATGGAATGGGTCATGTCAATCAGATCATTCAACTAATGATGTGATCTCGTTAATCAAATAACAACTCTTTGTTCATGGCTAGGAAACATAACCATCTTTGATTAATGAGCTAGTCAAGTAGAGGCATACTAGTGACACTCTGTTTTGTCTATGTATTCACACATGTATTATGTTTCCAGTTAATACAATTCTAGCATGAATAATAAACATTTATCATGATATAAGGAAATAAATAATAACTTTATTATTGCCTCTAGGGCATATTTCCTTCAGATACATCCACCTGACATCAGGGACCCACCGAAAGGGCCTCTGTATTTCGCGAAAAAACGTTACCGCCGCTGACAGCTCGGACCCACCAGCTATATCTTCGCACGCAAGGAAGTGCCTCCTTATTACGCACAAAAAAATGAATACTCCCCCTATTAGCTAGGACCCAATATAGTGGCAGGCTGACTTGTGGGCCTACAAAGTTGACGGGGACGGAGGGCTTTGTCAACTTAGTCAATATGCACGATTCTAGCTCCAATGATCGTACGATGTCCGTCCAACAGCCGTAGTGCTTCTTCAACCTCTGGTCTTCTTGCTCCAGCCGCCCAAACCAGCACCGGTCGTGCCTCGTGCTCCTGCCTCCCGTGGCCGGCTGTGATGCGGCGGAGGCCTCACCACCCCCTACTACTCCCACCGCTGGCCAGGCCATCCCTCTACTCACCCGCACCCCCTTAGTGCTTCTTCAACCTCTGGTCTTCTTGCTCCAGCCGCCCAAACCAGCGCCGGTCGTGCCTCGTGCTCCTGCCTCCCGTGGCCGGCTATGATGCGGTGGAGGCCTCACCACCCCCTACTACTCCCACCGCTGGCCAGGCCATCCCTCTACTCACCCACACCCCCTTATTCTGCGGCGACGGCAGACTCACACCGCAGCGAACCAGTGAACCCATGTACTCCTCTACGCGTGGGCATCCACTGCCGCGTCTTCCCCGGCTCCGCGTCGTCCCCTTCCTAGGCCTCGCCATCGTCCACCACACTGGTGCTCTCGGCGCGGCGTGGTCAACATGGTCAAGGAACGGCTTCCATTGGACATGGACTGTACGTGCAGAGGCTGACAGCTGGGTCCACGGCCGAAGCAAGGAAGTGCCTCCTTATTACGTGCAAAATAATTATTCCTCCACCTAACAGAGGGGACCCACCGGACGGGCCACCGTATTTCGCGAGAAGAAACGTTTCCCACCTAACAGTTGGGACCCACCAGCTACATCTTCGCACAAAAGGAAGTGCCTGACAGCCGGGACCCACATGGTCGAAGCGTACGTAGCGTTGTCATTCTGGTCACGAACGTGTACGTACATATATATATTGGTGGATGTAGAGGCGCGCATGTGTCGTAGTAGAGGCGCGCACGTAGCATGCACACGTACGTACAGCGGCCAGGGTGCAAGAAAGAAAATACGGCCACGTATGTGTACATACGGGCGGGGTCTCGAACGCCTACTCACGCATACGTATGGCCAGGGCTCGTGTACATGGCTGGGTCGGAACGGAGAAACAGCGTCCTCGTGTTCATGGGGAGGCAACGGAATGCGTCGTGTTCATGGGGAGGCAACGGAACGCGTGGGAGCCAACCGGCTGGGTCGGAACGGAAGCGTGGTCGTGTTCATCGGGAGGGCTTGGACAGAACAGGCAATGGAAACGAGGCCTGACGTACCGCACAACGGAGGAAACGGACCTCCTACGTTCGGAACGGGGTCCTGTTGATCGGGAGGGGTCTGGCATACCGCAAAACGGAGGAAACGGACCTCCTATAGTCGAAACGGGGGTCCTGTTGATCGGGAGGGGTGTGGCGTACCGCGAAACGGACCTCCTACGGTCGAAAATGGGGTCTTGTTGATCGGGAGGGGTGTGGCGTACTGCAAAATGGACGAAACAGACCTCCTACGGTCGAAACAGGGGTCCTGTTGATGGGGAGGGGTGTGGCGTGCCGCAAAACGGACGAAACGGACCTCCTACGGTCGAAACGGGGGTCCTGTTGATGGGGAGGGGTGTGGCGTGCCGCAAAACGGACGAAACGGACCTGCTACGGTAGAAACGGGGGTCCTGTTCATCGGGAGGGGTGTGGCATACCGCAAAACGGGACTCCACGGGATACTGTTCATCTCCACTGTCGACCTCCTCCAGCCTCCACGGGCTACCGTCGACCTCCTCCAGCCTCCACGGGCTCCTGTTCATCCAGCCTCCACCGCGCGCTACTCCACCGGCTACTGTTCAACCACCCCTCCATCGTCTATTGTTCATCCAGCCCTCCACACCACGGGGTCCTGTTCAACCACCCCTCCACGGGCACCCCTCCACCGTCTACTGTTCATCCAGCCCTCCACCACACCACGGGGTCATATTCATCCAGAGGCAACGCCACCGCTCACTGTTCATCCAAACCCCCCCACAACAGTCACTGTTCATCCTAGAGGCAGCATCGATCGGCTTCAGTTAGCAGCAGTAGCGAAGGAATCGCTCGATCTGGTTCAGTTAACAGCCATCGATCGATCGCTCGAGTTCAGTAACGCGTAGCCTGCAGTGCAATCGCTCGGGTTCAGTTAGAGCCTAGTGCCTCGCTTGGGTTCAGTTAGAGCCAACGCCTCGCACACATGCGCGTACGTGTACGAGAGAAACACGCATAGCTCGGCCCCCGACCTCCCACCGTAACCGGGAACCCCCCGAAATTTTCCTCGCCCTCGCTTCTACCAAAGTTTTTTCTGCCATGGACGGCCCAAAGAATGTCATGCAGCTGCGTCTCCGGCCCGTCCAGGATGAAAAGCCCATTTTCTGTCATGATTTTTTATCATAGAAGTAGGAGCCCACCACATCTATGATGATACCGGGTTTTGTCACAATTATCGTCATAGAAGTGTCATATGTATGACAGAAAAAAAATTCGTTCGGCCCAAAATGTCACGGATGTGTCTTTTTTTTGTAGTGACATCTCCATATGAGATCCAATTACTTCTAGGGAAATGCAAGAGACCTTTGTTATGATGATGCACTAGGTCCCCAGCTGGTTCTTTGTGTATGTTCTCCAAAGGCATTTATCGAGTGCTCATTAAGAAAGTTTTTGTACAAGTTTCTTAACAAACTCCTTAAGAAAAGTTCCCTATGAAATAATACTTTGAAGCATCTGGTCGTCACAAACGTTTTGACTACTTGCGGAGCAAAAACAGACTCCGTATGAGTCAGGTATCCATGTTTCAGTCACCACATGCGCAAAACTGATTCCGAATGACAGTTACAGACAAGTTCTTGTGTATTTGCATTAGATCTTAGTTATGATGATGCGATAGGTCCACAGCTGGGATTTGTGTGTATTCTCGAAAGGCGTTGGTCGAGTGTTCGTTAAGAAAGTTTCTGTACAAGTTGCTGAATAAACTCGTTAAGAAAAGTTCTCCAAAAGTTCCCAATCAAAGAATCGTTTGAAGCATCTAGTCGTCACAAATGTTTTGACTACTTGTGGAGCAAAAATGGACTCCCTATGAGTCAAATATCCATATTTCATTCAACACTGCGCAAAACTGATTCCGAATGAGAGTTACAGACTAGTTCTTGTGTAGTTGCATTCGATTTTTTTCCATTCTACTTCACTAAAGATCTCCATATGAGATCCAATTACTTCTAGGGAAATGCAGCAGACCTTTATTATGATGATGCACTATGTCCACAGCTGGGACTGTGTGTATGTTCTAGAAAGGCGTTGGTCGAGTGCTCATTAAGGAAGTTTCTGTACAAGTTTCTGAACGAACTCCTTAAGAAAAGTTTATCCAGAAGTTCCCTATGAAAGAATCCTTTGAATCACCTGGTCTTCACAAACGTTTGTACTACTTGTGGAGCAAAAATGGACTCTGTATGAGTCGGATATTCATGTTTTAGTCAACACTATGCAAAACAGATTCCGTACGACAGTTAAAGACTAGTTCTTGTGTAGTTGCATTCAATTTTTTCCGTTTTATTTCAATAAACATCTCCATATGAGATCCAATTACTTCTAGGTAAATGCAAGAGACCTTTGTTATGATGATGCACTACGTCCCCAGCTGGTTCTTTGTGTATGTTCTCCAAAGGCGTTTGTCGAGTGCTCATTAGGGAAGTTTCCGTACAAGTTTCTGAACGAACTCCTTAAGAAAAGTTCTCCAAATGTTCCCTATGAAAGAATCCTTTGAAGCGTCTGGTCGTCACAAACATTTTGAATACTTGTGGAGCTAAGACGGCCTCCATATGAGTCAGATATCCATGTTTCAGTCATAACCGCACAAAACTGATTCTGAACGACAGTTACAGACTAGTTCTTGTGTAGTTGCATTTTTTTTTGCATTCTAGTTCACTAAACTTCTCCATATGAGATCCAGATACTTCTTGGGAAATGCAATAGACCTTTGTTATGATGATGCACTAGGTCCACAGTTGGGACTTTGTATATGTTCTTGAAAGGCGTTGGTCGAGTGCTCATTAAGAAAGTTTCTGTACAAGTTTCTGAATGAACTCCTTAAGAAAAGTTCTCCAAAAGTCCCCTATGAAAGAATCCTTTGAAGCATATGGTTGTCACAAATGTCTTGGCTACTTGTGGAGCAAAAATGGAGTTTGTATGAGTCAGATATCCATGTTTCAGTCAACACTGCGCAAAACTGATTCTGAACGATAGTTACACACTAGTTCTTGTGTAGTTGTATTCAATTTTTTCTATTCTACTTCACTAAACATCTCCATATGAGATCCAATTACTTCTAGGGAAATGCAAGAGACCTTAGTTATGGTGATGCACGAAGGCCCCAGATGGTTCTTTGTGTATGTTCTCCAAAGGCGTTTGCCGAGTGCTCATTAAGAAAGTTTATGTACAAGTTTCTCACCGAACTCCTTAAGAAAAGTTCTCCAAAAGTTCCCTATGAAAGAATATTTTGAAGCATCTGGTCATCACAAAAATTTTGACAACTTGCGGAGCCTAAACGGACTCTGTATGAGTCAAATATCCATTTTTTCGTAAACACTGCGCAAAACTAATCGAACGACAGTTACAGACTAGTTATTGTGTAGTTTCATTCATTTTTTAATTCTACTCCACTAAACATCTCCATATGAGATCCATTTACTTATAGGGAAATTCAAGAGACCTTAGTTATCTTGATTTACTAGGTCCACAGCTGGAACTTTGTGTATGTTCTCGAAAGGCATTGGTCGAGTGCTCATTAAAAAGTTTCTGTACAAGTTTCTGAATGAGCTCCTTAAGTAAAGTTCTGCAAAAGTTCCCTATGAAAGAATGCTCTGAAGCATCTGGTCATCAAAAACATTTTGACTATTTGTGGAGCAAAAACGGACTCTGTATGAGTCGGATATCCATGTTTCATTCAATACTGCACAAAACTGATTCTGAACGACAGTTACAGACTTGTTCTTGTGTAGTTGTTTTTGATTTTTTCCATTATACTTCACTAGACATCTCCATATGAGATCCAATTTCTTCTAGGGACATGCAAGAGACCTTTGTTATGATGATGCACTAGGTCCATAACTGGGACTTGGTATATGTTCTTGAAAGGCGTTTGTCGAGTCCTCATTAAGAAAGTTTCAGTACAAGTTTCTGAACGAACTACTTAATAAAAGTTCTCCAAAAGTCCCCTATGAAAGAATCCTTTGAAGCATCTGGTCATCACAAATGTTGTCACTACTTGTGGAGCTAAAACAGACTCCGTTTGAGTTAGATATCCATGTTTCAGTCAACACTGCGCGAAACTAGTTATGAACGACTGTTAGAGACTAGTTCTTGTGTAGTTGCATTAGATTTTTTTTCTATTCTACTTCACTAAACATCTTCATATGAGCTCCAATTACTTCTAGGGAAATTAAAGATACCTTAGTTATTATGATGCGCTAGGTCCACAGCTGGGACTTTGTGTATGTTCTTGAAAGGCGTTGGTCGAGTGTTCGTTAAGAAAGTTTCTGTACAAGTTGCTGAATAAACTCCTTAAGAAAACTTCTCCAAAAGTTCCCAATCAAAGAATACTTTGAAGAATCTATTCGTCACAAATGTTTTGACTAATTGTGGAGCAAAAATGGACTTCCTATGAGTCAGATATCCATATTTCAGTCAACACTGCGCAAAACTGATTCCGAATGAGAGTTACAGACTAGTTCTTGTGTAGTTGCATTCAATTTTTTTCCATTCTACTTCACTAAAGATCTCCATATGAGATCCAATTACTTCTAGGGAAATGCAGGAGACCTTTGTTATGATGATGCACTATGTCCACAGTTGGGACTGTGTGTATGTTCTTGAAAGGCGTTGGCCGAGTGCTCATTAAGGAAGTTTCTGTACAAGTTTCTGAACGAACTCCTTAAGAAAAGTTTATCCGGAAGTTCCCTATGAAAGAATCCTTTGAATCACCTGGTCTTCACAAATGTTTGGACTACTTTTGGAGAAAAAATGGACTCTGTATGAGTCGGATATTCATGTTTCAGTCAGCACTGTGCAAAACTAATTCCGTACGACAGTTAAAGACTAGTTCTTGTGTAGTTGCATTCAATTTTTTCCGTTTATTTCAATAAACATCTCCATATGAGATCCAATTACTTCTAGGGAAATGCAAGAGACCTTTGTTATGATGATGCACTAGGTCCCCAGCTGGTTCTTTGTGTATGTTCTCCAAAGGCGTTTGTCGAGTGCTCATTAGGAAAGTTTTTGTACAAGTTTCTAAACGAACTCCTTAAGAAAAGTTCTCCAAAAGTTCCCTATGAAAGAATCCTTTGAAGCATCTGGTCGCCACAAATATTTTGACTACTTGTGGAACTAAAACGGACTCCATATGAGTCAGATATCCATGTTTCAGTCAATACTGCGCAAAACTGATTCTGAATGACAGTTACAGACTAGTTCTGGTGTAGTTGCATTCTATTTTTTGGATTCTACTTCACTAAACATCTCCATATGAGATCCAATTATTTCTTGGGAAATGAAAGAGACCTTTTTTATGATGATGCACTAGGTCCACAGCTGGGACTTTATATATGTTCTTGAAAGGCGTTGGTCGAGTGCTCATTAAGAAAGTTTCTGTACAAGTTTATGAACGAACTCCTTAAGAAAAGTTCTCCAAAAGTCCCCTATGAAAGAATCCTTTGAAGCATATGGTTGTCACAAACGTCCTGACTACTTGTGGAGCAAAAATGGAGTCCGTATGAGTCAGATATCCATGTTTCAGTCAACACTGCGCAAAACTGATTCCGAACGATAGTTACACACTAGTTCTTGTGTAGTTGCATTCGATCTTTTCTATTCTACTTCAATAAACATCTCCTTATGAGATCCAATTACTTCTAGGGAAATGCAAGAGACCTTAGTTATGATGATGCACTACGTCCCTAGCTGGTTCTTTGTGTATGTTCTCCAAAGGCGTTTACCGAGTGCTCATTAAGAAAGTTTCTATACAAGTTTCTCAACGAACTCCTTAAGAAAAGTTCTCCAAAAGTTCCCTATGAAAGAATCTTTTGAAGCATCTGGTCATCACAAAAGTTTTGACAACTTGCGGAGCCTAAACGGACTCTGTATGAGTCAGATATGAATGTTTCAGTCAACACTGCGCAAAACTGATTTCGAACGACAGTTACAGACTAGTTCTTGTGTAGTTGCATTCGATTTTTTCCATTCTAATTCACTTAAGATAGCCATATGAGATCCAATTACTTCTAGGGAAATGCAAGAGACCTTAATTATGATGATGCACTAGGTCCACAGCTGGGACTTTGTGTATGTTTTCGAAAGGCGTTGGTCGAGTGCTCATTAAGAAAATTTCTGTACAAGTAAGTTGCTCAATGAAATCCTTAACAAAAGTTGTGCAAAAGTTCTGTATGGAAGAATCCTTTGAAGCATATGGTCGCCACAAACGTGTTGCCTGCTTGTGGAGCCAAAATGGAATCTGTATGAGTCCGATATCCATGTTTAAGTTAACACTGCGCAAAACTGATTCCGAGTGACAGTTACAGACTAGTTGTTGTGTAGTTGCATTAAATATTTCCCATTCTACTTCACTAAACATCTCCATATGAGATCCAATTACTTCTAGTGAAATGCAAGAAACCTTTGTTATGATGATGCACTAGGTCCATAGCTGGGACTTTGTGTATGTCCTCGAAAGGCGTTGGTCGAGTGCTCATTAAGAATGTTTCTGTACAAGTTTCTGAACAAACTCCTATAGAAAAGTTCTCCAAAAGTTTCCTATGAAAGAATCCTTTGAAGCAACTGGTCGTCACAAATGTTTTGACTACTTTTGGAGCACAAACGGACTCCGTATGAGTCAGATATCCATGTTTCAGTCAACACTGCGCAACACTAATTCCGAACGACAGTTACAGACTAGTTCTTATGTAGTTGCCTTTGATTTTTTTTTCATTCTACTTCACTAAACATCTCCATATGAGATTTAGTTACTTCGGGGGAAATGCAAGAGACCTTTTTTATGTTGATGCACTAGGTCCACAGCTCGGACCAAGGTTGAAAAAAGCAGTAGGCATAAGTGAGGCGGTCGTCCTTTGCCGAGTGTGTAGGTAGTGCCTAAGCACCCTAGGCGCGGCCTAGGCGGTAATATAGTTTTTACTCATAGTATATTTGTGATTAGTATACGGGTGTTGATATTATTTGGAGTATATAAATAAGTTAATTATCGGTTACTGCCATTGGAATATAAGCCGTTTGGCATATCAGTGCAGTATGTGGCCTGATTCCTTGCTTGGGTAGACAATTCCTTTCTTGCCCTGCCTAGACCTCCATTTATGCCCTAGGCGAGGCGTTTGGCCATTGCCTAGCGCCTAGGCATGCCTAAGCGCATCCTAGGAACTACCTTTTCCAACAGAGGCTGGGACTTCGTGTATGTTCTCGAAAGGCGTTGGTCGAGTGCTCATTAAGAAAGTTACTATACAACTTTCTGAACGAACTCATTAAGAAAATTTCTCCAAAAGTTCCCTATGAAAGAATCCTTTGAAGCATCTGGTCGCCACAAACGTTATGACTAATTGTGGAGAAAAAGAGGACTCAGTATGAATCAGATATCCATGTTTCAGTCAACACCTACACAAAATTGATTCCGAACGACAGTTACAAACTAGTTCTTGTGTAGTTGCATTGGATTTTTTCTATTCTACTTCACTAAACATCTCCATATGAGATCCAATTACTTCTAGGGAAACCCAAGAGATCTTAGTTATGATAATGCGCTAGGTCCACAGCTGGGACTTTGTGTATGTTCTCGAAAGGCGTTGGTCGAGTGTTCGTTAAGAAAGTTTCTTTACAAGTTTCTGAATGAACTCCTTAAGAGAAGTTCTCCAAAAGTTCCCTATGAAAGAATCCTTTGAATCATCTGGTCTTCGCAAATGTTTTTACTACTTGTGGAGCAAAAATGGACTCCATATGAGTCAGATATTCATGTTTCAGTCAAGACTACACAAAACTAATTCCGTATGACTCTCATGCAAGCTATTTAATTCGCTATTTAATTCAACCGGTGCAACCTCTCTTTAAAATTGGTCAACGGTGTTTTCTTTTGATTGGGCCCTAACCCACAGGACTTTTCCCAGGATCTTACCTGACTCTTCTAATTATCCAGAAGTTATTCTCAAATTCTTTTCGAAGCTTGACGTAAGAATGAATTTTCATCAATCATATGTCTTTCTCCAAGATCTTTAAAATTCTTTTCATCGTTGGTTCAACCTTTCCAATTTTCATTCCGGCGTGCCTCAACAATTCATGGTGGTGTTTCTCGTCATCATTCTCAACATTGGAAGACCGAAGAAGAGTTTCTCTTAAATCTTGCCTCATTCTCTTCAAGATTCATTGTTCTAGCTTGATGCCATCCTCTCATAATTGTTTTTGACTGTGAGAATTCTTTTCATACCCATCCGGAGCATTTCATGAGTTGTTTCCACTTCTTTTCTCCGGAGCCATCATCTCAGAATTATTCATTCCAGCTTTCAGCTATCATTCTCCAAATCTTACCGGTGCATCATTCAAGTATTCTCTATTCAGCTCGTGATCTATTCGTTCATTTTTATCTAAATTCTCTCAAGTATCTTCGTTCGTTTGCTAATTCTTCCCGGTGTTTCTTTATCTTTTCTTCGTTCATTTTCAATTCTTACGGTGGTTCGTTCAAGAGTTCTCTTCCTTCGCTATCATATAGATTCATTCGTTCTTTCCAAACCCTACCGGTGGTTCGTTGAAGACTCTTCTCAAGTTTATGCTATATATCTCTAAATCCTTTATACGGGAATAAGTAGTATGCCAAATCCGTTGCTTGTCATCAATTTAAGTTGGTGAAGGATATGCATAACGTAATTCTTATTATGGTTTCATCCAAGTGATCTAGTTTCTTCTTTCCAGAGTTGTTCATCATGCCACATTTCTCGGTTCGAGATGCTTCATCTTTTTCATTTCCGGAGTTTCAAGTTTTCTCGGTTTCATCATCGCGAAGCTCCATCTAAATCATTGCAAGGTTCCACCTTGTGTTTTTTTCAACTTCTCGTGTCTTTATCATCCTTTTATTACCGGAGTTCTTCATGGAGGCTCTACATGGTGGTTCGTCAAGGATTCTTTTCATTCTTCGATTGTCCTCAAGATTTCTCTCGGAGTTATGATCCGCCAAGCTATACTTAAATTTAAACATGGTATTCAACACATGTCTTGTTTTGAGGAGTTCAAGTATTCTTCATCTTGCATTCTGAGGTGCAATTCTTTCTACATTATCTCTCGAGATGGTGCTATGTCATTCTTGACAATTTCACTTCGTGTTTCATGATTCACAAGTTGTTAAGAATGAGATATTTAAACCCATCATTTTTCTCGTCATCCAGGAGATCCTTTGCAACCCATCAATTTCTTCGTTGGAGTTATCTTGGGTCATATTTCACCTAAAGCTTTCCCTAAGGAATGTTGCTATTATGGTGCTTATCAATGATCCAAGTTTTCTCCTATCCTCTTGGTGAAAGAAGTTTTTCATCGCCTTGGTGCTCTCACTCAAAATCAATGGCTTCCTTTAGTGGCCGTTTGTGACCTCATAATGTTGAGATGTTTCCATAAGTCCACTACAAGCTTATTCTTTTCGTTGTTGGTTTTCCAACAACTCCGTTCAATCCTTCTTTTTAAGGAGGCTCTTTCAAATTCAATTGTGTTAGAAGTTGTTGTTCTCTTCTCTGTTCTCTTGATTCCACCCTTTCATTTGTCCCGAAGGAATTGTGATGTTTTCTTCAACCCATCATCTCATTTTGGAGATCATGTTCTTTTCCTTGCTTATTCATTTAACCGGAGTGTCGTGTCCTCCATTCAAGTTCTATCATCTTAGCAAGTTTTGCCCCCCTTCTCAACCGGAGTGCCGTATGAAATCTTTCTTACCCCTTGTGCCATTCTTTTATTAGTTCCGGAGGAAGTGTGTTGCTAATTTCAGCAAGTATCCTCTCATCTTGTCAAAATCTTCTTCTATTCCTTCCATTTTCTATCGGAGTGCTGTCCAAATTCTGTCATTCTTGTTCCTTGACTATCTCATTATACCGAGGTGGTCATATTCTTTTCGTTCGTGAAGCTCTTGTTTCATGTCCTTCAATGTACAAGGTTCTTGGAATGTTCCTTGTTCCTCTTTTCTAATGGAGCGTTTTCAACTTCGTTCATCTCCGTTGTAGTATTTCTTGCAAGATTCTCCAACCTCTCAAGGTTCTTTGGTTTCACGCTTTTGTCAAAGAAGCAACTTAGTTTTACCTCTTCTCTTTCTCTTCCATTTTTTCCTCCAGTGCCATCCTAGATCTCGGGACGAGATCCTCTCGTAGTGGTGGAGTGTTGTAACGCCCCGAGACCGACGCTCCAGACGGCTTCCATGTTTTTTCGTTGTTGTCATGTGTTCCGTTTGTTTGTTGCATTCATCACCACATCATCCGCATTGCATCGGCACTTCGTTGCTGTCATTTTTCAAAACTTGCATTCGTTAGTCGTTGACCGTTTCGAGTCCAACCGGGGTTTTCGTTTCCCTCTTGTCTGGCTGTTTGAACCTCTCTACATTCTACCCTTCCCTCACGCGCGTCCGAAAGTTGTCCCGAACCCGACCCGCTCTGTCGTTGCCAATGGGTCCGGTTCAACCCCAAACATCTATAAAACATCTCCGTTTTGTTAATTGGTTTTCCTAGCCTATTTTTCCGGAACCGTTCAATTTCAATCGGAGGGACCAAATACCCCTATCCAAAAATCCTCTTGCTATATAAACTAGTATAACCCTAGATTTTAGGACCCTTGTCCCATCCATCCTCCTAGCCGCCGCCACTCCTCCTGTCTCCTCCTCCTTGGGATCCCTCCCGATCCAAACTTCCAACCGAAGCCGCCACCTTCCTCCTCGTTTTCCAGATCGGGCCAACCACAACCCAGGCCCCCTCGTTCCACTCCTCGCCCAAGCCTCGAGATCCTCCTCGTCCCCGTATTCGCCCCGGAGCCCAGCAGGACGGCCGCCGCCGACCTCCTCCGTTCCGTCCCGAACCTGCAGCTAGCAAGATGAGTGCCCACCCCTCCCTCCGTTCTTCTCCTTCCTCTGGATTCTCCCTCTCAATCCTCTCTCTGTTCTGTATCCATGGACAGGAGCTCGTCGCCGCGCTGATCCGTCTCCACCGGCGTTCGAAGTTCCCTTGGAGCCCGGATCTGGCACCCCGGCCCCCGGATTCGCTCCTCCTCCGCCCGGTTCCAGCAAGCACCGGCGTCTTGCCGTTCTCCTTCGACGCCGGAGCTCCCGCAAGCCATCCCCGACGCCGGTCCTCATCTGCAGCACCCCAGCCTCGCGCCTCCTCTGCTCCAAGGCCGCGGCCTCGCCTCGCGTCTCCCCGCTACCGTCCGACCTCGCCGGAGACATCCTGCACCGCGCCCGCTGGTCTCTGCCCTTGCATCACGCCCCTGCTTCCATCTCCGTCGCCGCCGGCTGCATCGAGCAGCAACGAGCAGGTCGCTCGTCCCGCGCCCGCTCGCGTTGACCGAGCCACGTCAGCACCAGGCCCGCAACCGCAGCATGCATCAGGCCTAGCTCGGCCACTCCCTCCACCAGATCCGGCCTTGCTCGGCCTGCCTCCTTCAACCTGGGCCAGGCCCGCTGGGTGAGCCTCCAGCGCCCGCGCCCTGGGCCAGATCTCAGTTTCGGCCCGTATAGTGTTTTTTTCCCGTCTGCGAATTTGCCCAATTATCCAGAGAACGCCGTTTTTGAGAAAAGTCCCTAGAGTTCATGCATTTAATAACTCATTAACCGTGTATCGGATTAAAATGATGTAAACATGTAAAGTGCTTAGAATTTCATCTAGTTTCATAATATGCAACTTCAATCCATGCTTAAAATGTTTAACTTGCTGTTTGCATTAATTTGCTAAAATAGCATGTTAAAATGATTTAATTCATAACTAATTAACCGTAACTCGGTTTTAAATAAACTATATATGTAAATGGGGTAGAAAAATTCCTAGTTTAACATGGTGCGCTCACCTTGCATGTTTAACAACTCTAAAATATGCTTTAGGACAGAACAGTGCCAAACCTAATATATGCATATGAGGAGTTTCCGGACTTGTTATTTTGTTGTTCCGGCCTCATTTAAACTTGCCTAAATAGTTAGTTTAATTATGCTTCACCTCTTGCCATGTTTAACAACATTTAATATTGTTGGGTACATAACCGAAAGAGAACTAAATAAATGTTGTGAAGTTTCGTCAATATGCAACTCGTTGCATATTGAGCTCCACTTAATTTGTAGTGTTGTTTGTTGCACTTTGTCATGCCATGCCTATTTAAACCGGACACGCATCATACTTGGTTGTGCATCATGCCATGTTTATGTGATGGTTGTTTACTATGTTGTTTGTTTGTTTCCGGGTTGCTTCTCTCGTTAGCTTCGGTTTTCGTTCCGGAGTTGTGAGGATTCGTTCGACTACGTCCGTTTGTCTTCTTCATGGACTCGTTCTTCTTCCTTGCGGGATTTCAGGCAAGATGACCATACCCTCGAAATCACTTCTATCTTTGCTTGCTAGATTGCTCGCTCTTTTGCTATGCCTATGCTGTGATACCTACCACTTGCTTATCATGCCTCCCATATTGTTAAACCAAGCCTCTAACCCACCTTGTCCTAGCAAACCGTTGTTTGGCTATGTTACCGCTTTGCTCAGCCCCTCTTATAGCGTTGTTAGTTGCAGGTGAAGATGAAGTTTGTTCCTTGTTGGAACATGGAGATGTCGTTCCTTGATTGGAACATGTTTACTTGTTGGGATATCACAATATCTCTTATATTATTAATGCATCTATATACCTGGTAAAGGGTGGAAGGCTCGGCCTTATGCCTGGTGTTTTGTTCCACTCTTGCCGCCCTAGTTTCCGTCATACCGGTGTTATGTTCCCGGATATAGCGTCCCTAACGCGGTCGGGTGATTTATGGGACCCCCTTGACAGTTCGCTTTGGATAAGACTCCTCCAGCAAGGCCCAACCTTGGTTTTACCATTTGCCTCACCACCACCCATTTTTGCCCTGGGAGTAATTAACCCAAGGGCCATATTTATTTTAGCCCCCCCCCCGGGCCAATGCTTGTCTAAGTGTTGGTCCAAACTAGAGCACCGTGCGGGACCGTCCCTTGGCAACTTGGGTTATGTTGGTACATGTACGCTTAGCTTATCCGGTGTTGCCCTGAGAACGAGATATGTGCAGCTCCTGTCAGGATGTCGGTGCATCGGGAGGTCTTGCTGGTCTTGTTTTATTACTGTCGAAATGTCTTGTAGCCGGGATTCCGAGACTGATCGGGTCTTCCCGGGGAGAAGGAATATCCTTCGTTGATCGCGAGAGCTTATCATGGGCTAAGTTGGGACACCCCTGCAGGGTTTGAACTTTCGAAAGCCATGCCCGCGTTTATGTGGCAGATGGGAATTTGTTAATGTCCGGTTGTAGAAAACCCGAAGCTAATCTTAATTAATAATACACCAACCGCGTGTGTAACCATGATGGTCTCTTCTCGGCGGGGTCCGGGAAGTGAACACGGTGTTGGAGTTATGCTTGACATAAGTAGTTTCAGGATCACTTCTTGATCATAGTTGTTCGACCGTGCTTTGCTTCTCTTCTCGCTCTCTTTTGCGTTGTAGCCACCATATATGCTAGTCGCTTGCTGCAGCTCCACCTCACTACCCTGTCCTACCTTTAAGCTTAAATAGTCTTGATCTCGCGGGTGTGAGATTGCTGAGTCCCCGTGACTCACAGATACTTCCAAAACCAGTTTGCTGGTGCCGATGAAACCGTGCGGGTGACGCACCCGAGCTCAAGGAGGAGCTCGATGAAGATCTTGTTCATTGTGTTGTTTCATTTCAGTTGATCAGTGGTGGAGCCCAGTTGGGGTCGATCGGGGATCTGTGTAGCATTTGGGGTAGTCTTCTTTATTTTGGTTCCGTAGTCGGACCTTGATTGTATCTGTATGATGTAATGCTTTACTCATGTATTGTGTGAAGTGGCGATTGTAAGCCAACTATGTATCTCTTTACCTTATGTATTACATGGGTTGTGTGAAGATTACCTCACTTGAGACATTGCTTTCAATGTGGTTATGCCTCTAAGTCGTGCTTCGACACGTAGGAGATATAGCCGCATCGAGGGCGTTACAGACTTTGTGTATGTTCTTGAAAGGAGTTGGTCGACTCCTCATTAAGAAAGTTTCTGTGCAAGTTTCTTAACGAACGCATTAAGGAAAGTTCTCCAAAAGTTCCCTATGAAAGAATCCTTTGAAGCATCTGGTCGTCACAAATGTGTTGACTACTTGTGGAGCAAAAACAGACTCCATATGAGTCAGATATCCATGTTTCAGACAATACTGCGCAAAACTGATTCTGAACGACGGTTACAGACTAGTTCTTGTGTAGTTGCATTCTATTTTTTCCATTCTACTTCACTAAACATCTCACCATGAGATCCAGTTACTTCTAGGGAAATGCAAGAGACCTTTGTTATGATGATGCACTAGGTCCACAGCCGGGACTTTGTATATGTTCTCGAAAGGCGTTGGTCGAGCGCTCATTAAGAAAGTTTATGTACAAGTTTCTGAACGAACTCCTTAAGAAAAGTTCTGAAAAAGTCCCCTATGAAAGAATCCTTTGAGGCATACGCTCGTCACAAACGTCTTGACTACTTTTGGAGAAAAAATGGACTCCGTATGAGTCAGATATCCATGTTTCAGTCAACATTGCGCAAAACTGATTCCGAATGACAGTTACACTCTAGTTCTTGTGTAATTGGATTCGATTTTTTCTATTCTACTTCACTAAACATCTCCATATGAGATCCAATTACTTCTAGGGAAATGCACGAGACCTTAGTTATGATGATGCACTAGGTCCCTAGCAGGTTCTTTGTATATGTTCTCCAAAGGCGTTTGCCGAGTGCTCATTAAGAAAGTTTCTTTACAAGTTTCTGAACGAACTCCTGAAGAAAAGTTCTCCAAATGTTCCCTATGAAAGAATCCTTTGAAGCATCTGATCGTCACAAAAATTTTGACTACTTGTGGAGCCAAAACGGAATCCATATGAGTCAAATATCCATGTTTTAGTCAACACAGCGCAAAAGTGATTCCGAACGACAGTTACAGACTAGTTCTTGTGTAGTTGCATTCCATTTTTTAATTCTACTCCACTAAACATCTCCATATGAAATCCATTTACTTCTAGGGAAGAGATCTTAGATATCTTGATGCACTAGGTCCACCCCTGGGACTTTGTGTATGTTCTAGAAAGGCGTTGGTCGACTGCTCATTAAAAAGTTTCTGTACAAGTTTCTGAACGAACTCCTTAAGAAAGGTTCTCCAAAAGTCCCCTATGAAAGAATCCTTTGAAGCATATGGTCATCACAAACGTCTTGACTACTTGTGGAGCAAAAATGGACTCCGTATGAGTCTGATATCCATGTTTCAGTCAACATTGCGCAAAACTGATTCTGAACGACAGTTACACACTAGTTCTTGTGTAGTTGCATTCAATTTTTTCTATTCTACTTCACTAAACATCTCCAAATGAGATCCAATTACTTCTAAGGAAATGCACGAGACCTTGGTTATGAGGATGCACTAGGTCCCAGGAGGTTATTTGTGTATGTTCTCGAAAGGCGTTTGCCGAGTACTCATTATGACTGTTTCTGTACAAGTTTCTGAACGAACTCCTTATGAAAAGTTCTCCAAAAGTTCCCTATGAAAGAATCTTTTGAAGCATCTGATCTTCACAAAAGTTTTGACTACTTGTGGAGCCAAAACGGACTCCGTATGAGTCAGATATCCATGTTTCAGTCAACACTGCGCAACACTGATTCCGAACGACAGTTACAGGCTAGTTCTTGTGTAGTTGCGTTCAAATTTTTTAATTCTACTCCACTAAACATCTCCATATGAGATCCATTTACTTCTAGGGAAGATACTATAGTTATGTTGATGCACTAGGTCCACACCTAGGACTTCGTGTATGTTCTCGAAAGGCATTGGTCGACTGCTCATTAAAAAGTTTCTGTACAAGTTTCTGAATGAACTCCTTAAGAAAAGTTCTCCAAAAGTTCCCTCCCTATGAAAGAGTCCTTTGAAGCATATGGTCATCACAAACGTTTTGACTACTTGTGGAGCAAAATAAGACTCTGTATGAGTCCGATATCCATGTTTAAGTCAATACTACGAAAAATTGATTCTGAACGATAGTTACAGACTAGTTCTTGTGTAGTTCCTTTCAATTTTTTCCATTCTACTTCACTAGACATCTCCATACGAGATCCAATTACTTCTAGGGAAATGCAGGAGACCTTTATTATGATGATGCACTAGGTCCATAGCTGGGACTTTTTATATGTTCTCGAAAGGCGTTTGTCGAGTGCTCATTAAGAAATTTTATGTACAAGTTTCTGAACGAACTCCTTAAGAAAAGTTCTCCAAAAGTCCCCTATGAAAGAACTCCAAAATTCTGAACGGCAGTTACAGACTGGTTCTTGTGTAGTTGCATTCAATTTTTTCCACTCTACTTCACTAAAGATCTCCATACACTAGTACATCGAGGTGCTATACAAACGGTTTTAACCCCTTTCCACGATGGCATTTGGAACCGTCGCCTAGTGAGTGTGGGCGATAGGGGGGGTCCTTCCCAAACGACCCAGAAACCGTCGGGGATATGCCCTCCAGACACACACGCTCGGCAAAATGAGGTCGTGTGCAACCGGCGAGCGACCAAATACGGTTATACATACAATAGTGCTAAAAAGAGTACAATTATACAGGCGAAATCATTTATGGTCATAAGTACATCCCACACAGTCAGTCCCCGCAAAACTGATTCCGAACGACAGTTTGTCGGTGTACAAAAGTAGGGGCCCTTTTGTACCGCTTTACTTGTGCACGGCAGTCGTAGCCGCGCTTGTGGCCATGCTTGACGGGGCAAAGGAAGGAAGGATACAAGACTACAGGGCAGCGCTCAAGCCAGAGGCGTGAAGAGCAAAGGGATAAGATGGGCTTCCCCCGGCAAGAGCATTGCCGGGGCGGCCTGCGTAACCCCGGCATAGAGCCTTCCCGGGGCAACTTACCCAACACCTGCAAGGCCGCCACCCTTGAGCCTGAGAGTTCCGACACCATCGACAAACATTGGAACCAAGGTTTGGGAGGCACCTGCATGGTGGCATAAAGATCTTTGTGAAGACAAAAGGCCTGCGAGGCCTAGATAAGAATCAGAAGACAAGGCGCCAGCAAGACCCCGGCCGAGGACGCCCACGAGGCCCCGACAAGGCTCCTGCCGAAGACACCCACGAAGCCCCGGCAAGACCCTTGCCGAGGGCGCCCGCAAAGCCCTGGCAAGATCCTTGCCGAGGGCGCCCACAAGGCCCCAGCAAGACCCTTGTCGGGGGCGTCAGCAAGATCGCACTAAGGCTTTACCGCCCCATCGCCGCCCCAGCACCGTGACCAGCCCACCAACTAGGCAAGTACCTACATGGTCGTATGTGGCTTCTAGGCCAACTAGTCAAGTACCTGCGTGGTGGCATGCAGATCTTCGTGAAGACCCTGCCACCGCATCAGCACAGCAACCTGCTAGCCTGCATGGCACTGTGCGCCTCATTGGTCTGGGCGCGCGTCGTAGCGAGGCGAAGCAGCGATGGATGGGACGAGCTCCGTTGCCGTCCCCGATAAAGTTAGAGGACACATAAGCAGCTCATTAAATGTGCTTTGTCCTGTGATGTCAGGCAATAAGCTTGTACACTGTAGATACTTTCCACCTCCTGTGTGCCACTGTGGTGACCCCTTTGACATATAAAAGGAGGCCCGAGGCGTACTGAGGAAGGATTCGGACTTTTGGGCTAGGAATGCACCGCGTCTAGTTCAAGAAATCAAGAACACTAAATATACACCAAAGCAGGACTAGGGTATTATGCATCTTTGCGGCCTGAACCTGGGTAAAATCCCCCTCGTACTGATCTTCTAGACCCACTCTTTACACAGCTCCGCGCCCGTCAACCGTAGAAGGGATCCTCACGGTCCCATAGGTGTCGTTTCCCCCGACATCTTTGGTGCGCCAGGTAGGGGGCGCAGTTGTGAAAATCTGGTCTAGTAGTTAGTATAGCATTTTCTTCATCGCCTTGGCTCCCAAGAAGAAAGCGATCACGACGATCGATTCATTTGGAGCCAAACCGCCCGTACCATTGCGAGCGGGTGGCGATGCGGCCACGGATGGAGGCCAAGGTGCGACCCATGAACATCCACGGCGCTCTAGAAACCAAAGCCAGGCGAGCGGTGTCATTCGTGCACGAGACGACGAGCCGCGCACCGCTAAATACAAGGATGGAGCCATGCCGCCCGCAGGCGGTGCGGGGACCTCCAAGGGCGTAGTCGTGCTGCCTATGGGTGGCGCGATGACTTCCAAGACGCCCATGCCGGCACCCATGCCGTGATCTTCTCAGGTCACGTGTGACGAGCCGCGCCACCATGTTGATGACCCCAGGCGCCGCCATGGGAAGAGTCCTCTACATCACTCACGGGATGCCCCGGACCAGCATGCACATCGAGATGCTGGCGAAAACAGCGCGCGGCCGCGAGGCCGTGATAGAGCTCCTTCTAACGTGGTTAGAATTTAGAGCGCGTCACTGTCCATGCAGCTTTCGCCGCCACCCACACCAGCAGAAGCGTTCGCACGCGTGCAACTACTCCTCGATCTTCCCTCTTGCTGCGGAGAAGCTCAACGAGTGGAGAGACACCATTCGGAGCCTCATCAGCTTCGCCAACAAAGATGAACCACGACCAGCGGGGCCCTCGCGCCGGCGCTCTGTCGAGCCGATGCATATCGGCGGAGGAAGGACCGAAGGTGCTGCAACTACGGTGCACTCTCCTCCTCTGCGCCAGCCATCACGGCCGCCGGCTCGTCGTGTCGACGTCTGTGATAATGTTTCCACAACGTCGTCCGACCAAAGAACCCACTGCGATCAGTGCCAAGTTCTTTGAGAGTGAGCTCAGGAAGACGCTCGGACCACTATCGAGCGGCGGCGGGAAGCACACCATCAGTCAGATAGGCGTGCGGGACCCGCTATAGACCGCCCAGCGTCGGGAGTTTCTGGTGGCCTACCTTATGAGGTGGGTTGTCCAGCCTTCACCCATGAGCTGCGGTAGTTTCAGTGGGCCACACACCGAACATTCAAGCCCGATGTCGGCGAGAAGTACAACGGCAAAACTCACCCGTCGGAGTTCCTCAGCATATACACCATCATGATGCAAGCTGCCGGAGCTCGCGACGACAAGGTGCTTGCTAACTACTTCTCATTGGCACTCAAACCCGACGTCATGTCATGGTTGATGCACCTGCCAGCGGATTCCATTTCTTCTTTGTTGGATCTATGCCACGAGTTTGTTGGTGCCTTTACTGGAGGCCACCAAGCTCATGGCCAGGCAAGCGATTTGCATGTCATCCCCCAGAAGGATGGCGAAACCCTGTGCAAGTACATACAGAGGTTCAGTCGGGTGCAGTACAACATCCCAGATGTTCATCCCGCCGCTGTCATCAGTGCATTCCATCAGAATGTGCACAACCGGAAGATGCGGGAGGAGCTGGCGATGAACAAGGACAATGATGTGGCCGAACTTTATGTTTTGGCCGATAGATGCGCTCGGGCTGAAGAGGGGAGGAAGTACCCTGGCGAAGACGCCGGTACGGAAACCGACTCCACAGATGAAGACACCGTCGCCCCGGCAAAGAAGGGCCGACGCTGCAATAGGAAGCGTAAGGGCAAGACTGTGCTTGTCGTCGAGGGATCCGACGATGCCGGCACCGCCAAGAAGGCCAAGGCTGACGACCCCGGCAAGGAAGTTGCCGGGTGCGCCGCCTGCTAGGCCTTGGTGGCTGCTGACAAGCCAGGAAGCTCTGACAAGCAGTACTGCAAGATCCATCGCACCAAGGGCCATGACCTCCAGAACTGCCGACATGTTGAGCAGCTTGCAGAGAAGCAGAAGGCTGAGTATGAGAGGCGGGACAAGGAGAAGGGCCAGGATGGTGCCGAGGGGTCCAGAAAGAAGTGTGGCGGCCAAGGTGGTCGCCGCGGCAAAGATAATCAACAAGAAAGGCCTGATCAGGGCTGTGATAAGAAGGAAGAAGACAATGATCATGATGAGGACGACAATTTCGGCGAGCATGAGTTCCAGAAAGCTACGGAGGCCATGTGCATCGACGGTGGCGCCTCGCTGCACACCTCCCACCGCCAACTCAAACAGTGGGCGTGTGAGATCACTGCGGCAGAGCCATCGTTCGATGCCTAGAGGCCACTGAAGTGGTCCAGCACGCCTATCATTTTCGACATCGAGGATCACCCTGATCGCACAACCGCCGTCAGGTGTTTGCCGTTGTTGGTGACAAAAGTGCTAGTTGATGGCGGGGTCAGTCTAAACTTAATCTCGCTTGTTGTGATCAAAAGGCTGCAGATTCCTGATGGGGACCTCGAGGAGATGGGCACGTTTCAAGGGGTCAATCAGGGAAGGAGTCAGCCGAAAGGTAAAATCACACTGCCAGTCACATTTGGAGGTGAGCTGAACTATAGAACAGAGAGGATCGTTTTTTATGTTGCCGAGATCCCATTGCCCTATATTGGTATCCTCGACCGCCCAGTGCTGGCCAAGTTTATGGCGGCATCACACTACGCCTACAACACGTTGAAGATGCCTGGGCCAATGAGCATCATCACCGTACCCTCTGACAAGAAAGACGCGCTCATCTGCGCCGACCAACTCTACGGGAGGCAGTTGCAGCAGCAGCCACTAAGGCACTTGCTCCTGCCACTGGGGCCCCGGGAGGGAAGAAGACCGGCAAGACCTCTGGCACCCACTCCGACAAGCGCACCTCTTCGGAGTGTTGCGCTCCCGTCGAGGACGTGCCAGAGAGCTCCACCGACAAGAGCAAGAAATCTAGAGCTGCACCGCCAGAGACCAAGAAGGTGCCCGTAAAAGAAGACGACACGGGCAGAGCTTTCACTATAAGCTCCACCCTCAACAACAAATAGGAAAGCGCGCTCATCGCCTTCCTGCGGGCGAATGTCGATGTGTTTGCATGGCAAGCTTCTAACATCCCCGGCGTTCCCAAGGAAGTGATTGAGCACCATCTTGCTATCTGTCCTCATGCACGACCCATCAAGCAAAAGGTCAGGAAGCAAGCTTTGGAGCAGCAAGAGTTCATCACTGAGGAGATCAGGAAGTTGGAAGTGGCAGGTTTGGTCAGAGGAGTGCTCCACCCAACATGGTTGGCCAATCTGGTAGTAGTGCGCAAGGCAAATGGGAAATGGAGACTATGTATTGATTACACAGACATCAATAAAGCTTGTCCAAAAGATCTTTTCCCTTTGTCGCGCATTGACCAGATTGCGGACTCCAATGCTGGGTGTGACTTGCTGTCGTTCCTTGACGCCTACTCGGGATACCACCAGATCTTCATGACAAAGGAAGATGAAGAGAAGACCGCGTTCGTCACCCCATATGGTACGTATTGTTTTATACAGTTGCCTTTCAGGTTGAAAAGCACTGGTTCAACATTTGCGAGAGCAGTCCAAATTGGTTTTGAGCCTCAGCTAGATAGAAATATGGAAGCTAATATGGATGACATAATGGTCGAAAACAGGGACATGGCAACGCTCATACAAGACCTAGAAGAAACATTTACAAATCTGCGCAAGATCAACCTCAAGCTTAACCCTGAGAAGTGTGTGTTCGGTGTCCCGTTCTGCAAGCTTCTCAAATTCTTTGTGTCACGGCGTGGGATCGAAGCAAACCCTGACAAGATTAAGGCAATTGAGCATATTGAGGCGCCAAGGCGAGTCAAAGATGTGCGCCGGCTTGCTTGCTGGGTTGCTGCTTTGAGCAGGTTCATATCCAAATCCGCTGAGCGCGCCCTTCCCTTTTTTAAGATCCTGAAAAAGGCCGGTGCAATGGAATTGACCTAGAGGCCGAGGCAGCGCTGCAGGATTTGAAGGGATACCTCTCCTCTATGCCAATACTAGTTGCACCTAAACTGCAAGAGCCGTTGCTGCTATACCTAGCGGCAACAAATCAAGTGGTCAGTGGTGTGCTACCTCTTGAGCACTGCATTGGTTTTCCCTTGAAGAGGAAAGGGTGATGCAGTAAAGCAGCGTAAGTATTTCCCTCAGTTTTTGAGAACCAAGGTATCAATCTAGTAGGAGGCCATGCACGAGTCCCTCGCACCTACACAAACAAATAAAATCCTAGCAACCAATGCAATAAAGGGGTTGTCAATCCCTTCACGGTCACTTAAGAAAGTGATATCTGATAGATATGATAAGATAATATTTTTGATATTTTTATGATAAAGATGCAAAGTAAAATAAAAGGCAATAAAAATAGCTAAGTGTTGGAAGATTAATATGACGGAAAATAGACCCGGGGGGCATAGGTTTCACTAGTGGCTTCTCTCGAGAGCATAAGTATTTTACGGTGGGTGAACGAGTTACTGTTGAGCAATTGACTGAATTGAGCATAGTTATGAGAATATCTAGGTATGATCATGTATATAGGCATCACGTCCGAGACAAGTAGACCGACTCCTGCCTGCATCTACTACTATTACTCCACTCATCGACCGCTATCCAGCATGCATCTAGAGTATTAAGTTAATGAAAACAGAGTAACGCTTTAATGTAGAGGGATAAACTCATGCAATATTATATAAACCCCATCTTGTTATCCTCGATGGAAACAATACAATACGTGCCTTGCTGCCCCTACTGTCACTGGGAAAGGACACCGCAAGATTGAACCCAAAGCTAAGCACTTCTCCCATTGCAAGTGAGGGAGTCCTGGATTAGGGGGTGTCCGGGTAGCCGGACTATACCTTCAGCCGGACTCCTGGACTATGAAGATACAAGATTGAAGACTTCGTCCCGTGTCCGGATGGGACTTTCCTTGGCATGGAAGGCAAGCTTGGCGATGCGGATATTCAAGATCTCCTACCATTGTAACCGACTTTGTGTACCCCTAACCCTATCCGTTGTCTATATAAACCGGAGGGTTCTAGTCCGTAGGACAACTCTCCATCATACAACAATCATACCATAGGCTAGCTTCTAGGGTTTAGCCTCCTTGATCTCGTGGTAGATCTACTCTTGTACCACCCATATCAACAATATTAATCAAGCAGGAGTAGGGTTTTACCTCCATCGAGAGGGCCCGAACCTGGGTAAAAACACTGTGTCCCTTGTCTCCTGTTACCATCCGCCTAGACGCACAGTTCGGGACCCCCTACCCGAGATCCGCCTGTTTTGACACCGACATTGGTGCTTTCATTGAGAGTTCCTCTATGTCGTCACTTTTAGGCCCGATGGCTCCTTTGATCATCAACGACGAGGCGGTCCAGGATGAGACTTTTCTCCCCGGACAGATCTTCGTCTTCGGCGGCTTCGCACTGCAGACCAATTCGCTTGGCCACATGGAGCAGATCGAAAGCTACGCCCCTGGCCATTAGGTTAGGTTTGGAAGCTTAAACTACAAGGCAGATATCCGCGGGGATTTGATCTTCGACGGATTCGAACCACAGCCAAGCGCGCCGCACTGTCTCGAGGGGCATGATCTAGCTCTGCCGCCAAACGGTGCCCTGGAGGCCGCACACGCACCGGTTCCGACCCTTAAGTCGGAGCCTATTGCGCCAATCGAGGATAAGCGGTTGGACTTCACCTCGGGGGCTGCGATCTCAAAGGCGATCGAGTCGAACACCAGCCCCGCACTCTGCATGAATCGTGACTCCGAGGATCCGGATTCCTCTCCGGACTCCGAACCCCCCGCGCCCCTGCCGATCGAATCCGATTGGGCGTTGATAATGGAGTTCACCGCCGCGGACATCTTTCAGCACTCGCCCTTCGGCGACATCCTGAATTCTCTAAAGTCTCTCTCTTTATCAGGAGAGCCCTGGCCAGACTACGGTCAGCGAGGATGGGATACGGACGATGAAGAAATTCAAAGCCCACCCACCACCCACTTGGTAGCCACTGTCGACAATTTAAACGACGTGCTCAACTTCGACTCCGAAGACATCGACGGTATGGACGACGATGCAGGAGACACATATGAACCAACGCCTATAGGGGCATTGGACAGCCACCCCACCTCATGATGTGTACATGGTGGATACCCTTAAAGGTAGCGACCATGAGGAAAACGGGGATAGAACGAAGGATCAATCCCTCGAAAAACAATCAAAGCGTCGGCGTAAACGCCGACCCAAGCCCCGCCTCGATACAGACCCAGCCATAGAGCAGGATGAGCCAGCAGGCGATGAGCATGCCCTAGAGAAACCGTCCGAATAGGGCAGCCCGGATGAAGAAACCGAACATCCCTCCCTTGGCGAAAATGGCATTCCGGACAACCTTACGCCGGATAAACCCGCGGAGAAGAAGAACCTTCACAAGAGGTTCGTTGCAACCGCACGCAGCCTGAAAAAGCAGAAGCGGAAGCTCAAAACTGCAGAAGATGCACTCAGGATAAGATGGAGTAAAGTAATTAACAGCGCAGACAAATACGGCGATAGTTGCCGCACTAAAAGCTATCCGAAGCGAAAGCTACTGCCTGAATTCGACGAAGAGGCCTTAGAGCCCTCACATTCAAAAAATAAGAAAGCCACACGGTCGGATAGACGACCCCGTGGCCAGCATAAAGCGGCAAGCGGCGCCGCACTTAAGTCGGCATGCGACCCACTTAAGGATTCGCACCATGGCCCAGTCAGGTCCATTTACGGGCCAAGAAAGCAAGCTCTCATAAGCAATGCAATAAAACCATTATCAGAATCCGGCACACCCAAATACAGGGGCGCCGCACATCCCCTATGTTTCACCGATGAGGTCCTGGATTATGAATTTCCAGCGGGATTCAAACCCGTAAACATAGAGTCATATGATGGAACAACAGACCCTGGAGTCTGGATAGAGGATTACATCCTCCACATACACATGGCTAGAGGAGATGATCTCCACGCCATCAAATATTTACCACTAAAGCTTAAAGGACCAGCCCGGCATTGGCTTAAAAGCCTTCCTAAAAACACAATCGGAAGCTAGGAAGAGCTCGAGGACGCTTTTCGAGAAAATTTTCAAGGGACTTATGTCCGTCCTCCGGATGCTCACGACCTCAGTCACATAACACAACAGCCCGGAGAGTCAACTCGGCAGTTCTGGAATAGATTTCTTACTAAAAATAATCAGATAGTCGACTGTCCGGACGCCGAAGCTCCAACAGCTTTCAAGCACCATGTCCGAGATGAGTGGCTCGCCGGACACCTCGGCCAAGAAAAGCAAGAACAATGGCCGCATTAACAAGACTCATGACCCGCTTTTGCGCAGGAGAGGATAGCTGGTTGGCTAGATGTAGCACCAGCGACCCAAGTACATCCGAAACAAGGGATGGAAACGGAAAACCGCGACGCAACAAGGAACGTCGCCGGACTAAGGAAAACAGTCCAAAGAGCACGGCAGTCAACGCCGGATTCAAAGGCTCATGACAGAATCAGACAAAGCCGCCCCTCCAGGATAACAGGGATGATCCATCCAACTTAAGCAAAATCCTGGACAGCATATGTCAAATACACAGCACTCCCGGGAAGCCTGCCAACCATACCCATAGAGATTGTTGGGTTTTCAAACAATCCGGCAGACTCAACACCGAACACAAGGGGCTCGACACACCAAACGAAGACGAGGACGAACCCCAAAAGCAGAGCACCAGGAAACAAAAGAACTTCCCACAAGAAGTAAAAACAGTAAACTTACTTCACATAACAAAACGTGCGGCGCCCATAAAGGTACGCACCACACGACCTATCCCAAAGGGGTCCCGCCATTGGTTGTCAAAACCAATCATCTTCGATCAGCTGGACTATTCTAGAAGTATCAGGAACGCAGGCTGGACTGCCTTGGCACTCGATCCAATAATTGGCGGACTCAAGTTTTCAAATGTCCTTACGGACGGCGGCAGTGGACTAAACCTGATATATCAGGACACAATCCGTCACATGGGGATAGACCCAACAAGAATCCGTCACAGCAAAACCTCCTTTCATGGGGTAAGGCCAGGTCCGGACACTCGGTGCATGGGTTTTCTCCGGCTTGAAGTTATACTCGGCTACCCCGATGACTTCCGTCGCGAAAAGCTAACTTTCCACATCGTCCCATTCTCAAGTCGCTATCAAGCACTACTAGGACGTGAAGCTTTCGCCCGCTTTAATGCAATACCGCATTATGCATCTCTAACGCTTAGGATGCCCGGTCCACGAGGCATCATCTCTTTGAAGGGGAAGCATTGAAGTGCGCCTCCCCCAAGCGGAGGACTGTGCGGCCGCTTTGACAGCCCCACAGTAAAATGGCTTCACCGGCCAAAAACTTCGGAATAGGTCATTAAAGACCACGAACGCAGATAGACGAGTTCGGTACAAAATTATCATTGATGCAGGCTTAGTGGCCATATACCCCCGCACTAGGGGCTCCGTACATATACAATAAGAGACAATAAAGCTCAATTTTATATATTTTACTTTATACTTTGTTTATTTTAAACTTTTGTTCGGCACGACCCATTTTCAACTCAGTTCCTCTCTTTTACAGATGAACGTCGTGCGGCGCCCGTCCAGGATACGGCACAACGGAGACACAGGCGCAGACGTGCAGTAGGGACCCGTCCTAAGGATTCTTTTTAGATTAAGACCCTGCGTAAACCTTTTTTACTCTCTCCTGTTGCTACATATCCCCTGGTTTTCTCTGCTATAACCAAGGAGGAGGCTGGCGTCTTGGCATGTGGCCACGTCAGAATTTTTGCGCATACCTGGACACTAGGGGCTTTTTAATAAAGAGTGTTGTTTTGCCCGCACTTATAAAGACCGAACACCTTAGGGAGTGTTCGGCGTCGCGAGTTTTGGCATTACATGCATCAGCTCCGAATCATGATTTTGGTCAAATGTTGGGTTGCCCGGCTCCTGAGTTCGGCTACCTTGCGTTCCGCTCTATCGGCTAAGGTAGCACCAGGAGAACTACTGCGATTGTGCCCCGGTTAGGCCGGGCGAGCACCTCAGTAGAGAAAGCCTAAAACTGACTGTCATGATGTAGCGTGAGACTGGTCAGCCACTCGATGACCTACTGGAATCTATAGGATTCCTCCGCTTTAACGAAGGGCCGTTTCCCGGCTAGGCACATACGCGCCCCGAACTCGGGCGAGCGCAGTCGCCACCAAGGGGCTACCTAAATAGTCCCCCTATCAAGCTCCTATGGCTAAGTGAAAGTGTTAAAGCATTATAGTCCGGTTGCCTGGCCCGCTGCGCTATCACCTCCTTTGTAGGACCAAGACGTTGGATTAAGTGTGAAAATGCGTCTTCTGCGAGCACCCCCGCACTATGTGCGTGGGGGCTGAAGCCAACGACTGCCATCTTTCAGATTTTGTATATATATCTTAAAACGGCAGCACAGGAGGTGTTCCCAATACTTGAAGGCACAAGTATAAAAGGCCACGACAATTTATCAAAATATTGCTTTATAATTACATATGTTATCATAACATAGCATCCTTCGAGCATTGCGTCTCTATTACACGAGCGCCCTCAAGGACTTCCTGAAAATAGTGCTCGGAGGGTACTCGGCTTTTGTCCGAATCTTGGGACGCAACAACGGTGGTCTCCATCTCTGCCCAGTATGTCTTGACACGGGCAAGAGCCATCCGTGCGCCCTCTATGCATGCTGACCTCTTCATCGCATTGATACGCGGCACCGCGTCAAGGAATTGCTGCACCAAGCTGAAATAACTCTTCGGCTCCGATCTCCCTGGCCATAGATGACCCATGACGTACTTCATGGCGAGTCCGGACAACCTATTCAGTTCGGCCCATTGAGCCAGGCGATCTTCCACTGCCAGTGGACGCTCTGGATTGTGGAACTGCGACCAGAAAAGCTTTTCCACTTCGCGATCTTTTAGATCTCAAAAGTGTTCGGTCGCATCCGCAGCACTTGCTGCCAAATCCAGATAGGTGTCCTCCACACTCCACATCCGGTCTAACAGAGCAAACTTCGGATCGCAAAACTTCCTCCGCAGCATAAAGGGCTTTCCAGCCGCAATCTGTTCTGCCTGACGCAGCTCCTCCTTCGCAGCTCTCATCGCAGAGCGAGCGTCCTTGGCATCGGCAACGGCCTTCTCTAAGTCCGTCTGTCTCGCCCGGTCTTCTTTCTAAAGAAGTTTGCAACGGTCAGCAGCGCCCTTTAATTTCACGACCATCTCGGCCATCTCCTCCTTGCTTCGGCAGTGAGCAGCCTGTTCGGCCGTCAGCTCTTCAAGGGCTTTCTCGGCAGCCGCATCGCTTTTTCTGGCTTGTTCCTTAGCTCGGGCAAGTTCTGCCCTAAGACTCTCCATGGCGGCTGCACCATCTGCGTCAAGCACACACATTGTAAGACACTGGCATGAATCTCCTCTTACCTGATGCCGCCCGAGGAATTACATACCTTGAGCCTCGTCAAGCCGCTTGTTGACAAGCGCGATGTCGGCATCTGCCACGTCCAGTTGCCGCTTTAGTTCGGCAAAATCATCAGTTCGGCTCGATTCCGGACACCTCGCCACCTACATTCAAAGGCGACATCTTAGACCTGGGATTATGATCCTCTGTGTGCCGTCATTTCTTGACGACGCGCGGAGTCTCAGGGGCTACTATCTACACAGGGCGCATCTTACTTATGCGCAACTGACAAAAGTGTACATTATCTAACGTACCTCAAAACCCGTCAGTAAACTCTTGACGGCCTCATGCATTCTGCTTTCTACGGATAAAATCCTTTCAATCACCGTGCCCATCAATGCACGGTG
The DNA here is from genome assembly GCA_032464435.1 of Aegilops umbellulata. Classification (NCBI taxonomy): domain Eukaryota; kingdom Viridiplantae; phylum Streptophyta; class Magnoliopsida; order Poales; family Poaceae; genus Aegilops; species Aegilops umbellulata. The sequence continues at coordinate 154,167,433 of CP136058.1, read as the reverse complement.
CTCCTCTAAGATGGAAGCTCGCCCCAGCAAAATCTTTAGCTCCTCCAGCCAAGCACCAGACAGTGTCGGACTTGTCCTATGGCCTCTTTCGAAGGCCGGACGTGGAGAATCTTGGGGGGCCACATAGCTATCTTCCGCCCCTGCCGGATTCGGAGAAACCCTTCGCGACGACACCTCGGGGTCGCCCGCCTCGCTAGGTGGTACGGCAGGGGGAGGCGTCCCGATCTCCATCATCTCCGGAAGAAGATCCCCCGAAGACGAGCTCTGCTGAGAAGGGCTGAGGTCCGAGCTACAAGGTAAAATTTCGGTTAATCTTCTCAGATATAAATCAAGGATTCCTCTCATCCCTCAAAAGGAAAATCTTTCTCTACTTACGGCTCGCTGGAGGGTTGATCCCTTTGAGGGCGTAGTTCGGCCGAGGAACTCCCCGGTGTTGGGCCCTCTGACGAGGATTTTCCCCCCGCTTCGAGGCCATGGTCTCCGGGTCGTCAGAGGCGGCCCTATTCTTCCCCTTAGGAGAGGCATTGTCGGTTCCTCCCTTCGGAGAAGCCTCCTTCGAGGAGGCCACAGTTTCCTTGTCCTCCCCCTTACTTCCCTCCAAAGGCATTATCTTCAACATCCTTTCAAGCACGGGATCCGGCCTAGTTTCGGGAAGGGGAGCCGGACACCTGATCAGCTTTGCCTTCGCTATCCACTCATGTTTAAAAGGACAGCTCTTTTAGGGGCAAGTTTATGACAATTATACGGATAGCAGGTCCGGGCACAAGGTTACTTACTTGAGTATCCGGGCGATTGCAGCTTAGGCCTGCGTCCTCGGTCAAATCCGGACACATCGCTTGTGATCCGAAGAACAGTTTATACATCTCCGCGGGCGTTGCGCCAATGAAATGCTGCAGAGCCCGCGGTCCCTCTGGATTAAACTCCCACAGGCAAAGGGAGCGATGTTTGCCGGGCAATATTCGGCGAATCAGCATGACCTGCGTCACCTTGACCAGGCCGAGGTCTCCTTCTAAGAGATCCCTTATGCGGCCCTGCAGTAAGGGCACGTCTTTGGGTAACCCCCAGTCTAACCCTTTGTTGACCCATGATGCTAGCCGTGGTGGGGGACCCGAGCGAAAGGCAGGAGGCGCCACCCACTTGGTGCCCCTGGGAGTGGTGATATAGAACCACTCTCGTTGCCACAAGCCAAGCTCCTCTTGAAAAGAGCCCTCGGGCCATGGAGCATCAGCACTCTTGCTTATAACAGCACCTCCGCACTCTGTGTGCCGTCCCTCGATCATCTTCGGCTCCACTTTAAAAGTCTTGAGCAACAATCCGAAGTGAGGGGTAACACGGAGGGGTAACACGGAGGAACGCTTCACACACGACAATGAATGAGGAGATATGGAGGATGGACTCCGGAGCTAAGTCGTGGAATTCTAGCCCATAATAAAATAGCAGCCCCCTCACAAAGGGATCCATTGGGAAGCCTAACCCCCGAAGGAAGTGGGATATGAACACCACGCTCTCACCAGGCTGGGGACTGGGAATGGCCTGCCCTTGAGCAGGCAACCTATGCGAAATTTCGCCGGTCAAGAACTTAGCCTCTCTCAACTTTAGCACGTCCTCCTCCGTGACGGAGGAGGGCATCCACCGGCCTTGAAGGTCGGAACCGGACATTGTCGATGATCCAAAGCGCCTGAAATCTGGAGCCTAGGGTGTTGGAACTCGAGGCGATGGGCGAACTCGTTTGAGGTTGGAAAAAAGGAGTAAGGCCTTGGTCTCTTTATAAGAGGATGAATACCAAGAGCCCTCCCCGTGACTGTTTGGGACTCGCTTTTAATCGAGAAAACATGCTGAACGGGCATGATTGGGTTACCCACGACCGTATTGATGAGAATCCCGTAAATAAAGGGGACATGGTCTCTGCTTTGACAAGACGTGCCAAGGAAACCGCCTCGCAAAACGCGCTGAGGTGGAGAAGTGAAAACGATTCGAATAAGGACTTGGCCCTAGTGTGATGTCACGCTACGGAATACGTCAGCAGATTTGATTTATGTTAATATTATTCTCTCTATGGCAATATGTGGAAACTTATTTTGCAGAGCCGGACACTACTCTTGGTGTTTACAATCTTTTATGAAGAACTTGGAGGAGGAGCCCGCCTTGCAATGCCGAAGACAATCTGCGCGCTGGGACTCATCGTCATTGAAGCCTGGTTCAGGGGCTATTGAGGGAGTCCTGGATTAGGGGGTGTCCGGGTAGCCGGACTATACCTTCACCCGGACTCCTGGACTATGAAGATACAAGATTGAAGACTTCGTCCCGTGTCCGGATGGGACTTTCCTTGGCGTGGAAGTCAAGCTTGGCGATGCGGATATTCAAGATCTCCTACCATTGTAACCGACTTTGTGTACCCCTAACCCTATCCGGTGTCTATATAAACCGGAGGGTTCTAGTCCGTAGGACAACTCTCCATCATACAACAATCATACCATAGGCTAGCTTCTAGGGTTTAGCCTCCTTGATCTCGTGGTAGATCTACTCTTGTACTACCCATATCATCAATATTAATCAAGCAGGAGTAGGGTTTTACCTCCATCGAGAGGGCCCGAACCTGGGTAAAAACATCGTGTCCCTTGTCTCCTGTTACCATCCGCCTAGACGCACAGTTCGGGACCCCCTACCCGAGATCCGCCAGTTTTGACACCGACAGCAAGAAAGATCAATCTAGTAGGCCAAATCAAACTGATAATTCGAAGAGACTTGCAAAGATAACTAATCATACATAAAAGAATTCAGAGAAGATTCAAATATTGTTCATAGATAAACTTGATCATAAACCCACAATTCATCGGTCTCAACAAACACACCGCAAAAGAAGATTACATCGAATAGATCTCCACAAGAGAGGGGGAGAACATTGTATTGAGATACAAAGAGAGATAAGAAGCCATCTAGCTAATAACTATGGACCCGAAGGTTTGAAGTAAACTACTCACACTTCATGGGAGAGGCTATGGTGTTGATGTAGAAGCCCTCCATGATCGATGCCCCCTCCGGTGGAGCTCCGAAAAAGGCACCAAGATGGGATCTCACGGGTACAAAAGGTTGCGGCGGTGGAATTAGGTTTTTGGCTCCATATATGGTAGTTTGGGGGTACGTAGGTATATATAGGAAGAAGAAGTACGTCGGTGGAGCAACATGGGGCCCACGAGGGTGGAGGGCACGCCTAGGGGGGTAGGCGCGCCCCCCTACCTCGTGCCTTCCTGGTTGATGTCTTGATGTAGGGTCCAAGTCCTCTGGATCACGTTCGTTCCAAAAATCACGTTCCCGAAGGTTTCATTCCGTTTGGACACCCGTTTGATATTCTTTTTCTGCGAAACTCTGAAATAGGCAAAAAACAGCAATTCTGGGTTGGGCCTCTGGTTAATAGGTTAGTCCCAAAAATAATATAAAAGTGTATAATAAAGCCCAGTAATGTCCAAAACAGAATATAATATAGCATGGAACAATGAAAAATTATAGATACGTTGGAGACGTATCATGGTGCGCTAGTGGCGCAGAGGGAGGTCGATGAAGAGGCAGTAGCAATGGCAGGACTGACGAATGGAGAGACAGAGCCTATCCCGGCAGGGCCCGATGCCGGCAAGGCAGGAGCCCCGGCAGAGTCCGACGCCGGTGAAGCAGGATCTGCACAAGCAAATGAAGCGGTGCGAAGGAAGAAGATGATGTAGCACCTAGTTTACTTTGTCAGCTCCCTCTTGCAGGGGGCTAGATCAAGGTACTCTGGGTGCAAAAGTTGCTCTTCGACCTCCTTATGGCCTCAAGGAAGCTACGTCATTATTTCCAAGCACATGAGATCACCGTCGTCACCCGCCTCCCATTGCAATAGATCTTGCATAACCCAGATGCAACCGGGAGGATTATGGAATGGGCATTGGAATTGTCAAGCTTTGGTCTGAGGTTTGAGAGTACTTCGACAATCTAGAGCAGAGTCTTGGCAGAGTTCATTGCGGAATGTACCTCAACACCTGACGAAGATATCCAAGAGACTACTCTCCCCGGCAAGGAAACAAGCCGCAACTGGATTATTAACTTTAATGGGGCTTTCTCGCTGCAAGGGCCGGTGCCAGTGTGCTACTTGTCGCACCCACTAGAGAGAACCTTAAGTATGTAGTCCAAATGCACTTTCCCAGGGAGAGATCAACAAACAACACTGCAGAGTATGAAGGACTGCTTGCCAGTATCAGGATCGCGGCGAACCTTGCTATTAGGAAGCTCATCGTCAGAGGTGATTCACAGCTTGTCGTCAAGCAAGTCAATAAGGATTATCAAAGCCCGTTAATGGAGGCCTACATAGATTAAGTGATAAAGTTGGACGAGCATTTTGACGGTTTGCAAGCAGAGCATGTTCCTCGAGCAGAGAACAACATTGCTGACGACCTGTCAAAACGTGCTGCCATAAAGTTGCCTATGGAAACAGGGGCCTTTGTGCTCCAGCTAACTCAGCCATCCTTTGAACCATCAGCAGGACATGATAAGCGAAGGAAGTCAAGACCCGCAAGTACTTTCCTGCCGAGCTCCGAGGAGCCGCCAGCAAGGATGTTGCTGGGAACGCCAAGCTCGCCGAGGAGCAACAGGCTCTGGCAGGGCCTTGCTAACCCATAAGTATAGGGGATCAATTGTAGCCTCTTTCAATAAGTAAGAGTGTCGAACCCAACAAGGAGCTAAAGGTAGAACAAATATTCCCTCAAGTTCTATCGACCACCGATACAACTCTACACACGCTTAATGTTCGCTTTACCTAGAACAAGTATGAAACTAGAAGTACTTTGTAGGTGTTGTTGGATAGGTTTGCAAGATAATAAAGAGCACGTAAGTAAAAGCTAGGGGCTGTTTAGGTAAACACACAACTAAGTTAGTTTTAGTAGAGAGCTTTTTGTCATGAGAAAGTTATTTGTCCCTAGGTAATCGATAACTAGACCAGTAATCATTATTGCAATTTTATTTGAGGGAGAGGCATAAGCTAACATACTTTCCCTTCTTGGATCATATGCACTTATGATTGGAACTCTAGCAAGCATCCTCAACTACTAAAGATCACTAAGGTAAAACACAACCATAGCATTATAAGGCATCAAGTCCTCTTTACTCCCATACGCAAACAACCTACTTACTCGAGTCGGTGCTTCCGTCACTCACGCCACCCACCATAAGCAAATCATGAACATATTGCAAACCCTACAGCGGGGATCCCTCACGCTTGCGCGACACAGAGAGCACAAAAGGACATCACCAATAATAAAACATGCAACTCAAACCAATCACGATCATCAATTAACCCATAGGACAAAACGGATCTACTCAAACATCATAGGATAGCCATACATCAATGGGAAATAATATATAGCATTGAGCACCATGTTTAAGTAGAGATTACAACGGATAAAAGAGAGGTTACACCGCTGCATAGAGGGGGGAAGAGTTGGTGATGACGGCGGTGAAGTTGTTGGTGTAGATCATTGTCGCGATGATGGCCCCGGCGGCGTTCCGGCGCCACCGGGAGAGAGGGGGAGAGAGAGCCCCCCTTCTTCTTATTCTTCTTCTTCTTCCTTGACCTTCCCTCAATCACACTAGAGGTTGTCTTCGGATCTCCGGATAACTTCCGAAGCGAGGAGTTAATCTTCGATATCGTCCCCTTTCACAGCGGCTATCACACACTGCTCGGACGAATCGCATTCGCTCGATTCAATGTGGTACCTCACTACGCTTATCTCAAGCTCAATATGCAAGGACCACGTGGCGTCATAACAATCAATGGAAATACTGAATGCTCCCCCCGTACCGAGGAGCACACAACGGCCTTAGCAGCAGAAATACAGCGCGACCTTTTCCAGCAGAACTTAAGTTCAGCGTCCAAGCCCCCGGACACCATTAAAAGAGTCCAGACTATTCCGTAGCAAGAAAGCCCGGCTCGTCAAGAGCTTAATTAGCAATTTGGCCTCCGTCCCAGTCCCGATCAAACAACAGCATTCGTACCACGCGCACATAACTACGCACTCAAAATCCCATGGGTATCGACGGAGGCATAGCTAGCTCGCGATCCACAGTGCGGCTCGACCGACCCTCGGATTCGCACACCTTCACTTTTCCTTTTTATTTCAGGTTTTTCTCTTTTCAAGGTTTCTTCTGACAACCCGTTTGTCGGACACACCAAGGAGGCAAGGAGCTTTGGCGTACAAGGGAATCCCTAGGTGGTCTCTGCTAACGATTGCTATACCTGTTTTACATACCCGCACGCAGCTCGCTCTTGGTCATGGCATGTTAAATAGCCTTACTTGCTTATCGCATTACTTGCACAAGTACGTCTCGACGTATTAATCACATTACAAATGGTAAATAAATGGTAGCGTCAGCTTATTACTTAATTTTCCCTTTTTCCTTACCTTTGTATCTATTACTCATTGCACACGTACACTATGGTACATTTTACTTCACCAGGGGCTTTCGCACCCCGCAGTACGGCAATAAAGTCCGAACACCTTTTTCAGTGCAGTTCGGCACCCCGAACTTATAACATTAAATGCATCGGCTCTGAATCATGTCTTTGGTCAATAGTTGGGTTGCCCGGCTCCTGTGATTACTACCTTATGTTCCGCTATATCGGCTAGGGTAGTAAAGGGAGAACTACTGCGATTGTGTCCCGATTCTTCCGTACGAGCGCCTCAGTAGAGAAAGCCTAAAACTGACTGTCATGATGCAGCGCGAGCTGGTCAGCTGTTCGAGAGGTTTCAAATCCTTAGAGATTTTTTCCGCTTTATGCGAGGAATCAGTTTCTTATCCAATCAGGTGCGTGTAACACCCCAAGTTCGGCCTTCCGAATACCAGGGGCTTCACCAAAATTCTCATTGTCAAACTCCTAGGGCTAAGTGAGGGCGATAAAGGCCGCATAGTCTGATTGCCTTGTTCGTTGTGCTAAACACCTCCTTTAAGGACTAGAATATGGAGTAAAGAGTGTTTAGATTTATACCGAACACCCCTGTACTATCTACGTGGGGGCAGAAGCCGACGACTGGCCAACCCTCAGATTTCATAAACGGCCGCACAGGAGGTAAATTTTTAAAATCACAAGCATTATATTACATAACATCATTGTTCCATATTACAGGACAGGATAATACTAATGTTTTCATGGGAATATAACATCCTTCGTACATTGCTCCGCCACAAGGCAGGATCCCTCCAAGACACCATCAAAATATAACTCGGGTCGGCGGTGCTCCTTGCCCTTAGGCGGCCCCTCAGTCATTAGCTTCTTGGCATCCATCTTCTCCCAATGCGTCTTAACGCGGGCAAAGGCCATTCGTGCACCTTCGATACATATCGACCGCTTTATAACCTCCAACCATGGGCAGGCATCAACAAGCCTCTTCACAAGTCCGAAGTAGCTGCCGGATATTGGCGCGGCAGGCCACAATCGGACTATCAGCTCCTTCATGGCTAGCTCGGCCGCCTTGTGCAGCTCGACCAGCTGTTTCGGCTGGTCGCTGAAGGACACCGGATGTTCTGGTCCAAGATATCGAGACCAGAACAGCTTCTCCGTAGAACTCCCTTCTTCGGCTCGATAGAACTCGACAACATCTGATACGCTGCGCGGCAAATCCGTAAACGCCCCCGGAGAGCTCCAAATTCGGGTAAGTAAAAGGAACGCTTCCTACACAGATTTGCTTTGCATAATGAAAGCCTTACTCGCCGCGATCTTCTTGGCTGCTTGGATGTCCTGAAGGGTGCTCTGGGCCTCGGCTCGAGCTTCTTGTGCGCTTCGGCGGGCGTTCGCAAGTTTGGACGCTTGCGTCTTAGAATCACGCTCCAAGAACTCGTACTTCTTGACGGCGTCCTGGAGCTCTTGCTGGACCTCGCCGACCCGGGCCTCGTGCTTCTCGCGCGCGGCGTGCTCCTTGGCCGCTTTGTCCTCGACCTCGGCTAACGCCTTCTTGAGGGCCGCCACCTCGGTCGTGGCCCCTAACAAAGTTCAGGATGCTTTAGTCAGCATGAAACATTCATCCTTCCTAAAATATACGCGCAGGTTACTTCATACCTTGGCTATCCTCCAGCTGCTTCTTTACGAGGCCAAGCCCTTCGTTGGCACGCTCCAGGCTCTGCTTCAGGCCGGAGACCTTCGTAGTATGAGCGGCAGCAGCCAGCAGCGACGCCTGCTTATTCACATAGACATCTTATGTTAGACTCCTGCAAAAATTGTTTTGATCCTCTGTTCGGCCTTTTCTTTCCGAAGACCGAACAGAGCATTAGGGGCTACTGTCCACACTATGGTATTCTTTCTACGATTATTACCTCAAAGCCTGTTAAAAGGCTAGCGCAGGCCTCGGTCAGTCCGCTTTTGGCAGACTGAACCTTTTTAATCACCATACCCATAAGGACACGGTGTTCATCCACAATGGAGATGCCTCGCGGCGCTTCTAGTAGATTATCCAGTGCCTCTGGTTGGACAAAGGTCACCGGCGGAACAGGCACACTCCCTCCTTTCGGGGAAGGCCGTTCGCTGGACTCCGGAGCCATGTAGGTCTCCAGAATGGTATCCGGCTGAGGGCCGAATGGAACTTGGCCCCCATCACCAGTCCCCATGGGGGCTTTTTCCCCATGTGTCCGGCGACCGAGGAGTCATCCTAGGGCGCCACCCAGACGATCTCCGGAACCTCCCCTCGGTCTGGGAAGGTCCTTTGGGACACCACCTCGTCATCGCCCTTGGGCGAGGTAGAGTGAGTGGGCGGCGGAGAAATGCTAGCCATATCCTTTGAGTCTAGCGAACCCTCTGTCAAGGATCGCGGGGAGCCGTCGCGGGCTGGGCTATAATGGCATAATTTAAACATATTAAACTGGAAAGGCCAGGTATTTGTAGGTGCATAGGGTTTTTGGTACTTCCGAGGCGGCCTGAGGCTTGGTCCGGGGCATTCGCTCCGGACTGCTATCGACATCCCATGTGGAGTTATCAGCAAGGGATCCCTTCCCCCTCTTGGGCGCCTTCGCCTCCAGATTCATGGAGGCCCCCCTTTTCTTCCTTCCCCCCTCAGGGGAAGAGCCACCTTCTTCCTCCTCCTCGCCGTCATCTTCGGCAGGCGAAGATTCAGTCTCGTCTTCGGATGACATGTCTGAAGCACCCTTTCGGCGAAGGCCACTCCTGGTCCCTTTGGCCGTCTTCTTGGCCTTCTTCTCCGGCACATCATAAGGCGCCGGAAACAGCATCTTCGTCAGGAGTGGGGTTTCCTCATCTTCAGGTAGCGGCGCTGGACAATTAATCCGCCCCGCTATGTCGGTCCAGGCCTAAAAGAAATTGATAGGAAGGCTTAGACTCCTTCCTCAAAATATGCCAGTAAAAGCTATGCCTTGAAAATATGAAAAAGCTTACCGAATTAGCCTGGCGCATTAAGCTAAGCCCATGATCCTTGGTCATAGGCGGCAGTGTCTCGCCGGCCTTGAAGAGCACTTTCCAGATGTCTTCGTGCGTCGTGCTGAAGAGCTCTAGCAGCGTCTGGTGCTTGGTCGGATCGAACTCCCACAAATAGCAGGTCCGGCGTTGGCACGGAAGGATCCGGTGGATGAGCATCCTGGATCACATTGACAAGCTTGATCTTCTTGGTTATCATGTTCTGGACGCACGTCTGGAGCCCAGTCAGCTCATTCGAAGATCCCCAAGTCAGGCCCTTCTCTTGCCAGGAGGTGAGCCGCATCGGAACTTCGGATCGGAATTCGGGGGCCACTGCCCAGTTGGTATCGCATAGCTCGGTGATGTAGAACCACCTCGATTGCCATCCCTTCACCGTCTCCACGAAGGATCCTTCGAGCCAGGTGATATTGGGCATCTTGCCCACCATGGCACCTCCGCACTCTGCTTGTTGGCCGCTCACCACCTTCGGCTTCACGTTGAAGGTCTTCAGCCATAGGCCGAAGTGAGGCGTGATGCGGAGAAAGGCCTCGCACACGACTATAAATGCTGAGATGTTGAGGATGAAGTTGGGGGCTAGATCATGGAAGTCCAACCCGTAGTAAAACATCAGTACGTGGACAAACGGGTGGATAGGGAATCCTAGCCCGCGGACGAAATGCGCGAGGAACACCACCCTCTCATGAGGCTCGGGGGAAGGGACGATCTGTCCCTTGGCCGGGAGTCAGTGAACGATCTCCTTAGCCAGGTATCCGGCTTCTCGGAGCTCCTTGATATCTCTCTTCTTAACGGAGGAGGCCATCCACTTGCCCCCAGCTCCGGATCCGGACATGGTTGGAGTGCTTTCTCGGGCGGGGAAAGCTAGAGCTTGGGCGCTAGAGCTCAAGAATGGAGGGGCAGAGGAAGGAGAAGGCGTGGGTGATTGAGGATAAATCCTTATCCCCTTATAAAGGTCACGAATGTCAAACGCCCCCCATGTAACGCCCCGGATCTGATGCGCCAGGTGTCCGTCAGTTATTTGCCGTCCTTGCCATGTCATGTGCTTGCGTGTTGCACTTTGCCATGTCATCATCTGCTTTTCATATCATGTCATCTTGTGCATTACATTGCATACGTGTTCGTCTTATGCATCCGAGCATTTTCCCCGTTGTCCGTTTTGCAATCCGGCGCTCCTATGTTCCCCGGCGTCCCCTTTTACCTTTTTCCGTGAGCGGGTATTAAACTTTCTTGGAATGGACCGAGGTTTGCCAAGCGGCCTTGGTATAGCACCGGTAGACCGCCTGTCAAGTTTCGGGTCATTCGGAGGTCGTTTGATACTCCAACGGTTAACCGGGTAACCGTAAAGGCCTCTTTGGTGTGCAGCCCAACACCCCCTTCAAAGTGGCCCAAAACCCATCTAAGTCACTCCCATGCCCATGCCGTTCGATCACGATCGTGTGGGCGAAAACCGCACTCCATTTGGAGCTTACTAGCCCCCTCTACCTATAAATATGTGCCTCCCCCGTCCAAATCGCAGATGAAACCCTAGCCCCGCTCCCTCTCCGCCGCCGGACACGTCCGTCCGCGCCGGACATGTCCACCGGCCACCTCACCTCGGCCAATGGCGTCGCGCCACGTCATCGCCGCCGCCCCCGCGCCCAATCCCAGTGCGCCACCTCACCTCTGCCACCCTCTCTCTCTCCTCCACCGCGCCAGGCCCGCCGGGCCCGGATCGGGCCCGCGGAGCCCATCCCGCCGCCGCCGCCCGAGCCCCCGCGCCCGACCTAGCGCCGCCGCCCGCTCCGCCGCCGGCCGCGCGCGCCACCCGCCGGCATCGCCCGCGCCCGCCACGCGCCGCCCGCTACCCCGTTCCGCCGTCCGCCGCCCCGGCGCGCCTCCTCGCCGGCGTGCCCCGCGACTGCCGCCTCTGCCGCCCTCCCGCGCAGCGCCCCACGCTCCAGCGCCGCCCCTCGCCGCCCGCTCACCGGCCCCGCCGCCGTGCGCCGCCCGCGCATCCCCGCATGGCCGCCGCCGCCGCCGGCTCGCCGCCTCCAGCGCCGGGATCCGGCCGGATCCGGCGAGATCCAGCCCGGATCCGCCTTCCCCGGCCTCCTCCGCCCCTTCCCGCAGCTCCGGCCGCCCTCTTCCCCATCTCCGGCGAGCCCTCCGGCGAGATCCGCCCCGCATCGCAATCCGTGCGAAATCTGAGGTTGCCCCGAAATCTTCAAAGTCCCGGAATTCTATCATTTTCATGCATATTTCATCATGCCATAACTTGCTGCATATTGCTTCGTTTCGTGCGTGTAATATATCGAATTGTTCGCCTCGATGAGTACATCATTTAATCTCATTGCATCATTTGCATTTGAGTTCATATTGATGCCCTAAATGCTGTTAGAAGAGGGCTATGTGATGTTAGTTCCAGATTATTATCAGTACAGGCACTTTTGTCATTTTTCCCATGATTGATGTGTGCACCCTATAGAGTTGAGTCCTACATGTGTTTTGTAATATGCCATGCCATCTTTCCATAGGTTTATGCCATGTATTTTTGTGATCTATGTGGTTACTAGCACAAGCATGCAAACTAGGGATCTTAATGTTGCTGATTTCAGAGACTTGGTATTTTCACTAAGTCATGTTCTGCTGTTATTTTTATGCCATGTGTTCATGTTGTTTCAGAGAGATCTATGCCTCTTTTCAGCATGATCAGTAAGAGTGTTTTGAAAATATGGATTTGCTCTATCCATCCATGCCTTTGTTTGTAATTATGGAGTGACTTAGCTTGAGTCAGTCGAGCTCTACTTTTTCTATAAAATGTTGCTGGCAGATTGTTTACATGTTATTCGATTTTGCCAAGCTTGTTGTAGTTGATCCTTGCATGATATGATGTTATTCTTGCCATTTCTAGATTCTATGCCATGTCTTCTTGGTGGATGTTATCTTAGTTTATCATCCAATGCTCTGTAGTGAGTGAATCGTGCTCACGAACATGCCTACTTGTTATCTGTTTTTGACATGTCCAGTTTTTCTGCCAAGTCTGAAAACTGTAACGAAACTTGCTTAATTGACATGGGTGCTGTTATATTTTCTGATTCCTTTTGGCTTATGGTCAGTAAGGGACTTTTGTTAAGTGCTTTGAATAGGATCATGCCATGCCTTGCCTTGCTATTGTGTTCCTGTAGCTTGTCGTTTCCTTGCTCTAAACATGTCATCCTGATGTTAATTTCTGGCATGATAATATTTTCACCAAGTCTGTGAACCTGTTATCTTTTGCACTTTTGCCATGCTTGTTTGAACCTGTTATGGAGTGATTAAGCCGTAGCTCAGTGTTCATCTTTTGTCAAGCATCTTGATGAGATCACTGTCATATGCCTTGCTGGTACGTTTGGGTGCAGTAGCTTAATTTCTTGTTGCTTGCTAAGTAGCATCATGTTGTTATTGGCAGAATCTTGTCATTCTTGTTTTGCTTGTCATTTGCAAACCGTGCATCCGATTCCGGTGATCTTTATATCGATTTCAACCGAAATCATCTCACCTTTCCAGTGGCATACTTGCTTTGCCAGGATATATCACATCTCGCATATCATGCCATGTTTATGTGGTGGTTGTTTACTTTGTTGTTTGCTTCTTTCCGGTGTTGCTTCTTCGGGTTAGTTCCGATAACGTTGCGTTGTGAGGATCCGTTCGTCTACGTCCGTTTGTCTTCTTCATGGACTCGTTCTTCTTCCTAGCGGGATCTCAGGCAAGATGACCATACCCTCGAAATCACTTCTATCTTTGCTTGCTAGATGCTCGCTCTTTTGCTATGCCTATGCTGCGATACCTACCACTTGCTTATCATGCCTTTCATATTGTTAAACCAAGCCTCTAACCCACCTTGTCCTAGCAAACCATTGTTTGGCTATGTTACCGCTTTGCTCAGCCCCCCTTATAGCGTTGTTAGTTGCAGGTGAAGATGAAGTTTGTTCCTTGTTGGAACATGGAGATGTTGTTCCTTGTTGGAACTTGTTTACTTGTTGGCATATCACAATATATCTTATTTAATTAATGCATCTATATACTTGGTAAAGGGTGGAAGGCTCGGACTTATGCCTGGTGTTTTGTTCCACTCTTGCCGCCCTAGTTTCCGTCATATCGATGTTATGTTCCCGGATTTTGCGTCCCTAACGCGGTCGGGTGATTTATGGGACCCCCTTGACAGTTCGCTTTGAATAAGACTCCTCCAGCAAGGCCCAACATTGGTTTTACCATTTGCCTACCACCTATCCCTTTCCCTTGGGTCGGCCAGCCCGAGGGTCATCTTATTTTAGCCCCCCCCCCCGGGCCAATGCTTGTCTAAGTGTTGGCCCAAAACGAGTAGACTGCGGGGCCACCTCGGGGAAACTTGAGGATTGGTTTTACTCGTAGGATGTCTCATCCGGTGTTGCCCTGAGAACGAGATATGTGCAGCTCCTATCAGGATGTCGGCGCATCGGGCGGTTTTGCTGGTCTTGTTTTATTATTGTCGAAATGTCTTGTAGCCGGGATTCCGAGACTGATCGGGTCGTCCCGGGGAGAAGGAATATCCTTCGTTGATCGCGAGAGCTCATCATGGGCTAAGTTGGGACACCCCTGCAGGGTTTGAACTTTCAAAAGCCGTGCCCGCGGTTATGTGGCAGATGGGAATTTGTTAATGTCCGGTTGTAGAAAACCCGAAGTTGATGTTAATTAAAATACATCAACCGCGTGTGTAACCGTGATGGTCTCTTCTCGGCGGGGTCCGGGAAGTGAACACGGTGTTGGAGTTATGCTTGACGTAAGTAGTTTCAGGATCACTTCTTGATCATAGTTGTTCGACCGTGCTTTTGCCTTCTCTTCTCGCTCTCATTTGCGTTGTTAGCCACCATATATGCTAGTCGCTTGCTGCAGCTCCACCTCATATCTTTTACCCTACCTATAAGCTTAAATAGTCTTGATCTCGCGGGTGTGAGATTGCTGAGTCCCCGTGACTCACAGATACTTCCAAAAAACCAGTTTGCAGGTGCCGATGAAACCGTGCAGGTGACGCACCCAGGCTCAAGGAGGAGCTCGATGAAGATCTTATCCTTTATGTTGTTTCGTCTAGTCGATCAGTAGTGGAGCCCAGTTGGGGTCGATCGGGGACCTTTGTCGCTTTTGGGGTTTCTTCTTTTATTTTGGCTCCGTAGTCGGGCCCTGATTGTACTTGGTTGATGTAATGCTTTACTCTTGTAATGGTGTGAAGTGGCGATTGTAAGCCAACTATGTATCTCTTTCCCTTATGTATTAAATGGGTTGTGTGAAGATTACATCACTTGCGACATTGCTTTCAATGCGGTTATGCCTCTAAGTCGTGCCTCGACACATGGGAGCTATAGCCGCATCGAAGTGCGTTACAAGTTGGTAATCAGAGCCTTCCCCGACCTTAGGATCCCCCATTATTTGATCGTTTTTAGTGGCCGAGTTGTGTCTAGAATAATGTTTTGAGTCATTTAGGAATTATGTATCGGAGAGTTTAGGAATTCTTTTTACTTCCCAGTCTCCTCATCGCTCTGGTAAGGCATCTTGACGTAGAGTTTTGACTCTTCTCTTCTCAAATTTCACTAAAAAAAATTTAGGATCACGCGGGTATCTTAGAATCGTTCCGATGGTTTTATGATGACAACATTGTCTTGGTTGCCTCCCATCAGCAGGGGTTTAGTGGAGGTGTCCCGGGGAGTTGAGCTCCGAGGTGTTGTCGTCATAATTTTATCATTGCAGTTCTGGAATACCTGAGTTTAGTACGCCGACATCGAAAATCTCTTTTGTACAGTTGTTGGTGAGATAACCCTGATAGCCCAGTACTGAGGCGAGTGCGGGAGTATTGCCATAACTCGTATAACGGATGCTTTTCGAAGGTTGAGGTAGACGATTTCCGAAGGTTTCTTGGTTATGTGTTGAAGGATGGATATAGCTGGATCTAGGTATTGTTAGTTTGGGTGATATATTTTGTGTCCCCTGTATCCCCAACACCTGATTGCATAACCAGAAAGTTTCGGGAGTTTATAAGTGGGAATTCAAGTATCTCGTAGGATATCTTTCCTACAGACACATGATACGATATGGGGTCTATCATATGTTTGTTTCCGGCTTATTTCCTAAGCCAATCCTTTGTTTTTGTTTTATTTGTGGTATTCGAGTTGCTTCGATGTCAAGTGTTGATTCCATACCTTTTCTTAACGGTGTTATCATATTTCTATGGAAATACTAATCCTTCTTAATCATCAAGATTATCATGCCAATTCTTTTCCAACCGGTGTGTCCCTCTTCAAGTGGATCCTATCACTTCAACATTCGCAAGATCAATTATCAGTTCTTCTCAACGGTGTTTGCTTCATCCGTTCCAAATTGTCTTTGATTTTCCTGCCCTCCCACCCTCTTTCTTCAAGGACTCAGATTTCTCAATCAAGTATCCATCTTATAGATGGGAAGTTTCTTCATTCTTCTCCTTCATGTTCTTATCCGGTGATTTTCTATGAAGATGCGCAACAACTTCAAGTTCATCATTCGTTGTTATTTTTCTACTCCGGTGGACTCAATTCAAGCTTTGTCGATCATATCTTTCCTTGTTTCAAATGTTTTCTAATGCCGGTGTATCTCTTAATCACCTACCTCTCGCTATTCATTTGTTCCGGAATGATGAAGATATCTCAGAAGATTCAAGTCTCCATTCTCAATTCACTCAAGTTCTTTGGAGGATGCTATCTTATTCAAGCCATTTAATTTAACCGGTGCAATCTCTCTTTGCAAGCAATCATTCAACGGTGGTTCTTTTGAATGGGCCCTAACCCACAGGTCTTTTTCCAGGATCTTACCTGACTCTTCTAATTTTCCCGGAGCTTCTAAAATTCTTTTCAAAGTTTGATGTAAGTATGAATTATCATCAGTCATATGTATTTCTCCAAAATCTTTCAAACTCTTTTCATAGGTGTTTCAACCTGTCTAATTTTCATCCCGGAGTATCTCAACAATTCATGGCGGTGTTTCTCATCGTCATTCTCAACATTTGAAGACCGAAGAAGAGTTTCTCTTAAATCTTGCTCCATCCTCTTCAAGATTCATGGTTCTAGCTTGTTGCCATCCTCTCTTAATTGTTTTCAAACGTGAGAATTCTTTTCACCCATCCGGAGCATTTCAGAAGTCTTTTCAGTTTGATTCTCCGGAGCCCATCATCTCAGAATTATTCATTCAAGCGTTCAGCTCTCGTTCTCCAAATCTTACCGGTGCATCATTCAAGTATTTCCTAATCAGCTCGGGACCTCTGCGTTCACTTGTATCTAAATTCTCTCAAGTATCTTCGTTCATTTTCAATTCTTATGGTGGTTCGTTCAAGATTTCACTTCCTTCGTTATCATATTAATTCATTCGTTGTTTCCAAATTCCACCGGTGGTTCCATCAATACCTTCCCAAATTTGCGCCATATCTATCTTGATCCTTTCTACGAGAATAAGCAGTATGCCAAATCCGTTGCTTGTCATCAATCTAAATTGGCGAAGGATAAGCATAATGTAAGTCTTATTCTTGTTTCATCGAGTAAATTCTATTCCTTATTCCGGAGGTTCTTCAAATTCTTGATTTCAATTGTTTCACCTTATCTTCCTCGGAGTTCCAAGCTCTCGCAATTATATCACCACGGAGATCCATCTAATCATTGCAAGGCTTGACCTTGTATTTTCAACTTCTCTTTCTGTCTATCTTCCTTTTATTACCGGAGTTCTTCATGGAGGTTCTACATGATGGTTTATCAAGGACCCTTTTCATTCTTAAATTGTTCTTCAAGTTTTCTTTTGGAGTTAAGATCCGCCAAGCTATACTCTAAATTAAACATGGTGCTCAATACATGTTTTGTTTTGAGGAGTTCAAGTATTCTTCTTCTTGCATTTCGAAGTGCAATTCTTTCTACCTTATCTTTTGAGGTGGTGTTATGTCCTTCTTGACAATTTCCCTTCATGCTTCATGATTCACATGTTGTCAAGAATGAGGTATTTTAAATCCATCAATCTCTTCATTGGAGTTATCTTGGGTTATATTTCACCTAAAGCCTTCCATTGGGAATGTTGCTATTTGTGGTGCTTATCAATGTTCCAAGTTATCTCTCTATCATATCGGTGAAGAAGTTTTTCATCTCTTTGGTGCTCCGATCCAATCTATTCTTTTCATTAGTGGCAGAATTTCACCTCATAATTTTGAGAAGTTTTCCATAAGCCCACTACAAGTTTATTCGTTTCGTTGTTGTTTTTTCCAACGGGAAAACTTTGTTTTTGCCACTCTAGTTTTTACCAACTTTGCTTATGCCACTCTAGAATTGGACATCTCACTTTTGCCACTCTTACCTTTTGACAATACATCATAAATGCCATTCCGTGGCAAAAACGATAATTTTTCATTTCAGTTTTGCCACTCTTAGATTTTGACATGTATCACAATTGCCACTCTAAAACTTTTGCTTTTGCCACGGAATGGCAAAAATGATATATTATCAAAAGCTAAGAGTGGCAAAAGTGAAATGTCAAATTCTAGAGTGGCATAAGCAAAGTTGGCAAAAACTAGAGTGGCAAAAACAAAGTTTTCCCTTTTCCAACAACCCCGTCTAACCTTCTTGGTAGGATGCTCTTTCAATTTTAATTGGCAGAGTGGTCATTTTCTTCTCCGTCCCTTTATCCCAACGATCTATCTTCTATTTTTCCTTCCGGAGGCATTGTGATGTTGTTCTCTTCAACCCATCTTCTTGTTTTGTCAGGATCGTGTTCTTTCCGTGCTTATCCATTTAACCGGAGTGTCGTGTCCTCCATTCAAGTTCTATCATCTTAGCAAGTTTTGCCCCCCTTCTCAACCGGAGTACCGTATGAAATCTTTCTTACCCATTGTGCCATTCTTCCAATAGTTTCGGAGGCAGAGTGTTGTTGATCTCATCAAGTATCCTCTCATCTTGCCAAGTTCATGATTCTAATTCCTTCCATTTTCAGTCGGAGTGCTGCCCAAATTATATAAATCTTATTCCTTCTATATCTAGTTTAACCAGAGTGGTTTCAATATCTATCTTATCACTAAACCACTGGGTTCTCGTCATATCCCATGTTCCTCTTTTCTATCGGAGTGTTTTCAATTTTGGTCATCTTCGTTGTTTTCGTTCTTTCATTTCGTTCAACCACTCAAGGTCCGTTGGTTTCACTCTTTTGTCAAAGAAGCAACTTAGTTTTACCTCTTCTCTTTCTCTTCTGTTTTTCCCCTCCGGTGCCATTCTAGATCTCGGGACGAGATCCTCTCGTAGTGGTGGAGTGTTGTAACGCCCCGGATCTGATGCGCCAGGTGTCCGTCAGTTATTTGCCGTCCTTGCCATGTCATGTGCTTGCGTGTTGCACTTTGCCATGTCATCATCTGCTTTTCATATCATGTCATCTTGTGCATTGCATTGCATACGTGTTCGTCTTATGCATCTGAGCATTTTCCCCGTTGTCCATTTTGCAATCCGGCGCTCCTATGTTCCCCGGCGTCCCCTTTTACCTTTTTCCGTGAGCGGGTATTAAACTTTCTCGGAATGGACCGAGGTTTGCCAAGCGGCCTTGGTATAGCACCGGTAGACCGCCTGTCAAGTTTCGGGTCATTCGGAGGTCGTTTGATACTCCAACGGTTAACCGGGTAACCGTAAAGGCCTCTTTGGTGTGCAGCCCAACACCCCCTTCAAAGTGGCCCAAAACCCATCTAAGTCACTCCCATTCCCATCGCCGTTTGATCACGATCGTGTGGGCGAAAACCGCACTCCATTTGGAGCTTCCTAGCCCCCTCTACCTATAAATATGTGCCTCCCCCGTCCAAATCGCAGATGAAACCCTAGCCCCGCTCCCTCTCCGCCGCCGGACACGTCCGTCCGCACCGTACATGTCCACCGGCCACCTCACCTCGGCCAATGGCGTCGCACCACGTCATCGCCGCCGCCCCCGCGCCCAATCCCAGTGCGCCACCTCACCTCCGTCGCCCTCTCTCTCTCCTCCACCGCGCCAGGCCCGCCGGGCCCGGATCCGGCCCGCGGAGCCCATCCCGCCGCCGCCGCCTGAGCCCCCGCGCCCGACCTAGCGCCGCCGCCCGCTCCGCCACCGGCCGCGCGCGCCACCCGCCGGCGTCGCCCGCGCCCGCCACGCGCCGCCCGCTGCCCCGTTCCGCCGTCCGCCGCCCCGGCGCGCCTCCTCGCCGGCGTGCCCCGCGGCTGCCGCCTCCGCTGCACTCCCGCGCAGCGCCCCGCGCTCCGGCGCCGCCCCTCGCCGCCCGCTCACCGGCCCCGCCGCCGTGCACCGCCCGCGCCTCCCCGCATGGCCGCCGCCGCCGCCGGCTCGCCGCCTCCCGCGCCGGGATCCGGCCAGATCCGGCGAGATCCTGCCCGGATCCGCCTTCCCCGGCCTCCTCGGCCCCTTCCCGCAGCTCCGGCCGCCCTCTTCCCCATCTCCGGCGAGCCCTCCGGCGAGATCCGCCCCGCATCGCAATCCGTGTGAAATCTGAGGTTGCCCCGAAATCTTCAAGTCCCGGAATTCTATCATTTTCTTGCATATTTCATCATGCCATAACTTACTGCATACTGCTTCGTTTCGTGCGTGTAATATATCGAATTGTTCGCCTCAGTGAGTACATCATTTCATCTCATTGGATCATTTGCATTTGAGTTCATCTTGATGCCTGAAATGCTGTTAGAAGAGGGCTATGTGATGTTAGTTCCAGATTATTATCAGTACAGGCACTTTTGTCATTTTTGCCATGATTGATGTGTGCACCCTATGGAGTTGAGTCCTACATGTGTTTTGTAATATGCCATGCCATCTTTCCATAGGTTTATGCCATGTATTTTTGTGATCTATGTGGTGACTAGCACAAGCATGCAAACTAGGGATCTTAATGTTGCTGATTTCAGAGACTTAGTATTTTCACTAAGTCATTTTCTGCTGTTATTTTTATGCCATGTGTTCATGTTGTTTCAGAGAGATATATGCCTCTTTTGAGCATGATCAGTAAGGGTGTTTTGAACATATGGATTTTCTATATCCATCCATGCCTTTGTTTGTAATTATGGAGTGCCTTAGCTTGAGTCAATCGTGCTCTACTTTTGCTATAAAATGTTGCTGGCAGATTGTTTACATGTTATTCGATTTTGCCAAGCTTGTTGTAGTTGATCCTTGCATCCTATGATGCTATTCTTGCCATGTCTAGCTTCTATGCCATGTCTTCTTGGTGTATGTATGCTTATTTTATCATGAAATTCTCCGTAGTGAGTGCATCGAGCTCACGAACATGGTACTTGTTATCTGTTTTTGACATGTCCAGTTTTTCTGCTAAGTCTGAAAACTGTAACGAAACCTGCTTAATTGACATGGGTGCTATTATATTTTCTGATTCCTTTTGGCTTATGGTCAGCAAGGGACTTTTGTTAAGTGCTTTGAGTAGGATCATGCCATGCCTTGCCTTGCTATTGTGTTCCTGTAGCTTGTCGTTTCCTTGCTCTAAACATGTCATCCTGATGTTAATTTCTGGCATGATAATATTTTCACCAAGTCTGTGAACCTGTTATCTTTTGCACTTTTGCCATGCTTGTTTGAACCTGTTATGGAGTGATTAAGCCGTAGCTCAGTGTTCATCTTTTGTCAAGCATCTTGATGAGATCACTGTCATATGCCTTGCTGGTACGTTTGGGTGCAGTAGCTTAATTTCTTGTTGCTTGCTAAGTAGCATCATGTTGTTATTGGCAGAATCTTGTCATTCTTGTTTTGCTTGTCATTTGCAAACCGTGCATCCGATTCCGGTGATCTTTATATCGATTTCAACCGAAATCATCTCACCTTTCCAGTGGCATACTTGGTTTGCCAGGATATATCACATCTCGCATATCATGCCATGTTTATGTGGTGGTTGTTTACTTTGTTGTTTGCTTCTTTCCGGTGTTGCTTCTTCGGGTTAGTTCCGATAACGTTGCGTTGTGAGGATCCGTTCGTCTACGTCCGTTTGTCTTCTTCATGGACTCGTTCTTCTTCCTAGCGGGATCTCAGGCAAGATGACCATACCCTCGAAATCACTTCTATCTTTGCTTGCTAGATGCTCGCTCTTTTGCTATGCCTATGCTGCGATACCTACCACTTGCTTATCATGCCTTTCATATTGTTAAACCAAGCCTCTAACCCACCTTGTCCTAGCAAACCATTGTTTGGCTATGTTACCGCTTTGCTCAGCCCCCCTTATAGCGTTGTTAGTTGCAGGTGAAGATGAAGTTTGTTCCTTGTTGGAACATGGAGATGTTGTTCCTTGTTGGAACTTGTTTACTTGTTGGGATATCACAATATATCTTATTTAATTAATGCATCTATATACTTGGTAAAGGGTGGAAGGCTCGGCCTTATGCCTGGTGTTTTGTTCCACTCTTGCTGCCCTAGTTTCCGTCATATCGGTGTTATGTTCCCGGATTTTGCGTCCCTAACGCGGTCGGGTGATTTATGGGACCCCCTTGACAGTTTGCTTTGAATAAGACTCCTCCAGCAAGGCCCAACATTGGTTTTACCATTTGCCTACCACCTATCCCTTTCCCTTGGGTCGGCCAGCCCGAGGGTCATCTTATTTTAGCCCCCCCCCCCCCCCCCGGGCCAATGCTTGTCTAAGTGTTGGCCCGAAACGAGTAGACTGTGGGGCCACCTCGGGGAAACTTGAGGATTGGTTTTACTCGTAGGATGTATCATCCGGTGTTGCCCTGAGAACGAGATATGTGCAGCTCCTATCAGGATGTCGGCGCATCGGGCGGTTTTGCTGGTCTTGTTTTATTATTGTCGAAATGTCTTGTAGCCGGGATTTCGAGACTGATCGGGTCGTCCCGGGGAGAAGGAATATCCTTCGTTGATCGCGAGAGCTTATCATGGGCTAAGTTGGGACACCCCTGCAAGGTTTGAACTTTCGAAAGCCGTGCCCGCGGTTATGTGGCAGATGGGTTGTTAATGTCCGGTTGTAGAAAACCCAAAGTTGATCTTAATTAAAATACATCAACCGCGTGTGTAACCGTGATGGTCTCTTCTCGGCGGGGTCCGGGAAGTGAACACGGTGTTGGAGTTATGCTTGACGTAAGTAGTTTCAGGATCACTTCTTGATCATAGTTGTTCGACCGTGCTTTTGCCTTCTCTTCTCGCTCTCATTTGCGTTGTTAGCCACCATATATGCTAGTCGCTTGCTGCAGCTCCACCTCATATCTTTTACCCAACCTATAAGCTTAAATAGTCTTGATCTCGCGGGTGTGAGATTGCTGAGTCCCCGTGACTCACAGATACTTCCAAAAAACCAGCTTGCAGGTGCCGATGAAACCGTGCAGGTGACGCACCCAGGCTCAAGGAGGAGCTCGATGAAGATCTTATCCTTTATGTTGTTTCGTCTAGTCGATCAGTAGTGGAGCCCAGTTGGGGTCGATCGGGGACCTTTGTCGCTTTTGGGGTTTCTTCTTTTATTTTGGCTCCGTAGTCGGGCCCTGGTTGTACTTGGTTGATGTAATGCTTTACTCTTGTAATGGTGTGAAGTGGCGATTGTAAGCCAACTATGTATCTCTTTCCCTTATGTATTAAATGGGTTGTGTGAAGATTACCTCACTTGCGACATTGCTTTCAATGCGGTTATGCCTCTAAGTCGTGCCTCGACACGTGGGAGCTATAGCCGCATCGAAGGGCGTTACACCCCACTCGCCCTAAAACTCGCCTATTCCCAAGGGCTGTGTAAACGGCACGGTTAGGTTACCCACGCCCGTATTGATTAGAATCCCGCAATAAGGGGACACGATCTCTGCTTTGACAAGACGTGCCAATGACAACCGCGTCTTGGAACATGGAGCGGCAGACGAAAAACGGTTCGAAATTACAACCGAACGGATATGGTGTCATGTTGCAAAAAGTTGTCAGAGGATTGGACTCGTGTAAAATTATCTTCTCTCTGCGGTTGTGTGTGGTGTGTGTGTTACAGGTCCGAACACGTCGATACGTTCGAAGACTATCCTAGAGTTCGGAAAGGGGAACCCGCCTTGCAATGCCGAAGACAAATCTGCGCGCCGGACTCCTCATCATTGAATCCAGGTTCAGAGGCTACTGAGGGAGTCCTAGACTAAGGGGTCCTCGGGCGTCTAGCCTGTTAGCCATGGGTTGGACCGATGGGCTGTGAAGATATGAAGACTGAAGACTGCACCCGTGTCTGGATGGGACTCTCCTTGGCGTGGAAGGCAAGCTTGGCGACCGGATATGTAGATTCCTTTCTTTGTAACCGACCTTGTGTAACCCTAGATCCTCCCGGTGTCTATATAAACCAGAGGACTTAGTCCGGAAAGGATAGATACTCATTACCATAGTCATGCAGGCTAGACTTCTAGGGTTTAGCCATTACGATCTTGTGGTAGATCAACTCTTGTAATAATCATATTCATCAAGATCAATCAAGCAGGAAGTAGGGTATTACCTCCATAGAGAGGGCCCTAACCTGGGTAAACATCGTGTCCCCGGTCTCCTGTTACCATCGACCTTAGACGCGCAGTTCAGGACCCCCTACCCGAGATCCGCCGGTTTTGACACCGACAGTTGCGGCCCCTAGGCGAACCCTGCCGGGCAAGTGTACTGCGTGTCACCACACCCATTCCACCATCAATCCACCAAAGCAGGAGTAGGGTCTTACGCCTTGCGGTGGCCCGAACCTGGGTAAATTGCTCATGTGCTCTCTGCTGTGCTGCCGCACACTGTTCTGCTCTTTGTGCAATGCGAGGTCCCCCCGCCGAACCAGCAAGGGGCCGCCCGGTCCCATAGGTGGCGATGGATATCCCGCAACATGTTACCACCTATGTTACTCCCATTGTGGGTAGTCTTATGGTGACCTCAAGAGGAAATGATGCTAAGCACGTGGACCTATGCACAATGGCTACCAACCAATACATGAAGAAATTTAAATGTTAAACAATTCAATAAGTGAAGCTTAGCTGCAAAAGCTAAGCACCTATGCATTGTGAAGACTAGTTGCTAAGATTTTTTATGCATTTAGCACCACAGGTAAGCACCAATGCATTGGAAGTGGCCAGGGCTTTAATTGAACTTTTTAATGTGTTTAACACTTCATCTAAGCACCAATGCATTAGAAGTGGCCAGGGCTTTAGTTGAACTTTTTAATGTGTTTAACACTTCATCTAAGCACCGGTGCATTGGAAGAGGCCTAATCCTTATTTAGTCAAACACACACCGGAAACCCCTTTTGGAGCTCGTCCTCCAGTGAGGCCTCCAAATTCAAATTTGAAATTTCATCGAAATTCATATTTTTACATGTCAAAAAATTCTGAAATAAAATACAGATATACATGAAGGCATAACCCATGTTTGTAAATTTTCAGTTCAAAATACATTGAAATGAGGGCTATGCAAAAAACACAAATCTAGGGCTGATTAATACATGATACTATTCATCCTCCCATGCCATGAATTTGTCTTTTTTGTACATGTCGCAAATCAAGGTATTTCATCATGAATTTTTCCACATATGTGAGTTGCATCCTGACATACACACATATTTTTTTCCAGATTTTTTTGAACCATAAAAAAATGAATCTGAAATTTTCAAAACTAAAGGCCTGCATGGAGCTCGGCCTCCAAAACACCTTTCTCCACACACACACACACACACACACACACACACACACACAAGGAAGCATATACTAGCTTAGCCTTCATTGAGTCCTTCGGCACTTCAATTTTTTACGAACATCAATCCACAATACTTTACTTTTTTTGCAGGTGTACACCACTCTTTACTCATGTTAAAGCCCGCTAAAACACTTACTGTCCTTCACTAGTCCCTTTAAGCTGTATATCAACAATGCCAAAATATACTAAATGGCATAATTGCATCATTTTTTAAAAAAATATGACAATAAAATTAATGCTCACAACCAGATATAACAAGTAAGGACATGACAACTTAGCGCATGAGGGCTCCCTAATTTGATTGAGCAGACCCTTCTAATATGAAAAGTGCAACCGGTCCCTCGCACATGCTTCCAAAAAAGGAAACACCATGGTCCCCTGCCACTCACCTCGTGCTAACATGATCCAGAGACGTTAACAAAGAAATCAGCCTAGATCTTGTCTCCATGTGTATTTATGAGTTTAGAAACTTTAAAAGGAATAACTTTTGCTGGGTTGAAACCCAAAAAAAAAAGATTTGAGGAGCTGGATGAAGGCTAAGTTTAGGGACCATATTTCAGGTATTTTGAACTACAGGGACTAAAATGGGTAAAATTCACCCACCGTCTCCAAACTTAAGCTGGAACCCACTTTAGTCCATGTAGTTCAAAATACCTAAAATATAGTCCCTAAACTTGTCAAAAGGGTTCACCTATGGTCTCTAATACAAAATTGGCTACGTATTTGCTGAGGTGGCACCGGTCAACTGGATCTAGTTGGCTTTGACTAGACACATCGGTGAAAATGATGTCAATCCAGGAAGGTAATCCACACCCAACCCGCATCCTCCTCCTCCTTCCACATCCACATGGCCCGATGCTACCTCTTGAGCTTGCGTTGGATTTCCCCGAAGAGGAGAGGATGATGCAGCAAAGTAGCGTAAGTATTTCCCACGGTTTTTGAGAACTAAGGTATCAATTCAGTAGGAGGCTACACACGAGTCCCTCGTACCTACACAAAACAATAGCTCAACGCAACCAACGCGATTAGGGGTTGTCAATCCCTTCACGGTCACTTACGAGAGTGAGATCTGATAGAGATGATAGATAATATTTTTGGTATTTTTGATATAAAGATGCAATGTAAAATAAAAGGCAAAAGTAAAAAAGCAAAGAAATAATAAAGTGATTGGAGATTGATATGATGAGAATAGACCCGGGGGCCATAGGTTTCACTAGTGGCTTCTCTCAAGAGCATAAGTATTTCTACGGTGGGTGAACAAATTATTGTTGAGCAATTGACAGAATTGAGCATAGTTATGAGAATATCTAGGTATGATCATGTATATAGGCATCACGTCCGAGACAAGTAGACCGACTCCTGCCTGCATCTACTACTATTACTCCACTCATCGACCGCTATCCAGCATGCATCTAGAGTATTAAGTTAATGAAAACAGAGTAACGCCTTAAGCAAGATGACATGATGTAGAGGAATAAATTCACGCAATATGATAAATACCCCATATTGTTATCCTCGATGGCAACAATACAATACGTGCCTTGCTGCCCTTTCTGTCACTGGGTAAGGACACCGCAAGATTGAACCCAAAGCTAAGCACTTCTCCCATTGCAAGAAAAACCAAT
Organism: Aegilops umbellulata; assembly: GCA_032464435.1. Classification (NCBI taxonomy): domain Eukaryota; kingdom Viridiplantae; phylum Streptophyta; class Magnoliopsida; order Poales; family Poaceae; genus Aegilops; species Aegilops umbellulata. The sequence goes on along the minus strand of CP136058.1, from coordinate 154,140,667 downwards.
CTAGTAGGCCAAACCAAACTGATAATTCGAAGAGACTTGCAAAGATAAGCAATCATTCATAAAAGAATTCAGAGAAGATTCAAATATTGTTCATAGATAATCTTGATCATAAACCCACAATTCATCGGTCTCAACAAACACACCGCAAAAAGAAGATTACATCGAATAGATCTCCACGAGAGAGGGGGGGATTTTGTATTGAGATCCAAAGAGAGAAGAAGCCATCTAGCTACTAACTATGGACCTGAAGGTCTGAGGTAAACTACTCACACTTCATCGGAGAGGCTATGGTGATGATGTAGAAGCCCTCCGTGATGGATGCCCCCTCCAGCGGAGCTCCGGAACAGGCCCCAAGATGGGATCTCGTGGATACAGAAGGTTGCGGCGGTGGAATTAGGTTTTTGGCTCCGTATCTGATCGTTTGGGAGTACGTAGGTATATATATAGGAGGAAGGAGTACGTCGGTGGAGCTTCGAGGGGCCCATGAGGCAGGGGGCGCGCCCTGGGGGGGGCGCACCCTCCACCCTCGTGACCACCTCGTGGCTTTCTTGACGGAGGGTCCAAGTCTCCTGGGTCTTATCTGATGAGAAAATCACGTTCCCGAAGGTTTCATTCCGTTTGGACTCCGTTTGATATTCCGTTTCTTCAAAACACTAAAATAGGCAAAAAAAACAGCAATTCTGGGCTGGGCCTCCGGTTAATAGGTTAGTCCCAAAAGTAACATAAAAGTGGAAAATAAAGCCCAATATAGTCCAAAACAGCAGATAATATAGCATGGAGCAACCAAAAATTATAGATACGTTGGAGACGTATCACCCGACCGCCGGCGCGACACCTTCCACCCAAATCACCGACCCCTCCCCCAAATAAGTGCTGCCCTAAGCCATGGTGCACGCATTATAGCCAGATGCTCAAGGAGCATTTGGCAGCGGAGAAGCAAATCGCAGTCGCACGCGTAGATGAGGTCGCGATGGCTGCCATTTGTGACGACCTCCAGATCTTGGAGGAGCACCTCGCCGTCGAGGCCACCGTCGACGCCTCGCGCGCCGGCGCTGCAACGTGGTTAGCTGCTTTAAACGACAGTTCGTGGCGTTTTCTTGAGGCCACCCTCGGTGCCTTGGAAGAAGACTACGAGGTGTTTTCCCAGCATGCCCGTGCTTACCTCAACTCGAGAGCCAGTAGCTTGGTACCCGGAGCGGCTCAGGCAACTCACCACTATGACGAGGGCACACATGATGTGGAGGCCTCACCCTCTTCCATGTCCAAGGAGCCAATCATCATTGATATGTCCGACGATGAGGAGTATCTTGTCTTATTAGCTCACTATAAGGACCTATGTTCAGTTTGCTTGCTACGCCGGCTAAGCATGCTCAATTTACCCGTTGCATGTGCTGCTCCTGCCTTTCCTTAACAAATTCTAGTGACTTGTGCTATCTACTTGTAATGCCCTCGATGCGGCTATATCTCCCACGTGTCGAAGCACGACTTAGAGGCATAACCACATTGAAAGCAATGTCGCAAGTGAGGTAATCTTCACACAACCCATGTAATACATAAGGGAAAGAGATACATAGTTGGCTTACAATCGCCACTTCATGCAATACATGAGTAAAGCATTACATCAAACAGATACAATCAAGGTCCGACTACGGAACCAAAATAAAAGAAGACTACCCCAAATGCTACACAGATCCCCGATCGTCCCAACTTGGCTCCACTACTGATCAACTGAAATGAAACAACACAATGAACAAGATCTTCATCGAGCTCCTCCTTGAGCTCGGGTGCGTCACATGCACGGTTTCATCGGCACCTGCAAACTGGTTTTGGAAGTATTTGTGAGTCACGGGGACTCAGCAATCTCACACCCGCGAGATCAAGACTATTTAAGCTTATGGGTAGGAGAAGGTAGTGAGGTGGAGCTGCAGCAAGCGACTAGCATATCTGGTGTCTAACATACGCAAATGAGAGCGAGAAGAGGAGGCAAAAGCACGGCCGAACAACTATGATCAAGAAGTGATCCTAGAACAACCTACGTCAAGCATAACTCCAACACCGTGTTCACTTCCCGGACTCCGCCGAGAAGAGACCATCACGGTTACACACGTGGTTGATGTATTTTAATTAAGATCAACTTCGGGTTTTCTACAACCGGACATTAACAAATTCCCATCTGCCTCATAACCGCGGGCACGGCTTTCGAAAGATAATACCCTGCAGGGGTGTCCCAACTTAGCCCATTATAAGCTCTCACGGTCAACGAAGGATATTCCTTCTACCGGAAAGACCCAATCAGTCTCGGAATCCCGGCTACAAGACATTTCGACAATGGTAAAACAAGACCAGCAAAACCACCCGATGTGCCGACAAATCCCGATAGGAGTCGCACGTATCTCGTTCTCAGGGCACACCGGATGAGCAAGACGTCGGGTTGGCATAGACCCTGGTTGCCCAAGGGGCGCCGGACATCGCTCGGTTTGGACCAGCAATCGAAGGAGAACTGGCCCGGGGGTTTAAAATAAAGATGACCCTTGAGTCTGCAGAACCCAAGGGAAAAAGGCTTAGGTGGCAAATGGTAAAACCAATGTTGGGCCTTGCTTGAGGAGTCTTATTCAAAGCGAGCTGTCAAGGGGGTCCCATAAATCACCCAACCGTGTAAGGAACGCAAAATCCGGGAACATAACACCGGTATGACGGAAACTAGGGCGGCAAGAGTGGAACAAAACACCAGACATAAGGCCGAGCCTTCCACCCTTTACCAAGTATATAGATGCATTAATTAAATAAGAGATATTGTGATATCCCAACAAGTGAACATGTTCCAACAAGGAACAACATCTCCATGTTCCAACAAGGAACAAACTTCATCTTCACCTGCAACTAACAACGCTATAAGAGGGGCTGAGCAAAGCGGTAACATAGCCAAACAATGGTTTGCTGGGACAAGGTGGGTTAGAGGCTTGGTTTAACAATATGGGAGGCATGATAAGCAAGTGGTAGGTATCGCAGCATAGGCATAGCAAAAGAGCGAGCAGCTAGCAAGCAAAGATAGAAGTGATTTCGAGGGTATGGTCATCTTGCCTGAGATCCCGCAAGGAAGAAGAACGAGTCCATGAAGAAGACAAACGGACGCAGTCGAACGAATCCTCACAACTCCGGAACGAAACCGAAGCTAACGAGAGAAGCAACCCGGAAAGAAACAAACAACATAGTAAACAACCACCACATACACATGGCATGATGCACAAACAAGTATGATGCATGTACGGTTTAATGAGCATGGCATGGCAAAGTGCAACAAACAACGCTACAAGTTAAGTGGAGCTCAATATGCAACGAGTTGCATATTGACGAAACACCACAACAATTATTTAGTTCTCTTTCAGTTATGTACCGAACAATATTAAATGTTGATTAACATGGCAAGGGGTGAAACACAAGTAAACTAACTATTTAGCCAAGTTTAAATGAGGCCGGAACAACAAACAACAATTCCGGGAAATCCTCATGTCCATATTATGAATTTGGTACTGTTCTGCCCTAAACCATACTTTGAGTTGTTAAACATGCAAAGTAATGAAACCATGTTAAACTATGCATTTTTCCACCCCATTTACATATAAAGTTTATTAAATTTGAAGCTACGGTTATTTAGTTATGAAATAAATCATTTTAACATGGCATTTAAGCAAATTAAACAAACAACAAGTTTAAACATTTTTAACATGGATGAAAGTGGCATATTATGAGATTACACAGAAATCTAAGCATTTTACATGTTAAAATCATTTTAATCCGATGCACCATTTGTGAGTTATTAAATGCATGATCTAGAGGGACTTTCTGCAAATCTGCCAACTCTGGAAATTAGACAAATTCGCAGAACAGGAAAAAAATGACACGGGCCAAAACTGGCTGGGCCACAACAGAGCAGAGGGGCTGGAGGAGCTGCTCACCCATGGGCCAAGGCCTGCTGGAACTGGCGAAGAGGAGCTGGGTCTGGGCGCGCGAGGTAGGCCCACGCGCGGTCAGCGAGCGGTCAACGGGCGCGGCGTGCGCTCGAACGACTCGAGCCAGAGGCGCCGTCCTCCTCTGCACGATAGGAAGCAGAGCAGCGGCGGCGTGGGACTTGGCGGCTGGGTCGACGCAGCAAGAAGCAGGCACGGCGGCGCTGAGGACTCTGGCGGGCGCGATGGAGGCCGGGGCGGCATGGATCCAGACGGGGAACTCGAGGAGGAAGGAGGTAGCTCACGGAGGCGTCTGTAGACCGAAGCAGGGGAGGCCGCGATGCAGAGGTCGTCCAGGGCGCATGGATCCGGCGCGGGACGAGCCCAGGGCCGTGGGGGTTGGGGACGACCCGATTTGCGCGGTGTCGGCGGCGAGAATCCATGGGCGGCGGCGGCTGTTGCTCCCTGGTGCAGCACAAGAGAGGGAGAGAGAGAGATGAGCACGGGCAGCAGGTGAAGGAAAGAAAGAAGGAACGGGAGGGAGGAGGCACGAGGCGAGGTTCCTCCGGCGACGGGGAGCTGCTGCTCCGGCTGCTTGCAGGTGAGGAGGCCCGTAGGGGGTGCGAGGGAGGGGCTCCTGCTCGTGGCCGGAAAACACGGGAGGAGGTCCAGAGGAATTTTGGATTGGGGGCTCGGGCTTCTGGAACGAGGAGGAGGGAGAGCGCTGGTTGGGTGAATCGTGCAGGGGAGATCCCGAGGGGGATTCGGTGGAGAGTGGCGGCGGCGGGGGATGGGATAAGGGGAGAATTTTTAGGGTTGTCCAAAATAGACTAGGGGTGGACTATATATATGGAAAAGGAGGGGAGTTCGGATCATCCGATCAAAATCGAACAGTCGAGATAAAATAGGCTTCGAAAGTCCAAATGAGTAAACAGAGATATTATATAGATGTTTGGGGATGAACCGAATGCAACGGTGATGACTGAGCAGGTTGGGTTCGGGTAAGTATTCGGATGTGCGCGAGGTTGCGAAAGAGAGTCCATGGCTATGCAAAGAGATAAGGTGGTCAAACAAGAGGGAAACGAGAACCCGGTTGGTCTCGAATCGATCAACGAAGGCGAGGGGGAACGCCGCAACTATGAACGAATGCAAGCTTTAAAAACAATGACGGCGACGAGGTGCCGATGCAATGCGGATGATGCGATGATGAATGCAACAAACAAATAAATAACACATCTGACACGCAAAACATGGAAGACATCTGGAGCGTTGGTCTCGGGGCGTTACAACACTCCACCACTACAAGAGGATCTCGTCCCGAGATCTAGGATGGCACCGGAGAGAAACGGAAGGGGAAGAGGTAAAACAGAGTTGCTTCTTCGACAAACGAGTGAAACCAATGAAACTTGAGGTTAAACAATTTAAAGAAGAGTACCATGGAGATGAACGTGATTGCGAACACTCTGTTAGCAAAGAGGAACAAGGAACATTACAAGAACCTTGTAGGTTGAAAGACATGAAACAAGGGCTTAACGAACCAAAAGAATATGAAATCACACTGGTATAACGAGATAGCAAAGGAACAAGAATAACATAATTTGGACAGCACTCCGGTAGAAAAGAGAAGGAGAACTTGATAAGATGAAAAGAACTTGAAAGAGATCACAACACTCCGGTTAAAAGGATAAGCACGAGAAAAAACGTTATCCTCAATTCGAGATGATGAGTGAAGAGAGCAACATCACAATGCCTCCGGAAGAAAGAATAGAAAATAGATCATTGGAATAACAGAATGGAGAAGGAAATGATAACTTCTACCACAATTGAATTTGGAAAGCACCCTTCCAAGAAGGTTATAGCGGATTTGTTGGAAAACCAACAACGAAAGATATGATCCTCGTGGGCTTATGAAGACATCTCAAAACTTGAGGTGAAATTCTGCCATTAACGAAAACAATTGCTTGCCTAAGATTAACGAAGAGATGAAAACTTCTTCCACCAAGAGGATAAAGAGCAAGCTTGGGTCATGAATAATCACCACAAATAGCAACATTCCCAGGGAAGGCTATAGGTGAAATATAACCCAATACAACTCCAACAAAAAGATTGATTGGTTGAAAAGATCTCTTGAACGAAGATAAAATGATGGATTTAAATATGTCACTCTTGAAAACTTGTGAATCATGAAACGCGAACTCAAATTGTCAAGAATGACATAACACCACCTCAAATGATAAGGTAGAAGAATATTTGAGCTCTTCAAAACAAAACATGTGTTGAACACCATGTTTAATTTAGAGTATAGCTTGGCGGATCTTAGCTCCGAGAGAAATCTTGAAGAACAAATGAAGAATGAAAGGAATCCTTGATGAACCACCATGAAGAAAGTCCATGAAGAACTCCGGTAATGAATGGATGATAAAAAAAAGAAAATTTGAAAACACAAGGTGAAGCCTTGAAGTGATAAGATGAAGCTTTGAAATGATAAAACCGAGAAAACTTGGAACTCCGGAATGAAAAGGTGAACAACGAAAACAAGAATTTTGATGGACCTCGGAATAAGGAATTGAATTTACTCGATGAAACAAGAATAAGAATTACATTATGCTCATCCTTCATCAATTAAATTGATGACAAGCAATGGATTTGGCATACTACTAATTCTCATTGAAAAAGTATTGAAGAGATATATTGCTCAACTTGGGAAGGTCTTCAACGAACCACCGGTAGGATTGGAAAGAACGAATGCATTGATATGATAAACGAAGGAAGAAGAATCTTGGGAGAACCACCGTAAGAATTGGAAATGAAAGTAGCAAAGGCACAATTCACTGGGAAGAATTAGAAAACGAATAATGATACTTGACAGAATTTAGATACGTGAGAACAAGAGATCATGAATCGATTAGAGGATATTTGAACGATCCACCGGTAAGATTTGGAGAACAAGCGCTGAATGTTGAGAACGAATAAATCTTCTGAAATGATGGCCTTGAAAGAATCAAACTGAAAAGACTCATGAATTGCTTCGGATGGGTGAAAAGAATTCTCACAATTGAAAACAATTATGAGAGGATGGCATCAAGCTAGAACCCTGAATCTTGAAGAGAATGGAGCAATATTTAAGACAAACTCTTCTTCGGTCTTCAAATGTTGAGAATGACGATGAGAAACACCACCATGAATTGTTGAGGCACTCCAGAATGAAAATTAGAAAGGTTGAACCAACGATGAAAAGAATTTGAAAGCGATCTTGGAGAAGGAATATGACTGATGATACTTCATTTTTACGTCAAACTTCAAAAAGAATTTGGGAATAGCTCCGAGAAAATTAGAAGATTCAGGTAAGATCCTGGGAGAAGACCTGTGGGTTAGGGCCCACTCAAAAGAAACACCTTTGAACGATTGCTTGAAAAAGAGATATTGCACCGGTTGAATTAAATGGCTTGACTGAGATAAGACCTCAAAATACCTTGAACGGATTGAGAATGGAAAGGAATCTTCTGAGATATCTTCAACACTCCGGAACAAATGAGTAGCGAGAGGTGAATGATTAAGAGATACACCGGCATTGGAAAGCATTGTGAAAAGAGGAAAATGGATAAGATCAACACCGAAATCTTGAATTAAATCCACCGGAGAAGAAAAAGAACGAATAATGATGAAGTTAAGGCTCCGTTAGTATCTTCCTGAGAATCACCGGATAAGAACATTGACGGAAAATAATGGAGAGACTTCCCATCTATAAGATGGATACTTGGTTAAGAAATCTGAGTCCTTGAAGAAAAAGGGTGGGAGGGTGGGAAAACAAAAGCAACTTGGGTCGGATGAAATGAACACCGTTGAGAAAAAGCTTAGAATTGATCTTGCGAATGTTGGAATGATCGGCTCCACTTGAAAAAAAAGCACGTCGGTTGGAAAAGAATTGGCATGACAATCTCGATGATCAAGAAGGATTGGTATTCACAAAGAAGTATGAGAACACCGCTTAGAATAAGGTATGGAATCAACACTTGGCATTGAAGCAACTCGAATATCACAAAACAAAACAAAAACAAAGGATTGGCTTGCAGAATAAGCCGGAAACAAACATATGATAGATCCCATTTCGTATCATGTGTGTGTTGGAAAGATATGTTGGAAATATGCCCTAGAGGCAATAATAAAAGCATTATTATTATATTTCCTTATTCATGATAATTGTCTTTATTCGTGCTATAATTGTGTTAACCGGAAATCGTAATACATGTGTGAATAACAGACAACAATATGTCCCTAGTGAGCCTCTAGTTGACTAGCTCGTTAATCGACAGATAGTCATGGTTTCCTGACTATGGACATTGGATGTCATCGATAACGGGATCACATCATTAGGAGAATGATGTGATGGACAAGACCCAATCCTAAACATAGCATAAGATCGCATAGTTCGTTTGCTAGAGTTTTCCAATGTCAAGTATCCTTTCCTTAGACCATGAGATCGTGTAACTCCCGGATACCGTAGGAGTGCTTTGGGTGTGCCAAACGTCACAACGTAACTGGGTGACTATAAAGGTATGCTACGGGTATCTCTGAAAGTATCTGTTGGGTTGACATGGATCGAGACTGGGATTTGTCACTCCGCTTGACGGAGAGGTATCACCGGGCCCTCTCGGTAATGCATCATCACAATGAGCTCAATGTGATCAAAGTGTTTGATCACGGGATCATGCATTACGGTAACGAGAAAAGTGACTTGCTGATAACGAGATTGAACGAGGTACTAGGATACCGACGATCGAATCTCGGGCAAGTAAAATACCGATTGACAAAGGGAATCGTATACGGGATTAATTGAATCCTCGACATCGTGGTTCATCCGATGAGATCATCGTGGAGCATGTGGGAGCCAACATGGGTATCCAGATCCCGCTGTTGGTTATTGCCCGAGAGCCGTCTCGGTCATGTCTGCATGTCTCCCGAACCCGTAGGGTCTACACACTTAAGGTTCGGTGACGCTAGGGTTGTGAAGATATGTATGTGCAGTAACCCGAATGTTGTTCGGAGTCCCAGATGAGATCCTGGACGTCACGAGGAGTTCCGGAATGGTCCGGAGGTAAAGAATTATATATAGGAAGTGCTATTTCGGTCATCGGGACAAGTTTCGGTGTTATCGGTATTGTACCGGGACCACCGGAGGGGTCCCCGGGGTCCACCAGGTGGGGCCACCTGCCTCGGGGGCCACATGGGCCTTAGGGGGTGCGCCTTGGCCCACTTGGGACAAGGGGAACCAGCCCCAAGGGGCCCATGCGCCTAGGGTTTCAATGGGAAGGAGTCCCACAAGGGGAAGGCACCTCCTAGGTGCCTTGGGGGGGAGGGAAACCTCCCCTTGGCCGCCGCCCCAAGGAGATTGGATCTCCTAGGGCCGGCGCCCCCCCCCCCCTTGGCACTCTTATATAAAGGGGAGAGGGGAGGGGGCAGCCGCACCCCTGGTCATTGGCGCCTCCCTCTCCCTCTCCAACACATCCTCCTCCTCCGTAAGTGCACGGCGAAGCCCTGCCGGAGTACTGCAGTTCCACCATCACCACGCCGTCGTGCTGCTGCTGGAACCTTCTTCCCCAACCTCTCCTTTGCCTTGCTGGATCAAGAAGGAGGAGACGTCTCCCGTCCCGTACGTGTGTTGAACGCGGAGGTGCCGTCCGTTCAGTACTAGATCATCGGTGAATTGGATCACGGCAAGTACGACTACCTCATCCACGTTCACTCGAACGCTTCCGTTGTGATCTACAAAGTGGTATGTAGATGCTATCTAATCTGAATACTCGTTGCTAGATGAACTCATAGATGGATCTTGGTGAAACCGTAGGAAAAAATTTAATTTTCTGCAACGTTCCCCAACAGTGGCATCATGAGCTAGGTCTATGCGTAGTTCTTCTTGCGCGAGTAGAACACAATTTGTTGTGGGCGTAGATGTTGTCAACTTTTCTTGCCGCTACTAGTCTTATCTTGCTTCAGCGGTAGTGTGGGATGAAGCGGCCCGGACCAACCTTACACGTACGCTTACGTGAGACCGGTTCCACCGACTAACATGCACTAGTTGCATAAGGTGGCTGGCGGGTGTCTGTCTCTCCTACTTTAGTTGGAGCGGATTCGATGAAAAGGGTCCTTATGAAGGGTAAATAGAAGTTGACAAATCACGTTGTGGTTTTACGTAGGTAAGAAAACGTTCTTGCTAGAACCCTAATTCAGCCACGTAAAACTTGCAACAACAATTAGAGGACGTCTAACTTGTTTTTGCAGCAAGTGCTTTGTGATATGATATGGCCAAAGTTGTGATGTATAATGAATGATCTATATGTGATGTATGAGATGTTCATGCTATTGTAATAGGAATCACGACTTGCATGTCGATGAGTATGACAACCGGCAGGAGCCATAGGAGTTGTCTTTATTTTTTGTATGACCTGCGTGTCATTGAGAATCGCCATGTAAGTTACTTTACTTTATTGCTAAACGCGTTAGCCATAGTAGTAGAAGTAATAGTTGGCGAGCAACTTCATGGAGACACGATGATGAAGATCATGATGATGAAGATCATGGTGTCAAGCCGGTGACAAGATGATCATGGAGCCCCAAGATGGAGATCGAAGGAGCTATGTGATATTGGCCATATCATGTCACGTTTATTATTTGATTGCATGTGATGTTTATCATGTTTTGCATCTTGTTTACTTAGGACGACGGTAGTAAATAAGATGATCCCTCATAATAATTTCAAGAAAGTGTTCTCCCTAACTGTGCACCGTTGCTAAGGTTCGTCGTTCCGAAGCACCACGTGATGATCGGGTGTGATAGGTCCTTACGTTCGCATACAACGGGTGTAAGCCAGATTTACACATGCAAAACACTTAGGTTGACTTGACGAGCCTAGCATGTACAGACATGGCCTCGGAACACAGAAGACCGAAAGGTCAAGCATGAGTCGTATAGAAGATACGATCAACATGAAGATGTTCACCGATGTTGGCTAGTCCGTCTCACGTGATGATCGGACACGGCCTAGTTGACTCGGATCATGTAATACTTAGATGACTAGTAGAGGGATGTCTATCTAAGTGGGAGTTCATTAAATTTGATTAAATGAACTTTATTATCATGAACTTAGTCTAAATATTTACAATATGTCTTGTAGATCAAATGGCCAACGTAGTCCTCAACTTCAACGCGTTCCTAGAGAAAACCAAGCTGAAAGATGATGGTAGCAACTATACGGACTGGGTCCGGAACCTGAGGATTATCCTCATAGCTGCCAAGAAAGATTATGTCCTAAGAGCACCGCTGGGTGATGCACCTATTCTCCCTGCAGAACAAGACGTTATGAACGCTTGGCAGTCACGCTGCGATGATTACTCCCTCGTTCAGTGCGGCATGCTTTACAGCTTAGAGCCGGGGCTCCAAAAACGTTTTGAGAGACATGGAGCATATGAGATGTTCGAAGAGCTGAAAATGGTTTTCCAAGCTCATGCCCGGGTCGAGAGATATGAAGTCTCCGATAAATTCTTTAGCTGTAAGATGGAGGAAAATGGCTCTGTCAGTGAGCACATACTCAAAATGTCTGGGTTGCACAACCGCTTGACTCAACTGGAAGTTAATCTCCCGGATGAAGCGGTCATTGACAGAATCCTCCAGTCGCTTCCACCTAGCTACAAGAGCTTTGTGATGAACTACAATATGCAGGGGATGGTAAAGACCATTCCTGAGGTATATGCTATGCTGAAATCAGCAGAGGTAGAAATCAAGAAGGAGCATCAAGTGTTGATGGTGAATAAAACCACTAAGTTCAAGAAGGGCAAGGGTAAAAAGAACTTCAAGAAAGACGACAAGGAAGTTGCCGCGCCCGGTAAACAAGTTGCCGGGAAGAAGCAAAAGAATGGACCCAAGCCCGAAACTGAGTGCTTTTATTGCAAGGGAAGTGGACACTGGAAGCGGAACTGCCCCAAATACTTAGCGGACAAGAAGGCCGGCAAAACCAAAGGTATATGTGATATACATGTAATTGATGTGTACCTTACCAGTACTCGTAGTAGCTCTTGGGTATTTGATACCGGTGCAGTTGCTCACATTTGTAACTCAAAGCAGGAGCTGCGGAATAAACGGAGACTGGCAAAGGACGAGGTGACGATGCGCGTCGGGAATGGTTCCAAGGTCGATGTGATCGCCGTCGGCACGCTGCCTCTACATTTACCTACGGGATTAGTTTTAAACCTCAATAATTGTTATTTAGTGCCAAGTTTGAGCATGAACATTGTATCTGGATCTCGTTTAATTCGAGATGGCTACTCATTTAAATCCGAGAATAATGGTTGTTCTATTTATATGAGAGATATGTTTTATGGTCATGCTCCGATGGTTGATGGTTTATTCTTAATGAATCTCGTACGTGATGATACACATATTCATAGTGTGAGTACCAAAAGAGTTAAAGTTGATAACAATAGTCCCACATATTTGTGGCACTGCCGCCTTGGTCACATAGGTGTCAAACGCATGAAGAAGCTCCATGCAGATGGACTTCTAGAGTCTCTTGATTATGAATCATTTGACACGTGCGAACCATGCCTCATGGGTAAAATGACCAAGACTCCGTTCTCAGGAACAATGGAGCGAGCAACCAACTTATTGGAAATCATACATACCGATGTGTGCGGTCCAATGAGTGTTGAGGCTCGCGGAGGCTATCGTTATGTTCTCACCCTCAATGATGACTTGAGTAGATATGGGTATATCTACTTAATGAAACACAAGTCTGAGACCTTTGAAAAGTTCAAGGAATTTCAGAGTGAGGTTGAAAATCAACGTGATAGAAAGATCAAGTTTCTACGATCAGATCATGGAGGAGAATACTTGAGTCACGAATTTGGCACACACTTAAGAAAATATGGAATAGTTTCACAACTCACGCCGCCTGGAACACCTCAGCGTAATGGTGTGTCCGAACGTCGTAATCGCACTCTATTAGATATGGTGCGATCTATGATGTCTCTTACCGACTTACCGCTATCTTTTTGGGGCTATGCTTTAGAGACTGCCGCATTCACTTTAAATAGGGCTCCGTCGAAATCCGTTGAGACGACACCGTATGAATTATGGTTTGGGAAGAAACCTAAGCTGTCGTTTCTAAAAGTTTGGGGATGCGATGCTTATGTCAAGAAACTTCAACCTGAAAAGCTCGAACCCAAGTCGGAAAAATGCGTCTTCATAGGATACCCTAAAGAAACTGTTGGGTATACCTTCTACCTCAGATCCGAAGGCAAGATCTTTGTTGCCAAGAATGGATCCTTTCTAGAGAAAGAGTTTCTCTCGAAAGAAGTAAGTGGGAGGAAAGTAGAACTTGATGAAGTGTTACCTCTTGAACCGGAAAATGGCGAAACTCAAGAAAACATTTCTGAGGTGCCTGCACCGACTAGAGAGGAAATTAATGATGATGATCAAGATGCTTCTGATCAAGCTCCTACTGAAATTCGAAGGTCCACAAGGACACGTTCTGCACCAGAGTGGTACGGGAACCCTGTCTTGGAAATCATGTTGTTAGACAACGGTGAACCTTCGAACTATGAGGAAGCAATGGCGGGCCCGGATTCCGACAAATGGCTAGAAGCCATGAAATCCGAGATAGGATCCATGTATGAAAACGAAGTATGGACTTTGACTGACTTGCCCGTTGAACAGCGAGCCATAGAAAATAAATGGATATTTAAGAAGAAGACAGACGCGGATGGTAATGTGACCATCTATAAAGCTCGGCTTGTCGCTAAGGGTTATCGACAAGTTCAAGGGGTTGACTACGATGAGACTTTCTCACCGGTAGCGAAGCTGAAGTCCGTCCGAATCATGTTAGCAATTGCCGCATACTATGATTATGAGATATGGCAAATGGACGTCAAAACGGCATTCCTTAACGGTTTCCTTAAGGAAGAATTGTATATGATGCAGCCGGAAGGTTTTGTCGATCCTAAGAATGCTGACAAGGTGTGCAAGCTCCAACGCTCGATTAATGGGCTGGTGCAAGCATCTCGGAGTTGGAACATTCGCTTTGATGAGATGATCAAAGCGTTCGGGTTTACACAGACTTATGGAGAAGCCTGTGTTTACAAGAAAGTGAGTGGGAGCTCTGTAGCATTTCTCATATTATATGTAGACGACATACTTTTGATGGGAAATGATATAGAACTCTTGGACAGCATCAAGGCCTACTTGAATAAGAGTTTTTCAATGAAGGACCTTGGAGAAGCTGCTTATATATTAGGCATCAAGATCTATAGAGATAGATCGAGACGCCTCATAGGTCTTTCACAAAGCACATACCTTGATAAAATATTGAAGAAGTTCAATATGGATCAATCTAAGAAAGGGTTCTTACCTGTGTTACAAGGTGTGAAATTGAGCTCAGCTCAATGTCCGACCACGGCAGAAGATATAGAAGAGATGAGTGTCATCCCCTATGCCTCAGCCATAGGTTCTATTATGTATGCCATGTTGTGTACCAGACCTGATGTAAACCTTGCCGTAAGTTTGGTAGGTAGGTACCAAAGTAATCCCGGCAAGGAACACTGGACAGCGGTCAAGAATATCCTGAAGTACCTGAAAAGGACTAAGGAAATGTTTCTCGTTTATGGAGGTGACGAAGAGCTCGTCGTAAAAGGTTACGTCGACGCTAGCTTCGACACAGATCTGGATGACTCTAAGTCACAAACCGGATACGTGTATATTTTGAATGGTGGGGCAGTAAGCTGGTGCAGTTGCAAGCAAAGCGTCGTGGCGGGATCTACATGTGAAGCGGAGTACATGGCAGCCTCGGAGGCAGCACATGAAGCAATTTGGGTGAAGGAGTTCATCACCGACCTCGGAGTCATACCCAATGCGTCGGGGCCAATCAAGCTCTTCTGTGACAACACCGGAGCTATTGCACTTGCAAAGGAGCCCAGGTTTCACAAGAAGACCAGGCACATCAAGCGTCGCTTCAACTCCATTCGTGAAAATGTTCAAGATGGAGACATAGAAATTTGTAAAGTGCACATGGATCTGAATGTTGCAGATCCGTTGACTAAACCTCTCCCTAAGGCAAAACATGATCAGCACCAGAACTCTATGGGTGTTTGATTCATCACAATGTAACTAGATTATTGACTCTAGTGCAAGTGGGAGACTGTTGGAAATATGCCCTAGAGGCAATAATAAAAGCATTATTATTATATTTCCTTATTCATGATAATTGTCTTTATTCGTGCTATAATTGTGTTAACCGGAAATCGTAATACATGTGTGAATAACAGACAACAATATGTCCCTAGTGAGCCTCTAGTTGACTAGCTCGTTAATCGACAGATAGTCATGGTTTCCTGACTATGGACATTGGATGTCATCGATAACGGGATCACATCATTAGGAGAATGATGTGATGGACAAGACCCAATCCTAAACATAGCATAAGATCGCATAGTTCGTTTGCTAGAGTTTTCCAATGTCAAGTATCCTTTCCTTAGACCATGAGATCGTGTAACTCCCGGATACCGTAGGAGTGCTTTGGGTGTGCCAAACGTCACAACGTAACTGGGTGACTATAAAGGTATGCTACGGGTATCTCTGAAAGTATCTGTTGGGTTGACATGGATCGAGACTGGGATTTGTCACTCCGCTTGACGGAGAGGTATCACCGGGCCCTCTTGGTAATGCATCATCACAATGAGCTCAATGTGATCAAAGTGTTTGATCACGGGATCATGCATTACGGTAACGAGAAAAGTGACTTGCTGATAACGAGATTGAACGAGGTACTAGGATACCGACGATCGAATCTCGGGCAAGTAAAATACCGATTGACAAAGGGAATCGTATACGGGATTAATTGAATCCTCGACATCGTGGTTCATCCGATGAGATCATCGTGGAGCATGTGGGAGCCAACATGGGTATCCAGATCCCGCTGTTGGTTATTGCCCGAGAGCCGTCTCGGTCATGTCTGCATGTCTCCCGAACCCGTAGGGTCTACACACTTAAGGTTCGGTGACGCTAGGGTTGTGAAGATATGTATGTGCAGTAACCCGAATGTTGTTCGGAGTCCCGGATGAGATCCTGGACGTCACGAGGAGTTCTGTAATGGTCCGGAGGTAAAGAATTATATATAGGAAGTGCTATTTCGGCCATCGGGACAAGTTTCGGTGTTATCGGTATTGTACCGGGACCACCGGAGGGGTCCCCGGGGTCCACCAGGTGGGGCCACCTGCCTCGGGGGGCCACATGGGCCTTAGGGGGTGCGCCTTGGCCCACTTGGGCCAAGGGGAACCAGCCCCAAGGGGCCCATGCGCCTAGGGTTTCAATGGGAAGGAGTCCCACAAGGGGAAGGCACCTCCTAGGTGCCTTGGGGGGGGGGGGAACCTCCCCTTGGCCGCCGCCCCAAGGAGATTGGATCTCCTAGGGCCGGCGCCCCCCCTTGGCACTCTTATATAAAGGGGAGAGGGGAGGGGGCAGCCGCACCCCTGGTCATTGGCGCCTCCCTCTCCCTCTCCAACACATCCTCCTCCTCCGTAAGTGCACGGCGAAGCCCTGCCGGAGTACTGCAGTTCCACCATCACCACGCCGTCGTGCTGCTGCTGGAACCTTCTTCCCCAACCTCTCCTTTGCCTTGCTGGATCAAGAAGGAGGAGACGTCTCCCGTCCCGTACGTGTGTTGAACGCGGAGGTGCCGTCCGTTCGGTACTAGATCATCGGTGAATTGGATCACGGCAAGTACGACTACCTCATCCGCGTTCACTCGAACGCTTCCGTTGTGATCTACAAAGTGGTATGTAGATGCTATCTAATCTGAATACTCGTTGCTAGATGAACTCATAGATGGATCTTGGTGAAACCGTAGGAAAAAATTTAATTTTCTGCAACGTTCCCCAACAAGATATCCTACGAGATACTTGAATTCCCACTTATAAACTCCCGAAACTTTCTGGTTATGCAATCAGGTGTTGGGGATACAGGGGACACAAAATATATCACCCAAACTAAAAATACCTAGATCCAGCTGTATCCATCCGTCAACACATAACCAAGAAACCTTCGAAAATCGTTTACCTCAACCTTCGAAAAGCATCCGTTATACGAGTTATGGCAATACTCCCGCACTCGCCTCAGTACTGGGCTATCGGGGTTATCTCACCAACAACTGTACAAAAGAGATTTTCGATGTCGGCGTACTAAACTCAGGTATTCCAGAACTGCAACGATAAAATTATGACGACAACACCTCAGAGCTCAACTCCCCGGGACACTTCCACTAAACCCCTGACAGGAGGCACCAAGACAATGTTCTCATCACAAAACCATCGAAACGATTCTAAGATACCCGCATGATCCTAAAATTTTTTTTTAGTGAAATTTGAGAAGAGAAGAGTCAAAACTCTATGTCAGGATGCCTTACCAGAGCGATGAGGAGACTGGGAAGTAAAAAAGAATTCCTAAACTCTCCGATACATAATTCCTAAATGACTCAAAACATTTTTCTAGACACAACTCGGCCGCTAAAAACGATCAATCAGTGGGGGCTCCTAAGGTCGGGGAAGGCTCTGATTACCAACTTGTAACGCCCTCGATGCGGCTATATCTCCCACGTGTCGAAGCACGACTTAGAGGCATAACCGCATTGAAAGCAATGTCGCAAGTGAGGTAATCTTCACACAACCCATGTAATACATAAGGGAAAGAGATACATAGTTGGCTTACAATCGCCACTTCACGCAATACATGAGTAAAGCATTACATCAAACAGATACAATCAAGGTCCGACTACGGAACCAAAATAAAAGAAGACTACCCCAAATGCTACACAGATCCCCGATCGTCCCAACTGGGCTCCACTACTGATCAACTGAAATGAAACAACACAATGAACAAGATCTTCATCGAGCTCCTCCTTGAGCTCGGGTGCGTCACCTGCACGGTTTCATCGGCACCTGCAAACTGGTTTTGGAAGTATTTGTGAGTCACGGGGACTCAGCAATCTCACACCCGCGAGATCAAGACTATTTAAGCTTATGGGTAGGAGAAGGTAGTGAGGTGGAGCTGCAGCAAGCGACTAGCATATCTGGTGTCTAACATACGCAAATGAGAGCGAGAAGAGGAGGCAAAAGCACGGTCGAACAACTATGATCAAGAAGTGATCCTAGAACAACCTACGTCAAGCATAACTCCAACACCGTGTTCACTTCCCGGACTCCGCCGAGAAGAGACCATCACGGTCACACACGCGGTTGATGTATTTTAATTAAGATCAACTTCGGGTTTTCTACAACCGGACATTAACAAATTCCCATCTGCCTCATAACCGCGGGCACGGCTTTCGAAAGATAATACCCTGCAGGGGTGTCCCAACTTAGCCCATTATAAGCTCTCATGGTCAACGAAGGATATTCCTTCTACCGAGAAGACCCGATCGGTCTCGGAATCCCGGCTAGAAGACATTTCGACAATGGTAAAACAAGACCAGCAAAACCACCCGATGTGCCGACAAATCCCGATAGGAGTCGCACGTATCTCGTTCTCAGGGCACACCGGATGAGCAAGACGTCGGGTTGGCATAGACCCTGGTTGCCCAAGGGGCGCCGGACATTGCTCGGTTTGGACCAGCAATCGAAGGAGAACTGGCCCAGGGGTTTAAAATAAAGATGACCCTTGAGTCTGCAGAACCCAAGGGAAAAAGGCTTAGGTGGCAAATGGTAAAACCAATGTTGGGCCTTGCTGGAGGAGTCTTATTCAAAGCGAACTGTCAAGGGGGGCCCATAAATCACCCAACCGTGTAAGGAACGCAAAATCCGGGAACATAACACTGGTATGACGGAAACTAGGGCGGCAAGAGTGGAACAAAACACCAGACATAAGGCCGAGCCTTCCACCCTTTACCAAGTATATAGATGCATTAATTAAATAAGAGATATTGTGATATCCCAACAAGTAAACATGTTCCAACAAGGAACAACATCTCCATGTTCCAACAAGGAACAAACTTCATCTTCACCTGCAACTAACAACGCTATAAGAGGGGCTGAGCAAAGCGGTAACATAGCCAAACAACGGTTTGCTGGGACAAGGTGGGTTAGAGGCTTGGTTTAACAATATGGGAGGCATGATAAGCAAGTGGTAGGTATCGCAGCATAGGCATAGCAAAAGAGCGAGCAGCTAGCAAGCAAAGATAGAAGTGATTTCGAGGGTATGGTCATCTTGCCTGAGATCCCGCAAGGAAGAAGAACGAGTCCATGAAGAAGACAAACGGACGTAGTCGAACGAATCCTCACAACTCCGGAACGAAACCGAAGCTAACGAGAGAAGCAACCCGGAAAGAAACAAACAACATAGTAAACAACCACCACATACACATGGCATGATGCACAAAAAAGTATGATGCATGTCCGGTTTAATGAGCATGGCATGGCAAAGTGCAACAAACAACGCTACAAATTAAGTGGAGCTCAATATGCAACGAGTTGCATATTGACGAAACACCACAACAATTATTTAGTTCTCTTTCGGTTATGTACCCAACAATATTAAATGTTGATTAACATGGCAAGGGGTGAAACACAAGTAAACTAACTATTTAGCCAAGTTTAAATGAGGCCGGAACAACAAACAACAATTCCGGGAAATCCTCATGTCCATATTATGAATTTGGTACTTTTCTGCCCTAAACCATATTTTAGAGTTGTTAAACATGCAAAGTAATGAAACCATGTTAAACTATGCATTTTTCCACCCCATTTACATATAAAGTTTATTAAATTTGAAGCTACGGTTATTTAGTTATGAAATAAATCATTTTAACATGGCATTTAAGCAAATTAAACAAACAACAAGTTTAAACATTTTTAACATGGATGAAAGTGGCATATTATGAGATTAGACAGAAATCTAAGCATTTTACATGTTAAAATCATTTTAATCCGATGCACCATTTGTGAGTTATTAAATGCATGATCTAGAGGGGCTTTCTGCAAATCTGCCAACTTTGGAAATTAGACAAATTCGCAGAACAGGAAAAAAACATGACACGGGCAAAAACTGGCTGGGCCACAACAGAGCAGAGGGGCTGGAGGAGCTGCTCACCCATGGGCCAAGGCCTGCTGGATCTGGCGAAGAGGAGCTGGGTCTGGGCGCGCGAGGCAGGCCCAGGCGTGGTCAGCGAGCGGTCAACGGGCGCGACGTGCGCTCGAACGACTCGAGACAGAGGCGCCGTCCTCCTCTGCACGACAGGAAGCAGAGCAGCGGCGGCGTGGGACTTGGTGGCTGGGTCGACGCAGCAAGAAGCAGGCACGGCGGCGCTGAGGACTCCGGCGGGCGCGATGGAGGCCGGGGCGGCATGGATCCAGACGGGGAACTCGAGGAGGAAGGAGGTAGCTCGCGGAGGCGTCTGTAGACCGAAGCAGGGGAGGCCGCGATGCAGAGGTCATCCAGGGCGCATGGATCCGGCGCGGGACAAGCCTAGGGCCGTGGGGGTTGGGGACGACCCGATCTGCGCGTTGTCGGCGGCGGGAATCCATGGTCGGCGGCGGCTGTTGCTCCCTGGTGCAGCACAAGAGAGGGAGAGAGAGAGATGAGCACGGGCAGCAGGTGAAGGAAAGAAAGAAGGAACGGGAGGGAGGAGGCGCGAGGCGAGGTTCCTCCGGCGACGGGGAGCTGCTGCTCCGGCTGCTTGCAGGTGAGGAGGCCCGCAGGAGGTGCGAGGCAGGGGCTCCTGCTCGTGGCCGGAAAACACGGGAGGAGGTCGAGAAGAATTTTGGATTGGGGGCTCGGGCTTCTGGAACGAGGAGGAGGGAGAGCGCTGGTTGGGTGAATCGTGCAGGGGAGATCCCGAGGGGGATTCGGTGGAGAGTGGCGGCGGCGGGGGATGGGATAAGGGGAGAATTTTTAGGGTTGTCCAAAATAGACTAGGGGTGGACTATATATATGGAAAAGGAGGGGAGTTTGGATCATCCGATCAAAATCAAACAGTCGAGATAAAATAGGCTTCGAAAGTCCAAATGAGTAAACGGAGATATTATATAGATGTTTGGGGATGAACCGAATGCAACGGTGATGACTGAGCAGGTTGGGTTCGGGTAAGTATTCGGACGTGCGCGAGGTTGCGGAAGAGAGTCCATGGCTATGCAAAGAGATAAGGTGGTCAAATAAGAGGGAAACGAGAACCCGGTTGGTCTCGGATCGATCAATGAAGGCGAGGGGGGAACGCGGCAACTACGAACGAATGCAAGCTTTAAAAACAATGACGGCAACGAGGTGCCGATGCAATGCGGATGATGAATGCAACAAACAAATAAATAACACAGTTGACACGCAAAACATGGAAGACATCTGGAGCGTCGGTCTCGGGGCGTTACACTACTTTTACCATGCAATTTGTTGTTGCAGTGTATATGTTCTATTTTTAGTTTTCTGCAGAAAGCATTTCGGAGCTACCGATATGACAAACTCGGTGACACCGAAGCAACTTTAGAGTCTAAACATGTGAAATTGGTTAGACCGAGACACAGTTCGGTGACTCTGAGATGCTAGGGTTTCACTAAGAAAGTAAACTCGGTCATACCGATTTATACACTTCGGTCAGACCTAGTGGTACATGTGCAATGGCCTGGGCCAAATCGGTGAGACCGAATCTTTCAAATCGGTCGGTCTGAGATGGGTTTGGCGGAAACCTAACCCTAAGTTTTTGGATCAAAACTAATCTAAAGGAAGTTTTAATTGGATAGGACTATTTCAATCGTGGCAAGAATCATGGCATTGTCTTTGTGCTAAGAATCGGAGTGTAGAGAGCACAAATGGTCGAGTTCATACCCTAGCTTGGTGATGAACCCGCTACGGCGACAACGGCGGTGAATATTTCGTTGACGGCGGAGGACACCATAGTGCTTCTGGCGGTACGTCACATAAATTACCCCCGAAGTTGAAAAATATTTCTCACGCATGCCACCTATAAGTATAAAAAAACGTTTCACACAAGGGAGCCCCCGCCTGGACAACCCCATGCTATAGGGACCTCCTATATTGTGCTTTGCACGCTGGGAGAAGACACACCCGTTTGGGCCGGCCCATGTGCGGGCGGCCTGTTTTTTTTTTCATTTTTTCTCCTTTAAATTATTTGGTACTTTCAAAAATAAAAAAACTGATAATTTTAAAATAAAATGTTCAATAAATCATAATTTTTTTGTGGATTCAGAAATGTTTGCAATGTTTTTTTAAATGTTCGCAATTTTGAAAACAATTTTTTTATGAAGTCGAAAAATGTTCATGTTTTTAAAAAAGTTCATGTATTAAAAAATATTAATGAAATTGAACAAAATGTTCGCCAAAATATTATCGGTGATACAGCAAAATGTTATCATGATTATTGAAGATTATAATTTTTTTTCTATTGCAACGTATGAGCCCTTTTGCTAGTCAATATCAAAGGTAAAAGTAAGAACAATGCATGAGGTTCTTCCCCAAATGGTCAAAGGTCTTGAATTTCCAACTACATAGGTCTACATAGTATTCGCAAAAAAAAACATAGGTCTACATAGGTCACGGTGCACAACTTGGCTCCACCGGCACCCATTCCAATTCCAGACCCTGCCTTTTGGCAAAAAAAGAAGACCCAAACCCTGCCCTTTGGCAAAAAAGAAGACCCAAACCTCCTCCTCAAAAGAAAAAAGAAAAAAAAGACCCAAACCCTGCCAGCCCCGGATCAAAGAACCATGCCTCGGTCCCCCACAAAAAGGACGCGCACAGCCTGCGCCGCCTCCTCCCACTCCCACCCATCTCAAGTCGTTTCCAATAAAACGCGCTACCTCCATGTCCCCGCACCACACCACCTCCATCTCCATGGACACCTCCACCCTCGCCGCCGTCGCTTCTTTCGTCGCCTTCTCCACGAAGCCCCGCCTCCTCCCGCCACTCAACCCCTCTCGCAGCCTTCCACGCACCCGCGGCTTCCTTGCCGTCTGCTGCTCTCACTCCCACGCCTCTCCTCCGCCCTCGCCCCTCCCGTGCACTGCGTCCGATGAGGAGGAGGTCGCTCCTCCGCGCCTCCGCCTCCGCCTGCTCGCCGAGGAGTTCGGCGCTCTCCCGGACGCCGACCGCGCGCGCCGCCTGCTCGCGTACGCGGCCGCGCTCCCGCGGCTGCCCCAGGCGGACCGCGTCGCGGCCAACCGCGTCATGGGGTGCGTCGCGCAGGTTTGGCTCCTGGGCAGCTGCGACCGCTCGGGACGCATGCGGTTCGCAGCCGACTCCGACTCCGAGCTCTCGCGCGGGTACTGTTCCTGCCTCGTCTCCGCGCTCGACGGCGCGGGCCCCGAGGAGGTGCTCGACGTGGACCCCGCCGATCTTGCGCTGCTCGGTGTGGCCGCGGGGGCGCGGTCCCGGGTCAATACGTGGCACAACGTGCTCGTCGGCATGCAGAAGCGGGCGCGGGCAGCCATTGCGGCGCGCGAGGGCAGGCGTCCTGGGGAGCCGTTCCCGTCGCTCGTGATCGGCCGGGACGGCGCCGTCCGCGCGCAAGGAAGCTACGCTGAGGCCAAGGTGAGCGCTCTTTCTTTCGGCTAGCTTATTGCTGTTAGTCAGTTGGTTTTTCTCCATGATCTCATGGAAAAGACGTGTCCATGTCCCCACAAATTGGAAATTAGTACTCACATGTTTGACTAAGAAATAGCTAAGAAAGCAGTGGCTGGCTTGAATATATGACGTGTAGAATCTGCCAAAGCTGGGTGCAAATTGACCTTCCTCACTATAATGGCATCGGATAATTATAAAGGTGCTTTTCTATTGGTTGTTGGGTTTCGCCTTTTTCCTTTTTCTAGAATCTGCGATGTGGTCATAGCTATGTGTATGGTCAAGAATGGAGACTATGGCTATAATAATCGGATCGACAGTGTCTGTGTCGGCGTGACTCTTACCTTCTACTTTGTGTGGACTTGCTTGGGCATATTCAGTATGCACCACACATATTTCTTACTTACATGCTTCGTTCTTTTCTGACAATGAAAGGGCGCCTCTTTGGAAAAAAAGATGCAAGTCTTTACTTTGCCTAAAAGAGCTGCAACAGTTAGAAGGATCAACCGTTAGAGCATCTTTAAAAGATGATTTGTAATAGTACACCTCCATTTCTTAGAAGGGTGCACGTGAGATATTTCAGATCCAGACATAAGAACATTTGTTGTTGGAGATTACAGTTTCCTTCTTTCTTTCTAAATCTACCAAAAATTGAATGATGTGAATGATCTTCCTAATGATCTGGAAGAAACCATCTATTGGAGATGTTGTTACTTTGGCAGGAAAATCCTTGCCAAAGAGGCACCGACTATCACTTTTTGATATTTATGGAATAGACCATTCATCAAGTTAAGAATAACAAACCTTAAACCTTACAATATACTTCCTCCGTCCCATAATATAAGAGCGTTTTTGACACAAATACGCTCTTATATTATGGGACAGAGGGAGTAGCCGAGAGAAAAATGTGAAAGGCTAAATGCCCACTGAAAGATGCTGATATCTGCAAAGTTATTTAAGTTTGAATTTAAAATCTTAGCAAATGAAAGATAAGTTAAATGCTACACATTTTGTAGTGTAAGCTTGCTGCTGTCTCTTCATGGAGTATAAAGACATGTTGACTAGTTTTAATTATTAATTTTGCAGGCGAAGTTTTTATCTCCTGACCAGTCCAAGATTTCCGAGCTTGTGAATGCCCTCAGAGAGAAACAAATTGGAATTGTGGCCCATTTCTACATGGATCCTGAGGTGCAAGGCATACTAACTGCTGCAAAGAGGCAATGGCCCCACATTCACATATCCGACTCATTGGTAATGGCAGATAGTGCTGTTCAGATGGCTGAAGCAGGATGCAAATATATCGCTGTGCTAGGTGTTGACTTCATGTCAGAAAATGTCCGTGCAATACTTGATCAAGCAGGATTTACTCAGGTATTTTTATCAGTTAGTATCATTGACTTTCACTATGTATTGCGAAGTCTTGTGGTATTATATATGTTGTCATTGTGGACATAACACAGCACAAGAGTTAAGCTCTAGGGAGTATTTATATGCACTTCGATATATTCTGTTGGTGAAATGGCGTTACATGGGACCATCATATGTCATTGTTGTTTTTTGACTGGATTCTTGACATAGTAAATTTTGTTTTGTTGTTACTTTACTGCATTATAAAAACCAGTCAAGACTGGCAATTTAGAGAACTGTAACCTAACTATTAGTGGACACTATCATATTTTGAATTCCCAATGATTTGATAAACCACAGCTGTTTATGTCTTATTTATTTGACCCCCACTCCCTCCCTCCATCTCTCTCGCTCTGTCTCTCACCCCTTCGTTTACTGATTCGTACGCAGGTTGGTGTTTATAGAATGTCCAGCGAGCAAATTGGCTGTTCCTTGGCAGATGCTGCTTCAAGTTCTGCTTATACACATTTTCTTAAGACGGCATCAAGATCTCCTCCTTCTTTACATGTCATTTATATCAATACCTCGCTGGAAACAAAAGCTCATACTCATGAACTTGTTCCTACGATAACCTGTACCTCTTCCAATGTTGTTGCAACTATACTACAGGTAGTCGTTTGACTTGTATCAGTATTATATATCTTGGTGGATTTGCATTGCATTATTTTCCAGCAAGGTTTATTATATTTATCTCTTTATTAGGTCATTATGCTCACTTGTCCAGCTACCTTGTAGGCATTTGCCGAAATACCAGATCTTAATGTCTGGTATGGTCCTGATTCCTATATGGGTGCGAACATAGCAGACCTATTTAAGAGAATGACTATCATGTCAGATGAAGAGATTACAGAGATACATCCAGATCACAACAGGAAAACTATAAGTTCATTATTACAGCGTCTTCATTACTATCAGGTTTGTCTGATTCTGTACCTTTTGCTGTGCTAAATTAGACAGTCTATTCTCGCTTTCTTGCATGCATTTTATGCAGTTAAACTGAACATTAGAGTATGGTACTCATGCCTGCACATTGTATGACTAGCCAAAAATCCAGTGCAACTGCATTTTTTTATTAGTTATAAGCAGAAAGTGAGAGTTGCCCAGTTAACTAGCAGACAATTAGACGAAAACCTTTACAAACCCACCCACATGCCCATGACTTGTCACGTCATCTGCACCGCGTGCTCAACAGCAGCCAGCAGACGCGCAGCAGCCCTTCCCCGTTTCACCTAAAGGTTCCACCACGTAGATACGGGAGCCGGCCACCCAACCACATGCCTGAAATGTCCGCCCGCATTTCAATCGAAAATTGAACGAACCGGACGAATTTCGTGCAAACCGGACCTAATTCATGCAAAGTTTGACATACTACATTAAAACCGGATGATTTTGACAAGTTAAATAGTTCCAAACAAGTTGGGGTAGGCTAGAGGTGAAACCCATAAGATCTCGCGGCCAACTCATGGCTCTGTCACATGGATAGCAAGCTTCCACGCACCCCTGTCCATAGCTAGTTCTTTGGTGATACTCCAATCCTTCAGGTCTCTCTTAACGGACTCCTCCCGGTCTACCCGGACCTCTCTTGACATTCTCCGCACGCTTTAGCCGTCCGCTGTGCACCGGAGCTTCCGGAGGCCTGCGCTGAATATGCCCAAACCATCTCTAACGATGTTGGACAAGCTTCTCTTCAATTGGTGCTACCCCAACTCTATCTCGTATATCATCATTCCGGACTCGATCCTTCCTCGTGTGGCCACACATCCATCTCAACATACGCATCTCCACCACACCTAACTGTTGAACATGTTGCCTTTTAGTCGGCTAACACTCAGCGCCATACAACATTGCAGGTCGAACCGCCGTCTTGTAGAACTTGCCTTTTAGCTTTTGTGGCACTCTCTTGTCACAGAGAATGCTAGAAGCTTGCCGCCACTTCATCCATCCGGCTTTGATTCGATGGTTCACATCTTCATCAATACCTCCATCCTCCTGTAGCATTGACCCCAAATATCGAAGGTGTCCTTCTGAGGTACCACCTGCCCATCAAGGCTACCCTCCTCCTCACACCTAGTAGTACTGAAACCGCACATCATGTACTCGGTTTTAGTTCTACTAAGCCTAAACCCTTTCGATTCCAAGGTTTGTCTCCATAACTCTAACTTCCTATTTACCCCCGTCCGACTATCATCATCTAGCATGACATCATTTGCAAAGAGCATACACCATGGGATATCTCCTTGTATATCCCTTGTGACCTCATCCATCACCAAGGCAAAAAGATAAGGGCTCAAAGCTGACCCCTGATGCAGTCCTATCTTAATCGGGAAGTCATCAGTGTCGACATCACTTGTTCGAGCACTTGTCACAGCATTATCGTACATGTCCTTGATGAGGGTAATGTACTTTGCTGGGACTTTGTGTTTCTCCAAGGCCCATCACATGACATTCCGCGGTATCTTATCATAGGCCTTCTCCAAGTCAATGAACACCATATGCAAGTCCTTCCTTTGCTCCCTGTATCTCTCCATAAGTTGTCGTACCAAGAAAATGGCTTCCATGGTCGACCTCCAGGCATGAAACCAAATTGATTTTTGGTCACGCTTGTCATTCTTCTTAAGCGGTGCTCAATGACTCTCCCATAGCTTCATTGTATGGCTCATCATCTTAATTCCACGGTATCCAAAAGTTAAACTAAAATCTCAAAAAAAAAACTAAGCAAGGTATCGGACGGTAACCTCATAAGCATGGCCTCCCTAGCTGGCGGGATCTCCGTAGTCCGCTCCGTCGACGTCGCCGCTGCCGTCGGAGTTGTCTTCCTTCCGCGGATATATGAGGCACTGCATTGGATGGCAAAAATGGCCTGGACAGCACGGTCCGGAATTTGTGGGGGATTTGCGGCACGGTGTTGAGATGTCCTAACCCAACGCTCAAACTGTATGCATTAGTTGGACTACCACCCAGTACGCTGCCCCCACCTCTGCAGCTTTTCCCTGCCAAACGGACCGCAAAAAATCAGCAAAATGCTTTCAACTTTTTCTCATTTCCTACCCGGCATGAATCACAAGTTAAAGGCTTGTGGCTAAGATAACTATTTCTTCAGTAAGCTATGATAGCAACAATTCTGCACACACACAAATATAGGACAAATGTTTCCTACTACCGGGTGTAGGTACTCCCATTTTTGTTTTGTACGTTTTAGGTAGTATCCATCATACCGGGGTTATGTATGCGTAGTATGTACTCCCTACATCCCAAAATAAGTGACTCAACTTTGTACTAACTTTAGTACAAAGTTAGTATAAACTTGAGTCACTTATTTTGGGACGGATGGAGTAGTATGTAGTATGTAAGAATTTTTAGGTAGTATATATACTATTTTTTAGGTAGTATGTGTTATATTTTGGTGATACTCCTTTTTATGTACAAATATGTACGTATTTCACAAATATGATAAAAACATGGGCTCACATCCAATTTTTTCACATAACTCGCTTTGGAGTAGCTTAGATATAGTATATGAACATACTAAAAATGAGTAATATATATACTACCACATGGTAGTATATGAGACATGGGTGTAACTACACCCGGTAGTAGGATGCATTTCCTTATATATATATACATATGTAAAATGTTTGGGCCACCTAGGTGCCTGGGCACCTTGATCGGGTCCAACCCGTTAGTGCATTTTCTAGAAATTCTGATTTGTTTCCTAGTATTTGCATGCAAGACTTTCCATGTATGAGAAATTCCCTGAATTAGTACATCTC
Organism: Aegilops umbellulata; assembly: GCA_032464435.1. Lineage (NCBI taxonomy): Eukaryota > Viridiplantae > Streptophyta > Magnoliopsida > Poales > Poaceae > Aegilops > Aegilops umbellulata. The sequence continues at coordinate 154,111,941 of CP136058.1, read as the reverse complement.
CTTTTATTGCTTTCCTTCTCTCATACATTTTCATCCAGAAGTTGTGCAATACGTATTTGTGACTATACACTGAAATTGATTCGGTACCATGCCCTCAAATCTGTGTAGACATACATCCAAAAAAAAGTTAGGTATCATACACGCTTTGTGACTACATATAATACCTATGTATCATTGGGTATGTACTCATAATTCTCACGTGAGGGTATGCACTTGTAGATAAATATGATGAGCATGCACATACCTAAAAACATATTGAGTACTCTCAGTTTTTCATATCCGTAATTGTATTGGATCCTACCAATTTCATATCATTTGGCGAGTATATACCCGTATTATTGGGGTATGTACTCATATATTTCACGCCGAGGTATAATACCTACATATCATTGGGGCATGTACTCATATATTTGGTATAATACCTACATATTATTGGAGCATGTACTCATATAATAACAATTAGGTATAATACCTACATATTATTCGGGTATGTACTCATATATTTCACACCGAGGTATGTAGTGAAATATGCAAAAGGAATTAGGTATAATATGTATGTATCATTGGGGTATGTAGTCATATATTTTACGCCAGGGTATGTAGTTGTACAGAATAGGTATATAGTTGTAGAGAAATATTGGGGTATGTACGCATATAATTCAATTTCGCATACCCACTTATTTTTGGACTATGTACTTCAAAACAATTAGGTATAATACCTACATATTATTGGGGTATATATTAATATATTTCACGCCTGGGTATGTAGATTTAGGGAATATGAAAAAACAATTAGGTATAATATCTCTATTATTGAGGTATGAACTCGTATATTTCACACCAGGAACGTAGCTGTAGAGAAATGTTGGGATATATACATACAGAAAAATCTAATGACTATATACTCACATAAAAATCCCTGCATACAAAGTGCTAAAAGTTCTTACTATATTTTACACGGCAATAGTATGGAAGCTTTTTTATTACTAGTAAATGAGCACGTGCAATGCACGTTGATATTAGGGAGAAAATCAACTGCACGTTGATATTACGTAGGATATCAGTTACATGTTAATTATGAGATTAATATAGATGTTGATATTTGATATGCTATCAATTGCACGCTTAACATGTTGAGAGCTCATCATTGAAGCAATGTAGGTCATTTGATCTGCCTTTTTGGGTCTTTTTATATTGGTATAGACTTGATCTCACTAATGTACAATTGTGACACACATTAAATAATCAGACTTCTCTTTGCATATAAGGTACGCCATGCAAACATCTATGGAAGGTAATCTATTGACATAATTGACACGCATCAAAACCATGCAAACAAGTATGGAAAGTTTTTTTCCGACAAAGATATAAATTAAAATATAAGCTCATTTATTAACAGATCAAATCCAATAACCCATATACCCAGCATCACAACACAATCATGATACAATCGAACGACATTTAGGCAAGGTGTCTGGGCACCTAGGTGCCCCAAACAAGGTGCAGAATAAGTTATTCTTCACCCGAGGTAATCTTATGATCATTTCATAAATAAATTACATTTGAAATACAAATAGTTACATTCATATTGATTTAGTACGTAAAATTTGGCATAAGAAAAAAAAGGTCATAAGACCAGAAAAATTGCATTTTATGTTTTTACATTTGTAATTTTACGTAACATAAAATATTTTTTACGAAATAAGACAAAATTTACGAAACGTAAAATTACGATGCATTGATGTTAAAATAAAGGAATGGGGCGGTGAAGAATAACTATTTGGATCACGGAGCGCCTATATAGGAGCCACAGGGATGTTCTTGAACTAAAAAAAATAGCAGAGCCCCTTGTCCAACCACTCCCTCGTCCACCATCCACCACGTCCACCGTCGAGCCGTGCCGCACCTGGCAGGAAATCGGCCGATGCGCCACCTCCGACCCTGGATCCGATCGCCACGCCACCTCCGACCCCGGATCCGGCCACCACGCCGCCGCCTCCCCTGGATCCGCCCGCGGGGCCACCTTCTCCCCCTGGATCCCCCCGCGCCATTGCGCGCCGTCGATCCACCAGACTACCTCTCTGCCCCGATCTTCGTGACCACCCATCGCCGCCCCTAGCTCCGGCGAGCCACCGACCCCTAGCTATGGTGCCACCCTCCGACGCCTCGACGCGCTGCCCGGCACCGATCCCCTGCCTCCGGCGCGCCACCCCCACTGCCTCGACGCGCCAACCTCCACCGCCCTCACGGCCTCGACGCGCCACCCGCTGCTGACCGCCTGGCTCCGGCGCGCCACCCGCCGTCGCTCCCACCCGGACCCCGGACGCATCTCCTACAGCCGTTCCCTGTCCTTGGCCCCGACGAGTCTCCTGCCGCCGCTCATCCCCGCAGCGCCTCTCCGTGGTCAGACCTCCAGAAGCAGAGCAGATCCCATGCTCCTGCAGGTCAACTGCTACTCCCGCGACCGGTCAATCTCCACTGGCGCCTTTGCATCGTCTCCTGCATCGCGCAAAAGGTCTCCCCCTAACCAGCGATGGCAGCGGTGTCCGGGTCCAGTCCCGCTCACCTCCCCAATCCCCATCCCATTGGCCGACCTGCAGCTGGGGGAGGTCTCGACCTGCAGCTGGAGGAGGTCTCAACCTGCTGGTACATATGCCTGAAAAGCTTGAACCTACTGTGGATACTTGGTCTTCTAAATACAGTTAGGATTACAAGAAATACATGTAGTCACAAATTGTCATCAATGGCGGTGTCTTGTTTCAGGCGGCCACCATCAAGGATTTTTTCTGGAAAAGGCATTCCGTGCCGAGAGAGATGCCTCCAGCCTTATCTTCTTGTGGGTATTTGCAAGTTGTCATCATTCTGTTCTTGTAGCACAACCGCGAAGCTGAGGAAAAGTAGAGGTTGAGATTTCATGGCCAGGAGCTCGATCACTTGTCAATCCCTATGTCCTATGGGCTGATTCGTTTAGAATTTTGTTAGATTAACTAGCAAGCAATTTTCTGCAAACTACAAAATGTACAGAGTAAACTTTGAGGCCGAGCACAGCGCGAGCTTCAGTTCATGGCAGTCACCCGGTCCCTACCCGCCCTATGCTATTGAATCAGACTCGCAACAGAGACACTGTTGAAAATTATAGAGATGTTTTATGTCTGCAACAAAAACAATGTTCACATTTCTTATGCGTGGAAAAACAAGAACTGATGCGTTCCTCTGTTTGTATGCTCATGCCCTGGGGGCTGAGGATGAAAAGTACCTCCTAGTTGGGCTATGTCGCAGAGATATATAGACATTTTGGCTTTTATTGATTTTAATAAAAAATGCATTTTTCTGTTGGTGCATGAAGCATGTCCGTGAATATCTATCGGTTCTTTTTTGAACTTCCGTGAGTAGCTATTAGTGAATTGGTTGACATCTGAAAGATAATTCGCTGTGTTATTACTTTTGACACTTTTTCAGATTTTGAGATTTCCTGTTTGTGTATATAATAGAAAGAGAAAGAAGTTAAAAAATAAGAATTGACAAGGTTCAAAAATATGCAACACGATAAAAAGTTCGTGTACGTAATTTGCATGCAGAAATAAAATGGAATCCACAAGAAAGTTCCTGTATAAAAAAAGCTGAAGTTCGCATAGAGTAAAAGGGTGCATTTCTGAAAAAGATGTATTGAAAAGTACATGTTCTTGAATTCCTGATGCTTATATGGTCATCCCCGAGGAGTAAAAACGCAGAGTCCACATGTAACATAATGATAATTTAAAAATTGTTCAAGTATTCTCCTCCAGGAACGTTGATGCATATAAATAAACCAAATTCGGGAGGTTGGAAAAATCAAACCCGTCAATGAAAAAATTGTACCTAAAATGGTGAAAAGGTACTTAAAAGGTTAAAAAAAATAGAAGTTTAAATTAAAAAATGGAGTGGCTTGATGTTTATTAGAAAACTGGGATTTTTTCTGTTACTAAAAGAAACAAAACCAAGAAGTCCAAATTAAAAAAGAGGAGCAGTTCGATGTTTATACAAAAATTCAAATTTCCTCGTTATTAAAAGAATGGAAACAAGAAGTTCAAAATAAAATAATGCAGTAGTTCGATTTGTAAAAATGGGAAAATCCAAATCCGCTAACAAGAGGATCATAGGAAGTTCAAACAAAAATAACAGAGCAGTTCAAAAATAAAAGAAACACTTAGAAAAGTGGATATTTCACTGTTTCTAAAAATAAAAAACAAGATGTTCAAATTTTTAAAATAGTGAAGCTCAAAAAAATCATAAAAAGGGACTTTCAAAGTTTCTAAACTAAAAAACTCTAGAAGTTCAAATTTAAATAAACGGATGGTCCAAATTTATTACAAAACTAGGATATTTTTGTTACTAAAAGAAATAATCAAGAAGTCCAAATTACAAAAATAGAGAAGTTCGGTATTTACCAAAAAAAAGCTCAAACTTTCATTGTTACTAAAGAATAAAAATGAAGAAGATCAAATAAAAAAAAAGGAGTAGTCGATATATATGGGAAACTTTAATTCTTTTCCGTTCCTAGGAAAAATAAATATATGAAGTTCAATTTCTAAAGAAATGTTTGGTGCTTATTTAAAAACAATTTTTTTCTAAGAATAAGACTAAGAAGTTCAAATTGAAATAACAAAGAAGTTCAAAGTATATAAAAAACTCAGATTTTCTAAAAAGACTTTTGCTAGAAATTCACGTGGTCGGCCCAGGAAAGTTAAAAAATTATTGTGAAGGAGGTTCACCGTGTATTTTCATGTGCAAAAATACACCAAAAAATGTTGTACAAATCCGATGAACGGGTGAGGATTTACGAACAAAAATACGTGACAGAAGTTCAGCGTGAAAACAACAAGCAGTCCAACTACTACACCAAATGCGCTTCGGATGAGAATAAAAAAGCTAAAAGCCTAAAAGGTTTGTTACAAGAAGTTCACGTCCTCCTCCCGGTGCAGTTCAAGATCTCTAGTGCGAGACGTGCGACCTTCAATTACAAGTTAAAAACAGGCAAAAACGACGTTGTTTTTGTCATTTTTAGTACTGCTCTCAAACGGCAACGAATTTGTAACAACTATTTACATCAAAAAGTTGTTCCTATTTATAAGCTTTCCAACAGTATATTATATGCTACATTCCGATGTACGGTTTAAAAGTTTCACATATACCAATTAAAACACGTTTTTATGTATTGAAAAGATTCTTTTGAACCGCCACGAGTATGAAAAAATGATCAACACGTGAAAGTTGCGTGTTTTCAACAACTTTCCATCGGTATATCATTTGCTCAATTCCGATGGTTGGGGAGTTATAGGTAAAGAACAACACGTGAAAAATAGAGTGAAGTTCAAAAAGAACTGCTCCAGAAGTTCAACCTCTTCATGAAGTGCATTTTCGGAGACTTCTATTTTTCCAATGAAGGCAGAACGCATGATCTCAAAAGTTCAAATTGATAACTGCCAGAAGTTCACGTACTACACGGTGTGCATTTTGTATTAAAAAAAGAATGAAAATGCAAAGCCTAAAGTTTTGTTGCTAGAAGTTCAAGTACTCGACCCGAGAAAGTTCAAAAATTCTTGTGAGAGAGGTTGAACAAAAATATGTGACAGAAGTTCAAGGTGGAGAAGTTCAACTACTGCAAGGAATGCATTTCAGGTGAGAAAAAAAGTATAGAAAAACAAAAGCTTAAAAGGTTTGTTGAAAGAAGTTTAAGTGCTCTATCTGAGGTAGTTCAAAAGTTCTTGCGAAAGAGGTTCACCTTGTATTTCCATGTTCAAAAACACAAAAAAGAAATTGTTTTTTGCATTGTAAAATAATTCTCTCAATCCACAAAAGAAATTCAGTTATTATTTGGGAGCAATATGATTTCAAGAAGAAAAAAATCAAATTATAAAAATGGAAAAATTTCATGTACTATATGGTATGTTTGTAATATGAGAAAAATGAATTAAAAGGCAAGGTCCAAATTTTTTGTTGTTATAAGTTCAAGTCCTCGGTCGGAGAAAGTTAAAAAATTATTGTTAGAGAAGTTTGTACAAAAGGAATATCATTTGTGTAACACTAACGAATGGATAAGAAAATTACAAACGAAAATACGTCACAGAAGTTCAACGTGAAAACAGCAGGAAGTTCAACTACTACACTGAATGAATTTCAGATGCAAAACTTTTAAAACCGTCGCAAGTATGAAAAAATGATCAACACGGGAAAGTTGCGTGTCTACAACAGCTTTCCATCGGTATATCACTTGCTCAATTCCAGTGAGTGGATGGAGAGCTACGAGAAAAAAAAAGCACGTGAAAAACAAAGTGAAGTTCAAGTAGACATGTCGAGAAGTTCAAGTTCTTCACGCGGTGCAATTTCGAAAAATCTGTTTCGCGATAAAGGCAGAGCGCATGATCTCGTTGTTTTCAAAATTACTTGAAAACGGCCAGGAATCAGAGAAAACCAACATGAAAAAGTTTCGCATTTTCCGTAGCTTTTCAACGTTATATTATTTGCCCCATTCTGTGTAGAAATTACGGCGAAAATATGTTTTTAGCCATTTTCAAAATTATCTTAAAACTGCAAGGAACTGGGAGAAACAATATATACCAAAAAGTTTCGCATTTCCTCAAGCTTTCCAAAGCCATATCATTTGTTGCATTCGGACGTACGGTTAAAAAATTAACTCGAAAATACTAACTCAGTGGAACTTGTACCATTTTTTAAATTACTCTTAAACCATTCAAAATTAGAAAAAACTTTCAACATGAAAAAGTAGCGCATTTTTATAAGCTTTCCAACGCCATATCATTTGCCCCAATTGGATTAGCCGTTTAGAAATATCGTCGAAAATACGAACTCAACTGTTCGGTTTGTGAAATTTTACGATTTTCCAAATTACTCTTTAACCATAGGGAATTAGAGAAAACTTTCAACATGTGGAAGGAGCGGTTTTGCTGCAGCTTTCCAACGCCATATTATTTGCCTCATTTCGATAAACGGTTTCGAAATGCGATCGAAAATACGATTCACATTTTTTGTATGAAGAAAAAACGGTTTTCAAAACTGCTCTTAAACCGCTTACATTTTGTCAAAATTTTAACTTGGGTCATGGTACTTGTGTCCATAGCTTTCCAACGGTATATCACAAGCCCCATTTGGGCAATGTTTGCGGAAGTTCAACCTAGCACTAGAGGAAGTTCAACGTACTACTGCCTGGGCAGGTCAGGTTGTGAGTAGAATAATATTCTTATCCTGTGAGCAGAATAGTGTTTATATATATATAGAGAGAGAGAGAGAGGGAGGGAGGGAGGGAGGGAGGGAGGGAGAGGACGAAAAAATTTCAAGGTGTGGCGACACGCCACACTGTTGCTTGCCGGCCATGACCTGTGAAAGAGGCGAGCTGGGAAACTGGCTACCGCCTGCTAGGTCCCAACCGCAACCCTCAGTCGTCCACCATGTCCTGCCTGGCTAGCCGCTGCCGTGGTAAGAAACAAAGAGCAAAGCATGGAGGTTTCGCTAGGGTTGTTGCGTGTGCTGGAGTGCGTCTTGGGTCGCTGGCTGGCTTCATGCGGTATGGGGCGATTGGTTCGGTAGTTCAAGGCCTCATGGGCCTGCGTCTGTGTGGCCCATTCCAGCGAACGGCGACTTTATCAGCGATACAATGAGTCAAGGAGCGTACCCGATAGCACATTATGCGTAGGTATACTATATTATTTTTGCACCGCATCAAGGTATGGCGGCTGCCACCCCTCACCCACCGGGGTCCTCTGCCAGTGTATATATACATACACACACACACATCATAACATCGTACTTCTAATTCTGCAGTTTTTGCATGTATGACATTGTTTGCATATATATATATGTGCAGAATGGTAACTGTATTGTGCATGATATGTTTGGCCATGAAGTTGTGGAAAAAATAAAGGAGGAATACTGTGATGCATTTCTAACTGCACACTTTGAAGTCCCAGGAGAAATGTTCTCTTTGTCAATGGAAGCAAAGACGAGAGGAATGGGAGTAGTTGGATCCACTCAGAATATCTTAGATTTCATTAAATACCATTTGAAGCAAGCTCTGGATCAGAATGTTGATGATCATCTTCAGTTTGTATTGGGAACAGAATCAGGAATGATCACTTCGATTGTTGCTGCTGTCCGGCAGTTATTTGACTCCTATGAATCTTCCAAAGAAGGTGCTAGCATTGAAGTAGAAATTGTGTTCCCTGTTTCGTCAGACGCAATTTCTAAGACATCTATTGATGATTCCCAAGATTCCGGCTCTTCAGTAGCGAATGATTTAGAACAGATTAATATTGTGCCTGGTGTGTTTTCTGGTGAAGGGTGCTCTATCCATGGTGGCTGTGCGTCATGCCCTTACATGAAGGTCTGGCTTCTCCCTTTTCTTTTACTGATAGTTTGCGATTTGACATTCAATGAGTTCAACATAATATCAATAAATTTATTTTGTCATAGTCATAAATTCATTTTGCTCTCTATATTAATGTTTCGCCCTCTTTTGGATTATGTTCATCTGGAACTCCTCAGGTATTCATACGAGCAGGTTCGATGTCGACTGTTGTTTGTTTTGGTAATGTAGCAGTTGTTCAGTTGCTCTGATCTTGTAAAATGTGTGATCTTCTCTGGCAGTTAATGTACAATGTGTTTCCTGGTATCACCCTGAATTTCCGATGATTAATTGTGGGCTCATGATATAAATGTTCCATTGTTCGCAGATGAATTCTCTCGAGTCGCTACTTAAAATCTGCCAGCAGCTTCCTGGTGAAGACAACAGTTTATCTGTTTATCAGGCTAGTCGATTGAATGCTAAGACTTCCCTTGGGAAATTGGTTGCGGAGGTTGGGTGTGAGCCAATTTTGCATATGAGGCATTTCCAGGTCTGCTGTCCTATTACTCTTTAGCTTTAATTCATAGTGTACATCATTACATCTTACGTAGCACCTTACTGATTCACTTGCTTGATTCTGTTAGTAGCAAGAGCAGAGGAAAAATTCAAGTGAGTGTGTGTGTGTGTGTGTGTGTGTGTGTGTGCATTCTAACTATTCTACAACCTGCCGGATCCTATTCTGCAACCCTTTCCTAACTGCCGGTGGCGGAAACAAAAAAAAGCTAACTGCACGTTCTTTTATAACAACTGCCCTCGGACTTTTTTCTGCACAGAGTTTGGCCGAAAAATTTAGACCGTTTATTGGAACGACGAAAAGGATAGTTTGTTGGAAAGCTGTTGATAAGGCGATTTCATTTTGAACATTTTCCAAAAACCTACAGGTTTAAGGTCAGTTTCTAAAAGTATTTTCTACGAAATTTCAACCGTTTGTCGAGTGATGCAAATGATACATCGTTGTAATGCCCGAACTGTTACGGGAAGATGCTAACTACCCTACTGAAAAATAGCGGACTGCCCTGGATGAAGGAGCAAACTGCCGAACTGCCATGACCGTGTAAATAAAAACACATCTCGGCTACTTGAAAATCTTAACTTTCTGCATGTTTTTGTCTACATGAAAATAAAACACATCTCGCCTACTTGAAAATATAAAGTCAACTGCTATAGCACGCAAATGCATAATTGCTGGAAACCAGGAAGTGGAACTGATCATACCTAACGAGTGAACTGCCCGAGGTCACATTGTGAAACTCCCAAGCGGGCATTTTTATCTCAGATTTATTTCTATATTGAACTTCCATTTTTTTTAATCCAACTTCTTTTTACATGCTAACTTCTGAATTTGGATGAGTTAACTTCCACGGCTCTTTGCATAGCAAACTGTCTGAGTGTTCAGTAGCGGATTGTTGCTTTTTTTGCCTGAGTGAACAGCGGCATTTTTTTCTCACCAACTTTTTCTCTTTTTACACAGCGAACTGCTACATAACAGAAAAGCTAACTCCCTTTTTGGAAGTGAAAGTTTTTTCAAAAGAAAACTGCTCTACTTTTTGTAGATCGAACTGCTGCGGCTACAGTCACGACTACTACATCACAGAAAGCTAACTCCCTTTTTTCTATAGTGAAAGTTTATCCTTTATTTTTTAAAAGCAAACTGCTTTAGAATCACGGAAATTACAGCCGCAATGGTGGGTCATCATAACTAACTGGTTTTTCTAACAAAACCTAACTGTGTCTAAAATAATTGAATTACTGGCCACCATCCCAGGCCACTGCCTGCGTTAGGGGGCGGCGGATTCGGAGCCATGGAGGTCTCGCCGGGGTCATGCTTGATTGGGGCTTGAAGCTGGGTAATCGTAGAGGCTCCCTCGATGACCTACCTGAATCGAATTGAGGGGCGATGTAAAGACGTGGTCTACAATGGTTGTGCTTGGTCGACAGCTGAACCAACTACGCTAAGTGGCTGTAGTCGTCAATCAGAAGGAAGTATGCCTCCTGCATAGCGTTGGCTGCGAGATTGGCCCACAAAGGTCATCGTGAATGAGCTACAGGGGCTCTGTTGCCGGGGACTTGGCCTGCTGGGGGAGTGCGGTACGCCGCCGCAGATGATCAGGCAGAATGCAAGCACATGCATGGAACACATGAGAATTTTGTGCTGCGTACTGCTTGCAGCTTTTCTTCTTGTCCCTTCTATTTACCCAAAGGGAAAGACGATTGTGCTGATCGTGTGCCGCACCCGATTCTTCCGTGCCATCCCACTGACTCGGGCTTGGGTTCAGCTCGTTCGTGTGGGGCGTAGCTCCCACATGTATGTCTCACGCGCCAAGGGAGAACAGCTAAAAACGGGAAGCGAAACAGTACACAAACTAAGTCCTAACTAGACTAGCTGACGTGCCAGGATTAACCAACACAAATTATCTAAGAAGGATGTCCTTCAATGAACGCATATAAATGACAAAATTGGTCCTCTGGCTGAGTGGTGGTACTGGTAGAATCAAGTACTCTACCAGGTCTAGGGCGTAGGTGGTAAGGGAAGGATGGAGGAGGGCGTGTCGAGGAGCGGGCGCGCCGGCGGCAGGGCGCCGTCGCGAGCTAGGAGAAGGGCGGCGGCGGCTAGGGCTGTTGGCGGCTAGGGTTTCCGGCTCCTCTGGGAGCCGGGCAATAGGAGATAATATTCTTCTTATTGCTTGATCTGAAAAGAGTCTTACAACTTATATTTATAACCTAGATAACTTGCACACGAATTAACCTAAGATAACTTGTGGGCTAAGATTGCCCGATGGGCCTTCCATATGATAGGCCGGACATAACACTTCTCCCCGCCTGCACAAACAGCTCGTCCTCGAGCTGTAAGGTGGGGAAGCGCTTGCTGAACTCCTCGAGGTAATCAACCAGCGTCAAACACCTTCTCGACATCTGGGGCGGCCAAGTCGGCGGCGACGGCGTCCTCCGGAATGTAGTCTGCCACCTCCAGGTAGAAGAGTCGCGGACAGGCGTGGCCGGGCTTGTAGGGTTCGTCGCAGTTGAAGCACAACCCTTGGCGGTGACGCTCGAGTATCTCGGCTGGGGTGAGCCGGCGGAACGGGCGCGCCGCGGTCGCGGCGTGAGGTGCCGCGGAAGCCTGCGCAGGCCGACCCGGTGCGGAATCCGGCGAAGGTAGTGAGCCAGCGACCCGGAACGGTGAGTCCTGCTGAATGGCCACCGCGCGGCGCTCGAACGCGCGAGCGTAGTACATGGCCGTCTGGAGATCGGGGGGATCCCGTAGCTCGACGTCCACGCGAATATGGTCCGGCAGACCGCCCACAAATAACTCGGCGCGCTGAGTCGCGGAGACGCCCGGCGCGTGGCACGCCAGGGCCTGAAAGCGGTCGGCGTAGTCCTGCACCGTGGATGTGAAGGGTAAGCGGCCGAGGGCCGCCAGTTGGCTCCCGCGGATAGGAGGCCCGAACCGGAGGAGACAGAGCTCTCGGAAGCGCTCCCATGGGGGCATGCCGCCCTCGTCCTGCTCGAGGGCGTAGTACCAAGTCTGCGCCGCGCCTCGGAGATGATAGGACGCGAGCCAGGTCCGATCCGAAGCGAGCGTCCGCTGCCCTCGAAAGAACTGCTCGCACTGGTTGAGCCAGTTGAGGGGGTCCTCCGTGCCCTCGTAGGTGGCGAAGTCCAACTTGGCGAAGCGAGGGGGTGTCGGCCCGCCGTGCCCGGGGGCGGCCGCAGTCGCCGGCAGCGAGTATGCCAGGTCGGGAAGCGCCGAGGCGTAGTTCGCCGAGCTGGAGGGATGATCAAACCGCAGGGAGGGCGTCGGGTGTTCCGGTGCCGTGGAGTATACCGGGCCCGGAGACGAGCCGGTCGCCCACGCGGGGATCGGCGATGGTGACGGTGGAAACTGCACTTGGTGCAGGGGCCGACCCGTGGCCCGAGACGCGGGTGGTGGTGCTGTCGATGGTGGCGGCGCCTGGTGGAGCTGCTGCACCGGCGCCTGCGTCGTGGGGGCCGGCGGTGGCGCCGGAAGAAACTGCTGGGTCGGGCCCCCCAGCGGCGCGGTGGAGGCCGGCCACGCTGGCCAAGGCTGTCCCGCGGCCGAGTAGTGCGGCAGCAGCAGCGGCGGCGGGGGCGCCCCTCCGTAGGGCGCCTGGAAGGCCGGGGCGTGCCACTGGAACGGCGGCGGCCCGTAGGCGGTAGTGGCGGCGCTCGGTGGCGGGGGCTGGTTCCCGGCGAGGTAGAGGGTAATGCCCCTGACCGCCTGGACAAGCTCCCGCAGGGTGCCCGACACCTCCTCGGGCGAGAGGAGCGGGGGCGGATCCGCCGTGGTGGTGATTGGCGCTAGCGCGGTGGTGGTGCCGGACGTGATTGCCGTCATCGGCGTGGAAGTGGCCGGCGGCAGCGAGAGCGGGGCGGAGGTGGATGGCAGCGGCGGCGGTGATGGAGGGAGCGACATGATCGGCCTGGTGTCTCTGGATACCAAATTGGTAGAATCAAGTACTCTACCAGGTCTAGGGCGTAGGTGGTAAGGGAAGGATGGAGGAGGGCGTGGCGAGGAGCGGGCGCGCCGGCGGCAGGGCGCCGTCGCGAGCTAGGAGAAGGGTGGCGGCGGCTAGGGCTGTTGGCGGCTAGGGTTTCCGGCTCCTCTGGGAGCCGGGCAATAGGAGATAATATTCTTCTTATTGCTTGATCTGGAAAGAGTCTTACAACTTATATTTATAACCTAGATAACTTGCACACGAATTAACCTAAGATAACTTGTGGGCTAAGATTGCCCGATGGGCCTTCCATATGACAGGCCGGACATAACAGGTACAACCCAAGCTTTGACGCCACCCTCAAAACGGTTCACTTTCAAGCATTGTATGGCAGACCACCACCCCTAATTGCAGAGATGTCACTTCTACATGAACATGAAAACAATCCTTCTACTGACAGAGAATATACTGAAGTGATGTTCAGTTTGGGAATCTTCTTCGAGCTCTGGCAAGACTGAAAAAGCATCCTAACAAGCATAGGAAAGAAAGAACACTGCAAATGGCTGACATGGTTTACCTCAAAGTTCAACCTTACGGGCACACATTCCTAAGAGGATCTCTAACAGATCCCTCAAAAGTCAAGTTTGAGTATGTTGAAGTGTATATGTGGATTGCCTAGCCCTTTCCATCAGTTTGGACTTTTGGTTGCGTTGGTTAGGGCATGAAGCTTAACATGGTATCAGGACCTAAGGTCCTTAGTTCAAGTCCTGGCCTTCACAATTTATTCAGAAATTGTTGCTGCCCCCTCTGTGTCCACGTATAGGCTTCTTGAGCCATACCTTTGAGCTTATTCACGTGTTGACTTCCCGCGTCACACGCGAGAGGGGGTGTTGAAGTGTATGTGGATTGCCTAGCCCTTCCATCAGTTCGGACTTTTGGTTGCGTTGGCTAGTGCATGAAACATTTGTTTTTGTTTTAGGGAATTAAGCAGCAACTAGCAGATGCCTCAAAAAGTTGAATCCCTCGAATATGGCTCCCCCCCAACAAAAAAAATGCCTCCTCACTCTCTCAAATTTAGTCCTAAAAATAGGCAGCCACACAGTCTTCTCGCTCGCCCACAGCTTTCCTGACCGCCGCCACCGCTACCCCCGGCCTCGATGACCAGTGGAATGAAAAGCCTCACCCCGCCGCACCCCCGGCCACCCTCGCCAGTGCCGGGGACCAACCGTTGGCCGCGAATTTGACTGCGCTAGGACCAAAGTGACGGCACCAAGGCAGGAACCTCATTGAGCCAGCTCAGTCGCCGGTTACTCCGCCGGCACCACCATACCGTCCTTGTCCCAGCCAGCCGACAAACGGGCCGTCGGCAGTTAGCTAAGGTGGTGACAGCGCGGTGGCCACCACAAAGAAGGATGCGGTCGCTGGGAAGCTCCCCCCTTGGCGTTCCGCGACGCGGACGACTACTGTTGTGTTTGTTGCAGCCACGGGACCATCCCCTCCATCTGGCGGCTGACGCCAAGCCGGATTCATACGAGACCTGGAGTGACGCCAACATGCTCGATGAAATGCCCTGCAAGGTTGGAGCGACGCCAACATGCTCGATGAAATGCCCTGCAAGGTAAAAATCTGAGAACCCATCCACTCCGCTTGTCCAACCGATGGAAGAAAAAATGCAAAGCAAACCAAGAAGAGTGTTCATGTTAGAGCATAAAAAGAAGAATCGATTGCGATGGTGGATGTGAAGAGGGCATTGGCGTCCGACTGGAAGGAGGATAAACTGAATTGCTTCTATGAGATGAAGATGATGGAGGAGAAGTGGAAGCAAGGTTTTTGAGTCGATGAGTCGACGAGTCGCTCGGGGGGAGCGACTCTAGACTAGTCGTGACTAGTCTAGACTCATGGTCGTTGAGTCGACATGCGACGAGTCGACGTGAGTGGTTCCAATTCAGCCCTCAACTCTTCATCATGCACAACCACCCTTGTTCATGCACAACCAGGGGAGGAGCAGACCACCACCACCAGCAGCAGCAACAACAACCAGGGGAGGAGAGGAGGAGCAGACCACCAGCAGCAGCAACCAGGGGATGAGGGGAGGAGCAGACCAGCAGCAGCAACCAGGGGAGGAGGGGAGGAGCAGACCAGCAACAACAGCAACCAGGGGAGGAGCAGCAAGCTAGCAACCATGGGCGGCGGCGGCTGCCAAGGAGAGGGTTGGGTCGGGGGGAGGGGAACAGGTTCGATCTAGGTTTCCTGGGGGGATGGTTCGACACAGTAAAAAAAACATATGACAGGTGGGGCCCAAAAAAATCGAGTCGTTCGACCCAGAAAACACGACTAGTCGTGACTAGTCGAGACTAGTCGCTCGAGTCGCTCGACTCATCCCATGAGTCGAGTCGCCAGACTGAGTCGACCCTGCCAGTGCGACTCATAGACTAGTCGACGACTAGTCGCGACTAGTCGAGCGACTCAAAAACAGAGAGTGGAAGGCAAAGGCGGCAGCTGAAGAGAGGAAGGTGCTAGCGGAAGAAAGAAGACTTGAAATTGAGATGAAAAGACTTGCATTAGAGGCCGAAGAAAAAATAAAAAAATATTGAGCTTGAGGAGCAAAAGCTTGCATTGGCGGTCGAGGAGCAAAGAAGCAAAAAAGTAGTTTAAGGACCATGCAATCATGTTCATAGATCCTAGGAACATGGAAAAGAACGAAAAACGATAATGGGAGTTTGCTCGTGGGGACATCTTGGCTAAGATCTATGGTGGCGGCGACGGTGACGTCGTGATTGCATGAAGCCCATGCTACGATGGCTTTAGGTCCATCGTGCGATGAGCATCCCAAGCATGTCTGCCACCGAGCTGCATCTAGCCTGCGACAGCCTGCCACGAGCCCCTTCGCCACACGCACCTCCTCAGGCCCGGCTGGGACCAGATCGGGCCCGATCTCCCGAGCGCTCCTGGCAACGCATCACCACACCGTCAGGATCCCACATCAGCACTGCACGCCACCAGCACACCACACACCGCCGCCGGAACCAGGGAACGGAGCCGCCACCGACTTTCCAAACTAGCCGGAGTTGTGCCCCGCCGCCATCCTTGGGTCTGCCCAAGCTTCGCCGATGAGCCCCTCTGGCGGTGGCAAGACAAGGAGGGAGAGGGGAGGAGGAGGTGGCGGCTAGGGTTTTCTCCCGCCAAGCCGCCAGAAGAGGGCGACGCAGTGGTGGCCTGGTGGGTTTCTTCCTTTCCTGACTCCGTCTCTTAGAAGCTGCTTTTTCCAGAAGGCTGTCAACTACATGACCCATTCCATGTCAGCCAACTGGAGTACCACTTGGGCCAAAAGCAGCGCCAAATCCAAATCTTGCACTTCTAGCAGCTGATGGCACCATTCTGCCCCCCTCGCCCCCACCCCCACCCCCTTGAAGAAAGGAAGTTGATATCCTGTGCACTGTGCAATGGCTCATCACATGGATTAACTTTCCAATCGAAGTAGCAGCCTGGGAGGACTCTTAAGCCAAGTCAGATCTTTGATCCGGGGGAGTTGTCAGGCCCGGAAGTGGTACCTAGCACATCTGACCGTTCTCTGGGCGATCCAAAGGCCCATAGCTTAAGTGAATGTGTTGCCAACTCCGTTTCACGCCAATGACAAGCATCTCAGCCGTCCATCTCCAATGCAACGGCTGCAGTTCAAACCAAATAGGCTTTATTTTCCGAGAATGATGCTTTTGATTAGACCCTTCTTTAATTTATCTATAACTTTAGCAAAGTGTAGGCTCAACAAACAATGGATTGAGAGCCTCTTGTGTTCATCTCCTTTGTAATTGGGTTAAAACCCTTGCTGGTGGATCGATGTCGGAATCCAAAGCAATATCTAAGAACCCAACAACCCTAAAAATTGGTCGGTGAGAAAGCCGCCGATAAGGGGGCACTGAATATGGGGTCATTGTTCTTCCACTGCCTTGGCCTCTAAAATTGCAAGCGGAATCGGATGAGTATTGTTTTTTCTTCTTCTATTTTTTGCTGAAGAGAATGTATGGCTCGGGATTGATATCATGGATCGGAAGGCGTAGTTTTTTACACTGTTCAAGAAGGCACTATTAGGCGCTCGCCTAGGCGCGCTTAAGCGCTCGCCTAGGCGCGCTTAAGCGCTGGGCGTTGGCATAACGCCTCGCTTTGGCCCTAGGCGCTCAAAAAAGCGGCCGGCGAGGAATCATGTTTCTCAGGCGAGAAATCAATCTCCCCTGCGAGGATTTGACCTCCCCTGCGAGGATTCATCCTTGCTGGCGAGGATTCAACCACTCCGACGACAAATCGAGCTTCTCCGGCGAGGGATCGAGCTTCTCCGGCGAGATATAAGGGAGGGGTAGAGGAAGCGGGAGAGCGAGGCAGAAGGGAGAGAGGACAAGGGGAAGAGGCGGCGTGAGGAGGAAACCTAGCTTTCTGTCGACTGTGCACATACGAGAGGTTTAGTAGGAGAAGAGGAAGATGGGCCTGTGGTTTAATGGGCTCGGCCAGCCCATCTAGCTTATTTCTTCAAGCTACAGTAGTAACGCCTAATTTCGCCTAATCACGCCTAAGCTAGAAAAGCGCAAGTAGGTCACCAAACGCATAATTAACGCCTAGCGCTTTCTTGAACTTTGGTTTTTTACCCCGGTCGAATGACCGGGATTGAGAGGGGTTTGGACGGGATTCCGAGGGACAGGTGTAACCGAATGCACTGAAAGTAGTGGTCCGGGATAAATCCCCAGCCGGGCTGAACCCTGCTGATCCATTTGGATTTGGCTGGATCCCAGTGGGAGCTGATCAAAGTGGTTTTAATCCATGTGTGCTAAGCAAGAGACCTTCTAGAAGAGAACCTTCCGTGATGCTTGGGAGGGGGCACTACTTTTAATAGCACAACGTGATGAAGGATTAATCTTTTGGCATGCCAAGTCTTGTGGTGTTCATTTGTATTTTCCATGTGGGCTCACTAGACCCGTCCTTACAATAAACCCATTTACAATTTTACGTTTATTTCAGGCGACAAAGAGATTACCAGACAAGCTCGTTCACCAGGTTATCCATGGTAACGGAGGGGAACCTTTATGATGGCCGGTCCTCAGAATCTTCCCTGTCAACTTTATTCAGGTGTTTATGGATGATACATCATTATGTTGCCCCACTTGAGTACTACTCCGTACCTGATATTAGCATTGCAGGGTGCAGTATCCGACTTTGCACCAAGTGTTGTTATCCCGTTACTGACAATTACCGGTGTTGTGACATTCACAGAGTCTGCAATGGGTGGATATATTGGTTGACCAATTGTTATTTGTCTCAGCCAAAATGTTTCTCGTGTATGTTTGATGTCAGATATATAAATGGGCGGCATACGAGTATACCTGTAACGGGGAGGACCTAAATCACCTGTGTTGCTGTGATGTATTTGAAGCTTTTATCCTCGTGTTGTAAAATGTCCTAACGAAATCTCGCGTCGCGGCATGCTGTGAATCTGAGGGAGCACTGGCTGTATACGAGCCGGTGCCGTCTACAGGAATTATGGGCCCTGCGCAAAAAGCAAAGTGGGGCTGTAAAATTTGAAATTGAGTTGATGCATTTAGTCATTCTCTAACGTTTTTCAGCATTAGAATCATACTCTTTATTTATAGAAAGCATACTTTTTCTGTCTATGAACCAAACAAAAATAATATGAATGCATTCGAACTACATGAATTATAGGTTTATCAAGATGATGGAAAAAAAAACCAAACCTTGATTTGAACCAGCAGCTATCTTGAAATCATGGCAGCAAAAACGTTAAATGTGTATAGAGAAAATATTTATCATGTATACGAACGATGTATACAAAGAAAATACAATGCGTATGAAACAATTTGATTATGTATTTAAAAAATGTTAATCAAGCAGTTGAAAAAAAATGTTGAATAAGTATTAAAAAAATGTTAATCAAGCATTTGGGAAAAGTTAAATGTGTATAGAAAAAATGTTGACCATGTATTGAAAAATGATGAATTTTTTATCATGTATATAAAAATGTTAATCAAGTATTTGAAAACACGTAAAACAAGTATTTAAAAAATGTTAAATGTGTATAGAAAAATGTTGACCATGTATTAAAAATGATCAGAAATTTTGATCATGTATATAAAAATATTAATCAAGCATTTGAAAAAAAGTTGAACAAGTATTTAAAAAATATTAATCAAGTATTTGAAAATTGTTAAATGTGTATAGAAAAAATGTTGACCATGCGTTCAAAAAATGTTAATCTAGCATTTGAAAAGTTAAATAACCGTTTGAAAAATATTATCTTGTATATGAAAAATATTAATTAACCGTTTGAAAATGTTAACAAGTGTATATAGGAAAGTTGACCATGTATTTAAAAAATGTAAATCTTGTATTTGAAAAATGTTAATCAAGCATTAAAAAATGTTAAAATGTGTACAGAAAAAATATTGATCATGTATTCCATAAATGTTAAATTTGTATTGGAATTAAATGTGTATTAGAAAAATATTCTTGAAACATACGAAAATGTAGGATTGAAACCAAAAGAAACAGAAAACCAAAAAAGAATAAAAGAAACCAAAGAAAAAACAAAATAAAAAATAAAACCAAAGAAATCAATGCAAAAAAGATTTGAAAAAACCGTGAAAATCGATAAAGAAGCAAAGAATAACAAAAAATGTTGAACTAAGGAAGACAAAAAAACAAAGCAAAAAAGAAGAAAAATTAGTAAGAAAAGAATAATCGATAAAAACAATGAAAGAAACAAAGGAAAATGAAAAAAAAGAGATGATATAAGAAAACCAAACAAAAAAATCAGAAGGAAAAAGACTCGGAGAAAACCGAATAAAAATGAAGAAAAAAGAAAGAAAAGAAAAGGAGAACCAGAAACTAGGAAAAGAAACAAAGAAAACAGGTGCGAAAAGAAAAGAAAACGGAAAACCAGTGTAAAAACCGGCTCTTTTTCTTCTAGTAGGTCAGGCCTGGCTTATTTAACACAAACTAGGTGTTGGCTCAATGGTTATCAGTGCTATGAAACAACCAAGGGATCCCAAGTTTGATCCCCTGTGCACTCCCTTTTTTACTCTATTAAGTGAGACATAGCTCCCGGGCACAAAAAGGAAGTTCTAGGTTATCAAGAAACTTCCCCGTGCACTCCCTTTTTTACTCTATTAAGCGAGACATAGCTCCCGGGCACACAAGGGAAGTTCTAGGTGATCAAGAAAACTTGTGCCAACAAGTGAAAGATGCACACTACTGTTTCGGACCAATGCATGAATTTCGAACCAAATTGGGGGGCCCTGGATTTGGGGGGCCTGTGCAAGCGCAGAGGCCCATCAACGGCCCTGATTGCTTCTTGTGAACTTCACTCGAGAGTTGTTTTTCCTTACAAATAAGGAGAATCTTGTAAACACGTCACCGTGTACGTTCAACTTAGACACGTTAGAGAAGGAGCCTCACTCGAGGTGTGGTACGCAAGACACATCTATGAGATGACGGCCTGAGTTCGTGCCTAGACATGAGTTAGCTGGGCTAGCACCAAGAAGCCCATTTAACTAACCTACACCATGACATCCATCCGACTGGACTGGTAGTGGTCAATTAATATGGCTGTTAGTAACGGCGCTTTCAAGACGACTTCATGGTGAAGTGGTAATTCTTGTAGTAATGGTCATCATCATGGCATGGTTATTGTATCGTGACTTATAACATGGACGTTACTACTAGGAAAAGGGCTATAGGTAGGTGCTTAGCAGTAGCGTGGGATAAGCACCCAACACTATTGTTAAGTAACAGTAGCGAGGGGTAAGAACCAGTGCTACAGGACTACATAACAGTAGCGCGGGATACCCCAACAAGCGTTGCTGCTAAGCAGGCCCGAGGTCCGCCCTGGGTGGAGCCGTTCTAGCAGTGTTGGCTATCTACCCCGCGCTACCACTACTCGTATAGCTGCAGCGCGGCTCCTAATGCAGGCGCTACCACTAACTTTATACGGGGCAGCTGGTGGGCCCCACTTAGCAGCAACTCGGGTCAGAACAAGTGCTACAGGTAAGAGGCGTAGCAGTAGCGCCAGCCTTGTACCCCGCGCTACTACTAAGGCGCAACAATCTAAATATCTTGGGCTACCACTTTTCCCCTCCCCCTCTCTCCCTCCCCCTTCCTTCTCCTTCCTCCTTCACTTGCTTTCTTCCTTCTTCCTTCAATTCTCCCCCTCCCCCTCTCTCTCCATTAATGCCTCCCTCCTCACTTTCTCTCCCCTTCTTCCATATGTCTATTGGCTCCTCTCCACTCTCCTAGCTAGGTTTGTCTCACCAGGTAGCTCTCTTTCCATTGGTTAGATATATGCACGTCACTAGCTACCTCTCCTAATTAATGAAGAAGGAGAATTAAATATCGATCTTTGCCCACTTTAGATACCTAAGTAGCGACACCGGCCTCATCCATGCTACTCGAGATAGGTGAGTAAAAATAAGTGTTGTGCAAGAATGGAAATGTGTGTGTGTGTGTGTGCGCGCGCGCGTGTGGCATGAGTTGCCTAGCTATGTACATTTGCTGAAAAGTGTGTGTGACATGCATGAGTTGCCTACGCTTTGCTGAAATGTCGATTTATTTTCGTTTCGGCTAATTTCAGGCAAACTCGATATGTCCTATTTTTAGGGAAGGTCATGCCAAATTTTTGTATGACTTTGATGCATGCGTATGCATGTGTGGTAATAATCCCCTTGCTTGTACCACACAGGCGATCATGAAAAAGGTCAGTGCAAGGATGGTGGAAAGATGGTTGCGATCCGCGATGCACGACATGTATGAAAATAACCGGAAGGCAATTTTATGTCCGTGTCGAAGATGCAAAGTTGGAGTCTGGCTCGACCCCTTTAAGGCTGGTAGTTTGAAGGCGCACCTGCTCATGTATAGTTTCATCAATGTCTATACTCGGTGGATGAGTGAAGATGATGATGAGGACGTCAACGTGGCAGGCAATAACGACATAGTGCCAGACGAAGAGATGACTGATGACCCACAAGTATAGGGGATCTATCATAGTCCTTTCGATAAGAGTGTCTAATCCAACGAGGAGCAGAAGGAAATGACAAGCGGTTTTCAGCAAGGTATTCTCTGCAAGCACTGAAATTATCGGTAATAGATAGTTGTGTGATAAGATAATTTGTACCGGGTAACAAGTAACAAAAGTAAATAAGGTGCAGCAAGGTGGCCCAATCCTTTTTGTAGCAAAGGACAAGCCTGGACGAACTCTTATATAAAGCAAAGCGCTCCCGAGGACACATGGGAATTACTGTCAAGCTAGTTTTCATCATGCTCATATGATCCACGTTCGTTACTTTGATAATTTGATATGTGGGTGGACCGGTGCTTGGGTGATGCACATCCTTGGACAAGCCTCCCACTTATGATTAACCCCACTCGCAAGCATCCGCAACTACGAAACAAGAATTAAGATAAATCTAATCATAGCATGAAACATATGGATCCAAATCAGCCCCTTACGAAGCAACACATAAACTAGGGTTTAAGCTTCTGTCACTCTAGCAACCCATCATCTACTTATTACTTCCCAATGCCTTCCCCAAGGCCCAAATCATGGTGAAATGCCATGTAGTCGACGTTCACATAACACCACTAGAGGAGAGACAACATACATCTCATCAAAATATCGAACGAATACCAATTCACATGAGTACTTATAACAAGACTTCTCCCTTGTCCTCAGGAACAAACGTAACTACTCACAAAGCATATTCATGTTCATAGTCATAGGAGTATTAATTATCATTAAGGATCTAAACATATGATCTTCTACCGAATAAACCAACTAGCATCAACTACAAGGAGTAATCAACACTACTAGCAACCCACAGGTACCAATGAGGTTTTGAGACAAAGATCAGATACAAGAGATGAACTAGGGTTTGAGAGGAGATGGTGCTGGTGAAGGCATTGATGGAGATTGACCCCCTCTCGATGAGAGGATTGTTAGTGATGATGATGGCTTCGATTTCCCCATCCGGGAGGGAACTTTCCCCTGCAGAACAGCTCCGCTGGAGCCCTAGATTGGTTCTGCCCAAGTTCCGCCTCGATATGGCAACGCTTCATCCTGAAAGCTTCCTTCTGATTTTTCCATGTCAAAACACACCATATAGCAGAAGATGAGCATTGGGGGCCTGCCAGGTGGCCCACAAGGTAGGGGGCGCGCCTAGGGGGTAGGGCGCGCCTCCACCCTTATGGATGGCAGGTGGCCCCCCTTTGGTGCTTTCTTCGCCCAATATTTTTTATATATTCCAAAAAATTCTTCAATGAAGTTTCAGGACTTTTGGAGTTGTGCAGAATAGGTCTCTAATATTTGCTCATTTTCAAGTCCAGAATTCCAGTTGCCGGCATTCTCCCTCTTCATGTAGACCTTATAAAATAAGAGAGAAAATGCATACATATTGTGATATAATGTGTAACAACAGCCCATAATGCAATAAATATCAATATAAAAGCATGATGCAAAATGGACGTATCAACTCCCCCAAGCTTAGACCTATCTTGTCCTCAAGCGAAAGCCGATATCGAAAAATATGTCCACATGTTTAGAGATAGAGGTGTCAATAAAATAAATATAGACATGAGGGCATCATGATCATCTTTAGAACATCAACATATAATGTCATATAATTTCTTATGCTAAAGTAACAATTCATTCACAAGGTAAAGTATGAATCAGAAACTTCGTTGAAAACTAAGAAACTACGATCTCAGTCATTGAAGCAATTGCAATTTATCATAACATCGGAAAGAGTCAATATAAGAGATTTTCAGCAAGTCCACATACTCAACTATCATTTAATCTTTCACAATTGCTAACACTCACGCGATACTTATGGGTTTAAAGCTTTAGTCGGACACAGAGAAAGATAGGGGCTTATAGTTTCACCTCCCAACCTTTTACCTCAAGGGTAATGTCAACAATAATACTTTATGATAACCTACATCCGAGTGGATATATATATCCAGATCCCTCCAATTCATAGTGCTTGCCAAAAGAAAAAGTGTAAAAAGGAAAGGTGATGATCATCATGACTCTTGTATAAGGGTAGAAGATAAAAGTAAAAGATAGGCCCTTCGTAGAGGGAAGCAGAGGGTGTCATGCTTTTTATGGTTGGATGCACAAAATCTTAATGCAAAAGAACATCACTTTATATTGCCTCTTGTGATAAAGAACTTTATTATGCAGTTTGTCGCTTTATTTCTTCCATATCACAAGTTTGTATAAAGCTTATTTTCTTCACACTAATAGATCATACATATTTAGTGAGCAATTTTTCTTGCTTGCACCGATGACAACTTACTTGAAGGATCTTACTCAATCCATAGGTAGGTATGGTGGACTCTCATTGCAAAACTGGTTTAAGGGATGTTTCGAAGCAAAAGTAGTATCTCTACTTGGTGCAAAGAATTTGGCTAGCATGAGAGAGAAAGTCAATGTCAACATGTTGGATGATCTATGACAATATAACTTCTATTCGGATATAAGAAAACATAACCCATTATGTTGTCTTCCTTGTCCAACATCAACTTTTTAGCATGTCATATTTTAATGAGTGCTCACAATTACAAAAGATGTCCAATATAGTATATTTATATGTGAAGCCTCTCTTTCTTTATTACTTCCTATTAATTGCAACAATGAACAAAACTATGTTTGTCAACTCTCAACAACTTTTATTCATCATACTCTTTATATGTGAGGTCATTACTCTCCATAAGATCAATATATGATCTTTTTATTTCTTTTTGTTTCTTTCTTTTATATTTAATTCCCTCAAGATCATAGCAAGAAAGCAAAGCCCTCAACTCAAAACTACTCTTTATTATATATAACTCACAGACTCGATTACATAGATAGAGATCAAAACAAAACTCAAAGCTAGATCATACTAAAAACTTTATTCTACTATATCAAGATATAACCAAAAGGATCGAACTAAGAAAAATGATAAAGATAAAAGTGTGATGGTGATACAATACTGGGGCACCTCCCCCAAGCTTGGTAGTAGCCAAGGGAGTGCCCATACCCATGTATTTATGTCTCTTTCTTTGGAGGTGGTGATGATGGATTTTTTGATGATGTGGGTTTGTCGTCCATCTTCCAAAGCATAGGCTCACCATCATAGAAAGATGAACGAGTCTTCGGGATCCTCAAATCTGCAGCCAAACTCATCCTCTTAAATCTATATTCATACTCACAGTTTTGGTTTTGCAGGTCATAGATCTGGACTTGGAGATGCTCGATTTTCTCATGAAGCTTGAAGATGGCCTCCCCAATGTTCTTGGCATCCAGCTGTTGGGAAAAGTTGCATGGAAAACAAAAAAATTTCTACGCACACGCAATGATCTATCCATGGAGATGCATAGCAATGAGGGGGAGAGTGTGTCTACATACTCTCGTAGACCGTAAGCGGAAGCGTTTGATGTAGTCGAACTTCTTCTTGCTCCGACCGATCAAGTACCAAACGTATGGCACCTCCGAGTTCTGCACACGTATAGCTCGGTGACGTCCCTCGTCTTCTTGATATAGCAAGTTGTCGAGGTAGTAGATGAGTTCCTTCAGCACGAAGGCATGGTGACGGTGATGGTGAAGTGATCTGCACAGGGCTTCGCCTAAGCACTACGAAGATATGACCGTGGGAGTAAACGGTGGAGGTGGGTGCCGCACATGGCTAGGCAATTGTCTTGGGTGTGCTAGGGCACCCCCCACATATATATATATATAGGTGGGAGGGAGAGCGGGGGCAGCCATGGTGCGCCCCAAGTAGGATCCAAATCCTACTAGGGGTTTCCCCAAGTGGCGCCCCCTTCCATAAATCACCAGAGAGAAAACGGAAGGGGGAAGAGAGAAGGAACGGGGGGCCGAAGCCCCTCTTTTCCTTCTCCTAATCGGCCTCCTACCATGGGGGGGGGTGCTCCACCCCTTGTGGGCTGGTGTGCTCCCCACTTATGGCCCATATGGCCCATATATTCTCCCGCGGGTGTCTCGTAACCCCTCTGGTACTCCGATAAATACCCGATACACTCCGGAACACTTCCGGTGTCCGAATACTATCGTCCTATATATCAATATTTACCTATCGACCATTTCGAGACTCCTCGTCATGTCCGTGATCACATCCGAGACTCCGAACAACATCAATCATCAAATCATATAACTCATATAACACTATATCGTCAGCGAACATTAAGTGTGCGGACCTACGGGTTCGAGAACTATGTAGACATGATCGAGACACCTCTCCGGTAAATAACCAATAGCGGAACCTGGATGCTCATATTGGCTCCTACATATTCTACGAAGATCTTTATTGGTCGAACCATTATGACAACATATGTAATTCCCTTTGTCCATCGGTATGTTACTTGATTCGATCGTCGGTATCTTCATACCTAGTTCAATCTCGTTACCGGAAGTCTCTTTACTCATTCCGTAATACATCATCCTGTAACTAACTCATTAGTCACTTTGCTTGCAAGGCTTCTTATGATGTGTATTAGATACCTCTCTGAAACTCGGAGTGACAAATCCTAATCTCGATCTATGCCAACTCAACAAACACCTTCAGAGATACCTATAGAGCATCTTTATAATGAGCCAATTACGTTGTAATGTTTGATAGCACTCAAGGCATTGCTTTGGTATCCGGGAGTTGCATAATCTCATAGTCGAAGGAATATGTATTTGACATGAAGAAAGCAATAGCAATAAAACTGAACGATCATTATGCTAAGCTAACGGATGGGTCTTGGCCATCACATCATTCTCCTAATGATGTGATCCGATTATAAAATGACAACTCATGTCCATGATGAGGAAACCTTAACCATCTTTGATCAACGAGCTAGTCAAGTAGAGGCTCACCAGGGACATAGTGTTTGTCTATGTATTCACACATGTATTTAGGTTTCCGATCAATACAATTTTAGCATGAATAATAAATATTTATCATGAATAAGGAAATATAAAATAACAACTTTATTATTGCCTCTAGGGCATATTTCCTTCAGTCTCCCACTTGCACTAGAGTCAATAATCTAGATTACATTGTAATGATTCTAACACCCATGGAGTCTTGTTGTTGATCATGTTTTGCTCGTGGAAGAGGCTTAGTCAACGGGTCTGCTACATTCAGATCCGTATGTATTTTGCAAATCTCTATGTCTCCCTCCTTGACTTGAACACAGATGGAGTTGAAGCATCTCTTGATGTGTTTGGTTCTTTTGTAAAATCTGGATTCCTTCTCTAAGGCAATTGCTCCAGTATTGTCACAAAAGATTTTCATTGGACCTGATGCACTAGGTATTACACCTAGATTGGATATGAAATCCTTCATCTAGACTCCTTCATTTGCTGCTTCCGAAGCAGCTATGTACTCCGCTTCACATGTAGATCCCGCCACGACGCTCTGCTTGGAACTGCACCAACTGACAGCTCCACCATTCAAAATAAATACGTATCCGGTTTGTGACTTAGAGTCATCCGCATCAGTGTCAAAGGTAGCATTAACGTAACCATTTAGACGAGCTCTTTGTCACCTCCATAAATGAGAAATATATCCTTGGTCCTTTTCAGGTACTTCAGGATATTCTTGAACACTGTCCAGTGATCCACTCCTGGATTACTTTGGTACCTCCCTGCCAGATTTATGGCACACATCAGGTCTAGTACACTAGATAGCATACATGATATAACCTATGGCTTAGGCATAGGGAATTGAAGTAAATATACCCTAGAGGCAATAATAAAGTTTTTATTTATATTTCCTTATATCATGATAAATGTTTGTTATTCATGCTAGAATTGTATTAACCGGAAACTTAGTACATGTGTGAATACATAGACAAAACAGAGTGTCCCTAGTATGCCTCTACTTGACTAGCTCGTTAATCAAAGATGGTTATGTTTCCTGACCATAGACATGTGTTGTCATTTTATGAACGGGATCACATCATTAGAGAATGATGTGATGGACAAGACCCATCCGTTAGCTTAGCATTATGATCGTTGAGTTTTATTGCTATTGCTTTCTTCATGACTTATACATGTTCCTCTGACTATGAGATTATGCAACTCCTGAATACCGGAGGAACACCTTGTGTGCTATCAAACGTCACAACGTAATTGGGTGATTATAAAGATGCTCTACAGGTGTCTCCAAAGGTGTTTGTTGGGTTGGCATAGATCGAGATTAGGATTTGTCACTCCGTGTATCGGAGTGGTATCTCTGGGCCCTCTCAGTAATGCAGATCACTATAAGCCTTGCAAGCAATGTGAATAATGAGTTAGTTGCAGGATGATGCATTACGGAACGAGTAAAGAGACTTGCCGGTAACGAGATTGAACTAGGTATGATGATACCGACGATTGAATCTTGGACAAGTAACATACCGATGACAAAGGGAACAACGTACGTTGTTATGCGGTTTGACAGATAAAGATTTTCGTAGAATATGTAGGAGCCAATATGAACATCCAGGTTCCGCTATTGGTTATTGACTGGAGATGAGTCTCCGTCATGTCTACATAGTTCTCGAACCCGTAGGGTCTGCACGCTTAACGTTCGATGATGATTTGTATTATGAGTTTATGTGATTTGATGACCGAAGGTTGTTCAGAGTCCCGGATGAGATCACAGACATGACGAGGAGTCTCTAAATGGTTGAGAGGTAAATATTCATATATTGGAAGGCTATATTCAGACATCGGAAAGGTTCCGAGTGATTCTGGTATTTTTCGGAGTACCGGGGAGTTACGGGAATTCGCCGGGAGAAGTAATGGGCCTTATTGGGCTTTAGTGGAGAGAGGGGAAAAGGGCCAAGAGGTGGCGTGTGCCTCCCCCTGCCCAAACCGAATTGGACAAGGGGTGGGGCGCGGCTCCCCTTTCCTTCTCCCTCTCCCTCTCTTTTCTTCTCTCCTACTCCGAATAGGAAAGGGAATCCTACTAGGACTTGGGAGTCCTAGTAGGACTCCCTATGCTTGGCGCGCCCCCTAGACCGGCCGCCTCCTCCCTCCCTCCTTTATATACGAGGGAGGGGAGCACCCCAAAGGAACTCAAGATTTGTCTTAGCCGTGTGCGGTGCCCCCCTCCACAGTTACACACCTCAATCATATCGTCGTAGTGCTTAGGCGAAGCCCTGCGCCAGTAACTTCATCATCATCGTCACCACGCCGTCGTACTGACGAAACACTCCCTCGGCCTCAACTGGATCAAGAGTTCGAGGGACATCACCGAGCTGAACGTGTGCAGATCGCGGAGGTGCCGCGCGTTCAGTACTTGATCGGTTGGATCGCGAAAATGTTCGACTACATCAACCGCGTTACTTAACGCTTCCGCTTTCGGTCTACGAGGGTACGTGGACACACTCTGCCCGCTCGTTGCTATGCTTCTCCTAGATAGATCTTGCGTCATCCTAGGAAATTTTTGAAATACTGTGTTCCCAACAGTGGTACTAGAGCCAGGTCTATGCGTAGATGTTATATGCACGAGTAGAACACAAAGAGTTGTGGGCGATAATAGTCATACTGCTTACCAGCATGTCATACTTTGATTCGGCGGTATTGTTGGATGAAGCGGCCCAAACCGACATTACATGACCGCGTTCATGAGACCGGTTCTACCGCCGTGCTTCGCACACAGGTGGCTAGTGGGTGTCTGTTTCTCCAACTTTAGTTGAATCGAGTGTGACTACGCCTGGTCCTTGTTGAAGGTTAAAATAGCACACTTGATGAAAAATCGTTGTGGTTTTGATGCGTAGGTAAGAATGGTTCTTGCTAAGCCCGTAGCAGCCACGTAAAACTTGCAACAACAAAGTAGAGGACGTCTAACTTGTTTTTGCAGGGCTTGCTATGATGTGATATGATATGGTCAAGACATGATGATATATAAATTGTTGTGTGAGATGATCATGTTTTGTAAAAGTTATCGGCAACCGGCAGGAGCCTTATGGTTGTCGCTTTATTGTACGAAATGCAATCGCCATGTAATTGCTTTACTTTATCACTAAGTGGTAGCGATAGTCATAGAAGCAATAAGTTGGCGAGACGACAACGATGCTTCGATGGAGATCAAGGTGTCAAGCCGGTGAGGATGGTGATCATGACGGTGCTTTGGAGATGGAGATCAAAGGCACAAGATGATGATGGCCATATCATATCACTTATATTGATTGCATTTGATGTTTATCCTTTATGCATCTTATTTTGCTTAGTACAGCGGTAGCATTATAAGATGATCTCTCACTAAAATTTCAAGGTATAAGTCTTCTCCCTGAGTATGCACCATTGCGATAGTTCTTCGTGCTGAGACACCACGTGATGATTGGGTGTGATAAGCTCTACGTTCACATACAACGGGTGCAAGCCAGTTTTGCACACGCAGAATACTCGGGTTAAACTTGACGAGCCTAGCATATGTAGATATGGCCTCGGAACACCAAGACCGAAAGGTCAAGCATGAATCATATAGTAGATATGATCAACATAGTGATGTTCACCATTGAAAACTACTCCATCTCACGTGATGATCAGACATGGTTTTGTTGATATGGATCGCATGATCACTTAGATGATTAGAGGGATGTCTATCTAAGTGGGAGTTCTTAAGCAATATGATTAATTGAACTTTAATTTATCATGAACTTAGTCTTGATAGTATTTGCATAACCATGTTGTAGATCAAAAGCTCGCGATGTAGCTCCCCGTTTATTTTTGATATGTTCCTAGAGAAAAACTATGTTGAAAGATGTTAGTAGCAATGATGCGGACTAGGTCCGTGATCTGAGGATTATCCTCATTGTTGCACAGAAGAATTATGTCCTTGATGCACCACTAGGTGATAGACCTATTGCAGGAGCAGATGCACACGTTATGAACGTTTGACAAAGCTCAGTATGATGACTACTTAATAGTTTAGTGCACCATGCTTTATGGTTTAGAACCGGGACTTCAAAAACGTTTTGAACGCCATGGAGCATATAAGATGTTCTAATAGTTGAAATTGGCATTTCATACTCATGCCCGTGCCGAGAGGTATGATACCTCTGACAGTACTTTGCCTACAAGATGGAGAAGAATAGCTCAACCACTGAGCATGTGCTTAGATTGTCTGGGTACTACAATTGCTTGAATCAAGTGGGAGTTAATCTTCCAGATAATATAGTAATTGACAAAGTTTTCTAGTCACTATCACCAAGTTACTAGAACTTAGTGATGAACTATAATATGCAAGGGATGACGAAAACGATTCCCAAGCTCTTCGTGATGTTGAAATCGACGAAGGTAGAAATCAAGAAAAGCATCAAATGTTGATGGTTGACAAGACCACTAGTTTCAAATAAAAAGGGCAAGGGAAATAAAGGGAACTTCAAGAAGAATGGCAAGCAAGTTGCCACTCCCATGAAGAAGCCCAAAGCTAGACCCAAGCCTGAAACTGAGTGCTTCTACTGCAAAGGAAATTGTCACTGGAAGCGGTACTGCCCCAAATACTTGGCGGATAAGAAGGATGGCAAAGTGGACAAAAGTATATATGTTATACATGTTATCGATGTGTACTTTACTAGTGTTCATAGTAACCCCTGGGTATTTGATACTGGTTCAGTTGCTATGATTAGTAACTTGAAACAGGAGTTACAAAATGAACAAAGACTAGTTGGGGGCAAGGTGACGATGTGTGTTGGAAATGATTCCAAGGTTGATAAGATCACCATCGTACACTCCCTCTACCTTCGGGATTAGTGTTGAACCTAAAATAAATGTTATTTGGTGTTTGCGTTGAGCATAATATGATTGGATCATGTTTATTGCAATAAGATATTCATTTTAGTCAAAGAATAATTGGTATTCTGTT
Source organism: Aegilops umbellulata (assembly GCA_032464435.1). Classification (NCBI taxonomy): domain Eukaryota; kingdom Viridiplantae; phylum Streptophyta; class Magnoliopsida; order Poales; family Poaceae; genus Aegilops; species Aegilops umbellulata. The sequence continues at coordinate 154,080,193 of CP136058.1, read as the reverse complement.
TACATGAATAAAACCTTCTGTGGTCATACACCCAAGGTGAATGGCTTATTGAATCTCGATCGTAGTGATACGCATATTCATAATACTGATGCCAAAAGATGCAAAGTTGATAATGATAGTGCAACATATTTGTGGCACTGCCGTTTAGGTCATATTGGTGTAAAGCGCATGAAGAAATTCCATGCTGATGGGATTTTCGAATCACTTGATTATGAATCACTTGATGCTTGCGAACCATGCCTCATGGGCAAGATGACTAAGACTCTGTTCTCCGGAACAATGGAGCAAGCAACTGACTTATTGGAAATAATACATACTGATGTATGCGATCTGATGAGTGTTGAGGCTCGCGACGGGTATCGTTTTTTTCTGACCTTGACAGATGATTTGAGCAGATATGGGTATATCTACTTGATGAAACATAAGTCTGAAACATTTGAAAAGTTCAAAGAATTTCAGAGTGAAGTGGAAAATCATCGTAACAAGAAAATAAAGTTTTTACGATCTGATCGCGGAGACGAATATTTGAGTTACGAGTTTGGAACAATGTGGAATAGTTTCGCAACTCATGCCACCTGGAACACCACAACGTAATGGTGTGTCCGAACATCATAACCGTACTTTATTAGATATGGTGCAATCTACGATGTCTCTTACAGATTTATCACTATCGTTTTGGGGTTATGCATTAGAGACAACTGCTTTCACGTTAAATAGGGCACCATCTAAATCCGTTGAGACGACACCATATGAACTGTGGTTTGGCAAGAAACCCAAGTTGTTGTTTCTTAGAATTTGAGGATGTGATGCCTATGTGAAAAAGCTTCAACCTGATAAGCTCAAACCCAAATCGGAGAAATGTGTCTTCATAGGATACCCAAAAGAAACTGTTGGGTATACCTTCTATCACAGATTCGAAGGCAAGATCTTTGTTGCAAAGACTGGATCCTTTCTAGAGAAGGAGTCTCTCTTGAAAGAAGTGAGTGGGAGGAAAGTAGAACTTGATGAGGTAGTTGTAACTTCTCCCTTATTGGAAAGTAGTTCATCACAGAAATTAGTTCCAGTGATTCCTACACCAATTAGTGAGGAAGCTAATGATGATGATCATGAAACTTCTGATCAAGTTACTACCGAACCTCGTAGGTCAAGCAGAGTAAGATCCGCACAAGAGTGGTACGGTAATCCTGTTATGGAGGTCATGTTACTTGACCATGACAAACCTACGAACTATGAGGAAGCGATGATGAGCCCAGATTCCGTGAAATGGCTTCAGGCCCTGAAATCTGAGATGGGATCCATGTATGAGAACAAAATATGGACTTTGACTGACTTGCCCGATGATCGGCTAGCCATTGAGAATAAATGGATCTTCAAGAGGAAGACAGACGCTGATAGTGGTGTTACTATCTACAAAGCTTGAATTGTCGCAAAAAAGTTTTTGACAAGTTCAAGGTGTTGACTACGATAAGATTTTCTCACTCGTAGCGATGCTTAAGTCTGTCCGAATCATGTTAGCAATTGCCACATTTAATGAAATCTATCAAATGGATGTCAAAAATACATTCCTTAATGGATTTCTTAAAGAAGAGTTGTATATGATACAAACAGAAGGTTTTGTCAATCCTAAAGGGGCTAACAAAATGTGCAAGCTCCAGCGATCCATCTATGGACTGGTGCAAGCATCTCGGAGTTGGAATATATGCTTTGATAGTGTGATCAAAGCATATGGTTTTATACGGACTTGTGGTGAAGCCTGTATTTATAGGAAAGTGAGTGGGAGCACTACAACCTTTTTGATAAGTATATGTGAATGACATATTATTGATCAAAAATGATGTAGAATTTTCTAAAAAAGCATAAAGGAGTGTTTGAAAGAAAGACCTCGATCAAGCTGCTTACATATTAAGCATCAAGATCTATAGAGATAGATCAAGACGCTTGATAAGTTTTTTCAATGAATACATACCTTGACAAGATTTTGAAGTAGTTCAAAATGGAGCAGTCAAAGAAGGAGTTCTTGCCTGTATTGCAAGGTGTAAAGTTGAGTAAGACTCAAAACACGACCACGACAGAAAATAGAAAGAGGATGAAAGTCATTCCCTATGCCTCAACCATAGGTTCTATAAAGTATGTTATGTTGTGTACCAAACCTTTTTGTGTACCTTGCCATGAGTTTGGCAAGGGGGTACTATATTGATCCAGGAGTGGATCACTTGACAGCGGTCAAATTTATCCTTAGAAGACTAAGGAGGTATTTCTCGGTTATGGAGGTGATAACGAGTTCGTCGTAAAGAGTTACATCAGTGCAAGCTTTTACACCGATTCGGATGAATCTGAGTCTCAATCTGGATACATTTTGAAAGTGGGAGCAATTAGCTGGAGTAACTCCATACATAGCATTGTAGACATAGAAAATTTGCAAAATACATACGGCTCTGAATATGACAGACCCATTGACTAAGCTTCTCTCACAAGCAAAACATGATCATACCTTAGTACTCTTTGGGTGTTAATCACACAACGATGTGAACTAGATTATTGACTCTAGTAAAACCCTTTGGGTATTAGTCACATGGCGATGTGAACTAATCACATGGTGATGTGAACTATTGGTGTTAAATCACATGGCGATGTGAACTAGATTATTCACTCTAGTGCAAGTGGAAGACTAAAGGAAATATGCCCTAGAGGCAATAATAAAGTTGTTATTTATATTTCCTTATATCATGATAAATTTTTATTATTCATGCTAGAATTGTATTAACCGGAAACTTAGTACATGTGTGAATACATAGACAAAATAGAGTGTCCCTAGTATGCCTCTACTTGACTAGCTCGTTAATCAAAGATGGTTATGTTTTCTGGCCATAGACATGTGTTGTCATTTGATGAACGGGATCACATCATTAGAGAATGATGTGATGGACAAGACCCACCCGTTAGCTTAGCATTATGATCGTTGAGTTTTATTGCTATTGCTTTCTTCATGACTTATACATATTCCTCTGACTATGAATTATGCAACTCCCGAATACCGGAGGAACACCTTATGTGCTATCAAACGTCACAATGTAACTAGGTGATTATAAAGATGCTCTACAGGTGTCTCCGAAGGTGTTTGTTGGGTTGGCATAGATCGAGATTAGGATTTGTCACTCCGTGTATCGGAGAGGTATCTCTGGGCCCTCCTGGTAATGCACATCACTATAAGCCTTATAAGCAATGTGACTAATGAGTTAGTTCAGGGATGATGCATTGTGGAATGAGTAAAGAGACTTACCGGTAACGAGATTGAACTAGGTATGATGATACTGACGATCGAATCTCGGGGAAGTAACATATCGATGACAAAGGGAACAACGTACGTTGTTATGCGGTTTGACCGATAAAGATCTTCGTAGAATATGTAGGAGCCAATATGAGCATCTAGATTCCTCTATTGGTTATTGACCGGAGATGAGTCTCGGTCATGTCTACATAGTTCTCGAACCCGTAGGGTCCGCACGCTTAACGTTCGATGACGATTTGTATTATGAGTTTATGTGATTTGATGACCGAAGGTTGTTCTGAGTCCCGGATGAGATCACGGATGTGACGAGGAGTATCGAAATGGTTGAGAGGTAAAGATTCATATATTGGAAGGCTATATTTGGACATTGGAAAGGTTCCGAGTGATTCGGGTATTTTTTGGAGTACCTGGGAGTTACGGGAATTCGTCGGGAGAGGTAACGGGCCTTATCGGGCTTTAGTGGAGAGAGGGGAGAAGGACCAAGAGGTGGCATGCGCCTCCCCCTACCCAAACCGAATTGGACAAGGGGTGGGGGCGCGGCCCCCCTTTCCTTCTCCTTCTCCCTCTCTTTCCTTCTCTCCTACTCCGAGTAGGAAAGGGAATCCTACTAGGACTTGGGAGTAAGAGTAGGACTCCCTATGCTTGGCGTCCCCCTAGGTCGTCCGCCTCCTCCCTCCCTCCTTTATATACGGGGGAGGGGAGCACCCCAAAGGCACTCAAGATTTGTCTTAGCCATGTGCGGTGCCCCCCTCCACAGTTACACACCTCGTTCATATTGTCGTAGTGCTTAGGCGAAGCCCTGCGTCGGTAGCTTCATCATCGCCGTCACCACGCCGTCGTTTTAACGAAACTCTCCCTCGGCCTCAATTGGATCAAGAGTTCGAGGGACTTCATCGAGCTGAATGTGTGCGGATCGCGGAGGTGCCGTGCGTTCGGTACTTGATCGGTTGGATTGCGAAGACGTTCGACTACATCAACCGCGTTACTTAATGCTTCCGCTTTCGGTTTATGAGGGTACGTGGACACACTGTCCCCACTCGTTTCTATGCTTCTCCTAGTGAGATCTTGCGTGATCGTAGGAAAATTTTGAAATACTGCGTTCCCAACAGGATTGACTTTCATTTTCTCTCTATCTTCTGCAGTGGTCGGGCATTGAGTCTGACTCAATTTCACACGTTGCAACATAGGCAAGAACCCTTTCTTTGACTGATCCATTTTGAACTTCTTCAAAACTTTGTCAAGGTATCTGCTTTGTGGAAGTCCTATTAAGCGTCTTGATCTATCTCTATAGATCTTGATGCCCAATATATATAAGCAGCTTCACCGAGGTCTTTCATTGAATTTTTTTATTCAAGTATCCTTTTATCCTATCCATAAATTCTACATCATTTCCAAACAACATATATCATCCACATATAATATTAGAAATGCTACAGAGCTCCCACTCACTTTCTTGTAAATACAGGTTTTTCGAGAGTCTCTATAAAACCATATGCTTTGATCACCCCATCAAAGCGTACATTCCAACTCCGAGATGCTTGCACCAGTCCATAGATGGATCCCCGGAGCTTGCACAATTTGTTAGCACCTTTAGGATCGACAAAACCTGCTGGTTGCATCATATACAACTCTTCTTTAAGAAATCCATTAAGGAATGCAGTTTTGATGTCCATTTGCTAGATTTCATAATCATAAAATGTTGGGGAATGTAGCATGCAATTTCAAAATTTTCCTACGTTCACGCAAGATCTATCTAGGAGATGCATAGCAACGAGAGGGGAGAGTGTGTCCATGTACCCTCGTAGACCGAAAGCGGAGGCGTTAGGTTAACATGATTGATGTAGTCGAATGTCTTCGTGATCCAACCGATCAAGTACCGAACGTACGACACCTCCGAGTTCAGCACACGTTCAGCTCGATGACGTCCCTTGAACTCTTGATCCAGCAAAGTGTCGAGGGAGAGTTCCTTCAGCACAATGGCATGGTGAAGGTGATGGTGAAGTGATCCGCACAGGGCTTCGCCTAAGCACTACGTGAATATGACCGGAGGCATAAACTGTGGAGGGGGGCACCGCAGATGGCTAACAATGTTTGTTGTGTCTTTTAGGCGCCCCCTCCCCACATATATATAGGTGGGAGGGGGAGGGGGACAGCCATGGGGCTCCCCAAGTAGGAGGAATCCTACTTGGGGGCCTCCTCCAATTCAGCCTCCCCCTTTCCTTATCTCCGGAGGGGGGAAGGAAAGATGGGAGAGGGGAAAGGAAGGGGGAATCCTATTCTCTCTATTTCCTTTCCTCCTCCCCTTTTCCTTTCTCCACTTAGGCCGGGCTGGTATGTCCCGCTCTTGGCCCAATAAGGCCCATATCTTTGTCGGGGGGGGGGGGGGGGGGATGCCCGGAACCCTGACCCGATACGTACCCCGTACCCACAGAACATTTCCGGTGTCCGAATACTATCATCCTATCACTACAAGGAAAATGCTTATAGATGGAAGTTTAGCAGTAGCGCCTGTTTAAGCACCCACGCTACTGGTATGTACCAGTAGCGCCTGGTACAAAACACGCTACTACTACTACTAAATAACAACAACGTTTGTTAGCTTGGGCCGCGCTGCTATTACCTGGGCCACAAGGCAAAAACGGTAGCCCACTTACCTATAGCGTTTGTTTTGAACGAGCGCTACAGCTGGTGGGCTTAGCAGTAGCGCGACCTCTACCCAGCGCTACTACTAGAGGAAAAGAAAACCGCCCTGAGCGCCCCCTGCACCCCCTCACTCTCACATTATCGATCCCCTTCGCCCGCCGCCGCCGCCGCGGTTAGGGTTCCTCCCCGACCGCCTCACCCCCATTGACGGTGCCGCGAAGCGCCTCAAGGCCCTCTGCACCGCCAAGGAGCTCCTATCTACCCCCGCCCGCCCCCGCGCCCGACGCGGACCAGCAGTACGTTCCCCCACCCCCTCCCCTTCCTTATCGTTCGCCCATCCCTATCACCGCTGGTGTGCCGTAAGTAGATGCGACGGCTCCGCCTCTAGGCCTGCTAGTGTATTTTGCTTGAGGGGGAGTGAAATGAAGCTAGGTTGGTGCTTGTTTCTGTGTATGTTGGTTGGTGTACGCTGACTGGGGAGAAGCCCATCATAGCATAGCCGAGAATGCTCGCGGATGCATAGCACGAGTGCTCAATTTGCAGAATTTGGCAGGATTGGGTGCTACAGAATCCGTGTTGGTCCTAGCACTAGCAGACCGCTTGGAGTTTTTGTTTAGCGCATATTGAGGAGTGTGTAGGCCGTTGGATTCAAAATCCAAGAGATGGTCCCTAGGATCGGAGATGAGGTGTTCGTTCTCACCTGCCTGCGCTACAAGGCCTGGGATTAGTCACTAGTCACTAGAAGAGAACCCAAAAGCTGAATTTGTTCTGACGATCCCTTCTGGTTTTTGGTTGTGTTGGTTTGATTCATCAATCTTATCAAATTGAGACAACTTTCATCATTATTATTAGTGTACTAGCATGCCAAAATCCACAAAGTTTAAGTTAAGTAGCATTAGGATTTGATGGGTTTGTGCCATCTATGTCCACTCATTGTAGGTGTAGATATGGCATTTATCTTATTATTAGGCTCTATTCGGGTTACATGATCTCTATTAGGTTATTGTCTGAACTAAACTACAATTTAGTTGTTATTTTGCTTGCCATGTGAACGTGATGTGTATTCTCTATGATGTGAACCTGATGTGTATATTATTCAAAACCTGATGTGTATTGAAAACTTCATGTTTACTTTTTGGATCGTTAATCCTTTAATCATATTGCTTTACGGAAATGGCGCCACCATCACCACCACCATGTCGACGGTGCAAGTCAAGGTGCGCCAGCAGCCTTGCAACTGGCACGCTGTTCGGCATCTACTTCGAGTCTAGTTTTGTTCATGCAACGGTAATAAATTATATGAAACTAGTAACCACTATTTTGTTTTTAGTGTTATTGGCATTAATGCATCGTGTATATATCATTTTTCTTTTTGTACACAGATCGTCCCATGCAATGTGAGGTCGGAATTCAACAAGGTGACCGGAGACTCTGTGACCTTTCAGGCTCCTGGGGGCTCCTACACTATGGAGGTCGAGAAAGGACGAAATATGACGCAAGTGGGAGGAGATGGATGGGTCCGTTTCATCGCCCACATGCGTATCACCAGTGGTGAATTGGCCAGCTTATCCTTCAGAGCAGAAAGACCCAAGCTGGCCATCATTTATGTCAACAAAGTAGAAGATGATGAGGATGATGAGGGTGATGACGACCCACTTGATGAAGTCATCATAGCTCAAAGAATGAGGTTGAGCGAGGAGGAGGTGTGCAACCTATAGGACATCATTCGGCCACGTGCTGACTTCGTCGGGGTGCCATTCGTGACCCGCCTGACAAGTACCATGGTTGATCGGCATATCATGGTATGTTGCATTTACTGTAGTAATTTGATGATATGCTCTATTGTTATACTTAGTGTAGAGTCCGATGATATATATGCTTAGTGAATCTTATATGCTTTATTGTTATACTTAGTGTAGAGTCCGATGATATATATGCTTAGTGAATCTTATATGCTTAGTGAATCCGATGATCTATATGCTTAGTGAATCCGATGATATATACGCTTTATTGTTATACTTAGTGTAGAGTCCGATGATATATATGCTTAGGGAATCTTATATGCTTAGTGAATCCGATGATCTATATGCTTAGTGAATCCGATGATATATATATATGCTTCGTGTAGAATTCAAAGAACTGCTAATAGTGTAGAATCCATATATACTTATTAGTAGAACTCTTGCTTAGTAGAAATGTAGTGCTGTCTTTTGATAGTGTAGAATGTGTGAGGCTACTTATTAATTGATATGTTTTTCCTTTTCAGAAATTGCCAAAGAGCCTATCTGAGAGTTGTGGTATCAAGCCTGATGAACAAGGCTCTGCTGGAATACGCCTTACCGCGAAGGGCTCCGTCACCACCTGTGCGTACGGCGTGGACACGGACGGTCGCACACACTTCAACTCGGTTGGGTGGAAGAGCTTCCGCGTTGTAACATCCCAAATTTTCAATTTGGAATGTTATACATAGATCATCATATGAATATCATATTTTTATTTGCATTTTGGTTGTGATCCTAAAAATCCTAAGCAACTCAAGGGCCCGCGGAGAGAGTTGGGGATTTCATTATTTTCGTATTTGAATTTTTCTCAAATATTGAAATGAGGATCGTTTTGGTTTTAAATATTTTCTCTCCAAAATATTTCAAATATAAAAATAAAGAGAGGAGATAATATGACTTCTCCAAAAATAAAAAATATTGGAGGAAAAATGTTAAAATCAAATAAATATTTTTATTTGGATTTTATTGCTATTTTATTTGAATTAGAAAATATGCATTTTCCAAAATTGCATTTTTAGGCCAAGAAAATGTTCACTATGTTCTAAATATTTTATTTAGACGGTGAAAATTGTTTTTGGCATTTTTATAATTTTTTTATATTTATTTAGGATTTTTCCTTCGGCGGAATTTAATTTAAAGAAAGCGTCGCCTGATTGGGCCAACGGCCCAGCCGAGCGGGCCTCAGCCTAGTGTGCCGCCGCCTCCGGCTCCGGCTCGGGAGAGGACTCCCGAGCGCCGCCGCCGCGATGGATGCCGTGTCCGTCCAGGACACGCACCGCTGCCCCTCCCCCATGTAGGACCACCCCTCGGCCTTTAAATACCCCCCGCCACCGCCCTCCCCACCTCGCCTCGCCAACCGCCACCGCACGCAACAGCAGCAGCGCCCGCTCCACCGCCGCGCCACCCGCGCCACCTGTCGCCACCGCCCGCGCCGCCTGTCGCCGCACCTCGCCCACCCCGCAGCGCCGCCACCCCGCCGCACGCCGCCCCGCCTCGTCGGAACCCGCCGCCGCACGCCGGATTTCTCGCCGCCGGATTTTTTTTCGGTTTTAGGTAAAACCGGCGTTTTTTTAAAACCCTAGATCCGTTTCGTTTTTTAGATCGATTCGTTTTTCTCGGTTTTCTTCGGTTAGTTTTATTTTACGAACGTTCATTCGTTTTGATCGGTTAACAAACGAATTCGTTCGTTAGTCTCTGTTAGCGGACGTTCGTCCGATAGATTTATCTTTTTCTGATTTAATTTTGCCGGGGACCTATCCATGAATACTTTTATCGCAGATTAGCCCCTGATCTTCAAACCTTCGCAACTTTTCAACTGTACGTCCAAATCCACTGAAACCAATGCCAAAATCGTCTCGAGCCCCTCTTTCCGGTTAATCAACTTGAACATGATTTTGACAAATTAAAATTTGGTTTCAAGAAGATATGTTTTCAAAGTTCTTTCGACCGTAGTTTCAGTTCCGTAGCTCCGTTTTGATCGATTCTTTTTGCAAATCAAAGTTTTTCAGTTGGACTTTCAGATTCGATCTTCTTATTTGAGTTTTACCCTTGCGTCTATGCTTGAGTGCTTATGTATGCTATTGTTTGTTTGTGATAGAATTTCCGGAGTGCGAAGCGTGCTAGTACGAGTCTCTAGGTTTTGCGGGTTGTTAGCAAGGCAAGTAACACATTGATCATACCCCTTTATTACCTAGTTTTTATGCATTAGTTACAATCCTCGAACATGGCATGATTTAGGATGTGATTAACATGTGGTAATTGGGAAGTAGATGATGAGGTAGAACCTATTGCCATTTTATTATCAAACCCTTGGGAGTTACTTCTACATTATGCTTATACCGCTATGCTATGCTCGTAGACGTGGATTGGGTTTGAGTGTATCCATGATAGATGTGAGATTGTTAATTAATGGTTAACTTAAGGTGGATACTTAAATACACATCTGGGTGGATTGGTTACATTTTGGTTCGCCACCCAGGCTCAAAGGGATCATAAGATTATTCATGCTAGAAACTTCCGTGTGCAGCCACAAGCTATTATGGGCTCTAGCATAGTTGAGTATGTTGCATGACCTCTTTCAGTGGTAGACTAGCAGATGTAGGGGATTTAGGTTGGTACTGTCTACCCAGAGTAAAGAGTTATTGCTTCTGAAAGACTGTGTCTCGGTCATCCGTTTCTCAAACACCTTTAAGTGCGAGAAATCCAACGGAGGAGATCGAGTCTTGTGGGGAAAAGTGCACAAACCTTTGCATAGTGTACAAACTAATCATGATTAGCCGTGTCCCCGGTTATGGACATCTTGAGTATCTGGTTCTTGGATTATCATGTTGATCTCATCACTCTAAATTAACTTGCTGGGTTATTAATTACTTTTAATTGGGATTGAGATGGGGGTTCCATTCTCAATGTTTATCAACTACCATGATAGTTAAATAAAATATATTCCTTTGTTGAAGGAAAAAATTGGCTTTTCGTAAAAACATTATAACCATAGAGCCTCCACCAGCCATATATGCATGTAGTGATAGCATTTATTCTGTTCATTGCTCTAGTGTGTTATATTGCCAGCATATTCCATGTGCTGACCCGTTTCGGGCTGCAACATATCCTGTTGCAGACTTTTCAGACGAAGAGTAAGGTGTGCTAGGTCGTTGTTGTGCACTCAGCTACGCCGTTGGAGTTGATGGACTCACTTTATCTTCCAAGCCTTCCGCTGTTATCGTATTTAGATGGCCTTAAGCCATATTTATTGTATTAAGTTCTCTTTTGAGACATTGGATGTAATAAGTGTGTGATTCCACTCTGTTATAAATCCTTCAAGTATTGTGTGTGTCAGCATTACCGATCCAAGGATGACACGTATACACAAAGATTTGACCGTTTGAGGTCGGATCGCTACAAGATGGTATCAGAGCACATGCTGATTGTAGGACACGACCACTAAGAAAGAACCATAGGTCACTCTTCTCTACTCATTTCTGACTCCTCTCCATTTTCCACTCTATAGGATGGCGGACTCGAGGAACAAGTTTGCACAATCGGATGAAGACACACCTGTTGGGAGACACTTGAAGGAAGTGACTAGGTACCTGAATTATTCGATTTCAAGTTCCAGGAAAGACATTCACGCCAGTTACTGAACCCATAGAGTTTTCCTTTGATGCACCAACCTGGAGTCTAGGAAAGAGCATGGCAGCCCACATCGCCATGGGACGCATCGGTGAAGTTTATCACAAGGATCGTAAGGACACCATCTACCAGATATGTGGGCACCGAGATGAGCAATGGGAGATGATCAGCACCAGGAGGGACAAGTCCATTGCAGCTTTCATCCAGGAGTTAAACCAGCACATTCGTCGCCAGGAGAACCAGATGTGCGCAAGCATGATAGATTTGAAGAAGGTGATGACCAAGAACACGGAGCTAGAAGAAGAACTCTAAGTCCACACGCGAGTGGAGAAGAATGACGACCTGACAAGGAAGCTAGGAGTATTCATGGGAGACCTCGCGCCAGGAGAAGATGACGACCATCCCAAGGACTACATCATCATCGATGATACCGACTCCGACCCCGACAGTAGTGATGATGATTATGAAGATGAAGCTGGAGCGGACATCATGGAATCTTCCATCGATCAAAATTTCTAGTCGACCACCATATTATTAGTAGTATTCCCCCATGTATATAGTAGTAGTAGTCCGAGCACTGTAACGATAGTTAGATCGATTGTATGCCCTTGTTTGAATTGATTGGTGTGATATGATTGTGTTTGTCTCATGTGCATATGGGTAGTGTTTCCTCACTAGACCTCATTCTATTCTAATCTCTTCCCTCTAAACCCATCAGATGCCTCCGAGACGTGACCCCGGATTTGTCTTCCCACCGGAGCTCACTCAATTGATCCAACAGCAGAATGCCTTGATGCAGCTACTAGTCCAGAACCAAGGCAACAACAACAACAACAACAACCCACCACCACCACCTCTAGTTGATAACTTAGCTAATTTTCTGAGGTTGCAGCCGCCGGTGTTTTTCAATAGCACCGAGCCAATAGTTGCTGATGATTGGCTACGTAGGATTGGAAGGGAGTTGATCACTGTAGGTTGCACAGATGCTGAGAAGGTGCGTTTTGCCGCACATCAATTGGATGGACCGGCAGCCTCATGGTGGAAGAATTACACAGCCACTTTCCATATATCCAATGGCACTTGGGATCAGTTTCAACAAGCGTTCCGCACTGCACATGTCTCAACTGGAGCTATGAGCATGAAAAAGCGTGAGTTTCGCAACTTACGCTAGGGAAACCATACTGTGGGGCAGTACGTGGACGAGTTCAGCAAGTTATCCTGCTATGCCCCGGATGATGTGGCCACGGATGCCGCTAAGCAGGAGAAGTTTATGGAAGGGCTGAATGATGATATGCGTATGCAGTTAATGGTGGCAACATTTAACAACTACAAGGAGTTGGTAGATAAGGCTCTTATGATTGAAGGGAAGCAGTAGAAGATTGATAGCCGCCAAAGGAAGTATGGACAAGGGAAGTCCAATTCAGGAGCTCGGCAGAAGCCTCATTTTACCCCGAACTCGGGAGGATATACCAATAATCATGGAGTCCATACCCACAATGGGTTCGCATAACCACAGTGGCCCCAAGAATGGAAATGGGAATGGAGCAGGTAGCAACCAGAACCGCTCTAATCCAGCCACACCCGCCAAGAAGGACCATAGTCACACTACTTGTTTCAAGTGCGGGAGGACTGGACACTATGCCAATGAGTGCCCTGAAGCAAAGAATGGTAATGGCAATGGAAGCTCTGGGAAGAAGCCCAACCATTTCAACAGGGGACAAGTGAACCACGTGAACGTGGAGGAGGTTGAAGAGCAGCCAGATGCAGTTATCGGTAAGTTTTTGGTTAAGTCATTTACCGCTCTCGTTCTTTTTGATATTGGTGCATCGCATTCATACATATCAAGGGGATTTGTTCACAAGTTTAAGATACCCGCCTTAGCCCTTAGGACACCCATGTTAGTAAGCTCACTAGGTGCGGAGTATATGGCCAACCGATGGTGTGATCGGTTACCCTTAACCATAGGTAGCCATGTTTTCCCCTCAGACCTAATAATTTTGGAGTCACAAGGATTGGATATAATACTAGGCATGGATTGGCTATCAAAGTATGGAGGAAACATTGAATATGCTAGTAGGTCAATTCTGCTCACCACCCCGGAGGGAAAAAGGATGAAGTATGTATCCCGGCATGCGCCGAGGAGGACCCAAGTAAATTCTCTCACGGGAGTTGTTCAGGAGGAAGTGCCTGTAGTGAAGGATTACCCGGATGTATTTACAAAGGAATTACCAAAGCATGCCGCAGGATCGAGACATTGAGTTTTGATAGAGCTGTTGCCAGGCACCAGACCAATATCGAAGAGACCATAACGGATGCCCGCAAATGATCTGGAGGAGATTAAGAAGCAGATTAAGGAGTTATTGGAGAAATGTTACATTCGATGAAGTTCGTCACCGTGGGGATCCCCAGTGCTATTGGTTGAGAAGAATGATGGATCTTTGAGAATGGTTGTTGATTATCGGGCATTGAATGAAGTGACGATCAAGAACAAGTACCCACTGCCGATGATCAATGATTTGTTTGACCAGCTGCAAGGAGCTAAAGTATTCTTCAAGATCGATCTATGATCTGGATACCACCAGCTGAAGATCCGAGAACAGGATATACCTAAGACAGCCTTCACCACAAGGTACGTGCTATATGAGTACACATTTATGTCATTTGGATTGACTAATGCCCCTGCCTATTTCATGAGTATGATGAATAAGGTGTTCATGGAGTTCTTGGACAAGTTTGTTGTGGTGTTCATTGATGATATCTTGGTATACTTGAAGAATGAAGAGGAGCATAAGGAGCATTTGCGTTTCATTCTCGAGAAGCTCAGGGAACACCAGTTGTATGCCAAGTTCAGCAAGTGTGAGTTTTGGTTGAAGGAAGTTGGATTCCTTGGCCATGTTATATCAGGAGAAGGCATAGCAGTGGACCCAACCAAGGTTCAGTCGGTCACTAAGTGGTTGGCACCCACCTCAGCTGGAGAGATCCGCAGTTTTCTTGGACTCGCGGGATATTATCGAAGATTCATTGAGATTTTTTTTCCAAGATTGCGAAGCCTATGACGGAGTTGCTGAAGAAAGACACTAAGTTTAAGTGGACAGATGAATGTGAGGCATGTTTCCAGGAGCTGAAGAAACGTCTGGTTACAGCCCCAGTACTGATTCTGCCAGATATACACAAGGATTTCCATGTGTATTGCGATGCTTCTCGCTTAGGACTTGGAGGTGTACTTATGCAAGACGGAAGAGTTGTTTCATATGCTTCACGTCAGCTTTGACCGCATGAGTTGAATTATGCCACACATGATTTGGAGTTAGCAGCTGTAGTGCATGCACTCAAGACCTGGAGACATTTTCTTATTGGAAATCGTTGTGATGTGTACATGGATCACAAGAGTTTGAAGTACATTTTTACTCAGAAGGAGCTGAATCTCAGGCAAAGGAGATGGTTGGAGCTTATAAAGTATTATGATATGAAGTTGCACTATCATCCAGGCAAGCCAATTTCGTAGCAGACGCTTTGAGCCGGAAGAGTTACGCCAATACCATATATATGCTGAACCATATATATGCTAGTATGACTACCTAGTAGACTTATCAACTATGATCTATCCATGCATTGTTGACTACTATATATGAGTTTGTGAGATTGTGTGGTTATATTAAATGTGGTATTGTCGTTAATGTTTGTGAGATGGTTCTGTAAACTTAGTTTATTTGCACTGGACTTGTCTTGATTTCCATGAATATTGCATCTGACTTCTTTTTATTATTTTTAATTTCTGTTTACCTAGTTGTAGCATGGGGAGAAAATAGGGCACAACTACTATGTGATGATAGTAGTAGCGTTGGTAGAGAAAGAGGCGCTACTATTAAATAATAGCTGTAGCGCCCTAGCAGTAGCGCGGGTGCCCGCACTACTGGTATGTAAAAAACCAGCGCCACTAGTAAGCTTTTCTCTAGTAGTGTATAGATGAATATTTACCTCTCGACCATTTCGAGCCTCCTCGTCATGCTGTGATCTCATCCGGGACTGAACAACATTCGGTCACCAAATCACATATCTCGTATAATACAAAATCATCATCGAAACGTTAAGCGTGCGGACCCTATGGGTTCGAGAACTATGTAGACATGATCGAGTCACATCTCTGATCAATAACCAACAGTGAAACCTGGATGCTCATATTGGTTCCTACATATTCTACGAAGATCTTTATCGGTCAAACCGCAATGACAACATACGTCATTCCCTTTGTCATCGGTATTTTACTTGCCCGAGATTCGATTGCTGGTATCTTCATACCTAGTTCAATCTCGTTACCGGCAAGTCTCTTTACTCATTCCGTAATGCATCATCCTACAACTAACTCATTAGTCACATTGCTTACAAGGCTTATCATGATGTGCATTGCCGAGAGGGCCCAGAGATACCTCTCGGATACTCGGAGTGACAAATCCTAATCTCGATCTATGCCAACCCAACAAACACCTTTGGAGATACCTGTAGAGCATCTTTATAATCACCCAGTTACATTGTGTCGTTTGATAGCACACAAGGTATTCCTCCGGTATCTGGGAGTTGCACAATCTCATAGTCAAAGGAATATGTATAAGTCATGAATAAAGCAATAGCAGTAAAACTTAACGATCATTATGCTAAGCTAACGAATGGGTCTTGTCCATCACATCATTCTTCTAATGATGTGTTCCCGTTAATCAAATGACAACACATTTCTATGGCTTGGAAACTTAACCATCTTTGATTAACGAGCTAGTCTACCAGAGGCTTACTAGGCACACTATGTTTTGTCTATTTATCCATACATGTATCAAGTTTTCGGTTAATACAATTCTAGCATGAATAATAAACATTTATCATGATATAAGGAACTATAAATAACAACTTTATTATTGCCTCTAGGGCATATTTCCTTTAGTCTCTCACTTGCACTATAGTCAATAATCTAGTTCACATCGCCATGTGATTTAACACCAATAGTTCACATCACCATGTGATTAATACCCATAGTTCACATCGCCATATGACCAACACCCAAAGGGTTTACTAGAGTCACTAATCTAGTTCACATCGCCATGTGATAACACCCAAAGAGTACTAAGGTGTGATCATGTTTTGCTTGTGAGAGAGGTTTAGTCAACGGGTCTGCCATATTCAGATCCGTATGTATTTTGTAAATTTCTATGTCTACAATGCTCTACACGGAGCTACTCTAGCTAAATGCTCCTACTTTCAATATGTATCCAGATCGAGACTCAGAGTCATCCTGATTGGTGTCAAAGCTTGCATCGACGTAACTCTTCACGACGAACTCTTTTATCACCTCCATAACCGAGAAATATTTCCTTAGTCCTCTAAGGATAATTTTGACCGCTGTCCAGTGATCCACTCCTAGATCACTATTGTACTCCCTTGCTAAATTCATGCTAAGGTATACAATAGGTCTGGTACACAGCATGGCATACTTTGTAGAACCTATGGCTGAGGCATAGGGAATGACTTTCATTCTCTCTTTATCTTCTGCCGTGGTCGGGCTTTGAGTTTTACTGAACTTCACACCTAGAAACACAGGCAAGAACCCTTTCTTTGGCTGATCCATTTTGAACTTCTTCAAAATCTTGTCATGGTATGTGCTTTGTGAAATTCTTATTAAGCGTCTCGATCTATCCCTATAGATCTTGATGCCCAATATTTAAGTAGCTTCACCGAGGTCTTTCATTGAAAAATTCTTATTCAAGTATCCTTTTATGCTATCCAGAAATTCTATATCATTTCCAATCAATAATATGTCATCCACATATAATATCAGAAATGCTACAGAGCTCCCACTCACTTTCTTGTAAATACAAGCTTAACGGTAAGTCTGTATAAAAACCATATGCTTTGATCACCTTATCAAAGCATATATTCCAACTCTGTGATGCTTGCACCAGTCCATAGATGGATCGCTGGAGTTTGCATACTTTGTTAGCACCTTTAGGATCGACGAAACCTTCTGGTTGCATCATATACAAGAAATCCATTAAGGAATGCAGTTTTAACATCCATTTGCCAGATTTCACAAAATGTGGCAATTGCTAACATGATTCGGACAGACTTAAGCATCGCTACAAGTGAGAAAATCTCATCATAGTCAGCACCTTGAACTTGTCGAAAACCTTTTGCGACAAGTCGAGCTTTGTAGATAGTAACACTAACATCAGCGTCTGTCTTCCTCTTGAAGATCCATTTATTATCAATGGCTTGCCGATCATCGGGCAAGTCCACCAACGTACACACTTTGTTCTCATACATGGATCATATCTCAGATTTCATGGCCTCAAGTCATTTTGTGGAATCTGGGCTCATCATCGCTTCCTCATAGTTCATAGGTTTGTCATGGTCTAGTAACATGACTTGCAGAATAGGATTACCGCACCACTCTGGTGCGGAATGTGCTTTGGTTGACCTACAAGGTTCGTTAGTAACTTGATGTGAAGTTTCATGATCATTACCATTAGCTTCCTCTCTAGTTGGTGTAGGCATCACATGAACAGTTTTATGTGATGAGCTACTTTCCAATTCGAGAGAAGGTACAATTACCTCATCAGGTTCTACTTTCCTCCCACTCACTTCTTTCGAGAGAAACTCCTTCTCTATAAAGGATCCATTCTTAGCAACAAAGATCCCGTCTTCGAATCTGTGATAGAAGGTGTACCCAACAGTTTCTTTTGGGTATCCTATGAAGACGCACTTCTCCGATTTGGGTTCGAGCTTATCAGGCTGAAGCTTTTTCACATAAGTATCGCAACCCCAAACTTTAAGAAATGACAGCTTAGGTTTCTTGCCATACTATAGTTCATACGGTGTCGTCTCAATGAAGTTAGATGGTGCCCTATTTTACATGAATGCAGCTGTCTCTAATGCATAACCCCAAAATGATAGTGGTAAATCGGTAAGAGACATCATAGATCGCACCATATCTAATAAAGTACGGTTAGGACGTTCAGACACACCATTACGCTATGGTGTTCTAGGTGGCGTGAGTTGTGGAACTATTCCACATTGTTTTAAATGAAGGCCAAACTCGTAACTCAAATATTCGCCTCTGTGATTAGATTGTAGAAACTTTATTTTCTTGTTACGATGATTCTCAACTTCACTCTGAAATTCATTGAACTTTTCAAATGTTTCATACTTGTGTTTCATTAAGTAGATATACCCATATCTTCTCAAATCATCTGTGAAGGTCAGAAAATAATGATACCCGCCGCGAGCCTCAACACTCATTGAACCGCATACATCAGTATGCTATATTTCCAATAAGTCAATGGCTCGCTCCATTGTTCTGGAGAACGGAGTCTTAGTCATCTTGCCCATGAGGCATGGTTCCCAAGCATTAAATGATTCATAATCAAGTGATTCCAAAAGTCCATCCGCATGGTGTTTCTTCATGCGCTTTACAGCAATATGACCTAAACGGTAATGCTACTAGTATGTTGCACTATCATTACCAACTTTGCATCTTTTGGTGTAAATGTTATGTATATGTGTATCACTACGATCGAGATTCAATAAACCATTCACCTTGTGTGTATGACGACAGAAGGTTTTATTCATGTACACAGAATAACAATTATTCTTTGACTTAAAAATGAATAACCGTATTGCAATAAACATGATCCAATCATATTCATGCTCAACGCAAACACCAAATAACATTTATTTTAGGTTCAACACTAATCCCGAAGGTAAAGGGAGTGTGCGACGGTGATCTTATCAACCTTGGAATCACTTCCAACACACATCGTCACCTTGCCCTCAACTAGTATCTGTTCATTTTGCAACTCCTCTTTCGAGTTACAAATCTTTGCAACTGAACCGGTATCAAATACCGAGGGGCTACTATGAACACTAGTAAAGTACACATCAGTAACATGTATATCAAATATACCTTTGTTCACTTTGCCATCCTTCTTATCCTCCAAGTATTTGGGGCAGTTCCGTTTCCAATGACCATTTCCTTTACAGTAGAAGCACTCACTTTCAGGCTTGGGTCTAGCTTTGGGCTTCTTCACGGGAGTGACAACTTGTTTGTCATTCTTGAAGGTCCCTTTCTTTCCCTTGCCCTTTTTCTTGAAACTAGTGGTCTTGTTAACCATCAACACTTGATGCTATTTCTTGATTTCTACCTTCGCTGATTTCAGCATCGCAAAGAGCTTGGGAATCGTTTTCATCATCCCTTGCATATTATAGTTCATCACGAAGTTCTAATAACTTGGTGATAGTGACTAGAGAACTCTGTCAATCACTATATTATGTGGAAGATTAAGTCCCACTTTATTCAAGCGATTGTAGTACCCAAGCGTTCTGAGCACATGCTCGCTAGCTGAGCTATTCTCCTCCATCTTGTAGGAAAAGTACTTTTCAGAGGTCTCATACCTCTTAACACGGGCATGAGTCTGAAATATCATTTTCAGCTCTTGGAACATATCATATGCTCCATCGCGTTCAATTTTTTTTGAAGTCCCGGTTCTAAGCCGTAAAGCATAGTGCACTAAACTATCAACTAGTCAGCATACCGAGCTTATAAACATTCACAACATCTGCATATGCTCCTGCAATAGGTCTGTCACCTAGCGGTGCATCAAGGACATAATTCTTCTATGCAGCAATGAGGATAATCCTCATATCAAGGACCCAGTCTGCATCATTGCTACTATCATCTTTCAACTTAGTTTTCTCTAGGAACATATCAAAAATAAAATAGGGAAGCTATACGCGAGCTATTGATCTACAACATAGATATGCAAATATTATCAGGATTAAGTTCATGATAAATTAAGTTCAACTAATCGTATTACTTAAGAACTCCCACTTAGATAGACATCCCTCGAGTCATCGAAATGATTACATGACCCATATCAACTAAACCATGTCCGATCATCACATGAGATGGAGTAGTTTTCAATGGTGAACATCTCTATGTTGATCATATCTACTATATGATTCACGTTCGACCTTTCAGTCTCCAGTGTTCCGAGGCCATGTCTGTACATGCTAGGCTCGTCAAGTTTAACCCCGGTATTCCACATGTGCAAAACTGTCTTGCACCCGTTGTATGTGAACGTAGAGCTTATCACACCCGATCATCACGTGGTGTCTCGGCACGACGAACTGTCGCAACGGTGCATACTCAGGGAGAACACTTATACCTTGAAATTTTAGTGAGGGATCATCTTATAATGCTACCGCCGTACTAAGCAAAATAAGATGCATAAAAGACAAACATCACATGCAATCAAAATATGTGACATGATATGGCCATCATCATCTTGTGCCTTTGGTCTCCATCTCCAAAGCACAGTCATGATCTCCATCGTCACTGGCTTGACACCTCCATCGTAGCGTCATTGTCATCTCGCCAACTATTGCTTCTGCAACTATCTCTATCGCATAGTGATAAAGTAAAGCAATTACATGGCGATTGCATTTCATACAATAAAGTGACAACCATAAGGCTCCTGCCAGTTGTCGATAACTTCTAAAAAACATGATCATCTCATACAATAACTTATATATCATCATGTCTTGACCATATCACATCATAGCAAGCCCTGCAAAAACAAGTTAGACGACCTCTACTTTGTTGTTGCAAGTTTTATGTGGCTGCTACGGGCTTCTAGAAAGAACTGTTCTTACCTACGTATCGAAACCACAACGATATTTCGTCAAGTGTCCTGTTCTAAACTTCAACAAGGACCGGCCGTAGTCAAATTCGATTCAACTAAAGTTGGAGAAACAGACACCCGCCAGCCACCTTTATGCAAAACAAGTTGCATGTCTGCGGTGGAATCGGTCTCATGAACGTGGACATGTAAGGTTGGTCCGGACCGCTTCATCCAATAGTACCACCGAATCAAAATAAGACATTGGTGGTAAGAAGTATGACTATTATCGTCGACAACTATTTGTGTTCTACTCGTGGATATCATCTATGCATGGACCTGGCTCAGATGCCACTGTTGGGGAACATAGCATGCAATTTCAAAATTTTGATATGCTCACGAGAGGGGAGAGTGTGTCCATGTATCCTCATAGACCAAAAGCGGAAGCGTTAGGTTAACGCGGTTGATGTAGTCGAACGTCTTCGCGATCCAACCGATCAAGTACCGAACATATGGCACCTCCGAGTTCAACACATGTTCAGCTAGATGACGTCCCTCGAACTCTTGATCCAGCAAAGTGTCGAGGGAGAGTTCCGTCAGCACAACGGTGTGGTGACGGTTATGGTGAAGTGATCCGTGCAGGGCTTCACCTAAGCACTACGTGAATATGACCGGAGGCGTAAACTGTGGAGGGGGGCGCCGCACACGGCTAACAATGTTTGTTGTGTCTTCTAGGCGCCCCCTCCCCACATATATATAGGTGGGAGGGGTATGGGGATAGCCATGGGGTGCCCCAAGTAGGAGGAATCCTACTTGGGGGCCTCCTCCAATTCCGCCTCCCCCTTTCCTTATCTCCGAAGAGGGGAAGGAAAGAGGGGAGAGGGGAAAGGAAGGGGGAAACATATTCCATCTATTTCCTTTCCTCCTCCCCTTTTCCTTTCTCCACTTAGGCCGGCCCATATGGGGGCGCACCAGCCCCTTAGAGGCTGGTATGTCCCGCCCTTGGCCCAATAAGGCCCATATCTTTGCCGGGGGGGGGGGGGGTGCCTGGAACCCCTTCCGGTGACCCGATATGTACCTGGTACCCCCATAACACTTCCGGTGTCCGAATACTATCATCCTATATATGAATATTTATCTCTTGACCATTTAGAGACTCCTCGTCATGTCCGTGATCTCATCCCGGACTCCGAACAACATACAGTCACCAAATCACATAACTCATATAATACAAAATCGTCATCGAAACATTTAGCGTGCGAAACCTACGGGTTCGAGAACTATGTAGACATGATTGAGACACATCTCTGATCAATAACCAACAACGAAACCTGGATGCTCATATTGGTTCCTACATATTCTGTGAAGATCTTTATCGGTCAAACCGCGATGACAACATACGTCATTCCCTTTGTCATCGGTATTTTACTTGCCCGAGATTTGATCATTGGTGTCTTCATACCTAGTTGAATCTCGTTACCGGCAAGTCTCTTTACTCGTTTCGTAATGCTTCATCCCGCAACTAACTCATTAGTCACATTGCTTGCAAGGCTTATCATGATGTGCATTACCAAGAGGGCCCAGAGATACCTCACCGATACTCGGAGTGACAAATCCTAATGTCGATCTGTGCCAACCCAACAAACACCTTTGGAGATACCTGTAGAGAATCTTTATAATCACCTAGTTACGTTGTGACGTTTGATAGAACACAAGGTATTCCTCTGGTATCCGGGTGTTGCATAGTCTCATAGTTAAGTCATGAAGAAAGCAATAGCAACAAAACTTAACGATCATTATGCTAAGCTAACATATGGGTCTTGTCCATCACATCATTCTCCTAATGATGTGATCCTGTTAATAAAATGACAACACGTGTCTATGGCTAGGAAACTTAACCATCTTTGATTAACGAGCTAGTCTAGTAGAGGCTTACTAAGGACACTGTGTTTTGCCTATGTATCCATACATGTATCAAGTTTCCGGTTAATACAACTCTAGCATGAATAATAAACATTTATGATGATATAAGAAAATATAAATAACCCTTATTATTGCCTCTAGGGCATATTTTTCCTTTATAAAATGCATCAGTTGCTAACATGATTCGAATAGACTTAAGCATTGCTACGGGTGAGAAAGTCTCTCGTAGTCAACTCCTTGAATTTGTCGAAAACCTTTTGCGACAAGTCAAGCTTTGTAGACAATAATATTACCATCAGTGTCAGTCTTCTCCTTGAAGATCCATTTATTCTCTATGGCTGGCCGATCATCGGGCAAGTCCACCAAAGTCCACAATTTGTTCTCATACATGGATCCTATCTCAGATTTCATGGCCTCAAGCCATTTACCGGAATCTGGGCTCATCATAGCTTCTTCATAGTTTGTAGGTTCGCCATGGTCTAGTAACATGACTTCCAGAACAGGATTACCGTACCACGCTGGTGCGGATCGTGCTCTGGTTGACCTACGATGTTCAGTAGTAACTTAATCTGAAGTTTCATGATCATCATCATCAGCTTCCTCTCTAGTTGATGTAGGCATCACGGGAACGATTTTCTGTGATGAGCTACTTTCCAATTCGAGAGAAGGTACAATTACTCATCAAGTTCTACTTTCCTCCCACTCACTTCTTTTGAGAGAAACTCTTTCTCTAGAAAGTTTCCATTCTTGGCAACAAAGATCTTGCCGCCGGATCTGTGGTATAAGGTGTACCCAATTGTTTCCTTAGGGTATCCTATGAAGACGCACTTCTCCGATTTGGGTTCGAGCTTATCAGAGTGTCTCAACCCCAAACTTTAAGAAATGACAACTTAGGTTTCTTGCCAAACCACAGTCCATATGGTGCCGTCTCAATGGATTTAGAGGGTGCCCTATTTAACATGAATCCAACTGTCTCTAATGCATAACCCCAAAACGATTGCGGTAAATCGGTAAGAGACATCATAGATCGCACCATATACAATAAAGTACAGTTACGACGTTCGGACACACCATTACGTTGTGATGTTCCAAATGGCGTGAGTTGTGAAACTATT
The DNA here is from genome assembly GCA_032464435.1 of Aegilops umbellulata. Classification (NCBI taxonomy): domain Eukaryota; kingdom Viridiplantae; phylum Streptophyta; class Magnoliopsida; order Poales; family Poaceae; genus Aegilops; species Aegilops umbellulata. Next base: position 154,056,150 of record CP136058.1, on the reverse strand, counting down.
CCACATTGTTTTAAATGAAGGCCAAACTCATAACTCAAATATTCGCCTCCGCGATCAGATCATAGAAATTTTATTTTCTTGTTACGATGATTCTCCACTTCACTATGAAATTCTTTGAACTTTTCAAATGTTTGAGACTTCTGTTTCATTAAGTAGATATACCCATATCCGCTCAAATCATCAGTGAAGGTCAGGAAATAACGATACCCGCCGCGTGCCTCAACACTCATCGGACTGCATACATCGGCATGTATTATTTCCAGTAAGTCATTGGCTCACTCCGTTGTTCCGGAGAACGGAGTTTTAGTCATCTTGGGCATGATGCATGGTTCGCAAGTATCAAATGATTCATAATCAATTGATTCCAAAAGTCCATCTGCATGGACTTTCTTCATGCACTTTACACCAATATGACCTAAACGGCAGTGCCACAAATATGCTGCACTATCATTATCAACTTTATCACCACAATCGAGATTCAACAAAAATAGACCACTCTTCAAGGGTGCATTACCATAAAATATATTACTCATATAAATAGAACAACCATTATTCTTTGATTTAAATGAATAACCGTCTCGCACTAAACAGATCCAGGTATAATGTTCATGCTCAATGCTGGCACCAAATAAAAATTATTCAGGTCTAAAACTAATCCCTAAGGTAGATGTAGAGGTAGCATGCCGACGGTGATTACATCGACCTTGGAACCATTCCAGGCGCGCATCGTCACCTCGACCTTACCAATCTTCGTTTAATCCGTAGCTCCTGTTTCGAGTTACAAATTTGAGCAATCACTACAAAAAAAAGACACATCCATGACCTTTTGGGCCGAACGAATTTTTTCTGTCATACTTATGACACTTCTATGACGATAATTGTGAAAAAACCCGGTATCATCATAGATGTGGTGGGTTCCTACTTCTACGACAAAAAATCATGACAGAAAATGGGCTTTTCGTCCTGGGTGGGCCGGAGACGCAACTGCATGACATTCTTTGGGCCGTCCATGATGGAAAAAACTGTGGTAGAAGCGAGGGCGAGGAAAATATCGGGGTGTTCCTGGTTACGGTGGGTGGTCGGGGCCGAGCGATGCGCGTTTCTCTCGTACACGCATGCGCGTGGGTGCGAGGCGTTGGGCTCTAACTGAACCCGAGCGAGGCGTTGGGCTCAAACTGAACCTGAGCGATTGCACTGCAGGCTACACGTTACTGAACCTGCGCGATCGATCGATGGCTGTTAACTGAACCCGATCGAGCGATTCCTTCGCTACTGCTGCTAACTGAAGCCGATCGATGCTGCCTCTAGATGAACAGTGAGCGTTGCTTGGGGGGTTTGGATGAACAGTTCCCGGTGGGGGTGGATGAACAGGAGCAGTGGTGTTGCCTCTGGATGAACAGGACCCCGATCGATCGAGCCGGTTGGGGCTGGATGAACAGGATCCCGTGGAGGGCTGGATGAACAAGACCACCCCATGGAGGGCAGGATGAACAGTAGATGGTGGAGGGCTGGATGAACAGTAGCCCATGGAGGGGTGGTTGAATAGGAGCCCGTGGAGAAGGCTGGTTGAACAGTAGCCGGTGGAGTAGCGCGCGGTGGAGGCTGGATGAACAGGAGCCCGTGGATGAACAGTCGCAGGTGGAGGCTGGAGCAGGTCGACGGTGGATGAATAGTAGCCCGTGGAGGCTGGAGGGGGTCGACGGTGGAGATAAACAGCATCCCGTGGAGTCCTGTTTTGCGGTACGCCACACCCCTCCCGATGAACAGGACCCCCGTTTTGACCGTAGCGCTCCAACACAAGTCCGTTTCCTCTGTTTTGCGGTACGCCACACCCCTCCCGATCAATAGGACCCCCGTTTCGACCGTAGGAGGTCCGTTTCCTCCGTTTTGTGGTAAGCCAGACCCCTCCCGATGAACAGGATCCCGTTTCGAACGTGGCTGGTCAAACACAAGGCCGTTTCCTTTGTTCTACGGTACGCCAGGCCTCGTTTCCATCGGCTGTTCCATCCATGCCGGTTGGCTCCCACACGTTCCGTTGCCTCCCGATGAACACGACGCATTCCGTTGCCTCCCCATGAACACGACGACGCCGCAGTTTCTTCGTTTCGACCCAGCCATGTACACGAGCCCTGGCCGTACGTACGCGTGAGTAGGCGTTCGAGACCCCACACGTATGTACGTACGTGGCCGTATTTACTTTCTTGCACCCTAGCCGCTGTACGTACGTGTACATGCTACGTACGCACCTCTACTACGACACGTGCGTGCCTCTACATCGACCAGTATGTACGTACACGTTCACGACCAGAATGACAACGTTACATACGCTTCGACCAGGTGGGTCCCGACTGTCAGACACTTCCTTGCTTGTGAAGATGTAGCTGGTGGGTCCCAGCAGTCAGGGGGCGATTGTTCTTTTGCCCAGACGCACTTCCTTGCGTGCGAAGATGTAGCTGGTGGGTCCCAACAGTCAGGGGAAACGTTTTTTTCACGAAATACGGTGGCCTGTCCGGTGGGTCCCCGCTGTCAGGTGGAGGAATAATTATTTTGCGCGTAACAAGGAGGCACTTCCTTGCTGCGGCCGTGGACCCAGCTGTCAGCCTCTCCACGTACAGTACTCTTCCGATGGAACATTCCTTGACCACGTTGACCACGCCGCGCCGAGAGCACTAGGGCGGTGGACGACGGCGAGGCCTAGGAAGGGGACGACACGGAGCCGGGGAAGACGCGGCAGTGGAAGCTCGCGTGGAGACGAGTACGAGGGTTCACTGGTTCGGCTGCGGTGCGAGGCTGCCGTCGCCGCAGGGCCTGGCCAGCGGTGGGAATAGTAAGGGCGGTGAGGCCTCCGCGGCAGCACAACCGACCACGGGAGGCAGGAGCATGCGGCACGGCCGGTGCTGCTTTGGGCGGCTGGAGCAAGAAGACCAGAGGTTGAAGAAGCACTACGGCCGTTGGATGGACATCGTACGGTCACTGGAGCTATAATCGTTCATATTGACTAAGTTGACAAAGAACTCCGTCCCCGTCAACTTAGTAGGCCCACAAGTCAGCCACCCACCAAGGTGAGTCCGAACTAGCAGGGGGAGTATTCATTTTTTTGTGCGTAATAAGGAGGCACTTTCGGCGGGTCCGAGCTGACAACGGGGGGAACGTTTTTTCATGAAATATGGTGACCCGTATGGTGGGTCCTAGCAGTCAGGGGGGAAACGTTTTTTTACAAAATACGGTGGCCCGTCCGGTGGGTCCCTGCTGTTAGGTGGAGGAATCATTATTTTTCGCGTAATAAGGAGGCACTTCCTTGCTGCGGCTATGGGCCCAGCTGTCAGCCTCTCCACGTATAGTACACTTCCAATGGAAGTCATTCCTTGACCATGTTGACCACGCCATGTTCCGTTGCGTGCATGCATCCATGGGCGTGGTGCGTCCCGACTGTCAGCCTCTCACGTACAGTCATCTTCCGTTGACTCTCGGTTGTTGACCACGTTGACCACACCATGCTAAGCGCACCAAAGGCCGGTGGACGACGGCGAGGCCCCAGACTGGAACGACCCGGAGATGGGGAAGACGGGGCAGTGGAGTCGCAGATGGAGAGGAGTGGGAAACTTGACTAGTTCGGGTGCGCGGCAGCACAGCCGTGGTGCCGCCCACAGGAGACAGGAGCAAGAACAGAGGTTGAAGAAAGAGCACGACTGTTGGATTAACATCCAACGGTCCAGATGTTAGAATCATTTGCTGATTAAGTTGACAAAGCCCTGCGTACACGACCTCTTAGTAGGCCCACAAGTCAGCCACCAAATCTGACGGGTCCCAGCTATCAACGGGAGGAATAATTTTTTTCGCATAACAAGGAGGCACTTCCTTCCGTGCGAAGATACAGCCGGTGGGTCCCAGCTGTCAGGTGGAGGAAACATTTTTTCCAGCTTAATAAGGAGGAACTTTCCTTGCGTGCGACCATGGACCTCGTGGGTCCTAGCCGTTAGGCTCTCCACGTACAGTCCTCTTCCGATGACTCTCGTTTGTTGACCACGCCGCACCGAGCGCAGCAAGGCGGTGGACGACGGCGAGGCCTCGGACGGGAACGACTCGGAGATGGGAAGACGCGACAGTGGAGTCGCAGATTGAGTGGAGTATAAGGGTTATGACTGGTTCTGGTGCGACGTGGGGTTGCAGTCGGTGGAGAATAACAGGAGGCGTGGAGGGGTGGAGGGATAGCCTAGCCGACGGTGGGGTAGCGCTTCGTAGCGAAGCATGCTAAGCAGAGCCGCTAGCTGCCGAAGGCCGGACCAGGCGGTCCCGGCGACGCTGGAGGAAGAAGACGAGAGATTCAAGGTGCATGCCGACCAAGTTGACAATGCCCTGTGTAGGCTTCGACCTATTGGCCCACATGTCAGCCTGCAAAAATGTGGCATATACTTAACCCATGTGAGGGAGTCCTGGATTAGGGGGTGTTCGGGTAGCTGGACTATACCTTCGCCGGACTCCTGGACTATGAAGAAACAAGATTGAGGACTTCGTCCCGTGTCCGGATGGGACTTTCCTTGGCGTGGAAGGCAAGCTTGGCGATGCGGATATTCAAGATCTCCTACCATTGTAACCGACTCTGTGTAACCCTAACCCTATCCGGTGTCTATATAAACCGGAGGGTTGTAGTCCGTAGGACAATCAACTCCATACACAACAATCATACCATAGGCTAGCTTCTAGGGTTTAGCCTCCTTGATCTCGTGGTAGATCTACTCTTGTACTACCCATATCATCAATATTAATCAAGCAGGATTAGGGTATTACCTCCATCGAGAGGGCCCGAACCTGGGTAAAAACATCGTGTCCCTTGTCTCCTGTTACCATCCGGCCTTGACGCACAGTTCGGGACCCCCTACCCGAGATCCACCGGTTTTGACACCGACATTGGTGCTTTCATTGAGAGTTCCTCTGTGTCGTCACCTTTAGGCCCGATGGCTCCCTTGATCATCAACAATGATGAGGTCCAGGGTGAGACTTTTCTCCCCGGACAGATCTTCGTCTTCGGCGGCTTCGCTCTGCGGGCCAATTCGCTTGGCCATCTGGAGCAGATCGAAAGCTACGCCCCTGGCCATCAAGTCAGGTTTGGAAGCTTAAACTACACGGCTGACATCCGCGGAGACTTGATCTTCGACGGGTTCGAGCCACGGCCAAGCACACCGCACTATCTCGAGGGGCATGATCTAGCTTTGCCTTCGAACAGTGTCCTGGAGGCCGCACCCGCACCGGTTCCGACCCTTAACTCGGAGCCTATTGCGCCAATCGAGGATGAGCGGTTGGACGTCACCTCGGGGGCGGCGATCTCAAAGGCGATCGAGCCGAACGCCAGCCCCGCACTCTGCATTACCCGTGGCTCCGAGGGTCCGGACTTCTTCCCGGATTCCGAACCCCCCGCGCCCCTGCCAATCGAATCCGATTGGGCGCCGATAATGGAGTTCACCGATGCGGACATCTTTCAGCACTCGCCTGTTGGCGATATCCTGAACTCTCTCAAGTCTCTCTCTTTATCAGGAGAGCCCTGGCCGAACTGCGGTCAGCAAGGATGGGATACGGACGATGAAGAAATTCAAAGCCCACCCACCACCCACTTGGTAGCCACTGTCGACAACCTAAACGACGTGCTCAACTTCGACTCCGCAGACATCGACAACATGGATGACGATGCAGGAGATACCGATGAACCAACGCCCATAGGGCATTGGACAGCCACCTCATCTCACGATGTGTACATGGTGGATACCCCTAAAGGAAGTGACAATGAGGAAAAAGGGGATGGAACGGGAGATCGACCCCCCGGAAAGCAATCAAAGCGTCGGCATAAACGCCGACCCAAGCCCCGCCTCGATAGAAGCCCAGCCATAGAGCAGGACAAGCCGGTAGACGACGAGCAGGCCTTAGAGCAGCCGTCCGAGCAGGGCAACACGGATAGAGAAACCGAAACGCCCTCCCCCGGCGAAAACGGCATTCCGGACGACCTTACGCCGGATAAATCCATGGAGCAGAAGAGTCTCCACAAGAGGCTCGTTGCAACCTCACGTAGCCTGAAAAAGCAGAAGCGGAAGCTAAAAACAGCGAAAGATGCACTCCGGATTAGATGGAGTAAAGTAATCAACACTGCAGATAAATATGGCGACGGTCGCCGCACTAAAAGCTATCCGAAAAGAAAGCTACTGCCCGAATTCGACGAAGAGGCCCTAGAGCCCTCGCATTCAAAAAATAAGAAAGCCACATGGTCGGATAGACGACCCCATAAAGCGGCAAGTGGCGCCGCACTTAAATCAGTATGCGACCCACCTAAGGATTTGCATCATGGCCTAGTTCGGTCCATTTATGGGCCAAGAAAGCAAGCTCTCGCAAGCAATGCAATAAAGCCATCGTCAGAATCCGGCACACCCAAATACAGGGGCGCCACACATTCCCTATGTTTCATCATGAGGTTCTGGACTATGAATTTCCTGAGGGATTCAAACCCGTAAACATAGAGGCATATGATGGAACAACAGACCCTGGAGTCTGGATCGAGGATTATATCCTCCACATACATATGGCCAGAGGAGATGATCCCCACGCCATCAAATATTTACCCCTTAAGCTTAAATGGCCAGCCCGACATTGGCTTAAAAGCCTTCCCGAAAACACAATTGGAAGTTGGGAAGAGCTCGAGGATGCTTTCCGAGCAAATTTTCAGGGGACCTATGTCCGCCCTCCGGATGCAGACGACCTTAGTCACATAACTTAACAGCCCGGAGAATCAGCTCGGCAGTTCTGGAGTAGATTCCTCACTAACAAGAATAAGATAGTCGACTGTCCGGACGCCGAAGCCTTAGCAGCTTTCAGGCATAACGTCCGAGACGAATGGCTCGCCAGACACCTCGGCCAAGAAAAGCCAAGAACAATGGCCGCGCTAACAAACCTCATGACCCGCTTTTGCGTAGGAGAGGACAGCTGGTTGGCAAGGTGCAGCCCCAGCAACCCAAGTACATCCGAAACCAGGGATGGAAATGGAAAACCATGACGCAACAAGGATCGTCGCTGGACTAAGGAAAAAAGTCCGAAGAGCACGACAATCAATGCCGGATTCAAAGGCTCACGTCAAAATCAGACAAAACCACCCCTCCAGGATATCAGGGATGATCCATCCAACTTAAATCAAATCCTGGACAGGATATGTCAGATACACAGTACTCCCGGGAAGCCTGCTAACCATACCCATAGAGATTGTTGGGTCTTCAAACAATCCGGCAGACTCAATGCCAAACACAAGGGGCTCGACACACCAAGCGAAGACGAGGACGAACCCCAAAAGCAGAGCACCAGGAAACAAAAGAACTTTCCACAAGAAGTAAAAACAGTGAACTTACTTCACATAACAAAACGTGCGGCGCCCATAAAGGCACGCATCACACGACCTATCCCCAAAGGGTCTCGCCACTGGTTGTCAAAACCAATCATCTTCAATCAGCTAGATTATTCTAGAAGTATCAAGAATGCAGGCTAGACTGCCTTGATACTCGATCCAATCATTGGCGGACTCCAGTTTTCAAATGTCCTTATGGACGGCGGCAGTGGACTAAACCTGATATATCAGGATACAATCCATCACATGGGGATAAACCCAGCAAGAATCCGCCGCAGCAAAACCTCCTTTCAAGGGGTAACACCTGGTCCGGACACCCATTGTATGGGTTTTCTCCGGCTCGAAGTTATATTCGGCTCTGCCGATAACTTCCGCTGCGAAAAGATGACTTTCCATATCGTCCCGTTCTCAAGTCGCTATCAAGCACTACTGGGACGCGAAGCTTTCGCTCACTTTAACGCGATACCGCATTATGCATCCCTCACGCTTAAGATGCCCGGTCCACGAGGCATCATCTCTTTAAAGGGGAAGCACTAAAGCGCGCCTCCCCCAAGCGGAGGACTGTGCGGCCGCCTTGACAACCCCACAGTAAAATGGCCTCACCGGCCAAACAACTTCGAAAGAGGTCATTAAAGACCACGACGCGGATAGACGAGTTTGGTACAAAATCATCATTAAAGCAGGCTTCGCGGCCATATACCCCCGAACTAGGGGCTACATGCAGAGACAATAAACCTCAATTTTATATATTTTACTTTATACTTTGTTTATTTTAAACTTTTGTTCGGCACGACCCGTTTTCAACTTAGTTCCTCTCTTTTACAGATGAACGTCGTGCAGCGCCCGTCTAGGATACGACACGACGGAGACACAGGCGCAAACGTGCAGTAGGGAACCGTCCTAAAGGATTCCTTTTAGATTAAGACCCTGCGTAAACCTTTTTTACTGTCTCTTGTTGCTACACATCCCCTGGTTTTTTCTGATATAACCAAGGAGGAGGCTGGCGTCTTGGCATGTGGCCACATCAGAATTTTTGCACGTACCTGGACACTAGGGGCTTTTTTAACAAAGGGTGCTGTTTCGCCCGCACTCATAAAGACCGAACACCTTAGGGAGTGTTCGGCGTCACGAGTTTTGGCATTATATGCATCGGCTCCGAATCATGTCTTTGGTTAAATGTTGGGTTGCCCGGCTCCTGAGTTCGGTTACCTTACGGTCTGCTCTATCGGCTAAGGTAGCACCAGGAGAACTACTGCGATTGTGCCCCGGTTCGGCCGGGCGAGCACCTCAGTAGAGAAATCCGAAAACTGACTGTCATGATGTAGTGTGAGACTAGTCAGCCACTCGATGACCTATCGGAATCTATTGGATTCCTCCGCTTTAACGAAGGGCCGCTTCCCGGTCAGGCACATACGCGCCCCGAACTCGGGCGAGCGCAGTTGCCACTAAGGGGCTACCTAAATAGTCCCACTGTCAAGCTCCTATGGCTAAGTGAAAGTGTTAAAGCATTATAGTCCGGTTGCCTGGCCCGCTGCGCTATCACCTCCTTTGTAGGACCAAGACGTTGGGTTAAGTGTGAAAATGCGTCTTCTGCGAGCACCCCCGCACTATGTGCATGGGGGCTGAAGCCAACGACTGCCATCTTTCAGATTTTATGTACATATCTTAAAACGGCCGCACAGGAGGTGTTCCCAATACTTGAAGGCACAAGTATAAAAAGGCCACTACAGTTTATCAAAATATTAATTTATCATTACATATGCTATCATAACATAGCATCTTTCGAGCACTGCGTCTCTATTACACGGGCGCCTTCAAGGACTTCCTGAAAATAGTGCTTGGAGGGTACTCGGCTTTTGTTCGAATCTCGGGACGCAACAATGGTGGTCTCCATCTCTGCCTGGTATGCCTTGACACGGGCAAGAGCCATCCTTACGCCCTCGATGCATGCTGACCTCTTCATTGCATTAATGCGCGGCACCGCGTCAAGGAATTGCTGTACTAAGCTGAAATAACTCTTCGGCTCCGATCTCCCCGGCCACAGATGACCCATGACGTACTTCATGGCGAGTCCGGACAACCTATTCAGTTCGGCCAATTGAGCCAAACGATCGTCCACTGCAAGGGGACGCTCTGGATTGTGAAACTGCGACCAGAAAAGCTTTTCCACTTCGCGATCTTTTTTATCTCGAAAGTGTTCGGTCGCATCAGCAGCACTCGCTGCCAAATCCAGATAGGTATCCTCCACACTCCACATCCGGTCCAACGGAGCAAACTTCGGATCGCAAAATTTCCTTCGCAGCATAAAGGGCTTTCCAGCCGCAATCTGTTCGGCCTGACGCAGCTCCTCCTTCGCAGCTCTCATCGCAGAGCGCGCATCCTTGGCATCGGCAACGGCCTTCTCTAGGTCCGTCTGTTTCGCCTGGTTTTCTTTCTCAAGAAGCCTGCAATGGTCTGCAGCGCTCTTTAACTTTTCGGCCATCTCGGCCATCTCTTCCTTGCTTCGGCAGTGAGCAGCCTGTTCGGCTCTTAGCTCTTCAAAGGCTTCCTGGGCAGCCGCATCACTTTTTCTGGCTTGTTCTTTAGCTCAGGCAAGTTCTGCCCTGAGACTCTCCACGGCGGCCGCACCATCTGCGTTAAGCGCACACATCGTAAGATACTGGCATAAAACACTTCTTACCTAATGCCGCCCGAGGAATTACATACCTTGAGCCTCATCAAGCCGCTTGTTGACAAGCGCGATGTCGGCATCTGCCACGTCCAGGTGCCGCTTTAGTTTGGCAAAACCATTAGTTCGGCTTGATTCTGGACAACCTACCGCGTACATTCAAAGGCGACATCTTAGACCTGGGATTATGATCCTCCGCATGCTGTCATTTTTTGACGACGCGCAGAGTCTCAGGGGATACTATCTACACAGGGCGCATCTTATTTATGCGCAACTGACAAAAGTGTACATTATCTAATGTGCCTCAAAACCCGTCAGTAAACTTTTGACGGCTTCATGCAATCCGCTCTCTGCGGATGAGATCCTTTCAATCACCGTGCCCATCAATGCACGGTGTTCCTCCGAGATAGAAGCTCACCCCAGCAGAATCTTTAACTCCTCCGGCCGAGCACCATACGGTGCCGGACTCGTCCTACGACCTCTTTCGAAGGCCTGACGCGGAGAACCTCGGGGGGCCGCATAGCCATCTTCCGCCCCTGCCGGACTCGGAGAAACCCTCCGCGACGACACCTCAGGGTCGCCCGCCTTGCTAGGAGGAATGGCAGGGGGAGGCGTCCCGCTCTCCATCATCTCCGGAAGGAGGTCCCCCGAAATGAGCTCCGCTGGGAAGGGCTGAGGTCCGAGCTACAAGGTAAAATTTTGGTTAATCTTCTCAGATATAAAATCAAGGATTTCTCTCATCCCTCAAAAGGAAAATCTTTCTCTACTTACGGCTCGCTAAAGGGCTGATCCCTTTGAGGGCGCAGTTCGGCCGAGGAACTCCCCGGCGCCGGACCCTCTGACGAGGATTCCCCCCCCCCCCCCCCGCTTCGAGGCTATGGTCTCCGGGTCGTCAGAGGCGGCCCTCTTCTTCCCCTTAGGAGAGGAATCGTCAGCTCCTCCCTTCAGAACAGTCTCCTTCGAGGAGGCCATAGTTTCCTTGTCCTCCTCCTTACTTCCCTCCAAAGGCATTATTTTCAACATCCTGACAAGCACAGGATCCGGCCTGGTTTCGGGAAGGGGGGCCGGACACCTGATCAGCTTTGCCTTCGCTATCCACTCCTGCTTAAAAGGACAACTCTTTTAGGGGCAAGTTTATAACAATTATACGGATAGAAGGTCCGGGCACAAGGTTACTTACTTGAGTATCCGGGCGATTGCAGCTTAGGCCTGCGTCCTCGGTTAAATCTGGAAATGCTTCTTGTGATCCAAAGAACAGTTTATACATCTCCACGGGCATTGCGCCCATGAAATTCTAGAGAGCTCTCGGTCCCTCTGGATTAAACTCCCACAGGCGAAGGGAGCGACGTTTGTCGGGCAATATTCAGTGAATCAACATGACCTGCGTCACCTTGACCAGGCTGAGGTCTCCTTCCAAGAGATCCTTAATCCGGCCCTGCAACAAAGGCACGTCTTTGGGCAAACCCCAATCTAACCCTCTGTTGACCCATGACGCTAGCCGTGGTGGGGGACCCGAGCGAAAGGCAGGAGGCGCCACCCACTTGGATCCCCGGGGAGCGGTAATATAAAACCACTCTCGTTGCCACAAGCCTAGCTCCTCTTGAAAAGAGCCCTCGGGCCATGGAGCATCGGCATTTTTTCTTATAACAGCGCCTCCGCACTCTGCGTGCCGTCCCTTGATCATCTTCGGCTCCACTTTGAAGGTATTGAGCCATAGTCCGAAGTGAGGGGTAACACGAAGGAACGCTTCACACACGACAATAAACGAGGAGATGTGGAGGATGGACTCCGGAGCTAAGTCATGGAATTCCAACCCGTAATAAAACAACAGTCCCCTCACAAAGGGATCCATTGGGAAGCCCAACCCCTGAAGGAAGTGAGACATGAACACCACGCTCTCACTGGGCTGGGGACTGGGAATGACCTGCCCTTGAGCAGGCAACCTATGCGAAATTTCGCCGGTCAGGAACTTAGCCTCCCTCAACTTTAGTACGTCCTCCTCCGTGACGGAGGAGGGCATCCATCGGCCTTGAAGGTTAGAACCGGACATTGTTGAAGGTCCGAAGCGCCTGGAATCTAGAGCCTAGGGTGTTGGAAGTCGAAGCGACGGGCAAACTTGTTTGAGACTGAAACAAGGAGTAAGGCCTTGGTCTCTTTATAAGAGGTTGAATACCAAGAGCCCTACGCGTAACCGTTTGGGACTCGCCTTAAATCGAGGAAACATGCTAACGGGCACGATTGGGTTACCCACGTCTGTATTGATGGGAATCTCGTAAAAAGGGCACACGATCTCTGCTTTGACAAGACGTGCCAAGGAAACCGCCTCGCAAAACGTGCTGAGGTGGAAAAGTAAAAACGATTCGAGTAAGGGACTTGGCCGTAGTGTGATGACGCACTGCAGAATACGTCAGCAGATTTGATCTGTGTTAATATTATTCTCTCTATGGCAATATGTGGAAATTTATTTTGCAGAGCCGGACACTATTCTTGGTATTTACAATCTTCTATGAAGGACTTGGAGGAGGAACCCGCCTTGCAATGCCGAAGACAATCTGCACGCCGGACTCGTCGTCATTGAAGCCTGGTTCAGGGGCTACTGATGGAGTCCTGGATTTGGGGGTGTTCGGGTAGCCGGACTGTACCTTCGCCGGACTCCTGGACTATGAAGATACAAGACTGAAGACTTCGTCCCGTGTCCGGATGGGACTTTCCTTGGCGTGGAAGGCAAGCTTGGCGATGTGGATATTCAAGATCTCCTACCATTGTAACCGACTCTATGTAACCCTAACCCTATCCGGTGTCTATATAAACCGGAGGGTTGTAGTCCGTAGGACAATCCAACTCCATACACAACAATCATACCATAGGCTAGCTTCTAGGGTTTAGCCTCCTTGATCTCGTGGTAGATCTACTCTTGTACTACCCATATCATCAATATTAATCAAGCAGGAGTAGGGTATTACCTCCATCGAGAGGGCCCGAACCTGGGTATAAACATCGTGTCCCTTGTCTCCTGTTACCATTCGGCCTTGACGCACAGTTCGGGACCCCCTACCCGAGATCCGCCGGTTTTGACACCGACACCATGTTTTCTAGAATGTACAGTCCATTCGCTGGGCTGGGTGAACAAATAATTTCGCGTCAATGCGGCCCATTTATATTATCTAAGAAATCCCAGCCCATTTGCACTTCCTTCAAATACATGAATTAGCTGGGCTCATTATATATATAATGTTATGTTAGAAGGAGCAATTAATATCAAAAATAAACCGGAGAGGCACATTTTATATATACATAATTAACAAATTAGTGAGTTATTTCTCAAAATAAAAATGAGCGCGTTATTATTACATTGGTCCTTAAAATCGTCGCAAGCTTTTGTATGCAATCACCAAGATTTTCCTTGCCTGTGAGTCAAAAACAACCAGGATTTTCCTTGCCAACTTCTGTTAAACATTTACTTTTATAAGTTAATAACACGTGGGATGTTTTCATAATGTATATATAAGTCTCTATAAAATATACGATAATAGTAATAATATATATATATATATATATATATATAATGTGGTTAAAAAATACATTGGGCTGCCGATCTTTAAGAAAAAGCCCATAGGCCAGTATTGACCTCAAAAAATAAGTTGAAACCACTGTCACCCGTATGTCGTGGGCTACGCATTTTAAAATACAAAACCTAGGCCTAGCTGATACTTGTTCGCCCTCTGGAAAAAAATGATACCAGATCCCCGAGCGAACTGGATTATAGAGGGGGCCGGCGGCACGACTGAAGAAGCACATCAGGAACGATTTTTTTTCTTCAGTGGATGGCTCTCGATGGCATTTTTTACTTGCCTCTGCACCATACAACTTGTATTTTTAGCCTCCTAGTCCGTGGTGGACCAACAACCCATTTGCTGGGCGGGCGAACCTACAGAAACCAGCACCCGATTTTTCATCAAGCCCCAAAGACAACGCAATACTATGTTTGTTTTGAGGCCAAAAACATTACGGCAGGGGGTTGAGCGGGGGAGGGGGCAAGACATAGAAAAAAGATTAAAAAGAGCTCATGCGCCGTTGCTACCCTAACAAAGCAGGTTCAATTCTTCTCGGGAAGAAGGTGTGCTGTTGAGACCCACACGTCACATACCCCACAGTAGGCATAGTAACAAGTTCACACACAAGCACAACAGAAAAGGTAAACATTCGTATCAAACTCAGGTTCACAGGACACGTTCATATTCATAGCCAACATTCACTATCAACAACTCAAAAGATTCATATATACACAAGTTCAACATGTCTATGGATCCAAATCATTGATAGATCACACAACAATATTCATAGATAATTCACAAAAAGATTCAGATATACACATGTTCAATATGTTTATGCATCCAAATGATTGAGATCACAACCAATATGATCCATGGACAAACTTTAATTACCTAGGGTACAGACTGGTAAATGGTGTTCAGTCGGAGGTACTTCTTGCTAAAATTAATGCTTGTACAAGTAAACTTTCGAGTACATAAGAAGCAGCACAGACAATCTTTTAAGTGCATCTAGTGCCACCCCTAGTTGGTTTTGGAGTATTGATGACAAACCTGGTTGAGGGACTAATGTGTTTGTGAGAATTGCAGGATAACACATGTAGTAGTCCCTCTTTGATTCGGTTTACCTACCGGAGATGACCCCTAAAAATGTATGAAGACATTGACGATAATGGTGGTATGTGAAGATATTCATATTGAAGACTATGACATGAGAAGACATTGAGTGAAGACTATGGAGAGCGAAGACTTAGTCGTTTCGTTGTTTCCGTTTCTTCTTTGTTGAGTCATAGGAACCACCGTACTGTTAAGTGGGGTCCAAGTGAACAAAGTCAGAATGACTGAAGTGATGCTCAACACAATTCCTATGTTTTCGAGCGAAGACAATGAGAGCAAATCTTATCTAGAGCTGGATGAGTCAGCTTTGCTTGTAGCCCAAGTAAAGTTACCGTGTGTGTTTGAAATCTGAACGTTGGAACACGTGTCAGTTCCTTAGTGACCCAGGGTCATTTCGGACATATCAGGTCGGGTTGCCTAGTGGCTATAAATAGCCCACCCCCTACACCATAAATTGGTGGCTGCTCAGAGTTAGTGCACAGCTTTTGTCGTATTGAGAACAACCCACCTCGAAGCCTTTGAGAGAGAGAAATCCTTGCGAGGACAAAGCCCAAACACCAAGAGCCAAAGAGTGTTAGGCATCACTGAAGTCTTTCTGTCTGAGTGACCTGAAGACTTATTACACTTGAGGACTGTGAATCCTCCAGCCGGTTAGGCGTCGCGTTCTGAGCATCCAAGAGTCATTGTGGATCGCAGGTGAACGAAGTCTGTGAAGGTTTGGAAGTCTACCTTGAAGACTTACCAGAGTAATTGGGCGAGGACTGGGTGTCCTTAGCTCAAGGGGAATAAGGTGAAGACACGGTCTTCTGAGTTGAATCTTAGCCTCCCTAACCAGACGTACAATTGTCACAGCAACTGGAACTTGTGCAACAAATCCTGTGTCCTCAACAAGTAACTGGTTCTATCCTCTCCCTCTCTTTACTTAGAGTTTATCTTCTTGAAGTCATTGCCTGTTTGCATTACCTATTTGTCTTCACTGTCTGACTATTATCATAGTTTGGCTTCATACCATCTTCCACCCCGATCCTTACTACCTAGCTGCTATGTGTCTTCGTACTCTCGCGTTATTGCATACTTGACTATGGCTTGCTTAGTGTAGTTTATCTTCCGCTGCATATCAATAGGGTCATTTCTATTGTTTGTCTTTGAAACTTCCATGTTTTGAAGACTTTCATAAAAATCGCCTATTCACCCACCTCTAGTCAATAACTAGCACTTTCAATTGGTATCAGAGCAAGGTACTCCCTTGTTCTGTGTGATTCGGTTTAACCACCTGGAGTTTTAGCTATGTCGACTGCAGGGATAATCAAAGTCTCCGCTGCTTGCCCCGTCTTCGATGGAACTGAATATCCCTACAGGAAGAATAAGATGCACATGCATCTTGAAGCCATTGATGTCGACCTTTGGTATGTCGTCAAGAATGGGGTTCCCAAGGCTGGTGATGGTGTCACTCCTGCTGATGTCAAGAAGTTCATTCAACTGGACTCTACTGCCAAGAACATCATCTGTGGTCATCTGACCAAAGGACAGTATGGCCACGTGAGTGCTATGGAAACGTCGAAGCTAGTCTGGGACTGGCTGTCCAAGGTCAACGAAGGCGTCTCCACCCAGAGAGATCAAAGGATCAGTGTTCTTCGCAACCTCTTCAACCGCTTCAAGAGAAACGACAATGAAAATGTCCAGCTCACGTTTGATCGCCTCACCGACATCACAAATGAGCTTCGTGCTCTCGGCGCCACTGAGATTACCAAGCATGAAATCATCAAGACACTACTGAGATTACTTGACAGCTCCTTTGACACCCTTGCTCTCATGATACAAGAACCCCTGACTTCAAGACACTCGATCCGTCTGATATACTTGAGAGGCTCAACACACATGAGTTCCATCTATCTAAGAAAAGAGATATCTATGGTCCCAACTATGGCCGAACTCGCGCTTTGAAGTCAAGAGCTGTTTCCTCATCTGAAGAAGAATCTGACTGCAATTTTGATGATCCTGAAGACATTGGAAAGGAACTTGCTATGCTTGTGAAGAAGTTCCAGAAGTTCACTAAGAAGAAGGGCTTCAGAAAGTCTTCACGATCCAGCTCAAGAAATGATGAAGCTTCCACTCATGACTACAAGAAGAGAACATGTCACAAGTGCAAGAAACCTAGACACTATATCTCTGAGTGTCCATAGTGGGACAATGAGAAGAAGAAGAAGAGCAAGGAATATGATTCTGATGACAAGAAGAAGAAGAAATCTTCAAAGTCTTCTTCCAAGTCCTCATCCAAGTCTTCATCTCATAAGAAGAGCTCATCTGGCAAGGCTCATGCTTTTGTTGGCAAGGAGATGGATTCAGAGGAGGAGTCTGCTTCTGAGGAGGCGGAGGTGGATTCTGAGGAGGAGTCCGACCCTGGCGTTGCAAGTCTGGCTCTAGCCACAGCCTACGTTGCCAAGTCCATCTTCAACACTGAAGACAATGACTTCCACACCAACGCTGAAGCTAATGACAAGGACGACCCTGCTCCCACCTACTGCTTCATGGCACGTGGTGCCAAGGTAAAATCATGTGATGCTTACTTTCAAACATCAAGTGAAGATGACTCTGATTGTGAATCCAAACCTAGCTACAAAACACTTGCTAAAATTGCAACTGAACAACAAAAAGCTATGGAACATACTCAAAAACTGTTAGACAAAAGCGATGACCTGTTGGACGCGGAAATGACCCGTTCACAGTCCTTAGTTGAAGACATAAAAAATCTTCATGCTAAGTACCAAGAACTTGAAAGTCGTCATGAAACGCTCTCAACCGCTCATGAAAATCTCTCCTATGATTATCTTCAAAGGAAGCAAGAGCTTGAGAAATTGAGAGCGGCTCATGAAGATCTTCCAAAAGAGAATGAGTCACTTCGCGCTCAACAGATCAGTCCCGCTTAGGATGGATTTGAACCACCATGTCTAAAATGCCTAGAGCGTGACAACGCTACCTCTGTTGCTGAATGTTCTACTACTGCTACTGTTGCATTGTCTTCAACTACTGATGTGGTAACTAACCCCTCTGCTGAGGATACCACTACTATTGCTGATGAAAATGCTAGATTAAAGACATTGCTTGAAATAGGGATGTACAAAAGTCTGAAAGGGCATCAGACACTGTGAGATGTCCTCAAAAGGCAGATCCTGAACCGAAACCATAGGAAAGAGGGTGTTGGGTTCGAGAGGAAAATGAATGTTGATGGTTCCTACTGGAAGCCTTAGCAGTACTCCAAAACCACATGGGTTGCTGCAAAGGGACCTTCAGTGGACCCGTCCACCTTATCTGGCTTTTCCTGTGCTAACCCTATTATCATTGACGAATCCTTTGATGCAAACTATAAACTGTTCAAGAATCAGAATGGTGAAGTGTTTGCCAGATATATTGGTACTAACTGCAGGAATGGGCCACCTATGAAGAAGATCTGGGTTCCCAAAAGCTGTCTTGAGAATCTTCCAGTGAATGTCATCATGACACCACCTGGGAAGAAGACAAACCCCATACTTAAGGCTTCATATGGTCCAAAGGCTTCATACAGGCAGAGGACTCACCTGAGTCACCCTTACACCAATGTTTTGCAGGGAAACCATACTCAGACTTAAGAATATGAGCGTGTGTCTTCAAACCGCTATGTTCATAGAACTAAGAACTTTTCTGCTTATTCATATGAGTATCATTCATCTCCTGCAAGGCTATTTGCTAGGGCTCCAAAGCCGAAGTTCTCAGATGCTGCACTTAGACTCATTGCTTCTAAGCCACCCCTGAAGATGTCGGTGGTTAAGAAGAATTAACTTTCTCTTGCAGGAAAAGGTCTCCAGCCGAAAATCAAAGGCGTCTAATGCTATTGCTGGGGACCTCAAACATCTTGTAGGGCGCAAGATCAAATGCCCAAATGGTCTTACTATGTATTTTGTTCCTAAATCGTTTGCCGTTTATCCTATCAGTCCTAATCTTGATCTGAGCTTCAATAATCCTCTTGCCCGTCAAATGTTTATGCTTCACAATGCTCTTGGTGAAGCCTATCCCCCTAACTGTACTGTAGGGTATGACACCTCATGCTTCATAATGGATTATGGACAGCGGATGCACTAATCACATGACTGGTGATCGAAGTCTCCTTATGGACTCAACTTTACGTCCATCTGACAAGAGTCACATCACATTTGCTGACACTAGTAAAAGCAAGGTATTGGGTCTAGGTAGAGTTGCAATCTCAAAGGATCAGCACATGGATAAAGTGATGCTTGTTCAATCCCTTGGTTTCAACTTAATGTCTGTCTCAATGCTTTGTGACTTGAACATGATTGTGATATTTGGAAAATATCGTTGCCTTGTACTTATGGAATCTGACAAATCTCTAGTCTTTGAAGGGTACCAGAAAGATGATCTATACATGGTAGATTTCTCAGCAGGTCCACATCTTGCCGTATGTCTTCTTGCAAAAGCTTCAGAGTGTTGGCTCTGGCATCAGAGGCTGGGGCATGCTGGCATGAGGAACTTACACACTCTCGCCAAGAATAAGCATGTCATAGGCATCGAGGGCGTCAAGTTCAAGAAGGATCATTTGTGCGGTGCCTGCGAAGCTGGAAAGATGACAAGGGCCAAGCATTCCTCGAAGACAATTATGACGACATCACAACCCTTCGAGTTGCTACACATGAACTTATTTGGCCCTACTCACTACTCTACCCTCACAACAACTGCTCGTCTCTATGGCTTTGTCATTGTTGATGATTACTCAAGATATACATGGGTGCACATAATTCTCTACAAGATTGAAGTGCAAGATGTCTTCAGACGCTTCACCAACCGTGCCATGAACAATTATGGCATCAAGATCAAGCATATTAGAAGTGACAATGGCACTGAGTTCAAGAACACTGGACTTGATCTTTATCTGGATACAATGGGAATCACTCAAGAGTTCTCTGCTCCGTACACACCTCAGCAAAATGGCATCGTGGAGTGCAAGAACAGAACCCTCATTGAGATGGCTCGAACAATGCTTGACGAATACAAGACACCAAGAAAGTTCTGGCCTGAAGCTATTGATACAGCATGTCATGTCATCAACCGTGTTTATATCCATAAGCTTCTGAATAAAACATCCTATGAGCTCCTCACTGCCAAGAAGACAAATGTGAGTTACTTCAGAGTATTTGGAGCTAGGTGCTGGATCAAGGATCCACATCACAAATCAAAATTTGCACCTAAAGCTCACGAAGGCTTCATGCTCGGTTACGGAAAGGACTCGCACTCTTACAGAGTCTTCAACCTCTATCTCTACAAAGTCGTTGAAATTGTGGATGTACGGTTCGATGAAACCAATGGCTTACAAAGAGAGCTCCTGCCAAGTACACTAGATGAAGCTCCACCCATTGAATCTATCAAGCTAATGGGAATTGGTGAAATCATGCCTTCTGAAGCAAGCCTGAAGAGGAACTTATCATTTCAGCACCTAACCAACCTGAAGACAATGCTCAGCCTGAAGACAATCCTTCCAATGTTGATAATGATCAGCAAGAGCAAAATCTTCGTCCAGTTCATCCTCGTGCTGCAAACGAAGTACAGATTGAGAAGATAATTGATAGCATCAATGCACCTGGTCCACTTACTCGCTCAAGAGCAACACAATTAGAAAATTTCTGTGGGCACTTTGCCTTTGTGTCAATATCAGAACCCAAGAAAGTTGCTGAAGCCTTTATGGAACCTGAATGGATTCAAGCTATGCAAGAAGAGCTTCAACCATTCAAACTGAACAATGTCTGGGAACTGGTCAAGCGACCTGACCCTCGCAAGCACAACATAATAGGCACAAAATGGATATATCGAAACAAGCAAGATGAGCATGGTCAAGTCATCAGAAACAAAGCACGTCTCATTGCTCAAGGATATACTCAAGTTGAAGGGATTGACTTCGATGAAACATTTGCTCCTGTGGCTAGGCTTGAAGCTATTCGGATACTGCTAGCCTATGCAAATCATCACAACATCTTGCTATATCAAATGGATGTGAAGAGTGCATTTCTCAACGGCAAGATTGAAGAAGAAGTATACCTCGCACAACCACCTGGCTTTGAAGATCCAAAACATCCTGACATGGTGTACAAGCTAAACAAAGCACTGTATGGCCTCAAACAAGCTCCTCGCGCCTGGTATGATACGATCAAAGACTTCCTAAAGAGCAAAGGCTTCAAACCTGGATCCCTCGATCCCACACTCTTCACGAAGACATATGATGGTGAACTGTTTGTGTGCCAAATCTATGTGGACGATATTATCTTCGGCTGCACCAATCAGAAATATAGTGATGAGTTTGGACACATGATGCAAGAGCAATATCAGATGTCCATGATGGGTGACCTAAAGTTCTTCCTTGGTCTTCAAATTCATCAACAAAGGAATGGCATCTTCATATCTCAAGAGAAATACCTCAAATATTTCCTGAAGAAGTTTGGAATGCAAGATTGCAAAGGTTACACGACGCCAATGCCAGCCAAACACAATCTGGGTCCCGACGACAATGGTAAAGAGTTCGATCAAAAGGTATACCACTCCATGATTGGTTCTTTACTTTACCTATGTGCATCTAGGCCAGATATTATGCTTAGTGTTTGCATGTGTGCTCGATTCCAAGCGGCACCAAAGGAATCACATCACTTAGTTGTGAAGCGAATTCTTCGATATTAGGCTTACACCCCAACATTAGGATTATGGTATCCAAAGGGCTCAGAATTTGATCTAGTTGGATTATCGGATGCTGACTATGCTGGTGACAAGGTGGATCGCAAGTCTACATCAGGCACATGTCATTTTCTGGGACGATCACTTGTCTGTTGGTCTTCGAAGAAGCAGAATTGTGTATCACTCTCCACTGCTGAATCTGAATACATTGCTGCTGGATCTTGCTGCACTCAGCTCCTATGGATGAAGCAAACTCTCAAGGACTATGGCATCCATCTGAAACAAGTACCACTCTTCTGTGACAACGAAAGCGCCATCAAGATCGCCAATAATCCAGTTCATCACTCGAAGACAAAGCACATTGAAATTCGTCATCACTTTCTCAGAGATCATGTCATGAAGGAAGATATTGATATCATTCACATCAACACTGAAGAGCAGCTGGCAGATATCTTCACAAAGCCCTTGGATGAGAAAAGGTTTTGCAAGTTATGCTGTGAGCTAAATATCTTGGAGTCCTCAAATGTCCTGTGATCAGGCACACATCCTAACACTTATGCATGTTGATGACTTAGATGTGCAACACACGAAGTAAAGTATATCTTCAATCAATGAAGACTTACATTCTGAGTGTGAATACATTAACATGGAATTTGACTTCGGAGCGCCACGATAATTGTGCGCCGTGTCTGGGTCTAATACTTCCTATACGGTGGGTAACGCCACCACCAAAATTTTCTATTTGAAGTGCTTTTCTCAAGGAGTTACTTTTGCTATGTCTTCGCATTTGGTTTGTCTTCAATTTCAACTTGTCTTCATGATTATCTTCATTGTGTTGTTTTCTGATATATACTAGTGTTCTGTCCTCTATAGCATTCACTTATAGCTATGTCTTCCTTGTTGAATCTTTTGAACTAAGTGAATGTGATTGGACCCTAATATCTCTATGCTTTCTATCCCAAACTCTATCTGTCCAAATCATATGCATTCTATTGAAACTGTCAAATGTCTTCTCTGCGTCCTTGTCAGCAGAAGATACATAGACAAACATTAAGTCTGTTTTAAATGCTCTATCCTTATTGCTTGAAATCCGGAGAAGCCGGAACGACCATCGGACAAACCTGGCGGGCGTGGGAACTGTTGGCGTTCTGGGAACGGGGGTCCCCAGACTTGCCTGCCTGCGGCCCGCGGCGTGGCTCAAGGGAGCCCAGCACGGCCCAGCTTCATCAACACAAGACCCAAGACCCTCGCGAGGGGCCAAGCCTCGTGGGGCGGATGACAAGGCGCTTCCTCAGGCGCGACCTCGTCAGGCTTGCTTACGAGGAGGCGGAGAGATCAAGGCAGGGTACCTCGCGAGGTGCCCATGACGCAAGCCATGACGACTAAGGGTGCGAGGTGGGCGCCAGCCCGCGCAGTGTACTCCCTTTCCTCTTTGGTGCAAAGGGGGCAAGCGCAGGCGAGAGGATCAAGCAAAGGCATCCATTTCGGTGCAACGAGACCAAGACCAGTCCAAGGGTGGGAAGGAGGTCATCGTGGAGCCCAGAACGGCGTCACACAGGGCCTTTGGCAGGCGAGGACCAACTTTAGTCAGGATAAGTGTACCAGATGTTCCCCTTTGAATTGGCCAGTTGTTGGTGCCCTTCCCGCTCAATATTTGGGAAGAGGCCCAGGGCCTTTGCCTATAAATAGGACTAGCCACCCCCAGGGTAGAGGGATCGATCTAGCATCCGACAATCTGGCATCCAGCTAGCATCAAGTGATCAGGCTAGCAGAACCTCGAATCAGAGCAAGCAGAGAGAGAGAGAGAGAGAGAGACAGAGAGAGAGAGAGAGAGAGAGAGAGAGGGAGAGAGATAAGGGCGGCAGTACTCCTCTTAGTAGTTCGTCCCCCTCGCTAAGAACAGACCCTCGCGAGGCTGTTCTTCCCTTTATTGCTCTTCATCACCAGGCCAAGAGGCAATCCATCCACCACAAACTAGAGTAGGGTATTACACCACAACGGTGGCCCGAACTAGTATAAACTCCGTGTTCCTTGTGTTGTTCTTTCCGTAGTTGGATCCTTGCGAGACGGAGAGGTAGAGGGCATAATCTCTGCGCACACCCCAGAGTTCGAACCTTAAGGGTTTGCCGGAACCCGAAATCCGACATTTGGCGCGCCAGGTAGGGGTGTGCCGGGATTTGCCTTCCACCGCTTCGTCCTCCCTCGACCGTCGCGTCCATGTCCGACGTCCGTCGAGCCCGCGCCGCCCAGGCGGCCCCCGTCGGTGGGCGTTTGCCTCATTCCCCGTCGCCCGCCACCAACGCCGCCGCCGGCCCGGCGGGGAGCGAGCATCAAGCATCATCCCAGCATCTGCCTGTGTGACGAGGTGACCGCACCGCTACATCAACACTCCTGGTCATCGCGGCCCTACTCGGCGGCTCGCAGGCGCCGCCCACAAGTCGCCACGTTAAGCCGTATGTCCGCCGGGTCGGCGCCGTTTCCGCGCGGCAGGGGGCTCCCACGGACCAGGTGGCGCGCGAGGTCGGTCTGACCTTCAGCTCGGAGGACCAGCCCGCCAACCTAGCTGGCTCGGGCGCGCTCCCCATGTTGTGCACCCCCACAATCTGCCAGGTAGCCGTCACCAGAACCCTCGTCGACGGCGGCGCGGGCCTTAGTGTGCTCTCGGTCAAGACCTTCAATCTCCTCCGCATACCCCTGGAACGGCTGCAGCCCAGTCGGTCTTTCTCGGGCATTAGGGGCGGGTCATCTAGCTCTTTGGGACAGATCCGGCTCCCAGTAACCTTCGGCACCTACGACAACTTCCGCACGGAGATGGTCGACTTCAACATCGCCCCCATCGGCCTCCCCTACAACGCCATCCTTGGGTACCCAGCGCTGGCCCAGTTCATGGCCTCCACGCACCCGGCGTATAACCTCATGAAGATGACCGGAAGCAGCGGTGTCCTCACTGTGCATGGGCACACCGGGGACGCCCTGCGGGTACTCAAGCTCGCCTTCAAGACGGCGGCATCGGCACAACCCGCTGGCGCCGGAACCCCCGAACCCAAGGGGGCTGCACCGGCCAAGAAGAAGCAGCTATTCACCCAGGACAAGGCGGAAACCAAGCAGATACCTGTTGACGAGGACGGGTCCTCCAGTGCCACTTTCACCATAGGCGCCAACCTCGAGCCTGAGCAGGAGGAGGCCCTGATCAGGTTCCTGCGCGCAAATAAGAAGGTATTCGCTTGGGAGCCTGATCAGTTGGTAGGGATCCCCCGGAGCGTCATCGAGCATCACCTCAACGTATGCCCAAACGTGCGCCCCGTGAAGCAGAAAGCCAGGCGGCAGTCCGCAGAGAAGCAGTCCTTCATCGTCCAAGAAACCCGCAAGTTAGAGGCCGCAGGGGTCATTCGCGAGGTCCGATACCCAGACTGGTTGGCCAACCCTGTTGTTTTGCCCAAAAAGGGAGGAAAGGAGCGCATGTGTGTCGACTTCACCAACCTCAACAAGGCATGCCTGCAAGATCCGTTCCCACTCCCCCGCATCGACCAGATCGTCGATTCCACCGCAGAGTGCGATTTGCTCTGCTTCCTGGACGCCTTCTCAGGGTATCACCAGATCAAGATGGCAGTAGAAGACGTCGAGAAGACCGCCTTCTTAACCCCATGCGGGGTGTACTGCTATACATGCATGCCATTTGGGCTGCGTAATGCAGGGGTGACCTTTCATCGGCTGATGCACATCACCTTGGGTCCGCAACTCGGGAAGAACGTCGAAGCTTACGTTGACGACATTGTGGTGAAGTCTCGGGAGGCCAAGACCCTGATACAAGACCTGGAGGAGACCTTCGCGAGCCTCGACGCAGTGAGCCTACGGCTCAACCCAGAGAAGTGTGTGTTCGGGGTCCCCTCAGGCAAGCTCTTGGGTTTTCTCGTGTCCCACCGAGGCATCGAGGCTAACCCGGAGAAGGTCAAGGCGGTCGAGGACATGAGCCCGCCGAAAACCTCAGAGAAATGCAGAAGCTCACCGGGCGCGTGACCGCCCTAGGGCACTTCATCTCCAAGCTGGGGGAGCGAGCGCTGCCTTTCTTCCAGCTAATGAAGTAGACGGGACCTTTTGAATGGACTGAAGAGGCAGATAAGGCGTTCCAAGATCTCAAGAGGTACCTGACCAGCCCCCCAGTCATGGTGGCTCCGCGCCCTCGAGAGCCCCTGCTGCTCTACCTCGCTGCCACACCCTACTCCGCCAGCGCAGCCCTGGTGGCGGTTAGGGAGGAGCGCTGAATCAAAGCCACATCAGCAGCTCGGGACAAGACGAAGTAGAAACAGGGAAGGCCCACAGGAGATGCAACCGTGGCTGAGGAGGATCAGCCGCTGAAGAGTGCACCAGAAGCAGGAGAGGCCACTCGCCTAGACGGGCTGCCTCCCGAGGTCATGTCACCTCGCGAGGCGCCCTCTCCTCAGGAGGGTGCCGCGGACGCTGATGCTCTCGGTTTGGTTGAGCATCCAGTCTACTTTGTCAGCATGGTGTTACGGGACGCGAGGGCACGGTACCCTATGCCTCAAAAGCTCCTCCTCGCGCTGCTGGTGGCCTCGCGCAAGCTGCATCACTACTTCTAGGGTCACCCCATCAAGGTCGTCTCGTCATACCCCTTGTAGAAAGTGCTCACGAGCCCCAACTCAGCCGAAAGAGTCGCCGAGTGGAACATAGAGCTGCAGGCGTTTCAACTCGAGTTCAGCACGACCCGTGTCATCAAAGGAGCAGCGTTAGCGGATTTCATGGCAGAATGGACGGAGGCGCCAGGCCTCAAGGACAACGAGGATCGATCCCTCTCCCCAGGGAGTGAGGCGCCAGAAGGCTGGGTCATGTACTTCGATGGGGCGTTCTCCAAGCACGGCGCTGGGGCTGGTGCGGTGCTGATATCGCCCACTCAGGACAAGCTCTACTATGACGTACAACTCTGTTTTCAGCAAGGCAAAAAGGTCTCCAACAACATAGCGGAATATGAGGGTCTGATAGCGGGGTTGAAGGCCGTAGTGGCACTGGGGGTGAAGCGCCTCACTGTCAAAGGCGATTCGCAGCTCCTTGTCAACTTCTCCAACAAGGTGTACGAGCCGAAGGATGAGCACATGGAGGCCTATCTGGCGGAGGTCTGCAGGATGGAAAAGCAGTTCTGGGGGTTGGAGTTGAAGCACATGCCGCACGGCACCAATCAGGAAGCCGATGAAATCGCCGGACGGGCGTCTAGACGGTTACCTCAGGAGCCCGGCGTCTTTGAAGAGCGGCTCTTCAAGCCCTCGGCCCAGCCGGCACTATCAAATACTGCCCAGCCTTGGGAGGAACTCCCCCAGCCGCCAGCCTCAGGAGCCCCGGCCTGCGGCCCCGCCTCAGGGGCACGCCTGCTCCTGACTATGGAACCTCGAGAGGAGTGCTGGATCACGAAACTCTGGAGTTATTTAACGCAAGGGGCCCTGCCGGAGAAGGAGGAAGAGGCGGAGCGTGTGGCGCGGCAAGCTATGGCATACTGCATCAGGGATGGAGAGCTATACCGGAAGCGACCGAATGATGTATCCCTGCGTTGCATCTCTAGGGAGCAAGGAAAGGAACTGCTGGAGGACATACACGACGGGGACTGTGGGCATCACTCGTCATCACGGACCCTCGTCGGCAAAGCATTTCGCAGCGGGTTCTACTGGCCCACCGCACTCAACGACGCTGTCGAGCTAGTAAAGGCTTGTGAAGCCTGCCAATTTCACGCCAAATAGATCCATCAGCCGGCGGGAGGCCTGCAGACTATACCCCTTTCGTGGCCATTTGCAGTTTGGGGGCTGGACATTCTGGGCCCGTTCCCTCGGGCGCCAGGGGTCTACCACTACCTCTACGTCGCCATTGACAAATTCACCAAGTGGGCAGAAGTGGAGGCTGTCTGCACCATCCCCGCGGGCTCCGCGGTCAGGTTCATCAGGGGCATCGTGAGCCGGTTCGGGGTGCCGAACCGCATCATCACAGACAACGGTTCGCAGTTCACCAGTAACCTCTTCAAGACATACTGTGCTAACCTTGGAACGCAGATATGCTACGCTTCGGTGGCGCACCCGCGAAGCAACGGCCAGGCCGAATGAGCCAACGCGGAGGTCCTGAGGGGCCTCAAGACAAGGACATTCAAGAAGAAGCTGGAGGCCTACGGCAGAGGTTGGTATGATGAGCTCCAGTCCGTGTTGTGGTCCATCCGCACGACCGCGACCAAACCAACCGGGGAGACCCCGTTCTTCCTGGTCTACGGAGCCGAAGCAGTCCTCCCTCACGAGGTCAAACGTTGCTCCGCGCGGGTCCTATCGTTCGATGAGGCGCAACAGGACGCCATGCGGGGGATGGAACTCGTGCTGGGGGAGGAACGCCGCCGAGAAGCCGCGCTACGAGCGGCGAGGTACCAGCAGGCGCTGCGACGATATCACTGCCGCAGCATCCGCCCCAGGACCCTCGAGGTAGGAGATCTCGTGCTCAGACGGGTTCTCTCCAGGGAAGGGTTACACAAGCTCTCTCCCATGTGGGAGGGCCCGTTCAAGGTTGTTCATGTTTCTAGGCCGGGCTCCGTGCGCTTGGAGACTCAGGAATGCGTGGAACATCCAACACCTCCGGAGGTTCTACCCCTAAAAGGCCCTGAGCCTGTGAAGAAGGCAAACGCCCGTGAAGATCAACTCTTTTAGGAAAAGGCCCGGAGCCTGTGAAGAAGGCAAACGCCTGTGAAGATCAACTCTTTTTGGAAAAGGCCCTAAGCCTGTGAAGAAGGAAAACGCCTGTGAAGATCAACTCTTTTTGGAAAAGGCCCTGAGCCTGTGAAGAAGGCGAACGCCTGTGAAGATCAACTCTTTTTGGAAAAGGCCCTGAGCCTGTGAAGAAGGCAAACGCCTGTGAAGATTAACTCTTTTTGGAAAAGGCCCTGAGCCTGTGAAGAAGGCGAACGCCTGTGAAGACTAACTCTTTTTGGAAAAGGCCCTGAGCCTGTGAAGAAGGCGAACGCCTATGAAGACTAACTCTTTTTGGAAAAGGCCCAGAGCCTGTGAAGAAGGCAAGTGCCTGTGAAGCTCGTTACCCCCAAAAAGAAAGGCCCGGAGCCTGTGAAAAAGCTCGCCGCCCGTGACACTCTCACGTAATAATGAGTGGGGCTGTACACGCCCCGGAGTCTCAGGAGCGCCGGCCTCGGGCCCTGGGGCTCCCTCCCACGCCCAGTGGAAGCACTTAGCTCCGCGCTGGTGAGAAGACGTCGAAGACTAGATTAGGTGCCGGACGCGGCTTTTTCATTTGCTTTCTGCAGTTGGTTCGTTTTGTTCGCAGTTGAAGTTTTATTGAAATTATTGCCGTATCTGGTTTATATCTTGTTGGTTTTCACCCCCCCCATTTTGATTCCTCTTGCAAAAAAGTCTCGCGAGGGGGGCAGCCGAAAGCCCTCGCGAGGGTTCCTGTTCTAATCGTCCTAAGGTTTCGCGACCCGGGTCCATCACAGGAGCACCCCTCCGGTCCGTGCCCCTTGGGCACCGCGACGCACGCACATGGCCTGGGTCGGTCGCCCCCCACGGCTGGGGCCGGGAACTATTTACGTGCAGATAAACAGCTGAAAAGCGCGAAAGCTAAATCAAGGTCGTTGTTCACGGCAATAACCTCCAACACGCCCCCACGGGGCTCCACACAGCTGTTCTCTTTTACGCAGGAAACAAAAGGAAAGAAAGGACGAGCCGGACGTGGCTCGCTTCGCTCTGGCCAGCCCAGGTGACCGGGGACGCCTCCAGAGCTCAAGCGGACTCCCTCTCGCGCTTCACTGGAGCACGGCGACGGGCGGACGAATCGCCGCCCCCCAGGCAAGCGCGACGGCGTGGGGGCTGGCTGCGACCACCGCTGGAGGAGTCGCCTGAGGAGGAGCTGGTGAAGCTTGGGGAGCGACGAGCGCTGCCATCCGCGCGGTCGCTGTCTCCTCCATCGTCGTCGAGGCGGGACCCCTGGCCGCGGTCGTCACCCTCAGGGCAGCATCCAGCGCGGCAACCATCTTCCCCAAACACCCTCACGTAGAGGGTGGCGTCGCCGTCGAACTTGAAGTGCAGGGTGCACCGCTGACCCAGGCCGCGCGCGCAGGCAAACATTTGCCAGCCACGAGTCAGGGCACCGTTTCCAAAAGGGGAGACCTCAAACGAGACCCAGGAGGCCCTGCTGCAACAACCATCAGCCTGGAGCCAGAAGCCGCACCGGGCACTGGCCGGCAGCTCGTCGATGAAGAAGCGGGGGAGCTGGAGCCAGGTGTTGGTCGGGTCCGCCGACCACACGACGAACTCCGGCAGCACCTCCGCCGAGCGAAAGCGTGGCCTGGGGGGCCGCGCAGTCACTGCATGCCTCCCCTTGGCAGCCGAGCATTCACCGCCACGCGGGGAACCACCCCTGTGGCCGCGGGGAGCCGCAATGGGGACCGCGGGATGCTTGCGGGGCCGACCCCGGCCGCGCTTGGCCAGTGGAGAGTCGGGCTCCGCCCGGCAGGACTTTCCCTTCTCCGCAGCTGAGAACCTCTTCGGAGCCATGAGAGCGGCGAGTGGCCAAAGAGAACAAGAAGAGAAGCAGGAAGGGGTGGACTGGCGGGGGCTCGCACGGCCCCGTACTTATAGCCGGAGAAAACCAACCACCGAGCACCACGATCTTAGATAATAATGACCCGTATCCATGTATGCAGGGACTAGACAAGTCACGCAGTTGCCAAGGCATCGTGGGGAAGCGGAGATGCCCACATCCAATCAACCGCCATGCGGCGCCCAAGGCCGCAGGCTGTTAGGGCCCGCGGTGCTTCGCCCTTGCCCTTTCGCCTCTCGGCACGGCCAAGTTCGGGCGCGCCTTGGGCCCGGGGGCTACTGTCGGCGTTCTGGGAACGGGGGTCCCCAGACTTGCCTGCCTGCGGCCCGCGGCGTGGCTCAAGGGAGCCCAGCACGGCCTAGCTTCATCAACACAAGACCCAAGACCCTCGCGAGGGGCCAAGCCTCACGGGGCGGATGACAAGGCGGTTCCTCAGGTGCGGCCTCGTCAGGCTTGCTCACGAGGTGGCGGAGAGATCAAGGCAGGGTACCTCACGAGGTGCCCATGACGCAAGCCATGACGACCAAGGGTGCCAGGCGGGCGCCAGCCCATGCAGTGTACTCCCTTTCCTCTTTGGTGCAAAGGGGGCAAGCGCAGGCGAGAGGATCAAGCAAAGGCATCCATTTCGGTGCAACGAGACCAAGACCAGTCCAACGGTGGGAAGGAGGTCATCGTGGAGCCCAGAACGGCGTCACCACAGGGCCTTTGGCAGGCGAGGACCAACTTTAGTTAGGATAAGTGTACCAGATGTTCCCCTTCGAATTGGCCAGTTGTTGGCGCCCTTCCCGCTCAATATTTGGGAAGAGGCCCAGGGCCTTTGCCTATAAATAGGACTAGCCACCCCCAGGGTAGAGGGATCGATCTAGCATCCGGCAATCTAGCATCCAGCTAGCATCACGCGATCAGGCCAGCAGAACCTCGAATCAGAGCAAGCAGAGAGAGAGAGAGAGGGAGAGAGAGAGAGAGGGAGAGAGAGAGAAGGGCGGCAGAACTCCTCTTAGTAGTTCGTCCCCCTGGCTAAGAACAGACCCTCGCGAGGTTGTTCTTCCCTGTATTGCTCTTCATCACCAGCCCAAGAGGCAATCCATCCACCACAAACTAGAGTAGGGTATTACACCACAACGGTGGCCCGAACTAGTATAAACTCCGTGTTACTTGTGCTGTTCTTTCCGTAGTTGGATCCTTGCGAGACGGAGAGGTAGAGGGCATAATCTCCGCGCACACCCCAGAGTTCGAACCTTAAGGGTCTGCCAGAACCCGAAATCCGACAGGAACGTGGGACAACTCCAAGTATGTTGCATGCTTGCCACGTGTTCCTCAGATGTGAACCGCCAGGGGCACCTGCGTAATTGCGTTGTGCCACATTTTTCCTTATAAATACATGTCCCCTTGCGGTCAAGAAAACCTTCTTCCACCTCTCCACCTCGTCAAAACCCTAGCGCCACCGCTAGCCCTCGACGACGCCGGCGACGAAGCGCTTAGCTGTCGCGACTTCACCGACGCCGTCCTCATGCCGGCCGAGGGCATCGTCCCCTCCGCCGCCTCCGTAGGTGTCCTCCGTCGCCAAGTTAGGGCACAGTGGATTGAACTGCTCGGTCTCCTACTCTTCCCATCTAGCAGTTCATCGTGTGGTCAATAAAACTTTCTTTTTACCATCTTCTTGATCCTAAAGATTCATCCTGTTTACCGAAAGTGGTTTCTGCCTACACAATGTTAGATCTATCTTGTCTGCATCTCATATTATGCCTAGTACATGCACTTAAGCTTCATAACGAGTTAGATTCCTCACTTGTACCTATTCCTGGATTCGTACAAATCTGGAACCAACTTCAAACACATAAGTGAATGTCTTCTCATCATGAGGTCAATGTCTTCAAACTGATTTATCTTCAAAATCTTCTGAGAATGCATATGACCGCTCCCCTTCCCTCGCATCTCTAATGCTGTCATAGGTACATGTCCGTGGGAGAATCCCCTGGTTCTCATAGTCTGCATTCGTTTGCAGAATTCTTACAGCATCACATTAACTCTCCCGAAGCCAGTTCTTGTTTGACCAGCAAGCGGAAGCCTTTGAAGCCTTTGAACGTGTTGAAGCCATTCAGTTTGAAGTTCATGGCTACAGAGAAATCAGCAAGGAAGGGTGGCAGACAGCGTCGTGGGGGAACATCAAGAGATTTTCCTAATGACCTCTCAGAGCTGTACAAGACAGATCCAGAAGAGGATTACAATCAGCGCAAGACACGAATCCAATGGGTTCAAATATATTGGGCCAAACAATGGTTTAAATACATGTTCGTGACCCAGGAGTATCCTGAGAAGAATGCCATCAAGAGTCCATGGGGTGACATTCTCTCTCGAAGCCTTCCACCCAAGACCAGAGCTGAAGCCATTGCACAGGGTTTCTATCCCTGTATGGTCCGTGGACCACAGCCTGACAATGCCGACCCGTCATCACTGCTCTGGTGTCATGACGATAATCTCTTCAAGCGCAACTTCCAGCATGCAAAGGCATCGGCCAAGGAAAACAAGAAGTCATTGGGGCTAGACTTCAACCCTGGTCCTTCTGCTCCCCGGGCTGACGGCACACGCGATGCTGAACCCAATATCATCGGACCTTTCTACAACCTTGATGGCCTCATCACCCACATTTCCGTTCAAGGTGCCAAAGTGGATCATTCTGATGATGATGCCAACACTGATGAAGCCCCTGCTCCTACTCCAAAGCCGCAGAAGCTAAAGAAGGCTAAAACTTCAAACTCAGCTGCTCCTCCAAAAGCTTCACGTGCGAAGTTACTAGCAACTGCACCTCCTGAAGACAGTGTGCAGTTTGAAGATCTATCATGTATCTCCAAGAAGACGGAGATGAAAAAGAAAAACGTAAAGAATACTGATCAGGCATTGACCCCCGCTGCCATTCTGTGAGACGAACACATTGATCTGTCCAGTGATGAAGATCTTGCAGATGACGCTCTTGAGCAACTGATTAAGAGCAAGGAAGAAGCAGAAATCTTCAATGATTTGCCTCTCTTTGACGTGGCAATCATCCACAACTTCATTGATGAGTGGTTTGAAACCCCCAATCTCAGCTTTGAAGATCTGCAACTTCCAATTGGCCTCAACGTCTCTTTCAATGGAGCCATTGCTTCTGAGCTAGCTCTAGCTCGGCGCATAGTTGAACTGAAGCACAAAATTGACTATGAGAAAGCTCAGTTCAAGAAGCACATGGAAAAGCTCAGCGTGCAAGATGTCAAAAACTTCAAGGTTATGCTGCACGAGCTCAAGGAATCTTTTCTCAAGAAACGAGAAGAAGCTAAAGGTTCTCGTGGGCGCATGAAGAGTCAGGCTGACAAGTGCGTGCAAGCCTACAATGAAGCTGAAAAGCGCAAGGCTCTTGGGCGTCCTGGCATCAAACCCAGAATGGCTGCAAAGAAGAAGAAGCCATCGACTGACCAATCTGCACCTTCAAGGCGGGAAGAACCTCGCATTGTCTTCCCAAGCAGCATGTCCGGCTCGAAGCCGAAGGTCAAGTCAACCGCTTCAGAACTGAAGAAGACAAGGGCTGCCGAGGCTGAAGCCAGAAAGAGGAAAAATCCTGAAGCTTCTGATGTCACTCCCTCCAAGAAGAAGCGCAAAACCAAGAAAGATCAGGCTGCTCCCATAGAGCCCCTTGTTGTCGAGCCCATCTCGGTTGCTCGTCCTGACTCTTCGCATTAAGAATGGCGGATGATAGTTCATGAGCCTGCTTCCACACAGGCTCCTGAAGCTGAAGACATTCCAGCAGCTGACCCCACCACTGCTGAAGACATTGGTCACCATGACAATGTTGAAGATGATGTAGTTCTTCCTCACATCGAGCACAACTTGGTATCATCGCCTGTTCTCACAAACAGCAAACTCATCAGCATTGGCCATCCTCTGAAGCCAATTGCTCAGGATGCATCTGTCAGATCGGGGGTTCCGGCAGACCCTTAAGGTTCGAACTCTGGGGTGCGCACGGAGATTCTACACGCCACCTCTTCGTCTCACCAGGATCTAAACTACCGAAAGAACAGCACCAAGAACACAGAGTTTATACTAGTTCGGGCCACCATTGTGGTGTAATACCCTACTCTAGTTTTGTGGGTGGATGGATTGCCTCTTGGGCTGATGATGATGATGATCGGTACAAAGGAGAACTGCCTCCGAGGGCCTGTTCTTGGCTAGGACGATGAACTACTAGGGAAGTTCAGCCGCCCTTCTCTCTCTCTCTCTCTCCTTGCTCAGACTCTGGATACCAGATGCCTCTACCCTGGGGGTGGCTAGTCCTATTTATAGGCAAAGGCCTTGGGCCTCTCCCAAAATATTGAGCGGGAAGGGCGCCAACAATTGGCCAATTCGAAGGGGAACATACAGTACACTTATCCTGACCAAAGTTGGTCCTCGCCTGCCAAAGGCCCTGTGGTGACGCCGCTCTGGGCTCCACGATGAGCTCATTCCCACCGTTGGACTGGTCTTGGTCTCGTTGCACCGAAATGGATGCCTTTGCTTGATCCTCTCGCCTGCGCTTGCCCCCTTTGCACCAAAGAGGAAAGGGGAGGACACTGTGCGGTCTGGCGCCCGCCTGGCACCCTTGGTCGTCACTGCTTGCGTCATGGGCACCTCACGAGGTACCCTGCCTTGATCTCTCCGCCTCCTCATGAGCCAGCCTGAGGAGGCCGCGCCTGAGGAAGCACTGCATCGTAATCCCCGCGAGGCTTGGCCCCTCGCGAGGGTCTTGAGTCTTGTGTTGATGAAGATGGGCCGTACTGGGCCTCCATTCGAGCCACGCCGCAGGCCGCAGGCAGGCAAGTCTGGGGACCCCCGTTCCCAGAACACCGAAAGTAGCCCCCGGGCCCAAGGCGCGCCCGGACGTGGCCGTGCCGAGAGGAGAAAGGGCAAGGGCGAAGCGCCGCGGGCCCTGACAGCCTGCGGCCTTGGGCGCCGCGTGGCGGTTTGACAGGACGTGGGCGTCTCCGCTTCCCCATGACGTTCTGGCAACTGTGTGACTTGACTAGTCCCTGCATGCGTAGATATGGGTCATTATTACCTATGATCGTGGTGCTCGACGGTTGGCCTTCTTCGGCTATAAGTATGGGGCCGCGTAAGCTCCGCCAGTTCGCCCCTTCCTGCTTCTCTTCTTCTTCCTCTCTCTTGCCGCCTGCCGCTCGCATGGCTCCAAAGAGGTCCTCAGCCACGGAGAAGGGGAAGGCTAGTCGGGCGGGGCCCGACTCCCCCCCGGCCAAGCGCGGCCGGGGTCGTCCCCGCAAGTATCTCGCGGTCCCCGCTGCGGCTCCCCGTAGCCACAGGGATGGTTCTCCGTGTGGCGGTGAGCGCTCGGCTGCCAAGGGGAGGCAGGCTGTGACTGCGCGGCCCCCCAGGCCGCGCTTTCGCTCGGCGGAGGTGCTGCCAGAGTTCGTCGTGTGGTCGGCGGACCCGACCAACACCTGGCTCCAGCTCCCTCGCTTCTTCATCGGCAAGCTGCCGGCCAGCGCCCGGTGCGGCTTCTGGCTTCAGGCTGACGGTTGCTGCAGCAGGGCCTCCTGGGTTTCGCTTGAGGTCTCCCCTTCCGGGAATGGGGCCCTGACCCGCGGCTGGCAGACGTTTGCCCGCGCGCACGGCCTGGGCCGGCGGTGCACCCTGCACTTCAAGTTCGACGGCGACGGCACCCTCTATGTGAGGGTGTTTGGGGAAGATGGTCGCCGCGCAGGATGCTGCCCCGAGGGCGATGACCGTGGCCAGGGGCCTCGCTCCGACGACGATGGAGGAGACAGCGCCCGCTCCGATGGCGGCGCCCGGCGCTCCCCAGGCTCCACCAACTCTTCTTCAGGCGGCTCCTCCAGCGGTGGCCGCAGCCAGCCCCCTCGCCGTCGCGCCTGCCTGGGGGTGGCTGTTCATCCGTCTATCGCCGCGCCCCGGTGAAGCGCGGGAGGGAGTCCGCCTGAGCCCCGGAGGCATCCTGCGTCGCCTCTGCAGGCCGATGCGAGGCGGACCGCGCCGGACTCGCCTTTTCCTTTTCCTTTTGCTTCCTGTGTAAGACAAAACAGCTGCATGGAGCCCCGCGGGGGCGTGTTTGAGAATCATTGCCGTTGTAGCCATTACCTTGACTTTGTTGTTGCGCCTCTCAACTATTTGCCCATGCATAGGTAGTTTTCGGCCCCAGCCGGGGGGCGACCGACCCAGGCCCTGTGCGCGTGTTGCGGTGCCCGAGGGGCACAGACTGGAGGGGTGCTCCTGAAGAGGGCCCGGGCCGTGAAACCTTTAAGCGGATAGGGCAGAAGCGCTCACGAGGGCATTCCATCCCTCGCGAGGCCTTTCATGAGAGAAATCAAAACGGGGAGCAAAAATCAACGAACCACAAATCGACAACGGCGATAGTTTCGATAAGATTTCAGATGCAAATAAACACGTCAACTACGGAAAGCAAATAAAAAGCTGCGTCCGACACCTAATCTAGTCTTCGATGTCTTCTCACCAGCGCGGAGCTAAGTGCTGCCACTGGGCGTGGGAGGGAGCCCCAGGGCCTGAGGCCGGCGCTCCTGAGACTCCGGGGCGTGTACAGCCCCACTCATTATTACGTGAGAGTGTCACGGGGCGGCGAGCTTCACAGGCATTGGCCTTCTTCGCAGGCTCCGGGCCTTTCTTCTTAGAGGTGATCAGCTTCACAGGCACTTGCCTTCTTCGCAGGCTCTGGGCCTTTTCCAAAAAGGGAAGGTCTTCACAGGCGTTCGCCTTCTTCACAGGCTCTGGGCCTTTTCCAAAAAGGGAAGGTCTTCACAGGCATTCACCTTCTTCATAGGCTGTGTGCCTTTTCCAAAAAGGGAAGGTCTTCACAGGCTCTGGGCCTTTTCCAAAAAGGGAAGGTCTTCACAGGCGTTCACCTTCTTCACAGGCTCTGGGCCTTTTAGGGGTAGAACCTCCGGAGGTGCTGGATGTTCCACGCGTTCTGTATCGGCTCCCCCTCTTGGGTCTCCAAGCGCACGGTGCCTGGCCTGGAAACATGTACAACCTTGAACGGTCCCTCCCACATGGGAGAGAGCTTATGCAGCCCCTCCCTGGAGAGAACCCGTCTGAGCACGAGGTCTCCTACCTCGAGGGTCCTGGGGCGGATGTTGCGGCAATGATATCGTCGCAGCGCCTGCTGGTACCTCGCCGCTCGCAACGTGGCTTCCCGGCGGCGTTCCTCCCCCAGTACGAGGTCCATCCCCGGCATGGCGTCCTGCTGCGCTTCGTCGAACACTAGGACCCGTGCGGAGCGACGCCTGAACTCGTGAGGGAGGACCGCTTCAGCTCCGTAGACCAGGAAGAACGGGGTCTCCCCAGTTGGTTTGGTCGCGGTCGTGCGGATGGACCACAATACGGACTGCAGCTCGTCGTACCAACCTCTGCCGCAAGCCTCCAGCTTCTTCTTGAACATCTTGGTCTTGAGGCCTCTCAGGACCTCCGCGTTGGCCCGTTCGGCCTGCCCATTGCTCCGCGGGTGCGCCACCGAAGCGTAGCATATCTGTGTCCCAAGGTTAGCACAGTATGTTTTGAAGAGATTACTGGTAAACTGCGAACCGTTGTCTGTGATGATGCGGTTCGGTACCCCGAACTGGCTCATGATACCCCTGATGAACTTGACCGCGGAGCCAGCGGGGATGGTACGGACGGCCTACACTTCTGCCCACTTGGTGAACTTATCAACGGCGACGTAGAGGTAGCGATAGCCCCCTGGCGCCCGAGGGAACGGGCCCAGAATATCCAACCCCCAAACTGCGAATGGCCATGAGAGGGGTATAGTCTGCAGGCCCCCCGCCGGTTGATGGATCTGCTTAGAATGAAACTGGCAGGCCTCGCAAGCCTTTACTAACTCGACTGCATTGTTGAGCGCGGTGGGCCAATAGAATCCACTACGGAATGCCTTGCCGACGAGGGTTCATGATGATGAGTGATGCCCGCAGTCTCCGCCGTGTATGTCCTCCAGTAGTTCCTTTCCTTGCTCCCGGGAGATGCAGCGCAGAGACACATCATTTGGTCGCTTCCGGTAGAGCTCTCCATCTCTGAGGCAGTATGCCGTGGCCTGCCGCGCCACACGCTCCGCTTCCTCTTCCTTCTCCGGTAGGGTCCCTTGTGTTAAATAACTCCGGAGTTCTGTGATCCAGCACTCCTCCCGAGGTTCCATCGTCAGGAGTAGACGCGCTCCCGAGGTCGGTCCGCAGAGCGGGGCTCCCGAGGCTGGCGGCCGAGGGAGCTCCTCTCGAGGCTGAGCGACGTTTGACAACGTCGGCTGTGCTGAGGGTTTGAAGAGCCGCTCTTCGAAGACGCCTGGTTCCTGTGGCAATCGCCTGGATGCCCATCCGGCTATGTCGTCGGCCTCCTGATTGGTGCCACGGGGCACGTGCTTCAGCTCCAACCCCCAGAACTATTTTTCCATCCTGCGGACCTCCGCTAAATAGGCTTCCATATGCTTGTCCTTCGGCTCATATACCTTGTTGGAGAAGTTGACAAGGAGCTGCGAGTCGCCCTTGACGGTGAGGCGTTTCACCCCCAGAGCTATCGCGGCTTTTAGTCCGGCTATCAGACCCTCATATTCTGCTATGTTGTTGGAGACCTTTTCACCATGCTGGAAACAGAGTTGTACAGCATAGTAGAGCTTGTCCTGAGTGGGTGATATCAGCACCGCGCCAGCCCCCGCGCCGTGCCTGGAGAACGCCCCATCGAAATGCATGACCCAGCCTTCAGGCGCCTCACTCCCTGGAGGGAGGGACTGATCCTCGTTGTCCTTGAGGCTTGGTGCCTCCGCCCATTCAGCCAAGAAATCCGCTAACGCTGCTCCTTTGATGACCCTAGTTGTGCTGAACTCGAGTTAAAACGCCTGCAGTTCTATGTTCCACTCGGCGACCCTTCCTGCTGAGTTAGGGCTCCTGAGCACTCTCTCCAGGGGGTACGATGAGACGACCTTAATGGGATGGGCCTGGAAGTAGTGACGCAGCTTGCGCGAGGCCACCAGTAGCGCGAGGAGGAGCTTCTGAGGCATTGGGTACCATGCCCTCGCATCCCACAGCACCGTGCTAACAAAGTAAACTGGATGCTCAACCAGGCTGAGAGCATCTGGGGCTCCGGTGCCCTCGGGAGGCGGACCATCCGAGCGTGTGGCTTCTCCTACCTCTGGTGTGCTCTTCTGCAGCCGACCCTCCTCAACTGCGGCTGTGGCTTCTGCGGGCTTTTCGTGCTCCCGTCTTGCCTTGCCTCGGGTTGCCGCTGCGGTCTTGGTTTGGCGCTCCTCCCTAACCGCCACTAGGGCTGCGCTGGCAGAGTAAGGAGTGGCGGCGAGGTAGAGCAGCAGGGGTTCTTGAGGGCGCGGAGCCACCATGACCGGGGGACTGGTCAGGTACCTCTTGAGGTCTTGAAACGCCTTATCTGCCTCTTTAGTCCATTCAAAGGGCCCCTTTTTAGGCACAACGACGGGGTTGGCCAACCAATCCGGGTATTGTACCTCGC
Source organism: Aegilops umbellulata (assembly GCA_032464435.1). NCBI lineage: Eukaryota > Viridiplantae > Streptophyta > Magnoliopsida > Poales > Poaceae > Aegilops > Aegilops umbellulata. The sequence goes on along the minus strand of CP136058.1, from coordinate 154,016,642 downwards.
GAATGACCCCAGCGGCTTCTAGCTTGCGCGTCTCTTGGACAATGAAGGCCTGCTTCTCTGCGGACTGCCGCCTGGCCTTCTGCTTCACGGGGCGCGCATTCGGGCACACGTTGAGGTGATGCTCAATGACACTCCTGGGAATTCCTGCCAACTGATCGGGCTCCCAAGAGAACACCTTCTTATTCGCGCGTAGGAACCTGAACAAGGCCTCCTCCTGCTGAGGCTCAAGGTTGGCGCCTATGGTGAAAGTGGCACCGGAAGACCCGTCCTCGTCCATGGGTATCTGCTTGGTTTCTGCCTTGTCCTGGGTGAACAACTGCTTTTTCTTGGCGGGCACAGCCCCCTTGGGCTCAGGGGCGTCCGCGTGAGCAGGCTGCGCCGCCGCCGCCGCCTTGAAGGCGGGCTCGAGTACTCGCAAGGCGTCCCTGGTGTCCCCGTGCACGGTGAGGGTACTGCTGCTCCCGGGCATCTTCATGAGGTTGTACGCCGGGTGCGTGGCGGCCATGAACTGAGCCAGCGCCGGGTAACCGAGGATGGCGTTGTAAGGGAGGCCTATGGGGGTGATGTCGAAGTCGACCATCTTCGTGCGGAAGTTGTCGTAGGTGCCGAAGGTTATCGGGAGCCGGATCTGTCCCACGGAGTCGGACGATCCGCCCCCGACGCCCGAGAAAGGTCGACTGGGCCGCAGCCGCTCCCGGGGTATGCAGAAGAGATTGAAGGCCTCGACCGAAAGCACACTGAGGCCCGCGCCATCGTCGATGAGGGTTCTGGTGACAGCCACCTTGCAGACAGTGGGGGTGCACAATAGGGGGAGCACGCCCGAGCCCGCCAACTTGGTGGGGTGGTCCTCCGAGCTGAAGGTCAGATCGTCCTCGCGCGCTGCCCGGTCCGAGGAAGCCCCCTGTCGTGTGGAAGCGGTGCTGACCCGGCGGGCAAACGGCTTGACGTGGCAACTCGTGGACGGCGCTTGCGAGCCGCCCAGGAGGGCCGCAACGACCGGAGGTGTCGATGTCATGGCGTAGTCGCCCCGTCGCACAGGCGGATGCTGGGGTGGTGCTTGCTGCTTGTTCCCTGCCAGGCTAGCGGTGGTGCCGATGGCGGGCGATGTGGGACGACAAGGACGCTCACCGGCGGGGGCCGCTGGGGTGACGTGGGCCCGACCGGCGCCGTACATGGGTGCGGCGGCCGGAGAAAGACGGAGCAGTGGAAGACAGATTCCGGCGCACCCCTACCTGGCGCGCCAAATGTCGGATCGGGGGTTCCGACATTCCCTTAAGGTTCGAACTCTGGGGTGCGCGCGGAGATTCTGCCCGCCACCTCTTCGTTTCACCAGGATCTAAACTACGAAAGAACAGCACCAAGAACACAGAGTTTATACTAGTTCGGGCCACCATTGTGGTGTAATACCCTACTCTAGTTTTGTGGGTGGATGGATTGCCTCTTGGGCTGATGATGATGATGATCGGTACAAAGGAGAACTGCCTCGCAAGGGCCTGTTCTTGGCTAGGACGATGAACTGCTAGGGAAGTTCAGCCACCCTTCTCTCTCTCTCCTTGCTTGGATTCTGGATACCAGATGCCTCTACCCTGGGGGTGGCTAGTCCTATTTATAGGCAAAGGCCTTGGGCCTCTCCCCAAATATTGAGCGGGAAGGGCGCCAACAATTGGCCAATTCGAAGGGGAACGTACAGTACACTTATCCTGACCAAAGTTGGTCCTCGCCTGCCAAAGGCCCTATGGTGACGCCGCTCTGGGTTCCACGATGAGCTCATTCCCACCGTTGGACTGGTCTTGGTCTCGTTGCACCAAAATGGATGCCTTTGCTTGATCCTCTCGCCTGCGCTTGCCCCCTTTGCACCAAAGAGGAAAGGGGAAGACACTGTGCGGTCTGGCGCCCGCCTGGCGCCCTTGGTCGTCACGGCTTGCGTCATGGGCACCTCACGAGGTACCCTGCCTTGATCTCTCCGCCTCCTCATGAGCCAGCCTGAGGAGGCCGCGCCTGAGGAAGCACTGCGTCATCCTCCCCGCGAGGCTTGGCCCCTCGCGAGGGTCTTGAGTCTCGTGTTGATGAAGATGGGCCGTACTGGGCCTCCATTCGAGCCACGCCGTAGGCCGCAGGCACGCATGTCTGGGGACCCCCGTTCCCAGAACGCCGACAGCATCATCGGCTGATCACCCACAACAACAAGACACCCCAAGTACTCCCCAACAACATGTCACCCCACCAGTGCAAGAAGAAGAAGATGACTTTGAGGCCTAGCCAACTCCATCTCCACAGGCGTCGCCAGCGTTACGCAGGCTTCGCAAAGGACCAAGGCCCCAAGTCCCTCTTCCGAGCGTTCTAGAAGGAGAAGTGCACCACCAATCGGTTGCACGTCAGGTGTTCCCAGAAGCCACTCCTACTGTGAATGTCTCCGAGTCTGAAGCTAAAGTTGCTGAAGACAATCTGGCTGCATCATCTGAAGGAAAACAAGCAGAAGAACGTGTCCCTACTCCCCCCCATCACTGAAGAAGCTGTTCCAGAAGTAAACATGTCTGAACCCATCCCTCCAACTCCTCAAGTGGAGGCTGAGAATCTTGAGGCTGCCACCACTAACACCAATGAAGCCAATGCCGTGGTCATGGCTGAAGCAACTGTGGAGCCTGCATTGAACACTGAGCCTGAAACCAATGAAGCCAATGAAGCACCTGCTACAGATGCATAGCCTGACGCCTCTGCTAATGCCACTGTTCCTATTCCGCCACCAAGGTCTCATACCATCGAGCAAACATACAACTATGGGCAGCTTATCACTATCAAATGGCCTCTTCTGGTTCCTCTGCCTGCTGCTGGTCCTCAGTTTGACTACCACGTTCAGCACAGGCCTCAGGTTCAGAAGCCACTACCAAGACTGCCTAGGTTTCCAGGTACAACATCTGCACCAGGATCATTCAATGCCAATGGTTTCAAAGCACACAACACCTTCTTTGATAGCGCCAATAACCCCTACTCTAAGGCAAGAATATCATCTGATCGGTTCTGGAGCTATCAGCAGCGCAGTTATTACTCATGCATTTTATACAATCAAGGTCGCATTTTCCCACATATGCGTCTTGACACTGAAGCCATAACTGGTCTGCCCTGTTTGGAAGAAGCACTTGATTGCTTCAGAGAGTGTGGCTTGTTGCAGTTCGTCACTGACAAGGAGCACTGGAACGAAGAATTGCTGCTCCAATTCTATGCCACTCTTCATATTCGTGGCTACAACAGGGATCCGAAGACTCGGGTCCTTGAGTGGATGACAGGCAATGTTCATCATGAAGCCAAAGCCTTTAATGTCATTGAGCTCACTGGCCTGCCCACTCCAGGTGATCTTTATGAACCTGGTTGTCAGCTTCACAGTGCTGCTATGGAAAGCATTTTTCACAAGCCTGAACCCAACATGAGTCAGATGCTTAGCATGATGAAGCCTTTGCCTCCAGATGCTGAATACCCTAAGGAGTTCTTTGTTGAAGACCTTGAGTATCTGCCACGTACTATCTATCACATTATAAGGCGAACTCTCTGGCCCATCGAAGGACATTCTCCACATGCAAAGCTTGAAGTTACAATGAAGACTTTGGTCTTCCATATTCTTCACGACAAAAGCTTCAATGCACAAGACTTCTTTATCCGCCAACTTGCTGCATCAGGCTCTGATCTCTTTGGTTTGAAGTTTTACGCTCCATGGATCATGCATCTAATCAAGCTACACTCAGCTATCAACTATCAGCCCTCTGCTCGCAATCATCTGATTTTTCTGCCTGAGGTTGATATGTCAGTTGAAGCCATCTATCCAGAGCCTGATAGGAGCCCCTTAGTCTTCAAAATACTGATAATCAAAGCTTCTCACAAAACATTGAAGGAGTTCAAGCAGTCACTCGTGTTTATCCCCTGGCTGGTACTACGCGTGCACCTCACCGTGCCCTCACTGAAGCCACTGAAAGCACCATTGCACAACGGCCGAAGAAGCGATCTTGTGTTCTCAATGACTGAGAGCTTCTGGTTTCCCTTCATCAGAAACAGGATAAGCATCATGACTGGCTGAAGCATCAAATGAAAAGCCTCTCGGTGGACGTCAACAGGATTCGCAACCTTGCCACCAAAAATGCCTTTGTCGCCCATGAAACTTGTCGGCGTACATGGAAAGGGCTGACGCTTATGTGTTCTGAAGATGATCTTCAAGATGATGGCTTCTCTGAACGCTTCAAGTTTGACACAACACCTCCGAGAAGGACTGTGCTGCGGTGCACTCCGTCTCTTGAAGACTCTGAGTTCTCCTCCTCTGCTGCAAAAGTGAATGCCTGTGTCATCGATGATGAAGACGATGCTACTTCACCACCCTCAGCGCGAATCGACACTGCACCAAGTTCGTCTGCTCCGCCAAACAACACCAACGACCCTGCTACTTCACCTACTCCTCATGGGAACGAGTAGATGCTCTATGTCTTCAAACCTTTTTGGTCCTTACTGACAAAAGGGGGAGAAGCATATGAGTCTGATAGTCTTCAAGCGGGTCCATATGGGCGGTTGTCTTATATTTTTCCTAGTGTTTACAACTCTCGCTTTTTGATACATTTGGTTCTTTGAGTTGTAACACTTAAACTCGATGGTCGTCTGCTACTTATTTGCTATTCTGCGATGCGATGATAAATTCCGCATGTGCGATGATAACTTCCGCACTTAGGTCATTCTGCAGACGTCCATTTTTCATTATGCATGTCATTATCTTCGTTATATCAAATCATGCACGATGAATTGTCTTCATAAGTTGAAGAGGATCTCCACAAGTACAACTGTCGGCGTTCTGGGAACGGGGGTCCCCAGACTTGCCTGCCTGCGGCCTGCGGCGTGGCTCAAATGGGGGCACAGCGTGACCCATCTGCATCAACACAAGGCTCAAGACCCTCGCGAGGGGCCAAGCCTCGCGAGGCGGACGACACGGCGCTTCCTCAAGCACGGCCTCCTTAGGCTGGCTCGCGAGGAGGCGGAGAGATCAAGGCGGGGTACCTCGCGAGGTGCCCATGACGCAAGCCATGACGACCAAGGGTGCCAGGCGGGCGCCAGCCCGCGCAGCGTCTCCCTTTCCTCTTTGGTGCAAAGGGGGCAAGCGCAGGCGAGAGGATCAAGCAAAGGCACCCATTCCGGTGCAACGAGACCAAGACCAGTCCAACGGTGGGAAGGAGGTCACCATGGAGCCCAGGACGGCGTCACCACAGGGCCTTTGGCAGGCGAAGACCAACTTTAGTCAGGATAAGTGTACCAGATGTTCCCCTTCAAATTGGCCAATTGTTGGCGCCCTTCCCGCTCAATATTTGGGAAGAGACCCAGGGCCTTTGCCTATAAATAGGACTAGCCACCCACAGGGTAGTGGCATCGGATCGAGTACCAAGAAACCAGATGGGAATGAGCTAGGATCGAATCCAGCATCTAGAGAGAGAGAGAGAAGGGCGATCGAACTCCCCCTAGCAGTTCATCCCCTAGCCAAGAACAGACCCTCGCGAGGCTGTTCTTCCTTGTATTGTTCTTCCTCATCAGCCCAAGAGGCAATCCACCCACCACACTGGAGTAGGGTATTACACCACAATGGTGGCCCGAACCAGTATAAACCCTGTGTCTCTTGTGTTGTTCTTGGAGTAGTTTAGATCCTTGCGAGACGGAGAGGTAGAGGGCACGATCTCCGCGCGCACCCCAGAGTTCGAACCTTAAGGGTCTGCCGGAACCCCCCTGAATCCGACATTTGGCGCGCCATGTAGGGGTGCGCCGGAGTCCGTCTTCCATCGCTCCGCTCTCCTCCGACCGTCGCATCCATGTCTGACGCTCGTCGGGCCCGTGCCGAGCACCGGGCCGCCATCGCTTCCCGCGCCATCCAGACGGCCCCCGTCGGTGGGCGTCCTCGTCGTTCCCCGTCGCCCGCCGTCAACGCCGCCACCGGCCCGGCGGAGAACGAGCAGCAAGCATCCTCTCAGCACCCGTCCGTACGGCGGGATGGCCGCACCGCCACTCCGTCGCTCACCCCAGCCGGTTCTTCGTCGCACGCGCTTCGCGCGCCCTTGGAGGCTCGAGCTGCACTCCTCGCGGCGAACGAGCTCCTGCGCTACCGCCCCATCGACAACGTCTACGAGGAGTGGCTCGACCGTGTCGCCGAGCTCGTCCGCGCCATAGGGGGCTCTCCCGCGCCTTCCGCATCGTTGCGCCGCACTCCTCCCCGCATGGGCAATGAAGCCCTGGGGGCATTCCAGCCGCCACCTTTCCAAGAAGATGCCATGGCCCCAAGGCGCGCAGCTCCTGGGCGGAACCCGCTCCGTCATGCACCGGCCCAGCAAGAACGGAGCTGCCAAGAGGTCCCGCGGCCGCAAGAGGCCGCCCGGGCGCTCCCAGCCCCGGCTCGCCGAGACCCCGCTCTAGCTCCGGCACGTCAAGACCCCACGCTGCTCCAAGCTGCAGCGCAAGGGGACCCACAAGGCCAAGCTCTCCCTCAACCAAAACCTCCCGCGTTACCGCTGGCTGCCGCGCCTACACCCCCGAGCTGCGTAGTGTCGCATGCCCCGGCAAGTTCAAGCCGGACCTGCCTCCTCGCTATGACAGCACAACTGATCCCATAGAGTTCCTCCAGCTCTACGAGCTGGGAATTGAAGCTGCCAGCGGGGACGAGAAGGTCATGGCGAACTGGTTTCCCATGGCGCTAAAGGAAGGTGCTCGCACTTGGCTCCTGAACCTGGCCCCAGGCATGATCTCCTCCTGGGACCAGATGCGTACTCGTTTCATCGCCAACTTCCAAGGTACCCGCGACCGGCCTCCCGCTGTGAGCGACATGCACCGCATCAAGCAGCAACCTGGGGAGACCCTGCAAAAGTACATCCAGCGCTTCAACACTGCGCGCCTCAAGATCCCCCGGGTGTCCGAAGAAGCCATCATTTCGGCCTTCTCCGACGGCGTGCGCGACATCAAGATGAAGGAGGAGTTGGCGATGCATGAAGACCTCTGCACCTCCCTAGAGCTGTTCAACCTGGCGACCAAGTGCGCCAGAGCTGAGGAGGGACGCCTCTCCCTCCTCGAGCTGCCTGCCGCAGACCCAGAAGAGAAGAAGCCCAAGGCCAAGGACGTGAAGCGCAAGGGGGCCGCCGTGCTCGCGGCAGAGCCGGACACCAAACGGGGCAAGGATCTGCCTGAATCCTCCAGGGGCAGCCGGTACTGTGTGTACCACGACCTCCACACCCACAACACCAATGAATGCCAAGAACTCCGCGCCGTGTGAGAAGGAAGAGTCGGCCGACGCCCTGAACGTGCTGACCGGGGCTACGACCGAGGAGGAGGAAGGAACCCGGGACGCTGGGAAGATCGTGGCCCACGTCAAGGCTGGCGTGACCAACCTCACGAGGACCGCTGGCGCGACCTGCCTCGCGAGGGGGACTGGAGGGACTAGCCTCGTGAGGATCGCCCTCATGGCAACCCAGGCCTACCGCCGTTGCCGCCTCAGCCAAGAAGGAATGAAGACCGCCACCGAGACGAAGGGGCTGGGGGCTTCCAGGAGCCTCCCGCCATCGCCTGCATCCTGGGCGGAGCTCAAGCCCCAGCCTCTCAACGTAGCTTCAAGCAGTTTGCTCGCGAAGTGAATGCAGTTCTCCCCAAGCTCGAAGCAACGCGTCCCCTCAGGTGGTCGGCCTGCACCATCACGTTCAGCTCAGCAGACCAGCTCAAGTGCGCGGCCACAGCCGGAGTCCTCCCAATGCTTTGTTCCCCAGTCATCAGCAACGTTCTGGTCACCAGGACCCTCATCGACGGAGGGGCAGGGCTCAATGTCTTGTCCGTGGAAACATTCAATAGCCTCCAAGTGCCCTATGACCAGCTTCAGCCAACCAAGCCCTTCTCCGGAGTCACCGACGGTTCCATGGTCCCGATCGGGCAGGTCCGCCTCCCAGTCACCTTCGGCACATATGACAACTACCGCACCGAGCTCATCGATTTTGACGTCGCCCACATCCGCCTGCCGTACAACGCCATCCTTGGGTACCCGGCGCTGGCTAAGTTCATGGCCGTGACTCACCATGGCTACAACGTCCTCAAGATGCCAGTAAGCGGCGGCGTCATCACGGTGCCATGTCAAGAGAAGGATGCAGTGTGTGCCCTAGAGCGAGCCTTTCAGGACGCGTCACTAGAAGACCCAGATCATGGAAGCAGGAGGCTTCCTGAGACCACCCCCAAGAAGAAGAAAACAACGTCAGGCTCAGCCCCTTAGGAGGCAGGCCCTTCGAGGCCCGCGTCTGCCCAGGGGGACCCTCCTTCAATCGCATAGGAAAGCGCGCCCGGCGCCCTCCTCAGGCAGGGCTCGGGGGCTCTCACCTGGAGGGCCACCGACCTCGCCAAGGTCACGAGGGAGGCACTGGGGCACCATGTGGAGGCATGCTACGAGGCACGTTTCCCCTGAAAGGAAGCCAGGGAAAGAAGGTCAGACCAGCAGGAGTTTGTTAGCAAGGCCATTCAAGAACTACAGGAGTCAAGGATCATGAGAGGTTATCGTCGCCCGCCAGCTGTGGCTCCGCATCCAGGCGAGGATGGTGGGCTGCGCGTCTGCGTCGACGTACCAGGGCTCAATCAGATCGCCACGGCGGAGCGCCTCTGGCCCTCACAAGTGGGGTGCTGCGGAGGACCACCTCAAAGCTATGTTCACATGCCTTATGGCCTGCCGAGCATGGCTGCGGCGTACCAGTGCATCATGAGGAGCATCTTGGAGGCGCAAGAAGACAGGCGTTCTACAGCCCTGGCGGAGATGGAGGCTGCTCACGAGGAGCCACCAGTGCCTCCGGAGCCTCCCGAGGCCCCTGGGCCTGGGGGCTCGTGAGGATCGGCTTCTGCAGCCCACTGAGTCTACTGCACCAACGCCACTGCACCGACGACATCTTCAGGTGACATCTTTTAAGTTTCATTCCCAGCTGGGGGCGCCCTCCCAGGGTTGCGTCATTCCCAGGCCGCGTGGGTCCATCCCTGTGGCGTGTGTCCCTTTTATCTTTTCAGTCGCTAGCTTGCTTTGCTGGGGGCGCCCCTCGGGCTGCATTACCCCCAGGCCACTTGGGCTAGGCCCAGCGACATGTATCCCTTCCGCGTTTATTTCCAACTATGCATCATTACTCGATGTCGTCCGCGGCGCATTTTCTTCTTCATGTCGACCACTTGCACGTTAAAGGGGGGCGCCTGAGCATCGCGACTCAGGGCTCTTACTGGCTCTCCAGCCCTCACCCTCTGGCCTTGTCCACGACATCGCGACCTGGCATACCAGCGACGGCTGAGACAAGCTCGAGGGCCGGGACCCGAGGATGTAGAGTGCCGGCATCTAACCAAATTTTGCAGGAACACATCTCAAGTTACGGCACAGTGCCAGGCGCAACCTGCCTGGAGGTAGGGCCTCGTGAGTCCCGCACTGGCTCAAGGGTGCCCAGACACACCTCACCCGCTCCAACCAGCGAGCTCCAGAGCGACTAACAGTCAACTAATCGCTGCTATGGCAACCCCGTCTTCTCTTTTGTGATGAATCTGCAGGGCCCATAGAGGGAACCGCGCTAGCCAAGGCCCTCACGGCGTTCCCTTCGCCCTTGCCCGCGCGACCCGCTTCCATGTTAAAGGGGGGGGGTGCCTGAGCATCGCGACTCAGGGCTCCTACTGGCTCTCCAGCCCTCACCCTCTGGCCTTGTCCACGGCATCGCGACCTGGCATACCAGCGACGGCTGAGACCAGCTCGAGGGCCGGGACCCGAGGACGTAGAGCAGAAGGGGGAGCAGAGGCGGGGGAGAAGGGGCACGCGAGGACCTCGGCCAGTGACTCCGCTCAAGCTACCCCCCAGATCCGACGGCGCGCTGGGGATTATCCACGACCCCTAAAGATAAGTCACCATCCAAAGCGTTGGCTACCATGGCACTACCCCCGCACTTAAAGCGACTCCGTACTAGCGACGTTGCTTCCCTTTCTCACCCAGCGACGGCTGCTTGGGCGCCAAAGGGGACCTCCTGAGCATCGCGACTCAGGGGCTCTTACCGGACCCCGAGTCGCTCACCTCCTGGCCTTGACCACGGCATCGCGACCTGGCATACCAGCGACGGCTGACGCCGCCTTGGGACTGGGACCTGTCGACGCAGAGCACAAAGCCCTCGCGAGGTGCCAAAGGGAGAACCAAACTATGACGGAATTCGCGATTCGCACAAATCCATAGCAAGGGTTACATATTAACAACAAGGATCACAACCGCCTTACAAGCCCGATGGGGCACAATGTGATTCCTCGCAGGGAACGGATCCTAAAGGGTGCTAACTACACGCGCCCCTGCAAAAGATGCCATCATCAACAGTGGGCCGTCGAGCACCGGCGCCAACCCCATCCAGATCGGGATCGGCGGCGACCAAGCGAGCCTGCCCTGCTCCGGGAGGGGCGCCGGCTCGCGGGCTCGTAGTTGTCGTCGCTCGTCTCCGGCGTCGCGAAGACCTCACTGGGATCGCTGGATCCTCCGGCGCTCCCGTCGCTTGTGGAGCTGTCCAGAGGGCGATTGGCGGGCCCAGCCGTCGCCATGGCGAGGTCCTGGCCGCCTCCCCCGGGGCAGCACTCCAGCCGGCGACCCTTCGCGTCGAAGACCTTGAAGAACATCACCGAAGCGCCGTCGTACTCCAGGTGGATCGTGAGGGCACCCTTCGTTCTGCAGCACCGAGCGATTTCACCCCAGCCGCGAGTCATGAAGACCTCGCCCGGGGCAGTGATCGCAACCTCTGCCCCGGTCGCAGGATTGCTGCAGTGGCGTGCTACAGCCACAGCTCCAGGAGTCTCCCCTGCTGGAAGACGGAGGTGAAGAAGGGAGGAAAGCGAATCCAAGTCCGCGGAGGCATGGCGGCGTGGAGCAGGAGCTCACGGGAGGAGCCCTCGGCGTGGACTCCACGAGGAACGACCAACACCTTCGTGACCCTCCGGCGCCGGCGACGGTGCTGGCCGAGGGGATCGGCATCTCCTCCTCCAAGGCCCTCGGCATGGGCATACAAGGGAAGCGAGAATCCCGACGGAGGCCGCTCGTACCAAGGCCTCAGCACCACCAGGCGATTCTCCTCGTCTCGGCCACGCGGGGCAGGCCGTTTCTTCGGCGGGAGCGGGTCAGGTACCTCTTGAGGAGCCTTTCCCTTCTCCGCTGCTGAGAACCGGCGAATCGGAGCCATCACACCAAGACGGAGCAAGACTTGAGGCGGAGGAGGAAGAAAGGAGAGATGGACTGGAAGGGCACGCGCGGTGCCGTACTTATAGCCGGCGGAGGCCAACCGTCGGCATTCACGATCACAGGTAATCATGACACGATTTGCATGCAGGGACTCGTCCAATCCGCGCGATCGTCGAGGCGTCGTGGGGAAGCGGAGGCACCAACGTCCAATCAACCGCCACGCGGCGCCCGAGGCCGCAGGCTGTTAGGGCCCGCGGCGCTTCGCCCTTGCCCTTTCGCCTCTCGGCACGGCCAAGTCCGTGCGCGCCTTGGGCCCGGGGGCTACTGTCGGCGTTCTGGAAATGGGGGTCCCCAGACTTGCCTGCCTGCGGCCTGCGGCGTGGCTCAAATGGGGGCCTAGCGTGGCCCATCTGCATCAACACAAGGCTCAAGACCCTCACGAGGGGCCAAGCCTCGCGAGGCGGACGACACGGCGCTTCCTCAAGCACGACCTCCTTAGGCTGGCTCGCGAGGAGGCGGAGAGATCAAGGCGGGGTACCTCGCGAGGTGCCCATGACGCAAGCCATGACGACCAAGGGTGCCAGGCGGGCGCCAGCCCGCGCAGCGTCTCCCTTTCCTCTTTGGTGCAAAGGGGGCAAGCGCAGGCGAGAGGATCAAGCAAAGGCACCCATTTCGGTGCAACGAGACCAAGACCAGTCCAACGGTGGGAAGGAGGTCACCATGGAGCCCAGGACGGTGTCACCACAGGGCCTTTGGCAGGCGAAGACCAACTTTAGTCAGGATAAGTGTACCAGATGTTCCCCTTCAAATTGGCCAATTGTTGGCGCCCTTCCCGCTCAATATTTGGGAAGAGGCCATGGGCCTTTGCCTATAAATAGGACTAGCCACCCACAGGGTAGTGGCATCGGATCGAGTACCAAGAAACCAGATGGGAATGAGCTAGGATCGAATCCAGCATCTAGAGAGAGAGAGAGAGAGAGAGAGAGAGAGAAGGGCGATCGAACTCCCCCTAGCAGTTCATCCCCTAGCGAAGAACAGACCCTCGCGAGGCTGTTCTTCCTTGTATTGTTCTTCCTCATCAGCCCAAGAGGCAATCCACCCACCACATTGGAGTAGGGTATTACCCCACAATGGTGGCCCGAACCAGTATAAACCCTGTGTCTCTTGTGTTGGTCTTGCAGTAGTTTAGATCCTTGCGAGACGGAGAGGTAGAGGGCACGATCTCCGCGCGCACCTCAGAGTTTGAACCTTAAGGGTCTGCCGGAACCCCCATGAATCCGACAACAACCTGCCATGTGCATTTGCATTCCAAAAGCAAATTACTTATATGCACATCTTCAGGGGGAGCCTTTGCCACTTATGAAGGCAATACCAAAATCCTTTACATTTCACATACTTTTTCCCCGTTAAAAACTTCAACCAGTTTGTCATCAATCACCAAAAAGGGGGAGATTATAAGTGCATCTTGTGCCACCCCTAGTTGGTTTTGGAGTATTGACGACAAACCTGGTTGAGGGACTAATGTGTTTGTGAGAATTGCAGGACAACACATGTAGTAGTCCCTCTTTGATTCGGTTTACCTACCGGAGATGACCCCTAAAAATGTATGAAGACATTGACGACAATGGTGGTATGTGAAGATATTCATATTGAAGACTATGACATGAGAAGACATTGAGTGAAGACTATGGAGCGCGAAGACTTAGTCGTTTCGTTGTTTCCGTTTCTTCTTTGTTGAGTCATGGGAACCACCGTACTGTTAAGTGGGGTCCAAGTGAACAAAGTCAGAATGACTGAAGTGATGCTCAACCCAAATCCTATGTCTTCGAGCGAAGACAATGAGAGAAAATCTTATCTAGAGCTGGATGAGTCAGCTTTGCTTGCAGCCCAAGTAAAGTTGCCATGTGTGTTTGAAATCTGACCGTTGGAACATGTGTCAGTTCCTTAGTGGCACAGGGTCATTTCAGACATATCAGGTCGGGTTGCCTAGTGGTTATAAATAGCCCACCCCCTACACCATAAATTGGTGGCTTCTCAGAGTTAGTGCACGGCTTTTGTCGTATTGAGAGCAACCCACCTCGAAGCCTTTGAGAGAGAGAAATCCTTGCAAGGACAAAGCCCAAACACCCAGATCCAAAGAGTGTTAGGCATCACTGAAGTCTTTCTGTCTGAGTGACCTGAAGACTTATTACACTTGAGGACTCTGAATCCTCTAGCCAGTTAGGCGTCGCGTTCTGAGCATCCAAGAGTCATTGTGGATCGCCGGTGAACGAAGTCTGTGAAGGTTTGGAAGTCTACCTTGAAGACTTACCAAAGTAATTGGGCGAGGACTGGGTGTCCTTAGCTCAAGGGGTAGCCTTAAGAAAAAACAGCAGCAGCTTCGAGCTGATCAAGACTTGCTAGCCGACAGATGGACTGAAGTCCTTGCGGCCGAGGAATACGAACTCGAACGCCCCTCCAAGAGCTACCCAAAGCGCAGGTTGCTACCCTGATTAGAGGAGGAAGCATCTAAACCTACATCTCCAGCGCATGACGCGGCTGACCGTCCACCTCGTGGCCGCGACAGAGAGGCCTCTCGGCCCACAACTCAAGCCGCACCCCGGCGTCACTCAAAAAATACCAAGGCACGGGGAAATGCGCTAGACCTGCGAGATATGTTGGAGGACAAAGCAAGGCAAACAAGATCGATCTACGGATCGCGTGGGCGCCCCACGACACGAGACGATAACCGTCATGCCGGATACAGCAAAAGTAAATCCGGCCGGGCCGAACACAGCAGACAAAACTCATTTGAGCTATGTCGTGATATAGCCCAGTACAGAGGTGACGCACACCCGCTATGCTTCACAGATGAAGTAATGGATCATCAGATCCCAGAGGGTTTCAAACCCGTAAATATTGAATCATACGACGGCACGATAGATCCTGCGGTATGGATTGAGGACTATCTCCTTCATATCCACATGGCCCGTGGCGATGATCTACACGCCATCAAATACCTCCCACTCAAGCTTAAAGGACCAGCTCGACATTGGCTTAACAGCTTGCCAGCAGAATCCATTGTGTAACGCCCCGGATCCGATGCTCGAGTTGCCTTCCTTTTATTTCTAGTTGTTGCCGTGTGTTGTTTTGTGTTTGTTGCATTATCATATTTGTTTTGCATATTTCATTCCTATATGTTTATGCCATGATTATGTTGAGTGCCTTGTCATATATTTGCTTCTTGCACCATGCTCATCTCACGTGTTATGTTGCATTGTACACTTGTCATTTTGCATTTCATCATGCTCATCATGTGGGTTGCATTCTTCATGTTGTGTGTGCATCAGCCCTTGCTATCTTTCTCAAGCCATATGCCAGTGTATCATCACCTCTCCATTCCTTCTTCCTTCATGTTTTTGCAAGCGACATTTTTCCCCTCCTCCATTAATGTTCATTTATTTCCTGATGATCTTACTCAATGCCTTTACACCTCTCTGCCAAGTTTCATCCCATTTGGAGTTGGTTTGGTTGGGTTCAAAAATGGCTCAAGTTTGAATTTAATTCAAACTTGTTTTATTTTTCTACCTCTAAAAATGCCCAAAGCAATTTATTCAAATTCCACATAAATCTAGAATCCCAGATATGTTTTTATCTCATCCTAATTCCTTTCCAAACTCCTTGGCCTTTTCTTGCATTTCTGTTTGACGAAATTGCGTAAAGGATGCAGCAGAAGCGGCAGCAGAGCATCCCAGCGGCAGCAGCACCCACCTGAGCATCGGCCTCCCAGGCCGGCCCATCCGGCCTCGCGCCCCGCAGCCCAGCTCTCCCACTCGCGCCCTCCATCCTCCTTTTCTCACCGAAACGGCGCGCACCCCTCTCTCCCACTCGCTCCACGTAGCCGCGTCGGAACCACTGGTCAGGGACCGTGCCCACGCCCTAACCCACCTTTTCTTCCACCTTGGTCCCCCTCGTGAGCATGCACATGGCCATGGCCGAGAGCACCGTTGCACCGTCCCGTCGCCCTAGCCCCTTTTAAGCCAACGCCTCGTCCCCTAGGGTTTCCCTCCTATCCCTCTCCTCCCTCCGCCGCTGCCGCAGGTGAGTCGCCCACCATAGCCATCGCCTTTTGGTCCCGAACAAGTTCGTGAGAGCGAGCTCGTCGCCGGCAAGCCTCCAGCCAGAACCATCCGCCTCCGCCGTGGGCGTCGGCTTCCCTGACGTTGTCTGCGTCGTCTCCGACCACGACGGCGCCCCGGGCCGTCAAGATGGTGTCGCCTGCACCCTCGTCTTCCTCCTCCGCTCGTCTTCTTCACCGAGCCGAACGCCGCCATGATCAGCACCTCCTCGCACCTCTGCCATCGTGATTCCGGCCTCTTCGTCTTGTCCTACGGGACCCTGGTGAGCAGCCTCCCCTCCTCACTCTCCCTCGACGTCGTTTGCTTCTGTTTCAGCCTCGGTATGTCATGTCAGAGACTTGTCGCTGTAACCTCGCCTGGCGCACGAAACAGAGCACCTCGCTCTTTGTCCGTAGGTGCGCCCACACACTCCACGCTATGCTCGCGTCGCGTCCTTGCCAGCTTCCTCGCACGCACGCGCCCCCGCATGCCTCACCCGCAATCCTGCATTCATGCTCGCCGTCGTCTCAGTTCGGCAGCGCCGAGACAGCCCGAGTCAAGCACTCGTCCTCGGGCTCCCACAACCGCAGCTTTGCACACGCATGCTCGGTCTTGAGCGCCCCGCCGCTCCTAGCCTTCCCACGCCCTTGGATCAGCACTGCTGCTCCTTCCCGCACGCCCGCCGCCGCATACGCAGTCCTGCCGTGCCGCCGTTGCGCGCTGGCGTCGATGCCATCTCCTCTGTTTCCGTAGAAGAAGCCAAGCCAGGGCCCCTAACTGCTTAAGAGCAGATCGGTCCCACCTTTATCCAAACCACCTGATCCTAGCCCAGTGGTTAAAATCTATCCCACTTACCTTGCAGACCCAGGTTCGAATGCCCATCGGGCCACTTGGGAAGTGCCCAATTTTTACCATTTTGGCCTCGATGATAGTGAGACCCCACTCGTCATACTCTCTGTCCACACACAACCCTCTTCACACCCACACTCCTGCCACCTCACCACCCCAGGCCCCCTCGTCATTGACAATGGTTGGCTCAGCCCGTGTTCCCCTGTTGTTTTATTTTCTTCTGCATAATTTCAGAAATGCCATCATTTTGATTTGTGTATAACTAAATATCCATGCATCCAAATAGATCATGTCATATATGTCAAATGCTTAGAATTTCGTCTAATTTCATAATATGCAACTTTCATCCATGTTAAAAATGTTTAACTTGCTGTTTGCATTAATTTGCTTAAATGCCATGCTAAAATGTTTTATTTCATAACTAAATAACCACAGCTCCATTTTAAATAAACTTTATATGTAAATGGGGTAGAAAAATGCATAGATTAACTTGGTGCACTTTGTTTTACTGTTTAACAAAATTAAAATTGTGTATAGGGCAGAACAGTACCAAATTCGAAATATGCATATGAGGATTTTCCGGAATTGTTGTTTGTGTTTCCGGCCTCATTTAAACTTGCCTAAATAGGTAGTTTGCATATGCTTCACCTCTTGACATGTTAACAACATTTAATCTTGACATGCATCATTCTTGGTTGTGCATCATGTCATGTTATGCTTGTTTGTTTACTATGTTGTTTGCTTCTTTCCGGTATTGCTTCTTCTTGATAGTTCAGGTAACGTTGCGATTGTGAGGATCCGTTCGACTATGTTGGTTCATCTACTTCATGGATTCGGTCTTCTTCCTAGCGGGATTTCAGGCAAGATGACCGTCACCTTGGATCTCACTACTATCATTGCTATGCTAGTTGCTTCGTTCTATCGCTATGTCGCGTTACCTACCACTTGCTTTTCAAGCCTCCCAAATTGCCATGAACCTCTAACCTTTGTCACCCTTCCTAGCAGATCGTTGTTTGGCTATGTTACCGCCTTTGCTCAACCCCTCTTATAGCGTTGCTAGTTGCAGGTGAAGATGAAGATTGCTCCATGTTGGATTATGTTTATGTTGGGATATCACAATATCTCTTATATTATTAATGCATCTATATACTTGGTAAAGGGTGGAAGGCTCGGCCTTATGCCTGGTGTTTTGTTCCACTGTTGCCGCCCTAGTTTCCGTCATATTGGTGTTATCTTCCCGGATTTTGCGTCCCTAACGCGGTTGGGTGATTTATGGGACCCCCTTGACAGTTCGCTTTGAATAAAACTCCTCCAGCAAGGCCCAACATTGGTCTTACCATTTGCCACCACCTATTACCTTTTCCCATGGGAGTAATTAACCCGAGGGTCATCTTTATTTAGTCCCCCCGGGACAATGCTTGTCTAAGTGTTGGTCCAATCTAGAGCAGCGTGCGGGACTGTCCCTTGGCAACTTGGGTTATGTTGGTGCCTGTACGCTTCGCTTATCCGGTCGTGGCCTGAGATGAGATACGCGCGGCTACAATCAGGGTGTCGGCACACCGGGAGGTCTTGCTGGACTTGTTTTACCATTGTCGAAATGTCTTGTAAACGGGATTCTGAGACTGATCGGGTCTTCCCGGGAGAAGGAATATCCTTCGTTGATCGCGAGAGCTTATCATGGGCTAAGTTGGGACACCCCTTCAGGGTTTAAACTTTCGAGAGCCGTGCCTGCGGTTATGTGACAGATGGGAATTTGTTAATATCCGGTTGTAGTAAACTTGAAGTAAACTCTTCTAAAATACACCAACCGTGTGCGTAACCGTGAGTGTCTCTTTTCGGGGTTGATCGAGAGGAGAACACGGTTTCTGGGTTATGTTTGACGTAAGTAGGAGTTCAGGATCACTTCTTGATCATTACTAGTTGACGACCGCTTGCTTTGCTTCTCTTCTCGCTCTTATTTGCGTAAGTTAGACACCATACATGCTTAGTCGCTGCTGCAACCTCATCACTTTACCCTTACTTACCCTTTAAGCTTTGCTAGTATTGATACCCATGGTAATGGGATTGCTGAGTCCTCGTCACAGTTTACTACACCAACAGTTGCAGGTACAGGTTATGCGATTATCGTGACGTGAGAACGATGTTTATTTGTGTTGGAGTTCTTCTTCTGCTTCTTCTTCGATTGAGGGTTAGGTTCTTGGTCGGCAGCCTAGGCTAGCAGGGTGGATATTGTTTGAGTTTCTGTTTCTGTTTCATCCGTAGTCGGATGTTGATCTTATGTATGATGTATTGTGGTATTCATGTGACATTGTATGTATTGGATGTATCCCCACCATTATGTAATGTTGATGTAATGATATCCACCTTGCAAAAGCGTCTTCAAGATGCGCTTCTATCCTTGGTGGGACCTTCGAGTTCCTTTAGGATAGGGTCGCATCTTGGGAGTGACAAGTTGGTATTAGAGCCTCGACCGACCCTAGGAGCCCCCTTGATTAATCGTGTAGTTTGGCCGATGTTGAGTCTAGAAAAAAAACTTTTTCGGAGTCTAGCTATATCAGAGAGTAAGACTTCTTTTTACTCCTCAGCCCCCTTCGTCGCTATGGTGAGAAATCTTGACGTAGATGTTTGAACTACTCCTCTTCCCCTTCAAATTTTTCTTTAGGTTCACGCGGTTAGTTTTCGTTCGTTGTCCATCCTCTTTTCAATCCGGCGCACTTCTCTTTGAGTCATTCGATCCTCTTCATATTTTGCAAGACCAATCCTCAGTTCTTTTCAATCGATGTTGTTTCCTTGTCTGAAGTTGTCCTTGTTTTTCCCACCTGCCCACCCCTTCTTCTTCTTGGAACCAGAGTCCGGAATCGAGTATCCATCCTACTCGTGCGAAGCCTTTGCATTCTTTCCTCAATTATTTCAACTCTTCAAGTTATTCATCGGTCCGCCCTTCCAAGTTGCCTTTATTTTTCCCGCCCTTCCACCCTTTTTCTTTCCGGAGTCTGAGTCTCTTTCGACCATCAATTTCATTCGTGTGGAGCCTCTTCAGTCTTTCCTCGATTGTCTCAACCAGTGGATTCTCTTCAAAAGCATCATCGATTCACTTTGTTTTTCTTTTCCCGGTGGACTCAATTCAAGTTTTCGGGTTGATCATATTCTTTTCCTTGGATCAAGGGTTCCCATTGCTCGTTCACCTCTCATCATTTAATCATTCCGGAGTGCGGAAGACATCTCAGAAGATTCATGTTTGCATCCATTTAATTCGAGGTTGTCACCTCATTCAAATCTTTCAATCGTTCCGGTGCATCATTTCTCATTCGACAATCCTTTCCATCGGTGTTTCTTTTCAGTGGGCCCTAACCCATAGGTTTTTTTCCAGGATCTTACCTGACTCTTCTAATTATTCCGGAGTTATTCTCAAGTTACTTTGAAGTTTGATGTAAGTATGGATTCCATCAGTCAGATGCCTTCTCCAAGATCGCTTCCAAATTCTTTCATGTTCGGGTCAATCTTTTCTCTTTTCATTCTCCCGGAGTATCTCAACATTTTTTCTGGTGTTCCCCATTGTCATTCTAAACATTTGAAGACCGAAGAAGAGTTTTCCTCTAAATCTTGTCCGTTCTATCGGAGATTCGCGGTGCTAGCTTGATGTTATTCTCTCAAATTATTTCAAATCGTGCAATTCTCTTCAATCATCCGGAGTATTTCATGAGTTGCCTTCTATCTCGATCATCCGGAGGCCATCATTTCGGAATATTTCTTCGTTCCAAGATTCAAATTTGTTCTCCAATTATTCTATATCCGTGCCCCTTCGTTCATCTCAATATTTTTTCGGTACTTCGTTCAAGTATTCCTCAATCAGTTCGCGACCTCTTCATTCTGTGGTATCAAATTCCCTCAAGTATCTTCGTGCTTGCTCAAATTCTTACCGGCGGTTATTTCCCTTTTCCTAATTCATTTTCATTTCTAACGGTGGTTCGTTCAACATTCCTATTCCTTGTCGTCATAGCAATTAATTTGTTCTTTCCAAATCCTACCGGTGGTTCATGAAGTCTTTCCCAAATTTCGTGCTATACCCCTCCTTAATCTTTTCCAATGCGAATAAGTTGTATGCAAATCCATTGCTTCTCAATATAATTGATAGAGGATACGCATAACATAATTCTTATTCTCTTTTCGTCATGGTCAAGTTGATTAATTCCTTGCTTCGAATATTGTTCATGATGAATAATCTCTCGGTTCTAAGTCGTCCATTTTTTTCTTTTTCCCGGAGTTCAAAGTTTCCTTGGTTGTCTCGTCAGAACCTCCATTGGAATCATCGCAAGGCTTTAATCTTATTCTTTTCATCCTTCATTTCTATCTCATAATCCTTTCGTTACCGGAGTTATTCATGGTGGTTCTTCATGATTTAATTCATTCTTCAAGTGTTCATCAAGATTCTTGTTGGAGGAGTTCAAGTATCTTTTCTTCTTGCGTCTCGAAGTGCAATTAGTTCTCCGTATTCTTTTGAAGTGGAGTTTTGCATTTCTTCATTCTTCTTTGTTTTTTAAACATTTTTCGTTTGTGGTCAGTTATCACCTCATAATTTTGAGATGTTATCCATAATTCCACAACAAGCTTATTCTTTTCGTTGTTGATTTTCTCAACAACTCCATTCAATGCTTCCTTCTATGGATGCTTTCTATTTCATTCGTGGTAGAAGTTGTCATCTTCTTCCCCGTTCTTCTCATTCCACTCTTTCAAGTCTTCCGGAGGTTTTGTGTTGTTCTTCAAGTCAAGTATCATTCCATCTTCTCAAGTTCATGTTCTATTCTTTCCTTGTTCAGCCGGAGTGCTGCATAAATTCCTTCATTCTTATTTCTTCTCTCTCTTGTTTTAACCGGAGTGGGGTCAACATCTATCTTGTCACTTAACCTCATCATTCTCGTTGTATCCCATGTTCTTCTTATCTTACGCTGTGTTTGCAATCTCGCTCACCTCCATTGTATTATTTCTTTCAATTAGTTCAGCCTCTCAAGGTTCGTGGTTCCACTCGTTTGTCGTCAACTATGTTTTACCTCTTCTCTTCCTCTTCCGTTTCTCTCCGGTGCCATCCTAGATCTCGGGACGAGATCCTCTCGTAGTGGTGGAGTGTTGTAACACCCCGGATCCGATGCTCGAGTTGCCTTCCTTTTATTTCTAGTTATTGCCGTGTGTTGTTTTGTGTTTGTTGCATTATCATATTTGTTTTGCATATTTCATTCCTATATGTTTATGCCATGATTATGTTGAGTGCCTTGTCATATATTTGCTTCTTGCACCATGCTCATCTCACGTGTTATGTTGCATTGTACACTTGTCATTTTGCATTTCATCATGCTCATCATGTGGGTTGCATTCTTCATGTTGTGTGTGCATCAGCCCTTGCTATCTTTCTCAAGCCATATGCCAGTGTATCATCACCTCTCTATTCCTTCTTCCTTCATGTTTTTGCAAGCGACATTTTTCCCTCCTCCATTAATGTTCATTTATTTCCTGATGATCTTACTCAATGCCTTTACACATCTCTGCCAAGTTTCATCCCATTTGGAGTTCGTTTGGTTGGGTTCAAAAATGGCTCAAGTTTGAATTCAATTCAAACTTGTTTTATTTTTCTACCTCTAAAAATGCCCAAAGCAATTTATTCAAATTCTACATAAATCTAGAATCTCAGATATGTTTTTATCTCATCCTAATTCCTTTCCAAACTCCTTGGCCTTTTCTTGCATTTCTGTTTGAAGAAATTGCGTAAAGGAAGCGGCAGCAGCGGCAGCAGAGCATCCCAGCAGCAGCAGCACCCACCTGGGCATCGGCCTCCCAGGACGGCCCATCCGGCCCTGTGCCCCGCAGCCCAGCTCTCCCACTCGCGCCCTCCATCCTCCTTTTCTCACCGAAACGGCGCACACCCCTCTCTCCCACTCGCTCCACATAGCCGCGTCGGTCCCACTGGTCAGGGACCGTGCCCACGCCCTAACCCACCTTTTCTTCCACCTTGGTCCCCCTCGTGAGCATGCACATGGCCACGGCCGAGAGCACCGTCGCGCCGTCCCGTCGCCCTAGCCCCTTTTAAGCCAGCGCCTCGTCCCCTAGGGTTTCCCTCCTATCCCTCTCCTCCCTCCGCCGCCGCCGCAGGTGAGTCGCCCACCATAGCCATCGCCTTTTGGTCCCGAACAAGTTCGTGAGAGCGAGCTCATCGCCGGCAAGCCTCCAGCCAGAACCATCCGCCTCCGCCGTGGGCGTCGGCTTCCCTGACGTCGTCTGCGTCGTCTCCGACCACGACGGCGCCGCGGGCCATCAAGATGGTGTCGCCTGCACCCTCGTATTCCTCCTCCGCTCGTCTTCTTCACAGAGCCGAACGCCGCCATGATCAGCGCCTCCTCGCACCTCTGCCGTCGTGATTCCGGCCTCTTCGTCTTGTCCTACGGGACCCTGGTGAGCAGCCTCCCCTCCTCGCTCTCCATGGACGTCGTTTGCTTCCGTTTCAGCCTCGGTATGTCATGTCAGAGACTTGTCGCTGTAACCTCGCTTGGCGCACGAAACAGAGCACCTCGCTCTCTGTCCGTAGGTGCGCCCACGCATTCCATGCTATGCTCGCGTTGCTACCTTGCCAGCTGTCGGCGTTCTGGGAACGGGGGTCCCCAGACTTGCCTGCCTGCGGCCTACGGCGTGGCTCGAAAGAGGGCCCAGCATGGCCCATCTTCATCCACACCAGACCCAAGACCCTCGCGAGGGGCCAAGCCTTGCGGGGCGGACGACACGGCGCTTCCTCAGGCGCGGCCTCATCAGGCTGGCTCGCGAGGAGGCGGAGAGATCAAGGCAGGGTACCTCATGAGGTTCCCATGACGCAAGCCATGACGACCAAGGGTGCCAGGCGGGCGCCAGCCCGCGCAGTGTCTCCCTTTCCTCTTTGGTGCAAAGGGGGCAAGCGCAGGCGAGAGGATCAAGCAAAGGCATCCATTTCGGTGCAACGAGACCAAGACCAGTCCAACGGTGGGAAGGAGGTCATCGTGGATCCCAGAACGGCATCACCATAGGGCCTTTGGCAGGTGAGGACCAACTTTAGTCAGTATAAGTGTACGAGATGTTCCCCTTCAAATTGGCCAATTGTTGGCGCCCTTCCCGCTCAATATTTGGGAAGAGGCCCAGGGCCTTTGCCTATAAATAGGACTAGTCACCCCCAGGGTAAGGGGACGGACACAGACGGACAGATCGGGAAGCCAGCTAGAAAGACTCAGGCAACAGAGAGAGAGAGAGAGAGAGAGAGAGAGAGAGAGAGAGAGAGAGAGAGAGAGAGAAGGGCGGCTGAACTCCCCTAGCAGTTCATCGTCCCAGCTAAGAGCAGACCCTCGCGAGGCTGTTCTTCCTTGTATTGTTCATCATCATCAGCCCAAGAGGCAATCCACCCACCACAAACTAGAGTAGGGTATTACACCACAATGGTGGCCCGACTAGTATAAACCCTATGTCTCTTGTGTTGTTCTTTCAGTAGTTAGATCTTTGCGAGACGGAGAGGTAGAGGGCATAATCTCCACGCGCACCCTAGAGTTCGAACCTTAAGGGTCTGCCGGAACCCGAAATCCGACATTTGGTGCGCCAGGTAGGGGTGCACCGGAATCCACCTCTCTACCACTCCACGTCCATTCGCATCGTCATCACCATGTCCGGCGACCAGGCGGGCAACCAAGATCCATGGGCGGCATGGCCGCCTGCGCAGAGCCACCCGCCTCGGGTGACCCCGCGCCCCAGGCAGCTCGTGGTCCGCAGGGCGCTGCGGGCCACGGGCGACGCGGACAGGCTTCAACAACCCTCACGCCGCGGCAAGCGCGGTCAGCGGCAAGGGCCTCCAATCACGCCGCGACCACGACACCATACACCCGCCGGGAGCAGGCGAACTCGAGGGCCGCGCTCACGGTGGCCCGAGAGCTGCTGCAGTGCAGGCTGCTGGAAGGCGGCCGCGACATGCTGCTAGAGCGGGTTGACGAACTCCTGGGCTTTGCCCCTTCGGGGGCTCACCCCTTCTGCATCCAGCTCCCGTCTCAAGCCCAGGGTGGCACACGCGGGGGCCCCGCACGCTCCCGTGGGCCCCAAGACTACCCCAACACCAGCGAATCCGTCGGCGCCGGACTGACGGGAGCGCCACCCCCTCCCCCGGCGCGTGAGGGAGAGGGACTCGGCACGGCCCACAGCACCAGCGGGCAGCCGCGCTACCACCCCGCGGTGGGCACGTCAAGCAGCGCTGCATGTCACATGGAGCACTACAGCACAGCCTTCGGGATGACGGCGCCTGAAGAATACGTGCCCCACATGATGGACCAAGGGCACGCTCACGAGGGCGAACAAGGCTTGCTTCTCAGCCCAAGCTGGGGAGACGAGACACCAGAAGCTGAGCTCTTCCAGGAGCCCCGGGACGGCTCCATCGGCCACGCTGGAGGCAACAACTATCGGGTACCACTAATTCCCCAGGAGCATGCGTGCGCTAATCATGGATCGCATGAGGTGCAGGTCGCCGCGGCAAGCAGCTGCTCCGCTCCCACAGTCTCCTACCCCCCGGGAGGAGGGCGCAGGGGGGCTGCAGGAGAGGGGCGGAGATCCGACATCACCACCGCGGCATTCGGAGCAAGGCGTTCTTAGGAGGTAGGCCCTCCGCTGGGGAGGCGCCTAAGGGCCTGCCCCTGGCGGAGGACCCGTGGTCGTCGGGGGAACCGCTGGCGACCGCTCTACCCCACCGGCGGCGTCCTGGTTTCTGGTCGTCGTTGGTGGCACTAGAGTGTGGCGCAAGGCGGGGCCCTCGTCTGGCGATATGAAGCAAGGCCGGTACCTGTGAAGAAGGCCCAGTGCCTGTGAAGCTCGCCGCCCCGTGACACTCTCACGTAATAATGAGTGGGGGTGTACACGCCCCGGAGTCTCAGGGGTGCCGGCCTCAGGCCCTGGGGATCCCTCCCATGCCCAGTGGACAACACTTAGCTCCGCGCTGGTGAGAAGACGTCCAAGACTAGATTAGGTTCCGGACGCGGCCTTTTGTCTGTTTTCATTGACTCCTTCTTTGGTTGTAACTTTTCCCCTGCTGGATTTAAGTTGGATTCTGATTTGAGATTTGCGTGTGTTCGGGGAAGGGGTGCTTAGTCTCGTTCGAGCCATTTCTCACGTTCTGGTTACCGCTTCGCCACAGCTGCCTCCCCTCGCGAGCCCCTCGCGAGTCGGGACGGGCCTGGCTCGTGGGCAGCCCAGACTGCCGCCATCGCTCCTTCTCGGGAGGACTTTCCGGTACCTGCGGAGGATGTCCCTTCATGAAAAGGCCCAGAGCCTGTGAAGAAGGTGAATGCCTGTGAAGCTATCACATTTAGGAAAAGGCCCAGAGCCTGTGAAGAAGGCAAATGCCTGTGAAGCTATCGCATTTAGGAAAAGGCCCAGAGCCTGTGAAGAAGGCAAATGCCTGTGAAGCTATCGCATTTAGGAAAAGGCCCAGAGCCTGTGAAGAAGGCAAATGCCTGTGAAGCTATCGCATTTAGGAAAAGGCCCAGAGCCTGTGAAGAAGGCGAATGCCTGTGAAGCTATCGCCTTTAGGAAAAGGCCCGGAGCCTGTGAAGAAGGCGAATGCCTGTGAAGCTATCGCGTTTAGGAAAAGGCCCAGATCCTGTGAAGAAGGCGAATGCCTGTGAAGCCATCACATGCCGGAAAAGGCCTAGAGCCTGTGAAGAAGGCCAGCGCCTGTGAAGCCCCCGCCAGCGACACTTGCGCGTCCTACGAATTCAACTAGAGAACACTCAGGACACCATGTCCTCCCACGGGCTGCCTCGGGGCCTGCGCGAAACAAAGGTAAACCAGCCAGCCACCAGGCGCGGGTGCTCGCGCAATATAATAGCTGCTAATATGATGAATACAGGTTTTACATGAGGGGCTTCCCCTCCCAAAATGCTCTCACAGCCATCAGGCCAAACACCTGAGTTCTACTCATGCAGGGTAAAAAGACATGAGAGATACATACTCACTCGGACAAATCCCCCAATGCGTCCTCAGGAGCACCTCCCGAGCCTCCGCTGGCATCGCTGAACTCGCCATCACTGCCTGCGTCGCCGCAAGCGGCATCAGGGCCGTCCACCACACCGCCCTCGTCAGCAGCCACGATCACGTCATCGTCGTCCGAAGCGAAGGCTCTAACAAGAGCGTCCACGTTGTCTTCCACCCAGTGCACCAGGTCGCCTCGGACAGCCTAGGGGACTGGGGCGATGGCGGCGTCAAAGTCGAAGTGGGGATCCATGTTCCGGAGATGGCTGAAGACACGAGAAAAGGCGCGCCTGAGCAGGGCGCGACTCCTCTCCTCCACCAACCTGTAGGCCCTGACTGACCGCGCCTCCAGCTGCGTCACCATGGCGGTGAAGAACTGCAGGTTGCCGGCATAGTTGATCGTGTGCGGCTCGCCGACAGCCGCCTCGCAGATGTTGCCCAAGGCTGTGCTAGCCCTCTCCCTGAGCGTAGCAAGCATGGGGCCATGCACGTGCTCCAGGACCTGCCGTTGGCGTATCTCATCAACATTTTGGCGCTCGACGGTCTCAGCCTCCTCCACCCGCTGACGAAGACGGAGCACCTCAGCCTGGGAGGCAGCCAACTCCTTTTGTGCTGCCTCAAGGGCGGCCCGGGAAGTGTCGGCCCGCCGCGTCGCCTCATCGCGTTGGGCCCTCAGGGCTGCAGTTCTTCCCTCAGCCTCGACCCGGATCAACTCCAGCTTCCCCTCGAACTCATGCTCGAGGCCTTGGCGCACCGTCGCCACCCGACGACCAACCTCCTCCAGGACACATGCTTCCCGTGTGGCGACATCATCTTCTGCCTGCGTCACCAGGCGCTCCCTCGTCTCCAGCCGCTCGTACTCGCGGGTGCGTTCGGCGGCTTCCAGCGTCAACGCTTCCTCATGCTTCCGAAGCTCAGCTAGGTCGCCGGAGGCCACCCTCATCGATGCAAGGGCCGCTTCGCGTAGTTCCACTTGCTCCTCCAATGAGTGGCACCGGGCCAGGAGCTCCCGAGCCCGTTCCTCCGCTGCTTCTCGCCGTCGGTCGGCTCCCCGGGCCTCCTCAGCGGCCTAGGATCGAGCCGCCCGACAAGCCTCCAGCGACGCCTTCGCCTCTTCATCATCAAGGCCGCACTGATGGCGCGCGAGGGCGATGGCGGCCTCCAGCTCGTGCCTCCCCGCGGCCAGGCGCAGGCCCTCGGCCTCCAGGCGCGCGTCTTCACCAGCGAGCTCCTCCCCAAGCAGGTCCACCGTGTCGGTCGCCCTTCGAAGAAACTCTTGGCGACGAGCACGGCGCTCCCAAGCGCGCTCGAGCACGTCTTCCACACCATCATCTGCCCCAAGCAAGCGCCGGGGCCCACAAATCATCGCTCCCCCTCCGGGCAGGGGGCAGGGGGCTGGCGCCCTCAGGACGGCCGGGCGCGCCGTACCAGAAGCCCGGCCTGGGGCCAGCCCGTCTCCAGAAGACGGGCACAGGGGGCGCCTCAGCCAGTCGCAGCCCGCGGCCAGGCGGGAAGCCCACGGTAGGCTGGCTATGCCAAGAGAGGACCCGCGAAGGAAGATTGCAGGAAGAGAAGGGTTGCAGTGCGCCTCGGGACCGTCCGCCCCTTCATTCGCCCTCACCACAAGAGCAGTGCTGCTCGGAGCACTTGGGGACGACGGGGGAGACAAAGCCAAAGGAGGCGGCGCCTCAACGACTCCCACGAGCTCGGCCGGATGAGGCCTGCAGAGTAAGGATCAGTAGACGCAACAAGGGGATCAGGAGCCAGAAAAGGGGAAGGCTTACTCGTCAGTAGCGAAGTATTTCCGGCACTTCAGCAAGCGACAAGAGAAGTCATCACCCAGGGCCTCCCTTTTCCTTCGGAGGGCCTCAAATTCCACACGGAAGCGGCCCAAGAGAAGAGCGCAAGGATCAACCTGCGACGAAGACGGAGCATCAAAGCGATCCGCGTCAGGGGCGCCTGCCTGACGCGCGCTGTCAATCGCCTCGCCAGAAGACGCGGCCAGGGCCTCAGGGGCCTCAGCCCTAGGTGCTGGGAGCAGCTGCTTGCCGCCCTCAGCCTCGGCAGCACGGGTCTCAAGAGCTGCCCCCTCGAGGGCATCACCAGGCGCAGTCACCTCATCGGGAGCCCTCTCGGCCTCAGCCGTCTCATGCCTCCCTGCTCCACCACTCGGGGAGGATTCGCCTTGACCGACCGGAAGGGCGGTCACCACCACAGGGTTCTCGCGAGGCCCTTGAAAGCCAGCAGGGCTCAGCCCCCATTCATCAAAGGAGGGCATCTGCTTCACGAAGTCGTCCCTGTTATGGCAGAGGTACAACAGGGCCCCTCCCCGCTGGATGCTGCCCGGGTTGGGGTCACCAGTCAGGACCAAGAGCACTGTCCTTAGCGCCCCAGGCGCCAAGTCTTCTTCCTGGAGCCTCATGCGATCATCATGCCCACTGAAGGCCCACATTCGGCGGGAGTGGCGTTGGAGAGGGGCAATGCGGCGCAACAGGAACTCCTTCACCACCTTGGGCGCTGTCACGCCAAGCGATTTCAAGAACGCGACGCGGTGCCAGACGAAGGCGAGACGGGGGCTCTCGAGCGTCTCCTGGCCCCAGCCCGAATTGGGTACAGCAGGCGAAGTTGGCTTCGCCGGCAGGGGGCTGGGCACCCCGACATCAACGTACAACCACCGCTCGCGAAACCCAGCTGAAGGCGAAGGAAGCTTGAAATCGATCCCTGAGGCCGCAGCCTTAGGCGCGGCGACGAAGTTCACACACACCGAGCATTGAGCGGGGTCGGCAAGGCGCAAAGAGAAGAAGTGGCGCAGCAAGGCAACGGAAGGAGGGATGCCCATCATCTCCTCGCAAACAAAAGCGAAGACCGAAAGAAGGGTGATGGATTCAGGACCCAGATGCATCATATGGATCCGGTAATGGGAGAGGACGGCCTTGAAGAAATCGGAAAAGGGGGGAACCAGACCCACCCACAAGGCGTCGGCAAAATAATGGACCTCAGTGATTGTCCTGTCAGTGGGGAAGTGAGACGTAGGCCAGGCCATCGTCCTCCCACACTCGTTGAAGATGGTGGCCATAGCCGGGCTGAGCTTACCCAGGCACTCCCGATTGAGTATGATCGACCGGCCGATGGCGGGGGCCACCAACGGCGGCGGGACGGAGGCATGGGTTTCTTCCCTTTCTCTTTCTTCGTCGGAGCCATGGCAATGGGAAGGAAGGGGAAGATGTGAGATGGGATTGGAGGCAAGAGTCGGAGTTCGAAGGGAGGAAGAATAGGGGACGGTCGAGCAACAGGAAGGGGAGCGGCTGTGTACAACTGCGAGTCCACCTAGAAGGGCGCAAAATAAGGGAGCGTGGGGGAACAGTGCCGCCCACGTCCAATCAACCGCCACACGGCGCCCAAGGCCGCAGGCTATTAGGGCCCGCGGCGCTTCGCCCTTACCCTTTCGCCTCTCAGCACGGCCAAGTCCAGGCACGCCTTGGGCCCGGGTGCTACTGTCGGAGTTCTGGGAACAGGGGTCCCAAGACTGGCTCGAAAGAGGGCCCAGCACGACCCATCTTCATCAACACCAGACCCAAGACCCTCGTGAGGGGCCAAGCCTCGCTGGGCGGACGACACGGCGCTTCCTCAGGCGCGGCCTCATCAGGCTGGCTCACGAGGAGGCGGAGAGATCAAGGCGGGGTACCTCATGAGGTGCCCATGATGCAAGCCATGACGACCAAGGGTGCCAGGCAGGCGCCAGCCCGCTCAGTGTCTCCCTTTCCTCTTTGGCGCAAAGAGGGCAAGCGCAGGCGAGAGGATCAAGCAAAGGCATCCATTTCGGTGCAACGAGACCAAGACCAGTCCAACGGTGGGAAGGAGGTCATCGTGGAGCCCAGAACGGCGTCACCACAGGGCCTTTGGCAGGTGAGGACCAACTTTAGTCAGGATAAGTGTACTAGATATTCCCCTTCAAATTGGCTAATTGTTGGCGCCCTTCCCGCTCAATATTTGGGAAGAAGCCCAGGGCCTTTGCCTATAAATAGGACTAGTCACCCCCAGGGTAAGGGGACGGACACAGACGGACAGATCGAGAAGCCAGCTAGAAAGACTCAGGCAACATAGAGAGAGAGAGAGAGAGAGAGAGAGAGAGAGAGAGAGAGAGAGAAGGGCGACTGAACTCCCCTAGCAGTTCATCGTCCCAGCTAAGAGCAGACCCTCGCGAGGCTGTTCTTCCTTGTATTGTTCATCATCATCAGCCCAAGAGGCAATCCACCCACCACAAACTAGAGTAGGGTATTACACCACAATGGTGGCCCGAACTAGTATAAACCCTGTGCCTCTTGTGTTATTCTTTCAGTAGTTAGATCTTTGCGAGACGGAGAGGTAGAGGGCATAATCTCCGTGCGCACCCCAGAGTTTGAACCTTAAGGGTCTGCCGGAACCCGAAATCCGACACCAGCTTCCTCGCACGCACACGCACCCGCATGCCTCGCCCGCAATCCTGCATTCCTGCTCGCCGTCACCTAAGTTCGGCAGCGCCGAGACGGCCCGAGTAAAGCACTCGTCCTCGGGCTCCCGCAACCGCAACTTTGCACACGCATGCTCGATCTTGAGCGCCCCGCCGCTCCTAGCCTTCCCGCACCCTTGGATCAGCACTGCTGCTCCTTCCCGCCCGCTCGCCGCCACATACGGAGTCCTGCCGTGCCGCCGTTGCGCGCCGGCATCGATGCCATCTCCTCTGTTTACGTAGAAGAAGCCAAGCTAGGGCCCCTAACTGTTTAAGAGCAGATCGGCCGCACCTTTATCCAAACCACCTGATCCTAGCCCAGTGGTTGAAATCTCTCCCACTTACCTTGCAGACCCAGGTTCGAATGCCCATCCGGCCACTTGGGAAGTGCCCAATTTTTACTATTTTGGCCTCGATGATAGTGAGACCCCACTCGTCATACTCTCTGTCCACACACAGCCCTCTTCACACCCACACTCCTGCCACCTCAGCACCCCAGGCCCCCTCGTCATTGACAATGGTTGGCTCAGCCCGTGTTCCCCTGTTGTTTTATTTTCTTCTGCATAATTTCAGAAATGCCATCATTTTGATTTGTGTATAACTAAATATCCATGCATCCAAATAGATCATGTCATATATGTCAAATGCTTAGAATTTCGTCTAGTTTCATAATATGCAACTTTCATCCATGTTAAAAATGTTTAACTTGCTGTTTGCATTAATTTGCTTAAATGCCATGCTAAAATGTTTTATTTCATAACTAAATAACCGTAGCTCCATTTTAAATAAACTTTATATGTAAATGTGGTAGAAAAATGCATAGATTAACTTGGTGCACTTTGTTTTACTGTTTAACAACATTAAAATTGTGTATAGGGAAGAACAGTACCAAATTCGAAATATGCATATGAGGATTTTCCGGAATTGTTGTTTGTGTTTTCGGCCTCATTTAAACTTGCCTAAATAGGTAGTTTGCATATGCTTCACATCTTCCCATGTTAACAACATTTAATCTTGACATGCATCATTCTTGGTTGTGCATCATGTTATGCTTGTTTGTTTACTATGTTGTTTGCTTGTTTCCGGTATTGCTTCTTCTTGATAGTTCCGGTAACGTTGCGATTGTGAGGATCCGTTCGACTACGTTGGTTCATCTACTTCATGGATTCGGTCTTCTTCCTAGCGGGATTTCAGGCAAGATGATCGTCACCTTGGATCTCACTACTATCACTGCTATGCTAGTTGCTTCGTTCTATTGCGATGCCGCGTTACCTACCACTTACTTTTCAAGCCTCCCAAATTGCCATGAACCTCTAACCTTTGTCACCCTTCCTAGCAAACCGTTGTTTGGCTATGTTACCGCCTTTGCTCAGCCCCTCTTATAGCGTTGCTAGTTGCAGGTGAAGATGAAGATTGCTCCACGTTGGATTATGTTTATGTTGGGATATCATAATATCTCTTATATTATTAATGCATCTATATACTTGGTAAAGGGTGGAAGGCTCGGCCTTATGCCTGGTGTTTTGTTCCACTCTTGCCGGCCTAGTTTCTGTCATATCGGTGTTATCTTCCCGGATTTTCCATCCCTAACGCGGTTGGGTGATTTATGGGACCCCCTTGACAGTTCGCTTTGAATAAAACTCCTCCAGCAAGGCCCAACATTGGTCTTACCATTTGCCACCACCTATTACCTTTTCCCTTGGGAGTAATTAACCCGAGGGTCATCTTTATTTAGCCCCCCCGGGCCAATGCTTGTCTAAGTGTTGGTCCAAACTAGAGCACCGTGCGAGACCGTCCCTTGGCAACTGGGGTTATGTTGGTGCCTGTACGCTTCGCTTATCCGGTCGTGGCCTGAGATGAGATACGCGCGGCTACTATCAGGGTGTCGGCACACCGGGAGGTCTTGCTGGACTTGTTTTACCATTGTCGAAATGTCTTGTAAACGGGATTCCGAGACTGATCGGGTCTTCCTGGGAGAAGGAATATCCTTCGTTGATCGCGAGAGCTTACCATGGGCTAAGTTGGGACACCCCTTCAGGGTTTAAACTTTCGAGAGCCGTGCCCGTGGTTATGTGGCAGATGGGAATTTGTTAATATCCGGTTGTAGTAAACTTGAAGTAAACTCTTCTAAAATACACCAACCGTGTGCGTAACCGTGAGTGTCTCTTTTCGGGGTTGGTCGAGAGGAGAACACGGTTTCTGGGTTGTGTTTGACGTAAGTAGGAGTTCAGGATCACTTGTTGATCATTACTAGTTGACGACCGCTTGCTTTGCTTCTCTTCTCGCTCTTATTTGCGTAAGTTAGCCACCGTACATGCTTAGTCGCTGCTGCAACCTCACCACTTTACCCTTCCTTACCCTTTAAGCTTTGCTAGTCTTGATACCCATGGTAATGGGATTGCTGAGTCCTCGTGGCTCATAGTTTACTACACCAACAGTTGCAGGTACAGGTTATGCGATGATCGTGACGTGAGAACGATGTTTATTTGTGTTGGAGTTCTTCTTCTGCTTCTTCTTCGATCGAGGGTTAGGTTCCTGGTCGGCAGCCTGGGCTAGCAGGGTGGATATTGTTTGAGTTTCTGTTTCTGTTTCATCCGTAGTCGGATGTTGATCTTATGTATGATGTATTGTGGTATTCATGTGACATTTTATGTATTGGATGTATCCCCACCATTATGTAATGTTGATGTAATGATATCCACCTTGCAAAAGCATCTTCAAGATGCGCTTCTATCCTTGGTGGGATCTTCGCGTTCCTTTAGGATAGGGTCGCATCTTGGGCGTGACACATTGGTTGTTGGGAAGACCTGGAAGCCGCATTCCTCGAGAATTTCCAGGGCACCTATGTGCGACCGCCAGACATCGATGACCTGAGCCACATAATTCAGCAGCCAGAGGAATCGGCCAGACAATTCTAGACACAGTTCCTAACCAAGAAAAATCAAATCGTCGACTGTCAAGACGCAGAGGCCCTAGCGGCTTTCAAGCATAACATCCACGACAAGTGGCTTGCCCACCTTGGACAGGAAAAGCCGAAATATATGGCAGCCCTCACGACCCTCATGACCCGCTTTTGCGCGGGAGAAGACAACTGGCTGGCTCGCAGCAATAACATGTCAGAGAACCCTGGTAATTCGGATACCAAGGAGAGCAATGGCAGGTCGCATCGCAACAAGCACAAGCGCCGCATTAACTGCGACAATGCTAAGGATACGACAGTTAATGCCAGATTCAGAGGCTCCAAGCTCGGTCAGTGGAAAAAGCCATTCAAAAGAAGCAGTCTGGGCCCGTCCAGTTTGGACCGTATACTCGATCCCTCGTGTCAGATACATGGCACCCTCAAAAAGCCAGCCAATCATACCAACAGGGATTGTTGGGTGTTCAAGCAGGTCGGCAAGTTAAATGCCGAAAACAGAGACAAGGGGCTACATAAGGATGACGAGGAGGAGCCCCGGCCGCTGAACAATAGAGGACAGAAGGGTTTCCCCCCACAAGTGCGGACGGTGAACATGATATACGCAACCCACATCCCCAAGAGGGAGCGGAAGCATGCGTTAAGGGACGTATACGCGTTGGAGCCAGTCGCCCCAAAGTTCAACCCATGGTCCTCCTGCCCGATCACTTTTGATCGAAGGGACCACCCCACTAGTATCCGCCATGGCAGATTTGCCGCATTGGTTTTAGACCCAATCATTGACGGATTTCACCTCACTCGAGTCCTTATGGACGGCGGTAGCAGCCTGAACCTGCTTTATCAGGACACAGTGCGGAAAATGGGCATAGATCCCTCAAGGATTAAACCCACAAAAACAACCTTTAAGGGCGTCATACCAGATGTAGAGGCCAACTGCACAGGCTCAGTTACACTTGAAGTGGTCTTCGGATCCCAAGATAATTTCCGAAGCGAGGAATTAATCTTCGACATAGTCCCGTTCTGCAGTGGCTATCACGCACTGCTCGGGCGAACCACATTTGCAAAGTTCAATGCGGTGCCGCACTACGCATACCTCAAGCTCAAGATGCTAGGACCTCGAGGAGTCATCACAGTCAATGGAAACACCGAACGCTCTCTCCGAACAGAGGAGCACACGGCGGCCCTCGCTGCGGAAGTACAAAGCAGCCTTTCAAGGCAATTCTCCAGTCCGGCGATAAAACGTCCGGACACCGTCAAGCGCGCCCGGAGTAACCTACAACAAGACCGCCTGGCACGTTCCGAGCAAGCGTAGCAATGCGGCCCTAACCCCAGCCCTCGCAAAACGGCGAAATCAGTGCTACGCGTACATAATTATGCTTTGAAAATACCATGGGCACAGGGGGAGGGGCACGACCACGACACGCCCAAAACGCGGCTCAACTGCACTTGGGGCTGACGATTTTGTCATTTTTTCTTACTTTTAGGACTCCACTCTCCGGAAGACCTGCTCGGCAGTACAATTGCCGAACACATGATGCAACAACCACGGAGGCAGAAAGCTACGTCGCACGGTGGAATTCCCAGGTGGTCTCTATAACGAGCAAAATACCTGTCTTATATACCGTTCCACAACTCGCCCTTGGAGGGGACATGTCAAATAGTCCCATCTCCTACTTATCGCACTATTTGTATCGTTCTGCTTTTAATGCACCTTTTTCGAATAAACAATGCTTAGCTTCAGCCTATTATCGCATTCTCTATTCATTCCTTTTTTATATATATGTTCAGTCATGACATTTAGCACCCGTACACTTTGGTATGGCCAATATGCCAGGGGCTCAAGCACCCCATAATACAGTGTGAGAAGTCCGAACACTTTCACAAGTGCGGCCCTCCGAACTTATAACATTATATGCATCATCTCCGAATCATGTCTTTGGTCAATAGTTGGGTTTGCCCGGCTCCCATGTTTTGGTACCTTACATTCCGCTATATCAGCTAAGGTAGCACTGGGAGAACTACTACGATTGTGCCCCGGTTCAGCTGGGCTAAGCACCTCAGTAGAGAAAGCTAAAGCTGACTGTCATGATAGGCTGAGAGCTGGTTGTTGTTCGAGAGGTTTCGAGTCCCTAAAGACTTATGCCGCTTAGAGCGAGGAGTCGGCTTTGTCCGGCCTAGGCGTGTATAGCGCCCCGAACTCGGTCTTCCGAACACTAGGGGCTTCGCCGAAATTTAAAATTATAGAATTCTCTGGCTAAGTGAGAGTGATAACGCATTATAGTCCAATTGCCTTGTTCGTTGTGCTGAGCACCTCCCTCGAAGGATCCAAGAATGGGAAAAAGAGTGCTCAGGTTTATCCCGAACAACCCAGCACTCGTGGCACGGGGGCAGAAGCCGACGACTCGCCATCTCTCAGATTTCATAAACAACCGCATAGAAGGTAATATTTTAAATTCAAACCAGTGTTGCATAGCGCATATGAACAAGTTTTCAGCGTACAGGATAGCACGAGCGAGTTTACTCAAATATTACATCCTTGGAACATTCATCCGCCACAAGGCGGGCACCCTTCAGGACGCCCTCATAATACATCTCGGGGTGGCGATGCTCCTTGCCCTGCGGTGGCCCGTCCTTCACCAGCTTCTCCGCATCCATCTTACCCTAGTGTACTTTAGCACGGGCAAGCGCCCTACGAGCTCCCTTGATGCAGATGGAGCGCTTGATGACTTCAAGCCATGGACAGGCATCCGCCAGCCGCCTCACCAGCCCGAAGTAGCTGCCAGGCATGGCCTCTCCAGGCCACAGCTGGACTATGAGACCCTTCGTGGCCTATTCGGCCACCCTATGGAGCTCGACCAGTTGCTTCAGCTGGACGCTCAAGGGCACCAGGTGTCCGGTCTCAGCATACTGAGACCAGAACACCTTCTCCGTCGAGCTCCCTTCCTCGGCCCGCTAGTAGGCGGCGGCATCGGACACGCTATGGTGCAAATCTGCGAATGCTCCTCGAGAGCTCCGGACTCGGGTAAGTAACAAGTAATTCACTTTCACGTGCTTGCTTTGCATAAAGAATGCCTTACCCGCCGCTATCTTCTTCATCGCCTCAATTTCCTGGAGGGCTTTTTGGGCTTCGGCCTTGGCAGACTTGGCGGTTTCGAGAGCCGCGACAAGCTCGGACTCTCGAGTCTTCGAGTCCAGCTCCAAAGTCTCATGCTTCTTCACGAGAGCATGGAGCTCTTGCTACACCTCGCCAACCCGTGCCTCATGTTTCTCCCGCTCGGTGCGCTCCGTGGCCGCCTTCTTTTCGGCCTCGGAATGCGCTTGCTTCAGGGTCACCACCTCAGTCGTGGCCCCTAGCACACCAATAACGATCCTGTAATTTCTTGCAACTGCATCTTTTTTATATATACACACACGGACAAGGCATTACGTACCTTGGTTCTCCTCGAGGTTCTTCTTCGTAAGGCAGAGCTCTTGCTCGGACCACTCGAGGTTCTGCTTCAGCGCATAAACCTCCGCAGTCAGTGCGGCAGAGGCCAGCAGCGAAGCCTGCATACGCATATCGACATAATTATGTTAGACTCCTGCGAGTATTATTAGATCCTCTATTCAGCTTTTTTTGTGAACACCAAACAAAGCATCAGGGGCTACTGTCTATGCGGTAATATTTTCATAATTCTTTACATACCTCAAAGCCTGTTAAAAGGCTGGCACAGGCTTCAGTCAACCCACTTTTGGCGGACTGAACTTTCTGGATCACCGCACTCATAATAGTGCGGTGCTCCTCGTCGATGGAGGTGCCGTTAAGCACCTCCAGCAAGTTATCCGGTGCCTCCGGTCGGACGGAGGTCACCGGCGCGGTAGGCTTGCCCTTCTTAGTAGGGGGCTGGCTGCCGGACTCCGGAACCGCTGAAGGTTCCGGTGCGGTGTTCGGCCCAGGGCCGGACTTGGAGCCCTTGGGAGTCTTGCCCCCTTTGCGCCTGGAGTCCGGGATGTCGCCTTGCAGCGCCTCCAGGACCACCTCCCTTCGGTTGGGAACCCCTTGAGACAATACCTCGGCATTATATGTAGGATGAGGGGAGGAGGCGGCCGGAAGTGAAATGCTGTTCATATCCGACGAACCCAAGGAACCCCTCGACGACACATCGAGCCGGGCTCGGGGCGGACTGCATAATTATATTCGGCGTCAGGAGAAGATGTGCAATAAAGGAATGCTATGAGTCACTCTGGTGTCCGAATACTTACGACTTCGCTAGGGGCTTGGCCCTATGCGGCCACTCCTCTTCGTTGTCGGCGGCGTTGGTGGAGTAGTCCGGAGGAAGGGTCCTTCCCTTCTTGGACCCTCCGGCCTCCCCAGTTGGGGCGACCTTCCTTTTCTTTTCTCCCCCTGCTGGAGAAGAAACCTCTCTTTCCTCCTCCTCGTCTTCATGGGAGGAATGCACCTCGGAGTCATCGGATGATGAGTCCGACACCACTAGGCACCGGGAACTCTTTCGGGTTCCCGTGGCCTTCTTCTTGGCCTTCTTCTCCGGCACCACGTAGGGTGCCGGTACCAGCAGCTCCGCCAAACGGGCGTCTGCTGGGCCTTCGGTCAAAGGAGCCGGACAGTCGATCTGTTCGGCCGTCTCCTGCCAGTCCTGTCAAAGGTATGGGAGCTTAGATCCCGCATAAGGTCAAACTATGAAAAACAAGTATCCTGTAAGAGGTAAAACAGCTTACCGCACTGGCTTGGCGCTTCGCGCAGAATCCGCGATCCTCAGTAGTGGGAGGGGGAACCTCGGCGGCCTTGAATAGCACCTTCCAGGCATCTTCGTGTGTTGTGTCGAAGAGCCTGTTCAGAGTTTGGTGCTGGGCCGGGTCGAACTCCCACAAGTTGAAAGCCCGTCGTTGACACGGGAGGATCCGGCGGATGAGCATGACCTGGACTACGTTGACAAGTTTGAGCTTCTTGCTCACCATGTTTTGGATACATGTTTGGAGTCCGGTCAGCTCTCCTGAACTACCCCAGGACAGGCCCTTCTCTTGCCAGGAGGTGATCCGCGTGGGGATGCCAGATCGGAACTCGGGGGTCGCTACCCATTCAGGGTCACGCGGCTCGGTGATGTAGAACCACCCCGATTGCCACCCCTTTATGGTCTCCATGAAGGAGCCCTCGAGCCATGTGACGTTGGGCATCTTGCCCACCATGGCGCCTCTGCACTCCGCCTGGCGGCCGCTCACTACCTTCGGCTTGACATTAAAAGTCTTCAGCCATAAGCCGAAGTGGGGTTTGATGCGGAGGAATTCCTCTCACACGACGATAAACGCCGAGATGTTGAGGATGAAGTTCAGGGCCAGATCGTGGAAATCCAGGCCATAGTAGAACATGAGCCCCCACACGAATGGGTGGAGAGGGAATCCCAGTCCGCGGAGGAAATGGCTAAGGAACACTACCCTCTCGTGGGACCTGGGGGTGGGGATGATCTGCCCCTCATCTGGGAGCCGGTGCGCGATGTCGTCGGGCAGGTATCCGGCTCTCCACAACTTCTTGATGTGTCCCTCCATGACAGAGGAGACCATCCACCTGCCTCCCGCACCGGACATGGTTGGAGAAGGTTGAGGTGGGAAATGCGGACTTGGGCGCTGGAGCTCGAGTGTGCGAAAATGGATGAGCAAAGGAGGAAGAAGGCATGGATGAAAAGGTGAATCATTATCCCCTTATATGGGCGGACGAAACTATGCATCCCCACCAGCCTGGTAAAACTCGCTTATCCCCCAAGCGCCGTAATCAATGGCACGGTTGGGTTACCCACGCCCGTATTGATGAGGATCCCATGATAAGGGGACACGATCTCTGCTTTGACAAGACGTGCCAAGGAAACCGCCTCGCAAAACGCGCTGAGGTGGGACAGTAAAAATGATTCGAATGAAGGCTTGGCTATGGTGTGGTGTCACGCTACAGAATATGTCAGCAGATTAGATTCGTGAAAATACTCTCTCTATCTCTCTCTACGATGGTATGTGGAACTTATTTTGCAGAGCCGGACACGATCCTCGTGTTCAAAATCTTCTATGAAGTATTCAGAGGAGGAACCCACCTTGCAATGTCGTCATTGAGGCCTGGTTCAGGGGCTACTAAGGGAGACCTGGATTAGGGGGTGTCCGGACAGCTGGACTATAACCTTTGGCCGGACTGTTGGACTATGAAGATACAAGATTGAAGACTTCGTCCTGTGTCCGGATGGGACTTTCCTTGGCGTAGAAGGAAAGCTTGGCAATACGGATATGTAGATCTCCTCCCATTGTAACCGACTCTGTGTAACCCTAGCCCCCTCCGGTGTCTATATAAACCGGAGGGTTTAGTCCGTAGGACACAACGACAACAACAATCATACCATAGGCTAGCTTCTAGGGTTTAGCCTTTCTGATCTCGTGGTAGATCCACTCTTGTACTACCCATATAATCAATATTAATCAAGCAGGAGTAGGGTTTTACCTCCATCGAGAGGACCCGAACCTTGGTAAAAACATCATGTCCCTTGTCTCCTGTTACCATCCGCCTAGACGAACATGTCGGGACCCCCTACCCGAGATCCGCCGGTTTTGACACCGACACCCGCCTTAGGACGAGGTCGCCCACCTCGAGCATCCTGGAGCGGATGCTACGGCAGTGATACCGCTGCAGCGCATGCTGGTATCTTCCTGCTCGAAGTGCGGCATCGCGGCGGCGTGCCTCCCCCAGCACAAGGTCCATCCCCCGCATGGCGTCCTGCTACGTCTCATCAAACGCCAAGACCCGCGCGGAGCGATGCTTGACCTCATGAGGGAGAACCGCTTCTGCTCCGTAGACAAGGAAGAACGGGGTCTCGCCTGTTGGCTTGGTGGCGGTGGTGCGGATGGACCACAACACAGACTGGAGCTCGTCGTGCCAGCCCCTGCCGCAGGCCTCGAGCTTCTTCTTGAAGGTCCTGGTCTTGAGGCCTCTCAGGACCTCCGCGTTGGCGCGTTCGGCTTGACCATTGCTCCTGGGGTGTGCCACCGAGACGTAGCAGATCTATGTTCCAAGGCTAGCACAATATGTCTTGAAGAAATTGCTAGTGAACAACGAGCCATTGTCGGCGATGATGCGAACAGGGACCCCGAACCGGCTCACGAGACCCTTGATGAACTTGACCGCAGATCCGGCCGGGATGGTGCGGACAGCTTAAACCTCCACCCATTTGGTGAACTTGTCGATCGCAACGTAGAGGTAGCGGTAGCCCCCAGGTGCTCGAGGAAACCAGCCTAAGATATCCAGCCCCCAGACTACGAATGGCCACGAGAGCGGGATGGTCTGGAGGCCCTGAGCTCGTTGATGGATCTGCTTGGCATGGAATTGGCAGGCCTCGCAGGACTTCACCAGCTCGGTCGTGTTGTTGAGCGTCGTAGGCCAGTAGAACCCGCTGCGGAACACCTTGCCGACGAGGGTTCGTGACGACGAGTGGTGCCCACAGTATCCGTCGTGTATGTCAGCTAGCAGCTCGTTCCCCTGTTCCCTGGAGATGCATCACAAGGAAACGTCATTTGGTTGCTTCCTGTATAACTCACCGTCCTGGATGCAGTATGCTACAGCCTGCCGGGCCACACGCTCCGCGTCCTCTTCTTTCTCCAGCAGCATCCATTGGATCAGGTATTCCTTGAACTCCTTGGTCCAGCACCCCTCCTAAGGCTCGAGTGCCAGGAGGAGGCGCACTCCCGAGGTCGGGCCGCAGGCCGGGGCTCCCGAGGTAGGTGGTTGGGGGAGTTCCTCCCGAGACGGCACCGGCCCTGAAAGCGGAGGTGCTGCCGAAGGCTTGAAGAGCCGCTCCTCAAAGATGCCAGGCTCTTGGTGTTGTCGCTTGGACGCCCTTTTGGCGTGTCATCGACCTCCTTGTTGGTGCCACGGGGCACGTGTTGCAACTCTAGACCCAGGAAATGCTTTTCCATTTTGCGTACCTCCGCGAGGTATGCCTCCATGTGCTTGTCCCTTGGCTCGTATACATTGTTGGAGAAGTCGACGAGGAGCTGCGAGTCGCCCCTAATGGTGAGGCGCTTCACCCCCAGGGCCACTGTAGCCTTAAGGCCATTAATGAGGCCTTTGTACTCCGTGATGTTGTTGGAGACCTTCTCGCCTTGCTGGAAGCAGAGCTGCACGGCGTAGTAGAGCTTGTCCTGAGTGGGCGAGATGAGAACTGCTCTAGCTCCCGTGCCCTGGTGTGCGAACGCACCATCGAAATACATGACCCAGCCATCTGGTGCTTCACTTCCTGGCGAGAGGGATCGGTCCTCGCCTGCTTCAAACCCCGGGGCGTCAGTCCATTCTGCTACGAAGTCGGTGAGCGTGGCTCCCTTGATGACCCTGGTTGTGCTGAACTCCAGCTGGAAGGCTTGCAGCTCGATGTTGCATTCGGCGACTCTTCCCGCAGCGTTGGGGCTCCTGAGTACCCTCTCCAGCGGGTAGGCCGAGACGACCTTGATTGGGTGACCTTGGAAGTAGTGCCATAGTTTACGCGAGGCCACCAAGAGGGTGAGCAAGAGCTTCTGAGGCATGGGATACCGTGCCCTTGCATCCCGCAGTACCGTGCTGACGAAGTACACTGGATGCTCGACGAGGGCAGGAGCGTCGACGGAGCCTGCGCCTGCCGGAGGTTGGGGCGTCTCCTGAGGTGATGGGACCCTGAGAGCCTGGTCGCCCATTATGGCCTCTGCTGGCCCGCGAGCGCCGCCTTGCTGGGCCCGGTCACTAGTTGGCGCTACTGCAGCCTTTGCGGTGCCCTCTTAGTCCTGCATCGCCCCGACTAGGGGCGTGGGATGGTGCTGTCGGCGTCCTGGGAACGGGGGTCCCCAGACTTGCCTGCCTGCGGCCCACGGCGTGGCTCCACCAGCGGCCCTGTACGACCCATCTTCACTAGCAAACACTCAAGACCCTCGCGAAGCACACGACACAAGACATCCTCGGGAGCGACCTCAACAAGCTGGCTCGCGAGGGGCGGAGAGATCAAGACAAGGGACACCTCGCGAGGTTCCAGTGATGCAAGCCATGATGAATGGAACTAGGCGGGCGACAGCGCGTGCAGTGTTCTCGTTTCCTCTTTGGTGCTAAAGGGGCAAGCGCATGCGAGGAGTCCCGAGGCATCAGGCAAAGGTTTCCATATCGGTGCAACGAGACCAAGACCAGCAGGACGGCAAGACGGAGGTCACCGTGGTGCCCAAGGCGGCGTCACCATTAGAGCCTTTGGCAGGCGAAGACCACCTTTAGTCAGGATAACTTGTACTAGTTGTCTCCCTTCGAATTTGGCCGTTGTTGGCTCCCTTCCCACTCAATATTTGGGGAGAGGACCAGGGCCTCTATAAATAGCACTAGCCACCACCGTAGGAGGAAACGGATTAAGACCATGCTCACACTCACCAAGCACCAGAATATCCCCCCTCAGGAAGCTATTCTTCCCTTGTAACTATTCATCCTCAGCCTGAGAGGCAATCCACCACACCACACTGGAGTAGGGTATTACACCACATCGATGGCCCGAACCAGTATAAACCTCATGTCTCTTGTGTTGCGGGTTCGTTGAGCTAGGCCTTGAGATCACGGTGACACTGAGGGCGTGATTAGACAGGGAGAGATCTTCATGCGCACCCCAGTGTTCGAACCTCAAGGGTTTTGCCGGAACCCGAAATCCGACATTTGGTGCACCAGGTAGGGGTGCACCAAAGCTTTCTTTCCGCCGATCCGCGTCCCGTCGCTTTGTCGCATCCATGGCAGACGCTCTTCGATCCCGCGCTGAGCGTCAGGCTGCCCTCGCCACCCGCGTCGCTCAGACCGATCCTGTCGGCGGGCCTCCCCGTCATTCCCCGTCGCATGCCGCCAACGCCGCCACCGGCCCAGCAGGAAACGAGCAACAAGCATCCTTGCTGCACCCGTCGGTGCGGCGAGACGGCCGCACCGCCACTCTGTCGCTGACCCCGGCCGGCTCGTCGTCTCACGCTCGTCGTGCTCCCACGGACGCGCAAGTTACGCTGCTCATGGCACGCGAGCTCCTGTGCTACCATCTCGTCGACGATCTCTATGAGGATTGGCTGGACCGCATCATCGAGCTCGTCAGCGCCACAAAGGGCTCCCCTGTGCCATCCCTCTCGCTGCCTCGCCCTCCGCCAGCTGCGGGCGATGTGGCTCACGGAGCGCCTCCACCACCTCTGCACCAAGACTGCGTCCTGGTGCCAAGGCGTGCGCCCCCCCCCCCCGGCGTGACCCACTACGCCGGGCGCCTGCGCGAAAAGAAGGAAGCTTCCAAGAAGTTCCCCGGCTGCAAGAGAACGTTCCCGCGCTCCCAGCACCACTACGACAAGACCGTGTGCCGGCTGTGGCGGCGGTGCACGGGCATCAAGGGTAGGCTCCGCATCAGCAAAGGGTCCCGGTGGCCACCGCAGGCTGCCGCGCCTTCACTCCCGAGCTGCGTAGAATCGCCTGGACGGGCAAGTTCAAGCCAGACCTGCCTCCTTGCTATGACGGGACCCCCGACCCCGCGGAGTTCCTTCAGCTCTACGAGCTGAGCATTGAGGCGGCCAACGGCGATGAAAAAGTCATGGCGAACTAGTTCCCCATGGCTCTCAAAGATGGCGCTCGCTCGTGGCTGCTGAACCTGCCCCCGGGCTCGATCTCCTCCTGGAACGAGATGCGCGACCGCTTTGTCGCCAACTTCCAGGGCTCTCGCGACCACCCTCCGGCCGCGGGTAACCTGCGCCGCATCAAGCAGCAGCCAGGA
Organism: Aegilops umbellulata; assembly: GCA_032464435.1. Taxonomy (NCBI): domain Eukaryota; kingdom Viridiplantae; phylum Streptophyta; class Magnoliopsida; order Poales; family Poaceae; genus Aegilops; species Aegilops umbellulata. The sequence continues at coordinate 153,972,316 of CP136058.1, read as the reverse complement.
GAGACCCTGCAAAAGTACATCCAGCGCTTCAACAACGTTCGCCTCAAGATCCCCAAGGTGACGGACGAGGCCATCATCTCCGTGTTTTCTGATGGCGTCCGCGATGTCAAGATGAAGGAGGAGCTCGCCATCCACGAGGAGCTGTGCATGACCTTGGAGTTGTTCAACCTGGCGACCAAGTGCGCAAGAGCTGAGGAAGGATGCCTTTCCCTCCTCGAGCTCCCGACTGCCGACCCTAAGGAGAAGAAGGCCAGGGCCAAGGACGTGAAGCGCAAGGGGTTGGCCGTGCTTGCAGCGGAGCCGGAGACGAAGCGCGGCCGGGACCTTCCCGAGTTGTCCAAGAGCAACCGCCCGTTCTGCGCCTTCCACAACGTCCACAGCCACAACACTAACGACTGTCAAGAGCTCAGGGCCATTCGAGATGGACGCCTCGGTTGGCGCCCCGAGCGCAACGACCGGGGCTACAACCGAGGAGGAGGACGTGGCGGAGGACGCTGGGACGATCGTGGCCCTCGCTAGGAGTGGCACGACTGGCCTCGTGAAGATCGTTGGTAGGACCAGCCTCGTGAGATCGCATGGAGGGACCAGCCTCGCGAGGACTGCGCCTAGGGCAACGCTGGCCTTCCTACACTGCCGCCACCGCCAAGAAGGAACGACGACCACCATCAGGACGAGGGGCTGGGGGCTTCCAAGAGCCGCATGCTATCGCCTGCATCTTGGGCGGAGCTCAGGCCCCAGCCTCTCAGGGCATCTCCAAGCAGTTTGCTCGCGAGGTGAACGCGGTCCTTCCCAGGCTCGAGGCCACGCGCCTGCTCAGGTGGTCCAAGTGCGCAATCACTTTCAGCTCAGCAGACCAACTCAAGTGTGCGGCCATCGCTGGTGCCCTCCCGATGCTTTGCTCACCCATCATCAGCAACATGTAAGTCACCAAGACCCTCATAGACGACGGCGCAGGGCTTAACATAATGTCCGTCGAGATGTTCGATAGCCTTCAATTGCCATACGACCAGCTTCCGCCTACCAAGCCTTTCTCCGGAGTAACCGACGGCTCCACTACCCAGATAGGGCAGGTCCGACTCCCTGTCACCTTCGTACAGCACGACAACTACCACACCGAGCACACCGACTTCGATGTCGCCCACATCCTCGGGTATCCGACCCTGGCCAAGTTCATGGCAGTGACACACCACGGCTACAACGTCCTCAAGATGCCAGGAAATGGCGGGATCATCACAGTCCCCTGCTAAGAAAGAGATGCGGTGTGCTCCCTCGAGCGCGCCTTCCAAGAAGCATCGATCGAAGACCCCGACAACAATGCAGCACAGTACCCTCCTGAGGTCATCCCCAAGAAGAAGAAGAAGCTACTCCGCACCGGGCCTCAGGGGAACGGCGCCGCAAGTGGTGCCTCGTCAGGATCGGCGCCCGCGCCTGGCGCCCTCCTCGGGGGCTTTCTTTTGGAGGGCCTCAAACCTAGCCAACATCACGAGGGAGGCACTCGGGCACCACGTGGAGGCGTGCTTCGTAGCACGTTTCCCTCAGGTGGACACCAGGCGAGGAGCACCCATCGCTCTAGAGTTCATTGCCAAGACCACTCGGGAACTGCAGGATGCAAGAGCCATGCGCGGTGACCGCCGCTCATCTGGCGTGGCTCCCCATCCAGGTGAGGATGGCGGGCTACACATCTGCATCGGGCTCAACAGGGCCGCATGTCAGGAGCTTTTCTGGCCTTCGCGCATGGGACGCTGCGAGGGCCCACCTCACACCTATGTTCGCATGCCATTCGGCCTACCGAGCGTGGCAGCCGCCTTTCAACACAACCTGCAGAGCATCCTGGCGGCTCAGGAGGCCAGGAATCACGCAGTCCTGACGGAGGTGGAGACGGTCCTCAAGGAACCGCCTGGACCCCCAGAGCTTCCTGAGGCTCAGGGGCCCGGTGGCTCGTGAGGAGCAACCCCTTCATTACGCGTCTTCAACTCCCCCAACACCCCTTCGACAACGGAACTAGGTGACATCTTCCGAGTTTATTTAGCTGGGAGCGCCCCTTGGGCTGCATCATTCCTAGGCCACGCAGGTCTGCCCCTGCGGCAGGTATCCTTTTATGTCTTTAGCTTACTCTGCTGGGGGCGCCCCTCGGGCTGCATCATCCCCAAGCCGCTCGGGTCCAGCCCAATGGCATGTATCGTTCTTGCACTTATCTGAGCTAGTCTGCTTTTCATGCATAATCTATCTATGGTTATCACCTGCTTGATTATCACCCACCATGGGAGCCACGCGCCAAGCGTCTTTCTTCAGGATCCTTCGCATAAGGAGGCTAGGCACAACGTCTGTGCTTGGGCCCGTCCCTGCAGCATCGACAAATCCAATGGCTGAGCTTTGTCTGGCGGGCCGGCCCCGTTCATGTCACCTCCTGGGGTCGTTGGTGCTCGGCCTTCTCATGCGATAACCTCAGGAAATTCGTTCGGCGCGGGTTGTCTAACCATCTCGTAGGACTACCACAGCCATCAAGAGCCAAGACCAAGCGCATCCCGCCTTGAGGTAGGGCCTCGTGAGACCCGCACTAGCTCACGGGTGCCCAGACACACCTCGTCTAGCCCTGCCGTGCAAGCCACGTGTCAGGGCGGGGCTTTACACGCCCCGGGGGCTCTCCGAAGTAGGGAGTCCCCTCCCACGTACCAGTGGAAGCACCATGCTCCGCGCTGGCCTTCGACACTGCCGAGGAGCGGCTATGCCCGTGCAAGTGCGGAAGAGCTATGCTCGGCGCTGGTGATAAACAGCCGAGGGCGGCCTCACAGCCGTATCAACCTCAGGGAGCCCTTGAGCTCAGTGTCTAGCCTCATCTCAACACCTCCCCTCGGGAGAGTCGCGCGAGGGGGCTGGGCACGGGGGCTGCGCTCGGGTCACGCCCAAGCGTACGCCACCCAGCCAGGTCCCCTGGACCTGGTCGTCGCGCGCCCCTCCCGAGCCGAGCCTTGGCAAGGGCAAAGGTAGGAAGGTCGTTTGAGCGTCAAGGGGGACTCCTGAGCATCGTGACTCAGGAGCCTAAATGGCCACGTAGCCCCTCACTCCTTGGTCTCGTCCTGGTGATCCGGACGACCCAATGGCGGTTGAGGTATGCGTGGGGTCGGGCCCTGCCGAAGTAGAACACTAGACCTACCCCTGCATCTCCTTTCCGTAAGTTGTTTGCACGTCAAGGGGTACTCCTGAGCATCGCGACTCAGGAGCCTAACTGGCCACATAGCCCCTCACTCCTTGGTCTCGTCCTGGTGATCCAGATGACCCAACGACGGCTGAGGTATGCGCGGGGTCGGACGCTGCCGACGTAGAATGTAAAGCAAATGGGAAGGAAATCGCAAAATCTCAAAGCAAATATTACAAAACATATTGCTCTCCAATACCAAACGCAAGTTTAAACACCTCCACGAGGCATGGTACATGTTGCAGGAGTTCAAACAGGAAAAGAGCCGCAAGCAAGTCATCCCTGGACATCGTCGTCGCCCGCAAGGGATGCTCCTTCCTTGGTGGCGTCGCCTTCACCTGCACCTCCTGCTGGAGTGGCGAGATTAGTAGCACCGCCAGTCGAGGGCGTGGGAGCGAAGACGCTGAACTTTTCCAGCAGGGCCTCCACCTGGCTCTTCACAGCTGCGGTGGCGGCTGCGTAGTGCTCATCGTCCACAGGCTCCAGCAGCTCGTCAACGCGGGCGGATGGATCGTGAAGATGGAGGTGGCTGAAGACGCGCGTCTGTCGGCGTTCTGGGAATGGGGGTCCCCAGACTTGCCTGCCTGCGGCCTGCGGCGTGGCTCAAAGGAGGCCCAGTACGGCCCACCTTCATCAACACGAGACTCAAGACCCTCGCGAGGGGCCAAGCCTCGCGGGGAGGACGACGCAGCGCTTCCTCAGGCGCGGCCTCCTCAGGCTGGCTCAAGAGGAGGCGGAGAAATCAAGGCAGGGTACCTCACGAGGTGCCCATGACGCAAGCCATGACGACCAAGGGTGCCAGGCGGGCGCCGGACCGCATAGTGTCCTCCCTTTCCTCTTTGGTGCAAAGGGGGCAAGTGCAGGCGAGAGGATCAAGCAAAGGCATCCATTTCGGTGCAACGAGACCAAGACCAGTCCAACGGTGGGAATGTGCTCATCGTGGAGCCTAGAACGGCGTCACCACAGGGCCTTTGGCAGGCGAGGACCAACTTTGGTCAGGATAAGTGTACCAGATGTTCCCCTTCAAATTGGCCAATTGTTGGCGCCCTTCCCGCTCAATATTTGGGAAGAGGCCCAGGGCCTTTGCCTATAAATAGGACTAGCCACCCCCAGGGTAGGAGAGAGGATCGAGAGGTCGGAAAACTAGCAAGTAGGCTTTAAGAAAGCAAGTAGAGAGAGAGAGGGGGGCGGCTGAACTCCCCTAGCAGTTCACCGTCCCAGCAAGAACACGCCCTCGCGAGGCTTTTCACCTTTGTACTGTTCATCATCATCAGCCTGAGAGGCAATCCACCCACCACACTGGAGTAGGGTATTACACCACATCGGTGGCCCGAACCAGTATAAACTCTGTGTTCTTTGTGTTGTTCCTTTAGTAGTTTAGATCCTTGCGAGACGGAGAGGTAGATGGCAGAATCTTCGCGCGCACCCCAGAGTTCGAACCTTAAGGGTCTGCGGGAACCCAAGATCCGACAGCGTCAACACGGCTGAGGAAAGAACGCGGGCTCCCCCCTCTGCCATGGGGCCGATACCGCTCACGACGTCCTCAAGCGCATCAACCAGATAAGGAAGCAGCTGGGCAGGGCCCTCGTTGCTGGCGGCCAACGGCTCCTCCAAGCCCTTCTCGTAGAGCGACCGCAGCGCCGTCCGAGACCTCACCTCGAGGAGCTTGAAGGCCTCGCGGTCCTCAGCCAGGACCTTCACCTTGGCGTCAAGATTAGCCTTCTCCGCCTCCACCTTCTGCTCCTGCTTCTTCAGCCGGCTGCGTTCCGCGGCCTGCGCTTTCGCCAGCACCAGCTCGGCGTCGCGACCCTTGATGGCGTCCTCCCGGGCCTTCATCTTCTCCTCCTCCACCTTGCGGCTATGGGCTTCTTCTGCACGCTCGTTGCGCAGGGTCTTCAGCTCGGCCTCCAGCACCCGGCAGCGATCCTGGGCGGCCTTGACATCCTTCAGCGCCACCTCGCAAGCGGCTGGTGCTTGGGCGGCGGCCTGCTTCTCCTTCTCGAAGGTTGTCGCGGCCTGGCTCAACGCCGCCCGAGCGGACACGTCAGAATGAAGCCAGCCAGAGACTAGCTCCAGGCGCATAGCTAACAGGTGGGGGTCGGCACCCTGGAGATCTTCTTGCAGCCGGGTCATCTCAGAAAGAGCGCGCTCCAAGACGTCACGCGAGGCGAAAGGACCTGGAATCAGCGGTACAGCAGGAGGAGGAGGAGGCGGCATCGTCACCATAGCCTGAGAGACTGGGGGCTCCTAAGCTTTGGGGACCTCAGCAGCCAAACCGGACACCGGTTCCTCCGGAGCCAGCGGGGCCACGAGGGCTGACTCCTCCTGAGGATGCTCCCCTGGGCCTCGCGAGGATGATCGAGCCGGAGAGGTGCGAGCGCCGACGCTTCCCTTCTCCATGGAGGGAGACACATCTGCAGCAGGGAAATTGGTCCCGGGCAGCACCACCGCTTCCTCCCTCCTCTTCTTCGCCGCGGGCATCGGCCTAATTGCACAATGGAGGAGCGTCAAGCATCAGCGGCATAAGCAAGAGCAAAATGGGACAAGAGCACTTACTATTCTACCGCGGCATAGTACCTCCGTTTTGTAAGCTTGAAGCCTGAGAGCCTGGCAGCCTGGGGCGCGGGCAGTCAGGCTCCAGGAGCAGAAGGAGGGGCGGCAGATGGGCCAGAAGCAGCCCCAGGTGGCGTCAGAGCAGGAGCGTCATCTCGGGAGATCAGCGCCGACCTGCCCCTCGTTGGGATCACAGGCGGCTCCCCCCTCTGGAGGACATCGGCCTCGTCGCCGTCAGGCAGGGTGCGGAGGATGTTGGCTTGCGCAAGGGGGAGGTCTGCCCCATCCCCTCGGGGGTCACCTCTTAGTCATGCTCCTCGTCTTCCTCCTCTTCCCCCTCCCTGTGGGAATCGCCTGAAGACAGGTCCACCGGCGTCGTCACCACCGGGACCCCAGTACGCACCGGCGGCACCAGTCCGCGCCCGTCAAAGGTGGGCATGGCGGTCGCGACCTGCGCCCCGTCTTCGTGAAGGAACAGAGGAACGAAGGTGCTCGACGGGTACTCCTGATCGTCTCCGACCAAGAAGCAGAGAGCCACGGCCAGCTCTTCGTCAGATAAGGCCGCCGGACTCAAGCGGAGTCTATCTTCGGCGCCCTCAAGCGTCCACAAGGGGCGTGAGCGCGCCTGGAGAGGGGCAATGCGCAGCATCATGAACTCCCTCAGGAGCATGGCCCCCGTCAACTTCGCTGCCTTCGCGTTGCCGGGCTTCAGGTCCGTAGTCATCTTCTCTAGCATAGGCTTCGCCAGGTCATCAGTAAGCTTGTCGCAAGACGACCCCTCGTCGGACTGGGGCATCTCCGTCGGCAGCCTCAAGCGTGGGTGGGCGCACTTGGCATCCATCATGACCCACTTGCTCCTGAAGCTGCCGGCCTTCTTCCCAGCCTTCGAGATCGCATTGGCCTTGCCGTCCGCGATGAAGTTGGCGCACCCGGAGGTACGACCATCGTTGATGCGGAGGAAGAAGAAGTGGCGCAGCAGAGCCACGGACGACATCACGCTGACATACGCCTCACAGTAGAAAGCGAAGATCGACAAGAGAAGAATGGAGTTGGGATGGAGATGAAGGGCCTGCAACCTGTAATGGTGGAGGGTGGCATATAAGAAGTCAGAGAAAGGGGGAACCAGGCCCGCGACGATGCTGCTCATGAAGAAGGGGTAGAAGGTGCTCCCCTGGGCCTCCGGCTCGGCGGAGCCGGCCCGGAGCTCGGACTCCCCCTTCTCATTGCTCTCCCCCGCCGTCAGTAGGCGCATAGTGGCGAGGTTCTTCTCCGAGACGTTGGGCGCGTCCAGAGCCGGCTCATACCAAGCCGGTGGCGAAGCGGCCTTGACCATGCAAGGCGCCATTGGTCGAAAGCTCGAAAGGGGATTGAAGCAGATTTGGAGATTTCGGAAGCAAGGAGCGAGAAAGGGGATCTGGAGCAGGGCGAAGGAAAGCAATGAAGGCAAGCGTAGCCCGTGCCAGCCTTTTGTCAGACGGGCAGTTGCCGAGGCAGCATGGGGAAGCGGAGACGCCCATGTCCAATCAATCGCCACGTGTCAACCAAGGCCGTAGGCTGTTGGGGCCCGCGGTGCTCCGCACTTGCCCTTTGGCTTCTCCTCAAAGCCAAGTCCGAGTGCGCCTTGGGCCCGGGGGCTACTGTCGGCGTCCTGGGAACGGGGGTCCCCAGACTTGCCTGTCTGCGGCCCATGGTGTGGCTCCACCAGCGGCCCTATACGGCCCATCTTCACCAACAAACACTCAAGACCCTCGCGAGGCGGACGACACAAGACCTCCTCAGGAGCGACCTCACCAGGATGGCTCGTGAGGGGCGGAGAGATCAAGGCAAGGGACACCTCGTGAGGTTCCAGTGACACAAGCCATGACGACCGGAGCCAGGCGGGCGATAGCGCACGCAGTGTCCTCGTTTCCTCTTGGGTGCTAAAGGGGCAACCGCAGGCGAGGATTCCCGATGCATCACGCGAAGGTTTGCATATCGTGCAACGAGACCAAAACCAGCAGGACGACAAGAAGGAGGTCACCGTGGAGCCCAAGACGGCGTCACCACCACAGCCTTTGGCAGGCGAGGACAACCTTTAGTCAGGATAACTTGTACTAGTTGTCTCCCTTTGAATTTAGGCATTGTTGGCTCCCTTCCCGCTCAATATTTGGGGAGAGGACCAGGGTCTCTATAAATAGGACTAGCCACCACCGTAGGAGGAAACGGATTCAAACCATCCTCACACTCAGCAAGCACCAGAACACCTCCCCTCAGGAGGCTGTTCTTCCCTTGTGACTGTTCATCCTCAGCCCGAGAGGCAATCCACCACACCACACTGGAGTAGGGTATTACACCACATCGGTGGCCCGAACCAGTATAAACCTCGTGTCTCTTGTGTTGTGGGTTTGTTGACCTATGCCTTGAGATCGCGGTGAGGCTGAGGGCGTGATTAGGTAGGGAGAGATCTTCGTGCGCACCCCAGTGTTTGAACATCAAGGGTTTTGCCGGAACCCGAAATCCAACAGGCGCGGCAGACCCTTGCCCTAGCGCTCTTCCCGGACCACCACTAGAGCTGCGCTAGTGAAATAGGGAGTGGCGGAAAGGTAAAGCACCAGGGGCTCGAGAGGGCGAGGCGCCACCATCACCAGAGGGCTGGTCAAGTATCTCTTAAGGTCTTGAAATGCTTGGTCTGCCTCCGGGGTCCACTGAAACGGGCCCTTGTTCATCATCAGCTTGAAGAATGGCAGGGCATGCTCTCCCAGCTTGGAGATGAAGCGCCCCAGCGAGGTCACGCAGCCTGCCTGCTTCTGCATCTCCTTGAGAGTTTGTGGCGGGCTCATTTCTTCTATTGGCTTAACCTTCTCCAGGTTAGCCTCGATCCCCCTGTGGGACATGAGGAAGCCCAGCAACTTGCCATAGGGGACACCAAACACACACTTCTCTGGGTTGAGCCATAGGTCTACCTGGCGCAGGCTTGCGAAGGTCTCCTCCAAGTCTTGAATCAAAGTTCTTGCCTCCCGAGATTTTACCACAATGTCGTCGACGTAGGCTTCAGCGTTGCTCCCGAGTTGCTGACCTAGGGCGATGTGCATTGGTCGTTGGAATGTCGCGCCTGCGTTGCATAGCCCAAATGACATGCAAGTGTAGAAGTACACCCCACATGGGGTTAGGAAGGCCATCTTTTCCACATCCTCCACTGCCATCTTGATCTGGTGATAGCCTGAGAACGCGTCCAGGAAACACAGCAAGTCACACTCGGCGGTGGAGTCGACAATCTGGTCGATGCGCGGAAGCGGGAACGGGTCTTGGGGACATGCCTTGTTGAGGTTGGTGAAGTCAGCTACTCGGGGTAGCGAACCTCGCGAATAACACCTGCCGCCTCTCGCTTGGGCATTTCCTAGATGATGAAGGACTTCTTCTCCGTGGACTGTCGCCGCGCCTTCTGCTTCACAGGGCGCACATTGGGGCACACCCTCAAGTGATGCTCGATCACCCCTCATGGGACCCCTACCAGCTCCTTGGGTTCCCAGGCGAATACCTCCTTGTTTGCACGCAAGAACTTCACCAATGCCTCCTCTTGATCCAGGTCGAGGTTGGCGCCTATGGTGAAGGTGGCTCCTGAGGGGCCATCTTCCTCGACCGACACCTGTCTGGTTTCGGCCCGATCCTGAGTGAACAACTGCTTCTTCTTTGCTGGCGCGGACTCCTTAGCCCTGGGGGTGGCCTCGGTGGTCGGCCGCGCCGTCGCGGCGGTTTTGAGGGCGAACTTGAGCGCCGCCAGAGCCCCCTTGGTGTCTCCAACCACGGTGAGGACGTCCTTGCTCCCGGGAATCTTCATGAGGTTGTAGGCTGGATGGGTCGCCGCCATAAACTGAGCCAGAGCTGGGTATCCAAGGATGGCGTTGTATGGGAGGCCAATGTGGGCGATGTCGAAGTCGATCAGCTCAGTGCGGTAGTTGTCGCGAGTGTCGAAGGTCACAGGAAGGCGGATCTGCCCCAAGGGGCTAGAGGAGCCGCTGCCAACCCCAGAGAAGGGCTTGCTGGGGCGGACGCGTTCAAGTGGTACGTGAAGGAGGCTAAAAGCCTCCACAGAGACCGGCGCCACCGTCGATGAGGGTCTTGGTAACAACTACACTGCAGATGGTGGGCGTGCAAAGCATTGGAAGCACGCCCGAGCTGATGGTGGTGATGGGGTGATCCCTCGAGTTGAAGGTGAGGTCGGCCTTGGGCGCCGCCCAACCCAGGGGAGCTCCTTGCCGCATGGAAGCGACGCCAATCTGGCGAAAGAACGGCTTGGCGTGACAGTCTGGGGGTGGTGCTTGCGAGCCGCCGAGGAGGGCTGCGACGGCGAGGGGTGCCGGTGTCGCGAAGCGCACGGCGAAGAGGCCGCGCATCTCCTCCCATGCCACTAAGGATCCTAGGAGAGCAAACTGCCAGGCGTGTGGTGCACCGGCGAGGGCCATGGGAAGCTAGTTGGCCATGACCTTGTCATCGCCCCCAGCCTTCCGAACGGCCTCTTCATACGTCAGCATGAAGGCTGATGGGTCCACCGCACCGTCGTAGCGCGGCAGCATCTCCGGCTTGAACTTGGGCAGCCACCGCACTCACCGCAAGGCAGGGGCAAAGGCTCTGAGCCCCCTGGGCTCGTCATGCGCGTCCGTCCTCCCAGCCGGAGGATCAACGCCGACCATGAGGGCAAAGCATGGTGGTGGCGGAGCGTGGATCGACGAAAGGAAAGCTTCAGCGCACCCCTACCTGGCATGCCAAATGTCGGATTGCGGGTTCTGGCAAAACCCTTGAGGTTCGAACACTCGGGTGCGCACGAAGATCTCCCCCCTCTAGCTCACGCACTCACTGCGATCTCAAAGCTCAACACGTCGAACTCGCAGGACAAGGGACACATGGTTTATACTCGTTCGGGCCACCGATGCGATTTAATACCCTACTCCAGTGTGGTGTGGTGGATTGCCTCTTGGGCTGAGGATGAAAAAGTACAAGGGAAGAACAACCTCCTGAGGAGAGGTGTCCTTGAGTTCGGTAAGCTTGGGTGGTTGAGGATGATCTGAATGGCCCAAGATCTATTGTCCCCTACCGTGGTGGCTAGTCCTATTTATAGAGGCCCTGGTCCTCTTCCAAAATGTAGGCGGGAAGGGATCCAACAATGCCGAAATTTGAAGGGAGACAACTAGTATAAGTTATCCTGACTAAAGGTGGTCTTCGCCTGCCAAAGGCTCTAGTGGTGACGCCGTCCTAGGCTCCACGGTGACCTCCATCCTGCCGTCCTGCTGTTCTTGGTCTTGTTTCACCGACATGGAAACCTTTGCCTGACGCCTCGGGACTCCTCGCCTGCGCTTGCCTTTTTAGCACGAAAGAGGAAACGAGTACGCTGCATGCTCTGGTGCCTGCCTGGCACCCGCCTGGCCTTGGTCGTCATGGCTTGCGTCACAGGAACATCGCGAGGTGCCTGTTGCCTTGATTACTATGCCCCTCGCGAGCCGACCTAGTGATGCCGCCCCCGAGGTGGTCTTTGCTCGTCTGCCTCGCGAGGCTTGGCCCCTCGCGAGGGTATTGAATGCTCGTTGATGAAGATGAGCCATACAGGGCCGCTGGTGGAGCCACACCGTGGACCGCAGGCAGGCAAGTCTAGGGACCCCCATTCCCAGGATGTCGACACATACATACGAAAAAGGATGAAGAGGGCAACCTGATTGTGCCCAAACATACCACTCGACAATGTCGACTCCTGATTTAGCAGTTCCAAGAGGGTCAACCCACTGAGAAGGACTCTGATAAGGATGAAGAAAAAGAAGAAGACGATGGTTATCCCAACATCATCGCTACTTTGGTGATTTTTGCTGATGTTGAGAGCGAAAGTCGACTGAAAGTCATCAACATAGAAGTGAACATGGTTGCTCCGGCAACTATGACGTATTTGAAGTGGTCCAAGACTCCCATCACATTCGACCAGACTGATCACCTAGTGCAAGTTGCTACCCCCGGGCGGCAAGCATTAGTAGTCGACCCAGTCGTTGGGGGCACCCGACTGACTAAAGTCCTTATGGATGGTGGCAGTGGTTTGAACATTCTGTACGCTGAGACCCTCCAAGGGATGGGCATTCCGATGTCCAAACTCAGTGAGAGCAACATGCAGTTCCACGGTGTCATCCCCCAAAAAAAGGCAAAGTCACTCGGACAGATCGCTCTTGATGTGGTTTTTGGTGATTCTGAGAATTACCGCAAGGAGAAGCCGACGTTTGAGGTGGTGGATTTCCATAGTGCTTATCATACTATTTTGGGCAGGCCCACATATGGCTGTTTCATGGCTCGACCATGTTACGTATATCTCAAGTTGAAGATGCCCGGGCCCAGAGGTGTGATCAAAATCACGGGGAGTCGGCAGAGAGCATAAGAGTGCCTCCAGAAAGGCTCAAAATTGCTGATGAGCAGATGGCAGCAGTAGAGATGGAGCAATACAAGAAGAATGCAGATCCAAGTGATTTGTTGCGAGCTAAGAAGCCTGCCTCAAAGTCTGCATTCCAGTCAGCCGATGAGACAAAGCCTGTCCATATTCACCCGGAAGACCCCAATGTTGCTCCGACCCACATCTGAACAACACTCAACATCAAATAGGAAGAAGTGCTCATCTAGTTCCTCCATGAGCACTGGGACATCTTCGCATGGAAACCATCAGACATGCCGGGTCTACCCAGGGGACTGGGTGAGCACCGTTTGCGCGTCGACCCGAAAGCAAAACCCGTCAAGGAACACCTCCATCGGTCATCCGTGGAGAAGAGGAGGGCAATTGGCAAAGAAGTAGCTCGGCTCCTGTTAGCTCAGTTCATCCGCGAGATATACTACTCCGAGTGGCTCGCCAATGTAGTCATGGTCCCCAAGAAAGATGATTCACTTTGTATGTGTATTGACTTCAAGCATATCAATCGGGCCTGCCCAAAATATCACTTCCCTCTCCCTCGTATCGACCAGATTATCGAATCGACTGCGGGGTGTGAATGTTTGTCCTTTTTGGATGCGTATTACGGGTACCATCAGATCTGACTGTATGGGCCCGATGAAATAAAAATGCCCTTCATCACCCCATTCGGGTGCATTTTCTATGTTACCATGCCTTTTGGTCTCAAGAATATTGGTGCCACGTTCATGCCATCATTCAGAAGTGCCTGCTCACTCAAATCAGTCGGAATGTGGAAGCCTACATGGATGATATTGTGGTCAAGTCACGCAAAGGTTCCGACCTGCTGGCTAACCTTGCTGAAACATTTCCCAACCTAAGAAGATAGGATATCAAGATCAACCCGTCCAAATGCACATTCGGAGTTCTAGGAGGAAAGTTACTCGGTTTTCTCGTTTCTGAACGAGGGATCCATGCAAACCCAGAAAATATTGGAGCAATTCTCCGAATGAAGCGCCCTGTGTGTGTGTGTGCATGATGTTCAGAAGCTTACTGGTTGTTTGGCCACATTGAGTCGATTCATTTCCCGTCTCAGTGAAAAGGTGTTGCCTCTTTATCTACTGATGAAAAAATCTGATATATTCGAGTGGACTCCTGAAGCTGAATCAGCGTTTGTAGAGCACAAAGCCATGCTTTCCACCCAGCCAGTGCTTGCTACCCCAGTCAGCAAAGAGCCTCTATTCTTGTATATTGCAGCCACTTGGCAGGTTGTCAGCACAGTGCTGACAGTCGAGCGGGAGGAAGAAGTCAAAGCCTACAAAGTTCAACGCCTAGTGTATTACATTTCTGAAGTCTTGATTCCGTCCAAACAAAGGTATCCCCATTACAAGAAGCTTGTCTACTGAATTTATCTGACCATGAAGAAAGTTGCACATTACTTCACAGACCATTCGATTTCAATCGTCAGCGACGCTCCATTATCAAAAAAATTGAACAATCGAGATGCAACTGGTCGAGTGGCTAAGTGGGCGATTGAACTTCTCCCTCTGGATATCAAGTTCGAGGCAAAAAAGGCAATGAAATCTCAAGCAATCGCAGATTTCCTGGCCGAGAGGGTTGAGCAACAACATCCGACTCAGGTTCACTCGAAACACAGGACCATGTTCTTTCATGGATCCAAGATGTTAAATGGTTCTGGTACTGGAGTGGTTCTAGTATCCCCAAGAGATGACAAGCTCAGTTATGTTCTCCAGATTCACTTTGATTCCTCCATCAACGAAGCTGAGTACGAAGCACTTCTCTACGGGTGGTGTATGGCCATTTCACTCTGCGTCCGTCGCCTGATGGTATACAACGACTCAAATTTGGAGGTCAATCAAGTGATGAAAAGAATGGGATGTTCGAAGCCCTACCATGACCAGGTACTGCAATGCAGTAAGGAAGTTGGGGAAGAAGTTTGAAGGGTCAGAGCTCCACCACGTTCTTCGACTAAGAATCAAGCAGCTGATGACCTGGCGAAAATAGGTTCCACTCAGAAGCCTATTCTAGTAATGTGTTCCTGGAGCATCTCCACACCCCATCAGTACAAGAAAATCCCTTTACAGAGGAGCCCCCGCAACTAATAAGTGCTACCAATCCGACTAAAGTCGAAGTACCAGCAGGAGTCGACTTAATCATGGAGGTTCTAGTAATCACTCCTGATTGGACAGTGCCATATATTGCATATCTACTCAGGCGGGAGCTCCCAGAGGATGAGGATGAGGCCCGCTAGATCGTTCGCAGATCCAAAGCCTTCACGGTAATAAGTGGTCAGCTTTTCAGAGAGAGTGTTACTGGAGTAGCTCAGCGATGTATCTCTCCAGAAGAAGGTCGACTGATCTTGAATGAGATCCACTCGGGGACCTGTGGTCACCACACGTCCTCTCGGTACATCGTGGACGAAGCATACCGAGTGGGATTCTACTAGCCGCGAGCAAATGAAATGGCTAAGGAGATAGTCGAGAAGTGCAAAGGTTTCTAGTTTTACTTGAACATGTCCCACAAGCCCGCATCGGCCTTAAAGACTATTCCACTCGTCTAGCCATTTGTTTTTTGGGGACTGGACATGGTTGGGCCCCTGAGGACCAGCAGAAGTGGCTTCACCCATTTACTCGTGGCAATCAACAAGTTCACTAAGTGGATTGAAGCAAAACCCATCAAGAACCTCGACTCAAGCACAACCATCAGTTTCATCAGAGAGTTAATATTCAGATATGGAGTTCCGCACAACATCATCACAGACAATGGCTCAAACTTTGATTCCGGTGAGTTTAGAGCTTTCTTCACTTCCCAAGGCACTAGGGTCGACTACACATCCGTTGCGCACCCGCTGTCAAACGAGCAAGCTAAAGGAGCAAATGGCTTGATCCTCAAAGGGCTGAAACCCCGATTGATGCGTGACCTCAAGCATGCAGCAGGTGCTTGGGTGACTGGGTTGTTGTCTGTTCTGTGGGGATTGAGGACAAATCCTAACCAGTCGATAGGTCGAAATCCTTTCTTCATGGTATATGTGGCTGAAGCTATGCTTCCAAGTGACTTGCTCCACAATGTGCCCCGAGTAGAACTCTTCTCAGAAGCCGAAGCAGAGCAAGTGCGTCAAGATATTGTTGATCTTCTGGAGGAAGAGAGAGAGATGGCTTTGATCTGATCGACCATTTATCAACAAGATCTTCTTCGATTCCATGCCTGAAACGTCAAAAGTCAAACATTTCAAGAAGGAGACCATGTGCTCCGAGTGGACTAGCAACGACCTCATAAGCTCGTCCATGCCTGGGAAGGCCCCTTCATCATCACCAAGGTTCTCCATGACAGGGCATATCACCTTTACAATATGGCCAAGAAGAAACACGAGCCGCGCTCTTGGAACGCGGATCTGCTTCGCCGTTTTTATAGCCTAAGCTCTCGGATCGTCAAGTTGTAATAAGAATCCTTTCAGATTGTTTATCAAATACATGATTTCTGCAGTATCCTAATGTTTTCGCACAAACATGTGTGTCCAAATCACCAGTGGGTGGCTTATCTGCGAACCTGGTTCACCTAAGTTTCAAAAACACTCCGAGTGAAGAGCAATCCTCTCACTCGGGGGCTTAGCTGCGAACCAGATTCTCCTAAGTTTCAAAAACACTCCGAGTAAAGAGCAATCCTCTCACTTGGGGGCTTAGCTGCGAACCTGATTCTCCTAAGTTTCAAAAACACTCCGAGTGAAGAGCAATCACTGGTGCGCGTCGGTCCTAAACAAACGGTTTTTAACCCCTTTTCGCGACGGCATTTGGAACCGTCGCCAAGTGAGTGTGGGTGATAGGGGGGTCCTTACCTCACGACCCAGAAACCGTCGGGGATATGCCCTCCTGGCACACACGTTCGACAAAATGATGTCGTGTGCGATCGGCGAGCGCTCAAATACGGAAATACGTACAGTAGAGCTAAAAAATACAATTATACGGCGAAATTGTTTTCGGTCGCAAGTACATCGCACATAGTCAGTCCCCGCTAAATGTTTCCGTTCATATGCACATCCCACACAGTCGCTCCAAGGAAAACGTTTCTGTTCATAGGTACATCACACACAATTTTTCCTGTTAAACCATTAGCGTTATTGAATGTATCACACACGGTCCGTAGAAGAAACTGTGTGGCAAAGGCTGTCCATCACACACAGTTTTAATGTGGTAAACGTTTGCGCAAGGTGGCCTAACGCAAATAGTTTTCAATAGAAAGTCGTGTGTGATTGTTCATTGATCCAACACAGTTTCCTATAAACTGTGTGCGTTGCCTGAGGTCATCGCCCACGGTATTTTTTCAACAACCGTTTGCAATAGCAAAACCCAATTAGCAGGCAAATTATCTGATTATTCATAATCCATTTATTAATCTAATTGACATTTCATATTAAGCACACAATATATTTCATTTCCATATTAAGGAAGCAGAATTTCATAATTGAAATACATCAGAGTGCAACATGATATAGCTTCAACACTCAGCTACCCCATTACACAACTGCAGCAGCAGCAAGTTCCACAGGCAACATGTAGAACCTTTCGAAATTAGCATCATAGACGGTATATAGACAGATGCATCTCATCTGGAAAACTGCCGAAGCGGAAGGCGAATATTGAGCCTTCATTCATGTTAAAGGTCTTTGCAACTTTAGGTCAGTGTCTGTGGATGATTGACCGTCCGTCCTTCATCCTCTTCAGGAACACTTCAATATTGAACCGTGGGTGTTGTATGAAAACCTTCCTCGCCTCCTTACCATGGAGGTGGTTTGAGAGATAATCATCAGTGGACTGCTTTGGAAAGGCCTGAAAACAAGGATGTGCATAAGTATCTTCTCTATATTGGAAATGGGGCAAAGGAATAAAAAAAGGCAAGGTGTAATAGTTAGTACCATCTTGTAGTGGACTGATGTCTTCTTCATTCTGCAGACAAAGATCTTGTTGTTTTTTGTCGCTTATTTCTTTATCCTAACAATCTTTTTTAGTTTCTTGATTTGATTGATATTCATTGACAACTCATTTCCCCATATGCAAAAAGGGTCTAACAGTGGGTCAAAACCTCTGACAGCAGGACCTATATGTGCAAGACCAAATTGTTAAAAACCTAAATATTATAATGGTTCCTGCAATTGCACAATAATGTGCTATTAGACAGCGGACCATGCATGTGCTAACCTCGATTGTAAACCTTAGTGCTTCCCATTGTTTCCCTGCAACACATATAAGGTAGTTAGTCATCAGGTTAAGTAAGGGTTCGCATGCTATCAGTAAAAAATATGTTGATGAAAAATAAGCACATTGCAGATTCATCAGATTAATTCAAGCCACACAAAAAACCCATTTACCCAAACCAAGCATGATTAAGAATTCGGAAATATAGCACTTGTAGATGTTTCTCATGTATTAAGTGCAACCAAATTCGATTTATTCCTCACATGCACAACAATACAAAATTCTACCCACGACAATTGGACATTGCATTGCAGAATTGAACCAAGCAGTTAACTGAACACCACAACAAATGAACCAAACATTAACTAAGCACCACATTGCACAATATAACATACTCCTAATAGAAGATCAGACAGTTAGCCAAACAGTTAAATACCTGCCTGGATAGAGGAGGCCGAGCAGTGTGAAGGAGGGTCGCCGATGAGGAGGTGGCGCTGCAAGCAAGGAGTGAAGGTTTCAACTTGGAAAGGAAGGCGGGAAGAGGGGAAATATGGCTTTTGGTAAGGGGGAGGGGCAGGGAGGTAGATATTTCCACGGAAGCCGAAAATTTGGAATCGATTCAGCGGAAAAACTGGCGCGCAAAGTGTCATCAAACACGGTCCCTTATTCAGAATTGTGTACGGTATGTGGACATCACAAATGATTTAGATAGCTTAACCCGTGTGTGATGAGTTTGAACGTCAAAAGTTTTGGTTCGAATTTCCATGGTTACAGTGGTCATCCACGTCATTGCATAATTTGGGTACACAAAGGAGACTACAACACACCCACACTTCTTAATCGAGCAAGTTCAACAATTAAACAGAGCTAGCTGACCTAAACATTACTCTAACAAATTAAAGACCGACGCTCTTAATTAAACAAAACAAAGAGTACTACTACGGCTGGTGCTCGTTGATCTCTGTCGCTGCCTCCATGTCCAGCTCGCGCCCGACGGTCTCCTGGGGAAGGGGCTCCATGGCATCAATCGCACCATACTTGGCAAGCATCTCGCCATCCCTGTCCGCCATCTCTTTGGAAAAGTCTGCCATGATCTGGGCATGGGCGGACACAATCTGGGCTTGGACGGGCTCCGTCGTCACAAGGTATGCGGCGGAGGAATGGACGGCTGCTCGAACGCTCTCGGCGATTGCCAGCTCTTCGGTCGTGGGTTGTCGACCGTTGTCGGAGAAGTTTCGTTCGATTTGTGCGGTGACTGTCAGGAGTTGGGCGTGGGCGGCCTCGACATTGTCGTGGGTGGCCTCCATCAATGGCTGATGTGCCGCTCTCGCCAGCTGCTATCCCCGAGGCAGATGTTGCTGCCGCCACCTGAGAAGCAACAGCGGCCGTTTGGGCTGCCTTTGCTGCCCGGTCGCAGATTGCGGCCGCGCTCATACACCATGTTAGCACGCGCATGGCGGCTGCGGCCGCGCTCTCACCCGAGTGGGCCACCGAAGTAGCCCTCACGACGCAGGTCCACGTGCCCATCTTTCACCGGCGACGATTGAACAGTGAAATGATATTTGGGGAGCGAGCTAGTGTGCTTGAGACGCAGGCAGTGGACTGTAGCTGACGCACCTTCTCGCGTAAGCCATAGGCGTACTATACACCGACGGTGCTCCAGGATATTTTGTGTTGTATCTCACAAGGTTGCTGATAATAAACTGTGTGCGATCTACTTGATTTTTTATCTTGATTTGAATTACATAATGGGGTCACAGCGGCAATGGACGGTGTTTGAATTGCTAGATATTTTATCTAGAGTGAACATGCAACTATATGTGTGTCGTAAAACAATTAGAATTATTCAGGGTTCCATTGAACATTTTATACATTAAATTGGTTTTCTAGCCATTTCAGGTGAAAAATTCAAATTTGAACTACATGCACATGCTCCAGTGCATATAAATTGGTTGAAAAGTCAAATTTGTGTCCTTGGGTCCATGCTTAGGCCCCATGCAAGAAATGGGAATGAATTTCAAAGACTAGGGCACCGTTGATTGCCGGCAAAACATTGAGATGTCTGGTTTTTAAATTCTAGTAAATCAAAAACTCGTCTGAAATTCATGAAACTTTGCATGCTATCATGGAGTGGCATCAACATGTTATGGTAATTTTTTTGTCCCGTTTGGTAAAGGTTTGGGTATATGCTTCTCACAAACCGGAGCTTCTCACAACAAGCATGCTGGTTTTCGGTAGGGAACGTCCCACCTTTGGGGAAGAAACAATATCCATTGCCTCTTATTTCTTTCAATTTTTTTCCTAGTGTCAACATAGAACAAGAGGAGTGTTGTGTGAATTCTTGTGATTTTTTGGGATTCATTTGGACATTTTTATGCATTAACTGAGTTTTCAATACATTTATGTGCATAATTCAAATTTGAACTAAATGAACATGCTCCAGTGCATATAAATTAGTCAAAAAATCAAATATGTGTCCTTGGGTGCATGCTTAGGTCCCATGCAAGAAATGGGAATGAATTTCAAACACCAGGGCTCCGTTGATTGCCGGCAAAACATTGAGATGCCTGGTTTTTAAATTCTAGTAAATCGAAAACTCGTCTGAAATTCATGAAACTTGGCATGCTATCATGGAGCGGAATCAACATGCCGTGGTACAAATTTTGTCCCATTTGGGGCATGTTTGGGTATATGCTTCTCACAAACCGGAGCTTCTCACAACAAGATGATGGTTTTCGGTAGGGAACGTCCCACCTTTGGGGACGAAACGATATCCATTGCAGCTTATTGCTTTCAATTTTTTTCTCGTGTCAACATAGGGCAACAGGAGTTTTGTGTGAATTTTTGTGATTTTTCGGGGTTCGTTTGGACATTTTTATGCATTAGCAGAGTTTTCACTGCATTTATGTGCACAATTCAAATTTGAACTACATGCACATGCTCGAGTGCAGATAAATTGGTCGAAAAATAAAATCTGTGCCCTTGGGTGCACGCTTAGGTCCCATGCAAGAAATGGGAATGAATTTCAAACACCAGGGCACCGTTGATTGCCGGCAAAACATTGAGATGCCTGGTTTTTAAATTCTAGTAAATCCAGAACTCGTCTGAAATTCATGAAACTTGGCATGCTATCATAGAGCGGCATCAACATGCTGTGGTACAAATTTTGTCCCATTTGGGGCGGTTTTGGGTATATGCTTCTCACAAAGCGGAGCTTCTCGCAACAAGCATGATGGTTTTTGGTAGGGAACGTCCCACCTTTGGGGACGAAATGATATCCATTGCCTCTTTTTGCTTTCAATTTTTTTTCTCGTGTCTACATAGAACAACAGGAGTGTTGTGTGAATTTTTGTGATTTTTTGGGCATCGTTTGGACATTTTTATGCATTAGCTGAGTTTTCAATGCATTTATGTGCATAATTCAAATTTGAACTACATGCACATGCTCCAGTGCATATAAATTTGTCGAAAAATCAAGTCTGTGTCATTGGCTGCATGCTTACGTCCCATGCAAGAAATGGGAATGAATTTCGAACACCAGGGATCCGTTGATTGCCGGCAAAACATTAAGATGCCTGGTTTTTAAATTCTAGTAAATCCAGAACTCGTCTTAAATTCATGAAACTTGGCATGCAATCATGGATTTGCAACAACCTGCCGTGGTACAAATTAATTTGGGGCAGGTTTGGGTATATGCTTCTCACAAACCGGAGCTTGTCACAACAAGCATGATGGATTATGGTAGGGAACGTCCCACCTTTGGGGACGAAACGATATCCATTGCCTCTTATTGCTTTCAATTTTTTTTCTTGTGCCAACATAGAACAACAGGAGTGTTGTGTGAATTTTGTGATTTTTAGGGGATCGTTTGGACATTTTTATGCATTAGCTGAGTTTTCAATGCATTTATGTGCATAATTCAAATTTGAACTACATGCACATGCTCCAGTGCATATAAATTGGTCGAAAAATCAAATCTCTGTCATTGGGTGCATGCTTAGGTCCCATGCAAGAAATGGGAATGAATTTCAAACACCAGGGCACCGTTGATTGCCGGCAAAACATTGAGATGCCTGGTTTTTAAATTCTAGTAAAGCCAAAACTCGTCTGAGATTCATGAAACTTGGCATGCTATCATGGAGCGGCATCAACATGCCGTGGTACAAATTTTGTCCCATTTGGGGCAGGTTTGTGTATATGCTTCTCACAAACCGGAGCTTCTCACAACAAGCATGATGGTTTTCGGTAGGGAACGTCCCACCTTTGGGGATGAAATGATATCCATTGTCGCTTATTGCTTTCAATATTTTTTCTCGTGTCAACATAGAAGAACTTGAGTGTTGTGTGATTTTTTGTGGTTTTTCGGGGATCGTTTGGACATTTTTAATCATTAGTTTTGTTTTCAATGCATTTATGTGCATAATTCAAATCTAAACTACATGCACATGCTCCAGTGCATATAAATTGGTCGAAAAATCAAATCTGTGTCATTGGGTGCATGCTTAGGTCCCATGCAAGAAATGGGAATGAATTTCAAACACCAGGGCACCGTTGATTGCTGGCAAAACATTGAGATGCCTGGTTTTTAAATTCTAGTAAATCGAAAACTCGTCTGAAATTCATGAAACTTTGCATGCTATCATGGAGCGGCATCAACATACCATGGTAAAATTTTTGTCCCATTTGGGGTAGGTTTGGGTATATGCTTCTCACAAACCGAAGCTTCTCACAACAAGCATGATGGTTTTCGGTAGGGAACGTCCCACCTTTGGGGGCGAAACGATATCCAGTATCTCTTATATCTTTCAATTTTTTTCTTGTCTCAAAATAGAACAAGAGGTGTGTTGTGTGAATTTTTGTGATTATTTGGGGTTCATTTGGACATTTTTATGCATTAACTGAGTTTTCAATAAATTTATGTGCATAATTCAAATTTGAACTAAATGCACATGCTCCAGTGCATATAAATTAGTCAAAAAATAAAATATGTGTCCTTGGGTGCATGCTTAGGTACCATGCAAGAAATGGGAATGAATTTCAAACACCAGGGCACCGTTGATTGCCGGCAAAACATTGACATGCCTGGTTTTTAAATTCTAGTAAATCAAAAACTCGTCTGAAATTCATGAAACTTCGCATGATATCATGGAGCGGAATCGACATGCCGTGGTACAAATTTTGTCCCATTTGGGGTATGTTTGGGTATATGATTCTCACAAACTGGAGCTTCTCACAACAAGCACGATGGTTTTCGGTAGGGAACATCCCACCTTTGGGGACGAAACGATATCCATTGCAGCTTATTGCTTTCAATTTTTTTCTCGTGTCAACAGAGGACAACAGTAGTTTTGTGTGAACTTTTGTGATTTTTCGGGGTTCGTTTGGACATTTTTATGCATTAGCTGAGTTCTCACTGCATTTATGTGCACAATTCAAATTTAAACTACATGCACATGCTCCGGTGCAGATAAATTGGTCGAAAAATAAAATCTGTGCCCTTGGGTGCATGCTTAGGTCCCATGGAAGAATGGGAATGAATTTCAAACACCAGGGCACCGTTGATTACCGGCAAAGCATTGAGATGCCTGGTTTTTAAATTCTAGTAAATCAAAAACTCATCTGAAATTCATGAAACTTGGCATGATATCACGGAGCGGAATCAACATGCCGTGGTACAAATTTTGTCCCATTTGGGGCATGTTTGGGTATATGATTCTCACAAAATGGAGCTTCTCACAACAAGCACGATGGTTTTCGGTAGGGAACGTCCCACCTTTGGGGACTAAACGATATCCATTGCAGCTTATTGCTTTCAATTTTTTTTCTCGTGTAAACAGAGGACAACAGAAGTTTTGTGTGAATTTCGGTGATTTTTATGCATTAGCTGAGTTCTCACTGCATTTATGTGCACAATTCAAATTTGAAGTACATGCACATGCTCTGGTGCAGATAAATTGGTCGAAAAATAAAATATGTGCCCTTGGGTGCATGCTTAGGTCCCATGGAAGAAATGGGAATGAATTTCAAACTCCAGGGCACCGTTGATTACCGGCAAAGCATTGAGATGCCTGGTTTTTAAATTCTAGTAAGTCCAAGACTCGTGTGAAATTCATGAAACTTGGCATGCTAACATGGAGTGGCATCAACATGCCGTGGTACAAATTTTGTCCGATTTGGGGCAGGTTTGGGTATGTGCTTCTCCCAAACCAGAGCTTCTCACAACAAGCATGATGGTTTTCGGTAGGGAACGTCCCACCTTTTGGGACGAAACGATATCCATTGCCTCTTTTTGCTTTCAAATTTTTTCTCGTGTCAACATAGAACAACAGGAGTGTTGTGTAAACTTTTGTGATTTTTCGGGGATCGTTTGGACATTTTTATGCATTAGCTGAGTTTTCAATGCATTTATGTGCATAATTCAAATTTGAACTACATGCACATACTCCACTGCATATAAATTGGTCGAAAAATCAAGTCTGTGTCATTGGGTGCATGCTTACATCCCATGCAAGAAATGGGAATGCATTTCAAACACCAGGCACAGTTGATTGCTGGCAAAACATTGAGATGCCTGGTTTTTAAATTCTAGTAAATCCAAAACTCGTCTTAAATTCGTGAAACTTGGCATGAAATCATGGATTTGCATCAACAAGCCGTGGTACAAAGTTTGTCCCATTTGGGGCAGGTTTGGGTATATGCTTCTCACAAACCGGAGCTTCTCACAACAAGCATGATGGTTTTTGGTCGGGAACGTCCCACCTTTGGGGACGAAACGAGATCCATTGCCTCTTATTGCTTTCAATTTTTTTTCTCGTGTTAACATAGAACAACAGGAGTGTTTTGTGAATTTTGTGATTTTTCAGGGATCGTTTGGACATTTTTATGCATTAGCTGAGTTTTCAATGCATTTATGTGCATAAATCAAATTTGAACTACATGCACATGCTCCAGTCCATGTAAATTGGTCGAAAAATCAAATCTGTGCCATTGGGTGCATGCTTAGGTCCCATGCAAGAAATGGGAATGAATTTCAAACACCAGGGCACCGTTGATTGCCCGCAAAACATTGAGATGCCTGGTTTTTAAATTCTAGTAAATCCAAAACTCGTCTGAAATTCATGAAACTTGGCATGCTATCATGGAGCGGCATCAAATGTCGTGGTACAAATTTTATCCCATTTGGGGTAGGTTTGTGTATATACTTCTCACAAACCGGAGCTTCTCACAACAAGCATGATGGTTTTCGGTAGGGAACGTCCCACCTTTGGGGACGAAACGATATCCATTATCGCTTATTGCTTTCAATTTTTTTTCTCGTGTCAACATAGAACAATATGAGTGTTGTGTGAATTTTTGTGATTTTTCGGGGATCGTTTGGACATTTTTAATCATTGGCTGAGTTTTCAATGCATTTATGAGCATAATTCAAATTTGAACTACATGCACATGCTCGAGTGCATATAAATTGGTCGAATAATAAATTATGTGTCCTTGGGTGCATGCTTAGGTCCCATGCAAGAAATGGGAATGAATTTCAAACACCAGGGCAACGTTGATTGCCGGCAAAACATTGATATGCCTGGTTTTAAAATTCTAGTAAATCCAAAACTCATCTGAAATTCATGAAACTTGGCATGAAATCATGGAGCGGCATCAACATGCCGTGGTACAAAATTTGTCCCATTTGGGGGCAGGTTTGGGTATATGCTTCTCACAAACCGGAGCTTCTCACAACAAGCATGATGGTTTTCGGTAGGGAACGTCCCACCTTTGGGGACGAAACGATATCCATTGCCGCGTATCGCTTTCAATTTTTTTCTCGTGTCAACATAGAACAACAAGAGTTTTGCGTGAATTTTTGTGATTTTTTGGGGTTCGTTTGGACATTTTTATGCATTAGCTGAGTTTTCACTGCATTTATGTGCATAATTCAAATTTAAACTACATGCACATGCTCCAGTGCAGATAATTTGGTCGAAAAATAAAATTTGTGTCCTTGGGCGCATGCTTTGGTCCCATGCAAGAAATGGGAATGAATTTCAAACACCAGGGCACCGTTGATTGCCGACAAAACATTGAGATGCCTGGTTTTTAAATTCTAGTAAACCTAGGACTCGTCTGAAATTCATGAAACTTGGCATGCTATCATGGAGCGGCTTCAACATGCCGTGGTACAAATTTTTTCCCATTTGGGGCAGGTTTGGGTATGTGCTTCTCCCAAACCGGAGCTTCTCACAACAAGCATGATGGTTTTCGGTAGGGAACGTCCCACCTTTTGCGACGAAACGATATCTGTTGCCTCTTTTTGCTTTCAATTTTTTTCTCATGTCAACATAGAACAATAGGAGTGTTGTGTGAATTTTTGTGATTTTTCGTGGATCGTTTGGACATTTTTATGCATTAGCTGAGTTTTCAATGCATTTATGTGCATAATTCAAATTTGAACTACATGCACATGCTCTAGTGCGTATAAATTGGTCAAAAAATCAAGTCTGTGTCATTGGGTGTATGCTTACGTCCCATGCAAGAAATGAGAATGAATTTCAAACACCAGGCACAGTTGATTGCTGGCAAAACATTGAGATGCCTGGTTTTTAAATTCTAGTAAATCCAAAACTCGTCTTAAATTCGTGAAACTTGGCATGCAATCATGGATTTGCATCAATATGCCGTGGTACAAATTTTGTCCCATTTGGGGCAGGTTTGGGCATATTCTTCTCACAAACCGGAGCTTCTCACAACAAGCATGATGGTTTTTGGTCGGGAACCTCCCACCTTTGTGGACTAAACAAGATCCATTGCCTCTTATTGCTATCAATTTTTTTTCTCGTGTCAACATAGAACAACAGGAGTGTTGTGTGAATTTTGTGATTTTTCGGGGATCGTTTGGACATTTTTATGCATTAGCTGAGTTTTCAATGCATTTATGTGCATAATTCAAATTTGAACTACATGCACATGCTCAAGTGCATATAAATTGGTCGAAGAATCAAATCTGTGCCATTGGGTGTATGCTTAGGTCCCATGCAAGAAATGGGAATGAATTTCAAACACCAGGGCACCGTTGATTGCCGGCAAAACATTGAGATGCCTGGTTTTTAAATTCTAGTAAATCCAAAACTCGTCTGAAATTAATGAAACTTGGCATGCTATCATGGAGCGGCGTCAACATGCCGTGGTACAAATTTTGTCCAATTAGGGGTAGGTTTGTGCATATGCTTCTCACAAACCGGAGCTTCTCACAACAAGCATGATGGTTTTCGGTAGGGAACATCCCACCTTTGGGGACGAAACGATATCCATTATCGCTTAATGATTTCAATTTTTTTTCTCGTGTCAACATAGAACAATATGAGTGTTGTGTGAATTTTTGTGATTTTTCGGGGATCGTTTGGACATTTTTAATCATTAGCTGAGTTTTCAATGCATTTATGTGCATAATTCAAATTTGAACTACATGCACATGCACCAGTGCATATAAATTGGTCGAAAAATCAAATCTGTGTCATTGGGTGCATGCTTAGGTCCCATGCAAGAAATGGGAATGAATATCAAACACCAGGGACCGTTGATTGCCGGCAAAACATTGAGATGCCAGGTTTTTAAATTCTAGTAAATCAAAAACTCGTCTGAAATTCATGAAACTTTGCATGCTATCATGGAGCAACATCAACATGCCGTGGAAAAATTTTGGTCCCATTTGGCGTAGGTTTGGGTATATGCTTCTCACAAACCGAAGCTTCTCACAACAAGCATCATGGTTTTCGGTAGGGAATGTCCCACCTTTGGGGGCGAAACGATATCCATTGCCTCTTATATCTTTCAATTTTTTTTCTAGTGTCAACATAGAACAAGAGGAGTGTTGTGTGAATTTTTGTGATTTTTTGGGGTTCATTTGGACATTTTTATGCATTAACTGAGTTTTCAATACATTTATGTGCATAATTCAAATTTGGACTAAATGCACATGCTCCAGTGCATATAATTTAGTCAAAAAAGCAAATATGTGTCCTTGGGTGCATGCTTAGGTCCCATGCAAGAAATGGGAATGAATTTCAAACACCAGGGCACCGTTAATTGCCGGCAAAACATTGAGATGCCTGGTTTTTAAATTCTAGTAAATCCAAAACTCATCTGAAATTCATGAAACTTGGCATGCTATCGTGGAGCTGAATCAACATGTCGTGGTACAAATTTTGTCCCATTTGGGGCAGGTTTTGGTATATGCTTCTCACAAACCGGACCTTCTCACAACAAGCATGATGGTTTTTGGTAGGGAACGTCCCACCTTTGGGGATGAAACAATATTCATTGCCACTTATTGCTTTCAATTTTTTTCTCGTGTCAACATAGAACAACAGGAATTTTGTGTGAATTTTTGTGATTTTTCGGGGTTCGTTTGGACATTTTTATGTATTAACTGAGTTTTCAATGCATTTATGTGCATAATTCAAATTTGAACTACATGCACATGCTCGAGTGCATATAAATTGGTCAAATAATAAATTATGTGTCCTTGGGTGCATGCTTAGGTCCCATGCAAGAAATGGGAATGAATTTCAAACACCAGGGAAACGTTGATTGCCGGCAAAACATTGATATGCCTGGTTTTAAAATTCTAGTAAATCCAAAACTCGTCTGAAATTCATGAAACTTGGCATGAAATCATGGAGCGACATCAACATGCCGTGGTACAAAAATTGTCCCATTCGGGGCAGGTTTTGGTATATGCTTCTCACAAACCGGAGCCTCTCACAACAAGCATGATGGTTTTCGGTAGGGAACGTCCCACCTTTGGGGATGAAACGATATCCACTGCCGCGTATTGCTTTCAATTTTTTTCTCGTGTCAACATAGAACAAAAAGAGTTTTGTGTGAATTTTTGTGATTTTTTGGGGTTTGTTTGGACATTTTTATGCATTAGCTGAGTTTTCACTGCATTTATGTGCATAATTCAAATTTAAACTATATGCACATGCTCCAGTGCAGATAATTTGGTCGAAAAATAAAATTTGTGTCCTTGGGTGCATGCTTTGGTCCCATGCAAGAAATGGGAATGAATTTCAAACACCAGGGCACCGTTGATTGCCGACAAAACATTGAGATGCCTAGTTTTTAAATTCTAGTAAACCCAAAACTCGTCTGAAATTCATGAAACTTGGCATGCTATCATGGAGCGGCATCAACATGCCGTGGTACAAATTTTATCCCATTTGGGGCAGGTTTGAGTATATGCTTCTCACAAACCGGAGCTTCTCACAACAAGCATGATGGTTTTCGGTACGAAACGTCCCACCTTTGGGGACGAAACGGTGTCCATTGCCTCGTTTTGCTTTTAATTTTTTTTCTCGTGTCAACATAGAACAATAGGAGTGTTGTGTGAATTTTTGTGACTTTTCGGGAATCTTTTGGACATTTTTATGCGTTAGCTGAGTTTTCAATGCATTTATGTGCATAATTCAAATTAGAACTACATGCACATGCTCCAGTGCATATAAATTGGTCGAAAAATTAAACCGGTGTCATTGGGTGTATGCTTAGGTCCCATGCAAGAAACGGGAATGAATTTCAAACACCAGGGCACCATTGATTGTCGGCAATACATTGAGATGCCTGGTTTTAAAATTCTAGTAAATCCAAAACTCGTCAGAAATTCATAAAACTTGGCATGCTATCATGGAGAGTCATCAACATGCCGTGGTACAAATTTTTTCGCATTTGGGGCAGGTTTGTGTATATGCTTCTCACAAACCGGAGCTTCTCACAACAAGCATGATGGTTTTCGGTAGGGAACGTCCCACCTTTAGGGACGAAACGATATCCATTGCCGCTTATTGCTTTCAATTTTTTTTCTCGTGTCAACATAGAACAACCAGAGTTTTGTGTGAATTTTTGTGATTTTTCGGGGTTCATTTGGACATTTTTATGCAATAGCTAAGTTTTCACTTCACTTATATGCATAATTCAAATTTGAACTACATGCACATGCTCCACTTCAGATAAATTGATCGAAAAATAAAATCTGTGTCCTTGGGTACATGCTTAGGTCCCATGCAAGAAATGGGAATGAATTTCAAACACCAAGGCACCGTTGATTGCCGGCAAAACATTTAGATGCCTGGTTTTTAAATTCTAGTAAATTCAAAACTCGTCTGAAATTCATGAAACTTGGCATCCTATCATGGAGCGGCATCAACATGTCGTGGTACAATTTTTGTCCCATTTGGGGCAGGTTTGGGTATATGCTTCTCACAAACCGGAGCTTCTCCCAACAAGCATGATGGTTTTCAGTAGGGAACGTCCCACCTTGGGGGACGAAACGATATCCATTACCTCTTTTTGCTTTCAATTATTTTCTCGTGTCGACATAGAACAACAAGAGTGTTGTGTGAATTTTTGTGATTTTTCGGGGACCGTTTGGACATTTTTATGCAATAGCTAAGTTTTCACTTCACTTATGTGCATAATTCAAATTTGAACTACATGCACATGCTCCACTGCAGATAAATTGATCGAAAAATAAATTATGTGTCCTTGGGTGCATGCTTAGGTCACATGCAAGAAATGGGAATGAATTTCTGTCGGGGCGGACGGCGTCCCCCGCGAGCACCTATGGGGCCGGAGCCCCTTTCGTTGTCCGGTGAGGGGGGCGGAGGGAGCACAGAGAGCAGATCGAGGCGAGCACACGGGCGGTTTACCCAGGTTCGGGCCGCGACGGACGCGTAAAACCCTACTACTGCTTGGTTGTATTGAACTGGAGAGCTCGGGAGCTTGGAGAGCTAGCTACACCGAGCGTATAGCTGTCTGGATTCCCAATCTCCGAACCCCGGAACCCCCCTCTACGTTGCACACGGGCCTCCTTTTATAGCGCAAAGGGGTCACCGACAGGTGTCAACGTAAGAGAAAGGGGTAAAAGTGTAAAAGGGGTGGAAGTTGTAACAGTGCGGGAACAGTGGCGCTGCAGCGCGGCACAGTGTTATCATACCTACTTCTGACGGTAGGGGACAAGGGCATTAAATGCCCGTCACGGTCGCCTGGACAGCACCGAGGCGGACCGTTAGGTGCGCCACCGCTCGCCACGATGGTGGCTGCATGCCTCCGCATGCCCCAGGCTACGCGGTGCCCCGCCACGTGCCCTTGGGGGATGCCTCGGAGCGACGCGTGGGCGGGCGAGCTGGAGCGCAGTCCTGAGGTGGCGATTTGCCGCGGCAAGTGGCTTGCCGCGGGGGTCGTCTTCCTGTGCCTGATAGCTTGCCGGCTATCAGGCCTTGCTGGGGCGCATGGCGCGCCGCGGCGGGCTTCTCTTGTGGTGCCTGGGTTCGGCCTTCCCGACAAGCTCCTCTTGTCGGGGTCTCGATCTTCTGTCTCGTATACTTTGTTCTTGGATGGTATTACAGGGGCTTAGTCGTCCCGGCAAGCTCCTCTTGCCGGGGCCTTGTCTTCTTGGCCCGGCAAGCTCCTCTTGCCGGGGGCCTTGTCTTGAATGCTTGGTCTTCTCTTGGCGCTTCCTGGGCGGGCCTCGCCGCAGGGTGCTACAACTGCCCGTGCACAAGTCTGGGGTACTAAGGTACCCCTACTTTAGTACACCGACAGGAGCCCCCGGGCCTGGGCCACACACGGTGCCGAGCGTCGTTGGGCCAGGCCCTAATAGTGCATGGGCACGCGTGGCCTTGGTCGCGCTGCTCCTTAACTCCGCATCCGTCGCACCTTCCCCAGGCGGCGCGCGCTTACCGCGGCGTCGTGGGGGGGCGAAACGCCCGTTCCCTCTTTAAGTGGAGGGAGGCGCGGAGGCGCGGCTCGATAAACGAACGGGGGTGAGGCGCGGCTTTCGAGGCGTCCGTTCCCCATAATCACGGGATGGGGAGAGGTCGTCCCACCCGTCGCCTCGGTTCTGCGCGCCCACCGCGTGGTCCTCATGCACTCGGAGTCGCGGCGGCGGAGGCAGGGAGTCGGGCCGGCGCGGGTCGATGCAGTGGGTCGACCCCAGTCGTCTGCCCTTCCTCCGCTTCTATTGGAGGAGCGAGGCGGCCGCGTCCCCACTCCGCCCCTTTATAAGGAGCGAAAGGGGGCAACGGAAATCCGCACTCCATCTCCTTCCTCCTTCTGCTTCTGGTTTCCTTCCCCCATCTGCGATGGAGGGGGGGAACCCTGGTTCTTCTTCGGTTGCCGCGAGGGTGTCTGCTAGGCAACGCGCCCCTCCTCCCCTTGCGCCCGCGGCGGCGGAGCCGGTCGTCAGGGGAAGAGGGAGAGGGCGAGGTCGCGGACGAGGTCGTGGACGGGGCCGGGGCGCTCGGGGCGGACGGATCGGTGCGCCGTCCTCGCCTCCGCCAGCGGCTCCGTTCCTTCCCGCGGTCCATCTCGGGGACGACCCCTGTGAGTTCATTATCAGGCTGCGCCGGGCGCCTCGTCGCCGCCTCCGGCTTCCCGCTCCGTTCGCGAGCGTGTTGGAGGTGGAGCAGCCTGAGACGCTAAACCTGCGCATGAGGGGCTGCGGGATCAGTGGGACGCGAGTCCACGTCGAGTCCCGAGCCCCCGGCGTGGTGTGTCTGGGCCGCGGGTGGAAGACGTTCGCCCGGATCCACAGTTTGACGGAGGGGTTCTCCCTCCACTTTAAGCTGGTGGGGGAGGACCTCCTCTCCGTCAAGGCCTTCTGGGGCTCCGGCATCCGGGCCCGGTGCTGCGAAGATAGCTCCTCCGACAGCGAAGGCTCCCCCTCGAGCGAGAGTGACGAGGAGGGGAGCGACAGCGACGACGAGGGGAGCAGCCGCCGGGATGACGGGTCCGACTAGGCGTCGGTCGCAGCTCCGTGTGGCACCGGCGGCCCCATCGTCCGCGCCGGGCTCCGTGAACTCCCCGGGGTCGTCTCCTTGGGCGGCTGGCATAGGGGGGCTGCTGAGGAGGACAGAGGGCGGACGTCGAAGGCCGCGAAGTCGGAGTACGGGCCGACTTCGACAGCTGGCTGACGCTCCGGTGCCTCGTGTTCCAGATGCGCCCCCGACGCCGTCATCACCCTTGCTCTCGGTGACGACCACCGGGGTCTTCTCCTCGGCCCGGCAAGCTCCTCTTGCCGGGGGCTTGATCTCCTCGGGCGGCCGGAGTGGCGAGGCTGGGGAAGAGGAAGAGGCTGGCGGCAAGGCCGCTGCCTCATCTTCCAGCTCTGCCTCCGGCGCCTCCGTCTTCTTCAGCCTCCGGAGACCCCCGGGCGGAGCCCCCGGATCTTCTCTTGGTGCCTTCTGGCACCCGTAGCTCGCCTAGGTGCCCCTTTCGCCCTCTTCGCCTACTTGCCCTACCTCCTGGGGAGAGAGACAAGAAAGGGATTACGGGCACCTTATCTCTTTTCAGCTTGTAAGCCTTCGGGCCTTAGTAGCGTTTAAGCCTTGTAATCCCTTCTTTCATGTTTTTCATTCTCTCTGAACTGTACCTGAGTGGAATGTTTTTAATGAAAAAGGGGATGTTTGCCGGACCACTTGTCTCGCGGGTGGAAACCGCGGTAAGGAACGAATCCTTTACATCGTTAAGATAGACAGTTTCTCGCCCGGCAACAGGCCCAGCCGCTCCCCCGCACTGCTCGACCCTTCTCACGCCCTTGGAGGAGGCGGGGAGCAGGCGGGTTCCGGCCCCTCGCTTCCCTCCCCCTTGCTGCCGCGGCTGCTATCGAAACGGGCCCCAGGAACACGCTCTGGGGCTTGCCGCTAAGAGAGCACGGTAGCTTTTCAGGAGGAAAGGAGGCTTTCAAATCCCACAGTCCATAAGAGAATGCATGATGAGGGATGCAAAAACTTATCTGAGGTTGCAGCCCCCGGCGACTCTGGCTCGCCGGGGCGTAGGTGTTGGCTCGTCCTTCTCCTCTTCCTTGTCCTTGAGCGGCCCGGCAAGGACATTCAATTCCTGCGAGCCAAAGGGAAAGAACGGGAAAAAGACGCGGACTCGACCTCCAAGTTAGGGGTTAGCGACAGCTAGGAACTGACAACCCTAACCAAGGACGAGACTCTGACTCAGCATGCATGCTAAAATCTAGGGCGCCAGCGCTTCTTTATTTTCAGCCAGGGGCTTCGCCTGGCTTTGTACGAGGGGTTACATGCAACATCGGCAAGGCCTGCACAAACCGGTGGTTGCCGGAGCGGATCACGGCAACCGCGCCTTACGGGCGAAACTTGCGAAGATGCTCTATGTTCCCAGGAGTTGCTCACTGGTAGGCCCTCTTCGGTCTTGAGGCGGACAGCGCCGGGCCTCGCGACTCGTCTCACCCGATAAGGGCCTTCCTGCTTTGGCGTCAACTTGTTATAATTCTTGGCCGACTGAACGTGCCTAAGAACAAGGTCGCCTAACAGGGCAACTTTATCTGGTGCCAGGGGCTTCGCCTGGCTTTGCACAAGGGGTTACATGCAACAGCGGCAAGGCCTGTGCAAACCGATGGTTGCCGGAGCGGGTCACGGCAACCGCGCCTTATGGGTGAAACTTGCGAAGATGCTCTATGTTCCAGGAGTTGCTCACTGGTAGGCCCTCTTCGGTCTTGAGGCGGACAGCGCCGGGCCTCGCGACTCGTCTCACCCGATAAGGGCCTTCCTGCTTCGGCGTCAACTTGTTATAATTCTTGGCCGACTGAACGTGCCTAAGAACAAGGTCGCCTAACAGGGCAACTTTATCTGGTGCCAGGGGCTTCGCCTGGCTTTGCACAAGGGGTTACATGCAACAGCGGCAAGGCCTGTGCAAACCGATGGTTGCCGGAGCGGATCACGGCAACCGCGCCTTATGGGTGAAACTTGCGAAGATGCTCTATGTTCCAGGAGTTGCTCACTGGTACGCCTTCTTCGGTCTCGAGGCGGACAGCGCCAGGCCTCGTGACTCGTCTCACCCGATAAGGTCCTTCCCACTTTGGCCTCAACTTGTTGGAATTCTTGGCCGACTGAGTGCGCCGAAGAACAAGGTCGCCCTCTTCGAGACTCCTGGCCTTGACCTTGCGGCTATGGTAGCGACGCAAGGCTTGCTGGTATCGAGCAGCTCGTACTGCAGCCTGGAGACGTCCCTCCTCAAGGAGCAGCGCGTCATCTTGGCGCAGCCGCTCTTGCTCGAGCTCGTCATAAGCGAGCACCCGAGGAGATCCGTATACGAGTTCCGTGGGGATAACTGCTTCCGCTCCATAGACTAGAGCAAAGGGTGTCTGTCCGGTGGCTCGACTCGGCGTCGTTCTGATTGACCAAAGAGCCGCCGGCAGCTCCTCAATCCAATTTCTTCCGCACTTGTGCAGCCTGTCGAAGGTCCTGGTCTTGAGTCCGCGCAGCACTTCAGCGTTGGCCCTTTCTGCTTGACCGTTGCTCCTGGGGTGAGCAACCGAAGCGAAACAGACCTTGGCGCCGAGATCCTGGGCGTATTGCATGAAGGCGCGACTTGTGAATTGTGTCCCGTTGTCGGTGATGATCCTGTTGGGGATTCCGAAACGGCAGACGATCGACCGGAAGAACTTGACTGCTGACTGCGCGGTCACCTTCCTCACTGGCTCCACTTCTGGCCACTTCGTGAACTTGTCGACTGCAACGTACAAGTACTCGAAGCCCCCGACGGCTCGGGGAAAAGGGCCGAGGATGTCGAGCCCCCAGGCCGAGAAGGGCCAGGATAAAGGGATTGTTTGGAGAGCTTGAGCTGGCTGATGAATCTGTTTTGCATGGAACTGGCACGCTTCACACTTGGTTACTAGTGCAGTTGCGTCTTGGAGGGCTTCTTGCCAGAAGAACCCTTGCCGGAAGGCTTTCCCGACAAGCGCTCTTGCGCCAATGTGATGGCCGCATATGCCTCCGTGTATCTCTGCCAACAGCTTCTGTCCGTCTTCCCTGGAGATGCACTTCAACCTGACACCGTTGAGTCTCCTTCTGTACAGCTCGTTGTCCACGAACTGGTACATATTTGACTGCCTGGTGATCTTCTCCATCTCTTCTGGGTCGTCGGGAAGTTCTCCAGTTTGCAGAAAACGGACGATCTGCTGCGCCCATGCCGGAGCCTGGGGCTCGACGGCAAGGACTAAAGGCATGAAGGCCGCTGCGGGGACCCCGGCTTCTACGGCAAGAACCTCTGGTTCCGCCGGAGCCGGTGATCCCCCGGCAAGCTTGCCGGGGCAAAGCTTGTCGGGAACCCCCGCTTCAACTGGACAGATCCTCGGATCCGCAGGAGCGGACTGTTCCTCAGCGTTCACACTGCTGATCTGCTTGCCGGGGCAAGGCTTATCGGGGACACCCGCTTCGACTGGACGGATCCTGGGATCCGCAGGAGCGGGCTGTCCCCCGGCGTTCTGGTTGTTGATCTTGGGGACCTTGGCGGCGGTCTCAGGAAGGTTCGCCTGCAAGTGGTCGCCGGAGACCAACTTCCTTTTCTTGGACTGCCCAACTGATGGTGTAACGGATGGTTGAGTCAGCTTGAGTAAGAAGGTCCCTGGTTCCACAGGTAACTTCAACGAAGCACACTTCGAAAGGCCGTCCGCTATCTCATTCTGAGTTCTCGGGACGTGCTCCATTTGCAGCCCTTCAAAGTGTTCTTCCAGCTTCCTCACTTCATCTACATAAGCTTCCATCAGAGGGCTCTGGTAGCTCTTGTTGACTTGCCGGACCACCAGTTGAGAATCTCCCCGCACAATCAGCTTTCTGATCCCAAGTTCGGCCGCAATCCTGAGGCCGGCGAGCAAGCCTTCATACTCAGCAGTATTGTTGGTTGCTTGCTCTCTTGGGAAGTGCATCTGGATAACATACTTGAGGTGCTCTCCGGTGGGCGCGATGAGTACCACGCCAGCACCGGCGCCTTGCAGCGAGAAGGCACCATCGAAGTACATTACCCACTCGCTTGTTGCTTCTTGTACGGGCGCGCTTGTTTCTTGGGCTTCTCCATCTGGCGTCGGGGTCCACTCAGCTATGAATTCTGCCAAAGCTCGGCTCTGAATGGTTGAAGTACTTTCAAACTTGAGTCCAAAGCTCGACAGCTCCAGTGCCCACTCGACGATCCTGCCTGTTGCCTCGGGATTGTGCAATATCCTCTTCAGCGGAAAGCGAGTGACCACTGTTATCTCATGTGCTTGGAAGTAATGGCGCAGCTTTCTCGAGGCCATGAGGAGGCCGAAAAGCAACTTCTGCACCCCAGAGTATCTTGATCTAGCCCCCTGCAAGAGGGAACTCACAAAATACACCGGGCGCTGCACCATCTTCTTCCGCGCTCCATCCTGTTCCTGCGCAGGGTCGTCCTTGTCGGGGCCAGAGCTTGCCGGAGCAGCCCCCCGCTTGTCGCTGGATTCGCTTGCAGGTGGTATAGACTCCTCGTCGGCCTCCTTCTCCGCCACTAACGCAGCACTAACCACCTGGTTGGTTGCCGCTAGGTATAGCAACAACTTCTCCTGTGGTCTAGGTGCGACAAGTATTGGAGTGGAGGATAGGTACCTTTTCAAATCTTGCAGCGCTGCCTCCGCTTCTGGAGTCCACTGCATGGGACCTGCCTTCTTCAAGATTTTAAAGAAGGGCAGGGCGCGTTCTGCAGACCTTGAAATGAACCGACTGAGGGCGGCCACACAACCCGCAAGCTTCCTGACGTCCTTGACGCGCTCTGGGGCTTCGATCTGCTCGATGGCTTTGATCTTGTCGGGATTAGCTTCAATCCCCCTCTGTGACACAAAGAACCCGAGAAGCTTGCCGGAGGGGACTCCGAAAACGCACTTCTCGGGGTTCAGCTTGAGCTGTATCCTGCGTAGGTTCTGAAATGTCTCTTCCAGATCTTGGACCAGGGTTTCCTTGCTCCTGCTCTTCACCACGATGTCATCCATGTAGGCCTCCACGTTCCTATGGATCTGTGGCTTGAAAGCAGTGTGCACTACCCTTGCAAACGTTGATCCCGCATTCTTAAGTCCAAACGGCATGCGTATGAAGCAATAGGTGCCGCACGGAGTGATAAATGCGGTCTTCTCTTCATCTTCTTTGGCCATAAAGACTTGGTGGTAGCCTGAATATGCATCAAGAAAAGAGAGTAGCTCACATCCGGCAGTGGAGTCAACAATCTGGTCAATGCGCGGCAAGGGAAATGGATCCTTGGGACATGCTTTATTCACATCGGTGAAGTCTATGCACAGTCTCCACTTCCCATTGGCTTTGCGCACGACGACCGGATTGGCCAGCCACGTTGGATGGATCACACCTCTCACTAGGCCTGCTGCCTCTAGCTTCTTGATCTCTTCGCTGATGAATTCTTGGCGCTCCACGGCTTGCTTTCTCACTTTCTGCTTGACGGGTCGCGCGTGAGGACAGACAGCGAGCTTGTGCTCAATCACCCTCCTGGGAACACCGGGGATGTCGGACGGTTGCCATGCAAACACGTCGACATTCGCCCGCAGGAAGGCAACGAGCGCGCTTTCCTATTTGCTGTCAAGCGTGGCACTGATGGTGAAGGTACCGCCAGTGCCGTCCTCCTTGGCGGACACCTTCTTGGTTGCCGGAGGAGCGGTCATTCCCTTCTTGCACTTGCCGGTGGAGCTCGATGGAACGTCCTCGACGGCGGCGCAGCACTCCGAAGAGGTGCGGTTGCCGGAGTGGGTCCCAGAGCACTTACCGGACTTGGTCCTTGCCTTCTTCCCCCCGGGGGCTTCAGCGGCAAGAGTGTCCTTCTCTGCCGCGGCTACTACATCCCGGTAGATCTTGTCGGCGCAGATAAGCGCGTCCTTTTTGTCGCCATGGACAGTGATGACGCTTATCGGCCCCGGCATCTTGAGTACGTTGTAGGCGTGGTGGGAAGCTGCCATGAACTTGGCGAGAGCGGGACGGCCGAGGATCCCATTGTATGGTAACAGGATATCAGCGACGTCGAACGTGATGCGCTCAGTCCTGAAGTTGAGCTCGCCGCCGAAGGTCACAGGCAGAGTAATCTTCCCCTTGGGCTTGCTCCTCCCCGGGTTGATTCCTTGGAAAGAACCGGTCTCTTTGAGCTCGCCGTCTGGGATCTGGAGTTTCTTGATCACAGCGGAGGAGATCAGGTTCAGCCCGGCCCCGCCGTCTACCAACATTTTGGTGACCTTGAGGTTGCGGATGGTGGGTGAGACCAGCATCGGCAAGCACCCGACCGCAGTTGTGCGGTCGGGGTGATCCTCAAGATCGAAAATGATGGGCGTGCTGGACCATTTGAGGAGCCTGCGCGACTCCACGGGCGGCTCTGCTGCGTTCACCTCTCGCACCCACCGCTTAAGCTGGCGGTGGGAGGTGTGCAGAGAGGCGCCGCCATCAACGCATAGGATCTCCGTGGCCTTCTGGAACTCCTGCTCGCTGTCATCTTCGTCTTCCATGTCTTCGTCGTCGTCTTCTTCATCCTCGTCGCGGCCCCGGGGAGGCCGATCGCCTTGCCGCTGCTTGGCCTTGCCGCGGCGTCCTCCCCGGCCGATGGGCGGCCGCTTCTTGCTTGGTTCGCCACCTCCACCCTGGGCCTTCCCCTTGTCGCGCCTCTCGTACTCAGCCTTCTGCTGCACGACGAGGTACTCGACGCTTTTGCAGTTGGAGAGATCGTGGCCCTTGGTGCGGTGGATCTTGCAGTATTGCTTGTCGGAGCCGTCCTGCTTGTCGGCTGCCGCCACGGGGGCAGGCTCCTTGCCGGAGCCGCCAGCCTGTGTTTGCTTGGCGGGAGCCTCCTTGCCGGACTCTTCGACGGCAAGCACCTCTTTCCTGTTCTTCCTCCTATTATTCCGCCGCTGGCTTCTCTTCGCCGGGGCGGTGTCGTCACTGTCGCTTTCTCCTGCGCCAGCATCCTCTCCGGGGAGTTTCCTCCCCTCCTCCGCGCGCGCGCACTTGTCAGCCAGGGCATATAGCTCGCTGACGTCCCGGACCTTGGTCATGGCCATCTCTTCACGCATGCGGTGGTTACGCACGTTCTGGTGGAACGCGCTGATAACCGCGGTAGGGTGAACGTCGAGGATGTTGCGATGCACGCGGCTGAAGCGCTGGATGTACTTGCGCAGGGATTCTCCTTCCTTCTGGGCTAGGATGTGGAGGTCGCTATCCTGGCCATGAGGTTTGTGGCCGCCTGTGAAGGCGCCAACAAACTGATGGCAAAGATCCGCCCAGGAAGAAATGGAGCCTTCCGGCAAGTGCATAAGCCACGAACGAACGTTCGGCTTAAGCACGAGCGGGAAGTAGTTCGCCAATATCCTCTCGTCGCGCCCCCCGGCAGCTTGCACAGCGATCGTGTAGATGCTGAGAAACTCCGAGGGGTGCGTCCTGCCGTCGTACTTCTCCGGTACGTCGGGCTTGAAGTTCTTCGTGCTGGGCCACCGGACGCGCCGCAGCTCACGGGTGAACGCAGGGCAACCTGCCGCGTACGGTAAGTCACCTGGTTCACCGGGCGCGTGCGCGTCGACAGCGTTCCCAGCCCGCTGGTCTGATTGCCGCCGAGTTTCTCGGCGGCGCTCAATCCTTGTTCTAGCGTCTTCTTGCTGCCGCTCGTCGAGGACTCGGCGCTGGTCCCGGCGAGTCCGCGGGTCTGACGACGCTGTAGAGCCGTCGTCGGCGTTGCTCCAGCGGGGCGGCGTCTTCTGCTTCTGCGCCGGGGAGTGCATGGTGGTTGCACCTCCGGCGGTCTTGTCGCCGTCGGCCTTCGTCTTCTCGATTTGCCGCGGCCGTGAGGTCGCCGGCTGCTGCGGCGTGTCGTTGTTGGCGAAGGCGATCAGGCTCTGGATGGTGGCCCTCCAGCCCTCGGCCTTGTCAGCCGCTGGAGGGTAGTCGAGGAGCAGTTGCGCTCTCGCGAGCGCTTCTGCCGGAGTGGAGGGGAACGGGGGCGAGTGGCGCGAGGAGCGGGATACGCTCGGACTCCTAACAATGTTAGAAAGAGCGGGGTCCCTCCCCGGCGCCTTCGCCTTGCCCGTGTCCGGACGGGGGCCCGGGGCGTCCCGTGAACCTCCAGTTTGCCCTTGGTCCAGCAAGC
This sequence comes from Aegilops umbellulata, assembly GCA_032464435.1. Taxonomy (NCBI): domain Eukaryota; kingdom Viridiplantae; phylum Streptophyta; class Magnoliopsida; order Poales; family Poaceae; genus Aegilops; species Aegilops umbellulata. Next base: position 153,932,040 of record CP136058.1, on the reverse strand, counting down.
GGATGCCGCCTCCTGTGGCATGGCGCTGCTGGGTCGTCGTTTGTCGGAACGGATGCGACGCGCCCTCGGAGGCCGAGGCTCGGTCGTCTGCCCTGTTCTTGGATTTGGTGGCGCCGCGAGTGTTCTCGCCGGTGGCCACCCCTCCGACGGCGTCTCCCCCGCCCACCGTTGGCTCCGGTAGCGGTGGAAGAGACGCGGACGGGCCCGCGACCTCTGAAGCCTTCTTCTTCGGGGCCATGGTGTTGATGAAGCTAGCGAATTCGGAGAAGCTGATGAAGAGCGCGCTCGCGCGAACGCCGGATCTGATCCGCCCAACCTCGACGCACCCCCTACCTGGCGCGCCAAAGATGTCGGGGCGGACGGCGTCCCCCGCGAGCACCTATGGGGCCGGAGCCCCTTTCGTTGTCCGGTGAGGGGGGCGGAGGGAGCACAGAGAGCAGATCGAGGCGAGCACACGGGCGGTTTACCCAGGTTCGGGCCGCGACGGACGCGTAAAACTCTACTCCTGCTTGGTTGTATTGAACTGGAGAGCTCGGGAGCTTGGAGAGCTAGCTACACCGAGCGTATAGCTGTCTGGATTCCCAATCTCCGAACCCCGGAACCCCCCTCTACGTTGCACACGGGCCTCCTTTTATAGCACAAAGGGGTCACCGACAGGTGTCAACGTAAGAGAAAGGGGTAAAAGTGTAAAAGGGGTGGAAGTTGTAACAGTGCGGGAACAGTGGCGCTGCAGCGCGGCACAGTGTTATCATACCTACTTCTGACGGTAGGGGACAAGGGCATTAAATGCCCGTCACGGTCGCCTGGACAGCACCGAGGCGGACCGTTAGGTGCGCCACCGCTCGCCACGATGGTGGCTGCATGCCTCCGCATGCCCCAGGCTGCGCGGTGCCCCGCCACGTGCCCTTGGGGGATGCCCCGGAGCGACGCGTGGGCGGGCGAGCTGGAGCGCAGTCCTGAGGTGGCGATTTGCCGCGGCAAGTGGCTTGCCGCGGGGGTCGTCTTCCTGTGCCTGATAGCTTGCCGGCTATCAGGCCTTGCCGGGGCTCATGGCGCGCCGCGGCGGGCTTCTCTTGTGGTGCCTGGGTTCGGCCTTCCCGACAAGCTCCTCTTGTCGGGGTCTCGATCTTCTGTCTCGTATACTTTGTTCTTGGATGGTATTACAGGGGCTTAGTCGTCCCGGCAAGCTCCTCTTGCCGGGGCCTTGTCTTCTTGGCCCGGCAAGCTCCTCTTGCCGGGGGCCTTGTCTTGAATGCTTGGTCTTCTCTTGGCGCTTCCTGGGCGGGCCTCGCCGCAGGGTGCTACAACTGCCCGTGCACAAGTCTGGGGTACTAAGGTACCCCTACTTTAGTACACCGACAATTTCAAACACCAGGGCACTTTTGATTGCCGGCAAAACATTGAGATGTTTGGTTTTAAAATTCTTGTAAATCCAAAACTCGTCTGAAATTCATGAAACTTGGCATGCTATCATGGAGCGGCATCGACATGCCGTGTTACAAATTTTGTCCCATCTGGGGCAGGTTTGTGTATATGCTTCTCAGAAACCGGAGCTTCTCACAACAAGCATGATGGTTTTCGGTAGGGAACGTCCCACCATTGGGGACGAAACGATATCCATTGCCGCTTATTGCTTTAAAAAAATCTCTTGTCAACATAGAACAACAGGAGTTTTGTGTGAATTTTTGTGACTTTTCGGGGTTCGTTTGGACATTTTTATGCATTAGCTGAGTCTTCACTCCATTTATGTGCATAATTCTAATTTGAACTACGTGCACATGCTCCAGTGCAGATAAATTGGTCGAAAAATAAAATGTGTGTCCTTGGGTGCATGCTTAGGTCCCATGCAAGAAATGGGAATAAATTTCAAACACCAGGGCACCGTTGATTGCTGGCAAAACATTGAGATGCCTGGTTTATAAATTCTAGTAAATCCAAAACTCATCTGAAATTCATGAAACTTGGCATGCTATCATGGAGCGGCATCAACATGCCGTGGTACAAATTTTGTCCCATTTGGGGCAGGTTTGTGTATATGCTTCGTAGAAACCGGGGCTTCTCACAACAAGCGTGATGGTTTTCGGTAGGGAACGTCCCACCTTTGGGGACGAAACGATATCCATTGTCGCTTATTGCTTTCAATTTTTTTTTCTCATGTCAACATAGAACAACAGGAGTGCATATAAATTGGTTGAAAAGTCAAATCTGTGTCATTGGGTGCATGCTTAGGTCCCTTGCAAGAAATGGGAATAAATTTCAAACACCAGGGCACCGTTGATTGCCGGCAAAACATTGAGAAGCCTGGTTTTTAAATTCTAGTAAATTCAAAACTCGTCTGAAATTGATGATACTTGGCATGCAATCATGGAGCGGCATCAACATGCCGTGGTACAAATTTTGTCCCATTTGGGGCAGGTTTGGGTATATGCTTCTTACAAACCGGAGCTTCTCACAACAAGCATGATGGTTTTCGGTAGGGAACATCCCACCTTTGGGGACGAAACAATATCCATTATCGCTTATTGCTTTCAAAAAACATCAAGTGTCAACATAGAACAACAGGAGTTTTGTGTGTGTTTGGACATTTTTATGCATTAGCTGAGTTTTCACTGCATTTATGTGCATAATTCAAATTGGAACTACATGCACATGCTCCAGTGCAAATAAATTGGTTGAAAAATCAAATCTGTGTCATTGGGTGCATGCTTAGGTCCCATGCAAGAAATGAGAATGAATTTCAAACACCAGGGCACCGTTGATTGCCGGCAAAACAATGAAATGTCTGATTTTCAAATTCTAGTAAATCCAAAACTTGTCTGAAATTCATGAAACTTGGAATGCTATCATGGAGCGGCATCAACATGCCGTGGTACAAATTTTGTCCCATTTGGGGCAGGTTTGTGTATATGCTTCTCACAAACCGGAGCTTCTCACAACAAGCATGATGGTTTTCCGTAGGGAACGTCCACCTTTGGGGACGAAACGATATCCATTGCCTCTTTTTGCTTTCAATTTTTTTTCTTGTGTCAACATAGAACAACAGGAGTGTTGTGTGAATTTTTTTGATTTTTCTGGGATCTTTTGGACACTTTTACGCATTAGCTGAGTTTTGAATGCATTTATGTGCATAATTCAAATTTGAACTACATGCACATGCTCCGGTGCATATAAATTGGTCGAAAAATCAAATATGTGTCATTGGGTGCATGCTTAGGTCCCATGCAAGAAACGGGAATGAATTTCAAACACCAGGGCACCGTTAATTGTGGGCAATACATTGATATGCCTGGTTTTTAAATTCTAGTAAATCCAAAACTCGTCTGAAATTCATGAAACTTGGCATGCTATCATGGAGCGGCATCAACGTGTCGTGGTACAAATTTTGTCCCATTTGGGGCAGGTTTGGGTATATGCTTCTCACAAACCGGAGCTTCTCACAGCAAGCATGATGGTTTTCGACAGGGAATGTCCCACCTTTGGGGACGAAACGATACCCATTGCCTCTTTTTGCTTTCAATTTTTTTCTCGTGTCAACATAGAACAACAAGAGTGTTGTGTGAATTTTTGTGAACTTTCAGGGATCGTTTGGACATTTTTATGCATTAGCTGAGTTTTCAATGCATTTATGTGCATAATTCAAATTTGAACTACATGCATATGCTCAAGCCCATATAAGTTGGTCGAAAAATCAAATATGTGTCATTGGGTGCATGCTTAGGTCCCATGCAAGAAATGGTAATGAATTTCAAACAACACGGCACCTTTGATTGCCGGCAAAACATTGAGATGCCTGGTTTTAAAATTCTAGTAAATCCAAAACTCGTCTGAAATTCAGGAAACTTGGCACGCTATCATGGAGCGGCATCAACATGCCGTGGTACAAATTTTGTCCCATTTGGGGCAGGTTTGGGTATATGCTTCTCACAAACCGGAGCTTCTAACAACAAGCATGATGGTTTTCGGTAGGGAACGTCCCACCTTTGGGGACGAAACAATATCCATTTCCTCTTTTTGCTTTCAATTTTTTTTTCTCATGTCAACATAGAACAACAGGAGTGTTGTGTGAATAGTTGTGATTTTTGGGGATCATTTGGACATTTTTATGCATTAGCTGAATTTTCAATGCATTTATGTGCATAATTCAAATTTGAAGTATATGCACATGCTCCAGTGTATATAAATTGGTCGAAAAATCAAATCTGTGTCATTGGGTGCTTGCTTAGGTCCCATGCAAGAAATGGGAATGAATTTCAAACACCAGGGCACCGTTGATTGCCGGCAAAATATTGAGATGCCTGGTTTTTAAATTCTAGTAAATCCACAACTCGTCTGAAATTCATGAAACTTGGCATGCTATCATGGAGCGGCATCAACATGCCAAGGTACAAATTTTGTCCCATTTGTGGCAGGTTTGTGTATATGCTACTCACAAACCGGGGCTTCTCACAACAACCATGATGGTTTTCGGTAGGGAACGTCCCACCTTTGGGGACGAAACAATATCCATTATCGCTTATTGCTTTCAAAAGAAATTCTCGTGTCAACATAGAACAACAGGAGTTTTGTGTGCGTTTGGACATTTTTATGCATTAGCTGAGTTGTCACTTCATTTATGTGCATAATTCAAATTTGAACTACATGCACATGCTCCAGTGCAGATAAATTGGTGGAAAAATAAAATCTGTGTCCTTGGGTGCATGCTTAGGTCGCATGCAAGAAATGGGAATGAATTTCGAACACCAGGGCACCGATGATTGCTGGCGAAACATTGAGATGCTTGGTTTTTAAATTCTGGTAAATCCAAAACTCGTCTGAAATTCATGAAACTTGGCATGCTATCATGGAGCGGCATCAACATGCCGTGGTACAAATTTTGTCCCATTTGGGGCAGGTTTGTGTATATGCTTCTCACAAACCGGAGCTTCTCACAACAAGCATGATGGTTTTCCGTAGGGAACGTCCACCTTTGGGGACGAAACGATATCCATTGCCTCTTTTTGCTTTCAATTTTTTTTCTCGTGTCAACATAGAACAACAGGAGTGTTGTGTGAATTTTTTTGATTTTTCAGGGATCTTTTGGACATTTTTACGCATTAGCTGAGTTTTCAATGCATTTATGTGCATAATTCAAATTTGAACTACATGCACATGCTCCGGTGCATATAAATTGGTCGAATAATCAAATCTGTGTCATTGGGTGCATGCTTAGGTCCCATGCAAGAAACGGGAATGAATTTCAAACACCAGGGCACCGTTAATTGTGGGCAATACATTGAGATGCCTGGTTTTTAAATTCTAGTAAATCCAAAACTCGTCTGAAATTCATGAAACTTGGCATGCTATCATGGAGAGGCATCAATGTGTCGTGGTACAAATTTTGTCCCATTTGGGGCAGGTTTGGGTATATGCTTCTCACAAACCGGAGCTTCTCACAACAAGCATGATGGTTTTCGATAGGGAATGTCCCACCTTTGGGGACGAAACGATATCCATTGCCTCTTTTTGCTTTCAATTTTTTTCTCGTGTCAACATAGAACAACAAGAGTGTTGTGTGAATTTTTGTGAACTTTCGGGGATCGTTTGGACATTTTTATGCATTAGCTGAGTTTTCAATGCATTTATGTGCATAATTCAAATTTGAACTACATGCATATGCTCAAGCCCATATAAGTTGGTCGAAAAATCAAATATGTGTCATTGGGTGCATGCTTAGGTCCCATGCAAGAAATGGTAATGAATTTCAAACAACACGGCACCTTTGATTGCCGGCAAAACATTGAGATGCCTGGTTTTAAAATTCTAGTAAATCCAAAACTCGTCTGAAATTCAGGAAACTTGGCATGCTATCATGGAGCGGCATCAACATGCCGTGGTACAAATTTTGTCCCATTTGGGGCAGGTTTGTGTATATGCTTCTCACAAACGGGAGCTTCTCACAACAAGCATAATGGTTTTCGGTAGGGAACGTCCCACCTTTGGGGACAAAACGATATCCATTGTCGCTTATTGCTTTCAAAAAAATATCTCTTGTCAACATAGACCAACAGGAGTTTTGTGTGAATTTTTGTGATTTTTCGGGGTTCGTTTGGACTTTTTTATGCATTAGCTGAGTTTTCACTCCATTTATGTGCATAATTCAAATTTGAACTACATGCACATTGTTCAGTGCAGATAAATTGGTTAAAAAATAAAATTGTGTCCTTGGGGGCATGCTTAGGTCCCATGCAAAAAATGGGAATAAATTTCAAACACCAGGGCACCGTTGATTGCTGGCAAAACATTGAGATTCCAGCTTTTTAAATTCTAGTAAATCCAAAACTCGTCTGAAATTCATGAAACTTGGCATGCTATCATGGAGCGGCATCAACATGCCGTGGTACAAATTTTGTCCCATTTGGGGCAAGTTTGGGTATATGCTTCTCACAAACCGGAGCTTCTAACAACGAGCATGATGGTTTTCGGTAGGGAACGTCCCACCTTTGGGGACGAAACGATATCCATTTCCTCTTTTTGCTTTCAATTTTTTTTCTCATGTCAACATAAAACAACAGGAGTGTTGTGTGAATAGTTGTGATTTTGGGGATCATTTGGACATTTTTATGCATTAGCTGAATTTTCAATGCATTTATGTGCATAATTCAAATTTGAAGTACATGCACATGCTCCAGTGCATATAAATTGGTCGAAAAATCAAATCTGTGTCATTGGGTGCTTGCTTAGGTCCCATGCAAGAAATGGGAATGAATTTCAAACACCAGGGCACCGTTGATTGCCGGCAAAACATTGAGATGCCTGGTTTTTAAATTATAGTAAATCCACAACTCGTCTGTAATTCATGAAACTTGGCATGCTATCATGGAGCGGCATCAACATGCCATGGTACAAATTTTGTCCCATTTGTGGCAGGTTTGTGTATATGCTACTCACAAACCGGAGCTTCTCACAACAAGCATGATGGTTTTCGGTAGGGAACGTCCCACCTTTGGGGCCGAAACAATATCCATTATCGCTTATTGCTTTCAAAAGAAATTCTCGTGTCAACATAGAACAACAGGAGTTTTGTGTGCGTTTGGACATTTTTATGCATTAGCTGAGTTGTCACTGCATTTATGTGCATAATTCAAATTTGAACTACATGCACATGCTCCAGTGCAGATAAATTGGTCGAAAAATAAAATCTGTGTCCTTGGGTGCATGCTAAGGTCGCATGCAAGAAATGGGAATGAATTTCAAACACCAGGGCTCCAATGATTGCTGGCGAAACATTGAGATGCCTGGTTTTTAAATTCTGGTAAATCCAAAACTCGTCTAAAATTCACGAAACTTGGCATGCTATCATGGAGCGGCATCAACATGCCGTCGTACAAATTTTGTCCCATTTGGGGCAGGTTTGGGTATATGCGTCTCATAAACCGGAGCTTCTCACAACAAGCATGATGGTTTTCGGTAGGGAACGTCCCACCTTTGGGGACGAAACGATATCCATTGCCTCTTTTTGCTTTCAATTTTTTTTCTCGTGTCAACATATAACAACAGGAGTGTTGTGTGAATTTTTGTGATTTTTCGGGGATCTTTTGGACATTTTTATGCATTAGCTGAGTTTTCAATGCATTTATGTGCATAATTCAAATTTGAACTACATGCACATGCTCTAGTGCATATAAATTGGTCGAAAAATCAAATCTGTGTCATTGGGTGCATGCTTAGGTCCCATGCAAGAAACGGGAATGAATTTCAAACACCAGGGCACCATTGATTGTCGGCAATACATTGAGATGCGTGGTTTTTAAATTCTAGTAAATCCTAAACTCGTCTGAAATTCATGAAACTTGGCATGCTATCATGGAGCGGCATCAACATGCCGTGGTACAAATTTTGTCCCATTTGGGGCAGGTTTGGGTATATGCGTCTCATAAACCGGAGCTTCTCACAACAAGCATGATGGTTTTCGGTAGGGAACATCCCACCTTTGGGGACGAAACGATATCCATTGCCGTTTATTGCTTTCAATTTTTTTTCTCGTGTCAACATAGAACAACAGGAGTTTTTTGTGAATTTTTGTGATTTTTTGGGGTTCGTTTGGACATTTTTATGCAATAGCTAAGTTTTCACTGCACTTATGTGCATAATTCAAATTTGAACTACATGCACATGCTCCAGTGCAGATAAATTGGTCGAAAAATAAAATCTGTGTCCTTGGGTACATGCTTAGGTCCCATGCAAGAAATGGGAATGAATTCTAAACACCAAGGCACCATTGATTGCCGGCAAAACATTTAGATGCCTGGTTTTTAAATTCTAGTAAATCCAAAACTCGTCTGAAATTTATGAAACTTGGCATGCTATCATGGAGCGGCATCAACATGCCGTGGTACAAATTTTGTCCCATTTGGGGCAAGTTTGGGTATATGCTTCTCACAAACCGGAGCTTCTCACAACAAGCTTGATGGTTTTCGGTAGGGAACGTCCCACCTTTGGGGACGAAACGATATCCATTGCCTCTTTTTGCTTTCAATTTTTTTCTCGTGTCAACATAGAACAACAAGAGTGTTGTGTGAATTTTTGTGAACTTTCGGGGATCGTTTGGACATTTTTATGCATTAGCTGAGTTTTCAATGCATTTATGTGCATAATTCAAATTTGAACTACATGCATATGCTCAAGCCCATATAAGTTGGTCGAAAAATCAAATATGTGTCATTGGGTGCATGCTTAGGTCCCATGCAAGAAATGGTAATGAATTTCAAACAACACGGCACCTTTGATTGCCGGCAAAACATTGAGATGCCTGGTTTTAAAATTCTAGTAAATCCAAAACTCGTCTGAAATTCAGGAAACTTGGCATGCTATCATGGAGCGGCATCAACATGTCGTGGTACAAATTTTGTCCCATTTGGGGCAGGTTTGTGTATATGCTTCTCACAAACGGGAGCTTCTCACAACAAGCATAATGGTTTTCGGTAGGGAACGTCCCACCTTTGGGGACGAAACGATATCCATTGTCGCTTATTGCTTTCAAAAAAATATCTCTTGTCAACATAGACCAACAGGAGTTTTGTGTGAATTTTTGTGATTTTTCGGGGTTCGTTTGGACTTTTTTATGCATTAGCTGAGTTTTCACTCCATTTATGTGCATAATTCAAATTTGAACTACATGCACATTGTTCAGTGCAGATAAATTGGTTAAAAAATAAAATTGTGTCCTTGGGGGCATGCTTAGGTCCCATGCAAAAAATGGGAATAAATTTCAAACACCAGGGCACCGTTGATTGCTGGCAAAACATTGAGATTCCAGCTTTTTAAATTCTAGTAAATCCAAAACTCGTCTGAAATTCATGAAACTTGGCATGCTATCATGGAGCGGCATCAACATGCCGTGGTACAAATTTTGTCCCATTTGGGGCAAGTTTGGGTATATGCTTCTCACAAACCGGAGCTTCTAACAACAAGCATGATGGTTTTCGGTAGGGAACGTCCCACCTTTGGGGATGAAACGATATCCATTTCCTCTTTTTGCTTTCAATTTTTTTTCTCATGTCAACATAGAACAACAGGAGTGTTGTGTGAATAGTTGTGATTTTGGGGATCATTTGGACATTTTTATGCATTAGCTGAATTTTCAATGCATTTATGTGCATAATTCAAATTTGAAGTACATGCACATGCTCCAGTGCATATAAATTGGTCGAAAAATCAAATCTGTGTCATTGGGTGCTTGCTTAGGTCCCATGCAAGAAATGGGAATGAATTTCAAACACCAGGGCACCGTTGATTGCCGGCAAAACATTGAGATGCCTGGTTTTTAAATTCTAGTAAATCCACAACTCGTCTGTAATTCATGAAACTTGGCATGCTATCATGGAGCGGCATCAACATGCCATGGTACAAATTTTGTCCCATTTGTGGCAGGTTTGTGTATATGCTACTCACAAACCGGAGCTTCTCACAACAAGCATGATGGTTTTCGGTAGGGAACGTCCCACCTTTGGGGCCGAAACAATATCCATTATCGCTTATTGCTTTCAAAAGAAATTCTCGTGTCAACATAGAACAACAGGAGTTTTGTGTGCGTTTGGACATTTTTATGCATTAGCTGAGTTGTCACTGCATTTATGTGCATAATTCAAATTTGAACTACATGCACATGCTCCAGTGCAGATAAATTGGTCGAAAAATAAAATCTGTGTCCTTGGGTGCATGCTTAGGTCGCATGCAAGAAATGGGAATGAATTTCGAACACCAGGGCACCAATGATTGCTGGCGAAACATTGAGATGCCTGGTTTTTAAATTCTGGTAAATCCAAAACTCGTCTGAAATTCACGAAACTTGGCATGCTATCATGGAGCGGCATCAACATGCCGTGGTACAAATTTTGTCCCATTTGGGGCAGGTTTGGGTATATGCGTCTCATAAACCGGAGCTTCTCACAACAAGCATGATGGTTTTCGGTAGGGAACGTCCCACCTTTGGGGACGAAACGATATCCATTGCCTCTTTTTGCTTTCAATTTTTTTTCTCGTGACAACATATAACAACAGGAGTGTTGTGTGAATTTTTGTGATTTTTCGGGGATCTTTTGGACGTTTTTATGCATTAGCTGAGTTTTCAATGCATTTATGTGCATAATTCAAATTTGAACTACATGCACATGCTCTAGTGCATATAAATTGGTCGAAAAATCAAATCTGTGTCATTGGGTGCATGCTTAGGTCCCATGCAAGAAACGGGAATGAATTTCAAACACCAGGGCACCATTGATTGTCGGCAATACATTGAGATGCGTGGTTTTTAAATTCTAGTAAATCCTAAACTCGTCTGAAATTCATGAAACTTGGCATGCTATCATGGAGCGGCATCAACATGCCGTGGTACAAATTTTGTCCCATTTGGGGCAGGTTTGGGTATATGCGTCTCATAATCCGGAGCTTCTCACAACAAGCATGATGGTTTTCGGTAGGGAACATCCCACCTTTGGGGACGAAACGATATCCATTGCCGTTTATTGCTTTCAATTTTTTTTCTCGTGTCAACATAGAACAACAGGAGTTTTTTGTGAATTTTTGTGATTTTTTGGGGTTCGTTTGGACATTTTTATGCAATAGCTAAGTTTTCACTGCACTTATGTGCATAATTCAAATTTGAACTACATGCACATGCTCCAGTGCAGATAAATTGGTCGAAAAATAAAATCTGTGTCATTGGGTGCATGCTTAGGTCCCATGCAAGAAATGGGAATGAATTCTAAACACCAAGGCACCATTGATTGCCGGCAAAACATTTAGATGCCTGGTTTTTAAATTCTAGTAAATCCAAAACTCGTCTGAAATTTATGAAACTTGGCATGCTATCATGGAGCGGCATCAACATGCCGTGGTACAAATTTTGTCCCATTTGGGGCAAGTTTGGGTATATGCTTCTCACAAACCGGAGCTTCTCACAACAAGCTTGATGGTTTTCGGTAGGGAACGTCCCACCTTTGGGGACGAAACGATATCCATTGCCTCTTTTTGCTTTCAATTTTTTTTCTCATGTCAACATAGAACAATAGGAGTGTTGTGTGAATTTTTGTGATTTTTCGGGGATCTTTTGGACATTTTTATGCATTAGCTGAGTTTTCAATGCATTTATGTGCATAATTCAAATTTGAACTACATGCATATGCTCAAGGCCATATAAATTGGTCGAAAAATCAAATCTGTTTCATTGGGTGCATGCTTAGGTCGCATGCAAGAAATGGGAATGAATTTCAAACACCACGGCACCGTTGATTGCCGGCAAAACATTGAGATGCTTGGTTTTAAAATTCTAGTAAATCCAAAGCTCGTCTGAAATTCATGAAACTTGGCGTGCTATCATGGAGCGGCATCAACATGCCGTGGTACAAATTTTGTCCCATTTGGGGCAGGTTTGTGTAAATGCTTCTCACAAACCGGAGCTTCTCACAACAAGCATGATGGTTTTCGGTAGGGAACGTCCCACCTTTGGGGACGAAACGATATCCATTGTCGCTTATTGCTTTCAAAAAAATATCTCTTGTCAACATAGAACAACAGGAGTTTTGTGTGAGTTTTTGTGATTTTTGGGGTTCGTTTGGACTTTTTTATGCATTAGCTGAGTTTTCACTCCATTTATGTGCATAATTCAAATTTGAACTACATGCACATTCTTCAGTGCAGATAAATTGGTCAAAAAATAAAATCTGTGTCCTTGGGTGCATGCTTAGGTCCCATGCAAGAAATGGGAATAAATTTCAAACACCAAGGCACCATTGATTGCTGGCAAAACATTGAGATGCCTGGTTTTTAAATTCTAGTAAATCCAAAACTCGTCTGAAATTCATGAAACTTGGCATTGTATCATGGAGCGGCATCAACATGTCGTGGTACAAAGTTTGTCCCATTTGGGGCAGGTTTGGGTATATGCTTCTCACAAACCGGAGCTTCTAACAACAAGCATGATGGTTTTCGGTAGGGAACGTCCCACCTTTGGGGACGAAACGATATCCATTTCCTCTTTTTGCTTTCAATTTTTTTTCTTGTGTCAACATAGAACAACAGGAGTGTTGTGTGAATTTTTGTGATTTTTGGGGATCGTTTGGACATTTTTATGCATTAGCTGAATTTTCAATGCATTTATGTGCATAATTCAAATTTGAAGTACATGCACATGCTCCATTGCATATAAATTGGTCGGAAAATCAAATCTGTGTCATTGGGTGCAGGCTTAGGTCCCATGCAAGAAATTGGAATGAATTTCAAACACCAGGGCACCGTTGATTGCCGGCAAAACATTGAGATGCCTGGTTTTTAAATTCTAGTAAATCCAAAACTCGTCTGAAATTCATGAAACTTGGCATGCTATCATGGAGCGGCATCAACATGCCGTGGTACAAATTTTTTCCCATTTGGGGCAGGTTTGTGTATATGCTTCTCACAAACCGGAGCTTCTCACAACAAGCATGATGGTTTTCGGTAGGGAACGTCCCACCTTTGGGGACGAAACAATATCCATTATCGCGTATTGCTTTCAAAAAAAATTCTCGTGTCAACATAGAACAACAGGAGTTTTATGTGCGTTTGGAAATTTTTATGCATTAGCTGAGTTGTCACTGCATTTATGTGCATAATTCAAATTTGAACTACATGCACATGCTCTAGTGTAGATAAATTGGTCGAAAAATAAAATATGTGTCCTTGGGTGCATGCCTAGGTCCCATGCAAGAAATGGGAATGAATTTCAAACACCAGGGCACCGTTGATTGCTGGCGAAACATTGAGATGCCTGGTTTTTGAATTCTAGTAAATCAAAAACTCATCTGAAATTTATGAAACTTAGCATGCTATCATGGAGCGGCATCAACATGTCGTGGTACAAATTTTGTCCCATTTGGGGCAGGTTTGGGTATATGCGTCTCATAAACCGGAGCTTCTCACAACAAGCATGATGGTTTTCGGTAGGGAACGTCCCACCTTTGGGGACGAAACGATATCCATTGCCTCTTTTTTCTTTCAAAATTTTTTCTCGTGTCAACATAGAACGATAGGAGTGTTGTGTGAATTTTTGTGATTTTTAGGGGATCATTTGGACTTTTTTATGCATTAGCTGAGTTTTCAATGCATTTATGTGCATAATTCAAATTTGATCTACATGCACATGCTCCAGTGCATATAAATTGGTTGAAAAATCAAATCTGTGTCACTGGGTGCATGCTTAGGTCCCATGCAAGAAATGGGAATAAATTTCAAACACCAGGGCACCGTTGATTGCCAGCCAAACATTGAGATGCCTGGTTTTGAAATTCTAGTAAATCCAAAACACGTCTGAAATTCATGAAACTTGGCATGGTATCATGGAGCGGCATCAACATGTCATGGTACAAATTTTGTCCCATTTGGGGCATGTTTGGGTATATGCTTCTCACAAATCGGATCTTCTCACAACAAGCATGATTGTTTTCGGTAGGGAACGTCCCACATTTGGGGCCAAACGATATCCATTGCCTCTTATTGCTTTCAAATTTTTTTTCTTGTGTCAACATAGAACAATAGGAGTGTTGTGTGAATTTTTGTGATTTTTCAGGGTTCCTTTGGACATTTTTATGCATTAACTGAGTTTTCAATGCATTTATGTGCATAATTCAAATTTGATCTACATGCACATGCTCTAGTGCATATAAATTGGTTGAAAAATCAAATATCTGTCCTTGGGTGCATGCTTAGGTCCCGTGCAAGAAATGGGAATGAATTTCAAACACCCAGGCACCATTGATTGCCGGCAACATTGAGATGCCTGGTTTTTAAATTCTAGTAAATCCAAAACTCGTCTAAAATTCATGAAACTTGGCATGCTATCATGGAGCGGCATCAACATGTCGTCGTACAATTCTTTTCCCATTTGGGGCAAGTTTGTGTATATGCTTCTCACAAACCGGAGCTTCTCACAACAAGCATGATGGTTTTCGGTAGGGAACGTCCCACCTTTGGGGACGAAACGATATCCATTGCCGCTTATTGCTTTCAATTTTTTTTCTCGTGTCAACATAGAACAACAGGAGTTTTGTGTGAATTTTTGTGATTTTTTTGGGTTTGTTTGGACATTTTTATGCAATAGCTAAGTTTTCACTGCACTTATGTGCATAATTCAAATTTGAACTACATGCACATGCTCCAGTGCAGATAAATTGGTCGAAAAATAAAATATGTGTCCTTGGGTACATGCTTAGGTCCCATGCAAGAAATGGGAATGAATTTCAAACACCAAGGCACCGTTGATTGCCGGCAAAACATTTAGATGCCTGGTTTTTAAATTCTAGTAAATCCAAAACTTGTCTGAAATTCATGAAACCTTGCATGCCATCATGGAGCGACATCAACATGCCGTGGTACAAATTTTGTCCCATTTGGGGCAGGTTTGGGTATATGCTTCTCACAAACTGGAGCTTCACACAACAAGCTTGATGGTTTTCGGTAGGGAACGTCCCACCTTTGGGGACGAAACGATATCCATTGTCGCTTATTGCTTTCAAAAAAATATCTCTTCTCAACATAGACCAATAGGAGTTTTGTGTGAATTTTTGTGATTTTTCGGGGTTCGTTTGGACTTTTTTATGCATTAGCTGAGTTTTCACTCCATTTATGTGCATAATTCAAATTTGAACTACATGCACATTCTTCAGTGCAGATAAATTGGTCAAAAAAATAAAATCTGTGTCCTTGGGTGCATGCTTAGGTCCCATGCAAGAAATGAGAATAAATTTGAAACACCAGGGCACTGTTGATTGCTGGCAAAACTTTGAGATGCCTGGTTAAATTCTAGTAAATCCAAAACTCGTCAGAAATTCATGAAACTTGGCATGGTATCATGGAGCGGCATCAACATGTCGTGGTACAAATTTTGTCCCATTTGGGGCAGGTTTGGGTATATGCTTCTCACAAACCGGAGCTTCTAACAACAAGCATGATGGTTTTCGGTAGGGAACGTCCCACCTTTGGGGACGAAACGATATCCATTTCCTCTTTTTGCTTTCAATTTTTTTTCTCGTGTCAACATAGAACAACAGGAGTGTTGTGTGAATTTTTGTGATTTTTGGGGATCGTTTGGACATTTTTATGCATTAGCTGAATTTTCAATGCATTTATGTGCATAATTCAAATTTGAAGTACATGCACATGCTCCAGTGCATATAAATTGGTCGAAAAATCATATCTGTGTCATTGGGTGCATGCTTAGGTCCCATGCAAGAAATGGGAATAAATTTCAAACACCAGGGCACCGTTGATTGCCGGCAAAACATTGAGATGCCTGGTTTTTAAATTCTAGTAAATCCACAACTCGTCCGAAATTCATGAAACTTGGCATGCTATCATGGAGCGGCATCAACATGCCGTGGTACAAATTTTGTCCCATTTGGGGCAGGTTTGTGTATATGCTTCTCACAAACCGGAGCTTCTCACAACAAGCATGATGGTTTTCGGTAGGGAACGTCCCACCTTTGGGGACGAAACAATATCCATTATCGCTTATTGCTTTCAAAAAAACTTCTCGTGTCAACATAGAACAACAGGAGTTTTGTGTGCGTTTGGACATTTTTATGCATTCGCTGAGTTGTCACTGCATTTATCTGCATAATTCAAATTTGAACTACATGCACACGCTCCAGTGCAAATAAATTGGTCGAAAAATAAAATATGTGTCCTTGGGTGCATGCTTAGGTCCCATGCAAGAAATGGGAATGAATTTCAAACACCAGGGTACTGTTGATTGCTGGCGAAACATTGAGATGCCTGGTTTTTAAATTCTAGTAAATCAAAAACTCGTCTGGAATTCATGAAACTTGGCATGCTATCATGGAGCGGCATCAACATGCCGTGGTACAAATTTTGTCCCATTTGGGGCAGGTTTGGGTATATGCGTCTCATAAACCGGAGCTTCTCACAACAAGCATGATGGTTTTCGGTAGGGAACGTCCCACCTTTGGGGACGAAACGATATCCATTGCCTCCTTTTGCTTTCAATTTTTTTCTCGTGTCAAGATAGAACAACACGAGTGTTGTGTGATTTTTTTTGATTTTTCGGGGATCTTTTGGACATTTTTATGCATTAGCTGAGTTTTCAATGCATTTATGTGCATAATTCAAATTTGAACTACATGCACATGCTCCAGTGCATATAAATTGGTCGAAAAATCAAATCTGTGTCATTGGGTGCATGCTTTGGTCACATGCAAGAAACGGGAATGAATTTCAAACACCAGGGCACCGTTGATTGCCGGCAAAACATTGAGATGCCTGGTTTTTAAATTCTAGTAAATCCACAACTCGTCCGAAATTCATGAAACTTGGCATGCTATCATGGAGCGGCATCAACATGCCGTGGTACAAATTTTGTCCCATTTGGGGCAGGTTTGTGTATATGCTTCTCACAAACCGGAGCTTCTCACAACAAGCATGATGGTTTTCGGTAGGGAACGTCCCACCTTTGGGGACGAAACAATATCCATTATCGCTTATTGCTTTCAAAAAAACTTCTCGTGTCAACATAGAACAACAGGAGTTTTGTGTGCGTTTGGACATTTTTATGCATTCGCTGAGTTGTCACTGCATTTATCTGCATAATTCAAATTTGAACTACATGCACACGCTCCAGTGCAAATAAATTGGTCGAAAAATAAAATATGTGTCCTTGGGTGCATGCTTAGGTCCCATGCAAGAAATGGGAATGAATTTCAAACACCAGGGTACCGTTGATTGCTGGCGAAACATTGAGATGCCTGGTTTTTAAATTCTAGTAAATCAAAAACTCGTCTGGAATTCATGAAACTTGGCATGCTATCATGGAGCGGCATCAACATGCCGTGGTACAAATTTTGTCCCATTTGGGGCAGGTTTGGGTATATGCGTCTCATAAACCGGAGCTTCTCACAACAAGCATGATGGTTTTCGGTAGGGAACGTCCCACCTTTGGGGACGAAACGATATCCATTGCCTCCTTTTGCTTTCAATTTTTTTCTCGTGTCAAGATAGAACAACACGAGTGTTGTGTGAATTTTTTTGATTTTTCGGGGATCTTTTGGACATTTTTATGCATTAGCTGAGTTTTCAATGCATTTATGTGCATAATTCAAATTTGAACTACATGCACATGCTCCAGTGCATATAAATTGGTCGAAAAATCAAATCTGTGTCATTGGGTGCATGCTTTGGTCACATGCAAGAAACGGGAATGAATTTCAAACACCAGGGCACCGTTGATTGTCGGCAATACATTGAGATGCCTGGTTTTTAAATTCTAGTAAATCCAAAACTCGTCTGAAATTCATGAAACTTGGCATGCTATCATGGAGCGGCATCAACATGCCGTCGTACAATTCTTTTTCCATTTGGGCAGGTTTGTGTATATGCTTCTCACAAACCGGAGCTTCTCACAACAAGCATGATGGTTTTCGGTAGGGAACGTCCCACCTTTGGGGACGAAACGATATCCATTGCCGCTTATTGCTTTCAATTTTTTTCTCGTGTCAACATAGAACAACAGGAGTTTTGTGTGAATTTTTGTGATTTTTTGGGGTTTGTTTGGACATTTTCATGCAATAA
Organism: Aegilops umbellulata; assembly: GCA_032464435.1. Classification (NCBI taxonomy): domain Eukaryota; kingdom Viridiplantae; phylum Streptophyta; class Magnoliopsida; order Poales; family Poaceae; genus Aegilops; species Aegilops umbellulata. Next base: position 153,913,947 of record CP136058.1, on the reverse strand, counting down.
CTAAGTTTTCACTGCACTTATGTGCATAATTCAAATTTGAACTACATGCACATGCTCCAGTGCAGATAAATTGGTCAAAAAATAAAATCTGTGTCCTTGGGTACATGCTTAGGTCCCATGCAAGAAATGGGAATGAATTTCAAACACCAAGGCACCGTTGATTGCCGGCAAAACATTTAGATGCCTGGTTTTAAAATTCTAGTAAATCTAAAACTTGTCTGATACTCATGAAACCTTGCATGCCATCATGGAGCGACATCAACATGCCATGGTACAAATTTTGTCCCATTTGGGGCAGGTTTGGGTATATGCTTCTCACAAACCGGAGCTTCTCACAACAAGCCTGATGGTTTTCGGTAGGGAACGTCCCACCTTTGGGGACGAAACGATATCCATTGTCGCTTATTGCTTTCAAAAAAATATCACTTCTCAACATAGACCAACAGGAGTTTTGTGTGAATTTTTGTGATTTTTCGGGGTTCGTTTGGACTTTTTTATGCATTAGCTGAGTTTTCACTCCATTTATGTGCATAATTCAAATTTGAACTACATGCACATTCTTCAGTGCAGATAAATTGGTCAAAAAAATAAAATCTGTTTCCTTGGGTGCATGCTTAGGTCCCATGCAAGAAATGAGAATAAATTTGAAACACCAGGGCACTGTTGATTGCTGGCAAAACTTTGAGATGCCTGGTTAAATTCTAGTAAATCCAAAACTCGTCAGAAATTCATGAAACTTGGCATGGTATCATGGAGCGGCATCAACATGTCGTGGTACAAATTTTGTCCCATATGGGGCAGGTTTGGGTATATGCTTCTCACAAACCGGAGCTTCTAACAACAAGCATGATGGTTTTCGGTAGGGAACGTCCCACCTTTGGGGACGAAACGATATCCATTTCCTCTTTTTGCTTTCAATTTTTTTTCTCGTGTCAACATAGAACAACAGGAGTGTTGTGTGATTTTTTGTGATTTTTGGGGATCCTTTGGACATTTTTATGCATTAGCTGAATTTTTAATGCATTTATGTGCATAATTCAAACTTGAAGTACATGCACATGCTCCAGTGCATATAAATTGGTCGAAAACTCATATCTGTGTCATTGGGTGCATGCTTAGGTCCCATGCAAGAAATGGGAATGAATTTCAAACACCAGGGCACCGTTGATTGCCGGCAAAACATTGAGATGCCTGGTTTTTAAATTCTAGTAAATCCACAACTCGTGTGAAATTCATGAAACTTGGCATGCTATCATGGAGCGGCATCAACATGCCGTGGTACAAATTTTGTCCCATTTGGGGCAGGTTTGTGTATATGCTTCTCACAAACCGGAGCTTCTCACAACAAGCATGATGGCTTTCGGTAGGGAACGTCCCACCTTTGGGGACGAAACAATATCCATTATCGCTTATTGCTTTCAAAAAAAATTCTCGTGTCAACATAGAACAACAGGAGTTTTGTGTGCGCTTGGACATTTTTATGCATTAGCTAAGTTGTCACTGCATTTATGTGCATAATTCAAATTTGAACTACATGCACACGCTCCAGTGCAGATAAATTGGTCGAAAAATAAAATATGTGTCCTTGGGTGCATGCTTAGGTCCCATGCAAGAAATGGGAATGAATTTCAAACACCAGGGCACCGTTGATTGCTGGCGAAACATTGAGATGCCTGGTTTTTAAATTCTAGTAAATCAAAAACTCGTCTAGAATTCATGAAACTTGGCATGCTATCATGGAGCGGCATCAACATGTCGTGGTACAAATTTTGTCCCATTTGGGGCAGGTTTGGGTATATGCGTCTCATAAACCGGAGCTTCTCACAACAAGCATGATGGTTTTCGGTAGGGAACGTCCCACCTTTGGGGACGAAACGATATCCATTGCCTCTTTTTGCTTTCAATTTTTTTTCTCGTGTCAACATATAACAACAGGAGTGTTGTGTGAATTTTTGTGATTTTTCGGGGATCTTTTGGACATTTTTATGCATTAGCTGAGTTTTCAATGCATTTATGTGCATAATTCAAATTTGAACTACATGCACATGCTCCAGTGCATATAAATTGGTCGAAAAATCAAATCTGTGTCATTGGGTGCATGCTTTGGTCACATGCAAGAAACGGGAATGAATTTCAAACACCAGGGCACCAATGATTGTCGGCAATACATTGAGATGCCTGGTTTTTAAAGTCTAGTAAATCCAAAACTCGTCTGAAATTCATGAAACTTGGCATGCTATCATGGAGCGGCATCAACATGCCGTCGTACAATTCTTTTTCCATTTGGGGCAGGTTTGTGTATATGCTTCTCACAAACCGGAGCTTCTCACAACAAGCATGATGGCTTTCGGTAGGGAACGTCCCACCTTTGGCGACGAAACGATATCCATTGCCGTTTATTGCTTTCAAAAAAAATTCTCGTGTCAACATAGAACAACAGGAGTTTTGTGTGCGCTTGGACATTTTTATGCATTAGCTAAGTTGTCACTGCATTTATGTGCATAATTCAAATTTGAACTACATGCACACGCTCCAGTGCAGATAAATTGGTCGAAAAATAAAATATGTGTCCTTGGGTGCATGCTTAGGTCCCATGCAAGAAATGGGAATGAATTTCAAACACCAGGGCACCGTTGATTGCTGGCGAAACATTGAGATGCCTGGTTTTTAAATTCTAGTAAGTCAAAAACTCGTCTAGAATTCATGAAACTTGGCATGCTATCATGGAGCGGCATCAACATGCCGTGGTACAAATTTTGTCCCATTTGGGGCAGGTTTGGGTATATGCGTCTCATAAACCGGAGCTTCTCACAACAAGCATGATGGTTTTCGGTAGGGAACGTCCCACCTTTGGGGACGAAACGATATCCATTGCCTCTTTTTGCTTTCAATTTTTTTTCTCGTGTCAACATATAACAACAGGAGTGTTGTGTGAATTTTTGTGATTTTTCGGGGATCTTTTGGACATTTTTATGCATTAGCTGAGTTTTCAATGCATTTATGTGCATAATTCAAATTTGAACTACATGCACATGCTCCAGTGCATATAAATTGGTCGAAAAATCAAATCTGTGTCATTGGGTGCATGCTTTGGTCACATGCAAGAAACGGGAATGAATTTCAAACACCAGGGCACCAATGATTGTCGGCAATACATTGAGATGCCTGGTTTTTAAAGTCTAGTAAATCCAAAACTCGTCTGAAATTCATGAAACTTGGCATGCTATCATGGAGCGGCATCAACATGCCGTCGTACAATTCTTTTTCCATTTGGGGCAGGTTTGTGTATATGCTTCTCACAAATCGGAGCTTCTCACAACAAGCATGATGGTTTTCGGTAGGGAACGTCCCACCTTTGGCGACGAAACGATATCCATTGCCGCTTATTGCTTTCAATTTTTTTCTCATGTCAATATAGAACAACATGAGTTTTGTGTGATTTTTTGTGATTTTTTGGGGTTCGTTTGGACATTTTCATGCAATAACTAAGTTTTCACTGCACTTATGTGCATAATTCAAATTTGAACTACATGCACATGCTCTAGTGCAGATTAATTGGTCGAAAAATAAAATCTGTGTCCTTGGGTACATTCTTAGGTCCCATGCAAGAAATGGGAATGAATTTCAAACACCAAGGCACCGTTGATTGCCGGCAAAACATTTAGATGCCTGGTTTTTAAATTCTAGTAAATCCAAACCTTGTCTGAAATTCATGAAACCTAGCATGCTATCATGGACCGACATCAACGTGCCGTGGTACAAATTTTGTCCCATTTGGGGCAGGTTTGGGTATATGCTTCTCACAAACCGGAGCTTCTCACAACAAGCTTGATGGTTTTTGGTAGGGAACGTCCCACCTTTGGGGACGAAACGATATCCATTGCCTCTTTTTGCTTTCAATTTTTTTCTCGTGTCAACATAGAACAACAAGAGTGTTGTGTGAATTTTTGTGAATTTTCGGGGATCGTTTGGACATTTTTATGCATTAGCTGAGTTTTCAATGCATTTATGTGCATAATTCAAATTTGAACTACATGCATATGCTCAAGCCCATATAAATTGGTCGACAAATCTAATCTGTGTCATTGGGTGCATGCTCAGGTCCCATGCAAGAAATGGGAATGAATTGCAAACACCACAGCACCGTTGATTGCCGGCAAAACATTGAGATGCCTGTTTCTAAAATTCTAGTAAATCCAAAACTCGTATGAAATTCATGAAACTTGGCATGCTATCATGGAGCGGCATCAACATGCCGTCGTACAATTCTTTTTCCATTTGGGGCAGCTTTGTGTATATGCTTCTCATAAACCGGAGTTTCTCACAACAAGCATGATGGTTTTCGGTAGGGAACGTCCCACCTTTGGGGACGAAACGATATCCATTGTTGCTTATTGCTTTCAAAAAAATATCTCTTGTCAACATAGACCAACAGGAGTTTTGTGTGAATTTTTGTGATATTTCGGGGTTCGTTTGGACTTTTTTATGCATTAGCTGAGTTTTCACTCCATTTATGTGCATAATTCAAATTTGAACTACATGCACATTTTTCAGTGCAGATAAATTGGTCAAAAAATAAAATCTGTGTCCTTGGGTGCATGCTTAGGTCCCATGCAAGAAATGAGAATAAATTTCAAACACCAGGGCACCGTTGATTGCTGGCAAAACATTGAGATGCCTGGTTTTAAAATTCTAGTAAATCCAAAACTCGTCTGAAATTCATGAAACTTGGCATGCTATCATGGAGCGGCATCAACATGCCGTGGTACAAATTTTTTCCTATTTGGGGCAGGTTTGGGTATATGCTTTTCACAAACCGGAGCTTCTAACAACAAGCATGATGGTTTTCGGTAGGGAACGTCCCACCTTTGGGGACGAAACGATATCCATTTCCTCTTTTTGCTTTCAATTTTTTTTCTCGTGTCAACATAGAACAACAGGAGTGTTGTGTGAATTTTTGTGATTTTTGGGTATTGTTTGGACATTTTTATGCATTAGCTGAATTTTCAATGCATTTATGTGCATAATTCAAATTTGAAGTACATGCACATGCTCCAGTGCATATAAATTGGTTGAAAAATCAAATCTGTGTCATTGGGTGCATGCTTAGGTCCCATGCAAGAAATGGGAATGAATTTCAAACACCAGGGTACCGTTGATTGCTGGCGAAACATTGAGATGCCTGGTTTTTAAATTCTAGTAAATCCAAAAATCGTCTGAAATTCATGAAACTTGGCATGCTATCATGGAGCGGCATCAACATGCCGTGGTACAAATTTTGTCCCATTTGGGGTAGGTTTGTGTATATGCTTCTCACAAACCGGAGCTTCTCACAACAAGCATGATGGTTTTCGGTAGGGAACGTCCCACCTTTGGGGACGAAACAATATCCATTATCGCTTATTGCTTTCAAAAAAATCTCGTGTCAACATAGAACAACAGGAGTTTTGTGTGCGTTTGGACATTTTTATGCATTAGCTGAGTTGTCGCTGCATTTATGTGCATAATTCAAATTTGAACTACATGCACACGCTCCAGTGCAAATAAATTGGTCGAAAAATAAAATATGTGTCCTTGGGTGCATGCTTAGGTCCCATGCAAGAAATGAGAATAAATTTCAAACAACAGGGCACCGTTGATTGCTGGCGAAACATTGAGATGCCTGGTTTTTAAATTCTAGTAAATCAAAAACTCGTCTGGAATTCATGAAACTTGGCATGCTATCATGGAGCGGCATCAACATGCCGTGGTACAAATTTTGTCCCATTTGGGGCAGGTTTGGGTATATGCGTCTCATAAACCGGAGCTTCTCACAACAAGCATGATGGTTTTCGGTAGGGAACGTCCCACCTTTGGGGACGAAACGATATCCATTGCCTCTTTTTGCTTTCAATTTTTTTTTCTCGTGTCAACATAGAACAACACGAGTGTTGTGTGAATTTTTGTGAATTTTCGGGGATCTTTTGGACATTTTTATGCATTAGCTGAGTTTTCAATGCATTTATGTTCATATTTCAAATTTGAACTACATGCACATGCTCCAGTGCATATAAATTGGTCAAAAAATAAACTCTGTGTCATTGGGTGCATGCTTAGGTTCCATGCAAGAAACGGGAATGAATTTCAAACACCAGGGCAACGTTGATTGTCGGCAATACATTGAGGTGCCTGGTTTTTAAATTCTAGTAAATCCAAAACTCGTCAGAAATTCATGAAACTTGGCATGGTATCATGGAGCGGCATCAACATGTCGTGGTACAAATTTTGTCCCATATGGGGCAGGTTTGGGTATATGCTTCTCACAAACTGGAGCTTCTAACAACAAGCATGATGGTTTTCGGTAGGGAACGTCCCACCTTTGGGGACGAAACGATATCCATTTCCTCTTTTTGCTTTCAATTTTTTTTCTCGTGTCAACATAGAACAACAGCAGTGTTGTGTGATTTTTTGTGATTTTTGGGGATCCTTTGGACATTTTTATGCATTAGCTGAATTTTTAATGCATTTATGTGCATAATTCAAACTTGAAGTACATGCACATGCTCCAGTGCATATAAATTGGTCGAAAACTCATATCTGTGTCATTGGGTGCATGCTTAGGTCCCATGCAAGAAATGGGAATGAATTTCAAACACCAGGGCACCGTTGATTGCCGGCAAAACATTGAGATGCCTGGTTTTTAAATTCTAGTAAATCCACAACTCGTGTGAAATTCATGAAACTTGGCATGCTATCATGGAGCGGCATCAACATGCCGTGGTACAAATTTTGTCCCATTTGGGGCAGGTTTGTGTATATGCTTCTCACAAACCGGAGCTTCTCACAACAAGCATGATGGTTTTCGGTAGGGAACGTCCCACCTTTGGGGACGAAACAATATCCATTATCGCTTATTGCTTTCAAAAAAAATTCTCGTGTCAACATAGAACAACAGGAGTTTTGTGTGCGCTTGGACATTTTTATGCATTAGCTAAGTTGTCACTGCATTTATGTGCATAATTCAAATTTGAACTACATGCACACGCTCCAGTGCAGATAAATTGGTCGAAAAATAAAATATGTGTCCTTGGGTGCATGCTTAGGTCCCATGCAAGAAATGGGAATGAATTTCAAACACCAGGGCACCGTTGATTGCTGGCGAAACATTGAGATGCCTGGTTTTTAAATTCTAGTAAATCAAAAACTCGTCTAGAATTCATGAAACTTGGCATGCTATCATGGAGCGGCATCAACATGTCGTGGTACAAATTTTGTCCCATTTGGGGCAGGTTTGGGTATATGCGTCTCATAAACCGGAGCTTCTCACAACAAGCATGATGGTTTTCGGTAGGGAGCGTCCCACCTTTGGGGACGAAACGATATCCATTGCCTCCTTTTGCTTTCAATTTTTTTTCTCGTGTCAAGATAGAACAACACGAGTGTTGTGTGAATTTTTTTGATTTTTCGGGGATCTTTTGGACATTTTTATGCATTAGCTGAGTTTTCAATGCATTTATGTGCATAATTCAAATTTGAACTACATGCACATGCTCCAGTGCATATAAATTGGTCGAAAAATCAAATCTGTGTCATTGGGTGCATGCTTTGGTCACATGCAAGAAACGGGAATGAATTTCAAACACCAGGGCACCAATGATTGTCGGCAATACATTGAGATGCCTGGTTTTTAAATTCTAGTAAATCCAAAACTCGTCTGAAATTCATGAAACTTGGCATGCTATCATGGAGCGGCATCAACATGCCGTCGTACAATTCTTTTTCCATTTGGGGCAGGTTTGTGTATATGCTTCTCACAAATCGGAGCTTCTCACAACAAGCATGATGGTTTTCGGTAGGGAACGTCCCACCTTTGGCGACGAAACGATATCCATTGCCGCTTATTGCTTTCAATTTTTTTCTCATGTCAATATAGAACAACATGAGTTTTGTGTGATTTTTTGGGGTTCGTTTGGACATTTTCATGCAATAACTAAGTTTTCACTGCACTTATGTACATAATTCAAATTTGAACTACATGCACATGCTCTAGTGCAGATTAATTGGTCGAAAAATAAAATCTGTGTCCTTGGGTACATGCTTAGGTCCCATGCAAGAAATGGGAATGAATTTCAAACACCAAGGCACCGTTGATTGCCGGCAAAACATTTAGATGCCTGGTTTTTAAATTCTAGTAAATCCAAACCTTGTCTGAAATTCATGAAACCTAGCATGCTATCATGGACCGACATCAACATGCCGTGGTACAAATTTTGTCCCATTTGGGGCAGGTTTGGGTATATGCTTCTCACAAACCGGAGCTTCTCACAACAAGCTTGATGGTTTTTGGTAGGGAACGTCCCACCTTTGGGGACGAAACGATATCCATTGCCTCTTTTTGCTTTCAATTTTTTTCTCGTGTCAACATAGAACAACAAGAGTGTTGTGTGAATTTTTGTGAACTTTCGGGGATCGTTTGGACATTTTTATGCATTAGCTGAGTTTTCAATGCATTTATGTGCATAATTCAAATTTGAACTACATGCATATGCTCAAGCCCATATAAATTGGTCGACAAATCTAATCTGTGTCATTGGGTGCATGCTCAGGTCCCATGCAAGAAATGGGAATGAATTGCAAACACCACACAACCGTTGATTGCCTGCAAAACATTGAGATGCTTGTTTCTAAAATTCTAGTAAATCCAAAACTCGTATGAAATTCATGAAACTTGGCATGCTATCATGGAGCGGCATCAACATGTCGTGTTACAAATTTTGTCCCATTTGGGGCAGCTTTGTGTATATGCTTCTCATAAACCGGAGTTTCTCACAACAAGCATGATGGTTTTCGGTAGGGAACGTCCCACCTTTGGGGACGAAACGATATCCATTGTTGCTTATTGCTTTCAAAAAAATATCTCTTGTCAACATAGACCAACAGGAGTTTTGTGTGAATTTTTGTGATATTTCGGGGTTCGTTTGGACTTTTTTATGCATTAGCTGAGTTTTCACTCCATTTATGTGCATAATTCAAATTTGAACTACATGCACATTCTTCAGTGCAGATAAATTGGTCAAAAAATAAAATATGTGTCCTTGGGTGCATGCTTAGGTCTCATGCAAGAAATGAGAATAAATTTCAAACACGAGGGCACCGTTGATTGCTGGCAAAACATTGAGATGCCTGGTTTTTAAATTCTAGTAAATCCAAAACTCGTCTGAAATTCATGAAACTTGGCATGCTATCATGGAGCGGGATCAACATGCCGTCGTGCAAATTTTGTCCCATTTGGGGCAGGTTTGGGTGTATGCTTCTCACAAACCTGAGCTTCTAACAACAAGCATGTTGGTATTCGGTAGGGAACGTCCCGCCTTTGGGGACGAAACGATATCCATTTCCTCTTTTTGCTTTCATTTTTTTTCTCATGTCAACATAGAACAACAGGAGTGTTGTGTGAATTTTTGTGATTTTTGGGGATCGTTTGGACATTTTTATGCATTAGCTGAATTTTCAATGCATTTATGTGCATAATTCAAATTTGAAGTACATGCACATGCTCCAGTGCATATAAATTGGTCGAAAAATCAAATATGTGTCATTGGGTGCATGCTTAGGTCCCATGCAAGAAATGGGAATGGATTTCAAACACCAGGGCACCGTTGATTGCCGGCAAAACATTGAGATGCCTGGTTTTTAAATTCTAGTAAATCCACAACTCGTGTGAAATTCATGAAACTTGGCATGCTATCATGGAGCGGCATCAACATGCCGTGGTACAAATTTTGTCCCATTTGGGGCAGGTTTGTGTATATCCTTCTCACAAACCGGAGCTTCTCACAACAAGCATGATGGTTTTCGGTAGGGAACGTCCCACCTTTGGGGACGAAACAATATCCATTATCCCTTATTGCTTTCAAAAAAAAATCTCGTGTCAACATAGAACAACAGGAGTTTTGTGTGCGTTTGGACATTTTTATGCATTAGCTGAGTTGTCACTGCATTTATGTGCATAATTCAAATTTGAACTACATGCACACGCTCCAGTGCAGATAAATTGGTCAAAAAATAAAATATGTGTCCTTGGGTGCATGCTTAGGTCCCATGCAAGAAATGGGAATGAATTTCAAACACCATTGCACCGTTGATTGCTGGCGAAACATTGAGATGCCTGGTTTTTAAATTCTAGTAAATCAAAAACTCGTCTCAAATTCATGAAACTTGGCATGCTATCATGGAGCGGCATCAACATGCCGTGGTACAAATTTTGTCCCATTTGGGGCAGGTTTTGGTATATGCGTCTCATAAACCGGAGCTTCTCACAACAAGCATGATGGTTTTCGGTAGGGAACGTCCCACCTTTGGGGACGAAACGATATCCATTGCCTCTTTTTGCTTTCAATTTTTTTCTCATGTCAACATAGAACAACACGAGTGTTGTGTGAATTTTTGTGATTTTTCGGGGATCTTTTGGACATTTTTATGCATTAGCTGGGTTTTCAATGCATTTATGTGCATAATTCAAATTCGAACTACATGCACATGCTGTGCATATAAATTGGTCGAAAAAACAAATTTGTGTCATTGGGTGCATGCTTAGGTCCCATGCATGAAACGGGAATGAATTTCAAACACCAGGGCACCGTTGATTGTCAGCAATACATTGAGATGCCTGGTTTTTAAATTCTAGTAAATCCAAAACTCGTCTGAAATTCATGAAACTTGGCATGCTATCATGGAGCGGCATCAACATGCCGTCGTACAATTCTTTTCCCATTTGGGGTAGGTTTGTGTATATGCTTATCTCAAACCGGAGCTTCTCACAACAAGCATGATGGTTTTCGGTAGGGAACGTCCCACCTTTGGGGACGAAACGATATCCATTGCCTCTTTTTTCTTTCAATTTTTTTCTCGTGTCAACATAGAACAACAAGAGTGTTGTGTGAATTTTTGTGAATTTTCGGGGATCGTGTGGACATTTTTATGCATTAGCTGAGTTTTCAATGCATTTATGTGCATAATTGAAATTTGAACTACATGCATATGCTCAAGCCCATATAAATTGGTCGAAAAATCAAATTTGTGTCATTGGGTGCATGCTTAGGTCCCATGCAAGAAATGGGAATGAATTTCAAACACCACGGCACCGTTGATTGCCGGCAAAACATTGAGATGCCTGGTTTTAAAATTCTAGTAAATCCTAAACTCGTCTGAAATTCATGAAACTTGGCATGCTATCATGGAGCGGCATCAACATGCCGTGGTACAAATTTTGTCCCATTTGGGGCAGGTTTGTGTATATGCTTCTCACAAACCGGAGCTTCTCACAACAAGCATGATGGTTTTCGGTAGAGAAGATCCCACCTTTGGGGACGAAACGATATCCATTGTCTCTTATTGCTTTCAAAAAAATATCTCTTGTCAACATAGACCAACAGGAGTTTTGTGTGAATTTTTGTGATTTTTCGGGGTTCGTTTGGACTTTTTTATGCATTAGCTGAGTTTTCACTCCATTTATGTGCATAATTAAAATTTGAACTACATGCACATTCTTCAGTGCAGATAAATTGGTCAAAAAATAAAATTTGTGTCCTTGGGTGCATGCTTAGGTCCCATGCAAGAAATGCGAATAAATTTCAAACACCAGGGCACCGTTGATTGCTGGCAAAGCATTGAGATGCCTGGTTTTTAAATTCTAGTAAATCCAAAACTCGTCTGAAATTCACGAAACTTGGCATGCTATCATGGAGCGGCATCAACATGCCGTGGTACAAATTTTTTCCCATTTGGGGCAGGTTTGGGTATATGCTTCTCACAAATCGGAGCTTCTAACAACAAGCATGATGGTTTTCGGTAGGGAACGTCCCACCTTTGGGGACGAAACGATATCCATTTCCTCTTTTTGCTTTCAATTTTTTTTCGTGTCAACATAGAACAACAGGAGTGTTGTGTGAATTTTTGTGATTTTTGGGGATCGTTTGGACATTTTTATGCATTAGCTAAATTTTCAATGCATTTATGTGCATAATTCAAATTTGAAGTACATGCACATGCTCCAGTGCATATAAATTCGTCGAAAAAACAAATCTGTGTCATTGGGTGCATGCTTAGGTCCCATGCAAGAAACGGGAATGAATTTCAAACACCAGGGCACCGTTGATTGCCGGCAAAACATTGAGATGCCTGGTTTTTAAATTCTAGTAAATCCAAAAATCGTCTGAAATTCATGAAACTTGGCATGCTATCATGGAGCGGCATCAACATGCCGTCGTACAATTCTTTTCCCATTTGGGGTAGCTTTGTGAATATGCTTCTCACAAACCGGAGCTTCTCACAACAAGCATGATGGTTTTCGGTAGGGAACGTCCCACCTTTGGGGACGAAACGATATCCATTGCTGCTTATTGCTTTCAATTTTTTTTCTCGTGTCAACATAGAACAACAGGAGTTTTGTGTGAATTTTTGTGATTTTTTGGGGTTCGTTTGGACATTTTTATGCAATAGCTAAGTTTTCACTGCACTTATGTGCATAATTCAAATTTGAACTACATGCACATGCTCCAGTGCAGATAAATTGGTCGAAAAATAAAATCTGTGTCCTTGGGTACATGCTTAGGTCCCATGCAAGAAATGGGAATGAATTTCAAACACCAAGGCACCGTTGATTGCCGGCAAAACATTTAGATGCCTGGTTTTTAAATTCTAGTAAATCCAAAACTCGTCTGAAATTCATGCAACTTGGCATGCTATCATGGAGCGGCATCAACATGCCGTGGTACAAATTTTGTCCCATTTGGGGCAGGTTTGGGTATATGCTTCTCTCAAACCGGAGCTTCTCAAAACAAGCTTGATGATTTTCGGTAGGGAACGTCCCACCTTTGGGGACGAAACGATATCCATTGCCTCTTTTTGCTTTCAATTTTTTCTCGTGTCAACATAGAATAACAAGAGTGTTGTTTGAATTTTTGTGAATTTTCGGGGATCGTTTGTACATTTTTATGCATTCGATGAGTTTTCAATGCATTTATGTGCATAATTCAAATTTGATCTACATGCATATGCTCAAGCCCATATAAATTGATCGAAAAATCAAATCTGTGTCATTGGGTGCATGCTTAGGTCCCATGCAAGAAATGGGAATGAATTTCAAACACCACAGCACTGTTGATTGCCGGCAAAACATTGAGATGCCTGGTTTTAATATTCTAGTAAATCCAAAACTCGTCTGAAATTCATGAAACTTGGCATGCTATCATGGAGCGGTATCAACATGCCGTGGTACAAATTTTGTCCCATTTGGGGCAGGTTTGTGTAAATGCTTCTCACAAACCAGAGCTTCTCACAACTAGCATGATGGTTTTCGGTAGGGAACGTCCCACCTTTGGGGACGAAACGATATCCATTGTCGCTTATTGCTTTCAAAAAAATATCTCTTGTCAACATAGAACAACACAAGTTTTGTGTGAATTTTTGTGATTTTTCGGGGTCCGTTTGGACTTTTTTATGCATTAGCTGAGTTTTCACTCCATTTATGTGCATAATTCATATTTGAACTACATGCACATTCTTCGGTGCAGATAAATTGGTCAAAAAATAAAATCTGTGTCCTTGGGTGCATGCTTAGGTCCCATGCAAGAAATGGGAGTAAACTTCAAACACCAGGGCACCGTTGATTGCTGGCAAGACATTGAGATGCTTGGTTTTTAAATTCTAGTAAATCCAAAACTCGTCTGAAATTCATGAAACTTGGCATGCTATCATGGAGCGGCATCAACATGTCGTGGTACAAATTTAGTCCCATTTGGGGCAGGTTTGGGTATATGCTTCTCACAAACCGGAGCATCTGACAACAAGCATGATGGTTTTCGGTAGGGAACGTTCCACCTTTGGGGACGAAATGATATCCATTTCCTATTTTTGCTTTAAATTTTTTTCTCGTGTCAACAAAGAACAACAGGAGTGTTGTGTGAATTTTTGTGATTTTTGGGGATCGTTTGGACATTTTTATGCATATTTATGTGCATAATTCAAATTTGAAGTACATGCACATGCTCCAGTGCATATAAATTGGTGGAAAAATCAAATCTTTGTCATTGGTGCATGCTTAGGTCCCATGCAAGAAATGGGAATGAATTTCAAACACCAGGGCACCGTTGATTGCCGACAAAACATTGAGATGCCTGGTTTTTAAATTCTAGTAAATCCACAACTCGTGTGAAATTCATGAAACTTGGCATGCTATCATGGAGCGGCATCAACATGCCGTGGTACAAATTTTGTCCCATTTGGGGCAGGTTTGTGTATATGCTTCTCACAAACCGGAGCTTCTCACAACAAGCATGATGGTTTTTGGTAGGGAACGTCCCACCTTTGGGGACGAAACAATATCCATTATCGCTTATTGCTTTCAAAAAAAATTGTTGTGTCAACATAGAACAACAGGAGTTTTGTGTGCGTTTGGACATTTTTATGCATTAGCTGAGTTGTCACTGCATTTATGTGCATAATTGAAATTTGAACTACATGCACATGCTCCAGTGCAGATAAATTGGTCGAAAAATAAAATATGTGTCCTTGGGTGCATGCTTAGGTCCCATGCAAGAAATGGGAATGAATTTCAAACACCAGGGCACCGTTGATTGCTGGCGAAACATTGAGATGCCTGGTTTTTAAATTCTAGTAAATCAAAAACTCGTCTGAAATTCATAAAACTTGGCATGCTATCATGGAGCGGCATCAACATGCCGTGGTACAAATTTTGTCGCATTTGGGGCAGGTTTGGGTATATGCATCTCATAAACCGGAGCTTCTCACAACAAGCTTGATGATTTTCGGTCGGGAACGTCCCACCTTTGGGGACGAAACGATATCCATTTCCTCTTTTTGCTTTCAATTTTTTTTCTCGTGTCAACATAGAGCAACAGGAGTGTTGTGTGAATTTTTGTGATTTTTCGGGGATCTTTTGGACATTTTTATGCATTAGCTGAGTTTTCAATGCATTTATGTGCATAATTCAAATTTGAACTACATGCACATGCTCCAGTGCATATAAATTGGTCGAAAAATCAAATCTGTGTCATTGGGTGCATGCTTTGGTCACATGCAAGAAACGGGAATGAATTTCAAACACCAGGGCACCGTTGATTGTCGGCAATACATTGAGATGCCTGGTTTTTAAATTCTAGTAAATCCAAAACTCGTCTGAAATTCATGAAACTTGGCATGCTATCATGGAGCGGCATCAACATGCCGTCGTACAATTCTTTTTCCATTTGGGGCAGGTTTGTGTATATGCTTCTCACAAACCGGAGCTTCTCACAACAAGCATGATGGTTTTCGGTAGGGAACGTCCCACCTTTGGGGACGAAACGATATCCATTGCCGCTTATTGCTTTCAATTTTTTTCTCGTGTCAACATAGAACAACAGGAGTTTTGTGTGAATTTTTGTGATTTTTTGGGGTTTGTTTGGACATTTTCATGCAATAACTAAGTTTTCACTGCACTTATGTGCATAATTCAAATTTGAACTACATGCACATGCTCCAGTGCAGATAAATTGGTCGAAAAATAAAATCTGTGTCCTTGGGTACATGCTTAGGTCCCATGCAAGAAATGGGAATGAATTTCAAACACCAAGGCACCGTTGATTGCCGGCAAAACATTTAGATGCCTGGTTTTTAAATTCTAGTAAATACAAAACTTGTCTGAAATTCATGAAACCTTGCATGCCATCATGGAGCGACATCAACATGCCGTGGTACAAATTTTGTCCCATTTGGGGCAGGTTTGGGTATATGCTTCTCACAAACCGGAGCTTCTCACAACAAGCTTGATGGTTTTCGGTAGGGAACGTCCCACCTTTGGGGACGAAACGATATCCATTGTCGCTTATTGCTTTCAAAAAAATATCTCTTCTCAACATAGACCAATAGGAGTTTTGTGTGAATTTTTGTGATTTTTCGGGGTTCGTTTGGACTTTTTTATGCATTAGCTGAGTTTTCACTCCATTTATGTGCATAATTCAAATTTGAACTACATGCACATTCTTCAGTGCAGATAAATTGGTCAAAAAAATAAAATCTGTGTCCTTGGGTGCATGCTTAGGTCCCATGCAAGAAATGAGAATAAATTTGAAACACCAGGGCACCGTTGATTGCTGGCAAAACTTTGAGATGCCTGGTTAAATTCTAGTAAATCCAAAACTCGTCAGAAATTCATGAAACTTGGCATGGTATCATGGAGCGGCATCAACATGTCGTGGTACAAATTTTGTCCCATATGGGGCAGGTTTGGGTATATGCTTCTCACAAACCGGAGCTTCTAACAACAAGCATGATGGTTTTCGGTAGGGAACGTCCCACCTTTGGGGACGAAACGATATCCATTTCCTCTTTTTGCTTTCAATTTTTTTTCTCGTGTCAACATAGAACAACAGGAGTGTTGTGTGATTTTTTGTGATTTTTGGGGATCGTTTGGACATTTTTATGCATTAGCTGAATTTTTAATGCATTTATGTGCATAATTCAAATTTGAAGTACATGGACATGCTCCAGTGCATATAAATTGGTCGAAAACTCATATCTGTGTCATTGGGTGCATGCTTAGGTCCCATGCAAGAAAAGGGAATGAATTTCAAACACCAGGGCACCGTTGATTGCCGGCAAAACATTGAGATGCCTGGTTTTTAAATTCTAGTAAATCCACAACTCGTCTAAAATTCATGAAACTTGGCATGCTATCATGGAGCGGCATCAACATGCCGTGGTACAAATTTTGTCCCATTTGGGGCAGGTTTGTGTATATGCTTCTCACAAACCAGAGCTTCTCACAACAAGCATGATGGTTTTCGGTAGGGAACGTCCCACCTTTGGGGACGAAACAATATCCATTATCGCTTATTGCTTTCAAAAAAAATTCTCGTGTCAACATAGAACAACAGGAGTTTTGTGTGCGTTTGGACATTTTTATGCATTAGCTAAGTTGTCACTGCATTTATGTGCATAATTCAAATTTGAACTACATGCACACGCTCCAGTGCAGATAAATCGGTCGAAAAATAAAATATGTGTCCTTGGGTGCATGCTTAGGTCCCATGCAAGAAATGGGAATGAATTTCAAACACCAGGGCACCGTTGATTGCTGGCGAAACATTGAGATGCCTGGTTTTTAAATTCTAGTAAATCAAAAACTCGTCTAGAATTCATGAAACTTGGCATGCTATCATGGAGCGGCATCAACATGCCGTGGTACAAATTTTGTCCCATTTGGGGCAGGTTTGGGTATATGCGTCTCATAAACCGGAGCTTCTCACAACAAGCATGATGGTTTTCGGTAGGGAACGTCCCACCTTTGGGGACGAAACGATATCCATTGCCTCCTTTTGCTTTCAATTTTTTTTCTCGTGTCAAGATAGAACAACACGAGTGTTGTGTGAATTTTTTTGATTTTTCGGGGATCTTTTGGACATTTTTATGCATTAGCTGAGTTTTCAATGCATTTATGTGCATAATTCAAATTTGAACTACATGCACATGCTCTAGTGCATATAAATTGGTCGAAAAATAAAATCTGTGTCATTGGGTGCATGCTTTGGTCACATGCAAGAAACGGGAATCAATTTCAAACACCAGGGCACCGTTGATTGTCGGCAATACATTGAGATGCCTGGTTTTTAAATTCTAGTAAATCCAAAACTCATCTGAAATTCATGAAACTTGGCATGCTATCATGGAGCGGCATCAACATGCCGTCGTACAATTCTTTTTCCATTTGGGGCAGGTTTGTGTATATGCTTCTCACAAATCGGAGCTTCTCACAACAAGCATGATGGTTTTCGGTAGGGAACGTCCCACCTTTGGGGACGAAACGATATCCATTGCCGCTTATTGCTTTCAATTTTTTTCTCGTGTCAACATAGAACAACATGAGTTTTGTGTGAATTTTTGTGATTTTTTGGGGTTCGTTTGGACATTTTCATGCAATAACTAAGTTTTCACTGCACTTATGTGCATAATTCAAATTTGAACTACATGCACATGCTCCAGTGCAGATAAATTGGTCGAAAAATAAAATCTGTGTCCTTGGGTACATGCTTAGGTCCCATGCAAGAAATGGGAATGAATTTCAAACACCAAGGCACCGTTGATTGCCGGTAAAACATTTAGATGCCTGGTTTTTAAATTCTAGTAAATCCAAAACTTGTCTGAAATTCATGAAACCTTGCATGCTATCATGGACCGACATCAACATGTCGTGGTACAAATTTTGTCCCATTTGGGGCAGGTTTGGGTATATGCTTCTCACAAACCGAAGCTTCTCACAACAAGCTTGATGGTTTTTGGTAGGGAACGTCCCACCTTTGGGGACGAAACGATATCCATTGCCTCTTTTTGCTTTCAATTTTTTTCTCGTGTCAACATAGAACAACAAGAGTGTTGTGTGAATTTTTGTGAATTTTCGGGGATCGTTTGGACATTTTTATGCATTAGCTGAGTTTTCAATGCATTTATGTGCATAATTCAAATTGGAACTACATGCATATGCTCAAGCCCATATAAATTGGTCGACAAATCTAATCTGTGTCATTGGGTGCATGCTCAGGTCCCACGCAAGAAATGGGAATGAATTGCAAACACCACAGCACCGTTGATTGCCGGCAAAACATTGAGATGCATGTTTCTAAAATTCTAGTAAATCCAAAACTCGTATGAAATTCATGAAACTTGGCATGCTATCATGGAGCGGCATCAACATGTCGTGTTACAAATTTTGTCCCATTTGGGGCAGCTTTGTGTATATGCTTCTCATAAACCGGAGTTTCTCACAACAAGCATTATGGTTTTCGGTAGGGAACGTCCCACCTTTGGGGACGAAACGATATCCATAGTTGCTTATTGCTTTCAAAAAAATATCTCTTGTCAACATAGACCAACAGGAGTTTTGTGTGAATTTTTGTGATATTTCGGGGTTCGTTTGGACTTCTTTATGCATTAGCTGAGTTTTCACTCCATTTATGTGCATAATTCAAATTTGAACTACATGCACATTCTTCAGTGCAGATAAATTGGTCAAAAAATAAAATCTGTTTCCTTGGGTGCATGCTTAGTTCCCATGCAAGAAATGAGAATAAATTTCAAACACCAGGGCACCGTTGATTGCTGGCAAAACATTGAGATGCCTGGTTTTAAAATTCTAGTAAATCCAAAACTCGTCTGAAATTCATGAAACTTGGCATGCTATCATTGAGCGGCATCAACATGCCGTGGTACAAATTTTGTCCTATTTGGGGCAGGTTTGGGTATATGCTTTTCACAAACCGGAGCTTCTAACAACAAGCATGATGGTTTTCGGTAGGGAACGTCCCACCTTTGGGGACGAAACGATATCCATTTCCTCTTTTTGCTTTCAATTTTTTTTCTCGTGTCAACATAGAACAACAGGAGTGTTGTGTGAATTTTTGTGATTTTTGGGTATTGTTTGGACATTTTTATGCATTAGCTGAATTTTCAATGCATTTATGTGCATAATTCAAATTTGAAGTACGTGCACATGCTCCAGTGCATATAAATTGGTTGAAAAATCAAATCTGTGTCATTGGGTGCATGCTTAGGTCCCATGCAAGAAATGGGAATGAATTTCAAACACCAGGGCACCGTTGATTGCCGGCAAAACATTGAGATGCCTGGTTTTTAAATTCTAGTAAATCCACAACTCGTGTGAAATTCATGAAACTTGGCATGCTATCATGGAGCGGCATCAACATGCCATGGTACAAATTTTGTCCCATTTGGGGTAGGTTTGTGGATATGCTTCTCACAAACCGGAGCTTCTCACAACAAGCATGATGGTTTTCGGTAGGGAACGTCCCACCTTTGGGGACGAAACAATATCCATTATCGCTTATTGCTTTCAAAAAAAATTCTCGTGTCAACATAGAACAACAGGAGTTTTGTGTGCGTTTGGACATTTTTATGCATTAGCTGAGTTGTCGCTGCATTTATGTGCATAATTCAAATTTGAACTACATGCACTCGCTCCAGTGCAGATAAATTGGTCGAAAAATAAAATATGTGTCCTTGGGTGCATGCTTAGGTCCCATGCAAGAAATGGGAATGAATTTCAAACACCAGGGCACCGTTGATTGCTGGCGAAACATTGAGATGCCTGGTTTTTAAATTCTAGTAAATCAAAAACTCGTCTGGAATTCATGAAACTTGGCATGCTATCATGGAGCGGCATCAACATGCCGTGGTACAAATTTTGTCCCATTTGGGGCAGGTTTGGGTATATGCGTCTCATAAACCGGAGCTTCTCACAACAAGCATGATGGTTTTCGGTAGGGAACGTCCCACCTTTGGGGACGAAACGATATCCATTGCCTCTTTTTGCTTTCAATTTTTTTTTCGCGTGTCAACATAGAACAACACGAGTGTTGTGTGAATTTTTGTGAATTTTCGGGGATCTTTTGGACATTTTTATGCATTAGCTGAGTTTTCAATGCATTTATGTGCATAATTCAAATTTGAACTACATGCACTTGCTCCAGTGCATATAAATTGGTCAAAAAATAAAATCTGTGTCATTGGGTGCATGCTTAGGTTCCATGCAAGAAACGGGAATGAATTTCAAACACCAGGGCAACGTTGATTGTCGGCAATACATTGAGGTGCCTGGTTTTTAAATTCTAGTAAATCCAAAACTCGTCTGAAATTCATGAAACTTGGCATGCTATCATGGAGCGGCATCAGCATGCCGTCGTACAATTCTTTTCCCATTTGGGGCAGGTTTGTGTATATGCTTCTCACAAACCGGAGCTTCTCACAACAAGCATGATGGTTTTCGGTAGGGAATGTCCCACCTTTGGGGACGAAACATATCCATTGTCGCTTATTGCTTTCAATTTTTTTTCTCGTGTCAACATAGAACAACAGGAGTTTTGTGTGATTTTTTGGGGTTCGTTTGGACATTTTTATGCAATAGCTAAGTTTTCACTGCACTTATGTGCATAATTCAAATTTGAACTACATGCACATTCCCCAGTGCAGATAAACTGGTCGAAAAGTAAAATTTGTGTCCTTGGGTACATGCTTAGGTCCCATGCAAGAAATGGGAATGAATTTCAAACACCAAGGCACCGTTGATTGCCGGCAAAACATTTAGATGCCTGGTTTTTAAATTCTAGTAAATCCAAAATTTGTGTGAAATTCATGAAACTTGGCATGCTATCATGGAGCGGCATCAACATGCCGTGGTACAAATTTTGTCCCATTTGGGGCAGGTTTGGGTATATACTTCTCACAAACCGGAGCTTCTCACAACAAGCTTGATGGTTTTCGGTAGGGAACGTCCCACCTTTGGGGACGAAACGATATCCATTGCCTCTTTTTGCTTTCAATTTTTTTTCTCGTGTCAACATAGAACAACAAGAGTGTTGTGTGAATTTTTGTGAATTTTCGGGGATCGTTTAGACATTTTTATGCATTAGCTGAGTTTTCAATGCATTTATGTGCATAATTCAAATTTGAACTACATGCATATGCTCAAGCCCATATAAATTGGTCGAAAAATCAAATCTGTGTCATTGGGTGCATGCTCAGGTCCCACGCAAGAAATGGGAATGAATTTCAAACACCACGGCACCGTTGATTGCCGGCAAAACATTGAGATGCCTGGTTCTAAAATTCTAGTAAATCCAAAACTCGTCTGAAATTCATGAAACTTGCCATGCTATCATGGAGCGGCATCAACATGCCGTGGTACAAACTTTGTCCCATTTGGGGCAGGTTTGTGTATATGCTTCTCACAAACCGGAGCTTCTCACAACAAGCATGATGGTTTTCGCTAGGGAACGTCCCACCTTTGGGGACGAAACGATATCCATTGTCTCTTATTGCTTTCAAAAAAATATCTCTTGTCAACATAGACCAATAGGAGTTTTGTGTGAATTTTTGTGATTTTTTGGGGTTCGTTTGGACTTTTTTATGCATTAGCTGAGTTTTCACTCCATTTATGTGCATAATTCAAATTTGAACTACATGCACATTCTTCAGTGCAGATAAATTGGTCAAAAAATAAAATATGTGTCCTTGGGTGCATGCTTAGGTCTCATGCCAGAAATGAGAATAAATTTCAAACACCAGGGCACCGTTGATTGCTGGCAAAACATTGAGATGCCTGGTTTTTAAATTCTAGTAAATCCAAAACTCGTCTGAAATTCATGAAACTTGGCATGCTATCATGGAGCGGGATCAACATGCCGTCGTGCAAATTTTGTCCCATTTGGGGCAGGTTTGGGTATATGCTTCTCACAAACCTGAGCTTCTAACAACAAGCATGTTGGTATTCGGTAGGGAACGTCCCGCCTTTGGGGACGAAACGATATCCATTTCCTCTTTTTGCTTTCAATTTTTTTTCTCGTGTCAACATAGAACAACAGGAGTGTTGTGTGAATTTTTGTGATTTTTGGGGATCGTTTGGACATTTTTATGCATTAGCTGAATTTTCATTGCATTTATGTGCATAATTCAAATTTGAAGTACATGCACATGCTCCAGTGCATATAAATTGGTCCAAAAATCAAATCTGTGTCATTGGGTGCATGCTTAGGTCCCATGCAAGAAATGGGAACGGATTTCAAACACCAGGGCACCGTTGATTGCCGGCAAAACATTGAGATGCCTGGTTTTTAAATTCTAGTAAATCCACAACTCGTGTGATATTCATGAAACTTGGCATGCTATCATGGAGCGGCATCAACATGCCGTGGTACAAATTTTGTCCCATTTGGGGCAGGTTTGTGTATATGCTTCTCACAAACCGGAGCTTCTCACAACAAGCATGATGGTTTTCGATAGGGAACGCCCCATCCATTATCCCTTATTGCTTTCAAAGAAACATTCTCGTGTCAACATAGAACAACAGGAGTTTTGTGTGCGTTTGGACATTTTTATGCATTAGCTGAGTTGTCACTGCATTTATGTGCATAATTCAAATTTGAACTACATGCACACGCTCCAGTGCAGATAAATTGGTCAAAAAATAAAATATGTGTCCTTGGGTGCATGCTTAGGTCCCATGCAAGAAATGGGAATGAATTTCAAACACCATTGCACCGTTGATTGCTGGCGAAACATTGAGATGCCTGGTTTTTAAATTCTAGTAAATCAAAAACTCGTCTCAAATTCATGAAACTTGGCATGCTATCATGGAGCGGCATCAACATGTCGTGGTACAAATTTTGTCCCATTTGGGGCAGGTTTTGGTATATGCGTCTCATAAACCGGAGCTTCTCACAACAAGCATGATGGTTTTCGGTAGGGAACGTCCCACCTTTGGGGACGAAACGATATCCATTGCCTCTTTTTGCTTTAAATTTTTTTCTCGTGTCAACATAGAACAACACGAGTGTTGTGTGAATTTTTGTGATTTTTCGGGGATCTTTTGGACATTTTTATGCATTAGCTGAGTTTTCAATGCATTTATGTGCATAATTCAAATTTGAACTACATGCACATGCTCTGGTGCATATAAATTGGTCGAAAAAACAAATTTGTGTCATTGGGTGCATGCTTAGGTCCCATGCATGAAACGGGAATGAATTTCAAACACCAGGGCACCGTTGATTGTCAGCAATACATTGAGATGCCTGGTTTTTAAATTCTAGTAAATCCAAAACTCGTCTGAAATTCATGAAACTTGGCATGCTATCATGGAGCGGCATCAACATGCCGTCGTACAATTCTTTTCCCATTTGGGGCAGGTTTGTGTATATGCTTATCTCAAACCGGAGCTTCTCACAACAAGCATGATGGTTTTCGGTAGGGAACGTCCCACCTTTGGGGACGAAACGATATCCATTGCCTCTTTTTTCTTTCAATTTTTTTCTCGTGTCAACATAGAACAACAAGAGTGTTGTGTGAATTTTTGTGAATTTTCGGGGATCGTGTGGACATTTTTATGCATTAGCTGAGTTTTGAATGCATTTATGTCCATAATTCAAATTTGAACTACATGCATATGCTCAAGCCCATATAAATTGGTCGAAAAATCAAATTTGTGTCATTGGGTGCATGCTTAGGTCCCATGCAAGAAATGGGAATGAATTTCAAACACCACGGCACCGTTGATTGCCGGCAAAACATTGAGATGCCTGGTTTTAAAATTCTAGTAAATCCTAAACTCGTCTGAAATTCATGAAACTTGGCATGCTATCATGGAGCGGCATCAACATGCCGTGGTACAAATTTTGTCCCATTTGGGGCAGGTTTGTGTATATGCTTCTCACAAACCGGAGCTTTTCACAACAAGCATGATGGTTTTCGGTAGGGAACGTCCCACCTTTGGGGACGAAACAATATCCATTGTCGCTTATTGCTTTCAAAAAAATTCTCGTGTCAACATAGAACAACAGGAGTTTTGTGTGCGTTTGGACATTTTTATGCATTAGCTGAGTTGTCACTGCATTTATGTGCATAATTCAAATTAGAACTACATGCACATGCTCCAGTGCAGATAAATTGGTCGGAAAATAAAATATGTGTCCTTGGGTGCATGCTTAGGTCCCATGCAAGAAATGGGAATGAATTTCAAACACCGGGGCACCATTGATTGCTGGCGAAACATTGAAATGCCTGGTTTTTAAATTCTAGTAAATCAAAAACTCGTCTGAAATTCATAAAACTTGGCATGCTATCATGGAGCGGCATCAACATGCCGTGGTACAAATTTTGTCCCATTTGGGGCAGGTTTGGGTATATGCATCTCATAAATCGGAGCTTCTCACAACAAGCTTGATGATTTTCGGTAGGGAACGTCCCACCTTTGGGGACGAAACGATATCCATTGCCTCTTTTTGCTTTCAATTTTTTTTCTCGTGTCAACATAGAGCAACAGGAGTGTTGTGTGAATTTTTGTGATTTTTCGGGGATCTTTTGGACATTTTTATGCATTAGCTGAGTTTTCAATGCATTTATGTGCATAATTCAAATTTGAACTACATGCACATGCTCCAGTGCATATAAATTGGTCGAAAAATCAAATCTGTGTCATTGGGTGCATGCTTAGGTCCCATGCAAGAAACGGGAATGAATTTCAAACACCAGGGCACCGTTGATTGTCGGCAATACATTGAGATGCCTGGTTTTTAAATTCTAGTAAATCCAAAAATCGTCTGAAATTCATGAAACTTGGCATGCTATCATGGAGCGGCATCAACATGCCGTCGTACAATTCTTTTCCCATTTGGGGTAGCTTTGTGAATATGCTTCTCACAAACCGGAGCTTCTCACAAAAAGCATGATGGTTTTCGGTAGGGAACGTCCCACCTTTGGGGACGAAACGATATCCATTGCTGCTTATTGCTTTCAAATTTTTTTCTCGTGTCAACATAGAACAACAGGAGTTTTGTATGAATTTTTGTGATTTTTTGGGGTTCGTTTGGACATTTTTATGCAATAGCTAAGTTTTCACTGCACTGATGTGCATAATTCAAATTTGAACTACATGCACATGCTCCAGTGCAGATAAATTGGTCGAAAAATAAAATCTGTGTCCTTGGGTACATGCTTAGGTCCCATGCAAGAAATGGGAATGAATTTCAAACACCAAGGCACCGTTGATTGCCGGCAAAACATTTAGATGCCTGGTTTTTAAATTCTAGTAAATCCAAAACTCGTCTGAAATTCATGAAACTTGGCATGCTATCATGGAGCGGCATCAACATGCCGTGGTACAAATTTTGTCCCATTTGGGGCAGGTTTGGGTATATGCTTCTCTCAAACCGGAGCTTCTCAAAACAAGCTTGATGATTTTCGGTAGGGAACGTCCCACCTTTGGGGACGAAACGATATCCATTGCCTCTTTTTGCTTTCAATTTTTTCTCGTGTCAACATAGAACAACAAGAGTGTTGTTTGAATTTTTGTGAATTTTCGGGGATCGTTTGGACATTTTTATGCATTAGGTGAGTTTTCAATGCATTTATGTGCATAATTCAAATTTGAACTACATGCATATGCTCAAGCCCATATAAATTGATCGAAAAATCAAATCTGTGTCATTGGGTGCATGCTTAGGTCCCATGCAAGAAATGGGAGTGAATTTTAAACACCACGGCACTGTTGATTGCCGGCAAAACATTGAGATGCCTGGTTTTAATATTCTAGTAAATCCAAAACTCGTATGAAATTCATGAAACTTGGCATGCTATCATGGAGCGGCATCAACATGCCGTGGTACAAATTTTGTCCCATTTGGGGCAGGTTTGTGTAAATGCTTCTCACAAACCAGAGCTTCTCACAACAAGCATGATGGTTTTCGGTAGGGAACGTCCCACCTTTGGGGACGAAACGATATCCATTGTCGCTTATTGCTTTCAAAAAAATATCTCTTGTCAACATAGAACAACACAAGTTTTGTGTGAATTTTTGTGATTTTTCGGGGTCCGTTTGGACTTTTTTATGCATTAGCTGAGTTTTCACTCCATTTATGTGCATAATTCATATTTGAACTACAAGCACATTCTTCAGTGCAGATAAATTGGTCAAAAAATAAAATCTGTGTCCTTGGGTGCATGCTTAGGTCCCATGCAAGAAATGGGAATAAACTTCAAACACCAGGGCACCGTTGATTGCTGGCAAGACATTGAGATGCTTGGTTTTTAAATTCTAGTAAATCCGAAACTCGTCTGAAATTCATGAAACTTGGCATGCTATCATGGAGCGGCATCAACATGTCGTGGTACAAATTTAGTCCCATTTGGGGCAGGTTTGGGTATATGCTTCTCACAAACCGGAGCTTCTGACAACAAGCATGATGGTTTTCGGTAGGGAACGTTCCACCTTTGGGGACGAAATGATATCCATTTCCTCTTTTTGCTTTAATTTTTTTTTCTCGTGTCAACAAAGAACAACAGGAGTGTTGTGTGAATTTTTGTGATTTTTGGGGATCGTTTGGACATTTTTATGCATATTTATGTGCATAATTCAAATTTGAAGTACATGCACATGCTCCAGTGCATATAAATTGGTGGAAAAATCAAATCTTTGTCATTGGTGCATGCTTAGGTCCCATGCAAGAAATGGGAATGAATTTCAAACACCAGGGCACCGTTGATTGCCGGCAAAACATTGAGATGGCTGGTTTTTAAATTCTAGTAAATCCACAACTCGTGTGAAATTCATGAAACTTGGCATGCTATCATGGAGCGGCATCAACATGCCATGGTACAAATTTTGTCCCATTTGGGGCAGGTTTGTGTATATGCTTCTCACAAACCGGAGCTTCTCACAACAAGCATGATGGTTTTTGGTAGGGAACGTCCCACCTTTGGGGACGAAACAATATCCATTATCGCTTATTGCTTTCAAAAAAAATTGTTGTGTCAACATAGAACAACAGGAGTTTTGTGTGCGTTTGGACATTTTTATGCATTAGCTGAGTTGTCACTGCATTTATGTGCATAATTCAAATTTGAACTACATGCACATGCTCCAGTGCAGATAAATTGGTCGAAAAATAAAATATGTCTCCTTGGGTGCATGCTTAGGTCCCATGCAAGAAATGGGAATGAATTTCAAACACCAGGGCACCGTTGATTGCTGGCGAAACATTGAGATGCCTGGTTTTTAAATTCTAGTAAATCAAAAACTCGTCTGAAATTCATAAAACTTGGCATGCTATCATGGAGCGGCATCAACATGCCGTGGTACAAATTTTGTCGCATTTGGGGCAGGTTTGGGTATATGCATCTCATAAACCGGAGCTTCTCACAACAAGCTTGATGATTTTCGGTAGGGAACGTCCCACCTTTGGGGACGAAACGATATCCATTTCCTCTTTTTGCTTTCAATTTTTTTTCTCGTGTCAACATAGAGCAACAGGAGTGTTGTGTGAATTTTTGTGATTTTTCGGGGATCTTTTGGACATTTTTATGCATTAGCTGAGTTTTCAATGCATTTATGTGCATAATTCAAATTTGAACTACATGCACATGCTCCAGTGCATATAAATTGGTCGAAAAATCAAATCTGTGTCATTGGGTGCATGCTTAGGTCCCATGCAAGAAACGGGAATGAATTTCAAACACCAGGGCCCGTTGATTGTCGGCAATACATTGAGAAGTCTGGTTTTTAAATTCTAGTAAATCCAAAACTCGTCCGAAATTCATGAAACTTGGCATGCTATCATGGAGCGGCATCAACATGCCGTCGTACAATTCTTTTCCCATTTGGGGCAGGTTTGTGAATATGCTTCTCACAAACCGGAGCTTCTCACAACAAGCATGATGGTTTTTGGTAGGGAACGTCCCACCTTTGGGGATGAAACGATATCCATTGCCGCTTATTGCTTTCAAATTTTTTTCTCGTGTCAACATAGAACAACAGGAGTTTTGTGTGAATTTTTGTGATTTTTTGGGGTTCGTTTGGACATTTTTATGCAATAGCTAAGTTTTCACTGCACTTATGTGCATAATTCAAATTTGAACTACATGCACATGCTCCAGTGCAGATAAATTGGTCGAAAAATAAAATCTGTGTCCTTGGGTACATGCTTAGGTCCCATGCAAGAAATGGGAATGAATTTCAAACACCAAGGCACCGTTGATTGCCGGCAAAACATTTAGATGCCTCGTTTTTAAATTCTAGTAAATCCAAAACTCGTCTGGAATTCATGAAACTTGGCATGCTATCATGGAGCGGCATCAACATTCCGTGGTACAAATTTTGTCCCATTTGGGGCAGGTTTGGGTATATGCTTCTCACAAACCGGAGCTTCTCACAACAAGCTTGATGATTTTCGGTAGGGAATGTCCCACCTTTGGGGATGAAACGATATCCATTGCCACTTTTTGCTTTCAATTTTTTCTCGTGTCAACATAGAACAACAAGAGTGTTGTGTGAATTTTTGTGAATTTTCGGGGATCGTTTGGACATTTTTATGCATTAGGTGAGTTTTCAATGCATTTATGTGCATAATTCAAATTTGAACTACATGCATATGCTCAAGCCCATATAAATTGGTCGAAAAATCAAATCTGTGTCATTGGGTGCATGCTTAGGTCCCATGCAAGAAATGGGAATGAAATTCAAACACCACGGCACCGTTGATTGCCGGCAAAACATTGAGATGCCTGGTTTTAAAATTCTAGTAAATCCAAAACTCGTCTGAAATTCATGAAACTTGGCATGCTATCATGGAGCGGCATCAACATGCCGTGGTACAAATTTTGTCCCATTTGGGGCAGGTTTGTGTAAATGCTTCTCACAAACCAGAGCTTCTCACAACAAGCATGATGGTTTTCAGTAGGGAACGTCCCACCTTTGGGGACGAAACGATATCCATTGTCGCTTATTGCTTTCAAAAAAATATCTCTTGTCAACATAGAACAACACGAGTTTTGTGTGAATATTTGTGATTTTTCGGGGTTCGTTTGGACTTTTTTATGCATTAGCTGAGTTTTCACTCCATTTATGTGCATAATTAAAATTTGAACTACATGCACATTCTTCAGTGCAGATAAATTGGTCAAAAAATAAAATCTGTGTCCTTGGGTGCATGCTTAGGTCCCATGCAAGCAATGGGAATAAACTTCAAACACCAGGGCACCGTTGATTGCTGGCAAGACATTGAGATGCCTGGTTTTTAAATTCTAGTAAATCCAAAACTCATCTGAAATTCATGAAACTTGGCATGCTATCATGGAGCGGCATCAACATGTCGTGGTACAAATTTAGTCCCATTTGGGGCAGGTTTGGGTATATGCTTCTCACAAACCGGAGCTTCTAACAACAAGCATGATGTTTTTCAGTAGGGAACGTCCCACCTTTGGGGACGAAACGATATCCATTTCCTCTTTTTGCTTTCAATTTTTTTTCTCGTGTCAACAAAGAACAACAGGTGTGTTGTGTGAATTTTTGTGATTTTTGGGGATCGTTTGGACATTTTTATGCATATTTATGTGCATAATTCAAATTTGAAATACATGCACATGCTCCAGTGCATATAAATTGGTGGAAAATTCAAATATGTCTCCTTGGGTGCATGCTTAGGTCCCATGCAAGAAATGGGAATGAAATTCAAACACCACGGCACCGTTGATTGCCGGCAAAACATTGAGATGCCTGGTTTTTAAATTCTAGTAAATCCAAAACTCGTCTAAAATTCATTAAACTTGGCATGCTATCATGGAGCGGCATCAACATGTCGTGGTACAAATTTTGTCCCATTTGGGGCAGGTTTGGGTATATGCTTCTCACAAACCAGAGCTTCTCACAACAAGCATGATTGTTTTCAGTAGGGAACGTCCCACCTTGGGGGACGAAACGATATCCATTGCCTCTTATTGCTTTCAAATTTTTTTCTCGTGTCAACATAGAACAACAGGAGTGTTGTGTGAATTTTTGTGATTTTTCGGGGTTCGTTTGGACATTTTTATGCATTAGTTGAGTTTTCAATGCATTCATGTGCATAATTCAAATTTGATCTAGATGCACATGCCCAAGTGCATATAAATTGGTTGAAAAATCAAATATGTGTCCTTGGGTGCATGCTTAGGTCCCATGCAAGAGATGGGAATGAATTTCAAACACCAGGGCACCGTTGTTTGCCGGCAAAACATTGATATGCCTGGTTTTTAAATTATAGTAAATCCAAAACTCGTCTTCAATTCATGAAACTTGGCATGCAATCATGGATTTGCATCAACATGATGTGGTACAAATTTCGTCCCATTTGGGGCCGGTTTGGGTATATGCTTCTCACAAATCGGAGCTTCTCACAACAAGCATGATGGTTTTTGGTAGGTAACGTCCCACCTTTGGGGACGAAACGATATCCATTGCCTCTTATTGCTTTCAAATTTTTTTTCTCGTGTCAACATAGAACAACATGAGTGTTGTGTGAATTTTTGTGATTTTTTAGGGTTTTTTTGGACATTTTTATGCATTAACTGAGTTTTCAATGCATTTATGTGCATAATTCAAATTTGAACTAAATGCACATGCTCCAGTGCATATAAATTGGTCGAAAAATCAAATATTTGTCCTTGGGTGCATGCTTAGGTCCCATGCAAGAAATGGGAATGAATTTCAAACACCAGGGCAGCGTTGATTGCCGGCAAAACATTGAGATGCCTGGTTTTAAAATTCTAGTAAATCCTAAACTCGTCTGAAATTCATGAAACTTGGTGTGCTATCATGGAGCGGCATCAACATGTCGTGGTACAAATTTTGTCCCATTTGGTGCAGGTTTGGGTATATGCTTCTCACATACTGGAGATTTTCACAACAAGCATCATGGTTTTCGGTAGGGAACGTCCCACCTTTGGAGACGAAACGATATCCATTGCCTCTTATTGCTTTCAATTTTTTTTCTCGTGTCAACATAGAACAACAGGAGTGCTGTGTGAATTTTTGTTATTTTTCAGGGTTCGTTTGGACATTTTGATGCATTAACTGAGTTTTTCATGCATTTATGTGCATAATTCAAATTTGAAATACATGCACATGCTCCAGTGCATATAAATTGGTTGAAAAATCAAATATGTGTCCTTGGGTGCATGCTTAGGTCCCATGCAAGAAATGGGAATGAATTTCAAACACCAGGGCACCGTTGTTTGCCGGCAAAACATTGAGATGCCTGGTTTTTAATCCTAATAAATCCAAAACTCGTCTGAAATTCATGAAACTTGTCATGCTATCATGGAGCGGCATCAACATGTTGTGGTACAAATTTTGTCCCATTTGGGCAGGTTTGGGTATCTGCTTCTCACAAAAAGCATGATGGTTTTTGGTAGGGAACGTCCCACCTTTGGGGACGAAACAATATCCATTGCCTCTTATTTCCTTCAAATTATTTTCTCGTGTCAACATAGAACAACAGGAGTGTTGTGTGAATTTTTGTGATTTTTCGGGGTTCCTTTGGACATATTTATGAATTTGCTGAGTTTACAGTGCATTTAAGTGCATAATTCAAATTTGAACTACATGCACATGCTCCAGTGCATATAAATTGGTTGAAAAATCAAATATGTGTCCTTGGGAGCATGCTTAGGTCACATGCAAGAAATGGGAATGAATTTCAAACACCAGGGCACCGTTGATTGCCGGCAAAACATTGAGATGCCTGGTTTTTAAATTCTAGTAAATCCAAAACTCGTCTAAAATTCATGAAACTTGGCATGCTATCATGGAGCGGAATCAACATGCCTTGGTACAAATTTTGTCCCATTTGGGGCAGGTTTGGGTATATTCTTCTCACAAACCGGAGCTTCTCACAACAAGCATGATAGTTTTCGGTATGGAACGTCCCACCTTTTGGGACGAAATGATATCCATTGCCTCTTATTGCTTTCAATTTTTTTCTCGTGTCAATGTAGAACAACCAGAGTTTTGTGTGAATTTTTGTGATTTTTCGGGGTTCGTTTGGACATTTTTATGCATTATCTGAGTTTTCAATGCATTTATGTGCATAATTCAAATTTGAACTACATGCACATGCTCCAGTGCATATAAATTGGTCGAAAACTCAAATATGTGTCCTTGGGTGCATGCTTAGGTCCCATGCAAGAAATGGGAATGAATTTCAAACACCAGGGCACCGTTGATTGCCGGCAAATTATTGAAATGTCTGGTTTTTAAATTCTAGTAAATCCAAAACTCATCTGAAATTCATGAAACTTGGCATGCTATCATGGAGCGGCGTCAACATGTCGTGGTACAAATTTTGTCCCATTTAGGGATGGTTTGGGTATACGCTTCTCACAAACTGAAGCTTTTGACAATAGCATGATGGTTTTCGGTAGGGAACATCCCACCTTTGGGGACGAAACGATATCCATTGCCTCTTAATGCTTTCAAATTTTTTTCTCATGTCAACAGAGAACAATAGGAGTGTTGTTTGAATTTTTGTGATTTTTCGGGTTCGTTTGGACATTTTTATGCATTAACTGAGTTTTTAAATGCATTTATGTGCATAATTCAAATTTGAACTATATGCACATGCTCCAGTGCATATAAATTTGTTGAAAAATCAAATTTGTGTCCTTGGGTGCATGCTTAGGTCTCATGCAAGAAGTGGGAATGAATTTGAAACACCAGGGCACCGTTGATTGCCGGTAAAACATTGAGATGCCTGGTATTTAAATTATAGTAAATCCAAAATTTTGTTAACCATTCACGTGACGCCATGTGTCTTGGTTTTAATGGTTGTAGGAGGTGACGTGTAGATAGGTGCTTGACCTTGACTGAACGGGAGGCGTGCAAGTGTCGTCCGGTGCGCAGGTTGATCGAGAGGCGTGCAAGCTGTACTCGAGTGTGCAGGCTCACCGGGAAGCGTGCGAGCTATACGCTGCACGTGCTTACTGGGAAGCGAGCCCTTTGATTTCCATGGCCGCCCGCCTTGCTCGCATCCACTCAATTAATGGCGCCCAAGCCACAGTTTAATTCGCTTTTTAAATATAAAACACTCATCGCAAACATTTTAGTTAGAACACTCGTTTGCAAACCGACAGCTTCCCCAGGAAGCCAAGAGAAAATGTGCCGAGCAGGATTTCTGCAGCTCTTGATCGCAAACATTTTAGATAGAACACCCGTGTGCAAAGTGATAGCGGCGCAGGATTTGTGCATCCCTTCAACGCAAACGGTTGTTTTGGATGACCCGTGTGCAACCACGTACAAATAATTTGGTAAGAATTGTCAATCCTTGTAACACTGCAATTTTTCAAAATATGGAGCTAAAAATCACTGGCGGTATCTAACTTTTGCAACTAAGATTCAGTAATTAAGCATACATTTCATTCATAGATTAAGGAGTCGTTCTTAATTTATACAAACAGTTCAACTCGATAGCTGAACGGACCAAACTTTTCCCCAATTGTTGCCAACCACGTACTGAAATAGCTAGTTCAACTATATATACTAGCTAATTTTAAATACATCGTACAGTTCCACCACATCTATAGTCAGATGAACGGAACAAAATAGCCCCTAAATACTACTACTACTACTAAAACTACGGAGGGGCTTTGTACTACTTCCGGCTGCCTCTCCTCTGCCGAACATGCTCAGTAAGAGGTGGAGGAGGAGGAGCCTACTGGCGAGCTGGGCAACCGCAATGCGGTGCCTGCCGCTAATGCGGCTTCAGCGATGCTCACCTCGAACGCCCTCTGCCGTTCCAGACGACCCCTCTCGAAGTGGTGGTTCTCCTCATAGATCTCCTGATTCCTCACCTCTGAGGCGGTGTCTGCCACGGCCACGACGGCGGTAAGGCTCTTTGCATGCTCGACGAGGCGCTCCTCCTCCTCCCGCAGGAACTCGGTGTAGCGTGCAACGTCGCTGACGCACGTGCGGGCATCCACCTCCGCCTCCCGCCTTCGGGCGGCGGTGACGGAGCGTGTGATGACCCCGGCAGTCGACGGTGGGCTGGCGGCCACAGAGGTCGGCGACAGGCTGGCGACCACGACCACTACCTCCCGCCTTCGGGCCGCAGTGGCAGAGCTGGTGATGGCCACAGTGGCCGGCAGTGAGGTGGCGGCCACGACGGCGACCTCCCGCCTTCGGGCAGCGGCGGCGGAGCGGGCAATGGCCCTGGCTTTCGATGGTGGTGTGGCGGCAACGGCCGCCGGCAATAGCTGCCGATGGGCATCGGCGGCAGAGCATGTGGTGGCTGTTCCGCGCACACCCAACAGGGACGTCAAGCGCACTACACTACACCGGGGACTGCGCCGCCGCCGTGGAGTAGCCTCCCAGCTGGAGTTGTCCTCTGATGACGGTGGAGTGGCTGAGCGACGACGACGGACTGGTAACATTGGTGATTGTGGGAGAAGCAGACAAGATAAGCTACAGGGATGGAGGGGAAAATGCGACGCGGGACTCGCCGGCCGTGAGGGTTTTTATAGCAGGCCAGTAAGCATTGGGCTTTTGGGGGATTTCACCGAGTCAGGTGGGAAGCTTGCGCGGGAACCTGCGAGGTTGCATGGGAACGGGCTCACCGACGATTCATTGGCACCCCCGTTTGGCAAAAAGAACGCCCCCGCGTGCTGCGCAAGCTTGCGCTGTAAGCCGTCTGCGGCAGCAGGGTGACAAGACGTGCGAGAGGACGACGAAAGGCCACGTACACATACGGTTAATAAAAAAACATTTGCGATTTAATCACCTACTGTACCACCGTCCTGTTTTATAAGTATGATTTAACTAATAAAATACGAATGCATGTGGCCAAAGATTATATAGTTGGATTTGTATTTGAACATAGTTTCCAATTATATCATTTTTAAAACATGCATTAACATTTTGTTGGTTAAATTTGAGGGCAAAGTGTGGCACGGAATATAAAGGAGACTATAGATTAGACAGAGGTGGTACCACATGGCCGCTCTCTACGCAGCGACGCAACTATCGGCCCGCTTCTAGGCGACCATTTCCTGCGTGTTCAACTGCTCTATGCGTGTGGTTGCTTGTGGTTCAGGCGCCCGCGGCGCGCTCTGCTCACGTCCCGCCGCGCGTGCTCTACTCTCACGTCCCTCTAGGTGCTCTTCCCTCGTCCCTCCATGCGCGCTGCCAGTGTTTGGGGCCGGCGCATGATTACGCACGTTCATGTGCAAGCGGTTGCGTCGGGCGCGGCGCGACGATGCAGTTACCCGCTGCAAAAATTGCCATGCGGACGCATGGAGAATCCATGCCGCCTGGCCCCCTTTTATTCCTGCGGCCATTTACCTTCATCTCTCGTCTCACACGACACAATAATCACACCCACGAGGACACATACAGAGAGGACATCCAGCGGTTCCAGTGGCGCTCCCCGTGGCTCCAATGGCGCTCCCAGCAACCGACAACGACAAGGGCGGGCAGTTGACCACACATCACATAGTGGACACCCACATGAGGGGGAAGGCCCTCTCGATGGTGTACACGAATGATCCGGTCTTGGTGGAGAGCTCCATCCAAACTATGGAGCAGTTCCTTGTCGAGGACAAGTACCGAGTGGTCGGCTTCGACCTCGAGTACACCATCGGTCGTGCCGGGCACGATCAGAAGGTCGCCGGTGCCCAGTTGTGCGTGCGACATGACGTCCTCGTCTACCACTTCCACCTTGCCACAAGGCCTTGCGAGCGTTTCTCCAGGTTTATCAACAGCTCCGACTACAGTTTCGCTATGGTGGACACCACCAACGATCTAAAAGCGCTCAACGTTTCGGACTTGAAATTCCCGAATCTTGTCAACATCCAGCACCACTACAAGGTCTGGGGTAGCGACAAAAACAAACTGAACTCCCTGGTTGACCTCGCCTCGGCCATTATCGACCCCTACTACGCGAAGATGAAGAATGTGAGAAATAAGAGACTGGATGAACAACATGTCAAGTACGCGGCCATGGATGCCTACACAAGCTACGAGATGTACATGCGGATCGTTGACATGAGGAAGTGTCTTCTTCCTGAAAAAGATGAGGGATCGAGCCACATAGCAGTGGCGGGAGCGTCACAAGAAGTAGATGACTAGACGATCGTTTCTCCTACTTTAGAATGCATGCAATTGTTTATTGAGGTGTGTGCAAATGATCTGTATAGTCACTTATGTAACTGGATGTTTATTTCAGTTATATATATACATGTTATTCTACTGTAGACAGAGCATTTCACACGGCTTATTAGCAGCAACCATCTGTGTTATTATTGGTCTTCACACACATTTCAGATTACAGACCTGTTTGCCGCGTATCACACACATCTTATTCAGCTGAACCGTTTCCGTTGTGTTGCCTAATCACACACAGTTCATCCCAGTGAACCGTATGTTGTATATCGCACACGCCTTCATCTGGCTGCCCGTTTCTTTTGTTCCTCCTCATCCCAAACAGTTAATAGAGTTGACCCGTATGCCCTCCATTGCACACACAACTAAAATCTAAACCGTGTTTGATGCATCCCTGATCGCAAACATTTTGCACCTTTTTGACGGGTTTTTTACACCACCGTTTGCGATTATGGCATCGCACACAGTTTCGTCGAAGGGTCTCTGATTGTAGTGTCGCATTTGGACCATCCTACAATAGTGAATCCTCTCACTCGGGGGCTTAGCTGCCAACCTGATTCGCCTAAGTTTCAAAAACACTTCGAGTGAAGAGCAATCCTCTCACTCAGGGGCTTAGCCGCGACCCCGTGCTCGCCTAAGTTAAAACATTCTCCGAGTGAAGAGCAATCCTCTCACTCGGGGGCTTAGCTTCAAACCTTATTCCCCTAAGTTTAAAAAACACTCCGAGTGAAGAGCAATCCCCTCACTCGGGGGCTTAGCCGCGACCCCGTACTCCCCTAAGTTAAAACATTCTCCGAGTGAAGAGCAATCCTCTCACTCGGGGGCTTAGCTGCAAACCTGATTCACCTAAGTTTCAAAAACATTCCGAGTGAAGAGAAATCCTCTAACTCGGGGGCTTAGCTACGACCCCATACTCGCCTAAGTTTAGACATTCTCTGAGTGAAGAGCAATCCTCTCACTCTGGGGCTTAGCTACGACCCCGTACTCACCTAAGTTAAAACATTCTTCGAGTGAAGAGCAATCCTCTCACTCGGAGGCTTAGCTGTGACCCCGTACTCGCCTAAGTTAAAACATTCTCCGAGTGAAGAGCAATCCTCTCACTCGTGGGGTTATCCGTGACCCCGTACTCGCCTAGGTTAAAACATTCTCCGAGCGAAGAGCAATCCTCTCACTCGGGGGCTTAGCTGCGAACCTGATTTGCGTAAATTTCAAAAACACTCCGAGTGAAGAGCAATCCTCTCACTCGGGGGCTTAGCTGCGACCCCGTACTCGCCTAAGTTTAAACACACTCCAAGTGAAGAACAACCTTCTCACTCAGGGGTTTAGTTGTGACCCCGCACTCGCCTAAGTTAAAACATTCTCCTAGTGAAGAGCGACCCTCTCACTTGGGGGCTTAGCTGTGATTCTGTACTCGCCTACACTCCAAGTGAAGAACAACCTTCTCACTCGGGGGCTTAGCTACAACCCCGTACTTGCCTAAGTTTCAAACACATTCCGAGTGAAGAGCAACCCTCTCACTCGGGGAAAACACGCCGAGTGGAGAACAGTCCTCCCACTCAGAAGGAACAAGGTGCACCCCGAGTTGCACCACAAGCACAACGTCTGGACAACACTCTGAGTGGCGCCACAAGTACAACATCCAGATGCACTCTGAGCTGCGCCACAAGTACAATGCATACTCCGAGTAAAGAGCAATCCTCTCACTCGGGGACTGAGTTGCAATCCCAGATCCGCCTAAATAAAAAAATCCAAGAACATTGGAGACAAAGCAATTGTGTTCGAGCAAAACAACCAAGTACGGATAAATCCAGCAAGGTTCAGAACCTCAAACAGAAGTGCTCTGGCGTCAGGCCCAAAAGAGTATAACGATTACAAAATCACTCGGCATCCAGAGGCAAATAAATTCAAGATTATCAAGTTTATCTCTGACGGGAGGAGGGCTAGCTGGCTCGACGAAAGTGTCCAGGTCAATGCCATCTGCGATGCGAGTGGCTGCGTCGAAGACGGTCTCCATAAAAGATTGAAACTGAAGCTTCTTGATGTTTTCCACCTGAAGAGCTTTCAACATCTCTTCCTTAACGTCCTTGGAATGAACACGGACAAGTGATAGATCCACATCAGCACCACAACGAGAAGCTGACTTCTTCTATACCTGTACTCGGTTAGGGATGTCGTTGAGTCGAGTCATTAGTGACTCGAGATCGTACAGACGCACATCCTCTGGTCACATCCCCTTATCTATCCGCGTTAGGGCAATTTTCAGTCGCGAAACATAGTCGAGGACACTGGCAACGCGAGATTCCAGTCGCAGCATGTTCATCGCAGCTTCATCCTTGATAGGAGAATTGATGGGGTCCCGTCCTGTCTCGATCCACCCGGTTTCTGTCGGTGTACTAAAGTAGGGGTACCTTAGTACCCCAGACTTGTGCACGGGCAGTTGTAGCACCCTGCGGCGAGGCCCGCCCAGGAAGCGCCAAGAGAAGACCAAGCATTCAAGACAAGGCCCCCGGCAAGAGGAGCTTGCCGGGCCAAGAAGACAAGGCCCCCGGCAAGAGGAGCTTGCCGGGCCAAGAAGACAAGGCCCCGGCAAGAGGAGCTTGCCGGGACGACTAAGCCCATGTAATACCATCCAAGAACAAAGTATACGAGACAGAAGATCAAGGCCCCGACAAGAGGAGCTTGTCGGGAAGGCCGAACCCAGGCACCACAAGAGAAGCCCTCCACGGCGCGCCATGCGCCCCGGCAAGGCCTGATAGCCGGCAAGCTATCAGGCACAGGAAGACGACCCCCGCGGCAAGCCACTTGCCGCGGCAAATCGCCACCTCAGGACTGCGCTCCAGCTCACCCGCCCACGCGTCGCTCCGGGGTTTCCCCCAAAGGCACGTGGCGGGGCACCGCGCAGCCAGGGGCATGCGGTGGCATGCAGCCACCACCGTGGCGAGCGGTGGCGCACCTAACGGTCCGCCTCGGTGCTGTCCAGGCGACCGTGACGGGCATTTAATGCCCTTGTCCCCTACCGTCAGAAGTAGGTATGATAACACTGTGCCGCACTGTAGCGCCACCGTTCCCGCACTGTTACAACTTCCACCCCTTTTACACTTTTACCCCTTTCTCTTACGTTGACACCTGTTGGTGACCCCTTTGCGCTATAAAAGGAGGCCCGTGTGCAACGTAGGGTTGGGAGGTTCGGAGGTTCGGAGGTTCGGAGGTTCGAAGATTCGGAACCCGGACAACCATACGCTCGGTGTAGCTAGCTCTCCAAGCTCCCGAGCTCCGCAGTTCAATACAACCAAGCAGGAGTAGGGTTTTACGCGTCTATCGCGGCCCGAACCTGGGTAAACCGCCCGTGTGCTCGCCTCGATCTGCTCTCTGTGCTCCCTCCGCCCCCCCTCACCGGACAACGAAAGGGGCTCCGGCCCCATAGGTGCTCGCGGGGGACGCCGTCCACCCCGACATCTTTGGCGCGCCAGGTAGGGGAAAAGCGTCGAGGTTGTGCGGATCTGATTCAGGCGAACACTGGTAAGTTCAGGTATGAACAGGTACCTTTCCGCCCCGCTCCGCGGGGCGGAGGCATTCCTCCCTACGGAATCGTGCACGGCCCTCCTCGAGTACCCACTCACGCAGAGTTCGGGCAAGAAGCAGCTGCTCCTTGAGGAGGACCGCCTTCCGGCCGCTGGGCGAACCGCTCGCCTCCAGCGAATCCTGCGCCGCTCCTGTAGCCGCAGCGGTTAGCGCCGGAAGCCGCGAAAAAGGCGACCTCGTTCTTCGGCGCGTTTCGTCCGCCAAGATCCAAACGAGTCGACGCCAACCGTGGGAGGAGTTTCGCCAGCGCGGTTGCCGGAACCCGTTCCGTCAACCAACCTCCCTGCCCAAGTCTTGCCGCAGTTGCATGTGATCCTTGGCGCAGGGGCGGGCGCAGACCCCGCGCATCAGTGAAAGCACCTATGCTTTGCGCTTTTTGCCTTTTGCATGCTCCTCTTCGTTATTTGCATGTATTATTTGGCATCCTGCGTAACATGCATGTCCAGTAAGCATCAGCACGCCGAAAGGCCATGTGCTTGCTTCCCTCTTTATTTTCCTTGCCTCTTAGACAGAGGGAGCGTTCCTCGCGCACAAAGTTTGCCGGGGGAAGGAGATGGGAGAGGAACCAAGTGCTGGAACCAAGTGCTGTCCGAGAAAAAGAAGCCTCGACGAGGAACGAGCGTTATACATAAGCTAAGTTATTAGAATTTGAGCAGTTCAGATTCTTAATTTTCGGTTGTCTTCCTTGGACGGTCACACTTTGTATGGAAAACCTGTGCGCGGAGGAACCTACCCGCGGCTAGCCGCACCCTCACCTTGTTTCGAGTACGCTCAACGATTTAAGTGAGCTGCGATGAGCGTCGCGCCCTTGTTTCGTTTCCGAGCTCACTCAACAAGCTGAGCGCGATTGCGACTGGCTGCGGCGAGGTTGCTTCCCGGTGAGGCCTTGGCCGGCAGGCTGCCGTAAGCCCAAGGGCCCCTTGCCGGAAAGTTCCCCGGGAGCGTAGGGTGAAAAGCATACAAAGTGAAGGGCCAGGACAAGGAAGATAACAAGGCACTGATTGGTTCAGATAAGATAAAAACCTTACGTAACCTATCACAGTGACTAATGAGCTCATAACGCCGTGTGCAGCGACAAAAAGAGATAAGATAAAGGAGGCCTAGTCTACGCGGTCGCCCTCAATCCTGGAGATCTTGCCCACTCTGGCGATGATGTCGGCGACCTGCTCCTTCAGCGCCTCCATGTCAGCGTCGGCCGGCAGGCTGCGAAGAACGTTGATGAGATTTATACCGGGATTGCGGTATACAGTCTTCGTCAGCACACGCTCCAAGGTTCCCGTGCAGGCCCGGCGCGTCTCCTCGGCCAGTTGCGCGGGGATCTTCTTCCGAAGATCCGCAAGAGCCGGCGCGACCCCTCTGAAGAAGAGGCTGAGCTTGGCGCTGTGAGGGAGGTCCGGGTCCGGAGAGTAGATGAGGTGTTCCAACTTCAACGCCAGCAACTCCTGGTCGATGTTGGATGCAGAAGACACCAGGTCCTCGGTCCACACCGCGACGGTCCGACGGAAGTCCTCGGCCGCAGTGTTGGCGCTCTCCGCCAAGCTTCGCTCCTTGCGGAGCCCCTCCTCCAGCGCGGAGACTTTCAGCTCCAGGGCCTCGATGGAGTCCTTGGCGGCCTTCAGCTCGTCGCCCTGCTTGGAGAGACGCGCCTGGAGTTCGGAGTTGGCGTGGGCGTCCTTCTCCCGCTCCGCATTGAGCGCGCCGACCCTCTCCGCGCTCGCCTTCAACGACTCCTCTAGCTGCGCGACCTTGGCGGCAAGCTCCTCCCTGGCGGTCTCCGCGGCAGCCGCGGCGGCTTTCGCCTCTTCCAGCTCCTCGCCAAGGGCCCGCTCCCGAGCAGCAAGTTCCTCCTCGTGGGAGTTGAGATTGGCCTGCAGCTGGGCAAGCTCTCCCTCTCGCCGGGACAGCTCCACCCCGGCGAGCCGCTGCTGCTCTTCGGCGTCGGCCTTCTGCAGCACCCACTCCTGGTACTCCCCGGCGAGCCTCTCGCGCTCCTCCGCCACGCCGCGGAGGGCAGCTTGGTTGGCGGCGCGGAGCTCCGTCGCACGCTTCTCCATCTCGACGGCGGCCTCCGCAGCGAGGGTCTCCCGGGAAGCAAGCTTCGCCTGCCTGGCCCGGTGAAGGGCCAGGAGCCGGCGAAGCAGCTTCTCCTCCTCAGGCTCTTCGGCCCCGCCGGGCGCCTCGACAATCCTCAGGCCCGCGGAGGCGAGGACCT
Organism: Aegilops umbellulata; assembly: GCA_032464435.1. Lineage (NCBI taxonomy): Eukaryota > Viridiplantae > Streptophyta > Magnoliopsida > Poales > Poaceae > Aegilops > Aegilops umbellulata. Next base: position 153,871,648 of record CP136058.1, on the reverse strand, counting down.
CCCCATCAAGGGCCTCGCCCTCCGCGGGGGCCCGCGCAGAAGAGCCCCATGGCACCTGGATGAAGATGCCATTGGGGGCTTCAAGGTAATGACCCGCCCGCTCCTTTTCGGCGGAGGGGCCGGCGGCCGGCGCAGCACCTGATGCTCCTGCTGCCTCCGGGTCGGCAGTGCGACCGCCGTCCCCCTCCCCGACCGTTGCGTCCGCCGCTGGGGCGGTCTCCTGCGCGGATGGCTCGGCAGCTCCCGCCGCGTCCTCAGCGGCAGGGGCGTCGCCGCTGCCGCCGCGCGCACCCTCCTCCTCCTCGATGTTGATGACCTCCGTCTCCATCTGCTCGGGGGGAGGGGAATCTAGAAGAAGGAGAATAGAGAGCAAAAGAGATTCAAGCAAACATCCAAAAAAAAAAGAGACGAACCCGAGATGACTAAGTCACAGAGCTTACCTTGACGGACGTCATCAGCGGCGGGTTCCCTCGCCGGGGAGCCCTGCCTTGGCGGGGTCACCGCCCTCGCCGGGCTACCCGCCCCTGGCGGGGTACTCGCCCTCGGCGGAGTGCTCGCCCTTGGCGGGATGCTCTCCTTTACCGGAGAGCTCGGCCTTGGCAGGGACGGCGGGGCCCGCGGCTCCTCGGGGGCGGTTTCTGGACGCTCCTGCGGCTGCGGCTCCACCTCTGCACGAGACAGTATTATCAAGATACCAGCGCAGGGACGATCCCTCAAGCACGCCCGACGAGCAAAAGTACGGAACCCAGACTTACGCTGGGGGCTGCGCTGGGGGCTACGCTGGGGGCTGCCCCTCGGAGCAGTGCTCGGATCCGGCAGGCTGGGCTCCGGCACGCCCCCAGTCGCCGCGGTGGGCGAGTCGTCCGCAACCTCGACCACGGGCGCCTTGGCTTTCTTCGCCACTCGCTCCGCCAAGGTCCTGAAGTTAAGATAAGGAACAAGATCAGAGCCTGCGACAATCAAGGCAAAGTTTACGAAGATGCAAGACCTCAAAGCTCTTACTCCCGTTCGTCCTCGTCGTCGTCGTCGCTCAAGGCGGAGAAATCAAACTCCACCTGACGCGCGGTCACGCGGGGAGCGGGAGGCGAGGTCTCCCTCGGGCGCTTGGCGGTCCCGACGGTTGCCGGGGCCCGGGGAGCGGGCGGAGCCGCCGCTCCACCCTCCAAGGGCCCCTTTCCGTGCGGCGCTGCCTCACGGGGCGCCCCCGACGTGGCTGACGCGCCGGGCGCCCTCGTCGCAACCTGGCTCCCCCGGGAGACTCGTGCCGCTTGGCGGGGTGGTTGTTGCCGGGAGGCCGGCGCCTTTGCCCCCATCGCCGTCCTGCGGAGGCGCTTCGCTGGAGAACGCCTGGGGCTTACACGGGACGAGGAGGTCTCCGACGCTGAGGGAAGGTCATCGGCGTAGAGCTCCAAGGATCCGTCGGAGTCGTCGTCACCACCGTCCTCCTCCTCCACCCCGGCAAGCCCGCTGGACCCAGCGTCCTGCGCTGTGGCCCCTTGTCCTCCGGCGGTGGTGGCCCTCGCCGCGGCCTCGATCAAGATCCCCTGGATCCCGGAGTGCCTCAGAGAGGGAACCCCGGCGAGCTCGTCGGGGGGCAGCTTCAGCAGTCTGCAGATCTCCGCCACCTCCGCTTGGCGGGACGCCTCCGCGGCCTCCGCCTCCTCGGGCGAGAAGCCGAACTCCCCGGCCGCTGCGGCTGCGGTGGCCTCTTCAGCCCAAGAAGCTATGCATGCTACCTCTCGCGCGGTGGTGTCCCGCGTCAGCCCCTGGGCCTCGTCCTTCTTCTTCGCCACCTCCGCCAGGTTGTCGAAGAAGTTCATGATGACGTCTGGCTTGGGCGGAATCCACGTGCTGTCGACGCCGTGCGAGTCGCACGCGGGCATCATGGCGCGAAGGGAATCCCGGGCCGAGCTGTTGCAAAGAGGCACAACTCCCCGGGGCTCCCTGAACCACTCTGGGTGGGCCGGGTCATGCTTGAATAGCTCCCGGACCATCCCCTTCAGCTCCACCGACGTGAAGTTGAAGTTGAGCCCGGGGCGCAGCCTCATTATGTCCGCCGCGTTGCTATACTCCCAGACTGGCCTCTTCCTATCTTGAAGAGGGGCGATGCGGCGGCGGAGGAAGTCTGCGCCCACCTCTCCAACGGACAGCCTCGCTGACCGAAGACGGAGAATCCTGATGAGGGCGACGTCGAGCTTGCGGTCGTCCGAATCCAGCTCGCTCCAATCCTTGCCGCGCATAATAGGTGTTGCGCGCGGCGCGGTGAAAGGTTGCGGCTGGTCCTCGACAACCCAGCACCAGTCGGCACGCCACTCCTCCCATTTGCCGCAGAGCTCCCCCGGCAAGTAGGAGTCCTTCTTGTTCAGGCGAAAGACCCAAGATATCCCTCCGGCGAGGGGGGCGCCGGCCTCTACTCTAGGGATGAAGAAGTGCCTAAAAAGCGCGACGTTTGGATATACCCCAATATAGTTTTCGCACATATGCGCGAAAACCGCCATCGTGAGGACGGCGTTGGGAGTGAAGTCAAGAAGGTGGAGGCCGAAGGTGTTCATTATGTCGCAGAAGAAATCAGAAAAAGGAGGGCAAAGACCGCAGTGGAAGAAGGCTGCGAAGAAATAATACCCGTCGGGGTAGTTGCCCTTGGCGGCGGCCGGATAGGCTCGGGTGCGGGGATGCGCCTTGGTCTCCTCGGCCCAGAACAAGTAGTACTTGTTCCAGAGCTCGCGCGCGCTGAGCTTCGGCGAGAAGACGAGGTTCTGCTTCCGCAGCAAGGTGAGCATCGCTGCGTGCTCCGACTTCTCCTTCTTGGTCTTCTCCGCCTTCGCCTTCTCGGTCTTCGGGGCCATGGCGGAGGCGGCGAGGGAAGAGAGACGAAGAACCCGGTAGCACCGCAGGTGCGAGCGAGCGGCGGAGGAAATATGGAGGCGGAGCACAAAGGAGATCTCTGGAGACGGAAGAGGACGCAGTAAAGGCGAAGGAGGGGAGCCGCTCCCGTTTCCTCTGCCTTATATGGGGAAGTGGCGAACACTCCGTTCTTGCCATTAAGAATCGTGCGCGACGTGACGCGCGCCTGCGCGATTCAGCCCCGCGCACGCCACCCACGTCACGCTCACCCCGCACGCCCCGCCCCCACGACGCCGCGATAAGCGCGCGCCGCCTGGGGAAGGTGCGACGGATGCGGAATTAAGGAGCAGCGCGACCAAGGCCACGCGTGCCCGTGCACTGTTAGGGCCTGGCCCAACGACGCTCGGCACCGTGTGTGGCCCAGGCCCGGGGGCTCCTGTCGGTGTACTAAAGTAGGGGTACCTTAGTACCCCAGACTTGTGCACGGGCAGTTGTAGCACCCTGCGGCGAGGCCCGCCCAGGAAGCGCCAAGAGAAGACCAAGCATTCAAGACAAGGCCCCCGGCAAGAGGAGCTTGCCGGGCCAAGAAGACAAGGCCCCCGGCAAGAGGAGCTTGCCGGGCCAAGAAGACAAGGCCCCGGCAAGAGGAGCTTGCCGGGACGACTAAGCCCATGTAATACCATCCAAGAACAAAGTATACGAGACAGAAGATCAAGGCCCCGACAAGAGGAGCTTGTCGGGAAGGCCGAACCCAGGCACCACAAGAGAAGCCCGCCACGGCGCGCCATGCGCCCCGGCAAGGCCTGATAGCCGGCAAGCTATCAGGCACAGGAAGACGACCCCCGCGGCAAGCCACTTGCCGCGGCAAATCGCCACCTCAGGACTGTGCTCCAGCTCACCCGCCCACGCGTCGCTCCGGGGTTTCCCCCAAAGGCACGTGGCGGGGCACCGCGCAGCCAGGGGCATGCGGTGGCATGCAGCCACCACCGTGGCGAGCGGTGGCGCACCTAACGGTCCGCCTCGGTGCTGTCCAGGCGACCGTGACGGGCATTTAATGCCCTTGTCCCCTACCGTCAGAAGTAGGTATGATAACACTGTGCCGCACTGTAGCGCCACCGTTCCCGCACTGTTACAACTTCCACCCCTTTTACACTTTTACCCCTTTCTCTTACGTTGACACCTGTCGGTGACCCCTTTGCGCTATAAAAGGAGGCCCGTGTGCAACGTAGGGTTGGGAGGTTCGGAGGTTCGGAGGTTCGGAGGTTCGAAGATTCGGAACCCGGACAACCATACGCTCGGTGTAGCTAGCTCTCCAAGCTCCCGAGATCCACAGTTCAATACAACCAAGCAGGAGTAGGGTTTTACGCGTCTATCGCGGCCCGAACCTGGGTAAACCGCCCGTGTGCTCGCCTCGATCTGCTCTCTGTGCTCCCTCCGCCCCCCCTCACCGGACAACGAAAGGGGCTCCGGCCCCATAGGTGCTCGCGGGGGACGCCGTCCACCCCGACAGTTTCCTCGTCAAAGTTCTGGCAGAACACTGCATGGAGTGAAAAATAGTGAATTGGCGACAGCGTTGTGAAGAAGTTTTTCGATCCAGTCGGATGAGGGAAAATACCTTCAAGCATGAGGAACATCTTCTTGGCAAGACCACCCAGATAAGCTTCTAGTTCATCCCTCTTACAAGTGAGAACACCCACTTTGTTAGACAAGGCTACCTTCTCCTCCTTCAGCTGCATTGCTTCTTTCTTTTCCTCGTCAACAGTAGTCTTCGTCTTGGCATTCTCCTCCTCCAACTTTCCAACTGAAGCTAGCTTCCTGTCAACCAGTTATGTCTTCTCTCGTGCCATCTTCTACGCCCCTGCAAGATCAAGGTCCTTCTGCTCCAAAGCCTGGTTCATTTTGTCTAAAGGAAGAACATTACTCAGACGAGCCTGGAGTTGACGGTCTTCACTATGCACATCTACTCGAGTGGAATCACTCGGTTCAAAGGATGAAAGGAAAAATAACAAGGCATACAGTCGACAAGTTTGTTACCTCCCATGATTGCCACTTTGTCTTGAGCCTTCTTCAGATTCTCCTTGGACAGATCTAGATCAAGCATGAGTTGGATTTTCTCCTGTTCCAAGGCAGCATACTGGGTTCCAAGCTCGCAAGATTTCTGCAATCAACAACAAGACAAGTCAATCATCAGAAACAAAGATCAGTTACTTCCGAGTGTAAAAGTGCAAGATCAAATCGCTATAGAAAAAAGAGTTCTAAGAATGCTGCTGAATCAAACATTCAACAGTAGTCTTGGGGACTACACCCAGTGGGTGCACTTAGCGTGCGCCCACTGGTTTGATTTCCCACTTGTCATGGTCTTCCCAGCTCGAGTGGAAGGAGTAAAAAAACATTTTTTCTAAGACCACCGTCGACTGCCCGAAGTCAACAGCGATCTCGGGGAGTACACCTAGTGGGTGCACTTAGTGTGCCCCCACCGGACCAAGAACTCACTCGACACGACCTGTCTAATTCCAGTGAAAGAGCTACACGGCTACAAGTGAAAGAGATACACAGCTACAGAAAACACCCAATGGGTGTACAAATGCAAGGTGCAGACCAACATCTTACGAATAATAAAGCAGCAGTTTTCAAATGGCATATCCTAACAGAGCAAGAATCAAGCTATAAATTCAATCGGAAATCAACTTACAATCCCACTTACTCGGATATTAGCTTGAAGAGTAGAGCTGGCATTGTAGGAAGACTTGCTGGTGTCATACACCACCTTAAGTCGGTCCATCATCAGACCTGCCTGGATCATAGCTTCTTTGGCATCTCCCACTTGGTCCTCTGGGATGTGATGCAGAGCAAACGGAACGAATGAAGGAACCGATGACGTGCTTGGTGGAGTTGGAGCTTGAGGTTGTACAATCGAGCCGGAAGCCTGAGCAGTCGATGCTGAAGGTGGTCAGTCAACAAAGGATCAGCAAAAGAGACAGTAGTTCATACTGGATCACCAAGTTGCTGAACTACGGGCTCAGATGCCGGGCGAGGCACTTTGCTGGTGGGCACCCTCCTGCTTAAAGTCCTACCCCTTCTCCCTGTACTCCTTTGAGGCACCTCTTCATCATCATCGTCGTCCAAAAGCTGGATAACATTTGTCAGCACTGCAAAACACTCGACATTAAGATTCCAGTCATCCACCAAAACTGTTGGGAGTAAAAGCTTGGTTGTGGAATCATACCTGCCCGAGAAGTGGCCACGTCTTGGCTGTGGAATCGTACCTGCCCGAGAAGTGGCTGCGTCTGTGGTCTCCGTGTCACCCCGCTCCTCGTCGATGTCCATGGATGTTGCAGAAGAAGCAACGCCAAAAGTTCCAAATTTCACTTGGTCAAGCAAGAGAAGAAGTTCAGAATGGAAACAAAAGACAAAGAATAGAAACAATTACATTGAAGCAACATGCACGGCCACCTTGATCCTCGGCAGGGCCTTCCGGGGCTTTGATGGAATAACTTTGGTCTGCTTCGCGGCTTTCTCCGATGGCTCTGGGGTCGAGGTCCGAGTGCGCTTTGTAATTTTTGCACTCGGCGGAATTGCTATGCCGCGCCCTCCCACGGGGTCCTGCGACTGCTTGGAGCGCCGTTCAGAGCGGGGGCGGCGAGTTGACTTCCTCGCTGCTGCCGAAGTTCTTGTCATCCTCCTCGCTATCATCTTCATATTGCCAATCAGCGCTTTCACCATCACTCTCCACTCCCTCCTGGCGCTGCACCCCGTTCAGCATCGAGTACATCTTGGTGAAAATCTATAAGTCGCAAGATGTAAATATTAGTCGGATTCAAGAACAATCGCGTGTTGAAAAAGAACACTCGGAAAAACATGCCTGACCTCTTCTGGAGCGTTGTCGGCATCGAATGGCAAAATCCTCCTAGCTCCACGAGGGTTGTCCTTATTCACAGTGATGCTTCGCAGCCACTGAGCCACCGTCTGCTCGGAGACCTTCTCCGGGTGGACCCGAGCGGTGTCTTTGGTGCCCGAGTACATCCACATCGGGTGGTCATGAGCTTGGAGAGGCTGGATGCGCCGACTAAGGAACACCTCCAACAGATTCATGCCAGTCACACCCTCCCAGACTAATGTAACGACCGTGTTGACTAAAAGGGACACCTCACCTCTCTCTTTTGCGGTTACAATCAGTGAAGAAGGTTGACGGAGTCTCTCCATAGTGAAAGGGGGGAGGTCGGTCGACTGACCAAGAGTCAGGATGTCCTTGCAGTAGAACCAAGTCGACTGCCATCCCCTAACTGACTCGGGAAAAGTCATGGGGGGGAAGTACTTCTACCTCTCGTTTAGATCCCTAACCCCCCGCACATCTGGATCACATGCGTCTTTTCATCGCTTGGGTTAGCCTACTTCACCGAATGAGAATGGCAGGTGAAGATGTGTTTGAACAGACCCCAGTGTGGCTGGCACCCCAGGAAGTTTTCGCACATTGAGATGAATGCAGCGAGATATGAGATCGTGTAGGGAGGAAAATGGTGGATCTAAGCGCCGAAGAAATTCAAGAAACCCCAAAAGAACAGATGCGGGGGCAGAGAGAAACCACGCTCGGCATGGGTGGTGAGAAGGACACACTCACCCTCGCGCGGCCGGGGCTCGTCTTCTCCCTCGGATAGCCTCCAGGACCCATGGGCGATCAAGCCATTGGTGGCGAGGTTCTCTAGATCCTTATTCACGACGGTGGAGCGGATCCAATCCCCCTGGATCCAAACAGGCGGCAGATCAGACCGCGATGATGACCCCCTCACCGCATTCTTGCCCTTCATCGCCACTGTCGCCTTCTTTGCACGCTCCAGGGCCGCAGTCCTTTCCTTCACCATGGCGGCGGAGTTCGAGCCGGTTGGGCGGAAGGGTCGAGAGCAGGGAGAAGCAAGGTAGAGAAGCAGAGAGAAAGGGGATCAAATGGAATGCACAGTGCCTCGCATCGGCCTCGGCGCTTTTTATGGGCCCGCTTCTGAGTGGCTGACCCGTGGGCCCGAGCGATCCTATCGCATCCCCTAACAGGCGCTGGCTCGATATGTGGCGAAATAGGCGGCGCGAAGAGCGAGGAGTCCCATTCTACTCGCTCCGCTTACTGCGCCACGCCCCGCCCCGCGCGCTTCTCCAAAATTTTGAATCCCGTGAAATCTGGGAACCATAGAGCAGTCAATCGCACCGAAGATATCAAATCCCAATTCACTCAAAGATTTGCGGCATAATTCACTCGGTGATCTCAGAAGCCAGAATCGATCAAGGCGACTGATGCGGGGTTAAAGTACCAGTATGCTTTAAAGACCTCGAAGAAAGACCTCTGAAGCATTGAATCAAGTCGGAACCAATTGCAACCCTTCCTCACTCGAACCTCAATCCATTCGGGGGCTAATGATGATGACATGTACCTAGGATAGGGTCATGGGCCTGACCTAGAAACCCTACCCAAGGACACTGCCCTAGAGTCGAAGACATATGAAGTTCTACAGAAGATACCGACTGAAATCACCCTGAAGTGTAATCCACTCGACTGCTGATTCCACTCGGATATCCCAATTCCACTCGACCTGATCATTACACTCGACAATACAAAGAAATCACTCAAAGCATAGAAGGCCTACAGTCAACCCAAGATGGCAACGGTCGGGCATTCACTCCATGGTCATAAAGATCATTGATAGCAGGCGTTACCAGTAACACCCCTGTCTTAACTCACATTGAACCCTGTGTAACCGAGGGTTGGAGGGACCTGGCGCACTCTATATACGCCACCCCCTCCTCTGTCACAAGGGTTTGCACCCCCTGTAACTTCAACGCACATCCAGTCGACCAGCCTCAGCGGCACCGAGACGTAGGGCTTTTACCTCCTCCAAGAGGGGCCTGAACTCGTAAATCTGTGTGTACATCCTCGCCATAGCTAGGATCCTGCCTCCTCCTACGTACCCCCTACTCTTACTGTCAGACTCGTTCCCACATACTAACCCTACTGCCCTAGTACTTAAGCATCTACAAGTACTAACTAATTAGATGAACCCTAGCTAGCTACTTAAGCATCTACAACTACTTAAGCACCCATTGATGAACCCTAGGAATTATATAATTACTTAAGCATACATTGGGTTCAGAACAACTATACAAGTTCTTAAACAACTATATATACAACCTTGTAATATATTTAGTTAACTACTTAAGCATATACAAGTTTGTCCTAAAAATAATATTTAGTTAAGTACATAAGCATATACAAATTTGTCCTAAAACTTCAGTTAGCTATTAATTTCATTCATTTAACTTCACCTAATTAACCTAGTAAAACCCTACTTCCCTAACTAAAAAAATCTAATTAACATCTACTAGTACCACTACTGCCCTAACCTAATTAACATCTACTAGTGCCACTATATATACTACTCGCAACATTGTTGCAACATTTTCTTCATTTTGTTCTTAAAAAAACAACTGTGAAAACAAAAACCATAATTAAACCCTACTGCCCTAACTAAATTTTTGCTCTAAACCCTACTGCCCTAGTTAAACCCAAGTGCCCTAACTAAATTTTTGCTCCAAACTAAAAAAATATTCTCTAACCTAGCCAACCTAGTTTACCTAGCTAGTTAACCTAATGAACCTAATTAACCTAGCTCGTTAACCTAGTTAGTTAACCAAATTTACCTACCTAGTTAACCTACTTAACCTAGCTAATTCCTAGGGTTCATTACTAAATTCACCTAAGTTAATCAACCTAGAGAGGAGGGTGGGGCTTACATAGAGGAGGGCGTTGAGGGTGGCTCGGGGGAACAGTTGCAGGGAGGCAAGGGCGTCGAGGTAGGCAGGGGCGGCGAGGAGCGGACGAGGGTGGCTTCGGGGGCGCACGGCTAAGAGTGTTTCATGATCGGCTAAGAGTGTTTCATGATGACCTTGAAGGTTATCAAACTTACACTATAGTCATTGAAGATTATCAGTAAGGGTTTGAGTTCGATTCAGTTCCTCGCCCAACAGGTCATCGCTTTTGTCTAGCAAATTTTGAATCCTTTCCAAAGCTTTTTGTTGTTTAGTGACAATATTAGCAAGCTTGGAATCGCTAGGTTTGAGCTTTTCATCAGATTCATCCACTAGATTCAAGGGAGGTATATTTGAGTACCTTGGCACCTTTTGCCATGAAGCAATAGGTGGGAGCAAAGTCATCGTCACGATCATCAGCGGTGTTGGAGTTGCCATTTTCTTCACAGTTGAAGATGGACTTGTTGACGAAAGCAGTAGCGAGAGCTAGGCTCGCCACACCAGAGTCTGACACCTCAGATTCCTCCTCTTCATCATTTTCCTTAGATTCAGCTTCAGAATCCCTTTCCTTGCCAATAAATGCCCGAGCCTTTCTGGAACTGCACTTCTTGTGAGATGAAGACTTTGAAGATTTGGACGATGAAGACTTTGAGGATTTCTTGTTTTTCTTCAAGTCATCTGAACTGTCATTGATACGTCCATTTGCATCATGTTTTCTTACTGTTATTTATAATGTTTTTATCCATAATAATGCTTTTTGGAGTAATAGCCCTTTCTCTCATAATTTGCAAGGTACACACCAAGAGGGAGAATTCCGGCAGCTGGAAATCTAGATCTGAAATAGCTACGTCAGGCTACCTATTTTGCACAACTACAAACAAGCTGAAACTCCACGGAGATTTTTTATTGAATATTTAAGAATTACTGGAGCAAATAACTACCAGAGGGGGCCCTCCAGGTGGGCACAACCCTCCTGGGCATGCCAGGGAGCCCAGGCGCACCTTGGTGGGTTGTGCCCTCCTCGGCCCACCTCCGGTGCCCATCTTCTGATATATAGATCATTTTGACCTAGAAACAATAAGGAGAGGACTTTCGGGACAGAGCACCGCCATCTCGAGGCGAAACTTGGGCAGGAGCACTTTTGCCCTCCGGCGGAGCGATTTCGCCGGGGGAACTTCCCTCCCGGAGGGGGAAATCATTGTCCTCATCATCACCAATAACTCTCCCATCTTGGGGAGGGCAATCTCCATCAACATCTTCAACAGCACCATCTCATCTCAAACCCTAGTTCATCTCTTGTGTTCAATCTTGTTACCAGAACTATAGATTGGTGCTTGTGGGTGACTAGTAGTGTTGATTACATCTTGTAGTTGATTACTATATGGTTTATTTGGTGGAAGATTATATGTTCAGATACAATATGCTATTTAATACTCCTCTGATCATGAGCATGTTTTTATCATTTTATAGTAGTTACTTTTTCTCTTGAGGTCACGGGAGAAATCATGTTGCAAGTAATCATGTGAACTTGATATGTGTTTGATATTTTGATAGTATGTATGTTGTGATTCCCTTAGTGGTGTCATGTGAATGTCGACTACATGACACTTCACCATATTTGGGCCTAAGGGAATGCATTGTGGAGAAGCAATTAGATGATGGGCTGCGAGAGTGACAGAAGCTTAAACCCCGGTTTATGCGCTATTCCGTAAGGGACCGATTGGATCCAAAAGTTTAATGCTATGGTTAGAATTTATTCTTAATACTTTTCTCGTAGTTGCGGATGCTTGCGGGAGGGTTAATCATAAGTAGGAGGTTTGTTCAAGTAAGAACAACACCTAAGCATCGGTCCAGCCACATATCAAATTATCAAAGTAGCGAACACAAATTGAACCAACATGATGAAAGTGACTAGATGAAATTCCCGTGTACCCTCAAGAATGCTTTGTACACTATAAGAGACCATTTTGGCCTGTCCTTTGCCTCAAAAGGATTGGGATACCTTGCTGCACTTTTGTTACTACTATTGTTACTTGCTCGTTACAAATTATCTTGCTATCAAACTACTCAGCTACTTACAATTTCACCACTTGCAGACATTACCTTATTGAAAACTACTTGTAATTTCCTTCTGCTCCTCGTTGGGTTCGACACTCTTACTTATCGAAAAGAGCTACAATTGATACCCTATACTTGTTGGTCATCAGTCACCCTTGTACTTCTTCTTCTTTGATTCCTTCAGCCACTAAAGACAATCGGCCATGTGGTGACCAGGCTTTTTGCATTTGTGGCAAGTCCTTTTCTTGTAACTGCGGGATGAAGAATCTGATCTCAAGTCATCACTTCTTGAATATTTTCCAAAACGGCCACACCTTGAGAACTTCTGGAATTTCCTCACGAGCATTGCTAGCTCCTGGCTTAGTTCCTTAGGATCACCAAGGCTGCTATCAGAATCTTCCCCTTTAGATGAGGAAACTGCCTTGGTATTTAGTGCACATGATCTTCCATAGCTTGGCCCATAGAGGTCTCTCTTCTCAGATTGTTTGAATTCATGAGTGTTCAGCCTCTCGGGGATATCAGCATGGAGGATCTAGTGACTTGTAGACTCCACGTTCTTGAATCATCAGTGCTAATGTATCAAATGAGGAATCGAGTGATCTCAACAATTTCTTCACCACCTCATGGTCGATGATGTCTGTGGCACCAAGTGCTTGAAGCTCATTGGAAATGTTAGTGAGGCGATCGAAGCTTTCCTGAACATTTTTGTTGTCGAGTCTTTTGATGTGGTTGAAGAGATTGGGAAGAACGTCAACTCGAGAATCACGTTTGGTTGAGATTCCTTCGTTGACCATGGACAGCCTATCCTAGATAAGCTTTGCAGTTTCCAAAGCACTCACTCTGTCGTGTTGTCCTTTGCTTAGATGGCCACATATGATATTTTTTGCTTGAGAGTCGAGTTGCTTGAATCTCTTCACATCAGCAGCGTTTACGGAGGGAGTGACGGAGGGAATGCCATTTTCCACGACGTACTAGAGATCATTGTCAATTGCCTCAAGATGCATGCGCATCTTGTTCTTCCAGTAGAGGTAGCCTGTCCCATCGAAGGTAGGACACCCAGCCGAGACCTTGATCATGCCTGCAGTCGAGATAACCAAAACTCCAGGTGGTTAAAATCAAAATCACAAAGAACAAGGGAGTACCTTGCTCTGATACGAATTGAAAGTGCGTTATATCAACTAGAGGGGGGTGAATAAGCGATTTTTACAAATTCGTCACTGAGGAAATACTACTTGAGGAATTTGTTAAGTGATGAAATACAAGCAGCGGATAGAGTACTCAGGTGCATGCATAACAAGACAGTAGCATAGTCATCATGATGAAATGAAACATACACAGAGCACAGATAGCATGTAAACAAGATAAGTAGGCAGAAGACAAGATGACTGAAGAAATAGGATTGAGGAAATTGAGAAAGTCTTCAGTCAAAGTCTTCAAACAATAACGACCAATTATATCAACACATAAACGACAAAATGAAAGGGTTGAGGAAATAGAACCAGTAGCTCGATGAAGACATCGATTTGGTAGGCTAGTTCCAACTGTTGTGGTAGTTGTACATCTAGTTGGAGCGGCTTGGTATTTAAACCAAAGGACACACAGTCCCAGGACAGATAGTCCTAACCATTTTCTACTTGAGCTAAGGACACACAGATCTCTCTCAATCACTCGTGGTAAGTCTTCAGGTGACTTCCAAACCTTCACAGACTTGGTCACTCGGCGATCCAAAATTCCTCTTGGATGCTCTAGACCTTGACGCCTAACCATCTGGAAGATGCACAGTCTTCAAAGGTAACAGGCATCAGTTCCACACAGGACCAATCTCTTTAGTGATGCTCAATCACTTTGGGTTGTAGGTGTTGGGTTTTTGGGTTTTTCCTCACTTACGATTTTCCCTCAAAGTCCTCGGAGGATGGGATGCTCTAAATGACAAGTGTCAGTTTCTCTCAGAGTAGCCAACCATCTAGTGGTTGAGGGGGGCGGCTATTTATAGCCAGGGAGCAGCCCGACATGATAAGACATAAATGCCCTTAATTATAAGACCGTTATGTGGATAAGATTTTTGGGACAGCTGGCGTGAAGCACATCAACGGTCGGAAATTTGAGCCCTCGGGTTCCTCAAGGCTATCATGTTCCACACTATAGGCAATCCGCACTTGCGAATTCCTAACTCCTCAGTCAGAACAAACTCCTCAGAGACCAGAAGATCTTCATCTCTGTAACTGAAGAAAATTGACTGAATTGTATGAGATTTCCAAAGGCTTCACTCAAAGGATGGGGTATGTGTAGGCTTTGAGATAAGCGTCACTTGGAATTTTTTTCCCTTAGCATTACCTCGACCCCCTTTAACATTAGGTGTTTCCTGTGACTCAAGAAAGGAAAATGGAACTACCAAAACAAAAGTCTTCATGCTTCATAATCCTCGCTTCAATATCAATATCTTCAAGGTCACACCAATTTCCTCATATTTAAAGTCTTCAAGAAAACCAAAGTCTTCAGATGAAGGCATTCATTTTTAGGGGTTAACTTTCTTCATAATTATCAAACTCCTCAGAGACGTATAAAACATGTGTACACTCATAAACACATTAGTCCCTTAACCTATAAGTCTTCAATACACCAAAATCACTAAGGGGCACTAGATGCACTTACAGATGTTCTTATTCTTGCAAATAGGAATTATGTGCCCATTGATTTTATTGTTCTTGATATTTATTGCAATTCGTCTTGTCCTATTATACTTGGTAGACCGTTTTTACGCGCTATAGGTGTCGTGATTGATATGAAAGAAGGGACTATTAAATTTCAATTTACACTAAGAAAGGTTATGGAACTTTTCCCTAGAACACGAATTAAGCCACCATATGAATCAATCAGAGGGCATCCTATGGATCCAAAACTAAAGATGATAATACCTGAATCTTTGCATTGTGCCTTGCTAGGGGCATAAAACGATAGTTCTTGTTGGGAGGCAACCCAATGAATAAATTTTAGTTTTTCCTTTTTCTTCCTGTTCTTGAGTTTTTACACAATTATGCTACTATTATGATTGTGTTTTTTATGTTTTAATTAGTGTTTGTGCCAAGTAAAGCCTTTGGGATCATGTTGGGTGATAGTTGATTTGATCTTGTTGAAAAACAGAAAATTTTGCGCCCAGCAACAGAATTGTTAAAAAATCACAGAAGCGTGATAAAATTCTGATTTTTTTACATGAGATTTATATACAAATTGCCTATGTTGTCCTAATTTTGCAAAAAAAATGGAGTTACAAAAGTATACAAACTTTTTAGATTAGTACAGACTCTTATGTTTTTGTCAGATTCTGTTTTCTTTGCATTGTGTGCTTATTTTGATGAATCTATGGATTGTATCGGGCGGTATAAGCCATGGTAATGGTAGAATACAGTAGGTATAATGCAAAAATAAAACATGAATGGGTTTGCAACGGTGCTTAGAGTGGTGATTTGCTTTCTTATACTAACGAATCTCACGAAGGATTTGTTAAGTTTTGTGTGATTGAAGTTTTTAAGTTTTGGGTGAGATCACGATGGATGAAGGAATAAGGAGTGGAATGTGATGCCCCTGATTCAATCCTACACTAATCATACACGCAAATGTGTACGATCAAGTTCAAGGACTCACGGGAAGATGTCACAACACAACTCTAGACCCAAATCAAAATAATACAAGCTTTATATTACAAGCAAGGGGCCTCGTGGGCCCGCATACATAAGCCCGAAGCACAAGCATCAAAGGCAGTAATAATATCTGAGTACAGACATAAGTTAAACAAGGTGCCATAAGATGGCAAGCACAAAAGCGACACGATCGAAGAGGCAAGGCCTCCTGCCTGGGACCTCCTAACTACTCCTGGTTGTCGACGGTCTCCACATAGTAGTAGGCACCCTCCGGGTAGTAGTAGTAGTAGTCGACTGGGGTGGCATCTGGCTCCTAGGATCCACCATCTGGTTGCAACAACCGGAAAGACAAAAAAAGGGGGGAAAGGGGTAGCAAAGAAACCGTGAGTACTCATCCAAACTACTCGCAAGACTTACATCAGAACTATACTAAGTATGCATCAATGTCAAATGGAAGGGTTGTATGTGTGAACTGAACTACAGAATGCCAGAATAGAGGGGAAGGCCTAGCCTATCAAAGACTAGCATCTTCAAGCATCTTGCAGCATTCAAAAGAGTACATAATAGCATATTATAATTTAACAAACATGTTGTAATATAATGCCCAGATATCCTTCCTCGACTCCCTGCGAGAAAGCAATCCCCTAGCCAACATATCCACCACATATCTCAAGTATCCATTTCTAGTTGTAATAAATCAAGATACAAGTCTGAACGTCCATTACCATGGACACGTCTATTCGAATAGATAATCTTCCCTGCAGGGGTGCACCACATTTCCCAACATGCTTGATTACCATGGCCGGTCACTCTTTACTAGGTCAATGCCTAGCCTCGAAAGATCAACACGTCGCAGACCTACCTAGGCTCAGCAGCGAGGTCCCCGCCATTCTACATCCTAAGCACTCCAGGGTCTTGGTCCTATCACCCGTTGCACTCCGGGTCATTGCGAGCAGGGCTGACATAGACACCTCTAGGGTGCTGGCCCAACCGTGCTGCAATGCTGAACTGGTTGTCTGACAAAGCTTCGGCTGATACTACGATGTCGAGGCCCATAACTATTCTTGCGAGGCGGTTTGTGCGTATAGGCCGGTGGCCAACTCAGAACTAATACCCAAACCTGTTAGTGCATTATTAGAAGAAGTGACGACTGTCGGGACAAGTCTGGAGCTACCACCCCTCCTGGGTGGTATCGCTAAACAGCCAGCCGCCACTGTAACTCATGTGGGTGCTCTCTGGGCCCACCCGACTTTCACAAGGAACTGAAGTAACGTCAATGTAATCGTGTGTCCAAAACATCAAGGTGGAAAACCCGAGGAATCACCCTCGATGGATTCCACTCGATGTAATCATCAAGGTGAACGTACAAGGAATCACTCTCGAGGTTTATACTTGAGGGGTTGCATGACAGAGTCGTATCGGGAGTGGTGAAGGAGGAATCACCCTCGATGACCACGACCGAATAGCTACACTACAGAGATCTCATCAGAAGTGATGTACGAGGTATCACCCTCGGCACTCGATAGTAACTCTGCAGAATCGTACAACTAAAGGGGGTGAGGTGTTGTGTCGGTCTGTGGTCATCGATCATGTTGATCGAGTCATTGGTCAACAAGCTGGGGCAACTGGGACAGGGGAAGGGTCACTGGTGAAACACCAACCAACCTATACTAAGCAGTTTAGGATAAGCAGGTATGGTACAACAGCAGGTACAAAAGCAGGCTATGCATCAAAATAGGAGCAATCAATAACAGTAGCAAAATCTAATGCAAGCATGAGAGAGAATGGAATGGGCGATATTAGAGTGATCAAGGGGGGTTTACTTGCCTGGAGGCTCTGCTGAAAAGGAAGAAGGGTCGACGGTGACATAGTCGATCACAGGGGCATCCCCTGCAGTCTTGAGGTCTATCGAAGAAGAAGAGGGGGAAGAAACAGAAAATACAAAGCACACATATACATGACATGACTACTCGCAGAGCTAGGGGAGTTCTAACATCGTGTTACATGATACCAGCGAAGGGGGAAAACATCCGGGAATGTTTTCCTGACGTTTGGCATTTTCAAACAGATTAAATGGAGGATGACTGTTCCATGTTCGCTATACTAGGGACGTGTGGCAGACGAACGGACTGCGTATTTGGATTTGTCTCGTCTTTTTGAGTCACGGATTAATTTCTATGAATTTTCAAGGTTTTAGCAATATTGTGCAATTTAATTTAATTCAAAATAAATGACTAAATTGCTAGGGGCACCCAGCACAGGGTACACAAAACTGTACCATTGGATGATAGGTGGTCTAGGGGATCCTAGTTGACTGGTCAACAGGGGGTGGGCCCCCTGTCATACTCACATTTAGCTAATTACAGATTAGTTAGACTAACTAAGTAATTAGTTTAATTAAACCAAATTAATTAGGTTAATTAATCATTTAATTAACTAATTGTTTATATTTATATTTATATATTAAACATTTTTTAAAGAAAAGGGGCTGGGGGCCCCACTGGCAGTGGCCCATCGGGCCAACCAGGCGGCGGGTGAAACGGGCGCAGGGGTGTGGGCGTGGGCGTCTGCCCGAACGAGGCACGGGTGTGCCTGGGTGTCGGCGGGGCAGCAGCGACGGACAAAGGCTGCCGGGGCGCTGCAAGGGGGAAGCGGGGGCCATCGGGGCCACCGCAGGCGAGGCGGAGAAAGGGGGAAGAGCGGCGGCAGGGCGCACGCGGGGCCGTGCGACTGTTGACGCGGCAAGCGCGAGGTGGGTGCGTCAGCGTGGAAGAGAGCAGCGCGGAGTGGCAGGCGGCAGTGGGAAGCACCGACGCTAGTGGACGTGGGCAGCCACGGTGAGCGGAGGCGAGGCGTCCGGCTTTAGCAGCGGCAAAAGCAGACGGCGGCGGCAACAGATGGCAGCGTCAGGCGAGCGCGCAGGACGGCGGGGCAAAATTAGGGTAGCTGGCGGCCGCGGCAAAGAAGCAGCAAGGTGCGGCAGCAGCGACAGGCGGCGCCAGAATGGGACGCGGTGGCCGGGGGGGAAGGCCGTGCTGCAGCAGGTGGGCAGCAGAGTCAAGCTGAGCGGCAGCAGCGGAGCGGGGCAGCGGGCAATGAGAGACGGTGATGGGTGACTAGTCCGGGCCGCGAGCACGCGTGCACCGGCGAGCGAACAACGCGGCGTAGGAGGGCGGGGCTCGATGGATCGGCGACTACGGGGACACGAGCTTCCCTGGGTACCCAGGAGCTCGTTAGCGGGTCAATTTAATACGGGGCTGGCTACAACGGTGGCAATGACCACGGCGGCGGAAACAGAGGTTCGGCCAGAGCACGGCAGTGACGATAGCGTGTGACGGCTCGAATTCAAGGACAAAGCAGGAAGGGCTTGGCGGAGTTGCTCACAGCGATAACGTCGGCGGCTCGGTGAAGATGATGATGCAGTGGAGGTGACGGGATCAACAGCGGCATCCAGCGGGTCCGAGGAAGAGGACGATGGAGATCTGGCGATGCATCGTTGCCCGGCTTGCGCTAGTACTCGAAGTCGACGGAGAGGAAGCGGGCGGGGCTTCTGCCGTGGTCTCAGCTGGCGAGGAGCACGGGGCCATGCAGACGAGGCCGTTCATGGCGATGGCGGTTCGGTGTAGCGAGGGGGAGAGAGGAACGGCAAGGGCGGAGGGGGAAGAAGGAGCTATGGTTCGTCGAGGGGATCGGGGAGGGTCAAGTAGGCGCCGGAGATGTGGTGGATGGCCGCCACATTACGATCCAGGAGGTGGATGAGCGACCGGCATCCAACACGCCATGGATGAGCAGGGGAAGAGGAAGGCAAGGGGAAGTTGGGTTGGGCCTCCCCTGTAGATAGCAGGCCTACCACATAGTAGCTTTTCCTTCTTCATCATTTTTTTTGTATTGTAGAAGGCACTATTTGTACTTATTTAAGCTATCAAAATATATTGCAAAATATGGAACTTGGCCATATAGATACCCTACACTATTTGGCACTGCCACAAAAAGTTGGAGAGTAAAATGAATTCATTTGAATTTTACTTAAATACAATTTGATTAAAAAGGTTGCTTTGGGCACTATTATAAATCGATTAGGGGCAACATAATAAACCAAATAATGTTGGTTTACTTATGAAAATTAGTTAGTGAATTTTTGCAATCCAGTGAATATTTTTGCTTTAGCGTTTGAAGAAATAAAAATTTTGACTTTATTTTAAATTTGAATTTGAATCGGTTTCGAATCAACGCGAGTTTAACAACATTAATTGTGATGATTTGGCACCATCAGTGGGGGATTACTGTAGCTTAATTATCCGGCGTCACATGAAAAGTGCCTAAGATTGGGGATGCCCATGGCACCCCATGTTATTATTCAAGGAGAACCAAGAAACTAAGCTTGGGGATGCCCCGGAAGGCATCCCTCTTTCTTGTAACAACCATTGGTATTTTACTTGGAGCTATATTTTTATTCGTTACATATCATGAGTTTTGCTTGGAGTGTATTGTATTATACGAGTCTTTGCTTGTTTTGCTTTTTATTTTGTGTCATCTATCCTTGCTGGACACACCAATTTGAGAGAGCCAAAATTATGTTATGATTTGTTAGAATTGCTCTGTGTGCTTCACTTAAATTTTTTTAGCTATGGAATTGCTCTAGTGCTTCACTTATACCTTTTTGAGCATTGTGTGCTTTAATATTTTTGAATAAATTCTCTTATGCTTCACTAATATTATTTTGAGAGATGGAAAATTTTATGTTCATGTTCTTCACTTAAATTTGTTTGAGCTTATCAAAGCAACATATGAAATTAGCCGCAAAGTGATAGATATTCAAGAGCAATATAATAAAAAATTTCATGAAGATCATTGGACAAAATAAACTTGATTCCTTGTAATAGGTTTGAGATATGATGATAATGATATGTGAGTCAAGTTGTTGAGTAATTATGCTTTAGTAAGAATATTGGTGTTAAGGTTTGTGATTCCCTATGCAAGCATGAAAGTCAATAGTTATGCAATGAAATTACATCCTACTTATGGTGCATTATTCGGTGTTAGTTATGCTTAATGCTCGCTTGTGTGATTTTTTGTTTGTTTGTTGGTTGCTTCTCAATCTATTTGCTAGCCTCCACTTTTACTAAGTAGAAATACTACTTGTGCATCCAAAATCTTTAAACCCAGTTTTGCCATGTGAGTCCACCATACCTACCTAGTTATATGCGGTATTTCCGTGCCGTTCTAAGCAAATTTGTATGTGCCATCTCTAATTTTCACAATAAATTTCCCTTTTGTGTGCTCATACCACTCATGAACGGCATGGGTGGCCAATATTTTCCATGCTAGATGTGTTATTCTCAAGATGAGTGTTTATTCACTTGTCATTGCATGAGAGTACGGCGGTAATAGGGATGGCAGTCCCGAAATGAAAAAGAAATTTACTTTTTGTTGCCAAATAATAAATTCCTTGGAAAGTGTTGGTATGGAAGGCACCCGTGGATACGACTAGCCCTGGTTTGTAAAATAATGGAGGAATAAGGAATAAACTTTATTTTTTGTTTTGGAATGACATATCTGGCATGGAAAGTGTTGGGAATTAGTCGGCCGTTTTCGTTGACGGGAAAAGTATGCCTCTCAAAAAAAATTATCTCTCAATTTTTGCTTTGAGCTCTGGCACCTCTACAAATCCCTACTTCCCTCTCCGAAGGGCCTTTCTATTTACTTTATGCAATTATTATTTTCTATTTGAGTCTCCATCTTCTCTTATAAAGCACCAACTAGGGAGCACTATGATCATACTTGAGCATTGGATGTAGCTAATATGCGAGTGTGTTTGATGAATGGATCAATGATTTATCATGATTGGCTAGGGATAACTTTCTTTAGTGTTGATATTTTGAAAGACATGGTTGCTTGTTCATATGCTTGAGTATTGAAATCTTCATGTCAAAACTAGACTACTGCTTTGAACCATATAAAAGTCCAAATGTCCATGCTACAAAAGAAAAGAATATGTGATGAACATGTTAGGCAGCATTCCACATCAAAAAATTTGTTTTTATCATTTACCTACTCAAGGGTGAGCAGGAATTAAGCTTGGGGATG
This sequence comes from Aegilops umbellulata, assembly GCA_032464435.1. Taxonomy (NCBI): domain Eukaryota; kingdom Viridiplantae; phylum Streptophyta; class Magnoliopsida; order Poales; family Poaceae; genus Aegilops; species Aegilops umbellulata. The sequence goes on along the minus strand of CP136058.1, from coordinate 153,850,232 downwards.
TTGATATGTCTCCAACGTATCTATAATTTTTTATTGTTCCATGATGTTATATTATCATTCTTGGATGTTTTACAATCATTTTATAGCGACTTTATATCATTTTTTGGGACTAACCTACTGGCATAGTGCTCAGTGCCAGTTGTTGTTTTTTGCTTGTTTTTTACTTCGCGGAATATCTGTACCAAACCGAGTCCAAATGCAGCGAAACTTTTTGGAGATTTTTTCTGGACCAGAAGACACCCAGTGGGCCAAAGAAATACCAGATGGGAGGCCCAAGGTGGGTGTCGGTGTCAAAACCGGCCGATCTCGGGTAGGGGGTCGCAAACTGTGCGCCTGAGGATCGAAGGTAACAGGTGGCAGGGGACACGATGTTTAGCCAGGTTCGGGCCCTCTTAATGGAGGTAATACCCTACTTCCTGCTTGATTGACTTTGATGACTATAGGGGTTACAAGAGTTGATCTACCTCGAGATCGTAATGGCTAAACCCTAGATGTCTAGCCTGTATGATAATGATCGCCTCTATGGACTAAACCCTTTGGTTTATATAGATACCGGGGGGGCCTAGGGTTGTACAGAGTCGGTTTATAGAGAAAGGAATCTTTACATCCGAATGCCAAGCTTGCCATCCACGCAAAGGAGAGTCCCATCTGGACACGGGGGAAGGCCTTCTATCTTGTATCTTCTTGGCCCATTAGTCCGGATCATATCACATAGCCCGGACGCTCGGGGACCCCGTAATCCAGGACTCCCTCAATAGCCCCTGAACCAGGCATCAATGACGATGTGTCTGACGTGCAGATTGTCTTCGGCATTGCAAGACGGGTTCCTCCTCCGAATACTCCAAAGCCGTTGGTCAAAAGAACTATGGTCGGCTCTGTATAACAGTCATAACCCTGAACCATAAGCGTAAAAACACTTAAACAACATAAACCGTGTCGGCGAGACGACATGTTCTGGCTTTATTATCATTTCAAACCGTTTTTAGCCTCCCGCTTCGTATTTTGAGGCGCGGTCCTCACTGACTCGTCTTGTCAAAGCAGAGATCGTGTCCCCTTATTGCGGGATTCTCATCAATACGGGTTTGGGTAATCCAACCGTGTCGTTTGCATGATCCCTTGGGAATAGGCGAGTTTTAAGGCTCGTGGGGGGACGCTTGATATTCACTACCTTTATAAGAAGATAAGGACGCATCTTTTTACCCTACGCATTCTTCCTCCTCAGCCCATCCGCCCTCGAGCTCCAGCGCCCGAGTTCGATCCTTTCTGTCCCCAAAAAATACTCCAGCCATGTCCGGATCTGGCGCTCAGGGCAAGTGGATGGCCTCCTCTGTCATGGAGGAGAACATCAAGGAACTCCGGGAAGCGGGGTACTTGGCCATGGAAATCGCCCACCGGCTTCCTACCAAAAAGTAGATCATCCCCACCCCGGAGCCCAATTAGAGGGTAGTATTTATCCCCCACTTTCTCCGTGAACTAGGGTTTCCTCTCCACCCTTTTGTCCGCGGGCTCATGTTCTACTACGGGCTAGACTTTCACGATCTAGCCCCAAATTCCATCCTCCACATCTCGGCGTTCATCATCGTGTGTGAGGTGTTCCTCCGCATCCCCCCCCACTTCGAGATTATGGCTCAAGGTCTTCAACGTGAAGCCGAAAGTGGTCGACGGTCAACACGCGGAGTACGGAGGCGCCATGGTGAGTAAGATCCCCAAGGTCACTTGGCCCCAGGGGGCCTTCGTGGAGACCGTGAAGGGATGGCAACAGGAGTGGTTCTATATCACAGAGCCTCGTGACGCCACATGTGCTACCACTCCTGAGTTCAAATCCAGGCCTCCATTGCGGCTCACATCATGGGTTAAAAAGGGCCTGGAATGGGCATTTTCCGACAAGGGGATGACGCTGCAGAAGTGTGTGAAGGGCGTTGTCGTGGTTTTGTCACGGCAGATGTCCTAGCAAAAGGACTTAGTCGTGGAGCCATCGCTAGGGGTTAACTCGAAGGGGTTAAAGTGGACACAGGGACACAAAGGGTTTATACTAGTTCGGCCCCTTCGATGAAGGTAAAAGCCTACATCTAGTTGTGATGGAATTGATGGGGTTTCGATGACTAGGGAGCAAACAAGCTTCGCCTAAGTCTCGAGTTGTGATTGTCTGTCTCTGAACCGCTGTCGGGTCGTCCCCTTATATACACGGGTGACGCCCGTCGGTTCACAGAGTCCCAATCTCCGGTTCATATTCGTGCCCGGGTTGGTCTCTCCTTATTCCTAACTTATAATACAAGTTTACATACAAAGCCGGATTACGGCCACAAGTGTTAAACCGACTACGGCCTTGGGCCCTCATCTATCTTCTTGGGCTTTAACGCTCTGGGGCTACTGATGAAGTTAACCCGGCCCTGGTAGGCCGGTTTACGCCCAGTAGTAATATCCCCAACATTAGGCCCCAGATTGATTTGAACGTGTTCATGTCAATCCTTAGCAGAAATCTTCATCTTTATCACCTTCTGGTAATGGTTGAACCATCTTGACGTCATCTTCTCCACTTGCTGTTAAACCGGGGTGACATCATCTGTCATAAAGAAAGTATTCATAATAATAAGGCTGCAAAAATCGAGGCGTCAGCTCCGTTCGGTGGCCCCTGGTTTGTCGCGCCTGACACATGTCCTTTTGTCTTATAAATAGGACTGAAGGGTCATTTCCTTTTCCCCTTCCTGCCTTCTCATCTTCGTCTTCCTCGCGTCATCAGCTTCAAAGCTCCGCCGCCACCGTCGCCTTCAACCTCGACCTTGGCCGCTGCATCGACCTGATCGTACCAGAAAACTATGGTGATCTTCCGCACTCTCCTCAGCTCTGGTAAGTCCTCTGTTCTTCTTAACCTAGATCTGTTCTAGGGTTCCCTGTTCTTGAGATGTTCGTCGACTGCTCCTGCTCGTGTGTCAACCTCTGTATGGATCTGTAAAACCTTATCCTGAATGGTATGTAGCTTTCGCGTCCACCTATAGTCTCATGTTTACGGTCCGTGGATCTCATCTGTATATCTGCCCATTGATTCACTTCCGCCCTGCTTTGAAGCCTTTGAATATTTTTTTTCTGTTTTTCTGAAGCTACCTTAGATCCATTGCTGTAATGAAACTTTTGTGAAACCTGTTTCTGCATACTTAGCCATTTCGGAACCTCCAATGCTTTCAATATTTAGATCAGGCAGTTTAACTTCCTGTAGGAAAAGTCAATAAACCGCTATATACCATTAGTCCCCTTATTGAACCGCCAGGATCCCTTAGCCATAGTCCATCGCTTTATGGAGCTTCGGTTTGAATATAGTTATCCTCGGTTTAACCCCGATCATATCAGTGCATATTTTGTACCCAACACAATCTCAAACCGGGATTGCTTATTTTGTAGACTCCACCATGGCCAAGCAAGTATATGAGTGCAACTGGGCTCCTTCTCGTGTTACAGAGACACAACTGAATAACTTAGTCTTGACTGGCGCTTTGAGCAGCAAGAATACCATCCACTGGAGGGTCCCAGGCAAAGAATGTCCTCCCACACCTCAAGAAGGAGAGGTTGTAGTTTTTGCGGATCACTTAGCCCGAGGCTTTAATCCACCCGGTTCGAAATTTTATTGGGACGTCTTGGCCAACTTCCAGCTTTGTCCGCAAGACACCAGCCCCAATTCTATCACCAACATATGTCATTTCCAAGTGCTCTCCGAGGTGTTCTTTCAAGAGGAACCTTCAGTCGAGTTATTCCGAGATTTGTTCCATCTAAACCGTCACACAGAATTTACTGATGGTTCTAACATGGAATTGGGTGGCATGGCGATTCAAAAGCGGAAAGAGGTCACTTATCCTCACGCGAAGCTGCACAGCCATCCCCAAGAATGGAATCAATCGTGGTTCTATTGCAAAGACACCTCTCCTGCAAATGAAAATCCCTTGCCCGGTTATCGTCTGGAACGGCTTAGAAACACACACCCCTTTCCACAGAGGTTGACGGCCAAAGAGAGGAGTAAATATGCTCCCCAACTGTCCAAGCTTAGAGCCTTTATGGCCAACGGTTTAACAGGAGTGGATCTCGCTCGTTGCTGGATATCCTGGAGCGTACTGCCTCTCAGCCAACGCTCCGGTTTAATGTGTGAATATACGGGCAGTGTTAACGACCCTCTGCGGCATGTGAACATCCAGCTTACTGACGAAGAATTCACGGAAGCTGTGAAGAAAATTTTGAATGAACCGGAATATGTCTGTGCTCGAACCGGCCTGCTTCCTTTCTGTGCTAGCAACAAACCGCCAGCTGTAAGTCTGAATTTTTCCCTTTCATTAATTCTGATGATGTTACATCTGCTTAATACTTGATACCAATATCTGTGAAATCAGGGTGATGATCCGTTTTGGAGCAAGAAGCTTTCGCAGGAGAAGGCAGACAAACCGGAGAGACCGACCCGTCCAAAGACAAAGGTCCTTAAGAAACCTGCTCAGAAAAGGAAAACCACTGCATCTTCTGATCCACCTGCTGACGATGATGTGAGTAATCCGGACCTTGAGGTAAAATTCGATTTACTTGGCTTTCTTTTACACGCCTTATTGATGATAATACTTGTCAGGATGATGCCGAAGCTAGCCATGCTGATGATGCAGAGGTAGTTATTCTCTCTTCTAACTCGAACTCTTTGCCTTCACTAAAAATTCGTCAGGCAATCCGGAAAGTTAAATTTTCTCATCCACTTGCTCATTCGGATCCCAAATTTCTATGAAGACCCAACAGCATGAAGTGCGCCGCACGACTCGGCATAGCGGCCAGGTAGTTACCTCCGCCGGTTTACCGAATAATCCGGTTCGGAGACGCCAATCAGAGGTCCCTAATTTGCTTGTCAGTACTTGTTCTAAAGCGGGCTGTTTTCGTCAACCGCTTAACCCATCTGACTCCGATTATCAGGTTACCTCCCACTCATCCTCCGGCGAGTCCACGGGTACTCAGCTGCCACCGCTTAAAACCGTGCTTCGGTAAGCTTACATTTATCATAACTTTCTTGATTTTGTAGCTTTCAACATATACTGTTTTTGATTTTGCTGTTCCTCTCAGGGCCAAACCGAGGCCGAGCAAGAAGGCTCGCTTGGACAAAGCGGCCGAAGAAGAAACTGTCCCTGAACCGGGCGCCGCTCCAGATGTTGAAGCAGCCGTTCATGAATACATGCCAAATGATCCGCCAGCGCAAGATGAGGTCTTTATTGGTGAAGAGAGGCCTGTTGATGCTTCTGGTTCTGCTGACCAGCCTAGAAGTCCCGTCCGGAATGAAGAATCCACAAGTCCATCCAAAGCTACTAGCAAACCGACAGCTACAGTGCAAACCGGTGACGCCCAGGCTGATGAAGTTGTCATCACTGGTATTGGTCATACCGAACCCAGCAATCATGTCGCTTTGTCCAGACACACTGCCAAGGATGAATTTGCTGCAATGGGCAAGGGCAAGTGGAACGTCGACTTGGCGACTTATGCTGCACTGAGTGCTCAAGATCTTCATTCTGGTTATCTGAACTGGCTATATACCAGTCGCGACCACGAAGCTGGCCTAGTGAACATGATGAAGGAAAATTTTGAGGTACTTTTCGTATGCCTCTTCCTGCTTGTTTATCTTTTATCATTGCTGCCTCCCCTAGCCCCCAAGGGTCGGTTTGTAATCTTATTTCAAACCGGAACTTTGTAAAACATAAAACCGCATTCTTTCAGAATGCACCGATGTAGCCCCCAAGGGTCGGTTCAACTTAATGTAGTTGAACCGGGACGTTAATAATACAAAACTGAAAGCTTCGAATTTCACTGATAACTGTTTGAGCAAATAGCCATTAGCCCCCAAGTGCCAAGTTGAATACTTGTATTGAGCTTGGGACTTTGCAATCAGTTGATAGTTGTAGATTAAACAAGCATTAGCCCCCAAGTGCCAAGCGCATAACTCGTTATGTGGTTGGTACTTTAATATCCATACCGTTTTTTAAACCATATAACTGTCTGAATGCAGGCTGAGCTGAAGACCAAGGAAAGTCAACTCGCTGAGCTTCAGGAGAACTTAAAATCTCAACAAGCTGAAACCTCCAAAGCAAAAGAGGAGTTGACCAGCGCTTTAAGCGTCATGGAACAGCTGAAGGAGGGCTTTAAGAAAGATCGGGCGGATTGGGCCATTGAGAAAACTGCTTTGACCAAAAAGATTGAAACTGTTGAAGCTGCCCTTAAACCGGTGACAGATGAACTAACCAGCGTAAAGCGACAAGTGCATGCAATGACTGTCGCCATCTTTGGTAAGCATTCCTTGACTCCTGTGATAATTTTGGTCTCCTATGATAGGTCCGGTTTGTGAACTGTTCCATCATGTTGCAGGCACCCGCATTAGCCACTTGGGGTCAGATGTTCGAATGAAATTGAAGGTTGCCTACACGTTAATCGAACAGTTGTATACTGGAGCGCAGCGGATCATCTCGACTGCGTCACATAACAATCCTGCACCCACGTTAATCCAGGATACTCTTAAGAGATTGTCAATGCTTCCCGCCCGGATTGAAGAGCTGAAGAAGTCTGCTGCTCGAACCGGTGCCATCAACGCTTTAATCCGAGCAAAAGCATGGGTGCCAGACTTCGATCCTGTGGAGGCAGCTCAGGGCTATCCCAGTTTGAAGGAAGACGGATCAGAGTTCAACAAAGATGATCTGAGAGCCATAAACCGGGCGGTGCGCCCTCTGGCTTGCCAATTAGTAGAAGAGGCAAATTTGACGCATTACCAAGCCCAATACAATAACCAGAACAAGCGAGTGGTTGCACCAGTTCCCGAAGCGGAAAATCTGATCCCACCAATCCGTAAGCATACTTATGCTCCTGATATTGAACCGTCTTCACTAATCCATGATGAAGCTATTTTTTAAGCTTTAATGGGAATCGACTAGACCACTGTTGATTTCCAGCCGCTGGGTAGGGCAGAAGATGCTGAAGCGACGCAGGACGACCCGCGATCATCAGACCAAGGCGGTGACCAAGTTTGAACCGGAGACCGGTTTAATAGGCTGCCTTGTTATACTTTGCCAGAAAACAGTGATCTTATTTGGGCACCAAGTTGCCTTGTAATAGGATAGCCAATACTTTTGCTTCTGAGATGACTTCGTGCATCTGAACCGATACTTTTGGTTGAAAGATCAAAACTGCCTATCTATACCACCTGCAATCATAAAATCTTAAACTACCAGGGCGGTTGTACCACCAGCCGGTTTATAAACTTCATATATACATGCAAGGAGATTGACATATATGATCGAATTTTGTGATACAAAATACCTGCCATCATTGGGCATGAAGTAGGCTTAGCCAATCTTGACACGGCGGTTTGATAAACCTGCACCGTCATGGGAGAAAACAGCTCCTGTATATACGATGCCGGTTTACTATGTAAACCGTGCTTGGTCATAATGAACAATTTGTTACTCCAAAAAAGGATGTTAACAGAAGAAATCAAACCGGGTAAATAACCTCCGGTTAAAAAATGGACCGTGTTCCGCCAAATTGGCAGTTTGAACCGGTGTAAAACGTTTGTCGGTTTAAAAAAGCAACCAAGATAAAACAACAGTTTTTAAAAAAAACATTGAAGCAAAGGCAATGATAAAACCGTTTGCAAAAAAGAGGCTTTACTGAGCCGATCAGATGGTGTTACCTTGGTCGGACACGACCAAGCTCCCAATAGGTGTAGCTATGGTTCAAGTCAGCCAGGTCCCCAAATGAAACCGTGGCATTACGCTGATCAAGTGGCATGGCAATGGTTCGGGTTCGACCAAGCCCCCAAGTGATTCTATGGCCTTTAGGCCGATCAAGAGGCGTGACTGGTTCAGACTTGACCATGTCCTCAAGTGATCTGGTGGCTTTCGCCTATCAAAAGGTGTTGCATCGGTTCGGACACGACCGAGCCCCCAAGTGACCTGGTGGCTTTCGCCTATCAAAAGGTGTTGCATCGGTTCAGACATGACCGAGCCCCCTAGTGATATTTATAATTGTTTCAAGGGGTAAACCGGAGGCCACTTTAAGACAGAACAACCCCATGTAACCACACATGATATAAAAGAACGGATACCCGCTTTAGGCTGAGGGCCCGGTTTATTGTATTTATAATATGTACATTGTCATAATATATACATAAGCACAGCCAATGGCTCAAGTATAGTAAGGCCGAAGATGAGCTATGTTCCACGGCCTGTTGGTCTCCTCTTCTGATTTGCGTGAGTCTTTTCGCTCTCGAACATCGATCAGATAGTATGACCCGTTGTGCAGATTCTTGCTGACCACGAAAGGTCCCTCCCAAGGCGGGGATAACTTATGCATATCGGTTTGATCTTGAATGAGCCGAAGCACCAAATCTCCTTCTTGAAAGGTTTTGGTTTTGACTCGACGACTGTGATAGCGACGAAGATCCTGTTGGTAAATCGCTGAGCGGGTAGCTGCTATGTCTCGCTCTTCATCCAATCGATCCAAAGCGTCTTGTCGAGCTGTCTCATTGTCCGCTTCAACATAAGCCACCACACGAGGTGAATCGTGACGGATATCACTAGGGAGAACCGCCTCCGCTCCATAGACCATGAAGAACAGTGTGTATCATGTTGATCTGTTGGGTGTGGTATTAATTGTAACATCCCAAAATTCTAAATTTTGGAATGTTATAGTAAATAGATAGATTTGATTGATTGTTTGATTGATTGACTGAAAGTGAGTGAATTCGAAACTTTATGAAAGTTAAATGAGAGGGAATAAAAGGACTTTCCCAAACTTTCATTTTTCATTTATGCTCTCTGTGAATTCAAATACTTTTCATCACAAAACCCTGGAGAGAAGATGACATGACTTCTTCCATTTATTCAAATGACAAGGGGTGTTGAAAATATTTGAATTTCGTTTGAAAATATTTCCAATTCTGAAACTTTATGCAACTCAATGATTTTCACGAGAGAAGATAAAATGACTTCTTCAAATTATATGAAATATGAGTTGGGAGTTTCAAAGAAATTAAATTCAAAGTTCTTTTGAATTTATTTTCAATTTGGAGTTATTTGCGTTTTATTCAAATTATTTTTCTCCAAAAACAAAATACATGGAAAATAGGGTAACATGATTCCCTACAACAGAAAATTGGAGAGAAATAAATTTGAAATCATTTTGGTATTTTTAAAATGATTTTAGTTGGATTTTATTAGTCCAGGAGCACTGTTTGAGTTATTAGAAATTGTGTGTAATTTATTAAATGCGAGAAAAATGTTCACCGTGTAGAAAATAATTTTTTGAAAATTTTGATATATTATATGCCTATATAATATTTTAGTTTATTTTTGTTTTTGTTATTTTTGTTGTTGTGTGTGAAAAATGTTTAAAAAAACTCTTCGAACAGTGCCACGCCGAAGCCCAGCACTACTCTCTCTCTCCCTCCCCGCGCCAGGCCAGCCGGCCCAGCCCAGCAGCGGCCCAGCCCGCCCAACTCCCGCTCGTCCCCGAGCTCAGCTCGGAGTCCGCCGCCCGCACGGCATCGCCGCCGCCTCCGTGTCGTCGCCGGCCTCCTCTGCCCCCTCCTCCACGCCTCCCGAAGCCGCCCTCCCCCTCCATAAATAGCCAGACCCCGGGCCCCGCCTACCTCTCTCTCCACCTCGCCTCCTCGCCGCGTTGCGCCGCCGCCGCCGCCAGATCCATCGAGCCGTTGCCCGCTGCTGCTGCCTCGCCTGCGCCGCGCCCCGCCGCCGCCGCAGCGCATCACCGCCGCCACCGCCACTGCTGCTGCCGCCGCCGCCCTCCGCCGCCCCGCGCCGGAGCGCGCTGCCCTCGTCGGAGCCGCGCCGACTCGTCGGACTCGTTTCACCGCCGAAAACCGCCAGTTTCTGCCGGTCCGGTATAAAATCGTCCTCGGTTCGCCGGTTTTCCTTTAGGTAGGTTTTCTTCGGTTTTGTAAAAAAAACTGTTTTTTTAATGAACGTTTTCTGTTTAGGAAGTTTCAGCGAACGTTTTCGCTCGTCAGGTTTTCGTAGAGAACGTTCACTATTTAGTCTTTTTCTTGTTCTGTTTAAATTTTGTCAGGGACCTATCTATGAATATATTTATTCACAGATTAGCCCCTGGTTTTCAAACGACCATAACTTTTTACTCGTTAGTCCAAATTCAACGAAACCAACGCCCACATATTCGTTACGATCTCCTCTATCCATTAATCCAACTCAAACATGTTTTTGAAAAGTTTAAAATTTGAATTAGACCAGATTTGAATTCAAACTTCGTTTGATCATAACTTGAGTTTCGTAGCTCCGTTTGAGTTGATTCTTTTTGCAAATCGAAGCTCTTGACCTAAACATTATAATAAGGCCAAATTCACATAATTTTGGTACTGTTAGAAATTGTTTTATGTTGCAAGAGCTATTTGCTTGGTTTTGATGTTTTCCGAATCGACTTCTTTGATCTTTCTGATCTTTTGAGTGATTGCTTATGTGTGGTTACTATTGCTTGCTTACAATAGATTGACCGGAGTGTGACGAGTAGATCTATCAAGAGTTTTGAGTGCGAATCATCTTCATCAACATTGCAGGCAAGTAACACTTTGATCATACCCTTTTCTACTACCCAATTTTATTGCATTAGATCAATCCTCAAACATTGCATGACTAGGATCTAATTAAATTGTGGGATGGGAAGTAGATGAGGTAGTACCTATTACCTGTTTTACTTATGAAACCTTTGGGAGTTACTTCTACGTTTGCTTATTATGCCATGATATGCTAGTAGACGTGGATTGGGTGAGTGATATCCATGACAGATGTGAGTATTGTTAATTAATGGTTTATCTAAGGTGGCAACTTGAATACACATCTGGGTGGATTGAGGCACCTGGTTTCTATCAGGACTTGCCTATTTCTTTTTGGACCGCCACCCAGGCTCAAAGGGATCATAAGATCATTCATGCTAGAAACTTCCGTGTGCAGCCACAAGCCATTATGGGCTCTGGCATAGTTGATTAAGTCGTGCGAACTCTTACAGGGTAGACTAGCAGATGTAGGGGAAAGTAGGTGTACCGGTCTATCCAAACGTAAGGTGCTAGCCTTCTGGAAGACTATGTCTCGGTCATCCGTTTCTCAAACACCATGCAGTGCGAGAAAACCAACGGAGGCGATCGAGTCTTGTGGGGAAAAGTGCGCAAACCTCTGCAGAGTGTACAAACTAATCATGATTAGCCATGTCCCCGGTTATGGACATCTTGAGTATCTAGTTCTTGGATTATCCTGTTGATCTCATCATGTTACTTTGATTAATTTTGTTGGGATGTTAATGATTACTTTTAATTGGGATTGAGGATGCTGTCAACCATTCTCAATGTTTAACAACCACCATGATAGTTAAATAAAATTATTCCTTTGAAGTAGGGAAAAATTGGCTTTTCGCAAAACTGTAACCATAGAGCTTTTCCACTAGCCATATATGCATGTAGTGATAGCCATTGTTCATCATTTTCTCTATGGTGTGAATTTGCCAGTACATTCAATGTACTGACCCGTTTCGGGCTGCAACGTCTCATGTTGCAGGTTTTCTTACGACGAGTAAGTGATACGTTAGGGTTACGATTTCTACACTCAACTTTGCCGTTGGTGTTGATGGGAATCCACAACCTTGTTGCTTCCGCTATATTGGATTGAGGTAATTGTACTTATGTTACTTTATACGTGTGAACCTCTGTTATAAATCCTTCGAGTACTGTGTGTGTCAGCATACCGATCCAGGGATGACACGTAAGCACAGAGACTTGTCCCATTCGGGTCAGGTCGCTACATTAATGCTCCATAATACATATGGCAACTCTTCTACCCAACAACCCGGCGTCCTTTGCAAAGGAACCATAAGCCACGGTTTGATGCCTCTCAAGATCTCTTGATTAGCTCTTTCTGCTTGACCATTGGACTATGGGTGCGCCACTGATGAAACGTCAAGGCGGATGTGCTCCCGTTCGGAAAACTCCTTCATGGCTCCTTTGGACAAATTGGTACCATTATCTGTGATGATACTGTGTGGAAAGCCAAACCAGAAAATCACTTTTTTGATGAACTGAACCGCCGTGGCTGCATCACACTTGCTAACATGCTCCGCCTCCACCCACTTTGTAAATTTATCAACCGCCACCAGGAGGTGTGTCTTCTTATCCTTGGACCTTTTGAAAGGCCCAACCATATCTAGCCCCCAAGTTGCAAACGGCCAAGTGATTGGAATCATCCTCAATTCTTGAGCCGGTACATGAGCGCGTCTTGAGAACTTTTGGCAACCATCACATCGTCTGACCAGATCCTCCGCATCAGCATGGGCAGTTAGTCAATAGAAACCGTGGCGGAACGCCTTGGCCACCAAAGATTTTGAACCGGCATGGTGACCACAATCCCCTTCGTGGATCTCACGCAAAATTTCACAGCCTTCGTCAGGAGATACACAGCGTTGAAACGCTCCTGATACACTGCAATGGTGCAACTCGCCATTGATGCTTGTCATGGATTTGGACCGCCGTATTATTTGTCTGGCCAGAGTCTCATCCTCTGGTAACTCTCCCCGGTTCATGTATGCCAGGTAAGGAAGCGTCCAATCCGGAATGACGTGAAGAGCTGCCACCAATTGAGCCTCCGGGTCAGGAATAGCCAAATCCGCTTCACCTGGGAGCTTGACCGACGGGTTGTGCAACACATCAAGAAAAACATTAGGCGGGACCGGTTTATGCTGGGAGCCCAACCGGCTCAGGGCGTCCGCCGCCTCATTCTTTCGTCGGTCCATGTGGTCCACCTGATATCCCTTGAAATGACCCGTAACAATATCCACCTCACGACGATATGCAGCCATGAGTGGGTATTTAGAATCCCAAGTGCCAGACACTTGTTGAGCCACTAGATCCGAATCACCAAAGCACTTAACCCGGCTTAGATTCATATCCTTAGCCATCCGGAGACCATGGAGCAAGGCTTCATACTCAGCTGCATTGTTAGTACAAGGGAACATTAAGCGGAGAACATAACAGAACTTGTCACCTCGTGGGGAAGTTAATACGACTCCAGCCCCCGAGCCCTCCAATTGCCGTGATCCGTCAAAATGGATGGTCCAATATGTGTGATCTGGCTTCTCCTCAGGGGCCTGCAGTTCCGTCCAGTCATTGATGAAATCGACCAGCGCTTGGGACTTCACCGCCGTCCGAGGCACGTATTTTAAACCGTGCGGCCCAAGCTCTATAGCCCACTTGGCAATCCGGCCCGTCGCCTCCCGGTTCTGGATGATATCACCCAAGGGGGGCAGAACTGACCACTGTGATAGGATGCCCTTGGAAATACTGCTTCAGCTTCCGGCTTGCCATAAAAACTCCATATACCAGCTTCTGCCAATGCGGATACCTTTGTTTGGATTCAATAAGCACCTCACTGATATAATAAACCGGACGTTGAATCGGATACTCCTTGCCTGCCTCCTTCCGCTCCACCACAATAGCCACGCTGACTGCGCGAGCATTAGCAGCAACATACAGCAACAATGGCTCCTTATCGATGGGAGCGGCGAGCACGGGCGGATTGGCCAATTGCCGCTTTAAGTCTTCGAATGCCTGATCAGCAGCAGGACTCCAGACAAATTGATCCGTCTTTTTCAACATCTGATACAAGGGGATTGCTTTCTCACCAAGGCGGCTGATAAACCGACTCAACGCGGCAATCTGGCCAGCCAATCGTTGAACATCATTGATACACTTCGGTTTAGCCAAGGAGGTGATGGTCGTAATCTTCTCCGGATTAGCCTCAATTCCCCTGTTGGACACCAAAAAACCCAACAACTTGCCTGCCGGTACACCGAAGACACACTTGGCCGGATTGAGCATCATCTTATATGTCCTCAGGTTATCAAAGGTCTCCTTCAAGTCGTCAACCAAAGTCTCCTTCTTCCTTGACTTAACCACAATATCATCCACATAGGCATGTACGTTGCGACCAATCTGCTTGTGAAGACAATTTTGCACACACCGTTGATAGGTTGCCTGGGCACTCTTGAGCCCAAAAGGCATAGATACATAGCAAAAGGCTCCAATGGGAGTTATGAACGCTATCTTCTCCTGGTCCTTAATTGCCAAATTGATTTGATGATAGCCGTAATATGCATCCAAAAAACTTAAACGCTCGCAACCCGCCGTAGCATCAATATTTAATCAATACGGGGGAGGGCAAAAGGATCTGCTGGACAAGCTTTATTAAGATTAGTGTAATCCACACACATGTGCCAGGTGCCGTTTTTCTTAAGGACTAGCACCGGATTAGCAAGCCACTCAGGGTGGTAAACCTCAACAATAAAGCCAGCTGCTAGGAGCCTGGCCACTTCTTCTCCAATAGCTTTGCGTCTTTCCTCGTTGAACCGGCGGAGAAACTGTTTCACCGGTTTGTATTTAGGATCCACATTAAGAGTGTGCTCAGCGAGTCGCCTCGGTACACCTGGCATGTCAGAAGGCTTCCATGCAAAGATGTCCCGATTCTCACGGATGAACTCGATGAGCGCGCTTTCCTATTTCGGATCCAAATTGGCACTGATGCTGAACTGCTTGGACGAATCGCCAGGTACGAAGTCAACAAGCTTAGTCTCAGCCGCCGATGTGAACTTCAGGGCCGGATCATGCTCCGTGGTAGGTTTCTTCAAAGGAGTCATATCCGCCGGATCAACATTGTCCTTGTAGTACTTCAGCTCCTCGGTGGCACAAACCGATTCTGCGTAAGCCGCATCTCCTTCTTCGCATTCCAAAGCGACCTTACGACTTCCGTGAACCGTTATGGTCCCCTTATGACCCGGCATCTTGAGCTGCAAGTACACATAACAGGGCTGTGCCATGAACTTGGCATAGGCCGGTCGCCCAAACAGGTCATGATACGGGCTTTGGATTTTTACCACCTCAAACGTCAACGTCTCTGATCTAGAATCATGATCATCTCCAAAGGCCACTTCCAGCGCTATCTTACCCACGGGGTATGCTGACTTGCCAGGTACCCCACCATGGAAAACCGTATTCGACAGTCGGAGATCTTTGTCTGCTAGTCCCATACGACGGAAGGTCTCATAATACTGGATATTAATACTGCTACCCCCATCCATGAGTACCTTGGTGAACTTATAACCTCCCACCTGAGGCGCCACCACCAAAGCCAGTTGACCCGGATTGTCAACCCGGGGAGGGTGATCCTCTCTACTCCATATGATTGGCTGCTCTGACCAGCGTAGATATCATGGTACGACCGGGTCAACAGAATTAACTGCCCGCTTCTGGACCTTCCGGTCTCGCTTGTCCAAGCTAGTGGTGAATACGTGATATTGCCCACTATTCAATTGCTTCGGATTGCTCTAATAACCCGACTGCTGCTGTTGCTGATTGTAACCTCCCTGGTTATTCTGATTGTTCTGATTGTTACCTCCGCCCGGATTACCATTAAATCCTGAACCGGAGTTTCCTCCACCGGAACCCGGCCCGGAACAACTGCCGGAGCTAGGATCATACCGGAAAGCATTAGAGCTCTTGAACTCCTGCATAATGTAGCAGTCCTTCCAAAGGTGGTTTGCTGGCACCTCCTTCGTCCCATGCTTCGGACAGGGCTGGTTCAACAGATAATTCAGTCGGTCCGGATTAGGACTAGGTGCTCCACTGCGGTTCTGCGATTTACCCTTGCATCGCTGGCCCTTGTCCTATGCATTGGTATTAGCCACAAAGTCCATGTTGCCATCCGCTTTACGCTTGCCTCCGCCGCCATTACCTGCTGAGTGATGTTGTTGACCCTTGGAGTTGTCGTTCCTCCTTCCCTTCCCTGTCTTTTCATCATCAGACTCGGGATCCTTGGTACTATCAGAATCAGCATACTTTACCAAAGCGGCCATAAGAGTCCCCATGTCAGTGCAATGGCGCTTCATTCGTCCTAACTTCAACCTTAGGGGTCCAAAGCGGCAATTGCCCTCCAAGGTTATGACTGCAGTGTCAACGTTGATGCGGTCTGATGAGTGTAGAATTTGTGAGACCCAGCGTACCCAATGAGTGGTTAATTCTACTTCTTCCTGGACACAGGCAGCTAAATCCACTATCGACATGGGCTGCTTACATGTGTCTTTGAAGTTATTGATAAACCGGGCCCGTAACTGGGCCCATGAACTGATAGAATTGGGCGGCAGGCTCTTCAACCAGGTACGGGCCGTCCCTTCAAGCATCATGGTAAAATATTTTGCACACGCTGCATCATCTATGTCAAGCATCTCCATGGCCATCTCATAGCTCTCCACCCATGTCTCTGGGGGTTGATCCGCCGTATAGTTCGGCACTTTGCGCAGGCCCTTGAAATCCTTAGGCAGGCGCACATTGCGTAAAGCGGGGACAAGGCAAGGTACCCCCAATGCGCTAGAATTAAGCCCAGGTTCAACCGAAGTGGTCGGACGAACCGGCGTAAGCTGACGAGCTTGATGTTGTGCTGCTAACTCGGCCTCCCTGCGCGCTCGGGCCCGGTCCACCACCTCCTGGGCATTGTCGACACCTCCGGCCGGATTGTTGCCACGGGGTGCTCCATGACGTGCATTACTTGACACAGTTGGTTCCTCCATATGCCTGCCATAACTCCGGCTTGGACGTGGGGTAGAATGAATCCGGTCGCGGCTGTATGAATACGCTTCCTGTTGGACCAAAGCCGTCCTAAGGAGCTCCTTTACTCAGCGCGTCTCTATCGCCTATAATGAATCACCTTCGGCTAGAATAGCCTCCAACCGTACCGCGGCTGCAACAAGGTTATCCAGCGGGTTGGAGTAATGACCCAGAGGTGTGGGCACAGCCTGCGGTACACCAGTATTATGACGGGGCAGATCTATCAAGCAAGGTTGGACCGGCTCGCCTGCCCCAGGCCCCTCCGCCCGGTTTACCGCCGGCGGATTACTGGCTCCCGCTCCAGGGGTGTTGAAAAGGTCCCTTGCTTCGAAAACTGAAGGCAAACGAGATCGGTACTTCCTCCTCATGACTTCCTGTGATGTGCTCTGGTCCAGCATGAGTTTGTAAGCTTGTGCGTCCAAAGCGGCCCGCTCCGCAGTCATCCTGACCTCTTCAGCCACTAAATCCGCTTTGGCCTGAGTGATCTGCTCCCTCACCTTTGCAATCTCTGCATTGTGGGCGTCTTGATCCGTTGGGTTAGCTTCTGCCATGAGCGCAGCCAACGCATCGAACAGATCTGATAAGACTTGAGCCAGGCGGGCGCAGAGAGCCTCCTGCCCCGGCAGCCATTGCCGCTGCTGAGCCGGAAACCATCGCCGCGGCAGTTGATGAATGAATCGCTGCTTGCGTACCGGCCATGAATATTCCAACCCGGTTGGGAAAATCAGAGGGGTCCGGAATACTGTTGCCATCGGAACAGCCCCCAATCCGGCCATCTTGTAGCTGATACAAAGACTCAGTTTCTCCGGTTGACGACTCGTCGCCAGAGTAAACGACGGTTTCACCACCCGATCCTGATCCATCCTCATAGCTTCCTCCATGGATTACTCCCACGAAGGCACGCTTCACGGCCGGCTTAACCCGGGCAGGTCGCGCACGCTGAGCTGTCTCGATGAGGTCGGTGCAGATGTCCAGCTCAGGGCCCGGTTCACCGATCTTGCCGATGAAAACGTGTATGCCGCCAAAGGGGAACCGGTACCCATACTCGATCGAGCCAGCCTCAGGGCCCCAGCCTGCATCGTCGATGTAGATCTTGCCGTGACGACTCTTGGTCATCTGGCCCACAGCGTATCCCTTGAGTCCTTCGAAACGGCCCTCCAAGAATTCGAAACCATCGTGCGATAGCCCCATGGTGGGCGCCAACTGTCGTGGTTTTGTCACGGCATATGTCCTAGCAAAAGGACTTAGTCGTGGAGCCATTGCTACGGGTTAACTCGAAGGGGTTAAAGTGGACACAGGGACACATAGGGTTTATACTAGTTCGGCCCCTTCAATGAAGGTAAAAGCCTACGTCTAGTTGTGATGGAATTGATGGGGTTTCGATGACTAGGGAGCAAACAAGCTTCGCCTAAGTCTCGAGTTGTGATTGTCTGTCTCTAAACCGCTGTCGGGTCGTCCCCTTATATACACGGGTGACGCCCGTCGGTTCACAGAGTCCCAATCTCCGGTTCATATTCGTGCCCGGGTTGGTCTCTCCTTATTCCTAACCTATAATACAAGTTTACATACAAAGCCGGATTACGGCCACAAGTGTTAAACCGACTACGGCCTTGGGCCCTCATCTATCTTCTTGGGATTTAACGCTCTGGGGCTACTGATAAAGTTAACCCGGCCCTGGTAGGCCGGTTTACGCCCAGTAGTAATATCCCCAACAGGCGTGATAGATAAGAACACCAGCCTCGCCGACATGATCCAAGTGATGCTTTTTCGCCGGATTCTCCCTGCCAGTGCCGGACTCTCCATATGTGGGAGTTCAATCCGGCCGACCCTCAAACGCTGCTGTGATTCTTCGGCACGATGCATGAAGAAATCTAGAAGATGCTTTTCAAGGCCTAGAAGTCGTGGTCAGGAACGACCGAAGACCTCGGCGTCGACTGCGCTCACCCGGCCACTCTAGTAAGTTTTTAGATTTCCAAACATAACCTCTACTTCTAGATTCGAGGAGTATGCTAAGCCTTCCTTTTCTTCTTCAGGTCTTGACGAAGAAAGTGGAGCGGATCAAATGTCCAGCTCCGCTGCCCGAAGACCCAACTATCCCTTTGCTAACGAAGATTTTGGTTATGGCGCCGTACCAGGCGCTGGAGAAGAAGGCCAAGAAGAAGGGCAAGGAGGCCAGAAGTGGCCTCCGCCATACAGGTACTTCGGACATCGCGTCTGAAGACACCGAGGTTCTCTCCTCCCACGAGGGAGATGAAGATGAAGAGGACGAGGAGGAGAGCAATTCTCCCCTCAAGGGGGGAGAGAAGAAAAGGGCAGCGTCCGCTAACCTAGAAGCGGAGGCGTCCAAGAAGGGGAAGATCTCCCTTTCCAATGATTCAGATTCGGCACCGAAGTCATCCCTGAGCGGCGCCTCAGGCCGAAGCCCCCTACCGAATCGTAAGTATTTAAAGATACTATACATACATCCAACCTTTTTACAGATCGTGGGATAACAATTTATTTACGTATTTTCAGTCCAGCCCGTGATCTCCCCCAACAATCGTCGTCTTCGGGGAACTCGTTGGCACTGGAGATGATGGAGAGCGAAATGCCTCCGCGAGCCTCTCCACCAAGAGCCACGGATGACACCGAGGTGTTGTCCAAAAGGACTTCTCCAGGCCAGGGGGAGATGCGTAAGGCCACTGAAATGGCGCATGAGGGTAATGCCTCGGCTACCGAAAACATGGGGGATACTACCCCCATGGAATCTGACGACGGGGCCCTAGATCAGTCAAGCCCCCAGCCGGATACCGCTCCGGAGACCCACATGGCTTCGGAGTCGAGCGAGCATCCCCCTTAAAGGGAAGGGGAGTTTCGACTCCATCGACGACCTCTATCAATTCGGAGGCGTTGTATATGTTGAGGCAAGCACTTCAACATGCTTCCGTCGTGGAAGAGCATCGTACCCTGATGGGTACGGTGGTTGAGAAGGTTCAGTCCGCCAAAGCGGCTGAATGAAGCTTTCACTAGCCTGTTTACAGGTTTTGAGGTAAGTGATATAACATGCTTTAGCCGCTTTTCGTATTGGAAGAATATGCTTGTAAATAGATAGTAGCCCTTGAGACTCTGTTTGGGTCTTTGGAAGAAAAGAGCCGAATAGAGGATCAAATAATCGCCAGAGATAACACGTTCATCTATTTTGATAAACAAGCTTCACTGTTGGCGGCTTCAGCTAAGGATGCTAAAGTGGCCGAACTCTAGCGGAAACTGAAGCTAGCTGACAATGAGATCAACCGTATTAAGAAGCGGTTCAATGAGGCCCAAGGTATGCCTTTTTTTTAAATACCCCTTTACAAGCCTAAGTTATAGTGCAAACTCAGAGTTTAAGCTCATGCGCTGCTATGTAAATGATTGTAGGCAACGCGACCGAGGTCGAGGCCCTCAAGAATGCCCTTGCCGAAGCCAAGGAGGAGGCGAGGGCAAGCAAAGCAGCTGCAGAGAAACCGGCTGCGGATGTAGAGGTCGAGAAGGCCGCCCTGTCACATCCCTAGTTCTGGTATGCTCAAGGCTAGCTAGTCATGTGTGCATCATGTTTAAATTTCATTTAAATTTGAAATGGGGATTTGTGAAACCCTCAGAATCTTTTCTGGAAATGACCCAAATAAAAATTTCTCCAAAAAGGTCCAAGAAATGTTCATGTCTCTCTCTGAAAATATTGGGCAGAGATAAAAATCAAACCAATATTTTTGGGAGATCATAGGTATTTATTTTGGGCATTTGGAGTTAATGCATAATTATTTGCATTGGATATATAAATGATATATATGTTTTATATATCCAAAAATTGTGCAAGTAATTGAGGAGCTCTGGAATAATGCCATTAGCCCCTACAAAAAATGGCACAAGAAAATAAATTGATTTAGTACTTTTACTAAATCAAAACAAATGTCAGAAAATAGAAAAGAAAACCAAATTTGCAAACTTACCCGTGCTTACCTGCGGCCCAGCTCCTGTGCGGCCCAGCTGGGCCAGCCCACCCGCGCCATCGTCCTCCTGGCGCCAGTCGGCCAGGCGTGTGGCCGGCGCGCGCGCACGGCCGTGCCGCCACGCCACCAGCCTGCCTGGCTTCCCTCCCCCGACGCCTGGACGTCCCGCGCGTCGCCACGCGACGCCCACCGCTCTCTCACTCTCCCTGGCTTTCTCTCCTCTCTCCCTCGCTCTCTCTCCCGCGAACGCCGAGCACCCCCGTCGCCGCTGCTCGCTGTTGCCGCACTCCCTGCCGTCCCCTCGCTCTTCCGATGAGCCCAGAAGCTCCGCCGCGTCGTCCTCGACCTCCTCGCTGAGCTATGCGACGCCGGATGCCCTGAAGCCCCCCCAACGCCGCCGTTTCCGACCTCGGTTGCCGGAGATCCCCGTCTTCGTTTCGCCGGACCCCGTGCCCTCCCTGCCTCGCCAGAAGCACCAGAAGAACCGCGGTGAGCCGCTGTACCTTTCTCCCCATGAACCGCCGTCTATCTCGCTCTCTAACCGCATCAGCCACCGGAGCCGAACGCTCCCCGCCGCCGGCCATGTCGCCGCCGCGGTTATAACACCCGCAAGTAGCAACAGAGCACGCAGGCGTGCTCAGCCCTTCCTCGGGAAGCTGCAGAACCCACCGGTTCGTCTCGAAACACACCGTAGCGCCTAACCACCGATGCCCGAACTCCGGCCGCCGCCGCGAGCTCGCTTCCGACGAGCTCGGTCCACCCCAGCTGCTCCCGCTTGCCCCGTTGGTTGCGCGCGATCGTCAGCTCCCCGTAGAGCCTCTCCGCCGCTCATTTGGTCGCCTGAGCTGCGATTCCGAGCACCTCCGCCGTCTCTGGTGTCGCCGGCGATGAGCCGTGGACCAAGTCCGGCGAGGTTGACTCGTTTGACCTGGGATTTGACCCCCCAGGGTCACTGACGTGCGGGCCCGTCTCTGTTAACTTTTAGTTAGTTTTAGATTAGTGCTAATTAACCTAGATTAGTGCTAACGTAACACTAACTAACCCTGTTAGTTAGCTGCTACACTGACATGTGGGCCCAGCCGTCAGGTTTGACCCCAGTCAGCGTTGTTGACTTGCTGACGCAAGCATGACGCAATGCTGACGCAGTTATTCATTTTTCTGGATTTAATTTTAAACAGGAAATTCCAGAAAATGATTCAAACTTCAAAAATTCATATCAATTCAACCGTAGCTCGGATTGAAATGATTTATATATGAAAAATTATCAGAAAAATGCAATCTATCCATCTGTACCAGTTTCATGCATGAAAAAATAACTTATACCTGCTGAATAGGTGAAATCATATAAATGGCATTTATAAGAGCTTAATTAGGAGTTGCATTTGAACCTTTGGTTCAAATGGACTTCTTTCAGTTTGAATGCTAGTTGCATTAGGTCAAACAACATCACATTCTCATGCCATGTTCATGCATCATATTGTTGCATATGATTGTGTATTGATTGCCGACACCGTTCCTTCTCGATAGGTTCTGCTCCGGAGACCGTTCCAGAGTACTTGTCAGAGGAGCAGTGCCCCCCTGTTGATCTACCAGGCAAGCAAACCCCCCTTGTTCATTCCGATATGGTCCCACTCTCGCTCCTGCTCTCTTTTATTGCATTAGGACAACAACGAATCAACTGCTACTTTATGCTGCGGTAGTTGAACCCATTCCTCTGCATGACCTGTCATTGCCACAGTAATTAGATGAAACCCACTAGCATGTGTAGGAGTTGATTGAGCCATGTTGTGCTTCTACCATGCCATGCCTGCTATTGCTTAGAGTTGTGTCAGGTCTGATTCATTGGGAATGGATTGGAGTGATATGATATGTTCTGATGCTGAGAGTTAAGTGTGTGAACACGATTTGGTAAAGGTAGCGGTGAGAGGCCATGTAGGAGTACATGGTGGGTTGTCTCACTGGAACCGTCCTTAAGCACCGAGTTCTGTGTATGTTGTCCAATGACTAGCTACTACCACACATTGGAATGCTTAAGTGCCCCTCTCGACTTATTAACCAACTTGATCTCTGTCCAGGAGTCGCAACTAGTTTCTGGTGTTTGTAGGTAGTGTTAGTAGTCTACCAAGTGGCACCCGGCCAGGTGGGCTTGGGACAGACTAGGCACAAGTGGCACGGTGTACCAAGCGTAGATCCACCCGGCGAGGTGGGCTTGGGAACCCTGCACACATCGTTTGGGGCCGTGAGCGACACCCCGGCCGGATCTCCTTGCGGATGGAACCCGAATAGGCGATAAACCTGGACTAGAGTCTTGTGTGGTTAGTCAGGTCGTGGCCGACTCCCTCGCCCGGCTTCCGCTTGAAGGTTGCCGAGGTACGTGACGTGTACAGGGCGGTAAGTGGCGAGAGCGTGTGTGAAGAAGTACACCCCTGCAGGGTTATCATGATCTATTCGAATAGCCGCGTCCTCGGTTATGGACTTCTTGGATGCTTACGTGGTACATAGACAACTTGAAGTGGATACCATAAAATGCTCAAGATAAGTGTGAGTGCTATGGATGGCCTTCTCGTAGTGAGACGGGGATGAATCCATAGTAGTGTATTGATGTGGTGATTAGTGGACTCGTGTGCGCCTTTTCAAAAGAGTTACCAGTAGTCGTAGAACAGGATAGCCACAGAGTCAAAGCTGGCTTGCTGCAACTAAACCCCACATTACCTCCTTGATACTAATGCATGTATGATAGGATCTGATGTAAGTCTTGCTGAGTACCTTTGTACTCACGTTTGCTTTATTTATGTTTTGCAGATGAGACATCTGTCTCACTAGTAGTTCCGCTTGGACTTCGATAGGTAGCTTGTACCTCAGCTACGATCTTGATCGGAGGTTGTAGATAGTCAGGCTTTTCAGCCTTTTTCTTTTGTAGTTGTCTGTACTCAGACATGTAATGCTTCTGCTTGTTGCTTGTATGCTCTGAATGATGGGTCATGTGACCCCTGTTTGTATTTAATGCTATGTGGCTCTTCTGGGCCTTATCTATATAAGTTTGCGTTATGTTGTGATGCCATGTTGTACAGCACATACTTGCATGTTATGCGTACGTGTAACGTGTATTGCTATGTGTGGGATCCGACTATCTAGTTGTTTATCCTTGGCAGCCTTTCATATGGGGAAATGTAAGTCTAGTGCTTCTGAGCGATAGTAGTCCGCTACAGCCCGGTTCACCGGAGTCCTGCTAGCCCAGCACTACTGCTCGGAACACTTGACTGGCCGGCATGTGTTTCACCTCGTTCCTGTGTCTGTCCCCTTTGGGGAAATGTCACGCGATGTTATCCGGAGTCCTGCCTAGCCTGCTACAGCCCGGGTTACCGGAGTCCTGTTAGCCCAGTGCTACAGCCCGGATTTATACGTTGTTGACCGACATGCTCGATGTGATTCATGTATGCCTGTCCTCATAGGTTGGCGCCGCCTTGGGTTCACGACTAGCCATGTCGGCCCGGGTTCTCTGTCATATGGATGCTAGCGACACTATCATATACGTGAGCCAAAAGGCGCAAACGGTCCCGGGCCAGGTAAGGTGGCACCCGTGGGAATACCGTGCGTGAGGCCGCAAAGTAATATGAGGTGTTACGTGCTAGATCGGTGTGACTTAGGATCGGGGTCCCGACAGCGTTGGTATCAGAGCCTGACTGCCTGTAGGATTTCCAAGCCAACCTGTTCGAAGTTGAGTCTAGAAATTCTTTAGTTATATAAGGGAATTGATTGTGGAAGGGAACGTAAGGCTCTTTTTACTCCTTATATCTCATGCCCTTCTGATCTGAGTCATCCTATCTTTCCAACGGGGTTAAGGAACTAGGCTTCCTCTTCTATCTATCAGGATCACGTGTTACTACTCCGTAGTCTCTTAGGATTGGTTGATGAGAGTCATATCCCAGTTCAAGTACCTCCGGTGTAGTCTGTTTAGTAATATTTCAGAACCTTGTGTAATGATGTTGATTATGGTGCTACCCCGTCTTTTACAGAATGTCTCATATTGAGCATTTTACTGCCGTTATGCTGCCGGAATTATCCTAGGAGTTTGAGAGATACTAAATTCTTGTGCTACCTTCTACATCCTATAGTTGATGCTGAATCCATCCTTGTTTTTCTTGGTTTCGTTCTTCAGGATGTCATCAGTTAAACGAAGTTCTGTTGCTCGTAGCCAGAACCACGGAGGTGGTAGGGATGAGGATCCTCCCGATCAGTCTTCGTTGGCAAAGTTCATGTTAGAGGTTGAGATGAACAAGCGTGAGACCAACCGCTTGTTGGCACGTATCGAGGAGAACACCACACCTCAGTTCAAAGGGTCTGCAACCATTCATGACTTCATTCGCTTGCACCCACCCACTTTTCATCATTCTATTGAGCCACTCGATGCAGATGACTGGCTTCGTAGTATCACACACAAGCTGCGTTCTGCGAACGTAGCTGAAGGTGACAAGGTCATCTATGCTGCATACCTTCTGGAGGGTCCTGCTAGTCTTTGGTGGCAAAACTATGAGGCTATGCTTCCAGTTGGTCAGATACCTACCTGGAGAGGTTTCACTGAGGCTTTTCGCGAGCATCACATTCCTGAAGCCCTCATCGATCGCAAGAGAGAAGAGTTCTGTAGTTTCACCCAGGGTAAGATGGCTGTTGATGCTTAGTAGAGAGTTTGAGAATCTCGCCCGCTATGCTACAGAAGAAGTGTCTACAGACGCCAAGAAGCAGGCTAGGTTCCGGAAGGGTCTCAACCCCAAGTTGCGTCGTGATCTCCATTTGCACCAATGCAATACATTCCAGGCTCTTGTGAACAAGGCCATTAACGCAGAGACAGCTCAGCTCACTTACGAGGAGTCTCGTAAGCACACCCGTGATTTGGTTTCTTCCTCCGGTTCTAGTTCTCAGAAGCGCCGGATTTGGATTCCGAACTCCGCTCTTCCACCCGGTTATTCACCGAGGCCATCTTATGTGGCACCTCACCCAGTTCAGCCATATGCTCCACCCAGGCCTATTGGTGGACCGCCTGTCAATGCGGGTCCACGTCCTACCTCCAAGATTTGTTACAAGTGCGGAGAGCCAGGTCACATTGCCCGTATTTGCACTCAGACCAATGTTGCTCCACCTCAGCCCGAGAAGTTTCTTGGCCGTGGAAGTAAGACATCACACAAGATGATTAACGCCAAGTCAGCTCCCACTGAACGTGGACGTGTGCATCACGTCTCAGCTGAAGACGCTTATGATGATCCGGATGTCGTTCTTGGTACACTCCTTGTAAACTGTCATCCAGCATCGGTTCTATTCGATACTGGAGCATCTCATTCCTTCATTTCCGAAAGTTATGCCCGCTTGCACGACATGTCATTTTGTGATATGCCCTCCCCACTACTCATTCAGACTCCTGGATCCAAATGGCAAACCTCTAGGATAAGTTATGGCAATGAAATCCTTGTTGACAGACTTGTATTCCTTGCATCACTTGTAGCCCTCAAGTCTTCAGATATTAACATCATCTTGGGTATGGACTGGATGAAAGCTCATTATGCCAAGATTGATTGTTACACCAGGTCTGTTCAGCTTACACACCCATCTGGCAAGATAGTCACTGTCTCTACTAGAGTTGCCAAGCGTCAACTCTATTCTCTTAACGCCAACCCTCTTCCAGACCTTGAAGATATCCCGGTAGTCCGTGACTTTCCGGATGTCTTTCCAGAAGAACTGCCAGGTGTTCCACCTGACAGAGATGTAGAATTTGTCATAGATCTTATCCCAGGAACCGCCCCAATTTCTAGGAGACCTTACAAGATGGCACCCTTAGAGCTAGCCGAGCTTAAGAAACAACTCGATGAGTCCTTGCAAAAGGGTTTCATCCGTCCTAGTTCTTCTCCCTGGGCTTGCCCCGTCCTCTTCGTCAAGAAGAAGGATGGTACGGACCGGATGGTTGTAGATTATCGTCCCGTTAATTTGGTCACGATAAAGAACAAGTATCCGCTTCCCAGGATCAACGACCTGTATGATCAGCTCGCTGGATCCTCAGTCTTTTCCAAGATGGATTTGAGGTTAGGCTACCATCAAATCAAGATCAGAAACGGGGACATTCCTAAGACGGCTTTTGTCACTCGTTATGGCCAGTACGAGTACACCGTCATGTCCTTTGGTCTAACCAATGCTCCAGCTACCTTTTCCCGCTTGATGAACTCGATCTTCATGGAGTACTTAGATAAGTTCGTCGTGGTTTACCTCGATGATATCCTTATTTACTCGAAGAACGAGGAAGAGCATGCCGAACATCTTAGACTTGTGCTAGAAAAACTCAGAGAGCACCGCCTTTATGCCAAGTTCTCCAAGTGCGAATTTTGGTTGCCAGAAGTGACCTACCTAGGCCACGTGATCTCTGGTAAGGGCATTGCTGTCAATCCCGAAAGAGTTCAGGCCGTTCTTGATTGGACTCCACCTGAAACAGTTAAACAAGTTAGGAGTTTCCTTGGTCTAGCCAGCTATTGTCGCCGCTTTGTTGAAAACTTCTCCAAAGTAGCCAAACCCCTCACGGAATTTCTCAAGAAAGATAAAAAGTTTGAGTGGTCCCCATAGTGTGAGTACAGTTTTCAGGAACTGAAAAGACGCCTGACTTCTGCTCCCATACTTGTGCCACCGGATTTCACTAAGGACTTTGTTATCTACTGTGATGCCTCACGACAGGGACTAGGTTGCATTCTTATGCAGGATCGTCATGTGATTGCCTATGCATCTCGACAGTTGCATCCACATGAGGAGAATTATCCTACACATGACCTAGAGCTTGCAGCCGTAGTCTATGCACTTAAGACATGGAGACAATACCTTCTCGGTAAACGTTGTGAGATATACACCGATCACCAGAGTCTCAAGTATATCTTCACCCAACCAGACTTGAACCTTAGGCAAAGACGTTGGTTGGAGTTGATCTCAGATTACGACTTAGGGATTACCTACACCCCAGGCAAGGGCAATGTCATGGCTGATGCGCTAAGTCGTAAGTCCTATTGCAACAATCTTATGTTGCAGCAGGGCCAACCCCTTCTCCATGAGGAATTTTGTAAGCTTAATCTTCACATTGCTCCTCACGGATTCCTTTCTACCTTGGTGGCGAAACCTACCCTTGAAGATCAGATCATTTCTAACCAGAAGTTTGATACGGGAATTTCCCGGATCAAGAGAAACATTAACAAGGGAGTTGGTGTAAGTTTCTCTATAGATGATCGAGGTGTTGTTTTCTTTGAGAATCGCTTGGTGGTTCCCAAGAATCAACATCTGCGACAACTGATCCTTAAGGAGGCTCATGAATCCCCTCTCACGATTCATCCCGGTAGTACTAAGATGTATCAGGACCTACGCCAGAGGTTCTGGTGGACTAGGATGAAGAGAGAAATCGCTGAGTTCATTGCTAACTGTGACGTTTGTCGTCGCGTTAAGGCAGAGCATCAAAGGCCTGCTGGCACCCTTCAGCCTTTAGCTATTCCTGAATGGAAATGGGATAAGGTTGGTATGGACTTCATCACCGGCTTTCCCAGGACCAAGAAAGGGAATAATGCTATCTTTGTAGTCATTGATCGTCTTTCCAAAGTAGCTCACTTCCTACCTGTTCGAGAAAATATCACCGCTAGTCAGCTCGCTGACTTATATATTTCTCGAATAGTTTCACTTCATGGTGTTCCACTAGAAATCAATTCAGACCGTGGTAGTCTTTTCACTTCTCATTTTTGGGAGAGTTTCCAAACTGCCATGGGCACCCATCTTTCCTTCAGTACCGCTTTCCACCCTCAATCAAGTGGTCAGGTGGAAAGGGTCAACCAAATTCTCGAAGACATGCTTAGAGCTTGCGTTATCTCATTCGGTATGGATTGGGAGAAGTGTCTTCCTTTCGCCGAGTTTGCTTATAACAATAGCTACCAATCCAGTCTCAAGAAAGCTCCTTTTGAGATTCTGTATGGACGAAGATGTCGAACACCTTTGAACTGGTCAGAAACCGGTGAAAGACAATTCTTTGGACCGGATATGATCCAGGAGGCAGAAGAGCAAGTTCGCATCATTCGTGAGAATTTGAAAACAGCCCAATCTCGTCAAAAGAGCCAGTATGACCGTCGTCATAAGGAAGTGGCTTATGAAGTTGGCGACAAGGCTTACCTTCGGGTTACTCCTTTGAAGGGTACCCATCGATTCGGTATCAAGGGCAAATTGGCTCCTCGTTACATTGGTCCTTTTCGCATTCTCGCTAAACGAGGAGAGGTTGCCTACCAGTTGGAACTACCGCCACACCTTTCTCGAGTACATGATGTCTTCCACGTCTCTCAACTCAGGCGTTGCTTCTCGGATCCCCTCCGCGGAGTGGACCACGAAACGCTTGATCTCCAAGATAACCTCACATATCGAGAGTACCCTGTTCGCATTCTTGATCAAGCAGAGCGTGTTACTCGACGTCAGAACATCAAGTTTCTCAAGGTTCAGTGGTCTCATCATTCTGAGAGAGAAGCTACCTGGGAGCGAGAAGATCGTCTTCGACTGGAGTACCCCGCCTTCTTTCCGTCGACCCCTGAATCTCGGGATGAGATTCTTTCGAGTGGGGGCGAGTTGTCACATCCCTAGTTCTGGTATGCTCAAGGCTAGCTAGTCATGTGTGCATCATGTTTAAATTTCATTTAAATTTGAAATGGGGATTTGTGAAACCCTCAGAATCTTTTCTGGAAATGACCCAAATAAAAATTTCTCCAAAAAGGTCCAAGAAATGTTCATGTCTCTCTCTGAAAATATTGGGCAGAGATAAAAATCAAACCAATATTTTTGGGAGATCATAGGTATTTATTTTGGGCATTTGGAGTTAATGCATAATTATTTGCATTGGATATATAAATGATATATATGTTTTATATATCCAAAAATTGTGCCAGTAATTGAGGAGCTCTGGAATAATGCCATTAGCCCCTACAAAAAATGGCACAAGAAAATAAATTGATTTAGTACTTTTACTAAATCAAAACAAATGTCAGAAAATAGAAAAGAAAACCAAATTTGCAAACTTACCCGTGCTTACCTGCGGCCCAGCTCCTGTGCGGCCCAGCTGGGCCAGCCCACCCGCGCCATCGTCCTCCTGGCGCCAGTCGGCCAGGCGTGTGGCCGGCGCGCGCGCACGGCCGTGCCGCCACGCCACCAGCCTGCCTGGCTCCCCACCCCCGACGCCTGGACGTCCCGCGCGTCGCCACGCGATGCCCACCGCTCTCTCACTCTCCCTGGCTTTCTCTCCTCTCTCCCTCGCTCTCTCTCCCGCGAACGCCGAGCACCCCCGTCGCCGCTGCTCGCTGTTGCCGCACTCCCCGCCGTCCCCTCGCTCTTCCGATGAGCCCAGAAGCTCCGCCGCGTCGTCCTCGACCTCCTCGCTGAGCTATGCGACGCCGGATGCCCTGAAGCCCCCCCAACGCCGCCGTTTCCGACCTCGGTTGCCGGAGATCCCCGTCTTCGTTTCGCCGGACCCCGTGCCCTCCCTGCCTCGCCAGAAGCACCAGAAGAACCGCGGTGAGCCGCTGTACCTTTCTCCCCATGAACCGCCGTCTATCTCGCTCTCTAACCGCATCAGCCACCGGAGCCGAACGCTCCCCGCCGCCGGCCATGTCGCCGCCGCGGTTATAACACCCGCAAGTAGCAACAGAGCACGCAGGCGTGCTCAGCCCTTCCTCGGGAAGCTGCAGAACCCACCGGTTCGTCTCGAAACACACCGTAGCGCCTAACCACCGATGCCCGAACTCCGGCCGCCGCCGCGAGCTCGCTTCCGACGAGCTCGGTCCACCCCAGCTGCTCCCGCTTGCCCCGTTGGTTGCGCGCGATCGTCAGCTCCCCGTAGAGCCTCTCCGCCGCTCATTTGGTCGCCTGAGCTGCGATTCCGAGCACCTCCGCCGTCTCTGGTGTCGCCGGCGATGAGCCGTGGACCAAGTCCGGCGAGGTTGACTCGTTTGACCTGGGATTTGACCCCCCAGGGTCACTGACGTGCGGGCCCGTCTCTGTTAACTTTTAGTTAGTTTTAGATTAGTGCTAATTAACCTAGATTAGTGCTAACGTAACACTAACTAACCCTGTTAGTTAGCTGCTACACTGACATGTGGGCCCAGCCGTCAGGTTTGACCCCAGTCAGCGTTGTTGACTTGCTGACGCAAGCATGACGCAATGCTGATGCAGTTATTCATTTTTCTGGATTTAATTTTAAACAGGAAATTCCAGAAAATGATTCAAACTTCAAAAATTCATATCAATTCAACCGTAGCTCGGATTGAAATGATTTATATATGAAAAATTATCAGAAAAATGCAATCTATCCATCTGTACCAGTTTCATGCATGAAAAAATAACTTATACCTGCTGAATAGGTGAAATCATATAAATGGCATTTATAAGAGCTTAATTAGGAGTTGCATTTGAACCTTTGGTTCAAATGGACTTCTTTCAGTTTGAATGCTAGTTGCATTAGGTCAAACAACATCACATTCTCATGCCATGTTCATGCATCATATTATTGCATATGATTGTGTATTGATTGCCGACACCGTTCCTTCTCGATAGGTTCTGCTCCGGAGACCGTTCCAGAGTACCTGTCAGAGGAGCAGTGCCCCCCTGTTGATCTACCAGGCAAGCAAACCCCCCTTGTTCATTCCGATATGGTCCCACTCTCGCTCCTGCTCTATTTTATTGCATTAGGACAACAACGAATCAACTGCTACTTTATGCTGCGGTAGTTGAACCCATTCCTCTGCATGACCTGTCATTGCCACAGTAATTAAATGAAACCCACTAGCATGTGTAGGAGTTGATTGAGCCATGTTGTGCTTCTACCATGCCATGCCTGCTATTGCTTAGAGTTGTGTCAGGTCTGATTCATTGGGAATGGATTGGAGTGATATGATATGTTCTGATGCTGAGAGTTAAGTGTGTGAACACGATTTGGTAAAGGTAGCGGTGAGAGGCCATGTAGGAGTACATGGTGGGTTGTCTCACTGGAACCGTCCTTAAGCACCGAGTTCTGTGTATGTTGTCCAATGACTAGCTACTACCACACATTGGAATGCTTAAGTGCCCCTCTCGACTTATTAACCAACTTGATCTCTGTCCAGGAGTCGCAACTAGTTTCTGGTGTTTGTAGGTAGTGTTAGTAGTCTACCAAGTGGCACCCGGCCAGGTGGGCTTGGGACAGACTAGGCACAAGTGGCACGGTGTACCAAGCGTAGATCCACCCGGCGAGGTGGGCTTGGGAACCCTGCACACATCGTTTGGGGCCGTGAGCGACACCCCGGCCGGATCTCCTTGCGGATGGAACCCGAATAGGCGATAAACCTGGACTAGAGTCTTGTGTGGTTAGTCAGGTCGTGGCCGACTCCCTCGCCCGGCTTCCGCTTGAAGGTTGCCGAGGTACGTGACGTGTACAGGGCGGTAAGTGGCGAGAGCGTGTGTGAAGAAGTACACCCCTGCAGGGTTATCATGATCTATTCGAATAGCCGCGTCCTCGGTTATGGACTTCTTGGATGCTTACGTGGTACATAGACAACTTGAAGTGGATACCATAAAATGCTCAAGATAAGTGTGAGTGCTATGGATGGCCTTCTCGTAGTGAGACGGGGATGAATCCATAGTAGTGTATTGATGTGGTGATTAGTGGACTCGTGTGCGCCTTTTCAAAAGAGTTACCAGCAGTCGTAGAACAGGATAGCCACAGAGTCAAAGCTGGCTTGCTGCAACTAAACCCCACATTACCTCCTTGATACTAATGCATGTATGATAGGATCTGATGTAAGTCTTGCTGAGTACCTTTGTACTCACGTTTGCTTTATTTATGTTTTGCAGATGAGACATCTGTCTCACTAGTAGTTCCGCTTGGACTTCGATAGGTAGCTTGTACCTCAGCTACGATCTTGATCGGAGGTTGTAGATAGTCAGGCTTTTCAGCCTTTTTCTTTTGTAGTTGTCTGTACTCAGACATGTAATGCTTCTGCTTGTTGCTTGTATGCTCTGAATGATGGGTCATGTGACCCCTGTTTGTATTTAATGCTATGTGGCTCTTCTGGGCCTTATCTATATAAGTTTGCATTATGTTGTGATGCCATGTTGTACAGCACATACTTGCATGTTATGCGTACGTGTAACGTGTATTGCTATGTGTGGGATCCGACTATCTAGTTGTTTATCCTTGGCAGCCTTTCATATGGGGAAATGTAAGTCTAGTGCTTCTGAGCGATAGTAGTCCGCTACAGCCCGGTTCACCGGAGTCCTGCTAGCCCAGCACTACTGCTCGGAACACTTGACTGGCCGGCATGTGTTTCACCTCGTTCCTGTGTCTGTCCCCTTTGGGGAAATGTCACGCGATGTTATCCGGAGTCCTGCCTAGCCTGCTACAGCCCGGGTTACCGGAGTCCTGTTAGCTCAGTGCTACAGCCCGGATTTATACGTTGTTGACCGACATGCTCGATGTGATTCATGTATGCCTGTCCTCATAGGTTGGCGCCGCCTTGGGTTCATGACTAGCCATGTCGGCCCGGGTTCTCTGTCATATGGATGCTAGCGACACTATCATATACGTGAGCCAAAAGGCGCAAACGGTCCCGGGCCAGGTAAGGTGGCACCCGTGGGAATACCGTGCGTGAGGCCGCAAAGTAATATGAGGTGTTACGTGCTAGATCGGTGTGACTTAGGATCGGGGTCCCGACACGCCCGCCTTTGATATGAAGCGAGGGTGACTGAAGTAGAGCAAGCGCTCCAAGATGCCGCCAACAAGTGTGAATCCTTGGAAGAGAGTAACAAGGACCAACCGGCCGAACTGACCAAGGCTCTTCAAGCTGCGAAGGAGGCGCGGTCCGATTCCCGGGCGGCTCGCGAGGAGATGAAGCAGGCTGAACAGATAGCGGCTGGTAAGACTTTTCTTTTACAGAGTATATTTGGCGGTCAAAGATATGCTTTGCTAAATAGACTGTGAACTGCTCCAGATGCTTTTGCGGATCTCCTGAGGAGTGCTGCCGACGTCACCCAGTATTTCTGGGCCCAAGAAGGGAAGGCAGCGAAGAAGCTCTTCTGGTTGCAGTACTTGGCGTCGAAGCGACCAGCCACTACTGCAGGATGCTGCTAACACGACACTACGATCAGAGACCCTTTGAGCAACTGTGTGCGATGCAATAATCACAAACGGTGTTGTATGAAAACCGTCAGAAATGTATAAAACGTTTGTGATGACAGATGCATCAAACATGGTTCTGGTTTTATTTGCGTGTGCGATGAAGGGCATACGGTTCAGTTCAATGAACTATTTGCGATTAGGAGGAACAAAAGAAGCGGGCAGCCTGATGAAGGCGTGTGCGATACACAGCATATGGTTCACTCGGATGAACTATTTGTGATTAGGCAACACTAAAGAAACGGTCAGCCGGATCAAAGGTGTGTGCGATATACGGCATGCGGTTCACTCGGATGAATTGTTTGCGTTGAGACATGAGAACAGAAACGGTTCAAATGAACAAGATGTGTGTGATACGAGGCAAATAGGTTTGTAGCCGGAGACGTGTGCGAAGACCGATAACAACACAGGCGATTACTGCTAACAAGTCGTGTGTGTTGTGAGCAAACGATTGCTAGTATACAATTGTGAGTTATTGATGAAAACATCACCGACGGGTTCCATTGTTTAGTCCGTGTGCGATGTGATTTTCTTTGTCCACACAACATCTACGCTCTGTCTACAACATCAACATATATACTTAAAAAGACAGCATTGCATAACTAAATTAAGCATACAATTACACAAGTGACTACACACATAACATTTCCACACACCAAAGAAAGCAATTACATGCATACTAAAGTAGGAGAAACGAGGATCTAATCATCTACTTTTTGTTGCGACGATGCTTGCCATTGCTCTACTTCTGGCTGCATCCCTGGCCGTTTTGGGGAAGGAGGGACTTCCTCATGTCAACAATCCGCCTGTACATGTCGTAGCTCGTGTACGCCTCCTTGGCCCCGTACACGACGTGAGCTTTGTCGAGCTTCTCCATCCAGGCCGAGTGCCAGGCACGCTTGTCCTTGTTGCATGAATCCTTCATGTCTCTGTAGTAGGGGTCGATGATGGCCTCAGCAAGGTGAACCAGTGAGTCCTTCTCATGCTCCTTGTTGCCCCTGATCTTGTATTGGCCCTGGATGTCGACAAGATTCTGGCAGGCGATGCCCGAATTCTCGAGCGCCTTTACATCGTTCGTGATGTTCACCGTAGTGAACATGTAGTGGGGGTTCTTGAAAAACCTGGCGAAATGCTCGCAAGGCCTTGTGGCCAGGAAGTAGTGGTACTTGAGGTCGACGGCGACCTTGGGACGAGACCCGGCACGAGTGTGGGTGTACTCGAGGTCGAATTCGACCACCTTGTACTTCTCCTCGGCAAGCAACAACTCCATGATGTGGATGGAGTGCTCCACCCAGACCGGGTCGTTGGTGTACACCACCGAGAGGTCCATGAACCTTCTGTGGGTGTCCACCACGGCACGCATGGTGAACTGCTGCTCGTCGTCGGCAGCCGCTCGGAGCGCCATTGGAGCCGCGCAGAATACCCTCTAAGAATTTCTCGTGGTGGGTGTGCTTCTTGCAATGCTGGGGCACGATCGAAAGGTTGAAGAGACACAAGGGTAGGTTAAATGGCCACTGTAATAAATGGGGGCTGGCCTGCCTATAATCGTCACGTCTTGTCACTGCGTTCATAGTGGAAGATTCCAAAATGCAGTGCACGCTTGACAACACCGCACCCCAGGCGTGGGCTCGAAGAGCCTGTTCCCGCGCTACAGTGCTGCTTACCACGCAAGCTTCCCGCCCGGCTAGTTTAGCCACACGTTGGCTAGAAGAGGGACACATCATGCGCATTTATTGGCAAAAAGCTTTGTAAAAACGAAGTGTGTGGAATGACTTCGGTCATAAGTTTACCCTTGGGTGATGAGGTCAAAGTTACACAGAAGGGTGATGATGGACACTCGAGTGCGATAATTAATTCTATGCTCTACAGTGCAAACGGTGGAAGAAACCAACTATGTGCAATATTGTCAAGGTAAACTGATTCGAGAATGGTTAATAAAATCTAAGACCATCGATTATTAACGTCAAAATAGTGCCAGCAATATACGAGTCTCATACGATGCCATTTCAACGACTGTACCACAGAAGCTCGAAATGTTACAAGGTTCAAATTCCAGAGATATATGGCTCAAATTCGAAGACTACAAGGTTCAAACTAATATTAGAAATGAAATTCAGCTCATCAGCTGCAAACGCTCGCGCTAATGCTCTGAACATGGATATCAGAGAGGTTCAAACTAATATCACCGCTTCTAAGTCTGGCTTCGAAACCTCACAATTTTTGCAAAGGGGCCAGCCGCTGAGAAGTCATGTATGGGGTTGACCCGGTGACTTCTGATTACTCTGTCATCTGAAGTTCCAAAATGAAATTCAGCATTTTTGGAGCCTACTCCATTCTACCGCAGGCGCCGGCGCTGATCAACAGACCATTCATTTTTGCGAAATAAATGTAGGGAAAACCTCATTTTCTTTAGCACCCTTGCTCTGAGAACAAAGAACCTGGCGAATATAATCTCCAGTAAGGTCCCTCGATAGGAGTTCAAAGTAATTTCTGAGAGATGCAGATCTAGGCATTCGACGTGATTGTTATATTGTATCACATTATCCACCACTAGGCCTAATCTTATCTGCCAAAGAAGAAAACGTGTTAGTGCCTACATGCAGTTTTGAACATTACTACAGGCCTAGCTATTTGGTTTGCAGGATTTGTAAAATGCACTAACATGCCATCTTCGATCTGACATGATTAACATGGGAATTTGATTACATTCTAGAAAAATGTAGCCTTCTTAGGTTGGAGTGGATGAATAGTTCCCTAAGAAAACTAGTACAGATGAATCCAAAGGAGAAATGCGTATTGAATGTAACCATATGGATTAAGCAACCAATATGGGGGCGTGGGCATGTATGTACTGAAATCCTCCAAAAGAACCTTCAGAAATTGTAGTACATTGTCATTGTAAACTTGGAAAAAGGTGTCACAAATTGAACTCCCTTATGGTTAGCATTTAACAGGAAAGGAACATCACCTCGATATATAGCTTCTCCAGGAACGAAAAGCATCTCAGGAAACTGACAACTTGCTCCAGGTCGGGCCCGATAGATTCTAGTGCCAAGACCTTCACTGTGAGCTGTTTCGGAGTCAAGCTTGTCGGAATCATTTTTTGAATGACAGATGAACAAACATCTTCAAAATTAGAAATAATGTTAATTTGTAGAAGGAGAGGTAGAAGGCGGTTGTTGTACCTGAACGGGTGTGGATCCAATAACAAGCTCGGAGTATTTGTCAGACGAGTAGCCCACCACTATCAATTTCGGCGTAGAAATGACATTGATTCTTGTTGGACCTTCTTGATCAACTACAAATAATCTCTCAAGTGCAGGTATGTCCTGGACGACCATACCGTGGTCCACCTTTTGTGATGTCTTCCTGCGGCACCAGCAACACACATAGATAGTCCGGAGAGTCATGGAGGTGATGTGGAAGGTACTCAACCCATTGATCGCCTGAAGACGAAGGTACTCAAGTGCAGTACAGCCACGGAGTAGGCGCTCCATGTCACCCTTTGACAGGCAGACGGCAATGAGCTCGAGGTGCTTCAGTCGTGGTAGAATAAGAGCGGGCGCGTCATTAAGGGGCGGGAAATGGCAGTTCCTGAACTTGGCGACGCACAGCATGGGCGCGAGGCGGAGTGCGGATGTTGGCAGCGACCGCATATGCCCATCATCAAAAGTGAGCTCCTCGAGCTGATCTAGGGCGGGGGATCAGAACTAGTCGTCAAGCTTGGCTCGGTCCTTGCCGTTGGAATGGAACTTGCCCATTCTAAGGCCTTTGGTTTGGCCAAGGTGACTGCCAAGGATCTTGGAGAACACATCCAATCTTTTGCGATAGCCATGGCAGAGCTCGTGGGTGTCAATGAGGTCGAGAGGGCTGGAGTTCCATAGGGGGCACCAGCGCCGGGAAAGGTGGGTTGTCCGCGCCCCATATTTGATTGGGAGGAGGGAGATGATGACTCTCAACAAATCATCGGTGATGCTACTGATTAAGTCTAGGCCTGCTAGAGTCGCTTGCTATTCTAGCTCACCCCTCCTCCGCTTGTTGGCAACCCCGTTCTCCACCTCTGGAGTCTCCTTGTCAGCGGCGCCTTCTGATAGAAATGGGAGTACAGGGAATATTTAGTTAAAACAGGGCAATAGAAAAGTGTATTGGTAACTAGAATTTATTAGGTAGGGATATAATAAGAAAAGGGAATAACAATTGGTTGCTTAAATACTACACAATTCATTTGGCATTGCTGGGTAAGTTAACATATGCAGATAGTTGAAAAGAAAACTTATTTCAAACAAAGTCTGGACGGATGATTTTGTTAGGGAAGTTAGCATATATCTCATGACCAGACCCTTCTATGTGCAGTGCAATTTTAGTGCCATCTTTCAGTACATAAAACTTTGCAATTTCATTCCAAAAGCCAGTACCAAAATAGGAGTCACCACGTTCATCAAGTCTTACAGTAACAACAATTATAAATCCATGGTTTGTGTGCAGTATGATATTCGTGGAGCCTTGATGTATGTAAAGGGAAAATTGTGGACTACATAATCTGTTGCATAGCGAGGGATGTCCTGCAGAAAATGGCAGGATTATTAAAGAGAATATGGTAACATGCAAATATGGGCCCAAATTGAAAGAACTATACAGGAGTTGAAATCGAAGAACAAAAGTCTATAATTAAACAGATAGGGTAAACATGATGTATGGAAATATGAGAGTAATCGAAAGAACAATACATCACTAATTTGCCTAATATAGAAAGAAGAGGGGAAAAACCCCCTTGACGTATATGGTGCACGTGGCACCTTTTATCCAAATGTAGCAATATTTAGAATATGTTCAGGAAAGTAGGCCATGCCAACCGATTTAGGGTGAGATTGAACATACCGCGTGCGTCCTCAAGTTAATTGGTACGATGAGATGGAGTCTCTGGTGGCGGTCGCCAAGTCCTGCAGTATCGGCGCCCTGTACATTCTGTGAATGAAAGAAAACCCTCAAATCAGCTCGAATAAAATTGAGTTCACGGCGATTTCCGCCGGGTGATTAAAGGAGGCAGATGAACTGGGATAAGAGATGAGATAATATCTCATTAAATTAGTTAACTTGTCATCCATGAGAAAGAACCCTTAGTACGGCAGATTCCCCAACCGAGCGGAGCTGGGTCGACCGCGAGAAGCATCAAGAAAGTCGATGGCGATAGGCGGCGGCAAGCGGAAGTGGCAAAATGCGGTGGGCTTTGCCAGTAGCCTGGCGGCAGCGGCAGGCGTCGAGATAAGTGTTTACCGCCGCGATAGGCGGTGCCATGGCATAGACGGGGAGGAGCTTGTGCAGGTGTGAATGGGGAACGTACCGGAGGGGCCGAGGGGGTGGCGGGTGGGGTGAGGGGTTTTGTGACATGGGGACGGTGAGGGTTTTCTTTTTTCTTTTTTGAATTGGGTGGTGAGGGTTTTCTGTCCCACAAAGAATTTTGGGAGCGACGGTTTGCTGGAGCGAACCGTGTGTGATTGACGTAGCAGGCAAAATGAAAGTCATTGCACACGGTTCCAATTTTGGGAACCGTGTGTGATTGACGTACTACCTCCGTCCTGGTTTATTGGTCCCCCTTTGTAATTTTTACCAAAATTTGGTGAAATATTTAACATACTCAGACATAGATAATAAGCGTACACGTACATAAGCATAGTTCAACCATAAGTACATAGTTCAACCATCATTAAGCATACTCAAGCGTACATAGTTCGATCCATCCCCCATCTCATCTCACATGCAGCCGACACGATCCTGAAGTTTCTCCAGGTACTCGGCGTACGCGCCTTGCACCACCCTACGAGAATACTTCTGCTTGAAGGAGCCAATGGCCCGTCCTCTTGCATGCGCCAGAACACTTAGATACGCGTCATGAATCTTGTGATTGTAAAATAGGCATCCATAGCCATCGTTCCAGGTCCTAATATGCCTGTTATGCATTCCCGCATAAAGCTCCCTCAGGATTCGCCTCTTGTACCTCCTCTAGGCATCTTCATCCTTGCTATCCACATCGTCAGACAACACCTATACAAATAGTAAAACAAATTTGGCATCAAATTACTGATTACATGCGTGAAGTAGGATTAGAAATTTATGGGTATTTATTTATACTTATCCAGATATTATGGTTCGATTTTTAAGCACAGTCGTCTATGTACAGACCAATCTTGAAGAAAATAATGGCACAAACATAGGTAGGTCATTCAAAATCAATTGTCAAGTCTTGGCTAGGAATTATTAGCATGAACACTAAACCTAATCGGATTACTAGCAGACATCATTTGCACAGATGAAACAACTAACCACTTATCACCTGTACCATTCAAACAATCAATACAGTACACGGATCTAACGAAACTTACTCAGATTTCATGGATTGGGAGAACATAACCACATGATTTATATTCCAAAAAGGGGGAGGCAGGAGTAACCAGAGAAACCCTATGATCTATTTGGCACATAAATGGGTATAGATGACTAACCAGCTGTCCGTCGTCGTCGGAGTCATCACCGGAGTGGCCGTCGGAGTCGTCGCCAGAGTGGTCGTCGGAGTCGGTGTGGAACTCCGCCTCCGGCTGTGGAAGCTCGACACCGTCGACGACGCCAGGGTGCAGCGATAACTTGCCGGCAGTGATGTCAACCTCCGTCTCCATCTCCACGCCATGCTCTGGTGCTTTAGCAGCCCCGGTGTCGCCACTCCCTCCGATGGGGCGCTTCAGTGGCATCCTCATACACTGACGACTTTGAGGATTGAGAGCAGCATCGAGGATGCAAGCGGAGAGAAAGGATTGTCTATGCGTAGCAAGGATGGGGGGTGCGGCCGCTCGGGCGCACCATTAATATGGAGTAGTGGGAGTTGTGGGAGAGAGGCGGGCGGCGGTCAAACCGATGGCTCGCCTCCTGGTGAGCCTGCGCACTGGACTGCTGACATGCCTACCAAAGTTTCACACAGCTACTCGCATGCCTCCCGATGACACTGCGCAGCGAGCACGCCTCCGTCAATCCACACACCTGCACAC
The DNA here is from genome assembly GCA_032464435.1 of Aegilops umbellulata. Lineage (NCBI taxonomy): Eukaryota > Viridiplantae > Streptophyta > Magnoliopsida > Poales > Poaceae > Aegilops > Aegilops umbellulata. The sequence continues at coordinate 153,809,372 of CP136058.1, read as the reverse complement.
ATGCCTCCCCGTCTTCCTGCACGACGGACTGCTCGCATGCATCCCATCAACTCACGCCTGCTTGCACGTAACACGGGTCGCGCGGCTACACGTATATTGTTTTTCTATTTCGATGATTAATGCCGCCACTTTATTGCTTAACCGAAGCATGGCACATATCCATTGTTGGTATAATGCTCACGGTTCGAATAAATAATCCGTTTGGGATATTGGTTCCCAATTATTAATAATCTCCCGTCTATAATTAGATAAAGATTACATCAAAACTGGTCTCAAATTTGATAAAAAAAGTACAATGCCACTTTGGATTGGTGTCCATATGACAACACGATAAGTTTCATGAACTTCAAATAAGTTTTGGATGTACTAGAACTTACAAATCAAGATTCTCAATGTTTGAAATTTGTTGCATGGGGAGTAAACATGCACCGAGTGAGACACATGTGTTTTTGCAATCCATTTAGGTGCACTGTCACGTGTGCATGTAGCTCAAATTTGATTTTTGCACATTATACCCATAGAAAATCAATCAATCAATGTACTAAAACGTCTTAATGATCTCTGTGATTTTTTTGAAATTAAAACGTCCCTCCTTTGGTAACATGTATGTCCACCGCGGGATAATTAATTTAACATGCATCATAGTTGCGGTGGATTCGCGGTGTGTGTGTGGGTGTGTGCGTCTGGGGGTGGCGGGTGGCTCGCAGTACACTACGAGTTGTGAGCCACCGTGTGGGTTGGCTGTTTTGTTAGGCAGGCTGGTGCCACATCAGAGTCGTGAAATCGTTATTTAGAACATTACACAACCCTTTCATACATAAATGTTTTGCCACTTGCAGTCAATGGTTGTCCTACACGACACTTGATACTCGCGTGTGACGCTTTATGTGGGCCCACGAGGTCGTCGTCTATCACTTTGACGAACAGCCGACAGTAAGGTTAATTTGACCAGCAAGGTAGATTCTTTTTTGTTTATGTTATGGTGATATATAGTACGCGTCGAATAGGTGGGAGGGGGCTAGCATATATACTATACATATGCGTTCGTGAACAAGTACACCTCACTCAGTGTCGGGACTTTTTGGTTACCGAGGCACGTGCCACATAAAAATTGTGAAATTGGTTATTCAAACATCACACAACACCTTTTTGGGACACATGCATATATATCCTAGCTAGGACACTCACGTGTGACGCTTCCATCTATGGGCCCACGAGGCTATAGTCGATGCATGCATGCATGCATCACTTTGACCTACATCGGGAGAGGTTAATTAATTTCACCATCGATGAAGATTCTTTTGGGTTGTATATATATTACGGCAGGAGCATATAGTATGCGCTGAAGAGGGGGAGAAGGGGACCATCATATGTAATACGCTTGATACGAACCTCGCTCTGTGTGGGTGCATGGTTTGCAGCTTTTTAGGCATGTGGCACATCAAAGTTGTGCATTTTGGGTATTCAACATATATATGTTTGGCCCACATGCAAAGTGGTGGTGGTTGTCCTCTCGCACCCACTTAAGCGGTTATCAGCGATATCGATGCTTTCCATCTGTGGGCCCGCTTGGTCCATCACTTCTTTTTTCCTGACAACAAGAGAGGTTAATTTGACTTAGGAGGGGATTATTATTTTTGCTCTTGGATGACATGCATGATACACTTTGAGCACACACACATGCATGTGTACGCAAGAATCCCTCTCATTGAGTCGAAGTGGCTAGTACAATGACACCATCATGAACCGATCTCGCTCTGTCTGGGGAGCTATTGTACAATTTTTGACACACGCGCCAGATCAATGTTGTGTATTCAAACATGCATGCACACATCACCTCCATACATATGCATGTAGTGGTTTCCTTCGAACGATACACTCCCTCACGTGGTTATTGGCGACAAGACTATATATTCGTGGGCCCGCGTGGACATCCATGATCACCTTGACCAACAACAAGATAGGTTACCATGGCGGATTCTTCATTTGGTTCGTGTTATCGTAGTATAGGTCATGGTGAGACTCAGACCTAATTAAGTTTGAGCGCATATACTATGCACGCATGCATGCATATATGAATCCCCGTCGTTGGCTTGAAGTGTGGTGTAACATACATATGCATCGTCAACCTAACCCTCACTCAGTGTGGGGATTTCTAGTTCGAAATCACGGTGCCACATCAAAGTTGTTCCATTGTTACTCAAAAACACACCTCTCCATACATATGTTTGGGCCACACGCATGCAATGGTTGTCTTCGGGGACTAGCTACTTGCGTGATTATTGGCGAGCTAGCCCATCTCCGGGGTCGCATGGACGGCCATCACTTTGACCAACAACAAGAGAGAGGTTGTACGACCAAGGTGGATTATTCTTGGTCCGTTTTACGATCCATCTTGGTGAGATATATGCCTCTCTGGCCCGCTGACTGAAAGTGTGTGTGGGGGGGTGCTACATCGCACTTTGCTAGGTGAACCTCGGTTGTGGGGCATGCATTCATAGCTTAATTAGGATTCCCTTCTTGGCGACACAAGGGGGGTGGGGGGCTGCTAGCTACTTCGCACTTTGCTAGGTGAACCTCGGTTGGGGGGAGGGGGCATGCTCATAGCTTAGGATTCCCTTCGTGCCGACACGAGGGGGAGCTGCTAGCTAGTTCACACTTTGCTAGGTGAACCTCGGTTGGGGGGCATGTACATTCATAGCTTAGGATTCCCTTCGTGCCAACACGAGGGAGGGATGGCTGCTATCTACTTCACACTTTGCTAGGGTGAACCTCGGTTGGGGGAGGGCATGCATTCATCGCTTAGGATTCCCTTCATGCCGACACGAGGGGGGTCTGCTAGCTGATTCACACTTTGCTAGGTGAACCACAGTTGGGGGGGCATGTGCATTCATAGCTTAGGATTCCCTTCGTGCCGACAGGAGGGAGGGGTGGCTGCTAGCTACTTCACACTTTGCTAGGGTGAACCTCGGTTGGGGGGGAGGGTATGCATTCATAGCTTAGCTAGGATTTCCTTCGTGCCGACACGAGGGAGGGGGCTGCTAGCTACTTCGCACTTTGCTAGGTGAACCACGGTTGGGGGGCACGCATTCATAGCTTAGGAATCCCTTCGTGCTGACACGAGGGAGGGGGGCTGCTAGCTCTACTTCACACTTTGCTAGGTGAACCTCGGTTGGGGGGCATGCATTCATAGCTTAGGATTCCCTTCGTGCCGACACGAGGGAGGGGGCTGCTAGCTACTTCGCACTTTGCTATGGTGAACCTCAGTTGGGGGCATGCATTCATAGATTAGGATTCCCTTTGTCCCGACACGAGGGAGGAGGGGGGCTGCCAGCTACTTCTCACTTTGATAGGTGAACCTCGGTTGAGGGGGAGGGGCTGAAGGAAATATGCCCTAGAGGCAATAATAAAGTTATTATTTATTTCCTTATATCATGATAAATGTTTATTATTCATGCTAGAATTGTATTAACTGGAAACATAATACATGTGTGAATACATAGACAAACAGAGTGTCACTAGTATGCCTCTACTTGACTAGCTCATTAATCAAAGATGGTTATGTTTCCTAGCCATGAACAAAGAGTTGTTATTTGATTAACGAGATCACATCATTAGTTGAATGATCTGATTGACATGACCCATTCCATTAGCATAGCACCCGATCGTTTAGTATGTTGCTATTGCTTTTATCCATGACTTATACATGTTCCTTTAACTATGAGACTATGCAACTCCCATTTACCGTAGGAACACTTTGTGTGCTACCAAACATCACAACGTAACTGGGTGATTATAAAGGTGCTCTACAGGTGTCTCCGAAGGTACATGTTGAGTTGGCGTATTTCGAGATTAGGATTTGTCACTCCAATTGTCGGAGAGGTATCTCAGGGCCTTCTCGGTAATGCACATCACATAAAGCATTGCAACCAATGAGTTAGTTGCGAGATGATGTATTACAGAACGAGAAAAGAGACTTGCCGGTAACGAGATTGAACTAGGTATTGGATACCGACGATCGAATCTCGGGCAAGTAACATACCGATGACAAAGGGAACAACGTATGTTGTTATGCGGTCTGACCGATAAAGATCTTCGTAGAATATGTAGGAGCCAATATGGGCATCCAGGTCCCGCTATTGGTTATTGACCGGAGACGTGTCTCGGTCATGTCTACATTGTTCTCGAACCGTAGGGTCCGCACGCTTAACGTTACGATGACAGTTATTATGAGTTTATGCATTTTGATGTACCGAAGGAGTTCGGAGTCCCGGATGTGATCACGGACATGACGAGGAGTCTCGAAATGGTCGAGACATAAAGAATTATATATTGGAAGCCTATGTTTGGACATCGGATGCATTCCAGGTGAAATCAGGATTTTACCGGAATACCGGGAGGGTTACCGGAACCCCCCGGGAGCATAATGGGCCAACATGGGCCTTGGAGGAGAGGTGAGAGGGCTGCCCTCATGGGCTGTGCGCCTCCCCCCTTACCCTAGTCCTATTAGGACTAGGAGAGGTGGGCGCCCCCTCTCTATCTCTCTCCCCCTTGGAGAATCCTAGTCCAACTAGGATTGGGGGGGGGGAATCCTACTCCCAGAGGGAGTAGGACTCTCTGGCGCGCCAAGGCTTGGCCGGCCAGCCCCTCCCCCTTGGCTCCTTTATATACGGGGGCAGGGGGCACCCCAAAGACACACAAGTTGATCTACGGATCGTTCCTTAGCCGTGTGCGGTGCCCCCTTCCACCAAATTCCACCTCGATCATATCGTTGCAGTGCTTAGGCGAAGCCCTGCGCCGGTAACACATCAAGATCGTCACCACGCCGTCGTGCTGACGGAACTCTTCCTCGACGCTTTGCTGGATCGGAGCCCGGGGATCGTCATCGAGCTGAACGTGTGCCAAGAACTCGGAGGTGCCGGAGTAACGGTGCTGTGATCGGCTGGATCGCGAGGAGAACGTACGACTACTTCCTCTACGTTGTGTCAACGCTTCCGCTTCGGTCTACGAGGGTACGTAGACAAACACTCTCCCCTCTCGTTGCTATGCATCACCATGATCTTGCGTGTGCATAGGAAATTTTTTGAAATTACTACGTTCCCCAACAGTGGCATCCGAGCCTAGGTTTTATGGTTTGATGTTATTTGCACGAGTAGAACACAAGTGAGTTGTGGACGATACAAGTCATACTGCCTACCAACATGTCATACTTTGGTTCAGCGGTATTGTTGGACGAGACGATCCGGACCAACCTTACGCGTACGCTTACGCGAGACCGGTTCCCTCGACGTGCTTTGCACATAGATGGCTTGCGGAAGACTGTCTCTCCAACTTTAGTTGAACCGAGTGTGGCTACGCCCGGTCCTTGAGAAGGTTAAAACGGAGTCTATTTGACAAACTATCGTTGTGGTTTTGATGCGTAGGTAAGATGAGTTCTTGCTTAAAGCCCGTAGCAGCCACGTAAAAACTTGCAACAACAAAGTAGAGGACGTCTAACTTGTTTTTGCAGGGCATGTTGTGATGTGATATGGTCAAGACGTGATGCTAAATTTTATTGTATGAGATGATCATGTTTTGTAACTGAGTTATCGGCAACTGGCAGGAGCCATATGGTTGTCGCTTTATTGTATGCAATGCAATCGCGATGTAATGCTTTACTTTATTACTAAGCGGTAGTGATAGTCGTGGAAGCATAAGATTGGCGAGACGACAACGATGTTGCGATGAAGATCAAGGTGTCGCGCCAGTGACGATGGTGATCATGACGGTGCTTCGAAGATGGAGATCACAAGCATAAGATGATGATGGCCATATCATATCACTTATATTGATTGCATGTGATGTTTATCCTTTTATGCATCTTATCTTGCTTTGATTGACGGTAGCATTATAAGATGATCTCTCACTAAATTATCAAGAAGTGTTCTCCCTGAGTATGCACCGTTGCGAAAGTTCTTCGTGCTGAGACACCACGTGATGATCGGGTGTGATAGGCTCTACGTTCAAATACAACGGGTGCAAAACAGTTGCACACGCGGAATACTCAGGTTTAACTTGACAAGCCTAGCATATACAGATATGGCCTCGGAACACAGAGACCGAAAGGTTGAGCGTGAATCATATAGTAGATATGATCAACATAGTGATGTTCACCATTGAAACTACTCCATCTCACGTGATGATCGGACATGGTTTAGTTGATTTGGATCACGTGATCACTTAGAGGATTAGAGAGATGTCTATCTAAGTGGGAGTTCTTAAGTAATATGATTAATTGAACTTTAATTTATCATGAACTTAGTCCTGGTAGTATTAGCATATCTATGTTGTAGATCAATAGCTCGCATTGTTGCTTCCCTGTGTTTATTTTGATATGTTCCTAGAGAAAATTGTGTTGAAAAATGTTAGTAGCAATGATGCGGATTGGATCCGTGATCTGAGGTTTATCCTCATTGCTGCACAGAAGAATTATGTCCTTGATGCACCGCTAGGTGACGGACCTTTTGCAGGAGCAGATGCAGACGTTATGAACGTTTTGCTAGCTCAATATGATGACTACTTAATAGTTTAGTGCACCATGCTTAACGGCTTAGAATCGGGACTTCAAAGACGTTTTGAACGTCATGGACCATACGAGATGTTCCAGGAGTTGAAGTTAATATTTCAAGCAAATACCCAAGTTGAGAGATATGAAGTCTCCAACAAGTTCTATAGCTGTAAAATGGAGGAGAACGGTTCTGTCAGTGAGCATATACTCAGAATGTCTGGGTATAACAATCACTTGATTCAACTGGGAGTTAATCTTCCGGATGATTGCGTCATTGACAGAATTCTCCAATCACTGCCACCAAGCTACAAGAGCTTCGTGATGAACTATAATATGCAAGGGATGACCAAAACTATGCCCGAGCTCTTCGCGATGCTAAAAGCCGCGGAGGTAGAAATCAAAAAGGAGCATCAAGTGTTGATGGTTAACAAAACCACTAGTTTCAAGAAAAAGGGCAAAGGGAAGAAAAAGGGGAACTTCAAAAAGAACAGCAAGCAAGTTGCTACTCAAGAGAAGAAACCCAAGTCTGGACCTAAGCCTGAAACTGAGTGCTTCTATTGCAAGCAGACTGGTCACTGGAAGCGGAACTGCCCCAAGTATTTGGCGGATAAGAAGGATGGCAAGGTTAACAAAGGTATATATGATATACATGTTATTGATGTGTACCTTACTAATTCTCGCAGTAGCACCTGGGTATTTGATACTGGTTCTGTTGCTAATATTTGCAACTCAAAACAGGGGCTACGGATTAAGCGGAGATTGGCTAAGGACGAGGTGACGATGCGCGTGGGAAATGGTTCCAAAGTCGATGTGATCGCGGTCGGCACGCTACCTCTACATCTACCTTCGGGATTAATATTAGATCTAAATAATTGTTATTTAGTACCAGCGTTGAGCATGAACATTATATCTGGATCTTGTTTGATGCGAGACGGTTATTCATTTAAATCAGAGAATAATGGTTGTTCTATTTATATGAGTAATATCTTTTATGGTCATGCGCCATTAAAGAGTGGTTTGTTCTTACTTAATCTCGATAGTAGTAATACACATATTCATAATGTTGAAGCCAAAAGATGCAGAGTTGATAATGATAGTGCAACTTATTTGTGGCACTGCCGTTTAGGTCATATCGGTGTAAAGCGCATGAAGAAACTCCATACTGATGGACTTTTGGAGTCACTTGATTATGAATCACTTGGCACTTGCGAACCGTGCCTTATGGGCAAGATGACTAAAACACCGTTCTCCGGTACTGTGGAGAGAGCAACAGATTTATTGGAAATCATACATACTGATGTATGTGGTCCAATGAATGTTGAGGATCGTGGCGGATATCGTTATTTTCTCACCTTCACTGATGATTTAAGCAGATATGGGTATATCTACTTAATGAAACACAAGTCTGAAACATTTGAAAAGTTCAAAGAATTTCAGAGTGAAGTGGAAAATCATCGTAACAAGAAAATAAAGTTTCTACGATCTGATCGTGGAGGAGAATATTTGAGTTACGAGTTTGGTCTACATTTGAAACAATGCGGAATAGTTTCGCAACTCACGCCACCCGGAACACCACAACGTAATGGTGTGTCCGAACGTCGTAATCGTACTTTACTGGATATGGTGCGATCTATGATGTCTCTTACCGATTTACCGCTATCTTTTTGGGGTTATGCTCTAGAGACGGCCGCATTCACGTTAAATAGGGCACCATCAAAATCCGTTGAGACGACGCCTTATGAACTGTGGTTTGGCAAGAAACCAAAGTTGTCGTTTCTTAAAGTTTGGGGCTGCGATGCTTATGTGAAAAAGCTTCAACCTGATAAGCTCGAACCCAAATCGGAAAAATGTGTCTTCATAGGATACCCAAAGGAGACTATTGGGTATACCTTCTATCACAGATCCGAAGGCAAAAATTTTGTTGCTAAAATCGGAAACTTTCTGGAGAAGGAGTTTCTCTCGAAAGAAGTGAGTGGGAGGAAAGTAGAACTTGATGAGATAACAGTATCTACTCCCTTATTGAGAAGTAGTACGTCACAGAAATCTGTTCCTGTGACACCTACATCAAATAGGGAGGAAGCTAATGATAATGATCATGAAACTTCAGATCAAGTTTCTACTGAACTTCGTAGATCAACCAGAGTAAGATCCGCACCAGAGTGGTACGGTAATCCTATTTTGGAAGTCATGTTACTAGACCATGATGAACCTACGAACTATGAAGAAGCGATGGTGAGCCCAGATTCCGCAAAGTGGCTTGAGGCCATGAAATCTGAGATGGGATCCATGTATGAAAACAAAGTGTGGACTTTGGTTGACTTGCCCGATGATCGGCAAGCAATTGAGAATAAATGGATTTTTAAGAAGAAGACTGACGCTGATGGTAATGTTACTGTCTATAAAGCTCGACTTGTTGCAAAAGGTTTTCGACAAGTTCAAGGGATTGACTACGATGAGACTTTCTCACCCGTAGCGATACTTAAGTCTGTCCGAATCATGTTAGCAGTTGCCGCATTTTATGATTATGAAATTTGGCAAATGGATGTCAAAACTGCATTCCTGAATGGATTTCTGGAAGAAGAGTTGTATATGATGCAACCAGAAGGTTTTGTCGATCCGAAGGGAGCTAACAAAGTGTGCAAGCTCCAGCGATCCATTTATGGACTGGTGCAAGCCTCTCGGAGTTGGAATAAACGCTTTGATAGTGTGATCAAAGCATTTGGTTTTATACAGACTTTCGGAGAAGCCTGTATTTACAAGAAAGTGAGTGGGAGCTCTGTAGCATTTCTAATATTATATGTGGATGACATATTACTGATTGGAAATGATATAGAATTTCTGGATAGCATAAAGGGATACTTGAATAAGAGTTTTTCAATGAAAGACCTCGGTGAAGCTGCTTACATATTGGGCATTAAGATCTATAGAGATAGATCAAGACGCTTAATAGGACTTTCACAAAGCACATACCTTGACAAAGTTTTGAAAAAGTTCAAAATGGATCAGGCAAAGAAAGGGTTCTTGCCTGTGGCACAAGGTGTGAAGTTGAGTAAGACTCAATGCCCGACCACCGCAGAAGATAGAGAGAAAATGAAAAATGTTCCCTATGCTTCAGCCATAGGCTCTATCATGTATGCAATGCTGTGTACCAGACCTGATGTGTGCCTTGCTGTAAGTTTGGCAGGAAGGTACCAAAGTAATCCAGGAGTGGATCACTGGACAGCGGTCAAGAACATCCTTAAGTACTTAAGAAGGACTAAGGATATGTTTCTCATTTATGGAGGTGACAAAGAGCTCGTCGTAAATGGTTATGTCGATGCGAGCTTTGACACTGATCCGGACGATTCTAAATCGCAAACCGGATACGTATTTACATTAAACGGTGGAGCTGTCAGTTGGTGCAGTTCTAAACAAAGCGTTGTGGCGGGATCTACATGTGAAGCTGAGTACATAGCCGCTTCGGAAGCAGCTAATGAAGGAGTCTGGATGAAGGAGTTCATATCCGACCTAGGTGTTGTACCTAGCGTAACGGGTCCAATGAAAATCTTTTGTGACAATACTGGTGCAATTGCCTTGGCAAAGGAATCCAGATTTCACAAAAGAACCAAACACATCAAAAGACGCTTCAACTCCATCCGGGATTTGGTCCAGGTGGGAGACATAGAGATATGCAAGATACATACGGATCTGAATGTTGCAGACCCGTTGACTAAGCCTCTTCCACGAGCAAAACATGATCAGCACCAAGACTCCATGGGTGTTAGAATCATTACTTTGTAATCTAGATTATTGACTCTAGTGCAAGTGGGAGACTGAAGGAAATATGCCCTAGAGGCAATAATAAAGTTATTATTTATTTCCTTATATCATGATAAATGTTTATTATTCATGCTAGAATTGTATTAACTGGAAACATAATACATGTGTGAATACATAGACAAACAGAGTGTCACTAGTATGCCTCTACTTGACTAGCTCATTAATCAAAGATGGTTATGTTTCCTAGCCATGAACAAAGAGTTGTTATTTGATTAACGAGATCACATCATTAGTTGAATGATCTGATTGACATGACCCATTCCATTAGCATAGCACCCGATCGTTTAGTATGTTGCTATTGCTTTTATCCATGACTTATACATGTTCCTTTAACTATGAGACTATGCAACTCCCATTTACCGTAGGAACACTTTGTGTGCTACCAAACATCACAACGTAACTGGGTGATTATAAAGGTGCTCTACAGGTGTCTCCGAAGGTACATGTTGAGTTGGCGTATTTCGAGATTAGGATTTGTCACTCCAATTGTCGGAGAGGTATCTCAGGGCCTTCTCGGTAATGCACATCACATAAAGCATTGCAACCAATGAGTTAGTTGCGAGATGATGTATTACAGAACGAGAAAAGAGACTTGCCGGTAACGAGATTGAACTAGGTATTGGATACCGACGATCGAATCTCGGGCAAGTAACATACCGATGACAAAGGGAACAACGTATGTTGTTATGCGGTCTGACCGATAAAGATCTTCGTAGAATATGTAGGAGCCAATATGGGCATCCAGGTCCCGCTATTGGTTATTGACCGGAGACGTGTCTCGGTCATGTCTACATTGTTCTCGAACCGTAGGGTCCGCACGCTTAACGTTACGATGACAGTTATTATGAGTTTATGCATTTTGATGTACCGAAGGAGTTCGGAGTCCCGGATGTGATCACGGACATGACGAGGAGTCTCGAAATGGTCGAGACATAAAGAATTATATATTGGAAGCCTATGTTTGGACATCGGATGCATTCCAGGTGAAATCAGGATTTTACCGGAATACCGGGAGGGTTACCGGAACCCCCCGGGAGCATAATGGGCCAACATGGGCCTTGGAGGAGAGGTGAGAGGGCTGCCCTCATGGGCTGTGCGCCTCCCCCCTTCCCCTAGTCCTATTAGGACTAGGAGAGGTGGGCGCCCCCTCTCTATCTCTCTCCCCCTTGGAGAATCCTAGTCCAACTAGGATTGGGGGGGAATCCTACTCCCAGAGGGAGTAGGACTCTCTGGCGCGCCAAGGCTTGGCCGGCCAGCCCCTCCCCCTTGGCTCCTTTATATACGGGGGCAGGGGGCACCCCAAAGACACACAAGTTGATCTACGGATCGTTCCTTAGCCGTGTGCGGTGCCCCCTTCCACCAAATTCCACCTCGATCATATCGTTGCAGTGCTTAGGCGAAGCCCTGCGCCGGTAACACATCAAGATCGTCACCACGCCGTCGTGCTGACGGAACTCTTCCTCGACGCTTTGCTGGATCGGAGCCCGGGGATCGTCATCGAGCTGAACGTGTGCCAAGAACTCGGAGGTGCCGGAGTAACGGTGCTGTGATCGGCTGGATCGCGAGGAGAACGTACGACTACTTCCTCTATGTTGTGTCAACGCTTCCGCTTCGGTCTACGAGGGTACGTAGACAAACACTCTCCCCTCTCGTTGCTATGCATCACCATGATCTTGCGTGTGCGTAGGAAATTTTTTGAAATTACTACGTTCCCCAACAGGGGCATGCATTCATAGCTTAGGATTCCCTTCGTGCCGACACGAGGGGGGTGGGGGCAAGCAATACCGCGCGCTTTGTGAGAGAGGTGCCACATCGAAGTTTCCATTTGGTATTTGAAAATCAAAGCACCCTTTTGATACATAAATTTGGTCCACATGCAAGTGTGTTCGTGTTCTAGCCGTCTCCCGCATCATTTTTGCCAAATTTATGAACATTAGACAAGTCGGATGACGCAACAGACATGGTTCACTCAAACTAACCGTGTGCCACGCCGGTGCACCTACCACGCACACATCCGCACAGTACATTGGGCTCCACGAGGCTTCCCCTCTGAAAAATATCTGCCCACCTAGAGGGTTTTTCTGTTTCATAACACACGGTTGTTATCTCCGGACCGTGTGCGATGTTTCTTGTTCCTAATCCTGCCTGCATCCCTAGAAAATATCTGCCCACCTCGAGGGTTTTTCTGTTTCATAACACACGGTTGTTATCTCCGGACCGTGTGCGATGCACTATCATCAAAATTTTTAATAGCCCGGCATTTCAGTCCCGCCTTTGACTCCCGCATTGTAAAATTTTCAGTACACGTGTCATTTCCTCAAACACCCCCTCCACACACACACACACACACACACACACACTCCCTCGCTTGAAACTCAAGCAAAGTCCCCGCTGCCGCCGCAAGGCCTCCATTGTCAACATCTGCCGGTTTGCCCGTGCAGCTTACCCACCGATCCCCATACCCAGGCCACCCTAAGTTTCTTAGATGACGCCTGCCAAACGCCCCTTTTCCCACAGATCCCCATCCCCATCCCCCACTCCAGAGCATCGCAGCCTAAGCCCAGTTATGCTTCCCGTGGAGCTCGAGAAGCGACTGGCCCAAAAGAGGTGTATAGCCGTCTCTTCACCTGACATCACCGAGTGATGTCTAATCCGCAACCTTCTCCTTGTAGACGTTGTTGGGCCTCCAAGTGCAGAGGTTTGTAGGACAGTAGCAAATTTCCCTCAAGTGGATGACCTAAGGTTTATCAATCCGTGGGAGGTGTAGGATGAAGATGGTCTCTCTCAAGAAACCCTGCAACCAAATAACAAAGAGTCTCTTGTGTCCCCAACACACCCAATACAATGGTAAATTGTATAGGTGCACTAGTTCGGGGAAGAGATGGTTATACAAGTGCAATATGGATGGTAGATAAAGGTTTTCGTAATCTGAAAATATAAAAACAGCAACGTAACTAATCTACTATATCTAAATAGCTAGCCCCCACTACAAGGAATTCTCTGCCTTCTCCTTGAGCCACATCACCTAAATTAATTTAGCCATTGGATATCCTAGATCAGTCTATGGTAGTCGTCCGATCAACACAGGAGAGCTGTTGCACCACGCCGGCATGCATGCAATGCATGCAGTAACTGATTCCTGAACATGCAGAAATGGAAGCAGTAATTATTGCCTTTTTATTGCTTCCATGCCCTACACTCTATGATTATGCATCACATCCGCTGCTTGATATGGCACCACATTGGCTGCTTTGATGTCTGGCAACTGTTGCAGTGATTTAGTCAATCCTTACGGTACCAAGTGGTACATGGCAGCAAATAGCAGTTTATTTCATGTCAAAAAAAGATAGCAGTTTTTTTCCACGGCACTTGATAATGTTTTTTATGCTCCCCTTGTGTGACATAGCGTCCCCTTCTCAACTGGGACAGTGGGTAACTGATGTTTGTTGTCCTTAGACGCCTAGCTACAGCCATCAGCATAATTATGTTCAATAATTTCCATGACATGTCACGACCCACAGTTATCTATGCTTTTCTTCTCTGAACAATATGGAGTAGTCTCTACACATTAGTACTTGTATTTGATGCCGGTGAAATATTATTCCATATATTCTAGCTATTACACTCACATTATTAGTTTAACTTTTTCTTTCTTAATTCATCGCATCTTTAAAATTTGCCAGGAATTTCTGCGGCAACGCGCGGGGTATCATCTAGTAATAAAAGTGAGCGTAAACGTATTGCAATGCTAGGAAACAAGGCCTAGGGTTCATACTTTCACTAGTGCAAGTTCTCTCAACAATAATAACATAATTGGATCATATAACTATCCCTCAACATGCAACAAAGAGTCACTCCAAAGTCACTAATAGCGGAGAACAAATGAAGAGATTATGGTAGGCTACGAAACCACCTCAAAGTTATTCTTTTTGATCGATCTATTCAAGAGTCCATAGTAAAATAACACGTAGCTATTCTTTCCGTTCAATCTATCATAGAGTTCGTACTAGAATAACACCTTAAGACACAAATCAACCAAAACCCTAATGTCACCTAGATACTCCAATGTCACCTCAAGTATCCGTGGGTATGAGTATACGATATGCATCACACAATCTCAGATTCATCTATTCAACCAACACAAAAGTACTTCAAAGAGTGCCCCAAAGTTTCTACCGGAGAGTCAAGACGAAAACGTGTGTCAACCCCTATGCATAGGTTCATGGGCGGAACCCGCAAGTTGATCACCAAAACATGCATCGAGTGAATCAATAGAACACCCCATTGTCACCACGGGTATCCCGCGCAAGACATACATCAAGTGTTCTCAAATCCTTAAAGACTCAATCTGATAAGATGACTTCAAAGGGTAAACTCAATCCATTACAAGAGAGTAGAGGGGGAGAAACATCATAAGATCCAACTATAATAGCAAAGCTCGCAATACATCAAGATCGTACCACCTCAAGAACACGAGAGAGAGAGAGAGAGAGAGAGAGAGAGATCAAACACATAGCTACTGGTACATACCCTCAGCCCCGAGGGTGAACTACTCCCTCCTCGTCATGGAGAGCGCCTGGATGATGAAGATGGCCACCGGTGAGGGTTCCCCCCTCCGGCAGGGTGCCGCAACAGGGTCCCGGTTGGTTTTTGGTGGCTACAGAGGCTTGCGGCGGCAGAACTCCCGATCAATTCTGTTTTCTGGAGGTTTCAGAATTTATAGGATTTTTTGGCATAGGTCTCACGTCAGGGGGTCTTCGGGTTGTCCACGAGGCAGGGGCCCACGCCCAGGGGGGTGGGCGCGCCCCCACCCTCGTGGGCAGCCCGGGACTCTCCTGGCCCAACTCTTTTACTCCGGGGGCTTCTTTTGGTCCAGAAAAAATCATCAAAAATTGGCACGTCAATTGGACTCCGTTTGGTTTTCCTTTTCTGCAAAACATAAAAACAAGGAAAAAAACAGAAACTGGCACTAGGCTCTAGGTTAATAGGTTAGTCCCAAAAATCATATAAAATAGCATATAAATGCATATAAAACATCCTAGAAGGATAATATAATAGCATGAATACTTCATAAATTATAGGTACGTTGGAGATGTATCAGCATCCCCAAACTTAATTCCTGCTCGTCCTCGAGTAGGTAAATGATAAAAGAAATAATTTATGAAGTGTGAATGCTAGCAAGTGCATAAGTTTGATCAATGATAGTTCCAATCAGTTTTTCTAGCATCATTATATATCATAACAGTAGCTCATATCTTAAAGCTTCTCATGATCAAGTAACAAACTATTCACATGTTAAAGTATAGATCATAAACTTTCTTGAAAACTAACAAACTGTGTTATTAGTCATCAAACAATTACAATTCATGTTATTTTCAGGAAGAGTCTATGTCAGAGCTTTGATTTAGCAAATCCCACATAATCAACTATCATATAGTCTTCCATGATTGCTACCACTCAAAGCATATTTTTAGAACAAATAGTATTCATCGAACACAGAGAAAGATAGGGGCTTAACGTTTCGCCTCCCAACCTTTTACCTCAAGGGTAATGTCAACAATAATAATTCATGCTCAAATATATTTGAATGGCCATATTGTCAGGACCCCGATCCTAAGTCACACCGATCTAGCATGTAACACATCATATCACTTTGCGGCCTCACGCACGGTATTCTCACGGGTGCCACCTTACCTGGCCTGGGACCGTTTGCGCCCTTTTGGCTCACGTATATGATAGTGTTGCCAGCATCCATATGACAAAGAACCCGGGCCGACATGGCTAGTCGTGAACCCAAAGCGGCACTAACCCATGGGGACAGGCATACATGAATCAACCTCGAGCATGTCGGTCAACAACGTGTGAATCTGGGCTGTAGCACTGGGCTAACAGGACTCCGGTAACCCGGGCTGTAGCAGGCTAGGCAGGACTCCAGATGTCACCGCGTGACATTTCCCCGAAGGGACAGACACAGGAACGAAGTGAAACACATGCCGGCCAGTCAAGTGTCCTGAGCAGTAGTGCTGGGCTAGCAGGACTCCGGTGAACAGGGCTGTAGCGGACTACTATGGCTCAAGGAAACACTAGACTACATTTCCCCATAAGAGAGGCTGCCGAGGATAAACAACTAGATTGTCGGATCCCACACATAGCAATACACGTTACACGTACGCATAACATGCAAGTATGTGATGTACAACATGGCATCACAACATAACGCAAACTCATATAGATAAAGGCCCAGAAGAGCCACATAGCATTAAATACAAACAGGGGTCACATGACCCATCATTCAGAGCATACAAGCAAAGCACATGCGGAAGCTTCACATGTCTGAGTACAGACATCTACAAATGAAAAAGGCTGAGAAGCCTGACTATCTACCAGATCCTGCCGAGGGCACAAGATCGTAGCTGAGGTATCAAGCTAACCATCGGAGTCCACACGGAACTACTAGCGAGACTGACGTCTCTCTGCAAAACATAAAATAGGAAAACATGAGTACAAATGTACCCAGCAAGACTTACATCAGAACTAGCTACATATGCATCGGTATCAATAAAGGGGGTGGTGGAGTTTAACTGCAGCAAGCCAGCTTTGACTCGGTGGCTATCCTGAACTACGACTGCAAGTAACTCTTTTGAGGTGGCGCACACGAGTCCACATATTCACCATATCAATACACCACTATGGATCCGCTCCCGTCTCCCTACGAGAAGGCCATCCATAGCACTCACGCTTATCTTGCGCATTTTAGAGTATCCACTTTCACTTGTCTATGAACTATGCAAGGGGTCCAAGTTTCCATATCTGAGGAATCCGGATATTCGAATAGATAATGATAACCCTGCAGGGGTGTACTTCTTCACACACGCTCTCGCCACTTATCGCCCTGTACACGTCATGTACCTCGGCAACCTTCAAGCGGAAGCCGGGCGAGGGAGTCGGCCATGACCTGACTAACCACACAAGTCTCTCGTCCAGGTTTATCGCCTATTCGGGTTCCATCTGCAAGGAGATCCGGCCGGGGTGTCGCTCACGGCCCCAAACGATGTGTACAGGGTTCCAAGCCCACCAAATGGGCGGCGCTTGGTCTACCCGGCCACGGTGCCTAGTCTGTCCCAAGCCCACCTGTACCGGGTGCCACTTGGTAGACTACTAACACTACCTACAAACACCAGAAACTAGTTGCAACTCCTGGACAGAGATCAAGTTGATTAATAAGTCGAGAGGGGTCGAGTTACCGGAACCCAATGTGTGGTAGTAACTGTTCATGGATCACAAACACAGAACTCAGTTCCTGAGGACGACTGCAATGAGACAACCCACCATGTACTCCTACATGGCCTCTCACCGCTACCTTTACCAAATCGTGTTCACACACTTAGCTCTCAACAGTAGGACATGTTCACACATTCCAATTCATCCCCGATGAATCAGACTTGACTCAACTCTAAGCAGCAGCAGGCATCACAAACAAGCATGAATGAGTAGGCACATCAGGGCTCAAACAACTCCTACTCATGCTAGTGGGTTTCATCTATTTACTGTGGCAATGACAGGTCATGCAGAGGATAAGGGGTTCAACTACCGCAGCAAGTAACAGTTGAATCGATGTTGTCCTAATGCAGTAAAAGAGAGCAGGAGCAAGAGGGTGGGATTGTATCGGAATGAACAGGGGGTTTGCTTGCCTGGCACTTCTGAAGATAGTATAACTCTTCATCAGTGTCATCGATCTCATCGTCGGAACCACGTCTACTGAGGGGGGACAACTACCAGCAACAGAGAAGAAACACAATCAACGCAATGCAACAATGTGATGCATGAACATGACATGGCAATATGATGTGATTTGGCTAATGCAACAGAAAGTCATTTTGATTGAAGTGGAAATCAAAGCTAGATCAAATTCCAACTCCAAGTCTATTTTCAAATTTGTCCTAATCATGTTTCATCCTAAACAGTGAGGTTAAGTTGCTCAAACATGGATGAAAATGGTACAGATGGATAGATTGAATTTTTATGATCATTTTTCATATATAATTTATTTCATTTGGAGTTCCGGTTGAATTTCTATGAATTTTAGAAGTTTATACTAATTTCTGGAATTTCCAAATCTTTTCTGAAACAGAAATAATCCAGAAAGCTATTATGACGTCAGCACTGCATCACTACTGCATCAGCCGTCAACGGGGCCAGTCCAGGTTAAAACGGACCAATGGGGCCCACTGGTCAGTCACACAAGTGCTAATCCCGCGTTGACTGACGCTTTGATTAGTTGTGGGGCCTGCTGTCAGCGCCTAGGGGTGGTCCAGCTGGAGGGGATTAGTGCTAACGACCCCGCCACGTCGGCTGTCACCGGAATTCGGCCGGCGGCGACCAAAGCTACGGCGGGAGCTCACCGGGGCTGCGCTACAAGCGGCGGAAGGACGCGCGAAGGGCACCAGGAGGGAGCCCACGCTCCCGCGCATCCAGCGGAGGCAGCGGAAGGTCACGGGGTGCCCGGAGTCGATGACGGCGAGCACCGGGGCGGCGGCCGGAGATCGGGCGTCGGCGGAAACGACGCTACAGCGCACGGCAGGAGCAACGGATGAGTGTTCTAGGCTCCTGACGGCGTTCTGAGCGTGTTGTCGTGCTCGGTTGTGGTCATAACTAGCTCTCGCCGCGGCGGTAATGAAGCATGACGGCGAAGAGCTTTCGGGTCCGGCGGGGCAGCTAGCTAGGGGACGAAAACGAGCTCAGGGATCAGGGGGAAAAACGGCGGAGCTCACCGTAGGGTCGAGGCGAAGCTCGGCTGGGTCGAGGAGGCGGCAGAGACGGCGAATTGACTGCGGCGGTCGTCGGATGCTGAGGACGAGGAGGACGGCGTAGTTGCTGGTACAGGGCATCCGAGCTTGCGCTTGTTGAGGGGGAAGCTTCAACGCGTCGAGGCGGACGGCAGGGACGACGCGGAGAGGCGCGGGGTCAGCTATGGCCGCGGCGGTGCTCGTCGGCGGCCTCGAGTGTGTTCGGTGAGCTCGGGGAAGGGACTAGAGGGCGAGGGAGAGAGCAGAGAGTGAGGGAGAAGAGCGAGGGGATTCCAGGGGGGTGTGGTGTCGTCTGGAGTCGTCCAGGGCGTCGGCAGAAGCAGGAGGTGGCCGGCGTGCGATGGGCACACGCCCTCTGCCTACTGGCAGAGGTGGAAGAAGACAGGGAGGCGCCCCTGGTGGGCTGGGCCGGCTTTGCCCAGCCGAGCTGCTACAGTACCAGGCCAGTGGGCTTTGCCAGGTAAGTTCCTCTCTTTTATTATTTCCTGTTTCCTATTATTCTGCAACTTTGTGGCTTTATTTAAAATATTAAAACAATCCCAAAATTCATGAAACTGCTCATGACCACTGTTGGGGATATACCCTACAGTAAACACTTCAGTTCATGAATATTTGGGCATTTAAAATATGCTATGGCATTTAAATGCCCAAATGCAAGTATTATATGATTTAATTCAGTGACCCTCTGTTGTCCTAGTAAAATGTGCACCATTTTTTCAGAGGTTCTGGACCAAGGCGAAGATGATGAACATTTTAGAAGGGCATTTTGGGTTCGGTGAAAATGATTTTACCTGGGCCCTAGTTGAATTTCATTTGCTGCTAGGGTTTATCAGCCCCCATTTCAAAGTTTATAAAAATTTAGACATGATGCATGGAGGCTAATGCAAGACAGGCAAGGCCAGAACTGGGGCTGTGACACATATATGCTTAGATCTTTCCATCACATGATGCTTGCCAACTAAATAGTGGGTTGAATGAGAAGAAATACTACTGACTCTTGCATAAAAGTAAAAGATAGGCACTTCACAGAGGGAAGCAGGGATTTGCAGAGGTGCCAGAGCTCGAAGCTAAAACAGAGATGAAAATAATTTTGAGAGGTATGCTTTCATTGTCAACATAACGACCAAGGGTTCCCAATATCTTCCATACTAGATACATTATAGGCGGTTCCCACGCAGAAAGGTAAAGTTTTTACTCGCCCTCCA
Organism: Aegilops umbellulata; assembly: GCA_032464435.1. Taxonomy (NCBI): domain Eukaryota; kingdom Viridiplantae; phylum Streptophyta; class Magnoliopsida; order Poales; family Poaceae; genus Aegilops; species Aegilops umbellulata. The sequence continues at coordinate 153,788,994 of CP136058.1, read as the reverse complement.
CCAACATTCACACTCCATTGCTTGTCTGAAACAACGGGTGTCGTCCAGCTATCAACATTCCTGAGGGAGTTTTGTTCAAATTATTTGCAGTTTTGTTTTTTATCTTTTGATCATAGGACTGGGCATCCCAGTTACCAGCCATTTTCTCATGAATGATGAGCAGACTCCACTCATCATGATAATAACCCACCTAGCATGGAAGATACTGCTACCCCCTAGTCGCTACATGAGCGATTCGGGCATACAAAACAGATTATTATTTGAAGGTTAAGAGTTTGGCACATGCAAATTTACTTGGAACGGCAGGTAAATACCGCATATGTAGATATGGTGGACACTCATGGAAGAAACTTGGTTCATGGAATTTGGATGCACAAGCAGTATTCCCGCTTAGTACAGACATTTTGGCTAGCAAAGGATTCTAAATAGCAAGCACCACATGTTAGAGGATCCATAACAATATAACTTCTATACAAATATACCCAAGCATAAATCATTATGATGTCTTCCTTGTCCAACTTCAACTAATTTGCTTAGGTTTGAAAATAATTAATGGGTCTCACAATCATAGAAGATGTCCAAGATAGTATATTTATATGTGAAATCTCTCTTCCTTCAATATTCTTTCATGAATTGTTCAGGTGACCAATACAAAGTTTGCTAACCTTCAATAAATTTACCACCTATACTTCTTATATGTGAAGGCATTACTCCCCATGGGAAAGGCCTATGAAACATATACAATTTCAGATTTATGACATTCAAATCATTTAACCATTTACTCATAGGATATAAGTGAAGCACACGAGTAAATGACAAATTACTCCAAAAAGATATAAGTGAAGATCAATGAGTAGTTAAATAATTATGTAGCTATGTGAAGACTCTCTCTCATTTAAGAATTTCAGATCTTGGTATTTTATTCAAACAGCAAGAAAAGCTAAACAAAACGACATTCTAAGAATAGCAAACATCCCGTGAAGAAGCAAAAACTTAGGATCAACCGATACTAACCGATAGTTGTCGAAGAAGAAAGGTGGATGCCAACCGGGGCATCCCCAAGCTTAGACGCTTGAGACTTCTTGAAATATTATCTTGGGGTGCCTTGGGCATCCCCAAGCTTGAGCTTTTGTGTCTCCTTAATTCCTCTCATATCACGGTCTCCCTAAATCTCAAAAGCTTCATCCACACAAAACTCAACAAGGACTTGTGAGATAAGTTAGTATAAACCAATGCAAAAAACTTTATCATACTCTACTGTAGCAAATCACTAAAATTATTATTCAACATTGCATACTAAATGCCTCTGCATATTTAATACTCCTATCCTCAAATAGAATCATTAAACAAGCAAACATACGCAAACAATGCAAACATAACAGCAATCTGCCAAAACAGTACAGTCTGTAAGAATGTAAGATTCATCATACTTCCCTAGCTCCAAAAATTATGAAAGAAAATTCCCACTATAATAAATTTATCAGAGCTTATTATGCAAAAGGTTTCAACATTTTATCGCATTCTGACTTTTCTACGGAATTTTTGCAACAGCGGTAAACTTTCTGTTTTGAAACAGCAACATGTATACTTGCAAAATAAGCATGGTAAAGGCTATCCTTGACATTTTTATTAAATAAAGATGGAAAACATTATTCTAAATAACAGCAAGCAAACACTAGCAAAATAAATTGACGCTCCAAGCAAAATACATATCATGTGGTGAATAAAAATATAGCTTCAAGTAAAGTTACCGATGAACGAAGACGAAAGAGGGGATGCCAACCGGGGAATCCCAAGCTTAGGCTCTTGGTTGTCCTTGAATATTACCTTGGGGTGCCTTGGGAATCCCCAAGCTTAGGCTCTTTCCACTCCTTATTCCATAGTCCATGGAATCTTTACCCAAAACTTGAAGATGGTCTAAGGTTTATCAATCCGTGGGAGGTGTAGGATGAAGATGGTCTCTCTCAAGAAACCCTGCAACCAAATAACAAAGAGTCTCTTGTGTCCCCAACACACCCAATACAATGGTAAATTGTATATGTGCACTAGTTCGGTGAAGAGATGGTTATACAAGTGCAGTATGGATGGTAGATAAAGGTTTCGTAATCTGAAGATATAAAAACAGCAACGTAACTAATAATAAAAGTGAGCGTAAACGTATTGCAATGCTAGGAAACAAGGCCTAGGATTCATACTTTCACTAGTGCAAGTTCTTTCAACAATAATAACATAATTGGATCAAATAACTATCCCTCAACATGCAACAAAGAGTCACTCCAAAGTCACTAATAGCGGAGAACAAACGAAGAGATTATGGTAGGCTACGAAACCACCTCAAAGTTATTCTTTCTGATCGATCTATTCAAGAGTCCGTAGTAAAATAACACGTAGCTATTCTTTCCGTTCAATCTATCATAGAGTTCATACTAGAATAACACCTTAAGACACAAATCAACCAAAACCCTAATGTCACCTAGATACTCCAATGTCACCTCAAGTATCCGTGGGTATGATTATATGATATGCATCACACAATCTCAGATTCATCTATTCAACCAACACAAAAGTACTTCAAAGAGTGCCCCAAAGTTTCTACCGGAGAGTCAAGACGAAAACATGTGCCAACCCCTATGCATAGGTTCATGGGCGGAACCCGCAAGTTGATCACCAAAACATGCATCGAGTGAATCAATAGAACACCCCATTGTCACCACGGGTATCCCACGCAAGACATACATCAAGTGTTCTCAAATCCTTAAAGACTCAATCCGATAAGATGACTTCAAAGGGAAAACTCAATCCATTACAAGAGAGTAGAGGGGGAGAAACATCATAAGATCCAACTATAATAGCAAAGCTCGCGATACATCAAGATCGTACCACCTCAAGAACACGAGAGAGAGAGAGAGATCAAACACATAGCTACTGGTACATACCCTCAGCCCCGAGGGTGAACTACTCCCTCCTCGTCATGGAGAGCGTCGGGATGATGAAGATGGCCATCGGTGAGGGTTCCCCCCTTCGGCAGGGTGCCAAAACAGGGTCCCGGTTGGTTTTTGGTGGCTACAGAGGCTTGCGGCGGCAGAACTCCCGATCTATTCTGTTTTTCTGGAGGTTTCAGTATTTATTGGATTTTTTGGCGTAGGTCTCACGTCAGGGGGGGTCTCCGGGTTGTCCACGACGCAGGGGCCCACGCCCAGGGGGTGGGCGTGCCCCCCACCCTCGTGGGCAGCCCAGGACTCTCGTGGCCCAACTCTTTTACTCCAGGGGCTTCTTTTGGTCCAGAAAAAATCATCAAAAATTGGCACGTCGATTGGACTCTGTTTGGTTTTCCTTTTCTGCAAAACTTAAAAACAAGGAAAAACAGAAACTGGCACTGGGCTCTAGGTTAATAGGTTAGTCCCAAAAATCATATAAAATAGCATATAAATGCATATAAAACATCCTAGAAGGATAATATAATAGCATGAATACTTCATAAATTTTAGATACGTTGGAGACGTATCACCGAGGAAGCTGACGACCATTACTGGTGGGAGGCACTCAAGCGGCGGGCTAGATTATGCGAGCATGTCTCATTCGCCGGCTACGACATCGATGTCATCGACAGCGACGCCCTGAGGCGGGCTGTGTCACAGATTAAGTGGCCCACCCCCAACCCCTTGGGTTCAACCGCCGTCGATCTCATCCATGGCCCCGCCGCTGATCTCCTCTGGCTCGCTATCAACAATTTTCAATTCTACATCGCCATCGAGCCCCTTTTCTCATTTCTGAAGGACACGTTCTGCGACGCAGGCTTGGGATCCACAGCTTCCAAGTCAGACCTCATCGATAGCAACCACGAGGAGCGCACCCTCTCCGGCTCTTCCAAGGGGAAAGATCTCATCTGTTGTTCCAAGGGGAAAGCACCCGTCTGCGAAATCAGGGAGGGCACCCTACAGCCATGCTCTTCCAAGGGGAAGGAGCCCATCTGCGACAACATGGAGCGCATACAGGGTCCGTGCTCTTCCCACGGGAACGAGCCCATCCGGTGACAAGTGAGGAAACCCATGATTTGTTTTGTCATGCCTCTTCACAGGGGGAAACTCATGATTTGTTTTGTCGAGTCCCTTTTGTAGTGTAGTGAGAATATGTCCAGTTTTAATTGCTATATCTGGTTGTTTGCTGTATGCCTTATTTATTTCAATTGTTCACAATATGATGCTCTATATGTGCAATTATTTACTGTGCAGTACATTTCGTCAATCCTGTTTTAAACATACCGATAGGAATGCATATATTTGCTTGCTGTTAATCCTGTTATAGCTAGCATATGCCTCTTTTAAAGTTTTTTGATTGTTCGGTTGTTTGTAGTTAGCATATGTTTAGTTTCAAATGCTATCTTTGGTTGTTCGTAGTATGCCTTGTTCTAGTTATTCACAACGTGATGTTCTATATGTGCAAGTATGATCTGTGCAGTTCAATTTCATCAGTACCAGTTTCAACAATACCACTATGAATGACTACATTTGGTTGCTGCATCTTGTAGTTAACACGCCTTTCCATTTTTATTTAACCATAACCAGTGTACTTAGACCGACACAATACCAGTTTGAATGACCATGTTTGCTTGTTGTTAAATGCTTGGCCTGTTGCAGTTAGCACACCTTTCCACTTGTTTTGCTTTACTAGCGTGCTTAAACCTGCACACTGAAGCTATCTTTTGGAGATTATTTTGTCTGCCATGTGTAATTTTGGTTGATGTTTAGTCTGTTGTGCTTAACAAGGTTCTTGATGTACCTACACAGGACAATTTTGGGAGCGACTGTTGTTTTCCATCGAGGTTAGTTTCATCCCATGGCTTATATCTGCTCACTGTTCAGGATATCGGTAGCTGGTACCATATAGGCCGGCGGCAGATAAGGGACTAATTGGTGAATCAGACTTTAACTGAATATATCTGCAACCCATTTTTCCTTAGGTTAACTAGGGCCATATGTAATATATCTGAGGCTACATAGCAACATGCATTGTACTTAATGTCTAAATATGCAATCCTAGGCTACATAGCAACAAGGAAGAGTGTTACATTAATGTTCTAATGATGTCTAGATATACTTAGAAGAGCAGCAGCAACAACAACAACAACAACAACAACAACAACAACACAACCATGTTTGGATACTCAACTTAGCTAGAGGTTAGAGTTAGTTTCTAGCTCATTACTAACCCTGAACTAACTCCATCCAAAGAGTTGTTTGGATGGCAGGGTTAGATTGACAATAAATGCACTAGGAGAACTAGCTCCAATTAGCACCTCTTGGGTTGGATACTAGTTTTTTGGGTGGGTTATAGATGCAACTAGCTCAAACTAGCCCTCTTGTTTAGATATACTTTAGGGCTATTTGAGCTCGAACTAGCTCAAACTAACTGTAACCCGTGGATACATCAGCAGATAATTTGTAAGAATGAACTAAACTCCTTCCGGCCCATAATATAAGATGTTAATTCATCTAATATGAGTATATTGGATGTTATAAGATACTCCCTCCGTTCCTAAATATTTATCTTTTTAGAGATTTCAAATGGACTACCACATACGGATGTATATAGACATATTATAAAAGAGTGTTGTACTACATCATTGTGCAATTGTTGTTTAGCTTCTAATATTAACTTGGTGCTTTTAGGTACATATGGCATTGATAAAGATCCGCGTTTCGACCCTTTCTGCGTATGGGGCAATGAGATATCGATGAACCAGCATCAAGTGAGGAAGATGATAAAGATTGTTAGTAAAATGGGTCCAAAGATGGCAATTAAACTATTTGTTTACACTTTATCCAAGACAACAGCGAACTGCAGGATGGTAAGTAAGAACTCTGCAGCCTTCTTTTTACTGCCCATAATGAGTTGTGTTAGATGACAATGTCTGAATCTTTTTCCTTTGCAGTGGTTGCCAAAGCAGTTTACTCAAGATTACCTCTCAAACTACATGATTGGTGGGCATGCAAAGGTTAAAGTATTTCTACGAGAACATGATGATTATCTAGATGTTTTCATGAAGACCATGAAGGATGGGCGGTCGGCCATCACAAGGGGTTGGACTAGAGTCGTGCATGCCTTCTGCATGGAGGAGGGCACAATATGGGCATTCCGCTTCACCTTGTTCAGCAAGCAGAATATATTTCACCTCTTTCTTTAACATCTTTAATAGTACAAGTATACAGCTGTGGTTCATCATTCTTTATTTGGTTCTTATGTAATTGTTGAACATATGTACCTATGAATCGAATAATGCATTGGTTGTTTGAACCTGATGGATATGAATAAAGTTGTAGCATACATTCAAATTCAAATCCAAATCCGGTACAATTTGGAAAAGCAGTAATTAAATTACGGTGAAATTACGCTCTCCAGGTTGTTACGGCACACACGGTTGGTAAAACACAAATGTTTGCGATATGCACCATAATCGGAGATTGTTCACAGAGAGGAAACATGTGCAAGCATGCACACAGTTGCCGTTTGCAAAGCATGTGTGATGTCAGACAATATCACAAATGGTGCGGGCAAACTAAATGTTTGTGTTAGTTGACTTATCGTACACGATTCACAACCATGAACTATTTCTGATGAAGTATGCATCGTAAACGTTGCACCACAGAATAGCATGTGCGATAGTTGTCGTGTATGACGATGTTACGACGGTCCGACGTTTCGTAATCCTGTCCGACACTCATATGATGATTAGCTAATCCTCTTAACGGTAAACCGTTTGTGATGGGCTGCGCATCATACACATTCTATAATAGTGAACCATTTGTGATGGGCCGCGCATCATAAACGTAGCACCATAGAATACCGACTGCGATGGCAATGCGAGCAGAAACGAGTAGGAGTACTGCAGGGGCCCTATCCCCGATGGTTTCTGGGTCATTTGGGAAGGACCCCCCTATCGCCCATACTCACTTGGCGACGGTTCCAAATGCCGTCGCGGAAAGGGGTTTTAAACCGTTTGTTTACGACCGACGCGCACCAGTGAGCGATGCTGAACAATTAGATGATGCAGCTGGCAGAGCTGCATAGGATGTCCGGTTTGGCCATGAAGGACATCATAGTCCGGTTATGGCCAGTCGGACCCATTCCGAGCAGCTACTTCGGATTGGTCAAGCGGCTTGGCGACGCCTTGCCCTGAGTAGAGGCCGTGAAGCGCTCGGCATGTATAGAAGGTGTGCGGATGGCCTTTGACTGTGTTAAGATGCACTGGGCGAAGATGAAGGCCGCCGTCGTGGCGACTGATGGTCCGCCTGGAGGCAAGGACTACCGCAAGCCGGAGCGTTGTTTCGAAGACGTCCTCAAGGGTGCCCATTTGATAGAGGGTCAATGCTCGAAGGATATCATGTTCGAGTAAATGTATCCGGGCTACCCGGACAATGTATTATAAACCCAGGTTATGTAATATATTGTATGCATTTATCTTAAAGTGTTATTCCCCCTGTGCCGCCGTTTATAATTCTTGAGAGTTTACCAGTTGTCGGCTTCAGCCCCCACATAGATACTACGGGGGTGTTCGGAATAACGCGTGACCACACTTGACCCAACGTATTGGTCCATAAAGGAGGTGGCAGCGCGGTGAACCAGGCAATCGAACTATACAATTTTATCATTATCACTTAGCCATAGGAGTTTGACAATGCTACTGTAGAGTAGTCCCTGGTGCGTATGCGGCTATCGAACTTGGATGCCTTAAGCGCTTTGACTGAAAAAAGCTAGCCCTTCGTGTAGTACCGAAGAAATCGCTAGAGATTTGGTAAGTCGCTGAATTGCTGACCAGCTCTCGCCGCATCACGACAGTCAGTTTTCGGCTTTCTCTACTGAGGATTTTGACCGGGCCTGCCAGAAACACAATCGCAATAGTTCTCCCTTTACTACCTTAGCCGGAAAAAAAACAGAACGTAAAGTATCAAGCACAGGAGCAGTATACTCTGAGGGTGTTCGGACTTCCTATTGTTGAGAATATATATATATATATATATATATATATATATATATATATATATATATATATATATATATATATATATATAAAGAGAGAGAGAGTAACACTATTCTGATCATGGGATTAGAATAACTATTTGGATCATACTATTCTGATCATGGGATTAGAATAACTATTTGGATCATGATCCGCCCTGTATAGGCCTGGCTCTCCTGAACTCCCGCGACTGTGCACATTAGAGAAAAAAAACAAGATCCATTCCCCCACCCCATCAGGAGTACCCCGCGTCGGCTCCACGAATCGGGCAACCGCCGCTGCCGTCCTACCAAAATCAAACCGCCGCCGTTGCCGCACTCCCCAGATCGCGCAGCTGCCGCCCTCCCCATGTCGCGCCGCCGCCACCCTTCTCGGAGTGCCTCCCGCCGCCGGCCCCGATCCCCGGAGCGCCTTCCTCCCCGCGGCCGATGCCCATCCTCCTCCGCGGCCGATGCCCATCCTCCTCCGCGGCCGGCGCCCATCCTCCTCCATGGCCGGCGCCCAACCTCCTCCATGGCCGGCGCCCATCCTCCTCCGCGGCCGGCGCCCATCCTCCTCCGTTGAGAGCCTCTCCTGCTACTCCCGCCATCGCACGCCGCCCCGGATCCCGCTATTGTCTCCTGCCGCCGCTGCTCCCGTGGCCGGACCGCCTACACCACCGGCCTGCTACTGCCGGAGTGCCTCCGAGAGATCTTGCCACCGCGCGACGTTGCTCCACCTGCTGATGCGTGACCTTCTTCGTTCCCCCGCGCGCCATCGCCTCCAGCGGTTCCTCCTGCACACTTCCACCTCCCGCAAGCAGCCTCCGTGTGCGGCTCCCTGCACACCCGCCTCCACCTGAACTTCCCCAACCACCGGAGCGTCGCGGCAGTCCACCTTCTCCTCCATCGGCAGGGCGGTCCTGCACGGGCTAGAAGATTTCCTTGATGTCTCGGGCCACCACGCCTTTTTCTCTGTTTTGTTTCCTACGACTGCCAACACTCACAGGAGGTTCACGTTCAGATTGTTTTGACTATATTTTTCGTTTGGTGATACTTCAGCTCAGATGAGTTTAATTGATCCCTGATTGATCTACTGGACATGTAAAATCCGTGTGTTCCTATTTTGGGCATGCTAGACGTTGGATTTAATGGGCAGGAGAATCATCTTGCTGCACTTGAACTTCACAAAAAACAGTAGCGATGTGTTTGTGCATTTTGTGCCCAGTGTGGAGGAATTCTCCGTCGACTTGCAGGTTCAGTGATGGGAGGGTTCAGCGGATGGGCAAATTAGAAACAAATCTTCCTTGTTCTCTCCACGGGCGACCTTCCCTGGCTCCTCTCTTCGACCTTCCGCCGAGTCTCTCCTGCAGCTGCGCATGGCGCTCGACGGCTTCCCTGGCGCCTGTTCAAACAGTCTATTTTTTGTGGCTGTCCCGATGTAAGGCTAATGCACCCAATGGCTGGCTCTGCTTAGTGAGTTTTTTCTTTGAACTTGCTGTCAATTTGGGCGTACAGAAAAGAAGGCAGAAGACGAAGAAGAAAAAGGTCAAAGGGACAAGGGACAAGGCCTCGTGGTGTGGATAAGAGGTGTGTGGTGAACGAGGGTATGTACATATATTACTACTCGGTGAATTAAAGAACTTGTGGTTCACAGAAAAGAGAAGCATTTTTTTATCAAGTGGTCACGGATCAGCTCTAAAACTTGCATCTTTCAACTCTGTTGTTCATAACAAAAATAAAGCTAATAGGAGCCTAGTAGAAAAAATAGCAGAAGTTCAATTTATTAATTTTAGGAAAAGACACATAGAGAAACAAAAGTCCACTTTGCGTAGTGAACACCTAAAGTTCAAATATTAAATGCAAGGCAGAAGAAAGTAAAAAAGATCTAGTGGTCAAAATAAAACCCACGAACTAAAAATAACATTTAAAAAACACAAAAGTTCAATCTAAAATAAAGCGAACATTTTGATGTTAAAAATTGTAAAGCAACTAAACCCCTTAGGGTTCACCCAAAACACGGAGTCCTCATTCAATCAGAGACAAAAATGAAAACCGATTTTACCCATTTCTAAAAGGAACGCGCAAGTCCAAAATTTAAAAGATGGAGCAGTTAAAAATTTATATACAAAGAAGTAATCAAGCCTCGCCCAAAAAATGTTAACTATGTAAATTTAAGTAATTAGATAGTTCGAAGAAAATATTACACGTGTAAAAAATTTTCACCATGTATTTCCTTTTTTTCAAAAAATAACCCAAAAAAGATAATACATGCATTTGATGTTTGTAAGAAAATATATTTTCTCCATTTCGAAAAAAAAACAAAGGAGGTCAAATTAAAACAAAAGGAATAATTCAAAAAAAGTTCAATAAGAAAACAAACTTCAAAAAAATTAATCGCACGTGAAGGTCATGTTTCGGTAATTCAGAAGTTCACGTGTACCACGTACAGAATAAAAATCATCAAATGGAAAAAGGGACCACCTAGGCCATTTCACCGAAAAGCAAAAAATGCATAAAGTGTCGCGACAAAATTCTATAAGAAGTTCAAATTTAAAACTGAAAATAGGTCAACGTTAAAATAAATGAAGTTTCTAATATCTAAAAGAAAAAATTGGAAGTTCAAAAAAAATTGGGCAAGAATGTCAAAAAAAGTAGTTCAAAAATCTTTATAACGGATTTTTCCCGTTTGTAAAAAAATCAAAAAAGTTCAAATTAAAAAGAGGAGCATTTTAAAAGATTATACAAAACTGATTTCCCCCATTCTATAAAAATTAGAAGTTCAAATTAAAATAACGGCGCGGAATCATTATTTATATAAAAAAAGCATTTTCCCCGTTACTAACCAATAAAACCGAGAAGTTCAAATTTTAAAAATGGTGAAGTTCGATGTCTATAAAAAAATCGGATGTTTCGCATTATTAAAAAATAAAACCAAGAAGTTCAAAATTATAAAACAAAGAAGTTCAAAAAACTCGATTTTCCTTGTTACTAAAGAATAAAACTAAGAAGTTCAAATTAAAATAATAGAGAAGTTCAAAGTTTATAAAAACCTCAGATTCTCGTTCTAAAGAATGACTAATAAGTTCAAATTAAAATAAGGGAACAACAAAAAAAGTTATAAAAATGATTTCCCCCATTTTTAAAAAAATTAGGAAGTTCAGTGTTAAAAAATAGAGTAATTGAATGTACATTAAAAACACATTTTTTTCTCGTTACTGAAGAATAAAACCAAGAAGTTCAATTTAAAAATGGGGAGAAGTTTTGTGTTTAATTAAGAAATATAAAAGATGGAGAAAATAAAACCAGGAAGTCCATATTAAAAAGATGGAGAAGTTCGATGATTAGAGAAAACTCAGATTTTCCTCGTTATTAAATAATGGAAACAAGAAGTTCAAAAATAAAAAACAAGAAGTTCAACTTTTAAAAATATAACGCTTCAAAATTTTGTAAAAAAGGATTAAGAAATAAAACCAGGAAGGCCATATTAAAAAGATGGAGAAGTTCGATGATTATAGAAAACTCAGATTTTCCTCGTTATTAAAAATACGTCAGAGTGAAAACAACAAGAAGTTCAACGTGAAAACAGCAGGAAGTTCAATTACTACACTGGATGGAGAGCTACGAGCAGTGGATGGAAAGCTACGGGCAAAAAAAGCACGTGAAAACAGAGTGAAGTTCAAGGTTTCATACCGAGAAGTTCAGGTACTTCAGGCGATGCATTTTTCGCGAATCTGTTTTGCAGCAGCTTTCCAAAGCCACATTACTTGCCTCATTCCGATAAGCGGTTTAGAAATGCGATCGAAATTACGATTCACGTTTTTTGTGTGAAGAAAAAACAGTTTTCAAAACTGCTCTTAAACCGCTTACATTTTGCGAAAAAATTAACTTGGGTCATGATACTCGTGTCCGTAGCTTTCCAACGGTATATAGCAAGCCCTATTTGGGCAATGTTGCGGGAAGTTCAACCTAGCACAGGGGGAAGTTCAGGTCGAACAACTGAAGCAGTAAAATCGCAAAAAACGCGAGTTCTTCACGACCCGAGTGCAAAATCCTCCTATGAGCGAGATTCCTATCTAAAACGAGTATTTAGTTGCTAAAAATTGTTTGAAGATTACACTTACATCACATGGAACACGACTAACCAGAAAAACTCGCGGTAGAAGGCACGGTTGCGAAGATAGCCCGAAGGTCGGGTTCATATAAAGAGAAGTTCAGGCGCGCGTACAAACAAAAATACGTCACAGAAGTTCAACGTGAAAACAGCAGGAAGTTCAACTACTACGCTGAATGAATTTTAGATGAAAAACTTTTAAAATCATCGCGAGTATGAAAAAATGATCAACACGGGAAAGTTGCGTGTTTACAGCAGCTTTCCATCGGTGTATCACTTGCTCAATTCCAGTGAATGGATAGAGAGCTACGAGCAGTGGATGGAGACCTACGAGCAAAAAAATCACGTGAAAAAACAGAGTGAAGTTCAGGTATACGCGTCGAGAAGTTCAGGTACTTCACGTGGTGCATTTTTAAAGGATCTGTTTCGCAATAAAGGCAGAACGAATGATCCCGCCGTTTTCAAAATTACTTGAAAACGATTGGGAATCAGAGAAAACCATCAACATGAAAAGGTTTCACATTTTCCTTAGCTTTCCAACGGTATATTATTTGCCCCATTCCGATCAAATTTATAGAAATTATGGCAAAAATACGTTTTTAGCCATTTTCAAAACTGACATAAAACCTTAATGAATTAGGAGAAACAATATATACAAAAAAGTTTCGCATTTCTTCAAGCTTTCCAACGCCATATCATTTGCTGCATTTGGACGTATGGTTAAAAAATTAGCTCAAAAATACAAACTCGGAGGAACTTGTATCGTGTTCTAAATTAATTTTAAACCATTGAAAATTAGAAAAAACTTTTAACATGAAAAAGTAGCGCAATTCCATATGCTTTCCAACGCCATATAATTTGCCTCAATTGGATCAGCCGTTTAGAAATGACATCGAAAATACGAAGTCGGCTGTTCGGTTTGCGAAATTTTACGATTTTCCAAATTACGCTTTAACCATAGGGAATTAGAGAAAACTTACAACATATGGAAGGAGTGATTTTGCAGCAGCTTTCCAACGCCATATTATTTGCCTCATTCCGATAAACAGTTTAAAAATGCGATCGAAAATACGATTCACGTTTTTTGTGTGAAGAAAAAACGATTTTCAAAACTGCTCTTAAACCGCTTACATTTTGCCAAAAAAATAACTTGAGTCATGATACTGGTGTTCATAGCTTTCCAACGGTATATCGTAAGCCCCATTTGGACATCTTTTAGCTGAAGTTCAACCTAGTACTCGGGGAAGGTCAGGCGCGTTACTCGGGAAGTTCGGGTTGTGATCAGAATATTATTCTGATCCCGTGATCAGAATAGTATTCTGATCACAACCTGAACTTGCAGAGTAACGCGCCTGACCTTTCCCATGTGCTAGGTTGAACTTCAGCTAAAAGGTGTCCAAATGAGGCTTGCTATATACCGTTGGAAAGCTATGGACACCAGTATCATGACCCAAGTTAAATTTTTGGCAAAATGTAAGCGGTTTAAGAGCAGTTTTGAAAACCGTTTTTCTTCGTACAAAAAACGTGAATCGTAATTTCGATCACATTTTTAAATCGTTTATCCGAATGAGGCAAATAATATGGCGTTGGAAAGCTGCTGCAAAACCGCTCCTTCCACATGTCGAAAGTTTTCTCTAATTCCCTACGGTTAAAGAGTAATTCGGAAAATTGTAGAATTCCGCAAACGGAACACCCGAGTTCGTATTTTCAATGTCATTTCTAAACGGCTAATCCAATTGAGGCAAATAATATGGCGTCAGAAATCTTATGAAAATGCGCTACTTTTTCATGTTAAAAGTTTTTTTTAATTTTGAAGGGATTAAAAGTAATTTAGAAAACGGTACAAGTTCCACCGAGTTCATATTTTCGAGCTAATTTTTTAACCGTACGTCCAAATGCAGCAAATGATATGGCGTTGGAAAGCTTAAAGAAATGCAAAAACAATTTGTATATATATTATTTCTCCTAATTCCTTACGGTTTTATGTCAGTTTTAAAAATGGCTAAAAACATATTTTTGACATAATTTCTACAAACTTTATCGGAATGGGGCAAATAATATACCGCTGAAAAACTACAGAAAATGCGAAACTTTTTCATGTTGATGGTTTTCTCTGATTCCTAACTGTTTTTAAGTAATTTCAAAAACAGAGAGATCATTCCTTCTGCCTTTATCGCGAAACAGATTCTTCGAAAATGCACCGCGTGAAGACCTGAACTTCTCGGCATGTCTACTTGAACTTCACTCTATTTTTCACGTTACTTTTTTTGCTCGTAGATCTCCATCCACTGATCGTAGCTCTCCATCCACTCACCGGAATTGAGCAAGTGATATACCGATGGAAAGTTGTTGTAAACACGCAACTTTCCCGTGTTGATCGTTTTTTCATACTCGCGACAATTTTAAAAGTTTTCATCTCAAATTCATTTAGTGTAGTTGGTGAACTTCCTGCTGTTTTCACATTGAACTTTCGTGACATATTTTCGTATGTAATTTTCTCATCCACAAATGATATTCTTTTTATACAAACCTCTCTCACAATATTTTTGTAACTTTCTCCGACCGAGGACTTGAACTTACACAAATGATATTCCTGTCGTTTTGTAGTAAATTAGAAAAATGATGAGATCATGATTTCTGCCTTCATCGCGAATGGAAATGCACTGCGTGAAGTAGTTGAACTTCTCGGGCATGTCTGTTTGAGCTCCACTCTATTTTTGGATGTGCTGTTTTTTGCACTGCGTGAAGTAGTTGAACTTCTAGGGGCATTTCTGTTTGAACTTCACTCTATTTCACTTTATTATATTTTCTTATATGAAATACACATCATGTAGAACGTGAACTTCCGGTTGTTATCACTTTGAACTTCTCTCTGGTTTGAGAGAATTATTTTAAAACACAAAAAACAACATATTTTTTATGTATTTTGGACATCTAAATACAAGGTGAACCTCTCTCACAAGACTTTTTTGAACTTTTTCCTCGCCGAGCACTTGAACTTCTAGCAACCATTTTTTCGTTTATGAGTTGTTTTTAAAAGTGCAAAAAATGGCGTTGTGTTTTTTATTTTTTGAACATGTAAATCCTAGGGTTTAATAAACTCTGAACTTCTCTATTATTTCAATTTGAACTTCACCTTTTTATATTTTGAGTAAAGAATTGTATTCGAATTTTATACGGAAAAAAATCGAACATGGAAATACAAGATGAACCTCTCTCGCAAGAATTTTTTAACTTCCCCGGAAAGCGCACTCGAACTTCTTTCAACAAACCTTTTAAACTTTTATTTTTCTATACTTTTATTTCTCACCTGAAATGCATTCCTTGCAGTACTTGAACTTCTTGTTGTTTTCACTATGAACTTCGTTCAACAGGAAAGAATTTTTTGAATACATAAAAACGTGTTTTAAATGGTATACATGAAGTTTCAAACCGTCCATCAAAATGTGGCACATAATATACCGGTGAAAAGCTTACGAATAGCAGCAAGTTTTTCATGTAGACATGTGTTACAAATTCGTTGTCGTTTGAGAGCAGTTTTTAAAATGGCAAAACAACGTTGTTTTTTGCCTTTTAAAACAACAAGTAAATGAACGACGGACGTCTCGTAATTATAATTTTTGAACCGTGCAGGGTGGAGCACGTGAACTTCTTTGCAAAGAAACCTTCTAGGCTTTTATTTTTGTGTTCTTTTATTCTCTTCTGAAACGCATTCCGTGTAGTAGTTGAACTTCCCGTTGTTTTCACCTTGAACTTCTGTCACGTTTTTCTGTTTGTAATTCCCCAGCTATACATCGGAGTTGCACAAATAATATACCTTTGCAAACCTGCTGAAAAGACATAACTTTTTTCTAATATGGTTAAGCTTTTGTTTCGAACAACATGCATTATGTTGTTTTAATCGTTTTTCCAATAAGAATATTTATACACCTTGGAAAGTTGTTGAATATGAGAAACTTTTTAATGTAGAGCATTTTTGTTTTAAATTTGTAATGGATTGAGATAATTGTTTTAAGTCACAAAAACAATAATTTCTGTGCATTTTTGCACATGTAAATACATGGTGAACCTCTCTCACCAGTATTTTTGAACTTCCCCTGTCCAAGCACTTGAACTTATCGCACCAATTTTTTTAGAGTTTACGTTTTATTTCTTTTTTTCTCATATGAAACACACACCATGTAGCACGTGAACTTCAGGCTGTTATCACTTTGAACCGCGCTCTGCTTTTTTAGCCCCAAGTCCTAAAACACTCTTCAAAATTGAGCATGTAAATCCTAGGTTTTTTTATCTTCGAACTTCTCTGTATTTTTAGTTTGAACTTCTTAGTTTTATTCTTATAAAAGGAAAAAAAATAATTTTTAAGTAAACATACGTTGATTTTGCATGGAAACAAAGAAGAATTTGAGTTTGTTGTGTACATCAAACTATTCCGTTTTTAATATGAAATTATTGATTTTCTTTTTTAAAATGGAATTGCTCCAAAAAATTTAAAATGCAAAAAGTGACGCTACCCTTTAGCAAAAAAAACTGAAGTTTTAGGGACATCAAACCGCTCCATTTTTTCAATTGTTGAACCTCTTTGTGTATTTTTAGAAATGGGAAAATTAGGAGTTTTGTAATAAATGACGAACTTCTTCGTTATTTAAACTGAACTTCTTGGTTTATTCATTAATAACGGGAAAATTACGAGGTTTTGTAATAAATATTGAACTGCTCCATTTTTTTTAAATTGAACTTCTTGGTTTATTATTTAATAACGAGGAAAATCTGGATTTTCATATACACTGAACTATTATACTGTTCTGGACTTCTTTGGTGTTATCATTTGTAATAGAAAATAATGAAAAAATTAATGAATTTTTAACTACTCTATTTTTAAAAAAATAATTAGCTTCCTACATGATAAAACATACACATAACTTTTATATATATCGAACTTCTTGTGTTGATTTACATTTTTTCGCTGGTAGATTAAACAATCTTTTTCTGTCACGTATTTTCTAAACTTTTGCTTTTTTTTGTTTGAACTTCTATCTTTTTATACGCAAAAAAAAGAACTACCCATTGCATGAAGACACACACAACCATTTTTTGCATGCATGAACGCAAGTCTGGTCTGAAGTTGATCATGTATGTCATACAAAAAATTACAGCAAATTAAAATGCACACATAACAATTGAAACACTGCTAGCAACATCTTTTGCAATGTTTAATATTTTGGATCTATGAACATAAAATTTGAACTTCCTAATTTACTCCATGAACACAAGAAACAAACACTATAAAACTAAGATGCAAAATAAACATGACAAAAAATAGTTTTTTCAATTCAGTGTACCGCGCACACAAGTGGACAAGCACATCCACAATTTCTTTTGGCTGACATCATATGAAGAAGTGTTTGTTTAATAACTGATTTTTTCGCGAATGACCAGTAAATCTGGCATATAGCTTAGTAGAACTTCACCGATGCTGGCACATAGCCCTTGTACATGGCGTAGTTCCTGTTTCCCTGCATTGAACTTCTTTAGCTGACACAACAGTGCGTCCACACACAGTTTTGTACAACTACACCATAGGAGGGGAGCTTCTGACGTGCCTCAACTAAGAAGCACCGGCTGGGTTCTTCATCTCTTGGGGAGAGTAATTCTCAGGTGTCGAATGCGACAATTTACATGAGTTGATGGAGAGAGGATTTGAGCTATCGGTGGCATAACCTTCATATCCGTAGAACAAACAAATCATAAGCATAAGCAATAGGTTGTTATCAAGAAACAAAAAACATGCTAGTAGCAGTGTACTTACGATTGAACTTCTTCCAGCCAAGTATCTTCCTTTCTCGGTCAAACACAACTCGGTCATGAAATTTTCTGCACCAGAAACATTTGCAGATTCCATTGCAGAACTGATGATTTTCATTTGTCAATGAACTCTTCTAACATATGTACTAGAACTGCTATACATTCAGCAATTTTGTTGTAATGCATTCAATGAAATCCTTAAGTCCAGACATGAAAACTAAAGAATTTTGTTTATAGGCAGTCAAATTGATGTGCAGGGGACACCAGGAGGTTGACAGAAAGAGACGCCATAGTTGCAGCCGAAGCCGGTGTAGGCGGTTGGCCGCGCCGGTGACGCGCTGGAGGAAGGGAGTGTCGTTGCCCACAGCGGGCGATGAGGAAGTGAGTAGCTGCAGCGCATGCGGGACTGACTGGCTTCCATACATTATGCATTGTTGCTACCCAAAATCAGAAATATCTGAACATGGATGGGATGGAAGTGCTACGCTGACCATCACCTTCTGTTGTGGACTTCTGTTTGAGATGGCCTCGACCTCCCTGACACTACGGGGCTGGACTGTGATGGTGTTGGGTCACTGTCAGGGCAACTGGGACTTGGACGGTGCGTCTCTGCACACTTCCACCTCTCAATGTTGTGCAGGTAAGGATTTCATCAAGAGACATATTTAACAAAATGAAAGTACGAATCGGAAGAAACTAAGGAAACTGTACAAACTGTAGGAAATACATGGAATGTTGTGTATCTAAACTGTTCTGGGCATGCATTGGAGCTTCACGCATATTTAGGGGGTTTTATTAAAATGACATGTAATTTTTTTCTGAACTATTTCTTTTGTACCAACTATATTTGAACTATTGATTTTTATATTACTAAACTGTTGTATGTATATGAGTTATATGCACTAAAAGTTGCTGATGTTGTACTGATGATATCTTTCTCTTGTCAATAAACTAAACTGTTTGTAATATGGGCAGTATAACTGATGAAAATTCAGTAGAGCGTGCTATTGCATATGAGTTTTTGCTAAGAACAAAAAAAGTATGGAATCAACAATACATAAAAGGAGCAACATTTTTCATCACCCAATTCTGCTAAAGGTACGTACAGAGCAGATATTGTAGTCTTCTTGAAAGTGTTAGCTTCAGGAGGAGAAGCCACTGGCCGAGGTGAGAAGGAGAAGCACCTTTCCTCCTTGTTGGTGCATGATAGTGTGGGAAGCACGGTGCAGGTGAGTGCTACATGGACGAAGCTCAGATGGGTGGAGCTGGACGACCGTAGGGAGGGGGAGGGAGTGCTGACCGACATGCCAAGCGGCTAGGTAGAAGCCCCGACGGTGATGAATAGAAGCCAGCCACGCCAGCGGGTCTACTCCTCCATGCGATGCAGTTCGATCATCCTGAGCGAGGCAGGAGGGAGTTAGAACACGGCCCTCCGACGGCCGCCCAAACGCAGGTGTGCGAGCGAGGTTCTGCTCCCGACTCCGCGAAGCCCTCCGCTGGATCCACAGCCTGCGGCGTCGGCGATGGGTGGCCGGTGGCGGGAGGCGCATCGGGGCCTGGAGGGCGGCGGCGGGAGGCGTGTGGGAACCGGGGGCTGCGGCTGGAGGTGCGCCGGGGCCAGGGTGGGAGGCAGCGGAGGCGCGTCGTGGCAGGTGGGCGGCGGCGGAGGTGCATCGGTGTCGGAGTTGGTGACGGCGGGAAGCACGCCGGTGCCGAGAGGCCGGCGGTGGGAGGCGCGCCGGAGCCGAGGAGGCGGCGAAGGGAGGTTGGTCGGGGAGGATGCGGGGAAGGTCAGTGCGGGGAGTGGATAAGGTGGGGGGTGGGCGCCGAGGGAACGTTGTTTTTTTCTTTTCAAGAAGCTCGGGTGGGTTACCTTTCCGAATCCAGGAACATCCCATCGCCTCTCTATAAGACGCCTGTTGATCTACTGATCGCAGGATACTCTCTATATATATAGGACAACACTATTTTAATCATGAATTAAAATAGTTATTTGAATCACGACGCCCTATATAAGGGTGACACACGTGTTTGTGAGATCGCAGAAACGCCGAGATAGAAACACTGGTCAGTCCATCTACCCCTCCGAGTGGCCCCGCCCTCCCTCCTGCACCACCTCTCCCCCGATCCTCCCGAGTCCCGACCACCTCCCGTCGCCGGCCACCTGGCCCCAGCATCACCCGCCGTCGCCACCACCTCCCCCCAGCCTGGCGCGCCTCCTGGCGCCACCGGACCCCTGCACGACCACGCGCCGCCGGATTCCGGCGATCCCGCGCACAGCCGAGACCCGGCATCCACGCGTGCCGCGGCGGTCCCTAGATCCACTTCGCGTAGCCACCGGAGGCCCGCGTCGCGCCTCCGCCTACCTACGGCGGGGCTCCTGTCTTCCGCCTCCTCCTTGCTGCCCCCGCCTGCTTGCGCCTTCTGCCCCCTCGCCGTGGGGCTCCGCCACCATCAGCCTCCTCCTGGTGGGGCTCCACCGCCGCAGCACCAACGGCGCTCGTCGCCGCTTCCTCCGGCCGTTCAACTACGCGGCGCCTGGAGGTTCACAGCGGCAGCACCCCCCAAAACCCCCGTGTTGTCATGCATCTCACCCCGCCGCAGGAACTGCCGCTCTCCCCTGACTCAATCCTGCTTTGGCCGGCCCGATCTGAGCGCTTTTTCTGCCCACGCCTCTCCGACGAGAGCATCCTTCTCTGCTGACTCCGAGTGCCTTCGGCCGCCGTCGTGCTCTTTATGCGACGGCGGAACCTCCCCAGCGCAGGGCCGCTTGCCTGCTTCCCGACCATCTCGGCCTCTCTCGATAGCCCTCGCAGCCTCCGCTCTTGTTCTTCAAGCAGCAGTAGTCGACCCCTGTTCTTGTTCATCTTCAGAAGCAGTAACATCGTTTATTTGAATTGCATGGAAATTTTGATCTAGACTGATGATTGATTGATGAATAGGATGCAGTGCAGCTCCTCTGACATTCCCTCTTAGGCCTCCTTTGGTTTGGAGGAATCTCATAGGAATTCTAGAGGATAGGATTCTTATAGGATTTTTTCCTTTAAAGCCCTTTGGTTCATAGGAATGGATTCCTATTCCTACATAAGATTGGTTCCTATCCTTCACATTTCATAGGAAAATAAAAATGAGCCTAGACTCAATGGAAAAATTACTTTGGTGTCAACCAAATGACATCTCGTTTCCTATTCCTACTCATAGAATTTGAGATACATGTCATCTCATTTCTTATAAAATTCCTATTTCAACGATAATCCTATCCTATGAACCAAAAGAGGCCTTAACATATGTTCGCATCCCTCACATGTGACCTGCTTTGGCATCTCTCACCGACCTTCCACGATGCATGTCGTCACCTTCCCCGGCGTCTCTCGTTGCTGTCGCACACGGCGCTCCGCGGTTTCCTGGCAGCTATCCCTGCCGCTGTGTGTGGTGTTTCCCTGGCATCTTCCCCCGTGTGTGAGGCTATGGCACCGAGCTGCTGCTGGCTTTGTTGCTGTCAATTTGGGCTACTGCTTGAGGCTAGCGAATGGCCTACAACACTAGCATGCTGCTTCTTATGCTTCATCTACAGAGTATCGAGCAACAGCAAGAAAAATCTCATTGGAACCTTTTTATTCGGATCAAACTGTTGTTGTTTTCTGCTATGGATTTCATAGTACAGTGAAGGGGAAAGCAAAGTCACAGAGACAGAGAATGAGAGCGCACAGCAATAGTGATGAGAGGATAAGATTGGAACGTGTGGGGGAGAAAGCACCACATTTTCAATTAAGAATTGACCACTAGTTTTTTTTCAACTAGGTGTCCTTTTCTATGTTGTAAACAAATGGTATTTTTCTGCAAACTACAAATGTACAAAAAAATAAAAAATCAGTTGTGATTCAACTATGTGTGATGCTTTTTTTAGAGAAAAGAAATTATGGAAGTCCATATATTGATTCTGAGAGAGTTCAAACTACATGTGTGTGTGTGTGTGTGTGTATGTGTGTGTGTGTGTGTGTGTGTGTGTGTGTGTGTGTGAATACTTTGACGTCCACCATTTCTTTATTGAAATTCCACAGAAGAAACCGGACGTAATTTATCATTTGTTAAGAAATGAATCTAAGCCGAGGCACTACTTTCTCATATGCGAATGAGATTTCATATAAAAAATAGAAAGAAATTGCTCTATTGTACAACTGTGTATTTTTCTATTTTATTTATTTATTTTATGAAGGTCAAGAAGTTGGGTTCGAGAAGGTCAAGTTTGAGGGTCAAGTTAAAATATCGGAGGCGCTAAAACTCAGTCGACTTATTTTTAACGAAGTCTCAGTCGAATCTTCCATCATCAGATTTTGTGCTAAGATTCCCGCTGAAACTTTTGTCTTTTGTACGTATATATTCAAGTACAGGTCGCTGGCACCCGTATTGCCGTTTCTACCTGGGCCTTGTTCTTTCTTTCTTTTTCTTCACTCTGGGCCTTAGGTACGTGTTGGTCTTCTCTCTCAAAATAGTACTCGTGTTGTACTTCTTTTTTTTCTTGTCTAGTGAATCTCACTTTTTAAACCTGTGTTCGGCTTGTGAGCTTTTTTTTTGTTTCTTGCCATTTTTGTTCCATATGGCACGAGCTGTTTTTTTATTGCTAAAAAAGTTGAATTTTATTTTCACATTTTTGTTGTTTCTTTTCTATTTTTTGTTTGCCTTTTATCTTTTAAAACTTTTTCCCTTTCTAACAGTGTGATTCTTGCTAGCTTTCTTTTTTCGGCATTTGCTAATTCTCAATCGAAAGAGGATTGGTCAAGTCTTAGTCGTTCAGTAGTCATAAGATCTTGACGCAAAGATTCATGCAGCGTATCATTTTTCCTGTTTGTTGACGTTGAAGCGCGGACGTGCCGTATACAATGGATGATAGCCTTTTTCTGTGGGCGAGTTATCAATACGCCAGGCCTGGCCTATGCTCTTTTGTTCTTCTTTACTATTGCGGCCCTGTAGGTGCGAGGGATGCACACAGGCCTTTTGCTCTTATATGAGCGGTCAGTTTTTACTGAAGCATTTGAAATTGGTATTTTTTTTGTATTGTTTTTTGTTTTTCTTGTCTTACATTTCTATTTTTATTTTAATGCTTTTTCCTGGTTTTTAGTTTCCGCCATTTATTTTATTTTCCCTCCCTTTTTAGGGAATCAATAATATATTTTTACTTTTATTTATTATGCATTACCCTTTTTGTTTCAATAATAATGCATTTTCATTTTTGTCTATCTACTGCATCATTTTATTCTTCCTATTTTTATTTTTTTAAAGTTGTAATTGTAATTGTTCTTGTTGACTAAAGCATTGCTAACCAAGTTTTAAGTGCGGAAGAAGTGTGGAAGTAGTGTATCATGGTACTCCTCCACCTTTTTCCTCTCTTCCTCCAGACGTGTTTTGCCTCAGAGCCGAAGGGTCAAGGCGGGATGGGGGGGGGGGAATGTGATATCTACTCGCGTGACTGCAACCTAGTGCCTAGTGGTGTTTTTTCAAGGGGGAAGTTGCATGTCTATCACTAGCTGCAGAACTGCGAGTATCCGCTTTCGACTATAATTTATGTTGTTTTGTTGGGTAATTGGGAGTGGGGAGTTGCATGTCTGCCTCTAGGTGTGCAACTGCAAGTGTCGTCACCAACTGCAACTGCATGTCTTGCTATTTTGTGTGTGTGGAGGGGGGCTTGCATGTCTGCCACTAGGCACAAACTGCAAATGTCGCTCTCGAATGCACTTCATGTCTTCAAGGGGACTTCAACTTAGTGGTTTTTTGTGGGAGAGGGGTAGTTGCATGTCTTCCAATAGCCATGCAACTGCATGAGTCACCTCCGACTGGAACTAGGCTTTGTTTGTAAGCCCCGGTTGTAACTGCATGTCTTCTAGCACGACTGCAACTGAGCTTTGTTTTATTGGAGGGTGGTGGGAGAGGGAGGGGCAATTGCATGTGTACATTATGCATGCAACTGCAAGTGTCGCGCCCCGACTGCAATTGCATATCTTCCATCACGACAGCAACTAAACTTTGTTTTGTTGGAGGACAGTGGGAGAAGGGGGGCAATTGCATGTGTACATTATGCATGCAACTGCAAGTGTCGCGCCCCAACTGCAGTTGCATATCTTCCATCACGACTGCAACTGAACTTTGTTTTGTCGGAGTATAGTGGGAGAGCGGCAGCGGCAGTTGCATGCATACACTTGGCATGCAATTGCGAGTGTCGCCCCTGACTGCAATTGCATGTCTTCCATCATGCCCGCAACTAACCTTTGTTTTGTCAGATGGAGATAGGAGAGGGGGCAGTAGCATGTCTGACACTAAGCATGCAACTACAAGTGTAGCCCTCGACTACAACTGCATGTGCCCCTAACACAAACACAATTTGACTTTTTTTTACTGATGGGGGCAGGAGAGGGTGGCAATTGCATGTTTGACACTAGGCATGCAACTGCAAGTGTAGCCCATCAATTGCAACTATATGTCTCCTAACACAGATGTAACTGGAGTTTGTTTTGTCAAATGGAGGCGGAAGATGGGGCAATTGCAATTGTATGTTAGACATGCGACTGCAATTGTCACATCCAGCTGCAACTGCATGTCTACCCACCCGACTGCAACTAACCTTTGTTTTTGTCGCGGAAGGGGAGGGGGGCAATTGCATGTCTGATACTATGCATGCAACTGCGAGTGTGACCCGCGATTGCAATTGCATGTCTACCCATCCGACTTCAAGTGACCTTTGTTTTATCAGAGGGCGATGAGAGAGGGGACAGTTGCATGTGTGACACTAGGCATGCAACTGCAATCATAGCCCTTGACTGCAACTACATGTCTGGCAACAACTGCAAGTGACGTCCGTACTGCAACTCTGTGGTGTTTTATGGGGGTACGGCAGTTGCTTATCTACCACTAGGAGGGGGTCAACCATCGTATCATTATTTTATTTATGTTTCTACATTTTTTTCATGATTTACTTTTAATACATTAATTATTATTTTCATAAATACACGGTGAACATTTATGTTAAATACATGATAAATTTTTATTCAAATACGCGATGAACTTTTTTATATTATGCGGTGAAAATTAGACAAATGTGCGATGAACATTTCAGAAATACAGCGATTTGTTTTGTGAATACACGATCAAATATTTTTTATAAATATGAGATGATACAAATATAGGACGACCATTTATACACACAAAAACACGAAGAATTTTAATTTTACACAATATAGATTATTTTTCATTTTTAAAATTAATTTTCATACTTTTCTTTTGGATCTATGAAAAAAAGAAGTTGAAACAGGACATGAGCTGGCAGAACAGCCTATGTAAGGCATCTGTTTTGCTGACCGTAAGAAACGCATGCGCAACATAGTACCTTTTTTTGTGGCATGGAACTATTTTTATATATCTTTTACTATATGATGCTGTTGTAGAAAAAAAAACAAAGCCCAAGTAAGGGAGCCAGCCCAACAAAAAGAGAAGACAAGCTAAAAGAACAAAACCCAACGAGAACAGCTGCAGCCCAAATAACAAACCAGTCACGCACCTAAAACAGAAAACTAAACGATGCAGTAGTACTAGCTACGTGAGGGTCAGTCGTAACATCCAATTTTATACGTGCTGACGTCAGTCGACTGAGACTTCGCCAAGTCTCAGTCGACTGAGACCTAGACAAACCCTTAAAATATTATTGCCTCGTAGGTTCATGTCTTCACAAGATGTACCACTATTTTTTTCTCTCACAAAAAGTGTCTTTTCAGCATAGTAACAGATCCAAAAGCCCCAAGAAAATAATGGCAAAAAATATAGGTAGTCCAGAAAGGTTGGGGACAAGGGTTGAAAGAGGATTTATGTAGTGAATAATATTTTTATTCCTACGCGATGTACCTTGTTGTTTCTGGATGATGAGTATTTCTGTAGGCATATAAAAGATAATACAAAGAAATCGATCTATTTTTGTGCTTGTACAACCTTTTATTTTTCTATTTTTTAGTTATTTTCCTAAGGCCAACAAATTGTGTTCGAGAAGGTCAGGTTTTAGGTAGTTCATGAATTGTTTGTCCAAAACAAAATGTATGTAAGTACGTCTACCATCAAGAAAAAGGCCAAGCTATATTATTAAAAGTTAAATCAACTACGATTTTTGTTCTAGAAATACATCCAAGATATACAAAGTAAAAAAAAGCAATTGTGAGCCATGTTAAATTGTTGTTTCTTATTTTAGCTAAATGAAAAAGATAATTCAAAGCACTAAAATTAAATAAAAACACCCACATCTTTGTAGTTCTATTTCATTATGCGTGAGAGTCCAAAATGAATAGTTCTTGAAAAGTGCACGTCCACAAGTGCGTTAAAAATGCCCACAGAATGTTCATATAGGATATTTGCAAAATGGTCAAAATATGAAATGCAAAAATAAAGTTTGTACATGAATAAATTCATATGGTCTCATGTAAAAAAAATTATCAAATACAAAAACGGTTAGATGTGTGTGAAAAAATGTTTAGTTTTTATTTTCCCCAATCATAACAAAAAAGAAAACTCAGAAGTTCAACTTTAATAAAATGAGTAGTTCAAACTTTACTTATTCTCTAAAACCAAGAAGTCCAAATTTAAAAAATGGAGTGGTATAATGTTTATAAAAACTCATATTTTACTCTTTCCAAAAATCCTCCGAAATGTTTTGTTATTAAAGTGGTTTGATGTTTATTACAAGACTAGAATTTTTTCTGATACCAAGAAATAAAACCAAGAAGTCCAAATTAAAAATATGGAGAAGTTCGATGATTATAGAAACTATGATTTTCCTCATTATTTAAGAATGGAAACAAGAAGTTCAAAATAAAGTAAAGCAATAGTTCGATGTATAAAAAATAGAAATCCGAATCTGTTGATGGGAAGAACATAAGAAGTTCAGACAAAAATAACACAATAGTACACAACTTATTATCGTTTCTATGAAAAATAAAACAATGAAGTTCAATTTTTAAAAACAATGTTTGATGCTTATTTAAAAACATATTTCTTTCTAAGAATATGACTAAGAAGTTGAAATTAAAATAACAGAGACGTTCGAAGTATATAAAAAACTCAGTTTTGTTGCAAGAAGTTCACGTGCACCTCCGTGCACGGTTTAGAATTTATATTGCGGGACGCCCGACCTCCAATTACATGTTTTAAAATAGCAAAACATGACGTCAAACCTTCAATTGGGTGTAATTCGACATATACACAAAAAATGTGACAGAAGTTCATAGTGAAAACAATGAGAAGTTCAAGTACTACAAGGAATGCATTTCAGGTGAGAATAAAAGTATAGAAAAATAAAAGCTTAAAATGTTTGTTGAAAGAAGTTCAAGTGCTCTGTCCGGGGAGGTTCAAAATTCCTTGCGAGAGAGGTTCACCTTGTATTTCCATGCTCAATTTTTTTCGTATAAAAATCGAATACAATTCTTTAATCAAAATATAAAAAGGTGAAGTTCAAATTGAAATAACACAGAAGTTCAGAGTTTATTAAAACCTAGGATTTACATGTTCAAAAAATTAAAAACACAATGGCATTTTTTGCACTTTTAAAAACAACTCATAAACGAAAAAAATGGTTGCTACAAGTTCAAGTGCTCGGCGAGGAAAAGTTCAAAGAATTCTTGTGAGAGATGATCACCGTGTATTTAGACATCCAAAATACATAAAAAATATGTTGTTTTTTGTGTTTCTAAATAATTCTCTCAAACCAGAGAAAAGTTCAAAGAGATAACAACCGGAAGTTCACGTACTACATGGTGTGTATTTCATATAAGAAAAATACAATAAAGTGAAACAGAGTGAAGTTCAAACAGACATGCCCCAGAAGTTCAACTACTTCATGCAGTGCAAAAAACAACACGTCAAAAAACAGAGTGAAGTTCAAACAGACATGCCCCAGAAGTTCAACTACTTCACACAGTGCATTTCCGTTCGCGATGAATGCAGAAATCATGATCTCGCCATTTTCTAATTTATCTCAAAACGACAGTAATATCATTTGTGTAAGTTGAAGTCCTCGGTCAAAGAAAGTTAAAAAAATTATTGTGAGAGATGTTTGTACAAAAGGAGTATTATTTGTGTAACACTCACGAATGGATGAGAAAATTACAAACAAAAATACGTCACAGAAGTTCAACGTGAAAATAGCAGGAAGCTCAACTACGACGCTGGATGAATTTTAGATAAAAAAACTTTAAAATTGTTGCGAGTATGAAAAAATGATCAACACGCGAAAGTTGCATGTTTACAACAGCATTCCATCGGTATATCACCTGCTCAATTCCGGTGAATGGATGGAGAGCTACTAGTAGTGGATGGAAATCTACAAGCAAAAAAAACACGTGAAAAACAGAGTGAAGTTCAGGTAGACATGCCGAGAAGTTCAAGTTCTTCACGGGGTGCATTTTCGAAGAATTCGTTTCGCGATAAAGGCAGAACGCATGATCTTGCTGTTTTTGACATTACTTAAAAACGGCTAGGAATCAGAGAAAACCATCAACATGAAAAAGTTTCGCATTTTGCTTAGCTTTTCAGTGGTATATTATTTGCCCCATTCCGATAAATTTTGTAGAAATTACGGCAAACATAAGTTTTTAGCCATTTTCAAAATTGACTTAAAATAGTACGGAATTGAGAGAAACAATATATACAAAAAAGTTTCGCATTTCCTAATGCTTTCCAATGCCGTATCATTTGTTGCATTCTGACGTACGGTTAAAAAATTAGCTTGAAAATACAAACTCGATGAAACTTGTACCGTTTTCTAAATTACCTTTAAACCGTTCAGAATTAGGAAACACTTTCAACATGAAGAAATAGCGCATTTTCACAAGCTTTCCAACGGCATAACATTTGCCTCAATTGTATTAGTCGTTTAGAAATTACATTGAAAATACGAACTCGGCTGTTCGGTTTGCGAAATTTTACGATTTTCCCAATTACTCTTTATCCATAGGGAATTGGAGAAAACTTTCAACACGTCGAAATGCGATCGAAAATACGATTCACGTTTTTTGTATGAAGAAAAAACGGTTTTCAAAAGTGCTCTTAAACCGCTTACATTTGGCTAAAAATTTAACTTGGGTCATGATACTAATGTCCATAGCTTTCCAACGGTATATCGCAAGCCCCATTTGGACACCTTTTAGTTGAAGTTCAACCTAGTACTCGGGGAAGGTCACACGCGTTACTCGGGAAGTTCATGTTGTGATCAGAATATTATTCTGATCCCATGATCAGAATAGTGTCTATGTATATATACGAGGTAATATGCCCGTGCGTTGCAACGGAAGAAACAAATTCTCACTGGCAATCATGAAACTGTAAACGCACGGCTCATCTTGGGCATGCTAGGAATTTATATGTAGTTTTTTTGCGGGGTAATTTATATGTAGTTACTATTGGTATGCATTGTAATCTAAGGAAGTCATGTTGGGTAGTTATAGAAATGCGTATTACTCTACAGAGGTTATTTAAGAAAAGTAACTTGATGTACTAAAAAGTTAATTTTTTGTGATCTAATTATGGTAAACAAAATATGTCTATCTAATAAAGTAAGACCAGTAGGCATGCAACTGTGATGCCCGGATAATTAGACTACAGTAATCCCCTGCTAATGATGCCACGTCACCTCGACTACTGTTGATAATCTCGCGTTAGTTAGAAGCCGGTTCGAATTCAAGTTCAAAAATCAAGCAAACAATAAAAGTTTTCAAATATTAAAACTAAATTGTTCGGGTTGTGACGAATAATGCATAGGTAATTATGGTGGAAAAAACGACACTTCTATAAAATACTTAAATATCTTAAAATGATTAAAACAGTAGTTGAAGTAATTAAATAAATGCCTTTGATATTTTAGAAAATACTAATCTATATTTTTTTATCAGTAATCTATTTTATTTGTGGTAAAACCTTTTGTGGCAGTGGGTTAATGTTGAGACACTAAATTAGGAAGTTACTTTGCGATGTATAAAACAAAAGTAGTTCCAGAAATATAAAAGAAATTAAAACTGTGAAAGAAAACTAAGTAAAAAGAAAATGCAAAGGAGTGCAGGGAAAAGGAAACTCCGTGACTCCCCCCGGGCCTCGGCCCACCCTCACCCAAGCCAGCCCCCCCCCCCCCCCACCGGTCTCCTTCTCCTCCTGTTCCCATGGTGCGGTCGCTACAGGGGCTCGCCCCCGCCGGACCGCCTCGGCGACGACTCCCTGGAGGGGATAAGGCGCCCACCAGCGCCTCCTCTGCCACTCCACCTACTCCCCACTCCTCTCTCCCTCTTGCTCTGCCTCCCCTCCTCCAGATCCCCCTACTCCCGAGGGCGTCCATGGCCGTGCCGCCAGAGTAGCTGCGGCCACCAGCCTTTCCTCATCGCTCCAAGATATCCAGGAGCTTCGCCGTCGTCGTCTCCATCGACTACAACCATCAGTTCGAGTCGGGACGTCGTCAAGCTTCAGGATCGAGCCTTCTCCCCGACGGACACCGTCGCCATCTCGCTGCTGCCCCACCGTGGATCCGTGCTCCGGTGCCTCCCCGAGCCTGCGCGAACGCGCCATCGACCTCCGCTGTGAGCCCCACGCCGATTCTCCTCATCTCCCGTTCGATCCGTCGCCGTATGTTGCCGCGCTCGCCGAGGCCGCCATGGCAGAAGCTTCGCGTCCGCGTGAGCGTGCGCGCCCGCATGCCCCTGCCGCCTGTAGCCGTGGCCTTGCGCGTGTGTACGTCGTGCCCGCCGTCGCGCACCTGCTGCCACCTGCTCGCCGGTCGCGCCCCGCCCGTGCCGGGGCGCTCGCGTATTGTCGTCGCTGCTCCTGCAATCTTCTGCTGCCTGCTGCCGCATACTGCTGCTGCTCGCCATATGCCGCCGATGCTACTGCTCCATGTTGCTCCTCGCCCTGCCTACTGCCCGCTGCTGCTTTGCCACTAGCTGCGTCCACTAGCTGCTGCCGCTTAGTGCTGCTTGCTGTTGCTGCCGGCCTGACTGCTACTTGGCCATGGCCGTGCGTGTAGGCGTAGCGCTCAGGCTTGTGCTTCTGGCCGGTTTAGTTAATTAGGTATAAGGTAGTTTTAGGGATTAATTAGTGGCTCGATTAGCCTATATGTAGATGACATGTGGGTCCCTTTCAATTAGATTAGTTTTATTTATTTGTTTAGGTACAACCTATGACATGTGGGCCACACCTTGCCTTTTTGACTAGTCAAAGTTGACTTGGTCAACTCGGATTAAAACAAATTAAAATAAAACTAGAAATTTTAGAAGTTGATTAAAACTTTAGAAAATCATAGAAAATAATCCATAACTCGGATGAAAAAGTTTTCTATATAAAAGTTGCTCAGAACGACGAGACGAATCCGGATACATAGCCCGTTCGTCCGCCACATATCCCTAACCTATCGAACTCGCAACTTTCCCCCTCCGGCTCCTCTGCCCGAAAACGCAAAACACCGGGAATACTTTCCGGATGTTTCCCCCCTTCGCCAGTATTACCTATCCCTGCGTTAGATCACCCCTAGCACCGTGTATTGCCATGTTATGCTTTGTGATGCTTTGATTGCTCTGTTATTTATTGTGTTCCCCTTCGTTACTTCTTTTCGGTAGACCCCGAGACCGCTGCCGGTACCCCTGTGGTCGGCTACATCGACGACGAACCCTTCTTGCCAGAGCAACCAGGCAACCCCCCTTGATCACCAGATATCGCCTACTCTCTTCTATACTGCTTGCATTAGAGTAGTATAACAAGTTACTGCTTTCCGTTATCCTATCCTGATGCATAGCCTGTCCTTGTTACTACTGTTGTTACCTTTACCTGTTATCCTACATGCTTAGTTTAGGATGCTAGTTTTCCATCAGTGGACCTACATTCTTGTCCGTCTGCTGTGCTATACTATCGTGCCGTGATCACTCGGGAGGTGATCACGGGTATATACTATACATTATACATGATACATGTGGTGACCAAAGACGGGTCGGCTCGTAGGAGTACCCGCGAGTGGATCTTTGAGGCGAAGCGACAGGGCAGGTTCAGACCACCTAGGAGAGAGGTGGGCCTGGCCCTGTTCGGCGTTCGCGGATACTTAACACGCTTAACGAGATCTTGGTATTTGATCTGAGTCTGGCCTTTTGGTCTATACGCACTAACCAACTACGTGGGAAAGATATGGGCAGTCGGCGTCGTGGTATCAGTCGAAGCCTTCGTGACGTCAGCGACTGAGCGGCGCGCGCCGGATTGGAACGTAAGCTTGCTCTTGTATTAAGGGGGCTAGTTCTGCTTCCGGTCGCCCACGCAACGTGCAGGTGTGCTCAGGGCGATGGGCCCAGACCCCTGCGCGCTTAGGTTTAGACCGGCGTGCTGACCTCTCTGTTGTGCCTAGGTGGGGCTGCGACGTGTTGATCTTCCGAGGCCGGGCATGACCCAGGAAAGTGTGTCCGGCCAAATGGGATCAAGCGTGTTGGGTTATGTGGTGCACCCCTGCAGGGAAGTTAATCTATTCGAATAGCCGTGTCCCTCGGTAAAAGGACGACCCGGAGTTGTACCTTGACCTTATGACAACTAGAACCGGATACTTAATAAAACACACCCTTCCAAGTGCCAGATACAACCCGGTGATCGCTCTCTAACAGGGCATCGAGGAGGGGATTGCCGGGTAGGATTATGCTATGCGATGCTACTTGGAGGACTTCAGTCTACTCTCTTCTATATGCTGCAAGACGGAGGCTGCCAGAAGCGTAGTCTTCGACATGATTAGATATCCCCCTCTTATTCTGGCATTCTGCAGTTCAGTCCACTGATATGGCCCCTTACACATATATCCATGCATATGTAGTGTAGCTCCTTGCTTGCGAGTACTTTGGATGAGTACTCACGATTGCCTTGTTTCCCCTTTTCCCCATCTCTCTACCCAAATGCTGCAACCAAACGATGGAGCCCAGGATCCAGATGCCACCGTCGACGACGACTCCTACTACACTGGAGGTGCCTACTAGTACGTGCAGCCCGTTGACGACGACCAGGAGTAGTTAGGAGGATCCCAGGCAGGAGGCCTGCGCCTCGTTCGATCTGTATCCCCGTTTGTGCTAGCCTTCTTAAGGCAAACTTGTTTAACTTATGTCTGTACTCAGATATTGTTGCTTCCGCTGACTCGTCTATGATCGAGCACTTGTATTCGAGCCCTCGAGGCCCCTGGCTTGTATTATGATGCTTGTATGACTTATTTTATTTGTAGAGTTGTGTTGTGATATCTTCCCGTGAGTCCCTGATCTTGATTGTACACATTTGCGTGCATGATTAGTGTACGATTGAAGCCGACTGCCTGTAGGAATCCCTCTTCCACACTCCTTGGCCGAAGTCGAGTCTAGACATTGCAAAACTTTTACTAACATGGCTGTGCGGCCCATAGGCCCACGTCGCCATTGGGTGGTATTAGGATCTTTTACTCCTCGTCTATACTCTAGGATTCTGATCTCTCTTCTATTCGGGTTAATTGATTTTGCTAAAATCTAACTTTAGGTTCTCGTTACCATTTCCTGCTGGAGAGCCCCTTCATTACAGATGATCGACTGCTCCAACAGAAGATTCTGACAATACTCCTCGATGTTCTCCAGAGACTTTGTGCCGTTGCTTTTGCAATTCCCTACCACCGAACTATCCCTATGGATAAGTATTTACACCTGTCGTGCTTACTTTTATTCCCAGTCGATCTTGTTATTATAAGATACCCCGAGAATACCTTGTGCCTATTGCCTTGCAGTTCTTTGCCACATGAATACCCCTACGGATAATTTCTCGCATTTATCGAGTATCCGCTCATCCCCAGATGATTCATGTATTTCACAAACTTCTTCGAAATACCATTCGGTCTTCCGAAAATCCTGAGCAACCTATCGCTCCTGAAATTCTTGCTTGCTTGCATTATGGTTAATCCCATAAGTATAGTAATCTTATTGGCAACCTTTGTCAATATCATTTTGAGTCATTGATTCAATATGTTGTGAATGCTCGCAATTCTCACTCAGATCATAGAATTCATCCTTCCGGCTCAGATGTCATTTAAAACGTGAGCTGGTTCTCGACCAATCAAATTGCCGTCGATTGTACCCGTAAGTCTGTTCAACTTATCCATCCTTAATCAAAGCGTCTGCTACCGATCCTTCATTTTGGAAATCATTATTCCTTTGTTATCTAAGCATCGAATTATTCAGATGTTCTATAATCAGATGCCTTTGCATAGTTTCCTTATCTGATTGTGTACCGATGCCTACATCAGATCCCTTGTGGACCATTGGTCCCTTTGTTGGATTTTATCCGATAGTGTCTTTCATATTCAATCACCTTGCGAGTCCTTCCCCTGATACATAATGCCTTTGGTAAATTGTATCCTCTGCTTTGCCAACCATGCTCTGCTTTCGAGCTTGTGTATTTACTTTTGAAACTTGTGGTATATGTTACAAAGATGCCCGATGGGTTGAACCTATGTCTTCCCCTAATCCGTGAGAACCCGAGAGTTTTCATGAGTCATACACTTCTGGTATTTTGCCAGATAAAATTTCAACACTACAACTTCTTCGAAAGTGAGGAGTGGATGAAAGGTTATGCATTGGAGAAGTGGGAGTCGACCTTGAACTTTGTGTTCATGCCCATGGACACGATGTAGATCTTATCATTAAAGTTTCTCTTAAATTAATTATTCCTTTGGTATAAGTTCATCTTATATCTGGGATCTGGCATTTTTCAATCGTGGTTCCTACCATGTTCTCCTTTATATCCCATTTCTCGTGCAAGTTTAAGCACTTGTCTTCTGCAGAACAATACCGCGGTCCAACCTCTACTTTGGTCTGTCGTCGAGTATTACCTCCCCGGTATCTCGAGATTATCACGGAACTGCATAACTTCTTATGAGTTCTTCATCAAGTACTACATTCTCACTAATTCCAAATTTTTCACGGGCTCTAAGTTATTAAACACTCAAAGACACCGATAACTGAATCGAGTCTGCACCGCGATTAAACAACTCTTGGTAACCTTCATTACTTACGAGTTTGAACTCGATCACGTCCTTCCTAGCCTGCTTGGCTATATCCTTGTCGTGCCGAATTTAACTGTGTTACCTGGTCCTTCCCGGAGCACAATTTCCGACGATGAGCTAAGCTTACGCCGATCTTCCTCGTCTTACCGTTTCGCCTTGAACAACAAGCTTGATTTCGAGTTTGTGTTGTATCCGTGGTTCCAAAAACCTTTCGCTTTCATCATTCCTTTGACTTGATGTCATCGTCGATCGATTACATCTTCTTGGAACCTCTTGACAAATTTGTCGTGATCATTGTCAACAATTTGACTTCTTACAGGATATCAATCAAATTCATGATGGGAAATACCATCCTTGCCCCTCGATGATTGTGTTATCATCGACAACATTCTTGTCTTCCCCCAACACAAACTTGTTCATGTTATGGATGCAACTTGCTATCCAGCTCGTATTATGATCTACCTTGAAGTATTACTGCCTTTTTGTCAAGGATGTTGTGAGAATTTCACCACCTCTTAAGAATTCTTGATATAGGTGATACTTCTTGCCATATCCGTTCATTCCTTGGTCGCGGGTTCAAAAGTTCTAGCAACCCTTCTGCTTTGAAGTTAATGGTCGATATTTCATTCTTAGACCATTGGTTGTCGAATCACCATTCTAACTTTGATCATGCTACCTAAACCCATATTTCGGGTGGACCTTTCAACCAATGTTTAATTGTGTATGTTCTCCTCGAGCATATTTCACTATATCATTTGATCTGACAAATGTTATCTACTTATCCACATAACTGTGGAGATCCATCTTTTGGGATACCATCGTTGAATTATCGCTGAATCCATCAGCCACCTCCTCATCCTCTCCTTGGCTTAAATGATGAACTCATGATTCGGAACTTGCTTTCATAGTTCATTTCCCAAGAATCTTGCAAATCATCTCGTCAAGTTGTGTCTCACCTTTTCTTCTCAGGCACCGTAAGTCTGAGGTATCCTGGCACCAATCTGATCTGAATCTCGGTCAGATATGATGGTTGGAACATATTTTCAAGAGTTATAACATTGATCCTCATATGACCCGGTAAGGTAATGTCATGCACACCTGACCGGAGGACCAAGTGTTATAGTTTCCTTCTTAACAAGGTTAACCATTTTTTTCGTGAGGAAATTGAATGACTTGTTTAATAAGTTTATCCTGATGGATCCCTTGTGTATCCAAAGTCTGATTTTTGCTTGAAGACCTTGTCAATGCTATCTCGAAGCATGTCTGTGGTGCTCCGATTTTCAATAAGAACATTTGAAGCCCAATGCTAAATGTTACTTGCTCAATTATCCAAACACCGTTGCATGGGTAGTGTCATGAAATTTCTCTCCCCTTTCCTAAAGAGTTTTTCTACATTATATCCTGCCAAGGATATCATGCTCTGCTTGTCGTTGGGAAGGAAATACCCTTGGTTTATGTGTCAAACACATTTTCCTTTCCATTATTTTGTTTGATCTGATGATCACATTTTACTTTCCGTTGATTTGTTTAGCCTTCCTTGTGATCCATATGATCTAAGCAGTAATATTCTTCTGCTTATGTAAACACCTTGGTGTACAACCGTGTCGGTAAGACCCTGTTACGTTTGTCGATAGCATTCTGGTAACCACCGATGGATGAGAACTTTGCCTATTGGTCCGCCTCGTTCAACGAGCAGGAAAATGGTTCTCTTCGTCCCTCGCCCTTTGTACCGACATTGTTGCCGACATAACTGATAGGCTACCCTCTGACTTGTCTTGCTATCATGACCGTGCAAGATGTCAACGCCCTTCCTACTTTTAACCACATGGTGGGCCCATAACCCACAGTTCCAAAGGATCGAAACCTGACTCTCCTGTACAACCCTGTTACTAATGGTTATTCCCCACGCTTGGCTTCGTATTTAATTCACGGGCTACCTTCCTAGTGCTCTATTCTGGTATCAGACGCGATACTTACTCTCGCTGCTATGAACCCCTTTCTCACTCTGATTCAGACTTCGAGCAGCTATCTATCCGCTTGGAACCTCTTATTGTACCTTCGTACCTTACTCTCGATGTATTTTATATGTTCAACTTGAGAGATAATCTTATGCTCATTCATGGGTTAACCCCAGATTGTTTCCCTCATAAGCATTCTGTCGTAGCCGAACTGCCCCTTACCTATTCGTAATTACGAGACAGGCCCCGAAGAAAGGATGCGACTTCGTCAAGATGACCTGAAGTAGAGAAATGAAGACATCAACGATAGGGATCAACTTCTTCGCGAAGAGCAAGCCAGGATGAGAAGTCCCGCTAGATTCGTAACCAAAACCTTTCCCCCTTTCACTACCTCTAAAATCTCGGGACGAGATTTCTTGTAAAGGAGAAGAATTGTGACGCCTGGATAATTAGAGTACAGTAATCCCCTGCTAATGAAGCCACGTCACCTTGATTACTGTTGATAATCTCGCGTTAGTTCGAAGCCGGTTCAAATTCAAGTTCAAAAATCAAGCAAACAATAAAAGTTTTCAAATATTAAAACTAAATTGTTCGGGTTGTCACGAATAATGCATATGTAATTATGGTGGAAAAAACCACACTTCTATAAAATACTTAAATATTTTAAAATGATTAAAACAGTAGTTGAAGTAATTAAATAAATGCCTTTGATATTTTAGAAAATACTAATCTATTTTATTTGTGGTAAAACCTTTTGTGGCAGTGGGTTAATGTTGAGACACTAAATTAGGAAGTTATTTTGCGATGTATAAAACAAAAGTAGTTCCAGAAATATAAAAGAAATTAAAACTGTGAAAGAAAACTAAGTAAAAAGAAAATGCAAAGGAGTGCAGGGAAAAGCAAACTCCGTGACTCCCCCCGGGCCTCGGCCCACCCCCACCCAAGCCAGCCCACCTACCCCCCACCGGTCTCCTTCTCCTCCTGTTCCCGTGGTGCGGTCGCTACAGGGGCTCGCCCCCGCCGGACCGCTTCGGCGACGACTCCCTGGAGGGGATAAGGCGCCCACCCGCGCCTCCTCTGCCACTCCACCTACCCCCCCACTCCTCTCTCCCTCTTGCTCTGCCTCCCCTCCTCCAGATCCCCCTACTCCCGAGGGCATCCATGGCCGTGCCGCCGGAGTAGCTGCGGCCACCAGCCTTTCCTCATCGCTCCAAGATATCCAGGAGCTTCGCCGTCGTCGTCTCCTTCGACTACATCCATCAGTTCGAGTCGGGACGTCGTCAAGCTTCAGGATCGAGCCTTCTCCCCGACGGACACCGTCGCCATCTCGCTGCTGCCCCACCGTGGATCCGTGCTCCGGTGCCTCCCCGAGCCTGCGCGAACGCGCCATCGACCTCCGCTATGAGCCCCACGCCGATTCCCCTCATCTCCCGTTCGATCCGTCGCCGTATGTTGCCGCGCTCGCCGAGGCCGCCATGGCAGAAGCTTCGCGTCCGCGTGAGCGTGCGCGCCCGCA
Organism: Aegilops umbellulata; assembly: GCA_032464435.1. Lineage (NCBI taxonomy): Eukaryota > Viridiplantae > Streptophyta > Magnoliopsida > Poales > Poaceae > Aegilops > Aegilops umbellulata. The sequence continues at coordinate 153,750,556 of CP136058.1, read as the reverse complement.
TGCCCCTGCCGCCTGTAGCCGTGGCCTTGCGCGTGTGTACGTCGTGCCCGTCGTCGCGCACCTGCTGCCACCTGCTCGCCGGTCGCGCCCCGCCCGTGCCGGGGCGCTCGCGTATTGTCGTCGCTGCTCCTGCTATCTTCTGCTGCCTGCTGCCGCATACTGCTGCTGCTCGCCATATGCCGCCGATGCTACTGCTCCATGTTGCTCCTCGCCCTGCCTACTGCCCGCTGCTGCTTTGCCACTAGCTGCGTCCACTAGCTGCTGCCGCTTAGTGCTGCTTGCTGTTGCCGCCGGCCTGACTGCTACTTGGCCATGGCTGTGCGTGTAGGCGTAGCGTGCTCAGGCTTGTGCTTCTGGCCGGTTTAGTTAATTAGGTATAAGGTAGTTTTAGGGATTAATTAGTGGCTAGATTAGCCTATGTGTAGATGACATGTGGGTCCCTTTCAATTAGATTAGTTTTATTTATTTGTTTAGGTACAACCTATGACATGTGGGCCACACCCCGCCTTTTTGACTAGTCAAAGTTGACTTGGTCAACTCGGATTAAAACAAATTAAAATAAAACTAGAAATTTTAGAAGTTGATTAAAACTTTAAAAAATCATAGAAAATAATGCATAGCTCGGGTGAAAAAGTTTTCTATATGAAAGTTGCTCAAAACGATGAGACGAATCCGGATACATAGCCCGTTCGTCCGTCACACATCCCTAACCTATCGAACTCGCAACTTTCCCCCTCCGGCTCCTCTGCCCGAAAACGCGAAACACCGGGATACTTTCTCGGATGTTTCCCCCCTTCGCCGGTATTACCTATCCCTGCGTTAGATCACCTCTAGCACCGTGTATTGCCATGTTATGCTTTGTGATGCTTTGATTGCTCTGTTATTTATTGTGTTCCCCTTCGTTACTTCTTTCCGGTAGACCCCGAGACCGCTGCCGGTACCCCTGTGATCGGCTACATCAACGACGAACCCTTCTTGCCAGAGCAACCAGGCAAGCCCCCCCTTGATCACCAGATATCGCCTACTCTCTTCTATACTGCTTGCATTAGAGTAGTATAGCATGTTACCGCTTTCCGTTATCCTATCATGATGCATAGCCTGTCCTTGTTACTACTGTTGTTACCTTTACCTGTTATCCTACATGCTTAGTTTAGGATGCTAGTTTTCCATCAGTGGCCCTACATTCTTGTCCGTCTGCTGTGCTATACCATCGGGCCGTGATCACTCGGGAGGTGATCACGGGTATATACTATACATTATACATGATACATGTGGTGACCAAAGACGGGTCGGCTCGTAGGAGTACCCGCGAGTGGATCTTTGAGGCGAAGCGACAGGGCAGGTTCAGACCACCTAGGAGAGAGGTGGGCTTGGCCCTGTTCGGCGTTCGCGGATACTTAACACGCTTAACGAGATCTTGGTATTTGATCTGAGTCTGGCCTTTTGGTCTATACGCACTAACCAACTACGTGGGAAAGATATGGGCAGTCGGCGTCGTGGTATCAGTCGAAGCCTTCGTGACGTCAGCGACTGAGCGGCGCGCGCCGGATTGGAACGTAAGCCTGCTCTTGTATTAAGGGGGCTAGTTCTGCTTCCGGCCGCCCACGCAACGTGCAGGTGTGCTCAGGGCGATGGGCCCAGACCCCTGCGCGCTTAGGTTTAGACCGGCGTGCTGACCTCTCTGTTGTGCCTAGGTGGGGCTGCGACGTGTTGATCTTCCGAGGCCGGGCATAACCCAGGAAAGTGTGTCCGGCCAAATGGGATCAAGCGTGTTGGGTTATGTGGTGCACCCCTGCAGGGAAGTTAATCTATTCGAATAGCCGTGTCCCTCGGTAAAAGGACGACCCGGAGTTGTACCTTGACCTTATGACAACTAGAACCGGATACTTAATAAAACACACCCTTCCAAGTGCCAGATACAACCCGGTGATCGCTCTCTAACAGGGCATCGAGGAGGGGATTGCCGGGTAGGATTATGCTATGCGATGCTACTTGAAGGACTTCAGTCTACTCTCTTCTATATGCTGCAAGACGGAGGCTGCCAGAAGCGTAGTCTTCGACATGATTAGATATCCCCAACTTATTCTGGCATTCTGCAGTTCAGTCCACTGATATGGCCCCTTACACATATATCCATGCATATGTAGTGTAGCTCCTTGCTTGCGAGTACTTTGGATGAGTACTCACGGTTGCCTTGTTTCCCCTTTTCCCCATCTCTCTACCCGATTGCTGCAACCAGACGATGGAGCCCAGGATCCAGACGCCACCGTCGACGACGACTCCTACTACACTGGAGGTGCCTACTACTACATGCAGCCCGCTGACGACGACCAGGAGTAGTTAGGAGGATCCCAGGCAGGAGGCCTGCGCCTCGTTTGATCTGTATCCCCGTTTGTGCTAGTCTTCTTAAGGCAAACTTGTTTAACTTATGTCCGTACTCAGATATTGTTGCTTCCGCTGACTCGTCTATGATCGAGCACTTGTATTCGAGCCCTCGAGGCCCCTGGCTTGTATTATGATGCTTGTATGACTTATTTTATTTGTAGAGCTGTGTTGTGATATCTTCCCGTGAGTCCCTGATCTTGATCGTACACATTTGCGTGCATGATTAGTGTACGATTGAATCGGGGGCGTCACAGCAACATATGACACAAATCTAAATTTGGCATTAAACAAAATGATGGTATAAAATGATATGAGATTCTATCCAACATGAAGCTGGCGAGTTTAAGTTGGAAAGTTTTTCTCTTATTTTTTCCAAGAGCTAAGTTGAATTGAAAAACTTATGTAAGGTTGATGGCATGCTGGTATTGCTCAAAGAAACATATTTTACTTTTTTTCCTTTTTGATAAAACATGATTATTTTTATTTATTTGAAAATAAAAATGTCGACAAAACTAATCCATTTATTGAGTTGTAACATTTTTATAAAATTTACATTTTTTAACACGTGTTTTCTGAAATTTTAATCTTTTGGCGCTGGCGAAAAGACATGCATACAATTAGAGTTCACCATGAATTGAAATATAACACGCCCTACATCTGGATCTCCCTCTCCCATCAAATTTCAGTTTTAAGCTTATGCAACATGAGAAAAAACACAAAACCTGCTCCGCGTGCCACTATGTGCCACTTTTTGTATCCAACTCCAACAAATGCCACTTTTCTGTATTTCAACACAAAAACATACTTTCTGTATTTTCTGTAAGAGTCCATATAGACGCGTCTACATCCATATCTTCTGTATTTCAATTGATCGACGGGATTTTAGTTACAACGGAAGAAAACAATTGGCGCCCCACGAAAAAGGAACAAAACAATTGGCATGTACTATATCTTACACCGTCGGTCCAGTTTTTTTAACTGACCTCAGTCCAGATTTGTTGGAACCGTGAGAAAGAGAGAGGTGTACCCCGCAATAAAACGAGATGTGGACAGTAGGCCAGTTGAAGAAAAAAACTTGTCGGAACCCTAAGCAAGGGAGATGTGTCCCGTACGTTTTAGGGCATTCCATCTGACAAAAAAAGTTTGACTAATTAACTTAAAATTGGTAGCGCGGGGCAGCAGCAAATAAAAACACGCAATCGTTGCATGCGATTTTACAAAATCTCATTTCAACCTGGACACTCTTTCCATCACAAATCCAAAGCCCAATCCCCTATTTAATTCGGTTTCTCTTTTTTCCATTAACTTCATCAATCCATGCATTGGAGGCGTGTTAAATTCCCACCAATCCAGGAATTCCATTAATTTCATCATGCATGTCCGAATCTCTTCTTTCCAAATTCCTTCTTTATTTAACACCCCAATAATCACCAAGTTTTTCAGGCTTCTTTTCTGGAATTTCGGATCTCATCTTGCTTTTAATTTCTTCCTTTCGATGGCCCCAACAATCAGCTCTTTCAGGCCAGGCCTCTCTTTCCCATTAACTCCACCAATCGAGGCGTCCATTAATTCTGGGCCATAAGCTATTATGTTTTAGGAAACCGATGGATCGTTGGCCCACTGCAAATTCTGGCCCAGGAGGCATATTTCTCTGTTGCCGTACTATTTGCAAACTAATAAATAGGATACATACGTTAATTTTAGTACCACCTTGTTAGCGGCTTCTTGGATAAAATCATCTAAGCGGAACGAAACTAAGAATATCACCTTGCTCTATTAGTAGGAATAGATATATAGGACAAATTTTATCTACCACCGGTGGTAGTTACCATCATTTGAGTTTTGTATGTTATATGTAGTATCTATCAAATTGGAGAGTATGTACGCGTAGTATGTAGTATACAAAAATGATTAGGTAGTATATATACTACTTTTTTTAGTATGTATTGTATTTTGAGTATGCTCCTTTTTACGTACAAATATGTACGTATTTCACAAATATAATAAAAATCATAGGCCAACTTGAATTTTTTCCATTTAACTCACTTTGGAGTATCTTATATATAGTATATGAACATACTTAAAATGGTAAAGTACAATATATACCACCACATGGTAGTATATGAGACATGTGGGGTAACTATATATATAGGGAAAATCCATCCTACCACCTAGTGATTTAAGTCATACCAAGGTGTATATGCCAATTCAGACATAAAGTGGGAAAACGAATTAAGAAATAAGCCAACACCGAACAAGGTTGGGCGAAACTGTTTCCATTATAGTCTGATTGGTACGCCAAAACGTATTTTTACAGAAGATGCATTAGCATCAAGGCCATTTTACATACCGAGAACAAGGGAAAGTTGTATACAGGTTCTAAACTTGAAAAGATGATCTTGAAGATCCTTTGGATACTCTGTCGCACGTCTGCGCCACTTTTCCCCATAGATATGGTCCTTTGAGAGGACCAATGATCGAGTGTATATAAGGGGCCTGGAAAAGGGGCCCTAAGTACCACCGAAGAGTGGTGTGGGTTGTAAAGAACCTGAAAAAGAAAAAACAAGAAAAAAGATGGAAGAATATAAGGTCGGGATAGGGTCGAGCCGTGCCGTGGACCGTGTTTTCCGTATGCCTCCGTCTGTGCCCATGGTATCTTTAGTGCGTAGTTATGTACGCGCGGTACGTATGCCGCCATCCAGCTAGGGTTGTGACGGAGGCCGGATTGCTAATCTAGCTCTGGATGAGCTGGGCAGTCGTTCTGTGGGGTAGACCGCACTCGTTTGACAGTGTCCGAGGGCTTGATTGCCGGGGTAGTATTCAGCTTGATGAAGCCACTCTGTGCTTCGGCTGCGAGAGCCACAGTATGCTCCTCGGTACGGAGGAAGCGCTCCATGTTTCCATTGACTGTAATAGTGCCGCGAGGTCCAGGAAATTTGAGCCTTAGGTAAGCATAATGCGGTACCGCATTGAAGCGGGCGAAGGCACTTCTTCCGAGCAGTGTGTGTTAACCGCTGCGGAAAGGGACGATGTTGAAGATCAACTCTTTGCTTCGGAAGTTGTCCGGCGAACGGAAGACCACTTCCAGTGTTACAGAGCCCGTGTAGCGGGCTTCAATACCAGGTATTACTCCTTGAAAGGTGGTTTTAGTGGGCTTGATTCTTGATGAGTCGATGCCCATTTTGCGGACAGTGTCCTGATAAAGAAGGCTAAGGCTGCTGCCGCCGTTCATAAGGACTCGCGTGAGATGGATTCCTTGAATAATTGGGTTGAGGACCAATGCTGCCGAACCTCCATGACGAATACTGGTAGGATGGTCTGTGCGAGCGAAGGTGATCGGACAGGCTGACCATGTGTTAAATTTTGGGGCGACTGGCTCTATGGCGTAGACGTCCCTTAAAGCACGCTTGCGCTCCCTTTTGGGGATATGTGTAGCATATATCATATTCACCATTTTTACCTCGGGGGGAAATTTCTTCTGTCCCCCTATGTTCGGTGGGCAAGGATCATCATCATCATCCTTACTGGGCGGCTCCTTCCCCTTATGTTCGGCGTTTAGCTTGCCGACCTGTTTAAAGACCCAACAATTCCTATTGGTATGATCAGCAGGCTTATCAGGGGGCCATGAATCTAGCAGGGACGATCGAGTCTTGTGTCCAAACTAGATGGACCGTTCTTGTTTCCTTAGAATGGCTTCTACCGCTGACCGGGTTTAGAGCCACTGAATCCGGCGTTGACCGCCGTGCCTTCAGTATCTTCATTATTGCTTCGACGCTTGTGTTTGTTGCATCGTGGCTTGCCGTTGCCATCCCTGGCTTCAGCGGTGCCAGGGTCGCCGGTGCCATTGCTTCTGCGAGCTAGCCAGCTATCCTCTCCCGCGCAGAAGCGGGTCATAAGTGCGGTAAGGGCTACCATGGTCTTCGGTTTTTCTTGGACGAGGTGTCGGGTGAGCCACTCATCTTGGACACTGTGTTTAAAGGCCGTGAGGGCTTCGGTGTTCGGACAGTCCACAATTTGGTTCTTTTTAATTAAGAATCTGGTCCATAGTTTCCAGGCTGATTCTCCGGGTTGCTGGACTATGTGGCTAAGGTCATCGGCGTCTGGAGGCCGAACATAGGTAACTTGGAAGTTGTCTCTAAAGGCGTCCTCCAAGTCTTCCCAGCTTCTAATAGAGTTTTCTGGGAGGTTATTTAACCAGTGTCGTGCTGATCCCTTTAATTTCAGTGGGAGGTAATTGATGGCATGAAGATCATCACCGCGGGCCATGTGAATATGGAGAAGAAAATCTTCGATCCATACTGGGGGATCTGTAGTACCATCCTATGATTCAATGTTCACAGGTTTAAACCCTTTGGGGAACTGGTGCTCCATCACCTCGTCGGTGAAGCATAAGGGGTGTGTGGCGCCTCTGTATCGAGCGATGTCGCGACACAGTTCAGATGAAGTCCGAATGCGGTTTTCGGCTCGGGTGAGGTTGTGCCTGTCGCGCCAGGCCTGATGGCCGTCCTCTCGCATCAGAGCACGCTCCCTTGACCCATAGATTGATCTTGTCTGACCGACTCTATTGTCCAGGTCCTTGCATAGGTCATAGGTATAGCCCTGGGCCGCTGCCTCCCTGCCTCGACGGCGGGGTGGCGCAGGCTGGTGTTCGACGTAAGTAGCCGGCCTTTCCCGTCCACATGGTGGTCGGTCAGGTTCATCAGTGGGTTTATACTTTGGCGGTATTGGCCGAAGGGCCTCGTCGTTGAATTGTGGTAGCAGCCTGCACTTCGGGTAGCTCTTGGTTGGGCGTTCGAGGCCATATTCCATGGCTGCCAGGACTTTAGTCCATCTTTCATTAAGTGTATCCTGTTCGGCTTGGAGTTGCTGCTGCTTCTTTTTTAGGCTTCTCGCAATGGCAATTAGCCGGTGCTTAAAGCGCTCTTGTTCGAGGGGTTCCTCCGAAATGATGAAGTCTTCATCACCAAGGCTCACATCCTCTTCGAAGATCGGTAGGTAGTTACTATCCTCTGAGTCCTCATTCTTGACTGGATCGTCGAGGTTAACTTGCCCATCCTCCCAATCATCCTGTTTGGATGTTGGCTCGACAGGGGCTTCGGGGTCTTCGGCATTCTCCGGAGTGTTATTGTCTTCTGTGCCGGTATTGCTGTCTTTTTCGCGACGCAATTTTGAGCGGCGCCGCCGACGTCAACGCTTTGGAGGTGCTTCAGCAGGTGATACGTCTCCAACGTATCTATATTTTTTGATTGTTCCATGCTATTATATATTCTGTTTTGGATGTTTAATGGGCTTTATTATACACTTTTATATTATTTTTGGGACTAACCTATTAACCGGAGGCCCAACCCGAATTGTTGTTTTTTTGCCTATTTCAGTGTTTCGAAGGAAAGGAATATCAAACGGAGTCCAAACTTGGGGCCTTTTCCGGCGCTCCGCCGGAGGGGGCATTGATCACGGAGGGCTTCTACATCAACACCATAGCCTCTCCGATGATGTGTGAGTAGTTTACCTCAGACATTCGGGTCCACAGTTATTAGCTAGATGACTTCTTCTCTCTCTTTGGATCTCAATAGAAAGTTCTCCTCGATTCTCTTGGAGATCTATTTGTTGTAACTCTTCTTTTGCGGTGTGTTTGTCGAGATCCAATGAATTGTGGGTTTATGATCAAGATTATCTATGAACAATATTTGAATCTCCTCTGAATTCTTTTATGTATGACTGGTTATCTTTGCAAGTCTCTTTGAATTATCACTTTGGTTTGGCCTACTAGATTGATCTTTCTTGCAATGGGAGAAGTGCTTAGCTTTGGGTTCAATCTTGCGGTGCTCGATCCCAGTGATAGTAGGGGAAACGACATGTATTGTATTGTTGCCATCGAGGATAAAAAGATGGGGTTTATATCATATTGCATGAGTTTATCCCTCTACATCATGTCATCTTGCTTAAAGCGTTACTCTGTTCTTATGAACTTAATACTCTAGAAACATGCTGGATAGCGGTCAATGTGTGGAGTAATAATAGTAGATGCAAGCAGGAGTCAGTCTACTTGTCACGGACGTGATGCCTATATACATGATCATACCTAGATATTCTCATAACTATGCTCAATTCTATCAATTGCTCGACAGTAATTCGTTTACCCACCGTAATACTTATGCTATCTTGAGAGAAGCCACTAGTGAAACCTATGGCCCCCGGGTCTATTTTGCATCATATTAATCTTCCGTCAACAAGCTATTTCTATTACGGTTTACCTTGCAATCTTTACTTTTACTCTTTATCATAAAAATACCAAAAATATTATCTTATCATCTCTATCAGATCTCACTCTCGTAAGTGACCGTGAAGGGATTGACAACCCCTTTATCGCGTTGGTTGCGAGGTTCTTATTTGTTTGTGTAGGTGCGTGGGACTCGCGCGTGGTCTCCTACTGGATTGATACCTTGGTTCTCAAAAACCAAGGGAAATACTTATGCTACTTTACTGCATCAGCCTTTCCTCTTCAAGGGAAAACCAACGCAGTGCTCAAGAGGTAGCAGCAGGCTTGTCCTCAACCGAACCCTTCTTGTCGTCGTCGTAATTCTCTTTGGGTGTGTCTACCATGTACACGTCGTATGTGGAGGTGGCCGTCCAACGTCCGGTAAACGGAGGGTCTTGGCCTTGTTCGTCTCCGGCATCTTCGTCCATGTCGTCGATGTCTTCGGAGGCATAATCCAGCATTTCGGTTATGTCTTCGACAGTGGCTATGAAGTGGGTGGTGGGTGGGACGTAAAAGTCCCCGCTCTTAGCCCCTAGTCCGGGCTGGGCGTAATTCAGAAGTGATTCCTCTGTAATGGTGAGGGATCACTGTCGGATCTCGGGTTCCGGCAAAACCCTTAAGGTTCAAACTCTGGGGTGCGCGCGAAGTTCTTCCCCTCCTACCGATCTACGCCCTAGCTCACTAAGATCTCGCCAACGAACTCGACGAACTCGCAACACAGAAAGACACGAGATTTATACTGGTTCGGGCCACCGTTGTGGTGTAATACCCTACTCCAGTGTGGTGGTGGTGGATTGCCTCTTGGGCTGATGATGAACAGTACAAGGGGAAGAACGACCTCCTGAGGTTGAGGTGTTCTTGTGCTCGACTAACTTGTGTGGGTGAGATACCTCTGAATCAGATACCTCTACTGTGGTGGCTAGCTCTACTTATATATGCCCTGGTCCTCTCCCAAAATATTGAGCGGGAAGGGAGCTAACAACGGCGGGCAATTTGAAAGGCGACAACTAGTACAAGCTATCCTGACAAAAGTTGTCTTCGCTTGCAAAAGGCTCTGGTTGTGACGCCGTCTTGGGCTCCATGGTGACCTCCGTCTTGCCGTCCTACTGGTGTTCGGTCTTGTTTCACCGATGGGGAAACCTTTGCTTGATGCCTCGGTACTCCGCGCCTACGTCTGCCTCCTTAGCACCAAAGAGGAAACAAGGACGCTGCACGTGCTGGTGCCCGCCTGGTGTCGATCGTCATTGCTCACGTCACGAGGGCCTCACGAAGTTCGCCCCGCCTTGATATCTCTGCTCCTCGCGAGCCTACCGAGCGTGGCCGCTCCTGAGGAGGTCTTGCGCCATCTGCGCCGCGAGGCTTGGCCCCTCGCGAGGGTCTTGAACGCCTTGTCGATGAATATGGGCCGTACGGCCTGCTAGCATAGCCACGCTGTGGGCCGCATGTAGGCAAGTCTAGGGACCCCCGTTCCCAGGACGCCGACAGTAGCCCCCAGGCCCAAGGCGTGCTTGGGCTTGGCTTCGAGGCGAAGCCAAAGGTCAAGTACGGAGCGCCGCGGGCCCCAAAAGCCTGCGGCCTCGATCGACGCATGGCGGTTGATTGGACGTGGGCATCTCCGCTTCCCCATGCTGCCTCGCCAACTGCTTGACTTGACAAGTCCCTGCGACATGCAAGGAAAACCATCATTACCTGTGATCATGGGAGCTGCTGGTTGGCCTTCTCTCGCTATAAATGGGGAGGGGGGCAGAGCCCCCATTGCCCATCTCTTCCTTGCTCGCTTGTTTCTTCCTTGCTCCACTGCTAGCAGCAATGGCGCCCATCCGAAGGTTCTCCACTGAAGAGAAGGGAAAGGCCCCCCGCGATGATCCTGGGCCGCTTCCGCCGAAGAAGAGGTCGGTTCACCATCGCGACGAAGCAGCGATGCAGGTGGTGACGAGGCCTTGGTGCGAGCGACCTCCTCCGGGGTATCCACTACCCCTATACGCCCAACCCGGGGCACTGGTGGAGGGAGCGATGAGCGGCGCCGCCCGTGCCTCACCCGTGGTCACCGCGCGATGGCGATGCGTGCCGTTTCTCCTGGAGTCCATGCCGCGGATTCATCGCGCGAGCTTGTGCTATGGTCGCCGATGCCTCCAAGCTCTTGGATCCACTTCCCGTGGTTCTTCTCTGACGTGATGCCACTGAGGGGGCCTCTTGAGCTCTGGCTGCAGCATGCCGACTGCAATGCTCTGGCGACCAGAGCAGAGATCGAAGCGGTCTCCACAGGCAAAATCTTCATGACCCGCGACTGGGGCGAGGTCGCGCGGGTTTGCCATGCGGAAGGCGCCCTCGCGATCCACTTTGAGTACGACGGTGCCACCACACTCTTCTTCAAGGTCTTCTACACGGAGGGCCGCCGCCTGGAGTGTTGCCCTGGAGGGGAGCGCCAGGCTGACGCGCGCTCCGCTCGTGGCTACTCCAGCAGCAACCCCTGGGAGTCTAGTGATTCTCCTGATCTTTACGAGACTCCGGAGACGAGCGACGACAGCTACGTGCCTCGAGCTCCCGCCGGGCTCGGAGTAGGGCCGCGGCGTCCAGCCGCCGCCATCGCCGCTGATCTGGATGGGGTCGGCGCTGGCCTCCCGTGGCCCACTTTTGATGATGGCGTCCACCACGGGAGGGTGTAGATAGGATTCCTCTTAGTTCTCGTCTTTTGTTCCCTACGAGGAATCAAGAAATGCCCTGCGGGTGTGTGTAAGGATCTGTAATGCCTTTTTGTGTATATCTTCTTTATTGCGAGAATCTGCGACATGCATGCCCTGTTAAGGCTCGGTCTCCCCTTTCCAACCTCGCGATAGGTTGTTGCTCTACGCTTACAGGTCCCGGTCCCCAGGCAGGCTGCAGTCGTAGCTCGTATGCCAGGTCGCATGCCGTGGTAAAGGCCAGGAGGTGAGCGACCCGATGTCCAGTAAGAGCCCCTGAGGCGCGATGCTCAGGAGGTCCCCTTTAGCGCTCAAGCAGCTAGGGAAAGATAAGAAAGGGAGGCGACGTGGCCGTGACAGGGCTGCGACGAGCGCGATCCCTAGGTTCCAATGATTAGCCGACCTGAGCGCGAGACTTATCTCAGTGGTTCGGGGTTGATTCTTCGCGATGCGACAGGCCTGTGCGTAAACACCCGCTGCGTAGCTAGGTTTGGCCCGTACGAGTCTCCCTCTTCCCGTGTTCTCTTTAGTGCTCTACGTCCTCAGGTCCCGGCCCTCGAGCGAGCTCAGCCGCCACTGGTATGCCAGGTCGCGATGCCGTGGGCAAGGCCAGGGGGTGAGGGCTGGAGAACCAGTAAGAGCTTCTGAGTCGCGATGCTCAGGAGCCCCACTTTTAACACACAAGCGGATTGTACGGGAGGAAAGGAAGCTCGTGGTGCCGCCTGTTATCCTCTTCATGAGATTCCTGCGATCCATCACAAGGAGAAACACGTTTTGGCCGTTATGGTTGCCAGCCTGCCCCTGGCTTCTCCGCAAGGAAATGAAGGCACTGAGGGCCTAGTGAGGTGGCATGAGCGGGGCGTGCCGTGAGCTAGAGCTCGACCGCTCAGGTTTGTCGATGTGGTAGGGATGGACCCATGCACCAGCGTCGTGCCAGTGTCAGGATGCCCTGTGGGAGGCGACGATCGAGCAGGTGGTAATCATAGATAGTAGCAGGCTCAAGCAAATGCGAGGGAGATACATGCCACCGGGTCAGGCCTGAGCAGCTTGGGGATAATGCAGCCCGAGGGGCGCCCCCAGCCAGGTAAGCTAAAGACATAAGAAAAAGGATACACGCCACAGGGACGGACCCACGCGGCCTGGGAATAATGCAGCCTGAGGGGTTCTCCCAGCTAAATGAACTTGGAAAATGTCACCTGGTTCCGTCGACGAAGGAGAGTTGAGGCAGCTGAAGGCGTGCAACGAAGGGGTAGCTCATCATGAGCCACCGGGGCCCTAAGCCTTGGGAGGCTCTGGGGGCTCGGGCGGTTCCTGGAGGACCGTCTCCATCTCCGCCAGGACGGCGTGGTGCCTGGTCTCCTGAGCTGCCAGGATACGCCGCGGGTTGTGCTGATAAGCTGACGACACACTCGGCAGGTCGAAAGGCATTCGAACGTAGCTGTGTAGTGGACCCTTGCAGCATCCCACGCACGAAGACCAAAAGAGCTCCTGAGAAGCGGCCCTGTTGAGCCCTGGGACATCGATGCAGACGCGCAACCCGACATCCTCGCTTGGATGGGAAGTTACGCCTCGCGAGCGGCGGTCGCCGCGCATGGCCCTTGAGTCTTGCAATTACTGGGTGGTCTTGGTGATGAACTCCTGAACGGTGGGTGATCCTTGTCGTGTGCCCTCCTGAGAAAACGTCCCGCGAAGCACGCCTCCAAGTGGTGCCCAAGAGCCTCCCTCGTGATGTGGGCAAGGTCTGAGGCCTTCTAGAAGAAAGCCCCCGAGCCCTGCCCGAGGAGGGCGCTGGGCGCGCCTTCCTATGCGATGGAGGGAGGCGCCCCTGGAGCGGGCGCTGATCCTGACGAGGTTCCAGCCGCGATGCCACCCTCCTGAGGTCCGGCACGGCGCATCTGCTTCTTCTTGGGGATGGCCTCTCGAGGGCCTTCATTCTTGCTGTCGGGGTCGTCGATTGCTACAACTTGGAAGAAGCACTCGAGGGAGCACACCGCATCTCTCTCTTCACATGGGACCATGATGATTCCGCCGCTTCCTGGCATCTTGAGGACGTTGTAGCCGTGGTGGGTGACGACCATGAACTTGGCCAGGGCTGGATACCCGAGGATGGCGTTGTACGGCAGACGGATGTGCGTGACGTCGAAGTTGATGAGCTCGGTGCGGTAATTCTTGCGTTCTCCGAAGGTGACAGGGAGGCGGACCTGCCCTATCGGCATGGTGGAACCGTCGGTCACTCCTGAGAAAGGCTTGGTAGGCTGAAGCTGGTCCTATGGGACTTGTAGTGTAACGCCCTCGATGCAGCTATATCTCACACGTGTCGAGGCACGACTTAGAGGCATAACCGCATTGAAAGCAATGTCGCAAGTGAGGTAATCTTCGCACAATCCATATAATAAATAAAGGGAAAAGATACATAGTTGGCTTACAATCGCCACTTCACACAAGTACATAAATAACATCCATCATACAGATTACACTCAAGGTCCGACTACGGTACCAAAAATGAAAGAAGACTACCCCAAATGCTAACAGATCCCCGGATCACCCCAACTGGGCTCCACTACTGATCATCTGGAAAAGAAACATAGTAACGGCCACGTTCCTCGTCGAACTCCCAAGTGAGCTCGGTCGCGTCATCTGCATTGGCATCGTTGGTACCTGCAACTGTTGTGGTAGAATCTGTGAGTCACGGGGACTCAGCAATCTCACACCCGCGAGATCAAGACTATTTAAGCTTAAAGGTGGGAAAGGGGTTTGTGAGGTGGAGCTGCAGCAAGCGACTAGCATATGGTGGCTACAGCGCAAAAGAGAGCGAGAAGAGAAGGCAAAGCACGGTCGAGACACTAGAAGTGATCAAGAAGTGATCCTGAAACAACCTACGTCAGGCATAACTCCAACAACCGTGTTCACTTCCCGGACCCCACCGAGAAGAGACCATCACGGTTACACACGCGGTTGATGCGTTTTAGTTAAGGTCAACTTCGGGTTTTCTACAACCGGACATCAACAAATTCCCATCTGCCTCATAACCGCGGGCACGGCTTTCGAAAGATAATACCCTGCAGGGGTGTCCCAACTTAGCCCATGATAAGCTCTCACGGTCAACGAAGGATATTCCTTCTACCGGGAAGACCCGATCAATCTCGGAATCCCGGACTACAAGACATTTCGACAGCAACAAAACAAGTCCAGCAAAGCCTCCCAGATGTGCCGACAAATCCCGATAGGAGCTGCACATATCTCGTTCTCAGGGCACACCGGATGAGCCAGACGTCGGGTTGGCATAGACCCTGGTTGCCCAAGGAGCACCGGACATCGCTTGGTTTGGACCAGCAATCGAAGGAGAACTGGCCCGGGGGTTTAAAATAAAGATGACCCTTGAGTCTGCAGAACCCAAGGGAAAAAGGCTAGGTGGCAAATGGTAAAAACCAATGTTGGGCCTTGCTGGAAAAGTCTTATTCAAAGCGAACTGTCAAGGGGGTCCCATAAATCACCCAACCGTGTAAGGAACGCAAACTCCGAGAACATAACACCGGTATGACGGAAACTAGGGTGGCAAGAGTGGAACAAAACACCAGGCATAAGGCCGAGCCTTCCACCCTTTACCAAGTATATAGATGCATTAATTAAATAAGCGGTATTGTGATATCCCAACAAGTAAACATGTTCCAACAAGGAACAACAAGATCATGTCCCAACAAGGAACAAACTTCATCTTCACCTGCAACTAGCAACGCTATAAGAGGGGCTGAGCAAAGCAGTAACATAGCCAAACAACGGTTTGCTAGGACATGGATGGTTAGGGGCTGACATGGCGATATGGGTGGCATGATATAGCAAGTGGTAGGTATCGCAGCATGGGCATAGCAAAAGAGCGAGCAATCTAGCAAGCAAAGATAGAAGTGATTTCGAGGGTATGGTCATCTTGCCTGCAAGAGTCTCAGAGTTGTCGAAAGCTTGGTCCTCGAAAGCGTTCTCAACGGAATCCTCGTTCACGTACTCGTCTCCCGGCTCTACCCAAATCAAGAACACAAGCAAAGAGGACAATATCAATCACGATGCAATGCGCAAGCAACATGATGCAAAACATGGCATGATATGCGAGATGTGATATGCAATGCATATGCATGCTCCGGAAGGACAAGGATGAACGAGGCATAATCTTGGCAAACCAAGTATTCCACTGGATAGGTGAGGTGATTTCGGTTGAAATCGATATAAAGATCACCGGAATCGGATGCACGGTTTGCAAATGGCAAGCAATACAAGAATGACACGAATCTGCCATAAACAGCATAATGCTACTTAGCAAGCAACAAATAATTAAGCTACTGCACCCAAACATGGCAACAAAGTATATGACAGTAATCTACACAAGATGCAAGACAAAATATGAACACTGAGCTACGGCTAATTCACATCATAACAGGTCCAAACAATCATGGCAAAAGTGCAAACGATAACAAGTTCTCAGACTTAGTGAAATAATCAACATAACAGAAACTAACATCAGGATGACATGTTCAGAGCAATGAAACAATATGCTACAGGTTCAGAACATAGAAAAATAAGGCATGCCATGAATCTACACATAGCACTTGATAAAAGTCTCTTAATGACCATAAGCCAACAAGGATCAGAAAATATGATTACACCCATGTCAATTAAGCAAGTTTCGCTACAGGTTTCAGACTTAGCAGAAAACTGGACATGGCAGAAAACTAATAACGACTAGGCATGTTCACGAGCTCGATGAACTCACTACAGAGCATTGCATGATAAACTAAGCATACCTATATCAAGAAGACATGGCATAGTAACTATACATGGCAAGAATAACATCATATCATGCAAAGACCAACTACACCAAGCTTGGCAAAATCGAATAACACGTAAACAATCTGCCAGCAACATTTTGTAGCAAAAGTAGAGCTCGATTGACTCAAGCTATGGCACTCCATAATTACAAACAAAGGTATGGATGGATTGAGAAAATCCTAAAGTTCAAAACACCCTTACTGATCATGCTCAAAATATGCATAGATCTCTCGGAAACAACATGAACACATGGCATAAAAATAACAGCAGTCAGGGACTTAGTGAAATCACTAAGTCTCTGAAATCAGCAACATCAGGTGACCTAGTTTGCATGCTTGTGCTAGTCACCACATAGATCACAAAAATACATGGCAAAATACTCTGGATAGGTAACATGACATATTACAAAACTCATGTAGGACTCAACTTCATGGGAGGTACACATCAATCATGGAAAAAAGACAAAAGTGCATGTTCAGATAAAATCCAGCAACTAACATCAACTAGCCCTCTTCTAACAGCATTTCGGGCATCAAGATGACTTCAAATGAAAATGATGCAATGGAACAAAATGATGTACTATTCTAGGCGAACAATTTGACATATTATACGCGCGAAACGGAGTTACGAATGCAAAGTTAAGGCATTATAAAGATGCGATGATGATGATGAAAAAACATGACTTGGAGAAAAACGGGCTTCGGGGAAAAGTCAACCAGATCTAGGGTTTCCGGCGCGGAAACCGAGGCGGCGGCGCGGCTCGCCGGCGATGCGGCCGGAGAGGCGGCGGCGGAGGCGGTCCCGGCCGGATCCGGGCGGCGCCGGCCCGGATCGGGCCGCGGGTGGCGCGGGGCGGCGAGGGAAGGCGGCGGCGGAGGCGCGGCTCGCCGGGCGGAGGGGCGGCGCGGCTCGCGGGGCGACGGCGGCGGCGGAGGCGGCAGTCGGCGGCGGGGCGAGGCCGGCGCGGGAGGAGGCGCTGGGCGGCGGCGGAGCCAGGCGGCGGCGGGGCGGAGCCGGGCCGCGGGGGCCCCGCACGGGCCCGGCGGGCCCGCGGGTCGGCGGCGAGCTGGGGGACCGCCCTGGACACGTGGCGGCCCCTGGTTGGGTGAGGCGGCGGCGGCGACTTTTCCGGCGGCGGTGGACACGTCCGCCCGCGCGGATGCGATGAAATTAGGGTTTGGGGGTGTTTTGACCCGGATTTGGAGGAGGGAGCACATATTTATAGATAGGAGGAGCTAGGAGGCTCCAAATGAAGTGCGGTTTTCGGCCACGCGATCGTGATCGAACGGCGGAGAACATGGGAGTGCCTTAGATGGGTTATTGGGCTGTTTTGAAGGGGTGTTGGGCTGCAACACACACGAGGCCTTCACGGTTACCCGGTTAACCGTTGGAGTACCAAACGAACTCCGATTGACCCGAAACTTGACAGGCGGTCTTCCGGTGCTATACCAAGGCCACATGTCAAACCTCGGTTCATTATGAGAATGTTTAATACCCGCTCACGAAGAAAAGTAAAAGGGAACGCCGGGAGACATAGGAGCGCCGGATTGCAAAACGGACAACGGGAAAGATGCTCGGATTTATGAGACGAACACGTATGCGAATGCGATGCACATGATGACATGATATGAAATGCATGACATGACCAAAATGCAAAACGAAGAGAACCCAACCACGGAGGAAATATCATAACACATAGCCGGAAATGGCAAGAGTTGGATTACAAATATGGCAAGTTACATCTGGGGCGTTACATGTAGGTTGTCAAACGTATCGACAGACAGGACGTTGAGCCCTGCTCCGCCGTCGATGAGGGTTTTGGTATCTTGCACATTGCTGATGACTGGGGAGCACAACATCGGGAGGGCACCAGCGGTAGCCGTGCACTTGAGCTGATCTGCCGAGTTGAACCTGATGGGGCACTGGGATCATCTGAGTGGGTGTGTGGCCTCGAGCTTGGGGAAGATTGCATTCACTTCACGAGCAAACTGCTTGAAGATACACTGCGAGGCTGGGGCCTGGGCTCCGCCCAAGATGCAAGCGATAGCACACGGCTCATGGAAGCCCCCAGCCCCTTGTCTTGATGGTGGTCGTTATTCCTTCTTGGCGGTGGCGGCAGCGGGGGAAGACCGGCGTTGCCCAGAGGGCGATCCTCACGAGGCTGGTCTCTCCAGGCGCCCTCGCGAGGATGATCCTGCCAGCGGTCCTCACGAGGACGGTCGCACCACTCCTGGCACGGGCCACGGTCGTCCCAGCGTCCGCCACCACGTCCTCCTCCTCAGCCGTAGCGCGGTCGCTCCGTTCGGGGCGTCGATCGTAGCATCCTTCGTGAATGGCTCTGAGCTCTTGACAGTCACTGGTGTTGTGGGTGTTCAGGTTGTGGAAGGCGTAGAATGGCCGACTGTTCTTGGATGACTCGGGCCGATCTCTGCCTCGCTTGGTGTTGGGCTCCGCTGCGAGCACAACTGCTTCCTTGCGCTTCACGTCCTTGGCCTTGGCCTTCTTCTCCTCTGCGCCCGTAGCTGGCAGCTCGAGGAGGGAGAGGCGGCCCTTCTCAGCCCTTGCGCACTTTGTCACCAGGTTGAACAACTCCTGAGATGTGCACAACTCCTCGTGGATAGCTAGCTCTTCCTTCATTTTGACATCGCGGACGCCATCGAAGAACGCGGAGATGATGGCCTTGTCCATGACCTTGGGGATCTTGAGACGAGTGTTGTTGAAGCGCTGGATGTACTTCTGGAGGGTCTCTCCTGGTTGTTGCTTGATGCGGCGTAGGTCGCCCACGGCCGGTGAGCGGTCGCGAGTACCCTGGAAGTTGGCGATGAAGCGGTCGCGCATCTCGTCCCAGGAGGAGATCGAGCTCGGTGGCAGGTTCAGGAGCCAAGAGCGGGCACCGTCCTTGAGAGCCATGGGAAACTAGTCCACCATGACTTCCTCGTTGCCATTGGCAGCTTCTATGCTTAGCTCGTAGAGCTGCAGGAACTCCGCAGGGTCGGGGGTGCCGTCATAGCGAGGGGGTAGATCTGGCTTGAACTTGCCCGGCCTGGCGACGCTACGCAGCTCGGGGGTGCAGGCGCGGCAGCAGGCCGTGGTTGCCGGGGCCCGTCTCGGAGGTGGAGCTTGGTCTTGATGAGGTCCGCGCGCCGCCACGGTGGGTAGCGCGCGGTCTTGGCGAGGCGGCGCGGGGAGCACGGGTGCAGCTTCTCGCGGCCGAGGAGTTTCTTGGCAACTTCTCTCTTCGCACGCGGGCACCTGGCACGGTGGGTCGCGCCGTGGGGCCGCGCGTCTTGGCGCCAAGGCACCATCTTGGGGCAGAGGTGTTGGAGGCGCTCCATGAGCCACATCGCCCGTGGCTGGCGGAGGGTGAGGTAGAGAAAGGGACGGCGCTGGGGAGCCCCCTACGGCGCGGACGAGCTCGGTGACGTGGTCGAGCCAGTCCTCGTAGAGGTCGTCGACCAGGGGGTAGCGCAGGAGCTCGTTCGCCATGAGGAGCGCGGCCTGCGCATCCATGGGAGCGCGACGTGCATGTGACGAGGAACCGGCCGGGGTCAGCGATGGAGTGGCGGTGCGGCCGTCCTGCCGCACCGATGGGTGCAGCGAGGACGCTTGCTGCTCGTTCCCTGCCGGGCCAGTGGCGGCGTTGGCGGCAGTAGATGGAGAACGAAGAGGTGGCCTGCCGACGGGAGCCGTCTGAGTAACGCGGGCGGTGAGGGTAGCCCGGCTTTAAGCTCGAGCACGGCGAGCGTCCGCCATGGAGACGACGGAGCGACGGAACGTCGATCGACGGAAGGGAAGCTATGGTGCACCCCTACCTGGCGCGCCAAATGTCGGATCTCGGGTTCTGGCAAAACCCTTAAGGTTCGAACTCTGGGGTGCGCGCGAAGTTCTTTCCCTCCTACCAATCTATGCCCTAGTTCGCTAAGATCTCGAGGACGAACTCGACGAACTCGCAACACAGAAAGACACGAGATTTATACTGGTTCGGGCCACCATTGTGGTGTAATACCCTACTCCAGTGTGGTGGTGGTGGATTGCCTCTTGGGCTGATGATGAACAGTACAAGGGGAAGAACGGCCTCCTGAGGTTGAGGTGTTCTTGTGCTCGACTAACTTGTGTGGGTGAGATGCCTCTGAATCAGATGCCTCTACTGTGGTGGCTAGCTCTACTTAAATAGGCCTTGATCCTCTCCCCAAATATTGAGCGGGAAGGGAGCCAACAACGGCGGGCAATTTGAAAGGGGACAGCTAGTACAAGCTATCCAGACAAAAGTGGTCTTCGCCTGCAAAAGGCTCTGGTGGTGACGCCGTCTTGGGCTCCATGGTGACCTCCGTCTTGCCGTCCTGCTGGTCTTATGTCTCGTTGCACAGATGGGGAGACCTTTGCTTGATGCCTCGGTACTCTGCGCCTACGCCTGCCTCCTTAGCACCAAATAGGAAACAAGGACGCGGCGTGTGCTGGCGCCCGCCTGGTGTCGATCATCATTGCTCACGTCACGAGAGCCTCACTAGGTTCACCCCGCCTTGATATCTCCGCTCCTCGCGATCCTATCGAGCGTGGCCGCTCCTGAGGAGGTCTTGCGTGGTCTGCCCCGCGAGGCTTGGCCCCTCGCGAGGGTCTTGAACGCCTTGTCGATGAAGATGGGCCGTACGACCTGCTAGCATAGCCACACCGTGGGCCGCAGGCAGGCAAGTCTGGGACCCCCGTTCCAAGGACGCCAACAATCGCATTAGGGGCGAGGTTTGGACAGGGAAGCGAGAGTCCGCGGGGGCGGCCGGGGTGAGAGCCTCCTGGCCACGCTCGCTTGACACGGACCATGAAAATTTGGGTTTGTAATTCGAGGGGGAGTCCGGCACTTTGGCGACAAGGGGAGCCCGGTTCATCTTTGGGTTTACCGATGACACAGTCCCTTCCAGATCTCCGGTAGCAAGTTCCATAATTGCAGGGAGTCCGGCGGGCTCTAAACTCCCGTCTTCGGACCTGGTAATCTGCTCTGGATCTAAGGCCAGAGTGGCGGTCGGGGCCGCGAACCCTTCGAAGATCAAGTCTCCTCGGATATCAATGACACAGTTCAGATTTCCAAAACTGATCTGATGACCAGGGGCGTAGCTGCGATCTGCTCAAGGTGGCCAGTCGGGTTGGCATGTAGTACGAAGCCGCCGAATACAATAATTTGGCCAAGGAGGAAAGTCTTCCCCGATACGACATCATTGTGGATGACCGAACGAGCCATCGACCCTTCTGTCGATGGCACAGAGGAACTCTCAATGGAAGCACCAATGACGGTGTCAAAACCGGCTGATCTCGGGTAGGGGGTCCCGAGCTGTGCGTCTGAGGATCAAAGGTAACATGAGGCAGGGGACACGATGTTTACCAAGGTCGGGCCCTCTTAATGGAGGTAATACCCTACTTCCTCCTTGATTGACTTTGATGAGTATAGGGGTTACAAGAGTTGATCTATCTCGAGATCGTAATGGCTAAATCCTAGATGTCTAGCATGTATGATAATTATCACCTCTACGGACTAAACCCTCCGGTTTATATAGATACCGGAGGGGCCTAGGGTTGTACAGAGTCGGTTTACAGAGAAAGGAATCTTTACATCCGAATGCCAAGTTGGCCATCCACACAAAGGAGAGTCCCATCTGTACACGGGGGAAGGCCTTCTATCTTGTATATTTCTTGGCCCATTAGTCCAGATCATATCACATAGTCCGGGCGCCCCGGGGACCCCCTAATCCAGGACTCCCTCAGTGGGCACAACCCACCAGGGTGTGCTAGGAGGCCAAGCGCGCCCAGGGGGTTGTGCCCCCCTCGGTGCCCTCCCACACCGCCTCTTCGCCCTATAAATTGCCAAATATTCCAGAAACCCTAGGGGAGTCGACAAAACACAATTCCAGCCGCCACATGTTCCAGAACCACGAGATCCAATCAAAACACCATCACGGAGGGGTTCATGATCCTCATTGGTGCCTCTCCGATGATGCGTGAGTAGTTCACCATAGACCTATGGGTCCGTAGGCAGTAGCGAGATGTCTTCCTCTCTCTCTTTTGATTCTTAGTACAATGGTCTCTTTGAGATCTATTTGATGTAACTCTTTTTGCGGTGTGTTTATTGGGATCCGATGAACTTTGTGTTTATGATTAGATCTATATCCATGAATATTATTTGAGTCTTCTTTGATTTATTATATGCATGATTATTTATAGCGTCGTATTTCTTCTTCGAATTTTTGGTTTAGTTAGGCCAACTAGATCGATTTTTCTTGCCATGGGAAGAGGTGCTTGTTATGGGTTCGAACTTGTGGTGTTCTTTCCCAGTGACAAAAGGGGCGGGAAGACACGCATGTAGCATTTCTATTAAGGATAACAAGATGGGGGTATTCCTACATGAATAGATCTTGTCCACATCATGTCACCGTTCTTATTGCATTACTTTGTTTCCCCATGAACTTAATAAACTAGATGCTGCGGTCGATGTGTGGAGTAATATTAGTAGATGCACGCAGGAGTTGGTCTACTAATCTTGGATGTGATGCCTATATATTGATCATTTCCTTGTATATCATCATAATTATTCGATCTTCTATCAATTGCCCAACAGTAATTTGTTTACCCATCGTGTGCTATTTCTTGAGACAAGCCACTAGTGAAATCTGCGACCCCCGGATCTATTCTTTATAATATTCGCTTTGAGATCTATTTTTATTCGCTTTATTCAGATCTACTATTCCAAAAATCCAAAATTACCTTGCTGCACTTTTTATTACTTATTTTATTTTGCCTTTTATCGAGATCTATTTATCCAATCTACCAGAAATTTTATCCGTCAACTTGACAATTTCTGGCGCAGTTACCCGAAGAGGGATTAACAACCCCTCATACGCTTCGGGTTGCAAGTATTTGTTCTTTGTGTGCATGTACCATTTACATAGTGTTTATTAGTTCTCCTACTGGATTGATACCTTGGTTTCACAACTGAGGGGAGTACCTACCGTAGTTGTACTGCATCATCCCTTCCTCTTTGGGGAAATACCGACGCAGTTTCAAGCGACATCATAAACACACATAATAACTTTACATATTTTCATATATGATATGTGAATTTGTAAACTTTTTTGTATTCCAATTTAACACTTATGTAATGCCTTCTAAGAATACATTATCATATATCATTGAAAGTACTCTTTATCTATATCATACCACATACCACAATAGTTGAAAACAATTTTTTTCACATTTGTTTACATGCGATTTTTTCAAATTGGTAAAATTAGTTTCATAGTTTCAATTCACATAGTATAGTGTGTCAATTTTTAACATATATCAGATATCACATATGACACAGTAAACATATCACGTTTCAGTTATGATCTTTTGACATTAGGTCAAAATAGTTTCACATATCAACCAATAGACATTTATGTTAATAATCACATAAAACACTTATAAGCGAGCTTTAGAAAACAAACTTCAACATACCACATAATACATGTTTCACCATATGCGAGCTTTAGAAAACAAATTTCAAGAACAGAAACACATCTTAACCTACCACAAACATGAAGAAGAACGAACAGATTTACCTGATGGAACACCTTTAAGAACTGTGTTCTTGTGTCTGATATCGCTGAAGAACTATTGATTTCTTCATGGGGGATGAACTATTAAGAAGAACACTTTGTTTGATCAGTTTCAGGATAGAGGGAGGAAAACCAGTAGTTGTATGAACGGGGAAGAAGAAGACGCCTGTTCTCTATGACACGGTCGATAGCACAAAGGGGAGAAAAGTAGTACTTGTACTCTATATTTAACTAATCATGACATGGAAATGTGTTGTCTTGTCATACAGTAATTTTTTACTGCGTTCACTATGAAGCAATTGAGCACTCTTTCACTGTACGGAGCTATATCCATAGTAGTATATTTACTTGTCTTCCACAAGAAGACAAGTGGTACCTTGCACTCCGCGTTTAATTGAAGAACAGCTGCCTACCTGCCAACTTTCTTCCTAATTAGACAATACATATTAATTCTCACATGCACTATAAAATATTTCATATGTGTGAATTGTGATTTATAAGCTCCGCCATTTATACAATTGATATGAAAATAGAATAATTTTCAAAAAGATTCAGAGCTTACAATTTTATATTTATATAAGTACATCCCAGGTATATAAATCTCTAGTGCATAATAACATTTAAATTAAATAAATTTAATATAATAAAAACACCATCCAGTTATGTTCATAATAATTTCATATAATACATAATCATGTATCAGATGATTCACATGCATATTTTTAACAAAACAGATTATTTTATCATACCATATTTTAGAATATTAAATTTTATCATTTTGTACCTTGTTCCAAATTTTCATAATACTTTCATAGCTATTTAAAAATTCACAGTTTCATTTTCACATATATATATGCGGATACCAAAGAATCCAAGAGTATATATCATTTTCACATATTCTTGTTTGCGAGCTTGCTTAATATTTTGTTTTTTTCACAATTCCACATGCTTCAGCATTACAAATTGATTTCCTAAATTTTACATGCAAAATATATGTCACATTTAGTTATATTTCACTTATGATGTAGATGTTGGAAGTCAAATTTTTCTGCCAATGTACTGAAGTTCTGTCACCCCATTGGTATCGGCATAGACTTTTAGGCAACTAGCTATAACACTGTAGACTTTATGAAGAAATGACAACTTGTAGCAACCTAAAAGCTATCAATATATCTTTAGCACACCTTGGTACAAAATATATAAGTTTATTTTTTACCATTATGCTGATGAAGAAAAACCAATCTTAAACTACAGGAGCCACGTTTGATTCTAGATTGATGGTTATTATTTTGTTATATGAAACGCAGCTTTAATGTGTTTATACTTTATAATAAATTTTATTAATGTTTTGCACATTCTATATTTATACCTATTTTTAAGCAAACAATATATTTAGTATAATGAACTAATTTTGCTGAATTTACTTTATGGAAAACTTCCAGTCTGCAAAAATGTTATAATTATCTTATAAAAAATTATTTCAACACTTCATATTTAATTTATAGCTTTTTCATAAGATTAACATGATTGATCACAATTCATATAGCACATGATTAAATTTATAAAATTTAAGTACACACTTCATGTTCTCCTAGCTTTGTCATGTTAACACATCTACAAAGATAAAGCACACACATATAATTCAGTTAACACATCTATGTTCTCCTACCTTCAGTAAACATAAAGCACACACATCTCTCTCTCTCTCTCTCTCTCTATATATATATATATATATATATATATATATATATATTTGGAAACATGGATCTAGTTATTTTACTACAATTTGTAAATAATACAAAATCACATAACACATGATTTGTTGGGAAACGTTGCATGGAAAACAAAATAAACTACGCACACGCAATGATCTATCCATGGAGATGCATAGCAACGAGGGGGAGAGTGTGTCTACGTACCCTCGTAGACCATAAGCAGAAGCGTTTCTCAACGCGGTTGATGTAGTCGAACTTCTTCGCGCTTCAACTGATCAAGTACCAAACGCACGGCACCTCTGCGTTCTGCACACGTTCAGCTCGGTCACGTCCCTGGCCTTCTTGATCCAGCAAGACATCGAGGTAGTAGATGAGTTCCATTAGCATGACGGCGTGGTGACGGTGATGGTGAAGTGATCCTCGCAGAGCTTCGCCTAAGCACTGCGAAAATATGAACGAGGGTGTAAACGGTAGAGGGGGGGCGCAACACACAACTAGGCAATTGTCTCGGGTGTGCTAGGGCCCCCCCCACATATATATAGGTGGGAGGGAGAGGCCAGGAGGCACCCCAAGTAGGACCGAATCCTACTTGGCTTCCTCCTAGGCTGGTCGCCCCCTTGTCGGTGCAACAAACCCTGGGTCCGTTGCCCAGACTATGCACAAGCACGAGAACAAGATCACAGCATCAAGGTCAGATTGAAGCACAAGGGATCAGTTCTCCGAAGGACCAAGACTAGCCAGAGAAGTAAGATATTGCTAACGGAAAAACCTCCCTTGCCGGGAAGGCGAGCCTGGCAAGGATGGGGTTACCTATGGAAGCAAGCCTTCGGGTCGTCCCGACAGGCCTGCCGGCGCTTACGGAGGCAAAAGCACTCCACCGCACCACCTCATCACGATGCACGTCGTCGATCAGTGCGGTGTCAAGCCCCAAAGTGACTAAGTGGCTGCTATTCGCCATATGGCAGCCACTTCCTATAGAAAATACCTCCAAGTGACACCCGTCGTAAGACGTGTCAAGCAAGCAGGCACGAAGTTGGCAAAACAGCCCGACAGGGCCTGCCAGGTGAGCTGTGATGTGACATTGAGTGGCGCATTTAATGCACTCTGTCAGCCTATAGAGTTAGGTATGATAGCATTGTTTGCTATCTAATCAATGCATACTGATACGTCTCCAACCTATCTATAATTTTTTATTGTTCCATGCTATTATATTATTTGTTTTGGATGTTTTATATGCATTAATATGCTATTTTGTATTATATTTGGGACTAACCTATTAATCTAGAGCCCAGTGTCAGTTTCTGTTTTTTCCTTGTTTTAGATTTACGCAGAAAAGGAAACCAAACTGAGTCCAAACGGAATAAAACTTCCGCGATGATTTTTCTTGGACCAGAGGATATCCAGAGGACTTGGAGTCCAAGTGTAGGATCAAAAGTAGGTCTAGAGGGGGTGATTAGGCAACTTGACCAAATAAAAATCTAGCCTTTTCCCAATTTTAATTCTTGACAGATTTTAACAACTTAGCACAAGTCAAGCAATCTAACTACACATGCAATTCTAAGAGTATAGCAGTGGAATGTAAATCATTGCATATGAAGGTAAAGTGAGGGGTTTGGAGTGGCAAATGCAATGTAGACACGGCGATTTGTGGCATTGTTTTGATAGGTGGTTCTATCATACATCCACGTTGGTGGAGATTTCAACCCACGAAGGGTAACGGTTGCGCGAGTCCACAGAGGGCTCCACCCACGAAGGGTCCACAAAGAAGAAACCTTGTCTATCCCACCATGGCCATCGCCCACGAAGGACTTGCCCCACTTGGGTAGATCTTCACGAAGTAGGCAATCTCCTTGCCCTTACAAACTCCTTGTTTCAACTCCACAATCTTGATGGAGGCTCCCAAGTGACACCTAACCAATCTAGGAGACACCACTCTCCAAAAGGTTATGGATGGTGTGTTGATGATGAACTCCTTGCTCTTGTGCTTCGATAGTCTCCCCAACACTCAACTCTCTCTCACAGATTTGGCTATGGTGGAAATACGATTTGAGTGCAAACCAACTTGGGGAAGGCTAGAGATCAAGATTCTTGTGGTTGGATTGGAATATCTTGGTCTCAACACATGAGTAGGTGGTTCTCTCTTAGAAAATGAATGCTAGAAGTGTACGCATGCTCTGATGGCTCTCTCACTTATGGAGAGGAGAGTGGAGGGGTATATATAGCCTCCACACAAAATCTAACCGTTACACACAAACGAGCCAACTCGGTCAGACCGAATATGTGAACTCCGTGGACCGATTCAGTTGAAAATGTGAACGTTAGAGTTTTCGGTGGGACCGACATGATCAACTCGGTGAGACCGATGTGCTAGGGTTAGGGTAAAACTTAATATCGGTTTGAACGATTACTTCAACTCAGTGAGACCGATTTCAGTAAAAAGCAAACAGAGAGTTGGTCAGGCAAACTCGGTGGGACCGATCGCTCCTTTTGGTGAGACCGATTTCAGTAACAAGCAAATAGAGAGTTGGTCGGGCAAACTCGGTGGGACCGATCACTCCTTTCGGTGAGACCGAAACGTAATGAAAGGGAAACAGAGAGTTTGCATTGCAAACTCGGTGGGACTGATCGCTCATTTCGGTGAGACCGAAACGTTAACAAGGGGAACAAAGAGTTTGCAATCCCATCTCGGTGAGACCGAGATACCTATCGGTGAGACCGAACTTAATAGGGTTTCTGGCTATGGCTATGTCAAGTGAACTCGGTGGCGCCAGATGAATTGAAGCGGTGGGGCCGAGTTTGACTTTAGGTTTAGGACATATTTGGATATGAGAAAGTGGTTGAGGGTTTTGGAGCATATCACTAAGCATTTTTAGCAAGTAGACCATTAAGCAACACCTCATCCCCTTTTAATAGTATTGGCTATCCTATGGACTCAATGTGATCTTGGATCACTAAAATAGAAATGAAGAGTCTTGAGCTCCTGCCAATATTTGTCCTTAGCATTTTGAGGGGTCCACATCTCTTAGTCCATGCCATGCCAATCATTGAACCTTCTAAAATAATCGTCTTGAAAGGATATTAGTTCAATGAGCTATATGGTTTTAAGAATTACCAAAACCACCCAGGGATTAGTTGCACTTTCAATCTCCCCCTTTTTGGTAATTGATGACAACATATTGTCGGCGTCCTGGGAACGGGGGTTGTCAGTGTCAAAACCGGCGGATCTCGGGTAGGGGGTCCCGAACTGTGCGTCTAGGCGGATGGTAACAGGAGACAAGGGACACGATGTTTTACCCAGGTTCGAGCCCTCTTGATGGAGGTAAAACCCTATGTCCTGCTTGATTAATATTGATGATATGGGTAGTACAAGAGTAGATCTACCACGAGATCAAGGAGGCTAAACCCTAGAAGCTAGCCTATGGTATGATTGTTGTATGTTGGAGATTGTCCTACGGACTAAAACCCTCCGGTTTATATAGACACCGGAGAGGGTTAGGGTTACACAAAGTCGGTTACAATGGTAGGAGATCTGAATATCCGCATCGCAAAGCTTGCCTTCCATGCTAAGGAAAGTCCCATCCGGACACCGGACAAAGTCTTCAATCTTGTATCTTCATAGTCCAGGAGTCCGGCTGAAGGTATAGTCCGGCTACCCGGACACCCCCTAATCCAGGACTCCCTTAGTAGCCCCTGAACCAGGCTTCAATGACGATGAGTCCGGCGAGAAGATTGGCTTCGGCATTGCAAGGCGGGTTCCTCCTCCAAGTTCTTCATAAAAGTTTATGAACACTAAGGGTAGTGTCCGGCTCTGCAAAATAAGTTTCCACATATTGCCATAGAGAGAATAATATTAACACAAATCTAATCTGCTGACGTACTCCGTAGCATGACATCACACTACGGCCAAGCCTTTATTCGAATCGTTTTTACTTCCCCACCTCAGCGCATTTTGCGAGACGGTTTCCTTGACACGTCTTGTCAAAGCAGAGATCGTGTCCCCCATTTACATGATTCTCATCAATACGGACGTGGGTAACCCAACCGCGCCATTTATCACGGTGCTTGGGAGATAAGCGAGTTTTACCAGGCTGGTGGGGATGCATAGCCGCATCCGCCCATATAAGGGGATAAGGATCCACCTTTTTACCTACGCCTTCTTCCTCCTCTGCTTATCCATCTCCTGCGTACCCGAGCTCCAGCGCCCAAGTCCGCACTTCCCACCTCAACCTTCTCCAGCCATGTCCGGAGCGGGAGGCAAGTGGATGGTCTCCTCCGTCACGGAGGGCCATATGAAAAAGCTAAGGAAGGCCGGATACTTGTCTAACGACATCGCGCATCGGCTTCCCGAAGAGGGGCAACTCCTCCCCACCCCAAGGCCCCATGAGAGGGTAGTATTCCTTCCCCATTTCCTCCGCGGACTAGGCTTTCCTCTCCACCCGTTCGTCCGGGGGCTCATGTTCTACTATGGCCTAGATTTCCATGATCTGGCCCCGAACTTCGTCCTCAACATATCGGCGTTTATCGTCGTGTGTGAGGCTTTCCTCCGTATCCGCCCCCATTTCGGCCTTTGGCTCAAGACCTTCAACGTCAAGCCGAAGGTGGTGCGCGGTAACCAGGCGAAGTGTGGAGGCGCCATGGCGGGCAAGATAGCCAACATCCTATGGCTCGAGGGCTCCTTTGTGGAGACCCTGAAGGGGTGGCAATCGGGGTGGTTTTACATCACCGAGCCGCGCGATCCCAGCTGGGTCACAGCCCCTGAGTTCCGGTCCAGACCCCCTACGCGGCTCACGTCTTGGAAAGAGACGGGCCTGTCGTGGGGCAATAAAGGAGAGGTAACCGGACTGCAAAAATGCATCCAAACCTTGGTGAACAAGCAGCTTAACCTTGTTAACGTAGTCCAGGTTATGCTCGTCCGCCGGATCCTCCCGTGTCAGCAACGGGGCTTCAATTTGTGGGAGTTCGACCCAGCGCAGCATCCAACCCTGAGCAGGCTCTTCGACACAACGTACGAAGACGCCTAGAAGGTGCTATTCAAAGGTGCCGAGGCTCCCGCATCCGCTTCCGAGGACCGCGGATTCAGCACGCAGCTTCCTGCTAGTGCGGTAAGCTATTTTTACCTTTTACAGGATGTTGGTTTTCCATAGTTTGACTCTATGCGGGATCTAAACTCCCTTTCCTTTGATAGGATTGGCTGGCGAAGTCCGGACAGATCGACTATCTGGTCCCTTTTCCCGAAGACCCAGCCGACGCTCGCTTAGCGAAGCTGCTGGCTCCGGCACCTTACGTGGTGCCGGATAAGAAGGCCAAGAAGAGGGCCACGGGGACTCGAAAGAGTTCCCGACGCCAGGAGGTGTCGGATTCTTCATCCGATGAATCCGAGACGCGCTCCTACCGTGAAAACGAGGAGGAGGAAGAAGAAACCTCTCCCCCTCCAGTGGGGGGAGGAAAGAAGAGGAAGGCCGCCCCAACAGGGGAGGCCGAAGGGTCCAAGAAGGGGAAGACCCTTCCTCCGGACTACTCCACTGATGCCGACGACGGCGAAGAGGAGTGGCCACAAAGGGCCAGGCGCCCGGCGGGATCGTAAGTATTCAGACACTAGAGTAACTCATAGCATTCCTTTGTTGCACAGCTTTTCCTTATGTCGAATATAATTATGCAGTCCGCCCAAGGCCGGGCTCGACGAGTCGTCGAGCGGTTCCCTGGATTCATCAGATGTGAATTCAGTTCCTCCCGCTGCCTCCCCCCGCACTGCGGACGACGCCGAAGTGGCGTCGCGACAAGCTCCGGGCCAAGAGGAGGTGGTCCTGGAACAGCCGCGAGGCGACCTCCCGGACTCCGGGAGTAAAGGGGACAAGACCCCCCTAGGGCTCCAAGTCCGGCTTTGAGGCGGACACCGCGCCGGAATCCTCAACGGTTCCGGACCACGGTAGGCGAACTCCTTCCAAGAGGAGCAAGCCTTCTGAGCCTGCGGCCTCCGTCCAACCGGAGGTGTCGGACAATCTGCTGGAGGTGCTTAACGGTGCCTCCATCAAGGAGGAGCACCGTACTATTATGAGTACGGTGCTCCAGAAGGTTCAGTGCGCCAAGAGCGGACTGACTGAAGCTTGTGCCAGCCTTCTAACAGGCTTCGAGGTAAGTAAAAAATATGTAAAAGTATTACCGCATAGACAGTAGCCCCTGATGCTCTGTTTGGCGTTCGGAAAGAAAAGCCGAATAGAGGATCTAATAAATTTCGCAGGAGTCTAACAAAAAATGAGTCAATATGCGTATGCAGGCTTCGCTGCTTGCGACCGCCGCACTGACTGCGGAGGTAGGCACCCTGAAACAGGGTCTCGAGCGGTCCGAGCAAGAGCTCGGCCTTGCCAGGCGGCAGCTCGAGGATAAAGAAGGTAAGAGATACCTTATAGAAAATATATAAAAAGATGCAATTGCAAAAAAATGACAGGATTATGCTGCTTATTGCAGGGGCCACAACTGAGGTGGCTTCCGTCAAGCAGGCGCTGTCTGAGGCCGAGAAGAGATCGGCCTCAGAGTGCACTGAGCGGGAGAAATTTGAGGCACAGGTCGGCGAGGCGCAGCAAGAGCTTCAGGCTCTCATGAAAAAACATGAGAGTTTGGAGCTTGACTTGAAGACGCGAGCGTCTGAGCTCGCCACGGCCATCGAGACTGCCAAGTCTGCCAAGGCCGAATCCCAGAAGGCCCTCCAGGAATTGGATGTGGTGAAAAAGATAGCGGCGGGTAAGGCATTCTTTATGCAAAGCAAACATACAAAAGTAAGCTACTTGTTACTTACCCGAATTCGGAGCTCTCCAGGAGCGTTCGCAGATATTCCCCATAGCGTATCTGATGCCGCCGCATTCTACCGAGCCAAGGAGGGCAGTTCGACGGAGAAGGTGTTCTGGTCTCAGTATGCTGAGGCCGGACACCCTGCGCCCTTGAGCGACCAGCTGAAGCAGCTGATCGAGCTCCATAAGGCGGCCGAACAGGCCATGAAGGGCCTCATAGTTCGGCTGTGGCCTGGAGAGGCCTTGCCTGGGAGCTACTTTGGATTGGTGCAGCGGCTGATGGAATCCTGTCCAAGGCTCGAGGTCATCAAGCGCTCCATCTGCATCGAAGGTGCCCGGAGGGCCCTTGCCCGCGCTAAGGTGCACTAGGGCAAGCTGGACGGTGAGAAGCTTGTGAAGGACGGGCCACCGTCGGGGAAGGAGCATCGCAAGCCTGAGAATTATTATAAAAACGTTCTGAAGGGTGCCCGCCTTATGGCGGATGAATGTACCAAGGATGTAATTTTTGAGTGAACTCGCTCGTATTGTCCTGTGCGCTGATAACTTGTTCATATGCGCTAAGCAATGCTTTTTGAATTTAAAATATTACTTTCTGTGCGGCCGTTTATCAAAAATTGAGAGATGGCCAGTCGTCGGCTTCTGCCCCCATGCCACTAGTGCTAGGGTGTTCGGGATAAACCTGAGCGCTCTCTTGCCCATGTTTGGGTCCTTCGAGGGAGGCGCTCAGCACAACGAACAAGGCAATCGGACTATAATGCTTGAACACTCTCACTTAGCCATAGAACTCTATAATTTTAAATTTCGGCGAAGCCCCTAGTATTCGGAAGACCGAGTTCGGGGCGCTATCCATGCCTTGGCCGGACAAATCCAGTTCCTCGCTCTAAGCCGCATAAGTCTTTGAGGACTCGAAAAACCTCTCGAACAGCGACCGGTCTCTCGCTTCATCATGACAGTCAGTTTTAGCTTTCTCTACTGAGGTGCTCAGCCCAGCTCAATTGGGGCACAATCGCAGTAGTTCTCCTAGTGCTACCTTAGCCGATATAGCGGAACGTAAGGTACCAAAACATAGGAGTCGGGCAAACCCAACTATTGACCCAAGACATGATTCGGAGCTGATGCATATAATGCTATAAGTTCGGGGTGCCGCACTTGTGAAAGTGTTCGGACTTCTCACACCATATTGAGGGGTACTGAAGCCCCTGGCGTATTTGCCGTACCACAGTGTACGGGTGCAACATGTCATTAATGAACATATATTCGTAAAAAAAGGTAATGCAAAAATATATAAAGGCTATGCATTGTTTAACAAAAAAGCTGTGATCAAAGCAGAACGATACAAATAGCGCGATAAGCAAAAGGTTGGACTATTGAACATGTCCGGTCCAGGGGCAGGCCGCGGAATTGTATGCAAAATAGGTATACTGCTCGTGATAGAGACCACCTGGTAGTTCCATAATGCGGCATAGCTTGTCTGCATCCCTGGTTCTTGCATCGTTTGTGCGGCAGTTGAATTGCCGAACAGGTCGTCTGAAGTATGGAGTCCTGAAAGTAAGAGAAGATAAAGAAAGAATTCGGCAGCCCCTAGTGCGGTTTAAGCCGTGTTTTGGGCGTGCTGTGATGGTGCCCCTTCCCCTGCGCCCATGGTATTTTGAGAGCGTAGTTATGTACGCGAAGCGCTGGTTTCGCTATTTCGCGAGGGCTGGGGTTGGGGCCGCATTGCTACGCCTGCTCAGAACGTGCCAGACGGTCTTGTTGTAGGTTACTCCGGGCGCGCTTGACGGTGTCCGGCCTTTTAACGGCCGGGCTGGAGAACTGCCTAGAGAGGTTGCTTTGTACTTCCGCTGCGAGGGCGGCCGTGTGCTCCTCCGTTCGGAGGGAGCGTTCGGTGTTTCCATTGACTGTGATTACTCACTGAGGGCCTGGCATCTTGAGCTTAAGGTATGCGTAGTGCGGTATCGCATTGAACTTTGCAAATGCGGTTCGCCCGAGCAGTGTGTGATAACCACTGCGGAATGGGACTATGTCGAAGATTAACTCCTCGCTTCGGAAGTTATCCGGAGATCCGAAGACCACTTCAAGTGTGACTGAGCCTGTACAGTTGGCCTCTACACCTGGTATGACGCCTTTAAAGGTCGTTTTGGTGGGCTTAATCCTCAAGGGATCTATGCCCATTTTTCGCACTATGTCCTGGTAAAGCAGGTTCAGGCTGCTGCCGCCGTCCATAAGGACTCCTGTGAGATGAAATCCGTCAATAATTGGGTCTAGAACCAATGCGGCGAACCTGCCATGACGGATGCTAGTGGGGTGGTCCCTTTGATCAAAAGTGATCGGGCAGGAGGACCATGGGTTGAACTTTGGGACGACTGGCTCTATCGCGTATACGTCCCGTAACGCACGCTTCCGCTCTCTCTTGGGGATGTGGGTTGCGTATATCATGTTCACCGTCCGCACTTGTGGGGGAAAACCCTTCTTTCCACTGTTGTTCGGTGGCCTGGGCTCCTCCTCGTCGTCGCTACGTAGCCCCTAGTCTCTATTTTCGGCATTTAACTTGCCTGCCTGCTTGAACACCCAACAATCCCTGTTGGTGTGATTGGCTGGCTTTTCGGGGGTGCCATGTATCTGGCACAAGCGGTCGAGTATTCGGTCCAAACTGGACGGGCCCTGAGTATTTCTTTTGAATGGCTTTTTTCGCTGACCGGATTTGTAGCCTCGGAATCCGGCATTGACTGCCGTATCCTCGCTGCTGTCGCTGTTAACGCGGTGTTTTTGCTTGTTCCGGCGCGCCCTGCCACTTTTGTCCTTGGTATCCGAATTACCAAGGTTCTTGGTTAAGTTGTTGTTGCGAGCTAGCCAGCTGTCTTCTCCCGCGCAAAAGCGGGTCATGAGTGTCGTGAGGGCTGCCATAGATTTCGGCTTTTCCTGTCCAAGGTGCCTGGCAAGCCACTCGTCACGGATATTATGCTTGAAGGCTGCTAGGGCCTCTGCGTCCGGACAGTCGACTATTTGGTTTTTCTTTGTTAGGAACCGTGTCCAGAATTTCCTAGCCGATTCTTCTGGCTGCTGAATTATGTGGCTTAGGTCATCAGCGTCCGGTGGTCGCACATAGGTGCCCTAAAAATTGTCGAGGAATGCGGCTTCCAGGTCTTCCCAAGAACCGATTGAATCTGCCGGCAAGCTGTTAAGCCAATGCTGGGCTGGTCCCTTAAGTTTGAGTGCGAGGTATTTGATGGCGTGTAGATCATCGCCGCGGGCCATGTGGATATGGAGGAGATAATCCTCGATCCATACCGTAGGATCTGTTGTGCCATCGTATGATTCGATGTTCACGGGTTTGAAACCCTCAGGGATTTTTTGATCCATTACTTCATCTGTGAAGCATAGTGGTTGTGCGGTGCCTCTATATTGGGCTATATCACGACGCAACTCCAATGAGCGCTGTCTACTATGTTCGGCCCGGCCGGATTTATTATGTCCGGAGTGACGATCCCCGTCACATGTCGTAGGGCGCCCACGCGATCCGTAGATCGATCTTGTTTGTCTTGCCTTGTCCTCCAGTATCTCTTGCAGGTCTGGCGCGTTTTCCCGTGCCTTAGCATGTTTTGCGCGGCGCCGGGGCACGGCTTGAGTGGAGGGCCGAGAGGCCTCTCTGTCACGGCCACGAGGTGGCCGGTCGGCCATGTCATGCGCTGGTGATGTAGGTGCTTCCTCCTCTAATCGGGGTAGCAGCCTGCGCTTTGGGTAACTCTTGGAGGGGCGTTCGAGTTCATACTCTTCGGCCGCAAGGACTTCAGTCCATCTGTCAGCTAGCAAATCTTGATCATCTCTAAGCTATTGCTGCTTTTTCTTGAGGCTGCTTGCCGTGGCTATAAGCCTGCGTTTAAAACGCTCTTGTTCGGCTGGATCCTCTGGCACGACGAATTCGTCGTCGTCGAGGCTTGCCTCGTCTTCGGAGGGAGGCATATAATTATCATCCTCAACCTCTCTGTCTGCCGCTCTCTCGTGAGGGCTGGCTTCTTCATCCTCCTGTGCTGATTCTTGCTGGAGGGGGTGTTCTTCGGCGCTATCCGGAGTATTATTATCACCCGTGCCGGAATCACCGTTTTTTCCTTTGGCGGGATTTATAGCGGCGCCGCTGACGCCGGCGCTTGGTCTGTTTCTTGGATGCGTCATCCTCTGCCGTTCCATCGCCATCTCCATGTTTTGGAGTGTCCACCATATATATGTCGTATGACGAGGTGGCCTTCCAGCGCCCTACAGGTGCTAGTTCTTGGTCGTCTCCTGCATCGTCGTCCATACCGTCGATGTCTTCGGAGTCGAAGTCGAGCATGCCGGTTAAGTCGTCGATAGTGGCTACGAAGTGGGTGGTGGGTGGGCTTCGAATTTCTTCATCGTCCGTATCCCAACCTTGCTGACCGTAGTCCGGCCAGGGCTCTCCTGATAAAGAGAAAGACTTTAGTGACTTCAGGATATCACCGAAGGGCGAGTGCTGAAAGATGTCCGCGGCGGTGAACTCCATGATCGGCGCCCAATCGGATTCGATTGGCGGGCGCGCGGAGGGCGCGGAGTCCGGAGAGGAATCCGGCCCCTCGGAGTCATGAGCCTTGCGGGGTGCGGGGCTGGCGTTCGGCTCG
Source organism: Aegilops umbellulata (assembly GCA_032464435.1). Taxonomy (NCBI): domain Eukaryota; kingdom Viridiplantae; phylum Streptophyta; class Magnoliopsida; order Poales; family Poaceae; genus Aegilops; species Aegilops umbellulata. The sequence goes on along the minus strand of CP136058.1, from coordinate 153,713,702 downwards.
ATCGCCTTTGAGATCGTAGCCCCCGAGGCGGCGTCCAACCACTCATCCTCGATCGGTGCAGTAGGCTCCGAATTAAGGGTCGGAACCAATGCGCGTGCGGCCTCCAGGACACTGTTCGGTGGCAGAGCTAGATCATGCCCATCGAGACAGTGCGGTGCGCTTGGCTGTGGCTCGAATCCATCGAAGATCAAGTCCCCGCGGATGTCCGCCGTGTAGTTTAAACTTCCAAATCTGACCTGATGGCCAGGAGGGTAGCTTTAGATCTGCTCCAGGTGGCCAAGCGAATTGGCCCGCAGTGCGAAGCCGCCAAAGACGAAGATCTATCCGGGGAGAAAAGTCTCACCCTGGACCGCATCGTTGTTGATGATCAAAGGAGCCATCGGGCCTAAAAGCGACGACACAGAGGAACTCTCAATGAAAGCACCAATGTCGGTGTCAAACCGGCGGATCTCAGGTAGGGGGTCCCGAACTATGCGTCTAGGCGGATGGTAATAGGAGACAAGGGACACAATGTTTTACCCAGGTTCGGGCCCTCTTGATGGAGGTAAAACCCTACGTCCTGCTTGATTAATATTGATGATATGGGTAGTACAAGAGTAGATCTACCACGAGATCAAGGAGGCTAAACCCTAGAAGCTAGCCTATGGTATGATTGTTGTATGTTGGAGATTGTCCTACGGACTAAAACCCTCCGGTTTATATAGACACCGAAGAGGGTTAGGGTTACACAAAGTCGGTTACAATGGTAGGAGATCTGAATATCCGCATCGCCAAGCTTGCCTTCCACGCCAAGGAAAGTCCCATCCGGACACGAGACGAAGTCTTCAATCTTGTATATTCATAGTCCAGGAGTCCGGCTGAAGGTATAGTCCGGCTACCCGGACACCCCCTAATCCAGGACTCCCTCAGGGGTCCCCAGACTTCCCGCCTACGACCCATGGCGTGGCTCCACCAGCGGCCCCGTACGGCCCATCTTCACCAGCAAACACTCAAGACCCTCACGAGGGGCCAAGACTCGCGAGGTGGACGACGCAAGACCTCCTCGGGTGCGGCCTCACCAAACCGGCTCGCGAGGGGCGGAGAGATCAAGGCAAGGGGCACCTCGCGAGGTTCCAGTGACGCAAGCCATGATGGCTGGAGCCAGGCGGGCGCCAGCTTGCGCAGTGTCCTCGTTTACTCTTTGGTGCTAAAGAGGCAGGCGCAGGCGAGGAGTCCCGAGGCATCAGGCAAAGGTTGTCATATTGTTGCAACGAGACCAAGACCAGCAGGACGGTAGGACGGAGGTCACTGTGGAGCCCAAGACGGCGTCACCACCAGAGCCTTTGGCAGGCGAATACCACCTTTAGTCAGGATACCTTGTACTAGTTGTCTCCCTTCGAATTTGGCCATTGTGGCATCCCTTCCCGCTCAATATTTGGGAAGAGGACCAGGGCCTCTATAAATAGGACTAGCCACCACTGTAGGAGGCATCTCATCAGGGAACGGATCTTGAGCCATTCTGATCATCCTCATCCACACAAGCTCACCAAGCACAAGAGCCCTCTCCTCAGGAGGCTGTTCTTCCCTTGTAACTATTCATCCTCAGCCCAAGAGGCAATCCACCACACCACACTGGAGTAGGGTATTACACCACATCGGTGGCCCGAACCAGTATAAACTCTTGTGTCTCTCGTGCTTTGGGTTCGGCGAGCTAGGCCTTGCGATCGTTGCGAGAGCGAGCTAGGGAGGGAGAGATCTTCATGCTCACCCCAGTGTTCGAACCTCAAGGGTTTGCCGGAACCCGCAATCCGACATTTGGCGCACCAGGCAGGGGTGCGTCGAAGCTTTCCTTCCACCGGTTGTGTCCCGTCGCTTTGTCGCATCCATGGTGGACGCTCGTCGAGTCCGCGCTGAGCGCCGGGCCGCCCTCACCGCCCGCGTCGCTCAGACAGCTCCTGTTGGCGGGCCTCCCCATCTTTCCCTGTCGCCCGCCGCCAACGCCACCACCGGCCCGGCGGGAAACGAGCAGCAAGCGTCCTCTCTGCACCCCTCTGTGCGGCGGGATGGCCGCACCGCCACTCCTTCGCTGACCCCAGCCGGCTCGTCCTCCCACGCTCGCCGCGCTCCCACTGACACGCAGGCCGCGCTGCTCATGGCGCACGAGCTCCTGCGCTACAGCCCCGTCGACGACCTCTACGAGGACTGGCTGCACCGCATCGCCGAGCTCGTCAGCACCACAGCGGGCTCCCCCGCGCCATCCCGCTCGCTGCCTCGCCCTCCGCCAGCTGCGGGCAACGTGGCTCACGGGGCGCCTCCACCGCATCTTCACCAAGAGGGCGCTCTGGCGCAAGACGCGTGCCCTCCCGGCATGACCCACCGTGTCGGGCGCCCGCGCGAGAAGAAGGAAGGTGCCAAGAAGTTCGCCGGCCGCAAGGGAATGCTCCCGCGTTCCCAGCGCCACCGTGACAAGACCGCTTGCTGCGGGCAGTGGTGGTGTGCGGGCATCAAGGGCAGGCTCTGCATCCGCAAAGGGCCCCGGTGGCCACGACAGGCTGCCGCGCCTTCACTCCTGAGCTACGTAGCGTCGCCTGGCCGGGCAAGTAATAGCCGGACCTGCCTCCTCGCTATGACGACACCCCCGACCCTGCGGAGTTCTTGCAGCTCTACGAACTGAGCATCGAGGCGGCCAACGGAGACGAAAAAGTCATGGCGAACTGGTTCCCCATGGCTCTCAAGGATGGCGCTTGTTCGTGGCTCCTGAACCTGCCCCCAGCTCTATCTCCTCCTGGGATGAGATGCAGGACCACTTCGTCGCCAACTTCCAGGGCACTCGCGACCGCCCTCCGGCCGCGGGTGACCTGCGCCACATCACGCAGCAGCCAGGGGAGACTCTGCAAAAGTACATTCAGCGCTTCAACAACGTTCGTCTCAAGATCCCCAAGGTAACGGACGAGGCCATCATTTCGGCGTTTTCCGATGGCGTCCGCGACGTCAAGATGAAGGAGGAGCTCGCCTTCCACGAGGAGCTATGCACGGCTTTGGAGCTGTTTAACCTGCCGACCAAGTGCACAAGAGCGGAGGAGGGACGCCTTTCCCTCCTCGAGCTCCCAGCTACCGACCCGGAGGAGAAGAAAGCCAAGGCCAAGGACGTCAAGCGCAAGGGGGTAGCCGTGCTCGCGGCGAAGCCGGATACGAAGCGCGACCGGGACCATCCTGAGTCGTCCAAGAGCAGCCAACCGTTCTGCGCCTTCCACAACGTACACAGCCACAACACCAACGACTGTCAAGAGCTCAGGGCCATTCGAGATGGACGCTTCGGTCGACGCCCCGAGCGCAACGAATGGGGCTGCGGCCGAGGAGGAGGACAAGGCGGAGGACGCTGGGACGATCGTGGCGCCCGCTAGGAGTGGCGCGACCGGCCTCGTGAGGACCGCTGGCAGGACCGGCCTCGTGAGGGCACCTGGAGGGATCAGCCTCGCGAGGACTGCCCTCAGGGCAACGCTAGTCTTCCTCTGCTGCCGCCACCACCAAGAAGGAACGACGACCACCATCAGGACGAGGGGGCTGGGGGCTTCCAGGAACCGCGCGCCATCACCTGCATCCTGGGCGGAGCTCAAGCCCCAGCCTCTCAGCGTATCTTCAAGCAGTTTTCCCGCGAGGTGAACGCAGCCCTTCCCAGGCTTGAGGCCACGCGCCCTCTCAGGTGGTCCAACTGCGCCATCACGTTCAGCTCAGCGGACCAGCTCAAGTGCGCGGCCACTGCTGGTGCCCTCTCGATGCTCTGCTCACCCGTCATCAGCAACGTACAAGTCACCAAGACCCTCATCGACGGTGGCGCGGGGCTTAACGTCCTGTCCGTCGAGGCGTTCGACAACCTCCAAGTGCCATACGATCAGCTTCAACCCACCAAGCCCTTCTCAAGAGTGACTGACAGCTCCACCACCCCGATAGGGTAGGTTCGCCTCCCTGTCACCTTCGGACAGCGTGACAACTACCGCACTGAGCTCATCGACTTCGACGTCGCCCACATCCGTCTGCCGTACAATGCCATCCTCGGGTATCCGGCCCTGGCCAAGTTCATGGCAGTGACCCACCACAGCTACAACGTCCTCAAGATGCCAGGAAGCGGCGGGATCATCATGGTCCCTTGCGAAGAAAGAGATGTGGTGTGCTCCCTCGAGCACGCTTTTCAAGCGGCAACAATGAAAGACCCCGACAACAATGGCGTGCAGTACCCTCCTGAGGCCATCCCCAAGAAGAAGAAGCAGCTACTTGATACGTCTCCAACGTATCCATAATTTTTGATTGCTCCATGCTATATTATCTACTGTTTTGGACTATATTGGGCTTTATTTTCCACTTTTATATTACTTTTAGGACTAACCTATTAACCGGAGGCCCAGCCCAGAATTGCTTTCTTATTGCCTATTTCAGTGTTTCGAAGAAACGGAATATCAAACGGAGTCCAAACGGAATGAAACTTTCGAGAACGTTATTTTCTCACCGAATATGATCCAAGAGACTTGGACCCTCCGTCAAGAAAGCCACGAGGCGGTCACGAGGGTGGAGGGCGCGCCCCCTGCCTTGTGGGCCCCTCGAAGCTCCACCGACGTACTCCTTCCTCATATATATACCTACGTACCCCCAAACGATCAGATACGAATCCAAAAACCTAATTCCACCGCCGCAACCTTCTGTACCCACGAGATCCCATCTTGGGGCCTGTTTCGGAGCTCCACCGGAAGGGGAATCCACCATGGAGGGCTTCTACATCATCACCATAGCCCCTCCGATGAAGTGTGAGTAGTTTACCTCAGACCTTCGGGTCCATAGTTAGTAGCTATATGGCTTCTTCTCTCTTTTTGGATCTCAATACAATGTTCTCCCCCTCTCTCGTGGAGATCTATTCGATGTAATCTTCTTTTTGCGGTGTGTTTGTTGAGACCGATGAATTGTGGGTTTATGATCAAGATTATCTATGAAAAATATTTGAATCTTCTCTGAATTCTTTTATGTATGATTGGTTATCTTTGCAAGTCTCTTCGAATTATTAGTTTGGTTTGGCCTACTAGATTGGTTTTTCTTGCAATGGGAGAAGTGCTTAGCTTTGGGTTCAATCTTGCGGTGTCCTTTCCCAGTGACAGTAGAGGCAGCAAGGCACGCATTGTATTGTTGCCATCGAGGATAACAAGATGGGGTATTTATCATATTGCATGAATTTATTCCTCTACATCATGTCATCTTGCTTAAGGTGTTACTCTGTTTTCTTGAACTTAATACTCTAGATGCATGCTGGATAGCGGTCGATGAGTGGAGTAATAGTAGTAGATGCAGGCAGGAGTCGGTCTACTTGTCTCGGACGTGATGCCTATATACATGATCATACCTAGATATTCTCATAACTATGCTCAATTCTGTCAATTGCTCAACAGTAATTTGTTCACCCACCGTAGAATACTTATGCTCTTGAGAGAAGCCACTAGTGAAATCTATGGCCCCCGGGTCTATTCTCATCATATCAATCTCCATCACTTTATTATTGCTTTGCTTTTTTACTTTGCCTTTTACTTTTACCTTGCATCTTTATATCAAAAATACCAAAAATATTATCTATCATCTCTATCAGATCTCACTCTAAGTGACCGTGAAGGGCTTGACAACTCCCAATCACGTTGGTTGCGTTGAGCTATTTATTTTCTATAGGTACGAGGGACTCGCGCGTAGCATCCTATTGGATTGATAACTTGGTTCTCAAAAACTGAGGGAAATACTTACTCTACTCTGCTGCATCACCCTTTCCTCTTCAAGGAAATCCAACGCAGTGCTCAAGAGGTAGCAGGAAGATTTCTGGCGCCGTTGACGGGGAGGGCTACGCAAAAGTCAACATACCAAGTGCCCATCACAATCCCTTATCTCTCGCATTACATTATTTGCTATTTGCCTCTCGTTTTCCTCTCCCCCACTTCACCCTTGCCATTTTATTCGCCCTCTCTTTTCCGTTTGCCTTTTTCTCGCTTGCCTTTTGCTTGCTCGTGTGTTGGATTGCTTGTTTCTCGCGATGGCTCAAGATAATACCAAATTGTGTGACTTTACCAATACCAACAATAATGATTTCCTTAGCACTCTGATTGCTCCTCTTACCAATACTGAATCTTGTGAAATCAATACTGCTTTGTTGAATCTTGTTATGAAAGATCAATTCGCCGACCTTCCTAGTGAAGATGCCGCTAATCATTTGAATAGCTTCGTTGATTTATGTGATATGCAAAAGAAGAAAGATGTCGATAATGATATTGTTAAATTGAAGCTATTTCCGTTTTCGCTTAGAGATCGTGCTAAAGCTTCGTTTTCGTCTTTGCCTAAAAATAGTATTGATTCTTGGAACAAGTGCAAATATGCTTTTATCTCTAAGTATTTTCCTCCCGCAAAAATCATCTCTCTTAGAAACGATATTATGAATTTTAAGCAACTTGATCATGAACATGTTGCACAGGCTTGGGAGAGAATGAAATTAATGATACGTAATTGCCCTACTCATGGTTTAAATTTGTGGATGATTATACAAAAAAATTATGCCGGATTGAATTTTGCCTCTAGAAATCTTTTGGATTCTGCCACGGGAGGCACATTTATGGAAATCACTTTAGGACATGCTACTAAACTCCTAGATAATATTATGGTTAATTATTCTCAATGGCACACTGAAAGATCTACTAATAAAAAAGTGCATGTGATAGAAGAAATCAATGTTTTGAGTGGAAAGATGGATGAACTTATGAAATTATTTGCTACTAAGAGTGTTTCTTCTGATCCTAATGATATGCCTTTGTCTACTTTGATTGAGAATAATAATGAATCTATGGATGTGAATTTTGTTGGTAGGAATAATTTTGGTAACAACGCGTATAGAGGGAATGTTAATCCTAGGCCTCATCCTAGTAATCCTTCTAATAATTATGGAAATTCCTATAACAACTCTTATGAAAATTTTAATAAGATGCCCTCTGAATTTGGGACTAGTGTTAAAGAGTTTATGAATTCGCAAAAGAATTTCAATGCTTTGCTTGAAGAGAAATTACTTAAAGTTGATGAATTGGCTAGGTATGTTGATAGGATTTCTCTTGATGTTGATTCTTTAAAGCTTAGATATATTCCTCCTAAGCATGATATCAATGAGTCTCTCAAAGCCAAGAGAATTTCCATTGATGAGTGCAAGGAAAGAACCGCTAGGATGCATGCTACGAAAGATGCCTTTATTAAAGCGTGTTCTTCCAATTCCTATGAAAATCAAGATGAAGATCTAAAAGTTATTGATGTGTCCCCTATTAAATCTTTGCTTTGCAATATGAATCTTTATGAAACTGAATATGATCCACCCTTACTTAGACGGCGTTCCAAAAATCCGGAGTATTTAGATCTTGATGATGAAATTGATAGAAGTGAGATTGAAAAGAATAAAACCCTAGATGTTGCTAAACCCACTATTTTGGATTTCAAGGAATTTAATTATGAAAGTTTCTCTTTAATTGATTGTATTTCCTTGTTGTAATCTGTACTAAATTCTCCTCATGCTTATAGTCAAAATAAAGTGTTTACTAAACATATCGTTGATGCCTTGATGCAATCTTATGAAGAAAAACTTGAGTTGGAAGTTTCTATCTGTCGGGGGATATCGGCCTCCACGAGCACCTATGGGGACGGAGCCCCTTGTCGGTTCGGCGGGGGGCGGAGGTTGCACAAAGAGCAGATCGAGGCGACACACACACACACAACGATTTTACCCAGCTTCGGGCCGCATGGATGCGTAAAACCCTACTGCTGCTTGTCTGGTTGACTAGAGTTCTTGCTCTGGAGCGCAAGAAGCTACAGTAAGTTGGAGCTGGACGTAGACGAGGGTCTACTGGGTGTCCTTCTTCCAGTCTGGATCCCTTCCCTCTTAGGGTTCGGTCCCCCTCTCTACATGCGCATGGGCCTCCTTTTATATGCTAAGGGGTCTCCCACAGGTAGCGACGCAGGTGAGGGTAAAAATGGCAAGGAACTGCGCGAACAGTGGCCGTACAGTGCTATCGCACCTAACTCTGACGGCGGGGGACAAAGGCATTAAATGCCCGTCTGGATCGCCCGAACAGTGCCGAGGCGGACCGTTAGGGGCGCCTCCGCTTGCCACGGGGGCGACTCTGCCAACGTCGCATGCCACGCGCGCGCCCCAGGTTGCGCGGCGCCCCGCCACGTGTCTCTGGGGAAGCTCCAGAGTGACGCGTGGGCAGGTGAGCTGGAGCGCACGCCTGAGGTGGTGGTTCGCCGCGGCAAGTGGCTTGCCGCGGTGGTTGTCTTGCCGCACCTGAGAGCTTGCCGCTCGTCAGGCCTTGCCGGGGCGCGCGGCGCGCCGCGGCGGGCTTCTCTTGGGGTGCCTTGGTTTGGCTGTCCCGGCGAGCTCCCCCCGCCGGGGCCTTGGTGCTTCGGCTTAGTCGTCCCGGCAAGCTCCTCTTGCCGGGGCCTTGTCGCCTTGGCCCGGCAAGCTTCTCTTGCCGGACCTCGCCTTCTTGGCCCGGCAAGCTCCTCTTGCCGGGGCTTGGTCTTCTTGGCTCGATCACTTGGCCTTCGTCCGACCCAAAAAGGGCCGTGGAGACTCTTGTCGCTCCCCTGGCAAGCCTTGCCGCGGGACGCTACTACTGCCCGTGCACAAGTTCGGGGTACTAAGGTACCCCTACTTTAGTACACCGACAGGAGCCCCCGGGTCTGGGCCATACACGGTGCCGAGCGTTGTTGGGCCAGGCCCTAACAGTGCACGGGCACACGTGGCCTGGGTTGCGCTGCTCCTTAACTCCGTGCCCGTCGCGCCCTCCCCAAGTGGCGTGCGCTTATCGCGGCGTCGTGGGGGGTGAGGCGTGTGAGACGTGCGTGACGTGGGTGGCGTGCGCGGGGCTTGAGGCCCGCAGGCATGCATCACGTCGGGCACGATTCTTTCATCTAGAAAGGCGGAACGTCCGCCCCCACTCCTTCCCCCCTTTATAAGCGGAGGGGAACAGGGGCGGCTCGCCATTCCGCCGGTTGCTGTTCCTCGAAAATCTCCGCCACTTCCTCCTTACTAGAGAAAGCAGCGATTCGCCTTCGCAGCCCCTGGAGCCGCCAACGCCGACAACTCCCCCTCCCCGTTTCTGCCATGGCCCCAAAGAGCGACAAGGCGAAGGGGAAGGCCGTGAAGTCGGCCGAGGCGCTGCGGCTGGAAGCGCTTTGGAAGGAGACGGCGACGTTCCCCCCTCAGCTCGATGCGCTGAGGCTGAAGAACGGGTACCGCCTCTTCTGGTCGACGGCGACGCGAGCGCATCCGCGCACGCGAGTTCTTCCCGCCATCGCCCAGAAGCTGTACCCGACCGGGTACCCTTTCTTCGCCGTGTTCTTCTATTGCGGGCTCTGCCCGCCTTTTTCCGAGTTCTTCTGTGACATCATGCACACCTACGACCTCCACCTCCTTGACTTCACCCCCAACGCCGTTCTGACAATGGCGGTTTTCGCACACCTTTGCGAGAACTTTGTCGGAGTCCGCCCCAACGTAGCCCTCTTCCGCCACTTCTTTACTCCTCGGGTGGAGAAAGGAGAGCCGCTGTCCGGCGGAGTCGCCTGGGTCTCCAGGACCGGCAAGAAAGAGGTCTACTTGGAGGGGGAACTCTGTGGCAGATGGGAGGAGTGGAGGGCCGAGTGGTGCCTGATCGTTGAGGAGAATCCACCGCCGTTCACCGCCGTGCGGCGAACTCCAGTGGTGCGTGGCCGTGACTGGAGCGACCTAGCCCCGGACGACGCCAAGCTGAAGATTGCCGCCACCCGAATCCTGCGCCTCAGGTTTGCCGGGCTCACCGTCGGCGCCGTCGGCGCGGATTTCCTTCGCCGGCGTATCGCCCCCCTGCAGGAGAGGGGGAAGCCGGCTTGGGAATTCCAAAACACGGCGGACATCATGAGGCTGCGCCCGGGCCTTAACTACAACTTCACCGTTCTGGAGCTCGTCGGAGTGTTGAAGGAGCTGTTCAAGTACGACTCCGAGCACCCAGAATGGTTTAGGTTGCCGCCGGGCGTCGTCCCCCTGTGCAACAATTCGGCGCTCAGCCGCATCCTCGCGATGATGCCGCTATGCGACTCGCACGGGATCGACGCGACCTGGCAGGAGCCGGCGGACGACGTTGTGCAGGCCTTCTTCGACAACTTGGAGGAGGTGCCGGTCGACCCCGACGAGAAGAGGGGCCTCACGCGGGACACCACCCCCGAGGAGCAGGCCTACATCGCCTCCAGGATGGAGGAGGCGGCGGCCGCCGCGGCCGCGGGCGAGTCTGGCTTCACCCTGGCCGAAGCAGACGCGGCGGAGGCGGAGAGCCTCGCCGACCAAATGGAGCTCGCCGGCGCGGAGGAACCAGCCGGGCACGGTGGCGCGGGCGAGCCCGCTCAGGATGCGAGCGGCTTGCCGGAGGTTGACGCGTTCTCCTCGCAGCTCCCGGGCAGCTCGTCGCAGGTGGAGCCCTCTGCCCAGCCGAGGAGGCGTCTCCGCAGGGCCGGAGAGGTGGTGCGGCAGGCCGACCAGCAATCGCAGCCCCGCGTGACACGCGCCTCCGAAGCAGCGGGAGCGGGGTCCTCACGGGCCATGGCTTCTGCTCCTGCCGCTCCTCGTACCGCAGCGGCAACGGGGGCGGGGTCGTCCACCGCCCCCGCCAAGCGGTCCCGGGAACCCACTCCCCTGTCTCCTCGCGCCTGGAGCAAGCCGGTTTTTGACTATTCCGCGCTTAGCTCCGACGCGAAGAGTAAGTTCCTGGTAGAGCTTGTATCTTCTTGATTTATGTTGCTTCGTCTTGTTTCGCAGCCCACTCATCCTCCCCCGAAACCGTTCCTTTTCAGGAGCCTGGCCCAGAGGAGGGCGAAGAGGGCCAAGGTCCCGCTGGTCGTCCTTGAGGGCGAATCTCCCCTGGCAACTGGGGAGGTGCCGGAGGCGACCTTGCCGGACTTGGCAGCGGGTCCCCAGGGCAGCCCACAGCGCAGCCTCCAGGGTGAGTGCACGGTTAGTTCTTGCCGTTTGGCACGCGCGTGAGCTCCCCTTCTCTTTGTGGTTGACATGTGGCTGTTGTTGTTGTCATTGAGTAGGAGCAGAGCAGCCCCAGCAGGCGACCCCGGGGGGCACTCCTGCCGCGCCGTCTGCGTCGACCACCCTGCCCAGGGAGAAATCTCCGGCAAGGGAGGAGCCCCCAGCAGGGGAGACCTCCCCGGCAAGGGAGGAGCCCCCGGCAAGGAAGACCTCTCCGGCAAGGGAGGGATCTCCGGCGAGGGACGCGGCCAGCGATCCCCCGACAACGGAGGCCGCGGCCACGGACCCTGCCACCGGTTAGCCCCCCCGCACGGAAAACTTTCCCTGGTTATCTTTCCTGATGAGCCTTTTTGTCGGCTGCTCGGTTGACTCTTCTCCCCTCTTCCAGCCATCAGACCCGCCCACCACGGACCTAATGGAGACCGAGGTCATCGTCGGGGAGGGCGCGCGTGGCGACGCCGCCGACATCGTCGTCATCGAGGAGGCGGACGGCACCGACGACCCCGCAGGCGGCGGGGAGGCCGAAGCCGCCAAGGCCGCCGCGGGGGCAGACGGCGAGGGGACCGACGACCGTGCCGATGACCCCGGGGAGGCAGGGGCGTCAAGCACTCCGCCGTCCGGCGATCCCGCGGCTGCCGGCGCGTCGGGCCTCGAGGAGCCCCCGGCGGGTGCCTACCTGAAGGCCGGCGATGGCGTCTTCATCAGGCTCCCCTGGGAGCCTAGCTCCAGGGCGCCGGTCGAGGGAGAGGCCTTGGACGGAGAAGTGCTCGCCTCCGTCGGGCTGACAGTGGTCGACGCGCCGAGCACCAGCAGCGGCGAGCCTGAGGAGGAGCGGCTGCTCCGGAAGCTTGTGTCGCTCTACCGCGCCCGGTAGGCTAAGGTGGAGCACCAAGAGGCACTCATCGCGAGGGCCGGCGCGGACATGGAGAAGCGTGCCGAGGAGCTCCGGGAGCTCAACCAGGAGGCTCTCCGGTCTTTGGCGGAGGAGCGGAAGCTGCTCGACGAGGCGCGGACGGCCTTTCTCCTCGAGAAGGCAGAGGCCGAAGAGCAGCAGAGGCTTGCCGCTGCGGGGCTATCCGCGCAGGAAAGCGAACTGGTGCAGCAGAAGGCCAGCCTCGCCAGCCACGAGGAGGAGGTTGCCGCGCGCGAGCAGGCGCTTGGCGGGGCCCTACGGGAAGCGCAGGACGCTGCCGCGGCTGCCGAGGTCGCCAAGGGGGAGCTGGAGACGAGGGTGGCGCAGCTCGTCAGCGACCTCAAGGCGAGTGGCGAAGAGCTTGCCGCGCTTAAACAGGAGCGCGAGAAGGGCGCTCACACCCTTGGCGAGCTGCAGGGCCGCTTCGCCGAGAAGATCCAGGAGCTCGACGCCGCCAAGGATTCCAAGGCTGACCTCGAGCTGAAGCTGGACACCCTGGCCAAGGCGCTGGAGAGCGCCAAGGGGCAGGAAGCGACCTTGCGGAAGGAGGTTGCTGGCAACGAGGAGCTATTGAAGCGCGCCGCCGTTACCCAGAACGCCTTCCAGGAGACGGTGGAGCGGTGGACCGAAGGCCTCGTCGACATCGCCACCACCATCGACAAGGAGCTGAAGCTGCTGGGGATGGAGGGCCACGAGTACCCCTCCGGCGAGAACGCCCCGCCGAGCGTCAAGCTCACTTCCTTCTTCAAGGGCTTGGTGGGGGTGCTCCAGCATCTCCGGGAAACGATCCCGGAGCAGCTGGCCGAGGAGACGCGGGAAGCCGTCTCCGGGGCCCTCGAGAGGGTGCTGGTGAAGATCGTCTTCCGCAACCCCACCATCAGGCTTACCAACGTCCTCAGGCACTTGCCGGAAGACGCCGACCTGACAGAGATCAGGGCCCTCGTCACCCCTATTGTGGAAAGGGTGGCCGGGATCAGGCGGGTCGAGGGCGACCACGCGGATTAGGCCGCCTACCTCTTTCTTTTCTTCTCTTGTCGCTGCTGAGCATGTCATAGAAACAGCAGATTAGAGCAGCGGCAAGTCATTCCGGAATATAACTTTTATCTTAGGCAGTTCATTGCGCTGTTATCTCCCTCGTTCGACTTTGTGCTTCGTACGTTCGCGCCCTACGCTCCCGGGAACTTGTCGGCGCAAGCCTCCGCCTTGCCACGGGTGCCGAGTGCGGGACATCAGCAACCCGCTGGCGGTGCCTCCACCGGCAAGAAACCTTGCTGCGGCTGGCGCAACTCACTTAAAATGTTGAGCAGGCTCAGGGCGAGGTAAGCGTGGCGACTGCAGTCGCGGCACGCTCAAGCTGTCGAGCAAGCTCGAAACAAAGTAAGGACGCCACTCGGGATGTAGCACACTTAAGTCGTTGAGCGGACTCGAAACGAAATAAGGGTGCAACCAGCCATGAGCCGGCCCCTCCGCGCACAGGTTTCCCATATGAAGCTCAGCCGTTCGAGGAAGATAACTTAAGGACAAAAAGGAGCTTAATTGCTCAAACTTTGGCAACTTAGCTTTTCTGTTGTTTGCAGTCCGGCAAGGCGCAGCTTCCTCGGGCGACGCCCATCCTATCCTGCCATCCCCCCCCTCTCGAGGTAAGGGAATAACGAGGGCTCGGGGCCTCATGGCCTGCCATCGCTTGCCGGAGTCGAGTGCTGCACAATCGTGTCAAGTAAAGCATGCGCCAAGCGGAGAGGCGCGAAATCGACGAGATGTGCGGGGCACATAAGCTATGCTTGGGATCTGCGCCCGTCTCTGTACCAAGGATTACATGCAACTGCGGCAAGACTTGGACAGAGAGGGTGGCCGACGGAACGGGTTCCGACGGTCGCGCTGGCAAGGTTCCTCCCACGGTCGGCGTCGACTCGTTTGGATCTTGGCGGCCTGGGCTTGCCGAAGAACGAGGTCGCCTTTCCCGCAACTTCCGGCGCTAACTTCTGCAGCTACGGGAGCGGCGCAGAGTTTGCTGGAGGCGAGAAACTCGCTCAGCGGCCGGAAGGCGGTCCTCCTCAAGGAGCAGCTGCTCTTGCTCGGACTCTGCGTGAGTGGGTACTCGAGGAGGGCCGTGCACGAGTCCGTGAGGAGGAATGCCTCCGCTCCGCGGGTTGGAGCAGAAAGGTACCTGGCCATACCTGAGCTTACCTGTGGTCGCCAAATCCGGTTCGCACAACCTCGACGCACCCCCTACCTGGCGCGCCAAAGATGTCGGGGGATATCGGCCTCCACGAGCACCTATGGGGACGGAGCCCCTTGTCGGTTCGGCGGGGGGCGGAGGTTGCACAAAGAGCAGATCGAGGCGACACACACACACAACGATTTTACCCAGCTTCGGGCCGCATGGATGCGTAAAACCCTACTGCTGCTTGTCTGGTTGATAAGAGTTCTTGCTCTGGAGCGCAAGAAGCTACAGTAAGTTGGAGCTGGACGTAGACGAGGGTCTACTGGGTGTCCTTCTTCCGGTCTGGATCCCTTCCCTCTTAGGGTTCGGTCCCCCTCTCTACGTGTGCATGGGCCTCCTTTTATATGCTAAGGGGTCTCCCACAGGTAGCGACGCAGGTGAGGGTAAAAATGGCAAGGAACTGCGCGAACAGTGGCCGTACAGTGCTATCGCACCTAACTCTGACGGCGGGGGACAAAGGCATTAAATGCCCGTCTGGATCGCCCGAACAGTGCTGAGGCGGACCGTTAGGGGCGCCTCCGCTTGCCACGGGGGCGACTCTGCCAACGTCGCATGCCACGCGCGCGCCCCAGGTTGCGCGGTGCCCCGCCACGTGTCTCTGGGGAAGCTCCAGAGTGACGCGTGGGCAGGTGAGCTGGAGCGCACGCCTGAGGTGGTGGTTCGCCGCGGCAAGTGGCTTGCCGCGGTGGTTGTCTTGCCGCACCTGAGAGCTTGCTGCTCGTCAGGCCTTGCCGGGGCGCGCGGCGCGCCGCGGCGGGCTTCTCTTGGGGTGCCTTGGTTTGGCCGTCCCGGTGAGCTCCCCCCGCCGGGGCCTTGGTGCTTCGGCTTAGTCGTCCCGGCAAGCTCCTCCTGCCGGGGCCTTGTCGCCTTGGCCCGGCAAGCTCCTCTTGCCGGACCTCGCCTTCTTGGCCCGGCAAGCTCCTCTTGCCGGGGCTTGGTCTTCTTGGCTCGATCACTTGGCCTTCGTCCGGCCCAAAAAGGGCCGTGGAGACTCTTGTCGCTCCCCTGGCAAGCCTTGCTGCGGGACGCTACTACTGCCCGTGCACAAGTTCGGGGTACTAAGGTACCCCTACTTTAGTACACCGACACTATCCCTAGAAAAATTTATGATGAGTGGGAACCAACTATTAAAATTAAGATTAAGGATCATGAATTTTATGCTTTATGTGATTTGGGCGCTAGTGTCTCCACTATTCCCAAAACTTTATGTGATTTGCTAGATTTCCGTGATTTTGATGATTGCTCTCTAAACTTGCACCTTGCGGATTCCACTATTAAGAAACCTATGGGAAGAATTAATGATTTTCTTATTGTTGCAAATAGGAATTATGTGCCCGTAGATTTTATCATTCTTGATATAGATTGCAATCCTTCTTTCCCTATTATTCTTGGTAGACCTTTCCTTAGAACGATTGGTGCAATTATTGATATGAAGGAAGGGAATATTAGATTCCAATTTCCATTAAAGAAGGACATGGAACACTTCCCTAGGAAGAAAATAAAATTATCATATGAATCTATCATGAGAGCCACTTATGGATTGCCTACCAAAGATGGCAATACCTAGATCTATCCTTGCTTTTATGCCTAGCTAGGGGCATTAAACGATAGCGCTTGTTGGGAGGCAACCCAATTTTTTTTGTTTTTTTGATTTTTCTTCTGTTTAGGAATAAATAATCCATCTACCTTCTGTTTAGATGTGGTTTTGTGTTTTAGTTAGTATTTGTGCCAAGTTAAACCTATAGGATCTTCTTGGATGATACTCCCTCCGTTCCTTGATATAAGGTGTATAGATTTTTGAGAAAAAGTCTGAAATATAAGGTGTATTGCATTGCACCACTTGTTTAGATAATTTTTTTAGGGATTTGATTACATTTCCTTTTATCGGGCAAGCTCCTCTACTTCCTCATGTCAATTAGTCAGGTGTAATCTCGCCCAAAACTTGTGAAATTTTCCCTCCATGTGCGTTCTTTAATTTCCGTGCCAATAACTATACACCCTATATCTAGGAACGGAGGGAGTAGTTATTTGATCTTGCTGTAATTTCCAGAAACTTTCTGTTCACGAAAACAATTGTTAAAAATCACTAGAACGTGATAAAATAGTGATTCCAATTGCTACTGATCAATAAACAAATTGCCTAGGTCTTCCTATTTTGCCTGAGTGTTTGGAGTTCCAGAAGTTTGCGTTAGTTACACATTACTACAGACTATTCTGTTTTTGACAAATTCTGTTTTTCATGTGTTGTTTGCTTATTTTGATGAATCTATGGCTAGTAAAATAGTTTATAATCCATAGAAAAGTTGTAATACAGTAGGTTTAACACCAATATAAATAAATAATGAGTTCATTACAGTACCTTGAAGTGGTCTTTTGTTTTCTTTCGCTAACGGAGCTCACGAGATTTCTGTTGAGTTTTGTGTTGTGAAGTTTTCAAGTTTTGGGTGAAATCTTTTGATGGATTATGGAACAAGGAGTGGCAAGAGCCTAAGCTTGGGGATGCCCATGGCACCCCCGAGATAATCCAAGGACACCAAAAAGTCAAAGCTTGGGGATGCCCCGGAAGGCATCCCCTCTTTTGTCTACTTCCATCGGTAACTTTACTGGAGCTATATTTTTATTCACCACATGATATGTGTTTTGCTTGGAGCGTCTTGTATGATTTGAGTCTTTTCTTTTTAGTTTACCACAATAATCCTTTCTATACACACCTTTTGAGAGAGCCATACATGAATTAGAATTTGATAGAATACTCTATGTGCTTCACTTATATCTTTTGAGCTATATAGTTTTGCTCTAGTGCTTTACTTATATCTTTTAGAGCACGGTGGTGGATTTGTTTTAAAGAAACTATTGATCTCTCATGCTTCACTTAGATTATTTTGAGAGTCTTATATAGCATGGTAATTTTCTTAATAATAATAATATGCTTGGTATTCAAGATTTGTAAAACTTTCTTTTGAGTGCGTTGAATACTAAGAAAAGTTTGATGCTTGATAATTGTTTTGAGATATGAAGATGGTGATATTAGAGTCATGATAGTTTAGTAGTTGTGAATTTGAGAAATACTTGTGTTAAAGTTTGTGATTCCCGTAGCATGCACATATGGTGAACCGTTATGTGATGAAGTCGGAGCATGATTTATTTATTGATTGTCTTCCTTATGAGTGGCGGTCGGGGACGAGCGATGGTCTTTTCCTACCAATCTATCCCCCTAGGAGCATGTGCGTAATACTTTGCTTTGATAACTTCTAGATTTTTGCAATAAGTATATGAGTTCTTTATGACTAATGTTGAGTTCATGGATTATACACACTCTCTTCCTTCCACCATTGCTAGCCTCTCTAATACCGCGCACTTTTCGCCGGTATCATACACCCACCATATATCTTCCTCAAAACAGCCACCATACCTACCTATCATGGCATTTCCATAGCCATTCCGAGATATATTGCCATGCAACTTTCCACCGTTCCGTTTATTATGACACGCTCTGTCGGGGGATATCTGCCTCCACGAGCACCTATGGGGACGGAGCCCCTTATCGGTTCGGCGGGGGCGGAGGTTGCGCAAAGAGCAGATCGAGGCGACACACACACACACAACGATTTTACCCAGCTTCGGGCCGCATGGATGCGTAAAACCCTACTGCTGCTTGTCTGGTTGATTAGAGTTCTTGCTCTGGAGCGCAAGAAGCTACAGTAAGTTGGAGCTGGACGTAGACGAGGGTCTACTGAGCGTCCTCCTGGTTTTCTGTTCCTCCTCTCTAGGGTTCGATCCCCGGGGTCTGGATCTGGATCCCCCTCCCTCTCTACGTGCGCATGGGCCTCCTTTTATATGCTAAGGGGTTTCCCACAGGTAGCGACGCAGGTGAGGGTAAAATGGCAAGGAACTGTGCGCAGGGGTCGCACAGTGCTATCACACCTAACTCTGACGGCGGGGGACAAAGGCATTAAATGCCCGTCTGGATCGCCTGAACAGTGCCGAGGCGGACCGTTAGGGGCGCCTCCGCTTGCCACGGGGGCGACTCTGCCAACGTCGCATGCCACCGCGCGTCTCAGGTTGCGCGGCGCCCCGCCACGTGCCTCCGGGGAAGCCCCAGAGCGACGCGTGGGCAGGTGAGCTGGAGCGCAGGCCTGAGGTGGTGGTTTGCCGCGGCAAGTGGCTTGCCGCGGTAGTTGCCTTGCCGCACCTGAGAGCTTGCCGCTCGTCGGGCCTTACCGGGGCGCGCGGCGCGCCGCGGCGGGCTTCTCTTGGGGTGCCTTGACTTGGTCGTCCCGGCGAGCTCCTCCCGCCGGGGCCTTGGTGCTTCGGCTCAGTCGTCCCGGCAAGCTCCTCTTGCCGGGGCCTTGTCGCCTTGGCCCGGCAAGCTCCTCTTGCCGGACCTCGCCTGCTTGGCCCGGCAAGCTCCTCTTGCCGGGGCTTGGTCTTCTAGTGAAACGCCCTCGATGCGGCTATATCTCCCACGTGTCGAGGCACGACTTAGAGGCATAACCGCATTGAAAGCAATGTCGCAAGTGAGGTAATCTTCACACAATCCATGTAATAAATAAAGGGGAAAGATACATAGTTGGCTTACAATCGCCACTTCACACAAGTACATAAATAACATCCATCAAACAGATTACACTCAAGGTCCGACTACGGTACCAAAATGAAAGAAGACTACCCCAAATGCTAACAGATCCCCGGATCACCCAACTGGGCTCCACTACTGATCATCTGGAAAAGAAACATAGTAACGGCCACGTTCCTCATCGAACTCCCAAATGAGCTCGGTCGCGTCATCAGCACTGACATCGTTGGTACCTGCAACTGAGGTGATAATATCTGTGAGCCAAGGGGACTCAGCAATCTCACACCCGCGAGATCAAGACTATTTAAGCTTAAAGGTGGAAAGTGGCAGTGAGGTGGAGCTGCAGCAAGCGACTAGCATAAGTTGACTACAGCGCAAAAGAGAGCGAGAAGAGAAGGCAAAGCACGGTCGAGAAGCTAGAAATGATCAAGAAGTGATCCTGAACAACCTACGGCAGACATAACTCCAACAACCGTGTTCACTTCCCGGACCCCGCCGAGAAGAGACCATCACGGTTACACACGCGGTTGATGTGTTTTAGTTAAGGTCAACTTCGGGTTTTGTACAACCGGACATCAACAAATTCCCATCTGCCTCATAACCGCGGGCACGGCTTTCGAAAGATAATACCCTGCAGGGGTGTCCCAACTTAGCCCATGATAAGCTCTCACGGTCAACGAAGGATAATCCTTCTACCGGGAAGACCCGATCAATCTCGGAATCCCGGACTACAAGACATTTCAACAGCAATAAAACAAGTCCAGCAAAACCGCCCGATTGTGCCGACAAATCCTGATAGGAGCTGCACATATCTCGGTCTCAGGGCACATCCGGATAAGCTAAGCGTACAGGAGCCAACATAACCCAAGTTGCCAAGGGACGGCCCTGCACGGTGCTCTAGTTTGGACCAGCAATCGAAGGAGAACGACCCGGGGGTTTAAAATAAAGATGACCCTTGAGTCTGCAGAACCCAAGGGAAAAAGGCTAGGTGGCGAATGGTAAAACCAATGTTGGGCCTTGCTGGAAAAGTCTTATTCAAAGCGAACTGTCAAGGGGGTCCCATAAATCACCCAACCGTGTAAGGAATGCAAACTCCGGGAACATAACACCGGTATGACGGAAACTAGGGTAGCAAGAGTGGAACAAAACACCAGGCATAAGGCCGAGCCTTCCACCCTTTACCAAGTATATAGATGCATTAATTAAATAAGAGGTATTGTGATATCCCAACAAGTAAACATATTCCAACAAGGAACAACAGGTCCATGTTCCAATCAAGGAACAAACTTCATCTTCACCTGCAACTAACAACGCTATAAGAGGGGCTGAGCAAAGCAGTAACATAGCCAAACAACGGTTTGCTAGGACATGGATGGTTAGGGGCTGACATGGCAATATAGGAGGCATGATATAGCAAGTGGTGGGTATCGCAGCATAGGCATAGCAAAAGAGCGAGCAATCTAGCTAGCAAAGATAGAAGTGATTTCGAGGGTATGGTCATCTTGCCTGCAAGGTTCTCAGAGTTGTCGAAAGCTTGGTCCTCGTAAGCGTTCTCAACAGGTTCCTCGTTCACGTACTCGTCTCCCGGCTCTACCCAAGACAAGAGAACAAGCAAAGGAACCAAAATCAACCACGATGCAATGCGCAAGCAATATGATGCAAAACATGGCATGAAATGCGAGAGGTGATATGCAATGCGTATGCATGCTCCGGAAAGACAAGGATGAACAGGGCATAATCTTGGCAAACCAAGCATGCCGCTGGATAGATGAGGTGATTTCGGTTGAAATCGATATAAAGATCACCGGAATCGGATGCACGGTTTGCAAATGGCGAGCAAAACAAGAATGACAAGAATCTGCCATAAACAGCATGATGCTACTTAGCAAGCAACAAATAATTAAGCTACTGCCCCCAAACATGGCAACAAAGCATATGACAGTAATCTACTCAAGATGCACGACAAAAGATGAACACTGAGCTACGGCCAATTCACATCATAACAGGTTCAAACAAGCATGGCAAAAGTGCAACTTATAACAGATTCACAGACTTAGTGAAATAACAACAAGTCAGGAAAACAACATCAGCATGACAAGTTCAGAGCAACGAAACAACATGCTACAGGTTCATAACATAGCAAAATAAGGCATGGCATGAATCTACTCATAGCACTTGACAAAAGTCTCTTACTGACCAAAAGCCAAAAAGGATCAGAAAATATGATTACACCCATGTCAAATAAGCAAGTTTCGTTACAGGTTTCAGACTTAGTAGAAAACTGGACATGGCAGAAAACTGTTAACGACTAGGCATGTTCGAGAGCTCGATGCACTCACTACAGAGCATTTCATGATAAACTAAGCATACATGCATCAAGAAGACATGGCATAGTAACAAGACATGTCAAGAATAACCTCATAACATGCAAGGATCAACTACACCAAGCTTGGCAAAATCGAATAACATGTAAACAATCTGCCAGCAACATTTTGAAGCAAAAGTAGAGCTCGATTGACTCAAGCTATGGCACTCCATAATTGCAAACAAAGGCATGGATGGATTAAGCAAATACTCAGGTTCAAAACTCCCTTACTGATCATGCTCAAATTATGCATGGATCTCTCAGAAACAACATGAACATACAGCATGATAATAACAAAAGTCAGGGACTTAATGAAATCACTAAGTCTCTGAAATCAGCAACATCAAGACACCTAGTTTGCATGCTTGTGCTAGTCACCACATAGATCATAAAAATACATGAAAAAAATCCTCTGGATAGGTAAGATGGCATATTACAAAACTCATGTAGGACTCAACTTCATAGGAGGTACACATCAATCATGGCAAAAATGACAAAAGTGCATGTTCAGATAAGATCCAACAATTAACATCAACTAGCCCTATTCTAACAGCTTTTCGGAAATCAAGATGACTTCAAATAAAAATGATGCAATGGAACAAAATGATGTACTCTTCGAGGCGAACAAAATGACATATTATACGCGCGAAACGGAGCTACGGATGCAAAGTTATGGCACTGAGAATATGGCATGATGATGATAAAATTAAAGACTTAGAAATAAAACGAGGGGAGGAAGAAGTCAACGGTTGGCGCGGAGTTCGAGGTTCGCCGTGGATCTGGCGGCGGGGGCTCGCCGGAGAAGAGGCCCGGGGCGGCCGGGGCGCTCCGGTGGCCGGGATCTCGCGGATCCGGGGCCGGCGACGGTGGGGACGGCGGCGGAGGCGGCACGGGGCGGCGCGGAGGCGCGGCGCCGGCGAGGAGGCGGCGAGGCGGCGCGGCGAGCGCGGCGGCAGCGAGCGGAGTCGGCGGCGGCGGCGACCGGCGCGGGCGGGCCGGAGCGGGGCGAAGCGGGCGACGGCTCGGGCTCGGGGGGCCCCGCCTGGGCCCCGGCGGGCCGGCTCGGTGCGGGCGGCGATGTGGGGCGGCGCCGGGTGACGTGGCGTCGTCCCGTTGGTTGGGGCGGCTGCGTGGCGGCGGCTGGCCAGTCAGGGGGTGCCAAGTGGCGGCCCCTGGTTGGTCCGGGCGGCGGCGGCGGCTGAACAGTGGGGAGGCGCGGGTTTCGAGGGAGAGACTAGGGTTAGGGTGGTTTTTGCCCGAGATTAGAGAAGGGGAGGCCTTTTTGTAGATAGGGGGAGCTAGGAGGCTCCAA
Source organism: Aegilops umbellulata (assembly GCA_032464435.1). Taxonomy (NCBI): domain Eukaryota; kingdom Viridiplantae; phylum Streptophyta; class Magnoliopsida; order Poales; family Poaceae; genus Aegilops; species Aegilops umbellulata. The sequence goes on along the minus strand of CP136058.1, from coordinate 153,691,268 downwards.
ACGGAGTGCGGTTTTCGCCCACGCGATCGTGATCGGACGACGGAGGACATGGGAGTGACTTAGATGGGTTATTGGGCTGTTTTGAAGGGGTGTTGGGCTGCAACACACACGAGGCCTTCACGGTTACCCGGTTAACCGTTGGAGTACCAAACGAACTCCGATTGACCCGAAACTTGACAGGCGGTCTACCGGTGCTATACCGAGGCCACATGTCAAACCTCGGTCCATTCCGAGAATGTTTAATACCCGCTCACGAAGAAATGTAAAAGAGGGCGCCGGGAGGCATAGGAGCGCCGGATTGCAAAACGGACAACGGGAAAGATGCTCGGATTTATGAGACGAACGCGTATGCGAATGCGATGCACATGATGACATGATATGAAATACATGACATGACCAAAATGCAAAACGGAGAGAACCCAACCACGGAGGAAATATCATAACACATAGCCGGAAATGGCAAGAGTTGGATTACAAATATGGCAAGTTACATCGGGGGCGTTACAACACACCACCACTACGAGAGGATCTCGTCCCGAGATCTAGGACTGAAAGAACTCCGGGTACTCAGAACGTAGGTGGTCTTCACGCTCCCAGGTGGCCTCTCGGTCTGAATGATGTGACCATTTCACTTTGAGGAATTTGATTGACTTGTTGCGAGTCTTGCGCTCAGTTGTTTCAAGAATAGCAACTGGTGCTCATGATAAGACAAATCTTCTTGAAGATCAATCTCTTCGAAGTTGATGGTGCGCTCAGGCGTCTTGAAGCACTTGCGAAACTGTGACACGTGGAAGACATCGTGCACATTTGCAAAGTTGGAGGGGAGCTCAAGTTGATATGCTAGATCGCCTCGTTTGCTGATGATCTTGAAGGGACCGACGTATCGCGGGGCAAGTTTCCTCTTGATACCGAAGCGACGAGTTCCTTTCATTGGCGAGACACGGAGGTAAACATGGTCTCCGATCTCGAATGCCACATCACGGTGTTTGCTGTCGTAATAGCTCTTCTGGCGCGATTGCGCGGCTTTGAGGTTCTCACGAATCACCTTGCACATGGCCTCAGCCTCTGAGATCAAATCATTGCCGAGCAACTGACGTTCACCGGTTTCAGACCAGTTGAGAGGGGTACGACACTTTCTGCCATAGAGAATCTCGAATGGGGCTTTGCCTGAGCTGGCTTGAAAACTGTTGTTGTAAGAGAATTCAGCATAAGGAAGACAATCCTCCCACTTCATACCGAAAGAGATAACACAGGCTCTAAGCATATCTTCAAGAATTTGATTGACACGCTCGACTTGTCCACTAGTCTGAGGGTGGAACGCTGTGCTGAAACGAATATTGGTGCCCATGGCCGTCTGAAAAGAATCCCAAAACTTGGAGGTAAAGATGCTGCCACGGTCTGAAGAGATTAATTGTGGAATGCCGTGCAAAGAGACAATTCTGGAGGTGTAGAGCTCTGCCAGCTGCGCTGCTGTGATAGACTCTTTGATAGGAAGAAAATGAGCCACTTTGGTGAGCTTGTCGATGACGACGAAGATAGCATCATTTCCACGCTTGGACTTAGGAAAACCAGTCACGAAGTCCATTTCGATATGATCGAACTTCCATTCAGGAATAGCAAGAGGTTGGAGAAGACCAGCTGGTCGTTGGTGTTCTGCTTTCACCCTTCTGCAGACATCACACTCATTCACGAATTGAGCGATCTCACGCTTCATTCGAGTCCACCAATACGACTGCTTAAGGTCATGGTACATCTTTGTACTTCCTGGATGAATTGACAGAAGAGAATTGTGCGCTTCATTCATAATGACTTTACGAAGATCACCCTTTGGAACCACGATCCGGTCCTCGAAGAAAAGAGTATCTCTGTCATCAACTCGATAGCACTTGTATTTGGGGATGCTCTTTTCAATACCACGTTTCACCTTCTTCACCATGGTATCCAACAATTGAGCCTCACGAATCTGATCTTCCAAAGTAGGAGAGACAATGAGGTTGGCAAGAACACCTTGAGGAACAACTTGGAGATTCAACTTGCGAAAAGCCTCACAGAGATCCGGTTGAAAAGGCTTGAGGATTAAGCTGTTGCAGTAAGCCTTCCTGCTCAAAGCGTCTGCAACCACATTAGCCTTGCCTGGAGTATATTCAATACTCGGATTATACTCTTGAATCATTTCGACCCATCGAGTTTGCCTGAGGTTGAGATGAGGCTGAGTGAAGATATACTTGAGACTCTTGTGATCTGTGAAGATGTCCACTTTCCTTCCCAACAGGAGATGTCTCCATGTTATTAGAGCGTGGACAACTGCCGCCAACTCGAGATCGTGAGTGGGGTAGTTCCTTTCATTGGGCTTCAACTGGCGAGAGGTATAGGCAACAACCTTCTTCTCTTGCATTAACACAGCACCGAGGCCCTGGAGAGAAGCATCACAGAATACTTCATAAGGCTTGGATTCATCAGGAGGAGTCAGAACTGGAGCAGTGACGAGTTTCTCTTTGAGAGTGTTGAAAGCAACGTCACACTCAGGAGACCAGACATATTTCACATGCTTCTGGAGGAGGTTGGAAAGAGGCTTTGCAATCTTGGAGAAATTCTCAGCGAATCTTCTGCAATAGCTTGCAAGTCCAAGAAAACTGCGAAGCTGCTTGACATTCTGAGGAGGATTCCAATTCAAAACTGCAGACACCCTCTCTGGATTAACAGCGATGCCCTTGGCGGAGATGATATGACCAAGATAAAGAACTTCATCAAGCCAAAATTCACATTTGGAGAACTTCGCATATAATTGATACTCTCTGAGCTTGTCGAGTACCAATCGCAAATGTTCGGCATGATCCTTCTTATTCTTGGAGAAGACCAAAATATCATCGAGATAGACCAAGACAAATTCGTTGATGTAGGGGTTGAAGATGAAATTCATCAAGCGAGTGAAATACGGAGGAGCATTGACAAGGCCGAAAGACATGACAGTATATTCATAAGAACCAAAGCTTGTTCTGAATGCTGTCTTGGGAATATCTTCTTCACGAATGCGAATCTGATGATAACCCATACGAAGGTCAAGCTTGGAGAACACCTTGGCACCTTTGAGTTGCTCAAATAGCTCATTGATGTTGGGAAGTGGGTACTTGTTCTTGATAGTCTTCTTGTTCAATGGACGGTAATCGACGCAAAGTCGGTCCGTGCCATCCTTCTTCTTGACAAAAAGAACACCACAACCCCAAGGAGAAGAACTCGGTCTGATCAGACCCAGACGTTCTTGTTTATCGAGTTGAATCTTCAATTCCTTGAGCTCATCTGGTCCAAGCTTGTAAGGACGCTTGCAAACGGGTTCCGTGCCAGGCTCGAGCTCAATAACGAATTCAACTGGCCGACGGGGAGGCATACCCGGAAGCTCTTCTGGAAAAACATCTTGGTACTCACAAACGACTGGAATCTGAGAGATAGCCTCCATTTCACCCATCTCATTGAGAGAAAACAACCGAATGGTATCATCACGAGAAGCATAGATGATCACATCGTTAGAAGTGTGAGTCAATTTGATTTCCCTGGCAGCACACTCAAGCTGAGCCTTGTGTTTAGAAAGCCAGTCCATCCCGAGAATAAGATCAATATCAGAGTCACCAAGCACCATTGGAGAAGACAGAAATTTATAGTCGCCCATCTTGATAGAAACATCCGGAATCATTGTGGTGGCCCTCATAGGTTTGGCCGGAGAAACAACCCCCAAGGGTTTAGCCAATAATTCAGAAACGAAGTCATGCTTTGAAACAAATGATCTGGACATGAAACAATGCGATGCACCAGTATCAAATAAGACTTTGGCAGGAATATCATTAACAGGAAGATTACCCATGATCACTTCAGAAGAATCCTCTGCTTGAGCTGCATTCAACATGTTCACCTTGACGTGCTTAGGATTATGCTTGACCACTGCATTGCTGGAAGATTTCACAGGAGGAGGAGGCGGAAGACGCCTCTGGTTGAAGCACTTGTTCGCATAGTGACCCTTCTGCTGACATTTGTTACAAGTCACTTCTGAGAGCGGACGATGGTAAGGAGCACTTGGCCTTGGAGTTTGGTTCTGAGACTTGTTCTGATAACCAGGGTTGGGTGGGTGGGAAGATCCACGACCACTTGAGTTCTTCTGCTGATAAGGCTGACGGAACGGAGGAGGAGGAGGCAACCAGAACTTCTGTTGCTTAGCTGCCACAAGTGAGGAAGAAGAAGACTGAACTGCGTCTCTGACTCTCTTCTTAGATGCCTCACACTTGAGCTGAGCAGCTTCTTGTTTCAGTGCCATGTTGTAGAATTCATCATACTTTAATGGCTCGAAAAGCACGAGAGCAAGCTGCAGATCTTCTCTGAGACCACGCCTGAACTGGTAGATCATACTCTTCTCATCAGGAATGTCTTGCCTTGCAAAACGAGAGAGTTTCTGGAACTGAGTGTTGTATTGATAGACAGTCATGTTGCCTTGCTTGAGATTGCGGAATTCCTCACGCTTAAGCTCAACAACACTTTCTGGAATGTGGTGCGCTTTGAAATCACGGCGGAAATCATCCCAAGTGATCACACGACCTCCTCTGGAATCTTTGTATTGCTGGAACCACTCAGCAGCTTGATCTTTGAGTTGAAAAGAGGCAAACTTGACAAAGTCCTCAGGTCTGACATTGCTGCACTCGAAATGCTTGCTGATGTCCACGAGCCAATCATCAGCGTCAGTGGCCTCGACACAGTAGCTGAAGGTCTTTGGCTGATTAGCAAGGAACTGGTTCAGTGAAGCGAAATGCGGCTGATTGTTGCCTTGGCCTTGATTCTCTTGATTAGCTTGACCCTGGTTGCGATCTTGCAAGAGCTGAATCAGAATCTGAGCATTGGCATTTGTGGCAGTCATCAAGGCCTGCCATGCTTCCGGAGGCGGAGGTGGTGGCGGAGGGTTAGCCTGATCTCCATCATTGCGTTCCGGATTCAGACGAGTAGGCGGAGCCATCCTGAAGAGGGTGACATCCATTAGCATCTTGACAGAGATATATTGAAGCTGAATCAAAGGAACGAAATTGCATCATATAGTCCTCACAATTAACATTCGAACGAGAATGAACGAATGAATTCCAATGAAAATTATCACACTTCCAAAGCTGAGAAGCCACTTAGAACATGGTAAGGAATAAAATCAACAAGGTACGGAAGTGAACAAATACTTGGTAATGATTACCCAATCACAAACCAAATATCTGCGGAAGAAATACTAAGGCTACATGAATTCCCACTTATAAACTCCCGAAATTTTCTGGTTATGCAATCAGGTGTTGGGGATACAGGGGAAGCATAATATCTCACCCAAACTAGCAAATCCTACAACCAGCTGTATCCATCCTTCAACACATAACCAAGAAACCTTCGGAAATCGTCTACCTCAACCTTCGAAAACACATCCGTTATACAAGTCATGGCAATACCCCTGCACTGGCCACAGTACTGGGCTATCAGGTTATCTCACCAACAACTGTACAAAAGAGATTTTCGATGTCGGTCGTACTAAACTCAGGTATTCCAAAACCGCAACGATAAAATTATGACGACAACACCTCGGAGCTCAACTCCCCGGGACACTGCCACAACCCCTAAATGTCAGGAGGCAACCAAGACAATGTTGTCATCATAAAACCATCGGAACGATTGTAATATACCCGCGTGATCCTAAATTTTTTTTTTAGTGAAATTTGAGAAGAGAAGAGTCAAAACTCTACGTCAGGATACCTCACCAGAAGGTCGAAGGGACTGGGAAGTAAAAGAATTCCTAAACTCTCCGATATATAATTCCTAAATGACTCAAAACATTTTTCTAGACACAACTCGGCCACTAAAGACGATCAAACAGTGGGGGCTCCTAAGGTCGGGAAAGGCTCTGATTACCAACTTGAAACGCCCTCGATGCGGCTATATCTCCCACGTGTCGAGGCACGACTTAGAGGCATAACCGCATTGAAAGCAATGTCGCAAGTGAGGTAATCTTCACACAATCCATGTAATAAATAAAGGGGAAAGATACATAGTTGGCTTACAATCGCCACTTCACACAAGTACATAAATAACATCCATCAAACAGATTACACTCAAGGTCCAACTACGGTACCAAAATGAAAGAAGACTACCCCAAATGCTAACAGATCCCCGGATCACCCAACTGGGCTCCACTACTGATCATCTGGAAAAGAAACATAGTAACGGCCACGTTCCTCATCGAACTCCCAAATGAGCTCGGTCGCGTCATCAGCACTGACATCGTTGGTACCTGCAACTGAGGTGATAATATCTGTGAGCCAAGGGGACTCAGCAATCTCACACCCGCGAGATCAAGACTATTTAAGCTTAAAGGTGGAAAGTGGCAGTGAGGTGGAGCTGCAGCAAGCGACTAGCATAAGTTGACTACAGCGCAAAAGAGAGCGAGAAGAGAAGGCAAAGCACGGTCGAGAAGCTAGAAATGATCAAGAAGTGATCCTGAACAACCTACGGCAGACATAACTCCAACAACCGTGTTCACTTCCCGGACCCCGCCGAGAAGAGACCATCACGGTTACACACGCGGTTGATGTGTTTTAGTTAAGGTCAACTTCGGGTTTTCTACAACCGGACATCAACAAATTCCCATCTGCCTCATAACCGCGGGCACGGCTTTCGAAAGATAATACCCTGCAGGGGTGTCCCAACTTAGCCCATGATAAGCTCTCACGGTCAACGAAGGATAATCCTTCTACCGGGAAGACCCGATCAATCTCGGAATCCCGGACTACAAGACATTTCAACAGCAATAAAACAAGTCCAGCAAAACCGCCCGATTGTGCCGACAAATCCTGATAGGAGCTGCACATATCTCGGTCTCAGGGCACATCCGGATAAGCTAAGCGTACAGGAGCCAACATAACCCAAGTTGCCAAGGGACGGCCCTGCACGGTGCTCTAGTTTGGACCAGCAATCGAAGGAGAACTGGCCCGGGGGTTTAAAATAAAGATGACCCTTGAGTCTACAGAACCCAAGGGAAAAAGGCTAGGTGGCGAATGGTAAAACCAATGTTGGGCCTTGCTGGAAAAGTCTTATTCAAAGCAAACTGTCAAGGGGGTCCCATAAATCACCCAACCGTGTAAGGAACGCAAACTCCGGGAATATAACACCGGTATGACGGAAACTAGGGTAGCAAGAGTGGAACAAAACACCAGGCATAAGGCCGAGCCTTCCACCCTTTACCAAGTATATAGATGCATTAATTAAATAAGAGGTATTGTGATATCCCAACAAGTAAACATATTCCAACAAGGAACAACAGGTCCATGTTCCAATCAAGGAACAAACTTCATCTTCACCTGCAACTAACAACGCTATAAGAGGGGCTGAGCAAAGCAGTAACATAGCCAAACAACGGTTTGCTAGGACATGGATGGTTAGGGGCTGACATGGCAATATAGGAGGCATGATATAGCAAGTGGTGGGTATCGCAGCATAGGCATAGCAAAAGAGCGAGCAATCTAGCTAGCAAAGATAGAAGTGATTTCGAGGGTATGGTCATCTTGCCTGCAAGGTTCTCAGAGTTGTCGAAAGCTTGGTCCTCGTAAGCGTTCTCAACAGGTTCCTCGTTCACGTACTCGTCTCCCGGCTCTACCCAAGACAAGAGAACAAGCAAAGGAACCAAAATCAACCACGATGCAATGCGCAAGCAATATGATGCAAAACATGGCATGAAATGCGAGAGGTGATATGCAATGCGTATGCATGCTCCGGAAAGACAAGGATGAACAGGGCATAATCTTGGCAAACCAAGCATGCCGCTGGATAGATGAGGTGATTTCGGTTGAAATCGATATAAAGATCACCGGAATCGGATGCACGGTTTGCAAATGGCGAGCAAAACAGGAATGACAAGAATCTGCCATAAACAGCATGATGCTACTTAGCAAGCAACAAATAATTAAGCTACTGCCCCCAAACATGGCAACAAAGCATATGACAGTAATCTACTCAAGATGCACGACAAAAGATGAACACTGAGCTACGGCCAATTCACATCATAACAGGTTCAAACAAGCATGGCAAAAGTGCAACTTATAACAGATTCACAGACTTAGTGAAATAACAACAAGTCAGGAAAACAACATCAGGATGACAAGTTCAGAGCAACGAAACAACATGCTACAGGTTCAGAACATAGCAAAATAAGGCATGGCATGAATCTACTCATAGCACTTGACAAAAGTCTCTTACTGACCAAAAGCCAAAAAGGATCAGAAAATATGATTACACCCATGTCAAATAAGCAAGTTTCGTTACAGGTTTCAGACTTAGTAGAAAACTGGACATGGCAGAAAACTGTTAACGACTAGGCATGTTCGAGAGCTCGATGCACTCACTACAGAGCATTTCATGATAAAATAAGCATACATACATCAAGAAGACATGGCATAGTAACAAGACATGTCAAGAATAACCTCATAACATGCAAGGATCAACTACACCAAGCTTGGCAAAATCGAATAACATGTAAACAATCTGCCAGCAACATTTTGAAGCAAAAGTAGAGCTCGATTGACTCAAGCTATGACACTCCATAATTGCAAACAAAGGCATGGATGGATTAAGCAAATACTCAGGTTCAAAACTCCCTTAATGATCATGCTCAAATTATGCATGGATCTCTCAGAAACAACATGAACATACAGCATGATAATAACAAAAGTCAGGGACTTAATGAAATCACTAAGTCTCTGAAATCAGCAACATCAAGACACCTAGTTTGCATGCTTGTGCTAGTCACCACATAGATCATAAAAATACATGAAAAAATCCTCTGGATAGGTAACATGGCATATTACAAAACTCATGTAGGACTCAACTTCATAGGAGGTACACATCAATCATGGCAAAAATGACAAAAGTGCATGTTCAGATAAGATCCAGCAATTAACATCAAATAGCCCTCTTCTAACAGCTTTTAGGTAATCAAGATGACTTCAAATAAAAATGATGCAATGGAACAAAGTGATGTACACTTCGAGACGAACAAAATGACATATTATACGCGCGAAACGGAGCTACGGATGCAAAGTTATGGCACTGGGAATATGGCATGATGATGATAAAATTAAAGACTTAGAAATAAAACGAGGGGAGGAAGAAGTCAACGGTTGGCGCGGAGTTCGAGGTTCGCCGCGGATCTGGCGGCGGGGGCTCGCCGGAGAAGAGGCCCGGGGCGGCCGGGGCGCTCCGGTGGCCGGGATCTCGCGGATCCGGGGCCGGCGACGGTGGGGACGGCGGCGGAGGCGGCACGGGGCGGCGCGGAGGCGCGGCGCCGGCGAGGAGGCGGCGAGGCGGCGCGGCGAGCGCGGCGGCAGCGAGCGGAGTCGGCGGCGGCGGCGACCGGCGCGGGGCGGCGGGCGCGGGCGGGCCGGAGCGGGGCGAAGCGGGCGACGGCTCGGGCTCGGGGGGCCCCGCCTGGGCCCCGGCGGGCCGGCTCGGTGCGGGCGGCGATGTGGGGCGGCGCCGGGTGACGTGGCGTCGTCCCGTTGGTTGGGGCGGCTGCGTGGCGGCGGCTGGCCAGTCAGGGGGTGCCAAGTGGCGGCCCCTGGTTGGTCCGGGCGGCGGCGGCGGCTGAACAGTGGGGAGGCGCGGGTTTCGAGGGAGAGACTAGGGTTAGGGTGGTTTTTGCCCGAGGTTAGAGAAGGGGAGGCCTTTTTATAGATAGGGGGAGCTTGGAGGCTCCAAACGGAGTGCGGTTTTCGCCCACGCGATCGTGATCGGACGGCGGAGGACATGGGAGTGACTTAGATGGGTTATTGGGCTGTTTTGAAGGGGTGTTGGGCTGCAACACACACGAGGCCTTCACGGTTACCCGGTTAACCGTTGGAGTACCAAACGAACTCCGATTGACCCGAAACTTGACAGGCGGTCTACCGGTGCTATACCGAGGCCACATGTCAAACCTCGGTCCATTCCGAGAATGTTTAATACCCGCTCACGAAGAAATGTAAAAGAGGGCGCCGGGAGGCATAGGAGCGCCGGATTGCAAAACGGACAACGGGAAAGATGCTCGGATTTATGAGACGAACGCGTATGCGAATGCGATGCACATGATGACATGATATGAAATGCATGACATGACCAAAATGCAAAACGGAGAGAACCCAACCACGGAGGAAATATCATAACACATAGCCGGAAATGGCAAGAGTTGGATTACAAATATGGCAAGTTACATCGGGGGCGTTACATCTAGGCTCGATCACTTGGCCTTCGTCCGGCCCAAAAAGGGCCGTGGAGACTCTTGTCGCTCCCCTGGCAAGCCTTGCCGCGGGACACTACTACTGCCCGTGCACAAGTTCGGGGTACTAAGGTACCCCTACTTTAGTACACCGACAGGAGCCCCGGGGTCTGGGCCATACACGGTGCCGAGCGTTGTTGGGCCAGGCCCTAACAGCGCACGGGCACGCGTGGCCTGGGTTGCGCTGCTCCTTAACTCCGCGCCCGTCGCGCCCTCCCCAAGTGGTGCGCGCTTATCGCGGCGTCGTGGGGGGCGAGGCGTGCGAGACGTGCCTGACGTGGGTGGCGTGCGCGGGGCTGAGGCCCGCAGGCATGCGTCACGTCGGGCACGACTCCTTTATTTGGAAAGGCGAAGCGCCCGTCCCCATTTTTGAATGGGGGAGGAGGCGTGGAGGCGCGGCTTGGTGAACGAACGGGGCAGAGGCGCGGCTTTCGGGGCGCTCGTCCCCACGACCACGGGGTGGGGAGAGGTCGCCTCATCCGTCGCCTCGGCCCTGCTCGCCTGCCACGCGTCCTCCATGCACTTGGGGTTGCGGTGGTGGAGGCGGAAAACCGGGCCGACGCGGGTTGATGTAGAGGGTCGGCCCCGTCGCCTGCCCTTCCTCTGCTTTGATTGGTTGGGCGGGGCGGCCGAGCCCCCACTCCGCCCCTTTATAAGGAGGTGAAGGGGGCGATGAGGGTCCGCACACCTCCCTTCTTTCTTCTCTTTGATCCCTGGTCCCCTCTCCCCAACTGTCATGGAGAAAGGGAACCCTGGTCCTTCTTTGGTGGCGGCAAGGGTTGCCGCCAGGCAGCGAGCCCCTCCTCCCCTTGCACCCGCGGTGGCGGAGCCCACCGCAAGGGGAAGGGGGAGGGGCGAGGTCGTGGATGAGGCCGTGGACGGGGCCGAGGCGCTCGAGGCAGGCAGGACGGCGCGCCGGCCTCGCCTCCGCTGGCGGCTCCGTTTCCCCCGGCGGTTCATCTCGGGGACGACCCCTGCGAGTTCATCATCAGGCTGCGCCGGGCGCCTCGCCGTCGCCTCCGCCTCCCGGCCCCCTTCGCGGACGTCTTGGAGGCGGAACAACACGAGACGCTGAGACTGCGCATGAGGGGCTGCGGGATCAGTGGTACGCGAGTCCACGTCGAATCCCGAGCCCCCGGCGTGATGTGTCTTGGCCGCGGGTGGAAGAAGTTCGCCCGGATCCACAGCTTGATGGAGGGGTTCACCCTCCATTTTAAGCTGATGGAGGGTGATCTCCTCTCCGTCAAGGCCTTCGGGGACCTCGGCACCCGGGCCCAGTGCTGCGTGGATAGCTCCTCCGACAGCGAAGGCTCCTCCTCGAGCGAGAGTGACGAGGAGGGGAGCGACAGCGATGACGAGGGGAGCGGCCGCCGGGATGACGGGTCCGACTAGGTGCGGGTCGCAGCTCCGCGTGGCACCGGCGGCCCCCATCGTCCGCGTCGCTGGCGCCGTGAACTCCCCGGGGTCGTCTCCTTGGGCGGCTGGCGTAGGGAGGATGCGGAAGAGGAAGAGGGCGGGCGTCAAGGCCGCTGTCCAACCTCGCCCCAGACGCCGTCACCACCCCTGCTCGCGGCGACGACCACCGGGGTCTTCTCTCCAGCCCGGCAAGCTCCTCTTGCCGGGGCTTCGTCTTCTCGGGCGGCCGGAGTGGCGAGGCTGCGGAAGGGGCTGGCGGCAAGGCCGTCAACTCGGAGTACGAGGGCTAGATGCCCTCGACAGCGTGTTGACGTCCCGCGGCCTCCTTCTCGAGCTCCGCTTCCGGCATCGCCGTCTCCATCCTGCCTCCGGAGCTCCGGGGCGGAGCCTCGGACGCTCTCTTGGCGTCTTCTGCCGCCCGTAGCTCGTCTAGGCGCCCCTTTTGCCCTTCTTGCCTCCTTGCCGCACCTCCTGAGGAGAGAGTCAAGAAAGGGATTACGGGCACCTTATCTCTTTTTATCTTGTAAGCCCTCGGGCTTTAGTTGTGTTTAAATCTTGTAATCCTATTTTTCATGTTTTTCATTCTCTCTGAGCTGTACCTGAGTGGAATGTTTTTAATGAAAAGGGAGTGTTTGCCGGACCATTTGTCTCGCGGGTACATCCCGCGGCAAGGAGCGAACCCTTTGCATCGTTAAGATAGATACTTCCCCGCCCGGCAACGGACCCTGCTGTCTCCCCGCGCCTCTTGGCCCTCCTCACGCTCTTGGCGGAGGCAGGGAGAAGGCGGGTTTTGGCCCCTCGCTTCCTCCTCTTGCCGCCGCGGCTACCATCAGAAGCGGGCCCCGGGAACGCGCTCCGGGGTTTGTCGCTTAAGAGAGCACGACAGCTTTTAGGGGGAAGCAAGGTTTTCGCATTCCGCAGCTCATGAGAGAATGCATGATAAGGGATGTAAAGACTTATCTGAGGTTGCAGCCCCCGGCAACTCTAGCTCGCCGGGAGGCGGGTGCTGGCTCATCCTTCTCCCCTTCTTCGTCCTTGAGCGGCTCGGCAAGGGTAGGCAGTTTCCGCGAGCCAAAGGGAAAGGACGGGAAAAAGACGCGGACTCGACCTCTAAGTTAGGGGTTAGCGACTGTTAGGCACTATCAACCCTAACCAAGGACGAGACTCGACTCAGCATGCATGCTAAAACTTGGGGGGGCCCAGCGCGTCATTGCGGCCAGGGTCTGCGCCTGGCTTTGTACAAAGGATTACATGCGTCTGCGGCAAGACTTTTGTACAAAGAGTTGGTTGCCGGACGGGGTCCGACAACCGCGCCTTACGGGTAAAACTTGCGAAGATGCTCAATGTTCCAGGAATTGCTCACCGGAGTACCATCTTCGGTCTCGAGGCGGACGGCGCCGGGCCTCGTGACTCGTTTCACCCGGTAAGGGCCTTCCCACTTTGGCGTCAACTTGTTGTGTATCTTGGCCGACTGAACGCGCCGAAGAACAAGGTCGCCTTCCTCGAGGCTCCTGGCTTTAACTTTGCGGCTATGATAGCGACACAGAGCTTGCTGGTAGCGAGCGGATCGCACAGCGGCCTGGAGACGATCTTCCTCGAGGAGCAGTGCGTCATCTTCACGCGACCGCTCTTGCTCAAGCTCATCATAAGCGAGCACTCGAGGTGACCCGTATACGAGTTCCGTGGGGGTAACTGCTTCTGCTCCATAGACTAGAGCAAATGGTGTCTGGCCGGTGGCTTGATTTGGCGTCGTTCTGACTGACCAAAGAACCGCCGGCAGCTCCTCGATCCAGTTCCGTCCGTGCTTGAGCAGCTTGTCAAAACTTCTGGTCTTGAGCCCGCGCAGTACCTCGGCGTTGGCCCTTTCCGCTTGACCGTTGCTCCGGGGATGAGCAACAGAAGCGAAGCAGACCTTGGTGCCGAGATCTTGGGTGTACTGCATGAAGGCGTGGCTTGTGAACTGCGTACCATTGTCGGTGATGATCCTGTTGGGGATCCCGAAGCGGCAAACAATCGACCTGAAGAATTTGATCGCGGACTGGGCGGTCACCTTTCTCACCGGTTCCACTTCTGGCCACTTTGTGAACTTGTCGATGGCAACGAACAAGTACTCAAAGCCCCCGACGGATCGGGGGAAGGGGCCAAGGATATCGAGCCCCCAGACCGAGAAGGGCCAGGACAAAGGGATCGTCTAGAGAGCTTGAGCTGGCTGGTGTATCTTCTTGGAATGGAACTGGCACGCTTCACACTTGGTTACTTGTGCAGTTGCATCCTGGAGGGCTGTGGGCCAGAAGAAACCTTGCCGGAATGCCTTTCCGGCAAGTGCTCTGGCGCCAATGTGGTGTCCACATATGCCTCCGTGTATCTCCGCCAACAGCTTCTGTCCGTCTTCCCGGTGGACGCACTTCAATTTCACCCCATTGCGTCCTCTTCTGTACAGTGCGCTGTCAACGAACTGGTACATACTGGACTGCCGGGCTACTCTTTCAGCTTCTTCTTGTTCTTCGGGAAGTTCTCCTGTCTGGAGGAAACGGACGATCTGCTGCGCCCACGTCGGAGCCTGTGGCTCGACGACGAGGACTAAAGGCATGTCGGCGGCTGCGGGAACATCAGCTTCTACGGCGAGGACTTGGGGCTCAGCCGGAGCTTGACGTTCCCCGGCAAGCTTGCCGGGGCATGGCTTGCCGGGAGCGCCTACTTTGTCGGGACAAACCCTAGGGCTTGCCGGAGTGGGCAGCTCCTCAGCACTCTTGGCGTCGATCTCGGGGACTCTCTTGGCGGCGGCTTCGGGAAGCTCTGCCGGGAGATAGTCGCCGGAGACCGATTTCCTCTTCTTGCTTGGCCCGGTCGATGGTGTCACGGATGGCTGAGTCAGCTTGAGCACAAAAGTCCCTGGTTCCACAGGTAGCTTTAGTGCGGCGCATTTTGACAGGCCGTCGGCGATGTCGTTCTCTGCTCTTGGAACGTATTCCATTTGCAGGCCGTCAAAGCGCTCTTCCAGCTTCCTCACTTCATCAACGTAAGCTTCCATCAACGGGCACTGGTAATCCTTGTTCACTTGGCGGACGACGAGCTGCGAGTCACCCCTGAGAAAGAGCTTCTTGATCCCAAGTTCCGCCGCAATCCTGAGACCGACGAGCAAACCTTCATACTCTGCCGTATTGTTGGTTGCTTGCTCCTTGGGAAAGTGCATCTGGACGATGTACTTGAGGTGCTCTCCGGTGGGCGCGATGAGCAGCACGCCGGCACCGGCGCCTTCCAGCGAAAAGGCACCATCAAAGTACATCAGCCACTCTTTGGTTGCTTCCTTGCCGAGGATGCTCGTCTCTGGAATTTCTTCGTCCGGTGTCGGCGTCCACTCTGCTATGAACTCTGCCAATGCTCTACTCTGGATGGTCGAAGTGCTCTCAAACCTGAGGCCAAAGCTTGACAGTTCTAGTGCCCACTCGACAATCCTGCCTGTTGCTTCGGGATTCTGCAGTATCCTCTTAAGCGGAAAGCGAGTGACCACTGTGATCTCGTGTGCTTGGAAGTAATGGCGCAGCTTCCTCGAGGCCATGAGGAGGCCGAAGAGCAATTTCTGCACACCAGAGTACCTCGATCTAGCCCCCTGCAGGAGGGAACTGACGAAGTAAACTGGGCGCTGCACCATCCTCTTCCTCTGCACTTCCCTTTGCGCTTGCGCGGATCCGCCTTTGCCGGGGCCAGAGCTTGTCGGGGAAGCCCCCTGCTTGCCGTCGGACGCGCTTGCCATGGCTGCTGGCTCGTCATCAGCTTCCCTCTCCGCAACTAACGCAGCACTAGCCACTTGATTGGTTGCCGCTAGGTAGAGCAGCAACTTCTCTTGCGGTCTAGGCGCGACAAGTATAGGAGCAGAGGACAGGTATTTCTTCAAGTCTTGCAGCGCAGCCTCCGCTTCTGGAGTCCATTTTACTGGACCTGCCTTTTTCAGGATTTTGAAAAACGGCAGGGCGCGTTCCGCAGACCTGGAAATAAATCTGCTGAGAGCCGCCACGCAGCCGGCAAGTCTTCGCACGTCCTTGACACGCGTTGGTGCTTCAATCTGCTCGATGGCCTTGATCTTGTCGGGGTTGGCTTCGATCCCACGCTGAGACACGAAGAAACCGAGAAGCTTGCCGGAGGGAACTCCGAACACGCACTTCTCAGGGTTGAGCTTGAGGCTGATCTTGCGCAAGTTCGCAAAGGTCTCTTCCAAGTCTTGAACCAAGGTTGCCTTGTCTCTGCTTTTGACCACAATGTCATCCATGTAGGCCTCCACATTTCTGTGGATCTGTGGCTCGAAAGCAGTGTGGACAACCCTCGCAAACGTCGAGCCTGCATTCTTCAGTCCAAAAGGCATCCGCACAAAACAGTACGTGCCGCATGGAGTGATGAACGCAGTCTTCTCTTCGTCTTCTTCAGCCATGAAGACCTGGTGGTACCCGGAGTAGGCGTCAAGGAAGGAAAGCAGGTCGCATCCGGCCGTGGAGTCAACAATCTGGTCGATGCGCGGCAAGGGAAATGGATCTTTAGGGCAAGCTCTGTTGACATGGGTGAAATCGATGCAAAGCCTCCACTTCCCATTTGCTTTGCGCACGACGACAGGATTGGCCAACCACGTCGGATGGAGCACGCCTCTGACGAGGCCTGCCGCTTCCAACTTCCTGATCTCCTCCGCGATAAACTCTTGGCGCTCCACTGCTTGTTTCCTGACCTTTTGCTTGATGGGCCGCGCATGAGGACAGACGGCGAGGTGGTGCTCAATCACTTCCCTGGGAACGCCGGGGATGTCAGATGGTTGCCAGGCAAACACATCGACATTCGCCCGCAGGAAAGCGACGAGCGCGCCTTCCTATTTGGGGTCGAGAGTGGCACTGATGGTGAAGGTACCACCAGTGCCGTCCTCCTTGGCGGGCACCTTCTTGGTCGCTGGTGGAGCAGCCGGCGTCTCCTTGTGTTTACCGGCGGGGCTCGATGCAGCGTCCTCAACGGCAGTGCAGCGCTCCGAAGAGGCGCGCTTGCCGGAGTGGGCACCAGAGCATTCGCCGGGCTTGGCCTTCTTGCCGGCGGGGCTCGATGGCACGTCCTCGACGGTAGCGCAGCACTCCGAAGAGGCGCGCTTGCCAGAGTGGGCGCCAGAGCATTCGCCGGACTTGGTCTTCATGCCGGCGGGGCTCGATGGCACGTCCTCGACGGCAGCGCAGCACTCCGAAGAGGCGCGCTTGCCGGAGTGGGCGCCGGAGCACTTGCCGGACTTGGTCTTCATGCCGGCGGGGCTCGATGGCACGTCCTCGACGGAAGTGCAGCACTCCGAAGAGGCGCGCTTGCCGGAGCGGGCGCCAGAGCACTTGCCGGACTTGGTCTTCATGCCGGCGGGGCTCGATGGCACGTCCTCGACGGCAGCGCAGCACTCCGAAGAGGCGCGCTTGCCGGAGTGGGTGCCAGAGCACTTGCCGGACTTCTTCTTCATGCCGGCGGGGCTCGATGGCACGTCCTCGACGGTAGCGCAGCACTCCGAAGAGGCGTGCTTGCCGGAGTGGGCGCCAGAGCACTTGCCGGACTTCTTTCCCCCGGAAGCTCCAGCGGCAAGCGGGCCGCGGGCCGTTGCCGCTGTTGCGTCCCGGTATATTTGGTCGGCGCAGATAAGGGCATCCTTCTTGTCGCCGGGGACAGAAATGACGCTTATCGGGCCAGGCATCTTGAGCATGTTATATGCGTAGTGAGAGGCCGCCATGAACTTGGTGAGCGCTGGTCGGCCGAGGATCCCGTTGTAAGGCAACGGAAAGTCGGCGACATCAAAGGTGACCTTCTCAGTCCTGAAATTTAGCTCGCTGCCAAATGTTACCGGCAGCGTGATCTTTCCCTTCGGCTTGCTCCTTCCCGGGTTGATTCCTTGGAATGTGCCGGTTTCTTCGAGCTCGCTGTCGGGAACTTGGAGTCTCCGGAGAATAGCAGAGGAGGTCAGATTCAAGCCGGCCCCGCCGTCAACTAGCATCTTAGTGACCTTGAGGTTGCGGATCGTTGGGGAAACCAACATCAGCAAGCACCCGACCGCGGTTGTGCGATCAGGGTGGTCCTCAATGTCGAAGATGATAGGCGTGCTGGACCATCTCAGGGGTCTGTGTGACTCGACGGGTGGCTCCGCTGCATTGACCTCCCGTACCCACCGTTTAAGCTGGTGGTGGGAAGTGTGCAGGGAGGCACCGCCGTCCACACACAAGACCTCAGTGGCTTTCTGAAACTCCTGCTCGCTGGTCTCGGGGTCTTCCATGTCTTCGTCGTCGTCGTCTTCGCTCTTGTCGCGTCCCCGGGGAGGTCTGTCTACTTGCCGCTGCTTATCCTTGCCGCGACGCTCCCCCGGGCCGGGACGCTTCGTGCCGGATCCCCCGCCGCCTGCTTGGGCTCTCTCCTTGTCGCGTCGTGCGTACTCGGCCTTCTGCAGGTCGACGAGTCGCTCGACTTGCTTGCAACTCTGGAGGTCGTGGCCCCTGGTGCAGTGGATCTTGCAGTACTTCTTGTCGGTACCGTCCCGCTTGTCGGCAGCAGCCACTGCCCGACAGTTGGCGCACCCGGCAACCTCCTTGCCGGGGCCTCCCACCTGGGCTTTCTTGGCGGAGCCCTCGCTGCCGGACTTCTCGACAACCAGTACCTATGGGTTTTTCTTCTTTTTGCCGTTCCGCCGCCGGCCTCTCCTTGCCGGGGCGGTACCTTCACTGTCGGATTCTGCTTCTCCAACACTTTCTCCGGGGAGCTTCCTCCCCTCCTCAGCGCGTGCACACTTGTCGGCCAGGGCGTAAAGCTCGCTGACCTCCTTGATCTTGCACATCGCCATCTCCTCCCGCATCCTGCGGTTACACACATTCTGGTGGAACGCGCTGATCACCGCGGCGGGGTGGATGTCTGGGATGTTGTAGTGCACACGGCTGAACCTCTGGATGAACTTGCGCAAAGGCTCCCCCTCCTTCTGAACAAGCAGATGAAGGTCGCTCGCCTGGCCATGGGGTTTGTGGCCGCCCGTGAAGGCGCCAACGAACTGATGGCATAGATCTGGCTAGGAGGAGATGGAGCCGTCCGGCAAGTGCATGAGCCAGGATCTGACGTTGGGCTTGAGTACCAGCGGGAAGTAGTTGGCAAGGATCTTATCGTCCCGTCCGCCGGCAGCCTGCACCGCAATGGTGTAGATGCTGAGGGACTCAGACGGATGCGACTTGCCGTCGTACTTCTCGGGCACGTCGGGCTTGAAGTTCTTTGTGCTGGGCCACTGGACTTGCCGCAGCTCGCGGGTGAACGCAGGGCATCCTACCGAATACGGCAGTTCGCCTAGTTCCCCTGGCACGTGCATGTCTCCAGAGGGCCCAACGCGCTGGTCTGATTGACGCCGCGCCTCTCTTCTACGCTCGATGCGGGTTCGAGCGTCTTCTTCCCTTCGTTCGTGAAGGACTTGGCATTGGTCGCGGCGAGTTCGCGGGTTCGACGACGCGGTGGAGTCGTCGTCGAGGCGAGCCCGGCGAGTCGGCGACCGCGGCTTCTGGGGCGGGGAGTGCACGGTGGTCGCACCCCCGCCATTCTTGGCGCCATCGGTTCTCGCCTGGGTGACTGGCCGCGGCTGCGACGCGCTATGCTGCCGCGGAGTGTCGCCGTTGGCGAAACCGATGAGGCTCTGGATGGTTGCCCTCCAGTTGTCGAGCTTGTTCGCCGTTGGAGGGTAGTCTAGGAGCAGCTGAGCTCGCGCGAGAGCTTCCGCTGGGGTGGAGGGCAGAGGCTGCGAACGGCGCGAGGACCGGGATGTGCTCGAACTCCTAACCATGTTAGAAGGAGCAGCACCCGGTCCAGGCAGCCGCGCGACGCTCGTTCCGGCACGCTGGATCGCATGCTGGTCCTGAGCACCTCGGGACCCACCAGCACGGTCTGGGTCTAGCGAGCGTATGGTACCATGGGTACTATGACGCTGCTAGTTTCGCGCCTCCTGAGAGGGGCGCGGGGCGAGCTCGGACGTCGCGGGACCAAGAACTGGCTCGACGGCGTCCGTTCCTCCGTCGGCGTCCTCCCCACCACCCGTCTGCTCCATGGGCGGTGGGTTCGACGCTGACGGACCGGTCGCCTCCGGAGCTTTCTTCTTCGGCGCCATGCTGGCGCAAACAATGAGAGTCTGGCTCGCGCGGACGCTGGATCTGATTCACACAACCTCGACGCACCCCCTACCTGGCGCGCCAAAGATGTCGGGGGATATCTGCCTCCACAAGCACCTATGGGGACGGAGCCCCTTATCGGTTCGGCGGGGGCGGAGGTTGCGCAAAGAGCAGATCGAGGCGACACACACACACACACAACGATTTTACCCAGCTTCGGGCCGCATGGATGCGTAAAACCCTACTGCTACTTGTCTGGTTGATTAGAGTTCTTGCTCTGGAGCGCAAGAAGCTACAGTAAGTTGGAGCTAGATGTAGACGAGGGTCTACTGAGCGTCCTCCTGGTTTTCTGTTCCTCCTCTCTAGGGTTCGATCCCTGGGGTCTGGATCTGGATCCCCCTCCCTCTCTACGTGCGCATGGGCCTCCTTTTATATGCTAAGGGGTTTCCCACAGGTAGCGACGCAGGTGAGGGTAAAAATGGCAAGGAACTGTGCGAGCAGGGGTCGCACAGTGCTATCGCACCTAACTCTGACGGCGGGGGACAAAGGCATTAAATGCCCGTCTGGATCGCCTGAACAGTGCCGAGGCGGACCGTTAGGGGTGCCTTCGCTTGCCACGGGGGCGACTCTGCCAACGTCGCATGCCACCGCGCGTCTCAGGTTGCGCGGCGCCCCGCCACGTGCCTCCAGGGAAGCCCCAGAGCGA
Source organism: Aegilops umbellulata (assembly GCA_032464435.1). Taxonomy (NCBI): domain Eukaryota; kingdom Viridiplantae; phylum Streptophyta; class Magnoliopsida; order Poales; family Poaceae; genus Aegilops; species Aegilops umbellulata. Next base: position 153,670,705 of record CP136058.1, on the reverse strand, counting down.
CGCGTGGGCAGGTGAGCTGGAGCGCAGGCCTGAGGTGGTGGTTTGCCGCGGCAAGTGGCTTGCCGCGGTAGTTGCCTTGCCGCACCTGAGAGCTTGCCGCTCGTCGGGCCTTGCTGGGGCGCGCGGCGCGCCGCGGCGGGCTTCTCTTGGGGTGCCTTGACTTGGTCGTCCCGGCGAGCTCCTCCCGCCGGGGCCTTGGTGCTTCGGCTCAGTCGTCCCGGCAAGCTCCTCTTGCCGGGGCCTTGTCGCCTTGGCCCGGCAAGCTCCTCTTGCCGGACCTCGCCTGCTTGGCCCGGCAAGCTCCTCTTGCCGGGGCTTGGTCTTCTAGGCTCGATCACTTGGCCTTCGTCCGGCCCAAAAAGGGCCGTGGAGACTCTTGTCGCTCCCCTGGCAAGCCTTGCCGCGGGACGCTACTACTGCCCGTGCACAAGTTCGGGGTACTAAGGTACCCCTACTTTAGTACACCGACACGCTCCATCATTGTCATATTGCTAGCATGATCATGTAGTTGACATCGTATTTGTGGCAAAGCCACCATTCATAATTCTTTCATACATGTCACTCTTTATTCATTGCATATCCCGGTACACCGCCGAAGGCATTCACATAGAGTCATATTTTGTTCTAAGTATTGAGTTGTAATTGTTGAGTTGTAAGAAAAATGAAAGTGTGATGATCATAATTTTTAGAGCATTGTCCCAAGTGAGGAAAGGATGATGGAGACTATGATTCCCCCACAAGTCGGGATGAGACTCCGGACGAAAAAAAGAAACAAAAAAAAGAGGCCATAAAAAAGGCCCAAATAAGAAAAAGAGAGAAAAAGAGAGAAAGGACAATGTTACTATCCTTTTACCACACTTGTGCTTCAAAGTAGCACCATGATCTTCATGATAGAGAGTCTCTCATTTTGTCACTTTCATATACTAGTGGGAATTTTTCATTATAGAAATTGGCTTGTATATTCCAATGATGGGCTTCCTCAAAATGCCCTAGGTTTTCATGAGCAAGCGATTTGGATGCACACCCACTTAGTTTCTTTTGTTGAGCTTTCACATAATTATAGCTCTAGTGCATCCGTTGCATGGCGATCCCTACTCACTCACATTGATATCTATTGATGGGCATCTCCATAGCCCGTTGATACGCCTAGTTGATGTGAGACTATCTTCCCCTCCTTTTGTCTTCTCCACAACCAGCATTCTATTCCACATATAGTGCTATATCCATGGCTAACACTCATGTATTGTGTGAAGATTGAAAAAGATTTGAAAATGTCAAAAGTATGAAATAATTGCTTGGCTTGTCATCGGGGTTGTGCATGATTTAAATACTTTGTGTGGTGAAGATAGAGCATAGCCAGACTATATGATTTTGTAGGGATAACTTTCTTTGGCCATGTTATTTTGAGAAGACATAATTGCTTTGTTAGTATGCTTGAAGTATTATTTTTTATGTCAATATGAACTTTTGTCTGGAATCTTTCGTATCTGAATATTCATACCACAATTAAGAAGATTTACATTGAAATTATGCCAAGTAGCACTCCGCGTCAAAAATTCTCTTTTTATCATTTACCTACTCGAGGACGAGCAGAAATTAAGCTTGGGGATGCCTGATATGTCTCCAACGTATCTATAATTTTTTATTGCTCCATGCTATATTATCTACTGTTTTGGACTATATTGGGCTTTATTTTCCACTTTTACATTACTTTTGGGACTAACCTATTAACCGGAGGCCCAGCCTAGAATTGTTGTTTTTTTGCCTATTTCAGTGTTTTGAAGAAACGGAATATCAAACGGAGTCCAAACGGAATGAAACCTTCGGGAACGTAATTTTCTCACCGAATATGATCCAGGAGACTTGGACCCTCCGTCAAGAAAGCCATGAGGCGGTCACGAGGGTAGCGGGCGACCCCTAGGGCGCGCCCCTACCTCGTGGGCCCCTCGAAGCTCCACCGACGTACTCCTTCCTCCAATATATACCTACGTACGTACCCCCAAACGATCAGATACGGAGCCAAAAACCTAATTCCACTGCCGCAACCTTTTGTACCCACGAGATCCCATCTTGGGGCCTGTTCTGGAGCTCCGCCGGAAGGGGAATCCACCATGGAGGGCTTCTACATCATCACCTCATACCTTCGGGTCCATAGTTAGTAGCTAGATGGCTTCTTCTCTCTTTTTGGATCTCAATACAATGTTCTCCCCCTCTCTCGTGGAGATCTATTTCATGTAATCTTATTTTTGCGGTGTGTTTGTTGAGACCGATGAATTGTGGGTTTATTATCAAGATTATCTATGAACAATATTTGAATCTTCTCTGAATTCTTTTATGTATGATTGGTTATCTTTGCAAGTCTCTTCGAATTATCAGTTTGGTTTGGCCTACTAGATTGGTTTTTCTTGCAATGGGAGAAGTGCTTAGCTTTGGGTTCAATCTTGCGGTGTCCTTTCCCAGTGACAGTAGGGGCAGCAAGGCACGTATTGTATTGTAGCCATCAAGGATAACAATATAGGGTATTTATCGTATTGCATGAATTTATGCCTCTACATCATGTCATCTTGCTTAAGGCGTTACTCTGTTTTCTTGAACTTAATACTCTAGATGCATGCTGGATAGCGGTCGATTAGTGGAGTAATAGTAGTAGATGCAGGCAGGAGTCGGTCTACTTGTCTCGGACGTGATGACTATATACATGATCATACCTAGATATTCTCATAACTATGCTCAATTGTGTCAATCACTCAACAGTAATTTGTTAACCCACCGTACAATACTTATGCTCTTGAGAGAAGCCACTAGTGAAATCTATGTCCCCCGGGTCTATTCTCATCATATCAATCTCCATCACTTTATTATTGCTTTGCTTTTTTACTTTGCCTTTTACTTTTACCTTGCATCTTTATATCAAAAATACCAAAAATATTATCTATCATCTCTATCAGATCTCACTCTCGTAAGTGACCGTGAAAGGCTTGACAAACCCTAATCGCGTTGGTTGCGTTGAGCTATTCGTTTTGTGTCGGTACGAGGGACTCGCGCGTAGCCTCCTACTGGATTGATACCTTGGTTCTCAAAAACTGAGGGAAATACTTACTCTACTCTGCTGCATCACCCTTTCCTCTTCAAGGAAATCCAACGCAGTGCTCAAGATGTAGCACTACTCCGCACAGGACCTCAGGGGAGCGGCACCTCTACCGGTGCCATGCCAGGATCAGCGCCCGCACCCGGGGCGCCTCCCTCCCTAGCATAGGAAGGCGCGCCCAGCGCCCTCCTCGGGCAAGGCTCGGGGGCTCTCTTCTGGGGGGCCTCAGACCTAGCCCACATCTCGAGGGAGGCGCTCGGGCACCACGTTGAGGCTTGCTTTGCGGCACGTTTCCCTAAGGAGGACACAGGGCGAGGAGCGCCTGGCTCTCAGGAGTTCATCGCCAAGACCACTGAGGAGCTGCATGATGCAAGGGACATGCATGGTGATCGCCGCCCACCTGGCTCGGCTCCCCATCCAGGCGAGGATGGCATGCTGCGCATCTGCATCGACATCCCAGGGCTCAACAGGGCCGCATCTCAGGAGCTCTTCTGGCCTTCGCACGTGTGACGTTGCGAGGGCCCACCTCATAGCTATGTTCGCATGTCGTTCGGCCTGCCGAGCACGGCAGCCGCCTTCCGGCGCAGCATGCGGAGCGTCCTGGCAGCTCAGGAGGCCAGGCAGCACGCAGTCCTGGCGGAGATGGAGACGGTCCTCGAGGAACCGCCTGGACCCCCAGAGCCTCCCGAGGCTCAGGGCCCCGGTGGCTCGTGAGGAGCAACCCCGTCGCCACGAATCTTCAACTACCCCAACATCCCTTTGACAACGGAACCAGGTGACATTTTCCAAGTTTATTTAGCTGGGAGCACCCCCGGGCTGCATCATTCCCAGGCCATGCGGTCCTGTCCCTGCGGCATGTATCCTTTTACGTCTTTAGCTTACCTTGCTGGGGGCACCCCTCGGGGGCTGCACCATCCCCAGGCCGCTCGGGTTCGACCCAGTGGCATGTATCGTTCTTGCATTTACCTAAGCTAGTTCGCTTTCCATGCATAATCTATCTATTGTTATCACCTGCTCGATTGTCACCCACCACGGGAGCCGCGCACCGGTCGTCTTTCTTCAGGATCCTTCGCATAAGAAGGCTAGGCACGACGTCTGTGCTCGGGCCCGTCCCTGTAGTGTCGATAAATCCAACGGCTGATCTCTGTCTGGCGGGCCGGTTCCGTTCACATCACCTCCTGGGTCGTTGGTGCTTGGCCTCCTCATACGATAACCTCAGGAAATTCATTCGGCGCAGGATTGCCTAACCATCTCACAGGACCGCCGCAGCTAACAAGAACCAAGACCAGGTGCAACCCGCCATGAGTTAGGGCCTCTTGAGTCCCGCACTGGCTCACGAGTGCCCAGACACACCTCGTCTAGCCCTGCCGTGCAAGCCACGTGTCAGGGCGGGGCTGTACACGGCCCGGGGGATCAACTCAGAGGGAGCCCTCACCCACGCACCAGTGGAAGCACCATGCTCCGCGCTGGCAGTCGACACTACCGAGGAGCAGTTATGCCCATGCAAGTGCGGAAGCGCTATGCTTCGCGCTGGTGATAAACAATTGAGCACAGCCCCACGGCCGTGCCCCACGGCCGTATCAACCTCAGGGAGCCCTTGAGCTCAGTGTGTGGCCTCATCGCAACACCTCCCCCGGGAGAGTCGCGCGAGGGGGCTGGCCACGGGGGCTGCGCTCGGGTCACACCTAAGTGTACGCCACCCTGACAGGTCCCCCGGACCTGGTCGTCGCGCGCCCCTCCCGAGCCGAGCCTCGGCGAGGGAAAAGGTATGAAGGTCGTTTGAGCGTCAAGGGGGACTCCTGAGCATCTCGACTCAGGAGCCTAACTAGTCACGTGGCCCCTCACTCCTTGGTCTCGTCCTGGTGATCCGGACGACCCAACTGCGGTTGAGGTATGCGCGGGGTCGGGCCCTGCCGACGTAGAACACTAGACCTATTCCTTCCGTAAGCTGTTTGCGCGTCAAGGGGGACTCCTGAGCATCGCGACTCAGGAGCCTAACTGGCCACGTAGCCCCTCACCCCTTGGTCTCGTCCTGGTGATTCGGACGACCCAACGGTGGCTGATGTATGCGCGGGGTCGGGCCCTACCGACGTAGAACGTAAAGCAAATGGGAAGGAAATCTCAAGCAAATATTACAAGACATATTGTTCTCCCGATACCTAACGCAAGTCCGAACGTCTCCATGAGGCATGGTGCATTTTGTAGAAACTAAACAGGAAAGGAGCCGCCAGCAAGTCATCTCGTCATCCCCGGTCATCGCCGCCGTCACCCGCAAGGGATGCTTCTCCCGTAGCGGCGTTGGCCTCACCTACACCACTGATCGGAGTTGTAGGATCAGCAACACCGCTAGTCGAGGGCGCGGGGTCAAAGGCGCGGAACCTCTTCAGCAGGGCCTCCACCTGACCCTTCACGGCCTCGGCAGCAGCTGCACAGTGCTCGGCGTCCACAGGCTCCAGCAGCTCGTCAAGGCGGGTGGTGGGATCGTGAAGATGGAGGTGGTTGAAGACGCGCGTCAACGCGGCCTCTTTAAATAGGACTAGCCACCACCATAGGAGGAATCTTGATCTCATTTTAGATCAGAGCCATTCCACACACAAGCACAAGAGCACCTCTCCTCAGGAGGTTGTTCTTCCCTTGTAACTGTTCATCCTCAGCCCAAGAGGCAATCCACCACACCACACTGGAGTAGGGTACTACACCACATCGGTGGCCCGAACCAGTATAAACTCTTGTGTCTCTCTTCCTACGGGTTCGACGCGCTAAGCTTTGAGATCGCGGTGAGGGTGAGGGCGTGATTAGGTAGGGAGAGATCTTCGTGTGCACCCCAGTGTTCGAACCTCAAGGGTTTTGCCGGAACACGTAATGCGACATTTGGCGCGCCAGGTAGGGGTCTGCCGAAGCTTTCTTTCCCCTGATCCGTGTCCCGTCGCTTCATCATATCCATGGCAGACGCTCGTTGAGCCCGCGCTGAGCGCCGGGCCGCCCTTGCCACCCGCGTCGCTCAGAACGCTCCTGTCAGTGGGCCTCCCCGTCGTTCTCCATCACCCGCCAAAAACGCCGCCATCGGCCCGGCGGAAAACAAGCAGCAAGCGTCCTCGCTACACTCCTCGGTGCGGCGGGATGGCCGCACCGCTACTCCGTCACCAACCCCAGCCGGCTCGTCTTCTCATGCTCATCGCGCTCCCAGGGACGCGCAAGCGCACTGCTCATGGCACGTGAGCTCCTGCGCTACCGTCCAGTCGACGACCTCTACGAGGACTGGCTCGACCGCATTGCCGAGCTCGTCAGCACCGCAGGGGGCTCCCCTGCGCCATCCCTCTTGCTACCGGCCCTCCACCAGCTGCTGGCGACGTGGCTCATAGAGTACCTCCACCAAATCTGCACCAAGACGGCGTTCTGGGGCCAAGGCACGCGACCCCCCGGTGTGACCCACCGCGTTGGGCGCCCGCACGAGAAGAAGGAAGCTGCCAAGAAGTTCCCCTGTTGCAAGAGAATGCGCTCGCGCTCCCAGCACCATTGCGAAAAGACTGCATGTCGCCTGGAGCGGTGGTGCTCAGGAATCAAGGGTAGGCTCCGCCTCAGCAAAGGGCCCTGGTGGCCACTGCGGGCTGCCGCGCCTTCACTCCCGGGCTGCGTAGCATCGCCTGGTCGGGCAAGTTCAAGCCATACCTGCCTCCTCGCTACGACGGCACCCCCGGCCCCGCGGAGTTCCTGCAGCTCTACGAGCTGAGCATTGAGGCGGCCAACGGCGACGAAAAAGTCATGGCGAACTGGTTCCCCATGGCTCTCAAGGATGGTGCTCGCTCGTGGCTCCTGAACTTGCCCCTGGCTCGATCTCCTCCAGGGATGAGATGCGCGACCACTTCGTTGCCAACTTCTAGGGCACTCGCGACTGCCCTCCGGCCGCAGGTGACCTGCGCTGCATCGAGCACCAGCCAGGAGAGACCCTGCAGAAGTACATACAGTGCTTCAACAACATTCGTCTCAAGATCCCCAAGGTGAAGGATGAGGCCATCATCTCCGTGTTTTCTGATGGCGTCCGCGACGTCAAGTTGAAGGAGAAGCTCGCCATCCACGAGGAGCTATGCACGACCTTGGAGCTGTTCAACCTGCCGACCAAGTGCGCAAGAGCTGAGGAGGGGTGCCTTTTCCTCCTCGAGCTCCCAGCTACCGACCCAGAGGAGAAGAAATCCAAGGCCAAGGACGTGAATCGCAAGGGAGTAGCCGTGCTCGCGGCAGAGCCGGACACGAAGCGCGGCCGAGACCATCCCGAGTCATCCAAGAGCAACCGATCGTTCTGCGCCCCCCACAACATACACAGCCACAACACCAACGACTGTCAAGGGCTCAGGGTCATTCGAGATGGACGCCTCAGTCGACGCCCCGAGCACAACGACCGGGGCTATGGCCGAGGAGGAGGACATGGTAGAGGACGCTGGGACGATCGTGGCCCTTGCTAGGAGTGGCGCGACCAGCCTCGCGAGGACTGCTCGCAGGACCAGCCTCGTGAGGGCGTCTAGAGGGACCAGCCTCGCGAGGACCGCCCTCAGGGCAATGCTGGTCTTCCTCCGCTGTTGCCACCGCGCGCCTTCGCCTGCATCTTGGGCGGAGCTCAAGCCCCAGCCTCTCAGCATATCTTCAAGCAGTCTGCTTGCGAGGTGAACGCAGGCCTTCCTAGCTCGAGGCCACGCGCCCGCTCAGGTGGTCCAAGTGCGCCATCACTTTCAGCTCGGCGGACCAGCTCCACCAGCGACCCATTACGACCCATCTTCACCAGCAAACACTCAAGACCCTCGTGAGGGGCCAAGCCTCGCGAGGCGGACGATGCAAGACCTCCTCGGGACGGCCTCACCAGGCTGGCTAGTGAGGGGCGAAGAGATCAAGGCAAGGGACACCTCGCGAGGTTCCTGTGACGCAAGCCGTGACGATTGGAGCCAGGCGGGTGCTAGCGTGTGCAGTGTCCTCGCTTCCTCTTTGGTGCTAAAGGGGCAAGCGCAGGCGAGGAGTCCCGAGGCATCAGGCAAAGGTTTCCATATCGGTGCAATGAGACCAAGACCAGCAGGACGACAGGATGGAGGTCACCGTGGAGCCCAAGACGGCGTCACCACCAGAGCCTTTGGCAGGCGAAGACCACCTTTAGTCAGGATAACTTGTACTAGTTGTCTCCCTTCGAATTTGGCCGTTGTTGGATCCCTTCCCGCTCAATATTTTGGGAGAGGACCAGGGCCTCTATAAATAGGACTAGCCACCACCATAGGAGGCATCTTGATATCATCTTGGATCAGAGCCATTCCACACACAAGAACAAGAGCACCTCTCCTCAGCGGGCTGTTCTTCCCTTGTAACTTTTCATCCTCAGCCCAAGAGGCAATCCACCACACCACACTGGAGTAGGGTATTACAACACATCGGTGGCTCGAACCAGTATAAACTCTTGTGTCTCTCTTTCTGCGGGTTCGACGCGCTAAGCTTTGAGATCGCGGTGAGGTGAGACCGTGATTAGGTAGGGAGAGATCTTCGTGCGCACCCCAGTGTTCGAACCACAAGGGTTTTGCCAGAACCCGTAATCCGACAGTGGCATACTGTTAATCCATCCGACCTATTTGTGATGGAGTAGGTCGTGTGTGTTGTGGGAAAACGCTTGCTAGTATTCAACCGGTTGGGATTGATGAATTCATCATCGACGGGATCCCTAGTGTGGTCTGTGTTCATCTGATCATCATCTACTTCTTCCCACCATTTCCTCACCTGTTTCCCACCACCCTGCTATATTGCGCATAGGCGGCGTGCGACGCACGGAGGCGACAAGCGCAACCTATAGCACATCTACCTTTTTCGAGCATGCCAACCCACCAAAGCGCCGCCTTTGCCATCAACCTCGTCGACAAGGAAAACGAGCAGGCGCCACGGCCCGTCGAGGCCGAGGCGCTCCCCGACAACGCGATGGACGATGCTGTGATGCACATCATCGCTAGGGTTGAGCAGACCTTTGGCGCAAGGCGCTTGAGCGTCGCAGATCAAGATGGGCATGTCAGCGCCGATAGGCTGCAGCTCGCCGCACAACATGATCGATGGTGCACCGCTGAGTAAGCTAGGCGCGTCCGCGCCGATAGGCCGCGGCTCTCCGCACGGTGAGACCGTTGGAGCACCACAGAGCGAGAGGCGCGGCGTGCCGCACAGCAAGAGCGGACCATCGGCGCTTGCCTGCTGTCGACACAGCATCGCAGCTGGGTACACGTCAGGAATGGGCAGAGGCCCTCAGCGCCATACTTGCACCAGATGTGGGCCACGCCGTACTTGCACCGGACGCCCGCCGCGCCGTTCGCATGTGTGTCGCAGTTTGCCTTGTCCGCGGCCTGCTGGATGCCAACGCGCTGGTCCGTAGGCTCGACCGCCTCCTTGGCCCAGGTGTCCACCTTGGCGCAGTAGAGGAACATGGCCGTCGCATCCTCGAGCTGGTGATCTCTGATGAAATAGCCAACTTGGAGCTCGAGATCGTGCTCCAGATGTACCGCGAGCGTGTCGACCGCTTGGACGAACTCCTACACGAGTTCAGGCAGAGCCAAGAGCTACCCTAGGCAAGGGCTACTGGTCATGGTCTCATGGACGCGTTTTATTTTCAAAAGTTGTTTCGACGTGGATAGCTTTGTATTCACATCAATCATAGTATTGCCCTGTTTCAATGTGTGTACTCTGTTTTCCATTCTTATATGTTCTGTTTCAATGTGTGTATATACACTTTCCATTCTATATATGTGGATGATAACAGCTAGATTCAAATTAGTATACAAAAACAGATAGAAAATGGAATCATAATATATATATATATATATTAATTGTTCATTAGATCATCACAGAATATATATATATATATATATATATAATATCATCACATATCCGTGATGATACTTAACTACTAGGTACAATGCATAAAATTGAAAACGAACAATACTAAAACTAATAATCCCTCCTGGGGCCAGTATTCCGGCAGCCCCTCGCCAGCAGCTCCCTGGTGTGCGGCGTCTTCCCAGTGCGGAGGCAGTACTCCGACTCCTCCGCCTCGCAGTGCTTGACGTACCGATCTGCCTCTTGCTGGTAGACGCACACGGCCGATCTTGCCATTTCTATGGGCACCCACCGGAGCTCCTCGTCGGTGGCACGCTGGAGCTTATCGGCCCACCTCCATGCAGCGACGAGGCACCCAACGCGAATGAACTTCTCACGAAGTACCTGTCTTCGCACACCTCCTCGGCACAACGACGCGCCCGCCCCCAAAGCTCCACTGCCTCCTTTTTCCAGGCGGCATTACGGGCTTCACAGGCCGCCTGGTACCTGGCTTCCTCCTCCGCGGTCTCCTTCTTGAAAGCCACTTGCCTGGCTTTCTCAGCCGGCGGCAACGACTTCCACAGACAAAGATTGTACTGGCCCCAAAACCAATCCAAAGTTGGGGGGTCCGGTGCAACCTCATTAGGCGGCGCGTAGGGGTCCTCGTCGCTCCTAATCGAGTGAGCATCCTCGGGGGGCAGCGACTCCTCGTCGGTGCGTGGGCAGACCAGCGGCGCCATGGAGATTTGAGAGAGAGAGAGAGAGAGAGAGAGAGAGAGAGGGCGAGCGAGGGGAGGATGTAGATGAGAATGTAGGCGAGACGACGTGAGCAAAGTAGTATTTATTGTCGGACGGAATCTAGATCGACGGGGACAGTACAGACGCCGGTCGCCGGAATTTACGAGTACTGTAGTTTGAATTACACACAATTCCCACAGCAAATCCGCGTGTGAACATAATAGCTGATGGTTTCCAATACAGAACCGTGTCTGATTAATGATCCCCGCCAATCACCTACCAAACCTCGAGCCACGAAATAGAGTGCCAATCGTGTGGGGGGCGGTTGTCTTGCCAGATCATTACATTTTCTTTTTTGAATACCAGATATTTACATGGTCTGATGATTTTTTAACTCGCACGCAAGTACACAAAAACAAGATTTTTCAAACCGTTTTGGTTAGGCGTTGCATGTAGATGTAGTTCAAATTTTAATTACGGTCATTAAATGGTTAGAAAATCACTTAAATGTCTTTAAAAGGTCAAATGACCCCTAAAAATTTCCAAATTTTCACATGACAGTTGTATTAGTGCACGTTGAACATAGGGAAAAAATTTGAAGGTCGTAAGAGGAAACTATCTCCCGTCCGTCAGCAAACATGCATTGTTCCCTCTCGGAACCACGAACCTTCTAGTTAGTTTCTCCTGATGTGAGGGGTTTGTGTCCAAACTTTCGTCAAACAGGCCAATTTTTTTTACCACATCATTTTTGTGGCATGACATTAAATCAAACAAGGTTTTATGTTTTTTGATCATTTTTTAATTTTTTGGAATTAAAATGCCATGGCATGCACTCCATGCATGTGCCCATGCCTTGACACCAATATGTTTGAAAATTCAGTCGAATTTACTGCACATGGAATTAACTAGCACACAAGTACACAAAAATACAATTTTTCAAACCGTTTTGGTTAGGCGTTGCATGTAGATGTAGTTCAAACTTGAATTATGGTCATTAAATGGTTAGAAAATCACTTAAATGTCTATAGAAGGTCAAATGACCCCTGAAATTACCAAATTTTCACATGACAGTTGTATTAGTGCACGTTAAACGCAGGAAAAAATTTGAAGGCCGTAAGAGGAAGCTATCTCCCCTTCGTCATCAAACATGAATCGTTCCCTCTCGGAACCACGAACCTTCTACCGAGTTGCTCCGGTTTGTGAGGGGTGTGTGTCCAAATGTTCGTCAAACATGGCAATTTCTTTACCACATCAACTTGGTGGCATGACATTACACCAACCAAGGTTTCATGTGTTTTTGATCATTTTTCTATTTTTTTTGAATTAAAATGCCATGTCACTCCATGCATACGTATGCATGTGTCCATGTCGTGAGACCAATATGTTTGAAAATTCCCTTCTAATTTACTTCACATGGAATTAACTCGCACACAAGTACATAGATATGATTTTCCAGACCGTTTTGGTTAGGCGTTGCATGTAGATGTAGTTCAAATTTGAATTACGGTCATTAAATTGTTAGAAAATCACTTAAATGTATTTGAAAGGTCAAATGACCCCTAGAAATTTCCAAAATTACACATTATAGTTGTAGTAGTGCATGTTAGACGTTGAAAAAATTTCAAGGCCGCAAGAGGAAGCTATCTCCCTTTCGTCATCGAACATGCATTGTTCCCTCTCGAAACCACGAACCTTCTACCGAGTTGCTCCGGTTTGTGAGGGGTGTGTGTCCAAACTTTCGTCAAACATGCCAATTTCTTTACCACATCATCTTGGTGGCATAACATTAAATCAAGCAAGGTTTCATGTTTTTCTGATCATTTTTTAATTTTTTGGAATTAAAATGCCATGGCATGCACTCCATGCATGTGCCCATGCCTTGACACCAATATGTCTGAAAATTCCTTCGAATTTACTGCACATGGAATTAACTCGCACACAAGTACACAAAAATATGATATTTCAAACCATTATGGTTAGGCGTTGCATGTAGATGTAGTTCAAATTTGAATTAAGGTCATTAAATGGTTAGGAAATCACTTAAATGTCTTTAAAAGGTCAAATGACCCCTAGAATTTTCAAAAATTTCACATTAAGTTGTAGTAGTGCACATTAGACGTAGAAAAAAAACTGAAGGCCGTAAGAGGAAGCTATCTCCCGTTCGTCATCAAACATGCATTGTTCCCTCTCGGAACCACGAGCCTTCTAGTGAGTTGCTCCGGTTTGTGAGGGGTGTGTGTCCAAACTTTGGTCAAACATGCCAATTTTTTTACCACATCATCTTGGTGGCATGACATTACATCAACCAAGGTTTCATGTGTTTCTGATTTTTTTTATTTTTTGGAATTGAAATGCCATATCACTCCATGCTTAATTGTGTCATAGCCGTTAGACCAATATGTTTGAAAATTACTTCCAATTTACTGCACATGGAATTATATCGCACACAAGTACACAAAATATGAGTTTTCAAATCGTTATGGTTAGCCGTTGCATGTACATGTAGTTCAAATTTCAATTACGGTCATTAAGTGGCTAGAAAATCACTTAAATGTCTTAGAAGGTCAAATGACCCCTGAAATTTTCCAAAATTTGACAGGACAGTTGTATTAGTACTACAAAAATTCTCGTTCATTTAAAACACCATCCGTTGGCACTTTATTCCAAATTCGTCTTGCACAGCTAATAAAAAATATCTACAACATCACACACAGTTGTTTTCTAGGAACCGTTTGCGTTGAGAATATCTGGGTCTATTTAAGTCTCCCTCCTTAAGCTTCGTCGGCTCGTCTGTTCTAGTGCGGGCAACCCCTGAATCCACGAATCTCGATCCCTGTTCCCGCACCCCCTTCTTGCAAAGATGACGCCGTGGAAACGCTTCGTGAATGCCCGTACGATGGCCGCGTCCCCCAAGAGCGCCGCCGCCTGCACCGAGAGCACGACCCCCTACGCCGAGAGTGCCGCCGCATCAGCATTGAGCGCGGCCATTTTCCGTCGAGAGGGTGTTCGCGGCAGCCGACAGGGCAGCTGCACAAGCCGAGACGGCTGCAGCTGATGCTGTGACAGTGGCTGCAAACGTCTAGAGCACTCGAGCTGCCGTCCGTGCCACTTATGTCGCCCTGTCCTGGGTCGACGCCATCCATGCCAGGATCGAGGATGCACACGCCAAGATATTCCAGGCTACCTCGGACTCCAGCATGCAACCCACGTCTGAAAAGGTGGCGGTGGCCATGGAGCACCTGCTTCCTCATGAGGTCGCCGAGCGGGAGCTGGAGATGTAGGAGGCGGCGGAGATCGAGGAGCCTCGGGAGGAGGACTTGCGCGTGGCCGAGGTTGAAGGAAATATGCCCTAGAGGCAATAATAAAGTTATTATTTATTTCCTTAATTCATGATAAATGTTTATTATTCATGCTAGAATTGTATTAACAGGAAACATAATACATGTGTGAATACATAGACAAACAGAGTGTCACTAGTATGCTTCTACTTGACTAGCTCATTAATCAAAGATGGTTATGTTTCCTAACCATGAACAAGGAGTTGTTATTTGATTAATGAGGTCACATCATTAGTTGAATGATCTGATTGACATGACCCATTCCATTAGCTTAGCACCCGATCGTTTAGTATGTTGCTATTGCTTTTATCTATGACTTATACATGTTCCTATGACTATGAGATTATGCAACTCCCGTTTGCCGGAGGAACACTTTGGGTACTACCAAACGTCACAACGTAACTGGGTGATTATAAAGGAGTACTACAGGTGTCTCCAATGGTAGATGTTGGGTTGGCGTATTTCGAGATTAGGATTTGTCACTCCGATCGTCGGAGAGGTATCTCTGGGCCCTCTCGGTAATGCACATCACTTAAACCTTGCAAGCATTGCAACTAATGAATTAGTTGTGAGATGATGTATTACGGAACGAGTAAAGAGACTTGCCGGCAACAAGATTGAACTAGTTATTGGATACCGATGATCGAATCTCGGGCAAGTAACATACCGATGACAAAGGGAACAACGTATGTTGTTATGCGGTCTGACCGATAAAGATCTTCGTAGAATATGTAGGAGCCAATATGGGCATCCAGGTCCCGCTATTGGTTATTGACCGGAGACGTGTCTCGGTCATGTCTACATTGTTCTCGAACCGTAGGGTCCGCACGCTTAAGGTTTCGATGACAGTTATATAATGAGTTTATGAGTTTTTGATGTACCGAAGGAGTTCGGAGTCCCGGATGAGATCGGGGACATGACGCGGAGTCTTGAAATGGTCGAGACGTAAAGATCGATATATTGGACGACTATATTCGGACATCGGAAGGGTTCTGAGTGGTTCGGGTATTTTTGGAGGTACCGGGGAGTTACGGGAATACGAGGAAGAAGCAATGGGCCTTGATGGGCCTTAGTGGAAAGGACCAGGAGGTGGCGCGCGCCCCTCCCAAGCCCAGTCCAAATTGGACAAGGGGTTTGGGGCGCGGCCCCTCTCTCCCTTCCTTCCCCTCTTCCCCTCTTTCCCCCCTTGACCTAGTTGGACTAGGAAAGGTGGAATCCTACTCCCGTGGGAGTAGGACTCTCCTGGCGCGCCCAAACCTAGGGCCGGCCTCCTCCCTCCCTTGCTCCTTTATATACGGGGGCAGGGGGCACCCCATGGACACACAAGTTGATCTTCGTGATCGTTCCTTAGCCGTGTGCGGTGCCCCCCTCCACCATATTCCACCTCGGTCATATCGTTGCAGTGCTTAGGCGAAGCCCTGCGCCGGTAGTACATCAAGATCGTCACCACGCCGTCGTGCTGACGGAACTCCTCCCCGAAGCTTTGATGGATCGGAGCCCGGGGATCGTCATCGAGCTGAACGTGTGCCAAGAACTCGGAGGTGCCGGAGTGACGGTGCTTGGATCGGTCGGATCGTGAAGACGTACGACTACATCAACCGCGTTGATATAACGCTTCCGCTTTCGGTCTACGAGGGTACGTAGACTACACTCTCCCCTCTCGTTGCTATGCATCACCATGATCTTGCGTGTGCGTAGGAAATTTTTTGAAATTACTACGTTACCCAACAGAGGTGGAGGTAGAGAAGAGTCTATCCGTTGAGGAATCGGCGGTGGAGTACCAACGCGAGCTCTGGCGCAGCCACTACTACGAGTGGTACAACCTTGAGGGCGGCGCCGAGGATGAGGACGAGGATGAGGACGCGGTCAACTTCAGCAGGGGGAACGCAGAGTCCACCAACTGCGGCATGTCGCTAGGACAAGTCATCGACGTCTCATCTCACACCGGTGATGCATAGGCCGGTGCGGCGGCGGATTTTTAATTATGCGTATTTAGGCTTTGTTTTTAATGTTGGTCTTTTGTTAGAGCAATGTTTAGGTCAACTAGCTCTGTGTAATTAATAAAATTGCTCAATTCAGTAAGTGTGGTATGTCTGCTGTACGCTCTTTTGTGTGCCCACATTAGCGAGCGAAGTTAAATTATGCAATGACGTACCCGGGGAAATTTCCACAAAAAGTTGAATTATCAAACGCATCCCATGCACATAAAGCAGAAGAATTGTTTGCGATGCACACAATCGTTCAAAGTGAATGGTCCGGCGGCACCGCGCGCGTTCAAAGTGAATGTGCCCATGCCTTGAGACCAAAATTTGAATTATCAAACTCATCCCATGCGCGTAAAGCAGAAGAATCGTTTGCGATGCACACAATCGTTCAAAGTGAATGATCCGGCGGCACCACGCGCAAAGTTTCCTTCCACATTTCCAAAATTTTGGCTTACCACCAAAATATCTACCCCCACCCCTTCCCCCCTTCCCCACCCCCTTTTCTCCCCGACCACAAGTCACATTTCCCATGTTTCCTCCTTCCTTCCTTCCTTGCTAAGCTATAGCCGCTTCCTTGCTCTCGCCGTCTCGCATCCTACCGCCAGGGTCGCCATGGTCTTCTTCAAAGACATCTCCAGCGGTTCCTCCTCCGGCGACTACTACTTCACCACCCGGGTATTCCTCTCTTCTCTCTCTCGGGCTATGACTTGGAATGAAGGATTTTTACCCGGAGGTCAATTTGAGTCGTTTCTTCCTCTTGTAGCTCCCCAAGATCATCAGTGGAAATGAATGGAGCGGGGTGGTTGAAGATCTATCTGCTCATTGTCACCATCAATCTCCATGCGTGAAGATACTTGCGTTTGATTCTGTGGACAATGGGAAGAAGTTTCTGGCATGTGCAGAGAAGGTTAGACCCTCTTCCATTGTTACAAATCATTTGTTAGATGTGATTCAGACACTACCACGGTCCCAACCCATTCATACCACACCTTCAACCAAATGCATCCTAAGACAGTGTCACAGTTTGTACCTAGTATCTTAAATTGTTGCCATCTCATCAGCGGTGGCATTAGAAAATTCTTTGGCACCGCTTCAACAGTTTGTGCAGCCAACTTTGGTCCACACATCCGAGCAGCCAAGCAGTAAAATACTAAATCTTGATGGCACGAAGGAACTGAGCATCAGAGCAACTACGTGCTCCGGAGTCCGGGTCCCTGATTTTTTTTCCGTTGCATCGGCTCGCCAGTTCAGGGCACCGGTGCGAGATGTAGCAATAGTTGTCTTTACACCAGTTTTGGCATACATGGTTGACGACCTTAGTGCTATTAGTTCTTTGTTACTAAATTTGTGCATGTACACACCTGTTAGCATCAATTTGTTGTCATCCAAACACTGTCGCTATGCTGTTGCAGTTATATTTACCTTCCTCATAAAATGTTCAATTTGTTATTTATTGTACATGAGTAAGAACTTGTAGCGTCGTTGTAGTTAATTATAGCTTCTGATGTTCCAGAATTTGGTTGTTGTCTCAGTACCAATTATTTCATTTGCACATTGATCTTTTTGAGAAGATATGTCATAATTAACATGTTTCTTCAGTTTTTCAAAATAAGCATTGGTGATTTTCTATGTTGCTATAAACCATTTCCCCTACAATTGTTACCGATCTAGTTTTAAATATTATATGATGAACGGAAGTGTTCTTACTTGGAGTGGGTTGATCAAAAGTGGCCACAGTCTTTGAAGATGTGCCTAACGAAGCTCTGGAGCATGTATGAGGAAGTGAACACAACTAGGCTTAGATAAAGTCTTGTCAACGCTGAAGCATATTTCAAGATGCGGGATAAAAAGTTGAAGGTGGAGAATGAGCTTAGATTTTTTTAAAAGACTTTGCTAAGATGGTGTTGGCGAAGGAGGAGGCACTTTCCCAGTTGGCCCATGCTAAACGGGTTCTTACTAAACTCAAAGCAGAGGTGGATAAGACGAGCCTGGATGATCTCGATTAGGGAAATGAATATATTGTTCTTATGAAGTTGAACTAGCTATATGTTGTATTGTGTTGTTTTCATGTAGCTACCGTACTGTGATGTTATAATATATTTATGTGCCTGATATGAAATTGGCAAATAGCTGTTCGATATGAAATGTGAATTTGTGTAATACTTGAATTATTAATTGTAAACTAATAAAGCTGCTAAATGTGTCATGGACCTTTGCGAATGGTTCTAGCAGTAAAAGCGGTTGCGATTGATAGCCCAATGCCACACAGCTTTATTCATCAAATCGTGTGCGATATAGTTGATAAAAGAAAACAGTTAACCAATAAAGACCGTGTGTGATAGTTACACCTTTCACACACGAGACTACACATAAAACTGTGCGGGATTTACGTCCGAACAGAAATGTTTTCCCCGGATTGACTGTGTGGGATGTACATAAGAACGGAAACGTATTCCTTGGATTGATTGTGTGTGATATACATACGAACGGAAATGTTTTTCAGGGATTCACCGCATGGAATGTACATAGCCAAGGAAATGATTTTCTCGGATTACCGTGTGGGATGTACATACCTACGGAAATGATTTCTGGGATTCACCGTGTGGGATGTACATACCTACGGAAATGATTTCTGGGATTCACCGTGTGGGATGTACATACCTACAATGATTTCAGGGATTCACCGTGTGGGATGTACATACCTAAGGAAATAATTGGGTTTCGATGCCTCGCCCGATCGCACACGGCCCCAACCTGGGTCCCAGGAGGGCCTATCCGCGACGATTTCTGGGTCGTGTGGGAAGGACACCCTATAGCACACACTCACTTGGCGACGGTTCCAAATGCCGTCACCGAAAGGTGTAAAAAATCGTTTGTTTAGGACCGACGCGCACAAGTGTAAGTAGCAAGAGAGACCAAAAAGAAGCAACACACACACTCTCTTGAAGCCTATGATCTATACACTTTCTCCCCCTTTGGCAACAAGTTGCCAAAAAGCTTGAAAATGCATAGTGCTATACGGCACTTTAAGCATGATCTCCGGGAGCTCCGGAGTGCGAAGATGGCATGGAGAGAACACCATCTTTGAATACTTCGGCTGACATCTGAGGAACTGGAGGGGTTGCCACTGGAGGGGCAACTGGGGCTGTGGTTGTAGGAGCTGGAGTAGTGGCCCTAGTGTCACTCACTAGTACTGCTACAGACCTCTGTGCTCTAGGCACCCTCTGATAAGCATCTGTGGTTGTCCTGTCATTCCTGTCCTCAAGATCTTCTTGTGTGTTCTCGACTCAAGTCTGAATCTCACAGACTTTGATATCCAAGTCATGCAACATTGTCTCAAAGATCTCTCAAGGCTCTCTTGATTTCGAGTCAGGGTAGCTAGTCATTTCTCTATTCTTACTGTGGGCTCAAGAAGATAGATGAGTTGGTCCTGCTTGGTCTTGAGATTGACTGCTGAGGGATATGGAATCTTTGAAGCTTTGTCCGCCTTAGCCTTCTCTCCCTTCTCTTGAGCCTCAACATAAGTGGGATGTGAAGCATCCATCACAACAATTGTCGTGGATTTGTCATGGCATATGTCCTAGTGTGAGGACTTATCGTGAGGCCAACACAACTAGGTAGTAGACTGAATGGGGTTGATCGGAATCGAGAGACGCGTGACGGGTTAACACACAAGACAAGGGTTTAGACTGCTTCGGGCCCCGGGAAACATCATCCGGTAATAGCCCTACATGTTGTTTGTGGCTAGGTATCAGGGATTCACCGTGTGGGATGTACATACCTAAGGAAATGATTGGGTTTCGATGCCTCGCCCAATCGCACACGGCCCCAGCCTGGGTCCCAGGAGGGCCTATCCGCGACGATTTCTGGGTCGTGTGGGAAGGACACCCTATAGCACACACTCACTTGGCGACGGTTCCAAATGCCGTCACCAAAAGGGGTAAAAAATAGTTTGTTTAGGACCGACGCGCACAAGTGTAAGTAGCAAGAGAGACCAAAAAGAAGCAAAACACACACTCTCTCGAAGCCTATGATCTATACACTTTCTCCCCCTTTGGCAACAAGTTTCCAAAAAGCTTGAAAATGCATAGTGCTATACGACACTCTAAGGATGATCTCCGGGAGCTCCGGAGTGCGAAGATGGCATGGAGAGATAAACATCTGTGAAGACTTCGGCTGACGTGTGAGGAATTGGAGGGGTTGCCACTGGAGGGGCAACTAGGGCTGTGGTTGTAGGAGCTGGAGTAGTGGCCCTAGTGTCACTCACTGGTACTGCTACAGACCTTTGTGCTCTAGGCACCCTCTGATAAGCATCTGTGGTTGTCCTGTCATTCCTGTCCTCAAGATCTTCCTGTATCTTCTCGACTGAAGTCTGAATCTCAGTGACTTAGATATCCAAGTCATGAAGCATTGTCTCAAAGATCCTCTAAAGGCTCTCTTGATTTCGAGTCAGGGTAGCGAGTCCTTTCTCTATTCTTACTGTGGGCTCAAGAAGATAGCTGAGTTGGTCCTGCTTGGTCTTGAGATTGACTGCTGAGGGATCTGGAATCTTTGAAGCTTTGTCTGCCTTAGCCTTCTCTCTCTTCTCTTGAGCCTCAACAGAAGTGGGATGTGAAGCATCCATCACCACAGTTGTCGTCGATTTGTCATGGCATATGTCCTAGTGTGAGGACTTGTCGTGAGGCAAACACAACTAGGTAGTAGCCTGAACGGGGTTGATCGGAATCGAGAGACGCGTGACGGGTTAACACACATGACAAGGGTTTAGACTGCTTCGGGCCCCGGGAAACATCATCCGGTAATAGCCCTACATGTTGTTTGTGGCTAGGTTTCAGGGATTCACCGTGTGGGATGTACATACCTAAGGAAATGATTGGGTTTTGATGCCTCGCCCAATCACACACGGCCCCAGCCTGGGTCCCAGGAGGGCCTATCCGCGACGATTTCTGGGTCGTGTGGGAAGGACACCCTATAGCACACACTCACTTGGCGACGGTTCCAAATGCCGTCACCAAAAGGGGTAAAAAATAGTTTGTTTAGGACCGACGCGCACAAGTGTAAGTAGCAAGAGAGACCAAAAAGAAGGAAAACACACACTCTCTCAAAGCCTATGATCTATACACTTTCTCCCTCTTTGGCAACAAGTTTCCAAAAAGCTTGAAAATGCATAGTGCTATACGACACTCTAAGGATGATCTCCGGGAGCTCCGGAGTGCGAAGATGGCATGGAGAGATCAACATCTGTGAAGACTTCGGCTGACGTGTGAGGAATTGGAGGGGTTGCCACTGGAGGGGCAACTGGGGCTGTGGTTGTAGGAGCTGGAGTAGTGGCCCTAGTGTCACTCACTGGTACTGCTACAGACCTCTGTGCTCTAGGCACCCTCTGATAAGCATCTGTGGTTGTCCTGTCATTCCTGTCCTCAAGATCTTCCTGTATCTTCTCGACTGAAGTCTGAAGCTCAGTGACTTAGATATCCAAGTCATGAAGCATTGTCTGAAAGATCCTCTGAAGGCTCTCTTGATTTCGAGTCAGGGTAGCTAGTCCTTTCTCTATTCTTACTGTGGGCTCAAGAAGATAGCTGAGTTGGTCCTGCTTGGTCTTGAGATTGACTGCTGAGGGATCTGGAATCTTTGAAGCTTTGTCTGCCTTAGCCTTCTCTCTCTTCTCTTGAGCCTCAACAGAAGTGGGATGTGAAGCATCCATCACAACAGTTGTCGTGGATTTGTCACAGCGTATGTCCTAGTGTGAGGACTTGTCGTGAGGCCAACGCAACTAGGTAGTAGCCTAAACGGGGTTGATCGGAATCGAGAGACACGTGACGGGTTAACACACAAGACAAGGGTTTAGACAGCTTCGGGCCCCGGGAAACATCATTCGGTAATTGCCCTACATGTTGTTTGTGGCTAGGTCTCATTATGCTCAAGAGGGAGTCGCCGCATAAACCGGCTCTCCTCTAGTTGTGTCCAGCATTCAAGATTATTCAGCCTGTCCCTCTTGGGGTGCCCTGCCCCTCCTTATATAAGTTGGAGGGGCGGGTTACATATGGAATCCTAATAGGATTAGGATTAGTCTATATTTTATTACAAGTCAGATACAAGTCCGGGTCTTGATTCCTTGTAAGGGAAGTATTCCTCACGCCTTTCCTCTTAAGCCGACCCACCATCACATGAACCGGCCCACTGGGCCTTGGGCCTTGTCATCCGCCTACCCATCCTACCGGGTCACCAGTGAGTCGCAATGTTCAGTCGGATTTCCCATAAACCGCCACGTACGGGTGGGTCGCCAGTGAGTCACCAAGCTCCAGTCGGGTCATACATTTGGGGGGTTACACCGTAGGGTATATCCCCAACATTAGCCCCCAGTTTAGCTTGGATTTATCCATGGTAAACTTATGATTGAAAATAAACACAAGAACAAATTTGACAGGTTGTGCTCCGGGTTAAAAGTTTTTCTGAACCGGCACCTGATCATTCTTAAGTCTTTGTCATTTCCTTCTTGATACGTGTCCATGACTTATAGCAAATCTCCTTTAGCAGATATGTTCAAACTTTGCCAATGCAAATAATCCGGGCACTTATTCTGAAAAATTCGGGTCAATTGGCCAGCCTCATAATCAATTTTGCTGACATTGGCTTCTTGCAGAAAAATATTACAAAGAATAACCCATTTAACTCGGCTTCCAATGCTCTAGCTTGACAAAAATATTGGTCTTGAAATACTCATCTGATTTTCAGCCGGCTTTAAAGATTAAGAGCTTGCCGGTTTATCATTCCCAAAATTGTCGGTTTGTAAATATTGATGGCACCAGGTCATAATTGTTGCTAACATCAAGCTTGAAAATGTACCTCCCTTATATGCATATCACTTGTAGACCCCAAGTCATAAGAAGGGAGCATAGTAACAGCTTAAGACTTGCTTCCATATAAATGTTGCAACCTTGAAGAAATCCAGATTGTTCATCTCAATCACTAGTCAAAACTGAATATTTAACATATATAGCCCCCAAGTGTCAGGTTGTCATGCTTGCAACAACTTGGGACATGTAATTGCCTGGTGCTCATAAAAAACTTCAACCAGTGTAGCCCCCAAGGGCCGGGTCATTATGCAATAATGAGCAGCGACTTTGTAGATATGATCATGTAGACTTGAACAACAACATGTAGCTCCCAAGGGCTGGCTCGGCAAGACAATACTAAGCTAGGACTTTATATATACTTCATTGAAAATAACATCATATGATGTAGCCTCCATCGTAGGGCTTGAACCCATGATCACAAGGTTAAGAGCCTTGTGCTCTACTAACTTAGCAATGGACCCTTCAATATAAGGATTAAGGTTTGTGTACTTTGAATTTTAGACAGGAGCAATTAGTAGCCCCCAAGGGCCGGCTCATTATGATGTGATGAGTCGGGTCTTTAATAAGACGAACAACAAATGACTTTGCATTAGCCCCCAAGTGTCATGGTGCATGCTTGCAGCGAAATGGGACTTCCATATTTGATATAATCCTGATTTGAATAATGTAGCCCCCAAGTGTCGGGTCGTAAGCCTGCAGCGACTCGGGACTATTCTTGCCATTGTATAATAAATCATATCCATTGATAAAATAATAGACATTGCGCTGAAGCGACTTTGAAAACCTCAATCATAATACTGGTTATTGATAACCATAATAAAAACCCAGCCATGTTGGCCATTCAAGATTTGAATACCTTATCGGTTGGCAAGTAAATCCGGAGTTTAAATACTCAGCGGCTCTTGGCCTACGGCGACTTAACGCACATCCATTGTAATCCGGGATTTTTGTAACCCCAGATATGCTCAAATATGAGCCATGAGGATTAAGGCTACATGGCCTGAATTGTTTCAAACCATATGTCAATATGGTACAAAGATATGAATCCAAAAAATGTTAAAAGAAAATAACAAATCAGAAAAAACAAGGCTTTCATAGGCTGCTGAGCCAAAGTCTCTACTTCAATGAAACTAGCATGATAGCCACTAGAGTACCCTTGCTTTCCGTGAGCCGGCTCTCACATAACCCAATCGACATTTTAACCCGGATAAGTTCAGGATCTTATTAAAGATTAACTTATCGAGAGTATGCAGGGTTTGAGTAGCATCATGCAAACACGCAGGTTTTAACCAAGTTTCAGAGAAGGCAGCTTAATAGCCTGAGTTTATCCTTGATTTCCGTAAGCCGCCTCTCTCATGACCCAATCAATGTTTTAACCTTGACAAGTTCAGGGTCTCATTTAAGAGATTGACTTGTTAAGAACAGGGCGGGTCATCTAGGATTACCTGGTGGAGAAGCATCTTGCATATAGGCCAGATAACCCGGATTTTTGGTGAATACACATGGAATTCCAAGCCAATTAAAAGGTTATGTCCTCTTTGGTGAATACGCCTATGTTTGAAGAGGATAACCCAAAAAATTTGGTGAATACACCTGGTGTTCCAAGCCAGTCAAGAGGGTAGTAATGCTATGTTCTCTTTGGTGAACACACCTATGTTTGAACAGGAAGCCCCCAAGTTATTTTTACAGCCCAACCTATAAGCCGGATCAAAGGGTAGTCATAGCTATACTCAGTGAGCAGGAAGCCCCCATGTAATTTGTAACAGGGTGTATAAGCCAATAAGGCAGGATACCCATGTTTGAACCACGCATCATGGCAGCACGTCTGCTTCGGCAACCTTTAATTTTCTAAGAACTTGAACCTTGGAAGAGATAAATTCTTCTTGAGCCGGAATTTTAAACCGGATATTGAGATCTTTCAAAGCTTTGTGGGAGATAGATTTTCCCTTGAGCTGGATTTTGAACCGGAATCTTTCCTGATAACCTGGAATTCTTCTATTGAGCCAGACCTTTATGATTGTCATGCACTTTTTTAAGCCGGGAATTTTCTGATAGCCTTCAAATTTTCACCAATAGGGCAGTAGCCTCCGGGGTCGGGTTATTTTTCCCTCCAATGACCCGGAGTTCTTGAATTCACGGAAACCGGCCAATTCTGCCGAGTCATGTCATTGTAGCCCCTGAGTCTTAAGACGACTCGAGGAGTTGTCTTGAGACTCTCCATACGTGACCGTGATATAACCCGACATATAATTGATCAGCGGAATGCTGGAATTTATGTAAACCAGAAGCTTGAGGCGAGTTGATGATCCTCGCAATACTTGTTGTATACTCCCGGTATGAGTCATTCAAAAACTCCGTGACATGACAGTCATCTTTGTAGTAGACAATTTGTCCTGCATTTAAAGAAGTTTGCAAACTAGAGTAATTATGTAATATAAAAACATTGGATATATTTCACCTGATATGTTAGGCCAGATAATATCCACCGCGGAGGTGATGATCACCACGGTGAAGCTGAAATCAATCACAGCCGAATCGGCCGCAGGAGCAGATAGATGAGCCAACCGCAACATTGTAAGCCAGCGCGGACGGACGAGTTAATCGTAGGCGTGGTAAGCCGTGCGGACGGGCTAGTCAACCGCGTCATGTTGATGTAAATTGGGCCGTAAAGGGGCGGTTTGCACATATATTCATCAAGCATCATGGCACGGTCAGATGCAGGTGCATGATAATGGTGGCGCAAGCTATACATCCACGACACGGCCATCGCTCTTGCAGTGAACAATTGTCCCGCATAAACAATATTGCAGACCAAGGCAAAGATAAACTGCTTTTTGACAAAAATAATATGTGCTAATAAAACAAACTTGGATGGATATCACCTGATTTGTTCGGATGACGGATGATCCGTTCAACGCGACAGAGGCGGCTCAGGCGGACCGGCAACTCAATATAACCCCCGGCGGCTCAATATAGCAGAGGCGGCTCAATGCAGGCGGCTCGGACAGCGTGAGGAAATGCAGTGTGGGCCTGCATCTTAGACAATGGGCGACTAATCATGCGGCGGCAGCTGCGGCAAAGGGCCGGCCCAAGGCACAGCGGGGCGACTCACAGGCTCAGGAGGCCGTTTTGAAGATGGTCAGCAGCGGTTGCTCCAGACGTGGGCTGCTCTGACCGTATGGCCGTTTAAAATTTTGTGCTATCCTCCAAGTTACTTGTACTTCAACTTAAAGTCTTGAATTGTGGCCGGCTTCACATCCAGGGCAATACGAGGCGACTGAACACTGCTTGCACAAAGTAGTAAATCACGACGACAGTTTGTACCGGCCGATCGGGCCGGGGCGGCTTGCAACTGCAGCGGTGACTCTAGGTTGACGATGTGGCAGGAGGCCTGACTGACCTGAAGCGGACACATGGCCGTAGGGACTGGTCGTGGTAGTGGTGGACTGGCACCAGCGTGGCGGCTCGTGACTACAGCGGCTACTCATACAGAGGTGGGGGCGAGTTAGCGGTGGAGCATGAGTCCACGTCCACATCCTACAGGGTAGCTCTAAAGTAGTATTTCGTGCTTCATTAGCTTCAATTTGTTGGGAGGAAGGTGAGTCCACATGATTTTCCAGGGCTTTTGACATTAAGTACACATGGGTTTCCTTTATTTTGCTCGACTGCTAAAAACTGTGTGAAATCCGTATACAGCTCCCTTGCACCATCCATGTCTGTGCCAGTCATTACTGCGCCGTTGCCGCCTCAGAGTGTTTAACCCACAAAAAGGTGCACAACAACCTTGAGCTTGGCCTCCCGGCCCTCGACGGCCGCCTCGCGAGCCTTCACGCCTTCTTCTTGCTCCTGGCGAAGACGGGCCCCTTTCGCGAGCTGGTCGCGCAGACCTTGCAGCTCGTCCTCCAGCGCGTTGCAACGATCGCAGACTTCAACCACCTCCCCCAGGGCCGCGTCTCGAGAAGCCTTCGCCTCGAGGACGGCCTCCCTCTCTTCATCGCAGGCCGTCGAGGCCTGAACCAGCGCCGCCCGAATCGAGGTGTCGGAGCGAATCCACCCCGAAGCCAGCTCCAGGCGTCCGGCCACCAGGCGAGGGTCCGCGCCAAGAAGATCCCGCCGTAGCCGGTCCAGTCCAGCAGCAGCACGCTCCAGGACGGCAGGAGGAGTTAGAGGAACAGCAGTCGGTGGAACGGGAGGAGAAGGCAGTGGCGGCGAGACCACAGCATCCCGAGGCGGGGTGTGCTGCGCCTCGACGGTCGTGGTGGCGGTAGCAGGCAAAGGCACCTCAGGAGTCACTTGGGCCATGGGGGCTGAGCTCGCCCCAGCCAGCTCAGCCAGGCCTTGCGGAGGCAACCGAGCAGGAGAGGCCCGTGCATCTCGGTCACCGTCCCCCGCAGGCGGAGGCGCTGTCGCGGATGGAGCCTCAGGAGCCCCCTTCAGCTTCTTCGCCGCAGGGGCCAGCCTATTCAAGAGATGCGAACGTCAAGCATCGGTAGTGGAACAAGAAATAAAGACAAGGATCAAGCACTTACGGGTCGTCGCCGGTAAGCTCGGACAGCCTCCGACCGAACTTGAAGCCCAACAGCCGGCTGGAAGGATCAACCCCAGAAGCAGAAGGCGCGTCTGCAGGCTGCCTCGAGGCTGGGGCAGACCCGCGGGAGATCAGCCCGGTCCTGTCCTTCTTCGGGATCAGGGGCAAGCTTCTGCCGACTTGCTCGTCTCCATCGTCGTCATCATCACTCGAAGAAAGGCGGAGAGTGCGGGGCCTGCGCCGGGGGAGGGGAGCCCTCGACTCTCCGTCGGTCGCCTCGGAGTCAGGCCCCTTCTCCCGCCCCTCTTCGTCCTCCTCTTTGTCGGTGTCGTCGGAGGACACGTCCACCAGCCCCTCAGGAGCCGCTACGGGCACGGGCCCGTCCCCGTTGAAGACGGGCATGGACTCCACCACCTGCTCCCAGTCGTCGCGAAGGAACAAGGGCGCAGGCGCGCCCTCCAACATTGCCACCTCGCCCCCGACCAGATATTGGAGGACCGCGGCCAAATCTTCGTCGCCCAGGGCCGCGGGGCTCGGGTGAGGCCTCCACATCAGAGGTGAGTACTGCCGAAGTGGAGCCAGCTGGTGCTCCAGGAACTCCCTCAGCAGCAACGCGCCGGTCAGCTTCGCCGCCGCCAAGCTGACCGGCCTCAGGTCCGTGTCCATCTTCTCCAACACCGGTTTCGCGCGGGGGTCGGTGAGCTCCACTCGGCACCAGTCGTTGGAGCTCGCGGGCTGCTCCGCGGGCAAGATCAGCCGAGGGTGGATGCGCCCGGCATCTACCAAGACCCACTTGCTCCTGAATCCCTCGATCCTCTTCCCGGGCTTCGAAGTGGCAATGGTGCTGCCATACGCGACGAAGCTCGCACACGCGGAAGGAGAACCGCGGGTGACCCGAAGAGAGAAGTAGTGACGCAGCAAGGCCACTAAGGGCTACACCCCCATGTGAGCCTCGCAGTAGTAGGCAAAGATCGCAAGGAGAAGGACGGAGTTGGGGTGGAGATGCAGAGCCTGTAAGTTGTAATGTCGGAGGACAGAGAGGAAGAACTCAGAGAAGGGAGGCACCAGGCCAGCAGTGATGGAGATTACGAAGAAAGGGTAAAAGGTGCTCCCTCGGCCCTCAGGGGTGGCGGAGCCGGCCTTGAACACCTGCGCCCCGTCGATGCCCTGCGCCGCCGCCATCCGACGCAGCCGAGCAAAGCCCGCCTCTGACACGCTCGGCGAGTCTAGAGCAGGCGAGTACCAAGCCCCGACCGAAGACTGACGAGGCGCCATGGCTGTCTAGGTCAAGCGGATGAGATAGATCTGGAAACTTGGAGGAAGAGAGGAGAGGCGCAAGAAAGGGGATCTGAGTAGCAACCGGAGAAAGAGAAGAGCAAGGCCTGGGCAGATGCTGCTCCTTTAATAACCTACGTGGTTGCTGAAGCACTCACGTCCAATCAACCGCCACGCGGCTCCTAAGGCCGCGGGCTGTTAGGGCCCGCGGCGCTTCGCCCTTGCCCTTTCGCCTCTCGGCACGGCCAAGTCCGGGCGCGTCTTGGGCCCGGGGGCTACTGTCGGCGTTCTAGGAATGGGGGTCCTCAGACTTGCTTGCCCGCGACCTACGGCGTGGCTTAAAGGGGCCCCAGCACGGCCCATCTTCATTAACACAAGACTCAAGACCCTCGCGAGGGGCCAAGCCTCGCGGGGCGGACAACACGGAGCTTCCTAAAGCGCGACCTCACCAGGCTGGCTCACGAGGAGGCGGAGAGATCAAGGCGGGGTACCTCACGAGGTGCCCATGACGCAAGCCATGACGACCAAGGGTGCCAGGCGGGCGCCAGCCCGCGCAGCGTCTCCCTTTCCTCTTTGGTGCAAAGGGGGCAAGCGCAGGCGAGAGGATCAAGCAAAGGCATCCATTTCGGTGCAACGAGACCAAGACCAGTCCAATGGTGGGAAGGAGGTCATCGTGGAGCCCAGAACGGCGTCACCACAGAGCCTTTGGCAGGCGAGGACCAACTTTAGTCAGGATAAGTGTACCAGATGTTCCCCTTCAAAACGGCCAATTGTTGGCGCCCTTCCCGCTCAATATTTGGGAAGAGGCCCAGGGCCTTTGCCTATAAATAGGACTAGCCAACCCCAGGGTAGAAGGACCGGGCAACCGTGCATCTAGACATCCATAGATCAAGGGGACGAGATCATCAGATCATCAGGCAGCAAAGAGAGAGAGAGAGAGAGAGAGAGAGAGAGAGAGAGAGAGAGAGAGAGAGAGAGAGAGAGAGAGAGAGAAGGGCGGCTGAACTCCTCCTAGCAGTTCATCGTCCTTGCTAAGAGCAGACCCTCGCGAGGCTGTTCTTCCTTGTACTGTTCATCTTCATCAGCCCAAAAGGCAATCCACCCACCACAAACTAGAGTAGGGTATTACACCACAATGGTGGCCCGAACTAGTATAAACCTCGTGTCTCTTGTGCTGTTATTTTGGTAGTCTAGATCTTTGCGAGACGGAGAGGTAGAAGGCGAAGTCCCCGCGTGCACCCCAGAGTTCGAACCTCAAGGGTCTGCCGGAACCCGAAATCCGACAACGTCTTGTCGAAGCAGAGATCATGTCCCCTTATTCCGGGATTCTCATCAATACGGGCGTGGGTAACCCAACCGCGCCATTTATTAAGGCGCTTGGGAGATAAGCGAGTTTTACCAGGCTGGTGGGGACACGTAGTTTCGTCCGCCCATATAAGGGGATAAGGATCCACCTTTTCACCCACGCCTTGTTCCTCCTTTGCTCATCCATTTCCGCGCACTCGAGCTCCAGCGCCCAAGTCCGCATTCCCCATCTCAACCTTCTCCAACCATGTCTGGAGCGGGAGGCAAGTGGATGGTCTCCTCCGTCACGGAGGGAGATGTCAAAAAACTGAGGAGTGCCGGATACCTGTCCGACGACATCACACGCCGGCTCCTAGATGAGGGGCAGCTCATCCCCACCCCCAGGCCCCATGAGAGGGTCGTCTTCCTTACCCATTTCATTCCCCCTCCATTCATTCGTCAGGGGGCTCATGTTCTACTACGGCCTGGACTTCCACGATCTGGCCCCGAACTTCATCCTCAACATCTCGGCGTTTATCGTCGTGTGCGAGGCCTTCCTCTGCATCCGGCCCCACTTCGGCTTATGGCTGAAGACCTTCAATATCAAGCCGAAGGTTGTGGGCGCCCGCCAGGCGGAGTGCGGAGGCGCCATGGTGGGCAAGATGCCCAACGTCCTATGGCTCGAGGGCTCCTTCGTGGAGACCATAAAGGGGTGGCAAACGGGGTGGTTCTACATCACCGAGCTGCGTGACCCCAAATGGGTCGCAGCCCCCGAGTTCCGATCCGGAGCCCCTACGTGGCTCACCTCCTGGAAAGAGAAGGGCCTGGCGTGGGGCAGTTCGGAAGAGGTGACCGGACTCCAAACATGTGTCCAGAACCTGGTGAGCAAGAAGCTCAAACTTGTCAACGTGGTCCAAGTTATGCTCATCCGTCGGATCCTCCCGTGTCAACAACGGGCTTTCAACTTGTGGGAGTTCATCCCGGCCCAGCACCGAACTCTGAGCAGGCTCTTCGACACAACGTACGAAGATGCCTGGAAGGTGCTATTCAAGGGCGTCGAGGCTCCCGCATCCGCTACCGAGGATCGCGGATTCAGCGCGCAACATCAAGCCAACGCGGTAAGCTGTTTTTACCTCTTACAGGATATTTCTCTTTCATAGTTTGACTCTATGCGGGATCTAAGCTTCCGTACCTTTGATAGGATTGGCAGGAGACGTCCGGGCAGATCAGCTGTCCGGCTCCTTTGCCCGAAGACCCAGCAGACGCCTGCTTGGCAAAGCTGCTGGTTCCGGCACCTTACGTGGTGCTGGAGAAGAAGGCCAAGAAGAAGGCCACAGGAACCCAGAAGAGTTCCCGGCGCCCGGTGGAGTCAGACTCATCATCCGATGACTCCGAGGCGGACTCCTCTCACGAAGACGAGGAGGAGGAAAGAGAGGTTTCTTTCCCAGCAGGGGGAGAAAAGAAAAGAAAGGTCGCCCCAACTGGGGAGGACGGAGGGTCCAAGAAGGGGAAGACCCTCCCTTCGGACTACTCCACCAATGCCGCCGACAGCGAGGATGAGTGGACGCCCAGGGCCAAGCCCCTGGCGAAGTCATAAGTATTCGGACACCAGAGTGACTCATAGTGTTCCTTTATTGCACAGCTTTCCCTAACGCCGAATATAATCGTGTAGTCCGGCCCGAGACCGGCTCGACGTATCTTCGAGTGGCTCCTTGGATTCGTCGGATGTGAATAGCTTTTCACTTCGGCCGCTACCTCCCCTCCTCCTACGGACGACGCCGAGGTGTTGTCCCAAAATTTTCCAAGCCAGGGGGAGGTGGTCCTGGAGGCGCCGCAAGGCGACCTCCCGGGCTCCAGGCGCAAAGGGGATAAAACCCCAAGGGCTCCAAGTCTGGCCCTGGGCCAGACACCGCACCGGAACCTTCAAAGGTTCCGGAGTCCGGCAGGCGGCCCCCTAAGAAGAAGGGCAGGCCTACGACGCCAACGACCTCCGTCCAACCGGAGGCACCGGATAACTTGTTGGAGGTGCTTAACGGCGCCTCCGTCGACGAGGAGCACCGCACTATCACGAGTGCGGTGATCCAGAAGGTTCAGTCTGCCAAGAGCAGGCTGACTGAAGCCTGCGCCAGCCTGCTAACATGCTTTGAGGTATGTAAAACATATGTGAAAATATTACCGCATAGACAGTAGCCCCTGATGCTCTGTTTGGTGTTCAGAAAGAAAAGCCGAATAGAGGATCTAATAACATTCGCAGGAGTCTAACAGAATTAAGTCAATATGCGTATGCAGGCTTTGCTGCTGGCCCCTGCCGCACTGACTGCGGAGGTGGATGCGTTGAAGCAGAGCCTCGAGCGGTCCGAGCAAGAGCTCGGCCTTGCCAAGAAGGAGCTCGGGGAAAAAGAAGGTAAGTAATACCTTGTGGAGTATATTATAAAAAGATGCAGTTGCAAAAAATGACAGGATCGCTATTGGTGTCCTAGGGGCCACGACTGAGGTGGCGACCCTTAAGAAAGCGCTGTCCGAGGCCGAAAAGAGGGCGGCCACGGAGCGCACCGAGCGGGAGAAGCATGAGGCGCGGGTTGGCGAGGTGCTGCAAGAGCTCCAGGCTCTCGTGAAGAAACACGAGAGTTTCGAGCTTGACTCAAAGACTCGAGAGTTCGAGCTCGCGACGGCCCTTGAAAGTTCCAAATCTGCCAGGGCCGAAGCCCAAAAAGCCCTCCAGGAAGTTGAGGCGATGAAGAAGATAGCGGCGGGTAAGGCATTCTTTATGCAAAGCAAGCATGTGAAAGTGAATTACTTGTTACTTACCCGAATCCGGAGCTCTCCAGGAGCATTCGCAGATTTGCCCCGTAGCGTGTCCGATGCCGCCGCTTTCTACCGGGCCGAGGAGGGCAGCTCGACGGAGAAGGTGTTCCGGTCTCAGTATGTTGAGGCTGGACAACCGGTGCCCTTGAGCAACCAGCTGAAGCCTCTGGTCGAGCTCCATAAGGTGGCCGAACAGGCCATGAAGGGCCTCATAGTTCGGCTGTGGCCTGCAGAGGCTCTGCCTGGGAGCTACTTTGGGCTGGTAAGGCGGCTGGTGGATGCTTGTCCGTGGCTTAAGGTTATCAAGCGCTCCGCCTGCATCGAGGGCACCCGTAGGGCGCTTGCCCGTGCTAAAGTGCACTAGGGAAAGATGGACGCGAAGAAGCTGGTGAAGGACAGGCCACCGCCGGGCAAGGAGCATCGCCACCCCGAGATGTACTATGAGGGTGTCCTGAAGGGTGCCCGCCTTGTGGCAGATGAATGTGCCAGGGATGTAATATTTGAGTGAAACTTGTTCGTTTTATCCTGTACGCTGAAAACTTGTTCATATGCGCTATGCAGCGCTTGTTTTGATTTAAAATATTACCTTCTATGCGGCCGTTTATTAAATTTGAGAGATGGCGAGTCATCGGCTTCTGCCCCCATGCCACGAGTGCTGGGGTGTACGGGATAAACCTGAGCACTCTCTTTCCCATTCTTGGGTCCTTCGAGGGAGGTGCTCAGCACAACGAACAAGGCAATCAGACTATAATGTGTTGTCAGTCTCACTTAGCCAGAGAATTCTATAATTTTAAATTTCGGCGAAGCCCCTAGTATTCGGAAGACCGAGTTCGGGGCGCTATACACGCCTTAGGCCGGACAAAGCCGAATCCTCACTCTAAGCGGCATAAGTCTTTAGGGACTCGGAACCTCTCGAACAGCGACCAGCTCTCGCCCTATCATGACAGTCAGTTTTAGCTTTCTCTACTGAGGTGCTTAACCCAGCTCAACCGGGGCACAATCGCAGTAGTTCTCCCAGCGCTACCTTAGCCGATATAGCGGAACGTAAGGTACAAAAACATGGGAGCAGGGCAAACCCAACTATTGACCAAAGACATGATTTGGAGCTGATGCATATAATGCTATAAGTTCGGAGGGCCGCACTTGTGAAAGTGTTCGGACTTCTGACGTCGTATTATGGGGTGCTTGAGCCTCTGGCGTATTGACCGTACCAAAGTGTACGGGTGCTAAATGTCATAACTGAACATATGTATTGAAAAGGAAATGAATAGAGAATGCAATAATAAGCTGAAGCTAAGCATTGTTTATTTTAAAAGTCTGCTGCAAAAGCAGAACAATACAAATAGTGCGATAAGAAAGAGATGGGACTATTTGACATGTCCCCCTCCAGGGGCGAGCTGTGAGATGGTATGTAAGACAGGTATTCTAATCGTTATAGAGACCACCTGGGAGTTCCGTAGTGCGGCGTAGCTTTCTGCTTCCCTGGTTGTTGTATCGTTTGTGCGACAATTGTACTACCGGACATGCCTTCCGAAGAGTGGAGTCCTGAAAGTAGGAAAAAAGAAAATGACAAAATCGGCAACCCCTAGTGTGGTTAAGTCGCGTTTCGGGCGTGCCATGACGGTGCCCCTCCCCCTGTGCCCATGGTATTTTCAGAGCGTAATTATGTACGCGTAGCACCGATTTCTCCGTTTCGCGAGGGCTGGGGTTGGGGCCGCATTGCTATGCTTCCTCGGACACCCCCTAATCTAGGACTCCCTCAACGACAAAAACAAACGGATTGCTGCACCAACCCCTGAAGCGCAAAATCTTATCCCACCAATCCGTAAGCACACCTATGCCCCTGACATTGAACCGTCCACCCTTATAAGCGATGAAGCTGTATTCCAAGCCCTAACTGGGATCTACTGGGCAACCATTGTCTTCCAGCCACTGGGTAGAGAGGAGGAGGATGAACCAGTGCAAGTTGATCCGCAACCGTCAAGTCAAGCCGGTGAGGAATCATGATCCGGAGGCCGGTTTAGTCTCCCACGTGCTGCAATGTTTATCAAGAAACACTTATCCTTTTGGGCACTAAAACGCCTTGTAATAGGCTAGTTAAAACACTTGGTATGCTATGCCATCGTGCATATTTATTTGTGCCTGACACTTGTTAATCCGTCATGCTTAAGACATATGATGTTCATAATCCGTAGTGATTTTTTAAAGCTATTCCTGCACACAAGAAGTTGATAGTGTCCTGTGACCTTGAGTCATAATGTTGGCTGACCAACTATTGTAGTGAGGGTGATAACCCTAATCTAGAGCAATAATAACTCCTGTCATATTATACCGTTTATGATAAAACCATTCCGGGTTGTGATAAACACCGGTTTATCCATATTCAATTTTGGCGACTTATAGCCGAAACCAGATCGAGTTAATAATCCTAGTTTATAACTAATCATATACTCACAACTTGTAGTTGAAAGTCAAGCCGGGTTAATGAACGCCAGTTTCTCAAAAACATTATAAATGTCACCAAAAGAGCAAAAAACTTGGCAAATAAATGCATATGAAAAACTTGTAGTCGAGGATTTTCACGGGCTGCCAGGCCCCAAATTCGAGGCTTTTCATGGGCTGCCAGGCCACTGAGTTAAACCATTTCGCAAAGCCTTTTAAGATGGTCCTCAATCCTTAACCAATTGTTGTTTTAACTTTGACAAGTTCAGGGTCTTATGATATTGATTTGTCGAAGTTCGGCGGGTCATACCAGGTTTACCTAGACGGAGTGACTTACTTAAAAAGGCGGGCTAACCTGGGGTTTTAGGTGTATACACCAGGCTTCCAAGCCGTGGCTTGATAGCCCATTACAAGTGTAGATTCTTTGTTCATTGTGATAGCAAAGAATCCCCAAGCAATATTTTGAGTTGTGCTCAATGGGTGCCTATGTTTGTGTTGTTCTTTTGCAACACTCTCTTTGGCCCTGAAGTAATTTGGCTTTGAGTCGATCAAGAGGTGTGACTATGGTTTGAATACGACCAAGCCCCCAAGTGATTTTTCTGGTCGCTTGGCGCCGCCAAAGAAGTGTAGCTATGGTTCAAGTACAACCAAGCCCCCAAGTGATTTTTATATAAAGCTTTTATAAGCTGAATCAAGGGGTAAACCGGACGCTGCTTTATGAAATAGAAGCCCCCATGTAACCACACATGATGTAAAAAAATAGATACCCCGCTTTAGCTAAGGCTCCGGTTTATTATATTGATCGTAATATATACATTGTCATAACAATGTACATAAGCAGAGCCTATGGCTCAAGTATAGTAAGGCTGAAGATGAGCGACATTCCACGACCGATGGGTCTCCTCCTCCGACTTACGTGAGTCTTTGCGCTCTCGAACATCTATAAGGTAGTATGACCCGTTATGTAGATTCTTGCTGACCACAAAGGGTCCTTCCCGAGGCGGGGATAACTTGTGCATATCAGTCTGATCCTGGATGAGTCGCAGCACCAGATCGCCTTCTTGAAAAGTTCTGGTTCTAACCCGGCGGCTGTGATAACGACATAGATCTTGCTGATAAATCGCCGAACGGGCTGCTGCAATGTCACGCTCCTCATCTAACAGGTCAAGTGCTTCCTGTCGTGCCTTCTCATTGTCAGCTTCAACATATGCCGCCACACGAGGCGAGTCGTGACGGATGTCACTAGGGAGAACCGCCTCCGCTCCATAGACCAGGGAAAAAAGCGTGTAACCCGTGGATCTGTTGGGCGTGGTATTGATGCTCCATAACACATAAGGTAACTCCTCCACCCAACAACCCAGCGTCCGTTGCAAAGGAACCATAAGACGGGGCTTGATGCCTCTCTAGATCTCTTGATTGGCTCTCTCTGCTTGACCATTAGACTGGGGGTGAGCCACTGATGATACGTCAAGCCGGATGTGCTCACGTTGACAGAACTCCTTCATAGCACCTTTGGACAGATTGGTACCATTATCAGTTATAACGCTGTGTGGAAAGCCAAACCAGAAAATCACCTTCTTGAGGAATTGAACCGCCGTAGCTGCATCACACTTACTGACCGGCTCTGCCTCCACCCACTTAGTGAAGTTGTCAACCGCCTCCAACAGGTGGGTCTTCTTGTCCTTGGATTTCTTAAAGGGCCCAACCATATCTAGCCCCCAAGTCGCAAACGGCCAAGTGATTGGAATCATCCTCAATTCTTGGGCCGGAACATGAGCTCGGCGTGAAAATCTCTGACTGTCGTCGCACTTTTTCACCAAGTCTTCCGCATGAGCATGAGTCGTCAGCCAATAGAATCCATGACGAAAAGCTTTAGCTACCGGTGAATTTTAACCGGCGTGATGACCACAATCCCCTTTGTGATCTCTCACAAAATTTCGCGGCCTTCTTCAGGAGACACGCAACGCTGAAATGCCCTTGTTACGCTGCAATGATGTAACTCGCCATTGACAATAGTCATGGACTTTGATCGCCGGATTATTTGCCTGGCCAAGGTTTCATCCTCTGGTAACTCTCCCTGATTCATATGTGCCAAATATGGGACCGTCCAATCTGGGATAACATGAAGAGCTGCCACCAACTGAGCCTCCAGATCAGGAACAACCAAATCCTCTTCTGTAGGGAGCTTGACGGACGAATTATGCAGCACATCCAGGAAGACATTGGGTGGAACCGGTTTACGTTGGGAACCCAAACGGCTAAAAGCGTCTGCCGCTTCATTCTTCCGCCGGTCCACATGATCGACCTGATAACCTTTGAAATGACCTGCAACAATATCCACCTCTCGACGATATGCTGCCATGTGTGGGTCCTTGGAATCCCAAGTACCAGACACTTGTTGAGCCACTAGGTCCGAGTCACCGAAGCATTTAACTCAGCTTAGGTTCATCTCCTTAGCCATCCGAAGACCATGGAGTAAAGGCTCATATTCAGCTGCATTGTTAGTGCAAGGGAACATTAAACGGAGAACATAACAAAACTTATCTCCTCGTGGGGAAGTTAATACGACTCCAGCCACCGAGCCCTCCAATTTCCTAGACCCATCAAAATGAATAGTCCAATAAGTGTGATCCGGCTTCTCTTCTGGCACTTGTAATTCTGTGCAGTCATTGATGAAATCCACAAGTGCGTGAGATTTGATCGCCGTCCGGGGCGTATATTTTAACATGTGAGGTCCAAGCTCAATAGCCCACTTAGCAATCCGACCAGTTGCTTCCTTGTTCTAGATTATACCCCCCAAAGGAGCAGAGCTGACCACAATGATGGGATGACCTTGGAAATATCACTTGAGCTTCCGGCTTGCCATAAAAACTCTATACACCAGCTTCTGCCAATGCGGGTACCTTTGCTTGGATTCAATAAGTACCTCACTGATGTAATAAACCGGTCGTTGAACCGGGTACTCCTTTCCGGCCTCCTTGCGCTCCACCATAATAGCCACGCTAACAGCCCGGGCGTTAGCTGCCACATATAACAACAATGGCTCTTTATCAACAGGAGCAGCAAGAACCGGCGGATTAGCCAGCTGCCGCTTTAAGTCCTCAAATGCTTCATTGGCGGCATCACTCCAGATGAAGTCATCCATCTTCTTCAGCATCTGATATAAAGGGATGGCCTTCTCACCAAGGCGACTGATAAACCGGCTCAAGGCGGCAATCCGGCCTGCCAGGCGTTGGACATCATTGATGCATTTTGGTTTAGCCAAAGAAGATATAGCCTTGATTTTCTCCGGATTAGCTTCAATGCCCCTGTTAGACACCAGAAAACCCAAGAGTTTGCCTGCCGGAACACCGAAAACACAGTTGACCAGATTAAGCATCATTTTATAAACCCGGAGGTTATCATAGGTCTCCTTCAAGTCATCTATCAATGTATCCTTCTTTCTGGATTTTACCACAATATCATCCACATAAGCATGAACATTGCGGCTGATCTGATCATGAAGACAATTCCGCACACAACGCTGATAAGTTGCCTGGGCACTGTTGAGCCCAAAAGGCATAGATACATAGCAGAAGGCTCCAAAAGGAGTTATAAACACTGTCTTCTCCTGGTCCTTAACTGCCATTTTGATCTGATGATAACCAGAATATGCATCCAAAAAGCTCAAACGCTCACAACCCGCCGTAGCATCAATGATTTGATCAATACGAGGGAGAGCAAAAGGATCTACCGGACAAGCCTTGTTAAAATCTATGTAGTCCACACACATACGCCAAGTGTCGTTCTTCTTTAGCACTAGCACCGGATTAGCCAACCATTCAGGATGAAATACTTCAACGATGAATCCAGCCGCCAAGAGCCTGGCTATCTCCTCACCAATAGCCTTGCGTCTTTCTTCATTGAACCGGCAAAGAAACTGCTTGACCGGTTTATACTTGGGATCGACATTGAGAGTGTGCTCAGCGAGTTCTCTCGGTACACCTGGCATGTCAGAAGGTTTCCACGCAAAGATGTCCCGGTTCTCATAGATGAACTCAATGAGCGCGCTTTCCTATTTTGGATCCAAGTTAGCGCTGATGCTAAACTGCTTGGATGAGTCGCTTGGAGCAAAATCAACCAGCTTAGTCTCATCAGCCGTTTTAAACTTCAAGGCCGGTTCATGCTCCGTAGTTGGCTTTTTCAAAGAAGTCATATCCGCTGGATCAACATTGTCCTTGTAAAATTTCATCTCCTTTGTTGCACAAACCGACTCAGCATATACCACGTCACCTTCTTCACATTTTAAAGCGATCTTGCGGCTCCCATGCACCGTGATGGTCCCCTTATGGCCCGGCATCTTGAGCTGCAGATAGACATAACAAGGCCTCGCCATGAACTTAGCATAAGCCGTCCGTCCAAACAGGGCATGATACAGGCTCTTTATTTTCACCACTTCAAAAGTCAATGTCTCTGATCTCGAGTCATGCCCATCTCCAAAATCCACCTCCAGAGCTATCTTACCAACAGGATATGCCGATTTACCAGGCACTACACCATGGAAGACCGTATTGGACGGCTTAAGATTTTTTGTTAACCCCATGCGACGAAAGGTTTCATAATAAAGGATATTGATACTACTCCCCCCATTCATGAGTACCTTGGTGAACTTATAACCTCCAACCTGAGGCGCCACCACCAATGCCAGATGACCCAGATTATCAACCCGGGGTGGATGATCCTCTCTACTCCACACGATCGGCTGCTTAGACCAGCGCAAGTAACGGGGCAACGCCGGTTCAATGGAATTCACTGCCCTTTTATGAAGCTTTCGATCGCGCTTGCATAGACTAGTGGTGAAGACATGATACTCCCCACTATTCAACTGCTTCGGGTTGCTCTCGTAGCCCGACTGTTGCTGTTGCTACTGATTACCCTGGTGATTATAACCACCTTGGTTGCCCTGATTGCCTTGATTACCATGTCCACTCTGATTACCATGAAAACCTGAACCGGAACTGCCTCCACTGTAACCCAGCCCATGAGATCCAGGGCCTGAACCCCCGCCCGGTCCGTGATCATACCTAAAAAAGTCGGAATTTTTGAACTCCTGCATGATAAAACAATCCTTCCAGAGGTGCGTGGCCGGTTTGTCCCGCGACCCGTGCTTTCGGCATGGCTGGTTTAACAGATAAGACAGGCGCTCCGAATTAGGACTTGGTCCTCCAGCATGGTGGGGCGGTTTACCCTTACGCTGCTGGCCTTTGTCCTGCGTGTTGGTATTAGCCACAAAATCTAAACTGTTATCTGCTTTACACTTACCGCTGTTTCCATGACCCGCCGTGTTATGCTGCTGCCCCTTGGTGTTGCCACTCTTCTTTCCCTTCCCTGTCTTGTCATCATCAGACTCGAGGTCCTTGGTACTATCAGAGTCGCCATACTTTACCAGAGCTGCCATAAGCGTTCCCATGTCATTACAGTGATGTTTGAGCCGTCCCAACTTCAACTTCAGAGGTGCAAACCGGCAATTGCCTTCTAACGTTAAAACTGCTGTATCAGCGTTGATGCGGTCCGATGAATGCAAACTCTCCGAAACCAGGCGCACCCAATGGGTTGTTGATTCTCCTTCCTCCTGGACACAGGCAGCCAAGTCCACAATTGACATGGGCTGCTTGCATGTATAGTTAAAATTCTGGATAAAATGGGCCCTTAATTCGGCGGATGACCCAATGGAATTAGCAGTCAAGTTCTTCAGCCAAGTGCGGGTTGTCCCCTCCAGCATCATGGTGAAGTATTTAGCACACGTCACATCGTCCACATCCAGCATCTCCATTGCCATCTCATAGCTTTCAACCCATGACTCGGGGGATAAATCGACGGTGTAATTCTGCACTTTACGTGGGCCCTTGAAATCCTTGGGTAGGCGCATGTTGCGCAGCGCGGGGACGAGACACAACACTTCCAAAGAGCTGGGAGTAACCCCTGGTTCCACCGACGTGGTTGGACGAACCGGAGTAAGTTGGTGGGCTTTATGCTGCGCCGCTAACTCGGCCTCTCGACCTGCCCTAGCATGATCCACCACATCCTGAGCATCACCACCGCCACCCACCGGGTTATGGCCACGAGGCGGATTACGATTTCGCGCACTACTTGACACGACCGGTTCATCAATATGCCTACTGTAACTCTGACTTGGGCGGGGA
This sequence comes from Aegilops umbellulata, assembly GCA_032464435.1. Taxonomy (NCBI): domain Eukaryota; kingdom Viridiplantae; phylum Streptophyta; class Magnoliopsida; order Poales; family Poaceae; genus Aegilops; species Aegilops umbellulata. The sequence goes on along the minus strand of CP136058.1, from coordinate 153,629,358 downwards.
GTAGAATGGATCCTTTCGCGACTATATGGATAAGCCTGCTGCTAAGTCAAAGCTGTCTGAAGGAGCTCCCTAGCCCATCGCATCTCGACCACTACTGGGGACTCGCCTTTGATCGGGAGAGACACCAGTCGTGAAGCGGCAGCGACAATGTTATCCATCGGGTTAGAGTAGTGACCCGGTGGTGTTGGGACATGTTGTAACGGGACGTTGTTCTGACGAGGCGGATCTATTGGACGCGGCTGAACTGGCGCTCCCATTCCAGGTGCCTCTGCCCGGTTTACCACTGGCGGATTACTGGTCCATGCTCCTCGGGTATTAAAGAGGTTCCTGGCCTCATAAACCGGCGGCAGGTGAGACCGGTACCTTCTCCTCATGACATCGTTTGACGTGCTCTGATCCAACATAAGACGGTAAGCCTGTGCATCCAATGCGGCCCGTTCCGCAGCCATCATGGTATCCTTAGCTGCTAGGTCGGCCTTGGCCTGGGTTATCTGGTCTTTCACCTTCGCGATTTCCGCATTATGCTCATCTTGATTCGCCGGATTAACCTCCGCCATCAGTGCTGCCAAAGCGTCAAATAAATCAGATAAAACCTGAGCCGGCGGTCGCACGGGGCCTCCTACCCCGGCCGCTGTCGCTGCTACTGATCCGGAAACCATCGCCGCTACGGTCGAAGAGTGGAGCACTGGCTGTGTACCGGCCATGAAGATCGCAACCCGGTTTGGCGGATCAAAGGGGTCCGGAATACTGTCGCCATCGGAACAGCCCCCAATCCGGCCATCTTGCAACTGGTACAATGACTCGGTCTCTCCGGTCGATGACTCATCGCCGGAATAAACGACAGTTTCACCACCAGATTGTTATCTATCCTCAGATTCCACTCCGTGGATGACTCCCACGAAGGCACGCTTCATGACAGGCTTAACCAGGGCAGATCTCACATGCTGAGCTGTCTCGATGATGTTGGTGCAGATGTCTGGCTCAGGGCCCGGTTCGCCAATCTTGCCAATGAAAACGTGGATGCCGCCGAAGGGGACCCGGTACCCATACTCGATTGAGCCAGCCTCGGGGCCCCAGCCTGCGTCGTCGATGTAGTGCTTGCCGCGAAGACTCTTGGTCATCCGGCCCACGTCCTATCCCTTGAGTCTTTCGAAGCCGCCCTCTAAGAACTCGAAACCATCATGCGATAGCCCCATGGTGGGCGCCAACTGTCGTGGTTTTGTCACGACAGATGTCCTAGAGAAAGGACTTAGTCATGGAGCCATCACGATGGGTTAGCTTAAAGGGGCTAAAGCGGACAAGGGATGCAGAGAGTTTATACTGGTTCGGCCCCTTGCGCTGAAGGTAAAAGCCTACAATCCAGTTGTTGTGGAATTGCTAGGGTTTCGATGAACAGGGAGCGAATACGCTTTGCGTGGGTCTCCAGTTGTTGTTTGCTTATTGTCCCTAAACCGCGTCGGGTCGTCCCCTTATATACATGGGTTGATGCCCGTCGGTTTACAGGATCCCGAGGCCGGCTCATAATCGTGTCCGGCTCGGTCTCTGCTCTTTCAACTGTGGTTAACAAAAGCTGTATTAGAACACCTAAACCCAATGAACAAATTAAAGTAGAACCTAGCATTGCTATGGTTAAAGATCTGTTGGAGAAGATATGGATGGGCGTGTTATTTACTTTTGTGAAGAAGCTGCTAGAATTGCCAAACCTGATAAAAAGGATAAACATAGACCTATTGTTGGCATGCCTGTCATCTCAATTAAAATAGGAGATCACTATTATCATGGTTTATGTGACATAGGTGCTAGTGTGAGTGCTATTCCTTACACATTATATCAAGAAATTATGAATGACATAGCACCCGCAGAAATAGAAGACATAGATGTTACCATTAAACTAATAGAGACACCATATCACCAATTGGGATTCTTAGAGATGTTGAAGTCTTGTGTGGGAAAATAAAATACCTTACCGATTTTCTTATTCTTAGTTCCCCACAAGATGACCTTTGTCCCATTATCTTTTGTAGACCTTTCTTAAACACCGCTAATGCTAAGATAGATTGTTAGAAACAAACTGTCGGTGTTAGTTTTGGTGTTGGGTCTCATGAGTTTAATTTTTCCAAGTTTAGTAGAAAGCTTCATGAGAAAGAATTGCCTAGTAAGGATGAAATAATTGGTCTTGCTTCTATTGTTGTACCACCTACTGATCCTTTAGAACAATATTTGCTAGACCATGAAAATGATTTACATATGCATGAAAGAAATGAAATAGATAAAATTTCTTTGAACAACGACCTCTTCTTAAACACAATTTTCCTATTGAAACTCTAGGTGGTTCTCCTCCACCTAAAGGTGATCCTGTGTTTGAATTAAAACAATTACCAGACACTTTGAAATATGCTTATCTTGATGAAAATAAGATATATCCTGTTATTATTAGTGCTAAGATTTCAAAACATGAAGAAGAAAGATTATTGAAAGTTCTAAGGAAGCATCGAGCTGCTATTGGGTATAGTCTTGATGATTTAAAGGGCATTAGTCCCACTCTATGTCAGCACAAAATTAATATGGAACCTAATGCTAAACCCGTTGTTGACCACCAATGTCGGTTAAATCCGAAGATGAAAGAAGTCGTAAGAATGGAAATATTAATACTTCTACAAGCAGGTATAATCTATCCTATAACTGATAGTAGATGGGTAAGTCATGTTCATTGTGTTCCTAAGAAAGGAGGTATAACTATTACTCCTAATGATAAGAATGAACTTATTCCACAAAGAATTGTTATAGGCTATAGAATGGTAATTGATTTTAGAAAATTAAACAAAGCAACTAGAAAAGATCATTACCCTTTGCCTTTTACTGATCAAATGTGTCGGTGGGAAACGACACCTATGGGATCACAGGAATCCCCACTACGGTTGCGGGGTGCGGGGTTGTGAAAAGAGCGGATCAAACAGATAGCACACGGTTCCTTTACCCAGGTTTGGGCCGCAAGGATGCGTAAAACCCTACTCCTGCTTTGGTGGATTGTATATCTGAGTTCCCGAGCTAGCTATGGGGCGTCGAGAGCTCTAAAAAGCCGAATCCTCCTCCTGGTCGCCTTGGGCCTCCTTTTATAGGAAAGGGGTTGCCACAGTGGCACACAGGAGGTGGAAAGGGTACATTAGCGTGAGGTTATCCCTCGCATTGCATGACAAGGCGCATTTAATGCGCCTTGCCTAGGTGTCCTTGCTTTATCGGGGACGGGGGAGAGCCTCGTCTCGTCCGTCGCCGCTCCCTCTTGCGTCAACACGCGCCCTGGCCAACGGTGCTTGCGGTGCTATGTAGGCAGGCAGGGAGCTGAGGTGGCGCAGTGGTGGGTCTCCACGAAGATCTGTATGCTGCCACGCAGGTGCCTGCCCAACTGGTTGGGTCGGCAGCTGCATGCGAACGGCGGTGGGGGTGCGACTGGCGCGGGCCTGATGGTGGCCCCACGACGTCCTTGGCAAGGGCCTTGCTGTAGCCCCGGCAAGGGTCTTGCCGCGGCGCTTGCTGTCATCCCCGGCAAGGCTCTTGTTGGGGGCCTTGTGGTCCTCATTGGCTGGGATCCCGCTGAGGATCATCATCTTCTGAAGTGGGTATCTGATTTTGAATGTCTTCACAAAGATCTGCATGCCACCACAGGGATGTCTCCCGAATCCTTGCCCCATGGGGGCACTGGACTCAAGGGTGACTTCGCTCCGTAGGTGTGGGGCGAGCTGCCACGACAAGGGTCTTGCCAGGTTAGCTAAAGCTGCCCCCCGGCAAGGATCTTGCTGGGGGGGTCTGCTCTGTCCCCTTTGCTCTTTGTGGTCTTGGCGTCGTTCTGGTTCCCTTCAGCTTCGGCCTTACCTTGGCCTACCTCCCTTGCCGTCCTTGGTGTGGCGGCGCTCGTAGCTCAGACTGCCCGTGCACAGTTATAGGGGTACAAAAAGTGTACCCCCTTTTTGTACACCGACAGGAGCCCCTGGGACTGGGCCACACATAAGCGCAACGCGTTGTTGGGCTAGGCCCAAAAACGGTGCGCGGGCAGGCGAGGCGGTTTTTACCGCGGTAAGTTTCTTCGCGCGCTGCGCCTCCCACGCTTCCCGCGCGTGGCGCGGTGTGGGGAGGCGTGTGTGACGTGGGCGGCATGCGTGGGGTTGCTTCCCGCGGGCATGCGTCACATCACAGTTAATGTGAAAGGAGGCGGCCCGCGTTTCCCCTCATAAGAAGGAATACCCGCGGGCGCGCTACTCACTTTCTCCTCTTTATTTTCCAATCTCCGAGCCACCATTCCCTTTATTCCTTCCCTTGCAAGCTCTAGCCGCCGCCCGCCGTCGCTGCTTCGCCACCCTCCCCCTTCCTCAACCCTCTAGATTCCTTGGCCGCCATGGCGCCTAAATCCGCCAAGGGCAAGGGGGCGGCTATGGGCTCTCGGACTGTGGAGCCACCGGAGAGCGCGCTGTTGGGGGACAAGACGAAGTCCGCCTTCTTCTTCCCCTCGACAGTCGACGTTCATGAGCTCCGGGCCGCCTTCAAGCCTCTGTGGGGAGTGAAGACGGGAGGGGAGAACTCGGGACACCCGGTGACGCGCGTCATTCTTGCCGCTTGCGTCGATCGTGCCCCAAATCGGTACCCCTTCTTTGTTGACTATTTTTCTTGCGGGCTATGCCCTCCTTTCTCCGATTTCTTCTGCGACATCATGCACACCTTCGGTTTTCGCCTCTTGGATTTTACTCCAAACGCGGTGGCGTGCATGTCTTGCTTTGCGCATCTTTGTGAGGGCTTTGCCGGAGTGCAGCCCAACACGACGCTCTTCCGCCATTACTTCTATCCTCGAATCCAAACGTGAGGTGTCGTCGCTGGTTGCGTCACCTGGATCCCAAGATCCAAGGAGGCGTACCCGGATGGTGCCATGAGGGAGAGGTGGGACGAATGCCGTGACCGGTGGTGTTGGATTGAAGATGAAGACCCGCCGGAATTTTGCAAGGTCCGCCGAGTGCCGCCGGCTCGCGGCAACGATTGGGGTGATGTTGACGCCGCTGACGAGAGGCTTACTGTTGCCACCACCAGGATTCTCCGGCTGACCCGGGCTGGGCTCACCCTCGAGATGATAGGGGAGGATTTTATTCGCCGCCGGATCGCCCCACTGCACAATAAGGGGAGGCCAGCTTGGCTCTTCAAGAATTCGGCCGATATCATGCGGCTCCGGCCCGGCCTCGACCATAACTTCACGGTGATGGGGCATGCCCACTTCTGCCAGCGGATCTTCCAGCTGGAAGTGGATCGCGACGGCAATGTCGAGCTGACCGGCAAGGCCGCAAGGGCTGCCGTAAAGGCCGGAAAGACCGTCAAGGGGCCGCTCTTCAAGTAGCCAGCGGGGGTGGTCCCGTTGTGCAATAACTCGCACCGGTTTGAGATCATTGCCATGATGCCGGACTGCAATGCGCACGGCCCCGTTCCGAGTTGGAGGGAGCCGTCGGCCGCAGACGTGCAACAATTCTTCGACACCTTGATCGAGGTGTATGTTAATGCTGACGCCGAGCGGTGGCTCGTCATGGACACCACCCAGGCCGAGCTGGACTACATCGCCACCAGGGCGAGGGAGGCACAACTTGCCCTGGAGGCCGGCAGCGCCGGGGGTGTGGAAGACGAGGTTGCCGCGGTCGCGGAGGAGGAGCAGTTCACCCTGTGGGCGACGGCCACTGGGGAGGCCAGCGGCGCCGACACCGGAGCTTCGCTCGTTGAGGACGCGGCCGAAGAGTCGTCGGAGGATGAGGGCGTGGCGGCGGGCTCGACGCCAGCCAGGGGAAGAGGGCGAGTCCTGCGGCGGGCTGGCTCCGGCGAGCCGGTCCGACCGGGCAGGGCCACGCGGCCTCAATTGACCCTGGAAGGGTCCGGGCGGCACACGAGGGCCTCAGCAGCGAAGGGGCTGACGAAGGCCGCTGAGAAGAAGAAGAAGGCGACAACCCCTCCTCATCTGGGCGCACACAGACCCCGCCGCCTTCTTCGCCTCCTCCAGCCGGCGTCGACTCAGACGATGATGCGGAGGTCCCTTTTGATCTTGGGCCTCTCAGACCGGAGAGGAAAAGGAATCTGGCGGAAGAGGAGGAAACGGATGACGAGTAAGTACTCTGTTCCTTACTGTCATTCCTATTTCCCTGAATGGGACTGCTTGTCTTGATCCATTTTTGCTTTTGTAGGGATGCAGAGACGTTGGCCCAGAGGGCGAAGAGGGCAAGGACCTCGGCGAGCGGCCAGTCCCCGGCTGGGGCTTCAAAGACACCACTGGTGGTGCTGAGCAGCCCGGACAACAGCCCCCGATGCAGCCCCCAGCGTAAGTTCGTCACCCTCTTCTTGCTCGACATGCAGTAGGCGCTCGATGCCACGACGCTGACCTTGCCGGGTTTACAGGAGGGGAGCGGCAGCAGGAGGAGCCATAGAGGGCTACTCCTAACACACCACCCCCATCGACTACGCCGCCGCGGGGGGCGTCCCCGGCAAGGGCGTCAGGCATGGAGTCCACACCCATGGAGGAGGAGGGGAACTTAGGTGCTGGTGGCTCTGCCTCGGCGCCAAATGCTGGCGGAGAGGGGACTTCTGCTCCACGGCCCGGCACTGATGAGTCGCCCGTCCTTCGTCCCTGCTCTTTTCCCTTATACTTTTCTTGGCTTCATTGCTACCGCTGCTGCCCAGGCCCTCCTTCAACAGACACGGAGGACGTGGACACCGTTGTCAGTGATATTGCCGAATAGGCCGCGGCTGAGGCTGACAAAATTGCCGCCGAGGAGGCCGCCAAGAATGCTGACGAGGCCGTCGCTGATGAGGCCGCCAAGGGCGCGGTCGAGGATGCCGCCGCGGGGGCCGCAGAGGCTACCGGCGAGGCCCCCGCCGAGGGTGCCAGCGGTGGTCCTGCCGGGGAGGCCGGCAAGGCCCCCGCCGAGGAAGAGGTGATGGATGATCAGCCCCCCTCCTCCTCAGCCTCGGGCCTCGGCACGTATTTGAAGGTGGGCGATGATCTTTTCGTCCACCTCCCAGGGGCGTCAAGTCGAGCGCCCGCCGAAGGGGAAATTTTTGACGGCGAGGTGCTTGCCGCCACCGGGTTCGAAGTTGTCGACGCGCCGGACGCTGGCGGCGATGGTTCCCCAGAGGAGCAGCTCTTCCGCGCCATGGGGGCCAATTTCCGGAAGCTCCAAGTGCTCTATCGCGCCCGCTTGGACAAAGTCAAGTCCAGGGCGGCAGCGGTGGACAACGCGGAGGTGGACTTCAAGGCACGCGTCGCCGAGAAGCAGACCTGGTTCCGCCAGGCTTGCGAGGAGCAGAGGGCCTTTCAGGAGAAATAGGCCCAACGCGATGTGGAGCTCTCCCTGAGGATTGCCGACATTGAGAAGGCCCAGGAGAAGGCGGCAAACTTGGGTGCCGCGGCCGAAGCCGTCCGAAACTAGCATCAAGGCACCTTGGACTTCTAGGAGGAGGACCTCTCCGCACGTGAGGCGAAGCTCACCGCAACGCTCCGCGGCAAGGACGAGGAACTCGAGGCCCTTGTCGTGCGACGGACTCATGAGCTGGAGCAGAGGCACAGAGAGGCGCTCGATGCCCAAGCCCTGGCCCATGCCGGCAAGGTGAAGGAGCTGGAGGCAGAGCGGGACAAGCTGAAGGAGTAGGCCCTTAAGCTGTCCGGCGAGAAGAACATGCTCAACCGCGCCTTAGTAGAGGCGCAAGGAATGGTCGTCAGCAGGACTGGAGAGCTCTCCGAGGCGCGGGACTCCATCAGAGACCTCAAGCTGAAGCTGGAGGATCTCGAGAAGCTGTTGCTGGAGAGCAGGGCTCGGGAGGAGACCTTGACCAAGAGCTTGGAGGAGGAGAAACAGCTGCGGGCAACCGAGGCCGCCTCCCACCAAGAATATGTGGCGGGTGCGAACAGGTGGATCAGCCATCTGGAGGTCGTCGCCGGCAGGGTTACCTCGCAATTGGCCACCGTGGGTTTGCCAAACGTGAGGTACGCTCCTGAGCGTAGCGGGACCGTCAACGCCAAGATGACCCAGTTCTTCGAGGGCGTCCTCGGGGCCCTGGCCTATTGTCACTCCAACAGGACGGCCACGCTGGCCGAGGAGGCCCGGTGACTTTGCCGGAGGGTCGTGACCAAGGTCCTCACCAAGGTGGCGCACTGGAATCCCGACCTTGACTTCGCGGCCGCGATGACGATCTTGCCAGATGGTGTTGACCTCAGGGTGCTCAAGGAGCGCATCAAGCCCATCACCGACTGCATCGACGAAATCAAGAGGGTGGAAGGCCAGCGCCGGGACTAGACGTCCTGTTCTTCTTCGCCGCTGCGGGTTCCCCACCAAGACAAATTTTATCTTTAGTTAGAACCGCAGCAATGATGTGATGTAGTATAACTCTGAAGTACTCTTAATTTCCATGCATGTTATTTCCCCGTTGAATTTCTCTTTGTATGTGTGCCCTACGCCGATCGGGAAGGCTTGCCGGCGCGAAAGCCCCAAGCGGCGTCTTGGGGACGGATCCCCATGGCCTGCCGGGTACGCGTGCTGCTGGACAAGCCACCTTTCCATTCCGAACGCGACCGCTCGAACTGTCGAGCTTGACTCGAGTCAGAATCGAGGGCGTCGTTGGTCGCGGAAGGCTACTCTGCCACTTTCGACGTAGCCGCTTGACCTGTTGAGCGGACTCGAAACAGGGCAAGGGCGTTGCCGATCGTGGCAAAGCCCCCTGGCGTGCAGGTTTTTTCATACAAAGCGAACATCTTCGGGGGGGAATAACCTCAAATAAGAAAGGTAGCACAAAACAAGGGTTTGGTGCAACTTAGCTTCTGTTCGTGGTCGCTCGAGCGTCGACATTCTGGCCTTCTTTCTTCTTCAAGGGTCACGAAGATGAAGGAGCGTCGAACCAACTGCTAAAGCCGATTCTCACAACTGCGCCCCCCTACCTGGCGCGCCAAAGATGTCGGTGGGAAACGACACCTATGGGATCACAAGAATCCCTACTACGGTTGTGGGGCGCGGTGTTGTGAAAAGAGCGGATCAAACAGATAGCACATGGTCCCTTTACCCAGGTTCGGGCCGCAAGGATGCGTAAAACCCTACTGCTGCTTTGGTGGATTGTATATCTGAGTTCCTGAGCTACCTATGGGGCGTCGAGAGCTCCAAAAAGCCGAATCCTCCTCCTGGTCGCCTTGGGCCTCCTTTTATAGGAAAGGGGTTGCCACAGTGGCACACAGAAGGTGGAAAGGGTACAGTAGCGTGAGGTTATCCCTCGCATTGCATGACAAGGCACATTTAATGCGCCTTGCCTAGGTGTCATTGCTTTATCGGGGACAGGGGAGAGCCTCGTCTCGTCCGTCGCCGCTCCCTCTTGCGTCGACACGCGCCCTGGCCAGCGGTGCTTGCGGTGCTATGTAGGCAGGCAGGCAGCTGAGGTGGCGCAGTGGTGGGTCTCCACGAAGATCTGTATGCTGCCACGCAGGTGCCTACCCAACTGGTTGGGTCGGCAGCTGCATGCGAACGGCGGTGGGGGTGCGACTGGCGCGGGCCTGATGGTGGCCCCACGACGTCCTTGGCAAGGGCCTTGCTGCGGCCCCGTCAAGGGTCTTGCCGCGGCGTGTGCTGTCATCCCCGGCAAGGCTCTTGCCGGGGGCCTTGTGGTCCTCCTTGGCTGGGATCCCGCCGAGGATCATCATCTTCTAAAGTGGGTATCTGATCTTGAATGTCTTCACAAAGATCTGCATGCCACCACGGGGATGTCTCCCGAATCCTTGCCCCATGGGGGCAGTGGACTCGAGGGTGACTTCGCTCCATAGGTGTGGGGCGAGCTGCCACGACAAGGGTCCTGCCGGGTTAGCTAAAGCTGCCCCCCGGCAAGGATCTTGCCGGGGGGGTCTGCTCTGTCCCCTTTGCTCTTTGTGGTCTTGGCGCCGTTCTGCTTCCCTTCAGCTTCGGCCTTACCTTGGCCTACCTCCCTTGTTGTGCTTGATGTGGCGGCGCTCGTGGCTCAGACTGCCCGTGCACAGTTATAGGGGTACAGAATGTGTACCCCCCTTTTTGTACACCGACAAAATGCTTGAAAGATTATCTAAGCACACACACTTTTGCTTCCTTCACTACAAAAAAATACACTTCCGTGATGATACGTGTTTGTCACGGTAGGTCACGTTTTATGTCATGCATATACATCCATGACAAATTTATGACATAATCAAGATAGGCATACATGTGCTGTCGTAGAAGTGTTCCATGGCATTACCAAAATTATCATCACGGAAGCGTCCACTTCCATGACGATAAATCGCGTGTCACAGAAGTGCTTTTGTCAAGGGTGACTCACACGTGGCATCCACCGTAACGGAACGCCGTTAAGCTATCGGGTCCGGTTTTGGATCCGATAACCCGTTAGCAGGCCCGACCAATGGGGATTTTCCACGTGTAAAATCATCATTGGCTGGAGGAAACACGCGTCGGCTCAATGTCGGGACAGATATCATCCACTTATTGGACCCAAAGCGCCTATGATACGTCGACACATGGCACGGCCCAATAGGGGCCCATTCCTGTGAAAAGGCTGGCCCGTTTGACTTGGTCAAAAGCTGGCGGGCCGGCCCACGGCAAGCCTGTGAATGGCGGCCTGTTCGCATATAGCCCATTTATATCCCGCTAACCCAGGGCCCGTTTACGGCCTATCCAAGCTAGGCCCAGTAGCGTCACATGAGCCGTCCAATATAATTCTAGCCCATTTTAACTTCCGGCCCATGTATGGCCCATGACGTCTTTCGGCCCATATGAGGCCCTTATTACTCTCGGCCCATTAACTGCCCTGGTAGAACTGGCCCGTAATGAACAGTGTATCACTTTATACCCATTAACGACACGTGGTGAAACTGGGCCATAATGAACTGTGTATCACTTTATACCCATTAACAGCCCATTGTTCCATTGGGCCATTTCCAGCCCATGTTATCTTTCGGCCTTCTTGGGGCCCATTTATTCTTGGGCTCATTTCCACATTCGTTTACTTACGGCCCGTTAGTGTCATTTTCTGGTTGTGGGCCAAATTCAGCCCGTGGTTACAGTCGGCCCATTTGTGGCCCGTTAATACGTTGGGCCGTTTTCATGTAAAAAAAACCCATTGGGCTGTTTTCATAGAGTTCTCAAATACGGCCTATTAATGGCCCATTATTGTCCACGGATAGTACGGCCCATGATTGGCGAAATGATGATACGCCCCATAGAAGGCCCATGGATCCTACAACCCGTAAAAGGCCCATGAATCGTACGGCCCGTAGAAGGCCCATGGATCCTACTGCCCGTATAGAAGGCCAATGGATCCTATGGCCCGTAGAAGGCCCATGGACTATACGGTCTGCAGGAGGCCCATGGTTACAACGGTCCGTGTGTTGCCATGATTATTTTGGCTTAGTTTCCAAAGATAGGTTATTGTGGCCACTAGAAAAACACACAAAGAGAACTGCAGTGACTACAAGCAAACAACTAAACAAGACAATAAGGAAATAAATAAGCTAGCAATTAATGCTAGCCTATTACCGCTATTACACATATTACATCCACTGGGCATCAAAGTTCGCCACCAGTGCAAATATAGGGAACAAAGCATCATATTACATACACTGGCCGTCAAAATTGGACACCAGTGCAAATAAACGCGGCAGCAAAATAAGAGCATAACTTAAACAACTTCAGAAGAGCTCATGAAACGTGGTATCCACCATGCTGGCAATAAGTTTAGCAAGCTTATTAGCTTTGTCCTGTTTGGCGCTAAAATCCTCCAACGCTTGTTGTTGCACCAGAAAGTATGCATCTGAATGCTCCAGGGACTTCCACAGTCCTTCCGCTTCTTGTTGCAGCAAAGATGATCGATGTCTTTCAGCTTGTAGTTGAGACTCAAGAAACCGAACTGATTCAGACAGTGAGTTTGAATAGCTTGTGCAAGCGGTAGTGGCCAGTAACTCGAACACTAAACCAAGATAGGACTTTGGGGTTATCTCACTGTGATGGAGATAATCTTCCTTAGCTGTTTTATCAGCTTTGTTGGAGACCAACAAGGATGTGTCACTATCCTGAACCTTATCTGCATTACTTCCTTTACCATTGCTTAATAAGGCACTCTTCCCCAATATTATGTCAGCATTCTAAAAGAAGAAACAAGCAGACTCATAACAGGTCTAGCATGTACTAGTATATGAAATCCATTTCGGTGAACCAGTTCATTAGTAAGGTGGACAGGATTAAACTACCAAGTCTTCTATTGCCAAGTACTAGTACATAATAAAAGCATCAAACAAACATATATCTATGTCCTATGGTCACCGCATTGTCTTGCCAAATCAAAATAGAGACACGCTTCAAATCATATCATTTCAAGACAAAGCAGTAGTGAAAGAATACAAAGCGTGGGAAACTACACGGCACAACATGATTTCAGATGGGTACCACATGTCTACATGTACAAGAACACTATTTGCTCTGTTGTGATGCTAGTAATGTGCATCATATGAGAAATCAACTGTATACACAATTTAAATTGAAATCAACAGAGCTATTGATAAGAGCAAGCATGTTAAAGAAACATGCGTGAACATACCTGCTGTGCCATTGGAGTTTCGATTGGATCCTTCAATTTAAAAATAAGTTTTTATGAGTAAATACAATGATACAAGAGCAAAGCAGTATGCAAGATAGCAATCGTAGTTAAAAAAGGCGCGCCTAAGCGAGCGCTTAAGCGCGCCTAGGCTCTAGGCGTTGGCGAAATGCATTGCGCATAACTACGTTTAATCTGTGCATAACTGTGCGTAAGCATGCGCTTTGGTTAGTAAAGCGCAAGGCGGTGGCAAAACGCACAATTAATGCCTAACGCTTTTTGGAACTATGATAGCAATGGAATCTTAAATTAGAACAGTTGTTCTTCAGGTTTAGGCACTTGTTCTACATGAATAGAGTACAGTAAGACGCAAGAATATAATACTTAAAAGTAGAAAATGAGCTCATAGACCTTACCACATTCTTGGTTCGGGACCAGTACAGAACAAGGCGTTCCCAGTCATCGTCTAGTAAATGTGTCTCAGGAGAACGTAAGGGAATTATATGAGTTTCTTTGCCGGTGAAGTACGTTTTCTTTAGATAATTCCGATACTGCCACCAAGCATTTCTGAAGATAGCATAGGTATTAGCACAGGTTACCTCATCCTGAGTTTCCAAATCGGTCCTTCTCTATAGAGAAAAATGGGAAAATTTGTTGTATTATAACCATCATGGAGGTAGGATGTATGGGACAAAGCAAAGTAATTGCCATGAATAACATTACTTACACATAACTCCTGGACAAACACCTGCAACTGTCATTTTCCTTCATCTTTAGTATAATATTTCCAAGATGGGAAGATATGCACATACAATTTAACAACATCAAATGCGATAGATGCTAAACTACGACTAGCTGGTTGTGCTTCCTCCACAAGAATAGGCGTACTAACTGGTGGAGTTGGGGTTCGCTATGGTAGTACTGGCCCTTTGGGCACTGGAGCTGCCTTACTAACTGCTCTTGTTTGGGAGCTCTGTGGTGGAGATGGTGTTGTGTCAATAGGAACTGGGTTACTATCTGCTGGGGTTGGGGTTAGATTGGGTGAAGCTGGTTCTCTGTCCATCGCAGTAGGGGTACAATCTGCGAGAGTTTGGGTTATGTGTGGTAGGGCTGGTTCTCGTGCATGTACAACCGGGGTGCTATCTCCACCAAGATGTAGCATTGTTTTATTTGAAGACCGTGTTTTTATTCCGCTAGATGCTTGTCGGCGTTCTGGGAACGGGGGTCCCCAGACTTGCTTGCCTGCGGCCTGCGGCATGGCTCAAGTGGGGGCCCAACATGGCCCATCTTCATCAGCTCAAGCTCAAGACCCTCGTGAGGGGCCAAGCCTCGCGGGGCAGACGACAGGAAGCCTTCTCAGAGGCAGCCTCATCAGGCAGGCTCGCGAGGAGGCGGAGAGATCAAGGCGGGGGTACCTCGCGAGGAACCCATGACGCAAGCCATGATGATCGAGGCTAGGAGGGCGCCAGGTGGGCGCCGGCCTGCGCAGTGTCCTTCTTTCCCCTTCTGTGCAAAGGGGGCAAGCGCAGGCCAAGGTACCGGGCAAAGGTTACCATTCCAGTGCAACGAGACCAAGACCCGCCGGACAGCCGGACGGAGGTCACCGCGGAGCCCAAGACGGCGTCATCACCAGTGATTTTGGCAGCCGAAGACCGCCTTTGGTCAGGATAACTTGTACTAGATGTTCCCCTTCAAAACGGCCAATTGTTGGCGCCCTTCCCGCTCATTATTTGGGGAGAGGCCCAGGGCCTCTATAAATAGAGCTAGCCACCACAGAGTAGAGGCATCTAGTCACAGGCAGGGAATCAGATAGAGAGACCAAGTAGAACACACCGCACCAGCTCAAGAACACCTCTCGCGAGGCTGTTCTTCCCCTGTACTGTTCATCATCGACCCCAGAGGCAATCCACCACACCACACACTGGAGTAGGGTGTTACACCACAACGGTGGCCCGAACCAGTATAAACCTCGTGTCCTTTGTGTTGTTCATCGTTTCCCGCTTAGTTCGCATGAGGACGTAGATCGGTAGGGGAGAGATCTCCGCGCGCACCCCAGTGTTCGAACGTCAAGGGTCTGTCGGAACCCGAAATCCGACATTTGGCGCGCCAGGTAGGGGTGCGCCGGAGTTCTTCCTTCCAACGACCAGCTCTCCACCAACACCGCGTTCCGTCCCCATGGCGGACAATGCACCGCCTGCTCCGGTAGCAGACGCCGGTGCTGGGGCCACGGGGCTCCAGGCCTTGGCCCCCACCTTGCGACAGGTGCAGTGGCCGCGCAAGTTCAAGCCCGAGATGCCGCCGCACTACAACGGCGCGGCGCACCCACTGGTTTTCCTGCTGGCGTACGAGGAGGCCGTCCTTAGAGCCAGGGGCGACGACCATGTGATGGCCAACTGGTTACCCATGGCCCTCACCTGCGTCCCGCGAATGTGGCTCCTCCACCTACCGGCGGCTTCTGTGACCTCTTGGGAAGAGCTACGTGACCTCTTCCTCGCCCGTTTCGCCGCACCAGCGCTTCCCGTCGTCGCGGCTCTCCTGGGTGGCTCCCAAGCACCACCCTCGAGCCACCACGTCAAGCCGTTCGCCCGCCGGATCAGCGCCGCCTCCAAGCGTCAAGAAGCCCCCCCGGCTGGGCAGCGCACGAGGTCGATCTGACTTTCGACTCGGATGATCACCCCTTCAACCCCTCCGGGCCGGGCGCGCTCCCGATGTTGTGCACCCCCACCATCAGCCAAGTGGCCGTCACCAGGACCCTCATCGACGGTGGTGCTGGCCTCAATGTGATCGGTGGAGGCCTTCAGCCTCCTCCACGTGCCACCGGAGCGGCTCCCGCCCAGCAGGCCTTTCTCAAGCGTCGGAGCCGGTTCCACCGCTTCCTTGGGGCAGATCCTCCTCCCAGTGACCTTCGGCACCTACGACAACTTCCGCACAGCGCTGATCGACTTCGACATCGCCCCCATCGGCCTCCCCTACAATGCCATCCTCGGCTACCCGGCCTTGGCCCGCTTCATGGCAGCAACTCACCTGGCGTACAACCTCATGAAGATGCTCGGGAGCAGCGGCGTCCTTACTGTGCCAGGAGACATCGGGGATGCGCTGCAGGTGCTCCAGCTCACCTTCAGGGCGGCCGCGCTGGCGCAGCCCGCCGGCACCGACGCCCCTGAGCCCAAGGGGGCTGTGCCGGCTAAAAAGAAGCAGCTATTCACCCAGGACAAGGCGGAAACCAAGCAAGTACCAGTCGACGAGGGCGGGTCCACCGGCGCCACCTTCACCATAGGGGCCAACCTCGAGCCCGAACAGGAGAAGGCCCTGATCAGGTTCCTGCGCGCGAACAAGAAGGTGTTCGCGTGGGAACCTGATCAGTTAGTAGGGGTCCGGAGAGATGTGATTGAGCATCACCTCAACGTGTGCCCCAACGTGTGCCCCGTGAAGCAGAAGGCAAGGAGGCAATCCGCTGAGAAACAAGCTTTCATCGTTCAAGAGACCCGGAAGCTAGAAGCGGCAGGGGTTATCCGCGAGGTCCGCTACCCTGATTGAGTGGCTAATCCTGTTGTCGTGCCGAAAAAGGGGGGAAAGGAGCACATGTGTGTCGACTTCACCAACCTCAACAAAGCCTGCCCGCAGGACCCATTTCCGCTCCCCCGCATTGACCCGATAGTCGACTCCACCGCAGAGTGTGACCTATTGTGCTTCCTGGATGCCTTCTCGGGCTATCACCAGATCAAGATGGCGGTGGAAGACGTGGAGAAGACTGCCTTCCTAACCCGTGTGGGGTGTACTGCTATACGTGCATGCCATTTGGATTGCGCAATGCAGGCGCAACCTTTCAGCGGCTGATGCACATCACTTTAGGCCGGCAGCTCGGGAGGAACGCTGAGTCTTACGTCGATGACATCGTGGTGAAGTCTCGGGAGGCAAAAACCCTGATACAGGACCTGGAGGAAACCTTCGCGAGCCTCAACGAAGTGGATCTACGGCTCAACCCGGAGAAGTGCGTGTTTCGCGTCCCCTTGGGCAAGCTCCTGGGTTTCCTAGTGTCCCACAGAGGCATTGAGGCCAACCCGGAGAAGGTCAAGGCGGTCGAGGACATGAGCCCACCGAGGACCCTCAGAGAGATGCAGAAGCTCACCGGGCGTGTAACCGCGCTAGGGCGCTTCATCTCCAAGCTAGGGGAGCGAGCACTGCCCTTCTTCAAGCTTATGAAGAAGAAGGGCCCCTTCAAATGGACTGAAGAAGCCGACAAGGCATTCCAAGAACTCAAGAGGAACCTTACCAGGCCACCAATGATGGTAGCCCCTCGCCCTCAGGAGCCCCTGGTGCTCTACCTTGCGGCCACACCCTACTCCACAAGCGCAGCCCTTGTGGCGGTCAGAGAGGAGCGCCGAACCAAGGCCGCATCAACTGCCCAAGCTGAAGCAGAGCGAGGCCAGGAGGGCCTCGCGAGGACCACGACCGCAGCCGGAGAGGGGCAGCCACAGCAGGAGAGCGCACCCGGAGCAGAAGAGGCCCCTCCGAGTGACCAAGCGCTGGGGGCTCCGTCGCCTCAGGAGACGCCACAACCTCAGGAGGAAGCAAGCTGCACCAGCCCCCTCAACCTCTTCGAGCATCCCGTATACTTTGTCAGCACGGTGCTACGGGATGCAAGGGCACGGTATCCCATGCCCCAAAAAATCCTCTTGGCGCTACTAGTGGCCTCACGCAAGCTGCGGCACTACTTCCAAGGCCATCCCATTAAGGTCATCTCAGCGTACCCCTTGGAGAGGGTACTCAGGAGCCCCAACTCAGCTGGAAGGGTCGCCGAATGGAACATCGAACTACAGGCATTCCAGCTAGAATTCAGTACGACCAGAGTCATCAATGGAGCCGCACTTGCAGATTTCGTGGCAGAATGGACAGAAGCACCAGGTCTCGAGGCAGGTGAAGGCCGGTCACTTTCCCCGGGGAGTGAAGCACTGGACGGCTGGGTCATGTACTTCGATGGGGCGTTCTCCCGACACGGCGTGGGAGCTGGTGCGGTGCTCATATCCCCCACCGAGGACAAACTCTATTACGCCATGCAACTCTATTTCCAGCACGGGGAAAAGGTCTCCAACAATATAGCAGAGTACGAAGGCCTGACAGCAGGCTTGAAAGCCGTGACCGCCTTAGGGGTAAAGCGCCTCGTCATCAAGGGCGATTCGCAACTCCTTGTCAACTTCTCCAACAAGGTATATGAGCCAAGGGATGAGCACATGGAAGCCTACCTCGCTAAGGTTCGCAAGATGGAAAAGCAGTTCTGGGGGCTGGAGCTGCAGCATGTGCCTCGCGGCACCAATCAGGAGGCTGATGACATTGCTAGGAGGTCATCTAGGTGGCTGCCTCAGGAGCCTGGCGTCTTCGAGGAGCGGCTCTCCAAACCCTCCACGGTGCCGTCACTGTCGAGCACAGTGCAATCAAGGGAGGAGCTCCCTCAGCCACCTGCCTCAGGAGCCCCGGTCTGCGGCCCGGCCTCGGGGGCACGTCTGCTCCTGGCGTTGGAGCCTCAGGAAGGGTGTTTGATCCCGGAGCTCAAGAACTACCTGGTGCAAGGGACTCTGCCGGAGAACAAGGAGGAGGCCGAGCGTGTAGCGGGGCAGGCCACAGCCTATTGCATCAGGGATGGAGAGCTCTACAGGAGGCGACCGAACGACGTGTCTCTACGTTGCATCTCCAGGGAGCAAGGGAAGGAGCTGCTGGCGGACATACACGGCGGGTACTGCGGGCATCATTCATCGTCAGGAACCCTCGTCGGCAAGGCGTTCCGTAGCGGATTCTACTGGCCAACAGCACTCAACGACGCCGTTGAGCTGGTGAAGGCTTGCGAGGCCTGCCAGTTCCACGCCAAGTAGATCCATCAGCCTGCGGGAGGTCTACAGACTATACCCCTCTCGTGGCCATTCGCCGTTTGGGGGCTGGACATTCTGGGCCCGTTTCCTCGGGCTCCAGGGGGCTATCGCTACCTCTACGTCGCCGTGGACAAATTCACCAAGTGGGCAGAGGCGGAAGCTGTCCGCGCAATCCCGGAAGGCTCCGAAGTCAAGTTCATCAAGGGCCTCGTGAGCCGATTTGGGGTGCCAAACCGCATCATCACCGACAACGGTTCGCAGTTCACCAGTAATCATTTCAAAACATACTGTGCTAACCTTGGAATGCAGATATGCTACGCTTCTGTAGCACACCCCTGGAGCAACGGCCAGGCCGAGCGAGCCAACGCGGAGGTCCTGAGGGGCCTCAAAGCCAGGACCTTCAAGAAGAAGTTGGAGGCCTGCGGCAGGGGCTGGTACGACGAGCTCCAATCCATGCTGTGGTCAATACGCACGACTGCGACCAAGTCAACCGGCGAGACCCCATTCTTCCTCGTCTATGGAGCAGAAGCTGTTCTCCCTCACGAGGTCAAACATCGCTCCGCACGGGTCCTGGCGTTCGATGAGGCGCAGCAGGACGCCATGCGGGGGACGGGTCTCGTGCTGGGGGAGGAATGCCATCGGGAAGCCGCACTGCAGGCGGTGAGGTATCAATAGGCGCTACGACGATACCACTACCGCAACATCCGCCCCAGAACCCTTGAGGTAGGGGATCTCGTGCTCAGACGGGTCCTCTCCAGGGAGGGGCTGCACAAGCTCTCTCCCATGTGGGAGGGCCCATTCAAGGTTGTTCATGTTTCCAGGCTGGGCTCCGCGTGCTTGGAGACTCCGGAGGGGGTGCCCATACAGAACGCGTGGAACATTCAACATCTCCGGAGGTTCTACCCCTAAGCGAGGCCTAGCGCCTAGGAAAGGCCCGATGCATGTGAAGAAGGCGAACGCCTGTGAAGCTGTCGCGTTTTGGGAAAAGGTCCGGTGCCTGTGAAGGAGGCGAACGCCTGTGAAGCTGTCGCGTTTTGGGAAAAGGCCCGGTGCCTATGAAGAAGGCGAACGCCTGTGAAGCTGTCGCATTTTGGGTAAGGCCCGGTGCCTGTGAAGAAGGCGAACGCCGGTGAAGCTATCGCGTTTTGGGAAAAGGGCCGGTGCCTGTGAAGAAGGCGAACACCTCTGAAGCTGTCGCGTTTTGGGAAAAAGCCCGGTGCCTGTCAAGAAGGCGAACGCCTGTGAAGCTGTCGCGTTTTGGGAAAAGGCCCGGTGCCTGTGAAAAAGGCGAACGCCTGTGAAGCTGTCGCGTTTTGGAAAAGGCCCGGTGCCTGTGAAGAAGGCCAATGCCTGTGAAGCTCGCTGCCCGTGACACTCTCACATAACAATGAGTGGGGCTGTACACGCCCCGGAGTCTCCGGAGTGCCGCCCTTGGGCCTCGGGGGCTCCCGCCCACGCCCAGTGGCAGCACTTAGCTCCGCGCTGGTGAGAAGACGTTGAAGACTAGAATAGGTGCCGGACGCAACTTTTTCATTTGCTTTCTGCAGTTGGCTTGTTCGTGGCTTATTGAATTTGCTGGCGTTCATGGCTTGAGACTCTTTATCTTTTTCACTCGCTTGCCTTGTTTTCTCTCAGACAAGTCTCGCGAGGGAAGTTCGCGAGCGTTTTCTCCCCCGATCGCCTGGAGCTTTCCTTTCTGAGTTCTCTGCGGGAGCACCCCTCCCAGTCCGTGCCTCACGGGCATCATGACACGAACATAGGGCCTAAGCCGATCGCCCCCGCTACCGAGACCGAAAGCTACCCCTCTTGCTAATACTTGCAGGGCATGAAGTGCACGGCGAGGCCTCAGCCTCGGGAGGCGAGGACCACGTCAAGCTCCACCAAGCCAAAATAATTCCCGCACATGGGCACACAGTGTGGAAACATAGCACAGAAGTAGCGGAAGCAATGCAACACTTAACAGCAACAATTCTAACACGCCCCCGCGGGGCCCTATACTACGTTCTTTCTACACAGGAAAAGAAGAAAAACAAAATAGGCCCGACTTGCCCGGCATCAACTTGAGGTTAGAGCTCGAGCTGCTCCTGGGGCTCAGGCGGGTCCCTCCTCTCGCTTCACCGGGGCGCGACGGCGGGCTGACCCGCTACCTTCACGTAGGCGGGCGCGACGGCGTGGGGGCTGGTCGCGCCCACCGCTAGAAGAGCTGCTGCCTGAGGGAGAGACGCCAAGGCTTGGCGAACCTCGAGCACCACTGCCTGCGCGCCTGTCATTATCGTCACGCTGGTCGGTACCAGGGATGGGCAGGCGGCCACGATCATCATCTTCGGGGCAGCACCGGCGCGGAGACCATCTTCCCAAAACACCCTCACATAGAGGGTGATGTCGCCATCGAACTTGAAGTGCAGGGTGAATCGCCGGCCCTGGCCGCGCGCGTGGGCAAACGTTTGCTAGCTGCGAGTCAGGGCCCCATTCCTAGAGGTGGAGACCTCCAGCGAAGCCCAGGAGGCCCTGCTGCAGCAACCATCTGCTTGAAGCCAGAAGCCGCACCGAGCGATGGCCGGCAGTTCACCTACGAAGAAACGGGGGAGCTAGAGCCAGGTGCTGGTCGGGTCCGCTGACCACACGACGAACTCCGGCAGCACCTCCGCCGAGCGAAAGCCTGGCCTAGGGAGCCGCGCGGTCACGGCGTGCCTCCCCTCGGCAGCCGGACGCTCACCACCGCGCAGGGCGCCGCCTCCATGGCCACGGGAAGTCACTACGGGGACCGCGGGATGCTTGCGAGGACGGCCTCGACCGCGCTTGGTCGGGGGAGAGTCAGGCCCTACCTGACGAGCCTTCCCTTTCTCCGCGGCTGAGAAAATCTTCGGTGGAACCATGGGAACGGTGAGCGGCCAAGGAGAAGAGAAGGAGTAGGAGGAAGGGATGGACTGAAGGAGAAGGCCAGCCGATGAGTGCCACGATCGCAGGTAATCATGACCCATATCTCTGCATGCAGGGACTTGTCAAGTCGTGCGGTCGCCGAGGTGTCATGGGGAAGTGCAGACGCCCACGTCCAATCAACCGACATGCGGCGCCCAAGGCCGCAGGCTGTTAGGGCCTGCGGCGCTTCGCGCTTGCCCCTTCGCTCCTCTGCTGAGCCAAGCCCGCGCGCGCCTTGGGCCCGGGGGCTACTGTCGATGTTCTGGGAACGGGGGTCCCCACACTTGCCTGCCTGCGGCCTGTGGCGTGGCTCAAGTGGGGGCCCACCACGACCCATCTTCATTAGCTCAAGCTCAAGACCCTCGCGAGGGGCCAAGCCTCACAGGGCGGACGACATGAAGCCTTCTCAGAGGCAGCCTCATCAGGCAGGCTCGCGAGGAGGCGGAGAGATCAAGGCGGGGGTACCTCGCGAGGAACCCATGACGCAAGCCATGACGATCGAGGCCAGGCGGGCGCCAGGCAGGCGCCGGCCTGCGCAGTGTCCTTGTTTCCCCTTCGGTGCAAAGGGGGCAAGCGCAGGCCAAGGTACCAGGCAAAGGTTACCATTCCAGTGCAACGAGACCAAGACTAGTCGGACGGCCAGACGGAGGTCACCGTGGAGCCCAAGACGGCGTCATCACCAGTGCTTTTGGCAGCCGAAGACCGCCTTTGGTCAGGATAACTTGTACTAGATGTTCCCCTTCAAAACGGCCAATTGTTGGCGCCCTTCCCGCTCATTATTTGGGGAGAGGCCCAGGGCCTCTATAAATAGAGCTAGCCACCACAGAGTAGAGGCATCTAGTCACAGGCAGGGAATCAGATAGAGAGACCAAGTAGAACACACCGCACCAGCTCAAGAACACCTCTCGCGAGGCTGTTCTTCCCCTGTACTGTTCATCATCGACCCCAGAGGCAATCCACCACACCACACACTGGAGTAGGGTATTACACCACAACGGTGGCCTGAACCAGTATAAACCTCATGTACTTTGTGTTGTTCATCGTTTCCCGCTTAGTTCACACGAGGAGATCAGACGTAGATCGGTAGGGGAGAGATCCCCGCGCGCACCCTAGTATTCGAACCTCAAGGGTCTGCCGGAACCCGAAATCCGACAATGCTGGCATCACCCGCTCCAATTCAAATGGCTGATAAACAGGAAACATAGTTGAATGTACAGACATTATCTGAGAGACTGATGCAATAGATAGTGTGGAAAAAAGAGGACATGAAATAGTTGACATGTATATTGTTTAACTAAAACGGATAGCATGACATAATTTCACATATATGAAGTCTATCGAAACTGGATAGCATAGCATAACATCATTTAAAGATATGATGAATAACTAAAACGCCATGCCAAGTTAGAGCATACACCTCGGTGGGGGAATAGGACTGGTCATCTGTCTCTGAATCCATCTCTGAGGAGCTATCGGGACCCAACAAGAGATATGCTTCGACAGGTAGCACTGTCTGCTTTTAAGGCCTTGTTTTCACTCCAGATTTTTCAATCCCAACCCAAATGGCTGATTCACAGGAAGAGTAGTTTAATGTACAAACATTGTCGACAAATGGAAATGTAATGAAGAAAAGGATGGGCAAGATATCATTCAAATATATGATGCCTAGTTAAACAGGATGGCATTGCACATTTCACATATATTATGGCTGACTAAAAGACATGAGACTGCATAGTTCCCATATATGATATAGAAACTAAACAGGTGGCGACAACATGTCTAAATTAAGCAGATGACATATATGATGTCAAAAGTAGGCACTACAAGGCAACATAAGCTTGATATGACTAACATCATCATGCCAAGGTAGAGCAAATACCTTGGGGGCTAAATAGGAGTGGTCAGCGGCGTCTGAATCCGCCTCAGAACAGATATCTTCCTCTGGATTACAATTTGGAGAGGGGTGGGGATGGTTTTCCATTGAACCCACCATGGAGCGATGTCTGCATGACATTGTATTGCCGTGCAAAACTCTTCTCTTTTTCTCTACATGTTCAGCATGACTGTGTACAATATCTGACATGCATACGAAAAAAATATGGTGAGATTATGTAAGGAGAGCATGCAGAAATTTAGAGTGATGGTAACAACCAGTGGATGGATCCAAAAATAATGATAGCAGGCTGATGATTGCTTTAATTTAATAAAAAGACAGATGATGATTGCTTGACTATTTGTTTCCCACCCAAGATGAACAACATAGGCATACCGTAGGTGAACCAGATATTACACAGAGATATTCTTCATTGCTTCCTCGATATGTGCCCCACAACTAATTTAGAACTCAAGTTTGAACATTAATTTGGACCTGACTTGGAGTCCAAGAGGTGAACAGGACGATAAAGTAGCAGGTAATTTTAAGCAATGCATAACATAAGCAGAATCAAAAGAGTGTGACCACTCTTGTGGACCCGTGTACTCCTCAGGTTTATCTGCTAAGTCAATGATGGTGATGCCGTTGTGGTGGGTGCCAGCGGCAGGGAAGGAGATCTGAGGCGGTGAAAGACGGCCAGGAGTCGTGATGTCTGGTTTGGTGGATGTTTCTTTCGATGGAGCACCTCAGGTGAGGTGGACAATGTCGCGTAAGGAGCAGGACAAACCACACAAAGTTCCCTTCGACACCTACCTGTAACTGAAGTAATTCTGTAAGGGCTCATTTGGCTTGCATGATTCTAAAAACGCAGGGATAGGAAAAACACCAGAATAGGATAGGAATGCACATGGTAAACAAAGCATTTGTAAACACAAGATTTCTGTCAACTTGGGTGTTTGGTTTACAGGAACTGGAAGAGCAGAGGAATGCAAGGAAACATGGCCAAAATAAAGTGAAACCATATGAAAGCGTGTACATTTAGAATGTTATTCTGCCACTAATGCACTTGGTCTTGTTTTTGATGTTTTGCTGCATTACTTTCAACAAAGTGCATGAATAATTCAATAGTAGAGTGCCATTGGAAAATTCCCTATTGCTCTGTTTTTTGTTTAACCAAAATAGCCCTAATAGATCGACATGAATGTATAGTAATAAGTGATGCAACAAGTGTGCAATCTCTTTGTCGTAGGCGTGTCGACCTCAGCATCATTGGTTTGGTCGCTTAAGCAATTGAGGCAGAGGTGGCTGTCGGAGGTGAGGACGAAGATCTGAGGAATCTGTAGACGGCGTCCAGGGCACTGCTCTATTGTGATGGATCGTTCTGTCGTTGGAGCAGCCCCGGTGGGCCGTAAGACGTCAAGGCTGAAGCAGCACAAGAAAGAGATCATCAATCTCAAGTGGGATTCTAATAGCATCTCCAATAGATGATGTAAAATAGATGTAAAATTTACATCACCAAAAACCACCTCACTACAACAGATGAGGTAAAAACTGTTGACTCTGAACTTAACTGTCGAAACAGAAATTTATTGTGGAATCTGAATGTTACTATCGAAACTGAACGCAATGGTAGTAGAGAGGCACTTGACATGTAGTTTAGGGAGGGCATGCAGCTCATCTTCAACCTGCACCATCCTGAGCCGCCAGCCACCAACGGCCGAACCGCCGGCCCCAGCGCCGCTTCACCGCCCCGAAACAACTCCCCACCGCCGGTCCGCCGCCGCCCCGGCCAGCCCTATAGGCCCCTGCCGTCGGTGTCAAAACCGGCGGATCTCAGGTAGGGGGTACCGAACTGTGCGTCTGGGCGGATGGTAACAGGAGACAAGGGACACGGTGTTTTTACCCAGGTTCGGGCCCTCTCGATGGAGGTAAAACGCTACTCGTGCTTGATTAATATTGATGACATGGGTCGTACAAGAGTATGATTGTTGTTCTGTCCTACGGACTAAAACCCTCCGGTTTATATAGACACCGGAGAGGGCTAGGGTTACACAGAGTCGGTTACAATGGTAGGAGATCTACATATCCGTATCACCAAGCTTGCCTTCCACGCCAAGGAAAGTCCCTTTCGTACACGGGACGAAGTCTTCAATCTTGTATCTTCATAGTCCAAGAGTCCGGCCAAGGGTATAGTCCGGCTAACCAGACACCCCCTAATCCAGGACTCCCTCAGTAGCCCCTGAACCAGGATTCAATGACGACGAGTCCGGCGCGCAAATTGTCTTCGGCATTGCCAGGCGGGTTGCTCCTCCGAATACTTCATAGAAGATTGCGAACAAAAGGATAGTGTCCGGCTCTGCAAAATAAGTTCCACATATTGCCATAGAGAGAATAACACTTACACCAATCTAATCTGCTGACGTACCCCGCGGCGTGACATCACACCACGGTCAAATCTTTATTCGAATCGTTTTGTTGCCCCACCTCAGCGTGTTTAGCGAGGTGGTTTCCTTGGCACGTCTTGTCAAAGCAGAGATCGTGTCCCCTTATTCCGGGATTCTCATCAATACGGGCATGGGTAACCCAACCGTGCCATTGATTATAGCGCTTGGGAGATAAGCGAGTTTTACTAGGCGGGTGGGGACGCGCAGTTTGCGTCCGCCCATATAAGGGGATAAGGATCCACCTTTTTACCTACGCCGCCTTCCTCCTTTGCCTATCCATTTCCGCGCACTCGAGCTCCAGCGCCCAAGTCCGCACACCTCGCCTCAACCTTCTCCAGCCATGTCCGGAGCGGGAGGCAAGTGGATGGTATCCTCCGTCATGGAGGGTCACATCAAAAAGCTGAGGAAGGCCAGATACTTGTCTAACGACATCGCACACCGGCTTCTAGAAGAGGGGCAGCTCATCCCCACCCCAGGGCCCCATGAGAGGGTGGTGTTCCTCACCCACTTCCTCTGCGGACTGGGTTTTCCTCTCCACCCATTCGTCCGGGGGCTCATGTTCTACTACGGCCTGGATTTCCATGATCTGGCCCCGAACTTCATCCTCAACATCTCGACTTTTATCGTCGTGTGTGAGGCCTTCCTCTGCATCCCGCCCCACTTCGGTTTATGGTTGAAGACCTTTAACGTCAAGCCGAAGGTAGTGCGCGGCTTCCAGGCGGAGTGCGGAGGGGCCATGGTGGGCAAGATGCCCAACATCCTATGGCTCGAGGGCTCTTTCGTGGAGACCCTAAAGGGGTGGCAATCGGGGTGGTTCTACATCACCAAGCCGCGTGACCCTGAATGGGTCGCAGCCCCCGAGTTCCGATCCGGAGCCCCTACATGGCTCACCTCCTGGAAGGAGACGGGCCTGTCGTGGGGCAATAAAGGAGAGCTGACCGGACTCCAGACATGCGTCCAAAACCTGGTGAGCAAGAAGCTCAAACTCGTCAACGTAGTCCAGGTCATGCTCATCCGCCGGATCCTCCCGTGCCAACAACGGGCTTTCAGCTTGTGGGAGTTCAATCCGGCACAACACCGAACACTGAGCAGGCTCTTTGACACTACGTACGAAGATGACTGGAACGTGTTGTTCAAGGGCGTCGAGGCTCCCGCATGCGCTTCCGAGGATCGCGGATTCAGCGCGCAGCGTCAAGCCGACGCGGTAAGCTACTTTTACCTTTTACAGGTTATTTATCATTCATAGTTTGACTCTATGCGGGATCTAAACTCCCTTACCTTTGACAGGATTGGCAGGAGACATCCGGACAGACCAGCTGTCCGGCTCCTTTGCCCGAAGACCCAGCGGACGCCGGTTTGACAGGGTTGCTGGTTCTGGCACCCTACGTGGTGCCAGAGAAGAAGGCCAAGAAGAAGGCCACGGGGACTCGAAAGAGTGCCCGACGTTCGGTGGTGTCGGATTCATCGTCTGACGACTCCGAGACGCACTCCTCCCGTCAAGACGAGGAGGAGGAAGAAGAGGCCTCTCCCCCTCCAGTGGGGGGAGGAAAGAAAAGGAAGTCCGCCCCAACTGGGGAGGCCGGAGGGTCCAAGAAGGGGAAAACCCTTCTTCCGGACTACTCCACCACCGCCGACGACAGCGAAGAGGAGTGGCCGCACAGGGCCAAGCCCCTGGCGAAATCGTAAGTGTTCGGATACCAGAATGACTCATGGCGTTCCTTTATTGCATAGCTTTTCCTAACGCCAAATGTATTTATGCAGTCTGCCCAAAGACGGGCTCGACACGTCGTCGAGCAGTTCCCTGGATTCGTCGGATGTGAACAGTACTTCACTTCCGGCCGCCTCCTCCCCTCACGCTACGGATAACGCCGAGGTGTTGTCCCAGGAGGCTCCAGGGCAGGAGGAGGTGGTCCTAGAGGCACCGCAAGGCGACCTCCCGGACTCCAGGTGCCCAGGGGACTAAACTCCCAAGGGCTCCGAGTCCGGCCATAGGCCGGACACCGCTCCGGAACCTTCAAAGGTTCTGGAGTCCGGCAGGCGGCCCCCTAAGAAGAAGGGCAAGCCTACAATGCCGGTGACCTCCACCCAACCGGAGGCACCGGATAACTTGCTGGAGGTGCTTAACAGCGCCTCCATCGACGAGGGGCACCGCACTATTATGAGTGCGGTGATTCAGAAGGTTCAGTCCGCTAAGGGCGGGCTGACCGAAGCCTGTGCCAGCCTGTTGACAGGCTTTGAGGTATGTAAAAAATATGTAAAAAATATTACCGCATAGACAGTAGCCCCTGATGCTCTGTTTGGTGTTCGGAAAGAAAAGCCGAATAGAGGATCTAATAACATTCGTAGGAGTCTAATAAAAGTAAGTTAATATGCGTATGTAGGCTTCACTACTTGCGTCCGCCGCATTGACTGCGGAGGTGGAGACGCTGAAGCAGAACCTCGAGCGGTCCGAGCAAGAGCTCGGCCTTGCCAAGAAGCAGCTCGAGGACAAAGAAGGTAAGAGATACCTTTTTAAATATATATAAGGTGCAATTGCAAGAAAATGACAGGATTAATGTGGCTATTTGTCACAGCCCTAGGTTACCTGAGTGTATTAGTTGCATCAAGCATCCATGCATCATGTTTAAATTCCATTTAAATGTGAATTGGGGAAAGTGTAAAGCCTCAGAGGTCATTTCAAAAAAAAGATCAACATTAAAAATTGCTTCAAATAAAACCAAGAAAAATGTTCCTGTTAAGCTAAAAAAATATTGGCAAGAGGTAAAATTCAAACCAATATTTTTGTAGTCTCAGGGATATTTATTTTGGGCCTTTGAAAATAAATCACTAAGTATTTGACTTTTGGATTATATTCATTTTATATAGAATATATTTCAAAAGGCCCTGAAATTATTTATGTGCCTTTGGAAAAGTCCATAATGGCAACATACAAATATTCAGAAGGTTTCGCCCTGCTTTGATTTACCTTTGAATTTGAAACAGTGGGAAAATGAATAAAGGAAAAGAAAACAACACAGAAAATAAAACAGAGAAGAGGCTTACCTGTGCAGCCACTTACCTGGCGCTCACCTGGCCTGGCCCAGCACGGCTGGCCGATGCCAGTCATCTCCCTCCTCTCGCCAGAAGGACGAGAGTCGCGTGCTCGCTGCGCGCGTCCACGCGCCCGAGCCACCTCCTGCTGCTGCCGACACTGGAGGCTGGCTGGAGACGCCACGCGACCCCCCCTCGATCCCCTCTCACTTTCCTCTCTCCCCCTGGACCTCTTCCCCCTACTCTGCTCTCTCTCGCCCGGGTCCGAGCGTGTCTGAGAGCGCTGACAAGCACCACCGCACCCAGAGCCTCCCCCCCGACCTATCTCCGTGCCCTAGAGCTCCTCTACGACCTCTTATTCGTCCTCGACGAGCTACACATCGCCGGACGCCCCGAGCGCTCTCCCCGTCGTCTTCTTCAACCACGGCCGCCGAGATCGCCGGCGTCCTTCCGTCGTCTTCAGCCCTTCCCCGAGCTCAAAGAGGCCGCCGCCGCAACCGCCGTGAGCCCCTCACCCGATCCCCCCTCTCCCCTGCCTCGTTTGCATCGCGTAGCTGTCGAATCCGCCGGAGCCGTGAGCTTCCGCCCGCCGGTCATGTCGCCACCGCAGCCATGGTAACTGCAGCCCGTGCCCGAGCACACCAGTGTGCTCAGAACCTCTCCGCGCACCCGTAGCCACCACCAGCTCCTCCTCCCGAACACCCTAGCGAGGAACTCGAGCACGGCCGAACCACGGCCGCCGCAAACCTCGTCGCCGGCGGTGATTCCGACGACCATCTGGTTCAGCTCCACCACCCACAGATGAGGCTCAGCCCCAGCTCTCCATAGAACCCAACCACGCTCCAAACCGTGCCCTGCAGCGCAATCCCGACGCGGCCGCCGCCGTGATCTGAGGTCGCCGGCGGTTAAACGCCGTTCGCTGACGTGGCGCGGGTTAAGTAAGCACTAATCACACCCCCGTTTCACTGACAGAGGGTCCCACAGGGTTAATTAACCGGCTAACAAAATACTTAGTATTAGTTTAACAAGATGGACCCCACCCATTAGCTTGACCTTGCCACGTCACCCATTGACCGGCCCCACACGTCAGAGTTGACCTGCTGACGTGTCTGTTGACCCAGCCCCACCTGTCAGCGGCACTAACCAGCCCTGGGTCACTGACCAGTGGACCCCACTGGTCAGGTTTGACCTGAACCGGTTCTGTTGACCTGCTAAGGTCAGCATGACGCAGTGCTGATGCAGTAATGCCCTTTTCTGGATTTATTCTTATTTAGGAAATTCCAGAAAATAGAGCTAACTTGTAAAATTCATAGAAATTCAACCGTAACTCCAAATCAAACAAATTATATATGAAAAATTATCAGAAAAATCCAATCTATCCATCTGTACAGGTTTCATGCATGTTAGAACACAATAACCTTTCTGTTTAGGTGAAACAAGTTAGTGCACTAAAATGACTTCATAAAATGGGTTGCATTTGAATCTTTGGTTCAAATGGACTCATTTCAATCTGGTGTAGTTGCATTAGCCCAACACACCCATTTTACCATGTCATGATCATGCATCATATTGTGCATTGCATTGATTGTGTTTCTTTCTCTGTTGCCGGTGTTTGTCCCCTCTCGATAGACGTATTTCGACGACGAGTTCGATGACACCGATGAAGAACTATATTATCTTCAGAACTGCCAGGCAAGCAAAACCCCCTTGTTCATTCCGATACAATCCCACTCTCTCGCTCCTGCTCTCTTTTACTGCATTAGGACAACATCGATTCAACTGTTACATGCTGCGGTAGTTGAACCCCTTATCCTCTGCATGACCTGTCATTGCCACAGTAAATAGATGAAACCCACTAGCATGAGTAGGAGTTGTTTGAGCCTTGATGTGCCTACTCATTCATGCTTGTTTGTCGTGCCTGCTACTGCTTAGAGTTGAGTCGGGTCTGATTCATTGGGAATGAATTGGAATGGTGATGAACATGTCCTACTGTGTGTGAGCTAAGTGTGTGAACACGATTTGGTAAAGGTAGCGGTGAGAGGCCATGTAGGAGTACATGGTGGGTTGTCTCATTGAAACCGTCCTCAGGAACTGAGTTCTGTGTTTGTGATCCATGAAACAGCTACTACCACACGTTGGGCCCTGAAATATGACCCCGCTCGACTTACTGACCCCTCTCGTCCTCTATTCAGGAGTTGCAAGTAGTTTCTGGTGTTTGTAGTATGCTGGGGGACGCATGCAGCGCTGACCATAGGGGTGGGCTGTGTTGCGGTAGGCACGTGGCACGGCGTACCGGGCGCCCGTTTGGTGTCCCGGGAACCCTGCACACATCGTTTGGGGCTGTGAGCGGAACTCTGGCCGGATCTCCTCGCGGATGGAACCCGAATAGGCGATAAACCTGGACTAGAGACTTGTGTGGTTAGTTAGGTCATGGTCTACACCCACGCCGGCTTTCGCTTGAAGTCTGCCGAGCACATGTCGTGTGCAGACGCTAAGTGGTGGAAACATGTGTGAAGAAGTACACCCTTGCAGGGTTATAAATGATCTATTCGAATAGCCGTGTCCGCGGTAATGGACTTCTGGGTTGCCTATAACAGTTCATAGACAAGTGAAAGTGGATACTCTAAAATGCGCAAGATAAGCGTGAGTGTTATGGATGGCGTTCTCGTAGGAAGACGGGAGCGGATCCATAGTGGTGTATTGATATGGTGATTATGTGGACTCGTGTGCGCCACCTCAAAAGAGTTACTTTGTAGTCGTAGTTCAGGATAGCCACCGAGTCAAAGCTGGCTTGCTGCAGTTAAACTCCACTACCCCCTTGTTGCTACCGATGCATATGTAGCTAGTTCTGATGTAAGTCTTGTTGGGTACATTTGTACTCACGTTTGCCTATTTTATGTTTTTGCAGAGAGACTTCAGTCTTGCTAGTAGTACCGCTTAAACTTCGACGTTTAGCTTGTTACCTCAGCTATGATCTTGTGCCCTCGACATGATCTGGTAGATAGTCAGGCTTCTCAGCCCTTTTCATTTGTAGATGTCTGTACTCAGACATATTAAGCTTCCGCATGTGTTTTGACTTGTATGCTCGGAATGTTGGGTCATGATACCCATGTTTGTAATATCTTGCTCCTCGGAGCCTAATGAATAAATACTTGAGTCGTAGAGTCTTGTTGTGATGCCATGTTGTATCTACACATATCGAGCATATTGTGTGTATGATTGAAATGCTTGCTATGTGTGGGATCCGACTATCTAGTTGTTTATCCTTGGCAGCCTCTCTTATGGGGAAATGTAGTCTAGTGCTTCCTGAGCGATAGTAGTCCGCTACAGCCCGGTTCACCGGAGTCCTGCTAGCCCAGCACTACTGCTTGGAACACTTGACTGGCCGGCATGTGATTCACGTCGTTCCTGTGTCTGTCCCTTCGGGGAAATGCCACGCGGTGTTATCCGGAGTCCTGCCTAGCCTGCTACAGCCCGGGTTACCGGAGTGCTGTTAGCCCAGTGCTACAGCCCGGATTTATACGTTGTTGACCGACATGCTCGATGTGATTCATGTATGCCTGTCCTCATGGGTTAGTGCCGCCTTGGGTTCACGACTAGCCATGTCGGCCCGGGTTTTCTGTCATATGGATGCTAGCGACACTATCATATACGTGAGCCAAAAGGCGCAAACGGTCCCGGGCCAGGTAAGGTGGCACCCGTGGGAGTACCGTGCGTGAGGCCGCAAAGTGATATGATGTGTTACATGCTGGATCGATGTGGCTTAGGATCGGGGTCCTGACAGCGTTGGTATCAGAGCCTGACTGCCTGTAGGATTACCAAGCCAAACTGGTCGAAGTTGAGTCTAGAAATGCTTTAGTTATATAAGGGAATTGATTGTGGAAGGGAACGTAAGGCTCTTTTTACTCCTTTATCTTATGCCCTTCTGATCTGAGTCAACCTCTTCTCTTCTACGGGGATTAAGAACTAGGTCTTCTCATCTATCTCTCAGGATGACGTGTTACTAAATCGTAGTTGCCTAGGATTGTTGAGTTCAAGCCTCAGTTCAGTTCCTACTACTTCCATATGTTTATAGCTGGCCTCAGAACCTTGATATTGTGATGTTGAGGGGTTATGCCACCATTTTGCATGATGTCTCAAATCATTTTGAGCATTTACAACTATTATGCTGTTAGAGTCATCCCAGGTCTCTACATAGTCTGATGCATTTGCAAATCCTTTCTTCCCATTCCCGTTGTCCTTTTGGTCAGAATAAGCACACTAACCGATCAGTTGAGGTACTTTATTGCCTTGACATATATGTTGGAGCTATTATTATGACCTAGGTGTTTTAGGGAGTCACCTAGTAATCTAGCAATGCTTTGTGTTCCCGGTGTGATGATTCTGGCCACCATTCTCGAAAGCATCCCGTGATGCCCTTTAGTAGTAGGTATGCTACTCCCAGGTTTTCGAACCCGAGATTCGCCCTACTTCATGTTGTTAGTATTTGCTAGTTCCTTTAAGATATTAGTAACCTTTGCATTAGTCCTCGAGGTCCGTGGTATTTCCTTCTTCCAAATACTATGAACCATTTATGGCAGAAGTTTGTTGGATCAACAGATCACAACGGGAGTGTTTCGATAAGTTCCCCATTCTATATTGTGACTCTGCCAATCCTACCTCTCTGCATGGGTTATCCGGAAGAAATATGTTGAACCCGTTCAACATGCTAATCTATGCATACACAACTCAGAAAGTTATATGTTCCTTGAGTTGTCCCTCTTTAGTTGTTTTCTGACCTTCGTCTATCAATTGATAGTCAGGGGTATATGTGCATTCGTTCATCGATGCCTATTATTCTTGTGGTCTGTCAAGCTATTCTATTTCGGAATGACTAGGAGAAACAAACTCCAGTACCTCATCCATATCTAAGAATGGGTCAAAACAGTTGTATCCCGCAGATCAAAATGCCAATCCAGCTTTTGATTCTGTTCTACTCTGAAGTATTGCCCTCTTTATGTCAGGAATATCATAGGAATTGCACAACACCCTATGAACTCTTGATACAGTGATACTTCTCGCCATCATCATTCATTCCCCGGTCTCCGTGTTATTGTAACCGGATTGCCGACAAGTGAATTATGATGTGTGAAACCAATACTCCGAGCAACTCGTTGCTTAGTAGTAAATGGACAATATTATCATTCTTAGCTTGCTGGTTATTAAATCATCATCCTAAGATTGATCGTGCTACCTAGTCCTTATTTCCGGTGCACTCTTCGATCCATGAGTTGGGATTGTGTCGATCCCTCACTCTTTCGATCATATCATCTTTCCCTAAAAAGCAAGATTGTTCTCGTGCTTAGTGACATATCGGTGGTTCGTGATGTTCTGAATATCTTCTCGGAAGTATTACCAGGTTGTCACCTGACCGCTATGTTGAGTTCGTGACCATGCTGGTTTTTTCCTCCAAACCACCCATTCTCCAAGAATCTGTGTTGGATATCCCTGAGCTAGTTGGTTAAGCTAAACAACAACTTGGAGAGTTGGAAGATAAAAGCTTGTCTGACTTAGTTCATGTTAAGGGATAACTTTTTACTGTGTGTGTGTTGAAGAAACATGATATCTCCATCGATTGGTCCTTGTGACCAGTTGTTAGATCTATTGTCTTGCCAAAACTTTGATTTGAGTATGGGCTATCGTCAAATCAAATCAGAACCAACGATGTTCGTAATGTTGCCTTACTCGTGGGTGAACCCTCGAGCATATACCATTACATCTTTTGGTCTGACCAATGCTATCACCGTGTTCACATGATGGTGGAAGTCCAGTGATATGGAAATGCCGATGAGTTGTTGTTGAGCCCATCAGCAGCATTTTGTCTTCCCCCATGACTCATGTTGAACATCAACCTAGTATTGGGAACTTTGTAAGCAATGCCTTCGTGTTCCGTTCATGAAGCTTACGCTTGGATGGAAGAAGTGACTTCCTCGAATTCACGTGCATTAGGTGTAAGTTGCCGCCATGAATTTGAGAAAGGTTTGTTTTGTTTCCCTTGGAATCATCCCAAGTCAGTCATGCATATGTGCGAAGTGTACCGTGGTTTGGAGACTTGCAACCTTCATTCTATATGTATCCCTAGCACACCAAGCCACTGATTGATCTGTTCAAGGAAAAGGAGTTGTTGTGCAAATCCTAGGTCATGCACAAGACTCCGTTACCCTAGATGATGGTTCCCCACCTGAACTTGGTAGTGTTTTATTATAAGACTACTACGTGGTCATGCTTGTCTTGGACAGCATGTTCACAGGTTTGTAGCAGAACCAGCTAATGTTTTGGAGCCTGCTATCGTAGTTCATATCTTGAGAATCTCGCAACGTCATCTCGTCGAATTGTGTTGCAAATTCTCACTTTTCTTTCTAGACTTGATGAGTCTGGATTATCCTGACACCAGCCAGATCTGAATCTCAGGCAGATATGATGGTTGAAACGTTCCTCAAGAACTATAATATTGGTCTCCCTGTAACCTGGAAAAGTGGATGTTGTGGCCAACACACCCAACTGGGAGACTTATTATTGTAGTATCTTGATTGAGGAAGTTGGCCACCTCCCCATAAGGATCTCTTAGAATTTATTCCAATAGTTGTTCCTTATGGATTTTTGTGTTCCCGAAGTCCGACCTTTTACTTGATGTTCTAGATATCAAACCATATGTATGAACGGATTACGCTAGCACATCAAGGAGAACATTAGAAGCGGAGTGCTAAATGTCTCTCGGTCGATCATCCAGATTCTGTTCCTTAGCTTCGCTAAGGGGATGTCTGAGAAGGTGTTATCTTCCTTTGTATCCGCATCATCCATCACTAGTCATGATGGTAGTACGTCGTATTGCCAGGATCCTTGCCACGGATGTTGGTAGAACCTTGATGAATATGGAAATGCTCAAGTTCTTGAGAGCACGCGCAAGCAAATCATTCCTTGCGTTGTCTTCAACAAGGTAGTCCACATCATCCATTCTAGTCCGGGTATGCCATCCCTTCGTACTCCGCCAAACGATTGTTGTGGTTTGCATTAGGCTGGTACAAAGAGTGTCAATGATCTCTGAATCAAAAGTAATACTTTTTTCCACTTAAGGAAATAGTTCTTTGAGTCACCTTCCTTAAGGTGTCTCGTTGTGGTATCATGGCAACCCAACTCCTCGCTACGTCGACACCGTTCACCACCTCCTAGGTGTGGAAATTCCGCTACTTATTTAAACCTTGTCATATGCTCATTTCCATCGATCTTGATGTGTGTATCGTGTCTCATCTCGACAGGTGTCACTATGTCTCGTTCTGTGAGTTGGTCGTCGGTTGCTTGATCTTCGAGAAGACCGACTCCTCTAGATTCTCCTTTTCTTCTCGTTGTCATGTTGGATGGAGTTCTCATAGCAAGACGTCGAGACAAAGATGATGATCAAATCAACGTTCCTATGAAGGGCAATTGGATCGAGAAGATTGTGATAGTTTTGTGCCCCTCTGTCTTCTTACCTCACGTCTTGAATCTCGGGACGAGATTCTTGTTTAGTGGGGGTGAGTTGTCACAACCCTAGATTACCTGAGTGTATTAGTTGCATCAAGCATCCATGCATCATGTTTAAATTCCATTTAAATGTGAATTGGGGAAAGTGTAAAGCCTCAGAGGTCATTTAAAAAAAATGATCAACATTTAAAATTGCTTCAAATAAACCCAAGAAAAATGTTCCTGTTAAGCTAAAAAAATATTGGCAAGAGGTAAAATTCAAACCAATATTTTTGGAGTCTCAGGGATATTTATTTTGGGCCTTTGAAAATAAATCACTAAGTATTTGACTTTTGGATTATATTCATTTTATATAGAATATATTTCAAAAGGCCCTAAAATTATTTATGTGCCTTTGGAAAAGTCGATAATGGCAACATACAAATATTCAGAAGGTTTTGCCCTGCTTTGATTTACCTTTGAATTTGAAACAGTGGCAAAATGAATAAAGGAAAAGAAAATAAAACAGAGCAGAGGCTTACCTGTGCAGCCACTTACCTGGCGCTCACCTGGCCTGGCCCAGCACGGCCCAGCTCAGCTGGCCGATGCCAGTCATCTCCCTCCTCTCGCCAGAAGGACGAGAGTCGCGTGCTCGCTGCGCGCGACCACGTGCCCGAGCCACCTCCTGCTTCTGCCGACACTGGAGGCTGGCTGGAGACGCCACGCGACCCCCCCTCGATCCCCTCTCACTTTCCTCTCTCTCCCTGGACCTCTTCCCCCTACTCTGCTCTCTCTCTCGCCCGGGTCCGAGCGTGTCTGAGAGCGCCGATGAGCACCACCGCACCCAGAGCCTCCCCCCTGACCTATCTCCGTGCCCTAGAGCTCCTATACTACCTCTTATTCATCCTCGATGAGCTACACATCGCCGGACGCCCCGAGCGCTCTCCCCGTCGTCTTCTTCAACCACGGCCGCCGAGATCGCCGGCGTCCTTCCGTCGTCTTCAGCCCTACCCCGAGCTCAAAGAGGCCGCCGCTGCAACCGCCGTGAGCCCCTCACCCGATCCCCCCTCTCCCCTGCCTCATTTGCATCGCGTAGCTGTCGAATTCGCCGGAGCCGTGAGCTTCCGCCCGCCGGTCATGTCGCCGCCGCGGCCACGGTAACTGCATCCCGTGCCTGAGCACACCAGTGTGCTCAGAACCTCTCCGCGCACCCATAGCCACCACCAGCTCCTCCTCCCGAACACCCTAGCGAGGAACTCGAGCACGGCCGAACCACGGCCGCAGCAAACATCGTCGCCAGCGTTGATTCCGGCGACCATCTGGTTTAGCTCCACCACCCACAGATGAGGCTCAGCCCCAGCTCTCCATAGAACCCAACCACGCTCCAAACCGTGCCCTGCAGCGCAATCCCGACGCGGCCGCCGCCGTGATCTGAGGTCGCCGGCGGTTAAACGCCGTTCGCTGACGTGGCGCGGGTTAAGTAAGCACTAATCACACCCCCGTTTCACTGACAGTGGGTCCCACAAGGTTAATTAACCGGCTAACAAAATACTTAGTATTAATTTAACAAGATGGAACCCACCCATTAGCTTGACCTTGCCACGTCACTCGTTGACCGGCCCCACACGTCAGAGTTGACCTGCTGACGTGTCTTTTGACCCAGCCCCACCTGTCAGCGGCACTAACCAGCCCTGGGTCACTGACCAGTGGACCCCACTGGTCAGGTCTTACCTGAACCGGTTCTGTTGACCTGCTGAGGTCAGCATGATGCAGTGCTGATGCAGTAATGCCCTTTTCTGGATTTATTCTTATTTAGGAAATTCCAGAAAATAGAGCAAACTTGTAAAATTCATAGAAATTCAACCGTAACTCCAAATCAAACAAATTATATATGAAAAATTATCAGAAAAATCCAATCTATCCATATGTACTGGTTTCATGCATGTTAGAACACAATAACCTTGCTGTTTAGGTGAAACAAGTTAGTGCACTAAAATGACTTCATAAAATGGGTTGCATTTGAATCTTTGGTTCAAATGGACTCATTTCAATCTGTTGTAGTTGCATTAGCCCAACACACCCATTTTACCATGTCATGATCATGCATCATATTGTGCATTGCATTGATTGTGTTTCTTTCTCTGTTGTCGGTGTTTGTCCCCTCTCGATAGACGTATTTCGACGACGAGTTCGATGACACCGATGAAGAACTATATTATCTTCAGAAGTGCCAGGCAAGCAAAACCCCCTTGTTCATTCCGATACAATCCCACTCTCTCGCTCCTGCTCTCTTTTACTACATTAGGACAACATCGATTCAACTGTTACATGCTGCGGTAGCTGAACCCCTTATCCTCTGCATGACCTGTCATTGCCACAGTAAATAGATGAAACCCACTAGCATGAGTAGGAGTTGTTTGAGCCTTGATGTGCATACTCATTCATGCTTGTTTGTCGTGCCTGCTACTGCTTAGAGTTGAGTCGGGTCTGATTCATTGGGAATGAATTGGAATGGTGATGAACATGTCCTACTGTGTGTGAGCTAAGTCTGTGAACACGATTTGGTAAAGGTAGCGGTGAGAGGCCATGTAGGAGTACATGGTGGGTTGTCTCATTGAAACCGTCCTCAGGAACTGAGTTCTGTGTTTGTGATCCATGAAACAGCTACTACCACACGTTGGGCCCTGAAATATGACCCCGCTCGACTTACTGACCCCTCTCGTCCTCTGTCCAGGAGTTGCAAGTAGTTTCTGGTGTTTGTAGTATGCTGGGGGCCGCACGCAGCACTGACCATAGGGGTGGGCTGTGTTGCGGTAGGCACGTGGCACGGTGTACCGGGCGCCCGTTTGGTATCCCGGGAACCCTGCACACATCGTTTGGGGCTGTGAGCAAAACTCTGGCCGGATCTCCTCGCGGATGGAACCTGAATAGGCGATAAACCTGGACTAGAGACTTGTGTGGTTAGTTAGGTCGTGGTCTACACCCACGTCGACTTTCG
Source organism: Aegilops umbellulata (assembly GCA_032464435.1). Taxonomy (NCBI): domain Eukaryota; kingdom Viridiplantae; phylum Streptophyta; class Magnoliopsida; order Poales; family Poaceae; genus Aegilops; species Aegilops umbellulata. The sequence continues at coordinate 153,590,142 of CP136058.1, read as the reverse complement.
CTTGAAGTCTACCGAGCACATGTCGTGTGCAGACGCTAAGTGGTGGAAACTTGTGTGAAGAAGTACACCCCTGCAGGGTTATAAATGATCTATTCGAATAGCCGTGTCCATGGTAATGGACTTCTGGGTTGCCTATAACAGTTCATAGACAAGTGAAAGTGGATACTCTAAAATGAGCAAGATAAGCGTGAGTGCTATGGATGGCGTTCTCGTAGGAAGACGGGAGCGGATCCATAGTGGTGTATTGATATGGTGATCATGTGGACTCGTGTGCGCCACCTCAAAAGAGTTACTTGCAGTGGTAGTTCAGGATAGCCACCGAGTCAAAGCTGGCTTGCTGCAGTTAAACTCCACTACCCCCCTTGTTGATACCGATGCATATGTAGCTAGTTCTGATGTAAGTGTTGTTGGGTACATTTGTACTCACGTTTGCCTATTTTATGTTTTTGCAGAGATACTTCAGCCTCGCTAGTAGTACCGCTTGGACTTTGACATTTAGCTTGTTACCTCAGCTACGATCTTGTGCCCTCGACAGGATCTGGTAGATAGTCAGGCTTCTCAGCCCTTTTCATTTGTAGATGTCTTTACTCATACATATTAAGCTTCCGCATGTGTTTTGACTTGTATGCTCTGAATGTTGGGTCATGATACCCATGTTTGTAATATCTCGCTCCTCGGAGCCTAATGAATAAATACTTGAGTCGTAGAGTCTTGTTGTGATGCCATGTTGTATCTACACATATCGAGCATATTGTGTGCATGATTGAAATGCTTGCTATGTGTGGGATCCGACTATCTAGTTGTTTATCCTTGACAGCCTCTCTTATGGGGAAATGTAGTCTAGTGCTTCCTGAGCGATAGTAGTCCGCTACAGCCCGGTTCACCGGAGTCCTGCTAGCCCAACACTACTTCTTGGAACACTTGACTGGCCGGCATGTGATTCACGTTGTTCCTGTGTCTGTCCCTTCGGGGAAATGTCACGCGGTGTTATCCGGAGTCCTGCCTAGCCTGCTACAGCCCGGGTTACCGGAGTCCTGTTAGCCCAGTGCTACAGCACGGATTTATACGTTGTTGACCGACATGCTCGATGTGATTCATGTATGCCTGTCCTCATGGGTTAGTGCCGCCTTGGGTTCACGACTAGCCATGTCGGCCCGGGTTCTCTGTCATATGGATGCTAGCGACACTATCATATACGTGAGCCAAAAGGCGCAAACGTTCCCGGGCCAGGTAAGGTGGCACCCGTGGGAGTACTGTGCGTGAGGCCGCAAAGTGATATGATGTGTTACATGCTGGATCGATGTGGCTTAGGATCGGGGTCCTGACACTATTGTAGGGGACACAACTGAGGTGGCAACCCTTAAGCAGGCGTTGTCCGAGGCCGAAAAGAAGGCGGCCACGGAGCGCACCGAGCGGGAGAGGCATGAGGCGCAGGTTGGCAAGGTGCGGTGAGAGCTTCGGGCTCTCATGAAAAAACATGAGAGTTTGGAGCTTGACTCGAAGACGCGAGAGTCCGAGCTCGCGGCGGCCATTGAAAATGCCAAGTCTGTCAAGGCCGAAGCGCAGAAGGCCCTCTAGGAGGTGGAGGCGATGAAGAAGATAGCGGCGGGTAAGGCATTCGTTATGCAAAGCAAGCACGTGAAAGTGAGTTACTTGTTACTTACCCGAATCCGGAGCTCTCCAGGAGCATTCGCAGATTTGCCCCGCAGCATGTTAGATGCCACCGCCTTCTACCGAGCCGAGGAGGGAAGCTCGACGGAGAAGGTGTTCTGGTCTTAGTATGCTGAGGCTGGACACCCTGTGCCATTGAGTGACCAGCTGAAGCAACTGGTCGAGCTCCGCAAGGTGGCCGAACAGGCCATGAAGGGCCTCATGGTTCGGCTATGGCCTGGAGAGGCTCTGCCTGGGAGCTACTTCGGGCTGGTGAGGCGGCTGGTGGAGGCCTGTCCAAGGCTCGAAGTCATCAAGCGCTCCGTCTGCATCGAAGGTGCCCGTAGGGCGCTTGCCCGTGCTAAGGTGCACTGGGGCAAGCTGGATGCGGAGAAGCTTGTGAAGGACGGGCCGCCGCCGGGCAAGGAGTATCGCCACCCCGAGATGTACTATGAGGGCGTCTTGAAGGGCGCCCGCCTTATGGCGGACGAATGTTCAAAAGATGTAATTTTTTAGTGAAACTTGCTCGTTTTGTCCTATGCGCTGAAAACTTGTTCATATGCGCTATGCAACGCTTGTTTAATTTAAAATATTACCTTCTATGCGGCCGTTTATCAAATTTGAGAGATGGCGAGTCGTCGGCTTCTGCCCCCATGCCACGAGTGCTGGGGTGTTCGGGATAAACCTGAGCACTCTTTTCCCATTCTTGGGTCCTTCGAGGGAGGCGCTCAGCACAACGAACAAGGCAATCAGACTATAATGCGTTATCACTCTCACTTAGCCATAGAATTCTATAATTTTAAATTTTGACGAAGCCCCTAGTATTCGGAAGACCGAGTTCGGGGCGCGATACATGCCTAGGCCGGACAAAGCCGGCTCCTCGCTCTAAGCGGCATAAGTCTTTAAGGACTCGAAACCTTCCCGAACAACGACTAGCTCTTGCCCTATCATGACAGTCAGTTTTAGCTTTCTCTACTGAGGTGCTTAGGCCCAGCTCAACTGGGGCACAATCGCAGTAGTTCTCCCAGCGCTACCTTAGCCGATATAGCGGAACGTAAGGTACCAAAGCATGGGAGCTGGGCAAACCCAACTATTGACCAAAGACATGATTCAGAGCTAATGCATATAATGCTATAAGATCGGAGGGCCGCACTTGTGAAAGTGTTCGGACTTTGCACGCCGTGTTATGGGGTACTTAAGCCCCTGGCATATTGGCCGTACCAAAGTGTACGGGTGCAACATGTCATTAATGAACATATATTAGTAAAAATGAGTAATGCAATAATAGACGGGAGCTATGCATTGTTTATTTAAAAAAGCTGCGGTCGAAGCAGAACGATACAAATAGTGCAATAAGCAAAAGATGGGACTATTTAACATGTCCTTTCCAGGGGCGAGCTGTGGAATAGTATGCGAAACAGGTGTACTGCTCGTTATAGAGACCACCTGAGAGTTCCATAGTGCGGCGTAGCTTTCTGCTTCCCTGGTTGTTGTATCATTTGTGCGGCAATTGTACTGCCGGACGGACCTTTCAAAGAATGGAGTCCTGAAAGTAAGAGAAAATGAAGAAGTTGGCAGCCCCTAGTGCGGTTTAAGCCATGTTTCGGGCGTGCCGTGATGGTGCCCCTCCCCCTTTGCCCATGGTATTTGCAGAGCGTAGTTATGTATGCGCAACACTGGTTTCGCAAGTTCGCGAGGGCTGGGGTTGGGGCCGCATTGCTACGCTTGCTCGGAACGTGCCAGGCGGTCTTGTTGTAGGTTATTCCGGGCGCGCTTGACGGTGTCTGGACATTTAATGGCCGAACTGGAGAATTGCCTTGAGAGGCTGCTTTGTACTTCCACTGCGAGACGCGCCGTATGCTCCTCCATTCGGAGAGAGCGTTCGGTGTTTCCATTGACCGTAATGACTCCTCGAGGGCCTGGCATCTTGAGCTTGAGGTATGCGTAGTGCGGCACTGCATTGAACTTTGCGAATGCGGTTCGCCCGAGCAGTGCGTGATAGCCACTGCGGAACGGGACTATGGCAAAGATTAACTCCTCGCTTAGGAAATTATCCGGAGATCCGAAGACCACTTCAAGTGTAACTGAGCCTGTACAGTTGACCCCTACACTTGGTATGACGCCTTTAAAGGTCGTTTTAGTGGGTTTAATCCTCAAGGGATCGATGCCCATTTTTCGCACTTATCCTGGTAAAGCAGGTTCAGGCTGCTGCCGCCGTCCATAAGGACTCTAGTGAGGTGAAATCCGTCAATGATTGGGTCAAGAACCAATGCGGCGAATCTGTCATGACGGAGGCTAGTGGGTTGGTCCCTTCGATCAAAAGTGATCAGGCAGGAGGACCATGGGTTGAACTTTGGGGCGATTGGCTCTATCGCATATACGTCCCTGAGTGCACGCTTCCGCTCCCGCTTGGGAATGTGGGTTGCGTATATCATGTTCACCCTCCGCACTTGTGGGGGGAAGCCCTTCTGTCCACTATTGTTCGGCGGCCGAGGCTCTTCCTCGTCGTCGCTATGCAGCCCCTTGTCTCTGCTTTCGGCATTTAACTTGCCTGCCTGCTTGAACACCCAACAATCCCTGTTGGTGTGATTGGCTGGTTTTTCGGGTGTGCCATGTATCTGGCATGAGCGGTCGAGTATTCGGTCCAAACTGGATGGGCCCAGAGTATTTCTGTTGAATGGCTTTTTCTGCTGACCGGGTTTAGAGCCTCTGAATCCGGCATTAACTATCGTATCCTCAGCATTGTCGTCGTTAATGCGGCGCTTTTGCTTGTTGCGGCGCGACCTGCCACTGTTGTCCTTGGTATCCGAATTACCAGGGCTCATGGTCATGTTATTGCTGCGAGCTAGCCAACTATCTTCTCCCGCGCAAAAGCGGGTCATAAGTGTCATGAGGGCTGCCATAGATTTCAGCTTTTCCTGTCCTAGGTGCCGTGCAAGCCACTCGTCGCGGATGTTATGCTTGAAGGCTGCTAGGGCCTCTGCGTCCGGACAGTCGACGATTTGATTTTTCTTGGTTAGGAACCGTGTCCAGAATTGTCTGGCTGCTGAATTATGTGGCTTAGGTCATCGGCGTCTGGTGGTCGCACATAAGTGCCCTGGAAATTGTCGAGGAACGCGGCTTCCAGGTCCTCCCAACAACCAATTGATTCTGCTGGCAAGTTGTTAAGCCAATGCCGAGCTGGTCCTTTAAGCTTGAGTGGGAGGTATTTGATGGCGTGTAGGTCATCACCACGGGCCATGTGGATATGAAGGAGATAGTCCTCGATCCATACCGCAGGATCTGTTGTGCCATCGTATGATTCGATGTTCACGGGTTTGAAAACCTCGGGGATTTGATGATCCATTACTTCATATGTGAAGCATAGTGGGTGTGTGGCGCCTCTGTATTGGGCTATATCACGACGCAGCTCGAACGATCTTTGTCAACTGTGTTCGGCCCGGCCGGATTTACTATATCCGGCGCGACGATTACCGTCTCGTGCCGTGGGGAGCCCACGCGATCCGTAGATCGATCTTGTTTTCCTTGCCTTGTCCTCCAATATATCTCGTAGGTCTGGCGCATTTCCCCGTGCCTTGGTATTTTTTGAGCATCGCCGGTGTGCGGCTTGAGTGGAGGGCCGAGATGCCTCTCTGTCGCGGCCACGAGGTGGCCGATCGGCTGCGTCATGCGCTGGTGATGTAGGTTTAGGTGCTTCCTCCTCTAATCGGGGTAGCAGCCTGCGCTTCGGGTAACTCTTGGAGGGGCGTTCGAGTTCGTACTCTTCGGCCGCAAGGACTTCAGTCCATCTGTCGACTAGCAAGTATTGGTCAGCTCTAAGCTGTTGCTGTTTTTCTTGAGGCTGCTCGCCGTGGCCATAAGCCTGCGTTTGAAACACTCTTTTTCGACGGGATCCTCAGGCACGACAAATTCCTCATCGTCGAGGCTTGCCTCTTCTTCGGAAGGAGGCATGTAATTATCCTCCTCTGCCGCTCTCTCATGAGGGTTGGCTTCTACATCCTCCTGTGCACAATCCTGCTGGAGGGGGTTGTCTTCGGCATTGTCCGGGTGTTATTATCTCCCGTGTCGGAATCACCGTTTTTGCTTTGGAGGGATTTAGAGCGGCGCCGCTAACGCCGGCGTTTAGGCTGCTTCTTGGAGGGATCATACTCCGCTGTTCCATCGCCATTGCCTTCTTTTGGGGTGTCCACCATGTATATGTCATATGACGAGGTGGCTTTCCAGTGCCCTATAGGCGCTGGTTCCTGTTCGTCTCCTACATCGTCGTCCATACTGTCGATGTCTTTGGAGTTGAAGTCGAGCATGTCGCTTAAATCATCGACAGTGGCTACGAAGTGGGTGGTGGGTGGGCTTTGAATTTCTTCATCATCGGCATCCCAACCTTGCTGAGCATAGTCCGGCCAGGAATTTCCTGATAAAATGAGAGATTTTAGTGAGTTCAGAATATCGCCGAAGGGTGAGTGCTGAAAGATATCCATGGCGGTGAATTCCATGACCGACGCCCAATCGGATTCGATTGGCAAGGGCGCGGGGGGCTCGGAGTCCGGAGAGGAGTCCGGCACCTTGGAGCCACGGGCCTCACAGAGAATAGGGATGGTGTTCGGCTCGATCGCCGTAGAGATTGCAGCCCCCGAGGCGGTGTGCAACCACCCGTCCTCGATTGGCGCAGTCGGCTCCGAGCTAAGGGTCGGAGCGGACATGGGTGCGGCCTCCAAGGCACTGTCCGGCACAGAGCTAGATCATGCCCTTCGCGACACTGCGGCGCGCCCGGCTGTGGCTCGAATCCGTCGAAGATCAAGTCTCCGCGGATATCAGCCGTGTAGTTCAAGCTTCCAAATCTGACCTGATGGCCAGGGGCATAGCTCTCGATCTGCTCCAGATGGACAAGCGAATTGGCCCGCACTGCAAAGCCGCCGAATACGAAGATCTGTCTGGGGAGAAAAGTCTCACCCTGGACCGCATCGCTGTTGATGATCGGAGGAGCCATCAGGCCTAAAAGCGACGACACAGAGGAACTCTAAATGAAAGCACCAATGTCTGTGTCAAAACCGGCGGATCTCGGATAGGGGGTCCCGAACTGTGCGTCTAGGCGGATGGTAACAGGAGACAAGGGACACGGTGTTTTTACCCAGGTTTGGGCCCTCTCAATGGAGGTAAAACCCTACTCCTGCTTGATTAATATTGATGATATGGGTAGTACAAGAGGAGATCTACCACGAGATCAGAGAGGCTAAACCCTAGAAGCTAGCCTATGGTATGATTGTTGTTCTGTCCTACGAACTGAAACCCTCCGGTTTATATAGACACCGGAGAGGGCTAGGGTTACACAGAGTCGGTTACAATGGTAGGAGATCTACATATACGTATCGCCAAGCTTGCCTTCCACGCCAAGGAAAGTCCCTTCCGGACACGGGATGAAGTCTTCAATCTTGTATCTTCATAGTCCAGGAGTCCGGCCGAAGGTATAGTCCGGCTATCTGGACATCCCCTAATCCAGGACTCCCTCACCCGCCCCCCCACCCAGAACCCTAAGATAGATAGTGGGGTACCTCTCCGGCGAGCCCCCGTCCCCGCTGCGGGTGGTTCTTCCTTAACTCCGGCGAGCCCCCCACCCACCCCCTGAAAATCGACTGACCCAAAAGTCGATTCAGTCGACTCAAGTGTAGCTAAATCGGAGCAGAGCAGCAGCATGAGCGAGAGGGAGAGCAGCAGCAGCAGCGCGAGCGAGTGAGCGAGAGCCGGAGCAGTAGCAGCTGGGAGAGCGAGTGATCGAGCGAGAGCCGGAGCAGCAGCAGCGCGAGCGAGTGAGAGCCTGAGCAGCAGCAGCAGATCCGGCTGGTATGGCCGCCGCCGCCGAAGGGGCCTCGCACTGGGGGAGAGCTGCCGTGGAGATGTCGCCCGCGGTGCCGGCTTCAAGGTAGCCACTCCATGGGGGTGCGGGATGGAGCACCGTCAGCGTCGGGAGGTCAAGCTAAGGGGAAGGTGCGATGCGATGAGTGTACAACCTCTTTGGTGGCGCCGAGTAGGCCTCGGCTTCGTCCGAGGAGTCGGTGAGGATGCTGCAGTTTCGGTGGAGCAGGTTAAGGCGACACAGTGGGGATGGAGCAGCCGCGATAGATGAGGCGATCATCGGAGCAGCTCCTTGGAGTTGGAGGACGGGGCGGCTGAATCGGCGGGACGACGAGATGGACGACGGATCCTCATCCGGGGAGGTGGACGAGGGACGTCGAGCTGTTGCGGTGGACGATGTCGTCGGGGAAGAGGCTCCGGCTGGGCAGCGGTCAGGTGGTGGATGGAGGAGGGTGGGGTTTCGCGGCTGGAGTGGAGAGGTTATGGCGGCCTGGGATTTCGAATGGCAAAAAGGAGGCGATGGGAGGGGGTGAACCATGACTTAGGGACGCGCTTGTCCAAAATGTAGGGTGTGTTACCAACGTACCCCCCACCGATTTGAACTAGCGGCCCTTTCGGCTCAGGGTTAGAAGGGGGATTTCGCGGGATTTGGTAGCTGGAGGGAGTTTTCGTGCGCGTTGTAATTTCAAGATAGCAAGGCATGGGTTGTGAAGGCGCCAGTTTTGGGAGCACGATATCTGAATTTTCGGGATATAACAAGGCGTGGGTTGAATTTTAGGGACAAGCCTAACGTGTAATATTGTACTTGTACGTACCAAATCAATTTGCACTTCCCTCAACCAAAAATAAAACGAAAAAATAAAACTATTCACACCACACAAGAAGAGAGTCTTGCCTCGTTTTACTATAAAAATGCTATTCAAAGCTACTCCCTCCATCCATCTATATAGGGCCTAATGCGTTTTTTGATGCTAACTTTTACCAAATATTAGAGCAATAATATATGACATGCAACTTACACAAAGCACACCGTTAAATTCGTCTGTGAAAGGTTCTTTCAATGATATAATTTTCACATTGTGCATGTCATGTACTATTAATCCTGTCAATTGTCAAAGGCGGTCTTAAAAAATGCATTACGCCCTATATAGATGGAAGGAGGGAGTATGAATCCATGTTATGTCCAATTAAATTTTTTCGCTTGCTGTATAATGCATGTAACCTACTCATACCAACATTTTAGTGCATTCCAAATGTCTATACTACCGCAGCAATTCGAACTGAATTTGAATTCGTTTCTATATTTCAATAAGAATCTATAATCATGATTGTTGCCAACTTCAACCATCGTTCGTGTATTACCTTAATAACACACCACATGATTACTATAGAGAAGATATGAACTATGTGTACTACATGAACTCGAATTCTATTTTTTGAATACACTTGATGCTGATTCCAAATAATAGCACATTTGATGTACTAACTATATATTAATAATCTAAACCATGTTCCATAAGTGTACACCGTGTTTATCACACATAGTATAGAGCCCCGCCCCCTACATTATGACAAGTATTTAGACCTGAGCTGCAAAAGCCACACATTAGCCAAAATTATGATCAATGTTATATATGTTATACATAGTACTAGCAAGATGCCCATGCGTTCCATAGAACATCAACATGATCAAGGGGAGGCCTAATTTGCAAATATGGAGAGGGGTGTGGGTATCTTTTTTCAAAATTGTCGTAGTTTCCTTCCTATCCGTCAGATATAAATCAGACGGCCTATATTGCAGGATGGCACCATCATCAACAACTCCATTTTTTTATAAGAGTAGAGATACAATATATTATATGTAGTATAACATGTTCATAACCACACCATGTGTATCACCATTATATATATTCACACATGCGTCGGTTTAAAATACTATGATTGTCGGGGGATATCTGCCTCCACGAGCACCTATGGGGACGGAGCCCCTTGTCGGTTCGGCGGGGGCGGAGGTTGCACAAAGAGCAGATCGAGGCGACACACACACACAACGATTTTCCCAGCTTCGGGCCGCACGGATGCGTAAAACCCTACTGCTGCTTGTCTGGTTGATTCGAGTTCTTGCTCTGGAGCGCAAGAAGCTACAGTAAGTTGGAGCTGGACGTAGACGAGGGTCTACTGGGCGTCCTCCTGGTTTTCTGTCTCTCCTCTCTAGGGTTCGATCTCCCCTCCCCCCTCCCTATGTGCGCATGGGCCTCCTTTTATATGCCAAGGGGTTTTCCATAGGTAGCAACGCAGGTGAGGGTAAAAATGGCAAGGAACTGTGCGAACAGGGGTCGCACAGTGCTATCGCACCTAACTCTGACGGCGGGAGACAAAGGCATTAAATGCCCGTCTGGATCGCCTGAACAGTGCCGAGGCGGACCGTTAGGAGCGCCTCCGCTCGCCACGGGGGCGACTCTGCCAATGTCACATGCCACCGCGCGTCTCAGGTTGCGCGGCGCCCCGCCACGTGTCTCCGGGGAAGCCCCAGAGCGACGCGTGGGCAGGTGAGCTGGAGCGCATGCCTGAGGTGGTGGTTTGTCGCGGCAAGTGGCTTGCCGCGGTGGTCGCCTTGCCGCACCTGAGAGCTTGCCGCTCGTCAGGCCTTGCCGGGGCGCGCGGCGCGCCGCAGCGGGCTTCTCTTGGGGTGCCTTGGCTTGGCCGTCCCGGCGAGCTCCTCCTGCCGGGGCCTTGGTGCTTCGGCTCAGTCGTCCCGGCAAGCTCCTCTTGCCGGGGCCTTGTCGCCTTGGCCCGGCAAGCTCCTCTTGCCGGACCTCGCCTGCTTGGCCCGGCAAGCTCCTCTTGCCGGGGCTTGGTCTTCTAGGCTCGATCACTTGGCCTTCGTCCGGCCCAAAAAGGGCCGTGGAGACTCTTGTCGCTCCCCTGGCAGGCCTTGCCGCGGTACGCTACTACTGCCCGTGCACAAGTTCGGGGTACTAAGGTACCCCTACTTTAGTACACCGACAGGAGCCCCCGGGTCTGGGCCGTACACGGTGCCGAGCGTTGTTGGGCCAGGCTCTAACAGTGCACGGGCACGCGTGGCCTGGGTTGCGCTGCTCCTTAACTCCGTGCCCGTCGCGCCCTCCCCAAGTGGCGCGCGCTTATCGCGGCGTCATGGGGGGGCGAGGCGTGCGAGACGTGCGTGACGTGGGTGGCGTGCGCGGGGCTTGAGGCCCGCAGGCATGCGTCACGTCAGGCACGGTTCCTTCATTTGGAAAGGCGAAGCGCCCGCCCCCATTTTCGAATGGGGGAGGAGGCGTAGAGGCGCGGCTTGGTGAACGAACGGGATCGAGGCACGGCTTTTGGGGCGCCCGTCCCCACGATCACGGGGTGGGGAGAGGTCGCCTCATCCGTCGCCTCGGCCCTGCTCGCCTGCCACGCGTCCTCCATGCACTTGGGGTTGCGGTGGTGGAGGCGGAAAACCGGGCCGACGCGGGTTGATGTAGAGGGTCGGCCCCGTCGCCTGCCCTTCCTCTGCTTTGATTGGTTGGGCGGGGCGGCCGAGCCCCCACTCCACCCCTTTATAAGGAGCGGAAGGGGGCGATGAGGGTCCGCACTCCTCCCTTATTTCTTCTCTTAGATTCCTGGCCCCCTCTCCCCAATTGTCATGGAGAAAGGGAACCCTGGTCCTTCTTCGGTGGCGGCAAGGGTTGCCACCAGGTGGCGAGCCCCTCCTCCCCTTGCACCCGCGGTGGCGGAGCCAACCGTAAGGGGAAGGGGGAGGGGGCGAGGTCGTGGACGAGGCCGTGGACGGGGCCGAGGCGCTCGAGGCGGGCAGGACGGCGCGCCGGCCTCGCCTCCGCCGGCGGCTCCGTTTCCCCCGACGGTTCATCTCGGGGACGACCCCTGCGAGTTCATCATCAGGCTGCGCCGGGCGCCTCGCCGTCACCTCCGCCTCCCGGCTCCCTTCGCGGACGTCTTGGAGGCGGAACAACACGAGACGCTGAGACTGCGCATGAGGGGCTGCGGGATCAGCGGTACGCGAGTCCGCGTCGAATCCCGAGCCCCCGGCGTGGTGTGCCTTGGTCGCGAGTGGAAGACGTTCGCCCGGATCCACAGCTTGATGGAGGGGTTCACCCTCCATTTTAAGCTGATGGAGGGCGATCTCCTCTCCGTCAAGGCCTTCGGGGACCTCGGCACCCGGGCCCGGTGCTGCGTGGATAGCTCCTCCGACAGCGAAGGCTCCTCCTCGAGCGAGAGTGGCGAGGAGGGGAGCGACAGCGATGACGAGGGGAGCGGCCGTGGGGATGACGGGTCCGACTAGGTGCCGGTCGCAGCTCCGCATGGCACCGGCGGCCCCCATCGTCCGCGTCGCTGGCGCCGTGAACTCCCCGGGGTCGTCTCCTTGGGCGGCTGGCGTAGGGAGGCTGCAGAAGAGGAAAAGGGCGGGCGGCAAGGCCGCTGCCTCGTCTTCCAGCTTCGCCCCAGACGCCGTCACCACCCCTGCGCGCGGTGGTGACCACTGGTGTCTTCTCTCCGGCCTGGCAAGCTCCTCTTGCCGGGGGGGGGGGGCTTCGTCTTCTCGGGCGGCCGGAGTGGCGAGGCTACGGAAGAGGCTGGCGGCAAGGCTGTCAACTCGGAGTACGAGGGCTAGATGCCCTCGACAGCGTGTTGACGTCCCGCGGCCTCCTTCTCGAGCTCCACTTCCGGCGTCGCCGTCTCCATCCGGCCTCCGGAGCCCCGGATGCTCTCTTGGCGTCTTCTGCCACCCGCAGCTCGTCTAGGCGCCCTTTTTGCCCTTCTCGCCTCCTTGCCCTACCTCCTGAGGAGAGAGACAAGAAAGGGATTATGGGCACCTTATCTCTTTTTATCTTGTAAGCCCTCGGGCCTTAGCTGCATTTAAATCTTGTAATCCCATCTTTCATGTTTTTCATTCTCTCTGAACTGTACCTGAGTGGAATGTTTTTAATGAAAAGGGGATGTTTGCCGGAGCATTTGTCTCGCGGGTACCTCCCGCGACAAAGGGCGGACCCTTTGCACCGTTAAGATAGACACTTCCCCGCCCGGCAACGGACCCTGCCGTCCCCCCCGCGCCCCTTGGCCCTCCTCACGCTCTTGGCGGAGGTAGGGAGAAGGCGGGTTCTGGCCCCTTCCCCCCCCCCTTGCCGCCGCGGCTACTATCCAAAACGGGCCCCGGGAACGCGCTCCGGGGTTTGCCGCTTAAGAGAGCACGACAGCTTTTTAGGAGGAAGCAAGGTTTTCACATTCCGCAGCTCACGAGAGAATGCATGATAAGGGATGTAAAAACTTATCTGAGGTTGCAGCCCCCGGCAACTCTGGCTTGCCGGGAGGCGGGTGCTGGCTCGTCCTTCTCCCCTTCTTCGTCCTTGAGCGGCTCGGCAAGGGTAGGCAGTTCCCGCGAGCCAAAGGGAAAGGACGGGAAAAAGACGCGGACTCGACCTCTAAGTTAGGGGCTAGCGACTGTTAGGCACTATCAACCCTAACCAAGGACGAGACTCGACTCAGCATGCATGCTAAAACTTGGGGGGCCCCAGCGCGTCATTGCGGCCAAGGTCTGCGCCTGTCTTTGTACAAAGGATTACATGCGTCTGCGGCAAGACTTTTGTACAAAGAGTTGGTTGCCGGACGGGGTCCGACAACCGCGCCTTACGGGTAAAACTTGCGAAGATGCTCAATGTTCCAGGAATTGCGGTCTTGAGGCGGACGGCGCCGGGCCTCGTGACTCGTTTCACCCGGTAAGGGCCTTCCCACTTTGGCGTCAACTTGTTGTGTATCTTGGCCGACAGAACGCGCCGAAGAACAAGGTCGCCTTCCTCGAGGCTCCTGGCTTTAACTTTGCGGCTATGATAGCGACGCAGAGCTTGCTGGTAGCGAGTGGATCGCACAGCGGCCTGGAGACGATCTTCCTCGAGGAGCAGTGCATCATCTTCACGCGACCGCTCTTGCTCAAGCTTATCATAAGCGAGCACTCGAGGTGACCCGTATACGAGTTCCGTGGGGGTAACTGCTTCTGCTCCATAGACTAGAGCAAATGGTGTCTGGCCGGTGGCTCGATTTGGCGTTGTTCTGACTGACCAAAGAACCGCCGGCAGCTCCTCGATCCAGTTCCGTCCGCGCTTGAGCAGCTTGTCAAAACTTCTGGTCTTGAGCCCGCGCAGTACCTCAGCGTTGGCCCTTTCCGCTTGATCGTTGCTCCGGGGATGAGCAACAGAAGCGAAGCAGACCTTGGTGCCGAGGTCTTGGGTGTACTGCATGAAGGCGTTGTCGGTGATGATCCTGTTGGGGATCCCGAAGCGGCAAACAATCGACCTGAAGAATTTGATCGCGGACTGGGCGGTCACCTTCCTCACCGGCTCCACTTCTGACCACTTTGTGAACTTGTCGATGGCAACGAACAAGTACTCAAAGCCCCCGACGGCTCGGGGGAAGGGGCCGAGGATATTGAGCCCCCAGACCGAGAAGGGCCAGGACAAAGGGATCGTCTAGAGAGCTTGAGCTGGCTGGTGTATCTTCTTGGAATGGAACTGGCACGCTTCACACTTGGTTACTTGTGCAGTTGCATCCTGGAGGGCTGTGGGCCAGAAGAAACCTTGCCGGAACGCCTTTCCGGCAAGTGCTCTGGCGCCAATGTGGTGTCCACATATGCCTCCGTGCATCTCTGCCAACAGCTTCTGTCCGTCTTCCCGGTGAATGCACTTCAATTTCACCCCATTGCGTCCTCTTCTGTACAGTGCGCTGTCAACGAACTGGTACATACTGGATTGCCGGGCTACTCTTTCAGCCTCTTCTTGTTCTTCGGGAAGCACTCCTGTCTGGAGGAAACGGACGATCTGCTGTGCCCACGTCGGAGCCTGTGGCTCGACGACGAGGACTAAAGGCATGTCGGCGGCTACGGGAACATCAGCTTCTACGGCGAGGACTTGGGGCTCAGCCGGAGCTTGACGTTCCCCGGCAAGCTTGCCAGGGCATGGCTTGCCGGGAGCGCCTGCTTCGTCGGGACAAACCCTGGGGCTTGCCGGAGCGGGCAGCTCCTCAGCACTCTTGGCGTCGATCCTGGGGACTCTCTTGGCGGTGGCTTCGGGAAGCTCAGCCGGGAGATAGTCGCCGGAGACCGATTTCCTCTTCTTGCTTGGTCCAGTTGATGGTGTCACGGATGGCTGAGTCAGCTTGAGCACAAAAGTCCCTGGTTCCACAGGTAGCTTTAGTGCGACACATTTTGACAGGCCGTCGGCGATGTCGTTTTCTGCTCTTGGAACGTATTCCATTTGCAGGCCGTCAAAGCGCTCTTCCAGCTTCCTCACTTCATCAACGTAAGCTTCCATCAACGGGCACTGGTAATCCTTGTTCACTTGGCGGACGACGAGCTGCGAGTCACCCCTGACAATGAGCTTCTTGATCCCAAGTTCCGCCGCGATCCTGAGACCGGCGAGCAAACCTTCATACTCTGCCGTATTGTTGGTTGCTTGCTCCTTGGGAAAGTGCATCTAGATGATGTACTTGAGGTGCTCTCCGGTGGGCGCGATGAGCAGCACGCCGGCACCGGCGCCTTCCAGCGAAAAGGCACCATCAAAGTACATCAGCCACTCTTTGGTTGCTTCCTTGCCGGGGATGCTTGTCTCTGGAATTTCTTCGTCCGGTGTCGGCGTCCACTCTGCTATGAACTCTGCCAATGCTCTGCTCTGGATGGTCGATGTGCTCTCGAACTTGAGGCCAAAGCTTGATAGTTCTAGTGCTCACTCGACGATCCTGCCTGTTGCCTCGGGATTCTGCAGTATCCTCTTAAGCGGAAAGCGAGTGACCACTGTGATCTCGTGTGCTTGGAAGTAATGGCGCAGCTTCCTCGAGGCCATGAGGAGGCCGAAGAGCAATTTCTGCACACCAGAGTACCTCGACCTAGCCCCCTGCAGGAGGGAACTAACAAAGTAAACTGGGCGCTGCACCATCCTCTTCCTCTGCACTTCCCCTTGCGCTTGCGCGGATCCGCCTTTGCCGGGGCCAGAGCTTGTCGGGGAAGCCCCCTGCTTGCCGTCGGACGTGCTTGCCGTGGTTGCTGGCTCATCATCAGCTTCCCTGTCCGCAACTAACGCAGCACTAGCCACTTGATTGGTTGCCGCTAGGTAGAGCAGCAACTTCTCTTGCGGTTTAGGCGCGACAAGTATAGGAGCGGAGGACAGGTATCTCTTCAAGTCTTGCAGCGCAGCCTCCGCTTCCGAAGTCCATTTTACTGGACCTGCCTTTTTCAAGATTTTGAAAAATGGAAGGGCGCATTCCGCAGACCTGGAAATAAACCTGCTGAGAGCTGCCACACAGCCGGCAAGTCTTCGCACGTCCTTGACACGCGTTGGTGCTTCAATCTGCTCGATGGCCTTGATCTTGTCGGGGTTGGCTTCGATCCCGTGCTGAGACACGAAGAACCCGAGAAGCTTGCCGGAGGGAACTCCGAACACGCACTTCTCGGGGTTGAGCTTGAGGCTGATCTTGCGCAAGTTCGCAAAGGTCTCATCCAAGTCTTGAACCAAGGTTGCCTTGTCTCTGCTCTTGACCACAATGTCGTCCATGTAGGCCTCCACATTTCTGTGGATCTGTGGCTCGAAAGCAGTGTGGACAACCCTCACGAACGTCGATCCTGCGTTCTTCAGTCCAAAAGGCATCCGCACAAAACAGTACGTGCCGCATGGAGTGATGAACGCAGTCTTCTCTTCGTCTTCTTCGGCCATGAAGATCTGGTGGTACCCGGAGTAGGCGTCAAGGAATGAAAGCAGGTCACATCCGGCCGTGGAGTCAACAATCTGGTCGATGCGCGGCAAGGGAAATGGATCTTTAGGGCAAGCTCTGTTGACATTGGTGAAATCGATGCAAAGCCTCCACTTCCCGTTTGCTTTGCGCACGACAACAGGATTGGCCAACCACGTCGGATGGAGCACGCCTCTGACGAGGCTGCCGCTTCCAACTTCCTGATCTCCTCCGCGATAAACTCTTGGCGCTCCACTGCTTGTTTCCTGACCTTTTGCTTGATGGGCCGCGCATGAGGACAGACGGCGAGGTGGTGCTCAATCACTTCCCTGGGAACGCCGGGGATGTCAGATGGTTGCCAGGCAAACACATCGACATTCGCCCGCAGGAAAGCGACGAGTGCGCCTTCCTATTTGGGGTCGAGAGTGGAACTGATGGTGAAGGTACCACCAGTGCCGTCCTCCTTGGCGGGCACCTTCTTGGTCGCTGGTGGAGCAGCCGTCGTCTCCTTGTGTTTACCGGTGGGGCTCGATGGTGCGTCCTCAACGGCAGCGCAGCGCCCCGAAGAGGCACGCTTGCCGGAGTGGGCACCAGAGCATTCGCCGGGCTTGGCCTTCTTGACGGCGGGGTTCGATGGCACGTCCTCGACGGCAGCGCAGCACTCCGAGGAGGTGCGCTTGCCGGAGTGGGCGCCAGAGCATTCGCCGGGCTTGGTCTTCTGGCCGACGGGGCTCGATGGCACGTCCTCGACGGCAGTGCATCACTCCGATGAGGCGCGCTTGCCGGAGTGGGCGCCAGAGCATTCGCCGGACTTGGTCTTCTTGCCGGCGGTGCTCGATGGCACGTCCTCGACGGTAGCGCAGCACTCCGAAGAGGCGCGCTTGCCGGAGTGGGCGCCAGAGCATTCGCCGAACTTGGTCTTCCCCCCGGGAGCTCCAGCGGCAAGCGGGCCGCGGGCCGTTGCCGCTGTTGCGTCCCGGTATATTTGGTCGGCGCAGATGAGGGCATCCTTCTTGTCGCCGGGGACAGAAATGACGCTTATCGGGCCAGGCATCTTGAGCATGTTATATCCGTAGTGAGAGGCCGCCATGAACTTGGCGAGCGATGGTCAACCGAGGATCCCGTTGTTAAGGCAACGGAAAGTCGGCGACATCAAAGGTCACCTTCTCAGTCCTGAAATTCAGCTCGCTGCCAAATGTTACCGGCAGCGTGATTTTTCCCTTCGGCTTGCTCCTTCCCGGGTTGATTCCTTGGAATGTGCCGGTTTCTTCGAGCTCGCTGTCGGGAACTTGGAGTCTCCAGAGAACAGCAGAGGAGATCAGATTCAAGCCGGCCCTGCCGTCAACTAGCATCTTATTGACCTTGAGGTTGCGGATCGTTGGGGAAACCAACATCGGCAAGCACCCGACCGTGGTTGTGCGCTCAGGGTGGTCCTCAGTGTCGAAGATGATAGGTGTGCTGGACCATCTCAGGGGTCGGCGTGACTCGATGGGTGGCTCCGCTGCGTTGACCTCCCGCACCCACCGTTTAAGCTGGTGGTGGGAAGCGTGCAGGGAGGCACCGCCGTCCACACACAAGACCTCAGTGGCTTTCTGAAACTCCTGCTCGCTGGTCTCGGGGTCTTCCATGTCTTTGTTGTCGTCATCGTCTTCATCCTTGTCGCATCCCCGGGGAGGTCTGTCTGCTTGCCGCTGCTTGTCCTTGCCGCGGCGCTCCCCCGGGCCGGGACGCTTCGTGCCGGATCCCCCGCCACCTGCCTGGGCTCTCTCCTTGTCGCGTCGTGCGTACTCGGCCTTCTGCAGCTCGACGAGTCGCTCGACTTGCTTGCAACTCTGGAGGTCGTGGCCCCTGGTACGGTGGATCTTGCAGTACTTCTTGTCGGTACCGTCCCGCTTATCGGCAGCAGCCACTGCCCCGGCAGTTGGCGCACCCGGCACCTGGGCTTTCTTGGCGGAGCCCTCGCTGCCGGACTTCTCGACAACCAGTACCTCTGGGTTTTTCTTCTTTTTGCCGTTCCGCCGCCGGCCTGTCCTTGCCGGGGCGGTACCTTCACTGTTGGATTCTGCTTCTCCAACACTTTCTCCGGGGAGCTTCCTCCCCTCCTCAGCGCGTGCACACTTGTCGGCCAGGGCGTAAAGCTCGCTGACCTCCTTGATTTTGCACATCGCCATCTCCTCCCGCATCCTGCGGTTACGCACGTTCTGGTGGAACACGCAGATCACCGCGGCTGGGTGGACGTCTGGGATGTTGTAGTGCACACGGCTGAACCTCTGGATGAACTCCCCCTTCTTCTGAACAAGAAAATGAAGATCGCTTGCCTGGCCATGGGGTTTGTGGCCGCCCGTGAAGGCGCCAACGAACTGATGGCATAGATCTGTCCAGGAGGAGATGGAGCCGTCCGGCAAGTGCATGAGCCAGGATCTGGTGTTGGGCTTGAGTACCAACGGGAAGTAGTTGGCAAGGATCTTATCGTCCCGTCCCCCGGCAGCCTGCACCGCAATGGTGTAGATGCTGAGGAACTCAGACGGATGCGACTTGCCGTCGTACTTCTTGGGCACGTCGGGCTTGAAGTTCTTCGTGCTGGGCCACTGGACTTGCCGCAGCTCGCGGGTGAACGCGGGGCAGCCTACCGAATACGGCAGTTCGCCTGGTTCCCCCGGCGCGGGCATGTTTCCAGAGGGCTCAACGCGCTGGTCTGATTGACTCCGCGCCTCTCTTCTGCGCTCGATGCGGGTTCGAGCGTCCTCTTCCCTTCGTTCGTGAAGGACTTGGCGCTGGTCGCGGCGAGTTCGCGGGTTCGACGACGCGGTGGAGTCGTTGTCGAGGTGAGCCCGGCGAGTCGGCGACCGCGGCTTCTGGGGCGGGGAGTGCACGGTGGTCGCACCCCCGCCATTCTTGGCGCCATCGGTTCTTGCCTGGGTGACTGGTCGCGGCTGCGACGCGCTGTGCTGCCGCGGGGTGTCGCCGTTGGCGAAACCGATGAGGCTCTAGATGGTTTCCCTCCAGTCGTCGAGCTTGTCCGCCGTTGGAGGGTAGTCTAGGAGCAGCTGAGCTCGCGCGAGAGCTTCTGCTGGGGTGGCGGGTAGAGGCTGCGAACGGCGCGAGGAGCGGGATGTGCTCGAACCCCTAACTATGTTAGAAGGAGCAGCACCCGGTCCAGGCAGCCGCGCAACGCTCGTTCCGGCACGCTGGATCGCATGCTGGTCCTGAGCACCTTGGGACCCACCAGCACGGTCTGGGTCCAGCGAGCGTATGGTACCATGGGTACTATGACGCTGCTGGTTTCGCGCCTCCTGAGAGGGGCGCGGGGCGAGCTCGGACGTCGCGGGACCAAGAACTGGTTCGACGGCGCCCGTTCCTCCGCCAGTGTCCTCTCCACCACCCGTCTGCTGCATGGGCGGTGGGTTCGGCGCTGACGGACCGGTCGCCTCCGGAGCTTTCTTCTTCGGCGCCATGCTGGCGCAAACAATGAGAGTCTGGCTCGCGTGGACGCCGGATCTGATTCACACAACCTCGACGCAGCCCCCTACCTGTCGCGCCAAAGATGTCGGGGGATATCTGCCTCCACGAGCACCTATGGGGACGGAGCCCCTTGTCGGTTCAGCGGGGGCGGAGGTTGCACAAAGAGCAGATCGAGGCGACACACACACACAACGATTTTACCCAGCTTCGGGCCG
Organism: Aegilops umbellulata; assembly: GCA_032464435.1. Classification (NCBI taxonomy): domain Eukaryota; kingdom Viridiplantae; phylum Streptophyta; class Magnoliopsida; order Poales; family Poaceae; genus Aegilops; species Aegilops umbellulata. The sequence continues at coordinate 153,570,229 of CP136058.1, read as the reverse complement.
CACGGATGCGTAAAACCCTACTGCTGCTTGTCTGGTTGATTCGAGTTCTTGCTCTGGAGCGCAAGAAGCTACAGTAAGTTGGAGCTGGACGTAGACGAGGGTCTACTGGGCGTCCTCCTGGTTTTCTGTCTCTCCTCTCTAGGGTTCGATCTCCCCTCCCCCCTCCCTACATGCGCATGGGCCTCCTTTTATATGCCAAGGGGTTTTCCACAGGTAGCGACGCAGGTGAGGGTAAAAATGGCAAGGAACTGTGCGAACAGGGGTCGCACAGTGCTATCACACCTAACTCTGACGGCGGGAGACAAAGGCATTAAATGCCCGTCTGGATCGCCTGAACAGTGCCGAGGCGGACCGTTAGGAGCGCCTCCGCTCGCCACGGGGGCGACTCTGCCAATGTCGCATGCCACCGCGCGTCTCAGGTTGCGCGGCGCCCCGCCACGTGTCTCCGGGGAAGCCCCAGAGCGACGTGTGGGCCGGTGAGCTGGAGCGCATGCCTAAGGTGGTGGTTTGTCGCGGCAAGTGGCTTGCCGTGGTGGTCGCCTTGCCGCACCTGAGAGCTTGCCGCTCGTCAGGCCTTGCCGGGGCGCGCGGCGCGCCGCGGCGGGCTTCTCTTGGGGTGCCTTGGCTTGGCCGTCCCGACGAGCTCCTCCCGCCGGGGCCTTGGTGCTTCGGCTCAGTCGTCCCGGCAAGCTCCTCTTGCCGGGGCTTTGTCGCCTTGGCCCGACAAGCTCCTCTTGCCGGACCTCGCCTGCTTGGCCCGGCAAGCTCCTCTTGCCGGGGCTTGGTCTTCTAGGCTCGATCACTTGGCCTTCGTCCGGCCCAAAAAGGGCCGTGGAGACTCTTGTCGCTCCCCTGGCAGGCCTTGCCGCGGTATGCTACTACTGCCCGTGCACAAGTTCACTTTTTATAAATTCTTCCAATATCCTAATTCACTTTTTATAATGAAGTATGATCTCTATTCGTCGTTTACACCCACACAATCCTCTTATCTTTGTAGCTAGCTAGTGCTAACTTTCTCTCATGCATGCAGACGCCTGCATCCCTCTCACCCTGCCTCAGCATTCTCTAGCTCCATCGCGCAAATTCATCTTTTCACTTTAGGTCGTTTACCCATGGTGTGTGTAGCCCCCCTAGCTCCTTCTTTACGGCACACATCGATCGATATGCCTCTCTAGCCAGGTGTGCCTAGCACAAAACACAAGCTTCCCCTCTTCTCTTATCACCGTCCATGCATCACTCCCACCACTCTTTTCATCGATCTCGTACTCGCACACTCCTCCCCCCTCGATATAGTATGACTCTCGCACCACCTCCTAGATGCATCTCTCTCTCTCTCTCTCTATCCTTCTCCCCATGCCTCATTTGCTTCTAACACACACATGCATGTATGCTGATCGATCTCCCAACATATACCTAGGTCGACTTTAACTATTCCCCCCATCGATCGACGTACCTCACAAGTTATGTCTCTCCTTTCTCTGACAAAGGACGATTGATCTTCCTATGTAGTTATGTCTGCTTACCACAGCCATAACGCCCCCACCCCCTCATCATTCGTGCATGCCTCCTGACATGTCTCTCACACGCACGTGCACAGACAGGCAGCCATCCCCTCTCTTATTGATATTGTGGGCGTGCCCTCCGGTTGTCTAGCAAGCCTATCCCACCATTTGTTAGAAGAACTCCACTACCACCCCTCCAACACTCTAGCTCTGTCTCTCTCCCAATCTTATTCTACTCCTACACATATGCATGGATGCCGATCGATCTCCCTTAATACATGAGGTAGATCGATCTCCCTTAATACTTGAGGTAGGCCTCTGTCCTCCTCCACACATATACTAGCCATTGTACCTCTATAGTTAATTAGGCCTCCCTCCCCCCCCCCCCACTGAGGGAGTCATGGATTAGGGGGTCCTCGGACAGCCGGACTATATACTTTGGCCGGACTGTTGGACTATGAAGATACAAGATTGAAGACTCCGTCCCATGTCCGGATGGGATTCTCCTTGGTGTGGAAGGCAATCTTGGCAATTCGGATCTGTAGATCTCCTCCCTTGTAACCGACTCTGTGTAACCCTAGCCCCCTCCGGTGTCTACATAAACCGGAGGATTTAGTCCGTAGGACAACAACAATCATAATCATAGGCTAGCTCCTAGGGTTTAGCCTCTACGATCTCGTGGTAGATCAACTCTTGTAATACTCATATCATCAAGATCAATCAAGCATGAAGTAGGGTATTACCTCCATCGAGAGGGCCCGAACCTGGGTAAACATTGTGGCCCCCGCCTCCTGTTACCATCCGCCTTAGACGCACAGTTCGGGACCCCCTACCCGAGATCCGCCGGTTTTGACACCGACATTGGTGCTTTCATTGAGAGTTCCTCTGTGCCGTCACCATAATGCTTGATGGCTCCTTCAATCATCGACAACGATGCGATCCAGGGTGAGGTTTTTCTCCCCGGACAGATCTCTGTATTCGGCGGCTTCACACTGCGGGCCAACTCGCTTGATCATCTGGAGCACATCGAAAGCTACGCCCATGGTCGCCAGGTCAGGTTTTGAAGCATAAACTATACTGCCGACATCCGCAGAGACTTGATCATTGCCGGATTCGAGCCCATGTCAGGTGCGCCGCACAGTCACGACGAGCATGACTTAGCTCTACTGTCAGACGGTGTTTGGGAGATCACACCTGTGGCTACTCCGGCCCTCAACCCGAAGCATATTGCGCCGTCCAAGGAAGGGTGGATGGACCCCGCCATGGAGGCCGCACAGTCAATGGCGATAGAGGCGAATACTGACTTCACCTCCTATGAGACCTGTGTCGCCGGACTCTTGGATTCGTCCCCGGCCACGGGCTCCGAACCGCTTGCGTCAGTGCCTATCAAATCTGATTGTGCACCGATCATGGAGTTTACCTCCGCGGATATTTTCCAGCACTCGCCCTGGGGCGACGTGCTAGATTCTTTAAAGTCCCTCTCCTTGTTAGGAGACCCTAGGCCGAACTATGTCCGGCTCGAGTGGGAAACGGTCGACGAAGAAATCCGTTCCCCACCCACCACCCACTTAATAGCCACCGTCGACGATTTAACTGACATGCTTGATTTCGACTCTGAAGACATCTACGGTATGGACGATGATGCACGAGAGGAACAGGAACCCACAGGGCGCTGGACAGCCACTTCATCACACGATATATATATGGTGGATACACCCAAAGAAAACAATGACGAGGAACGGAAGGAATCAGCGAAGGATAACCCCCTCGAGAAGCAACCAAAGCGATGATGATACGTCTCCAATGTATCTATAATTTTTGATTGCTCCATGCTATATTATCTACTGTTTTGGACAATATTGGGCTTTATTATCCACTTTTATATTATTTTTGGGACTAACCTATGAACCGGAGGCCCAACCCAGAATTGTTGTTTTTTGCCTATTTCAGTGTTTCGAATAAAAGGAATATCAAACGGAGTCCAATTGATCTGAAACTCCACGGAACTTATTTTTGGACCAGAAGAAGCCCACGGAGTATTGGAGTTGCACCAGGGGAGTCCCGGGCTGCCCACGAGGGTGGGGGGGGGCGTGCCCACCCCCCTAGAGCGTGCCCCTGCCTCACGGACAGCCCGGAGGTCCACCGACGTACTTCTTCCGCCTATATAACTCCATATACCCTAAAAACTTCGGAGAATAGAATAGATCGGGAGTTCCACCGCCGCAAGCCTCTGTAGCTACCAAAAACCAATTGGGACCCTGTTCCAGCACCTTGCCGGAGGGGGGAACCCTCACCGGTGGCCATTTTCATCATCCCGACGTTCTCCATGACGAGGAGGGAGTAGTTTACCCTCGGGGCTGAGGGTATGTACCAGTAGCTATGTGTTTGATCTCTCTCTCTCTCTCTCTCTCTCTCTCTCTCTCGTGTTTTTGATTTGGCACAATCTTGATGTATCGCGAGCTTTGCTATTATAGTTGGATCTTATGTTTCTTCTCCCCCTCTACTCTCTTGTAATGGATTGAGTTTCCCCTTTGAAGTTATCTTATCGCATTGAGTCTTTAATGATTTGAGAATACTTGATGTATGTCTTGCCGTGCATATCTGTGGTGACAATGGGATATCACGTGATTCACTTGATGTATGTTTTGGTGATCAACTTGCGGGTTCCGCCGATGAACCTATGCATAGGGGTTGGCACACATTTTCGTCTTGATTCTCCGGTAGAAACTTTGGGGCATTCTTTGAGGTTCTATGTGTTGGTTGAATAGATGAATCTGAGATTGTGTGATGCATATCGTATAATCATACCCACGGATACTTGAGGTGACATTGGAGTATCTAGGTGACATTAGGGTTTTGGTTAATTTGTGTCTTAAGGTGTTATTCTAGTACGAACTCTAGGGCTGTTTGTGACACTTATAGGAATAGCCCAACGGATTGATTGGAAAGAATAACTTTGAGGTGGTTTCGTACCCTACCATAATCTCTTTGTTTGTTCTCTGCTATTAGTGAATTTGGAGTGACTCTTTGTTGCATGTTGAGGGATAGTTATATGATCCAATTATGTTATTATTGTTGAGAGTACTCGCACTAGTGAAAGTATGAACCCTAGGCCTTGTTTCCTAGCATTGCAATACCGTTTGTGCTCACTTTTATCATTAGTTACCTTGCTGTTTTTATATTTTCAGATTACAAAAACCTTTATCTATCATCCATATTGCACTTGTATCACCATCTCTTCGCCGAACTAGTGCACCTATACAATTTACCATTGTATTGGGTGTGTTGGGGACACAAGAGACTCTTTGTTATTTGGTTGCAGGATTGCTTGAGAGTGACCATCTTCATCCTACGCCTCCCATGGATTGATAAACTGTAGGTCATCCACTTGAGGGAAATTTGCTACTGTCCTACAAACCTCTGTACTTGGAGGCCCAACAACGTCTGCAAGAAGAAGGTTGTGTAGTAGACATTAGATGACGTAGGCGCCGCTCCAAATCCCACCTCGGCAAAAACAACGATAATAACGCAAGAAAGAATAATACCCCGGTCGACTCCAGAGGAAACGACGACCACATGGACCCAGTGACAGAGAAGGATGAGCCAGCGAACGGCGAACATAGTACGGAGCCGCTGTCCGATCACGGCGATGCCGAGGGTAAAACTAATCTACCTGTCTCCGGAGAGGATAACAGTCCGGACGACGATGCACACATCATCCCGGAAAGGCACTTGGAGCAAGAGAACCTCCATAGAAGGCTTATTGCCACCGCGAGGAGTCTAAAGAAGCATAAGAAAAGGCTTAAGGCCGCGCAAAACACACTCAACAGTAGATGGAATAAAGTGCTCGACACAAGAAAAGTACGGTGGCAGTCGCCACACAAAGAGCTATCCAAAGCGCAAGCTGCTGCCTGAATTCGATGACGAGGCTTTAGAGCCTATACAACCGAAAAATAAAACGGCCGATCAGCCGGATCGACCACCCCGTGGCCGCGATAGGGCGGCTAACGATGTCGCACATAAGTCAGCACACGATTTACGTGAGGACTTGCACCAAAAAAACCGGTATGACCAGGTCCATCTACAGATCTAGAAAGCGCGCCCCGGCGCAGAAGCAAAACCAAACACTACAAGTGTCAGCATGCCATGACACATCCAAATACAGGGGTGCCGCGCACCCCCTATGCTTCACTGGTGAGGTGCTGGATCACGAATTTCCAAAGGGATTCAAGCCCGTGAACATAGAGGCATACAACGGAACGACGGACCCTGGGGTCTGGATTGAGGACTTTATCCTTCATATCCATATGGCTCGCGGAGATGATCTCCACGCCATCAAATACTTGCCCCTCAAGTTGAAAGGACCAGCTCGGCACTGGGTGAAGAGCCTCCCCGAAAACTCAATTGGAAGTTGGGAGGAGCTTGAGGATGCTTTTAGGGCCAAATTTCAAGGGACCTATGTCTGGCCTCCGGATGCAGACGATTTAAGTCATATAATTCAACAGCCTGGAGAGTCTGCCCGAAAGCTTTGGAACAGATTCCTCACTAAGATGAATCAAATAGTCGACTGCCTGGACGCCGAAGCCCTAGCGGCTTTCAAACAAAGCGTGCGGGACGAATGGCTCACCAGACACCTCGGCCAATAAAAACCAAGGACAATGGCAGCCCTAACAAGCCTTATGACCTGCTTTTGTGCGGGCGAAGATAGTTTGCTGGCCCGTAGCGGCACCAGCGACCTAGGCACATCTGAAGTGAGGGATGTCAATGGAAAACCACAACGCAATAAAAGCAAGCGTCGAAACAATGAAGATAGCCCAGACAACGCGGCAGTAAACGCCGGATTCAGGGGCTCTCGACCCGGTCAACGGAAAAATCCATTCAAAGGCAGTAGAGATGGACTGTCCATCCTAAACAAGATTCTAGACAGATTATGTCAGATTCACGGCACCTCCGACAAACCTGCAAATCACACCAATAGAGAATGCTGGGTCTTCAAGCAGGCCGACAAGCTAAATGCCGAACACAAGGGGAGGGAAACACCAAGTGAAGACGAGGATGAGCCTCGCCAGCAAAACACTGGGGGACAGAAAAAATTCCCACTAGAGGTCAAAACAGTGAACATGATTCACGTAACCAAGAGGAGGAGTAAACGCGCACTCCGAGACATACGCGTCGTGGAACCCGTCACCCCCAAGTTCAACCCTTGGTCGGCTTGCCCGGTCACATTTGATCACAGGGATCACCGACTAGTATCTGGCACGGAGGATCGGCTGCCTTGGTACTAGACCCAATAATTAGCGGATACCATCTCACCCGAGTCCTTATGGATGGCGGCAGTAGTCTTAATCTGATATATCAGGACACATTCCGCAAAATGGGGATAGACTCGACAAGAATCAGTCAAAGCAATACTACCTTTAAAGGAGTAATACCAGGCCCAGAGGCCCGCTTCACGGGCTCTCTAATACTAGAGGTTGTATTCGGTTCTCCCGACAACTTCCGAAGTGAAAAGCTAACCTTCGACATCGCTCCTTTCCGAAGCGACTATCAAGCACTACTCAGAAGAATGGCCTTCGCTCGTTTTAATACAGTACCGCATTACGCTTATCTCAAGCTTAAGATGCCCGGTCCGCGTGGCATCATCATAGTTAGCGGAAACACAGAGTGTTCCTTACGTGCGGAAGAATGTGTGGCGGCTTTAGCAGCTGAACACTGAACGACCTCTCCAACTAGAATAAATGATCGGTCGTCAAGACCGCGGACACGGCTAGACGAGTCCGGCGCACCACTACCTGTAACAGCTCAGACAAACCTGAGATTGGGTCGATGGATATACCCCCATAGGTGGCGATAGGGACTTCCCGCATGTAAAAAAGATGACAGTTCGGCTTGACCTTATTTAGATTGAATTTTAATGGTTTATTAAGAATAACAAATTTTTCGCACGAAGACTTTCACATGAGTTTTTCTCTTTTACAGATGATAATCGTGCTACAACCTTCCAGGATACGGCACAACGGAGATACAACCTTCCAGGATATGGCCTTAATGGACCAAGACGTTGGATCAAGTGTGAATACGCGCTTTTCCGAACACGCCTGCATTATATGCGTGGGGGCTGAAGCCGACGACTGCAAACTTTCAGGTTATATACATAAACGGCCGCACAGGAGGCATCATAATACTTTCAGGCAAAAGTATAAACAAAGCCTTTATAATCACAATAGCATTGTTTTTACAATCGAGATACATGTCACTCGAACATGATACTCTTCAAGCACTAAGCCTCTATTAAACGAGCACCTTCTAGGACTTCTTCAAAATAGTTCTCAGCCGAGACCAGGCCTATGGCCGGATCTCTGCCCAGTATGTCTTAACACGGGTAAGAGCCATCCGCGCACCCTCTATGCACGCCGACCTATTTACAGCATCGATATGCAGCACAACACCAAGGAATCGTTGCACTAAACCAAAATAACTATTCGGCCTTGGTCCTTCCGGCCAAAGATGATCCACGAAAGACCTCATGGCAAGTCCGGACAATCAATGGAGTTCAGCCAACTCGACCATTTGTTCATTTCACAGTAGCGGACGCGTTGGAGCATTGAACTGCGATCAGAACAACTTTTCCACTTCGTGATATTTTTGATCTTTGAAAAACTCAGTCGCATCAGCAGCACTCATGGCCAAGTCCACGTACGCGTCTTCAGCACTCCATAATTTATCTAGAGGGGCATACTTTGGATCTCCAAATTTCGTCCGCAACAAAAAGGGCTTCCCAGCCGTGATATTTCCGGCTTGACGAAGCTCCTCCTTCACTGCTCTGATTTTAGAGCGGGTTTCCTTGGCTGCTACCATGGCTTTCTTCAGGTCCGCCGCTTTAGCTTGGCTTTCCTTTTCAAGAAGCTCATACCGGTCGGCGGCATCCTTCATCTCAACAACCATCTTGGCTATTTTATCTTCGCTCTGGCGATGAGCAGCTTGTTCGGCTCTTAACTCCTCGGCCGCCTTTAGGGAGGCCGCATCGCTTCTCCTGGCTTGTTCCTTGGCTTGGACAAGCTCCGCCCGAAGGGTCACGCGGTGGCAGCTCCATCTGCAGTCACATCATATTACAAAAACTAGCATCATGCTCCTCTTAATATCTGTTGACCACCGGAGAATACATACCCTGTGCATCGTCAAGACGCTTGTTTACAAGCAAGATGTCGGCATCTGCCGCATCAAGTTGCCGCCTCAGTTCGGCAAACTCACCAGTCCGGCCAGCCACCGGACCCTCATCCACCTGCACATGAAAGCAGCATGATCATTACCTAGGACTATGATCCTCTGTTTGCCGTCTTTGGACAGCAACCAGAGTCTCAGGGGATACTATCTGCATAGGACACACCTAGCTTGTGCGGTACCGTCAATATATATATATATATATATATATATATATATATATATATATATATATATATATATATTACTTTGCATACCTCAAAGCCTCTTAGTAGGCTCATAAGATCTTCATGCAACCCACTTTCGGCGGATGAAATCCTCTCAACCACCGTACCCATTAAAGTACGATGCGCCTCTGAGATAGCAGCTTGCTCCAGAAGATTCATCAGTGTGTCGGGTCTTGCACCAGACAGTCCCGGACTCTTTCTGTTGCTCTCCTTAGGAGCCGAATACTCCGGACTTCGGATGGCCGAAGGGTTACCTTTCGGCCTTGGCGGATCAGGAGAAATCCTCCATGACGACACCTCAGGGTCGTCCGCCTCATGAGGCGGGGAGATAGGGGGAGGCGTTTTGCTCTCCATCATCTCTGGAAGAAGATCCCCCGAAGACGAACTCTGTCGAGAAGGGCTACGATCCGAACTGAAAGTCATACGTCTCGGTTATTGTCCTCGGAAACGAAGCAGGATATATTTACTATAAAGTACTCTTGTTCACTTACAGCTTGGTGGAGGGCTGATCCCCTTGCGGCCATTGTGCGATAAGGATGCCCTCTGGGGCAGGGCCCCCAGGCGAAGGTTTCTTCCCTCGTTTGGAAACCGTTGTTTCCAATACTTCCGAGGCGGTCCTTTTCCTTCCTTGGGGAGAGGGAATTCCAGATTCTTCTCCCCGATTACCCTCCTTCGCGGAGACACTAATTCCTCTAGTTTGGTGTAATGCGTGAGGCCCGCTTTCGGCTTCTTTATTACTCCCTTTATCTTCCCCCGATGGCACTTGATAAGGTGCGAGCTCAAGCATCCTGGCTAGTACAGGATCCGGTGAGCCTTCAGGAAGGGGGGCCGAACACCTGATCATCTTCGCCTTTCTTATCCAGTCCTGGCCAAGAGCAGTTTTTTCAGAATGATGTTAGGACAGATGAAAAGACATCGTGTTCAGCTGCAGAAATACTTACATGGGTATCTGGACGATTATAGTTTAGACCCGCATCGTCGGTGGTGTCCGGACACTTTATTCGTGATCCAAAGAAAAATCCATACATCCGTTCGAGCGTCACGCCGAAGAATTGCTAAATAGTCCGCGGTCCTTCTGGGTTGAACTCCCACATGCGGAGAGGTCGATGTTGACATGGCAGGACCCGACGAACTAGCATGACTTGCTTTACCTTGACAAGGCTGATATCTCTCTTGAGGAGATCTCGGATGCGACTCTGCAATATCGGCACGTCATTAACTGGCCCCCAGTCCAGGCTCTTGTTGACCCATGACGCCAGTTGTGGTGGCGGGCCCGAACGGAAGGCGGGGGCAGCTATTGCTACCTCTTGGGCACTGCGTTGGATTTCCTTGAAGAGGAAAGGATGATGCATCAAAGTAGCGTAAGTATTTCCCTTAGTTTTTGAGAACCAAGGTATCAATCCATTAGTAGGCTACGCGCGAGTCCCTCATACCTACACAAAGCAATTAACTCCTCGCAACCAACGTGATAAGGGGTTGTCAATCCCTTCACGGTTACTTACGAGAGTGAGATCTGATAGATACAATAGATAATATTTTTGGTATTTTTGTGATAAAGATGCAAAGTAAAATAAAAGCAAAGTAAAAAAGCAAAGGCAATATTAAAGTGACGGAAGATTAATATGATGAAGATAGACCCGGGGGCCATAGATTTCACTAGTGGCTTCTCTCAAGAGCATAAGTATTTTACAGTGGGTGAACGAATTACTTTGAGCAATTGACAGAATTGAGCATAGTTATGAGAGTATCTAGGTATGATCATGTATATAGGCATCACATCCGAGACAAGTAGACTGACTCCTGCCTGCATCTACTACTATTACTCCACTCATCAACCGCTATCCAGCATGCATCTAGAGTATTAAGTTCAAGAAAACAGAGTAACGCCTTAAGCAAGATGACATGATGTAGAGGAATAAATTCATGCAATATGATAAAAACCCCATCTTGTTATCCTCGATGGCAACAATACAATACGTGCCTTGCTGCCCCTACTATCATTGGGAAAGGACACCGCAAGATTGAACCCAAAGCTAAGCACTTCTCCCATTGCAAGAAAAATCAATCTAGTAGGCCAAACCAAACTGATAATTCGAAGAGACTTGCAAAGATAACCAATCATACATAAAATAATTCAGAGAAGATTCAAATATTGTTCATAGATAATCTTGATCATAAACACACAATTCATCGGTCTCAACAAACACACCGCAAAAAGAAGATTACATCGAATAGATCTCCACGAGAGAGGGGGAGAACATTGTATTGAGATCCAAAAAGAGAGAAGAAGCCATCTAGCTACTAAATATGGACCCAAAGTTCTGAGGTAAACTACTCACACTTCATCGGAGAGGCTATGGTGATGATGTAGAAGCCCTCCGTGATGGATGCCCCCTCCGGCGGAGCTCCGGAACAGGCCCCAAGATGGGATCTCGTGGGTACAAAAGGTTGCGGCGGTGGAATTAGGTTTTTGGCTCCGTATCTGATCGTTTGGGGGTACGTTGGTATATATAGGAGGAAGCAGTACGTCGGTGGAGCAAGGTGGGGCCCACGAGGGTGGAGGGCGCGCCCTGGGGGGTGGGCGCGCCCCCTACCTCGTGCCCACCTCCTTTCTTTCTTGACGTAGGGTCCAAGTCTCCTGGATCATATTCGGTGAGAAAATCACGTTCCCGAAGGTTTCATTCCGTTTGGACTCCGTTTGATATTCCGTTTCTTCGAAACTCTGAAATAGGCAAAAAACAGCAATTCTGGGCTGGGCCTCCGGTTAATAGGTTAGTCCCAAAAATAATATAAAAGTGGAAAATAAAGCCCAATATTGTCCAAAATAGTAGATATTATATAGCATGGAGCAATAAAAACTTATAGATACGTTGGAGACGTATCAGGCATGATAAAAACAGAATTTTTGATGCCGAGTGCTACTTGGCATAATTTCAATGCAATTATTCTTAATTGTGGTATGAATACTTAGATCCAAAATATTCAAGACAAAAGTTCATATTGACATAAAAATAATAATACTTCAAGCATACTAACAAAACAATCGTGTCTTCTCAAAATAACATGGCCAAAGAAAGTTATCCCTACAAAATCATATAGTCTGGCTATGCTCTATCTTCACCACACAAAGTATTTAAATCATGCAAAACCCCGATGACAAGCCAAGCAATTGTTTGATACTTTTGACATTCTCAAAACTTTTTCAATCTTCACGTAATACATGAGCGCGAGCCATGGATATAGCACTATATGTGGAACAAAATGGTGGTTGTGGAGAAGACAAAAAGGGAGAAGATATTCTCACATCAACTAGGCGTATCAACGGGCTATGGAGATGCCTATCAATAGATATCAATGTGAGTGAGTAGGGATTGCCATGCAACGGATGCACTAGAGCTATAAGTATATGAAAGCTCAACGAAAGAAACTAAGTGGGTGTGCATCCAAATCGCTTGCTCACGAAGACCTAGGGCATTTTGAGGAAGCCCATCATTGGAATGTACAAGCCAAGTTCTATAATGAAAAATTCCCACTAGTATATGAAAGTGACAAAATGAGAGACTCTCTATCATGAAGATCATGGTGCTACTTTGAAGCACAAGTGTGGTAAAAGGATAGTAACATGTCCCTTCTCTCTTTTTCTCTCATTTTTTTGTTTGGGCCTTTTCTATTTTCTTATGGCCTCTTTTTTTATTTTATTTTTGTTTTTTGTCTGGAGTCTCATCCCGACTTGTGGGGGAATCATAGTCTCCATCATCCTTTCCTCACCTGGGACAGTGCTCTAAAAATGATGATCATCACACTTTTATTTTCTTCCAATTCAACAATTACAACTCGATACTTAGAACAAAATATGATTCTATATGAATGCCTCCGGCGGTGTACCGGGATATGCAATGAATCAAGAGTGACATGTATGAAAGAATTATTAACGGTGGCTTTGCCACAAATAAGATGTCAAGTACATGATCATGCTAAGCAATATGACAATGATGGAGCGTGTTATAATAAACGGAATGGTGGAAAGTTGCATGGAAATATATCTCGGAATGGCTATGGAAATGCCATGATAGGTATGTATGGTGGATGTTTTGAGGAAGGTATATGGTGGGTGTATGATACCGCCGAAAAGTGCGTGGTATTAGAGAGGCTAGCAATGGTGGGAGGAAGAAAAGTGCGTATAATCCATGGACTCAACATTAGTCATGAAGAACTCATATACTTATTGCAAAAATCTACAAGTTATCAAAGCAAAGTATTACGCGCATGCTCCTAGGGGGATAGATTGGTAGGAAAAGACCATCGCTCGTCCCCGACCGCCACTAAAAGGAAGACAATCAATAAATAAATCATGCTCCGACTTCATCACATAACGGTTCACCATACGTGCATGCTACGGGAATCACAAACTTTAACACAAGTATTTTTCAAATTCACAACTACTCAGCTAGCATGACTCTAATATCACCATCTTCATATCTCAAAACAATTATCAAGCATCAAACTTTTCTTAGTATTTAATGCACTCCAAAGAAAGTTTTAGAAATCTTGAATACCAAGCATATTAAGATTATTAAGCAAATTACCATGCTATTTAATATTCTCAAAATAATCTAAGTGAAGCATGAGCGATCAATAGTTTCTATAAAACAAATCCACCACCATGCTCTAAAAGATATAAGTGAAGCACTAGAGCAAAACTATAGAACTCAAAAGATATAACTGAAGCACATAGAGTAGTCTAACAAATTCCAAATCATGTATGGCTCTCTCAAAAGGTGTGTACAGCAAGGATGATTGTGGTAAACTAAAAAGCAAAGACTCAAATCATACAAGACGCTCCAAGCAAAACACATATCATGTGGTGAATAAAAATATAGCTCCAAGTAAAGTTACCGATGGAAGTAGACGAAAGAGGGGATGCCTTCCGGGGCATCCCCAAGCTTTGACTTTTTGGTCTCCCTAGATTATCTTGGGGGTGCCATGGGCATACCCAAGCTTAGTCTCTTGCCACTCCTTGTTCCATAATCCATCAAAAGATTTCACCCAAAACTTGAAAACTTCACAACACAAAACTCAACAGAAATCTCGTGAGTTCCGTTAGCGAAAGAAAACAAAACATCACTTCAAGGTACTGTAATGAACTCATTATTTATTTCTATTGGTGTTAAACTTACTGTATTCCAACTTCTCTATGGATTATAAACTATTTTACTAGCCATAGATTCATCAAAATAAGCAAACAACACACGAAAAACGGAATCTGTCAAAAACAGAACAGTCTGTAGTAATCTATAACTAACACAAACTTCTGGAACTCCAAATATTCAGCAAAAATAGGAAGACCTAGGCAATTTGTTTATTGATCAGCAGCAATTGGAATTACTATTTTGTCACGTTCTGGTGATTTTTAACAATTGTTTTCGTGAACAGAACGTTTCTGGAAATTACAGCAAGATCAAATAACTATCATCCAAGAAGATCCTATAGGTTTAACTTGGCACAAACACTAACTAAAACATAAAAACACATCTAACCAGAGGCTAGATCAAATATTATTGAATAAAAGCAAGGAAAAATATTGGGTTGTCTCCCAACAAGCGCTTTTATTTAAGGGAAAACTTTGTTTTTGCCACTCTAGTTTTTGCCCACTTTGCTTATGCCACTCCAGAACTTGACATCTGACTTTTGCCACTCTTAGCTTTTGACAATACATCACAAATGCCATTCAGTGGCAAAAACGATAATTTTTCATTTCACTTTTGCCACTCTTAGATTTTGCAATGTATCACAATTTCCACTCTGAAAATTTTGCTTTTGCCACTGAATGGAAAAATTGATATATTGTCTAAAGCTAAGAGTGGCAAAAGTGAAATGTTAAATTCTAGAGTGGCATAAGCAAAGTGGGCAAAAGCTAGAGTGGCAAAAACAAAGTTTTCCCTTTATTTAAAGCCTTTTTAGCTAGGCATTGAGATTTCAATGATGCTCACAAGAAAGACAAGAATTGAGGCACAAAGAGAGCATCATAAAACATGTGACAAACACACTTAAGTCTAACATACTTCCTATGCATAGGCATATTATAGCCAAACAAATTATCGTAGCAAGCAAAAACTAGCATATGCAAGGAAGCGGAAAGGAACAATAGCAATCTCAACATAACGAGAGGTAATTTAGTAACATGAAAATTTCTATAACCATATTTTCCTCTCTCATAATAATTACATGTAGGATCATAAGAAAATTCAACAATATAGCTATCACATGCATGCGAAGTTGACACTCTTCCAAAATAGTGGGATTATCATTAACTAAAGTCATGATTTCTCCAAGCCCACTTTTATAGAAAATTTCATAAGATTGAATGTTATCCAAATATGTGGGATCTAAAGTTGAAACTCTTCCAAACTCACTTTCAATATTATTGCAAACACTATTATCAATCTTATATTCATCATGGGGCTTAAATAAATTTTCAAGATCATAAGAAGAATCTCCCCAATCATGACTATTGGACATAGAAAAACTAGCATCCCCAAGCTTAGGGTTTTGCATATTATTAGCATAATTTACATCAATAGAATTTATAATAAAATCATTGCAATCATGCTTTTTATTCAAAGATCTATCATGAATCACTTCATCACAATTTTCAGATTTACGGATTTCAGGCAAAACCTTATAAAGATAATCTAGTGCATCCAAATCACTAGGAATTGGTTCATCATAATTGGATGTCTTAAAAAGATTGGCAAGCGGATGAGGATCCATAGATATTAGCTTCTCCGTTTAGGAATAAATACTCAACTATTTCAATCAAACGAGCAAACGAGCCAAGTAAGACATTAAGACAAACGAAAAGACGAATGGAAAAAAGAGGGCGAATAAAACGGCAAGGGTGAAGTGGGGGAGAGGAAAAGGAGAGGCAAATGGCAAATAATGTAATGCGGGAGATAAGGGATTGTGATGGGTACTTGGTATGTTGACTTTTCCGTAGACTCCACGGCAATGGCGCCAGAAATTCTTCTTGCTACCTCTTGAGCACTGCGTTGGATTTCCTTGAAGAGGAAAGGATGATGCAGCAAAGTAGAGTAAGTATTTCCCTCAGTTTTTCAGAACCAAGGTATCAATCCGGTAGGAGGCTACGCATGAGTCCCTCGTACCTACACAAAGCAATTAACTCCTCGCAACCAACGCGATAAGGGGTTGTCAATCCCTTCACGGTCACTTACGAGAGTGAGATATGATAGATAATATTTTTGGTATTTTTGTCATAAAGATTCAAAGTAAAATAAAAGCAAAGTAAAAAAGCAAAGGCAATAATGAAGTGATGGAAGATTAATATGATGAAGATAGACCCGGGGGCCATAGATTTCACTAGTGGCTTCTCTCAAGAGCATAAGTATTTTACGGTGGGTGAACGAATTACTGTTGAGCAATTGACAGAATAGAGCATAGTTATGAGAGTATCTAGGTATGATCATGTATATAGGCATCACGTCCGAGACAAGTAGGCCGACTCCTGCCTGCATCTACTACTATTACTCCACTCATTGATCGTTATCCAGCATGCATCTAGAGTATTATGTTCAAGAAAATAGAGTAACGCCTTAAGCAAGATGACATGATGTAGAGGGATAAATTCATGAAATATGATAAAAACCCTATCTTGCTATCCTCGATGGCAACAATACAATACGTGCCTTGCTGCCCCTACTGTCACTGGGAAAGGACACCGCAAGATTGAACCCAATGCTAAGCACTTCTCCCATTGCAAGAAAAATCAATCTAGTAGGCCAAACCAAACTGATAATTCGAAGAGACTTGCAAAGATAACCAATCATACATAAAATAATTCAGAGAAGATTCAAATATTGTTCATAGATAATCTTGATCATAAACCCACAATTCATCGGTCTCAACAAACACACCACAAAAAGAAGATTACATCGAATAGATCTCCACGAGAGAGGGTGAGAACATTGTATTGAGATCCAAAAAGAGAGAAGAAGCCATCTAGCTACTAACTATGGACCCGAAGGTCTGAGGTAAACTACTCACACTTCATCGGAGAGGCTATGGTGATGATGTACAAGCCCTCCGTCCAGCGGAGCTCCGGAACAGGCCCCAAGATGGGATCTCGTGGGTACAGAAGGTTGCGGCGGTGGAATTAGTTTTTTGGCTCCGTATCTAATCGTTTGGGGGTACGTAGGTATATATATAGGAGGAAGAAGTACGTCGGTGGAGCAAGGTGGGGCCCACGACGGTGGAGGGCGCGCCCTAGGGGGGGGGGGGTGGGCGCGTGTCACGCCCAAGATGCGACCCTATCCTAAAGGAACTCGAAGGTCCCACCAAGGATAGAAGCGCATCTTGAAGACGCTTTTGCAAGGTGGATATCATTACATCAACATTACGTAATAGTGGGGATACAACCAAGGCATACAATGTCACATGAATACAACAATGCATTAAATACAAGATCAACATCCGACTACGGATGAAACATAAACAAAACTCAAACGACATCCACCCTGCTAGCCCAGGCTGCCGACCAGGAACCTATCCCTCAATCGAAGAAGAAGTAGAAGAAGAACTCCAACACAGATAAACATCGCTCTCACGTCAAGATCATCGCATCACCTGTACCTGCAACTGGTTTGTAGTAATTTGTGAGCCACGAGGACTCAGCAATCCCATTACCATGGGTATCAAGACTAGCAAAGCTTAAAGGGTATGGAAGGGGTAAAGTGGTGAGGTTGCAACAGCGACTAAGCATCTATGGTGGCTAACTTACACAAATAAGAGCGAGAAGAGAGGTAAAGCAAGCGGTCGTCAACTAGTAATGATCAACAAGTGATCCTGAACTCCTACTTACGTCAGACATAACCCAGAAACCGTGTTCTCCTCTCGAACAACCCCGAAAAGAGACACTCACGGTTACGCACACGGTTGGTATATTTTAGAAGAGTTTACTTTAAGTTTACTACAACTGGACATTAACAAATTCCCATCTGCCACATAACCGCGGGCACGGCTTTCGAAAGTTCAAACCCTGCAGGGGTGTCCCAACTTAGCCCATGATAAGCTCTCGCGATCAACGAAGGATATTCCTTCTCCTGGGAAGACCCGATCAAACTCGGAATCCTGATAACAAGACATCTCGACAATGGTAAAACAAAACCAGCAAGACCGCCTGATGCGCCGACAATCCCGATAGGAGCTGCACATATCTCGTTCTCAGGGCATCACCGGATGAGACAGGCTACGAGTAAAACCAAGCCTCGAGTTTCCCCGTGGTGGCCCCGCAGGTGGGTCGGTTCGAACCAGCACTTAGAGAAGCACTGGCCTGGGGGGGCTAAATAAAGATGACCCTCGAGAGTGCGACTTCCAAGGGAAAAGTAGGTGGTGGTGAGGCAAATGGTAAAACCAAGGTTGGGCCTTGCTGGAAGAGTCTTATTCAAGGCGAACTGTCAAGGGGGTCCCATAAATCACCGAACCGCGTTAGGGAGGCAAAATCCGGCAACATAACACCGATATGACGGAAACTAGGGCGGCAAGAGTGGAACAAAACACCTGGCATAAGGCCGAGCCTTCCACCCTTTACCAAATATATAGATGCATTAATGATATAAGAGATATTGTGATATCCCAACATAAACATAATCCAACATGGAGCAATCTTCATCTTCACCTGCAACTAGAACGCTATAAGAGGGGCTGAGCAAAAGCGGTAACATAGCCAAACAACGGTTTTCTAGGAAGGGTGACAAAGGTTAGAGGTTCATGGCAATTTGGGAGGCTTGATGAGCAAGTGGTAGGTAACGCGGCATAGCGCTAGAACGAAGCAACTAGCATAGCAATGATAGTAATGAGATCCAAGGTGACGGTCATCTTGCCTGAAATCCCGCTAGGAAGAAGAACGAGTCCATGAAGAAGATGAAGCCACGAAGACGAACCAAGCGTAGACGAACGAATCCTCACGATCGCAACGAAACTGAAACTATCGAGAAGAAGCACACAACACGGTAAACACACCACACATGAACAAGGCATGACACTCAACTAAGTATGATGCATGACAAGGCTACATGAGGCTACACATGGCAAGAGATGATGCATACAAGAACAACACATCAAAGCAAGTTTAAATGAGGCCGGAAACAACATATTAACAATTCCGGTAAGTCCTCATATGCAAATTTCGAAATTGGTCCAGATCTGAATAAACTTTATGTTCAATTTGTTAAACAGCAAGTTAATATGCACCATTATGATCTATACGAAATTCTAGACAAGTTACATATAAAGTTCATTAGATTCGGAGCTACGGCCTAGAAGATATGAGCAAAACAAGACAATAATGGCATTGCTGCAAAATTCATTCAAACATCAAGAGAACACCTCAAAACATGGATGCAACAAGGTAATATGAAACTATATACAAAACTAGGCAAGTTTCATATAGAGCACACTCAAAACGGAGCAACGGTTCAACACATACACACTATACAAGTTTAAAGGGCATGCTGTCCAAAACAGCAACTAGGCGTCTTGCAAGCATCAAAACAACAAGCTACAGGATCTCAACATGATAACAAAAGGCATGGTCATGATGTACAAGTGAAGGATAACAAAACATGAACACTGAGCTATCTCCATAAACTACTATAAAATGCTCAAAATGACATGGCAAGATTGCAAATAATAACAGGTTCACACACTTGTAGAATTCACAAGACATGGCAGAAATAACATCAGGTTGCAATGTTTAGAGCTGTCAAACAACATGTTACAGGAACTAATCATGGCAACCAAAGGAAAGGAACAAATCTACTACTTTCATAGAACAAAAGTCTCTTACTGACCAAGAGCCAAAAAGGATCAGAAGATATGATGGCGCCCATGTAAACATAGCAAGTTTTATTATCAGGTTCAGACTTAGCAGAAAAACAGAGCATGGCAGGAACAACGATAAGTAGGCCTGTTGGTGAGCTTGATTCACCCACCACAAGGCATTTCATGACAATATAAGCATAGCATCAGCAAAATGACATGTTCGTGAAGCTAATCATGGCAATAGCAAGTTCATAGCATGCATGGATCAACTATAACCACCTTGGCAAAATTGAATAACATGTAAACAATCTGCTAGGAACATTTTATAGCAAAACTAGAGTAAGATTAAGACATGCTAGAGCACTCTATAAATACAAACAGAGGCATGGATGGATAGAGAATAACCATATAAACAAAACATCCTTACTGAAAATACTCAAAAGAGGCATGGATCTCACTTTAGCAACATGAATACATGGCATTGAACATATAAAGGATGCTGGGGTGCTAGGCGCAACCGCCGGCTCCACGTACGCTGTGAATAGTGTAAGTCGAGCGAGCACACCGCGCGCGGGAAAAAAATCAGCGCAAGCGCGCGGACCCATCGCAACGAGCAGGATTGGGCAGCCCTCTCGTCAAAATATCTCCTCGCTCTTCCCTCAAAAAAAAATATATCTCCTCGCTCCATCATCCCGCTCCTCTTCCCTGTGCCGCCGCCTCCGCTACCCCTCCCACGTCTCCTCCTCCCCTACGCGGCCCACCGTGCTGCCATTAGCGTCTTCTTCGAGGCGGTAGAGGCGCATCTCAGGCCCGGGGACCCTGCCAGCGTGGGTGCGCCGGCACCAGCGTCCTCCATGGTATTTTGTGTTCTCCAATCCCTTCTTCCAGATCTATGTCCTTCTCTTTCTTATGTACTCTCTCGCTGACGAATAGAGGGGGACGAATCAGGATGGATCCAAGCTGCCGATGCCTCTTCTTTGCTGCCATGGACGAGCCCTCGCCCAGCGACCACCTCCATTTAGATGGCGGCAGACGGCGATGGACAATTCCCAGGTGCAGCCAGTGGGGAGGCGACAATGGCAAGGGCGGCAGGAGACGCAGTTACTACCTTCCTCCTCTCCGTGTCATCTCTCTTTCCCCATACACGCATCGGGATGTCGACGAGGCCCTGGCACGAGGCGGCGTGTGGTAGATTCTTTGATCGTTTTACGCTAAGATCTTGCCGCCGACCCTGGACTTTGATTTTGTAGGGTTCTTGCGGATCATAGGGTTTGATGTGTGCTGCGATTTATTTGGCTGTGTGAACTCTAGCATGAGGAATGGATATGTGGTGATGAATTTACCAATCACTGGAGATGGATAATTCCTTTGTGCGGTACTAGGAATCAAATGGATTTGGGATGAGGGATTTGGAATTGGCAAATGGTTGGCCAACTTCTTGGGTGTGAAGGAGGTTTGCAGAAATAACCATATTTCAAAGCTTCACGGTCTCTGCAACACCAATATCCCTAAGGTATTGTTGCATTATCTTGTCTGAACCTCAAAGTTTTTTACAGACCATAGCCTGCGTTCCTCGTCATTTGGTGGAGATGATAATTTATGAGATTTTAGTACTACTTGTGTGATTACGAGATTGATGTCGATCTGCTAGAGCTACATGCTGAATGGGGGTGAAGAGGTCTACAATGCTGCAGTAAATTGTTTCGTTGAAATCGAAGAATGAGGCAGGATTACGGACAGAACCATCATACCCGAGATTTGGAATTACAAGGAGGACAGGAAGGACAGTTCCAGTGGAAGTGTTGAGTACATGTGCAGCCAATTGAAGCGTCTGAGAGGTGTGAAAGCCAGGGCAACTCGGTATGACCATACAAGCTTAACATGCGTTTACAAGAAAGACTCTTCTGCTTCGTATAGATTGTCCGTACAAGAGATCTTGAGATTTGCTTTTCAGTTTCCAATTGTTTGGGCCATAGGAGTTGGTGTACAGCTCTATATTTGGCTCCCATGGTTCCAGATTAGTCACATACATGTCTCCTGGTTAGGGAAATTACAAATTAGCATTTCATTCATTCGATGCCTTCTAATTAGAAAGTTGTACTTCGTCAACTCCCTGAATATCTCGACTACGACCTACTACAACCCTGACCCAGCCCACTGGTTATGCAGTAACATGCTTCTCTGAGTGCTCATTTTTAGTATTTTGTTTACTCAATGTTACCTGCTTTGCATTAATTACTAAATTTGATGGTTCGACTTATATAAGATCCTTGAGGGAAAATTACAAGACCTATACCCGTTCTTATGCACAAGATGTTTTTCTGCAGCAGGTTATCTTCCCCTCTTATGTTCTGCTCGTCCATTGTGTCTGATTCTGAAATTTGTTTCTTGCAATATGATGATATGTTTGTCTACTTTCATTTTCAAGGAAAAGTAAGCTCCTATGCATCATCGGACTATTTGGTTATTTAATATTTTTAACAATGATATATTGGTGAATCTGTTAACATAGCAAAAAATGTTGGAAGAAGTTAAGAAAAGAAAAAGATTTGTATAGATGCCCCATGTGTTCCACTCCTAAGCCGCTTCCCTGGTAATTCTATTATAGAAACGTGAAAATAAACACATAATCTCGATGATGAGTGGATCAAAATTATGCCACCGTTCTTGCAGGTACAAGATTTTACTCCATGCCATAGACGTGCGACATGATGGTGTAACATACCAAAGTTAATGGGCTATTGTCTGAACTGTGCAGGTTCGGGAGACAAGGAAGGTGTATATTTATCTCTGCTTATATTTTCTATGCTATTTCCATACAACAACTCCTAAAATAGAAAGTAGATATATGTGGCCATTTCCATATAGTTCCATTTTGACTGTACTCCAAATTTGGACATTTGTGATTATTAGAAAGTAGATATATGTGGCCATTATACTTTTAACTAGAGCAGAATGATTGAGTTAACAGTAATATGCATCTAAAAGATTTTCCAACGGCAAGCTGTACTTGCCATGATGTTTCTTTGTAGTTGTATTTAAGGTCCTTTTGGTTCATCTAGCATTGTGTTTATGAATATCTTTTTCTTGTTTTAGCTTTTACACGTAGTGATTATGTGTCCATTTGTTTCGTCACAATTCTACACTATTCGGAGAAAATTTTGGAAAGCTACTAGGAGCATAGGATCATCATGGTTTCAGTTATTTGTGATGTCTTAATGTAAACACCAGTTTGCGCAAGAGATTTGAAGGACCTGCGATACTGAACACCGAGAAGGCATTCATAGCACTCATGACTTGCTAGCTGCGGTCATCAAGAAGATTAGTCTGATAGTGCTTATAATCTCTCCCCAAAGTATCTGTGCTGAATCTAGAGATGTATAATTAGTCATTATACACAATTTGAAATGTTTAAGAAGCGGAGATAAAAGAATGCATGCATACTATATTAAGTCCTATTACATAACTAGAGGTAGATTTGCACTTCAGGCGGATTACCCTTATACATTACTTCATCACATAGGCTGATGTATATCTATGTGATGTTATAGGCCAAGGCAACATTTTCATCATAAAAGAAGTTATGTTGTCCATATTTACAACAATAACAGTGCCATAATTGATTGAATTGACACTTCGGCATGATCAACCATTGTGTAGGTGCAGGATTGTCGGTGTACTAAAGTAGGGGTACCTTACTACCCCAGACTTGTGCACGGGCAGTTGTAGCACCCCTGCGGCAAGGCCCGCCCCGGAAGCGCCAAGAGAAGACCAAGCATTCAAGACAAGGCCCCCGGCAAGAGGAGCTTGCCGGGTCAAGAAGACAAGGCCCCCGGCAAGAGGAGCTTGCCGGGCCGAGAAGACAAGACCCCGGCAAGAGGAGCTTGCCGGGACGACTGCGCCCATGAAAGGCCATCCAAGAACAAAGTATAACGAGACAGAAGATCGAGCCCCCGACAAGAGGAGCTTGTCGGGAAGGCCGAACCCAGGCATCACAAGAGAAGCCCGCCGTGGCGCGCCAAGCGCCCCGGCAAGGCCTGATAGCTGGCACGCTATCAGGCACAGGAAGACGACCCCCGCGGCAAGCCACTTGCCGCGGCAAGATCGCCACCTCAAGGCTGCGCTCCAGCTCGCCCGCCACGCGTCGCTCCGGGGCTTCCCCCGAGGGCACGTGGCGAGGCACCGCGCAGCCTGGGGCATGCGGCGGCATGCAACCGCCATCGTGGCGAGCGGTGGCGCACCTAACGGTCCGCCTCGGTGCTGTCCGAGCGACCGTGACGGGCATTTAATGCCCTTGTCCCCTACCGTCAGAAGTAGGTATGATAACACTGTGCCGCACTGTAGCGCCACCGTTCCCGCACTATTACAGCTACCACCCCTTTTACACTTTTGCCCCTTTCTCCTACGTTGACACCTGTCGGTGACCCCTTTGCGCTATAAAAGGAGGCCCGTGTGCGACGTAGAGGGGTTCCGGGGGTTCGGAGAATCGGCACCCAGACAGCCATACGCTCGGTGCAGCTAGCTCCCCAAGCTCCCGAGCTCCCCAGTTCAATACAACTAAGCAGGAGTAGGGTTTTACGCGTCCATCGCGGCCCGAACCTGGGTAAACTGCCCGTGTGCTCGCTTCGATCTGCTCTCCGCGCTCCCTCCGCCCCCCTCCGGACAACGAAAGGGGCTCCGGCCCCATAGGTGCCCGCGGGGGACAGCCCGTCCGCCCGGACATCTTTGGCGCGCCAGGTAGGGGGTGCGTCGAGGTTGTGCGGATCAGATCCGGCGTTCGCGCGAGCGCGCCCTTCGTCAGCTTCTCCGAATTCGCTAGCTCCATCAACACCATGGCCCCGAAGAAGAAGGCTTCGGAGGTCGCGGGCCCGTCCGCGTCCCTTCCACCGCTACCGGAGCCATAGGTGCTCGCGGGGGACGCCGAGGGACAGCCCGCTCCTGCGGATCCCAGGATCCGTCCAGTCGAAGCAGGTGTCCCCGATAAGCCTTGCTCCGGCAAGCAGTCAGCAGACTGCTGAGGAACAGTCCGCTCCTGCGGATCCGAGGATCTGTCCAGTTGAAGCGGGGGTTCCCGACAAGCAGACTGCTGAGGAACAGTCCGCTCATGCGGATCCGAGGATCTGTCCAGTTGAAGCGGGGGTTCCCGACAAGCAGACTGCTGAGGAACAGTCCGCTCCTGCGGATCCGAGGATCTGTCCAGTTGAAGCGGGGGTTCCCGACAAGCAGACTGCTGAGGAACAGTCCGCTCCTGCGGATCCCAGGATCTGTCCAGTTGAAGCGGGGGTTCCCGACAAGCAGACTGTTGAGGAACAGTCCGCTCCTGCGGATCCGAGGATCTGTCCAGTTGAAGCGGGAGTTCCCGACAAGCTTTGGCATTCTTTCCCACGGGCTCGTGTGCGGCCCTCCTCGAGTATCCACTCGCGCAGGGACTGGGCAAGAAGCAGCTGCTCCTTAAGGAGGACCGCCTTCTGGCCGCTGGGCGAACGATTCGCCTCCAGCGAACTCTGCGCCGCTCCCGTAGCCGCAGAAGTTAGCGCCAGAAGTCACGAGAAAGGCGACCTCGTTCCCCGGCGCGCCTCGTCCGCCGGGGTGCCGAACGAGTTGACGCCGACCGTGGGAGGAATCTTGCCAGCGCGGTTGCCGGAACCCATTCCGCCAACCATCCTCTCTGCCCAAGTCTTGCCGCAGTTGCATGTGATCCTTGGCGCAGAGAGGGGCGCAGATCCCCAAGCATAGCTACGCCTAGCTCCGGAGGGTCGTGAGGCCCTGCGCCTTTGCCTACCCCCAGGGTGGGCTGGATGCTGCCCAAGGAGATTTTACCCTACCGGGCGGCAAGCGATAAGAAAAGATAAGTTGCCGGAGCTCGAGCTATTGCCCCATCAATTTTTAAGAGTTATCTCCCTCGAACGACCGAGCCTTGGTTGAGAGGCCTGAGCGCGGAAGGACCGGCACGAGACTGGTTGCGCCCTCATTTCGTTTCGAGTCCGCTCAACGACTTGAGTGTGCTACACCCCGAGTAGCGTCCTCACTTTGTTTCGAGCTCGCCTGGCACCCTAAGCGTGCTGCGACCGCAGTCGCACCGTTTACTTTGCCTTGAGCCTGCTCAACAATCTGAGTGAGCGGCAACCAGCCGCGGCGAGGTTTCTTGCCGGTGGTAGCCCCGCCAGCGGGTCGCTGACGTCCCGCACTCGGCGCCCGTGGGAAGGCGGAGGCCTACGCCGGCAAGTCCCCGAAAGCGTAGGGCGGAAACAAACAAGGCGCCGGTCAAGTAGAGGAGATAACAGCGCGATGCATCGCCTAAGATAAAAAGTTATATTACAAAATGCCTTACTGCTGCTCTAACCAGCCGTTTCCATGGCATATTTAACAGCGGCAGGGAAAGGAGATAAAAGAAAGGGGCAGGCGGCCTAGCTCACGTGGTCGCCATCTTCGCCTCTCCGAAAAGAGAGGTCGTGCGCGACGCGAAGCGCGCCTGCGCGGTTCAGTCCCGCGCACGCCACCCACGTCACGCTCACCCCGCACGTTTCGCCCCCACGACGCCGCGATAAGCGCGCGCCGCCTGGGGAAAGTGCGACGGAGGCGGAGTTAAGGAGCAGCGCGACCAAGGCCACGCGTGCCCGTGCACTGTTAGGGCCAGGCCCAACGACGCTCGGCATCGTGTGTGGCCCAGGCCCGGGGGCTCCTGTCGGTGTACTAAAGTAGGGGTACCTTAGTACCCCAGACTTGTGCACGGGCAGTTGTAGCACCCCTGCGGCAAGGCCCGCCCCGGAAGCGCCAAGAGAAGACCAAGCATTCAAGACAAGGCCCCCGGCAAGAGGAGCTTGCCGGGTCAAGAAGACAAGGCCCCCGGCAAGAGGAGCTTGCCGGGCCGAGAAGACAAGACCCCGGCAAGAGGAGCTTGCCGGGACGACTGCGCCCATGAAAGGCCATCCAAGAACAAAGTATAACGAGACAGAAGATCGAGCCCCCGACAAGAGGAGCTTGTCGGGAAGGCCGAACCCAGGCATCACAAGAGAAGCCCGCCGTGGCGCGCCAAGCGCCCCGGCAAGGCCTGATAGCTGGCACGCTATCAGGCACAGGAAGACGACCCCCGCGGCAAGCCACTTGCCGCGGCAAGATCGCCACCTCAAGGCTGCGCTCCAGCTCGCCCGCCACGCGTCGCTCCGGGGCTTCCCCCGAGGGCACGTGGCGAGGCACCGCGCAGCCTGGGGCATGCGGCGGCATGCAACCGCCATCGTGGCGAGCGGTGGCGCACCTAACGGTCCGCCTCGGTGCTGTCCGAGCGACCGTGACGGGCATTTAATGCCCTTGTCCCCTACCGTCAGAAGTAGGTATGATAACACTGTGCCGCACTGTAGCGCCACCGTTCCCGCACTATTACAGCTACCACCCCTTTTACACTTTTGCCCCTTTCTCCTACGTTGACACCTGTCGGTGACCCCTTTGCGCTATAAAAGGAGGCCCGTGTGCGACGTAGAGGGGTTCCGGGGGTTCGGAGAATCGGCACCCAGACAGCCATACGCTCGGTGCAGCTAGCTCCCCAAGCTCCCGAGCTCCCCAGTTCAATACAACTAAGCAGGAGTAGGGTTTTACGCGTCCATCGCGGCCCGAACCTGGGTAAACCGCCCGTGTGCTCGCTTCGATCTGCTCTCCGCGCTCCCTCCGCCCCCCTCCGGACAACGAAAGGGGCTCCGGCCCCATAGGTGCCCGCGGGGGACAGCCCGTCCGCCCCGACAAGGATGAACAAATTGATTATATCCCTTTTCCTGGCCCTGTTCTTGCTTTTGTTTTTTATCTAGACTAGATCAAGCAATGAAGCAATTTATTGGACTCGAATGCCACCTTAATCCTCCTTGACCAAGCATTCATCCTTCTAGAGTTAGCGAGATAATTAATCGAGTACAAATATGAACTTCCAAGGATTATTAAAGCACTGAAAGATAAGGTGACTATGTGGTAAAATAGTTAGGATCGATCATCTATCGTGAATGATGAAACTGCCCATGCCTTATTTTCGGAAGGAGAATCTACACCATGTCAACCTTTCGGCACTCTTACCTCATTATGTGTTGATTGTAGGCATGAAGGTCGTGTTGCTAGGGATTCATGGTGCATGTGTTGAAACCCAAAATTCATGAATACATATATTATATTATTGGAGTTTTATTATTCCAGTAGGACTAACTGAATTGTAACCTAAACAGGGCATCAGTTGTAAGAAGAATTAGATTTTGATTAGTATTTGGCACAATGATCAAATGATTCCGCCACTAAACGCAATGAGTGTATGCTGGTATTTGTTGCATAAGGACGAAAAATAGCATGGGCCGCTGCCGTCCTGCTGCAGACTCCCCCCTCGCCATGTTTTCGTATACACCATGCATGGAGCACATAGCCGCACATGGACTGATTAGCAAACACTTGTTGTTGTGATGATAAAATCACCAATTGTTAATTTTGTATTTGACTTTGCTCGTTGAGTTGTTATCAGTGTTTTCAAATTTGGCACAATTTCTATCTCATACTTAATTGGAATCCCTTCATGCAGGAGACAAATGCTCCCAAAGTTCTTCTGGTTGAGTCGATTACTTACTAGCAATGATATTCACAATGGGAGCCTTTATAGCAGGCTACTTTGATTGATTCCCAAACTATGGCTTAGTTACAAATTTTTTGGTGGTGATGTTTCATACATAAGTCCAGTGTTGCTACCCAATGATGAGTTGTATGAAGCACTTTGAAATGCTTTGAAGAAAGTCTTTTAGGTGGCAGTTCTACTGCTGCTGCTCCTGTGACAGCCAAGGCAAAGGTTCAGCTCGCAGAGTTTTAAATTTGAAGGAGGAAAGGAAGACGTGATTTCTTCTTGGAGAGGTGAGTTGTTTCCGTCGTATACAAATTGCAGCGATGACAGACCCTCATTGTGCCTGTTTGTTCGTGTACAGGTTCATCTATTTTCAGTAGTAGAAACATTTTGATTAACCTATCTGAATTTTGTGGCTCAGTAGCCACGTCCTGTATGTAGGCATGTTTAAATCTTTTGTAGAATCATATTGTTAATATTTTCTTAGAAGTAAAAAAGGTTCCCTTTTCCATTACTTGTTTACTTGGACCTAAACTGTTCATTACCTATTGTATCTACAGAGTTTGTCTTAGTATAGCGTCCATTGGAACTATAGTGTCGGTGTACTAAAGTAGGGGTACCTTAGTACCCCGAACTTGTGCACGGGCAGTCATAGCACCCTGCGGCAAGGCTTGCCAGGCGATCGCCAAAACTCTCCATGGTCCCTCCTCGGGCCATCCAAGAACAAAGTATTTGAGTCAAGGCCCCGGCAGGAGGAGCCTGCCGGGAAGGCCACGCGAAGAGAGCAAGGCCCCGGCAAGAGGAGCTTGCCAGGACGACCGCTCGAAGCACAAGGCCCTGGCAAGAGGAGCTTGCTGGGAAGGCCGACCGAGGCACGACAAGATACTTGCTGCGACGCGCCCCGCGTCCCGGCAAGGACCGGTGAGCGACAAGCTCCCGGGCGCGACAAGGCACCAACCGTGGCAAGGCGCTTGCCGCGGCAAGTCACCACCCCGCGCCTGCGCTCCAGCTCATCCACCCACGCGTCGCTCTGGGGCCATTCCAGGCGTACATGGCAAGAGGCTGCGCAGCCAGGGGCATGCAGTGGCGAAGCAACGCTGACAGAGTAGCCATCGTGGCAAACGGTGGCGCTCCTGACGGGCCCTTTCCTGCACCGTCTGGGCGATGCGGACGGGCATTTAATGCCCTTGTCCCCTGCCGTCAGAGTTAGGTATGATAGCACTGTGCAAATAGTTGTACCCAACACAGCGTTTTCCAGTTTTACCCCCGCCTACGTTGCCACCTGTGGGTAACCCCTTGCACATATAAAAGGAGGCCCCATGCGCAACGGGAAGGGGAGGGAGAGGCCATTCACGCTCGGTCTCGCCAGCGGCTTGCGTGTACTGTAGCACCACACACTCCCGAGCAAGAACACAATACAAAACCACAAAGCAGCAGTAGGGTTTTACGCATCCGTGCGGCCCGAAGCTGGGTAAACCCCTTGTGTGCATCGCCTCGATCCGCTCTTCGCGCGACCTCCGCCCCTCGCCGAACCAAGAAAGGGGCTCGGTCCCCATAGGTGTTCGAGGAGGCAGATTTCCCCCGACATCTTTGGCGCGCCAGGTAGGGGGCGTCGAAGTTGTGCGAACTTGATCCGGCGTCTGCACAGGCTAGATCTCCATCATCTTCATCGACATGCCACCGAAGAAGAAGGTTCCGGAGGTGGCTGGTCCGTCCGCGTCGAACCCACCGCCCCTGGAGCAAACGGGTGGTGAGGACGGCACCGGCGGCGGAACGGGCGCCACCGAGCCAGCTCATGGTGCCACGGCGTCCGAGCATGCACCGCGCCCCTCTCAGGAGGCACGGGACCAGCAGCGTCTTGGCACTCACGATACCATATGCTCGCTGGCCCCAGATCGAGCCGGCGGATCCCAGGGCGCTCAAGGCCAGCACTCACACCAACGTGCTGGCGCGAGCGTGGCGCGACTGCCTAGTCCGGGTGTTGCTCCTTCTAACGTAGTTAGATGTTCGAGCACATCCCGCTCCACGCGCCGTTCGCCACCGCTGCCCGCCACTCCAGCAGAAGCTCTGGCGCGAGCTCAACTGCTCCTAGACTACCCTCCAACGGCGGACAAGCTCGACGACTGGAGGGCCACGATACAGAACCTCATCGGTTTTGCTAACGGCGACACCCCGCGGCAGCACAGTGCGTCGCAGCCGCGGCAGGTCGGCCAGGCGAGAACCGATGGTGCCAAGACCGGTGGGGGCGCGACCACCATGCACTCCCCGCCCCAAAGGCCAAGATCGCCGACTCGCCGGAACCATCACGACAACGACTCCACCGCGTCGTCGAATCCGCGAACTCGTCGCGATCAACGCCAAATTCTTCACGAGCGAGAACAAGAGGACGCTCGTACGCGCATCGAGCGTCGGAGAGAAGCGCGGCATGAATCAGACCAGCGCGCTGGGCCCTCTGTCGACATGCATGCGCCCGGGGGACCAGGCGACCTGCCGTACGCGGTAGGCTGCCCTGCGTTCACCCGTGAGCTGCGGCAAGTCCAGTGGCCCAGCACGAAGAATTTCAAGCCAGACAAACCAGAGAAGTACGACGGCATGTCGCATCCGTCGGAGTTCCTCAGCATCTACACCATTGCGGTGCAGGCTGCTGGGGGGCGGGACAACAAGATCCTTGCCAACTACTTCCAGCTGGTACTCAAATCCAACGTCAGATCCTGGCTCATGCACTTGCCGGATAACTCCACAACCTCCTGGACAGACTTGTGCCATCAGTTTGTTGGCGCCTTTACAGGCGGCCACAAACCCCATGGCCAAGCGAGCGACCTTCATCTGCTCGTCCAGAAGGAAGGCGAATCCTTGCGCAAGTTCATCCAGAGATTCAGCCGCGTACACTACAACATCCCAGACGTCCACCCTTCCGCGGTTATCAGCGCGTTTCATCAGAACGTGCGTAACCGCAGGATGCGGGAGGAGATGGCGATGTGCAAGATCAAAGATGTCAGCGAGCTATATGCCCTGGCCGACAAGTGTGCACGTGCTGAGGTAGGGAGGAAACTCCCCGGTGAGAACACTGGAGCAGGAGAGTCTGACAGTGAGGATACCGCCCCGGCAAGGAAGAACCGACGGCGGAGCAACAGGAAGAAGAAGAGCCAAGAGGTACTGGTTGTTGAGCAGTCCGGCGATGAAGGCGCCACCAAGAAGGCCCAGGCTGGTAGCTCCGACAAGGAGGTTGCCGGATGCGCCAACTGCCAGGCTGTGGCGGTCGCCGACAAGCGGGACGGCACCAACAAACAGTACTGAAAGATCCACCGCACCAAGGGCCATGACCTCCAGAGCTGCAAGCAGGTCGAGCGGTTCGTCGAGCTGCAAAAGGCCGAGTACGAGCGACGCAACAAGGAGAGAGCCCGGGGAGGTGGCGGAGGATCGAGCACGAAGCGCCCCGGCCAGGGAGGACGCCGCGACAAGGACAAGCAGCGGCAAACGGACAGACCTCCCCGTGGCCGCGACAAGAACGAAGACGACGACGACAACGAAGACATGGATGACGTCGAGACCAGTGAGCAGGAGTTTCAGAAAACCACAGAGGTCTTGTGCGTAGACGCGGTGCTTCCTTGCATACTTCTCACCGCCAGCTCAAGCAGTGGGCGCGGGAAGTCAATGCAACGGAACCACCCGTCGAGTCGCGCAAGCCTCTGAAATGGTCCAGCACGCCTATCATCTTCGATATTGAGGACCACCCTGACCGCACAACTGCGATCGGGTGCTTGCCGATGTTGGTCTCGCCAACAGTCCGCAACCTCAAGGTCACCAAGATGCTAGTCGACGGCGGGGCCGGCTTGAACCTGATCTCCTCCGCTGTGCTCCGGAAACTCCAAGTCCCCGACAACGAGCTCGAAGAGACCGGCATGTTCCAAGGAATCAACCCGGGAAGGAGCAAGCCGAAGGGGAAGATAACGTTGCTAGTAACATTTGGCAGCGAGCTGAACTTCAGGACAGAGAGGATCACTTTTGACGTTGCCGATTTTCCGTTTCCCTACAATGGAATTCTCGGCCGTCCAGCGCTCGCCAAATTCATGGCGGCCTCTCACTACGCATACAACATGCTCAAGATGCCAGGCCCGATAAGCGTCATCTCTGTCCCTGGCGACAAGAAGGATGCCCTTATCTATGCCGACAAGATCTACCGGGAAGCAGCAGCCGCAGCGGATCACAAGCCACTTGCCGCTGAAGCTCCATGAGGGAAGAAGAAGACCAAGCCCGGCAAGTGCTCTGGTGCCCACTCCGGCAAGCGCACCTCTACGGAGTGCTGCACTACTGTCGAGGACGCGCCATCGAGCTCCGCCGGCAAGAAGAAGACCAAGCCCGGCGAGTGCTCTGGTGCCCACTCCGGAAAGCGCACCTCTTCGGAGTGCTGCGCTGCCATCGAGGACGCGCCATCGAGCTCCACCGGCAAGAGTAAGAAGACAATGGCAGCTCCGCCAACGACCAAGAAGGTGTCCGCCAAGGAGGACGGCACTGGTGGTACCTTCACCATCAGTGCCACTCTCGACTCCAAATAGGAAAGCGCGCTCGTTGCTTTCCTGCGGGCGAATGTCGATGTGTTTGCCTGGCAACCATCTGACATCCCCGGCGTTCCCAGGAAAGTGATTGAGCACCACCTCGCCGTCTGTCCTCATGCGCGGCCCGTCAAGCAAAGAGTCAGGAAGCAAGCGGTGGAGCGCCAAGAGTTCATCGCAGAAGAAATCAAGAAGTTGGAAGCGGCAGGCCTCGTCAGAGGTGTGCTCCATCCGACGTGGTTGGCCAATCCTGTTGTCGTGCGCAAAGCAAATGGGAAATGGAGGCTTTGCATCGAATTTACCGATGTTAACAAAGCTTGTCCCAAGGATCCCTTTCCATTGCCGCGCATTGACCAGATTGTTGACTCCACGGCCGGATGTGACCCGCTTTCATTTCTTGACGCCTACTCAGGATACCATCAGATCTTCATGGCTGAAGAATACGAGGAGAAGACCGCATCCATCACTCCATGTGGCACGTACTGTTTCGTACGGATGCCTTTCGGTTTGAAGAATGCTGGTTCGACGTTTGCGAGGGTTGTCCATACCGCTTTTGAGCCACAGATCCACAGAAATGTGGAAGCCTACATGGATGACATAGTGGTCAAAAGCAAGGACAGGGCAACCCTGATTCAAGATTTAGAAGAGACCTTCACGAACTTGCGCAGGATCAGCCTCAAGCTCAACCCCGAGAAGTGCGTGTTTGGAGTCCCTTCCGGCAAGCTTCTCGGGTTCTTCGTGTCTCAGCGAGGAATCGAAGCCAACCCAGACAAGATAAAGGCCATCGAGCAGATTGAAGCACCAACACGCGTCAAGGATGTACGAAGGCTTGCCGGCTGCGTCGCGGCTCTCAGAAGGTTTATTTCCAAGTCTGCAGAACGCGCCCTACCATTTTTCAAAGTTTTGAAAAAGGCGGGTCCAGTGAAATGGACTCCGGAAGCGGAGGCTGCGCTGCAGGACTTGAAGAAATACATGTCCTCCGCTCCAATACTTGTCGCGCCTAAACCACAAGAGAAGTTGTTGCTATACCTGGCGGCAACCAATCAAGTGGTTAGTGCTGCGTTAGTAGCGGAGAGGGAGGCAGATGATGAGCTAGCAACCGCGGCAAGCACGTCCAGCGACAAGCAGGGGGCTTCCCCGACAAGCTCTGGCCCCGACAAGGATGAATCTGCGCAGGAGCAAGTGGAGGTGCATAAGAAGAAAATGGTGCATCGCCCAATTTACTTTGTCAGCTCCCTTTTGCAGGGGGCTAGGTCAAGGTACTCTGGTGTGCAGAAATTGCTTTTCGGCCTTCTCATGGCCTCGAGAAAGCTGCACCATTACTTCCAAGCACATGAGATTACAGTTGTCACCCGCTTTCCGCTGAAGAGGATACTGCAGAATCCAGAAGCAACAAGCAGGATTGTCGAGTGGGCGCTGGAACTGTCGAGCTTCGGTCTCAAGTTCGAGAGCACCTCGACTATCCAAAGCAGAGCCTTGGCGGAGTTCATAGCGGAGTGGACACCGACGCCAGACGAAGAAATCCCAGAGACGAGCATCCCCACCAAAGAAGCAAGCAAAGAGTGGCTGATGTATTTTGATGGTGCCTTCTCGCTGCAAGGCGCCGGTGCTGGCGCGTTGCTTATCGCGCCCACCGGAGAGCACCTCAAGTACGTAGTCGAGATGCACTTCCCCAAGGAACAAGCAACCAACAATATTGCAGAGTATGAGGGTCTGCTCGCCGGTCTCAAGATCGCGGCAGAAGTTGGGATCAAGAAGCTCATTGTCAGGGGTGACTCGCAGCTTGTCGTCCGCCAAGTGAACAAAGATTACAAGAGTCCGTTGATGGAAGCGTACGTTGATGAAGTGAGGAAGCTAGAAGAGCGCTTTGACGGCCTGCAAATGGAACACATTCCAAGAGCTGAGAATGACATCGCTGATGGCCTGTCAAAGTGCGCAGCATTTAAGTTACCTGTGGAACCAGGAACCTTTGTGCTTAAGCTGACTCAGCCATCCGTAACGCCATCAACCAGACATAGCAAGAAGAGGAAGTTGGTCTCCAGCGACTATCTTCCGGCAGAGCTCCCTGAAGCCGCCGCCAAAAAGGTCACCAAGATCGACGCCAAGAGTGCTGAGGAGCCGTCTGCTCCGGAAAACCCCAGGGTTTGTTCCGTAGAAGCAGGCGCCCCCGACAAGTTTTGCTCCGGCAAGCTTGCCGGGGAACGTCAAGCTCCGCCTGAGCCCCAGATCCTCGCCGTAGAAGCGGACGTTCCCGCAGCAGCAGATGTGCCTTCAGTCCTTGTTGTCGAGCCACAGGCTCCAGCATGGGCGCAGCTGACTGTCCATTTCCTCCAGAATGGAGAATTTCCCGAAGAGCAAGAAGAAGCGGAAAGAGTAGCCCGGCGCTCGAGTATGTACCAGTTCGTCGACAACACACTGTACAGAAGAGGGCACAACAGTGTGAAATTGAAGTGTATTTCCCGGGAAGACGGACAGAAGCTGTTGGCAGAGATACATGGAGGCATATGTGGTCACCACATTGGCGCCAGAGCACTTGCCGGCAAAGCGTTCCGGCAAGGTTTCTTCTGGCCGACAGCCCTCCAGGATGCAACTGCACAAGTAACCAAGTGTGAAGCGTGCCAGTTCCATTCCAAGCAGATACACCAGCTAGCTCAAGCTCTCCAGACGATCACTTTATCCTGGCCATTTTCGGTCTGGGGGCTCGACATCTTCGGCCCCTTCCCCCGAGCTGTCGGGGGCTTTGAGTACTTGTACGTCGCAATCGACAAGTTCACAAAGTGGCCGGAAGTGGAACCAGTGAGGAAGGTGACAGCACAGTCAGCAGTCAAGTTCTTCAGGTTGATTGTTTGCCGCTTCAGGATCCCCAACAGGATCATCACCGACAACGGTACGCAGTTCACGAGCCGCGCCTTCATGCAATACGTCCAAGATCTCGGCGCCAAGGTCTGCTTCGCTTCTGTTGCTCATCCCAAGAGCAACGGTCAAGCGGAGAGGGCCAATGCCGAAGTACTGCGCGGGCTCAAGACCAGAACTTTCGACAGGCTGCACAAGTGCGGAAGAAACTGGATCGAGGAGCTGCCGGTGGCTCTTTGGTCGATCAGAACGACGCCAAATCGAGCCACTGGCCATACACCATTTGCTCTAGTCTATGGAGTAGAAGCAGTTACCCCCACGGAACTCGTATACGGGTCACCTCGAGTGCTCGCTTATGATGAGCTTGAGCAAGAGAGGCTGCGTGAAGATGACGCGCTGCTCCTTGAGGAAGATCGTCTTCAGGCTGCTGTGCGAGCCTCTCGCTACCAGCAAGCTTTGCGTCGCTACCATAGCCGCAAAGTTAAAGCCAGAAGCTTTGAGGAAGGCGACCTTGTTCTTCCGCGCGCTCCGTCCGCCAAGAATCATAACAAGTTGACGCCAAAGTGGGAAGGCCCTTACCGGGTGAGACGAGTCACGAGGCCCGGCGCTGTCCGCCTCGAGACCGAAGATGGCACTCCGGTGAGCAACTCCTGGAATATTGAGCATCTTCGTAAGTTTTACCCGTAAGGCGCGGTTGTCGGGCCCCGCCCGGCAACCAACCTTTTGTACAAGTCTTGCCGCTGTTGCATGTAATCCTTTGTACAAAGCCAGGCGCAGACCCTGAGCAGCAGTAAATGAAGCGCTGGCGCCCTAAGTTTTAGCATGCATGCTGAGTCGAGTCTCGTCCTTGGTTAGGGTTGATAGTGCCTAACAGCTGCTAACCCCTAGCTTAGAGGTCGAGTCTGCGTCCGTTTTCCTATTTCTTTGTTTCCCTTGGTTCGCAGGGTTTTGCATATCCTGGCCAGACCGTTTAAGGACGAAGAAGAGAAGAAGGGCGGACCGGCATCTGCTCCCCGGCGAACCAGTGTTGCCGGGGGCTGCAAGCACAAAGATTCGCCCGCGACAAGCCAAAGTTGCCGGGGGCTGCAATCCCAGATAAGTTTTTCATCCCTTATCATGCATTCTCTTATGAACCGAGGAATGCGAAAACCTTGTTTCTTCCTAAAAAGCTGCCGTGCTCCCTTAACTCTGGGCCCCGGAGCGCGTTCCTAGGGCCAATTTTGGTGGTAGCCGCGGCGGCAAAGGAACGGAATGAGGAGCCCGAACCCGCCTCATCCCTACCTCTGCCAAAGGCGTGAGGAAGGTCGAGTGGCGCGGGAAGACGGCAGGGCCTGTTGCCGGGCAAAGAAGTGTCTATCTTAACGACATAAAGGATTCACTCCTTGGCGTGGGTTTTTCCCACGGGACAAATGGCCCGGCAAACATCCCCTTTTCATTAAAAACATTCCGCTCAGGTATAGTTCAGAGAGAATGGAAAACATGAAAGATGGGATTACAAGTTTTAAACACAGCTAAGGCCCGAGGGCTTACAGATTGAAAAAAGATAAGATGCCCGTAATCCCTTTCTTGTCTCTCTCCTCAGGAGGTAGGACAAGAAGGCGAAAAGGGCAAAAGGGGCGCCTAGGCGAGCTACGGGTGGCAGAAGACACCAACAGAACGCCCCGGGGGCCGGCTGAAAGCTGGACGTTGACGGCGGCGCCAGAAGCAGGGCTCGACTGGGCGGCAGGACGTCAGCACGCTGTCGAGGGCACCTCGCCCTCGTACTCCGACTTGACGGCCTTGCCGCCAGCCCTCTTCCTCTTCCACAGCCTCGCCACGCCAGCCGCCAAGGAGACGACCCCGGGAAGCTCAAGAAGCCGGCGACACGGATGATGGGGTCGCCGGTGCCACACGGAGCCGCGACCGACGCCTAGTCGGACCCGTCATCCCGACGACCGCTACCCTCGTCATCGCTGTCGCTCCCCTCCTCGTCACTCTCGCTCGAGGAGGAGCCTACGATGTCCGAGGAGCTATCCACGCAGCACCGGGCCCGGGTCCCAAGTCCCCGAAGGCCTTGACGGAGAGGAGGTCGCCTTCCATCAACTTAAAATGGAGGGTGAACCCCTCCATCAAGCTGTGGATACGGGCGAACGTCTTCCACCCTCGACCAAGATACATCACGCCGGGGGCTGGGGACTCGACGTGGACCCGCGTGCCGCTGATCCCACAGCCCCTCATGCGCAGTCTTAGCGTCTCGGGTTGTTCCACCTCCATCACGCTTGCGAAGGGGGCCGGGAGGCGGAGGTGGCGACGAGGCGCCCGGCGCAGCCTGACGAAGAACTTGCAGGGGTTGTCCCTGATGTGGACTGTCGTGAGAAGAGGGGCCGCTGGCGGAGGCGAGGCCGGCGCGTCGCCCCGTCCGCCTCGTCCCTGAGGGCCTCGGCCTCGTCCATGACCTCGTCCACGACCTCGCCCCTTACCCCTTCCCCTTACGGTTGGCTCTGCCACCGCAGGTGCAAGGGGAGGTGGGGCGCGTTGCCTAGCGGCGACCCTCGCCGCCACCGATGAAGGACCAGGATTCCCTTTCTCCTTGGCGAATGGAGAGAGGGGATCAGAAGCTGAAGAGAAGCGAAGATGGAGGAGTGCGGGTTTTCATCGCTCCCCCTCTTGCTCTTTATAAAGGAGCAAGGTGGGGGCTCAGCCGCCCCGCTCAGCCAATCAAGACGCAGGGAGAGCAGGCGACTGGGACCGGCCTGCTGCCTCGGCCCACGACGGCCCGGTTTCCTGCCTCCATCGTCCGCGACCCCAGGTGCATGGAAGCCGCGTGGCTGGCGTGCAGGACCGAGGCGATGGATGAGGCGACCCCCCCTCGCCCCGTGATCGTGGGGAGCAGGCTCCTTGGAAATCGTGCCTCGGCCCCGTCTAGCAAGCGAGCCACGCCTCCACGCCTCCCTCCACTTATGGAGATAGCGCGAACCGTCCCCCTTTATTGCGACGTGACGCATGCCTGCGGGGCTCAGCCCCGCGCACGCCGCCCACGTCACGCACGCCGCTCCCCACGATGTCGTATTCGACGCGTGCCGTTCGGGGAGGGCGTGGTGGACGCAAAAGAAGATGCAGCGTGACCCAGGCCACGCGTGCCCGTGCACTGTTTTGGGCCTGGCCCAACAGCGCTCGGCACCGTGTATGGCCCAGGCCCGAGGGCTCCTGTCGGTGTACTAAAGTAGGGGTACCTTAGTACCCCGAACTTGTGCACGGGCAGTCGTAGCACCCCGCGGCAAGGCTTGCCAGGCAATCGCCAAAACTCTCCATGGTCCCTCCTTGGGCCATCCAAGAACAAAGTATTTGAGCCAAGGCCCCGACAGGAGGAGCCTGCCGGGAAGGCCACCCGAAGAGAGCAAGGCCCCGGCAAGAGGAGCTTGCCGGGACGACCGCTCGAAGCACAAGGCCCCGGCAAGAGGAGCTTGCCGGGAAGGCCGACCGAGGCATGACAAGATACTTGCTGCGACGCGCCCCGCGTCCCGGCAAGGACCGGTGAGCGACAAGCTCCCGGGCGCGACAAGGCACCAACTGCGGCAAGGCGCTTGCCGCGGCAAGTCACCACCCCGCGCCTGCGCTCCAGCTCATCCACCCACGCGTCGCTCTGGGGCCATTCCAGGCGTACGTGGCAAGAGGCTGCGCAGCCAGGGGCATGCAGTGGCGAAGCAACGCTGATAGAGTAGCCATCGTGGCAAACGGTGGCGGTCCTGACGGGCCCTTTCCTGCACCGTCTGGGCGATGCGGACGGGCATTTAATGCCCTTGTCCCCTGCTGTCAGAGTTAGGTATGATAGCACTGTGCAAACAGCTGTACCCAACACAGCGTTTTCCAGTTTTACCCCCGCCTACATTGCCACCTGTGGGTAACCCCTTGCACATATAAAAGGAGGCCCCATGCGCAACGGGAAGGGGAGGGAGAGGCCATTCACGCTCGGTCTCGCCAGCGGCTTGCGTGTACTGTAGCACCACAGGCTCCTGAGCAAGAACACAATACAAAACCACAAAGCAGCAGTAGGGTTTTACGCATCCGTGCGGCCCGAAGCTGGGTAAACCCCTTGTGTGCATCGCCTCGATCCG
Source organism: Aegilops umbellulata (assembly GCA_032464435.1). NCBI lineage: Eukaryota > Viridiplantae > Streptophyta > Magnoliopsida > Poales > Poaceae > Aegilops > Aegilops umbellulata. The sequence goes on along the minus strand of CP136058.1, from coordinate 153,530,362 downwards.
CTCTTCGCGCGACCTCCGCCCCCCGCCGAACCAAGAAAGGGGCTCGGTCCCCATAGGTGTTCGAGGAGGCAGATTTCCCCCGACATATAGCTAAAGAGTTTGGCATAGCGTGCTTTACAACAGTAGCTGGAGAGTTTGACCTCTCTGTTCTTATTTCTCTATATACTTGACACATACCTGCCTCCAATGTGTCCACGTGATTCCGATGAATTTGTTATATCTAATTTTTGAGCTTTTCATTGTCTTCTAATTGTTGCATGCATTTTTCTAATATACCATTTTCTCTCATCCAAATAACTATGTGGGGATTGGTAGTCACCGGTGTTTATAAGGTGGGCACCAAGGCCCGCTAACTGTGCTTTGCAATTATGCCCGCTTTAGGAGCTTAGACTTCTACCTTAGGCGTCAGAGCGGTGGGTGCTCACCTTAGATCGCCTTACCGTCTTAAAATTTATGGTAGTCACACACTCATGACACACTACCTTTGAAGCTTGTGTATGCGAATGTACAAGTGCACTTAGTGATCTGCATATCTTGATCACAAGATATATCTTTGTTGGCTGGCTTGGTTTAAGAACTCATTAGCTGGTTTATACTCCCTCCATCCCAAAATAAGTGTCGCTGATTTAGTACTAAATCAATGACACTTATTTTTGGGACGGAGGGAATACAATATTTGTCCGCTTATTTCTCTGTTTTGTTGTTGTTTTGCTTTCAGTCGTATGTCGCACAGATGTGCAGTTCAAAGGTAGGGCTGTGCCAAAGATGTGAATCAAATAATTATGCCGATCAGTGCATGTTTTTGTAGCACTTAGTGTTTTCGTTCTGATGATTTTGCTATCTCACCGATCCGTCTTTGACAACATGTTACCTTTTACAGGCCCTCAAGTGCATATGGAAGTGTAGTATGCAAGCATTATGTGACAATGACACATTGCAATCAGACTAAAAAGATGCCTAAGTAAGTTGTGAGCCTGCCTATATATAAGTGTTTCTGTAAACCGATATAAGTCATTCTACTATCTGTACTACTATCTGCAATACGATTCACATTGCATTATATTTCAAGCTACATCTCCTATTAACATTGCTTCTAATTGGCTTCTTGCGCCATTGGCGCAACCGGGTCATCTAGTGAAAATAACAGCAGACCAATGACTTGGAGAAATTCAAAGTCTCTGAAACCAGCAACATCACAGAGGCTACTTTACAAGCTTGAAACAATCAATACATGGCATATCATGAAGAATGGGTTGCACCACAGAAAAGATGACATGTTTTATCTCATAACACATGTAGACTTCAAGATCAAAAGAAAATCACACAAACATATGCAAAAATGACAAATGAGCATGTTCTGTTAAGTTACAACAGACAACATTATATAGTACTCTTGCAACAATGATTAGGGCATCAAGATTGACTCAAACAAGCATGGCACAATGGAACAAATTGTAGAACATCTAATTATGAACATTTCTATATATCATATGCATGAAACGGAGTAGTATGCAACTAGTTATGGCATGGGAAAGTGAGCACCAGATTGTAAACAATCAGGGACTTAGCAGAAATTCAAGCACACTGAGCGACAGATAATTAAGATGTGCGCGGGGCGGGGCTGCTCACCATGGGCCAAGCCCAGTAGAGGAGGAGGTCGGTCAGGCCGGCGAGAAGGTGGGCTGGGCCGCCGGCGAGCTGGGTCGAGGAGGAGGTGGCCCACGCGGGGCCCACGAGTGGTTGAGGACGTCGTCCTCCTCGTGCCTGGCGCAGGAGCAGGACACAGGGCCAGCGCCGCCCGAGGTCAACGGCGGCGACTCCGGCAGGCGGGTACGGCGGGGATCCGCGGGAATGGGCGGATCCAAAGGCGGGGTGCCGGATCCGAGCTTGGCGGGGCTCCAACAGGCGGTGGAGGCGGTTCGAGTCGGCGGCGCGGCTTCCTGTCGACGGGAGAGAGAGAGAGGTGAGGACGGGAGAGGAAGAACGAGAGAGAGGGGCGACGGGGAGGTGAGGTGGCGGCTCCGGATTGGTCGGGGAGGCGGGAGTGATGATGTGGCGTGACGGGATTGGCCGGAGGAACGTGGCCGGCGGACATGTCCGGCGCGGACGGATGTGTCCGGCGGCGCGGGGGAGGAAGACGCTAGGGTTTGATCTGCGCGAAAATTTCGGGGGGAGTCACATATTTATAGGTAGCGGGAGCTAGGAGACTCCAAATGGAGTGCGGTTTTCGGCCACGCGATCGTGATCGAACGGCCGAGAGGATGGAGGGGGTTTGGATGGGTTTTGGGCCACTTTGGAGGGATTTTGGCTGCATACAAAAGAGGCTTTTACGGTACCCCAGTTAACCGTTGGAGTATCAAACGGACTCCAAATGGCACGAAACTTGACAGGCGGTCTACCGGTGGTGTACCAAGGCCGCTTGGCAAACCTCGGGCCATTCCGAGAAAGTTATACACCCACACATGAAAAGAGGCAAAAGGGGGCGCCGGGTGACATAGGAGTGTCGGATTGTAAAACGGACAACGGGGAAAATGCTCGGATGCATGAAACAAACACGTATGCAAAATGAGATGCACCTGATGACATGATATGAAATGCAGATGATGACATGGCAAAGTGCAACTTGCAAGCACATGACATGGCAAGGGTGGCGAATAACTGGCGGACACCTGGCGCATCGGATCCGGGGCGTTACAACTCTCCTCTACTAACAAGAGATCTCGTCCCGAGATCTTAGGACCGAGACGGGGTGGAAAGAGGATGAGGTGAAACAAGAACGCCAGAGGGAAAAAAACAAAGTCGAGAGCACTCAGGTAGAAAAGAGGAAAGACGATTACGATGGGAATCAAAAGCTCAACGAACAAGATAGACTCTGAAGGCACTCCAGTAAGAACAAGCTAGAAGCGGAATAAGACTGAAAGAATTTAGGCAGCACTCCGGTTGAACATAGAAAGAGTTGGAACTGAGATTGACAAAATGGAACGATAGTTGATGTGAGGAACAACACAATGCCACCGGAAGAATTGAAAGAGTTGAACGAAAAGAACGGAGAAGAAGACGACATCTTCTACCACGAATGAAATGGAAAGCAAACTTAGGAGAAAGGATTGAATGGAGTTGTTGAGAAAATCAACAACGAAAAGAATAAGCTTGTTGTGGGCTTATAGATAACATCTCAAAATTATGAGGTGATCTCCGACCAAAAGCGGAAAAGATTAAATAGCTGAGAAGAATGAAGAAATGCAAAACTCCCTTTCAAAAGAATACAGCGAATTAATTGCACCTTGAAAAGCAAGAAGAAGAAGATACTTGAACTCCTCCAACAAGAATCTTGAAGAACACTTGAAGAATGAATTAAATCATGACGATCCACCGTGAAGAACTCCGGTAACAAAAGAATGATGAGATAGAATTTAGGTATGAAAAGAATAAGGTTAAAGCCTTGCGATGATTCCAATGGAGGTTCACGACGAGACAAGCGAGAAGACTTGGAACTCCAGAAAAGAAAAGATGAAAACACTTTGAATCGAGAATCTGATAAGATGAACAAACTCCAAAAGAAGAGATTAATCCACATGAAGAAAGAAGAATAAGAATTATGTTATGCTTATCCTTCATCAACTAAATTGATGAGAAGCAATGGATTGCATACAACTTATTCGTGATGGAAAGGATTAAGGGGGAATATAGCGCCAAATTTGGGAAGGTCTTCATGACCCACCGGTAGGATTGAAAAAGAACGAAAGAATTGATATGATGATAACTGAAAAGGAATCTTCAACAAACCACCGTGAAAATGAAAAACGAACAAAGAGATCGCGAACTGATTGAAGAATGCTTGAACGAGGCACCGGTACAATTATAGGAACGAACGGAGCTGAAAGCTTGGAATGAAGAAATCTTCTGAAAAGATGGCCTTCGGATGATCGAGACGGAAAAGAAACTTCTGAAATACTCCGGATGGATGAAAAGAATTGCACAACCGGAAACAACTAGATAGGATAACATCGAGCTAGCACCGCGAATCTCTGGGAGAACGGACAAAATTTATGAGAAATTCTTCTTCGATCTTCAAATGACGACGAGAAACAACATCAAAATTGGTGAGATACTCCGGGATAGTGAAAAGAGGGAAAGTTGAACCGAACATGAAAGAATTTTGAAAGCGATCTTGGAAAAGCATCTGACTAATGAAATCCATACTTACGTCAAACTTCAAAAAGAATTTGAGAATACTCCGGAAAAAAGAAGAGTCAGGTAAGATCCTAGGAAAAGACCTGTGGGTTAGGTCCCACTAAAAATAAACATCGTTGGAAAAGGAATTGAAGAAGAGACCATGGACCGGAACAACTGAGGGACTTGAATGAGGTGATAACCTCAAATTAACTGAATGCAAACACGAATCTTCTGAGATGTCTTAAACACTCTTGGATAATAGAATGGCGAGAGGGGGAACGAGCAAGGGGAAAAACACTTTGGCCGAGGGAAAGAATATGATCAACACCGAAAACTTGAATAGAATCCACCGGAAAGAAAATGAGAAAAATGATGATTAACTAGGCGAGAATTCACCGGTTGAGACAATTGAGGAAAGACTGAAGATACTCCGAATGAATGAAATTGATGCTCGAATAGAGGCTCAGACTCCGGGAATAAAAGGGTGGGAGGGCGGGAAAAACACATGCAACTTGAAACAGGGAATCGACGAATAACTTGAAGAGAAAAAACACCGGTTGAAATAATTGAGGAGAGAAAGCAAAGGCTTCGCACGAGTAGGATGGATACTTGATTACGGACTCCGGTTCCGAGAAGAAGAAGGGAGGTCGGGTGGGAAAAAAAAGAAGGACAACTTCGGATGGGGAAAACAACGTCGATCGAAAAGAGCTGAGGATTGATCTTGCAAAAGATGACAAGGATCTAGACCACTCAAAGAGAAGTGCGCCGGATTGAACAGAGGATGGAAAACGAACGAAAACTAACCGCGTGATCCTAAAGAAAAAATTGAAGGGGAAGAGGGGTAGTTCAGAACACCTAAGTCAAGATTTCTCACCAGATTGACGAAGGGGCAGAGGAGTAAAAAGAAATCCTACTCTCCGATATAACTAGACTCCAAAAAAGTTCTCTTCTAGACTCGACATCGACCAAACTACACGATCAATCAAGGGGGCTCCTAAGGTCGGTCGAGGCTCTGATACCAACTTGTCACGCCCAAGATGCGACCCTATCCTAAAGGAACTCGAAGGTCCCACCAAGGATAGAAGCGAATCTTGAAGACACTTTTGCAAGGTGGATATCATTACATCAACATTACATAATAGTGGGGATACAACCAAGGCATACAATGTCACATGATTACAACAATGCATTAAATACAAGATCAACATCCGACTACGGATGAAACATAAACAAAAACTCAAACGCCATCCACCCTGCTAGCCCAGGCTGCCGACCAGGAACCTATCCCTCAATCGAAGAAGAAGTAGAAGAAGAACTCCAACACAGATAAACATCGCTCTCACATCAAGATCATCGCATAACCTGTACCTGCAACTGGTGTTGTAGTAATCTGCGAGCCATGAGGACTCAGCAATCCCATTACCATGGGTATCAAGACTAGCAAAGCTTAAAGGGTAAGGAAGGGGTAAAGTGGTGAGGTTGCAGCAGCGACTAAGCATGTATGGTGGCTAACTTACGCAAATAAGAGCGAGAAGAGAGGCAAAGCAAGCGGTTGTCAACTAGTAATGATCAAGAAGTGATCCTGAACTCCTACTTACGTCAGACATAACCCAGAACCGTGTTCTCCTCTCGAACAACCCCGAAAAGAGACACTCACGGTTACACACACGGTTGGTGTATTTTAGAAGAGTTTACTTTAAGTTTACTAAAACCGGACATTAACGAATTCCCATCTGCCACATAACCGCGGGCACGGCTTTCGAAAGTTCAAACCCTGCAGGGGTGTCCCAACTTAGCCCATGATAAGCTCTCGCGATCAACAAAGGATATTCCTTCTCCTGGGAAGACCCGATCAAACTCGGAATCCCGATAAGAAGACATCTCGACAATGGTAAAACAAAACCAGCAAGAGCGCCTGATGCACCGACAATCCCGATAGGAGCTGCACATATCTCGTTCTCAGGGCAACACCGGATGAGATAGGCTACGAGTAAAACCAAGCCTCGAGTTTCCCCGTGGTGGCCCCGCAGGCGGGTCGGTTCGAACCAGCACTTAGAGAAGCACTGGCCTGGGGGGCTAAATAAAGATGACCCTCGAGAGCGCGACTCCCAAGGGGAAAGTAGGTGGTGGTGAGGCAAATGGTAAAACCAAGGTTGGGCCTTGCTGGAAGAGTCTTATTCAAGGCGAACTGTCAAGGGGGTCCCATAAATCACCCAACTGCGTTAGGGACGCAAAATCCGGGAACATAGTACCGATATGAAGAAAACTAGGGCGGCAAGAGTGGAACAAAACACCTGGCATAAGGCCGAGCATTCCACCCTTTACCAAGTATATAGATGCATTAATGATATAAGAGATATTGTGATATCCCAACATAAACATAATTCAACATGGAGCAATCTTCATCTTCACCTGCAACTAGAACGCTATAAGAGGGGCTGAGCAAAAGCGGTAACATAGCCAAACAACGGTTTGCTAGGAAGGGTGACAAAGGTTAGAGGTTCATGGCAATTTGGGAGGCTTGATGAGCAAGTGGTAGGTAACGCGGCATAGCGCTAGAACGAAGCAACTAGCATAGCAATGATAGTAATGAGATCCAAGGTGACGGTCATCTTGCCTGAAATCCCGCTAGGAAGAAAAACGAGTCCATGAAGAAGATGAAGACACGAAGACGAACCAAGCGTAGACGAACGAATCCTCACGATAGCAACGAAACGGAAACTATCGAGAAGAAGCACACAACACGGTAAACACAACACACATGAACAAGGCATGATGCTCAACGAAGTATGATGCATGACAAGGCTACATGAGGCTACGCATGGCAAGAGATGATGCATACAAGAACAACACATCAAAGCAAGTTTAAATGAGGCCGGAAACAACATATTAACAATTCTGGTAAGTCCTCATATGCAAATTTCGAAATTGGTCCAGATCTGAATAAACCTTATGTTCAAGTTGTAAAATAGCAAGTTAATATTCACCATGATGATCTACACGAAATTCTAGACAAGTTACATATAAAGTTCATTAGATTCGGAGCTACGGCCTAGAAGATATGAGCAAAACAAGACAAACATGGCATTGCTGCAAAATGCATTCAAACATCAAGAAAACACCTCAAAACATGGATGCAACAAGGTAATATGAAACTATATACAAAACTAGGCAAGTTTTATATAGAGCACACTCAAAATGGAGCAACGGTTCAACACATACACACTATACAAGTTTAAAGGGCATGCTGTCCGAAACAGCAACTAGGCGTCTTGCAAGCATCAAAACGACAAGCTACAGGATCTCAACATGATAACTAAAGGCATGGTCATGATGTACAGGTAAAGGATAACAAAACATGAACACTGAGCTATCTCCATAAACTACTATAAAATGCTCAAAACGACATGGCAAGATTGCAAATAATAACAGGTTCACAGACTGTAGAATTCACAGGACATGTCAGAAATAACATCAGGCTGCAATGTTTAGAGCTGTCAAACAACATGTTACAAGAACTAATCTGGGTAACCAAAGGAAAGTAATGAATCTACTTCTTTCGTAGAACAAAAGTCTCTTACTGACCAAGAGCCAAAAAGGATCAGAAGATATGGTGACACCTATGTAAACATAGCAAGTTTTATTATCAGGTTCAGACTTAGCAGAAAAACAGAGCATGGCAGAACAACGATAAGTAGGCCTGTTAGTGAGCTTGATTCACTCACCACAAGGCATTGCATGACAAGATAAGCATAGCATCAGCAAGAAGACATGTTCGTGAAGCTAATCATGGCAATAGCAAGTTCATAGCATGCATGGATCAACTATAACAACCTTGGCAAAATTGAATTACATGTAAACAATCTGCCAGGAACATTTTATAGCAAACCTAGATCAAGATTAAGACATGCTAGAGCACTCTATAAATACAAAGAGAGGCACGGATGGATAGATAATAACCATATAAACAAAACATCCTTACTGAACATACTCAAAAGAGGCACGGATCTCACTGTAGCAACATGAATACATGGCATGAAAATAACAGCAGAGCAATGACTGAGAAATTCAAAGTCTCTGAAACCAGCAACATCACGGAGGCTACTTTGCAAGCTTGAAACAATCAATACATGGTATATCATGAAGAATGGGTTGCACCACAGAAAATATGACATGTTTTATCTCATAACACATGTAGACTTTAAGCTCAAAAGAAAATCACACAAAAAGATGCAAAAATGACAAGTGAGCATGTTCTATTAAGTTACAGCAGACAACATTATATAGTACTCTTGCAACGATGATTAGGGCAACATGATTTACTCAAACAAGAATGGCAGAATGGAACAAATTGTAGAGCATCTCACGATGAACATTTCTATATATCATATGGATGAAACGGAGCAGCATGCAACTCGTTATGGCATGGCAAAGTGAGCACCAGATTGTAAACAATCAGGGACTTAGCAGAAATTCAAGCACACTGAGCGACAGATAATTAAGATGTGCGCGGGGCGGGGCTGCTCACCATGGGCCAAGCCCAGTAGAGGAGGAGGTCGGTCAGGCCGGCGAGAAGGTGGGTGGGCCGCCGGCGAGCTGGGTCGAGGAGGAGGTGGCCCACGCGGGGCCCACGAGTGGTTGAGAACGTCGTCCTCCTCGTGCCTGGCGCAGGAGCAGGACACAGGGCCAGCGCCGCCCGAGGTCAACGGCGGCGACTCCGGCAGGCGGGTACGGCGGGGATCCGCGGGAATGGGCGGATCCAAAGGCGGGGTGCCGGATCCGAGCTTGGCGGGGCTCCAACCGGCGGTGGAGGCGGTTCGAGTCAGCGGCGCGGCTTCCTGTCGACGGGAGAGAGAGAGAGAGAGAGGTGAGGACGGGAGAGGAAGAACGAGGGAGAGGGCGATGGGGAGGTGAGGTGGCGGCTCCGGATTGGTCGGGGAGACGGCGGTGATGACGTGGCGCGACGGGATTGGCCGGAGGAACGTGGCCGGCGCACATGTCTGGCGCGGACGGATGTGTCCGGCGGCGCGGGGGAGGAAGACGCTAGGGTTTGATCTGCGCGAAAATTTCGGGGGGAGTCACATATTTATAGGTAGCGGGAGCTAGGAGACTCCAAATGGAGTGCGGTTTTCGGCCACGCGATCGTGATCGGACTGCCGAGAGGATGGAGTGGGTTTGGATGGGTTTTGGGCCACTTTGGAGGGATGTTGGGCTGCACACAAAAGAGGCTTTTACGGTACCCCGGTTAACCGTTGGAGTATCAAACAGACCCCAAATGGCACGAAACTTGACAGGCGGTCTACCGGTGGTGTACCAAGGCCGCTTGGCAAACCTCGGGCCATTCCGAGAAAGTTATACACCCACACATGAAAATAGGCAAAAGGGGGCGCCGGGTGACATAGGAGTGTCGGATTGCAAAACGGACAACGGGGAAAATGCTCGGATGCATGAAACGAACACGTATGCAAAATGAGATGCACATGATGACATGATATGAAATGCAGATGATGACATGGCAAAGTGCAACATGCAAGCACATGACATGGCAAGGGTGGCGAATAACTGGCGGACACCTGGCGCATCGGATCCTGGGCGTTACAGCGTGCCCCCCTACCTCGTGCCCACCTCCTTTCTTTTTTGATGTAGGGTCCAAGTCTCCTGGATCATATTCGCTGAGAAAACCATGTTCCCGAAGGTTTCATTCCGTTTGGACTCCGTTTGATATTTTGTTCCTTCAAAACTCTGAAATAGGCAAAAAACAGCAATTCTAGGCTGGGCCTCCGGTTAATAGGTTAGTCCCAAAAATAATATAAAAAGGGAAAATAAATCCCAATATTGTCCAAAAAAGTTGATAATATAGCACGGAGCAATAAAAAATTATAGATACGTTGGAGACGTATCAGCTACCCACTTAGTACTTCGGGGAGCTGTGATGTAAAACCACTCGCGCTGCCATAAGTGCGACATCTCCGGGAAGGAACCCTTTGGCCATGGAGCATCGGCGCCTTTGCTTATTATGGCACCTCCGCATTCTGCATGTCGCCTATCAATCATCTTCGGCTTCACATTGAAGGTCTTAAGCCATAAGCCGAAGTGTGGGGTGATGTGGAGGATGGCCTCACACACGATGATGAACAACGAGATGTGAAGGATGGAATCCAGAGCCAGATCATGGAAATTGAGCCCTTAATAGAACATAAGCCCTCTAACAAAGGGATCAAGGCTAAAGCCTATCCCTCGGAGGAAGTGGGAAACGAATACGACACTCTCGTTGGATTCGGGTGTGGGGATGACCTGCCTTTGAGCAGGCAGCCTGTGCGAGATTTTGGCGGTCAGATACCTGGCTTCTCTTAGCTTCTTGATGTCCTCCTCTATGACGGAGGAGGCCATCCACCGGCCTTGAAGGTTGGATCCAGACACGATTAAAGGTCTGAAGCGCTTAGCCCGAGCCTTGGGTGTTGGAATTCGAGGTGGGGAAGGGAAGGATCGAGCGCGAGAAGAAAAGGCCAGGCCTTGGCCCCTTTATAAAGAGGGTGAATATCAAGCGTCCTCCGCGTGGCCGTTTGGAACTTGCCCAAAAATCGAGGAGTCATACCAACAGGCACGATTGGGTTACCCATACCCGTATTGATGAGAATCCCTTGATAAGGGGAACACGATCTATGCTTCGACAAGACGTGCCAATAAAACCGACTCACAACACGTGCAGTGGCAGGTTGGGAAAAACGGTTCGCAATGACCAGACCATGGCAGGATGTCACATTACGAGAAGTTGTCAGCAGATTGGATTTGTGGAAATATTATACTCTCTACGATGGTATGTGGAATTTGTTTTGCAGAGTCAGACACTACACTATCCTTGTGTTCGAAATCTTCTATGGAGTATTCGGAGGAAGAACCAGCCTTGCTATGCCGAAGACAATATGCGCGCCGGACTCATCGTCATTGAAGCCTGGTTCAGGGGCTACTGAGGGAGTCCTGGATTAGGGGGTCCTTGGACAGCCGGACTATATACTTTGGCCAGACTGTTGGACTATGAAGATACAAGATTGAAGACTCCGTCCGGTGTCCGGATGGGATTCTCCTTGGCATGGAAGTAAAGCTTGGCAATTCGGATATGTAGATCTCCTCCCTTGTAACCGACTCTATGTAACCCTAGCCCCCTTCGGTGTCTATATAAACCGAAGGATTTAGTCCGTAGGACAACAACAATCATAATCATAGGCTAGCTCCTAGGGTTTAGCCTCTATGATCTCGTGGTAGATCAACTCTTGTAATACTCATATCATCAAGATCAATCAAGTAGGAAGTAGGGTATTACCTCCATCGAGAGGGTCCGAACCTGGGTAAACATTGTGTCCCCCGCCTCCTGTTACCATCTGCCTTAGACGCACAGTTCGGGACCCCCTACCCAAGATCCGTCGGTTATGACACCGACACCCACCACACACCGATAGTCGAGCGTTGTAGGTAGGTATCCATGCCACAGAGACAAACTGCACCTGTCCCCTCTCACGTTCCAGTAGGCCAGCCACTCTATATCTTTGACGTGGGCACACACAAATTCGATGGCACTCTTTATCGATCACGCACGCGCACACACACACATCATCCCTCTCTTCGATTCTATGGACACCTCAAGCCGATGATACCTCCACTCTCTTCTCGTGGATCGCCCCCTCTATATATATGATATATCCATGACTCTATTTCACACACATTGCATATGTTACATTTTTTGATTGACCCCACCCCCCCAAAAAAACTCTCATGAACACACACACTATATCTCTCTACGTCTGTATCTCTCTCACACAACCCCACGTAGGTGGTGTATGTATACAAGAAGAGAATAGGTGCATTGTGCATGTACTCATGCTTCGTGCCCAGCCACACCCGCGTGGGTACACTGTGGAGCTCATTTCTGTACGAAATGGCAGCCCACGTGCTAATTTGAACGCGTGTAGCAGTTGTTTACCTACGGAGGTCGTGTACCACGCGTGCACGAAACAAAGTTCGACTTGATGCGTTGGCGCGTTATTTTTAAATAAAGTTATATCGCTCAATGGCACGTACAAAAAATATAAAATGAATTTTACGGAGAAAAAGGTAGTCTGCTCCACTATATACAATGGAGCCTGCCTGCCTGGTTTGTCTCTCTTCAGAGTATCTCACACAAGACTGTGGTGGCCTCTCTCTCTCTCTCTCACTGTTGGTCACTGATCCGGCCGCATCCCGTTCGCCGGCGGAAAGGGAGGACGTGCATCGTTTCTCCGTTACGGCGCCGAGGCAGCACGTCCTGATCTGCGGTACACGCCGTTCTCTCTGACCAAGATCTGGTGTGGTAGGGCCTACGCCACCTGCTCGTTGCCGTAGTATGGGCAGATTCCGCCCGCCGCCGATCACCTAGTTACATCCCGACGACCTCCAGGTATCCCCTCCGGCCTTGCTCCACTGCCCCTCTTCCCACATCGCTGCATGTGGATCTTCCATAGTTCTTTGCCCAAAACATAGCTCGTCCGGCGTACTTTCCATATTGCAATCTCGCCCTCACACCGTTTTAGACAAACACAACCGTGTTGTTATCTTCCCTTTGGACAAGGAATATGCTTCTTTTTTGTCGTCACATGTGTCATCAACTGTTATTGGCCAGTAATTGTTTCCTTTCTACCTCTTTTTTGCAAACAGGGCTATCCATTTCACCTCGTTGCTATTGCGACCTTTTGGTGAACTACACAAATCACTTTTTTCTTAAGAGTGTTTTGTGCAGTTCTACCAAAATGTCACACGAGCAACGTCTCCACATTTCAGTGCGACTGCACAAAGGGAGATTGGTTTTGCTCTATCCTCCTCATCCTACTCCGAGCCTAATCTTCTCCAACTAGTTAGTCTTAAGAGAGACTGCAAAGGTGACCGGCTTCTATTTGTGTGTTCATTGTTTCATCAGCAATCCTCTATTATCGTAATCACACTTAATATCTTTGGAACAGGGATGCTCAGCTCTATTTTAGTGGAACTTCACAAAATGATTGGAATGTTGCATGCTCCAGACAACTACTTTTTTTTCCAACATGCCTTGTTGATTTAGACAGAGCTGGGGGGACGTTGCTGCCAATGAAAGCATGGATCCATTTTAATTTAACACATTCTCACAACTTTGTCTTCAGTTGTGACGTAAATATTAGGTCTGATTAGCAAGGAAGTTAGTTTTTATTTTTTTCCGAAACAGCATCGATGGAAAGACACACGAAACAAAAGCTGAAAGCTCACACCATTGTACAATTTCATGTCGCTGGAAAATTATTTGTATAGTACATCAATTATGTAAACAAATGCTAGAAGCTTGATAGCATTGCCAGAAGCCTCTTCGGCATCCGGGTCCATGTGCCATGCACAAAATTATACTCCTTCATTCCTAAATATTTGTCTTTTTACAAATTTCAAATGGGCATATTTTAGAGTGTAGATTCACTCATTTTGCTTCGTATGTGTACTCCCTCTGTTCCTAAATATTTGTCTTTCTAGAGATTTCAACAAGTGACTACATACGGAGCAAAATGAGTGAATCTACACTCTAAAATATGTCTATATACATCCGTATGTAGTAGTCCATTTGAATCTCTAAAAAGACAAATATTTGAGTAGTCACTCATTGAAATCTCTAGAAAGACAAATACTCCGGAGTATATTTAAGAACCAAGGGGGTAGTGCGCAGCCGCATGGGAGACTCAGACCGGTTGTTGCACCGCATTAATAGTGAGTAATGAGCAGTCAAATCATAAGCCCTCCTTTCCCACTGTAAGTTGCTCGGAAGAAGCAACCATCAATATGCTCTTCTTTGAATCCGCTCATACTAGTCCATCCATCACTGTTTATAGAGTGCGCTTCAGAAAAAGAGAAAATCTCTGGGACCAAGGCGACTAACGATCGGCCTGAAAAATAGCATTGGTAGTGATAGCACGACGTCTATTACTAGAGGAAATAATGCATACACACATGCATGAAGTGCTTCCACCCCGGGTACACACATGCATGCACTTACTCCACTCTATAGTACTACATCGAGAGAAAATTGCGGTTAGCATGCCCTAATTAATTGAGCATTAAACCAAACGCGTATAAAGTCTCTCTGGTGGTGGAAATGCATTGAGAGAAATGCATCATAATGAAGCGCGCCTGTAAACTATGACGGAGGGAGGAGTAGTATGAAGGTGCAAAACCAAGTACGCGTATGGCCAGTCCGTCAACGCACCTCCTCTTGGCATATCACTGACATGTGGGATCGGAGTGTGAGCAAACCGATCTCAATTGAGGGCAAAATGGCCAACCCGCCGTTCCTTGAGGGAGACGAGGAGAGAGAACACACATACGGGCTCGCACAAAGGCCAAGATATATTCAAGCATGGTTGATCAATATCATCATTACATGTTGGGCTGCCGTTTTCCGCCCTTCTCCGGAATAAATGTGTACTTTATCAGAGATTAAGAAAAATAAGAGTACAGAGGCTCCACCATGCAGTTCTAGTAGTAGTACTACTCGTACTACTAAACCTTGCCCTTGGCTCTTCGCCTCTTTATGAAGTCGAACAATGATGGTACTCCGCATGTTCGATACTACAGTGTATGCCTCTGGCAATCTGACACCGAATGAACTGATGCATGTCCACCGCCTGGGCAAGGATACGTTGCATTAGTCAAAAGGCGTAAGCGAGCTTCACCTTGTCCTGCAAGCTTCTCCTTGTTCTGCGAGTTGACAGGACACACCAGCAAGTAGTGCTAGTCCATACTCCCTCCTTTCCGGTTAATATGGCTTAATCTTTTTTGCGGGTAAATGAGAGAGTTTTATTCATATATAAGCATTCTTAGGATGATCAGCCAAGACACTAGTCACTAGGAAGCGAGGTACCCCACAAAAAAAGAAGTAGTAAGCGAGGTGTTTCATCAAGCCAGCTCTCGGCCACATTCAAAGCACAACAAGCACAGTTCATAGAAAGATGCGTTGCAAGGTTTGCTGACCTGTTTACATGCTGAATAACAAAATAAGAGGAAATATTACCGAACGCTCCTATTTGTAACAGGATATGAGCCAGAATTAAGCGAGAATTGTGGCGAGTGTTCCATGCAATCAAATTCCATTATCACATGCGAGAACCCTCGAAGAGAACCAAATGTGTTGAAGATTGCTTTATCACATTTTAAAAATATAATAAGAGTGCAGACGCTCCTCCATCCGGTTCCTAGTACTAGTATATTAGTACATACCTCTATAGACTATAGTAGTAGTACTAGTACTAGTAAACTTTGCGCTTGGTTGTTCGCCTCTTCGGGAAGTGCAACAATAATAGTACTAGTATAGTGTATGCTTCTGGCAATCTGACACCGAATTAACTGTTGCACGTCCACCGCCTGAGCGAAGGACAGCTTGCATTAGTCAAAAGTTTCTCCTTGTCCTGCGAGCCACCACACGCAAGCTTCTCCCGTCCTGCAAGCTTCTCCTCGTTCGGCAAGTTGACGGGACACAACAAAGTAATACTAGTCCATACTGCCTCCTCTCCGGTTAATATGGCTTAATTTCAAATGAGATAAATACACTGTCTGTCACTGTATATTTGTAAAAATACGGTCAGTGGACTTCATAATACGCTCATTGCGCTCAATATATACATTTTCCGGTGTTTATACGGTCACTAGCTCACCCTGGCTGAGTATGTGTGTGCATGCACTTGTAGGTTGAGCACTTGAGCGTGACCGTGTGTGTTCCGTCGTGTGCCCGGGCATGCATGCATTAGGGCGTCGCGCGCATTTTTGCGTCCATGTGTACGTGTGACTGTTGCATACACGTAGGGTGAGTACGTGTAGGGGCCACTAAAGGAGCAGTCAAATCATACAGTAAGTTAGTCGGAAGAAGCAACCATCATTTCACTCTTTAATGACACGTACGCAATATAAAATGGTTGATATGGAGAGAAAAAGAAAACCATAGAACGACGGTGGCTACACCGCTGGTCACATATCCGGCTTGATCCCACAGCTGGGGGAAGGGAACAATGTTCTGCGTAGACGCAGTCGACATCGGCAAGGGAGAAAATCCACAGTCGGTGTGTCCCAATCGGGGGTCACCGTGATATGGGCCGATGTCGCGTCCCAACCGCCCTTCTAGCTACAGCCCGACGTCCCAGGTAGTCCATCTTCCTTTTGGAGCCGGCTTGCTCCACTGCCGTAGCTCCCCACGTAGCTCCATCTCCATGTCGATCTTTCTCCACTTCTACCGGCTTCTACTTGTGATGAGTTTATGTCTCATGAACTAGTTTCAGTACTATTATTCTAATCACACTTCTTCAATATCTTTGCTATCGAGGATGCTCAGCTCGATTTTAGTGGAACTGCACAAAAGCATTGTATGATCCAAGGGTGCCAGCCGTCTTTCCTTCGACAGGTTCTACCTGGCTAGGAAATTAAATCCTATTTAGGGTTTAAGTCATAGTGACCCCATCAGTAGTTTTTCTTTCGTACACGCTCTCACAACTTTTGTCTTTAGTTGTGAAGTAAATATTGGCTATGATCTATGAATCATTGAGATGCATCAGCATGCGTGTTAGTTTTCCTTTGTATTTGATGGAATGTTGTAACGGGGCAACCTTGGAGTAGGAATGAAAATGGAGTGGAAAGTTTCCGTTTTTCCGGAGAAAAAATGGAAACGGAGTGAAACCAACGTTTAGTTTCGTTGGATCGCGCCATCGAGCAAAACCAACATTTAAATCACGTCTATCGCGTTCGTGTCTCACCCTCCTCCATGGTTCGACCCCACACGGTCGCTCGGCATGCCACTCACTGCAAACAGAGTATACGATAACTTTCCCGCTTGCTTGTCGATGGACCGCGCCATGGAGTACCAGTACTACTGGAAGAGATTGATGAGTTGGGGGAGGACAACAAGCTGTAGCACGAACTCCCAAGAACGTTTTACATGCATGTTGTGGCCGGCTATTGCAACCTTTGAACGCGGAGCAGTCGCATGCACCAGGAAGCGGCGCGAGTGACGCTCTCTCGGCCGGCGTGCTGCTTCAATGCCGGCGCCAGTGAGAGGTCACGTCCGCTCTGGCCGGACATGAATGCGGCACTGACCGTTTTGGGCGGGAAGCACACGTGGGTGATGAAGAGGGTTCGGGTTGGTCAGGAGTGGCTGTGGCAGCGGTCCGGACGCCCGCAAACAAGAGATGTTGTACGTTAATGTTGCCGTGTATATAAAAAACAACATAAATAATGTGCCAGTTGGACAAATATGATTTGAGATGGAGATGGAAATGGAATTTTACGTAAACATGGATATGCATGTCTATGTCTATGTGTGTGTGCGTGATGACTCTCGTGACCTGGAAGCGGGGGCGTGTTTTTGATCGAGTTTTCTTTCTTGGTACGTTAAAAAATTGTCCACCAGTTTTCGTTTCTTTTTTCTAGGAACGCGCGTATTCTATTTAAAACCACTTCTACGGAGAGATTGTTTTACTCCATTATAGCCTCTCGTTTGATAGAGTTTCTCACGTCTCGCTCTCTCACCCACTCCATATCAAAACAAGATGACAATGTCCACACTATCTCTCTCCTCATCGTTGGTCACAGATCCGGCCGAATCCCGTCCGCTGTGGGAGGTGAGGAGGTGCAGCGTTGACGTTGTCGCCGCCGGTGATGGAGGAACCCGGTGTGCACCGTCCGCTCGGAGCCGGCACTGGCATGGACGAAGGTCCTCCATGCCCTTGTTCGCTGCCGTCGTGTGGGCAGATCCCGCCCGCCTAAGCGACATCTCACCCACCTGAGGTATAACTTCTTGTACTGGTCCAGCTCCCCAGTTTGCTGCATGCGGGTTTTCTTCTATGCGACTACTCCCCAGCTCCTCATGTATAGTAGCTAGGGTTAGTCGACTGGTCCAACATCACCTACTATTATAGAGGAAATGTCACTCAAAAAGTTGTCCTGATTTATGCCTCGGTGGAGGTATACATGTTGTTTCGACAAAAAGTACATGGTGGTTGTGCGGTCATTGTCCATATGCTCCTATTGCTGCTGCTAATCTAATACTATCACTGGTTAAATGAAGAAATGCTTTTTTTTTCTCAGGTATCCTGGTTTAGTTCCCATCAAGATAATCATGATGCTTCTGTTTGTTGGTGTACTTTTCATAATTCTTATTGACAATTGAGATGTTGTTGTTAATCTTGTAAAACAAAGTAACAACACTATATCCCTTTTTTATATTTTTGGAAACAACGATGCGTATCTCCATACCCGGGCATGTCTTCCCCAATTTTAGTGGAACTGCACAAAATTGGATGGCCATTGTTGTTCCGCCTCACTGTCCTCTGCCACGTGGTTCTTCCTTACTCAAGCTTGACTACTGAGAAGAAACAGACCACGGTGAGGATTTGTCGAACTTGATAGGTGCCTCACCCAAACTTAATGCCAAATGGATGATGCATCACCACGATGACCTATGGATGCTCATGGTTGCACCTCATGGTTGCGTCGGCTGGTGAAGCTGATCGATTTTCAATGAAAAAAAGTTGTCTTCCATCAGTGCTCTTTGCTTGTTACCCACAAAGATGATTTCCTTCGTTAGTTCACCTTGGTTGCATTGGAGACGCAGTCGTCTTTCACGTTGGTGCAATTTTATCACACAATTGGCTATGAACCAAATGTTTCCTCGAAGAAGGATCAACGTTGGTACTAAGAGCATAAGTTTTGTATTTATTTCTAAGCCTTCTCGCAACTTTGTCTCCAGCTCCCCTGTAATTTTATTTGTCCAGCTATTAACTTTGATCAAAAAATGGTGTGGACTAAAAACCCGGATGGACGTAGTAGCCCTCCATTTTTATTTACTCCACATATTAGATTTGACTGAAGTCAAACTTTGTAAAGTTTGACCAAGTTTAGGCCGAACACAACAAACCATAATTATTAGAGAGGGCAAACTGTACATACTCTCAAACCTTTCCGATAATTGAAATTAAAATTCTTTATTTGTACACACTCACACGTTTTCGATAATTTGGCGCATGTGTGGTTGTTCACTTAAGGGAGGGTAGTGTACCGCACGTGAAGGACAGGAAGTGCAACCAGGACGCGTGGATCGTTAGTTCATCGGAAGTACTCCCTCCGTTCCTAAATATTTGTCTTTCAAGTGGTTTGCAATGGACTACCACATACGGATGTATACAGACATTTTTTACAGTGTAGATTCACTCATTTTGCTCCGTATGTAGTCATTTGTTGAAATCTCTAGAAAGAAAAATATTTAGGAACAGAGGGAGTAGTAGTTTTCTTCACTCGTACATTAAATAAAGAGTTTCGTTTAGTACTTACACAATTTAAAATGATTGTCATGGAGAGAATAAGAAAACCACTCCAGTATATATCTGTCGTATACACGAGTACTATATGGACGCAACTTCATTGACTTTAGTGCACCTGCCTTTGGGTTTATGATAGGTGGGCCCAAAATGTGGCTGGCCCACCTGTCATACAGCCAAACGAAGGTGCAGTTAAGGCACCGGAGCTCAGTCCGTACTACAGTATATATATGAGCTAGAGCCTCAGCGCTTGTTCGCTAGGGTTTGCACTCTCCACACTCTCGCCGCACTACATATATATATACACGCTGGAGGCTCATAGTTCCTTTGCTACGGTTTGCTATATTCGCTGTCTCTCACCCTCTTCACCAGATCTAAACAAGACTGCGTTGTGGCTTCTGTCTCTCTCACCCCCCTCACAGACAGCTGGCGAAGGAGGCGTCCGAATCCCGTCGCACCGGGAAGGGGAGGAGGTGCAGCGTTCACTCTATCGCCTTCGGCGAGGAAGGCAATCCACTACCGGCTGCGCTTTTCTCTTTCACCCAGCGCATGTGCAGGAGGGTCACCGACCCCTTCTTCCTTGCTGTCGTACGTAGTGTGGGAAGATCCGACCTCCCACCACACGCCTTGCCACATCCCGACGACCCTAAGGTATAAGTTTCTTTGAAACCATCATTGGTCTAGCTGCATGCCGATCTTTTTCGATTCTGTAGTCGAATCTAGGTCTTGGTTCAAAGAGGAAAGAAGGGTGCAGTGGGGTGGAGCATGAATCTAGGGCGTGGTTCAATGAGGAAAGGAGGGAGGGAAAGTAGTATAGACTAGCTATCCAGCCGCTTTGTTGGTCGAAAAGGGAAAAAGGGGGTAACCGAGTACACACATCTGTAAGGAACCGAACTCTTTGTTGAAAAGGGAAAGAAATTGGGCGGTCGGGTAGTTTGTGCAGGACTAGATTTGCTGCCCTCACATCAGAAAAAGTTTCAAAGAGAACAAATATGGGACCAACGCAAATATGCTGCTTGGCTACATACTCTGCATCACCCATTTATATGTGTGGACGCACATGGTGCTGGCATGTCCCATGTCCCATCCACATGATCGTGCAGTGTGTTTTGAGATGTTGTGCTACTTGTATTGGTACTGTTTTAAATAAATTTTGAATTGAAGCTATTGTATTTTAAGCAATGCCACTCTCAGAATTAACTATTTAAGAGAATTTCTCTGTTAATATGAATCAATGCAACCGTTTTAGAAATGCTGGTGTCCTATACTTTGTTTTCCATCAAGATAAGGTATATGCTTCTTTTTGTGGCCGCACGTTTCATCCTCCTTTATTGGCAGTAATTGTTTCCTTTTTGCCTCTGTTAAATCAGGGATATCTATTCAACTTGTTGCTATAGCAAATTTAAATGTCACACCGGCGACTTTACTTGATTTCAGAGTAACTGCACAAAACGAGATTGGATTTCCTATTCGTGTTGGCAGATTCGTACGTGATCTTGTGTGCTTCATGACAGGTTGGTACTTGCCTTCATCCACATGATTGTGCAGTGTGCTTTGAGATGTTGTGCTACTTGTATTGGTACTGTTTTAAATAAATGTTGAATTGAAGCTATTGTATTGCTGTCTTTTCCCATTAAGTAGTGAACAAAAATGGGACCAACCCATACATTATGCTTGTTGATTTGTTACAACAAACTCTGCATCACCCCCTTTATAAGTAGATGGAAGCACATGTTGTTGTTGCGCCCACTCTCCCCTGGAACTGTTTATGCTTTTTGTTAATCTAATGCCGCTGGTAAAATTAAGCAATGCCACTCTCAAAATTAACTACTGAATCTTATTTCAAAACTGCAACACTTGTTAGGTATTAGCGGAATTACCATTTTTGTGGCTGCATGTTTCATCCTCCTTTATTGGCCAGTAATTGATTCCTTTTTGCCTCTGTTAAAACAGGGATATCTATTCAACTTGTTTCTATTGCGACATTTTTCTTTGCTTAATTTTGGTGGAACTGCACAAAATGAGACAGGATTTCCATATATGTGTTGAGATCTCTCTAAGGTCTTCCTCACGAGTTGTTTCAAATCTTGGTCTTCAAAGGTCGGTACCGAATTTCCTCAGAATTAACTACTGAATTTTAGTTCAAAACTGCAACTCTTGTGAGGGATCGGCGGGAGTACCATTTCTGTTAGGGATCGGCCGGAGTACATGTTTAAGAAATGTATTGTTCAGATAATGTCTCTGTTATTATATATCAGTTACAGTGTTTTACAAATGGTACTATCATGCTTTGTAGTTCTTTCTACATGTTTAACCAAGGTATTGTTAAGATAATGTCTCTGTTAAAATGAATCAGTCGCATTGTTTTAGGAATGATACTATTCTACCTTTGTCGTTCTTTATACATGTTGAAACAGTGCATTGTTAAGATAATGTCTCAGTTAATATGAATGAATCACACTGATTGAAAATTGCTACTCTCCTGCTTTGTTTCCCATTAAGATAAGGTAGATCAGTGGATGTTTTTCTTCTAGGAGTACAAGTCATCAACCGTTATTTCTCAGTAATTGTTTCCCTTATACCTTTTGTTGCTTACAGGGGTATCAAAATTAAAGCTCAGTTTTATTCCGACTTTGATTTTAGTTGAACTGCACAAAAGGAGCCAATGTGTCTAAGGCAAACTGCTGCATTAGTGGGTCCAGTTGGTCTTACCACTTTGCAGAAAGAAACAACCACTATTTGCGCTACATTACACAAGGAATGATCGAGAAGCTTTACAGAGTATTAGTAGACGCTGGTGACATGACTAGTCTGTAGAGAGCATAGGAAACTCTACAACATGTGGAGTGCACTGGGCAAAAAGTGCCCAAACAAGTACAGGAAGCCAGGACAGGACTCCAAATATGTCAATGTCATTCTAAGCAACAACGATGGGGCATCTGTGTATGGTAATCTGTTTACCGTACTTTCAGTTTGTTAGTCCACCGGTTGGTGGGTTGACACTGGGGCCAATATTCATGTGTGTGTTGCTGTGTCTTTGTTTTCTTGTAGCATATAAATATGATATCCACAGGGATGCTCAGCTTGATTTTAGTGAAACTGCACAAAATGTCCAGATGGTTTGTGTCCTCCATAATACTTCATCATGCACAATACATCAAATGGTTCTCTAATCATTCGTCGTCACCTTGAGCCACCGGACTATATGTTTGAATGGTGCTGCCAGTGTCGGCCATTAAGAAGGGTAAGAAGAAAGACAAAAAGAGAGATGGCTGCTTTACTTGTGGTTCGGAGGAACACTGGGCAAACAAGTGCCCAAACAAGTACCAAGAAGCCAGGACAGGACTCCAAGTCTGTCAATGTCACTCTAAGCAACAATGATTGGGCATCTGGGTATGGTAATCTGTTTACCGTACTTTCAGTTTGTTAGTCCACCGATTGGTGGGTTGACACTGGGGCCAATATTCATGTGTGTGCTGATGTGTCTTTGTTTTCTGGCATCATATAAACACGAAATCCACAGGGATGCTCAACATGATTTTAGTGGAACTGCACAAAATGTTCAGATGGTTCCTGTCCTCCATAATAATACTTCATCATGCACAATACATCAAATGGTTCTCTAATCATTCGTCGTCACCTTGAGCCACCGGACTATCTGATGACAAACTGATGACAAACCCTGCCCGTTCCCCAATCATAGGCATTACATATTTTGAATGGGAAAAGCTTGTCAAAGTTGACATTAGTTTAACATATTGGAATTGGAAAACCTTGTCAATTTTTGCTCATTGATGTTAGCCAGAAGACATGCATTTGATATTTTTCAGGGGGACGCCCTTTGCTGTGAGCAACATTGATCGTTTTTTCCTATTCATGTCTTCAGTTCAGATGTAAATATTTACTCTGCTGAGATGCATAGTCAAATGAATGTTGACTTATGTAAGATATTTTAAGAGTTTGTGATACGTCTCCAAAGTATCTATATTTTTTATTGTTCCATGCTATATTATATTCTATTTTGGATGTTTAATGGGCTTTATTATACACTATTATATTATTATTGGTACTAACCTATTAACCGGAGGCCCAGCCCAAATTGCTATTTTTTTCCTATTTTAGTGTTTCGCAGAAAAAGAATATCAAACAGAGTCCAAACGGAACGAAACCTTCGGGAACATGATTTTCGGAACAAACGTGATCCAGAGGACTTGGACCCTATGTCAAGAAAATAACCAGGAGAGCACGAGGCAGGGGGCGTGCCTACCCACCCTGGGCGCGCCCTCCACCCTCATGGGGCCCACATTGCTCCACCAACGTACTTCTTCCTCCTATATATACCTACGTACCCCCAGACTATCAGATACGGAGCCAAAAACCTAATTCCACCGCGGCAACCTTCTCTACCCGTGACATCCCATCTTGTGGTCTTTTCTGGCGCTCCACCGGAGGGGGCATTGATCACGGAGGGCTTCTACATCAACACCATAGCCCCTCCGATGATGTGTGAGTAGTTTACCTAATACCTTCAGGTCCATAGTTATTAGCTAGATGGCTTCTTCTCTCTCTTTGGATCTCAATACAAAGTTCCCCATGATTCTCATGGAGATCTATTTGATGTAATCTTCTTTTGCGGTGTTCTTGTTGAGACTGATGAATTGTGGTTTTATGATCAAGTTTATCTATGAACAATATTTGAATATCCTCTGAATTCTTTTATGTATGATTGGTTATCTTTGCAAGTATCTTCGAATTATCAGTTTGGTTTGGCCTACTAGATTGATCTTTCTTGCAATGGGAGAAGTGCTTAGCTTTGGGTTCAATCTTGCGGTGTCCTTTCCCAGTGACAGCAGGGGCAGCAAGGCACGTTTTGTATTGTTGCCATCGAGGATAACAAGATGGGGTTTATATCATATTGCATGAGTTCACCCCTCTACATCATGTCATCTTGCTTAAAGCGTTACTCTGTTCTTATGAACTTAATACTCTAGATGCATGCTGGACAACGGTCGATGTGTGGAGTAATAGTAGTAGATGCAGGCAGGAGTCGGTCTACTTGTCATGGACGTGATGCCTATATACATGATCATACCTAGATATTCTCATAACTATGCCTAATTCTATCAATTGCTCAACAGTAATTTGTTCACCCACCGTAATACTTATGCTCTTGAGAGAAGCCACTAGTGAAACCTATGGCCCCGGGGTCTATTTTCATCATATTAATCTTCCAACACTTAGTTATTTTTATTGCCTTTTATTTTACTTTGCATCTTTATTTCTCTTTATCATAAAAATACCAAAAATATTATCTTATCATATCTATCAGATCTCACTCTCGTAAGTGACCGTTGAGGGATTGACAACCCCTTCATCGCGTTGGTTGCGAGGTTCTTATTTGTTTGTGTAGGTGCGAGGGACTCGTGCGTGATCTCCTATTGGATTGATACCTTGGTTCTCAAAAACTGAGGGAAATACTTACGCTACTTTACTGCATCACCCTTTCCTCTTCAAGGGAAAAAAACGCAGTGCTCAAGAGGTAGCAAGAAGTATTTCTGGCTCCATTGCCGAGGAGATTTGCGCCAAGTCAAGTCAAGTCAAGACATACCAAGTAACCATCAAAAACTCTTATCCCTCGCATTACATTATTTTCCATTTGCCTCTCTTTTTCCTCTCCCCCACTTCACCCTTGCCGTTTTATTCGCCTTCTCTTTTCTGTTCGCCTCTTTACCGCTTGTCTCGTCGTTATGGCTAGTCTTCTATCTACTTCTTTATCTCCTGAGAATGAAGTTCTTAATTTTAAACAAAGGGAGGGAGAAAATCTAAAAGATGCTTGGTATAGAATCTGCAATGCTCAAAATAGATCTACCCGAAAGCAATCTACTACCATTCTTCTTCGCAATTTTTATGTAGGCGTCACTCCTTGGTATAGATATATTCTTGATACCATTACCGGAGGGAATTTCTTGGGTAGCCATACTTTTGATTCCTATAATGCTATGATAGATTTGTTTGGCTCACCACCTCTTTTTGTTAGTGGAACTATTTTAACCTTGGAACATGTGATGCAACGACTTGAAATTATTGAAAATAAATTTGCTACCGTAGAGTTAATTGATGATTTGGATAAAAATATCCACAACCAAATTACCCAATATGGATCTAAGGTAGGAGTCACTTTGACAAATATTAAGGAAAAGGAACCCATAGTTAATGAAAGAATAAATCAGGATTCCACTAGAATCGATAAACTTGAGGGTATCATCACCAACTTGGGGACCACTTTTTATTCCGTAAAGAATACTCCAAGTCCTCCTACTAAAATTGCCAAGCTTATGTATGTTCCTAAGAATAAGGGTGAATCCTCTAATAAGGAAACTCCGGATCTAAAATCAATAAGTGTTCACCCCAATCTCTTTGCTATCATTAAGGGACCATTTGCTGCAAATGAATATTTTGATTTTGTGCCTAGAAGTTTGTTAATTAATAGAAATAAAGAAACTCCTAAGTGTGATAGGTGTCTTATTGAAGAATTGCCTACCAAAGATGGCAATACCTAGATCTATCCTTGCTTTTATGCCTAGCTAGGGGCGTTAAACGATAGCGCTTGTTGGGAGGCAACCCAACTTTATTTTTTGTTTTTTACTTTTTGCTTCTTTTTAGGAATAAATATTTGATCTAGACTCTAGTTAGATTTCTTTTTATGTTTTAATTTGTGTTTGTGCCAAGTTTAACCTATAGGAACTTCTTGGATGTTAGTTATTTGATCTTGCTGAAAATTCCAGAAACTTTCTGTTCACGAAAACAATTGTTAAAAATCACCATAAAGTGATAAAATATTGATTACAATTGCAGAAGATCAATAAACAAATTGTCTAGGCCGTACTATTTTGGTAGATTTTTTGGAGTTCTAGAAGTTTGCGTTAGTTACAGATTACTAGAGACTGTTCTGTTTTTGACAGATTCTGTTTTTCGTGTTTTGTTTGCTTATTTTGATGAACCTATGGCTCGTAAAATAGTTTCTAAACCATAGAGAAGTTGGAATGAAGTAGGTTTAACACTAATATAAATAAATAATGAGTTCATTACAGTACCTTGAAGTGGTGTTTTGTTTTCTTTCGCTAACGGAGCTCACGAGATTTTCTTCTAGGTTTTGTGTTGTGAAGTTTTCAAGTTTTGGGTAAAAGATTTGATGAATTATGGAACAAGGAGTGGAAAGAGCCTAAGCTTGGGGATGCCCATGGCACCCCAAGATAATCTAAGGACACCAAAAAGCCAAAGATTGGGGATGCCCCGGAAGGCATCCCCTCTTTCGTCTACTTCCATCGGTAACTTTACTTGGAGCTATATTTTTATTCACCACATGATATGTGTTTTTCTTGGAGCGTCTTGCATTATTTGAGTCTTTATTTGTTAGGTTGCCACAATCATCCTTGCTTATATCTTTTGAGCTATATAGTTTTTTCTCTAGTGCTTCACTTATATCGTTTAGAGCACGGTGGTGGAGTTGTTTTATAGAAACTATTGTTCTCTCATGCTTCACTTATATTATTTTGTGAGTTCTATAAAACATCATGGTAATTTGCTTAAATTGAGAAATTAGTCCTAAAGTAATAGGCATCCAAGATCAGTAAAAACTATCTTATGAGTGTGTTGAATACTATGAGAAGTTTGATGCTTGATAATTGTTTTGAGATATGAAGATGGTGATATTAGATTCATGCTAGTTGAGAAGTTGTGGATTTGAGGAATTCTTGTGTTAAAGTTTGTGATTCCCGTAGCATGCACGTATGGTGAACTTTTATGTGATGAAGTCGGAGCATGATTTATTTATTGATTGTCTTCCTTATGAGTGGCGATCGGGGACAAGCGATGGTCTTTTCCTACCAATCTATCCCCCTAGGAGCATGCGCTTAATACTTTGCTTTGATAGCTTGTAGATTTATGCAATAAATATATGAGTTCTTTATGACTAATGTTGAGTTCATGGATTATACGCACTCTCTTCCTTCCACCATTGCTAGCCTCTCTAATACCACACACTTTTCGCAGGTATCATACACCCACCATATACCTTCCATAAAATAGCTACCATACCTACCTATCATGGCATTTCCACAGCCATTCAGAGATATATTGCCATGCAACTTACCACCGTTCCTTTTACTATGACACGCTCCATCATCGTCATATTGCTTCGCATGATCATGTAGTTGACATCGCATTTGTGGCAAAGCCACCATTCATAATTCTTTCATACATGTCACTCTTGATTCATTGCATATCCCGGTACACCGCCGGAGGCATTCACATAGAGTCATATTCTGTTCTAAGTATTGAGTTGTAATTGTTGAGTTGTAAGTAAATAAAAGTGTGATGATCATCATTTTTAGAGCATTGTCCCAAGTGAGGAAAGGATGATGGAGACTATGATTCCCCCACAAGTCAGGATGAGACTCCGGACGAAAAAGAAAAAAAGAAAAAAAAAGAGGCCATAAAAAAGAGAGAAAAGTCCCAAAGAAAAGAAAAAAATGAGAGAAAAGAGAGAAGGGACAATGTTACTATCCTTTTATCACACTTGTGCTTCAAAGTAGCACCATGATATTCATGATAGAGAGTCTCCTATGATATCACTTTCATGTACTAGTGGGAATTTTTCATTATAGAACTTTGCTTGTATATTTTCCAATGATGGGCTTCCTCAAAATGCCCTAGGTCTTCATGAGCAAGCGAGTTGGATGCACACCCACTTAGTTTCTTTTGTTGAGCTTTCATATACTTATAGATCTAGTGCATCCGTTGCATGGCAATCCCTACTCACTCACATTGATATCTATTGATGGGCATCTCCATAGCCCGTTGATACGCCTAGTTGATGTGAGACTATCTTCTCCTTTGTTGTCTTCTCCACAACCACCATTCTATTCCACATATAGTGCTACGTCCATGGCTCACGCTCATGTATTGCGTGAAGATAGAAAAATTTTGAGAACACCAAAAGTATGAAACAATTGCTTGGCTTGTCATCGGGGTTGTGCCTGATTAAATACTTTATGTGAGTAAGATAGAGCATGGCCGGACTATATTATTTTGTAGGTATAACTTTCTTTGGCCATGTTATTTTGAGAAGACATAATTGCTTAGTTAGTATGCTTGAAGTATTATTTTTTATGTCAATATTAAACTTTTGTCTTGAATCTTTCGGATCTAAATATTCATACCACAATTAAGAGAATTACATTGAAAATTATGCTAAGTAGCATTCCACATCAAAAATTCTATTTTTATCATTTACCTACTCGACGACGAGCAGGAATTAAGTTTGGGGATGCTTGATACGTCTCCAACGTATCGATAATTTTTTATTATTCCATGCTATATTATATTCTATTTTGGATGTTTAATGGGCTTTGTTATACACTTTTATATTATTTTTGGGACTAACCTATTAACCGGAGGCCCATTCCAAACTGCTGTTTTTTGCCTATTTCAGTGTTTCGCAGAAAAAGAATATCAAACGGAGTCCAAACAGAATGAATCCTTCGGGAACGTGATTTTCGGAACAAACGTGATCGAGAGGACTTGGATCCTATGTCAAGAAAGCAACTAGGAGAGCATGAGGTAGGGGGGCGCCTACCCCCTGGGCGCGCCCTCCACCCTCGTGGGGCCCACGTTGCTCCACCGACGTACTTCTTCCTCCTATATATACATACGTACCCCCAAACTATCAGATACGGAGCCAAAAACCTAATTCCAGCGCCGCAACCTTCTATACCCGTGAGATCCCATCTTGGGGCCTTTTCCGACGCTCCACCGTAGGGGGCATTGATCATGGAGGGCTTCTACATCAACACCATAGCCTCTCCGATGATGTGTGAGTAGTTTACCTCAGACCTTCAGGTCCATAGTTATTAGCTAGATGGCTTCTTCTCCCTCTTTGGATCTCAATACAAAGTTCTCCATGATTCTCATGGAGATCTATTCGATGTAATCTTCTTTTCCGGTGTGTTTGTTGAGACCGATGAATTGTGGGTTTATGATCAAGTTTATCTATGAACAATATTTGAATCTCCTCTGAATTCTTTTATGTATGATTGGTTATCTTTGCAAGTCTCTTCGAATTATCAGTTTGGTTTGGCCTACTAGATTGATTTTTCTTGCAATGGGAGAAGTGCTTAGCTTTGGGTTCAATATTGCGGTGTCCTTTCCAAGTGACAGCAGGGGCAGCAAGGCACGTATTGTATTGTTGCCATCGAGGATAACAAGATGGGGTTTATATCATATTGCATGAGTTTATCGCTCTACATCATGTCATCTTGCTTAAAGCGTTACTCTGTTCTTATGAACTTAATACTCTAGATGCATGCTGGACAACGGTCGATGTGTGGAGTAATAGTAGTAGATGCAGGCAGGAGTCGTTCTACTTGTCATGGACGTGATGCCTATATACATGATCATACCTAGATATTCTCATAACTATGCTTAATTCTATCAATTGCTCAACAGTAATTTGTTCACCCACCGTAATACTAATGCTCTTGAGAGAAGCCACTAGTGAAACCTATGGCCCCCGGGTCTATTTTCCATCATATTAATCTTCCAACACTTAGTTATTTTTATTGCCTTTATTTTACTTTGCATCTTTATTTCTCTTTATCATAAAAATACCAAAAATATTATCTTATCATATCTATCAGATCTCACTCTCGTAAGTGACCATTGAGGGATTGACAACCCCTTCATCGCGTTGGTTGCGAGGTTCTTATTTGTTTGTGTAGGTGCGAGGGACTCGTGCGTGATCTCCTACTGGATTGATACCTTGGTTCTCAAAAACTGAGGGAAATACTTACGCTACTTTACTGCATCACCATTTCCTCTTCAAGGAAAAACCAACGCAATGCTTAAGAGGTAGCAGTTTGTTCTGAATATTGTCTATGTAATGCGAGGCCTTGTGTTTGATTGCAAAGTTGAGCTTGGAATGTTGTGGCATGCAGCATCACGAGCTGTTCACCATGCCTCCTGAGAATAATGCTTCGTATTGTTTTGCATGTCGATCTAATGCCAGCGATTTGCTTGTTAGGAAGATCATCCTCTTATGTTATTTCCGTGCTTAAGAAGTTCATCGTCTTATGTTTCATTTATAGCCTATACGACAAGTCAGGTAGGTTAGACGTGAAACCATATGATCTTCCGACCAACTCATCATCTTAGGCCGTGATTGGATCGTCGTTTTCCAACCAAAACCGCTTGTAAAACTGACGCTTGTAAATAAAAGCAGATGGTCTCGGGCGAAGCGCTTGGTTCGTCGATTTCGACTAGTAAAATATACACCGGTCTCTCAAATTACACACGTAACCCACCAGTTTTACTTACAGACCTCGGGCCCTCGGTTTCATTACGCCTGTATTTTACGCGTTGTTTCCGATGACAAGTAAACTACACTTGTATCTTAATACAGGTGTGAAATAAACCAGAGCTCTCAAGCGCGGCCTTGCCGTTTCATGTCGTCTCAGTCTCTCGAAGGTGCTGATAGGTGTCTGATGATCCTGACTTCTTGAATGAGCAACGGGCACTGTATCAGACCATTCGTAGGGCCCGCGAGGCCCTCTCCATTGTCCTTCGAGTTGCTGCGCTCGCCGTGGCGCCGAGCATTGTTAACATGGTCAATGAACATGAGGATACAGGAGATGACTTTATTTTGACTGGTTGACAGTAGGGACTCACTAGGGCTATAGCCGTACGTACGCAAGTGCCTCCTTATTATGTACAACTATATTTTTTTTGCTTCCTCCTGGTTCCTGACATCACGGTCCCACACCATTGTCAACCTATGTAGTAAATATAAACGAGAGAATTGCACAAGGTGCGGCCGACAGCTGGGACCAAGCAGCTTGAGCAGTATTTGTGTTTTTGAGGCGTGAGCAATGCAGAGTTTTTGTAGGCAATGTTTCGTTGTTGTTGAGAGAAGAGCAGGGTATTAACTGGGAGGGTTGTGGCCTTCTAGCCCAGGACAGATATCCAACCCAGATATTAATTTTTTTCAAGATGAAAATGGCTAGCCCAGCTATTCATTTTTTGAGGAATACCCACGCAAGGTCAACTTGTTATTCTCTGCCCCGCTTGGCTGCTAATCTTTCCTAGGAGGGATGCATTAGGCTTAACAGGAAAATGGGCTTTAAAAAATAATAAATGGGATGTAATTATAAAAACTGGGCAGTAACTATAAAAAAATGCACCAAGCACAAAATTAGTTTATAAAACATTATTTCTGGATTTTGAAAATCTTAATTTTCAATTGTTGCGCGCACAATGTTTCGTTAGATTTTTACGTAATACAAATTTATATTTAATCTGACTAGAAATTTCGGGATAAAAATATTTCGGAACCGATCAAAATGTGGGAAATTTTATTGAATTTTGTCTTGAACAGTTGGTTGAAATTATTAATCGTTGTCCTATCTAGAAAATGGGTTGTACTTTTAATAAACTGTGAATGGGCTGTAGTAAATTCCATTAGAATTCAAAAAGGGCCTGTACATTATTACAAATCGCAAATAGGCTCTAAGTTCTCTGCCACACACTTATGGGCCTACTAAGTTGACGCGTCCCCTAAAAAAAGAAGTGGACGCGTATGCAAGGCTTTGTCAACTTATTATAGTCAACACACGGTTCTAGCAGCAGTGGCCATTGGATGTCCATCCAACGAATCTTGTGCTTCTTCGGATAATATAGCTTCACCCGCCCAAAAAATGATTCATTCCCCTGACATCTGGGGCGCACCCTTTCGGAAGCTGACCTGTGGGCCTTAAGTTGACGAGTGATACGTCTCCGTCGTATCTACTTTTCCAAACACTTTTGCCCTTGTTTTGGACTCTAACTTGCATGATTTGAATGGAACTAACCCGGACTGATGTTGTTTTTAGCAGAATTGCCATGGTATTATTTTTGTTCAGAAATAAAAGTTCTCGGAATGACCTGAAACTTCAGAGAGATTATTTTTGGAAATAATAAAACATACTGGCAAAAGAATTAAGGCCAGGGGGCCCACACCCTGTCCACGAGGGTGGGGGGCACGCCTGCCCCCCTGGGTGCGCCCCTGCCTCGTGGGACCCCTGGTGCTCCACCGACCTCAACTCCAACTCTATGTATTCGTGTTCGGGAGAAAAAATAAGAGAGAAGGATTCACCGCGTTATACTATACGGGGCCGCTACCAAGCCCTAAACTCTCTTAGGATGACTGATCTGGAGTCCGTTCGCGGCTCCGGAGAGGGGAATCCGTCGCCATCGTCATCATCAACCATCCTCCATCACCAATTTCATGATGCTCACCGCCGTGCGTGAGTAATTCCATCGTAGGCTTGCTGGACGGTGATGGGTTGGATGAGATTTATCATGTAATCGAGTTAGTTTTGTTAGGGTTTGATCCCTAGTATCCACTATGTTCTGAGATTGATGTTGCTATGACTTTGCTATGCTTAATGCTTGTCACTAGGGCCCGAGTGCCATGATTTCAAATCTGAACCAATTATGTTTTCATGAATATATGTGAGTTCTTGATCCTATCTGTCGGCATTCTAGGAACGGGGGTCCCCAGACTTGCCTTCCTGCGGCCCACGGCGTGGCCAGGCAGCAGGCCGTATGGCCCATCTTCGTCAACAAGGCACTCAAGACCCTCGCGAGGGTCCAAGCCTCGCGAGGCGGACAATGCAAGACCTCCTCTGGAGTGGCCTAGCTAGGCAGGCTCACGAGGAGCGGAGATATCAAGGCAGGGCAAACCTCACGAGGCACTCGTGACGTGAGCCATGACGAACGGTGCCAGGCGGGGCGCCGGTGCACGCAGCGTCCTTATTTCCTCTTTGGTGATAAGGAGGCAAGCGCAGGCGAAGAGTACCAAGGCATCAGACAAAGGTTGCCATATTGGTGCAACAAGACCAAGACCAGGAGGACGGCAAGGCGGAGGTCATCATGGAGCCCAAGACGGCGTCACCCCAGAGCTTTTCGCAGGCGAAGCCCGCTTTTGTCAGGATAGCTTGTACTAGCTGCCCCCCTTCAAATTTGCCCGCCGTTGTTGGCTCCCTTCCCGCTCGATATTTGGGAAGAGGACCAGGGCCTCTATAAATAGGACTAGCCACGCAGTAGGAGGGGACGGATCGAGAGCTGGTTTAGATCTTCCTTAGCCACATAAACACAAGAACACCTCAACCTCAAGAGGCTGTTCTTCCCTTGTACTGTTCATCATCAGCCCCAGAGGCAATCCACCACCACCACACTGGAGTAGGGTATTACAGCACAACGGTGGCCCGAACCAGTATAAACCTCGTGTCTTTCTGTGTTGTGAGTTCGTCGAGTTTGTCCGCAAGATCTTAGCGAGCCAGAGCGTAGACCGGCAGGAGGGAAAGACTTCGCGCGCACCCCAGTGTTCGAACCTTACGGGTTTGCCGGAACCCCACATCCGACATTTGGCGCGCAAGGTAGGGTGCGCCGTAGTTAACCTTCTGTCGGTTCGTTGCTCCGTCGCTCCATCGCTTCCATGGCGGACGCTCGCCGTGCTCAAGCTGAGCCTCGGGCTGCTCTCTCTGGCCGCGTCGCTCAGACGGCTACCGTAGGCGGGCCACCTCATCGCTCTCCATCTCCCGCCGCTAACGCTGCCACCGGCCCGACGGGGAACGAGCAGCAGGCATCTTCGCTGCATCCTTCAGTGCGGCAGGACGGCCGCACCGCTACCCCATTACTCACCTCTGCTGGTTCTTCGTCTCATGCGCACCGCTCTCCCATGGAGGCACGAGCCGCGCTCATCACGGCGAACGAGCTCCTGTGTTAACGCCCCGTCGACGACCTCTCTGAGGAGTGGCTCGACCGCATCGCCGAGCTCATCCGTGCCGCAGGGGGCTCCCCGGCGCCGTCCCACTCTCTGCCTCCCCCTCAACCAGCCACGGGCGATGGGGCTCATGGCATGCCTCCACCGCCTCAACCCCAAGACGGTGCCTTGGCACCTAGGCGCGCACCTCCGCGGCGTGCCCCGCCTTGCCCGACGCCCGCGCGTGAAGAAAGAAGCTGCCAAGA
The DNA here is from genome assembly GCA_032464435.1 of Aegilops umbellulata. Lineage (NCBI taxonomy): Eukaryota > Viridiplantae > Streptophyta > Magnoliopsida > Poales > Poaceae > Aegilops > Aegilops umbellulata. The sequence continues at coordinate 153,495,779 of CP136058.1, read as the reverse complement.
AATCCCGCGGCCGCGAGAAGCTGCACCGGCGCTCCCCGCGCCACCTCGTCAAGACCGCGCGCCGCCTGCGGTGGCGCAGTGTGGACCTTGCCAAGATCAAGCTCCGCCTCATAAGCGGGCCCCCGAACTCGCCAAGATCAAGCTGCCGTGCCTTCACCCCCGAACTGCGTAGTGTCGCCTGGCCAGGCAAGTTCAAGCCAGACGTGCCTCCATGCTACGACGGCACCACCGACCATGCGGAGTTCCTGCAGCTCTATCAGTTGAGCATCAAAGCGGCCAACGGCGACGAGAACGTCATGGCGAACTGGTTTCCCATGGCTCTCAAGGATGGGGCCTGCTCTTGGCTCCTGAACCTGCAGCATGGCTCGATCTCCTCCTGGGACGAGATGCGCGACTGCTTCGTCGCCAACTTCCAGGGCACTCGCGACCGCCCACCGGCCGCGGGCGATCTATGCCGCATCAAGCAACAGCCAGGGGAGACCCTCCAAAAGTACATCCAGCACTTCAACAAAACCCGCCTCAAGATCCCCAATGTCACGGACGAAGCCATCATCGCCAGGCGGCGTCCGTGACATCAAGATGAAGGAAGAGTTGGCTACCCACGAGGAGCTCAGCACATCTCAGGAGCTGCTCAACCTGGCGTCCAAGTGCGCAAGAGCTGAGGAGGGGAGCCTCTCTCTCCTTGAGTTGCCAGCTACAGGAGTGGAGGAGAAGGAGGCCAAGGCCAAGGACGTGAAGCGCAAAGAGGCAGTAGTGCTCGCAGCGGAGCCCGACACCAAGCGAGGCAGAGATCAACCTGAGTCGTCCAAGAACGGCTGACCGTTTTGTGCCTTCCAAAACCTGAACACCCACAACACCAGTGACTGCCAAGAGCTTAGAGCCATACGGGAAGGACGCTATGGTCAACGCCCCGAGCGCAACGACCGGGGCTACGGCCGTGGAGGAGGACGCTGGGACGACCGTGGCCTTCGCCAGGAGAGGCGCGACTGGCCTCGTGAGGATCGCAGGCAGGACCAACCTCGCGAGGGTGCCTGGAGGGACCCGCCTCATGAGGATCGCCCCCAGGGCAACGCCGGTCTTCCCCCGTTGCCTCCACCAAGAAGGAACGACGACCACCACTAAGACGAGGGGGTTGGGGGCTTCCAGGAGCCACATGCGATCGCTTGCATCTTGGGCGGTGCTCAGGCCCCAGCCTCTCAGTGCATCTTCAAACAGTTTGCTCGCGAGGTGAACGCGACACTCCCCAAGCTCGAGGCCTCGCACCCGCTCAGGTGGTCCCAGTGCGCCATCACCTTCAACTCGGCAGACCAGCTCAAGTGCACAGCCACCGCTGGCGCACTCCCTATGTTGTGCTCCCCAGTCATCAGCAATGTGCAAGTCACCAAGACTCTCATCGACGGTGGTGCAGGGCTCAATGTCCTGTCCGTCGACACGTTCGACATCCTCCAAGTGCCTTATGAGCAACTCCAGCCAACCAAGCCTTTCTCAGGAGTGACTGACGGTTCCACCACACTGATAGGGCAAGTCCGCCTGCCTGTCACCTTCGGGGAGCGCAAGAACTACCGCGCCGAGCTCATCGACTTTGACGTCGCGCACATCCACCTGCCGTACAATGCCATCCTCAGGTATCTAGCCCTGGCCAAGTGTAACACCCCAGATGTAAAACTTCCATATGTTGGCAATATATCCATGTTGGTCTCCATCCAATTCCATTCGGGGTTCCATGTTTTGGTCTCATTTCGTTTTGTTATGTTGTTCTGCTCATTTCATTGCCATGCTTACCTGGTCATATCGCATTTGTGCCTCTTGTCATTCTTGTTTTGCTTGTCATTTACAAACCGTGCATCCGATTCCGGTGATCTTTATATCGATTTCAACCAAAATCACCTCACCTTTCCAGTGGAATACTTGGTTTTACAAGATTATGCCTTGTTCATCCTTGTCCTTCCGGAGCACGCATATGCATTGCATATCACATCTCGCATATCATGCCATGTTTTGCATCATGTTGTTTGCGCATTGCATCGTGGTTGATAGTTGTTCCTTTGCTTGTGCTCTTGTTTTGGGTAGAGCCGGGAGACGAGTACGTGGACGAGGAACCTGTTGAGAATGCTTACGAGGACCAAGCTTTCGACAACTCTGAGAACCTTGCAGGCAAGATGACCATACCCTCGAAATCACTTCTATCTTTGCTTGCTAGATGCCCGCTCTTTTGCTATGCCTATGTTGTGATACCTACCACTTGCTATATCATGCCACCCATATTGCCATGTCAAACCTCTAACCCTCCATGTCCTAGCAAACTGTTGATTGTCTATGTTACCGCTTTGCTCAGCCCCTCTTATAGCGTTGTTAGTTGCAGGTGTAGATGAAGTTTGTTCCTTGTTGGAACTGTTGGGGAACGTAGTAATTTCAAAAAATTTCCTACGCACACGCAAGATCATGGTGATGCATAGCAACGAGAGGGGAGAGTGTTGTCTACGTACCCTCGTAGACCGAAGCAGAAGCGTTGACGCAGCATAGAGGAAGTAGTCGTACGTTCTCCTCGCGATCCAACCGATCACAGCACCGTTACTCCGGCACCTCCGAGTTCTTGGCACACGTTCAGCTCGATGACGATCCCCGGGCTCCGGTCCAGCAAAGCGTTGGGGAAGAGTTCCGTCAGCACGACGGCGTGGTGACGATCTTGATGTGTTACCGGCGCAGGGCTTCGCCTAAGCACTGCAACGATATGACCGAGGTGGAATTTGGTGGAAGGGGGCACCGCAGACGGCTAAGGAAAGATCTCAATGATCAATTGTGTGTCTATGGGGTGCCCCCTACCCCCGTATATAAAGGAGCCAAGGGGGAGGGGCTGGTCGGCCAAGCCTGGCGCGCCAGGAGAGTCCTACTCCCTCTGGGAGTAGGATTCCCCCCCCCCAATCCTAGTTGGACTAGGATTCTCCAAGGGGAAGTGAGAGAGAGGGGGCCGGCCACCTCTCCTAGTCCTAATAGGACTAGGGGAAGGGGGGAGGCGCGCAGCCCATGAGGGCAGCCCTCTCACCTCTCCACCAAGGCCCATGTTGGCCCATTATGCTCCCGGGGGGTTCCGGTAACCCTCCCGGTATTCCGGTAAAATCCTGATTTCACCTAGAACACATCCGATGTCCAAACATAGGCTTCCAATATATCATTCTTTACGTCTCGACCATTCCGAGACTCCTCGTCATGTCCGTGATCACATCCGGGACTCCGAACTCCTTCGGTACATCAAAATGCATAAACTCATAATAACTGTCATCGTAACGTTAAGCGTGCGGACCCTACGGTTCGAGAACAATGTAGACATGACCGAGACACGTCTCCAGTCAATAACCAATAGCGGGACCTGGATGCCCATATTGGCTCCTACATATTCTATGAAGATCTTTATCGGTCAGACCGCATAACAACATACGTTTGTTCCCTTTGTCATCGGTATGTTACTTGCCCGAGATTCGATCGTCGGTATCCAATACCTAGTTCAATCTCGTTACCGGCAAGTCTCTTTACTCGTTCCGTAATACATCCTCTCGCAACTACATTGGTTGCAATGCTTGCAAGGCTTTATGTGATGTGCATTACCGAGAAGGCCCTGAGATACCTCTCCGACATTCGGAGTGACAAATCCTAATCTCGAAATATGCCAACCCAACAAATACTTTCGGAGACACCTGTAGAGCACCTTTATAATCACTCAGTTACGTTGTGACGTTTGGTAGCACACAAAGTGTTCCTACGGTAAACGGGAGTTGCATAATCTCATAGTTAAAGGAACATGTATAAGTCATGGATAAAAGCAATAGCAACATACTAAACGATCGGGTGCTGTGCTAATAGAATGGGTCATGTCAATCAGATCATTCAACTAATGATGTGATCTCGTTAATCAAATAACAACTCTTTTGTTCATGGTTAGGAAACATAACCATCTTTGATTAATGAGCTAGTCAAGTAGAGGCATACTAGTGACACTCTGTTTGCCTATGTATTCACACATGTATTATGTTTCCAGTTAATACAATTCTAGCATGAATAATAAACATTTATCATGATATGTAAGGAAATAAATAATAACTTTATTATTGCCTCTAGGGCATATTTCCTTCAGTCTCCCACTTGCACTAGAGTCAATAATCTAGATTACAAAGTAATGATTCTAACACCCATGGAGTCTTGGTGTTGATCATGTTTTGCTCGTGGAAGAGGCTTAGTCAACGGGTCTGCAACATTCAGATCCGTATGTATCTTGCATATCTCTATGTCTCCCACCTGGACCAAATCCCGGATGGAGTTGAAGCGTCTTTTGATGTGTTTGGTTCTTTTGTGAAATCTGGATTCCTTTGCCAAGGCAATTGCACCAGTATTGTCACAAAAGATTTTCATTGGACCCGATACGCTAGGTACAACACCTAGATCGGATATGAACTCCTTCATCCAGACTCCTTCATTAGCTGCTTCTGAAGCGGCTATGTACTCAGCTTCACATGTAGATCCCGCCACGACGCTTTGTTTAGAACTGCACCAACTGACAGCTCCACCGTTTAATGTAAATACGTATCCGGTTTGCGATTTAGAATCGTCCGGATCAGTGTCAAAACTTGCATCGACGCAACCGTTTACGACGAGCTCTTTGTCACCTCCATAAATGAGAAACATATCCTTAGTCCTTCTCAAGTACTTAAGGATGTTCTTGACCGCTGTCCAGTGATCCACTCCTGGATTACTTTGGTACCTGCCTGCTAAACTTACAGCAAGGCACACATCAGGTCTGGTACACAGCATTGCATACGTGATAGAGCCTATGGCTGAAGCATAGGGAACATTCTTCATTTTCTCTCTATCTTCTGCGGTGGTCGGGCATTGAGTCTTACTCAATTTCACACCTTGTAACACAGGCAAGAACCCTTTCTTTGCCTGATCCATTTTGAACTTCTTCAAAACTTTGTCAAGGTATGTGCTTTGTGAAAGTCCTATTAAGCGTCTTGATCTATCTCTATAGATCTTAATGCCCAATATGTAGGCAGCTTCACCGAGGTCTTTCATTGAAAAACTCTTATTCAAGTATCCCTTTATGCTACCCAGAAATTCTATATTATTTCCGATCAGTAATATGTCATCCACATATAATATCAGAAATGCTACAGAGCTCCCACTCACTTTCTTGTAAATACAGGCTTCTCCAAAAGTCTGTATAAAACCAAATGCTTTGATCACACTATCAAAGCGTTTATTCCAACTCCGAGAGGCTTGCACCAGTCCATAAATGGATCGCTGGAGCTTGCACACTTTGTTAGCTCCCTTTGGATCGACAAAACCTTCTGGTTGCATCATATACAACTCTTCTTCCAGAAATCCATTCAGGAATGCAGTTTTGACATCCATTTGCCAAATTTCATAATCATAAAATGCGGCAACTGCTAACATGATTCGGACAGACTTAAGCATCGCTACGGGTGAGAAAGTCTCATCGTAGTCAATCCCTTGAACTTGTCGAAAACCTTTTGCAACAAGTCGAGCTTTATAGACAGTAACATTACCATCAGCGTCAGTCTTCTTCTTAAAAATCCATTTATTCTCAATTGCTTGCCGATCATCGGGCAAGTCAACCAAAGTCCAAACTTTGTTCTCATACATGGATCCCATCTCAGATTTCATGGCCTCAAGCCACTTTGCGGAATCTGGGCTCACCATCGCTTCTTCATAGTTCGTAGGTTCATCATGGTCTAGTAACATGACTTCCAAAATAGGATTACCGTACCACTCTGGTGCGGATCTTACTCTGGTTGATCTACGAAGTTCAGTAGAATCTTGATCTGAAGTTTCATGATCATTATCATTAGCTTCCTCTCTATTTGGTGTAGGTGTCACAGAAACTGATTTCTGTGACGTACTACTTCTCAATAAGGGAGTAGATACAGTTATCTCATCAAGTTCTACTTTCCTCCCACTCACTTCTTTCGAGAGAAACTCCTTCTCTAGAAAGTTTCCGAATTTAGCAACAAAAATCTTGCCTTCGGATCTGTGATAGAAGGTGTACCCAACAGTCTCCTTTGGGTATCCTATGGAAACACATTTTTCCGATTTGGGTTCGAGCTTATCAGGTTGAAGCTTTTTCACATAAGCATCGCAGCCCCAAACTTTAAGAAACGACAACTTTGGTTTCTTGCCAAACCACAGTTCATAAGGCGTCGTCTCAACGGATTTTGATGGTGCCCTATTTAACGTGAATGCGGCCGTCTCTAAAGCATAACCCCAAAACGATAGCGGTAAATCGGTAGGAGACATCATAGACCGCACCATATCCAGTAAAGTACGATTACGACGTTTGGACACACCATTACGTTGTGGTGTTCCGGGTGGCGTGAGTTGCGAAACTATTCCGCATTGTTTCAAATGTAGACCAAACTCGTAACTCAAATATTCTCCTCCACGATCAGATCGTAGAAACTTTATTTTCTTGTTACGATGATTTTCCACTTCACTCTGAAATTTCTTTGAACTTTTCAAATGTTTCAGACTTGTGTTTCATTAGGTAGATATACCCATATCTGCTTAAATCATCAGTGAAGGTGAGAAAATAACGATATCCGCCACGAGCCTCAACATTCATTGGACCACATACATCAGTATGTATGATTTCCAATAAATCTGTTGCTCTCTCCATAGTACCGGAGAACGGTGTTTTAGTCATCTTGCCCATAAGGCACGGTTCGCAAGTGCCAAGTGATTCATAATCAAGTGACTCCAAAAGTCCATCAGTATGGAGTTTCTTCATGCGTTTTACACCGATATGACCTAAACGGCAGTGCCACAAATAAGTTGCACTATCATTATCAACTCTGCATCTTTTGGCTTCGACATTATGAATATGTGTATCACTACTATCGAGATTAAGTAAGAACAAACCATTCGTTAATGGTGCATGACCATAAAAGATATTACTCATATAAATAGAACAACCATTATTCTCTGATTTAAATGAATAACCGTCTCGCATCAAACAAGATCCAGATATAATGTTCATGCTCAACGCTGGTACTAAATAACAATTATTTAGATCTAATATTAATCCCGAAGGTAGATGTAGAGGTAGCGTGCCGACCGCGATCACATCGACTTTGGAACCATTTCCCATGCGCATCGTCACCTCGTCCTTAGCCAATCTTCGCTTAATCCGTAGCCCCTGTTTTGAGTTGCAAATATTAGCAACAGAACCAGTATCAAATACCCAGGTGCTACTGCGAGAATTAGTAAGGTATACATCAATAACATGTATATCATATATACCTTTGTTAACCTTGCCATCCTTCTTATCCGCCAAATACTTGGGGCAGTTCCGCTTCCAGTGACCGGTCTGCTTGCAATAGAAGCACTCAGTTTCAGGCTTAGGTCCAGACTTGGGTTTCTTCTCTTGATTAGAAACTTGCTTGCTGTTCTTTTTGAAGTTCCCCTTTTTCTTCCCTTTGCCCTTTTTCTTGAAACTAGTGGTTTTGTTAACCATCAACACTTGATGCTCCTTTTTGATTTCTACCTCCGCGGCTTTCAGCATCGCGAAGAGCTCGGGCATAGTTTTGGTCATCCCTTGCATATTATAGTTCATCACGAAGCTCTTATAGCTTGGTGGCAGTGATTGGAGAATTCTGTCAATGACGCAATCATCCGGAAGATTAACTCCCAATTGAATCAAGTGATTGTTATACCCAGACATTCTGAGTATATGCTCACTGACAGAACCGTTCTCCTCCATCTTACAGCTATAGAACTTATTGGAGACTTCATATCTCTCAATCCGGGCACTTGCTTGAAATATTAACTTCAACTCCTGGAACATCACATATGCTCCATGGTGTTCAAAACATCGTTGAAGTCCCGGTTCTAAGCCGTAAAGCATGGCACACTGAACTATAGAGTACTCATCAGCTTTGCTTTGCCAGACGTTCACAACATCTGGCGTAGCTCTTGCACCAGGCCTGGCACCTAGCGGTGCTTCCAGGACGTAATTCTTCTGTGTAGCAATGAGGATAATCCTCAAGTTACGGACCCAGTCCGTGTAATTGCTACCATCATCTTTCAACTTTGCTTTCTCAAGGAACGCATTAAAATTCAACGGAACAACAGCACGAGCCATCTATCTACACAACATAGACAAGCAAGATACTATCAGGTACTAAGTTCATGATAAATTTTAAGTTCAATTAATTATATTACTTAAGAACTCCCACTTAGATAGACATCCCTCTAATCCTCTAAGTGATCACGTGATCCAAATCAACTAAACCATGTCCGATCATCACGTGAGATGGAGTAGTTTCAATGGTGAACATCACTATGTTGATCATATCTACTATATGATTCACGCTCGACCTTTCGGTCTCCGTGTTCCGAGGCCATATCTGTTATATGCTAGGCTCGTCAAGTTAAACCTGAGTATTCCGCGTGTGCAACTGTTTTGCACCCGTTGTATTTGAACGTAGAGCCTATCACACCCGATCATCACGTGGTGTCTCAGCACGAAGAACTTTCGCAACGGTGCATACTCAGGGAGAACACTTCTTGATAATTAGTGAGAGATCATCTTATAATGCTACCATCAATCAAAGCAAGATAAGATGCATAAAAGATAAACATCACATGCAATCAATATAAGTGATATGATATGGTCATCATCATCTCGTGCTTGTGATCTCCATCTTCGAAGCACCGTCATGATCACCATCGTCACCGGCGCGACACCTTGATCTCCATCGTAGCATCGTTGTCGTCTCGCCAATCTTATGCTTCCACGACTATCACTACCGCTTAGTAATAAAGTAAAGCATTACATCGCGATTGCATTGCATACAATAAAGCGACAACCATATGGCTCCTGCCAGTTGCCGATAACTCGGTTACAAAACATGATCATCTCATACAATAAAATTTAGCATCATGCCTTGACCATATCACATCACAACATGCCCTGCAAAAACAAGTTAGACGTCCTCTACTTTGTTGTTGCAAGTTTTACGTGGCTGCTACGGGCTTAAGCAAGAACTCATCTTACCTACGCATCAAAACCACAACGATAGTTTGTCAAATAGACTCCGTTTTAACCTTCTCAAGGACCGGGCGTAGCCATACTCGGTTCAACTAAAGTTGGAGAGACAGTCTTCCGCAAGCCATCTATGTGCAAAGCACTTCGAGGGAACCGGTCTCGCGTAAGAGTACGCGTAAGGTTGGTCCGGATCGTCTCGTCCAACAATACCGCTGAACCAAAATATGACATGCTGGTAGGCAGTATGACTTGTATCGTCCACAACTCACTTGTGTTCTACTCGTGCAAATAACATCAAACCATAAAAACCTAGGCTCGGATGCCACTGTTGGGGAACGTAGTAATTTCAAAAAAATTCCTACGCACACGCAAGATCATGGTGATGCATAGCAACGAGAGGGGAGAGTGTTGTCTACGTACCCTCGTAGACCGAAGCGGAAGCGTTGACGCAGCGTAGAGGAAGTAGTCGTACGTTCTCCTCGCGATCCAACCGATCACAGCACCGTTACTCCGGCACCTCCGAGTTCTTGGCACACGTTCAGCTCGATGACGATCCCCGGGCTCCGATCCAGCAAAGCGTCGGGGAAGAGTTCCGTCAGCACGACGGCGTGGTGACGATCTTGATGTGTTACCGGCGCAGGGCTTCGCCTAAGCACTGCAACGATATGACCGAGGTGGAATTTGGTGGAAGGGGGCACCGCACACGGCTAAGGAAAGATCTCAATGATCAATTGTGTGTCTATGGGGTGCCCCCTGGCCCCGTATATAAAGGAGCCAAGGGGGAGGGGCTGGCCGGCCAAGCCTGGCGCGCCAGGAGAGTCCTACTCCCTCTGGGAGTAGGATTCCCCCCCCAATCCTAGTTGGACTAGGATTCTCCAAGGGGAAGTGAGAGAGAGGGGGCCGGCCACCTCTCCTAGTCCTAATAGGACTAGGGGAAGGGGGGAGGCGCGCAGCCCATGAGGGCAGCCCTCTCACCTCTCCACCAAGGCCCATGTTGGCCCATTATGCTCCCGGGGGGTTCCGGTAACCCTCCCGGTATTCCGGTAAAATCCTGATTTCACCTGGAACACATCTGATGTCCAAACATAGGCTTCCAATATATCATTCTTTACGTCTCGACCATTCCGAGACTCCTCGTCATGTCCGTGATCACATCCGGGACTCCGAACTCCTTCGGTACATCAAAATGCATAAACTCATAATAACTGTCATCGTAACATTAAGCGTGCGGACCCTACGGTTCGAGAACAATGTAGACATGACCGAGACACGTCTCCGGTCAATAACCAATAGCGGGACCTGGATGCCCATATTGGCTCCTACATATTCTACGAAGATCTTTATCGGTCAGACCGCATAACAACATACGTTTGTTCCCTTTGTCATCGGTATGTTACTTGCCCAAGATTCGATCGTCGGTATCCAATACCTAGTTCAATCTCGTTACCGGCAAGTCTCTTTACTCGTTCCGTAATACATCATCTCGCAACTACATTGGTTGCAATGCTTGCAAGGCTTTATGTGATGTGCATTACCGAGAAGGCCCCGAGATACCTCTTCGACATTCGGAGTGACAAATCCTAATCTCGAAATATGCCAACCCAACAAATACTTTCGGAGACACCTGTAGAGCACCTTTATAATCACTCAGTTACGTTGTGACGTTTGGTAGCACACAAAGTGTTCCTACGGTAAACGGGAGTTGCATAATCTCATAGTTAAAGGAACATGTATAAGTCATGGATAAAAGCAATAGCAACATACTAAACGATCGGGTGCTATGCTAATAGAATGGGTCATGTCAATCAGATCATTCAACTAATGATGTGATCTCGTTAATCAAATAACAACTCTTTTGTTCATGGTTAGGAAACATAACCATCTTTGATTAATGAGCTAGTCAAGTAGAGGCATACTAGTGACACTCTGTTTGCCTATGTATTCACACATGTATTATGTTTCCAGTTAATACAATTCTAGCATGAATAATAAACATTTATCATGATATGTAAGGAAATAAATAATAACTTTATTATTGCTTCTAGGGCATATTTCCTTCAGGAACATGGAGATGTTGTTCCTTGTTGGAACATGTTTACTTGTTGGGATATCACAATATCTCTTAATTAATTAATGCATCTATATACTTGGTAAAGGGTGGAAGGCTCGGCCTTATGCCTGGTGTTTTGTTCCACTATTGCCACCCTAGTTTCCGTCATACCGGTGTTATGTTCCTTGATTTTGCGTTCCTTACATGGTTGGGTGATTTATGGGACCCCCTTGACAGTTCGCTTTGAATAAGACTCCTCCAGCAAGGCCCAACTTTGGCTTTACCATTTGCCACCTAAGCCTTTTTCCCCCGGGTTTCCGCGAGCCCGAGGGTCATCTTTATTTTACCCCCCTGGGCCAGTTCTCCTTCGATTGTTGGTCCAAACTAGAGCCACTTGCGGTGCCGCCCCTAGGCAACTTGGGGTATCTTCGGTTGCCGTACGTAGTGTTCATCCGGATGTGCCCTGAGACCGAGATATGTGCAGCTCCTATCAGGATTTGTCGGCACAATCGGGCGGCTTTGCTGGACTTGTTTTATTACTGTCGAAATGTCTTGTAGTCCGGGATTCCGAGACTGATTGGGTCTTCCCGGTAGAAGGAATATCCTTCGTTGACCGTGAGAGCTTAATTGACATGGGTGTAATCATATTTTCTTATCCTTTTTGGCTTATGGTCAGTAAGGGACTTTTGTCAAGTGCTTTGAGTAGACTCATTCCATGCCTTAATTTGCTATGTCCTGTTCCTGTATCATGTTGTTTCATTGCTCTAAACATGTCATCCTGATGTTAATTTCTGGCATGTTGTTATTTTCACCAAGTCTGTGAACCTGTTATCTTTTGCACTTTTGCCATGCTTGTTTGAACCTGTTGTGTTGTGATTTAGCCGTATCTCAGTGTTCATATTTTGTCAAGCATCTTGAGTAGATTACTGTTATATGCTTTGTTGATATGTTTGGGTGCAGTAGCTTAATTTCTCGTTGCTTGCTAAGTAGCATCATGCTGTTAATGGCAGATTATTGTCATTCTTGTCTTGCTTGTCATTTGCAAACCGTGCATCCGATTCCGGTGATCTTTATATCAATTTCAACCGAAATCACCTCACCTATCCAGTGGCATACCTGGTTTGCCAAGATTATGCCTTGTTCATCCTTGTCCTTCCGGAGCATGCATATGCATTGCATATCACATCTCGCATATCATGCCATGTTTTGCATCATGTTGCTTGCGCATTGCATCGTGATTGATATTTGTCCTCTTTGCTTGTGTTCTTGCTTTGGATAGAGCCGGGAGACGAGTATGTGAACGAGGAACCTGTTGAGAATGCTTACGAGGATCAAGCTTTCGACAACTCTGAGAACCTTGCAGGCAAGATGACCATACCCTCGAAATCACTTCTATCTTTGCTTGCTAGATGCTCGCTCTTTTGCTATGCCTATGCTGCGATACCTACCACTTGCTATATCATGCCTCCTATATTTCCATGTCAACCCCCTAACCATCCATGTCCTAGCAAACCGTTGATTGGCTATGTTACTGCTTTGCTCAGCCCCTCTTATAGCGTTGCTAGTTGCAGGTGAAGATGAAGTTTGTTCCTTGTTGGAACATGGAGATGTTGTTCCTTTTTGGAACATGTTTACTTGTTGGGATATCACAATACCTCTTATTTTAATTAATGCATCTATATACTTGGTAAAGGGTGGAAGGCTCGGCCTTATGCCTGGTGTTTTGTTCCACTCTTGCCACCCTAGTTTCCGTCATACCGGTGTTATGTTCCCGGATTTTGCGTTCCTTACACGGTTGGGTGATTTATGGGACCCCCTTGACAGTTCGCTTTGAATAAGACTTTTCCAGCAAGGCCCAACATTGGTTTTACCATTTGCCACCTAAGCCTTTTTCCCTTGGGTTCTGCAGACTCAAGGGTCATCTTTATTTTAAACCCCCCCAGGCCAGTTCTCCTTCGATTGCTGGTCCAAACTAGAGCCACTTGCGGTGCCGCCCCGAGGCAACTTGGGGTATCTTCGGTTGCCGTACGTAGTGTTCATCCGGATGTGCCCTGAGACCGAGATATGTGCAGCTCCTATCAGGATTTGTCGGCACAATCGGGCGGCTTTGCTGGACTTGTTTTGTTACTGCCGAGATGTCTTGTAGTCCGGGATTCCGAGACTGATTGGGTCTTCCCGGTAGAAGGAATATCCTTCGTTGACCGTGAGAGCTTATAATGGGCTAAGTTGGGACACCCCTGCAGGGTATTATCTTTCGAAAGCCGTGCCCGCGGTTATGAGGAAGATGGGAATTTGTTGATGTCCGGTTGTAGAAAACCCGAAGTTGACCTTAACTAAAACACATCAACCGCGTGTGTAACCGTGATGGTCTCTTCTCGGCGGGGTCCGGGAAGTGAACACGGTGTTGGAGTTATGTATGACGTAGGTTGTTCTAGGATCACTTCTTGATCATTTCTAGCTTCACGACCGTGCTTTGCCTTCTCTTCTCGCTCTCTTTTGCGTTGTAGCCACAATATATGCTAGTCGCTTGCTGCAGCTCCACCTCACTATCCTTTCCTACCTATAAGCTTAAATAGTCTTGATCTCGCGGGTGTGAGATTGCTGAGTCACCATGACTCACAGATTCTATCACAACAGTTGCAGGTACCAACGATGCCTGTGCAGATGACGCGACCGAGCTCACTTGGGAGTTCGACGAGGAACGTGGCCGTTACTATGTGTCTTTTCCTGACGATCAGTAGTGGAGCCCAGTTGGGTTGATCCGGGGATCTATGTAGCATTTGGGGTAGTCTTCTTTCATTTTGGTACCGTAGTCGGACCTTGAGTGTAATCTGGATGATGAATGTTTATTTATGTATTGTGTGAAGTGGCGACTGTAAGCCAACTATGTATCTTTCCCCTTATTTATTACATGGATTGTGCGAAGATTACCTCACTTGCGACATTGCTTTCAATGTGGTTATGCCTCTAAGTCGTGCCTCGACACGTGGGAGATATAGCCGCATCGAGGGCGTTACAGCTTCCCTCCAACTTTGCAAATGTGCACGATGTGTTCCACGTGTCACAGCTTCGCAAGTGCTTCAAGACGCCTGAGCGCACCATCAACTTCGAAGAGATTGATCTTCAAGAAGATTTGTCCTATCATGAGCATCCCGTTGCTATTCTTGAAGAAACTGAGCGCAAGACTCGCAACAAGTCAATCAAATTCCTGAAAGTGAAGTGGTCACACCATTCAGACCGAGAAGCCACCTGGGAGCGCGAGGACCACCTCCGTTCCGAATATCCGGTGTTCTTTCAGTCCTAGATCTCGGGACGAGATCCTCTTGTAGTGGAGGAGAGTTGTAACACCCCAGATGTAAAACTTCCATATGTTGGCAATATATCCATGTTGGTCTCCATCCAATTCCATTCGGGGTTCCATGTTTTGGTCTCATTTCGTTTTGTTATATTGTTCTACTCATTTCATTGCCATGCTTACCTGGTCATATCGCATTTGTGCCTCTTGTCATTTTGTTTTCCATCCCCATCATGTGCATGGTGTGATTTCATACATATTATGTTGTTGCATGTTCCATGCATAAATTTTGCATCATCACCACTTCTCTTTCCTTTCCTTTCTTTCATTTTTCAAGTGCACATTTTACCTTCTGCTTAATGTTCATCTTCTACCTATAAACCTTTTTGCATGTCCAGAACCTCTCTGCCAAATTTCAGCTCATTTGAAGTTGAGTTGGTTAGGTTCAAAAATGCCTCAAGTTTGAACTATATTCAAACTTGTTTTATTTTTCTACCTCTAAAAATGCCCAAACCAATTTATTCAAATAGTCCATAATTCCAGGAGCCGGAGGGTATTTTTTTTATCAGCAAATCTCCTTTCCTAGCCCCCTGGTTTTTTCTTTTTTCAGCTGGGTATTTAGATAAACAGTTTTTTCGAAAGAAAAGAGATGGGAGACTTACCTCTCCTTACCTGGGGTTTTTTTCTTTTTCCTCCAACCGGTCAGCCCAGCCAGCGCGGCCTTCCAGCCCGCTATCCACAGGAGCGTCCTCTCCCTGTACGGCAGCTCATCCACAGGATCCACGTCGGCGCGCCGGGTGATTTGACGGCCGTCCGGCGCCCTAGGAGCCTAGAAAGCATGTCCAAACCCTACCCCAGCTTCCCCTCGACCGATTCAGACCCTCTCCTTCCCTCGCCGCCGCCAGGTAAGGCTAGCCACGCCACGCCATCGCCGTGTCCACCATGTTCCAGCTGAGCTAGAGCTCGAGCTCGGGGTAGCCTCTCCGACCGCATCCGATCTCTTCTACCGCTGTGGGGGAGTCCGCCAAGTTCCTCTACATCTCGTTCCTCGACGCACGCGACCACAAGGCCTCCAGATTGACTCCCTCGGCTGTCTTCTTCCTCTGCTTCGCGAACAGCAGCCCCACCAAGTTCAGAGCTCCCTCGCGTCATCTTCGGCTCGTCTCCGTTGACCCCATTGTGTCCTAGGGTGAGCTGGTTAACGCGCCTACCTCTCCCTTTTCTTTCCATGGCATATAGGACCCCGTAGGACTCGATCGATCCGTGTCTTTGCTGTGCTCCCGGTGTTCCGGTGAAGTCTGTAGTTTTTGTTGTGTGTACTTGCTGCAGCGCGCTTGTGCGTCCCCGCACTTCGGGTCCCGCATAGCTGCGTTCTCCTCGCTGTACTTGCCCGCATGCACGCAGCCCGCATGCCACAACCACCATGGCGGCACGGCAAGTTCGTGCATTGCCTCTGCCTGCTCTCGTCTACGCACACGCGGCTTGCATTCTGCGAGCTCGTCTGCTCCTGCTCGAGCATTTGCAAGCGCGCCAGTACACCCGCACTCCCTTGCACTTCCCGCAGGCCCGCTACTGCTCGGCATCGCAAGCCGTCTCCTTGTAGCTCGTCAATGCCGAGGCTGGTGATTGCTGTGTTATCACGGCCAAAGGCTCGGCCTTCCGGCCCTCGTTCAAAAGGAGCCAGGCGCCTCTCTTAGCACTCACACCTCCCTCTAGCGCACTGGTTAGCACGCCTCTTTCCTACCTAGGAGACCTAGGTTTAAGTCCCAGGTTCCACGTTTTTAGTGGTGGCCTTTTATTTTCACTGTGACTATGTCACCTTGGTCCCACTGTCATCCACACACACTCACAGGCCCACATGTCATACTCTCACATCCCTCATATCTATTTCTTTTACTTTATTAATCCTTTATTCCAGCGATTTCCATTTCTGGAATATGCTAGCTATCCTTTTCAGGCAAGTCCATTTCTGGACGTTTCCAAATAAGGAAAATGCCAATTCTGTCATATTCCATTTAGGGCACTTTTTTACCTATCGCACTTGTTGTGATTTTTCTACAGCAACCCCAACATATTATATATGTTTTTGGGGTAGAAAAATCCCACCAACCCAGTGGTGGCCTTAGTTTCTGCATTTGAGCAAGTTCATAAACATGTCATTTTACATCATGATGCTGTTTTGTCATTTTCGTGTGATTTAATTTAAACATACCATGAGGTTGCTTTGCACATGGATAGCTTCATTTTCATGTATACTTCATGCTAGTTTGTGTTACATTCCATGACATGCCTTGTGGTGAGTTAATCAGGCTTGTTAACATGCCAACATGAATCTGACTTTTGCCATGTCCTGAAATTTCACCAAGTCTGAATCTGTTTATAAAACTTGCTATGCTTGCATGGGTGTAATAATATTTTTTGTGCCCTTTTGACTCTTGGTCAGTAAGGGACTTTTGTTCTATGCTTTGAGTAGATTCATGCCATGCCTTGTTTTGCTATATTGTGTTCCTGTAGCAGGTTGTTTCCTTGCTCTAAACATGTCACCCTGATGTTAAATTCTGGCATGTTAGTATTTTCACTAAGTCTGTGAACCTGTTATCTTTTGCACTTTTGCCATGCTTGCTTGAACCTGTTATGGTGTGATTTAGGCGTAGCTCAGTGTTCATCTTTTGTCAAGCATCTTGAGTAGATCGCTTTCATATGCTTTGCTGGTACGTTTGGGTGCAGTAGCTTAATTTCTTGTTGCTTTCTAAGTAGCATCATGCTGTTAATGGCAGAATCTTGTCATTCTTGTTTTGCTTGTCATTTGCAAACCGTGCATCCGATTCCGGTGATCTTTATATCGATTTCAACCGAAATAACCTCACCTTTCTAGTGGCATACTTGGTTTTCCAATATTATGCCTTGTTCATCCTTGTCCTTCCGGAGCACGCATATGCATTGCATATCACATCTCGCATATAATGCCATGTTTTGCATCATGTTGTTTGCGCATTGCATCGTGGTTGATAGTTGTTCCTTTGCTTGTGCTCTTGTTTTGGGTAGAGCCGGGAGACGAGTACGTGGACGAGGAACCTGTTGAGAACGCTTACGAGGACCAAGCTTTCGACAACTCTGAGAACCTTGCAGGCAAGATGACCATACCCTCGAAATCACTTCTATCTTTGCTTGCTAGATGCTCGCTCTTTTGCTATGCCTATGCTGCGATCCCTACCACTTGCTATATCACGCCACCCATATTGCCATGTCAAACCTATAACCCTCCATGTCCTAGCAAACCGTTGATTGGCTATGTTACCGCTTTGCTCAGCCCCTCTTATAGCGTTGTTAGTTGCAGGTGTAGATGAAGTTTGTTCCTTGTTGGAACATGAAGATGTTGTTCCTTGTTGGAACATGTTTACTTGTTGGGATATCAGAATATCTCTTAATTAATTAATGCATCTATATACTTGGTAAAGGGTGGAAGGCTCGGCCTTATGCCTGGTGTTTTGTTCCACTCTTGCCACCCTAGTTTCCGTCATACCGGTGTTATGTTCCTTGATTTTGCATTCCTTACACGGTTGGGTGATTTATGGGACCCCCTTGATAGTTCGCTTTGAATAAGACTCCTCCAACAAGGCCCAACTTTGGTTTTACCATTTGCCACCTAAGCCTTTTTCCTCCGGGTTTTCGCGAGCCCGAGGGTCATCTTTATTTTACCCCCCCTGGGCCAGTTCTCCTTCGATTGCTGGTCCAAACTAGAGCCACTTGCGGTGCCGCCCCTAGGCAACTTGGGGTATCTTCGGTTGCCGTACGTAGTGTTCATCCGGATGTGCCCTGAGACCGAGATATGTGCAGCTCCTATCAGGATTTTTCGGCACAATCGGGCGGCTTTGCTGGACTTGTTTTATTACTGTCGAAATGTCTTGTAGTTCGGGATTCCGAGACTGATCGGGTCTTCCCGGTAGAAGGAATATCCTTCGTTGACCGTGGGAGCTTATAATGGGCTAAGTTGGGACACCCCTGCAGGGTATTATCTTTCGAAAGCCGTGCCCGCGGTTATGAGGCAGATGGGAATTTGTTAATGTCCGGTTGTAGACAACCCGAAGTTGATCTCAATTAAGACACATCAACCGCTTGTGTAACCGTGATGGTCTCTTCTCGGCGGAGTCCGGGAAGTGAACACGGTGTTGGAGTTATGTTTGACGTAGGTTGTTCTAGGATCACTTCTTGATCACTTCTAGCTTCACGACCGTGCTTTGCTTCTCTTCTCGCTCTCCTTTGCGTTGTTAGCCACCATATATGCTAGTCGCTTGCTGCAGCTCCACCTCACAACCCATCTCTACCTTTAAGCTTAAATAGTCTTGATCTCGCGGGTGTGAGATTGCTGAGTCCCCGTGACTTATAGATTCTACCAAAACAGTTGCAGGTGCCGACGATGCCAGTGCAGATGATTCAACCGAGCTCAAGTGGGAGTTCGACGAGGAACGTGGTCGTTACTATGTGTCTTTTCTTGATGATTAGTAGTGGAGCCCAGTTGGGATGATTCGGGGATCTGTGTAGCTTTTGGGGTAGTCTTCTTTCATTTTGGTTCCGTGGTCGGACCTTGATTGTAATCTGGATGATGAATGTTTATTTATGTATTGTGTGAAGTGGCGACTGTAAGCCAACTATGTATCTCTTTCCCTTATGTATTACATGGGTTGTGTGAAGATTACCTCACTTGCGACATTGCTTTCAATGCGGTTATGCCTCTAAGTCGTGCTTCGACACGTGGGAGATACAGCCGCATCGAGGGCGTTACACCAAGTTCATGGTAGTCACTCACCATGGCTACAACGTTCTCCAGATGCCAGGAAGTGGAGGAATCATCACGGTCCCATGTGAATAGAGGGATGCGGTGTGCTCCCTTGAGCGCTCCTTCCAAGCCGCAACAATCAACAACCCTGACAGCAGAAGTGAAGGACCTCTGGAGACCATCCCCAAGACGAAGCTGCCGCGCCGCGCAAGACCCCAGGAGGATGGCGTCGCGGCAGGAGCCTCGTCAGGATCAGCGCCCGCTCCAGGGGCGCCTCCCTCCATCGCATAGGAAGGCGCGCCCGGCACCGTCCTCAGGCAAGGCTCAGGGCCTCTCTTTTGGAGGGCCTCAGACCTTGCCAACTTCACGAGGGAGGCGCTTGGGCACCACTTGGAAGCATGCTTCACGGCACACCTTCCTTAGGAGAGCACAGGGCAAGGAGTGCCCACCACCCAGGAGTTCATCAGCGAGACCACCCAGGAACTGCAAGAAGTAAAAGCCATGCGTGGCCACATCCGCTCACAAGGCGCAACTCCCCATCCAGGCGAGGATGCCGGGCTGCGTGTCTGCGTTGATGTCCCAGGGCTCAATAGGGACGCATCTCTGGAACGCTTCTGGCCATCAC
The DNA here is from genome assembly GCA_032464435.1 of Aegilops umbellulata. Taxonomy (NCBI): domain Eukaryota; kingdom Viridiplantae; phylum Streptophyta; class Magnoliopsida; order Poales; family Poaceae; genus Aegilops; species Aegilops umbellulata. The sequence continues at coordinate 153,475,977 of CP136058.1, read as the reverse complement.
GTGTGGGCCGCTGTGAGGGCCCACCACACAGCTACGTTCGCATGCCCTTCGGCTTGCCGAGCGTGGCATCGACCTATCAGCTCAACATGCGGCGAGTCCTGGCGGCTCAAGAGGCCAGGTTCCACGCCGTCCTGAGGAAATGGAAACGGCCTTCAGGGAACCTCCTGAGCCCCCAGAGCCTCCCGAGGCTCAGGGTCCCGGTGGCTCATGAGGAGCCATTCCTCTAACGCGTGGCTTCAACTGCACCAACTCTACTTCGTCTACAGAACCAGGTGACATCTTCCAAGTTCGTTTAAGCTGGGAGCACCCCTCGGGCTGCATTATTCCCAGGCCACATGGGTTCCTCCCTGTGGCATGTATCCCTTTTGCTTAAGTGTTTAGCTTACCTTGCTGGGGGCGCCCCTCGGGCTGCATCATCCCCAACCCGCTCGGGCCAGACCCAGTGGCATGTATCTTCCTGCATTTATCCAACTCGATCTGCTTTCCATGCTTAACCTGCCAACGGCTATCGCCTGCTCGAATGACGCCCGCCGCAGGCTTGTTCACCCCTATGCAATCCGCTTGCATGTTAAAAGGGGGTCTCCTGAGCATCGCGACTCAGGAGCTCTTACTGGCTCTCCAGCCCTCACCCCCAGGCCTTGACCACGGCATCGCGACCTGGCATACCAGCGGCGGCTGAGCTCGCTCGAGGGCCGGGACCTGAGGACGTAGAGTGCTTGCATCTAACCGCCTTGCAGGAACATATAGTCACCAAGTCTCAAGACCAGGCGCAACCCGCCTTGAGGTAGGGCCTCGTGAGTCCTGCGCTGGCTCACGAGTGCCCAGATACACCTCGCAGTCCTGCCGTGCAAGCCACGTGTCAGGGCGGGGCTGTACACACCCCGGGGGCTCCTCCCGGAGGGGGGCCCCCATCCCACGCCCAAGTGGAAGCACCATGCTCTGTGCTGGCTGACGACACTGTCGAGGAGCGGCTATCCCCATGCACAAGAGGAAGCACTATGCTCCGCACTGGTGATAAACAACTGAGGGCGACCCCACGGTCGTGCCAACCTCTGGGAGCCTAGATCTCAGCGCCCAGCCTTACCGCAACGCCTCCCCTCGGGAAAGCCGCGGATGGGGGCTGCGCACGGGTCATGCCCAAGTGCACACCACCTAACCAGGTCCCCCGGACCTGGGTATCGCGCGCCCCTCCCAAGGCCTCGGCGAGGGCATGTATGGGAATTGTTTGCACGTCAAGGGGGACTCCTGAGCATCGCGACTCAGGAGCCTAACTGGTCATGTAGCCCCTCACTCCTTGGTCCGTCCTGGTCTCCGGTCGGCCCAATGGCGGTTGAGGTATGCGCGGGGCCGGGCTCTGCCGACGTAGAACATTAATCTATCCCCGCAAACTCTCCCTATATGTTGTTTGCGCATCAAGGGGGACTCCTGAGCATCGCGACTCAGGAGCCTAGCTGGTCACGTAGCCCCTCACTCCTTGGTCCGTCCTGGTCTCCGGTTGGCCCAATGGTGGTTGAGGTATGCACGGGGCTGGGCTCTGCCGACGCAGAACGCAAAGCAAATAGGAAGGAAATCGCAAAATCTCAAAGCGAATATTACAAGCACATAGTTTTCACAATACCAAATGAAAATTCTAAACGCCTTCACGAGGCCTGATACATTTCGCAGGAATGTTACGGGAATAATGGCCGTGGGCTACCTCTAGACGTCGCCGTCGCCTGCGGAAGGCGCTCCCTCGTGATCGGTTTTGTCTTCACCACCAGCCACAGGATCGTCGACGCCAGACAGAGGAGCGGAGACGAAGCCGCGGAACCTCCTCAGCAAGGCTCCCATCTGAACCTCCTCAGCAAGGCTCACTGTCGGCGTTCTGGGAACGGGGGTCCCCAGACTTGCTTGCCTGTGGCCCGCGGCATGCCTCAAAAGGGGGCCCAGCACGGCCCATCTTCATCAACACAGACCCAAGACCCTCACGAGGGGCCGAGCCTCGCGGGGCGGACGACACGGAGCTTCCTCAGGCACGGCCTCATCAGGCTGGCTCGTGAGGAGGCGGAGAGATCAAGGCGGGGAACCTCATGAGGTGCCCGTGACGCAAGCCATGACGACCAAGGGCGCCGGGCGGGCGCCAGTCCGTGCAGTGTCCCCCTTTCCTCTTTGGTGCAAAGGGAGCAAGCGCAGGCGAGAGCATCAAGCGAAGGCACCCGTTTCGGTGCAACGAGACCAAGACCAGCCCAACGGCAGGGATGAAGTCATTGTGGAGCCCAAGCCAGCGTCACCTCCAGAGCCTTTGGCAGGCGAAGACCAACTTTAGTCAGGATAAGTCTACCAGATGTGCCCCTTCAAATTGGGCAATTGTTGGCGCCCATCTCGCTCAATATTTGGGAAGAGGCCTAGGGCCTTTGCCTATAAATAGGACTGGCCACCCCCAGGGTAGAGACAGAGATCGGAGAGAGAGAGAGAGAGAGAAGGGTGACTGAACTCCTCCTAGCAGTTCATCCCCCTGCCAAGAACAGACTCTCGCGAGGCTGTTCTTCCTTATATTGCTCATCATCATCAGCCCAAGAGGCAATCCACCAAACCACAAATTGGAGTAGGGTATTACAACACAACGGTGGCCCGAACCAGTATAAACCTTGTGTCTCTTGTGCTGTTCTTTTCATAGCTTAGATCTTAGCGAGGCGGTGGGGTACAGGTAGGTAGGAGGCGTAATCTCCGCGCGCACCCCAGTGTTCGAACCTCAAGGGTCTGCTGGAACCCGAAATCTGACATTTGGCGCACCAGGTAGGGGTGCACCGGAGTTTTCCCTTCCGCCACCGCCATGACTTGCCTCGCGATGTGTCGGGGAAACTGCCTCCGCGAGCACCTCTGGGGATGGAGCCCCTTTTCGGTTCGGCGGGGGGCGGAGGTCGCACGAAGAGCAGATCGAGGCGAGGCACACGAGCGGTTTTACCCAGCTTCGGAGCTCTCCGGAGAGATAATACTCCTACTGCTGCTTTGTGGTTTGTATTGAGTTCTCGCACGGGAGCGCTGAGTGCTACAGTACACACAAGCGGCTAACGAGACCGAGCGTGAGTGTTTTCTGCTGTCCTCCCCCTCTACGTTGTGCATGGGCCTCCTTTTATATGCTCAAGGGGTCTCCAACAGGTGGCAACGTAGATAAGGGTAAAAATGGAAAGGTGCTGCTGTAGGTACAGCTACCTACACAGTGTATCATACCTAACCCTGACGGCAGGGGACAAGGGCATTAAATGCCTATCTACGTCGCCCAAACAGTGCAGAAAAGGGACCGTCAGGGACGCCACCGCTCGCCACGATGGCGATCTTGTCAGCGCCGCTTGCCATAGTGCACCCCTGGCTGCACAGCCTCCCGCCACGTACGCCTGGAAGGGTCTCAGAGTGACACGTTGGTGTGTGTGCTGGAGCGCGGGTACGGAGTGGTTGCTTGCCGCGGTTGTTGTCTTGTCGCGTCCGGAAGCTTGTCGCTCGCCGGGTCTTGCCGGGACGCGTGGCGCGTCGCGGCAAGTTCCTTGAGATGCCTTGGTTGGCCTTCCTGACAAGCTCCTCTTGCCGGGGCTTTGTGCCTTGAGTGGCCTTCCCGGCAAGCTCATCTTGCCGGGGCCTTGTCTCCTTGGCTTAAATACTTTGTTCTTGAATGGCTCCAAAGGAACCACAGAGGATATTGGCAGTCATCCGGCAAGCCTTGCCGCGGGGCGCTGCGACTGCCCGTGCACAAGTTCAGGATACTAGGGTACCCCTACTCTAGTACACCGACAGGAGTCCCCGGGCCTGGGCCATACACGGTGCCGAGCGCTGTTGGGCCAGGCCCAAAACAGGGCACGGGCACGCGCGGCCTGGATCACGCCGTATCTTACTCCGTATCCACCGCGCCCTCCCCGAACGGCACGCGTCGATTGCGGCGTCGTGGGAGAGGTCGTGGGTGGTTTCTTTATTCGGAAAAGCGGAACGTCCGCCCCCTCTCTCCTTATAAGTAGGGGAAACAGGGGCAGTTCGCCCATCTGCCCGTTGATATTCCTTTTTAGGACTCTGGCCCAAAGAGCGGCAAAGAGAGCCAAGGTCCCGGTGATTGTCATCGAGGACGATCCCACCGTGACAGCAGGGGGTGCGCCTGAGACAAACTTGCCAGACCCGACAGCTGTTCTTCAGAGTAGGCCCCAGCGCAGCCCCCAGCATAAGTACATGGTTTGCTTCCCGCTGTTATGTGCGCATGGATATTCTTTGTTTGCTGATATCTGACTGTTGGCTTGTGTAGGAGCAGAGCAGCCCCACCAGGAGCGTCCGGATGCCACCCCTGACATGCCATCTGCTTCGACAACGCCGCCAAGGGAGAGTTCTCCGGCAAGGGAGGATCCTCCGACAAGGGAGAGCTCTCAGGAAAGGGGGAGCTCTCCGGCAAGGGACAGCACCAGCGGTCCTCCGGTGGTGGAGACCACAACTGCCGAGCCTAGTGCTGGTAAACCTCTTGCTTCGAAACTTCCCTTGGGTTCTTCTTCTTTTGATCTTATTTTTGGATATCTGCTTGACTTTTCTTCCTTTTTCGGCCGTCAGATCCACCCACTGCGGAGCCGATGGAGACAGAAGTTGCTGTTGATGATGCCACCGCCACCGAAGAAGCGGCCGATGCTGATGATCCCGCCGGCGAAGAGGCCACCAAGGCTGCCGCCACAGCAGCTGACGAGGGGTCTGGCGATCGCACTGACGACCCTAAGGCCGCAGGAGCGTCCGGCGCTACGCCGACCGCCGACCCTTCCGCCGCTGCCGCAGCGCCAGGCTCCAAAGAGCCCTAGCCTGGCGTCTACTTGAAGGCCGGCGATGGAGTCTTCATCAACCTCCCCTGGGCGTCCATGTCCAGGGCGCAGGTCGAAGGAGAAAAATTTGACGTGGAGGTGCTCGCCTCCGCTGGGCTGACGCTGGTCGATGCGCCAAGTAGCGGCAGCGACGAGCCTGAGGAGGAGCGACTGCTGCGGAAGCTGGTGTCGCTTTACCGCGCTCGACAAGCCAAACTGGAGTCCCGCGAAGCGCTCGTCGCGAAGGCGGGGGTGGACATGGAGAAGCGCGCGGAGGAGCTCCGAGGTCTCAATCAGGCAGCTCTCCGGTCACTGGCGGCGGAGCGTGTGCAGCTCGATGAGGCGCAGAAGGCCTTCATCCTCGAGAAGGCAGAAGTTGCAGAGCAACAGCGGCTTGCCGCCGAGGAGCTATCTGCGCGGGAGGGCGAGTTGGCGCAGCTGAAGGTCAGCCTGGACAACCACGAAGAGGAGCTTGCTGCGCGCGAGCAAACACTCAGTGGAGCTCTCAAGGAAGCAAAGGACGCTGTCGCTGTCAGGACCCCGATCCTAAGTCACACCGATCCAGCATGTAACACATCATATCACTTTGTGGCCTCACGCACGGTGTTCCCACGGGTGCCACCTTACCTGGCCCGGGACCGTTTGCGCCTTTTGGCTCACGTATATGATAGTGTCGCTAGCATCCATATGACAGAGAACCCGGGCCGACATGGCTAGTCGTGAACCCAAAGCGGCGCTAACCTATGAGGACAGGCATACATGAATCACATCGAGCATGTCGGTCATCAACGTGTGAATCCGGGCTGTAGCACTGGGCTAACAGGACTCCGGTAACCCGGGCTGTAGCAGGCTAGGCAGGACTCCGGATGTCACCGCGTGACATTTCCCCGAAGGGACATACACAGGAACGAAGTGAATCACATGCCGTCCAGTCAAGTGTTCCGAGCAGTAGTGCTGGGCTAGCAGGACTCCGGTGAACCGGGCTGTAGCGGACTACTATCGCTCCGACGCACTAGACTACATTTCCCCATATGATAGGCTACCAAGGATAAACAACTAGATAGTCGGATCCCACCCATACCAAGCATTTCAATCATACACACAATATGCCGATATGAGTAGATACAACATGCCATCACAACAAGACTCTACGACTCCAAATATTTATTCATTAGGCTCCGAAGAGCGAGATATTACAACCATGGGTCTCATGACCCAACATTCAGAGCATACAAGCAACAAGCACATGCGGAAGCTTAACATGTATGAGTACAAACATCTACAAATGAAAAAGGCTGAGAAGCCTGACTATCTACCAGATCTTGCCGAGGGCACAAGATCGTAGCTGAGGTATCAAGCTAAACGTCGAAGTCCAAGCGGTACTACTAGCAAGACTGAAGTCTCTCTGCAAAACATAAAATAGGCAAACGTGAGTACAAATGTACCCAGCAAGACTTACATCAGAACTATCTACATATGCATCAGTATCAAAAGGGGGTGGTGGAGTTTAACTGCAGCAAGCCAGCTTTGACTCGGTGGCTATCCTAAACTACGACTGCAAGCGACTCTTTTGAGGTGGCGCACACGAGTCCACATATTCACCATATCAATACACCACTATGGATCCACTTCCGTCTCCCTACGAGAAGGCCATCCATAGCACTCACGCTTATCTTGCGCATTTTAGAGTATCCACTTTCACTTGTCTATGAACTGATATAGGCAACCCAGAAGTCCATTACCGCGGACACGGCTATTCAAATAGATGATATTAACCCTGCAGGGGTGTACTTCTTCATACATGTTTCCACCACTTAGCGTCTGCACACGACATGTGCTCGGCAGACTTCAAGCGAAAGCCGACGTGGGTGTAGACCACGACCTACCTAAACACTCAAGTCTCTAGTCCAGCTTTATCGCCTATTCGGGTTCCATCCGCAGGGAGTCCGGCCGAGGTTTCCACTAACGGCCCCGAACGATGTGTACAGGGTCCGAGACACCAAACGGGCGCCCGGCTGCCCGGCCACGTGCCTACCGCAACACAGCCCACCCCTACGGTCAGCGCTGCGTGCGGCCCCCAGCATACTACAAACACCAGAAACTACTTGCAACTCCTGGACAGAGAACAAGGGTGATTAAGAAGTCGAGCGGGGTCATATTTCAGGGCCCAATGCATGGTAGTAGCTGTTTCATGGATCACAAACACATAACTTAGTTCCTGAGGACGGCTTCAATGAGACAACCCACCATGTACTCCTACATGGCCTCTCACCAATACCTTTACCAAATCGTATTCACACACTTAGCTCACACACAGTAGGACATGTTCATCACCATACCAATTCATTCCCGATGAATCAGACCCGACTCAACTCTAAGCAGTAGCAGGCATGACAAACAAGCATGAATGAGTAGGCACAACATGGGCTCAAACAACTCCTACTCATGCTAGTGGGTTTCATCTATTTACTGTGGAATGACAGGTCATGCAAAGGATAAAGGGGTTCAGCTACCGCAGCAAGTAACACATGAATCGTTGTTGTCCTAATGCAGTAAAAGAGAGCAGGAGCGAGAGAGTGGGATTGTATCGGAATGAACAAGGGGTTTTTGCTTGCCTGGCACTTCTGAAGATAGTATAGCTCTTCATCGGTGTCATCGATCACATCATCGGAACCACGTCTATCGAGAGGGAACAAACACCGGCAACTGAGAAAGAACACAATCAATGCAATGCCACAATATGATGCATGATCATGACATGGCAATATGCTGTGATTTGAGCTAATGCATCTAGCTATGATTTAAATGAAGTTGGTTTGAATACATGATTCAAATTCCAACTCCATATATGATTATTTAAATGCCCTTTATTTGTTTTGTCCAAAACAGAGGACAAACATTGATCAAACATGCATGAAAATGGTACAGATGGATTCCTTGAATTTTCTTGATAATTTTTCATATATAAATTATTTCAATCTGAGCTACGGTTGAATTTATATGAATTTTTGAAGTTTGGGGTATTTTCTGAAATTTTCAAATATTTAGAATTAACTAATACCAGAAAATGAAATATTGCGTCAGCATGACATCTGAGTGACGTCAGCAGGTCAACACGCCAGGTCCAGGTCAAACTGACCGGTGGGACCCGCACGTCAGTGACTGGGTTAATTAACAGAGACTGTTAGTGCTAATTTAATCCTAACTAAAAGTGTCAGTGGGGCATGGCCCACATGTCAGTGACTCCGGGGGTTAAATAGGTTAATTAACCACTAATTAAGCTAATAACAATTAGACAGGGGCCTGGGCCCACATGTCAGGGGAGGTCAAACCGTGGTCAACCCTGGGTCAAACTCACCGGAGTTGACCCGCGGCTCGTCGCCGGCGAGGCCAGGGACGGCGGAGGCGCTCGGGTTTCATCCTCCGGCGACCATTCGAGCAACGGGGACCACGGGCGAGGAGCTGAGCCTCGTCCGCGTCATCTGGAGTAAGTGGGAGAGGCAGGGGCGGCCGGAGCTCGCCGGAGCGGAGCTCGGGGCGGCGGCCGGAGCTCGGGCAGGTGCGGGGACGCGGCTACGGTGCCCAAGCGAGCGAGCTAGCATGCTGAAGATGCAGCACGCGATGCCCTGAGCGCAACGTACGCACGCCCGGGACCAATTGGTCACCGGAGCCACGCCGACGTTGAGCTCAGGCGGCGGTGAGTATCGGCCTTCACGGAACCGCGGCTAGAGGTCGAGGAAGACGCGGGAAAGAGAGGGGGAATGCGTCGGAGCTCACTGGGAGGTCGTTGAGGAGCTCAGCGTGCTTGGGGCGGCTCGGAGGCGACGAAATCACGGCGGCGATCTCGGGTGCCCGAGGAAGGGAACGGCGGTGCAGGCGGCATCCAGGGCTTCCGGCGTCGGGCGGCTCTCCTAAGAGCTTCAGCGCGAGCATACGGAGCTTGTGGTTATGGGGAGGGGGCGAGTCAGTGGCGGTGGCCGTGGCAGCAGCAAGCGGCGGCGATGATGGCGCTCGGCATGGGTGAGAGAGAGAGCAGGGGAGGGGAAAGAGATCCAGGGAGAGAGGGGAGAGGACGAGGGGGTCGGGGGGGTGTGCGTGGCGTCGTACAGCGCGTCCAGGGCGTCGGCGGCAAGCAGGAGCTGGCGAGGCGCGTGCTCGCGAGCGGTGGCCACGCGCCCTTCGTCCTCCTGGCAAGAGGAGGAAGACGACAGGGGAGGTGGAGATGGGCTCGGCTGGCTTTGCCCAGCTGGGCGGCTACAGTGCCAGGCTAGGTGGGCTTCCCAGGTAAGTTCCTCTCTCTCTCTTTTAATTCTGTTTTCTATTATTTTGTAGTCTTTAGGCTTTTATTAAAATACTAAAACTAACCCATAAATCATGAAACTGCTCAAAGCTACTGTTTGGAATATTTCCAACAGTGAGGATTTTAGTTCATGATTATCTGAGCATTTACAATATTTTATAGCATTTAAATGCCCAAATTCAAATAGCATATGATTTAATTCAAAAATCCAGAATGGCCTAGAAATATGTGCATGACTTTTGGCAGAGGTTTTCACCTTTAACAAAAATCATGAGCTTTTCTAAAGGGCATTTGGGATTATTGAAAATATTTTTATTTGATCCTAATTGCATTCCATTTGGTGCTAGGGTTTGTCATCCCCATTTCAAATTTAAATGGAATTTAAATCATGATGCAAGAATGCAGATGCAAAGACAAGCAAGGCCTGAACTGGGGCTGTGACAACTCACCCCCACTAAACAAGAATCTCGTCCCGAGATTCAAGACGTGAGGTAAGAAGACAGAGGGGTCGCAAGCTTCCACAATCTTCTCAGTCCAACTGCCCTTCTCGAAGAAGTAGCTTCATTGCATCATATTGATCTTGACGTCTTTGCGTTCGAGATCTTCATTCAACATGACAACGAGAAGAGAAAGGAGAATCTAGAGGAGTCGGTCTCCTCGAAGATCGAGCAACCGACGACCAACTCACAGAACGAGACATAGTGACACCTGTCGAGATGAGACACGATACACACATCAAGATTGATGGAAAATGAGCATATGACAAGGTTTAAATAAGTAGCGGAATCTCCACGCCTAGGAGGTGGTGATCGGTGTCGGCTTAGCGAGGAGTTGGGTTGCCATGATACCACAACGAGACATCTTAAGGAAGATGACTCGCAGAAATACTCCCTTAAGTGGCAAAAAGAATTACTTTTGATTCAAAAATCATTGCAACTCTTTATACCAGCCTAAGGCAATTTACGAATGATCGTTTAACGAAGCTCAAAGAAATGGCGTACCCGGACTAGGATGGATGATGTGAACTACCTTGTTGAAGTCAACGCAATGGATGACTTTTGCTTATCACCGGAAATGGATGGGACCCATGACAAGTTCACTTTTGAATATGATCCTGGACAACAACTATTGAGGTGCAAGCTGGGAACCAAATGCAAATGCTGGGAATGATTCTGGTAATTGGGGAAAACTCAACAGTCGAGAGTGTTTCCAATATTTCAATGGTTATGGAATCATCGAAGACACTGAGAGCACCAGGATCACTAAGGAAAACCTTCTATAATAAGTCGCGCAAAATCCTCATGGAGAAGATGGTCAAATAGTTCAATCAAGATACTATAATGGTAGATCTTCCGGCTAGGTGTGTCGGCCAGACATCAACCTTGTCGGGACCTACATCATAGATCTTGGAAAAGTTCCAACCATCATATCTGCCTGAGATTCAGATCTAGTTGGTAACAGAATATTTCAGACAGCCTGTCTGGAAAAGAAAGTTTGCAACACAATTCGACGAGATGACGTTGCGATATTCTCGGGATATGAACTATGATAGCAAGCTCCAAAACATGAGCTGGTTATGCTACAAACATGTGAACACGTTGTCCTAGACAAGCATGACCACATGGTAGTCTTATAATAAAACACTACCGAGTTCTGGTTGGGAACCATCATCGAGGGTAACGAAGTTCTTTCATAAGTCCGGATCCTAAGAAAGAACTTCTTCTCCTTGAACAATTCAATCAGTGGCTTGGTGTGCTAGGAACACATATGGAGTGGAGGCGGCCAACCTATCAAACCATAGAGCACTTCGCACATGCATGACTGACTTGGGATGATTCCAAGGGAAACAAAATAAACCTTTCTCGAACTCACGGCGGCGACTTGCACTAATGCACATGAATTCGAGGAAGTCACTTCTTCCATCCAAGCATAAGCTTCATGAACGGAATACGAAGGCATTGCTTACAAAGTTTCCAACACTAGGTTGATGCTCAACATGAATCATGGGGGAGACAAAATGCTGCTGATGAGCTCAACAACACCTCATCGGAATTTCCATATCACTGGACTTCCACCATTATGTGAACAATGTGTTAGTATTGATCAGACCAAAAGATGTAATGGTGTATGCTCGGGGGACCAACCACGAGTAAGACAACATTACGAACATCATTGGTACTGATTTGATTTGACGATAGCCCACACTCAAATCAAAGGATTGATAAGACAATAGGTCCAACAACTGATCACAGGAACCAATCGATGAGGATATCATCTTTCTTCAACACACACTACACAAGGATATCCCTTTGGAACGAAATAAGTTAGGCAATCTTTTATCTTCCAACTCTCCAAGTTGTTGTCTAGCTCAACCAACTAGCTCAGGGATATCTAACACAGATTCTTGGAGAAAGGGTGGTGCACAAGGAACCAACTTGATCACGAGCTCAACATAGCGGTCAGGTGACAACCTGGTAATACTTCCGAGAAGATATTCGGAACATCACGAACCACCGATATGTTACTAAGCTCGAGAACAACCTTGCTTTTCAGGGCAAGATGATATGATCAAGGAGTGAGGAATTGACACAATCCTAACTCATTGATCGAAGAGTGCACCAGTAATAAGGACTAGGTAGCACGATCAATCTTAGGATGATGATTTGATAACCAACACGCTAAGAATGAGAATAGTGTCCATTAACTACCAGGCAACACGGTTGCTAGGAGTATTGATTTCACACATCATGGTTCACGTGACGGCATTCCGGTTGTGACAACACGGGACCGAGGAAAGAAAAATGATGGCAAGAAGTATCACTGCGTCAAAAATTCATGAGAGATGGTGCAATTCTCATGACTCTCTTGACATAAAGATGGTAACACTCCAAGGTAGAGCAAAGCAGAAGCTGGATTGGCATTTCGATCTGCGGGATACAATTACTTTGACCCAATCCTAGAAATGGATGAGGCACTGGAGTTTGTTTCTCCTAGTCATTCTGGAATAGAATGGCTGGACGGACCATAAGAATAATAGGCATCGATAACACGAATGCTCAACTACTCTTGACCGACAATTGACAGACGAAGGTCAGAAACAACTAAGGAGAACAACTCAGAAGAACATATCACTTTCTTAGTTGTGGATGCATAGATTAGTATATCGAGCAAAGCTCAACATTTCTTCCGAATAACCCATGCAGAAGAGGAAGAATTGGCAGAGTCACAATATAGAATGAAGTACTCATCAAGAGCACTCTAGTTGTGATTTTTGGTTCAACAATGAACTTCTGCCATAAGTAGTTCATGGTATTGGAAGAAGGATTTACCATGGACCTCGAGGACTAATGCAAAGGTTACTACTATCCTAATGGAAATAGCAAACACTATCAACAAGAAGTGAGTAGAGTGAATCTCGGGTTCGAGAACCCAGGAGTAGAATACCTACTAACTAAATGGCATCACGGGATGCTTTCGAGAATGGTGGCCAGATTCATCACACTGGGAACACAAACATGCTAGATTACTAGATGGTTTCATAAGACACCTAAGGTCATAATAGTAGCTCCAACATAAATGTCGAGGCAACGGAGTACCTCAACTCACCGATTAGTGTGCTTATTCTGACCAAAAGGACATCGGGAATGGAAGGAAAGGATTTGCAAATGCATCAGACTAGTTAGAAACCTGGGATGACTCGGGCAGCATAACGGCTGTAAATGCTCAGAAAAAGATTTGAGACATTCACAACAGTTTGCATAGACACTCAACAACATCATATCAAAGTTCTGAGGCCAGTTATGAACATATGGAAGTAGTAGAAACTGAACTGAGGTTTGAACTCAACAATCATAGGCAACTACAGTTTAGTAACACGTCATCCTGAAAGATAGATGAGAAGGCCTAGTTCTTAATCCCCGTAGAAGAGAAGAGGTTGACTCAGATCAGAAGGCCATAAGGTATAAGGAGTAAAAAGAGCCTTACGTTCCCTTCCACAATCAATTCCCTTACATAACTAAAGCATTTCTAGACACAACTTCGACCAGTTTGGCTTGGTAATCCTACAGTCAGTCAGGCTCTGATACCAACGCTGTCAGGACCCCGATCCTAAGTCACACCGATCCAGCATGTAACACATCATATCACTTTGTGGCCTCACGCACGGTGTTCCCACGGGTGCCACCTTACCTGGCCCGGGACCGTTTTCGCCTTTTGGCTCACGTATATGATAGTGTCGCTAGCATCCATATGACAGAGAACCCGGGCCGACATGGCTAGTCGTGAACCCAAAGCGGCGCTAACCTATGAGGACAGGCATACATGAATCACATCGAGCATGTCGGTCATCAACGTGTGAATCCGGGCTGTAGCACTGGGCTAACAGGACTCCGGTAACCCGGGCTGTAGCAAGCTAGGCAGGACTCCGGATGTCACCGCGTGACATTTCCCCGAAGGGACAGACACAGGAACGAAGTGAATCACATGCCGGCCAGTCAAGTGTTCCGAGCAGTAGTGCTGGGCTAGCAGGACTCCGGTGAACCGGGCTGTAGCGGACTACTATCGCTCCGACGCACTAGACTACATTTCCCCATATGATAGGCTGCCAAGGATAAACAACTAGATAGTCGGATCCCACCCATACCAAGCATTTCAATCATACACACAATATGCCGATATGAGTAGATACAACATGGCATCACAACAAGACTCTACGACTCCAAATATTTATTCATTAGGCTCCGAAGAGCGAGATATTACAACCATGGGTCTCATGACCCAACATTCAGAGCATACAAGCAACAAGCACATGCGGAAGCTTAACATGTCTGAGTACAAACATCTACAAATGAAAAAGGCTGAGAAGCCTGACTATCTACCAGATCTTGCCGAGGGCACAAGATCGTAGTTGAGGTATCAAGCTAAACGTCGAAGTCCAAGCGGTACTACTAGCGAGACTGAAGTCTCTCTACAAAACATAAAATAGGCAAACGTGAGTACAAATGTACCTAGCAAGACTTACATCAGAACTATCTACATATGCATCAGTATCAAAAGGGGGTGGTGGAGTTTAACTGCAGCAAGCCAGCTTTGACTCGGTGGCTATCCTGAACTACGACTGCAAGCGACTCTTTTGAGGTGGCGCACACGAGTCCACATATTCACCATATCAATACACCACTATGGATCCACTTCCGTCTCCCTACGAGAAGGCCATCCATAGCACTCACGCTTATCTTGCGCATTTTAGAGTATCCACTTTCACTTGTCTATGAACTGATATAGGCAACCCAGAAGTCCATTACCGCGGACACGGCTATTCAAATAGATGATATTAACCCTGCAGGGGTGTACTTCTTCATACATGTTTCCACCACTTAGCGTCTGCACACGACATGTGCTCGGCAGACTTCAAGCGAAAGCCGACGTGGGTGTAGACCACGACCTACCTAAACACTCAAGTCTCTAGTCCAGGTTTATCGCCTATTCGGGTTCCATCCGCAGGGAGTCCGGCCGAGGTTTCCACTAACGGCCCCGAACGATGTGTACAGGGTCCGAGACACCAAACGGGCGCCCGGCTGCCCGGCCACGTGCCTACCGCAACACAGCCCACCCCTACGGTCAGCGCTGCGTGCGGCCCCCAGCATACTACAAACACCAGAAACTACTTGCAACTCCTGGACAGAGAACAAGGGTGATTAAGAAGTCGAGCGGGGTCATATTTCAGGGCCCAATGCATGGTAGTAGCTGTTTCATGGATCACAAACACAGAACTTAGTTCCTGAGGACGGCTTCAATGAGACAACCCACCATGTACTCCTACATGGCCTCTCACCAATACCTTTACCAAATCGTATTCACACACTTAGCTCACACACAGTAGGACATGTTCATCACCATACCAATTCATTCCCGATGAATCAGACCCGACTCAACTCTAAGCAGTAGCAGGCATGACAAACAAGCATGAATGAGTAGGCACAACATGGGCTCAAACAACTCCTACTCATGCTAGTGGGTTTCATCTATTTACTGTGGAATGACAGGTCATGCAAAGGATAAAGGGGTTCAGCTACCCCAGCAAGTAACACATGAATCATTGTTGTCCTAATGCAGTAAAAGAGAGCAGGAGCGAGAGAGTGGGATTGTATCGGAATGAACAAGGGGTTTTTGCTTGCCTGGCACTTCTGAAGATAGTATAGCTCTTCATCGGTGTCATCGATCACATCGTCGGAACCACGTCTATCGAGAGGGAACAAACACCGGCAACTGAGAAAGAACACAATCAATGCAATGCCACAATATGATGCATGATCATGACATGGCAATATGCTGTGATTTGAGCTAATGCATCTAGCTATGATTTAAATGAAGTTGGTTTGAATACATGATTCAAATCCCAACTCCATATATGATTATTTAAATGCCCTTTATTTGTTTTGTCCAAAACAGAGGACAAACATTGATCAAACATGCATGAAAATGGTACAGATGGATTCCTTGAATTTTCTTGATAATTTTTCATATATAAATTATTTCAATCTGAGCTACGGTTGAATTTATATGAATTTTTGAAGTTTGGGGTATTTTCTGAAATTTTCAAATATTTAGAATTAACTAATACCAGAAAATGAAATATTGCGTCAGCATGACATCTGAGTGACGTCAGCAGGTCAACACGCCAGGTCCAGGTCAAACTGACCGGTGGGACCCGCACGTCAGTGACTGGGTTAATTAACAGAGACTGTTAGTGCTAATTTAATCCTAACTAAAAGTGTCAGTGGGGCATGGCCCACATGTCAGTGACTCCGGGGGTTAAATAGGTTAATTAACCACTAATTAAGCTAATAACAATTAGACAGGCGCCTGGGCCCACATGTCAGGGAAGGTCAAACCGTGGTCAACCCTGGGTCAAACTCACCGGAGTTGACCCGCGGCTCGTCGCCGGCGAGGCCAGGGACGGCGGAGGCGCTCGGGTTTCATCCTCCGGCGACCATTCGAGCAACGGGGACCACGGGCGAGGAGCTGAGCCTCGTCCGCGTCATCTGGAGTAAGTGGGAGAGGCAGGGGCGGCCGGAGCTCGCCGGAGCGGAGCTCGGGGCGGCGGCCGGAGCTCGGGCAGGTGCGGGGACGCGACTACGGTGCCCAAGCGAGCGAGCTAGCATGCTGAAGATGCAGCACGCGATGCCCTGAGCGCAACGTACGCACGCCCGGGACCAATTGGTCACCGGAGCCACGCCGACGTTGAGCTCAGGCGGCGGTGAGTATCGGCCTTCACGGAACCGCGGCTAGAGGTCGGGGAAGACGCGGGAAAGAGAGGGGGAATGCGTCGGAGCTCACTGGGAGGTCGTTGAGGAGCTCAGCGTGCTTGGGGCGGCTCGGAGGCGACGAAATCACGACGGCGATCTCGGGTGCCCGAGGAAGGGAACGGCGGTGCAGGCGGCATCCAGGGCTTCCGGCGTCGGGCGGCTCGCCTAAGAGCTTCAGCGCGAGCATACGGAGCTTGTGGTTATGGGGAGGGGGCGAGTCAGTGGCGGTGGCCGTGGCAGCAGCAAGCGGCGGCGATGATGGCGCTCGGCGCGGGTGAGAGAGAGAGCAGGGGAGGGGAAAGAGATCCAGGGAGAGAGGGGAGAGGACGAGGGGGTCGGGGGGGTGTGCGTGGCGTCGTACAGCGCGTCCAGGGCGTCGGCGGCAAGCAGGAGCTGGCGAGGCGCGTGCTCGCGAGCGGTGGCCACGCGCCCTTCGTCCTCCTGGCAAGAGGAGGAAGACGACAGGGGAGGTGGAGATGGGCTGGGCTGGCTTTACCCAGCTGGGCGGCTACAGTGCCAGGCCAGGTGGGCTTCCCAGGTAAGTTCCTCTCTCTCTCTTTTAATTCTGTTTTCTATTATTCTGTAGTCTTTAGGCTTTTATTAAAATACTAAAACTAACCCATAAATCATGAAACTGCTCAAAGCTACTGTTTGGAATATTTCCAACAGTGAGGATTTTAGTTCATGATTATCTGAGCATTTAAAATATTTTATAGCATTTAAATGCCCAAATTCAAATAGCATATGATTTAATTCAAAAATCCAGAATGGCCTAGAAATATGTGCATGACTTTTGGCAGAGGTTTTCACCTTTAACAAAAATCATGAGCTTTTCTAAAGGGCATTTGGGATTATTGAAAATATTTTTATTTGATCCTAATTGCATTCCATTTGGTGCTAGGGTTTGTCATCCCCATTTCAAATTTAAATAGAATTTAAATCATGATGCAAGAATGCAGATGCAAAGACAAGCAAGGCCTGAACTGGGGTTGTGACAGTTGCAGCTGCCGAGGCCGCCAAGAAGGAGCTGGAGACGAAGGTGGCACAGCTGGAGACTGATCTCAAGGGGAGCGGTGAAGAGCTTGCCGCGCTCAAGCATGAGCACGAGAAGGACGCTTACACCTTTGGCGAGCTGGAGGGTCGTCTCGCCGAGAAGATCAAGGAGCTTGCCGCCGCTGCGGACTCCAACGCCGATCTTGAGTTGAAGCTGGCTGCTTTGACCAAGACGCTGGACGGTGCCAGGGAGCAGGAGGCGGCCCTAAAGAAGGAGATCAAGGCCGACAAGGCGCTGCTGGAGAGCATTGCCGCCACCCAGAACGATTTTAAAGAAACTGTGGAGCAGTGGACGGAGGGTCTTGTGAATGCTGCCGCAGACATCGACAAGGAGTTGGCGCAGCTAGGGATGGAGGATCTCGGGTATCCCTCCGATGAGACCCTCCCATCCAGCGCCAAGCTCACTCTGTTCTTCAAAGGCGTGTCGACGGCCCTCCAGCGACTCCGGGAGAGGATCCCAAAGCAGTTGGCCGACGAGTCGCGTAAGATCTGCGCAGGAGCTCTTCAGAAGGTGTTGGTGAAGGTAGCCTTTCACAACCCGGGCCTCAACCTCACCAACGTCCTCAGATCCCTGCCGGCAGAAGCTGATCTGGAGGCGCTCAAGGACCTTGTCGCACCCATTGTGGACAAGGTGAGCGGGATCAAGAGGGTTGAGGGCGATCGCGTGGACTAGGCCGCCCGTTTCCTTCTTTTCTTGTTGCTGCTGATCATGTTATGAAAACAGTCTATTAGAGCCGCGACAAGCTATTCTGTAATATATAACTTTATTTTGGGTAGTAATTGCAATGTTATTTCATTTACTTGATTCCTTCCTTTGTATGTTTTTGCCCTACGCTTTTAGGGAACTTGCCGGCGCAGGCACCCTTGCCGCGAGTGCTGAGTGCGGGACGTCAACAGCCTGCTGGCAGTGCCGTTGCCGACAAGAAACCTTGTCGTAACTAGCCGCAGCTCGCTTAAGTTGTCGAGCGAACTCGAAACAAAGTAAGGGCGCGACTCTAGTCGCAGCACACTTAAACTGTTGAGCGAACTCAAAACAAAGTAAGGGCGCAACTAGCCACGAGCCGGTTCCTTCGCGCACAGGTTTTCCATACAATGCATGGTCGTTCAAGGAAGATAACTTAAAAAATTTAAAAACATCTGATTGCTCAAACTTTGGCAACTTAGCTTTTCTGTCGTTTGCTTCCCGGCAAGGCGAAACTTTCTTGAACGATGCCTGGTCCACACCATTATCTTCTCCTTCCACCCCGGCAAACTTGTGGGCGAGAGGAACCTTCCTTTCCTTGAGAAAAGAGAGAAGAGAAAATAATGATATGGATCCTTATGGCTCGTTGTTGCTTACCGGGGTTTGGCGCTGCACAAACTGTCAGATAACTCATGCAAAAAATAAAAAGCATGAAATTGACAAGATGTGCGGAGCTCATGAGCTTTATTTACGCACAGGGTCTGCGCCTGGCTTTGTACAGAGGATTACATGCAACAGCGGCAAGACTTGTACAAAAGGTGGTTGCCGGAGCAGGGTCCGGCAACCACGCCTTATGGGTAAAACTTACGAAGATGCTCAATGTTCCAGGAGTTGCTCACCGGAATGCCATCTTCGGTCTCAAGGCGGATAGCGCCAGGCCTAGTGACTCGTTTCACCCGATAAGGGCCTTCCCATATCGGCGTCAACTTGTTGGAATTCTTGGCGGACTGAACGCGCCGAAGAACAAGGTTGCCTTCCTCGAGACTTCTGGCGTTAACTTTGCGGCTATGGTAGCAGCGCAAAGCTTGCTGGTAGCGAGCAGCTCGTACAGCAGCCTGAAGACGGTCTTCCTCAAGGAGCAGCGCGTCATTTTGTCGCAGCTGCTCTTGCTCAAGCTCATCATAAGCGAGCACTCGAGGCGACCCGTATACGAGTTCCGTGGGGAGAACTGCCTCTGCTCCATAGACTAGAGCGAAAGGTGTCTGGCCAGTGGCTCGATTTGGCGTCGTCCTGATCGACCAAAGAACCACCGGCAGCTCCTTGATCCAGTTTCTTCCGCAACCGTGCAGCCTGTCGAAAGTCCTGGTCTTGAGTCCACGCAGCACTTCAGCATTTGCCCTCTCCGCTTGACCGTTGCTCCTCGGGTGAGCAACAGAATCGAAGCAGACCTTGGCGCCAAGATCTTGGACATACTGCATGAAGGTGCGGCTCGTGAATTGCGTACAGTTGTCGGTGATGATCCTGTTAGGGATCCCGAAGCGGCGAACAATCGACCTGAAGAACTTGACTGCTGACTGTGCTGTCACCTTCCTCACTGCTTCCACTTCCGGCCACTTTGTGAACTTGTCGATTGCGACGTACAAGTACTCAAAGCCCCCGACTGCTTGGGGGAAGGGGCCGAGGATGTCGAGCCCCCAGACCGAAAATGGCCAGGATAAAGGGATCGTCTGGAGAGCTTGAGCTGGCTAGTGTATCTGCTTGGAATGGAACTGGCACGCTTCACACTTGGTTACTTGTGCAGTTGCATCCTGGAGAGCTGTGGGCCAAAAGAAACCTTGCCGGAACGCTTTGCCGGCAAGTGCTCTGGCGCCAATGTGGTGACCACATATGCCTCCATGTATCTCTGCCAACATCTTTTGTCCATCTTCCCGGTGAATACACTTCAATTTCACACCGTTGAGTCTTCTTTTGTACAGTGCGTTGTCGACAAACTGGTACATACTTGACTGCCGAGCTACTCTTTCCGCTTCTTTTTGCTCTTCGGGAAGTTCTCCTGTCTGAAGGAAACGGACGATCTGCTGTGCCCATGCTGGAGCTTGTGGCTCGACAACAAGGATTAAAGGCACATCTGCTGCTGTGGGAACATCCGCTTCTACGGCGAGAAACTATGGCTCAGCCGGAGCTTGACGTTCCCCGGCAAGCTTGTCGGAGCAAAACTTGTCGGGAGCGTCTTCTTCAACGGAACAAACCCTGGGGTTTTCCGGAGCAGACTGCTCCCCAGCACTCTTGGTGTTGATCTTGGGGACTTTTTTGGCGGCGGCTTCGGGAATCTCTGCCGGAAAATAGTCACCAGAAATCAACTTACTCTTCTTGCTCTGTCCAGTTGATGGCGTCACAGACGGTTGAGTCAGCTTGAGCACAAAGATCCCTGGTTACACAGGTAACTTAAGTGCTGCGCACTTTGACAGGCCATCAGCAATGTCGTTCTGAGCTCTTGGAACATGTTCCATCTGTAGGCCGACAAAGTGCTCTTCTAGCTTCCTCACTTCATCAACATAAGCTTCCATCAACGGACTCTGATAATTCTTGTTCACTTGGCGGACGACAAGCTGCGAGTCACCCCTGACAATGAGCTTCTTGATCCCAAGGTCTGCCGCAATCCTGAGACCGGCAAGCAATCCTTCATACTTTGCAGTATTGTTTGTTGCTTGCTCCTTGGGAAAGTGCATCTGGACTACGTACTTGAGGTGCTCTCCGGTGGGTGCGACAAGCAGCACGCCAGCACCGGTGCCTTGCAGCGAGAAAGCACCATCAAAGTACATCAGCCACTCTTTGCTTGCTTCCTTGACAGGGATGCTTGTTTCTGGGATTTCTTCATCTGGTGTTGGCGTCCACTCTGCTATGAATTCTGCCAATGCTCTGCTTTGGATAGTTGAAGTGCTCTCAAACTTGAGGCCAAAGCTTGACAGTTCCAGTGCCCACTCAAGAATCCTGCCTGTTGCTTCTGGATTCTGCAGTATCCTCTTCAGCGGAAAGCGAGTGACAACTATGATATCATGTGCTTGGAAGTAATGGCGCAACTTTCTCGAGGCCATGAGAAGGCCAAAAAGCAATTTGTGCACACCAGAGTACCTTGACCTAGCCCCCTGTAGAAGGGAATTGACAAAGTAGACTGGGCGCTGCACCATTTTCTTCTGTATCTCCTCAGGCGCCTGCGCGGATCCATCCTTGCCGGGACCAGAGCTTGTCGGGGAAGCCCCCTGCTTGTCGCTGTATGCGCTCGTCGTGGTTGCTGGCTCATCATCTGCCTCCCTCTCCGCTACTAACGCAGCACTAACCACTTGATTGGTTGCCGCCAGATACAGCAGCAACTTCTCTTGTGGCTTAGGTGCGACAAGTATTGGAGTGGAGGACAGGTATCTCTTCAAGTCCTGCAGCGCAGCCTCCGCTTCCGGAGTCCATTTCATTGGACCTGCCTTTTTCAAAATTTTGAAAAACGGCAGGGCGCGCTCAGCAGACTTAGAGATAAACCTGCTGAGAGCCGCCACGCAGCCGGCAAGTCTCCGCACATCCTTGACGTGCTTCGGTGCTTCAATCTGATCAATGGCCTTGATGTTGTCAGGATTGGCTTCAATTCCCCACTGAGACACGAAGAACCCGAGAAGCTTTCCGGAAGGGACTCCAAACACGCACTTCTCGGGGTTGAGCTTGAGGCTGATCTTGCGCAGATTTGCAAAAGTCTCTTCTAAATCTTGAATCAGAGTTGCTTTGTCCCTGCTCTTGACCACTATATCATCCATGTAGGCTTCCACATTTCTGTGTATTTGCGGTTCAAAAGCAGTATGGACTACCCTTGCAAATGTTGAACCAGCATTCTTTAAACCGAAAGGCATCCGTATGAAACAGTACGTGCCACAGGGAGTGATGAATGCGGGTTTCTCCTCATCTTCTTCTGCCATGAAGGTCTGATGGTATCCTGAGTATGCGTCAAGAAATGAAAGCAAGTCACATCCGGCCGTGGAGTCAACAATCTGATCGATGCCCGGCAAGGGAAATGGGTCTTTGGGACAAGCTTTATTGACATCGGTAAAGTCGATACAAAGCCTCCATTTCCTGTTTGCCTTGCGCATGACTAAAGGATTGGCCAACCACGTAGGATGGAGCACTCCTCTGACGAGGCCTGCTGCTTCCAACTTCTTGATCTCTTCTGCGATGGATTCTTGGCGCTCCACTGCTTGCTTTCTGACTTTCTGCTTGACGGGCCGCGCATGAGGACAGACGGCAAGGTGGTTCTCAATTACTTTCCTGGGAACACCGGGGATGTCAGACGGTTGCCACGCAAACACATCAACATTCGCCCACAGGAAAGCAATGAGCGCGCTTTCCTATTTAGGGTCGAGAGTGGCACTGATGGTGAAAGTACCACCAGTGCCGTCCTCCTTGGCGAACACCTTCTTGGTCACTGGCGGAGCTGCCATTGTCTTCTTACACTTGCCGGTGGAGCTCGATGGTGCGTCCTCGACGGTAGCGCAGCACTCCGAAGAGGTGCGCTTGCCGGAGTGAGCGTCAGAACTCTTGCCAGACTTGGTCTTCTTGTTCCCCCCGGGAGCTTCAGCGGCAAGTGTCTCGCGATCCGTTGCGGCTGCTGCCTCCCGGTAGATCTTGTCGGCACAGATAAGAGCATCTTTCTTGTCGCCAGGGACAAAGATGACACTTATCGGTCCCGGCATCTTCAGCATGTTGTACGCATAGTGAGAGGCCGCCATGAACTTGGCGAGCGCTAAACGGCCGAGAATCCCATTGTAAGGCAATGGAAAATCGGCAACGTCAAAAGTGATCCTCTCAGTCCTGAAGTTCAACTCGCTGCCAAATGTCACCGGCAGCGTGATCTTCCCCTTTGGCTTGCTCCTTCCCGGGTTGATTCCTTGGAATGTGTCGGTCTCTTCGAGCTCGCTGTCAGGGACTTGGAGTTTCCGGAGCACGGCGAAGGAGATCAGGTTCAAGCCGGCCCCGCCGTCAACTAGCATCTTAGTGACCTTGAGGTTGCGGATAGTTGGTGAGACCAACATCGGCAAACACCCGACCGTAGTTGTGCGATCAGGGTGGTCCTCAATATCAAAGATGATAGGCGTGCTGGACCATTTCAGAAGCTTGCGTGACTCAATGGGTGGTTCTGCCGCATTGACTTCCCGCACCCACTGCTTGAGTTGGCGGTGTGAAGTATGCAGAGAAGCACCACCATCAACGCACAAGACCTCTGTGGCTTTCTGGAACTCTTGCTCACTGGTCTCGTCATCATCCATGTCTTCATCCTCGTCATCTTCATCCTTGTAGCGGCCGCGGGTAGGTCTGTCTCCTTGCCGCTGCTTGGCCTTGCCGCGGCGTCCTCCCCGGCCGGTGCGCTTCGTACCGGATCCTCCAGCACCTCCTTGGGCTTTCTCCTTGTCACGTCGCTCGTACTCGGCCTTTTGCAGCTCGACAAGCTGCTCGACCTTCTTGCAGCTCTGGAGGTCATGGCCCTTGGTGCGGTGGATCTTGCAGTACTGTTTGTTGGTGCCATCCTGCTTGTCGGCGGCCGCCACAGCCTGGCAGTTTGCGCATGCGGCAACCTCCTTGCCTGAGCTACCATCTTTGGCTTTCTTGGTGCCACCGTCGCTGCCGGACTGCTCAACAACTAGCACGTCTTTGCCTTTCCTCTTCCTATTGTTCCGCCGCCGGTTTTTCTTTGTCGGGGCAGCATCATCGCTGTCAGATCCTCCTGTTCCTGCATTCTCTCCGGGGAGTTTCCTTCCTTCCTCAGCACGTGCACACCTGTCGGCCAGGGCATACAGCTCACTGACGTCTCTGATCTTGCACATCGCCATCTCCTCCCACATCCTGCGGTTACGCATGTTCTGATGGAACGCGCTGATGCCCGCGGCAGGGTGGATATCTGGGATGTTGCGTTGCACTTGGCTGAATCTCTGGATGTACTTGCGCAGGGGCTCTCCTTCTTTCTGGGCAAGCAGATGAAGATCACTCTCCTGGCCATGAGGTTTGTGGCCGCCTGTAAAGGCGCCGACAAACTGATGGCATAGGTCTTCCCAGGAAGATATGGAGTTGTCCGGCAAGTGCATGAGCCATGACCTGACGTTGGGCTTGAGCACCAGCGGTAAGTAGTTGGCAAGGATCTTGTCGTCCCGCCCCCCAGCAGCTTGCACCGCGATGGTGTAGATGCTGAGGAACTCCGGCGGATGCAACTTGCCGTCGTACTTCTCGGGTACATCTGGCTTGAAATTCTTCGTGCTGGGCCACTGGACTTGCCGCAGCTCACGGGTAAACGCAGGGCAACCTACCGCGTACGGCAGGTCGCTTGGTTCCCCTGGCGCACGCATGTCGACATTGGGCCCAGCGCGCTGGTCTGACTGACGTCGCGCTTCTCTTCGGCGCTCGATGCGGGTACGAGCATCTTCTTGCTGTCGTTCGTGCAGAACTTGGCGTTGATCGCGACGAGCTCGTGGATCTGACGAAGCAGTGGAGTCGCTGTCGCGATGGACCAGGCGAGTCGGCGATCTTGGCCTTCGGGGCGGAGAGTGCACGGTGGTAGCACCCCCACCGGTCTTGTCGCCATCGGGCCGCCCCTGGCTGACTTGCCGCGGCTGCGATGTAGTCGGCTGCCGTGGAGTGTCCCCGTTGGCGAAGCCGATGAGACTCTGAATGGTGGCCCTCCAGTCATCGATCTTGTCTGGTGTTGGAGGGAATTCTAGGAGCAGTTGAGCTCGCGCCAAAGCTTCTGCTGGAGTGGCGGGTAGCGGTGGCGAACGGTGCGAGGAGCGGGATATGCTCGGACTTCTAACTGCGTTAGAAGGAGCAATATCCCGTCCAGGCGACCATGCCTCGCTCGCACCAGCACGTTGGCGTGCATGCTGGCCTGGAGCATCCCGAGATCCGCCAGCTCGATCTGGGTCCAGCGAGCGTATGGTACCATGAGTACCACGACGCTGCCGGTCCTGCGCCTCCTGAGATGGGCGCGGTGCATCTACGGACGCTCGGTCGTCGTGGGAGCCGGCTACACCGCCGATGGGCAGCGCAGCCTTGTCCTTGGACCTGGCGGCACCATGGGCTCCCTCGTCGACACCCATTCTTCCGCCGGCGTCTCCCCCACCAGCCGTTTGCTCCGGCGACGGTGGGTTCGACGCGGACGGAGCAGCCGCCTCCGAAGCATTCTTCTTCGGCGGCATGTCGATGAAGTCTATGAAGATCTAGCTCGTGTGAACGCCGGATCAGGTTCAAACAACCTCGACGCCCCCTACCTGGCACGCCAAAGATGTCGGGGAAACTGCCTCCGCGAGCACCTATGGGGACGGAGCCCCTTTTTGATTCGGCGGGGGGCGGAGGTCGCACGAAGAGCAGATCAAGGCGAGGCACACGAGCGGTTTTACCCAGCTTCGGAGCTCTCCGGAGAGATACTACTCCTACTGCTGCTTTGTGGTTTGTATTGAGTTCTCACTCAGGAGCGCTGAGTGCTACAGTACACACAAGCGGCTAACGAGACCGAGCGTGAGTGTTCTGCTGTCCCCCCCCCCCCTCTACGTTGTGCATGGGCCTCCTTTTATATGCTCAAGGGGTCTCCAACAGGTGGCAACGTAGATAAGGGTAAAAATGGAAAGGTGCTGCGGTAGGTACAACTACCTACAAAGTGTATCATACCTAACCCTCACGGCAGGGGACAAGGGCATTAAATACCTATCTACGTCGCCCAAACAGTGTAGAAAAGGGACCGTCAGGGACGCCACCGCTCGCCACGATGGCGATCTTGTCAGCGCCGCTTGCCACAGTGCACCCCTGGCTGCACAGCCTCCCGCCACGTACGCCTGGAAGGGTCTCAGAGCGACATGTTGGTGGGTGTGCTGGAGCGCGGGTACGGAGTGGTTGCTTGCCGCGGCAAACGCCTTGCTGCGGTTGTTGTCTTGTCGCGTCCGGAAGCTTGTCGCTCGCCGGGTCTTGCCGGGACGCGTGGCGCGTCGCGGCAAGTTCCTTGAGATGCCTTGGTTGGCCTTCCCGACAAGCTCCTCTTGCCGGGGCTTTGTGCCTTGAGTGGCCTTCCCGGCAAGCTCCTCTTGCCGGGGCCTTGTCTCCTTGGCTTAAATACTTTGTTCTTGAATGGCTCCAAAGGAACCACAGAGGATATTGGCGGTCATCCGGCAAGCCTTGCCGCGGGGCGCTGCGACTGCCCGTGCACAAGTTCGGGATACTAGGGTACCCCTACTCTAGTACACCGACACGATGAGTAGCGCGTCGCCCGCTCCGGCCGCCGGCGCCAGCACGGGGGCCAGGGGGCTCCGAGCCCTGGCCCCAGCCCTGCAACGGGTACGATGGCCGGACAAGTCCAAGCCAACGACGCTGCCGCGCTACAGCAGCGCGACTGATCTGCTGGCCTTCTTGCTGGCGTACGAGGAGGCCATCCTCGAAGCTGGAGGTGATGATAGGGTCATGGCCAACTGGTTTCCCTTGGCCCTCACCGGCGCTCCGCGTGCATGGCTGCTCTGTCTGCCGGCAGCCTCCGTGGCCTCTTGGGAAGAGCTCCGCGGCCTCTTCCTCTCCCACCACGCTACACCATCACCCCCGATCGTCGCGGCCCTCCTGGGCGGCTCGCAGGCGCCCCCTACAAGTCACCACGTCAAGCCGTTCATCCGCCGGGTCAGCGCCGCTGCCACGCGGCAGGGGGCTCTCCCGGACCGGGCGGCGCCAAAGGCCGGCCTGACCTTCAGCTCGGAGGACCACCCCTCCAACTCGGCCTGCTCGGGTGCGCTCCCCATGCTGTGCACCCCCATCATCTGCCAGGTGGCCGTCACCAGGACTCTCGTCGACGGCGGCGCGGGCCTCAGCGTGCTCTCGTTTGAGGCCTTCAGCCTCCTCTGCATACCCCTGGAACGGCTGCAACCCAGCCGACCCTTCTCAGGCGTTGGGGGCGGGTCATCCAGCTCCTTGGGACAGATTCGGCTCCAGTAACCTTCGGCACCTACGACAACTTCCGCACGGAGCTGGTCAACTTCGACATCGCCCCCATCGGCCTCCCCTAGAATGCCATCCTCGGCTATCCAGCGCTGGCCCAGCTCATGGCCGCGACACACCCGGCGTACAACCTCATGAAGATGCCCGGGAGCAGCGGTGTCCTCACCGTGCATGGGGACACCGGAGACGCGCTGCGAGTGCTCAAGCTCGCCTTCAAGACGGCAGCGTCGGCACAACCCGCCGACTCGGAGACCCCCGAGCCCAAGGGGGCTGCACCCACCAAGAAGAAACAGTTGTTCACCCAAGACAAGGCAGAAACCAAGCAGATACCCGTCGATGAGGATGGGTCCACCAATGCCACTTTCACCATAGGCGCCAACCTCGAGCCCGAGCAGGAGGAGGCCCTGGTCAAGTTCCTGCGCGCGAACAAGAAGGTATTCGCTTGGGAGCCTGACCAGTTGGCGGGGATCCCTAGGAGCGTAATCGAGCATCACCTCAACGTGTGCCCCAATGTGCGCCCTGTGAAGCAGAAGGCAAGGTGGCAGTCCACAGAAAAGCAGGCCTTCATCGACCAGGAGACCCGCAAACTAGAGGCCGCTGAGGTCATTCGCGAGGTCCGATACCCGGATTGGTTGGCCAACCCCGTCGTGGTGCCAAAGAAGGGAGGGAAGGAGCGCATGTGTGTCGACTTCACCAACCTCAACAAGGCATGCCCGCAAGATCCGTTCCCCCTCCCCCGCATCGACCAGATCATCGATCCCACCGCAGAATGCGACCTACTATGCTTCTTGGATGCCTTCTCTGGGTATCACCAGGTCAAGATGGCGCTAGAAGACGTCGAAAAGACAGCCTTCCTAACCCCGTGTGGGGTGTACTGCTACACATGCATGCCATTTGGGCTGCGTAACGCAGGGGCGACCTTCCAGCGGGTGATTCACATCACCTTGGGCCCACAGCTCGGGAAGAAGTTGAGGCTTATGTCGATGACATTGTGGTGAAGCAGGACGAATCGCAGCTCCTTGTCAATTTCTCCAACAAGGTGTACGAGCCTAAAGATGAGCACATGGAAGCCTACCTTGCGGAGGTCCACAGGATGGAGAAGAAGTTCTGGGGATTGGAGTTGCCGCATGTGCCCCGTGGCACCAATCAGGAGGCCGACAGCATCACCAGACGGGCGTCCAGGCGGTTACCTCAGGAGCCTGGCATCTTCGAGGAGCGGCTCTTCAAGCCCTCAGCCCTGCCATCATTGTCAAACACGGCTCAGCCTCGGGAGGAGCTCCCCCAGCCACCTGCCTCAGGAGCCCCGGTCTGTGGCCCGGCCTCAGGAGCACGCCTGCTCCTGACGATGGAGCCTCAGGAGGGGTCCTGGATCACGGAGCTCCGGAGTTACTTAACACAAGGGACCCTGCCGGAGAAGGAGGAGGAAGCGGAGTGTGTGGCACGACAGGCCACGGCATACTGCATCAAGGATGGAGAGCTCTACCGGTAGCGACCAAACGATGTATCCCTGCACTGCATCTCCAGGGAGCAAGGAAAGGAACTGCTGGAAGATATACACGGCGGAGGCTGTGGACATCATTCATCATCACGGACCCTTGTCGGCAAGGCGTTCCGCAGTGGGTTTTATTGGCCCACCGCACTCAATGACGCCGTCGAACTGGTGAAGGCTTGTGAGGCCTGCCAGTTCCACGCCAAGCAGATCCATCAGCCGACATGAGGCCTGCAGACTATACCCCTTTCATGGCCATTCCCAGTCTAGGAGCTGGACATCCTGGGCCCGTTTCCTCGGGCGCCAGGGGGCTACCGCTACCTCTACGTCGCCGTGGACAAGTTCACCAAATGGGCTGAAGTAGAGGCCGTCCGCACCATCCCCGCGGGTTCCGCGGTCAAGTTCATCAGGGGCATTGTGAGCCGGTTTGGGGTGCCGAACCGCATCATCACATACAACGGTTCGCAGTTCACCAGTAACCTCTTCAAAACATACTGTGCTAACCTTGGAATGCAGATATGCTATGCTTCGGTGGCGCAACCCCGAAGCAACGGCCAGGCCGAGCGAGCCAACGCAGAGGTCCTGAGGGGCCTCAAGACCAGGACGTTCAAGAAGAAGCTGGAGGCCTGTGGCAGAGGTTGGTACGATGAGTTTCAATCCGTGTTGTGGTCCATCCGCACCACCGCAACCAAGCCGACTGGAGAGACCCCGTTCTTCCTGGTCTACGGAGCCGAAGCGGTCCTCCGTCACGAGGTCAGACATCGCTCCGCACGGGTCCTGGCATTCGACGAGGCGCAGCAGGACGCCATGCGGGGGATGGACCTCGTACTGGGGGAGGAACGTCGCCGAGAAGCCACGCTGCGAGCCGCGAGGTACCAACAAGCACTGCGACGATATCACTGCCGCAACATCCGCCCCCGAACTCTCGAGGTAGGAGACCTCGTGCTCAGGCAGGTTCTCAACAGGGAGGGACCGCACAAGCTCTCTCCCATGTGGGAGGGCCCGTTCAAGGTTGTTCATGTTTCCAGGCCTGGCTCCGCGCGCTTGGAGACTCGGGAGGGAGTGCCGGTCCAGAACGCATGGAACATCCAGCACCTCCGGAGGTTCTACCCCTAAAAAGGCCCAGAGCCTGTGAAGAAGGCGAATGCCTGTGAAGCTGTCGCATTTTGGAAAAGGCCCGGAGCCTGTGAAGAAGGCGAATGCCTGTGAAGATTATCCTTTTTGGAAAAGGCCCAGAGCCTGTGAAGAAGGCGAATGCCTGTGAAGATTATCCTTTTTGGAAAAGGCCCAGAGCCTATGAAGAAGGCGAATGCCTGTGAAGATTATCCTTTTTGGAAAAGGCCCAGAGCCTGTGAAGAAGGCGAATGCCTGTGAAGATTATCCTTTTTGGAAAAGGCCTAGAGCCTGCGAAGAAGGCGAATGCCTGTGAAGATTATCCTTTTTGGAAAAGGCCCAGAGCCTGTGAAGAAGGCGAATGACTGTGAAGCTGTCGCGTTTTGGAAAAGGCCCAGAGCCTGTGAAGAGGGCAAATGCCCGTGAAGCTTGCTTCCCCCAAGGAAGGCCCGGAGTCTGTGAAGAAGGCCAACGCCTGTGAAGCTCGCCGCCCGTGACACTCTCACGTAATAATGAGTTGGGGCTGTACACGCCCCGGAGTCTCAGGAGCGCCGGCCTCAGGCCCTGGGGCTCCCTCCCACGCCTAGTGGCAGCACTTAGCTCCGCGCTGGTGAGAAGACGTCGAAGACTAGATTAGGTGCCGGACGTGGCTTTTTCATTTGCTTTCTGTAGTTGGCTTGTTCATTCTCATTCGAAGTTTTGTTGAAGCTGTTACCGTCTTTGACTCGTGGTTTTTCGGCTTTTCACTCTCCTCGATTTCTTTTATGCAAGGCCTCGTGAGTGTTTTTGTCCTAGTCGTTCAAAGGTCCCGCAACCTGGGTCCATTACAGGAGCACCCCTCCAGTTCGTGCTCCACGGGCACTGCGACACGAACACAGGGCCTGGGTCGGTCGCCCCCCCATGGCTGGGGCCAGGAACTATTGTCAGGACCCCGATGCTAAGTCACACTGATCTAGCATGTAACACATCATATCACTTTGCGGCCTCACGCACGGTATTCCCACGGGTGCCACCTTACCTGGCCCGGGACCGTTTGCGCCTTTTGGCTCACGTATATGATAGTGTCGATAGCATCCATATGACAAAGAACCCGGGCCGACATGTCTAGTCGTGAGCCCAAAGCGGCACTAACCCATGGGAACACGCATACATGAATCAATTTCGAGCATGTCGGTCAGCAGCGTGTGAATCCGGGCTGTAGCACTGGGCTAACAGGACTCCGGTAACCCGGGCTATAGCAGGCTAGGCAGGACTCCGGATGTCACCGCGTGACATTTCTCCGAAGGGACTGACACAGGAACGAAGTGAAACACATGCCGGCCAGTCAGGTGTCCTGAGCAGTAGTACTGGGCTAGCAGGACTCCGGTGAACCGGGCTATAGCAGACTACTATGGCTCAAGGAAGCACTAGACTACATTTCCCCATAAGAGAGGCTGCCAAGGATAAACAACTAGATTGTCGGATCCCACACATACCAGGCATTTCAATCATACACACAATATGCTCGATATGTGTAAATACAACATGGCATCACAACATAACTCTACGACTCAAACTATTTATTCATTAGGCTCCGAGGAGCGAGATATTACAAACATGGGTCTCATGACCCAACATTCAGAGCATACAAGTCAAAGCACACGCGGAAGCTTAACATGTCTGAGTACAGACATCTACAAATGAAAAGGGCTGAGAAGCCTGACTATCTACCAGATCCTGCCGAGGGCATAAGATCGTAGCTGAGGTAGCAAGCTAAACATCGAAGTCCACACGGAACCACTAGCGATACTAATGTCTCTCTGCAAAATATAAAATAGGCAAACGTGAGTACAAATATACCCAGCAGGACTTACATCAGAACTATCTACATATACTTCGGTATCAATAAAGGGGGTGGTGGAGTTTAACTGCAGCAAGCCAGCTTTGACTCGGTGGCTATCCTAAACTACGACTGCAAGTAACTCTTTTGATGTGGCGCACACGGGTCCACATATTCACCATATCAATACACCACTATGGATCTGCTCCCGTCTCCCTACGAGAAGGCCATCCATAGCACTCACGCTTATCTTGTGCATTTTAGAGTATCCACTTCCACTTGTCTATGAACTATGCAAGGGGTCCAAGATTCCATATCCGAGGAATCCGGCTATTCGAATAGATAATGATAACCCTATAGGGGTGTAATTCTTCACACACGCTCTCGCCACTTATCGCCATGTACACGTCATGTACCTCGGCAACCTTCAAGCGGAAACCGGGCGAGGGAGTCGGCCACGACCTGACTAACCACACAAGTCTCTAGTCCAGGTTTATCGCCTATTCAGGTTCCATCCGCAAGGAGATCCGGCCGGGGTGTCGCTCACGGCCCCAAACGATGTGTGCAGGGTTCCCAAGCCCACCTCGATGGGTAGATCTACGCTTGGTACACCGTGCCACGGTGCCTAGTCTGTCCCAAGCCCACCTGTACCGGGTACCACTTGGTAGACTACTAACACTACCTACAAACACTAGAAACTAGTTGCAACTCCTGGACAGAGATCAAGTAGATTAATAAGTCGAGAGGGGCACTTAAGCATCCCAATGCGTGGTAGTAACTGTTCATGGATCACAAACACAGAACTCAGTTCCTGAGGACGGCTGCAATAAGACAACCCACCATGTACTCCTACATGGCCTCTCACCGCTACCTTTGCCAAATCGTGTTCACACACTTAGCTCTCAACAGTAGGACATGTTCACCACATTCCAATTCATTCCTGATGAATCAGACCTGACTCAACTCTAAGCAGTAGCAGGCATGACAACAAGCATGAATGAGTAGGCACATCAGGGCTGAAACAACTCCTACTCATGCTAGTGGGTTTCATCTATTTACTGTGGCAATGACAGGTCATGCAGAGGAAAGGGGTTCAACTACCGCAACATGTAACAGTTGAATCGTTGTTGTCCTAATGCAGTAAAAGAGAGCAGGAGCGAGAGAGTGGGATTGTATTGGAATGAACAAGGGGGTTCTGCTTGCCTGGCACTTCTGAAGATAATATAGTTCTTCATCGGTGTCATCGAACTCATCGTCGGAACCACGTCTATCGAGAGGGGACAAACACCGGCAACAGGGAAAGGACACACGATCAATGCAATGCACAATATGATGCATGATCATGACATGGCAATATGCTTGTGTTTGAGCAAATGCAACTAGAAACCAGATTAAATGAAGTTGGTTTGAACCCATGGTTTAAAATCAAACTCCACATGTGGTTATTTAAATGCCATTAACATGTTTTCAGTTATACAGCAGGTATAACTTAGTTTTTCAGGCATGAAAATGGTACAGATGGATAGATTGCATTTTTCTGATAATTTTTCATATATAAATTATTTCATTTGAAGCTACGGTTGAATTTCTATGATTTTTAGAAGTTTAGGCGATTTTCTGGATTTTCCTATATAAGAATAAATCCAGAAAAGGATTTACTGCGTCAACCTGGCGTCAGTGTGATGTCAGCGGTGAACTGAGACGGTCCAGGTCAAACTGACCCCTGGGACCCGCAGGTCAGTGACTCAGCTAATTGACTGAGTTAATTAGCCCTAAGCTAACACTAACTAAAATGTCAGCAGGGCTGGGCCCACATGTCAGCGAGTCAGTGGGTTAACTAAGTTAATTAACACTAATTAAACTAACAGTAATTAAATAAGGGCCTGGGCCCACACGTCAGGACCCAGGGGAGGTTAAACCGGGGTCTACTCGGGCCAGCGGGGTCAACCCTGCCGGTCAAAGCGGTCAACCCGCCGGCGTTTAGCCGCCGGCGAGGGCCGAGACGGCGGTGTAGCTCGGGAAAGCTCAACGGGGCCTCGTTCGAAGCGTGTCTGGGTGCGTTGGAAAGCTCTTGCTCCCGCGCGTCGAACAGTGCAGGTGTTGGGTCGTGGGGAGGCCGGAGCTCGCCGGAGTGGAGCCCGCGGCGGTTACCGGAGCTCGGGCTCGAGCGGCGCAGCGCTATGGTGCACGAGAAGAGGAGCTGGTGGCGGCGTTCGCTTGCTTTGGAGCTTCTGAGCACGTAGTCGTGCTCGGGAACGAGCTTGGCTAGCTCTTGATATGGCGGCGACAAGAACGGCGGCGGCCGGCTCTCGGCTCCGGTGGAAGCGGCGGGTACACGACGCAACAGAGCACGGGGAGAGAGGGGAGGAGCGTAGGAGCTCACAGCGGTGCCGAAGAGGGGGTCAGCGAGCTCGGGGAGGTCCTGGCGGCGCCGAATCGACCGGAGGCGGCTCGGGTGCCCGAGATTGAATACTAGGGCGAAGACGGCGTTCGGCAGCGTTTGGAGTCGCGTGGGTCAGCGGAGACGTCCAAGGCGACGAGGCGGAGCTCTTGAGCCAGTCAGGGAAGCGAGGGGGAGGCGGTGGCCGCGGTGGTGCTCGGCGGCGCGCTGCGGTGCGCGGGGAGGAGAGAGAGAGCAGAGGCGGGGGAAGAGGTTGGGAGAGAGTGAGAGGGTTCCAGGGGGCGCGTGGCGCTGCGAGAGACGTCCAGGGGAAGGAGGAGGCAGCCAGGCAGGGAGGAGGTGGCTGGCGTGTGGCTGCGCGCGCCGGGCACGCGCCCTTGCCTACTGGCGCGAGGAGGAAGGCGACAGAGGGCTCCGGTGGTGGGCTGGGCCGGCCACTTGGGCCGCCAGGTAAGCCCAGGTGAGGTTCCTTCTCTCTCTCTTTTCTGTTTCAGTTTTCTATTTTCTTTTCTGCAATTTGTTTGGGTTTAGTTTTAACACCAAACCATTTTATAAAATCCTGAAAATAATTATGTGGCTAGAACTAAAGTATACAAAACCACATAAAATGTTCCAGAATTATTGGACATAAATTAATTATATAAAAAATATATATCCAATGCAAATAGCTATTGAATTAATTCAAAGGCCCAAGATAATTATTTAAAGCCTCACAAAATATTGGTTTGAATTTTATTCTTGCCAATATTTTTCAAGGTTTAACAGCAACATTTTCTTGGGCTTCTTTGCAAAGATTTTAATGTTGATCATTTTTAAAAGGTTTCTGAGGCTTTGAAAATTCCTCAATTCAAATTTCATTTGAATTTAGACATGATGACATGAATATCAAGCAAAGACAACAGGGCTAATCTAGGGCTGTGACAACTATCCACGCGCGGGCACGTAGCCGGAAGGCACGATAACGAAAGCAAAGCGATGAGTAATAACAATAACCCAAACACGCCCCCGCGGGGCTCCACGCTACTGTCTTTTTACGTAGGAAAAAGGAAAATAAAGAGCAAATCAGGCGCAGCTCGCCTCACACCGGCCTGCAGGGAAGGCTCGAGCCGCCTCCGGGGCTCAAGCAGACTCCCTCTCGTGCTTCACCGAGACGCGACGGCAGGCAGACGCGCCACCACCTTCCAAGCGGTATGACGGCGTGGAGGCTGACCGGGGCCACCGCTAGAAGAGTCGCCTCCTGAAGAAGAACCGGTGAAGCTTGGGGAACCCTGAGCGCCGCCAATCACGCGAGCGCTGTCCTCTCTGTCATCGCCGGGGCTGGGTCCCCGGCCGTGGTCGCCGTCCTCAAGGCAGCACCCTGCGCGGCGACCATCTTCCCCAAACACCCTCATGTAGAGGGTGGCAGCGCCGTCAAACTTGCAGTGCAGGGTGCACCGACGGCCCAGACCACGCGCGCGGGCAAACGTCTGCCAACCGTGGGTCAAGGCCAAGCTCCCGGCTGCTGAGACCTCCAGTGATGCCCATGAGGCCCGGCTGCAGCAGCCGTCTGCCTGAAGCCAGAGGCCGCCCGGGGCGCCGGCCGGGAGCTCGACGAGGAGGAAGCGAGGAAGTTGAAGCCGGGCACTGGTCGGCTCCGCCGACCACACAACGAACTCCGGCAGCACCTCCGCAGCACGGAAGCGCGGCCTAGGGGACGCGCGACCGAGGCGCGCCCCCCGGCCGCAGCTGTCTGCCCGTCGCCGTGCTGGAAACCATCTCCACGGCCGCGGGGAGCTGCCATGGTGGCCACAGGATGTTCGCGAGGACGCCCACGGCGCGCTTGGGCGGGGGAGAGGCAGGCTCAACCTGGCAAGCCTTCCCCTTCTCTGTGGCCGAGAACCTCCTCGACGGAGCCATCGCAGCAGGACGGAGCAAGGATCGGGAAGAAGGAGAAGCGAGGAGAGGTGGACTGGAAGGGCGCGTGCCGTTCCGTATTTATGGCCGGCGAAGGCCAACCGCCGACCTCCACGATCGCAGGTAATCATGACCCGCTTTGCATGCAGGGACTTGTCCAATTCGCGCAGTTGCCGAGGCGTCGTGGGGAAGCGGAGACGCCCACGTCCAATCAACCGCCATGAGGCGCCCAAGGCCGCAGGCTGTTAGGGCCCACGGTGCTTCGCCCTTGCCCTTTCGCCTCCCTGCACGGCCAAGTCCGGGCGCGCCTTGGCCCGGGGGCTACTGTCGGCGTTCTAGGAACGAGGGTCCCCAGACTTGCCTGCCCGCGGCCCGCGGCGTGGCTCAAAAGGGGGCCCAGCTCGGCCCATCTTCATCAACACAGACCCAAGACCCTCCCGAGGGGCCGAGCCTCGCGGGGCGGACGACACGGAGCTTCCTCAGGCACGGCCTCATCAGGCAGGCTCGTGAGGAGGCGGAGAGATCAAGGCGGGGTACCTCATGAGGTGCCCGTGACGCAAGCCATGACGACCAAGGGCGCCGGGCGGGCGCCAGTCCGCACAGTGTCCTCCTTTCCTCTTTGGTGCAAATGGAGCAAGCGCAGGCGAGAGCATCAAGCAAAGGCACCCGTTTCGGCACAACGAGACCAAGACCAGCCCAACAGCAGGGAGGAAGTCATTGTGGAGCCCAAGCCAGCATCACCACCACCGCCTTTGGTAGGCGAAGACCAACTTTAGTCAGGATAAGTGCACCAGATGTTCCCCTTCAAAATGGCCAATTGTTGGCGCCCTTCCCGCTCAATATTTGGGAAGAGGCCCAGGGCCTTTGCCTATAAATAGGACTGGCCACCCCCAGGGTAGAGACAGAGATCGGAGAGAGAGAGAGAGAGAGAGAGAGAGAGAGAGAGAGAGAGAGAGAGAGAGAGAGAGAGAGAGAGAGAGAGAGAGAGAGAGAGAGACAGGTGTGACTGAACTCCACCTAGCAGTTCATCCCCCCAGCCAAGAACAGACCCTCGCGAGGCTGTTCTTCCTTGTATTGCTCATCATCATCACCCCAAGAGGCAATCCACCACACCACAAACTGGAGTAGGGTATTACACCACAACGGTGGCCCAAACCAGTATAACCCCTGTGTCTCTTGTGCTGTTCTTTTCATAGCTTAGATCTTAGCGAGGCGGTGGGGTACAGGTAGGTAGGAGGCATAATCTCCGCGCGCACCCCAGTGTTCGAACCTCAAGGGTCTGCCGGAACCCGAAATCCGACACTCGCGTCCTTTTGTCAGTGCAGCTGAAGACAGGACACGAGCTTCTGCCTTCGCCATGGGACCAAGGCCATCAATAACCTCCTCAAGCGCCTTCACCACGAGAGGAAGCAGCTGGGCGGGGCCATCCTCGTCGGTGTCCAGAGGCTTCTCGAGGCCGTGCTCGTAGAGCGTCTTTAGCGCCTTGCGAGACCTCTCCTCGAGATAGGCAAAGGCCATGCGGTCTTCTGCTAGGACTCGCGCCTTGGCATCGAGATCGGCCTCCCTCATCCCCATCTTCCGCTCCAACTCTTCCAGCAGGTTGCGCTCGGCAGCCTGCTTCTTTCCCAGCTCCGCCAGCTCAGCATCATGGTTCTTGACGGCTTCCTCCCGGGCTTTCAATTCCTCGTCCTTCGCTTGGCGGAAGCACACCTCTTCGGCGTGCTTGTCGTGCAGGCTCTACAGCTCACCCTCCAGCACTTGGCAGTGGTCACGGGCGGCCTTGGCGTCCTTTAGCGCCGCCTCACGATCGCCCGAAGCGCTGGCGGCTCCTCGCTTCTCCTTCTCGGAAGCCGCAACAGCCTAGCCCAACGCCGCGCGGACTGCCAGATCGGAGTGAAGCCAACCAGATGCCAACTCCAGACGCCCATCCACCAGGCGCGGTCACCGCTCAGGAGATCCGCCTGCACCTGGGCCATTTCTGCAAGGGCACGCTCCAAGACGGCGACAGGAGCAGGAGGACCAGGAAGTGGGGATGCAGCAGCGGGTGGAAGCGACATCATTACCAGGGCTTGAGAGACCACGTGTTCCGGAGCAGCTAGGACCTCGTCAGCCGCGCCAAGTACCGGCACCTCTGGAGCCAGCAGGGCCATGGGGGCTGACTCCACGCGACGATGCTCCTCTTGGCCCCGCGAGGACGACCGGGCTGGGGAGACGTGGGTGTTGCTGCCTCCTTTCCCTGCGGAGGGAGGCACAACCGCCGTATCCTCCTTCCTCTTCTTCGCCGAAGATGTCGGCCTGATCAACCAAGGGCAAGTATCAGGAAGCGACGAGTACAAGCAAGGACAAAGTGAAGCTTAAGATACTTACCGATCCACTGCGACGTATTCCACTGACCGCTTGAGAGGCTTGAAGCCTGACAGCGTCGGGACCTGAGGGGCAGGCGTTCGGACACCGGCGGCGCCGGGCGGAGTGGAGGCAGAACCGGATCCAGCCCCGGGAGGTATAGGGGCAGAGGCGGCATCGCGGGCCACCAACGACTACCTGCTCCTCGTCGGGACGGGAGGTTGCTCTCCCTCCCCTTGGAAGGCGATGGTCTTGGCATCATCAGGAAGGGTGCGGAGAATATCGGCCTTGCTCAGGGGGTAAGTCTCCCCCACCTCTTCCAGAGTCTTCTCCAAGTCCTCCTCCTCTTCTCCCCCGTTGCGGGACTCTCCAGAAGACACAGCCACCGGCTTCTGTGCCGAAGGAGCTCCGGGAAGCATTGGCGGCACCAACCCGCGCGCGTCAAAAGTTGGCCTGGAGGCGATGAATTCCTCCAGATCCATGCAATGGAACAGGGGAAGGAAGGCGCTAGGCGGGTAATCCTGGTTGTCCCCGACTATGAGGCGCAGGACGGCGTCCAATTCATCGCCAGGTAGGTCCCCCGGCCTCAGGTGGGTCTTGTTCTCCTTTTCGTCAAGCTCCCAGAGGGGGCGCGCACGCCTGGAGTGGGGCAACCCGCAGCATCAAGAACTCCCTCAGGAGCATCACCCCCGTTATCTTGGAAGCCCTTGCGTTGCCCGTCCTCAGGTCGGTCATCATCTGCTCCAACACCAACGACGCCCGCTGGTCGGCAAGCTCTGCCTTGGGCCACCCCCCGTTGGGAGGAAGCACCGCTGTTGGCAACACTAGACGCGGGTCGGCATGCTGGGCATCCATGATGACCCATTTGGAGCGGATGTTGTCGCTCTTCCCGGTGCTCGAGATCGAGTTGGCCTTGCCGCAGGCAACGAAATTAGCGCATCCGGTGATGTGCTCACTGCTGACGCAGGGGAAGAAGAAATGGTGCAAGAGCGTCACGGACGGCATGACGCCCAGGTACGCCTCACAGTAGTAGGCGAAGATGGACAGGAGGAGGATAGAATTGGGATGGAGATGCAACCCGACGGCGACGCCGCTTGAGAAGGAGGGGAAGAAGGTGCTCCCCTCAGGCTCTGGCTCGTCAGACGCGAGCCGGAGCTCCGTCTTCCCCCACTCGTTTCTCTTGCCCGCTGTCTACAGGTGCACAGAGGCGAGGCTCTTCTCCGTGATGGTGGGTGAGGGAGTCCTGGATTAGGGGGTGTTCGGGCAGCCGGACTATGACCTTTGGCCGGACTCTTGGACTATGAAGATACAAGATTGAAGACTTCGTCCCGTGTCCGGATGGGACTTTCCTTGGCGTGGAAGGCAAGCTTGGCAATACGGATATGTAGATCTCCTCCCATTGTAACCGACTCTGTGTAACCCTAGCCCTCTCCGGTGTCTATATAAACCGGAGGGTTTTAGTCCATAGGACGAACAACAATCATACCATAGGCTAGCTTCTAGGGTTTAGCCTCTCTGATCTCGTGGTAGATCTACTCTTGTACTACCCATATCATCAATATTAATCAAGCAGGAGTAGGGTTTTACCTCAATCGAGATGGCCCGAACCTGGGTAAAAACATTGTGTTCCTTGTCTCCTGTTACCATCCGCCTAGATGCACAGTTCGAGACCCCCTACCCGAGATCCGCCGGTTTTGACACCGACATTGGTGGTTTCAATGAGAGTTCCTCTGTCTCGTCACCTTTAGGCCCGATGGCTCCTTCGATCATCAACAACGATGCGGTCCAGGGTGAGACCTTTCTCCCCGGATAGATCTTCATATGCGGCGGCTTTGCACTTCGGGCTAATTCGCTTGGCCATGCGAAGCAGATTGAAAGCTACGCCCCTGGCCATCAGGTCGGATTTGGAAGTTTGAATAACACGGCCGACATCCGCGGAGACTCGATCTTCGACGGATTCGAGCCACAGCCGAGCGCGCCACACTATCACGATGGGCATGACTTAACTCTGCCACCGAACAGTGCCCTGGAGGCCGCACCCGCATCTGCTCCGACCTTTAGCTCGGAGCCAACTACGCCAACCGAGGGCAGGGGGCTAGACCCCGCCGTAGGGGCTGCAGCCTCAACGGCGATCGAGCCGAACACCAGCCTTATCCTTTGCGAAGCCCGTAACTCCAAGGTGCCGGACTCTTCTCCGGACTCCGAACCCTCCGCGCCCCCGCCGATCGAATCCGATTGGGCGGTGATCATGGAATTCACCGCCGCGGATATCTTTCAGCGCTCGCCCTTCGGTGACATTCTGAACTCACTAAGGTCTCTCTCTTTATCAGGAGAGTCCTGGCCGGATTATGACCGGCAGGATTGGGATGCGGATGACGAAGCAATTCGACACCCACCCACCAACCACTTCGTAGCCACTGTCGATGATTTAACTGACATGCTAGACTTCGGCTCCGAAGACATCGATGGTATGGGCGACGATGTAGGAGACGAACAGGAACCAGCGCCCACAGGGCACTGGACAGCCACCCCATCCTACGATGTATACATGGTGGACACACCCAAAGGAAACGACGACGAAGAAAGGGAGGACACAACAAAGGATCGTTCCTTTGAAAAGCAGTCAAAGTGGCGGCGTAAGCGTCGCTCCAAGCCCCGCCTTGACAGAGACAGCGGTCATATAAACCCAGCCACAGAGCAGGGCGAGCCGGCGGACGATGAACATGGCATCAAGCAACCGTCCGAACAAGGCAACTTGGATAAACAAACTGAACAACCCGTCCCCGGCAAAGATAACAGTCCGGACGACCTCACGCCAGACAAGTTCCTGGAGAAGAAGAACCTCCACAAAAGGCTCGTCGCCACTGCACGTAGCCTGAAAAAGCAGAAGCGGAAGCTCAAAACTGCAGAAGATGCACTCAGAATCAGATGGAGCAAAGTACTCAACACCGCAGACAAATACGGCGACAGTTGCCACACAAAGAGCTACCCGAAGCGAAAGCTACTGCCTGAATTTGATGAGGAGGCCTTAGAGCCCCCGCAACCAAAAAATAAGGAAGCCACCCAGTCGGATAGACGACCCCATGGCCAACATAGAGCGGCA
The DNA here is from genome assembly GCA_032464435.1 of Aegilops umbellulata. Classification (NCBI taxonomy): domain Eukaryota; kingdom Viridiplantae; phylum Streptophyta; class Magnoliopsida; order Poales; family Poaceae; genus Aegilops; species Aegilops umbellulata. The sequence continues at coordinate 153,434,681 of CP136058.1, read as the reverse complement.
AACGGCGCCGCACACAAGCCAGCACGCGATCCACTCAAGGATTTGCATCAAAAAGATGGCCCAGCCAGATCTATCTACGGGCCAAGAAAGAAAGCTCTAGTAAGCAATGCAACGCAAAAAATATCCGAACACCACGGCACGCCCAAATACAGGGGTGCCGCACACCCTCTATGTTTCACCGATGAGGTGCTGGACCATGAACTTATAGCGGGATTCAAACCTGTAAACATAGAGGCATATGACGGAACGACAGACCCTAGAGTCTGGATCGAGGACTATATCCTCCATATCCACACGGCCAGAGGAGACGACCTCCACGCCATAAAATACGTACCCCTCAAGCTCAAAGGTCCAGCCAGGCATTAGCTTAAAGGTCTTCCCGAAAACACCATTGGAAGTTGGGAAGAGCTCGAGGATGCTTTTCGGGCAAATTTTCAAGGGACCTATGTCCGACCACCGGATGCAGACGATTTAAGTCATATAACTCAACAAACCGGAGAGTCAGCCCGGAAGCTCTGGAACAAATTTGTTACTAAAAAGAACCAGATAGTAGACTGTCTGGACGCCGAAGCCTTAGCAGCTTTCAAACACAGCGTTCGAGACGAATGGCTCGCCAGACACCTCGGCCAAGAAAAGCCAAGGACAATGGCCGCATTAACAAGCCTCATGACCCGCTTTTGCGTGGGAGAGGACAGCTGGTTGGCAAGATGCAGCACCAGCAACCCAAGTACATCCGAAGTTAGGGATGGAAACGGGAAACCGCGATGCAGCAAGGACCAGCGCCAGAATAAGGGAAACAGTCCGAAGAGCACAGTAGTCAATGTCGGATTCAAAAGCTCTCGGCCGAGTCAGAAAAAGCTGCCCCTCAAGGATAACACGGACGAGCTATCTAACCTAAACAAAATCTTGGACAAGATATGTCAAATCCACAGCACCCCCGAGAAGCCTGCAAATCATACCCATGGAGAATGCTGGGTCTTCAAGCAATCCGGCAAACTCAACGCTGAACACAAGGGGCTTGATACACCAAGTGAGAACAATGACGAATCCCACAAGCAGAGCACTAGGAAACAAAAGAATTTCCCACAAGAAGTCAAAACAGTAAATTTACTTCACGTGACAAAAGGGAAAAACAGGGTGGTGCTTATAGAGATATGCGCCATGCGGCCTATCACAAAGGAGTCTCGCCACTTGTTGTTAAAACCGATCACCTTCGACCATCACGATTACTCCGGAAGTATCCGACACGCAGGCTGGACTGCCTTGGTATTAGATCCAATAATTGACGGATTCCACTTTACACAAGTCCTGATGGACGGCAGCAGTGGTCTAAACCTGCTATATCAGGACACAGTCCGCAAAATGGGGATGGACCCAACAAAAATTCGCCATAGCAACACTTCCTTTAAAGGAGTAACGCCAGGCCCGGATACCCATTGCACGAGTTCTCCCCTACTAGAAGTTATGTTCGGTTCCCCCGATAATTTCCATAGCGAAAAACTAACCTTCCACATCGCCCCATTTTCAAGTGGCTATCAAGCACTACTGGGACGCGAAGCTTTCGCCCGCTTTAACGCAATACCGCATTATGCATCTCTCATGCTTAAGATGCCCGGTGCACGAGGCATCATCTCACTAAAGGGAAATATTGAGTGTTCCTCGCGCGCGGAAGACTGTGCGGTTGCCTTGACAGCCACACATTAAAACGGCTTCACCAACCAAAGCATCTAATAGGTCATTAAGACCACGGACACGACTAGACGAGTCCGGAGCAAACATATAATCAATAAAGGTTTAGTAGCCGTACACCCCTATACAAGGGGCTCCGCGTATGTAAAATAAGCGACAATAAGGCTCAATTTTACCCATCTTGAATTATACTTTGTTTATTTAGTATAACATACATGACTATTTTTCAACTAAGTTCCTCTCTTTTACAGATGAACAATGTGCTATGCCCGTCCAGGACACGGCACAACGGAGATACAGGCACAGACGTGCAGCAGGGACTCGTCCCAAGGATTCTTTTTAGATTAAGACCCTGCGTAAACCCTTTTTACTGTCTCTTGTTGATACACATCCCCGGATTCTCAGTATAACTGAGGAGGAGGCTGTCGTCTTGGCATGTGGCCACGTCAGAATTTTGCACGTACCTGGACACCAAGGGCTTATTATCAAGGGCATTGCTCAGCCCGTTTTCATAAAGACCGAATAACTTAGGGAGTGTTGGGCGTCGCGAGTTTGGCATTATATGCATCAGCTCCGAATCATGTCTTTGGTCAAATGTTGGGTTTGCCCGGCTCCATGTTTTGCTGCCTTACGTTCCGCTGTATCAGCTAAGGTGGCACCAGGAGAACTACTGCGATTGTGCCTCGGTTCAGCCAGGCGAGCACCTCAGTAGAGAAAGCCGAAAACTGACTGTCATGATATAGCGAGAGACTGGTCAACCACTCGATGACTTATCGGAATCTTCGGGATTCCTCCGCATTAACGAGGGGCCGTTTCCTGGCCAGCACACGTGCCCCGAGTTCGGGTGAGCGCAGCGCCACCAGGGGCTATATAGTTGCCTCACTGTCAAACTCCTATGGCTAAGTGAAAGTGATAAAGCATCATAGTCCGATTGGCTAGTTCGCTGCGCTATCACCTCCTTCATGGACCAAGACGTTGGATCAAATGTGAAAATGCACCTTCTGCGAACACCCCCGCAATATATGCGTGGGGACTGAAGCCGACGACTGCCATCTTTCAGATTATATACACATATACTTTAACAGCCGCACATGAGGTATTATAATTCTTGCAGGCACAAGTATAAAAAGCCTCTATAATTCATCAAAATATTGTTTTACAATAATACGTGTTATTTGAACATAATATCCTTCGAGCACTGCGTCTCTATTAAACGAGCGCCTTCCAGGACTTCCTGAAAATAGTGCTCGGCAGGTACTCGGCTTCCGTCCGAGTCTTGGGATGCAACAGCAGCGGCCTCCATCTCCGCCCAGTATGTCTTGACATGGGCAAGGGCCATCCGCGCACCCTCTATGCATGCTGACCTCTTCATCGCGTTGATATACGGCACTGCACCAAGGATCTGCTGCACCAGGCTAAAATAACTATTCGGCTTCGGCCTTTCCGGCCACAGATGATCCACTACATACTGCATGGCAAGCCCGGATAGCCTATTCTGCTCGGCCCATTCGGCCAAACGATCGGTCAATGGAAGCGGACGCTCTGGATTGTGGAACTGTGACCAAAATAGCTTTTCCACTTCGTGATCTTTCTGATCTCGGAAGTGTTCGGCCGCATCAGCGGCACTCGCCGCTAAATCCAGATACGCGTCCGCCGAACTCCACATCCAGTCCAACGGAGCATATTTAGGATCCCCGAACTTCATCCGCAGCATAAAGGGCTTTCCAGCCGCGATATCTCTGGCTTGACATAGCTCCTCCTTGATAGCTCTCATCGCAGAACGAGCATCCTTGGCCGCTGTAGTGGCCTTCTCAAGGTCCGTCTGTTCCGCCCGATCTTATTTTTCAAGAAGCTAGCAATTGTTAGCAGCGCTCTTCAACTTCACAGCCATTTCGGCCATTTCCTTCTTGCTTCGGCAGTGAGCAGCCTGTTCGGCTTTCAGCTCTTCAATTGCCTTTACGGCAGCCGCATCACTTTTCCTGGCTTGCTCCTTGGCTCGGGCAAGTTCCGCCCGAAGGTCCTCCATGGCGGCAGCTCCATCTGCATCAAGAGCACACATCGTCATATACTGGCATCAAGCTTCTCTTACCAAGTGTCTCCGAAGAAACTACATACCTTGTGCCTCGTCAAGCCGCTTGTTGACAAGCGCGATGTCGGCATCTGCCACGTCGAGTTGCCATTTTAGCTCGGCAAATTCATCAGTCCGGCTGGCCATCGGACACTTCGCCACCTACATACGAAGGTAGCAAATTATACCTGGGATTATGATCCTCTGCGTGCCATCTCTTTAGACAGCACACAGAGTCTCAGGGGCTACTATCTACACAGGGCGCATCTTAAATATGCAGAACTGTCAAAAGGTACATCACTTCGCGTACCTCAAAACCTGTCAGTAAACTCCTGACAGCCTCGTGCAACCCGCTCTCCGCGGACGAAATCCTTTCAATTACCATACCCATCATCGTACGGTGCTCCTCTGAGATAGACGCTCGCCCTAGCAGATCCTTCAGTTCCTCCGACCGTGCACCAGGCGGTGCCGGACTCGTTCGATGGCTTTTTTCAAAGGCCGGACACGGAGGGCTTTGGGGAGCCATACGACTGCCTTCTGGCCCTACCGGATTAGAAGAAACCCTCCGTGATGATACCTCAGGGTCGCCCGCCTCGTAAGGCGGAGCGGCAAGGGGAGGCGTTCGGCTCTCCATCATTTCCAGAAGAAGATCCCCCGAAGACGAGCTCTGCTGAGAAGGGCCAAGGTCCGAACTACAAGGTAAAATTTTCGGTTATTTTCCTCACAAATAAAGCAAGGATTTCCCTCATTTTAAACCTTCTTTCTACTTACATCTTGGTGGAGGGCTGATCCCCTTGAGGGAACAGTACGGCCGAGGTATCCCCCGGCACAGGACCCTCTCGCAAAGATTTCTTCCCCCGCTTTGAGACCATGGTCTCCGGGTCTTCAGAGGCGGTCTTCTTCTTCCCCTGACTAGAGGAATTTTCGATTCCTCCTTTCCGGACAGCCTCCTTTGGGGAGGCAGTAGCTTCCTTGTCCCCCCCTTCGCTTCCTTCCGAAGGCACAATCTCCAGCATCCTAGTTAACACGGGATCCGGCGAGGTCTCAGGAAGGGGGGCCGGACACCTGATTAACTTCGCCTTCGCTACCCACTCCTGTTTCAAGGACAACTCTTTTAAGGGTGATGTTGTGATAAATGAACGGATGGTGTGTCCGGGCACAGGGCTACTTACTAGAGTATCCGGACGATTGCAGCTCAGACCTGCGTCCTCCATAGAATCCGGACACACTACTTGTGGTCCGAAGAACAATTTGTACATCTCCACGGGCGTCATGCCAAGAAAATGTTGGAGAGCTCGCGGTCCCTCCGGATTGAACTCCCATAGGCGGAGGGGGCGACGTTTGCAGGGCAGAACTCGGCGAATTAACATAACCTCCGTCACCACGACCAGACTGATATCTCTTTCTAAGAGATCTCGGATGCGGTCCTGCAACAGGGGCACGTCCTTTGCCGGCCCCCAGTCTAGCCCCTTATTGACCCATGACGCTAGTCATGGCGGGGGACCCGAGCGGAAAGCAGGCGGTGCCACCCACTTGGTACCCCTAGGAGCTATGATATAAAACCACTCTTGTTGCCATAAGCTGAACTCCTCTTGAAAAGAGTCCTCGGGCCATGGAGCGTCAGCGTTCTTGCTTATAACAGCGCCTCCGCACTCCGCGTGCTGTCCCTCGATCATCTTTGGCAATACTTTAAATGTCTCAAGCCACAGTCCGAAGTGAGGAGTAATACAGAGGAAGGCTTCACACACGACGATGAACGATGAGATGTGGAGGATGGACTCCGGAGCTAAGTCGTGAAATTCCAGCCCATAATAAAACATGAGCCCCCTCACGAAGGGATCCGTCGTGAAGCCTAGCCCTCGGAGGAAGTGAGACACGAACACCACGCTCTCACTAGGCTTGGGAGTGGGAATAACCTGCCCTTGAGCATGCAGCCTATGCGAGATTTCACTGGTCAAAACCTGGCCTCTCTCAGCGTTAGCACGTCTTCCTTCGTGACAGAGGAAGGCATCCATCAGCCTCGAAGGTCGGAGCCGGACATCGTCGAAGGTCCGAAGCGCCTAAAATCTGGGGCCTTGGGTGTTGGAACTCAAGGAGAGAGGCGGATTCGATTAAGATTGAAAGAAAGGAGTGAGGCCTTGGTCTCTTTATAAGAGGTTGAATACCAAGAGCCCTCCCCGTGACCGTTTGGGACTTACCTTTGATCGAGGGGATATACCAACGGGCATGACTGGGTTACCCACGTCCGTAATGATGAGGATCCCGTAAACAAGGGGGACACGATCTCTGCTTCGACAAGACGTGCCAAGGAAACCACCTCGCAAAACGCGCTGAGGTGGGACAGTAAAAAAATTCGAATAAAGGCTTGGCTGTGGTGTGATGTCATGCTACAGAATACGTCAGCAGATTAGATTTGTGTAAATATTATTCTCTCTACGGCAGTATGTGGAACTTATTTTGCAGAGCCGGACACTATCCTTGTGTTCAAAATCTTCTATGAAGTATTCGGAGGAGGAACCCGCCTTGCAATGCCGAAGACAATCAGCATGCCGGACTCGTCGTCATTGAAGCCTGGTTCAGAGGCTACTGAGGGAGTCCTGGATTAGGGGGTGTCCGGGCAGCCGAACAATGACCTTTGGCCGGACTCTTGGACTGTGAAGATACAAGATTGAAGACTTCGTCACGTGTCCGGATGGGACTTTCCTTGGCGTGGAAGGCAAGCTTGGCAATACGGATATGTAGATCTCCTTCCATTGTAACCGACTCTGTGTAACCCTAGCCCTCTCCGGTGTCTATATAAACCGGAGGGTTTTAGTCCATAGGACGAACAACAATCATACCATAGGCTAGCTTCTAGGGTTTAGCCTCTCTGATCTCGTGGTAGATCTACTCTTGTACTACCCATATCATCAATATTAATCAAGCAGGAGTAGGGTTTTACCTCCATCGAGAGGGCCCGAACCTGGGTAAAAACATTGTGTCCCTTGTCTCCTGTTACCATCGGCGTAGACGCATAGTTCGGGACCCCCTACCCAAGATCCGCCGGTTTTGACACCGACAGTGGGCACCTCGAGGGCCGGCTCATACCAAGCCAGTGTTGAGGAAGACTTGGCCTTGCGCGGCACCATGGGCAGCAGAAGCAGAGAAAGGGTGGAGCAGATCTGGAAAAAGCGGTGGCGAAGAGCGAGAAAGGGGATCTGGAGGGAGGTAAGGAAGAAGCAATGAAGGAAAGAACTGCCCACGCCAGCCTTTGTCAGGGAAAGCAGTTGCCGAGGCAGCATGGGGAAGCGGAGACGCCCACGTCCAATCAACCACCACGCGTCGACCGAGGCCGCAGGCTTTTGGGGCCCGCGACGCTCCGAACTTGACCCTTGTCTTCGCCGCGAAGCCAAGCCCGAGCGCACTTTGAGCCCGGGGGCTACTGTCGGCGTTCTGGGAACGGGGGTCCCCAGACTTGCCTGCCTGCAGCCCACGGCGTGGCCAGGTAGCAAGCCGTACGGCCCATCTTCATCAACAAGGTACTCAAGACCCTCGCGAGGCGGACGACGCAAGACCTCCTTTGGAGTGGCCTAGCTAGGCAGGCTCACGAGGAGCGGAGATATCAAGGCAGGGCAAACCTCACGAGGCACTCGTAACGTGAGCCATGAACGGTGTCAGGCGGGCGCCGGTGCACGCAACGTCCTTATTTCCTCTTTGATGCTAAGGAGGCAAGCGCAGGCGAAGAGTACCGTGGCATCAGGCAAAGGTTGCCATATTGGTGCAACAAGACCAAGACCAGGAGGACGACAAGGCGGAGGTCATCGTGGAGCCCAAGACGGTGTCACCCCAGAGCTTTTCGCAGGCGAAGACCGCTTTTGTCAGGATAGCTTGTACTAGATGTCCCCCTTCAAATTTGCCCGCCGTTGTTGGCTCCCTTCCCGCTCGATATTTGGGAAGAGGACCGGGGCCTCTATAAATAGGACTAGCCACCGCAGTAGGAGGGGATGGATCGAGAGCTGGTTCAGATCTTCCTTAGCCACATAAACACAAGGACACCTCAACCTCACGAGGCTGTTCTTCCCTTGTATTGTTCATCATCATCCCAAAGGCAATCCACCACCACCACCACACTGGAGTAGGGTATTACACCACAACGGTGGCCCGAACAAGTATAAACCTCGTGTCTTTCTATGTTGTGAGTTCGTCGAGTTTGTCCGCAAGATCTTAGCGAGCTAGAGCGTAGATCGGTAGGAGGGAAAGAATTCGCGCGCACCCCAGTGTTCGAACCTTAAGGGTTTGCCGGAACCCCACATCCGACACTATCTTGCAAGTCAATAGTCACCTACTATGTGTTATGATCCGGCAACCCCGAAGTGACAATAGTCGGGACCACTCCCGGTGATGACCGTAGTTTGAGGAGATCATGTATTCACTATGTGTTAATGCTTTGGTCCGGTACTCTATTAAAAGGAGGCCTTAATATCCCTTAGTTTCCATTAGGACCCCGCTGCCACGGGAGGGTAGGACAAAAGATGTCATGCAAGTTCTTTTCCATAAGCACGTATGACTATATTCGGAATACATGCCTACATTACATTGATGAATTGGAGCTAGTTCTGTGTCACTCTATGCTATGACTGTTACATGTTGAACCGCATCCGGCATAATTTTCCATCACCAATCCAATGCCTACGAGCTTTTCACGTATTGTTCTTCTCTTATTTACTTTTCCGTTGCTACTGTTACAATCACTACAAAACCCAAAAATATTACTTTTGCTACTGTTATCGTTACTATCATACTACTTTGCTACTAAATACTTTGCTGCAGATACTAAGTTATCCAGGTGTGGTTGAATTGACAACTCAACTGCTAATACTTGAGAACATTCTTTGGCTCCCCTTGTGTCGAATCAATAAATTTGGGTTGAATACTCTACCCTCGGAAACTGTTGCGATCCCCTATACTTGTGGGTTATCAAGACTATTCTCTGGCGCCGTTGCCGGGGAGCGTAGCTCTATTCTTTGAGTCACTTGGGATTTATATCTGTTGGTCACTATAAAGAACTTGAAAGACGAGAAAACAAAAATTTATCCCTCAACTACGAGGGGAGGTAAGGAACTGCCATCTAGCTCTGCACTTGATTCACCTTCTGTTTTGAGTAAGCTTGCGACACCTAAACCTGCTTCTGCTATTAATTCTGATATGTCACATGTTATTGATGATGCCACTTCTGCTATGCATGATACTTATGATGAAACTACTTCTATTCTTGATACTACTATGCCACTTGGTGAATTTCTTGATGAACAACTTGCTAGGGCTAGAGATAATGAAATTATTGAAACTGATAATATTGGTGAAAGTAATGATGAAGATTCTCCCCCTAAATATGAATTGCCTATTGTTCCTGAAGGTTATGTTATGGATGAAGAAACTGCTAGAGACTTTCTTGCTTGGAATGATAGAAGTGATCTTAAGAAATTATTAGCTACAATGAAGTATGATCCTTCTTATGCTACTTCACCTATCTTTGTTACTGATAAGGATTATGAATTCTCTATCGACCCTGATATAATTACTTTGGTTGAATTTGATCCTTTTTATGGCTATGAATCTGAAACTGTGGTGGCACATCTTACTAAATTAAATGATATAGTCACCCTGTTCACTAATGATGAGAAAACAAGATACTGTTATATCCTTAAAATATTTCCGTTCTCATTAAAGGGTGATGCTAAGACATGGTTTAACTCTCTTGATCCTGGTTGTGTGCGTAGTCCCCAGGATATGATCTATTACTTCTCTGCTAAATATTTCCCTGCTCATAAGAAACAAGCTGCTTTAAGGGAAATATATAAGTTTGTGCAAATTGAAGAAGAGAGTCTCCCACAAGCTTGGGGGAGGATTCTCCAGTTACTTAATACTTGATATCTTTTATAATGGCCTAACCGATGCTTCCAGAGACCACCTGGATAGTTGTGCTGGTTGTGTTTTCAGGGAAAGAACAGTTGATCAAGCTGAAATTCTATTGAATAATATGTTGACCAAAGAAAATAATTGTACACTTCCCGAACCAACTCCTAAGCCAACTCCGAAGAAAAGGGGTGTTTTATTTCTCAGTCTTAAAGATATGCAAGAGGCAAAGAAATCTATGAAGGAAAAAGGTATAAGAGGTGAAGATGTTAAGAATTTACCTCCTGTTGAAGAAATACATGGTCTTAATTTACCTCCTATTGAAGAAATACATGGTCTTAATTTACCGCCTGTTGAAGAAATACATGGTTTTAATTCATCACCTATTTAAGAAATACATGGTCTTGATAACCCGACACAGGTAGTGAAGGTCAATTCTCTCTATAGATATGATAAAGCTGAAATCCCTCCTACTAAGTTTGCTAGCCAATGCTTAGATGAGTTTGATAATTTTATGCTTAAGCAAGAAGATTTTAATGCCTATGTTGGTAGACAATTGAAACACAATGCTTATATGATTGAACACTTGAGTGATTATATGTCTAGAGTTAAAGGTGAACTTAAACTCATTAGTAAACATGCTTCTATGGTTACCGCTCAAGTAGAACAAGTACTTAAAGCTACGAATGATTTGCTCAATGAATTAAATAGTAAGAATAATGACTTTGTTGTTAGAGTTGCAACTAGAGGAGGTAAAGTGACTCAGGAACCTTTGTATCCTGAGGTCCACCCTAACAGAATTGTGCAGGATTCTCAAAAAAATAATGTTGATGCACCTAGTCCTTCTAAGAAGAAGAAAAAGAAAAATGATAGGACTTTGCATGCTTCTAGTGTACCTGTTGTAGACACACCTGAGAATCAAAATGATAATTCTATTTCTGATGCTGAAACACAATCTGGTGATGAACATGAACCTAGTGATAATGTTAATGATGATGTTCATGTTGATGTTCAACCTAGTAATGATAATGATGTAGAAATTGAACCTGCTGTTGATCTTGATAACCCACAATCAAAGAATCAACATTATGATAAGAGAGACTTTGTTGCTAGAAAGCACGGTAAAGAAAGAGAACCATTGAAAGGATCGAGAAGAGGTGTCTAGAGGGGGGTGATTAGACACTAAGTGCCAAAAGTTGCATTTTTCAATGTTCTTAAGTTTAGGTGGAGTTTAGGCACAATACATATCAAGCAAGCATGCAGTGAGTATATGAGCAGCGGAAAGTAAAGCATGCAACTTGCAAGAATGTAAAGGGAAGGGTTTGGAGTATTCAAACGCAATTGGAGACACGGATGTTTTTGGCGTGGTTCCGATAGGTGGTGCTATCGTACATCCACGTTCATGGAGACTTCACCCACGGAGGATAATGGTTGCGCGAGTCCACGAAGGGCTCCACCCACGAAGGGTCCACGAAGAAGCGACCTTGTCTATTCCATCACGGCCGTCGCCCACAAAGGACTTCCCTCACTAGCGGTAGATATTCATGAGGTAGGTGATCTCCTTGCCCTTACAAACTCCTTGGTTCAACTCCACAATCTTGTCGGAGGCTCCCAAGTGACACCTAGCCAATCTAGGAGACACCACTCTCCAAGAAGTAACAAATGGTGTGTTGATGATGAACTCCTTGCTCTTGTGCTTCAAATGATAGTCTCCCCAACACTCAACTCTCTCTCACAGGATTTGGATTTGGTGGAAAGAAGATTTGAGTGGAAAGTAACTTGGGGAAGGCTAGAGATCAAGATTCATATGGTTGGAATGAAATATCTTGAGCTCAACACATGAGTAGGTAGTTCTCTCTCAGAAAATGTGTATTGGAAGTGAAGGTATGTTCTGATGGCTTTCTCCACGAATGAAGAGTGGGTGGAGGGGTATATATAGCCTCCACACAAAATCTAACCGTTACACACAATCTGCCAAACTCGGAGGGACCGAATCGTTAAACTCGGTCGGACCGATTTAGCAAACCTAGTGACCGTTAGGATTTTCGGTGGGACTGAGATGCAACTCGATAGGACCGATATGGTTAGGATTAGGGCATAACGTAATCTCGGTGTGACCGATTACACAAACTCGGTGGGACCGAATTTGGTAATAAGCTAACCAGAGAGTTGGTCAGGCAAACTCGGTGAGACCGATTACACAAACTCGGTGGGACCGATTTTGGTAATGAGCTAACCAGAGGATTTGCATTGTAATCTCGGTAGTACCGATTTCTCAAACTCGGTGAGACCGATTTTGGTTATGGACATACACAGAGAGATTACGATCCCATCTAGGTGAGACCGAGATTCCTATCGGTGAAACCGATTTGCTAGGGTTTGTGGTAGTGGCTATGACATGTGAAACTCGGTGGCGCCGGATAGAAAGAATTGGTGGGGCAGAGTTTGACTTTTGGTTTAGGTCATATGTGGATGTGGGAAGGTAGTTGAGGATTTTGGAGCATATCACTAAGCACATGAAGCAAGAGGCTCATTAAGCAACACCTCATCCCTCCTTGATAGTATTGGCTTTTCCTATAGAATCAATGTGATCTTGGATCACTAAAATAGAAAATGTAGAGTCTTGATCTTGAAGCTTGAGCCAATCCTTTGTCCTTAGCATCTTGAAGGGGTTCCACATCCTCTAGTCCATGCCACTCCATTGTTGAACTTATCTGAAACATGCTAGGTAAAAGTGTTAGTCCAACAAGAGATATGTTGACATTAATTACCAAAACCACCTAGGGAGCACTTGTGCTTTCAATCTCCCCCTTTTTGGTAAGTGATGACAACATACATCAAAGCTTTAGATAAAGATATAGAGAATAGCAAGTAAAGCTTTGGAAGGACATGTAACATGCATAGGCTCCCCCTACATGTAACATGTGAAAATGGAATATAGGAGCATGTGAATACATAAGCATGATAGAGTAAGCAATGTGTTACATGTATCTTGGCTATATGCATCAGAGCAAATGATGTGAATATGAGAAATGTACCTTCATGCTCATGAGTCCTTCTTGCAAACAGTATTTACATCAACAAGAACTTCGCATTCACATGATTGTGATGCATATACTTACCTTGTGGTCTTGAGTTGGCTTAGGATGGGATGAACCTGCACAAACAAGGTTAAATAACACAGATACACCTACTGACTAGAGCAAACAAGAGAAACCACAAGAGAACCAAGACTGGGATGGCATGTAGAGTGAGTACTAAGTACCACATTGGGTATAGACATGTCCCCAAAGGTAAAGATATGCAATAAAATCAGAGATTTCCTTCCCTTAGATGTCTTACTCCCCCTGAATCTAACATGAGATATTGGGAGAAGATAGGGAGCAGAAAATCAGAGCAACAGAAAAGAAACAACAGACCTTGAGCTAAAGCAAGCAAACAAACATGTCTTTCCCCTCTTAAAGACATGTGACATCTCTCCTCTTGAACACCAAGCATCTGGGGTCATTGTTATTACTTTCTCCTTGTTGAGATACTCTCTCCCCCTGAGTATTGTCTCTTCCCCCCCCCCTATAGGAAAGATTAAGCTTTGATGTGATGTCTCTCTCCCCCTTTGACATCAATTTCCAAGAAGGGCTCTTCTGGACATGTGATGCACATGGGTTGGTCCTTGAGTCACAGAGCAAAGCAGCATGTCTAATATGATGCTGGCAGAGGACAAGAATCATTGAGTGGAGCTGGAGCAAACAGAAATCAGGAATAAGTGGCAAGTTGGTTGTCCTCTGGTGGAATCGGTGACTCCGAGTTGTGTGCTTCGGTTGCACCGAAAGGTTTCGGTTGAGCCGAAGAAAGCAAACCGGCGGGACTGAGTTCATCAGAGTGAAACCACTTGTCACGTCAGCTCACTAGACAAGTAAGATCTCACAAGGATTTGCAAGGAATTAACTGAAAGATTTGCAATGAATTGGATGCAGAGAATGCAGAACAAAAAACAAAGAAAGAAAACTAGAAGTTCTAGATGAAGTGTTTTTTTGAAAGGGGAAACAAATATGCAAGAGACAAATGCAATAACACAGAAAAGAACACAAGAGAACTTCATCTAGAGATGGTCGGCGACAAAGTCACCTATGTTAGAGTATATTGACTTAGGAGTCAAGTGAGAGCACTTGATCATAGGTCATACTCATCGTTTAAGCTCAAAATGGGGTTACCATTTTTCGTTTAAGCATCTTGATGTATTCACATCTTGTCGAGTTGCTTTGACTCATGACTTGGAGTAAAGCTTCTCTAAGATGGAATAACATACCTTGGGTGGTGGTGTTGATCTTGCACATGTAGTCGAACTTGTGTGGGTTGCTCAAGGTTGATGTAGTTCATCAAGTGTTGGGAGCACCACTTGGAGTTTGAGTTCATCTACCTACATGGGTTAGTCTTGCAAGGAAGAGCACTTGTGTATCCAAAATGACAATCATGAGACTCAACATAGAATTTGCCAAAGGATATGTTTGAATGATTTCGTTCTTCCTTGTCTTCAACCACCATTGTGTAGAGACTTGGTGATGTAGAAATTGCTCAAGATGTGAGTGAGTTGCAATCTCATAGATTTAGATTCAACCAGGTACCTACACGGGTTAGATAACATGCAAGGTAAAAATATATCCAAGACATATGAATAGCATCATAAGAGAAATATCGAGGATTAGTCATGTGCTCATGCCCCTGCATGTATCAAATGGAGTTCCTACTCCAAGTTTGAAGCATCAATGATGTTCAATTCACCTCTCAACGTGCAAAACACTTTCTCATCAAGTGGTTTAGTGAATATATCCGCTAATTGCTTATCGATGCGAACATGATTAATGCCAATGTCCCCTTTTGCAACATGATCTCGAATGAAATGATGACAAACTTCAATATGCTTAGTTCGAGAGTGTTGCACGGGATTGTGAGCAATCTTAATAGCACTTTCATTGTCACATAGCAATGGAACATGTTTCACATATATCCCATAATCTTTAAGAGTTTGGGTCATCCAAAGTAATTGAGCACAACATGAACCAGCGGCAATGTATGCCGCTTCGGTGGTGGATAAGGATATCGAGTTTTGTTTCTTGGAAGACCAAGATACAAGAGATCTACCAAGGAATTGACAAGTACCCGAAGTGGACTTTCTATCAACCTTGTCTCCGGCATAGTCCGAATCGGAGTAGCCGACAAGATCAAAAGAGGACCTCTTAGGATACCAAATGCCAAAATTTGGTGTATGGATTAGGTATCTCACTATCCTTTTCACAGCCTTAAGATGAGATTCTTTAGGAGCAGCTTGATATCGTGCACACATGCATACACTTAGCATAATATCGGGACGTGAGGCACATAGATATAACAATGAACCAATTATAGAGTGATAAACCATTTGATCAACCGGTTCACCATCTTTGGTCAAATCAAGATGTCCACTGGTAGGCATGGGTGTAGTCATACCTTTGCATTCTTGCATATTAAACTTCTTGAATAAGTCTTTGGTGTACTTCGTTTGAGAGACAAAGGTACCTTCCTTAGTTTGCTTGATTTGCAAACCGAGAAAGGATTTGAGTTCACTCATCATAGACGTCTCAAACTTCTCCGACATTAGCTTTCCAAACTTCTCACTAAATTGAGGGTTAGTTGAACCAAATATGATATCATCAACATAAATTTGGCATATAAATAGTTCTCCATTAACCCCTTTAATGAAAAGAGTAGAGTCAATTTTACCAATTTCAAAGCCTTTTTCAATAAGGAACTTGTTCAAGCATTTATACCATGCTCTAGGAGCTTGTTTAAGACCGTAAAGAGCTTTGTGAAGTTTGTAAACATGATTAGGTTTCTTAGGATTGACAAATCCGGGAGGTTGCTTAACATAAAATTGCACCTCAATTTTGCCATTTATAAAAGCACTTTTAATGTCCATTTGGTACAAAGTGATATCATGGTGATTAGCATAGGCAAGTAAGATGCGAATGGACTAAAGTCTAGCAATGGGAGCATATGTGTCACCATAGTCCATACCTTCAACTTATGTGTAGCCTTGGGCGACGAGACATGCTTTGTTGCGAACCACTTGTCCATCTTCATCTTGCTTGTTATGAAACACCCATTTGGTAACAATGATGTTGTGGTTGTTGTCGGGCTTCTCGACCAATGTCCACACTTGATTTCTCTCAAAGTTGTGTACCTCTTCATGCATAGCGTTTATCCAATCCGGATCCTCCAATGCTTCTTTAACCTTCATAGGTTCAATGCTAGAAATGAATGAGTAATGTTCACAAAAGTTAGCTAAACGAGTTTTAGAGCGAGTGATTCTCCCGGTTTGGATATCATTGTAGATTTGCTCGACGGGATGATCTTTGGAAATTCTTGCTCGAACTCGTGAAAGCTTTTGCTTGGGTCGGGGTGGAACATCCTCTTCATCTTGTTCTTCTTCTTCTTCTTCTTGGCCTTCTTCATTGTTGACATTGTTGTTCTCTTGTCGTGGCGGAGAAGGAGGTTGTTGATGTTCATCTTGGTGTACTTCCTCATTTTCTTCATCTTGGCGTGTCCCACTTGTGTATGCTTCCGTATCAACTCTTGGTTCACCTTGTCGTGAGATAGAAGCTTCCACTTGGACGGACGAGGTACTCTCCTTCATTTCTGTTGGACGAATCTTGCCGATGGACAAGTCTTGAATTGCTTCCGAAGGGTCTTTGTCTCCTACATCAATTGGCAATTGCTCTACTTGCGAGCCGTTAGATTCATCAAACTTCACATCTACTGTTGGGGATATTTCTATCTGGGGTAAACCGGCCTGCAGGGCCCGGGTTACCTTCGTCAATGGACCCGAGATGTTAAAAGCCCAAGGAGAAATAGAAGGGCCCAAGGCCTATAATCGGTTTAAAGGTTTATGGTGTAAACCGGCCTGGGGTAAACTTGTATTGAAAGTTAGGAATAGAGAGACCGGCCCGGGCACGTTTATAAGCCGGAGGTCGGGACTTTGCAGACCGACGGGCGTCACCCGTGTATATAAGGGGACGACCCGACGGCGGTTTGGAGACAGAGAAGAAGAACTCGAGGTTTAGGCGAAGCTTATTGCTCCCTAAGCCCTCGAAACCCATCAATCCCATCACAACTAGACGTAGGCTTTTACCTTCATCGAAGGGGCCGAACTAGTATAAAAACCGTGTCCTTGTGTCCACTTTTAACCCCTTCAAACTAACCCGTTGCGATGGCTCCACGACTAAGTCCTCTCACTAGGACATCTGCCGTGACAAACCCACGACAGTTGGCGCCCACCGTGGGGCACTCGCGAGATGGTTTCAAGTTTTTGGAGGGCCGCTTTGAAGGACTCGAGGGTTACGCTGTGGGACGGATGACCAAGAGCCGCCGCGGAAAACTCTACATCGACAGCACAGGCTGGGGCACCGACGCCGGCTCGATCGAGTACGGGTACCGGGTCCCCTTTGGCGGCATCCATGTTTTCATCGGCAAGATCGGAGAACCGGGCCCCGAGTTAGGCGTCTGCGCCGACCTCGTCGAGACAGCTCAGTGCACGAGATCGACCCTGGCTAAACCGACCAGGAAGCACGCCTTCGTGGGAGTCATCCACGGGGGAAGCTACGAGGAAGGATCCGAATCTGGTGACGAAACCGCCATCTACTCCGGCGATGAAACGTCGACCGGGGAGACCGAATCTCTTTACCAGCTACAAGATGATCGGATTGGGGGCGGCTCCGATGGCAACAGTATTCCGGACCCCTCTCATCTGCCCTATCGGGTTGGGATCTTCATGGCTGGAACACAGGCGGCGCCACGATCATCAACTGCAGCAGCAGCGATCTCCGGATCGGCAGCAGCAACGGCTGCGCGGGCGGGAGGCCCTATGGGTTCACCAGCCCAAGTTTTGTCAGACCTGTTTGACGCACTGGCAGCGCTCATGGCGGAAGCCAACCCGGTGGATCAGGAGGTTCATAATGCTGAGATTGCCAAGGTGAGAGAGCAGATCACTCAAGCTAAAGCGGAGCTGGCAGCAGAAGAGATCAGGATGACGGCGGAGCGCGCCGCTTTGGATGCACAGGCTTACAGGCTCATGATGGACCAGAATGCGTCTCAGGAAGTCTTGAAGAGGAAATCCCGATCTCGATTGCCTGCAGCCCTCGACGCCCGAAATCTCTTCAACACCCCGGGGGTAAACCGTGCGGAGGCGACAGTTGGCGCCCCGGTTCAGCACCGGATTATAAGCCTGCCTCGTCACAACACTGGTACACCACCGGCCGTGCCAACACCGTCAGGTCATTATTCCAACCCGATGGATAACCTCGTCGCGGCGGCAGCTCGGCTGGAAGCCATTCCGATCGAAGGCGATTCACCGCAGGACGTAGAGACACGCCGGGTCAAGGAGCTCCTTAGGACCGCGTTGGCCCAACAAGAAGCATACTCACAAAGCCGTGATCGGATTCACTCCACCCCTCGCCCCAGCAGGAGCCATAGTAGGCGTATGGAGGAGCCGGCTGTTTCAAGTAATGCCAGGCGTGAAGCGCTCCGCGGCAACAACCCGGCAGGCGTCGACAATGCTCAGGAGAGTGTGGATCGCACCCGTGCGCGGGAGGCCGGAATAGCAGCGCAGCATCAGGCTCGTCAGCTTACACCTATCTTCCCAGCGGCTACAGTTGAACTGGGGGTGGTCTCCAGTTCTTTGGGAGTACCGTGCCTTGTTCCTGCTTTACGCAACGTACGCCTGCCCAAAGATTTCAAAGGCCCCCGCAAGGTACCAAACTACACGGCAGATCAGCCTCCGGAGACATGGGTGGAGAGCTATGAAATGGCTATGGAGATGCTGGATGTGGATGACACGGCGTGTGCCAAGTATTTTACTATGATGTTAGAAGGAACGGCCCGGACTTGGCTAAAGAGCTTACCGCCTAATTCAATTAGTTCATGGGCCCAATTGCGCGCCCGGTTTATCAAGAATTTCAAAGACACGTGCAAACAGCCAATGTCGATAGTTGACCTAGCAGCCTGCGTTCAGCAAGAAGGGGAATCAACTACCCATTGGGTACGGCGGGTATCAGAAGTTTTGCACTCGTCAGATCGCATCAACGCAGACACCGCCGTGGTGCTGTTGGAAAGCAACTGTCGGTTTGGCCCTTTGAAGCTAAAGCTGGGCCGGATGAAGCGTGATTGCACAGATATAGGAACGCTCATGACCTCTTTAGTGAAGTATGCGGATTCTGACAGTACCAAGGATCCTGACTCTGGTGATGACAAAGCAGGGAAGGGAAAGAAGAATAGCAACACCAAAGGCCAGCAACATCGGTCGGCAGGTAATGGAGGCGGAGGAAAGCGTAAACCGGACGGGAGCATGGACTTGGTGGCCAGCACAAGTGCACAGGATAAAGGCCAGCGGCGTAAGGGGAAACAACCAAGTTTCCGCGCACATCCCGGTCCTAATCCGGAGCGTTTGAACTTTTTCTTAAACCAGCCCTGTCCGAAGCACGGAACAAAGGAGGAACCAGCAGCCCATCTTTGGAAGGATTGTTATATCATGAAGGAATTCAAAAGCTCAAACACTTTCCAATATGATCACAGCTCCGGCGGTGGTTCAGGTTCCGGATCAGGATACGGTGGCGGAAATTCCGGTCCAGGGTTCCAGGGTAATCCGGGCGGACAGGACAGCCGAAATAATCAAAGTAATCAAAGTGGTTACGAACAGCAGCAATCAGGTTATCAGAACAACCCGAAACAGTTGAGTGGTGGACAGTATCATGTCTTTACTACAAGCTTGGATAAACGAGATAGAAAGCTTCAGAGGCGGGCAGTCAGTGCTGTCGAACCGGCCACGCCTCACTATCTGCGTTGGTCGGAACAGCCTATCATATGGAGCCGAGAAGATCATCCTCCCAGGGTTTATAATCCGGGTCAGTTAGCACTGGTGGTAGCGCCTCAGGTGGGAGGTTATAAGCTCACCAAGGTGCTCATGGACGGAGGGAGCAGCATTAACATCTTGTATTATGAGACCTTCCGTCGCATGGGACTGGTGGATAAGGACCTCAAACCGACCCATACCGTGTTCCACGGGGTGGTGCCTGGCAAATCTGCGTATCCGGTCGGTAAGATAGCCCTTGAAGTGGTCTTTGGCGATAGTCACGATTCCAGATCAGAGACGCTGACGTTCGAAGTGGTTAAAATCCAAAGTCCGTACCACGCTTTGTTCGGACGGCCAGCCTATGCGAAATTTATGGCACGGCCCTGCTACGTGTATCTGCAACTTAAGATGCCAGGTTACAAGGGCACTATAACGGTTCATGGTAGCCGTCGAATCGCTTTGGAATGCGAGGAAGGAGATGCGACTTATGCAGAATCGGTTTGTGCTACGGAGGAGCTAAAGCAGTACAAAGACAGTGTTGATCCGGAGGATATGACTTCCTTAAAAAAGCCAACTACGGACCACGATCCGGCCTTGAAGTTCAAGTCAGCGGCCGAAACTAAGCTTGCTGACTTCGTGCCTGGCGATTCATCCAAGCAGTTCAGCATCAGTGCAAACTTGGATCCAAAATAGGAAAGCGCGCTCATCGAGTTCATCCGTGAGAATCGGGACATCTTTGCATGGAAGCCGTCTGACATGCCTGGTGTACCGAGGCAACTCGCTGAGCACACCCTTAATGTGGATCCTAAGTATAAGCCGGTAAAGCAGTTCTTACGGCGGTTTAACGAAGAAAGACGTAAAGCGATTGGTGAGGAAGTGGCCAGGCTCCTGGCAGCTGGTTTTATTATTGAGGTTTTTCATCCCGAATGGCTTGCTAATCCGGTGCTAGTTCTTAAGAAAAACGGCACCTGGCGCATGTGTGTGGATTACACAGACTTGAATAAAGTTTGTCCAGCGGATCCTTTTGCTCTCCCCCGGATTGATCAAATCATCGATGCAACAGCAGGTTGCGAGCGTTTGAGTTTTTTGGATGCCTATTCGGGTTATCACCAGATCAAGATGGCAGTTAAGGACCAGGAGAAGACGGCGTTCATTACTCCCTTTGGAGCCTTCTGCTATGTGTCTATGCCCTTCGGGCTTAAGAGTGCGCAGGCTACTTACCAACGGTGTGTGCAAAATTGCCTCCACAAGCAGATTGGTCGTAATGTGCATGCTTATGTGGATGATATTGTGGTCAAGTCACGAAAGAAGGAGACCCTGGTTGACGATTTGAAGGAGACTTTCGATAACTTGAGAGTGTACCAAATGATGCTCAACCCGGCGAAATGTGTTTTTGGTGTGCCTGCAGGCAAGTTGTTGGGGTTTTTAGTATCCCATAGAGGAATTGAGGCTAATCCGGAAAAGATCACAGCCATCACCTCCCTGGCCAAACCGAAATGCGTCAATGATGTTCAGCGCATGGCCGGACGGATTGCAGCGTTAAGCCGGTTCATCAGTCGCCTCGGTGAAAAGGCGATCCCCTTGTATCAAATGCTCAAGAAAACGGATCAATTTGTCTGGAGTGCGGAGGCGGATAAAGCGTTTGAGGACTTGAAGCGGCAGCTAGTCAATCCGCCAGTTTTGGCAGCCCCTGTAGATAAAGAGCCACTCCTGTTATATGTCGCTGCGAATGCCAGAGCGGTTAGTGTGGCGGTGGTGGTAGAACGAAAGGAGGCTGGAAAGGAACATCCGGTTCAGCGACCGGTTTGCTATATCAGTGAAGTACTTATCGAGTCCAAACAAAGGTATCCGCATTGGCAGAAGCTGGTATATGGTGTTTTTATGGCAAGCCGGAAGCTGAGGCAATATTTTCAAGGGCACCCCATCACGGTGGTCAGTTCTGCTCCTTTGGGTGACATCATACAGAACCGGGAGGCGACCGGTCGGATTGCTAAGTGGGCTATCGAGCTTGGGCCGCACGGTTTAAGATACGTGCCCCGGACGGCTATAAAGTCACAAGCACTTGTCGACTTCATAAACGATTGGACAGAGTTACAAGCGCCTGAGGAGAAGCCAGATAACACCTACTGGACTATTCATTTTGACGGGTCCAGGCAATTGGAAGGCTCAGGGGCCGGAGTCGTTTTAACTTCCCCACGAGGAGATAAGTTTTGTTATGTCCTCCGTTTAATGTTCCCCTGTACAAATAATGCGGCTGAGTATGAGGCTTTGCTTCATGGTCTTCGGATGGCTAAAGAGATGAATCTGAGCAGAGTTAGGTGCTTTGGTGATTCGGATCTGGTGGCTCAGCAGGTGTCTGGCACCTGGGATTCTAAGGACCCGCTCATGGCTGCATACCGACGTGAAGTAGATATGGTGGCTGGGCATTTCAAAGGCTATCAAGTGGACCATGTGGACCGCAGAAAGAATGAGGCAGCGGACGCTTTAAGCCGCTTGGGCTCTCAGCGTAAACCGGTCCTGCCCAATGTTTTCTTGGATGTATTGTATCACCCATCGGTACAGCTACCCGGTGAGCTGGAGTTGGCTGTTCCTGATCCGGAGGCTCAATTAGTGGCGGCTCTTCACATCACCCCGGATTGGACGCTCCCTTATCTGGCATATATGAGCCGGGGTGAGTTGCCAGAAGATGAAAGCTTGGCTCGACAGATAGTACGACGGTCCAAGTCTATGACCATTTTCAAAGGAGAGTTACATCATCGCAGCGTGTCAGGAGTGCTGCAACGGTGCGTATCCCCTAAGGAGGGGTGCGAGATATTACGAGAAATACATGAAGGGGATTGCGGCCACCACGCCGGTTCAAAATCATTGGTGGCTAAAGCGTTCCGCCACGGTTTCTACTGGTTAACTGCTCATGCTGATGCAGAAGACCTGGTCAGGTTATGTGATGGTTGCCAGAAATTTTCCAGACGAGCACACATACCGGCTCAAGAATTGAGGATGATTCCAATCACTTGGCCGTTTGCGACTTGGGGGCTTGATATGGTTGGGCCTTTTAAGCGTTCCAAAGATAAGAAGACCCACCTACTGGTGGCGGTTGACAAATTTACAAAGTGGGTGGAGGCAGAACCTGTCAGTAAGTGTGATGCTGCCACGGCGGTTCGGTTTATAAAGAAGGTGACCTTCCGGTTTGGCTTTCCACACAGCATCATCACAGATAATGGTACCAATCTATCCAAGGGGGCCATGAAAGAGTTCTGTGCATAGGAGCATATACGGCTTGATGTTTCTTCGGTAGCGCACCCACAGTCTAATGGTCAGGCAGAACGAGCGAACCAAGAGATCTTGAGAGGTATCAAACCCCGGCTTCTGGTCCCTTTGCAAAGGACGCCGGGTTGTTGGGTGGAGGAGCTACCGTCTGTATTATGGAGCATCAACACCACGCCTAACAGATCCACGGGGTTTACGCCGTTTTTTATGGTCTATGGAGCAGAGGCGGTTCTCCCAAGTGATATACGACATGACTCACCTCGCGTGGCAGCATATGTTGAAGCGGACAATGAGCAGGCACGGCAGAACGCTCTTGACTTGTTGGATGAGGAGCGTGACTTGGCAGCTGCCCGTTCAGCGATTTACCAGCAAGATCTTCGCCGTTACCACAGCCGTCGGGTTAGGACCAGAACCTTTCAGGAGGGGGATTTGGTGCTTCGGCTCATCCAGGATCAGTCTGATCAGCATAAATTATCCCCGCCTTGGGAGGGACCTTTTGTGGTCAGCAAGAATCTGAATAATGGGTCATATTACCTGATTGATATTCGAGAGCGCAAGGATTCACGCACATCAGAGGAGGAGACCAGCAGGCCGTGGAACATAGCTCATCTTCGACCTTATTATACATGAGCCTTGGGCTCTGTTTATGTACATATCATGACCATGTATATATTATGATTAATACAATAAACCGGAGCCTCGAGTAAAGCGGGGCCTCTGCTGTTCTTCACATCATGTGTGTTTACCCCTGGAGGTCGCTTCACAGAAGTTCAAATTATAGATTCCGGTTTAAAAGCCGGTTCAAGGGAAGATGTCTCCTACAAGGCTGTGAAGCTCTTAATATCCGGTTCAATAACCCGGTTCAAACATGGGGCTTCCTGTTCAAACATAGGTCGTATTCGAACCAAAGAGAACATAGCTATTCAAACACGGGGCTTCCTGTTCAAACATAGGTCGTATTCGAACCAAAGAGAACATAGCTATCCCTATAAAGTCAGTTGGGGACCTAGTCGGCCTGAACCGTAGCTACACCTCCGGGGGGCTTGGTCATGTCTTGACGACGGTAATGCCTTCTGGCTGGCACATTTGCCACTGAATCAGTTGGGGACCTAATCGACTTGAACCGTAGATTACGCCTTATGGGAACTCGGTCATGTCTTGATGATGGTAATGCCTTCTGGTCGGCTTTTTAGCCAATGAATCATTTGGGGGCTTGGTCGTGTCCGAACCAACGCAATGCCACTTGATCGGCCCTTGGCCATTGAGTCACTTGGGGGCTTGGTTGACGAACCAATGCAATGCCTTTTGACCGGCATATTTGCCACGATTCAGTTAGGAACCTAGTCGACCTAAACCGTAGCTACACCTCTTGGGGGCTCGGTTTTGTCTTGACGATGGTCACGCCTTCTGAACGGTTCATAGTAACCACTATTTGCATGCGTTTTACTATCGCGTTGCCTTTTCATATTTGGTTTTTCTTTTCTGCCTTTATTGTGGTATTTTTTTTTCTTCGGAACGTCAAGTATTTCTAAACCGATTCAGCTGACATAGCCTGGTCCATTTTTTTTAACCCGGAGGCAAGTTGCCCGGTTTGGCAAAGGCGCAGCACGGTTCATAGGGTCGAAAGACCTTGTGTGCTCAGTAAAGATAGGAAGCAAAGTTGGAAAACGTCATTGAAAAGAGCATCAGTACCCGTGCGCGAAGGCACATTCAAATGCAGAGGTATTAAACTATCTTATTACAAGGCAACGTAGTGCCTGAGTATATTGTTCGTTGACGGATTAAACGTCACCAATTAAGGTGAACCGGAGCGTTGATTACGCCTGTTCGCCGCCTCGGTTCGAAGGCTGTGGATCATCTTGCGCCGCATCCTCTTGGCTACCCATTGGCTGGAAATCAGCAGTGGTCCAGTCGATTCCCATTAGCGCTTGAAAGACAGCTTCCTCGTGAATCAGCAAAGACGGTTCAATGTCAGGGGCATAGGTATGCTTACGGATTGGAGGAATAAGATTTTCTGCTTCAGGGACCGGGGCAGCTACTCGCTTATTCTGGTTATCATACTGGGCTTGGTAATGTGACAGATCTGCTTCCTCAGCCAATTGACAAGCTAGGGGGCGCACCGCCCGGTTTATCGCCCTCAAATCGTCTTCACCAAAGTCTGAACCGTCTTCCTTCAAGCTGGGGTATCCTTGGGCCGCTTCGACAGGATCGAAATCTGGTACCCACGCTTTGGCCCGGATCAAGGCAGTGATGGCTCCAGTTCGAGCAGCTGATCTTTTCAATTCTTCAATCCGGGCTGGAAGCATGGACAGCCTCTTTAATGTGTCTTGAATCAGAGACGGCGCAGGGTTGTTATGCGACGCAGTGGTGATAGCTCTTTGTGCTCCGGTGTACAACTGTTCAATCAGAGTATAAGCAGCTTTGAGTTTCATCCGCACATCAGAACCCAAGTGTCCAATACGTGAGCCTGCAGTGTTTCAAGATGGATTACAAACCGGACATAGGATGTAGCAGACAAGGTACAAATTGGAAGAAGGGCGTCGAAAAGCTTACCAAAGACGGCAGAGGTCATGGAGTGTATCTGTCGCTTCACGGTGGATAATTCATCGACCACCGGTTTAAGAGCAGCTTCGGCATTTTCAGCCCTCTTCGTCAAAAGAGCTCTCTCAGTAGCCCAATCAGCTTGTTCTTTTTTGCGGCTTTCTTTCAGCTGTTCCATAACGGTTAAGGCATGGGCCAATTCGTCCTTCGTTTTTTCAGTTTCAGCCTGTTGGGTTTTTAAGATTTCCTGAAGGTCCGAGACTTGTTTCGCTTTAGTCTTCAGATCCCCCTGCAGTAGGTCGTCAACAGTGTTCAGAAAATATTGCACGGTTTGGAAGTATCAACCACACAAGCAAGTTATGTGCTCGATACTTGGGGGCTAATGCATACTTGATTTTAACGCAAGTTTTCCATTGCAAAAAGTCCCAAGATTAATACAAGTATTTAAACTTGGCACTTGGGGGCTAATGGTTATCTGATGATGTTTTCTGGTTATGACCTATGTTGAAGCCTTGGGTTTTCTAAACCGGACCTTAATTGTTAAAGCAGCCTGATCCGGTTTACCCTCTCGGTTTGGAAATATTGATAAGCTAAGTTGCAATGGAATGAAGCACAAGGGAGTTACCTCAAGTTTCTCCTTCATCATCTTGATCATGCCAGCTTCATAATCCCGACTGGTGTACAGTCGGTTCAGGTACCCAGAATAAAGATCCGGGGCGCTTAAAGCGGCGTACGTAGAGGAGTCAAGGTCCCATTTGCCCTTTATGGCCGAGATTTCGTCCTTGGTAGTATGCTTGGCTAAAGGAGCAGTGTTCCCCGGTTCAGAGTGACCAATGCCAGTAATCACAACATCATCATCCTTGGAATCGCTGCTCTGCAGTGGCCCTGTCGGTTTATCAACAGTTCCAGAAGGGGGGATGGATTCCTTAACCCGAACAGGACTGGCAGGCGGATCAGTACGGCTGGCAGGTTCGATAGTCCTTTCTTCAGCGCAGGTGTCATCTTGCGGAGATAGATAATTCTGAGTATCTTCACGACCCAGAGCGACAGCACCAGGAGTTTTTTCCGGTTCAGGAGCGGCAGTTCCCTCAGCCGGGTTATCCAGACGATCCTTTTTGCTCGGTCTAGGTTTAGCCCTGGAAAAAGCCCAAAGATTGAATAAACGGTATAAGATGGATTAAGAGACCCATACAGAGATATGTTATGATCGGTCCAACTTACCCAATGACTGTCTTCAACGGTGGCAGTTGAGTGGCTGAAGATTCACCGGAAGATGAATGGGAAGTGACCTGATAATCGGAGTCAGATGGATTTAGAGGCTGACGAGTTAAACCTGCTTTAGGAGGAAAGCTAGCGCGTAAATCGGAGACCTCTGAGCGGCGTTTCCGAACCGGGCTGTTCGGTAAACCGGCGGAGGTGACTACCTGGCCGCTATGCCGGGTGGTGCGTCGAGCTTCATGTTGCTGGGTCTTCACAAGAAATTTGGGATCCAAGTAAGCAAGAGGGTGAGAAAATTTAATTTTCCGGTTTGCTTGACGAGGTTTTTTCAAAGGCAAAGGAACGGCATCAGAAGAAAGAATAGTTACCTCTGGGCCTTCGGCATGGCTCGCTTCAGCGTCGTCCTGACAAATATCATCATCAATAAGATGTATAAAAAGCAAACCAACTGAATCGAGGTCTACCCCGAGGTCCGGATTACCCACATCATCCTCCTCTAAATCCGGAGTAGAGGAAGCGGTGTTCCTTTTCCTCTGAGCGGGCTTCTTCACCCTCGTCTTGGGTCGGGTTACCTTTTCGGTCGGCTCTTGAAACTTCTTGCTCCAAAATGGATCATCTCCCTGTGTCAGAAAGGACTGGAGTTAGCAATATGTGTATAAGGAGATCATAAACTCTATAACAGACAGAGGGGAAGTGCTTACAGCAGGTGGCTTGTTTGTGGCACAAAATGGAAGCAGGCCGGTTCGGGCGCAAGCATATTCCGGCTCATTCAGCATCTTTTTCACAGCTTCGGTGACTTCGTCTTCCGTTAGCTGAATGTTGCAGTGCCTCAAAGGATCATCAACCCGGCCCGTGTATTGGCACATTAAACCGGAGCGGATGCTAAGGGGCAGGATGCTCCATGAAATCCAGCAGCGGGCAAGGTCTACCCCTGTCAAACCGTTAGCCATGAAGGCTCTGAGCTTGGACAGCTGAGGGGCATACTTACTCCTCTCTTTGGCGGTTAGCCTTTGGGGGAAGGGGTGGGTATTGCTAAGCCTCTCCGGACGGAAGCCGGGCAGTGGATTTTCTTCAGCAGGGGAAGTATCCTTGCAATAGAACCAAGTATGATTCCATTCTTGCGGATGACTATGCAGCTTGGCATGAGGATAAGTCACTTCTTTCCTCTTTTGAATCGTCACACCACCCAGCTCCATATCAGGGCCGTCGGTGAATTCAGTACGTCGGTTCAAATGAAAGCAGTCCTGGAACAGCTTTACAGTAGGTTCCTCCTGGAAGTACGCCTCGCAAAGCACTTGAAAATGGCAGATATTCGTGACTGAGTTTGGACCAACATCTTGTGGGCGCAACTTAAAGTTAGCAAGGACGTCCCGATAAAATTTTGAACCGGGTGGATTAAAACCCCGGGCCAGGTGATCCGCAAACACCACTACTTCTCCATTCTGTGGGGTAGGAGGACATTCGTTTCCTGGAACCCTCCAATGAATGGCATTTTTGCTGTTCAAAGCGCCAGTCAGAACTAAGTTGTTCAGTTGGGTCTCAGTGATGCGAGAGGGAACCCAGTTGCATTCGTACACCTGTTTTGCCATGAGAAAATCTACAAGACAAAGGTGTTCCGGTTTAAGAACGAGTGTGAGTGTAAACCGAAGATGCTCTTATATAGAGTCAGGTTATCTACAATGATATCAACCAGCGGTTCATCAAGGGGACTAATGGATGTATGGATCGGTTTTTTCGCTTTGCTAAGAGTTAAACCGACCAGATCTAACAGTTGTGAATATGCAAGCAGAAACAGATCCCGTATGGATTCGTTCAAAGCAATGGATCTACAGCTAGGGCCAAAAAGAAGCAAAAATATGAAGTTTGGCTCACAGCAGAACAACGTAAGTTCGGCAAGCAGGAAAAAGAGTGAGATCTAAGGAGATGAGTACAGATTTATGGCGACTGCTGAGAGGGACTACAAGTCACGATACAGGTATCATCATCTGTTCGGAAAAGCTGCTATGGGGATGAACAAGAAACAGTAACAGGATGACGAACCCTAAAACAGATCTAAAAGCAGAAGAACAGAGGCCTTACCGGGATCCAAACGGATGTGGAAGGTCGCCGCGGTGCTCTGGACCGATCAGGTTGATGCAGCGGCCGGAGTTGATGCGGTGGCTGACGGCGGCGGCGGAGCTCTGAGGTCTGGGTCGCGAGGAAGACGAAGAAGGAGACGAACGGGAGGAAAGGAAGATGGCCTTCAAGTCCTATTTATAAGGCGCGGCGCGCGTGTCAGGCGCGCGAATCCAGGGGCCGGAGATTTCGGGAGCCCAGCCGTCGCCCTGATTGTTGCGGGTTAGCAAAAGGAGACGATAACTTTGCACTGACGTCATATCGGTTTACCGTAGCAAGGGGAGACGAAGAAACCAGCGGTTCAACAGTTACTGGAAGACATTTGAAGACAGAAATTTTTGTTAAGGATTGACATGAACCTGTTCAAATCAATCTGGGGCCTAATGTTGAGGATATTGCTATCTGGGGTAAACCGGCCTGCAGGGCCCGGGTTACCTCCGTCAATGGACCCGAGATGTTAAAAGCCCAAGGAGAAATAGAAGGGCCCAAGGCCTATAATCGGTTTAAAGGTTTATGGTGTAAACCGGCCTGGGGTAAACTTGTATTGAAAGTTAGGAATAGAGAGACCGACCCGGGCACGTTTATAAGCCGGAGGTCGGGACTTTGCAGACCGACGGGCGTCACCCGTGTATATAAGGGGACGACCCGACGGCGGTTTGGAGACAGAGAAGAAGAACTCGAGGTTTAGGCGAAGCTTATTGCTCCCTAAGCCCTCGAAACCCATCAATCCCATCACAACTAGACGTAGGCTTTTACCTTCATCGAAGGGGCCGAACTAGTATAAAAACCGTGTCCTTGTGTCCACTTTTAACCCCTTCAAACTAACCCGTTGCGATGGCTCCACGACTAAGTCCTCTCACTAGGACATCTGCCGTGACAAACCCACGACATCTACCGTCTCTTCAACCTTTAGGGTGAAATTGTTGTAGACATGGTAAGTGTGAGAGTTTGAGCCATAACCAAGTAGGAAACCTTCATGAGATTTAGGACCAAATTTAGAACGATGATGCTTATCAAGAATGTAGCACTTTGAGCCGAATACTCGAAAGTATCCAACTTGGGGTTTGTTACCGGTGAGGAGCTCGTATGCCGTCTTGCCGAGTAGCTTGCTAAGATACAAGCGATTTGTTGCATGTCAAGCTGTATCAACCGCTTCCGCCCAAAAGTGCTTTGGCGTTTTGTACTCATCAAGCATCGTTCTTGCCATCTCGATAAGAGTCCGGTTCTTCCTCTCAACAACTCCATTTTGTTGAGGTTTGTATGTAGCCGAGAACTCGTGTGAAATCCCTTCTTCGTCAAGAAAGGTATCCACATTTGCGTTCTTGAACTTTGTTCTGTTGTCGCTTCGAACCTTCTTGATCTTCACGTCAAAATGATTTTGGGCCTTCCTAGCGAAGTTTTTGAAGATCTTTTGGACCTGCGATTTGTCATCAAGAAAGAACACCCACGTAAATCTTGAAAAATCATCAACTATGACTAGACCAAATGAGTTACCACCGAGACTCTTGTAGGCATTTGGACCAAAGAGATCCATGTGAAGTAGCTCGAGTGGTCTTATTGTGGTCATAATGTTCTTTGCGCGTTGACTTACTCCAACTTGTTTTCCTGCTTGACAAGCACTACAAAGTCTATCCTTGTCAAATATGACATCTTTTATTCCGAGGATGTGATCACCTTTAATAAGCTTATCAAGATTTAGCATACCAACATGACCTAGTCTTCTATGCCACAACCAGCCTTTAGAAGATTTAGCAATTAAGCAAGTTTTAGGTTGAGCCTTTTTAGTGAAATCAACAATGTAAAGATCTCCTCTACGTATACCGGTAAAGACCATTTTATGATTGTCTCTACGAAACACTTGGCAATCTACTTTAGTGAATAGGACATTGAAACCGAAATCCGCAAGTCTAGAAACTGAAAGTAAATTGTCTCCAAGGGATTCAACGAGCATGACATTTTGTATGGAGCTATCATGTGAGATGGCCACCTTACCAAGGCCAACCACCTTACCCTTTGAATTATCACCAAAAGTGACATATTTTCGAGGGTTGTCGTTTTCAGCAAGCTCACGGAACATCTCTTCATCTCTTCATTAGATAAATGATTATCACAATGGTTACCTTTATGAATTCTAATAGCTTCGGATATGATATTGATAATGATTCCAATGTTTCCTTTAGCGCGCATGAGATTGGTAAGCTCAAATAGACAATCACCAAAATTAGGATCACTAGAATTCATCTTACTCAAGGCAATTGACTTATGGAGAATTTCGTCTAAGTGTTTCAAGGAATAACTTGGAAATCGTTCCTCAAGAAATTTCCATATAGTATAGGCACAATCAAGAGTAGGCAAACTAGCAATCAAATTTTTGGGCAATCCTCTTATGATAAGATTGATGGTTCTAAGATTGCGAATCATGTTAAGATCTTCATCTAGGGTAGGGTGCAAAGGATCAACATGAGGTGCACAAGGGCTAGCAATGTACTTGTTCAAATGATATTCATTGAAAATCTCAAGCATTTCATTTTTCCATTCATGAAAATATTCTCCATCAAGAATAGGCACTCTATGTCTAAGACTTCCCAAAGTAGACACATCCATCTTCCTCCAATGGTGTTTAAACCAAGGCAATGGAAACCAAAGCTCTGATACCAATTGAAAGGATTGAGAAGAGGTGTCTAGAGGGGGGTGATTAGACACTAAGTGCCAAAAGTTGCATATTTTAATATTCTTAAGTTTAGGTGGAGTTTAGGCACAAGTTTAACAAACACAATACATATCAAGCAAGCATGCAATGAGTATATGAGCAGCGGAAAGTAAAGCATGCAACTTGCAAGAATGTAAAGGGAAGGGTTTGGAGTATTCAAACGCAATTGGAGACACGGATGTTTTTGGCGTGGTTCCGATAGGTGGTGCTATCGTACATCCACGTTGATGGAGACTTCAACCCACGGAGGGTAACGGTTGCGCGAGTCCACGAAGGGCTCCACCCACGAAGGGTCCACGAAGAAGCAACCTTGTCTATTACAACACGGTCGTCACCCACGAAGGACTTGCCTGACTAGCGGTAGATCTTCACGAAGTAGGCGATCTCCTTGCCCTTACAAACTCCTTGGTTCAACTCCACAATATTGTCGGAGGCTCCCAAGTGACACCTAGCCAATCTAGGAGACACCACTCTCCAAGAAGTAACAAATGGTGTGTTGATGATGAATTCCTTGCTCTTGTGATTCAAATGATAGTCTCCCCAACACTCAACTCTCTCTGACAGGATTTGGATTTGGTGGAAACAAGATTTGAGTGGAAAGCAACTTGGGGAAGGCTAGAGATCAAGATTCATATGGTTGGAATGGAATATCTTGAGCTCAACACATGAGTAGGTAGTTCTCTCTCAGAAAATGTGTATTAGAAGTGAAGGTATGTTCTGATGGCTTTCTCTGTTGGGGAACGTTGCAGAAAACAAAAAATTTCCTACGTTTTCACCAAGATCCATCTATGAGTTCATCTAGCAAAGAGTGATCGGATGCATCTACATACCTTTGTAGATCGCGAGCAGAAGCGTTCAAAGAACGGGGATGAGGGAGTCGTACTCGACGTGATCCAATCATCGGAGATCCTAGCGCCGAACGGACGGCACCTCCACGTTCAACACACGTACGGTCAGCGTGACGTCTCCTCCTTCTTGATCCAACAAGGGGAAGGAGATGTTGATGAAGATCCAGCAGCACGACGGCGTGGTGGTGGATGCAGCAGGGATCCGGCAGGGCTTCGCCAAGCGTCTGCGGGAGGAGGAGGTGTAGCAAGGGGAAGGGAGGCGCCAAGATCCAGGGTGCGGCTGCCCTTCCTCCCCTCCACTATATATAGGGGCTAGGGGGGCGCATGCCCCCTTGGAGATCCCATCTAGTGGGGGGGCGGCGGCCCCCGGGGCAACGGCCCCCTTAGGGTTTCCAACCAGGGGGGGGGGCGCATGCCCCCTCGGGGTCAACGTCCCCCAGGGTTTCCAACCAGGGGGCGCATGCCCCCTCGGGGGGCAACGACCCCCTAGGGTTTCCAAGCAGGGGGCGCATGCCCCCTCGGGGGCAACGACCCCCTAGGGTTTCCAACCCTAGGCGCCTTGGGCCCTTGGGTGGGGTGCACCAGCCCACCAGGGTCTGGTTCCCACGCCACTTCAGCCCATGGGGCCCTCCGGGATAGGTGGCCCCACCCGGTGGACCCCCGGGACCCTTCTGGTAGTCCCGGTACAATACCGGTGACCCCCGAAACTCTCCAGATGGCCGAAACAGCACTTCCCATATATTTTTCTTCACCTCCGGACAATTCCGGAACTCCTCCTGACGTCCGAGATCTCATCCGGGACTCCGAACAACTTTCGGTTTGCTGCATACTAATATCTCTACAACCCTAGCGTCACCGAACCTTTAGTGTGTAGACCCTACGGGTTCGGGAGATATGCAGACATGACTGAGACGCCTCTCCGGTCAATAACCAACAGCGGGATTCAATTAACCCCGTATTCAATTCCCTTTGTCAATCGGTATTTTACTAGCCCGAGATTCGATCGTCGGTATCCCAATACCTCGTTCAATCTCGTTACCGGCAAGTCACTTTACTCGTAACGTAATGCATGATCCCGTGATCAAACACTTTGATCACATTGAGCTCATTATGATGATGCATTACCGAGCGGGCCCGGTGATACCTCTCCGTCATACGGAGTGACAAATCCTAGTCTTGATCCGTGTCAACCCAACAGACACTCTTGGAGATACCCGTAGTATACCTTTATAGTCACCCAGTTACGTTGTGACGTTTGGCATACCCAAAGCACTCCCACGGTATCTGGGAGTTACACGATCTCATGGTCTAAGGAAAAGATACTTGAAATTGAAAAAGCTCTAGCAAACAAATTATACGATCTTGTGCTTATGTAACGCCCCAAGCCCGGAGCTTCAGTTGCCTTCCAGGGTTTCCGGGTTTTCGTCGCGTGTTTTGTTTGGTTCTTTGCAGTCATCTTTGGTTCTTGTGCATTGAATCATGTCATCATGCAACCCGTTTTAAAACTCTCTAAATAAATTGCATAGATCGTTGATCTATTTAAATTGAGGGATATTCACTATGGTGATTTCTCTTTATAACATATCCTCCCAATATTTAGGGAGCTATATTAAATATTCCATGTTCGGAATCACCCATAACACACGTGCAAAACTCTTTCCATGTCTATTCCTCATCGAGTTTGACCTCCAAACCTTGTCAATATTTCTCTCTATTTTATCAAGGCTTCCTCTAAAAATCCCCTTCCCATTTTATTTAAATTCCTCACATTTTTGTGAGTCCGGGCAAATTAACCGTATGCTCAACTTCTTCCTCTAAACCCTCTTTCTTTTCTTTCTTTATCTCTGTTTTTTTTCTTTTCTTTATTAGAGAGAGTGAGAGAAGGAGCCCAGCAGCTCCCAACCTCCCACCTAGGCCCAGCCGCCGGCCTATAGGCCCAGCCTAGCGCCCACCTAACCCTAGCTCGACCGACCCTGCACCTCTCCCTCTCGTTCCCTCTGCCGCCGCCACCTCCCTCGATCCCATCCCTCTCCCTTTGCTCGACCCCCTTCTCTTCTCGTTCCCCTGCTCGCGCCGCCAGAGAGGAGCAGAGCCCCGCTCCTCCCGATCCACCTCGCGCGCGACCCCGCCGCCAACGTCCCTCGCGCCGCCACCTGCTCGCTCGACCCTCTCCATCCTCGTCTCGATAGGGAGAGGCTCCCGAGCTGCCGCTGCCGCCCGGATCCATCATCCCCGACCCCATGACCGCCTCCCCATCATCATCTCTGGCAAGAGGCCGTCACCAAGCTCGACGTCGCTCTCCTGCACCTCCGCCGTTCGCCTCCTGCAGCCCGAGCGCCTCGACTCAGCGCCGCCCCGCCATGGATGCCGCCATGGACGCCGAGCTCCTCCGCATCACCCCTGCCTCGACCCTGTTTCGCCTCTGCACCGCGCCGCCCCGTCGACCCGCTGCGTCCTCGCGTCTCCCTTCCTCGTCCCGCACCCGAGCCGTCCTGGAGCTCGTCCGCCACCCACAAGCCGCCGCCCTAGCCTCGGGTCTGGCGGGCTCCCGTGCGCCCTCGCCCGGCCAAGTCCATCGCCATCGCCGCCTGTTCTGCCCATCCCTGCATCGGACCCCGACGAGCTGGCTGCCCCGTTGGCCATGCTGCCTTTGTCGTGGCCAGGTCAACACACACACACGGAGTCCATCTTTGGTTGCACTCCAAGTCGGCCATGCCTTGCTGTCTCCTGCACACTGTTGGTCAACAGTTGATGCACGCCAAGTACCACGACATACGGCGCCCGAACGACTACTACACCGGAACGCCAAGTACATGGATACGCCAAGTACCCCTACGCACGAAGACGCCAAGTCCGTTCCGGGATTCATCAAGTACCGCTACCAATGGCTCGAAAGTCTAACGAACGTGAACCCCTACT
The DNA here is from genome assembly GCA_032464435.1 of Aegilops umbellulata. Lineage (NCBI taxonomy): Eukaryota > Viridiplantae > Streptophyta > Magnoliopsida > Poales > Poaceae > Aegilops > Aegilops umbellulata. The sequence goes on along the minus strand of CP136058.1, from coordinate 153,399,531 downwards.
TCCATGACGACCGTCACGGGAACATCTACTTCCTCTACGAACTCGAACCGCTTCGAAAGTGATCCCTTGTAAGGTATAACCCCGAGACGATGACCCGTGAATCGAATGTTGTGTGATGTATGAGATGCACCGTTTGCACCGTGTCCGAATTGTCACTCGTTTCCATGCCACTAATCCATGGGAACCCGGTAGTCGGGAGCACCCCACCATCTCTAGCATGTTTCGCACATCCGCACGCTTCCTTTTGCACCGGTATCTCCATGAGTACCGGAACCGATATGTTGCCGTGGCACCATTTTCGGCTTCGTTGTCGTGGCACACTTTCTTTCCGCCACGATGACAAATGCTTCTTAATGCTCTTATCAACATTTTCATAATAATTGCATAAAACTTGAAATTGTCATCCGCATCATGATAACAACATTTAAAATATTTAAAATTACTGTTTGCATTAATTTGCATAAATGACATGCTAAAATGATTTATTTCATAACTAAATAACCGTAACTCGGAATTTAATAATTTATATATGTAAATGGGGTGGAAAAATGCATAGATTAACATGTTGCACTTTATTTTCCTGTTTAACAACAATAAAATATGCTTTAGGACAGAACAGTACCAAATCTAAAATACGCACATGAGGATTTTCCGGAATTGTTGTTGTTATTTCCGGCCTCATTTAAACTTGCCTAGATAGGTAGTTTTGTTATGCTTCACCCCTTGCCATGTTAACCAACATTTAATATTGTTGGGTAGCCTAAACAACAGAGAACTAAATAATTTATGTGGTGTTTCGTCAATATGCAACTCGTTGCATATTGAGCTCCACTTAATTTGTAGCGTTGTTTGATGCACTTTGCCATGCCATGCATATTTAACCGGACATGCATCATACTTGATTGTGCATCATGCCATGTTTATGTGATGGTTGTTTACTATGTTGTTTGTTTGTTTCCGGGTTGCTTCTCTCGTTAGCTTCGGTTTCGTTCCGGAGTTGTGAGGATTCGTTCGACTACGTCCGTTTTTCTTCTTCATGGACTTGTTCTTCCTCCTAGCGGGATCTCAGGCAAGATGACCATACCCTCAAAATCACTTCTATCTTTGCTTGCTAGATTGCTCGCTCTTTTGCTATGCCTATGCTGTGATACCTACCACTTGCTTATCATGCCTCCCATATTGTTAAACCAAGCCTCTAACCCACCTTGTCCTAGCAAACCGTTGTTTGGCTATGTTACCGCTTTGCTCAGCCCCTCTTATAGCGTTGCTAGTTGCAGGTGAAGATGAAGTTTGTTCCTTGTTGGAACATGGAGATGTTGTTCCTTGTTGGAACATGTTTACTTGTTGGGATATCACAATACCTTTTATATTATTAACGCATCTATATACTTGGTAAAGGGTGGAAGGTTCGGCCTTATGCCTGGTGTTTTGTTCCACTCTTGCCGCCCTAGTTTCCGTCATATCGGTGTTATGTTCCCGGATTTTGCGTCCCTAACGCGGTCGGGTGATTTATGGGACCCCCTTGACAGTTCGCTTTGAATAAGACTTTTCCAGCGAGGCCCAACATTGGTTTTACCATTTGACTCACCACCACCTACTTTTCCCTTGGGAGTAATTAACCCAAGGGTCATCTTTATTTAGCCCCCCCGGGCCAATGCTTGTCTAAGTGTTGGTCCAAACCAGAGCCACTTGCGGTGCCACCCCTAGGCAACTTGGGGTATCATCGGTTGCCGTACGTAGTGTTCATCCGGTGTTGCCCTGAGAACGAGATATGTGCAGCTCCTATCAGGATGTCGGCGCATCGGGCGGCTTTGCTGGACTTGTTTTATTGCTGTCCAAATGTCTTGTAGCCGGGATTCCGAGACTGACCGGGTCTTCCCGGGGAGAAGGAATATCCTTCGTTGATCGCGAGAGCTTATCATGGGCTAAGTTGGGACACCCCTGCAGGGTTTGAACTTTCGAAATCCATGCCCGCGGTTATGGGCAGATGGGAATTTGTTAATGCCCGGTTGTAGAAAACCCGAAATTGATCTTAATTACAATACACCAACCGCGTGTGTAACCGTGATGGTCTCTTCTCGGCGGGGTCCGGGAAGTGAATACGATTGTTGGAGTTATGCTTGACGTAAGTAGTTTCAGGATCACTTCTTGATCATAGTTGTTCGACCGTGCTTTTTCCTTCTCTTCTCGCTCTCATTTGCGTATGTTAGCCACCATATATGCTAGTCGCTTGCTGCAGCTCCACCTCATACCTTTTACCCTACCTATAAGCTTAAATAGTCTTGATCTCGCGGGTGTGAGATTGCTGAGTCCCCGTGACTCACAGATACTTCCAAAACCAGTTTGCAGGTGCCGATGAAACCGTGCAGGAGACGCACCCGAGCTCAAGGAAGAGCTTGATGAAGATCTTGTTCATTGTGTTGTTTCATTTCTGTTGATCAATAGTGGAGCCCAGTTGGGGTCGATCGTGGACCTTTGTCGCTTTTGGGGTTTCTTCTTTTATTTTGGCTCCGTAGTCGGGCCATGTTTGTAACTGTATGATGTAATGTTTATTCATGTATTTGTGTGAAGTGGCGATTGTAAGCCAACTATGTATCTCTTTCCCTTATGTATTACATGGATTGTGTGAAGATTACCTCACTTGCGACATTGCTTTCAATGCAGTTATGCCTCTAAGTCGTGCTTCGACACGTGGGAGATATAGCCGCATCGAGGGCGTTACAAGTTGGTAATCAGAGCCTTTCCCGACCTTAGGAGCCCCCACTGATTGATCGTCTTAGCGGCCGAGTTGTGTCTAGAAAAAAATGTTTTGAGTCATTTAGGAATTATGTATCGGAGAGTTTAGGAATTCTTTTTACTCCCCAGTCTTCTCTTCACTCTGGTAAGGCATCCTGACGTAGAGTTTTAACTCTTCTCTTCTCAAATTTCACTAAAAAAAATTTTTAGGATCACGCGGGTATCTTAGAATCGTTCCGATGGTTTTATGATGACAACATTGTCTTGGTTGCCTCCCGTCAGCAGGGGTTTTAGAGGAGGTGTCCCGGGGAGTTGAGCTCCGAGGTGTTGTCGTCATAATTTTATCGTCGCGGTTTTGGAATACCTGAGTTTAGTACGCCGACATCGAAAATCTCTTTTGTACAGTTGTTGGTGAGATAACCCTGATAGCCTAGTACTGAGGCGAGTGCGGGAGTATTGCCATAGCTCGTATAACGGATGCTTTTCGAAGGTTGAGGTAGACGATTTCCGAAGGTTTCTTGGTTATGTGTTGAAGGATGGATACAACTGGATCTAGGTATTGTTAGTTTGGGTGATATATTTTGTGTCCCCTGTATCCCCAACACCTTATTGCATAACCAGAAAGTTTCGGGAGTTTATAGGTGGGAATTCAAGTAGCTCCTAGATTATCTTTCCTACAGACACATGATACGATATGGGGTCTATCATATGTTTGTTTCCGGCTCATTTCCTAAGCCAATCCCTTGTTTTGTTTTAGTTGTGGTATTCGAGTTGCTTCAAAGTCAAGTGTTGATTCCATACCTTTTCCAAGTGGTGTTCTCATATTGCTATGTGAATACTAATCTTTCTTGATCATCGAGGTTGTCATGTTAATTCTTTTTTAACCGGTGTGTCCCTCTTCAAGTGGATCCGATCACTTCATCATTCGCAAGATCAATTATCAGTTCTTCTCAACGGTGTTTGCTTCATCCGTTCCAAGTTGTCTTTGTTTTCCCGCCCTACCACCCTTATTTCTTCAAGGACACAGATTTCGTGATCAAGTATCCATTTTATTCTTGAGAAGTCTCTTCATTTTTCTTCTTTCTTTCAATGTTCTTATCCGGCGATTTTCTATGAAGATGCGCAACAACTTCAACACTCGCTATTCATTTGTTCCGGAGTGATGAAGATATCTCAAAAGATTCAAGTTTCCATTCTCAATTCACTCAAGTTCTTTTGAGGATGCTATCTCATTCAAGCCATTTGAGTCAACCGGTGCAATCTCTCTTTTCAAGAAATCATTCAACGGTGTATCTTTTCAGTGGGCCCTAACCCACAGGTCTTTTCCCAGGATCTTACCCGATTCTTCTAATTTTCCCGGAGCTTCAAAAATTCTTTTCAAAGTTTGACGTAAGAATGAATTATCATCAGTCATATTCCTTCTCCAAGATCACTTTCAAATTCTTTTCATTGTTGGTTCAACCTTTCTAATTTTCATCCCGGAGTATCTTAACAATTCATGGTGGTGTTTCTCATTGTCATTCTCAACATTTGAAGACCGAAGAAGAGTTTCTCTTCAATCTAATCCGTTCTCTCAAAGATGCGTGGTTCTAGCTTGTTGCCATTCTCTCATAATTGTTTTCGTTTGTGAGAATTCTTTTTATCCATCTGAAGCATTTCATGAGTTATTTCCATTTCTTTTCCCCGAAGGCCATCATTTCATAATTCCTCATTCTCAGCTTTCAGCTCCTGTTTTCAAAATCATACCGGTGCATCATTCAATATTCTCTAATCAGTTCATGATCTCTTCGTTCTCATGTATCTAAATACTAGCAAGCATCTTCGTTCATTTTCAATTTTTACGGTGTTTCGTTCAACATTCCTGTTCCGTTGTTATCATACCAATTCATTCATTCGTTCCAATCCTACCAGTGGTTCGTTGAAGACTTTTCCCAAGTTTGTGCTATATATCTCTTAATCCTTCCTACGAGAATAACTAGTATGCCAAATCCATTGCTTATCATCAATTTAATTGGTGAAGGATACGCATAACATAATTCTTGTTCTTGTTTCTTCCAAGTGATTAATTCCTTATTCCGGAGGTTCATCAAAATTCTTGATTTCAATTGTTTCATCTTGTCTTCCTCGGAGTTCCAAGCTCTCGCAATTATATCACCACGGAGATCCATATAATCATTGCAAGGCTTCACCTTGTGTTCAACTTCTCTTCCTTTTTTATCATCCTTTTATTACCGAAGTTCTTTATGGAGGATACATGATGGTTCACAAAGGATTTAATTCCTTCTCGAAGTTCTCATCGAGATTCTTTTCAGAGGAGCTCGAGTATTCTTTATCTTGCATTTTAAAGTGCAATTCTTTCAACCGTATCATTCGAGGTGGTATTTTGTCATTCTTGATAACTTGAGTTCATGTCTCATAATTCACATGTTGTCGAGAATGAGGTATATTAAATCCATCAATTTCGTCCTTGGAGTTATCTTGGGTTAGATTTCACCTAAAGCCTTCCCTAAGGATTGTTGCTATTTGTGGTGCTTATCAATGATCCAAGTTTTCTCCTATCCTCTCGGCGAGAGAAGTTTTAATCTCTTCGTTGATCTCAAGCAAGCAGTTGTTTCCGTTAGTGGCGTTTATCACCTCATAATGTTGAGATGTTTCCAGAAGTCCACTACAAGCTTATTCTTTTCGTTGTTGGTTTTCCAACAACTCCATTCAATCTTTCTTTTAAGGAGACTCTTTCAAATTCAATTGTGATGGAAGTTGTTGTTCTCTTCTCTGTTCTCTTGATTCCACTCTTTCATTTGTCCCGAAGGCATTGTGATGTTGCTCTCTTCGCACATCATCTCAAATTGTGAGGATCGTGTCATTTTCCTTGCTTATCGATTTAACCGGAGTGTTGTGTCTATCATTCCTCTTTAACCGGAGTCTCATCCAAGTGCTTTCATTTTGCCAAGTTCATATTCTATTACTACATTTCCAACCGGAGTGTTGTATCATCTCTTCAATATCGTCTCATCGTATCAACTTTTCTTCTCTTTTCTACCAAAGTGCTGTCAAATTATATCATTCTGATTCCTTCTATATTTCGTTTTGGCCGGAGTGGCTTCAATGTCAATCATGTCATTTAAGCTCTTCTTTCTCGCCGTATTCCATGTTCCTTGTTCCTCTTGCTGAACGCAGTGTTTGTTTTTCGTTCACCTCCGTCGTGTCTTTTCTTCAAGCTTTGCGACCTCTCAAGGTTCTTTGGTTTCACTCGTTTGTCAAAGAAGCAACTTAGTTTTACCTCTCCTCTTTATCTTCCGTTTTCCCTCCGGTGCCATTCTAGATCTCGGGACGAGATCCTCTCGTAGTGGTGGAGTGTTGTAATGCCCCAAGCCTGGAGCTTCAGTTGCCTTCCAGGGTTTCCGGGTTTTCGTCGCGTGTTTTGTTTGGTTCTTTGCTGTCATCTTTGGTTCTTGTGCATTGCATCATGTCATCATGCAACCCGTTTTAAAACTCTCTAAATAAATTGCATAGATCGTTGATCTATTTAAATCAAGGGATATTCACAATGGTGATTTCTCTTTATAACATATCCTCCCAATATTTAGGGAGCTATATTAAATATTCCATGTTCGGAATCACCCATAACACACGTGCAAAACTCTTTCCATGTCTATTCCTCATCGAGTTTGACCTCCAAACCTTGTCAATATTTCTCTCTATTTTATCAAGGCTTCCTCTAAAAATCCCCTTCCCATTTTATTTAAACTCCTCACATTTTTGTGAGTCCGGGCAAATTAACCGTATTCTCAGCTTCTTCCTCTAACCCCTCTTTCTTTTCTTTCTTTATCTCTGTTTTTTTTCTTTTCTTTATTAGAGAGAGTGAGAGAAGGAGCCCAGCAGCTCCCAACCTCCCGCCTAGGCCCAGCCGCCGGCCTCTAGGCCCAGCCCAGCGCCCACCTAACCCTAGCTCGACCGACCCCGCACCTCTCCCTCTCGTTCCCTCTGTCGCCGCCACCTCCCTCGATCCCATCCCTCTCCCTTTGCTCGACCCCCTTCTCTTCTCGTTCCCCTGCTCGCGCCGCCAGAGAGGAGCAGAGCCCCGCTCCTCCCGATCCACCTCGCGTGCGACCCCGCCGCCAACGTACCTCGCGCCGCCACCTGCTCGCTCGACCCTCTCCATCCTCGTCTCGATCGGGAGAGGCTCCCGAGCTGCCGCCGCCGCCTGGATCCATCATCCCCGACCCCATGACCGCCTCCCCATCATCATCTTCGGCAAGAGGCCGTCACCAAGCTCGACGTCGCTCTCCTGCACCTCCGCCGTTCGCCTCCTGCAGCCCGAGCGCCTCGACTCAGCGCCGCCCCGCCATGGATGCCGCCATGGACGCCGAGCTCCTCCGCATCACCCCTGCCTCGACCATGTTTCGCCTCTGCACCGCGCCGCCCCGTCGACCCGCTGCGTCCTCGCGTCTCCCTTCCTTGTCCCGCACCCGAGCCGTCCTGGAGCTCGTCCGCCTCCCCCAAGCCGCCGCCCTAGCCTCGGGTCTGGCGGGCTCCCGTGCGCCCTCGCCCGGCCAAGTTCGTCACCATCGCCGCCTGTTCTGCCCGTCCCTGCATCGGACCCCGACGAGCTGGCTGCCCCGTTGGCCTTGCTGCCTTTGTCGTGGCCAGGTCAATACAGACACGCGGAGTCCATCTTTGGTTGCACTCCAAGTCGGCCATGCCTTGCTGCCTCCTGCACACTGTTGGTCAACAGTTGATGCACGCCAAGTACCACGACATACGGCGCCCGAACGACTACTACACCGGAACGCCAGGTACATGGATACGCCAAGTACCCCTACGCACGAAGACGCCAAGTCCGTTCCGGGATTCATCAAGTACCGCTACCAATGGCTCGAACGTCTAACGAACGTGAACCCCTACTTCCACGACGACCGTCACGGGAACATCTACTTCCTCTACGAACTCGAACCGCTCCGAAAGTGATCCCTTGTAAGGTATAACCCCGAGACGATGACCCGTGGATCGAATGTTGTGTGATGTATGAGATGCACCGTTTGCACCGTGTCCGAATTGTCACTCGTTTCCATGCCACTAATCCGTGGGAACCTGGTAGTTAGGAGCACCCCACCATCTCTAGCATGTTTCGCACATCCGCACGCTTCCTTTTGCACCGGTATCTCCATGAGTACCGGAACCGATATGTTGCCGTGGCACCATTTTCGGCTTCATTGCCGTGGCACACTTTCTTTCTGCCATGATGACAAATGCTTCTTAATGCTCTGATCAACATTTTCATAATAATTGCATAAAACTTGAAATTGTCATCCGCATCATGATAACAACATTTAAAATATTTAAAATTGCTGTTTGCATTAATTTGCATAAATGACATGCTAAAATGATTTATTTCATAACTAAATAACCGTAACTCGGAATTTAATAATTTATATATGTAAATGGGGTAGAAAAATGCATAGATTAACATGTTGCACTTTATTTTCCTGTTTAAGAACAATAAAATATGCTTTAGGGCAGAACAGTACCCAATCTAAAATACGCACATGAGGATTTTCCGGAATTGTTGTTGTTATTTCCGGCCTCATTTAAACTTGCATAGATAGGTAGTTTTGTTATGCTTCACCCCTTGCCATGTTAACCAACATTTAATATTGTTGGGTAGCCTAAACAAGAGAGAACTAAATAATTTATGTGGTGTTTCGTCAATATGCAACTCGTTGCATATTGAGCTCCACTTAATTTGTAGCGTTGTTTGATGCACTTTGCCATGCCATGCATATTTAACCGGACATGCATCATACTTGATTGTGCATCATGCCATGTTTATGTGATGGTTGTTTACTATGTTGTTTGTTTGTTTCCGGGTTGCTTCTCTCGTTAGCTTCGGTTTCGTTCCGGAGTTGTGAGGATTCGTTCGACTACGTCCGTTTGTGTTCTTCATGGACTCGTTCTTCCTCCTAGCGGGATCTCAAGCAAGATGACCATACCCTCGAAATCAGTTCTATCTTTGCTTGCTAGATTGCTCGCTCTTTTGCTATGCCTATGCTGCGATACCTACCACTTGCTTATCATGCCTCCCATATTGTTAAACCAAGCCTCTAACCCACCTTGTCCTAGCAAACCGTTTTTTGGCTATGTTACCGCTTTGCTCAGCCCCTCTTATAGCGTTGCTAGTTGCAGGTGAAGATGAAGTTTGTTCCTTGTTGGAACATGGAGATGTTGTTCCTTGTTGGAACATGTTTACTTGTTGGGATATCACAATACCTTTTATATTATTAACGCATCTATATACTTGGTAAAGGGTGGAAGGCTCGGCCTTATGCCTGGTGTTTTGTTCCACTCTTGCCGCCCTAGTTTCCATCATATCGGTGTTATGTTGCCGGATTTTGCGTCCCTAACGCGGTCGGGTGATTTATGGGACCCCCTTGACAGTTCGCTTTGAATAAGACTTTTCCAGCGAGGCCCAACATTGGTTTTACCATTTGACTCACCACCACCTACTTTTCCCTTGGGAGTAATTAACTCAAGGGTCATCTTTATTTAGCCCCCCGGGCCAATGCTTGTCTAAGTGTTGGTCCAAACCAGAGCCACTTGCGGTGCCACCCCTAGGCAACTTGGGGTATCGTCGGTTGCCGTACGTAGTGTTCATCCGGTGTTGCCCTGAGAACGAGATATGTGCAGCTCCTATCAGGATGTCGGCGCATCGGGCGGCTTTGCTGGACTTGTTTTATTGCTGTCGAAATGTCTTGTAGCCGGGATTCCGAGACTGATCGGGTCTTCCCGGGGAGAAGGAATATCCTTCGTTGATCGCGAGAGCTTATCATGGGCTAAGTTGGGACACCCCTGCAGGGTTTGAACTTTCGAAAGCCGTGCCCGCGGTTATGGGCAGATGGGAATTTGTTAATGTCCGGTTGTAGAAAACCTGAAGTTGATCTTAATTACAATACACCAACCGCGTGTGTAACCGTGATGGTCTCTTCTCGGCGGGGTCCGGGAAGTGAACACGGTTGTTGGAGTTATGCTTGACGTAAGTAGTTTTAGGATCACTTCTTGATCATAGTTGTTCGACCGTGCTTTTGCCTTCTCATCTCGCTCTCATTTGCGTATGTTAGCCACCATATATGCTAGTCGCTTGCTGCAGCTCCACCTCATACCTTTTACCCTACCTATAAGCTTAAAAAGTCTTGATCTCGCGGGTGTGAGATTGCTGAGTCCCCGTGACTCACAGATACTTCCAAAACCAGTTTGCAGGTGCCGATGAAACCGTGCAGGAGACGCACCCGAGCTCAAGGAAGAGCTTGATGAAGATCTTGTTCATTGTGTTGTTTCATTTCAGTTGATCAGTAGTGGAGCCCAGTTGGGGTCGATCGTGGACCTTTGTCGCTTTTGGGGTTTCTTCTTTTATTTTGGCTCCGTAGTCGGGCCCTGTTTGTAACTGTATGATGTAATGTTTATTCATGTATTTGTGTGAAGTGGCGATTGTAAGCCAACTATGTATCTCTTTCCCTTATGTATTACATGGGTTGTGTGAAGATTACCTCACTTGCGACATTGCTTTCAATGCGGTTATGCCTCTAAGTCGTGCTTCGACACGTGGGAGATATAGCCGCATCGAGGGCGTTACAGCTTATGCTTAGGATTGGGTCTTGTCCATCACATAATTCTCCTAATGATGTGATCTCGTTATCAATGACATCCAATGTCCATAGTCAGGAAACCATGACTATCAGTTGATCAACGAGCTAGTCAACTAGAGGCTTACTAGGGACATGTTGGTGTCTATGTATTCACACATGTATTACGATTTCCGGATAACACAATTATAGCATGAATAAAAGACAATTATCATGAACAAGGAAATATAATAATAATGCTTTTATTATTGCCTCTAGGGCATATTTCCAACAGTCTCCCACTTGCACTAGAGTCAATAATCTAGTTACATTGTGATGAATCGAACACCCATAGAGTTCTGGTGTTGATCATGTTTTGCTCTAGGGAGAGGTTTAGTCAACGGATCTGCGACATTCAGATCCGTATGCACTTTACAAATTTCTATGTCTCCATCTTGAACATTTTCACGAATGGAGTTGAAGCGACGCTTGATGTGCCTGGTCTTCTTGTGAAACCTGGGCTCCTTGGCAAGTGCAATAGCTCCAGTGTTGTCACAGAAGAGTTTGATCGGCCCCAACGCATTGTGTATGACTCCTAGGTCGGTGATGAACTCCTTCACCCAAATTGCTTCATGCTCTGCCTCCGAGGCTGCCATGAACTCCGCTTCACATGTAGATCCCGCCACGACGCTCTGCTTGCAGCTGCACCAGCTTACTACTCCACCATTCAACATATACACGTATCCGGTTTGTGACTTAGAGTCATCCAGATCTGTGTCGAAGCTGGCGTCGACGTAACCCTTTACGACGAGCTCTTCGTCACCTCCATAAACGAGAAACATGTCCTTAGTCCTTTTCAGGTACTTCAGGATATTCTTGACCGCTGTTCAGTGTTCCTTGCCTGGATTACTTTGGTACCTTCCTACCAAACTTACGACAAGGTTTACATCAGGTCTGGTACACAGCATGGCATACATAATAGACCCTATGGCCGTGGCATAGGGGATGACACTCATCTCTTCTATATCTTCTGCCGTGGTCGGGCATTGAGCTGAGCTCAATTTCACACCTTGCAACACAGGCAAGAACCCCTTCTTGGACTGATCCATATTGAACTTTTTCAATATCTTTTCAAGGTATGTGCTTTGTGAAAGACCTATGAGGCGTCTTGATCTATCTCTATAGATCTTGATGCCTAATATATAAGCAGCTTCTCCAAGGTCCTTCATTGAAAAACTCTTATTCAAGTAGGCCTTAATGCTGTCCAAAAGTTCTATATCATTTCCCATCCAAAGTATGTCATCTACATATAATATGAGAAATGCTACAGAGCTCCCACTCACTTTCTTGTAAACGCAGGCTTCTCCATAAGTCTGCATAAACCCAAACGCCTTGATCATCTCATCAAAGCGAATGTTCCAACTCTGAGATGCTTGCACCAGCCCATAAATGGATCGCTGCAGCTTGCATACCTTGTTAGCATTCTTAGGGTCGACAAAACCTTCCGGCTGCATCATATACAGTTCTTCCTTAAGATAGCCGTTAAGGAATGCCGTTTTGACGTCCATTTGCCATATCTCATAATCATAGTATGCGGCAATTGCAAACATGATTCGGACGGACTTCAGCTTCGCTACGGGAGAGAAAGTCTCATCGTAGTCAACCCCTTGAACTTGCCGATAACCCTTAGCGACAAGTCGAGCTTTATAGATGGTAACATTACCATCCGCGTCCGTCTTCTTCTTAAAGATCCATTTGTTTTCTATCGCTCGACGATCATCTGGCAAGTATGTCAAAGTCCATACTTTATTTTCATACATGGATCCTATCTCGGATTGCATGACCTCCAGCCATTTGTTGGAATCTGGGCCCGCCATCGCTTCTTCATAGTTCGAAGGTTCACCGTTGTCTAACAACATGATTTCCAGGACCGGGTTGCCGTACCACTCTGGTGCGGAACGTGTCCTTGTGGACCTACGAAGTTCAGTAGTAACTTGATCTGAAGTTTCATGATCATCATCATTAACCTCCTCTCTAACCGGTGGAGGCACCACAGAAACATTTTCTTGAGCTGCGCTACTATCCGGTTCAAGAGGTAATACTTCATCAAGTTCCACTTTCCTCCCACTTACTTCTTTCGAGAGAAACTCTTTCTCCAGAAAGGATCCATTCTTGGCAACAAAGATCTTGCCTTCGGATCTTAGGTAGAAGGTATACCCAATAGTTTCCTTAGGGTATCCTATGAAGACGCATTTTTCCGACTTGGGTTCGAGCTTTTCAGGTTGAAGTTTCTTGACATAAGCATGGCATCCCCAAACTTTTAGAAACGACAGCTTAGGTTTCTACCCAAACCATAATTCATACGGTGTCGTCTCAACGGATTTAGACGGTGCCCTATTTAAAGTGAATGTAGCTGTCTCTAGAGCGTATCCCCAAAATGATAGCGGTAAATCAGTAAGAGACATCATATATCGCACCATATCCAATAGAGTGCGATTACGACGTTCGGACACAATGTTACGTTGAGGTGTTCCAGGCGGCGTGAGTTGTGAAACGATTCCACATTTCCTTAAGTGTGTGCCAAATTCGTGACTTAAATATTCTCCTCCACGATCTGATCGTAAGAACTTTATTTTTCGGTCACGTTGATTCTCTACCTCATTATGAAATTCCTTGAACTTTTCAAAGGTCTCAGACTTGTGTTTCATCAAGTAGACATACCCATATCTACTCAAGTCATCAGTAAGAGTGAGAACATAACGATATCCTCCGCGAGCCTCAACACTCATTGGACCGCACACATCAGTATGTATGATTTCCAATAAGTTGGTTGCTTGCTCCATTGTTCCAGAGAATGGAGTCTTGGTCATTTTGCCCATGAGGCATGGTTCGCATGTGTCAAATGCTTCATAATCGAGAGACTCTAAAAGTCCATCAGCATGGAGCTTCTTCATGCGCTTGACACCAATGTGACCAAGGCGGCAGTGCCACAAGTATGTGGGACTATCGTTATCAACTTTACATCTTTTGGTATTCACACTATGAATATGTGTAACATCACGCACGAGATTCATTAAGAATAAACCATTGAGCATCGGAGCATGACAATAAAACATATCACTCATATAAATAGAACAACCATTATTCTCGGATTTAAATGAGTAGCCATCTCGTATTAAACAAGATCCAGATACAATGTTCATGCTCAAACTTGGCACCAAATAACAATTATTGAGGTTTAAAACTAATCCCGTAGGTAAATGTAGAGGTAGCGTGCCGACGGCGATCACATCGACCTTGGAACCATTCCCGACGCGCATCGTCACCTCGTCCTTCGCCAGTCTCCGCTTATTCCGCAGCTCCTGCTTTGAGTTACAAATATGAGCAACGACACTGGTATCAAATACCCAGGAGCTACTACGAGCACTGGTAAGGTACACATCAATTACATGTATATCACATATACCTTTAGTGTTGCTGGCCTTCTTGTTCGCTAAGTATTTGGGACAGTTCCGCTTCCAGTGACCCTTCCCTTTGCAATAAAAGCACTCAGTCTCAGGCTTGGGTCCATGCTTTGACTTCTTCCCGGCAACTGGCTTACCGGGCGCGGCAACATCCTTGCCGTCGTTCTTGAAGTTCTTCTTACCCTTGCCTTTCTTGAACTTAGTGGTTTTATTGACCATCAACACTTGATGTTCCTTTTTGATTTCAACCTCTGCTGATTTCAGCATAGCAAATACCTCAAGAATGGTCTTTACCATCCCCTGCATATTGTAGTTCATCACAAAGCTCTTGTAGCTAGGTGGGAGCGACTGAAGGATTCTGTCAATGACCGCCTCATCTGGGAGGTTAATCTCCAGCTGAGTCAAGCGGTTGTGCAACCCAGACATCTTGAGTATGTGTTCACTGATAGAACTATTTTCCTCCATCTTACAACTGTAGAACTTGTCAGAGACTTCATATCTCTCGACCCGGGCATGAGCTTGGAAAACTAGTTTCAGCTCCCCGAACATCTCATATGCTCCATGATGCTCAAAACGCTTTTGGAGCCCCGGTTCTAAGCTGTAAAGCATGCCGCATTGAACGAGGGAGTAATCATCAGCACGAGACTGCCAAGCATTCATAATGTCTTGGTTCTCTGGGATGGGTGCTTCACCTAGCAGTGCTTCTAGGACATATTGTTTCCTGGCAGCTATGAGGATGATCCTCAGGTTCCGGACCCAGTCCGTATAGTTGCTGCCATCGTCTTTCAGCTTGGTTTTCCCTAGGAATGCGTTGAAGTTCATGTTGACATTAGCTTGGGCCATTTGATCTACAAGACATATTGCAAAGTTTATTTAGACTAAGTTCATGATAATTAAGTTCATCTAATCAATTTAATGAACTCCCACTCAGATTAGACATCCCTCTAGTCATCTAAGTGAAACATGATCCGACTCGACTAGGCCGTGTCCGATCATCACGTGAGACGGACTAGTCATCATCGGTGAACATCTCCATGTTGATCGTATCTTCCATATGACTCATGTTCGACCTTTCGGTCTCTTTTGTTCCGAGGCCATGTCTGTACATGCTAGGCTCGTCAAGTCAACCTAAGTGTTTGCATGTGTAAATCTATCTTACACCCGCTGTATGTGAACGTTGGAATCTATCACACCCGATCATCACGTGGTGCTTCGAAACAACAAACTGTCGCAACGGCGCATAGTTAGGGGGAACACTTTCTTGAAATTTATTATGAGGGATCATCTTATTTACTACCGTCATTCTAAGTAAACAAGATGCAAAACATGATAAACATCACATGCAATCAAATAATAATAGTGACATGATATGGCCAATATCATATAGCTCCTTTGATCTCCATCTTGGGGCTCCATGATCATCTTGTCACCGGCATGACACCATGATCTCCATCATCATGATCTCCATCATTGTGTCTCCATGAAGTTGCTCGCCAACTATTACTTCTACTACTACGACTAACACGTTTAGCAATAAAGCAAAGTAATTTACATGGAGTTTCCAATGACACGCAGGTCATACAAAAAATAATGACAACTCCTATGGCTCCTGCCGGTTGTCATACTCATCGACATGCAAGTCGTGATTCCTATTACATGAACATGATCTCATACATCACATATATATCATTCATCATTCATCACAACTTTGGCCATATCATATCACAAAGCACTTGCTGCAAAAACAAGTTAGACGTTCTCTAATTGTTGTTGCAAGTTTTACGTGGCTGCAATAGGGTTCTAGCAAGAACGTTTTCTTACCTACGTAAAAGCCACAACATGATTTGTCAACTTCTATTAACCCTTCATAAGGACCCTTTTCGTCGAATCCGCTCCAACTAAAGTGTAACGCCCTCGATGCGGCTATATCTCCCACGTGTCGAAGCACGACTTAGAGGCATAACCGCATTGAAAGCAATGTCGCAAATGAGGTAATCTTCACACAACCCATGTAATACATAAGGGAAAGAGATACATAGTTGGCTTACAATCGCCACTTCACACAATACAAGAGTAAAGCATTACATCATACAGATACAATCAAGGTCCGACTACGGAACCAAACTAAAAGAAGACTACCCCAAATGCTACACAGATCCCCGATCGTCCCGACTGGGCTCCACTACTGATCAACTGAAACGAAACAACATAATGAACAAGATCTTCATCGAGCTCCTCCTTGAGCTCGGGTGCGGCACCTGCACGGTTTCATCGGCATCTGCAAACTGGTTTTTGGAAGTATCTGTGAGTCACGGGGACTCAGCAATCTCACACCATCGCGATCAAGACTATTTAAGCTTATAGGTAGGGTAAAAGGTATGAGGTGGAGCTGTAGCAAGCGACTAGCATATATGGTGGCTAACATACGCAAATGAGAGCGATAAAAGAAGGCAAAAGCACGGTCGATGAACTATGATCAAGAAGTGATCCTGAAACTACTTACGTCAAGCATAACTCCAACACCGTGTTCACTTCCCGGACTCCGCCGAGAAGAGACCATCACGGTTACACACACAGTTGATGTATTTTAATTAAGATCAACTTCAGGTTTTCTACAACCGGACATTAACAAATTCCCATCTGCCACATAACCGCTGGCACGGCTTTCGAAAGTTCAAACCCTGCAGGGGTGTCCCAACTTAGCCCATGATAAGCTCTCGCGATCAACGAAGGATATTCCTTCTCCCCGGGAAGACCCGGTCAGTCTCGGAATCCTGGCTACAAGACATTTCGACAGTAATAAATCAAGACCAGCAAAGCCGCCCGATGCGCCGACAAATCCCGATAGGAGCTGCACATATATCGTTCTCAGGGCACACCGGATGAGCAAGACGTCGGGTTGGCATAGACCCTGATTGCCCAGGGGGCGCCGGACATCGCTCGGTTTGGACCAGCACTCAAAGGAGAACTGGCCCGGGGGGCTAAAATAAAGATGACCCTCGGGCTCCGGAAACCCAAGGGAAATAAAAGGGCATAGGTGAGGCAAATGGTAAAACCAATGTTGGGCCTTGCTGGAGGAGTCTTATTCAGAGCGAACTGTCAAGGGGGTCCCATAAATCACCCGACCGTGTTAGGGACGCAAAATCCGGGAACACAATACCGATATGACAGAAACTAGGGCAGCAAGAGTGGAACAAAACACCAGGCATAAGGCCGAGCCTTCCACCCTTTACCAAGTATATAGATGCGTTAATAATATAAGAGATATTGTGATATCCCAACAAGTAAACATGTTCCAACAAGGAACAACATCTTCATGTTCCAACAAGGAACAAACTTCATCTTCACCTGCAACTAACAACGCTATAAGAGGGGCTGAGCAAAGCGGTAACATAGCCAAACAACGGTTTGCTAGGACAAGGTGGGTTAGAGGCTTGGTTTAACAATATGGGAGGCATGATAAGCAAGTGGTAGGTATCGCAGCATAGGCATAGCAAAAGAGCGAGCAACTAGCAAGCAAAGATAGAAGTGATTTCGAGGGTATGGTCATCTTGCCTGAGATCCCGCTAGGAAGAAGAACGAGTCCATGAAGAAGACAAACGGACGTAGTCGAACGAATCCTCACAACTCCGGAACGAAACCGAAGCTAACGAGAGAAGCAAACCGGAAACAAACAAACAACATAGTAAACAACCATCACATAAACATGGCATGATGCACAATCAAGTATGATGCATGTCCGGTTTAAGAGCATGACAAAGCATGGCAAAGTGCAACAAACAATATTACAAATTAAGTGGAGCTCAATATGCAACGAGTTGCATATTGACGAAACACCACAACAATTGTTTAGTTCTCTCCCGTTTATGTACTCAACAATATTAAATATTGTTAAACATGGCAAGAGGTGAAGCATAAGATAAACTATCTATTTAGGCAAGTTTAAATGAGGCAGGAACAACAAACAATATTTCCGGAAAATCCTCATTTGCATATTTTAGATTTGGTACTGTTCTGCCCTAAACCATATGGTAGAGTTATTAAACAGCAAAATAGAGGGCACCATGTTAAACTAGGCATTTTTTCACCCCATTTACATATAAAGTTCAATAAATTTGGAGCTACGGTTATTTAGTTATGAAATAAATCATTTTTAACATGGCATTTAAGCAAATTTAAACAAACAACATTTTAGACATTTTAATTGTTGTTATCATGATGCGGATGACATGAACAAGTTTTATGCAATTTTTACGAAAATGTTGACAAGAGCATTATGAAGCATTTGTCGTCGTGGCGGAAACGAAAAAGGGTGCCACGGCAACAACAACGGAAATGGTGCCACGGCAACATTCCGGTTCCGATAACTCGATTGAGATGTCGGTGCAAAAGAAAGTGTGCGGATGCGCGGAACATGCTAGAGATGGTGGGGTGATCCCGACTACCGGGTTCCCACGAGTTAGTGGCATGGAAACGAGTGACAATTCGAATACGGTGCAAACGGTGCATCTCGTACAACACATGCATTCTGTCCATGGCGGTCGTCTCGGCGGTTATACCTTCGAAGCGTGCCTTTTCAGAAAGGATCAAGTTCATAGTGGAAGTAGACGTTCTCGCGACGGTAGTGGAAGTAGTGGTACTATCGGTCCTCGACGGTAGTGGTACACGTTTTTTTTGTAGATGTTCGGGTCATCGTGGTGGTACTTGCCGCATCACCGGGTGTAGTCGTACACTTGGTCTTGTCGGATGCACGGCAACGGTAGTGGAACTTGGCGCTTGAGGTTCCAATACGGAGTCGTACGTGTAGCCGTTCACAGTCAAACTTGGCGCATCCGGGTCGAGTACTTGGCGAGTCCCCACGTAGAGGTACTTGGCGAAAAAATCCTGGAGACGATGCATCCGCCTACGTTTCTTGGCGGCGTTCTTGTTGGTCCAAAAAGAAGCATACAGGAGGCCGGTGGCAGGGACTTGGCGCTGGTCGATGCGGGCGAGCGGAGGCGCGTCCTCCTCCCCGCTCGAACGAAGCAGAGGCGGGGCAGGGGCTTGGACATGGCGACGGGAACCTGCCGGATCCGACAAGGAGTTGAACGAGGAGGTCAGGGAAGAGGCGTTGCTCGACGCAGGGTTGCCGGATCTGGTGCAGCGAGGGTCACAGGCGAGGCGGAGGAAGGCGAGGCTGGCGCAGGAGCTTGAGGGCGTGGGTGGCATGGTGGTGGAGGCGAGATCTGGGCGCGGTGTCCCATTCCCTGCGCCGGAATGGAGGGGGGCGCACCGACGAGGAGAGGACGGCGGCTTGGCGTGGCTCCGGCGACGGGGCGTGATGAAGGGGACTCGGGCAGGGGGTGAAGAAGACAACGCGAGGCAGGGCCGAAGTTGGGCTCCAGTTGCGGCGCAGGAGGCCCGGCGCGACGCTCGGAGGAGAGGGTCGGCATGCGCTGTTGGCGTCGAGGTCGAAGCGGGATGGACGGGCAGAAGGCGCTCGGGATCGAGCTCCTCTCGATCCAGAGCTTGGCTGCGGGCGCGGGACGGAGGAGGTGCAGCGCGGGGCAGGGGAAGAACGGGTGAGGGGGGATCTCTCCCGGTGGAGGCGACGAGGGGATCGGGCGTGGGGCACTGCCCCTCTGCGTGCGTGTGTAGTGGCGGCGTGGGAGGACGAGAGGGAGAGGATGAGAGGAAGAGATGGCATCGGGCGATGGGGTCGTACTGGCGGCGCGAGGGGAGAGGGAGTCTGCGAGGGGGTCGGGCTAGGGTTAGATAGGGAGCTGTTGGGCCTATGGGAGGTTGGGCCGGTCTGGGCTACAGGCTCTCTTCTCTCTCTCTCACTCCAAAGAAAACAAAAACAAAACAAAGATGAGAAAGAAAAGAAAGAGAGGTTAGGGGAAGAAGTTGGACACGCGGATAATTTTCCCGGACTCACAAAAATGCGCTTGTCCCAAGAAAATAGAAGTGAGCATGATTGCAACATTTAAATTCAAATTCATTTGAATTTAATTCAAATGGTTTGAATAGGAAGTGAGGGTTGGGAAGGTCCAAAAATGTTGAGAATTTTGGTGGGGCTTCGATAGATAGAGAAAGAATTATAGACAAGGTTAGAGAGTCAAAACATGAAGAAGAAAAGGCTAACAGATTTAACATGCATGTTTGTTGTGGTAAATTCCAAACTAATGGAATATTTATAATAGCTCCATAAATATTAGGAGGATACGTTATAAAGAGAAATCACCATGTGAATTCCCTCGATTTAAATAGATCAAAAGATCTATGCAATTTATTTAGTTGAGGTTTTTAAAAAAAATTAAATGACATGCTCGCATGATGACATGATGCAATGCAAAAATAAATAAATACACACAACGGAACTCGGAAAACATGGAAGGCGTCTGAAGCGTCGGTCTTGGGGCGTTACAACACTCCACCTCTACGAGAGGATCTCGTCCCGAGATCTAGGATGGCACCGGAGGGAAAAAACAGAAGAGGAAGATAAGCAGTAAAACTAAGTTGCTTCTTTGACAAACGAGAGAAACCAATGAACCTTGAGAGGTTGAACAAATTGAAAGAATAATACAATGGAGATGAGCGAGATTGTGAACACTCCGTTAGGTAAGAGAAACATAGAATACGACGAGAACCAAGAGGTTAAATGACAAGATAGATATTGACACCACTCCGGTTAAAACAAGATAGAGAAGGAATAAGAATGATATAATTTTGACAGCACTCCGACTGTAAATGGAAGGAATTGAACATGAACTTGGCAAAATGAAAGCACCTGGATGAGACTCCGGTTAAAAGAGGAATGATAGCCACAACACTCCGGTTAAATCAATAAGCAAGGAAAGAAAAAGGTCCTACCAAAACAAAATGATTTGACAAGAGAGCAACAACACAATGCCTCCGGAAGAAAGAATAGAAGATAGATCATTGGAAAGAAAGAAAGAATGGAGAAGAAAATGCCAACTTCTGCCACAAATGAGTTTGGAAAGCACCCTTAAAAAGAAGGACAGAACGGAGTTGTTGGAAAAACTAGCAACGAAAAGAATAAGTTTGTAGTGTGCTTATGGAAACATCTCAAAATTATGAGGTGAGCTTCTGCCACCAATGGAAACAAATGATTGGATTGATATCAACAAGGAGACGAGAAACTATTTCACCGGGAGGATAAAAGAAGAACTTGGGTCATTTATGAGCACCCTAAATAGCAACAATCCTTAGGAAATGCTTTAGGTGAAACATGACACAAGATAACTCCAACGAAGAGGTCGATGGGTTTAAAATACCTCATTCTTAACAACATGTGAGTCATGAAACATGAACTCAAATTATCAAGAATGACATAACACCACCTCAAAAGATAAGATAGAATGAATTGCACTTTAGAATGCAAGATGGCGAATGATTGAATCCTCAAAACAAGACATGTGTTGAACACCATGTTTATTTTAGAGTATAGCTTAGCGAATCATAACTCCGAGAGAAATCTTGAAGAACAATTGAAGAATGAAAAGAATCCTTGACGAGCCACCATGTTGAGCCTCCATGAAGAACTCCGGTAATAAAAGAATGATCACAAAGAAATGTAGGATGAAAAGAATAAGATTGAAGCCTTGCAATGATTATATGGAGCTTTGAAATGATATAACCGAGAAAAATTTGGAACTCCGGAAAGAAAGATGAACAAATGAACTGAGAAATTGATACCATTACGAACTCCGGAAGAATGAATCAATCACTTGGATGAAACAAGAACAAGAATTATGTTATGTGTATCCTTCACCAATTTAGATTGATGACAAGCAACGGATTACGCATACTACTTATTCTCGTTGAAAAAGGATTGAAGAGAGATATTGCTCAACTTGGGGAGGTCTTCAACGAACCACCGGTAGGATTGGAAAGAACGAATCAATCTATATGATAACCAAGGAAGAGAACTCTTGAACGAACCACCGTAAGAATTGGAAATGAAAGTAGCACAGGCACAATTCACCGTGAAGAATTAGAAAACAAATAAAGATGCTTGACAGAATTTAGATACATGAGAACGAAGAGATCATGAACTAATTAGAGGCTACTTGAATGATGCACCGGTATGATTTGGAGAACGAGAGCTGAAAGCTGGAATGAATAATTCTGAGATGATGGCTCCGGAGAATAAAACTGAAAAGACTCCTGAATTGCTCCGGATGGTTGAAATGAATTCTCACAATCGAAAACAATTATGAGAGGATGGCATCAAGCTAGAACCATGAATCTTCAAGAGAATGGACCAATATTTAAGAGAAACTCTTCTCCGGTCTTCAAATGTCGAGAATGACGATGAGAAACACCAGCATGAATTGTTGAGGCACTTCGAAATGAAAATTGGAAAGGTTGAACCAACGATGAAAAAAGATTGAAAGATTTTGGAGAAAGACATATGACTGGTGAAAATTCATTCTTACATCAAGCTTCGAAAG
Organism: Aegilops umbellulata; assembly: GCA_032464435.1. Classification (NCBI taxonomy): domain Eukaryota; kingdom Viridiplantae; phylum Streptophyta; class Magnoliopsida; order Poales; family Poaceae; genus Aegilops; species Aegilops umbellulata. Next base: position 153,377,259 of record CP136058.1, on the reverse strand, counting down.
GAATTTGAGAATAACTTCGGGATAATTAGAAGAGTCAGGTAAGATCCTGGGAAAAAGGCCTGTGGGTTAGGGCCCACTCAAGAGACACACCGTTGAACGATTGCTTGAAAAGAGAGATTGCACCGGTTGAATTAAATGACTTGAATGAGATAGCATCCTCAAAAGAAATTGAGTGAATTGAGAATGGAAACTTGTATCTTCTGAGATATCTTCATCACTCCGGAACAATTGAATAGCGAGAAGTGGATGATTAAGAGGTGCACCGGTACGAGAAAACATTAGAAACGAGGAAATGAATATGATCAACACTGAAAGCTTGAATTGGATTCACCGGAGAAGAAAAGAACGAATAATGATGAAGTTAAGGCTCCGTTAGTATCTTCCTGAGAATCACCAGACAAGAAACATTGACGGAAAAGAATGGAGAGACTTCACATCAATAAAATGGATGCTTGATTAAGATATATGAGTCCTCCAAGAAAGAGGGTGGGAGGGCGGGAAAAACAAAGACAACTTGGGACGGATGAAACAAACACCATTGAGAATACTTAGAGTTGATCTTGCGGATGTTGAAAATGATCAGATCCACTTGAAGAGAAAACATCGATTGAGAAGGATTGACATGACAATCTCGATTATCATGAAGGATTAGTATTCACATAGAAATATGAGAACACCGTTTAGGAAAAAGGTATGGAATCAACACTTGACTTCGAAGCAACTCGAATACCACAAACCAAAACAAAACAAGGGATTTGGCTTGCAGAATAAGCCAAAAACAAACATATGATAGATCCCATATCGTATCATATGTGTGTTGGAAAGATATCCTACGAGATACTTGAATTCACACTTATAAACTCCCGAAACTTTCTGGTTATGCAATCAGGTGTTGGGGATACAGGGGACACAAAATATATCACCCAAACTAACAATACCTATATCCAGCTGTATCCATCCTTCAACACATAACCAAGAAAACTCCAGAAATCGTTTACCTCAACCTTCGAAAAGCATCCGTTATACGAGTTATGGCAATACTCCCGCACTCGCCTCAGTACTGGGCTATCAGGGTTATCTCACCAACAACTGTACAGAAGAGATTTTCGATGTCGGCGTACTAAACTCAGGTATTCCAGAACTGCAACGATAAAATTATGACGACAACACCTTAGAGCTCAACTCCCCGGGACACTTCCACTAAACCCCTGCTGACAGGAGGCACCAAGACAATGTTGTCATCACAAAACCATCGGAACGATTCTAAGATACCCGCGTGATCCTAAAATTTTTTTAGTGAAATTTGAGAAGAGAAGAGTCAAAACTCTACGTCAGGATGCCTTACCAGAGCGATGAGGAGACTGGGAAGTAAAAAGAATTCCTAAACTCTCCGATATATAATTCCTAAATGACTCAAAACATTTTTCTTGACACAACTCGGCCGCTAAAAACGATCAATCAATGGGGGCTCCTAAGGTCGGGGAAGGCTCTGATACCAACTTGCAACGCCCTCGATGCAGCTATATCTCCCACGTGTCGAAGCACGACTTAGAGGCATAACCGCATTGAAAGCAATGTCGCAAATGAGGTAATCTTCACACAACCCATGTAATACATAAGGGAAAGAGATACATAGTTGGCTTACAATCGCCACTTCACACAATACAAGAGTAAAGCATTACATCATACAGATACAATCAAGGTCCGACTACGGAACCAAAATAAAAGAAGACTACCCCAAATGCTACACAGATCCCCGATCGTCCCGACTGGGCTGCACTACTGATCAACTGAAACGAAACAACACAATGAACAAGATCTTCATCGAGCTCCTCCTTGAGCTCGGGTGCGGCACCTGCACGGTTTCATCGGCACCTGCAAAGTAGTTTTTGGAAGTATCTGTGAGTCACGGGGACTCAGCAATCTCACACCATCGCGATCAAGACTATTTAAGCTTATAGGTAGAGTAAAAGGTATGAGGTGGAGCTGCAGCAAGCGACTAGCATATATGGTGGCTAACATACGCAAATGAGAGCGATAAGAGAAGGCAAAAGCACGGTCGATGAACTATGATCAAGAAGTGATCCTGAAACTACTTACGTCAAGCATAACTCCAACACCGTGTTCACTTCCCGGACTCCGCCGAGAAGAGACCATCACGGTTACACACGCGGTTGATGTATTTTAATTAAGATCAACTTCAGGTTTTCTACAACCGGACATTAACAAATTCCCATCTGCCACATAACCGCGGGCACGGCTTTCGAAAGTTCAAACCTGCAGGGGTGTCCCAACTTAGCCCATGATAAGCTCTCGCGATCAACGAAGGATATTCCTTCTCCCCGGGAAGACCCGATCAGTCTCGGAATCCCGGCTACAAGACATTTCGACAGTAATAAAACAAGACCAGCAAAGCCGCCCGATGCGCCGACAAATCCCGATAGGAGCTGCACATATCTCGTTCTCAGGGCACACCGGATGAGCAAGACGTCGGGTTGGCATAGACCCTGATTGCCTAGGGGGCACCGGACATCGCTCGGTTTGGACCAGCACTCAAAGGAGAACTGGCCCGGGGGGCTAAAATAAAGATGACCCTCGGGCTCCGGAAACCCAAGGGAAATAAAAGGGCATAGGTGAGGCAAATGGTAAAACCAATGTTGGGCCTTGCTGGAGGAGTCTTATTCAGAGCGAACTGTCAAGGGGGTCCCATAAATCACCCGACCGCGTTAGGGACGCAAAATCCGGGAACATAATACCGATATGACGGAAACTAGGGTGGCAAGAGTGGAACAAAACACCAGGCATAAGGCCGAGCCTTCCACCCTTTACCAAGTATATAGATGCGTTAATAATATAAGAGATATTGTGATATCCCAACAAGTAAACATGTTCCAACAAGGAACAACATCTTCATGTTCCAACAAGGAACAAACTTCATCTTCACCTGCAACTAACAACGCTATAAGAGGGGCTGAGCAAAGCGGTAACATAGCCAAACAACGGTTTGCTAGGACAAGGTGGGTTAGAGGCTTGGTTTAACAATATGGGAGGCATGATAAGCAAGTGCTAGGTATCGCAGCATAGGCATAGCAAAAGAGCGAGCAACTAGCAAGCAAAGATAGAAGTGATTTCGAGGGTATGGTCATCTTGCCTGAGATCCCGCTAGGAAGAAGAACGGGTCCATGAAGAAGACAAACGGACGTAGTCGAACGAATCCTCACAACTCCGGAACGAAACCGAAGCTAACGAGAGAAGCAACCCGGAAACAAACAAACAACATAGTAAACAACCATCACATAAACATGGCATGATGCACAATCAAGTATGATGCATGTCCGGTTTAAGAGCATGACAAAGCATGGCAAAGTGCAACAAACAATATTACAAATTAAGTGGAGCTCAATATGCAACGAGTTGCATATTGACGAAACACCACAACAATTGTTTAGTTCTCTCCTGTTTATGTACTCAACAATATTAAATGTTGTTAAACATGGCAAGAGGTGAAGCATAAGATAAACTATCTATTTAGGCAAGTTTAAATGAGGCAGGAACAACAAACAGTATTTCCGGAAAATCCTCATGTGCATATTTTAGATTTGGTACGGTTCTGCCCTAAACCATATGTTAGAGTTGTTAAGCAGCAAAATAGAGGTCACCATGTTAAACTAGGCATTTTTCCACCCCATTTACATATAAAGTTTAATAAATTTGGAGCTACGGTTATTTAGTTATGAAATAAATCATTTTTAACATGGCATTTAAGCAAATTTAAACAAACAACATTTTAAACATTTTAATTGTTGTTATCATGATGCGGATGACATGAACAAGTTTTATGCAATTTTTACGAAAATGTTGACAAGAGCATTATGAAGCATTTGTCGTCGTGGCGGAAACGAAAAAGGGTGCCACGACAACGACAACGGAAATGGTGCCACGGCAACATTCCGGTTCCGATAACTCGATTGAGATGTCGGTGCAAAAGAAAGTGTGCGGATGCGCGGAACATGCTAGAGATGGTGGGGTGATCCCGACTACCGGGTTCCCACGAGTTAGTGGCATGGAAACGAGTGACAATTCGAATACGGTGCAAACGGTGCATCTCATACAACACATGCATTCGGTCCACGGCGGTCGTCTCGGCGGTTATACCTTCGAAGCGTGCCTTTTCAGAAAGGATCAAGTTCGTAGTGGAAGTAGACGTTCTCGCGACGGTAGTGGAAGTAGTGGTACTATCGGTCCTCGACGGTAGTGGTACATGTTTTTTTTGTAGATGTTCGGGTCATCGTGGTGGTACTTGCCGCATCACCGGGTGTAGTCGTACACTTGGTCTTGTCGGATGCACGGCAACGGTAGTGGAACTTGGCGCTTGAGGTTCGAATACGGAGTCGTACGTGTAGCCGTTCATAGTCAAACTTGGTGCATCCGGGTCGAGTACTTGGCGAGTCCGCACGTAGAGGTACTTGGCGAAAAAATCCTGGAGACGATGCATCCACCTACAGTTCTTGGCGGCGTTCTTGCTGGTCCAAAAAGAAGCATACAGGAGGCCGGTGGCAGGGACTTGGCGCTGGTCGATGCGGGCGAGCGGAGGCGCGTCCTCCTCCCCGCTCGAACGAAGCAGAGGCGGGGCAGGGGCTTGGACATGGCGACGGGAACCTGCCGGATCCGACAAGGAGTCGAACGAGGAGGTCGGGGAAGAGGCGATGCTCGATGCGGGGCTGCCGGATCTGGTGCAGCGGAGGTCACAGGCGAGGCGGAGGAAGGCGAGGCTGGCGCAGGAGCTTGAGGGCGCGGGTGGCATGGTGGTGGAGGCGAGATCCGGGCGCGGGGTCCCGTTCCCGGCGCCGGAATGGAGGGGGCGCACCGACGAGGAGAGGACGGCGGCTTGGCGCGGCTCCGGCGATGGGGCGTGATGCAGGGGACTCGGGCAGGGGGGTGAAGAAGACGACGCGAGGCAGGGCCACCGGAGTTGGGATCCAGTTGCGGCGCAGGAGGCCCGGCGCGGCGCTCGGAGGAGAGGGTCGGCACGCGCTGCTCGCGTCGAGGTCGAAGCGGGATGGACGGGCAGAAGGCGCTCGGGATCGAGCTCCTCTCGATCCAGAGCTTGGCTGCGGGCGCAGGACGGAGGAGGTGCAGCGCGGGGCAGGGGAAGAACGGGTGAGGGGGGATCTCTCCCGGTGGAGGTGACGAGGGGATCGGGCGTGGGGCACTGCCCCTCTGTGTGCGTGTGTAGCGGCGGCGTGGGAGGACGAGAGGGAGAGGATGAGAGGAAGAGATGGGATCGGGCGATGGGGTTGTACTGGCGGCGCGAGGGGAGGGAGTCTGCGAGGGGATCGGGCTAGGGTTAGATAGGGAGTTGTTGGGCCTATGGGAGGTTGGGCCGGTCTGGGCTACAGGCTCTCTTCTCTCTCTCACTCCAAAAAAAATAAAAACAAAACAGAGGTGAGAAAGAAAAGAAAGAGAGGTTAGGGGAAGAAGTTGGACACGCGGATAATTTTTCCCGGACTCACAAAAATGCGCTTGTCCCAAGAAAATAGAAGTGACCATGATTGCAAGATTTAAATTCAAATTCATTTGAATTTAATTCAAATGGTTTGAATAGGAAGTGAGGGTTGGGAAGGTCCAAAAATGTTGAGAATTTTGGTGGGGCTTCGATAGATAGAGAAAGAATTATAGACAAGGTTAGAGAGTCAAAACATGAAGAAGAAAAGGCCAACAGATTTAACATGCACGTTTGTTGTGGTAAATTCCAAACTAATGGAATATTTATAATAGCTCCATAAATATTAGGAGGATATGTTATAAAGAGAAATCACCATGTGAATTCCCTCGATTTAAATAGATCAAAAGATCTATGCAATTTATTTAGTTGAGTTTTTTTAAAAAAATTAAATGACATGCTGGCATGATGACATGATGCAATGCAAAAATAAATAAATACAAACAACGGAACTCAGAAAACATGGAAGGCGTCTGAAGCGTCGGTCTTGGGGCGTTACCTAAAGTGGGAGAGACAGACACCCGCCAGCCACCTTATGCAACTAGTGCATGTCAGTCGGTGGAACCGGTCTCACGTAAGCGTACGTGTAAGGTTTGTCCGGGCCGCTTCATCCCACAATACCGCTGAAGCAAAATAAGACTAGTAGCGGCAAGAAAGTTGACAACATCTACGCCCACAACAATTGTGTTCTACTCGTGCAAAGAGAACTACGCATAGACCTAGCTCTAATACCACTGTTGGGGAACGTTGCAGAAAACAAAAATTTTCCTACGGTTTCACCATGATCCATCTATGAGTTCATCTAGAAACGAGTGATCGGATGCATCTACATACCTTTGTAGATCGCGAGCGGAAGGGTTCAAAGAACGGGGATGAGGGAGTCGTACTCGACGTGATCCAATCACCGGAGATCCTAGCGCCGAATGGACGGCACCTCCGCATTCAACACACGTACGGTCAGCGTGACGTCTCCTCCTTCTTGATCCAGCAAGGGGAAGGAGAGGTTGATGAAGATCCAACAGCACGACGGCGTGGTGGTGGATGCAGCAGAGATCCTGCAGGGCTTCGCCAAGCGTCTGCGGGAGGAGGAGGTGTAGCAAGGGGAAGGGAGGCGCCAAGATCCAGGGTGCGGCTGCCCTTCCTCCCCTCCACTATATATAGGGGCTAGGGGGCGCATGCCCCCTTGGAGATCCCATCTAGAGGGGGGGCGGCGGCCCCCGGGGCAACGGCCCCCTTAGGGTTTCCAACCAGGGGGGGCGCATGCCCCCTCGGGGGGCAACGGCCCCCTAGGGTTTCCAACCAGGGGGGCGCATGCCCCCTCGGGGGGCAACGGCCCCCTAGGGTTTCCAACCAGGGGGGGTGCATGCCCCCTCGGGGGGCAACGGCCCCCTAGGGTTTCCAACCCTAGGCGCCTTGGGCCCTTGGGTGGGGTGCACCAGCCCACCAGGGGCTGGTTCCCACGCCACTTCAGCCCATGGGGCCCTCCGGGATAGGTGGCCCCACCCGGTGGACCCCCGGGACCCTTCTGGTAGTCCCGGTACAATACCGGTGACCCCCGAAACTCTCCAGATGGCCGAAACAGCACTTCCCATATGTATTTCTTCACCTCCGGACCATTCCGGAACTCTTCCTGACATCCGGGATCTCATCCGGGGCTCCGAAAAAATTTTGGTTTGCTGCATACTAATATCTCTACAACCCTAGCGTCACCGAACCTTAAGTGTGTAGACCCTACGGGTTCGGGAGATATGCAGACATGACCGAGACACCTCTCTGGTCAATAACCAACAGCGGGATCTGGATACCCATGTTGGCTCCCACATACTCCTCGATGATCTCATCGGATGAACCATGATGTCAAGGATTCAATTAACCCCGTATTCAATTCCCTTTGTCAATCGGTATTTTACTTGCCCGAGATTCGATCGTCGGTATCCCAATACCTCGTTCAATCTCGTTACCGGCAAGTCACTTTACTCGTACCGTAATGCATGATCCCATGATCAAACACTTTGATCACATTGAGCTCATTATGATGATGCATTACCGAGCGGGCCCGGTGATACCTCTCCGTCATACGGAGTGACAATCCCAGTCTCGATCCGTGTCAACCCAACAGACACTTTTGGAGATACCCGTAGTATACCTTTATAGTCACCTAGTTACGTTGTGACGTTTGGCATACCCAAAGCACTCCTACGGTATCCGGGAGTTACGTGATCTCATGGTCTAAGGAAAAGATACTTGACATTGGAAAAGCTCTAGCAAACGAATTATACGATCTTGTGCTTATGCTTAGGATTGGGTCTTGTCCATCACATCATTCTCCTAATGATGTGATCTCGTTATCAATGACATCCAATGTCCATAGTCAGGAAACCATGACTATTAGTTGATCAACGAGCTAGTCAACTAGAGGCTTACTAGGGACATGTTGGTGTCTATGTATTCACACATGTATTACGATTTCCGGATAACACAATTATAGCATGAATAAAAGACAATTATCATGAACAAGGAAATATAATAATAATGCTTTGATTATTGCCTCTAGGGCATATTTCCAACATTCTCTACGAATGAAGAGTGGGTGGAGGGGTATATATAGCCTCCACAGAAAATCTAACCGTTACACACAATCTGCCAAACTCGATGGGACCGAATCGTTAAACTCGGTCGGACCGACTTAGCAAACCTAGTGACCGTTAGGATTTTCTATGGGACTGAGATGCAACTCGGTAGGACCGATATGGTTACTGTTAGGGCATAACGTAATCTTGGTGTGACCGATTACACAAACTCGGTGGGACCGAATTTGGTAATAAGCTAACCAGAGAATTGGTCAGGCAAACTCGGTGAGACCGATTACACAAACTCGGTGGGACGATTTTGGTAATGAGATAACCAGAGGATTTACATTGTAATCTCGGTAGTACCGATTTCTCAAACTCGGTGAGACCGATTTTGGTAATGGACATACACGGAGAGATTACAATCCCATCTCGGTGAGACCGAGATCCCTATCGGTGAAACCGATTTGCTAGGGTTTGTGGCAGTGGCTATGACATGTGAAACTCGGTGGCGCCGGATAGAAAGAATCGGTGGGGCCGAGTTTGACTTTTGGTTTAGGTCATATGTGGATGTGGGAAGGTAGTTGAGGATTTTGGAGCATATCACTAAGCACATGAAGCAAGAGGCTCATTAAGCAACACCTCATCCCTCCTTGATAGTATTGGCTTTTCCTATAGACTCAATGTGATCTTGGACCACTAAAATAGAAAATGTAGAGTCTTGATCTTGAAGCTTGAGCCAATCCTTTGTCCTTAGCATCTTGAAGGGGTTCAACATCCTCTAATCCATGCCACTCTATTGTTGAACTTATCTGAACCATGCTAGGTAAAAGTGTTAGTCCAACAAGATATATGTTGACATTAATTACCAAAACCACCCAGGGAGCACTTGTGCTTTCAACCATGGGTTCAGAAACCCATGCCTTTTCCTCCCAAACCATCCAAGGAAAAGGATGATGAGGATTTTGAGCGCTTTATTGAAATGATTAGACCTATGCTCGAAATCCATTAGATCTTTTTGCGTATGCGTTTAACTGATATGCTCGAAATGAATCATTATGCTAAGTATATGAAAGAAATTGTTACTAATAAGAGAAAGATACCGAAAGTTGAAATTTCCACCATGCTTGCTAATTATACTTTTAAGGGTGGAATACCAAAGAAACTTGGAGATCCAGGAGTACCCACTATACCATGCTCCATTAAAAGAAATTATGTTAGAACTGCTTTATGTGATCTTGGAGCCGTTGTTAGTGTTATGCCCCTCTCTTTATATCGTAGACTTGATCTGAATAAGTTGACACCTACTGAAATATCTTTGCAAATGGCTGATAAATCAACTGCTATACGTGTCGGCATTTGTGACGGTGTGCCTGTTGTGGTCGCAAACGTTACTATTTTAATGGACTTTGTTATTCTTGATATTCCCGAGGATGATAGTATATCTATTATTCTTGGAAGACCCTTTTTGAATACTTCAGGGGCTGTTATTGATTGCAACAAAGGCAATGTCACTTTTCATGTTAATGGAAATGAGCATACGGTACACTTTCCGAAGAAAGAACCTCAAGTCCACAGTATCAACTCTATTGGAAAAATTCCATCGATTATTTTTGGAGGTTTTGAATGTCCTCTTCCTACTATCAAGAAGAAATATGATATTCTTATTATTGGGTACGTGCATATCCCCGTTGAGGTAACATAGTGTTATTCGAAATTTCTCCGGTTCCATGTTATTCGGAATGAGTTTGTTAACAAGACTTGATCAACCTTGTTAGTGAATTCCTTTTGATGAGCATGAGATGGATGAAGTTAGAAAGCACAACCTTCTGTACCCTCCTTTTACTTTCTGTTATTTAGAATGAATAAAGCAAAAATAGTATTCTTTGTCTGTTTTCTGAATTATCCGTGCAATAAAAAAAACCCGAAAATAAAAGTTCTCCAAATGTCCCGAAAATGAAATATGTTTTTTTCTAGAATGTTTGTGAATATCTGGGACTAAGAACACAACAAGGGGAGCAAAGACCTGGCCACGAGGGTCCAAGGCGCGCCCACCCCTACAGGGCGCACCCCCTGCCCCTGCCTCATGGGCCCATGGTGGCTCCCCTCCACTTATTCCAGCCACCACGCACTCCTTCTTCCTCCCAAAAAAATCACCAACCAGCTCAAGCACGAGTTCTTGCTCATTTTGCTGCGATTTTCAATCTCCTTGCTCAAAGCACCTCTCATAAAACTACTTTGGGGGATTGTTCCTTGGTATGTAACTCCTCCAATGGTCCAATTAGTTTTTGTTCTAGTGCTTTATTCATTGCAAGTTTTTGCTGCGTAGGTGACCCTGTTCTTGAGCTTGCATGTCAAATTTATATGGTCCCAAGAAGTTTTAATGCATGATATAGTCTCTAGGCACTTGTAGGAGTAGTTGCTATAAATTTTGTTGAGTTTGGTTCACTTTTATTTGAAGTTACTAAAAATTTCAGAATTTTTTCAAAGGAAGAAATATGTTTAGGAAAATGTACCAAGGTGGTCCTTCATGGAAGCAAGGACCCAGGCTTGCATTGCGCGATGCCGACGATGAACCACCAAGGGAAGCTCAAGTGCGGGCTTGTGAATGGCCCTCAGAGGACTTCATGGATCGAGCAGGAATCAAGGAAGAATTTAACGCATATGTGCGTAACACTGATCTTGTGAGCTTCGAGGCAGATAAGTGCCGTAAGTACCACTATCTCATTGATTCCTTTGTGAGGAGGTTTGAATTTTCATCATCACGCAATTCTCAAACTGTCCTGTTTGATCTTTATGAAAATTCTTATACTATGGACTTAGAGGATTTTAATACTGCTTGCAAACTTCCACAATGGGGTAGTCCTAGTGAACCTCGCAAATCTGAGTTTAGAGATTTTCTTGCTAGTATAACTATGGGGGAGTCTAGAGATATAACACAAGCTACCATATGGAGCATTCATTTTCCTGCTATACATTATTTTGCTCTCTTCATAGGTAGGTGCATAAATGATAAGGATGAAGCATGCCACATGTGTGTCCCTAACCTCAGTGTTCTCAGGAGTGTTGTATTAGGAGATAAACATTATAATTTGGGAGCCATTGTTGCACGTAGGTTGCATAACAATAGAATTAATGGAGATTTCTTTGGCGGAATATATGCAACCCGTTTAGCTAATTTTCTTTATATACCCATTTGTGATTATGATATGGAATTGCCTCCTTCTTATCTAGATTTTAATGCCATGGTTCACCATCGGTTTGTTGAGAGGAATGAACCGCCTCTCCAGTACCGACTAATCTTTGACAGGCGTCGCGCCGTCAATATTGTCCTCCCTGCTCCTACTCTCTTTGACTTTTAGGCAAAGGTGAGATATGTCATAACCAGGGAGGAGGAAGATGAGTATGAGAGGAGGACGAGGGCAGCTCGCCTCCAAGCTGCAGCCCACGATGTAATAGCCGCTGCATCTCAGTACGACCCCAACTATAACTTTGGATATCCGCCAGGCCAGCCGCAGCCATAGACCAACTTAGGCCAAAAGCCTAAGCTTGGGGGAGTACGTATTCTCACCGACATTACATTCATGTTCACACACTCATTGCTAGATGTCGGTGCTCATAATTTTCATTGCAATATCCATGCTAGCTAGTTTATTTTATTTTTCTTGCTTTCTTCTTTTGTGTTTGAAAAACTTGAAGAAAAACTAAAAAAAATAGTAGTAGCTTTTAGCTAGCTTATTTTCTTGCTGTAGTAGTAGTAATTAAAAGAAAACCCAAAAAAATTTCTTGTTCTTCTTTTTGCTTGTTGGGAGCTTTCCCGTGTAAATAGTTTTATTTCTTTTCTTTTCTTCGGGGGGTCGACAGGAGAACACCATAATGAAATTGTTAAAGTGGATCTTATATGCATTATTGTTGATTTAACCAAGAGCCCATATTGCCTTGTCTTCTCCTGTTTATTGAATGCTCGCAGATTCCGGCATTAGTCCAATGCACGTGCACTATTATTATTGACATCGTTCGGTTGTGCAAGTAAAAGGCAATTATGACGATATATGATGGACTGATTGAGATGAGAGAAGCTGGTATGAACTCGACCTTTTTTTGTAAATATGATTAGTTCATCATTCCTGATTCAGCCTATTATGAATAAACATGTTTGCAATGACAAATAGTGATTATAGTTGCTTATGCCATGCTTAATTAGCTAGGAGTTTATAATGGTTTACCTTGCGTGCTAACATGCTATTAAAATGGTTGTGATGTGGTATAATAGGGTGGTATCCTCCTTTGAATTTTTCAAGTGACTGGACTTGGCACAAGTTCACATATGTAGTTGAACAAAATCAACATAGCCTCCACGATAATTATGTTCATGGTGGATTATATCCTACTCATGCTTGCACCCAAGGTTTATTAATTTTAATGCATGTTCATGACTGTTGTTGCTCTCTAGTTGGTCACTTCCCAGTCTTTTTCTAGCCTTCACTTGTACTAAGCGGGAATACTGCTTGTGCATCCAATCCCTTAAACCCCAAAGTTATTCCATATGAGTCCACTATACCTTCCTATATATGCGGTATCTACCTGCCATTCCAAGTAAATTTGTATGTGCCAAACTCTAAACCTTCAAATGAAATTCCGTTTTGCATACTCGAATAGCTCATGTATCAACTAGGGTTGTCTGTATCTTCCATGCTAGGCGGGTTATTCTCAAGAGGAGTGGACTCCGCTCCTCACTCACGAGAAAATGGCTGGTCACCGGGATGCCCAGTCCCTCCTCCTGCCTCCCGTGGCCGGTTGTGCTGCCGCGGAGGCCTCACCGCCCCTACTACTCCCACCGCTGGCCAAGCCATCCCTCCACTCACCCATACCCCCTGTTATTCTGCGGCGAGGGCAGCCGGACACCGCAGCCGAACCAGTGAACCCTCGTACTCCTTTCCGTGCGGGCTTCCACTGTCGCGTCTTCCCCGGCTACGTGTCGTCCCCTTCCTAGGACTCGCCGCTCGTCGTCGTCCACCACCCTGGTGCTCTTGGCGCGGTGTGGTCAACGTGGTCAGGGAACGACTTCCATCGGAAGAGTACTATACGTGGAGAGGCTGACAGCTGAGTCCACGGCAGCTGCAAGGAAGTGCCACCTTATTATGCGGAAAATAATTATTCCTCCACCTGACAGCAGGGACCCACCGGACGGGCCACGTATTTGGCGAAAAAACGTTTCCCCCTGACTACTGGGACTAGGGATGTAAATGGTATAGATAATTTCCGCTCCAAATCCGCATCCGCATCCGTTTTTGAGGATATGGTATGCAATTTTGTGAATCCGCCGGATATGGATGCGGATACGGATATCAATCAATCGGATATCCGGTGGATATGGTAGCGGATATGGTATCTCTAGTATCCGGCGGATGTGGATTATCCGCTATTTTTTGCGGATTATCCGAGGAATGGAAATCGGATTATATCCGACAAAATAAGCCGAATCGTCCCGGACTCCAGGTCCATATGTATGCCCATTTAAGTTAGTGATTGTAGATTTGCAGTCACCCCATATACTCTACCATAATCTCGTACACAATCAAGGCATGCAAAATTGGTAGCATATCCGTGATAGCGCATACATATCCTTCCCTCCATCGCCATATTGCATTTTTGGTTCTCCTGGCCGCCGGTTGCATCTCCGATCTCTCCGTAGTCTGGTGGTTCAACCATGGTCAAAGATGTCCGTGGCCAATCAGTTGGTCCCAACAAGGGAGGTAAGTGAATTCGTAGATGCAGAGTCCTGTGCAAGTTTAGAGCACCGATGATCTGTGATGCAGAGTCCTGCTGTCAGTGGACGCCATGAGGAGCCGCACGCCCGCACCACGACACCAGGCACGCCAACATCGTAGAGCCTCGACGGGCGTGGCCGACGCTTCTTACGGCAATGATCGGCAGCCCGGACACGACTATGGGCAGCGTCAGCCCGTGCGACACATGCACTTAGGGACGATGGTCTGCCATGGATCTGAAGTGGGTTTGTGTCGACGCGGCCGTAACTCCGATAGGAATTGTACTACTAGCACGTACGCACGTATTCCTCTAAACTGACCAGATTGAAAGCAACGAATCTAGTAGCTAGCTCTAGAAATCAATCGAACTGCTTGCTTTGCTAGGGCCTTGGGTTAGCTTCTTGTGTGTCTCGCCGAATCCAAGTAACTATGTGGTCAGACCCTCTGTCTCTCTTGTCTCTATCTATTTTCTTTGGACTCACACACATGCTGTGATTCAAAAAGATTGTCTGCTTCAGAGTTTCAGAGAAAAACAGGGGAGACAGACAGAGACAGTAGTATCTAGTTCCAGGAAACACATGCCATTTTCTTCTTCTATTTTCAGTTAGCCTTTTCTGTACAACAAAGTATATACAAGATCTAGTTGCCAACACAACCTGACTTAAACACTGAACCGACGCACCCAGTTGGTTCAACTCAGCAGGATCAAAAAACATTCTGGCACATGTGCAAGTTGGCTTGAGTTGCAGGCAAACTTAAACACTATGAATATACTCCCTTCGTCCGGAAAAACTTGTCATCAAAATGGACAAAAAGGGGTGTATCTAGAACTAAAATACATCTAGATACATCCCCTTTTATTCATTTTGATGACAAGTATTTTTGGACGGAGGGAGTATGTTGTTTAATGTCTTACTTACTGAAGCTTCTAATATATTCATTCCTTTGATCAGTAAAAAGTGACTGATTACTTATGCATTGTATTCTTTTTAGATTTTGTGAGAAAGATATCGGGGAAAAGGTCTACATCTACAAGAACAAGTGCAAATGCAGTCCAAAGTATGGTTGTATCACCCCCTGCTGGAAGTCAAAATGAAGAGCCTCTGAATTTGGGCAGCAACAATAAAGTTGCAAATGAAGTGATAGATCTGGAGGGTGAGAATGAGGATGCAATAGTAGATGAGCCTGCAAGGAAGAAACCGAAGAAGATCACTTATGAATGTTGGGACCATTTTGTTAAAACTTACAAGACGGTGGTGACAAATGGACAGAAAATTAAGACAACATGGGCCAAATGCAAGTACTGCACTTATGAAACAAAGAGAAATAGCAAGAATGGGACATCAGTCTTCTTGAATCAAATTAAGATGCATAGAGAAATAGCAGGTATGTCTGATTACCTCTTGATCATTACTGGTATTATATTTGTGTAAAGCAACAAAAAAATTTGTTCACAAATTTCCATGCTGCTGGTACATAGGACAATCAAGGAATGGATATTGAATAAGTGGCTGATCAACTACTTCAGGAGCAAGATATTTAGGTACGCAGTTATACCAGCAATTCGCTAATGTATATTAGTATATACTTACCTACTTGTAACGCCCTCGATGCGGCTATATCTCCCACGTGTCGAAGCACGACTTAGAGGCATAACCGCATTGAAAGCAATGTCGCAAGTGAGGTAATCTTCACACAACCCATGTAATACATAAGGGAAAGAGATACATAGTTGGCTTACAATCGCCACTTCACACAAATACATGAATAAAACATTACATCATACAGTTACAATCAGGGCCCGACTACGGAGCCAAAATAAAAGAAGAAACCCCAAAAGCGACAAAAGGTCCTGATCGACCCCAACTGGGCTCCACTACTGATCGACTATAACGAAACAACATAAAGGACAAGATCTCCATCGAACTCCTCGTTGAGCTCGGGTGCGTCACCTGCACGGTCTCAGCGGCACCTGCAAACTGGTATTGGAAGTATCTGGTGAGTCACGAGGACTCAGCAATCTCACACCCGCGAGATCAAGACTATTTAAGCTTAAAGGTAGGACAAGGTAGTGAGGTGGAGCTGCAGCAAGCGACTAGCATGTATGGTGGCTAACATACGCAAATGAGAGCGAGAAGAGAAGGCAAAGCACGGTC
Organism: Aegilops umbellulata; assembly: GCA_032464435.1. Lineage (NCBI taxonomy): Eukaryota > Viridiplantae > Streptophyta > Magnoliopsida > Poales > Poaceae > Aegilops > Aegilops umbellulata. The sequence goes on along the minus strand of CP136058.1, from coordinate 153,361,259 downwards.
GAACAACTATGATCAATAAGTGATCCTGAACTACTTACGTCAAACATAACTCCAACAACCATGTTCACTTCCCGGACCCCGCCGAGAAGAGACCATCACGGTTACACACGCGGATGGTGTATTTTAATTAAGATCAACTTCGGGTTTTCTACAACCGGACATTAACAACTTCCCATCTGCCACATAACCGCGGGCACGGCTTTCGAAAGTTCAAAACCTGCAGGGGTGTCCCAACTTAGCCCATGATAAGCTTCGCAATCAACGAAGGATATTCCTTCTCCCCGGGAAGACCCGATCAGTCTCGGAATCCTGGCTACAAGACATTTCGACAGCAATAAAACAAGTCCAGCAAAGCCGCCCGATGCGCCGACATCCTGATAGGAGCTGCACATATCTCGTTCTCAGGGCAACACCGGATAAGCTAAGCGTACAGGTACCAACATAAGCCAAGTTGCCAAGGGACGGTCCCGCACGGTGCTCTAGTTTGGACCAACACTTAGACAAGCATTGGCCCGGGGGGCTAAATAAAGATGACCCTTGGGTTGATCAGACCCAAGGGAAAGGGATAGGTGGTAGTCAAATGGTAAAACCAAGGTTGGGCCTTGCTGGAAGAGTCTTATTCAAGGCGAACTATCAAGGGGGTCCCATAAATCACCCGACCGCGTTAGGGACGCAAAATCCGGGAACATAACACCGATATGACGGAAACTAGGGCGGCAAGAGTGGGACAAAACACCAGGCATAAGGCCGAGCCTTCCACCCTTTACCAAGTATATAGATGCATTAATTAAATAAAATATATTGTGATATCCCAACAAGTAAACATGTTCCAACAAGGAACAACATCTCCATGTTCCAACAAGGAACAAACTTCATCTTCACCTGCAACTAACAACGCTATAAGAGGGGCTGAGCAAAGCGGTAACATAGCCAAACAACGGTTTGCTAGGACATGGATGGTTAGGGGCTGACATGGCAATATAGGTGGCATGATATAGCAAGTGGTAGGTATCGCAGCATAGGCATAGCAAAAGAGCGAGCAACTAGCAAGCAAAGATAGAAGTGATTTCGAGGGTATGGTCATCTTTCCTGAAATCCCGCAAGGAAGAAGAACGAGTCCATGAAGAAGACAAACGGACGAAGTCGAACGGATCCTCACAACTCCGGAACGAAACCGAAGCTAACGCGAGAAGCAAACCGGAAAGAAACAAACAACATAGTAAACAACCAACACATGAACATGGCATGATGCACAACCAAGTATGATGCATGTCCGGTTTAAAGATGCATGGCATGGCAAAGTGCAACAAACAACACTACAAATTAAGTGAAGCTCAATATGCAACGGGTTGCATATTGGAGAAACACCACATCAATTATTTAGTTCTCTCTCAATTATGTACCCAACAATAATAAATGTTGTTAAACTTGGCAAGGGGGATGAAGCATATGAAAAACTACCTATCTAGGCAAATTTAAATGAGGCCGGAACAACAAACAACAATTCCGGAAAGACCTAAAGAATATTTTAATTGTTGTTAAACAGGAAAATAAAGTGTAACATGTTAATCTATGCATTTTTTCACACCATTTACATATAAAGTTTATTTAAATCTGAGTTACGGTTAATTAGTTATGAAATAAATCATTTTAACATGGCATAGGAGCAAATCTAACCAAACAGCATTTTAAACATTTTAAAGATGGGTGAAAGTTGCAAATTATTAATCTACACAAGACTCTGAGCAAGTTTCATATATAATTTATTTAGATCCGATGCACAGTTAATTAGTTAGGATATGCATGAAGTGCAAGGGTTTTTCTGTAAAACCACCGTTTCTGGATAATTGGAAAAACGTCCTGACAGGAAAAAATATCACATATGCCGAAATCTGTTGGGGAGCTGGGCTTAGGGGCTCACCATGGGCTAAGCCCAGTGGGTGAAGCGGGAGGCGGGGCAGGCCGGCTGGGCGCGCCGGGCCTTGGCGCTGAGCGAGGCCCACCAGGGCGAGGGGCGGCCTGGGCGGCGTCCTCGTCTCACCCAAGCAGAGGACCATGGCGGCGGCGGGCGGCTTCGGCAGGGCCGGCGAGGCGCCCCTGGACGGCGGGGAGGCCGGGCTCTGGCGGATCCGGAGGAGGGCGAGGCCGGGGACCCGTTCCCGGCGTCAGAATGGTTCAGGGCCACCGGTGGTGGAGCTTGGAGCGCGGCGGCGGCGTTCTGCAGAGTGAGAGAGATCTGAGAGAGAGAAGCAAGAAGGAGAGGACGACGGGGAGGCACGAGCTCACCGGGTCAGCGGCGGCACCGGCGCGGCGCTCGCCGGCAGTGGCGAGGCGGCGGGGTAGAGGCCAACGGGGCGGAGGCGCCGGTGAGTTCGGGCGGCGCGAGGAGATCGGGATCGGGCTCCTCCCGATCCGGTTCAAGCGGGGCAACGGGGAAGCGGGGAGAGCCAGGCGGCGGTGGGGTTCGGGCCCGGCTCGGCCCGGCGCGGACCGACGTGGGCCGGGCGGGCCTCGGCGGCGGGGAAGCCAGGGGGGCGCGTGGCAGCGCCTGGGTGGCTGCGGGCGTCGGCTGGAGGCGGCACGCCCACTAGCGACTCGCCAAGTGGCGCTCAGGAGGTGGACGGCGCCGGAAAACGAGGGGGAGGTGGTTGGATGTGGCTGGCGGCGCGGATTTCGAGGTGGCGGCGGCGGCTGATCCGAGTGGGGGGAGGCTAGAGGTAGGTGGAGGGGCTAGGGATGCCCAATTTGGAAGGGGGGGTGTATATAGAGAGAAGATTAGGGTTTGAGGGGGGTTAGGAGGGGTTTCGGACCCTCCGATCTCGATCGTATGGCACCGGACGCGAGGAGGGGGTTAGATAGGTGGCTAGTGGGCTGTGAAGAGAGGTTGGGCTGAGATGAGAGGAGAGGAGTGCAGCTCAGCAACTGTTTCCGGAGACCGAAAACGTCCGACGTTTGCCCGGCTATAATGCCGCTATAGTTATCCGTTGGGGCACCAAACGGACTCCGAATGCGATGAAACTTGGCAGGCGACCTACTAACAACAAAACAACACCGCATGCCAACTTTCATCCCATTCTGAGAACATTTCTCGGCCACTTATAAAATAATATTTCGGACATGCCGCAGGCGCGTGCAAGTGTGTGTGGGCTCAGAACGGACAACGGAGAGAACAAAGAGACCGGGACGGATACAAGTTTCGAAAACATGATGATGCAATGCGGATGATGACATGACAAGATGCGACACGCAAGCAAATGACAAAGCAACAACAGCGAATAACTGACGGACACCTGGCGCATCAGGTCCGGGGCGTTACACAAAGTCTCTGTTTATTTGGGATATTGCGAGGTTCGAATCCCCTCGCACCTCTAGGCATTGAATACCCATGGATACTGCCATCCGAAGACCGTGTAGAAGGGCCTCGTATTCAGCTGCATTGTTGGAGTCTGTGTACATAATCTGGAGTACATATTGAACTGTGTCTCTTGTGGGGGACGTCAAAACGACGCTAGCCCCCAGACCAGCCAACATTTTGGAGCCGTCTAAATGCATGATCCAGTTTGAATATGTGTCGTACTCTTTAGGGAGTTCGGCCTCCGTCCATTCTGCGACGAAGTTGGCCAAAACTTGCGATTTTATAGCCCATCGTGGCTTATAAGTTGTGTTGAACGGGAGGAGCTCAATGGCCCATTTTGCAATCCGGCCCGTCGCGTCGCGGTTGTTTATAATATCGTTGAGTGGTACTTTTGAGGCTACTGTTATCGAACACTCTTGAAAGTAGTGTCGCAGCTTCCGGGATGCCATGAATATCGCGTATGCAATCTTTTGATCATGCGGGTACCGTGATTTGCATGGAGTGAGGACAGTGGACACATAGTAGACCTGCTTTTGAACGGGGAATTTGTGTCCATCCGTTTCTCGTTCGACGACGAGTACTGCGCTTACAACCTGATGGGTTGCTGCAATGTACAATAGCATTGGCTCGCCGATGTTCGGCGCGGCCAGGACTGGGTTTGTTGCCAATATGGCTTTTATTTCGTCGAGTCCGGCCGTGGCGGCATCCGTCCACTCGAAGTGTTCAGTGCGCGGAAGGAGGCGATAGAGGGGTAGTGCCTTTTCTCCCGAACTGGAGATGAAGCGGCTTAGAGCCGCCACGCATTCGGTTAATTTTTGTATCTATTTGAGGTCTTTCGGGATATCCAATTGTGACAAAGCTCGGATCTTGGCAGGGTTTGCTTCAATTCCTCTACCGGATACAATGAAGCCCAAGAGCTTTCCGGCTGGAACGCCGAAAACGCATTTTTCCGGGTTGAGGTTGATGTCGTATGTTCGGAGATTGTCAAATGTAAGCCTCAAGTCGTCTACTAAAGATTCGACATGTCTTGTTTTTACGACCACATCATCCACGTATGCCTCCACTGTTTTGCCGATCTGGTTTGCCTGACATGTTTGAATCATGCACTGATATGTTGCGCCGGCGTTTTTGAGCCCAAAGGGCATCGTGTTGAAGCAGAATGGGTCGTATGGTGTGATGAATGCCGTTGCGGATTGGTCTGATTCTGCCATCTTGATTTGATGGTAGCCGGAATATGCGTCAAGGAAACACAATGAATCGTGTCCTGCGGTGGCGTCGATAATTTGATCAATGCGGGGGAGGTGGGAAGGGATCCTTTGGGAAAGCCTTGTTAAGGTCTTTAAAATCAACGCACAGGCGCCAGGATTTTTCCTTCTTTGGTACCATCACCAGGTTTGCTAGCCAGTCCGGATGTTTTATATCTCTGATGAGTCCGGCCTCCAATAGCTTGGCTAGCTCCTCTCCCATGGCCTGTCTCTTAGGTTCGGAAAAACGCCGAAGAGCTTGTTTGATAGGTTTGAATCCTTTTAGGATATTTAAGCTATGTTCGGCCAGCCTGCGTGGGATTCCTGGCATGTCTGAAGGGTGCCAGGCAAAGATGTCCCAATTTTCACGTAGGAATTCTCGCAGTGTGGCGTCTATATCAGGGTTTAATTGCGCCCCGATGGAAGCTGTTTTATTGGGGTTCGTTGGATGGACCTCGAATTTGATTATTTCATCCGCTGGTTTAAAGGAGGTGGACTTGGATCTCTTGTCGAGTATCACATCATCCCTGTTCACCGTGGAGCGCAGCGCAGTCAGCTCCTCAGCCGCTACGGCTTCGGATAGTGCCTCAAGGGCCAGTGCGGCTGTCTTATTTTCGGCGCGGAGTGCTATGTCCGGATCACTAGCGAGAGTGATGATTCCATTTGGCCCGGGAATCTTGAGCTTCATGTACCCGTAATGGGGTATTGCTTGGAAGATTGTAAATGCTTCCCGCCCGAGCAGAGCATGGTATCCACTACTGAACGGGGCCACATGGAACGTGACCTCTTTGGACCTGTAATTATCCGGCGTGCCTAACATCACATCTAGTGTGATTTTTCCTGTACAGCGTGCTTCCCGACTGGGTATTATTCCTCTAAAGGTTGTGCTGCTTCGCTCAATGCGGTTCCAGTCTATTTCCATTTTTTGAAGGGTTTCCCCGTAAATGAGGTTTAATCCGCTGCCTCCATCCATGAGTACTTTGGTGAGGCGACAGCCGTCCACTACTGGACTGAGGACCAATGCGGCAGGTGCTCGGGCTGTTCGGAATTTAGGTTCATCACTGGCATTAAAAGTAATAGCCGTGTCACTCCATGGGTTTATTGTTGCTACTTGTTAGACTTCGGCAAGGCTGCGGAGTGTTCTTTTTCGCATATTATTTGATGCGAAAGTCTCAAAGATTGTTAATACCATATTGGCGTTCCTGGGGTGGCTTTCTGTGGCCTCCGGAGTTAGGAGGTCTTCGCCAATTTTGGCCACCTGCCGGAGTGTCCAACATGCTCTAAGGCTATGAGTTGGTGTGGCGCGCTCTGTATTGTGAATTCTACAGGGTCCATTAAGCCATCCTTCCGGTACGGTTCCATGCCCTGTAGAGGGTTTTTGTTTTTTGGTATTTAACCCGGGTGTCTGTCGATGATTCACCCTTTTATTCCGGACGGGGTTTCTATTCAGGGCCGTATTATCCCAAAATTTTATTTCGGTTTTCCAGGCGCTTTCCATCACACAGTACCTTTATACTATGGACGCCAAGTCAGCAAAGCGTGTGATATCACGATGACTTATGGCGTTGAGGATTCCCTTGTCCGTGCAATTATTGCAAAAGATTGAGATTGCGTCTCCCTCGTGGCACTCCTTTATCCTGTTCATAACCAGGAGGAATCTGGCCCAGTAATGATGTACTGTTTCTTCAGGCTGTTGCCTGATTTGGGATAAATCGCTTATGTTCGGGTGGGCGAGAGTTATTAAACCCGAAACCTCACCCAATCTGAGAATCAGAGGCCAAGGAGTTTCCAAACTCTGAAGTTCGGACTCTTGGATGTTGTCCAATGAATCTAGCCTGTCGCCTGATTCTAAGTTCAGGTCTTGAATTACATCCTTCCCTCCGCGGATATCCGGCTTGAGGGATCGGGAATCCGGACGTAGTTGGTCCTTAAGATAGATGAAGGGTCGCCGCACTGCCCCTCTACCACGGCAACGTGATGGGTGACTTGGGGAGAGTTAATTTCTCTTAGATCGGGTTTAGGCCCAACCTGGTCGTAATCCGTAGCGACCACCAGGGCGGCGATGCGATCCAAGAGCTCGTTCATGGAAGAGAGCTCCATTGGATCTAACTGCTCGGCGAGCTCCAAGCTGACATGAAGATTGCTTTTGATGACCCAAGAGGTCATTGTTGGCGTAGCAGCCGAACATGCGGTCATAAGAAAACCACCTAGTCGGAGAGTTTGGCCGACAGCCAAAGCTTTTTTAGCGACGATGCCGTCTTTAAAGACAGGATGAGGCATCCTTCCTGATGGCGACAACACAGAGGAACTCTCAATGAAAGCACCAATGTCGGTGTCAAAATCGGCGGATCTCGGGTAGGGGGTCCCAAACTGTGCGTCTAGGCGGATGGTAACACGAGACAAGGGACACAATATTTTACCCAGGTTCGGGCCCTCTTGATGGAGGTAAAACCCTACGTCCTGCTTGATTAATATTGATGATATGGGTAGTACAAGAGTAGATCTACCACGAGATCAAGGAGGCTAAACCCTAGAAGCTAGCCTATGGTATGATTGTCGTATGTTGTCCTACGGACTAAAGCCCTCCAGTTTATATAGACACCGGAGAGGGTTAGGGTTACACAAAGTCGGTTACAATGGTAGGAGATCTAAATATCCGCATCGCCAAGCTTGCCTTCCACGCCAAGGAAAGTCCCTTCCGGACACGGGACGAAGTCTTCAATCTTGTATCTTCATAGTCCGGGAGTCCGGCGGAAGGTATAGTCCTGCCATCCGGACACCCCCTAATCCAGGACTCCCTCACCTGTTAAGGAAGCTTTTCGCTGAGGCAAAGGCAGCGCAGACATGCGACATGAGGTGCAAATAATTTTTTGTAGACTGCACACTTTATTTCAAACCTGTAAAGTTCCTTTTTCCCCAGTCTTCGACCCCTGGCATGTCAAATAGCCTGGGTAGTGGTGGTGTAATCTGTATAATTGCGTTTGACGTATAAATTAGATTCCAGTGAACATAAATCTGTATTAAGTATTTGCCTTTTCCAGAACTGAATTTTGCCTCTCCGGTTGTTTCACACGCGCACCTCGGCTCAAATTGCCAGGGGCTTGATACGACAATATATGTGTTGCCGAAAAGTCCGAACAACTTTATAGTATACTTCAGTGTCATGAGTTTGGCCTTATATGCATCAGCTCCGAATCATGTCTTTGGTCAATAGTTGGGTTGCCCGGCTCCTGTGCTTACTGTCGGCGTTCTGGGAATGGGGGTCCCCAGGCTTGCCTGCCTGCGGCCTGTGGCGTGGCTCAAAGGGGGCCCAGCACGGCCCATCTTCACCAACACAGATCCAAGACCCTCGCGAGGGGCCAAGCCTCGCGGGGCGGACGACACAGAGCTTCCTTAGGCGCGGCCTCATTAGGCTGGCTCATGAGGAGGCGGAGAGATCAAGGCGGGGTACCTCACGAGGTGTCCATGACGCAAGCCATGACGACCAAGGGCGCCAGGTGGGCGCCAGCCCGCGCAGTGTCCTCCCTTTCCTCTTTGGTGCAAAGGGAGCAAGCGCAGGCGGGAGGATCAAGCAAAGGCACCCATTTCGGTGCAACGAGACCAAGACCAGCTCCGCGACAAGGAGGAAGTCACCGTGGAGCCCAAGCCAGCGTCATCACCAGAGCCTTTGGCAGGCGAGGACCAACTTTAGTCAGGATAAGTGTACCAGATGTTCCCCTTCAAAATGGCCAATTGTTGGCGCCCTTCCCGCTCAATATTTGGGAAGAGGCCCAGGGCCTTTGCCTATAAATAGGACTAGCCACCCCCAGGGTAGGGACAACTCGAAGGGGGATCAATTGGCAATCAGATCAGAGAGAGAGAGGGAGAGAGAGAGAGAGAGAGAGAGAGAGAGAGAGAGAAGGACGACTGAGCTCCTCCTAGCAGTTCATCGCCCCGGCCAAGAACAGACCCTCGCGAGGCTGTTCGTCCTTGTATTGTTCATCATCAGCCTAAGAGGCAATCCACCACACCACCACACTGGAGTAGGGTATTATACCTCATCGGTGGCCCGAACCAGTATAAACTCTGTGTCTCTTGTGTTGTTCTTCTCGTAGCTTAGATCTTTGCGAGGTAGAGGGGTACAGGTCGGTAGGAAGCGTAATCTCCACGCGCACCCCAGAGTTCAAACCTTACGGGTCTGCTGGAACCCGAAATCCGACATTTGGCGCGCCAGGTAGGGGTGCGCCGGAATCGACCCCTCTACCGCTTTGTCTCCCGTCGTGTCGTCATCGCCATGTACGGCGACCAGGCGGGCAACCCAGATCCATGGGCGGCGTGGCCCGCCCACGCAGAGTTGCTCGCCTCGGGCGACCCTGCACCCCAGGCAGCTCGCGGTCCGCAGGGCGCTGCGGGCCGCGGGCGACACGGACAAGCTTCGGCAGCTCTCACACCGCGGCTAGCGCGGTCGGCAGCAAGGGCCTCCAACCACGCCGCGACCACGACACCGTACACCCGCCGGGAGCAGGCGAACTCGAGGGCCGCGCTCACGGTGGCCCGAGAGCTGCTATAGTGCAGGCTGCTGGAAGGCGGCCGCGACGTGTTGCTGGAGCGGGTCGCCGAACTCCTGGGCTTTGCCGCCTCGGGGGCTCACCCCTTCTGCACCTAGCTCCCGCCTCAAGCCCAGGGCGGCCCACGCGGGGGCTCCGTGCATGCCCGCGGGCTCCAAGGCTACTCCAACACCAGTGAGGCTGTCGGCATCGGACCAGCGGCGACGCTACCCCCGCCCCCGGTCCGTGAAGAAGAAGGACTCAACGCGACCCACGGTCTCAGTGGACAGCCGCGCTACCACCCCACGGTGGGCACGTCAAGCGGAGCTGCATGGCATGCGGAGCACTACGGCGTGGCCTTCGGGATGACGGCGCCAGAAGAATACATGCCCCACATGATGGACCAGAGGCACCCTCACGAGGGCGAACAAGGCTCGCTCCTCAGCCCAGGCTGGGGGAATGAGGCACCAGAACCTGAGCCCTTCCAGGAGCCCAGGGATGGCCCCACCGGCCACGCTGGAAGCAACGATTATCGGGTACCGCTACTTCCTCAGGAGAAGGCATACGCTAATCATGGATCGCAGGAGGTGCAGGTCGCCACAGTGGGCAGCTGCCCCGCTCTCACGGTCTCCTACCCCTCGGGAGGAGGGCGCAGGGGGCTGTAGGAGAGGGGCAGAGATCCGACACCACCACCGCGGCGTTCGGAGCAAGGCGTTCTTAGGAGGTAGGCCCTTTGCTGGGGAGGTGCCTCAGGGCCTGCCCCTGGCGGAGGACCCGTGGTCGTCGGGAGAACCGCTGGCGACCGCTCTACCCCATCGGCGGCGTCTTGGTTTCCGGTCGTCGTTGATGGCACTAGAGTGTGGCGCAAGGCGGGGCCCTCGTCTGGCGATATGAAACAAGGTCGGTACCTGTGAAGAAGGCCCAGTGCGTGTGAAGCTTGCCGCCCCGTGACACTCTCACATAATAATGAGTGGGGTTGTACACGCCCCGGAGTCTCAGGGGTGTCGGCCTCAGGCCCTGGGGCTCCCTCCCACGCCCAGTGGCAGCACTTACCTCCGCGCTGGTGAGAAGACGTCCAAGACTAGATTAGGTGCCGGACGCAGCCTTTTGTCTGCTTTCATTGCTTTTCCCTTTGGTTGTAATTTTCCCCCCGCTGGATTTAAGTTGGATTCGAATTTGAAATTTGCGTGTGTTCGGGGAAGGGCTGCTTAGTCTTGTTCGAGCCATTTCTCGCGTTTCGATTACCACTTCGCCTCAGCTACCTCCTCTTGAGAGCCCCTCACGAGCCAGGTCAGGCCTAGCTTGCGCGCAGCCCAGACTGCCGCCGCCGCTTCCTCTCGGGAGGATTTCCAATGCCTGTGAAGATTATCCTTTTGGAAAAGGCCCGGAGCCTGCGAAGAAGGCGAATGCCTGTGAAGATTATCCTTTTGGAAAAGGCCCGGAGCCTGTGAAGAAGGCGAATGCCTATGAAGATTATCCTTTTGGAAAAGGCCCGGAGCCTATGAAGAAGGCGAATGCCTGTGAAGATTATCCTTTTGGAAAAGGCCCGGAGCCTGTGAAGAAGGCGAATGCCTATGAAGATTATCCTTTTGGAAAAAGGCCCGGAGCCTGTGAAGAAGGCGAATGCCTGTGAAGATTATCCTCTTCTAGAAAAGGCCCAGAGCCTGTGAAGAAGGCAAATTCCTGTGAATATTATCCCTTTTTGGAAAAGGCCTAGAGCCTGTGAAGAAGGCAAATGCCTGTGAAGATTATCCCTTTTTGGAAAAGGCCCGAAGCATGGGAAGAAGGCCAACGCCTGTGATGCTCGCCGCCCGCGACACTCTCACATCCTACGGATTCGATTAGAGAGCACTCGTGTGGGGACCCCGACTCATAAGTCGTGATCACCGAATGCACGTGTACAGTGATCCCAGAGATCAATGCTCACTGAACACACAGAAGATGAATAACAAGAGTCTTACATCCATACATACCGTATTACACAAGTAGGACCATTATGGTCAAGTCTTGAGTATAACATTGCAGCGGAAATCTTCGTCCATAACTTGGACCCATGCCATCTGCCTTAACCCTACAGGCATTCTGACTGGGAAGCGTCCTAGCTCGCATGTTCGTCACCACAGTATTCTTCTTCATATCATGTTCTTTCATGCCTGGCCAATAAAATAACCAGTGGCAAGCCAATCAGTACATTGAATGTACTCGCAAGCAACCAATGTTTTGGTTCAAGTACAACAATGCATGATATAGGTAAATTTTCGCAGAAAGCTAGTTTTGAGTGCAATGACATGTTCAACAACTTGTCAGACATGCATCAGCAGAATTCAATTAACCATGAGGACAAGTTACAGATATCAACATAAATACAGTGGACATCAACCCAACTCAATCATGTCAAGTCCTTTGACTTGACTCAAGTAGTTCTTCCCACTTATCCAAACACACACACTGGTTTGTAACATGTGGACGTAGCCCAAGAGCGGTTACCCAACTATCCTTGACCGTGGACATGGCTATTCGAATAGTTTTACACTCTGCAGAGGTTGCACACTTTACCCACAAGATCCGGGGAACTTCCGTGTCATCCACGACCCGCGATACCTCAAGTACCCAGGGTAAGCACCCGATCACTATCTTTCCCTAGACGACACTAACATGGAGTCCACTCGATTGGTAGTAACCCCCGTGCCCAACATTTCACAACTTAAAATTTGTGGAGCCTCGCTCCTATATTCATCACATACCACTGTCACGGGGTACCAACGGTGTGTCCGGTGCCGCATAAAAATGTTCTTGGCCGCCCTACCTGGCACGACCCCGTCCCGAGAGAGAGCACCAACTCTCCCACGTCACTAGTAATGCGGGCTCCAAGCTAGTATCGGCCTAGGTAATCAATAATGCCCTTTCCCATATAAGGGTAGAGTGGTTGCGCATGTAAGGTTGGAATAACGGTCACAACTTAAACCAATCCGTTTTTGAAAGCAACACACACACACTTGCCTCGGTACACCACTTCGTCATCAAGTGGTTACCCATCCCATTATCTCCCTAGGGCATAAGTGGCACCCGACGGGGTTTTCAAAAAGTCCTTTGAAAATACTTTGTCTCCATCACCATGCATATTCCCGTCCCTTTTTGCGTAGCAACTACTTTAGCATCCTATCTACTCCCACCGACATAACCCTCATAAGGAGGTAGGGTCATGCATATTGCAAGTATCAACGAGGAAGTAACGAAGGCAACCCACCAAAGTGGTTACCATCTCATCATGATTTCGATGCTAGCAATAAAAGTGCCACATGACATGCATAAAAAGGGTTTCATAGACATGGTCAAAGGGCTGCTTGCCTATTTTAACAAAGTCTTCGAGGTCTTCAAATATCTCTGGTCCAACTCCAAGCATTTCGTCTACTTCGTCAACTATCGTCGAAAGCAACCATAATAAGCAACTCAACAAGGCAGAAAATAAAAGTGCTCTAAAAATATTAAGTTGACTTTTCTAGGACTTCTCTGGTTATAAGAAAAATAACCAGGGTGGTTTCACTGGATTTGGATTGGTGAATATTTCTGAACATTTTGATATGATGGAATCAAGGGGTTTATGGATTGGCAAGAAGTGTATAGAAATATATTTTTGAAAAATGAGCAAATGCACCATTTAACAAACCATGATTTTAGAAGCATCTAGGAGTTGGTTTCACTGGATTTGGAGGTCAAATGATTTTCCTGTGAATTTGCAAAGTTGAAAAATATGAAGAAATGGCTCATTATTTTGTGTGGTACAGAAAGTATTAATAAAAATGTTCATACACTAAGTTATGAACTTAGAAGCATATAGGAATTTGAATCATGGCATTTGGATCAAATCTTAGCCCTCTGTGATTTTCTAAAGTTTATGACAGAAATGAAAAATTAAGATTTCTTAAACATTTGTGAAGGAAATGTTCCTGAAAAAATGTGCAATTTGCACCCCATGATAGAGAATGAATTTATGAACTAGTAGAAATTTGAATCATCAAATTTAGAGTTAATTTGAATTATTTCTGGATTTTACAAATTGTATAGAAAAGAAAAAGGGAAAGATTTTTACCCAAACGTGCTGGGTCTGGGCGGCAACCGCGTGCGCAGGGCGAGACATAGCGGGGCAGCGCACTGGGCCTGGCCCAGCCGCACGGCCGCACAGGGCGACAGCGGTGACGTCGAAGGCGCCCGCCCAGAATACGCCTTGGCCTTGGGGAGACAGCTCCTGAAGAAGCCGTGTCCACTTAACCTGCGGGCCCGGCCCTCAGGGTCACCGACACGCGGGGCCCATCTGTCGGGTTCATCCCCAACCTCCCGCTTAAACAGAGCACGGGCAGGGGCAGTGTCGACGGCGGCTTGCCGGTGCTACAGGACACCGTTTTCGGTGAGCTGACCACCGGCGTGCTCAGCGGACCCGGCCGCATCCAACCGTCGGTGGCACGGTCGCCCAGGGGCACTGGGTTGAGCAGGGTGTCAGACATGGCGGACGAGGCTGACGGTGACGATGGAACTCGACAGCACGACCACGGGGAGGAAAGGGAGAAGCGCGAGAAGGGCCCGCGGTGATGCTGGAGATGCTCTGGAGCAGCCTAGAGGGGAGGAGGAGGAGTGGTGGGTGCAAATTTAGGCAGAGGCCGACGGCAGGGCTCCGGCCATGGTGGCGGATGGAGAGCACGAGGAAGGGAGTGGCTTGGTCCAGGGGATGCACGGGAGGGAGAGAGGGCCAAAGGAGTAGAGAGGGGGCTGGGGGTGGCCTTAAGTAGAAGGGGGCGAGGTGCACCGTGGACGGTGCGCCGGCGAGGTCGTTGCCGTTGCTAGGGGTCACGGGGGTTCGCGTGTGCGTGTCCGGGGTGTTTGTAGAGATGGTCTATGGCTAGGGGAAGGGAGAGAAGGAGCGGGGAGAGCCCCGGGTGGAGCCACGAGTTCGCACGGCATTGGCGGGCTCGGGCGGCTCTGGGCACACGCGGCATGGGCAAGACAGAGGAGGAAAGGAGGGGGCCAGCGCGGTGGCGTGTTGCGGACATCAAGGCACCTCGACTGGCGCGAGGGGAGGCTTGAGGTGGTCGGGGGACACGGCGTCAACGGTCGCCCGCTCTGCCCGTGCTCCAGAGCGCGTCTTTGGCCGGCATCCGCGGCTTTTCCACGCGCACTCGCGCGTCCACTTGTGTCTAGTGGCTGCAGTTGGGAGTAAACAATGGGGAGGGAGGCTTTGGATGCTCTGGAACTTGCCGGAGTGAGAGAGAAATGAGAAAGGGAGGGAAAAGTTGCTGTCCAGAGAAGAAAAACGGGTCTCTGCCCCCCTTAACCATTGCCCCTTGGGCATCAAGGCATGCAGGAGGTAGAGGAGGAGTAGTTGAGGCCGTGGGAAGAAGTTCAGCTCATGGAGATTAGTGGAAATGGCCAAAACATGCATTTTAAGTTTCTGCCAGAAGGTGTTTGATGTAGGTTTGGGCAAGCAAATGAACTTCATTTGGCATGAGACTCCACAGGATGAAATGGCACATATAATTAGGTCCTTCCACCTATTTTGAGATCATTTGGGCAAAGTTGCCAATGCAACTTTTGTAAACCCTAGAAATTAGCAGAAATGGACTTGTGTAGATCTAGTTGAGAAAATCATTTCTCCTTGATGCACCACTTGGTGTAGTGGCCTCATTTGGTCATGTGAACATGCTCACAAAAGTTGGGGTCAAGGAGAAAAAGTTGGCAGTACAATCTTGTTCAAATTTGATTCTGGTCAGAGAGGGTTTTGGGGTACTTTAATCAAGATAAAATTCTCTGCAACTTGTGCCATTTGGTATAGATAAATTATTACACCATTTGAGAAGGTGCACCAAGTTTAAGAGCATTTGGACATGTTTGACAGTGCAAAGCTGTTCAAACTTGAAAAAGGACAGAAGTGGTTTTGAGAGGGTTTGATGGGGTTATACTGTTCTCCATGACATGAGACTTGGCAAGATCATCAAACATGTCATATGTGACATGCTAGAATTTTCTTGGATTTTTATGAAAATATGTCCTGTAGAAATATTTCAAATCCTTGAAATGAGCAGAAATGGTTTTGGGAGGTTTTGTCCAATATTTTGATCATGACCATGTGTTGAAACTCATACATATGGAAAATATATGTCCTTAAGTCTCCCTAATTTTTCTTAAATATTTTTAAAGCTTTTAAAATGATTTTAACCTATTTAAGACCATTTCTGGCCTTAAGAAAAAGCCTTTAAATAAAATAGGAAAATAACTTTTAAAATTATATTTTTGTGGCTTCTGGGTATCCTATATCTAATAGGAGTAAAATACATTTTTGGAAAGATTTTTACTGCCCTTAATTAAGTACTTGCAGTGCAAACCTCAATCCAGGGGTTTTTGAAAAACTAATTTTTGAAAATACTATTTGGCCAAATTATTTTTGTAAGAAAATACTATATTGTTCTATACACATGGTATGATCATTGGTTCAAGAGTTTGGAGCAAGGAGATGAAGTATAGGAGTTGGAGGATTTATTTGATTTTTAGAGCACTTGCAACCAACACACAAAATCCAATCAAGGCAAGGTCCAAAACACTCAAAAGTTTTTGTCAAACCACATTTTATCATGATTTCCTTTTTAGCTTAAGTATTGTGGCATGAAAATCAGGGTGTGACAGACCTACCCCCCTTACAAGAATCTCGTCCCCAAGATTCCCAGACTAGGCGCGGAAAGGAATATGGAAACTTGGATTTGGGGTAGTCTTCACGTCCTTATACTGCTTCTGCTTCTGTTTGGTGCTCCATTGAACCTTGAAGTACTCGGTGCCGTGGCTTCGTGTTTGTCGTCCTGCTTGCAATTGGGGTTTCTCGCGTAGGTCATATAGGGCTGGAGGTCGATGGCTCGTGGTCGATGTCCTTGTAGAGACCGGGCTAGATAGGAAGTTGGAAACACTTCCGGGGTTGTGATGCATGGAAAGCATTGTGCACATCAAGTAATTCAGGTGGCAACTTCAGCTGGTAACTGTCTTCTCTTCGTCTCGTAGTGACCTCAGAGGGGGCTGTTAAATCTTGGAGTGATCTCAAAGGGGGCCGATGAATCTTGGTGTGGGTCTCCTTGTCATGGAAATGCTTGGTTCCTTAGAGAGGAGTGGTTTGTAGATATGCACCGTCTTTGACAAGGAAGTTCACTTCTTGACGATGATGGTTGGTATAGTTCTTCCTCCTTGACATGGCGGTCTTCAGATGTTCCCTAACCGACTGAACAGTTCTTCTTCCGTCTTCGGGTAGGCAAGTGTATCACCAAATAAAGATGGCAACTAACTTGTCCGAATACTCCATGAAGACTTGCCCACGGGGTATATAGGGTATAGGTTGGGGTATCGGTGGTGGTCACGGTTGAGTATTGGTCAGGGTCTACTTGACCTAGAGCCAAAGCCCATGGTGGTGATTCTGACCATATCGTGGCTTGGTGGGGCTTAAGGGTTTCAAGGATTCTAGTGTGCGAGCGAACGTTTGTCACCTTATCCTTAAGCACGGTTCCTGAGATGCCAATTGTTCTATCTAGTCCTTTAAACAAATAATCTTATACCACCGAAAGCATCAACTCTTGTAGGTCAGCTCCAATCATCACTCATGGTATTTTTATCCTCATGACTCCCAAGGGGAGGTCTAATAAATCTATACATGTCAACTATCCCCAAACTCATATGTATGGCTACCCCTAAAAATCCATGGGTAGAGCATATAAGCTGCCAAGCTTGGATTTAATCACCACAATCCAAGTGCTCAGTCTATTCATCCAAGGTCCATGATAAAGCATCTCTATCCTAAGGAAACACGTCATAAGCCACTCCAAGATCTTGTTTCCTTCCTATGAATCAACTCCAATAGCCCATTAACTTCCATTAACCGCTACATAATCCATTAATTCTTCAAATCCAATGTCTATGGTGTTCCACATGATCTCCTAAACTCCATATAATCCCCAAATGCTTGAAAGGGCTGTCTCTACTATAGTGAGTCCATCAATTCCCCTTATCATGATCAGGAAAACTCCAAGATCAAGCTCATATCAACTCCGACAATTAATCCAATCCCTTAGTTTATTGTCCTCCAAGAAACATGGTATCATGATCGAGATCATCAGTCTAAATCCAATTTACTCTGAACCATGTAGACTTACCCAGCATCTATATTCCACTTAGGATCACCTATTTAAATCCAAATCTCATGCCCAACAAGAATTTCTACACTTTCCCCAAGTCATTATCGTAATGTCAACTACCTTCTATCAATATCCCCTGGCTAAGTCAAATCCTCATACTTCAAAGAATTCAACTTGCGATCTTAATTGTCCCACTAAATCCAATTTATCCAGGGGTAATGAAAGCTATGCTAATCTATACTCATGATCCCACCAAGTTCATCTACCAACATCAAAGCCTCATAATCCACCAAATAGTCTCATATAATTCCTCAAGTCATTGATATAAACTCATCAGGTCATTTGTCCTCTATTCCTATATCCTCAAACTGGTCTTCCCTATGGCATCGTTAGTTTTGGTGCTATTTTAGGATGATAATGTGCTCGTTCACTATGTCCACTAGTTCCATAATGAACCCAGTGTTGTGCAAGGTTTACAGAGGCTTAACTAGTTCTCTTGCAATTCTATGGGTTAAGCACATGGTTAAGGACTCGAGCTGGGGTATCTCGTGAAGTCTCGAAGGGTCTAAGAATGGGTTTCTAGTCAGAAGGGTTAAACATAACTCTACGGGGTTTCACTTGGTCGAGGGGGCTGCAACAAAAAGTCTTCAGTGCTAGTTGGCTGCCGAGGTGGAATTCTTGGTGCATCTTGTCTTGCTAGCCTTCAGTTGATGAGAGAGATGAGAGGGAGAAGTAGCATAGAGGAGGGTAATGCCTAAAGGGGGTTCTATAGTGCAGGTGCAAACAAACAAGTGCCAAAAAGGGTCAAACAAAAGAAAACAAGGAAGGTGATATAGTCGCGTACTTGTTGCCTAGGGCAAAAGGGCGACTGATATCAAAACACAAACAAATAAAAGAAAGCAACACACAATCATGGTTATATTCGAACCATCATACGGACTCGACTGCGCATAGGGGGTACACGACTCATCCTACCCTAGGGGTTCTCGGATTCAGTAGTCATGCTTTGCTCCGTGCCTCATGCAGTCTTCTGGGTTTTCCTCAGGTATCACTACGTCTCTTGTAGTTGTTCGATGAAACGATCTGGGTTGAGCCTGAAGAGTCTTCAACAACTTCTCGCCTATTGAAGTGATGGGGTGAAGGTGGCTCTTCATAGCTGGCATTGATTCGGTCTTCCATTGTCTTCTTAATCATGACGATCCCTTTTGCCTCCTAAGGCGTCGACGGTACCAGGTAGGTAATCCCTTATGCAATGATATTAACAAGGCATAGTAGAGGTCCAACATGTCGGTTACATTGATGAAAACATCGACACCAAGAGCGAGGGATGAAGAGAACCGTTTCCCTGCTCGCTATAGTGAGGCGGGCCAGATGGCGAGGTTCTCATCCACCGGTGGGTGCCGATACAACAACGGTAGTGACAGGGTTACTCTATTAGCAATATATATCATGATCTTGCATATCCTATGCCATCATCGTAGGCTAAGGTTGCATCATCCTGGGCAAATTCAAAGGTGTCATCGTCCTCTAGGTCTTCATGTCCTCATTCTCCAAAGGCGTATCTTCTGTTGGCATCGTCCTGTTGTGGGGTCGCCAATCTTTTGTTTAGGGGATGTGGGTGAATTGTCTGGCAAGACATCTTCCTCCTAGATTATCCACGAGGATTACAAGGAATCCAGTGGTTAGGAGCATAAGGGTTCTAGCGACCGTTTGCAATGGTTTTGAAGGGAAGAGATCGAAGGGGAAAGTATACCTTAGTTTTTTTGAAAAACTGAGAAGGGAAGAGAAGTATAGATAGTTTTGAAAACTTGTAATAGTTTTGGAAATAGTTTTTACCCTAACTAACGACCATGCTAACTAAGGCTTCCTATGGTCAGGATGGCTCTGATACCAGCTCTGTGGGGACCCCGACTCATACGTCGTGATCACTGAATGCACGTGTACAGTGATCCCAGAGATCAACGCTCACTGAACACACAGAAGCTAAATAACAAGAGTCTTACATCCATACATACCGTATTACACAAGTAGGACCATTATGGTCAAGTCTTGAGTATAACATTGCAGCAGAAATCTTCGTCGATAACTTGGACCCATGCCATTTGCCTTAACCCTACAGGCATTCTGACTGGGAAGCGTCCGAGCTTGCATGTTCGTCACCATAGTATTCTTCTTCATATCATGTTCTTTCATGCCTGGCCAATAAAATAACCAGTGGCAAGCCAATGAGTACTTTAAATGTACTCGCAAGCAACCCATGTTTTGGTTCAAGTACAACAATGCATGATATAGGTAAATTTTCACGGAAAGCTAGTTTTGAGTGCAATGACATGTTCAACAACTTGTCAGACATGCATCAGGAGAATTCAATTAACCATGAGGACATGTTACAGATATCAACATAAATAGAGTGGACATCAACCCAACTCAATCATGTCAAGTCCTTTGACTTGACTCAAGTAGTTCTTCCCACTTATCCAAACACACACACTGGTTTGTAACATGTGGACGTAGCCCAAGAGCGGTTACACAACTGTCCTTGACCGTGGACACAGCTATTCGAATAGTTTTACACTCTGTAGAGGTTGCACACTTTACCCACAAGATCCGGGGAACTTCCGTGTCATCCACGACCCGCGATACCTCAAGTACCCGGGGTAAGCACCCGGTCACTATCTTTCCCTAGACGACACTAACATGGAGTCCACTCGATTGGTAGTAACCCCCGTGCCCAACATTTCACAACTTAAAATTTGTGGAGCCTCGCTCCTATATTCATCACATACCACTGTCACGGGGTACCAACGGTGTGTCCGGTGCCCCATAAAAATGTTCTTGGCCACCCTACCTGGCACGACCCCATCCCGAGAGAGAGCACCAACTCTCCCCCGTCACTAGTAATGCGGGCTCCAAGCTAGTATCGGCCTAGGTAATCAATAATGCCCTTTCCCATATAAGGGTAGAGTGGTTGCGCATGTAAGGTTGGAATAACGGTCGCAACTTAAACCAATCCGTTTTTGAAAGCAACACACACACACTTGCCTCGGTACACCACTTCGTAATCAAGTGGTTACCCATCCCATTATCTCCCTCAGGCATAAGTGGCACCCGACGGGGTTTTCGAAAAGTCCTTTGAAAATACTTTGTCTCCATCACCATGCATATTCCCGTCCCTTTTTGCGTAGCAACTACTTTAGCATCCTATCTACTCCCACCGGCATAACCCTCATAAGGAGGTAGGGTCATGCATAATGCAAGTATCAACGAGGAAGTAACGAAGGCAACCCACCAAAGTGGTTACCATGACATGCATAAAAAGGGTTTCATAGACATGGTCAAAGGGTTGCTTGCCTGTTTTAACAAAGTCTTCGAGGTCTTAATATCTCTGGTCCAACTCCAAGCATTTCGTCTACTTCGTCAACTATCGTCGAAAGCAACCATAATAATCAACTCAACAAGGCAGAAAATAAAAGTGCTCTAAAAATATTAAGTTGACTTTTCTAGGACTTCTCTGGTTATAAGAAAAATAACCAGGGTGGTTTCACTGGAATTGGATTGGTGAATATTTCTGAACATTTTGATATAATGGAATCAAGGGGTTTATGGATTTGCAAGAAGTGTATAGAAATATATTTTTGAAAAATGAGCAAAGGCACCATTTAACAAACCATGATTTTAGAAGCATCTAGGAGTTGGTTTCACTGGATTTGGAGGTCAAATGATTTTCCTATGAATTTGCAAAGTTGACAAATATGAAGAAATGGCTCATTATTTTGTGTGGTACAGAAAGTATTAATAAAAATGTTCATAAACTAAGTTATGAACTTAGAAGCATATAGGAATTTGAATCATGGCATTTGGATCAAATCTTAGCCCTCTGTAATTTTCTAAAGTTTATGACAGAAATGAAAAAGTAAGATTTCTTAAACATTTGTGAAGGAAATGTTCCTGGAAAAATGTGCAATTTGCACCCTGTGATAGAGAATGAATTTATGAACTAGTAGAAATTTGAATCATCAAATTTAGAGTTAATTTGAATTATTTCTGGATTTTACAAATTGTATAGAAAAGAAAAAGGGAAAGATTTTTACCCAAACGAGCTGGGTCTGGGCGGCAACCGCGTGCGCAGGGTGAGACACAGCGGGGCAGCGCACTGGGCCTGGCCCAATTGCACGGCCGCACAGGGCGGTAGCGGTGACGTCGAAGGCGCCCACCCAGAATACGCCTTGGCCTCGGGGAGACGGCTCCTGAAGAAGTCGTGTCCACTTAACCTGCGGGCCCAGCCCTTAGGGTTGCCGACACGCGGGGCCCATCTGTCGGGTTCATCCCCAACCTCCCGCTCAAACAGAGCAGGGGCAGGGGCAGTGTCGACGGCGGCTTGCCGGTGGTACAGGCCACCGTTTCCGGTGAGCTGACCACCGACGTGCTCAGCTGACCCGGCCGCATCCAACCGGGGGTGGCACGGTCGCCCAGGGGCACCGGGTTGAGCAGGGCGTCGGACGAGGCTGACGGTGACAATGGAACTCGACAGCACGACCACGGGGAGGAAAGGGAGAAGCGCGGGAAGGGCCCGCGGTGACACTGGAGATGCTCTGGAGCAGCCTAGAGGGGAGGAGGAGGAGTGGTGGGTGCGAATTTAGGCAGAGGCCGACGGCAAGGCACCGGCCATGGTGGCGGATGGAGAGCGCGAGGAGGGGAGTGGCTTGGTCCAGGGGATGCACGGGAGGGAGAGAGGGCCAAAGGAGTAGAGAGGGGGCTCGGGGGTGGCCTTAAGTAGAAGGGGGCGAGGTGCACCGTGGACGGTGCGCCGGCGAGGTCGTTGCCATTGCTAGGGGTCACGGGGGTTCACGTGTGCGTGTCCGGGGCGTTTGTAGAGATGGTCTACGGCTAGGGGAAGGGAGAGAAGGAGCAGGGAGAGCCCCGGGTGGAGCCACGAGTTCGCCCGGCATTGGCAGGCTCGGGCGGCTCTGGGCACGCGCGGCATGGGCAAGACAGAGGGGGAAAGGAGGGGGCCAGCGCGGTGGCGTGTTGCGGACGTCGAGGCACCTCGACTGGCATGAGGGGGAGGCTCGAGGTGGTCGGGGGACACGGCGTCAACGGTCGCCCGCTCTGCCCCGTGCTCTAGAGCGCATCTTTGGCCGGCATCCGCGGCTTTTCCGCACGCACTCGCGCGTCCACTTGTGTCTAGTGGCTGCAGGTGGGAGTAAACAATGGGGAGGGAGGCTTTGGATGCTCTGGAACTTGCCAGGAGTGAGAGAGAAATGAGAAAGGGAGGGAAAAGTGGCTGTCCAGAGAAGAAAAATGGGTCTCTGCCCCCCTTAATCACTTCCCCTTGGGCAGCAAGGCATGCAGGAGGTAGAGGAGGAGCAGTTGAGGCCGTGGGAAGAAGTTCAGCTCATGGAGATTAGTGGAAATGGCCAAAACATGCGTTTTAAGTTTCTGCCAGAAGGTGTTTGATGTAGGTTTGGGCAAGCAAATGAACTTCATTTGGCATGAGACTCCACGGGATGAAATGGCACATATAATTAGGTCCTTCCACCTATTTTGAGATCATTTGGGCAAAGTTGCCAATGCAACTTTTGTAAACCCTAGAAATTTGCAGAAATGGACTTGTGTAGATCTAGTTGAGAAAATCATTTCTCCTTGATGCACCACTTGGTGTAGTGGCCTCATTTTGTCATGTGAACATGCTCACAAAAGTTGGGGTCAAGGAGAAAAAGTTGGCAGTACAAACTTGTTTTGACCATGAAGACTGCAGGGCTTGCACCCCACAGCATTTTATTAATAAAACCAAAGAAAAGTACAGGAAACCCTCAAGGCGAGGATGAAGAAAGAAAAAAACTCCCTAAGAAAGGCTATACAATGAAAGGAAAAGCTATACCTAGTAATTACAAAGAAAGAAAAGCTACTCCCCTCAAGGAGGAAGAAAGTCAATCCACTTCAGAAGAGCGTCTCTATACTTCCGTTTGATCTGATGAGAAAGCAGAGTAAGGTCGTGAATGAAACAATTCCTCCATGCCCTGAATGTCGGTTGGATGTTCCTGAAAGCTCTATCATTCCTGACCTTCCAAATATTCCACCAGGCCGTGAAAACCACCTCCCCAAAGAAAGGTTTGTTGAAGTCCTTCCGAGCATGACGAGCAATACTCACCATATCATTTCCATCAATCCATTCCATTTGCAGATAATTCCACACACGAGCACTATAATTGCACTGAAAGAAAAGATGATTTCTGTCTTCCAGGACTCCAGTGGGACAAAGAACACATTCCGGCCCATCATTAATCCTCCAGTGTCTCCTCTGAATCATGTCCTTGGTGTTAACCCTGTCCATAATTACCAGCCAAGCAAACATCTTAATCGACATAGTGCAGCAACTTTGCCATATCCACCCCATAATGGGATTTGACACCATTGGCTGATAGACAAAATCATAAAACTTCTTTGCAGTATAATCTGACTTCTTGCCATGCCTCCATCTCCAGCTGTCATGAGATGTATTATCCAAATGAAAAGTCCCCATTAAGGAGGAAAGTTGCTGTAATTCCTGAAAGGCTTGCTCAGTAAGAGGCAAGTAGAAAAGATCCTAAAAGCTACTAGCCTCAAAGACTTCCTTGACTGAGAGATTTTTGTGGAGAAAAAAGGAATAGAGCCTAGGAAATCTCTCCTGCAGTGGGACAGAACTGCCACCAATTTGCCAAAAGTCAGACCAGAACAACACAGTATCTCCAGCAAAAACCTCAACCGAGGTAACAGACCTGAAATTATCCATCAACTTACAGACATCTCTACCAAAAGGAGCCACAAAGCACAGTATCGTGTGGAATCCTCTGAAAGTAGTAAGAATCCCAAACTAATTGCACCCAGGGCACGTCCATCTTGTTATAGAATTTATTGAGATGCTTTAGCAGAAGAGCATCATTCTGCAAACCAAGGTTCAAGATTCCAAGCCCTCCCTTGGACTTAGGCCTACAGACAAGCGGCCAAGCCGCCAACGAGTGTCCCCTTTCCTGACCATACTTCCTCCATAAACACTGCCTCTGTATTCTTTCCAATTGCTTCAAAATACCCTGAGGAATTGACAAACTGGAAAGGAAGAAGATAGGCAATGAAGAGATGACAGAGTTAACTAGTTGCAATCTGCTACCTTGAGGTAAAAACCAAGAGCTGGCTATCAATCTTCTCTCCATACAATCCACAAGAGGAAGAAGATCCACAATTTTTGGCCTGGTGGTCCCCACTGGCAGACCCAGATAAGTGAAAGGCATACTGCCTAAATTGCAACCGAAAAAGGCAACAAGATCTGAGGCCTCTTGGTCATTCACATTGATGGGGTACATGGAGGATTTGTGGAAATTAATTTGAAGTCCAGTTGCTTGTGAAAACGAGTGCAAAACTCCTTTCAAGGCCTCTAATTGATCAATATCAGCATTCAGAAAGAGCAGTGTATCATCAGCATATTGGACCACAGGGAAATCAGGATCATGAGTAGCCAAAGGCCTGCTAATAAGACCTTGATGGAGGAGATCATTAATCAATGTTTGCAAGAGATCTGCTGCAATGACAAAAAGCAAGGGAGAAATTGGATCCCCTTGCTTCACTCCACATTTACACTTAAAATGGTTACCAGGCACTCCATTCAAAAGGACAGAGGAGGTGCCAGAGGACAGCAACTGTTTAATCCAAACAATCCATCTTTCATCAAAACCTTTTGCAATCAAAATCCTTATGATAGCCTCATGTTGGATTCAATCAAAGCCTTTTCAAAATCCAGTTTTAGCAAAATGATGGGCCTCTTAGACTGATTACACTGATGAATATACTCGAATGTCCAAGCAAGGCAGTGCTGGATTGTTCTTGATTTTATGAAACCATATTGATTTTTATGCACACATTTGGTGATCTCCTGCTGGAATCTATTGGCAGCAAGTTTTGTAAGAAACTTTAAACCAACAGAGGTAAGAGAAATTGGCCTAAAATCCCCAACACCCTAAGGTGACAACTTTTTAGGAATCAAGGTATTGTATGCATCATTCAAATTCTCTAACTGAATAGTTCCAGCATGAAACTCATTAACCAACTGAATGAAATCAGCAGAAATTATGTGCCAACACTTTTTTTAAAAAAAGTCCATTAAAACCATCCGACCCAGGGGCCTTGTCAATGGGCATTTCTTTGATAACCTGCTCAATTTCCTTTAGATCAAAAGGTTTAGTGAGCACCTCCAAACCCTGGACCCTAGGAATAAGAGATAAAATGTTTTCATCCAAACAGATTAGCCTCACTGTCCCCATTCTGCTTCTGAATGATGACAAGAACTCGTTATCCATTTCGTCATGATTTGACGTTGTGGACCCGTCTGACAACAACAGGCTAGCAATAGAGTTTTTCCTGTATCTCTTCGTTGCCATGGCCTGAAAGAATTTTGAGTTTTCCTCTCCCACTTTGATATACCTGATTGTACATCTTTTCCTCCAATACAGATATTGCATGTGCAGCAGACGCTCATGATGCAGCTTTGTGATTTTTCTGAAATTAAACTCAGGCCTGGACAGGGATCTTCTATCCTCAAGATTGTCCAACCAAAGAATTACCTAGTTGCACTTCTCAAGCAAAATTTTAATATGAGATAAACCCTTCTGCCACTTCTTTAGTGCAAACCTCAATGCCTTTAGCTTGTCCACAATTATTGCTGAAATATGAGTCTTGCGAGAGGGACGATTCCATACCTCCTAAACACACTCCATAAAACCAGCCTGATGGATCCAAAAGTTTTCAAATCTAAAGATATGTGCTTTTGGAATTGTTGTACTGACGGTCACCAGACAAGGCACATGATCAGACGCAGTCTTAGCCAGGGGGGTCAGTTGTGTCATGGGGTAAGTATGGATCCAACTAGCCGATGTGAAAACCCAATCCAACTGCTCCAAAAGAGGTCTATCCTGCATATTAGACCAAGTGAATTTTCGTCCTTTCAAAGGAAGTTCCAGTAATCCCAAATGACCAATTATTTCATTGAAGATAAACATGTCGTTTATATCCCCCCCAGGCAAGTTCCTATTATCAATGGAACGGATGAAGTTTAAATCTCCCATCAACATCCACGTCTGATCCGGATCAATATCTAAGTTATAAAGCCAGGAGACAAATTCATCCCGCAACTCACCCTGGCAAGGGCCATACACATTAACCATGAACCATTTCTCATTATTGTGAACTGAAGTAAACTGCGTAACTATAGCAAAAGGTTTAACTTCAATCAAAGTGCCACGAAACATATCTGAACGCCACACAGTCAATAACCCCCCAGACGCTCCACAAGAGGGAGACTCCACGAATTGATCAAAGCCATGGGGACAAATGCTTTTAATGATTGAACGAGAACAAGTGGAAAGTTTAGTTTCCTGCAAACAAAGAACTGAACACTGACTCTCTATCACTTTCTCCCTGACAGAACGTTTCCTAGCGTCAGAATTCATACCACGAACATTCCAACAAAGCACCTTCCAGCTACGCCTTGTAACACGATTCATAAATAACCATAGAGTAGAGTAGCAAAATAAATATGACACCTAATGCCATATCATCCAGAGAGGGATAAAGTTCAGAACCCCCAAGTGTCACGTCACATACCGAATTCAGTTCAACATAAAAGAAAACAGCCATGACAGGCGCCCTTGACATAGAAGATAACATAAAAAAACTAGGCCGAAGATGCAGACGAGTCCTCCTGTGGATTAGCCATAAGCTTGTCCACAGATAAAAGCGCAGGATCAATCTCCAGCTCCGCGCCCACCGCTTGAAGAACCGGAATGGAGGTGTGGGGTGGTGCAGTAGGTACAACATCTTCAGAATCATCCACCGGAGTGGGCTGGGCCTTTTCCTCCATGGGCTTTGCTCGGGGACGCTTCTTAGCTGGGTGTGGTGAAAGTTGTTCAAAAACCACATTCTTGTAGCCATCTAATTTTGCCGCGCTCCGTGTGCAGTGCCGTAGCGATGAATCAACCACCGGAGCCTTCTTCTTTTCTCTCCGCTTACACGCAGCAGACTGCTCAACAGAAAAAACCAAGCTTGATTGAATTGAGACCTGAACAGCAGAATTATCAGACACCACTTCTTCAGAAATAGAATCATGGACATTTCCATCAGGTAGCTCCTCAAATCAAGCTCTGGCCACCGGACGCTTCGCCATTACAGACTGTCTGGTAGCAGGTATCACAGGCAGAGGGGCAGTTAAACAGGAAATCATCCTTGATTCATCAAACGCAATGGACCATGACCTCTTGGAGTAAATGACTGTGCCCAACGGCTTGAAGAAGATGGACCTGGGCACTTCCTTAACCGAGAAATCTGCCATAAGATTCTCAAAGGACCTTTTCCAAATCAACTCCGGAGGAAGGGGAGGTCCAGCCACAATGCGTGCCATACCAATAAAAACTTCATGCTGCTGAATCACCGGAGGCTGATATGGCACAATGGCAAGCTGGTTGTCATCAACGACAGGATGCTGGGCTTCAGGGAGTGGCAAATCATGCTGCAGCTGAAAATCTCCCTCTTGTTCAAGTTGCTCAATAGAAACAGACCCTTCTGGCTGATCAATGACTATTGAGACTTGGTCCTGTTCGGGAGCAGCAGGATTGGGGGCCTGCTCGATCCCAGCTTCATCTCCCCACATGGCATTTCCCCAGCCATGGGCTTCGTCATTCATAGGTGGAGGAGGTGGGGCAAGTGGAGCATCATTCCAACCCAGCATTGGGTAAGGAGGCAAAACAAACATCAAATTATCCGGAACCAGATTACCAGGTAAAGGATGGGGATTTCCATCCAAGGGCATGGGATCTTCGTCATTTGGCATCTGATCCGCAAAATCTGCACCTAAAACATAGCAAGCAGCAGTCCAAGACACTTGGGCACCTCCATACTCCGCGTAATCACCAAACACAACATCCCTTGGAACCAACGGTGTATCTGGAAAACTAGCTTCAACCAGTGTCCGAACCAAATAGGGATCCTCACTGTCCCAAGAAATAAACTTTCCAAAAGTGCCTACAGCCTGCGAGATGTATTCAGTGGTGCGGTAATCCAGAGGAATCCCAATGAACATTATCCAGCCCTTACGAAAACCATGTGCCCCTTTGAAATTTTCTCCCTCATCATGCTTCATAAATCTAATGAAGCGATCATTACCCAAAGGAAAAGGTGCATGCTGAACCAAAGTGTATCTCACTGACGGATCCCTGACTTGAAACAGCCCTACCCCGTGAAACCAAGGTTGTGCAGATCGAACCAAAATACCTCTGTTTTGCAGGAACTGAACCACTTCTTCCCGCACAGGGCCGAGCGGCCCCTCCGGCGCCGGCATCACCTCGGCCACCATGAAGTCCTCATGCCGACGAGCCGTACGCGCCGCGGGTGTGAAGAAGGAGCGTGGCAGCCGACGATCACCACCATCAATGATGTGATGGCCCGGCGGCACAAATCGCTGAGGATCGAGCTCATAGTTCGCCATGGAAGAAGCTTGACGGGGGTTTTCTTTGGCTTTAGGAGAGGGAAGAAGCAATGGGGGCGGCGGCGATGGGACTGGACAGTCTATCCCAATAACTCCGGCTCTGTTCCCATGAGAAGCGGCAGATTCCAATAAACTCGTATTTTGTTGCACCAAAATTGGCCTCCAAACCAATCCATTGGAGCACGCGAAATCATTACAGTCCCGGCTAGAGTGACCAGGACAAGAGCAAGCCGTGCAGACCGCTCGCATTCCGCACGTCGCCGACAGGTGGCCCTTTTGAGAGCAAACAGTACAGGTAATCATACAGTCCACCATGTCATCGACCATGGCTTCAAATTGTCTTGCAGCCTCTTGAGACGAGGGGATATCTGGACAGCGGCTCAAATGGGATTGGACCAGAGGCGAGGATGGCCCAGAGGCTGGTGGGCTTGGCGTCGTAAGTGGGCTAATGATGGCACGGGCCTCCAGTGCCACTGGGTCGGAAGGAGTACTATTGATTTGAAACAGTACAAACTTGTTCAAATTTGATTCTGGTCAGAGAGGGTTTTGGGGTACTTTGATCAAGATAAAATTCTCTCCAACTTGTGCCATTTGGTATAGATAAATTATTACACCATTTGAGAAGGTGCACCAAGTTTAAGAGCATTTGGACATGTTTGACAGTGGAAAGCTGTTCAAACTTGAAAAAGGGCAGAAGTGGTTTTGAGAGGGTTTCATGGGGTTATACTGTTCTCCATGACATGAGACTTGGCAAGATCATCAAACATGTCATATGTGACATGCTAGAATTTTCTTGGATTTTTATGAAAATATTTCCTGTAGAAATATTTCAAATCCTTGAAATGAGCAGAAATGGTTTTGGGAGGTTTTGTCCAATATTTTGATCATGACCATGTGTTGAAACTCATACATATGGAAAATATATGTCCATTGAGTCTCCTAATTTTTCTCAAATATTTTTAAAGCTTTTAAAATAATTTTAACCTATCTAAGACCATTTCTGGCCTTAAGAAAAAGCCTTTAAATAAAATAGGAAAATAACTTTTAAAATTATATTTTTGTGGCTTCTGGGTATCCTATATCTAATAGGAGTAAAATACATTTTCGGAAAGATTTTTACTGCCCTTAATTAAGTACTTGCAGTGCAAACCTCAATCCAGGGGTTTTTGAAAAACTAATTTTTGAAAATACTATTTGGCCCAATTATTTTTGTAAGAAAATACTATGTTGTTCTATACACATGGTATGATCATTGGTTCAAGAGTTTGGAGCAAGGAGATGAAGTATAGGAGTTGGAGGATTTATTAGATTTTTAGAGCACTTGCAACCAACACACAAAATCCAATCAAGGCAAGGTCCAAAACACTCAAAAGTTTTTGTCAAACCACATTTTATCATGATTTTTTTAGCTTAAGTATTGTGGCATGAAAATCAGGGTGTGACAACTCGAGACGCCACAGCCTCCCGTAGGCTACCTCGGGGCCCGCACAAAACAAAGGTAAACTAGCCAACCACGAGGCGCGGCCGCGCGGGCAGTGTAACATCTACTAATATGATGAACACAAGTTTTACATGAGGGGCTCCCCCTCCCAAAATGCTCTCACAATCGTCAGGCCAAAGCCTGAGTTCTATTCATGCAGGGTAAGGAAACAGGGACAATGCATAATCAGTCGGATAAATCCCCCAATGCGTCCTCAGGAGCACCTCCCGAACCGTAGCTGGCGTCGCTAGACTCGCCATCGATGTCTGCGTCGTCGCCAGCGGCGTCAGGGCCAATCACCACACCGCCCTCGTCAGCAGCCACGATCACGTCATCATTGTCGGAAGCGAAGGCCCTGACAAGAGCATCCACATTGTCTTCCACCCAGTGCGCCAGGTCGTCTCGAACGACCTGGGGGACTGGGGCGATGGCGGCGTCGAAGTCAAAGTGGGGATCCATGTTCCGGAGATGGCTAAAGACACGGGAAAAGGCGCGCCCGAGCAGAGCGCGGCTCCTCTCCTCCACCAACCTGTCGGCCCTGACCGACCGCGCCTCCAGCTGCGTCACCACGGCGGTGAAGAACTGAAGGTTGCCGGCATAGTTGATTGCGTGCGGCTCGCCAACAGCCGCCTCGTAGATGTTGCCCAAGGCTATGTTGGCTCTCTCCCGGAGCGTGGAGAGCATGGGGCCGTGCTCATGCTCCAGGACCTGCCGCTAACGTATCTCATCCGCATTTTGGCGCGCAACGGCCTCAGCCTCCTCCACCCACTGGCGAAGACGGAGCACCTCGACCCGGGAGGTGGTTGACTCCCCTTGCGCTACCTCAAGCGCAGCCCTAAGAGCATCGGCCCGCCGCATCGCTTCCTCCAGCTTGGTCCTCAGGGCTGCAGTCCTACCTTCAGCCTCGACCCGGATCAACCCCAACCTCCCCTCGAACTCGCGCTCGAGGTCCTGGCGCGCCGTCGCCACCCGACGTCCAACCTCCTCCGGACATGGACTTCCCGTGCAGCGACATCATCCTCCGCCTGCGTCACCAAGCGCTCCCTTGTCTCCAGCCGCTAGTACTCGCGGGTGTGTTCAGCGGCTTCCAGCGTCAACGCCTCCTCACGCTTCTGGAGCACTACTGGGTCGCCAGAGGCCACCTTCATCGACGCGAGAGTTGCCTCGCGCAGCTCAGCCTGCTCCTCCAGTGAGTGGCACCAGGCCAGCAGCTCCCGAGCCCGCTCCTCCGCAGCTTCTCTCCGCCGGTCAGCCTCCCGAGGCTCCTCAGCGGCCCGAGATTGTGTCGGGGGATATCTGCCTCCACGAGCACCTATGGGGACGGAGCCCCTTGTCGGTTCGGCGGGGGGCGGAGGTTGCACAAAGAGCAGATCGAGGGGACACACACACACAACGATTTTACCCAGCTTCGGGCCGCACGGATGCGTAAAACCCTACTGCTGCTTGTCTGGTTGATTCGAGTTCTTGCTCTGGAGCGCAAGAAGCTACAGTAAGTTGGAGCTGGACGTAGACGAGGGTCTACTGGGTGTCCTCCTTTCCCTCCTCTCTGGGTTCGGTGCCCCTTCCCTACGTGCGCATGGGCCTCCTTTTATATGCTAAGGGGTTTCCCACAGGTAGCGACACAGGTGAGGGTAAAAAATGGCAAGGGACTGTGCGAACAGTGGCCGTACAGTGCTATCGCACCTAACTCTGACGGCGGGGGACAAAGGCATTAAATGCCCGTCTGGATCGCCTGAACAGTGCCGAGGCGGACCGTTAGGGGCGCCTCCGCTTGCCACGGGGGCGACTCTGCCAACGTCGCATGCCACCGCGCACGCCAGGTTGCG
Organism: Aegilops umbellulata; assembly: GCA_032464435.1. Classification (NCBI taxonomy): domain Eukaryota; kingdom Viridiplantae; phylum Streptophyta; class Magnoliopsida; order Poales; family Poaceae; genus Aegilops; species Aegilops umbellulata. The sequence goes on along the minus strand of CP136058.1, from coordinate 153,329,160 downwards.
CGGCGTCCCGCCACGTGCCTCTGGGGAAGCCCCAGAGTGGCGCGTGGGCAGGTGAGCTGGAGCGCATGCCTGAGGTGGTGGTTCGCCGTGGCAAGTGGCTTGCCGCGGTGGTTGCCTTGCCGCGCCTGAGAGCTTGTCGCTCGTCAGGCCTTGTCGGGGCGCGCGGCGCGCCGCGGCGGGCTTCTCTTGGGGTGCCTTGGCTTGGCTGTCCCGGCGAGCTCCTCCCGCCGGGGCCTTGGTGCTTCGGCTTAGTCGTCCCGGCAAGCTCCTCTTGCCGGGGCCTTGTCGCCTTGGCCCGGCAAGCTCCTCTTGCCGGGCCTCGCCTCCTTGGCCCGGCAAGCTCCTCTTGCCGAGGCTTGGTCTTCTAGGCTCGATCACTTGGCCTTCGTCCGGCCCGAAAAGGGCCGTGGAGACTCTTGTCGCTCCCCTGGCAAGCCTTGCCGCGGGACGCTACTACTGCCCGTGCACAAGTTCGGGGTACTAAGGTACCCCTACTTTAGTACACCGACAGGAGCCCCCGGGTCTGGGCCATATACGGTGCCGAGCGTTGTTGGGCCAGGCCCTAACAGTGCACGGGCACGCGTGGCCTGGGTTGCGCTGCTCCTTAACTCTGCGCCCGTCGCGCCCTCCCCAAGTGGCGCGCGCTTATCGCGGCGTCGTGGGGGGGCGAGGCGTGCGAGGCGTGCGTGACGTGGGTGGCGTGCGCGGGGCTTGAGGCCTGCAGCCATGCCTCACGTCGGGCACGATCTCTTTATTTGGAAGGGCGAAACATCCGCCCCCACTCCCCACCCCCTTTATAAGCGGAGGGGAACAGGGGCAGCTCGCCATCCCGCCGATTGCTGTTCCTCAAAAATCTCCGCCACTTCCTCCTTACCAGAGAAAGCAGCGATTCGCCCTCGCAGCCCCCGGCGCCGCCAACGCCGACAACTCCCCCTCCTCGGGTGGAGAAAGGAGAGCCGCTGTCCGGCGGAGTCGCCTGGGTCTCCAGGACCGGCAAGAAAGAGGTCTACTTGGAGGGGGAACTCCGTGGCAGATGGGAGGAGTGGAGGGCCGAGTGGTGCCTGATCGTCGAGGAGAATCCACTGCCGTTCACCGCCGTGCGGCGAACTCCAGTGGTGCGCGGTCGTGACTGGAGCGACCTGGCCCCGGACGACGCCAAGCTAAAGATTGCCGCCACCCGAATCCTGCGCCTCAGGTTTGCCGGGCTCACCGTCGGCGCTGTCGGCGCGGATTTCCTTCGTCGGCGCATCGCCCCCCTGCAGGAGAGGGGGAGACCGGCTTGGGAATTCCAAAACGCGGCGGACATCACGAGGCTGCGCCCGGGCCTTAACTACAACTTCACCGTTCTGGAGCTCGTCGCAGTGCTGGAGGAGCTGTTCAGGCACGACTCCGAGCACCCAGAATGGTTCAGGTTGCCGCCGGGCGTCGTCCCCCTGTGCAACAACTCGGCGCTCAGCCGCATCCTCGCGATGATGCCGCTGTGCGACTCGCACGGGATCGACGCGACCTGGCAGGAGCCGGCAGACGACGTCATGCAGGCCTTCTTCGACAACTTGGAGGAGGTGCCGGTCGACCCCGACGAGAAGAGGGGCCTCACGCGGGACACCACCCCTGAGGAGCTGGCCTACATCGCCTCCAGGATCGAGGAGGCGGCGGCCGCCGCGGCCGCGGGCGAGTCTGGCTTCACCCTGGCCGAAGCAGACGCGGCGGAGGCGGAGAGCCTCGCCGACCAAATGGAGCTCGCCGGCGCGGAGGAACCAGCCGGGCACGGTGGCGCGGGCGAGCCCGCCCAGGACGCGAGCGGCTTGCCGGAGGCTGACGCGCCCTCCTCGCAGCTCCTGGGCAGCTCGTCGCAGGCGGAGCCCCCTGCCTAGCCGAGGAGGCGTCTCCGCAGGGCCGGAGAGGTGGTGCGGCAGGCCGACCAGCAACCGCAGCCCCGCGTGACACGCGCCTCCGAAGCAGCGGGCGCGGGGTCCTGACGGGCCGCGGCTTCTGCTCCTGCCGCCCCCCGTACCGCGGCGGCAACGGGGGCGGGGCCGTCCACCGTCACCACTAAGCGGTCCCGGGAACCCACTCCCCTGTCTCCTCGCGCCTGGAGCAAGCCGGTTTTTGACTATTCCGCGCTTAGCTCCGACGAGGAAGAGGAGGACGAAGAGTAAGTTCCTGGTAGAGCTTGTATCTTCTTGATTTCTGTTGCTTCGTCTTGTTTCGCTGCCCACTCATCCTCCCCCGAAACCGCTCCCTTTCAGGAGCCTGGCCTAGAGGAGGGCGAAGAGGGCCAAGGTCCCGCTGGTCATCCTTGAGGGTGGATCTCCCCCGGCAACTAGGGAGGTGCCGGAGACGACCTTGCCGGACTTGACAGCGGGTCCGCAGGGCAGCCCACAGCGCAGCCTCCAGGGTGAGTGCATGGCTAGCTCCTGCTGTTTGGCGCGCGCGTGAGCTCCCTTTCTCTTTGTTGACATGTGGCTGTTGTTGTTGTCGTTGAGTAGGAGCAGAGCAGCCCCAGCAGGCGACCCCGGGGGGCACTCCTGCTGCACCGTCTGCGTCGACCACCCCGCCCAGGGAGAAATCTCCGGCAAGGGAGGAGCCCCCGGCAGGGGAGACCTCCCCGGCAAGGGAGGAGCCCCCGGCAAGGAAGACCTCTCCGGCAAGGGAGGGATCTCCGGCGAGGGACGCGGCGAGCGATCCCCCGACAACGGAGGCCGCGGCCACGGACCCTGCCACCGGTAGGCCCCCCTGCACGAAAAACTTTCCCTGGTTATCTTTCCTTATGAGCTTTTTGTCGGCTGCTCGGCTGACTCTTCTCCCATCTTCCGGCCATCAGACCCGCCCATCGCGGACCCGATGGAGACCGAGGTCGTCGTCGGGGAGGGCGCACGCGACGACGCCGACGACGTCGTCGTCATCGAGGAGGCGGACGGCACCGACGACCCCGCAGGCGGCGGGGAGGTCGAAGCCGCCAAGGCCGCCGCGGCGGCAGACGGCGAGGGGACCGGCGACCGTGCCGACGGCCCCGGGGAGGCAGGGGCGTCAAGCACTCCGCCGTCCGGCGATCCCGCTGCTGCCACCGCGTCGGGCCCCGAGGAGGCCCCGGCAGGTGCCTACCTGCAGGCCGGCGATGGCGTCTTCATCAGGCTCCCCTGGGAGCCTAGCTCCAGGGCGCCGGTCGAGGGGGAGGCCTTGGACGGAGAAGTGCTCGCCTCCGTCGGGCTGGCAGTGGTCGACGCGCCAAGCACCAGCAGCGGCGAGCCTGAGGAGGAGCGGCTGCTCCGGAAGCTTGTGTCGCTCTACCGCGCCCGGCAGGCTAAGGTGGAGCGCCAGGAGGCGCTCGTCGCGAGGGCCGGCGCGGACATGGAGAAGCGTGCCGGGGAGCTCCGGGAGATCAACCAGGAGGCTCTCCGGTCCTTGGCGGAGGAGCGGAGGCTGCTCGACGAGGCGCGGACGGCCTTTCTCCTCGAGAAGGCAGAGGCCAAAGAGCAGCAGAGGCTTGCCGCTGCAGGGCTATCCGCGCGGGAAAGCGAACTGGTGCAGCAGAAGGCCAGCCTCGCCAGCCACGAGGAGGAGGTTGCCGCGCGCGAGCAGGCGCTTGGCGGGGCCCTGCGGGAAGCGCAGGACGCTGCCGCGGCCGCCGAGGTCGCCAAGGGGGAGCTCGAGCTGAAGCTGGACACCCTGGCCAAGGCGCTGGAGAGCGCCAAGGGGCAGGAAGTGACCTTGCGGAAGGAGGTTGCTGGCAACGAGGAGCTGCTGAAGCGTGCCGCCGTTACCCAGAACGCCTTCCAGGAGACGGTGGAGCGGTGGACCGAAGGCCTCGTCGACATCGCCACCACCATCGACAAGGAGCTGAAGCTGCTGGGGATGGAGGGCCACGAGTACCCCTCCGGCGAGAACGTCCCGCCGAGCGTCAAGCTCACTTCCTTCTTCAAGGGCTTGGTGGGGGTGCTCCAGCATCTCCGGGAAACGATCCCAGAGCAGCTGGCCGAGGAGACGCGGGAAGCCGTCTCCGGGGCCCTCGAGAGGGTGCTGGTGAAGATCGTCTTCCACAACCCCACCATCAGGCTTACCAACGTCCTCAGGCAAATGCCGGAAGACGCCGACCTGACGGAGATCAGGGCCCTCGTCACCCCCATTGTGGAAAGGGTGGCCGGGATCAGGAGGGTCGAGGGTGACCGCGCGGATTAGGCCGCCCACCGCTTTCTTTTCTTCCCTTGTCGCTGCCGAGCATGTCATAGAAACAGCTGATTAGAGCAGCGGCAAGTCGTTTTGGAATATAACTTTTATCTTAGGCAGTTCATTGTGCTGTTATCTCCCTCGTTCGGCTTTGCGCTTCGTACGTTCACGCCCTACGCTCCCGGGAACTTGTCGGCGCAAGCCTCCGCCTTGCCACGGGTGCCGAGTGCGGGACATCAGCAACCCGCTGGCGGAGCCTCCACCGGCAAGAAACCTTGCCGTGGCTGGCACAACTCACTTTCAATGTTGAGCAGGCTCAGGGCGAGGTAAGCGTGGCGACTGCAGTCGCAGCACACTCAAGCTGCCGAGCAAGCTCGAAACAAAGTAAGGACGCCACTCGGGATGTAGCACACTTAAGTCGTTGAGCGGACTCGAAACGAAATAAGGGCGCAACCAGCCACTAGCCGGCCCCTCCGCGCACAGGTTTCCCATACAAAGCTTGGCCGTTCGAGGAAGATAACTTAAGGATAAAAAGGAGCTTAATTGCTCAAACTTTGGCAACTTAGCTTTTCTGTTGTTTGCCGTCCAGCAAGGCGCAGCTTCCTCGGGCGACGCCCAGCCTATCCTGCCATCCCCCCTTCTCGAGGTAAGGGAATAACGAGGGCTCGGGGCTTCACGACCTGCCATCGCTTGCCGGAGTCGAGTGCTGCACAATCGTGTCAAATAATGCATGCGCCAAGCGGAGAGGCGCGAAATCGACAAGATGTGCGAGGCACATAAGCTATGCTTGGGATCTGCGCCCGTCTCTGTACCAAGGATTACATGCAACTGCGGCAAGACTTGGACAGAGAGGATGGCCGACGGAACGGGTTCCGACGGCCGCGCTGGCAAGGTTCCTCCCACGGTCGGCGTCGACTCGTTTGGATCTTGGCGGCTTGGGCTCGCCGAAGAACGAGGTCGCCTTTCCCACAACTTCCGGCGCTAACTTCTGCGGCTACGGGAGCGGCGCAGAGTTTGCTGGAGGCGAGAAACTCGCTCAGCGGACGGAAGGCGGTCCTCCTCAAGGAGCAGCTGCTCTTGCCCGGGCTCTGCGTGAGTGGGTACTCGAGGAGGGTCGTGCACGAGTCCGTGAGGAGGAATGCCTCCGCTCCGCGGGTTGGAGCGGAAAGGTACCTGGCCATACCTGAGCTTACCTGTGGTCGCCAAATCTGGTTCCCACACCCTCGACGCACCCCCTACCTGGCGCGCCAAAGATGTCGGGGGATATCTGCCTCCACGAGCACCTATGGGGACGGAGCCCCTTGTCGGTTCGGCGGTGGGCGGAGGTTGCACAAAGAGCAGATCGAGGCGACACACACACACAACGATTTTACCCAGCTCTGGAGTTCTTGCTCTGGAGTGCAAGAAGCTACAGTAAGTTGGAGCTGGACGTAGACGAGGGTCTACTGGGTGTCCTCCTTTCCCTCCTCTCTGGGTTCGGTGCCCCTTCCCTACGTGCGCATGGGCCTCCTTTTATATGCTAAGGGGTTTCCCACAGGTAGCGACGCAGGTGAGGGTAAAAAATGGCAAGGGACTGTGCGAACAGTGGCCGTACAGTGCTATCGCACCTAACTCTGACGGCGGGGGACAAAGGCATTAGATGCCCGTCTGGATCGCCTGAACAGTGCCGAGGCGGACCGTTAGGGGCGCCTCCGCTTGCCACGGGGGCGACTCTGCCAACGTCGCATGCCACCGCGCGCGCCAGGTTGCGCGGCGCCCCGCCACGTGCCTCTGGGGAAGCCCCAGAGTGGCGCGTGGCAGGTGAGCTGGAGCGCATGCCTGAGGTGGTGGTTCGCCGCGGCAAGTGGCTTGCCGCGGTGGTTGCCTTGCCGCGCCTGAGAGCTTGTCGCTCGTCAGGCCTTGTCGGGGCGCGCGGCGCGCCGCGGCGGGCTTCTCTTGGGGTGCCTTGGCTTGGCCGTCCCGGCGAGCTCCTCCCGCCGGGGCCTTGGTGCTTCGGCTTAGTCGTCTCGGCAAGCTCCTCTTGCCGGGGCCTTGTCGCCTTGGCCCGGCAAGCTCCTCTTGCCGTGCCTCGCCTTCTTGGCCCGGCAAGCTCCTCTTGCCGGGGCTTGGTCTTCTAGGCTCGATCACTTGGCCTTCGTCCGGCACGAAAAGGGCCGTGGAGACTCTTGTCGCTCCCCTGGCAAGCCTTGCCGCGGGACGCTACTACTGCCTGTGCACAAGTTCGGGGTACTAAGGTACCCCTACTTTAGTACACCGACAGATTGGGCCTCACGAGAGGCCGCCAACGACGCCTTGGCCTTTTCATCGTCAAGATCGTGCTGATGGCGCGCGAAAGCGACGGCGCCCTCCTGTTCGGGCCTCTCTGCAGCCAGGTGCAGACCCTCGGCTTCAAGGCACGCGTCTTCATCAGCGAGCTCCTCACCAAGCAGGTCCACCCCGTCAGCTGCCCTTCGAAGGAATCCTTGGCAAAGAGCGCGACACTCCCGAGCGCGCTCACGCATGTCTTCCACACCATCACCTGACCCAAGCAAGCGCCGGAGGCCACGAATCGACACTCCCCCTCTGGGCATGGAGCTGGGGGCTGGCACCCTCGCGACGGTCGGGCACACCACGCCAGAAGCCCGGCCTGGAGCCCGCCCGCCCCCAGATGAAGAGCGTAGGGAGCGCCTCAGCCAATCGCAGTCCACGACCAAACGAGAAGCCCACGGTAGGCTGGCTATGCCCCGAGAAGGCCTGCGAAGGAAGACCGCGGGGTGCATAGGGCCTCGATGCACCTCGGGACTTTTAGCCCCTCCGATCACCCTCACTACAAGGGCTGTGCTGCTCGGAGCACTTGAGGACGGAGGAGGGGGCGAAGCCAAAGGGAGCGGCACCTCGGCCGTCTCCGCGAGCTCGGCTGGAAGGGGCCTGCGGAGCAAAGATCAGCAAAAGCAACAGAAAGATCGGGAGCTGGAGAAGGGGAAGGCTTACTCATCAATGGCGAAGTACTTCCTACGCTTCAGTAGGCGACAAGGGTAATCGTCGCCCAAGGCCTCCCTTTTCTTCCGGAGGGTCTCAAAGTCCACGCGGAAGCGGCCCAAGAGCTGAGCGCAGGGATCAACCTGCGATGAAGGCAAAGCATCAAGGCGATCCGCGTCAGGGGCACCTGCCTGGTGCGCACTGCCGGTCGCCTCGCCCAAAGGAGCAACTGGAACCTCAGGGGCCTCATCCACAGGCGCTGAGGGCAGCTGCTCGCCGCTCTCAGCCTCGGCGGCGCGGGCCCCAGCAGCTGCTCCCTCATGAGCATCACCCGGCGCTGTCACCCCGTCGGGAGGCCCCTCGGCCTCTGGCGCCTCATGCCTCCCTGCCCCGCCACTTGAGGAAGAGTCACCTCGGCCAACTGGAAGGGCAGTCACCATCACTGGGTTCTCGCGAGGCCCCTGGAGGCTGGCGGGGCGCGGCCCCCATTCATCAAAGATAGGCATCTGCTTCACAAAGTCGTCCCTGTTTTGGCAGAGGTGTCAGATTCTGGGTTCCGGCAGACCCTTAAGGTTCGAACTCTGGGGTGCGCGCGGAGATCGTGCCCTCTACCTCTCCGTCTCGTAAGGACCTAACTACTGCAAGAACAACGCGAGAGACACAAGACTTATACTAGTTCGGGCCACCGTTGTGGTGTAATACCCTACTCTAGTTTGTGGCGGGTGGATTGCCTCTTGGGCTGATGAGGAAGAACAGTACAGGTGAACGGCCTCGCGAGGATCTGTTCTTGGCTAGGGGATGAACTGCTAGGGGGAGTTCGGTCGCCCTTCTCTCTTTCTGGGTGCTAGGTCCCCCCCTCTAGATGCTGGATCAGATGCCTCTACCCTGGGGGTGGCTAGTCCTATTTATAGGCAAAGGCCCTGGGCCTCTTCCCAAATATTGAGCGGGAAGGGCGCCAACAATTGGCCAATTTGAAGGGGAACATCTGGTACACTTATCCTGACTAAAGTTGGTCTTCGCCTGCCAAAGGCTCTGGTGATGACGCCGGCTTGGGCTCCACAGTGACTTCCGCCTTGTCGCGGAGCTGGTCTTGGTCTCGTTGCACCGAAATGGGTGCCTTTGCTTGATCCTCTCGCCTGCGTTTGCCCCCTTTGCACCAAAGAGGAAAGGGAGGACACTGCACGGGCTGGCGCCCGCCTGGCACCCTTGGTCGTCATGGCTTGCGTCATGGGCACCTTGTGAGGTACCCGCCTTGATCTCTCCACCTCCTCGCGAGCCAGCCTAAGGAGGCCGTGCTGGAGGAAGCGCTGTGTCGTCCGCCTCGTGAGGCTTGGCCCTTCGCGAGGGTCTTGAGCCTTGTGTTGATGAAGATGGGCCACGTTGGCCCCCACTCGAGCCACGCCGCAGGCCGCAGGCAGGCAAGTCTGGGGACCCCCGTTCCCAGAACGCCGACAACAGCCCCCGGGCCCAAGGCGCGCATGGACTTGGCTGTGCCGAGAGGTGAAAGGGCAAAGGCGAAGCCCCGCGGGCCCTAACAGCCTGCGGCCTCGGGTGCCGCGTGGCGGTTGTTTGGACGTGGGCGGCACTATTTACCCACGCCCCCTTATTCTGCGCCGCGCTAGGTTGCCCCGCAGTTGTACACAGCCGCCCTTTTCCCTGTTGCTTGACCGTCTCCTGCTCTTCCTCCCTCTGAACTCTGACCCTCGCTTCCAATCCCATCTCGCATCTCCTCTCTTCCGCCCGCCGCCATGGCTCCAAGGAAAGAGAAGGGGAAGAAGCCCGCGGCTCCATCTTGCCTGCTGCCGCCAGTGGCGCCTGCTGTCGGCCGCTCAATCATACTCAACCTAGAGTGCCTGGGCAAGCTCAATCCGGCTCTGGCCACCGCCTTCAACGAGTGCGGGAGGACGACGGCGTGGCCTACGTGTCACCTCCCCACTGATAGGATAATCTCCGAGGTCCATTACTTTGCCGACGCCTTGTGGGCGTGTCTTGTGCCTCCCTTCTCCGATTACTTCAACGCCGTTCTTGATCATTATCAGATCCACATGATGCATATGGGTCCTGAGTCCATTGCTCTTCTTTCAGTCTTCGCATTTGTTTGCGAGGCGATGGTGGGCATCCCTCCTTCTGTTGCCCTGCTGCGCCACTTCTTCTCCTTGCATCTTGCTGACCCACCCAATGCTCGGCATGCGTGAGCTTCGTAGCTTCGCCCGAGACCGCAGCCTCTGGTATCGACTTCAACCTCCCTTTGCCTTCAGCCGAGTTCCGCGAGCGGTGGTTGTACATTGATGTCGGGGTGCCCAGCCCCCGGCTCGTGAAGCCGACATCGCCTGTTGTGCCTAATTCGGGCTGGGGCCAGGAGACGCTTGTAAGCCCCCGGCTCGCCTTCGTCTGGCACCGCTTCATGTCCCTGAAGAAGCTTGGCTTAACAGCGCCCAAAGTGGTGAAGGAGTTCCTATTGCGCCGCATTGCCCCTCTCCAATGCCATTCTTGTCGAATGTGGGCCTTCAGCGGGCATGGTTACCGTATGAGGCTTCAGGGAGAAGACCTGACACCCGAGGTGCTGAGGAAGGTGCTCTTGATCCTGATAGGCGATCCCAACCCCGGGGGCGTCCGGCAGGGGGAGCCCTGTTGTACCTTTGCCACAACAGGGATGACTTCGTGAGGCATATGCCCCCTTTCGACGAGTGGGGGCTACGCCCTATCGGCCTCCAGGGGCCTCGCGAGAACCCTGTGGTGGTGATTTCCCTTCCGGTTGGCCTGGGTGAATCCTCCTCGAGTAGTGGCGCAGGGAGGCAGGAGACAGCGGGGGTCGAGGGAACCGCGGACGATGTGACCGCACCTGGCGATGTTCTTGATGGGGCAGCTCACGAGGTCCGCGCTCCCGAGGCCACGGGTGATGCGCTGCCGCCTCCAGTGCTTGAGGCCGAGGCTCCTGAGCCCCCGGCCGGGATCTTCGACGAGTCAACTGCCCATGCGTACCAGGCATGCGCCCTCGACGCAAGTGGCCTTGGTGCCCCGTCCTCTGCACAAGTTGATTCCTGTGCACCTCTCCTGGGCCGTTTCCGTGTGGACTTTGAGGCCCTCCGGAGAAAAAGGGAGGCCTTGGGCGTCGACTTCCCCTGCCGCTTGCTGAAGCGCCGGAAGTATTTTTCCGTCGACGAGTAAGTATTCTCCTTTTCTGTTCCTTATCCTGCTTGCCGCATCCGCTGATCCTTGCTCTGCAGGCCTCTGCCTACTGAGCTCGATGAAGCCGTCGGGCCGACGCCCTCCTTGACTCCGTCTCCTCCGCCACCCCTGGGTGTCTCAAGCAGCACTGCCCTTGTGGTTTGGGCAGGTGACGGCGCTGACCGTCACGTAGCGCGCGACGACTCTCCCGCCGCTGCGATTTTCTTCCGTGGGCTTTCCCTCGACATAGGCAGCCTGCCGTGGGCTTCCCGTCTGGTCGCGGGCTGCGACCGGCTGAGGCACCTCAGGGGCCCTTCTCCCGAGGTCGGGTTGGACTCAGGTCAGGCTTCTGATGCAGTGTGGCCGGCCGACGTGAAGGCGCCAGTCCCCATCCCCCTGCCCGGGGCCAGAGCGATGATCCGAGGTCCTTGACGCCCGCTTGAGGCGGATGATGGCGCGGCAAACGTGCTTGAGCGTGCTCGGGAGCGCCGTGCCCGTCGTGACGAATTCCTTCGGAGGGCGAGTGGCGCCATAGACTTGCTTGGGCAGGAGCTCGCTGAGGAAGATGCGCGCCTGGAAGCTGAGGGCTTGCGCCTAGCCGCCGAGCGGCGCGAGCTGGAGGCAGCCGCTGCCCTCGCGCGTCGTCAGCCTGTCCTTGACGACGAAGAGGCGAAGGCGTCGCTGGAGGCTTCTCTGGCGACACGGTCTCAGGCCGTTGAGGAGGCCCGAGGAGCAGACCGACGGCGAGGAGCAGCAGAAGAATAGGCTCGGGAGCTCTTGGCCTGGTGTCGCTCGTTGGAGGAGCAAGCGGAGTTGCGCGAGGCAGCCCTTGCATCGACGGAGGTGGCTTCTGGCGACCCAGCGGAGCTTCGGAAGCGCGAGGAAGCGTTGGTGCTGGAGGCCGCCGAACGCGCTCGCGAGCTCGAGCAGCTGGAGACGAGGGAGCGCCTGGTGACGCAGGCGGAAAACGATGTCGCTGCGCGGGAAACGCGTGTCCTGGAGGAGGTCTGTCGTCGGGTGGCGACAGCACGCCAAGGCCTCGGGCGCGAGTTCGAGGGGAAGCTGGGGATGATCCGAGTCGAGGCTGAAGGTAGAACCGCCGCCTTGAGGGCCCAATGGGATGAGGCGATGCGACGAGCGGACGCCTCCCAGGTTGCCCTTGAGGCAGCGTAGAAAGAGCTGGCCTCCTCTCAGGCCGAGGTGCTCCGCCTTCGCCAGCATGTGGAAGAGGCCGTGGCCGTCGAGCGTCAGAATGCCGACGAGATACGCTAGCGGCAAGTCCTGGAGCACGAGCACAGCCCCATGCTCACCAAGCTCCGGGAGAGGGCCAACATTGCCCTGGGCAACATCTGTGAGGCTGCCGTGGGCGATCCGCACACGATCAACTACGCCGGTAACCTGCAGTTCTTCACCATCGTAGTGACACAGCTGGAGGCACGGTCGGCCAAAGCCGATAGGTTGGTGGAGGAGAGGAGCAGCGCCCTGCTTGGGCGCGCCTTCTTCCGCGTCTTCAGCCATCTTTGAAACATGGATCCCCATTTCGACTTCGACGCCGCCATCGCCCCAGTTCCCCAAGCTGTTCGAGGCGACCTGGCTGAATGGGTGGAGAGCAACGTAGATGCTCTCGTCCGGGCCTTCACTTCGGATGACGACGGCGTGGTCGTGGGCGCCGACGAAGGTGGCGTGGTGGAAGACCCCGATGCCGCTGATGGGGGCGCAGACAACGAAGGTGAGTTCAGCGACGCCAGCGACAACTCGGGAGGCGCCTCTGAGGATGCATTAGGGGATTTGTCAGATTGACCGTGTACTATCCTCGTCTTTTTACCCTGCATAGATAGAACTCAGGCGTTTGGCCCGATGATTGTGAGAGCATTTTGGGAGGGGAAGCCCCTCATGTATGAACTTGTATCTAATGTATCTGCAGTGATTAAATCGTACGCGCGTCCATCGGTAGGCTGGTTCGCCCTTGTTCCTTGCTGGCTCCGGAGCTGCCTTCTGGAGGGCGTCACGTCCCGGGCACTGGGTAGTTGAAACCTCGGGAGGCGGGGTCGTTGCCGACAGGAAATCCCGCAGGCTTGGGCCGTCTTCGCAGGCTCCGGGCCCTTTCTCGAGCGAGACGTCTTCGCAGGCGTTCGCCCTCTTCACAGGCTCCGGGCCTTTTCTTCGAGCGAGATGTCTTCACAGGCATTTGCCTTCTTCATAGGCTCTGGGCCTTCTCCCGAGAGGGATGTCTTCTCAGGCGTTCGCCTTCTTCACAGGCTCTGGGCCTTCTCCTCGAGAGGGATGTCTTCATAGGCGTTCGCCTTCTTCACAGGCTCTGGGCCTTCTCCCGAGAGGGATGTCTTCACAGGCGTTCGCCTTCTTCACAGGCTCTGGGCCTTCTCCCGAGAGGGATGTCTTCACAGGCGTTCGCCTTCTTCACAGGCTCTGGGCCTTCTCCTCGAGAGGGATGTCTTCACAGGCGTTCACCTTCTTCACAGGCTCTGGGCCTTCTTTCGAGAGGGATGTCTTCACAGGCGTTCGCCTTCTTCACAGGCTCTGGGCCTTCTCCTCGAGAGGGATGTCTTCATAGGCGTTCGCCTTCTTCACAGGCTCTGGGCCTTCTCCCGAGAGGGATGTCTTCACAGGCGTTCGCCTTCTTCACAGGCTCTGGGCCTTCTCCCGAGAGGGATGTCTTCACAGGCGTTCGCCTTCTTCACAGGCTCTGGGCCTTCTCCTCGAGAGGGATGTCTTCACAGGCGTTCACCTTCTTCACAGGCTCTGGGCCTTCTTTCGAGAGGGATGTCTTCACAGGCGTTCGCCTTCTTCACAGGCTCTGGGCCTTCTCCTGAGAGGGATGTCTTCACAGGCGTTCGCCTTCTTCACAGGCTCTGGGCCTTCTCCCGAGAGGGATGTCTTCACAGGCATTCGCCTTCTTCACATGCTCTGGGCCTTCTCCCAAGAGGGATGTCTTCACAGGCGTTCGCCTTCTTCACAGGCTCCGGGCCTTTCATGAGAAAGCAATCTCCGCAAGCACCAAAGGTCACCTCGCGAGGGAGAAACAACGGCAGTCTGGGCTGTGCTCGAGCTGAGCCTGGCCCGGCTCGCGAGGGGCTCGCGAGGGGAGGCAGCTATGGTGAGATGGTGACCAAAACGCGGGAAATGATTCAAACAAAACCAAGCACCCCTTCCCCGAACGCACGCAAAGCTCAAATTCGAATTCAACTTAAATACAGCGGGGGAAAAAGGTTACAACCAAAGGAAGAAGGCAATGAAAGCAAACAAAAGGCCGCGTCCGGCACCTAATCTAGTCTTCGACGTCTTCTCACCAGCGCGGAGCTAAGTGTTGTCCACTAGGCGTGGGAGGGAGCCCCAGGGCCTGAGGCCGGCACCCCTGAGACTCCGGGGCGTGTAGAGCCCCACTCATTATCACGTGAGAGTGTCACGGGGCGGCGAGCTTCAGAGGCACTGGGCCTTCTTCACAGGAACCGGCCTTGCTTCATATCGCCCGACGAGGGCCCCGCCTTGCGCCACACTCTAGTACCACCAACGACGACCGGAAACCAGGACGCCGCCGGTGGGGTAGAGCGGTCGCCCGCGGTTCCCCCGACGACCACGGGTCCTCCGCTAGGGGCAGGCCCTCGGGCGCCTCCCCAGCGGAGGGCCTATCTTCTAAGAACGCCTTGCTTCGAACGCCGCGGTGGTGAGGTAGGATCTCTGCCCCTTTCCTGCAGCCCCCTGCATCCTCCTCCCGAGGGGTAGGAGACCGCAGGGGCGGGGCAGCTACTTGTCGCGGTGACCTGCATCTCCTGTGACCCATGATTAGCGTATGCCTGCTCTTGAGGAATTAATGGTACCCGATAGTTGTTGATTCCAGTGTGACCGACGGAGCCGTCCCGGGGTTCCTGGAGGGGCTCGGCCTCTGGCGTCTCGTCCTCCTAGCTGGCTCTGAAGAGTGAGCCCTGTTCGCCCTCGTGAGCGTGTCCTTGGTCCATCATGTGGGGCACGTACTCCTCTGGCGCCGCCACCCCGAATGTTGCGCTGTAGTGCTCCATGCGCCATGCGGAGTTGCTTGTCATGCCCACCGCGGGGTGGTAGCGCGGTTGGCCGCTGGCGCCGTGGGCCGCACTGAGCCCATCTCCTTCGCGCGCCGGGGGCGGGGTAGCGCCTCTGCTAGTGTGGTGCCGGCGGATTCGCCGGTGCTGGGGTAGTCTTGAGGCCCGCGCGGGTGCGCGGGGCCCCCTCGTGTGCCGCCCTGAGCTTGAGGCGGAAGCTGGACGCAGAAGGGGTGAGCCCCCGAAGCGGCGAAGCCCAGGAGCTCGGCGACCCCCTCTAGCAGCACGTTGCGGCCGCCCTCCAATAGCCTGCACTGCAGCAGCTCCCGTGCTACCGTGAGCGCGGCCCTCGAGTTCGCCTGTTCTCGGCGGGTGTATGGTGTCGTAGCTGCGGCGTGGTTGGAGGCCCTCGCTGCCGACCGTGCCTGTCGCGGCGTGAGGGTCGCAGAAGCTTGTCCGCGTCGCCCGCAGCCCGCAGCGCCCTGTGGACTGCGAGCTGCCTGTGGCGCGGGGTCGCCCGGAGCGGGAGGCTCCACGCAGATGGGCCATGCCGCCCACGGGCCTTGGTTGCCCGCCTGGTCGCCGGACATGATGACGACGACGCAACGGGAGACGGAGCGATGGGAAGGCAGATTCCGGCGGACCCCTACCTGGCGCGCCAAATGTCGGATTCTGGGTTCCGGCAGACCCTTAAGGTTCGAACTCGGGGGTGCGCGCGGAGATCGTGCCCTCTACCTCTCCGTCTCGTAAGGACCTAACTACTGCAAGAACAACGCGAGAGACACAAGACTTATACTAGTTCGGGCCACCATTGTGGTGTAATACCCTACTCTAGTTTGTGGCGGGTGGATTGCCTCTTGGGCTGATGAGGAAGAACAGTGCAGGTGAACGGCCTCGCAAGGATCTGTTCTTGGCTAGGGGATGAATTGCTAGGGGGACTTCGATCACCCTTCTCTCTTTCTGGGTGCTAGATCCCCCCCCCCTCTAGATGTTGGATCAGATGCCTCTACCCTGGGGGTGGCTAGTCCTATTTATAGGCAAAGGCCCTGGGCCTCTTCCCAAATATTGAGCGGGAAGGGCGCCAACAATTGGCCAATTTGAAGGGGAACATCTGGTACACTTATCCTGACTAAAGTTGGTCTTCACCTGCCAAAGGCTCTTGTGATGACGCCGTCTTGGGCTCCACAGTGACTTCCTCCTTGTCGCGGAGCTGGTCTTGGTCTCATTGCACCGAAATGGGTGCCTTTGCTTGATCCTCTCGCCTGCGCTTGCCCCCTTTGCACCAAAGAGGAAAGGGAGGACACTGCACGGGCTGGCGCTCGACTGGCACCCTTGGTCGTCATGGCTTGCGTCATGGGCACCTCATGAGGTACCCGCCTTGATCTCTCCGCCTCCTCGCGAGCCAGCCTAAGGAGGCCGTGCTGGAGGAAGCGCCGTGTCGTCCGCCTCACGAGGCTTGGCCCCTCGCGAGGGTCTTGAGCCTTGTGTTGATGAAGATGGGCCACGTTGGGCCCCCACTCGATCCACGCCGCAGGCCGCAAGCAGGCAAGTCTGGGACCCCCGTTCCCAGAACGCCGACAAGAGGTACAGCAGGGCCCCTCCCCGCTGGATGCTGCCCGGGTTGGGGTCACCAGTCAGGATCAAGAGCATTGTCCTCAGCACCTCAGGCGTCAGATCTTCTTCCTGGAGCCTCATACGATCACCACGCCCACTGAAGTCCCACCTCCGGCGGGAGTGGCGCTGGAGAGGAGCAATGCGGCGTAGCAGGAACTCCTTCACCACCTTGAGCGCTGTCACGCCGATCGACTTCAAGAACGCGAAGCGGTGCCAGACAAAGGCAAGCTGGGGGCTCTCGAGCATCTCCTGGCCCCAACCCGAATTGGGGACAGCAGGCGAGGTTGGCTTCGACAGCAGGCGGCTGGGCACCCCAACATCAACATACAGCCACAGCTCACGGAACCCAGCCGAAGGCGAAGGAAGCCCGAAGTCGATCCCTGGGGCCGCTGTCTCAGACGCGGCGACGAAGCTCACACACGCCGAGGATTGGGTAGGGTCGACAAGGCGCATAGAGAAGAAGTGGCGCAGCAAGGCAACCGAAGGAAGGATGCCCATCATTGCCTTGCAAAAAAAAGCGAAGACCAAAAGAAGGGTGATGGACTCGGGACCCAGATGCATCATGTGGATCTGGTAGTGGGAAAGCACGGCCCTGAATAAATCAGAAAAGGGGGGAACCAGACCCGCCCATAGGGCATCAGCAAAATAATGGACCTCGGTGAATATCCTATCAGTGGGGAAGTGAGACGTGGGCCAGGCCGTCGTCCTCGCGCACTCATTGAAGATAGTAGCCAGAGCCGAGCTGACCTTGCCCAGGCCCTCTTGATTGAGTATGATCGACCTGCCAAAGGCGGGGGCCACCAACAGCGGCGAGCGAGGCGCAGGCGTGGGTTTCTTCCCTCTTCCCTTCTTCGTCGGAGCCATGGCGATGGGAAGGGGGAGAGAAGGTTCGAGATTGGGCTGAAAACAGGAGCTAGAGTTCGAGCGGAGGAAGGACAGAGGGCGCACGAACGAAAGGAAGGGAGCGGCTGTGTACAACTACGAGTCCGCCTAGCATGGCGCGGAATAAGGGGGCGTGGGGGAACAGTGCCGCCCACGTCCAATCAACCGCCACGCGGCGCCCGAGGCTGCAGGCTGTTAGGGCCCGCGGCGCTTCGCCCTTGCCCTTTCGCCTCCCTGCACGGCCAAGTCCGGGCGTGCCTTGGGCCCGGGGGCTACTATCGGCGTTCTGGGAACGGGGGCCCCCAGACTTGCCTGCCTGCGGCCTGCGGCATGGCTCAAAGGGGGCCCAGCACGGCCCATCTTCACCAACATAGACCCAAGACCCTCGCGAGGGGCCAAGCCTTGCGGGGCGGACGATACGGAGCTTCCTCAGGCGCGGCCTCATCAGGCTGGCTCATGAGGAGGCAGAGAGATCAAGGCGGGGTACCTCACGAGGTGTCCATGACGCAAGCCATGACGACCAAGGGCGCCAGGCGGGCGCCAGCCCGCGCAGTGTCCTCCCTTTCCTCTTTCGTGCAAAGGGAGCAAGCGCAGGCGGGAGGATCAAGCAAAGGCACCCATTTCGGTGCAACGAGACCAAGACCAGCTCCGCGACAAGGAGGAAGTCACTGTGGAGCCCAAGCTAGCGTCATCACCAGAGCCTTTGGCAGGCGAGGACCAACTTTAGTCAGGACAAGTGTACCAGATGTTCCCATTCAAACTAGCCAATTGTTGGCGCCCTTTCCACTCAATATTTGGGAAGAGGCCCAGGGCCTTTGCCTATAAATAGGACTAGCCACCCCCAGGGTAGGGGCAACTCGAAGGGGGATCGATTGGCAATCAGATCAGAGAGAGAGAGAGAGAGAGAGAGAGAGAGAGAGAGAGAGAGAGAGAGAGAGAGAAGGACGACTGAGCTCCTCCTAACAGGTCATCGCCCTGGCCAAGAACAGACCCTCGCAAGGCTGTTCGTCCTTGTATTGTTCATCATCAGCCCAAGAGGCAAGCCACCACACCGCCACATTGGAGTAGGGTATTACACCTCATCGGTGGCCCGAACTAGTATAAACTCTGTGTCTCTTGTGTTGTTCTTCTCGTAGCTTAGATCTTTGCGAGGCGGAGGGGTACAGGTAGGTAGGAAGTGTAATCTCTGCGCGCACCCCAGAGTTCGAACCTTAAGGGTCTGCCGGAACCCAAAATCCGACACTTACTACCTTACGTTCCGTCCTATAGGCTAGGGTAGTAAAGGCACTGCGATTGTGTTTCCGGTTCACCTGGTCAAGCACCTTAGTAGAGAAAGCCGAAAACTGACTTCATGATGCGGCGAGAGCTGGTCAACCACTCATTGACTTATCAGAATCTTTTGCGATTTCTTCCGTATTACATGAAGGACCGTTCTTCCGGTCACTTATGTAGCGCAGTCGTATTCGGATAACTACATACATACAATGGGCTATATCGTAGACCCACCATCAAACTCCTATGGCTAAGTGAAGGTGCTAAAGCCCTATAGTCCGATTGCCTAGTTTGCCGCACTGACACCTCCTTCACGGACCAAGATGTTGGGTCAAGTGTGGTCAGTTGCTATTCCGAACACCCCCGCATTATATGCGAGGCGGCTCAAGCCGACAACTGGCAAACTTTCAGATTATAAAAGAAACGGCCGCACAGGAGGAAATGCCGTTCAGGCAACAGGCATAAATATAACACAACCTTAATATATCATAATATTATTATCACGCTACTGATACATTCACTCGAACATAATATGTTTCGAGCATTGACCCTCTATCAAGAGGGCGCCCTCTAGGACATCCTCAGAATATTGCTCCGGCATGCGATGGTCCTTGCCCTCGGGGGGACTGTTTGCTGCAACATCGGTGGCCTTCATTTTTGCCCAGTACGTCTTGATGCGGGCAAAGGCCATTCGTGCACCTTCAATGCACACCGATTGCTTAATAGCGTCGATACACGGCACTGCATCAACAAGCCGCTGCACCAAACCGAATTACTATTCAGAATTGGCTCAGTTGGCCACAGTCGGACCACGACTTCCTCCATGGCAGCTCCGGACACCTTGTGGAGCTCGGTCCACTGGGCCACTTGTTCATTCGGCAACGGCGGACGCTTTGGCCCATTGAACTATGACCAGAAAAGCTTCTCCACTGCACATCCGTCTTGCGCTTGGTAAAACTGCGCCGCATCAGCGACACTCTTCGGCAGGTCCAAGAACAAGTCTGGAGAACTCCACGTTTGATTAAGCGGGGCATACTTTGGATCGCCAAATTTAGTCTATAAAAGAAAGGGCTTACTAGACGCTATCTCCCCAGCTTGCCGTATCTCTTCCCGAGCCGCTCTTGACTCGGATCGTGCCTCTCGCGCCTCTGGTAAGGCCTTGTCGAGATGGGCTGTCTTGGCTTTGTTATCCTTTTCGAGTGATTTGCATTGGGTAGTGTCATCCTTTAGCTCTCGCGCCATGGTAGATATTATCTCCTCGCACTGGCGCCGAGTGGCCTGTTCGGCCTTTAAATCAGCAACTGCCTTCTGGACAGCCGCATTGCTCACTCTGGCTTTCTCCTTGGCCCGCAAGTTCAACCCGAAGGGTCTCAACCGCAGGAGCACCATCTGCAATTATGCATGTCCCAGTATATAATTCTCAGCTTCGTGCTTATATTATTATACATGCATAAGCTGACTGCCCCAAGACATACCTTGTGCCTCGTCGAGCCGCCTGTTAATAAGAGTAATGTCCTCATTCGCTGACTCAAGTTTTTGCTTTAAATCTGCAACTTCTGCAGCGGGGGCAGTCGTCATTGATGTAACAACCTTTTTTTAAATTATTCATGTTATTTCCTAAGCATATCTTTGGATCCTCTGGTCGCCTCCCTGTGGAAGCCGACCAGAGTATCACGGGCTACTATCTATACACAGGCACATTTTGCATGTAAAGAGTAGTCAAGATATTACACTGCATACCTCAAATCCACTTAGTAGGCCCGTGAAGGCTTCATTCAATCCGCTACTTGCGGACAGAATCCTCTCAACTACCATACCCATTAAGGTACGAGGCTCCTCTGAGATGGACACATTCTGCAACATGCCCATTAATGTATCCGGCGCCTCTGGACTCCTGGAAGCGGCTGCAGGAGTACGAACTCCCTTCGAAGGGATATGTTTACTCCACCCTAGAGTCGCCTTCGGTTGTAAACCGATAGTCCGGGGCCTTTATTACCGGTCCCCGTAGGGGCTGCACACCCCAGATCCTTGACGACCGAAGTCTCACCTTCTGGCGCTACCTTTATTGCCCCCCGCGCCACTTGGTGACCGGGGTAGACCCTCCGGGATGACACCTCGAAGTCGTCCGCCCTAAGGGGCGAGGAAGCATGTGGAGGCGTCTCGCTTTCCATCATCTGCGGAAGCAGGTCACCCGAGGAGGAGGACTGTTGAGGAAGACTGCGGGCCGGACTGCAAACATATATTTAAGATGTTACCCTTGTGACCTGAAAAGAACGTGATATGTTGAAAACACCATTGTTCACTTACGATTCGGCTAAGGGCTTGTCCTTACGAAGGAACTGTGCAGGATCATCTTCCGAACCGGCTGACAGTGACACCTTCCCTCTGTTGGGATCCTTCGCCTCCAAATCTTCGAAGGCAGACCTTTTCTTCCCATGGGGAGAAGAGATATCAGCTTCTTCCTCCCCTTCGTCTTCAGAAGAGGGAGTTCCAGTCTCCCCGGACATAGCGTCCGGTCTACCTTTCGAGTGGAGTCCACCTTTGGCCTTTCTACTCTCCTCCTTGAACTCCTTCACCGGCACTTGATATGGTGCCGGGGCCAGCATCCTTGTCAGCACAGGATCGACTGAGTCTTCGGGGAGTGGAGTCGAACACGTAATTCGTCCCGCCTTCTTTATCTAGCCCTGGTCGGAGACAGGTTTCTTAGTATATTGTTACGGGATAATTAACTAAGCAGCATTCAGGAGTCGAGTGCTTACCGAGGTATCTGGATGGTTGCAGTCGAGGCCAATGTCCTTAGTTGTATCCAGCCACTGTTTCCGGGTCCCAAAGAATAACTTCCACATCCCTCTGTGTGTTGTGCCAAAGAAGTGCTGAAGGGTCCGTGGTCCTTCCGGATCGAACTCCCGCAAGCGGAGAGGCCGTCGCTGGCACGGTAGTAGCCGGCGGACTAGTATTACGTGGATCACGTTGATGAGGCCGGTGTCCTTTTCAAGAAGACTCTGGATACGGCTTTGTAGCGTCTGCACTTCATGAATTGGTCCCCAGTCCAGCCCCATGTTAATCCATGATGCGAGTCGTAATGGAGGGCCAGATCGGAACGCATGTGTAGCTGCCCACTTGGTACCGCGGGGTTCAATGATGTAAAACCACTCCCGCTACCATAGGTTGGAAGTTTCTGTGAAGGAGCCCTTTGGCCAAGGAGTATTGGTGAGCTTGCTCACCATAGCACCGCCACACTCCTCTTGCTCCCCGTTGACTACCTTTGGTTTTACATTCAAGGTCTTGAGCCATAAGCCGAAGTGTGGGCGAATGCGGAGAAAGGCCTTGCACATGACGATGAACACCGAGATGTCAAGAAAGGAGTCTGGAGCTAGATCGTGAAAATCTAGCCCGTAATAAAACATGAGGCCATGAACGAAGGGGTGGAGAGCGAACCCTAGCCCCCGAAGGAAGTGGGAGATGAATACGACCCTCTCACCAGATCTGGGTGTAGGAATAACCTGCCCCTTAGCAGGAAGCCTGTGGAGGATTTCCGCGGTCAGGTACCTTGCCGCCCGGAGCTTCACGATATCCTCCTCTGTGACAGAGGAGGCCACCCACCGGTCTTGGAGGCTGGGTCCGGACATGACTGGGAGGCTTGAATCGATTAAGTTGAAACCTGGGTGCTGGAGCTCGAGGTTGGAAAGGTTGAGCAAGAAAAAGATGGGTCTGTGCCCCTTTATAAAGGCGACGAATATCGAACGCCTCCTCATAAGCCTTGAAACTTGCCTATTCCCAAGAAATCGTGCCAACGGGGCGGTTGGACTACCCACGCCCGTATTGATGAAAATCCCGTAATAAGGGGACATGATCTCTGCTTCGACAAGACGTGCCAATAAAAATCGCATCTCGAAACATGGAACAGGAGGCTAAAAACAGTTCGAAATAATAACCGGGTGGTGACGTGATGTCACGCTACAAAAGTTGTCATTATATTGGACTAGTGAAATATTATACTCTCTGCGTGTGTGTGTGGTACGTATTTTGCAGAGCCAGACACGCTTTATGTGTTGGAAGGCTGCTTTGTAGTATTCGGAGGAGGAACCCACCTTGCAATGCCGAAGACAATCTGCACGCCGGACACATCGTCATTGAAGCCTGGTTTAGGGGCTGTCGGATCACGGGTTCCGGCAGACCCTTAAGGTTTGAACTCTGGGGTGCGCGCGTAGATGATGCCCTCTACCTCTCCATCTCGCAAGGATCTGAACTGCTGAAATAACCGCACAAGGAACACAAAGTTTATACTAGTTCGGGCCACCGTTGTGGTGTAATACCCTACTCTAGTTTGTGGTGGGTGGACTGCCTCTTGGGCTGATGATAATGATGATCAGTACAAGGGAGAATGGCCTCGCGAGGGCCTGTTCTTGGCTAGGACGATGAATTGCTAGGGGAGTTCAGCCGCCCTTCTCTCTCTATCTCTATCTCTCTCTCTATTTGATCTACGATTGCTCTGAATACCCTCTCCCCCTTTGCTCTGGGGGTGGCTGGTCCTATTTATAGGCAAAGGCCCTGGGCCTCTTCCCAAATATTGAGCGGGAAGGGCGTCAACAATTGGCCGATTTGAAGGGGAACATCTGGTACACTTATCTTGACCAAAGTTGGTCCTCGCCTGCCAAAGGACCTGTGGTGACGCCGTTGTGGGCTCCACAATGAGCTCATTCCCACCGTTGAACTGGTCTTGGTCTCGTTGCACCGAAATGGATGCCTTTGCTTTATCCTCTCGCCTACGCTTGCCCCCTTTGCACCAAAGAGGAAAGCGAGGACACTGCGCGGTCTGGCGCCCGCCTGGCACCCTTGGTCGTCATGGATTGCGTTATGGGCACCTCGCGAGGTGCCCTTCCTTGATCTCTCCGCCTCCTCGTGAGCCAGCCTGAGGAGGCCGCGCCTGAGGAAGCGCTGCGTCCTCCGCCCCGCGAGGCTTGGCCCCTCGCGAAGGTCTTGAGTCTTGTGTTAATGAAGATGGGCCACGCTGGGCCCCCATTCGAGCCACGCCGCAGGCCGCAGGCAGGCAAGTCTGGGAACCCCTGTTCCCAGAACGCAGACAGTAGCCCCCGGGCCCAAGGCGCGCATGGGCTTGGCCGGGCCGAGAGGCGAAAGGGCAAGGGCGAAGCGCCGCGGGCCCTAACAGCCTGTGGCCTCGGTCGCCGTGTGGCGGTTGATTGGACGTGGGCGGTACTGTTTGCCCACGCTCCCTTATTCTGCGCCACGCTAGGTTGCCCCACAGTTGTACACAACCGCCCCTCTTCCTGTTGCTCGACTGTCCCTTGTTCTTCCTTCCCTCGAACTCTAACTCCTGCGTCTCATCCCATCTCACATCTCTTCTCTCCTGTCCTCAGTCATGGCTCCGACGAAGAAAGAGAAAGGGAAGAAGCCTGTGCTCCCATCACATCCGCCGCCGTCGGCTGCCCCCACCGTTGGCCAGTCCATCATACTCAATCTGGAGTGCCTGGATAAGCTCAGCCCGGCCTTGGCCACTGTCTTCAACGAGTGTGGGAGGATGACGGCCTGGCCTACGTCTCACCTCCCCTCCGACAGGATAATCACCGAGGTTCATTACTTTGCTGATGCCTTGTGGGCTTGTCTGGTTCCCCCCTCCTCTGATTTCTTCAATGCCATCCTCACCCATTACCAGACCCACATGATGCATTTGGGCCCTGAATCCATCGCCCTCCTTTCAGTCTTTGCTTTTGTCTGCGAGGCGCTGATGGGCATCCCTCCTTCCGTTGCCCTGCTGCGCCACTTCTTCTTCCTGCGTCTTGCCGACCCCGCTCAATGCTCAGCATGCGTGAGCTTCGTCGCTGCGCCTGAGACTGCAGCTTCTGGTATTGACATCAAGCTCCCCCACCTTCAGCTAGGTTCCGTGAGCGGTGGTTGTACGTCGATGTCGGGGTGCCCAGCCCCCTGCTGGTGAAGCCAACTTCGCCTGCTGTACCCAACTCTGGCTGGGGCCAGGAGACGCTCGAGAGCCCCCAGCTCGCCTTCGTCTGGCGCCGCTTTACGTTCTTGAAAACGCTTGGCGTGACGGCGCCCAAGGTGGTGAAGGAATTTCTGTTGCGCCGCATTGCCCCTCTCCAGCGCCATTCTCGCCGGATGTAGGCCTTCAGCGGACATGGTGATCACATGAGGCTTCAGGAGGAAGACCTGACGCCTGGAGTGCTAAGGACAGTGCTCTTGGTCCTGACCGGCGACCCCAACCCGGGCAGCATCCAGCGGGGAGGGGCTCTTCTGTACCTCTGTCAGAACAGGGATGATTTCGTGAGGCAGATGCCCCCTTCCGATGAGTGGGGGCTACGCCCTGCCGGCTTCCAAGGGCCTCGCGCGAACCCTGTGGTGGTGACCGCCCTTCCGGTCGGCTTAGGCGAATCCTCCTCAAGTGGTGGACCAGGGAGGCAGGAGACAGCGGGGCCCGAGAAAGCTCCTGATAAGGTGACTGCAACTAGCGGTGCTCTCGAGGGGGCAGCTCCGCAGGCCCGTGCTGCCGAGGCCGCTGGTGTGGCACAGCCACCTCAGATGCCTGGGGCCGTGGCTCCCGAGGCCCCAGCTGCGTCTTCTGCCGAGGTGTCCGGCAGCACACGCCAGGCTGGCACCCCTAACGCGGATAGCGCTGCTGCGTTGCCTTCGTCGCGGGTTGATCCTTGTGCCCTTCTTCTGGGCCGCTTTCGTGTGGACTTTGAGGCCCTTCGGAGGAAAAGGGAGGCCCTAGGTGACGACTCCCCTTGTCGCTTGCTGAAGCGCCGGAAGTACTTCGCCACCGACAAGTAAGCCTTCTCCTTTCCCGGCTCCTGATCCCCTTGTTGCGTCTACTGATTCTTGCTCTGCAGGCCCCTTCCTGATGAGGTCGTGGAGGCCGCCGAGGTGCCACCTCCCTTGGCTCCACCTCCCCCGTCGCCCCAAGACGTACCGAGCAGCACGACTCTTGTGATGAGGACGAACGAAGAGGTGGACCATCTTGTGGTGCCCCGTAGCCCTTCTCTTCCTGAGATCTTCCTTTGTGGGCCCTCTCTTGGCATGGCCAGCCTACCGTGGGCTTCTCATCTGGTCGCGGGCTGTGACTGGCTGAGGCGCCCCCCGCGTCTTTCGTCTGGAGACGTGTCGCCCCCAGGCCGAGCTTCTGGCGCGGCGCGGCCGGCCGTCGTGGGGGCGCCAGCCCCCAGCCCCCTGCCCGGAGGGGGAGCGATGATTTGTGCCTCCAGGCGCTTGCCTGGGGCAGACGATGATGTGGGAGACGTGCTCGAGCGGGCTCGGGAGCGCCGCGCTTGCCGCCGTGAATTCCTTCGAAGGGCGAGCAGCGCGGTGGACCTGCTTGGGGAGGAGCTCGCTGATGAAGACGCACGCCTGGAGGTCGAGGGCCTGCGCCTTGCCGCGGAGAGGCGCGAGCTGGAGGCCGCCGTCGCCCTCGCGCGCCGCCAGCGCGACCTTGAGGACGAAGAAGCGAAGGCGTCACTGGAGGCCTCCCGGGTGGCCCGATCCCAGGCCGCTGAAGAGGCCCTTGGGGCCAACCGACAGCGAGAGGCGGCGGAGGAGCGGGCTCGGGAGCTCCTGTCCCGATGCCACTTGCTGGAGGAGCAAGTGGAACTGCGTGAGGTGGCCCTTGCGTCGATGAGGGTAGCCTCTGGCGACCCAGCCGGGCTCCAGAGACGTGAAGAGGCGCTGACGCTGGAGGGCGCCGAACGTACCCGTGAGTACGAGCGGCTGGAGACGAGGGAGCGCCTGGTGACGCAGGCGGAAGATGAAGTTGCTGCTCGGGAGGCGCATGTCCTGGAGGAGGTCGGTCGCCGAGTGGCGACAGTGCGCCAAGGCCTCGAGCGTGAGTTTGAGAGGAACCTGGAGTTGATCCGGGTTGAAGCTGAGGGGAGAACCGCAGCCCTGAGGGCCCAACGGGACGAAGTGACGCGACGAGCCGGTGCTTCCCGGGCCGCCCTTGAGGCAGCGCAAAAGGAGTTGGCTGCTCTCCAGGCCGAGGTGCTCCGTCTTCGTCAGCAGGTGGAAGAGGCCGAGGCCGTCAAGCGTCAGAACGCCGATGAGATACGCCAACGGCAGGTCCTGGAGCACATGCACGACCCCATGCTGGCCACGCTCAGGGAGAGGGCCAACGCAGCCTTGGGCAACGTCTGCGAGGAGGCTGTCGGCGAGCCACACACGATCAACTATGCTGGCAACATGCAGTTCTTCACTGTCGTGGTGACGCAGCTGGAGGCACGGTCGACCAGGGCCGACAGGTTGGTGGAGGAGAGGAGCCGTGCCTTGCTTGGGCGCGCTTTTTCCCGTGTCTTCAGCCATCTTCAGGACATGGATCCCCACTTTGACTTCGATGCCGTCATCGCCCCGGTTCCCCAGGCCGTCCGAGGCGACCTGGCGAGCTGGGTGGAAAACAACGTGGACACTCTTGTGCAGGCCTTTGCTTCGGATAACGATGGCGTGATCGTGGCTGCCGAGGAAGGCGGTGTGGTGGATGGTCCCGGCGCCGCTGACGATGATGCAGGCAGCGGTGGCGAGTCCAGCGACACCAGCGGCGGCTCGGGAGGTGCTCCTGAGGACGCCTTGGGGGATTTATCTGACTGACTGCGTGTTGCTCCTGTCTTTTTGTCCTGCATGGATAGAACTCAGGTGTTTGGCCTGATGGTCGTGAGAGCATTTTGGGAGGGGAAGCCCCTCATGTAAAACTTGTGCAGATTGTACTAGCAGCTATTATATTGTGCGAGCATCCGTGCCTGGCAGCTGGTCGGTTTACCTTTGCTTTGCGCAAGCCTCGAGGCAGCTCGTGGCGTCCTGAGCGTTCTTTAGCTGAAATCATAGGACGCGCAAGTGCTGCCAGCGAGGGGCTTCACAGGCGCTGGCCCTCTTCACAGGCTCCGGGCCTTTTTATAAACACGGTAGCTTCACAGGCATTCGCCTTCTTCACAGGGTCCGAGCCTTTTCGTGAACGCGATGGCTTCACAGGCATTCGCCTTCTTCACAGGCTCCGAGCCTTTTCCCGAGCGCAACGGCTTCACAGGCGTTCGCCTTCTTCACAGGCTCCGGGCCTTTTCCTGAGCGCGACAGCTTCACAGGCGTTCGCCTTCTTCACAGGCTCAGGGCCTTTTCCTAAGTGCCACAACTTCACAGGCGTTCGCCTTCTTCACAGGCTCCGGGCCTTTTCCTGATTGCAACAGCTTCACAGGCGTTTGCCTTCTTCACAGGCTCCGGGCCTTTTCCTGAGTGCAACAGCTTCACAGGCGTTCGCCTTCTTCACAGGCTCCGGGCCTTTTCCTGAGTGCAACAGCTTCACAGGCGTTCGCCTTCTTCACAGGCTCCGGGCCTTTTCCTGAGTGCAACAGCTTCACAGGCGTTCGCCTTCTTCATAGGCTCTGGGCCTTTTTATAAACGCGGTAGCTTCACAGGCATTCGCCTTCTTCACAGGCTCCGGGCCTTTTCCTGAGCACAAAGGCTTCACAGGCGTTCACCTTCTTCACAGGCTCCGGGCCTTTTCCTGAGCGCGACAGCTTCATAGGCGTTCGCCTTCTTCACACGCTCCGGGCCTTTTTAGGGAAAGACAACCTCCGCAGTCACCAAAAGGTAATCTCGTGAGGAAGCAACAACGGCAGTCTGGGCTGCGCTCGAGCTAGGCCTGGCCCGTCTCGCGAGGGGCTCACGAGGGGAGGCAGCTGCGGTGGGGCGGTGACCAGAACGCGAGAAATGGTTCGAACGAGATTAAGCACCCCTCCCCGAACACACGCAAAGCTCAAATTCGAATTCAACTTAAATCCAGCAGGGAAAAGTTACAACCAAAAGAAAAGGGCAATAAAAGCAGACAAAAAGCCGCGTCCGGCACCTAATCTAGTCTTGGACGTCTTCTCACCAGCGCGGAGCTAAGTGCTGTCCACTGGGCGTGGGAGGGAGCCCCAGGGCCTGAGGCCGGTACCCCTGAGACTCCGGGGCGTGTACATCCCCACTCATTATTAAGAGAGAGTGTCACGGGGCAGCGAGCTTCACAGGCACTCGGCCTTCTTCATAGGTACCGGCCTTGCTTCATATCACCAGACGAGGGCCCCGCCTTGCGCCACACTCTAGTGCCACCAACGATGACCGGAAACCAGGACGCCGCCGGTGGGGTAGAGCGGTCGCCAGCGGTTCCCCCGTCGACCACGGGTCCTCCGCCAGGGGCAGGCCCTCAGGCGCCTCCCCAGCGGAGGGCCTACCTCTTGAGAATGCCTTGCTCCGAACGCCGCGGTGGTGATGGGGGGTCCCTGCCCCTCTCCTGCAGCCCCCTGCGCCCTCCTCCCGAGGGGTAGGAGACCGTGGGAGCGGGGCAGACACTTGTTGCGGCGACCTGCACCTCATGCGATCCATGATTAGCGTATGCCTGCTCCTGAGGGATTAGTGGTACCCGATAAGTGTCGCCTCCAGCGTGGCCGGCGGAGCCGCCCCGGGGTTCCTGGAAGAGGTCGGCTTCTGGTGCCTCGTCTCCCCAGCTTGGGCTGAGAAGCGAGCCTTGTTCCCCCTCGTGAGCATGCCCTTGGTCCATCATGCGTGGCATGTATTCTTCTGGCGCCGCTACCCCGAAGGCTGCGCTGTAGTGCTCCATGCGCCATGCGGCGCTGCTTGACGTGCCCACTGCGGCGTGGTAGCGTGGGTGCCCGCCGGTGCCGTGGGCCAGACCGAGTCCTTCTCCCTCACACGCCGAGGGCGAGGGTAACGCCACTATCAATCCGGCGCCGACGAATTCGCCGGTGTCGGGGTAGCCCAGAGGTCCGCGGGAGCGCGCGGGGCCCTCACACGTGCCGCCCTGGGCTTGAGACAGAAGCTGGACGCAGAAGGGGTGATCCCCCGAAGCGGCGAAGCCTAGGAGCTCGGCGACCCGCTCCAGCAGCACGTCGTGGCCGCCTTCCAGTAGCCTACACTGTAGCAGCTCTCGGGCTACCGTGAGCGCGGCCCTCGAGTTCACTTGTTCCCGGCGGGTGTACAGTGTCGTGGCCGCGGCATGATTGGAGGCCCTTGCCGCCGACCGTGCTTGCCGTGGCGTAAGGGTTGCTGAAGCCTGTCCGCGCCGCCCGCAACCCGCAGCATCCTGTGGGCCACGAGCTGCCTAGGGCACAGGGTCGCCCAGGGCGGGCGGCCCCGCGCAGGCGGGCCACGCCGCCCATGGATCTTGGTTGCCGGCCTGGTCGCCGGACATGGTGACGATGATGTGACGAGAGGCGGAGCGGTAGGAAGGCAGATTCTGGCGCACCCCTACCTGGCGCGCCGAATGTCGGATCACGGGTTCCGGCAGACCCTTAAGGTTCGAACTCTAGGGTGTGCGCAGAGATGATGCCCTCTACCTCTCTATCTCGCAAGGATCTGAACTGCTGATATAACCGCACAAGGAACACAGAGTTTATACTAGTTCGGCCACCGTTGTGGTGTAATACCCTACTCTAGTTTGTGGTGGGTGGATTGCCTCTTGGGCTGATGATAATGATGATCAGTACAAGGGAGAACGGCCTCGCGAGGGCCTGTTCTTGGCTAGGACGATGAACTTCTAGGGGAGTTTAGCCGCCCTTCTCTCTCTCTCTCTCTTTCTCTCTCTCTCTCTATTTGCTCTACGATTGCTCTGAATACCCTCTCCCCCTTTGCTCTAGGGGTGGCTGGTCCTATTTATAGGCA
Source organism: Aegilops umbellulata (assembly GCA_032464435.1). NCBI lineage: Eukaryota > Viridiplantae > Streptophyta > Magnoliopsida > Poales > Poaceae > Aegilops > Aegilops umbellulata. Next base: position 153,299,398 of record CP136058.1, on the reverse strand, counting down.
AAGGCCCTGGGCCTCTTCCCAAATATTGAGCGGGAAGGGCGCCAACAATTGGCCGATTTGAAGGGGAACATCTGGTACACTTATCCTGACCGAAGTTGGTCCTTGCCTGCCAAAGGCCATGTGGTGACGCCGTTCTGGGCTCCACGATGAGCTCATTCCCACCGTTGAACTGGTCTTGGTCTCGTTGCACCGAAATGGATGCCTTTGCTTGATCCTCTCGCCTGCGCTTGCCCCCTTTGCACCAAAGAGGAAAGCGAGGACACTGCACGGTCTGGCGCCCGCCTGGCACCCTTGGTCGTCATGGCTTGCGTCATGGGCACCTCACGAGGTGCCCTGCCTTGATCTCTCCGCCTCCTCTTGAGCCAGCCTGAGGAGGCCGCGCCTGAGGAAGCGTTGCGTGCTCCGCCCCGTGAGGCTTGGCCCCTCGCGAAGGTCTTGAGTATTGTGTTGATGAAGATGGGCCGCGCTGGGGCCCCATTTGAGCCACGCCGCAGGCCGCGGGCAGGCAAGTCTGGGGACCCCCGTTCCCAGAACGCCGACAGGGGCTACTGAGGGAGTCCTGGATTAAGGGGTTCTCGGGCGTCCGCACTATGTAACATGGGCCGGACTAATGGGCTATGAAGATACAAGACAGAAGACTTCTTCCCGTGTCCGGATGGGACTCTCCTTTGCGTGGATGGCAAGCTTGGCGTTTGGATATATAGATTCCTTCCTTTGTAAACCGACTCTATACAACCCTAGGCCCCTCCGGTGTCTATATAAATCGGATGGTTTAGTCCGTAGGGGCAATCACAATCATACAGGCTAGACTTCTAGGGTTTATCCATTATGGTCTCATGGTAGATCAACTCTTGTAATCCTCGTATTCATCAAGATCAATCAACCAGGAAGTAAGGTATTACCTCCATCATTAGGCCCGAACCTGGGTAAACATCGTGTCCCCCATCTCCTGTTACCATAGACCTTAACGCACAGTTCGAGACCCCCTACCCAACACCCATCTTCGATCAGCAATAGGAAAAATTATACCTGCCTCCAGCAGCTTTAATATTTCATTTCTTACCACTTCTTTCATCTTAGGATTTAACCATCGTTGGTGATCAACAACTGGTTTAGCATCATGCTCCAAATTAATTTCGTGCTGGCATAGAGTGGGACTAATGCCCTTAAGATCATCAAGAGTATATCCAATAACGGAACAATGCTTCTTCAGAGTTTTCAATAATGTCTTTTCTTCATGCTCTGAAAGGTTAGAACTAATAATAATAGGATATATCTTCTTTTCATCAAGATAAGCATATTTCAGAGTATCAGGTAATTGTTTAAGCTCAAACACGGGATCACCCTTGGGTGGAGGAGGATCCCCAAGGATTTCAACAGTCAAATTGTGTTTCAAAATAGGCCCTTGATTAAAGAATATTTCATCTATTTCCCTTCTTTCATTCATAAACATATCATTTTCATGGTCTAGCAAATATTGTTCTAAAGGATCAGTAGGAGGCACGACAATAGAAGCAAGGCCAATAATTTCATGCTTACTAGGCAGTTCTTTATCATGGGTTTGTCTACCAAATTTAGAGAAATTAAAATCATGGGACATATCCCCTAAACCAACAGTAACAATATCTTTCTCGCAGTCTATCTTAGCATTAACGGTATTCAAGAAAGGTCTACTAAATATAATGGGACAAAAGTCATCTTGTGGGGAAGCAAGAACAAGAAAATCAGTAGGGTATTTTATTTCCCACACAAGACTTCAACATCTCTAACAATCCCAATTGGCAAAATAGTATATCTATTGGCAAGCTTAATCGTAACATCAATATCTTCTATCTCAGCAGGTGCAATATCATTCATAATTTCTTTATATAGAGTAAAAGGAATTGCACTCACACTATGTCGGTGTACAAAAATAGGGGCACATTTTTGTACCCCTTTTCCTGTGCACGGGTAGTCAGAGCCGCGCCCACGACCACATCAAGCAGAACGAGGGAGGTGAGCCAAGTTAAGACCGAAGCCCAAGACAATCAAAGCAACGCCAAGGCCAAGACCACAAAGAGCAAAGGGACGAAGCAGGTTCCCCCGGCAAGACCCTTGTCGGCCGGCCTCAACGGCCCCGACAAGACCCTTGCCGGGACAGCTCGCCCCGCACCAATAGAGTGATCCACCCTTGAGCCCACGGCCCCCAGCGCTATCATCCACGTGGGGCCAGGGCTCAGGAGGCACCTCCGTGGTGGCATGCAGATATTTGTGAAGACATACTCAAGATCAGATGAGGATAAGAAGACGATGATTCTCGGCAAGATCCTTGCCGAGGAAGGCCACCAGACCCCCCGGCAAAATCCTTGCCGGGGACGACAACACGCCTTGGCAAGACCCTTGCCGGGCCACCCGGCAAGGCCCTCGCCAAGGACGCCAGCGAGGCCACCGCCAAACCCGCGACCGATCAAGCTTTCACCACCGGTCACATGCAGCTGCCAGCCCAACCAGCTGGGCAGGCACCTGCATGGCAACATGCACCTCCCAGGCCAACTCATCGAGCGCCTGCGTGGCGGCATGCAGATCTTCGTGGAGGCTCCGGCACCGCGCCACCTCAGCTGCCTGACTTCCTACATGGCGCCACGCACCTCACTGGCCAGGGCGCGTGTCAAGACGAGGAGGAGCGACGACGGACGGGACGGGCCTCACCCCCGTCCCCAATAAAGTAGAGGGACACCTAAGCTAAGCATTAAATGCACCTTGTCCTGTAATACGAGGGATAACCTCGCGCCACTGTAGACCTTTCCACCTCCTGTGTGCCACTGTGGCAGTCCCTTTTTCCTATAAAAGGAGGCCCAAGGCGACGAGGAGAAGGATTCGGCTCTTTCGAACGGTGCATTGACCACAGCTAGTTCAAGAGCTCAAGAACTCTCAGAAATACACCCACCAAAGCAGGACTAGGGTTTTACGCATCCTCGCGGCCCAAACCTGGGAAAACAATCCTTGTGCCATCTACTAGCCCTGCTCTCCTCGCAACCCTGCACCCCAGCAACCGTAGTAGGGATTCTTGTGATCCCATAGGTGTCGTTCCACACCGACATCTTTGGCGCGCCAGGTAAGGGGCGCAATTGTGAGAATCTGGTCTAGTAGTCAGCCTAGGAGTTCTTCGTCGCCATGGCCCCTAAGAAGAAGACAACCACGACGGTCGACTTGTTGGGAGCCGAACGACACGTGCCGGTGCGGACGAGCAGCGGACAAGTCACAGACAGGACTCGGGCCGCGGCCCGCGAGCACCAGCATCTCCCAGGCAGTCGCAGCCTGGCGAACGGCATCGTTCGTGCGCCAGACGACCGGCTACACGTCGTCGGATCCAAAGACAGAGCTGGGACCCCCGCAGGCGGCGCGGGGCCCTCCAAGGGCGTCATTGTGCCGACTCCGGGCGGCGCAGCGACCTCCAGGACGCCTACACCGGCGACCACCACACATTCTTCCCATGGTGTGCGCGCCGAGCAGCGTCACCACATTGGTGACCCTGGGCACCGCCGTGGAAGAGCCCTGTGCGTCATCAGCAAGATGAAGGGGTTCAACACGCTCGCCGAAGCGTTGGTGAAAATGGCACGCAGCCGCTGGGTCGTGACGGAGCTCCTTCTAACATAGTTAGAAGTCGAAGCGCGCCGAGATCCATGCAGCTGTCACCGCCGCCCACGCCAACGGAAGCTTTGGCGCGCGCACAGCTGCTCCTCGACTTCCCTCCTACTGCGGAGAAGCTCGACGAGTGGAGGGCCACCATCCGGAGCCTCGTCGCCGTCGCAAACAAAGACGATCCGCGACCGGCGGGGCCCTTGGGTCGGCGCTCCACCGAGCCACCACATGCTGGCACTGGGAGGACCGAGGGAGCTGCGGCCATGGTGCACTCTCCTCCTCACCAGCCGCCGCGGGCGTCGGCCCGTCGCGACGACGCTTGTGATAACATCTCCATAGCGTCGTCCGACCCGCGGACCCTCCGCGACCAGCGCCAGGTCCTTCAGGAGCGAGCTCACGAAGATGCTCGAACCACCGTCGAGCGCCGACGCGAAACGCGCCGCCAGTCGGAGAAGCGGGCGGGACCCGCTATGGACCACCCGGCACCGGGGGGCCCCGCTGGCCTACCTTACAAGGTGGGCTGCCCGACTTTTACCCGTGAGCTGAGGCAGTCCCAGTGGTCGTCCCACCGCATGTTCAAGCCCGACGTCGGCGAGAAGTACACTGGCAAGACCCATCCGTCCGAGTTCCTCAGCATCTACACCATCGCGATGCAGGCCGCTGGGGCTCGCGACGACAAGGTGCTTGCCAACTATTTCCCGCTGGTGCTCAAGCCCAATGTGATGTGTTTGTTGATGCACTTGCCGGTGGATTGCATTTCTTCTTGGTCAGATCTGTGCCATGGGATCGTTGGCGCCTTCACATGAGGCCACCAAGCTCATGGCCAGGCTAGTGATCTGCATATCATTCCCCAGAAGGAAGGGGAGACCCTGCGCAAGTACATCCAGAGATTCAGCCGGGTGCAGTACAACATCCCCGACGTTCATCCCGCCGCTGTGATTAGCGCGTTCCACCAGAACGTGCGCAATCGCAAGATGCGCGAGGAGCTGGCGATGACCAAGGTTAAGCATGTGGCCGAGCTCTACGTTCTAGCCAAAAGGTGCACCCGGGCTGAAGAGGGAAAGGAAGTACCCCGACGAAGATGCCGACACGGAAACCGACTCTACCAATAAAGACACCGCCACCCCGACGAAGATGAGCCGACACCGCAATAAGAGACGCAAAGGCAAGGCAGTGCTTGCCATTGAGGGATCTGAAGATACGGCTGCCGGCAAGAAGGTCAAGGCAGACGCCCCCGGCAAGGAGATTGCCAGGTGCGCCATCTACCGGGCCCTGGCGGCTACCGACAAGCCAGGATGCTCTGGCAAGCAATACTGCAAGATCCACCGCACCAAGGGCCACGACCTCCAGAACTGCCGACAAGTCGAGCTGCTTGCCGAAAAGCAAAAGGCTGAGTACGAAAGGTGGGACAAGGAGAAGGACCAGGACGGTGCTGAGGGACCCGACAAGAAGCGTGGCGGCCAAGGAGGCCGCCCCGTCAAGGACAACCAGCATGAGAGGCCCGCCAGGGGCCGTGACAAGAAACAAGAAGACGACAATCACGACGAGGACGACGAGTCTTGTGAGCAAGGGTTCCAGAAGGCTAAAGAGGCCCTGTGCATCGATGGCGGCGCCTCACTGCATACCTCTCACCGCCAGCTCAAGCAGTGGGCGCATGAGATTATAGTAGCAGAGTCGTCGTTCGACACTCAAAAGACGCTGAAGTGGTCCAGCACGCCCCTCATCTTTGACGCCGAGGACCACCCTGACCGCACTACCGCGGTCGGGTGTTTGCCATTGTTGGTCTCGCCAAAGATACGCAAGCTCAGGGTGAACAAGATGTTGGTTGATGGCGGGGCCGGCCTGAACCTGATCTCGCCTGTCGTGATGAAAAGGTTGCAAATCCCTAATGGAGACCTAGAGGAAACAGGTACGTTTCAAGGGGTCAATCCGGGGAGGAGCCAGCCGAAGGGAAAGGTCACACTGCCCATGACATTTGGAGGAGAGTTGAACTACAGGACGGAGAGGATCGTCTTCGACGTGGCCGAGATCCCCTTACCCTACAACGGGATCCTCGGCCGCCCGGCACTAGCCAAGTTCATGGCGGTGTCACACTACGCCTACAACATGCTAAAGATGCCTGGGCCGTTGACCATCATATCCGTCCCCTCCGACAAGAAGGACGCGCTGATCTGCGCCGACCAACTCTATCGGGAAGCAGTTGCAGCAGCTGCCGTCAAGGCACCTGCTCCTGCCGCTGAAGGTCCGGGAGGGAAGAAGGAGCCCGGCAAGACCTCTCGCACCCACTCCGGCAAGCGCACCTCCTCAGAGTGTTGTGCTACCATTGAGCACGTGCCAGATAGTTCTACAGACAAGAGCAAGAGATCCAGAGCCAAGCCTCCGTAGACCAAGAAGGTGCCCGTCGGGGAGGATGGCATGGGAGGGGCCTTCATCATAGGCTCCACCCTCGACAGCAAATAGGAAGGTGCGCTCGTCACCTTCCTGCAGTCAAATGTCGACGTGTTTGCATGGCAAGCGTCCGACATCCCCGGTGTTTCCAGGGAGGTGATTGAGCACCACCTAGTTGTTTGCCCCCACGCGCGGCCCGTTAAGCAGAAGGTCAGAAAGCAGGCTCTGGAAAGGCAGGAGTTCATCACAGAGGAGATCAGGAAGTTGGAAGTGACAGGTTTGGTGAGAGGGGTGCTCCACCCGACGTGGTTGGCCAATCTGGTAGTGGTGCGCAAGGTGAATGGGAAGTGGAGGCTGTGTATTGATTACACCGATATTAATAAGGCTTGTCCTAAGGACCCCTTCCCGTTGCCGCGCATCGACCAGATTGTTGAATCCACAGCCGGGTGTGATCTGTTATCATTCCTCCACGCCTACTCAGGCTACCATCAAATCTTCATGGCAAGAGAGGATGAATAGAAGACAACATTCATCACCCCATGTGGTATGTATTGCTTTTTACGGATGCCTTTCACTTGAAGAGTGTTGGCTCAACATTTGCAAGAGCAGTCCAAATTGGTTTTGAACCTCGGCTCCATAGAAATATGGAGGCCTACATGGATGACATAGTGGTCAAAACCAAGGACGGGCCAACTCTTGTGCAAGATCTGAAAGAGACATTTGCTAACCTATGCAAGATCAACCTCATGTTGAACCCTGAAAAGTGTGTCTTCGGCGTTCCGTCCGGCAAGCTTCTTGGGTTCTTTGTGTCGCAGCGCGGGATTGAGGCAAACCCAGACAAGATCAAGGCTATTGAGCAGATCGAGGCACCCAAGCGGATCAAGGATGTGCGTCCGCTCACCGGCTGCTTTGCCGCCATGAGCCGATTCATTTCCAAGTCCGCCGAGCGCGCCATTCCCTACTTCAAAATCTTGAAGAAGGCAGGCCCAATAGAGTGGACCCCAAGCCGAGGCAACACTGCAGGATCTAAAGAAATACCTTTCCTCCATGCCAATACTGGTTGCGCCTAAAACACAAGAGCCGTTGCTGCTGTATCTAGTGGCGACGAATCAAGTGGTCAGCGCCGCACTGGTGGCACAAAGGGAGGTCGACGGGGAGGCAACAATGGCGGCAGAACTAGCAGATGGCAAGCCAACGATTCCCCCGGCAGGGCCTGGTGCCGACAAGGCGCGGCCCCGGCAGAGTCTGGTGCCACCAAGGCAATGCCCGCGCAGTCGAGTGAAGTGGTGCCAAAGGAAAAGATGATGCAGAACCCGGTTTACTATGTCAGCTCCCTCTTGCAGGGGCTAGGTCGAGGTATTCCGGCGTGCAAAAATTGCTCTTCGGCCTCCTTATGGCCTCGAGGAAGCTGCGTCACTACTTCCAGGCCCACGAGATCACTGCCGTCACCCGCCTCTCATTGCAACGGATACTGCACAACCTGGACGCAACCGCAAGGATTGTGGAATGGGCCTTGGAGCTGTCAAGCTTCGGTTTGAAGTTTGAAAGTATCTCAACAATTCAGAGCAGAGTCTTGGCGGAGTTTATCGCAGAATGGACCTCGACGCCTGACGAAGAAATCCAGGAGACCACTCTCCCCGGCAAGGAAATAAACCGCGACTGGATCATGTACTTTGATGGGGCTTTCTCGCTGCAAGGCACTGGTGCCGGTGTGCTGCTCGTCGCACCCATCGGAAAACACCTCAAGTACGTGATCCAGATGCACTTCCCCAGGGAGATGTCCACCAACAACACCGCTGAGTACAAGGGATTGCTTGCCAGTCTAAGGATCACGGCAGAACTCGGGGTTAAGAAGCTCATCGTCAGGGGTGACTCGCAGCTTGTTGTCAGGCAGGTCAACAAGGATTATCAGAGCCCATTGATGGAAGCTTACGTAGATGAGGTGAGGAAGCTGGAGGAACGCTTTGACGGTATCCAAGCGGAGCACGTCCCCTGAGCGGAGGACGACATCGCCGATTACCTGTCAAAGCGTGCCGCATTCAAGCTACCTGTGGAACTAGGTACCTTTTTGCTCTGGCTAAGTCAACCATCTGTCGAACCATCAGTGGGGCACAACAAGCGGAGGAAATCAGGTCCCGACAAGTACTTTTCTACCGAGCCCCCTGGGGCTGCCGGCAAGGGTGCTGCCGCGGACGCTGAGCCTGCCCAAGAGCAACTGGCTCCGACAGGGCGTCAAGCCATGGCCGTAGAGACAACCGCTCCCATGGCGGAAGAAATGCCTTTGGTCCTTGCCGTCGAGCCCCAGGCTCTAGCATGGGCACAGCATACCGTCCACTTCCTCCAAACAAGGGAGCTTCCTGAGGAGCAAGAAGAAGCAGAGAAAGTAGCCCGTCGGTCCACCCTGTACCAGTTCGTCGATGACGTCCTGTACCGGAGGAGGCCAAACGGTGTGAAACTCAAGTGCATCCCGCGGGAGGAAGGACTGGAGCTGTTGGCGGAGATACATGGAGGCATATGTGGCTCCCACATAGGGTCAAGGGCCCTTGCCGGGAAGGCGTTCCGGCAAGGTTTCTTCTGGCCCACCGCTCTCTAGGATGCGATGATACTAGTAATCAAGTGTGAAGCATGCCAGCTCCATTCAAAAAAGCTTCATCAACCAGCCCAAGCCCTTCAAACAACCCCTCTCTCCTGGCCCTTCTCGGTCTGGGGGCTCGACATACTGGGCCCTTTCCCCCGCGCTATCGGGGGCTTTGAGTACTTGTACGTTGCAATCGACAAGTTCACAAAGTGTCCAGAGGTGGAAGCAGTGAGAAAGGTGACTGCTCAGTCAGCTGTCAAGTTTTTCAAAGGACTGGTCTGCCGTTTTGGTGTGCCAAACAGAGTCATCACCGACAACGACACGCAGTTCACAAGCCACACCTTCATGCAATACATTCAAGACCTCGGCAGCAAGGTCTGTTTTGCTTCCGTGGCACACCCACGGAGCAACGGCCAAGCGGAGATGGCAAATGCTGAAGTGTTGTGAGGCCTGAGGACAAAGACTTTTGACAAGCTACACAAGAGCGGAAGGCGCTGGATTGATGAACTGCCGGCGGTTCTTTGGTCGATCAGGACGACGCCAAATGGAGCCACCGGCGAGACACCTTTTGCCCTGGTATACGGGGCAGAAGCAGTTCTCCCCACGAAACTCATATACGAGTCACCTCGAGTGCTCGCTTATGATGAGCTTGAGCAAGAGCCGTTGTGCCAAGATGACGCGACACTCCTTGAGGAAGATCGTCTTCGGGCGGCTGTGAGAGCGGCACGCTACCAGCAAGCCTTGCGCCGCTACCATAGCCGCAAGGTTCATGACCGAAGCTTTAAGGAAGGGGACCTTGTTCTTCGGCGTGTTCAGTCGGCCAAGAATACCAACAAGTTGACGCCGAAGTGGGAAGGCCCTTATCGGGTAATACAAGTCACCAGGCCCGGCGCAGTCCGCCTGGAGACCGAAGATGTCGTCCCAGTGAGTAAGTCCGGGAACATCAAGCATCTTCGCAAGTTTTACCCGTAAGGCGTAGCTTGTCAGGCCCCCCGGCAAGCCACCCTTTTGTACAAGCTTTGCCGGCTAGGCATGTGACCCTTTGTACAAAGCCAGGCGCAGACCCTGAACATAAATAAATGAAGCGCCGACGCCCTAAGTTATAGCATGCATTCTAGGTCGAGTCTCTTCCTTGGTTAGGGTTGATAGTGCTTAGCGGCGACTAAACCCTAGCCTAGAGGTCGACTGCGTGTCTATCTATTCCTTTTTTGTCCTCCTTTGGTTCGCAGGGCACATGAGCACTTCTGCTGAGCTACTCGGAAAGAAGGAAACGGACCGGCGCCCCGACCCCGGCAAACTAGAATTGCCGGGGGCTGCAAGCACAAGGATCCAAAAGCGGCAAGATGAGATTGTCGGGAGCTGCAGATCCAGATAAGTCTTTTATCCTCTGTCATGCATTTCGGAACCGGACAGGGGTATGTGAAACCTCGTTTTTATCTCTAGGCTTCCGTGCTCCCCTTTTTCCTATACCTAAGGATTATTTCCTGGGTCCGGATTTGGTCATAGCCGCGGCGGCAAGGAGGTGGGACGAGGAGCCTGAAGCTCACTTCATCCCTGCCTCCGCCAAGAGCGCGAGAACAGTCGAGTGGAGTGGGTGGACGGTGAGGCCTGTTGCTGGGCGAAAAACGTTTATCTTAAACAATAACAAGGATTCGCTCCTTGTCGCGGGATTTACCCACGAACGAAAAACCCGGCAAGCATCCCTTTTTCATTAAGAACATCCCGTAAATGTACAGTTCGTGCGAGATGAAAAACATGAGCTAGGGAATTACAAGTTTTAAATTTAACAAAGGCCCGCAGGCTTACAAGCTAAAAAAGAGATAAGATGCCCATAATCCCTTTCTTGTCCCTCTCCTCAGGAGGCAGGTCACGGAGGCAAAAGGGCAAAAGGGGTGCCTAGGCGAGCTAGGAGCAGCAGAAAGCACCAAGAGAACACCTTGGTGGCCGCCCACGGGCGGGCCGGTGATGACGGTGTCAGGAAAGGAGCTGGAAGATGAGGCGACAGGACCGGCAATACGCGATGAAGGCGTCGGTGGCCGCGTACTCCGAGTTGACGGCCTTGCCGCCCGCCCTTGTCCTCTTCCGCAGCCTCCCGATGCCAGCCACCCAAGGAGACGGCCCCGAGAAGTTCAAGGAGCTGGCCCCGCCCCCAGCAAACCTCTGCCGGAGGAGCGGCCAGGTGCAGATGCTGCTGCTGCCGCACCCACCCAGGCACGGGGGATCCGACGCCTAGTCAGACTCGTCCGCGCTATCCGCCCCGCTATCCTCCTCGTCACTTTCGCTCGAGGACGAGCTTCCATCGTCAGAATCTCCATCAGAGGAGCTCTCCACGCAACATTTCAGACGAGTTCTAAACTCTCCAAAGACCTTGATGGAAAGCAGGCCGTCCTCCATTAACTTGAAGTAGAGGACGAGCCCCACCGTCAGGCTGTGGATGCGGGCGAATGTTTTCCATCCACGGCGGAGATACATAACTCGAGGAGGCGGGAAGTCGACGTGTCACGACCGGTTTTTCCAATAAAAATATTTATTGAAGAAACCAATCTCTTGGGTACAATATGAGAGAAAATCCCCCTCACTGGTAGACAAACTCTTGATACAATAAGCCAGTAGCATATAATACATTACAGGGGTTGAGCTAAGGGGGCTCAACAAATTATTACAAGCGCACCAATAATTATACATATTGGCAGACATAACACTACGGTGTGGTGACATACTACTGACTCGAGGGTAAAGTGATGGTGGAATAACACAGTGGGGAGAGGTTAACATGACTCTCAAACTAGCATCTCGTCGAGCGTCGAGGTGAGGCTCGATGAATTTATTCGGGTAGCGGAAGCGGATATAATACAGTGACCAACTCCAGGGTCGCACGAGACTGACTGGGACTCCTCTAGGCGTCGGACTCGCTATCGAACTCTTCATCCATGAGATCGCCTTCGTCAGCATCTGGCCAAATCAACAAGCCAGTGAGTACTTTGAAAGTACTCGCAAGACAGTTCGGACGTAAGATATAACAAATGCATGCATGAATGCGTCATGGTTAATTTACCAATGCATAATTGAAATATTAGCAGGCAAGGTAAATAAAAAGGGAATCGGCGGTAGTCCGCCTGAAATCCCAACAGTAAAAATAAAGGAAACCAATCGAGTGTCTGGAGTGACGCCACGAAAGGTGAACAAGAAAATAATGCTTATGCCACAGTCGGGCGTCTGAGCGACACCACAGAAAGGGCTTTAAAAGAAATGCCACAGCCGGGCGTCTGAGCGACACCACAAAAAGGGCTTTAAAAGAAATGCCACAGCCGGGCGTCTGAGCGACACCACAGAAAGGGCTTTGAAAGAAATGCCACAGCCGGGCGTCTGAGTGACACCACAGAAAGGGCTTTAAAAGAAATGCCACAGTCGGGCGTTTGAGCGACACCACAGAAAGGGCTTTAAAAGAAATGCCACAACCGGGCGTCTGAGCGACACCACGGAAAGGGCTTTAAAAGAAATGCCACAGCCGGGCGTCTGAGCGACACCACGGAAAGGGCTTTAAAAGAAATGCCACAACCGGGCGTCTGAGCGACACCACAGAAAGGGCTTTAAAAGAAATGCCACAGCCGGGCGTCTGAGAGACACCACAGAAAGGGCTTGTACTGAAAGTAATTAGTAAAATGCCACAGTCGGACGTCTGAGCGACATCACAGAAAGGGCTTGTACTGTCAAGGTAGTAATGTTCATAAGGAGTATTCCACTCTTGAAAATAAATGGGTTAGTCCATTCACAGGATTAAATATTTAACCGGACTTAGCACTCATGTGTCCCATCGGATAATCTGTCACCAAAACCGGCACTTGTTAGTTAGCACGGAACTTGGATATGGATAATATAAATTGAAGATTTATGACTCTGCAGAGTTTGTACAAAAAAATTTCCCACAGTTAACGGATTTTCGTAGTCACGAAGACTAGTTCCGTTTACGGTATTTCAGAAGAAAACACAGCTAACCGGTACACACCCATCCAACCTCTCGATGCCGGAATCACCCTAGGCATCGTCCAAGAAAAACTTTTGAGACGGGGAGATCACAATCTCGAATAGCATGGGATCAAATTTATATACGCGCGCTCTAAGGGGTGCCCCCCTCTCGGTCCCAACCGGAAACACCCATGCCCCCTGACCGGATGACTGGCTTTAATCCAGGGCCATGGAACCATCATCCCGGCCTCTCCTTTTTGGTGTGTACCAGGAAAGTGGTTTGCAACTTACTAAACCATAACTCTTGCGAGACACGTGTGGTAGTACAGGGAAGGGAATTGGATAGGAACCAAACCGATACGGGTTGGTACCGAAGTTAACTTGCATGGCATAAGACTGGCATGCTACAACACTGCCATCTTACCCATCTTTTTGCCAACACATGGCCTTGCATACTCACATCCAACAATGTGTGGATCATCGAACTTACTTGCATCAACAATGCATGATAAACACGTTCATCGGTATGTTCACAACATGCCATGAAGCTAACTAAATGCAAAACATGCCAAGACACTCATCATATCAAAAGTTCAAACATGCTTGCCTGGTTCAGAATAGTCGGAGCCTAGCTCGATGAAGTTCGCGGCCCCGTCACCTTCTTCGGTATCTACGGTATAGAGAAAACATACGCGCTAACGTGAATACCGAGAGGTGCAGAAAAAGTATTGCAAATATTTTTCAAATAAATCTGATAAAAAACTAGAAATTTTTTTGAAGAGGACAGAAAAAGAATCACTCAAAAATATGCTCCTGTTAAAAAGATATAAAGGTTTTTGTCCAAGGACCTATCTGTAATGAAACAGAAACTTCCCAGGGTTTTTATTATAAAAACAAAAAACATTTCGATAGCAACTACGCCGGCCCAGAGGGAAAGCGTATTCTGGCAAAAGACGTTTTCAGAAAACGATTCGTTTAAAACGAGCTGAGAGGCTGACGGGCGGGTCCCACCCGTCAGGTTTAAATTCAAAAGAGGCGGGTCAGGGCTCGCTGGCGCCCGAGAGCCGCGGTGGTCGCCGGCGGCGATCCACGGCGAGGTAGGGAGATCGGAGAGTACCAACATGTTCAGGGCGCCATTCCGCGTCTGTTGGTGGTGGTGGTGGTCGCCGGTGAGCACCACGTCGACGATGGCTCCTGCTCCGGCGGACGGCGGTTCGGGTGGTCGTGGACCTTGCCGGAGAGGGCTGCAATGATCAAATTGACGAGGGGGTTAGTGTACTAGGTGTGGAAGAAGGCTGCAGACGGGATTTGGGCGCCGGAGATGGCCTCACCATAGTGAATGCTGCTGGAGCCCGAGGCGGACGGAGGTGGCCGGAGTCGAGGAAGAAAGGCCCCTCGAGGCCCTTCCAGTGGCCAGGTAGGGTGTAGTGAGGTGGTGGAGTTGTGCGGGGACAAGAGCAAGCTTGGGGTCTCCTTTTATAGGCGATCCGAGGCGGTGGCCATGAACGGAGTTCTCCGGCGATGGATTACGGCGGTGCAGAGCTTGGTCGGGGAGTTTAGGGGGCTGGCCACCAACGTGGAGGTCCACTGGCTCCACTCCGACGCTCAACGGACTGGGATTAGAAGCTTAGGGCAGTTTTGGTCGGAACGGGACGGCGCGGGTCCGCCGACGGCAGAGAGCGCATCCAGTGCTTGTCGGGCCACGGCGACGGTGCAGCGGGGCTGCGCTGGCATGCATAAGCCATGCGTAGGGCTAGGAAGCAAAGGGCGGCGCGGAACGGTGTTACAAGGCTGGGGCTGCCACTGTTGGCTGCCACGGGTGGCGCTGCCGCCGCAGCAGACGCCGGCGCGGTCGGGCCAGGGAGCCCCCGACGCCGGGAACCAGCCAAGTGCGCGTGCGGCGCTACGGACAGCGAGGAGGGGCCGCGCGCGTCGCGCCACGGCGCACTGGCGACGCGTGACTGAACCTGAAGAGAGGAAACGACACTGAATTTCTGAAACTCTGAATTTGCAAAGAAACAGTGCTGGCCAGGTGTTCAACAGAATGATATTGGCTTGCAGGGATTTTTTCCTTGAGCTGAAACTTGGTGGAGTGGTCTCTCATTGCACCAGTAGGTTGCCTGAATTTTGGTGGAATTTTTGGGGAAATGTAGATATGAATTTCACCAAATTTGGCAAATCTGGTCCAAACTTGCAGGGAGTGAAATTTGAAAAAATTGAAAAGGAGAAGAGTGGATCAAGATGGTTCTGGGTTGTGGGTACAAAGGACTAGTCAGTAGAGTTGGTTTGATATCCAAATACAAATCCTATAATGTACTTGCTTTGTAAATGGTTCAGGCTCAAAATAATTGACAGAAAATATTTGAGAGGTGAAATAATCAAAATAAAATCCAAAACTTGTCTGGACTTGTTGGGGCAGAGAACTTAGATTGATAACAAGGAGGAGAGGAGGTTTTGGAGTGGTTTTACCACATGGGAGAAAATACAAGGTCATGGGTGGTTATCAATAGAATGAAAATCCCAAATTTTCATGGAGTTTTTCTTTTAAAAAGAAAAGATTAAACTCCCAAAAATAAATTTGGGGAAGGGAACCAATAGAGGAGAAGTTTTAAAAGATCAAACCCAAGGTTTGAAGAAGGAAACAGAAATAACAATCCTAGCCAAAGAAAAAGATTTTTAAGAGGATGGTTTTTCTGAAAATTTAAAAAATGACTCATTTCACAAAAGAAAAACCAGCAAGGTTTTTGCTAAAAACCAAATAAAATTTTTGGAGTGTCACAACACCTACCCCCTTAGGAAAAATCTTGTCCCCGAGATTTCAGCTGATCCTTAAATAAGTGCGGATGCTCTGTTCGAAGAAAATCCTCTCTTTCCCATGTTGCTTCACTTTCGGTGTGATTACTCCACTGAACTTTGAAAAATTTGACGGTTTTCTGTCGGGTCCTCCTTTCAGACTCCTCTAATATTTTTATTGGGTATTCCCGATAAGTGAGGTCTGGCTGCACGTCTATGTTCTCATGGGATACTTGTTTCTCTGGGTTGCTTACGCACTTTCTCAATTGCGATACGTGGAACACGTTGTGGATATCTGACAGTTCCTCAGGTAAGTCTAGTTGGTATGCTACTGTGCCTTTTCGTGCCATTATACAGAATGGTCCGATGAATCTTGGCGCTAGCTTTCCTTTTATTTTGAATCATTGCAATCCCCTCATAGGTGACACTCGTAGGTACACGAATTCACCGGGTTCGAAGTTGACCCCACGATGTTTCTGATCGTAATAACTCTTTTATCGGCTTTGGGCGGTCTTGAGTCGATCTCTGATTAGCTGGACATTTTCCTCGGCTTCCTTGAGCATGTCTGGGCCGAAGATACGGCTGTCTCCGGTCTTTGACCAATTTAACGGGGTACGACATCTTCGTCCATACAAAGCCTCAAATGGTGCCATTTGCAGGCTGGCCTGATAACTGTTGTTGTACGCGAACTTGGCATATGGCAGGCTGTCTTCCCAACTGGTTCCATAGGTGAGGACACATGCTCTCAGCATGTCCTCTAAAATCTGGTTTACCCGTTCTGTCTGTCCATCTGTCTGGGGGTGGTATGCCGCACTGAAGGCTAGTTGAGTTCCCAGAGCATGTTGTTAATGTTCCCAAAATCTCGAGACGAACTGTGTTCCTCTGTCAGATATTATCGTCTTCGGGACACCGTGCAGACAAACTATGCGAGAGAGATATATCCTGGCAAGCTTCTGAGTGGTGTGGGTCATCTTTACTGGAATGAAATGTGCCACCTTAGTTAACCTGTCGGTGATAACCCATATGGCGTCATTCCCGTGTCGTGATCGAGGTAGTCCGACAATGAAATCCATCCCTATTTCATCCCATTTCCACTCAGGTATTTTGTTTGGTTGTAGTAGTCCGGCTGGTCTCTGATGTTCAGCTTTTTTGCGTTGACAAGAGTCGCAGCATGCAATGAAGGTGGCTATGTCCCTCTTCATACCGTGCCACCAAAATCCTTCCTGGATATCCTTATACATCTTGGTTCCTCCAGGGTGGATCGAATATGGAGCGGTGTGGGCTTCAGCTAGAATTTGCCGTTTGAGGTCTTCTATGTCTGGCACGCAGAGTCTGTTTCCGTACGATAGTGTCCCTTCTTCGTCTATGATGAATTCCGAGGCCTTGCCCATACTCACCTTTCTTTTGATGCCTTCAATGCTGGGGTGACCAGGCTGGGCTTCTTTGATTCTTTCCACAAGGTTGGGTTGTATCTCCAAGTTTGTTATGGTGCCTTCTGCTACCATCAACAAGTTGAGTCTGGCAAATTCCTGTTGGAATTCGGGTCTTAAGTCGGGCAGACTGTTGTTGTCGGCGCTGGGGTTCCGACTAAGAGCATCGACTACTACATTAACTTTTCCAGGATGGTAGTGGATTCCGACATCATAATCCTTTACTAGCTCTAACCAGCGTCGTTGCCTTAAATTCAGTTCTGGCTGTGTGAAAATATATTTGAGACTTTTATGGTCCGTATATATTTCACATCAATTTCCAAGTAGGAAATGCCTCCATTCCTTGAGTGCATGAATAACCGCTGCCATTTCTAAGTCATGAGTGGGATAATTTTCCTCATGCTTGCGAAGTTGCCTTGAAGCGTATGCGACAACCTTGCCTTCCTGCATTAACACGCATCCGAGTCCCTTTCTGGACGCGTCACAATATACTTCAAAATTCTTGTGTATGTCTGGCACAATTAATACTGGTGCTGTTGTTAACTTCCTCTTTAGCTCTTGGAAACTTTTCTCGCAGGCCTCTGTCCATTCAAACTTCTTTTCCTTCTTGAGTAACTGGGTCATAGGTTTGGCTATGGTGGAGAATCCTTCAATAAATCTGCGGTAATATCCTGCCATTCCCAAGAAACTTTGTATGTCTGTTACACTGGTTGGTGACTTCCAGCCAAGTACGACCTTGACTTTTTCTGGGTCTACTGCGATACCGTCTTGGATCAGCACGTGGCCTAGAAAACCTACTTGTCTTAGCCAAAATTCGCACTTGCTGAATTTGGCATATAACTGGTGTTTCCTGAGTTCTCCCAGCACAATCCTGAGGTGTTTTGCGTGCTCTTCTGGCGTCTTGGAATATACCAGAATATCGTCGATGAACACCACAACGAACTTGTCCATAAATTTCATAAATACTTTGTTCATGAGGTGAACAAAATATGCGGGGGCGTTCGTTAATCCAAATGGCATTACTGTGAACTCATATAGTCCATATCTGGAGGTGAATGCTGTCTTGGGGATATCCTCGGTTCGTACTTTTAATTGATGGTATCCTGACCTTAAGTCTATTTTCGAGAATACCTTGGCCTGAGCAAGTTGATCAAACAAATCGTTTATCCGTGGCATCGGGTATTTGTTTTTAATTGTGACCATGTTAAGTGCTCGGTAGTCAATATACAATCTCAGTGTTCCGTCTTTCTTTTTGGCAAAAAGAATTGGTAATCCCCAAGGTGAGGAGCTGGCTCGAATGTATCCTTTGTCCAGCAATTCCTTTATTTGCTTCTTCAACTCAACCAACTCGGACGGTGCCATTATGTATGGCTTCTTGTATATGGGGGTGGTTCCTAGTGCTAGCTCAATGCTGAATTCTATCTCTCGGTCTGGTGGCATGCCTGGTAGCTCTTCGGGAAATACGTCTGGAAATTCACACACTACTGGAACCTTGCTTAATTCAGAAATATCCACCTTGTTCAATCTTGGTTGCCTGGGCATTTCCCTTTCTTTGGCGGATACTCTTATTGTCTTACCATGGTGGTGTGTGAGAATCACGGTCCGATTGAAACAGTCAATAAAACCTTTGTTGGTGGTTAACCAGTCCATCCCTAGGATGACATCCAGTCCTTTATTTTCCAAGACAATGAGATTGGCGTGAAACTTCAATCCTTTGAACTCAATAATCACATCCTGACAGTAATTCTGAGTGACTTGCTGAATCCCAGGGGACTTGATGATCATGGATTTCTCCAAAGGAAGCATCGAAAAATTATTTTGCAAAGCAAAACTTTTCGAAATAAAAGAGTGAGAAGCTCCAGAATCAAACAAAACCATTGCAGGTATTGTGTTGACAGGAAACGTACCGAGTACGATATCCGGAGCATTTTGTGCCTCCTCTTTGGTCACGTGGTTCAGATGACCTTTCCTGTGGTTATTGTTGGGATTGAAATTGTTTCGCTTGGGCGCTGAATTATTGTTGCCGTTGTTCGGCTTTGGTGCTGAGTTTCTTGGCTTGGGACACTGCTTGGCATAGTGTCCTTCTTCTCCACAGGCGTAACAAGTAACACCTGGGCGATATGTGAACTCCTTGTCCCTAGCATGGAAATTCTTTGTTGGGCGTGAGACGTTGGATGATGATTTGTGCGTCCCACCCTTTTGAAAATCTGTCTTGCTTCGGTGATTGCGAGCATGGTTAGTCTGGTCCCTCTTTCGCTTGCGGATATCTTCCAAACTGCGTCTCTCATTTTCCAGAGTAATGGCCTTGTCCACTAGTGCCTTAAAATCTGGAAAAGTGTGCACAACTAGTTGGCATTTAAGCGCGGGTGCTAGGCCGTCAAGGAATTTCTCCATCTTCTTGTTTTCTGTCATACGCTCTTCATTGGCGTAGCGGGATAACAGAGTAAATTGGCCGTTGTAATCTAACATTGTCATGTTCCTTTGCTTGAGGTCATCGAACTCTCTTTTCTTGACTTTCATAATACTCTTAGGAATGTGTGCACCGCCGAAACCTTCCTTGAAATCATCCCAGGTTATATCATTTTCGTTGGGATTCATGTGCAAGAAATTCTCCCACCAAGATGCAGCGGCTCCTGTGAGATAGTGCGGAGCATAAAGTACCTTCTCGGGGTCTGAACATTTTGCAATAATTAATTTTCTCTCCATATCTCTAAGCCAGTCTTCGGCCTCAAGTGGCTTGTCAGTATGAGAAAATGTTGAGGGACGTGTCTTCTGTAGCTCAGATAACTTGGAATGCTGCGGATACTGCCCATGGTGATTTCCCATGTTAATGACTTGGTTCATCATTTCCCGATGTTGTTGCTGACTCTGTTCATAAAGGAGGCACATTTGGGAAAGTGCCGTTTCACTGTCCTGTTGACTTGCCTGACCTTGTGTGAAATTGTTGCCCGGTTGATTGCCATAATTTTCCTCTGGTGGAGCTGGCATGGAGCGAGTCCAAGGACGAGACATTTTTCACTCTGGGGATGTATTTTGTAAAACCCATAAGAAAAATGGAAGGGTTGCAAAAATAAATCCATAAATGCACAAGGTTGGCAAATAAATTTTAAAGCCAAGATTACTCAAGGAAAAAAAACAAATCGATTTGCGCATAGAGAAGGACTGCATCATTACGTATCTTACACGCGGCGATAATTATATAATACATCACTCAGGATATGCGTACATCATCCTGACATGTTATTTAGGCTAGTGCACTTCTCCAGATCCTACATGATGCGCAAACAAGCTACTTCTCACAACATCTTACATGGCGGTACAACACGCGATGGCTAAGCGTACTCAGTCGGAGATGTTGATGACATCCTTGGCCCTGCCAAGGGTGAGGCGTAGCGAAGCCAGGGACTCGACTTCTTCCTCGCTAATAGGCTCCATACGAGTAGTGCTGCGTCGAGTAGATGGAGCGGGTGCCAGGGGCGGAACCACACGAACTGGAGTGGGCGCGAAGGGTGGCGCAGTGCGCACTGGAGTGGGCGCAATGGCTCGGTTGAACTCCTCGGTGGTAGGCAGGCGACGAGCAGGTGCATGGGATGCTGAGGACGAGACAAAAGTCAATGGCGGTGCGGTGGGTAGGAGCTCCCTCCTGTTTGCGGCACAACCGTGGACTGAGTCCATGCGGGCGGCCACGAAGTCGTCCACCAAGTTGACGAAGGCTGCTTCCAAGGCCTAGAGATACTCAATAAGCATCTCAAAAGCCTCGTCTCGTTCTCCTCTGGGGCAGGAGAATGCGTAGTGACAGGTGTAGGGCACATGGCATGGAAGATAACGGTAGCGACGAGCCTTCATCGCGGCAAGGACATCCCTGAGACGAGCTATCGCCTCGCGGGCTGCCATCTGGATAGCATGCTTCTCCGAAGGCATTGCTCTCCCCAAGAACCGGAAGCGGCGTAGCTCACCACGCCCTCCCTTGAACTGCACCGTGGCCTGGTGCATAGTCAGACTGTCGTTGACTCTGTGCTGGCAGAGAGTGACGACTGGGCGCACAGATGGCCCCATCGCGATCTGAACGACGAAGGAAAGAAGCTGGACGAACCCATCGAGCACGTTGGCAAAGGTCTGAGACTCGCAGCTGTGGTCGGCCATCTACAAAAGTAGGAAAAAATCCCGAATGGTCAGATCATAAATATATGCTGACTGTCAGAAAAATAACTATGATTGCAAAAACATGAATAAGCACTATCATGCTAATAACCGATTAACGATCGCACCTAGTGGCTTCCTGCAGTCAGCCTGGCTCTGGTACCAAGCTTGTCACGACCGGTTTTTCCAATAAAAATATTTATTGAAGAAACCAATCTCTTGGGTCCAGTATGAGAGAAAATCCCCCTCACTGGTAGACAAACTCTTGATACAATAAGCCAGTAGCATATAATACATTACAGGGGTTGAGCTAAGGGGGCTCAACAAATTATTACAAGCGCACCAATAATTATACATATTGGCGGACATAACACTACGGTGTGGTGGCATACTACTGACTCGAGGGTAAAGTGATGTTGGAATAACACACTGGGGAGAGGTTAACGTGACTCTCAAACTAGCATCTCGTCGAGCGTCGAGGTGAGGCTCGATGAATTTATTCGGGTAGCGGAAGCGGATATAATACAGTGACCAACTCCAGGGTCGCACGAGACTGACTGGGACTCCTCTAGGCGTCGGACTCGCTATCGAACTCTTCATCCATGAGATCGCCTTCGTCAGCATTTGGCCAAATCAACAAGCCAGTGAGTACTTTGAAAGTACTCGCAAGACAGTTCGGACATAAGATATAACAAATGCATGCATGAATTCATGATGGTTAATTTACCAATGCATAATTGAAATATTAGCAGGCAAGGTAAATAAAAAGGGAATCGGCGGTAGTCCGCCTGGAATCCCAACAGTAAAAATAAAGGAAACCAATCGAGTGTCTGGAGTGACGCCACGAAAGGTGAACAAGAAAATAATGCTTATGCCACAGTCGGGCGTCTGAGCGACACCACAGAAAGGGCTTTAAAAGAAATGCCACAGCCGGGCGTCTGAGCGACACCACAAAAAGGGCTTTAAAAGAAATGCCACAGCCGGGCGTCTGAGCGACACCACAGAAAGGGCTTTAAAAGAAATGCCACAGTCGGGCGTCTGAGCGACACCACCAAAAGGGCTTTAAAAGAAATGCCACAGCCGGTCGTCTGAGCGACACCACAGAAAGGGCTTTAAAAGAAATGCCACAGCCGGGCGTCTGAGCGACACCACAGAAAGGGCTTTAAAAGAAATGCCACAGCCGCGCGTCTGAGCGACACCACAGAAAGGGCTTGTACTGAAAGTAATTAGTAAAATGCCACAGTCGGACGTCTGAGCGACATCACAGAAAGGGCTTGTACTATCAAGGTAATAATGTTCATAAGGAGTATTCCACTCTTGAAAATAAACGGGTTAGTCCATTCACAGGATTAAATATTTAACCGGACTTAGCACTCATGTGTCCCACCGGATAATCTGTCACCAAAACCGGCACTTGTTAGTTAGCACGGAACTTGGATATGGATAAGATAAATTGAAGATTTATGACTCTGCAGAGTTTGTACAAAAAAAATTCCCATAGTTAACGGATTTTCGTAGTCACGAAGACTAGTTCCGTTTACGGTATTTCAGAAGAAAACACAGCTAACCGGTACACACCCATCCAACCTCTCGATGCTGGAATCACCCTAGGCATCGTCCAAGAAAAACTTTTGAGACAGGGAGATCACAATCTCGAATAGCATGGGATCAAATTTATATACGCGCTCTCTAAGGGGTGCCCCCCTCTCGGTCCCAACCAGAAACACCCATGCCCCCTGACCGGATGACTGGCTTTAATCCAGGGCCATGGAACCATCATCCCGGCCTCTCCTTTTTGGTGTGTACCAGGAAAGTGGTTTGCAACTTACTAAACCATATCTCTTGCGAGACACGTGTGGTAGTACAGGGAAGGGAATTGGATAGGAACCAAACCGATACGGGTTGGTACCGAAGTTAACTTGCATGGCGTAAGACTGGCATGCTACAACACTGCCATCTTACCCAACCTTTTGCCAACACATGGCCTTGCATACTCACATCCAACAATGTGTGGATCATCGAACTTACTTGCATCAACAATGCATGATAAACACGTTCATCGGTATGTTCACAACATGCCATGAAGCTAACTAAATGCAAAACATGCCAAGACACTCATCATATCAAAAGTTCAAACATGCTTGCCTGGTTCAGAATAGTCAGAGCCTAGCTCGGTGAAGTTCGCGGCCCCGTCACCTTCTTCGGTATCTACGGTATAGAGAAAACATACGCGCTAACGTTAATACCGAGAGGTGCAGAAAAAGTATTGCAAATATTTTTCAAATAAATCTGATAAAAAACTAGAATTTTTTTTGAAGAGGATAGAAAAGAATCACTCAAAAATATGCTCCTGTTAAAAAGATATAAAGGTTTTTGTCCAGGGACCTATCTGTAATGAAACAGAAACTTCCCAGTTTTTATTATAAAAACAGAAAATGTTTCGATAGCAACTACGCCGGCCCAGAGGGAAAGCGTATTCTGGCAAAAGACGTTTTCAGAAAACGATTCGTTTAAAACGAGCTGAGAGGCTGACGGGCGGGTCCCACCCGTCAGGTTTAAATTCAAAAGAGGCGGGTCGGGGCTCACTGGCGCCCATGAGCCGCGGTGGTCGCCGACGGCGATCCACGGCGAGGTAGGGAGATCGGAGAGTACCAACGTGTTCAGGGCGCCATTCCGCGTCGGTTGGTGGTGGTGGTGGTCGCCGGTGAGCACCACGTCGACGGTGGCTCCTGCTCCGGCGGACGGCGGTTCGGGTGGTCGTGGACCTTGCCGGAGAGGGCTGCAATGATCAAATTGACGAGGGGGTTAGTGTACTAGGTGTGGAAGAAGGCTGTAGACGGGATTTGGGCGCCGGAGATGGCCTCACCGCAGTGAACGCTGCTGGAGCCCGAGGCGGACGGAGGTGGCCGGAGTCGAGGAAGAAAGGCCCCTCGAGGCCCTTCCAGTGGCCAGGCAGGGTGTAGTGAGGTGGTGGAGTTGTGCGGGGACAAGAGCAAGCTCGGGGTCTCCTTTTATAGGCAATCCGAGGCGATGGCCGTGAACGGAGTTCTCCGGTGATGGATTACGGCGGTGCAGAGCTTGGTCGGGGAGTTTAGGGGGCTGGCCACCAACGTGGAGGTCCACTGGCTCCACTCCGACGCTCAAAGGATTGGGATTAGAAGCTTAGGGCAGTTTTGGTCGGAACGGGACGGCGCGGGTCCGCCGGCGGCAGAGAGCGCGTCCAATGCTTGTCGGGCCACGGCGATGGTGCAGCGGGGCTGCGCTGGCATGCATGAGCCACGCGTAGGGCTAGGAAGCAAAGGGCGGCGCGGAACGGCGTTGCAAGGCTGGGACTGCCACTATTGGCCGCCACGGGTGGCGCTGCTGCCGCAGCAGACGCCGGGCGGTCGGGCCAGGGAGTCCCCGACGCCGGGAACCAGCCAAGTGCGCATGCGGCGCTACAGACAGCGAGGAGGGGCTGCGCGCGTCGCGCCACGGTGCACTGGCGACGCGTGACTGAACCTGATGAGAGGAAACGACACTGAATCTCTGAAACTCTGAATTTGCAAAGAAATAGTGCTGGCCAGGTGTTCGACAGAATGATATTGGCTTGCAGGGATTGTTCCTTGAGCTGAAACTTGGTGGAGTGGTCTCTCATTGCACCAGTAGGTTGCCTGAATTTTGGTGGAATTTTTGGGGAAGTGTAGATATGAATTTCACCAAATTTGGCAAATCTGGTCCAAACTTGCAGGGAGTGAAATTTGAAAAAATTGAAAAGGAGAAGAGTGGATCAAGATGATTCTGGGTTGTGGGTACAAAGGACTAGTCAGTAGAGTTGGTTTGATATCCAAATACAAATCCTATAATGTACTTGCTTTGTAAATGGTTCAGGCTCAAAATAATTGACAGAAAATATTTGAGAGGTGAAATAATCAAAATAAAATCCAAAACTTGTCTGGACTTGTTGGGGCAGAGAACTTAGATTGATAACAAGCAGGAGAGGAGGTTTTGGAGTGGTTTTACCACATGGGAGAAAATACAAGGTCATGGGTGGTTATCAATAGAATGAAAATCCCAAATTTTCATAGAGTTTTTCTTTTAAAAAGAAAAGATTAAACTCCCAAAAATAAATTTGGGGAAGGGAACCAATAGAGGAGAAGTTTTAAAAGATCAAACCCAAGGTTTGAAGAAGGAAACAGAAATAACAATCCTAGCCAAAGAAAAAGATTTTTAAGAGGATGGTTTTTCTGAAAATTTAAAAAATGCCTCATTTCACAAAAGAAAAACCAGCAAGGTTTTTGCTAAAAACCAAATAAAATTTTTGGAGTGTCACACGACGTCGACCCGCGTGCCCCGTTCCCACAGCCCCTCATGTGCAACCTGAGGGTCTGGGGCGGGGCACGCTCCATCACCCGAGCGAACGGGGTAGGGAGACGAAGACGACGATGCGGGGGCCGGCAGATCCTGATGAAGAACTTGCAAGGCTGGTCTTCAATGTGGCCCTCCATCGGGAAGGGCATCATTGGCAGGGGCTAGGCCGGCGCGCCGCCCTGTCCTCCTCTTCCCCGAGCACTACGGCCTTTGCCTTGGCCTCGCCCCTCCCCCTTCCCCTCGCGGTCGATTCCACCACCACGGGTTCAGGAGGAGGAGGGGCGCGCTGTCGAGCGGCGACCCTCGCCGCCACCGTCGAGGGACCAGGATTCCCCTTCTCCATGGCAGGTGAGAGGAAGAAGCAGAAGCAGGGGGAGATAGAAGATGGAAGAATGCGGGATGCCATCCCCTTTCTCCTCTTTATAAAGGAACGGGGGTGAGGCTCGGCCGCCCCGCTCGGCCAATCCAGACACCGGAGGCGCAGGGAATCAGGACCGACCTGCTGCCCCAACCAGCGACGGCCCGGTTTCCCGCCTCCACCGTTTGCCACCCCAAGAGCATGAAAGACGCGTGGCAGACATGCAGAACTGAGGGGAAGAGTGACGCGACCTCTCCCCACACCGTGATCGTGGGAGTGGACGCCTTGAAGACCGTACCCCGGCCCCGTTCAGTAAATGAGCCGCGCCTCCACGCCTCCCTCTTTTTACGAGGAAGGCGCAACCGCCTCTTTACTGCGGTGTGACGCATGCGTGTGAAAACCGCCCCACGCATGCCGCCCACGTCATGCACACCCCTCCACGCCGCGCCACGCGCGCGGGTCGTTGGAGGCGGAACGCGCGAAGAATCTTACCACTGTAAAAACCGCCCCACCTGCCCGCACACCGTTTTGGGCCTGGCCCAACAATGTGTCGCACTTACGTGTGGCTCAGGTCCGGGTGCTCCCGTCGGTGTACAAAAATAGGGGCGCATTTTTTACCCCTTTTCCTCTGCACGGGCAGTCAGAGCCGCGCCCACGACCACACAAAGCAGAACGAGGGAGGTGATCCAAGGTAAGACTGAAGCCCAAGACCATCAAAGCAATGCCAAGGCCAAGACCACAAAGAGCAGAGAGACGAAGCAGGTTCCCCCAGCAAGACCCTTGCCGGGCGGCCTCAACGGCCCCGGCAAGACCCTTGCCGGGACAGCTCGCCCCGCACCAACATAGTGAGCCACCCTTGAGCCCACGGCCCCCAGCGCCATCATCCACGTGGGGCCAGGGCTCGGGAGGCACCTCCGTGGTGGCATGCAGATCTTTGTGAAGTCATACTCAAGATAAAATGAGGATTAGAAGACGACGATTCTCGGCAAGATCCTTGCAGAGGAAGGCCACGAGACCCCCCGGCAAGATCCTTGTCAGGGACGACAGCACGCCGCGGCAAGACCCTTGCCGGGCCACCCGGCAAGGCCCTCGCCAAGGACGCCAGCGAGGCCACCGCCAATACCGCAACCGATCAAGCCTCAACCACCAGTCACATGCAGTTGCCAGGCCAACCAGCTGGGCAGGCACCTGCGTGGCAACATGCAGCTCCCATGCCAACTCATCGAGCGCCTGCGTGGCGGCATGGAGATCTTCGTGGAGGCTCTGCCACCGCGCCACCTCAGCTGCCTGACTGCCTACATGGAGCCACACACCTCACTTGCCAGGGCGCGTGTCAAGGCGAGGAGGAGCGGCGACAGACGGGACAGGCCTCACCCCCGTCCCCAATAAAGCAGAGGGACACCTAAGCTATGCATTAAATGCACCTTGTCCTGTAATACGAGGGATAACCTCGCGCCACTGTAGACCTTTCCACCTCCTGTGTGCCACTGTGGCAACCCCTTTTTCCTATAGAAGGAGGCCCAAGGCGACGAGGAGAAGGATTTGGCTGTTTCGAATGATACAACCACCAAAGCAGGACTAGGGTTTTACGCATCCTCGCGGCCCGAACCTGGGTAAACGATCCTTGTGCCGTCTACTAGCCCTGCTCTCCTCGCAGCCCTGCGCCCTGACAACCGTAGTAAGGATTCTTGTGATCCCATAGGTGTCGTTCCACACCGACACACTAGCACCCACATCACATAAGCCATGATAACAATGATCTCGTATTTTAACAGGAACAACAGGCATGCCAACAACAGGTCTATGTTGATCTTTAATATCGGGTTTGTCAATTCTAGCAGCTTCATCATAGAAATGAATAGCATGCCCATCAGTATTATCAACCAATAGATCTTTAACCATATAAATACTAGGTTCAACTTTAATTTGTTCAGGGGGTGTAGGTGTTGTAGTATAACTCTTACGAACCATAGTTGAAGCTTTAGAATGATCCTTTATTCCAACAGGAAAAGGTGATTTCTCAATATAAGCAGTAGGAACAATAGGATCAACATTATAAGTAATAGTTTCTTCTTCAACTTTAATAGGTTATACTACTTTCACTTCAATGGGAGGATGATATTTAAACCACTTCTCCTTAGGGAGATCAACATGAGTAGCAAATGATTCACAGAAAGAAGCTACTATCTCAGAGTCAAGACCATATTTAGTGCTAAAATCACAAAAAGCATCGATGTCCATAAAATATTTAACACAATCAAACTTAAGGTTTATACCTGACTCCTTACCTTCGTCGAGTTCCCAATCATCAGAGGTGCATTTAATTCTCTCCAATAAATCCCATTTGAATTCAATAGTCTTCTTCATAAAAGAACCAGTACAAGAAGTATCGAGCATGGATCGATCACTATGAGGATGCCGAGCATAATTTTTTTGAACAATAATTTCTCTTGAGAGCTCATGAGTGGGACATGAATATAACATTGACTTAAGCCTCCCACAAGCTTGAGCGATACTTTCTCCTTCAGGAGGACAAAAATTATATATATAATTCCGATCACGATGAACCAGATGCATAGGATAAAACTTCTGATGAAATTCCAATTTCAATCGGTTGTAGTTCCAAGATCCAATATCATCACATAGCCTAGACCATGTCAATGTCTTTCCCTTCAAAGATAAAGGGAAGACCTTTTTATTGACAACATCCTTGGGCAAACCCGCAAGCTTAAATAATCCACAAACTTCATCCACATAGATTAGGTGCATATCAGGATGTAATGTTCCATCTCTTGCATAAGGATTAGCTAGCAGTTTCTGTTGGGGAACGTTGCAGAAAACAAAAATTTTCCTACGGTTTCACCAAGATCCATCTATGAGTTCATCTAGCAACGAGTCATGGGAGAGAGAGATTGCATCTACATACCACTTTGTAGATCGCGAGCGGAAGCGTTCAACGAACGGGGATGAAGTAGTCGTACACACCGTGATCGAAATCACCAGAGATCCAAGCACCGAAAGCACGGCACCTCCGCATTCAACACACGTACGGTCAGCGTAACGTCTGCTTCTTCTTGATCCAGCAAGGCAAAGGAGAGGTTGGGGAAGAAGGCTCCAGCAGCAGCACGACGGCGTGGTGATGGTGGAACTACAGTACTCCGGCAGGGCTTCGCCGTGCTCAACGGAGGAGGAGGAGGTGTTGGGGAGGGAGAGGGAGGCGCCAGGAGCAAGGGTGCGCAGCCCCCCTCCCCTCCCCCTTTATATAGCCCCTTGGGGGGGGGGCCGGCCCTAGGATATGGAATCTCCTAGGGGGGGCGGCGGCCAGGGAGGGGGACTTGCCCCCCAAGCAAGGGGGGCGCCCCCTTTAGGGTTCCCCCCCAACCCTAGGCGCATGGGCCCTTGGGGGGGAGGCGCACCAGCCCACTTTGGGCTGGTTCCCTTCCTCATACAGCCCATGGGGCCCTCCGAGGCAGGTGGCCCCACCCGGTGGACCCCCCGGGACCCTCCGGTGGTCCCGGTACAATACCGATAACCTCGAAACTTGTCCCGATGGCCAAAACAGCACTTTCTATATATAATTCTTTACCTCCGGACCATTCCTAAACTCCTCGTGACGTCCGGGATCTCATCCGGGACTCCGAACAACATTCGGGTTACTGCATATACATATCTTCACAACCCTAGCGTCACCGAACCTTAAGTGTGTTGACCCTACGGGTTCGGGAGACACGCAGACATGACCGAGACGGCTCTCGGGCTATAACCAACAGCGGGATCTGGATACCCATGTTGGCTCCCACATGCTCCACGATGATCTCATCGGATGAACCACGATGTTGAGGATTCAATTAATCCTGTATACGATTCCCTTTGTCAATCGGTATTTTACTTGCCCGAGATTCGATCGTCGGTATCCCAATACCTCGTTCAATCTCGTTACCGGCAAGTCACTTTTCTCGTACCGTAATGCATGATCCCGTGATCAAACACTTTGATCACATTGAGCTCATTATGATGATGCATTACCGAGAGGGCCCGGTGATACCTCTCCGTCAAGCGGAGTGGCAAATCCAAGTCTCGATCCATGTCAACCCAACAGACACTTTCAGAGATACCCATAGTATACCTTTATAGTCACCCAGTTACGTTGTGACGTTTGGCACACCCAAAGCACTCCTACGGTATCCTGGAGTTACATGATCTCATGGTCTAAGGAAAGGATACTTGACATTGGAAAACTCTAGCAAACGAACTATGCGATCTTATGCTATGTTTAGGATTGGGTCTCGTCCATCACATCATTCTCCTAATGATGTGATCTCGTTATCAATGACATCCAATGTCCATAGTCAGGAAACCATGACTATCTATCGATCAACGAGCTAGTCAACTAGAGGCTTACTAGGGACATGTTGTTGTCTGTTATTCACACGTGTATTACGATTTCCGGATAACACAATTATAGCACGAATAAAGACAATTATCATGAATAAGGAAATATAATAATAATGCTTTTATTATTGCCTCTAGGGCATATTTCCAACAGTCTCCCACTTGCACTAGAGTCAATAATCTAGTTAGATTGTGATGGATCGAACACCCATAGAGTTCTGGTGCTGATCATGTTTTGCCTTAGGGAGAGGTTTAGTCAACGGATCTGCGACATTCAGATCCGTGTGCACTTTACAAATTTCTATGTCTCCATCTTGAACATTTTCACGAATGGAGTTGAAGCGACGCTTGATGTGCCTGGTCTTCTTGTGAAACCTGGGCTCCTTTGCAAGTGCAATAGCTCCAGTGTTGTCACAGAAGAGTTTGATTGGCCCCGACGCATTGGGTATGACTCCGAGGTCGGTGATGAACTCCTTCACCCAAATTGCTTCATGTGCTGCCTCCGAGGCTGCCATGTACTCCGCTTCACATGTAGATCCCGCCACGACGCTTTGCTTGCAACTGCACCAGCTTACTGCCCCACCATTCAAAATATACACGTATCCGGTTTGTGACTTAGAGTCATCCAGATCTGTGTCGAAGCTAGCGTTGGCGTAACCCTTTACGACGAGCTCTTCGTCACCTCCATAAACGAGAAACATTTCCTTAGTCCTTTTCAGGTACTTCAGGATATTCTTGACCGCTGTCTAGTGTTCCTTGCCGGGATTACTTTGGTACCTTCCTACCAAACTTACGGCAAGGTTTACATCAGGTCTGGTACACAGCATGGCATACATAATAGAACCTATGGCTGAGGCATAGGGGATGACGCTCATCTCTTCTATATCTTCTGCCGTGGTCGGACATTGAGCTGAGCTCAATTTCACACCTTGTAACACATGTAAGAACCCTTTCTTAGATTGATCCATATTGAACTTCTTCAATATTTTATCAAGGTATGTGCTTTGTGAAAGACCTATGAGGCGTCTCGATCTATCTCTATAGATCTTGATGCCTAATATATAAGCAGCTTCTCCAAGGTCCTTCATTGAAAAACTCTTATTCAAGTAGGCCTTAATGCTGTCCAAGAGTTCTATATCATTTCCCATCAAAAGTATGTCGTCTACATATAATATGAGAAATGCTACAGCACTCCCACTCACTTTCTTGTAAACGCAGGCTTCTCCATAAGTCTGCGTAAACCCAAACGCTTTGATCATCTCATCAAAGCGAATGTTCCAACTCCGAGATGCTTGCACCAACCCATAAATCGAGCGTTGGAGCTTGCACACCTTGTCAGCATTCTTAGGATCGACAAAACCTTCCGGCTGCATCATATACAGTTCTTCCTTAAGATAGCCGTTAAGGAATGCCGTTTTGACGTCCATTTGCCATATCTCATAATCATAGTATGCGGCAATTGCAAACATGATTCGGACGGACTTCAGCTTCGCTACCGGTGAGAAAGTCTCATCGTAGTCAATTCCTTGAACTTGTCGATAACCCTTAGCGACAAGCCGAGCTTTATAGATGGTCACATTACCATCCGCGTCTGTCTTCTTCTTAAAGATCCATTTATTTTCTATGGCTCGCCGCTCAACGGGCAAGTCAGTCAAAGTCCATACTTCGTTTTCATACATGGATCCTATCTCGGATTTCATGGCTTCCAGCCATTTGTCGGAAACCGGGCCCGCCATTGCTTCCTCATAGTTCGAAGGTTCACCATTGTCTAACAACATGATTTCCAAGACAGGGTTGCCGTACCACTCTGGTGCGGAACGTGTCCTTGTGGACCTTCGAATTTCAGTAGGAGCTTGATTGGAAGTATCTTGATCATCATCATTAATTTCCTCTCTAGTCGGTGCAGGCACCTCAGGAACGTTTTCTTGAGTTTCGCCATTTTCCGGTTCAAGAGGTAACACTTCATCAAGTTCTACTTTCCTCCCACTTACTTCTTTCGAGAGAAACTCTTTCTCTAGAAAGGATCCATTCTTGGCAACAAAGATCTTGCCTTCGGATCTGAGGTAGAAGGTATACCCAACAGTTTCTTTAGGGTATCCTATGAAGACGCATTTTTCCGACTTGGGTTCGAGCTTTTCAGGTTGAAGTTTCTTGACATAAGCATCGCATCCCCAAACTTTTATGAACGACAGCTTAGGTTTCTTCCCAAACCATAATTCATACGGTGTCGTCTCAACGGATTTAGACGGAGCCCTATTTAAAGTGAATGCGGCAGTCTCTAAAGCATAGCCCCAAAAAGATAGCGGTAAATCGGTAAGAGACATCATAGATCGCACCATATCTAATAGAGTGCGATTACGACGTTCGGACACACCATTACGCTGAGGTGTTCCAGGCGGCGTGAGTTGTGAAACTATCCCACATTTTCTTAAGTGCGTGCCAAATTCGTGACTCAAGTATTCTCCTCCATGATCTGATCGTAGAAACTTGATCTTTCTATCACGTTGATTTTCAACCTTACTCTGAAATTCCTTGAACTTTTCAAAGGTCTCAGACTTGTGTTTCATTAAGTAGACATACCCATATCTACTCAAGTCATCAGTGAGGGTGAGAACATAACGATAGCCACCGCGAGCCTCAACACTCATTGGACCGCACACATCGGTATGTATGATTTCCAATAAGTTGGTTGCGCGCTCCATTGTTCCTGAGAACGGAGTCTTGGTCATTTTACCCATGAGGCATGGTTCGCACGTGTCAAATGATTCATAATCAAGAGACTCTAAAAGTCCATCTGCATGGAGCTTCTTCATGCGTTTGACACCTATGTGACCAAGGCGGCAGTGCCACAAATATGTGGGACTATTGTTATCAACTTTAACTCTTTTGGTATTCACACTATGAATATGTGTATCATCACGTACGAGATTCATTAAGAATAAACCATTAACCATCGGAGCATGACCATAAAACATATCTCTCATATAAATAGAACAACCATTATTCTCGGATTTAAATGAGTAGCCATCTCGAATTAAACGAGATCCAGATACAATGTTCATGCTCAAACTTGGCACTAAATAACAATTATTGAGGTTTAAAACTAATCCCGTAGGTAAATGTAGAGGTAGCGTGCCGACGACGATCACATCGACCTTGGAGTCATTCCCGATGCGCATCGTCACCTCGTCCTTCGCCAGTCTCCGTTTATTCCGCAGCTCCTGTTTTGAGTTACAAATGTGAGCAACTGCACCGGTATCAAATACCCAAGAGCTACTACGAGTATTGGTAAGGTACACATCAATTACATGTATATCACATATACCTTTGGTTTTGACGGCCTTCTGGTCCGCTAAGTTTTTGGGGCAGTTCCGCTTCCAGTGACCACTTCCCTTGCAATAAAAACACTCAGTCTCGGGCTTGGGTCCATTCTTTGGCTTCTTCCCGACAACTTGCTTACCGGGCGCGGCAACTTCCTTGCCGTCCTTCTTGAAGTTCTTTTTACCCTTGCCCTTCTTGAACTTAGTGGTTTTATTCACCATCAACACTTGATGCTCCTTCTTGATTCCTACCTCTGCTGATTTCAGCATAGCATATACCTCAGGAATGGTCTTTACCATCCCCTGCATATTGTAGTTCATCACAAAGCTCTTGTAGCTAGGTGGAAGCGACTGGAGGATTCTGCCAATGACCGCTTCATCCGGGAGATTAACTTCCAGTTGAGTCAAGTGGTTGTGCAACCCAGACATTTTGAGTATGTGTTCACTGACAGAGCTATTTTCCTCCATCTTACAGCTAAAGAATTTGTCGGAGACTTCATATCTCTCGACCCGGGCATGAGCTTGGAAAACCAATTTCAGCTCTTCGAACATCTCATATGCTCCATATCTCTCAAAACGCTTTTGGAGCCCCAGCTCTAAGCTGTAAAGCATGCCGCACTGAACGAGGGAGTAATCATCGCAGCGTGACTGCCAAGCGTTCATAACGTCTTTTTCTGCAGGGAGAATAGGTGCATCACCCAGCGGTGCTCGTAGGACATAATCTTTCTTGGCAGCTATGAGGATGATCCTCAGGTTCCGGACCGAGTCCGTATAGTTGCTGCCATCGTCTTTCAGCTTGGTTTTCTCTAGGAACGCGTTGAAGTTGAGGACTACGTTGGCCATTTGATCTACAAGACATATTGTAAAAATTTTAGACTAAGTTCATGATAATAAAGTTCGTTTAATCAAATTATTTAATGAACTCCCACTTAGATAGACATCCCTCTTCTAGTCATCTAAGTATTACATGATCCGAGTCAACTAGGCCGTGTCCGATCATCACGTGAGACGGACTAGTCAACATCGGTGAACATCTTCATGTTGATCGTATCTTGTATACGACTCATGCTCGACCTTTTGGTCTTCTGTGTTCCGAGGCCATGTCTGTACATGCTAGGCTCGTCAAGTCAACCTAAGTGTTTTGCGTGTGTAAATCTGTCTTACACCCGTTGTATGTGAACGTTAGAATCTATCACACCCGATCATCACGTGGTGCTTCGAAACAACGAACTGTCGCAACGGTGCACAGGTAGGGGGAACACTTTCTTGAAATTATTATGAGGGATCATCTTATTTACTACCGTCGTTCTAAGTAAACAAGATGCAAAACATGATAAACATCACATGCAATCAAATAATAAACGTGACATGATATGGCCAATATCACATAGCTCCTTTGATCTCCATCTTGGGGCTCCATGATCATCTTGTCACCGGCTTGACACCATGATCTCCATCATCATGATCTCCATCATCGTGTCTCCATGAAGTTGCCCGCCAACTATTACTTCTACTACTATGGCTAACGCGTTTAGCAATAAAGTAAAGTAATTTACATGGCGTTTCTAAATGACACGCAGGTCATACCAAAAATAAAGACAACTCCTATGGCTCCTGCCGGTTGTCATACTCATCGACATGCAAGTCGTGATTCCTATTACAATAGCATGAACATCTCATACATCACATATAGATCATTCATCATTCATCACAACTTTGGCCATATCATATCACAAAGCACTTGCTGCAAAAACAAGTTAGACGTCCTCTAATTGTTGTTGCAAGTTTTTACGTGGCTGAATTAGGGTTCTAGCAAGAACGTTTTCTTACCTACGTGAAAACCACAACGTGATTTGTCAACTTCTATTTACCCTTGATAAGGACCCTTTTCATCGAATCCGCTCCAACTAAAGTGGGAGAGACAGACACCCGCCAGCCACCTTATGCAACTAGTGCATGTTAGTCGGTGGAACCGGTCTCACGTAAGAGTACGTGTAAGGTTGGTCCGGGCCGCTTCATCCCACAATACCGCTGAAGCAAGGTAATACTAGTAGCGGCAAGAAAAGTTGACAAATCTACGCCCACAACAAATTGTGTTCTACTCGCGCAAGAAGAACTACGCATAGACCTAGCTCATGATGCCACTGTTGGGGAACGTTGCAGAAAACAAAAAAATTCCTACGGTTTCACCAAGATCCATCTATGAGTTCATCTAGCAACGAGTCATGGGAGAGAGAGATTGCATCTACATACCACTTTGTAGATCGCGAGCGGAAGCGTTCAACGAACAGCGATGAAGTAGTCGTACACACCGTGATCCAAATCACCGGAGATCCTAGCACCGAAAGCACGGCACCTCCGCGTTCAACACACGTACGGTCAGCGTAATGTCTCCTTCTTCTTGATCTAGCAAGGCAAAGGAGAGGTTGGGGAAGAAGGCTCCAGCAGCAGCACGACGGCGTGGTGATGGTGGAACTACAGTACTCCGGTAGGGCTTCGCCGTGCTCAACGGAGGAGGAGGAGGTGTTGGGGAGGGAGAGGGAGGCGCCAGGAGAAAGGGTGCGCAGCCCCCCCTCCCCTCCCCCCTTTATATAGCCCCTTGGGGGGGGGCGGCCCTAGGAGATGGAATCTCCTAGGGGGGCGGCGGCCAGGGAGGGGGACTTGCCCCCCAAGCAAGGGGGGCGCCCCCTTTAGGGTTCCCCCCCAACCCTAGGCGCATGGGCCCTTGGGGGGGGAGGTGCACCAGCCCACTTTGGGCTGGTTCCCTTCCTCATACAGCCCATGGGGCCCTCCGAGGCAGGTGGCCCCACCCGTTGGACCCCCCGGGACCCTCCGGTGGTCCCGGTACAATACCGATAACCCCGAAACTTGTCCCGATGGCCAAAACAGCACTTTCTATATATAATTCTTTACCTCTGGACCATTCCAAAACTCCTCGTGATGTCCGGGATCTCATCCGGGACTCCGAACAACATTCGGGTTACTGCATATACATATCTTCACAACCCTAGCGTCACCGAACCTTAAGTGTGTAGACCCTACGGGTTCGGGAGACACGCAGACATGACCGAGACGGCTCTCGGGCAATAACCAACAGCGGGATCTGGATACCCATGTTGTCTCCCACATGCTCCACGATGATCTCATCGAATGAACCACGATGTCGAGGATTCAATTAATCCCGTATACGATTCCCTTTGTCAATCGGTATTTTACTTGCCCGAGATTCGATCGTCGGTATCCCAATACCTCGTTCAATCTCGTTACCGGCAAGTCACTTTTCTCGTACCGTAATGCATGATCCCGTGATCAAACACTTTGATCACATTGAGCTCATTATGATGATGCATTACCGAGAGGGCCCGGCGATACCTCTCCGTCAAGCGGAGTGACAAATCCCAGTCTCGATCCATGTCAACCCAACAGACACTTTCAGAGATACCCGTAGTATACCTTTATAGTCACCCAGTTACGTTGTGACGTTTGGCACACCCAAAGCACTCCTACGGTATCCGGGAGTTACACGATCTCATGGTCTAAGGAAAGGATACTTGACATTGGAAAACTCTAGCAAACGAACTATGCAATCTTATGCTATGTTTAGGATTGGGTCTCGTCCATCACATCATTCTCCTAATGATGTGATCTCGTTATCAATGACATCCAATGTCCATAGTCAGGAAACCATGACTATCTATCGATCAACGAGCTAGTCAACTAGAGGCTTACTAGGGACATGTTGTTGTCTGTTATTCACACATGTATTACGATTTCCGGATAACACAATTATAGCACGAATAAAGACAATTATCATTAATAAGGAAATATAATAATATGCTTTTATTATTGCCTCTAGGGCATATTTCCAACAGTTTCTCTATCTACCCGAAGGAATTTCATAATAAATATTTTCAGTAGGTGCAGTAGGTTGAGGAGCAACTCTTTGCTCTTTTGGTCGAGGTGAAGATACCCCGAAAAAGCCCCTCAAAGGATTATTTTCCATAGTAACAAGTGACAGTAAATTTCAGCACACTATATAAACCAACTAGCATCAACTACAAGGAGTAGTCAACACTACTAGCAACCCACACGTACCAATCTGAGGTTTTGAGACAGAGATCGGGTACAAGAGATGAACTAGGGTTTGAGAGGAGGTGGTTTTGGTGAAGATGTTGATGGAGATTGACCCCCTCTCAATGAGAGGACAATTGGTGATGACGATGGTTTGATTTCCCCCTCTCGGAGGGATGTTTCTCCGACAGAACAACTCAGCTGGAGCCCTAGATTGGTTCTGCGCAAGTTCCGCCTCGAGAGGGCAGTGCTTCGTCCTGAAAGCTTCCTTCTGATTTTTTCCAGGTCAAAACACACCATATAGCAGAAGATGGGCATCAGGGGCCTGCCATGTGGCCCAAAAGACAGGGGGCGCGCCCA
Organism: Aegilops umbellulata; assembly: GCA_032464435.1. Lineage (NCBI taxonomy): Eukaryota > Viridiplantae > Streptophyta > Magnoliopsida > Poales > Poaceae > Aegilops > Aegilops umbellulata. The sequence continues at coordinate 153,261,631 of CP136058.1, read as the reverse complement.
GGGGGTAGGGCGCGCCCTCCACCCTTGTGGATGGCAGGTGGCCCCCCTCTGGTGCTTTCTTTGCCCAATATTTTTTATATATTCCAAAATAATTCTTCGTGAAGTTTCAGGGCTTTTGGAGTTCTGCGGAATATGTCTCTAGTATTTGCTCCTTTTCCAGTTCAGAATTCCAGCTGCCGGCATTCTCCCTCTTCATGTAAACTTTGTAAAATAAGAGAGAAAAGGCATACGTATTCTGATATAATGTGTAATAGCAGCCCATAATGCAATAAATATCGATATGAAAGCATGACGCAAAATGGACCTATCAGGCTTGTGAGCCCCTCGTGGGACATGTTGATATAATTCCGCCTCTAGAAATTCTCAAATATTCCCAATACATCAGAGAGCGACCCGAAACACTTTTTCCACCGCCGCAAGTCTATGTTCTTCCGCGATCCCATCTGGAGGCCTTTTCCGGTACTCTGTCGGAAGGGGAACCGACCATGGAGGGCTTCTACATCATCCTTGTTGCCCTTCCGATGATGCGTGAGTAGTTCACCATAGACCTACAGGTCCATAGCTAGTAGCTAGATGACTTCTTCTCTCTCTTTGATCTTCAATACCATGTTCTCCTTGATATTATTGGAGGTTAGAGGTGTGTTTTTTGGGATGCAACGAACTGTGGGTTTATGATCAGATTATCCATGAGAAATATTTGAGTCTTTTCTTAATTCTTGTATGCATGTTATTATAGAATTGTATTTCTCTCTGATCTATCCGTTTAGTTTGGCTAACTAGATTATTTTTTCTTAGAATGGGAGAGGTGCTTTGTGATGGGTTCAATCGTGCAGTGCTCCATCCCAGTGACAGAAAGGGAAATGACACGTATTTGTATTGTTGCCATCAAGGATAAAAAGATGGGGTTTATTCATGTTGCTTGGTTTTACTTTGTCTACCTCATGTCATCTTGCTTAAGGCGTTACTCTCTTTCTATTAACTTAATACCCTGGATGCATGCTGGATAGCGGTTGATGGTTGGAGTAATAATAGTAGATGCAGGCAGGAGTCGGTCTACTTGTCTCGGACGTGATGCCTATACACATGATCATTGCCTTCAATATCGTCATAACTATGCGTTTTTCTATCAATTGCCCAATAGTAATTTGTTTACCCACTATGTGCTTTGTGTTTGAGAGAGAAGCCTCTAGTGAAAACTATGCCCCCCCGAGTCTACTTTTATCATATATAAACACAAAAATACCCCTCTGAATTTTATTTATATTTATGTCTATTTTGTTTTTGCAATTATCTATCTACCACTACGAGATTTAATATTTGCAAGTAGCTGCCAAGGGGATTGACAACCCCCTTGATCGCGTTGGGTGCAAGTATTTGCTTTTGTGTGTGCATGTGCTGCTAACGAGGTTCTGTGTGGTTCTCCTAATGGATTGATAACCTCGGTTCTTAACTGAGGGAAATACTTATCTCTACTATACTGCATCATCCTCTCCTCTTCGAGGAAATCCCAACGCAACTCAAAAGTAGCAGGAAGAATTTCTGCCGCCCTTGCCAGGGAGACATCACCAAAACCTATCAAGTACCTTCGCATAAACTATCATCTACTTGTTGTTACTTTTATTTGCCTTTTTGTTGCCATTTGTCTCTCGTTTTCATCTCCCCACTTCTAAAACAATTTTTACAAAAACACACAAATATTGTTTGTTTGCTTACTTTGTTGTCATGTCTTGAGAAAATTACTATGATAATTTTTGCCACAAAAGGTTGGAGGAAATTGAGAATACTACTAAGAATTTTATGTTTACGCAATATGAGCACACCAAATTCTTTGCTGAAGAACTTAAAGAACACTCCACTCTGTTAGATGTTATTGGTAAACAACTTGATGATGTTAACAAAGAAGTAGCCAACCTTCAATCTCAGCTAGCTCTTACGAAAATTTTGTTAGGAAAAATTTCTGATAAACAAACTACGCTACTAAATAAGATGGTCGTTAACCAGAGTCGTTTTTGCTCACTAATCATGATGAAGATATTAAAATGATTGGTGTCTCACCCATTGAATCTTTATTTAGCAATATAAAACTTGATGAAAAAGGGACTAAAGATGAGTCAACTTTAGCTAGAAGGCATCCCAATTGTTCGGAGGGTGATGGCCTTAAAGATAAAAATGATAAAAGTGGGTTTGGAGAGGCTAAAACTTTAACTAGTGATGTGCCCACTACTTTTGATTACAAGGATTTTAATTATGATAATTTCTCTTTAGTTGAATACATTTCCTTGTTGCAATCTATGATAAGTTCTCCCAATGCATATGAACAAAATAAAGTTTTCACTAAACATATTGTAGAAGCTATGATAAAAGCTCATGGAGAAAAACTAGAGTTGGAACAATACCTAGAAAATTATATAATGAATGGGAACCTACTATTAAAGTAAAGATTAAAGATTGTGAGTGTAATGCTTTATTAGTGTTTCCACTATACCAAAATCTTTATGTGATGTGCTAGGCCTTACCGATATGGATGAATGTTCCATTAATTTGCATCTAGCAGATTCCACAATTAAGAAACCTTTGGGTAGAATAAATGATGTGCATATTCTTGCTAATAGAAATTACATGCCCATTCATTTCATTGTGCTTCATATTGATTGCGATCCGTCTTGTCCTATAATACTTGGTAGGCTTTTCCTACGTACCATAGGTGCTATTATTGATATGAAAGAAGGTAATATAAGATTCCAATTTCCGTTAAAGAAAGGAATGGAACACTTCCCTAGAAAGATAATTAAGCCACCATATGAATCTATTACGAGGGCCACCTATGGAATTAATTTGAAAGATGACAACACTTGAAATAATGCATTACGCCTAGCTAGGGGCGTAAAACGATAGCACTTGTTGGGAGGCAACTGATGTCTCCTACGCAACTTTATTCTTGTAGACTCGTGTTGGGCCTCCAAGCGCAAAGTTTTGTAGGACAGTAGCAATTTTCCCTCAAGTGGATGACCTAAGGTTTATCAATCCGTGGGAGGCATAGGATGAAGATAGTCTCTCTCAAACAACCATGCAACCTAATGACAAAGAGTCTCTTGTGTCCCCAACACACCAAATATAATGGTAAATTGTATAGGCGCACTAGTTCGGCGTAGAGATGGTGATACAAGTGTAGTAATCATAGTAGATACTGATTTTTGTAATAGGAACAATTAAAAATAGCAAGGTAGCAAGTAAAAGAACTGAGCACAACTAGTATTGCAATGCTTTAAAATGAGGCCTAGGGTCCGTACTTCCGCTAGTGCAATCTCTCAATAATGCTAATATAATTGGATCATATAACCATCCCTCAACGTGTGATGAAGAATCACTCCAAAGTCCTTATCTAGCGGAGAACATAAGAAGAAATTGTTTGTAGGGTATGAAACTACCGCAAATTTATCCTTTTCGATCGATCTATCTAATAGTTCGTACTAAAATAACACCAAGTTATCCTTTCCGAAAGATCAATCCAAGAGTTCGTACTAAAATAACACCATATGATACATATCAACCAACTCTAATGTCACCTAGATACTCCAATGTAACCGCGAGTATCCGTAAGTTGATTATGCGATATGCATCAACCAATTTGATATTCATAATACTCAATCCAACACAAAGAACCTCAAATAGTGCCCCAAGATTTCTACCGGAGAAACAAGGACGAAAATGTGCATCAACCCCTATGCATAGATTACCCCAATGTCACATCGGGAATCCGCGAGTTGAGTGCCAAAACATATATAAAGTGAATCAATATGATACCCCATTGTCACCACGGGTATTCATAGCAAGACATACATCAAACACCATCAAATCCATAAAAGTATTCAATCCGATAAAATGGAACCTCAAAGGGAAAACTCAATTCATCACAACAAGATAGAGAGGGAGAAACACCATACACTCGTACATCGAGGTGCTATACAAACGGGTTTTAACCCCTTTCCACGATGACATTTTTAACCGTCGCCTAGTGAGTGTGGGAGATGGGGGGGCGTTCCCACATGACCCAAAAACAGTCGGGGATAGGCCCTCCGGTCACACATACGCTGGGAAAAATGAGCTCGTGTGCGACCGACGAGCGATCAAATAGGTTATACATACAGTTGTGTTAAGAAATACAATTGTACATGCCTAATCGTTCCCGGTTGTAAGTACATCCCACATAGTCAGTCCCAGACAAATGTTTCCATTCGTATGTACATTCCGCACAGTCAATCCAAGGAATACGTTTCTATTTGTATGTACATCCCACACAGTCAATCCAAGAAGTACTTTCCATTTGTATGTTCATCCCACATTGTCAATCCAGGGAAAACGTTTCCGTTCGTACATACATCACACACAATTTTCCCCATAAAATCGTTTGTGATAGCGTTGCCATTTCTGGCGATATTAATAATTTTACCGTTTGCGTTATTGAATGCATCACACACGATGCATAGAAGAAACTGTGTGCCATAGCTGTCCATCACACACACTTTTTATGTGGTAAACGTTTGCGTATGGTGGCATAACGCAAACAGTTTTCAAGAGGAAGTCGTGTGCGATTGTTCATTGATCCAACACGTTTTATTCCTACAAACTGTGTGCATTGTCTAAGGTCATCGCCGACGGTGTTTTCTCAATAACCGTTTGCAATATAAAACCCGATTAGTAGGCTAATTAGCCTATTATTAATAATCCATTTATTAATCTAATTGACATTTCATACTAAGCACACAATATATTTCATTGTCGTATTATGGAAGCAAGATTTCATAATTGAAATATATCAGAGTACAACATGATATAACTTCAACACTCAGCTACCCCATTAAACAACTGCACTAGCACCAAGCTTCACATGCAACATCTATAACCTTTTGAAATTAGCATAATAGACGGTACATAGACAGATGAATCTCATTTGGAAAACTGCTGAAGCGGAAGGCGAGAATTGAGCCTTCATTTATGTTGAAGATCTATGCAACTTTAGGCCAGTGCCTGTGGATGATTGACCGTCCATCCTTCGTCCTCTTCAGGAAGACTTCAATATTGAACCGTGGGTGTTGTATGAATACTTCCCTCACCTCCTAACCACACAGGTGGTTTGAGAGGTAATCATCAGTGAACTACTTTGGAAAGGCCTGAAAACAAGGGTATGCATAAATATCTTCTCTAGATTTGAAATGGCGCAAAGGAATAAAAGAAGACAAGGTATAACAGTTAGTACCATCCTGTAGTGAACTGATGTCTTCTTCATTGTGCAGACAAAGATCTTGTTATTTTTTGTCGCTAATTTCTTTATCATAACAATCTTTCTGAGTTCCTTGACTTGACTGATATTCGTGGACAACTCATTTCCCCATATGCAAAAAGGGTTGAATAGTGGGTCAAAACCTATGACAGCAGGACCTACATATGCAAGACTTAAAAACCTAAATATTAGAATGGTTCCTTTAGTTGCACAATAATGTGCTATTAGACAAAGGACCATGCATGTGAAAATCTCAATTGTAAACCTCAGTGCTTCCCATTGTTTCCCTGCAACACATATAAGGTAGTTAGGGATCATGTTAAGTGAGGGTTGGCATGCTATCAGTAAAATATGTTGATGAAAAATAAACACATTGCAGATTCGTTCGATTAATTCGAGCAGCATGGAAAACCCATTTATCCAAACCAAGCATGATTAAGAACTAGGAAATATAGCAATTGTATATGTTTCTCATGCATTAAGTGCAGCCAAATTCGATTTATTCTCGACATGCATAATAATACAAAATTCTACCCACAACAAGTGGACATCGCATTGCAGAATTGAACCAGGCAGTTAACTAAACACCACAACAAATGAACCAAACATTAACTGAATACCACATTGCATAATATAACATACTCCTATTATAAGATCAGATAGTTAACCAAACCAAGCATGCTTAACAACTTGGAAATAAAGCAATTGTATATGTTTATCATGTATTTAGTACAACCAAATTCGATTTATTCCTCACATGCATAACAATACCCATAAACCGTCGGGGATAGGACCACCGGTCACACACGCTGGGCAAAATGAGCTCGCATGCGACAGGCGAGCGATCAAATACGATTATAAGTACCATTATGTTCAAAGGAAATACAATTATATAGGCCCAATTGTTTTCGGTCGTAAGTACATCCCACATAGTCAGTCCCAGACAAACGACTCCGTTCGTAAGTACATTCCACACAGTCAATCTAAGGAATAGGTTTCCGTTCGTATGTACATCCCACACAGTCAATCCAAGAAGTATGTTTTCGTGCGTATGTACATCCCACACAATCAATCCAGAGAAAACGTTTTGGTTCGTACGTACATCACACACAATTTTCCCCATTAAATCGTTTGTGATAGCAGTGCCATTGCAGACTATATTAACAATTTTACCATTTGCGTTATTGAATGCATCACACACAATGCGTAGAATAAACTATGTGTCATAGGCTGTCCATCACACACACTTTTTATGTGGTAAATTGCGCATGGTGGCATGACACAAACAGTTTTCGAGAGGAAGTCGTGTGTGATTGTTCATTGATCCAACACATTTTCTTCCTAGAAAACGTGTGTGTTATCTAGGGTCATCACTCACGGTGTTTTCTCAATAACCGTTTGCAATAGAAAAACCGAATTAGCATGCTAATTGTCCTATTATTAATAATCCATTTATTTATCAAATTGACATTTCATATTAAGCACATTATATATTTCATTTTCGTATTACGAAACCAGGATTTCTTAATTAAACTACATCAGAGTACATATAGCTTCAACACGCAGTTACACCATATAGGCATATAGATAGCTACCCCATTACACAACTGCACTAGCACCAAGTTTCAAATGCAACATCTATAACCTTTGGAAATTAGCATCAGAGACGGTAGATAACACTACAAAAAAAGACACATCCGTGACATTTTGGGCCGAACAAATTTTTTTCTGTCATGCTTACGACACTTCTATGATGATAATTGTGACGAAACCCGGTATCATCATAGATGTGGTGTGCTCCTACCTCTATGACAAAAAATCATGACAGAAAATGGGCTTTTTGTCCTGGGCGGGCCGGAAACGCACCTGCATGACATTCTTTGGGCCGTCCATGACCGAAAAAATTGTGGTAGAAGCGAGGGCGAGGAAAATTTTGGGGAGTTCCCGGTTACGGTGGGTGGTCGGGGCCGAGCGATGCACGGAGGTTTGCGTGTTTCTCTCGTACACGTACACGCGTGTGTGCGAGGCGTTGCGCTCTAATTGAACCAAAGCGAGGCGTTGGGCTCTAATTGAACCCGAGCGATTGCACTAGCTACGTTACTGAACCCCAATCGATCCCTTGCTGTTAAATGAACCTAAGTGATTCCTTCGCTACTGCTGCTAACTCAAGTGATTGAAGCTGTCTCTTGATAAGCAGTTCCTGGTGGGGGTTGGACCAACAGTTCTCGATGGGGGTTGGATGAACAGGATCCCGTGGTAGTAGAGGCCATTGTTGCTGGATGAATAGGACCCCAATCGAGGAGGTGGGGGTGGATGAACAGTAGCCAGTGGAGGGACCCCGTGGAGGGCTGGTTGAACAGGACCCCGTGGAGGCTGGATGAACAGGACCCCGTGGAGGGCTGGTTGAACAGTAGCTGGTGGAGGGCTGGATGAACAGTAGCCTGTGGATGAACAGTAGTTGGTGGAGGCAGGAGGAAGACGCGGTGGATGAACAGTGTAGGTGGAGGCTGAAGGAAGTGGACGGTGGGTGAACAGTAGCCCGTGGAGTCCCGTTTTGTGGTACGCCGCACCCCTCCTATGAACAGGATGCCCGTTTCGACCGTAGCGCTGCAACACAAGTTTGTTTCCTCCATTTTGCGGTACGCCACACCCCTCCCGATGAATAGGACCCCCATTTCAAACGTAGCACTCCAACACAAGTCTGTTTCCTCCGTTTTGCGGTACACCCCATGTCGGGGGAAATCTGCCTCCACGAACACCTATGGGGACCGAGCCCCTTTCTTGGTTCGGCGGGGGGCGGAGGTCGCGCGAAGAGCGGATCGAGGCGATGCACACAAGGGGTTTACCCAGCTTCGGGCCGCACGGATGCATAAAACCCTACTACTGCTTTGTGGTTTTGTATTGTGTTCTTGCTCGGGAGCGTGTGGTGCTACAGTACACGCGAGCCGCTGGCGAGACCGAGCGTGAATGGCCTCCCCCCTCCTCCCGTTGCGCATGGGGCCTCCTTTTATATGTGCAAGGGGTTACCCACAGGTGGCAACGTAGGCGGGGGTAAAACTGGAAAACGCTGTGTTGGGTACAGCTGTTTGCACAATGCTATCATACCTAACTCTGATGGCAGGGGACAAGGGCATTAAATGCCCATCTGGGTCGCCCAAACAGTGCAGAAAAGGGACCATCAGGAGCGCCACCGTTTGCCACGATGGCTACTCTGTCAGCGTTGCTTCGCCACCGCATGCCCCTGGCTGCGCAGCCTCTCGCCACGTACGCCTGGAATGGCCCCAGAGCAACGCGTGGGTGGATGAGCTGGAGCGCAGGCGCGGGGTGGTGACTTGCCGCGGCAAGCGCCTTGCCGCGGTTGGTGCCTTGTCGCGCCCGGGAGCTTGTCGCTCACCGGTCCTTGCCGGGACGCGTGGCGCGTCGCAGCAAGTCTCTTGTCGTGCCTTGGTCGGCCTTCCCAGCAAGCTCCTCTTGCCGGGGCCTTGTGCTTCGAGCGGCCGTCCCGGCAAGCTCCTCTTGCCGGGGCCTTGCTCTCTTCAGGTGGCCTTCCCGGCAAGCTCCTCCTGCCGGGGCCTTGGCTCAAATACTTTGTTATTGGATGGCCCAAAAGGGGACCACGGAGAGTTTTGGCGATCGCCTGGCAAGCCTTGCCGCGGGGTGCTACGACTGCCCGTGCACAAGTTCGGGGTACTAAGGTACCCCTACTTTAGTACACCGACAGGAGCCCCCGGGCCTGGGCCATACATGGTGCCGAGCGCTGTTGGGCCAGGCCCAAAACAGTGCACGGGCATGCGTGGCCTGGGTCACGCTGCATCTACTTCTGCGTCCACCACGCCCTCCCCGAACGGCACGCGTCGAATGCAGCATCGTGGGGAGAGGCGTGCATGACGTGGGCGGCGTGCGCGGGGCTGAGCCCCGCAGGCATGCGTCACGTCGCAATAAAGGGGGACGGTTCGCGCTATCTCCATAAGTGGAGGGAGGCATGGAGGCATGGCTCGCTTGCTAGACGGGGCCGAGGCACGGTTTCCGAGGCGTCCGCTCCCCACGATCACGGGGTGGAGGGAGGTCGCCTCATCCGTCCCCTCGGTCCTGCACGCCAGACACGCGGCTCCCATGCACCCGGAGTTGCGGACGGTGGAGGCAGGAAACCGGGCCGTCGCGGGTCGAGGCAGCAGGCCGGTCCCAATCGCCTGCCCTCCCTGCGTCTTGATTGGCTGAGCGGGGCGGCCGAGCCCCCACCCTGCTTCTTTATAAAGAGCAAGAGGGGGCGACGGAAATCCGCATTCCTTCATCTTTCCTTCCCTTCGGCTTCTGATCCCCTCTCTCCATTCGCCATGGAGAAAGGGAACCCTAGTCCTTCATCGGTGGCGGCGAGGGTCGCCGCTAGGCAATGCGCCCCTCCTCCCCTTGCACCCGCGGTGGCGGAGCCAACCGTAAGGGGAAGGGGGAGGGGGCGAGGTCGTGGACGAGGCCGTGGACGAAGCGGACGGGGCGACGCGCCGACCTCGCCTCCGCCAGCGGCTCCCCTTCTCACGGCGGTCCACATCGGGGACGACCCTTGCGAGTTCTTCGTCAGGCTGCGCCGGGCGCCTCGTCGTCGCCTCCGTCTCCCGGCTCCCTTCGCGAGCGTGATGGAGATGGAACAACCCGAGACGCTAAGACTGTGCATGAGGGGCTGCGGGATCAGCGGCACGAGGGTCCACGTCGAGTCCCCAGCCCTCGGCGTGATGTATCTTGGTCGAGGGTGGAAGACGTTCGCCCGTATCCACAGCTTGATGGAGGGGTTCACCCTCCATTTTAAGTTGATGGAGGGCGACCTCCTCTCCGTCAAGGCCTTCGGGGACTTCGGGACCCGGGCCCGGTGCTGCGTGGATAGCTCCTCCGACAACGAAGGCTCCTCCCCGAGCGAGAGTGACGAGGAGGGGAGCGACAACGACGATGAGGGTAGCGGTCGTCGGGATGACGGGTCCGACTAGGCGTCGGTCGCGGCTCCGCGTGGCACCGGCGACCCCATCATCCGTGTTGCCGGCTCCTTGAGCTTCCCGGGGTCGTCTCCTTGGCGGCTGGCGTAGGGAGGCTGTGGAAGGGGAAGAGGGCTGGCGGCAAGGCCTTCAACTTAGAGTACGAGGGCTAGATGCCCTCGACAGCATGCTGACGTCCTGCCGCCTTGTCGAGCCCTGCTTCCGGCGCCGCCGTCACCGTCCAGCTTTCAGCCGGCCCCCGGGGCGTTCTGTTGGTGTCTTCTGCCACCCGTAGCTCGCCTAGGCGCCCCTTTTGCCCTTTTCGCCTCCTTGTCCTACCTCCTGAGGAGAGAGACAAGAAAGGGATTACGGGCATCTTATCTTTTTTCAATCTGTAAGCCCTCGGGCCTTAGCTATGTTTAAAACTTGTAATCCCATCTTTCATGTTTTTCATTCTCTCTGAACTGTACCTGAGCGGAATGTTTTTAATGAAAAGGGGATGTTTGCCGGGCCATTTGTCCCGTGGGTAAAACCCACGCCAAGGAGCGAATCCTCTATGTCGTTAAGATAGACACTTCTTTGCCCGGCAACAGGCCCTGCCGTCTTCCCGCGCCACTCGACCTCCCTCACGCCTTTGGCGGAGGCAGGGATGAGGTGGGTTCGGGCTCCTCATTCCGTTCCTTTGCCGCCGCGGCTACTACCAAAACTGGCCCCAGGAACGCGCTCCGGGGCCTAGAGTTAAGGGAGCACGGCAGCATTTTAGGAAGGAACAAGGTTTTCGCATTCCTCTGTCCATAAGAAAATGCATGACAAGGGATGAAAGACTTATCTGGGATTGCAGCCCCCGGCAACTTTGGCTTTCCGCGGGCGAATCTTTGTGCTTGCAGCCCCCGGCAACACTGGTTCGCCGGGGACCAGATGCTGGTCCGCCCTTCTTCTCTTCTTCGTCCTTAAGCGGTCTGGCCAGGATATGCAAAACCCTGCGAACCAAAGGAAACGAAAGAACAGGAAAAAGGACGCAGACTCGACCTCTAAGCTAGGGGTTAGCAGCTGTTAGGCACTATCAACCCTAACCAAGGACGAGACTCGACTCAGCATGCATGCTAAAACTTAGGGTGCCAGCGCTTCATTTACTGCTGCTCAGGGTCTGCGCCTGGCTTTGTACAAAGGATTACATGCAACAGCGGCAAGACTTGTACAAAAGGTTGGTTGCCGGGCGGGGCCCGACAACCGCGCCTTACGGGTAAAACTTACGAAGATGCTCAATATTCCAGGAGTTGCTCACTAGAGTGCCATCTTCGGTCTCGAGGCGGACAGCGCCGAGCCTCGTGACTCGTCTCACCCGGTAAGGGCCTTCCCACTTCAGCGTCAACTTGTTATGATTCTTGGCGGACGGAGCGCGCCGAAGAACAAGGTCGCCCTCCTCGAAGCTTCTGGCTTTAACTTTGCGGCTATGGTAGCGACGCAAAGCTTGCTGGCAGCGAGAGGCTCGTACAGCAGCCTGAAGACGATCTTCCTCAAGGAGCAGCGCGTCATCTTCAGGCAGCCGCTCTTGCTCAAGCTCATCATAAGCGAGCACTCGAGGTGACCCGTATACGAGTTCCGTGGGGGTAACTGCTTCTGCTCCATAGACTAGAGCAAATGGTGTCTGGCCAGTGGCTCGATTTGGCGTCGTTCTGATCGACCAAAGAGCCACTGGCAGCTCCTCGATCCAGTTTCTTCCGCACTTGTGCAGCCTGTCGAAAGTTCTGGTCTTGAGTCCGCGCAGTACTTCGGCATTGGCCCTCTCCGCTTGACCGTTGCTCCTGGGATGAGCAACAGAAGCGAAGCAGACCTTGGCGCCGAGATCTTGGACGTATTGCATGAAGGCGCGGCTCGTGAATTGTGTACCGTTGTCGGTGATGATCCTATTGGGGATCCCGAAGCGGCAAACAATCGACCTGAAGAACTTGACTGCTGACTGTGCTGTCACCTTCCTCATTGGTTCCACTTCCGGCCACTTTGTGAACTTGTCGATTGCGACGTACAAGTACTCAAAGCCCCCGACAGCTCGGGGGAAGGGGCCGAGGATGTCAAGCCCCCAGACCGAAAATGTCCAGGATAAAGGGATCGTCTGGAGAGCTTGAGCTGGCTGGTGTATCTTCTTGGAATGGAACTGGCACGCTTCACACTTGGTTACTTGTGCAGTTGCATTCTGGAGGGTTGTCGGCCAGAAGAATCCTTGCCGGAACGCTTTGCCGGCAAGTGCTCTTGCGCCAATGTGGTGACCACACATGCCTCCATGTATCTCTGCCAACAGCTTCTGTCCGTCTTCCCGGGAAATACACTTCAATTTCACACCGTTGCGCCCTCTTCTGTATAGTGTGTTGTCGACGAACTGGTACATACTCGAGCGCCGGGCTACTCTTTCCGCTTCTTCTTGCTCTTCGGGAAGTTCTCTATTCTGGAGGAAATGGACAGTCTGCTGCGCCCATGCTGGAGCCTGTGGCTCGACAACAAGGACTGAAGGCACATCTACTGCTGCGGGAACGTCCGCTTCTACGGCGAGGATCTGGGGCTCAGCCGGAGCTTGACGATCCTCGGCAAGCTTGCCGGGGCAAAACTTGTCGGGAGCGCCTGCTTCTACGGAACAAACCCTGGGGTTTTCCGGAGCAGACGGCTCCACAACGCTCTTGACGTCGATCTTGGGGACCTTCTTGGCGGCGGCTCCGGGGAGCTCTGCCGGAAGATAGTCGCCGGAGACCAACTTCCTCTTCTTGCTGTGTCCGGTTGATGGTGTCACGAATGGCTGAGTCAGCTTGAGCACAAAGGTTCCTGGTTCCACAGGTAACCTAAGTGCTGCGCACTTTGACAGGCCATCAGCAATGTCGTTCTCAGCTCTTGGAATGTGTTCCATTTGCAGGCTGTCAAAGTGCTCTTCTAGCTTCCTCACTTCATCAACGTATGCTTCCATCAACGGACTCTGGTAATCCTTGTTCACTTGGCGGACGACAAGCTGCGAGTCACCCCTGACAATGAGCTTCTTGATCCCAAGTTCTGCCGCGATCCTGAGACTGGCAAGCAAACCTTCATACTCTGTATTATTGTTGGTTGCTTGTTCCTTGGGGAAGTGCATTTGGACTACGTACTTGAGGTGCTCTCTGGTGGGCGCGATAAGCAACGCGCCAGCACCGGCACCTTGCAGCGAGAAGGCACCATCAAAATACATCAGCCACTCTTTGCTTGCTTCTTTGGCGGGGATGCTCGTCTCTGGGATTTCTTCGTCTGGCGTCGGTGTCCACTCCGCTATGAACTCCGCCAAGGCTCTGCTTTAGATAGTCGAGGTGCTCTCGAACTTGAGACCGAAGCTCGACAGTTCTAGTGCCCACTCGACAATCCTGCCTGTTGCTTCTGGATTCTGCAGTATCCTCTTCAGCGGAAAGCGGGTGACAACTGTAATCTCATGTGCTTGGAAGTAATGGCGCAGCTTTCTCGAGGCCATGAGAAGGCCGAAAAGCAATTTCTGCACACCAGAGTACCTTGACCTAGCCCCCTGCAGAAGGGAGCTGACAAAGTAAACTGGGCGCTGCACCATTTTCTTCTTCTGCACCTCCACTTGCTCCTGCGCAGATTCATCCTTGCCGGGGCCAGAGCTTGTCGGGGAAGCCCCCTGTTTGTCGTTGGACGTGCTTCCCGCGGTTGTTGGCTCATCATCTGCCTCCCTCTCCGCTACTAACGCAACACTAACCACTTGATTGGTTGCCGCCAGGTAGAGCAACAACTTCTCTTGTGGTTTGGGTGCGACAAGTATTGGAGCGGAGGACAGGTATTTCTTCAAGTCCTGCAGCGCAGCCTCCGCTTCCGGAGTCCATTTCACTGGACCCGCCTTTTTCAAAACTTTGAAAAATGGCAGGGCGCGTTCTGCAGACTTGGAAATAAACCTGCTGAGAGCCGCGACGCAGCCGGCAAGCCTTCGTACATCCTTGACGCGTGTTGGTGCTTCAATCTGCTCGATGGCCTTGATCTTGTCTGGGTTGGCTTCGATTCCTCGCTGAGACACGAAGAACCCGAGAAGCTTGCCGGAAGGGACTCCAAACACGCACTTCTCGGGGTTGAGCTTGAGGCTGATCCTGCGCAAGTTCGTGAAGGTCTCTTCTAAGTCTTGAATCAGGGTTGCCCTGTCCCTGCTTTTGACCACTATGTCATCCATGTAGGCTTCCACATTTCTGTGGATCTGTGGCTCAAAAGCGGTATGGACAACCCTCGCAAACGTCGAACCAGCATTCTTCAAACCGAAAGGCATCCGTATGAAACAGTACGTGCCACATGGAGTGATGAATGCGGTCTTCTCCTCGTCTTCTTCATCCATGAAGATCTGATGGTATCCTGAGTATGCGTCAAGAAATGATAGTAGGTCACATCCGGCCGTGGAGTCAACAATCTGGTCGATGCGCGGCAAGGGAAAAGGATCTTTGGGACAAGCTTTGTTAACATCAGTAAAGTCGATGCAAAGCCTCCATTTCCCATTTGCTTTGCGCACGACAACAGGATTGGCCAACCACGTCGGATGGAGCACACCTCTGACGAGGCCTGCCACTTCCAACTTCTTGATTTCTTCTGCGATGAACTCTTGGCGCTCCACCGCTTGCTTCCTGACTCTTTGCTTGACGGGCCGCGCATGAGGACAGACGGCGAGGTGGTTCTCAATCACTTTCCTGGGAATGCCGGGGATGTCAGATGGTTGCCAGGCAAACACATCGACATTCGCCCGCAGGAAAGCAACGAGCGCGCTTTCCTATTTGGAGTCGAGAGTGGCACTGATGGTGAAGGTACCACCAGTGCCGTCCTCCTTGGCGGACACCTTCTTGGTCGTTGGCGGAGCTGCCATTGTCTTCTTACTCTTGCCGGTGGAGCTCGATGGCGCGTCCTCGACGGCAGCGCAGCACTCCGAAGAGGTGCGCTTGCCGGAGTGGGCACCAGAGCACTCGCCGGGCTTGGTCTTCTTCTTGCCGGCGGAGCTCGATGGCGCGTCCTTGACGGTAGCGCAGCACTCCGTAGAGGTGCGCTTGCCGGAGTGGGCACCAGAGCACTTGCCGGGCTTGGTCTTCTTCTTCCCTCCGGGAGCTTCAGCGGCAAGTGGCTTGTGATCCGCTGCGGCTGCTGCTTCCCGGTAGATCTTGTCGGCACAGATAAGGGCATCCTTCTTGTCGCCAGGGACAGAGATGACGCTTATCGGGCCTGGCATCTTGAGCATGTTGTATGCGTAGTGAGAGGCCGCCATGAATTTGGCGAGCGCTGGACGGCCGAGAATTCCATTGTAGGGCAACGGAAAATCGGCAACGTCAAAAGTGATCCTCTCTGTCCTGAAGTTCAGCTCGCTGCCAAATGTTACTGGCAACGTTATCTTCCCCTTCAGCTTGCTCCTTCCCGGGTTGATTCCTTGGAACGTGCCGGTCTCTTCGAGCTCGCTGTCGGGGACTTGGAGTTTCCGGAGCACAGCGGAGGAGATCAGGTTCAAGCCGGCCCCGCCGTCGACTAGCATCTTGGTGACCTTGAGGTTGCGGACTGTTGGCGATACCAACATCGGCAAGCACCCGATTGCAGTTGTGCGGTCAGGGTGGTCCTCAATATCGAAGATGATAGGCGTGCTGGACCATTTCAGAGGCTTGCGCGACTCGACGGGTGGTTCCGCTGCATTGACTTCCCGCACCCACTACTTGAGCTGGCGGTGAGAAGTATGCAGGGAAGCACCACCGTCTACGCACAAGACCTCTGTGGCCTTCTGAAACTCCTGCTCACTGGTCTCGACGTCATCCATGTCTTCGTCTTCCTTGTCGTCTTCGTTCTTGTCGCGGCCACGGGGAGGTCTGTCCGTTTGCCGCTGCTTTTCCTTGTCGCGGCATCCCCCCTGGCCGGGGCGCTTCGTGCCCGATCCTCCGCCACCTCCCCGGGCTCTCTCCTTGTCGCGTCGCTCGTACTCGTCCTTTTGCAGCTCGACGAGCCGCTCGACCTGCTTGCAGCTCTGGAGGTCATGGCCCTTGGTGCGGTGGATCTTACAGTACTGTTTGTTGGTGCCGTCCGGCTTGTCGGCGACCGCCACAGCCTGGCAGTTGGCGCATCCGGCAACCTCCTTGCCAGAGCTACCAGCCTGGGCCTTCTTGGTGGCGCCTTCATCGTCGGACTGCTCAATAACCAGTACCTCTTGGCTCTTCTTCTTCCTGTTACTCCGCCGCCGGTTCTTCCTTGCCGGGGCGATATCCTCACTGTCAGATTCTCCTGCTCCAGTGTTCTCTCCAGGGAGTTTCCTCCCTTCCTCAGCACGTGCACACTTGTCGGCCAGGGCATATAGCTCGCTGACGTCTTTGATCTTGCACATCGCCATCTCCTCCCGCATCCTGCGGTTACGCATGTTCTGATGGAACATGCTGATAACCGCGGCAGGGTGGACGTCTGGGATGTTGTAGTGTACGCGGCTGAATCTCTGGATGAACTTGCGCAAGGATTCCCCTTCCTTCTGGACGAGCAGATGAAGGTCGCTCGCTTGGCCATGGGGTTTGTGGCCGCCTGTAAAGGCGCCAACAAACTGATGGCACAAGTCTGTCCAGGAGGTTATGGAGTTATCCGGCAAGTGCATGAGCCAGGATCTGACGTTGGATTTGAGTACCAGCAGGAAGTAGTTGGCAAGGATCTTGTCGCCCCGCCCCCCAGCAGCCTGCACCGCAATGGTGTAGATGCTGAGGAACTCCGACGGATGCGACTTGCCGTCATACTTCTCTGGTACGTCTGGCTTGAAATTCTTCGTGCTGGGCCACTGGACTTGCCGCAGCTCACAGGTGAACGCAGGGCAGCCTACCGCGTACGGCAGGTCGCCTGGTCCCCCGGGCGCATGCATTTCGACAGAGGGCCCAGCGCGCTGGTTTGATTGACGCCGCGCTTCTCTCCGACGCTCGATGCGCGTACGAGCATCCTCTTGCTCTCGTTCGTGAAGAACGTGACGTTGATCGCGATGAGTTCGCGGATTTGACGACGCGGTGGAGTCGTTGTCGCGATGGCTCCGGCGAGTCGGCGATCTTGGCCTTTGGGGCGGAGAATGCACGGTGGTCGCACCCCCACCGGTCTTGGCGCCATCGGTTCTCGCCTGGCCGACCTGTCGCGGCTGCGACGCACTGTGCTGCCGCGAGGTGTCGCCGTTAGCGAAACCGATGAGGCTCTGTATCGTGGCCCTCCAGTCGTCGAGCTTGTCCGCTGTTGGAGGGTAGTCTAGGAGCAGTTGAGCTCGCGCCAGAGCTTCTGCTGGAGTGGTGGGCAGCGGTGGCGAACAGCGCGTGGAGCGGGATGTGCTCGAACTTCTAACTACGTTAGAAGGAGCAACACCCGGACCAGGCAGTCGCGCCACGCTCGCGCCAGCGCGTTGGTGTGAGTGCTGGCCTTGAGCGCCCTGGGATCCGCCGGCTCGATCTGGGTCCAGCGAGCGTATTGTACCGTGAGTGCCAAGACGCTGCTGGTCCCGTGCCTCCTGAGAGGGGTGCGGTGCATGTTCGGACGCCGTGGCACCATGAGCTGGCTCGGTGGCGCCCGTTCTGCTGCCGGTGCCGTCCCCACCACCCGTTTGCTCCAGGGGCGGTGGGTTCGACGCGGACGGACCAGCCACCTCCGGAACCTTCTTCTTCGGTGGCATGTCGACGAAGACGATGGAGATCTAGCCTGTGCAGACGCCGGATCAGGTTCGCACAACTTCGACGCCCCCTACCTGGCGCGGCAAAGGTGTCGGGGGAAATCTGCCTCCACGAACACCTATGGGGACCGAGCCCCTTTCTTGGTTCGGCGGGGGGCGGAGGTCGCGCGAAGAGCGGATCGAGGCGATGCACACAAGGGGTTTACCCAGCTTCGGGCCGCACGGATGCGTAAAACCCTACTGCTACTTTGTGGTTTTGTATTGTGTTCTTGCTCGGGAGCGTGTGGTGCTACAGTACACGCAAGCCGCTGGCGAGACCGAGCGTGAATGGCCTCCCCCCTCCTCCCGTTGCGCATGGGGCCTCCTTTTATATGTGCAAGGGGTTACCCACAGGTGGCAACGTAGGCGGGGGTAAAACTGGAAAACGTTGTGTTGGGTACAGTTGTTTGCACAGTGCTATCATACCTAACTCTGGCGGCAGGGGACAAGGGCATTAAATGCCCGTCTGGGTCGCCCAAACAGTGCAGAAAAGGGACCATCAGGAGCGCCACCGTTTGCCACGATGGCTACTCTGTCAGCGTTGCTTCGCCACCGCATGCCCCTGGCTGCGCAGCCTCTCGCCACGTATGCCTGGAATGGCCCCAGAGCGACGCGTGGGTGGATGAGCTGGAGCGCAGGCGCGGGGTGGTGACTTGCCGCGGCAAGCGCCTTGCCGCGGTTGGTGCCTTGTCGCGCCCGGGAGCTTGTCGCTCACCGGTCCTTGCCGGGACGCGGGGCGCGTCGCAGCAAGTCTCTTGTCGTGCCTTGGTCGGCCTTCCCAGCAAGCTCCTCTTGCCGGGGCCTTGTGCTTCGAGCGGCCATCCCGGCAAGCTCCTCTTGCCGGGGCCTTGCTCTCTTCGGGTGGCCTTCCTGGCAAGCTCCTCCTGCCGGGGCCTTGGCTCAAATACTTTGTTCTTGGATGGCCCAAAAAGGGACCACGGAGAGTTTTGGCGATCGCCTGGGAAGCCTTGCCATAGGGTGCTATGACTTCCCGTGCACAAGTTCGGGGTACTAAGGTACCCCTACTTTAGTACACCGACACCCCACGCCTCCCGATGAACAAGACGCCTGTTTCGACCGTAGCCGGTCGAACAGAAGTCCGTTTCCTCCGTACTGCGGTACGACAGACCCCGTTTCGGCTGTTCCGCCCAAGCCGGTTGGCTCCTGTTAAACAGGATGCATTCCGACCCAGTTTGTTGCCTCTCCGTGATCAGGACGCTGTTTATCCATTCCAACCCAGCCGTTTGGCTACCCGATGAATAGGACACCTTTGCTACCCTCTGTTGCTTCTCCATGTACACGAGACCTGGCCGTATGTATGCGCGAGTACGCATTCAAGACCCCGCCCGTATGTATGTAAGTGGCTGTATTTTTTCGGCATGTGGCTGTATGTACGTGTAGACAGTTCTGAAGGGACTGCCTAAACTGTTACGCCGGGGGCTCTACTACTACACGTGCAGCTGCTTGCTCGGCCACGGTTCATCATTGCAGAGAGACCGATCGACCAGTATGTACGCACATGTTTGCGACCAGAATGACAACACTACGTACACTTCGACCAGGTGGGTCCCGGCTATCAAGGAGGATAAGGAGGCACTTCCTTGCATGCAAAGTTATTGATGGTGGGTTCGAGCTATCAGGCGGAGGATTCATTTTTTTGCACCTAATATGGAGGCACTTTCCTTGCGTCCGAAGATATAGCTGGTGGGTCCCATTTGTCAGAGGGGAAAACAATTTTTTTGCAAAATACAGCTAAGCCAAAATACTGAGGCCCATTCGGTAGGTCCCTGCTATCAGGTGGAGGAATCGTTATTTTGCGCGTAATAAGGAGGCACTTCCTTGCTACAGCCGTGGACCCACCTATCAGTTCTCCACGTACAGTCCTCTTCCTATGTAAGTCATTCCTTGACCACGTTGACCATGCCGCACCGAGATCACCAAGGCGGTGGACGACGACAAGGCCTAGGAAGGGAATGACGGAGCCGGGGAAGACTTGACAGTTGTTTCCCACGCGGAGGGGCGTACGAGGGTTTACTGGTTGGGCTGCAGTGTGAGGCTGCTGTCACCGGAGAAAAACAACAAGTCTGGGTGAGTACAGGGATGGCCAGGCCAGCAATGGGAGTAGGGTGGGGCGGTGCGGCCTGTGCGGTAGCAGAGCCGGCCACGGGAGGCAGGAGCAGGCGGCACGACCGATGCTGGTTTGGGCGGCTGGAGCAAGAAGACCAGAGGTTGAAGAAGCACTCCGGCCGTTGGATGGACATCGTACGGTCACTGGAGCTAGAATCATCATATTGACTAAGTTGACAAAGCCCTCCGTCTGCGTCAGTAGGCCCACAAGTCAGCCTCCAAAAATGGTGGGTCCCAGATAGCAGGGGGAGTATTCATTTTTTGTGCGTAATAAGGAGGCACTTCCTTCCATGTGAAGATATAGCTGGTGGGTCCGAGCTGTCAGGGGGAGGAAGGTTTTTTTCACGAAATACAGAGGCCCTTTCGGTGGGTCCCTGCTATCAGGGGGAGGAATCATTATTTTGCACGTAATAAGGAGGAACTTCCTTGTGTGCGGCCGTGGACCCAGCTGTCAGCCTCTCCACGTACAATGTTGGGGAACGTAGCAGAATTTTAAATTTTTCTACGCATCACCAAGATCAATCTATGGAGTAATCTAGCAACGAGGGGAAGGAGAATGCATCTACATACCCTTGTAGATCGTTGAGCGGAAGCGTTCAAGAGAATGGGGTTGATGGAGTCGTACTCGTCGTGATCCAAATCACCGATGACCAAGCGCCGAACGGACGGCACCTCCGCGTTCAACACACATATGGAGCGAGGACGTCTCCCGCACCTTGATCCAGCAAGGAGGAGGGAGAGTTTGAGGAAGAGAGCTCCAACAACAGCACGACGGCGTGGTGGTGGTGGAGCAGCAGTACTCCGGGAGGGCTTTGCCAAGCTCTTATGGAGGAGGAGAGGCGTTGGGGAGGGGAGGGGTTGCGCCTTTGATGTCATGCTGCAGCCCTCCCCTCACCCCTCTATTTATAGGGAGAAGGGGAAGGGGGCCGACCCCTCTAGATGGGATCTAGAGAGGGGGGCGGCGGCCAAGGGGGAGGGGGCTTGCCCCCCCAAGCCAAGGGGGCGCCCCCCTTTTGGGTTCCCCCAACCCTAGGCGCATGGGCCCTAGGGGGGTGTGGAGCCCCAGCCCACTTGGGCTGGTTCCCTTCCTCATACGGCCCATAAGGCCCTCCAGGAGAGGTGGCCCCTCCCGGTGGACCCCCAGAACCCCTCCGGTGGCCCCGGTACAATACCGATATGCCCCCGGACCTTTCTGTTGACCGTATGACAACTTCCCATATATAAATCTTTACCTCCGGACTATTCCGGAACTCCTCGTGACCTCCAGGATCTCATCCGGGACTTCGAACAACATTCGGTAAGCACATACAAGTCTTCCTAATAACCCTAGCGTCATCAAACCTTAAGTGTGTAGACCCTACGGGTTCAGGAACCATGCAGACATGACCGAGACAACTCTCCGGCCAATAACCAACAGCGGGACCTGGATACCCATGTTGGCTCCCACATGTTACACGATGATCTCATCGGATGAACCACGATGTCGAGGATTCAATCAATCCCGTATTCAATTCCCTTTGTCTAGCGGTATTGCACTTGCCCGAGATTCGATCGTCGGTATCTCGATACCTTGTTCAATCTCGTTATCGGCAAGTCTCTTTACTCGTTCCGCAACACATCATCCCGTGATCAACTTCTTGGTCACATTGCGCATTTAATGATGTCCTACTGAGTGGGGCCAGAGATACCTCTCTGTTACACGGAGTGACAAATCCCAGTCTCGATTCGTGCCAACGCAACAGAGACTTTCGGAGATACTTGTAGTGTACCTTTATAGCCACCCAGTTACGTTGTGACGTTTGGTACACCCAAAGCATTCCTACGGTATTCGGGAGTTGCACAATCTCATGGTCTAAGGAAATGATACTTGACATTAGAAAAGCTTTAGCATACGAACTACGCGATCTTGTGCTAGGCTTAGGATTGGGTCTTGTCCATCACATCATTCTCCTAATGATGTGATCCCATTATCAACGACATCCAATGTCCATGGTCAGGAAACCGTAACCATCTATTGATCAACGAGCTAGTCAACTAGAGGCTTACTAGGGACATGGTGTTGTCTATGTATCCACACATGTATCTGAGTTTCCTATCAATACAATTATAGCATGGATAATAAACGATGATCATGAACAAGGAAATATAATAATAACTAATTTATTATTGCCTCTAGGGCATATTTCCAACATACAATCCTCTTCCAATGGATGTCGTTCATCGACCACGTTGACCACGCCGCACCGAGAGCACCAGGGCAGTGGACGACGGCGAGGCATAGGAAGGGAATGACATGGAGCCGGGGAAGACTCAGCAGTGGTTGCCCACGCAGTGGGGAGTACGAGGGTTTACTGGTTCGGCTACCATCACCGGTAAATAACAGGAGGTGTGGGTCAGTAGAGGAATGGCCTGGCCGTGGAGTAGGCTGGGGTGGTGCGGCCTATGCAGCAGCACAGCCAGCCATAGGAGGAGGGAGCAGGCAGTCCCAACGGCGCTGGTTTGCGCAACTAAGCAAGAAGATCAGATATTGAAGAACCAGCACGGCCGTTGTCTTAACATCCAATGGTCACTGCTGCTAGAATCGTTTGTGGACTAAGTTGACAAAGCCTTTCGTACACGTCAACCTAGTAGACCCACAAGTCAGCGTCCAATATGTCCCAAATAGCATACAACCCGAAATTTCAAGCTAGATTCAAATTAATTTAAAAACTAAACATACTTTAATTTAAATCCAATGAAATTTTATCCGCACAAAAACAATGAAATTTAAAATATCAAAATCCGAAAGAAAAAAGTATTTTGGAACGAATTGCATATTTGCTGTATTTTTTCATTTTACAACCCATTTATTATTACTTATAGCCCATTTCTTATTACTTATAACCCATTTTCTGCGCAAGCCCGAATGCATCCCTCCCCGTCTTGAAAGATTTCTGGCCCAGCAGGGCGTAGAAAAGCAAGTAGGCCTACGTTGGTTATTCTGCAAAAAAAAAGCTGGGCTAGCCATTTTCAGAAAAAAAAACTGGGTTGGTCATGTGGTAAACATATGAAATAAAAGCCTCGGCTAGATGGGGCATAGCTCCCGCACAACCTAGTTGATACCCTTCTCCGTCCTAAAAAAAAACCACGTGCGCTGCTGGGTCCCGGGTGTCTGCCGCTCCTTGTGCAGTTATCTTGCTTATTGACTA
Source organism: Aegilops umbellulata (assembly GCA_032464435.1). NCBI lineage: Eukaryota > Viridiplantae > Streptophyta > Magnoliopsida > Poales > Poaceae > Aegilops > Aegilops umbellulata. The sequence goes on along the minus strand of CP136058.1, from coordinate 153,238,381 downwards.
TGTTGACAGTGGCGTGCAACCCAGATGTCAGGAAACCATCAGGAGGAACTCTTTTTTTCTTGTAATAAAGGAGGCACTTGCTTGCCTACTGCCATGATCCTGGTGGGTCCCTACTGTCATCCTCACCGTATACAGTCATCTCCTTATTCCTCTCGATTGTTGACCATGTTGACAACACTAGAGGGCAGCGCCGCGACAAGCGAACCAAGGCGGAGGACGATGGTGAGGCCTCAGATGGGAACGTACAAGTGTCGGGGAAGATGCGTAGAGTTTGAGGGTGCGATGTGGCCACAATGCGTGTGCGGCAGCACAACCAGCCGTGGGAGGCGGGAGCAGGCGGTCCCGCCGGCCCTGGTTTGGCTTTGGCGGTTGGAGGAAGAAGATACTGAAGAAAAACGACAAACGTTGAATGTCAATCCTACGGTCAAGATTGGCACAATCGTTTGTTGACTAAGTCAACACCAAGTAGCATACTTTTTTATATATAGGAAGAAAAGAAAAACTGGGCTCGTTCGCCTGATAACATTCCCGAAACTACGACCGTTCGATCTTGCGTTGCAACTAAAACTGTGAGGAAAATGTGTTTGTCTGCCGTCCTCCTCCTAGGGAACGTTCACCACATAAGTAACTAGCACCCTTGGTTTTCAACCGAGAGGTCTTGGGTTCGAGTCCCAGGAACCCTCAATTTTGTCCACCTTCCTTCCTTGCAAAAAAAAGAAAGAAAATCAAAGACTCGAGAAGGCGTACAGAACAAGCTAGTGTACTAGTAAAGAGATGTTGCTGACTTTTAGAAAAAGAGAGACATGCTCCTGTAGCTGGTTCGAATCCAAACCTAGACTATGACTCTATATGGTGCTATGCTACTATGCAAGTAATGAAACTGACATACCCAATGTTCGCTTCTCCTCTTCTCTACTTACTCTGCCTAGCATCAGAAGCTCTGGCCACTGGAACCATGTCCGCTGGCGGCTCGTCCACCTGTTTCTCCAGCATGCAACAACTAGATATGCGCCAAGTAGCCACCCTTACCATCGTGTGTGGGTCTCATCACACCCCCGCCGTCACATGCACCGCCGCCGGTTGCTCATTGCAACCCGTTGCCGTTGGTGTGGTGCCACTGTTGCAAATCACACAGAGCCATCCGTCGCGTCTCAACCACCGCAACCGTGGCCGAGTCTTCTAAAAATGCCCGAATCATGGGGTAATAATATGTTTAAATGTCGTTCCGCTAATTTCAGTTGCTAATATTTTTAATAGTTTGGTTGATGATCTTCCAATTTGATTCGTGCATAAAAGGGAAGATTCGTGTGATTTGTATTTCAGGGAAGTTGCTGATCTGGGGCAATGCAATTACGTTGATTATTTGGTTAGCTCGATGGCCCGATTTCACTATAGGTTGATATATCCTTTTGAAAGAAAAGTAAATTCGCTATGCTATAAGGTACCAATTCATCAAGGTTCCCAATACCAGCAGGTTGGGGTGTTGGACAAGTAACTGAAGGAACGACAAAAGAGGAAGATGTAGAGCAGAAGGTTAAATATGCAGTTCCTCTGATCATGGCCAAGCAACAACTGCTGAACGACCTTCACAACAATGAGGAGATGAAAGAGCTTGTGAAGATAATGGGAAAAATCGATGTGCTCTGTAGGATGATTGTCTCTTTATTTTCAATGCCTGTAGCACTCATGATGTATTCAGTGGCTATGACATGAGCACTTTGCTCAAACTAGTAATGAATGAAACCTGTGTAGCAGGCCGAGAGTAGTGTTGTGAACATCTAATGATTTCTATTAAAGGAAATGGGGAGTATCCCCTTCTTCTCATAAATAAATAAATAGCAGTGGCCCTTTTGCTAATAAATAAATAAATAAATAAATAAATTAGCAGAGGCCCTGTCTGGTCAGCTTTGTTCAAATTCGAACATCGAGCAAATTGCAGTCCAACAACAAACTATGTCATCAAATACAAGTTTCGTAGCCAAATATGAGTACAAGTAAACAACAATGTCATCATGTTTTAGTCATCATACAATCATCAAACACAAATCAACATACATAATAAGTGATGTTCTCACAGCAAAATACTAAACAATAACTTCATCAGGTTTGAGTTGTCATAGCAAACACAATTTCACATAGTAGATAAAAAACATCTTCTGATAGGCAGATACGACAAAAGCGATCTAATCATCATCCGCAGCAGCAGCGTCAACATCTTCGTCATGTGTATCAGTCTGAACCGTAATTCCCCCAGTGTCATATTCTTCTTCATCCTCAATGTCCTCGAACATTGGGTTCTTATTGATCAACTCTCGTATGTCCACAACCCGACAGGCAATCTTTTCGCCAGTGTCATTGACATGATGGTTCTCAAAGATATTAGGAACATCTGTGGAATCTTCTACATCAGGAGCAGTGTAAGCATCATCTTGTTGTGCAACTTCATTAAATGAATTCCTCTGCTCAAACCTTTGCAATACTCTCTAGGCATCGCTACGTGCAAAGTTGTCTTCCAAGAAAAATATCTGTGTTGCTTTATTTGCCAAAATAAAAGGCTCGTAGGTCTGGTACGCCGCCTTGGCATTGATGGATTTGAAATAATCATCAGCTCTGGGTTTTGCTATCCTGGAAAACAGGTTATACAAACGACAACACAACAAAACCGCACACCAATGAACCTCGAAACTGGAGATATATATACTACAACTGAATAATGTCTGTTATATTAGCATACATTTTAGTTGTCTCTTTGCCGTACGTATCCGTGCTCATGATGGCACTGTTTTGTGTCCTCCTACCTTCGTCACGTGCAAGGGTGTTGTAGCTCACATCTCCAACAGCGCAAGATTCATAATGTCTTACCCAAGTATCAGGACCCATTGCTAGTGCGTAAAGGGCATCATTAATTGCCTGCCCATCCTCCTGCATCTTCTTAACCTATGGTGTCGGTGTACAAAACTAGGGGCACATTTTTGTACCCCTTTACCTGTGCACGGGCAGTAGGAGCCGCGCCTGCGACCACACCATGCAGAGCGAGGGAGGTGAGCCAAGGTAAGACCGAAGCCCAAGATGGCCAGAGCAACGCCAAGACCAAGGCCACAAAGAGCAAAGGGACGAAGCAGGCTCCCCCGGCAGGACACCCTTGCAGGGGGCAGCCTCGACAGCCCCGGCAAGACCCTTGCCGGGGCAGCTCGCCCCAAACCAACGGGAGTGAGCCATCCTTGAGCCCACGACCCCCAACGCCATCATCCGCGTGGAGCCAGGGCTCGGGAAGGCACCTCCAAGGTGGCATGCAGATCTTTGTGAAGACATATCCAAGAATAGACGAGGATTAGAAGACGACGACCCCCGGCAAGACCCTTGCCGGGGACAAGGGCGTACCACGGCAAGACCCTTGCCGGGGACGACGGCGTGCCATGACAAGACCCTTGCCGGGCCACCCGGCAAGGCCGTTACCAAGGGTGCTAGCAGGGCCACCACTAGGCCCGCCGGTGACCAAGTTTCCACCGCTGTTCGCATACAGCTGCCAGCCCAACCAGCTGGGTAGGCACCTGCGTAGCGACATGCAGCTCCCAGGCCAACCCATCAAGCACCTACCTGGTGGCAGGCAGATCCTCGCAATGGCTCCACCACCATGCCACCTCAGCTGCTGGCCTGCCTACATGGCGCGGCACGCATCACTGGCCAGGGCGCGTGTCGAAGCAAGGAAGAGCGGCGACGGATGGGACGGGCCTCGCCCCGTCCCCGATAAAGCAAAGGGACACCTGCGCGATGCATTAAATGTGTCTTGTCCTGTAATACGAAGGATAACCTCACAACAATGTTGCCTTTCCACCTCCTGTGTGCCACTGTGGCAACCCCTTTTTCTATCGAAGGAGGCCCAAGGCGACGAGGAGAGGGATTGGGCTTTTTGGAGCTCGTTACACTCCGTAGCGAGTTCAAGAACTCAGAATACATCCACCAAAGCAGGACTAGGGTTTTACGCATCCTCGCGGCCCTAACTTGGATAAACGAACCACGTGCTCTCTGCTAGATCCGCTCTTCTCTCAACCCCGTGCCTCGCAACCGCAGTAGGGATTCTTGTTATCCCATAGGTGTCGCTCTCCACCGACATCTTTGGCGCGCCAGGTAGGGGGCGCGAAATTGTGAGAATAGGTTTTAGCAGTTAAGTGAGGGTTTCTTCATTCTGATGGCTCTAAGAGAAGCAGGAGAGGGGGTCGAAAGATCGGCGCCGGCGCGACTAGAAGCAGAAGCTAAGTCACACCAAACCCTGACTACTTTCTTTCCTTTTTATATGAGGCTATTTCCCTCGGAGATTTCGTGCCTTTGTATGGAAAACCTGCATGCCAGGGGACTCTCCCGCTGTCGGCAACGCCCTTGCCCTGTTTCGAGTCTGCTCAACGGCTCAAGCGGCTGCGTCGAGAGCGGCAGGGTAGCCTTCCGCGATTGACAATGCTCTCGATTCTGACTCGAGTCAAGCTCGACAGTTCGAGCGGCCGCGTTAAGAACGGTAAGGTGGCTCGCCCAGCAGCACGCATACCCGGCAGGCCAATGGGGATCCGTCCCTAAGACGCCGCCTTGGGCTTCCGCACCAGCGAGCCTGCCCAGTTGGCGTAGGGTGCATATACAAAGGGAAATTGAACAGGGAAATAACATGCATAGTACTGAAAGTGCTGTAGAGTTATGGTACATTAAATTGTTGCCGCGGTTCTAACTAGATATAGCAATTGTCTTGGTTGTGAACCTGCAGCGGCGATAAGAAAATGGAGTGCCTAATCCCGGCGCTGGCCCTCCAACCTCAGAATTCCGCCGACTCGGCTGATGATGGGCTCGATGTTCTCCCTGAGCGGCGCAAGGTCGGTCCCCTCCGGCAAGCTCTCCAGCATGGTGTCGAAGTCGAGGTCGGGGTACCAGTGCGCCACCTTGTTGAGAACCTTGGTCATGGCACCCTGGCAAAACCTCCGGGACTCGTTGGCATGTGAGGCCGCCCGGTTGGCATGGAGCCGCTCCAGAGCACCGATGACGTTCTCAAAGAACATGGTCAGGCTGCAATTGGCGCTCACGCTCCGCTCCGGGACATACCTCATGTCCGACATCCCCATGATGGCCAGCTGCGCGACGGCCTGGTTGGCGACGGTGGTGAAGGAAATATGCCCTAGAGGCAATAGTAAAGTTATTATTTATTTCCTTATATCATGATAAAGGTTTATTATTCATGCTAGAATTGTATTAACCGGAAACATAATGCATGTGTGAATACATAGACAAACAGAGTGTCACTAGTATGCCTCTACTAGACTAGCTCGTTAATCAAAGATGGTTATGTTTCCTAACCATGAACAAAGAGTTGTTATTTGATTAACGAGGTCACATCATTGGTTGAATGATCTGATTGACATGACCCATTATATTAGCTTAGCACCCGATCGTTTAGTATGTTGCTATTGCTTTATTCATGACTTATACATGTTCCTATGACTATGAGATTATGCAACTCCCGTTTGCCAGAGGAACACTTTGGGTACTACCAAACGTCACAACGTAACTGGGTGATTATAAAGGAGTATTACAGGTGTCTCCAATGGTAGATGTTGGGTTGGCGTATTTCGAGATTAGGATTTGTCACTCCAATTGTCGCAGAGGTATCTCTGGGCCCTCTCGGTAATGCACATCACTTAAGCCTTGCAAGCATTGCAACTAATGAGTTAGTTGCAGGATGATGTATTACGGAACGAGTAAAGAGACTTGCCGGTAACGAGATTGAACTAAGTATTGGAAACTGACGATCGAATCTCGGACAAGTAACATACCGATGACAAAGGGAACAACGTATGTTGTTATGCGGTCTGACCGATAAAGATCTTCGTAGAATAGGTAGGAGCCAATATGGGCATCCAGGTCCCGCTATTGGTTATTTACCGGAGACGTGTCTCGGTCATGACTACATTGTTCTCGAACCGTAGGGTCCGCACGCTTAACGTTATGATGACAGTTATTATGAGTTTATGCATTTTGATGTACCGAAGGTTGTTCGGAGTCCCGGATGTGATCACGGACATGACGAGGAGTCTCGAAATGGTCGAGACATAAAGATTGATATATTGGAAGCCTATGTTTGGACATCGAAAGTGTTCCAGGTGAAATCAGGATTTTACCGGAATACCGGGAGGGTTACCGGAACCCCCCGGGAGCCAAATGGGCCATAGTGGGCCTTAGTGGAAAGGAGAAAAGGGGCTGCCCTAGGTGGCCGCGCGCCTCCCCCCTTCCCCTAGTCCTATTAGGACTAGGAGAGGTGGCTGTCCCCCTCTCTCCCTCTCCCCCTTGAGGAGTCCTACTCCAACTAGGATTAGGGGGGAATCCTACTCCCGGAGGGAGTAGGACTCTCCTGGCGCGCCAAGGGCTTGGCCGGCCAGCCCCTCCCCCTGGATCCTTTATATACGGAGGCAGGGGGCACCCCAGAGACACAAGTTGATCTTCGTGATCGTTCCTTAGCCGTGTGCGGTGCCCCCCTCCACCATATTCCACATCGGTCATATCGTTGCAGTGCTTAGGCGAAGCCCTGCGCCGGTAGTGCATCAAAATCGTCACCACGCCGTCGTGCTAACGGAACTCCTCCCCGAAGCTTTGCTGGATCGGAGCCCGGGGATCGTCATCGAGCTGAACGTGTGCCAAGAACTCGGAGGTGCCGGAGTAACGGTACTTGGATCGGTCGGATCGGGAAGACGTACGACTACTTCCTCTACGTTGCGTCAACGCTTCCGCTTCGGTCTACGAGGGTACGTAGACAACACTCTCCCCTCTCGTTGCTATGCATCACCATTATGTTGCGTGTGCGTAGGAATTTTTTTGAAATTACTACGTTCCCCAACAGTGGTATCAGAGCCTTGGTTTTTATGGTTTGATGTTATTTGCACGAGTAGAACACAAGTAAGTTGTGGACGATACAAGTCATACTGCCTACTAGCATGTCATACTTTGGTTCAGCGGTATTGTTGGACGAGACGATCCAGACCAACCTTACGCTTACGCTTACGCGAGACCGGTTCCCTCGACGTGCTTTGCACATAGATGGCTTGCGGAAGCCTGTCTCTCCAACTTTAGTTGAACCGAGTGTGGCTACGCCCGGTCCTTGAGAAGGTTAAAACGGAGTCTATTTGACAAACTATCGTTGTGGTTTTGATGCGTAGGTAAGATGAGTTCTTGCTTAAAGCCCGTAGCAGCCACGTAAAACTTGCAACAACAAAGTAGAGGACGTCTAACTTGTTTTTGCAGGGCATGTTGTGATGTGATATGGTCAAGACATGATGCTAAATTTTATGGTATGAGATGATCATGTTTTGTAACCGAGTTATCGGCAACTGGCAGGAGCCATATGGTTGTCGCTTTATTGTATGCAATGCAATCGCGATGTAATGCTTTACTTTATTACTAAGCGGTAGTGATAGTCGTGGAAGCATAAGATTGGCGAGACGACAACGATGCTATGATGGAGATCAAGGTGTCGTGCCGATGATGATGGTGATCATGACGGTGCTTCAGAGATGGAGATCACAAGGACAAGATGATGATGACCATATCATAATCACTTATATTGATTGCATGTGATGTTTATCTTTTTATGCATCTTATCTTGCTTTGATTGACGGTAGCATTATAAGATGATCTCTCACTAAATTATCAAGAAGTGTTCTCCCTGAGTATGCACCGTTGCAAAAGTTCTACGTGCTGAGACACCACGTGATGATCGGGTGTGATAGGCTCTACGTTCAAATACAACGGGTGCAAAACAGTTGCACACGCGGAATACTCAGGTTATACTTGACGAGCTATGCATATAAGATATGACCTCGGAACACAGAGACCGAAAGGTCGAGCGTGAATCATATAGTAGATATGATCAACATAACGATGTTCACCATTGAAAACTACTCCATATCACGTGATGATCGGTTATGGTTTAGTTGATTTGGATCACGTGATCACTTAGAGGATTAGAGGGATGTCTATCTAAGTGGGAGTTCTTAATTAATTTGATTAACTGAACTTAAACTTATCATGAACTTAGTATCTGATAGTATCTTGCTTGTTTATGTTGATTATAGATAGATGGCTCGTGCTGTTGTTCCGTTAAATTTTAATGCGTTCCTTGAGAAAACAAAGTTGAAAGATGATGGTAGCAATTACACGGACTGGGTTCGTAACTTGAGGATTATCCTCATTGCTGCACAGAAGAATTACGTCCTGGAAGCACCGCTAGGTGCCAGGCCTGCTGCTAGAGCAACACCAGAAGTTATGAACGTCTGGCAGAGCAAAGCTGATGACTACTCGATAGTTCAGTGTGCCATGCTTTACGGCTTAGAACCGGGACTTCAACGACGTTTTGAACGTCATGGAGCATATGAGATGTTCCAGGAGTTGAAGTTAATATTTCAAGCAAATGCCTGGATTGAGAGATATGAAGTCTCCAGTAAGTTCTATAGCTGCAAAATGGAGGAGAACAGTTCTGTCAGTGAGCATATACTCAAAATGTCTAGGTATAATAATCACTTGATTCAATTGGGAGTTACTCTTCCAGATGATTGCGTCATTGACATAATTCTCCAATCACTGCCACCAAGCTACAAGAGCTTCGTGATGAACTATAATATGCAAGGGATGACCAAGACTATTCCCGAGCTCTTCGCAATGCTAAAAGCTGCGGAGGTAGAAATCAAGAAGGAGCATCAAGTGTTGATGGTTAACAAAACCACTAGTTTCAAGAAAAAGGGCAAAGGGAAGAAAAAGGGGAACTTCAAGAAGAACGGCAAGCGAGTTGCTGCTCAAGAGAAGAAACCCAAGTCTGGACCTAAGCCTGAAACTGAGTGCTTCTACTGCAAGCAGACTGGTCACTGGAAGCGGAACTGCCCCAAGTATTTGGCGGATAAGAAGGATGGCAAGGTGAACAAAGGTATATGTGATATACATGTTATTGATGTGTACCTTACTAATGTTCGCAGTAGCACCTGGGTATTTGATACTGGTTCTGTTGCTAATATTTGCAACTCAAAACAGGGACTACAGAATAAGCGGACACTAGCAAAGGACGAGGTGACGATGCGCGTGGGAAATGGTTCCAAAGTCGATGTGATCGCAGTTGGCACGCTACCTCTAGATCTACCTTCGGGATTAGTATTAGACCTAAATAATTGTTATTTGGTGCCAGCGCTGAGCATGAACATTATATCTGGATCTTATTTGATGCGAGACGGTTATTCATTTAAATCAGAGAATAATGGTTGTTCTATTTATATGAGTAATATCTTTTATGGTCATGCACCCTTGAAGAGTGGTCTATTTTTGATGAATCTCGATAGTAGTGATACACATATTCATAATGTTGAAGCCAAAAGATGCAGAGTTGATAATGATAGTGCAACTTATTTGTGGCACTGCCGTTTACGTCATATCGGTATAAAGCGCATGAAGAAACTCCATACTGATGGACTTTTGGAGTCACTTGATTATGAATCACTTGGCACTTGCGAACCGTGCCTCATGGGCAAGATGACTAAAACACCGTTCTCCGGAACTATGGAGAGAGCAAAAGATTTGTTGGAAATCATACATACAGATGTATGTGGTCCGATGAATGTTGAGGCTCGTGGCGGATATCATTATTTTCTCACCTTCACAGATGATTTGAGCAGATATGGGTATATCTACTTAATGAAACACAAGTCTGAAACATTTGAAAAGTTCAAAGAATTTCAGAGTGAAGTTGAAAATCATTGTAACAAGAAAATAAAGTTTCTACGATCAGATCGTGGAGGAGAATATTTGAGTTACGAGTTTGGTGTACATTTGAAAAACTGTGGAATAGTTTCGCAACTCACGCCACCCGGAACACCACAGCGTAATGGTGTGTCCGAACGTCGTAATCGTACTTTACTAGATATGGTGCGATCTATGATGTCTCTTACTGATTTACCGCTATCGTTCTGGGGATACGCTCTAGAGACGGCCGCATTCACGTTAAATAGGGCACCATCTAAATCCGTTGAGACGACGCCTTATGAACTATGGTTTGGCAAGAAACCAAAGTTGTTGTTTCTTAAAGTTTGGGGCTGCGATGCTTATGTGAAAAAGCTTCAACCAGATAAGCTCGAACCCAAATCGGAGAAATGTGTCTTCATAGGATATCCAAAGGAAACTGTTGGATACACCTTCTATCACAGATCCGAAGGCAAGACTTTTGTTGCTAAGTTCGGAAACTTTCTAAAGAAGGAGTTTCTTTCGAAAGAAGTGAGTGGGAGGAAAGTAGAACTTGACGAGGTAACTGTACCTACTCCTTTATTGAGAAGTAGTACATCACAGAAAACTGTTTCTGCGACACCTACACCAATAAATGAGGAAGCTAATGATGATGATCATGAAACTTTAGATCAAGATACTACTGAACCTCGTAGATCAATGTCGGTGTACTAAAGTAGGGGTACCTTAGTACCCCGAACTTGTGCACGGGCAGTAGTAGCCTCCCGCGGCAAGGCCTGCCTGGGGAGCGACAAGAGTCTCCACGGCCCTTTCCGGGCCGGACGAAGGCCAAGTGATCGAGCCTAGAAGACCAAGCCCCGGCAAGAGGAGCTTGCCGGGTCGAGAAGGCAAGGCCCGGCAAGAGGAGCTTGCCGGGCCAAGGCGACAAGGCCCCGGCAAGAGGAGCTTGCCGGGACGACTAAGCCGAAGCACCAAGGCCCCGGCGGGAGGAGCTCGCCGGGACGGCCAAGCCAAGGCACCCCAAGAGAAGCCCGCCGCGGCGCGCCGCGCGCCCCGGCAAGGCCTGGCGAGCGGCAAGCTCCCAGGTGCGGCAAGGCAACTACCGCGGCAAGCCACTTGCCGCGGCAAACCACCACATCAGGCCCGCGCTCTAGCTCACCTGCCCACGCGTCGCTCTGGGGCTTCCCCGGAGACACGTGGCGGGGCGCCGCGCAACCTGAGACGCGCGGTGGCATGCGACGTTGGCAGAGTCGCCCCCGTGGCGAGCGGAGGCGCTCCTAACGGTCCGCCTCGGCACTGTTCAGGTGATCCAGACGGGCATTTAATGCCTTTGTCCCCCGCCGTCAGAGTTAGGTGCGATAGCACTGTGCGGCCACTATTCACACAATCCCTTGCCATTTTTACCCTCACCTGCGTCGCTCCCTGTGGGAAACCCCTTAGCATATAAAAGGAGGCCCATGCGCACGTAGAGAGGGGAGAAGGGACCAGAAAGGACCGGATGGGACCCGATCGGACCCAATAGGCCCTCGCCTACGTCCAGCTCCAACTTACTGTAGCTTCTTGCGCTCCAGAGCAAGAACCCGAATCAACCAGACATGCAGCAGTAGGGTTTTACGCATCCATGCGGCCCGAAGCTGGGTAAAATCGTTGTGTGTGTGTGTCGCCTCGATCTGCTCTTTGCGCATCCTCCGCCCCCGCCGAACCGACAAGGGTCTCCATCCCCATAGGTGCTCGTGGAGGCCAATATCCCCCGACATCTTTGGCGCGCCAGGTAGGGGGTGCGTCGAGGTTGTGTGAATCAGATCCGGCGTCCGCGCGAGCCAGACTCTCATCGTTTGCGCCGGCATGGCGCCGAAGAAGAAAGCTCCGGAGGTGACCGGCCCGTCAGCGTCGAACCCACCGCCCATGGAGCAGACGGGTGGTGGGGAGGACGTCGGCGGAAGAACGGGCACCGTCGAGCCAGTTCTTGCTCCCGCGGCGTCCGAGCTCGCCCCGCGCCCCACTCAGGAGGCGCGAAACCAGCAGCGTCATGGTACCCATGGTACCATACGCTCGCTGGACCCGGGCCACGCTAGTGGATCCCAGGGCGCTCAGGACCGGCATGCGATCCAGCGTGCCGGGACGAGCGTCGCGCGGCTGCTTGGACCGGGAGTTGCTCCTTCTAACGTGGTTAGGAGTTCGAGCACATCCCGCTCCTCGCGCCGCTCGCCGCCTCTGCCCGCCACCCCAGCGGAAGCTCTCGCGCGAGCTCAGCTGCTCCTAGACTACCCTCCAACGGCGGACAAGATCGACAGCTGGAGGGCAACCATCCAGAGCCTCATCGGTTTCGCCAACGGTGACACTCCGCGGCAGCACAGCGCGTCGCAGCCGCGACCAGTCACCCAGGCGAGAACCGATGGCGCCAAGCATGGCGGGGGCGCGACCACCATGCACTCCCCGCCCCAGAAGCCACGGTCGCCGACTCGCCGGGCTCACCTCGACGACGATTCTACCGCGTCGTCGAACCCGCGAACTCGCCGCGACCAACGCCAAGTCCTTCACGAACGAAGGGAAGAAGACGCTCGAACCCGCATCGAGCGCAGAAGAGAGGCGCGGCGTCAATCAGACCAGCGCGTTGGGCCCACTGGAGACATGCACGCGACGGGGGAACCAGGCGAACTGCCGTATTCGGTAGGTTGCCCTGCGTTCACCCGCGAGCTGCGGCAAGTCCAGTGGCCCAGCACAAAGAACTTCAAACCTGACGTGCTCGAGAAGTACGATGGCAAGTCGCATCCGTCTGAGTTCCTCAGCATCTACATCATTGTGGTGCAGGCTGCCGGGGGACGGGACGATAAGATCCTTGCCAACTACTTCCCGCTGGTACTCAAGCCCAACGTCAGATCCTGGCTCATGCACTTGCCGGACGGCTCCATCTCCTCCTGGCCAGATCTATGCCATCAGTTTGTGGGCGCCTTCACGGGAGGCCACAAACCCCATGGCCAGGCGAGCGACCTTCATCTGCTTGTTCAGAAGGAGGGGGAGCCTTTGCGCAAGTTCATCCAGAGGTTCAGCCGTGTGCACTACAACATCCCAGACGTCCACCCCGCCGCGGTGATCAGCGCGTTCCACCAGAACGTGCATAACCGCAGGATGCGGGAGGAGATGGCGATGTGCAAAATCAAGGAGGTCAGTGAGCTTTACGCCCTGGCCGACAAGTGTGCACGCGCTGAGGAGGGGAGGCGGCTTCCCGGAGAAAGTGTTGGAGAAGGAGATTCCGACAGTGAAGGTACCGCCCCGGCAAGGAGAGGCCGGCGGCGGAACGGTAAGAAGAAGAAGAACCCAGAGGTACTGGTTGTCGAGAAGTCCGGCAGCGAGGGCTCCGCCAAGAAAGCCCAGGCGGGAGGCCCCGGCAAGGAGGTTGCCGGGTGCGCCAACTGCCGGGCGGTGGCGGCTGCCGATAAGCGGGACGATACCGACAAGAAGTACTGCAAGATCCACTGCACTAGGGGCCACGACCTCCAGAGTTGCAAGCAAGTTGAGCGACTCGTCGACCTGCAAAAGGCCGAGTACGCACGACGCGACAAGGAGAGGGCCCAAGCAGGTGGCGGGGGATCCGGCACGAAGCGTCCCGGCCCGGGGGAGCGCCGCGGCAAGGACAAGCAGCGGCAAGTAGACAGACCTCCCCGGGGCCGCGACAAGAGCGAAGACGAAGACGAAGACGAAGACATGGAAGACCCCGAGACCAGCGAGCAGGAGTTTCAGAAAGCCAATGAGGTCTTGTGTGTGGACGGCGGTGCCTCCCTGCACGCTTCCCACCACCAGCTTAAAAGGTGGGTGCGGGAGGTCAATGCAGTGGAGCCACCCGTCGAGTCACGCAGACCCCTGAGATGGTCCAGCACGCCTATCATCTTCGACATTGAGGACCACCCTAATCGCACAACCGCGGTCGGGTGCTTGCCGATGTTGGTTTCCCCAACGATCCGCAACCTCAAGGTCACTAAGATGCTAGTTGACGGCGGGGCCGGCTTGAATCTAATCTCCTCTGCTATTCTCCGGAGACTCCAAGTTCCCGGCAGCGAGCTCGAAGAAACCGGCACATTCCAAGGAATCAACCCGGGAAGGAGCAAGCCGAAGGGAAAGATCACGCTGCCGGTAACATTTGGCAGCGAGCTGAATTTCAGAACTGAGAAGGTCACCTTTGACGTCGCTGACCTTCCATTGCCTTACAACGGGATCCTCGGCCGACCAGCACTCGCCAAGTTCATGGCGGCCTCTCACTATGCGTATAACATGCTCAAGATGCCCGGCCCGATAAGCGTCATTTCTGTCCCCGGCGACGAGAAGGATGCCCTTATATGCGCCGACCAATTATACCGGGACGCAACAACGGCAACGGCCCGCGGTCCGCTCGCCGCTGGAGCTTCCGGGGGAAAGAAGAAGTCCGGCAAGTGCTCTAGCGCCCACTCCGGCAAGCGCGCCTCTTCGGAGTGCTGCGCTGCCGTCGAGGACGTGCCATCAAGCCCCGCCGGCAAGAAGACCAAGACCGGCGAACGCTCTGGCGTCCACTCCGGCAAGCGCGTCTCTTCGGAGTGCTGCGCTGCCGTCGAGGACGTGCCATCGAGCCCCGCCGGCAAGAAGACCAAGCCCGGCGAACGCTCTGGCGCCCACTCTAGCAAGCGCGTCTCTTCGGAGTGCTGTGTTGCCGTCGAGGACGTGCCATCGAGCCCCGCCGGCAAGAAGGCCAAGCCCGGCGAATGCTCTGGTGCCCACTCCAGCAAGCGCGCCTCTTCGGAGTGCTGCGCTGCCATCGAGGACGTGCCATCGAGCCCCGCCCGCGAACACGAGAAAACGACGGCTGCTCCACCCGCAACCAAGAAGGTGCCCGCCAAGGAGGACGGCACTGGTGGTACCTTCACCATCAGTGCCACTCTCGGCCCCAAATAGGTAGGCGCGCTCGTTGCTTTCCTGCGGGCGAATGTTGATGTGTTTGCCTGGCAACCATCTGACATCCCCGGCGTTCCCAGGGAAGTGATTGAGCACCACCTTGCCGTCTGTCCTCATGCGCGGCCCGTCAAGCAAAAGGTCAGGAAACAAGCGGTGGAGCGCCAAGAGTTTATCGCTGAGGAAATCAAGAAGTTGGAAGCGGCAGGCCTCGTCAGAGGCATGCTCCATCCGACGTGGTTGGCCAATCCTCTCGTCGTGCGCAAGGCAAACGGGAAGTGGAGGCTTTGCATCGATTTCACCGATGTCAACAAAGCTTGCCCTAAAGATCCATTTCCCTTGACGCGCCTCGACCAGATTGTTGACTCCACGGCCGGATGCGACCTGCTTTCATTCCTTGATGCCTACTCCGGGTACCACCAGGTCTTCATGGCCGAAGAAGACGAAGAGAAGACTGCGTTCATCACTCCGTGCGGCACGTACTGTTTTGTGCGGATGCCTTTTGGACTGAAGAACGCGGGCTCGACATTTGCGAGGGTTGTCCACACTGCTTTTGAGCCACAGATCCACAGAAATGTGGAGGCCTACATGGACGACATTGTGGTCAAGAGCAGAAACAAGGCAACCTTGGTACAAGACTTGGAAGAGACCTTTGCAAACTTGCGCAAGATCAGCCTCAAGCTCAACCCCGAGAAGAGCGTGTTCGGAGTTCCCTCCGGCAAGCTTCTCGGGTTCTTCGTGTCTCAGCGTGGGATCGAAGCCAACCCCGACAAGATCAAGGCCATCGAGCAGATTGAAGCACCAACGCGTGTCAAGGACGTGCGAAGACTTGCCGGCTGCGTGGCGGCTCTCAGCAGATTTATTTCCAGGTCCGCGGAACGCGCCCTGCCGTTTTTCAAAATCTTGAAAAAGGCAGGTCCAGTAAAATGGACTCCGGAAGCGGAGGCTGCGCTGCAAGACTTGAAGAAATACCTGTCCTCCGCCCCTATTCTTGTCGCGCCTAGACCACAAGAGAAGTTGCTGCTCTACCTAGCGGCAACCAATCAAGTGGCTAGTGTTGCGTTAGTTGCGGAGAGGGAAGCTGATGACGAGCCAGCAGCAACGGCAAGCGCGTACGACGGCAAGCAGGGGGCTTCCCCGACAAGCTCTGGCCCCGGCAAAGGCGGATCCGCGCAAGCGCAAGGGGAAGTGCAGAGGAAGAGGATGGTGCAACGCCCAGTTTACTTCGTTAGTTCCCTCTTACAGGGGGCTAGGTCGAGGTACTCTGGTGTGCAGAAATTGCTCTTCGGCCTCCTCATGGCCTCGAGGAAGCAGCGCCATTACTTCCAAGCACACGAGATCACCGTGGTCACTCGCTTTCCGCTTAAGAGGATACTGCAGAATCCCGAAGCAACAGGCAGGATTGTCGAGTGGGCACTAGAACTGTCAAGCTTTGGCCTCAAATTCGAGAGCACATCGACCATCCAGAGCAGAGCATTGGCAGAGTTCATAGCAGAGTGGACGCCGGCACCGGACGAAGAAATTCCCGAGACGAGCATCCCCGGCAAGGAAGCAACCAAAGAGTGGCTGATGTACTTTGATGGTGCCTTTTCGCTGGAAGGCGCCGGTGTCGGCGTGCTGCTCATCGCGCCCACCGGAGAGCACCTCAAGTACGTCGTCCAGATGCACTTTCCCAAGGAGCAAGCAACCAACAATACGGCAGAGTATGAAGGTTTGCTCGCCGGTCTCAGGATCGCGGCGGAACTTGGGATCAAGAAGCTCATTGTCAGGGGTGACTCGCAGCTCGTCGTCCGCCAAGTGAACAAGGATTACCAGTGCCCGTCGATGGAAGCTTACGTTGATGGAGTGAGGAAGCTGGAAGAGCGCTTTGACGGCCTGCAAATGGAATACATTCCAAGAGCAGAGAACGACATCGCCGACGGCCTGTCCAAATGCGCCGCACTAAAGCTACCTGTGGAACCAGGGACTTTTGTGCTCAAGCTGACTCAACCATCCGTGACACCATCGACTGGGCCAAGCAAGAAGAGGAAATCGGTCTCCAGCGACTACCTTCCGGCAGAGCTTCCTGAAGCCGCCGCTAAGGGAGTCCCCGGGATCGACGCCAAGAGTGCTGAGGAGCTGCCCGCTCCGGCAAGCCCCAGGGTTTGTCCCGATGAAGCAGGCGCTCCCGGCAAGCCACGCCCCGGCAAGCCTGCCGGGGAACGTCAAGCTCCGGCTGAGCCCCAAGACCTCGCCGTGGAAGCTGATGTTCCCGCAGCCGCTGACATGCCTCTAGTCCTCGTCGTCGAGCCACAGGCTCTGACGTGGGCACAGCATATCGTCCGTTTCCTCCAGACAGGAGAGCTTCCCGAAGAACAAGAAGAAGCTGAAAGAGTAGCCCGGCAGTCCAGTATGTACCAGTTCATCGACAGCACACTGTACAGAAGAGGACGCAATAGGGTGAAATTGAAGTGCATCCACTGGGAAGACGGACAGAAGCTGTTGGCGGAGATACACGGAGGCATATGTGGGCACCACATTGGCGCCAGAGCACTTGCCGGAAAGGCGTTCCGGCATGGCTTCTTCTGGCCCACAGCCCTCCAGGATGCAACTGCACAAGTAACCAAGTGTGAAGCGTGCCAGTTCCATTCCAAGAAGATACACCAGCCAGCTCAAGCTCTCCAGACGATCCCTTTATCCTGGCCCTTCTCGGTCTGGGGGCTCGATATCCTCGGCCCCTTCCCTCGATCCGTCGGGGGCTTTGAGTACTTGTTCGTTGCCATCGACAAGTTCACAAAGTGGCCAGAAGTGGAACCAGTGAGGAAGGTGACCGCCCAGTCCGCGATCAAATTCTTCAGGTCGATTGTTTGCCGCTTCGGGATCCCCAACAGGATCATCACCGACAACGGTACGCAGTTCACAAGCCACGCCTTCATGCAGTACACCCAAGATCTCGGCACCAAGGTCTGCTTCGCTTCTGTTGCTCATCCCCGGAGCAACGGTCAAGCGGAAAGGGCCAACGCTGAGGTACTACGCGGGCTCAAGACCAGAAGTTTTGACAAGCTGCTCAAGCACGGACGGAACTGGATTGAGGAGCTGCCGGCGGTTCTTTGGTCGGTCAGAACGACGCCAAATCGAGCCACTGGCCAGACACCATTTGCTCTAATCTATGGAGCAGAAGTAGTTACCCCCACGGAACTCGTATACGGGTCACCTCGAGTGCTCGCTTATGATGAGCTTGAGCAAGAGCGGTCGCGTGAAGATGACGCACTGCTCCTCGAGGAAGATCGTCTCCAGGCCGCTGTGCGATCCGCTCGCTACCAGCAAGCTCTGCGTCGCTATCATAGCCGCAAAGTTAAGGCCAGGAGCCTCGAGGAAGGCGACCTTGTTCTTCGGCGCGTTCAGTCGGCCAAGATACACAACAAGTTGACGCCGAAGTGGGAAGGCCCTTACCGGGTGAAACGAGTCACGAGGCCCGGCGCCGTCCGCCTCGAGACTGAAGATGGTACTCCGGTGAGCAATTCCTGGAACATTGAGCATCTTCGCAAGTTTTACCCGTAAGGCGCGGTTGTCGGACCCCGTCCGGCAACCAACTCTTTGTACAAAAGTCTTGCCGCAGACGCATGTAATCCTTTGTACAAAGCCAGACGCAGACCCTGGCCGCAATTACGTGCTGGGGCCCCCCCAAGTTTTAGCATGCATGCTGAGTCGAGTCTCGTCCTTGGTTAGGGTTGATAGTGCCTAACAGTCGCTAACCCCTAACTTAGAGGTCGAGTCCGCGTCTTTTTCCCGTACTTTCCATTTGGCTCGCGGGAACTGCCTACCCTTGCCGAGCCGCTCAAGGACGCAGAAAGGGAGAAGGGCGAGCCAACACCCGCCTCCCGACAAGCCAGAGTCGCCGGGGGCTTCAACCTCAGATAAGTCTTTACATCCCTTATCATGCATTCTCTCGTGAGCTGCGGAATGTGAAAACCTTGCTTCCTCCTAAAAAGCTGTCGTGCTCTCTTAAGCGGCAAACCCCGGAGCGCGTTCCCGGGGCCCGCTTCGGATAATAGCCGCGGCGGCAAGGGGAGGAAGCGAGGGGCCAGAACCCGCCTTCTCCCTGCCTCCGCCTAGAGCGGGAGGAGGGCCAAGGGGCGCGGGGGACGGCAGGGTCCGTTGCCGGGCGGGGAAGTGTCTATCTTAACGGTGCAAAGGGTCCGCCCCTTGCCGCGGGATGTACCCGCGAGACAAATGATCCGGAAAACAACCCCTTTTCATTAAAAACATTCCACTCAGGTATAGTTCAGAGAGAATGAAAAACATGAAAGATGGGATTACAAGATTTTAATGCAACTAAGGCCCGAGGGCTTACAAGATAAAAAGAGATAAGGTGCCCGTAATCCCTTTCTTGTCTCTCTCCTCAGGAGGTACGGCAAGGAGGCGAGAAGGGCAAAAGGGGCGCCTAGACGAGCTACGGGTGGCAGAAGACGCCAAGAGAGCGTCCGAGGCCCCACCCCGGAGCTCCGGAGGCCGGAAGAAGACGGCGACGCCGGAAGCGGAGCTCGAGAAGGAGGCGGCGAGACGTCAACACGCTGTCGAGGGCATCTAGCCCTCGTACTCCGAGTTGACGGCCTTGCCGCCAACCTCTTCCGCAGCCTCGCCACTCCGGCCGAGAAGACGAAGCCCCGACAAGAGGAGCTTGCCGGGCCGGAGAGAAGACCCCGGCGGTCGTCGCCGCGAGCAGGGGTGGTGACGGCGTCTGGGGCGAGGTTGGAAGACGAGGCAGCGGCCTTGCCGCCCGTCCTCTTCCTCTTCCGCATCCTCCCTACGCCAGCCGCCCAAGGAGACGACCCCGGGGAGTTCACGGCGCCAGCGACGCGGACGATGGGGGCCGCCGGTGCCACGCGGAGCTGCGACTAGCGCCTAGTCGTGCC
Organism: Aegilops umbellulata; assembly: GCA_032464435.1. NCBI lineage: Eukaryota > Viridiplantae > Streptophyta > Magnoliopsida > Poales > Poaceae > Aegilops > Aegilops umbellulata. Next base: position 153,218,816 of record CP136058.1, on the reverse strand, counting down.
CGTCACCCCGGCGACCGCCCGCCCTCGTCGTCGCTGTCGCTCCCCTCCTCGTCTCTCTCGCTCGAGGAGGAGCCTTCGTTGTCGGAGGAGCTATCCACGCAGCACCGGGCCCGGGTGCCGAGGTCCCCGAAGACCTTGACGGAGAGCAGATCGCCCTCCATCAGCTTGAAATGGAGGGCGAACCCCGCCGTCAAGCTGTGGATCCGGGCGAACGACTTCCACCCTCGGCCCAGACACATCACGCCGGGGGCTCGGGATTCGACGTGGACTATCGTACCACTGATCCCGCAGCCCCTCATGCGTAGCCTCAGCGTCTCGTGTTGTTCCGCCTCCAAGACGTCCGCGAAGGGGGCCGGGAGGCGGAGGCGACGGCGAGGCGCCCGGCGCAGCCTGATGATGAACTCGCAGGGGTCGTCCCCGAGATGAACCGCCGGGGGAAACGGAGCCGCCGGCGGAGGCGAGGCCGGCGCGCCGTCCTGCCCGCCTCGAGCGCCTCGGCCCCGTCCACGGCCTCGTCCGCGACCTCACCCCCTCCCCCTTCCCCTTACGGTTGGCTCCGCCGCCGCGGGTGCAAGGGGAGGAGGGGCTCGCTGCCTGGCGGCAACCCTTGCCGCCACCGAAGAAGGACCAGGGTTCCCTTCCTCCATGACAGCTGGGGAGAGGGGACCAGGGATCTAAGAGAAGGAAGAAGGAAGGAGTACGGACCCTCGTCATCCCCTTCCGCTCCTTATAAAGGGGCGGAGTGGGGGCTCGGCCGCCCCGCCCAACCAATCAAAGCAGAGGAAGGGCAGGCGACGGGGCCGACCCTCTACTTCGACCCGCGTCGGCCCGGCTTCCTGCCTCCATCACCGCGACCCCAAGCGCATGGAGGACGCGTGGCGGGCGCGCAGGGCCGAGGCGACTGATGAGGCGACCTCTCTCCCCCCCCACTCGAAAGTGGGGGCGGACGTTTCGCTTCTCCAAATAAAAGAGATCGTGCCCGACGTGACGCATGCCTGCGGGCCTCAAGCCCCGCGCACGCCACCCACGTCACGCACGCCTCGCACGCCTCGCCCCCCCCCCCACGACGCCGCGATAAGCACGCGCCACTTGGGGAGGGCGCGACGAGCACGAAGTTAAGGAGCAGCGCAACCCAGGCCACGCGTGCCCGTGCACTGATAGGGCCTGGCCCAACAACGCTCGGCACCGTGTATGGCCCAGACCCGGGGGCTCCTGTCGGTGTACTAAAGTAGGGTTACCTTAGTACCCCGAACTTGTGCACGGGCAGTAGTAGCCTCCCGCGGCAAGGCCTGCCTGGGGAGCGACAAGAGTCTCCACGGCCCTTTCCGGGCCGGACGAAGGCCAAGTGATCGAGCCTAGAAGACCAAGCCCCGACAAGAGGAGCTTGCCGGGTCGAGAAGGCAAGGTCCAGCAAGAGGAGCTTGCCGGGCCAAGGCGACAAGGCCCCGGCAAGAGGAGCTTGCCGGGACGACTAAGCCGAAGCACCAAGGCCCCGGCGGGAGGAGCTCGCCGGGACGGCCAAGCCAAGGCACCCCAAGAGAAGCCCGCCGCGGCGCGCCGCGCGCCCAGGCAAGGCCTGGCGAGCGGCAAGCTCCCAGGTACGGCAAGGCAACTACCGCGGCAAGCCACTTGCCGCGGCAAACCACCACATCAGGCCCGCGCTCTAGCTCACCTGCCCACGCGTCGCTCTGGGGCTTCCCCGGAGACACGTGGCGGGGCGCCGCGCAACCTGAGACGCGCGGTGGCATGCGACGTTGGCAGAGTCGCCCCCGTGGCGAGCGGAGGCGCTCCTAACGGTCCGCCTCGGCACTGTTCAGGCGATCCAGACGGGCATTTAATGCCCTTGTCCCCCGCCGTCAGAGTTAGGTGCGATAGCACTGTGCGGCCACTATTCACACAATCCCTTGCCATTTTTACCCTCACCTGCGTCGCTCCCTGTGGGAAACCCCTTGGCATATAAAAGGAGGCCCATGCGCACGTAGAGAGGGGAGAAGGGACCAGAAGGGACCGGATGGGACCCGATCGGACCCAATAGGCCCTCGCCTACGTCCAGCTCCAACTTACTATAGCTTCTTGCGCTCCAGAGCAAGAACCCAAATCAACCAGACATGCAGCAGTAGGGTTTTACGCATCCATGCGGCCCGAAGCTGGGTAAAATCATTGTGTGTGTGTGTCGCCTCGATCTGCTCTTTGCGCATCCTCCGCCCCCGCCGAACCGACAAGGGGCTCCGTCCCCATAGGTGCTCGTGGAGGCCGATATCCCCCGACAATCAACCAGAGTGAGATCCGCACCAGAGTGGTACGGTAATCCTGTTCTGGAGGTCATGATATTAAATCATGATGAACCTACGAACTATGAAGAAGCAATGGTGAGCCCAGATTCCGCAAAGTGGCTTGAAGCCATGAAATCTGAGATGGGATCCATGTATGAGAACAAAGTATGGACTTTGGTTGACTTGCCTGATGATCGGCAAGCAATTGAGAACAAATGGATCTTTAAGAAGAAGACTGACGCTGATGGTAATGTTACTGTCTACAAAGCTCGACTTGTCGCAAAAGGTTTTCGACAAGTTCAAGGGATTGACTACGATGAGACTTTCTCACCCGTAGCGATGCTTAAGTCTGTCTGAATCATGTTAGCAATTGCCGCATTTTATGATTATGAAATTTGGCAGATGGGTGTCAAAACTGCATTCCCGAATGGATTTCTGGAAGAAGAATTGTATATGATGCAACCGGAAGGTTTTGTCGATCCAAAGGGAGCTAACAAAGTGTGCAAGCTCCAGCGATCCATTTATGGACTGGTGCAAGCCTCTCGGAGTTGGAATAAACGCTTTGATAGTGTGATCAAAGCATTTGGTTTTATACAGACTTTCGGAGAAGCCTGTATTTACAAGAAAGTGAGTGGGAGCTCTATAGCATTTCTAATATTATATGTGGATGACATATTACTGATTGGAAATGATATAGAATTTCTGGATAGCATAAAGGGATACTTGAATAAAAGTTTTTCAATGAAAGACCTCGGAGAAGCTGCTTACATATTAGGCATAAAGATCTATAGAGATAGATCAAGACGCTTAATTGGACTTTCACAAAGCACATACCTTGACAAGATTTTGAAGAAGTTCAAAATGGATCAAGCAAAGAAAGGGTTCTTGCCTGTGTTACAAGGTGTGAGATTGAGTAAGACTCAAAGCCCGACCACTGCAGAAGATAGAGAGAAAATGAAAGATGTTCCCTATGCTTCAGCCATAGGCTCTATCATGTATGCAATGCTGTGTACCAGACCTGATGTGTGCCTTGCTATAAGTTTAGCAGGGAGGTACCAAAGTAATCCAGGAGTGGATCACTGGACAGCGGTCAAGAACATCCTGAAATACCTGAAAAGGACTAAGGATATGTTTCTCATATATGGAGGTGACAAAGAGCTCACCGTAAGAGGTTACGTTGATGCAAGCTTTGACACTGATCCGGACGATTCTAAGTCGCAAACCGGATACGTGTTTACATTAAACGGTGGAGCTGTCAGTTGGTGCAGTTCTAAACAAAGCGTCGTAGCGGGATCTACATGTGAAGCGGAGTACATAGCTGCTTCGGAAGCAGCAAATGAAGGAGTCTGGATGAAGGAGTTCATATCCGATCTAGGTGTCATACCTAGTGCATCGGGTCCAATGAAAATCTTTTGTGACAATACTGGTGCAATTGCCTTGGCAAAGGAATCCAGATTTCACAAAAGGACCAAACACATCAAGAGACGCTTCAACTCCATCCGGGATCTAGTCCAGGTGGGAGACATAGAGATTTGCAAGATACATACGGATCTGAATGTTGCAGACCCGTTGACTAAGCCTCTTCCACGAGCAAAACATGATCAGCACCAAGACTCCATGGGTGTTAGGATCATTACAGTGTAATCTAGATTATTGACTCTAGTGCAAGTGGGAGACTGAAGGAAATATGCCCTAGAGGCAATAATAAAGTTATTATTTATTTCCTTATATCATGATAAAGGTTTATTATTCATGCTAGAATTGTATTAACCGGAAACATAATGCATGTGTGAATACATAGACAAACAGAGTGTCACTAGTATGCCTCTACTAGACTAGCTCGTTAATCAAAGATGGTTATGTTTCCTAACCATGAACAAAGAGTTGTTATTTGATTAACGAGGTCACATCATTGGTTGAATGATCTGATTGACATGACCCATTATATTAGCTTAGCACCCGATCGTTTAGTATGTTGCTATTGCTTTAATCATGACTTATACATGTTCCTATGACTATGAGATTATGCAACTCCCGTTTGCCAGAGGAACACTTTGGGTACTACCAAACGTCACAACGTAACTGGGTGATTATAAAGGAGTATTACAGGTGTCTCCAATGGTAGATGTTGGGTTGGCGTATTTCGAGATTAGGATTTGTCACTCCGATTGTCGGAGAGGTATCTCTAGGCTCTCTCGGTAATGCACATCACTTAAGCCTTGCAAGCATTGCAACTAATGAGTTAGTTGCGGGATGATGTATTACGGAACGAGTAAAAAGACTTGCCGGTAACGAGATTGATTTAAGTATTGGAAACTGACGATCGAATCTCGGACAAGTAACATACCGATGACAAAGGGAACAACGTATGTTGTTATGCGGTCTGACCGATAAAGATCTTCGTAGAATATGTAGGAGCCAATATGGGCATCCAGGTCCCGCTATTGGTTATTGACCGGAGACGTGTCTCGGTCATGACTACATTGTTCTCGAACCGTAGGGTCCGCACGCTTAACGTTACGATGACAGTTATTATGAGTTTATGCATTTTGATGTACCGAAGGTTGTTCGGAGTCCTGGATGTGATCACGAACATGACGAGGAGTCTCGAAATGGTTGAGACATAAAGATTGATATATTGGAAGCCTATGTGTGGACATCGGAAGTGTTCCAGGTGAAATCAGGATTTTACCGGAATACCGGGAGGGTTACCGGAACCCCCCGGGAGCCAAATGGGCCATAGTGGGCCTTAGTGGAAAGGAGAAAAGGGGCTGCCCTAGGTGGCCGCGCGCCTCCCCCCTTCCCCTAGTCCTATTAGGACTAGGAGAGGTGGCCGGCCCCCTCTCTCCCTCTCCCCCTTGAGGAGTCCTAGTCCAACTAGGATTAGGGGGAATCCTACTCCCGGAGGGAGTAGGACTCTCCTGGCGCGCCAAGGGCTTGGCCGGCCAGCCCCTCCCCCTGGATCCTTTATATACGGAGGCAGGGGGCACCCCAGAGACACAAGTTGATCTTCGTGATCGTTCCTTAGCCGTGTGCGGTGCCCCCCTCCACCATATTCCACCTCGGTCATATCGTTGCCGTGCTTAGGCGAAGCCCTGCGCCGGTAGTGCATCAAAATCGTCACCACGCCGTCGTGCTGACGGAACTCCTCCCTGAAGCTTTGCTGGATCGGAGCCCGGGGATCGTCATCGAGTTGAACGTGTGCCAAGAACTCGGAGGTGCCGGAGTAACGGTACTAGGATCGGTCGGATCGGGAAGACGTACGACTACTTCCTCTACGTTGCGTCAACGCTTCCGCTTCGGTCTACGAGGGTACGTAGACAACGCTCTCCCCTCTCATTGCTATGCATCACCATGATCTTGCGTGTGCGTAGGAATTTTTTTTGAAATTACTACGTTCCCCAACAGGTGGCGAGGCGATCGAGACAACGGTTCTCGCCCTCCACGTGATCCGCAAAGTTGAGGCCCTTGTTCTTCCGCAACAGCTTCTCGGCCTCCAGCTCCTTGGCCAGGGTCCCCTCTCGCATTGTAGCCTCCGACAACACCTTCTCGAGACCCTCCAGCTTCAGCTTGAGGTCTTTGATGGAGTTGTTGGCCTCGGAGAGCTCCCCAGCCTTGCTGACGACCGCGCCCTGCGCCTCTGTCAGAGCACTGTTGAGTGTGTCCTTTTCCTGGGACAGCTTCAGGGCCTGCTCCTTCATCCTGTCGTGCTCTTCCTCCAGCTCCTCCACCTTGCCGGCGTGAACCTGGGCCTCGACATTGAGTGCCTCCATGTGCCTCTTCTCCAGCTCACTGGTCCGCTGCAAGACAAGCTTCGCCACCTCTGCATCCTTGCCATGAAGCATGGCGGCAAGCTTCTCCTCGCGTGCAGCAAGGTCCTCCTCCTGGGAGTGCAGGGCGGCCTCATGCTGGGTCCGGGAGGCTTCGGCGGCCGCGGCCAAGTTCCTCGCCGTCTCTTGAGCTTTCTCGACATCGGCGACATTCATGGTGAGCTCCACGTCGCGCCTGGCCAGCTTGCCTTGGGCGGCCTTGAGCTCCTCGTGGGCCTCGCGAAACCAGTTCTATGTCTCGGCAACGGTGCTCCTGGAGGTCCGCCTCTGCCTTCTCCACCACCGCTGTCCTGGACTTAACTTTGTCTAAGAGGGTGCGGTGGAGCGCCTGGAGCTTCTGGAAGCTGGCGCCCATGGCGTGGAGGAGCCGCTCTTCCTGCGAACCACCGCCACCAACGATTGGCTCGTCAACGACTTCGAGCCCGGCGGCGGCAAGCACCTCGTCATTGAACACCTCTCCTTCAACAGGCGTCCTGGTGCTCGACGCGCCTGGAAGGTGGACGAACAAGTCGTCGCTCACCCTCAGGTACTTGCCGGAGCTGGAAGCAGCAGAGGAGGAAGGCCGGTCACCTGCCTCCTCCTCCGTCTCCCCGGCAAGCCCCTTGCCGACCTCCTCAGCGGCAGCCTTGTCGGCCTCCCCGGTAGGCCCCTCGACGGCCTCCTCGGCAGCGTCCTTGGCGGGCTCCTCTACGGCGAACTTCTCGGCGTCCACCTCGGCGGCCTTGGCGATGCCCTCGATGACGGCGTCCACGTCCTCTGGGTCCATTGAGGAGGAATCTAGGCGCCGAAGAAAGGGGTGAGGCAAAGCCAAGACCAAGAACCGGAAAGAAGAAGAAGCAGGGACGAACGGCGAACAACTTACCGGTGCCGGCACCCAGCTGGGAAACCGAAGTCCCCTCCCCGCCAACATTTGGCGTCGAGGCAAAGCCACCGGCGCCCAAGTTCTCTTCCCCCGCCTCCATGTGTGTGGTCTCGGTGCTTGGCGCCCTTGCCGGGGATGTCCCTCGGTGCGGTGTGGTCGATGGGGGCAGCGTGTTGGGAGTAGCCCCATGTGGCTCCTCCTTCTGCTGCTCCCCTCCTACACACCTGGCAAGGTCAGCACCAAAGTGTCACGCCCCTGACACATGTCGAAGAGAGAAGAATGATGAACTTACACTGGGGGTTTTGCTGGGGGCTGCTGTCCGGGCTGCTCAATACCACCAAGGGCGCCCTCGAAGTACTAGCCGGGGGCTGGCCACCCACTGAGACCTTGGCCCTTTTTGCTCTCTGGGCCAGCATCTCCGCGTCCCTACAAAGATGAAAACAAGTCAAGATCAGTAATGCAGGTTGGGGAGGCAGAGGTATCGGAGAGGAACCGGATGCTTACTCATCATTCTCCTCTCCTCTGCGGTCTTCCTCTTCCTCCTCGGACCGAGGGATCCATAATCAAAGGTGATCCCCGCACCGACGTTCGCTGGAGGAGGGGAGGGAGGCGCCGTCTGGGCACACTTGGATGGAGAAGGAGCGGCCGTCTTCTTCTTCACCGCGACCTTCGCCGGCTTCTTCGCCGCCGCAGCCCTCGTGTGGGGCCGGGACCCCTCCAAGCTCAGCTGCGGCTGTGCAGCCCTGCGGGGCCGAACCGGCTCAACGAAACTGGCCCGCCGCAGGACTCGCCCCCTCCCGCCCGTGCACCGTTTTGGGCCTGACCCAACAACGTATCACACTTATGTGTGGCCCAGGCCCGGGGGCTCCTGTCGGTGTACAAAACTAGGGGCACATTTTGGTACCCCTTTACCTATGCACGGGCAGTCAGAGCCGCGCCCGCGACCACACCAAGCAGAGCGAGGGAGGTGAGCCAAGGTAAGACCGAAGCCCAAGATGGCCAGAGCAACGCCAAGACCAAGGCCACAAAGAGCAATGGGACGAAGCAGGCTCCCCCGGCAGGAGACCTTTGCCGGGGGCAGCCTCAGCAGCCCTGGCAAGACCCTTGCCAGGGCAGCTCGCCCCACACCAATAGGAGTGAGCCACCCTTGAGCCCACGACCCCCAACTACATCATCCGCATGGAGCCATGGCTTGGGAAGGCACCTCCAAGGTGGCATGCAGATCTTTGTGAAGACATATCCAAGAATAGACGAGGATTAGAAGACGACGACCCCCGGCAAGACCCTTGTCGGGAACAACGGCGTACCACGGCAAGACCCTTGCCGAGGACGACGGCGTGCCACGACAAGACCCTTGCCGGGCCACCCGACAAGGCCATTACCAAGGGTGCTAGCACGTCCACCACTAGGCCCGCCGGCGACCAAGTTTCTACCGCCGTTCGCATACAGCTGCCAGCCCAACCAGCTGGGTAGGCACCTGCGTGGCGACATGCAACTCCCAGGCCAACCCATCAAGCGCCTGCGTGGCGGCATGCAGATCCTCGCGATGGCTCCACCACCAAGCCACCTCAGCTGCTCGCCTGCCTACATGGCGCCGCACGAATCACTGGCCAGGGCGTGTGTCAAAGCAAGGAAGAGCGGCGATGGACGGGACGAGCCTCGCCCCCATCCCCGTTAAAGCAAAGGGACACCTGCACGATGCATTAAATGCGTCTTGTCCTGTAATACAAAGGATAACCTCGCAACACTTCTGCCTTTCCACCTCCTGTGTGCCACGGTGGCAACCCCTTTTTCTATAAAAGGAGGCCCAAGGTGACGAGGAGAGGGATTCGGCTTTTTAGAGCTCGTTACACTCCGTAGCTAGTTCGAGAACTCAGAATACATCCACCAAAGCAGGACTAGGGTTTTACGCATCCTCGCGGCCGAACCTGGATAAACGAAACGCGTGCTCTTTGTTAGATCCGCTCTTCTCTCAACCCCTCACCCCGCAACTGCAGTAGGGATTATTGTGATCCCATAGGTGTCGTTCTCCACCGACATATGGTTAGAAAATAGATGATACGTCTCCAATGTATTAATATGCTATTATATTATCTGTTTTGGATGTTTTATATGCATTAATATGCTATTTTATATGATTTTGGGACTAACCTATTAACCTAGAGCCTAGAGCCAGTTCCTGTGTTTCCTTGTTCTAGAGTTTTGCAGAAAAGGAATATCAAACGGAGTCCAAACAGAATGAAACTTTCGTGATGATTTTTCTTGGACCAGAAGACATCCAGAGGACTTGGAGTACACGTCAGGAAAGCCACGAGGCGGCCACAAGGACGGAGGGTGCGCCCAGGGGGTTAGGACACGCCCCCCATCCTTGTGGGCCCCTCGTGACTCCACCGACCTATTTCTTTTGCCCATATATTCTCAAATAGTCCAAAACCTACCAGGAGAGCCACGAAAACACTTTTCCATCGCCGCAACCTTCTGTACCCATGAGATCCCATCTAGGGGCCTTTTCTGGTGTCCTGCCGGAGGGGGACTCGATCACAGAGGGCTTCTACATCAACACCATTGCCTCTCCGATGAAGCGTGAGTAGTTTACCACAGACGTACAGGTCCATAGCTAGTAGCTGATGGCTTCTTCTCTCTCTTTGATTCTCAATACCGTGTTCACCTCGATGTTCTTGGAGATCTATTCGATGTAATAGTTTTTTGCGGTGTGTTTAACGAGATCCGATGAATTGTGGATTTATGATCAGCTTATCTATGAATAGTATTTGAATGTTCTCTGAATTCTTATATGCAGGATTTGATATCTTTGCAAGTCTCTTCGAACTATCGATTTGGTTTGGCCAACTAGATTGGTTTTTCATGCAATGGGATAAGTGCTTAGCTTTGGATTCAATATTGTGGTCCTTGACCCAAGTGATAGAAGGGGAACCAACATGTATTTTATTGTTGCCATCGAGGATAACAAGATGCGGTTTTCATCATATGGCTTGAGTTTATCCCGCTACATCATGTCATCTTGCTTAATTTATTACTCTGTTCTAGGAACTTAATACTCTAGATGTAGGCAGGAGTCGGTCGATGTGTGGAGTAATAGTAGTATGTGCAGGTAGGAGTCGGTCTACTTTATACGGACGTGATGCCTATATTCACGATCATTGCCTTAGATATTTTCATAACTTTGCACTTTTCTATCAATTGCTCGGCAGTAATTTGTTTACCCACCGTAATATTTTCTATCTTGAGAGAAGCCTCTAGTGAAACCTATGGCCCCCGGGTCTACTTTCCATCATATAAGTTTCCGACCTACAATTGTAGTTTCCTATTTACTTCCTTTGCAATCTTTACTTTCCGTTCCATAAACCAAAAATACCAAAACATTAATTTATCATTTATCCATCTCTATCAGATCTCACTTTGCAAATAACCATGAAGGGATTGACAACCCCTTTATCGCGTTGGGTGCAAGTTGGTGTTTGTTTTTGCAGGTACTCGGTGACTTGTGCGTTGTCTTCTATTGGATTGATACCTTGGTTCTCAAAACTGAGGGAAATACTTACTCTACTTTGCTGCATCACCCTTTCCTCTTCAAAGGAAAAACCAACGCAAGCTCAAAAGGTAGCAGGAAGAATTTCTGGCACTGTCACCGGTGAGATCTATGCCAAGTCAATACATACCAAGTAGCCATCATAAACTCTCATCCCTTGCATTAAATTATTTGCCATTCACCTCTCATTTTCCTCTCCCCCACTTCTAAAATGATTTTTGAAAAGATTTGCCTTTTGTTAACCCCTCTTCCGTTTGTCCTTTTCATTTGCCTTTTGTGTGCTTGTCTCGCTCCTATGGCTAGTCCTCCCATCATTGTTGGCACTCTTGATAACGAAGTTCTCAATTTTATACAAAGGGAGGGATAAAACATAAAAGATGCTTGGTATAAAATTTGCAATGCTCAAAATAGATCTATTCAAAAGCAACCTATTTTTGTTCTTCTTCGCAATTTTTATGTGGCCGTTACTCCTTGGAATAGATATTTTCTAGATACCATTACTGGAGGGAATTTCTTGGCTAGCCATACTTCTTATTCTTACAATGCCATGATAGATTTTTTAGGTCCATCACCTCTTTTGGTCAATGGAACTGTTTTAACCTTGGAGCATGTAATGCAAAGGCTTGATATTATTGAAAATAAGATTGCTACCGTTGAGTTGATTGAAAATTTGGATAAAAAGATTCATAATCAAATTACTCAATATGGATCTAAAGTTGGAGTTACTTTAAATAATCTTAGGGAAACGGAACCCCTAGTTAATGGAAAGATAGATCAAGATTCTACCAGAATTGGCAAACTAGAGGATATTATTACCAACTTGGGTTCCAATTTTTCCTCCCTCAAAACTAGTCAAAAGCTTCCTCCTACTAAGATTGCCAAGTTTATTTATGGTCCTAAGGATAAGGGTGAATCTTCTAGTAAAGATAACGAAGATCTCAAATCCATAAGTATCCACCCCGATTCTTTTGATATTATTAAGGGACCCATTGCCACAAATGAATTTCTTGATTTCTTGCCTAGAGTTTGGTCATTTATAAAACTAGAGAATCTCCTAAGAATTATAAGTGCACAATTGAAGAATTACAAACCGAAGATGAGAATACTTAGATCTATTCGTGTTATATTCCTAGCTAAGGGCGTTAAACAATAGTGCTTGTTGGGAGGGAACCAAATTTTATTTTTTGTTTTTGCTTTTTAGGTTCTGTTTTGCAATAAGTAATTCATCTAGCCTCTGGTTAGATGTGGTTTTGTGTTTCAATTAATGTTTGTGCCAAGTAAGACCTTTGGGATAGCTTACTGTGATGGTTGATTTGATCTTGCTGAAAAACAGAAACTTTTGTACCCAGGAAAATAATTCTAATTTTTAATAGAAGTGTGCTTTTGATTTGATTCTTTTTGCAGAAGATTAATAAACAAATTGCTTAGGTCTTCCTAATTTTTCAGAACTTTTGGACTTACAAAAGTATTCTAACTATCCAGATTGCTACAGACTGTTCTGTTTTTGACATATTCTGTTTTCTATGTGTTGTTTTCTTATTTTGATGAATCTATGGTCGTATCGGGGGGGGGGGGGTATGAACCATGGAAAAGTTGGAATAAAGAATGAGTTCACAATAGTATCAAAAGTGGTGATTTATTTTCTTATACTAACGGAGCTTATGAGATTTTCTGTTCAGTTTTGTGTTGTGAAGTTTTCAAGTTTTGGGTAAGGATTTGATGGACTGTGGAATGAGGAATGGCAAGAGCCTAAGACCGGGGATTCCCAAGGCACCCCAAGGTAATATTCAAGGACAACCAGGAGCCTAAGCTTGGGGATGCCCCAGAAGGCATCCCCTCTTTCGTCTTCGTCTATCGGTAACTTTACTTGAGGCTATATTTTTATTCACCACATGATATGTGTTTTGCTTGGAGCATCTTGTATGATTTGAGTCTTTGCTTTTTAGTTTGCCACAATCATCCTTGCTGTACACACCTTTTGAGAGAGACATGCATGAATCATGATTTGATAGAATACTCTATGTGCTTCACTTATATCTTTTGAGCTAGGCAATTTTTATGTAGTGCTTCACTTATATCTTTTTAGAGCATGGTAGTGGTTTTATTTTAAACAAATTGATGAACTCTCGTACTTCACTTATATTATTTTGAGAGCCTTTGAAACAGCATGGTAATTTGCTTTGGTTATAAATTTAGTCCTAATATGATATGCATCCAAGAGGGATATAATAAAAGCTTTCATATAAAGTGCACACTATGAGAAGTTTGATTCCTTATGATTGTTTTGTGATATGAAGATGGTGATATTAGAGTCATGCTAGTGAGTAGTTGTGAATTTCAGAAATACTTGTGTTAAGGTTTGTGAGTCCTGTAGCATGCATGTATATATGGTTAACCGTTATGTAACGAAGTTGGAGCATGAGATCTTTTTTGATTGTCTTCCTTATGAGTGGCGGTCGGGGACAAGCGATGGTCTTTTCCTACCAATCTATCTCCCTAGGAGGATGCACATAGTACTTTGTTTCGACGACTAATTGATCTTTGAATAAATATGTGAGTTCTTTACGACTAATGTTGAGTCCATGGATTATACGCACTCCCACCCTTCCACCATTGCTAGCCTCTCTTGTGCCACACAACTTTCGCCGGTATCATAAACCCACCATATACCTTCCTAAAAAAAGCCACTGTACCTACCTATTATGGCATTTTCATAGACATTCTGAGATATATTGCCATGCAACATTCCACCGTTCCGTTTATTATGACACGCATCATCATTGTCATATTTCTTTGCACGATCATGTAGTTGACATCGTATTTGTGGCAAAGCCACCGTTCATCATTTTATACATGTCGCTCTTGATTCATTGCACATCCCGGTACACAACTGGAGGCATTCATATAGAGTCATATCTTCTTCTAGTATCGAGTTGTAATTTTTGAGTTGTAAGTAAATAGAAGTATGATGATCTTCCTTTTTTTAGAACATTGTCCCATGTGAGGAAATAAAAGAAAGAAAAAAAGATAAAAAAGGGAGAGAAAGAAAAAAAGAGAAAGAAAGAAAAAAAGAGAAAGAAAAAAAAGAGAAAGAAAAAAAACAAAAAGAGAAAGGAAAAAAGAGAGAAAAAGAGAGAAAGGGCAATGTTACTATCCTTTTCCATACTTGTGCTTCAAAGTAGCACCATAATCTTCATGATAGAGAGTCTCCTATGTTGTCACTTTCATATACTAGTGGGGATTTTCATTATATAACTTGGCTTGTATATTCGAACGATGGGCTTCCTCAATTTGCCCTAGGTCTTCATGAGCAAGCAAGTTGGATGCACACCCACTTAGTTTTCTTTTTGAGCTTTCATAAACTTATAGCTCTAGTGCATCCGTTGCATGGCAATCCCTACTCACTCACATTGATGTCTATTAATGGGCATCTCCATAGCCCGATGATACGCCTAGTTGATGTGAGACTATCTCCTTCTTTTTGTCTTCTCCACAACCACCTTCTATTCCACCTATAGTGCTATGTCCATGCCTCACACTCATGTATTGCGTGGAAGTTGAAAAGGTTTGAGAACATCAAAAGTATGAAACGATTGCTTGGCTTGTCATCGGGGTTGTGCATGATTTGAATATTTTGTGTGATGAAGATGGAGCATAGCCAGACTATATGATTTTGTAGGGATAAGCTTTCTTTGGCCATGTTATTTTGAGAAGACATAATTATCTTGTTAGTATGCTTGAAGCATTATTATCTTTATGTCAATAATAAACTTTTGTTTTGAATCATAAGGATATTAACATTCATGCCACAATAAAGAAAATTACATGGATAAATATGTTAGGTAGCATTCCACATCAAAAATTCTGTTTTTATCATTTACCTACTCGAGGACGAGCAGGAATTAAGCTTGGGGATGCTTGATACGTCTCCAACGTATCTATAATTTTTGATTGTTCCACGCTATTATATTATCTGTTTTGGATGTTTTATATGCATTAATATGCTATTTTATTTGATATTTGGGACTAACCTATTAACCTAGAGCCCAGTGCCAGTTCCTGGTTTTTCCTTGTTTTAGAGTTTCAAAGAAAAGGAATATCAAACAGAGTCCAAATGGAATGAAACTTTAGCGATTATTTTTCTTGGGCCAGAAGACATCCAGAGGGCTTGGAGTACACGTCAGGAAAGCCACGAGGCGGCCACAAGGATGGAGGGCGCGCCCCCATCCTTGTGGGCCCCTCGTCACTCCACCGACCTATTTCTTCCACCTATATATTCTCAAGTAGTCCAAAACCTACCAGGAGAGCTACGAAAACACTTTTCCACCGCCGCAACCTTCTGTACCCATGAGATCCCATCTAGGGGCCTTTTTCGGCGTCCTGCCGGAGGGAGATTCGATCATGGAGGGCTTCTACATCAACACCATTGCCTCTCTGATCACGGGTCCATAACTAGTAGCTAGATGGCTTCTTCTCTCTCTTTGTTTCTCAATACCATGTTCTCCTCGATGTTCTTGGAGATCTATTCGATGTAACATTTTTTTGCGATGTGTTTGCCGAGATCCAATGAATTCTGGATTTATGATCAGCTTATCTATGAATATTATTTGAATCTTCTCTGAATTCTTATATGCATGATTTGATATCTTTGCAAGTCTCTTCGAACTATCGATTTGGTTTGGCAACCTAGATTGGTTTTTCTGGCAATGGGATAAGTGCTTAGCTTTGGGTTCAATCTTGCGGTGCTTGATCCCAGTGACAGAGGGAACCGACACATATTGTATTGTTGCCATCGAGGATAACAAGATGGGGTGTTCATCATATTGCTTGAGTTTATTCCACTACATCATGTCATCTTGCTTAATGTGTTACTCTATTCTATGAACTTAATACTCTAGATGCAGGCAGGAGCCGGTCGATGTGTGGAGTAATAGTAGTAGATGCAGGCAGGAGTCGGTCTACTTTAGACGGACGTGATGCCTATATTCATGATCATTGCCTTCGATATCGTCATAACTTTGCGCTTTTCTATCAATTGCTCAGCAGTAATTTGTTTACCCACCGTAATATTTTCTATCTTGAGAGAATCCTCTAGTGAAACCTATGGCCCCGGGTCTACTTTCCATCATATAAGTTTCCGATCTAAAATTTTAGTTTCCTATTTACTTCCATGCAATCTTTTACTTTCCGTTCCATAAACCAAAAATACCAAAACATTACTTTACCGTTTATCCATCTCTATCAGATCTCACTTTGCAAATAACCGTGAAGGGATTGACAACCCCTTTATCGCGCTGGTTGCAACTTGTGCGTTGTCTCCTACTGGATTGATACATTCGTTCTCAAAACTGAGGGAAATACTTACTCTACTTTGCTGCATCACCCTTTCCTCTTCAAGGGAAAAACCAACACAAGCTCAAGAGGTAGCAATAGAAAAGCTGATCATCTTATGTACTCAATATATTAAAAAACTGACAGTGCAATTCAAAAGCTTACATGGCTCTTGAACCATTTCGCAAATCCTGCCATAACTAGTTTGTCAATGTTTCTTGGATTTTGCGGCAGTAACTCTTTTTTCTAGATGCTGCACAACATAGTGATCGCGTTAAACATCTAAATATATAAGAATGTGCTACAAGTTAAGTAGATTATGATGTATAAGCTGTAGTACTTAGCACTTACTCGATATAAGGTAGAATCTCAGGATAGTTATTCAACACATACCAAACCATTTTGTCCGAATATTTAGGTTTGTCGTCTTGTCGACTCTTCCTTGTAACTCGAACAGAACAATCGAAAACATTGAGCCCGGGATTGTCTTCACCCACCTCTTTGCTAAGTTGACCAGCTGTTTCAATGTATTTTGAGCAGAATGTCAATGCTTCTGTAGCAATGTAGGCCTCTGCAATGGAACCCTTGGGTCTAGCTCTAGTCGTAACATAGCCGCCTTTCAATAGGGTACATCCAGCCATACTGTACTGGACCTCTAAGTAGTGCCTCATCAGGTAGATGAACAGCCAAATGCACCATCACATCAAAGAAGGCTGGAGGATATATCTTCTCAAGGTCACGTAGGATAGTTGGTATCTTGTCTCTAAGACGCTCCAAAGCATCTATCCTGATATTTCTACTATAGAGTTCCCTGAAGAATTGTCCCAACTCTGCAATTGCTCTATATAAGTCAAGGCGGCCCAATCCTCTAAGGATAATAGGTAAAATCCTTTGAAGCAGGACTTGGCAGTCATGATTTTTCAACCCTTGTACCTTGTTTCTCCTTTCATGGTTGGAAGCAAATCCATGTGGGAATCTCACACGTGACAGGACCTCGCCGAATTCTTTCCTTTTTACCTTGTCCAAGATGTACACAGCTGGTGCCTTATCCTGTGGTTTACCTTCATCTTCCACCTGCAAATCCTTTCTGATACCTAGGTGTGTCAAATCAATCCTAGATTTTAAGGTATCTTTCATGTTGCCTTCAATATTAACAAGTGTGCCAATAATACCGTCACATATATTTTTCTTGATGTGCATCACATCAAGATTATGCCGCAGATCCAAATATTTCCAAAACTCCAAGTCCCACAAAGTGGACCCGCGGGTAAACAATAATCTCTCTTCTGCCCTACCACGCTTCCTTTTCCCGCTACCATTATCGGGTTGGTTTCCTGGTGTATATGCCTGACCTTCTCTAATTCCACTTACAACTCATCGGTGGTGAGCCTCTTTGGCGCATCACGGTTTTCATGCTTTACATTGAACACATATCTTCAGTATTTTGTAGGACACGGCTTGTCCTTGGCAAGGAAACAGTGGTGTCCAATGTAATAGATCTTGCTAAGTACTGCGTATGATAGCGGATTCCTGTCACAGCGAACACATGCAGTGTAACCATGTGTCGTTCGCCCTCACATTGTGCCCAAAGCCGGATAATCATGGATGCACCAAATTATAACAACACGCAGAAAGAAATCAGCTGGTGGGCTACTATATAGGTCCCGAGTGAGAACACCCCTCCATAGATGTTGAAGTTCCTCCACAAGAGGCTCCATGAATAAATCAAAATCCTTTCCAGGACTTTTTGGACCTGGGATGAGCAAGGCCATCATGTAGTTTGATTCTTTGGTGCAAAAATTTGGAGGCATGTTGTAAGGGATAACAAGCACTGGCCACATGCTATATGTGTCGCTTTGGTGGCCAAATGGGTTAAATCCATCTGAAGCTAAGCCAAGTCTAATGTTTCTCGGGTCAGTAGCAAACTTTTTGTGTTTCTAATTGAAGCTTTTCCAGTCACTACCATGAGATGGATGGATCATTACATTCTGATCTCTGTACTCCTGGTTCCTAGAATGCCACAATACATCATCTCTTGTTTCAGCATCATGAAACAACCTCTGCAATATTGGTATAATTGGAAAATGTCTCAGAACATTATGAGGAATCCTCTTCACTTCATCGCCATCTTTCCACCTTGATGATTTGCATTTCGGGCATTCACTTAAGTTGGCATAATCCTTCCAGAACAGAACACAATTATTCTTACAAACATGGATCATATCATATCCAATTCCAACTACACGAAGGAAATTCTTCGTTTTACTTTAGGTGTGTGGCAGCTCAAACACATCTGGGAAAGATTTGCAGAAAGCAGCCAACATCACATAGAATGACTTGTTGGTCATCCGCTCAGATGTCTTCACCTGAAGAATGGTGACCATAGCTGAGAATACTAACAGCTTATTTCCTGGGGTGACAACCATGTTGCGTTGTTCCAACATGCGGGCCCACCATTTTTCTTCTGCAGGTGAAAGTTCATGAAATGCACGAGCATTTCGTAGCATTGTTTTAATTTTGGTCAAACCCACTGGCTCCGGCACCACCACCTCCTCCTCCTCTTCCACCTGAGCATCAGGCATATCAAGATGGTGATCTGCTGCTTCCACATAGTCAGTAACATTGATGTTCACAGCTTCACCATGATGAACCCACCTAGTATATGTGACCGACATCCCATACAAGTGTATATGATTTTGCACAGTTGACTGGGGTCTTGTAACTAAATTCATACAACTGCTACACTGGTAGAGCACATCTGATTCCGGACCACCGTATTCAGCTCTGATAAAGTTCATGAAGTTTTCAAACCCCTCGACATATGTAGTGGAGAATCTTCAAGCAGCAGTTATCCAAGTCCTGTCCATCTGTTAGACATACAAATTAGTTCTTCTAGTAGATATTATAGGAAAAACATATATGCTTTTTTATTAAGTCCAGAAAAATACCTAGGTCGATGTGTAAAGATATGGCAAGCTATTTGGACACGAAGATCTAAGTAACGAAATATATGTAAAGCTAATTCAGCAAACATATTTGAGTGCTAAATTATGGCAGGCTGTTTCAATAGTCAATGAGGCCGAGCACACAGCCATCGAAGGCCATTTGAGCAACAAAGATAGACTATAAAATGGTGTAGAGCTATTTCACCTAACAGATTGGCTACTAGACCATGGCAATCTACGTCACAATAAATATAAGGCAGGATATTTTAGCAACTAATCGGGCCTGGCATGCCATCTCAGCTAAGCAGGTTGAGTGCAGAACAGGGCAAGGAAGCTTCTTAAGCAGAGCATATTGACTGTAAACTACTTCGGAAAACAGAGAAATTAACAACGTCTATCAGCTAACATTCAGCACTACTCCGACATGCATGGGGCCTCAGTCTAGAATGCACGTACTATGGGAGAAGCTGACAGCCGTGCGTCTCCACAAGAACGTCGCCAGTGGTGTGGGCGCAGCTAGAGGATGATAGTCTACGAGAGCGTACTGTGGGGGTGAGAGGATCGCCGTGCGTCCCCACGACGAACCGCGGTGCCTACGTATTGGCGCGGCGGGGAGGGCGGCTTTGGCAGAGCGAATGGAGTGGAGGGGCCAGGGGGAGGGGGGTTTGGGGAATATTATTGGCTAGTTGGCCAAAGGGCGTTGAATTTTGGATTTGGGGGGATTTTTGCACGGTGGGCTCGGGAGTTTGGCGCATGGTCAGTTTCTCCAAGTGCGGTCCCACGTGTCAGTGAAGAGGCAAGTCGAAGCGCGTTCCGTTTTCATGAGCCGTGTGCAGGACCGACCGTGTGAGGGGTGCAATGCGACCGCGAGAGGAATTCTGTGAGTGTACTGCCTTTTTTCCTTTTAAACATGGTGCTTCGTGCGATCCATCGATACTAATACTAGTAATTTGGTAACCCCGAGTAAAACGGCGCGACCTGGTCTTTTCCCCGCGATATGCTGGGAGGTTGGCCTAGTTGGTTTTTTAGGACGAGTAATGCCACACCTACGTAATCCTAGTTACGTAATTAACGTAATGTGAAACGTGTGGGTTGTTGATTGGAGATTGGGGGGAGGGAGGGGCCCACCACCATGAAAATCAGGGGGGAGAGAGGGAGGCAATTTACATTAACCCTTTCGTAGGTTCCCGTAGATGTAGAAAGATGTGAAATGCGTGAATGTGTAGTCGACGTATGATGACCCACAAGTATAGGGGATCTATCATAGTCCTTTTGATAAGTAAGAGCGTCGAACCCAACGAGGAGCAAAAGGAAATGACAAGCGGTTTTCAGCAAGGTATTCTCTGCAAGCACTCAAATTATCAGTAACAAATAATTTTGTGATAAGATAATTCATAACAGGTAACAAGTAACAAAAGTGAAGAAGGTGCAGCAAGGTGGCCCAATCCTTTTTGTAGCAAAGGACAAGCCTGAATGAACTCTTATATAAAGCAAAGCGCTCCTGAGGACACATGGGAATTACTGTCAAGCTAGTTTTCATCATGCTCATATGATTCACGTTCGTTACTTTGATAATTTGATATGTGGGTGGGCCGGTGCTTGGGTGCTGCCCTTCCTTGGACAAGCCCCCCACTTATGATTAACCCCTCTCACAAGCATCCGCAACTATGAAAGAAGAATTAAGATAAATCTAACCATAGCATGGAACATATGGATCCAAATCAGCCTCTTACGAAGCAACGCATAAACTAGGGTTTAAGCTTTTGTCACTCTAGCAACCAATCATCTACTTATTACTTCCCAATGCCTTCCCCTAGGCCCAAATCATGGTGAAGTGTCATGTAGTCGACATTCACATAACACCACTAGAGGAAAGACAACATACATCTCATCAAAATATCAAACGAATACAAAATTCACATGATTACTTATAACAAGACTTCTCCCAAGTCCCCAGGAACAAACGTAACTACTCACAAAGCATGTTCATGTTCATAATCGGAGGAGTATTAATTATCATTAAGGATCTGAACATATGATCTTCCATCGAATAAACCAACTAGCATCAACTATAAGGAGTAATCAACACTACTAGCAACCCACAGGTACCAATATGAGGTTTTGAGAGAAAGATCGGATACAAGAGATGAACTAGGGTCTGAGAGGAGATGGTGTTGGTGAAGATGTTGCTGGACATTGACCCCATCTCGATGAGAAGATCATTGGTGATGATGATGGCTTCGATTTCCCCCTCCCGGAGGGAAGTTTCCCCGGCAGAACAGCTCCGCCGGAGCCCTATATTGGTTCTGCCAAAGTTCCGCCTCGAGATGGCGGCGCTTCGTCCCGAAAGCTTCCTTTTGATTTTTTCCAGGTCAAAACACATCATATAGTGGAATCGGGGGCCTGCTAGGTGGCCCACAAGGAAGGGGGCGCGCCCAGGGCTGTAGGGCGCGCCCTCCACCCTTGTGGATGGCAGGTGGCCCCCTCTGGTGCTTTCTTTGCCCAATATTTTTTATATATTCCAAAAAATTCTCCATGAAGTTTTAGGACTTTTGGAGTTGTGCAGAATAGGTCTCTAATATTTGCTCCTTTTCCAGTCCAGAATTCCAGCTGCCAGCATTCTCCTTCTTCATGTAAACCTTGTAAAATGAGAGAGAAAAGGCATAAGTATTGTGATATAATGTGTAATAACAGCCCATAATGCAATAAATATCAATATAAAAGCATGATGAAAAATGGACGTATCAACTCCTCCAAGCTTAGACCTCGCTTGTCCTCAAGCGAAAGCCGATATCGAAAAATAAGTCCACATGTTTAGAAATAGAGGTGTCGATGAAATAAAATACAGACCTCAGGGCATCATGATCATCTTTAGAATAGCAACATATATTGTCATATAATTTCCTGTCTCATCGCCATTACAGCTCTCTGAGCAAACCACACCACCCCAGAGCACTCTCGCCATGGCGAACTATCCGCTGAATCCAGTGCCCTTCCTCCCGTCGGGGTTCGCCGTCGAGCCTGGACCTGCTGACCGGCTGGTGCGCAGTGGCATGGTGGTTGGCCCAATCCCGCCACTCAACCATGACTTCTTGGCCATCGCGGAGACAAGCGCCTATGTTCCTCTTCATCGCCGAGCTGCTATCCGCAACACCATTGTAGGTCTGCTCCATGAATCTCAGCTCTTAACTACTGAAGTTAGTGATCATCCATTTGGCATTGGTAGTTTTGGTTTTGTGGATTCATTCATGCGGGACACTGCTGTTGCCACCCCCATCGAGTTAGAGGATGAAGATCTGCTTATTTCTTTTGTCCCCCACAATGAGGCTCTGAATAGACGCACTACTTCCTTTAGACCTAAGGTGTGGCTAATGTTCTTTGGATTATCAGACGGATTACTACCTCACAAAAGCTCTTGGTGGCTACGGCTCTCTCGTCTCCTGGTACAATCCACGACAAGACAGACGCTATATTCTTCTTAAAGCTCGTGTCGTCCTCCTAAAGTTGATCCTGAAGAGCTTTGTCGTCTGGCAATTGGGCGGGGCCAGAGACTGCTGGACAGTGCAGATCACCATTCTCAGAAGCAATGACTGGAACGGCCTTTTGCCTGAGGTTTTGCCGCCTGGTGAGGAACCACCACCACCGGACGGTAACCCACACCCCCTCTTTGGCCCGGACCTTACTGCTGAACAGCTCTACCAACAGCAGGTCCACAACTGGCTAGTCCAGAACGCTGCCCCCTGCTGGTTTTCATGGCTACTTGGGATGATTGGCCTGCCCCCCTGCTGCTCAGTTACCTGTGCTCCCTCCGTATCTGGTCAACTATCATGCTTGGTTGGCTGCTCAAGGTTTAACGGTTCAACACGGTCTGGTTCCTGAAGACAATATTTCTGACAGCCCCACACAAGCTTGGAATGACTCTTTCTCCGCAGCAGATGACAGCAGCTCTGAAAACACTGCAGTTCTTATTGTGCCACCTCTGCCTGCGCATAACACTACAGCTCTGATTGTGCCACCCCTGCCTGTGCAACACATGGATCCCCCAATGCCTAATGAGTCTCTGACAGTCTCAGTCACCATGCATAACCAAGGCATACAGTTTGGACTGTCAGCTGAGGGCAACGAGCTTTTATCTCTGCTGATATCTGATCCCATTCCCAGGCAGCATTTAAACACGTTTATCTTTGAGGCTCTGAGACCTCAGATCTCCACTATTGGTCCCTGGTCCAGTGGGTATGGCTTAAGGCACAACACTGCAGAACTTTCTATTTTGGTGTCCTCTGACAACACTGGAATCCATTTTGCACATCAGCCAACCTCCTCTATGGTCATTGAGGAACTAAAACCTGACATTGAAACACCTGCACCTCCAACAATGGCAGCAGCTATGACGGACCCACTTCCAAGCTATCCGACTGCCCCTGGGCTCACTACTTCAGACATTGCATCTGATATGAGCCTCTCTCCTGCTGCTCAGACTGAACAACCAGCTCCTACCTCAGCTGCTACAAATTCAGACAATTTATCTGGGCATGATACTGGCTTACCTCAGGAGGGCCTGGGTCTAGCCGCAGTTGAGACCATATCTGCCTCTGCTGGCCCTCTGGTGATTCGGGGCCGTCGTCCCAAAGCTTCTGCACCTATCATAACCACTGAAGTCAGGCATAGCACAAGGAACAACAAGTACAATGGTTTTCGTGTAAACCACAACTCTGACAGACGCACAACTTCCTCCAAGGTGCTGCCCAGGATCATTCCCTCCATGGGTTCATCCTCCATTGTCAATCATTCAGGTACTGATGCTACTACAATCTCTCCGCCAACACCCATCCATGTGCTACAGGATATTGACATAAATCAATGTGCGGTTCCACTGGCTGAATTATCTGAAGATGCTCTTCTGGCGGCACCAACTACTTCTAGTAATCCTTCCTCAGGTGCCCCTCAACAGGAGAACGAAGGAGCTGACACTTCTCCTCCTTCAGCCTAATGCCACCCGCCTTTAAATGACTCTTTTACGTAGCTGGAATGTTCTCTCCTGGAACATACGAGGTCTGATCTCTGAACCAAAACAGTTAGCGCTTCATAATGCCATACTCTCTAGTGGTTGCTCTATTATTTGCTCGCAAGAGACTAAGAAGACTGATTTTGATCTTGCATTTATTAAGTCTTGTTGTCCGCGACAATTTGATCGTTTTGCTTATGTTCCATCTCGTGGTGCCTCGGGGGGTCTCATTACCATCTGTAAAAGTTCAATGTTTACCGGCACTATTATGTTCTCAGATGTTTATGCGCTCGTAGTTCACTTTTCCAGTACACAATCAGCACAGTCATGGACCCTAGCTAATATTTATGGCCCTTGCATGGGGGACGATCGTATCACATACACTAACTGGTTATACGAGCTGGACATCCCACATAACCAAGATTGGCTGCTTTTGGGCGATTTTAACTACATCAGAGCACCCGACAATCGTAATAAACCGGGCGGTAGTACTCAGGATATGTTCATGTTCAATGACATCATCCGACACAAAAACCTTATTGAGTTACCTGTTAAAGGACACACATACACCTGGAGCAACATGCAACATGACCCACTCTTAGAATAACTGGACTGGTTTTTTACGTCCATCCATTGGACAAATATTTACCCTAAAACTCTAGTCAAGCCGCTTGGAAAACCAGTTTCGGACCACATCCCTTGCATTGTCTCGATCGAGATCAAGATTCCCCGTTGCAAACTATTCAGGTTTGAGTCCTATTGGATTCAACACCCCCGGCTTCATGGATACCGTCAAAAATACTTGGGACAAACCGGTGAGATCACAAAATGCTGCTACAATTCTTTGCCGCAAGTTCAAAGCACTCAGGCATGCTCTCAAAACTTGGAGTAAATCAATCTCCCGCCTATCAGTTGCCATCAATAACTGCAATAGAGTCCTAGCTGATATGGATGAACTAGAAAATAAATGAACTCTTTTCATTCCTAAATTCAACTTCAGACACATTCTCAAGAAGCACCTGTTCCGGCTTCTTACATATCAGAAACAATACTGGAAAAAGCGGTGTACAATTCGTTGGGTCAAATTTGGCGATGAAAACACGAAACTTTTCCAAGCAATTGCGACTGAACGTTATCGGAAGAACAACATTGCTTGCTTTCAAGACAGTGATGGCACCCAAGTTGATGACCACCCAAGCAAAGAGGCACTTCTGTTCCAAATTTATAAAACTCGTCTTGGGACATCATCACCCACTAAAATGAAATTTGATATGCCTGCCCTCATTCAACATGCTAACAATTTAGATCATCTGACGACACCCTTCACACACGAGGAGATTGATGCGGTAGTGAAAGAGATGCCCTCTGACCGAGCACCTGGCCCGGATGGCTTCTGTGGGGCTTTCCTTAAAGCTTGCTGGCCCATAATTAAGCATGATTTCTATGCCCTCTGCGACCAATTCCATGCTGGCGATCTAGAGCTTACAAGCATCAACGATGGGCTTATCACACTCATCCCGAAGATCAACTCACCTGAAACTGTCAACGATTATCGCCCAATCACCCTCCTTAACTACTGTCTCAAGCTAATCACTAAGCTATTGGCCGATCGCCTCCAAAAGGTTATACTAAAACTCATCCACCGCAACCAATATGGTTTCATCAAGGGCCAGACCATTCAAGATTGCATGGCGTGGACATATAAATACATACACCAATGCCACGCATCCCGGAAGCCAATAGTTCTTCTGAAGCTTGACTTTGCCAAAGCTTTCGACACAATTGGACACAGGCCTATGATTAACATAATGAGATGCATGGGCTTTAATGACAAATGGATCAACTGGATTGAATGCATATTCTCTTCGGTCGCTCTTCAGTTCTACTTAATGGTGTTCCTGGTCGGCAGTTTCTCTGTAAGTGTGAAGTCCGCTAGGGGGA
Source organism: Aegilops umbellulata (assembly GCA_032464435.1). Taxonomy (NCBI): domain Eukaryota; kingdom Viridiplantae; phylum Streptophyta; class Magnoliopsida; order Poales; family Poaceae; genus Aegilops; species Aegilops umbellulata. The sequence continues at coordinate 153,193,079 of CP136058.1, read as the reverse complement.
TCCCCTCTCCCCGCTACTTTTTGTCCTGGCAGCTGACCTACTTCAAGCGGCAATCAATGACGCCTTCCGCCGGGACTTGATAGAACTGCCTTTCCCCTGCACTGGACAAACAGATTACCCCGTTATACAATACACCGATGACACGATCTTGGCCTTGCCAGCATGTCCTAGACAAGCCGCTCTAATCAAACAAATTCTCGCTGATTACGCTACTTCCATTGGGCTTAAGATCAATCTCCACAAGTCCACCTTGATTCCCATCAATCTTGACCCTGCAACGACAACTGAACTGGCCCACATCTTTGGATGCAATGTTGGATCTATGCCCTTCACGTACTTGGGTATGCCCATGGGCATCTCCAAACCCACTGTTGATGACCTCATGCCTCTAGTCTGCAGCACTGAACGTCGCCTCACCACCACCATCTCCATGATGTCGTATGGAGGCAAACTATCCTGGCTGAATGCTTCGGTCACCTCTTTGCTCATATATGCCCTATGTACACTCAAAATGCACCCAAAGATATTGGAAATGATTGACAAAATCAGACGAAGATGTCTCTGGACGAAGAAAACTGAGAAAGGAGACAAGTGCAATTCTCTGGCGTCCTGGGATTTGGTGTGCAGACCTAAAAACATGGTGGTCTCGGTGTGATCAATCTCTTCATCCAAAACGAAGCCCTGCTCCTCAAGTTCTTACACAAATTCTACAACAAACAAGACGTCCCATGGGTACAGCTTCTCTGGAGCACCTACTACACTGATAAAATCCCACATGCAGCTGACGCAGTGGGGTCCTTCTGGTGGCGCGATGTTCTCAAGCTCACTCCTAAGTACCGAGGGGTGAGTCGTGTACAGGTGGTCGATGGCACGGCAGCTCTCGCCTGTAAGGATTTATGGCTAGACGAGACACTAGAGACCTCACATCCCAGAGCATTCTCTTACGTGTGGCATGAAGACGCCTCTGTAAAAAACTTTTTGGAGAGTTCATCACTACATGAAACCTTCCACCTTCCCCTCTCACCTGAAGCCTTCGAGGAAGTGCGCGGCATCCAAACGATCGCCAGACTGCAGCCCTCGACAACCACCAATGACATCTGGCACTACATTTGGGGGAAGCCTGACTTCAGAGCTGCGGATTACTATAAATTCTGCTTTCGGGAGTTGCAAGCCCACCCCCTATTCCGATTACTCTGGAGCTCAAAATGCACCATGAAGATCAAAGTGTTTGGGTGGTTGCTTCTGCATGACAAGCTAAACACTCGAAACATGCTTAAACGGAGGCACTACAACATTGAAGATGATCTTAGCTGTCTACTTTGTGGGCAAAACATCGAAGAGACGATTGATCATATGATTTTTACCTGCCACTTTAGCCAAGCCTGCTGGAACAAACTTCATATTGACTGGCCAACTCTTCCATCGTGTCTTGATGTGGTCCTCCGTGCCCGAGACATAACTCGCAGACCTTTCTTTCTTAAGATCTTCTTCACTGCCTCCTGGAGCCTTTGGAAAGAAAGGAATAACAACCATTTTAGGGGGGTTGCACCCTCCCAAGGAAGCTGGCTACAGAGGTTCGTGGGAGACTTTGATCTCTTGTGTCATAGGGTACGTGAGGAGCAAGCTAGAAGTATTACCACCATTTGTAACAGCCTCATTTGAGGCCACGCTGCCTAAGGCCCACACCTTTGTAACTAGCTTTTCTTAACTAGGGCTTGCCCCCACCCCCACCCAACATGTTGTGTTGGGGGAGTGGTGCAAATGATGTAACATATGTAAACACCATTGTGATATATATACAAAAACAGTAGGAGCCTCTCCTACTGTCCTTCCCATAAAAAAACACTTCTTTCACAGGGTAAAGTATCAATTAGAAACTTGATTGAAAAGTAACAAACTATGATCTCAGTCATTGAAGCAATTGCAATTTATCATAACATCTGAAAGAGTCAATATAAGAGCTTTTCACCAAGTCCACATACTCAGCTATCATTCAATCTTTCACAATTGCTAACACTCACGCGATACTTATGGGTACAAAGTTTCAATCGGACATAGAGAAAGATAGGGGCTTAGAGTTTTTGCCTCCCAACCTTTTACCTCAAGGGTAATGTAAACAATATATCCAGATCTCTCCGACACAAAGTGCTTGCCAAAAGGGAAAAGTGTAAAAAGGAAAGGTGTTGACCACCATGACTCTTGTATAAGGGTAGAAGATAAAAGTAAAAGATAGGCCCTTCACAGAGGGAAGCAGAGGTTTTCATGCGCTTTTATGGTAGGATGTACAAAATCTTAATGCAAAAGAACGTCACTTTATATTGCCACTTGTGATAAAGAACTTCATCATGCAGTCCGTCGCTTTTATTTGTTCCATATAACAAGTTCGTATAAAGCCTATTTTCTCCACACTAATAGATCATACATATTTAGTGAGCAATTTTTATTGCTTGCACCGGTGATGACTTACTTGAAGGATCTTACTCAATCCATAGGCAGGTATGGTGGACTCGCATGGCAAAACTGGTTTAAGGGATGTTTGGATGCGCGAGTAGTATCTCTACTTGGTGCAAAGAATTTTCCTAGCATGAGAGGGAAAGGCAAGCTCAACATGTTGGAGGATCCATGACAATATAACTTCTATTCGGATATAAGGAAACATAACCCATTATGTGATAACCTACAAGTATAGGGGATCGCAACAGTTTTCGAGGGTAGAGTATTCAACCCAAATTATTGATTCGACACAAGGGGAGCCAATGAATATTCTCAAGTATTAGCAACTGAGTTGTCAATTCAACCACACCTGGAAACTTAATATCTGCAGCAAAGTATTTAGTAGCAAAGTAACATGATAGTAGTGGTCACGGTAACAAAAGAGTAACAAAAGCAAAAGTAATATTTTTGGTGTTTTGTAGCGATTGTAACAGTAACAATGGGAAAGTAAATAAGCGAAGACCAGTAGATGGAAAGCTCGTAGGCATTGGATCGGTGATGGATAATTATGCCGGATGCGGTTCATCATGTAACAGTCATAACCTAGGGTGACACAGAACTAGCTCCAATTCATCAATGTAATGTAGGCATGTATTCTGAATATAGTCATACGTGCTTATGGAAAAGAACTTGCATGACATCTTTTGTCCTACCCTCCCGTGGCAGCGGGGTCCTAATGGAAACTAAGGGATATTAAGGCCTCCTTTTAATAGAGAACCGGAACAAAGCATTAGCACATAGTGAATACATGAACTCCTCAAACTATGGTCATCACCGGGAGTGGTCCCGATTATTTTCACTTCGGGGTTGCCGGATCATAACACATAGTAGGTGACCATAGACTTGCAAAATAGGATCAAGAAAACACATATATTCATGAAAACATAATAGGTTCAGATCTGAAATCATGGCACTCGGGCCCTAGTGACAAGCATTAAGCATAGCAAAGTCATAGCAACAACAATATCAGAACATAGTGGATACTAGGGATCAAACCCTAACAAAACTAACTTGATTACATGATAGATCTCATCCAACCCATCACCGTCCAGCAAGCCTATGATAGAACTAATCACGCACGGCGGTGAGCATCATGAAATTGGTGATGGAGGATGGTTGACGATGACGACGGCGACGAACCCCCCTCTCTGGAGCCCCGAAAGGTCTCCAGATCAGCCCTCTCGAGAGGTTTTTAGGGCTTGGCGGCGGCTCCGTATCGTAAAACCCGATGATTTCTTCTTATTGATTTTTTTCTCCCCGAAAGCAAATATATAGAGTTGGAGTTGGCGTCGGAGGAGCTCCAGGGGGCCCACAAGGTAGGGGGCGCGCCCTAGGGGGGGCGCCCCCCACCCTCGTGGACAGGGTGTGGGCCCCCTGGTCTTCATCTTTGGCGAGGATTTTTTATTATTTTTAACTAGACGTTCCGTGGAGTTTCAGGTTATTCTGAGAAGTTTTGTTTCTGCACATAAATAACACCATGGAAAGTCTGCTGAAAACATCGTTAGTCCGAGTTAGTTCCATTCAAATCATGCAAGTTAGAGTCTAAAAAAGGGCAAAAGTGTTTGGAAAAGTAATACGACGGAGACGTATCAACTCCCCCAAGCTTAAACCTTTGCTTGTCCTCAAGCAATTCAGTTGATAAACTAAAAGTGATAAAGAAAAACTTTTACAAACTCTGTTTGCTCTTGTTGTTGTAAATATGTAAAGCCAGCATTCAAGTTTTCAGCAAAGATTATGAATAACCACACTTGCAATTACTCTCAGATCTCATGTTTACTCATATCAATAGCATAATCAACTAGCGAGCCATAATAGTAAATCTCGGATGACAACACTTTCTCAAAACAATCATAATATGATATAACAGGATGGTATCTCACTAGCCCTTTCTGAGACCGCAAAACATAAATGCAGAGCACCTTTAAAGATCAAGGACTGACTAGACATTGTAATTCATGGTAAAAGAGATCCAATGATAGTCATACCCAATATAAATTAATAATAATGGATGCAAATGACAACAGCGCTCTCCAGCTAGTGCTTTTTAATAAGAGGGTGATGACTCAACATAAAAGTAAATAGATAGGCCCTTCGCAGAGGGAAGCAGGGATTTGTAGAGGTGCCAGAGCTTGGTTTTGAAATAGAGATAACTAATATTTTGAGCGGTATACTTTCATTGTCAACATAACAACTAAGAGATGGCGATATTTTCCATGCTACACACATTATAGGCGGTTCCCAAACAGAATGGTAAAGTTTATACTACCCCTCCACCAACAAGCATCAATCCATGACTTGCTCGAAACAACGAGTGTCTCCAACTAGCAACAGTCCCAGGGGGAGTTTTGTTTGCAATTAATTTTGATTTAGTTTGCATAAAGCATGGGACTGGGCATCCCGGTGACCAGCCATTTTCTCGTGAATGAGGAGCGGAGTCCACTCCTCTTGAGAATAACCCGCCTAGCATGGAAGATAAGGGTAGCCCTAGTTGATACATGAGCTATTCGAGCATACAAAACAGAATGTTTATTTGAAGGTTTAGAGTTTTGCACATACAAATTTACTTGGAACGGCAGGTAGATACCGCATATAGGAAGGTATAGTGGACTCATATGGAATAACTTTGGGGTTTAAGGGATTGGATGCACAAGCAGTATTCCCGCTTAGTACAAGTGAAGGCTAGCAAAAGAATGGGAAGCGACCAACTAGAGAGCAACAATAGTCATGATCATGCACTAAAATTAATAAACATTGGATGCAAGCATGAGTAGGATATAATCCACCATGAAAATAAATATCGTGAAGGCTATGTTGATTTGTTTCAACTACATGTGTGAACATGTGCCAAGTCAAGTCACTTAAATCATTCAAAGGAGGATACAGCCCCACTATACCACATCACAACCATTTAATAGCATGTTGGCACGCAAGGTAAACCATTATAACTCATAGCTAATCAAGCATGGCATAAGCAACTATGATCTCTAATTGTCATTGCAAACATGTACATTCATAATAAGCTGAATCAAGAACGATGAACTCATCATATTTACAAAAACAAGAGAGGTCGAGTTCATACCAGCTTTTCTCATCTCAGTCAATCCATCATATATCATCATAATTGCCTTTCACTTGCACGACCGAATGATGTGAATAATAATAAGAGTGCACATGCATTGGACTAAGCTGGAATCTGCGAGCATTCAATAAACAGGAGAAGACAAGGCAATATGGGCTCTTGATTAAATCAACAAAAATGCATATAAGATCCACTTCAACAATTTAATCATGGTCTTCTCCTATCGACCCCAAAGAAAAGAGAAGAAATAAAAATTATTTACACAGGAAAGCTCCCAACAAGCAAAAGAAGAACAGGAAATATTTTTGGGTTTTCTTTTTAGTTATTACTACTACAACAAGAAAAGTCAACTACTACTAATTTTTTTTGTTTTTCTTAAGGTTTAACAAACACACAAGAAGAAAGAAGGAAAAATAAAATAAACTAGCATGGATATTACAGTGAACGAGTATGAGCACCGACATCTAGCAATGAGTGTGTGTAAACATAAATGTAATGTCGGTGGGAAATACGTTCTCCCCCAAGCTTAGGATTTTGGCCTAAGTTGGTTCATTGCCAGGGATTGCCTGGCGGATATTCGTAGGTGTAGCTGGGGTCGTACTGCGACGAAGAGGACTCTGACCGCCACTGGCTGGCATCCATCTCCGGATCCCAAGAATAAACAGACTGTCGTGGATGCTCATATTATGGTTCCGGCTCCGGGGCTGGTGTAGGGTTCCGGTAGGCTTGAACGGCCGCCCACGAAAAGAGATAAGGACCTCCTCACAAATGAACTAGTGAGTTGATGGTACTGGGGGCATTTGTCTACCTCAAAGCTCACAAGATCGGTGTTACGCAAATATGCGTTAAAGTCCTCTTTGATTCCCCCTCGATCCATAAAATTTTCTGAAGGCCACTCACAAGGCCGCACTGGAGCATCCCTCGGGGGCTCCTCATCAGCATCACGCATTCTAAGACTGGGTCCTTGCTTCCTTGAAGAACCACCTTGGAACATTTTCCTAAGCATATTACTTCCTCTTCTAGTTTCATCCATCCCATGCTCATCAAAAGGAATCCACTAACAAGGTTGATCAGGTCTTGTTAATAAACTCATTCCGAATAACATGAAACAGGAGAAATTTCGAATAACACTATGTTACCTCAACGGGGATATGCACATCCCCAATAATAAGAATATCATATTTCTTCTTGACAGTAGGAAGAGGAAATTCAAAACCTCAAAATACAATCGATGGGATTTTTCCAATAGAGTTGATACTATGAACTTGAGGTTGTTTCCCCGAAAAGTGTACCGTATGCTCATTACCATTAACATGAAAAGTGACATTGCCTTTGTTGCAATCAATAACAGCCCCTGCAGTATTCAGGAAAGGTCTTCCAAGAATAATAGACATACTATCGTCCTCGGGAATATCAAGAATAACAAAGTCCGTTAAAATAGTAATGTTTGCAACCACAACAGGCACATCCTCACATATACCGACAAGTATAACAGTTGATTTATCAGCCATTTGCAAAGATATTTCAGTAGGTGCAAACTTATTCAAGTCAAGTCTACGATATAAAGATAGAGGCATAACACTAACACCGGCTCCAAGATCACATAAAGCAGTTTTAACATAGTTCCTTTTAATGGAGCATGGTATAGTAGGTACTCCTGGATCTCCAAGTTTCTTTGGTATTCCACCCTTAAAAGTATAATTAGCAAGCATGGTGGAAATTTCAGCTTCCGGTATCTTTCTTTTATTAGTAACAATATCTTTCATATACTTAGCATAAGGATTCATTTTGAGCATATCAGTCAATCGCATACGCAAAAAGATAGGTCTAATCATTTCCGCAAAGCGCTCAAAATCCTCATCATCCATTTTCTTGGATGGTTTAGGAGGAAAGGGCATGGGTTTCTGTACCCATGGTTCTCTTTCTTTACCATGTTTCCTAGCAACAAAGTCTCTCATATCATAATGTTGATTCTTTGATTGTGGGTTATCAAGATCAACAACAGGTTCAATTTCTACATTATTATCATTACTAGGTTGAGCATCATCATGAACATCATCATTGACATTTTCACTAGGTTCATGTTCATTACCAGATTGTGTTTCAGCATCAGACATAGAGATATCATTTGGATTCTCAGGTGGTTCAGCAATAGGTTCACTAGAAGTTTGCAAAGTCCTATCATTTTTCTTTTTCTTTCTATTAGAAGAACTAGGTACATCAATATTATTTCTCTGAGAATCTTGCTCAATTCTCTTAGGGTGGCCTTCAGGATACAAAGGTTCCCGAGTCATTCTACCAGTTCTAGTAGCCACTCTAACAACATAATCATTTTTCTTACTGTTCATTTCATTGAGCAATTCATTTTGAGATTTAAGTACTTGTTCTACTTGAGTGGTAACCATAGAAGCATGTTTACTAACAAGTTTAAGTTCACCTCTAATATGAGCCATATAATCACCCAATTGTTTAATCATATAAGCATTTTGTTTTAATTGTCTACCAAAATAAGCATTGAAATTTTCTTGTTTGACAATAAAATTATCAAACTCTTCTAAGCATTGTCTAGCTGACTTATAGTGAGGAATATCACCTTCATCAAATCTATAGAGAGAATTTACCTTTACTACCTGGGTCGGGTTATCAAGACCAGGAGGTTCTTCAATGGGTAATAGATCAAGATCATATGTTTCTTCAACATGCGGTAGATTAAGACCATGTATTTCTTCAATAGGAGGTAAATTCTTAACATCTTCCGCTTTAATACCTTTTTCTTTCATAGATTTCTTTGCCTCTTGCATATCTTCAGCACTGAGAAATAGAACACCTCTCTTCTTCGGAGTTGGTTTAGGAATAGGCTCAAGAATTGGCTCGGGAGCTGGCTCAAGAAGTGTCCAATTATTTTCATTTGTCAACATATTATTCAATAGAATTTCAGCTTCATCCGGTGTTCTTTCCCTGAAAACAGAACCAGCACAACTATCCAGGTAATCTCTGGAAGCATCGGTTAGTCCATTATAAAAGATATCAAGTATTTCATTTTTCTTAAGAGGATGATCAGGCAAAGCATTAAGTAACTTGAGAAGCCTCCCCCAAGCTTGTGGGAGACTCTCTTCTTCAATTTGCACAAAATCTTAATGCAAAAGAACGTCACTTTATATTGCCACTTGTGATAAAGAACTTTATCATGCAGTCGGTCGCTTTTATTTTTTCCATATCACAAGTTCGTATAAAGCCTATTTTCTCCACACTAATAGACATACATATTTAGTGAGAAATTTTTATTGCTTGCACCGGTGATGACTTACTTGAAGGATCTTACTCAATCCATAGGCAGGTATGATGGACTCTCATGGCAAAACTGGTTTAAGGGATGTTTGGCTACGCGAGTAGTATCTCTACTTGGGGCAATGATTTTTCCTAGCATGAGAGGGAAAGGCAAGCTCAACATGTTGGAGGATCCATGACAATATAACTACTATTCGGATATAAGGAAACATAACCCATTATGTGATAACCCACAAGTATAGGGGATCGCAACAGTTTTCGAGGGTGGAGTATTCAACCCAAATTTATTGATTCAACACAAGGGGAGCCAAAGAATATTCTCAAGTATTAGCAGCTGAGTTGTCAATTCAACCACACCTGGAAACTTAATATCTGCAGCAAAGTATTTAGTAGCAAAGTAATATGATAGTAGTGGGAACGGTAACAAAAGTGTAATGAAAGCAAAAGTAATATTTTTGCTGTTTTGTAGTGATTGTAACAGTAACAACGGGAAAGTAAATAAGCGAAGACCAGTATATGGAAAGCTCGTAGGCATTGGATCGGTGATGGATAATTATGTCGGATGCCGTTCATCATGTAACAGTCATAACCTAGGGTGACACAGAACTAGCTCTAATTCATCAATGTAATGTAGGCATGTATTCCGAATATAGTCATACGTGCTTATGCAATAGAACTTCCATGACATATTTTTTCCTACCCTCCCGTGGCAGCGGGGTCCTAATGGAAACTAAGGGATATTAAGGCCTCCTTTCAATAGAGAACTGGAACAAAGCATTAGCACATAGTGAATAAATGAACTCCTCAAACTATGGTCATCACCGGGAGTGGTCCCGATTATTGTCACTTCGGGGTTGCCGGATCATAACACATAGTAGGTGACTATAGACTTGCAAAATAGGATCAAGAACACACATATATTCATGAAAACATAATAGGTTCAGATCTGAAATCATGGCACTCGGGCCCTAGTGACAAGCATTAAGCATAGCAAAGTCATAACAACATTAATCTCAGAACATAGTGGATACTAGGGATCAAACCCTAACAAAACTAACTTGATTACATGATAGATCTCATCCTACCCATCACCGTCCAACAAGCCTACACGGAATTACTCACGCACAGCGGTGAGCATCATGAAATTGGTGATGGAGGATGGTTGATGATGACGAGGGCGATGTATCCCCCTCTCCGGAGCCCCGAACGGACTCCAGATCAGCCCTCCCGAGAGATTTTAGGGCTTGGCGGTGGCTCCGTATCGTAAAACGCGATGATTTCTTCTTCTTGATTTTTTTCTCCCCGAAAGCAAATATATAGGGTTGGAGTTGGCGTCGGAGGAGCTCGAGGGGGCCCACGAGGTAGGGGGCGCGCCCTAGGGGGGGCGCCCCCACCCTCTGGACAGGGTGTGGGCCCCTGGTCTTCATCTTTGGCGAGGATTTTTTATTATTTTTAACTAGACATTCCGTGGAGTTTCAGGTCATTCCGAGAAGTTTTGTTTCTGCACATAAATAACACCATGGAAAGTCTGCTGTAAACAGCGTTTGTCCGGGTTAGTTCCATTCAAATCATGCATGTTAGAGTCCAAAACAAGGGCAAAAGTGTATGGAAAAGTAGATACGACGGAGACGTATCATTATGTTGTCTTCCTAGTCCAACATCAACCTTTTTAGCATGTCATATTTTAATTGGTGCAACGGTAATAAAGAAAGAGAGGCTTCATGCACAGATATTTTTGGGACTAACATATTAACCTAGAGCCCAGTGCCAGCTACCGTTTTTTCCTTGTTTTTGAGTTTGGCAGAAAAGGAATATCAAACAGAGTCCAATTGACCAGAAACTTTACGATGATATTTTATGGACCAAAAGAAGCCCATGGAGCACCTGAGATGCATTAGAGGAGTCCCGAGGCCACCACAAGGGTGGGGGCGTGCCCCCTGACCTTGTGGGCCCCTCGTGGCTCCTCCTGACTTGTCCCCGATGCCAAAAATTCTTATAAATAGGGAAAACCCCGAAAATAAACCTAGATGTGGAGTTCCGTTGCCGCAAGCCTCTATAGCCACCAAAAATCAATCGGGACCCTGTTCTAGCACCCTTCCGGAGGGGGAAATCATCACTGGTGGCCATCTTCATCATCCCGATGCTCTTCATGATGAGGAGGGAGTAGTTCACCCTCGGGGCTGAGGGTATGTACCAGTAGCTATGTGCTTGATCTCTCTCTCTCTCTCTCTCTCTCTCTCTCTCTCTCTCTCTCTCTCTCTCGTGTTCTTGATTTGGCACGATCTTGATGTACTGCGAGCTTTGCTATTATAGTTGGATCTTATGATGTTTCTCCCCCTCTACGTTCTTGTAGTGGATTGAGTTTTCAATTTGAAGTTATCTTATCGGATTGAGTCCTTAAGGATTTGAGAACACTAGATGTATGTATTGCATGTGCTTATCTGTGGTGACAATGGGATTTTCACGTGATCAACTTGCGGGTTCGGTGACCTTGTGAACTTATGCATAGGGGTTGGCAATACTGGTGCAATTGCCTTGGCAAAGGAATCCAGATTTCACAAGAGAACCAAGCAAATCAAAAGAGGCTTCCATTCCATCCACGATCATGTCAAGGAAGAAGACATAGAGATTTGCAAGATACATACGGATCTGAATGTTGCAGACCCGTTGACTATGCCTCTCTCATGAGCAAAACATGATCAACACCAAGACTCCATGGGTGTTAGAATCATTACTATGTAATCTAGATTATTGACTCTAGTGCAAGTGGGAGACTGAAGGAAATATGCCCTAGAGGCAATAATAAAGTTGTTATTTATATTTTCTTATATCATGATAAATGTTTATTATTCATGCTAGAATTGTATTAACCAGAAACTTAGTACATGTGTGAATACATAGACAAACATAGTGTCCCTAGTATGCCTCTACTTGACTAGCTCGATAATCAAAGATGGTTAAGTTTCCTAGCCATAGACATGTGTTGTCATTTCATGAACGGGATCACATCATTAGATAATGATGTGATGGAAAAGACCCATCCGTTAGCTTAGCATAATGATCGTTTTGTTTTTTCTGCTATTGCTTTCTTCATGACTTATACATGTTCCTCTGACTATGAGATTATGCAAATCCCGAATACCGAGGAACACCTTGTGTGCTATCAAACGTCACAACGTAACTGGGTGATTATAATGATGCTCTACAGGTGTCTCCGATGGTGTTTGTTGAGTTGGCATAGATCGAGATTAGGATTTGTCACTCTGTCGGTGTACTAAAGTAGGGGTACCTTAGTCCCCCGAACTTGTGCACGGGCAGTCGTAGCACCCCGCGGCAAGGCTTGCCAGGCGATCGCCAAAACTCTCCGTGGTCCCTTTTTGGGCCATCCAAGAACAAAGTATTTGAGCCAAGGCCCCAGCAGGAGGAGCTTGCCGGGAAGGCCACCCGAAGAGAGCAAGGCCCCGGCAAGAGGAGCTTGCTGGGAAGGCCGACCGAGGCACGACAAGATACTTGCTGCGATGCGCCCCGCGTCCCGGCAAGGACCGGTGAGCGGCAAGCTCCCGGGCGCGACAAGGCACCAACCGCGGCAAGGCGTTTGCCGCGGCAAGTCACCACCCCGCGCCTGCGCTCCAGCTCATCCACCCATGCGTCGCTCTGGGGCCATTCCAGGCGTGCGTGGCGAGAGGCTGGGCAGCCAGGGGCATGCGGTGGCAAAGCAACGCTGACAGAGTAGCCATCGTGGCAAACGGTGGCGCTCCAGACGGCCCCTTTCCTGCACCGTCTAGGCGACCCGGACGGGCATTTAATGCCCTTGTCCCCTGCCGTCAGAGTTAGGTATGATAGCACTGTGCAAACAGCTGTACCCAACACAGCATTTCCAGTTTTACCCCCGCCTACGTTGCCACCTGTGGGTAACCCCTTGCACATATAAAAGGAGGCCCCATGCGCAACAGAGGGGGGAAGGAGGCCATTCACGCTCGGTCTCGCCAGCAGCTCGCGTGTACTGTAGCACCACACGCTCTCGAGCAAGAACACAATTCCAAACCACAAAGCAGCAGTAGGGTTTTACGCATCCGTGCGGCCCGAAGCTGGGTAAACCCCTCGTGTGCACCGCCTCAATCCGCTCTTCGTGCGACCTCCGCCCCCCGCCGAACCAAGAAAGGGGCTCGGTCCCCATAGGTGTTGGTGGAGGCAGATTTCCCACCGACATCTTTGGCGCGCCAGGTAGGGGGCGTCGAAGTTGTGCGAACCTGATCCGGCGTCTGCACAGGCTAGATCTCCATCATCTTCATCGACATGCCACTGAAGAAGAAGGTTCCGGAGGTGGCTGGTCCGTCTGCATCGAACCCACCGCCCCTGGAGCAAACGGGTGGTGGGGACGGCACCGGCGGCGGAACGGGTGCCATCGAGCCAGCTCATGGTGCCACGGCATCCGAACATACGCCGACACCTCTCGGCGCAGGTAAGCCCTGGTATGACCAGGCAGCTTCTCGCCCCATTCCATGGAGCGGGGACAGTTAGCCCCACGGATCTCGCATACGGGCCACCTCAAGTGCTCGCTCACGCTGAGCTCGAGCGAGAGCAGCTGCGATGAGATGGCGCGCTGCTCCTCGAGGAGGACCATCTTCAGGCCGCTGTGCGAGCTGCTCGCTACCAGCGAGCTTTGCACTGCTTTTATAGCCGCAAAGTTAGTGCCAAAAGTTCCGAGGAAGTGGGAAGGCCCTTACCGGGTGAAACGAGTCGCTAGGCCTGGCACTGTCCGCCTTGAGACCGAAGATACCACTCCGGTGAGCAACTCCTGGAACGTCGGGCATCTTCGTAAGTTTCGCCCATAAGGCGCGGTTGTCGGACCCCGTCTGGCAACCACCCTTCTGTACAAAGTCTTGCCGCTGTTGCATGTGATCCTTTGTACAGAGCCAGGCGCAGACCCTGTGCACAGATTGAGTTCATGTGCTCCGCGCACCTTGTCGATCTCATGCTCTTTATCCTTTGCATGCATTATCTGACACTCTGTGCAGCACTGACCCCCGGTAAGCAACGGCGAGCCCCATGTTTCGCCTTGCTGGAAAGTGACCTTGCCGGGCAGCGAGCCACGGAAAAGCTAAGTTGCCAAAGTTTGAGCAATCGAGTTTTTAAAATGTTGAGGTTATTCTCCTCGAACGACCGTACTTTGCATGGAAAACCTGTGCGCGGAGGGACCGGCCGTGGCTAGTTGCGCCCTTACTTCGTTTCGAGTCCGCTCAACGACTTAAGTGTGCTACAACCATAGTGGCATCCTTACTTTGTTTCGAGCTCGCTCGGCAGCTTAAGTGTGCTGCGACTGGAGTCGCAACACTTACTTTGTTTTGAGCCTGCTCAACAATTTAAGTGAGCTGCAGCTAGCCGCGGCAAGGTTTCTTGCCGGTAATGGCGCCGCTGGCGGGCTGCTGATGTCCCGCACTCAGAGCCCGCGGCAAGGCGGAGACCTATGCCGGCAAGTCCCCAAAAGCGTAGGGCAAAAACATACAAAGCACGGAATCAAGTAGAGGAGATAACAGTGCAATCACTACCTAAGATAAAGTTATATTACAAGATAACTTGTCGCAGCTCAAATGAATCGTTTTCATGACTCGGCCAGCGGCGACAAGAAAAGAAAAGGGCAGGCGGCCTAATCCACGCGGTCGCCCTCGATCCTCTTGATCCCGGCCACCCTTTCCACGATGGGCGCGACGAGGGCCCTGATCTCCTCGAGGTCAGCATCTGCCGGCAGGGATTTGAGGACGTTGGTGAGCCTGATGCCGGGGTTGCGGAAGGCGATCTTCACCAACACCTTCTCAAGGGCTCCGGCGATGGCATCGCGCGTCTCGCCGGCCAGCTGCTCTGGGATCGCGTTCCGGAGATGCCGAAGGGCCGCCGTCACGCCTTTGAAGAACAAAGTAAGCTTGGCGCTGGGTGGGAGATTCGCGTCGGAGGGATAATCGTGACCCTCCATCCCCAGCAGCGACAGATCCTTGTCGATGGAGGCAGCGATGTCCACCAGACCTTCCGTCCACTGCTCCACCATTGCCCTGAATTTGTTCTGGGTGACTGCAGCGCTCTCCAACAGCGCCTCATTGTCCACGACCTCCTTCCGCAAGGTCACCTCTTGCTCCTTGGCGCTGTCCAGCGCCTTGGACAAGGTGTCCAGCTTCAGCTCGAGATCAGCGTTGGAGTCCTTGGCGGCATCAAGTTCCTTGATCTTCTCGGTGAAGCGGCCCTGCAGCTTGCCGAGGGTGTGGACAGCCTTCTCGCGCTCCTGTTTGAGCGCGGCGAGCTCCTCACCGCTCGCCCTGAGATCAGTGTCGAGCTGCGCCACCTTCGCCCCTGTCACATCCCTAGTTCTGGTATGCTCAAGGCTAGCTAGTCATGTGTGCATCATGTTTAAATTTCATTTAAATTTGAAATGGGGATTTGTGAAACCCTCAGAATCATTTCTGGAAATGACCCAAATAAAAATTGCTCCAAAAAGGTCCAAGAAAATGTTCATCTTGCTATTTGGAAATGTTGGACAGAGATGAAAATCAAACCAATATTTCCAGGACCTCATAAGTATTTATTTTTGGCCATTTGGAATTAATGCAATAATTATTTGCATTGGATATAAATCTGTTATATATATAATATATGTCCAAAAATTGCGCCACTTGTTGGGGAGCTCTGGAATAATACCACTAGTTCCTACAAAAATTGGCATAAGAAAATAAAATGATTTAGTATTATTACTAAATCAAAACAAATGTCAGAAAATAGGAAAGAAAAAGAAAGGGAAAAAGCTTACCTGCACTTACCTCCCTGAGGCCTGGCCTGGCCCAGTGGCCAACAGGCCGGCCCAGCCGCCAACCGTCGTCCTCCTGGCGATGACAGAAGGCAGGGGCACGCGCCGGCGCGCGCGGCCACGCGTCCGGCCGGGGCCACGTCCCCGCCACCTCCTGCTTCTCCCCTCGTCGCCCTGGACGCCCCGGACGTCGCCACGACGCCCCGCACCGCTTTCGCTCTCGCCCCTGACCTCTCTCCCTCTCCCTCGCTCTCTCCCACGAACCCCGAGCGTTGCCGTCGCCGCCGTTCGCCAACACCGCGGCCACCGGCCACCCCTCGCCCTGTCGCTGCGCCCAGGAGCTCCGCCTCGTCGCTAGTTACCTCCTCGCCGAGCCACGCAAGCTGGAGCGCCCCGTGGAGCCGCCATCGCCATCGTCTTCGCCTCCGGCCACCCAAGATCGCCGTCGCCGTTCCGGTCGCGTTCGCCCCTCCCCGAGCTCGCTGACGACGTCTACGTTCTCCCTGTGAGCTCTACTCCATTTCCCCCAACTCCCCGTGCTACTTTGCCCCGCCTAGCTAGCTCAGCTGCCGCGCCCGAGACCTTATCGTCGCTGGCCATGGCGCCTCCGTAGCCAGAGCCCAAGCCAGCCGACCCGCGCGCGTCACCGTGCTCCTGGTGACGTCAGGAGGCCGTAGATGCCCTCCGCAGCCCCCACCGTGCCCCGTAGCTCGCACCCGCTCGAAGCCGTGCTCCGGCCGCCGCCGCGAGCTCCGCTCCGGCGAGCTTTGGCCGCCCCCGCCTCTCCCACTTGCTCCAATCGGTGCGGACGAGCACGGGCTTCGCTCCAGTGGCCTCCGCCGTCCAAATGGTCGCCGGAGACGCGTTCCCGAGCCCCTCCGCCGCGTTCGCCTCGCCGGCGGCTAAATGCCGGCGGGATTGACCGGGTCAACCCGCACTAACCCCCCAGTTGACCTGGGGTTTGACTACCCAGGGTCAATGACATGTGGGCCCCGGCCCTGACTAATTTTAGATTAGGATTAGTTTAAATCTAATTAACTCTCTGTTAATTAACCATAACATTGACGTGTGCCCCCCACACGTCAGGTTTGACCGGGTCAGCACCGTTGACTGCTGACGCAGGCATGATGTCATGCTGACGCTGTTAATCTTTTCCTGGATTATTTTCAAATAGGAAATTCCAGAAATTATTAAAAACTTAAAAAAATCATATCAATTCAACCGTAGCTCGGATTGAAATAATTTATATATGAAAAATTATCAGAAAAATGCAACCTATCCATCTGTACCAGTTTCATGCATGGAAAACCAAGTTAAACCTGCTGTATAAGTGAAACGTACAAATGGCATATCTAAGAGCTAAACTTGGAGTTGCATTTGAATTCTTGGTTCAAATGGACTTCAACCAAATGAACTCTAGCTGCATTAGCTCAAACAGCATCATATATTCATGCAATGATCATGCATCATATTGTTGCATATGCTTGTATTCTGATTGTCGACACCGTTCCTTCTCGATAGGTCTTTGCTTCGGAGACCGATCCAGAGTACCTGTCCAAGGAGCAGTGCCCCCCTTGTTGATCTACCAGGCTAGCAAACCCCCTTGTTCTTTCCGATATGGTCCCACTCTCGCTCCTGCTCTCTTTTATTGCATTAGGACAACAACAAAACAACTGCTACTTTATGCCGCGGTAGTTGAACCCATTCCTCTGCATGACCTGTCATTGCCACAGTAAATAGTTGAAACCCACTAGCATGTGTAGGAGTTGATTGAGCCATGTTGTGTTCCTACCATGCCATGCCTGCTATTGCTTAGAGTTGTGTTCAGGTCTGATTCATTGGGAATGGATTGGAGTGATATGTTATGTTCTGATGCTGGGGGTTAAGCGTGTGAACACGATTTGGTAAAGGTAGCGGTGAGAGGCCATGTAGGAGTACATGGTGGGTTGTCTCACTGGAACCGTCCTTAAGCACTGAGTTCTGTGTATGTTGCCCAATGATTAGCTACTACCACACATTGGGTTCCGGTAACTCGGCCCCTCTCGACTTATTAACCAACTTGATCTCTGTCCAGGAGTTGCAAATAGTTTCTGGTGTTTGTAGGTAGTGTTAGTAGTCTACCAAGTGGCACCCGGCCAGGTGGGCTTGGGACAGACTAGGCACACGTGGCCGGTGTACCGAGTGGCACCCGGATGGTGGGCTCGGGAACCCTGTACACATCATTTGGGGCCGTGAGCGACACCACGGCCGGATCTCCTTGCGGATGGAACCCGAATAGGCGATAAACCTGGACTAGAGTCTTGTGTGGTTAGTCAGGTCGTGGCCGACACCCTCGCCAGGCTTCCGCTTGAAGGTTGCCGAGATACATGACGTGTACATGGTGATAAGTGGTGAGAGAGTGTGTGAAGAAGTACACCCCTGCAGGGTTATCATGATCTATTCGAATAGCCGTGTCCTCGGTTATGGACTTCTTGGATGCTTACGTGGTACATAGACAACTTGAAGTGGATACTCTAAAATGCTCAAGATAAGTGTGAGTGCTATGGATGGCCTTCTCGTGGTGAGACGGGGATGAATCCATAGTGGTGTATTGATGTGGTGAATAGTGGACTCGTGTGCGCCATTTCAAAAGAGTTACCAGCAGTCGTAGAACAGGATAGCCATAGACTCAAAGCTGGCTTGCTGCAACTAAACCCCACATCACCTCTTTGATACTAATGCATGTATGATAGGATCTGATGTAAGTCTTGCTGAGTACCTCTGTACTCACGTTTGCTTTATTTATGTTCTGCAGCGGAGACTTCGGTCTTTCTAGTAATTCCGCTTGGACTTTGACGAGTAGCTTGCTACCTCAGCTACGATCTTGTACCCTTGGGAGGGTCTTGTAGATAGTCAGGCTTCTCAGCCTTTTATTTTGTAGTTGTCTGTACTCAGACATGTAATGCTTCCGCTTGTTGCTTGTATGCTCTGAATGATGGGTCATGTGACCCTTGCTTGTATTTAATGCTATGTGGCTCTTTTGGGCCTTTGTCTATATAAGTTTGCGTTATGTTGTGATGCCATGTTGTACAGCACATACTTGCATGTTATGCGTACGTGTGACGTGCATTGCTATGTGTGGGATCCGACAATCTAGTTGTTTATCCTTGGCAGCCTATCATATGGGGAAATGTAGACTAGTGCCTTCTGAGCGATAGTAGTCCGCTACAGCCCGGTTCACCGGAGTCCTGCTAGCCTAGCACTACTGCTCGGAACACTTGACTGGCCGGCATGTGTTTCACTTCGTTCCTATGTCTGTCCCTTCAGGGAAATGTCACGCGGTGTTATCCGGAGTCCTGCCTAGCCTGCTACAGCCCGGGTTACCGAAGTCCTGTTAGCCTAGTGCTACAACCCGGATTTATACGTTGTTGATCGACATGCTCGATGTGATTCATGTATGCCTGTCCTCATGAGTTAGTGCCGCCTGGGGTTCACGACTAGCCATGTCGGCCCGGGTTCTTTGTCATATGGATGCTAGCGACACTATCATATACGTGAGCCAAAAGGCGCAAACGGTCCCGGGCCAGGTAAGGTGGCACCCGTGGGAATACCGTGCGTGAGGCCACAAAGTGATATGATGTGTTACATGCTAGATCGGTGTGACTTAGGATCGGGGTCCCGACAGCTTTGGTATCAGAGCCTGACTGCCTGTAGGATTTCCAAGCCAACCTGGTCGAAGTTGAGTCTAGAAATGCTTTAGTTATATAGGGGAATTGATTGTGGAAGGGAACGTAAGGCTCTTTTTACTCCTTATATCTTATGCCCTTCTGATCTGAGTCATCCTATCTTTCCTACGGGGTTAAGGAACTAGGTTTTCTCTTCTATCTGTCAGGATCACGTGTTACTACTCCGTAGTCTCTTAGGATTGGTTGATCAGAGTCATATCCCAGTTCGAGTACCCCCGGTGTAGTCTGTTTAGTAATATTTCAGAACCTTGAGTGATGATGTTGATTATGTTACTACCCCATTTTAGCAGGATGTCTCATATTGAGCATTTTACTGCCGTTATGCTGCCGGAATTGTCCTAGGAGTTTGGGAGATACTAAATTCTTGTGCTACCTTCTGCATCCTATAGTTGATGCTGAATCCATACTTGTTTCCTTGGTTTCGTTCTTCAGGATGTTGCCAGTTAACCGAAGTTCTGTTTCTCATAGCCGGAACGACGGAGATGGTGGGGATGAGGATCCTCCTGACCAGTCTTCATTGGCAGAGTTCATGTTAGAGATGGAGAAGAACAAGCGAGAGTCTAACCGCTTGTTAGCACGTATTGAGGAGAACACCTCCCATCAGCACAAAGAGTCGGTGACCATCTATGATTTCATTCGTCTAAAACCACCCACCTTCCATCATTCCATTGAGCCACTCGATGCAGATGACTGGCTCCGTAGTATTACTCACAAGCTCCGTTCTGCGAACGTAGCTGAAGGTGACAAGGTCATCTATGCTGCATATCACCAGGAAGGTCCTGCTAGTCTTTGGTGGCAGAACCATGAGGCTATGCTTCCAGCTGGCCAGATACCTACATGGAAGGATTTCACCAAGGCTTTTCGCGAGCATCACATTCCTGAAGCCCTCATCGATCGCAAGAGAGAAGAGTTCTGTAGTTTCACCCAGGGTAAGATGGTTGTTGATGCTTACAGTAGAGAGTTTGAGAACCTCGCCCGCTATGCTACAGAAGAAGTGTCCACGGATGCCAAGAAGCAGGCTAGGTTCCGGAAGGGTCTCAACCCCAAGTTGCATCGTGATCTTCACTTGCACTATTGCAATACATTCCAGGCTCTTGTGAACAAGGCCATTAACGCAGAGACAGCTCAGCTCACCTACGAGGAGTCTCGCAAGCACACCCGTGATTTGGTTTCTTCCTCCAGTTCTAGTTCTCAGAAGCGCCGGATTTGGATTCCGAACTCCGCTCTTCCACCCGGTTATTCACCGAGGCCATCTTGTGTGGCGCCTCACCCAGTTCAGCCATTTGCACCACCCAAGCCTATTGGCGGACCGCTTGTCAATGCAGGTCCACGTCCATCTTCAGGGACTTGCTTCACATGCGGAGAGCCAGGACACTATGCACGTGACTGCTCTCAAGCCAGCTATGCTCCACCCCCGCCCGAGAAGTCTGTTGGCCGCGGTAAGCCATCATGCAAGACGATCAGTGTCAAGACAGCTCCCACTGAACGTGGACGTGTGCATCACGTCTCAGCCAAAGACGCTCATGATGATCCAGATGTCGTTCTTGGTACACTCTTTGTCAACTGTCATCCAGCTTCGGTTCTTTTCGATACCGGAGCATCTCATTCCTTCATCTCTGAGGGCTATGCTCGTTTGCACGACATGTCATTTTGTGATATGCCAACTCCACTTGAAATCCAAACTCCAGGGTCTAGATGGCAAACTACCAGAATAAGCCATGGTAATGAAATCCTTGTCGATAGACTTGTATTCCTTGCATCACTTATAGCCCTCAAGTCTACAGATATTAACATCATCTTGGGTATGGACTGGATGAAAGCTCATTATGCCAAGATTGATTGTTATACCAGGTCTGTTCAACTTACACACCCATCTGGCAAGATAGTCACTATCTCTACTAGAGTTGCAAAGCGTCAACTCTATTCTCTTAATGCCATCCCCCTCCCAGACCTTGAAGATATCCCGGTAGTCCGTGACTTTCCGGATGTCTTTCCAGAAGAACTGCCAGGTGTTCCACCTGACAGAGATGTAGAGTTCGTCATAGACCTTATCCCAGGAACTGCTCCAATTTCTAGGAGACCTTACAAGATGGCACCCTTAGAACTAGCCGAGCTTAAGACACAACTCGATGAGTCCTTGCAAAAGGGTTTCATCCGTCCTAGTTCTTATCCCTGGGCTTGCCCCGTTCTCTTCGTCAAGAAGAAGGATGGTACGTACCGGATGGTTGTAGACTATCGTCCCGTTAATTTGGTCACGATAAAGAATAAGTATCCGCTCCCCAGGATCAACGACCTGTATGATCAGCTCGCTGGATCCTCAGTCTTTTCTAAGATGTATTTGAGGTTAGGTTACCACCAAATCAAGATTAGAAACGGGGACATACCTAAGACGGCTTTTGTCACTCGTTATGGCCAGTACGAGTACACCGTCATGTCCTTTGGTCTAACCAATGCTCCAGCTACTTTCTCCCGCTTGATGAACTCGATCTTCATGGAGTACTTAGATAAGTTCGTCGTGGATTACCTCGATGATATTCTTATTTACTCGAAGAACGAGGAAGAGCATGCCGAACATCTTAGACTTGTGTTAGAAAAACTCAGAGAGCACCACCTTTATGCCAAGTTCTCCAAGTGTGAATTTTGGTTGCCAGAAGTGACCTACCTAGGCCACGTGATCTATGGTAAGGGCATTGCTGTCAATCCCAAGAGAGTTCAAGCCGTTCTTGATTGGACTCCACCCGAAACAGTTAAACAAGTTAGGAGTTTCCTTGGACTAGCCAGTTATTGTCGCCGCTTCGTTGAAAACTTCTCCAAAGTGGCCAAACCCCTCACGGAACTTCTCAAGAAAGATAAAAAGTTTGAGTGGTCCCCACAGTGTGAGTACAGTTTTCAGGAACTGAAAAGACACCTGACTTCTGCTCCCATACTTGTGCCACCGGATTTCACTAAAGACTTTGTTATCTACTGCGATGCCTCACGACAGGGACTAGGTTGCATTCTTATGCAGGATCGTCATGTGATTGCCTATGCATCTCGATAGTTGCATCCACATGAGGAGAATTATCCTACACATGATCTAGAGCTTGCAGCCGTAGTCTATGCACTTAAGACCTGGCGACATTACCTTCTTGGTAAACGTTGCGAGATTTACACCGATCACCAGAGTCTTAAGTATATCTTCACCCAACCAGATTTGAACCTTAGGCAAAGACGTTGGTTGGAGTTGATCTCAGATTACGACTTAGGGATTACCTACACCCCAGGCAAGGGCAATGTCATGGCTGATGCGCTAAGTCGTAAGTCCTATTGCAACAATCTTATGTTGCAGCAGGGCCAACCACTTCTCCATGAGGAATTCTGTAAGCTTAACCTTCACATTGCTCCCCATGGATTCCTTTCTACCATGGTGGCGAAGCCTACTCTTGTGGATCATATCATAGAAGTCCAGAAGCATGATACGGGAATCTCTCGAATCAAGAGAAATATCTCCAAGAGAGTAGCTGGTTGTTTCTCGATGGATGAACGAGGTGTTGTTTACTGTGGGAACCGCTTGGTGGTTCCCAAGAGTCAGCAGATGCAGCAATTGGTCCTTAAGGAGGCGCATGAATCTCCTCTCACGATTCATCCTGGTAGTACTAAGATGTATCAGGACCTACGCCATAGGTTCTGGTGGACTAGGATGAAGAGAGAAATCGCCGACTTCGTTGCTAACTGTGATGTTTGTCGTCGCGTTAAGGCAGAACATCAGAGGCCTGCTGGCACCCTTCAGCCTTTAGCTATTCCTGAGTGGAAATGGGATAAGGTTGGTATGGACTTCATCACCGGCTTTCCCAGGACCAAGAAAGGAAATAATGCTATCTTTGTAGTCATTGATCGTCTTTCTAAAGTGGCTCACTTCCTACCTGTTCGAGAGAATATCACCGCCAGTCAGCTCGCTGACTTATATATTTCTCGAATAGTTTCACTTCATGGTGTTCCACTAGAGATCAATTCAGACCGTGGTAGTCTTTTCACTTCTCATTTTTGGGAGAGTTTCCAAACTGCCATGGGCACCCATCTTTCCTTCAGTACCGCTTTCCACCCTCAATCAAGTGGTCAGGTGGAAAGGGTCAACCAAATCCTCGAAGACATGCTTAGAGCTTGCGTTATCTCATTCGGTATGGATTGGGAGAAGTGCCTTCCTTTCGTCGAGTTTGCTTATAACAATAGCTACCAATCCAGTCTCAAGAAAGCTCCTTTTGAGATTCTCTATGGACGAAGATGTCGAACACCTTTGAACTGGTTAGAAACCGGTGAAAGACAATTCTTTGGACCGGACATGATCCAGGAGGCAGAAGAGCAAGTTCGCTACATTCGTGAGAATTTGAAAATAGCCCAATCTCGTCAAAAGAGCCAGTATGACCGTCGTCATAAGGAAGTGGCTTATGAAGTTGGCGACAAGGCTTACCTTCGGGTTACTCCCTTGAAGGGTACCCATCGTTTCGGTATTAAGGGCAAGTTGGCTCCTCGTTACATTGGTCCTTTTAGCATTCTCGCTAAACGAGGAGAGGTTGCCTACCAGTTGGAACTACCACCACACCTTTCTTGAGTTCATGATGTCTTCCACGTCTCTCAACTCAAGCGTTGCTTCTCGGATCCCATCCGCGGAGTGGACCACGAAACACTTGATCTCCAAGATAACCTCACATATTGAGAGTACCCTGTTCGCATTCTTGATCAAGCAGAGCGTGTTACCCGACGTCAGAACATCAAGTTTCTCAAAGTTCAGTGGTCTCATCATTCCGAGAGAGAAGCTACCTGGGAGCGCGAAGATCGTCTTCGACTGGAGTACCCCACCTTTTTTTCCATCGACCCCTGAATCTCGGGACGAGATTCTCTCAAGTGGGGGCGAGTTGTCACATCCCTAGTTCTGGTATGCTCAAGGCTAGCTAGTCATGTGTGCATCATTCTTAAATTTCATTTAAATTTGAAATGGGGATTCGTGAAACCCTCAGAATCATTTCTGGAAATGACCCAAATAAAAATTACTCCAAAAAGGTCCAAGAAAATGTTCATGTTGCTCTTTGGAAATGTTGGACAGAGATGAAAATCAAACCAATATTTCCAGGACCTCATAAGTATTTATTTTTGGCCATTTGGAATTAATGCAATAATTATTTGCATTGGATATATATCTGTTATATATATATAATATATGTCCAAAAATTGTGCCACTTGTTGGGGAGCTCTGGAATAATACCACTAGTTCCTACAAAAATTGGCATAAGAAAATAAAATGATTTAGTATTATTACTAAATCAAAACAAATGTCAGAAAATAGGAAAGAAAAAGAAAGGGAAAAAGCTTACCTGCACTTACCTCCCTGAGGCCTAGCCTGGCCCAGCCGCCAACCGTCGTCCTCCTGGCGACGACAGAAGGCAGGGGCACGCGCCGGCGCGCGCGGCCACGCGTCCGGCCGTGGCCACGTCCCCGCCACCTCCTGCTTCTCCCCCTCGTCGCCCTGGACGCCCCGGACGTCGCCACGACACCCCGCGCCGCTTTCTCTCTCGCCCCTGACCTCTCTCCCTCTCCCTCGCTCTCTCCCGCAAACCCCGAGCGTTGCCGTCGCCGCCGTTCGCCAACACCGTGGCCACCGGCCACCCCTCGCCCTGTCGCTGCGCCCAGGAGCTCCGCCTTGTCTCTAGCTACCTCCTCGCCGAGCCACGCAAGCCGGAGCGCCCCGTGGAGCCGCCATCGCCATCGTCTTTGTCTCCGGCCACCCAAGATCGCCGTCGTCGTTCCGGTCGCGTTCGACCCTCCCCGAGATCGCTGACGATGTGTACGTTCTTCCTGTGAGCTCTACTCCATTTCCCCTACTCCCCGTGCTACTTTGCCCCGCCTAGCTAGCTCAGCTGCCACGCCCGAGACCTTATCGCCGCCGGCCATGGCGCCTCCGTAGCCAGAGCCCAAGCCATCCGCTCCCGCGCGCGTCACCGTGCTCCTGGTGACGCCAGGAGGCCGTAGATGCCCTCCGCAGCCCCCGCCGTGCCCCGTAGCTCGCGCCCGCTCGAAGCCGTGCTCCGGCCGCCGCCGCGAGCTTCGCTCCGGCGAGCTCCGGCCGCCCCCGCCCCTCCCACTTGCTCCAATCGGTGCTGACGAGCGCGGGCTTCGCTCCAGTGGCCTCCGCCGTCCAAATGGTCGCCGGAGACGCGTTCCCGAGCCCCTCCGCCGCGTTCACCTCGCCGGCGGCTAAACGCCGGCGGGATTGACCGGGTCAACCCGCACTAACCCCCCAGTTGACCTGGGGTTTGACTACCCAGGGTCAATGACATGTGGGCCCCGGCCCTGACTAATTTTAGATTAGGATTAGTTTAAATCTAATTAACTCTCTGTTAATTAACCATAACACTGACGTGTGGCCCCCACACGTCAGGTTTGACCGGGTCAGCACCGTTGACTTCTGACGCAGGCATGACGTCATGCTGACGCTGTTAATCTTTTCCTGGAATTATTTTCAAATAGGAAATTCCAGAAATTATTCAAAACTTAAAAAAATCATATCAATTCAACCGTAGCTCGGATTGAAATAATTTATATATGAAAAATTATCAGAAAAATGCAACCTATCCATCTGTACCAGTTTCATGCATGAAAAACCAAGTTAAACCTGCTGTATAAGTGAAACATACAAATGGCATATCTAAGAGCTAAACTTGGAGTTGCATTTGAATTCTTGGTTCAAATGGACTTCAACCAAATGAACTCTAGCTGCATTAGCTCAAACAGCATCATATATTCATGCCATGATCATGCATCATATTGTTGCATATGCTTGTATTCTGATTGTCGACACCGTTCCTTCTCGATAGGTCTTTGCTTCGGAGACCGATCCAGAATACCTGTCCAAGGAGCAGTGCCCCCCTTGTTGATCTACCAGGCTAGCAAACCCCCTTGTTCATTTCGATATGATCCCACTCTCGCTCCTGCTCTATTTTATTGCATTAGGACGACAACGAAACAACTGCTACTTTATGCCGCGGTAGTTGAACCCATTCCTCTGCATGACCTGTCATTGCCACAGTAAATAGTTGAAACCCACTAGCATGTGTAGGAGTTGATTGAGCCATGTTGTGTTCCTACCATGCCATGCCTGCTATTGCTTAGAGTTGTGTCAGGTCTGATTCATTGGGAATGGATTGGAGTGATATGTTATGTTCTGATGCTGGGGGTTAAGCGTGTGAACACGATTTGGTGAAGGTAGCGGTGAGAGGCCATGTAGGAATACATGGTGGGTTGTCTCACTGGAACCGTCCTTAAGCACTGAGTTCTGTGTATGTTGTCCAATGATTAGCTACTACCACACATTGGGTTCCGGTAACTCGGCCCCTCTCGACTTATTAACCAACTTGATCTCTGTCCAGGAGTTGCAAATAGTTTCTGGTGTTTGTAGGTAGTGTTAGTAGTCTACCAAGTGGCACCCGGCCAGGTGGGCTTGGGACAGACTAGGCACACGTGGCCGGTGTACCGAGTGGCACCCGGATGGTGGGCTCGGGAACCCTGTACACATCGTTTGGGGCCGTGAGCGACACCCCGGCCGGATCTCCTTGCGGATGGAACCCGAATAGGCGATAAACCTGGACTAGAGTCTTGTGTGGTTAGTCAGGTCGTGGCCGACACCCTCGCCAGGCTTCCGCTTGAAGGTTGCCGAGATACATGACGTGTACATGGTGATAAGTGGTGAGAGCGTGTGTGAAGAAGTACACCCCTGCAGGGTTATCATGATCTATTCGAATAGCCGTGTCCTCGGTTATGGACTTCTTGGATGCTTACGTGGTACATAGACAACTTGAAGTGGATACTCTAAAATGCTCAAGATAAGTGTGAGTGCTATGGATGGCCTTCTCGTGGTGAGATGGGGATGAATCCATAGTGGTGTATTGATGTGGTGATTAGTGGACTCGTGTGCGCCATTTCAAAAGACTTACCAGCAGTCGTAGAATAGGATAGCCATAGAGTCAAAGCTGGCTTGCTGCAACTAAACCCCACATCACCTCTTTGATACTAATGCATGTATGATAGGATCTGATGTAAGTCTTGCTGAGTACCTCTGTACTCACATTTGCTTTATTTATGTTTTGCAGCGGAGACTTTGGTCTTTCTAGTAATTCCGCTTGGACTTCGACAAGTAGCTTGCTACCTCAGCTACGATCTTGTACCCTTGGGAGGGTCTTTTAGATAGTCAGGCTTCTCAGCCTTTTATTTTGTAGTTGTCTGTACTCAGACATGTAATGCTTCCGCTTGTTGCTTGTATGCTCTGAATGATGGGTCATGTGACCCTTGCTTGTATTTAATGCTATGTGGCTCTTTTGGGCCTTTGTCTATATAAGTTTGCGTTATGTTGTGATGCCATGTTGTATAGCACATACTTGCATGTTATGCGTACGTGTGACGTGTATTGCTATGTGTGGGATCCGACAATCTAGTTGTTTATCCTTGGCAGCCTATCATATGGGGAAATGTAGTCTAGTGCCTTCTGAGCGATAGTAGTCCACTACAGCCCGGTTCACCGGAGTCCTGCTAGCCCAGCACTACTGCTCGGAACACTTGACTGGCCGGCATGTGTTTCACTTCGTTCCTATGTCTGTCCCTTCAGGGAAATGTCACGCGGTGTTATCTGGAGTCCTGCCTAGCCTGCTACAGCCCGGGTTACCGGAGTCCTGTTAGCCTAGTGCTACAGCCCGGATTTATACGTTGTTAACCGATATGCTCGATGTGATTCATGTATGCCTGTCCTCATGAGTTAGTGTCGCCTGGGGTTCACGACTAGCCATGTCGGCCCGGGTTCTTTGTCATATGGATGCTAGCGACACTATCATATACGTGAGCCAAAAGGCGCAAACGGTCCCGGGCCAGGTAAGGTGGCACCCGTGGGAATACAGTGCGTGAGGCCGCAAAGTGATATGATGTGTTACATGCTAGATCGGTGTGACTTAGGATCGGGGTCCCGACATCCAGTGCCTTCTTGGCAGCCTCGGCGGCCGCGGCAGCATCTTGCGCCTCCTTGAGGGCTCCGCCGAGCGCTTGCTCGCGCGCGACGACCTCCTCCTCGTGGCTGGCGAGGCTGGCTTTCTGCTGTGCCAGCTCGCCCTCCCGCGCGGCTAGCCCCGCGGCGGCAAGCCTTTGCTGCTCTTCGGCCTCTGCCTTCTCGAGGATGAAGGCCGTCCGCGCCTCGTCGAGCTGCCTTCGCTCCTCCGCCAAGGATCGGAGGGCCTCCTGGTTGAGCTCCCGGAGCTCCCCGGCGCGCTTCTCCATGTCTACTCCCGCCTTTGCGACAAGCGCTTCCCGGCGTTCCACCTGGGCTTGTCGGGCGCGGTAGAGTGACACCCGCTTCCGGAGCAGCCGCTCCTCCTCAGGCTCGCCGCCACTGCTGCCTGGCGCATCAACCAGTGTCAGCCCGGCGGAAGCGAGCACCTCTCCATCCAAGGTCTCCCCCTCGACCGGCGCCCTGGAAGTCGACTCCCAGGGGAGCTTGATGAAGATATCATCGCCGGCCTTC
This sequence comes from Aegilops umbellulata, assembly GCA_032464435.1. Lineage (NCBI taxonomy): Eukaryota > Viridiplantae > Streptophyta > Magnoliopsida > Poales > Poaceae > Aegilops > Aegilops umbellulata. The sequence continues at coordinate 153,164,166 of CP136058.1, read as the reverse complement.
AGGTAGGCGCCTGGCTGGGGCTCCTCGGGGCCCGACGCTGCTGCGGAGGCGGGATCGGCGGTCGGCGCAGCGCCTGGCGCTCCTGCGGCCCCAGGGCCGTCAGTACGATCACCGACCCCCTCGCCCACGGTTGCTGCGGCAGCCTTGGCGGCCTCTTCGCCGGCCGGATCTTCAGCACCGTCCGCCGCTCCGGTGGCGGCCACGTCGTCGGTACGGCCGCGTGCGTCCTCCTCGACGACGACCTCGGTCTCCATCGGGTCCGTGGCGGGTGGGTCTGAAGGCCGAAAGAGGGGGAGAAGTCAAGCAACTATCCGAAGAAGAAGGACCCCAGGGGAGTTTCGAGGCAAGAAGGTTACCTTGGCCAGGGTCTACAGTCACGGTCTCCGTCGCCAAGGGGTTGCCGGTGCCGTCCCTCGCCGGAGACTGCTCCCTTGCCGGGGACTGATCCCTTGCCGGGGACTGCTCCCTCGCCGGAGACTGCTCCCTCGCTGGAGACTGCTCCCTTGCCGGAGATTCCTCCCTCGCCGGGGAACTCCCCCTTGGCGGTGTGGTTGTAGCGGGTGGCGCATCAGGGGCGGTCTCCGGACGCTCCTGGTGGGGCTGCTCTGCTCCTACGCAAGTCGTCAGCCAGATGTCAAGAAAAACGAAGGGTACCCGGGCGCGCCCAACGGCAGAAAGCAAGCCATATGCTTACGCTGGGGGCTGCGCTGGGTCTGCTCAGAGGATCAGTTGGCGGCTCCGACAAGGTCATCTCAGGCGCACCCCCTGCCGTCACGGTGGGCTCATCATCGAGGATGACCACCGGGACCTTGGCTCTCTTTGCCGCCCTCTGAGCCAGAGTCCTGAAAAGGGGCAAATTCAGAGGAAAGCAAATGAGATGCGAGACACAACTACAAGAATTGAAGAAACACAAGGACAGCGGGGATCTTACTCCTCTCCCTCTTCCTCGTCGGAGCTAAGCGCGTAGAAGTCGAAGACTGGCCCGCTTCTGGCGCGAGGAGGCGGAGGAGTAGGCTCCCTCGGCCGCCTCGCGGAGGCAGTGGTGGCGCTAGCCCGAGACGGCTTTGCCCCGGCCGCCGCCGTGGCGCGAGGGGCGGCAGGAGCAAAAGCAGCGGCCTGCGAAGACCCCACTCCTGCTGAAACAGCGGAGCACGTCACGCGGTGCTGCGGCTGTTGGCTCGCTTGCCGTACCACCTCTCCGGCCTTGCGGAGACGCCTCCGTGGTTGAGCCGGGGGCTCCGCTCGCGACGAGCTGCCCGAAGGTCGGGAGGAAGAGGCGTCAGCCTCAGGCAAGCCGCTCGTGCCCTCGGTGGACTCGTCTGCCCCTGCGCCGTGCCCGGCAAGCTCTTCCTCGTCGGCAAACTCCGCTCGGTCAGCAAGGCTTTCCACCTCTGCTGCGTCCACCTCCGCCATTGTGAAGCCGAACTCGCCCGCGGCTGCGGCTGCCGCCGCCTCCTCCATCCTGGAGGCGATGCGCGCCAACTCCGCGTCGGTGGTGTCTCGGGTGAGGCCCTTCTGCTCGTCGGCATCGACTGGCCTCTCCACCAAGTCGTCCAAGAACGCCCGCACGACATCGTCGGCGGGCTCCTGCCAAGTGGAGTCGATCCCGTGCGAGTCGCACAGCGGCATCATTGCAAGGATGCGGCTGAGCGACGAATTGTTGCACAGCGGGACGACGCCTCGCGGCAGCTTGAACCATTCGGGGTGCTCGGGGTCGTGCTTGAACAGCTCCCTGAGCGTCCTGTCAAGCTCCAAGACAGTGAAATTGAAGTTGAGGCCAGGGCGCAGCCTCATGATGTCCGCCGCATTCTGGAACTCCCAGGCGGGTCTCCCTTTCTCCTGCAGGGGAGCAATGCGGTGGCGGAGGAAATCTGCGCCAACGGCGCCAACCGTGAGCCCGGCACGCCTGAGCCGCAGGATTCGGGTGACGGCAATCTGCAGCTTGTCGTCGTCCGGGGCCACGTCGCTCCAATCCCTGCCGCGCACCACAGGAGTTTGGCGCACGGCTGTGAATGGCTGCGGGTTCTCCTCGATGATCAGGCACCAGTTTGCTCTCCATTCCTCCCATTTGCTATGGAGCTCTCCCTCCAGATAAGCATCCTTCTTGCCAAGCTCCGAGATCCAGGCGATCCTGCCGGAGAGGGGCTCTCCTCTCTCTACTCGAGGCGTGAAGAAGTGGCGGAAGAGAGCTACGTTTGGAAAGACTCCGACGAAATTTTCGCAAAGATGTGCGAAAATTGCCATGGTCAGGACAGCATTGGGGGTGAAATCAAGGAGATGGAACCCGTAGGTGTTCATGATGTCGCAGAAAAATTCAGAGAAGGGCGGGCAGAGCCCGCAATAAAAGAACAGAGCAAAGAAGGGATACCCGGTCGGATACTCCTTCTGGGCGGCGGCGGGAAGAACCCTCGTGCGCGGGTGCACCCGCGTCCCCATCGACCAGAAGAGGTAGTATTCCTCCCTCAGTACCAACGGGGCGAGCTCAGGAGGGAAGGTCGCCTGCTCCTTTCGCAGCGCCTCAAGCCGCTGCGCCTCGGCCGACTTCACAGCCTTCCCTTTCCCCTTGTCGCCCTTCGGGGCCATGGCGGAAAGAGGAAGGGAGGTCGACGGCGTCGGTAGCACTGGTGGCGGCGGAAGGGGCGGAGCGCTGCTTCTCTTGGGAAGTGGCGGAGGTTTTCGAGGAATCACAACTGGCGGGTGGGCGGACTGCCCCTATTTCCACTGCTTATAAGGGGGAAGAGAGGGGGAGTTTCGCCTTTCCGAATAAACAAATCACCTGCGACGTGACGCACGCCCGCGGGGCTCAGCCCCGCGCACGCCGCCCACGTCACGCACGCCTCTCCCCACGATGCCGCGTTCGACGCGTGCCGTTCGGGGAGGGCGTGGTGGACGCAGAAGCAGATGTTGACCCAGGCCACGCGTGCCCGTGCACTGTTTTGGGCCTGGCCCAACAGCGCTCGGCACCGTGTATGGCCCAGGCCCGGGGGCTCCTGTCGGTGTACTAAAGTAGGGGTACCTTAGTCCCCCGAACTTGTGCACGGGCAGTCGTAGCACCCCGCAGCAAGGCTTGCCAGGCGATCGCCAAAACTCTCTGTGGTCCCTTTTTGGGCCATCCAAGAATAAAGTATTTGAGCCAAGGCCCCGGCAGGAGGAGCTTGCCGGGAAGGCCACCCGAAGAGAGCAAGGCCCCGACAAGAAGAGCTTGCTGGGACGCCCGCTCGAAGCACAAGGCCCCGGCAAGAGGAGCTTGCTGGGAAGGCCGATCGAGGCACGACAAGATACTTGCTCGACGCGCCCCGCGTCCCGGCAAGGACCGGTGAGCGGCAAGCTCCCGGGTGCGACAAGGCACCAACCGCGGCAAGGCGTTTGCCGTGGCAAGTCACCACCCCGCGCCTGCGCTCCAGCTCATCCACCCACGCGTCGCTCTGGGGCCATTCCAGGCGTATGTGGCGAGAGGCTAGGCAGCCAGGGGCATGCGGTGGCAAAGCAACGCTGACAGAGTAGCCATCGTGGCAAACAGTGGCGCTCCAGACGGCCCCTTTCCTGCACCGTCTGGGCGACCCGGATGGGCATTTAATGCCCTTGTCCCCTGCCGTCAGAGTTAGGCATGATAGCACTATGCAAACAGCTGTACCCAACACAACATTTCCAATTTTACCCCCGCCTACGTTGCCACCTGTGGGTAACCCCTTGCACATATAAAAGGAGGCCCCATGCGCAACAGAGGGGGGGGGGGAGGAGGCCATTCACGCTCGGTCTCGCCAGCAGCTCGTGTGTACTGTAGCACCACACGCTCTCGAGCAAGAACACAATACCAAACCACAAAGCAGCAGTAGGGTTTTACGCATCCGTGCGGCCCGAAGCTGGGTAAACCCCTCATGTGCACGGCCTCGATCCGCTCTTCGTGCGACCTCCGCCCCCCGCCGAACCAAGAAAGGGGCTCGGTCCCCATAGGTGTTGGTGGAGGCAGATTTCCCACCGACACACTCCGTGTATTGGAGAGCTATCTCTAGGTCCTCTCGGTAATGCTCATCACTATAAGCCTTGCAAGCAATGTGACTAATGAGTTATTTTTGGGATGATGCATTATGGAACGAGTAAAGAGACTTGCGGGTAATGAGATTGAACTAAGTATGATGATACCGAAGATAGAATCTCGGGTAAGTAACATACCGATGGCAAAAGGAACAACGTATGTTGTTATGCGGTTTGACCGAGAAAGATCTTCGTAGAATATCTAGGAGCCAATATGAGCATCCAGGTTCCGCTATTGGTTATTGAATGGAGATGTGTCTCGGTCATGTCTACATAGTTCTCGAACTCGTTGGGTCCGCACGCTTAACGTTCGATGATGATTTGTATTATGAGTTATGTGTTTTGATGAACCGAAGTTTGTTCGGAGTCCCGGATGAGATCACAGACATGACAAGGAGTCTCAAAATGGTCGATACATAAATAATGATATATTGGAAGGTTATGTTTGGACACCGGAATGGTTTCGGAAAGGTTCGGGCATTTTCTGGAGTACCGGGGGTTACCGGAACCCTCCGGGGAGTTAATGGGCCTTCATGGGCCCTAGTGGAGAGAGGAGGCGGCGGCTAGGTGGTGTGGCGCACCCCCAAGCCCAATCCGAATTGGACTAGGGTTGGGGGCCCTTTCCTTCTCTCCTTCTCCTCCTCCCCTCCTTCTCCTAGTGGGAATAGGAAAGGGGGGGAATCCTACTTGGACCGGGAGTCCAAGTAGGACTCCCCCCCATGCCCCCCTTGGGCCGGCCACCTCTCCTCCCCCCTTTATATACGTGGGAGGGGGCACCCCAAAGACACACCAATCCTTCTCTTAGCCGTGTGTGGTGCCCCCTCCACAGTTACACACCTCGTTCATATCATCGTAGTGCTTAGGCGAAACCCTGCGCCAGTAAGTTCATCATTACCGTCGCCACGCCATCGTGCTGACGGAACTCTCCCTCGGCCTCAACTGGATCAAGAGTTCGAGAGACTTCATCTCGCTGAACATGTGCTGAGTGCGGAGGTGCCGTACTTTCGGTGTTTGGATCGATTGGATTGCGAAGACGTTCGACTACATCAACCGCGTTACTAAACGCTTCCGCTTTCGGTCTACGAGGGTACGTGGACACACTCTCCCCGCTCGTTGCTATGCATGTCCTAGATAGATCTTGCGTGATCGTAGGTAATTTTTTTGAAATACTGCATTCACCAATAGTGGCATCCGAGCCAGGTCTATGCGTAGATGTTATATGCACGAGTAGAACACAATGAGTTGTGGGTGATAATAGTCATACTGCTTACCAGTAACGTCTTACTTTGATTCGGCGATATTGTTGGATGAAGCAGCTCGGACCGACATTACATGACCGCGTTCATGAGACTGGTTCTACGGACGTGCTTCACACACAGGTGGCTGGCGGGTATCTGTTTCTCCAACTTTAGTTGAATCGAGTTTGACAACGCCTGATCCTTGTTGAAGGTTAAAACAACACACTTGCCGAAAAATTGTTGTGGTTTTGATGCATAGGTAAGAACGGTTCTTGCTAGAAGCTTGTAGCAGCCACGTAAAACTTGTAACAACAAAGTAGAGGACGTCTAACTTGTTTTTGCAAGGGCATGTTGTGATGTGATATGGTCAAGACGTGATGATATATAAATTGTTGTATGAGATGATGATGTTTTGTAACAGTTATCGGCAACTGGCAGGAGCCATATGGTTGTCACTTTATTGTATGAAACACAATCGCCATGTAATTGCTTTACTTTATCACTAAGCGGTAGCGATAGTCGTAGAAGAAATAGTTGGCGAGACGACAATGATGCTACGATGGAGATCAAGGTCTCAAGCCGGTGACGATGGTGATCATGACTGTGCTTTGGAGATGGAGATCAAAGGCACAAGAGGATGATGGCCATATCATATCACTTATTTTGATTGCATGTGATGTTTATCCTTTATGCATCTTATTTTGCTTAGTACGACGGTAGCATTTTACGATGACCCCTCACTAAATTTCAAGGTACAAGTGTTCTCCCTGAGTATGCACCGTTGCTACATTTCGTCGTGCCGAGACACCACGTGATGATCGGGTGTGATAAGCTCTACGTTCACATACAACGGGTGCAAGCCAGTTTTGCACACGCAGAATATCAGGTTAAACTTGACGAACCTAGCATATGCAGATAGGGCCTTGGAACACTGAGACCGAAAGGTCGAGCATGAATCATATAGTAGATGTGATCAACATAGTGATGTTCACCATTGAAAACTACTCCATCTCACGTGATGATCGGATATGGTTTAGTTGATATGGATCACGTGATCATTTAGATGACTAGAGGGATGTCTATCTAAGTGGGAGTTCTTAAGTAATATGATTAATTGAACTTTAATTTATCATGAACTTAGTACCTGATAGTATTTTGCATGTCTATGTTGTTGTAGATAAATGGCCAGTCCTAATGTTCCTTTAAATTTTAATGCGTTCCTACAGAAAGCTAAGTTGAAAGATGATGGTGGCAACTACACGGACTGGGTCCGTAACTTGAGGATTATCCTCATTGCTGGACAGAAGAATTACGTTCTGGAAGCACCGGTAGGTGCAAGACCCGCTGCAGGAGCAACTCCAGATATTATGAACGTCTGGCAGAGCAAAGCTGATGACTACTCGATAGTTCAGTGTGCCGTGCTTTATGACTTAGAATCGGGACTTCAACGACATTTTGAACGTCATAGAGCATATGAGATGTTCCAAGATTTGAAGTTAATATTTCAAGCCAATGCCCGGATTGAGAGATATGAAGTCTCCAATAAGTTCTGTAGCTGCACGATGGAGGAGAATAGTTGTGTCAGTGAACATATACTCAGAATGTCTGGGTACCACAACCACTTGACTCAATTGGGAGTTAATCTTCCTGATGATAGTGTCATTGACAGAGTTCTTCAATCACTACCACCAAGCTACAAAAGCTTCGTGATGAACTATAATATGCAAGGGAAGGATAAGACAATTCCCGAGCTATTCGCAATGCTAAAGGCTGCAGAGGTAGAAATCAAGAAGGAGAGCATCAAGTGTTGATGGCTAACAAGACCACTAGTTTCAAGAAGAAGGGCAAAGGGAAGAAGGGGAACTTCAAGAATAATGGCAAGCAAGTTGCTGCTCAAGTGAAGACGCCCGAGTTTGGACCTAAGCCTGAGACTGAGTGCTTCTACTACAAAGGGACTGGTCACTGGAAGCGGAACTGCCCCAAGTATTTGGCGGATAAGAAGGATGGCAAAGTGAAAGGTATATTTGATATACATGTTATTGACGTGTACCTTACTGATGCTCGTAGTAGCGCCTGGGTATTTGATACTGGTTCTGTTGCTCATATTTGCAACTCGAAACAGGGGCTACGGATTAAGTGAAGATTGGCTAAGGACGAGGTGACGATGCGCGTAGGAAATGGTTCCAAAGTCGATGTGATCGCGGTCGGCACACTACCTCTACATCTACCTTCGGTATTAGTTTTAGACCTGAATAATTGTTATTTGGTGCCAGCGTTAAGCATGAACATTATATCTGGATCTTGTTTGATGCAAGACGGTTATTCATTTAAATCAGAGAATAATGGTTGTTCTATTTATATGAGTAATATATTTTATGGTCATGCACCGTTGATGAGTGGTCTATTTTTGTTGAATCTCGATAGTAGTGATACAGATATTCATAGTATTGAAGCCAAAAGGTACAAGTTTAATAATGATAGTGCAACTTATTTGTCGCATTTCCGTTTAGGTCATATTCGTGTAAGGCGCATGAAGAAACTCCATGCTGATGGGCTTTTGGAATCACTTGATTATGAATCACTTGATGCTTGCGAACCATGCCTCATGGGAGAGATGACTAAGACTCCATTCTCCGGAATAATGTAGCGAGCAACAGACTTACTGGAAATAAAACATACTGATGTTTGTGGTCCAATGAGTGTTGAGGCTCGCAGTGGGTATCGTTATTTTCTAACCTTCATAGATGACTTGAGTAGATATGGGTATTTCTACTTGATCAAACATAAGTCTAAAACATTTGAAAAGTTCAAAGAATTTAAGAGTGAAGTGGAAAATCATCGTAACAAGAAAATAAAGTTTATATGATCTGATCGTGGAGGTGAATATTTGAGTTATAAGTTTGGTATTCATTTGAAAAAATGCGGAATAGTTTCGCAACTCACGCCACCTGGAACACCATAGCGTAATGGTGTGTCCGAACGTCGTAACCGCACTTTATTAGATATGGTGCGATCTATGATGTCTCTTACTGATTTACCACTATCGTTTTGGGGTTATGCTTTAGAGACTGCTGCATTCACGTTAAATAGGGCACCATCTAAATCCGTTGAGACGGCACCATATGAACTGTGGTTTGGCAGGAAACCCAAGTTGTTGTTTCTTAAAGTTTGGGGCTGCGATGCTTATGTCAAAAAGTTTCAAACTGATAAGCTCGAACCCAAATCGTAGAAATGTGTCTTCATAGGATACCCAAAGGAAATTGTTGGGTACACCTTCTATCACAGATCCGAAGGCAAGATATTCGTTGCTAAGAATGGATCCTTTATAGAGAAGGAGTTTCTCTCGAAAGAAGTGAGTGGGAGGAAATTAGAACTTGATGACGTAATTGTACCTTCTCCCTAATTGGAAAGTAGTTCATCACAGAAATCAGTTCTAGTGATTCCTACAACAATTAGTGAGGAAGCTAATGATGATGATCATGAAACTTCTAATCGAGTTACTACCGAACCTCGTAGGTCAACCAGAGTAAGATCCGCACCAGAGTGGTACGGTAATCCTGTTCTAGAGGTCATATGATTTCACCATGATGAACCTATGAACTATAAGGAAGCGATGATGAGCCCAGATTCCGCGAAATGGCTTGAGGCCATGAAATCTGAGATGGGATCCATGTATGAGAACAAAGTGTGGACTTTGGTTGACTTGCCCGATGATCGGCAAGCCTAGAGAATAAATGGATCTTCAAGAAGAAGACTGACACTGACGGTAATGTTACTCTCTACAAAGATCAACTTGTTGCGAAAGGTTTTTGACAAGTTCAAGGAGTTAACTACTCACCCGTAGCGATGCTTAAGTCTCTCCGAATCATGTTAGCAATTGCCGCATTTTATGATTATGAAATCTGGCAAATGGATGTCAAAACTGCATTCCTTAATGGATATCTTAAATAAGAGTTGTATATGATGCAACCAGAAGGTTTTGTCGATCCAAAAGGTGCTAACAAAGTGTACAAGCTCCAGCGATCCATTTATGGACTGGTGCAAGCCTCTCGGAGTTGGAATATATGTTTTGATAGTGTGATCAAAGCATATGGTTTTATACAGACTTTTGGAGAAGCCTGTATTTATAAGAAAGTGAGTCAGAGCTCTGTAGCATTTCTGATATTATATGTGGATGACATATTGTTGATCAGAAATGATACTGAATTTCTGAATAGCATAAAAGGATACTTGAATAAGAATTTTTCAATGAAAGACCACAGTGAAGCTGCTTATATATTGGGCATCAAGATCTATAGAGATAGATCAAGACGCTTAATTGTACTGTCACAAAGCACATACCTTGATAAAGTTTTGAAGGAGTTTAAAATGGATCAGTCAAAGAAAGGGTTATTGCCTGTGTTACAAGGTGTGAAGTTGAGTCAGACTCAATGCGCGACCACTGCAGAAGATAGAGAGAAAATAAAAGTCATTCCCTATGCCTCAGCCATAGGTTCTATCATGTATGCAATGCTGTGTACCAGACCTGATGTGTGCCTTGCTATTAGTTTAGCATGGGAGGTACCAAAGTAAACCAGGAGTGGATCACTGGACAGCAGTCAAGCACATCCTGAAATACCTGAAAAGGACTAAGGATATGTTTCTCATTTATGGAGGTGACAAAGAGCTCGTCGTAAATGGTTACGTTGATGCTAGCTTTGACACTAATACGGATGACTCTAAGTCACAAACCGGATACATATTTATATTGACTGGTGGAGTTGTCAGTTGGTGCAGTTCCAAGCAGAGCGTCGTGGCGGGATCTACGTGTGAAGCAGAGTAGATAGCTCCTTTGGAAGCAGCAAATGAAGGAGTCTAGATGAAGGAGTTCATATCCGATCTAGGCGTAATACCTAGTGCATCGGGTCCAATGAAAATCTTTTGTGACAATACTGGTGCAATTGCCTTGGCAAAGGAATACAGATTTCACAAGAGAACCAAGCAAATCAAAAGACGCTTCAATTCCATCCGCGATCAAGTCAAGGAAGGAGACACAGAGATTTGCAAGATACATATGGATCTGAATGTTGCAGTCCCACTGACTATGCCTCTCTCACGAGCAAAACATGATCAACACTAAGACTCCATGGGTGTTAGAATCATTACTATGTAATCTAGATTATTGACTCTAGTGCAAGTTGGAGACTGAAGGAAATATGCCCAGAGGCAAAAATAAAGTTGTTATTTATATTTCCTTATATCATGATAAATGTTTATTATTCCAGCTAGAATTGTATTATCCGGAAACTTAGTACATGTGTGAATACATAGACAAACATAGTGTCCCTAGTATGCCTCTACTTGACTAGCGCGTTAATCAAAGATGGTTAAGTTTACTAGCCATAGACAAGTGTTGTCATTTGATGAATGGATCACATCATTAGAGAATGATGTGATGGACAAGACCCATCCGTTAGCTTATCATAATGATCGTTTTGTTTTTTCTGCTATTGCTTTCTTCATGACTTATACATATTCCTCTGACTATGAGATTATGCAACTCTCGAATACGGGAGGAACACCTTGTGTGCTATCAAACGTCACAACGTAACTGGGTGATTATAAAGATGCTCCACAGGTGTCTCTGATGGTGTTTGTTGAGTTGGCATAGATCGAGATTAGGATTTGTCACTCCGTGTATCGGAGAGGTATCTCTGGGCCCTTTCGGTAATGCTAGTCACTGTTAGCCTTGCAAGCAATGTGACTAATGAGTTAGTTGCGGGATGATGCATTATGGAACGAGTAAAGAGACTTGCCGGTAACAAGATTGAACTAGGTATGATGATACCGACGATCGAATCTTGGGCAAGTAACATACCGATGACAAAGGGAACAACGTATGTTGTTGTGCGATTTGACCGATAAAGATCTTCGTAGAATATGTAGGAGCCAATATGAGCATCCAGGTTCTGCTATTGGTTATTGACCGGAGATGTGTCTTGTTACTGGAGCCAATATGAGCATCCAGATTCCGCTATGCATCTCCTAGATAGATCTCGCATGATCGTAGGTAAAATTTTTGAAATACTGCGTTCACCAACAGGCACACGTTTTCGTCTTGACTCTCCGGTAGAAACTTTGGGGCACTCTTTGAAGTTCTTTGTGTTGGTTTGAATAGATGAATGTGAGATTTTGTGATGCATATCATATAATCAAACCCACGAATACTTTTGGTGACATTAGGGTTTTGGTTGATGTGTATCTTAAGGTGTTATTTTAGTACGAACTCTAGGGATGTTTGTGACACTTATAGGAATACCCAATAGATCGATCGGAAAGAATAAATTTGAGGTGGTTTCGTACCCTACTATAATCTCTTCATTTGTTCTCCGCTATTAGTTACTTTGGAGTGACTCTTTGTTGCACGTTGAGGGATTGTTATATGATCTAATTATGTTATCATTGTTGAGAGAACTTGCAGTAGTGAAAGTATGAACCCTAGGCCTTGTTGCTAAGCATTGCAATACCATTTTCGCTCACTTTTTACCATTAGTCACCTTGTTGTTTTTATATTTTCGGACTACAAAAACCTTTATCTACCATCCATATTGCACTTGTATCACCATCTCTTTGCCGAACTAGTGCACCTATACAATTTACCATTGTATTGGGTGTGTTGGGGACACAAGAGACTCTTTGTTATTTGGTTGCAGGGTAGCTTGAGAGAGACCGTCTTCATTCTACGCCTTCCACGAACTGATAAACCTTAGGTCATCCACTTGAGGGAAATTTGCTACTGTCCTACAAATCTCTACACTTGGAGGCCCAACAACATCTACAAGAAGAAGGTTGTGTAGTAGACATCAAGCTAATTTTTGGCGCCATTGCCGGGGAGGTTAGTGCTTGAAGGTATATCTTTAGATCTTGCAGTCGAGTATTTTAGTTTCTCGTTTTATCACTAGTTTAGCCTATAAAAGAAAATTACAAAAAAATGTTATTGAGGTTGCCTCATATGCTTTATCTTTTTAATGTCTTCCGTGAAAATGATGGAAAGGAAAATTATGCTCAATTGCTAGAGGAAGAATGCAATAAAATATTTGACATACAATCATTGAATGATGAGCATGATTCCAATGTTGTTAGTATGAATTCTTTGAATATCCATAGTACTAATGATAATTGCACTAGTCATGATAAAAATGTTTCCTATAAGCATGTCAATTTTTGTGGAGTGTATTGGGTTTGCAAGTACACATCAAATAGAGAAGATAGATATTGAAAGAGGCATAAGTATTTAGAAACTAAATCGTTGCAAGAAAGGCTAGAAGTTAGTGCTAAAAATTTAAGATATCTTAGCCGTACTTGTGAACTTTGCAATGAACATGGTCATTTAAATATCAATTGCAAATTGTTTCATGATCGAATTGTGTCCAAAAATTGTGATGACTTGATTTCCCTTGCGCATCATAATGAACTTAGTTTGCTCTTGGGATATGAAGAAATGAAACGTATAACTAAAGGTATTCCAGAATATAACCTTGAGAAATTTCTTGATTTTAATCTAGAGAAAATTTATATGTATTGTGCGGTAAATTGCATTGAGAATCCTTATATTGCCAATTACTTAAAGACAAGAAAACAAATAGAAGATGAAGAGAATACTAATGAAGGGGAAGAGGTTTCCCAATATCCACCTATTTTTTCTTATGTTGAATCAGTTAACGAGGAGGAGGCTTTTATTCAGCCAATCTCATGAATTAGGAGCTCCGAAAGGGTGATTAAACCCACACATGATGTGAAGAAGAAAAAGAAAAGATGGAGAAGCAAAGGTAAAAAGGTATCACTCCCAAATAATGGTGCTCCTATTATTGTTATGCTCGTGAGAGTGAATCAAAAATAAATGTGGATGAAGATATACTTGATGATGATATTGATTCTTTACCTTATGATGCTATGTCCGAAGAAATTATTGAGGATGATTTCATTATGCCTATTATTCATTGTGATAATTATGATTGGGAAAGTAATGATACTTGTTATGATCTTGAAAATCTTTTTGGCACCAACTTAGAAAGTTGTGATGATAATAATTGCTATACTATTTGTGCTATCCATACTATTGATGATGAGAGTGATTATGCTTATGATATGCAAAGGCCCAAGCTTGGGGATGCTATGTTCGATGATAATTACAGGTTTGAGAATTTATTTGCTGCAACTAATGTTTGTCCCAAGCTTGGGGATGCTATGTTAAATGAAGATGATATTTTTAGTCCTCCAAGTTTTGATGAGAAAATTTATTATGATGATAGCATGCATCCTATTTATGATAACTACAATATTTATGAAAGTGGGTTCGGAAGAGTGTCAACTTTAGGAAGTAGTAATCCCACTATTTTGGAGGGTGTTGAATCTTATTTTAATGATAAAAGTGAATTTGGAGAGGTCATGACTTTATTTAGTAATGATTCCACTATCTTGGAAGAGGTTTCAATTGATTATGATGAGAACAAAATTGCTACTTATGACGATTATTGTGATGTCACTTATGTTATAAAAAGTAGTGATAATTATATTTATAAAGCTTGTCATAATTATGATTACTGTCGGTGTACAAAAGTAGGGTCCTTTCTGTACCCCTTGTGCACGGGCAGCTGCAACCACACCTGCGGCCACGTTTGGCAGGGCAGAGGAAGCAAAGATACAAGACTACCAGAGCAGCGCTGAAGCCAGAGGAGTGAAGAGCAAAGGGACAAATTGGGTTTCCCCCGGCAAGAGCCTTGCCGGGGATGATGTACGCTGCCCCAACAAGAGCCTTGCCGGGGCGACTTGCCCAACACCAGCAAGACCGCCACCATTGAGCCTGGGAGTTCTGACACCATCGACAACATCAGAACCAAGGCTTGGGAGGCGCCTGCATGGTGGAATGCAGATCTTTGTGAAGACCAGATGCCTGCAAGACTAGATGAGAACTAGAAGACGAAGACCCCCGGCAGGACCCTTGCCGGGGACGCCCACGAGACCCCGACAAGACCCTTGCCGGGGACGCCTGCGGGGCCGAGGCTAGGCCAGCACTCGCTAGAGTTTCGCTGCTCCGCACCCGTTCCGACATGGCGGCCAGCCCGCCAACTAGGCAAGCGCCTGCGTGGCAGCATGCCACTTCTCGGCCAACTAGCCAAGCACCTGCATGGTGGCATGCAGATCTTCGTGAAGACCCTGCCACCGCACCAGCTCAGCAGCTAGCCAGCCAGCATGGCGCTGCATGCCTCGTCACCCTGGACGTGCGTCAGAGAGAGGCGAGGCGGCGACGGACGAGATGAGCTTCTCTGTCGTCCCCAATAAAGCAAGAGGGTAAGTCGGCAGCGCATTAAATGGATTTGTCATACAGCACCAGGTGATAGACTTAGACACTGTACATACTTTCCACCTCCTGTGTGCCGCTGTGGCAACCCCTTTGACATATAAAAGGAGGCCCGAGGTGTACCGAGGAAGGATTCAGACTTTTTGGACTGGGCATGCGCCGCGGCTAGTTCAAAATCTCAAGAACACTAAATACACACCAAAGCAGGAATAGGATATTACGCATCGCTTGCAGCTTGAACCTGGGTAAAAATCCCCTCGTGTTGATCTTCTCGACCAGCTCTTTGCGTAGCCCCACGCCCCGCCAACCATAGTAGGGATTCCCTGTGATCCCATAGGTGTCGTTCCTGAGCCCCGACATCTTTGGCGCTCTAGGTAGGGGCACTGAGGCTGTGAAAATCCGGTTTTGAAGTCAACACATTGTCTCATTCGTCGCGATGGCTCCCAAGAAGAAGGCGATCACGGCGATCAGCTCGTCCGGGGCCGAACCACCCATCCCAGCGCGGGCGGGCAACGAAGCGGTCGCGGATGGTGGCGGAGGCATGGTCCGCGAACATCCATGACACTCTGGCAATCGAAGCCAGGCGAGCGGCGTCGCACGTGCCCGAGACGACGAGCCGCACGCCGCTGGGCCTGGGGGCGGGGCCGTGCTACCCACGAGCGGTGCGGCGGCCTCCGGGACACCCCAGCCGGCGCCCGCCGCGACCCTCCCAAGACGCGCGTGACGAGCAACGCCGCGACGTCGGTGCCTCCGCACACCTCCGCGGGAAGATCCCTTTACGTCATTCTCAAGATGCACCGGGCCGGCATGTGCACCCAGACGCTGGCGGAAACGACGCGCGACAGCGGGACCATGACAGAGCTCCTTCTAACATGGTTAGAAGTCAGAGTGCATCACAGTCCACGGAGCTTTCGACACCACCCACGCCAGCGGA
Source organism: Aegilops umbellulata (assembly GCA_032464435.1). NCBI lineage: Eukaryota > Viridiplantae > Streptophyta > Magnoliopsida > Poales > Poaceae > Aegilops > Aegilops umbellulata. The sequence continues at coordinate 153,148,619 of CP136058.1, read as the reverse complement.
AGCGTTGGCGCGCGTGCAACTACTCCTCGACTTCCATCCAGCAGTGGATAAGCTCGATGAACGGAGGGCCACCATTCGAAGCCTCATCAGGTTTGCAACAAAGATGAGCCGCGCCCAGTGGGACCCTCGTGCCGGCATTTTGTCGAGCTGGTGCATGCCGGCTATGGGAGGACCGGGGACGCCGCGACCACGGTGCACTCTCCTCCCCCACGGTCGTGACAGCAGCTGCCGGCCCGCAGGGCCGACGCCCGCAACAACGTTTCTACGACATCGTATGACCCGCGGGCCCGCTGCGACCAACGTCAAGTCCTTCGGGAGTGTAACGCCCCGAGACCGGTGTGCCAGTTGTCCGTCAGTTATTCGTCATCGTTGCCATGTCATTTGCTTGCGTGTCGCATCTTGCCATGTCATCATCCGCATTGCATCATCATGTTTTCGAAACTTGTATCCGTACCGGTCTCTGTGTTCTCTCCGCTGTCCGTTCTGAGCCCACACACACTTGCACGCGCCCGTGGCACGTCCGAAATATTATTTTATAAGTGGCCGGAAAATGTTCTCGGAATGGGTTGAAAGTTGGCATGTGGTGTCGTTATGTTGTAGGTACGCCGCCTGCCAAGTTTGATCGCATTCGGAGTCCGTTTGACGCCCCAACGGATAACTATAGCGGCAGTATAGTCGGTCTAACGTCGGACGCTTTCGGTCTCCGGAAACCGTGCCGGGCTGCATCTCTCCCCTCTTCTCTCAGACCAAACCGCTCTTCACAATCCGCCAAACCCAACCTAACCTCTCTCGTCAGCCCGCGGCCCTCCTCGCGCGCGCGTCCGAAAGTTGTCCCGGACCTGACCCGGACTGTCGCTACCGTTGTGTCCGGATCATCCCCTAACGTCTACAAAACATCTCCGTTTTGTTAATTGGGCTCCCTAAATGCTTTATTCGCGATCGTCCGATTTCGATTGGAGGGCCCAGTTAGCCCCTAACCAAATCCTTTTGTTATATATATATAGATCAACCACTAGCCTATTTTGCACAAACCCTAATATCTAGGAGATGTGTCCCGTCGCCGCCGCCGCACTCAAATCCCACCTCGGGATCCTCCCAGATCCATCTCCCCCAACCAGAGCCCGAGGCCGTGCCTCCTCTTCCCTCCTCTGCGCCCAAGGCCTCCTCTGCCCGAGCTTCACCTCTCCACTGTTCCCGTCGCTGCCGGAGACGAGCCCCAGCTCGTCGTTCCCCTGTCGCGGCCTCTGCCTCGTCTGCATCAAGCGAGTGAGGGGAGCGCTCTCGTTGACCTCGGCCTCCTCCTCGTCGCCTTGGAGCCCGAGTGCGCCACCACCTCCTAGCGCCGCTGCCGGCGACCTCGCCGTACCAGGCCACCCCGGCCAGCCTTCGGCCACCTGCAGCTCCGTCCCCGCCGCCGTTTGCCTCGTCGTTCCCCTGCCTCGGCCTCGTTCCCCTGCTCCTCCCTTCTCCTTTATCTTCTTCCTCCTGCCGCCGCTCACTCTCGATCTCTCTCTGTAACAGCAGCCGTCGTCGCCGCCCCGCTCCATTCGTCGCCGCCTCTGCAAGATCCGGCGAGGCCTGCGTTCCCAGCCTCCTCCTGCCGGAGTCGCCCCTCACCTTGCCGCCTCCTCCGCGTCTGCATCGCCTGGATCCGGATGGGTCCATGCCTCCCTTGCCGCCGGCGCCGCCAAGTTCTGCTGCAGCCGCGCCCCAGCTTCCCTGCTCGCCGCGCCAAGTCTCTGTCGTCGCTGCTCTGCTCCCTGTCGAGCAGAGGACGACCACTCGACCCAGCCCCGTTGACCGCTCCCTTCGCCCGCGAGGCCCAGCTCCGCGCGCGCCTGCAGGCCCATCGTGAGCAGCTCCCCAGCCCAGTTCCCTGATTTAGCCCGCTGTGTATTTTTTTCCAGTCTGCGAATTTAGCATTATCCAGTGTTTTTACTGTTTTGCAGAAAAACCCCTAAGCATCATGCATATAATAACTCATTAACCGTGCACCGGATTAAAATGATTTAAACATGAAAAATGCTTAGAATTTCATATAGTTTCATAATATACCACTTTCATCCCATCTTAAAATGTTTAAAATGATGTTTGGTTAAATTTGCTTATATGCCATGTTAAAATGGTTTAATTCATAACTAAATAACCGTAGCTCGGTTTTAAATAAACTTTATATGTAAATGGGGTGGAAAAATGCATAGATTAACTTGGTGCACTTTGTTTTACTACTTAACAAAAATAAAATATGCTTTAGGTCAGAACAGTACCAAACCTAATATATGCATATGAGGAGTTTCCGGACTTGTTGTTTTGTTGCTTCGGCCTCATTTAAACTTGCCTAGATAGGTAGTTTTCATATGCTTCACCCATTGACATGTTTAATAACATTTAATATTGTTGGGTAGCCTAAACAAGAGTGAACTAAATAAATGTTGTGATGTTTTGTCAATATGCAACTCGTTGCATATTGAGCTCCACTTAATTTGTAGTGTTGTTTGTTGCACTTTGCCATGCCATGCTCATTAAACCGGACATGCATCATTCTTGCTTGTGCATCATGCCATGCTTTTGTGTTTGTTGTTTACCATGTTTTTTGCTTCTTTCCGGTGTTGCTGCTTCGGGTTAGTTCCGATAACGTTCCAGAGTTGTGAGGATTCGTTCGTCTACGTCCGTTTGTCTTCGTCATGGACTCGTTCTTCTTCCTTGCGGGATCTCAGGCAAGACGACCATGCCCTCGAAATCACTTATATCTTTGCTTGCTAGATTGCTCGCTCTTTTTCTATGCCAATGCTGCGATACCTACCACTTGCTTATCATGCCTCCCTTATTGTTAAACCAAGCCTCTAACCCACCTTGTCCTAGCAAACCGTTGTTTGGCTATGTTACCGCTTTGCTCAGCCCCTCTTATAGCGTTGTTAGTTGCAGGTGAAGATGAAGTTTGTTCCTTGTTGGAACATGGAGATGTTGTTCCTTGTTGGAACATGTTTACTTGTTGGGATATCACAATATATCTTATTTAATTAATGCATCTATATACTTGGTAAAGGGTGGAAAGCTCGGCCTTATGCCTGGTGTTTTGTTCCACTCTTGCCGCCCTAGTTTCCGTCATATCGGTGTTATGTTCCCGGATTTTGCGTCCCTAACGCGGTCGGGTGATTTATGGGACCCCCTTGACAGTTCGCTTTGAATAAGACTTTTCCAGCAAGGCCCAACACTGGTTTTACCATTTGCCTCACCACCACCTATCCTTTTCCCTTGGGTCGGCCAACCCGAGGGTCATCTTTATTTTAGCCCCCCCGGGCCAGTGCTTCTCTAAGTGCTGGTCCAAACCGAGCGGTGTCCGGCGCCCCCTAGGCAATCAGGGTCTATGCCAACCCGACGTCTGGCTCATCAGGTGTGCCCTGAGACCGAGATATGTGCAGCTCCTATCAGGATTTGTCGGCACATCCGGGCGGCTTTGCTGGACTTGTTTTATTGCTGTCGAAATGTCTTGTAGCCGGGATTCCGAGACTGATCGGGTCTTCCCGGGGAGAAGGAATATCCTTCGTTGATCGAGAGAGCTTATCATGGGCTAAGTTGGGACACCCCTGCAGGGTTTTGAACTTTCGAAAGCCGTGCCCGCGGTTATGTGGCAGATGGGAATTTGTTAATGTCCGGTTGTAGAAAACCCGAAGTTGATCTTAATTAAAATACACCAACCGCGTGTGTTACCGTGATGGTCTCTTCTCGGCGGGGTCCGGGTAGTGGACACGGTTGTTGGAGTTATGTTTGACGTAAGTAGTTCAGGATCACTTCTTGATCATAGTTGTTCGACCGTGCTTTGCTTCTCTTCTCGATCTCTTTTGCGTATGTTAGCCACCATATATGCTAGTCGCTTGCTGCAGCTCCACCTCACTACCCTGTCCTACCTTTAAGCTTAAATAGTCTTGATCTCGCGGGTGTGAGATTGCTGAGTCCCCGTGACTCACAGATACTTCCAAAACCAGTTTGCAGGTGCCGTGGAAACCGTGCAGGTGACGCATCCGAGCTCAAGGAGGAGCTCGATGAAGATCTTGTTCCTTGTGTTATTTTGTTTCAGTTGATCAGTAGTGGAGCCCAGTTGGGACGATCGGGGATCTGTGTAGCTTTTGGGGTAGTCTTCTTTTATTTTGGTTCCGTAGCCGGACCTTGATTGTATCTGGTTGATGTAATGCTTTATTCATGTAATTGTGTGAAGTGGCGATTGTAAGCCAACTATGTATCTCTTTTCCTTATGTATTACATGGGTTGTGTGAAGATTACCTCACTTGCGACATTGCTTTCAATGTGATTATGCCTCTAAGTCGTGCTTCGACACGTGGGAGATATAGCCGCATCGAGGGCGTTACAGGGAGCGAGCTCAGGAATACGCTCGGACCACTATCGAGCGGCGGCGGGACGCATGCCATCAGTCAGATAGGCGCGCGGGACCCACTATGGACCGCCCAGCACCGGGGGGTGCCGGTGACCTACCTTACGAGGTGGGTTGCCCGGCCTTTACCCGTGTGCTGCGGCAGTTCCAGTGGCCCACCCACCGCATGTTCAAGCCTGAGGTCGGAGAGAAATACAATGGTAAGACTGACCCATCGGAGTTCCTCAGCATCTACACCATCGCGATGCAAGCTGCCGGGGCTCGCAACAATAAGGTGCTTGCCAATTATTTCCCATTGGCACTTAAGCCCAACATCATGTCATGGTTGATGCACCTGCCAGTGGATTCCATCTCTTCTTGGTCGGATCTGTGCCATGAGTTTGTTGGCGCCTTTACTAGAGGCCACCAAGCTCCTGGCCAGGCGAGTGATTTGCATGTCATCCCCTAGAAGGACGACGAGTCCCTGCGCAAGTACATACAAAGGTTCAGTCGTGTGCAGTACAACATCCCAGATGTTCATCCCACCGTTGTCATCAGTGCATTCCATCAGAATGTGCACAATCGCAAGATGCGCGAGGAGCTGGCGATGAACAATGTTAGGGATGTAGCCGAGCTGTATGTTCTGGCCGATAGGTGCGCTCGGACTGAAGAAGGAAGGAAGTACCTCGGCGAAGATGCCGGCGCGGAAACCGACTCCACGGACGAAGACGCCGTCACCCTGGCAAAGAAGGGCCGACGCCACAACAGGAAGCGTAAGGGCAAGACAATGCTTGCCATCGAGGGATCCGGCGACCCCGGTGCCGCCAAGAAGGCCAAGGTTGACGTCCTCGGCAAGGAAGTTGCCGGGTGCGCCTCCTGTCGGGCCTTGGCGGCTGCCGACAAGCCAGGAGGCTCTGACAAGCAGTACTGCAAGATCCACCGCACCAAAGGCCATGACCTCCAGAATTGCCGGCAGGTTGAGCTGCTTGCAGAGAAGCAGAAAGTTGAATACGAGCGCCGCGACATGGAGAAGGCCCAGGATGGTGCTGAGGGGTCCGACAAGAAGCGTGGCGGTCAAGGAGGCTGCCGCGACAAGGATAATCAACAAGAGATGCCCGCTCGGGGCCGCGACAAGAAGGAGGAATATGATGATCATGATGAGGACGACGAGTCCGGCGAGCATGAGTTCCAGAAAGCTACAGAGGCCATGTGCATCGACAGTGGTGCCTCGTTGCGCACCTCTCACCGCCAACTGAAGCAGTGAGCACATGAAGTCACTGCGGTGGAGCCACCGTTCGATGCCTAGAGGCCACTGAAGTGGTCCAACATGCCTATCATTTTTGACACCAAGGATCACCCCGACCGCACGACTGCGGTCGGGTGTTTGCCATTGGTGATGAAAGTGCTAGTTGATGGTGGGGCCGGTCTGAACTTGATCTCGCCTGCCATGATCGAGAGGCTGCAAATCCCCGATGGAGATCTCGAGGAGATGGGCATGTTTCAAGGGGTCAACCCGGAGAGTTGCCCGTCACCTTTGGGGGCGAGTTGAAATATCAGACGGAGAAGATCGTTTTTGATGTTGCCAAGATCCCCTTGCCCTATAATGGGATCCTCGGCCGCCCAACGCTGGCCAAGTTTATGGCGGCATCATGCTACCTTTTGAGCACTGTGTTGGTTTTCCCTTGAAGAGGAAAAGGTGATGCAGTAAAGTAGCGTAAGTATTTCCCTCAGTTTTTGAGAACCAAGGTATCAATCCAGTAGGAGGCTGTCGGATTTCGGGTTCCGGCAGACCCTTAAGGTTCGAACTCTGGGGTGTGCGCGAAGATTGTGCCTTCTACCTCTCCGTCTTGCAAAGATCTAAACTACCGAAAGAACAACACGAGAGACACAGAGTTTATACTGGTTCGGTCCAACGATGTGGTGTAATACCCTACTCCAGTGTGGTGTGGTGGATTGCCTCTTGGGCTGGTGATGATGAACACTACAAGGTAGAATAGCCTCGCGAGGGTCTGTTCTTGGCCTGGGGGATGAACTGCTAGGAGGAGTTTAATCGCCCTTCTCTCTCTCTCTCTCATCCAATTGCTAGACTGCTCGAAGATCTCTCCATCCCTCTACCCTGGGGGCGGCTAGTCCTATTTATAGGCAAAGGCCCTGGGCCTCTTCCCAAATATTGAGCGGGAAGGGCGCCAACAATTGGCCAATTCGAAGGGGAACATCTGGTACACTTATCCTGACTAAAGTTGGTCCACGCCAGCCAAAGGCCCTGTGGTGACGCCGTTCTGTGCTCCACGATGACCTCCTTCCCACCGTTGGACTGGTCTTGGTCTCGTTGCACCGAAATGGGTGCCTTTGCTTGATCCTCTCGCCTGCGCTTGCCCCCTTTGCACCAAAGAGGAAAGGGAGGACATTGCGCGGGCTGGCGCCCGCCTGGCGCCTTTGGTCGTCATGGCTTGCGTCATGGGCACCTCGCGAGGTACCCCGCCTTGATCTCTCCGCCTCCTTGTGAGCCAGCCTGATGAGGCCGCGCCTGAGGGAGCGCCGTGTCGTCCGCCCCGCGAGGCTTGGCCCCTTGCGAGGGTCTTGGGTCTTGTGTTGATGAAGATGGGCCGTGCTGGGCCCCCTTTCGAGCCATGCTGCAGGCCGCAGGCAGGCAAGTCTAGGGACCCCCGTTCCCAGAACGCCGACAGAGACCACGCTCGAGTCCTGCGCACCTACACAAACAAATAAGAACCTCGCAACCAACGCGATAAATGGGTTGTCAATTCCTTCACGGCCACTTACGAGAGTGAGATCTGATAGAGAAGATAAGATAATATTTTTGGTATTTTTGTGATAAAGACTAAAAGTAAAGAAAGCAAAATAAAGGGTAATAGAAATAGCTTGTTGACGGGAGATTAATATGATGGAAAATAGACCCGGGGGCCGTAGGTATCACTAGTGGCTTCTCTCAAGATAGCATAAGTATTACGGTGGGTAAACGAAAAACTGTCGAGCAATTGATAGAATTGAGCATAGTTATGAGAATATCTAGGTATGATCATGTATATAGGCATCACATCCGTGACAAGTAGACCGAAACGATTATGCATCTACTACTATTTCTCCACACATGGATCGCTATCCAGCATGCATCTAGAGTATTAAGTTCATAAGAACAGAGTAACGCTTTAAGCAAGATGACATGATGTAGAGGGATAAACTCATGCAATATGATATAAACCCCATCTTTTTATCCTCGATGGCAACAATACAATACGTGTCATTTCCCCTACTGTCACTGGGATCGAGCACCGCAAGATTGAACCCAAAGCAAAGCACTTCTCCCATTGCAAGAAAGATCAATCTAGTAGGCCAAATCAAACTGATAATTCGAAGAGAGTTGCAAAGATAACCAATCATACATAAAATAATTTAGAGAAGATTCAAATATTGTTCATAGATAATCTTGATCATAAACCCACAATTCATCAGATCTCGACAAGCACACTGCAAAAAGAAGAGTTACATCAAATAGATCTCCAAGAGAATCAAGGAGAAATTTGTATTGAGATCCAAAGATAGAGAAGAAGCCATCTAGCTAATAACTATGGACCCGAAGGTCTGAGGTAAACTACTCACACATGATCAGAGAGGCTATGGTGTTGATGTAGAAGCCCTTCGTGATCAATGCACCCTCCGGCAGGATGCCGGAAAAGGCCCCAAGATGGGATCTCACGGGTACAAAAGGTTGTGGCGGTGGAATTAGGTTTTCGTGGTGCTCCTAGATAGTTTGGGGGTACGTAGGTATATATAGGAGGAAGAATTAGGTCGGTGGAACCACGAGGGGCCCACAAGGGTGGAGGGCGTGCCCCCTAACTCGTGGCTTCCTCGTTCGTTTTTTGACGTCACCTCCAAGTCCTCTGGATCACGTTTGTTCTGAAAATCACGTTCCCAAAGGTTTCATTCCGTTTGGACTCCGTTTGATATTCCTTTCCTTCGAAATACTGAAATAGGCAAAAAAAACAACAATTTGGGTTGGGCCTCCGGTTAATAGGTTAGTCCCAAAAATAATATAAAAGTGTATAATAAAGCCCATTAAACATCCAAAACAGAATATATAATAGCATGGAGCAATCAAAACTTATAGATACGTTGGAGCCGTATCAAGCATCCCCAAGCTTAATTCCTGCTCATCCTCGAGTAGGTAAATGATAAAAACAGATTTTTTGATGTGGAATGCTACCTAGCATATTTTCCTTAATGTAATTCTCTTATTTGTGGTATGAATATTCAGATCTGAAAGATTCAAGATAAAAGTTTAATATTGACATAAAAATAATAATAATTCAAGCATACTAATAGAGCAATCATGTCTTCTCAAAATAACATGGCCAAAGAAAGTTATCCCTACAAAATCATATAGTCTGGCTATGCTCTATCTTCATCACACAAAGTATTTAATCATGCACAACCCTGATGACAAGCCAAGCAATTGTTTCATACTTTTGATGTTCTCAAACTTTTTCAATCTTCACGCAATACATGAGCGTGAGCCATGGACATAACACTATATGTGGAATAGAATGGTGGTTGTGGAGAAGACAAAAAGGAGAAGATAGTCTCACATCAACTAGGCGTATCAACGGGCTATGGAGATGCCCATTAATAGATATCAATGTGAGTGAGTAGGGATTGACATGCAACGAATGCACTAGAGCTATAAGTGTATGAAAGCTCAACAAAAGAAACAAAGTGGATGTGCATCCAACTTGCTTGCTCACGAAGACCTAGGGCAATTTGAGGAAGCCCATCATTGGAATATACAAGCCAAGTTCTATAATGTAAAATTCCCACTAGCATATGAAAGTGACAACATAAGAAACTCTCTATCAATGAATATAATGGTGCTACTTTGAAGCACAAGTGTGGTAAAAGGATAGTAACATTGTCCCTTCTCTCTTTGTCTCTCATTTTTTCTATTTTTTTCTTTGGGCCTTTTCTCTTTTTTATGGCCTCTTTTTTTTTCTCGTCCGGAGTCTCATCCCGACTTGTGGGGGAATCATAGTCTCCATCGTCCTTTCCTCACTTGGGACAATGCTCTAATAATGATGATCATCACACTTTTATTTACTTACAACTCAAGTATTACAACTCAATACTTAGAACAGAATATGACTCTACGTGAATGCCTCCGGCGGAGTACCAGGATATGCAATGAATCAAGAGTGACATGTATGAAAGAATTATGAAGGTGGCTTTGCCACAAATATGATGTCAACTACATGATCATGCAAAGCAATATGACAATGATGGAGCGTGTCACAGTAAATGGAACGGTGGTGAGTTGCATGGCAATATATCTCAGAATGGCTATGAAAATGCCATGATAGGTAGGTACAGTGGCTGCTTTGAGGAAGGTAATGGTGGGTGTATGATACCGGTGAAAGGTGCGCGGTATTAGAGAGGCTAGCAATGGTGGAAGGGTGAGAGTGCGTATAATGCATGGACTCAACATTAGTAATAAAGAACTCATATACTTGTTGCAAAAATCTATTAGTTATCGAAACAAAGTACTACGCGCATGCTCCTAGGGGGATAGATTGGTAGGAAAAGACCATCGCTCGTCCCCGACCGCTACTCATAAGGAAGACAATCAATAAATAAATCATGCTCCGACTTCATCACATAATGGTTCACCATACGTGCATGCTACGGGAATCACAAACTTTAACACAAGTATTTCTCAAATTCACAACTACCCAACTAGCAGGACTCTAATATCACCATCTTCATATCTCAAAACAATTATCAAGTATCAAACTTCCCTTAGTATTCAACACACTTATAAGAAAGTTTTTACTAATCTTGGATGCCTATCATATTAGGACTAATTTCAAAACATAAGCAAATTACCATGCTGTTTTGTAGGAATCTCAAAATAATATAAGTGAAGCATGAGAGAACAATAGTTTCTATAAAACAAAACCACCGCCGTGCTCTAAAAGATATAAGTGAAGCACTAGAGCAAAAACTATATAGCTCAAAAGATATAAGTAAAGCACATAGAGTATTCTAATAAATTCCGAATCATGTGTGTCTCTCTCAAAAGGTGTGTACAACAAGGATGATTGTGGTAAACTAAAAAGCAAAGGCTCAAATCATACAAGACGCTCCAAGCAAAACACACCTCATGTGGTGAATAAAAATATAGCTCCAAGTAAAGTTACCGATGGACGAAGACGAAAGAGGGGATGCCTTCCGGGGCATCCCCAATCTTTGGATTTTTGTTGTCCTTAGATTTACCTTGGGGTGACTTGGGCATCCCCAAGGTTTGGCTCTTGCCACTCCTTGTTCCATAATCCATCAAATCTTTACCCCAAAACTTGAAAACTTCACAACACAAAACTTAACAGAAAATCTCATGAGCTCCGTTAGTGAAAGAAAACAAAACACCACTTCAAGGTACTATATTGAACTCATTCTTTATTTATATTGGTGTTAAACCTATTGTATTACAACTTCTCTATGGTTTATAACCTCTTTTACTAGCCATAGATTCATCAAAATAAGCAAACAACACACAAACAACAGAATCTGTCAAAAACAGAACAGTCTGTAGTAATCTGTAACTAACGCAAACTTGCAGAACTCAGAAAGATCTACCAAAATTGGAAGACCTAGATAATTTATTTATCTACTGCAATTGGAATCAGTATTTTATCACGTTCTGGTGATTTTTAACAATTGTTTTCGTGAACAGAAAGTTTCTGGAATTTTCAGCAAGATCAAATAACTATCATCCAAGAAGATCATATAGGTTTAACTTGGCACAAACACTAATTAAAACACAAAACCACATCTAACCAGAGGCTATATCAAAGATTTATTCCTAAAAATAACCAAAAAACTAAAAACTAAAATAAAATTGGGTTGCCTCCCAACAAGCGCTATCGTTTAACGCCCCTAGCTAGGCATAAAAGCAAGGATAGATCTAGGTATTGCCATCTTTGGTGTTGGGAAACAAAAGAGAAAATTTATTATCTATAGCATTTATATTTCTATTTTGATAAAGGACGTGGCCATTAACGGTGGAAGAAAGATTAAGCATGCTACGGAAATTCGCATCTAAGCTAGTTTTCATCTCTTTGATAATTTAGTTTTGGTAAAAGCACAAAAGAGAGGTGGATTCAACTTCTCACTCATAGGGTGTCCAAATATAGTTTTCATCTTTTCATAGGTATATATGGGATCCCCCTCAAGAAAACCCTCTTCAAAAATAGAATCTTAAACTTTCTTGAAAGAAGCGGGTAACCCAACATAAAAGCTTTTTAGGTATACCTCAATTTGATATTGGGGCACATAGGTAGCTCGGATCCTTAAAAGCCTATCCCACGCATCTTTCAAAGACTCATTAAGTAAATAACGAAAAAATTCTGGAATCATCTTCATCAAAATTATTCAAACTCTCATTGACAACCCCGGTAGGTCTTTCCATAGCATCATTATTTATGAGCTTAGAGAGGACAGAGGGACTATCCAAAGTATTAAAACCATCAAGAGAGCCCTTGCCCCTTTTTGATTCGGCCATGTCACTAGAAAAATAGAGCGAAAGAGAAAACAGAAAGAGAGGGCGAATAAAATGGCAAGGGTGAAGTGGGGGAGAGGCAAATGGCAAATAATGTAATGCGAGGGATAAGAGTTTGTGATGGGTACTTGGTATGTCTTGACTTGTGCATAGACTCCCCGGCAACGGCGCCAGAAATGGCTCATTGCTGGGAGTCAAATCTTGACTTGACTTGGCGCGAATCTCCCCGGCAACGGCGCCATAAATCCTTCTTGCTACCTCTTGAGCACTGCGTTGGTTTTCCCTTGAAGAGGAAAGGGTGATGCAGTAAAGTAGCATAAGTATTTCCCTCAGTTTTTGAGACCCAAGGTATCAATCCAGTAGGAGACCACCCTCGAGTCCCACGCACCTACACAAACAAATAAGAACCTCGCAACCAACATGATAAAGGGGTTGCCAATCCCTTCACGGTCACTTATGAGAGTTGGATCTGATAGAGAAGATAAGATAATATTTTTGGTATTTTTATGATAAAGACTAAAAGTAAAGAAAGCAAAATAAAGGGTAATAGAAATAGCTTGTTGATGGGAGATTAATATGATGGAAAATAGACCCAGGGGCCATAGGTTTCACTAGTGGCTTCTCTCAAGATAGCATAAGTATTACGGTGGGTAAACAAAAAACTGTCGAGCAATTGATAGAATTGAGCATAGTTATGATAATATCTAGGTATGATCATGTATATAGGCATCACGTCCGTGACAAGTAGACCGAAACGATTCTGCATCTACTACTATTAATCCACACATCGACCGCTATCCAGCATGCATCTAGAGTATCAAGTTCATAAGAACAGAGTAACGCTTTAAGCAAGATGACATGATGTAAAGGGATAAACTCATGCAATATGATATAAACCCCATCTTTTTATCCTCGATGGCAACAATACAATACGTGTCGTTTCCCCTACTGTCACTGGGATTGAGCACCGCAAGATTGAACCCAAGGCTAAGCACTTCTACCATTGCAAGAAAGATCAATCTAGTAGGCCAAACCAAACTGATAATTCGAAGAGACTTGCAAAGTTAACCAATCATACATAAAAGAATTCAGAGAAGATTCAAATATTGTTCATAGATAATGTTGATCATAAACCCACAATTCATCGGATCTCGACAAACACACCGCAAAAAGAAGAGTTACATCGAATAGATCTCCAAGGGAATCGAGAAGAACTTTGTATTGAGATCCAAAGAGAGAGAAGAAGCTATCTAGCTAATGACTATGGACCCGAAGGTCTGAGGTAAACTACTCACAAATCATCGTAGAGGCTATGGTGTTGATGTAGAAGCCCTTCGTGATCAATGCCCCCTCTGGCAGGACGCCGGAAAAGGCCCCAAGATGGGATCTCAAGGGTACAGAAGGTTGCGGCGGTGGAATTAGGTTTTCGTGGTGCTCCTCTATGGTTTGGGGGTACGTAGGTATATATAGGAGGAAGAAGTAGATCGGTGGATGAGGGAGTCCTAGATTAGGGGGTCTCCGGACAACCGGACTATATCCTTTGGCTTGACTATTGGACTATGAAGATACAAGATTGAAGACTTCGCCCCGTGTCCGGATGGGACTTTCCTTGGCGTGGAAGGCAAGCTTGGCAATACGGATATGTAGATCTCCTCCCTTGTAACCGAATCTGTGTAAACCCTAGCCCCCTCCGGTGTCTGTATAAACCGAAGGGTTTAGTCCGTAGGACAACAACAATCATACCATAGGCTAGCTTCTAGGGTTTAGCCTCTATGATCTCGTGGTAGATCAACTCTTGTAATACTCATATCATCAAGATCAATCAACCAGGAAGTAAGGTATTACCTCCATCGAGAGGGTCCGAACCTGGGTAAACATCGTGTCCCCCGCCTCCTGTTAACATCCGCCTTAGACGGACAGTTCGGGACCCCCTACCCGAGATCCGCCAGTTTTGACACCGACATTGGTGCTTTCATTGAGAGTTCCACTGTGCCATCACCGTAAGGCTTGATGGATCCTTCGATCATCGGTAACGATGCGGTCCAGGGTGAGGTTTTCCTCCCCAGATAGATCTTCGTATTTGGTGGCTTCGCACTGCGAGCCAACTCGCTTGGCCATCTGGAGCAGATCGAGAGCTACGCCCCTGGCCATTAGGTCAGGTTTGGAAGCTTGAACTACACTACCGACATCATCAGATATTTGATCTTCGACGGATTCGAGCCCATGTTAGGTGCACCGCACGATCACGATGAGCATGATTTAGCTCTGCCACCGGACATTGTTCGGGAGATCACACTTGCAATTACTCTGGCCCTCAATCCGGAGCAAATTGTGCCATCCGAGGACGGGTGGATAAACCCCGCCGTGGAGGCAGCATTCTCAGTGGTGATAGAGCCGAATATTGACTTCACCCCTTGCGAGAGCCGTGTTGCCGAACTATTGGATTCGTCCCCGGCCACAGGCTCCGAGCCGCCTGCGTCCGTGCCTATCGAATCTGATTAGGCACCGATCATGGAGTTTACCTCCATGGATATCTTTCAGCACTCGCCTTTCAGTGATGTGCTTAATTCATTAAGGTCCCTCTCTTTGTCAGGAGAACCATGGCCGAACTATATCCGGCTAGGATGGGATGCGGACGACGAAGAAATTAGCTCCCCACCCACCACCCACTTAGTAGCCTCTGTCGACGATTTAACCGACATGCTCGATTTCGACTCCAAAGACATCGATGGCATGGACGATGATGCAGGAGAGGAACAGGAACCTGTGGCCACAGGGTGCTGGACAACCACTTCATCACATAACATATACATGGTCGATACACCCAAAGAAAACAATGACGAAGAACGGTAGGATGCAGCGAAGGACAGCTCCCTCGAGAAGCAAACAAAGCGTCGGTGTAGGCACCGCTCCAAATCCTGCCTTGGCAAAAACAGCGATAACAGCGCAAGAGAAAATAACACCCAAGTCGACTCCAGAGGAAACGACGACCACATTGACCCAACGGTAGAGCACGATGAAACTGCAAACGGCGAACATAGTACGGATCCAATGTCCGAACACGGCGATGCCAAGGATAAAGCTCATCAACCTCCCTCCAGGGAGGAAAACATTCCGGACGAAGATGCACACATCATCTCGGAAAGGCAGTTGGAACAAGAGAACCTCCACAGAAGGCTTATTGCCACAACGAGGAGTCTAAGAAGCAGAAGCAAAGGCTTAAGGACGCACAAAATATGCTCAACAGCAGATGGAACAAAGTGATCGACAACAAAGAAAAGTACGGTGGAAGTTACCACACAAGAGCTATCCAAAGCGCAAGCTACTGCCTGAATTCGACGATGAGGCCTTAGAGCCCACACAGCCGAAAAATAAAAACGGCCAACTGGTCGGATCAACCACCTTGTGGCCGCGCTAGAGCGGCTAACAAGGCCGCACATAAGTCAACACATGTCGGGGGAAAATCTGCCTCCACGAACACCTATGGGGACCGAGCCCCTTTCTGGTTCGGCGGGGGGCGGAGGTCGCGCGAAGAGCGGATCGAGGCGATGCACACAAGGGGTTTACCCAGCTTCAGGCCGCACGGATGCGTAAAACCCTACTGCTGCTTTGTGGTTTGTATTGTGTTCCTGTTCGGGAGCGCTGAGTGCTACAGTACACTCAGACAACTAATCAGACCGAGCGTGAGTGGCCTTCTTCCTCCTCCCTACCCCCCCCCTTGCGCATGGGGCCTCCTTTTATATGCGCAAGGGGTTACCCACAGGTGGAAACGTAGGCGGGGGTAAAACTGGAAAACGCTGTGTTGGGTACAGCTGTTTGCACAGTGCTATCATACCTAACTCTGACGGCAGGGGACAAGGGCATTAAATGCCCGTCTAGGTCGCCCAAACAGTGCAGAAAAGGGACCGTCAGGGGCGCCACCGTTTTCCACGACGGCTACCCTGTCAGCGTTGCTTCGCCATCGCATGCCCCTGGCGGCGCAGCCTCTCGCCACGTACGCCTGGAACGGCCCCAGAGCGACGCGTGGGTGGATGAGCTGGAACGCAGGCGCGGGGTGGTGACTTGCCGTGGCAAGCGCCTTGCCGCGGTTGATGCCTTGTCGCGCCCGGGAGCTTGTTGCTCACCTGTCATTGCCGGGACGCGTGGCGCGTCGCAGCAAGTCTCTTGTCGTGCCCTGGTCGGCCTTCCCGGCAAGCTCCTCTTGCCGGGGCCTTGTGCTTCGAGCGGCTGTCCCGGCAAGCTCCTCTTGCCGGGGCCTTGCTCTCTTCGGGTGGCCTTCCCGGCAAGCTCCTCCTGCCGGGGCCTTGGCTCAAATACTTTGTTCTTGGATGGCCCAAAAAGGGACCATGGAGAGTTTTGGCGATCGCCTGGCAAGCCTTGCCGTGGGGTGCTATGACTGCCCGTGCACAAGTTCGGGGTACTAAGGTACCCCTACTTTAGTACACCGACAGGAGCCCCCGGGCCTGGGCCATACACGGTGCCGAGCGCTGTTGGGCCAGGCCCAAAACAGTGCACGGGCACGCGCGGCCTGGGTCACGCTGCATCTTTTTCTGCATCCACCACGCCCTCCCCGAACGGCATGCGTCGAATGCGGCATCGTGGGGTGAGGCGTGCGTGACGTGGGCGCGCGGGGCTGAGCCCCGCAGGCATGCGTCACGTCGCAATAAAGGGGGACGGTTCGCGCCATCTCCATAAGTGGAGGGAGGCGTGGAGGCATGGCTCGTTTACTGGACGGGGCCGAGGCACGGTTTCCGAGGCGCCCGCTCCCCATGATCACGGGGTGAGGGGAGGTCGCCTCATCCGTCGCCTCGGTCCTGCACGCCAGCCATGCTGCTTCCATGCACCTGGAGTCGCGGACGGTGGAGGCAGGAAACCGGGCCGTCGCGGGTCGAGGCAGCAGGCCGGTCCCATTCGCCTGCTCTTCCTGCGTCTTGATTGGCTGAGCGGGGAGGCCGAGCCCCCACCCTGCTCCTTTATAAAGAGCAAGAGGGGGCGACGGAAACCCACACTCCTTCATCTTTGCTTCCCTTTAGCTTCTGATCCCCTCTCTCCATTCGCCATGGAGAAAGGGAACCCTGGTCCTTCATCGGTGGCGGCGAGGGTCGCCGCTAGGCAGCGCGCCCCTCCTCCCCTTGCACCCGCGGTGGCAGAGCCAACCGTAAGGGGAAGGGGGAGGGGGCGAGGTCGTGGACGAGGTCGTGGATGAGGCCGAGGTGCTCGGGGACGAGGCGGATGGGGCGACGCGCCGGCCTCGCCTCCGCCAGCGGCTCCTCTTCTCCCGGCAGTCCACATCGGGGACGACCCTTGCGAGTTCTTCGTCAAGCTGCGCCGGGCGCCTCGTCGTCGCCTCCGTCTCCCGGCTCCCTTCGCAAGCGTGATGTTGATGGAACAACCCGAGACGCTGAGACTGCGCATGAGGGGCTGCGGGATCAGCGGCACGCGGGTCCACGTTGAGTCCCCAGCCCCCGGCATGATGTATCTTGGTCGAGGGTGGAAGACGTTCGCTCGTATCCACAGCTTGATGGAGGGGTTCACCCTCCATTTTAAGTTGATGGAGGGCAATCTCCTCTCCGTCAAGGTCTTCGGGTGCTACGGGACCCGGGCCCGGTGCTGCGTGGATAGCTCCTCCGACAGCGAAGGCTCCTCCTCGAGCGAGAGTGACGAGGAGGGGAGCGACAACGACGACGAGGGTAGCGGTCGTCGGGATGACGGGTCCGACTAGGCGTCGGTCGCGGCTCCGCACGGCACCGGCGACCCCATCATCCGTGTTGCCGGCTCCTTGAGCTTCCCGGGGTCGTCTCCTTGGCGGCTGGCGTAGGGAGGCTGCGGAAGAGGAAGAGGGCGGGCGGCAAGGCCGTCAACTCGGAGTACGAGGGCACGGCGCGCTCGACAGCATGCTGACGTCCTGCCACCTCGTCGAGCCCTGCTTCCGGCGCCGCCGTCACCGTCCAGCTTTCAGACGGCCCCCGGGGTGTTCTCTTGGTGTCGCCGTCGTCACTGTCCAGCTTTCAGCTTCCACCCGTAGCTCGTCTAGGCGCCCCTTTTGCCCTTTTCGCCTCCTTGTCCTACCTCCTGAGGAGAGAGACAAGAAAGGGATTACGGGCACCTTATCTCTTTTTAACTTATAAGCCTTCAGGCTTTAGTTGCATTTAAAGCTTGTAATCCCATCTCTCATGTTTTTCATTCTCTTCGGACTGTACCTAAGCGGAATGTTTTTTTAATGAAAAGGGGATGTTTGCCGGGCCATTTGTCTCGCGGGTAAAACCCACGCCAAGGAGCGAATCCTTTATATCGTTAAGATAGACACTTCTTTGCCCGGCAACAGGCCCTGCCGTCTTCCCGCGCCACTCGACCTTTCTCACGCCTTTGGCGGAGGCAGGGATGAGGCAGGTTCGGGCTTCTCACTCCGTCCCTTTGCCGCCGCGGCTACTACCAGAACTAGCCCCAGGAACGCGCTCTGGAGCCCAGAGTTAAGGGAGCACGACAACTTTTTAGGAAGAAACAAGGCTTTCGCATTCCTCAGTCCATAAGAGAATGCATGACAAGGGATGAGAAATTTATCTGGGATTGCAGCTCCCGGCAACTTTGGCTTGCCGTGAGCGAATCTTTGTACTTGCAGCCCACGGCAACACTGGTTTGCCGGGGACCAGATGCTGGTCTGCCCTTCTTCTCTTCTTCGTCCTTAAGCGGTCTGGCCAGGATATGCAAAACCCTGCGAACCAAGGGAAACGAAAGAACAGGAAAAAAGGACGCAGACCCGACCTCTAAGCTAGGGCTTAGCAGCTGTTAGGCACTATCAACCCTAACCAAGGACGAGACTCGACTCAGCATGCATGCTAAAACTTAGGGTGCCAACGCTTCATTTACTACTGCTCAGGGTCTGCGCCTGGCTTTGTATAAAGGATTACATGCAACAGCGGCAAGACTTGTACAAAAGGGTGGTTGCCGGACGGGGTCCGACAACCGCGCCTTACGGGTAAAACTTACGAAGATGCTCAATATTCCAGGAGTTACTCGCCGGAGTGCCATCTTCGGTCTCAAGGCGGATAGCGCCGGGCCTCATGACTCATCTCACCCGGTAAGGGCCTTCCCACTTCGGCGTCAACTTGTTATGATTCTTGGCGGACGGAGCGCGCCGAAGAACAAGGTCTCCTTCCTCGAAGCTTCTGGCTTTAACTTTGCGGCTATGGTAGCGACGCAAAGCTTGCTGATAGCGAGAGGCTCGCACAGCAGCCTGAAGACGATCTTCCTCAAGGAGCAGCGCGTCATCTTCACGCAGCCGCTCTTGCTCAAGCTCATCATAAACGAGCAGTCGAGGTGACCCGTATACGAGTTCCGTGGGGGTAACTGCTTCTGCTCCATAGACTAGAGCAAATGGTGTCTGGCCAGTGGCTCGATTTGGCACCGTTCTGATCGACCAAAGAGCCACCGGCAGCTCCTCGATCCAGTTTCTTCCGCACTTGTGCAGCCTGTCGAAAGTTCTGGTCTTGAGCCCGCGCAGCACTTCGGCATTGGCCCTCTCCGCTTGACCGTTGCTCCTGGGATGAGCAACAGAAGCGAAGCAGACCTTAGCGCCGAGATCTTGGACATATTGCATGAAGGCGCGGCTCGTGAATTGCGTACCGTTGTCAGTGATGATCCTGTTGGGGATCCCGAAGCGGCAAAGATTCGACCTGAAGAACTTGACTGCTGACTGTGCTGTCACCTTCCTCACTGGTTCCACTTCTGGCCACTTTGTGAACTTGTCGATTGCGACGTACAAGTACTCAAAGCCCCCGACAGCTCGGATAAAGGGATCATCTGGAGAGCTTGAGCTGGCTGGTGTATCTGCTTGGAATGGAACTGGCACGCTTCACACTTGGTTACTTGTGCAGTTGCATCATGGAGGGCTGTCGGCCAGAAGAAACCTTGTCGGAACGCTTTGCCGGCAAGTGCTCTTGCGCCAATGTGGTGACCACATATGCCTCCATGTATCTCTGCCAACAGCTTTTGTCCGTCTTCCCGGGAAATACACTTCAATTTCACACCGTTGCGCCCTCTTCTGTACAGCGTGTTGTCGACGAACCGGTACATACTCGAGCGCCGGGCTACTCTTTCCGCTTCTTCTAGTTCTTCGGGAAGTTCTCCGTTCTGGAGGAAATGGACAGTCTGTTGCGCCCATGCTGGAGCCTGTGGCTCGACAACAAGGACTGAAGGCACGTCTGCTGCTGCGAGAACGTCCGCTTCTATGGCGAGGATCTGGGGCTATGCCGGAGCTTGATGTTCCCCGGCAAGCTTGCCGGAGCAAAACTTGTCAGGAGCGCCTGCTTCTACGGAACAAACCCTGGGGTTTGCCGGAACAGACGGCTCCTCAGCGCTCTTGGCGTCGATCTTGGGGACCTTCTTGGTGGCGGCTCCGGGGAGCTCTGCCGTAAGATAGTCGCCGGAGACCAACTTCCTCTTCTTGCTCTGTCCGGTTGATGGTGTTACAGATGGCTGAGTCAGCTTGAGCACAAAGGTTCCTGGTTCCACAGGTAACTTAAGTGCTGCGCACTTTGACAGGCCATCAGCAACGTCGTTCTCAGCTCTTGGAACGTGTTCCATTTGCAGGCCGTCAAAGCGCTCTTCTAGCTTCCTCACTTCATCAACGTACACTTCCATCAACGGACTCTGGTAATCTTTGTTCACTTGGCGGACGACAAGCTGCGAGACACCCCTGACAATGAGCTTCTTGATCCCAAGTTCTGCCGCGATCCTGAGACCGGCGAGCAAACCTTCATACTCTGCAGTATTGTTGGTTGCTTGCTCCTTGGGGAAGTGCATCTGGACTATGTACTTGAGATGCTCTACGGTGGGCGCGATAAGCAACGCGCCAGCACCGGCGCCTTGCAGCGAGAAAGCACCATCAAAATACATCAGCCACTCTTTGCTTGCTTCTTTGACGGGGATGCTCGTCTCTGGGATCTCTTCGTCTGGTGTCGGTGTCCACTCTGCTATGAACTCCGCCAATGCTCTGCTTTGGATAGTTGAAGTGCTCTCGAATTTGAGACCGAAGCTTGACAGTTCCAGTGCCCAGTCGACAATCCTGCCTGTTGCTTCTGGATTCTGCAGTATCCTCTTCAGCGGAAAGCGGGTGACAACTGTAATCTCATGTGCTTGGAAGTAATGGCGCAGCTTTCTCGAGGCCATGAGTAGGCCGAAAAGCAATTTCTTCACACCAGAGTACCTTGACCTAGCCCCCTGCAGAAGGGAGCTGACAAAGTAAACTGGGCGCTGCACCATTCTCTTCTTCTGCACCTCCACTCGCTCCTGCGCAGATTCATCCTTGTCGGGGCCCAAGCTTGTCGGGGAAGCCTCCTGCTTGTCGCCGGACGCGCTTGCCGTGGTTGCTAGCTCATCATTTGCCTCCCTCTCCACTACTAACGCAGCACTAACCACTTGATTGGTTGCCGCCAGGTACAGCAGCAACTTCTCTTGTGGTTTAGGCGCGACAAGTATTGGAGCGGAGGACAGGTATTTCTTCAAGTCTTGCAGCGCAGCCTCCGCTTCCGGAGTCCATTTCACTGGACCCGCCTTTTTCAAAACTTTGAAAAATGGCAGGGCGCGTTCTGCAGACTTGGAAATAAACCTGCTGAGAGCCGCGACGCAGCCGGCAAGCCTTCGTACATCCTTGACGCGTGTTGGTGCTTCAATCTGCTCGATGGCCTTGATTTTCTCTGGATTGGCTTCGATTCCTCGCTGAGGCACGAAGAACCCGAGAAGCTTGCCGGAAGGGACTCCAACACGCACTTCTCGGGGTTGAGCTTGAGGCTGATCCTACGCAGGTTCGTAAAGGTCTCTTCTAAATCTTGAATCAGGGTTGCCCTGTTCCTGCTTTTGACCACTATGTCATCCGTGTAGGCTTCCACATTTCTGTGGATTTGCGGCTCAAAAGCGGTATGGAGAACCCTCGCAAACGTCGAACCAGCATTCTACAAACCGAAAGGCTTCCGTATGAAATAGTACGTGCCACATGGAGTGATGAATGCGGTCTTTTCCTTGTCTTCTTCAGCCATGAAGATCTGATGGTATCCTGAGTATGCGTCAAGAAATGAAAGCAGGTCACATCCGGCCGTGCAGTCAACAATCTGGTCAATGCGCGGCAAGGGAAAGGGATCTTTGGGACAAGCTTTGTTAACATCAGTAAAGTCGATGCAAAGCCTCCATTTCCCATTTTCTTTGCGCACGACAACAGGATTGGCCAACCACGTCGGATGGAGCACACCTCTGACAAGGCCTGCCGCTTCCAACTTCTTGATCTCTTCTGCGATGAACTCTTGGCGCTCCACCGCTTGCTTCCTGACTTTCTGCTTGATGGGCCGCGCATGAGGGCAGACGGCGAGGTGGTGCTCAATCACTTTCCTGGGAATGCCGGGGATGTCAGATGGTTGCCAGGCAAACACATCGACATTCGCCCGCAGGAAAGCAACGAGCGCGCTTTCCTATTTGGGGTCGAGAGTGGCACTGATGGTGAAGGTACCACCAGTGCCGTCCTCCTTGGCGGACACCTTCTTGGTCGTTAGCGGGGCTGCCATTGACTTCCTAATCTTGCCGGTGGAGCTCGATGGCGCGTCCTCGACGGTAGCGCAGCACTCCGAAGAGGTGCGCTTGCCGGAGTGGGCACCAGAGCACTTGCCGGGCTTGGTCTTCTTCTTCCCTCCGGGAGCTTCAGCGGCAAGTGGCATGTGATCCGTCGCGGCTGCTGCTTCCCGGTAGATCTTGTCGGCACAGATAAGGGCATCCTTCTTATCGCCGGGGACAGAGATGACGCTTATCGGGCCTGGCATCTTGAGCATGTTGTATGCGTAGTGAGAGGCCGCCATGAACTTGGCGAGCGCTGGACAGCCGAGAATTCCATTGTAGGGCAATGGAAAATCGGCAACGTCAAAAGTGATCCTCTCTGTCTTGAAGTTCAGCTCGCTGCCAAATGTCACTGGCAACGTTATCTTCCCCTTCGGCTTGCTCCTTCCCGGGTTGATTCCTTGGAACGTGCCGGTCTCTTCGAGCTCGCTGTCGGGGACTTGGAGTTTCTGGAGCACAGCGGAGAAGATCAGGTTCAAGCCGGCCCCGCCGTCGACTAGCATCTTAGTGACCTTGAGGTTGCGGACTGTTGGTGAGACCAACATCAGCAAGCACCCGATCGCAGTTGTGCGGTCAGGGTGGTCCTCAATATCGAAGATGATAGGCGTGCTAGACCATTTCAAAGGCTTGCGCGACTCGACGGGTGGTTCCGCTGCATTGACTTCCCGCGCCCACTGCTTGAGCTGGCGGTGAGAAGTATGCAGAGAAGCACCACCGTCTACGCACAAGACCTCTGTGGCTTTCTGAAACTCCTGCTCACTGGTCTCGACATCATCCATGTCTTCGTCTTCGTCATCGTCTTCGTCCTTGTCGCGGCCGCGGGGAGGTCTGTTTGCTTGCCGCTGCTTGTCCTTGTCGCGGCGTCCTCCCTGGCTGGGGTGCTTCATGCCGGATCCTCCGCCACCTCCCCAGGCTCTCTCCTTGTCGCGTCGCTCGTACTCGGCCTTTTGCAGCTCTACGGGCCGCTCGACCTGCTTGCAGCTCTGGAGGTCATGGCCCTTGGTGCGGTGGATCTTGCAGTACTGTTTGTTGGTGCCGTCTCGCTTGTCGGCGACCGCCATAGCCTGGCAGTTGGCGCATCCGGCAACCTCCTTGCCGGAGCTACCAGCCTGGGCCTTCTTGGCGGCGCCTTCATCGCCGGACTGCTCAACAACCAGTACTTCTTAGCTCTTCTTCTTCCTGTTGCTCCGCCGCAGGTTCTTCCTTGCCGGGGCGGTATCCTCACTGTCAGATTCTCCTGCTCCAGTGTTCTCTCCGGGGAGTTTCCTTCCTTCCTCAGCACGTGCACACTTGTCGGCCCGGGCATATAGCTCGCTGATGTCTTTGATCTTGCACATCGCCATCTCCTTCCGCATCCTGCGGTTACGCACGTTCTGATGGAACGCGCTGATGACCGCGACAGGGTGGACGTCTGGGATGTTGTAGTGTACGCGGCTGAATCTCTGGATGAACTTGCGCAAGGATTCCCCTTCCTTCTGGACGAGCAGATGAAGGTCGCTCGCTTGGCCATGGGGTTTGTGGCCGCCTGTAAAGGCGCCAACAAACTGATGGCACAAGTCTGTCCAGGAGGTTATGGAGTTATCCGGCAAGTGCATGAGCCAGGATCTGACATTGGATTTGAGTACCAGCGGGAAGTAGTTGGCAAGGATCTTGTCGTCTCGCCCTCCAGCAGCCTGCACCGCAATGGTGTAGATGCTGACGAACTCCGACGGATGCGACTTGCCGTCGTACTTCTCTGGTACGTCTGGCTTGAAATTCTTCGTGCTGGGCCACTGGACTTGCCGTAGCTCACGGGTGAACGCAGGGCAGCCTACCGCGTACGGCAGGTCGCCTGGTCCCCCCGGCGCATGCATGTCGACAGAGGGCCCATCACGCTGGTCTGATTGACGGCGCGCTTCTCTCCGACGCTCGGTGCGAGTACGAGCATCCTCTTGCTCTCGTTCGTGAAGAACTTGGCGTTGATCGCGACGAGTTCGCGGATTTGACGACGCGGTGGAGTCGTTGTCGTGATGGCTCCGGCGAGTCGGCAACCTTGGCCTTTGGGGCGGAGAATGCACGGTGGTTGCACCCCCCACCGGTCTTGGCGCCATCGGTTCTTGCCTGGCCGACCTGGCGCGGCTGCGACGCACTGCGCTGCCGCGGGGTGTCGCCGTTAGCGAAGCCGATGAGACTCTGTATCGTGGCCCTCCAGTCGTCGAGCTTGTCCGCCGTTGGAGGGTAGTCTAGGAGCAGTTGAGCTCGTGCTAGAGCTTCTGCTGGAGTGGCGGGCAGCGGTGGCGAGCGGCGCGTGGAGCGGGATGTGCTCGAACTTCTAACTATGTTAGAAGGAGCAGCACCCGGACCAGGCAGTCGCGCCACGCTCGCGCCAGCACGTTGGTGTGTATGCTGACCTTGAGCACCCTGGGATCCGCCAGCTCGATCTGGGTCCAGCGAGTGTATGGTACCGTGAGTGCCAAGACGCTGCTGGTCCCGTGCCTCCTGAGAGGGGCGCGGTGCATGTTCGGACGCCGTGGCACCATGAGCTGGCTCGGCGACGTCCGTTCCGCCGCCGGTGCCGTCCCCACCACCCGTTTGCTCCAGGGGCGGTGGGTTCGACGTGGACAGACCAGCCACCTCCGGAGCATTCTTCTTCGGTGGCATGTCGATGAAGATGATGGAGATCTAGCCTGTGCAGACGCCGGATCAGGTTCACACAACCTCGACGACCCCTACCTGGCGCGCCAAAGATGTCGGGGGAAAATCTGCCTCCACGAACACCTATGGGGACCGAGCCCCTTTCTGGTTCTGCGGGGGGCGGAGGTCGCGCGAAGAGCGGATCGAGGCGATGCACACAAGGGTTTACCCAGCTTCGGGCCGCACGGATGCGTAAAACCCTACTGCTGCTTTGTGGTTTGTATTGTGTTCCTGTTCGGGAGCGCTGAGTGCTACAGTACACTCAGGCAACTAATCAGACCGAGCGTGAGTGGCCTTCTTCCTCCTCCCTCCCCCCCCCCCCGTTGCGCATGGGGCCTCCTTTTATATGCGCAAGGGGTTACCCACAGGTGGCAACGTAGGCGGGGGTAAAACTGGAAAACGCGGTGTTGGGTATAGCTGTTTGCACAGTGCTATCATACCTAACTCTGACGGCAGGGGACAAGGGCATTAAATGCCCATCTAGGTCGCCCAAACAGTGCAGAAAAGGGACCGTCAGGGGCGCCACCGTTTGCCACGACGGCTACCCTGTCAGTGTTGCTTCGCCACCGCATGCCCCTGGCTGCGCAGCCTCTCGCCACGTACGCCTGGAACAGCCCCAGAGCGACACGTGGGTGGATGAGCTGGAACGCAGGCGCGGGGTGGTGACTTGCCGCGGCAAGCGCCTTGCCGCGGTTGATGCCTTGTCGCGCCCGGGAGCTTGTTGCTCACTGGTCATTGCCGGGACGCGTGGCGCGTCGCAGCAAGTCTCTGGTCGTGCCCTGGTCGGCCTTCCCGGCAAGCTCCTCTTGCCGGGGCCTTGTGCTTCGAGCGGCCGTCCCGGTAAGCTCCTCTTGCCGGGGCCTTACTCTCTTCGGGTGGCCTTCCCGGCAAGCTCCTCCTGCCGGGGCCTTGGCTCAAATACTTTGTTCTTGGATGGCCCAAAAAGGGACCATGGAGAGTTTTGGCGATCGCCTGGCAAGCCTTGCCGCGGGGTGCTACGACTGCCCATGCACAAGTTCGGGGTACTAAGGTACCCCTACTTTAGTACACCGACAACACACGATCTACGTGAGGACTTGCGCCAAAAATCCAGTATGACCAGGTCCATCTAAGGATCTAGGAAGCGCACTCTGGCACAAAATCAAAAACGAATACTACAACCGTCCTAACGCCATGATACATCCAAATACAGGGGTGCCACACACCCTCTATGTTTCACCGATGAGGTGCTGGACCACGAATTTCCAGAAGGATTCAAACCAGTGAACATAGAGGCGTACGACGGGACCAAGGACCCTGAGGTCTGGATTGAGGACTTTATCCTCCGTATCCATATGGCTCGCGGAGATGATCTCCACGCCATCAAGTACTTGCCCCTCAAGCTTAAAGGACCAGCTCGGCACTGGCTGAAAAGCCTCCCCGAAAACTCAATTGGAAGTTGGGAGGAGCTTGAGGATGCTTTTCGGGCTAATTTTCAAGGGACCTATGTCCGACCTCCGGATGCAGACGATTTAAGTCATATAATTCAACAGCCCGGAGAGTCATCCCGAAAGCTTTGAAATAGGTTTCTCACTAAGAAGAACCAAATCGTCGACTGCCGGGACGCCGGAGCCTTAGCAGCTTTCAAGCACAGCGTCCGAGACAAATGGCTCGCCAGACACCTCGGCCAAGAAAAACTGAGAACAATGGCGGCCCCGACAAGCCTCATGACCCGCTTTTGCACGAGCGAAGATAGTTGGTTAGCCCACAGTAGCACCAGCGACCCAAGCACATCCGAAGTCAGGGATGGCAATGGAAAACCACGACGCACTAAAATCAAGCGTCGAAATAAAGAAGACAACCCAGATAATACGGCGGTAAACGCCGGATTCAGGGGCTCTCGACCAGGCCAACGGAAAAAGCCTTTCAAAAGCAGCAGAGATGGACCGTCCATCCTAAACAAGATTCTAGACAAACTATGTCAGATACATAGCACCCCCGATAAACCTGCAAATCACACCCACAGAGAATGTTGTGTCTTCAAGCAAGCCAGTAAGCTAAACGCCAAACACAAGGGGAGGGAGACACCAAGAGAAGACGAGGACGAACCTCGCCAGCAAAGCACTGGAGGACAGAAAAAATTCCCACCAGAGGTTAAAACAGTAAACATGATCCACGTGACGAAGAGGAGAAGCAAACATGCACTCCGAGATACACGCGCCGTAGAGCCCGTCACTGCTCAGTTCAACCCCTGGTTGGCCTGCCCGATCACTTTTGATCGCAGGGATCACCCGACAAGCATCCGGCATGAAGGATTGGCTGCCTTGGTGTTAGACCCAATAATAAACGGATACCATCTCACACGAGTCCTTATGGACGGCGGCAGTAGTCTTAATCTGATATATTAGGACACAGTCCGCGAAATGGGGATAGACCCGACAAAAATCAGCCATAGTAATACTACCTTCAAGGGAGTAATACCAGGTCCAGAGGCCCGCTGTACGGGCTCTCTATTACTAGAGGTTGTATTCCGTTCTCCCGACAACTTCCGAAGCGAAAAGTTAACCTTCGACATCGCTCCATTCCGAAGTGGCTATCAAGCACTACTCGGAAGAGCGGCTTTCGCTCGTTTTTAACGCAGTACCGTATTACGCTTCTCTCAAGCTTAAGATTCCCGGTCCACGTGGCATCATCACCATTAGCGGAAATATTGAACGTTCCTTACGAGCGGAAGAATGTGCGATGGATTTAACAGCCGAACACTAAATGGCCCCTCCAACAAGAATAAAGGATCGGTCGTCAAGACCACGGACACGGCTAGACGAGTCCGGCGCATCACTAGCTATAACAGCTTAGATAAACCCGAAATTGGTTTGATGATTATACCCCCATAGACGGCACCAGGGGCTTCCCGCATATAAACAGGGCTAGTTCGGCTCAACTTTACTTATATTGAATTTTCATGGTTTATCGAGAATAACCAATATTTCGCACGGCAACTTTCACCTAAGTTTTTCTCTTTTACAGATGACAATCGTGCTACACCCTTCCAGGATATAGCACAACGGAGACGCAGGCGCAGACGTGCAGCAGAGACCCGCCCAAAGGTTTCTTTTTAGATTAAGACCCTGTGTAAACCTTTTTTACTGTCTCTTGTTGTTCACATCCTCCGGATACTTAGTATAATCAAGAAGGATGCAGGCGCCAAGATGATGCGACGCTCCTTGAGGAAGATCGTCTTCAGGCTGCTATGCGAGCCGCTCGCTACCAGCAAGCCTTGCGCTGCTATCATAGCCGCAAGGTTCACACCCGAGGCCTGGAGGAAGGCGACCTTGTTCTTCGGCGAATCCAGCCCGCCAAGAATTCAAACAAGTTGACACCAAAGTGGGAAGGCCCTTATCGGGTAATACGAGTCACCAGGCCTGGCGCAGTCTGCCTGGAGACCGAAGATGGCATTCCAGTGAGCAATTCCTAGAATATTGAACATCTTCCCAAGTTTTACCACTAAGGCGCGGTTGCCGGGAGCCCCGGCAACCCCCTTTTGTACTATCCTTGCTAGCAAGGCATGTAACCCTACGTTGGCAAGGCATGTAACCCTATGTACAGAGCCAGGCGCAGACCCTATGCGCAGTCAGGGAGAGAAACCCTTAGTATGTACAATTTCCTATTGATTTCCATATTTATGTGTATACGTATATGCATGCTTGTCCAGGATATCGTATTGCTTTTTGATTCCAATAAATGTTAGAGGACCGCCAAGGTTCCATGCTCTTGACCTCTCTTCTTTCCAGCTCCGGCAAGGATGCTCGATCCCGCCAAGGACCCGGATTCGGCAAGAAGTTGAGAAGACCGCCCGGCACAGCAACCCCCGGCAAACCAAACAGATAAAGTTTACCTCTTTCCCATCCATGTTCGCAACATGTAACTTGTGCGATAGAAAACCTCGCCACTCTCTTTTGAAAACTCGGGTGCTCCCATTCCTGGCCCGAACGCTGCTTCGGTCGGAGTGATCGTAGTAGCCCTAGCTAAAAGCAGATGGGCGGGGGGCCGGACCCTTTGTCTGTAACCCGGCAGATGTGATTCTCCGGCAGGTGCAGAGGGCACCGGCAGGACGGCTTGTCGGGTGGACTCGTTTATTTACATTAAGGAGGCGTTTTGCCTCTGCATGAACATACGCATGCACGGGTTCCCGGCAAGGCTAGTTTTTTTTCATTAACATGTTGATACAAATACGAATGTTGCAGAACATAGGCATGGGCTCGAGAGATTACATTACTTAGAAATCAAAAGGTTCAGCAAATGCCTACAAGTTTAAAAGAAAGATAAGTGCCCTGTGATCCCCGTTCTTGCCCCTTTCCTCTCAGGTGCGACAGGCGAAGGCAAAGAAGGGGCGACGGGGAACGCGCCGATGGAGAGCTTGACGGGGAAGACCCTCAGCAAGGCGCGTGGCCGAGGGAGGAGGGCGACGCAGATGATGGAGCTGCCGCCGATGGTCAGCTGGAGTCGGAGTCGGCATCCTCCTGCTTGACACCCACGTCGTCGCTGTCGCTGTCCTCCTCATCACTCTTGCCCAAGGAGGAGGTTTCATCATCGGTAGAGCTCTCCGCGCAACACCTTAGGCGAGTTCCTAAGTGCCTGAAGACCATGACGAAGAGCAGGCTGTTCTCCATCAATTTAAGTGGAGGACGAGCCCCTCCGACAGGTCATGGGCGCGGGCGAAGGTTTTCCACCCACAGCGGAGATACATGACATGAGGCGCGGGGAAGTCAACGTCGACTCGAATGCTGCCATTCCCCCAGCCCCTCATATGCAGTTTCAAAGCCTGCGGCGGGTCAAGCTCCATTACTCGAACAAATTGGGTGGCGAGGCGGAGGTGACCGCACACCGCCTTGTACAGCCTGATGAAGAACTCGCAGGGCTGGTCTCCGACATGGCCCTCCATTGGGGAAGGATCCGCCGGCGGAGGCACGGCCGGTGCGCCGCCCCATCCTCCTCTCCCCCGAGCACTACGGTGACCCTGGCATCGCCCCTTCCTCCTCCTCCTCTCGCAGCAGGCTCTGCTGCCATGGGCTCCGGAGGAGGGAGGACACGCTGTCGAGTAGAAGCTCTCATCGCCGCTATTGGAGCACCGGCTCGTCCTCTCACCATGACAAAGGGAAGAAAGAGACCAGGCGAGGAGGAGACGAATGCAGAAAGACACCATCCCTATCCCCTCTTTATAGAAGGGCGAGACCCGGGCTCGGGCCCCCAACCTGAGGGTGGCCGCCCCAATCAACCAATCCAGCCGCTAGGGGCAAGAGGAGTCAGGACCGACCCGCTGCTCCAACCAGCGGCGCCCGGCCTCCCGCCTCGGCATTAAAGCCCGTGCCCTCTGTGTCCACCACCTACCCTCCCCGAGGCATGGATGACACATGGCGGGCGAGCCAGGACTCAAGAGGAAGGTGGAACGGCCGTTTCCCGCCCTGTGATCGTAGGGCGCGGGTGCCATGATGGCCATGACCCGAGTCCACTTAGTAAACGAGCCGCGCCCATGCGGCTTCCTCTTTTTTATGGGAAGACGCGGGCCTCCTTGTTACTATTCACCATGACATGATGCAAGCATGCTGCAACCGCCCCACGCACGACCCCCACGTCATGGACTCAATGCGGGTCATGGGGAAGTGCAACTAGCGAAGGAATTACTATGGTTAAAACTCTGCCACGCATGCCCGCGCACCATTCTGGGCCTGGCCCAACAACGCTTCGCGCTTATGTGTGGCCCAGGCCCGGGTGCTCCTGTCGGTGTACAAAAGTAGGGGCCTTTCTGTACCCCTTTACTTGTGCACGGGCAGCTGCAGCCACACCTGCGGCCATGTTTGGCAGGGTAGAGGAAGCAAAGATACCAGACTACCAGAGTAGCGCTGCAGCCAGAGGTGCGAAGAGCAAAGGGACAACATGGGTTTCCCCCGGCAAGAGCCTTGTCGGGGACTATCTACGCTGCCCCGGCAAGACCCTTGCCGGGGCGACTTGCCCAACGCCAGCAAGATCGCCACCCTTGAGCCTGGGAGTTCTGACACCATCGACAACATCAAAACCATGGCTCGGGAGGCACCTGCATGTTGAAATGTAGATCTTTGTGAAGACCAGAGGCCTGCAAGACTAGATGAGAACCAAAAGATGAAGACCCCCTGCAGGACCCTTGCCGGGGACGCCTACGGGGCCGAGGCCAGGCCCGCACCCGTTCCGACGTGGCAGACAACCCGCCAACTAGGCAAGCACCTACGTGGCAGCATGCCACTTCTAGGCCAACTAGACAAGCACCTGCATGGTGGCATGCAGATCTTCGTGAAGACCCTGCCAGCGCACCAGCTCAGCAGCCAGCCAGCCAGTGTGGCGTTGCATGCCTCGTCACCCTGGACACGCGTCAGAGCGAGGCGAGGCGGCGATGGAGGATACGAGCTTCTCTGCCGTCCCAAATAAAGCAAGAGGGCACATCGGTAGCGCATTAAATGTGTTTGTCCTACGGCGCCAGGTGATAGACTTAGACACTGTACATACTTTCCACCTCCCGTGTGCCGCTGTGGCAACCCCTTTGACATATAAAACGAGGCCCGAGGCTTACTGAGGAAGGATTCAAACTTTTTGGACTGGGCATGCGCTGCAGCTAGTTCAGGACCTCAATAACACTAAATACACACCAAAGCAGGACTAGGGTATTACGCATCGCTTGCGGCCTGAACCTGGGTAAAAATCCCCTTGTGTTGATCTTCTCGACCCGCTCTTTGCACAGCCCCATGCCCCGCCAACCATAGTAGGGATTCCCAGTGATCCCGTAGGTGTCGTTCCTGAGCCCCGACAATTACCTTTTTCTGAACATTATTCTTTTAATGTGGAAACAATTTATAGTATTCAAGTTTCGTATGATACTCCCACTATTCCGAATGAGAAGAATTTTGCTTATGTGGAGAATAATAAAATTTCTATGCCTATGGATCATGAAAGTAATGCTTTATGTGATGGTTACATTGTAGAATTCATTCATGATGCCACTGAAAATTAATATGAGGGAGGAATATATGCTTGTAGGAATTATCACAATATCAAGTTTCCTCTCCGTGTGTTGAAAATCTTGAAGTTATGCTTGTTTTACTTTCCTATGCTAGTTGATTCTTGCTGCCATAAGTTGTTTGCTCACGAAATCCCTATGCATAGGAAGTGGGTTAGACATAAAATGTGCTAGGCATATGCTTCATGATGCTCCCGTTATGTTTCAGTTCTTATCTTCTATGTGAGCATCATTGAAATCATCATGCCTAGCTAGAAAGGCATTAAAGAGAAGCGCATGTTGGGAGACAACCCAACATTTATCCTTAATGTTTTTGTGTGTCCACATGATTATGCTACTGTAGTAATCATGTTTTATAGTTTTTGTTTCAATAAAGTGCCAAGTAAGACCTTTGGGATGATCTATGGTGATAGTTGATTTGATCTTGCTGAAAAACAGAAACTTTTGCACTCACGAAAACAATTATAATTTTTAACACAAGAGTGATTTTTAGTTAATTCTTTTTGCAGAAGATTAATAGACAAATTATCTAGTACTTCATAATTTCCTAGGATTTTTGTAGTTATAGAAGTATTCAAAACTTCCAGATTTCCACAGGCTATTCTGTTTTTGACAGATTCTGTTTTTCGTGTATTGTTTGCTTACTTTGATGCATCTATGGCTAGTATCGGAGGGTATGAACCATAGAGAAGTTGGAATACAGTAGATATTACACCAATATAAATAAACATGAGTTCACAACAGTACCAAAAGTGGTGATTTATTTTCTTATACTAACGAAGCTCACGAGTTTTCTGTTAAGTTTTGTGTTGTGAAGTTTTCAAGTTTTGGGTAAAGTTTTGATGGACTACGGAATAAAGAGTGGCAAGAGCCTAAGCTTGGGTATGCCCAAGGAACCCCAAGGTAATATTCAAGGACAATGAAGAGCCTAAGCTTGGGGATGCCCGGGATGGCATCCCCTCTTTCGTCTTCATTCATCGGTAACTTTATTTGGGGCTATATTTTTATTCACCACATCAGATGTGTTTTGCTTGGAGCGTCATTTTCTTTTATTAGTATTTGATTGATGTTATTTATATTAATGTTTTGCATATTTTAGTTCAATAAAAAGGTCAAGTATAGCCTTTACCATGCTTATTTTTCAAGTCCATATGTTTCTGTTTTAAAAGCAGAAAGTATGTTGTTATGTTTTGAATATTTGTGAATAGTCAGAACATGATAAAATCTTGAAATTTTTACACAATGAGTAACAACAAATTATCTACAGTGTGGTATTTTTTCAGAATTTTTGGAGTTACGGAAGTATGATTCCTCTTGCATTCTTTAGAGACTATTCCTGTTTAGACAGATTGCTGTTATGATTGCATTGTTTGCATATGTTTGCTTGTTTAACGATTCTATTTGAGGATAGGAATATTAAATATGCAGAGGCATTTAGTATGCAATGAAAAATAATAATATTAGTGATTTTCTATAGTAGAGAATGATAAGGTTTTGCGTGGATTTATACTAACCTATCTCATGAGTTCTTGTTGAGTTTTGTGTGGATGAAGTTTTTAAAATCTAGGGAAACTGCGATATGAAAGGAATTAAGGAGACACAAAAGCTCAAGATTGGGGATGCCCAAGGCATCCCAAGTTATTATTTCAAGAATTCTCAAGCATCTAAGCTTGGGGATGCCCCGGTTGGCATTACACCTTTCTTCTTCAACAACTATCGGTCAGTTTTGGTTGAGCCTAAGTTTTTGCTTCTTCACATGATATGTGCTATCCTTGCAATGTAATTTTATTCGGATTTTCTTGCCGTTTGAATAAGGTACCCAATATCTGAAATTCTTGAATGTTAGAGAGTCTTCACATAGTTACATAATTATTCGACTACTCATTGATCTCCACTTATATTTTTTGGAGTAGTTTTCAGTTGCTCTAGTACTTCACTTGTATCTTTTTAGAGCACGATGGTAGTTTTATTTTTTTAGAAATTGTAGAACTCTCATACTTCACATATATTATTTTGAGAGTCTCTAAACAGCATGGTAATTTGGTTTGGTTATGAATTTAGTCCTAATATGATGGGCATCCAAGAGGGATATAATAAAAACTTTCATATAAAGTGCATCGAATACTATGAGAAGTTTGATTCCTTATGATTGTTTTGAGATATGAAAATGGTGATATTAGAGTCATGCTAGTGAGTAGTTGTGAATTTGAGAAATACTTGTGTTGAGGTTTGTGAGTCCCGTAGCATGCACGTATGGTGAACCGTTATGTAACGAAGTTGGAGCATGAGATATTTTTTGATTGTCTTCCTTATGAGTGGCGGTTGGGGATGAGTGATGGTCTTTTCCTACCAATCTATCCCCCTAGGAGCATGCTCGTAGTACTTTGTTTCAATGACTAATAGATTTTTGCAATAAGTATGTGAGTTCTTTTGACTAATGTTGAGTCCGTGGATTATACACACCCTCACCCTTCCACCATTGCTAGCCTCTCTTGTGCGGCGCAAATTTCTCTGGTACCATAAACCCAACATTTACCTTCCTCAAAACAGCCACCATACCTACCTATTATGGCATTTACATAGCCCTTCCGAGATATATTGCCATGCAACTTTCCACCGTTTCGTTTATTATGACACGCATCATCATTGTCATATTGCTTTGCGTGATCATGTAATTGACATCGTATTTGTGGCAAAGCCACCTTCATAATTCTTTCATACATGTCACTCTTGAGTCATTGCACATCCTGGTACACCGCCGGAGGCATTCATATAGAGTCATATTCTGTTCTAAGTATCGAGTTGTAATTGTTGAGTTGTAAGTAAATAAAAGTGTGATGATATTCATTATTAGAGCATTGTCCCATGTGAGGAAAGGATGATGGAGACTATGATTTCCCCACAAGTCGGGATGAGACTCCGGACGAAAAATAAAATAAATAAAAAAATGGGAGAAGGACAAAAAAAATGAAAAAATGAGAGAAAAGGAGAGAAGGGGCAATGCTACTATCCTTTTCATGATAGAGAGGCTCCTATGTTGTCACTTTCATATACTAATGGGAATCTTCATTATAGAACTTGACTTGTATATTCCAATGATGGGATTTCTCAAATTTCCCTAGGTATTCGTGAGCAAGCAAGTTGGATGCACCCTGATGTCGCTTGAAGCTATGTTGGTATTTCCCCAAAGAGGAAGGGATGATGCAGCACAACGGCTGTAGGTATTTCCCTCAGATATGAAACCAAGGTTATTGAACTATTAGGAGAACCAAGCAACACAACGTAAACAACCCCTGCACACAAATAACAACACCTCACAACCCAACGTGTTAAAGGGGTTGTCAATCCCTTTCGGGTAACGGTGCCAGAAACGGTGCATGGACGGGAGAAAGTTGTAATAATTTGATAGATCGAACGCCAAATAAAATAAATAGAAATAAAATGCAGCAAGTTATTTTTGTATTTTTGGTTTAGTAGATCTGAAAATAAATGCATAGGAAAAGTAGATCGCAAGGGCGATAGGTTTCACTAGTGGCTTCTCTCGAGAAAAAATAGCAAACAGTGGGTAAACAAATTACTATTGTGCAATCGATAGAACTTCAAATAATTATGACGATATCCAGGCAATGATCATTATATAGGCATCACGTCCAAGATTAGTAGACCGACTCCTGCCTGCATCTACTACTATTACTCCACACATCGACCGCTATCCAGCATGCATCTAGTGTATTAATTTAATGGAAAAATAGAGTAATGCAATAAGAAAGATGACATGATGTAGACAAGATCTATCTATGTAGAGATAGACCTCATCGTTTTATCCTTAGTAGCAACGATACATATGTGTCGTTTCCCTTTCTATCACTGGATCAAGCACTGTAAGATCGAACCCACTACCGGGCACCTCTTCCCATTGCAAGATAAATAGATCAAGTTGGACAAACAAATCCCAAATATCGGAGAAGAAATACGAGGCTACAAGCAATCATGCATATAAGAGATCAAATAAACTCAAATAACTTTCATGGATATAAAAAGATATAACTGATCATAAACTCGAAGTTCATCAGATCCTAACAAACACATTGCAAAAGAGTTACACCATATGGATCTCCAAGAGACCATTGTATTGAGAAATCAGGGAGAGACAGAAAGCCATCTAGCTACTAACTACGGACCCGAAGGTCTACAAAGAACTACCCACGCATCATCGGAGAGGCACCAATGGAGGTGGTGAACCCCATCCGAGATGGTCGATAGATTGGATCTGGTCGTTCTGGACTCTGCGGCGGCTGGATGAATATTTCATTGACTCCCCTAGGCTTTCTAGAATATTAGGGTATTTATAGAGCAAAGAGGTGGTCTGGGGGGCACTCGAGGTGGGCATAACCCACCAGGGCGCGCCTGGGCCTCCTGGCGCGCCCTAGTGGGTTGTGCCTCCCTCGGGGCACCCCCTAGGCGTAGCCAGGGCCCGTTGTATTCCTTCTGTCCCATAAAAATTCTCCGTGAAGTTTTGTGGCATTGGACTCCGTCTGGTATTGATTTTCTGTGATGTAAAAAACATGGAAAAAACAACTGGCACTTGGCACTATGTTAATAGGTTAGTACCAACAAATGATATAAAATGACTATAAAATGGTTATAAAGCATCCAAGATTGATAATATAACAACATGTAACAGTAAAAAAATATAGATACGTTGGAGACGTATCAGCATCACCATGCTTAACTCCTACTCATCCTCGAGTAGGTAAGTGATAAAAACAGAATTTTTGATGTGGAATGCTGCCTATCATGTCATATCATATTCCTTTTCTTTATTGCATGGACAATTGGACTTTTATGTGATTCAAAGCAATAGTCTAGTTTTGACATAATAATTTAGATACTCAAGCATATCAACAAGCAACCAAGTCTTTCAAAATATCAATGCTAAAATAAGTTATCCCTAGCCCATCATGCTCAAACATTGATCCATTCATGAAACACACTCGAATATTAGCTACACCCAATACTTAAGTATGATCATATTGCCTCCTAGTTGGTGCTTTTTATGAGAGAATATGGAGACTCAAATTCAAAAAAAATTGCATAAATTAAAAGAAAGGCCCTTCACAGAGGGAAGTAGGGATTTGTAGAGGTGCGAGAGCTCAAAGCGAAAAACTTAGAGATAAAAACATTTTGGGAGGTGTATCCATCCCACCAATGAA
This sequence comes from Aegilops umbellulata, assembly GCA_032464435.1. NCBI lineage: Eukaryota > Viridiplantae > Streptophyta > Magnoliopsida > Poales > Poaceae > Aegilops > Aegilops umbellulata. The sequence goes on along the minus strand of CP136058.1, from coordinate 153,111,177 downwards.
AATGACTTAGAGTTCCCAACACTTTCCATGCTAGATATGCCATAGGCGGTTCCCAAACAGAAAATAAAGTTTATTCCTTTTTCCACCATACTTTCACTTTCCATGGCTAGCCGTATCCACGGTTTTCCCTCCATACCAACACTTTCCAAGGAATTTATTATTTGACAACATAAAGTAAATTCATTTTTGCATTTCGGGACTGGGCATCCCTAAGACCTTTGCCTTACTCTCGTGCAATGACAAGTGAATAAACACTCATCTTGAGAATAACACATCCAGCATGGAAAATATTAGCCACCCCTCACCGTTCTGCGAGTGAAACAAACAAACAAAAGAGAAGTTTGTTTTGAAAATTAGAGTCACATGCAAATTTGCTTAGAAGGGCAAAAGAATACCGCATATAGGTAGATATAGTGGACTCATATGGCAAAACTGGTTTAAAGGATTTTGGATGCACAAGTAGATATAATACTTGGTGCAAAGTGAAGGCTAGCAAAAGATTGGGAAGCGACCAACCAAGAAACAGATAATCTTATAAGCAAGCATTAAGCATAAATAACACCGAATAATGCACCACAAGTAGGATATAATTTCATTGCATGACAATTGACTTTTGTACTTGCATAGGGAATCACAAACCTTAACACCAATATTCTTACTAAAGCATAATTACTCATCAACATAACTCACATATTACATCATCATATCTCAAAATATTACTAAGAATCAAGTTTATTTTGCCCAGTGATCTTCATGAAAGTGTTTATTATATCCTTGTTGGATATCTATCACTTTGATACTAATTTTCAAGTGTTGCTTTTCATAATCTCAAACAAATATAAGTGAAGATCATGAGCATAATTTTTCTTCTTTCTCTCAAAATAATTTAAGTGAAGCAAGAGAGAATTTATTGAAAATTTTACTAACTCTCAAATAAATCTAAGTGAGGCAAGAGAGCATTTCTTAAAAAAAATACTAAGCACACCGTGCTCAAAAAGATATAACTGAAGCACTAGAGCAAGTCCTATTGCTCATAAAAAAATTAAGTGAAGCATAGAGAGCAATTCTAACAAGTCATGACATAATTTTGGCTCTCCCAAATAGGTGTGTCCAGCAAGGATTTATCACTTAAAACACAAAATAAAACAAGAAAATACTCATATCATACAAGACGCTCCAAGCAAAACACATATCATGTGACGAATAAAAATATAGCTTCGAGTAAAATACCGATAGTTGTTGGAAGAAAGCGGGGATGCCACTCGGGGGCATCCCCGAGCTTAGTTGATTGTTCATTTTTGGATAATAGCTTGGGATGCCGGGGCATCCCCAAGCTTAGGCTCTTCTATCCTTCCTTCATCCATCATAAGATAACCAAATTATTGTTGGCTTCTCTTGAGAAAAATAGAAAACGGTGGGTAAACAAATTACTGTTGGGCAACTGATAGAACTTCAAATAATTATGTCGATATCCAGGCAATGATCATTATATAGGCATCATGTCCAAGATTAGTAGACCGAATCCTGCCTGCATCTACTACTATTACTCTACACATCGACCGCTATCCAGCATGCATCTAGTGTATTAAGTTCATGGGAAAACGGAGTAATGCAATAAGAACAATGACATGATGTAGACAAGATCTATCTATGTAGAGATAGACCAAATCATTTTATCCTTAGTAGCAATGATTCATACATGTCGTTTCCCTTTCTGTCACTGGGATCAAGCATCGTAAGATCGAACCCACTACCGGACACCTCTTTCCATTGCAAGATAAATAGATCAAGTTGGCCAAACAAAACCCAAATATCGGAGAAGAAATACGAAACTAAAAGCAATCATGCATATAAGATATCAAAGAAACTCAATTAACTTTCATTGATATAAAAAGATATAACTGATCATAAACTCGAAGTTCATCAGATCCCAACAAACACACTGCAAAAGAGTTACACCATATGGATCTCCAAGAGACCATCGTATTGAGAAATCAGCGAGACAGAGAAAGCCATCTAGCTACTAACTACAAACCCAAAGGTCTACAAAGAACTACTCACGCATCATCGGAGAGGCACCAATGGAGGTGGTGAACCCCATCCGAGTTGGTGTCTAGATTGGATATGGTGGTTCTGGACTCTGCGGCGGCTGGATGAATATTTCGTCGACTCCCCTAGGGTTTCTGGAATATTGGGGTATTTACAGAGCAAAGAGGCGGTCCGGGGGGCACCCTTGGTGGGCAGAACCCACCAGGGCGCGCCTCGGCCTCCTGGCGTGCTCTGGTGCGTTGTGCCTCCCTCGGGGCATCCCCCAGGCGCAGCCAGGGCTCGTTGTGTTCCTTCTGGCCCATAAAAATTTCTCCGTGAAGTTTCGTGGCATTTGGACTCCGTCTAGTATTGATTTTCTGCGATGTAAAAAACATGAAAAAACAACAACTCGCACTTGGCACTATGTCAATAGGTTAGTACCAAAAAATGATATAAAATGACTATAAAATGATTATAAAACATCCAAACTTGATAATATAACAGCATGGAAGACATAATTGCCTTATTAGTATGCTTGAAGTATTATTGTTTTTATGCCAATTTTAAACTTTTTTTTGAATCTTATGGATCTGAATATTCTTGCCACGATAGAGAAGATTACGTTGATAGATATGTTAGGTAGCATTCCACATAAAAAATGTTGTTTTTATCATTTACCTACTTGAGGACGAGCAGGAATTAAGCTTGGGGATGCTTGATACGTCTCCAATGTATCTATAATTTTTGATTGCTCCGTGCTATTATATTATCAATATTGGATGCTTTATATGCATTTATATGCTATTTTAAATGATTTTTGGGACTAACCTATTAACCTAGAGCCCAGTGCTAGTTTCCTGTTTTTTCCTTGTATTTGAGTTTCGCAGAAAAGGAATATCAAACGGAGTCCAATTGACCTAAAACTTTACGACGATTTTTATGGACCAAAAGAAGCCCACAGACCATGGGAGATGCATCAGAGGAGTCTCGAGGCCACCATGAGGGTGGGGGGCGCGCCCCCGACCTTGTGGGTCCCTCCTGGCTCCTCCTGACTTGTCCCCGACACCAAGAATTCTTATAAATAGGGAAAACCCCAAAAATGAACCTAGATCGGGAGTTCCGCCGCCGCAAGCCTCTGTAGCTACCAAAAACCAATCGAGACCCTGTTCCGGCACCCTGCCGGAGGGGGAAATCATCACCGGTGGCCATCTTCATCATCTCGACGCTCTCCATGATGAGGAGGGAGTAGTTCACCCTCGATGCTGAGGGTATGTACTAGTAGCTATGTGCTTGATCTCTCTCTCTCTCTCGTGTTCTTGATTTGGCACGGTCTTGATGTACTGCGAGCCTTGCTATTATAGTTGGATCTTACGATGTTTCTCCCCCTCTACCTTCTTGTAATGGATTGAGATTTCCCTTTGAAGTTATCTTATCGGATTGAGTCTTTAAGGATTTGAGAATGCTTGATGTATGTCCTGAATGTGCTTATCTGTGGTGACAATGGGATATTCACGTGATCAACTTGATGTATGTTTTGGTGATGAACTTGCAGGTTCGGTGACCTTGTGAACTTATGCATAGGGGTTGGCACATGTTTGAATCTTGACTCTCTGGTAGAAACTTTCAGGCACTCTTTGAAGTTATTTGTGTTGGTTTGAATAGATGAATCTGAGATTGTGTGATGCATATCGTATAATCAAACCCGCGGATACTTGTGGTGACATTGGAGTATCTAGGCGACATTAGGGTTTTGGTTGATGTGTATCCTAAGGTGTTATTTTAGTACGAACTCTAAGGCTATTTGTGACACTTATAGGAATAGCCCAATAGATCGATCAGAAAGAATAACTTTGGGGTGGTTTCGTACCCTACTATAATCACTTCGTTTGTTCTCTGCTATTAGTGACTTTGGAGTGACTCTTTGTTGCACGCTGAGGGATTGTTATATGATCTAATTATGTTATCATTGCTGAGAGAACTTTCACTAGTGAAAGTATGAACTCTAGGCCTTGTTTCTAAGCATTGCAATACCGTTTTCGCTCACTTTTACCGTTAGTCACATTGTTGTTTATATATTTTCAGATTACAAAAACCTTTATCTACCATCCATATTGCACTTGTATTACCATCTCTTCGCCGAACTAGTGCACCTATACAATTTACCATTGTATTGGGTGTGTTGGGGACACAAGAGACTCTTGGTTATTTGGTTGCAGGGTTGCTTGAGAGAGACCATCTTCATCCTACGCCTCCCATGGATTGATAAACCTTAGGTCATCCACTTGAGGGAAATTTGCTACTGCCTACAAACCTCTACACTTGGAGGCCCAACAACGTCTACAAGAAGAAGGTTGCGTGGTAGACATTAGAAAGCAAATCCCTCAACTCAAAACTACTCTTTATGATATATAACTCGCGGACTCGATTACACAGATAGAGATCAAAACAAAACTCAAAGCTAGATCATACTAAAAACTTTGTTCTACTGGATCAAGATATAACCCAAAGGATCGAACTAAGAAAAACAATAAAGGTAAAAGTGTGATGGTGATACGATATCGGGGCACTTCCCCAAGCTTGGCAGTAGCCAAGGGGAGTGCCCATAGCCATGTATTTGTGTCACTTTCTTCGGAGGTGGTGATGATGGAGTTGTTGATGATGTGGGCTTGTCGTCCATCTTCCAAGGCATAGGCTCACCATCAGAAAGATGAACGAGTCTCTGGGATCCTCAAATCTGCAGCCAAACTCATCCTCTTAAATCTATATTCATACTCACAGTTTTGGTTTTGCAGGTCATAGATCTGGGCTTGGAGATGCTCGATTCTCTCATGAAGCTAGAAGATGGCCTCCCCAATGTTGTTGGCATCCAACTTGTGATTGTTGGTGAACTCCGCGATCATCAAGTGATTGGCGTTGAGTCCATGTTCCACCATCCCTTGGCACTTGAAAACTTGCTGCTCCATTGCTTCGAGTCTTGTCTCCATGCTTCCGGTCTTCTTTGGCCCCTCAACATCGCGGATGTGCAGCACCCCCTCATGAATCTCAATTGTTTGAGGGTGTTGCAACACCTTCGCAAGGTAGGGGTTGATGACCTTCTCAAAAAACTTGTCCTTGGGGGCGCTCGGAGACGTCATGGTGATCTAGATCTGTCAGAAAAATAGCTCGAAACAAGAACAGAAGATATTTTTGTGGTACGGTGGTCAAAACCTTCGGGATATTATATAATGAATTTTTACCGACCAAAAGAAGTCCCGTGCTAGAAAACGGAGTCCAGAGGGCACATGAGGTGGCCACAAGGTAGGGGGTGCACCCAGGGGGTAGGGCAGACCCTCCACCCTTGTGGATGCCTCATGCGCTCTTTGAACTAATTTTAGTTTTCCTAATTTTTAAAATATTTCAAAACAGAGAAAAATTATCATTGGAAATTTTTTGTAGTCGGTTTACTTACTGTACCACTTACCTGTTCCTTTTTGGAGTCTGAAACGTTCTGGAAAGTGTCCCTTATGTACTCCTCCGGTGTTACGGTGTCAATTATATTGGTCTCAACATTTATGGGATTACCTGAGATAGAATGTTTGATTCTTTGACCGTTTACAACCGTTGGATTTGTGCCTTCGGCATTGTTGATCTTGATGGCACCGGAACGATAAACCTCCTCGGTAATGTAAGGACCTTCCCATTTAGAGAGAAGTTTTCCTGCAAAAAATCTTAAACAAGAGTTGTATAGCAAAACATGATCACCTACATTAAACTCACGCTTTTGTATCCTCTTGTCATGCCATCTTTTAACCTTTTCTTTAAACAACATGGCATTCTCATAGGCTTGGGTTCTGATGTCTACTATGCAACTTTATTCTTGTAGACACGTGTTGGGCCTCCAAGCACAGAGTTTTGTAGGATAGTAGCAATTTTCCCTCAAGTGGATGACCTAAGGTTTATCAATCCATGAGAGGTATTGGATGAAGATGGTCTCTCTCAAACGACCCTGCAACCAAATACAAGAAATCTCTTGTGTCCCCAACACACCGAATACAATGGCAAATTGTATAGGTGCACTAGTTCAGCGAAGAGATGGTGATAAACGTGTAATATGGATGGTAGAAATATATTTCTATAATCTGAATAAATAAAAACATCAAGGTAGAAAATAGTAAACGGGCACAAAAATGGTATTGCAATGCTTGAAAATGAGGCCTAGGGTCCGTACTTTCGCTAGTGGAATCTCTCAATGACGCTAATATAATTGGATCATATAACCATCCCTCAAAGTGCGATGAAGAATCACTTCAAAGTTCCTATCTAGCGGAGAACATAAGAATAAATTGTTTGTAGGGTACGAAACCACCTCAAAGCTATTCTTTCCATTCGATCTATTCAAGAGTTCATACTAAAATAACACAAAGCTATTCTTTCCGTTCGATCTATCCTAGAGTTCGTACTAAAAAAACACCAAAGCAAATTCATATTCATAGTACTCAATCCAACACAAAGAACTTCAAAGAGTGCCCCAAGATTTCTACCGGAGAAACAAAGACAAGAACGTGCATCAACCCCTATGCATAGTTTACCCCAATGTCACCTCGGGAATCCGTGAGTTGAGTGCCAAAACATATATCAAGTGAATCAATATGATACCCCATTGTCACCACGAGTATTCAATTGCAAGACATATATCAAGTGTTCTCAAATCCATAAAAGTATTCAATCCGATAACAACGAAATCTCAAAGGGAAAAACTCAATTCATCACAAGATAGAGAGGGGAAAACACCATATGATCCGACTATATTAACAAAGCCCGCGATACATCAAGATCATTACATCTCAAGAACACGAGAGAGAGAGATTAAACACATAGCTACTAGTACAAACCCTCAGCCCCGAGGGTGGACCCTCTTCATTGTGGTGGCTGCCGAGATGATGAAGATGGCCACCGGAGATGATTCCCCCCTCCGATAGGGTACCAGAAAGGGTCTAGATTGGTTTTCGGTGGCTATAGAGCCTTGCGGCGGCAGAACTTTTGATCTAGGTTAACCCTGAGTGTTTTCGGAATATTTGTGAATTTATAGGGTAAAGAGGGGGTGCAGGAGGCCACCGAGGTGGGCACAACCCACCTGGGCATGCCTGGGCCCCCAGGCGCGCCCTGGTGGGTCATGCCCCCCTCGGGTCACCCCCGAGGTGCTGCTCTCGCCCATCTTGGGTGTTCAGGTCCATAAAATATCTCCAAAAAGTTTTGCGGTGTTTGGACTCCGTTTGATGTTGATTTCCTACGATGTAAAAAAGAAGCAAAAGATAGCAGCTGCCACTAGGCGCTGGGTCAATAGGTTAGTCCCAAAAAATGATATAAAGTTGATATAAAATGGTTGTAAAACATCCAAGAATGATAAAATAACAACATGAATACTTCATAAATTATAGATACATTGGAGACGTATCAGCATCCCCAAGGTTAATTCCTACTCGTCCTTGAGTAGGTAAATGATAAAAGAAATAATTTATGAATAGTGAATGCTAGCGAAGTGCATAAGTTTGATCAATGATAATTTCAATCACTTTTCCTAGCATCATAACAACAATTCTTTCTCATAAAATTTCTCATGTTATAGTAGCAATTGAAAATGGATTTTTTCTTGTGGAATGCTACCTATCATATTCATCATAAACTCTTTTCTTTTGTAGCATGGACATTTGGACTTTTATATGGTTCAAATCAACAGTCTAGTTTGGCATGAGGACTTGAATACTCAAGCATACCAACAAGAAACCATGTCTTTCAAAATATCAACGCTAAAATAAGTTATCACTGGCCCATCATGCTCAATCATTGATCCATTCAGGAAACACACTTGCATATTAGCTACACCCAATGCTCAAGTACGATCATAGTGCCTCCTAGTTGGTGCTTTATAAGAGAAGATGGAGACTCAAATTTAAAATAAAAATTGCATAAAGGAAAAGAATGGCCCTTCACAGAGGGAAGTAGGGATTTGTAGAGGTGCCAGAGATCAAAGCGAAAATTGAGAGATAAAAAACATTTGGAGAGGCATACTTTTCCCACCAACGAAAACGACTTAGAGCTCCCAACACTTTCCATGGCTAACCATATCCACGGGTGCCCTCCATACCAACACTTTCCAAGGAATTTATTATTTGACAACATAAAGTAATTCATTTTTCACTTTGAGACTGGGCATCCCTAATACCTTTGCCTTACTCTCATACAATGACAAGTCAATAAACACTCATTGTGAGAATAACACATCTGTCATGGATAATATTGGCCACCCCTCACCGCCTCGTGAGTGGTATGAGCACACAAAAGAGAAATTTATTTTGAAAATTAGAGATGGCACGTACAAGTTTTCTTAGAACGGCAAAAGAATACCATAGATAGGTAGGTATGGTGGTCTCATGTGGCATGACTGGTCTAAAAGATTTTGGATGTACAAGTAGTGAGCATGCTTAGTGCAAAATGAAGCCTAGCAAAAGATTGAGAAGCGACCAACCAAGAAACGAATAGTCTCATAAGCGAGCATTGAGCATAATTAACACCGAATAATGCACCACAAGTAGGATGTAATTTCATTGCACAACTATTGACTTTCGTGCTTGCATAGGGAATCACAAACTTTAACACAAATATTTTTTACTAAAGCATAATTACTGATCAACATGACTTACATATCACACAATCATATCTCAAAACTATTACGAGGAATCAAGTTTATTTTGTCCAATGATCTTCATGAAAGTTTTTATTATATCCTTCTTGGATATCTATCACTTTGGGACTAATTTTCATGTGTTACTTTTGATAAGATCAAACAAATATAAGTGAAGATCACGAGCATAATATTTCTTTCTCTCAAATTAATTTAAGTGAAGCAAGAGATAATTTCTTCAAAAATACTAAAGCACACCATGCTCAAAAAGATATAAGTGAAGCACTAGAGCAATTCCATAGAAAAGAGCTTCGTTGACGGGATTTGACTGCCGCTTACCTAGCCTCCCTGACAACTATTTGAGGAATCTATTTTATTTGAAAACTTTCAAATCTAAGTAATTTATTTAAAATAGCAAGAAAAACAAAATAAAAATGATATTCCAAGGATTGCACAACTCATGTGAAGAAGCAAAAACTTAGGCTCAACCGATACTATCCGATAATTGTTGAAGAAGAAAGGTGGGATGCCTACCGGGGCATCCCCAAGCTTAGATGCTTGAGACTTCTTGAATATTATCTTGGGAAGCCTTGGGGAATACCCAAGCTTGAGCTTTTGTGTCTCCTTAGTTCCTCTCATATCACAGTTTTCCTAAATCTCAAAAGCTTCATCCACACAAAACTCAACAAGAACTCGTGAGATAAGTTAGTATAAACCAATGCACAAACTTTATAATTCTCTACTTTAGCAAATCACTAAAATTATTATTCAACATTGCATAATAAATGCCTCTGCATATTTAATACTCCTAAACTCAAATAGAATAATTAAACAAGCAAACATATGCAAACATAACAACAATCTGCCAAAACAGTACAGTCTTTAAAGCATGCAATGTTCATCATACTTCCCTAACTCCAAAAAATCTGAAAAAATTACCAGACTTTAGAAAATTTATCATATCTTATTTTTCAAAATGTTTCAACATTTTATCACATTTTGGCTTTTCTAGGGAATTTTTGCAACATCGATAAACTTTCTGTTTTCAAGCAGCAACATGTAGACTTGCAAAATAAGCATAGTAAAGGCTATACTTGACACTTTTATTGAAAAGAAAGATGCAAGACATTGTTCTAAATAACAAAAAGAAAATACAATTAAAATAAAATGATGCTCCAAGAAAAACTCATATCATGCGAGTAACGAAAACATAGCTCCAAGTGAGGTTACCGATAATGTTGGAGACGAAAGAGGGGATGCCTTCCGGGGCATCCCCAAGCTTAGTTGCTTGGATCTTCCTTGAATATTACCTTGGGCTGCCTTGGGCATCCCCACGCTTAGTTGCTTGGATCTCCTTGAATATTACCTTGGGGTGCCTTGGGCATCCCCAAGCTTAGGGTCTTGTCACTCCTTATTCTCCTCATATTGACATCTCACCCAAAACTTGAAAACTTCAATCACACAAAACTTAACGAAACTTTGTGAGATAGGTTAGTATGATAAAGAGCAAACCATGTCACTTTGGTACTGTCAAAGACAAGATTCATTTGCCGGTGGAGACGGAGGTTGTCGTGCGCCTGCCGCAGGGCGAGTGGGAGCCGCGGCCCGAGGGCACGGAGCACGTGGTTTTCTACCCACACATAAAGAGCGGGTTCGGCCTACCCTTGAGCACCTTCTTGCGCAGCTTCCTAGAGTTCTTCGGGCTCCAGCCCCATCATCTTGGCGCAGGCGCCATTGTGCAGCTTTCGGGCTTCATCACCCTCTGCGAGGGGTACCTGGGGGTCGAGCCTTCGATCGATCTCTGGGTTCGCTTCCTTTCTTTGAAGCAGCAGGGGCTGAGGGCCGGGGAGATGTCCGACTGCAAGGCCGCCGTCATCTCCAAAAGGTCGGGCGCTGACTGCCCGAAGATGCCACTTGAGGATTCTGCCAAAAAGTGGCAGAATTCTTTCTTCTACCTCCGCAACCTCGGTGCGGACCGTATCAACTTGCAACCCTTCATCAATGCGCTGCCGTGGGCAAAACAGAATTGGGTTACTACCCCAAGCATCCATCATAGGAGGTGCTCAACCTGTGCGAGCAGGTGTCGATGATGAAGGAGCGGGAAGGGCTAAGAGGCACCAACCTCATGACCGCTTTCATCAGGTGCCGAGTGCTTCCGCTACAGTAGCGCAACCACCTCATCGGTCAGATGACCAGGCTCCAGGACCCCAACCGCATGTCGAACTTGTGGCTGGTGGCGGACCAGGTCGCCCGCTGGGTCAACGACATCTCCAAGCCCGGGCTGCAGGACGATTGGGACTTCGGCAAGCCTCCGTACAGCCAGACGAACCCGGCACTCGTGGTGAGTCCCTGATCCCCGTACTTTGCTGCCGCCCATCTTCTTATTCGCCCTGACGTGACGCGGGAGGTGCTTCTGAACGCCATCCGACATCCTTATGACCGGGCGCCGACGCAGGTGGTGCAGGCCGACTCGGAGGAGCCCATGGCTCACGACGAGTGGGAGGAGGAGGCGACCGCCGGCATCGGCGAAGGGCGCCGCGCGGGTATGCTTCTCTTCCGCAATTCTTGAGTTACCGAGAGTGAAACGGCGAGGGGAATGCTGACGCGAATTGTTGATGTAGTGGCGCTAGGCGGAGGAGGTGGCGTGGCCAGAGTCGGGTTGTCCCGGGGGGCGCCGATGGCGAGCCGGTCGCATGGTAAGGACAACGTCACACCGCGGACCCCGGCCATGAAGCGCGTGGCAAACCCGGACGCCGACGCGAATCCGCCTGCCAAGAGGAGGCGGGGCGCCCCGCAGGCAAAGCCGCGAGGCCCACCGTCCCGATGGTGCCTGGGTAAGTTTCTTTCTCGTCTGAACTCAAATGGTCAGCCGGTTTTGCTTAGTTCTTCGTGTGTTTACTTCATGGAGCCACAGGTCGCCGATCTCACTAGCGCTAGCGGCAGCGGACGCCGCATCCGCCAAGGGTGCCACTTTGCGGAGGACCCGGACCAGCGCCGACGACGAGGACGAGGCGACGGGTCTGGACCTGGACCCGGCCAACACCGAAGGCTTGTCCTGGCGGGACCGGAACCGTTCCGAGGAGGCGCTGGAGGCGGCGTCGGCCCAGGCTAGGGTCAACACCACGGCGACGTGGGTGCGAGCCGGCGAGGAGCTGGCATGGCCTAAGATGCCGGCGGGGATGGAGCCGGCGGCGACAGTCTTCATGCTACCGTGGGAGGGGGGCACGACCACGGTGGCCGCACCAATGTGATGGACCTCGACCGAGAGGTCGTGGTGGTTGGGGATGACACCCCACCGCGGACCGACGTGGTCGAGCGGCCGGGGACCAATGGAGGAGGCGGTGATGCCATCTTGGAGGACGCGCCGCGGGTGGTGCCAGAGGGGGCGCCTCAGGCGTCGGCGAGCGCGGCGCCGCTGGTGGTGATGCCGCAGGACACTCCAGCCGTCGAGCCGGCGAAGGCACCGGAAATGGCGCCGGAGAAGGCGCTGGAGAAGGCGCCGACCACGGAAGTAGCAGTCAGCGGCGAGTATGCCTTGGTGCCTAGGCCAGGGGGTCGCCGGGCCGCCGGGTGACAGCTGGCTCGGGGCGGGACCAGTGAGGTCTTCTTCGGGCCCCTAACCCAGGAGGAGGCAGCGATGGCCGCCGTGAGCTGGCGCCTACGGGGGAAGATGGACCGGATCCAGGCCTTCGCCTAGGCTGAGGTGGAGCAGACGCGGGAGCTGGAGCGCGCTGTGTTTGTAAGTTCTCCCTTGTCTTCTATTCTTCTTTTTTGTTACTTCTTCTGGGTGGGTGCGCGCTATCGCACCTGTTGGAAATATGCCCTAGAGGCAATAATAAATAGGTTATTATTATATTTCCTCGTTCATGATAATTGTTTATTATCCATGCTAGAATTGTATTGATAGGAAACTCAGATACATGTGTGGATGCATAGACAACACCATGTCCCTAGTAAGCCTTTAGTTGACTAGCTCGTTGATCGATAGATGGTTACGGTTTCCTGACCATGGACATTGGATGTCATTGATGACGGGACCACATCATTAGAAGAATGATGTGATGGACAAGACCCAATCCTAAGCCTAGCACAAGATCGTGTAGTTCGTATGCTAAAGCTTTTCTAATGTCAAGTATAGTTTCCTTAGACCATGAGATTGTGCAACTCCCGGATACCGTAGGATTGCTTTGGGTGTGCCAAACGTCACAACGTAACTGGGTGGCTATAAAGGTACACTACAGGTATCTCCGAAAGTGCCTGTTGGGTTGGCACGAATCGAGACTGAGATTTGTCACTCCGTGTGACGGAGAGGTATCTCTGGGCCCACTCGGTAGGACATCATCATAATGTGCACAATGTGATCAAGGAGTTGATCACGGGATGATGTGTTGCGGAATGAGTAAAAGAGACTTGCCGGTAACGAGATTGAACAAGGTATCGGGATACCGACGATCGAATCTCGGGCGAGTATCGTACCGATAGACAAAGGGAATTGTATACGGGATTGATTAAGTCCTTGACATCGTGGTTCATCCGATGAGATCATCGTGGAACATGTGGGAGCCAACATGGGTATCCAGATCCCTCTGTTGGTTATTGACCGGAGAACGTCTCGGTCATGTCTGCATGTCTCCCGAACCCGTAGGGTCTACACACTTAAGGTTCGATGACGCTAGGGTTATTAAGGAAGTTCGTATGTGGTTACCGAATGTTGTTAGGAGTCTCGGATGAGATCCCGGACGTCACGAGGAATTCCCGAATGGTCCGGAGGTAAAGATTTATATATGGGAAGTCTTATTTTGGTCGCCAGAAAAGTTTCGCACTTTATCGGTATTGTACCGGGAGTGCCGAAAGGGGTCCGGGGGTCCACCGGGGGTCCACCTGCCCCGGGGGGGCACACGGGCTGTAGGGGGTGCGCCTTGGCCTATTTGGGCCAAGGGCACCAGCCCCAAGAGGCCCATGCGCCAAGATATAAGAAAAAGGGGAGAGTCCTCAAAGGGGAAGGCACCTCCGAGGTGCCTTGGGGAGGATGGACTCCTTTCCCCCCTTGGTCGCGCCCCTTCCTTGGAGGAAGGGGCAAGGCTGCGCCTCCCCCCTCTCCCTTGCCCCTATATATAGTGGAGGGGAGGGAGGGCAGCCACACCTGAAGTCCTGGCGCCTCCCTCCCTCCCGTGACACCTCCTCCTCTCCCGCAGGTTCTTGGCGAAGCCCTGCAGGATTGCCACGCTCCTCCACCACCACCACGCCGTTGTGCTGCTGCTGGATGGAGTCTTCCTCAACCTCTTCCTCTCCCCTTGCTGGATCAAGGCATGGGAGACGTCACCGGGCTGTACGTGTGTTGAACGCGGAGGTGCCGTCAGTTCGGCACTTGGTCATCGGTGATTTGGATCACGACGAGTACGACTCCATCAACCCGTTCACTTGAACGCTTCCGCTTAGCGATCTACAAGGGTATGTAGATGCACTCTCCTTCCCCTCGTTGTTGGTTTCTCCATAGATAGATCTTGGTGACACGTAGGAATTTTTTTTGAATTTCTGCTACGTTCCCCATCAGCACCCACTGGGTGTAGCCCCCGAGATTCAGTCCAACTGCGTAGCAGTTGTGTCGAATCTTAAAGTGGTGCTTGGTTTCTGAATCTTTATTTTTTGCAGTTGAGGTGCTCTCTTGGAGGACCCAGCTGATTCGAGCCGGCTTCCACTACGACCGGCTCGTTGTCGATGCCGGCCGGCTCGAGGCCGAGGTGGCGAAGGCGACGGGGGCCCGGCAGGCGCTTGATGACGCCGGCTAGCTACAGGAGCAACTATCGGATGACAAGCGCCGTCTTGAGGCCGAGGTTGAGCGCCTCAAGGCGGAAGCTACCAAGGTTGTGGAGGCATCACAGGACCTCGCCGAGTCCGACCAGCAATGCGGCAGGCTGGCCGACGACAAGGGCCAGCTCCAGGCCGAGGTGGAACGCCTGAAGGGGTTGGTGGCCGCAGCGGAGGAGACCCGTCATGGGGAAACCCGTCGCCGTGAGGAGGCCAAGAAGACGGCCGAGGCCAAGGACGCAAAGCTGAAGGTGGCTCTTGCCAAGGTCGCCGACCTGGAGAAGAAGCTCTCGGAGCGTGACCGCACCATCGCCCGGGAGCGGCACGGTACGTTGCTCGAAGCGCAACACGTGGAAGAATCCTTCTCTAGTAAGTGCCTTCCTTGGGTTCGGCCGGGCTGGGATCCCGGCTTCTTGTCCTTGGTGATCTTTTGTGACTCGCTCTACTTCTTGACAGGGGCCTTCCCGGAGACGTGCCAGCTGGCGGAGGAAGTCGTCCGCTTTCAGCGTGACCCGCATGGAGTCATTGGCTCCGGGACCGACCCGCAGGTGGCCTAGACCTTCCAGGAGTTTGTGACCGCCGCCGAGGCTTGTTTGCGAGTCTTGGGCGAGCTGATGGGGCGGCTCTTCGAGGCCGGCGCAGGGATGACAGCGGCCCGTTGGCCGGGCTCCGTCGCGCCAGGAGCTTATCGCGGTCGGCGCGGTAGTTGGAGGCGGGACCAGATCAGCTTCACGAGTGGCACGTTTCCGCCGTCTATGTCGGTGCTGAGATGGCACTCAGGTTTGCGATGTCTTAGCATCCGGACCTGTGGCTGGAGGCGCTGATGGGCCAGCGAGCCGGCTCGGAGAACTAGCTGCGGGCGGAGGCCGAACGGATCGCAGCCCAGGCCAGCTACATTGCCGGGTTCGCCTTTCATGACGAGTTCCAGCCGGAGCAGGCGGAAGATGGCAGAATTGTGCCCGCGGACGACTGCACGACCTGGAGGGCAGCTCCGAGGAGACGGGCATCTACGGTGATGAAGATGCCGAGGAGGAAGGCACCAGCACCTCGGTGGACCCAGAGGACACCAAGGGGGAGCCAGCAGCTGCGCGACCCGGCGCTGGAGATGCCTGAGGCTGCCCTGTTTGACTTAGTAAAAATATCTGTTAGGTAGCAGGTCCACCCACCCACTCGGGGTGCCTGGGTGTAATGAATTCTGGCCTTGGGCCTATTTAAATTCGAACTCGTGATGTATATATTTCGTGGATGTTTGCACTTTTTGCCTTTCGTTTCTTGACCCGTGTTCTTGCGACTTTCCCCTCTTGGGCCTCCCCCCCCCCCCCGCAAGTCTGATGGCCGAGGATCCAGTCCGTGACAAGGAGTTCGGCCGTTGAGAGGAGCACGTGGTACTTAGGCCTTCGAAACGTTGAGCGCGAGCGAAACACCCACTGGGCCGGCTGGCGGCAATCCGCCGAAGCCGGTTGGTGAGTAGCCGGTCATTGGGCAATTTAAAAGTGGCGGGGCCGGGTTGGGTAACCCGTAGGTCCTTCACTTAGTATTCATGGAGCGCTGATGCTTTGGCCCTGTGTGCTTGCCAGCCGACAGTCGAAGCCAGTTCTGTGGCCTATGGCGAAGTGGAGGGCGGCGACAACCTTAACGCGTTAGGAATCACTAAGGAAGGCGGCGGGTGGTGACCAAGCCGGCCAACCCCCGAGCCCCCGGGTCGAGCAAGTCGAACCGGTGGTCGGGTTGGTCCGGGAGGGCGTTAATGCACGAATGCACGTGACACAATAGCTTGGTCGAAAAGGGGCAGCCCCCGAGCATCGTTCGGGGACTCCATAGTTTTCATATGATTACAAAAGGCAGCGATGCATACGTGCACACAGCTAACTGTAAAACAGGCGGAGGAGTTCCACGTTCCACAGCCGGGTTGTTTCTTCGCCGGTGGTGTCTCTCTTGCGCTTGTTTGACTTGTGGGCGTTGATGAGGTAGTAGGCGTTGCGGTCACACAAATCCTTACTGACGATGAAGAGGCCTTCCCACGGGGAGGACAACTTGTGCTAGCCGGCTTGCTGCTGGACAAGTCAGAGGACGAGGTCTCCCTCTCGGAACGCGAGGGGCTTGATCTTCTTGTTGTGGTAGTGCCTCAGGCCTTGCTTGTAAATGACTGACCGGCTGAGCGCCAGGAGGCGTGCTTCTTTGAGTAGGTCGACACCGTCTTCACGGGCTTCTTTGGCTTTGGCTACAGTGTACATCGTGACGCGCGGCGAGTCGAACTCGACGTCGGTCGGGATTGCGGCTTCAGCTCCGTAGACGAGGAAGAACGAGGTGAACCCGGTCGACCAGTTTGGCATGGTGCGGAGGTTCCAGAGGACGGCCAGCAACTCGTCGAGCCAGCTGCCAGGTGAGCGGACGAGCGGCTCGACGAGCCGTGGCTTGATGCCAGATAGGATGAGGCCGTTGGCCCGCTCGACCTGGCCGTTGGACTGTGGGTGTGCAACCGATGCCAGGTCGAGGCGGATGCCGGAGACGGAGCAGTATTGCGTGAGTGCGCCCTTTGCGAAATTGGTGCTGTTGTCCGTGAATGTTGTTTGGCATGCCGTAGCGTACCGCGATATCTTTGATGAACCGGACCGCCGTTAGTCTGTCCAGATTCTTGATTGGCCTTGCTTCGATCCACTTGGTGAACTTGTCCACCGCCACCAGCAAATGCGTCATGCCACCTCTAGCGGTCTTGAAGGGCCCACCATGTCAAGTCCCCAAACCGCGAAAGGCCAGGCGATCAGGATGGTTCGGAGTGCTGAGGCTGGCTGGTGGCTACGCTTGCTGAAGCGCTGGCATCCCTCGCACTTGAGGACGAGCGACTTGGCATCTTGGAGGGCGTGGGCCAGTAGAAACCATGGCAGAAAGCCTTGGACAACAGGGACCGCGAGGCGGCGTGGTGCCTGCACTCGCCTTGGTGTATGTCGAGGAGGATGTCAATGCCCTGGTCCTGCTCGACACAGCACTGAAATACGCCGGTGGAGTTGCGCTTGACGAGCTCGTTGTTGATGATGTTGTAGGCGGATGCCCAGCGCTGCACTTCCCGGGCCTTGGTCTCGTCCATGGGGAGAACCCTATTATCCAGAAACTCTGATATGGGCAGGGCCCATGAGGGAGCCGTCACTACAGTGAAGACGGCCACCATGCAGGTTCCGGGGCGGCAGCCCCTGAGCCAGGGTTGCCAGCCCCCGGGTTAGGGACGGCGGCGGCCGAGTCAGGGACAACGGCGGCCAGGTTGAGGACGAGGGCAGACGGGTCGACGGCTGCAGCCCCCGGGCCGGGTTTGACAGTCCCCGGGCCGGGTTGAGGCGCGACCGGGTTGTCCGGGATGTAGATGGACTCAGAGTCCGGAGACGGCTTGACGGACGGCTTGTGCAGGTGCTCGAGGGAGACGCCGGACGGGATGGACTGCCATGATGAAGCGATCTTCGCGAGCGTGCCGGCGGCCTCGTTTTCCACGAGCGGGACATGGAGGAACTCGCAGCCCACAAAGAACCCGGACAACTTCTGGACGAGGAAATGGTAGCTCGCCATGTTGGGGTCTCGGGCATCCCACTCGCCAGAACACTGCTACAGCACCAAATCCGAGTCGCTATAGCATAGGATGCGCCAGATGCTGAGTTCCTTGGCAAGCCGGAGGCCATGCACAAGGGATTCGTACTCGGCGACATTGTTGGAGGCGGTGAAGTGGACCTTGAGCGCGTACCGAAGCCGGTCGCCCTTTGGGGAGGACAACACGATGCCGGCTCCCAGGCCGAGGCGCATCTTGGAGCCGTCGAAGTGCATGCGCTAGTGCGTCGAGTCCGGCGGCGGCGGCAGGTACTGGGTCTCGATCCAGTCGACGAGGAAGTCGGCCAGAGCTTGGGACTTGATCGTAGTGCGAGGCTCATAGAGGATGGTGTGTCCTGCTAGCTCGAGCGCCCACTTGGCGACCCGGCCAGAGGCTTCCCTACACCCGATTATCTCGCCGAGGGGGCCATGCTGACCACGGTAACAACGTGCTTTTGGAAGTTTCGCTTCAATTTCTTGGCGGTGAAGTACACGTCATAACACATCTTCTGGTAGTGCGGGTAATTCTGCTTGGAGGCTGAGAGCATCTCGCTCAGGTAGTACACTTGGCACTGGACAGCTTGGATCTTGCCCTTCTCTGGTCGCTCGACCACCATCACCGTGCTGACCGACCGCGAGGTTGCGGCAATGTAGAGCAACAGCGGCTCCTTCTCGGCCGGTGCGGCCAGGACGGGTGCGGTGGAGAGGATGCACTTGAGGTCCCTGAAAGCTTTGTCCACCTGGTCGTTCCACTCGAACGGCATCGCCTTCTTCATCAGCTGACACAGGGGCAAGGCCCGCTCGCCCAGTCGGCTGAGAAACCGGCTGACAGAGGCCAGACAGCTGGTGAACTTCTGGACATCGCGCAGCCGAGCCGGCTTGTGCACGCGCTCAATGGCGTTGATCTTCTCTGGGTATGCCTCAATGGCGCGCTCCGAAATGAGGGAGCCGAGTAGCTATCCGGCCAGGACACCGAAAACGCACTTCTCCAGGTTGAGCTTGACCTTGTATTTGCGCAGGTTGGCGAATGTTCCCTTCAAGTCGTCGAGGAGCGTGAGGTGCTGCTTGGTCTTCTCCACGATGTCGTCCACGTAGACGTGGATATTGCGGCCGAGTTGCGGTAGCAAGCATTTCTACATGAAGCGCTAGAAGGTGGTGCCGACGTTCTTCAGGCCGAACGACATGGTGATGTAGCAATACGCCCCAAAGGGTGTGATGAAGGACGACTTCAGGGCATCGGCCGGGTCCAATATTATCTGATGATAGTTGGAGTAAGCATCCAGGAAGGATAGGAGATCACAGCCGGAGGTGGAGACGATGACTTGGTCAACCCACGGGAGGGCGAATTTATCCTTGGGCCAAGCCTTGTTCAGGCTGGTGTAGTCTATAGACATGGCCAGGTCTCTTCTTCAGGACGAGGATTGGGTTGGCCAGCCACTCGGGGTGAAACACTTCCATGATGAAGCCGGCCACCAAAAGCTTGGCGACCTCTTCACCAATGGTTCTTCTCTTCTCTTCGAAGAAACGTCGTAGGGGTTGACGGACAGGCTTGGCGTCCTTGTGGACATGGAGTTTGTGCTCGGCGTACTTCCTTGGGATACCCGGCATGTCCTTTCGGGTCCATGCAGAAATATCCTGATTCTCACGGAGGAAGTCAACGAGCTCGCCTTCCTATTTGCTGTCGAGGAGGGTGCCTACGACAATATACTTGCTGCAGCTGGGGTCTTCCGGGTTCAGCTTCACTTTCTTGGTCTCCTTGTAGGGCTTGAACGAGGCCATGTCGGCTGGGTCCTCGGCCGGAACCGATGCGGCCGACATCCCGTTGGCTAGGGCGACGATCCGGTCGAGCTGGCGCCACTCCTTGGCTATGACCAGCGACTCGGCCAGCTTGGCACCGTCTCGGGCGCACTCCAAGGACTTGTGATAGTCGCCGGTGATGGTGCTGAGGCCCTTTGGACCCGGCAGCTTCATCTTCAGGTAGGCGTAGTGGGGGACTGCCATGAACTTGTTGAGCGCGGGTCGGCCCAGCAGCGCATGGTACATGTTGGACAGGTCCACCACCTCGAACCAGGGCGGTTTGCGCCGGAAGTGGTTGCTGTCGCCGAACAGGACGTCGAGCCGGACGCAGCCGATCGGAGAGCAGGAGAGGCCAGGAACAATGTCGTGGAAGATCGTCTGGGTCGGCTCGTCATGTTGTCATGGTAGAGGATGTTGATGCTGCCGCCGTAGTCGATGAGGACCCGGGAGAACTTTCACGTGCGCCGAGGCGTGACGAGGGTAGGGTCGAGGATGAGGGTGTAGCCAACCGGGTTTGGCATGACAGCCGGGTGGTCTTCCCGGGTCCACGTGACCGGGCACTACGACCAGTGCACGTACTCCGGCTTGGCCGAGATAACGATGTTCACCTCCTGCCGAAGCAGGCGCTCGCTGCGCTTGTCATCGCCAAGGCTGGTGAAGACGACGTATGTCACATTCTGGGTCGGGTAGACGTCATCGCGCATCGCGCCGCCCTGCCGGGGGCGGTTGGAGGAGGCGGAGGCGACTGCCCTGCTACCGAGGCTGAGGCCGGGGGAGGCGGGATGTCGGCCCTCATGCTGCGCTTGGTGATGGCGCACTACCGAAGTGTGTGCGTGGACGGCCTCTCTCCACTGTGATGCTTGCAGGGAGCGTCGAGCATCTCCTCAAAACTCATGGCGGGCTGCCACGCCATCTTGCCGGTCTGCCAGCATTTGGCGGCCGGGTCGGTCGCGGGCGCCTGCTTGGCAACTGCGGCGAGTCGATAGTCGTAGCGCTGGGCAGGCTGATCGGCCTTGCGCTTGTTTTTGCTGGTTGTGCTGCTGCGGGTTTCCTTCGCTGGCCGGCTTCGGAGGGGGAACCGGCTTCGTCTTGCTGGCTTCATCCGGTGCCACCTGGATCTTCATGGCGGAGTCGGCGTTGGCGTACTTGTCCGCCGTCACCATGAGCGCGGCCATGGTGGCCGGCTCGGAGCGTAAGAACTTGTGTTTGAGGAGGGTGCCATCTCGGCACCCGTTGACGAAGTACTGGATTGCTTGGACTTCGTGGACGCCCTCGTAGCTGTTCCGGAGCTCGGTCCAACATGCGAGGTACTCGCGGCCGGTTTCCGCCGGCCCCTGCACGCACATGGCGAGCTGGCTGGGACGACCGGGTCGCCGGTAGGTCCCGGTGAAGTTGCGCATGATGGCTTGCTCGAAATCGACCCACGTGTTGATGCTACCCACCGAAAGGCTATTCAACCATGTGCGGGCCGACCCCTGGAGCATGAGCAGAGCGTAACGTACGGCGAGACTGTGGTTGCCGCTGGCGATGTCGATGGCGGTGGTGTAGTCGGTGAGCCAGTCCTCTGGCTTCATGGTGCTATTGTACTTGGGGGTGTCGCGGGGAAGCGTGAACCATTTAGTAAAGGGCTCGTCCTGGATGCGCGGACCGAAGCACGCCGGCCCGACGGGGACGCTCTCCTCCAGCTCCTAGGAGAGCGCGAGTCGGTCAAGGCGGTGGCGGGCGTCGGTGTCATCGATGGCGCGCGGGCCCAGCCGGCTGGCTACCGCGCCGAGCGGAGCCGGGTTGACTGAAGCCGGACGTCGGCCGGGTTGGAGAGGAGGATCAGGCTGGCGTCGGTATTCGGGGGCCGTCTCGTCACCCAAGCCATCGGCAGTCGTCGGAGCGGGGTTGCGCCGGGTCCGGGTGCGGTTGGAGTGCACCTCTCCGGGTGGCGAAGACGCCGTGCTGTAATGATCGCCGGGTCCGTCGGCGCGGGCGGAGCCGGATCCTGTCAGCTTGGCGAGTTGGTTGAGGCGGTCCTGCTGCGTGTTGGCCGCGTCGAGGAGGTTGTTCACCCGCTTGAGGAGATCCTTCAGCTCCTCGCCTGCGAGATGATCCAGGCCGACCGCGGCCGCCTGGGCGGCACACATGTTCTTCACGGGTGTCTCGTAGACGAGCAGGATGGCATCGAAGGCGTGGCCGATCGCGCCGCCCCGGGCTTGCACGTCGGCGACCCGGCTTGGCTCGGATGTAGGACGCGTGAAGCCGTGGGCGGCGTTGCGCTCTAGCTGTGCGGAGTCTAGGCAACGCTGTGTGGCGGCGAGCGTCTCGGTCAGGTCCAGCAGGCGCTGGCGGTTGATACGTCTCCAACGTATCTATAATTTTTTATTGCTCCATGCTATATTATCTACTGTTTTGGACAATATTGGGCTTTATTATCCACTTTTATATTATTTTTGGGACTAACCTATTAACCGGAGGCCCGGCCCAGAATTGCTGTTTTTTGCCTATTTCAGTGTTTCTAAGAAAAGGAATATCAAACGGAGTCAAAACGGAATGAAATCAACTGGAGAAGGTATTTTTGGAAGGAAAGCTACCGGAAAAGCTTGGAGTGCACGCCAGGGGAGTCCCGGGCTGCCCACGAGGGTGGGGGCGCGCCCACCCACAAGGGCGTGCCCCCTACCTCGTGGACAGCCCGAAGGTCCACCGACATACTTCTTTCACCCATATATACCCACATACCCTAAAACTTTCGGGGAACAGAATAGATTGGGAGTTCCGCCGCCGCAAGGCTCTGTAGCCACCAAAACCCAATCGCGACCCTGTTCCGGCACCCTGCCGGAGGGGGAGGAACCCTCACTGGTGGCCATCTTCATCATCCCGGTGCTCTCCATGACGAGGAGGGAGTAGTTCGCCCTCGGGGCTGAGGGTATGTACCAGTAGCTATGTGTTTGATCTCTCTCTCTCTCTCTCTCTCTCTCTCTCGTGTTCTTGATTTGGCACGATCTTGATGTATCGCAAGCTTTGCTATTATAGTTGGATCTTATGTTGCTTCTCCCCCCTCTACTCTCTTGTAATGGATTGAGTTTTCCCTTTTAAGTTATCTTATCGGATTGAGTCTTTAATGATTTGAGAACACTTGATGTATGTCTTGCCATGCGTATCTGTGGTGACAATGGGATATCACGTGATTCACTTGATGTATGTTTTGGTGATCAACTTGCGGGTTCCGCCCATGAACCTATGCATAGGGGTTGGTACACGTTTTCGTCTTGATTCTCCGGTAGAAACTTTGGGGCACTCTTTGAGGTCCTATGTGTTGGTTGAATAGATGAATCTGAGATTGTGTGATGCATATCGTATAATCATACCCACGGATACTTGAGGTGGCATTAGAGTATCTAGGTGACATTAGGGTTTTGCTTGATTTGTGTCTTAAGGTGTTATTCTAGTACGAACTCTTGGGCCATTTGTGACACTTATAGGAATAGCCCAACGGATTGATTGGAAAGAATAACTTTGATGTGGTTTCGTACCCTACCATAATCTCTTTATTTGTTCTCCGCTATTAGTGACTTTGGTGTGACTCTTTGTTGCATGTTGAGGGATAGTTATATGATCCAACTATGTTATTATTGTTGAGAGAGATTGCACTAGTGAAAGTATGAACCCGAGGCCTTGTTTCAACGCACTGCAATACCGTTTACGCTCACTTTTGTCATTAGTTACCTTGCTGTTTTTATATTTTCAGATTACAAAAACCTATATCTATCATCCATATTGCACTTGTATCACCATCTCTTCGCCGAACTAGTGCACCTATACAATTTACCATTGTATTGGGTATGTTGGGGACACAAGAGACTCTTTGTTATTTGGTTGCAGGGTTTTTTGAGAGAGACCATCTTCAATCTACGCCTCCCACGGATTCATAAACCTTAGGTCATCCAGTTGAGGGAAATTTGGTATTGTCCTACAAACCTCTGCACTTGGAGGCCCAACAACGTCTACAAGAAGAAGGTTGCGTAGTAGACATCAAGCTCTTTTCTGGCGCCGTTGCCAGGGAGGTGAGTGCTTGAAGGTATATCTTTAGATCTTGCAATCGAATCTTTTTGTTTCTTGTTTTAGCATTAGTTTAGTTTATAAAAGAAAACTACAAAAAATGGAATTGAGTTTGTCTCATACGCTTTATCTTTTTAATATCTTTCGTGAGTAGGATGGGAAGGAAAATTGTGCCAAAGTGTTAGAAGAAGAATGCATTAAAATGTTTGGCACTAAATCTTTGAATGATGAGCATGATTGCAATGTTGTTAGTATGAACTCCTTAAATATCCATAGTACTAATGATGATTGCTCAAGTTATGATGAAAATGTCTCTTATAAGCATGTCAATTTTTGTGGAGTGTATTGGGTTTGCAAGTACACATCAAATAGAGAAGATAGATATTGAAAGAGGCATAAGTATTTAGAAACTAAATCGTTGCAAGAAAGGCTAGAAGTTAGTGCTAAAAATTTAAGATATCTTAGCCGTACTTGTGAACTTTGCAATGAACATGGTCATTTAAATATCAATTGCAAATTGTTTCATGATCGAATTGTGTCCAAAAATTGTGATGACTTGATTTCCCTTGCGCATCATAATGAACTTAGTTTGCTCTTGGGTTATGAAGAATTGAAACGTCAAACTAAGCATATTCCAGAATATAACCTCAAGAAATTCCTCGATATTGATCTAGAAGAAATTTATATGTATTGTGCGGTGAATTGCATTGAAATCCTTATATCGCCAATTACATAAAGAAAAGAAAACAAATAGAATATGAAGAGAATGCTAACGAAAGGGAAGAGACTTCCCAATTTCCTCCTATTATTTCTTATGATGAATCAGGTAACGAGGATGAGACTTCTATTCAACCAATCTGATTAATAAGGAGATCCAAAAATAGGATTTAACCCACACATGAGGTGAATAAGAAGAAAACAAAAAGGAAGAGAGGTAAAAAGGTATCCCTCCCAAATAAAGTTGTTCCTATTATTGTTGTGCCTCATGAAAATGAAGATGATACACTTGATGATAATCTCGTTGTGCCTATTGCTTGTTGTGATGATTATGATTGGGAAGATAATGATACTTCTTATGATTTGAAAATCTTTTTGGAACTTTCTTGGAAGAAAATGATAACTGCTATACTATTGGTGCTATCCATACTATTAATGATGAGAGTGATTATGCTTATAAAATGAAAAGGCCCAAGCTTGGGGAAGCTATGTTTGATGAGGATGACATATTTGAGAATATATTTGCTACAATTAATGTTTGTCCCAAGCTTGGGGATGCTATGTTTAATAATGATGATATTTTTAGCCTCTCAAGTTTTGATCTGCAAATTTGTTATGATGATAGCATGCCTCGTACTTATGATGATTATATTTATGAAAGTGGGTTTGGAAGAGTGTCAACTTTAGGAAGTAGTGATCCCACAATATTGGAGGATGTTGAATCTTATAATATTTATAAAAGTGGATTTGGAGAGGTCATGACTTTATTTAGTGATGTATCCACTATCTTGGAAGAGGTTTCAATCGATTATGATGAGAACAAAGTTGCTACTTATGATGATTATTGTGATGAAACTTATGCTATAAAAAGTAGTGATGATTATATTTATAAAACTTCTCATGATTATGAGTACCCTTTCCCTGAACATTACTCTTTTAATGTGGAAACAATTTATAGTATTCAAGTCCCTTATGATACTCCCACTATTCCGAAGGAGAAGAATTTTGCTTATATGGAGAGTAATAAAATTTCTATGCAAGTAGATCATGAAAAGAATGCTTTAGGTGCTGGTTATATTGTTTAATTCATTCATGATGCTACTTAAAATTATTATGAGGGAGGAATATATACTTGTAGGAATTGCAATAATATCAAGTTTCCTCTCTATGTCCTTAAAATTTTGAAGTTATGCTTGTTTTGCCTTCCTATGCAAGTTGATTTTTGTTCCCATAAGTTGTTTGCTCACAAAATCCCTATGCATAGGAAGTGGGTTAGACTTAAATGTGCTAGTCATATTCTTCATGATGCTCTCTTTCTGTTTCAATTCTTATCTTTTATGTGAGCATCATTGAAATCATCATGCCTAGCTAGGGGCGTTAAACGTTAGCGCTTGTTGGGAGGCAACCCAATTTTATTTTTGTTTCTTTCTTTTTGGTTATGTTTAGTAATAAATAATCCATCTAGCTTCTGTCTAGATGTGGTTTTGTGTTTTAATTAGTGTTTGTGCCAAGTAGAACCTTTGGGAAGACTTGGGTGAAGTCTTTATGATCATGCTGTAAAAAAGAGAAACTTTAAAGCTCACGAGATTAGCTAGAACTTTTTACTGGAGAGTGATATTTAGTTTATTCTTTTTTCAGATGATTACTAGACAAATTCCTCAGGTCCACCAATTTACTTTAGAATTGTTGGAGTTCCAGAAGTTTGCGTTAGTTAGATATTACTACAGACTATTCTGTTTTTGACAGATTCTGTTTTTCGTGTGTTGTTTGCTTATTTTGATGAATCTATGGCTAGTAATATATTTTATAAATCATAGAGAAGTTGGAATACAGTAGGTTTAACACCAATATAAATAAAGAATGAGTCCAATACAGTACCTTGAATTGGTGTTTTGTTTTCTTTCGCTAACGGAGCTTACGAGTTTTCTGTTGAGTTTTGTGTTGTGAAGTTTTCAAGTTTTGGGTAAAGATTCGATGTACTATGGAATAAGGAGTGGCAAGAGCCTAAGCTTGGGGATTCACAAGGCACCCCAAGGTAATATTCAAGGATAACCAAGCGTCTGAGCTTGGGGATGCCCCGGAAGGCATCCCCTCTTTCGTCTTCCTTCATCGGTAACTTTACTTGGAGCTATATTTTTATTCACCACATGATATGTGTTTTGCTTGGAGCGTCATCTTATTTTCTTTAGCTTTTCTTGCTGTTTGTATAAAGTACCTGTCGGTGTACTAAAGTAGGGGTACCTTAGTCCCCCGAACTTGTGCACGGGCAGTCGTAGCACCCCGCGGCAAGGCTTGCCGGGCGACCGCCAAAACTCTCCATGGTCCCTTTCGGGGCCATCCAAGAACAAAGTATTTGAGCCAAGGCCCCGGCAGGAGGAGCTTGCCGGGAAGGCCACCCGAAGAGAGCAAGGCCCCGGCAAGAGGAGCTTGCCGGGACGCCCGCTCGAAGCACAAGGCCCCGGCAAGAGGAGCTTGCTGGGAAGGCCGACCGAGGCACGACAAGATACTTGCTGCGACGCGCCCCGCAACCCGGCAAGGACCGGTGCTCCTCTTGCCGGGACGCCCGCTCGAAGCACAAGGCCCCGGCAAGAGGAGCTTGCTGGGAAGGCCGACCGAGGCACGACAAGATACTTGCTGCGACGCGCCCCGCATCCCGGCATGGACCGGTGAGCGACAAGCTCCCGGGCGCGACAAGGCACCAACCGCGGCAAGGCGCTTGCCGCGGCAAGGCGCTTGCCGCGGCAAGTCACCACCCCGCGCCTGCGCTCCAGCTCATCCACCCACGCATCGCTCTGGGGCCATTCCAGGCGTACGTGGCGAGAGGCTGCGCAGTGAGGGCCATGCGGTGGCGAAGCAATGCTGACAGAGTAGCCATCGTGGCAAATGGTGGCGCTCCAGATGGCCCCTTTCCTGCACCGTCTGGGCGATGCGGACGGGCATTTAATGCCCTTGTCCCCTGCCGTCAGAGTTATGTCTGATAGCACTGTGCAAACAGCTGTACCCAACACAGCGTTTTCCAGTTTTACCCCCGCCTACGTTGCCACCTGTGGGTAACCCCTTGCACATATAAAAGGAGGCCCCATGCGCAATGGAGGAGATGGGGAAGAGGCCATTCACGTTTGGTCTCGCCAGCAGCTCGCGTGTACTGTAGCACCACACGCTCCCAAGCAA
Organism: Aegilops umbellulata; assembly: GCA_032464435.1. Taxonomy (NCBI): domain Eukaryota; kingdom Viridiplantae; phylum Streptophyta; class Magnoliopsida; order Poales; family Poaceae; genus Aegilops; species Aegilops umbellulata. The sequence continues at coordinate 153,083,381 of CP136058.1, read as the reverse complement.
GAACACAATACCAAACCACAAAGCAGCAGTAGGGTTTTACGCATCCGTGCGGCCCGAAGCTGGGTAAACCCCTTGTGTGCATCGCCTCGATCCGCTCTTCGTGCGACATCCGCCCCCCGCCGAATCAAGAAAGGGGCTAGGTCCCCATAGGTGTTCGAGGAGGCAGATTTCCCCCGACATCTTTGGCGCGCCAGGTAGGGGGCGTCGAAGTTGTGCGAACCTGATCCGGCGTCTGCACAGGCTAGATCTCCATCATCTTCATCGACATGCCACCGAAGAAGAAGGTTCCGGAGGTGGATGGTCCGTCCGCGTCGAACCCACCGCCCCTGGAGCAAACGGGTGGTGGGGGCGGCACCGGCGGCGAAACGGGCGCCACCGAGCCAGCTCATGGTGCCACGGCGTCCGAACATGCACCGCGCCCCTCTCAGGAGGCACGGGACCAATAGCGTCTTGGCACTCATTTTACCATACGCTCGCTGGACCCAGATCGAGCCGGCGGATCCCAGGGCGCTCAAGGCCGGCACTCACACCAACGCGCTGGCGCGGCTGCCTGGTCCGGGTGTTGCTCCTTCTAACGTAGTTAGAAGTTCGAACACATCCCGCTCCACGCGCCGTTCGCCATCGCTGCCTGCCACTCCAGCAGAAGCTTTGGCGCGAGCTCAACTGCTCCTAGACTACCCTCCAACAGCGGACAAGCTCGACGACTGGAGGGCCACGATTCAGAGCCTCACCGGTTTCGCTAACGGCGACACCCCGCGGCAGCATAGTGCGTCGCAGCCGCGGCAGGTCGGCCAGGTGAGAACCGATGGCGCCAAGACCGGTGGGGGCGCGACCACCATGCACTCCCCGCCCCAAAGGCCAAGATCGCCGACTCGTCGGAGCCATCGCAACAACGACTCCACCGCGTCGTCAAATCCGCGAACTCGTCGCGATCAACGTCACGTTCTTCACGAGCGAGAGCAAGAGGACGCTCGTACTCGCATCGAGCGTCGGAGAGAAGCGCGGCGTCAATCAGACCAGCGCGCTGGGCCCTCTGTCGACATGCATGCGCCCGGGGGACCAGGCGACCTGCCGTGCGCAGTAGGCTGCCCTGCGTTCACCCGTGAGCTGCGGCAAGTCCAGTGGCCCAGCACGAAGAATTTCAAGCCAGACGTACCAGAGAAGTAGGACGGCAAGTCGCATCCGTCGGAGTTCCTCAGCATCTACACCATTGCGGTGCAGGCTGCTGGGGGGCGGGACGACAAGATCCTTGCCAACTACTTCCCGCTGGTACTCAAATCCAACGTCAGATCCTAGCTCATGCACTTGCCGGATAACTCCATAACCTCCTGGACAGACGTGTGCCATCAGTTTGTTGGCACCTTTACAGGCGGCCACAAACCCCATGGCCAAGCGAGGGACCTTCGCCTGCTCATCCAGAAGGAAGGGGAATCCTTGCGCAAGTTCATCCAGAGATTCAGCTGCGTACACTACAACATCCCAGACGTCCACCCTGCCGCGGTTATCAGCGCGCTCCATCAGAACATGCGTAACCGCAGGATGCGGGAGGAGATGGCGATGTGCAAGATCAAAGACGTCAGCGAGCTATATGCCCTGGCCAACAAGTGTGCACGTGCTGAGGAAGGGAGGAAACTCCCCGGAGAGAACACTGGAGCAGGAGAATCTGACAGTGAGGATACCGCCCCGGCAAGGAAGAACCGGCGGCGGAGCAACAGGAAGAAGAAGAGCCAAGAGGTACTGGTTGTTGAGCAGTCCGGCGATGAAGGCGCCGCCAAGAAGGCCCAGGCTGGTAGCTCCGGCAAGGAGGTTGCCGGATGCGCCAACTGCCAGGCTGTGGCGGTCGCCGACAAGCGGGACGGCACCAACAAACAGTACTGCAAGATCCACCGCACCAAGGGCCATGCCCTCCAGAGCTGCAAGCAGGTCGAGCGGCTCGTTGAGCTCCAAAAGGCCGAGTACGAGCGACGCGACAAGGAGAGAGCCCGGGAGGGTGGTGGAGGATCGGGCATGAAGCGCCCCGGCCAGGGAGGACGCCGCGACAAGGACAAGCAGCGGCAAACGGACAGACCTCCCCGTGGCCACGACAAGAACGAAGACAACGACGAAGACGAAGACATGGATGACGTCAAGACCAGTGAGCAGGAGTTTCAGAAGGCCACAGAGGTCTTGTGCGTAGACGGCGGTGCTTCCCTGCATACTTCTCACCGCCAGCTCAAGTAGTGGGCGCGGGAAGTCAATGCAGTGGAACCACCCGTCGAGTCGCGCAAGCCTCTGAAATGGTCCAGCACGCCTATCATCTTCGATATTGAGGACCACCCTGACCGCACAACTGCGATCGGGTGCTTGCCGATGTTAGTCTCGCCAACAGTCCGCAACCTCAAGGTCACCAAGATGCTAGTCGACAGCGGGGCCGGCTTGAACCTGATCTCCTCCGCTGTGCTCTGGAAACTCCAAGTCCCCGATAGCGAGCTCGAAGAGACCGGCACGTTCCAAAGAATCAACCCGGGAAGGAGCAAGCCGAAGGGGAAGATAACATTGCCAGTAACATTTGGCAGCGAGCTGAACTTCAGGACAGAGAGGATCACTTTTGACGTTGCCGATTTTCCGTTTCCCTACAATGGAATTCTCGGCCGTCCAGCGCTCGCCGAATTCATGGCGGCCTCTCACTACGCATACAACATGCTCAAGATGCCAGGCCCAATAAGCGTCATCTCTATCCCTGACGACAAGAAGGATGCCCTTATCTGTGCCGACAAGATCTACAGGGAAGCAGCAGCCGCAGCGGATCACAAGCCACTTGCCGCTGAAGCTCTCGGAGGGAAGAAGAAGACCAAGCCCGGCAAGTGCTCTGGCGCCCACTCCGGCAAGCGCACCTCTACGGAGTGCTGCGCTACCGTCGAGGACGCGCCATCGAGCTCCACCGGCAAGAAGAAGACCAAGCCCGACGAGTGCTCTGGTGCCCACTCCGGCAAGCGCACCTCTTCGGAGTGCTGCGCTGCCGTCGAGGACGCGCCATCGAGCTCCACCGGCAAGAGTAAGAAGACAATGGCAGCTCCGCCAACGACCAACAAGGTGTACGCCAAGGAGGACGGCACTGGTGGTACCTTCATCATCAGTGCCACTCTCGACTCCAAATAGGAAAGCGCGCTCGTTGCTTTCCTGCGAGCGAATGTCGATGTGTTTGCCTGGCAACCATCTGACATCCCCGGCGTTCCCAGGAAAGTGATTGAGCACCACCTCGCCGTCTGTCCTCATGCGCGGCCCATTAAGCAAAGAGTTAGGAAGCAAGCGGTGGAGCGCCAAGAGTTCATCGCAGAAGAAATCAAGAAGTTGGAAGCGGCAGGCCTCGTCAGAGGTGTGCTCCATCCGACGTGGTTGGCCAATCCTGTTGTCATGCGCAAAGCAAATGAGAAATGGAGGCTTTGCATTGACTTTACTGGTGTTAACAAAGCTTGTCCCAAGATACCATCAAATCTTCATGGCTGAAGAAGATGAGGAGAAGACCGCATTCATCACTCCATGTGGCACGTACTGTTTCGTACGGATGCCTTTCGGTTTGAAGAATGTTGGTTCGACGTTTGCGAGGGTTGTCCATACCGCTTTTGAGCCACAGATCCACAGAAATGTGGAAGCCTACATGGATGACATAGTGGTCAAAAGCAGGGACAGGGCAACCCTGATTCAAGATTTAGAAGAGACCTTCACGAACCTGCGCAGGATCAGCCTCAAGCTCAACCCCGAGAAGTGCGTGTTTGGAGTCCCTTCTGGCAAGCTTCTCGGGTTCTTCGTGTCTCAGCGAGGAATCGAAGCCAATCCAGACAAAATCAAGGCCATCGAGCAGATTGAAGCACCAACACGCGTCAAGGATGTACGAACGCTTGCCGGCTGCGTCGCGGCTCTCAGCAGGTTTATTTCCAAGTCTGCAGAACGCGCCCTGCCATTTTTCAAAGTTTTGAAAAAGGCGGGTCTAGTGAAATGGACTCCGGAAGCGGAGGCTGCGCTGCAAGACTTGAAGAAATACATGTCCTCCGCTCCAATACTTGTCGCGCCTAAACCACAAGAGAAGTTGCTGCTGTACCTGGCGGCAACCAATCAAGTGGTTAGTGCTGCGTTAGTAGCGGAGAGGGAGGCAGATGATGAGCCAGCAACCGCGGCAAGCACGTCCAGCGACAAGCAGGGGGCTTCCCCGACAAGCTCTGGCCCCGACAAGGATGAATCTGCGTAGGAGCAATTGGAGGTGCAGAAGAAGAAAATGGTGTAGCGCCCAGTTTACTTTGTCCGCTCCCTTCTGCAGGGGGCTAGGTCAAGGTACTCTGGTGTGCAGAAATTGCTTTTCGGCCTTCTCATGGCCTCGAGAAAGTTGCGCCATTACTTCCAAGCACATGACATTACAGTTGTCACCCGCTTTCCGCTGAAGAGCATACTGCAGAATCCAGAAGCAACAGGCAGAATTGTCGAGTGGGCGCTGGAACTGTCGAGCTTCGGTCTCAAGTTCGAGAGCACCTCGACTATCCAAAGCAGAGCCTTGGCGGAGTTCATAGCGGAGTGGACACCAGCGCCAGACGAAGAAATCCCAGAGACGAGCATCCCCGCCAAAGAAGCAAGCAAAGAGTGGCTGATGTATTTTGATGGTGCCTTCTCGCTGCAAGGCGCCGGTGCTGGCGCGTTGCTTATCGCGCCCACCGGAGAGCACCTCAAGTACATGGTCCAGATGCACTTCCCCAAGGAACAAGCAACTAACAATACTGCAGAGTATGAAGGTCTGCTCGCCGGTCTCAGGATCGCGACAGAACTTGGGATCAAGAAGCTCATTGTCAGGGGTGACTCGTAGCTCGTCATCCGCCAAGTGAACAAAGATTACCAGAGTCCATTGATGGAAGCGTACGTTGATGAAGTGAGGAAGCTATAAGAGCACTTTGACGGCCTGCAAATGGAACACGTTCCAAGAGCTAAGAACGACATTGCTGATGGCCTGTCAAAGTGCGCAGCACTTAGGTTACCTGTGGAACAAGGAACCTTTGTGCTCAAGCTGACTCAGCCATCCGTGACACCATCAACCGGACAGAGCAAGAAGAGGAAGTTGGTCTCCGGCGACTATCTTCCGGCAGAGCTCCCCGGAGCCACCGCCAAGAAGGTCCCTAAGAGCGACGCCAAGAGCGCTGAGGAGCCGTCTGCTCCGGAAAACCCCAGGGTTTGTTCCGTAGAAGCAGGCGCTCCCGACAAGTTTTGCTCCGGCAAGCTTGCCGAGGAACGTCAAGCTCCGGCTGAGCCCCAGATCCTCGCTGTAGAAGTGGGCGATCCCGCAGCAGCAGACGTGCCTTCAGTCCCTGTTGTCGAGCCACAGGCTCCAGCATGGGCGCAACAGACTGTCCATTTCCTCCACAACGGAAAACTTCCCGAAGAACAAGTAGAAGCGGAAAGAGTAGCCCGGCGCTCGAGTATGTACCAGTTCGTCGACAACACACTGTACAGAAGAGGGCGCAACGGTGTGAAATTGAAGTGTATTTCCCGGGAAGACGGACAAAAGCTGTTGGTAGAGATACATGGAGGCATATGTGGCCACCACATTGGCGCAAGAGCACTTGCCGGCAAAGCATTCCGGCAAGGTTTCTTCTGGCCGACTGCCCTCCAGGATACAACTGCACAAGTAACCAAGTGTGAAGCGTGCCAGTTCCATTCCAAGCAGATACACCAGCCAGCTCAAGCTCTCTAGACGATCCCTTTATCCTGGCCATTTTCGGTCTGGGGGCTCGACATCCTCGGCCCCTTCCCCCGAGCTGTCGGGGGCTTTGAGTACTTGTACGTCGCAATCGACAAGTTCACAAAGTGGCCGGAAGTGGAACCAGTGAGGAAGGTGACAGCACAGTCAGCAGTCAAGTTCTTCAGGTCGATTGTTTGCCGCTTCGGGATCCCCAACAGGATCATCACCGACAATGGTACGCAGTTCACGAGCCGCGCCTTCATGCAATACGTCCAAGATCTCGGCGCCAAGGTCTGCTTCGCTTCTGTTGCTCATCCCCGGAGCAACGGTCAAGCGGAAAGGGCCAATGCCGAAGTGCTGCGCGGGCTCAAGACCAGAACTTTTGACAGGCTGCACAAGTGCGGAAGAAACTGGATCGAGGAGCTGCCGGTGGCTCTTTGGTCGATCAGAACGACGCCAAATCGAGCCACTGGCCAGACACCATTTGCTCTAGTCTATGGAGCAGAAGCAGTTACCCCTACGGAACTCGTATACGGGTCACCTCGAGTGCTCGCTTATGATGAGCTTGAGCAAGAGCGGCTGCGTGAAGATGACGCGCTGCTCCTTGAGGAAGATCGTCTTCAGGTTGCTGTGCGAGCCTCTCGCTACCAGCAAGCTCTGCGTTGCTACCATAGCCGCAAAGTTAAAGCCAGAAGCTTCGAGGAAGGCAACCATGTTCTTCGGCGCGCTCCGTCCGCCAAGAATCATAACAAGTTGACGCCGAAGTGGGAAGGCCCTTACCGGGTGAGACGAGTCACGGGGCCCGGCGCCGTCCACCTCGAGACCAAAGATGGCACTCCGGTGAGAAACTCCTGGAATATTGAGCATCTTCGTAAGTTTTACCCGTAAGGCGCGGTTGTCGGGCCCCGCCCAGCAACCAACCTTTTGTATAAGTCTTGCCGCTGTTGCATGTAATCCTTTGTACAAAGCCAGGCGCAGACCCTGAGCAGCAGTAAATGAAGCGCTGGCGCCCTAAGTTTTAGCATGCATGCTGAGTCGAGTCTCGTCCTTGGTTAGGGTTGATAGTGCCTAACAGCTGCTAACCCCTAGCTTAGAGGTCGAGTCTGCGTCCTTTTTCCTGTTCTTTCGTTTCCTTTGGTTCGCAGGGTTTTGCATATCCTGGCCAGACCACTTAAGGACGAAGAAGAGAAGAAGGGCAGACCAGCATCTGGTCCCCGGCGAACCAGCGTTGCCGGGGGCTGCAAGCACGAAGAGTCGCCCGCGGCAAGCCAAAGTTGCCGGGGGCTGCAATCCCAGATAAGTCTTTCATCCCTTGTCATGCATTCTCTTATGGACTGAGGAATGTGAAAACCTTGTTCCTTCCTAAAAAGATGCCGGGCTCCCTTAACTCTGGGCCCCGGAGCGCGTTCCTGGGGCCAGTTTCGGTAGTAGCCGCGGCGGCAAAGGAACGGAATGAGGAGCCCGAACCCGCCTCATCCCTGCCTCCGCCAAAGGCGTGAGGAAGGTCGAGTGGCGCGGGTAGACGGCAGGGCCTGTTGCCGGGCAAAGAAATGTCTATCTTAACGATGTAAAGGATCCGCTCCTGGGCGTGGGTTTTACCCGCGAGACGAATAGCCCGGCAAACATACCCTTTTCATTAAAAACATTCCGCTCAGGTACAGTTCAGAGAGATGAAAAACATGAAAGATGGGATTACAAGTTTTAAACACAGCTAAGGCCCGAGGGCTTACAGATTGAAAAAAGATAAGATGCCCGTAATCCCTTTCTTGTCTCTCTCCTCAGGAGGTAGGGCAAGGGGGCGAAAAGGGCAAAAGGGGCGCCTAGGCGAGCTACGGGTGGCAGAAGACACCAACAGAACGCCCCGGGGGCCGGCTGAAAGCTGGACGGTGACGGCGGCGCAGGAAGCAGGGCTCAACGGGGCGGCAGGACGTCAGCACGCTGTCGAGGGCACCTCGCCCTCGTACTCCGACTTGACGGCCTTGCCGCCAACCCTCTTCCTCTTCCGCAGCCTCGCCCCGCCAGCCGCCAAGGAGACGACCCCGGGGAGCTCAAGGAGCCAGCGACACGATGGGGTCGCCGGTGCCACGCGGAGCTGCGACCGACGCCTAGTTGGACCCGTCATCCCGACGACCGCTACCCTCGTCGTCGCTGTCGCTCCCCTCCTCGTCACTCTCGCTCAAGGAGGAGCCTTTGCTGTCGGAGGAGCTATCCACGCAGCACCGGGCCCGGGTCCCGAAGTCCCCGAAGACCTTGACGGAGAGGAGATCGCCCTCCATCAACTTAAAATGGAGGGTGAACCCCTCCATCAAGCTGTGGATACGGGCGAACGTCTTCCACCCTCGACCAAGATACATCACGCCGGGGGCTGGGGACTCAACGTGGACCCGCGTGCCGCTGATCCCGCAGCCCCTCATGCGCAGTCTTAGCATCTCGGGTTGCTCCATCTCCATCACGCTAGCGAAGGGAGCCGGGAGACGGAGGCGACGACGAGGTGCCCGGCGCAGCCTGACGAAGAACTCGCAGGGGTCATCCCCGATGTGGACTGCCGTGAGAAGAGGTGCCGCTAGCGGAGGCGAGGCCGGCGCGTCGCCCCGTCCGCCTCGTCCACGACCTCGTCCACGACCTCGCCCCCTCCCCCTTCCCCTTACGGTTGGCTCCGCCACCGCGGGTGCAAGGGGAGGAGGGGCGCGTTGCCTAGCGGCGACCCTCGCCGCCACCGATGAAGGACCAGGATTACCTTTCTCCATGGCGAATGGAGAGAGGGGATCAGAAGCTGAAGAGAAGAGAAGATGGAGGAGTGTGGGTTTTCGTCGCCCCCCCCCTCTTGCTCTTTATAAAGGAGCAGGATAGGGGCTCGGCCGCCCCGCTCAGGCAATCAAGACGCAGTGAGGGCAGGTGACTGGGACCAGCCTGCTGCCTCGGCCCGGTTTCCTGCCTCCACCGTCCGCAACCCCAGGCGCATGGAAGCCGCGTGGCTGGCGTGCAGGACCGAGGCGACGGATGAGGCGACCTCCCCTCGCCCCATGATCGTGGGGAGCGGGCGCCTCAGAAACCGTGCCTCGGCCCCGTCCCGCAAACGAGCCGCGCCTCCATGCCTTCCTCCACTTATGGGGATAGCGCGAACCGTCCCCCTTTATTACAACGTGACGCATGCCTGCGGGGCTCAGCCCCGCGCACGCCGCCCACGTTGCGCACGCCGCTCCCCACGATGCCGCGTTCGACGCGTGCCGTTCGGGAAGGACGTGGTGGACGCAGAAGAAGATGCAGCATGGCCCAGGCCACGCGCGCCCGTGCACTGTTTTGGTCATGGCCCAACAGCGCTCGGCACCGTGTATGGCCCAGGCCCGGGGGCTCCTGTCGGTGTACTAAAGTAGGGGTACCTTAGTCCCCCGAACTTGTGCACGGGCAGTTGTAGCAGCCCGCGGCAAGGCTTGCCGGGCGACCGCCAAAACTCTCCATGGTCCCTTTCGGGGCCATCCAAGAACAAAGTATTTGAGCCAAGGCCCCGGCAGGAGGAGCTTGCCGGGAAGGCCACCCGAAGAGAGCAAGGCCCCGGCAAGAGGAGCTTGCCGGGACGCCCGCTCGAAGCACAAGGCCCCGGCAAGAGGAGCTTTCTGGGAAGGCCGACCGAGGCACGACAAGATACTTGCTGCGACGCGCCCCGCGTCCCGGCAAGGACCGGTGAGCGACAAGCTCCCGGGCGCAACAAGGCACCAACCGCGGCAAGGCGCTTGCCGCGGCAAGTCACCACCCCGCGCCTGCGCTCCAGCTCATCCACCCACGCGTCGCTCTGGGGCCATTCCAGGCGTACGTGGCGAGAGGCTGCGCAGCCAGGGGCATGCGGTGGCGAAGCAACGCTGACAGAGTAGCCATCGTGGCAAACGGTGGCGCTCCAGACGGCCCCTTTCCTGCATTGTCTGGGCGATGCGGATGGGCATTTAATGCCCTTGTCCCCTGCCGTCAGAGTTAGGTATGATAGCACTGTGCAAACAACTGTACCCAACACGGCGTTTTCCAGTTTTACCCCTGCCTACGTTGCCACCTGTGGGTAACCCCTTGCACATATAAAAGGAGGCCCCATGCGCAATGGAGGAGAGGGGGATGAGGCCATTCACATTCGGTCTCGCCAGCAGCTCGCGTGTACTATAGCACGACACGCTCCCGAGCAAGAACACAATACCAAACCACAAAGCAGCAGTAGGGTTTTACGCATCCGTGCGGCCCGAAGCTGGTTAAACCCCTTGTGTGCATCGCCTCGATCCGCTCTTCGTGCGACCTCCGCCCCCCGCCGAACCAAGAAAGGGGCTCGGTCACCATAGGTGTTCGAGGAGGCAGATTTCCCCCGACAGTACCAAGATCTGAAATTCTTAAATGTCAGAGAGTCTTCACATAGTTGCATAATTATTCGACTACTCATTGATCTTCACTTATATCTTTTGGAGTATTTTGTTGTTTGCTCTTGTGCTTCACTTATATCTTTTAGAGCATGGTGGTAGTTTTATTTTGAAGAAATAGATGAACTCTCATGCTTCACTTATATTATTTTGAGATTCTTAAATAGCATGGTAATTTTCTTAAATAATCCTAATATGCCAGGTATTCAAGATAGTAAAAAACTTTCTTATGAGTGTGTTGAATACTAAGAGAAGTTTGACGCTTGATGATTGTTTTGAGATATGGAGGTAATAATATTAAAGTCGTGCTAGTTGAGTAGGTATGAATTTGAGAAATGCTTGTGTTGAAGTTTGCAAATCCCGTAGCATGCACGTATGGTAAACGCTGTAACAAATTTGAAACATGAGGTGTTCTTTGATTGTCCTCCTTATGAGTGGAGGTCGAGGACGATCGATGGTCATTTCCTACCAATCTATCCCCCTAGGAGCATGCACGTAGTGCTTTGGTTTTTGATGGCCTGTAGATTTTTGCAATAAGTATGTGAGTTCTTTATGACTAATGTTGAGTCCATGGATTATGCGCACTCTCACCCTTCCATCATTGCTAGCCTGTTCGGTACCGTGCATTGCCCTTTCTCACATTGAGAGTTGGTGCAAACTTCGCCGGTGCATCCAAACCATGTGATATGATACACTCTTTCACACATAAACCTCCTTATATCTTCCTCAAAACAGCCACTATACCTACTATTATGGCATTTCCATAGCCATTCCGAGATATATTGCCATGCAACTTTCCACCATACCGTTTATCATGACACATTCATCATTGTCATATTGCTTAGCATGATCATGTAGTTGACATAGTATTTGTGACAAAGCCACCGTTCATAATTCTTTCATACGTGTCACTCTTGGTTCATTTCATATCCTGGTACACCGCCGGAGGCATTCATATAGAGTCATACTTTGTTCTAGTATTGAGTTGTAATCATTGAGTTGTAAATAAATAGAAGTGTGATGATCATCATTTTCTATAGCATTGTCCCAAGTGAGGAATAAAAAATTAAAAAAAGAGAAAGAAAGGCCATAAAAAAGGGAAACGCCCAAAAAAAGAAAGGCCCCAAAAAAAGAGAAGGCCCGAAAAAATGAGAGAAAAAGAGAGAAGGGACAATGTTACTATCCTTTTACCACACTTGTGCTTCAAAGTAGCACCATAATCTTCATGATAGAGAGTCTCTTGTTTTGTCACTTTCATATACTAGTGGGAATTTTTCATTATAGAACTTGGATTGTATATTCCAACAATGGGCCTCCTCAACTGCCCTAGGTCTTCATGAGCAAGCAAGTTGGATGCACACCCACTTAGTTTCTTTTGTTGAGCTTTCATACATTTATAGCTCTAGTGCATCCATTGCATGGCAATCCCTACTCCTTGCATTAACATCAAACGATGGGCATCTCCAAAGCCCATTGATTAGCCTCGTTGATGTGAGATCTTCTCCTTTTTTGTCTTCTCCACATAACCCCCTTCATCAATATTCTATTCCACACATAGTGCTATATCCATGGCTCACGCTCATGTATTGCGTGAAGGTTTATAAAGTTTGAGATTACTAAAGTATGAAACAATTGCTTGGCTTGTCATCGGGGTTGTGCATGATGAGAGCATTCTTGTGTGACAAAAATGGAGCATGACTAAACTATATGATTTTGTAGGGATGAACTTTCTTTGGCCATGTTATTTTGAGAGGACATAATTGCTTAGTTAGTATGGTTGAAGTATTATTATTTTTATGTCAATATGAACTTTTATCTTGATTCTTTCGGATCTGAATATTCATACCACAATTAAGAAGAATTACATTGAAATTATGCCAACTAGCATTCCACATCAAAAATTATTTTTTTTATCATTTACCTACTCGAGGACGAGCAGGAATTAAGCTTGGGGATGCTTGATACGTCTCCAACGCATCTATAATTTTTGATTGCTCCATGCTATTTTATCTACTATTTTGGACAATATTGGGCTTTATTGTCCACTTCTATATTATTTTTGGGACTAACCTATTAACCGGAGGCCCAGCCCAGAATTGCTGTTTTTTGCCTATTTCAATGTTTCGAAGAAAAAGAATATCAAACGGAGTCGAAACGGAATGAAATCAACTGGAGAAGTTATTTTTGGAAGGAAAGCTAATGGAAAAGCTTGGAGTGCATGCCAGGGGAGTCCCGGGCTGCCCAGGAGGGTGGGGGGCGTGCCCAATCCCCTAGGGCGCCCCTACCTCGTGGACAGCCCGAAGGTCCACCGACGTACTTCTTTCACCCATATATAGCCACGTACCCTAAAACTTTTGGGGAATAGAATAGATCGGGAGTTCCGCCGCCGCAAGCCTCTGTAGCCACCAAAACCCAATCGGGACCCTGTTCCGGCACCCTGCCGGAGGGGGGGAACCCTCACCGGCGGCCATCTTCATCATCCCGGTGCTCTCCATGACGAGGAGGGAGTAGTTCACCCTTGAGGCTGAGGGTATGTACCAGTAGCTATGTGTTTGATCTCTCTCTCGTGTTCTTGATTTGGCATGATCTTAATGTATCGCGAGCTTTGCCATTATAGTTGGATCTTATGTTGCTTCTCCCCCCTCTACTCTCTTGTAATGGATTGAGTTTTCCCTTTGAAGTTATCTTATCGGATTGAGTCTTTAATGATTTGAGAACACTTGATGTATGTCTTGCCGTGCGTATCTCTGGTGAAAATGGGATATCACGTGATTCACTTGATGTATGTTTTGGTGATCAACTTGCGGGTTCCGCCCATGAACCTATGCATAGGGGTTGGTACACATTTTCGTCTTGATTCTCCGGTAGAAACTTTGGGGCACTCTTTGAGGTCCTATGTGTTTGTTGAATAGATGAATCTGAGATTGTGTGATGCATATCGTATAATCATACCCACTGATACTTGAGGTGACATTGGAGTATCTAGGTGACATTAAGGTTTTGGTTGATTTGTGTCTTAAGGTGTCATTCTAGTACGAACTCTAGGGATGTTTGTGACACTTATAGGAATAGCCCAACGTATTGATTGGAGAGAATAACTTTGAGGTGGTTTCGTACCCTACCATAATCTCTTCGTTTGTTCTCCGCTATTAGTGACTTTGGAGTGACTCTTTGTTGCATGTTGAGGGATAGCTATATGATCCAACTATGTTAAGAGAACTTGCACTAGTGAAAGTATGAACCCTAGGCCTTGTTTCCTAGCACTGCAATACAGTTTACACTCACTTTTATCGCTTGCTACCTTGCTGTTTTTACATTTTTAGATTACAAAAACCTACATCTACCATCCATATTGCACTTGTATCACCATCTCTTCGCCGAACTAGTGTACCTATACAATTTACCATTGTATTGAGTGTGTTGGCGACACAAGAGACTCTTTGTTATTTGGTTGCAGGGTTGTTTGAGAGAGACCATCTTCATCCTACGCCTCCCACGGATTGATAAACCTTAGGTCATCCACTTGAGGGAAATTTGCTACTGTCCTACAAACCTCTGCACTTGGAGTCCCAACAACGTCTACAAGAAGAACGTTGCGTAGTAGACATCAGCGGTCCTCCTCGAGCCGAGTCCCTCGGCGATGTTGGAGGCATCGATGTCGGTGGCGATGGGGACGCGAAGGCTCTGCATCATGGCGCGCAACGGGTTGGGCAAGCCGGCCCGATCCGCTGCGGCCCTGGCTTTGGGGGCTTCCTCGCCGCGCAAGACGAGGAAGAGGCGCCGGTGTCGCTAACGAAGACCTCCCCGTAGAGGTCCGTTCCTCCGGCGGGAGCACTACTGTCGAGGGAGAGGGGGGAGTTGGAGAAGTCAAGTACCTCACTGGGGTACTCGTCGGCCGCGGGCGCGTCGGAAAGGTGCAGCACGTCAAAGGAAGCCGCGAGCGCATCGATGACATCGCCCAACAGTGTGACGGGCTCGCCAGATTTGGAGGGGAGCCCGTCTGGAACATGCTTCCGACCAGGACCTCAAGCCGCCCCACGGTGGGAGCCAACTGTCGTGGTGGGTGCACGGCAGATGCCAATGGATGGCTAAAGAGAGGAGGAGGCTCGAGGGCACTGGTGGGCTCCATAGGCGAGGTCGGCATGAGCGAGCGTGCGAGGCAAGACATACCCAGGTTCGGGGCTATCCGGAGAGATAACACCCCTAGTCCTGCCAATTGTGGTTTATATGTAACAGTACATAGTTGCTCCTAGAGATGTATGGAGCAAGAAGGAAGGCAGGCCAAGGCTTAGGTTGCTCCCTCTCCTTGGGTGTGTGTGTTGCTTGCCCGTATGCATGAGGGCTCCTAGGGGGTTTTATAGGTCAACCCCCCGAGGGTACAATGGTAATGTTACAAGGCCGTGGGGTCGAGTTATCATCATCTGAGAAGCCGGTGCTGGGACCTGCCGGGTGTCAGGGCTGCGGGTTCTCCGGGAGTGGGACCCGTCGGGTGAAGGGGCACTGTTTGCCGTCTTGTCGATCGTCAGGGTGTGGCCGGGTTGAGTCCGCTACAGTGGCACTCTGTCATTTTGCTGCTTGCTGGCGTCAGTAGTGACGACGGGTGCACTGTAGCCACAACAACCCTGTTCAGCGGGTAGGTGGGGCACTGTTGCCACGCCCCGGCTGACCAAAGGCATGGGAGGGGCACTATTGCCTTGCTCATCTCTGAATGAAGACTCGTCCCATCGTACGGCTGGGATGGGACGGGAGCTGACCCCCGGCCGGGTTGGGGAACACGCTAAGGGGAAGCTGGCTTGTCGTAGAAGTCTTGGTGCGTCCGGTTCGACTCCCATGCGCCAGTCATTGGGGCCGGGTTGAGGAATTCGGCCGGGTTGAGCGACCCGACTAAGCGTGAGCCAGCTTGAGGGGCGTTGCAGGCCTCGTTGTTTTTGAAAAGGACCCAAGTTCCGTTGCCTGCCTGGTGTTCACCCCCCATAGTCCAGGTCCTTGATTTTTTTCCGCTCCATCACACGTTGTTGCGGGAATATTTTGCAACATATTTCAATGCGATTCAGTGTATGTAACATGAATATTTGAAGTAATAATATAAAAAACTAAAACTAAAATACATATAATTTATCATGTTTGATTACTATATAGTTGTAATTTTTTATTATATTTATATAGCATAATAGAATGAAAATTCTCATGTGTATTTGCATGTTGAGATGGGTCTTTTTTCCATGCATGTCAAGATGAAGTGGCATGCTTGCATGTTGAGAGACATACGATAGTGGGGTGGGCTTTTTCTCATGCATGTTGTGCGATGATGTGTCATGCTTGCATGTTGAGAGAAATAGTTAGTGGGGGCTAGCTATTTAGATATAGAAGATTATAGCTTCTGATGTTCCAAAATTTGGTTGTTCTCTCAGTTGCAATTAATTCATTTGCACATTGATCTTTTTGAGAAGATATGTCATAATTAACATGTTTCTTCAGTTTTTCAAAATAAGTATTGGTGATTTTTTATGTTGCTATAAACCCATTTCCCCTACAATTGTTACTGATATAGTTTTAAATATTATAGGATGAACGGAAGTGTTCTTACTTGGAGTGGTTTGATCAAGAGTGGTTACCGTCTTTGAAGATGTGCCTAGCGAAGCTCTGGAGCATGTATGAGGAAGAGAACAGACGTAGGCTTAGAGAAACTATTGTCAACGCTGAAGAATATTTGAAGATGCGGGATAAAAAGTGGAAGGTGGACAATGAGCTCAGGTTTTTCAAATCAGACTTTGCTAAGATGATGTTGGCAAAGGAGGAGGCACTTACCCAGTTGTCCCATGCAAAACAGGTTCTTACTGAACTGAAAGCAGAGGTGGATAAGACGAGCCTGGATGATCTCGATTAGGGAAATGAATATATTGTTCTAATATTGTTCTTCTGAAGTTGAACTAGCTATATGTTGTACTGTGTTGTTTTCATGTAGCTATCGTACTGTGATGTTACAATATATTTATGTGCCTGATATGAAATTGGCAAATAGTTGTTCGATATGAAATGTGAATTTGTGTAATACTGGAATTATTAATTGTAAACTAATAAACATGCTAAATGTGTCATGGAACTTTGCAAACGGTTCTAGCAGTAAAAGCGCCTGTGATGGATAGCCCAATGCCACACATATTTCTTCATCAAATCGTGTGTGATGTAGTTGATAAAAGCAAATAGTTAACCAAGGCAGAGTGCGTGTGATAGTTACACCTTTCACACATGAGCCTACACATAAAACTGTGTGGGACATACGAACGGAAACGTTTTCCCTGGATTGACTGTGTGGGATGTACGTAAGAATGGAAACGTATTCCTTGGATTGACTGTGTGTGATATACATACGAACAGAAACGTTTTCCATTGATTGACTGTGTGGGATGTCCATAAGAACGGAAATGTATTCCTTGGATTGACTGTGTGTGATATACATACCTACGAAAATGTTTTTCTGGGATTCACCATGTGGGATGTACATACCTACGGAAATGTTTTTCTGGGATTCACCGTGTGGGATGTACATACCTACGGAAATGATTGGGTTTCGATGCCTCGCCCAATTGCACACGAGCTCATTTGGTGTCCTAGGAGGGCCAATCCCCGACGATTTATGGGTCATGTGGGAAGGACCCCCCTATCGCCCACACTCAATTGGCGACGGTTCCAAATGTCGTCGCGAAAAGAGGTTGAAAACCGTTTGTATAGCACCGACACATACTAGTGCTTACTCTTTTTTAATAGGCATGGAGTTCAAAATTGAACTCCATGGGAGGTAAAGACTCCCTTCTCCTCTTCGAATATGGAAGGGCGGAACTCCTTGACAGCTCCGGCGCCTGGCGTGGCGTCGGGGGCTCTGGGGAAACGAGCTCTGCGAGGAACTCGAGCCGGAGTGGGATTTGGTATCCACCTCCACGCCAGCCAACTTCTGGACGGAGGAAGCCTTGGTCTGAGCAAGGCGAGGAGATTGGCGGCACACCACCTCGCCCGTGGTGTCCTTGGTAGCGGACTTCTTCACCCTCTTGATGGCTGGCGCCGGATTGGAGGCCGCCGCCCCTCGGCTGGTAGCATGCCCGTGTGTGCGCTGATCCAATGCTGGCTCGGGAGCTTGAGGTCTGGCTGCAAGCCATTACTCGTTGAGTTCCTCCTTCCCGCCCACATCCTCCTCCTCCCGAAGTTTCGTCGCTGCAGTGGGTAGGGCCTCTAGCCCGGCAAAGCTATCCTCGGCAAGTTCTTCCCCGACAGCCCGCTCCGTGGCCTGCACCTCACTGACGCCGCGGGAAGAACTGTCGCAGCCTTCCCTTTGCCCTTCCCAGCCTTTGTGCCCTTTGCTATCTTCTCAAGGCAGGCAGCCTTGTGCTCCTCGATCCTCCTCAATATATATGCCACCTCCACAGAGGAGGTGCGCTTGTACATCCCAGTTTCGACCCTGGTGGCCATCTCCACCATGGTGCTCGACCACTGGAGCTCTTCATCCAAGGTGGGTAGCTTCCAGGTACTCGCCACCCCTTCAACATTACAGTCCGGCATCCACTTCAGTATCTGGTCCCGGGCCGAATTGATGTCTAGAGGGATCACAGTTACTGGCAGCTTGAACAGTTTGAAGCGACCGAACAGTTTGTCACAAAACCAACCATGTCCCTAAACTGACAAGTTGTTGGCCACCCTAGGGAGCAACCTCATCCTGTCAACAGCATCCCGGTACAGCTAGGCGGGTCTGTCCCTTTCCAGCAGTGGCGAGATTCGACGGAGAAGAAAATTTGCCCCCACATGCTCAATGGTCAGCCCAGCATCTTTCAAGCAAGTACTCCTGTTGATTGTCGGGTGCAACCTATGTTCAATGAGGCGTTTTGCACTCCAATCCTTGCCGCGCTCAACACATTCCTGTCGTGCTTCACAAAACTCGGGGGCTTCCTCATCCTGAATCCAACGCTAGTCTCCTCTCCATTCATCCCACCTCTCACGCTGATTCCCGGGGATATAATCCCAGATCTTCCTTCCCACCTGTGGCATCCAACTAATGTTCCCAGAACGGTCACCCTTGTTCTCCAGCCGCGGGACAAAATAATGCCGGAGCATATCCACATTGGGCTTGACTCCAACAAAGTTCTCACACAAATGCGCGAAGATGGCCATGGTCACCATTGCATTTGGCGTGAAGTCAAGGAGGTGGAACCCATAGATGTTCATGATCGCCTCTAAAAATTCGGAGAAGCGGGGACAAAGACCACAGATGAAGTAGGCGCAGAAGAATTGATATGAATCCGGCGGGCCTTTCTTCCCCGCCGCGAAAACTTTGGCCTCCCCGTTCCCTTTCGGAACGGGCCGCCCCCACAGATACCCGTACCTCCCTTGAGGGACTGGAACGCTCAAAGTAGACGGGATGAAGACGACGTCTTCGCTCTGCTTCTTGTTCATCTCTGCCGCCCTCTTGCTTCGCTCGGTGGTGGCCTCCTTCGTGGCGGCCGTATGCTTCCCCTTCTCTGCGGGTTTCTTCCCCATTTCTGCGGTGGCGATACGGAAGGAGAAGGGATTCGGGGGGAAGAGGCGGCGGCGAAAGGGGAAACGAGAGGAGGAACTGTTGCTTGGCTTGCAAAGGAAGATGATGGGAGAGAGGGCCAGGGACAGGTGAACCGTGCCGCTCGGCTTTTCCCTGTTCTTAAGGGGATGCAGGTAAGGGGCAAGATGCTTCAGAAAGTTACCATTTTACTTTAACTGCTACAGCCCCACGACCCCATGACACGCAGTAATTGCGCAAAGTGGACATTGGATTGACTAGTCGCTGTGACAAACCGGCGCGCGCAGCCCTCTCCTGCCACGTGTTCGTGCACTATTTTGGGGGCCTAACCCAACGTGCCACACGACACGTATGGATCAGGCCCAGGGGCTTATGTCACGAAAAATATACAGGGGTATGCATTTTCCCCTGACTCGTGCACAGACAAAGCCGAGGCCAAGTCAGAGCACAAGGGACTGAGAGATTTGAAGTACCAAGATGCGGATCAGAGGGACCAAGATCTAGCCAGAGAAGCAAGATACCATCAGAGGAAAGGCCTCCTTTGCCGGTTAGGTGAGCTCGGCAAAGGGCGAGGCCACATCCAGAAGCAGACAGCCAAGGCGTCCCGACGGCGCCTGCCGGGAATCATGGAGACGAGACCACCTCACCACCACTCCACCATGACCCACGTCGTCGATCAGTGCAGTCTCAAGCCGCAAAGTGGCTGAGTGGCAGCCATTTGCCACATGGCAGCCTCTCCCTACAGGAAACACCCACAGATGACACCCGTCCTGCGACGTGTCAAGTGAGCAGGCGTGCAGCTGGCAAGACGGCCCGACCAGCCTTGCCGAGCAACCAACAATGTGACATTGAGTGGTGCATTTTATGCGCCCTGTCAGCCCGCAGAGTTAGGTATGATAGCACTGTTTGCTATCCTATCAGTGCATAATGACTACTTTGCCATTCTGGTAACCCCTTAATATATTAAAGGAGGCCCATGGCAACCATAGAAACGGTTAGAAGGTTGGATAACTCGCACCCCCATACGCGTGTGGCCGCTATCGCCCTGAGGCAACCCCTGCCGGGAAAGTGTACTACACTTCACCACCACCTTCCCACCATCATTCAACCAAAGCAGGAGTAGGGTTTGACGCCTTGCGGCGGCCCGAACCTGGGTAAAAAGGCATGTGTGATCTCTGTCGTGCTGCCCCACGCTCGTTTGCTCTTTGTGCAACGGGACTTCCCCCCGCCAAACCAGAAAGGGGCTTCCTGGCCCTATGGGTGGCCGTGGTTTCCCGCGACACTTTGGAATCAGCAATATAAGATTTGAACTTATCACAAGAAAATACAACTGCTAAAGATTCTTTTTCAGTAGTAGCATAATTTCTTTGGGCACTGTGTAGAGTTTTACTAGACTAATGAATAACATTCAATTTATTATCAACTCTTTGCCCTAGAATAGCACCAACAACATAATCACTAGCATCACACATAAGTTCAAAGGGTAAATTCCAATCAGGCGGTTGAACAATAGGAGCAGAAATCAAGGCTTTCTTAAGTATCTCAAATGCTTCTACGTAATCATCATCAAAAACAAAAGTAACATCTTTTTGCAAGAGATTAGTCAGAGGCCTAGAAATTTTAGAGAAGTCTTTAATAAACCTCCTATAGAAACCAGCATGTCCAAGGAAACTTATTATACCTTTGATATCTTTAGGGCACAACATCTTTTCAATAGCATGTACTTTAGCTTTATCAACTTCAATTCCTCTTTCAGAAATTTTATGCCCCAAGACAATAACTTCATTAACCATAAAGTGACACTTCTCCCAATTCAGAACAATATTAGTTTCTTGACATCTCTGCAAAACTCGATCAAGGTTGCTTAAGCAATCATCAAAAGAAGTTCCATAAATGAAGAAATCATCCATGAAAACCTCAACAATATTTTCACAAAAATCAGAGAATATAGCAGTCATACATCTTTGAAAGGTAGCAGGTGCATTGCATAAACCAAAAGGCATACATCTATAAGCTAAGGTACCGAAAGGGCATGTAAAAGTGGTCTTTTCTTGGTCCTCTTTTGATACAGGTATTTGAGAGAAACCAGAATAACCATCTAGAAAGAAAAAATGTGTCAAACCCACAAATATAGGGGATCTATCATAGTCCTTTAGTTAAGTAAGAGTGTCAAAACCAACGAGGAGCAGAAGGAAATGACAATTTTCATCAAGGTATTCTCTGTAAGCACTTAAATTATCAGTAATAGATAGTTGTGTGATAAGATAATTCGTAATAGGTAACAAGTAACAAAGGTGAACAAGATGCAGAAAGGTGTACCAATCCTTTTTGTAGCAAAGGACAAGCCTGAACAAACTCTTATATAAAGCAAAGCGCTCCTGAGGACACATGGGAATTACCGTCAAGCTAGTTTTCATCATGCTCATATGATTCGCGTTCGTTACTTTGATAGTTTGATATGTGGGTGGACCGGTGCTTAGGTGCTGCCCTTCCTTGGACAAGCCTCCCACTTATGATTAACCCCTATCGCAAGCATCCGCAACTACTAAATAAGAATTAAGATAAATCTAACCCTAGCATGAAACATATGGATCGAAATCAGCCCCTTACGAAGCAACGCATAAACTATGGTTTAAGCTTCTGTCACTCTAGAAACCCATCATCTACTTATTACTTCCCAATGCCTTCCCCTAGGCCCAAATCATGGTTAAGTGTCATGCAGTAGACGTTCACATAACACCACTAGACGAAAGACAACATACATCTCATCAAAATATCGAACGAATACCAAATTCACATGATTACTTATAACAAGAGTTCTCTAATGTCCTCAGGAACAAACATAACTAGTCACAAAGCATGTTGATGTTCATAATAAGAGGATTATTAATTATCATTAAGGATCTAAACATATGATCTTCCACCGAATAAACCAACTAGCATCAACTACAAGGAGTAATCAACACTACTAGCAACCCACGGGTACCAATCTGAGGTTTTGAGACAAAAATCAGATTCAAGAGATGAACTAGGGTTTGAGAGGAGATGGTGCTGGTGAAGATGTTGATGGATATTGGCCCCCTCTTGATGACAGGATCATTGGTGATGACGATGGCTTTGATTTCCCCCTCCCGGAGGGAAGTTTCCTAGGCAGAACAGCTCCGCGGAGCCCTAGATTTGTTCTGCCCAAGTTTCGCCTCGAGACGGCGGCGGTTCATCCTGAAAGCTTCCTTCTGATTTTTTTGAGGTCAAAACAAATCATATAGCAGAAGATGGGCATCAGGGGCCTGCCAGGTGGCCCACAAGGCAGGGTGCGTGCCCAGGGGGTAGGGCGCGTCCTCCACCCTTGTGGATGGAAGATGGCCCCCCTCTGGTGCTTTCTTCGCCCAATTTTTATATATATTCCAAAACAATTCTCTGTGAAGTTTCAAGACTTTTGGAGTTATGCAGAATAGGTCTCTAATATTTGCTCCTTTTCCATTCCAGAATTCCAGCTGCCGGCATTCTCCTTCTTCATGTAAACCTTGTGAAATAAGAGAGAAAAGGCATAAGTATTGTGATATAATGTGTAATAGCAACCCATAATGCAATAAATATCAATATAAAAGCATGATTTAAAGTGGATGTATCAATGTACTATTGGACTGCCTAAGATAAATTGTGTATGTAGACCCTATGTGTTTTTTTACTTCACATGTTAGGTTTGTCTCGGGTCAAACTCTCTACGTTTATACACACAAAAACGAATCATCATTCCATATATTTTCATAATCCTACTATATATCTTACCACTATTGTGAAAGTTCATATACACCGGACGAGATTCATGCAAACACTGCAGATTTTCATTACATTTCAAACTTTTATAGGACAGAAAAATAAAAGAAACCTGGCCCTAAACCTATTCCACGGTGGCGACACACGTCCTCCATCTGCGATCTCCATGTACAGGGGCGGGGTTCAAGACCCGTGAAGTGAAGGTGCGGTCTCCGGCGAGGAAAAGTAGAACACGAGAGATGGACCGGCCAATTTGCACACCATGCCCTGCCGCCTCCCATGCCGTACTCATCCTCGGAGGAGTCCCCGACCTCGGCGGTGCCGGTGGATGTGAGGTTGATGATGATGGACGTGGACGGTCCATCGCTTCACCTGCCACATGCAGCACCTAACGTTGGACGGCGGCAAGTAGGATGCATGGCTGACGGTGCTCCCGTCGTCGGCCGCCAGCGTGGCCACCGCTTATGCGGTCGTGTCCGCGTCCGGCTATGCCGCTATTGTGTTGCGAGCGCCGACTTGAGCGAGTGCGGCGACCTCCAGCTTCATCCTAAAAGACAAGCTCTCTAGCATAGCGTCCGCGCTCGCGGTCATGGCGGATGTGGTGCTAGGTAGCAGGAGGATGCGCTATGATGTGGAGTTTAGCTGGGCGTTGCCGCTCTAAATAGCGCATTCCGGTGAGGCCAAGCGTCTGAGTGCGTTATTAAGTCGTCGGAGTTGGTTCCTCGGGCACCGAGCCTCTTAATGACGACATACGGACGGACGACATGAATGCGGGCAGCTGGCGCTGGCTGGGAACACACCGCGCGAGGGTGCAAGGGACGAGGTTTTTTGGTGTGCCAGGGTAGTTAGTTGCCCTTGAACCCTCTTCTCCATCGATCATGCTGCCCTTCGGTCGAGTCCATCCTCCCGCATGCCTCATTTGAAAATTCCGTCGAGTATCATTCGCATGTGGGCCTATACCATGCTTGTATTTCCATTTCCAATGTTGTAATTTGTTCGACATGCATATAGACAAACAGTTAGTTTAAAGTTTCACTTTGCATCCACTACATGTCGCTTCCCATCTTAGTTTTCACATCCCATTCGTTTCATGCCCGAACACATTTTGATGAGATTGATTGATGTTTGGAGATCAAGTGCGTGTCGTGTAAGGAGATAAAGGTTTGGTGTGTTCCTATGATGGAAATGACCCGGGGGGTGTCTATGGGGATCAGAGGGAGTGTATTGTATGTTCAAAAGAGAAACGATGTACTATACCCACCCTAGTCTTCTTTCAATATATCGTCGGACCCCGAGATGAAACCGAGACAGAACGAGTGGGTGCATGTGTGATACCTAAGGCGGATTCAAAATTTTGAAAGGGCGATCATAGCATCAGCAAATCATATATAAAGGGTATTCAATGTTCGTTTCGCTTTTGAACGTACAATACACTCCTTCCGATCCTTTCTAGTTTACATATAAGTTTTATGTGTAGTCAAAAGTATCTCTACTTTGATCAAACTTACAGAAAAAAGTATCAACATTCAACAACGCCCAATTAATATTGCTAGATTCATACGTACTCCTAGATTTGTATTCAAACAGAGATGGTTTCCAATTTGTTTTCAAACACATGAATGTGCTTGTTCTCGCGCATGCTTTTCCTACTAGGATTTCCCCACGTATAGCCAATCCAATAGTAACTTTTTTAAGCTCCCTATCCAATAGTACTAGTGGAGTACTGACAACATCTGTAGTAGAGTATGCAGTACTCATAGTACTAGTAGTATACTCCCTCTGTTTTTATTTACTCCGCATAAAACGGAGGGAGTACTAGTAACACTTGGCCAACTTCTCTCTCTTCTAGTAGTATAAATGACGCGGACGGGGGAGGGGGAGGGACGTCGGTTTGCTCTAACCTGCGGTCCAACAAGCGAGCAAAAACGCAAGACGAAGCATGTTCCATTCAGTGAGCGATATATCATGGAGGCTCCAGCAAGCTGGGGTGCAACACGAACGCGACAAGAGCGATGTATAGTCAAAACCGGTTGACCGATCATCACCGGAACCACTATTCACACCAGAACCTTCGTTGCTCGGCCTATGCCAGCTACTTGCCAGCCGGTCACCACTGCCCCAAAACCTCACCTCCTCTCCAGCCCATTCCCCCACCTTTCGGTCCCCTAGCCCGCATCAAGTGTCCCCTAGTTCACCGGAAAAGCAATGGTGCGCCGCAAGGTCACGTACTACAAGATGCTGATGCCGGAGCGCCGCACAGAAATCGCGGCGGTGGCCGGTGCCACAAACCTTCGTTCCCAAGCTCCCTTTGCGGTGGGACAATCCCCGAGTTCTCTGGAGCCAAGCTCCGACGAGGAGGAAGCCGATCAAATGTTCATGGCGGAGGTCGCCACTGAAGGTCCCCGATGCGTATGAGATGATGGATGTCGACTTCGTGCCGGCATCTGGGTTCCCCATGCTGCAGGCAGACCAGCAGTTCAAGCTGGCAATCCTAAAGGAGGACCAGGAGGCGGAGGCTCAACTCGACACAGAGCGCACGGATGCCGCTACCATCGAGGTCCTCCTGCAGGCGGAACCGGATGTCGTGGATATGAACCGGGCGGCAGAGGCTCAAATTGACGCGAATCACGGGGATGCCGCTGCCATCAAGGCCCTCCTGCAAGTAGAACCGGATGTCCTGGACTTGAACCGGGCGGCGGAGGCTCAACTCGACGCGGAGTGCGCGGATGCCACTGCCATCGAGGCCCTCCTGTAGGCGGAATCGGACGTCCTGGACTTGAAACGGGTGGTGCTCATGTCCGTGTAGAGTGCCCGCACGCTTCGTGTGAACGAGTAGCTGGAGGGCGAGGACAACCATGGTGCGGAGACACACCTCGGCAGCTACGGCTAGTTTGCGTCGGCAGCCAAAGACGACGAGGCCATCTTGTTCCATGAGCATTGATAGTTTTTATTTATGTTGTTGTTTTTAGGGATCTTTTGCTGTGTAAAAACATATATTTATGCACGTCGCCTAACTTTCATCATTTGGGCCAGTCGACCATTTCAGGCGGTTGGATGAATATCCTACGTCTCCTAACCTTTCTTCTTCTTCACCACTTCTTCTTCCCCAACATACCACCGTATGGGTCGTACAGGTCTTCCCCAACATGCGGTCGGATAAACATACTGTATGGATGAAAATTATGTGTCAGTGGTAGGATGTCTGAGTTTGGTTTGAACACATGCGGTAGCACATGTCAGTGAGGGTGCATTCCTTTGGTTGGGTTTGCGGCATGTAGGAGCGACTGTGTGAGGGTGCCGTGCGACCGCGATAGCAGTGCGCAAGTGTACCTCCTTTTTATTTTGAAAACTTTAGTCAAGCTTGGCAAAAATGTCTGGCGAAGTATGGCAATGCAAGGCCTAGACCCAAACAGGATACAAGTACATACGTAGTACTACTACCTGTGTAAAATAGAAAGGCGGGGTTTTCCTTCGAGGGATTGATCGATACAAATCACTACAAAAAAAGACACATCCGTGACATTTTGGGACGAACGTATTTTTTTCCTATCATGATTATGACACTTCTATGATGATAATTGTGACAAAACCCGGTATCATCATAGATGTGCTGGGCTCCTAATTCTATGAAAAAAATCATGACAGAAAATGGGCTTTTCGTCCTGGGCAGGCCGGAGGCGCAGCTGCATGATATTCTTTGGGCCGTCCATGACAGAAAAAACCATGATAGAAGCGAGGGCGAGGAAAATATTGGGGAGTTCCCGGTTATGGTGGGTGGTCACGGCCGAGCGATGCACGGGGGTTTGCGCGTTTCTCTCGTACACGTACACGCGTGTGTCTAGGCGTTGCGCTCTAACTGAACCCGAGCGAGGTGTTGGGCTCTAACTGAACCCGAGCGATTGCACTAGCTACGTTACTGAACCCTAATCGAGCCCATGCTGTTAACTGAACCCGAGTGATTCCTTCGCTACTTCTGCTAACTGAAGTCGATCGATGTTGCCTCTTGTTGAATTGTGAGCATTGTTGTGTGTGGGGGGGGGTTGGATGAACAGTTCCTAGTGGGGGTTGGATGAACATGACCCCGTGGTAGTAGAGGCCTTTGACGCTGGATGAACAGGACCCCGATCGAGCCGGTTGGGGGTGGATGAACAGGACCCCGTGGAGGGCTGGATGAACAGGACCCCGTGGAGGTCTGGTTGAACAGTAGCTGGTAGAGAGCTGGATAAACACTAGCCTGTGGAGGGGTGGTTGAACAGGACCCCGTGGAGAGGGCTGGTTGAACAATAGCCGGTGGAGGAGCAGTGGAGGTTGGATGAACAGGAGCCTGGGGATGAACAATCACCCGTGGATGAACAGTTGCCGATGGAGGCTGGAGGAGGTCGACGCTGGATGAACAGTAGCCCGTGGAGGCTGGAGAAGGTTTACGGTGGAGATGAACAGTAGCCCGTGGAGTCCTGTTTTGCAGTACCACACCCCTCCCGATGAACAGGACCCCCGTTTCGACCGTAGTGCTCCAACACAAGTCCGTTTCCTCCGTTTTGCAGTACGCCAAACCCCTCCTAATCAACAGGACCCCGTTTTGACCGTAGGAGGTCCAAAAGAAGTCCGTTTCCTCTGTTTTGCGGTACGCCAGACCCCTCTCGATGAACATGATCCCGTTTCGACCATGGCCGGTCAAACACAAGGCCGTTTCCTCCGTTCTGCGGTTTGCCAGGCCTCGTTTCGTTCAACTGTTCTATCCAAGCCGGTTGCCTCCCGATGAACATGACGACGCAGTTTCTCCATTCCGACCCATCCATGTACACGAGCCCTGGCTGTATGTATGTGTGAGTAGGCATTCGAGACCCCGCCCGTATGTACGCACGTGGCCGTATGTTTTGGCGTGTGCTTGTATGTACGTGTACACGGTTTAGACGGGACAGCCTGAATTGCTACATGGGGGCTCTACTATGACTTGTGCCGCTACTTACTCGTCCACGGTTCATCGTTGCAGAGCGATCGATCGACCAGTATGTATGTACACGTTCGCGACAAGACAGACAACGATACGTACACTTCGACCGGGTGGGTCCCAGCTGTTAGGGAGGATAAGGACGCACTTCCTTGCATGTGAATATGTAGCTGCTGGGTCCCAACAGTCAGGAGAAACATTTTTTTCACAAAATACGGTGGCCCGTCCGGTGGGTCCCTGCTGTCAGGTGGAGGAATAATTATTTTGCACGTAATAAGAAGGCATTTCCTTGTGTGCGGTCGTGGACCCAGTTGTCAGCCTCTCCACGTACAGTCCACTTCCGATGGATGTCGTTCATTGACCACATTGACCACGCCGCGCCGAGAGCACCAGGGCAGTGGACGATGGCGAAGCCTAGGAAGGGGACGATGCGGAGCCGGGGAAGATGCCGCAGTGGATGCCCAAGCGGAGAGGAGTACAAGGGTTCACTGGTTCAGCTGCGGTGTGAGTCTACCGTCACCGTAGAATAACAGGGGGTGTGGGTGCATAGAGGGATGGCCTGGCCAGCAGCGGGAGTAGTAGGGGGCGGTGAGGCCTCCACGGCAGCACAGCCGGCCACGGGAGGCAGGAGCAGGTGGCACGACCGGCGCGGGTTTGGGCGGCTGGAGCAAGAAGACCAGGGGTCGAAGAAGCACTACGGCCGTTGGATGGACATCGTACGGTCAATTGAGCTAGAATCGTTCATATTGACTAAGTTGACAAAAGCCCTCCATCCACGTCAGTAGGCCCACAAGTCAGCCTCCAACTACGGTGGGTCCCAGCTAGCAGGGGGAGTATTCTTTTTTTTGTGCATAATAAGGAGGCACTTCCTTGCATGCAAAGATATAGCTGGTGGGTCCGACCTGTCAGTGGGAGGAATATTTTTTTCGCAAAATACAGAGGCCCTTCTGGTGGGTCCCAGCTGTCAGGTGGAGGAATAATTATTTTGCGTGTAATAAGGAGGCATTTCCTTGTGTGCGGCCGTGGACCCAACTGTTAGCCTCTCCACGTAGAGTACACTTCCGATGGATGTCGTTCGTTGACCACATTGACCATGCCGCGCCGAGAGAACCAGGGCGGTGGACGACGGCGAGGCCTAGGAAGGGAACGTCACGGAGCCAGGGAAGACTCGACAGTTGTTTCCCAGGCGGACGGGAGTATGAGGGTTCACTGCTTCGTCTGCCGTCGCCGGAGAATAACAGTAGGTGTGGTGAGTAGAGGGATGGCTCGGCTAGTGATGGGAGTACAATGGGGTGGTGAGGCTTGCGCGGTAGCACAGCTGGTCGCGGGAGGAGTGAGCAGGCAGTCCCGCCGGCGCTTGTTTGAGCGGCTGGAACAGGAAGAGCAAAGATTAAAGAAGCACGATGGCCATTGGATGGATATCCAACAGTCACTCCTCTCGTGTGTTGACTAAGTTGACACGGCGTTGCATGTGCGTCAACCTTTTTTTTAGGAAAGCATACGCGTCAACCTGTAGTAGGTGCACAAGTCAGCATTCAACATGTGGAAAACAGCATACAGCCCATCTGCCATTATTTCTAATAATTTATAGCCCATTTTCTAATTCCTAAGGATTTTTTTGGAGCCCATCTTCTTTTTGTTAGCATTACAGCCAATATTGTGGCCATGGTTAAAAATTATACAAAATTTTGCATATTTCAGTGCGGTCAACTTTTTTTAATCCCGAAAAATTGAGTCACATTCAAACTATTTTGAAAAATAATTTATATAAATATAAAATCCAAATAATTGTGCACGCATGAAAATCAATGGAATTTAAAATCTTGTAATGAAAAAAAATTGAAACTAATTCCCGGTTTGATGTGTTTTAAAAATGTATAACCCATTTCTCATTACTGATAGCCCATTTTCTAGACAAACCGAATGAAAATCTCCTCGTCTTGAAAGATTTGCGGCCCAGCAGGGCTGGCAAAGCAAGTAGGCCTCGTTTTCAGCAAGAAGGCCTCATATTTATTTAAAAAAGGTAGAATTGGGCTAGCCATTTTCAGCAAGAAAAAAACAGAACTAGGCTCATGATGTGGTAAACATAAATAAAACCCTGGCTAGATGGGCCACAGCCCTGTTGTTACCCTGAACCGTCGCTATAGCTAGTATAAATAACAACTGCTTGTTCCTCAAGAAAAAAGTAAATAACAACTGCGCGACCTGCTGGGTCCCTAGTGTTAGCCGCTCGTTGTGTAATTCTCTTGTGTATTGACTACGTTGACAATGGCGTGAGCCCCAGATGTCCAACCATTAGGAGGAACCATTTTTTGGGCTTGTAATAACAAGGCACTTGCTTGCGTACTGCCATGACGCTGGTGGGTCCCTACTATCATCCTCTCCAGGTACAGTCATCTCCTTGTTCCTCTCGGTTGTTGACGACGTTGACAACGGAAGAGGGCGGCGCACCGCGCACGACTATCGAACCAAGGTGGGGGACGACGGCGAGGCCTCGGACGAAACGAATAGGAGCCGTGGAAGATGCGTCGGTCCAGTCGCAGGCGGAGGGGAGTACGAGGGTTAACTGGTTTGGGTGCGGGTGCGTCTTGGGGCTGACGCCGCCAGAGAATAACAGGAAGTGTGGGGGAATAGAGGGAGGGACTGGCCAACTTTGGAGGGTACGGTAGGGCGGCGGAGGCGCAACCAGCCATGCAAGGTAGGAACAGGCGGAGCTGACGGGGTGGTTTGGTTTGGGTGGCTGGAGGAAGAAGACAAGAGATACAAGATACACGACAGATGTTGGATGTCAACCCAACGGCTAGTAGGCAGAATCATTTGTTGACTAGCTAGTATGTTGACACTACCTTGGATAGGCTATTCCCTCGTGGGTCCCAAATGTCAGAATCCAAATATGTCACGGTCATGCTGCCTTTCATATGAAAATTTACAGCCCATTTGGTGTGCTAGTTCAAAATAAGTTTGTGGGTGCTGGTGGGGGCCAATCACATGGCTTCTATAATGCACAGTGAGCTTATGCAGCTGGAGAGTGATGTTATTTCCCATGGTTGGGATTTATTACAATATTTCACTCTAAATTAAACGAATGGCAAGCCATTTGCCTTGTTTCAAAGAAAGTATGACAATCACAGCTGAGTTGAAAAGGGCAAGAACATCTAACTCTAGCTTACAAACTATACAAAAGCACGAGGGTTAATTGTTCATCAAGTTTAGACAAAACCCAGGTTGAGAAGGGCAACAACATCTAACTACAACACTGTTTTCAGCACTCACGGATCCTGGGTCGTAAAATTTACAGGATTATGACCACAGTATGTTGTGAATAGAAGCCCGACACATTCAGAAGCTCTTTTGTCGACCTAAAACTCCTTTTTTTGCTCTTCGACATACCCATCCTCCAAAACCATGCTGCAGATAAACTTAAGCCCGATGGACAATAGTAACCTCGCATTCAGCAGGAAGAATGTGACAAATCTAGTGTTTGCATGGTTGGCTACATATTGTTCTAGTGTTATTGTCTTCAATCGAATGTCATGAGAGGTGAGAAAATCCCGGTGCTTACGAATCCACCGATTGGTTATAACTTTCTTACCCCGTCCTGTTGCCTAAATAGGCATGAAGATTGAAAACAGTTAAGGTCTAAAAAAAGACTGTTGAAAGAGCAACAGCTGAATGGTTAATTCTAGTACACTATATGCGGGCTTCCAATGTGTGTGAAATTATCACCTTTATATAGAACTCATCCAGACATGGAAAGCATTGCAGCAAGCCAATAATCTTGTTCAGATAAAAACTATTCATTTGTATATATAAGATCTTGACAGAATCCAGCACCATTGATAGGCTATCCATGGAGAAACTCTTCATTGAGCATAGAACATAATATTAGTATAAAATGTGTACTCCAAGATGATATATAACTTATGCGCATAAATTTAAAATGCAGCTTATGGTTACAAGTGTAGATGATAATATAAAGTACCTGAAGAACTATGGAGCCAAACACCATCTTGAAATGAGCACAGAGATCATGTATTACACCCAAGGTCTCTAGTTAAGGCGCAGAGATGACGGTTATTTGTGACGGTGAATAACTAGAATCAAGGATCAACCTTTGAAGTGAAGGGGCATCTTGGATGTGAGCTGCCTTCCGTCAAAAGAAATTCCAATTCTTACAAGGTTAGGCTACTTTATTTGGAGAGAACCGATTCTAACTGTGAAAACAAGCACCAAGCACTCCAGGGAAGTGCAACTGGAGTGGATGATGCAGTGCAATCAGGCGTCTAATATACAAACCCGCACAAGTGAAAGTTTCTTGAGAAATGGGAGTCGAAGGTTTAGTACCAGATTGTCTGGTAGGTAGCACAACGCAAAGGTGGCGGTGTGGAGAGAGGAGGAAAACAGCGAGATGGACATCGGTGTTGAGGGCACAAGTACATGGAGTTCGGTATCTGGTAGGTGATTTTCTGGGGAATAGTAGAACTCAAGCAACTGTAGTTCTGTGAATTCAAGGAATTATAGCCAGGCATCCACCGTGCAGGGCATGGTATGCTTGCTCAGGTAGCATGACGGGATATAGAGACTTTGAACGGAGCCCTGGTGGGAGGAGATGATGGCCCCAGGGAGTTCAAAATCATTGAAGAGAGATAGCTAACGACAATCGAGATTAAGGGGCACGACGCGCCATAGAGGGCACCACTGAATTGAGAGGACTTGGGTGCGGCAGCATTCCCTTTTCGGGAGAAGCGAGATGTGACGATGACATGTACCTAGGGTAGGGTAATAGATCTCGCCTAGACACCCTTCCCAAGGACACTACCCTAAAGTCAAGGACATTCAAATGACAACACCATCCACCGACTGAAATCACCTCAGAGTGCATGCCACTCGACCAACAATTCACTCGGATAACCCAATTCCATTCGAGCAAGATATAATCATTCGACCGTACGAGAAATCACTCAGATTACAGAAGGTCTAAGGTCACTCAGGATAGCAATGGTCAGGTGTTCACTCTGTAGACTTAATGATCATTTATATGTCTTTAATATAGGCGTTACCAGTAATGCCTCACCTTAATGTACCTTGAACCCCTTGTAACGTGGGTTGGTCGGGGTCCTGGCGCACTCTATATAAGGCACCCCCCTCCACTTGGACAAGGGTTCACACCCCCTGTAACTTCACGCATAATCCAGTCGACCGCCTCCGGGCACCGAGACGTAGGGCTTTTACTTCCTCTGAGAAGGGCCTGAACTCGTAAAACTTGCATGCACAACCTCATCGTAGCTAGGATCTTGCCTCCTCCTATGTACCCCCTATTCTACTGTCAGACTTAGAACCATGAAAGTTGGCGCCCACCGTGGGGCAGGTGTCTTAGCGAGTTCCGGTGAGGTTGCGATTTTCTTGATCTTCATCATCATGGTTTCCGACAGTAAATTGGCTGAGGGCTGCAAGATCCATCTTGGCGCGCTCGTATTCATCACCGACGACTCCGCCTAGCTCCAGGAGGCCCCCTCAACGTCGAGGTGATCCCTGTCCGCGGGGCGACGCACTTTCGCGCATGTGTCCGCGACGTCCTTCTGTGGTAGCTATTGACTCAGTATCGATCGGCTCCCGCGGCATCTTCGCTCCCTGCTGTTCGTCGTTGCAAGCGATCTGGTCGATCGCGGCTTCAGCGGTGGGTGAAGCATGTGGTGGCTCGTCAGGCGGCCACCCCCGAAGTCACGATGATCGAGCCCGACGAATCTCTCTACAGGCTATTCGACCTGTCGAGTGGCTCCGTCGAGACCTTGTCTGAGTGCGATAGCAGCGACCCGACGACGGAAGTTCTGATGGTCGACACGGCGTGCAGCCTGCCTAGTTTCCATCACGGTGACGCCGGCGATGGCGGCGGTGATCCGTCGCGTATTCACGAGGAATACCACCCCGAAGCCCTCTCTTTGCAGCAGAGGGAGGAACTGCACCGCCGCAACATGGAGGCGCTCCACACTCCCATACTCGGAGAGACCTCTAAGGCTCGGGCCTTGGCGGCTGCGCGCTTGGCCACTTTGGCTGAGTGCACTCGACTGAAGAACCTTCGGCATGCACTCGACGAACGCGCTCGACGATAGATCCCTGAGTCCAGTAGATGGCAACGACAACTGTTCCCGCCTGAACCTCAGGCATACCGCAGTCCGATTCAGAATCTTACAGCTGCCGCCCGTATAGCAGAATCAATTCAGCCGTCCCAATCGGAGGCTGGCAGAGGCTTGATGCAGATCCGAGCACTGCTCCGAGCGGTAGGTGAGCAAAACACAACAGTTTCTCAGTCCTGCAACAGGATCCACAGTAGATCTGTGGTGGCGGATACACTCCAGTCGGCGCATAGCCCGAGATCGCCTCTGCAGCATGAGGGACGGGGGCACCACCAGGAGCAGTATCTGGGTCGGAATCATGAGCAATATGATCATCGACTTGGCCGTGATGACCGCCGTCGAGTGCCAACGCCCCCTTCGAGGGGCGGATCATTTGCGCCCCGGCAGTATGATGAAAGGCATCTGCACAGCGATGAGCGGAGGGTCCCAGTCGACCCAAGAGAGCCAGGATTTGATGCGAGGTCGATCCTCGTTCAACGTCTGGTCGACAGGAACAGAGCACGCAGAGAAGGACTCGACAGAGATTGTCTGACTGTTAGCAGAGTTCATGTCTCCGGACCTGATTGTTTCAGCAAAGCTATCAGAGCCGCTGAGATTCCGCTCAATTTCAGGTTGACAACGAGAGTGAGTAAGTTCACCGGTGAGTCGAAGCCTGACACTTGGCTGGAAGATTACCGAGTGGCCGTATAGATCAGTGGTGGTAATGATGAGGTAGGCATGAAATTTCTTCCCTTGATGTTAGAAGGTTCGGCCAGAGCATGGCTAAATCAGTTGACTCCAGGTAGTATATTCAGTTGGGAAGAGTTAGCCCGAGTGTTTGTCAGGACGTTCGAAGGCACATGCAAACGACCTGCAGGGTTAGCAGAATTGCAACATTGTGTACAAAAACCGAATGAAACTCTCAGGTATTACATCCAGAGGTGGACCACTTTGCATCACACAGTGGAGAATGTCTCTTAGCATCAAGCAGTTTGCGCCTTCAAGGAGGGTGTTCAATATCAAGAGCTTAACCTAAAGTTCGGTCAGACAGGAGACATGACCCTGACCTGAATGATGGAAATAGCCACTCGGTACGCAAACAGCGAAGAAGAAGACCGACTCCGCAGTGGCAAGGGCAAACCAGTTGGCCAGGACACCAGAGGAGGAAATTCCAATCAGAAGCAGAAGTGCAAAGCTGAGCCCGCGGGTCCTGGGGAGGTTGCAGTTGCGACCCAAGGAAAATTTAAGGGAAAGCCTAGGGGGCCCTTGATCCCCAAGAAAGTAAAAGATCAAGAAGGAAATGATGTGTTGGATTTGCCATGTCACATTCACACCAAAAAAGATGAAGAGGGTAATCTGATTTATCCCAAGCATACCACTCAACAATGTCGGCTCCTTATCTAGAAGTTCCGAGAGAAACAACCCAGTGAGAAAGAGAAGGAATCTGATAAGGATGAGGACAAAGAAGAGGATGATGGTTACCCCAATGTCAATGCCACTTTGTTGATTTTTGCTGACGTTGAGAGCAAAAGTCGACTGAAGGTAATCAACAGAGAAGTAAACATGGTTGCTCCGGCAACGACATCATATTTGAAGTGGTCAAAGACTCCTATCACATTCGACTAGTATGACCATCCCGCACACGTTTCAACCCCAGGGCGACAAGCATTGGTGGTCGACCCGGTCGTGGGGGGCACTCGACTGACCAAGATCCTGATGGATGGCGGTAGTGGTTTGAACATTTTATGTGCTGAGACTCTCAGAGAGATGGGTGTTCCGATGTCCAAGCTCAATGAAAGCAATACGCGATTCCATGGTGTCATCCCAGGGAAGAAAGGCGATTCACTCAGCTAGATCACTCTTGATGTGGTTTTCGGTGATTCAAAGAATTACCGCAAAGAAAAGTTGACATTTTAAGTTGTGGATTTTCACAGTGCTTGTCATGCCATCTTGGGTAGACCTGCATATGCCCGTTTCATGGCTCGACCATGCTACGTGTACCTCAAGATGAAGATGCCTGGTCCCAAGGGAGTGATCACAATCACTGGTAATCGATAGAGAGTTGAAGAGTGCCTCCAGAAGGGCTCAAAGATTGCCGATGAGCAGATGGCAACGGTGGAAATGCAGGAATATCAGAAGAATGCAGATCCGAGTGATTTTATTACGTGCCAAGAACCCTGCTTCAGAGTCTGCATTTCAGTCATCTGGTGAAACCAAGCAAGTTCGCATTCACCCAACCGATCCTAATGCTACTACGACTCATATTTCAACATCACTCGACAGCAAATAGGAAGAAGCGCTCATCTAGTTCCTTCGTGAGAACTGGAAAATCTTTGCATGGAAGCCTTCTGACATGCCAGGTGTACCCAAGGAACTGGCTGAGCACCGTTTGCGAGTCGATCCAAAAGTAAAACCTGTCAAAGAGCATCTCCGACGGTCCTCCATGGAGAAGAGAAAGGCAATTGGTGAAGTGGTGGCTCGGCTTCTGGCAGTTGAGTTCATCCGAGAGATTTACCACTCCAAGTGGCTCGCCAACGTTGTCATGGTTCCCAAGAAAGATGATTCACTCCGTATGTGTATCGACTTCAATCATATCAATCGGGCCTGCCCGAAAGATCACTTCCCTAATTCTCGCATTGATCAGATTGTTGACTCGACTAAGGGATGTGAGCTATTGTTCTTTCTGGATGCATATTCTAGGTACCATCAGATCTGACGTATGGACTCGATGAAATAAAAACAGCTTTTATCACCCCATTCAGGTGCTTTTGCTATGTTACCATGCCCTTTGGTCTCAAGAATGCTGGTGCCATGTTCATGCGCATGATTCAGAAGTGCCTGCTCACTCAAATTAGTCGGAATGTGGAAACATACATGGATGACATGATGGTTAAGTCGCGTAAAGGTTCCGACCTGCTGTCTGACCTCGCTGAAACCTTTGCCAACCTGAGGAGATATGATATCAAGCTTAATCCATCGAAGTGCACATTCAGGGTGCCAGGTAGAAAGTTACTCAGATTCCTCGTTTCCGAACGAGGGACCAACGCAAACCCAGAGAAAGTTGGAGCAATCCTCCGAATGAAATGCCCTATGCGTGTGCACAACGTTCAGAAGCTTACTGGTTGTTTGGCCGCTTTGAGTCGGTTTATTTCTCGTCTCGGTGAAAAGGCACTGCCTCTTTACCGACTGATGAAGAAGTCTGACAAGTTCGAGTGGACTCCTGAAGCTGACGTAGCGTTTGCAGAGCTCAAATCCCTGCTTTCCACCCAGCCGGTGCTCGCTGCCCCAATCAGCAAAGAGCCTTTCCTCCTTTATATAGCATCCACTGGACAAGTTGTCAGCACTGTACTCACGGTTGAGCGGGAAGAAGAAGGTAAATCCTACAAAGTTCAGCGCCCAGTGTACTATATTTCTGAAGTCTTGACCCATCCAAACAGAGATATCCGCATTATCATAAGCTTGTTTATGGGATTTACTTGACCACGAAGAAGGTTGCACATTATTTCTCAGATCATTCGATTACAGTCGTCAGTGATGCTCCATTGTCAGAAATTCTAAACAATAGAAATGCAACTAGTCGAGTGGCAAAATGGGCGATTGAACTCCTTCCGCTGGATATCAAGTTTGAGGAAAAGAAAGCAATCAAGTCCCAAGCAATAGAAGATTTCCTCGCCGAGTGGATTGAGCAGCAACAACCGACCCAGATTTACTGAGAGCATTGGACTATGTTCTTTGATGGATCGAAAATGTTGAATGGTTCTGGTGCTGGGGTAGTCCTGGTATCCCCGCAAGGTGATAAACTCAGTTACGTTCTCCAGATTCACTTTGATTCCTCCAACAATGAAGCTGAATATGAGGCACTTCTGTATGGGCTGCGTATGGCCATTGCACTCGGCGTCCATCGCCTAATGGTTTACGGCGACTCAGATTTAGTGGTCAATCAAGTGATGAAGTAATGGGACATCAGAAGCCCTTCTATGACTAGCTATTGCAATGATGTGAGAAAGTTAGAAAAGAAGTTTTAAGGGTTAGAGCTCCACCATATACCCCGACTGAAGAATCAAGCATATGATGACCTGGCAAAGATAGGTTCCAAGCGGGAGCCCATTCCCAGTAATGTGTTCTTGGAGCATCTTCACACGCCATCAGTTCAAGAGGATCCTTTCACAGAAGAACCCTCGCAACCAAAAAGTTCCACCGATCTGACTGAAGTCGAGATTCTATCCGTCATCGACCTGATCATGGAGGTTTTGGTCGTCATTCTTGATTGGACAGTGTCGTACATTGCATATATTCTCAGGAAAGAGCTTCCAGAAGATGAAAATGAGGCACGTCAGATTGTCCGTCAATCCAAAGCCTTCACCTTAATAGGTGGACAACTTTACAGAGAGAGTGTTACTGGAGTTGCTCAGTGGTGCATCATGCCAGAAGAAGGTCGAATGATTCTCAATGATATCCGCTCGTAGACCTATGGTCACCATGCGTCCTCTCGGACCATTGTGGCCAAAGCATACCGAGCGGTATTCTATTGGCCGTGAGCTAATGAAATGGCAAAGGACATAGTCGATAAATGTGAGGGTTGTCAGTTCTACTCCGACATGTCACACAAGCCTGCATCAGCCTTGAAGACCATTCCACTCGTCTGGCCGTTTGCTGTTTGGGGATTGGACATGGTTGGACCTTTGAGGACCGGTAGGAGCGGCTTCACCCATCTGCTTGTAGCAGTCGACAAGTTCACTAAATGGATTGAGGCTAAACCCATCAAAAACCTCAACTCGAGTACCGCCGTCAGCTTCATCACAGAGTTAACATTAAGATATGGTTCTGCACAGCATCATCATGGACAACGGGTCAAACTTTGATTCAGATGAATTCAGGGCTTTCTGCGCTTTTCAAGGCACCCGGGTCGACTATGCTTCAGTCGCTCACCCATAGTCGAATGGACAAGCAGAAAGAGCAAATGGTTTGATCCTCCAAGGGTTGAAACCCAGATTGATGCGTGACCTCAAGCATGCGGAAGGCGCATGGGTAGACGAGTTACCATTAGGACTTTGGGGTTTGAGAACAACACGGAATCGGTCGACTGATCGGACTCCCTTCTTCATGATCTATGGGGCTGAAACTGTGCTGCCGAGTGATTTACTTCACACTGCCCCTTGAGTAGAACTTTTCTCAGAAGCCGAAGCAGAACAAGCCCGACAAGACGCTGTTGATCTTCTAGAAGAGGAAAGAGAGATGGCCTTAATACGGTCGACTATTTATAAGCAAGACCTCCATCGATTCCATGCCAGAAACATGAGGGGTCGGGCATTTCAAGAAGGAGACCTTGTGCTTCGAGGTGATCAGCAACGGCCTCACAAGCTTGCTACTGCTTGGGAAGGTCCCTTCATCATCACCAAGGTGCTCCACAATGGAGTGTATCACCTCTACAAAGTGGAACACAACAAAGAGGAGCCACGCGCTTGGAATGCGGATATGCTCCGCCATTTTTACACTTAAATACTCAGAGTCGATGAGTTGCAATAAGGACCGTTCAGTTTGCTTATCAAAGACAATATTGTTTACCTTAATAATTGTTATTCTATCAAAGTTTTATGCTCAAAAACCCCAGTGGGTGGATTAGCACCCGATTCGCCTAAGTTTCAAAAACAAACTCCGATTGAAGAGCAATTCTATCACTCGGAGGCTTAGCCGCGAACCCGATCCGCCTAAGTTTTAAAAATCCTAATGAGTGAAGAGCAATCCTCTCACTCGAGGGCTTAGCTGCAGTCCTGTACTCGCCTAAGTTTTAAAAAATCCTAACGAGTGAAGAGCAATCCTCTCACTTGGGGGCTTAGCTGCAGTCCTGTACTCGCCTAAGTTTTAAAAAATCCTACCGAGTGAAGAGCAATCCTCTCACTCGGGGGCTTAGCTGTAGTCTTGTACTCGCCTAAGTTTTAAAGAATCCTACCAAGTGAAGACCAATCCTCTCACTCGGGGGCTTAGCTGCAGTCCTGTACTCGCCTAAGTTTTAAAAAAATCCTACCGAGTGAACAGGAATCCTCTCACTCGGGAGCTTAGCTGCAGTCATGTACTCGCCTAAGTTTTAAGAAAATCCTACCGATTAAAGAGCAATCCTCTCACTCGGGGGCTTAGCTGCAGTCCTGTACTCGCCTAAGTTTTAAAAATCCTACCAAGTGAAGAGCAATCCTCTCACTCGGGGCTTAGCTACATTCCTGTGCTCGCCTAAGTTTTAAAAATCCTACCGAGTGAAGAGCAATCCTCTCACTTGGGGGCTTAGCTGCAGTCCTGTACTCACGTAAGTTTTAAAAATCCTACCGAGTGAAGAGAAATCCTCTCACTTAGGGGCTTAGCTGCAGTCTTGTACTCGCCTAAGTTTTAAAAATCCTATCAAGTGAAGAGCAATCCTCTCACTCGGGGGCTTAGCTACAGTCCTGTACTCACCTAAGTTTTAAACATCCTACCGAGTGAAGAGCAATCCTCTCACTCGGGGGCTTAGCTGCAGTCCTGTACTCACCTAAGTTTTAAAAATCCTACTGAGTGAAGAGCGATCCTCTCCCTCGGGGACTTGGCCCCACGCTCCATCCCTATCCGCAAGGACAACAAGGTGTAGGTCATCTGTGACCTTCTCCTAGGAGATGCGCCACAAATACAAGGTACACTCTATCCCAATCTGCAAGGATGATGAGGTGCAGGTCGTGCACAGCACCTAGTGCTCTTGTCCATGACCCACTCGACGGAGCGACGCCACAAGTACAACATGCGCTTCATCCCGATCTGCAAGGACGATGAGGTGTAGGTCATCCGCGACCTACTCTTCAGAGCTGCATCACAAATACAAAAGTCTGTTCCGAGTGAAGAAACAAGTTCCGCTCGGAGACAAAGACAAGCATATTCAAGGAAAAACCAAGTTCAAATAAATCCCACGAGGTTCCGAACCGCAGATAAAAGTTCTCGGGCAT
The DNA here is from genome assembly GCA_032464435.1 of Aegilops umbellulata. NCBI lineage: Eukaryota > Viridiplantae > Streptophyta > Magnoliopsida > Poales > Poaceae > Aegilops > Aegilops umbellulata. Next base: position 153,042,941 of record CP136058.1, on the reverse strand, counting down.
CAGGCCCGAAGGAGTTTAGCGGTTACAAAATCCCTCCATACTAAGTCCAATTTAATTGGGGCTTAAAAGTTTGTTCACTCCATAGGAGGAGGGCTGGCAGGCTCGACGAACTCATCCAGGTCAATTCCGTCTGCAATACGAGTAGCAGCAGCAAAAAAGGTCTCCATGATGGACTAGAAGTCAAGCCTCTTGGTGTTGGCAACCTTGATCGCTGCTAGTTTCTCTTATTTGGCTTCTTTCCAGTGGACATGACCCAAAGACAGAGCCACGTCAGAACCACACCAAGCAGACGGTTTCTTCCATTCCTGCACTTGACCAGAGATCTCATTGAGTTGAGTCATCATAGACTCGAGGTCATTTTGGAGCGTCTCCCTTGGCCAGAGCGCCATGTCGATCCGCGACACCGCAACCTTCTGTTGAGCGAGGTAGTCCGTGATGCTGGCAAGACAAGATTCCAGTCGAAGCACGTTCATGGCAGCTTCATCTTGAACAGGGTAGTTGATGGGGTCCAAGCTTATTTTAATTCGCCCAGTCTCTTCCTCAAAGTTTCGATAGAATTCTGCACTCACAGAGAAATAATGAGTAGATGGTTTTATGACGAATCGACGATAGAAAATCAATTGGACAAGGAAAGGTACCTTCGAGCATAAGGAACAATTTCTTGGCGAGTCCTCCCAGATAAACATCCAACTAATTCCTTTTCCGAGTGAGATCTTCAATCTTGTCACTCAAAGCTCCCTTGTCCTTCTTGAACCGAGTCACCACCTTGTTGGCCTCGTCAAGAGTAGTCTTCAACTTGGCATTTTCTTCTTCTAACCTTCCGACTGAAGCCAGCTTCAGTTCGGCGAATGGTGTTTTCTCTTCTGCCGTTTTCTGTGTAGCCGCAAGGTCAAGATCCTTCTTCTCCAAGGCTTGCTTAATTTTTTCTAAAAAGAATAGCAATCGGGTCAGAAAAAGGAGAGAAAGGGTGGCAAGAGAATCAGTCGACAAGCTTAAATCTCCCTTGCCAGCAGTTTCATCCTTAGCTTTCTGCAAGTTCTCCTTGGCCAACTCCAGATCAAGATTGAGCTGGATCTGCTTCTGCTCCAAGTCAGCAAACCGAGCTCCAAGTTCATAAGATCTCTGTGGTCAGAGGACAGACAGTCAATAGAAATAAAGTTTGGTTGCTTCCGAGCAATAAAGTTCAAGTTCAAAGGGTTCTAAGACTACTGTCGAATCAAACATTCAATAGTAGACTCTGGGACTACACCCAGTGGGTGCACTAAGCGTGCCCCCACTGGTTTGATTTTCCAGTCGACTTGGTCCGTCCAGTCGAGAAAAAAAGGAGCAACAGTTATTCTCAGACCACAGCTGACTGCCCGTAGCCGACTGCAGTCTCGGGGACTACACCTAGTGGGTGCACTCAGCGTGCCCCCACTGGTCCAAATTTCACTCGACCAAACCTGTGTAGACCGAGTGGAAGAGCTAAAAGGAGATATTTTTATCAAGACCCCCGCCGAATCACACATTCGACGACGGCCTCGGGGACAACACCCAGTGTGTGCACTCTGCGTGCCCCCACTAGTTCATAGATACAATCGACACAACCTAGTCAACTCAAGGGGAAAAACTACTCAGCGAAAATTGAAACACCCAGTGGGTGTACAGATGCAAAGTGCAGACTGACAAATAGATGCACAATAAAGGTTTTCAGGTAGCATATCCTAACAGAACAAGTGTCAAGCTAGAAGATCAGTCGGAAATCAGCTAACCTGGACATTGGCCTAGAGTGCTGAGCCGGCGTCATGGGCAGCCTAACTGGTCTCGTGCACCACTTTCATTTTGCTCCATCATAATGCCTGCTTGGCGTATGGCTGCCTTGGCAGCGCTCACTTGGTCCTCTGGGACATGATGGGCGGTGAAAAGTCGAGATGGTGGATCAGCCGCAGCAGCTTGAGAGTTTGAGGCATGGACTTGCACAGAGGAAACAGGGGTCTATGTAGTCAATGCTGAAGGATGTTCACTCGACAAAGGAATCACAAAAGTAACAGAAGCTCGGTTGAGGTCTCCGGACTTCTGGATCGCTTGTTCTGTCGCCGGTGTCGACTGGGGCGTCTTGCTAACTGGTACCCTCCTACATGAGGTCCCGCTCCTCCTTCCCGTGGGCTTCTGTGGATCATCTTCATCATCGTGTGGAAGTTCGATAACGTTCTGCGAAGCTGCAAAAGAATCAACCGCAAGAATTCAGTCGACCATGAAAGTAGTTGGCGAAGTAAAGTCAAGATGGTAGGAGTCATACCTGCTTTGGATGTGGCCTCGTCCTCCATCTCCTTGTCATCACCATCCTTGTACATGGAAGTCCTAGAAGTAGAGGCACTGCAATTTCAGAATTCACTCGGTCAAAGCAGGAGAGTGAGTCGACTGAAGGTCAAACTATGCAAAAACTAAGAGATTAAGTACAATGATTACCCAGAAGCGATGGGGACGTCCACTTTGATCTTAGGCAAGGCCTTCCGAGTCTTTGAGGGCGCTACCTTGAGCTACTTTGGGGCCTTTTCAGTCAGAATGGGAGAAGAAGTCCGAGGGAGCTTTGAGGTATGCGCACTTTGTGCGACCGCTTTGCCACGAACACTTGCTGGGTCTTGCTTCTGCTTGGAGCGTCTTTCCGAGCGAGGTAGAGAGTCGACCTCCTCACCACTACTTGAGTCTTCACTCTCCTCGTCTTCTCCTTCATCAGATGGCCAGTCGCCGCTGTCGCATCTGCTTGCCTCTCCCTCCTGCTCCTGCTCTCCGTTGGGCATCGAGTACATCTCAGTGTAAATTTGCAAGGCACAAAGTTGAACAAATATCAGTCAGTTTCGAGAACAATTACATATCAGAACAAAAAAGATACTCGGAAGTAAAGGTTAGACCTTGTCTGGTTCACTGGTGTTGTCGAGTTGAGGAATTCTCCTAGACCCCCTGGGGTTGTCCTTGTTGCCAGTGATGCCCTGCAACCACTGCGCCACCGTCTCCTCGGCAACTTCCTCCGGGTGGATCCGAGTGGTGTCATCAATACCCGAGTACATCCACAAAGGAGGATCGCGAGCTTGGAGTGGTTGGATGCGTCGACTGAGAAACACCTCTAGCAAGTCCATGCCAGTCACGCCATCGCGGACAAGTTGGACTACTTGCTCGACCAAAATATTCACCTCCACTTTTTCAGCTAGAGTCACTGTCAAGGGAGAGGGCTTCTCAACTCGCTCCATGGTAAAGGGAGGAAGGCCAGTCGACTGACCAGGGGTTGGTTGGTCCTTACAGTAAAACCAGGTTGACTGATACCCTCTAGCTGGATCGGGAAGAGTCATAGGGGGAAAGTGCTCTTACCCCTCATGTGGATCCCTAGACCTCCACACATTTGGATCATGTGCATCCTCTCATCACTCAGATTAGCCTTTTTCATAGACTAGGAACGGCAAGTGAAAATCTGTTTAAAGAGACCCCAGTGCGGTCGACAGCCCAGAGAGTTCTCACACATGGACACGAATGCATCCAGGTATGTGATGGTGTTGGGGGAAAAGTGATGAAGTTGTGCTCAAAAAAAGTTCAGAAAACCTCGGAAGAAAGGATGAGGGGGCAGAGAGAAACCGCGGTTGACATGAGTCGTGAGGAGGACACACTCACCCTCCTGCGGATGTGGCTCAGTCTCATCCTCCGGAAGCCGCCCAGAACCATGGGCAATCAAACCTCCCTCAACCAGATCCAGCAGATCCTCCTGCTGGATCGTGGATCGAATCTAGTCGCCCTGGATCCAGACGGGCGGTAGTCCAGATCTCTACGACGACCCTCCCCGGCTCGTCTTCTTGCCCTTCGCCATCACAGTCGCCTTCTTCGCATGCTCTAGGGTCGCCGCCTTGTCCTGCACCATCGCAGCGGGCTGCGCTCGGGCTGGGCGGCGGCGTTGAGGGTGGAGGCAGACACAGTGGAGAAGCAGAGGAGGAAGAAGGGGAATAGGGCACACTATGCAAAATACAATGGCCCCGACGCCTTATATTGGCCTACTCCCGAGTGGCTGACTCGTGGGCCCAAGTAATCCTGTCAAGTCCCGCAACAGTCACGCGCTTGGTACGTGGCGAAAAAGGTGGCACAAGAATCGAGGCATCCCTGCCTAATCTGCTCTGTTTACTGCGGTCCTCTCCGTCTCACGCGCTTCTCCAAATTTCGAATCCCGTGAGATCCAGGAACATCAGTGCAGTCAATCGCGCCGAAGATTTTATACCATATCAGCACTCGAAGCTTATCCGCAAAGCTCACTCGACAACCTCAGAATGGATCAAGGCGACTGAAAATGAGGTCAATGTTTCTGCATGGTTCACCAATCCAAGTAAAATGCTTCCGAAGCATGAAAATTTGGTCGGCACCATCTTCAACTCCTTTTCCACTCGGACCCTGAACCATTCGGGGGCTAATGACGATGACATGTACCTAGGGGAGGGTAATAGATCTGACCTAGACACCCTTCCAAAGGACGCTACCCTGAAGTCAAGGACATTCGAAGGACAACACCATCCACCGACTGAAATCACCTTAGAGTGGATGCCACTCGACCAACAGTTCCCTCGGATAACCCAATTCCATTCAACCAAGATATAATCATTCGACCGTACCAGAAATCACTCGGAATATAGAAGGCCTAAGGTCACTCAGGACAACAACTGTCAGGGGTTCACTCTGTAGACTTAATGATCATTTATATGTATTTAATACATGCGTTACCAGTAACGCCTCACCTTAATGTACATTGAACCCCTTGTAACATGGGTTGGCCGGCGTCCTGGCGCACTCTATATAAGCCACCACCTCCACTGGGACAAGGGTTCGCACCCCCTGTAACTTCACGCATAATCCAGTCGACCACCCCCGGGCACCGAGACGTAGGGCTTCTACTTCCTCCGAGAAGGGCCTGAACTCGTAAAATTTGCGTGCACAACCTCCTCGTAGCTAGGATCTTTCCACCTCCTACGTATCCCCTATTCTACTGTCAGACTTAGAACCATGAGAAGACTCCCCAAGGACGGCGTCCGGGAGATCGCTAATGCAGTCCACCCGAGATTACGAGTTCCGACAAAACCCTTGAGGTTCGAACCCTGTGGTGCACACGAAGAGCTCTCTTCCCCTAGCTCATGCTCTCACCACGATCTCAAAGCTTAGCTCGCCAAACTTGAAGAACAAGGGAAACAAGAGTTTATACTGGTTCGGGCCACCGATGTGGTGTAATACCCTACTCAAGTGTGGTGTGGCGGATTGTGTTGTAGGCTGGGATGAACAAGTACAAGGGAAGAACTACCTCCTGAGATCAATGAGCTTGTGTGTGTGTGAGGATGATCTGAATGATCCGACCCCTTGCTAGGGTGGTGGCTAGTCCTATTTATGGAGGCCCGGGTCCTCTTCCCAAATATTAGGCAGGAAGGGATCCCACAACGGCCAATTGGAAGGGGGACAACTAGTACAAGCTATCCTAACAAAAGGTGGTTTTCGCCTGCCAGAGGCTCTGGTGTTGACGCAGTCGTGGGCTCCGCTATGCATCGATATGGAAACCTTTGCCTGACGCCTCGGGACTCCTCGCTTGCGCCTGCCCCTTTAGCACCGAAGAGGAAACGAGTACTCGACACCCGCTGGTGCCCGCCTGGCGCCCGCTTGGACTTGGTCGTCATGGCTCACGTCACGGGAACCTCATGAGGTGCCCCTCGCCTTGATCTCTCCGCCCTCGCGAGCCAGCCTAGCGAGGCTTCACCTTAGGAGGTCTTGTGTCGCCCGCCTCGCGAGGTTTGGCCCCTCGCGAGGGTATTGAGCATTTGCTGGTGAAGATGGGCCATACCAGGCCGCTAGTGCAGCCACGCCATGGGCAGCAGGCAGGCAAGTCTGGGGACCCCCGTTCCCAGAACGCTGATAGCCACTATTGAGATGGTCAACTCCCCGTTTGAGGTTACAGCCCCCGTGGCCCTGCATGAGCAGTTTTCCCCTTCGAGGATGTGTCCCCCCCGGTGAGCTTCCCAAGGTGATTTTCTTCTTTGCCGATCTTGATTGTGGTGTTCCATCTAAGTATGTGGTGATGAATAATGCAAAAAATTATTAGCTTCGATGCCATGCTATACATAGTGGTTTAAATAACTTGTGTTTCTTATACTGGAAAGTAATTCAGAATTTGTTTCTGTTTCAATTTTAGCCCTGATGCAGACAAGGATTGTGTGGTTGTACATGTCACTCGCTATGAGGTGGATGAAATGAATATACGCACTAGGAAAACATAGTTTTTAGGCCGTTGCATCTGTTGGGGAACGTAGTAATTTCAAAAAAATTCCTACGCACATGCAAGATCATGGTGATGCATAGCAACGAGAGGGGAGAATGTTGTCTACGTACCCTCGTAGACCGAAGCGGAAGCATTGACGCAACATAGAGGAAGTAGTCGTACGTCTTCCCGATCCGACCGATCCAAGTACCGTTACTCCGGCACCTCCGAGTTCTTGGCACACGTTCAGCTCGATGACGATCCCCGGGCTCCGTTCCAGCAAAGCTTCGGGGAGGAGTTCCGTCAGCACGACAGCGTGGTGATGATCTTGATGCACTACCGGCGCAGGGCTTCGCCTAAGCACTGCAACAATATGACCGAGGTGGAATATGGTGGGGGGGGGCACCGCACACGGCTAAGGAATGATCACGAAGATCAACTTCCCTCTGGGGTGCCCCCTGCCTCCGTATATAAAGGATCCAGGGGGAGGGGCTGGCCGGCCAAGCCCTTGGCACGCCAGGAGAGTCCTACTCCCTCCGGGAGTAGGATTCCCCCCCCCCTAATCCTAGTTGGACTAGGACTCCTCAAGGGGGAGAGGGAGAGAGGGGGCCGGCCACCTCTCCTAGTCCTAATAGGACTAGGGGAAGGGGGGAGGCGCGCGGCCACCTAGGGCAGCCCCTTTTCTCCTTTCCACTAAGGCCCACTATGGCCCATTTGGCTCCCGGGGGGTTCCGGTAACCCTCCCGGTATTCCGGTAAAATCCTGATTTCACCTGGAACACTTCCGATGTCCAAGCATAGGCTTCCAATATATCAATCTTTATGTCTCGACCATTTCGAGACTCCTCATCATGTCCGTGATCACATCCGGGACTCCGAACAACCTTCGGTACATCAAAATGCATAAACTCATAATAACTGTCATCGTAACGTTAAGCGTGCGGACCCTACGGTTCGAGAACAATGTAGTCATGACCGAGACACGTCTCCGGTCAATAACCAATAGCGGGACCTGGATGCCCATATTGGCTCCTACATATTCTACGAAGATCTTTATCGGTCAGACCGCATAACAACATACGTTGTTCCCTTTGTCATCGGTATGTTACTTGTCCGAGATTCGATCGTTAGTATCCAATACTTAGTTCAATCTCGTTACCGGCAAGTCGCTTTACTCGTTCCGTAATACATCATCCCGCAACTAACTCATTAGTTGCAATGCTTGCAAGGCTTAAGTGATGTGCATTACCGAGAGGGGCCAGAGATACCTCTCCGACAATCGGAGTGACAAATCCTAATCTCGAAATACGCCAACCCAACATCTACCATTGGAGACACCTGTAATACCCCTTTATAATCACCCAGTTACGTTGTGACGTTTGGTAGTACCCAAAGTGTTCCTATGGCAAACAGGAGTTGCATAATCTCATAGTCATAGGAACATGTATAAGTCATGAATAAAGCAATAGCAACATACTAAACGATCGGGTGCTAAGCTAATATAATGGGTCATGTCAATCAGATCATTCAACCAATGATGTGACCTCGTTAATCAAATAACAACTCTTTGTTCATGGTTAGGAAACATAACCATCTTTGATTAACGAGCTAGTCTAGTAGAGGCATACTAGTGACACTCTGTTTGTCTATGTATTCACACATGCATTATGTTTCCGGTTAATACAATTCTAGCATGAATAATAAACCTTTATCATGATATAAGGAAATAAATAATAACTTTATTATTGCCTCTAGGGCATATTTCCTTCAGTCTCCCACTTGCACTAGAGTCAATAATCTAGATTACACTGTAATGATCCTAACACCCATGGAGTCTTGGTGCTGATCATGTTTTGCTCGTGGAAGAGGCTTAGTCAACGGGTCTGCAACATTCAGATCCGTATGTATCTTGCAAATCTCTATGTCTCCCACCTGGACTAGATCCCGGATGGAGTTGAAGCGTCTCTTGATGTGTTTGGTCCTTTTGTGAAATCTGGATTCCTTTGCCAAGGCAATTGCACCAGTATTGTCACAAAAGATTTTCATTGGACCCGATGCACTAGGTATGACACCTAGATCGGATATGAACTCCTTCATCCAGGCTCCTTCATTTGCTACTTCCGAAGCAGCTATGTACTCCGCTTCACATGTAGATCCCGCTACGATGCTTTGTTTAGAACTGCACCAACTGACAGCTCCACCGTTTAATGTAAACACGTATCCGGTTTGCGATTTAGAATCGTCCGGATCAGTGTCAAAGCTTGCATCAACGTAACCTCTTACGGTGAGCTCTTTGTCACCTCCATATATGAGAAATATATCCTTAGTCCTTTTCAGGTATTTCAGGATGTTCTTGACCGCTGTCCAGTGATCCACTCCTGGATTACTTTGGTACCTCCCTACTAAACTTATAGCAAGGCACACATCAGGTCTGGTACACAGCATTGCATACATGATAGAGCCTATGGCTGAAGCATAGGGAACATCTTTCATTTTCTCTCTATCTTCTGCAGTGGTCGGGCTTTGAGTCTTACTCAATCTCACACCCTGTAACACAGGCAAGAACCCTTTCTTTGCTTGATCCATTTTGAACTTCTTCAAAATCTTGTCAAGGTATGTGCTTTGTGAAAGTCCAATTAAGCGTCTTGATCTATCTCTATAGATCTTTATGCCTAATATGTAAGCAGCTTCTCTGAGGTCTTTCATTGAAAACCTTTTATTCAAGTATCCCTTTATGCTATCCAGAAATTCTATATCATTTCCAATCAGTAATATGTCATCCACATATAATATTAGAAATGCTATAGAGCTCCCACTCACTTTCTTGTAAATACAAGCTTCTCCGAAAGTCTGTATAAAACCAAATGCTTTGATCACACTATCAAAGCGTTTATTCCAACTCCGAGAGGCTTGCACCAGTCCACAAATGGATCGCTGGAGCTTGCACACTTTGTTAGCTCCCTTTGGATTGACAAAACCTTCCGGTTGCATCATATACAATTCTTCTTCCAGAAATCCATTCAGGAATGCAGTTTTGACATCCATCTGCCAAATTTCATAATCATAAAATGCGGCAATTGCTAACATGATTCGGACAGACTTAAGCATCGCTACGGGTGAGAAAGTCTCAACGTAGTCAATCCCTTGAACTTGTCGAAAACCTTTTGCGACAAGTCGAGCTTTGTAGATAGTAACATTACCATCAACGTCAGTCTTCTTCTTAAAGATCCATTTGTTCTCAATTGCTTGCCGATCATCAGGCAAGTCAACCAAAGTCCATACTTTGTTCTCATACATGGATCCCATCTCAGATTTCATGGCTTCAAGCCACTTTGCGGAATCTGGGCTCACCATCGCTTCTTCATAGTTCGTAGGTTCATCATGATTTAATATCATGACCTCCAGAACAGGATTACCGTACCACTCTGGTGCGGATCTCACTCTAGTTGATCTACGAGGTTCAGTAGTATCTTGATCTAAAGTTTCATGATCATCATAATTAGCTTCCTCATTTATTGGTGTAGGTGTCGCAGAAACAGTTTTCTGTGATGTACTACTTCTCAATAAAGGAGTAGGTACAGTTACCTCGTCAAGTTCTACTTTCCTCCCACTCACTTCTTTCGAAAGAAACTCCTTATCTAGAAAGTTTCCGAACTTAGCAACAAAAGTCTTGCCTTCGGATCTGTGATAGAAGGTGTATCCAACAGTTTCCTTTGGATATCCTATGAAGACACATTTCTCCGATTTGGGTTCGAGCTTATCTGGTTGAAGCTTTTTCACATAAGCATCGCAGCCCCAAACTTTAAGAAACGACAACTTTGGTTTCTTGCTAAACCATAGTTCATAAGGCGTCGTCTCAACGGATTTAGATGGTGCCCTATTTAACGTGAATGCGGCCGTCTCTAGAGCGTATCCCCAGAACAATAGCGGTAAATCAGTAAGAGACATCATAGATCGCACCATATCTAGTAAAGTACGATTACGACGTTCGGACACACCATTACGCAGTGGTGTTCCGGGTGGCGTGAGTTGCGAAACTATTCCACAATTTTTCAAATGTACACCAAACTCGTAACTCAAATATTCTCCTCCACGATCTGGTCGTAGAAACTTTATTTTCTTGTTACGATGATTTTCAACTTCACTCTGAAATTCTTTGAACTTTTCAAATGTTTCAGACTTGTGTTTCATTAAGTAGATATACCCATATCTGCTCAAATCATCTGTGAAGGCGAGAAAATAACGATATCCGCCACGAGCCTCAACATTCATCGGACCACATACATCCGTATGTATGATTTCCAACAAATCTGTTGCTCTCTCCATAGTTCCGGAGAACGGTGTTTTAGTCATCTTGCCCATGAGGCACGGTTCGCAAGTGCCAAGTGATTCATAATCAAGTGACTCCAAAAGTCCATCAGTACGGAGTTTCTTCATGCGCTTTATACCGATATGACCTAAACGGCAGTGCCACAAATAAGTTGAACTATCATTATCAACTCTGCATCTTTTGGCTTCAACATTATGAATATGTGTATCACTACTATCGAGATTCATCAAAAATAGACCACTCTTCAAGGGTGCATGACCATAAAAGATATTACTCATATAAATAGAACAACCATTATTCTCTGATTTAAATGAATAACCGTCTCGCATCAAACAAGATCCAGATATAATGTTCATGCTCAACGCTGGCACCAAATAACAATTATTTAGGTCTAATACTAATCCCGAAGGTAGATGTAGAGGTAGCGTGCCAACTGCGATCACATCGACTTTGGAACCATTTCCCACGCGCATCGTCACCTCGTCCTTTGCTAGTGTCCGCTTATTCTGTAGTCCCTGTTTTGAGTTGCAAATATTAGCAACAGAACCAGTATCAAATACCCAGGTGCTACTGCGAACATTAGTAAGGTACACATCAATAACATGTATATCACATATACCTTTGTTCACCTTGCCATCCTTCTTATCCGCCAAATACTTGGGGCAGTTCCGCTTCCAGTGACCAGTCTGCTTGCAGTAGAAGCACTCAGTTTCAGGCTTAGGTCCAGACTTGGGTTTCTTCTCTTGACCAGCAACTCGCTTGCCGTTCTTCTTGAAGTTCCCCTTTTTCTTCCCTTTGCCCTTTTTCTTGAAACTAGTGGTTTTGTTAACCATCAACACTTGATGCTCCTTCTTGATTTCTACCTCCGCAGCTTTTAGCATTGCGAAGAGCTCGGGAATCGTCTTGGTCATCCCTTGCATATTATAGTTTATCACGAAGCTCTTGTAGCTTGGTGGCAGTGATTGGAGAATTCTGTCAATGACGCAATCATCTGGAAGAGTAACTCCCAATTGAATCAAGTGATTATTATACCCAGACATTTTGAGTATATGCTCACTGACAGAACTGTTCTCCTCCATCTTGCAGCTATAGAACTTATTGGAGACTTCATATCTCTCAATCCGGGCATTTGCTTGAAATATTAACTTCAACTCCTGGAACATCTCATATGCTCCATGACGTTCAAAACGTCGTTGAAGTCCCAGTTCTAAGCCGTAAAGCATGGCACACTGAACTATCGAGTAGTCATCAGCTTTGCTCTGCCAGACGTTCATAACTTCTGGTGTTGCTCTAGCAGCAGGCCTGGCACCTAGCGGTGCTTCCAGGACGTAATTCTTCTATGCAGCAATGAGGATAATCCTCAAGTTACGGACCCAGTCCGTGTAATTGCTACCATCATATTTCAACTTTGCTTTCTCAAGGAACGCATTAAAATTTAACGGAACAACAGCATGAGCCATCTATCTACAATCAACATAAACAAGCAAGATACTATCAGATACTAAGTTCATGATAAGTTTAAGTTCAGTTAATCAAATTAATTAAGAACTCCCAAAGTGATCACGTGATCCAAATCTACTAAACCATAACCGATCATCACGTGATATGCAGTAGTTTTCAATGGTGAACATCGTTATGTTGATCATATCTACTATATGATTCACGCTCGACCTTTCGGTCTCTGTGTTCCGAGGTCATATCTTATATGCATAGCTCGTCAAGTATAACCTGAGTATTCCACGTGTGCAACTGTTTTGCACCCGTTGTATTTGAACGTAGAGCCTATCACACCCGATCATCACGTGGTGTCTCAGCACGAAGAACTTTTGCAACGGTGCATACTCAGGGAGAACACTTCTTGATAATTTAGTGAGAGATCATCTTATAATGCTACCGTCAATCAAAGCAAGATAAGATGCATAAAAAGATAAACATCACATGCAATCAATATAAGTGATTATGATATGGTCATCATCATCTTGTGCTTGTGATCTCCATCTCTGAAGCACCGTCATGATCACCATCGTCACCGGCGCGACACCTTGATCTCCATCATAGCATCGTTGTCGTCTCGCCAATCTTATGCTTCCACGACTATCACTACCGCTTAGTAATAAAGTAAAGCATTACATCGCGATTGCATTGCATACAATAAAGCGACAACCATATCGCTCCTGCCAGTTGCTGATAACTCGGTTACAAAACATGATCATCTCATATAATAAAATTTAGCATCATGTCTTGACCATATCACATCACAACATGCCCTGCAAAAACAAGTTAGACGTCCTCTACTTTGTTGTTGCAAGTTTTACGTGGCTGCTATGGGCTTTCAGCAAGAACTCATCTTACCTACGCATCAAAAACCACAACGATAGTTTGTCAAATAGACTCCGTTTTAACCTTCTCAAGGACCGGGCGTAGCCACACTCGGTTCAACTAAAGTTGGAGAGACAGTCTTCCGCAAGCCATCTATGTGCAAAGCACGTCGAGGGAACCGGTCTCGCGTAAGCGTACGCGTAAGGTTGGTCCGGATCGTCTCGTCCAACAATACCGCTGAACCAAAGTATGACATGCTGGTACGCAGTATGACTTGTATCGTCCACAACTTACTTGTGTTCTACTCGTGCAAATAACATCAAACCATAAAAACCTAGGCTCTGATACCACTGTTGGGGAACGTAGTAATTTCAAAAAAAAATCCTACGCACACGCAAGATCATGGTGATGCATAGCAACGAGAGGGGAGAGTGTTGTCTACGTACCCTCGTAGACCGAAGCGGAAGAGTTGACGCAACGTAGAGGAAGTAGTCGTACGTCTTCCCGATCCGACCGATCCAAGTACCGTTACCCCGGCACCTCCGAGTTCTTGGCACACGTTCAGCTCGATGACGATCACCGGGCTCCGATCCAGCAAAGCTTCGGGGAGGAGTTCTGTCAGCACGACAGCGTGGTGACGATCTTGATGCACTACCGGCGCAGGGCTTCGCCTAAGCACTGCAACAATATGACCGAGGTGGAATATGGTGGGGGGGGGGCACCGCACACGGCTAAGGAACGATCACGAAGATCAACTTCCCTCTGGGGTGCCCCCTGCCTCCGTATATAAAGGATCCAGGGGGAGGGGCTGGCCGGCCAAGCCCTTGGCGCGCCAGGAGAGTCCTACTCCCTCCGGGAGTAGGATTCCCCCCCTAATCCTAGTTGGACTAGGACTCCTCAAGGGGGAGAGGGAGAGAGGGGCCCGGCCACCTCTCCTAGTCCTAATAGGACTAGGGGAAGGGGGGAGGCGCGCGGCCACCTAGGGCAGCCCCTTTTCTCCTTTCCACTAAGGCCCACTATGGCCCATTTGGCTCCCAGGGGGTTCCGGTAACCCTCCCGGTATTCCGGTAAAATCCTGATTTCACCTGGAACACTTCCGATGTCCAAACATAGGCTTCCAATATATCAATCTTTATGTCTCAACCATTTCGAGACTCCTCGTCATGTCCGTGATCACATCCGGGACTCCGAAGAACCTTCGGTACATCAAAATGCATAAACTCATAATAACTGTCATCGTAACGTTAAGCGTGCGGACCCTACGGTTCGAGAACAATGTAGTCATGACCGAGACACGTCTCCGGTCAATAACCAATAGCGGGACCTGGATGCCCATATTGGCTCCTACATATTCTACGAAGATCTTTATCGGTCAGACCGCATAACAACATACGTTGTTCCCTTTGTCATCGGTATGTTACTTGTCCGAGATTCGATCGTCAGTATCCAATACTTAGTTCAATCTCGTTACCGGCAAGTCTCTTTACTCGTTCCGTAATACATCATCCCGCAACTAACTCATTAGTTGCAATGCTTGCAAGGCTTAAGTGATGTGCATTACCGAGAGGGCCCAGAGATACCTCTCCGACAATCGGAGTGACAAATCCTAATCTCGAAATACGCCAACCCAACATCTACCATTGGAGACACCTGTAATACTCCTTTATAATCACCCAGTTACGTTGTGACGTTTGGTAGTACCCAAAGTGTTCCTCTGGCAAACGGGAGTTGCATAATCTCATAGTCATAGGAACATGTATAAGTCATGAATAAAGCAGTAGCAACATACTAAACGATCGGGTGCTAAGCTAATATAATGGGTCATGTCAATCAGATCATTCAACCAATGATGTGACCTCGTTAATCAAATAACAACTCTTTGTTCATGGTTAGGAAACATAACCATCTTTGATTAACGAGCTAGTCTAGTAGAGGCATACTAGTGACACTCTGTTTGTCTATGTATTCACACATGCATTATGTTTCCGGTTAATACAATTCTAGCATGAATAATAAACCTTTATCATGATATAAGGAAATAAATAATAACTTTATTATTGCCTCTAGGGCATATTTCCTTCAGCATCCTGGAAGCCATTTGTGCTTATACCGATGTCGAGTTGTATTTAGCCTCACTGTTGTCAGGCGTGTTGTCTAGGGTGTACTGAAGCACAAGAAGTTCAAAGCTACACCTTCGTTTGTGAGGCATACTGTGATACATCTCCAACATATCTACTTTTTCTCACACTTTTCCTCTTGTTTTGGACTCTGATTTGCATGATTTGAATGAAACTAACCACGGACTGACGCTGTTTTCAGCAGAACTACCATGGTGTTGTTTTTCTGCAGAAATAGAAATTCTCGGAATGGAACAAAACTTCACGAGGAATTTTTATATAATAAACAAGAATTTCTAGAGCCAAGACCTACCGGAGAGGGCCACTGGGTGGGCACAACTCACCAGGGTGCGCCCCCCTCTCCTGGCGCGCCAAGGTGGGTTGTACCCACCTGGTGGCCCTGCTAACCCTGAAACTGACGTTATAAATTCCTAGTTTCGGAGAAAAATATCAGGGAGAAAGAATTATTGCGATCCACGAGACGGAGCCGCCGCCAAGCCCTGTTCTTCCTTGGGAGGGCAGATGTGGAGTCCGTTTGGGGCCTCGGAGAGGGGGATCTTCGTTCTTCATCATCACCAACCCTTCTCCATCGCCAATTCCATGATGCTCCCCATCGGAAGTGTGTAATTCCTTCGTAGGCTCGCTGGTCGGTGAGGAGTGGGATGAGATTCATCATGTAATGGAGTTAGTTTTGTTAGGTCTTGATCCCTAGTATCCACTATGTTCTTAGATTGATGTTGCTATGACTTTGCCATGCTTAATGCTTGTCACTTTGGGCCCGGGTGCCATGAACTCAGATCTGAACCGTTTATGAATTCATCATTATATCCATGTGTTTAGATCCGATCTTGCAAGTTATAGTCACCTACTATGTGTTATGATCCGGTAACCCCGGAGTGACAATAACTAGGACTTCTTTTGGTGATTACCGTAGTTTGAGGAGTTCATGTATTCAGTATGTGTTAATGCTTTGTTCCGGTTCTCAATTAAAAGGAGGCCTTAATATTCCTTAGTTTCCAATATGGACCAGTTGCCACGGGAGGGTAGGACAAAAGATGTCATGCAAGTTCTTTTAATAAAGCATGTATGACTATTTACGAAATACATGCCTACATTCTATCGATGAACTAGAGCTAGTGTCGTATCACCCTAGGTTATAACTGTCACATGATGAAAATCATCCAGCAAGTCACTGATCAAATGCCTACGAACTTATCCTATATTGCTTCTGCTAAGTTACTACTACTATCATCACTGTTACACTTGCTACAAAATTACTGATATCACTGTTACTATTGTTGATGTCACTACTATCAAAGTTATCAAACTACTTTGCTATTGATCACTTTGCTGCAGATAATTAATCTCCAGGTGTGGTTGAATTGAGAACTCAGCTGCTAGTAATTTCAAATATTCTTTGGCTCTGCTTGTGTCGAATCTATAAATTTGGGTTAAATACTTTACCCTCGTAAACTGTTGCGACCCCCTATACTTGTGGGTTATCAAGACCTTTTTCTGGCGCTGTTGTCGGGGAGCATAGCTATATTTGTTGATTCACTTGGTATTATTATCATATTATCTCTATGAAGAATCTGAAGGATCCAAAGACTAAGATATTGCCCTCAAAGACGAGAGAAGGTAAGGAACGGCCATCCAGTTCTGCTTTAGATTCACCTTCTGTTTTGAGTAAAATTGCAACACCACCACATGCTATTAGTTTTGATATGTCGCAAGTTATTGATGATGCTACTTCTACTATGAATGATGCTTATGATGATGCTAGTACCTTGCTTGATAATGATGATGTGCCACTTGGTGAATTTCTTGATAAACAAATTGCTAGAGTTATACAACATGATGTTGTTGAAGCTGATGATGAGCTTGACACTAAATCTCCTGAAACACCTGCTAGGAGTAGCCTTCCTAGATATGAATTGCCTAAGGTACCGGAAGGTTATGTTATGAGTGAAGAAACAACTAGAGATATTCTTGCTTGCAATGATAGAGATGATCTAGAGAAATTATTACACAAGTATAAAGAAAAATCTCTGAATGCTAGAATGAAGTGTGATCCTAAGTTTGCTACTTCACCTATTTTTATTGATGATACGGATTATGAATTCTTTGTCGACCCAGATTTATGAGTGCCAAGGCCACAAGGTTATCTTCAGGAAGGTTCACAGGATTGAGCTGCTGCCACACGTCCTCGATGATGTTCATGGCAAGGTCCGTCTTGTGTCGAACCCAAATTGGATCAAGGCATGAAATAGTTGCCCCAGCTAGTGTTTAATAGTAGTTTGCATTGTGTCTAATTATCTGAACCTTGCCTATTAGAGCCCTCTAGGGCTAGTACTCTGTTTGAATCCGTCTATGGGAACTACTGCTACTTTTGTGTGCCCGTGAATCATGTGAGAAACATCGTAATTTTTGCCAAAACAGATGCGTCCTCACTAGTTTTTTCATGATATGGCATGGTAAGACATAAGTTGTCACGGTTTACCATACGAGCAGTGTGTGTTTGATGAAATACAGTACTCGTTCGAGAACTGTGCGCCGACGTATACATAAGTACTTGTAAACAATGTTGGTGCTACCCCACTTGTAAGAATTATTGCAAAACATGACACATTAGCTCAGCTCACTTCAACACTAGGCTATCGACGAGCTAACAATCAATAATCTGTTGTCTAACATATAAGCAACTACGTATATTGTTACAGTGGTTCATGCAGTTAACTGAGGCCACAATGTAAATTCCAAACGTTCACATGCTAGTCCAGCGTTCATGTGGAACACTAACATTAAACTCGGCTTTATGAAAAACTTGAACAACATAAGTTAAGCAATTTTATACATCTCAATGATTCATAGAACATAAGAAACATATACTAGTTCACAACAAAAGACAAAGTTGTGAGTAGGTTTACAAATCAGGAAAAATCAAGCAAGGCTTCTCTGAGCAAAGGGCCTCCCGGCAGGCTTAAATTTCCTAGAGTTCACTCTGGTTTTTTCTTGTTGCCACCATCCAGGGTTAGGTTTCCTCATTCTAGAATAACCAATTATTATTGTGTTCTCAGCTAGAATGTTGACCTGAACCATGTAGTGTACTGACCATCTGGAATTCTTGTGCATTCCACTAAATTTAAGCACCGCTATTTGCAGAAATAAGCATACCACAATGCCTCTTGTCCGCGCACCTGTCCCAAAACCTCCGTGCAGCCATGCCAGCTAGTCCTCGGTCCATGGATGAACTGGTAGAAAGTGCATTCCGAACTAGGATGTAGTTGTTTTCGCTCATCCCTGCACTGCAATCAGGAAGTAAAACGTATGAATCAACTTCTTTTAGATTAAGTTCATCATTGTACCTAGTTACTACCAATGTAGGAATACCTAGAAGACAAGTGGTTAGAGGACGACATCAATAGCCGTCTCATTTTGTGCAGTTGTACTAAAACTAAGGTGCATTGCGCAGATAGAAACGATATGGAGACAGACATCCCTATTTGCGCAAATACGAGATACGGTTATTTAAACAGTGCCAGTTATTTGCAGTGGCATATGATTAACATCAGCATATATTGTGTTATAATTGGCACTACATTGACAATATGAAAGTGCCCTTAAGTAAGTAGCATCACATAACATCAACATTGCCACTAGATTAACATGCAGAACAATAGCATTAGTATTATTGTCATGAGAGTAGCACATGGTTAGTAAATGTGCAATAAAATTTGTGCAGTTCCACTTGGATGAAGCAATGTTAGCGGTGTGAGATTTAAGTGTAACTGTAAAAACACAATTCATGGGAAATAAAGCAAGATAGAAGCACTTCATAAAATGGTGGCAGCATTGCTTCAATTTATCGATGGCACTAGACCATTACTTATAGTGACATTAATTAGGTGGCATTGCTTAATGCTTCATGTGATTTTACATTAACGGTAGCGATATGGGCGTAGAGATAGCAGGGCATAAAGTGGTAAGGTAGATATGGTTGCCGAGAGCGGCAAACACTCAGGCAGCGTGTTTGCATTTGTCCCTTTTTTATCTCCTCGGCACCATTTTCCTATGTGAGCACAGGAAATCTATACCTGCTCATTCTCATTTGTTTTGTCCCCCAACACCCCTCACTTTCTTTCCTCTTCGACCAAGAGACAGGTCCACTTCCCCCCACCCTTCGCCATCCACCAAGCTTTCTTTGCCTTTTGAACCAAGAGACCGGTTGGGTAGCCAGTATCCACTACTTTCCCTCGTTTCCTCTTAGAACCAAGTCCTAGATTCATGCTACAGCTTTCCCACTTTCTTCCCTGTTTGAACCAACTCTTAGATTCGACTGTATGAACTAGCTTTACCTATAATAATAGTAAAAGTCTAGGTGGCTTTGGAATATCCGACAGAAGTAGAAAAAGATCCGCACGTAGCCAGGTGGGGAGCTGGAGCAGTAGAGCAAGGCAGGTTTCGAAGGAATATACACCTGAGGTTCGTCGTCATGTGGCAAAGACGGCGTCGGGAGGCCGCATCTTGCCCATAATACCGCAGGGAGGAAGAAGGGGTCGGAGGCCCTCCTGAGCCGGCGCTCTCTCGAAGAGAACGTCACGGCCGCCGACCGGGACGTGCAGGAAGCCGTTGGTCTCCTCCCTTGCCGCTGACGACAGCATGAATAATGCACCTACACCCCTACCCCGGTCGAGGTGGTCTGGCCAGATTTGTGACGAGCCGTGAGCAGAGAGAGAGTGTGGACACCTATGTCTTGCTTAAGTCTGGAGAGCATGAGAGAGTGAAAGAGAGGAACCCTAGTAAAGCAAGCGCTAAGGCTCCTACTTATATATATATGTACTCGCGAGTGGGTGTGAGAGAACTAGTGCGTTCGTGCACCTCTTCTCTCCGTGAGAGTACAATATACTATGCCCATAGGAGTAATAGTATAAGTGTGTCACGTGTGAGTTAAAATAAAAGGTGTGCGACGTCTTTTTTTAGAAGTTCTGAGGGTAGGGTGTGAAGAGCACATATGTGTGTGACGTCTACCTGCAGATACACGGTGGGTGCGAGAGGACTCGGGAGAGTCGTGACTCGTGAGGGTGCATGTGTCCGTGAGAGAGAGGGGGCACATATCAATGCAATGCATGTGTCCGTAAATCATACTCCCTCCGTCCCAAAATTCTTGTCTTAAATTTATCTAGATACGAATGTATCTAACACTAAAATGTGAATAAAAACATATGTATGTAGACAAATCAAAGACAAGAATTTTGGGACGGAGGGAGTATCTGACAAATGTTCGTCACAAGCCGTTTCCCGACGAATGCCATAAGAACCATTAGATCGACATCCGACAGTGTCAATTTTGCCATGTCATTTAATAGAACAGCCACTCCTCCGACACACAAATCTTCCACGTGAGTGTTAGCAACTTCCGTATGCTCCTCCCTCCTTTCCAAAATGCGGTGCATATAGCTTTATTGAAAATTCAAACCTCGCAAACTTTTACCGAGTTTTCGTGTACCAAAATGCACATATAGAGTACCCAGTATATATCATTTCATTCAAATTCAAGAGGTAACTATATATATGGGGGAGGAGTCTACAAAGAAAGACCGCCGTATCACCTGCAGGAATTTCAACCATCCTTTGGCGTGGAGGAATATCATAGGAACTCTATATGATATGATTTTTTCCTTTAGAGCCAATTGGTTCATAGGAATAGATTCATATACTCCACATTTCAAAGGAAATAAACATGATATCATTTGTATAGCTTTAGAGCCACTTGGTCCATATGAATGGATTCCTATACTCCCATAATTTCAAAGGAAAATAAACATTAGTGTATATTCAATAGAAAAGTTCCTATGATGTGAACCAAATGGCATATCTTTTCTAATCCCTCCTCATAGGAATTGAGATACATGTCATCTCTAGATTCAATAGAAAAGTTCCTATGATGTGAACCAAATGACATCTCTTTTCCAATCCCTACTCGTAGGAATTGAGATACATGTCATCTCTTTCCCTACAACTTCCATGTATACATCTTCTATTCCTAAATAGCTAGTACAACCCACTAGTAGCTTTTTCCCTAGACATGCAACTATGGCACAACAACACATCATGCATGCAAGTCATAAATCACATTGTTTTTGTACTTTATGCACGTAAGCACCACATCATGAATTCATGCATGTTGCTCATAAGTTATTTCTTGCATTAGATTTTGTATTGACAATGTATGTGTTGGTCACGTGCACACATATGTAGTTCACATTCACATTTTTGTTAGAAATGTCATTCTTTTAACTGTAATTCACTTTTTCTCTTTGTACTCCCTCCGTCTAGGTATGTAAGTCATCTTCCGAAAACCAAATAATCCCAAAACACTTAGGCACGGTAAATTAACTCCCCCTTGTTTATTGTTTCGTGACATATCAACCAATAAGAGATGTGGGCCGTGCATGCTTTCAATGGCTTGAGACTTTCAAACATGACATGCAGTCATTAATTCATTGCATGGAATGCTATTAACTAGCAAAAAAACCTAAGATGACTGATACACCTAGACAGAGGGAGTATTACATTTTCATTTTAAGGATACATTCACCTCCCATTAGTTATAGATGTTTTTGGAGGAACTTTTATGCATTACTCTGAGTAGATTAGCAAATTTCACGTGGCCCCGGGTATACCAAAATGTAGGGCCCATGCATCATTGCCTTTCGGTTGAACCTACGTCCACAATTTTTTGTACGTATATCTCCACTGATCCCCAAACCCAAATTGTTGCCTCGTTCCCGTAAAACCAAATGGCTCACACATATTAAGGCATCGACTCAAACTCAATCCCTCTCCCGTTTACTATGACGTGGCCCCGCATGCCGTAGTACGCCTACAAACCCTACCGCCGCACGCATCATTGGTTTTCTTCAAGAGGACGAGGGTGAAGCGGATTTGTGGTGGAGGCACTTTAAAAAAGGATTTGTAGTGGAGGCCCCTACCCTAGGGTGCCCTAGGTAGCTGCCGCACACATACTTGGTTTTCTCTTTTCTTATGCTCTTGCGCCCTAGAGTGAAATGATGGTTGCTTCGTCTGTCTAGCTTAAAGAGGGAAAGGTGGGGCTTTGTGATTTGACCCCTCATCGCTCATTTACTACTACTGCGGTGCTACGACCGGGGTGCCTCCAAGTCGAACCGCTGCTCCAAACTGTAATTTGGGGCATCGCACGTGGAACAAGACGGCGGATGAGCCACATGTCGGCCAAAGGGGTCATGTTAAGTGTCTCGCCATTTTGTGTGCGGACTGACCCTGCTTGAGTTGCTACACCAACACGACAGGAGCAACCTACCACTTGGTTTTGCTCCTTGGTGAATCCTGACTATATTGATCTCAAAAGATACTACCCTCGCCGTCTTGGTTTATAGGGCGTGCATGTAGTTCTAGGTCATCCATTTTACTAACTAAATATGAGTTACTATGTCACAAAAATATATCATTGGATACTTAAGCGGATGTAGTTTTTAAACATATACTGTTCATCACATATATAGCTAGTTAAATTCTCAAGCTAGAATGACGTGCATGCCTTGTAAACCGATACAGAGGAAGTAGTAAAAATGAGGTGATTTTACCGAGCGATGGGCGGGGGAGCATGGCCTGTCATGCGGTCCCACATGTCATGATGTACCAAGGCGATGTGTGTCCCTCTTGAGGCAGAACAATGGCAGAAGCAATACATGGTTTTCTTAAGGAGATGACGGCTAAGCGGATTCAGCGAAGTGTGAAATAATGGTTGCTTCGTCCGTCTGGGAAGGTGCGGCATTGTGATTTGACGTATCATTTCTCATTACTACTACTGGGGCAGTATGACTGGGGTTCGTCCCCCTGCTGTTCTGCACTGTTATTTGGTGCATGACACGTCGACCCGGTTGCTATATGTCCCACATGTCGGGGAGAGGAAGTACATAATTCATGAAATCGAGCGTTGACGGAGGAGTACAAGACATGGCTTGGTTTTTGCTGCTTTGCGTGATCCATCGGTACAAACCCAGACTAAAAAAAGGCGAGGACGAGTCTTTTCCCATGCGGTAGGCAGGGGAGTTTGGCATAGTCTGTTCGAGGCAGGAAGGGAAACAAGCAAATAAAGGTTGAGCGAAAATCTGATTTACGGTACCCACTATGGAGGTAGTACTACTTACTACTCCCTCCTTTCCGGTTTATAGGGATCATCTAAAAAAATTCGTTTTTCGTTTTATAAGTCTCAATTCTACTAGTAGTAGTACCATCACATGTTTGGATTTCGAGGTGCATTAAATCACCCGATGCAAGCAGTGTCAAGAGGAAACTCAGCAATGCATGTAGAAGTTCATGAAAAATTAGTGCTAATGCATGCATTCATTCTAATTAATGCCTCGGTAAACATAACTTCTTGAAAAAAACGAGCGTACTAATTACTTGTGCAAACTACGAAATTAATTCCACCACTCACCGTCTACCTTGGTTGGAGAGATTTTAAAATTGAGACATAAACCAGAAAGGAGGGAGTAGTAACATAGCCTAGGGTAGCTTGCTGCACCACGGACTCCAAGGAAATTGTTGTAGTACTACTCCTATGTACCACTGTACTACTCCTACTACTAAAAGACATATTTCGAACAATATGATAATCTCTCTAACCAAGGTAGGGACGAGGAGTAAACAGAGGGAGTAGTAAAAATTTCTCCTCGTCCTTCAAGCCACCGCGCGTGTGGGCGAGGGAGCGGGCGTAAGGTGTAGTAAGCAAGCTTCACCTCGTCCTACGAGCCACCACGCCCGTGTGCGGGGGAGACGACATACTAAGCAAGCTTCTCCTTGTTCTGCGAGTTGACGGGACACATCAAAAGTAATACGTACAGAGCATCTCCAGTGTATAGAGCCTTGCCTCTAAGGCAGGCCCCACATGGTTTGCCTCTTATCAAATGAAAAAACTGAGCATGTGAGATGGTGAACGGAGGGAGTACGATACCGTTTGTACTATAGTTCTTTTCCAGCTTCAATAAAAATGTTGCACGCAAGGTTTAAGAGAAACCTCGGCAATGCATGTACTCCCTCAATCCATATAGGGTATAAAATGTGTTTTGGAGGCTAACTTTGACCACTTGTTAGAGCAATAATATGACATCCAACTTAAATCTTACCATCAAATCCATACGTGGTCATTATACTACTAACAAATGCATGTGTTGCAATTAGTACGCAGATACAGTAGTCAACACTCACTATCTACTAGTACTAGTAGTACTCTACATTACTACTACTATGAGGCCATCCAACTATGTCCCGGGCTCCCGGCAGAATACCGCGGACACTGATTATTCATTCATATTTAAATTTGTTGTCACACAGCAAAATATCTCTACTCTTATAAAAAACCGAGTTGGGATGATGGTGTGCCTGCCATCTTGTAATATAGACTGTCCGATCTATATCTGACCGATAGAAAGCAAACTATGACAATTTTACAAAAGATACACGCACCTCTCTCCACATTTATAGATAAGGCCTTGTCTCGTTCATCCTTATCTCCCACAACCTCAATGCTGAGAAATCAAAAAAGGAAGTCTCTGGAACAATCTAGCATGATGGCCGCTGCCGCCTGCCGGCGCCGTCCATCCCCATGCCTCCGCCCAGTCCGACCACCAGTCACTGTCGGTGTCAAAACCGGCGGATCTTGGGTAGGGGGTCCCGAACTGTGCGTCAAGGCCGGATGGTAACAGGAGACAAGGGACACGATGTTTTTACCCAGGTTCGGGCCCTCTCGATGGAGGTAATACCCTACTCCTGCTTGATTAATATTGATGATATGGGTAGTACAAGAGTAGATCTACCACGAGATCAAGGAGGATAAACCCTAGAAGCTAGCCTATGGTATGATTGTTGTATGTTGTGTATGATCTATCGACTAGCCCGACCTCAGTTTATATAATGCACCAGAGGCCTAGGATAACAAGAGTCCTAGCCGAATACGCCGGTGGGGAGGAGTCCTTGTCTTGATCGCCAAGTCTTGTGGATTCTTCTTTGTATGCGGCAGCTGTCCGAACTGGCCCATGAGTATACGTCCATGGGGGTCCTCGGCCCAATCTAACAGATCGGTGGATGACGTAGTGAGTACCCCCTAGTCCAGGACGCCGTCAGTAGCCCCCTGAACCGGTCTTCAAGTTAGGGACGCTCCTCGATTCTTTCGAACTGTTCTTCATCTTCGATTGCCGGTCTTGAAAACTGGTTCAACAAATCTTCTCATCTTCGATCTTGAGGATCGCCAAAATGAATTCGACGAGTTTACACTCGGGTATCCGAGGAGCCCCTTTAAGTTTCCGGCCTTTATCAATGCCTTGTTTATTTTTATGCCACACCTCGGGTTTGAGTTGTTCCCGGGAGGAAGTGTCCTCTTGCGTCCGAGCTCTAACGCCGGACTGCATTCGAGGTATCCTTTGCAGCCGAGCACCAACGCCGGACCGCTTCCCAGCTCTAATGCCGGAATGTATCCAAGCTCCAACGCCGGACTATGTATCCGAGCTCCAACGCCGGACTGTATCCGAGCTCCAACACCGGACTGTATCCGAGCTCCAACGCTGGACTGTATCGGAGGTGTCGTAAATCACCTTGGTTCAAAGAAGTTTCAAGGAGTTTAGCCGAGCTTAATTCCGGAAATGCCCTCTATGGAGCCATCCACTAGCGCCCGAGCTTTATGCCGGACTACTTCCAAGGTGGTGCACCACCCCGAATGTGGGCCGATTTTTGTCAATATTTTTTATTGGTGCAATTTATTCTCTGCCGAGATATATAGCCAGTAGCCCTTAAGGTGGGTCTAAAACCCGAGATGCACATGAAGGATGACATAAGACCGCTGATCCCAGTAGCCGCTGAGACTCAGGTCGATTTGCAAAATTGGCCTGAGGATCAAGTCCTAGCTTGGCAGAATACTTCGGGACACTAAAAGCAGTGTGCTCAGTCCTCGAGACTCAGGTTGGGTGCGGCCGACCAACCTGAGGATCAAATTCTCCTCGGAAACTATATTGCACATAAAATTTTCTGCATTGGACAAGCAATGCAGTAGCCCCCGAGACACTGGTCGGGTGGCAACACCAGATCAGGGGATCGATGTGCCCCTTTAATATGTTTAAATAATAAGTCCGAAGCCCAGTAGCCCCCGAGCCTTAATGCGGGCACGGGTGGCCGAATTAAGGATCGATATCCATAGTAAAATCACAAATTGTGTGTAATGGCTCTATGTATCCAAGTACTTTACGTCATTTAATGCTCGGATCCGCATTGTACAAAACTTTGTTGACCGACCATACGCTTCCACCTCCTTGGCCAGTAGCCGAGGAGTGTTTGTCTTACTTTATAAATCCTTTATGAGGACGACAAACAAGGCAATCTGGCCATACGGTCTTATAAACAAAGGTACGCGGAGAGATATGTTATATTACTGTTTAACAGAAGAAATGTCTTCCAAAGAAAATAGTCACGCTATCGGTTCCTTTCTTTGGGTTGTCATGCTAAGCATGATCATAAAACCTCAGCTCTAATGTAAGAGCAAAATATCGAGGATTTAGTTTGGGAGGCTAGTTAATAGCCCCCGGTAGTGTTCGGCGACAGTCGAGGTCAAGCCGTAAACACTTCGGCCAATGTTATTTAACATAATCATCGGATTGCTGACCAGTTTACGCTTATTGTGACAGTTAGTTTTCGGATTTCTCCACTGAGGTGCTTAACCATGTGAGCTGGAAGCACAATCGCAGTGGTTCTCCCTTTGCACACCTAACCGAACAAAACGGAACGTAGGAAACAAGTGCAGGAGCCGGGCAACCCAACTATTGATCGAAGACACAATTCGAAACCGATGCATATATAACAATATCTGAGAATGTTTTTGCCGAATCCCTAAAAGGTGTCCGGCGTTGCACTGCGAGACTAATGTTGGAAAAGCACAAATAGTTTAAAAGTGCCAAAAAGCTTGGAAAACCAAGAAACGTCAGTAAAAACATGACGTCCGAACAATATCAAGTGTTCGGTGCCAATCCAAAAATTGGTCTTAGAAAAAAGAAGTGCTTTTGTCGTGCTTTAACATGATACATCCTATCTCAAGACTTCGAGCGGGTCAGCCTACGACTTCAACCTCCTATCCCGAGGGCGGAGTACTTCTCATCAGGCCAGTTTAGCAAACTAAACTCTAGCGGCTTTGAGAGAGAAATTAGGCTCCCCGGCTAGTGACCGCACACTCGTGTCGAAAAAAGGAGTGATAAATAATAATAATAAAACTTTGCAACGACTAAGAAGAAGAACATTTAATATACAACGGCTCAAATAAACTTAAGAGCCCCCATGTGACTTGGGTAGGAGAATGATTGCATGTACCGAAGTACTTATATCATATCTATGTTCAACCGAACTTTAAACGCGTCTTAACCGACCGTGGGCTTCTCCCTCTTCGGTCAAGGACCGAAAAGTGTTATGTACTCCATCGGTCGAGAATACCGACGGTGTTTCCAATAACCAGGCAATCAGGCCATAAGGCTGTAACAGACAAAGCGCGCTCAGGGAACTTATGCTATATTACTGCGAAATGTAAGAAGCATCCTCGAAGAAAATAGTACCCCCACCGATACCTTTATTCGATGCTCATTGTTATTCTGAGACTTGTGCAATAGATTTTTTGTACTCATGAGTTCCGTTGTGTGTCGACCATCATTGAAAACTATAAGAGCGCTAGCTTTCGGCTTCACCCAGTCTGAGGTCCAGCTCGGGCGACCCGATCGTGACAATCGCAGAGGTGCTCCCTTTACTCCCTAGCTGAACAATCAGGAACATAGGGGTAAACACAGGAGCGAGGCAACCCAGCTTGCAAATCGCTTAAGTCAATATGGTGCATATTGTGGCGTAATACACGAACAAGGAACGAAGCCGTACAAGTATAATCATATGCAATAGGAAAAGCTTCATAAAGGAAGCCCCCAAGTAAACGGGGTATTTGAATTTATGCGTCACAAACAAAGTTTGGACAAGGAAAAAAATTACAAGCAACTTTTTTTCAAAAAAGTATAACGCTTGGTCGAACCGAACACAAGTTAGAAATTAAAGCTTTGAGCATGAAAGCGACTTAGCTGGTTAATGTGTTCGCAGTCCGAGCTTGATGCGGGACAAGGTTCTATCCCCCTAGCCGGTCCCGAGGTGGCGGAGTGGAGAGCTCGACACGCCGAAGTGGTGACATAGCACGGTCGATGCAGACCGGCAGAGTGACGCCAAAGTCCCCATGTCATTTCCTGTCCACAAAAATAGTGCAAACGGGAGATAATAGTAATAATGATAATTAAAAAAAAATAGTTGCATAATGAATAATTTATGCAAAGTGAGTGATAAAAGACGTATGGCCTGGCGCCGAAGTCAATGTCGATGCAGGGGGTCGGCGTGATGCGGTGAAGGCGTGGCAAAGCCTGAATACGCAGGTCGGTCCGAGCTCCGGATGCGGCGTTCGCCGGACTATGTATGGAAACTGACCGAACCACCATGCGACTGTCGTGAATGCGACCACCATTTGATAGACCTGTGTACATATGATGGACAAACCAGAGTAACAATTCCTTGGGAAAAATGAAACCAAACAAGCAAAAAAATATTAAGGATTGATAGCACCTGGTTTATTTGTTGTAGCAATCCGAAGGAAGGTGATTCCCAAAATTGGGACTCGCTCCGCACACCCATTGCCTGATGGGCGATAAAACGACGGCATGGCAATGCTGGTAAAGGTTGGCTCGCCGAGGCAAAGCCCTCGGCCCAGCTAACGTGACGGAGCTGGTCGGCTAGTGACGCCGAAGTGTCCGGAGTAGGTTGATGAAGAGATGGCGAAGCCCCCGGTCCAGCCAAGATGTCGAAGCCCCGATGTCAGCCGATGAGTCGAAGTAGGTCGGCGTGATGGACACCAGCTTGAAGTAGCGATAGTGCGGCCCTGTCGATGCAGGTCGTAAAGTGGTCGATGCCGGCTTGATGAAGCAACCGTGCGGCGATGCCGGTATGCCCGCTCCGTGTAATCCGTGGGGCGGCGATATTGGTGATGTTTTATCCTTCGCAATGCCGGACTCTTGTTCGGATTACCGAGATGATGATCCTAAGAAGTTGAGCTCGGCTCAACAAAGTGACGCCATGTCTTAGCGCAGGTTGTCAGCCGTGGAGTAATATTGCCTGACTGGTTTGACACCAGCATGATGTTGAAGATCATGTTCAAAAGATCTTAAAGTTAGTGGGATGTGTTCGGGAACAAAACACCATACCCCATACAAAACTTCCTTCAAAAGGGATGTCCGAAATCCCGTTCATAGAAAAGATGAACTCGGGTCGGATTCGTTTTCGCGCAGAAAACAGATCCGAAAAGTGATGCACTAATCGGGAGGTTCCCGGAGTTTGGACGGTCGGATCGAGCTGAGATTTTGATAGGTGGTAGATATAGGAATTCCGCAGTCGATCAACGGTTGGATATTTCAGAGGACGTCCGAGCTAGAAGCTGGACACCACGCCCTAAACGCATCTAAATTCCCGTCCAGATTTGACAGGGCTCCGGTATATCGTGGATTGCCAGAGATTCCTCCATCGGAACTCGACGAAATTTTCCAGGGTTGTTGTAGACTCAATTCCGCACAATTCCACCCAAGCGATCGTCAAAGCGATACTCGAGGAGATGGTGGTAGCAGATAGGAGTTCGCTGTCAAGAAAAACAGCACGGTCGCTTGAGGGCAATGTTGACGTTGAGCCCCTGAGCTCCATGGATGATTCCTCCGTGATCTTGATAGAGATCGGAGTTGATGTTTGATGAAGGCCCTCGTCCGAACATGGTGATCCGAACACGGGGCGCAATTCCTGGTCGAACCAAGGTGACCAGTCGAGCTGGTGACGAACATGCCGAAGTCGCAGTTGATCTGCAGGCGAGCCATCGATCCTTTTGTCGATCACACAACGGAACTCTCAATGAAAGCACCAATGTCGGTGTCAAAACCGGCGGATCTCGGGTAGGGGGTCTTGAACTGTGCGTCAAGGCCGGATGGTAACAGGAGACAAGGGACACGATGTTTTTACCCAGGTTCGGGCCCTCTCGATGGAGGTAATACCCTACTCCTGCTTGATTAATATTGATGATATGTGTAGTACAAGAGTAGATTTACCACGAGATCAAGGAGGCTAAACCCTAGAAGCTAGCCTATGGTATGATTGTTGTATGTTGTGTATGATCTATCGACTAGCCTGGCCTCGGTTTATATAATGCACCAGAGGCCTAGGATAACAAGAGTCTTAGCCGAATACGCCGGTGGGGAGGAGTCCTTGTCTTGATCGGCAAGTCTTGTGGAATATTCCTTGTATGCGGCAGCTGTCCGAACTGGCCCATGAGTATACGGCCATGGGGGTCCTCGGCCCAATCTAACATATCGGGGGATGACGTGGTTAGTACCCCCTAGTCCAGGACACCGTCAGTCACCACCACGCCCCACTCATCCTTACCTTATCTCTCATCTTTCTCGAGATATCATTTTTTCTATGAAATTCTTGAGATACCATTTTTTCGATAAAATTCTTGACATATCATTAGTTTTTACACACGGGATTACTCCTGCATGGGTCAATCACAACAGGTGTTTTGTAAAAAAATGCATCTTGATGTTCTGTGCAATGCACGGGCATCTTGCTAGTCCATGAAAACAACACATGGAAAAATTTCACGATGAACGAGGGATTTGAATGTGCTGGGAGGGGCTGTTTGGATCTTGCCCGGGGTAGCCAAAATATTGGCGACCCTTTTGTCCATCGATGCCTTTGCCACCGATGAACGAGGAATAGCACGGATGCTCATGCATCCTCCAGCGCGGGTGTTGGAGACGAGATCGCACGAGATGTGCTTGTTTTGTCCCACCACGCCGCCCGAGCCTGCCGCAGACTAACTAGCGACCCGAAAATTACGCCATCCAACCATAGTCGCACACATTCTGACAGCAACACAACCAACCAGACAAAATGCATTGAAACACGGTGATATTTCATATAAACAATGACGGAATTCATATAAAATACCAGATTTTCATACAAACATGACGGAGTTCATTACATTCAAATCAACTAAGCGGTGCTAGTTCTGGGCAGCACAGGTATATAATACCTGGCCAAAATGGCCGCCCACCTATCCATTTGTGTTCCTCATATCCGGCAGCACGATCACCGGACTGCCGGGACCCCGGAGGTATATGCTTCAGCACAAAGGATGGCTCGCTTCCCCACTGCCCAACTGATATCGTTGGCTGATGGCCAAGATGAAGGTGGAAGGGGGCTTCTCTTCTTCCATGGAGCCCATGCGGGGTCGACGAATGTCCTCACAACAAAAGGATCCGGCAAGAAACCTGTTGTGTACGCCGGCGTCTCCTTCGCGGTGGCCTTCATGGGACCCAAGCGGCGGTGGCCTCCCGTGTTCTACTTCTCCTCGATGATGGCGGTGGACGCGAAGGCATTGGCCACCAACTCGTTGCTCTCCATGCACCCGGCTTTTGTCTCTGCTTGCATGGCGCGGCCGCTAGCATGGGAGTCTCGGCCACAGAAACGGGTGTAGGATCAGAAGTATGTCTAGAGGGGGGGTGATTAGACTACTTGACCAAATAAAAACTTAAACTTTCCCAATTTTAGTTCTTGGCAGATTTTAGCTACTTTAGGACAAGTCAAGCAATCATCACACAATTCAAGCAAGCATGCAAAGAGTATAGGCAGCGGAATGTAAAGCATGCAACTTGCAAGAATATAAAGGGAAGGGTTTGGAGAATTCAAACGCTATTGGAGACATGGATGTTTTTCCCGTGGTTCGGATAGGTGGTGCTATCCTACATCCACGTTAGTGGAGACTTCAACCCACGAAGGGTAACGGTTGCGCGAGTCCACGGAGGGCTCCACCCACGAAGGGTCCACGAAGAAGCAACCTTGTCTATCCCACCATGGCCATCGCCCACGAAGGACTTGCCTCACTAGCGATAGATCTTCACGAAGTAGGCGATCTCCTTGCCCTTACAAACTCCTTGGTTTAACTCCACAATCTTGTCGGAGGCTCCCAAGTGACACCTAGCCAATCTAGGAGACACCACTCTCCAAGAAGTAACAAATGGTGTGTTGATGATGAACTCTTTGCTCTTGTGCTTCAAATGATAGTCTCCCCAACACTCAACTCTCTCTCACAGGATTTGGATTTGGTGGAAAGAAGATTTGAGTGGAAAGCAACTTGGGAAAGGCTAGAGATCAAGATTCATATGGTAGGAATGGAATATCTTGGTCTCAACACATGAGTAGGTGCTTCTCTCTCAGAACATATGAGTTGGAAGTGTAGGTGTGTTCTGATGGCTCTCTCCATGAATGAAGAGGAGGTGGAGGGGTATATATAGCCTCCACTTGAAATCCAACCGTTACACACAATCTACCAATCTCGGTGGGACCGAATCAACAAACTCGGTCGGACCGAAATGGTAAACCTAGTGACCGTTAGAGATTTTCGATGGGACTGACATGCAACTCGGTAGGACCGATATGGTTAGGGTTTGGGCATAACGTAATCTCGGTGAGACCGATTACACAAACTCGGTGAGACCGATTTGGTAATTAGCTAACCAGAGAGTTGGTCAGGAAAACTCGGTGGGACCGATTTGCTCTTTCGGTGAGACCGAAAAGTTACAAAAGGAAATAGAGAGTTTGCATTGCAATCTCGGTGGGACCGATCCGCTCTTTCGGTGAGGCCAAAAAGTTATGAAAAGGAAACAAAGAGGTTGCAATCCCATCTCGGTGAGACAAAGATCCCTATCGGTAGAACCGATTTGCTAGGGTTTGGCAGTGGCTTATGATATATGAGAAACTCGGTGGCGCCGGATAGAAAGAATCGGTAGGACCGAGTTTGGCTTAGGTTTTAGGTCATATGTGGATATGGGAAACTAGTTGAGGATTTTGGAGCATATCACTAAGCACATAAGGCAAAGAGCTCATTAAGCAACACCTCATCCCTCCTTGATAGTATTGGCTTTTCCTATAGACTCAATGTGATCTTGGATCACTAAAATATAAAATGAAGAGTCTTGAGCTTTTGAGCTTGAGCCAATCCTTTGTCCTTAGCATTTTGAGGGTTCCACTTTCACCATCCATGCCATGCCAGTCATTGAGCTTTCCTGAAATAATTGTCTTGGAATTGCATTAGCTCAATGAGCTATATGTTGTTATGAATTACCAAAACCACCTAGGGATAGTTGCACTTTCAATCTCCCCCTTTTTGGTAATTGATGACAACATATAGATCAAAGCTTCGACAAATGATAATAAGAATGAATTACATCGTCGCTCTGAGAAGTATGTGATAAGTAAGAGCTCCCCCTAAATTTGTGCATATTTAAAATTTGCTTTGGACTGCAAATGCATAAAGAGTTAGAATCATGGGTTACTCTTCCATGTCACATACATC
Organism: Aegilops umbellulata; assembly: GCA_032464435.1. NCBI lineage: Eukaryota > Viridiplantae > Streptophyta > Magnoliopsida > Poales > Poaceae > Aegilops > Aegilops umbellulata. Next base: position 153,009,433 of record CP136058.1, on the reverse strand, counting down.
TTGGTGGGGCGCTCAAAATGATAAATAATGAAATGCATGCACTCATCACCAAGGCAAAAGTGAATGACCACATAAGATAGATAAGATATATCAAGCATGCATAAGTGTAGCTTATGATCAAACACATGATCATCAATGTCTCACAAGCATATCAAAGTATCTCAACCAAAAGCAAATAATGTACCAAAGACCACCAAATAAAACCAAATAAAACAAGAGAGAAAAGCAACACTCTCTCTCTCTCGAAGCCTATGATCTATACATCTTCTCCCCCTTTGGCAACAAGTTACCAAAAAGTTCCTAGAAAATGCATAGTGCTATATCGACACTCAGGCTTGATCTTCAGGAGGTGGTGGAGTCTGGATCACTCCAAGGACGAAGGCTTCTGTTGATGCTGATGGAGTTGGAGCTGAAGTGGATGCTGGAGCAGGTTGGGTTGATGCTGCGGCTGGAGCTGAGGCGGTTGCTCTTGTGTCAGGAACTGGCACTGCACTGGACCTCTGAGCTCGTGGAACTCTAGCAAATGCATAAGTAGTTGTCTTCCCTCTCCTCTCCTGCATGTCATCCTGGAGCTGCTCCACTGCTGTCTGTATCTCTGTCACCTTGATATCCAAGTCATAGAACTTCTGTTCTACGATCCTCTCTAAGCTCGCCTGGTTCTGAGTTAGGTTGGCCAAACCTTTCTCAATGCGCAGGGTGGATGCAATCAGGTAACTGAGCTGCTCTTGCTTGGTCTTCAAGAAGTATTCTGATGCCTCCTCTTGAGTTGGCATCCTAGCAGCTTTCTCCTTTTGTGCTTGGGCATGGGCTGAAGATGGTTCATCCTTGTTCATCACAACTTCATTGTCTTCAAACTCAGTATGAATAGGAAGATGTTCCTTATCCAAAAGATATATGCCAGTGCCCATCTTGGAGTTGATCAGTTCTTGGATCTGAGGAGCATATCCACAGCTTCGCTTCTGGTCTGCTGCTGTCCTCTTGATTGTCTCTATCATTAGGCTCATGACCTTGAACTTCTGAGGCACATCAAATATATGAAGCAGGTTGATAGCATGGCCTCTGATCATCTTGTGATCTCCAGACTTGGGTAGCAGAGTATGCCTTAAGATCCAGTTGATTGTTGGCAATCCTGACAGAAGATAATGTACAAATCCATACTTGAAAGTTTCAAGTGCCTTGTCAGGGATCTCCTTGTACATGTTGATCATTGAGTTGTGGTCCATCTTCTTCTTGGAATAGACATCCAAGTCATCTTCACTTTCTTCTGGGGCATTGATCAGTTGAGCCCATTCTGCAACAGTTGATTGGTACCTCGTACCTTCAGACATCCAGACAATCCTCCCATCGGGGTAAAAGTGTGTTGTGGAGTAGAACTGCATGATAAGTTCCTCGTTCCACTTTGTGAGCTTTTGCCCAACAAAGTCTGCTACTCCACAAGCCTTGAAGATGTCCTGCACTCCTGGGAAGTGCTCTTCATTGTCCTTTATGTATTGCCAATCGACCCATTTCATGTCACAGACAATTGGCTTCTTGTCTAACAGAATTGTCTCATAGAAGTCCTGCTGCTCCTTAGTGTGGAACCTGTAGTCTACAGCAGTTCTTCTCCTGGTAGCATAGGGATCTTCTGCTCTCCATTTTCTCAATCCAGAGTCTCTGCTGATATTCATATCCTCAGCCACAGGATGAGCATCATTGTGGTCTGGGATCTTGGGCTTCAATTTCCTCAAAATTTGTCCTTCTTCTTCTTCAGCAACATCAGGCACTGGGTCCTTGTTCTTCTCAGCAGCTGGAATATTTCTTGTATTCCTCTTGGGTTTTTGCTTTGGAGCTGTCTTAGGGGCTTCCTTGGGCTTGGATGCAGCTCCCCTTGATCTAATGGCATCACCCATCAGCTTGGGTGCCTTGGGTGCTGGTGCAGCACCTTCCTCTTCCTCTTCTTCTTCATCAGAATCTTTCCTCATAGAGGGCTCGCCAATGACTCTGGCAATGGTAGTTCTTGCTCTCTTCTTTTTCTTGCCCTGGCCAATATCTTCTCCTTCAGATTCCATGGTAAACTTCATTGTTTCCTCAAGCACAACCTTCCTAGGCTTAGAGGTTGGAACTCTTCTAGCAGGTGCTTTCTTGTGCATTCCTGGTTTGGTGGCTGCAGCTGAGCCATACTCTTTCTTCAGCACAACTCTCTTGGAGGTTGCCTCCTCCTCTGCCACATAGTCTTCATCTTCTGAATCTGAAGTTCTTTTCTTTCTCTGTCTGGTGGCAGCCTTTGGCAGATTGCTTGGAGTGCTCCTGCTGCCATCATCTGAGGAACTTGAGGGACTAGTGCCCTCACTCATATGCACAAGCTGCTCTGACTGATTCTGACTGTCACTCTGGTCTGACATGTTGAACAGGCTGACTGCTGACTGCTGCCTTGTGAATAGTTTATAGATGAGGTAGAATGGATGAGCATCATAAAAAGCAGAGATTTTTGCAAAAGAATGATTCAAAAACTTAGTTTTAGTTTCCCACAGAAAGCATTTTGGATCTACCGATTTCTAAACTCGGTGATACCGAAGCAGCATTTGGAACCTAAACTAGTGATCTCGGTCAGACCGAGTCACAGTTCGGTGGCACCAAGACTGCTAGGGTTTCACAAAGTTCAAAAATCGGTCACACCGATTAGTTACACTCGGTCAGACCGAGTTTCACTTGTGCAATGGCATAGGCCAAATCGGTGGGACCGAGTTTTTCAACTCGGTGGGTCCGAGATGGTTTCGGCGGAAACCTAACCCTAAATTTTTCGAATCAAACCTAATCTACGAGTTCTTTGACTGGATAGAAGTTTATCAAATGTGGCAAGAATCATTATGATCACAATGTGCTAGGAATCGGATTGGGAATAGCACAAAGATCGAGTCCATACCCTAGTTCGGCGGAGACTCGCTACGGCGGCAACGGCGGAGGTGATTTCCGTTGACGGCGACGGAGACCAGCGACTGGAGGCTGCTGGTGGCGAGAAGACGATCCAGAGACCACGTCGGCAGAGCGAGCTATGGCGTGGGCGAAGGGGTTCGGAGAAATTTCCAAATTTTTGCCCGTGTCTATATATAGCCCGACTCTGTCGGTGTGACCGAGTGGAACGACTCGGTGGCACCGAGATGCAAAACTGTATATAGTTATTGCAACTCGGTGTGACCGAATAGTTCAAGTCGGTTGCACCGAGATTGAAAACATAGATTAACTTGATGATCTCGGTAGGACCGAAAGTGGGGTATCGGTCAGACCGAGAATCACAAAGAGGTTTTGGAAGTTTAAGTCTATGACGAATCGGGGACTCCGAGTGCTCCTCACACAGAGTGATTCGAATTTGACTTGCTCAATTTTGTGATGTAGCATGAATAGAGTTTGAGACGAGAAAAGCATAGATAGCTAGAGGAGGTTCTTAGGCATTCTTGTTCATCCACTTGGCAAAAGAAAAGATAAAGCCAAACAATCAAAACAACAAGTGGATGTCCTCGAATGAGTAAAATATGCAACCAACATGCTCACACAATAAAATGGCAATAGAAATATGTGACAAAGCATGCACAATCAATTCTAGCATCTATCAAGCAATTGGCGATGACTAGGTCATCTATATATGAGTATATTGACTTAGGAGTCAAATGAGAACATTTGATCATAGGTCATACTCATAGTTTAAGCTCAAGTGGGGTTACCACTTTTACATAAAGCATTGTTGTGTTCACATCATTAGAGTTGCTTTAGCTCAAGTCTTAGAGTAAAGCTCCCCCTAGATGTGATATCCCCCCTAAGAGGGATGAACTAACCTTGGGTTTTGTCGATGATGACTTCATGTAGATGTTGAAGATGTGGATGCTCAATATTGATGTTGATCACTTGGAGCTATCCTTTTGAGTGAATTGCACTTTCAATACCTACATGGGTTAGTCCCACAAGGAACAAGCAAGTATATCCATAGACACAGAGTGATGCACATACAAGAAGATGTCTATGAAAGCTTTTAGATTACCTTGTCCCTTGACTTACTAACAAGAGGGTTTGTGACTCCTTGAACTAGTGCAAGATGTGGAAGTTGATTGCACTTGTTCTTGCCAAAATGATAAGAGTGAAGTATGTTGGCGGAGTCACCCTCAAGAACTCTCTAGTTCTTCTTCTTTTGGATCCACACCATCTTGATGGGAATCCTTGGAGTTGTAGTCGTACTTGATGAAGTGGAACTTGAAGTAGTCTTGGGAATCCACTTGACTAAGGTCTTAGGAGCTTCTTCAAATGCATCTATTTCGTCTTGAAGCTTGTCCTTGCCTTTTTGCTCGTAGTCTTGTGGTGGAAGATCATCTTGAGTTTGTGTCCCCTTGAAAGAAGTTGGATCATACTTCTCTTGTTGAGGAACAAACTTTGTCTTGGGGTATTGATCTTCTTCCCACTCAACTCCATTGGCATTGAACTTTCGTTCAAAACCAACACCTTGATTCTTTCGGTGCCTTCCTTGCTTGCGTACAATCTCCTCGAATTGCTTACTTCCAGCAAGGCTTTTGTACACTCCTTTCTCTATGATTTCCTTCAATATGCTATTTTCTTGCTCAACAGTAACTTGGCTAAGAGAATCATTAGTGGAATCAAGAGAACTACTAGAAGCAACAATATTGGATTTAGCGTGATCATTGTTACTACTAGAGGAACAATCTTTCTTGTTTTTGTTACTAGACTTGACTTGAGGCATGTAAGTGGAGAAGAGTAAACGTTTGGCAATGTAAGAAGAACTTTTCTTGCGGAGATCATCATTGATTGCCTTTAAAAGCTCATGCTCTTGCTCAAGATTGAGCTTTTCAAAGCGTAACTTCTCATGAGCCCTTAAGAGTTCTCGATGATCTTCGAAGATAGTTTCATGAGCTAACTTAAGAGTGTTTAGTTCTTTAGTTAGAGCCTCAATTTTCTCCTTATCATTGTCATTCGTTTTGGCATGATTAATTGTCGTTTCATCATAGGATTCATCACTAGAGTTGTCAACAAGTAAATCATCATCGCCTAACAAGTCATCTTCATCACTATTAAAATCAACATACTCAGGGTGAGTTACCTTAGGACCTTTGGCCATGAAGCATCTTCCAATTCCTTCATTGGGTGAATCAAATATGTCGTAGGAGTTGGTTGACACAAGTACTAGTCCGGCAACACCTTCATCTTGAGTATATTCGGAGTCGGAGTGATAACTTCTCTCGGAGTGGTTGTCGGAGTCGGAGCCGGATACCCATTCACCAACATGAGCTTGATGTCTTCGTTTTGTGTAGCTCCTTGATGATTTTTCCTTCCTTTCCGAATCCTTGCTTCTCCGTGAGTGACTTCATTCATAACGATCATCTCTACTCCTTCTCTCTCGTGATGGTGATTCTTCTCTTTTGCTTCTTATTTTTGGAGAATCTTCTCTTCTTTTGTAGGGAGCCATACACTCATTGGAATAGTGTCCGGGTCTTCCACAATTGTAGAAGTTTCGCTCTCGACTAGAAGATGTTTTGTCATTGTAGGACCTTGACTTGGAGCTTCTATCTTTGCTTCTACTCTTGTAGAACTTGTTGAAGTTCTTCACCATTAAGCTCAATTCTTCATTGAAGTTTTGTTTCTCACTTGATGATGTGGGGGATTCACATGAGGCTTTATAAGCACCACTTGATTTGTTGTGAAGTTCCTCTTTGTCCTTGAGCGACATCTCATGAGCAACAATTCTTCCAATGACTTCCGTTGGCTTGAGATTTTTGTAATTGGGCATCATTTGGATCAATGTACACACGGTATCATATTTTCCATCCAAGGCTCTTAGGATCTTCTTGATGATGAATCTGTCGGTCATCTCTTCACTCCCTAAGACGGCAATCTCATTTGTGATGAGAGCAAGCCTAGAGTACATTTCAGCGACACCTTCACCATCCTTCATTTTGAACTTGTCAAGTTAACTTTGAAGCACATCCAATTTAGATTCCTTGACGGAGTCGGTACCTTCGTGCATATCAATCAAAGTATCCCAAATTTCCTTTGCATTCTCAAGACGGCTTATTTTGTTGAATTCTTCGGGGCACAATCCGTTGAAGAGAATATCACAAGCTTGAGCGTTGTATTGTAGCATCTTCAACTCATCCGCGGTAGCTTCACGGTTTGGTTCTTTCCCTTCGAAGAAGTCACCTTGCAAACCAACACACACAATCGCCCAAACGGCAGGGTTATGTCCAAGAATATGCATTTTCATTTTATGCTTCCAACTAGCAAAGTTAGTGCCATCAATGTAAGGACCTCTACGGTGATAATTTCCCTCACAAGACGCCATACTCTCCTAGGTTGTGAAACCAAGGCTATGACCACCAAAAGCTATGGGAATCAAAGCAAATGGAGACCAAAGCTCTGATACCACTTGTAGGATCGGAAGTATGTCTAGAGGGGGGTGATTAGAGTACTTGACCAAATAAAAACTTAACCTTTTCCCAATTTTAGTTCTTGGCAGATTTTAGCTACTTTAGGACAAGTCAAGAAATCATCACACAATTCAAGCAAGCATGCAAAGAGTATATAGGCAGTGGAATGTAAAGCATGCAACTTGCAAGAATGTAAAGGGAAGGGTTTGGAGAATTCAAACGCTATTGGAGACACAGATGTTTTTCCCGTGGTTCGGATAGGTGGTGCTATCCTACATCCACGTTAGTGGAGACTTCAACCCACGAAGGGTAACGGTTGCGCGAGTCCACGGAGGGCTCCACCCACGAAGGGTCCACGAAGAAGCAACCTTGTCTATCCCACCATGGCCATCGCCCACGAAGGACTTGCCTCACTAGCGGTAGATCTTCATGAAGTAGGCGATCTCCTTGCCCTTACAAACTCCTTGGTTCAACTCCACAATCTTGTCGGAGGCTCCCAAGTGACACCTAGCCAATCTAGGAGACACCACTCTCCAAGAAGTAACAAATGGTGTGTTGATGATGAACTCCTTGCTCTTGTGCTTCAAATGATAGTCTCCCCAACACTCAACTCTCTCTCACAGGATTTGGATTTGGTGGAAAGAAGATTTGAGTGGAAAGCAACTTGGGAAAGGCTAGAGATCAATATTCATATGGTAGGAATGGAATATCTTGGTCTCAACATATGAGTAGGTGGTTCTCTCTCAGAACATATGAGTTGGAAGTGTAGGTGTGTTCTGATGGCTCTCTCCACGAATGAAGAGGAGGTGGAGGGGTATATATAGCCTCCACTTGAAATCCAACCGTTACACACAATCTACCAATCTCGGTGGGACCGAATCAACAAACTCGGTCGGACCGAAACGGTAAACCTAGTGACCGTTAGAGATTTTCGGTGGGACTGACATGCAACTCGGTAGGACCGATATGGTTAGGGTTTGGGCATAACGTAATCTCGGTGAGACCGATTACACAAACTCGGTGAGACCGATTTGGTAATTAGCTAACCAGAGAGTTGGTCAGGCAAACTCGGTGGGACCGATTTGCTCTTTTGGTGAGACCGAAAAGTTACAAAAGGGAAACAGAGAGTTTGCATTGCTATCTCGGTGGGACCGATCCGCTCTTTCGGTGAGACCAAAAAGTTACGAAAAGGAAATAGAGAGATTGCAATCCCATCTCGGTGAGACCGAGATCCCTATCGGTAGAACCGATTTGCTAGGGTTTGGCAGTGGCTTATGACATATGAGAAACTCGGTGGCGCCGGATAGAAAGAATCGGTAGGACTGAGTTTGGCTTAGGGTGTAGGTCATATGTGGATATGGGAAAGTAGTTGAGGATTTTGGAGCATATCATTAAGCACACAAGGGAAAGAGCTCATTAAGCAACACCTCATCCCTCCTTGATATTATTGGCTTTTCCTATAGACTCAATGTGATCTTGGATCACTAAAATATAAAATGAAGAGTCTTGAGCTTTTGAGCTTGAACCAATCCTTTGTCCTTAGCATTTTGAGGGTTCCACTTTCACCATCCATGCCATGCCAGTCATTGAGCTTTCCTTAAATAATTGTCTTGGAATTGCATTAGCTCAATGAGCTATATGTTGTTATGAATTACCAAAACCACCTAGGGATAGTTGCACTTTCAACGGGAGACGCGGTCGCAGACACAAGAGGCACGGTACGAGGCGGCGGCGTGGACAGCAGCGATGACGCCCGTGCACCGCTCCTCGTCGAGCTGGCATGGAGCGGTGAGTTGATGAACCGCGTGCCGGCTTGGGGCGGCAACTGGCTCCATCAGGAAAGGGGAGGGAGGTGGATCAGCAAACTGCATAGCTCGCATCCGGCGGTCTTGGCGGGCCACCCAGCTGGCTTTGATGCGGGATAACTACTCTTCGTAAGCCATTGTAAGAGTGGACAAACTAGTGAAGGAGGAGATAGGGGAGCGGCGGAGGTGTGCGATTCTTGGTTGGCGTCTAGCCTCGTTTAAGTTGGAGATTAAATAGACGTCGGACAGGAGGAGCTCGACCGGCGTTGCGTTTAATGCCGCCCCGGTCATGAACGGACATGTGTCCAGAGTGCGTTTCTCGGCTTCTACACAGGTTTCATGGAGGCGTTTGAATGCGGCAAGGAGGCGTGTTCAGCCGGGCGTGCAGCAATTGGCGCCCTCGAGTGGAGGCGCCCCCCCACCCTAGGGCAAGTGGAGGCGCCCCCCCCACCCTAGGGTTTCCAACCCTAGGCGCAGGGGGGCCCAAGGGGGGGCACACCAGCCCTCTATGGTCTGGTTCCCCTCCCCACTTCAGCCCATGGGGCCCTCCGGGATGGGTGGCCCCACCCGGTGGACCCCCGGGACCCATCCGGTGGTCCCGGTACAATACCGGTGACCCTGAATCCTTCCCGATGGCTGAAACTGCACTTCCTATATATAATTCTTCACCTCCGGACCATTCCGGAACTCCTCGTGACGTCCCGGATCTCATCCGAGACTCCGAACAACTTTCAGATTACTGCATACTCATATCTATACAACCCTAGCATCTCTGAACCTTAAGTGTGTAGACCCTACGGGTTCGAGAGACATGCAGACATGACCGAGACGACTCTCCAGTCAATAACCAATAGCGGGATCTGGACACCCATGTTGGCTCCCACATGCTCCATGATGATCTCATCGGATGAACCACGATGTCGAGGATTCAAGTAATCCCGTATACAATTCCCTTTGTCAATCGGTACGTTACTTGCCCGAGATTCGATCATCGGTATCCCAATACCTCGTTCAATCTCATTACCAGCAAGTCACTTTACTCATACTGTAATGCATGATCCCGTGACCAACCACTTGGTCACACTGAGCTCATTATTATGATGCATTACCGAGTGGGCCCAGAGATACCTCTCCATTTATACGGAGTGACAAATCCCAGTCTTGATCCGTGTCAACCCAACAAATGCTTTCGGGGATGCCTGTAATATACCTTTATGGTCACCCAGTTATGTTGTGACGTTTGGCACACCCAAAGCACTCCTACGGCATCCGGGAGTTACACGATCTCATGGTCTAAGGAAATGATACTTAACATTGGAAAAGCTTTAGCAAACGAACTACACGATCTTGTGCCAGGCTTAGGATTGGGTCTTGTCCATCACATCACTCTCCTAATGATGTGATCCCGTTATCAATGACATCCAATGTCCATAGTCAGGAATCCATGACTATTTGTTGATCAACGAGCTAGTCAACTAGAGGCTCACTAGGGACATATTGTGGTCTATGTATTCACACATGTATTACGATTTCCGGATAACACAATTATAGCATGAACAATAGACAATTATCATGAACAAGGAAATATAATAATAATCCTTTTATTATTGCCTCTAGGGCATATTTCCAACAGAATGTTGAGGATTGCGGCGGGTATTGTTATTTTCTCACCTTCACAGATGATTTGAGCAGATATGGGTATATCTACTTGATGAAACATAAGTCTGAAACATTTGAAAAGTTCAAAGAATTTCAGAGTGAAGTGAAAAATCATCGTAAGAAGAAAATAAAGTTTCTACGACCTGATCGTGGAGGAGAATATTTGAGTTACGAGTTTGGTCTTCATTTGAAACAATGCAGAATAGTTTCGCAACTCACGCCACCCGGAACACCACAGCATAATGGTGTGTCCTAACGTTGTAACCGTACTTTACTAGATATGGTGCGATCTATGATGTGTCTTACTGATTTACCGCTATCGTTTTGGGGTTATGCTTTAGAGACGGTTGCATTCACATTAAATAGGGCACCATCTAAATCCGTTGAGATGACGCCTTATGAACTGTGGTTTGGCAAGAAACCAAAGTTGTCGTTTCTTAAAGTTTGGGGCTGTGATGCTTATGTGAAAAAGCTTCAACCTGATAAGCTCGAACCCAAATCAGAAAAATGTGTCTTCATAGGATACCCAAAGGAGACTATTGGGTACACCTTATATCACAAATCCGAAGGCAAGACATTCATTGCTAAGAATGGATCCTTTCTAGAGAAGGAGTTTCCCTCGAAAGAAGTGAGTGGGAGGAAAGTAGAACTTGATGAGGTAATTGTTCCTTCTCCTTTATTGGAAAGTAGTTCGTCACAAAAATCTGTTCCTGTGACTCCTACACCAATTAGTGAGGAAGCTAATGATCATGATCATGTAACTCCCGATCAAGTTACTACCGAACCTCGTAGGTCAACCAGAGTAAGATCCGCACCAGAGTGGTACGGTAATCCTATTCCGGAGGTCATGTTACTTGACCATGATGAACCTATGAACTATGAGGAAGCGATGATGAGCCTAGATTCTGCGAAATGGCTTGAAGCCATGAAATCTGAGATGGGATCCATGTATGAGAACAAAGTGTGGACTTTGGTTGACTTGCGCGATGATAAGCAAGCATTCGAGAATATATGGATCTTCAAGAAGAAGACTAATGCTAACGGTAATGTTACTGTCTACAAAGCTCGACTTGTTGCGAAAGGTTTTCGACAAGTTCAAGGAGTTGACTACGATGAGACCTTCTCACCCGTAGCGATGCTTAAGTCCGTCTGAATCATGTTAGCAATTGCTGCATTTTATGATTATGAAATTTGGCAAATGGATGTAAAGACTGCATTCCTGAATGGATTTCTGTAAGAAGAGTTGTATATGATGCAACCTGAAGGTTTTATCGATCCAAAGGGTGTTAACAAAGTGTGTAAGCTCCAGCGATCCATTTATGGACCGGTGCAAGCATCTCGGAGTTGAAATAAATGTTTTGATAGTGTGATCAAAGCATATGGTTTTATACAGACTTTTGGAGAAGCCTGTATTTACAAGAAAGTGAGTGGGACCTCTGTAGCATTTCTAATATTATATGTGGATGACATATTGTTGATTGGAAATGATATAGAATTTCTGGATAGCATAAAAGGATACTTGAATAAGAGTTTTTCAATGAAAGACCTCGGTGAAGCTGCTTATATATTAGGCACAAGATCTATAGAGATAGATCAAGACATTTAATTGGACTTTCACAAAGCACATACCTTGATAAAGTTTTGAAGAAGTTCAAAATGGTCAAGGAAAGAAAGGGTTCTTTCCTGTGTTACAAGGTGTGAAGTTGAGTCACACTCAATGCCCGACCACTGCAGAAGATAGAGAGAAAATGAAAGGTGTTCCCTATGCTTCAGCCATAGTCTCTATCATGTATGCAATGCTGTGTACCAGACCTGATGTGTGCCTTGCTATAAGTCTAGCAGGGAGGTACCAAAGTAATCTAGGAATGGATCACTTGAAAGCGGTCAAGAACATCCTGAAATACCTGAAAAGGACTAAGGATATGTTTCTCGTCTATGGAGGTGACAAAGAGCTCGTCGTAAATGGTTACGTTGATGCAAGCTTTGACACTAATCCGAATGACTCTAAGTCACAAACATGATATGTGTTTAAATTGAACGGTGGAGCTGTCAGTTGGTGCAGTTCTAAGAAAATGTCGTGGCAGGATCTACATGTGAAGCAGAGTACATAGCTACTTCAGAAGCAGCGAATGAAGGAGTCTGGATGAAGGAGTTCATATCCGATCTGGGTGTCATACCTAGTGCATCGGGTCCAATGAAAATCTTTTGTGACAATACTGGTGCAATTGCCTTGGCAAAGGAATCCAGAATTCACAAGAGAACCAAGCACATCAAGAGACGCTTCAATTCCATCCGCGATCAAGTCAAGGAGGGATACATAGAGATTTGCAAGATACATACGGATATGAATGTTGCAGACCCCTTGACTGCGCCTCTACCACAAGCAAAACATGATCAACACCAAGACTCCATGGGTGTTAGAATCATTACTTTGTAATCTAGATTATTGACTCTAGTGCAAGTGGGAGACTGAAGGAAATATGCCCTAGAGGCAATAATAAAGTTGTTATTTATATTTCCTTATATCATGATAAATGTTTATAATTCATGCTAGAATTTTATTAACCGGAAACTTAGTACATGTGTGAATGCATAGACAAACAGAGTGTCACTAGTATGCCTTTACTTGACTAGCTCGTTGAATAAAAGATGGTTAAGTTTCCTAGCCATAGACATGAGTTGTCATTTGATTAATGGGATCAGATCATTATAAAATGATGTGATTGACTTGACCCATTACGTTAGCTTAGCATTTGATCATTTAGTATATTGCTATTGCTTTCTTCATGACTTATACATGTTGCTATGACTATGAGATTATGCAACTCCCGAATACCGGAGGAACACATTGTGTGCTACCAAACGTCACAACGTAACTTGGTGATCATAAAGGTGCTCTACAGGTCTCTCCAATGGTACTTGTTGAGTTGGCATAGATCGAGATTAGGATTTATCACTCCGATTGTTGGAGAGGTATCTCTGGGCCCTCTCGGTAATGCACATCACTATAAGCCTTGCAAGCAATGTAACTAATGAGTTAGTTGCGGGAAGATGCATTACAGAACGAGTAAAGAGACTTGCCAGTAACGAGATTGAACTAGGTATTGAGATACCGACGATCGAATCTCGGGCAAATAACATACCGTTGACAAAGCGGAAAACGTATGTTGTTATGCGGTTTGACCGATAAAGATCTTGATAGAATATGTAGGAACCAATATGAGCATCCAGGTTCCACTATTGGTTATTGACCGGAGATGAGTCTCGGTCATGTCTACATAGTTCTCGAACCCGTAGGGTCCACACGCTTAACGTTCGGTGACGATTGGTATTTTGAGTTTATGTGTTTTGATGTACCGAAGATAGTTCGGAGTACCGGATATGATCACGGACATGACTAGAAGTCTCGAAATGGTCAAGACATAAAGATCGATATATTGGATGATTATGTTTGCACTTCGGAAGGGTTCCGAGTGAGTTTGGACAAATACCGGAGTACCGGGGGGTTACCAGAACCCCCTGGGGAGTGTAACAGGCCTCATGGGACTTGGTGGAGAGAGGAAGGGGCGGCCAGGGCAGGCTGCACGCCCCCTCCCCCTCTAGTCCGAATTGGACAAGGAATGGGGGGCGCCCCCCTTTTTCCTTCCCCCTCTCTCCTCATTCCTTCCCTCCTACTCCTACTCTTGGAAGGGGTGGAATCCTACTCCCGGTGGGAGTAGGACTCCCCTTGGGGCGCGCCTATGAGGCTGGCCTCCTCCCCCTCCTCCACTCCTTTATATACGGGGGAAGGGGGCACCCCATAGACACAAGTTGATCATTGATCTCTTAGTCGTGTGTGGTGCCCCCCTCCACCATAATCCACCTCGGTCATATCGTAGCGGTGCTGAGGAGAAGCTCTGTGTCGGTAGCTTCATCATCATTGTCGTCACGCCATCGTGCTGATGGAAGTCTCCCTTGAAGCTCTGCTGGATCGTGAGTTTGCGGGACGTCACCGAGCTGAACGTGTGTAGATCACGGAGGTGCCGTACGTTCAGTACTAGGATCGATCGATCATGAAGACGTACGACTACATCAACCGCTTTGTCATAACACTTCCGCTTATGGTCTACGAGGGTACGTAGACGATACTCTCCCCTCTCGTTGCTATGCATCACCATGATCTTGCGTGTGCGTAGGAATTTTTTTGAAATTACTACGTTCCCCAACAGTGGCTCCATCAACGGCCAGGTACGGCCTAGCTTCAACAGAGACAAGTCAAGACCCTCGCAAGGGGCCAAGCCTCGCGAGGCGGATGACATCAAGACGTCCCTATGGGCAGCCTCACTAGGTTGGCTCCCGAGGAGCGGAGATATCTATGCAAGGTGGACCTCGCGAGGTTCGCGTGACGTGAGCCATGACGACCAAGGCCAGGCGGGCGCCAGCGGGCGTAGTGTACCGGTTTCCTGTTTGGTGCTAAGGAGGCAAGCGCAGGCGCGGGGTCCCGAGGCATCAGGCAAAGGTGTCAGGACCCCGATTCTAAGTCACACCGATCTAGCCTGTAACACCTCATATCACTTTGCGGCCTCACACACGGTATTCCCACGGGTGTCGCCTTACCATGGCCTGGGACCGTTTGCGCATTTTGGCTCACATATATGATAGTGCTGCTAGCATCCATATGACAGAGAACCCAGGCCGACATGACTAGTCATGAACCTGAAGTGGCACTAACTTACGGGGACAGGCATACATGAATCAACATCGAGCATGTCGGTAAGCAGCGTGCGAATCCGGGCTGTAGCACTAGGGTAACAGGACTCTGGGAACCCGGGCTGTAGCAGGCTAGGCTGGACTCCGTATGTCACCGTGTGACATTTCCCCAAAGGGACAGACACATGAACGAACTGAATCACATGCCGGGCAATCAAGTGTTCCAGAGCGGTAGTGCTGGGCTACCAGGACTCCGGTGAACCGGGTTGTAGCGGACTACTATGGATCATGGAAGCACAAGACTACATTTCCTCATAAGAGAGGCTACCAAGGATAAACAACTAGGTTGTCGAATCCCACACATACCAAGCATTTCAATCATACACACAATATGCTCGATATGTGTAAATACAACATGGCATCACAACATAACTCTATGAATCAAGAATTTATTCATTAGGCTCCGAGGAGCGAGATATTACAAACATGGGTCTCATGACCCAACATTCAGAGCATACAAGTCAAAGCACATGCGGAAGCTTAACATGTCTGAGTACAGACATCTACAAATGAAAAAGGCCGAGAAGCCTAACTATCTACTAGATCCTGCCGAGGGCACAAGCTCGTAGCTGAGGAATCAAGCTAAACGTCGGAGTCCACACATAACTACTAGCGAGACTGACGTCTCTTTGCAAAACATAAAATAGGCAAACGTGAGTACAAATGTACCCAGCAAGACTTACATCAGACCTAGCTACACATGCATCAGTATCAACAAAGGGGGTGGTGGAGTTCAACTTCAGCAAGCCGGCTTTGACTCGGTGGCTATCCTGAACTACGACTGCAAGTAACTCTTTTGAGGTAGCGCACACGAGTCCACATATACACCATGCAATACACCAATATGGACCCGCTCCCGTCAACCTACGAGAAACGCAATCCATAGCACTCACGATTATCTTGCGAGTTTTAGAGTATCCACTTCAAGTTATCTATGAACTACTATAGGCAACCCAGAAGTCCTTTACCGTGGACACGGCTATTCGAATAGATCATCTATAACCCTGCAGGGGTGTACTTCTTCACACACTCTCTCGCCACTTACCACCATGTACACGTCGTGTATCTCGGCAACCTTCAAGCGGAAGCCTGGCGAGGGAGTCGTCCACGACCTGACTAACCACACAAGTCTCTAGTCCAGGTTTATCGCCTATTCGGGTTCCATCCGCGAGGAGATCCGGCCGGGGTTTCGCTCACAGCCCCAAACGATGTGTGCAGGGTTCCCGACACACCAAACAGGCGCCCGGTACACCATGCCACAGTGTATCTACCGCATCATAGCACACCCCTAGCGTCAGCGCTACGCACGACCTCCAACACATATCCAATAAACACTAGAAACTAGTTGCAACTCCTGGACAGAGGACAAGGGCAGTTAATAACTCGAGAGAGTCAATTAAGGATCCCTATGTGTGGTAGTAGTTGTTCATGGATCACAAACACAGAACTCAGTTCCTGAGGACGGTTTCAATGAGACAACCCACCATCTACTCCTACACGGCCTCTCACCGCTACCTTTACCAAATCATGTTCACACACTTAGCTCACACACAGTAGGACATGTTCATCACCATTCCAATTCATCCCCGATGAATCATACCTAACTCAACTCTACGCAGTAGCAGGCATGACAAACAAGCATGAATGAGTAGGCACATCAGGGCTCAAACAACTCCTACTCATGCTAGTGGGTTTCATCTATTTACTGTGGCAATGACAGGTCATGCAGAGGAAAAGGGTTCAACTACCACAGCATGTAATAGTTGAATCGTTGTTGTCCTAATGCAGTAAAAGAGAGTAGGAGTGAGAGAGTGGGATTGTATCGGAATGAACAAGGGGGTTTTGCTTGCCTGGCACTTCTGAACATAATATAGTTCTTCATCGGTGTCATCGAACTCATCGTCGAATCACGTCTATCGAGAGGGAACAACCACCGACAAACAAGAAGAAACACAATCAATATCATGCAACAAAATGATGCATGAATGTGACATGGCAATATGCTGTTGATTGGCCTAATGCAACTAGCAACGAGTTAAATGGAGTTGGTTTGAACACTAGGTTCAAATTCAAACTCCATATGTGCTTTCTTAAGTGCCATTTAATTGAATTGTCCTAAACAGCAACTTTAAGTTGTTCCAACATGCATCGAAATGGTACAGATGGATAGTTTGCGTTTTTCTGATAATTTTTCATATATAAATTATTTCATTTGGATTTACGGTTGATTTTCTATGATTTTTAGAAGTTTTGGCAATTTACTGGAATTTCCTGTATAAGAATAAATCCAGAAAAGAGTTACTGCGTCAGCACTACGTCACTGTGACGTCAGCAGGTCAACGGGGCGGTCCAGGTCAAACCTGACCTGTGGGTCCCGCGTGTCAGTGTCATAACTAACTTAACAGAGTTAGTTAGTGTTAGGTTAAGCACTAATCTAGGTTAATTAGCGCTAAACTAACCTAACTAATAATTCACAAGGGTGACCCACACGTCAGTGGGCCTGGGGGGGAAGTCAAACCCCAGCCAAGCGGGGTCAAAGCCACCGGACTTGGTCCACGGCTCGTTGCCGGTGAAGCCCGAGACGGCGGCACGGAATTTTCCCACGGTCGACCTAATCGACCGCAGTTTGGTCCTACGTGTAGTTGGGGCTCGCGCGCATCTGGTAGGCCAAGAGGGAGGAGTTGGGGTGGTCTGAGTCGACGGCGGCGAGCACGAATGCGGCAGCCGGAGTTCGGGCATCAACGGGTTAGGCGCTACGGTGCGTTTTGAGACGAACCAGTGGGTTCTGTGGCTTCCCGAGGAAGAGTTGAGCATGCCTACGTGCTCTGGTGCGACGTGCAGGTGTTGTAACCGCGGCGGCAACATGGCCGGCGGTGGGGAGCGTTCAGCTCCGGTGGCTGATGCAGTTAGAGAGCTAAATAGGCGACGGGTCATGGGGAGAACGGTACAGCGAATCACCGCGGTTCTTCTCGTGCTTCTGGCGAGGCAGGGGAGGCACTGGGTCCGGCGAAACGACGACGGGGATCTCCGGCAACCGAGGTCGGAAACGGCAGCGTTGGCGAGGCTTCAGGGCGTCCGGTGTTGCGTAGCTCAGCGAGGAGGTCGAGGACGATGCGGCGGAGCTTCTGGACTCATCGGCAGGGCAAGGGGTGGTCGGTGGCCGTGGTGGCAGCGAACTACGGTGACGGGCGCGCTCGGGTGTGGTGCGGGAGAGAGCAGAGGAGGGAGGAGAAGCATGGGAGAGAGTGAGAGAGGTCCAGGGTGTGCGTGGCATCGCGAGGGAGATCCAGGGCAATGGGGACGCAGGCAGGCAGGGTGGAGGTGGCCGGGGCGCGTCCCGGCGCGCTGCGGCCACGCGCTCTGCCTACTGGCCTGGGGAGGAAGACGACAGGAAGGATGAGGTCGGCTGCGCCGAATCTATTGGGCCACCAGGTAAGTGGGCCTCAGGTAAGTCTCTGCTTCCTTTTTTATTTCTTTCTGTTTTCTATTTTTTCCTCTGTTTTGCTTTAGTTTTAAACTAAACCATTTTTGATGCTTTTGTAAATTATTGTATAGAGTAGAGATATTACTCTAGAGCCCCACAATAATTTCCAAATTATTGGACATGTATTTCTTTTATAACAGAAATAAAGCCAATTCAAATACATTATGGTTTAATTCAAAATGCCCAAATTAATTACCCTTAATTCCCTAAAATATTGGTTCCGATTTTTACCTCCTGCCAATATTTTCAGGGATTAAAGTAAACATTTCCTTGGGCTCATTTGAGGAAATTTTTAACTTGCTCATTTTCAAAAGATTCCTAAGGCTTTGGGAATTCCCTCAATTCAATTTTCCTTGAATTTAAACATGATGCAACAACCAAGATAGTCCAAGTCCAAGGTAAAGCTAGGGATGTGACAACTCACCCCCACTAAACAAGAATCTCGTCCCGAGATTCGAGACGTGAGGTAAGAAGAAAGGAGGTCACAAACTATCACAATCTTCTCGATCGAACTTGCACTGCTTTTAGAACATTGATTCGATCACCATCATTGTCTCGATGTCTTGCTCTGAAAACTCCAACCAACATGGCAACAAGAGGAAAGGGGAAACTCTAGAGGGATCGATCTTCTCGAAGATCGGATAACTCAGGATCAACTCGCGGAGTGAGACATAGCAACATCTCTCGAGCTAAGACACGAAGTACACATCCAAAGAGATGGAGTGGAACAGATGATGAAGGTTCACTAGGTTGGCAACAATTTCACGCTTAAGAAGGTGGTGAATGGTTGTCAACGTAGCGAGGAGTTGAGTTGCCATGATACCATAACGGGACATCTTAAGGGAGGTGACTCACAGAAATATCCCTTAAGTGGCAAAAAGAATTGCTTTTGATTCATAGATCATTGAGACTCTTTATACCAACCTAAGGCAATCACAACCGATCATTTGAAGGGGTTCGAAAGAATGACATACTCGGACTAGAAGGGATGATGCAGACTACCTTTTTGAAGACAACGCAATGGATGATTTTTGCTTATCACTGGAAATGGATGGGACTCATGGTAAGTCCACCTTTGAAGATGAACCTGGACAGCAGCTGTTGAGAAGGGCAGCCCATGGAAAAATTGGCACGATGGGGTGCAAGCTGGGAACCAGATGCAAATGTTGGGAATGTTCCAACCATCATATCTGCCTGAGATTCAGATCTGGTTGGTGTCAGGATATTCCAGACTCATCAAGTCTAGAAAGAAAAATGAAAGTTTGCAACACAAATCGATGAGATGACATTGCGAGATTCTCGGGAAATGAACTACGATAGTAAGCTCCAAAACATGAGCTGGTTCTGCTACATACATGTGAATACGTTGTCCAAGACAAGCATGACCACATAGTAGTCTTACAACGAAACACTACCCTGTTCTGATTGGGAACCATCATTGCGGAGGGCGAAGTCCTGCGCATGTACCTTTGGGTCCTTAAGGGTTAGCACTCAAGAACTTCTTTTCCTTGAAGAAATCAATCAGTGGCTTGGTGTGCTAGGGAATACATATGGAGTGGAGGTAATTAATCTACCAAAACATAGAATACATTCGCACATGCATAACTGACTTGGGATGGCACCAGAGGAAACAAAAACAATCTTTCTCGAACTCACAGCGGCAACTTGCACCAAATGCACATGAATTCGAGGAAGTCACTTCTTCCATCCAAACATAAGCTTCATGAACGGAACACGAAGGCATTGCTTGCAAAGTTTTCAACACTAGGTTGATGTTCAACATGAATCATGGGGGAGACAAAATGTTGCTGACGGGCTCAACAACAACTCATCGGAATTCCCATATCACTGGACTTCCACCATCATGTGAACACGGTGATAGCATTGGTCAGAGCAAAAGATGTAATGGTGTATGCTCGAAGGATCAACCAAGAGTAAGACAACATTACGAACACCGTTGATTCTGATTTGACTTGACGATAGCCCATACTCAAGTCAAAGTTTTGACAGGGCAATAGATCCAACAACTGATCATGAGGACCAATCATGGAGATATCATCTCTCTTCAACACACACACACACACACACACAAAAAGATATCCCTTAACATGAACTAAGTCAGACAAGCTTTTATCTTCCAACTCTCCAAGTTGTTGTTTGGCTTAACCAACTAGCTCAGGGATATCCGACACAGATTCTTGGAGAATGGGTTGCTTGGAGGAAAACCAACATGATAACGAACTCAACATAGCGGTCAGGTGATAACCTGATAATACTTATGAGAAGATATTCGGAACATCACGAACCACCGATATGTTACTAAGCTCGAGAGCAATCTTGCTTTTCAGAGCAAGATGACATGATCAAAGGAGCGAGGGATTGACACAATCCTAACTAGTTGATCGAAGAGTGAACCAGGAAAATGGACTAGGTAGCACGATCTATCTTAGAATGACGATTCTAAACCAACACGCTAAGAATGAGAATATTTTCTGTTTACTACCAAGCAACTAATTGCTAGGAGTATTGATTTCAGACATCACGGTTCACTTGTCGGTATTACGGTTGCAACAACACGGAACCGAGGAGCGAATGATGATGGCGGGATGTGACACCCCAAAAATTTTACCTTGTTTTATTAATTAAAATTTTGCCAGGAAATTTAAACTTTTATTTTCTGGACTTTTCTGTTGATTTCAGAGCCATTCTTTTCCTTATTATTATGGAGTTTTTGCCTCAAGTGAAAAACTTCCCACTTAAATTATTGGACTTGTTTGCCCTTTCAAGAAAAACATTTCTATTGTCAGTAGAATTTATTTCCACAATTGTTTCTCTATGGGCTTTCCTCCTTAAAAAAGATTTTTCATTAGTTCTGGAGCTCTTTTTGAACTACAACCACTTGATAAATTTATTTAAAATTTTCACCAAAATTTGGAGATGTCATGTGATGTTTTTAAATCACTTTTATGCAAAAACATCTTTTATTCATGGGATATTTTGAGCTCTACACCAAGTTTTCAAAATTGGTCCAGATGGCAGAATTGCACTACAACCCATTTAAATATTTCATTCTAGCTTCCACCAAAATTATGGGATGTTCATAGCAGTATATTATTCAACTTTATGCAAAAACCCTTTTATGTTCTTTGAAAAATTTGAGTGAATCAACCTCTTTTTCATTCTGGTCCAGCATGGTGATTTGTACAACAACCATAATTTAACTTGCCCTTTTAGCTATGATTCCTTTTTCTACATGTAGACCTCCCTACAAAACCCTTAAGTCCAAGAGAGTGGAATCATTGGAGGATTTTTAGTGCATGCAACTATGCCTTTTTGTTTCGGTCCAGAATTGGTTTTCCTATAAACTTGCACTAACAAGTTTTTGCTTTTGACAAACTAACCTCACCACCCTCTCACTCATCTAAAGAGACCCCAATCTGGAAATTTGGGCCAGCCCAAGAGTTGCCTAGATGCACATGGCATTTTGTCAAACACTTGGTGTGCATGGCCAGTTTTGGCATGATTTTTAGTTTGCACACTGGACTTGCTTGCCTTGCCCAACAAACATGTCCACTAAGCTCCTAGCTAACCCTGACCCAGGCCTGCTAACCCCCAGCCTCTCCTATGCCCTCTAGCACACGCTGGCATTTCAGCAAACACACAGCGTGCGTGCACTGGGCGCGCCCAGAGCGCGTGTTTTGCATGCGCGGGCGCCCGAGCCGCCGCGTCACACGGCCGCCTCCCCGCGCCCACTCTGGCCGCTCCCCACTCGCAGCCAGCACGCCCGCCCCCTCCGTCGCCGCAGAGCCGCCCCTGGCGCCCTACAGCACCGCCATCAGGTCGGCCACGATGGCTAGCGGCCGGCCACAGTGCGCCTGTGCCCCGGACGGCGCCGCCCGAGCCACTAGCGCTGGCCAGCTGCCCCCTGGAGCTGCTCAAGCTCATCCGCAAGCTTGTCCGCAAGCACTCGTCGCCGCCACGCCCCTCTGGTACTAAACAAAGGCGGTCGCCGGCGATCTTATCCACGGCCACCGTCGGAATCGACCACGGTCGCCTATTTAAGGACCCCCGAGCTCGTCCAGGCCTCAAGCGACCTCTCTCACTCCCTCACTGATCCGGCTGTAGTAGTAGAAAGACCAGAGAGGTCGTCTTCCTCATCTCCGGCAACCACAGCCGCCGCCACTGTCCCGACCATTCCGGCGCAACCAGAGCCTCCCCTGACCAACCAGTGCCTCCATTCTCTCCCCCTCGATCTCGTGGAGCCACCCAACACCTCAAACCCGATCGGGAACCACCGTAGCACGAATCCCCAAACCTCCCGAAGCCATCGGCCGCCGTGAAGCTCACCGCCGACGATTCCCTTCGCCCCCACCACCCTAGCAACCACCGGGAGGACCGCCCCGAAGTGCCGGATCCATCCCTGCCCTCCGGAGCCTGCGGGAAGCCGCCGTTCGCCAGCGTTATTCGCTGGAACCCCGCCTCTGTTGGGCCAGAGGAAGAAGGAGGCGGGGGCGACTGGTCAAAACTGACCAGTGGGCCCCCTGGACCCACTGTCAGTGACCCGAGCCGGCCCGCGTGGATTTAAGTGAAAGCGCAAACGACCAAAGTACGTCTCCCCTGCCCGAAAGTGTATTCTTATTTGAAACGTTTTCTTTTTCTATTTTATTAAAAAAAAAGAATTTGACTAAACTTTTACTGGCTATAACTTTTTAAATATAAATCCAAATGACTTGATTCTTTTTTTTGTTGTTTCCCAAATATTGTCTAGTTTATTTTCATATTTATTTCAAAATTTTCCAAACAACTTTTTTGTACTATTTTAAACTATGTGTTAATTTGAATATTTTCAAAAATAGGATTTGTTGGAGAGAGGAGAATACTTTCAAAAGTTTTGGAATGCACCCTGCCACTCCACAACTTGAAGGCAAGCATTTTGAACTCTGGCATAATATTACCGTGTGTTGTTTGATACAGTTACAACACCATCGTGACACGGAGTATCCGTTCTTTGTTTGTGAAGATATGATCATACTTGCATACTGATGACCTCATGCTATTGGAACTTGATATGTTTGCGAAAGTAATCACAATCACCTGCCTTTTATGCCTACCGGGAGGAAGCCGAGAAAATCTCTGTCTTGGGTAGACACGATGCTTATCTCTGGTTCCCCGTCGAGACGGTTGTGTCCGGTACGGCAAGATGAGGTATGATGAGTAGTGATACTGTCTGTTGGTTTGAAACATGTTTGCTATACTAATCATGCAGGGAATACTTAAGCCTCCTGAGTCGGCCGTAGATCGAGTCTTGTTCCAGTAACCCCCATACTTGTTTTCGTGCTGCCACTTGTCCCTGCCGTAGGTAGGGTACGGTTCAGTAAGTTGTCAACCCTTGTCTTAGCACACACGTACAGAGAGGCCATGGTGGAAGATACCGGCTGCATCCGGTAGGCATGCCACCTGGTCCGGGGGCATGGGTGTTTCCGGTTGGGACCGAGAGGGGGGCACCCCTTAGAGCGCGCGATAGAAATTTGATCCGATGCTACGCGAGGTTGTAGCCTCCCCACTTAGAGTTTTGCTTAATGGGTGTCGTGGGTGATTCCAGACACGAGTAAAGTTAAGCTGGTGTGTGCAAGTCAGGCGTCTTTTCGACTAAAAGATCGTAGATGGAATTAGTTCTGATGGACTAAAGGAATCCGTTACTCGTGGGTAAAGAGTACACCCTCTGCAGAGATTAAACCTATTCGAATAGCCGTGTCCATGGTTAAGGACTACAGTCTGGGATGGGTCAAGTATCGGTCTTAGTGTCAGTCTTCGGAGGAGAAACTGTTAAACCAGAACATGGATCATGACTTGTGACGTATGATGATTATGATTATTATTATTGTGGACTAACCATTTATGTAATTTGAATTATTGAGTATCCTTGGGACGGTTCTACCTCCTGGATAATCACTGTGATTATTCTTATATAAGCCCTTTATGTGGTGTCGCTCAGACGCCCGACTGTGGCATGCTTGTCATTTTATTTACTTATAAGCCCTTTATGTGGTGTCGCTCAGACGCCCGACTGTGGCATGCTTGTCATTTCATTCACTTATAAGCCCTTTATGTGGTGTCTCTTAGACGCCCGATTGAGGCATACCTTATATTGTTATCCTTTCAAGGCGTCGCTTCAGACACCCGATCGGCGCATTTTATTTCTACTCACTGATTGCATATTCACATATTACATGTTTAACCTGCTGGCATGCATCATGAGCTTCATTCGTGACTGACGAAGTAATCATAGAATATTTCAAAGCATGATTATCAGTGGCTATATTATACCTGTGTTCTTAAATGTTTGCGAGTACATTCAAAGTACTCACTGGCTTGTCCCTGGCTATTGTCTTGGCCAGATTTCTTGCGTGGAAAGGACCATTGCGATGACAGCCCCGGAACCTATGCAATGGAGATAGCAGCCTCGCGAAGATAGGAGTTATCCAGGTCAGCTGTTCCTGTGGGAAATGGAGTCCCATAGACACTGATGATCCAAAAAACCGCTTCCGCCATCAACCACCACTAGAAACCAAATGTTCTACTCATAGGCCAGGATGGTCTTGTACTACATATTATGTACTTTGCTTGGAATTTCTGTATCAAGTTGGTGCCTCATCAGCTAACAGTAATCCTGGGGCTGATGAGCACAAGGGCCATTTTCTGGGAAATTATATCCCGAAAATCCGGTCACGACAAAATTGGTATCAGAGCCAGGCTGACCATTGGCTAATCCTATCTTAGCCAGGTCGAAAACCTAGGTAAACCTACCCACCAGACCTTAACCAAAACCCCGGCCAAGCTTCTCGTGTAAGATAGCCACACAGTTACCCGACACCTTTTGGTAATCGGGGCCCAACCTATCAGCCTAGCCTGTCGATCACGCGCTAGTGAACGGCCCCTAAATAGTCTTCTTCGCAAGCGAGCAAAAGAAGACTCCATCCCCTTTTCCTATAAAAAGGGCACGCTCGCCTCAGCCCAGCACAGCGCAGCCTCTACCCCAGACCGAGCTAGTATGCCTGGCCCCATTGCTCACAATGAGACCACAGCAACTAACCTTGGAGGTTTTGTGACCGTGCTAGCAAACCTCACCCGCCGTGCCTTCGCGTTAGAGGAGCCCCCAGAATATGTTGTGTACCAAGGGTCCATGAGCGGTGAGAGCCGTCAATTCTGGGCCACTATGCACGTCTATGGCAGGGGTCTTTCGCCAGAACGCCCCTACAGGTTCACCCGAAGGAAAACTTCCTTTGAGCCACAAGCCATCCAACTAGCTGCTTGAGAGGCTATAGTTCAACTCCGGCACTTGTCACCCAGAGTTAACTGTCGCTCCTTCTACTACTACCCCAGCCGTGACGGGTATGGTAGACCACCCCAAGTTGCCAACGGAGACCACGAGACGGATCCTGCACTATTGCATCTAGTACGCTATGTAAGTGCTCTAGAGGGACTGTTCGATCAAATCACCCTTGATCTGATCGCAGCTCGTGGAGAACTGGCTCGTCGAACCCCGGCAAGAAGAGAAGATGAGCCCGACGCCGACAACCCAGTCGTGCTGTTCGGACAACTGATCGAGACCTTGAGGTCAGCCCCTGCCATCAACCAAGGTGCTTTGATGACCCCAAAAGTGCTTCGTCGCCTTTTGGGAACACACTCCAACGGGATTGTGGCCAACAATCCCAGCGATGGTCATCATCGCTACCCCGACCCTGCAGTTCCTCAACCCCCTCTGGCTAACCCCGACGGTGAAGCCAATGGAGAAGCCTTAGCGTCCACAAGGCACGCCCGCTTAGATATGAACGAGGTGGACTAAGTCACTCGAGTAGTACCGAGTCTCAGTTTGTCCACAACCTGTAGTTGTGTGATCTTGTATCCCCGCAATATTATATGCATGTGCGCCCTTATTTTTAACAGTGGCTGTATGTTGAGGTGCGGTTGCATTTTTTTCCGGGCGTAGCTACCAAAACCAACCCTGACGGCACCCACAGTAACATGTCACTTTTGTGAGATGTGTATATCTGTGGCTTTGACCCCGACCCCATGAGAGCAGAACCAGCAAACTAGTGCCCCTCACCGCGGTAAATAACCCAGCCTGGAGGCTATATAAATGGCCAGCTTGTGACCTTACCAAGTACCCCTCACCTTATGCACCACCCTCACACATCTTTCTTGCCATGCCGAGCCCTAGCATTCATATGAGAACCCCAGATGCGACCCCGGGTAGCTTTGTTAAAATATTGTGGGACTTTACCTACTGTACCATGGGTTCTACCCAGCCACCCCAGTACGAGTTGCTCAAATCGAGGATCACCTCATCCACCTCGAAATATTGGGCAGTAGTGCGCATCCCTCCCGTAAACTCAAATCAAGATCCAACGGAAGTCTCCTTCCTGGGGAAATCTATGCCGACTACGCAAATGGCCATAGAAGCGGCTGCACAAGAAGCGATCGTTCGCCTTCGATTCGCGGTGCCCTATGCCAGCGAACGAGGGTATTATTACTTTCCGAGCCGCGTTGCACCCAGAGAAGTAACATCTTTTCCCGGTGGACGAATTGAGAGATACCCAGTACTGGCCAACCTTGTCCAGTATGTCATCACTCAAGAACGTTTGAACCAGCAAGTAATGGGTTATCTCCAAAGCCTCGCTGAGGGAGTCCTGGATTAGGGGGTGTTCCGATAGCCAGACTATACCTTCAGCCGGACTCCAGGACTATGAAGATACAAGATTGAAGACTTCCTCCCGTGTCCGGAAGGATCTTTCCTTGGCGTGGAAGGCAAGCTAGGCATGCGGATATTCAAGATCTCCTACCATTGTAACCGACTCTGTGTAACCCTAACCCTATCCGGTGTCTATATAAACCGGAGGGTTGTAGTCTGTAGGACAACCATCATCATACACAATCATACCATAGGCTAGCTTCTAGGGTTTAGCCTCCTTGATCTCGTGGTAGATCTACTCTTGTACTACCCATATCATCAATATTAATCTAGCAGGAGTAGGGTTTTTACCTCCATCGAGAGGGCCCGAACCTGGGTAAAATAAAGTGTCCCTTGTCTCCTGTTACCATCCGACCTTGACGCACAGTTCGGGACCCCCTACCCGAGATCTGCCGGTTTTGACACCGACATTGCTGCTTTCATTGAGAGTTCCTCTGTGCCATCGCGATCAGGAAGGATGCCTCTTCCCGCCATTACAAAGGAAGCCTTGGTTGTCAGCCAAACTCTCCGGCTAGGTGGTTTTCTTGCAACCGCCTGTTCGGCTGTTGCACCGACGGTGACCTCCCGGGTCATCGAAAGCAACCTCCACGTCGGCTCAGAACTCGCCGAGCAATTGGATCCGATGGAGCTCT
The DNA here is from genome assembly GCA_032464435.1 of Aegilops umbellulata. Classification (NCBI taxonomy): domain Eukaryota; kingdom Viridiplantae; phylum Streptophyta; class Magnoliopsida; order Poales; family Poaceae; genus Aegilops; species Aegilops umbellulata. The sequence goes on along the minus strand of CP136058.1, from coordinate 152,981,948 downwards.
CTTCTGTAAACGAGCTCCTGGATCGCATCGCCGCACTGGGTGTCGCTACAAATTACGACCAGGTTGGGCTTAAACCCGATCTAAGAGAAATTAACTCTCCCCAAGTCATCCACCACGTTGCTGTGGTGGAGACACAATACGGCGACCCTTCATCTATCTTAAGGACTAGCTACGTCCGAATTCCTGAACCCTCCATGCCGGATTTCCGCGGAGGGGACGATACAATCCAAGACCTGAGCCTAAAATCAGGAAAATTGGATAACATCCAAGACTCCGGATCTTAGAATCCGGAAGTTCTTCGGCCTCCGAACAGCAAACTGGGCGAGGTCTCAGATTCAACAACACCCGCCTGCCCGATCTTAAGCAATCTTTCCCAAATCAGGCAAATGCCCGAAGAAACAGTACATCATTACTGGGCCAGATTCCTCCTGGTTATGAACAGGATAAAGGACTGCCACGAGGGAGACGCGATTTCAATCTTTTGCAGTAAATGCACGGACAAGGGAATACTCAACGCCGTAAGTCGTCGTAATATTACATGCTTTGCTGACTTGGCGTCCATAGTACAAAAATATTGTGCGATGGAAAGTGCTTGGAAAACCGAAATAAAATTTTGGGATAATCCCGCCTTGAATAGCAATCCCGTCCGAATTAAGAGGGCGCACCACAGTAAGGCGCCCGGACTAAACACCAAAAAATCAAAACCCTTTAGAGGGCACGGAACCGTACTGGAAAAGTGGCTAGATGGACCCTGCAAGATTCACAGTGCAGAGGATGCCACCCCAACTCACAGCCTCAGGGCATGTTGGATACTCCGGCAGGTGGCCAAAATTGGCGAGGACCTCCTAATTCCAGAGGTCGAAGGAAACCAGCCCGGGAATTTCAGTTCGTTTACCGCCTCCTCAGGCGCACCGAACACTTCGAGTGGACAGACGCTGCCACGGCCGGACTCGAGGAAATAAAGGCCATCTTGGCAACAAAACCCGTCCTGGCCGCGCCGAACACTGGCGAACCCATGCTATTGTACATTGCCGCAACTCATCAAGTTGTTAGCGCAGTACTCGTCGTCGAGCGGGCAACGGATGGACACAAATTCCCCCTTCAAAGGCCGGTTTACTATGTGTCCACTATCCTCACACCATGCAAATCATGGTACCCGCATTACCAAAAGATTGCATACGCGGTGTTTATGGCATCCCGGAAGCTACGACACTACTTTCAAGAGTGTTCTATAACAGTAGCCTCGGAAGTACCACTCAACGATATTATCAACAACCGCGATGCAACGGGCCGGATAGCAAAATGGGCCATAGAGCTCCTCCCGTTCGACATAACCTACAAACCAAGGCGAGCCATTAAATCGCAAGTCCTAGCCGACTTCGTCGCCGAATGGACAAAGGCCGAACTCCCTAAAGAGTACGACACATACTCAAACTGGATCATGCATTTCGACGTCTCCAAAATGTTGGCCGGACTGGGGGCTGGCGTCATTTTGACGTCCCCTACAGGAGACACAGTCCAATATGTACTCCAAACTATGTACACGGACTCCAACAACGCAGCCGAATACGAGGCCCTTCTACATGGTCTCCGGATGGCAGTATCCATGGGCATTCAACGCCTAGAAGTACGCGGGGACTCAAACCTCGCGATATCCCAAATAAATGGCGACTTCGATGCCAAAGACCCAAAAATGGCAGCTTATCGCAATGCCGTCCTAAAAATGTCAGTTCGGATCGAGGGACTGGAGTTTCACCATATAGCCCGAGAAAATAATCAGGCAGCGGGCGTCCTGGCACGCATTGGAGCAAAACGAGATGCAATCCCCCCAACATCTTCTTAGAAAGATTATTCAAGCCATGTGTAGCATGGGAGGGGGAACCCTCGGATAACAGTCCGTACGCAACCGCACAACCCGACGCCGAACAATCCGACATAATCGGAGGCCCTGCCACCGAAATCACACCTTCAGCCCACGTAATAATGGCGGTCATCGCCCCGTGGACAGAACCATTCCTGGCCTACCTTACTAGGCAGGAACTCCCAGAGGACCAAAACGAGGCACGCTGCATAGTGCGGCGATCTAAATCCTATAAAGTCCACGAGGGAGAGCTATATAAGAAAAGCACTACAGGAGTCCTTCAAAGATGTATCTCCGAAGAGGAAGGGCGGAGTCTGTTGGCTGAAATTCATGCCTGACGCGGTGGCCACCATGCCGCAGCTCGGTCCCTTGTAAGCAAGGCTTTCTGTACGGGCTTTTATTGGCCGATGGCCCGAGCAGACGCTCATGACTTAGTCAAACATTGCGTCGGTTGCCAGCTCTTTGCAAACCAAAGCCATATGCCGCCCAACGCCCTCTGAACTATCCCCATCACTTGGCCTTTTGTGGTCTGGGGGCTCGATATGGTGGGACCCCTTAAAGGTGGAACCCACAAGAAAAAATACTTATTGGTCATGGTGGATAAATTCACCAAATGGATAGAAGCCAAGCCTGTTAAGATGGCCGAATCCGGACCTGTGATAGACTTCATATCCGGGGTCGTACACCGTTACGGTGTCCCTCACAGCATCATCACCGATAACGGCACAAACTTCACCTCCGACGAAGTAAAGTTGTGGTGCAAAAACATGGGCATTAAGCTCGACTATGCTTCTGTCTATCACCCACAAACTAACGGTCAGGTCGAACGTGCAAATGGTCTCATCATGAGCGGCATTAAACCCAGACTAGTGCGGTCCCTCAAGGAATCCAATACGCACTGGGTGGAGGAGCTCGACTCCGTACTCTGGCGGCTGCGAACCACGCCGAATCGTACCACCGGATTCACACCATTCTTTATGGTGTACGGCGCAAAGGCAGTTCTGCCCTGCGACATAATTCATGACTCACCTCGAGTGCACATGTACGAAGAAAGAGAAGCCGAGCTTGATCGGTAGGACAACCTGGACGCCTTAGAGGAGGAGCACGACGTGGCTAAAGCCTGTTCCGCATTTTATCAACAGCAGGCTCGAAGATATCAAAGCAGAGAAGTACGGGCCAAAAATTACAATGTTGGCGAACTAGTTCTATGCCTGCCGGATAAGAAAAGGACAAACTCAAGCCCAAATGGGAAGGTCCCTTCATAATTGACCAAGTCCTGACTGGTGGAGCGTACCGCCTGCGAGATGCATCGGATAACCGACTCGAGGCGAACCCATGGAACGCCGCACGTCTCCGGAGATTCTATGCCTAGCGCCGGACTCTGGGTTTGTCTCCTTCCTCTGTCCATTTATATATATATTTTTCTGTTTTTATTTTGTCTCCTCCCACTCTTTCCTTTTATAGCCCTTAAAGGCTCATCATGTGACGCGCTACCCGCGCTCCTTAAACCTGGGGGCTTCTTTAACAGAAGCTTGTTTATATGGGTTTCACGCCCAACGCATGCGTCAGACTTCCGCATGCACCTTTTCTTCACCATTATATGCATCGATATGACTTAAGTTTCGGCCAAGCTGGGTTGCCTGGCTCCTGTGCTTACCCCTACGTTCCCGATTGTTCGGCTAGGCGGTAAAGGGAGCACCTCTGCGATTGCTACTACCGAATAAGCCGGATGTGTACCTTAGACTGGGTGAAGCCGAAAGCTAGCGTTCTTAAGGGAATATTCGGTCGGTGAACTAAAGATGAACCTTTTTTACTTATACATGCCCCCAGATGTTTTCCTGCATTTGCAGTCCGGACGTGCACTTCAGGGCACGCCACCCCAGCGAAAGGAACCCTTAACGGAACTATTCTCTCTGGAAGATGTTTCTTAGTAACCATGTAATATAACATAACTAGTTGGGCACTTGTCTGATAAAGCATTAATGACCCCTACGCCTGGTCTCCATGCATACCTCGGTTCTTATATAACCGTTATGGTATTCGGACACACTCCGGACCATCAAGTCCCGAGGTCGAAGCGAAAAGGTCGGCAACGACAAACGATCTGCAATCCGGCTAGAAGGCATTACACATGTCAATTATAAATTACATAGTCATCCTGACTGATTGTATTCCTCCTCTATACCATCTAACAGGCTGTCTAATTTACAGTCCTACTGGGAATACTTTGCGGCCAATTCTACCTGGCCATACACTAAGCTCACAGGGATCTCCTTCCCATCAGGCCCCACCGGTCCGACCTCGGCCATGTGATTGGGGTCAGACTTCGTAAAGTGGGTCTTCACCATGGACCAGGCCTCCCTAGCACCCTGCCGGCAAGCCGATATCTTCCACAACCGGAAGCGTCGCCGAGCTCCCTTCAACTTCTCCGCAAGTTCTCCAAAGCCCTCAGGTATGGAGTGGGCCGGCCACAAGGCTTGGGCAATACCTCGCATTGCCTGCCGAACTCGTTCGTGTAGTTGCGAGAGTTCGGGAGGAAGATCGCCCGTTGAACCGGGCATCTCCTCTGTAGGACGACCTGTTAGCATACCTACAGACATAACTCTGTTAGTCGTCTTCCTCGCCGAACTCCTTTTTCAAGAGTTCGCTTAAGCACTTACTAAAAATGCCGCGTCGAAGTCGCTGATTCTCCTTATTGGAGTCCGACAGCTGGCCACGAACATCTTTTAGTTCAACATCCAGCCTGGTGTTGGCATCCTGGAGATCATTCTTCTCCCGCCTCACCTTTGTTAGCACGCTTTCACCATCCTTTAACTGGCGTAGAAGCTGTTGCCTGTCCGCATCGAGTCCGGCGCCATCTGCAATACCATTTGTCAGATTGGCACTTAAATCCGCACAATACTAAATATTCTGGTGTATTGTTTACCTGCAGGGGTCTCTTTAGACCCCCCCTGCTGCTGTTAGTACGGCCTCTAGTTAGGCCCTGCACCTTTCCAGCTCCTGGGACAGCGCGGTGTTCTTCTCGGTAAGAAACTGCATGTCATATGATTCTCGAATCAGTTATTTCCACTGCTTCAAGTCTCGGGGGCTACTAGCATATCTATATTTACCACAATTTTCTTACTTGTATGTCTTCTACATACTGCTCCGTGGCTCTGGCTAAACCATTTTGAGCGGCATGGAGGTACGCGTCTCCCGAATTGAAGGCATCTAAAGCCTTCTGGGAGAAACAAGCGTCGCGAAGGACTATCCGGCGACGCCTGTGGTTCATGGCACTCTCCACCTCGGAATGGGTGGTAGACAGCCTGTCCGCATCCTCTGATGGAGGAGCGTCCGGTGCATGCCTTGTGCGAGCCTCCGCTTCCGGGCCGGGCGTTGGAGTCTGGCTGGTGAAGGCGTGATTGGCAACCTCTCCGGATATAGTCCGGCGAGGTTTCTTCGTCCTGAAGATGGCACGAATGATTAATATACCCTGGAGGAGTAAAACACCAGGGAAAAAGAGAGGGTGCGCCATACCTTTGCTCTGGCACCTCAGTCCGGACTACGTTCCTTTTTGTCCCACGGGGCCCTGCGGCCCCCCGCCGGCTAGCTGCAGCGGGGTCGTCTTCCCGCCTCGGGAATCTCCCCTACAAAGCACATTTGCTGTCAGAACAACCAAACCCGTGAAAATGGAACCCCTCTTAAGGGGGTAAAGCTTCGGTATTTGTCACCTAGGAGACCAGGATTAACCCTGGGTAATCAGTTGTAATAGCTACCAAGGTATTGTCCTTGCTTAGCTGATAAAACACTCCGTCAATAAACTCCACCGCTAAGTCTGGATCCTCTTCGGAGTCCGGATCAAGGGACCGTTCTGGGTCCTCTGGCTGTGGAGGACGGCTGTTTATGTTTTTTACCTCCTGACACAGGTCCTGCGTTGAAGTCGTTAGACTGCCTATTTAATCATGGGAATGAAAAATGAACAGGGAAGCACGACTGTCCGCTTACCCAATTCGGAGGACTATACATGGAAAATCCGCCCTGCGGGTCGACGCGGAGGAATTCCTCTTCTTCTCCCTTGTACAAAGAGGATAAGATCTTCATTAGAGCGGCAGGCGAGTCCGGCCCTTTACGGCCGTAACGGGTGACGTCATCTTCCCCGTTGAAATCCCACATGGGGTGGCTTCTGTATTGGAGCGGCTGCACCCCCGCATGATGCATATGGCCATGACTTTAATCATGGTTAGTCCGGAATGAGCCAGTAGCTTAATCCGGCCCATTAAGTAAAGGACGTCTCTGTCATTCTCTCTCTGAGAGCTCCGAGGGCGCCAGCTCAGGCGTTTCTTCAGGGGAGCGTTGCTGAACTCAGGGAGACCGGCCCGGATAGGGTCCGGCAGGGGGACATCGTCTATGTAAAACCATTCTGAACGCCAGTCCTCGGACGCCTTCTTTGGGTTTCCGGACGGGTATCCGGTCCCGGCGATGCGCCATACTTCGGCTCCGCCCACTTGATATATGGACCCCTCTTGGGAACGGGGCACCAGGCAGAATATCTTTTTCCATAGCGCGAAATGAGCCTCGACGCCTAAAAACAGCTCGCAAAGAGAAACGAAGCCCGCGATGTGTAACACGGAGCCGGGCGTAAGGTGGTGTAGCTGGAGGCCATAGAACTCCAGAAGCCCGCGGAGAAAGGGATGAATTGGAAATCCTAGTCACCTTATTAGATAAGGGACCAGGCACACCCGCTCCCCTTTAGAGGGACTAGGTGAGTTCTCCGCTTGTTTTCTGCCTTGATAAGTGGTGAGTCCGGCTCGGACCGAGACCATATAGGCTTGAGGGAGAAATCTCTTGGCTTGGAGCGACACTAATTCTCTATGCGGGATGGAACAACTCTCCCAGTCTCCAGGGAGAGGACTGGAAGGGTGAGAGGAGGAGCTACAGCGGCTGGCCATGTTGGAATGGATCTTTGCTGGAGACGCTCTAATGATTTCTCGCAGAAGGGGGAGGTGTGGTTTGGATCTGAATCCTCATCTTGTTAGATAGGCGGCTCATTTATACGGCTAGGGGCTTGGGTGTAAAACCGCCCCGGCTTTTCGCATTCATTTGACACGTGGAAGGCGGCCATTATTGGGCGTAAAAGCCAAGGAGCGCTGCATTATAAAAATCGGACGTTATACCCGCAGGTACACAAAGTTTGAAGGAGAACCCGCCTTGCAATGCCGAAGACAATCTGCGCGCCGTACTCATTGTCATTGAAGCCTGGTCCGGGGGCTACTGAGGGAGTCCTGGATTAGGGGGTGTTCGGATAGCCAGACTATACCTTCAGCCGGACTCCAGGACTATGAAGATACAAGATTGAAGACTTCGTCCCGTGTCCGAAAGGATCTTTCCTTGGCGTGGAAGGCAAGCTAGGCGTGCGGATATTCAAGATCTCCTACCATTGTAACCGACTCTGTGTAACCCTAAGCCTATCCGGTGTCAATATAAACCGGAGGGTTGTAGTCCGTAGGACAACCATCATCATATACAATCATACCATAGGCTAGCTTCTAGGGTTTAGCCTCCTTGATCTCGTGGTAGATCTACTCTTGTACTACCCATATCATCAATATTAATCTAGCAGGAGTAGGGTTTTTACCTCCATCGAGAGGGCCCGAACCTGGGTAAAATAAAGTGTCCCTTGTCTCCTGTTACCATCCGACCTTGACGCACAGTTCGGGACCCCCTACCCGAGATCCGCGGATTTAAATCCTCAATCGCCATCGGCAGACCACTGAGGCCCGACCAGGAGAGACACATTCATCGTCTGGTCAACCCGCTTCCCCTGATAGAAGAAGAGTGTGCCCCAGTACCAGAGACGTTTTCTCAGGATCCTATCCTTTTACCATTTTCATTGTAAACGTCATGGCTATGTTTATTTGTGTGTTGCAGCCTATGATTGTACCCTAAGTTTGTGCTATGAGTAAACTCTTGGTTTCAAGTAATGGGAGTATCATTTTTAAAACAACCCTTAGCAAATCTCGAGGACGAGATTATTTTCGTAAGGGGGGTAGTGTTGTGACACCCCAAAAAATTTACCTTGTTTTATTAATTAAAATTTTGCCAGGAAATTTAAACTTTTATTTTCTGGACTTTTTTGTTGATTTCAGAGCCATTCTTTTCCTTATTATTATGGAGTCTTTACCTCAAGTGAAAAACTTCCCACTTATATTATTGGACTTGTTTGCCCTTTCAAGAAAAACATTTCTATTGTTAGTAGAATTTATTTGCACAATTGTTTCTCTCTGGGCTTTCCTCCTTAAAAAAGATTTTTCATTAGATCTGGAGCTCTTTTTGAACTACAACCACTTGATAAATTTACTTAAAATTTTCACCAAAATATGGAGATGTCATGTGATGTTTTTAAATCACTTTTATGCAAAAACATCTTTTATTCATGGGATATTTTGAGCTCTACACCAAGTTTTCAAAACTGGTCCAGATGGCAGTATTGCACTATAACCCATTTAAATATTTCATTCTAGCTTCCACCAAAATTGTGGGATGTTCATAGGAGTATATTATTCAACTTTATGCAAAAACCCTTTTATGTTCTTTGAAAAATTTGAGTGCATCAACCACTTTTTCATTCTGGTCCAGCATGGTAATTTGTACAGCAACCATCATTTAACTTGCCCTTTTAGCTATGATTCCTTTTTCTACATGTAGACCTCCCTACGAAACCCTTAAGTCCAGGAGAGTGGACTCATTGGAGGATTTTTAGTGCATGCAACTATGCCTTTTTGATTCTGTCCAGAATTGGTTTTCCTATAAACTTGCACTAACAAGTTTTTTCTTTTGACAAACTAACGTCACCACCCTCTCACTCATCTAAAGAGACCCCAATCTGGAAATTTGGGCCACCCCAAGAGTTGCCTAGATGCACATGGCATTTTGTCAAACACCTGGTGTGCATGGCTAGTTTTGGCATGATTTTTAGTTTGCACACTAGACTTGCTTGCCTTGCCCAACCAACATGTCCACTAAGCTCCTAGCTAACCCTGACCCAGGCCTGCTAACCCCCAGCCTCTCCTATGCCCTCTAGCACACGCTGGCATTTCAGCAAACACACAACGTGCGTGCACTGGGCGCGCCCAGAGCGCGCGTTTTGCACGCGCGGGCGCCCGAGCCGCCGCGTCGCACGGCCGCCTCCCCACGCCCGCTCTGGCCGCTCCCCACTCGCAGCCAGCATGCCCGCCCCCTCCCTCGCCGCAGAGCCGCCCCTGGCGCCCTACAGCGCCGCCGCCAGGTCGGCCACGGCGGCTAGCGGTCGGCCACAGTGCGCCTCTGCACCGGACGACGCCGCCCGAGCCACTAGCGCTCGCCAGCTGCCCCCTGGAGCCGCTCAAGCTCATCCGCAAGCTTGTCCGCAAGCACTCGTCGCCGCCACGTCCCTCTGCTACTACAGAAAGGCGGTCGTCAGCGATCTTATCCACGGCCACCGTCGGAATCGACCACGATCGCCCATTTAAGTCCCCCGAGCTCGTCCAGGCCTCAAGCGACCTCTCTCACTCCCTCACTGATCCAGCCGTAGCAGTAGAAAGACCAGAGAGGTCGTCTTCCTCATCTCCGGCAACCACAGCCGCCGCCACTGTCCCGACCATTCCAGCGCAACCAGAGCCTCCCCTGACCAACCAGTGCCACCATTCCCTCCTCTTCGATCTCGCGGAGCCACCCAACACCTCAAACCCGATCAGGAACCACCGTAGCGCAAATCCCCAAACCTCCCGAAGCCACCGGCTGCCGAGAAGCTCACCACCGACGACTCCCTTCGCCCCCACCACCCTAGCGACCACCGGAAGGACCGCCCCAAAGTGGCGGATCCATCCCTGCCCTCCGGAGCCCGCGGGAAGCCGCCGTTCGCCGGCATTGATCGGCGGAACCCCGCCTCTGATCGGCCAGAGGAAGAAGGAGGCGGGGGCGACTGGTCAAACCTGACCAGTGGGCCCCCTGGACCCACTGTCAGTGACCCGAGCCGGCCCGCGTGGATTTAAGTGAAAGCGCAAACGACCAAAGTACGTCTCCCCTGCCCGAAAGCGTATTCTTATTTGAAACATTTTCTTTTTCTGTTTTATTTAAAAAACATAATTTGACTAAACTTTGACTGGCTATAACTTTTTAAATATAAATCCAAATGACTTGATTCTTTTTTCTGTTGTTTCCCAAATATTGTCTAGTTTATTTTATTTCAAAATTTTCCAAACAACTTTTTTGTACTGTTTTAAACTATGTGTTAATTGGAATATTTTCAAAAATAGGATTTGTTGGAGAGAGGAGAAAACTTTCAAAAGTTTTGGAATGCACCCTGCCACTCCACAACTTGAAGGCAAGCATTTTGAACTCTGGCATAATATTACCGTGTGTTGTTTGATACAGTTACAACACCATCGTGACACGGAGTATCCGTTCTTTGTTTGTGAAGATATGATCATACTTGCATACTGATGACCTCATGCTATTGGAACTTGATATTTTTGCGACAGTAATCACTCTCACCTGACTTTTATGCCTACCGGTAGGAAGCCGAGAAAATCTCTGTCTTGGGTAGACACGATGCTTATCTCTGGTTCCCCATCGAGACGGTTGTGTCTGGTACGGCAAGATGATGTATGCTGAGTTGTGACACTGTCTGTTGGTTTCAAACATGTTTGGTATACCAATCATGCAGGAAATACTTAAGCCTCCTGAGTCGACCGTAGATCGAGTCTTGTTCCAGTAACCCCCATACTTGTTTCCGTGCTGCCACATGTCCCTGCCGTAGGTAGGGTATGGTTCAGTAAGTTGTCAACGCTTGTCTTAGCACACACCGTACAGAGAGGCCATGGTGGAAGATACCGGCTGCATCCGGTAGGCATGCCACCTGGTCCAGGGGCATGGGTGTTTCCGGTTGGGACCGAAAGGGGGGATCCCCTTAGAGCGCACGATAGAAATTTGATCCCATGCTACGCGAGGTTGTAGCCTCCCCACTTAGAGTTTTGCTTAATGGGTGTCGTGGGTGATTCCAGACACGAGTAAAGTTAAGCTGGTGTGTGCAAGTCAGGGTGTTTGCGACTAAAAGATCATAGACGGAATTAGTTCTGATGGACTAAAGGAATCCGTTACTCGTGGGTGAAGAGTACACCCTCTGCAGAGATTCAACCTATTCGAATAGCCATGTCCATGGTTAAGGACTATAGTCTGGGATGGGTCAAGTGTCGGTCTTAGTGTCGGTCTTCGGAGGAGAAACTGTTAAACCAGAACATGGATCATGACTTGTGATGTATGATGATTATGATTATTTTTATTGTGGACTAACCATTTATGTTATTTGTATTATTGCGTATCATTGGGACGGTTCTACCTCCTGGAGATTCACTGTGATTATTCTTATATAAGCCCTCTGTGTGGTGTCGCTCAGACGCCCGACTGTGGCATGCTTATCATTTTATTTACTTATAAGCCCTTTATGTGGTGTCGCTCAGACGCCCGACTGTGGCATGCTTGTCATTTCATTCACTTATAAGCCCTTTATGTGGTGTCGCTTAGACGCCCAACTGAGGCATACCTTATATTGTTATCCTTTCGAGGCGTGGCTTCAAAAACCCGATTGGTTCATTTTATTTCTACTCACTGATTGCATATTCACATATTACATGTTTAACCTGCTGGCATGCATCATGAGCTTCATTCGTGACTGACGAAGTAATCATGGAATATTTCAAAGCATGATTATTAGTGGCTATATTATACCTGTGTTCCTAAATGTTTGCGAGTACATTCAAAGTACTCACTGGCTTGTCCCTGGCTATTGTCTTGGCCAGATTTCTTGCGTGGAAAGGACCATTGCGATGACAGCCCCGGAACCTACGCAATGGAGATAGCAGCCTCGCGAAGATAGTAGTTATCCAGGTCAGCTGTTCCTGTGGGAAATGGAGTCCCATAGACGCTGATGATCCTAAAAACCGCTTCCGCCATCAACCAGTAGAAACCAATTGTTGTACTCATAGGCCAGGATGGTCTTGTACTACATATTATGTACTTTGCTTGGAATTTCCGTATCAAGTTGGTGCCTCATCAGCTAACAGTAATCCTGGGGCTGATGAGCACAAGGGCCATTTTCTGGGAAATTATATCCCGAAAATCCGGTCACGACACGGCAAGTATCACTGCATCAAGAATTCATAAGAGTTGGTGCAATTATCATGACATTCCTGACATCAAGAGGGCAATACTTCAGGGTAGAACAGAATCAAAAGTTGGGTTGCATTTTGATATGCGGAATACAATTGCTTTAACCCAATCCTGGATATGGATGAGGTACTGGAGTTTGTTCCCCTGGTCATTCTGAAATAGAATGGCTCGACGGACCAAAAAGATAACAGACACTGATGAACATGATGGAACAACTATTCCTGACTATCACTTGATTAACGGAGGTCAGGATACAACTAAAGAGGGACAACTCAAAGGAACATATGTTTTTCTGAGTTGTGGATGCATAGATTAGTATGTCGAGCGAAGCTCAAAATTTCTTCCGGATAACCCATGCAAAAAAGGTAGAACTGGCAAATTCACAATATAGAATGGAGAACTCATCAAGAGCACTCTGGTCATGACCTTTTGGTTCAAGAACTACTGCCATAAGCAGTTCATGGTATTTGGAACAAGGAAATACCACGGACCTCGAGGACTATCGCAAAGGTTACTAATATCCTAACAAACACTAACAACAGGAGGTGAGTGGAGTGAATCTCGGGTTCAAAACCCAGGAATAGAATACCTGCCAACTAAATGGCATCACGGAATGCTTTCGAGAATGGCGGCCGAAATCATCACACTAGGAATATAAAGCATTGTAGAATCATGGGATGGCTCTCTAGGATACCTAGGGTCATAATAATAACTCCAACATATATGTCGAGGCAACAGAGTACCTCAACTCACTGATTAGTGTGATTAATCTGGCCCAAATGGACATCAGGAACATGGAGGAATGATTGCAAGTGCATCAGACTATCTAGAAACCTAGGATGACTCGGACAGCATAATGGCTATAAATGCTCAAAAAGATTTGGGACAACCTGCAAAACGGTGGCATAACCACTCAGAAGCATAATATCAAGGTTCTGAGGCCAGCTATGAACATACAAAAGTAACAGAAATAGAACTGAGACTTGAATCCATCAATCCTACTAGTCTACGGATTAATAACACGTGATCCTGATAGAAAGATGACAAGCCTAGTTCTTAATCCCCGTAGAAGAGAAGAGGATGACTCAGATCAGAAGGGCATAAGGTAAAGGAGTAAAAGAGCCTTACGTTCCCTTCCACAATTAATTCCCTTATATAGATAAAGCATTTCTAGACTCAACTTCGACCAGTTTGGCTTGGTAATCCTACAGGCAGTCAAGCTCTGATACCAACGCTGTCAGGACCCCGATTCTAAGTCACACCGATCTAGCCTATAACACCTCATATCACTTTGCGGCCTCACGCACGGTATTCCCATGGGTGTTGCCTTACCATGGCCTGGGACCGTTTGCCCCTTTTGGCTCACATATATGATAGTGTCGCTAGCATCCATATGACAGAGAACCCGGGCTGACATGACTAGTCGTGAACCCAAAGTGGCACTAACTTATGGCGACAGGCATACATGAATCAACATCGAGCATGTCAGTCAGCATCGTGCGAATCTGGGCTATAGCATTGGGCTAACAGGACTCCGGGAACCCGGGCTATAGCAGGCTAGGCAGGACTCCGGATGTCACCACGTGACATTTCCCCGAAGGGACAGACACAGGAACGAACTGAATCACATGCCGGCCAGTCAAGTGTTCCGGAGCAGTAGTGCTGGTTAGCAGGACTCCGGTGAATAGGGCTGTAGCGGACTACTATGGCTCATGGAAGCACAAGACTACATTTCCCCATAAGAGAGGCTACCAAGGATAAACAACTAGGTTGTCGGATCCCACACATACCAAGCACTTCAATCATACACACAATATGCTCGATATGTGTAAATACAACATGGCATCACAACATAACTCTACGACCCAACATTCAGAGCATACAAGTCAAAGCACATGCGGAAGCTTAACATGTCTCAGTACATACATCTACAAATGAAGAAGGCTGAGAAGCCTAAATATCTACCAGATCCTGCCGAGGGCACAAGATCATAGCTGAGGTATCAAGCTAAACATCGAAGTCCACACTGAACTATTAGCGAGACTGACGTCTCTCTGCAAAACATAAAATAGGCAAACGTGAGTACAAATATACCCAGCAAGACTTATATCAAACCTAGCTACATATGCATCAGTATCAACAAAGGGGGTGGTGGAGTTTAACTGCAGCAAACCAGCTTTGACTCGGTGGCTATCCTGAACTACGACTGTAAGTAACTCTTTTGAGGTGGCGCACACGAGTCCACATATACACCATGCAATACACCACTATGGATCCTCTCCCGTCAACCTATGAGAAACGGCATCCATAGCACTCACGCTTATCTTGCGAGTTTTAGAGTACCCACTTCAAGTTATCTATGAACTGTTATAGGCAACCCAGAAGTCCTTTACCACGGACATGGCTATTCGAATAGATCATCTATAACCCTGCAGGGGTGTACTTCTTCACACACGCTCTCGCCACTTACCACCATGCACACGTCGTGTATCTCGGCAACCTTCAAGCGGAAGCCTGGCGAGGGAGTCATCCATGACCTGACTAACCACACAAGCATCTAGTCCAGGTTTATCGTCTATTCGGGTTCCATCCGGGAGGAGATCCGGCCGGAGTTTCGCTTACAGCCCCAAACGATCTATGCAGGGTTCCCGAGACACCAAACGGGCGCCTGGTACACCGTGCCATGGTGTATCTACCGCATCATAGCACACCCCTAGGGTCAGCGCTATGCACGACCTCCAAATCATATCCTACAAACACCAGAAACTAGTTGCAACTCCTGGACTGAGGATAAGGGCGGTTAATAAGTCGAGGGAGTCAATTAAGGATCCCAATGTGTGGTAGTAGTTGTGCATGGATCACAAACACAGAACTCAGTTCCTGAGGACGGTTTCGATGAGACAACCCACCATGTACTCCTACATGGCCTCTCACCGCTACCTTTACCAAATCGTGTTCACACACATAGTAGGACATGTTATCACCATTCCAATTCATCCCTGATGAATCAGACCTGACTCAACTCTACGCAGTAGCAGGCATGACAAACAAGCATGAATGAGTAGGCACATCAGGGCTCAAACAACTCCTACTCATGCTAGTGGGTTTCGTCTATTTGCTGTGGCAATGACAGGTCATGGAGAGGAAAAGGGGTTCAACTACTGCAACATGTAACAGTTGAATTGTTGTTGTCCTAATGCAGTAAAAGAGAGCAGGAGTGAGAGAGTGGGATTGTATCAGAATGAACAAGGGGGTTCTGCTTGCCTGGCACTTCTGAAGATAATATAGTTCTTCATCGGTGTCATTGAACTCATCGTCGAATCACGTCTATCGAGAGGGAACAACCACCGACAAACAAGAAGAAACACAATCAATGCCATGCAACAAAATGATGCATGAATGTGACATGGCAATATGCTGTTGATTGGCCTAATGCAACTAACAACAAGTTAAATGGAGTTGGTTTGAACACTAGGTTCAAATTCAAACTCCATATGCGCTTTCTTAAATGCCATTTAATTGAATTGTCCTAAACAGCAAATTTAAGTTGTTCCAACATGCATGAAAATGGTACAGATGGATAGATTGCATTTTTATGATAATTTTTCATATATAAATTATTTCATTTGGTGTTACGGTTGATTTTCTATGATTTTTAGAAGTTTTGGCTATTTTCTGGAATTTCCTGTATAAGAATAAATCCAGAAAAAGAGTTACTGCGTCAGCACTACGTCACTGTGACATCAGCAGGTCAATGGGGGCGGTCCAGGTCAAATCTGACCTGTGGGTCCCGCGTGTCAGTGTCATAACTAACTTAACAGAGTTAGTTAGTGTTAGGTTAAGCACTAATCTAGGTTAATTAGCGCTAAACTAACCTAACTAATAATTAACAAGGGCGGCGAACACGTCAGTGGGCCAGGGGGAAGTCAAACCCCGGTTAAGCAGGGTCAAACCCTCTGGACTTGGTCCACGGCTTGTCGCCGGTTAAGCCCGAGATGGCGGAGGGGCTCGGAATTTTCCCACGGTCGACCAAATCGACCGCGGTTTGGTCCTACGCGCAGCTGGGGCACGCGCGCATCTGGTAGGCCAAGAGGGAGGAGCTGGGGTGGTCTGAGTCGACGGCGGCAAGCACGAATGCGGTAGCCGGAGTTCGGGCATCAGCGGGTTAGGCGATACTGTGTGTTTCGAGATGAACCGGTGGGTTCTGTGGCTTCCCGAGGAAGAGCGGAGCACGCCTAAGTGCTCTGGTGCGACGTGCGGGTGTTGTAACCGCAGCGGCGACATGGCCGGAGGCGGGGAGTGTTCGGCTCCGGTGGCTGATGAGGTTAGAGAGCGAAATAGGCGACGGGTCATGGGGAGAACGGTGCAGTGGCTCACCGCGGTTCTTCTGGTGCTTCTGGCGAGGCAGGGGAGGCACGGGGTCCGGTGAAACGACGACGGGGATCTCCGGCAACCGAGGTCGGAAACGGCGGCGTTGGCGAGGCTTCAGGGCATTCGGCGTTGCGTAGCTCAGCGAGGAGGTCGAGGATGACGCGGCGGAGCTTCTGGACTCATCGGCAGGGCGAGGGGTGGTCGGTGGCCGTGGTGGCAGCGAACGGCGGTGACGGGCGCGCTCGGGTTTGGCGCGGGAGAGAGCAGAGGAGGGGGAGAAGTACGGGAGAGAGTGAGAGAGGTCCAGGGGTGCGTGGAGTCGCGAGGGAGATCCAGGGCGACGGGGACGTAGGCAGGCAGGGTGGAGGTGGCCAGGACGCGTGCCGGCACACTGCGGCCACGCGCTCTGCCTATTGGCCTGGGGAGGAAGACGACAAGAAGGATGAGGTGGGCTGGCCCGAATTTGCTGGGCCACCAGGTAAGTGGGCCTCAGGTAAGTCTCTGTTTCCTTTTTTATTTCTTTCAGTTTTCTAATTTTTTTCCTCTGTTTTGATTTAGTTTTAAAACTAAAGCATTTTTGTTGATTCTGTAAATTATTGTATGGACTAGAGATATTACTCTATAGCCCCACAATAATTTCCAAATTATTGGACATGTATTTCTTTTATAACAGAAATAAAGCCAATTCAAATACATTATGGTTTAATTCAAAATGCCCAAATTAATTAGCCTTAATGCCCTAAAATATTGGTTTGGATTTTTACCTCCTGCCAATATTTTTAGGGATTAAAGTGAATATTTCCTTGGGCTCATTTGAAGAAATTTTTAACTTGCTCATTTTCAAAAGATTTCTGAGGCTTTGGGAATTCCGTCAATTCAATTTTCCTTGAATTTAAACATGATGCAACAACCAAGATAGTCGAAGGCCAAGGTAAAGCTAGGGATGTGACAAATGGTTTCCATATCAATGCAGCGAGACCAAGACCGCCAGGACGGCAGGACGGAGGTCATCGTGGATCCCAATGCAGTGTCACCACCAGAGCCTTTTGCAGGCAAAGGCTACTTTTGTCAGGATAGCTTGTACTAGTTGTCTCCCTTCAAATTTGGTCGTTGTGGGATCCCTTCCTGCCTGCATTCGTGAAGAGGACCAAGGCCACAATAAATAGGACTTAGCCACCACCATGGAGGAGGACGGATCCATTGCACCCTGACCACCTCACCAGCTCATCCAGCTCAAGAACACCTCACCTCCTGAGGCTGTTCATCCACTGTACTAGTTCATCCTCAGCCCCTCGAGGCAATCCACCACCAAGCTGGAGTAGGGTATTACACCGCAAGGTGGCTCGAACCAGGATAAATCCTTGTGTCTCTTGTTCTTTGGGTTCGTCGAGCTAGGCCGTGGGATCATTGAGCGGGCAGACTGGGGAGAGAGTGTTCTTCGTGCGCACCCTATAGTTCAAACCTCTCAAGGGTCTGCGGAACCCTGAATCCGACATTTGGCGCACAAGGTAGGGGTGTGTCAAATCTTCGCCTCTCCGTCCGCTCCGCCCGCTTCGCTCCCCCGTTCAACTCTCATGGCAAGCACCGCTCCACCGTCCGGGCCGACGGGCATGCACGGAGGTGCTGTGGGGCTCCGGGCCTTCGCCCTCGCCTTGCGGTAGGTGTGGTGGCCGCACAAGTTCAAGCCAGAGATGCCACCTCGCTACGTTGGCGTGGCGGATCCAAGGAGGCCATTCGAGTGGCTGGAGGGGACGACAAGGTCATGGCCAACTGGTTCCCCATGGCCCTCGTCAGCGTGCCGCACGTCTGGCTGCAAAACCTGCCAGGGTCCTCTGTGTCCTCCTGGGAGGAGCTGTGTGATCTCTTCATCACACGCTTCGCAGCACCTGCACCCCTCGCCGTCATAGCCCTCCTTGGTGGTTTGCAGGCTCTGCCCTCGGATCGCCACGTCAAGCAGTTCTTCCGCCAAATGGCCACCACTTGTGTGCAGCAGGGGGCTCCTCCGGGATGGGCGACACCCAAGGCCGATCTCACCTCGACTCGGGGGACCATCCGGCAACCACCACGGGCTCGGGCGCGCTCCCGATGCTCTGCACACCCACCATCTGCAATGTAGAGGTTACCAAGACCCTCATCGACGGCGGAGCTGGCCTCAATGTGCTCTCTGTGGAAGCTTTCGGCTTTCTCCACGTGTCGCACGGCCGGCTCCATTCCACCAAGCCCTTCTCCGGGGTTGGCAATGGTTCTACTAGCCCCCTAGGGCAGATCTGCCTCCCTGTCTCCTTCGGCACCCCGACAACTACCGCACCGAGCTTATTGACTTCGACATCGCTCGCATCAGCCTCCCGTATAACGCCATCTGGGTACCCAGCCCTGGCCAAGTTCATGGCGGCAACCCATCCTGCCTACAACCTCATGAAGATGCCAGGGAGCAGCGGTGTCCTCACCGTGTCAGGAGACACCAAGGAGGCCCTGATGGCCCACAAGCTCGCCTTCAGGGCCGCAGCGACAACATGCCCCACGGACGAGCGTCACCTGAGGATGTGCCCTAATGTGCGCCCAGTAAAGAAGAAGGCGCGACGACAGTCCACAAAGAAGCGGTCCTTCATCAACCAGGAGACCCGCAAACTACAAGAAGCAGGTGTCATCCGCGAGGTTTGGTATCTGGAGTGGCTGGCGAACCCGGTCATCGTGCCCAAGAAGGGCAGGAAGGAGTGCATGTGCGTCGACTTAACCAACCTCAACAAGGCCCTGCCCTCAAGACTCGTTCCCGCTTCCGCGCATTTATCAGATCGTAGACTCCACCGCCGAGTGCGACCTGTTGTGTTTCCTAGATGCCTTCTCAGTTTACCACCAGATCAAGATGGCGGTGCAGGACGTAGAAAAGATGGCTTTCTTATCCCCGTGTGGGGTATACTGCTACACCTGCATGCCATTCGGGGTGCATAACACTGGGCAACTTTCTAGCGGCTGATGCACATCGCCCTAGGCCAGCAGCTCAGGAGGAACACCGAGGCCTACGTCGACGACATTGTGGTGAAATCTCAGGAGGCAAGAACTCTCATCCAGGATCTGGAGGAGACCTTCTCTAGCCTACGCAAGGTGGACCTGCGGCTTAGCCCGGAGAAATGCGTGTTTGGCGTCCCCTTTGGAAAGTTGCTGGGCTTCCTTGTCTCGCACAGGGGAATCGAGGCGAACCCTGAGAAGGTGAAGGCAATAGAAGAGGTGTGCCCACCGCAGAATCTCAAAGAAATGCAAAAGCTAGAGGGCTGCATAACTTCATTAGGGAGCTTTATCTCCAAGCTGGGGGAGTACGCCCTCCCGTTCTTCAAGCTGATGAAAAGGAAGGGTCCGTTCGAGTGGATTCCGGAGGCTGACGCAGCGTTTCAATACCTCAAGAGATACCTCACCAGCCCGCCGATGATGGTGGCGCCGCATCCCCTCGAGCCCCTGGTGCTTTACCTGGCTGTCACGCCTCATTCTGCTAGTGCAGCGCTGGTGGCCGTCTGGGAGGAGCGCTGGGCCAGGTGTCAGCCTCGTGACGCCGCGCATTCAGTCAGGATGATGGAGCACCAAGCGCCAGCAGGTGACCAGGCCCCGCAAGACGGTGGTCCTAAGGCTGCGGTCACCCTGGCAGGCGACCAAGCTCCTGAAATCCACTAGCCTCAGGGGGCGCCCCAGCCTCAGGAGGTCTTGGACTCCACCAGCACTCCCACTCTCATAGAGGACCCGGTGTACTTCATCAGCACGGTACTACGTGATGCGCGAGCATGCTACCCAATGTCGCAGAAGCTTCTGCTCGCGCTCCTCGTGGCCTCGTGCAAACTGCGCCACTAATTCGAAGGTCACCCCATTAAGGTCGTCTCAGCTTACCCATTGGAGAGGGTGCCTCGGAGCCCCAATGCTGCGGAGAGGGTCGCTAAATGGAACATTGAACTGCTGGCATTCCAGCTGGAATTCAGCACCACCAGGGTCATCAAGGGTGCAGTGCTCGCCGACTTCATGGCGGAATGGACCGATGCTCCAGGGCTCGAGGCAGGCGAGGACCCGTCCCGTTTGCCAGGGGGTGAAGCACCAGACGGTTGTGTCACGTACTTTGATGGCGCCTTCGCGCATTAGGGAGCGGGGGCTGGAGCCATGCTCATCTCACCCACCCACGACAAGCTTTACTACGCCATGCGGCTCTGCTTCCAGCATAGCGAGAAGGTCTCCAACAACATCGCGGAGTACAAAGGTTTGATTGCTGGCCTCAAGGCCGCGGCCACCCTAGGCGTGAAGCGCCTCACCATCAAGGTCGATTCCCATCTCCTTGCCAACTTCTCCAACAAAGTGTATGAACCAAAATATGAGCATATGGAGGCATACCTGGCAGAGGTACGCAAAATAGAGAAGCAATTCTTGGGCCTGGAGCTGCAACACGTCCCTCGCAGCACGAACAAAGAAGCTGACCATATCGCCAAGAGAGCGTCCAAACGCCAGCAGCAGGAGCCTGACGTCTTTGAGGAGTAACCCTTCAAGCCTTCGGCAGCCCCCCCCCCCCCCCGGCTGCGGAGCCAGCACCACCTCAGGAGGAGCTCCCGCCACCACCAACCTCAGGAGCCCCCGCCTGTGGCCCGACCGCTAGAGCATGACTGCTCCTCGCGCCCGAACCTCGGGAGGGGTGCTGGACCGAGTAATTCAAGGCATACCTGCTGCGAGAAACCCTGCCGGAGAAGGAGGACGACGCAGAGCGCATGGCTCGGCAGGCCATAGCCTATTGCATTCAGTATGGTGAGCTATACCAAAAATGACCAAATTATGTTTCCTTGCGATGCATCTCCAGGGAGCAGGGGCGCGAGCTGTTAACCGACATACATGGTGGGGAGTGTGGGCATCACTTGTCATCCCGCACCTTGGTGGGCAAGGCGTTCCGCATCGGATTCTAGTGGCACACGACACTCAACGATGCAACCGAGCTGGTGAGATCTTGTGAAGCCTACCAGTTCCATCCCAAGCAAATCCACCAGCCTGCTTAGGGCCTCCAGACTATCCCATGCTCGTGGCCGTTTGCAGTCTGGGGGCTGGACATCTTGGGACCGTTCCCTCGAGCGCTCGGGGGCTACCGCTACCTCTACGTCGCCATCGGCAAGTTCACCAAGTGGGAGGAGGTAGAGGCCGTCCACACCATCCCAGCCGGCTCGGCAATCAAGTTCATCAAGGGCAACATGAGCCGGTTCGGGGTCCCTAATTGCATCATCACCGACAATGGCTCGTAGTTCACTAGCAACCTTTTCAAAACGTATTGTGCTAACCTTGGAACGCAGATACGCTATGCCTCAGTGGCACACCCCAAGAGCAACGGCCAGGCCGAGCGCGCCAACACGGAGGTCCCGAGAGGCCTCAAGGCAAGAACCTTCAATAAGAAGCTCGAGGCCTGCGGCAGCGGCTGACTGGACGAGCTCAAGTCCGTGTTGTGGTCCATCCATACCACCGCCACCAAGCCTAAGGGCGAAACTCCATTCTTCCTTGTCTACGGAGCCGACGCGGTTCTCCCACACAAGGTTAGGCATCACTCCACACGCGTCTTGGCGTTTGACGAGGCGTGTGATACGTCTCCGTCATTTCTATAATTTTTGATTGTTTCATGCCAATATTATACAACTTTTACATACTTTTAGCAACTTTCTATATTATTTATTGGACTAACCTATGGATCTAGTGCCCAGTGCCAGTTCCTATTTTCTGCATGTTTTTTGTATCGTAGAGTATCCATATCAAATGAAGTCCAAATGCAATTAAATTTCACGGAGAATTATTTTGCAATATATGTGATTTTTGGGAGTTGGAATCATCGCAAACGGAGGCCCAAGGTGGGCACAACCCACCAGGCCGCGGTCCCTGAGCCAGGCGTGGCGTGGTGGGTTGTGCCCTCCTCGAACATCGGTTGGAGCTCTACTTCGGGCACAAGGAAGCTTATATCCGGAAAAAAATTGTGTTAAAATCTCAGCGCAATCGGAGTTACGGATCTCCAGGATTATAAGAAACAGTTTTCGGCCAGATCTAGGAGCGCGAACTAGAAGAGAACAAAGAGGGAGATCCAATTTCGGAGGGGCTCCCGCCCCTCCGCCGCCATGGAGACCATGGACCAGAGGAGGAACCCTCCTCCCATCTATGGGGGAGGCCAAGCAAGAAGAAGAAGAAGGAGGGGGGCTCTCTCCGCCTCTCTCCCGGTGGCGCTAGAGTGCCGCCGGGGCAATGATCGAGACGGCGATCTACATCAACAATCTTGCTACCGTCAACACCAACTTTATCCCCCTCTATGTAGCGGTGTAACACCTCTTTACCTCTCTGCAATCTCTACTTAAACATGGAGCTCAACTGCATATATTATTTCCCAATGATCTATGGTTATCCTATGATGTTTGAGTAGATTCGTTTTGTCCTGTGGGTTAATCGTGATCTTGGTTGGTATGATTGCATATTTTATTTATGGTGTTGTACTACGGTGCCCTCCGTTCTCACGCAAACGTGAGGGTCCCTCACTGCAGGGTGTTGCAATATGTTCATGGTTCGCTTATGGTGGGTTGCGAGAGTGACAGAAACTTAAACCCGAGTAACTGGGGTATGATGTATGGGAGTAAAGACGACTTGATACTTAATGCTATGGTTGGGTTTCACGACCTTAATGATCTTTAGTAGTTGCGGATGCTTTCTAGATTTCCAATCATAAGTGCATATGATCCAAGTAGAGAAAGTATGTTAGCTCATGTCTGTCCCTCATATAAAATTACAAGAATGATTACCGGTACTTGTTATAGATTGCCTAGGGACAAATAACTTTCTTGTTGACAAAAGCTCTGTACTAAAACTAACTTAGTTGTGTCTTTATCTAAACAGCCCCTAGATTTTATTTGCGTGCTCTTTATTATCTTGCAAACCTATCCTATCGCACCTACAAAGTACTTCTAGTTTCATACTTGTTTTCGGTAAAGCGAACGTCAAGCGTGCGTAGAGTTGTATCGGTGGTCAATAGAACTTGAGGGAATATTTGTTCTACCTTTAGCTCCTCATTGGGTTCGACACTCTTACTTATTGAAAGAGGCTACAATTGATGCCCTACACTTGTGGGTTATCAAGACCTTTTTCTGGCACTGTTACCAGGCAGCAATAGCGTGGGGTGAATATTCTTGTGTGTGCTTGTTTGCTTTATCACTAAGTAGTTTCTAAGTTGTTCTCTATCTTTAGTTATGGATATGGAACACGAAACACCAAAAAAATTAGTTGTACCTGCTACTCATGGAGATGGGGAACCTCCTAAAACCCTCGATGCTTGTTATGTGAAAGATATTATGCACTACTTTGATAATCCTAAGAAAACCCCATTCAACTATATAATGGGAGTAATGTTGGATCAACGTGAATACTTTAGGGATTATCGCTTGACTCATCAAGGGAAATTGTTATGGGATCAATTTCATATGTTGCATTGGTATGCTTGGAATTTATGCCAGAGATATGATTATACTTATTGCTCTAGGATGAATGCTCCACATCTTCCCTTTTCATGTGAATTTAATGATAATGAAACCTTAGCTTCTTATGCTAGAGGTATATATGATTATTATGATGTGGAACGAATAGAAGAATTTGTTGCTTTTCAGGGTGCATATGAAATTGAATCCTTGTTTGAAAAGTTTGAGGATTTTATGATTCAGTTTATAGACCTGAAAATTTTGCGATCCTTAAGTATTGCTATGATAATTATAAATACAATTCCGATATTGATGAATTTATTGAGAAAGTCTCCGTTGTCCAAGAAGAGACTAATATTTTGCAGAGTCTATGGAAGAAGAAATTGATGAAAGTGCTAGCTCATTGGATGAAAAAGATGATGAGGAGAGTGAAGAACAAGAAGGGGAAGAGAGGATTGATCACCCGTGCCCACCTTCTAATGAGAGTAGAAGTGATACATCGTTTAATGTCCCTTCGTTCTTACCGAAGGATGAATGCCATGATAATTGCTATGATCCCATTGATTCTTTTGAAATATCCCTTTTTTATGAACTTGATGCTTGTTATGCTTGTGGCTAACATGCGAATATGAATTATGCTTATGGAGATGAACTTCTGTAGTCCTTATGTTAAACATGAAATTGTTGCTATTACACCCACACATGATAGTCCTATTATCATTTTGAATTCTACCAACTACACTATATTAGAGAAGTTTGCACTTATTAAGGATTACATTGATGGCTTGCCTTTTACCATTGCACATGATGATTTTAATGAATATAATATGCATGTGCTTGCTGCTCCTACTTGCAATTATTATGTGAGAGGAAATACATCTCCGCCTCTTTATGTTTCCAACATGATAAAATTGCAAGAAACTGCTTATACTATGTATTGGTCTTTACTTGATGTGCATGAATTGTTCTTGTATGACATGCCGATGCATAGGAAGAGAGTTAGACTTCGTCAAAGCTTGATATATGTTGCTTTGTTCTCACTACTAAATGCTAAATCATTGTTGATTAAAATTGGCTTTGATATACCTTGGGATCCAGGTGGATTCATTACTTGAGCACTTTATGCCTAGCTTAATGGCTTTAAAGAAAGAGCTGTCAGGGACACAACCCGGAAGTCTTAGAGAGTCATTTATTTCTGTTGAGTGCTTTTATATAGTTTAAAAACAAATAAATATAGGGGGAACTTAAAACTTTTCACAAAAGAGAAGCAATTGGAAGTTATGCATTGGACAAGTGAGGGTTGACCTTGAACACTTATGATCATGCTCATGGAAACAAGGTAGAATTTTTCATGAAGATGCTCTCGAAAATAATTATCCCCTTGTACAAATCCATTGTGTTATAAAAATAATGTGCCAAGATTTTCCTTTAGGATGATTAGATTGCTTGTTGGTATGTGTGGTGCAGAAACAGAAACTTTGGCTGTAGCGCGTGAATTTTCATTTTTTACTAGAAAGTCAAACGTTTCTGAAACTTTTTGCACAGTCTTTCTATACAAATTGTTTGCGTTGCCCTAATTTTGCAGAATATTTGGAGTTACAGAAGTATGGTAGTGTTGAGATTACTACAGACTGTTCTGTTTAAGACATATTCTGTTTTTGATGCATTGTGTTGCTTGTTTTGATGAAATTATCGATTATCGGTGGTATAAGCCATGGAAAAGTTATATTACAATATCTACAATGCAAAAACAAAATATTAATTGGTTTGCAACAATACTTAGAGTAGTGATTTGCTTTATTATACTAATGGATCTTACCAAGTTTTCTGTTGAGTTTTGTGTGGATGAAGTGTTCGAAGATCGAAGAGGTCTCGATGTGAGGAGAAGGAGAAGAGGCAAGAGCTCAAGCTTGGGGATGCCCAAGGCACCCCAAGTAAATATTCAAGGAGACTCAAGCTTCTAAGCTTGGGGATGCCCCGAAAGGCATCCCATCTTTCTTCAACAAGTATCAGCATGTTTTCGGTTTCGTTTTGTTCATGTGATATGTGCAAATCATGGAGCGTCTTTTGCATTTAGTTTTCATTTTTCTTTTGTGCAGCATGCTGGTATGAGATAGTCCATGGTTTCTTTATAGAATGCTCATTGCACTTCACTTATATCTTTTGAGTATGGCTTTATAGAATGCTTCATGTGCTTCACTTATATCATTTGAAGTTTGGATTGCCGATTTCTCTTCACATAGAAAACCGTTGTTTGAAGAATGCTCTTTTGCTTCACTTATATTTGTTAGAGGATGGTCTTTTGTAGAAAGAATTAAACTCTCATGCCTCACTTATATCTATTTAGAGAGTCAACAGGAATCGGTCAATTGCATGGTTAGTCATAAAATCCTACATAAAACTTATGGATCATTGAATATGATATATTTGATTCCTTGCAATAGTTTTGTGATATAGAGATGATAATATGTGGGAGGTACTAGTAAATGGTTGTGTTTAGTAAGAATATTGGTGTTAAGGTTCGTGATTCCCGAAGGATGCACGTATAGTCTCTCGTTATGCTATGATGTTGGAGCATGATTTATTATTGATTGTCTTCCTTATGAGTGGCGGTCGGGGACGAGCGATGGTATTTTCCTACCAATATATCCCCCTGGGGGCATGCGTAGTAGTACTTTTCTTCAAGGGCTAGTAAACTTTTGCAATAAGTATATGAGTTCTTTATGACTAATGTGAGTCCATGGATTATACGCACTCTTACCTTTTCGCAATTTGCTAGCCTCTACGGTACCGTGCATTGCCCTTTCTCACATCAGAGTCGGTGCAAACTTCACCGGTGATATGATACGCTCTATCACACATAAGCCTTATTATATCTTCCTCAAAACAGCCACCATACCTAACTATTATGGCTTTTCCATGGCCATTCCGATATATATTGCCATGCAACTTCCACCGCTTCTCTTTGATGACTTGCGCATTCATTGTCAAATTGCTTTGCATGATCATATAGCTAACATAGTAGTTGTGGCTCACCCACCGTTCATCATTTTTCATACATGTTACGCTAGATCATTGCACATCCTGGTACATAGCCAGAGGCATTCATATAGAGTCATATTTTGTCATAGGTATCGAGATGTAATTTTTAATTCTTTTGAGTTATAAGTAAATAGAAGTGTGATTGTCAGTGTCAAAACCGGCGGATCTCGGGTAGGGGGACCCGAACTGTGCGTCAAGGTCGGACGATAACAGGAGACAGGGGACACTTTATTTTACCTAGGTTCGGGCCCTCTCGATGGAGGTAAAACCCTACTCCTGCTAGATTAATATTGATGATATGGGTAGTACAAGAGTAGATCTACTACGAGATCAAGGAGGCTAAACCCTAGAAGCTAGCCTATGGTATGATTGTGTATGATGATGGTTGTCCTACGGACTACAACCCTCCGGTTTATATAGACACCGGATAGGGTTAGGGTTACACAGAGTCGGTTACAATGGTAGGAGATCTTGAATATCCGCACGCCTAGCTTGCCTTCCACGCCAAGGAAAGATCCTTCCGGACACGGGACGAAGTCTTCAATCTTGTATCTTCATAGTCCTGGAGTCCGGCTGAAGGTATAGTCCGGCTATCCGAACACCCCCTAATCCAGGACTCCCTCAGTAGCCCCTGAACCAGGCTTCAATGACGACGAGTCCGGCGCGCAGATTGTCTTCGGCATTGCAAGGCAGGTTCCTCCTCCAAGTTCTTCAAGAAGATTGTAAACACCAAAAATAGTGTCCGGCTCTGCAAAATAAGTTTCCACATATTGCCATATAGAGAATAATATTAACACAAATCAAATCTGCTGACGTATTCCGCAGCGCGTCATAACACTGCGGCCAAGCTCTTTATATAAATTGTTTTCATTGTTCCACCTCAGAGTGTTTAGCGAGGTGATTTCCTTGGCACGTCTTGTCAAAGCAGAGATCGTGTGCCCCTTTTAACGGGATTCTCATCAATACGGACGTGGGTAACCCAACCGCGCCATTTACCACTGCGCTTGTGAGGCAAGTAAGTTTTATTAGGTAGGTGGGGATGCCTAACCGCACCCGCTTGTATAAAGGGATAAGGATTCACCTTTTTACCTACGCCTTCTTCCTCCTTTGCCAATCCATCTCTCGCGCACTCAAGCTCCAACGCCCAAGTCTGCTCTTCCTTCCTCAACCTTCTCCAACAATGTCCGGAGCGGGAGGCAAGTGGATGGCCTCCTCCGTTACGGAGGCCCAAGTAAAAAAGCTAAGGAAAGCCGGATACTTGTCCAAGGACATCCCGCATCGGCTTCCTGAGAAGGCGCAGCTTCTTCCTACCCCAAGGCCCCATGAGAGGGTAGTTTTTCTTCCCCACTTCCTCCGCGGACTGGGCTTTCCACTTCACCCATTTGTCCGGGGGCTCATGTTTTACTACGGCCTGGATTTCCATGATCTGGCCCCAAACTTTGTCCTCAACATCTCGGCGTTTATCATCGTGTGTGAGGCCTTTCTCCGCGTCCGCCCCCACTTCGGCCTCTGTCTCAAGACCTTCAACGTCAAGCCCAAGATGGTGTCCAGCACCCAGGCGGAGTGCGGAGGCGCTATGGCCGGCAAGATGGCCAACGTCCTCTGGTTCGAGGGATCCTTTGTGGAGTCCCTAAAGGGGTGGCAGGCCGGGTGGTTTTACATCACCGAGCCACGCGATCCGAAATGGGTCGCAGCCCCCCGAGTTCAGATCCGGACCCCCCACGCGGCTCATGTCCAGGAAAGAGACGGGCGTGTCGTGGGGTAACGAGAAAGAGGTGACTGGATTGCAAACGTGCATTCAGTCCCTGGTGAACGAGCCAGTCCGGTTGATTAATGTGATCCAGGTTATGCTCGTCCGCCGGATCCTCCCATGCCAACAACGGGATTTTACTTTGTGGGAATTCGACCCGGCGCAGCACCAAACCCTTAGTAGGCTCTTCGACACGACGTATGAAGACGTCTGGAAGGTGCTGACCAAAGGCGCCGAGTCCCCCACATCCGCTTCCGAGGACCGCGGTTACAGCTCGCAGCGTCACGCCAGCGAGGCAAGCTATCTATACCTTTGACAGGTTTGTTAAGCTCTTATTCATAGATTAACTCTATGCGGGATCTAAACTCCCTTTGCCTTTGACAGGCTTGGCGGGCGTTATCCGGACCAATTAACTGTCCGGCTCCTCTGCTCGAAGACCCAGCCCCAGCTCTCTTGGTGAAGCTGCTGGCTCCGGCACCTTACGTGGTGCCGGAGAAGAAGGCCAAGAAGAGGAAAACCACCGAGACTCGAAAGAGTTCCCGCAATATGGTGGTGTCGGACTCATCATCTGACGAGTCCGCGACGCTCTCCTCTCGTGAAAACGAGGAGGAGGAACAAGAAAGCTCTCCCCCCCCAGCGGGGGGAGAAAAGAAGAAGAAGGCCACCCCAACGAGGGAGGCCGAGGGGTCGAGGAAAAGAAAGACCCCCCCCCGTCGGACTACTCCCACGACGCCGAAGAGGGCAGAGAGGAGTGGTCGGACAGAACCAAGCGTCCGGCGAAATCGTAAGTACTTATATGCCAGAGTGACTCATGATATTATTTTAATGCGCGGCTTTCCCTAATATCGCTCGTAATTTATGCAGCCCGCCCCGGGCCGAACTCGACGATTCGTCGAGCGGCTCCCTGGATTCGTCAGACGTGAACTCTGTTCCGCCCGCTGTCTCCCCGTGCAGGGCGGACGACGACG
The DNA here is from genome assembly GCA_032464435.1 of Aegilops umbellulata. Classification (NCBI taxonomy): domain Eukaryota; kingdom Viridiplantae; phylum Streptophyta; class Magnoliopsida; order Poales; family Poaceae; genus Aegilops; species Aegilops umbellulata. The sequence goes on along the minus strand of CP136058.1, from coordinate 152,952,320 downwards.
AAGGGGCGTCCCACCAAGCTCCAGGGCAGGAGGAGATAGTGCTGGAGGAGCCGCAAGGCAATCCTCCGGACCCCAGGAGTAAAGGGGATGAAACCCCCCAGGGCTCCAAGTCCGGCTTTGTGCCGGACACCGCGCCGGACTCGACAGTCCTGGTCCGAGGTGGGCGAACTCCTTCCGAGAGGAGTAAGCCGTCTGAGCCGGCGACCTCCGTCCAACCAGAGGCGCCGGACAATCTGCTGGAGGTGCTTGAGGGTGCCGCCATCAACGAGGAGCACCGTACTGTTATGAGTACGGTGATCCAAAGGGTTCAGCCCGCCAAGGGCGGACTGACTGAAGCTTGCGCTAGCCTTCTAACAGGCTTCGAGGTAAGTAAAAATATGTCAAATTATTTATCGCATAGACAGTAGCCCCTGATGCTCTGTTCGGTGTTCGGAAAGAAAAGCCGAATAGAGGATCTAGTAATCTTCGCAGGAGTCTAACAACAAAAAGTCAAATATGTGTATGCAGGCTTCGCTGCTGTCCACCGCCGCACTGACTGCGCAGGTGGATGTCCTTAAAAAGGACCTCAGGCGGACCGAGCAAGAGCTCGGCCTTGCCAAACGGCAGCTCGAGGAGAAAGAAGGTAAGAAATACCCTAAAAAAAGAAAAAAGGTGCCTATAGAGAGGCTTGATTGCAGAAAGAAATAACAGGATTGTACTGCTTATTGTAGGGGCCACAACCGAGGTGGCAACCCTGAAGCAGGCGCTGGCTAAGGCCGGAAAGAAAACGGCCGAGGAGCGCGCCGAGCGAGAGAGGCTTGGGGTTCAGGTCGGCGAGGTGCAGCAAGAGCTGCAAGCTCTCATGAAAAAACATGAGAGTTTGGAGCTTGAATCAAAAGCGCAAGCATCCGAGCTCGTGTCGGCCCTTGAGACCGCCAAGAGTGCCAAGGCCGAAGCCCAAAAGGCCCTCCAAGAGTTGGAGGAGGTGAAAAAAGAGAGCCACGGGTAAGGCATTCTTAATGCAAAGTAGGAATATAAAAGTAAACTACCTGTTCTTACCCGAATCCGGAGTTCTCCAGGGGCGTTCGCCGATCTTCCCCGCAGCGTATCCGATGCCGCAACGTTTTACCGAGCTGAAGAGGGCAGCTCGACGGAGAGTGTGTTCTGGTCTCAGTATTCTGAGGCTGGACACCCTGTGCCTTTGAGCGATCAGCTGAAACAGCTGGTCGAGCTCCACGAGGCGGCCGAACAGGCCATGAAGGGCTTACTAGTTCGGCTGTGGCCTGGAGAGGCCCTGCCTGGGAGCTATTTCGGGCTAGTGCGTCGGCTGGTGGAGGCATGTCCACGGCTAGAGGTCATCAAGGGCTCCGCCTGCATTGAAGGTGCCCGGAGGGCCCTTGCCCGTGTAAGGGTACACTGGGGTAAGCTGGACGGAGAGAAGCTGGTGAAGGACGGGCCGCCGCCGGGGAAGGATCATCGCAAGCCCGAGAACTACTACAAGGAAGTTCTTGCCGGAGCCCGCCTTGTTGGGGAACGTAGTAATTTCAAAAAAATTCCTACGCACACGCAAGATCATGGTGATGCATAGCAACGAGAGGGGAGAGTGTTGTCTACATACCCTTGTAGACTGAAGCGGAAGCGTTGACTCAACGTAGAGGAAGTAGTCGTACGTTCTCCTCGCGATCCGACCGATCACAGCACCGTTACTCCGGCACCTCCGAGTTCTTAGCACACGTTCAACTCGATGACGATCCCCGGGCTCCGATCCAGCAAAGCGTCGGGGAAGAGTTCCGTCAGCACGACGGCGTGGTGACGATCTTGATGTGTTACCGGCGCAGGGCTTCGCCTAAGCACTGCAACGATATGACCGAGGTGGAATTTGGTGGAAGGGGGCACCGCATACGGCTAAGGAACGATCCGTAGATCAACTTGTGTGTCTATGGGGTGCCCCCTGCCCCCGTATATAAAGGAGCAAGGGAGGGGGTGGCCGGCCTAGGCTTTGGCGCGCCAGGGTGTGGAGTCCTACTAGGTCTCCAAGTCCTAGTAGGAGTCCACCAAGAGGGGAGGAAGGGAGAAGGAATAGGAGGAGAAGGAGAGGTGGCCGGCCCCCTTTTCCCTAGTCCAATTCGGACTAGAGGGGAGGGGGGCGCAGCAGCCTTTTTTTCCCTCTTCCCACTAAAGCCCATCAAGGCCCATTACTTCTCCCGTAATCCCGTAACTCCCCGGTTCCTCCGAAAATACCCGAACCACTCAGAACCCTTCCGATGTCCGAATATAGTCGTCCAATATATCGATCTTTATGTCTCGACCATTTCGAGACTCCTCGTCATGTCCCCGATCTCATCCGGGACTCCGAACTCCTTCGGTACATCAAAACTCATAAACTCATAATATAACTGTCATCGAAACATTAAGCGTGCGGACCTACGGTTCGAGAACAATGTAGACATGACCGAGACACATCTCCGGTCAATAACCAATAGCGGGACCTGGATGCCCATATTGGCTCCTACATATTCTGCGAAGATCTTTATCGGTCAGACCGCATAACAACATACGTTGTTCCCTTTGTCATCGGTATGTTACTTGCCCGAGATTCGATCGTCGGTATCCAATACCTAGTTCAATCTCGTTACCGGCAAGTCTCTTTACTCGTTCCGTAATACATCATCCCGCAACTAACTCATTAGTTGCAATGCTTGCAAGGCTTATGTGATGTGCATTACCGAGAGGGCCCAGAGATACCTCTCCGACGATCGGAGTGACAAATCCTAATCTCAAAATACGCCAACCCAACATCTACCTTTGGTGACACCTGTAGTACTCCTTTATAATGACCCAGTTACGTTGTGACGTTTGGTAGTACCCAAAGTGTTCCTCCGGCAAACGGGAGTTGCATAATCTCATAGTCATAGGAACATGTATAAGTCATGGATAAAAGCAATAGCAACATACTAAACGATCGGGTGCTAAGCTAATGGAATGGGTCATGTCAATCAGATCGTTCAACTAATGATGTGACCTCATTAATCAAATAACAACTCCTTGTTCATGGTTAGGAAACATAACCATCTTTGATTAATGAGCTAGTCAAGTAGAGGCATACTAGTGACACTCTGTTTGTCTATGTATTCACACATGTACTATGTTTCCTGTTAATACAATCTAGCATGAATAATAAACATTTATCATGAATTAAGGAAATAAATAATAACTTTATTATTGCCTCTAGGGCATATTTCCTTCAGTCTCCCACTTGCACTAGAGTCAATAATCTAGTTCACATCGCCATGTGATTTACCAGCAATAGTTCACATCACCATGTGATTAACACCCATAGTTCACATCGATATGTGACCAACACTCAAAGGGTTTACTAGAGTCACTAATCTAGTTCACATCGCTATGTGATTAACACCCAAAGAGTACTAAGGTGTGATCATGTTTTGCTTGTGAGATAATTTTTAGTCCACGGGTCTGTCACATTCAGATCCGTAAGTATTTTGCGAATTCTATGTCTACAATACTCCGCACAAAGCTACTCTAGCTAATTGCTCCCACTTTCAATATGTATCTGGATCGAGACCTAGAGTCATCCAGATCAGTGTCAAAACTTGCATCGACGTAACCTTTTACGACGAACCTTTCTGTCACGTCCATAATCGAGAAACATATCCTTATTCCACTAAGGATAATTTTTGACCGTTGTCTAGTGATCTACTCCTAGATCACCATTGTACTCCCTTGCTTAACTCAGTGTAGGGTATACAATGGATCTGGTACACAGCATTGCATACATGATAGAGCCTATGGCTGAAGCATAGGGAACATCTTTCATTTTCTCTCTATCTTCTACAGTGGTCGGGCATTGAGTCTTACTCAACTTCACACCTTGTAACACAGGCAAGAACCCTTTCTTTGCTTGATCCATTTTGAACTTCTTCAAAACTTTGTCAAGGTATGTGCTTTGTGAAAGTCCAATTAAGCGTCTTGATCTATCACTATAGATCTTGATGCCCAATATGTAAGCAGCTTCACGGAGGTCTTTTCTTTGAAAAACTCCTTTCAAACACTCCTTTATGCTTTGCAGAATAATTCTACATCATTTCCGATCAACAATATGTCATACACATATACTTATCAGAAATGTTGTAGTGCTCCCACTCACTTTCTTGTAAATACAGGCTTCACCGCAAGTCTGTATAAAACTATATGCTTTGATCAACTCATCAAAGCGTATATTCCAACTCCGAGATGCTTGCACCAGTCCATAGATGGATCGCTGGAGCTTGCATATTTTGTTAACACCTTTAGGATCGACAAAACCTTCTAGTTGCATCGTATACAACTCTTCTTTAATAAATCCATTGAGGAATGCAGTTTTGTTGATCCATTTGCCAAATTTCATAAAATGCGGCAATTGCTAACATGATTCGGACAGACTTAAGCATAGATACGAGTGAGAAACTCTCATCGTAGTCAACACTTTGAACTTGTCGAAAACCTTTTGCGACAATTCTAGCTTTGTAGATAGTAACACTACTATCAGCGTCCGTCTTCCTCTTGAAGATCCATTTATTTTCTATGGCTTGCCGAGCATCGGGCAAATCCATCAAAGTCCATACTTTGTTCTCATACATGGATCATATCTCAGATTTCATGGCCTCTAACCATTTCGTGGAATCTGGGCTCATCATCACTTCCTCATAGTTCGCAAGTTCGTCATGGTCTAGTAACGTGACTTCCAGAACAGGATTACCGTACCACTCTGGTGCGGATCTCACTCTAGTTTACTTACGAGATTCGGTAGTAACTTGATCTTGAAGTTACATGATCATCATCATTAGCTTCCTTACTAATTGGTGTAGTAGTCACAAGAACAGATTTCTGTGATGAACTACTTTCCAATAAGGGAGAAGGTACAATTACCTTATCAAGTTTTCTACTTTCCTCCCACTCACTTCTTTCGAGAGAAACTCCTTCTCTAGAAAGGATCCATTCTTAGCAACAAATGTCTTGCCTTTGGATCTGTGATAGAAGGTGTACCCAACAATTTCCTTTGGGTATCCTATGAAGACATATTTCTCCGATTTGGGTTTGAGCTTATCAGGATGAAACTTTTTCATATAAGCATCACAACCCCAAACTTTAAGAAACAACAACTTTGGTTTCTTGCTAAACCACAGTTCATATTGTGTCATCTCAACGGACTTAGATGGTGCCCCTTTTAACGTGAATGCAGCTGTCTCTAATGCATGATCCCAAAACGATATTGGTAAATCGGTAAGAAACATCATAGATTGTACTATATCCAATAAAGTATGGTTATGACGTTCGGACACACCATTATGCTATGGTGTTCCAGGTGGCATGAATTTGTGGAACTATTCCACACGGTTTTAACTGAAGGCCAAAACTCGTAACTCAAATATTTGTCTCCGTGATCAGATCGTAGAAACTTTATTTTCTTGTCACGATGATTTTCCACTGCACTCTGAAATTCTTTGAACTTTTCAAATGTTTCAGACTTATGTTTCATCAAGTAGATATACCCATATCTGCTCAAATCATCTGTGAAGGTCAGAAAATAATGATACTTGTCGCGAGCCTTAATATTCATCGGACCACATACATCTGTATGTATGATTTCCAACAAATCTGTTGCTCGCTCCATTGTTCCGGAGAACGGAGTCTTAGTCATCTTGTCCATGAGGCATGGTTCGCAAGCATCAAGTGATTCATAATCAAGTGATTCCAAAATTCCATCAGCATGGAGTTTCTTCATGCGCTTTACACCAATATGACCTAAACGGTAGTGCCACAAATAAGTTGCACTATCATTATTAACTTTGCATATTTTGGCTTCAATATTATGAATATGTGTATCACTATGATCGAGATCCAACAAACCATTTCGTTGGTGTGTATAACCATAGAAGGTTTTATTCATGTAAACAGAACAACAATTTATTCTCTTACTTAAATGAATAGCCGTATTGCAATAAACATGATCAAATCATATTTATGCTCAACGCAAATACCAAATAACACTTATTTAGGTTCAACACTAATCCCGAAAGTATAGTGAGTGTGCGATGATGATCATATCAATCTTGGAACCACTTCCAACACACATCGTCACTTTGCCCTTTAACTAGTCTTTGTTCATTCTGCAACTCCCGTTTCGAGTTACTAATTTTAGCAACTGAACTAGTACCAAATACTGAGGGGTTGCTATGAACACTAGTAAAGTACACATCAATAACATGTATATCAAATATACTTACGTTCACTTTGCCATCCTTCTTATCCGCTAATTACTTGGGGTAGTTCCGCTTCCAGTGACCAGTCCCTTTGCAGTAGAAGCACTTAGTCTTAGGCTTAGGACCAGACTTGGGCTTTTTCACTTGAGCAGCAACTTGCTTGCCGTTCTTCTTGAAGTTCCCCTTCTTTCCTTTTGCCCTTTTCTTGAAACTAGTGATCTTGTCAACCATCAACACTTGATGTTTTTCTTTGATTTCTACCTTTGCCGATTTTAGCATTGCGAAGAGCTTGGGAATATTTTCTGTTATCCCTTGCATATTATAGTTCATCACGAAGTTCTACTAACTTGGTGATGGTGACTAGTGAATTCTGTCAATCACTATTTTATCTGGAAGATTAACTCCCACTTGATTCAAGCGTTTGTAGTACTCAGACTATCTGAGCACATGCTCACTAGTTGAGCGATTCTCCTCCATCTTTTAGCTATAGAACTTGTTGGAGACTTCATATCTCTCAACTCGGGTATTTGCTTGAAATATTAACTTCAACTCCTGGAACATCTCGTATGGTCCATGACGTTCAAAACGTCTTTGAAGTCCCGATTCTAAGCCGTTAAGCATGGTGCACTAAACTATTAAGTAGTCATCATATTGAGCTAGCAAAACGTTCATAACGTCTGCATCTGCTCCTGCAAAAGGTCCGTCACCTAGCGGTGCATCAAGGACAAAATTCTTCTGTGCAGCAATGAGGATAAACCTCAGATTACGGATCCAATCCGCATCATTGCTACTAACATTTTTCAACACAATTTTCTCTAGGAACATATCAAAATAAACACAGGGAAGCAACAATGCGAGCTACTGATCTACAACATAGATATGCTAATACTACCAGGACTAAGTTCATGATAAATTAAAGTTCAATTAATCATATTACTTAAGAACTCCCACTTAGATAGACATCCCTCTAATCTTCTAAGTGATCACGTGATCCAAATCAACTAAACCATGTCCGATCATCACGTGAGATGGAGTAGTTTCAATGGTGAACATCACTATGTTGATCATATCTACTATATGATTCGCGCTCGACCTTTCGGTCTCCGTGTTCCGAGGTCATATCTTATATGCATAGCTCGTCAAGTATAACCTGAGTATTCCGCGTGTGCAACTGTTTTGCACCCTTTGTATTTGAACGTAGAGCCTATCACACCCGATCATCACGTGGTGTCTCAGCACGAAGAACTTTCGCAACGGTGCATACTCAGGGAGAACACTTCTTGATAATTAGTGAGAGATCATCTTATAATGCTACCGTCAATCAAAGCAAGATAAGATGCATAAAAGATAAACATCACATGCAATCAATATAAGTGATATGATATGGCCATCATCATCTCGTGCTTGTGATCTCCATCTTCGAAGCACCGTCATGATCACCATCGTCACCGGCGCGACACCTTGATCTCCATCGTAGCATCGTTGTCGTCTCGCCAATCTTATGCTTCCACGACTATCACTACCGCTTAGTAATAAAGTAAAGCATTACATCGTGATTGCATTGCATACAATAAAGCGACAACCATATGGCTCCTGCCAGTTGCCGATAACTCGGTTACAAAACATGATCATCTCATACAATAAAATTTAGCATCATGTCTTGACCATATCACATCACAACATGCCCTGCAAAAACAAGTTAGACGTCCTCTACTTTGTTGTTGCAAGTTTTACGTGGCTGCTACGGGCTTAAGCAAGAACTCATCTTACCTACGCATCAAAACCACAATGATAGTTTGTCAAATAGACTTCGTTTTAACCTTCTCAAGGACCGGGCGTAGCCACACTCGGTTCAACTAAAGTTGGAGAGACAGTCTTCCGCAAGCCATCTATGTGCAAAGCACGTCGAGGGAACCGGTCTCGCGTAAGCGTACGCGTAAGGTTGGTCCGCTTCGTCTCGTCCAACAATACCGCTGAACCAAAGTATGACATGCTGGTAGGCAGTATGACTTGTATCGTCCACAACTCACTTGTGTTCTACTCGTGCAAATAACATCAAACCATAAAAACCTAGGCTCTGATACCACTGTTGGGGAACGTAGTAATTTCAAAAAAATTCCTACGCACACGCAAGATCATGGTGATGCATAGCAACGAGAGGGGAGAGTGTTGTCTACATACCCTTGTAGACTGAAGCGGAAGCGTTGACTCAACATAGAGGAAGTAGTCGTACGTTCTCCTCGCGATCCGACCGATCACAGCACCGTTACTCCGGCACCTCCGAGTTCTTAGCACACGTTCAGCTCGATGACGATCCCCGGGCTCCGATCCAGCAAAGCGTCGGGGAAGAGTTCCGTCAGCACGACGGCGTGGTGACGATCTTGATGTGTTACCGGCGCAGGGCTTCGCCTAAGCACTGCAACGATATGACCAAGGTGGAATTTGGTGGAAGGGGGCACCGCACACGGCTAAGGAACGTTCCGTAGATCAACTTGTGTGTCTATGGGGTGCCCCCTGCCCCCGTATATAAAGGAGCAAGGGAGGGGGTGGCCGGCCTAGGCTTTGGCGCGCCAGGGTGTGGAGTCCTACTAGGTCTCCAAGTCCTAGTAGGAGTCCACCAAGAGGGGAGGAAGGGAGAAGGAATAGGAGGAGAAGGAGAGGTGGCCGGCCCCCTTTTTCCTAGTCCAATTCGGACTAGAGGGGAGGGGGGGCGCAGCAGCCTTTTGTCCCCTCTTCCCACTAAAGCCCATCAAGGCCCATTACTTCTCCCGTAATCCCGTAACTCCCCGGTTCCTCCGAAAATACCCGAACCACTCAGAACCCTTCCGATGTCCGAATATAGTCGTCCAATATATCGATCTTTACGTCTCGACCATTTCGAGACTCCTCGTCATGTCCCCGATCTCATCCGGGACTCCGAACTCCTTCGGTACATCAAAACTCATAAACTCATAATATAACTGTCATCGAAACATTAAGCGTGCGGACCCTACGGTTCGAGAACAATGTAGACATGACCGAGACACATCTCCGGTCAATAACCAATAGCGGGACCTGGATGCCCATATTGGCTCCTACATATTCTGCGAAGATCTTTATCGGTCAGACCGCATAACAACATACGTTGTTCCCTTTGTCATCGGTATGTTACTTGCCCGAGATTCGATCGTCGGTATCCAATACCTAGTTCAATCTCGTTACCGGCAAGTCTCTTTACTCGTTCCGTAATACACCATCCCGCAACTAACTCATTAGTTGCAATGCTTGCAAGGCTTATGTGATGTGCATTACCGAGAGGGCCCAGAGATACCTCTCCGACGATCGGAGTGACAAATCCTAATCTCGAAATACGCCAACCCAACATCTACCTTTGGTGACACCTGTAGTACTCCTTTATAATCACCCAGTTACGTTGTGACGTTTGGTAGTACCCAAAGTGTTCCTCCGGCAAACGGGAGTTGCATAATCTCATAGTCATAGGAACATGTATAAGTCATGGATAAAAGCAATAGCAACATACTAAACGATCGGGTGCTAAGCTAATGGAATGGGTCATGTCAATCAGATCATTCAACTAATGATGTGACCTCATTAATCAAATAACAACTCCTTGTTCATGGTTAGGAAACATAACCATCTTTGATTAATGAGCTAGTCAAGTAGAGGCATACTAGTGACACTCTGTTTGTCTATGTATTCACACATGTACTATGTTTCCTGTTAATACAATCTAGCATGAATAATAAACATTTATCATGAATTAAGGAAATAAATAATAACTTTATTATTGCCTCTAGGGCATATTTCCTTCACGCCTTGTCGCGGATGAATGTACTAAAGATGTAGTATTTGAATGAACTCGCTCGTTTGCATCCTGTGCGCTAAAAACTTGTTCATATGCGCTAAGCAATGCTTATTGAATTTAAAATATTATTTTCTGTGCGGCCGTTTATCAAAAATTGAGAGATGGCCAGTCGTCGGCTTCTGCCCCCATGCCACTAGTGCTGGGGTGTTCGGGATAAACCTGAGGGCTCTTTTTCCCATAGTTGGGTCCTTCGAGGGAGGTGCTCAGCACAACGAACCAGGCAATCGGACTATAATGCTTGAACACTCTCACTTAGCCATAGAACATTATAATTTTAAATTGCGGCGAAGTCCCTAGTTTGGAAGGCCGAATTCGGGGCGCTATCCACGCCTTTGGCCGGACATAGCCAGCTCCTCGCTCGAAGCAGCATAAGTCTTTAAGGACTCGAAAAACCTCTCGAACAGCGACCGGTCTCACGCCTTATCATGACAGTCTGTTTTAGCTTTCTCCACTGAGGTGCTTAACCCAGCTGAACTGGGGCACAATCGCAGTGGTTCTCCTAGTGCTACCTTAGCCGATATAGCGGAACGTAAGGCACCAAAACATAGGAGCCGGGCAAACCCAACATGTGACCAAAATCATGATTCGGAGCCGATGCATATAGTGCTATAAGTTCGGGGTGCCGCACTTGTGAAAGTGTACAGACTTCTCACACCAGATAGAAGGGTAATGAAGCCCCTGGCGTGTTTTGCCGTACCATGGTGTACGGTTGCGATCATGTTTATCAAATGAACATATATATTAAAATAGGACAACGCAAAAAATAGGCGAAAAGCTATGCATTGTTTATAGAGAGGCTATTTATCAAAGCCGAACGATAAAAGTAGTGCGATAAGCAAAAATATATTAGACTATTTAACATGTCCTGACCAGGGGCAGGCCGCGGAATTTAGAAACAGATATATCGCTCAAAATAGAGACCACCTGAGAGTTCCGTAATGCGGTGTAGCTTTGTCTGCTTCCCTGGATCTTGCATCGTCTGTGCGGCAGCAAAGCCGAATAGGTTATCCAGAGTGTGGAGTCCTGAAAGTAAAAAAAAATCCGGCAGCCCCTAGTACGTTTGACGCCGTATTGTAAGCATGCCATTAATGTGCCCCTCCCCCTGTGCCCATGGAATTTCGAGGGCGTAATTGTGTACTCGAGGTACTAGCTCCGCTATGTTGCGATGGCTGGGGTTGGGGCCGTATTGCTACGCTTGCTCCGAACGTGCCAGGCGGTCTTGTTGCAGGTTACCCCGGGCGCGCTTTGCATTGTCCGGCTTTTTAGCGGCCGGACATGAGAGTTGCCTTGAAAGGCTGCATTGTACTTCCACTGCGAGGGCCGCCGTGTGCTCCTCCGTACGGAGTGAGCGTTTAGTGTTTCCGTTGACCGTAATTACTCCACGAGGGCCTGGCATCTTGAGCTTGAGATATGCGTAGTGCGGCACCGCATTGAATTTAGCGAATGCGGTTCGTCCGAGCAGGGCGTGATAGCCACTGCGGAACGGGACTATATCGAAGATTAACTCTTCGCTTCGGAAGTTATCCGGAGATCCGAAGACCACATCAAGTGTTACAGAGCCTGTGCAATTGGCCTCTACACCTGGTATGACGCCTTTAAAGGTCGTCCTTGTGGGCTTGATCCTTGATGGATCTATGCCCATTTTCCGCATAGTATCCTGATAAAGCAGGTTCAGGCTACTGCCACCGTCCATGAGGACTCTTGTGAGATGAAATCCGTCAATGATTGGGTCAAGAACCAATGCGGCAAAACCGCCGTGACGGATGCTAGTGGGGTGGTCCCTTCGATCAAAAGTGATCGGGCAGGAGGACCATGGGTTGAACTTTGGGGCGACTGGCTCCATCGCGTATACGTCCCGTAGCACACGCTTCCGCTCCCCCTTGGGAATGTGGGTCGCGTATATCATGTTCACCGTCCGCACTTGTGGGGGAAACCCCTTCTGTCCATTGTTGTTCGACGGCCTGGGCTCCTCCTCGTCGTCGCTATGCAGCCCCTTGTCTTTGTGTTCGGCTATTAACTTGCCTGCCTGCTTGAACACCCAACAATCCCTGTTGGTGTGATTGGCTGGCCTTTCGGGGGTGCCATGAATCTGGCACGAGCGGTCGAGTATCCGATCCAAACTGGACGGGCCCTGGGTATTCTTTTTAAATGGCTTTTTCCGCTGACCGGATTTATAGCCTCTGAATCTGGCATTTACTGCCGTATCCTCATTGCTGTCGCTGCTAACGTGGCGCTTTTGCTTATTTCGACGTGTCCTGCCACTTTTTTCCTTGGTATCCGAATTACCAGGGTTCTTCGATAAGTTGTTGCTGCGAGCTAGCCAGCTATCTTCGCCCGTGCAAAAGCGGGTCATGAGTGTCGTGAGGGCTGCCATGGATTTCGACTTTTCCTGTCCCAGGTGCCGGGCAAGCCACTCATCGCGGATGTTATGTTTGAAGGCTGCTAGGGCCTCTGCGTCCGGACAATCGACTATCTGATTTTTCTTTGTTAGGAACCATGTCCAGAATTGCCTGGCCGATTCTTCTGGCTGCTGGATTATGTGGCTTAGGTCGTCGGCGTCCGGTGGCCGCACATAGGTCCCCTGGAAGTTGTCGAGGAATGCGGCTTCCAGGTCCTCCCAAGAACCGATTGAGTTCGTTGGTAGGCTGTTAAGCCAGTGCCGGGCTGGTCCTTTGAGCTTGAGGGGAGATATTTGATGGCATGTAGATCGTCGCCACGTGCCATGTGGATGTGAAGAAGATAATCCTCAATCCATACTGCCAGATCTGTCGTACCATCGTACGACTCGATGTTGACGGGTTTGAAACCCTCTGGGATTTTATGATCCATTACTTCATCTGTGAAGCATAGTGGGTGTGCGGCGCCCCTATACTGGGCTATGTCACGACGCAGCTCAGAAGAGCTATGCCTGTTGTGTTCGGCCCGGCCGGATTTATTGTGTCCGGAGTGAAGATCATCACATGTCGTCGGGCGTCTGCGCGATCCATAAATCGATCTTGTTTGCCTTGCTTTATCCTCTAGTACATCTCGCAGGTCTGGCTCATTTTCCCGTGCCTTAGTTGAGTGGCGCCGGGGCATGGCTTGTTTAGAGGTTCGACAGGCCTCTCTGTCGCGGCCGCGAGGTGGCCGGTCTGCCATGTCATGCATTGGTAATGTAGGTGCTTCCCCCTCTGATTGGGGTAGCAGCCTGCGCTTAGGATAATTTTTGGAGGGGCGCTCGAGTTCATACTCTTCGGCCGCAAGGACTTCAGTCCATCTGTCAGCTAGCAAATCTTGATCAGCTCTAAGCTGTTGCTGCTTTTTCTTTAGGCTATTCGCCTTGGCTAGAAGCTTGCGTTTGAAACGCTCTTGTTCGGCGGGGTCTGATGGTACGACGAATTCGTCATCGTCGAGGCTTGCCTCGTCTTCGGAGGGAGGCATGTAGTTATCATCCTCAACCTCTCGCTCTGCCGCTCTCTCATTAGGGCTGGCTTCTCCATCTTCCTGCGCCGAATCTTGCTGGATTTGGTGTTCTTCGGCGCTATCCGGGGTAGTGTTATCTCCCATGCCGGAATCACCGTTTCTGCTATGGCGGGATTTAGAGCGGCGCCATTGACGCCGGCGTTTTGGCTGTTTTTTCGAGGTGTCATCCTCCGCTGTTCCATCGCCATCTCCATCCTTTGGAGCGTCCACCATATATATGTCATATGACGAGGTGGCGGTCCAGCGCCCTACAGGTGCTGGTTCTTGTTCGTCTCCTCCTTCGTCGTCCATACCGTCAAAGTCTTCGGAGCCGAAGTCAAGTATGTCGGTTAAATCATCGACAGTGGCTATTAAGTGGGTGGTGGGTGGGCTTTGAATTTCTTCGTCGTCCGAATCCCAACCTCGCAAACCATAGTCCGGCCTGGGCTCTCCTGATAGAGAGAGATACTTGAGAGAATTCAGGATATCACCGAAAGGTGAGTGCTGAAAGATGTCCGCGGCGGTGAACTCCATTATAGGCGCCCAATCGGATTCGATCGCCAGGGGCACGGGAGGCCCGGAGTTCGGAGAAGAATCCGACTCCTTGGAGTCATGGGCCGTGCGGAGTGCGGGGCTGGCGTTCGGCTCGATCGCCTTCAAGATCGCAGCCCCCGAGGTGACGTCCAACCGTTCATCCTCAAAGAACGCAGCGGGCTCCGAGTCGAGGATCGGGGCCGGTGCATGTGCGGCCTCCAGGGCACTATTCGGAGGCAGAGCTATATCATGCCCCTCGAGGTAGTGCGGCGCGCTTTGCTGTGGCTCGAACCCGTCGAAGATCAAGTCTCCGCGGATATCTGCCGTGTAGTTTAAGCTTCCAAACCTGACTTGATGGCCAGGGGTGTGGCTTTCGATCTGCTCCAGACGACCAAGCGAATTGGCCCGCAGAGTGAAGCCGCCGAAGACGAAGATTTGTCCGGGGAGGAAAGTCTCACCCTGGACCTCATCGTTGTTGATGATCAAAGGAGCCATCGGGCCTAAAAGCGACGACACAGAGGAACTCTCAATGAAAGCACCAATGTCGGTGTCAAAACCGGCAGATCTCGGGTAGGGGGTCCCGAACTGTGCGTCAAGGTCAGACGGTAACAGGAGACAGGGGACACTTTATTTTACCCAGGTTCGGGCCCTCTCGATGGAGGTAAAACCCTACTCCTGCTAGATTAATATTGATGATATGGGTAGTACAAGAGTAGATCTACCACGAGATCAAGGAGGCTAAACCCTATAAGCTAGCCTATGGTATGATTGTGTATGATGATGGTTGTCCTACGGACTACAACCCTCCGGTTTATATAGACACCGGATAGGGTTAGGGTTACACAGAGTTGGTTACAATGGTAGGAGATCTTGAATGTCCGCACGCCTAGCTTGCCTTCCACGCCAAGGAAAGATCCTTCCAAACACGGGACGAAGTCTTCAATCTTGTATCTTCGTAGTCCTGGAGTCCGGCTGAAGGTATAGTCCGGCTATCCGAACACCCCCTAATCCAGGACTCCCTCAGTGATGATCACCGTTATTCGTTTTTAGAGAAGTGCCCCAGTGAGGAAAGAATGATGGAGACTATGATTCCCCCACAAGTTGGGATGAGACTCTGGACAATGAGAGAAAAGAAAAGGAAAAAAAGAAAAAAAAACTAAAAAGAAAGAAAAGAAAGAAAAAGAAATAATAAATAAAGAAATAAACAAAGAGAGAAGGGGCATTGTTAGTATCCTTTATCACACTTGTGCTTCAAAGTAGCACCATGTTTTTCATATGGAAAGTCTCCTATGTTGTCACTTTTATATACTAGTGGGCATTTTTAATATAGGATTAGATGCACACCCACTTAGTTTTCATATTGAGCTTTCATACACTTATAGCTCTTGGTGCATTCGTTGCATGGCGATCCCTACTCCTCATGTTGATATCAATTGATGGCCATCTCCATAGCTCGTTGGTTAGCCGCGTCGCTGTGAGACTTTCTTTGTAGCGATCCGACCTCAGACAGTCAAATCTCTGTGCATAAGTGTCATCCCTGGATCGGTAATGCTGACACACACAGTACTCGAGAGTTTAGAACAGAGTGCAATCACACACTTATAACATCGAATAACTCAAAGAGATTACTTACTAGAATAATATGGTTGAAGGCAATCTAAATAAGGTAACTGCGGAAGCTTCGAAGGTAAATGAGTCCATCATCTCCAACGACATAGTTGAGTGCACGACAACGACCTAGTGCACCTTACTCTTCGTCTGAAAACTCTACAACATAATACGTTGCAGCCTGTGTAGGTCAGCACATGGAATATGCTAGTAAAATAACACTATAGAGAAATGAACAGATAACAATTATCACTACATGCATATATGGCTGGTCGAGGCTCTATGGTTATCATTTTGCGTAAAGCCAATTTTCCCTACAACAAAGGAATATATTTTATTTAACTACAACGTTTGTTGAAAACATTGAGAATGGTAACCCCATCTCAATCCCAAATTAATAATCAATAACCCAACAAATTAATTAAGTAAAGTGATGAGATGAACATAATAATTCAAGCACCAGATACTCAAGATTTCCATAATCGGGGACACGGCTAATCATGATTAGTTTGTACACTCTGTAGAGGTTTGCGCACTTTTCCCCACAAGACTCGATCTCCTCCGTCGTATTTCTCGCACTACACGATGTTTGAGAAACGGATGACCGAGACACAGTCTTTCAGAAGCGCTAGCTCGTTACGACGGGTAGATAGTACGACCTACATCCCCTACATCTGCTAGTCTACCACTGTAAGAGGTCACACAACATACTCAACTATGCTCTAGCCCATAATGGCTTGTGGCTGCACACGGAAGTTTCCAGCATGAATAACATAATGATCCCTTTGAGCCTAGGTGGCAAACCATAGGATGATCACACGGGTTCCCCGGGATCTCCTTGGACAACACTGGATTCCCTTGGTGCCCACAAGCAATCCGCCCGGATGTGTATTAAAGTAGCCACCTTAAGTTTATCCTTAATTCATAATAATACACACATCTGTCATGAATCACTCAAACCAAACCACGTCTACAAGCATAGCGTAGCAGTATAAGCATAACGTAGTAACTCCCAAGGTTTGAATACAGGACAATAGGTTATACCTCATCAACTACTTCCCAGTACCCACATGTTAATCAGATCCTACTCATGAAATATTCGAGGATCGAATCTAATACATAAAAACTAGGTAATAAAGGGTATGATCAAAGTGTTACTTGCCTTGCTGACGATCTGAAAACCCTAGTGACTCGGAGTAGCAAGCCTCGCACTCCAGAAACTCTATCGTGAACAAACAATAGCATACATAAGCACTCAAGCACAAGATTCAAGGGTAAAACTCAAGAGAAAAGATCCAAACTAAAAGTTCAACTGAAGATCTTCGATTTGCAAAAAGAATCAATCGAATGGGAGCTATGAAACTCAAACTGCGATCAAAAGAAGTATGAATTCAAATCAGCTTAAAACCAAATTTTATTTTGTCAAAATCATGTTCAAGTTAATTAACTGGAAAGAGGGGAACAATACGAAGATTTTGGCATTGGTTTCAATGGATTTGGACAAACGAGCAAAAAGTAGCAAGGGTTTGAAAATCAGGGACTAATCTGTGATAAAAGTATTCGTGGATAGGTCCCTAGACGAAAATAAAACAGAAAAAGAAAAACCTAACGAACGAACGTTCGCTAACAGAGACTAACGAACAAATTCGTTCATTAACAGAAACTAACCGATGAACGTTCATTAATTAACGAACTAAATAAATAAAACCGATCTAACAGAGTAAACCGAAAAAACCCGAAAGTAAATCGGGGAAAACGGAGCGGTTTTTACTTGTCAACCGCGGCGGCGAGGTCAACAGCTAGGCGGTGGGATCCGGCGGCGTCGGCGGGGCGGGGCGGTGGTGAACGGGGCGAGGCGGCGGCAGCTCCAGCGGCGTCGGCGCCGTGGGAGTCGGCGTTCGCGGTGGCTGCGGCTGGCTCGGTGGGGAGGAGAGGCCAGGGCGCGGCGAGGGTTTATAAAGGCCGGGGGGCGGCTTGCGTGAGGGGGCGGTGCAGTCCGACCCGGACTCGTCCTCGCTGGAGTCTGGCGTCCACACGGGCGATGAAGGCGGCGGCGCGGCTGGGCCTTCGGCCCAGTCGGGCGACAAAGTTTTTTTTAAATAAAATTTTCGCCCGAAAAAAATCCTAATAAAATATAAAAAATATTCTAAAATTACCAGAAACGATTTTCACCATCAAAACCTAATATTTCGGACAAGATGAACATTTTTCTAGCCTAAAATACAATTTTAAAAAATGCATATTTTTCTAATTCAAATAAAAATAGCAAATAAAACACAAAGAAAATAATAATTTGATTTTAAAATTTCTTCTCCAACATTCCTATCTTTTGAAGAAGTCATTTTATCTTCTCTCGTTTATTTTTATTATGGGAAATAATTAGAGAAAAATATATTAAAATCAAATTGATCCTCTTTTCAAATTTGAAAATTTCAAATATGAAAAGTTGTGAAATCTCCAACTCTCTCCTTGGGTCCTTGAGTTGCTTAAGATTTCAAGGATCACAACCAAATGCAAAAATATGATATGCACATGATGACCTATGTATAACATCCAAATATGAAAATTGGGATGTTACAAACCTACCCCCCTTAAGATGAATCCCGCCCTCGAGATTCGGGTTGGCTAGAAAATAGGCGTGGGTGGTCTTTCCGTAGGTCTTCCTCTCGCTCCCAGGTGGCTTCCTCCTCGGTATGGTATCTCCACTGAACTTTGCAAAGCTTGATAACCTTGTTGCGCGTGACTCGGCTGGCAAACTTGAGAATCTTGACGGGTTTCTCCTCATAGGTTAGGTCACTTTCCAACTGAATTGCTTCCAAGGGCACTGTATCTCTTAGAGGAATATCGGCCCGCTTAGCATGGCACTTCTCCTACTGGGAAATGTGAAACACATCATGAACTCCTGACTATCCTTCTGGTAACTACAGCTTGTAGGACACTTCTCCCATACGTTCCAGAACTCGGTAGCTAACTTTCCCTTAACTCCAAATCGTTTAACTCCTCGCAGTGGTGACACACGTAGATATGCTCTGTCTCCGGCTTCATAGAGTACCTCCTTGTGTATAGTATCGGCATAACTCTTCTGCCTAGACTGAGCTACCTTCAGTCTGTCATGAATCAAATTAACCTTCTTTTCAGACTCCTTGATTAAATCTAGTCCGAACAACTGACGGTCTCCGACTTCATCCCACATTAACGGTGTCCTGCACCTTCTTCCATACAAAGATTCGAAAGGGGCCATCTTCAAACTAGCATGGTAACTGTTGTTGTATGAGAACTCTGCGTAGGGCATACTATCATCTCAACTAGATCCATAATCTGGCGCACAAGCTCTCAACATGTCCTCCAGAATCTGATTGACTCTTTCGGTTTGTCCATCTGTCTGTGGATGAAAGGTTGTACTGAACTCTAACGTGGTGCCCAAGGTCTGGTGCAGCTGATCCGAAAACTTCGAAGTAAAATGTGTTCCTCTATCTAATACGATGGTCCTCGGAACTCCAAGCACACATACGATCCTGGTCATATATATCTTGGCCAACTTCGCGCTCGTATAGGTGGTTTTCACTGAGATAAAGTGAGCCACTTTGGTCAAGCGATCAACTACTACCCAAATAGAGTCATATCCGATCATGTCCTGGGTAATCCGGTGATGAAATCAATGCCAAGTTTGCCCCACTTCTATTCAGGTATCGGCATAGGCTGGACTAATCATGATGGCTTCTGATGTTCTGCCTTCACTCTCTAACATACATTACATACTGCTACATACTCGGCAATATCCTTCTTCATACCTGTCCACCAGAAACGTTCCTTCAGATCCAAATACATCTTGGTGTTTCCTGGGTGAGTCGAGTATGGCGAGTCATGAGCTTCCCAAAGTATTAACTTCCTGATCTCTGCATTATTGGGCACATATACACGATCCTCAAACCATAAACTTTCGTGCTCAACCTCACGAAAGCCCTTGGCTTTTCCTTTGCTCACCTTCTCCTTTATCTCAGCAATTTGCTTATCATCCTTCTAAGCTTCTCGAATATTTCCCAATAATGTGGACTGAACCTCTATTGCTGCAACAAAACCTCTTGGAACTTTCTCCAAACGTAGTTCCTTGAGATCAACGACTAACTCATGTGGTAATCCTCCGCTTACGAGGGTATTGACATAACTCTTGCAGCTCAAAGTGTCAGCTACAACATTGGCCTTTCTTGGATGACAATGCAACTTCATAGCATAATCCTTTATGAGCTCCAACTATCTCCTCTTCCTGAGATTCAACTCCTTCTGTGTGAAAATGTACTTCAAACTGTTATGGTTCGTGTATACATCATAATGGTTTCCAGTAAGAAAATGTCTCTAGGTCCTGAGCGCATGCACTATGGCTGCTAACTCCAAATCATGCATGGCATAATTCAACTCATGAGGTCGAAGCTGACGTGAGGCATATGAAACAACTCTTCCATCTTGCATAAGTACACCTCCAAGTCCCAAGCGAGAAGCGTCGCAATACACTTGGAAATCCTTGCGTATATCCGGAAGAATCAACACTGGGCTGTAACCAAACGTTTCTTCAACTCCTGAAAACTGGCCTCAGATTCCTCGGTCCATTTGAACTTGGTGTCCTTCTTCAACAACTTCATCATGGGTTTCGCAATCTTGGAAAAATTCTCAATGAATCTTCTATAATATCAAGCGAGTCCCAGAAAACTGCGGATCTCTCCAACTGAGGTGGGTGCCAACCACTCAGTGACAGCCTAAACCTTGGTAGGGTCTACTGCTATACCTTCTCCTGATATAACATGTCCAAGAAATCTAACTTCCTTCAACCAAAACTCACATTTGCTGAATTTGGCGTATAGCTGATGTTCCCTGAGCTTCTCGAGAACTAATCGCAAATGTTCCTTGTGTTCCTCTTCATTCTTTGATATACCAATATATCATCAATGAACACCACAACAAACTTATCCAAGAATTCCATGAACACCTTATTCATCATACTCATAAAATAGGCAGGGCGTTAGTCAATTCAAAAGACATAACCGTGCACTCATATAGCCCATACCTTGTGGTAAATTATGTCTTGGTATATCCTGATCTCGGATCTTCAACTGGTGGTATCCTAATCGATGATCGATCTTGGAAAATACTTTAGCTCCATCCTTGTTCTCGATCGCCACTTCAATCAACACCCGATAATCAACAACCATTCTCAAAGTTCCATCCTTCTTCTCAAATAAGAGCACTGGGGCTCCCCATGGTGATGAACTTGGTCGAATATAACCTTTCTCCAGTAACTCCTTAAACTGCTTCTTAATTTCCTCCAGATCATTTGCGGGCATCTGATATGGTCTCTTCGATATTGGTCCGGTGCCTGGAAACAACTCTATCAAAAACACTATATCTCGATCTGGCGGCATACCTGGTAGTTCCTCTGGAAATACATCTGGGTAATCCTTCACAATAGACACTTCCTCCTGAACAACTCCCGAGAGGGAATTTACTTGGGTCCTCCTTGGCGCATGCATAGATACATACTTGATCCTCTTTCCCTCCGGAGTGGTGAGTAAAATTGACTTACTAGCACAGTCGATGTTTCCTTCGTACTTTGATAGACAATCCATGCCTAGTATTATATTCAATCCTTGTGACTCCAAAATTATTAGGTCTGAGGGGAAAACATGGCTACAAATGGTTAAGGGTAACCGATCACACCATCGGCTGGCCATATACTCTGCTCGTGGCGAGCTTACTAACATGGGTGACCTAAGGGCTAAGGTTGGCAACTTAAACTTGTCCACAAATCCCCTTGATATGTATGAATGTGATGCACCAGTGTCAAAAAGAATGAGAGCGGTAAATGACTTCATCAAAAACATACCAATCACTGCGTCAAGCTGATCTTCAACTTCCTCCACGCTGATGTGGTTCACCTTACCTCTCGTGAAGTGATTGGGATTCTTCCCAGAGTTTCCATTTCCATTTCCATTCTTCAACTCTGAACAATCATTGGTGTAGTGTCCAGTCTTCCCATGGTTGTAACAGGTGTCATGACTCATGTCCTCCTTAGCGGGTGTTGCTGGGTTGGAACGGTTCTGGTTACTGCTTCCTCCCTTCCCATTTCCATTCTTAGGGCCACTATGGTTATGTGAGCTTCCTCCATTGTGAGTGTGGCCTCCATGGTTATGGTGGGTATGTCCTCCCGGGTTAGGGGTAAAACGAGGCTTCTGCTGAGCTCCAGAATTATACTTCCCTGTCCATACTTCCTTTTGCGGCTCTCTATCTGTTGATGCTTACCTTCAATCAAAAGAGCCATGTCTACCAACTCCCGGTAGTTAGTGAATGTTTCCACCATCAACTGCATACTCAGCTCATCGTTCAGCCCCTCCATAAACTTCTCCTGCTTTGCGGCATCTGTGGCCACATCATCTGGGGCATAGCGGGCTAATTTGCTGAACTCATCCACGTATTGCGCCACGGTATGATTTCCCTGGCGTAAGTTGCAAAACTCATGCTTCTTCATGCTCATTGCTCTAGTTGAGACATGTGCGGTGCGAACAGCTGGCTGAAACTGATTCCAAGTGATATTTGCTATGGGGAAAGTGACTGAGTAATTCTCCCACCATGAGGGTGCAGGTCCATCTAGTTGATGTGCGGCAAAGCGCACCTTCTCAGCATCTGTGCAACCTGCGGTGGTCAGCTCCCTTCCAATCCAGCAGAGCCAGTCATCAGCAACAATTGGCTCGGTGCTACTGGAAAACACTGGCGGATTCAACCTCAGAAAACGGGCTAAGTTGTCAACTGGAGGTGGTGGCGGTGGGTTGTTGTTGTTGTTGTTGTTGTTGTTGTTGTTGTTGTTGTTGTTGTTGTTGTTGTTGTTGTTGTTGTTGTTGTTGTTGTTGTTGTTGTTGTTGTTGTTGTTGTTGTTGTTGTTGTTGTTGTTGTTGTTGTTGTTGTTGTTGTTGTTGTTGTTGTTGTTGTTGTTGTTGTTGTTGTTGTTGTTGTTGTTGTTGTTGTTGTTGTTGTTGTTATTGCTGTTGCTGTTGCTGTTGCTGTTGCTGTTGTTGTTGCTGTTGCTGTTGCTGTTGCTGTTGCTGTTGCTGCTGCTGTTGTTGCTGCTGTTGCTGCTGCTGTTGCTGCTGCTGTTGCTGCTGCTGTTGCTGATGTTGTTGCTGCTGTTGTTGCTGCTGTTGTTGCTGCTGTTGTTGCTGCTGTTGTTGCTGTTGTTGTTGTTGTTGTTGTTGTTGTTGTTGTTGTTGTTGTTGTTGCCTTGGTTCTGGACTAGTAGCTGCATCAAGGCATTCTGCTGTTGGATCAACTGAGTAAGCTCTGGTGGGAAGACAGATCCGGGGTCATGTCTCCGAGGCATCTGATAGGTTTAGAGGGGTGAGAATAGAATAGAGTGAGGTCTAAGGAGAAATCACTACCCATATGCACATGAGACAAACACATCATTTCACACCACTCAATTCAAACAAGGGCATACAAATGATCTAATCTACCGTTACAAAAAATACTCGGACTATATCTATATACATGGGGGAATACTACTGATAATCTGGTGGTCGACTAGAAATTTTGATCGGTGGAAGTTTCCATGATATCTGCTCCAGCTTCGTCTTCATAATCATCATCACTCAATTCAAACAAGGGTCGGAGTGGGTGTCGTCGATTATGATGTGGTCTTCGGGATGGTTGTCCTCCTCAGGTGTCGGATCTCCCATGAATATTCCTAGCTTCTTCTTCAGGTCTTCAATCTTCTCCAGTAGTACTGCAATTTCCTCTTTGTCTCTGAGGGAGTCCTGGATTAAAGGATCTTCGAGCGTCCGGACTATGTAACATGGGCCGGACTAATGGGCTATGAAGATACAAGACAGAAGACTTCTTCCCGTGGCTGGATGGGACTCTCCTTTGCGTGGATGGCAAGCTTGGCATTCGGATATGTAGATTCCTTCCTTTGTAAACCGACTCTGTACAAACCTAGGCCCCTCCGGTGTCTATATAAACTGGAGGGTTTAGTCCGTAGAGGCGATCATAATCATACAGGCTAGACATCTAGGGTTTAGCCATTACGATCTCATGGAAGATCAACTCTTGTAATCCTCATATTCATCAAGATCAATCAATTAGGAAGTAGGGTATTACCTCCATCAAGAGGTCCCGAACCTGGGTAAACATCGTGTACCCCGCCTCCTGTTACCATCGACCATAGACGCATAGTTCGGGACCCCCTACCCGAGATCCGCCGGTTTTGACACCGACATTGGTGCTTTCATTGAGAGTTCCGCTGCATCGTCATTAGAAGGTTCGATGGCTTCATCAGTCATCTACAACAATGTTGCCCTAGGGGAGGTTTTACTCCCCGACCAGATCTTTGTGTTCGGCGGCTTCGCACTACGGGCCAACTTGCTTCGCCATCTAGAGCAGATCGAGAGCTACGCCCCAGGTCACCAGATTAGTTTTGGAAATTTGGACTATGTTGTTGATATTCGAGGAGACTTGATCTTCCAAGGGTTCACGACTCCAACCTCTGCTCTGGCTTTAGATCCGGAGCGTGTCGCCACCGGACTATCTGCGGCCACTAAACCCAGTACGGGAGAGCCGGAGGAAGTGGTGTCACCGGCAACCATCATGAAGTCGGACTCTTCTCCGGACACTAGCTGCGAACCCTCGGAGTCAGCATGGTGTGAGCTCAGCGAAGGAGTTTCCTTCCCGCCGTACTCCACGGATTTTCTTCTCCCTGGAAAAACCTCGCCTTTAAGCGAGGCTCTGGACTTGATGCGATCCATTGTCATTGAAGAGGAGCAATGTCCGAACTAAGCCCAACCCGGACTAGGGGCTGAGAGTGGGGAATTTTACGTCCCACCAACCACCCACTTCATAGCCACTGTCGAGGACTTAACTGACATGCTCGACTATGGCTCCGAAGACATCGACGGTATGGACGATGATGCGGGAGAGGAGCAGGCCGAAAACCCGCCGTTTACCAGACGCTGGACGGCCACCGCTTTGTATGACGTGTACATTGTGGACACACCCGAAGAGGGTAACAGCCGTAACAAAAAGAATCCAGTCGAGGATAAACCTCCTGAGATACAACCAAAGCGCCGACGTCAGCGGCGCCCCTCTAAATCAGGCCCTGGAAAAGACAGCAATACCGGCATGAGAGACAACAATACTCCAGACGATGCTGAAGACAAAGAAGACCCCGTCGAGCCAACTTTCGAACAGGACGATCAGGAAGATGGGCAAGTTAGCCTTGACGAACAGGCCGTAAACGAAGACTCGGAGGACAGTAATTATCTCCCACTCTCCAAGGATGAGGTGAGCCTCGGTGACGAAGACTTTATTGTACATGAGGAACCTCTCGAGCAGGAGCGCTTTTAAGCACCGGCTAATTGCCACTGCAAGGAGCCTGAAAAATAAGCAGCAGCAACTTCAAGCTAATCAAAATCTAAGGATCACGGGGGCCTGCCCCGATGCACGACGACGGCTATCTAGCCGGACATGACAAGCATAATCACGTCCGGGCCAAAACCACAGATGGACTCCATCCGAGCTACGTCCCGACTTAGCCTGATATAGAGGCGCCACACACCCCCTTTTCTTTACTGATGAAGTAATGGAGCATGAATTTCTAGAAGGGTTTAAACCCGTGAATATCGAATCATATGATGGAACAAACAGACCCCGCGGTATGGATTGAGGATTTTCTTCTCCATACTCATATGGCCCGCGGTGATGATCTTCATGCCATCAAATACCTCCCGCTAAAACTCAAGGGACCAGCTCGGCACTGGTTGAACAGCCTGCCTAAAAACTCCATTGGTAACTGGGAGGAGTTGGAAGACGCCTTCCGTGACAACTTCCAAGGTACATACGTCCGACCTCCGGATGCCGATGACTTAAGTCACATAGTTCAATAGCCCGGAGAGTCAGTCAGGAAATTCTGGACTAGGTTCCTAACTAAAAAGAACCAGATCATCGACTGTCCGGATGCCGAAGCCCTAGAGGCCTTTAAGCATAGCATCCACGACAAATGGCTCGCCCTACACCTCGGCCAGGAAAAGCCGAAGTCCATGGCAGCCCTCACGACACTCATGACACGCTTTTGCACGGGCGAAGATAGCTGGCTAGCCCGTAGCAATAATAATTCAAGCAAAACTGGCACCTCTGAAGCCATAAATAGAAATAGCAAGCCCCGACACAACAGGCACAAGCATCGAAACAACGATGACAATACCGATGACACGGCGGTCAACGCCAGATTCAGTGGCTCCAAATCCGGCCAGCGGAAGAAGCCATTTAAAAGGAACAATCCGGGCTCATCCATCTTGGACCGCATACTCGATCGTCCATGTCAGATCCACGGCATCCCCAATAAACCAGCCAATCATACCAACAGAAGCTATTGGGTTTTTTAACAGGCCGACAAGTTAAATGCCAAGAACCAGGAGAAGGGGTCGCAGAGTGAGGACGATCAAGAGGAGCCCCGTGCACCGAACATAGTGGGACAGAAGAAGTTTCCCCCCAGGTTAAAATGGTGAACATGATATATGTTACCCATATCCCCAAGAGGGAGCGCAAACGTGCACTCAGGGACGTCTATGCGATAGAGCCATTTGCCCCAAAATTCAACCCATGGTCGTCCTGCCCGATCACCATTGATCGCAGGGACCATCCGACTAGTATCCTTCATGGCGGTTCAGTCGCACTGGTCCTTGACCCAATCATTGATGATTCCACCTCACGCGAGTCCTCATGGACGGTGGCAGCAGCCTTAACCTGCTCTATGAGGATACAGTCCGCAAAATGGGCATCGATCCATCAAGGATCAAGCCCGCAAAAACTACCTTTAAAGGAGTAATACCAGGTGTAGACGCCCGCTGCACGGGGTCAATCACATTGGAAATTTTCTTCGGATCCCCAGACAACTTCCGAAGCGAAGACTTGATCTTCGATATCGTCCCCTTCCGCAGTGTCTATCACGCACTGCTCAAAGGAACTGCATTTTCTCGATTCAATGCGGTGCCACAATATGCTTATCTCAGACTCAAGATGCCCGGACCACACGGTGTCATAATAGTCAATGGAAACAATGAGCGCTCCCTCTGTACCGAGGAGCACACCGCGGCCCTGGCAGCCGAAGGACAGAGCGGCCTTATCAAGCAGAACTTTAATTCAGCGGCCAAGCTCCCAGACACTGTCACACGAGTCCAGACTACTCCGCAGCATGACAGTCTAGCTCCTCAGGAGTTGGACTAGCAATTCGGACTCCGTCTCAGTCCTGACCAAATGGTGGCATATGTACTGCGCGTACATAACTACACACTCAAAATACCATGGGCAGAGACGGAGGCATAACTAGATGGTGGCCCATAATATGGCTTAACCTAACCTAGGCACACAGGCCTTCCCTTTTTCCTTTTTTTCTTCTTCCCCTTTTCAGGCTTCTTCTCTACAGGCCCCTCCCGATGGCCTGATCATCGGTCCTTTCAAAGGATGGATATACCAAGGCTGCAAGCATCACAGACATGTGGGGGAATCTCTAGATGTTCTTCTTGACGATCATTCTACCTGTTTTCAGGACCCGCACACAGCTCCCCCTTGGTCTTGGTATGTTAAATAGCCCTGTTGCTTATCGCACTATTTGTACAAATACGCTTTGACGTATTAATCAAGTTATAATGGAAACAGTTTACGACCCAACTTATGTGGCACTAGCTTACTACTTCATTTTATTTCTCTATTCTTATCGATTGCACCTGTACACTTTGGTACGCTTTAATTCGCCAGGGGCTTCATTGTGCTCCATACTACGGCAACAAAGTCCGAACACTTTTTACAATATAGTTCAGCACCCTGAAATTAGCATTATATGCATCGGCTTCGAATCATGTCTTTGGTCAATAGTTGGGTTGCCCGGCTCCTGTGCTTGCTACCTTACGTTTCGTCCTATCAGCTAAGGTAGTAAAGGGAGAATTACTGTGATTGTGTTTCTAGTTTATCCGAGCAAACACCTCAGTAGAGAAAAGCTGAAAACTTACTGTCATGATGTAGCGAGAGCTGGTCAACTATTCGGAGGTTGAAAATCTTTTGTGATTTTTTCCGCATTATGCAACGAATCGGCCTCTACCCGATCACGTGTCTACAACACCCTAGTCTTGATTAAATACTAACTAGGGGTTGCGCCTACATTTCTATTGTCAAACTTCTATGGCTAAGTCAGGGTGATAAAGCCACATAGTCCGATTGCCTGGTTCGTTGCGCTAAACACCTCCTTCAAGGACCAAACTCTTGGATCAAGAGTGTTTAGATTCCATCCAGAACACCCCCATACTACCTACATTGGGGCTAAAGCTGACGACTAGCCAACTATCAGATTTAACAAAACGGCCGCACAGGAGGTACAATTTTAAAAACAACAAACATTATATTACATAACAGCTTTGTTTCATAATACATGAAGGGATAACATGAATGACTTCATTCAAAGATAATGTCTTTTGAACACTAGCCCTCTACAATGCGGGATCCCTTCAGGACATCATCAAAATACCGCTCGGGCATGCGGTACTCCTTGCCCGTGGGCGGTCCCTCAGTCGCGAGCTTGACAACGTCCATCTTTGCCCACTGCACCTTGACACGGGCGAAGGCCATCCGTGCACCTTCGATGCAGATCGACCGCTTGATGGCATCAAGCCGAGGGTAGGCATTGCCCAGCCGCTTCACGAGCCCAACGTAGCTGCTGGGTATGGCTTTGGCAGGCCATAAACGGATTATCAAATCCTTCATGGCCAGTTCGGCCACCCTATGCAGTTCGGTCAGCTGTTTCAGCTGATCGCTAAAGGGCACCGGATGCTCAAGCTTCTCCATTGAGCTCCCCTCTTCGGCTCGGAAGAACTCCGCTGCATCAGCAACACTGCTTGGCAGATCCGCAAACGCTCCTGGAGAACTCCAAATCCGGGTCAGTAAGAGGTACCTTTTCTTCACAAATTTGCTCTGCATAATAAAGGCCTTACCCGCCGTGATTTTCCTAGCCTCCTGGATTTCCTGGAGGGCGCCCTGGGCTTCAACCCGGGCATCTTGTGCACTTTGGCGGGCCTTGACAAGTTTGGACTCTTAATCCGCAATATTGCGCTCCAAGGACTCGCATTTCTTCACGGTTTCCTGGAGCTCCTGCTGGACCTCACCGACCCTGGCCTTGTGTTTTTCGTGGGCGGCTTGTTCCTTTGCTGCTGTCATCTAGGCCTCGGCCAGCGCCTTCTTGAGGGTCTCTACCTCGGTCGCCGCTCCTACGAAATATCATGGCACTATGGTCAACACAAATCATTCATCCTTTCTGGATCTACAAAAGGTCATTTCATACCTTGCTTGTCCTCCAGCTATTTTTTCACACAGCCGAGCTCTTCCTCAGTCCGCTCGAGACTCTGCTTCAGTTCGGAGACTTCGGCAGAATGGGAGGTCGCAGCCAGCAACGACGCCTGCTTATTCACATAGACATGTATGGTTAGTCTCCTGCGAAAATTATTTGATCCTCTGTCCGGCTTTCCTTTCCGAACACCGGACCGAGTCTCAGGGGCTACTGTCTATACTATGACATTCTTTTTTCATAACTACGTCGCATACCTCAAAGCCTGTCAGAAGGCTGGTGCAGGCTTCGGTCAGTCCGCTCTTAACGGACTGGACCCTCTCAACCACCGTACCCATAAGGATACGGTGTTCCTCAACAATGGAAGTGCTTTGCAGCGCTTCGAGTATAGTATCTGGTGCCTCTAGATGGACAGAGGTCACCGGTGGAATAGGTGCACCTCCTTCTTTCGAAGGAGGCTGCTCGCCTGATTCAGGAGCCGTATGGGTCTCCAGAATGGTATTCGACTGGGGGCCAAATTGGATATGGCCCCCATTGCCAGTTTTCAGGGGAGTTTGCTCCCCCATGTGTCCGGCGGCCGAGGTATCACCCTCTGGTGCCACCCTGACGGCCTCCTGCGTTTCTCCCTGGCCTGGGGAGGTCCTTCAGGACAACACCTCGGCGTCGTCCATGGCCTGGGGAGAGATGGCCGCTGGAAGGGACACACTGTCCATCACCTTCGGATCCAGCGAATTCCCCGAAGATGAGGGTCGCTGGAGGTTGGAACGAGCCGGACTGCAGTGCATGATTCAACATGTTAAAACCATGAAGTAAAGGAGGTGGATATATTTGTGTGCCTTTGAGTACTTACGATTCGGCCAGGGGCATATCCTTGGGGTTCCACTCGGAGCTGCTACCGATGTCCCGTGCGGAGTTGTCCACGAGAGAGACCTTCCCCTTCTTGGACGCCTCTGCCTCCAGATGCATGGAGGCCCCCCTTTTCTTCCTTCCCCCATCCGGGGGAGAGTTGCTTTCCTCCTCCTCCTCGCCGTCCTCGGTGGGGGAGGAGCGGGTCTCGGCGTCTCCGGATGTCACGTCTGAAGTACCCTTACGGCGGAGGCCGCTTCTGGTCTCCTTGGCCTTCTTCTTGGCCTTCTTCTGTGGCGCTTGGTAGGGCGCCGGAACCAGCATCTTCGTCAGAAGTGGGATTGCTGTGTTTTCGGGTAGCGGAGCCAAACACTGAACCCACTCCGCCCTCTTTGTCCATCCTTGAAAAGACAGATAAGGGAAGCTTTGTAACGCCCTCGATGCGGCTATATCTCCTACGTGTCGAAGCACGACTTAGAGGCATAACCGCATTGAAAGCAATGTCGCAAATGAGGTAATCTTCACACAACCCATGTAATACATCAGGGGAAAAGATACATAGTTGGCTTACAATCGCCACTTCACACAACTACATGAATAAAACATTACATCAACCAAGTACAATCAGGGCCCGACTACGGAGCCAAAATAAAAGAAGAACCCCAAAAGCGACAAAGGTCCACGATCGACCCCAACTGGGCTCCACTACTGATCGACTAGAACGAAACAACATAAAGGGCAAGATCTCCATCGAACTGCTCCTTGAGCTTGGGTGCGTCACCTGCATGGTCTCATCGGCACCTGCAAACTGGTTTAGGAAGTATCTGGTGAGTAACGGGGACTCAGCAATCTCACACCCGCGAGATCAAGACTATTTAAGCTTATGGGTAGGGGTAAAAGGTATGAGGTGGAGCTGCAGCAAGCGACTAGCATATATGGTGGCTAACATACGCAAATGAGAGCGAGAAGAGAAGGCAAAAGCACGGTCAAACAACTATGATCAAGAAGCGATCCTGAAACTACTTACGTCAAGCATAACTCCAACAACCGTGTTCACTTCCCGGACCCCGCCGAGAAGAGACCATCATGGTTACACACGCGGTTGGTGTATTTTAATTAAGATCAACTTCGGGTTTTCTACAACCGGACATTAACAAATTCCCATCTGCCACATAACCGCGGGCACGGCTTTTGAAAGTTCAAACCCTGCAGGTGTGTCCCAACTTAGCCCATGATAAGCTCTGCGATCAATGAAGGATATTCCTTCTCCCCAGGAAGACCCGATCAGTCTCGGAATCCCGGCTACAAGACATTTCGACAGCAATAAAACAAGTCCAGCAAAGTCGCCCGATGCGCCGACATCCTGATAGGAGCTGCACATATCTCGTTCTCAGGGCAACACCGGATGAACACTCCGTACAACTAAAACCAGACCTCAAGTTTCCCTGAGGGGGCGCTGCAAAGGGCTCTAGTTCGGACCAACACTTAGACAAGCATTGGCCCGGGGGGGGGCTGAAATAAATATGACCCTCGGGATGCGCGACTCCCAAGGGAAAAAAGTAATAGGCTGAGGAAAATGGTAAAACCAATGTTGGGCCTTGCTGGAAAAGTCTTATTCAAAGCGAACTGTCAAGGGGGTCCCATAAATCACCCGACCGTGTTAGGGACGCAAAAACCGGGAACATAACACCGATATGACGGAAAACTAGGGCGGCAAGAGTGGAACAAAACACCAGGCATAAGGCCGAGTTTTCCACCCTTTACCAAGTATATATAGATGCATTAATTAAATAAGATATATTGTGATATCCCAACAGGTAAACATGTTCCAAGCAAGGAACAACATCTCCATGTTCCAATAAGGAACAAACTTCATCTTCACCTGCAACTAACAACGCTATAAGAGGGGCTGAGCAAAGTGGTAACATAGCCAAACAACGGTTTGCTAGGACAAGGTGGGTTAGTGGCTTGGTTTAACAATATGGGATGCATGATAAGCAAGTGGTAGGTATCGCAGCATAGGCATAGCAAAAGAGCGAGAAACTAGCAAGCAAAGATAGACGTGATTTCGAGGGTATGGTCATCTTGCCTGAAATCCCGCAAGGAAGAAGAACGAGTCCATGAAGAAGACAAACGGACGTAGTCGAACGAATCCTCACAACTCCGGAACGAAACCGAAGCTAACGAGAGAAGCAACCCGGAAAGAAGCAAGCAACATAGTAAACAACCATCACATAAACATGGCATGATGCACAACCAACATAAACATGGCATGATGCACAACCAAGGATGATGCATGTCCGGTTTAATGAAGCATGGCATGGCAAAGTGCAACAAACAACGCTACAAATTAAGTGGAGCTCAATATGCAACGAGTTGCATATTGACAAAACACCACAACAAATATTTAGTTCGATCTTGTTTATGTACCCAACAATATTAAATGTTGATTAACATGGCAAGGGGTGAAGCATATGAAAAACTACCTATCTAGGCAAATTTAAATGAGGCCGGAACAACAAACAACATAGTCCGGAAGAACCTCATGAGCATATATTAGATTTGGTACTGTTCTGCCCTAAACACAATTTTAAAGTTGTTAAACATGCAAAGCAAGTGCACCGTGTTAATCTATGCATTTTTCTACCCCATTTACATATATAAATTATTAAATTCCGAGTTACGGTTATTTAGTTATGAAATAAATCATTTTAACATGTCATTTAAGTAAATTAATGCAAACAACAAGTTAAACAGTTTAAACATGGATTAAAGTTGCATATTATGAAACTAGATGAAATTCTAAGCATTTTACATATTTAAAGTTTTTACATATGATGCACGATTCATGAGTTATCATATGCATGATGCTTAGGGGTTTTTCTGCAAAACCGTAAATCACTGGAATAAATGCTAAAATCGAGAGCTGAAAAAAAACAGATCGGGCCGAAACTGAAACTGGAGCAGACCCATAGTAAAAAAACAAGAGGCGCTGGGGGTGGCCTCACCATGGGCCTTGGCCCGGTCGGTGGAGAGGTGAGGCCGGCAGGGGGCTGCGTTGGGCCAGCTACGGGACGCGGCCAGGAGGGCGCTGGAGGCGGGCGCTGGGACTTGGAGAGGCGCTGGCCCACGCGCGGTCAACGCGAGCGAGGACCGGGACGAGGCGCTGGTCGTCGTTGTTCTCGTTCGAAGAAGGGGAAGCAGGGCGATGCAGAGGAGGCGAGCAGGGCGCCGGTGACCGGGAGCAGAGATCCGGCGAGCGGGGCAAAGCCTCTCCGGCCAGACGAGGGCGGGGCGGAGGAGAGGTCTTCGCGCAGGGGAGACAGCAGCACTGGAGCAAAGCACTCGATGCACAGGGGGTCCAGGACGAGGCAAACGGTGGTGCGCGGACTTGGTGCAGACGAGAAGAGGCACGGCGGCCGCGCGAGGAACCTGGCGCGACCCCGACGACGCGGACGAGGCTCTCGACGAGGTCCTCCGGGAAGCAGAGCAACGACGACTCGACATCCATGGAGGGACTCCCTGTCCAGAACAAGAGAGAGAGATGAGAGAAACGGGAGAGGAAGGAAGGAGAAGGTAGGGGCGAAGGTCGACCCGGAGGGGCGGCGTGCTCGTTGTTGGCCTTCGGGAGGAGCTCGGGAGGGAGGCACAGGCACGGGGATGGAGCCGAGGAGGAGGCCGGCTGCTGGAATTGGCAGGTTCGGCGGTGGAAGGAGCAGCTCCGGCGGGCTGGTTGCGGCGCGCTCCAGCACGGGAGGCAAACGGGGATGCGGGCGACGAGGCTGCAGGCGCCTTGGCCACGGCTAGCGGAGCGGGAGCTCGGGGATGGGGCTCCTGGCTGATGAGGGGAGCCAGGAGGCAGAGGCGCACGGGGCTCGGGCGAGGATTCGAGGAGAGGGTGGAGTCTGCGGGTGGATCTGGAGGCTGGCTCACGATTGGGGCGCGCGGAAAACAAGAGGAAGATGGCGGCGGCTGTAGGGACAAATCCCCTAGAATTTAGGGTTGCTGCCTAGGGATTGGTCTATATATATATATATATATATATATATATATATATATATATATATAGCACTAGATTAGGTTAGGGACTACCTTGACCCTACGATCGTAATCGGACGGTCGCGAATAGAATGGTTAGGGAGCCCAATTAACAAAACGGAGATGTTTTGTAGACGTTAGGAGATGATCCGGACACAACGGTAGTGACAGTCCGGTTCGGGTCCGGGACAATTTTCGGACGCGCGCGCAAGGAGGTCCGCGGGCTGACGAGAGAGGTTAGGTTGGGTCTGGCGGATTGTGAAGAGCGGGTTGTTCTGAGAGAAGAGGGGAGAGATGCAGCCCGGCACGGTTTCCGGAGACCGAAAACGTCCGATGTTAGACCGGCTATAATGCCGCTATATTTATTCGTTGGGGCGTCAAACGGACTCCGAATGCGATGAAACTTGGCAGGCGGTCTACTGACACCAAAACAACATCGCACGCCAACTTTCATCCCATTCCGAGAACATTTTCCGGCCACTTATAAAATACTATTTCGGACCTGCCGCGGGCTCGTGCAAGTGTGGTTGGTCTCAGAACGGACAACGGACGGAACTGGAAAACCCGGACGGATGCAAGTTTGGAAAACATGATGAAGCAATGCGGATGATGACATGGCAAGATGCAACACGCAAGCGAATGACAAAGCAACAACAGCGAATAACTGGAAGACAACTGACACATCAGTCTCGGGGCGTTACAACACTCCACCACTACGAGAGGATCTCGTCCCGAGATCTAGAATGGCACCGGAGAAAAGCAGAAGAGGAAGAGGTAAAACAAAGTTGCTTCTTTGACAAACAAGTGAAACCATGAACCTTGAGAGGTTGAAAAGTTGAAAGAAAGAACACAACGAAGTTGAACACAATTGAGAGCACCGCGGTAGAAAAAGAAATAAGGAACATTACGGGAACCTTGTAGGTTGAAAGACAAACAAAAATGGTTACGATGGACAAGCACTCCGGTTGCAAACAAGATGAGAGGATACTTGATGAAAACAACAACACACTGCCTCTGGAACTATTGAAAGAATGGCACAAAGGGTAAGAAAGATTTCAGACCACACTCCGGTTGAGAAGGGGGGCAAAACTTGAATAGATGAGAGAACTTGAATAAGAGCACAACACTCCATTTAAATGGATAAGCAAGGAAAGAAGATGATCTTAACAAAACGAGGTGATGGGTGAAGTGAGCAACATCACAATGCATCTCCGTTTTGTTAATTGGGCTCCCTAACCATTCTATTCGCGACCATCCGATTATGATCGTAGGGTCGAGGTAGTCCCTAACCTAATCTAGTGCTATATATATATAGACCAATCCCTAGGCAGCAACCCTAAACTCTAGGTGATTTGTCCCTGCAGCCGCCGCCATCTTCCTCTTGTTTTCCGCGCGCCCCAATCGCGAGCCAGCCACCAGATCCACCCGCAGACTCCACCCTCTCCTCGAATCCTCGCCCGAGCCCCGTGCGCCTCTGCCTCCTGGCTCCCCTCATCTGCCAGGAGCCCCATCCCCGAGCTCCCGCTCCGCTAGCCGTGGCCAAGGCGCCTGCAGCCTCGTCGCCCGCGTCCCCGTTTGCCTCCTGTGCTGGAGCGCGCCGCAACCAGCCCGCCGGAGCTGCTCCTTCCGCCGCCGAACCTGCCAATTCCAGCAGCCGGCCTCCTCCTCGGCTCCATCCCCGTGCCTGCGCCTCCCTCCCGAGCTCCTCCCGAAGGCCAACAATGAGCACGCCGCCCCTCCGGGTCGACCTTCGCCCCTACCTTCTCCTTCCTTCCTCTCCCGTTTCTCTCATCTCTCTATCTTGTTCTGGACAGGGAGTCCCGCCATGGATGTCGAGTCGCCGTTGCTCTGCTTCCCGGAGGACCTCGTCGAGAGCCTCGTCCGCGTCGTCGGGGTCGCGCCAGGTTCCTCGCGCGGCCGCCGTGCCTCTTCTCGTCTGCACCAAGTCCCCGCGCCACCGTTTGCCTCGTCCTGGACCCCCTGTGCATGGAGTGCTCTGCTCCAGCGCTGCTGTCTCCCACGCGCGAAGACCTCGCCTCCGCCCCGCCCTCGTCTGGCCGGAGAGGCTTTGCCCCGCTCGCCGGATCTCTGCTCCCGGTCACCGGCGCCCTGCTCGCCTCCTCTGCATCGCCCTGCTTCCCCTTCTTCGAACGAGAACAACGACGACCAGCGCCTCGACCCGGTCCTCGCTCGCGTTGACCGCGCGTGGGCCAGCGCCTCTCCAAGTCCCAGCGCCCGCCTCCAGCGCCCTCCTGGCCGCGTCCCGCAGCCGGCCCAACGCAGCCCCCTGCCGGCCTCACCTCTCCACCGACCGGGCCAAGGCCCATGGTGAGGCCACCCCCAGCGCCTCTTGTTTTTTTTACTGTGGGTCTACTCCAGTTTCAGTTTCGGCCCGATCTATTTTTTTTCAGCTCTCGATTTTAGCATTTATTCCAGTGATTTACGGTTCTGCAGAAAAACCCCTAAGCATCATGCATATGATAACTCATTAACCGTGCATCATATGTAAAAACTTTAAATATGTAAAATGCTTAGAATTTCATCTAGTTTCATAATATGCAACTTTAATCCATGTTTAAAATGTTTAACTTGCTGTTTGCATTAATTTACTTAAATGACATGTTAAAATGATTTATTTCATAACTAAATAACCGTAACTCGGAATTTAATAATTTATATATGTAAATGGGGTAGAAAAATGCATAGATTAACACGGTGCAGTTGCTTTGCATGTTTAACAACTTTAAAATTGTGTTTAGGGCAGAACAGTACCAAATCTAATATATGCTCATGAGGTTCTTCCGGACTATGTTGTTTGTTGTTCCGGCCTCATTTAAATTTGCCTAGATAGGTAGTTTTTCATATGCTTCACCCCTTGCCATGTTAATCAACATTTAATATTGTTGGGTACATAAACAAGATCGAACTAAATATTTGTTGTGGTGTTTTGTCAATATGCAACTCGTTGCATATTGAGCTCCACTTAATTTGTAGCGTTGTTTGTTGCACTTTGCCATGCCATGCTTCATTAAACCGGACATGCATCATCCTTGGTTGTGCATCATGCCATGTTTATGTTGGTTGTGCATCATGCTATGTTTATGTGATGGTTGTTTACTATGTTGCTTGCTTCTTTCCGGGTTGCTTCTCTCGTTAGCTTCGGTTTCGTTCCGGAGTTGTGAGGATTCGTTCGACTACGTCCGTTTGTCTTCTTCATGGACTCGTTCTTCTTCCTTGCGGGATTTCAGGCAAGATGACCATACCCTCGAAATCACGTCTATCTTTGCTTGCTATTTGCTCGCTCTTTTGCTATGCCTATGCTGCGATACCTACCACTTGCTTATCATGCCTCCCATATTGTTAAACCAAGCCACTAACCCACCTTGTCCTAGCAAACCGTTGTTTGGCTATGTTACCGCTTTGCTCAGCCCCTCTTATAGCGTTGTTAGTTGCAGGTGAAGATGAAGTTTGTTCCTTATTGGAACATGGAGATGTTGTTCCTTGCTTGGAACATGTTTACCTGTTGGGATATCACAATATATCTTATTTAATTAATGCATCTATATATACTTGGTAAAGGGTGGAAGACTCGGCCTTATGCCTGGTGTTTTGTTCCACTCTTGCCGCCCTAGTTTTCCGTCATATCGGTGTTATGTTCCCGGTTTTTGCATCCCTAACGCGGTCGGGTGATTTATGGGACCCCCTTGACAGTTCGCTTTGAATAAGACTTTTCCAGCCAGGCCCAACATTGGTTTTACCATTTGCCTCAGCATATTACTTTTTTTCCTTGGGAGTCGCGCATCCCGAGGGTCATCTTTATTTCAGCCCCCCCGGGCCAATGCTTGTCTAAGTGTTGGTCCGAACTAGAGCCCTTTGCAGCGCCCCCTCAGGGAAACTTGAGGTCTGGTTTTAGTTGTACGGAGTGTTCATCCGGTGTTGCCCTGAGAACGAGATATGTGCAGCTCCTATCAGGATGTCGGTGCATCGAGCGGCTTTGCTGGACTTGTTTTATTGCTGTCAAAATGTCTTGTAGCCGGGATTCCGAGACTGATCGGGTCTTCTCGGGGAGAAGGAATATCCTTCATTGATCGCGAGAGCTTATCATGGGCTAAGTTGGGACACCCCTGCAGGGTTTGA
The DNA here is from genome assembly GCA_032464435.1 of Aegilops umbellulata. NCBI lineage: Eukaryota > Viridiplantae > Streptophyta > Magnoliopsida > Poales > Poaceae > Aegilops > Aegilops umbellulata. The sequence goes on along the minus strand of CP136058.1, from coordinate 152,914,243 downwards.
ACTTTCGAAAGCCGTGCCCGCGGTTATGTGGCAGATGGGAATTTGTTAATGTCCGGTTGTAGAAAACCCGAAGTTGATCTTAATTAAAATACACCAACCGCGTATGTAACCGTGATGGTCTCTTCTCAGCGGGGTCCGGGAAGTGAACACGGTTGTTGGAGTTATGCTTGACGTAAGTAGTTTCAGGATCACTTCTTGATCATAGTTGTTCGACCGTGCTTTTGCCTTCTCTTCTCGCTCTCATTTGCGTATGTTAGCCACCATATATGCTAGTCGCTTGCTGCAGCTCCACCTCATACCTTTTACCCCTACCCATAAGCTTAAATAGTCTTGATCTCGCGGGTGTGAGATTGCTGAGTCCCCGTGACTCACCAGATACTTCCTAAACCAGTTTGCAGGTGCCGATGAGACCATGCAGGTGACGCACCCGAGCTCAAGGAGGAGTTCGATGGAGATCTTGCCCTTTATGTTGTTTCGTTCTAGTCGATCAGTAGTGGAGCCCAGTTGGGGTCGATCATGGACCTTTGTCGCTTTTGGGGTTCTTCTTTTATTTTGGCTTCGTAGTCGGGCCCTGATTGTACTTGGTTGATGTAATGTTTTATTCATGTAGTTGTGTGAAGTGGCGATTGTAAGCCAATTATGTATCTTTTTCCCTTATGTATTACATGGGTTGTGTGAAGATTACCTCATTTGCGACATTGCTTTTAATGCGGTTATGCCTCTAAGTCGTGCTTCGACACGTAGGAGATATAGCCGCATCGAGGGCGTTACAAGTTGGTATCAGAGCGGACAACGGACGGAACTGGAAAACCTGGACGGATGCAAGTTTTGAAAACATGATGATGCAATGCAGATGATGACATGGCAAGATGCAACACGCAAGCGAATGACAAAGCAACAACAGCGAATAACTGGAAGACAACTGGCACATCGGTCTCGGGGCGTTACAAGCTTAGACACCCTCCTTGAAGGTAAAGGTGAAGGATATACTTTGGAATGCGAAAAACTTACCGGACTGGCAGGATGGGTCAGGTTGTACCCTCGATCCTCGGCCATCTTCGGCCACGTCTCATTGGCCTTGAAAAGAACCTTCCAGATGTCTTCGTGTGTAGTGCCGAAGAACTGTTGCAAGGCCTGGTGCTCGGCCGGGTCGAACTCCCACAAACAGTAAGTCCGGCTTTGGCACGGAAGGATCCGGCAAAAAAGCATCACCTGGATCACATTGACAAGCTTGATGTTCTTGTCTACCATGTTCTTGATGCGCGTCTGAAGCGCTGTCATCTCGTCCGACGAAGACCAGTCCAGGCCCTTCTCTAGCAAGGAGGTGAGCCGCATCGGGGCTCCGGACTAGAATTCGGGCGCCGCGGCCCAGGTGGCGTCGCGAGGCTCTGTGACATAGAACCACTGCTGTTGCCACCCTTTGACGGTCTCCACGAAGGTACCTTTGGGCCATGAGACATTGGACATCTTGCTCACCATAGCGCCTCCGCACTCCGCGTGTTGACCACCCACCACCTTCGGCTTCACATTGAAGATCTTTAACAACAATCCGAAGTGGGGTGGGATGCGGAGGAAGGCCTCGCGCACGACAATGAATGCCGAGATGTTGAGGAAGGAGTTGGGGGCCACATCATGGAAATCCAGCCCGTAGTAGAACATGAGTCCGCGGACGAATGGGTGGAGTAGGAATCCCAATCCGCGGACGAAGTGGGGGATGAATAGCACCCTCTCATGGGGCTCCGGGGTGGGGATGATATTCCCCTTTGCCGGAAGACGGTGGGCGATTTCCTGTACTAAGTACCCAGCCTCTCGAAGCATGGTGATGTCCTTCTCGTTGACGGAGGAAACCATCCACTTGCCCTGCGCTCAAGATCCGGACATGGTCGGAGTGCTTTACTGAGGCGGAGAGGATGAGAGCTTGGGTGCTGGAGCTCGAGAATGGGTAGGCAGAGAGAAAGAAGGCGTGGTGAATGGGTGAATCCTTATCTCCTTATAAAGGTAGCAAATATAAAGCGCCTCCCCACTCGCCTTAAAACTCGCTGTCGGATCACGGGTTCCGGCAAAACCCTAAAGGTTTGAACACTGGGGTGCACACGAAGATCTCCCCCTACCGATCCACGTCCTAGCTTTATTAAGATCTCACGTACTAAGTCAACGAACTCGCAACACAAAGAATACAAGATTTATACTGGTTCGGGCCACTGTTGTGGTGTAATACCCTACTTCAGTGCGGTGGTGGTGGATTGCCTCTTGGGCTGAGGATGAACAGTACAACGGGAAGAACAGCCTCCTGAGGTTGAGGTGTTCTTGTGCTTGCTGAACTTTTGTGGGTGAGGATTCGATCAGCTCAGGCTCAGTTGCCTTCTAGTGTGGTGGCTAGTCCTATTTATAGAGGCCCTGGTCCTCTCCCCAAATATTGAGCGGGAAGGGAGCCAACAACGGCCAATTTGAAAGGGGACAGCTAGTAGAGCTTATCCTGACAAAAGCAGTCTTCGCCTGCAAAAGGCTCTGGTGGTGACGCCGCCTTGGGCTCCATGGTGACCTCCATCTTGCCGTCCTGCTGGTCTTGGTCTCGTTGCACTGATATGGAAACCTTTGCCTAACGCCTCGGTACTCCACGCCTACGCTTGCCTCCTTAGCACCAAAGAGGAAACAAGGACACTGTGCGCGCTGGCGCCCGCCTGGTCTTGATCGTCATGGCTCACATCATGAGAACCTCGCGAGGTTTGCCTTGCCTTGATGTCTCCGCCCCTCGCGAGCCAGCCTGGCAAGGCTGCTGCTGAGGAGGTCTTGTGTCATCCACTTCGTGAGGCTTGGCCCCTCGCGATGGTCTTGAATACCTTGTTGATGAAGATGGGCCATACGGGCCTGCTATCAGAGCCACGCCATGGGCCACACGCAGGCTAGTCTGGGGACCCTCGTTCCCAGAATGCCAACAGTAGCCCCCGGGCCCAACGCATGCTCGGGCTTGGCTTCGAGGTGAAGCCAAATGTCAAGGGCGGAGCGTCGCGGGCCCCAATAGCCTGCGTCCTGGGTCAATGCGTGGCGGTTCATTGCACGTGGGCGTCTCCACTTCCCCACGCTGTCTCGGCAACTGCCTGACTTGACAAATCCGTGCGACATGCAAGGAAAACCATCATTACCTGTGATCGTGGGGGCGCTGGTTGGCCTTCTCCTACTATAAATGAGGAGGGGGGCAGAGCCCCCGTCGCCCATCTATTCCCATTCCGCTCGCTTCTCCTCCCTTGCTCCACTATTAGCAGCGGGACCAATGGCGCCGTGAAAAGGTTCTCTACCGCGGAGAAGGGGAAGGTCCCTCACGAGGGGCTCGGCTCCCCGATGCCCAAGCATGGACGCGGCCGTCCCTGCAAGCACACCGCAACCCCCGCCGCGACCCTCCGTTCCCGTGGTGGTGCCGTCGCGCGTGGCAGGGGGCGTTCTAGTCGTGGCAGCCCTGTCGATGAAGGAAGGCCTGTCGTGGTTGTGCGGCCTCCCCGGCCACGCTTCCACTCGGCGGAAGTGCTGCCGGAGTTTGTCGTCAGGTCGGAGAACCCGGCCAGCAACTAGCTTCAGCTCCCGTGCTTCTTCGTCGATGAGCTGCCAGCCTCTGGGGTTCTGGCTGCAGGCGGGCGGTTGCTGCCGCAGAGCTTCTTGGGTTGTGGTTGAGGTCTCCGTCGCGGGAAACATAGCCCTGGCCCATGGTTGGCAGATGTTTGCCCGCGCGCGCAGCCTGGGCAGGCAGTGCACCCTCCATTTCGGGTATGACGGTGATGCGACCCTCTACGTGAGGGTGTTTGGGGAAGATGGTCGCCCCACCGGGTGCTGCCCCGAGGTGAACGACGGCGAGGAGGTGCTCGGCCTTGGTGATGGTCGAGACAAGGACGAGGGCGAACTCGCCCTTGGTGCCGACCGCGTCTCGTCAAGCTACGGCGGCTCTTCCCCCGGCGACAGCTCCAGCAGCGGTGGCTACGACCAGCCGTCGCGCCCTCTTCGAAGGCGGTAGTGGATCGTCTCGTCACCGCGCCTCCATGAAGCGCGAGGAGGGGTCTGGCTGAGCTCAGGACGGCGCCAGGAGCCTACCCCCATGGACCAATATAGGGGCAGGTGCTGCTTCATTTTGTTCTTCCTTTCCTTTCTGCATCAAAAAGAAACCAGTATGGGCCCCAGAGGGGCGTGTATCGAACTATGATTTCCCAGTCATTATGCTATGTTTGTTGTTTCCGCACTGTGTCATTATTTTCTATAGAGGTAACTTAGCTTGGCACGCTTGGGGTAGCCTCCTCTTCGAGAGGGACTCGCTTCCTGGTGCCTGTGGAGGCCTTCCTTGATTCGGTGGGTCCTAGGGAACTGCAAAAAACTCGTTAGGAGCATCGCTGGGAGGCTTATTATTAACCCGAGCCTTGACCCGGCGCTTCGCATCGCGATACCCGAGGGGCACAGATCAAGATCTGGGCGCCAGCTTGTGGGCTCGAACGAGGGTGCCTCGCGAAAAGGTAGACAAAGGGTAGTGGAAAGGAAAAACAATCGCGAGGGCACCTGCCCAGCCCCCTCGCGAGGTATGCGAGAGAGAGAAAACATGTTAAACTGGAACCGGAAACAACAGCGAAAGGCGACGGAACCAAACCAGCGAGGAACACCAGAAGCAAACTTTCAACTAAAAGGAGGTGAGCCAACTACGGAAAGCAAATGAAAAGCCGTGTCCGGCACCTAGTCTAGTCTTCAAGTCTTCTCACCAGCGCGGAGCTAAGTGCTGCCACTTGGACATGGGAGGGAGCCCCCAAGGCCCAAGGGCGGCACTCCTGAGACTCCGGGGCATGTATAGCCCCACTCGTTATTACGTGAGAGTGTCACGGGTGGCGATCTTCACAGGCACTGGGCCTTCTTCATGGGTAGAACTTCTGGAGGAGCTGGATGTTACAGGCGTTCTGGATGGGCACCCCGTCCTGTGTCTCCAGGTGCATGGCGCCAGGCCTAGAGACATGGACGACCTTGAACGGGCCCTCCCACGTGGGTGAGAGCTTATGCAGCCCTTCCCTAGAGAGGATCCGCCTCAGGACGAGGTCACCCGCCTCAAGTGTCCTAGACCGGATGTTGCGGCAGTGGTATCGCCGCAGCGCTTGCTGACACCTTGCCGCCCGAAGTGCGGCTTCGCGGCGGTGTTCCTCCCCCAGCACGAGGTCCATCCCCCGTGTGGCGTCCTGGTGCACTTCATCAAACACCAAGACCTGTGCAGAGCGATGCTTGACCTCATGAGGGAGGACTGCTTCTGCTCCGTAGACGAGGAAGAATGGGGTCTCGCCCCTTGGCTTGGTGGTGGTGGTGCGGATAGACCATAACACGGACTGGAGCTCGTCGTTCCAGCCCCTGCCGCAGGCATCGAGCTTCTTCTTGAAGGTCCTGGTCTTGAGGCCCCTCAGGACCTCTGCGTTGGCGCGTTCGGCCTAACCGCTGCTCCTGGGGTGCGCCACCGAAGCGTAGCAGATCTGCATTCCAAGGTTAGCACAGTATGTCTTGAAGAGATTACTAGTGAGCCATTATCAGTGATGATGCGGTTGGGAACCCCGAAGCGGCTCACGAGACCCTTGATGAACTTGACTGCAGTGCCAGCTGGGATGGTGCGGACGGCTTCCACTTCCGCCCACTTGGTGAACTTGTCAATGGCGACGTAGAGGTAGCGGTAGCCCCCAGGCGCTCGAGGGAACGGACCCAAGATATCTAGCCCGCAGACCGCGAACGGCCATGTGAGTGGGATGGTCTAAAGGCCTTGAGCCGGTTGATGGATCTGCTTGGCGTGGAACTGGCAGGCTTCACAGGACTTCACCAGCTCTGTTGCGTCATTGAGCACCGTTGGCCAGTAGAATCCGCTGCGGAATGCCTTGCCGACGAGGGTCCGCGACGACGAGTGGTGCCCGCAGTCCCCACCGTGTACGTCGGATAGCAACTCCTTCCCCTGGTCTCTGGAGACGCAACGCAATGAAACGTCATTTGGTCGCTTCTTGTATTGCTCATTGTCCCGGATGCAGTATGCCGTGGCTTGCCGGGCCACGCGCTCCGCATCCTCCTCCTTCTCCGACTGCGTCCCTTGCATCAGGTATTCCATGAATTCCATGGTCCAGCATCCCTCCTGGGGCTCGAGCACCAAGAGTAGACATGCTCCCGAAGTCGGGCCACAGGCTGGGGCTCCTGTGGCAGGCGGCTGTGGGAGTTCCTCCCGAGGATGAGCTGTCCTTGAAATTGGCGGTGTCGCTGAAGGCTTGAAGAGCTGCTCCTCGAAGACGCCAGGCTCTTGGGGCTGCTGCTTGGATGCCCTCTTGCCGATGTCGTCGGCTTCCTTGTTGGTGCCATGGGGCACGTGCTGCAACTACAGGCCCAAGAACTGCTTTTCCGTCTTGCGCACCTCCGTAAGGTATGCCTCCATGTGCTCGTCCTTCGGCTCGTATACCTTGTTGGAGAAATTGACGAGAAGCTGCGAGTTGCCCCTAACGGTGAGGCGCTTCACCCCCAGAGCTGCCGCAGCCTTTAGGCCAGCTATGAGGCCCTCATATTCTGCGATGTGATTGGAGACCTTGTCGCCCTGCGGAAAGTAGAGCTGCACAATGTAGTAGAGTTTGTCCCGAGTGGGTGAAATGAGTACTGCTCCAGCCCCCGCGCCCTGGTGCGCGAAGGCGCCATCGAAATACATGGTCCAGCTGTCAGGCGCCTCACTTCCCGGCGAGGTGGACTAGTCCTTGCCTGCTTCAAGCGTCGGGGCATCCGTCCATTCTGCCACGAAATCAGTGAGCGCGGCTACTTTGATGACCCTGGTAGTCCTGAACTCCAACTGGAATGCCTACAACTCGATGTTCCACTCAGCGACCCTTCCAGCAGAGTTGGGGCTCCTGAGCACTCTCTCCAATGGGTAGGCCGAGACGACCTTGATGAGATGGCCCTGGAAGTAGTGCCGCAACTTTCGTGAGGTCACCAAGAGCATGAGCAAGAGCTTCTGGGGCATGGGGTACGGTGCCCTTGCGTCCCGCAACACCGTGCTCACGAAATACACCGGGTGCTCGACGAGAACTGGCATGTTGGTCAGGCTCGTGTCTTGTGGAAGTTGGGACGTCTCCTGAGTTAGTGGAACACCCGTCACCTGATCGCTTCCCGGGATCTCGACGGCATCATTCTGCCGAGCTCGGTCCTCCGTTGATGCTGCTACAGCCCTTATGGCATCTTCCTAATCTTGCGTCATCTCGGCTGGTGGCGTAGCTCGGTGAGACGTGCCTTTGGCTTGGTGCTCCTCCTAAACCTCTACCAAAGCCGCGCTGGCGGAGTACGGGGTGGCGGCAAGATAAAGCACTAGGGGCTCTAGAGGTCGTGGCGCCACCATCACAGGAGGGCTGGTCAGGTATATTTTGAGGTCTTGGAAAGCTCGATCGGCCTTCGGGGTCCACTCGAATGGGCCCTTCTTCTTCATCAGCTTGAAGAAGGGTAGGGCGCGCTCTCCTAGCTTGGAGATGAAGCGCCCCAACGCAGTCACCCGACCAGCCAACTTCTGCATTTCCTTGAGGGTCTGCGGTGGGCTCATGTCTTCAATAGCCTTGATCTTTTTTGGGCTCGCCTCGATCCCTCTGTGGGATACGAGGAAACCCAGCAGCTTGCCGGAAGGGACACCAAACACGCACTTCTCCGGGTTAAGTCGCAAGTTCACCTGGCGCAGGCTCGCAAAGGTCTCCTCCAGATCTTGGATCAAGGTTCTGGCCTCCCGAGACTTTACCACAATGTTGTCGACGTAGGCCTCCGCGTTTCTCCCTAGCTGTTACCCTGAGGCGATGTGCATCAGCCGTTGAAAGGTTGTGCCCGCGTTACATAGTCCGAAAGGCATGCAAGTGTAGCAATATACCATGAATGGGGTCAGGAAGGCTGTCTTCTCTACATCTTCTACCGCCATCTTGATTTGGTGATACCCTGAGAACGCATCTAGGAAGCACAGCAGGTCGCACTCGGTAGTGGAGTCAACAATCTGGTCGATGCGTGGGAGCGGGAACGGATCTTGGGGGCATGCCTTGTTGAGGTTGGTGAAGTAGACGCACATTCACTCCTTCCCGCCTTTCTTCGGCACAACGACGGGGTTTGCCAGCCATTACCTCGCGAATGGCACCCGCCACCTCTAACTTGTGGGTTTCTTGGACGATGAAGGCCTGCTTCTCTGTGGACTGTCGTCTCGCTTGCTACTTCACAGGGCATACATTGGGGCACACCCTTAAGTAATGTTGAATCACTTCTCTCGGGACCCCCACCAGCTACTTGGACTCCCATGCGAATATCTCCTTGTTTGCGCGCAAGAACTTCACCAACGCTTCCTCTTGACTTGGGTCGAGGTCGGCACCTATGGTAAAGGTGGCTCACGAGGATCCGTCTTCATCGACCGACACCTGCTTGGTTTCTGCCTTGTCTTGCATGAACAGCTGCTTCTTCTTGGTTGGTGCGGCCCCCTTGGCCTCGGAGGCGCCCGCGCCAACGGGCTGTGCTGCTGCGGCGGTCTTGAGGGCAAGCTTGAGCGCCGCCACGACCTCCTTCATGTCCCCCTTGATGGTGAGGACACCCTTACTTCCAGGCATCTTCATGAGGTTGTATGTCGGGTGGGTTGCTGCCATGAATTGGGCCAGAGCTGGGTACCCGAGGACGGAGTTGTACGGGAGGCCGATGTGGGCGATGTCAAAGTCGACCAGCTCGGTGCGGTAGTTGTCGCACGTGCCGAAGGTGACGGGAAGGCGTATCTACCCCAAGGAGTGGGCGGTGCCACCGCCAACTCCTGATAAAGGCTTGCTGAGGCTGAGCCGCTCGAGCGGTACGTGAAGAAGGCTGATGGCCTCCATGCAGAGCACGTTGAGGCCGGCGCCGCCGTCGATGAGGGTCCTGGTGACGGACACGTTGCAAATGGTGGGCGTGCAAAGCTTCGGGAGCATACCCGAGCCGGCGGTGGTGACGGGGTGGTCTTCTGAGTAGAAGGTGAGGTCGGCCTCGGGCGCGGCCCAGCCCGGCGGAGCCCCCGAGCGCTTGGAAGCGGCGCCGATCTGGCGAAGGAACGGCTTGACATGGCGATCTGAAGGCGGTGCTTGGGAGCCGCCTAGTACGACCACGACCGCGTGGTGCACTGGTTCTATGTAGCGTGCAGTGAAGAGGTCACGGAGCTCCTCCCAAGATGCCACCGTGGATCCAGGGAGATTGAGCAGCCAGGCGCACGGCGCGCCAGCGAGGGCCATGCGAAACCAGTTGGCCATGACCTTTTCGTCACCACCGGCCTCGAGGACAGCCTCCTCGTATGCTAGCAGGAAAGTTGACGTGTCCGCCGCACCGTCGTAGCAAGGCAGCATCTCCGGCTTGAACTTGAGCGGCCATTGCACTTGTCGCAAGGCGGGGGGCAGGGCTTGGAGCCCCTGGCCCCATCATCAGCACCGGCCGCCGGAGCCGGGAGCGAGGCACCTGCCATGAGGGCGGGGCGCGGTGGTGGCGGAGCGTAGATTGATGGAAGGAAGGCTACGACGCACCCCTACCTGGCGCGCCAAATGTCGGATCATGGGTTCCGGCAAAACCCTCAAGGTTCGAACACTGGGGTGTGCACGAAGATCTCCCCCCTACCGATCCACGTCCTAGCTTTACAAAGATCTCATGAATTAACTCGACGAATTCGCAACACAAAGAACACAAGATTTATACTGGTTCGGGCCACCGTTGTGGTGTAATACCCTACTCCAGTGCGGTGGTGGTGGATTGCCTCTTGGGCTGAGGATGAACAGTGCAAGGGGAAGAACAGCCTCCTGAGGTTGAGGTGTTCTTGTGCTTGGTGAACTTGTGTGGGTGAGGATTCGATCAACTCAGGCTCAGTTGCCTTCTACTGTGGTGGCTAGTCCTATTTATAGAGGCCCCGGTCCTCTCCCTGAATATTGAGCGGGAACGGAGCCAACAACGGCCAATTTGAAAGGGGACAGCTAGTACAGCTTATCCTGACAAAAGCAGTCTTGCTTGCAAAAGGCTCTGGTGGTGACGCCGCCTTGGGCTCCATGGTGACCCCCGTCTTGCCGTCCTGCTGGTCTTGGTCTCATTGCACTGATAAAGAAACCTTTGCCTGACGCCTCGGTACTCCATGCCTGCGCTTGCCTCCTTAGCACCAAAGATGATAGAGGCAAAGGTGTCCTATTGTTTCGATGAGATAGCAATCATTTTCTGTGGGAGTCGACTTTGATGATCTGACTACGAACGTGTGAAGACGTCACGCCTTAGCAATCACTAAACCAACTTCCGAGGGGTTATTGACCACGCCGGAGCACGATCAACCTGACCACGAGGGTCTATTTCCTGCGAGCAAATGAAGAACAAGCAAGAAACTGAGATTGCAATCTGGATATTGCGAATAAAAGAGGAAAGCTTTATTAATGAAGGTGGGGTTCTGTGACGCCTTCGTCTGGTCGTTGAACACAAACGAAGTACGCGAAGTTGCAGCTATAGCAAACTTTCAATCTAAAGAAAACCCAAAGTCTAAACGGTGCCCTAAGGGCTGTATATATGGAGGAAGAGGGGGGGATTTTGTGGCGCTTGGGGAAGGGGTCCAAAAACAACCCTATCTCTTGTTTCCCCACACATATGGATTCTAAAAACAGCCTATACTTATGTATTTCGAAATTACATGGGCCTGGCCAAATAATAAGGTGAGGCAGCACCTAGAATAGCCTCTGGACGAAATTTATGAAGTGGGATCTTGTATATTTCGTCCAAGGCTTCATGCACTCCTTATGGTGGCTTCAAAGTCCTGAAATCATCACTTGTAACTCCGTTCTTGTTCCCCTTGCGCATGCCATCAACTCCATGCTCGTTCTTGCTCCAATGTCCATCCTTCTCCAAGCTAGGTCCTTTATTTGTAAGCAAAACAAAGGTATCCAATTTAGGCAGCATCATATTCTCATCAACATTAGAATCATTACGAAGAAACGAAAGTACCTGATAATTTAATTAGCATGCGCGAGCTCTAGTAATTGGTCCAGTGTGTATAGCAGCAGGGGCTGTGGGTGTAACAATGGTATTGATGTACTCATCATCATCCCCTTCTTGAAATGAAGTCGTCCTCGACGGAAGCTCATCTTCCTCACCCAAATAAGGCTTCAAATCTGCAATGTTAAAACTGGGACTAACCCCAAAATCTGCAGGTAGCTCAATTTTATATGCATTATCATTTATTTTCTTTAACACCTTAAAAGGACCAGCAGCACGTGGCATTAGCTTTGATTTGCGCAAATTGGGAAATCTATCCTTACGCAAATGTAACCAAACAAGATCTCCAAGTGCAAACACAACATGTTTTCTACCCTTATCTCCAGCAAGTTTATATCTAGGATTTATACGCTCAATGTTTTCCTTAGTTAAATCATGCATTTTTAAAATCAATTTAGCACGTTGTTTAGCATCAAAATTAACCTCCTCCGAAGATGGAACAGGCAACAAATCAATAGGTGAACGAGGTAGGAAACCATACACAATTTCAAAAGGGCACATCTTAGTAGTAGAATGCAACGAACGATTATAAGCAAATTCAATATGAGGCCAGCATTCTTCCCACATTTTCTTATTATTCTTCAAAACAGCCCTAAGCATAGTAGACAAAGTTCTATTGACTACTTCAGTTTGTCCATCAGTTTGGGGGTGACATGTAGTACTAAAAAGCAGTTTAGTCCCCAACTTCGCCCATAAACATCTCCAAAAGTGGCTAAGAAATTTAGTATCATGATCTGAAATGATAGTATTTGGCACACCATGCAAGCGAATAATTTCACGAAAGAACAAATTAGCAACATTAACATCATCATCGCTTTTATGACATGGTATAAAGTGTGCCATTTTCGAGAATCTATCCACGACAACAAATATGCTATCCCTCCCCTTCTTTGTTCAACGTAAACCTAAAACAAAAGGCACATGAAGGCTTCTACCTGTGTGGTACCCCAAACAAAAGGCACATCCTTCTTTGTAAGCTCGTTGAGAGGTGCCGCAATGGCACTGAAATCTCTCACAAAACTCCTATAGAAATCAATGAGTCCAAGAAAACTCCTCACTTGTGTGACCGTTTTGGGTTGCGGCCAACTCTCAATAGCTTCAATCTTGGCTTTATCAACTTCAATTCCATGTGGAGTAACAACATAGCCAAGAAAAGATACTCAATCGATGCAAAAGGTGCACTTCCCAAGGTTACCAAACAAACGTGCATCACGTAGAGTAATAAAAACAACACGTAAATGTTCCAAATGTTCTTCCAAAGATTTGCTATAAATCAGTATATCATCAAAATAGACTACCACAAATCGTCCAATGAAAGCACGTAAAACTTCGTTCATTAGTCTCATGAAAGTACTAGGTGCATTAGTAAACCCAAAAGGCATGACTAACCACTCATAGAAACCAAACTTGGTTTTAAATGATGTTTTCCATTCATCTCCCAATTTCATACGAATTTGATGGTATCCACTATGCAAATCAACTTTGGAGAATATTTTAGAGCCACTCAATTCATCAAGTATATCATCTAGCCTAGGAATAGGATGATGATAACGAATAGTAATATTATTAATGCCTCTACAATCAACACACATACGCGACGTACCATCCTTTTTAGGTACTAGTATAATAGTAACAGCACAAGGACTAAGAGATTCGCGTATATAACCTTTGTCGAGCAGCTCCTGTACTTGACGCATAATCTCCTTCGTCACCTCTGGATTGGTACGGTATGGTGCACAGTTGGGTAGCGATGCACCGGGAATTAAGTCAATTTGATGCTCAATCCCTCGAATAGGTGGTAATCCCGGTTGCACGTCTAGTGGGAAGACGTTAGGGAACTCCTGCAAAATGTTAGTGACAACAGGGGCAAAGAGGAAGGCATGTCCTCGAATGAAAATAATGCCTCTTTGCACACAAAAGCATAGCAAACAGATTTGCTAAAATTTAGCTCATCAATATCAGATTTGGTGGCAAGTAAACATGCACTTTTCAATTAAATTTCAGAAGCAACACCAGATGGTTTATTATTAGGCTTCATTTTGTTTCTCAAATTCTTTTGCCACAATCTGATTTCCACTCTTATTTTTCTCCTGTTTTGCTTTATTAGCTCTATTAATATCATCTTTCAAAATGGAATCAGGAGTCATAGGAAGCAAAGTAATATTTTTATCCTTATGAACAAGAGTATACTGATTGTTTCTACCATGGTGTACATAATTTTTATCAAATTGCCATGGTCTACCAAGTAATAAGGAACATGCTTGCATAGGTACCACATCACAATCGACATAATCAGCATATGTAGAGATACTAAAATGCACACGAACAGTACGTGTTACCTTAACCTTGCCACTGTTGTTGAACCATTGGATGTAGTAAGGATGTGGATGTGGTCTTGTGGTGAGAGATAGCTTCTCCACCAGGTCCATGCTATCCAAGTTGATGCAGCTCCCTCCATCTATGATGACACGAATAGAATGTTCCTTCACAACTCCCTTTGTATGGAACAAATTATGCCTCTGATTTTGCTCAGCTTGTGTAACCTGCACACTCAAAACACGTTGAGCAACTAAACATTCATACCTCTCAGCATCTTCAGCAACCATGTATTGCATCTCATGATCAAAATCATCTCCACCGTGTACTTCATGTGTAATAAGAGCCAAAGTCTCCTCACCATAGTCACTAGCGGACTCATACCCTCCATCCTCAGTAGCAATCATCACACGCTGAGATTTGCATTCTCTCGCAAAATGTCCTCTTCCCTACGACGACAAATAATATCACATGTGTGCCCTGTTGACACCATGGAAGAAGAAGAGCTCTGTGTCGGATTCTGGGTTCCGGCAGACCCTTAAGGTTCGAACTCTGGGGTGCACGCGGAGATCGTGCCCACTACCTCTCTGTCTCGCAAGGATCTAGACTACCACAAGAACAACACAAGAGACACAAGGTTTATACTAGTTCGGGCCACCATTGTGGTGTAATACCCTACTCTAGTTTGTGGTGGGTGGATTGCCTCTTGGGCTGATGAGGAAGAATAGTACAAGGAAGAACGACCTCGCGAGGGTCAGTTCTTGGCTAGGGGATGAACTACTGGGGGGAGTTCGATCGCCCTTCTCTTTCTCTAGATGCTCGGTTTGATCCTAGCTTCCTCCTCGCCTCTCTGTGGGTGGCTAGTCCTATTTATAGGCAAAGGCCCTGGGCCTCTTCCCAAATTTTGAGCGGGAAGGGTGCCAACAATTGGCCAATTTGAAGGGGAACATCTGGTACACTTATCCTGACTAAAGTTGGTCTTCGCCTGCCAAAGGCTCTGGTGATGACGCCGGCTTGGGCTCCACAGTGACTTCCTCCTTGTCGCGGAGTTGGTCTTGGTCTTGCTGCACCGAAATGGGTGCCTTTGCTTGATCCTCTCGCCTGAGCTTGCCCCCTTTGCACCAAAGAGGAAACGGAGGACACTGCGCCGGCCGGCGCCCGCCTGGCACCTTTGGTCGTCATGGCTTGCGTCATGGGCACCTCGTGAGGTACCCCACCTTGATCTCTCCGCCTCCTCGCGAGCTAGCCTAAGGAGGCTGTGCTTGAGGAAGTGTCGTGTCGTCCTCCTCGCGAGGCTTGGCCCCTCGCGAGGGTCTTGGGTCTTGTGTTGATGAAGATGGGCCACGTTGGGTCCCCACTCGAGCCACGCCGCAGGCCGCAGGTAGGCAAGTCTGGGGACCCCAGTTCCCAAAACGCCGACAGTAGCCCCCGGGCCCAAGGCGCGCACGGACTTGGCCGTGCCGAGGGGCGAAAGGGCAAGGGCGAAGCGCCGTGGGCCCTAATAGCCTGCGGCCTCGGGCGCCGCGTGGCGGTTGATTGGACGTGGGGGTCTCCAATTCCCCACGCTCCCTTATTCTACGTCGCGCTAGGTTGCCCCGCGGTTGTACACAGCTGCCCTTTTCCCTGTTGCTTGACCGTCTCCTGCTCTTCCTCCCTCCGAACTCTGACCCTAGCTTCCGATCCCATCTCGCCTCTCCTCTCTTCCACCCGCCGCCATGGCTCCAAGGAAAGAGAAGGGGAAGAAGCCTGCGGCTCCATCTCGCCCGCTGCCGCCGGTGGCGCCTGCTGTCGGCCGCTCAATCATACTCAACCTGGAGTGCCTGGGCAAGCTCAATCCGGCTCTGGCCACCGCCTTCAACGAGTGCGGGAGGACGACGGCGTGGCCTACGTGTCACCTCCCTACTGATAGGATAATCACCGAGGTCCATTACTTCATCGACGCCTTGTGGGCGGGTCTGGTGCCTCCCTTCTCCGATTTCTTCAACGCCATTCTTGATCATTATCAGATCCACATGATGCATATGGGTCCTGAGTCCATTGCTCTTCTTTCAGTCTTCGCATTTGTTTGTGAGGTGATGGTGGGCATCCCTCCTTCTGTTGCCCTGCTGCGCCACTTCTTCTCCTTGCATCTTGCCGACCCCACGCAATGCTCGGCATGCGTAACCATCGTAGCTTCGCCCGAGACCGCAACCTATGGTATCGACTTCAACCTCCCTCTGCCTTCGCCGAGTTCCGCGAGCGGTGTTTGTACATTGATGTCGGGGTGCCCAGCCCCCGGCTCATGAAGCCGACATCGCCCGCTGTGCCTAATTCGGGCTGGGGCCAGGAGACGCCTGTAAGCCCCCGGCTCGCCTTCGTCTGGCACCGCTTCATGTCCCTGAAGAAGCTTGGCGTAACGGCGCCCAAAGTGGCAAAGGAGTTCCTATTGCGCCGCATTGCCCTCTCCAACGCCATTCTCGTCGAACGTGGGCCTTCAGCGGGCATGGTGATCGTATGAGGCTTCAGGGAGAAGACCTGACGCCCGAGGTGCTGAGGAAGGTGCTCTTGATCCTGACAGGTGATCCCAACCCCGGGGGCGTCCGGCAGGGGGGAGCCTTGTTGTACCTCTGCCACAACAGGGATGACTTCGTGAGGCAGATGCCCCCTTTCGACGAGTGGGGGCTACGCCCTGTCGGTCTCCAGGGGCCTCGCGAGAACCCTGTGGTGGTGATTTCCCTTCCGGTTGGCCTGGGTGAATCCTCCTCGAGTGGTGGTGCAGGGAGGCAGGAGACAGCGGGGGTCGAGGGAACCGCGGATGATGTGACCGCACATGGCGATGCTCTTGATGGGGCAGCTCATGAGGTCCGCGCTCCTGAGGCCACGGGTGAGGCGATGCCACCTCCAGTGCTCGAGGCCGATGCTCCAGAGCCCCCGGCCGGGATCTCCGACGAGGCAACTGCCCGTGCGTACCAGGCATGCGCGCTCGACGCAAGTGGCCTTGGCGCCCCATCCTCTTCGCAGGCTGATTCCTGTGTACCCCTCCTGGGCCGTTTCCGTGTGGACTTTGAGGCCCTCCGGAGAAAAAGGGAGGCCTTGGGCGACGAATTCCCCTGCCGCTTGCTGAAGCGCCGGAAGTACTTTGCCGTCGACGAGTAAGTCTTCTCCTTTTCTGTTCCTTATCCTGCTTGCCACATCCGCTGATCCTTGCTCTACAGGCCTCTGCCTACTGAGCTCGATGAAGCCGTCGGGCCGACGCCCTCCTTGACTCCGTCTCCTCCGCCACCCCTGGGTGTCTCAAGCAGCACTGCCCTCGTGGTTTGGGCAGGTGACGGCGCTGACCGTCGCGTAGCACGCGGCAACTCTCCCGCCCCCGCGATTTCCTTCCGCGGGCTTTCCCCCGACATAGGCAGCCTGCCGTGGGCTTCCCGTCTGGCCGCGGACTGCGACCAGCTGAGGCACCTCCGGGGCCCTTCTCCTGAGGTCAGGTTGGACTTAGGTCGGGCTTCTGATGCAGCGCGGCCGGCCGTCGTGAAGGCGCCAGCCCCCAGCCCCCTGCCCGGGGCCGGAGCAATGATCCGAGGTCCTCGACGCCTGCTTGGGGCGGATGATGGCGCGACAGGCGTGCTTGAGCGTGCTCGGGAGCTGTGTGCCCGTCGCCACGAATTCCTTCGGAGGGCGAGTGGAGCCGCAGATCTGCTTGGGCAGGAGCTCACCGAGGAAGACGCGCGCCTGGAAGCTGAGGGCCTGCGTTTGGCCGCCGAGCGGCGCGAGCTGGAGGCAGCCGCTGCCCTCGCGCGTCGCCGGCGCGTCCTTGATGATGAAGAGGCGAAGGCGTCGCTGGAGGCTTCTCTGGCGGCTCGGTCCCAGGCCGTTGAGGAGGCCCGAGGAGCAGACCGACGGCAAGGAGCAGCAGAAGAGCAGGCTCGGGAGCTCTTGGCCTGGTGTCACTCGTTGGAGGAGCAAGCGGAGCTGAGCGAGGCAGCCCTTGCATCGATGGAGGTGGCTTCTGGCGACCCGGCTGAGCTTCGGAAGCGCGAGGAAGCGTTGGTGCTGGAGGCTGCCGAACGCGCTCGCGAGCTCGAGCAGCTGGAGACGAGGGAGCGCCTGGTGACGCAGGCGGAAAACGATGTCGCCGCGCGGGAAACGCGTGTCCTGGAGGAGGTCTGCCGTCGGGTGGCGACAGCATGCCAAGGCCTCGAGCGCGAGTTCGAGGGGAAGCTGGGGATGATCCGAGTCGAAGCTGAAGGTAGAACCGCCGCCTTGAGGGCCCAACGGGATGAGGCGATGCGACGAGCGGACGCCTCCCGGGTTGCCCTTGAGGCAGCGCAGAAAGAGCTGGCCTCCTCTCAGACCGAGGTGCTCCGCCTTCGCCAGCGTGTGGAAGAGGTCGTGGCCGTCGAGCGTCAGAATGCCAACGAGATACGCCAGCGGCAAGTCCTGGAGCACGAGCATGGCCCCATGCTCACCAAGCTCCGGGAGAGGGCCAACATTGCCCTGGGCAACATCTGTGAGGCTGCCGTGGGCGAGCCGCACACGATCAACTACGCCGGTAACCTGCAGTTTTTCACCACCATGGTGACACAGCTGGAGGCACGGTCGGCCAAAGCCGATAGGTTGCTGGAGGAGAGGAGCCGCACCCTGCTCGGGCGCGCCTTCTCCCGCGTCTTCAGCCATCTTCGAAACATGGATCCCCATTTCGACTTCGACGCCGCCATCGCCCCAATTCCCCAAGCTGTTCGAGGCGACCTGGCTGAATGGGTGGAGAGCAACGTAGATGCTCTCGTCCGGGCCTTCACTTCGGATGACGACGGCGTGGTCGTGGGCGTCGACGAAGGTGGCATGGTGGAAGACCCCAATGCCGCTGATGGGGGCGCAGACAACGAAGGTGAGTTCAGCGACGCCAGCGACAGCTCGGGAGGCGCCTCTGGGGACGCATTGGGGGATTTGTCAGATTGACCATGTACTATCCTCGTCTTTTTACCCTGCATAGATAGAACTCAGGCGTTTGGCCCGACGATTGTGAGAGCATTTTGGGAGGGGAAGCCCCTCATGTATGAACTTGTATCTAATGTATCTGCTGTGATTAAATCGTACGCGCGTCCAACGGTAGGCTGGTTCGCCCTTGTTCCTTGCTGGCTCCGGAGCTGCCTTCTGGAGGGCGTCACGTCCCGGGCGCTGGGTAGTTGAAACCTCGGGAGGCGGGGTCGTTGCCGACAGGAAATCCCGCAGGCTTGGGCCGTCTTCGCAGGCTCCGTGCCCTTTCTCGAGCGAGACGTCTTCACAGGCGTTCGCCCTCTTCACAGGCTCCGGGCCTTTTCCTCGAGCGACACGTCTTCACAGGCATTTGCCTTATTCGCATGCTCCGGGCCTTTTCCTCGAGCGAGACGTCTTCACAGGCATTTGCCTTCTTCGCATGCTCTGGGCCTTCTCCCGAGAGGGATGTCTTCACAGGCGTTCGCCTTCTTCACAGGCTCTGGGCCTTCTCCCGAGAGGGATGTCTTCACAGGCGTTCGCCTTCTTCACAGGCTCTGGGCCTTCTCCCGAGAGGGATGTCTTCGCAGGCGTTCGCCTTCTTCACAGGCTCTGGGCCTTCTCCCGAGAGGGATGTCTTCACAGGCGTTCGCCTTCTTCACAGGCTCTGGGCCTTCTCCCAAGAGGGATGTCTTCACAGGCGTTCGCCTTCTTCACAGGCTCTGGGCCTTCTCCTGAGAGGGATGTCTTCAAAGGCGTTCGCCTTCTTCACAGGCTCTGGGCCTTTCATGAGAAAGCAATCTCCGCAAGCACCAAAGGTCAACTCGCGAGGGAGCAACAGCGGCAGTCTGGGCTGTGCTCGAGCTGAGCCTGGCCCGGCTCGCGAGGGGCTCATGAGGGGAGGCAGCTGCGGTGAGATGGTGACCAGAACGCGGGAAACGATTCAAACAAAACCAAGCACCCCTTCCCCGAACGCACGCAAAGCTCAAATTTGAATTCAACTTAAATCCAGCGGGGAAAAAGGTTACAACCAAAGGAAGAAGGCAATGAAAGCAAACAAAAGGCCGCGTCGGGCACCTAATCTAGTCTTCGACGTCTTCTCACCAGCGCGGAGCTAAGTGCTGTCCACTGGGCGTGGGAGGGAGCCCCAGGGCCTGAGGCCGGCACCCCTGAGACTCCGGGGCGTGTACAGCCCCACTCATTATTACGTGAGAGTGTCACGGGGCGGCGAGCTTCACAGGCACTGGGCCTTCTTCACAGGAACCGGCCTTGCTTCATATCGCCTGACGAGGGCCCCGCCCTGCGCCACACTCTAGTGGCACCAACGACGACCGGAAACCAGGACGCCGCCGGTGGGGTAGAGCGGTCGCCAGCGGTTCCCCCGACGACCACGGGTCCTCCGCCAGGGGCAGGCCCTCGGGCGCCTCCCCAACGGAGGGCCTATCTTCTAAGAACGCCTTGCTCCAAACGCCGCGGTGGTGAGGTAGGATCTCTGCCCCTTTCCTGCAGCCCCCTGCGTCCTCCTCCCGAGGGGTAGGAGACCGCAGGGGCGGGGCAGCTGCTTGTCGCGGTGACCTGCATCTCCTGTGACCCATGATTAGCGTATGCCTGCTCTTGAGGAATTAATGGTACCCGATAGTTGTTGCCTCCAGTGTGACCGACGGAGCCGTCCCGGGGTTCCTAGAGGGGCTCGGCCTCTGGCGTCTCGTCCTCCCAGGTGGGGCTGTAGAGTGAGCCCTGTTCGCCCTCGTGAGCATGTCCTTGGTCCATCATGTGGGGCACGTACTCCTCTGGCGCCGCCACCCCGAATGCTGCGCTGTAGTGCTCCATGCGCCATGTGGCGTTGCTTGTCATGCCCACCGCGGGGTGGTAGCGCGGTTGACCGCTGGCGCCGCGAGCCACACTGAGCCCCTCTCCTTCGCGCGCCGGGGGCGGGGGTAGCACCTCCGCCAGTCTGGTGCCGGCGGATTCGCCGGTGCTGGGGTAGTCTTGAGGCCCGCGCGGGTGCGCGGGGCCCCCTCGTGTGCTGCCCTGAGCTTGATGCGGAAGCTGGACGCAGAAGGGGTGAGCCCCCGAAGCGGCGAAGCCCAGGAGCTCGGCGACCCGCTCCAGCAGCACGTCGCAGCCGCCCTTCAATAGCATGCACTGCAGCAGCTCCCGTGCTACTGTGAGCGCGGCCCTTGAGTTCGCCTGTTCTCGGCGGGTGTATGGTGTCGTAGCTGCAGCGTGGCTGGAGGCCCTCGCTGCCGACCGCGCCTGTCGTGGCGTGAGGGTCGCAGAAGCTTGTCCGCGTCGCCCGCGGCCCGCAGCGCCTTGCGGACCGCGAGCTGCCTGTGGCGCGGGGTCGCCCGGAGCGGGAGGCTCCGCGCAGATGGGCCATGCCGCCCACGGGCCTTGGTTGCCCGCCTGGTCGCCGGACATGATGACGACGACGCAACGGGAGACGGAGCGATGGGAAGGCAGATTCCGGCGCACCCCTACCTGGCGCGCCAAATGTCGGATTCTGGGTTCCGGCAGACCCTTAAGGTTCGAACTCTGGGGTGCGCGCGGAGATCGTGCCCACTACCTCTCTGTCTCGCAAGGATCTAGACTACCGCAAGAACAACACAAGAGACACAAGGTTTATACTAGTTCGGGCCACCATTGTGGTGTAATACCCTACTCTAGTTTGTGGTGGGTGGATTGCCTCTTGGGCTGATGAGGAAGAACAGTACAAGGAAGAACGACCTCGCGAGGGTCAGTTCTTGGCTAGGGGATGAACTACTGGGGGGAGTTCGATCGCCCTTCTCTTTCTCTAGATGCTCGGTTCGATCCTAGCTTCCTCCTCGCCTCTCTGTGGGTGGCTAGTCCTATTTATAGGCAAAGGCCCTGGGCCTCTTCCCAAATTTTGAGCGGGAAGGGCGCCAACAATTGGCCAATTTGAAGGGGAACATCTGGTACACTTATCCTGACTAAAGTTGGTCTTCGCCTGCCAAAGGCTCTGGTGATGACGCCGGCTTGGGCTCCACAGTGACTTCCTCCTTGTCGCGGAGTTGGTCTTGGTCTCGTAGCACCGAAATGGGTGCCTTTGCTTGATCCTCTCGCCTGCGCTTGCCCCCTTTGCACCAAAGAGGAAAGGGAGGACACTGCGCGGGCCGGCGCCCGCCTGGCACCTTTGGTCGTCATGGCTTGTGTCATGGGCACCTCGTGAGGTACCCCACCTTGATCTCTCCGCCTCCTCGCGAGCTAGCCTAAGGAGGCTGTGCTTGAGGAAGCGCCGTGTCGTTCGCCTCACGAGGCTTGGCCCCTCGCGAGGGTCTTGGGTCTTGTGTTCATGAAGATGGGCCACGTTGGGCCCCCACTCGAGGCACGCTGCAGGCCGCAGGTAGGCAAGTCTGGGGACCCCCATTCCCAGAACGCCGACACTCTGTGCAGGCCCGGCAGGTGTGCTCTTAGCAGAGAGTGGTGGTTGTGCCTGCTTTCTTGTATCACGGTTGGAGGTGGCACCTGATGGAGGTGATGGTGTAGTGGAAGTAGAGGATGCACGTGGTGTCCATGATGATGGTCGACCTACAGAAAAGTTAGTTCGCTCCAATGCCTGTCGATCCTGCACTTCACGTTCAGCTTTACAAGCAAGATGGAATAAACGAGTGATATTATTATACTGCTTATACTCTAGAATGGTCTGAATCTCTCTATTTAATCCACACATAAAACATGCAAGCATAGCTTCATTCTCCTCAACAATACCACATCTAATCATGCCAGTTTGTTATTCCTGATAATATTCTTCTACAGAATTTTTTCCTTGTCTTAAACGCAGCAATTTTTGAATTAATTCATGTTGATAATATGGTGGAACCCAACGAGTACACATAGCAGTTTTCAAAGCATCCCAAGTAGCTGGAATAGGATATAATCTACAATGTTCAAACCACCAAACACATGCAAAGCTAGTGAAAGCACAAACAGCAGCAGGAACACGTCTCTCCTGAGGATATTGTAAACATTTAAATCGTTGTTCAGTTTCTAACTCCCAAGTAAGATATATATCAGGAACATATCTACCCTCAAATTGTGGAATATTCAATTTCAGTTTAGGAAGATGGTCATTATCTCGTACCTCGTGTGGTGGTGCATCCCTACCGTTGCAATGATATGCATGAGGACGACCTGGTGGTGGTGGTGCTGGTGGTTGCACGTAGTTCTGATTTTGATCAACCTCATCCTCGTAATGGTCCTCCACCTCTGCAGTAGCAGCAGGAGCTACAGAAGCATCAACACCAGGTACAGCAGCTCCAGAAGTTTGACCATCCTCAAGGGGAACACGCTTCGCTCGTCCGAATTGATTCAGAAGGGGGCGTTGCTGTTGTCGTTGTAGAGGTGCGATAGGTGCAGCCGCCGGTGGTGGTGGAAAATGTGAAAGCAATTCAGCAAACTTGTTATCGAGCTTTGTTTCAAATGTCTTCTCCATGCCATCTATCTTCTCCATGCCATCTATCTTCTCCATGGCCTCTTCAAATCTGTTTAGCACATGTTGCACCTGTCCACTCATCATTTGCTGAAACTTATCATGAAGTTCCTTGTTCATCAAGTTCTCCCAGGCAGTCTCGTCGGCTTGTGATCCTGGCATGGTTAGCAGCAATAGAAACACACAAGAATATGATCCTATAGACTACTAACAAGTGGTGGTGGTGGCGGGTGTCACAAATCCGTCAAGCAAATCTCAAATTCTTATCAGTTCTTACCCAGCAGCAGGCAGTGATCGGCAACAGATGTAGTCAAAACTCTCAAAGCTTGGATAGAGCAATTACCAGGGAGATTCAAACGCATGATATAGATGTATGTGGAGCTGGGAAGGCATATAATATGGTAGCAAAAAGTGTCAACAATAATCAATTCAGATATGCAAAGTTGAATAAACACTCAACAACGGTATTGTGTTGGTCCTAGGCTAGACCGTACTAGAGACGCGAGCCTAGAACACTAACAAAATCATGGCGCTGCACGTAAACAAGAGAGGAACACACTCTGATTTTTTTCCTTTTTTCACTTTTTTGCACTTTTTTTTGCTCCGCAACCATTTTTTTTAAAAAGTCTACAAATGTCCTAAAAATTGCCTAGCCAGAATTTTCCAGACTTAGTTTTTTTTAAACTGGAACTATTTTTCTTCTGCAGATGGCTCGAAAGTTAGGGAATCCTACTATGTCACGACTCGGAGTACCGCGTGATCTGTAAATCGAGAACAAAGCAACAATTACTGGACTTGGACTAGGACTGGTGGCGGAGATGAATCTGGTGGAAACTCGGACTAGTGGCGGATATATGCAGGGCGGTGGAACACGGACTGGTGGCGAATATGTGATGGAGGTGGACTCGGATTAGCGTGATGGCGGTGGATATGTGGTATATGGTAGCGGCGATGACGATGGTGGTATATGGCAGCGGTGTTGACGATGGTGGTATATGGTAGTGGTGATGATGATGGTGGTATATGGCAGCGGTGATGACAATGGTGGTATATGGCAGCGGTGATGACGATGGTGCGGCGGCGGCGTGACAACTTGTGAACAGAACTCGAAACTCTAAAGGACTAGACGCTAGGACCAGCAACTTGACACGACGATGCAACCGCAAATTCAACAAAGCAAACATCGAAAAGATTATGCAAAGGCTCAGATTGGTTCGGATAAGATGAACTAACCCTAGTTTTTTCTGGCTTTTTTATGGACTATATCTATGAAGAACAAACTCGATCTAAACTACGAAAAACTGTAAAATCTCACCGAGCAACCTGGAAATCTGATACCACTTGATAGAGGCAAAGGTGTCCCGATGTTTCGATGAGATAGCAATCGTTTTCTATGGGAGTCGACTTTGACGATCCGACTACGAACGTGTGAAGACGTCGCGCCTTAGCAATTGCTAAACCAACTTTCGAGGGGTTATTGACCACGCCGGAGCACGATCAACCTGACCACGAGGGTCTATTTCCTGCGAGCAAACGAAGAACAAGCAAGAAACTGAGATTGCAATCTGGATATTGCGAATAAAAGAGGAAATCTTTATTAATGAAGGT
The DNA here is from genome assembly GCA_032464435.1 of Aegilops umbellulata. NCBI lineage: Eukaryota > Viridiplantae > Streptophyta > Magnoliopsida > Poales > Poaceae > Aegilops > Aegilops umbellulata. Next base: position 152,889,897 of record CP136058.1, on the reverse strand, counting down.
GGGGTTCTGTAACGCCTTTGTCTGGTCGTTGAACACAAACGAAGTACGCGAAGTTGCAGCTATGGCGAACTTTTAGTCTAAACAAAACCCAAAGTCTAAACGGTGCCCTAAGGGCTGTATATATGGAGGAAGAGGGGGGAATTTCGTGGCCCTTGGGGAAGGGGTCCGAAAACAACCCTATCTCTTGTTTTCCCACACATACGGACTCTAAAAACAGCCTATACTTATGTATTTCGAAATTACATGGGACTGGCCCAATAATAAGGTGACGCAGCACCTAGAATAGCCTCTGGACGAAATTTATGAAGTGGCATCTTGTATATTTTGTCCAAGGCTTCATGCACTCCTTATGGTGGCTTCAAAGTCCCGAAATCATCACTTATAACTCCGTTCTTGTTCCCCTTGCGCATGCCATCAACTCCATGCTTGTTCTTGCTCCAATGTTCATCCTTCTCCAAGCTAGGCCCTTCATTTGTAAGCAAAACAAAGGTATCCAATTTAGGCAAAATCATATTCTCGTGAACATTAGAATCATTACCAAGAAACGAAAGTACCTGATAATTTAATTGGCGTGCGCGAGCTCTAGTAATTGGTCCAGTATGTATAGCAGCAGAGGCTGTGGGTGTAACAATAGTATTGATGTCCTCATCAAAAGAGGAAACAAGGACACTGCGCGTTGGCACCCGCATGGTCTCGATCGTCATGGCTCACGTCATGAGAACCTCGCGAGGTTTGCCTTGCCTTGATCTCTCCGCCCCTCGCGAGTCAGCCCAGCAAGGCCGCTTCTGAGGAGGTCTTGTGTCGTCCGCCTTGCGAGGCTTGGCCCCTCGCGAGGGTTTTGGATGCCTTGGTTATGAATATGGGCCGTACGGGCCTGCTATCAGAGCCACGTCGTCGGTCGCAGGCAGGCAAGTCTGGGGACCCCCGTTCCCAAAACGCTGACACTCGCCTATTCCCCAAGGGTCGTGCAGATAGTGCGGTTAGATTACCCACGCTCGTATTGATGAGAATCCCGCAATAATGGGAAACGATCTCTGCTTCAACAAGACGTGCCAATAAAACCGCATCTTGAAACATGGAGCGGGAGGCTAAAAACGGTTCGAAATAATGATCGAGCAGCGACGTGATGTCACGCTACAAAAGTTGTCAGTAGATTGGACTCATGAAATATTATACTCTCTCTCTCTCTCTCTGTGTGTGTGTGTGTGTGTGTGTGTGTGTGTGAGTGTGTGTGTGTGTGTGTGTGTGTGTGTGTGGTACTTGTTTTGCAGAGCCGGACACGTTTTTTGTGTTTGAAGGCTGTTTTGGAGTATTTGGAGGAGGAATCTGCCTTGCAATGCCGAAGACAATCTGTGCGCCGGACGCATCATCATTAAAGCTTAGTTCAGGGGCTACTGCGGGAGTCCTGGATTAAGGTGTCCTCGGGCGTCCGGACTATGTAACATGGGCCAGACTAATGGGCTATGAAGATACAAGACATAAGACTTCTTCACGTGTCTGGATGGGACTCTCCTTTGCGTGGATGGCAAGCTTGGCATTCAGATATGTAGATTCCTTAATTTGTAAACCGACTCTGTACAACCTTAGGACCCTCCAGTGTCTATATTAACTGGAGGGTTTAGTCTGTAGAGGCGATCATAATCATACAGGCTAGATATCTAGGGTTTAGCCATTACGATATCGTGGTAGATCAACTCTTGTAATCCTCATATTCATCAAGATCAATCGAGCAGTAAGTAGGGTGTTACCTCCATCAAGAGGGCCCAAACCTGGGTAGACATCGTGTCCCCCGCCTCCTGTTACCATCGACCCTAGACGCACAGTTCGGGACCCCCTACCCGAGATCCACCGTTTTTGACACCGACAGTATCCATCACGTGTAGACTTGAGTTCCTCTTCATGCTCCATGTTCCTGGTCATCACTTTCTTCATGTCTATCATGCTGGCGCACATCTGGTTCTCTTGACGACGAATGTGCTGGTTTAACTCCTGGATGTAGGCTGCAATGGATTTATCCCTCCTGGCGCAAATCATCTCCCATTGCTCGTCTCAGCATCCACATATCTGGTAGATGGTGTCCTTAAGATCCTTGTGATATACCTCACTGATGCGTCCCATGGCGATGTGGGCTGCCATGCTCATTCCTAGACTCCAGGTTGGTGTATCAAAGGAAAACTCTATGGGCTCAGTAACTGGCATGAATGTCCTTCCTTGAACATGAACTCGAATCGTCCATCGCTCTTCTTCAGGTAGTGTTGTGGTGCAAGTCCCGGTGAAGCTTGGTATTCCAATGTTCAGGTACCTAGTGGCTTTCTTCAAGTGTCATCCAAAAGGTGTGTCTTGATCCGGTTGAGCAAACTTGTTCCTTGGGTCCGCCATCTATAGATTGTCCTATGGCTTATCTTAATGGTCGCGTCCTACAATGAGTGTGTGCTCTGATACCATCTTGTAGCGATCCAACCTCAGACGGTCAAATCTTTATGCATAAGTGTCATCCCTGGATTGATAATGCTAACACACAGTACTCGAGGATTTATAACAGAGTGCAATCTCACACTTATTACATCGAATAACTCAAAGAGAGTACTTAATACAATAATATGGCTGAAGGCCATGTAAATAAGATAACTGCGGAAGCTTCGAAGGTAAATGAGTCCATCAACTCCAATGGCATAGCTGAGTGCACGACAACGACCTAACGCACCTTACTCTTCGTCTGAAAACTCTACAACATAATACGTTGCAGCCTATGTAGGTCGGCACATGGAATATGCTGGCAAAATAACAATATTGAGCAATGAACAGATGACAACTATCACTACATGCATATATGGCTGATGGAGGCTCTATGGTTATCATTTTGCGTAAAGCCAATATTTTCCTACAACAAAGGAATATATTTATTTAACTACAAAGTTTGTTGAAAACATTGAGAATAGTAACCCCATCTCAATCCCAAATTAATAATCAATAACCCAACAAATTAATTAAGTAAAGTGATGAGATTAACATAATAATTCAAGCACCATGTCGGTGTACTAAACTAGGGGTACTCTAGTATTCCGAACTTGTGCACGGGCAGTCGCAGCACCCCGCGGCAAGGCCCGCCAGGTGATCACCAAGGCTCTCTATGGTTCCTTTGGAGCCATTCGAGAACAAAGTATTTAAGTCAAGGAGACGAGTCCCCGGCAATAGGAGCTTGCCGGGAAGGCCATTCAAGGTACAAGACCCCGACAAGAGGAGCTTGCCGGGAAGCCCAACAAGAGCATCTCAAAGAACCTGCCGCAGCACGCCACGCGTCCCGGCAGGACCCGGCGAGCGACAAGTTCCCGGGTCGACAAGACAACGGCCGCGGCAAGGCACTTGCCACGGCAGGCAGCCACTCTGTACCCGCGCTCCAGCTCACCCACCTACGTGTCGCTCCGGGACCTTTCCCAGCGTACGTGGCGGGAGGCTGTGCAGCCAGGGGTACACTATGGCATGCAGCGCTGACAGGATCGCCATCGTGGCGAGCGATGGCGCCCCCGACGGTCCCTTTTCTGCACCGTCTGGGCGACATAGACAGGCACTTAATGCCTTTGTCCCCTGCCGTCAGGGTTAGGTATGATACACTGTGTAGGTAGCTGTACCTACCGCAGCATATTTACACTTTTGCCCTTACCTACGTTGCCACCTATTGGAGACCCCTTGAACATATAAAAGGAGGCCCATGCACAACGTAGGGAGAGGGATCGATCCTCAGAGAAACGCTCGGTCTCGTTAGCTGCTCGAGTGTACTGTAGCACTCGGCGCTCCCGAGCAAGAACTCAATACAATCCACAAACCAGCAGTAGGAGTGTTATCTCTCCGGAGAGCTCCGAAGCTGGGTAAAAAATCTTCGCCCGCGTGCCTCGCCTCGATCCGCTCTTCGCGCGACCTCCGCCCCCCGCCGAACCGAGAAGGGGCTCCGTCCCCATAGGTGCTCGCGGAGCCCGGGAAAACCCTGGCATCTCTGGTGCGTCAGGTAGGGGGCGTCGAGGTTGTGTGAACCTGATCCGGCGTTCACGCGAGCTGAATCTTCATCGACTTCATCGACATGCCGCCGAAGAAGAAGGCTTCGGAGGCGGCTGCGCCGTCCGCGTCGAATCCACCGCCGCCGTAGTAAACGGCCGGTGGGGAGAACTCCGGTGGTGGAACGGGCGCCGACGAGGGAGCCCATGGTGCCAACAAGTCCAAGGACAAGATCGCGCTGCCCGCTGGCGGCGTAGTCGGCTCCCCCGACGACCGGGCGTCCATAGACGCACCGCGCCCATCTCAAGAGGCGCAGGACCGACAGCGTCGTGGTACTCACGGTACCATACGCTCGCTGGACCCAAATCGAGCTAGCGCATCCCGGGACGCTCAAGGCCAACATCCACGCCGACGTGCTGGCGCGAGCGAGGCACGGTCGCCTGGACGGAATACTGCTCCTTCCAACATCGTTGGGAGTCCGAGCATATCCCGCTCCTCGCACCGTTCGCCACCGCTACCCGCCACCCCAGCAGAAGCTCTAGCGCGAGCTCAACTGCTCCTAGACTTCCCTCTAGCGCCAGACAAGATCGACGACTGGAGGGCCACCATTCAGAGTCTCATCGGCTTCGCCAACGGCGACACTCCGCGGCCAGTGACCACATCGCAGCCGTGGCAGGCCAGCCAAGTGCGAGCCGATGGCGACAAAACCGGTGGGGGTGCAACCACCATGCACTCTCCGCCCCAAAGGCCAAGATCGCCGACTCGCCGGGTCCGCCACGACAGTGACTCCACTGCTTCCTTAGATCCGCGAACTCGTCGCGATCAGCGCCACGTTCTTCACGAACGGCAGCAAGAAGACGCCCGCACCCACATCGAGCGCCGGAGAGAAACGCGGCGTCAATCAGACCGACGCGCTGGCCCCACTGTCGACATGCAAGCGCCAGGGTAACCAGGCGACTTGCCGTACGGGGTAGGTTGCCCTGCGTTTACCCATGAGCTGCGGCAAGTCCAGTGGCCCAGCACGAAGAATTTCAAGCCAGACGTACCAGAGAAGTACGACGGCAGGCTACATCCGTCGGAGTTCCTCAGCATCTACACCATTGCGATGCAGGCTGCCGGGGGGCGGGACGACAAGATGCTCGCCAATTACTTCCCTCTGGTGCTCAAACCAACGCCAGGTCCTGGCTCATGCACTTGCCAGAAAACTCCATATCTTCCTGGGCGGACCTATGCCATCAGTTTGTCGGCGCCTTTACAAGCGGCCACAAACCCCATGGCCAGGAGAGTGATCTTCACCTGCTTGCCCAGAAAGAGGGGGAGCCTCTACATAAGTACATCCAGAGATTCAGCCAAGTGCAACGCAACATCCCAGACGTCCACCCTGCCGCGGTCACCAGTGCGTTCCATCAGAATGTGCGCAACCGCAGGATGCGGGAGGAGTTGGCGATGTGCAAGATCAGAGACGTCAGCGAGCTGTATGCCCTGGCCGACAGATGTGCACGTGATGAGGAAGGAAGGAAACTCCCCGGAGAGAATGTAGGAACCGCAGGATCTGACAGCGACGGTGCCGCCCCAGCAAGCAAAAACAGGCGGCGGAACAACAGGAAGAGGAAAGGCAAAGATGTGCTAGTTGTCGAGCAATCCGGCAACGAAGGTGGCGCCAAGACAGCCAAGACTGCTGGCTCCGGCAAGGAGGTTGCCGCATGCGCCAACTGCCAGGCTGTGGCGGCCGCCGACAAGCAGGATGGCACCAAAAAGCAGTACTGCAAAATTCACCGCACCAAAGGCCATGACCTCCAAAGCTGCAAGAAGGTCGAACAGCTCGTTGAGCTGCAAAAGGCCGAGTACGAGCGGCGCGACAAGGAAAAGGCCCAAGGAGGTGCTGGAGGATCTGGTACGAAGCGCGCTGGCCGGGGGGGGACGCCGCGGCAACACCAAGCAGCGGCAAGGCGACAGACCTCCCCGCGGCCGCGACAAGGATGAAGATGACGACGACGACGAAGACATGGATGACGCCGAGACCAGCGAGCAGGAGTTCCAGAAAGCCACAGAAGTTTTGTGCGTTGACGGCGGTGCTTCTCTGCATACTTCACACCGCCAACTCAAGCAGTGGGTGCGGGAAGTTAATGCAGCAGAACCACCCGTCGAGTCACGCAAGCTTCTGAAATGGTCCAGCACGCCTATCATCTTTGATATTGAGGACCACCCCGATCGCACAACTGCTGTCGGGTGTTTGCCGATGTTGGTCTCACCAACTATTCGCAACCTCAAGGTCACTAAGATGCTAGTTGACGGCGGGGCCGGCTTGAACCTGATCTCCTCCGCTGTACTTCCGAGACTCCAAGTCCCTGACAGCGAGCTCGAAGAGACCAGCACGTTTCAAGGAATCAACCCGGGAAGGAGCAAGCCGAAGGGGAAGATCACACTGCCAGTGACATTTGGCAGTGAGTTGAACTTCAGGACTGAGAGGATCACTTTCGACGTTGCCGATTTTCCATTGCCTTACAATGGGATTCTCGGCCGTCCAGCGCTCGCCAAGTTCATGGCGGCCTCTCACTACGCGTACAACATGCTGAAGATGCCAGGCCCGATAAGTGTCATCTCTGTACATGGCGACAAGAAAGACGCTCTCATCTGTGCCGACAAGATCTATCGGGAAGCAGCAGCCGCCGCGGATCGCTAGACACTCGCCGCTGAAGCTCCCGGGGGAAGAAGAAGACCAAGTCTGGCAGGAGCTCTGATGCCCACTTCGGCAAGCGCACCTCTTCGGAGTGCTGTGCTACCGTCGAGGACTCACCATCGAGCTCCACCGGCAAGTGTAAGAAGACAATGGCAGCTCCGCCAGCAACCAAGAAGGTGTCCGCCAAGGAGGACGGCACTGGTGGTACCTTGACCATCAGTGCCACTCTCGACCCTAAATAGGAAAGCGCGCTCGTTGCTTTCCTGCGGGCGAATGTCGACGTGTTTGCGTGGCAACCGTCTGACATCCCCGGTGTTCCCAGGAAAGTAATCGAGCACCCCGTCGCCGTCTGTCCTCACACGCGACCCGTCAAGCAGAGAGTAAGGAAACAAGCGGTGGAGCGCCAAGAGTTCATCGCCGAAGAGATCAAGAAGTTGGAAGCGGCAGGCCTCGTCAGAGGAGTGCTCCATCCTACGTGGTTGGCCAATCCTGTAGTCATGCGCAAGGCGAACGGGAAATGGAGACTTTGCATCGACTTCACCGATGTCAACAAAGCTTGTCCCAAAGACCCTTTTCCCTTGCCGCGCATTGACCAGATTGTCGACTCCACAGCCGGATGCGACTTGCTTTCGTTTCTTGACGCATACTCGGGATACCATCAGATCTTCATGGCAGAAGAGGATGAGGAGAAAACCGCGTTCATCACTCCATGTGGCACGTACTGTTTTGTACGAATGCCTTTCGGTTTGAAGAATGCTGGTTCAACATTTGCAAGGGTCATCCATACTGCTTTTGAGCCGCAAATACACAGAAATGTGGAAGCCTACATGGATGATATAGTGGTCAAAAGCAGGGACAAGTCAACTCTGATTCAAGATCTAGAAGAAACTTTTGCAAATCTGCATAAGATCAGCCTCAAGCTCAACCCCGAGAAGTGCGTGTTTGGAGTCCCTTCCGGCAAGCTTCTCGGGTTCTTTGTGTCCCAGCGGGGGATTGAAGCCAATCCCGACAAGATCAAGGCCATTGAGCAGATCGAAGCACCGAAGCGCGTCAAGGATGTACGAAAACTTGCCGGCTGCGTGGCGGCTCTCAGCAGGTTTATCTCTAAGTCTGCTGAGCGCGCCCTGCCGTTTTTCAAAATCTTGAAAAAGGCAGGTCCAATGAAATGGACTCCGGAAGCGGAGGCTGCGCTGCAGGACTTGAAGAGATACCTGTCCTCCACTCCAATACTTGTCGCACCTAAACCACAAGAGAAGTTGCTGCTATATCTGGCGGCAACCAATCAAGTGGTTAGTGCTGCGTTAGTAGCGGAGAGAGAGGCAGATGATGAGCCAGCAACCGCGGCAAGCGCGTCCAGCGACAAGCAAGGGGATTCCCCGACGAGCTCTGGCCCCGACGAAGATAGATCTGCGCAGATGTGCGAAGGGATACAGAAGAAAATGGTGCAGCGCCCAGTCTACTTTGTAAGTTCCCTTCTGCAGGGGGCTAGGTCGAGGTACTCTGGTGTGCAGAAGTTGCTTTTCGGCCTTCTTATGGCCTCGAGAAATCTGCGCCATTACTTCCAAGCACATGAGATCACAGTTGTCACTCGCTTTCTGCTAAAGAGGATACTGCAGAATCCAGAAGCAACAGGCAAGATTGTTGAGTGAGCATTAGAACTGTCGAGCTTTGGCCTCAAGTTTGAGAGCACTTCAACTATTCGAAGCAGAGCATTGGCAGAATTCATAGCAGAGTGGACGCCGACACCTGACGAAGAAACCCCAGAGACGAGCATCCCCGTCAAGGAAGCAAACAAAGAGTGGTTGATGTACTTTGATGGCGCGTTCTCGCTACAAGGCGCCGGTGCTGGCGTGCTGCTTGTCGCACCCACCGGAGAGCACCTCAAGTACGTGGTCCAGATGCACTTTCCCAAGGAGCAAGCAACAAACAATACTGCAGAGTATGAAGGATTGCTCGCCGGTCTCAGGATCGCGGCAGACCTTGGGATCAAGCAGCTCATTGTCAGGGGTGACTCGCAGCTTGTCGTCCGCCAAGTAAACAAGGATTATCAGAGTCCGTTGATGGAAGCTTACATTGATGAAGTGAGGAAGCTGGAAGAGCGCTTTGTCGGCCTACAGATGGAACATGTCCCTAGAGCTCAGAACGACATCGCTGACGGCCTGTCAAAATGCGCGGCATTTAATTTACCTATGGAGCCAGGGATCTTTGTGCTCAAGCTGACTCAACCATCCGTGGCGCCACCAACTGGACAGAGCAGGAAGAGGAAGTTGATTTCTGGTGACTATCTTCCGGATGAGCTTCCCGAAGCCGCCGCCAAGAGGGTCCCCAAGATCAACGCCAAGAATGCTGAGGAGCAGTCTGCTCCGACAAGCCCCAAGGTTTGTTTCGTTGAAGCAGATGCTGCCGACAAGTTTCGCTCCGGCAAACTTGCCGGGGATCATCAAGCTCCGGCTGAACCGCGAGTTCTCGCCGTCGAGCGGATGTTCCCGCAGCAACAGATATGCCTTTAGTTCTTGTTGTCGAGCCGCAGGCTCCAGCATGGGCACAGCAGATCGTCCGTTTCCTCCAGTCAGGAGAACTTCCCGAAGAGCCAGAAGAAGCAGAAAGAGTAGCCCGGCAGTCTAGTATGTACCAGTTCCTTGACAACACACTGTACAGAAGAAGGCTCAACGGAGTGAAATTGAAGTGTATTCCCTAGGAAGATGGACAGAAGCTGTTGGCAGAGGTGCATGGAGGCATATGTGGTCATCACATTGGCGCCAGAGCACTTGTCGGCAAAGCGTTCCGGCAAGGTTTCTTTTGGCCGACAGCCCTCCAGGATGCAACTGCACAAGTAACCAAGTGTGAAGCGTGCCAGTTTCATTCCAAGCAGATACACCAACCAGCTCAAGCTCTCGAGACAATCCCTTTATCCTGGCCATTTTCGGTCTGGGGGCTCGACATCCTCGGCCCTTTCCCCCGAGCAGTCGAGGGCTTTGAGTACTTGTACGTCGCAATCGACAAGTTCACAAAGTGGCCGGAAGTGGAACCAGTGAGGAAGGTGACAGCACAGTCAGCAGTCAAGTTCTTCAGGTCGATTGTTTGCCGCTTCGGAACCCCTAACAGGATCATCACCGACAACGGTACATAATTCACGAGTCGCACCTTCATGCAGTACGTCCAAGACCTTGGCGCCAAGGTCTTCTTCGCTTCTGTTGCTCACCCCAGGAGCAACGGTCAAGCAGAGAGGGCAAATGCTGAAGTGCTGCATGGACTCAAGACCCGGACTTTCGACAGGCTGCACAAGTGCGGAAGGAACTGGATCGAGGAGCTGCCGGTGGTTCTTTGGTTGATCAGGACGACGCCAAATCGAGCCACTGGCCAGACACCTTTCGCTCTAGTCTATGGAGCAGAGGCAGTTACCCCCACAGAACTCGTATACGGGTCACCTCGAGTGCTCGCTTATGATGAGCTTGAGCAAGAGCAGGTGCGGCGAGATGACGCGCTGCTCCTTGAGGAAGACCGTCTTCAGGCTGCTGTACGAGCTGCTTGATACCAGCAAGCTTTGCGCCACTACCACAGCCGCAGAGTTAAAGCCAGAAGTCTCGAGGAAGGCGACCTTGTTCTTCGGCGCGTTCATTCCACCAAGAATTCCAACAAGTTGACGCTGAAGTGGGAAGGCCCTTACCGGGTGAAACGAGTCACGAGGCCTGGCGCTGTCCGCCTTGAGACCGAGGATGGCTTTCCGGTGAGCAACTCCTGGAACATCGAGCATCTTCGTAAGTTTTACCCGTAAGGCGCGGTTGTCGGACCCTGTTCGGCAACCACCATTTTGTACAAGTCTTGCCGCTGTTGCATGTAATCCTTTGTACAAAGCCAGGCGCAGACCCTGAGCGAAGATAAAGTGCTGGCGCCCTGAGTTTTAGCATGCATGCTGAGTCGAGTCGAGTCCTTGGTTAGGGTTGATAGTGCTTAGGAGTGGCTAACCCCTAACTTAGAGGTCGAGTAGCGTGCGTCCCTTTGCCGTTATTTCGTTTCCCTGGTTCGCAGGACTCACCACATCCTTGCCGGACCACTTTAGGACGAAAAGGAGAAGGAGGACGGACCAACATCTGGACCCCGGCAAGCCAGTGTTGCCGGGGGCTGCAAGACCCCGGCAAGCCAGTAATGCCAGGGGCTACAAGTGCAAGGATTAGCCCACGGCGAACCAGAGTTGCCGGGGGCTACTATCTCAGATAAGTTTTTCATCCCTTATCATGCATTCTCTTATGGATTGAGGTATGCGAAACCTCATTTCTTCCTAAAAGTTACCATGCTCCCTTAACTCTAGGCCCTAGGGCCCGTCCCCAGGGCCAGGTAAGGTCGTAGTCGCGGCAGCTAAGGGACAAAGCAAGGAGCCTGATCCCGCCTCCTCCCTGCCTCCGCCAAAAGCGTGAGAAAGGGCGAGCGACGTGGGAAGAAGGTAGGGCCTGCTGCCGGGAAAGAAAGTGTCTATCTTAAAAGATATAAAGGATTCGCTCCTTGACGTGGGTTCCACCCGCGAGACAAGTGACCCGGCAAGCATCCCCTTTTCACTAAAAAGCATTCCACTCAGGTACAGTTCATAAGAGGATGAAGAACATGAATAATGGGATTACAAGTTTTAACGCAACTAAGGCCCGAGGGCTTACAAACTAAAAAGAGATAAGGTGCCCGTAGTCCCTCTCTTGTCCCTATCTTCAGGAGGCAGGTCAAGGAGGCGAAAAAGGCAAAAGGGGCGCCTAGATGAGCTACGGGTGCCAGAAGACACCAACAGAACAAGGCAAAGAAGGGATACCAATACTTATCCCAAGCAGTGGTTGGGAGTACCTTCGTGCGTGGATGCGCTCGCATCCCCGTCGACCAGAAGAGATAGAAATCTTCCTTCAACTCTGCTGCCTCGAGCCTCGGAGGGAAGATTGCCCGCTCCTTTCGCAGCGCCGCGAGCCGCTGCGCCTCAACCGACTTCGCCTTCTCGGCCTTCGGGGCCATGGCGGGAATGGAGAAGGAGGACGATGGTGTTGGTGGTGCTGGTGGCGATGGGGGCGGGGCGCTGCTCTCCTTCGGCTTTGGGAAGAAGGGGAGTGGCGGAGATTCTCGAGGAAGGAACGGCAACGGGCAGATGGGCGAACTGCCCCTGCTCCCCCTGCTTATAAGGAGGGATGGAGGCGGACGTTTCGCCTTTCTGAGTAAAGGAACCACCCACGACCTCCCCCACGACGCCGCAATCGATGCGTGCCGTTCGGGAGGGCGTGGTGGATGCGGAGCAAGGTACAACGCGACCCAGGCCGTGCGTGCCCGTGCCCTGTTTTGGGCCTGGCCCAACAGCGATCGGCACCGTGTGTGGCCCAGGCCCGAGGGCTCCTGTCGGTGTACTAAAGTAGGGGTACTCTAGTATCCCGAACTTGAGCACGGGCAGTCGCATCACCCCGCGGCAAGGCCCGCCAGGTGATCACCAAGGCTCTCTATGGTTCCTTTGGAGCCATTCGAGAACAAAGTATTTAAGTCAAGGAGACGAGTCCCCGGCAAGAGGAGCTTGCCGGGAAGGCCATTCAAGGAACAAGACCCCGGCAAGAGGAGCTTGCCGGGAAGCCCAACAAGAGCATCTCAAAGAACCTGCCGCAGCACGCCACGCGTCCCAGCAGGACCCGGCGAGCGACAAGTTCCCGGGTCGACAAGACAACGGCCGCGGCAAGGTACTTGCCGCGGCAGGCAGCCACTTTGTACCCGCGCTCCAGCTCACCCACCTACGTGTCGCTCCGGGACCTTTCCCAGCGTACGTGGTGGGAGGCTGTGCAGCCAGGGGTACACTATGGCATGCAGCGCTGACAGGATCGCCATCGTGGCGAGCGATGGCGCCCCTGACGGTCCCTTTTCTGCACCGTCTAGGCGACAAAGACGGGCATTTAATGCCTTTGTCCCCTGCCGTCAGGGTTAGGTATGATACACTGTGTAGGTAGCTGTACCTACCGCAGTATATTTACACTTTTGCCCTTACCTACGTTGCCACCTGTTGGAGACCCCTTGAACATATAAAAGGAGGCCCATGCACAACGTAGGGAGAGGGATCGATCCTCAGAGAAACGCTCGGTCTCGTTAGCTGCTCGAGTGTACTGTAGCACTCGGCGCTCCCGAGCAAGAACTCAATACAATCCACAAAGCAGCAGTAGGAGTGTTATCTCTCCGGAGAGCTCCGAAGCTGGGTAAAAAATCTTCCCCCGCGTGCCTCGCCTCGACCCGCTCTTCGCGCGACCTCCGCCCCCCGCCGAACCGAGAAGGGGCTCCGTCCCCATAGGTGCTCGGGGAGCCCAGGAAAACCCCGGCACACCAGATACTCAAGATGTCCATAACCGGGGACACGGCTAATCATGATTAGTTTGTACACTCTGCAGAGGTTTGCGCACTTTTCCCCACAAGACTCGATCTCCTCCATCGTATTTCTCGCACTACATGATGTTCGAGAAACAGATGACCTAGAGACAGTCTTTCAGAAGCGCTAGCTCGTTACGACAGGTAGACAGTACCACCTACATCCCCTACATCTACTAGTCTACCACTTTAAGAGGTCACACAACATACTCAACTATGCCAGAGCCCATAATGGCTTGTGGCTGCACATGGATGTTTCCAGCATGAATAACATAATGATCCCTTTGAGCATGGGTGACAAACCATAGGATGATCACACGGGTTCCCCGGGATCTCCTTGGACAACACTGGATCCCCAGGTGCCCACAAACAATCCACCCAGATGTGTATTAAAGAAGCCACCTTAAGTTTATCCTTAATTCATAATAATACTCACATCTGTCATGAATCACTCAAACCAAACCACGTCTACAAGCATAGCATAGCAGTATAAGCATAACGTAGTAACTCCCAAGGTTTGAATACATGAAAATAGGTTCAACCTCATCAACTACTTCCCAGTACCCACATGTAAATCAGGTCCTCCTCATGCAATATTTGAGGATTGAATCTAATGCATAAAAACTAGGTAATAAAGGGCATGATCAAAGTGTTACTTGCCTTGCTGACGATCTGAAAACCCTAGTGACTCGTAGTAGCAAGCCTCGCACTCCTGAAACTCTATCGTGAAAAAAATAGCATACATAAGCACTCAAGCATAATATGCAAGGGTAAAACTCAAGAGGAAAGATCCAAACTGAAATTTCAACTGCAGAGCTTCGATTTGCAAAAAGAATCACTTGAATCGGAGCTACGAAACTCAAACTGCGATCAAAAGAAGTATGAATTCAAATATGCTCGGTAGGGAGGAGAGGCCGGGGCACGGCGCGGGTTTATAAAGGCCGAGGGGCGGCGGCTTGCGCGAGGGGGCGATGTAGTCCGACCCGGACTCCTCCTCGTCGGAGTCCAACGTCCACATGGGCGACGAAGGCGGTAGTGCGGCTGGGCTTGGCCAGGCTCGGCTGGGCCTTCGGCCCAGTCGGGCGACGAAGTTATTTTTAAAATAAATTTTTTGCCGAAAAGAAAAATCCTAATAAAATATAAAAAATTCTAAAAATACCATAAACAATTTTCACTGTCCAAACCTAATATTTAGGACAAGATGAACATTTTTCTGGTCTAAAATGCAATTTTCCAAAATGCATATTTTTCTAATTCAAATAAAAATAGCAAATAAAACATAAATAATATTATAATTTGATTTTAAAATTTCTTCTCCAACATTCCTCTCTTTTGAAGAAGTCATTTTATCTTCTCTCATTTATTTTTATTATGGGAAATAATTGGAGAGAAAAATATTAAAATCAAATTGATCCTCTTTTCAAATTTGAAAAATTCAAATATAAAATTTGTGAAATGTCCAACTCTCTCCTTGGGTCCTTGAGTTGCTTAAGATTTCTAGGATCACAACCAAATGCAAAAAATATATATGATATGCACATGATGACCTATGTATAACATCCAAATTTGAAATTTGGGATGTTACATTCTTAGTTTTTTATCTTCTTTATATTTACCCCTATCATCATACTCTGTTCCACCCGTAGTGCTACATCCATGGCTTGCGCTCATGTATTGCGTGAGCGTTGAAAAAGCTGAAGCGCGTTAAAAAGTAAGAACCAATTGCTCGGCTTGTCATCGGGCTTGTGCATGATAAATACTTTGTTTTAAGAAGACAGAGCATGACAAGACTATATGTTTTGTAGGGATAGCTTTCATTAGCGTCGATATTTTGAAAGACGCGATTGTTTGTTGGGATGCCTGAGTATTGATGTATTTATTTCAAATTATGAACTATTGCTTTGAATCACTTATGTCTTAATATTCATGCCATGATTAGATATATGATCCAGTTTATGCTAGGTAGCATTCCACATGAAAAATTATCTTTTTTATCCTTTACCTACTCGAGCACGAGCAGGAATTAAGCTTGGGGATGCTGATACGTCTCCATCGTATCTATAATTTTTGATTGTTTCATGCCAAAATTATACAAGTTTTACATACTTTTGGCAACTTTTTATATGATTTATTGGACTAACCTATGGATCTAGTGCCCAGTGCCAGTTCCTGTTTTCTGCATGTTTTTGTATCGCAGAGTATCCATATCAAACGAAGTCCAAATGCAATAAAATTTCACGGAGAATTATTTTGGAATATATGTGATTTTCGGGAGTTGGAATCACCGCAAGCAGAGGCACAACCCACCAGGGCGCGGTCCCGGAGCCAGGCTTCCGTGGTGGGTTGTGCCCTCCTCGAATGTCGGTTGGATCTCTACTTCGGGCGCAAGGAAGCTCATATCCGGAAAAAAATCATGTTAAAATCTCAGCGCAATAGGGGTAGTTATGGATCTGAGAGAATATAAGAAACGGTTTTCGACCAGATCTGGGAGCGCGAAACAGAAGAGAACAGAGAGGGAGATCCAATCTGGGAGGGGCTTCGCCCCTCCGCTGCCATGGATACCATGGACCAGAAGGGGAACCATCCTCCCATCTAGGGGGAGGCCAAGGAAGAAGAAGAAGGATGGGGGCTCTCTCCCGCTCTCTCCCGGTGGCGTCGGTGTGCCGCCGACGCAACGATTGGGACGGCGATCTACATCAACAATCTTGCTACCGTCAACACCAACTTTCTTACCCTCTATGCAGCGGTGTAACACCTCTTCCCCCTGCTGTAATCTCTACTTATAATGGTGCTCAACTCCATATATTATTTCCCAATGATCTATGGTTATCCTATGATGTTTGACTAGATTCATTTTGTCCTGTGGGTTAATCGTGATCTTGGTTGGTATGATTATATATTTTATTTATAGTGCTGTCCTACGGTGCCCCCCGTTCTCAGGCAAACGCGAGGGGCCCTCAATGTAGGGTGTTGCAATGTGTTCATGGTTCTCTTATGGTGGGTTGCGAGAGTAATAGAAACTTAAACCCGAGTAATTGGGGTATGACGTATGGGAGTAAAGAGGACTTGATACTTAGTGCTATGGTTGAGTTTCACGACCTTAATGATCTTTAGTAGTTGCGGATGCTTGCTAGAGTTCGAATCATAAGTGCATATGACGCAAGTAGAGAAAGTATGTTAGCTCATGCCTCTCCCTCATATAAAATTACAAGAATGATTACCGGTACTTGTTATCGATTGCCTAGGGACAAATAACTTTCTTATTGACAAAAGCTCTCTACTAAAACTAAGTTAGTTGTGTAATTATCTAAACAGCCCCTAGATTTTATTTACGTGCTCTTTATTATCTTGCAAACCTATCCTATCACACCTACAAAGTACTTCTAGTTTCATACCTATTTTTGATAAAACGAACGTCAAGCATGCGTAGAGTTGTATCGGTGGTCGATAGAACTTGAGGAAATATTTTTTCTACCTTTAGCTCCTCGTTGGGTTCGACACTCTTACTTATCGAAAGAGGCTACAATTGATCCCCTATACTGGTGGGTCATCAACGTGCCAGGACGCCACGCGGGGGATGGATCTCGTGCTGGGGGAGGTACGCCGCCGTCAAGCCTCGTTCCGAGCGGTAGGGTACCAACAGGCGCTGCGCCGGTACCACTGACGCAGCGTCCGCTCCAGGATGCTCGAGGTGGGTGATCTCGTCCTACGGCTGGTGCCCTCCAGGGAAGGGCTGCATAAGCTTTCACCCATGTGGGAGGGCCCGTTTAGGGTCGCCTGTGTCTCCAAGCCTGGCGCCGCGCGCCTGGAGACACAGGACGGGATCCCCATCCAGAGCTCCTAGAACATCCAGCACCTCCAGAAGTTCTACCGATGAAGAAAGGCCCAGTGCCTGTGAAGTCTCTGCTCGTGACGCTCTCATGTAATAATGAGTGGGGCTGTACACACCCTGGAGTCTCTAGAGTGCCAACCTCCGGCCTCGTGGGCTCCCTCCCACGTCCTAGTGGCAGCACGTAGCTCCGCGCTGGTGAGAAGACTAGACTTGGTGCCGGACACATCTGTTCATTTGCTTTCTGTAGCTGGTTTGCAACCTTTTAGTGAAATTTGGAGTTCGCAAGCTTTCAGTTGCCCGACCGACTTCCCCCTTCTTTTTCTCTTTTGCATTTTGGTCCTGGTTCAAGAGGAGCGGCAGTTGCCCATCGTCCCTTCTTCCGGGTCTTGCGCATGGGGGCAGGGCAGGGTATTACACTAGAAGGTGGCCCAAACCAGGATAAATCCTCGTGTCTCTTGTTCTTTGGGTTCGTCAAGCTAGGCCATGGGATCGTTGAGCGGGCAGACTGGGGAGAGAGTGTTCTTTGTGCGCACCCTAGAGTTTGAACCTCTCAAGGGTCTGCGGAACCCTGAATCTGACAAGTATGTTATGGAAGCTCGGGGGCTAGTTCGTCGATAGTATACACACACACAATTCCTGGTATTCATGCACACTTTGTACACACCCCTATCACTAATATACAATACCAAGAATAGGCTTCTTCCTCAACTGCAAGGGTCCGGAGTTGGGTAAAACTTTGCCTCGTATTACCATCTAGCCTAACAGTCAGGGATATCCTACCGAATGATCTGATGGAACCATATATGCCAACTACTAAGAGAGAGGTGTGTCTGTGGGGGGGTGCAATGTGTGCAAGAGAGGCCTAAAGATAATGTGCGTGAGGGAGACACGTAGGCACATATATGTGTGTGTAGAGGGCTAGTAGACACCGTCAGTGTGTATATATGCATGTGAGAGAAATAGTGTTTTCCAACTGAGATTAGTGAAAAGAGTGGTACATAGTAGTCAGAAAGAGAGAGGGAGATATATAGAGAGTGTGTATGCGTGAGACACCCCAACACCCCGGGAGAGATTGTGAGCATGTGTGAAAGAGAAATGCTGATGTATATAAAGTGTGTGCACTTCTGCGTTAGATAGAGATATATATATATAGCATGTGTGTGAGAACGGGCCGATGCATAGTGCATCTACGTGTAAAAGGCGGTTCTACGCATTAAATTAAAATATAAATGACATTATTATTTTTGGATGAGATACTGAATTTTGCAATTTGCGTATGAACGAAAATCGATCTATCAGACACCCATAATCTATTGAATTCTAGCATGTGCATGTGTTTATTTCATACTATCGATCCATAGAGTGAGAGCGGTTTGAAGTACAGGCAATGCATTGCTTTTACAATTCATATATAAACATTAATTAGTGCACTCCATGTTGTTAGTGTGACGCACTTTATACATTTGTCACTTACATGGATACATTCCAAATTGCTAGCTACGAAATAGAACATGTTGAATTCAACATAAAGGGGTTTCGAAGATTTGAATTCATAGGAAGTGCATTCATCTATTTGAATCCGAGATAGTGGCATTTGTAAATCAGATCTAAAAGCGGGCATCAATCTTTGTTGTGCGTTTGAACATGCTATATATTCATACACATGTCTAACTATTTTTTTTGCAACCAAGGAGATTATATCTGGGACCATGCATGAACTAAGGTAAGTTGCATATTTTTTAATATATACTCGTGTACAATGTATATTTAAATGTACCCCCTCCATTCCAAAATAATCGTAGTTTTAGGATTTTCAAGAGTCAATATTTCTGAAGTTTGACAAATCCTGAAAGTTCAATTCGAGAGAGCCAAAAACGTTAATGCTTCTGCTCCTAAATATTGAACGAAGCGCCAAATAAGCCTTTGGTCACCCGAAACCGCGCGAGACTAATTTTGGTGGTAGGAAATTACTGTCCTGACTCTAGGCCATGTAGCCTATCGGCCGGATGTCCAAAGGTCTAAACCGGGCTAGGTTTGTAACTTCACCAAGGCGCTAGTCTCAACCGCCTCCGAGAAGCCTTCATACGTTGTGGGCGCCTAAGCACCCATGCGCTCGGCCGAAATCTATCCCGCCCACCATTTGGGACACCTGAGATTACAAGTGCCGTAGTGTGCTCCTCTGTTAGGAGAGAGCGTTCTGTGTTTCCATTGACTGTGATGACCCCCCGAGGTCCTGGCATCTTGAGCTTGAGGTATGCGTAGTGCGGCACCGCATTGAATTTTGCAAATGCGGTCCCCCGAGCAGTGCATGATAGCCACTGCGGAACGGGACTATATCGAAGATTAACTCCTCGCTTCGGAAATTATTCGGGGATCCGAAGACCACTTCTAGTGTGATTGAGAATATGCAATGTGCCTCTACACCTGGTATGACGCCTTTAAAGGTCGTTTTTGTAGGTTTAATCCTTGAGGGATCTATGCCCATTTTGTGCACTGTGTCCTGATAAAGCAGGTTCAGGCTGCTGCCGCCGTCCATAAGGACTCGAGTGAGGTGAAATCCGTCAATGATTGGGTCTAGGACCAATGCGGTGAATCCGCCGTGGTGGATATTAGTGGGATGGTCCCTGCGATCGAAAGTGATCGGACAGGAGAACCATGGGTTGAACTTTGGGGCGACTGGCTCCAACGCGTATACGTCCCTTAACGCACGCTTCCGCTCCCTCTTGGGGATGTGGGTTGCGTATATCATGTTCACCTCCGCACTTGTGGGGGGAACCCCTTATGTCCTTCGTTGTTCGGTGGTCGGGGCTCCTCCTCGTCGTCGCTATGTAGCCCCTTGTCTTTGTTTTTGGCATTTAACTTGCCGGCCTGCTTGAACACCCAACAATCCCTATTGGTGTGGTTGGCTCGCTTGTCGGGGGTGCCATGTATCTGACACGAGCGATCGAGTATACGGTCCAAACTGGACGGGCCCGGAGTACTTCGTTTGAATGGCTTTTTCAGCTGACCGGGCTTAGAGCCTCTGAATCCGGCATTGACTGCCGTATCCTCTGTATTGTCACTATTAATGCGGCACTTGTGTTTGTTGCGACGTGACCTACCATTGTTGTCCTTGGTATCTGAAGTACCAGGGTTCTTTGATATGTTATTGCTGCGAGCCAGCCAGCTGTCTTCTCCCGCGCAAAATCAGGTCATGAGTGTCGTAAGGGCTGCCATAGATTTCGGCTTTTCCTGGCCAAGGTGCCGGGCAAGCCACTCGTCGTGGATGTTATGCTTGAAAGCTGCTAGGGCCTCTACATCCGGACAGTCGACGATTTGATTTTTCTTTGTTAGGAACCATGTCCAGAATTGCCTGGCTGATTCCTCTGGCTGTTGAATTATGTGGCTCAAGTCATCGACATCTAGTGGTCGCACATAAGTTCCCTGGAAGTTGTCGAGGAATGCGGCTTCCAGATCTTCCCAACAGCCAATGGATTCTGCTGGCAAGCTGTTGAGCTAATGTCGAGCTGGTCCTTTAAGTTTGAGTGGGAGGTATTTGATGGCGTGTAGATCGTCGCCATGGGCCATGTGGATATGAAGGAGATAGTCCTAAATCCATACCGCGGGATCTGTCGTACCATCGTATGATTCGATATTCATGGGTTTGAAACCCTCTAGGATTTGATGATCCATTACTTCATCTGTGAAGCATAGCGGGTGTGTGGCGCCTCTGTACTGGGCTATATCACGACGCAGCTCGAATGAGTTTTGTCTGCTGTGTTCGGCCCGACCAGATTTACTTTTACTGTATCCGGCGTGATGGTTATCGTCTCGTGTGGTGGGCGCCCTCGCGATCCGTAGATCGATCTTGCTTTCTTTTCTTTGTCCTCCAATATGTCTTGCAGGTCCAGCGCATTTCCCCGTGCCTTGGTATTTTTGAGTGACGCCGAGGTGCGGCTTGAGCTGTGGGCCAAGAAGCCTCTCCGTCGCGGCCACGAGGTGGCCGATCAACCGCGTCATACACTGGAGATGTAGGTTTTAATGCTTCCTCCTCTAATCGGGGTAGCAACCTGCGCTTTGGGTAGCTCTTGGAGGGGCGTTCGAGTTCATATTCCTCGGCTGCAAGGACTTCACTCCATCTGTCAACTAGCAGGTCTTGATCAGCTCTAAGCTGCTGCTGCTTTTTCTTAAGGCTATTCGCCATGGCCATAATACGACGCTTGAAGCGCTCTTGCCCGACGGGATCCTCAGGCATGACAAATTCATCGTCGTCGAGGCTTGCCTCGTCTTTGGAGGGAGGCATGTAATTATTATCCTCTACCTCTCTATTTGCCGCTCTCTCAGGAGGGCTGGCTTCTCCATCCTCCTGCGCTGAATCTTGCTGGAGGGAGTTGTCTTCGGCACTATCCGGGGTGTTATTATCTCCTGTGCCGGTATCACCGTTTTTGCTTTGGCGAGACTTAGAGCGGCACCGCTGACGCCGGCGCTTAGGTTGCTTCTTGGAGGGGTCATCCCCCACTGTTCTGTCGCCATTGCCCTCTTTGGGTGTGTCCACCATATATATATCATATGATGAGGTGGCTGTCCAGTGCCCTGTAGGCGGTGGTTCCCGTTCATCTACTACATCTTCGTCCATACCGTCGATGTCTTCGGAGTCGAAGTCGAGCATGTCTGTCAAATCATCGACAGTGGCTATGAAGTGGGTGGTGGGTGGGCGTCGAATTTCTTTGTCATCCGCATCCCAATCCCGCTGGTCATAATCCGGCCAGGACTCTCCTGACAAGGAGAGAGACCTTAGTGAATTCAGTATGTCGCCGAAGGGCGAGTGCTAAAAGATATCCGCCGTGGTAAACTCCATGATCGGCGCCCAATCGGATTCGATTGGCAGGGGCGCGGGTGGTTCGGAGTCCGGAGGAGAGTCCGGCAATTTGGAATCATGGGCCTCGCGAAGGGTAAGGCTGGTGTTTGGCTTGATCGCCGCTGAGGCTGCGGCCTCCGTGGCGGGGTCTAACCACCTGCCCACGGATGGCGCGATTGGCTCCGAATTGAAGGTCGGAGCGGTTGGAGGTGCGGTCTCCTGAACACTGTTTGGCAGCAGAGCTAAATCATGCCCATCGTGACAGTGCGACGCACTCTGTCGGGGCTCGAATCCGTCGAAGATCAAGTCTCTACAGATGTCGGCCGTGTAGTTTAAGTTTCCAAACCTGACCTGATGGCCAGGGGCGTAACTCTCGATCTGCTCCAGATGGCCAAGCAAGTTGGCCCACAGTGCAAAGCCGCCGAACACGAAGATCTGCCCGGGGAGAAAAGTCTCACCCTGGACTACATCGCTATCGATGATCGAAGGAGCCATCAAGCCTAACGATGACGACACACAGGAACTCTCAATGAAAGCACCAATGTCGGTGTCAAAACCGGCGGATCTCGGGTAGGGGGTCCCGAACTGTGCGTCTAGGCAGATGGTAACAGGAGACAAGGGACACGAGGTTTTTACCCAAGTTCGGGCCCTCTCGATGGAGGTAAAACCCTACTCCTGCTTGATTGATATTGATGATATGGGCATTACAAGAGTTGATATACCACGAGATCAGAGAGGCTAAACCCTAGAAGCTAGCCTATGGTATGATTGTTGTTGTTGTGTCCTACGGACTAAACCCTCCGATTTATATAGACACCGGAGGGGGCTAGGGTTACACAGAGTCGGTTACAAGGAAGGAGATCTACATATCTGTATTGCCAAGCTTGCCTTCCACGCCAAGGAGAGTCCCATCCGGACAAGGGACACAGTCTTCAATCTTGTATCTTCATAGTCAAACAGTCCGGCCAAAGGTTATAATCCGGCTGTCCGGATACCCCCTAATCCAGGACTCCCTCAGTGTGCATCCAACCCGCTTGCTCACGAAGACCTAGGGCATTTTGAGGAAGCCCGTCATTGGAATATACAAGCCAAGTTCTATAACAAAAAATTCCCACTAGTATATGAAAGTGACAAAATGAGAGACTCTCTATCATGAAGATCATGGTGCTACTTTGAAACACAAGTGTGGTAAAAGGATAGTAGCATTGTCCCTTCTGTCTTTTTCTCTCATTTTTTTATTTGGGCCCCCTTTTTCTATTTTTTTTCTCTCTCTTTTTTATGGCCTATTTTTTTATTTAGTCCGGAGTCTCATCCCAACTTATGGGGGAATCATAGTCTCCATCATCCTTTCTTCACATGGGACAATGCTCTAAAAATGATGATCATCACACTTTTTATTTACTTACAACTCATGAATTACAAATCAATACTTACGACAAAATAATACTCTATGTGAATGCCTCCGGCGGTGTACCAGGATATGCAATGAATAGAGAGTGACATGTATGAAAGAATTATGAACGGTGGCTTTGCCACAAATACGATGTCAACTACATGATCATGTGAAGCAATATGACAATGATGGAGCGTGTCATAATAAACGAAACAGTGGTAATTTGCATGGCAATATATCTCGGAATGGCTATGGAAAGGTCATGATAGGTAGGTATGGTGGCTATTTTGAGTAAGGTATATGGTGGGTGTATGATACCGGCGAAAAGTGTGCGGTATTAGAGAGGCTAGCAATGGTGGAAGGAAGAAGGTGTGTATAATCCATGCACTCAACATTAGTCATAAAGAACTCATATACTTATTGCAAAAATCTACAAGTTATCAAAGCAAAGTATTACGCGCATGCTCCTAGGGGGATAGATTGGTAGGAAAATACCATTGCTCGTCCGCGACCGCCACTCATAAGGAAGACAATCAATAAATAAATTATGCTCGGACTTCATCACATAACGGTTCACCATACGTGCATGCTACGGGAATCACAAACTTTAACACAAGTATCTCTAAAATTCACAACTACTTAACTACAATGACTCTAATATCACCATCTTTATATCTCAAAACAATTATCAAGCATCAAACTTTTCTTAGTATTCAACACACTAATAAGAAAGTTTTTACTAATCATGGATACCTAGCATATTAGGATTATTTAAGCAAATTACCATGCTATTTAAGACTCTCAAAATAATCTAAGTGAAGCATGAGAGATCAATAGTTTCTATAAAACAAAAGTTACCACCGTGCTCTAAAAGATATAAGTGAAGTACTAGAGCAAAACTATATAACTCAAAAGATATAAGTTAAGCACATAGAGTATTCTAATAATTTCCGAATCATGTGTGTCTCTTTCAAAAGGTGTGTACAGAAATTATGATTGTGGTAAACTAAAAAGCAAAGACTCAAATCATACAAGACGCTCCAAGCAAAACACATATTATGTGGTGAATAAAAATATAGCCCCGAGTAAAGTTACCGATGGAAGTAGACGAAAGAGGGGATGACTTCCGGGGCATCCCCAAGCTTTGGCTTTTTGGTGTCCTTATATTATCTTGGGGGTACCATGGGCATCCCCAAGCTTATGCTCTTGCCACTCCTTGTTCCATAATCCATCAAATCTTTCAGCCAAAACTTGAAAAACTTCACAACACAAAACTCAACAGAAAATCTCGTGAGCTCCGTTAGCGAAAGAAAACAAAGGACCACTTCAAGGTACTTTAATGAAATCATTATTTATTTATATTGGTGTTAAACCTACTGTATTCCAACTTCTCTATGGTTTATAAACTATTTTACTAGCCATAGATTCATCAAAATAGGCAAACAACACACGAAAAACAGAATCTGTCAAAAACAGAATAGTCTGTATTAATCTGTAACTAACGCAAACTTCTGGAACTCCAAAAAAATCAGAAAAAATACTAAGACCTAGAAAATGTGTTTATTGATCAGAACAAATTGGAATCCATATTTTATCACGTTCTGGTGATTTTTAACAATTATTTTCGTGAGCAGAAATTTCTTGAAATTTCTGCAAGATCAAATAACTATCATCCCAAAAGATCCTATAGGTTTAACTTGGCACAAACACTAATTTAAACATAAAAACACATCTAACCAGAGGCTAGAACAAAGATTTATTACTAAAAAGAAGCAAAAAGCAAGAAAACTAAAAATAAAATTGGGTTGCCTCCCAACAAGCGCTATCGTTTAACGCCCCTAGCTAGGCATAAACGCAAGGATAGATCTAGGTATTGCCATCTTTGGTAGGCAATCCATAAGTGGCTCTCATAATAGATTCATAAGGTAATTTTATTTTCTTCCTAGGGAAGTGTTCCATGCCTTTCTTTAATGGAAATTGGAATATAACATTCCCTTCCTTCATTTCAATAATTGCACCAATCGTTCTAAGGAAAGGTCTACCAAGAATAATAGGACATGAAGGATTGCAATCTATATCAAGAACAATAAAATCTAAGGGCACATAATTCCTATTTTCAACAATAAGCACATCATTAATTCTTCCCATAGGTTTCTTGATAGTGGAATCCACAAGGTGCAAGTTTAGAGAGCAATCATCAAAATCACGGAAACCTAGCAAATCACATAAAGTCTTTGGAATCGTGGAAACACTAGCACCCAAATCACACAAAGCATAGAATTCATGATCTTTAATTTTAATTTTAATAGTAGGTTCCCACTCATCATAAAGTTTTCTAGGGATAGAAACTTCCAACTCAAGTTTTTCTTCATAAGATTGCATCAAAGCATCAACGATATGCTTGGTAAAGGCTTTATTTTGACAATAAGCAAGAGGAGATTTTAGCACGGATTGCAACAAGGAAATACAATCTATCAAAGGGCAACTATCATAATTAAATTCCTTGAAATCCAAAATAGTAGGTTCATTAACATCTAGAGTTTTGATCTCTTCAATCCCACTTTTGTCAATTTTAGCATAAAGATCTAAAAACTCCGAGTTTATGGAACGCCTTCTAGGTAAAGGTGGATCATATTCAGTCCCATCATTATCAAGATTCATATTGCAAAACAAAGATTTAATAGGGGACACATCAATAACTTTAGATCTTCATCTTTATTTTCATAGGAACTAGAGGAACACGCTCTTATAAAGCAATCTTTCTTAGCACGCATCCTAGCGGTTCTTTCTTTGCACTCATCAATGGAAATTCTCATGGCTTTGAGAGACTCATTGATATCATGCTTAGGAGGAATAGATCTACGTTTTAAATAATCAACATCAAGAGAAATTCTATCAACGTTCCTAGCCAGTTCCTCAACTTTAAGCAATTTCTCTTCAAGCAAAGGATTGAAATTCTTTTGTGAAATCATAAATTCCATAACACTAGTCTCAAATTCAGAGGGCATCTTATTAAAATTTCCATAAGAATTGTTGTAAGAATTACCATAATTATTAGAGGAATTACTAGGATAAGGCCTAGGATTAAAGTTTCCTCTATACGCGTTGTTACCAAAATTATTCCTACCAACAAAATTCACATCCATAGATTCATTATTATTCTCAATCAAAGTAGACAAAGGCATAAAATTAGGATCAGAAGAAACACTCTTAGTAGCAAATAATTTCATAAGTTCATCCATCTTTCCACTCAAAACATTAATTTCTTCTATCGCATGCACTTTTTTATTAGTAGATCTTTCAGTGTGCCATTGAGAATAATTAACCATAATATTATCTAGGAGTTCATTAGCTTCTCCTAAAGTGATTTCCATAAAAGTGCCTCCCGCGACCGAATCTAAAATATTTCTAGAAGCTAAATTCAACCTGGCATAATTTTTTTTGTATAATCATCCACAAATTCAAACCATGTGTTGGGCAATTACGTATCATTAATTTCATCCTCTCCCAAGCTTGTGCAACATGTTAATGATCAAGTTGCTTAAAATTCATAGTATCGTTTCTAAGAGAGATGATCTTAGTGGGAGGAAAATACTTAGAGATAAAAGCATCTTTGCACTTATTCCAAGAATCAATACTATTTTTAGGCAAAGACGAAAACCAAGCTTTAGCATGATCTCTAAGAGAAAAAGGAAATAGCTTCAATTTAACAATATCAATGTCCACATCTTTCTTCTTTTGCATATCACACAAATCAACGAAGCTATTTAGATGAGTAGCGGCATCTTCACTAGGAAGGCCGGTGAATTGATCTTTCATGACAAGATTCAACAAAGCAGCATTAATTTCGCAAGATTCAGTATCGGTAAGAGGAGAAATCGGATTGCTAAGGAAATCATTATTGTTGGCATTGGTAAGGTCACCCAATTTGGTATTATCTTGAGCCATCATGACAAGCAATCCAGCACACGAGCAAACAAGAAGCAAGCGAACAAGAGGCGAACGGAAAAGAGAGGGCAAATAAAACGACAAGGGTGAAGTGGGGGAGAGGAAAACGAGAGGCAAATGGAAAATAATGTAATGCAGGAGATAAGGGTTTGTGATGGGTACTTGGTACGTTGACTTTTGCATAGACTCCCCGGCAACGGCGCCAGAAATCCTTCTTGCTACCTCTTGAGCACTGCGTTGGTTTTCCCTTGAAGAGTAAAGGGTGATGCAGCAAAGTAGCGTAAGTATTTCCCTCAGTTTTTGAGAACCAAGGTATCAATCCAGTAGGAGGCTACGCGCGAGTCCCTCGCACCTACACAAAACAAATAAATCCTCGCAACCAACGCGATAAGGGGTTGTCAATCCCTACACGGTCACTTAAGAGGGTGAGATCTGATATATATGATAAGATAATATTTTTGGTATTTTTATGATAGAGATGCAAAGTAAAATAAAAGGCAATGAAAATAGCTAAGTGTTGGAAGACTAATATGATGTAAAATAGACCCGGGGGCCATAGGTTTCACTAGTGGCTTCTCTCAAGAGCATAAGTATTACGATGGGTGAACAAATTACTATTGAGCAATTGATAGAATTAGGCATAGTTATGAGAATATATAGGTATGATCATGTATATAGGCATCACGTCCGTGACAAGTAGACAGACTCCTGCCCGCATCTACTACTATTACTCCACACATCGACCGCTATCCAGCATGCATCTAGAGTATTAAGTTCATAAGAACAAAGTAACGCTTTAAGCAAGATGACATGATGTAGAGGGATAAATTCATGCAATATGATAAAAACCCCATCTTGTTATCCTCAATGGCAACAATACAATATGTGCCTTGCTGCAAGATTGTACCCAAAACTAAGCACTTATCCCATTGCAAGAAAGATCAATCTAGTAGGCCAAACCAAACTGATAATTCGAAGATACTTGCAAAGATAACCAATCATACATAAAAGAATTCAGAAGATTCAAATATTGTTCATAGATAAACTTGATCATAAAGCCACAATTCATCGGTCTCAACAAACACACCGAAAAAGAAGATTACATCGAATAGATCTCCACGAGAGAGGGGGAGAACATTGTATTGAGATCTAAAAAGAGAGAAGAAGCCATCTAGCTAATAACTATGGACCCGAATGTCTGAGGTAAACTACTCACACATCATCGGTGAGGCTACGATGTTGATGTAGAATCCCTCCGTGATCGATGCTCGCTTTGGCGGAGCTCCGGAACAGGCCCCAAGATGGGATCTCGTGGGTACAGAAGTTTGCAGTGGTGGAATTAGGTTTTTGGCTCTATATCTTATCGTTTGGGGGTACATAGGTATCTATAGGAGGAAGGACTACGTCGGTGGAGCAACGTGGGGCCCATGAGGGTGGAGGGCACGCCTGGGGGGGGGGGGTAGGCGCGCCCCCTACCTCGTGGCTTCCTCTTTGATTTTTTGACGTAGGATCCAAGTCCTCTGGATCA
Organism: Aegilops umbellulata; assembly: GCA_032464435.1. Lineage (NCBI taxonomy): Eukaryota > Viridiplantae > Streptophyta > Magnoliopsida > Poales > Poaceae > Aegilops > Aegilops umbellulata. The sequence continues at coordinate 152,861,323 of CP136058.1, read as the reverse complement.
TGTTCGTTCCTAAAATCACGTTCCCAAAGGTTTCATTCCGTTTGGACTCCGTTTGATATTCTTTTTCTGTGAAACTCTGAAATAGGCAAAAAACATCAATTCTGGGCTGGGCCTCTGGTTAATAGGTTAGTCCCAAAATCAATATGAAAGTGAATAATAAAACCCAGTAATGTCCAAAACAGAAGATAATATAGCATGGAGCAATCAAAAATTATAGATACGTTGGAGACGTATCAGGATGTTGTACTGCACCCGGCTGAATCGCTGTATGTACTTGCGCAGATTTCCACCTTCGTTTTGGGGGATGATATGCAAATCGCTTGCCTGGCCATGAGCTTGGTGGCCCCCCGTAAAGGCGCCAACAAACTCATGGCACAATCCGACCAAGAAAAATAGAATCCACTGGCAAGTGCATCAACCATGACATGATGTTGGGTTTAAGTGCCAACGGAAAGTAATTGGCAAGCACCTTGTCATCGCGAGCTCCGACAGCTTGCATCGCAATGGTGTAGATGCTGAGGAATTCCGACAGGTGGGTCTTGCCGTTGTACTTCTCGCCAACATCGGGCTTGAATGTGCGGTGGGAGGGCCACTGGAACTGCCGCAGCTCACGGGTGAAGGCTGGGCAACCCACCTCGTAAGGTAGGCCACCGGAGCCCCCCGGAGCTGGGTGGTCCATAGTGGGTCTTGCTCGCCTATCTGTCTGATGGCGCGCTTCATGCCGCCGCTCGATGGTGGTTCGAGCGTCTTCATGGGCTCACTCCCAAAGAACTTGGCGCTGATCATGGTAGGTCCGTGGGTCGGACGATGCTATGGAGATGTTATCACAAGCGACATCACGACGGACCGACACCCGTGGTAGCTGACATGGGGGAGGAGAATGCACCGTAGGCGCAGCACCCCGGTCCTTCCACCGCTGGCGTGCGGTGGCTCGACAGAGCATCTGCCCGTGGGCCCCGTTGGTCGCGACTCGTCTCTGTTAGCGATGCCAACGAGGCTCCGGATGGTGGCTGTCGGTGTCAAAACCGGCGGATCTCGGGTAGGGGGTCCCGAACTGTGCGTCAAGGCCGGATGGTAACAGGAGACAAGGGGCACGATGTTTTTACCCAGGTTCGGGCCCTCTCGATGGAGGTAATACCCTACTCCTGCTTGATTAATATTGATGATATGGGTAGTACAAGAGTAGATCTACCACGAGATCAAGGAGGCTAAACCCTAGAAGCTAGCCTATGGTATGATTCTTGTGTATGGAGTTGATTGTCCTACGGACTACAACCCTCCGGTTTATATAGACACCGGATAGGGTTAGGGTTACACAGAGTCGGTTACAATGGTAGGAGATCTTGAATATCCAGATCGCCAAGCTTGCCTTCCACGCCAAGGAAAGTTCCATCCGGACACGGGACGAAGTCTTCAATCTTGTATCTTCATAGTCCAGGAGTCCGGCGAAGGTATAGTCTGGCTACCCGAACACCCCCTAATCCAGGACTCCCTCAGTAGCCCCTGAACTAGGCTTCAATGACGACGAGTCCTGCGCATAGATTGTCTTCGGCATTGCAAGGCGGGTTCCTCCTCCAAGTCCTTCATAGAAGATTGTAAATACCCAGAATAGTGTCCGGCTCTGCAAAATAAATTTCCATATATTGCCATACAGAGAATAATATTAACACAAATCAAATCTGCTGACGCATTCCGTAGTGCATCATCACACTACGGCCAAGTCCTTTACGAATCGTTTTTACTTTTCCACCTCAACACGTTTTGCGAGGCGATTTCCTTGGCATGTCTTTTTTAAGCAGAGATCGTGTGCCCTTTTTACGGGATTCTCATCAATACGGACGTGGGTAACCTAACCGTGCCCGTTAGCACGTTTCCTCAATTTAAGGCGAGTCCCAAACGGTTACGGGGAGGGCTCTTGGTATTCGACCTCTTATAAAGAGACCAAGGCCTTACTTCTTTTTTTTCAATCTCAAGCAAGTTCGCCCGTCGCTTCGAGTTCCAACACCCTAGGCTCCAGATTCCAGGCACTTCGGACCTTCGACAATGTCCGGTTCTGACTTTCAAGGCCAATGGACGCCGGAGGAGGACGTACTAAAGTTGAGGGAGGCTAAGTTCCTGACCGGCGAAATTTCACATAGGTTACCTGCTCAAGGGCAAGTCATTCCCAGTCCCCAGCCCGGTGAGAGCATGGTGTTCATGTCTCACTTCCTTCGAGGGTTGGGCTTCCCAATGGATCCCTTTGTGAGGGGACTGTTGTTTTATTACGGGTTGGAATTCCATGACATAGCTCCGGAGTCCATCCTCCACATCTCCTCGTTTATTGTCGTGTGTGAAGCGTTCCTCCGTGTTACCCCGCACTTCGAACTATGGCTCAAGACCTTCAAAGTGGAGCCGAAGATGATTGAGGGACGGCACGCAGAGTGCGGAGGCGCTGTTATAAGTAAAAATGCCGATGCTCCATGGCCCGAGGCCTCTTTTCAAGAGGAGCTAGGCTTGTGGCAACGAGAGTGGTTTTATATGACCGCTCCATGGGGCTCCAAGTGGATGGCGCCTCCTGCCTTTCGCTCGGGTCCCCCACCACGACTAGCGTCATGGGTCAACAGAATGTTGGATTGGGGTTTGCCCAAAGACGTGCCTTTGTTGCAGGGCCGGATTTAGGATCTCTTGGAAGGAGACCTCAGCCTGGTCAAGGCGACGCAGGTCATGTTGATTCGCCGAATATTGCCCGGCAAACGTCGCTCCCTTTGCCTGTGGGAGTTTAATCCAGAGGGACCACGAGCTCTCTAGAATTTCATGGGCGCGACACCCGTGGAGATGTATAAACTGTTCTTCGGATCACAAGAAGCGTGTCCGGATTTAACCGAGGACGCATGCCTAAGCTGCAATCGCCCGGATACTCAAGTAAGTAACCTTGTGCCCGGACCTTCTGTCCGTAGAATTATTATAAACTTGCCCCTAAAAGAGTTGTCCTTTTAAGCAGGAGTGGATAGCAAAGGCAAAGCTGATCAGGTGTCCGGCCCCCCTTCCCGAAACCAGGCCGGATCCTGTGCTTGTCAGGATGTTGAAAATAATGCCTTTGGAGGGAAGTAAGGGTGAGGACAAGGAAACTATGGCCTCCTCGAAGGTGACTGTTCTGAAGGGAGGAGCCGACGATTCCTCTCCTAAGGGGAAGAAGAGGGCCGCCTCTGACGACCCGGAGACCATAGCCTCGAAGCGGGGGGAAAAATCCTCGTCAGAGGGTCCGGCGCCGTGGAGTTCCTCGGCCGAACTGCGCCCTCAAAGGGATCAGCCCTCCAGCGAGCCGTAAGTAGAGAATGATTTTCCTTTTGAGGGATGAGAGAAATCCCTAATTTTATATCTGAGAATATTAACCGAAATTTTACCTTGTAGCTCGGACCTCAACCCTTCCCAGCGGAGCTCATCTTTGGGGGACCTCCTTCCAGAGATGATGGAGAGCGGGACGCCTCCCCCTGCCGTGCCGCCCTGCGAGGCGAGCGGCCCTGAGGTGTCGTCGCGGAGGGTTTCTCCGAGTCCGGCAGGGGCGGAAGATGGCTATGCGGCCCCCCGAGGTTCTCCGTGTCAGGCCTTCGAAAGAGGTCGTAGGACGAGTCCGGCACCGTATGGTCTTCGGTCGGAGGAGTTAAATATTCTGCTAGGGCGAGCTTCTATCTCGGAGGAACACCGTGCATTGATGGGCACGGTGATTGAAAGGATCTCATCCGCAGAGAGCGGATTGCATGAAGCCGTCAAAAGTTTACTGACGGGTTTTGAGGTACATTTGATAATGTACACTTTTGTTAGTTGCGCATAAATAAGATGCGCCCTATGTAGATAGTAGCCCCTGAGACTCTGCGCGTTGTCAAGAAATGACGGCACGCGGAGGATCATAATCCCAGTTCTAAGATGTCGCCTTTGAATGTAGGCGGTAGGTTGTCCGGAATCAAGTCGAACTAATGGTTTTGCCGAACTAAAGCGGCAACTAGACGTGGCAGATGCCGACATCGCGCTTGTCAACAAGCGGCTTGATGAGGCTCAAGGTATGTAATTCCTCGGGCGGCATTAGGTAAGAAGAGTTGTATGCCAGTATCTTACGATGTGTGTGCTTGACGCAGATGGTGCGGTCGCCGTGGAGAGTCTCAGGGCAGAACTTGCCCGAGCTAAAGAGCAAGCCAGAGAAAGTGATGCGGCTGCCAAGAAAGCCCTTGAAGAGCTGAGAGCCAAACAGGCTGCTCATTGCCGAAGCAAGGAAGGAATGGCCGAGATGGCCGAAAAGTTAAAGAGCTCTGCGGCCCATTGCAGACTTCTTGAAAAAGAAGACCGGGCGAAACAGACGGACCTAGAGAAGGCCATTGCTGATGCCAAGGATGCACGCTCCTCGATGAGAGCTGCGAAGAAGGAGTTGCGTCAGGCCGAATAGGTTGCGACTGGAAAGCCCTTTATGCTGCGAAGGAAATTTTGCGATCCGAAGTTTGCTCCGTTGGACCGGATGTGGAGTGTGGAGGATACCTATCTGGATTTGGCAGCGAGTGTTGCTGATGCGACCGAACACTTACGAGATAAAAAAGATCGCGAAGTGGAATAGCTTTTCTGGTCGCAGTTTGACAATCCAGAGCGTCCCCTTGCGGTGGACGATCGTTTGGCTCAATGGGCCAAACCGAATAGGTTGTACGGACTCGCCATGAAGTATGTCATGGGTCATCTATGGCCGGGGAGATCGGAGCCGAAGAGTTATTTCAGCTTAGTGCAGCAATTCCTTGACGCAGTGCCTTGCATAAATGCAATGAAGAGGTCAGCATGCATAGAGGGCGCAAGGATGGATCTTGCCCATGTCAAGACATATTGGGTAGAGATGGAGACCACCGTTGTTGCGTCCCGAGATTCGGACAAAAGCCGAGTGTCCTCCGAGCACTATTTTCAGGAAGCCCTTGAAGGCGCTCGTGTAATAGAGACGCAGTGCTCGAAAGATGCTATGTTATTATAACATATGTAATGATAAAGTAATATTTTGATAAATGTAGTGGCCTTTTTATACTTGTGCCTTCAAGTATTGGAACACCTCCTGTGCGGCCGTTTTAAGATATACAAAATCTAAAAGATGGCAGTCGTTGGCTTCAGCCCCCACGCACATAGTGCGGGGGTGCTCGCAGAAGACGCATTTTCACACTTAACCCAACGTCTTGGTCCTACAAAGGCGGTGATAGCGCAGCGGGCCAGGCAACCGGACTATAATGCTTTAACACTTTCACTTAGCCATAGGAGCTTGACAGTGGGACTATTTAGGTAGCCCCTTAGTGGCGACTGCGCTCGCCCAAGTTCGGGGCGCGTATGTGCCTTACCGGGAAGCGGCCCTTCGTTAAAGCGGAGGAATCCGATAGATTCCGATAGGTCATCGAGTGGCTGACTAGTCTCACGCTACATCATGACAGTCAGTTTTCGGCTTTCTCTACTGAGGTGTTCGGCCGGCCGAACCGGGGCACAATCGCAGTAGTTCTCCTGGTGCTACCTTAGCCGATAGAGCGGAACGTATGGTAGCCAAACACAGGAGCCGGGCAACCCAACATTTGACCAAAGACATGATTCGGAGCCGATGCATATAATGCCAAAACTCGCGACGCCGAACACTCCCTAAGGTGTTCGGTCTTTATGAGTGCGGGCGAAACAGCACCCTTTGTTAAAAAAGCCCCTAGTGTCCAGGTATGTGCAAAAATTCTGATGTGGCCACATGCCAAGACGCCAGCCTCCTCCTTGGTTATATCAGAAAAAACCAGGGGATGTGTAGCAACAAGAGACAGTAAAAAAGGTTTACGCAGGGTCTTAATCTAAAAAGAATCCTTTAGTACGGGTCCCTACTGCACGTCTGCGCCTGTGTCTCCGTTGCGCCGTATCCTGGACGGGCGCCGCACGACCTTCATCTGTAAAAGAGAGGAACTTAGTTGAAAACGGGTCGTGCCGAACAAAAGTTTAAAATAAACAAAGTATAAAGTAAAATATATAAAATTGAGCTTTATTGTCTCTGCATGTAGCCCCTAGTTCGGGGGTGTATGGCCACGAAGCCTGCTTTAATGATGATTTTGTACCGAACTTGTCTATCCGCGTTCGTGGTCTTTAATGACCTATTTCGAAGTTGTTTGGCCGGTGGGGCCATTTTACTGTGGGCTGTCAAGGCGGCCGCACAGACCTCCGCTTGGGGGAGGCGCGCTTTAGTGCTTCCCCTTTAAAGAGATGATGCCCCGTGGACCGGGCATCTTAAGCGTGAGGGATGCATAATGCGGTATCGCGTTAAAGCGAGCGGAAGCTTCGCGTCCCAGTAGTGCTTGATAGCGACTTGAGAACGGGACGATATGGAAAGTCAGCTTTTCGCAGCGGAAGTTATCGGCAGCGCCGAATATAACTTCGAGCCGGAGAAAACCCATACAATGGGTCTCCAGACCAGGTGTTACCCCTTGAAAGGAGGTTTTGCTGCGACGGATTCTTGCTGGGTTTATCCCCATGTGATGGATTGTATCCTGATATATCAGGTTTAGTCCACTGCCGCCGTTCATAAGGACATTTGAAAACTGGAGTCCGCCAATGATTGGATCGAGTATCAAGGCAGTCCAGCCTGCATTCTTGATACTTCTAGAATAATCTAGCTGATTGAAGATGATTGGTTTTGACAACCAGTGGCAAGACCCTTTGGGGATAGGTCGTGTGATGTGTGCCTTTATGGGCGCCGCACGTTTTGTTATGTGAAGTAAGTTCACTGTTTTTACTTCTTGTGGGAAGTTCTTTTGTTTCCTGGTGCTCTGCTTTTGGGGTTCGTCCTCGTCTTCGCTTGGTATGTCGAGCCCCTTGTGTTCGGCATTGAGTCTGCCGGATTGTTTGAAAACCCAACAATCTCTGTGGGTATGGTTAGCAGGCTTCCCGAGAGTACTGTGTATCTGACATATCCTATCCAGGATTTGATTTAAGTTGGATGGATCGTCCCTGTTATCCTGGAGGGGTGGTTTTGTCTGATTTTGACGTGAGCCTTTGAATCCGGCATTGACTGTCGTGCTCTTCGGAATTTTTTCCTTAGTCCGGCGACGATCCTTGTTGCGTCGCGGTTTTCCGTTTCCATCCTGAATTTCGGATGTACTTGGGTCGCTGGGGCTGCATCTTGCCAGCCAGCTGTCCTCTCCTGCACAAAAGCGTGTCATGAGGCTTGTTAGTGCGGCCATTGTTCTTGGATTTTCTTGGCCGAGGTGTCTGGCGAGCCATTTGTCTCGGACGTTATGACTGAAAGCTGCTAAGGCTTCGGCATCCGGACAGTCGACTATCTAATTCTTTTTAGTGAGGAATCTATTCCAGAACTGCCGAGCTGATTCTCCGGGATGTTGAGTTATGTGACTAAGATCGTCTGCATCCGGAGGGCGGACATAGGTGTCGGTGTACTAAAATAGGGGTACCTTAGTACCCCGAACTTGTGCACGGGCAGTCGTAGCACCCCATGGCAAGGCTTGCCAGGCGATCGCCAAAACTCTCCATGGTCCCTTTTTGGACCATCCAAGAACAAAGCATTCGAGCCAAGGCCCCGGCAAGAGGAGCTTGCCGGGACGGCCGCTCGAAGCACAAGGCCCCGGCAAGAGGAGCTTGCCGGGAAGGCCGACCAGGGCACGACAAGAGACTTGCTGCGACGCGCCACGCGTCCCGGCAAGGACCGGTGAGCAACAAGCTCCCGGGCGCGACAAGGCATCAACCGCGGCAAGGCGCTTGCTGCGGCAAGTCACCACCCCGCGCCTGCGTTCCAGCTCATCCACCCACGCATCGCTCTGGGGCCATTCCAGGCGTACGTGGCGAGAGGTTGCGCAGCCAGGGGCATGCGATGGCGAAGCAACGCTGATAGGGTAGCCGTCGTGGCAAACGGTGGCGCCCCTGACGGTCCCTTTTCTGCACTATTTGGCGACCCAGACGGGCATTTAATGCCCTTGTCCCCTGCCGTCGGAGTTAGGTATGATAGCACTGTGCAAACAGCTGTACCCAACACAGCGTTTTCCAGTTTTACCCCCGCCTACGTTGCCACCTGTGGGTAACCCCTTGCGCATATAAAAGGAGGCCCCATGCGCAACGTGGAGGGAGGAGGAAGGAGGCCACTCACGCTCGGTCTGATTAGTTGCCTGAGTGTACTGTAGCACTCAGCGCTCCCGAACAAGAACACAATACAAACCACAAAACAGCAGTAGGGTTTTACGCATCCGTGAGGCCCGAAGCTGGGTAAACCCCTTGTGTGCATCGCCTCGATCCGCTCTTCGCGCGACCTCCGCCCCCCCCCCCCCCCCCCCGCCGAACCAGAAAGGGGCTCGGTCCCCATAGGTGTTCGTGGAGGCAGATTTCCCTCGACATCTTTGGCGCGCCAGGTAGGGGGCGTCGAGGTTGTGTGAACCTGATCCGGTGTCTGCACAGGCTAGATCTCCATCATCTTCTTCGACATGCCACCGAAGAAGAAGGCTCCGGAGGTGGCTGGTCCGTCCGCGTCAAACCCACCGCCCCTGGAGCAAACGGGTGGTCGAGACGGCACCGGCGGCGGAACGGGCGTCGCCGAACCAGCTCATGGTGCCACGGCGTCTGAACATGCACCGCGCCCCTCTTAGGAGGCACGGGACAAGCAGCGTCTTGGCACTCATGGTGCCATACGCTCGCTGGACCCAGATCGAGCTGGCGGATCCCAGGGTGCTCAAGGCTAGCATACACACCAACGTGCTGGCGCGAGCGTGGCGCGACTGCCTGGTCCGGGTGTTGCTCCTTCTAACGTAGTTAGAAGTTCGAGCACATCCCGCTCCACGCGCCGCTCGCCACCGTTGCCCGCCACTCCAGCAGAAGCTCTAGCACGAGCTCAGCTGCTCCTAGACTACCCTCCAACGGCGGCCAAGCTCGACGACTGGAGGGCCACGATACAGAGTCTCATCGGCTTCGCTAACGGCGACACCCCGCGGCAGCACAGTGCGTCGCAGCCGCGGCAGGTCGGCCAGGCGAGAACCGATGGCGCCAAGACCGGTGGGGGTGCGACCACCGTGCATTCCCATCCCCAAAGGCCAAGATCGCCGACTCACCGGAGCCATCACGACAACGACTCCACCGCGTCATCAAATCCGCGAACTCGTCGCGATCAACGCCAAGTTCTTCACGAACGAGAGCAAGAGGACGCTCGTACGCGCATCGAGCGTCGGAGAGAAGCGCGGCGTTAATCAGACCAGCGCGCTGGGCCCTCTGTCGATATGCATGCGCCGGGGGGACCAAGCGACCTGCCGTACGCGGTAGGCTGCCCTGCGTTCACCCGTGAGCTGCGGCAAGTCCAGTGGCCCAGCACGAAGAATTTGAAGCCAGACGTACCAGAGAAGTACGACGGCAAGTCGCATCCGTCGGAGTTCCTCAGCATCTACACCATTGCGGTGCAGGCTGCTGGAGGGCGAGACGACAAGATCCTTGCCAACTACTTCCCGCTGGTACTCAAATCCAACGTCAGATCCTGGCTCATGCACTTGCCGGATAACTCCATAACCTCCTGGACGGACTTGTGCCATCAGTTTGTTGGCGCCTTTACAGGTGGCCACAAACCCCATGGCCAAGCGAGCGACCTTCATCTGCTCGTCCAGAAGGAAGGGGAATCCTTGCGCAAGTTCATCCAGAGATTCAGCCGTGTGCACTACAACATCCCAGACGTCCACCCTGCCGCGGTCATCAGCGCGTTCCATCAGAACGTGCGTAACCGCAGGATGCGGGAGGAGATGGCGATGTGCAAGATCAAAGACGTCAGCGAGCTATATGCCCTGGCCGACAAGTGTGCACGTGCTGAGGAAGGAAGGAAACTCCCCGGAGAGAACACCGGAGCAGGAGACTCTGACAGTGAGGATACCGCCCCGGCAAGGAAGAACCGGCGCGGAGCAACAGGAAGAAGAAGAGCCAAGAAGTACTGGTTGTTGAGCAGTCCGGCGATGAAGGCGCCTCCAAGAAGGCCCAGGCAGGTAGCTCCGGCAAGGAGGTTGCCGGATGAGCCAACTGCCAGGCTGTGGCGGTCGCCGACAAGCGGGACGGCACCAACAAGCAGTACTGCAACATCCACCGCACCAAGGGCCATGACCTCCAGAGCTGCAAGCAGGTCGAGCGGCTCGTCGAGCTGCAAAAGGCCGAGTACAAGCGACGCGACAAGGAGAGAGCCCGGGAAGGTGGTGGACGATCAGGCACGAAGCGCCCCGGCCAGGGAGGACGCCGCGGCAAGGACAAGCAGCGGCAAGCAGACAGACCTCCCCGCGGCCGCGACAAGAACGAAGACGACGGCGAAGACGAAGACATGGATGATGTCGAGACCAGTGAGCAGGAGTTTCAGAAAGCCACAGAGGTCTTGTGCGTAGACGGCGGTGCTTCCCTGCATACTTCTCACCGCCAGCTCAAGCAGTGGGCGTGGGAAGTCAATGCAGCGGAACCACCCGTCGAGTCGCGCAAGCCTCTGAAATGGTCCAGCACGCCTATCATCTTTGATATTGAGGACCACCCTGACCGCACAACTGCGATCGGGTGCTTGCCGATGTTGGTCTCACCAACAGTCCGCAACCTCAAGGTCACTAAGATGCTAGTCGACGGCGGGGCCGGCTTGAACCTGATCTCCTCCGTTGTGCTCCAGAATCTCCAGGTCCCTGACAGTGAGCTCGAAGAGACCGGCACATTCCAAGGAATCAACCCGGGAAGGAGCAAGCCGAAGGGGAAGATAACGTTGCCGGTGACATTTGGCAGCGAGCTGAACTTCAGGACAGAGAGGAACACTTTTGACGTTGCCGATTTTCCATTGCCCTACAGTGGAATTCTCGGCCGTCCGGCGCTCGCCAAGTTCATGGCGGCCTCTCACTACGCATACAACATGCTCAAGATGCCAGGCCCGATAAGCGTCATCTCTGTCCCCGGCGACAATAAGGATGCCCTTATCTGTGCCGACAAGATCTACCGGGAAGCAGCGGCCGCGACGGATCGCAAGCCACTTGCCGCTGAAGCTCCCGGAGGGAAGAAGAAGACCAAGCCTGGCAAGTGCTCTGGTGCCCACTCCGGCAAGCGCACCTCTTCGGAGTGCTGCGCTATCGTTGAGGACGCGCCATCGAGCTCCACCGGCAAGAGTAAGAAGTTAATGGCAGCCTCGCCAACGACCAAGAAGGTGTCCGCCAAGGAGGACGGCACTGGTGGTACCTGCACCATCAGTGCCACTCTCGACCCCAAATAGGAAAGCGCGCTCGTTGCTTTCCTGCGGGCGAATGTCGATGTTTTTGCCTGGCAACCATCTGACATCCCCGGCGTTCCCAGGAAAGTGATTGAGCACCACCTCGCCGTCTGTCCTCATGCGCGGCCCATCAAGCAGAGAGTCAGGAAGCAAGCGGTGGAGCGCCAAGAGTTCATCGCAGAAGAGATCAAGGAGTTGGAAGCGGCAGGCCTTGTCAGAGGTGTGCTCCATCCGACGTGGTTGGCCAATCCTGTTGTCGTGCGCAAAGCAAATGGGAAATGGAGGCTTTGCATCGACTTTACTGATGTTAACAAAGCTTGTCCCAAAGATCCCTTTCCCTTGCCGCGCATTGACCAGATTGTCGACTCCACGGCCGGATGTGACCTGCTTTCATTTCTGGACGCATACTCAGGGTACCATCAGATCTTCATGGCTGAAGAAGATGAGGAAAAGACCGCATTCATCACTCCATGTGGCACGTACTGTTTCGTACGGATGCCTTTCGGTTTGAAGAATGCCAGTTCGACGTTTGCGACGGTTGTCCATACCGCTTTTGAGCCGCAAATCCACAGAAATGTGGAAGCCTACATGGATGACATAGTGGTCAAAAGCAGGAACAGGGCAACCCTGATTCAAGATTTAGAAGAGACCTTTGCGAACCTGCGCAGGATCAGCCTCAAGCTCAACCCCGAGAAGTGAGTGTTTGGAGTCCCTCCCGGCAAACTTCTCAGGTTCTTCGTGTCTCAGCGAGGAATCTAAGCCAATCCAAACAAAATCAAGGCCATCGAGCAGATTGAAGCACCAACACGTGTCAAGGATGTACGAAGGCTTGCCGGCTGCGTCGCGGCTCTCAGCAGGTTTATTTCCAAGTCTGCAGAATGCGCCCTGCCATTTTTCAAAGTTTTGAAAAAGGCGGGTCCAGTAAAATCGACTCCGGAAGCGGAGGCTGCGCTGCAGGACTTGAAGAAATACATGTCCTCCGCTCCAATACTTGTCGCGCCTAAACCACAAGAGAAGTTGCTGCTGTACCTAGCGGCAACCAATCAAGTGGTTAGTGCTGCGTTAGTAGCGGAGAGGGAGGCAGATGATGGGCTAGCGATCGCGGCAAGCGCGTCCAGCGACAAGCAAGAGGCTTCCCCAACAAGCTCTGGCCCCGACAAGGATGAATCTGCGCAGGAGCGAGTGGAGGTGTAGAGGAAGAGAATGGTGCAGCGCCCAGTTTACTTTGTCAGCTCCCTTCTGCAGGGGGCTAGGTCAAGGTACTCTGGTGTGCAGAAATTGCTTTTCGGCCTTCTCACGGCCTCGAGAAAGCTGCGCCATTACTTCCAAGCACATGAGATTACAGTTGTCACCCGCTTTCCGCTGAAGAGGATACTGCAGAATCCAGAAGCAACAGGCAGGATTGTCGAGTGGGCGCTGGAACTGACAAGCTTCGGTCTCAAATTCGAGAGCGCTTCAACTATCCAAAGCAGAGCATTGGCGGAGTTCATAGCAGAGTGGACCCCGACGCCAGACGAAGAGATCCCAGAGACGAGCATCCCCGTCAAAGAAGCAAGCAAAGAGTGGCTGATGTATTTTGATGGTGCTTTCTCGCTGCAAGGTGCCGGTGCTGGCGCGTTGCTTATCGCGCCCACCGGAGAGCATCTCAAGTACATAGTCCAGATGCACTTCCCCAAGGAACAAGCAACCAACAATACTGTAGAGTATGAAGGTTTGCTCGCCGGTCTCAGGATCGCGGCAGAACTTGGGATCAAGAAGCTCATTGTCAGGGGTGACTCGCAGCTTGTCGTCCGCCAAGTGAACAAAGATTACCAGAGTCCGTTTATGGAAGCGTACGTTGATGAAGTGAGGAAGCTAGAAGAGCGCTTTGACGGCCTGCAAATGGAACACGTTCCAAGAGCTGAGAACGACATTGATGATGGCCTGTCAAAGTGCGCAACACTTAAGTTACCTGTGGAACCAGGAACCTTTGTGCTCAAGCTGACTCAGCCATCCGTAAAACCATCAACCGGACAGAGCAAGAAGAGGAAGTTGGTCTCCGGCGACTATCTTCCGGCAGAGCTCCCCGGAGCCGCCGCCAAGAAGGTCCCCAAGATCGACGCCAAGAGCGCTGAGGAGCCATCTGCTCCGGCAAACCCCAGGGTTTGTTTCGTAGAAGCAGGCGCTCCCGACAAGTTTTGCCCTGGCAAGCTTGCCGGGGAACGTCAAGCTCCGGCTGAGCCCCAGATCCTCGCCGTAGAAGCGGACGTTCCCGCAGCAGCAGATGTGCCTTCAGTCCTTGTTGTCGAGCCATAGGCTCCAGCATGGGCGCAGCAGACTGTCCATTTCCTCCAGAACGGAGAACTTCCCGAAGAACAACAAGAAGCGGAAAGAGTAGCCCGGTGCTCGAGTATGTACCAGTTCGTCGACAACACGCTGTACAGAAGAGGGCGCAACGGTGTGAAATTGAAGTGTATTTCCCGGGAAGACGAACAAAAGCTGTTGGCAGAGATACAATGGAGGCATATGTGGTCACCACATTGGCGCCAGAGCACTTGCCGGCAAAGCGTTCCGGCAAGGTTTCTTCTGGCCGACAGCCCTCCAGGATGCAACTGCACAAGTAACCAAGTGTGAAGCGTGCCAGTTCCATTCCAAGCAGATACACCAGCCAGCTCAAGCTCTCCAGACGATCCCTTTATCCTGGCCGTTTTCGGTCTGGGGGCTCAACATCCTCGGCCCCTTCCCCCGAGCTGTCGGGGGCTTTGAGTACTTGTACGTCGCAATCGACAAGTTCACAAAGTGGCCGGAAGTGGAACCAGTGAGGAAGGTGACAGCACAGTCAACAGTCAAGTTCTTCAGGTTGATTGTTTGCCGCTTCGGGATCCCCAATAGGATCATCACCGACAACGGTACGCAATTCACGAGCCGCGCCTTCATGCAATACGTCCAAGATCTCGGCGCCAAGGTCTGCTTCGCTTCTGTTGCTCATCCCAAGAGCAACGGTCAAGCGGAAAGGGCCAATGCCGAAGTGCTGCGCGGGCTCAAGACCAAAACTTTCGACAGGCTGCACAAGTGCGGAAGAAACTGGATCGAGGAGCTGCCGGTGGCTCTTTGGTCGATCAGAATGACGCCAAATCGAGCCACTGGCCAGACACCATTTGCTCTAGTCTATGGAGCAGAAGCAGTTACCCCCACGGAACTCGTATACGGGTCACCTCGAGTGCTCGCTTATGATGAGCTTGAGCAAGAGCGGCTGTGTGAAGATGACGCGCTGCTCCTTGAGGAAGATCGTCTTCAGGCTGCTGTGCGAGCCTCTCGCTACCAGCAAGCTTTGCGTCGCTACCATAGCCGCAAAGTTAAGGCCAGAAGCTTCGAGGAAGGCGACCTTGTTCTTCAGCGCACTCCGTCTGCCAAGAATCATAACAAGTTGACGCCGAAGTGGGAAGGCCCTTACCGGGTGAGACGAGTCACGAGGCCCGGCGCTGTCCGCCTTGAGACCGAAGATGGCACTCCGGTGAGCAACTCCTGGAATATTGAGCATCTTCGTAAGTTTTACCCGTAAGGCGCGGTTGTCGGACCCCGTCCGGGAACCACCCTTTTTTACAAGGCTTGCCGCTGTTGCATGTAATCCTTTGTACAAAGCCAGGCGCAGACCCTGAGCAGCAGTAAATGAAGCGCTGGTGCCCTAAGTTTTAGCATGCATGCTGAGTCAAGTCTCGTCCTTGCTTAGGGTTGATAGTGCCTAACAGCTGCTAACCCCTAGCTTATAGGTCGGGTCTGCGTCCTTTTTTCCTGTTCTTTCGTTTCCTTTGGTTCGCAGGGTTTTGCATATCCTGGCCAGACCGCTTAAGGACGAAGAAGAGAAGAAGGGCGGACCAGCATCTGGTCCCCGGCAAACCAGTGTTGTCGGGGGCTACAAGTACAAAGATTCGCCCGCGGCAAGCCAAAGTTGCCGGGGGCTGCAATCCCAGATAAGTTTTTCATCCCTTATCATGCATTCTCTTATGGACTGAGGAGCCTTCGCTGTCGGAGGAGCTATCGACCCAGCACCGGGCCCGGGTCCCGAAGCACCCGAAGACCTTGACGGAGAGGAGGTCTCCCTCCATCAACTTAAAATGGAGGGTGAACCCCTCCATCAAGCTATGGATACGGGCGAACGTGTTCCACCCTCGACCAAGATACATCACGCCGGGGGCTGGGGACTCAACGTGGACCCGCGTGCCACTGATCCCGCAGCCCCTCATGCGCAGTCTTAGCGTCTCGGGTTGTTCCATCTCCATCACGCTTGCGAAGGGGGGCGGGAGGCGGAGGCGACGACGAGGCGCCCGGTGCAGCCTGACGAAGAACTCGCAAGGGTCGTCCCCGATGTGGACTGCCGTGAGAAGAGGGGCCGCTGGCGGAGGCGAAGCCGGCGCGTCGCCCCGTCCGCCTCGGCCCCAAGCGCCTCGGCCTCGTCCACGACCTCGCCCCCTCCCCCTTCCCCTTACGGTTGGCTCCGCCACCGCGGGTGCAAGGGGAGGAGGGGCGCGTTGCCTAGCGGCGACCCTCGCCGCCACCGATGAAGGACCAGGGTTCCCTTTCTCCATGGCGAATGGAGAGAGGGGATCAGAAGCTGAAGAGAAGCAAAGATGAAGGAGTGTGGGTTTTCGTCGCCCCCCCCCCCTCTTGCTCTTTATAAAGGAGCAGGGTGGGGGCTTGGCCGCCCCGCTCAGCCAATCAGGACGCAGGAAGAGCAGGCGACTGGGACCGGCCTGCTGCCTCGACCCGCGACGGCCCGGTTTCCTGCCTCCACCGTCCGCGACTCCAGGTGCAAGGAAGCCGCGTGGCTGGCGTGCAGAACCAAGGCGACGGATGAGGCAACCTCCCCTCGACCCATGACCGTGGGGAGCGGACGCCTCGGAAACCGTGCCTCGGCCCCGTCCAGCAAACGAGCCACGCCTCCACGCCTCCCTCCACTTATGGAGATAGCACGAACCGTCCCGCTTTATTGCGACGTGACGCATGCCTGCGGGGATCAGCTCCGCGCACGCCGCCCACGTCACGCACACCTCTCCCCACGATGCCACGTTCGATGTGTGCCGTTCGGGGAGGACGTGGTGGATGCAGAAGAAGATGCAGCGTGACCCAAGCCGCTCGTGCCCGTGCACTGTTTTGGGCCTGGCCCAACAGCGCTCGGCACCGTGTATGGCCCAGGCCCGGGGGCTCCTGTCGGTGTACTAAAATAGGGGTACCTTAGTACCCCGAACTTGTGCACGGGCAGTCGTAGCACCCCGCGGCAAGGCTTGCCAGGCGATCGCCAAAACTCTCCATGGTCCCTTTTTGGGCCATCCAAGAACAAAGCATTCGAGCCAAGGCCCCGGCAAGAGGAGCTTGCCGGGACGGCCACTCGAAGCACAAGGTCCCGGCAAGAGGAGCTTGCCGGGAAGGCCGACCAGGGCACGACAAGAGACTTGCTGCGACGCGCCACGCGTCCCGGCAAGGACCGGTGAGCAACAAGCTCCCGGGCGCGACAAGGCATCAACCGTGGCAAGGCGCTTGTCGCGGCAAGTCACCACCCCGCGCCTGCGTTCTAGCTCATCCACCCACGCGTCGCTCTGGGGCCATTCCAGGCGTACGTGGCGAGAGGCTGCGCAGCCAGGGGCATGCGGTGGCGAAGCAACGCTGACAGGGTAGCCGTCGTGGCAAATGGTGGCGCCCCTGACGGTCCCTTTTCTGCACTGTTTGGGCGACCCAGACGGGCATTTAATGACCTTGTCCCTTGCCGTCAGAGTTAGGTATGATAGCACTGTGCAAAAAGCTGTACCCAACACAGCGTTTTCCAGTTTTACCCCCGCCTACGTTGCCACCTGTGGGTAACCCCTTGCGCATATAAAAGGAGGCCCCATGCGCAACGTGGAGGGAGGAGGAAGGAGGCCACTCACGCTCGGTCTAATTAGTTGCCTGAGTGTACTGTAGCACTCAGCGCTCCCGAACAAGAACACAATACAAACCACAAAGCAGCAGTAGGGTTTTACGCATCCGTGCGGCCCGAAGCTGGGTAAACCCCTTGTGTGCATCGCCTCGATCCGCTCTTCGCACGACCTCCGCCCCCCGCCGAACCAGAAAGGGGCTCGGTCCCCATAGGTGTTCGTGGAGGCAGATTTGCCCCGACATCTTTTCGCCACGTACGCCTGGAATGGCCCTAGAGCGACGCGTGGGTGGAGGAGGAAGGAGGCCACTCACGCTCGGTCTGATTAGTTGCCTGAGTGTACTGTAGCACTCAGCGCTCCCGAACAAGAACACAATACAAACCACAAAGCAGCAGTAGGGTTTTACGCATCCGTGCGGCCCGAAGCTGGGTAAACCCCTTGTGTGCATCGCCTCGATCCGCTCTTCGCGCGACCTCCGCCCCCCCCCCCCCCGCCGAACCAGAAAGGGGCTCGGTCCCCATAGGTGTTCGTGGAGGCAGATTTCCCCCGACAATAGGTCCCCTGAAAATTTGCTCGGAAAGCATCCTCGAGCTCTTCCCAACTTCCAATTGTGTTTTCAGGAAGGCTTTTAAGCCAATGCCAGGCTGGCCCTTTAAGCTTAAGGGGTAGATATTTGATGGCATGGAGATCATCTCCTCTGGCCATATGTATGTGGAGGATATAATCCTCGATCCAGACTCCAGGGTCTGTTGTTCCATAATATGCCTCTATGTTTAAGGGTTTGAATCCGTCTGGAAATTCATAGTCCAGAACCTCATTGGTGAAACATAGGGGGTGTGCGGCGCCCCTCTATTTGGGTGTGCCGGATTCCGACGATGGCTTTATTGCATTGCTTGCGAGAGCTTGCTTTCTTGGCCCATAAATGGACCGAACTGGGCCATGATGCCAATCCTTAGCGCCACATGCCGCTTTATGGGGTAGTCTATCCGACCGTGTGGCTTTCTTATTTTTTGAATGCGAGGGCTCTAGGGCCTCTTCGTCGAATTCGGGCAGTAGCTTTCTTTTCGGAAAGCTTTTAGTGCGGCGACCGTCACCGTATTTATCTGCAGTGTTGATTACTTTACTCCATCTAATCCGGAGTGCATCTTCCGCTGACTTTAGCTTTCGCTTCTGCTTTTTCAGGTTGCGTGCTGTTGCAATGAGCCTCTTGTGGAGATTCTTCTGCTCCATGGATTTATCCGACGTAAGGTCTTCCGGAATGCCGTTTTCGCCGGGGGAGGGAGTTTCGGTTTCTCTATATGTGTTGCCCTGTTCGGACGGCTGCTCTAAGGCCTGCTCGTCATCTACCGGCTTGTCCTGCTCTATGGTTGGGTTTTTATCAAGGCGGGGCTTGGGTCAGCGTTTATGCCGACGCTTTGATTGCTTTCCGGGGGGTCGATCTCCCGTTCCATCCCCTTTTTCCTTGTTGTCACTTCCTTTAGGGGTATCCACCATGTACACATCGTGAGATGAGGTGGCTGTCCAATGCCCTATGGGCGTTGGTTCATCGCTATCTCCTGCATCGTCATCCATGTTGTCGATGTCTGCGGAGTCGAAGTTGAGCACGTCATTTAGGTTGTCGACAGTGGCTACCAACTGGGTGGTGGGTGGGCTTTGAATTTCTTCATCGTCCGTATCCCATCATTGCTGACCGTAGTTCGGCCAGGACTCTCCTGATAAAGATAGAGACTTGAGAGAGTTCAGGATATCGCCAAAAGGCGAGTGCTGAAAGATGTCCGCGGCGGTGAACTCCATTATCGGCGCCCAATCGGATTCGATTGGCAGGGGCGCGGGGGGTTCGGAATTCGTGGAGGAGTCCGGACCCTCGGAGTCATGGGTCATGTAGAGTGTGGGGATGGCGTTCGGCTCAATCGCCTTTGAGATCGCAGCCCCCGAGGTGACGTCCAACCGCTCATCCTCGATCGGCGCAATAGGCTCCGAGTTAAGGGTCAGAACCGGTGCGGGTGCGGCCTCCAGGACACTGTTCGGAGGCAGAGCTAGATCATGCCCCTCGGGATAGTGCGGCGCGCTTGGCCGTGGCTCGAATCCATTGAATATCAAATCTCCGCGGATATCAGCCGTGTAGTTTAAGCTTCCAAACCTGACTTGATGGCCAGGGGCGTAGCTTTCGATCTGCTCCAGGTGGCCAAGCGAATTGGCCCGCAGAGCATAGCCGCCGAAGACGAAGATCTGTCCGGGGAGAAAAGTCTCACCCTGACCTCATCGTTGTTGATGATCAAAGGAGCCATCGGGCCTAAAGGCGACGACACAGAGGAACTCTCAATGAAAGCACCAATGTCGGTGTCAAAACCGGCGGATCTCGGGTAGGGCGTCCCGAACTGTGCGTTAAGGCCGGATGGTAACAGGAGACAAGGGGCACGATGTTTTTACCCAGGTTCGGGCCCTCTCGATGGAGGTAATACCCTACTCCTGCTTGATTAATATTGATGATATGGGTAGTACAAGAGTAGATCTACCACGAGATCAAGGAGGCTAAACCCTAGAAGCTAGCCTATGGTATGATTCTTGTGTATGGAGTTGATTGTCCTACGGACTACAACCCTCCGGTTTATATAGACACCGGATAGGGTTTGGGTTACACAGAGTCGGTTACAATGGTAGGAGATCTTGAATATCCGCATTGCCAAGCTTGCCTTCCACGCCAAGGAAAGTTCCATCCGGACACGGGACGAAGTCTTCAATCTTGTATCTTCATAGTCCAGGAGTCTGCCGAAGGTATAGTCCGGCTACCCGAACACCCCCTAATCCAGGAATCCCTCAGTGGCCCTCCATTCGTCGAGCTTCTCCGTAGCAGGAGGGAAGTCGAGGAGCAGCTGCACGCGCGCCAAGGCTTTTGCTGGCGTAGGCGGCGGCGAGAGCTGCATGGACTGTGACGCGCTCCGGCCTCTAACCACATTAGAAGGATCTCTATCACGGCCTTGCGGCTGTGCGCCGTCTTTGCCAGCACCTCGGCGTGCATGCTGGCCTTCTCCATCCCGTGAATGATGCACAGGACTGTTCCCACGGCGGCGCCCACGGTCACCGGTGTGGTGGCGCTGCTCGTCGCACACAACCTGGGACGAGCGTGACGGTGGAAACGACACCTATGGAATCCCTGGGATCCCGTCTATGGTTGGCGGGCGCGAGGTTGTGCAAAGAGCGGGTTTGAAAGGAAGCACACGGATCGTTTACCCAGGTTCGGGGCGCGAAGGTGCGTAATACCCTAGTCCTGCTTTGGTGGATGTATTAGAGTGTTCTTATGTTCTTGAGCTAGCTGTCGGGTGTAACTTGCCCTAAAGATCAGAATCCCCCTCCTGGGCGCCTCGAGCCTCCTTTTATAGGCAAAAGGGGTCGCCACAGTGGCACATAGGAGGTGGAAAGGTGCATAGTAGATGAGTCTATCCTCTGGCATCATCGGACAAACACATTTAATGCGCTGCCGATGTGTCCCTCTCGCTTTATCAGGGACGGCAAGGAAGCACGTCCCAGCGGTCACCGCCTCGCCTGGCTTTGACACGCGCCCAAGCTGATGAGGCCTTGCGGCGCCACATTGGCTGGCTGCTGGGCTAGCGCGGTGGTGGAGCCTTCACGAAGGGCCGCATGCCACCACGCAGGTGCGTGCTGAATCGGTGTAGAGGCCGCCCGTCGCCACACAGGTGCCTTCCCAACTAGTCGAGCTAGCAGCTGCTTGGGGATGGCGATGGAGTCTTGGCTGGTGCGGGCCTGGCTGTGGCCCTACTGATGACCTCAGCAAGGGTCTTGCCGGGGACCCGGCAACGGTCTTGCCGCGGCGCTGCGGTCGTCCCCGGCAAGGCGCTTGTCGGGGGTCTTGTGGATTTCCTCGGTTAGGATCCCGTTGAGGGTCGTCGTCTTCTGGTCCTCATCTGATCTCGTGTATTTATGATCTTCACAAAGATCTGCATGACACCACGGAGGTGCCTCTCGGGCCCTAGTCCCAAGGTAGTTGTTGGCGGTGGAACCCTTGGGCTCAAGGAAAGCGCGCTCCACTGGCGTTAGGCAAGTTGCCCCGGCAAGACTCTTGCCGGGGCTGCGGAGGCCACCCAGGCAGGGGTCTTGCCGGGGGGTCCACCTTGCCCTCTTTCTCTTTGTGTTTCTTGTCTTTGGCGTTGGCTTGGTTGTCTTGTGCTTTGGCTTCTCTCCGGCTTCCCTCCTCTACCCTGCTAAGTGTGGCCGTGGCGCACGGCTCTGACTGCCCGTGCACAAGTAAAGGGGTCAAAAGGAGGGCCCCTACTTTTGTACACCGACAGGAGCCCCCTGGTATGGGCCACACATAAGTGCGACGCGTTGTTGGGCCAGGCCCAGAATGGTGTGCGGGCAGGTGGGGCGGATTTTTAACGTAATAAGTGTTTCGTCCGCCGTGCTTCCCCACGACCCGCGTTGAACGCACGACGTGGAGGGTCGTGTGTGACGTGGGGGTCATGCATGGGGCGATCTCCGCACACATGCATCACATTGCAGTTAATGGGAAAGGAGGCGGCCCGCGCCTTCCCCGTAAAAAGGAATAATCACGGGCGCGCTGCTCATTTACCCCCTACGTCTTCTTCAATCTCAAAACCGTCGTCCCCTTCTCCTTCCTTCCCAAGCTTTCGCCTTTGCTCGCCGCCGACGCGACTTCGCCGTCCTCCGTCTTCTACTTCTCACAGCCACCATGGCCCCCAAAACCAGCAACAAAGGCAAGGGAGTGGCCAAGGACGCCGGGGCGACGGAACCGCCGGAGAGCGAGTTGGCGGCGCAGTGGACGCAGCTCGCCTACTTCCCCTCGACGGTCGACGTGTTCGAACTCCGGGACTGCTTCAAGCCCCTATGGGGGTGCAAGACGCGGGGGGGGGGGGGGGGGAGACGACGGGGCATCCAACCACGCGCGTCATCCCCGCCAATTGCGCCGAGGCCGCCCCGAATCGGTACCCGTTCTTCGTCGATTACTTTTCTTGCGGCCTTTGCCCCCCTTTCTCCAATTTTTTTCAACGATATCATGCACACATTTGGCTTCCACCTCCTGGATTTTACTCCAAACACCGTGGCGTGCATGGCTCTGTTCACCCATCTCTGTGAGGGCTTCGCCGGAGTTCTTACCAACACGGTGCTCTTCCGCCATTATTTTTACCCTCCCATCCAGAAGGGAGGCGCCATTTCTGGTTGCGTCGCCTGGATCCCAAGGTCCAGGGGACGTACCCGGAGGGCGCCCAGAAGGAGAGGTGGGAAGAATGGCGGGGCCGGTGGTAATGGATTGAGGAGGATGACCCACAGGCTTTCTGCCGGGTCCGCCAGGCGCCGCCAGTTTGTAGGAACGACTGGGGCGACCTTGACGCCCAGGATGACAAGCTCAAGATCGCCACCACTAGGATCCACCGCCTCACCATCGCCGGGGCTTACCTTGGAGATGATTGGGGTGGATTTCCTCCGCCGCTGAATCACTCCTCTGCACAACAAGGGGAGGCCGGCCTGGCTCTTCCAGAACACGGCTGGCATCATGAGGCTTCGCCCTGGCCTCAATCACAACTTCACGGTGATGGGGCACGCTCACTTCTGCCAGCGGATCTTCCAGCTCGACGTGAACCGCGACGGCTCCGGCAAGGCTTCCAAAACCGGCAAGGTCGCCAAGGGGCCCTTGTTTGGGTTGTTGGCGGGGGTGGTCCCACTGAGCAACATCTCGCGCCAGACCGACATCATTGCCATGATGCCGGACTGCAACGCGCATGGTCCCGTCCCAAACTGGATCGCGCTGCCAGAGGAGTAGGTGCAGGAGTTTTTGACACTTTGGTGGAGGTGTATGTCCGCAACGAGCCGCTGCTCATCTAGGACACCACCCAGGCAGAGTTGGACTACATCGCCGCCAGGGCGGCGGAGGTGGAGCTCGCCAGGCAGGCCGGCAGCGCTGGCAGCATGGAGGACGAGGTCGCAGCAGCCGAGGAGGAGAGGGAGCTCGCCCAGTGGGCAGAGTCCGCTGGGGAGGCCAGCTGCGCCGGCACCGGGGCCCCTCTTATTGAGGATGTGGTCAACGAATCGTCAAAGGAGGAGGAGGAGGAGGAGGTCGAGGTTGTCGACTCTCCGACCACGGGGAGGGGGCGAGTCCTGCGGCGGGCCAGCTCTGGCAAGCAGGTCCGACCCGGCAGGGCCGCACAGCCGCAGCAGGCCCAGGAGGGGTCCGCATGCCAGACTAGGGCCGCGGCGGCAAGGAAGCTGGTGAAGACCGCAGTGAAGAAGAAAATAGATGTCTCCTCTTCATCCAAGCGGGGCCAGAACCCACCTTCTTCCCCCCTCCGGCAGACGGTGATTCAGAGGTCGTCTTCGATTGCGGGTCCCTCAGCCCAAGGAGGAAGAGGAAAGCAGCAGAAGAGAAGGTGGAGGATGAGTAAGTGTCTTGTTCCCTTTTGTCATCTCCATCTCCTCAAACTGTGCCGCTTATCTTGGATTGTTTTCATTTTTGCAGGGATGTGGAGACGCTGGCCCAGAGGGTGAAGAGGGCCAGGTCCTCGGCAGACAACCAGCCCCCGGCGGCAGCCTCAAGGGCGCCACTGGTGGCGGTGAGCAGCCTGGCAGGAGCTCCCGGAGCAGCCCCCAGCGTAAGTTCGCCGCTTGCCCCTCGTCAACGTGTGTTGGTGGGCATGATCCATTGGCGTTGATCTTGCCGAGATCGCAAGAGGAGGGCAGCAGCAGGAGGAGCCACTGAGGGCCACCCCCAACACGCCGCCCCCATCGACCACGTCGCCCCGAGGGGCATCCCCGGCAAGGGCGCCAAGCACCGAGCCCATGCACACGGAGGAGGAGGAGGCGAACTCGGGTGCCGGAGGCTCCACCTTGGCACCAAATGTCAGCGAGAAAGGGGCCACTTATTCCCAGCCCGGCACGGATTCGTCGTTCGCCTTCCGTCCCTGTCTTTTCTTTTTCTTTTTGAATCTTGTTCTTGGCTTCGCATTACCCTCTTCTCGATATCCAGATCCTCCCTCGGCGGACCGGGAGGACATAAACACCGTCATCGAGGACGTCGTCAAGGACGCCACGGCGGAGGCCGAGAAGATTGCCGCTGAGGAGGCCGCCAGGGGTGCGGCTGAGGATGCCGCCAAGGGGCCTGCCGGGGTGCCCGGCAAGGCTGCTGCCGAGGAGGGCGGCAAGGGGCCTGCCGGGGAGGCCAGCAAGGCTGCTGCCGAGGAGGAGGTGGTGGTTGATGACCAGCCTTCCTCCTTCGTTGCCTCTAGCTCTGGCACGTATCTGAAGGTGAGCGACGACCTTTTCGTCCACCTTCCAGGGACGTCGAGCTCCAGGGCGCCCATCGAGGGAGAGGTGTTCGACGAGGAGGTGCTAGCCGCCGCCGGGCTCGATCTTGTTGACGAGCCAAGCGCCGGTGGCGACGGTTCTCAGGAGGAGCGGCTTCTCCAGGCCATGGGCGCCAGCTTTTGGAAGCTTCAGGTGCTCCACCGCGCCCGCCTGGACAAGGCCAAGTCCAGGATGGCAACGCTGGACAAGGCGGAGGCGGACCTCAAGGGACGCGTCACCGAGACGCAAACTTGGTTCCGCCAAGCTTGTGAGGAGCTGAAGGCCGCCCAAGGCGAGCTGGCCAAGCGTGAGGTGGAGCTCACCATGAAGCGGGCTGACATCAAGAAGGCCCAGGAGACGGCAAAGAACCTGACAGCCAAAGCCGAGGCCGCTCGAACCCAGCACCAGGCCGCGCTGAACTCCCAGGAGGAGGACCTTGCTGCTCCTGAGGGGAAGCTTGCTGCGACTCTCCGCGGCAAGGACGAGGAGGTGGAGAAGCTCATTGCGCAGTGAACCCATGAGCTGGAGCAGAGGCACAGGGAGGCACTCAATGCCCAGGCTCTGGTTCACGCCGGCAAGGTGAAGGAGCTGGAGGTGGAGCGGGACGGGCAACGACGCTCTATTTGAGGCGCAGGGCGTGGTCCTCAGCAAGGCTGGGAAGCTTTTCAAGGCCAACAACTCCATCAAAGACCTCAAGCTGAAGCTGGAGGGTCTCGAGGGGATGCTGTCGGAGGGCAAGGCCCGGGAGGAGACCTTGGCCAAGGACTTGGAGGCCGAGAAGCAGCTGCGGAAGAACGAAACCGCCAACCACAAAGACTTTGTGGAGGATGAGAATCATTGGATCGGGCGCCTCGAAGGCATCGCTGGCAGGATCACCACGCAGCTGGCTATATGGGGATGCCAAATTTGAGGTATACCCCGGAGCGCAATGTGAGCCCCAACGCCAAGCTGACCATCTTCTTCGAGGGCGTCCTCGGGGCCCTGGAGCAGCTCCACCCCAATCAGGCGGCCTCCCTGGCCGATGAGGCCCGGAGGCTTTGCCGGGGTGCCATGACCAAGGTCCTGACCAAGGTGGCGCACTGGAATCCTGACCTTGACTTCGACGCCGTGCTGGAGAGCTTGCCGGAGGATGCGGACATCGCGACACTCAAGGAGCGTATCAAGCCCATCATCAGCCGCATCGATGGAATCCAGAGGGTGGAGGGCCAGCGCCGGGATTAGGCACCCCGTTTCTTATTGCCACTGCAGGTTCATGACCAAGACAATTTCTATCTTCAGTTAGATCCGTGGCAACAACTGATGTAATATAACTCTGCATTACTTTTGATACAATGCATGTTATTTTCATTTCTGATCTTCCTTTGTATGTCCGCCCTACGTTAACCGGGTAGGCTGGCCGGCGCGTAATCCCAGGGCGACACCATGAGGACGGATCCCCAATGGCCTGCCGGGTGTGCTTGCTGCCGAGCGAACCACCTTACCGCTGTCAACTCGGCTGCTCGAACTGTCGAGCTTGACTCGAGTCAAAATCGAGAGCGCTGCCAATTATGGAAGGCTACCCTGCCGCTCTCGACGCGGCCGCTTGAGCTGTTGAGCGGACTCGAAACAGAGCAAGGGTGTTGCCAATAGCAGGAGGGCCCCTTTGCGTGCAGGCTTTCCATACATGCGACAGGACCGTCGAGGAGAATAACCTCATATATAAAAAGGAAATTGCTTAAAGTTTCGCACGACTTAGCTTCTCAGTCGTTGTGCGGGCGTTCACCGCATGTGCAGATGGTGCCACCAAGCTTGGTCGTCTTTTTCCTTGGAACGACGGCCACGGTGAAGCGACTGCTCCAATCAGACCAGATTTCCCAAACTGCGCCTTTCACCCCTACCTGGCGCGCCAAAGATGTCGGTGGAAACGACACCTATGGAATCCCTGGGATCCCTTCTACGGTTGTTGGGCGCGAGGTTGTGCAAAGAGAGGGTCTGACAGGAAGCACACGGATCGTTTACCCATGTTCTGGCCGCGAAGTTGCATAATACCCTAGTCCTGCTTTGCTGGATGTATTAGAGTGTTCTCGTGTTCTTGAACTAGCTGCGGGATGTAACTTGCCCAAAAGATTCGAATCCCCCTCCTGGGCGCCTCGGGCCTCCTTTTATAGGCAAAAGGGGTCGCCACAGTGGCACACAGGAGGTGGAAAGGTGTACAGTGGATGAGTCTATCCTCTGGCACCGTCGGACAAACACATTTAATGCGCTGCCGACGTGTCCCTCTCGCTTTATCAGGGATGGCAAGGAAGCACGTTCAGCTGTCGCCGCCCCGCCTGGCTTTGACACGCGCTCGAGCTGACGAGGCCTTGCGGCGCCATGTTGCCTAGCTGTTGGGCTGGCGCAGTGGTGGAGCCTTCATGAAGGGTCGCATGCCACCACGCAGGTGCTTGCTGAGTCGCTGTAGAGGCCGCACGTCGCCACACAGGTGCCTGCCCAGCTGGTCGAGCTAGCAGCTGCTTAGGGACGGCGGTGGAGTCTTGGCTAGTGCGGGACTGGCTGTGGCCCTGTTGATGCCCTCAGCAAGGGTCTTGCGGGGGACCCGGCAAGGGGCTTGCCGCGGAGCTGCGGTCGTTCCCGTCAAGGCGCTTGCCGGGGGTCTTATGGATTTCCTGGGCTAGGATCCCGCTGAGGGTCGTCGTCTTCTGGTCCTCATCTGATCTCGTGTATTTATGATCTTCACAAAGATCTGCATGCCACCATGGAGGTGCCTCTTGGTCCCTAGTCCCAAGGTAGTTGTTGGCACTGGAACCCTTGGGCTCAAGGAAAGCGGGCTCCACTGGCGTTAGGCAAGTTGCCCCGGCAAGACTCTTGCCGGGGCTGCGGAGGCCGCCCTGGAAGGGGTCTTGCCGGGGGGTCCACCTCGCCCTCTTGCTCTTTGTGTTTCTGGTCTTGGCGTTGCCTTGGTCGTCTTGTGCTTTGGCTTCTCTCCGGCTTCCCTCCTCTACCCTGCTAAGTGTGGCCGTGGCGCACAGCTCTGACTGCCTGTGCACAAGTAAAGGGGTCAAAAAGAGAGCCCCTACTTTTGTACACCGACAGAGTGCATTGTGGGCACCAGCGTAGGCGTCTTGGAAGTCGCCGCGCCACCCGTAGGCGGCACGACGTCATCCTTGGAGGGCCCCGCGCTGCCTGCGGGGGGCCCGGCTCCATCTTTGGATTTGGCAGCGTGCGGCCCGTCGTCTCGCGCACGAACGATGGCGCTCGCTAGGCTTTGACTGCCAGAGCGATGTGGGTGTTCACGGGCCACGCCTCGGCTTCCGTCCGCAACCGCCCCACCGCTCACCCATACTGGTGCGGGCCGTTTGGCTCCATATGAGCTGATCGCCATGATGGTCTTCTTCTTGGGAGCCATGGTGACGGAGAGATGCTAAACTAACTGCTAGACTGGATTTTCACAACTGCGCGCCCCCCTACCTAGCGCGCCAAAGATTTCGGTGGAAATGACACCTATGGAATCAGTGGGATCCCTTCTACGGTTGGCGGGCGCGGGGTTGTGCAAAGAGCGGGTCTGGTAGCTAGCAGAAAGATCGTTTACCCAGGTTCAAGCCGCAAAGATGCGCAATACCCTAGGTTTGTCACGTCCTAATAGGTAGCCATCGTCGCGAGTTGAAAGGCGTCCTCGTGATCCGTAGATTGATCTGGTGTGTCCTGCTCTACTGTCCAGGTCCTGCCGAAGGTAGTATGTATAGTCCTGAGCTATTTTGTTTATGCTTTTATGAGGCGGTGGGGCGGGCTGCTGTTCGGCCTGAGTTGCCGTCTTATCCCGACCGCGGGGTGGTCGGTCCGCATTGCGCAAGGGGGTATGGGCTCCGGCGCCTCCTCATCGAACTGAGGTAGCAGTCTGCGTTTCAGGTAACTCTTGGCTGGACGCTTGAGGCCGTATTCTTCAGCTGCCAGGACATCAGTCCAGCTGTCAATGAGTAGGTCTTGATCAACTTGAAGCTGCTGCTGCTTTTTCTTTAGGCTTCTTGCAGTAGCTATTAGCTGCCGCTTGAAGCGCTCCTGCTCGAGAGGTGCCTCAGGCACGATGAAATCCTTGTTGCCGAGGCTCTCCTCATCCTCGGAGGGTGGACGGTAACTATCGTCATCCGGGTCGTTGGGCATGGCCTGTTTATTAGGGTTAACTTGCCTGTTGTCTTGTTCCTCCTGTTTGGATGTTGCTCCCACAGGGTCTTCATTGTTTTCGGCGTCGTCCGGAGTACTATTTTCTCCGGTGCCAGTGTTGCTATCTTTTGAGCGACATGACTTAGAACGGCGTTTAGGGCGTCGGTGCTTGGACTGTGTCTCAGAAGGTTTATTCGCAACTGGATCTTCTTTGTCATCGTCGCTAGCCTTTTTAGGTGTGTCAACCATGTACACATCGTACAAAGAGGTGGCCATCCGACGTTCAGTGAATCGCGGGTCTTGGCCTTTCCCCTAGTTGGCATCGTCGTCCATACTATCAATGTCTTCAGAGCCATAATCTGTCGGCGTTCTGGGAACGGGGGTCCCCAGACTTGCCTGCCTGCGGCCTGCGGTGTGGCTCAAATAGGGGCCCAGCGTGGCCCATCTTCATCAACACAAGGCTCAAGACCCTCGCGAGGGGCCAAGCCTCACGAGGCGGACGACACGGCGCTTCCTCAAGCATGGCCTCCTTAGGATGGCTCGCGAGGAGGCCGAGAGATCAAGGCGGGTACCTCACGAGGTGCCCATGACGCAAGCCATGACGACCAAGGGTGCCAGGCGGGCGCCAGCCCGCGCAGCGTCTCCCTTTCCTCATTGGTGCAAAGGGGCCAAGCGCGGGCGAGAGGATCAAGCAAAGGCACCCATTTCGGTGCAATGAGACCAAAACCAGTCCAACGGTGGGAAGGAGGTCACCATGGAGCCCAGGACGGCGTCACCACAGGGCCTTTGGCAGGCGAAGACCAACTTTAGTCAGGATAAGTGTACTAGATGTTCCCCTTCAAAATGGCCAATTGTTGGCGCCCTTCCCGCTCAATATTTGGGAAGAGGCCCAGGGCCTTTGCCTATAAATAGGACTAGCCACCCCCAGGGTAGAGATGATCTGATCGAGTACCAAGAAACCAGTAGGGCATCGAGAAACCAGCTAGAATGTAGCAACGCACTCAGAGAGCAAGAAGGGCGACCGAACTCCCCCTAGCAGTTCATCCCCTAGCCAAGAACAGGCCCTCACGAGGTCATTCTCTCTTGTACTGTTCTTCCTCATTAGCCCAAGAGGCAATCCACCCACCACAAACTAGAGTAGGGTATTACACCACAATGGTGGCCCGAACTAGTAAAAACCCTGTGTCTCTTGTGTTGTTCTTCTCGTAGTTAGTTCTTTGCGAGACGGAGAGGTAGAGGGCACGATCTCCGCGCGCACCCCAGAGTTCGAACCTTAAGGGTCTGCCGGAACCCGTGCTCCGACATAATCAAGCACGTCGGTTAAGTCCTCGACAGTGGCTATGAAGTGGGCGGCGGGTGGGAAGCGAAATTCTCCATCATCAGCCTCTAGTTCGAACCGGACATAGTTCGGCTGTGAGTCCCCCGCCAAGGACGGGTTTTTTAATGAATTTAGAACAATCGCTGAAGGGTGAGTGTTGGAAGATGTCTGCGGTGCTGAACTCGAAGATCGAGGACCGGTCCAGCTAGGTGTCTGCAGGCATACGCGGTTTGGAACATATAGCCAGAAACGAGTCCGGAATTCCTTCGACGCAGATATTCCCCGGTGTTGAGACTGTGTGCGGCTCCAACACCACGGACTCCGTGGCCTTGGATGGCACGATTTGCTCCGGATCTAAGGCCGTAGTAGTTACATGAACCATCTCCTGAATATGGTCTGATGACAGATTTAAGTCATGTTCATCGGAGCGAGGGGGAGTGATCGCCGTGGTCCCAAATCCGTTGAAGATCAGGCCTCCACGGATATCCATGACGTAGTTCAAGCTTCCAAATATGACCTAGTGGCCAGGGGCATAGATATCGATCTGCTCCAGATGGCCAAGCGAGTTGGCCCGCAGTACAAAGCCGCCGAATACGAAAATCTGTCAGGGGAGGAAGGTTTCTCCTTGGACAGCATTACTATAGACGATCGAAGGGGCCATCGAACCTTTCATCGATGGTATAGTGGCCCTCTCAATGAAAGCACCAATGTCAGTGTCAAAACCGGCGGATCTCGGGTAGTGGGTCCCGAACTGATCGTCTAAGGTCAATGGTTATAGGAGACAGGTGACACGATGTTTACCCTGGTTCGGGCCCTCTCTATGGAGGTAATACCCTACTTCCTGCTTGATTGATCTTGATGAATATGAGTATTGCAAAAGTTGATCTACCACGAGATCATAATGGCTAAACCCTAGAAGCCTAGCCTGTATGACTATGATAATGAGTCTATCCTTTCCGGACTACACCCTCCGGTTTATATAGACACCGGGGGAATCTAGGGTTACATAGAGTCAGTTACATATGAAGGAATCTTCATAGTTGGTCGCCAAGCTTGCCTTTCAAGCCAAGGAGAGTCCAATCCGGACACGGGTACAGTCTTCGGCCTCCGTGTCTTCATAGCCCACCAGTCCGGCCCATTGATAATAGGTCGGATGCCCGAGGACCCCTTAGTCCAGGACTCCCTCAGTGACCTCCGTCCTGCCGTCCTGCTGGTCTTTGTCTCGTTGCAGTGATATGGAAACCTTTTCCTGATGCCTCGAGACTCCTCATCAGTGCCTGCCCCTTTAGCACCAAAGAGGCAACTGGTACTCTGCGCCCGTCTGGCGCCCGCCTGGCCTTGGTCGTCACGACTCACGTCATGCGAACCTCGCAAGGTGCCCCTCGCCTTGATCTCTTTGCTCCTCGCGAGCCAGCGTGGTGAGGCTGCCCCTGAGGAGGTTTTGTGTCGCCCGCCTCGCGAGGCTTGGCCCCTCGCGAGGGTATTGAGTGTTTGCTAGTGAAGATGGGCCATACCAGGCCGCTGGAGGAGCCATGCCCTGGGCCGCAGGCAGGCAAGTCTGGGTACCCTCGTTCCGAGGACGCCGACATCTTCCTTGTCCAACGTCAACAATTTTGGCATATAATATTTTGATGAGGGCTCACAATCACAAAAGATTTCTAGGATAGTATATTTATATGTGAATCTTCTCTTCCCTTATTAATTCTTTCACGAGTTGCATCATTGACTAATGCTATGTTTGTTAATCTCTAATAAAATTTTCTACTTATACTTTTCCTTATGTGGTGCCATCACCTACCATAGGATTAGTATATGATCTTATTGATTTATTTCTTTCATTTTATTTATTTCCTTTCTCTTTTTTCTTTCTTTATTTTTTTCTTTATTTGCAACATGAGAGTAAAGAAAGCAAAAACTCACACCAAACTTTATTATATAACTTGCACACGATGACAAGGATAGATCACAAAGCAAACTCTCAAGGAAGAAAAGATTGAACTAACTTTTATTCATCTAATGCAAAAGATCGAGCTAAATAAGTAAAAGCAAAAAGATAGTGGGATGATACGATACCAGGGCACCTCCCCCAAGCGTGGCGGAAGCCAAGGGGAGTGCCCATAGCCGATACTCAGTTCTCCATTGGTGGTGAAGAAGATGGTGGTGATGAAGGAGAGATATTGTCCTCAGATTTCCATGGCAATGGTGGTGGTGCGAAAGTGGAGGGTTTCCCTTTCGCTTCCTCCAGTTTCTGACGGAGAATAAAATTATCTACCCTCAACTCGTTGTTATCCATCTCAAGTTTTATTATCTTCTGGCATAACGCCTCCATGCTCTCGTTCTTAAACCGGGGAGGAACCGATTCTTCTTATTCTTCTTCTTTAGAGGTCCAGCTATAGTGCCTCCCTTCCCCATAGGACTTGGGGTTTGCGATGAAATCGGAAAGATAGCTCTCACTCTCAGTGAGGGAGTCCTAGATTAGGGGGTATCCAGAGAGCCGGACTATAACCTTTGGTCGGACTGTTGGACTACGAAGATACAAGATTGAAGACTTCGTCCCATGTTCGGATGGGACTTTCCTTGGCGTGGAAGGCAAGCTTGGCAATACAGATATGTAGATCTCCTTCCTTGTAACCGACTCTGTGTAACCCTAGCCCCCTCCGGTGTCTATATAAACCGGAGGGTTTAGTCCGTAGGACAACAACAACCATACCATAGGCTAGCTTCTAGGGTTTAGCCTCTTTGATATCGTGGTAGATCAACTCTTGTACTACCCATATCATCAATATTAATCAAGCACGAGTAGGGTTTTACCTCCATCAAGAGGGCCCGAACCTGGGTAAAAACATCGTGTTCCTTGTCTCCTGGTACCATTCGCCTAGACGCACAGTTGGGGACCCCTACCCGAGATCCGCTGGTTTTAACACTGACATTGGTGCTTTCATTGAGAGTTCCACTGTGCTGTCGCCAGAAGGAAGGATGTCTCGTATCGTCTTTAAAGACGGCACTACTGTTGGGGGAGCTTTGGCTGTCGGCCAAACTCTCCGGCTAGGCGGTTTCATCATGACCGCCAGTTTGGCCGCCGCGCCGACGATGACTTCTCGGGTCATCGAAAAAAGCCTCCATGTCAAATCAGAACTCGCCGAGTAGATGGATCCAATGGAGCTCTCTTCCCTAAACGAGCTCTTGGATCACATCGCCGCCTTGGGAGTCGCTATGGACTATGATCGGATTGGGCTTAAAAACGATCAAAGGGAGATGAACTCTCCACCGGTCACCCATCACATTGCGGTGGTGGAGGAACAATGCAGCAACCTCTCCTCTATCTTGAGGACTAACTACATCCGGATTCCTGAGCTCTCCGAGCCAGATACTTGTTTGCGGGAGGACAACATCCAATCCCTGAACTTAGAGTCAGGCAGCGGGCCAGGATTATCGGGCAACAACCCGGAACCAGAACTTCCAAAATTGGAAACTCCTCGGCCCCTGGATCTCAGATCGGGTAAGGGTTCGGATTCAATCCCACCCACCCACCCAAACATAAGCGATCTTTCCCACATCAGGCAAGAGCCCTAGGAAACAGTACATCACTATTGGGCCAGATTCCTCCTTGCGATGAACAAGGTTAAGGACCGTCGCGAGGAAGACGCAATCTTATTTTTCTACAATAATTGCACGAACAAGGGAGTCCTTAACGCCATAAATCGCCGTGAGATATCACGCTTCGCTAACCCGGCGTCCATAGTACGAAAGTACTGTGCGATGGAAAGTGCCTGGAAAACCGAAACAAAATTCTGGGATAATCCCGCCCCGAACACACGCCCAGTCCGCAGCAAAAGGGTGCACTATCATAGGACACCCAAGCAAATGCCAAAAAATCAAAAACCCTTCACAGGGCGTGGAACCATACTGGAGGGATGGCTCAACGGACCCTGCAAAATCTATAGTACAGCGGGTACCATACCAACACACAGCCTCAGAGCATGTTGGATACTCAGGCAGGTGGCCAAAAGTGGAGAGGATCTTCTCATCCCAGACGCCGTAGAGCACCATCCTAGGGATAACAATACGGTATTAACAGTCTTTGAGACCTTTGCATCAAATAATAGGCGAAAGCGAATGCTCCGCAGCCTTGCCGAAATCTACCATGTGGCAAAAATAAATCCATGGAGTGACACGGCTATTACTTTCAATTCCAGTGACGAACCTAAATTCTGAACAGCCCGAGCACCAACTGCATTGGTCCTCAGTCCAATTGTGGACGGCTTTCGACTCACAAAGGTGCTCATGGAAGGCGGCAGAGGATTAAACCTCATCTATGAGGAAACCCTTGAAAAAATGGAAATAGACCGGAACCGCATTGAGCGAAGCAGCACAACCTTTAGAGGAATAATCCCCAGTCGGGAAGAGTGTTGTACAGGCAAAATCACACTAGATGTGGTGTTTGGCACGCCGGAGAATTATAGGTCCGAAGAGATTACGTTTCAAGTGGCTCCGTTCAATTGCGGATACCACACCCTTCTAGGCCAGGAGGCGTTCACAATCTTCCAAGCCATACCCCATTATGGGTACATGAAGCTCAAAATGCCCGGGCCCAACGGAATCATCACTCTCGCTAGCGATCCGGACACAACACTCCGCGCCGAAAACAAGACAGCCGCACTGGCCCTCGAAGCATTATCCGAAGCCCTCGCGGCCGAGGAACTGACTATGCTGCACTCCACATTGGACAGGGACGATGTGATACTCGACAAGAGATCCAAGTCCACCTCCTTTAAACCAGCGGATGAAATAGTCAAATTCCAAGTCCATCCAACGGACCCTACAAAAACAGCCACCATCGGGGCATAGTTAAACCCAGCCGTGGACGCTGCACTACGAGAGTTCTTGCACGAGAATTGGGACATATTTGCCTGGCATCCCTCAGATATGCCAGGAATCCCACGCAGGCTGGCCGAGCACAGCCTCAACATCCTAAAATGATTCAAGCCGGTCAAGCAGGCTCTTCGGTGTTTCTCTGAACCTAAGAGACAAGCTATGGGAGAGGAACTAGACAAGTTATTGGAGGCCGGATTCATTAGAGAAATAAAACACCCGGACTGGCTAGCAAACCTGGTGATGGTACCAAAGAAGGACAAATCCTGGCGCTTGTGTCGATTTCAAGGACCTCAACAAGGCCTGCCCAAAGGATCCCTTTCCCCTCCCCCGCATCGATCAAATTATCGATGCTACCGCAGGACACGATTCATTGTGTTTCCTCAACGCATACTCTGGCTACCACCAAATCAAGATGGCGGAGCCCGACCAAGCAGCAACAGCATTTATCACACCATACGGCCCCTTCTGTTTCAACATAATGCCTTTTGGGCTCAAAAACGTCGGCGCAACATATTAGCGCATGATTCGGACATGTCTGGAAGACCAGATCGGCAAAACAGTTGAGGCATACGTAGATGATGTGGTCGTTAAAACCAAACACGTCGACTCTTTAATAGACGACCTGAGGCTCACATTTGACAACCTCTGAACTTACGACATCAAGCTCAATCCAGAAAAATGCGGTTTTGGTGTACCAGCCGGAATGCTCCTGGGCTTCATTGTCTCCAACAGAGGAATTGAGGCAAATCCGGCCAAAATCTGAGCCCTGTCACAGTTGGCTATCCCAACAGACCTCAAACAAATCCAGAAATTAACCGGATGTGTGGCGGCTCTAAGCCGCTTTATCTCTCGCTTGGGAGAAAAGGCATTACCCCTCTATCGCCCCCTTCGATGCACCGAACACTTCGAGTGGACGGATGCTGCCACAGCCGGATTGGAAGAAATAAAAGCCGTACTGGCAACCAACCCAATCCTGGCCGCACCAAACATCAGCGAACCAATGCTGCTGTACATCGCGCCCACACATCAAGTTGTGAGCGCAGTGCTCGTCGTCGAACAAGAAACGGACGGACATAAATTCCCCCTTCAAAAGCCGGTCTATTATGTATCCACTGTCCTCACTCCATGCAAGTCACGGTACCCACATTATCAAAAGATAGCCTATGCGGTATTCATGGCATCCCGGAAGCTGCGACACTACTTTCAAGAGTGTTCAATTATAGTAGCCTCGGAAGTGCCACTTAATGATATCATAAACAACCGCGACGCCACGGGCCGGATTGCCAAATGGGCCATTGAGCTCCTCCCGTTCGACATAACCTACAAACCACGGCGAGCCATTAAGTCGCAAGTATTGACCGACTTTGTCGCCGAATGGACAGAGGCCGAACTCCATAAAGAGTACGGCGCATATTCCAACTGGATCATGCACTTCGACAGCTCCAAAATGCTGGCTGGTCTGGGGGCTAACGTCGTTCTGATGTCCCCAACCGGAGATACAGTGCAATACGTACTCCAGATAATGTATACAGACTCCAACAATGCAGCCGAATACGAGGCCCTTTTACATGGTCTTCGGATGGCAGTATCCATGGGCACCCAATGCCTGGAGGTGCGCGGGGATTCGAATCTCGCAATATCCCAAATAAATGGAGACTTTGACACCAAGGATCCAAAAATGGCGGCATACCGCAACGCCGTCCTAAAAATGTCAGCTCGGTTCGAGGGGCTCGAATTTCACCATATTGCTCGGGAAAACAGTCAGGCGGCAGATGTCCTCGCACGCATCGGTGCAAAATGCGATGCGGTCCCCCCTAACATCTTTTTGGAAAGGCTATTCAAGCCATCCGTGGTATGGGAAGGGGACACCGGTAATAATAGTACGGACCCAACCGTAATACCCGATACCGAACACTCCGACATAATTGGAGGCTCTGCCACCGAAATAACACCTTCAGCCCACGTAATAATGGCCGTCATCGCCCTGTGGACAGAACCATTCCTGGCCTACCTAACTAGGCAGGAACTCCCCGAGGACCAAAATGAGGCACGCTGCATAGTGCGGCGATATAAAGCCTATAGGGTCCATGAGGGAGAGCTTTATAAGAAAAGCACCACCGGAGTCCTTTAAAGGTGCATCTCCGAAGAGGAAGGGAGGAAGCTTCTAGCAGAAATTCATGCCGGACTCGGCGGCCACCACGCCGCAGCCCGGGCCCTTGTAAGCAAGGCCTTCCGTACAGGTTTTTATTGGCCGACGACCCGGGCAGACGCTCAGGACTTAGTCCAACGCTGCGTCGGTTGCCAGCTTTTTGCAAACCAAAGCCATATGCCACCCACCGCCCTCCAAACAATCCCCATTACCTGGCCCTTCACGGTCTGGGGGCTTGACGTGGTTGGACCCCTTCAAGGGGGAACCCACAAGAAAAAATACCTGCTGGTCATGGTGGATAAATTCACCAAATGGATAGAAGCCAAACCTGTTAAAACGGCCGAATCCGGACCGGTGATAGACTTCATATCTGGGGTTGTACACCGTTATGGTGTCCCCCACAACACCATCACTGATAATGGCACGAACTTCACGGTCGATGAGGTAAAACTCTGGTGCAAAAACATGGGCATCAAGCTCGATTATGCTTCCGTCTATCACCCACAAACTAACGGTCAAGTCGAGCGAGCAAATGGTCTTATCATGAGCGGCATTAAACTCAGATTAGTGCGGTCCCTAAAGGAATCTAACACGCACTGGGTAGAGGAGCTCGACTCCGTACTCTGGGGGCTGCGGACCACGCCGAATCGAACTACCGGATACACACCTTTCTTTATGGTGTATGGCGCAGAGGCGGTTCTGCCCTGCAATATAATTCATGACTCACCTCGAGTGCGCATGTACGAAGAAAGAGAAGCCGAGCTCGATCGGCAGGACGGTTTGGATGCCCTGGAGGAGGAGTGTGACGTGGCAAAAGCCCGTTCCGCATTCTATCAACAACAGGCTCGAAGATACCAAAGCAGAGAAGTACGTGCCAAAACTTATAATGTTGGTGAGTTAGTTTTACGCCTGCCAGAGAAGAAAAAGGACAAACTCAACCCCAAATGGGAGGGTCCCTTCATTATCGACCAAGTTCTGACTGGTGGGGCGTACCGTCTGCAGGATGCATCGGATTATCGACTCGAGCCGAACCCATGGAACGCAGCTAGGCTCCGAAGATTCTACGCCTAGCGCCGGATTCTGTGTTCGTCTCCTTTCTCTGTCCATTTTTTGTATATACACTATCTGTCTTTTATTTCTCTCCTTCTCCCTTTCTTTTCTCTCACAGCCTTTAAGGGACAATTCGTGCCTTTTTTGCACACAATTGAAGCGCTATCCGCACTCATTGTACCTGGGGGCTTCTTTTACAAAAGTTTACTTATCTATATGGGCTTCATGCCCAGCACATGTGTCATGCTTCCGCATGTACCTTTTCTTCACCATTATATGCATCGATATGACTTAAGTTTTGGCCAAGCTGGGTTGCCTGGCTCTTGTATTTATGCCCTAC
Organism: Aegilops umbellulata; assembly: GCA_032464435.1. Lineage (NCBI taxonomy): Eukaryota > Viridiplantae > Streptophyta > Magnoliopsida > Poales > Poaceae > Aegilops > Aegilops umbellulata. The sequence continues at coordinate 152,823,031 of CP136058.1, read as the reverse complement.
GTTCCCGTTAATTCGGCCAGGGCATAAGGGGAGCACCTCTGCGATTGTTACTGCCGGTTCAGCTGGACGTGTACCTCAGACTGGGTGAAGCCGAAAGCTAGCATTCTTAAGGGAATATTCGGTTGGTGAACAAAAGATGATTTTATATTTATTTCTCATATGTGCCCCCAGATGCTTTTTCCCGCGACCCTTTTCGCAGTCCGGACATGCACTTTAGGGCATGCGTACCTAGGGAAAGGAACCCCTAACGGAACTATTTTCCCTGGAAGATGTTTCTTACTGACCATGTAATATAACATAACTAGTTGGGCACTTGTCTGTTGAAGCACTAATGACCTTACGCCTGGTTTCCACGCATGCCCCGGTTCTTACATAACCGAGAGGGTATTCGGATACACTCTGGACTATCGGGTCCAGAGGTTGAAGCGAAAAGGTCCGCCATGACAAATGATCTACAATCCGGCTAGAAGGCATTATACATGTCACTTTAATTACATAGTCAATTTGACTGACTAAATTCCTCTTCTATACCCTCCAACAGGCTGTCTAGCCTACAATCCTGTTGGGAATACTTTGCGGCCAATTCTACTTGCCCATAAACTAAGCTAACGGGGATCTCTTTCCCATTGGGCCCCACAGGTCCGACCTCGGCCATGTGGTTTGGGTCAGCCTTGGTATATCGCGTCTTCACCATGGCCCAGTCTTCCCTGGCACCTTGATGGTAGGCTGATATCTTCCATAATCGGAAGCGCCGCCGCGCTCCCTTAAGCTTCTCTGCAAGCTCGCCAAGACCTTCAAGCAGGGAGACAGATGGCCATAAGGCTTGGGCAATACCTCGCATCACCTGCCGAACTCGTTCGTGCAGTTGTGTAAGCTCTGGTAGAAGATCATCCGCAGACCCGGGCATTTCATCCGTGGGACGAACCGTCAGCATACCTACAGACATAACCCTGTTAGCTAGCTTCTTCGCCGAACTCTTCTTAAAGTTTGCTCAAGCACTTATTGAAAATGTTGCATCGAAGCCGCTGATTCTCCTTCACGGAGTCTGACAGTTGGGCACGAACATCCTTTAGCTCCACGCTCAGCTGGGTGTTCGCATCCTGGAGATTATTTTTCTCCTGCCTAACCCTCGTAAGCACGCTCTCGCCAGCCGTCAGCCGGCGTAGGAGATGTTGCTCATCCGGATATCCTCCGGCATCATCTGCAACATTTGTTGTCAGATTCACACATATGCCGCACTCTATGCAGTACCTATCATTTGAAATAGGTATTACCAGAGGGAGTCTTCTTGGACTCCTCTTCTGCGGCCAGTGCGGCCTGAAGTTGGGCTTTGCACTCTTCAAGCTCATGGGACAATTGGGTATTCTTTTCTGTAAGAACCTGCATAACAAATGATCCTTAAATCAGTTATTCTAACTATTTCAAGTATCAGGGGCTACTAATATATATAATCATCAAATTTTCTCACCCGTATGTCCTTTACATACTGGTCCGTGGCTCTGGCTAGACCATTGTGAGCAGCACGGAGGTACGCATCTCCTGACTTGAAGGCATCAAATGCCTCTTGGGAGAAACAAGCGTCACGGAGAATGGCTCGGCAACGCCTGTGGTTCATGGCACTCTCCACCTTAGAATTTGTGGCGGATATTTTATCCGCATCCTCTGTCGAGGAGCATCCGGCACGCGCCTTGTATTCGCTTCCGCTTCCGTTCCTGGAGCCCGGTTGGTTGAAGCGCGATTGGCGACCTCTTTGGATGTAGTCTGGCGAGCGTTCTCTTTCTGGGGAATGCGGGTGTTATTATGTCTTTAAAGACGCCAATCAGGGCTGAGATGTTGCATCATACCTCTACACCGGCGTCTCCATCCGGACCGCCTTCCTTTTTATCCTGTCCGGCCTCGGAGCCCCTTGTAGGCTAGTCGCCACGGGCTCGGCACGGCGTCTCGAGGGCCTTCTCTGTAAAACACCGTTTGCATACGATAAGCAAAGTGTGCAAGGACGAATCCTTTGCAAAATATTGGGACTTCGGTCTCAGTCACCTGCGAAGCTGGGAGCAGCCCGGGGTAATCGGTCGTAATGGTTACCAAGGCATCGTCGCTGCTTAATTGGTAAAATACCCCATCAATCACCTCCACGGATATGTCCGGATCCTCTTTGAAGGCCGGGTCGAGGGACCGCTCAGGATCCTCTGGTTGTGGAGGTGGGCTGTTGGTCTCCCTTACAGCCTTACGCAGCTCCTGCGATGAAATTCGCAAGGTAAAATATTTAACTGTGGGAATATGGAACGAATGGGCATAAAAAGTGTTAACCTACCCAGCTTGGAGGATTGTACATGGAAAATCCACCCTATGGATTGACGCGGAGGAATTCCTCCTCTTCTCCCTTGTACAAACCGGACAAGATTTTTGCCAGAGCAGCAGATGAGTCTGGCCCCTTACGGCCGCAGCGGGTGGCGTCATCTTCCCCGTTGAAATCCCACATAGGGTGGCCTCGGTATTGAAGTGGCTGCACCCCTCGCATAATGCATATTGCCATAACCTCGGTTGTGGTCAGTCCTGATTGGGCCAATACCTTTATCAAGTACATCAGGTAAAGGACATCTCTATCATCTTCCTCCTGGGGGATCCTTGGTCGCCAACTCAGGCGCTTCCTCAAAGCAGCATTATCGAACTCGGGAAGGCCAATCCAAATAGGGTCCAAAAGAGGGACATCCTCCATGTAAAACCACTCCGAAGGCCAGTCCTTAGACGCCTTCTTCGGGGTTCCCGATAGGTATCCGGTCCCGGCGACGCGCCATACTTCGGCTTCGCCCACTTGACATATTGACCCCCTCTGTGAACGGGGCACAAGTCAGAACAACTTCCTCCACATTGCGAAATGAGCCTCACAGCCCAGGTACAGCTCACAAAGAGCTTCATAGCCAGCAATATGAAGTATGGACGCAGGGGTAAGCCTATGCAGCTGGAGACCGTAAAACTCCAGGAGCCCTCGGAGAAACGGATGGATTGGAAATCCGAGTCCCCTTAATAAATAAGGGACCAGGCATACCCGCTCTCCCTTAGAGGGGTTGGGAAGGCTCTCCGCTTGCTCCCCGCCATTATAGGTGGCGATTCCGGCTCGAAGTGGAACCATATACGCTGGGGGGAGAAATCCCTGGGTCTGAAGCTTGACCAATTGACCGTGCGATACGGAACACCTCTCCCAATCTCCGGGCTTAGGGCTGGGGGAGTGAGAGGAGGAGCTGCGCTGACTGGCCATGTTGGAATGGATTTTTTCGGGCACGCTCAGATGGATGCTCGCTAAGGGAGGATGGTGTGATTTGGATCTGAGAATCCTCATCTCTTTAATAGACAGCTCGTTTGCATCGCTAGGGGGGTAAATGTAAAAAACACCCTGGCACCTTACATTCGCTCGACACGTGGAAGGTGTCCATTGTTCTACACGGAAGCCAAGGAGCACAGCATTTACGAGAAGCCAGACACTACTTAACAGGTACTCAGAATTTGCAGAAGAACCCGCCTTGCAATGCCGAAGACAATTTGCGCACCGGACTCATCGTCATTGAAGCCTGGTTCAGGGGCTATTGAGGGAGTCCTGGATTAGGGGGTATCGAGATAGCCGAACTATAACCTTTGGCTGGATTGTTGAACTATGAAGATACAAGATTGAAGACTTCGTCTCGTGTCCGGATGGGACTTTCCTTGGCATGGAAGGCAAGCTTGGCAATACGGATATGTAGATCTCCTTCCTTGTAACCGACTCTGTTTAACCGTAGCCCCCTCCGGTGTCTATATAAACCGGAGGGTTTAGTCCGTAGGACAACAACAACCATACCATAGGCTAGCTTCTAGGGTTTAGCCTCTTTGATCTTGTGGTAGATCAACTCTTGTACTACCCATATCATCAATATTAATCAAGCAGGAGTAGGGTTTTACCTCCATCGAGAGGGCCCGAACCTGGGTAAAAACATCGTATCCCTTGTCTCCTGTTACCATCTGCCTAGACGCACAGTTCGGGACCCCCTACCCGAGATCCGCCGGTTTTGACACCGACACTCAGAGTCTTAGGAAGACATATTTTCAGATCTATCAGGAAAGCAGCAAGAAAGGAGAACAGAGGATTTCTCCGCGATACGATGATGAACAGGTTGGGGAAGTATATATAGATTTTTTTTTATCTTGGAGGACAAGCATGCGGGAGAAAAACGGAGTACGGAAGGTGTCCCAGGTGGGCACAACCCACCTGGGCGCGCTAGGAAATCCTGGCGTGCCCTGGTGTCTTGTGCCCATCAGGGGACGCTTCCTGAAAGTTTCTTTATTTCCAAAATTCTTAAATATTCCAAAGTTGATAAAAATACTTTTGCGGATTTTTTTTGCGAAATACAGTTGCCCGTCCAATGGGCCCATGCTGTCAGGTGGAGGAATAATTATTTTGCGCGTAATAAGGAGGCACTTCCTTGCAGCCGTCGTGGACCCATCTGTCAGCCTCGCCACGTACAGTACTCTTCCTATGGAAGTCGTTCCTTGACCACGTTGACCACGCCGCGCCGAGAGCACCAGGGTGGTGGACGACGGTGAGGCCTAGGAAGGGGACGACGCGGAGCCGGGGAAGACGCGGTAGTGGAAGCCCGCGCGGAGAGGAGTACGAGGGTTCACTGGTTCGGCTGCGGTGTGAGGCTGCTGTCGCGGCAGGGCCTGGCCTCCGTGCGGTGGGAATAGTAGGGGCGGTGAGGCCTCTGCGACAGCACAACCGGCCACGGGAGGCAGGAGCATGCGGCACGACCGGCACTGATTTGGGCGGCTGGAGCAAGAAGACCAGAGGTTGAAGAAGCACTGCGGCCGTTGGATGGACATCGTGCGGTCACTGGAGCTAGAATCGTTCATATTGACTAAGTTGACAAAGCACTCTGTCCCTGTCAACTTAGTAGGCCCACAATTCAGCCTCCCACCAAGGTGGGTCCCAACTAGCAAGGGGAGTATTAATTTTTTTGTGCGTAATACGGAGACACTTCCGGTGGGTCTGCGCTGACTGCGGGGGAACGTTTTTTTCGCGAAATACGGTGGCCCATCCGGGTGGGTCCTAGTTAGGGATGTAAACGGATCGGCTCGGATCGGATAATGCCTTTACCATATCCTTTACCATATTTTTTGTCGGATTCGGAGCGGAGCGGATATTGATCGGATGCGGATTCGAATACGGATTATATCGGACTACGGATTCGGGGCGGATTCGGAACGGACTCAGACCGGAAGCGGACAAAAATATCGGGTGATATGTTCAAAGAAACATGAAATTATTTCTACTTTGCAAACAATATGAAAACATGTTTTTATCCAACCACATTACACTAGAGAGTGGCCAAGCTTTTAAAAGTCATAACTCACACCAATATCGCAACAATAAACAGTACTGGTCGTACTTAAGAAATACTTAATCCAAAGGTTTATTGAAGTTTTCATTTATTATAAAAGGAAATTAGTCGATCAAGTAGAAGTCCATAACACATCCTTGACTTCTCTTCAACGTGGTGTTTCAACCAGTCCACTTGCAACATCCTGTGAGAGTGATAGAAGATATTTAGATGTCGCATTGACAATCAAAAAAATAGTTTATAATTAGTTGTGGTGAACTAAGTAGTTCGAACACACACACACATTAATTCTGAGGTAGTGAGGTGTATGTGTCCACATGATTTAATATGCAAATTTTTAGTGCGTGTATATAGAGAGAAGAGAAACATGAGGCATCACATATTATATGCACATACTATATGCATGTATTGATGTATGCGCACAACATGCATGTACTTATGGCTTTTATATCTTGTTTGCTTTCTCACGTGCAACAAAACTAGCATGAGAGTATGCATGAATAATTAAATTATATTATTAAAATCTGATCGGTAACTAGCAACGCACATATTCAAGGAACAAGTAGGTCATATATTAGTAAAATTAATCTATATGTGCAAAAAAGATAGAAGCGCGGCGCTCGCCGGCAGTGGCGAGGCGGCGGGGTAGAGGGCAACGGGGCGGAGGCGCCGGTGAGTTCGGGCGGCGCGAGGAGATCGGGATCGGGCTCCTCCCGATTCGGTTCGAGCGGGGCAACAGGGAAGCGGGGAGAGCCAGGCGGCAGCGGGGTTCGGGCCTGGCTCGGCCCGGCGCGGACCGACGTGGGCCGGGCGGGCCTCGGCGGCGGGGAAGCCAGGGGGCGCGTGGCAGCGCCTGGGTGACTGCGGGCGTCGGCTGGAGGCGGCGCGCCCACTGGCGACTCGCCAAGTGGCGCTGAGGAGGTGGACGGCGCCGGAAAACGAGGGGGAGGTGGTTGGATGTGGCTGGCGGCGCGGATTTCGAGGTGGCGGCGGCGGCTGATCTGAGGGGGGAGGCTAGAGGTAGGTGGAGGGGCTAGGGATGCCCAATTTGGAAGGGGGTGTATATATAGAGAAGGTTAGGGTTTGAGGGGGATTAGGAGGGGTTTCGGACCCTCCGATCTCGATCGGATGGCACCGGACGCGAGGAGGGGATTAGAAGGTGGCTAGTGGGCTGTGAAGAGAGGTTGGGCTGAGATGAGAGGAGAGGAGTGCAGCCCGGCAACTGTTTCCGGAGACCGAAAACGTCCGACGTTTGCCCGGCTATAATGCCGCTATAGTTATCCATTGGGGCACCAAACGGACTCCGAATGCGATGAAACTTGGCAGGCGACCTACTAACAACAAAACAACACCGCATGCCAACTTTCATCCCATTCCGAGAACATTTCTCGGCCACTTATAAAATAATATTTCGGACATGCCGCAGGCGCGTGCAAGTGTGTGTGGGCTCAGAACGGACAACGAAGAGAACAAAGAGACCGGGACGGATACAAGTTTTGAAAACATGATGATGCAATGCGGATGATGACATGACAAGATGCGACACGCAAGCAAATGAAAAAGCAACAACAGCGAATAACTGACAGACACTTGGCGCATCAGGTCCGGGGCGTTACAACACTCCACCACTACGAGAGGATCTCGTCCCGAGATCTAGAATGGCACCGGAGGGACAACGGAAAAGAAAGAGAAGAGGTAAAGCTAAGTTGCTTCTTTGACAAACGAGAGAAACCATGAACCTTGAGAGGTTAAAAAGTTGAAGAAAAGAACACAACGGAGTTGAACGAACATGAAAACACTCCGTTAGATAAGATGAACAAGGAACGTTGCAAGAACCTTGTAGGTTGAAGGACAAGAAACAAGAGCTTAACAGACGACAAAGACAATGAGCACCTCGGTAAAATGAGATAGTCAAGGAACAAGAGTGTCAGAATTTGGACAGCACTCCGGTAGAAACGAGATGTACAAGGAATGATAAGGATCAATAACGACAACACTCCGGTTAAACAAGATAGAGAAGGAAAAAGAATGAAATAATTTTGACAGCACTCCAGCTGTAAATGGAAGGAAAATAACATGAGATTGGCAAGATGAGAGGATACTTGATGAGATCAACAACATACTGCCTTCGGAACTATCGAATGAAAGGCACAATGGGTAAGAAAGATTTCATACGGCACTCCGGTTCAGAAGGGGGGCAAAACTTGTTAAGATGATAGAATTTGAATGAATGACACGACACTCCGGTTGAATGGATAAGCAAAAGCAAAGAACATGATCCTCACCATTCGAGAAGAATAGTGAAGGGAGCAACATCACAATGCCTCCGGAAGAAAGAATAGAAAAATAGATCATTGGAATAAAGGAATGGAGAAGAAAATGATAACTCTCGCAAATAAAATTTAAAGAGAAAGCTTACGAAGAAAAGGTTGAACGGAGTTGTTGGATTATCAACAACGAAAGCCTAAGCTTGATGAGGACTTATGGGAGACATCCCAAAATTATAAGGTGAGCTTCTGCCACCAACGGAAACAAATGATTGGACTGATATCAACAAGGAGACGAGAAACTTATTTCTCCAGGAGGACAAACGAAGAATTTGGGTCATTTATAGGCACCATAAATAGCAACAATCCTTAGGGAAGGCTTTAGGTGAAATATAACCCAAGATAACTCCAATGAAGAGATTGATGGATTTAAAATACCTCATTCTTGACAACATGTGAGTCATGAGACATGAACTCCAATTATCAAGAATGACATAATACCACCTCGAATGATACGGTTGAAAGGATTGCACTTTAAAATGCAAGATAAAGAATACTCGAGCTCCTCTGAAAAGAATCTCGATGAACACTTCGAGAAGGAATTAAATCCTTGATGAACCATCATGAAGAAACTCCTTGAGGAACTCCGGTAAAAAGGATGATAGAAAGAAAGAGAAGTTGAAAATACAAGGTGAAGCCTTGCAATGATTTAGATGGAGCTTTGAGATGATATAACCGAGAAAACTTGGAACTCCGGAAGGAAAGATGAACAAATGAAATCAAGAATTTTGATAAGCCTCTGGAATAAGGAATTGAATTTACTCGAAGAAACAAGAATAAGAATTACATTAGGCTTATCCTTCATCAACTAAAATTGATGATCAACAACGGATTTGACATACTACTTATTCTCGTAGAAAAGATTAAGAGAGACATGGCACAAACTTGGGAAGATCTTCAACGGACCACCGGTAGGATTGAAACAACGAATAACTCTATACGGTAACAAAGAAAGAGTAATCTTGAACGAACAACCGTAAAAATTGAAAATGAATGAAGAAGAGATAAGAAAACACCGGGAAGAATTAGCAAATGAACGAAGGTGCTTGCTAGGATTTAGATACATGAGAACAAAGAGATCATGAACTGGTTAGAGAATATTGAAAGTTGCTTTGGTAAGATTTCGAGAGCGATAGACGAAGCTGAGAATGAATAATTCTTCTGAAATGATGGTCTTCGGAGAATCAAACTGAAAGGACTCCTGAAATGCTCCGGATGGGTGAAAAGAATTCTCACAATCAAAACAATTATGAGAGAATGGCATCAAGCTAGAACCATTAATCTTGAAGAGAATGGAGCAAGATTTAAGAGAAACTCTTCTTCGGTCTTCAAAATCTGAGAATGACGACGAGAAAAACCACCATGAATTGTTGAGATAGACCGGGATGAAAATTAGAAAGGTTGAACCAACGATGAAAGAATTGAAGGATCTTGGAGAAAGACATTTGACTGATGATAATTCATTCTTACGTCAAACTTTGAAAAGAATTTTAGAAGCTCCGGGAAAATTAGAAGAGTCAGGTAAGATCCTGGGAAAAGACCTGTGGGTTAGGGCCCACTCAAAAGAAACACCGTTGAACGATTACTTGAAAAGGGAGATTGCACCGGTTGATTTAAATGACTTGAATGAAATAGCACCCTCAAAAGAACTTGAGTTAATTGAGAATGGAAAGTTAAATCTTCTGAGATATCTTCAACACTCCGGAACAAATGAACAGCGAGAGGTGAATGATTAAGAGGTACACCGGTATGAGAAGGTATAGAAACGAGGAAAAGATGTGATCACCATCGAAAGATTGCATTGAACACACCGGGGAAGATAAAAGAACCAATAATTATAACCTTGAGGCTCCGTTAGCATCTTCATGAGAAACACCGGGTAAGAACATGAAGGAGAAGAAAGGAGAGGCTTCACAAGAATAAAATGGATACTTGATTAAGAAATCTGAGTCCTTGAAGAAATAAGGGTGGGAGGGCGGGAAAACAAAGACAACTTGGAGCGGATGAAGCAAACACCGTTGAGAAGAACTGATACTTGATCTTGCGAATGTTGAAGTGATCGGATCCACTTGAAGAGAGACACACCGGTTGAAAAAGGATTGGCATGATAATCTCAATGATCAAGAAGGATTTGTATCCACATAGGGATATGAGAACACCGCTTGGAAAAGGTATGGAATCAACACTTGACATTGAAGCAACTCGAATACCACAAAACAAAACAAAAAACAAAGGATTGGCTCGCAGAATAAGCCGGAAACAAACATATGATAGATCCCATATCGTATCATGTGTCTGTTGAAAAGATATCCTCAGAGATACTTGAATTCCCACTTATAAACTCCCGAAACTTTCTGGTTATGCAATCAGGTGTTGGGGATACAGGGGACACAAAATATATCACCCAAACTAACAATACCTAGATCCAGCTGTATCCATCCTTCAACACATAACCAAGAAACCTTCGGAAATCATCTACCTCAACCTTCGAAAAGCATCTGTTATACGAGTTATGGCAATACTCCCGCACTCGCCTCAGTACTGGGCTATCAGGGTTATCTCACCAACAACTGTACAAAAGAGTTTTTCGATGTCAGCGTACTAAACTCAGGTATTCCAGAACTGCAACGATAAAGTTATGACGACAACACCTCGGAGCTCAACTCCCTGGGACACCTCCAATAAAACCCCTGCTGACGGGAGGCAACCAAGTCAATGTTGTCATCATAAAACCATCGGAATGATTCTAAGATACCCGCGTGATCCTAAAATTTTTTTTAGTGAAATTTGAGAAGAGAAGAGTCAAAACTCTACGTCAGGATGCCTTACCAGAGCGATGAGGAGACTGGGAAGTAAAAAGAATTCCTAAACTCTCCGATATATAATTCCTAAATGACTCAAAACATTTTTCTAGACACAACTCGGCCGCTAAAAACGATCAATCAGTGGGGGCTCCTAAGGTCGGGGAAGGCTCTGATACCAACTTGTAACGCCCTCGATGCGGCTATATCTCCCACGTGTCGAAGCACGACTTAGAGGCATAACCGCATTGAAAGCAATGTCGCAAGTGAGGTAATCTTCACACAACCCATGTAATACATAAGGGAAAGAGATACATAGTTGGCTTACAATCGCCACTTCACACAAATACATGAATAAAACATTACATCATACAGTTACAATCAGGGCCCGACTACGGAGCCAAAATAAAAGAAGAAACCCCAAAAGCGACAAAAGGTCCTGATCGACCCCAACTGGGCTCCACTACTGATCGACTAGAACGAAACAACATAAAGGACAAGATCTCCATCGAACTCCTCCTTGAGCTCGGGTGCGTCACCTGCACGGTCTCAGCGGCACCTGCAAACTGGTATTGGAAGTATCTGGTGAGTCACGAGGACTCAGCAATCTCACACCCGCGAGATCAAGACTATTTAAGCTTAAAGGTAGGACAGGGTAGTAAGGTGGAGTTGCAGCAAGCGACTAGCATGTATGGTGGCTAACATACGCAAATGAGAGCGAGAAGAGAAGGCAAAGCACGGTCGAACAACTATGATCAATAAGTGATCCTGAACTACTTACGTCAAACATAACTCCAACAACCGTGTTCACTTCCCGGACCCCGCCGAGAAGAGACCATCACGGTTACACACGCGGTTGGTGTATTTTAATTAAGATCAACTTCGGGTTTTCTACAACCGGACATTAACAACTTCCCATCTGCCACATAACCGCGGGCACGGCTTTCGAAAGTTCAAAACCTGCAGGGGTGTCCCAACTTAGCCCATGATAAGCTCTCGCGATCAACGAAGGATATTCCTTCTCCCCGGGAAGACCCGATCAGTCTCGGAATCCCGGCTACAAGACATTTCGACAGCAATAAAACAAGTCCAGCAAAGCCGCCCGATGCACCGACATCCTGATAGGAGCTGCACATATCTCGTTCTCAGGGGAACACCGGATAAGCTAAGCGTACAGGTACCAACATAACCCAAGTTGCCAAGGGACGGTCCCGCACGGTGCTCTAGTTTGGACCAACACTTAGACAAGCATTGGCCCGGGGGGCTAAATAAAGATGACCCTCGGGTTGATCAGACCCAAGGGAAAGGGATAGGTGGTAGTCAAATGGTAAAACCAAGGTTGGGCCTTGCTGGAAGAGTCTTATTCAAGGCGAACTGTCAAGGGGGTCCCATAAATCACCCGACCGCGTTAGGGATGCAAAATCCGGGAACATAACACCGATATGACGGAAACTAGGGCGGCAAGAGTGGAACAAAACACCAGGCATAAGGCCGAGCCTTCCACCCTTTACCAAGTATATAGATGCATTAATTAAATAAAATATATTGTGATATCCCAACAAAGTAAACATGTTCCAACAAGGAACAACATCTCCATGTTCCAACAAGGAACAAACTTCATCTTCACCTGCAACTAACAACGCTATAAGAGGGGCTGAGCAAAGCGGTAACATAGCCAAACAACGGTTTGCTAGGACATGGATGGTTAGGGGCTGACATGGCAATATGGGTGGCATGATATAGCAAGTGGTAGGTATCGCAGCATAGGCATAGCAAAAGAGCGAGCAACTAGCAAGCAAAGATAGAAGTGATTTCGAGGGTATGGTCATCTTGCCTGAAATCCCGCAAGGAAGAAGAACGAGTCCATGAAGAAGACAAACGGACGAAGTCGAACGAATCCTCTCAACTCTGGAACGAAACCGAAGCTAACGCGAGAAGCAACCCGGAAAGAAACAAACAACATAGTAAACAACCTGAAGGAAATATGCCCTAGAGGCAATAATAAAGTTATTATTTATTTCCTTATATCATGATAAAGGTTTATTATTCATGCTAGAATTGTATTAACCGGAAACATAATGCATGTGTGAATACATAGACAAACAGAGTGTCACTAGTATGCCTCTACTAGACTAGTTCGTTAATCAAAGATGGTTATGTTTCCTAACCATGAACAAAGAGTTGTTATTTGATTAACGAGGTCACATCATTGGTTGAATGATCTGATTGACATGACCCATTATATTAGCTTAGCACCCGATCGTTTAGTATGTTGCTATTGCTTTATTCATGACTTATACATGTTCCTATGACTATGAGATTATGCAACTCCCGTTTGCCAGAGGAACACTTTGGGTACTACCAAATGTCACAACGTAACTGGGTGATTATAAAGGAGTATTACAGGTGTCTCCAATGGTAGATGTTCGGTTGGCGTATTTCGAGATTAGGATTTGTCACTCCGATTGTCGGAGAGGTATCTCTGGGCCCTCTCGGTAATGCACATCACTTAAGCCTTGCAAGCATTGCAACTAATGAGTTAGTTGCGGGATGATGTATTACAGGAACGAGTAAAGAGACTTGCCGGTAACGAGATTGAACTAAGTATTGGATACTGACGATCGAATCTCAGACAAGTAACATACCGATGACAAAGGGAACAACGTATGTTGTTATGCGGTCTGACCGATAAAGATCTTCGTAGAATATGTAGGAGCCAATATGGGCATCCAGGTCCCGCTATTGGTTATTGACCAGAGACGTGTCTCGGTCATGTCTACATTGTTCTCGAACCGTAGGGTCCGCACGCTTAACGTTACGATGACAGTTATTATGAGTTTATGCATTTTGATGTACTGAAGGTTGTTCGGAGTCCCGGATGTGATCACGGACATGACGAGGAGTCTCGAAATGGTCGAGACATAAAGATTGATATATTGGAAGCCTATGTTTGGACATCGGAAGTGTTCCAGGTGAAATCAGGATTTTACCGGAATACCGGGTGGGTTACCAGAACCCCCCGGGAGCGATATGGGCCTTAATGGGCCTTAGTGGAAAGGAGAAAGGGGCAGCCCTAGTGGCCGCGCGCCTCCCCCCTTCCCTAGTCCTATTAGGACTAGGAGAAGGTGGCCGGCCCCCTCTCTCTCTCCCCCCCCCCTTGAGGAATCCTATTCCAACTAGGATTGGGGGGGGGGGAATCCTACTCCCGGAGGCAGTAGGACTCCCTGGCGCGCCACCCCTTGGCCGGCCAGCCCCTCCCCCTTGGCTCCTTTATATACGGGGGCAGGGGAGCACCCTAGGACACACAAGTTGATCTACGGATCGTTCCTTGGCCGTGTGCGGTGCCCCTTCCACCAAATTCCACCTCGGTCATATCGTTGCAGTTCTTAGGCGAAGCCCTGCGCCGGTAACACATCAAGATCGTCACCACGCCGTCGTGCTGACGGTACTCTTCCCCGACGCTTTGCTGGATCGGAGCCCGGGGATCGTCATCGAGCTGAACGTGTTCTAAGAACTCGGAGGTGCCGGAGTAACGGTGCTGTGATCGGTCGGATCGCGAGGAGAACGTACGACTACTTCCTCTACGTTGAGTCAACGCTTCCGCTTCAGTCTACAAGGGTATGTAGACAACACTCTCCCCTCTCGTTGCTATGCATCACCATGATCTTGCGTGTGCGTAGGATTTTTTTTTTGAAATTATTGCGTTCCCCAACACAACCAACACATGAACATGGCATGATGCACAACCAAGTATGATGCATGTCCGGTTTAAAGATGCATGGCATGGCAAAGTGCAACAAACAACACTACAAATTAAGTGAAGCTCAATATGCAACGGGTTGCATATTGGAGAAACACCACATCAATTATTTAGTTCTCTCTCAATTATGTACCCAACAATATTAAATGTTGTTAAACATGACAAGGGGGATGAAGCATATGAAAAACTACCTATCTAGGCAAATTTAAATGAGGCCGGAACAACAAACAACAATTCCGGAAAGACCTCATATGCATATTTTAGATTTGGTACTGATCTGACCTAAAGCATATTTTAATTGTTGTTAAACAGGAAAATAAAGTGTAACATGTTAATCTATGCATTTTTTCACCCCATTTACATATAAAGTTTATTTAAATCTGAGTTACGGTTAATTAGTTATGAAATAAATCATTTTAACATGGCATAGGAGCAAATCTAACCAAACAGCATTTTAAACATTTTAAACATGGGTGAAAGTTGCAAATTATTAATCTACACAAGACTTTGAGCAAGTTTCATATATAATTTATTTAGATCCGATGCACAGTTAATTAGTTAGGATATGCATGAAGTGCAAGGGTTTTTCTGTAAAACCGCCGTTTCTGGATAATTGGAAAAATGTCCTGACAGGAAAAAATATCACATAGGCAGAAATCTGTTGGGGAGCTGGGCTTAGGGGCTCACCATGGGCTAAGCCCAATGGGTGAAGCGGGAGGCGGGGCAGGCCGGCTGGGCGCGCTGGGCCTTGGCGCTGAGCAAGGCCCACCAGGGCAAGGGGCGGCCTGGGCGGCGTCCTCGTCTCACCCAAGCAGAGGACCATGGCGGCGGCGGGCGGCTTCGGCAGGGCCGGCGAGGCGCCCCTGGACGGCGGGGAGGCCGGGCTCTGGCGGATCCGGAGGAGGGCGAGGCCGGGGACCCGTTCCCGGCGTCAGAATGGTTCAGGGCCACCGGTGGTGGAGCTTGGAGCGCGGCGGCGGCGTTCTGCAGAGAGAGAGAGATCTGAGATAGAGAAGCAAGAAGGAGAGGACGAGGGGAGGCAAGAGCTCACCGGGTCAGCAGCGGCACCGGCGCGGCGCTCGCCGGCAGTGGCGAGGCGGCGGGGTAGAGGGCAACGGGGCGGAGGCGCCGGTGAGCTCGGGCGGCGCGAGGAGATCGGGATCGGGCTCCTCCCGATCCGGTTCGAGCGGGGCAACGGGGAAGCGGGGAGAGCCAGGCGGCGGCGGGGTTCGGGCCCGGCTCGGCCCGGCGCGGACCGACGTGGGCCGGGCGGGCCTCGGCGGCGGGGAAGCCAGGGGGCGTGTGGCAGCGCCTGGGTGGCTGCGGGCGTCGGCTGGAGGCGGCGCGCCCACTGGCGACTCGCCAAGTGGAGCTAAGGAGGTGGACGGCGCCGGAAAATGAGGGGGAGGTGGTTGGATGTGGCTGGCGGCGCGGATTTCGAGGTGGCGGCGGCGGCTGATCCGAGGGGGGAAGGCTAGAGGTAGGTGGAGGGGCTAGGGATGCCCAATTTGGAAGGGGGTGTATATATAGAGAAGGTTAGGGTTTGAGGGGGGTTAGGAGGGGTTTCGGACCCTCCGATCTCGATCGGATGGCACCGGACGCGAGGAGGGGGTTAGATAGGTGGCTAGTGGGCTGTGAAGAGAGGTTGGGCTGAGATGAGAGGAGAGGAGTGCAGCCCGGCAACTGTTTCCGGAGACCGAAAATGTCCGACGTTTGCCCGGCTATAATGCCGCTATAGTTATCCGTTGGGGCACCAAACGGACTCCGAATGCGATGAAACTTGGCAGGCGACCTACTAACAACAAAACAACACCGCATGCCAACTTTCATCCCATTCCGAGAACATTTCTCGGCCACTTATAAAATAATATTTCGGACATGCCGCAGGCGCGTGCAAGTGTGTGTGGGCTCAGAACGGACAACGGAGAGAACAAAGAGACCGGGACGGATACAAGTTTCGAAAACATGATGATGCAATGCGGATGATGACATGACAAGATGCGACACGCAAGCAAATGACAAAGCAACAACAGCGAATAACTGACGGACACCTGGCGCATCAGGTCCGGGGCGTTACACTTTGATGTCAAGGATCCAAAAATGGCAGCTTATTGCAACGCCGTCCTAAAAATGTCAGCTCGGTTCGAAGAGCTCGAATTTCATCATATAGCCCGGGAGAACAATCAGGCGGCAGATGTCCTGGCACGCATCGGCGCAAAACGCAACGCAGTCCCCCCCAACATCTTCTTGGATAGGCTGTTCAAACCATCCGTAGCATGGGAAGGGGAATCCGGCAATAGCAGCCTTGACTCAATCGCATTGCACAATGCCGAACAATCTGACACAATTGGAGGCTCTGCCAATGAAATCACAACTTTAGCCCATGTAACAATGGTCGTCATTGCCCCGTGGACAGAACTGTTCCTAGCCTACCTTACTAGGCAGGAACTCCCAGAGGACCAAAACAAGGCATGCTGCATAGTGCGGCGATCTAAAGCCTACAAAGTCCATGCGGGAGAGCTTTATAAGAAAAGCACTACCGGAGTCCTTCAAAGGTGCATCTCCGAAGTGGAAGGGCGGAACTTGCTGGATGAAATTCACGCCGGACTCGATGGTCATCACGCTGCAGCTCGGTCCCTTGTAAGCAAGGCTTTCCGTACAAGCTTTTAATTGCCAACGGCCCGGGCAGACGCTCAGGACTTAGTCCAACGATGCGTCGGTTGCCAGCTTTTTGCAAACCAAAGCCATATGCCACCCACCGCCCTCCAAACTCTCCCCATAACTTGGCCCTTTGCGGTCTAGGGGCTTGACATGGTGGGACCCCTTAAAGGTGGAACCCACAAGAAAAAATACTTACTGGTCATGGTGGATAAATTCACCAAATGGATAGAAGCCAAGCCTGCTAAAACGGCCGAATCCGGACCGGTGATAGATTTCATATCTGGGGTTGTATGCCGTTATGGCGTCCCCCATAGCATCATCACTGATAACGGCACTAACTTTATGGCCGACGAGGTAAAACTCTGGTGCAAAAACATGGGCATCAAGCTCGATTACGCTTCCGTCTATCACCCACAAACTAAAGGACAGGTTAAACATGCAAATGGTCTTATCATGAGCGGCATCAAACCCAGATTAGTGCGGTCCCTTAAGGAATCTAACATGCACTGGGTAGAGGAGCTCGACTCCGTACTCTGGGGGCTGCGGATCACACCGAATCGCACCACCGGATATACGCCATTCTTCATGGTGTACGGCGCAGAGGCAGTTTTGCCCTGCGACATAATTCATGACTCACCTCGAGTGCGCATGTACGAAGAAAGAGAAGCCGAGCTCGATCGGCAAGACTGTCTGGATGCCTTGGAGGAGGAGCGCGACGTGGCAAAAGCCCGTTCCGCATTCTATCAACAGCAAGCTCGAAGATATCAAAACAGAGAAGTACGGGCCAAAAATTACAACGTTGGCGAATTAGTTCTACGCCTACCGGACAAGAAAAAGGACAAACTCAAGCCCAAGTGCGAAGGTCCCTTCATC
The DNA here is from genome assembly GCA_032464435.1 of Aegilops umbellulata. Lineage (NCBI taxonomy): Eukaryota > Viridiplantae > Streptophyta > Magnoliopsida > Poales > Poaceae > Aegilops > Aegilops umbellulata. The sequence goes on along the minus strand of CP136058.1, from coordinate 152,805,240 downwards.
ATCGACCAAGTCCTGGCTGGTGGTGCGTACCGCCTGCGAGATGCATCGGATAACCGACTCGAGCCGAACCCATGGAACGCAGCACGTCTCCGAAGATTCTATGCCTAGCGTCGGACTCTGTGTTCGTCTCCTTCCTCTGTCCATTTTTTATATTGTCCGTCTTACATTTCTCTCCTTCTCCCCTTACTTTCTATTATAAGCCGTTCAAGGCTCAATAAGTGACGCGCTACCCGTGCTCATTAAACCTGGGGGCTTCTTTCAATAGAAGCTTATTCATATGGGCTTCATGCCCAACACATGTGTCACACTTCCGCATGTACCTTTATTCACCATTATATGCATCGATATGACTTAAGTTTTGGCCAAGCTGGGTTGCCTGGCTCCTGTGCTTACCCGTACTTTCCCGATTGTTCGGCTAGGTGGTAAAGGGAGCACCTCTGCGATTGTTACTGCCGGGTCAGCCGGATGTGTACCTCAGACTGGGTGAAGCCGAAAGCTAGCATTCTTAAGGGAATATTCGGTCGGTGAACTAAAGATGATCTTTTCACTTGTTTACTTATGCGCCCCCAGATGTTTTTTTTCCTGCGTGCCTTTTTCGCAGAATGGACATGCACTTTAGGGCATGCCTCCCAGGGAAAGGAACCCTTAACGGAACTATTCTCCCTGGATGATGTTTCTTACTAACCATGTAATATAACATAACTAGTTGGGCACTTGTCTGTTCAAGCACTAATGACCCCTACGCCTGGTCTCCATGCATATCCCAGTTCTTATATAACCGCAAGGGTACTCGGACACACTCCGGACCATCAGGTCCCGAGGTCGAAGCGAAAAGGTCGGCCATGAAAAACGATCTACAATCCGGCTAGAAGGCATTTCACATGTCAATTAAAATTACATAGTCATTTTGACTAATTGTATTCCTCTTCAATACCATCTAACAAGCTGTCTAGTTTCCAGTCCTGCTGGGAATACTTTGCGGCCAATTCTACTTGGCCGTATACTAAGCTTACAGGGAGCTCCTTCCCATCGGTCCCTACAGGTCCGACCTCGACCATGTGATTTGGGTCAGCCTTCATGTACCGCGTCTTCACCATGGCCCAGGCCTCCATAGCGCCTTGACGGCAAGCCGATATCTTCCACAATCGGAAGTGCCACCGCGCTCCTTTCAGCTTCTCTGCAAGCTCTCCAAGGCCTTCGGGCATGGAGAAGGATGGCCACAAGGCCTGGACGATGCCTTGCATCACCTGCCGGACTCTCTCGTGTAGTTGCATGAGCTCGGCGAGAATATCACCCATAGAACCGGGCAATTCCTCTGCAGGACGACCTGTTAGCATACCTACAGAAATTACTCTGTTAGCCGACTTCTTCGCCGAACCTTTTTTCAAAAGTTCGTTTAAGCACTTACTAAATATGCCGCGTCGAAGTCGTCGATTCTCCTTAGCGGAGTCCGACAGTTGGGCACGAACATCTTTCAGTTCAACGCCCAGCTTGGTGTTAGCATCCTGAAGATCATTCTTCTCCCGCCTCACCTTTCTCAGCATGCTCTCACCAGCCTTTAGCCGGCATAGGAGTTGTTGCTTTTCCGGATCTAGTCCGGCGTCATCTGCAATTTCATTTGTCGGATTTACAACTATGCCGCACTTCACATAAAACCTATCTTTTTGAAGCATATATTACCAGAGGGGGTCTCTTTGGGCTCCCCTGTCGTGGCTAGCGTGGCCTCAAGAAGGGCTTTGCACTCTTCAAGCTCCTGGGACAGTTGGGTATTCTTCTTTGAAAGAACCTGCTTATTACATGATCCTTAAATCAGTTAATTTAACTGCTTCAAGTCTCGGGGGCTACTGATATACATAACCATCAAATCTTCTTACCCGTATGTCTTTCACATATTGCTCCGTGGCTCTGGCTAGACCATTTTGAGCGGCACGGAGGTACGCGTCTCCCAAATTGAAGGCATCCAATGTCTCCGGGGAGAAACAAGCGTCGTGAAGAACGGTCCGGCGACGCCTGTGGTTCATGGCACTCTCCACCTCGGAATTGGTGGCAGACAACCTATCTGCATCCTCCGTTGGACAAGTGTCCGGTGCGCACCTCGTTTTCGCCTCCGCCTCCGAACCAGGCTTTGGAGCCTGGCTCGTAGAGGCGCGATTGGCAGCCTCTCCGGATATAGTCCGGCGAGGTCTCTTTGTCCTGAAGAGAGCACGGGCGATTACATGCCTTGAAGAAATAACATCAGGGAATGAGAGGACGTGTTGTACCTTTGCACCGGCGTCCCAGTCCGGACCGCACTCCTTTTCAGCCCCTGGGGCCTTGTGGCCCCTCATTGGCTGGCCGCCGCAGGCTCGGCCTCCGCCTCAAGGACCTCCTCTGCAAAACACGGTTGTTATACGATCATCGAAAAACACGCGAGGACGGGTCCCCTTTCAAAGTACTGGGATTTCGCTCTTAGTTACCTGGGAGGCTGGGAGTAGCCCTGGGTAATCGGCCGTAATGGACACCAAGGCGTTGTCCTTGCTTAATTGATGGAATACCCCATCAATTAGCTCCACAGATATGTACGGATCCTCTTGGGAGGCCGGGTCGAGGGACCGTCCTGGATCCTCGGGTTGTGGAGGGGGGCTGTTTATCTCTTTAACAGCCTGGCACAGTTCCTGCGTTGAAGTCGTCAGACTATATACTTGATAGTAGGAATACAAAATGGATGGACAAGTGAAAGTGCCCGCTTACCCAGTTTGGAGGATTATACATGGTAAATCCACCCTGAGGGTTGACGCGGAGAAATTCCTCCTCTTCTCCCTTATACAAAGTGGACAAGATCTTTATCAGAGCGGCAGCCAAGTCCGTCCCCTTACGGCCGTGACGGGTGGCGTCGTCCTCCCCGTTGAAATCCCACATGGGGTGGCCCCTATATTGAAGCGGCTGCACCCCCCACATGATGCATATGGCCATGAATCCGATCATGATTAGTCCAAAATGAGCTAATAATCTTATCCGGCCCATCAGGTAAAGGATGTCCTTGTCACTTTCCCTCTTAGGGATCCGTGGACGCCAGCTTAGGCGCTTCTTCAGGGGGGCATTGTCGAACTCAGGGAGGCCGATCCGAACAGGATCCGGCAGCGGGACATCCTCTATATAAAATCATTCCGAAGGCCAATTCTCGGACGCCTTCTTTGGGGTTCCGGATAAATATCCGGTCCCGGCGATGCGCCACACTTCGGCTCCGCCCACTTGATATATTGACCCCTCCTGAGAACGGGGCACCAGGCAGAATCCACAGCGTGAAATGAGCCTCAACACCCAAAAACAACTCGCAGAGGGCTACGAAGCCCGCGATGTGCAATATGGAGGCAGGCGTGAGGTTGTGCATTTGGAGACCATAGAACTCCAGGAGCCCCCGGAGAAACGGATGAATTGGAAATCTGAGCCCTCTTATTAAATAAGGGACAAGGCATACTGTCGGTGTACTAAAATAGGGGTACCTTAGTACCCCGAACTTGTGCACGGGCAGTCGTAGCACCCCGCGGCAAGGCTTGCCAGGCGATCGCCAAAACTCTCCATGGTCCCTTTTTGGTCCATCCAAGAACAAAGTATTTAAGCCAAGGCCCCGGCAGGAGGAGCGTGCCGGGAAGACCACCCGAAGAGAGCAAGGCCCCCGGCAAGAGGAGCTTGCCGGGACGGCCGCTCGGAGCACAAGGCCCCGGCAAGAGGAGCTTGCCGGGAAGGCCGACCAGTGCACGACAAGAGACTTGCTGCGACGCGCCACGCGTCCCGGCAAGGACCGGTGAGCAACAAGCTCTCGGGCGCGACAAGGCATCAACCGCGGCAAGGCGCTTGCCGAGGCAAGTCACCACCCCGCGCCTGCGTTCCAGCTCATCCACCCACGCGTCGCCCTGGGTCCATTCCAGGCGTACGTGGCGAGAGGCTGCGCAGCCAGGGGCATGCCGTGGCGAAGCAACGCTGATAGGGTAGCCGTCGTGGCAAACGGTGGCGCCCCTGACGGTCCCTTTTCTGCACTGTTTGGGCGACCCAGACGGGCATTTAATGCCCTTGTCCCCTGACGTCAGAGTTAGGTATGATAGCACTGTGCAAACAGCTGTACCCAACACAGCGTTTTCCAGTTTTACCCCCGCCTACGTTGCCACCTGTGGGTAACCCCTTGCGCATATAAAAGGAGGCCCCATGCGCAGCGTGAGGGGGGGGAGAGGGAGGAGACCACTCACGCTCAGTCTGATTAGTTGCCTGAGTGAACTGTAGCACACAGCGCTCCCAAGAACACAATACAAACCACAAAGCAGCGGTAGGGTTTTACGCATCCGTGCGGCCCGAAGCTGGGTAAACCCCTTGTGTGCATCGCCTCGATCCGCTCTTCACGCGAACTCCGCCCCCCCCCCCCCCCCCGCCGAACCAGAAAGGGGCTCGGTCCCCACAGGAGTTCGTGGAGGCAGATTTCCCCCGACATCTTTGGCGCGCCAGGTAGGGGGCGTCGAGGTTGTGTGAACCTGATCCGACGTCTGCACAGGCTAGATCTCCATCATCTTCATCGACATGCCACCGAAGAAGAAGGCTCCGGAGGTGGCTGGTCCGTCCGCGTTGAACCCACCGCCCCTGGAGCAAACGGGTGGTGGGGACGGCACCGGCGGCGGAACGGGCGTCGCCGAACCAGCTCATGGTGCCACGGCGTCCGAACATGCACCGCGCCCCTCTCAGGAGGCACGGGACCAGCAGCGTCTTGGCACCCACGGTACCATACGCTCGCTGGACCCAGATCGAGCTGGCGGATCCCAAGGTGCTCAAGGCCAGCATACACACCAATGTGCTGGCGCGAGCGTGGCGCGACTGCCTGGTCCGGGTGTCGCTCCTTCTAACGTAGTTAGAAGTTTGAGCACATCCCGCTCCACGCGCCGCTCGCCACCGCTGCCCGCCACTCCAGCAGAAGCTCTAGCACGAGCTCAACTGCTCCTAGACTACCCTCCAACGGCGGACAAGCTCGACGACTGGAGGGCCATGATACAGAGTCTCATCGGCTTCACTAACGGCGACACCCCGCGGCAGCACAGTGCGTCGCAGCCGCGGCAGGTCGGCCAGGCGAGAACCGATGGCGCCAACACCGGTGGGGGTGCGACCATCGTGCATTCCCCGCCCCAAAGTCCAAGATCGCCGACTCGCCGGAGCCATCACGACAACGACTCCACCGCGTCGTCAAATCCGCGAACTCGTCGCGATCAACGCCAAGTTCTTCACGAACGAGAGCAAGAGGACGCTCGTACGCGCATCAAGCGTCGGAGAGAAGCGCGGCGTCAATCAGACCAGCGCGCTGGGCCCTCTGTCGACATGCATGCGCCGGGGGGACCAGGCGACCTGCCGTACGCGGTAGGCTGCCCTGCGTTCACCCGTGAGCTGCGGCAAGTCTAGTGGCCCAGCACGAAGAATTTCAAGCCAGACGTACCAGAGAAGTACAACGACAAGTCGCATCCGTCGGAGTTCCTCAGCATCTACACCATTGCGGTGCAGGCTGCTGGAGGGCGAGACGACAAGATCCTTGCCAACTACTTCCCGCTGGTACTCAAATCCAACGTCAGATCCTGGCTCATGCACTTGCCGGATAACTCCATAACCTCCTGGACAGACTTGTGCCATCAGTTTGTTGGCGCCTTTACAGGCGGCCACAAACCCCATGGCCAAGCGAGCGACCTTCATCTGCTCGTCCAGAAGGAAGGGGAATCCTTCTTGAGACCGGTGTGGGAATATTGAGCATCTTCGTAAGTTTTACCCGTAAGGCGCGGTTGTCGGACCCCATCCGGCAACCACCCTTTTGTACAAGTCTTGCCGCTGTTGCATGTAATCCTTTGTACAAAGCCAGGCGCAGACCCTGAGCAGCAGTAAATGAAGCACTGGCGCCCTAAGTTTTAGCATGCATGCTGAGTCGAGTCTCGTCCTTGGTTAGGGTTGATAGTGCCTAACAGCTGCTAACCCCTAGCTTAGAGGTCGGGTCTGCGTCCTTTTTCCTGTTCTTTCGTTTCCTTTGGTTCGCAGGGTTTTGCATATCCTGGCCAGACCGCTTAAGGACGAAGAAGAAAAGAAGGGCGGACCAGCATCTGGTCCCTGGCAAACCAGTGTTGCCGGGGGCTGCAAGTACAAAGATTCGCCCGCGGCAAGCCAAAGTTGCCGGGGGCTGCAATCCCAGATAAGTTTTTCATCCCTTATCATGCATTCTCTTATGGACTGAGGAATGCGAAAACCTTGTTTCTTCCTAAAAAGCTGTCGTGCTCCCTTAACTCAGGGCCCTGGAGCGCGTTACTGGGGCCAGTTTTGGTAGTAGCCGCGGCGGCAAAGGAACGAAATAAGGAGCCCGAACCCGCCTCATCCCTACCTCCGCCAAAGGCGTGAGGAAGGTCGAGTGGCGCGGGAAGACGGCAGGGCCTATTGCCGGGCAAAGAAGTATCTATCTTAACGATATAAAGGACTCGCTCCTTGGCGTGGGTTTTACCCGCGAGACAAATGGCCCGGCAAACATCCCCTTTTCATTAAAAACATTCCACTCAGGTACAGTTCAGAGAGAGTGAAAAACATGAGAGATGGGATTACAAGCTTTAAATGCATCTAAGGCCCGAAGGCTTACAAGTTAAAAAGAGATAAGGTGCCTATAATCCCTTTCTTGTCTCTCTCCTCAGGAGGTAGGACAAGGAGGCGAAATGGGCAAAAGGGGCGCCTAGACAAGCTACGGGTGGCAGAAGACACCAACAGAATGCCCCGGGGACCGTCTGAAGGCTAGGTGGTGGTGGCAGCTCTAGAAGCAGGGCTCGACGGGGCGGCAGGACGTCAGCACACTGTCGAGGGCACCTCGCCCTTGTACTCCGACTTGATGGCCTTGCCGCCAGCCCTCTTCCTCTTCCGCAGCCTCGCCACGCCAGCCGCCAAGGAGACGACCCCGGGAAACTCAAGGAGCCGGCGACAAGGATGATGGGGTCGCCGGTGCCACGCGGAGCCGCGACCGACGCCTAGTCGGACCCATCATCCCGACGACCGCTACCCTCGTCGTTGCTGTCGCTCCCCTCCTCGTCACTCTCGCTCGAGGAGGAGCTTTCGCTGTCGGAGGAGCTATCCACGCAGCACCGGGCCCGGGTCCCGAAGCACCCGAAGACCTTGACGGAGAGGAGATCGCCCTCCATCAACTTAAAATGGAGGGTGAACCCCTCCATCAAGCTGTGGATACGGGCGAACGTCTTCCACCCTCGACCAAGATACACCACGCCGGGGGCTGGGGACTCAACGTGGACCCGCGTGCCGCTGATCCCGCAGCCCCTCATGCGCAGTCTTAGCGTCTCGGGTTGTTCCATCTCCATCACGCTTGCGAAGGGGGCCGGGAGACGGAGGCGACGATGAGGCGCCCGGCGCAGCCTGACGAAGAACTCGCAAGGGTCGTCCCTGATGTGGACTGCCGCGGGAAGAGGGGCCGCTGGCGGAGGCGAGGCCGGCGCGTCGCCCCGTCCGCCTCGTCCCCGAGCGCCTCGGCCTCGTCCACGACCTCGCCCCCTCCCCCTTCCCCTTACGGTTGGCTCTGCCACCGCGGGTGCAAGGGGAGGAGGGGCGCATTGCCTAGCGGCGACCCTCGCCGCCACCGATAAAGAACTAGGATTCCCTTTCTCCATGGCGAATGGAGAGAGGGGATCAGAAGCTGAAGAGAAGCAAAGATGAAGGAGTGTGGGTTTTCTTCGCCCCCCCCCCTCTTGCTCTTTATAAAGGAGCAGGGTGGGGGCTCGGCCGCCCCGCTCAGCCAATCAAGACGCCGGGAGAGCAGGCGACTGGGACCGGCCTGCTGCCTCGGCCCGCGACGACCCGGTTTCCTGCCTCCACCGTCCGCGGCCCCAGGTGCATGGAAGCCGCGTGGCTGGCGTGCAGGACCGAGGCGACGGATGAGGCGACCTCCCCTCGCCCCGTGATCGTGGGGAGCGGGCGCCTCGGAAACCATGCCTCGGCCCCGTCCAGCAAACGAGCCGCGCCTCCACGCCTCCCTCCACTTATGGGGATAGCTCGAACCGTCCCCCTTTATTGCGACGTGACGCATGCCTGCGGGGCTCAGCCCCGCGCACGCCGCCCACGTCACGCACGCCTCTTCCCACGATGCCGTGTTCGACGCGTGCCGTTCGGGGAGGACGTGGTGGATGCAGAAGAAGATGCAGCGTGACCCAGGCCGCGCGTGCCCGTGCACTGTTTTGGGCCTGGCCCAACAGCGCTCGGCACCGTGTATGGCCCAGGCCAGGGGGCTCCTGTCGGTGTACTAAAATAGGGGTACCTTAGTACCCCGAACTTGTGCATGGGCAGTCGTAGCACCCCGCGGCAAGGCTTGCCAGGCGATCGCCAAAACTCTCCATGGTCCCTTTTTGGGCCATCCAAGAACAAAGTATTTAAGCCAAGGCCCCGGCAGGAGGAGCTTGCCGGGAAGACCACCCGAAGAGAGCAAGGCCCCCGGCAAGAGGAGCTTGCCGGGACGGCTGCTCGGAGCACAAGGCCCCGGCAAGAGGAGCTTGCCGGGAAGGCCGACCAGGGCACAACAAGAGACTTGCTGCGACGCGCCACGCATCCCGGCAAGGACCGGTGAGCAACAAGCTCCCGGGCGTGACAAGGAATCAACCGCGGCAAGGCGCTTGCCGCGGCAAGTCACCACCCCGCGCCTGCGTTCCAGCTCATCCACCCACGCGTCGCTCTGGGGCCATTCCAGGCGTACGTGGCGAGAGGATGCGCAGCCAGGGGCATGCGGTGGCGAAGCAACGCTGACAGGGTAGCCGTCGTGGCAAACGGTGGCGCCCCTGACGGTCCCTTTTCTGCACTGTTTGGGCGACCCAGACGGGCATTTAATGCCCTTGTCCCCTGCCGTCAGAGCTAGGTATGATAGCACTATGCAAACAGATGTACCCAACACAGCGTTTTCCAGTTTTACCCCCGCCTACGTTGCCACCTGTGGGTAACCCCTTGCGCATATAAAAGGAGGCCCCATGCGCAACGTGAGGGGGGGAGAGGGAGGAGACCACTCACGCTCGGTCTGATTAGTTGCCTGAGTGTACTGTAGCACTCAGCGCTCCCAAGAACACAATACAAACCACAAAGCAGCAGTAGGGTTTTACGCATCCGTGCGGCCCGAAGCTGGGTAAACCCCTTGTGTGCATCGCCTCGATCCGCTCTTCGCGCGACCTCCGCCCCCTGCCGAACCTGAAAGGGGCTCGGTCCCCATAGGTGTTCGTGGAGGCAGATTTCCCCCGACACATACCCACTCTCCTTTGGAGGGATTGGGGGTGCTCTCCGCTTGCCCTCCGCCGTTATAGGTGGCGAGTCCGGCTCGAACCGGGACCATATAGGCCGGAGGGAGGAATCCCGGTCTGAAGCGATACTAGCTCGCTATGTGGGATGGAACACCTCTCCCAGTCTCTGGGCTTAGGACTGGAAGGGCGAGAGGAGGAGTTGAATGGCTGGCCATGGTGAAATGGACCTTTGTTGGATGCGCTCTGATGAATACTCGCGGAAGGGAGAAGATGTGGTTTGGATCTAAATCCCCATCCCTTTAAATAGGCGGCTCATTTACGCTGCTAGGGGTGTGAGTGTAAAAACGCCCATACTTTTCGTATTCGTTTGACACGTGGAAGGCGGCCATTATTGGGCGTAGAAGCCAAGGAGCGCTACATTCGCAAGAGCCAGACATTATTCAGCAGGTACACGGAATTTGGAGAAGAACCCGCCTTGCAATGCCGAAGACAATTTGCGCACCGGACTCGTCGTCATTGAAGCCTGGTTCGGGGGCTACTGAGGGAGTCCTGGATTAGGGGGTGTCCGGATGGCAGGACTATACCTTCTGCTGGACTCCCGGATTATGAAGATACAAGATTGAAGACTTCGTCCCGTGTCCGGAAGGGACTTTCCTTGGCGTGGAAGGCAAGCTTGGCGATGCGGATATGTAGATCTCCTACCATTGTAACCGACTTTGTGTAACCTTAACCCTCTCCGGTGTCTATATAAACCGGAGGGCTTTAGTCCGTAGGACAACATACGACAATCATACCATAGGCTAGCTTCTAGGGTTTAGCCTCCTCGATCTCGTGGTAGATCTACTCTTGTACTACCCATATCATCAATATTAATCAAGCAGGACGTAGGGTTTTACCTCCATCAAGAGGGCCCTAACCTGGGTAAAACATTGTGTCCCTTGTCTCATGTTACCATCCGCCTAGACGCACAGTTCGGGACCCCCTACCCAAGATCCGCCGGTTTTGACACCGACAACAGGAATAGCCATTTGTTACTTATACGAAGCCGAACTCAGAAAGAGTCCTTGTAAGTCCGTAGGATGAACAGGTTTTGATTCACCTGTAGTAAAAGATAAAAAATAGTTAGAAAAAAGAAGAAGACTATAGGAGTGTGAACCGCATTGTAAGCCTGTCCGTATTGTGCCTCCGCCGATGACCAAGGTATTTTAAGTGGATAATGATGCATGCGCAATACAAACTTTGCGAGTATATGAGGCGAAGGACAGAGGCCGAACTGCTAATCCAACTCTGAAATTGACCGGTCCTGTGCAGTAGAGGCTGACGGCTTAATGGCCGATGAGATATGCAGCTTAATGGGGCCGCTTTGTACTTTGGCTGCAATAGCCGCAGTATGCTCCCCTGTACGGAGGGAGCGTTATGTATTTCCGTCTATCCTGATGACGCCTCATGGACCGGGCATCTTAAGCTTTAGAGAAGTGTAGTGTGGGACCGCAGGAAAACAAGCAAAAGCGGTCCGTCCGAGCAGTGCATGATAGCCACTGCGGAATGGGACAATATCGAAGATCAAGTCTTCGCTTCAAGAGTTGTTTGGCGAACCGAAGACTACTTCCAATGTAATTGAGCCTGTGCAGTGGGCTTCTACACTAGGTACTACTCCCTTGAAGGTAGTTGTGGTGGGCTTGATTCTCGAAGGATCAATGCCCATCTTGCGAACAGTGTCTTGGTAGAGTAGATTAAGGCTACTGCCGTCGTCCATAAGGACTCTCGTAAGACGGAACCCGTCGATAATTGCATCGAGGACCAGAGCTGCCGAACCTCCATGTCGGATACTGGTTGGGTGGTCCCTGCAATCAAAAGTGATCGGACAAGCCGCCCATGGGTTAAATTTTGGGGCGATCGGCTCTATAGGATAGACGTCCCGTAGTGCGCGCTGGTGCTCCCTTTTAGGGATGTGTGTCACATATATCATGTTTACTGTTTTGACTTTAGGGGGAAATTGCTTCTATCCCCCGGTGTTCGGTTGGCGAGTCTCTTCGTCATCGCTGTCACTGGGTGGCCCCCTCCTCTATTGTTCAGCATTGAGCTTTGAAAGTGCAACTATCCCTGGGTGGTTTTGGTAATTATTAACAACATATCGCTCATTGAGCTAATGCCATTTCAAGATAAATATTTCAGGAAAGCTCAATGATTGGCATGGCATGGATTAGAAATGTGGACCCCTCAAAATGCTAAAGATAAAAGATTTTCTCAAGCTCTAAAGCTCAAGACTCTACATTTTACTTTTAGTGATCCAAGATCACATTGAGTCCATAGGAAAAGCCAATATTATTAAAAGGGGATGAGGTGTTGCTTAATGGCTTGTTTGCTCAAAGTTCTCAGTGATATGCTCCAAAACCATCAACCACTTTCTCATATCCACATATGTCCCAAACCAAAAGTCAAACTCGGCCCTACCGAAACTTTCTATCCGGCGTCACCGAGTTCAGTTGACATAGCCACTGCCACAAAACCCTAGTCACTTCAGTCTTACTGATAGGGATCTCAGTCTCAATGAGATGGGATTGCAAACTCTCTGTTTGCCTTCATAATGTTTCGGTCCAACCGAGATGAGCGATCGGTCCAATTGAGTTCGCAATGCAAACTCTCTGTTTCCCTTTCGTAACGTTTCGGTCTCACCGAGATGAGCGAATCTGTCCCACCGAGTTTGCCTGACCAACTCCCTGGTTAGCTTATTACCAAAATCGGTCCCACCGAGTTTGTGTAATCTGTCTCACCGAGATTATGTTATGCCCTAAGCCTAATGAAATCGGTCTCACCGAGTTGACATGTCGGTCCCACCGAAAAGCCTAACGTTCACATTTTGAACTAAATTGGTCAGACTGAGTTTCATTATTCGGTCCCACCGAGTTTGGTGATTTGTGTGTAATGGTTAGATTTTCTGTGGAGGCTATAAATACCCCTCCACCCACTCTTCACTCATGGAGAGAGAACCATCAGAACATGCGTACACTTCCATCATACATTTTCTGAGAGAGAACCACCTACTCATGTGTTGAGGTCAAGACATTCCATTCCAACCATATGAATCTTGATCTCTAGCCTTCTCCAAGTTGCTTTCTACTCAAATCATCTTTCCACCAAATCCAAATCTGTGAGAGGGAGTTGAGTATTGGGGAGACTATCATTTGAAGCACAAGAGCAAGGAGTTCATCACCAAGACACCATCTATTACCTTTTGGAGAGTGGTGTCTCCTAGATTGGTTAGGTGTCACTTGGGAGCCTCCGTCAAGATTGTGGTGTTGAACCAAGAAGTTTGTACGGGCAAGGAGATCACCTACTTCGTGAAGATCTGCCCTAGTGAGGCAAGTCCTTCGTGGGCGATGGCCATGGTGGGATAGACAAGGTTGCTTCTTCATGGACCCTTCATGGGTGGAGCCCTCCGTGGACTCGCGCAACCGTTACCCTTCGTGGGTTGAAGTCTCCATCAACGTGGATGTACGATAGCACCACCTATCAGAACCACGCCAAAAATCTCTGTGTCTACATTGTGTTTGCTCCCTCTAAAATCCTCCCTTTACCTTCATATGCAATGTTTTACATTCCGTTGCTATACTCTTAGACTTGCATGTGTAGGTTGTTTACTTGACTTGTGCTAAGTTGCTAAAATCCGCCAAGACTTAAAATTGGGAAAATGCTAGATTTTTATTTGGTCAAGTAGTCTAATCACCCCACACACACACACACACACGCTCTAGACATACTTTCGATCCTACAAGTGGTATCAGAGCTTTGGTGTCCATTTGCCTTGATTTCCATAGCTTTTGGTGATCATAGCCTTGGTTTCACAACCTAGGAGAGTATTGCATCTAGTGAGGGAAATTACCACCGTAGAGGTCCTTACTTTGATGGTACTAATTTTGCTAGTTGGAAGCATAAGATGAAAATGCATATTCTTGGACATAACCCCCGAGTTGAAGATGCTGCAATACAATGCTCAAACTTGTGATATTCTCTTCAATGGATTGTGCCCCGAAGAATTCAACAAAATCAGCCGTCTTGAGAATTAAAAGGAAATTTGGGATACCTTGATTGATATGCACGAAGGTACCGACTCCATTAAGGAATCCAAATTGGATGTGCTTCAAAGTCAACTTGACAAGTTCAAAATGAACGACGGTGAAGGTGTTGCTGAAATGTACTCTAGGCTTGCTCTCATCACAAATGAGATTGCCGGCTTAGCAAGTGAAGAGATGACCGATAGATTCATCATCAAGAAGATCCTAAGAGCCTTGGATGGAAAATACGATACCGTGTGCACATTGATCCAAATGATGCCCAATTACAAAGATCTCAAGCCAACAGAAGTCATTGGAAGAATTGTTGCTCATGAGATGTCACTTAAGGATAAGGAAGAGCTTCACAACAAGTCAAGTGGTGCTTACAAAGCCTCTTGTGAGGCTCCCACATCATCAAGTGAGAAACAAACCTTCAATGAAGAATTGAGCCTAATGGTGAAGAACTTCAACAAGTTCTACAAGAGTAGAAGCAAGGAGAGAAGTTCCAAGTCAACGTCCTACAATGACAAAAGATCTTCAAGTTGTGAATGAAATTGCTACAATTGTGGAAGACCCGGACACTACTTCAATGAGTGTATGGCTCCCTACAAAAGAAGAGAAGATTCTCCTAAAAGAAGAAGTAGAAGAGAAGAATCACCACCAAGAGAGAGAAGGAGTAGAGATGATCGTTACGAACGTAGAACCTCTCGGAGAAGCAAGGATTCGGAAAGGAAGGACAAATCATCAAGGAGATACACAAAGCGAGGACATCAAGCTCATGTTGGTGAATGGGTATCCGGCTCCGACTCCGACCATCACTCCGAAAGAAGTTATCACTCCGATTCCGAATATACTCAAGATGAAGGTGTTGTCGGTCTAGCACTTGTGTCAACCAACACCTACGACATATTTGATCACCAAATGAAGGAATTGGAAGATGCTTCATGGCTAAAGGCCCAAAGGTATCACACCCCGAGTATGTTGATTTCAATAGTGATGAAGATGATTTTCTAGGAGATGATGATTTACTTGTTGACAACTCCAGTTATGAAAACTATGATGAACCTGCTATTAATCATGCTAATCAAGATAAAATGAATGACGATGATAAGAAGAAGATTGAGCGTCTAACTAAAGAACTAAACACTCTTAAGTTAGCTCATGAAGCTACCTTGGAAGATCATCGAGAACTTTTAAAAACTCATGAGAAGATACGCTCTGAAAAGCTCAACCTTGAGCAAGAGCATGGTTCTTAAAGGCAATCAATGATGATCTTCGCAAGAAAAGTTCTTCTTACATTGCCAAGCGTTTACTCTTGTCTACTTACATGCTACAAGTAAAATCTAGCAACAGGAGTAAGAAAGATTCTTCATCTAGTAGTAACAATAATCATGCTAAATCCAATGTTGTGCTTCTAGTAGTTCTCTTGATTCGACTAATGATTCTCTTAGCCAAGTTACACTTGAGCAAGAAAATAGCTTATTGAAGGGAATTATAGAGAAGGGTGTTTACAAGATCCTTGCTGGAAGTAAGCAATTTGAGGAAACTGTATGCAAGAAAGGAAGACACCAGAAGAATCAAGGTGTTGGTTTTGAACGAAAGTTCAATGCCAATGGAGTTGAGTGGGAAGAAGATCAATACCCCAAGACGAAGTTTGTTCCTCAACAAGAGAAGTATGATCCTACTTCTTTCCAAGGAACACAAGCTCAAGATGATCTTCCACCACAAGACCACAAGCAAAAAGGTAAGGACAAGCTTCAAGAGGAGATTGATGCATTTGAAGAAGCTCCCAAGGCCTTGGTCAAGTGGGTTCCCAAGATTACATCAAGTTCTACTTCATCAAGTACGACTACAACTCCACGGATTCCCATCAAGATGGTGTGGATGAAGAAGAAGAACTAGAGAGTTCTTGAGGGTGACTCCGCCAACATACTTCACTCATATCTTTTGGCAAGGACGTTTGCAAACAACTCCCATATCTTGCTCAAGGAGTCACAAACCCTCTTGTTGGTAAGACAAGGGACAACGTAACCTAATGCTTTCATGGACATCATCTATGTGTACATCACTCCATGTCTATGGATATCCTTGTTTGTTCCTTGTGGGACTAACCCGTGTAGGTATTGAAAGTACAACTCACTCCAATGGATTGATCCAAATGATCAACATCAACATTGAGCATCCACATCTTCGACACCTACATGAAGTCATCATCGACAAAACCCAAGGTTAGTTCGTCCCTCTTAGGGGGGGATATCACATCTAGGGGGAGCTTTACTCCAATCAATCAATTGAGCTAAAGCAACTCTAATGATGTGAACACAACAATGCTTTCTGTAAAAGTGGTAACCCTACTTGTGCTTAAACGATGAGTATGACCTGTGATCAAATGTTCACATTTGACTCCTAAGTCAATATACTCATATATAGATGACCTAGTCATCGCCAATTGCTTGATAGATGCTAGAGTGTTTGTGCATGCTTTGTCACATATTTCATTTGCCATTTTATTGTATGAGCATGTTGGTTGCATATTTTACTCACTCGAGGACATCCATTTGTTGTTTTGAATGTTTGGATTTTTCTCTTTTGCCAAATGGATGGACAAGAATGCCTAAGAACTCCCTCTAGATATATATGCTCTTCTCGTATCAAACTCTATTCAGGCTACATCACAAAGTTTGATCAAGTCAGATTTGAACCACTCTATGTGTGGAGCACTCGGAGTCCCCGATTCGTCATAGACTTAAACTTCCAAAACCTCTTTGTGTTTTTTGGTATAACCGAGTCATCCACTCGGTCACACCGAGTTCACTAAGTTGATCTAGGTTTTCAATCTCTATGCAACCGGTTTGAACTTTTCGGTCACACCGAGTTGCAGTAACTGCTTGCGATTCTGCATCTCGGTGCCACTGAGTCGTTCCACTTGGTCACACCGACAGGGTCAGGATATATAAACCCACAGGTGAGATTTTGGAAATTTCTTCAAACTCCTCACCCCGCGCGTGTGTCCTGCTCTGCCTCCTCGGGTCTTCGGATCATCTCCTTGCTGCGAGCGACCTCCTGCCACTGGTTTCCATCGCTGTCAACGGAAATCTGCTCCGCTGTTGCCGCTGTAGCGAACCTCCGCCGAACTAGGGTATGGGTTCGAATCTATGTGCTAATTCCTTAACTCTGACTCATAGCACATTGCTTTGCCATGATCTTTACCACGTATTCAAACGTTCTATCCATAGAAAACATCCTTTAGGTTAGATTTGATTTGAAAATTTAGGGTTGAGTCTTCACCGAACTCATCTCGGACCGACCGAGTTTTAGAAATCGGTCTCACCGATTTTGCTTAGGCCATAGCACATGCATTTTCGGTCTGAACGAAAACTGCACATCGGTGTGATCGAGTTCGATTCTCTGTGAAACCCTAGCAGTCTCGGTGACACCGAACTGTGACTCGGTCTGACCGAGTTCACTAGTTTAGGCTCCAAAAATTGCTTTGGTGTCACCGAGTTTATCAAATTGGTAGCTCTGAAATGCTTTCTGTGGAGAACTAAAACTAAATTTTTGAGTCATCTGTTTTGCAAAAACTCTGCACTTTGTGATGCTCATCCACTATACCTCATCTACATCTATTCACAGGGTCTGTTGTCAGTGAGATTGCCAAGATGTCTGACCAGAGTGACAGTCAGAACAAATCTGAGGAACAAGTGCAATTGAGTGAGGGTTCAGATCCCTCAAGCAGCTATGATGAGGGTAGCAGGAGCACACCTAGTAACTTGCCCAAGGCAGCCACTAGAGCAAGGAAGAAGAGAACCTCATACTCTGAGGATGAGGACTATGTGGCTATTGAGGATGAAGCTACATCAAAGAAGAAAGTCTTGAAGAAAGAGTATGGCATAGCTGCTGTAACAAAGCCAGGGTTGAACAAGAAGGGACCTACCAGAAGAATCCCAATGTCAAAGCCAAGGAAGGTTGCGATAGGAGAGACAATGAAATTCACCATAGAATCTGATGATGGTGAAGCAGTAGGAGATGACAAGAAAAAGAAGAGGGCAAGAACCACAACTGTAAAAGTTCTTGGAAAATCAACTATGGTAAAAGATTCAGAAGAGGAAGAAGAAGAGGATGTTGCACCAGCACCCAAAGCTCAGAAGCTTATGGGAGATGCTATCAAGTCAGGGGCTGCTACATCAAAGCCCAAGACTACTCCCAAAGCTCAAGCTCAGAAGCCCCCAAAGCCCAACAGGAACAACAGGAGCATTCCTACAGAAGAGAAGAACAAGGCCCCAGTGCCTCAAGCTGAAGAAGAGGATGATGAGTCTCTCATTTTGAGAAAGTTGAAACCCAAGATTCCAGACCACAGTGATGCTCATCCAGTGGTTGAGGACATGCACATTAGAAAGGATGCTGGACTGGGATTGTGGAGGCAGTTTGATCCTTATGCCGTGAGGAGGAGGACTGCAGTTGACTACAGGTTTCATACAAAAGAACATCAAGACTTCTATGAGACAATTTTGCTTGACAAGAAGCCAATTGTATGTGACATGAAATGGGTTGACTGGGAGTACATCAAGGAGAAAGAAGACCACTTCCCAGGAGTTTATGACAGCTTCAAAGCTTGTGGAGTAGATAAGTTTGTTGGGCAGAAGCTCACAAAATGGAATGATGAGCTAATCATGCAGTTTTACTCCACTGCTCACTTTTACCCAGATGGGAAGATCATATGGATGTCTGAAGGTACAAGGTACCAATCCACTATTGAAGAATGGGCTGAATTGATCAATGCTCCAGAGGAACATGAAGATGACTTGGATGTGTATGCAAAGAAGAAGGAAGACCAAAACACTATGGCAA
This sequence comes from Aegilops umbellulata, assembly GCA_032464435.1. Taxonomy (NCBI): domain Eukaryota; kingdom Viridiplantae; phylum Streptophyta; class Magnoliopsida; order Poales; family Poaceae; genus Aegilops; species Aegilops umbellulata. The sequence goes on along the minus strand of CP136058.1, from coordinate 152,787,077 downwards.
ACATGTACAAAGAGATCCCTGATAAAGCTTTGGAGACACACAAGCTTGGATCTGTACACTATCTGTTGTCTGGTCTGCCTACCATCAACACCATCCTAAGGCACACTCTGCTACCCAAGTCAGGAGATCACAAGATGATCAGAGGACATTCTATCAAGCTGCTACAGCTTTTTGATGTCCCTCAAAAGTTCAAGGTCATGAGTCTGATTGTAGATACAATCAAGAGGATAGCTGCTGACCAAAAGAGAAGTTGTGGGTATGCTCCACATATTCAGGAGCTCATCAACTTCAAGATGGGCACAGGCACATATTTGCTGGACAAGGAGCATCTACCCTTATATTCTAAATTTGAATACAACACTGTCGTGATGAATGAGGAGGAACCATCATCATCTCAAGCACAAGAGAAGAGAGCCAAAGCTAAGGCTGAGAAAGCTGCCAAGATGCCTAGTGTAGAGGAAGCATCTCAAGTTTTCCTGAAGAGCAAGCAAAATCAGCTTGCATATCTGATCCAATCTACACTGAGGATTGAGAAGGGCTTGGCCACCGTGACTCAAAACCAGGAGAGTCTGGAGAGGATCATAGAGACAAAATTTTATGATCTTGATATAAAGGTAACTGAGATCCAAACAGTAGTTGAGCAGCTCCAGCAGGAAGCAGAAGAGAGGAAAGGTAAGGCAACTACTGATGCTTTTCAGCGAGTGCCTAGAGGTCAGAGGTCTGCTGCAATGCCAGTACCAGATACTAGAGCTACAGCGTCAGCACCAGCAGCTACAGCTTCAGTGCCTCCTCCAGCAGCCACTCCACCAGCTCCAACTACATCAACAGATGCCTTCGTCCTTGGAGTTCTCTCTACACCACCTCCCGAAGACCAAGCCTGGGAGACGCATAGCACTATGCATTTTCGAACTTTTTGGTAACTTGTTGCCAAAGGGGGAGAAATATGTATAGATCATAGGCTTCGAGAGAGAGTGTTTTGCCTTTTATCTCTCTTGCTTTTTGTTGAACTTGTGTGCTTGGTTGATACTCTATGTTTGTGCGAGATACTTGTTTGATCATGTGTTTGACCATATGCTACTTTAATGATTGCTTAGATGATATTATCTCTTATATCTCTTATATGATCATTCACTTTGCTTGGTGATGAGTGCATGCTTTTAATTTTCTACCATTTTGAGCGCTCCACCAAGATGTATGTGACATGGAAGAGTAACCCATGATCCTAATCGATTGTGCATTTGCATTCAAAAGCAAATCTTAAATAATGCACAAATTTAGGGGGAGCTCTTGCTTATCACATACTTCTCAAAGCGACGATGTATTTCAATTTTATTATCATTTGTTGAAGCTTTGATCTATATGTTGTCATCAATTACCAAAAAGGGGGAGATTGAAAGTGCAACTATCCATAGGTGGTTTTGGTAATTATTAACAACATATATCTCACTGAGCTAATGCTATTTCAAGATAAATATTTCAGGAAAGCTCAATGATTAGCATGGCATGGATTAGAAATGTGGACTCCTCAAAATTCTAAGGAAAAAAGATTGGCTCAAGCTCTAAAGCTCAAGACTCTACATTTTACTTTTAGTGATGCAAGATCGCATTGAGTCCATAGGAAAAGCAAATAATATTAAAAGGGGATGAGGTGTTGCTTAATGGCTTGCTTGCTCAAAGTGCTTAGTGATATGCTCCAAAACCCTCAACCACTTTCTCATATCCACATATGTCCCAAACCAAAAGTCAAACTCGGTCACACCGGAACTTTCTATCCGGCGCCACCGAGTTCAGTTGACATAGCCACTGCCACAAAACCCTAGTCACTTCGGTCTTACCGATAGGGATATCGGTCTCATCGAGATGGGATTGGAAACTCTCTGTTTCCCTTCGTAACGTTTCGGTCCAACCGAGATGAGCGATCGGTCCCACCGAGTTCGCAATGTAAACTCTCTGTTTCCCTTTCGTAACGTTTTGGTCTCACCAAGATGAGCGAATCGGTCCCACCGAGTTTGCCTGACCAACTCTCTGGTTAGCTTATTACCAAAATCGGTCCCACCGAGTTTGTGTAATCGGTCTCACCGAGATTACGTTATGCCCTAACCCTAATGAAATCGGTCTCACCGAGTTGACATGTCGGTCCCACCGAAAATCCTAACGTTCACATTTTGAACTAAATTGGTCTGACCGAGTTTCATTATCCGCTCCCACCAAGTTTGGTGATTTGTGTGTAATGGTTAGATTTTGTGTGGAGGCTATAAATACCCCTCCACCCACTCTTCACTCATGGAGATCCATCAGAACATGCCTACACTTCCATCATACATTTTCTAAGAGAGAACCACCTACTAATGAGTTGAGGTCAAGACATTCCATTCCAACCATATGAATCTTAATCTCTAGCCTTCTCCAAGTTGCTTTCCACCAAATCCAAATCTCTGAGAGAGAGTTGAGTGTTGGGGAGACTATCATTTGAAGCACACGAGCAAGGAGTTCATCATCAACACACCATCTATTACCTTTTGGAGAGTGGTGTCCCCTAGATTGGTTAGGTGTCACTTGGGAGCCTCCGTCAAGATTGTGGAGTTGAACCAAGGAGTTTGTACGGGCAAGGAGATCGCCTACTTTGTGAAGATCTACCCTAGTGAGGCAAGTCCTTCGTGGGTGATGGCCATGGTGGGATAGACAAGGTTCCTTCTTCGTGGACCCTTCGTGGGTGGAGCCCTCTGTGGACTCACGCAACCGTTACCCTTTGTGGGTTGAAGTCTCCATCAACGTGGATGTATGATAGCACCACCTATCGGAACCACGCCAAAAATCTCCGTGTCTACATTGTGTTTGCTCCCTCCAAACTCCTCCCTTTACCTTCATATGCAATGTTTTACATTCCGCTACTATACTCTTAGACTTGCATGTGTAGGTTGTTTACTTGACTTGTGCTAAGTTGCTAAAATCTGCCAAGACTTAAAATTGGGAAAATGCTAGATTTTTATTTGGTCAAGTTGTCTAATCACCCCCCTCTAGACATAGTTTCGATCCTACAAGCTTGCCTGCCTGTTTGAAGACCCAACAACTTTTGTTGGTATGATTGGCTGGTTTATCGGGGGTGCCATGGATCTGGCAGGGTCGGTCCAGTATCTTGTCTAGACTGGATGGTTTGTCTCTGTTTGCCTTGAATGGCTTCTTCCGTTGACCGGATTTGGAGCCGCTAAATCCGGCGTTAACCGCCGTGTCCTGCGTTCCTTCATTATTGTTTCGACGCTTGTGTTTATTGCGTCGTGGCTTGCCATTGCCATCCCGGGCTTCGTAAGTGCCCAGATCGCTGGTGCTATTGCTTCTACGAGCCAGCCAGCTATCTTCTCCCGCACAAAAGCGGGTCATTAGCGCGGTGAGGGCTGCCATTCGGTTTGTCCTGGCCAAGGTGGCGGGTAAGCCACTCATCTCGGACGCTATGCTTAAAGGCCGCCAGGGCTTCGGCATCCGGACAATCGACAATTTTGTTCTTTTTGATTAAGAACCTAGTCCAGAGCTTCCTGACTGACTCTCCGGGCTGTTGAACTATGTGACTTAAGTCGTCGGCATCCGGAGGTTGGACATATGTACCTTGGAAGTTGTCGCGGAAGGCGTCTTCCAAGTCCTCCCAGCTACCAATGGAGTTTTTGGGCAGACTGTTCAACCAGTGCCGAGTTGGTCCCTTGAGTTTTAGCGGGAGGTATTTGATGGCATGAACATCATCACGCGGGCCATATGAATATGGATAAGAAAATCTTCAATCCATACCGCGAGGTCTATTGTCCCATCATATGATTCGATGTTCACAGGTTTAAACCCTTCTGGGAATTCATGCTCCATTACTTCATCAGTGAAGCAGAGGGGGGGTGCGGTGCCTCTATATCAGGCCAAGTCGCGACATAGGTCGCATGGAGTCTGTCTGCGGTTTTCGGCCCGGGCATGATTATGCTTGTCACGTCCGGCTAGATAGCCGTCCTTGCGCGTCGGGGCACACCCCCGTGATCCATAGATCGATCTGGTCTGACCTGCTCTATTTTCCAGGTCCTGCCGTGGGTCATATTTATATCCCCAGGTTGTTATATCTCTACCTTTAAGGCGAGGTGGTGTGGGATGGTGTTCGGCTTGAGCTGTCGTTTTGTCCCGGCCACGTTGTGGTCAGTCAGCCGCATTACACGCTGATGTTACGGGCTCAAGTGCCTCGTCATCGAATTGAGGTAGCAGTTTATGCTTCGGGTAACTTTTGGTTAGGCGCTCGAGGACGTATTCCTCGGCTGCAAGGACACTAATCCACCTATCGTTGAGCAGATCTTGATCAACTTGAAGCTGCTGCTGCTTCTTTTTCAGGCTCCTTGCAGTGGCTATTAGTCGGCGCTTAAAGCGCTCCTGCTCGAGAGGTTCCTCAAGCATGATAAAATCCTCGTTGCCGAGGCTCACCTCATCCTCGAAGAGCGGAAGATAATTACTATCCTCTGAGTCTTCGTTTACGGCTTGTTCGTCAAGGCTGACTCGCTCGTCTTCCCGTTCGTCCTGTTCGGAAGTTGGCTCAATGGGGTCTTCATTGTCTTCGGCATCGTCCAGAGTGTTGTTTTCTCCTGTGCCGGTATTGCTGTATTTTCCACAGCGTGACTTAGAGCGGCGCCGCTGTCATCGGCGCTTCGGCTGTATATTAGGAGGTTTATCCTCGACTGGGTACTTTTTGCCATCGCCGTTATTCTCTTTGGGTGTATCCACCATGTATATGTCATACGAGGATGTGGCCGTCCAACGTCCAGTAAACAGCGGGTTTTCGGCCTGCACCTCTCCGGCATCGTCGTCCATACCGTCGATGTCTTCGGAGTCATAATCGAGCATGTCGGTTAAGTCCTCGATAGTGGCTATGAAGTGGGTGGTGAGTAGGACGTAAAATTCCCTGCTCTCAGCCCCTAGTCCGGGCTGGGCATAGTTCGGACGTTGCTCCTCTGTAATGACAAGGGATCACATTAAGTTCAGAGCATCGCTTAAAGGCGAGGTTTGGCCCGAGAGAAGAGAGCCCGTGGAGTACGGCGAGAGGGAGACTCCTTGGCCGAACTCACACGATGCTGACTCCGAGGGTTCGGAGCCAGTGTCCGGAGAAGGGTCGGGCTTCATGATGGTTGCCAGCGACCCTACTTCCTCTGGCTCTCCCGTAATGGGCTTAGTGGCCACAGATAGTCCGGAGGGCTCAAGAAGCCCGTCTTCGGACCTGGCGATACGCTCCGGATCTAAGGCCAGAGCGGAAGTTGGGGTCGCGAATCCTTGGAAGATCAAGTCTCCTCAGATATTAGCAACATAGTCCAGATTTCCAAAACTAATCTGGTGGCCTGGGGCGTAATTGTCGATCTACTCTAGATGGCCAAGTGAGTTGGCCCGCAGTGCGAAGCAGCCGAACACAAAGATCTAGCTGGGGGGAAAAACTTCCCCCAGGGCAGCATTGTTGTAGATGATTGATGGGGCCATCGAACCTCTTGACGACGACGCAACGGAACTCTTAATGAAAGCACCAATGTCGGTGTCAAAACCGGCGGATCTTTGGTAGGGGGTCCCGAACTATGCGTCTAAGGTCGATGGTAACAGGAGATGGGGAACACAATGTTTACCCAGGTTCGTGCCCTCTTGATGGAGGTAATACCCTACTTCCTGCTTGATTGATCTTGATGAATATGAGGATTACAACAGTTGATCAACCACGAGATCGTAATGGATAAACCCTAGAAGTCTAGCATGTATGATTGTGATTGCCCCTACGGACTAAACCCTCCGGTTTATATAGACACCGGAGGGGCCTAGGATTGTACAGAGTCGGTTTACAAAGGAAGGAATCTACATATCCGAACGCCAAGCTTGCCATCCACACAAAGGAGAGTCCCATCCGGACACGGGAAGAAGTCTTCTGTCTTGTATCTTCATAGCCCATTAGTCCGGCCCATGTTACATAGCCCGGACGCCCGAGAACCCCTTAATCCAGGACTCCCTCAATGGGTAAGTCCCGTTCATTGTGTCCCTAAGAAAGGAGGTATTACTATTGTTCCTAATGATAAGAATGAATTGATTCCGCAAAGAATTGTTACAGGTTATAGAATGGTAATTGATTTTTGCAAATTGAATAAAGCTACTAGGAAAGATCATTACCCTCTACCTTTTATTGATGAAATGCTAGAAAGACTATCCAAACATACACATTTTTGCTTTCTAGATGGTTATTCTGGTTTTCTCAAATACTTGTGTCAAAAGATGATCCGGAAAAGACCACTTTTACTTGCCCTTTTGGTACCTTCGCTTATAGACGTATGCCTTTTGGTTTATGCAATTCACCTGCTACCTTTCAAAGATATGTGACTGCTATATTCTCGGATTTTTGTGAAAAGATTGTTGAGGTTTTCATGGATGATTTCACTGTTTACAGAACTACTTTGATGATTGCTTAATGATGCGACCTATATTTGCTACGGCGGCGACGGACATTTCAAAAGCTGGCCAAGGGCAGAAGGAGATATATATCGTACCAGCTCGATGTCAGGCGAAAAGTGTACATACAGTTATTAAAGATGACACTCGTCGGATCGACAAAGTTCAGATCATACCAACGAAGGAAGTGAAGCCGACATTTAGGACTCCATGCAACTTTTTGACAATGGGCAAAATTCATCTGAAGTTAAATTGAAGTCAGGTCAATCTACTGTGTGCTCTTTTTATTTTTAGGTTCAGTAGTACGGCATGTACTAGCTACACACCTAGCCAAGTATTTAAATTAGTACTATATATATAGTATATATATGGGATGTCCGACTAGTACTTTTGTTAGGTGTTTTGTTCGGTTCAGCTTGAGCTGACGTTTTGGTTTAGGAGTCTGGGTCTAGGTCTATCTGGTCGGCCATATAAAAGGTCAGGGCGCTACCCTTGTATGGACAGTTTTTATTGCGTAAGTAAAACCAGAAAAATCGTCATGGTTCCTGGCGGAGAAGATTGTGTGTTCGTGAGCTGAAAACCCATCGCGGTTGTTCTTGTGCGCGAATTGGGAAGCTTCTCCAATTGCTACACGTGATCTGCTAAAGATCGTCCTGGTGATTCCAGCCGTTGCGGGGTTCGCCTGTTGTTTAGTTGGGTTTGCATCTTGGTAAACCTAATTCTAGATTGTTGTCAGGCTGCTATATAAATTGAGTTGTACTGCGAAAGATTGGGAAAGCATTCGCGCCATCGATTTCCTGTCGACGGTCGCATCAAGTGGTATTCAGAGCAAGGTTGATCACGGTACAATTTTTTTCTTGGTATTTGATTCAACTGTTTAAAAGATGGTGAACTCGCAGCATGACAAATCTAATCATGAGGAGGTGGATGAGCTTCCGGAGGGTCTGGAGATAAGTGATGATTTGTGTATCCATCTGATGGCGATCAAGGGAGCCAACAAGAAGCTTGGAACAAGGGTTGAGGAATTGTCTGCAAATATTGTAGGTGTTGAGGACAGGATGAACGAGCGTTTGACTGCTAGTGACCAACAGCGCACTGATAGTCTACAGGTGGTGACTGAGAGTCTTAGTCGGCTCACCGCAGCAGTTCAGCGCCTTCAGGCGAGAGATGTGGCACCCCGACAGTCCCGCTCACCACGACGACGTCATGCCCGCGACAACGACGATGATGGTGATTTTTCTGAGGATTCTGATGCCCATGAAGGCTTACCTCACCGACCACGGCATGATGCTGGGGCTCACCGCCATGCTAGGCGGCGTCGTGACTATGGCGGCAATGGTGCCCACGATGATGATGGTTTGGGTCAAATCAAGATAATCATACCTAAATTCTCAGGACGTTGTGTTGATCCAGAGAAATATTTGGAGTGGGAGATGCATGTAAATCAGATATTTGATGGTCACAACTACTCCGAAGAGAAGAAGGTTCATGTTGCATCAATGGAATTTACAGACTATGCTCTTGTATGGTGAGATAATAAGAACCATACTCACGAGCGACCAGCGACATGGCTGACATGAAGCGAATCATGAGGGAACGTTTTGTGCCTGCTTATTACACTCGCCAGCTTCACAGTAGACTGCGTCGTCTAGTGCAAGGTACAAAAACAGTTGATGAGTACTATAAAGAGATGCAAGTTTTGATGATCCGTACAGCTGGTGTGAGTCTGCAGAGGCGATCATGGTACATTTCTTTGAGGGGTTAGAAGAAAACATTCGTGACCATGTTGATTTAATGCAATATAATGATATTCATGATTTACTTCATCAAGCGGAGCATGCAGAATGTTGGGTATTGGAGAAGCAAGCTTCAAAGACTCGTCCAACTTACAACAGTCGGCGACATGGTTCTTCTCCTATTGATGGTGGGTTTAGTGCTAAACCGACTCCTTCTTATAAGTCGGGAAGCATTGAACAGAGCAAAGTGGCAGCTGCGCCAAAGGAGGTTTCTCAGGTTTCATCTAGTGCAACGTCATCTCATCATCGTAATATTATTTGCCACAAGTGTGGAGGACGTGGGCACATGAAGCATGAATGTTCCAATCAACGAAGGGTTCTACTTGTTGATGCAGAGTATATTTCAGAATCCGAAGATGAGACGCCTAAGTTAGAGGATGGAATCGAAAGAGGTCATGGTGATACCATACTATGTTATCCTCAAGATGATCCTGATATGGAGAGTTTGCTAGAACATAAGGTCCAGCGAGATGACAAGACCATTGTTGAACAAGGACAACGGTGGAGTATTTTTTTAAACTGCATGTACCATCAAGGGAGAAGTTTGCAAACTGATAATTGATGGTGGCAGTGCTAGCAACACGATTGCAAGGATGTGGTGGAGTCTCTTTTGTTGCCAACATGGGAGCACCCAAGACCATATTATATAAAGTGGATAAATGATTTTGGCAAAGTGAAGGTAACTCATAGGGTGAAGGTTCCTTTTTCTGTTGATGGCTATGTTGATAAGGTGGAATGCGACGTTATGCCACTACATGTTTGTCATCTTATTTTGGGGTGTCCGTGGCAGCATGATGTTAACGCTCTTCATCACGGACGAACAAACAGGTACACTTTTATACATAAGGGTGAGTTCTATGCTATTCTTCATAAGGATGCGTAGAATATAAAGTGTACTATAGAAGTGTTCAAGAAGAAATCTACAAGGTATAGGACGGAACCGAGGACGGTTTTCTTTCAAGGGAGGGAGGATGATGCGACCGTATCTGCTACGGCGGCAACGGACATTTTGAAGGTTGGCCAAGGGCAGAAGGAGATATATATCATACCATCTCGACGTCAGGCGAAAAGTGTACATACAGTTATTCAAGATGACACTCGTCAGATCGACAAAGTTCAGATCATACCAGCGAAGGAAGTGAAGCTGACATTCAGGACTCCATGCAACTTTTTGACAGTGGGCAAAATTCATCTGAAGTTAAATTGAAGTCAGGTCAACCTACTGTGTGCTCTTTTTATTTTTAGGTTCAGTAGTACAGCGTGTACTAGCTACACACCTAGCCAAGTATTTAAATTAGTACTGTATATATAGTATATATATGGGCTGTCCGACTAGTACTTTTGTTAGGTGTTTTGTTCGGTTCAGCTAGAGCTGACGTTTTGGTTTAGGAGTCTGGGTCCAGGTCTATCTGGTCAGCCATATAAAAGGTCAGGGCGCTGCCCTTGTATGGACAGTTTTTTGCATTAGTAAAACCAGAAAAATCGCCATGGTTCCTGGCGGGGAATATTGTGTGTTCGTGAGTTGAAAACCCGTCGCGGTTGTTCTTGCGTGCGAGGACTAGGAAGCTTCTCCAATTGCTACACGTGATTTGCTAAAGATCGTCCAGGTGATTCCAGCCATTGCGGGGTTCGTCTGTTGTTTGGTTGGGTTTGCATCTTGGTAAACCTAATTCTATATCGTTGTCAGGCTGCTCTATAAATTGAGTTGTACTGCGAAAGATTGGGAAAGCATTCGCGCCATTGGTTTCCTGTCGACGGTCGCATCACTTAAGCAACCTTGATCGAGTTTTGTGGAGATGTGAAGAAACTAATCTTGTTTTGAATTGGGAGAAGTGACACTTTATGGTTAATGAAGGTATTGAAGTTGATAAAGCTAAAGTAGATGCTATTGAAAAGATGCCATGTCCTAGAGATATCAAAGGTATAAGAAGTTTCCTTGGTCATGTCGGTTTCTATAGGAGGTTTATTAAATACTTCTCTAAAATTTCTAGGCCTCTCACTAATCTCTTGCAAAAAGATGTTCCTTTTGTTTTTGATGATGACTGTTTAGAAGCCATTGAAATCCTTAAGAAAGCATTGATTTCTGCACCTATTGTTCAGCCGCCTGATTGGAATTTACCCTTTGAAATTATGTGCGATGCTAGTGATTATGTTGTTGGTGTTTCTCTAGGAAAAAGAGTTGATAAGAAATTGAATGTTATTCATTATGCTATTAAAACTCTAAATAGTGCCCAGAGAAATTATGCTACTACTGAAAAGGAGTTCTTAGAAGTTGTTTTTTCTTGTGATAAGTTCAGATTTTATATTGTTGATTCCAAAGTAACTGTTCACACTGATCATGCTGCTATTAAATATCTTATGGAAAAGGAAGATGCTAAACCTAGACTTATTAGATGGGTTCTCTTGTTACAAGAATTTGATTTGCATATTATTGTTAGAAAGGGAGCTGAGAACCCTGTTGCAGACAACTTGTCTAGGTTAGCAAATGTTCCTGATGACCCACTGCCTATTGATGTTAGCTTTCCTAATGAACAATTAGCTGTCATAAATGCTTCTCGTAATACTCCATGGTATGCTGATTATGCTAATTACATTGTTGCTAAATTTATACCACCTAGTTTCACATACCAGCAAAATAAAAAAAGTTTGTCTATGATTTGAGACATTACTTGTGGGATGACCCACGCCTTTATAAAGAAGGAGTAGATGGTGTTATTAGACGTTGTGTACCTGAGCATGAACAGGAACAGATCCTACGCAAGTGCCACTCCAAGTCTTACGGAGGACATCACGCTGGAGATAGAACTGCACACAAGGTATTGCAATCCGGTTTTTATTGGCCTACTCTCTTCAAGGATGCTCGTAAGTTTGTCTTGTCTTGTCATGAATGCGAGAGAATTGGCAATATTAGTAAACGTCGGGAAATGCCTATGAATTATTCACTTGTTATTGAACCATTTGATGTTTGGGGCTTTGATTATATGGGACCTTTTCCTTCCTCTACTGGGTAAACACATATTTTAGTTGCTGTTGATTACGTTACTAAGTGGGTCGAAGCTATTCCGACTAGTAGTGCTGATCATAACACTTCTATTAAGATGCTTAAAGAAGTTACTTTTACGAGGTTTGGAGTCCCTAGATATTTAATGACTGATGGTGGTTCACATTTTATTCATGGTGCTTTCCGTAAAATGCTTGCTAAATATGATGTCAACCATAGAATTGCATCTCCATATCATCCTCAGTCTAGTAGTCAAGTAGAATTGAGCAATAGAGTGATTGAATTGATTTTTCAAAACACTGTTAATAGATCTAGAAAGAATTGGTCTAACAAACTTGATGATGCATTAGGGTCTTATAGAACTGCTTATAAGAACCCTGTGGGTCTGTCTCTGTATAAAATGGTTTACGGAAAAGCATGTCACTTACCTCTTGAATTAGAACATAAATCTTATTGGGCTATTAAAGAGCTCAACTATGTTTTCAAACTTGCCGGTGAGAAGAGGTTATTTGGCATTAGCTCGCTTGACGAATGGAGAACCCAAGCCTATGAGAATGCCAAGTTGTTTAAACAAAAAGTAAAAACATGGCATGATAAAAGGATACAAAAGCATAAGTTTAATGTAGGTGATCATGTTTTGCTATACAACACTCGTTTAAGATTTTTTGCAGGAAAACTTCTCTCTGAATGGGAAGGTCCTTACATTATCGAGGAGGTCTATCATTCCGGTGCCATCAAGATCAACAACGCCGAAGGCACAAATCCGAAGGAGGTGAACGGCCAAAGAATCAAACATTATATCTCAGGTACTTCCATAAATGTTGAGACCAATATTATTAATACCATAAGACCGGAGGAGTACATAAGGGATACTTTCAAGAACATTTCAGACTCCAAAAAGGAATAGGTATGTGGTACGGTAAGTAAACCGACTCCAAAATGTTTCCAATGGAAACTTTTCTTCGTTTTAGAATATTTAAAAAACTAGGAAAATTAAAAGTAGTCCGAGTAGCGCATGAGGCATCCACAAGGGTGGAGGGCGCGCCCTACCCCCTGGGCGTGCCCCCTGGCTTGTGGCCACCTCGTGTGCCCTCCGGACTCCATTTTCTTGCACAATACTTCTTTTGGTCGGTAAAAATTCATTATATAATCTCACGAAGGTTTTGACCACCGTACCACGACAATATCTTATGTTCTTGTTTCGAGCTATTTTTCTAACAGATCTAGATCACCATGACGTCTCTGAGCGCCCCCAAGGACAAGTTTTTCGAGAAGGTCATCAAACCCTACCTTGCGGACGTGTAGTGGCACCCTCAAGCCATTGAGATGCAGGAGGGGGTGCTGCACATCCGCGATGTTGAGGGGCCGAAGAAGGCCGGAAGCATGGAGACAAGACTCGAAGCAATGGAGCCGCAAGTTTTCAAGTGCCAAGGGATGGTGGAACATGGACTCAAAGCCAATTACATGATGATCACGGAGTTCACCAATAATCACAAGATGGATGCCAAGAACATTGGGGAGGCCGTCTTCAAGCTTCATGAGAAAATCGAGCATCTCCAAGCCCAGATCTATGACCTGCAAAACCAAAACTGTGAGTATGAATATAGATTTAAGAGGATGAGTTTGGCTACAAATTTGAGGATCCCGGAGACTCGTTCATCTTTCTTTGATGGTGAGCCTATGCCTTGGAAGATGGATGACAAACCTACTTCATCAACAACTCCATCATCACCACCTCCGAGGAAAGAGACATAAATACATGGGTATGGGCACTCCCCTTGGCAACTGCCATGCTTGGGGGAGGTGCCCCGGTATCGTATCACCATCACATCTTTATCTTTATCATTTTTCTTAGTTAGATCCTTTTGGTTATATCTTGATCCAGTAGAATAAAGTTTTTAGTATGATCTAGCTTTGAGTTTTGCTTTATGTTCCCTCGATGTAATCGAGTCCTTGAGTTATATATAATAAAGAGTAGTTTTGAGTTGAGGGCTTTGCTTTCTTGCTATGATCTTGAGGGAATTAAATAAAACAAAAAAGAAATAAAAAGATCATATATTGATCTTATGGAGAGTAATGACTTCACATATAAAGAGTGTGATGAATAAAAGTTGTTGAGAGTTGCCAAACATAGTTTTGGTCATTGTTGCAATTAATAGGAAGTAATAAAAAAGATAGGCTTCACATATAAATATACTATCTTGGATATCTTTTGTAATTGGGAGCACTCATTAAAATATGACATGCTAAAAGAGTTGACGTTGGACAAGGAAGACAACATAATTGGTTGTGTTTTCGTATATCCGAATAGAAGTTATATTGTCGTGGATCCTCCAACATGTTGAGCTTGCCTTTCTATCTCATTCTAGCCAAATTCTTTGCACAAAGTAGAGATACTACTTGTGCTTCCAAACATCCCTTAAACCAGTTTTGCCATGAGAGTCCACCATACCTACCTATGGATTGAGTAAGATCCTTCAAGTAAGTTGCCGTTGGTGCAAGAAATAAAAATTGCTCTCTAAATATGTATGATCTATTAGTGTGAAGAAAATAAGCTTTATATGAACTTGTGATATAGAAGAAATAAGATGCATAATAAAGTTCTTTATCACAAGCGGCAATACAAAGTGACGTTCTTTTGCATTAAGATTTTGTGCATCCAACCATAAAAGCGCATGACAACCTCTCCTTCCCTCTATGAAGGGCCTATCTTGTACTTTTATCTTCTACCCTTATACAAGAGTCATGGTGATCATCACCTTTACTTTTTACACTTTTTTCTTTTGGCAAGCACTATGTGTTGGAGAGATCCGGATATATATATATATATATATATATATATATATATATATATATATATATATATATCCACTCGGATGTAGGTTATCATAAAGTATTATTGTTGACATTATCCTTGAGGTAAAAGGTTGGGAGGCGAAACTATAAGTCCCTTTCTTTCTTTGTGTCTGACTGAAACTTTGTACCAATAAGTATCGTGTGAGTGTTAGCAATTATGAAAGACTAAATGATAGTTGAGTATGTGGACTTGCTGAAAAGCTCTTATATTGACTCTTTCAGATGTTATGATAAATTGCAATTGCTTCGATGACTGAGATCATAGTTTGTTAGTTTTCAATGAAGTTTCTGATTCATACTTTACTTTGTGCACGGATTTTTACTTTAGCATAAGAAATTATATGACACTGTATGTTCTTGTTCTAAAGATGATCACGATGACCTCATGTCTGTATTTTATTTTATCAACACCTCTATCTCTAATCATGTGGACATATTTTTCGATATCGGCTTTTGCTTGAGGACAAGCGAGGTCTAAGCTTGGGGGAGTTGATACGTCCATTTTGCATCATGCTTTTATATCGATATTTATTGCATTATGGGCTGCTATTACACCCTATATCACAATACTTATGCCTTTTCTCTCTTATTTTATAAGGTTTACATGAAGAGGGAGAATGCCGGCAACTGGAATTCTGGACTGGAAAAGGAGCAAATATTACAGACCTATTCTGCACAACTCCAAAAGCCCTGAAACTTCACGGAGAATTATTTTGGAATATATAAAAAATATTGGGCGAAGAAAGCACCAGAGGGGGGCCACCTGCCATCCACAAGGGTAGAGGGCGCGCCCCCTGCCTGTCGACCACCTGGCAGGCCCCCGATGCCCATCTTCTGCTATATGGTGTGTTTTGACCTAGAAAAAATCAGAAGGAAGCTTTCGAGATGAAGCGCCGCCGTCTCAAGGCGAAACTTTGGCAGAACCAATCTAGGGCTCCGGCGGAGCTGTTCTACCGGGGAAACATCCCTACGGGAGGGGAAAATTGAATCCATCGTCATCACCAACGATCCTCTCATTTAGAGGGGGTCAATCTCCATCAACATCTTCACCAGCACCATCTCCTCTCAAACCCTAGTTCATCTCTTGTACCCGATCTCTATCTCAAAACCTCAAATTGGTACCTACGGGTTGCTAGTAGTCTTGATTACTCCTTGTAGTTGATGCTAGTTGGTTTATTCGGTGGAGGATCATATGTTCAGATCCTTAATGATACTTAATACTCCTCTGATTATGAACATGAATATGCTTTGTGAGTAGTTACGTTTGTTCCTGAGGACATGGGAGAAGTATTGTAATAAGTAATCATGTGAATTTGGTATTTGTTCGATATTTTGATGAGATGTATGTTGTCTCTTCTCTAGTGGTGTTATGTGAACATCGACTACATGACACTTCACCATGATTTGGGCCAAGCGGAAGGCATTGGGAAGTAATAAGTAGATGATAGGTTGCTAGAGTGATAGAAGCTTAAACCCTAGTTTATGTGTTGCTTCGTAAGGGGGTGATTTGGATCCATCTGTTTTATGCTATGGTTAGATTTATCTTAATTCTTCTTTCGTAGTTGCGGATGCTTGTGAGAGGGATTAAATATAAGCGGGAGGCTTGTCCAAGGAAGGCCAGCACCCAAGCACCGGTCCACCCACATATCAAATTATCAAGGTAACGAACGCGAATCATATGATCATGATGAAAACTAGCTTGAGAACAATTCCCATTTGTCCTCGGGAGCGCTTTGCTTTATATAAGAGTTAGTTGAAAGCACAAGTGCTCTCCAGGTGGTTTTGGTAATTAATGTCAACATATCTCTTGTTGGACTAACGTTTCTATCTAGTATATTTCAGATGAGTTCAACAATGGAGTGGCATGGACTAAAGGTTGTGGGA
The DNA here is from genome assembly GCA_032464435.1 of Aegilops umbellulata. NCBI lineage: Eukaryota > Viridiplantae > Streptophyta > Magnoliopsida > Poales > Poaceae > Aegilops > Aegilops umbellulata. The sequence continues at coordinate 152,771,108 of CP136058.1, read as the reverse complement.
ACTCCTTCAAGACGCTAAGGACAAAGGATTGGCTAAAGCTTCAAGCTCAAGACTCTTCATTTTACACTTTTAGTGATCCAAGATCACATTGAGTCCATAGGAAAAGCCAATACTATCAAGGAGGGATGAGGTGTTGCTTAATGAGCCTTTTGCTTTATGTGTTTAATGATATGCTCCAAAATCCTCAGCTACTTTCCCATATCCACATATGACCTAAACCCAAAGCCAAACTCGGTCCTACCGATTCTTTCCATCCGGCGCCACCGAGTTTCACTTGTCATTAGCCACTGCCAAACCCTAGCAAATCGGTTTCACCGATAGGGATCCCGGTCTCACCGAGATGGGATTGCAATCTCACTGTGTATGTCCATTGTCAAAATCGGTCTCACCGAGTTTAGGCAATCGGTACTAACGAGATTACAATGCAAACTCTCTGGTTAACTCATTACCAAAATCGGTCTCACTGAGTTTAGTAAACGGTCCCACCGAGTTTGCCTGACCAACTCTCTGGTTAGCTAATTACCAAAATCGGTCTCACCGAGTTTGTGTAATCGGTCTCATCGAGATTACGTTATGCCCAAACCCTAACCATATCGGTCCTACCGAGTTGCATGCCAGTCCCACCGAAAATCTCTAACGGTCACTAGGTTTACCTTTTCGATCCGACCGAGTTTGTTGATTCGGTCCCACCGAGATTGGTAAATTGTGTGTAACGGTTGGATTTTAAGTGGAGGCTATATATACCCCTCCACCTCCTCTTCATTCATGGAGAGAGCCATCAGAACACATCTACACTTCCAACTCATATGTTCTGAGAAAGAACCACCTACTCATGTGTTGAGACCAAGATATTCCATTCCTACCATATGAATCTTGATCTCTAGCCTTCCCCAAGTTGCTTTCCACTCAAATCTTCTTTCTACCAAATCCAAATCCTATGAGAGAGAGTTGAGTGTTGGGGAGACTATCATTTGAAGCACAAGAGCAAGGAGTTCATCATCAACACACCATTTGTTACTTCTTGGAGAGTGGTGTCTCCTAGATTGGCTAGGTGTCACTTGGGAGCCTCCGACAAGATTGTGGAGTTGAACCAAGGAGTTTGCAAGGGCAAGGAGATCGCCTACTTCGTGAAGATCTACCGCTAGTGAGGCAAGTCCTTCGTGGGCGATGGCCATGGTGGGATAGACAAGGTTGCTTCTTCGTGGACCCTTCGTGGGTGGATCCCTCCGTGGACTCGCACAACCGTTACCCTTCGTGGGTTGAAGTCTCCATCAACGTGGATGTAGGATAGCACCACCTATCCGAACCACGGGAAAAACATTCGTGTCTCCAATTGCGTTTGAATTCTCCAAACCCTTCCCTTTCAATTCTTGCAAGTTGCATGCTTTATATTCCGCTGCTCATATACTCTTTGCATGCTTGCTTGATATGTATTGTGTGTGTTGAAATTGTGCCTAAAACTCCACTCAAACCAAAAAAGCTTAAAAACTGCAACTTTAGCACTAAGTGTCTAATCACCCCCCCCCCCCTCTAGACACACCTACTTCTAGATCCTACGAGTGGTATCAGAGCTTTGGTCTCCATTGCCTTGCTTTAATCACCATTGGAGGAAGATGGATGTGTCTACTTTAGGGAGTCTTAGACATAGAGTGCCTATTCTTGATGGAGAGTATTTTCATGAGTGAAAAAATGAGATGCTTGTGATTTTTAATCAATATCATTTAAACAACTATATTGCTAGTCCTTGTGCACCTCATGTTGATCCTATGCATCCCACTCCAGATGAAGATATTGACATGATTCACAATCTTAGAACCGTTGAGCTCACCATTAGAGGATTGCCCAAAAACCTGATTGCTAGTTTACCTACTCTTAATTGTGCATATACTATATGGAAATTTCTTGAGGAATGATTCCCCAACTATTCCTTGAAAAATTTGGATGAAATTCTCCATAAATCTATTGCCTTGAGTAAAATGAACTCTAGTGATCCTAGTTTTGGTAATTGTCTATTTGAGCTTACCAATCTCATGTGTGCTAAAGGAAATATTGGAATCATTGGTGATATCATAACCGAATCCATAAGAATTCATAAAAGTGACCACTTTGATGATCATTTATCTAATGAATTACCCTCTCTAGGATATGATCAATCACAAGATGATGTTGAACATGGATACTATGATGAAGATGATGATAGTGACTTCGATCTTGATGATGCAATGAGACACTTTGGTATTATGGCTAATCTTCGAGGATATGTGTCAGGAGGAAAGGAATGGGTTCTCGACAGTGGATGTACTGATCATATGACCGGAGATGAAGAGATGTTCCGTGAGCTTGTTGTCGGTGTACTAGAGTAGGGGTACCCTAGTATCCCGAACTTGTGCACGGGCAGTCGCAGCGTCCCGCGGCAAGGCTTGGCGGGTGACCGCCAATATCCTCTGTGGTTCCTCTGGAGCCATTCAAGAACAAAGTATTCAAGCCAAGGAGACAAGGCCCCGGCAAGAGGAGCTTGCCGGGAAGGACACTTAAGGCACAAGACCCCGGCAAGAGGAGCTTGCCGGGGAGGCCAACCAAGGCATCTCAAGGAACTTGCCGCGACACGCCACGCGTCCCGGCAAGACCCGGCGAGCGACAAGCTCCTGGACGCGGCAAGACAACGGCCGCGGCAAGGCGTTTGCCGCGGATAGCAACCACTCTGTACCCGCGCTCCAGCTCACCCACCAATGTGTCGCTCTGAGACCCTTCCAGGCGTACGTGGCGGGAGACTGTGCAGCCAGGGGTGCACTGTGGCAAGCGGCGCTGACAAGATCGCCATCGTGGCGAGCGGTGGCGTCCCTGACGGTCCCTTTTCTGCACTGTTTGGGCGACGTAGATAGGCATTTAATGCCCTTGTCCCCTGCCGTCAGGGTTAGGTATGATACACTGTGTAGGTAGCTGTACCTACCGCGGCACCTTTCCATTTTTGCCCTTGCCTACGTTGCCACCTGTTGGAGACCCCTTGAGCATATAAAAGGAGGCCCATGTACAACGTAGAGGGGGAGGACAGTACAACACTCACGCTCGGTCTCGTTAGCTGCTGGTGTGTACTGTAGCACTCAGCGCTCCCGAGCAAGAACTCAATACAAACCACAAAGCAGCAGTAGGAGTATTATCTCTCCGGAGAGCTCCGAAGCTGGGTAAAACCGCTCGTGTGCCTCGCCTCGATCTGCTCTTCGTGCGACCTCCGCCCCCCGCCGAACCGAGAAGGGGCTCCGTCCCCATAGGTGCTCGCGGAGGCAGTTTCCCCGACATCTTTGGCGCGCCAGGTAGGGGGCGTCGAGGTTGTGTGAACCTGATCCAGCGTTCACATGAGATAGATCTTCATCGACTTCATCGACATGCCGCCGAAGAAGAAGGCTTCGGAGGCGGCTGCTCCGTCCGCGTCGAACCCACCGCCGCCGGAGCAAACGGCTGGTGGGGAAGACGCCGGCGGAAGAACGGGCGTCGACGAGGGAGCTCACGGTGCCGCCAGGTCCAAGGACAAGGTTGCGCTACCCATCGGCGGTGTAGCCGGCTCCCACGACGACCGAGCGTCCGTAGATGCACCGCGCCCATCTCAGGAGGCGCAGGACCGGCAGCGTCGTGGTACTAACGATACCATACGCTCGCTGGACCCAAATCGAGCTGGCGGATCTCGGGATGCTCCAGGCCAGCATGCGCGCCAACGTGTTGGCGCGAGCGAAGCACGGTCGCCTGGACGGGATATTGCTCCTTCTAACGCAGCTAGAAGTCCGAGCATATCCCGCTCCTCGCACCGTTCGCCACCGCTACCTGCCACTCCAGCAGAAGCTTTGGCGCGAGCTCAACTGCTCCTAGACTTCCCTCCAACGCCAGACAAGATCGACGACTGGAGGGCCACCATTCAGAGTCTCATCGGCTTTGCCAACGGCTACACTCCACGACAGCCGACTACGTCGCAGCCGCGACAAGTCAGCTAGGCGCGACCCGATGGCGACAAGACAGGTGGGGGTGCAACCACCGTGCACTCTCCGCCCCGAAGGCCAAGATCGCCGACTCACCAGGTCCACCGCGACAGCGACTCCATTGCTTCATCAGATCCGCGAGCTCGCCGCGATCAGCGCCAAGTTCTTCACGAACGACAACAAGAAGACGCTCGTACTCGCATCGAGCGCCGAAGAGAAGCGCGACATCAATCAGACCGGCGCGCTGGACCCACTGTCGACATGCATGCGCCAGGGGAACCAGGCGACCTGCCGTACGCGGTAGGTTGCCCTGCGTTTACCCGTGAGCTGCGGCAAGTCCAGTGGCCCAGCACGAAGAATTTCAAGCCAGACGTACCCGAGAAGTACGACGGCAAGTTGCATCCGTCGGAGTTCCTCAGCATCTACACCATCGCGGTGCAAGCTGCTGGGGGCGCGACGACAACATCCTTGCTAACTACTTCCCGCTTGTGCTCAAGCCCAACGTCAGGTCCTGGCTCATGCACTTGCCAGACAACTCCATATCTTCCTGGGCAGACCTATGCCATCAGTTTGTCGGCGCCTTTACAGGCGGCCACAAACCTCATGGCCAGGAGAGTGATCTTCATCTGCTTGCCCAGAAGGAAGGAGAGCCCCTGCGCAAGTACATCCAGAGATTCAGCCAAGTGCAACGCAACATCCCAGATGTCCACCCTGCCACGGTCATCAGCGCGTTCCATCAGAACGTGCGTAACCGCAGGATGCGGGAGGAGATGGCGATGTGCAAGATCAGAGACGTCAGTGAGCTGTATGCCCTGGCCGACAGGTGTGCACGTGCTGAGGAAGGGAGGAAACACCCCGGAGAGAATACAGGAACAGGAGGATCTGACAGCGATGATGCTGCCCCGGCAAATAAAAACCGGCGGCGGAACAACAGGAAGAGGAAAGGCAAAGTTGTGCTAGTTGTTGAGCAGTCCGGCAACGAAGGTGGCGCCAAGAAAGCCAAGGATGGTAGCTCCGGCAAGGAGGTTTCCGCATGCGCCAACTGCCAGGCTGTGGCGGCCGCCGACAAGCAAGACGGCACCAACAAATAGTACTGCAAGATCCACCGCACCAAGGGCCATGACCTCCAGAGCTGCAAGAAGGTCAAGCAGCTTGTCGAGCTACAAAAGGCCGAGTACGAGCGACACGACAAGGAGAAAGCCCAAGGAGGTGCTGGAGGATCCGGTACGAAGCGCACCGGCCGGGGAGGACGCCGCGGCAAGGACAAGCAGCGGCAAGGAGACAGACCTCCCCGCGGCCGCGACAAGGATGAAGATGATGACGACGAAGACATGGATGATGACGAGACCAGTGAGAAGGAGTTCCAGAAAGCCACAGAGGTCTTGTGCATTAACGGCGGTGCTTCTCTGCATACTTCACACCGCCAACTCAAGCAGTGGGTGCGGGAAGTCAATGCGGCAGAACCACCCGTTGAGTCACGCAAGCTTCTGAAATGGGCCAGCACGCCTATCATCTTTGATATTGAGGACCACCCTGATCGCACAACTGTTGTCGGGTGCTTGCCGATGTTGGTTTCACCAACTATCCGCAACCTCAAGGTCACTAAGATGCTAGTTGACGGCGGGGCCGGCTTGAACCTGATCTCCTCCGCTGTGCTCCGGAAACTCCAAGTCCCTGACAGCGAGCTCGAAGAGACCGGCACATTCCAAGGAATCAACCCGGGAAGGAGCAAGCCGAAGGGGAAGATCACGTTGCCGGTGACATTTGGCAGCGAGTTGAACTTCAGGATTGAGAGGGTCACTTTTGACGTCGCCGATTTTCCATTGCCTTACAATGGGATTCTCGGCCGTCCAGCGCTCGCCAAGTTCATGGCGGCCTCTCACTACGCGTACAACATGCTGAAGATACCAGGCCCGATAAGTGTCATCTCTGTCCCTGGCGACAAGAAAGATGCTCTTATCTGTGCCGATAAGATCTACCAGGAAGCAGCAGCCGCAACGGATCGCGAGACACTTGCCACTGAAGCTCCCGGGAGGAAGAAGAAGACCAAGTCCGGCAAGAGTTCTGATGCCCACTCCGGCAAGCGCACCTCTTCGGAGTGCTGCGCTACCGTCGAGGACGCACCATCGAGCTCCACCGGCAAGTATAAGAAGACAATGGCAGCTCCGCCAGCGACCAAGAAGGTGTCTGCCAAGGAGGACGGCACTGGTGGTACTTTCACCATCAGTGCCACTCTCGACCCTAAATAGGAAAGCGCGCTCATTGCTTTCCTGCGGGTGAACGTCGATGTGTTTGCGTGGCAACCGTCTGACATCCCCGATGTTCCCAGGAAAGTAACTGAGCACCACCTTGTCGTCTGTCCTCATGCGCGGCCCGTCAAGCAGAAAGTCAGGAAGCAAGCAGTGGAGCGCCATGAATTCATCGCAGAAGAGATCAAGAAGTTGGAAGTAGCAGGCCTCGTCAGAGGAGTGCTCCATCCTACGTGGTTGGCCAATCATGTAGTCGTGCGCAAGGCAAACGGGAAATGGAGGCTTTTTATCGACTTTACCGATGTCAATAAATCTTGTCCCAAAGACCCATTTCCCTTGCCGCGCATCGACCAGATTGTTGACTCCACGGCCGGATGTGACTTGCTTTCATTTCTTGACGCATACTCAGGATATCATCAGATCTTCATGGCAGAAGAGGATGAGGAGAAAACCGCATTCATCACTCCATGTGGCACATACTGTTTCATACGGATGCCTTTCGGTTTAAAGAATGCTGGTTCAACATTTGCAAGGGTCGTCGATACCGCTTTTGAGCCACAAATACACAGAAATGTGGAAGCCTACATGGATGATATAGTGGTCAAGAGCAGGGACAAAGCAACTCTGATTCAAGATTTAGAAGAGACTTCTGCAAATCTGCGCAAGATCAGCCTCAAGCTCAACCCCGAGAAGTGCGTGTTTGGAGTCCCTTCAGGCAAGCTTCTCGGGTTCTTCGTGTCTCAGCGGGGAATTGAAGCCAATCCCGACAAGATCAAGGACATTGAGCAGATCGAAGCACCAAAGCGCATCAAGGATGTGCGGAGACTTGCCGGCTGGGTGGCGGCTCTCAGCAGGTTTATCTCTAAGTCTGCTGAGCGCGCCCTGCCGTTTTTCAAAATTTTGAAAAAGGCGGGTCCAATGAAATGGACTCCGGAAGCGGAGGCTGCGCTGCAGGACCTGAAGAGATACATGTCCTCCACTCCAATACTTGTTGCACCTAAGCCGCAAGAGAAGTTGCTGCTGTATCTGGCGGCAACCAATCAAGTGGTTAGTGCTGCGTTAGTAGCGGAGAGGGAGGCAGATGATGAGCCAGCAACCACGGCGAGTGCATCCAGCGGCAAGCAGGGGGCTTCCCCGACAAGCTCTGGTCCCGGCAAAGATGGATCTGCGCAGGCGCCCGAGGAGATACAGAAGAAAATGGTGCGTCGCCCAGTCTACTTTGTAAGTTCCCTTCTACAGGGGGCTAGGTCAAGGTACTCTGGTGTGCAGAAATTGCTTTTCGGCCTTCTTATGGCCTCGAGAAAGCTGCGCCATTACTTCCAAGCACATGAGATCACAGTAGTCACTCGCTTTCCGCTGAAGAGGATACTGCGGAATCCGGAAGCAACAGGCAGGATTGTTGAGTGGGCACTGGAACTGTCAAGCTTTGGCATCAAGTTTGAGAGCACTTCAACTATCCAAAGCAGAGCATTCGCAGAACTCATAGCAGAGTGGACGCCAACGCCCGACGAAGAAATTCCAGAAATGAGCATCCCCGTCAAGGAAGCAAGCAAATAGTGGCTGATGTACTTTGATGGTGCCTTTTCGCTGCAAGGCGCCGGTGCTGGCGTGCTGCTTGTCGCACCCACCGGAGAGCACCTCAAGTACGTAGTCCAGATGCACTTTCCCAAGGAGCAAGCAACAAACAATACTGCAGAGTATGAAGGTTTGCTTGCCGGTCTCAGGATGGCGGCGGACCTTGGGATCAAGAAGCTCATTGTCAGGGGTGACTCACAGCTCGTCGTCCGCCAAGTGAACAAGAATTATCAGAGTCCGTTGATGGAAGCTTATGTTGATGAAGTGAGGAAGCTAGAAGAGCACTTTGTCGGCCTACAGATGGAACATGTTCCAAGAGCTCAGAACGACATTGCCGATGGCCTGCCAAAGTGCGCAGCACTTAAGTTACCTGTGGAACCAGGGATCTTTGTGCTCAAGCTGACTCAGCCATCTGTGACGCCATCAACTGGACAGATCAAGAAGAGGAAGTTGATTTCTGGTGACTATTTTCCGGCAGAGCTTCCCGAAGCCGCCGCCAAGAAGGTCCCCAAGATCAACACCAAGAGTGCTGGGGAGTGGTCTGCTCCGGCAAACCCCAGGGTTTGTTCCGTTGAAGCAGACGCTCCCGACAAGTTTTGCTCCGGCAAGCTTGCCGGGGAACGTCAAGCTCCGGCTGAACTGCAGTTTCTCGCCGTAGAAGCGGGTGTTCCCACAGCAGCAGATGTGCCTTTAGTCCTTGTTGTCGAGCCACAAGCTCCAGCATGGGCACAGCGGATCGTCCGTTTCCTTCAGACAGGAGAACTTCCCGAAGAGCAAGAAGAAGCGGAAAGAGTAGCCCGGCAGTCAAGTATGTACCAGTTTGTCGACAACGCACTGTACAGAAGAAGACTCAACGATGTGAAATTGAAGTGTATTCACCGGGAAGATGGACAGAAGCTGTTGGCAGAGATACATGGAGGCATTTGTGGTCACCACATTGGCGCAAGAGCGCTTGCCGGCAAAGCTTTCCGGCAAGGTTTCTTTTGGCCGACAGCCCTCCTGGATGCAACTGCACAAGTAACCAAGTGTGAAGCGTGCCAGTTCCATTCCAAGCAGATACACCAGCCAGCGCAAGCTCTCTAGACGATCCCTTTATCCTGGCCATTTTCGGTCTGGGGGCTCGACATCCTCGGCCCCTTCCCCCGAGCAGTCGAGGGCTTTGAGTACTTGTACGTCGCAATCGACAAGTTCACAAAGTGGCCGGAAGTGGAAGCAGTGAGGAAGGTGACAGCACAGTCAGCAGTCAAGTTCTTTAGGTCGATTGTTTGCCGCTTAGGGATCCCTAACAGGATCATCACCGACAATGGTACACAATTCACGAGCCGCACCTTCATGCAGTACGTCCAAGACCTTGGCGCCAAGGTCTGCTTCGCTTCTGTTGCTCACCCCAGGAGCAACGGTCAAGCAGAGAGGGCAAATGCTGAAGTGCTGCGTGGACTCAAGACCCGGACTTTCGGCAGGCTGCACAAGTGTGGAAGAAACTGGATCGAGGAGCTGCCGGTGGTTCTTTGGTCGATCAGGACGACGCCAAATCGAGCCACTGGCCAGACACCTTTCGCTCTAGTCTATGGAGCAGAGGCAGTTCTCCCCACGGAACTCGTATACGGGTCGCCTCGAGTGCTCGCTTATGATGAGCTTGAGCAAGAGCAGCTGCGACAAGATGACGCGCTGCTCCTTGAGGAAGACCGTCTTCAGGCTGCAGTACGAGCTGCTCGCTACCAGCAAGCTTTGCGCCGCTACCATAGCCGCAAAGTTAACGCCAGAAGTCTCGAGGAAGGCGACCTTGTTCTTCGGCGCGTTCATTCCGCCAAGAATTCCAACAAGTTGACGCCGAAGTGGGAAGGCCCTTACCGGGTGAAACGAGTCACTAGGCCTGGCGCTGTCCGCCTTGAGACCGAAGATGGCATTCCGGTGAGCTACTCCTGGAACATCGAGCATCTTCGTAAGTTTTACCCGTAAGGCGCGGTTGCCGGACCCTGCTCCGGCAACCACCTTTTGTACAAGTCTTGCCGCTGTTGCATGTAATCCTTAGTACAAAGCCAGGCGCCGACCCTGTGCACAAATAAAGCTCATGTGCTCCGCACATCTTGTCAATTTCATGCTTTTTATTTTTTGCATGAGTTATCTGACACTTTGTGCAGCGCCAAACCCCGGTAAGCAAAAACGAGCCATAAGGCTCCATATCGTTGTTTTCTCTTCTCTCTTTTCTCAAGGAAATGAAGGTTCCTTCGCCTACAAGTTTGCCAGGGGGAGAGGAAGATAATGGTATGGACCAGGCGTCGTTCAAGAAAGTTTCACCTTGCCGGGAAGCAAACGACAGAAAAGCTAAGTTGCCAAAGTTTGAGCAATCAGATGTTTTTAAAATTTTTAAGTTATCTTCCTTGAACGACCATGCTTTGTATGGAAAACCTGTGCGCGAAGGAACCGGCTCGTGGCTAGTTGCACCCTTACTTTGTTTCGAGTTCGCTCAACAGTTTAAGTGTGACGCGACTGGAGTCGCACCCTTACTCTGTTTTGAGTTCGCTCGACAACTTAAGCGAGCTGCGGCTAGTTACGACAAGGTTTCTTGTCGGCAACGGCACCGCCAGCAGGCTGCTGACGTCCCGCACTCAGCGCTCGCGGCGAGGGTGCCCGCGCCAGCAAGTTCCCTAAAAGCGTAGGGCAAAAACATACAAAGGAAGGAATCAAGTAAACGAAATAACATTGCAATCGCTGCCCAAAATAAATTTATACATTACAAGGTAGCTTGTCGCGGCTCTAATAGACTGTTTTCGAACATGACCAGCAGTGACAAGAAAAGAAGAAAATAGGCGGCCTAGTCCACGCGATCGCCCTCAACCCTCTTGATCCCGCTCACCTTGTCCACAATGGGTGCGACAAGGTCCTTGAGCGCCTCCAGATCAGCTTCTGCCGGCAGGGATCTGAGGACGTTGGTGAGGTTGAGGCCCGGGTTGCGGTAGGCCACCTTCACCAACACTTTCTGAAGAGCTCCTGCGCAGATCTTGCGCGACTCGTCGGCCAGCTGCTTTGGGATCCTCTCCCGGAGTCGCTGGAGGGCCGTCGCCACGCCTTTGAAGAACAGGGTGAGCTTGGCGCTGGATGGGAGGGTCTCATCAGAGGGATACCCGAGATCCTCCATCCCCAGCTGCGCCAGCTCCTTGTTGATGTCTGTGGCAGCATTCACAAGACCCTCCGTCCACTGCTCCACAGTTTCTCTAAAATCATTCTGGGTGGCGGCAATGCTCTCCAGCAGCGCCTTGTCGGCCTTGATCTCCTTCTTCAGGGTCGCCTCCTGCTCCCTGGCGCCGTCCAGCGTCTTGGTCAGAGCAGCCAGCTTCAACTCAAGATCGGCGTTGGAGTCCTTGGCGGCGGCAAGCTCCTTGATCTTCTCGGCGAGACGACCCTGCAGCTCGCCAAAGGTGCAGGCGTCCTTCTCGCACTCATGCTTAAGCGCGGCAAGCTCTTCACCGCTCGCCTTGAGTTCAGTCTCCAGCTGCGCCACCTTCGTCTCCAGCTCCTTCTTGGCGGCCTCGATAGCTGCGGCAGCGTCCTTTGCTTCCTTGAGAGCTCCACTGAGTGTTTGCTCGCGCGCAGCAAGCTCCTCTTCGTGGCTGTCTAGACTGGCCTTCAGCTGCGCCAACTCGCCCTCCTGCGCAAATAGCTCCTCGGCGGCAAGCCGTTGTTGCTCTGCAACTTCTGCCTTCTCGAGGATGAAGGCCTTCTGCACCTCATCGAGCTGTACACGCTCCGCCGCCAACGACCGGAGAGTTGTCTGGTTGAGACCTCGGAGCTCCTCCGCGCGCTTCTCCATGTCCACCCCGGCCTTCGCGACAAGCGCTTCGCGGGACTCCAGTTTGGCCTGGCGGGCACGGTAGAGCGACAACAGCTTCCGCAGCAGTCGCTCCTCCTCAGGCTCGTCGCTGCTGCTGCTTGGCGCGTCGACCAGCGTCAGCCCAGCGGAGGCAAGCACCTCCACGTCAAAGCTTTCTCCTTCGACTGGCGCCCTGGACGTTGACGCCCAGGGGAGGTTGATGAAGATGCCATCGCCGGCCTTCAAGTAGACGCCTGGCTGGGGCTCTTCGGAGCCTGACGCTGCGGTAGCGGCGGGAGGATCGGCGGTCGGTGTAGCGCATGTCGCTCCTGCGGCCTCAGGGTCGTCAGTACGATCGCCAGACCCCTCGTCAGCTGCTGCGGCGGCAGCCTTGGTGGCCTCTTCGCCGGCGGGATCATCAGCGTCGGCCGCTTCTTCGGTGGCGGCGGCATCATCAACAGCAACCTCGGTCTCCATCGGCTCCGAAGTGGGTGGATCTGACAGCCGAAAAAGGGAGAAAAGTCAAGCAAATATCCAAAAATAAGATCAAAAGAAGAAGAACCCAAGGGAAGTTCCGAAGCAAGAGGTTTACCTGCACTAGGCTTGGCAGTTGTGGTCTCCACCACCGGAGGACCGCTGGTGCTGTCCCTTGCCGGAGACTCCTCCCTTGCCGGAGAGCTCCCCCTTACCGGAGAGCTCTCCCTTGTCGGAGGATCCTCCCTTGCCGGAGAACTCTCCCTTGACGGCGTAGCCGAAGCAGATGTCATGTCAGGGGCGGCCTCCGGGAGCTCCTGGCGAGGCTGCTCTGCTCCTACACAAGCCAACAGTCAGATATCAGCAAACAAAGAGTATCCATGCACGCTCAACAGCGGGAAGCAAACCATATACTTACGCTGGGGGCTGCACTGGGGGCTGCTCTGAAGAACAGCTGCCGGGTCCGGCAAGCTTGTCTCAGGCGCACCCCCTGCTGACACGGTGGGATCATCCTCGATGACAATCACCGGGACCTTGGCTCTCTTTGCCGCTCTCTGGGCCAGAGTCCTAAAAAGGAATAAGTTCAGAGTAAAGCAAATGAGATACAAGACAAGACAGCAAGTATTGAAGACATACAGGTACAACAAGAATCTTACTCTTCTTCTTCCTCATCGGAGCTGAGCGCGAAGAAGTCAAAGCCTGGCCCTCCTCCGGCGCGAGGAGGCGGAGGAGTAGGATCCCTTGGCCGCTTGGCGGGAGCTGGAGCGGCGGACCGGGAGGACCCCGCTCCAGTTGCCGCTGCGGCGTGAGGTGCTTCCGCGGCAACAGAACTAGCCGCGGTGGAGCGCGTCATGCGGCGCGGCGGGGGTTGACTCGTCCGCCGCTCCGCTACGTCCCCGGCCTTGCGAAGACGCCTTCTTGGTGGAGCCGGGGGCTCTGCTTGCGGCAAGCTGCCCGAACACGAAGAGGAAGAGGATCCGATCTCCAACGAGCCGCTCGTATCCCCGGCGGGCCCGCTCGGCCCGACGTCATGCTCGGCGGACTTCTCCTCGCCGGCAAGTTCCTCTCGCTCGGCAAGGCTTGCCGCTTCTGCTGCCGCCGTCTCCTCCACGGTGAATCCAAACTCGCCTGCAACTGCGGCTGCCGCCGCCTCTTCCAGCCTGGTGGCGATACGCTTGAGCTCATCGTCGGTGGTGTCCCGGGTGAGGCCCCTCTGCTCATCGGCGTCGATCGGCACTTCTACCAAGTTATCGAAGAACGCCCGCACGACATCATCTGCAGGCTCTATCCAGGCTGGGTCAATTCCATGCGAGTCGCACAGCGGCATCATTGCACAGATGCGGTCGAGCGAGGAGTTGTTGCACAGCGGAACGACGCCCCTCGGCAACCTGAACACTTCGGGATGCTGAGGGTCGTACTTGAACAGCTCCTGGAGCATCGCGGTGAGCTCCAGGACAGTGAAGTTGAAGTTGAGGCCCGGCCGCGGCCTCATGATATCTGCCGCTTTCTGGAACTCCCAGGCGGATCTCCTCCTCTCCTGCAGGGGGGCGATGCGGCGGCGGAGGAAATCTGCGCCAACCGCTCCTACATTAAGCCCAGCAAGCCTGAGGCGTAGGATCCGGGCAACGGCAATCTTCAGTCTGTTGTCTTCTGGGGCCAGGCTACTCCAATCACTGTCGCGCACTACTGGAGTTTGGCGCAGGGCGGTAAACGGCTGCGGGTTCTCCTCGACAATCAGGCACCAGTCCGCCCTCCACTCCTCCCACTTGCTGCGGAACTCTCCATCCAGATAAGCATCCTTCTTGCCGGCTTTCGAGATCCAGGCGATTCCGCCGGATAAAGGCTCTCCTTTCTCAACTCGAGGCGAAAAGAAGTGGTGGAAAAGGGCTACGTTTGGATGGATTCCGACAAAGTTTTCGCAGAGATGTGCGAAAACTGCCATGGTCAGGACAGCATTGGGGGTGAAGTCAAGGAGGTGGATCCCGTAGGTGTTCATGACGTCATAGAAGAATTCAGAAAAGGGCGGGCAGAGCCCGCAGTAGAAGAACAAGGCGAAGAAAGGGTACCCAGTGGGATCCTTTTTCCAAGCGGCGGCTGGGAGTACCTTCGTGCGCGGATGCGCTCGCATCCCCGTCGACCAGAAGAGGTAGTAGTCCTCCTTCAGCTCTTCCGCGGCAAGCCTCGGAGGGAAGATTGCCCGCTCCTTTCGCAGCGCCACGAGCCGCTGCGCCTCGGCCGACTTCACCCTCTCGGCTTTCAGGGCCATGGCGGGAGTGGTGAGGGAGGACGACGGCGTTGGTGGTGCTGGTGGCGATGGGGGCGGAGCGCTGCTCTCTTTCGGCTTTGGGAAGAAGGGGAGTGGCGAAGATTTTCGGGGAAGGAATAGCAACGGGCAGATGGGCGAACTGCCCCTGTTTCCCCTGCTTATAAGGATGGAGGGGGCGGACGTTTCGCCTTTCCGAATAAAGAAACCACCCATGATTTCTCCCACGACGCCGCAATCGACGTGTGACGTTCGGGGAGGGCGCGGTGGATACGGAGTAAGATACGGCGCGATCCAGGCCGCGGGTGCACGTGCCCTGTTTTGGGCCTGGCCCAACAGGGCTCGGCACCGTGTGTGGCCCAGGCCCGGGGGCCCCTGTCGGTGTACTAGAGTAGGGGTACCCTAGTATCCCGAACTTGTGCACCGGCAGTCGCAGCGTCCCGCGGCAAGGCTTGCCGGGTGACCGCCAATATCCTCTGTGGTTCCTCTGGAGCCATTCAAGAACAAAGTATTCAAGCCAAGGAGACAAGGCCCCGGCAAGAGGAGCTTGCCGAGAAGGCCACTTAAGGCACAAGACCCCGGCAAGAGGAGCTTGCCGGGGAGGCCAACCAAGGCATCTCAAGGAACTGGCTGCGACGCGCCACGCGTCCCGGCAAGACCCGGCGAGCGACAAGATCCTGGACGCGGCAACACAACGGCCGCGGCAAGGCGTTTGCCGCGGCTAGCAACCACTCTGTACCCGCGCTCCAGCTCACCCACCAACGTGTCGCTCTGAGACCCTTCCAGGCGTACGTGGCGGGAGATTGTGCAGCCAGGGGTGCACTGTGGCAAGCGGCGCTGACAAGATCGCCATCGTGGCGAGCGGTGGTGTCCCTGACGGTCCCTTTTCTGCACTGTTTGGGCGACGTAGATAGGCATTTAATGCCCTTGTCCCCTCCCGTCAGGGTTAGGTATGATACACTGTGTAGGTAGCTGTACCTACCGCAGCACCTTTCCATTTTTGCCCTTGCCTACGTTGCCACCTATTGGAGACCCCTTGAGCATATAAAAGGAGGCCCATGCACAACGTAGAGGGGGAGGACAGTAGAACACTCACGCTCGGTCTCGTTAGCTGCTGGTGTGTACTGTAGCACTCATCGCTCCCGAGCAAGAACTCAATACAAACCACAAAGCAGCAGTAGGAGTATTATCTCTCCGGAGAGCTCCAAAGCTGGGTAAAACCGCTCGTGTGCCTCGCCTCGATCTGCTCTTCGTGCGACCTCCGCCCCCCGCCGAACCGAGAAGGGGCTCCGTCCCCATAGGTGCTCGCGGAGGCAGTTTCCCCGACACTTGCTGAAAATGACGGCCCTCAAAAATATGTCACCTTTGGTGATAATTCAAAGGGTAAAGTGGTTGGCCTTGGTAAGGTGGCCATCTCACACGATAGCTCCATTCAAAATGTCATGCTTGTTGAATTCTTGGGTACAACTTACTTTCAGTATCTAGACTTGCTGATTTCGGTTTGAATGTCCTATTTACTGAGGTAGATTGCCAAGTGTTTCGTCGAGACAATCATAAAGTGGTCTTTACCGGTATACGTAGAGGTGACCTTTACATTGTCGATTTCTATAAAAAGGCACAACCTAAAACTTGCTTCATTGCTAAATCATCAAAAGGTTGGTTGTGGCATAGACGACTAGGTCACGTTGGCATGAGAAACCTTGACAAACTTATTAAAGGAAATCATATCCTTGGAGTTAACGATGTCATATTTGATAAGGATAGACTTTGTAGTGCTTGTCAAGCAGGTAAACAGGTTGGAGGAAGGCATCCCGTGAAGAACATCATGACCACAAGGAGGCCACTCGAGCTACTTCATATGGATCTCTTTGGTCCCAATGCCTACAAGAGTCGGTGGAAATTCTTTTGGTCTAGTTATAGTTGATGATTTTTCAAGATTTACATGGGTGTTCTTTCTTGATGACAAATCGCAGGTCCAAAAGATCTTCAAAAACTTCGCTAGGAAGGCCCAGAATCAGTTTGACGTGAAGATCAAGAAGGTTCGGAGTGACAATGGAACGGAGTTCAATAACGCAAATGTGGACACCTTTCTTGACGAAGAAGGAATTTCACACGAGTTCTCGGCTACATACACACCTCAACAAAATGGAGTTGTTGAGAGGAAGAACCGTACGCTCATCGAAATGGCGAGAACGATGCTTGATGAGTACAAGACGCCAAAGCACTTTTGGGCAGAAGCGGTTGAGACGGCTTGTCATGCAACAAATCGCTTGTATCTTCACAAGCTACTCGGCAAGACGGCATACGAGCTCCTCACCGGTAACAAACCCCAAGTTGGATGCTTTCGAGTATTCGGCTCAAAGTGCTACATTATTGATAAGCATCATCGTTCAAAGTTTGCTCCTAAATCTCATGAAGGTTTCCTACTTGGTTATGGTTCAAACTCTCACACTTAACGTGTCTACAACTCTTTCACCCTTAAGGTTGAAGAAACGGTAGATGTGAAGTTTGATGAATCTAATTGCTCGCAAGTAGAGCAATTGCCAATTGATGTAGGAGACAAAGACCCTTTAGAAGCAATCCAAGACTTGTCTATTGGCAAAATTCGTCCAATGGAGGTGAAGGAGAATACCTCGTCCGTCCAAGTGGAAGCTTCTACTTCACGACAAGGTGAACCAAGAGTTGACACGGAAGCATCCACAAGTGGGACACACCAAGATGAAGAAAACGAGGAAACGCATCAAGATGAACATCAACAACCTCCTTCTACACCATGACAAGAGAACAACAACGTCAACAATGAAGAAGATCAAGAAGATGAACGAGATGAAGAAGATGTTCAATGAAGACCCAAGCAAAAGCTTTCACGAGTTTGAGCAAGAATTGCCAAAGATCATCCCGTCGAGCAAATCTACAATGATATCCAAACCGGGAGAATTACTCACTCAAAAACTCATTTAGCTAACTTTTGTGAAAACTATTCATTCATCTCTAGCATTGAACCTATGAAGGTTGAAGAAGCATTGGAAGATCCGGATTGGATAAACGCTATGCATGAAGAGCTACACAACTTTGAGAGAAACCAAGTTTGGACATTGGTTGAGAAGCCCGACAACAACCACAACATCATTGGTACCAAATGGGTGTTTCCAACAAGCAAGATGAAGATGGACAACTGGTTCGCAACAAAGCACGTCTCGTCGCCCAAGGGTACACACAAGTCGAAGGTATGGACTATGGTGAGACATATTCTCCCGTTGCTAGACTCGAGTCCATTCGCATCTTACTTGCCTATGCTAATCACCATAATATCACCTTGTACCAAATGGACATTAAAAGTGCTTTTCTAAATGGTGAAATAGAGGATGAAGTTTATGTCAAGCAACCTCCCGGCTTTGTCAATCCTAAGAAACCTAATCATGTTTACAAACTTCACAAAGCTCTTTATGGTCTTAAACAAGCTCCTAGAGCATGGTATAAATGCTTGACCAAGTTCCTTATTGCAAGTGGTTTTGAAATTGGAAAAATTGATTCCACACTTTTTACTAAAAGAGTTAATGGAGAACTATTTGTATGCCAAATTTATGTTGATGATATCATATTTGGTTCAACTAACCCTCTCTTTAGTGAAAAGTTTGGAAAGCTTATGTCAGAGAAGTTTGAGATGTCTATGATGAGTGAACTCAAATTCTTTCTCGGTTTGCAAATCAAGCAAACTAAGGAAGGTACATTTGTCTCTCAAACGAAGTACACCAAAGACTTATTCAAGAAGTTCAATATGTAAGAATGCAAAGGTATGCCTACACCCATGCCTACTAGTGGACATAATGACTTGACCAAAGATGGTGAACCAGTTGATCAAAAGGTATATCGCTCTATGATTGGTTCATTGTTATACCTATGTGCTTCATGTCCCGACATTATGCTAAGTGTGTGCATGTGTGCACGATATCAAGCTGCTCCTAAAGAATGTCATCTTAAGGCTGTGAAAAGGATAGTGAGATACCTAATCCATACACCAAATTTTGGCATTTGATATCCTAAGAGGTCCTCTTTTAATCTTGTTGGCTATTCCGACTCGGATTATGCCGGAGACAAGGTTGATAGAAAGTCCACTTCGGGAACTTGTCAATTTCTTGGTAGATCTCTTGTGTCTTGGTCCTCCAAGAAACAAAACTCGGTATCCTTATCTACCGCCGAAGCGGAATACATTGCCGTTGGTTCATGTTGTGCTCAATTACTTTGGATGACCCAAACTCTTAAAGATTATGGGGTCTATGTGAAACATGTTCCATTGCTTTGTGACAATGAAAGTGCTATCAAAATTGGTCATAATCCTGTGCAACATTCTCGAACTAAGCACATTGAAGTTCGTCATCATTTCATTCGAGATCATGTTGCTAAGGGTGACATTGATCTTAAACATGTTCGAAGCAATTAGCGGATATATTCACCAAACCACTTGATGAGAAAGTGTTTTGCAGGTTGAGAGGAGAATTGAATATCATTGATGCTTCAAACTTGGAGTAGAAACTCCATTGGATACATGCGAGACATGAGCTTATGGCCAATCCATGATATATCTCTTATGATGACTATCTTATGTCTTGGATATATTTGTATCTTGCATGATATCTAACCCATGTAGGTACTTGGTTGAATCAAATTCTATGAGATTGCAACTCACTCACATCTTGAGCAATCTCTACATCACCAAGTCTCTACACAACCGTGGTTGACGACAAGGAAGCACGAAACCATTCAAACATATCCTTTGACAATTCTATGTTGAGCTTCATGATTGTCACTTTTGAATATACAAGTGCTTTTCCTTGCAAGAACTAATCCATGTAGGTAGATGAACTCAAACTCCAAGTGGTGCTCCCAACTCATGATGAGCTACATCACCCTTGAGCACCCACACAAGTTCAACTACATGAGCAAGATCCACACCATCACCCAAGGTATGTTGTTCCATCTTAGAGAAGCTTTACTCCAAGTCATGAGTTAAAGAAACTCCACAAGATGAGAATACATCAAAATGCTTAAACGAAAAATGGTAACCCCATTTTGAGCTTAAACGATGAGTATGGCCTATGATCAAGTGTTCTCACTTGACTCCTAAGTCAATACACTCTAACATAGGTGACTATGTCACCGCCCAATTCTAGATGAAGTTCTCTTGTGTTCTCTTGTTATTGCATTTGTCCCTTGCATATTTGTTTCCCCCTTTTCAAAAAAAAACTTCATCTAGAACCTTTCATTTTTTTGTGTTGATTCTTGTTCTGCATATTTCTGCATCAAGTTCCTTGCAAAACTTTCAGTTAATTCATTGCAAATCTTTGTGAGATTTTACTTGACTAGTGAGCTAAGGTGACAAGTGTTTTCTCTGTGATGAACTCGGTTTCACCGGATTGTAATTTTCGGTCCAACCGAATCCCTTCGGTACCACCGAAACATGCAAATCGGTCTCACCGATTTCGTAACAGGAAAAACAGTTTGCCACATATTCTATATTTCTTCTAATCCAGCTCCACTCAATGAATCTTGTCCTCTACAAGCATCACAGTTTTATCCACTGCTTTGTGCTGAATCTCAAGGACCAAACCTATTCGACGGATTCCAGGAAAAACCTTCTTGGAAATTGATGTCAAAGGGGGAGAGAGAGAGATCACATCAAAGCTTATCATCGGAGAGAGAGAGATCGCATCAAAGCTTATCTACTACAAAGGAGAAAGCACTAAGGGGGAGAGAATACTCAAGGATCCCAAATATTAAGGGGGAGAAAGAAATCTCCAGGGGGAGAGAATACTCAAGGATCCCAAATGCTTGATGTTCAAGAGGAGAGATGCCACATGTCTTTTTGGGGGGAAAGACATGTTCATATGTACTCATTTGAATTAAGTTCTATTCATATCTTTCAGCTTTCAGCTCTGATTTTCTGTTCCCTATCTTCTCCCAATATCCCATGTCAGATTCAGGGGGAGCAAGACATCTAAGGGAAAGAAATCATTCAAATTCATTGCATATCTTTACTCTTGGGGACATGTCTAATCCAATGTGGTACCTTGTACTCACTCTTTACATGTCATCCCAGTCTTGGTACTCTTGTGGTGTCTTTTGGTTTGCTCTGGCCATTGGATGTACCTGTGTTATCTAACCTTGTTTGTGCAGGTTCATTCCATCATAAGCCAACTCAAAACTACAAGGTAAGTATATGCATCAGAATCATGAGTATGAGGAATTCTTGCTTTTTGTACATACTGTTTGCAAGAAGGACTCATAAGCATGAAGGTATTTCTCTTAATAATCTTTTGCTCTGATGCATATGGCCAAGATACATGTAACACATTGCCTGCTCTGTCATGATTATGCTCTCACATGCTTCTATATTCTGTATTCACATGATTGCATACATGTAAGGGGGAGCCTATGTTCGTTACATGTTCTTCCAAAGCTTTACTTGCTATTCTTTGTATCTTTATCTAAAGCTTTGATGTATGTTGCCATCAATTACCAAAAAGGGGGACTTTGAAAGCACAAGTGCTCTCCAGGTGGTTTTGGTAATTAATGTCAACATATCTCTTGTTGGACTAACGTTTCTATCTAGTATATTTCAGATAAGTTCAACAATGGAGTGGCATGGACTAAAGGTTGTGGGAACTCCTTCAAGATGCTAAGGACAAAGGATTGGCTAAAGATTCAAGCTCAAGACTCTTCATTTTACACTTTTAGTGATCAAAGATCACATTGAGTCCATAGGAAAAGCCAATACTATCAAGGAGGGATGAGGTGTTGCTTAATGAGCCTTTTGCTTTATGTGCTTAATGATATGCTCCAAAATCCTTAGCTACTTTCCCATATCCACATATGACCTAAACCCAAAGCCAAACTCGGTCCTACCGATTCTTTCCATCCGGCGCCACCGAGTTTCACTTGTCATTAGCCACTGCCAAACCCTAGCAAATCGGTTTCACCGATAGGGATCTCGGTCTCACCGAGATGGGATTGCAATCTCACTGTGTATGTCCATTGTCAAAATCGGTCTCACCGAGTTTAGTAATCGGTCCCACCGAGTTTGCCTGACCAACTCTCTGGTTAGCTAATTACCAAAATCGGTCTCACCGAGTTTGTGTAATCGGTCTCACCGAGATTACGTTATGCCCAAACCCTAACCATATCGGTCCTACCGAGTTGCATGCCAGTCCCACCGAAAATCTCTAACGGTCACTAGGTTTACCTTTTCGGTCCGACCGAGTTTGTTGATTCGGTCCCACCGAGATTGGTAAATTGCGTGTAACGGTTGGATTTTAAGTGGAGGCTATATATACCCCTCTACCTCCTCTTCATTCGTGGAGAGAGCCATCAGAACACATCTACACTTCCAACTCATATGTTCTGAGAAAGAACCACCTACTCATGTGTTGAGACCAAGATATTCCATTCCTACCATATGAATCTTGATCTCTAGCCTTCCCCAAGTTGCTTTCCACTCAAATCTTCTTTCTACCAAATCCAAATCCTATGAGAGAGAGTTGAGTGTTTGGGAGACTATCATTTGAAGCACAAGAGCAAGGAGTTCATCATCAACACACCATTTGTTACTTCTTGGAGAGTGGTGTTTTCTAGATTGGCTAGGTGTCACTTGGGAGCCTCCGACAAGATTGTGGAGTTGAACCAAGGAGTTTGTAAGGGCAAGGAGATCGCCTACTTCTTGAAGATCTACCGCTAGTGAGGCAAGTCCTTCGTGGGCGATGGCCATGGTGGGATCGACAAGGTTGCTTATTCGTGGACCCTTCGTGGGTGGAGCCCTCCGTGGACTCGCGCAACCGTTACCCTTCGTGGGTTGAAGTCTCCATCAACGTGGATGTAGGATAGCACCACCTATCCGAACCACGGGAAAAACATTTGTGTCTCCAATTGCGTTTGAATTCTCCAAACCCTTCCCTTTACATTCTTGCAAGTTGCATGCTTTATATTCCGCTGCTCATATACTCTTTGCATGCTTGCTTGATATGTATTGTGTGTGTTGAAATTGTGCCTAAAACTCCACTCAAACTGAAAAAGCTTAAAAACTGCAACTTTAGCACTAAGTGTCTAATCACCCCCCCTCTAGACACACCTACTTCTAGATCTGTCGGTGTACTAGAGTAGGGATACCCTAGTATCCCGAACTTGTGCACGGGCAGTCGCAGCGCCCCGCGGCAAGGCTTGCCGGGTGACCGCCAAGGACCCCCGTGATTCCTTTGGAGCCATTCAAGAACAAAGTATTTAAGCCAAGGAGACAAGGCCCCGGCAAGAGAAGCTTGCCGGGAAGGCCACTCAAGGCACAAAGCCCTGGCAAGAGGAGCTTGTCGGGAAGGACAACCAAGGCATCTCAAGGAACTTGCCGCGACGTGCCACGCGTCCCGGCAAGACCCGGCGAGCGACAAGCTCCCGGACACGGCAAGACAACAGCCGCGGCAAGGCGTTTGCCGCGGCTAGCAACCACTCTGTACCCGCGCTCCAGCACACCCACCAACGTGTCGCTCAGAGACCCTTCCAGGAGTACGTGGCGGGAGGCTGTGCAGCCAGGGGTGCACTGTGGCAAGCTGCGCTGACAAGATCGCCATCGTGACGAGCGGTGGCGTCCCTGACGGTCCCTTTTCTGCACTGTTTGGGCGACGTAGATAGGCATTTAATGCCCTTGTCCCCTCCCGTCAGGGTTAGGTATGATACACTATGTAGGTAGCTGTACCTACCGCAGCACCTTTCCATTTTTACCCTTATCTACGTTGCCACCTGTCGGTGACCCCTTGATCATATAAAGGAGGCCCATGCACAACGTAGGGGGGAGGACAGTAGAACACTCATGCTCGGTGTCGTTAGCTGCTGGTGTGTACTGTAGCACTCAGCGCTCCCGAGCAAGAACTCAATACAAACCATAAAGCAGCAGTAGGAGTATTATCTCTCCGGAGAACTCCGAAGCTTGGTAAACTGCTCGTGTGCCTCGCCTCGGTCTGCTCTTCGTGCGACCTCCGCCCCCCGCCGAACCGAAAGGGGCTCCGTCCTCATAGGTGCTCGTGGAGGCAGTTTCCCCGACATCTTTGGCGCACCAGGTAGGGGGAGTCGAGGTTGTGTGAACCTGATCCGGCGTTCACACGAGCCAGATCTTCATCGACTTCATCGACATGCCGCCGAAGAAGAAGGCTTCGAAGGCGGCTGCTCCGTCCGCATCGAACCCACCACCGCCGGAGCAAATGGCTGGTGGGGAATACGCCGGCGGAAGAACGGGTGTCGACGAGGGAGCCCACGGTGCCGCCAGGTCCAAGGACAAGGCTGCGCTTCCCATCGGTGGTGTAGCCGGCTCCCACGACGACCGAGCGTCCATAGATGCACCGCGCCCGTCTCAGGAGGCGCAGGACCGGCAGCGTCGTGGTACTCACGGTACCATACGCTCGCTGGACCCAGATCAAGCTGGCGGATCTCGGGATGCTCCAGGCCAGCATGCGCGCCAACGTGCTGGCGCGAGCGAGGCACGGTCACCTGGACGGGATATAGCTCCTTCTAACGCAGTTAGAAGTCCGAGCATATCCCGCTCCTCGCACCGTTCGCCACCGCTACCCGCCGCTCCAGCAGAAGCTTTGGCGCGAGCTCAACTGCTCCTAGACTTCCCTCCAACGCCAGACAAGATCGACGACTGGAGGGCCACCATTCAGAGTCTCATCGGCTTCGCCAACGGCGACACTCCACGGTAGCCGACTACGTCGCAGCCGAGGCAAGTCAGCCAGGCGCGACCCGATGGCGACAAGACCGGTGGGGGTGCAACCACCGTGCACTCTCCGCCCCGAAGGCCAAGATCGCCGACTCGCCGGGTCCACCGCGACAGCGACTCCACCGCTTCATCAGATCCACGAGCTCGTCGCGATCAACGCCAAGTTCTTCACGAACGACAGCAAGAAGACGCTCGTACTCGCATCGAGCGCCGAAGAGAAGCGCGACGTCAGTCAGACCAGCGCGCTGGGCCCACTATCGACATGCGTGCGCCAGGGGAACCAGGCGACCTGCCGTACGCGGTAGGTTGCCCTGCGTTTACCCGTGAGCTGCGGCAAGTCCAGTGGCCCAGCACGAAGAATTTCAAGCCAGACGTACCTGAGAAGTACGACGACAAGTTGCATTCGTCGGAGTTCCTCAGCATCTACACCATCACGGTGCAAGCTGCTGGGGGGCGCGACGACAAGATCCTTGCCAACTACTTCCCGCTGGTGCTCAAGCCCAACGTCAGGTCCTGGCTCATGCACGTGCCGGACAACTCCATATCTTCCTGGGCGGACCTATGCCATCAGTTTGTCGGCGCCTTTACAGGCGGCCACAAACCTCATGGCCAGGAGAGTGACCTTCACCTGCTCGCCCAGAAGGAAGGAGAGCCCCTGCACAAGTACATCCAGAGATTCAGCCAAGTGCAATGCAACATCCCAGATGTCCACCCTGCCGCGGTCATCAGCGTGTTCCACCAGAACGTGTGTAACCGCAGGATGCGGGAGGAGATGGAGATGTGCAAGATCAGAGACGTCAGTGAGCTGTATGCCCTGGCCGACAGGTGTGCACGTGCTGAGCAAGGGAGGAAACTCCCTGGAGAGAATATAGGAACAGGAGGATCTGACAGTGATGATGCTGCCCCGGCAAATAAAAACCGGCGGCGGAACAACAAGAAGAGGAAAGGCAAAGACGTGCTAGTTGTTGACCAGTCCGGCAACGACGGTGGCACCAAGAAAGCCAAAGATGGTAGCTCCGACAAGGAGGTTACCGCATGCGCCAACTGCCAGGCTGTGGCGGCCGCCGACAAGCAGGACGGCACCAACAAACAGTACTGCAAGATCCACCGCACCAAGGGCCATGACCTCCAGAGCTGCAAGAAGGTTGAGCAGCTTGTCGAGCTACAGAAGGCCGAGTACGAGCGACGCGACAAGGAGAAAGCCCAAGGAGGTGCTGGAGGATCCGGTACGAAGCGCACCGGCCGGGGAGGACGCCGCAGCAAGGCCAAGCAGCGGCAAGGAGACAGACCTCCCCGCGGCCGCGACAAGGATGAAGATGACGACGACGAAGACATGGATGATGACGAGACCAGTGAGCAGGAGTTCCAGAAAGCCACAGAGGTCTTGTGCGTTGACGGCGGTGCTTCTCTGCATACTTCACACTGCTAACTCAAGCAGTGGGTGCGGGAAGTCAATGCGGCAGAACCACCCGTTGAGTCACGCAAGCTTCTGAAATGGTCCAGCACGCCTATCATCTTTGATATTGAGGACCACCCTGATCGCACAACTGCTGTCGGGTGCTTGCCGATGTTGGTCTCACCAACTATCCGCAACCTCAAGGTCACTAAGATGCTAGTTGACGGCGGGGCCGGCTTGAACCTGATCTCCTCCGCTGTGCTCCGGAAACTCCAAGTTCCTGACAGCAAGCTCGAAGAGACCGGCACATTCCAAGGAATCAACCCGGGAAGGAGCAAGCCGAAGGGGAAGATCACGCTGCCGGTGACATTTGGCAGCGAGTTGAACTTCAGGACTGAGAGGGTCACTTTTGACGTCGCCGATTTTCCATTGCCTTACAATGGGATTCTCGGCCGTCCAGCGCTCGCCAAGTTCATGGCGGCCTCTCACTACGTGTACAACATGCTGAAGATGTCGGGCCCGATAAGTGTCATCTCTGTCCCTGGCGACAAGAAAGATGCTCTTATCTGTGCCGACAAGATCTACCGGGAAGCAGCAGCCGCAACGGATCGCGAGACACTTGCCGATGAAGCTCCCGGCGGGAAGAAGAAGAACAAGTCCGGCAAGAGTTCTGATGCCCACTCCGGCAAGCGCACCTCTTCGGAGTGCTGCACTACCGTCGAGGATGCACCATCGAGCTCCACCGGCAAGTGTAAGAAGACAATGGCATCTCCGCCAGCGACCAAGAAGGTGTCCGCCAAGGAGGACGGCACTGGTGGTACTTTCACCATCAGTGCCACTCTCGACCCTAAATAGGAAAGCGCGCTCATTGCTTTCCTGCGGGCGAATGTCGATGTGTTTGCGTGGCAACCGTCTGACATCCCCGGTGTTCCCAGGAAAGTAATTGAGCACCACCTTGCCGTCTGTCCTCATGCGCGGCCCGTCAAGCAGAAAGTCAGGAAGCAAGCAGTGGAGCGCCAAGAATTCATCGCAGAAGAGATCAAGAAGTTGGAAGCAGCAGACCTCGTCAGAGGAGTGCTCCATCCTACGTGGTTGGCCAATCCTGTAGTCGTGCGCAAGGCAAACGGGAAATGAAGGCTTGGTATCGACTTTACCAATGTCAATGAAGCTTGTCCCAAAGACCCATTTCCCTTGCCGCGCATCGACCAGATTGTTGACTCCACGGCCGGATGTGACTTGCTTTCATTTCTTGACGCATACTCAGGATATCATCAGATCTTCATGGCAGAAGAGGATGAGGAGAAAACCGCATTCATCACTCCATGTGGCACATACTGTTTCATACGAATGCCTTTCGGTTTAAAGAATGCTGGTTCAACATTTGCGAGGGTCGTCCATACCGCTTTTGAGCCACAAATACACAGAAATGTGGAAGCCTACATGGATGATATAGTGGTCAAGAGCAGGGACAAAGCAACTCTGATTCAAGATTTAGAAGAGACTTTTGCAAATCTGCGCAAGATCAGCCTCAAGCTCAACCCCGAGTAGTGCGTGTTTGGAGTCCCTTCCGGCAAGCTTCTCGGGTTCTTCGTGTCTCAGCGGGGAATTGAAGCCAATCCCGACAAGATCAAGGCCATTGAGCAGATTGAAGCACCGAAGCGCGTCAAGGATGTGCGGAGACTTGCCGGCTGCGTGGCGGTTCTCAGCAGGTTTATCTCTAAGTCTGCTGAGCGCGCCCTGCCATTTTTCAAAATTTTGAAAAAGGCAGGTCCAATGAAATGGACTCCGGAAGCGGAGGATGCGCTGCAGGACTTGAAGAGATACCTGTCCTCCACTCCAATACTTGTCACACCTAAGCCACAAGAGAAGTTGATGTTGTATCTGGCGGCAACCAATCAAGTGGTTAGTGCTGCGCTAGTAGCGGAGAGGGAGGCAGATGATGAGCCAGCAACCACGGCAAGCGCATCTAGCGACAAGCAGGGGGCTTCCCCGACAAGTTCTGGTCCCGGCAAAAATGGATCTGCGCAGGCGCCCGAGGATATACAGAAGAAAATGGTGCAGCGCCCGGTCTACTTTGTCAGTTCCCTTCTGCAGGGGGCTAGGTCAAGGTACTCTGGTGTGCAGAAATTGCTTTTCGGCCTTCTCATGGCCTCGAGAAAGCTGTGCCATTACTTCCAAGCACATGAGATAACAGTTGTCACTCGCTTTCCGCTGAAGAGGATATTGCAGAATCCAGAAGCAACGGGCAGGATTGTTGAGTGGGCACTGGAACTGTCAAGCTTTGGCCTCAAGTTTGAGAGCACTTCGACTATCCAAAGCAGAGCATTGGCAGAATTCATAGCAGAATGGACGCCAACACGAGATGAAGAAATTCCAGATACGAGCATCCCCGTCAAGGAGGCAAGCAAAGAGTGGCTGATGTACTTTGATGGTGCCTTTTCGCTGCAAGGCGCCGGTGCTGGCGTGCTACTTGTCGCACCCACCGGAGAGCACCTCAAGTACGTAGTCCAGATGCACTTTCCCAAGGAGCAAGCAACAAACAATACTACAGAGTATGAAGGTTTGCTTGCCGGTCTCAGGATCGCGGCAGACCTTGGGATCAAGAAGCTCATTGTCAGGGGTGACTTGCAGCTTGTCGTCTGCCAAGTGAACAAGAATTATCAGAGTCCGTTGATGGAAGCTTACGTTGATGAAGTGAGGAAGCTAGAAGAGCACTTTGTCGGCCTACAGATGGAACATGTTCCAAGAGATCGGAACAACATTGCCGATGGCCTGTCAAAGTGCGCAGCACTTAAGTTACCTGTGGAACCAGGGATCTTTGTGCTCAAGCTGACTCAACCGTCTGTTACGCCATCAACTGGACAGAGCAAGAAGAGGAAGTTGATTTCTGGTGACTATTTTCCGGCAGAGCTTCCCGAAGCCGCCGCCAAGAAGGTCCCTAGGATCAACACCAAGAGTGCTGGGGAGCAGTCTGCTCCGGCAAACCCCAGGGTTTGTTCCGTTGAAGCAGACGCTCCCGACAAATTTTTCTCCGGCAAGCTTGCCGGGGAACGTCAAGCTCCGGCTGAGCCACAGTTTCTCGCCATAGAAGCGGATGTTCCCACAGCAGCAGATGTGCCTTTAGTCCTTGTTGTCGAGCCAGAAGCTCCAGCATGGGCACAGCAGATCGTCTGTTTCTTCCAGACAGGAGAACTTCCCGAAGAGCAAGAAGAAGCGGAAAGAGTAGCCCGGCAGTCAAGTATGTACCAGTTTGTCGACAACGCACTATACAGAAGGAGACTCAACGGTGTGAAATTGAAGTGTATTCACCGGGAAGACGGACAAAAGCTGTTGGCAGAGATACATGGAGGCAAATGTGGTCACCACATTGGCGCAAGAGCACTTGCCAGCAAGGCATTCCGGCAAGGTTTCTTTTGGCCGACAGCCCTCCAGGATGCAACTGCACAAGTAACCAAGTGTGAAGCGTGCCAGTTCCATTCCAAGCAAATACACCAGCCAGCTCAAGCTCTCCAAACGATCCCTTTATCCTGGCCATTTTCGGTCCGGGGGCTCGACATCCTCGGCCCCTTCCCCCAAGCAGTCGGGGGCTTTGAGTACTTGTACGTTGCGATCGACAAGTTCACAAAGTGGCCGGAAGTGGAAGCAGTGAGGAAGGTGACAGCACAGTCAGCAATCAAGTTCTTCAGGTCGATTGTTTGCCGCTTCGGGATCCCTAACAGGATCATCACCGACAACGGTACGCAATTCATGAGCCGCACCTTCATGCAGTACGTCCAAGATCTTGGCGCCAAGGTCTGCTTCGCTTCTGTTGCTCACCCCAGGAGCAACGGTCAAGCGGAGAGGGCAAATGCTGAAGTGCTGCGTGGACTCAAGACCAGGACTTTTGACAGGCTGCACGGGTGCGGAAGAAACTGGATTGAGGAGCTGCCGGTGGTTCTTTGGTCGATCAGGACGACGCCAAATCGAGCCACTGGCCAGACACCTTTCGCTCTAGTCTATGGAGCAGAGGCAGTTCTCCCCACGGAACTCGTATACGGGTCGCCTCGAGTGCTCGCTTATGATGAGCTTGAGCAAGAGCAGCTGCGACAAGATGACGCGCTGCTCCTTGAGGAAGACCGTCTTCAGGCAGCAGTACGAGCTGCTCGCTACCAGCAAGCTTTGCACCGCTACCATAGCCGCAAAGTTAACGCCAGAAGTCTCGAGGAAGGCGACCTTGTTCTTCGGCGCGTTCATTCCGCCAAGAATTCCAACAAGTTGACGCCGAAGTGGGAAGGCCCTTACCGGGTGAAACGAGTCACTAGGCCTGGCGCTGTCCGCCTTGAGACCGAAGATGGCATTCCGGTGAGCTACTCCTGGAACATCGAGCATCTTCATAAGTTTTACCCGTAAGGCGCGGTTGCCGGACCCTGCTCTGGCAACCACCTTTTGTACAAGTCTTGCCGCTGTTGCATGTAATCCTTTGTACAAAGCCAGGCGCAGACCCTGAGCATAGATGAAGCGCTGACGCCCTAAGTTATAGCATGCATGCTAGATCGAGTCTCGTCCTTGGTTAGGGTTGATAGTGCTTAGTAGCGGCTAACCCCTAGCTTAGAGGTCGGGTGTGCATCCCTTTGCCGTTCTTTCGTTTCCCTTGGTTCGCAGGGCTCGCATATCCTGGCCGAACCACTTGAGGACGAAAAAGAGAAGGAGGACGGACCAGCATCTGGACACCGGCAAGCCAGTGTTGCCGGGGGGCTGCAAGTACAAAGACTCACCCACGGCGAACCAGAGTTGTCGGGGGCTGCAATCTCAGATAAGTTTTTCATCCCTTATCATGCATTCTCTTATGGACTGAGGTATGCGAAACCTCGTTTCTTCCTAAAAGCTACCGTGCTCCCCTAACTCTAGGCCCTAGGGCTCGTTCCTGGGGCCAGGTTTGGTCGTAGTCGCGGCAGCAAAGGGACGAAACGAGGAGCCTGAACCCGCCTCATCCCTGCCTCCGCCAAAAGCGTGAGAAAGGTCGAGCGACGTGGGAAGACGGCAGGGCCTGCTGCCGGGAAAAGAAGTGTCTGTCTTAAAGATATTAAGGATTTACTCCTTGACGTGGGTTCCACCCACAAGACAAGTGACCCGGCAAGCATCCCCTTTTCACAAAAAAAACATTCCACTCAGGTACAGTTCATGGAGAATGAAAAACATGAATGATGGGATTACAAGCTTTAAATTCAGCTAAGGCACGAGGGCTTACAAACTAAAAAGATATAAGGTGCCCGTAATCCCTTTCTTGTCCCTCTCTTCAGGAGGCAGGTCAAGGAGGCAAAAAGGGCAAAAGGGGTGCCTAGACGAGCTACAGGTGGCACAAGACACCAAGAGAACATCTCGGTGGTCGTCCAAAGGCTGGATGGTGATGGCGGCGCCGGAGGCAGGGCTCGAAGACGAGGCGGCAGGACGTCAGCATGCTGTCGAGGGCGTCGTGCCCACGTACTCAGAGTTGACGGCCTTGCCGCCCGCCCTCTTCCTCTTCCGCAGCCTCCCTACGCCAGCCGTCCAAGGAGACAACCCCGAGAAGTTCAAGGAGCCGGCGACACGGATGTTGGGGTCGCCGGTGCCGCACGGAGCGACGCCCGACACCTAGTCGGACCCGTCATCCTGCCGCCCGCTACCCCCGTCATCGCTGCCGCTGTCCCCCTCGTCACTCTCGCTCGAGGAGGAGTCTTCGCTATCAGAGGAGCTCTCCACGCAGCACCTTGCCCGAGTTCCGAAGCACCCGAAGACCTTGACGGAGAGGAGACCGCCCTCCATCAGCTTAAAATGGAGGGTGAGCCCCTCCGTCAGGCTGTGGATACGGGCGAACGTCTTCCACCCTCGACCAAGATACATCACATTAGGGGCCGGGAAGTCAACGCGGACTCGCGTACTGCTGATTCCACAGCCCCTCATGTGCAGCCTCAGTGTCTCGGGCGGATCCAACTCCATCTCGCTCGCAAATGGAGTCGGAAGACGAAGGCGACGACGAGGCGGCCGACACAGCCTGACAAAGAACTCGCAAGGGTCGTCCCCAATATGGTCCGCCATGGAGAGGAACCGCTGGCGGAGGCGAGGCCGGCGAGTCGCCCCGTCCACCTCTTCCCCGAGCGCCTCGGCCT
This sequence comes from Aegilops umbellulata, assembly GCA_032464435.1. Lineage (NCBI taxonomy): Eukaryota > Viridiplantae > Streptophyta > Magnoliopsida > Poales > Poaceae > Aegilops > Aegilops umbellulata. The sequence goes on along the minus strand of CP136058.1, from coordinate 152,739,493 downwards.
CGCCCTCGACCTCGCCCGCGGCCTCGCCCCCTCCCTCTTCCCCTTATGGCTGGCTCTGCCACCACGGGTGCGGGAGAAGGAGGGACGCCTTGTCTAGCGGCGACCCTCGCCGCCACCGTTGAAGGACCAGGGTTCCCTTTCTCCATGGCGAATGAGAGAAAGGGGAGCAGAAGCTGAAGGAAAGAGGAGATGAAAGAATACGGGCCTCCGCCCCCCCCTCCCGCTCCTTATAAAGGAACAGGGTGTGGGCTCGGCCGCCCCGCTCAGCTAATCAAGACACAGAAGGAGCAGGGAACTGGGGCCGACCCGTTGCCTCGGCCCACGACGGCCCGGTTTCCCGCCTCCAACGTTCGCCACCCCAAGCGCATGGAAGCCGCGTGGTAGGCGTACAGAACCGAGGCGACGGATGAGGCGACCTCTCCCCACCCCGTGATCGTGGGGAGTGGACGCCTCAAAAACCACGCCTCCACGCCTCCCTCCGTTTATGGGGAAGGCGCGAACTACCCCTGTTTCCCCTGCTTATAAGGAGGGAGGGGCGGACGTTTCGCCCTTCCGAATAAAGAAACCACCCACGATCTCTCCCACGACGCCGCAATCGACGCATGTCGTTCGGGGAGGGCGCGGTGGATACGGAGTCAGATGCAGCGTGACCCAGGCCGCGCGTGCCCGTGCCCTGTTTTGGGCCTGGCCCAACAGCGCTCGGCACCGTGTATGGCCCAGTCCCGGGGGCTCCTGTCGGTGTACTAGAGTAGGGATACCCTAGTATCCCAAACTTGTGCACGGGCAGTCGCAGCGCCCCGCGGCAAGGCTTGCCGGGTGACCGCCAAGGACCCCCGTGGTTCCTTTGGAGCCATTCAAGAACAAAGTATTTAAGCCAAGGATACAAGGCCCCGGCAAGAGGAGCTTGCCAGGAAGGCCACTCAAGGCACAAAGCCCCGGCAAGAGGAGCTTGTCGGGAAGGCCAACCAAGGCATCTCAAGGAACTTGCCGCGACGCGCCACGCGTCCTGGCAAGACCCGGCGAGCGACAAGCTCCCAGACGCGGCAAGACAACGGCCGCGGCAAGGCGTTTGCCGCGGCTAGCGACCACTCTGTACCCGCGCTCCAGCACACCCACCAACGTGTCGCTCTGAGACCCTTCCAGGCATACGTGGCGGGAGGCTGTGCAGCCAGGGGTGCACTGTGGCAAGCGGCGCTGACAAGATCGCCATCGTAGCGAGCGGTGGCGTCCCTGACGGTCCCTTTTCTGCACTGTTTGGGCGACGTAGATAGGCATTTAATGCCCTTGTCCCCTGCCGTCAGGGTTAGGTATGATACACTTTGTAGGTAGTTGTACCTACCGCAGCACCTTTCCATTTTTACCCTTGTCTACGTTGCCACCTGTCGGTGACCCCTTGATCATATAAAAGGAGGCCCATGCACAACGTAGGGGGGAGGACAGTAGAACACTCATGCTCGGTCTCGTTAGCTGCTGGTGTGTACTGTAGCACTCAGCGCTCCCGAGCAAGAACTCAATACAAACCACAAAGCAGCAGTAGGAGTATTATATCTCCGGAGAGCTCCGAAGCTGGGTAAACTGCTCGTGTGCCTCGCCTTGATCTGCTCTTCGTGCGACCTCCGCCCCCCGCCGAACCGAAAGGGGCTCCGTCCCCATAGGTGCTCGTGGAGGCAGTTTCCCCGACATCTTTGGCGCGCCAGGTAGGAGGCATCGAGGTTGTGTGAACCTGATCCGGCGTTCACACGAGCCAGATCTTCATCGACTTCATCGACATGCCGCCGAAGAAGAAGGCTTCGGAGGCGGCTGCTCCGTCCGTGTCGAACCCACCGCCGCCGGAGCAAACGGCTGGTGGGGAAGACGCCGGCAGAAGAACGGGCGTCGACGAGGGAGCCCACGGTGCCGCCAGGTCCAAGGACAAGGCTGCGCTGCCCATCGGCGGTGTAGCCGGCTCCCACGACGACCGAGCGTCCGTAGATGCACCGCGCCCGTCTCAGGAGGCACAGGACCGGCAGCGTCGTGGTACTCACGGTACCATACGCTCGCTGGACCCAGATCGAGCTGGCGGATCTCGGGATGCTCCAGGCCAGCATGCGCACCAACATGCTGGCGCGAGCGAGGCACGGTCGCCTGGACAGGATATTGCTCCTTCTAACGCAGTTAGAAGTCCGAGCATATCCCGCTCCTCGCACCGTTCGCCACCGCTACCCGCCACTCCAGCAGAAGCTTTGGCGCGAGCTCAACTGCTCCTAGACTTCCCTCCAACGCCAGACAAGATCGACGACTGGAGGGCCACCATTCGGAGTCTCATCGGCTTCGCCAACGGCGACACTCCATGGCAGCCGACTACGTCGCAACTGAGGCAAGTCAGCCAGGCGCGACCCGATGGCGACAAGACCGGTGGGGCTGCAACCACCGTGCACTCTCCGCCCCGAAGGCCAAGATCGCCGACTCGCCGGGTCCACCGCGACAGCGACTCCACCGCTTCATCAGATCCACGAGCTCGTCGCAATCAACGCCAAGTTCTTCATGAACGACAGCAAGAAGACGCTCGTACTCGCATCGAGCGCCAAAGAGAAGCGCGGCGTCAGTCAGACCAGCGTGCTGGGCCCACTGTCGACATGCGTGCGCCAGGGGAACCAGGCGACCTACCGTACGCGGTAGGTTGCCCTGCATTTACCCGTGAGCTGCGGCAAGTCCAGTGGCCCAGCACGAAGAATTTCCAGCCAGACGTACCCGAGAAGTACGACGGCAAGTTGCATCCATCGGAGTTCCTCAGCATCTACACCATCACGGTGCAAGCTGCTGGGGGGCGCGACGACAAGATCCTTGCCAACTACTTCCCGCTGGTGCTCAAGCCCAACGTCAGGTCCTGGCTCATGCACTTGCCGGACAACTCCGTATCTTCCTGGGCAGACCTATGCCATCCGTTTGTCGGCGCCTTTACAGGCGGCCACAAACCTCATGGCCAGGAGAGTGACCTTCACCTGCTCGCCCAGAAGGAAGGAGAGCCCCTGCGCAAGTACATCCAGAGATTCAGCCAAGTGCAATGCAACATCCCAGATGTCCACCCTGCCGCGGTCATAAGCGCGTTCCACCAGAACGTGCGTAACCGCAGGATGCGGGAGGAGATGGCGATGTGCAAGATCAGAGATGTCAGTGAGCTGTATGCCCTGGCCGACAGGTGTGCACGTGCTGAGGAAGGGAGGAAACTCCCCGGAGAGAATACAGGAACAGGAGGATCTGACAGCGATGATGCTGCCCCGGCAAAGAAAAACCGGCGGCGGAACAACAAGAAGAGGAAAGGCAAAGACGTGCTAGTTGTTGAGCAGTCCGGCAACGACGTTGGCGCCAAGAAAGCCAAAGATGGTAGCTCCGGCAAGGAGGTTACCGCATGCGCCAACTGCCAGGCTGTGGCGGCCGCCGACAAGCAGGACGGCACCAACAAACAGTACTGCAAGATCCACCGCACCAAGGGCCATGACCTCCTGAGCTGCAAGAAGGTCGAGCAGCTTGTCGAGCTGCAGAAGGCCGAGTACGAGCGACGCGACAAGGAGAAAGCCCAAGGAGGTGCTGGAGGATCCGGTACGAAGCGCACCGGCCGGGGAGGACGCCGCGGCAAGGCCAAGCAGCGGCAAGGAGACAGACCTCCCCGCGGCCGCGACAAGGATGAAGATGACGACGACGAAGAAGACATGGATGCTGACGAGACCAGTGAGCAGGAGTTCCAGAAAGCCACAGAGGTCTTGTGTGTTTCAAAGATGGCCGGATCCGGGCCAGCTCGGGTTGGGGAGGCGAGGTAGCAGGCCGGTGGCGGGGCTTGGCGCAGGGGAGGTCGAAGCAGAGGAGGGTCGGAGACGCCGGAAGCGGACGACGGTGGGGCGGCGCTAGTCGAGGCGGAGGTGGCTCTCGGGGAGGCGCGAGGCGACGAGGAGGAGGCCGCAGGTGAGGGAGGAGGTAGCGAACACGAGGAGGGAGGAGCGTGGGGATCTCCTCTCCCTAGTGCGATGCATGGTGGCGGCGCGAGGGAATGAGGAGGAGGGACCGAGGGAGAGATGCTGAGGGGGGATCGGGCAGGGGGGTTCGGGCTAGGGTTTAGGAGGGTTAGGTGGGCCTAGGAGGCCGACCCAGCGAAGAGGAAGGCTGCTGGGCTCTCCACTCCCTCTCTGCTTCAAAAATTTGGGCATGGAGTTTGGGCATGGGGATTATCTCCCGGACTCACAAAAATGAGCTTAATCCAAGAAAAATGGAGTGGGCAAGATTGCAAGATTTGAATTCAAAATCATTTGAATTTAATTCAAATGGTTTGAACAAGGACGAGGATTTCAAAGTGCCCAAAAATGTTGAGAATTTAGGAGGAGCCTCAATAAATGGAGAAAGAATTATGGAGAAAGTTTGGAGAACAAACATGAAGCAAAAGGCATGAGAATTGAATTGCAAGTGTGTTATGGTGATCCCAAAGTTAATGGAATATTTTAGTATAGCTCCCTAATAATAGTGGGAGACTTTGGATATGTTTTAAAGAGAAATCACCATGTGCATTTCCATCAATTTAAATGGATCAGAGATCCATGCAATTTATTTGAGTTGAGATGCAAAGATTAATGGCATGATGACATGATGCAATGCAAAATAAATAGAGCAAGCACAAATAAAAACACATGGAGGTCACGAAAATATGGAAGGTATCTGAAGCGTCGGTCTTGGGGCGTTACAACACTCCACCACTACAAGAGGATCTCGTCCCGAGATCTAGGATGGCACCAGAAAGAAACGGAAGAAGAAAGAGGTAAAACCAAGTTGCTTCTTTGACAAACGAGTGAAACCACGAGCTTTGAGAGGTTGGACAAATTGAAATAAAGAAAACAATGGAGATGAATGAGATTGCAAAAACTCCGTTAGATAAGAGGAACAAGGAACACCATGTGAACCTTGGAGGTTGCAAAGCTATGAATGACGAGCACAATGGACAAGAAGGAACTGAAAGCACTCTGGTTGAAACGAGATAAACAAGGAACAAGGAAGAACAAATTCGGGCAGCACTCCGGTTGAAAAGAGATGCAAGACTTGATAAGATGAAAAGAACTTGAAGAGATGACACAACACTCCGGTTAAATGGATAAGCACCAAAAGAACACGATCTTCACAATCAGAGATGATGAGCGAATAGAGCAACATCACATTGTCTCCGGAAGAGAGAATAGAAGATAGATCATTGGAATAAAAGAATGTAGAAGGAAATGACAATTTCTGCCACAAATGAGCTTGGAAAGCACCCTTGCAAGAAGGTTAAAACAGAGTTGTTGGAAAACCAACAACGAAAGGATATGATCCTCGTGGGCTTATGGAGACATCTCAAAACTTGAGGTGAAAATCTGCCACTAACGAAAACAATTGCTTGCTTGAGATCAACGAAGAGATGAAAACTTCTTCCACCAAGAGGATAAAGAGAAAGCTTGGGTCATGCATGATCACCACAAATAGCAACAACCCGTAAGGAAAGGCTTTAGGTGAAATCTGACACAAGATAACTCCAACAAAGAAATTATTGGGTTGAAAAGATCTCGCGAACGAATTGGAAATGATGGGTTTAAAATATTTCATTCTTGACAACTTGTGAATCATGAAACACGAAGGGAAATTGTCAAGAATGACATAACACCACCTCAAAAGATAAGGTAGAAAGAATTGCACTTTGAAATGCAAGATGATGAATGATTGAATCCTCAAAACAAGACATGTGTTGAACACCATGTTTATTTTAGAGTATAGCTTGGCGGATCTTAACTCCGAGAAAAATCTTGGAAGAACAAAACGAGAATGAAAGGAATCCTTGATGAACCATCCTGTGAACCTTCCATGAAGAACTCCGGTAAAACAAGGATGATAGAAAGAGAGAGAAGTTGAAAACACAAGGTGAAGCCTTGCAATGATTTAGATGGAGCTTTGAAATGATATAATTGAAATAACCTGGAGCTCCGGAAAGAAAAATGAACAAATGAGATCAAGAATTTTGATGAATCTCCGGAATAAGGAATTAAATTTACTCGATGAAACAAGAATAAGAATTACATTATGCTCATCCTTCACCAATTAAATTGATGACAAGCAATGGATTTGTCATACTACTTATTCTCGTAGAAAGGATTAAGATAGATATGGCGCAAACTTGGGAAGGTCTTCAACGAACCACCGGTAGGATTGGAAAGAACGAATGAATCTATATGATAACGAAGGAAGAGAACTCTTGAACGAACCACCGTAAGAATTGAAAATGAACAAAGAAAAGATAAAGAAACACCGGGAAGGATTAGAAAATGAAGGAAGATACTTGAGAGAATTTAGATACATGAGAACGAAGAGATCATGAACTGATTAGAGGGTATTTGAATGATGCACCGGTAAGATTTGGAGAACGAGAGCTGAAAGCTTGAATGAATAATTCTGAGATGATGGGCTCCGGAGAATCAAACTAAAAGGACTCCTGAAATGCTTCGGATGGGTGAAAATAATTGTCACAAGCAAAACAATTATGAGAGAATGGCATCAATCTAGAACCATGAATCTTGAAGAGAATGGACCAAGATTTAGGGGAAACTCTTCTTCGGTCTTCAAATGTAGAGAAAGATGATGAGGAACACCACCCTGAATTGTTGAGGCACTTTGGAATGAAAATTGGAAAGGTTGAACCAACGATGAAAAGAATTTGAAAGATCTTGAAGAAAGACATTTGACTGATGATAATTCATTCTTACGTCAAAATTGGAAAAGAATTTGAGAAGCTCCGGGAAAATTAGAAGAGTCAGGTAAGATCCTGGGAAAAGACCTGTGGGTTAGGGCCCACTCAAAAGAAACACCGTTGAAAGAATTGCTTAGGAAGAGAGATTACACCTGTTGAATTAAATGGCTTTAATGAGATAGCATCCTCAAAAGAACTTGAGTGAATTGAGAATGGAAAGTTGAATCTTCTGAGATATCTTCATCACTCCGGAACAAATGAATAGCGAGAGGTGAATGATTAAGAGATACACCGACATAAGAAAGCACTTGAAATGAGAAAAAGAATATGATCAACACCGAAAGCTTGAATTGAATCCACCGGAGAAGAAAAGAGAACGAAGAATAATAAACTTGAAGCTCCATTAGTATCTTCATGGGAAAACACCGGATAAGAACATTGAAAGAAAAGAATGGAGAGACTTCCCATCAATAAAAGGATACTTGATTAAGAAATTTGAGTCCTTGAAGAAAAAAGGTGGGAGGGTGGCAAAAACAAAGACGACTTGGGACAGATGAAACAAACACCGTTGAGAAAACTTAGAATAGATCTTGCGGATGGGGAGAATGATGGGATCATCTCGAAGAGAAACGCACCGGTTGAAAATAGAATTAAGATGGCAATCTCGATGAACAAGAAGGATTAGTATCCACATAGGAATATGAGAACACCACTTAGAAAAGGTATGGAATCAACACTTGACTTCGAAGCAACTCGAATACCACAAACCAAAACAAAAACAAAGGATTTGCTTGCAGAATAAGCCGGAACAAATACATATGATAGAGATTTACCCAATCCCATATCATGCATCTGTCGGAAAGATATTCTAGGAGCTACTTGAATTCCCACCTATAAACTCCCGAAACTTTCTGGTTATGCAATCTGGTGTTAGGGATACAGGGGACACAAAATATATCACCCAAACTAACAATACCTAGATCCAGCTGTATCCATCCTTCAACACATAACCAAGAAAACTTCGGAAATCGTTTACCTCAACCTTCGAAAAGCATCCGTTATACGAGTTATGGCAATACTCCCGAACTCCCGCCCCAGTACTGGGTGGCGTCGAGGTGATCTCACCAACAACTGCATAAAAGAGATTTTCGATGTCGGCAAAACTCAGGTATTCCAGAACTGCAACGATAAAATTGTGACGACAACACCTCGGAGCTCAACTCCCCGGGACACTGCCACAACCCCTAAATGTCAGGAGGCACCAAGAACAATGTTCTCGTCATAAAACCATCGGAACGATTCCAAGATACCCGCGTGATCCTAAAAAATTTTTTAGTGAAATTTGAGGAAAGGAGAGTCAAAACTTCTACGTCAGGAGGCCTCACCAGAGCGACGAAGGGACTGAGGAGTAAAAAGAATCCTACTCTCCGATAATTATAATCCTAAGACTCAAAACATTTTGTTCTAGACTCAACAAAGTCAGCGATTCAATCAAGCAGGGGGCTCCTAAGTCGGGGATGGCTCTGATTACCAACTTGTAACGCCCTCGATGCGGCTATATCTCCCACGTGTCGAAGCACGACTTAGAGGCATAACCGCATTGAAAGCAATGTCGCAAGTGAGGTAATCTTCACACAACCCAGGTAATACATAAGGGAAAGAGATACATAGTTGGCTTACAATCGCCACTTCACGCAATACATGAGTAAAGCACTACATCAAACAGATACAATCAAGGTCCGACTACGGAACCAAAATAAAGAAGACTACCCCAAATGCTACACAGATCCCCGATCGTCCCAACTGGGCTCCACTACTGATCAACTGAAACGAAACAACACAATGAACAAGATCTTCATCGAGCTCCTCCTTGAGCTCGGGTGCGTCACCTGCACGGTTTCATCGGCACCTGCAAACTGGTTTTGGAAGTATCTGTGAGTCACGGGGACTCAGCAATCTCACACCCGCGAGATCAAGACTATTTAAGCTTATGGGTAGGAGAAGGTAGTGAGGTGGAGCTGCAGCAAGCGACTAGCAAATATGGTGGCTAACATACGCAAAAGAGAGCGAGAAGAGAAGCAAAGCACGGTCGTGAAGCTAGAAGCGATCAAGAAGTGATCCTGAAACTACTTACGTCAAGCATAACTCCAACACCGTGTTCACTTCCCGGACTCCGCCGAGAAGAGACCATCACGGTTACACACGCGGTTGATGTATTTTAGTTAAGATCAACTTCGGGTTTTCTACAACCGGACATTAACAAATTCCCATCTGCCTCATAACCGCGGGCACGGCTTTCGAAAGATAAAACCCTGCAGGGGTGTCCCAACTTAGCCCATTATAAGCTCTCACGGTCAACGAAGGATATTCCTTCTACCGGGAAGACCCGATCAGTCTCGGAATCCCGGCTACAAGACATTTCGACAATGGTAAAACAAGACCAACAAAGCCGCCCGAATGTGCCGACAAATCCCGATAGGAGCTACACATATCTCTTTCTCAGGGCACGTCCGGATGAGACATCCTACGAGTAAAACCAATCCTCAAGTTTCCCCAAGGTTGCCCCGCAGTCTACTCGGTTCGGACCAGCACTCAGAGGAGCACTGGCCCGGGGGGGTTAAAATAAAGATGACCCTTGAGTCTGTAGAACCCAAGGGAAAAAGGCTTAGGTGGCAAATGGTAAAACCAAGGTTGGGCCTTGCTGGAGGAGTCTTATTCAAAGCGAACTGTCAATGGGGTCCCATAAATCACACAACCGTGTAAGGAACGCAAAATCCAGGAACATAATACCGATATGATGGAAACTAGGACGGCAAGAGTGGAACAAAACACCAGGCATAAGGCCGAGCCTTCCACCCTTTACCAAGTATATAGATGCATTAGTTAAATAAGAGATATTGTGATAACCCAACATATCCATGTTCCAACATGGAACAACATCTCCATGTTCCAACAAGGAACAAACTTCATCTTCACCTGCAACTAACAACGCTATAAGAGGGGCTGAGCAAAGCGGTAACATAGCCAAACAACGGTTTGCTAGGACAAGGTGGGTTAGAGGCTTGGTTTACCAATATGGGAGGCATGATAAGCAAGTGGTAGGTATCGCAGCATAGGCATAGCAAAAGAGCAAGCAACTAGCGAGCAAACATATAAGTGATTTCGAGGGTATGGTCATCTTGCCTGAGATCCCGCAAGGAAGAAGAACGAGTCCATGAAGAAGACAAACGGACGTAGTCGAACGAATCCTCACAACTCCGGAACGAAACCGAAGCTAACGAGAGAAGCAACCCGGAAAGAAACAAACAACATAGTAAACCAACAAGCACAAACATGGCATGATGCACAACCAAGTATGATGCATGTCCGGTTTAAATATGCATGGCATGGAAAAGTGCACAAACAACACTACAAATTAAGTGGAGCTCAATATGCAACAAGTTGCATGTTAACGAAACACCACATGACTTATTTAGTTCTCTCTCGGTTATGTACCCAACAATATTAAATGTTGATTAACATGGCAATAGGTGAAGCATAAGTAAAATACACAGTTAGGCAAGTTTAAATGAGGCCGAAAATAACAAACAACAATTCCGGTAAATCCCCTTATGCCTTTAGCAATTTGGTGCAACAACAATTTGAACATTTTTAAATGTTGTTATCATGATGCGGATGACAATGCAAGTTTTAAGCAATTTTATGAAAATGTTAGACATCTAATATGATAGGGAGCATTTGGTCACCATGGCGGAACAAAAGGGGTGCCACGGCAACGATAACGAAAATGGTGCCACGGCAACATTCGGGACCCGGTAACTCGATTGAGATACCGATGCAAGAGAGAAGTGTGCGGATGTGCGGAACACGCAAGAGATGGGGAGTGATCCCGGATACCGGGTGTCCCACATGACGGTGGCATGGCAAACGAGGAACGTGCAAAGACAATTCGATCACGGTGCAAAACTCGAGCATCTCATACAACACACAAGCATTCGTTCACGGGCGGTCGTCTCGGGGTTATACCTTCGAAGCGTGCATTTTCGGGGCGGATCGAGTTCGATGCGGTGTAGGGGAAGTAGTTGTACACGGATCTTGTCGGATCCACGGCGACGGTAGTCGTAAACGGTTCGTAGATGTTCAGGGTCGCCGTGAGGAACTTGTCGAAACCAGGGACTCGGTCGTCGCTATAGGTACTTGGTGAAATCCACGGGTGTCAGTAGTTGTACATGGTCTTCGCGTTGTAGTCTGACTTGGCGATTCCAAAACGTTCATCGGTAGTGGAACTTGGCGGTCTCGACGGTCGTCGTGGTACTTGTCGAAAGGAATCCACCGAGGCGGTCTTGTGTCCCTGGATTCAGTGGCCTTGGCAACGACAAAAGGGGCAGCATCACGTAGCATGCTTGGCGAGGGGCTACAAGTGAGAGGCCATGGCAGCGGCAAGGCGAGCAGCAGCATGAGTCACGGACAGAGGAGGTGCTGTCGGGCGCTGATGGTGGTGGAGCAGGGGAAATCAACGCGGGCTCGCGTGTGGCCTCCAGCGGGACTTGCGAACGACGCAGCAGCAAGGAGGCGATTGTGGTGGTCAGCGGCAGGAAGCGGTCACCGGGCTTGTGGTGACAACAACGACGAACAGAGGCACGCGGAGAAGCAACCGTCCGGCGATGGAGCAGAGGGGTCCATGGCCAGCGACCCAAGGTTTCGAAGATGGCTGGATCCGGGCCAGCTCGGGTTGGGGAGGCGAGGTAGCAGGCCGGTGGTGGGGCTTGGCGCAGGGGAGGTCGAAGCAGAGGAGGGTCGGAGACGCCGGAAGCGGATGACGGTGGGTCGGCGCTAGTCGAGGCGGAGGTGGCTCTCAGGAAGGCGCGGGGCAACGAGGAGGAGGCCGCAGGTGAGGGAGGAGGTAGCGAACACGAGGAGGGAGGAGCGTGGGGATCTCCTCTCCCTGGTGCGATGCATGGTGGCGGCGCGAGGGAATGAGGAGGAGGGATCGAGGGAGAGATGCTGAGGGGGGATTGGGCAGGGGGGTTCGGGCTAGGGTTTAGGAGGGTTAGGTGGGCCTAGGAGGCCGGCCCGGGGAAGAGGGAGGCTGTTGGGCTCTCCACTCCCTCTCTGCTTCAAATCTCTTCTAAAAACAGAAAAGCGAAGAAAGAAAAAGAGAGAAAAGAAATGAGTGGACAGGAATTTGGGCATGGGGATTATCTCCCGGACTCATAAAAATGAGCTTAATCCAAGAAAAATGGAGTGGGCAAGATTGCAAGATTTGAATTCAAAATCATTTGAATTTAATTCAAATGGTTTGAACAAGGACGAGGATTTCAAAGTGCCCAAAAATGTTGAGAATTTAGGAGGAGCCTCGATAAATGGAGAAAGAATTATGGAGAAAGTTTGGAGAACAAACATGAAGCAAAAGGCATGAGAATTGAATTGCAAGTGTGTTATGGTGATCCCAAAGTTAATGGAATATTTTAATATACCTCCCTAATAATAGTGGGAGACGTTGGATATGTTTTAAAGAGAAATCACCATGTGCATTTCCCTCAATTTAAATGGATCAGAGATCCATGCAATTTATTTGAGTTGAGATGCAAAGATTAATGACATGATGGCATGATGACATGATGCAATGCAAAATAAATAGAGCAAGCACAAACAAAAACACATGGAGGTCACGAAAATATGGAAGGCATCTGAAGCGTCGGTCTCGGGGCGTTACAGTTCCACTATGCCATCGACGAAAGGTTCGATGGCCCCTTCGATCGTCTATAGTGACGCTGTCCAGGGAGACACCTTCCTCCCCGGACAGATCTTCGTGTTCGGCGGCTTTGTACTGCGGGCCAACTCACTTGGCCATCTGGAGAAGATCAATAGTTACGCCCCTGGCCATCAGGTCAGATTCGAAAGCTTGAACTACATCGCGGACATCCGCGGGGACTTGATCTTCGACGGATTCGAGACCACGACGATCGCTCCCCCTCGCTCCAATGAACATGACTTAAATCTGTTGTCGGGTCACATCCAGGAGATGGTTCGTGTTACTGCAACGGCCTTAGAGCCGGAGCAGATCGTGCCATCCGAGGCCACAGAGTCCGCGGCGTTGGATCCGCACGCAGACTCAACACCCTACAATATCTGCATCAACGGAACTCCAGACTCGTCTCCGGCTATAAGTTCCGGACCATGTACGCCTGCGGACAGCGAGCTGGATCGGTCATCGATTTTCGAATTCAGCGTCGCAGACATCTTCCAGCACTCACCTTTGGGTGATGTACTAAACTCCTTAAAGAATTTGTCCTTGAAGAAGGACACACAGTCAAACTATGTCCGGTTCGAGCTAGAGGCTGATAATGGGGAATTTCGTTTCCCACCCGCCACCCACTTCACAGCCACTGTCGAGGATTCAACCGACACGCCTGATTATGGCTTTGAAGACATTGACAGCATAGACGACGATACCGACAAGAAGCAAGGCCAAGACCCGCCAGTCACCAGACATGGGACGGCCACCCATTCGTATGACGTGTACATGGTCGATACACTTAAGAAGGATCGCGACAATGTCAAAGGAGATCCAGTTGAGAACAAACCTCCTGAGACACAGCCTAAGTACCGGCGCCCTAAACATCGCTCCAAGTCACATCGCAGCAACGCGGGCACCGGAGAAAATAGTATTCCGGACGACGCCGAAAACAATGAAGACCCCATTGGGGCAAGATCCGAACAGGAGGAACAGGAAAACGGGCAAGCCAGCCCCGATGAACAGGCCCTGCCCAGCGACAATTCGAAGGACGACAACTACCTTCCGCTCTCCGAAGATCAAGTAAGCCTCGGCGACGAAGACTTCATCATACCCGAAGAGCCCCTCGAGCAGGAGCGCTTCAAGCGCAGGCTAATAGCTACTGCAAGGAGCCTGAAAAAGAAGCAGCAGCAGCTTCAAGCTGACCAAGACCTACTCAATGATAGATGGACCAAAGTCCTGGTCGCTGAAGAATACGGCCTTAGTGGCCTAGCCAAAAGCTAGCCGAAGCATAGATTGCTACATCAATTCGACGACGAGGCATGGGATCCCGTGCCATCATCACACAATGCGGCTTGTCGCCGACAACTCTGTCCTAATAAAGAGGCAACTCAAGCCGAACACCAGACCGCCCCACCTCGCCGTAAAGGCAAGAACAATGCAGCTCACGATTGTCCAGACGGCCTACAGCGAAGCTTGGACAGTAGAGCAGGACACGCAAGACTGATCTACAGATCACGAAGGCATGCCTCGACACGTGATAATGGCTACCTATTCGGACGTGACAAACCTAGACACGCCCGAGCCGAAAACTGCAAATGGACTCCTTAGGAGTTATGTCGCAGTGTGGCCCAACATAGAGGCGCCGCACATCCGCTTTGCTTCACGGATGAAGTAATGGATCATGAATTCCCCAAAGGATTCAAAACCGTCAATATTGAATTATACGATGGAACAACCGACCCCGCGGTACGGATAGAATATTTTATCCTCCACATCCATATGGCCCATGGGGACGACCTCCACGCCATCAAATACCTCCCACTAAAGCTAAAAGGGCCAGCTCGGAACTGGTTAAATAGCGTGCCTGAAGATTCCATAGGCAGCTGGGAGGACTTAGAAGAGGCCTTCCTTGATAACTTTCGAGGAACATATGTCCGGCCACCGGATGCCGATGACCTAAGTCACATTGTCCAGCAGCCCGGAGAGTCAGCCAGGAATCTCTGGACCCGGTTCTTAGTCAAAAAGAACCAAATTGTCGACTGTCCGGATGCGGAAGCCCTTGTGGCTTTCAGACACAGTGTCTGGGACGAATGGCTTGCACGCCACCTCGATCAAGAAGGACCTAAATCCATGACAGCCCTCACTGCTTTGATGACCCGTTTTTGCACGGGAGAAGACAGTTGGCTCGCTCGTAGAAGCAATAGCGCCAGCGACCTGGGCACTTCCGAAATCCGAGGCGGCAATGGCAAGCCACAACGAAACAAATACAACAGTCGCAATGATAATGAAAGATCACGCGACACGGCGGTCAACGCCGGATTCAGCAATCCCAAGCCCGGTCAACGGAAGAAGCCATTCAAGGCGAAACGAGATGAACCATCCAACCTGGATAGGATATTGGATCGACCCTGCCAGATTCACGGCCACCTCGACAAACCAGCTAATCATATTAACAGAAACTGCTGGGTCTTTAAACAGGCCGGCAAGCTCAACACCGAAAACAAGGGGAAGAGGCCGCCAGGCAACAGGGACAACGGAGAGGTTCACCAACGAAATACTGGGGGCCTGAAGCAATTTCCACCCGAGGATCAACTACTCCCGGAGCAAAAATAGCAGTCCGGCTTCTGCCGCCCACCTCGTACACCCACAAAATTTGTGCCGCGCATACATCACTTCACACTCAAGATACCATGGGCATTGGCAGAGGCACACTACGGAGAAGCCTGCAAGCATCCCCATAACATTTTTTATCCATTTTCTTTTTATTTATTCCTTCACTATCCCTTATAAACAGGTGACGGATAGGACAAACAAATGGAAGTGACTCTGTCGGAGTTCGGATCCGTATACTCACCTAAGGGGCTATTTCCATCAAGAACCCCCCCCCCCCGGCCGAGGACTGGCGGCGCAGACGTGCGAATAGGAGGTCCAAGATAAATTTTTGTAGACCGCACTCTCTGTTTTGAGCCTATACTATGCCTGCTCCTCTGCCTTCAACCCCGAGCATGTCAAATAGCCGGGAGGACGGCTTTCATATATATAATAAATAATCATTGGCATGTCGCTCAGCTCCCAGTAAACAGCATCCGAATTAATCATTCGTGTTGTTTCGCCACTAAAAACGGCTCCCACGGTTGTTTCCCAAACATACCTTGGCATAACCTGCCAGGGGCTCGGTATGGGAACAAATGAGTTGCCAGCAAAAGCCCGAACAGCTCTACAGCATACTTCGGCATCACAAGTTTGGCCTTATATGCATCAGCTCTGGATCATTGTCTTGGGTCAATAGTTGGATTGCCCGGCTCGTGTGCTTGCTACCCTATGTTTTGCTCTATCGGCTAGGGTAGTAAAGGGAGAACTACTGCGATTGTGCTTCTGGTTCATCTGGTCAAGTACCTCAGTAGAGAAAGTCGGAAACTGACTGTCATGATGCGGCGAGAGCTGGTCAACCACTTGACGACTTATTGGAATCTTTAGCGATTCTCTTGTGCCACATGAAGGATCTTTTTCAAATCAAATATGTAAGGGACCATACGCTACATACGTACCAGGGACTATGTCGTAGTCCCACCATAAAACTCCTATGGCTAAGTGAAAGTGTTAACGCCCTATAGTCCGATTGCCTAGTTCACTGCATTATCACCTCCTTTATGGACCAAGGCGTTGGATAAAGAGTGATTAAGTGCTTTTCCGAACACCCCCATACTTCCTACGAGGGGGCTGAAGCCGACGACTGGAAAACTTTCAGATTGTATTAAAACGGCCGCACAGGAGGAATTCAAGCTTTCAAGCAAGACATAAAAATAAATCAACTATAAAATTGTCTTTTACAATTATCATACACTTTACTCGAACATTATGTCTTTCGAGCATTGACCCTCTATTAAGCGGGCGGCCTCTAGGACGTCTTCAAAATAACGCTTCGGTTCAGGACGGTCCTTGCCCTTGGGTGGACTCTTAGCCGCGACATCGATGGCCTTCATCTTTCCCCAGCATGTCTTGACTTGGGCAAAGGCCATCCATGCACCTTCAATGCATGTTGACCGCTTCACAGCATCGATCCACGGCACCGTGTCAACAAGTCTTTGTACCAAACCAAAGTAGCTATCTGGAATAGGCTCAGTTGGCCACAATCGGATTATGACATCCTTCATGGCAGTGCCGGATATCCTATGAAGTTCGGCCCATTGGGACATCTGTTCATTGAGCAACAGAGGGCGCTTTGATGCGCCAAATTGCGACCAAAAAAGCTTCTCCATTGCATACCCATCTTGCGCTTGGTAATACCGCGCCGCATCGGCAGAACTCTTCGGCAAGTTCAAGAACTCGTCCGGAGAACTCCACACTTGGTTCAACTGAGCATAGTTCAGGTCACCGAACTTAGTTTGCAGCAGAAAGGGCTTCCCAGCCGCAATCTCCCTAGCCTGCCGAACATCCTCACGGGCCGCTTTGGATTTCGATCGCGCTTCCCTCGCCTCTCGTAAGGCCATGTCCACTTCAGCCGTTAAGGCTTTATTCTCCTTCTCCAGAAATTCGCAGCGGCCAGTGGCATTTTCCAGTTCGAGCACCACCGTGGATATCTTCTCCTCGTCTTGGCGCCGTGCAACTTGTTCGGCTTTTAGCTCAGCCGATGCCTTTTCGGCAGGACCATTGCTACGCCGGGCCTGCTCCTTGGCCCGATCCAGCTCCGCTCGAAGAACTTCAACGGCGGCAGCACCATTTGCAGCCACACATATTCCAGCATACAGATTTTAGCATCATGCGTATACCACATAAAATGTATGGGGATTGCCCCGAATACATACCTTGCAACTCGTCAAGATGCATATTGATTAATGCAAGATCATCCCCTGCCACATCAAACTTCCGCTGCAGCTCGGCAATCTCCACAGTCCGAGAAGTGGCCAAGGGGGAAGCAGCCTGTGTTCAAGTTCATCAGGTTAGTCCTCAAACGGTCCTTTTTTGATCCTCCGGTTGCTTCCCAGTGGAAGCCAACCCGAGTCTCAGGGGCTACTACCTATACACAGGCACATCTTTGCAAATAAAACATATCTGATCACAAACCTCAAGCCTTTTAGCAGGCTCATGAAGGCTTCATTCAAACCGCTCTTCGCGAACAAAATCTTCTCAAACAAAGTGTACCCATCAAGGTACGCTGCTCTCCCGAGACAGATGCTTTTCGCAACATGTCCCGCAATATATCCGGAGTCTCCAGGTCTTTGGAAGCCGCTCTAGGAGCACAACCATCCTTTGAAGGAATCTGCTCACCCGTCTCTAGAATCACTGTCGGCTGCGAGCCAGACAGTCCGGGGCTTTGTTATCATTAGCCCCAAGATCCCGGATGGTCGGAGATCCACCTTTAGGTACTACCTCTTTTGTCCCATGCGCAACTTGTTGACCAACCGGGACCCTCTGTGATGACACTTCAGAGTCATCCGCCTTATTTGGGCGAGGAGGTGGGAGGAGGCGTCTCGCTCTCCATCATCTCTGGGAGGAGACTTCCCGAAGAGGAGGATTGCCCAGAAATACTCTGTGTCGACCTGTAAAAATTCATGAACGTGTTACGTATATCTTCGGTAACAGCGACGGAGCGGGACGCTATCAAAGTACTCTGGATTCACTTACGGTTTGGCCGAGGGCTTGTCCCCTTGTTGGAGCCATTCAACGGCGTCGCTTTCCAAACCCAAGCCGCTCGATGGTGGCATCTTGCCCTTCTTGGAAGACCGCCCCTCCCAATCTTCGGGGGCGGCCCTTTTCCTCCTACTTGGAGAAGGGATACTGGGTCCTCTTCTGCCTGTGTCTTCAGGCGAGGAAAGGTCGATTTCTCCGGACTCAGTGTCCGACTTACCTACGGAACCAAGGCCATCTTGGGTCTTCTCACTCTCCTCTTTACCCTCCCTTGCCGGCGCCTGGTATGGTGCTGAGGCGAGCATCCTTGTTAGCATAGGACTAGCTGAGTCTTCGGGAAGGGGAGCCGGACACCTAATCCGTCCCACTTTCTTTATCCAGCCCTGAAAAAGGATGATTCAGTCAGTGTCTTGCCACTGTGTATCCGAGTATAAGGTGTTCGACGAATGGGTACTTACCGGGGTGTCCGGATGGTTGCAGTCGAGGCCGATATCTTCGGTGGTGTCCGGCCATTGCTTTCGTCTCCCAAAAAATAATTTCCACATCCCTTCGTGCGTAGTGCCGAAGAAGTGCTGAAGAGTCCGCAGCCCTTCTGGATTGAACTCCCACATGCGGAGAGGTCGTCGCTGGCATGGCAGGGTCAGGCGGACCAGCATTACTTGAGCAACATTGACGACATTGATGTCCCTCTCAACGAGGCTTCGGATGCGACTTTGCAGAGTTCGCACCTCGTCTGTTGATCCCCAGTCCAACCCCATGTTAATCCACGATGCAAGCTAAATTGGGGTGCTGGATCAAAATTCAGGCGCATCTGCCAACTTGGAGCCACGGGGCTCAGTGATATAGAACCATCCCTGCTGCCATAAGTCGGAAGATTTGGAAAAAGATCCCTTCAGCCAAACAGCACTAGCAAGCTCGCTCACTATGGCGCCATCGCACTCTACCTGCTTCCCCTCTATCACTTGTTGTCGGATTTCGGGTTCCGGCAGACCCTTAAGGTTCGAACTCTGGGGTGCGCGTGGAGATCTCTCCCCTATCGATCTACGTACGATCTCCTCATGTGATCTAAGCTGGAAACGACGAACAACACAAGGGACACGAGATTTATACTGGTTCAGGCCACTGTTGTGGTGTAATACCCTTCTCAAGTGTGTGGTGTGGTGGATTGCCTCAGGGGCTGATGATGAACAGTACAGGGGAAGAACAGCCTCGCAAGAGGTGTTCTTGAACTGATGCGATGAACTGCTTGGGTGAGTTCAATCGCCTCTCTCTCTCTCTCTCTGCTAGGGCTCTATCAGATGCCTCTACTCTGTGGTGGCTAGCTCTATTTATAGAGGCCCTGGTCCTCTTCCCAAATAATGAGCGGGAAGGGCGCCAACAATTGGCCATTTTGAAGGGGAACATCTAGTACAAGTTATCTTGATCAAAGGTGGTCTTCGGCTGCCAAAAGCACTGGTGATGACGTCGTCTTGGGCTCCACAGTGACCTCCGTCCTGCCGCTCTGCCGGTCTTGGTCTCATTGCACCGGAATGGTAACCTTTGCCCGATGCCTTGGCCTGTCCTTGCTCCCTTTGCACCAAAGGGGAAACAAGGACACTGCACAGGCCGGCGCCCACCTGGCGCCCGCCTGGTCTCGATCGTCATGGCTTGCATCATGGGCTCCTCGCGAGGTGCCCCTGCATTGATCTCTCCGCCTCCTCGCGAGCCTACCTGATGAGGCTGCCTCTGAGGAAGCTTCCTGTCATCCGCCCCGCGAGGCCTGGCCCCTCGCAAGGGTCTTGAGCCTGAGCTGATGAAGATGGGCCGCACTGGGCCCCCACTTGAGCCACGCCGCAGGCCGCAGGCAGGCAAGTCTGGGGACCCCCATTCCCAGAACGCCGACAGTAGCCCCCGAGCCCAAGGCGCGCCCGGGCTTGGCTTAGCAGAGAAGCGAAGGGGCAAGTGTGAAGCACCACGGGCCCCAATAGCCTGTGGCCTTGGGCACCTCGTGGCGATTGATTGGACTTGGGCGTCTGCGCTTCCCCACGACGCCTCGGTGACCGCACGACTTGACAAGTCCCTGCATGCAAAGGAACGGGTCATGATTACCTGCGATCGTGGTGGCCGGCGGTTGGCCTTCTCCGGCTATAAGTACGGGACTGCGTGAGCCCCTTCAGTCCATCCCTTGCTGCTGCTCCCTTCCTTCCTCTTGGCTACTCGTCGTACCCATGGCTCCGCCGAAGAGATTCTCGGCCGCGGAGAAAGGAAAGGCTCGTCAGGCAGGGCCTGACTCCCCCCCGACCAAGCGCGGCCGGGGCCGTCCTCGCAAGCACTCCACGGTCCCCGCAGTGGCTCCCCGCGGCCATGGAGGCGGTTCTCTACGCGATGATGAGCGCCCGGTTGCCGACGGGAGGCATGCCGTGGCCGCGCGGCCCCCCAGGCCGCGTTTTCGCTCGGTGGAGGTGCTGCCGGAGTTCGTCATGTGGTCGGCAGACCCAACCAGCACCCGGCTCCAGCTCCCTCATTTCTTCGTAGGCGAACTGCCGGCCAGCGCCCGGTGCGGCCTCTGGCTTCAGGCAGATGGCTGCTGCAGCAGGGCCTCCTGGGCTTCGCTGGAGGTCTTCGTTTCTGGGAATGGGGCCCTGACCCGCGGCTGGCAAACGTTTGCCCGCGCGCGCGGTCTGAACTGGCGGTGCACCCTGCACTTCAAGTTCGATGGCGACGCCACCCTCTACGTGAGGGTGTTCGGGGAAGACGGTCGCCGTGCTGGGTGCTGCCCCGAAGATGATGACCGCGGCCGCCTGGCCAGCCCTGGTACTGACCAGGATGAAGACGGCGTTAGGCGTACAGGCAGTGGTGCTCGGGGTTCGCTAAGCTTCGGCGACTCTCTCTCTCAGGCAGCAGCTCCTCCAACGGTGGCCGGGACCAGCCCCCGCGCCGTCGCGCCCGCCTGGGTGAAGGTAGCGGGTCAGCCCGCCGTCGCGCCCCGGTGAAGTGAGAGGAGGGATCCGCCTGAGCCCCAGGAGCAGCTCGAACTTTCGCTGTAGGTTGGTGCCGGACAAGTCGCGCCCATTTTGCTTTTCTTCCTTTTCCTGTGCAGAAAAAGAAGGTAGTGTAGGGCCCCGCGGGGGCGTGTTAGAACTGTTGCTGTTAACCATCGCGCTGCTTCCACTATTTCTGCGCTATGTTTCCGCGCCGTATGCCCATGTGCGGGAATTATTTTAGCTCGGTGGGGCTTGACGCGGTCCTTGCCTCCCAAGGCCGAGGCCTCGCCGTGCGTTTCGTGCCCTGCAAAGATTAGTAGGAGGGTAAGTTTCGGTCTCGGTTGTGGGGGCGATCGGCCCAGGTCCTACACTCGTGTCGCGATGCCCGTGAGGCACGGACTGGGAGGGGTGCTCTCGCAGAGGACTCGGACAGGAAAGCTCCAAACGATCGAGGGCAGAAAACACTCGTGAGGGCACCCTCGAACATCCCTCGCGAGACTTGTGCGAGAGAAAACAAGGCAAGCGAGTGAAAAAGGTAAAGAGTCACAAGCCAGGAACGTCAACAGCTCCAATAAAACTTCGAACGGGAATAAACAAGCCAACTGCAGAAAGCAAATGAAAAAGCCGCGTCCGGCACCTATTCTAGTCTTCGACGTCTACTCACCAGCGCGGAGCTAAGTGCTGCCACTGGGCGTGGGCGGGAGCCCCCGAGGCCCGAGGGCGGCACTCCGGAGACTCCGGGGCATGTACAGCCCCACTCATTATTACGTGAGAGTGTCACGGGCAGCGAGCTTCATAGGCATTGGCCTTCTTCACAGGCACCGGGCCTTTCCCAAAACGCGGCAGCATCATAGGCATTGGCCTTCTTCACAGGCACCGGGCCTTTCCCAAAATGCGGCAGCTTCACAGGCATTTGCCTTCTTCACAGGCACCGGGCCTTTCCCAAAATGCGGCAGCTTCACAGGCATTTGCCTTCTTCACAGGCACCGGGCCTTTCCCAAAATGCGGCAGCTTCACAGGCATTGGCCTTCTTCACAGGCACAGGACCTTTCCTAGGCGCTAGGCGCTCAGGGATAGAACCTCCGGAGATGTTGAATGTTCCATGCGTTCTGGATGGGTACCCCCTCCATGGTCTCCTAGCACGCGGAGCCAGGCCTGGAAACATGAACAACCTTGAATGGGCCCTCCCACATGGGAGAGAGCTTGTGCAGCCCCTCCCTGGAGAGAACCCGTTTGAGCACGAGATCCCCTACCTCAAGAGTTCTGGGGCGGATGTTGCGGCAGTGGTACCATCGCAGTGCATGTTGATACCTTGCCGCTCATAGTGCGGCTTCTCGACGGTGTTCCTCCCCCAGCATGAGATCTGTCCCCTGCATGGTGTCCTGCTGCGTCTCGTCGAACGCCAGGACCCGTGCGGAGCGACGCCTGACCTCGTGAGGGAGAATAGACTCTGCTCCGTAGATGAGGAAGAACGGGGTCTCGCCAGTCGGCTTGGTCGCAGTTGTGTGGATTGACCACAGCACGGACTGGAGCTCGTCGTACCAGCCCCTGCCACAAGCCTCCAGCTTCTTCTTGAAGGTCCTAGCTTTGAGGCCCCTCGGGATCTACGCGTTGGCTCACCCGGCCTGGCTGTTGCTCTGGGGGTGTGCTACCGAAGCGTGGCATATCTGCGTTCCAAGGTTAGCACAGTACGTTTTGAAGAGATTAATGGTGAATTGCGAACCGTTGTTGGTGATGATGCGGTTAGGCACCCCAAATCGACTCACGAGGCCCTTGATGAACTTGACTGCGGAGCCTGCCGGGATTGTGCGCACAGCTTCCACCTCAGCCCACTTGGTGAACTTGTCCACAGCGACATAGAGGTAGCGATAGCCCCCTGGCGCCCTAGGAAACGGGCCCAGAATGTCCAGCCCCCAAACTACGAACGGCCATGAGAGGGGTATAGTCTATAGACCCCCCGCAGGCTGATGGGTCTGCTTAGCGTGAAACTGGCAGGCCTCACAAGCCTTCACCAGCTCAACGGTGTCGCTGAGTGCTGTGGGCCAGTAGAATCCACTATGGAACGCCTTGCCGACGAAGGTTCGTGACGACGAGTGGTGCCCACAGTCTCCGCCGTGTATGTCCGCCAGCAGCTCCTTCCCTTACTCTCGGGAGATGGAACGTAGGGACACGTCATTCGGTCGCTTCCTGTAGAGTTCTCCATCCTTGATGCAATAAGCCGTGGCCTGCCACGCCACACGCTCCGCCTCCTCCTCGTTCTCCGGGAGGGTCCCTTGCATCAAGTAGTTCTTGAGCTCCGGGATCCAACACCCTTCCTGAGGCTCCAACGCCAGGAGCATGCGTGCCCCTGAGGCCGGGCCGCAGACCGGAGCTCCTGAGGCAGGCGGCTGAGGGAGCTCCTCCCTTGGTTGTGCCGTGCTCGACAGTGACGGCACCGCCGAGGGTTTGAAGAGCCGCTCCTCGAAGACGCCAAGCTCCTGAGGCAGCCGCCTAGATGCCCTCTTGGCAATGTCATTAGCCTCCTAATTGGTGACGCGAGGCACATGCTGCAACTCCAGCCCCCAGAACTGTTTCTCCATCTTGCGAACCTCGGCGAGGTAGGCTTACATGTGCTCGTCCTTTGGCTCGTATATCTTGTTGGAGAAGTTGACGAGGAGCTGCGAATCGCCTTTGATGATGAGGCGCTTCACCCCTAAGGCAATTGCGGCTTTCAAGCCTGCTATCAGGCCTTCGTACTCTACTATGTTGTTGGAGACCTTTTCTCCGTGCTGGAAGCAGAGTTGTGCGGCGCAGTAGAGTTTGTCCTGGGTAGGGGATACGAGCACTGCGCCAGCTCCCGCGCCGTGTCGGGAGAACACCCCATCAAAGTACATGACCCAGCCGTCCGGTGCTTCACTTCCCGGGGAAAGTGATCGGTCTTCGCCTGCCTCGAGACCCAGTGCTTCTGCTCATTCTGCCACGAAATCCGCAAGTGCGGCTCCCTTGATGACTCTGGTTGTACTGAATTCTAGCTGGAATGCTTGTAGTTTGATGTTCCATTCAGCGACTCTTCCAGCTGAGTTTGGGCTCCTGAGCACTCTTTCCAAGGGATACGCTGAGACGACTTTGATAGGCTGGCCTTGGAAGTAGTACCGCAGCTTGCGTGAGGCCACTAATAGCGCGAGGAGGAGTTTTTGCGGCATGGGGTACCGCGCCCTTGCGTCCCGTAGCACTGTGCTGACGAAGTACACGGGATGCTCGACGAGGTTGAGGGTGCCGGCGCAGCTTGCGTCCTCCAGAGGTCGAGGCGTCTCCTGAGACGACGGAGCCCCCAGTGCTTGGTCGCTCGGAGTGGCCTCTCCTGCTCCAGGCGTGTTCTCCTGCTGTGGTTGTTCCTTTTTGGCTGCGGTCGTGGTCTTCGCGAGGCCCTCTTGGCTTTGCTTTACTTCAGCCTGGACGGTCGCTGCGGCCTTGGTCCGGCGCTCCTCCCTGACCGCCACCAGGGCTGCGCTAGCGGGGTACGGGGTGGCCGCAAGGTAGAGCACCAGGGGCTCCCGAGGACGCGGAGCTACCATCACTGGTGGGCTGGTAAGGTACCTCTTGAGATCTTGGAATGCCTTGTCGGCCTCTTCAATCCATTCGAAGGGGCCCTTCTTCTTCATCAGCTTGAAGAAGGGCAGTGCTCGTTCCCCCAGCTTGGAGATGAAGCGCCCTAGCGTGGTTACACGCCCGGTGAGCTTCTGCATTTCTCTGAGGGTCCTTGGTGGGCTCATGTCTTCGACTGCTTTGACCTTCTCTGTGTTGGCCTCGATGCCCCTGTGGGACACTAGGAAACCAAGGAGCTTGCCCGAGGGGACTCCAAACACGCACTTTTTCGGGTTGAGCCGCAGGTCCACTTCGTTGAGGCTCGCAAAAGTTTCTTCCGGGTCCTGTATCAGGGTTTTTGCCTCCCGAGACTTCACCACAATGTCGTCGACGTAAGCTTCAGCGTTCCTCCCGAGCTGTCAGCCCAAGGCGATGTGCATCAGCCGCTGAAAGGTTGCGCCTGCATTGCGCAACTCGAATGGCATGCACGTATAGCAGTACACTCCGCATGGGGTCAGGAAAGCCGTTTTCTCCACATCTTATACCGCCATCTTGATTTGGTGATAGCCCGAGAAAGTATCTAGGAAGCACAATAGGTCGCACTCTGCGGTGGAGTCGACTATCTGGTCAATGTGGGGGAGCGGAAATGGATCCTGTGGGCAGGCTTTGTTGAGGTTGGTGAAGTCGACACACATGTGTTCCTTTCCCCCCTTATTTGGCACGACGACCGGATTAGCCAGCCAATCAGGGTAGCGGACCTCGTGGATAACTCCTTCTGCTTCTAGCTTCCGTGTCTCTTGAACAATGAAAGCTTGTTTCTCAGTGGACTGTCGCCTCGCCTTCTGATTCACGGGGCGCACGTTGGGGCACACGTTGAGGTGATGCTCAATCACTCCCCTTGGGACCCCCGCTAACTGATCTGGTTCCCATGCGAACACCTTCTTGTTCGTGTGCAGGAACCTTACCAATGCCTTCTCCTGCTCGAGCTCGAGGTTGGCTCCTATGGTGAAGGTGGCGCCAGTGGACCCGTCCCCGTCGACTGGTACCTGCTTGGTTTCCGCCTTGTCTTGGATGAATAGATGCTTCCTTTTAGCCGGTGCAGCCCCCTTGGGCTCAAGGGCATCGGTGCTAGTGGGCTGCGCCACCGCGGCCGCCCTGAAAACAAGCTGGAGCACCTGCAGCGCATCCCTCGTGTCTCCTGACACGGTAAGGACGCCGCTGCTCCCGGGCATCTTCATGAGGTTGTACGCCGGGTGAGTTGCTGCCATGAACCGAGCCAAGGCCGGATAGCCGAGGATGGCGTTGTAGGGGAGGCCGATGGGGGCGATGTCAAAGTCAATTAGCTCTGTGCGGAAGTTGTCGTAGGTGCCGAAGGCCACCGGGAGACGAATCTGTCCCAAGGAGGCGGTGAAACCGATTCCGACGCCCGAGAAAGGCCTGCTGGGCCGAAGCCGTTCTAGTGGCACGTGGACGAGGCTGAAGGCCTCCACCAAGAGCACGTTGAGGCCGGCACCGCCATCGATGAGGGTCCTGGTGACAGCCACTTGGCAAATGGTGGGGGTGCACAGCATCGGGAGCGCGCCTGAACCGACGGGGTTGAAGGGGTGATCACCCGCGTCGAAGGTTAGATCAGCCTCAGGTGCCACCCAGCCCGGGGGGGCTTCTCGGCGCTTGGGGGTGATGCTGATCCGGCGGGTAAACGGCTTGACGTGATGGCTCGAGGGTGGTGCCTGGGAGCCACCCAGGAGAGCTGCGACAACGGGCGGCGCTGGTGCGGCATAATGGTCAAGGAAGAGGTCGCGCAGCTCCCCCCAGGAGGTCACAGAAGCCGTCGACAGGTGGTGGAGCCACGCGCGCGGGACGCCGGCGAGGGCCATGGGAAACCAGTTGGCCATCACCCGATCGTCGCCCCCGGCTTTGAAGACGGCCTCTTCATACGCCAGCAGGAAAACCAGCGGATCCGTCGCGCCGTTGTAACGCGGCGGCATCTCGGGCTTGAACTTCTGCGGCCACTGCACCTGTCGCAAGGTGGGGGCCAAGGCTCGGAGCCCCCAAGCCCCAGTGCCAGCATCGGCTGCCGGAGCGGGCGGTGCATCGTCCGCCATGAGGGAGAAACGCGGTGTTGGTGGAGAGCGGGTCGTCGGGAGGGAAAACTCCGGCGCACCCCTACCTGGCGCGCCAAATGTCGGATTTCGGGTTCCAGCAAACCCTTAAGGTTCGAACTCTGGGGTGCACGCGGAGATCTCTCCCCTACCGATCTACGTCCGATCTCCTTGTGTGATCTAAACTGGAAACGACAAACAACATAAGGGACACGAGATTTATACTGGTTCGGGCCACCGTTGTGGTATAATACCCTACTCCAGTGTGTGGTGTGGTGGATTGCCTCAGGGGCTGATGATGAACAGTACAGGGGAAGAACAGCCTCGCGAGATGTGTTCTTGAACTGATGCGATGAACTGCTTGGGTGAGTTCAATCGCCTCTCTCTCTCTCTCTCTCTGCTAGGGCTCTATCATATGCCTCTACTCTGTGGTGGCTAGCTCTATTTATAGAGGCCCTGGTCCTCTTCCCAAATAATGAGCGGGAAGGGCACCAACAATTGGCCATTTTGAAGGGGAACATCTAGTACAAGTTATCCTTACCAAAGGTGGTCTTCGGCTGCCAAAAGCACTGGTGATGACGCCATCTTGGGCTCCACGGTGACCTCCGTCCTGCCGCTCTGTCGGTCTTGGTCTCGTTGCACCGGAATGGTAACCTTTGCCCGATGCCTTGCCTGTCCTTGCTCCCTTTGCACCAAAGGGGAAACAAGGACACTGCACAGGCCGGTGCCCGCCTGGCGCCCGCCTGGTCTCAATCGTCATGGCTTGCGTCATGGGCTCCTCGCGAGGTGCCCCTGCCTTGATCTCTCCGCCTCCTCGCGAACCTGCCTGATGAGGCTGCCTCTGAGGAAGCTTCATGCCGTCCGCCCCGCGAGTCCTGGCCCCTCGTGAGGGTCTTCAGCCTGAGCTGATGAAGATGGGCCGCGCTGGGCCCCCACTTGAGCCACGCCGCAGGCCGCAGGCAGGCAAGTCCGGGGACCCCCGTTCCCAAAACGCCGACACTTGCGGCTTCACATTGAAGGTCTGGAGCCATAAACCGAAGTGCGGAGGAGTTCGGAGGAAGGCTTCGCACGTGACGATAAACACCGAGATAAGAAGAATAGAGTCCAGGGCCAGATCGTGAAAGTCTAGCCCATAATAGAACATGGCCCTCGGACAAAGGGGTTAAGCACGAACCCTATCCCGCGGAGGAAGTGGGACACGAACACGACCCTCTCGTCGGATCTAGGGGTGGGAATAACCTGCCCTTCTGCAGGAAGCTGATGAAGGATTTCCGCGGTCAGATACCTCGCCGCCCGAAGCTTTGCAATGTCTCCCTCCATGACAGAAGAAGACACCCATCGGCCTTGACGGGTGGATCTGGACATAATTGGAGCTTGTGGTGATTGGAACCCGGGTGTTAGAGCTTGGGGTAGCGGGGGTTGAGAAAGAGGCAAGTGTGAAAGAAAAAGACGGGTCTGTACCCCTATATAAAGGCCGCGAATATCAAACGTCTCCTCCTGGGCCTCGAAACTTGCCTATTTCCTAGGAGTTGTACCCAAATGACGGTTGGGTTACCCACGTCTGGGTTGATAAGAATCCCTTAAAAAGGGAGAGACACGATCTCCGCTGGGATAAGACATGCCCATAAAACCACATCTCGAGACGTGGGATGGTGGGCTAGCAAACGGTTCGAAAATAATGGCCGAGCAGGCGTGATGTCATATTGCCAAAAATTGTCAGCAGATTGGGCTCGTGAAATATTATATCCTCTGCAGTTGTGTATACAGGTCCGGATACAATTATTACATCTGAAGACTATCTTGGAGTTTGGATAGAAGGGAACCCGCCTTGCAATGCCGAAGACAATCTGCGCACCGAACTCCTCGCCATTGAAGCCAGGTTCAGGGGCTACTAAGGGAGTCCTGGACTAAGGGGTCCTCGGGCGTCCGGCCTGTTATTGGGACAGACTGATGGGCTGTGAAGACATGAAGGCCGAAGACTCTACCTGTGTCCGGATTGGACTCTCCTTGGCGTGGAAGGCAAGCTAGGCGACCAATTATGAAGATTCCTTCTTATGTAACCGACTCTATGTAACCCTAGATCCCCTCGGTGTCTATATAAACGGGAGGGTGTAGTCCGGAAAGGGGCGATACATTCATTACCATAGTCATACAGGCTAGACTTCTAGGGTTTAGCCATTATGATCTCGTGGTAGATCAACTATTGTAACACTCATATTCATCAAGATCAATCAACCAGGAAGTAGGGTATTACCTCCATAGAGAGGGCCCGAACCTGGGTAAACATCATGTCCCCCATCTCCTGCAACCATCGACCTTAGACGCACAGTTCGGGACCCCCTACCCGAGATCCGCCGATTTTGACACCGACAGTACAATTACGTCATCAAGTTCTATGTTCCTCCCACTCACTTCTTTCGAGAGAAACTCCTTCTCTAGAAATGTTCCATTCTTGGCAACAAAGATCTTGCCTTCAGATCTGTGCTATAAGGTGTACCCAATTGTTTCCTTAGGGTATCCTATGAAGATGCATTTCTCCAATTTGGGTTCGAGCTTATCAGGCCGAAGCCTTTTGACATAAGTGTCGCAACCCCAAACTTTAAGAAATGATAACTTTAGGTTTCTTGCCAAACCACGGTTCATACGGTGTCATCTCAACGGATTTTTAGATGGTGCCCTATTTAACGCGAATGCGGTTGTCTCTAATGCATAACCCCAAAACAATAGTGGTAAATCGGTACGAGACATCATAGATCGCACCATATCTAATAAAGTGCGGTTACGACATTCGGACACACCATTACGCCGTGGTGTTCCAGGTGGTGTGAGTTGTGAAACAATTCCACATTGTTTCAACTGAAGGCCAAACTCGTAACTCAAATATTCGCCTCTGTGATCAGATCATAGAAACTTCTATTTTCTCGTTACGATAATTCTCCACTTCATACTGAAATTCTTTGAAATTTTCAAATGTTTTAGACTTGTGTTTCATTAAGTAGGTATACCCATACCTACTCAAATCATCTATGAAGGTCAAAAAATAACGATACCAGCCGCGTGCTTCAACACTCATCGGACCTCATATATCGATATGTTTTATTTCCAATAATTCATTAGCTCGCTCCATTCTTTCGGAGAATGGAGTTTTAGTCATCTTGCCTATGAAGCATGGTTCGCAAGTATCAAATGATTCATGATCAAGTGATTCCAAAAGTCCATCTGCATGGAGTTTCTTCATGCGCTTTACACCAATATGACCTAAAAGGCAGCGCCACAAGTATGTTGCACTATCATTATCAACTTTGCATCTTTTGGCTTCAATATTATGAATATGTGTATCACTATGATCGATATTCAATAAACCATTCACATTGGGTGTATGACCATAGAAGGTTTTATTCATGTAAACAGAACAACAATTATTCTCTGACTTAAATGAATAAACGTATTGCAATAAACATGATCTAATCATATTCATGCTCAACGCAAACACCAAATAACATTTATTTTGGTTCAGCACTAATCCCGAAGGTAGAGGGAGTGTGCGATGGTAATCATATAAACCTTGGGATCATTTCCAACACATATCATCACGTCGCTTTTAACTAGTCTCTGCAACTCCTGTTTCGAGTTACTAATCTTAGCAACTGAACAGGTATCAAATACCTAGGGGTTACTACGAACACTAGTAAAATACACATCAATAACATGTATATCAAATATACCTTTGTTCACTTTGCCATCCTTCTTATCCGCCAAGTATTTGGGGCAGTTCCACTTCCAGTGACCATTTCCTTCATAGTAGAAGCACTCAGTTTCAGGTTTGGGTCCAGCTTTGGGCTTCTTCACGGGAGTGGCAAATTGCTTGCCATTCTGCTTGAAGTTCCCTTTCTTTCCCTCGCCCTTTTTCTTGAAACTAGTGGTCTTGTTAACCATCAACATTTGATGCTCTTTCTTGATTTCTACATTCGCCGATTTCAGCATCGTGAAGAGCTTGGGAATCGTTTTTTACATCCCTTGCATATTATAGTTCATCACGAAGTTCTAATAGCTTGGTGATAGTGACTGGAGAACTCTGTCAATCACTACCTTATCTGGAAGATTAACTCCCACTTAATTCAAGCGATTGTAGTGCCCAGACATTCTGAGTACATGCTCACTGGCTGAGCTATTCTCCTCCATCTTGTAGGCAAAGTACTTGTCAGAGGTCTCGTACCTCTCAACACGGGCATGAATCTGAAATACCAATTTCTTCTCTTGGAACATCTCATATGCTCCGTGGTGTTCAAAACATTTTTGAAGTACCGGTTCTAAGCCGTAAAGCATGGTGCACTAAACTATTAAGTAGTCATCATATCAAGCTTGCCAAACGTTCATAAAGTCTGCATCTGCTCCTGCAATACGTCTGTCACCTAGCGGTGCGTCAAGGACATAATTCTTCTGTGCAGCAATGAGGATAATCCTCACATCACGGACCCAGTCCTCATCATTGCTACTATCATATTTCAACTTACTTTTCTCTAGAAACATATCAAAAATAGGGGAGCTATATTCCGAGCTATTGATCTACAACATAGATATGCAAAAACTATTAAGACTAAGTTCATGATAAATTTAAGTTCAATTAATCAAATTACTAAATAATTCCTACTTAAATAGACATCCCTCAAGTCATCTAAGTGATATGTGATCCAAATCAACTAACCCATGTCCGATCATCACGTGAGATGAGGTAGTCATCAATGGTGAACGTCTCTATGTTGATCATATCTACTATATGATTGAGGTTCTACCTTTCGATCTCCAGTGTTCCGAGGCCATGTATGTACATGTTAGGCTCGTCAAGTTTAACCCAAGTATTCCACATGTACAAAACTGTCTTGCACCCGTTGTATGTGAACGTAGAGTGTATCACACCCGATCATCACGTGGTATCTAAAAACGTTGAATTGTAGCAACGGTGCATACTCAGGGAGAACACTTTTACCTTGAAATTTAGTGAACGGATCAGCTTATAATGCTACCGTCATTCTAAGCAAAATAAGATGCATAAAAAGATAAACATCACATGCAATCAAAATATGTGACATGATATGGCCATCATCATCTTGTGCTTTTGATCTCCATCTCCAAAGCATCATCATGATCTCCATTGTCACCGGCTCGGCACCTTGATCTCCATGGTTGCATCGTGGTCGTCTCGCCAACTATTGCTTCTACAACTATCGCTAACGCATAGTGATAAAGTAAAGAAATTACATGGAGTTTACATTTCATACAATAAAGAGACAACCATAAGGCTCATGTCGGTTG
Source organism: Aegilops umbellulata (assembly GCA_032464435.1). Taxonomy (NCBI): domain Eukaryota; kingdom Viridiplantae; phylum Streptophyta; class Magnoliopsida; order Poales; family Poaceae; genus Aegilops; species Aegilops umbellulata. The sequence continues at coordinate 152,707,450 of CP136058.1, read as the reverse complement.
CCGATAACTTAACAAAACATGATCAGCTCATACAATAACTGATGCGGAGCATCCGACGATCATCCCCATGTACACTCGAGCCTACGCCAAGTACCAAGGAGTTAGCCATGCAGACGCTGTGGAGCAAGGAGAATCCAAAGAGGAAGATGGACATCAAGAGCTTGAAGTGGATCCGGCCGCTCCAGAATGAGCGGCACTACCGCTCCCTCCAGCGGTACTACCGCCTATAGGCGGTACTACCGCTCCCCACTGCCGCACCACTACCGCTCAACCCGACAAGCTCCAGTCTTCGCACGATCCGGGTCCGGTACTACCGCTCAGCCTAAGCGGCACTACCGCCTATAAGCGGTACTACCGCCCTCTGGCCGGTACTACCGCCTTGCCTGCGCGCAGAGAACGGGCCTAGGGCCCATGTATCCCCCCTCTCACTTACCCCTTCGTGGATGTAGACTATATATACTCCCCCACCTCATTCTAGCTAGGGTTAGCGTTGGTTTAGCTCATATGTGAGATAGAGCTTCGCTCATCCATACCGGATCGTCTCTTCGAGAGTGACCGCGGCCCCTCTACGGAGAAGATCCACCTTGGATTCAAGACCTCCTTTGCGGAGAAGACCCCCATCAAGACCTCCTCACGGAGAAGAACCGGTTACTTTGTATCGTCCTTTGTTGACCTTGGATCATCGTGTATCTCTTTGTGTTCATCGATCTAGCATATGTGTGATCTATTTCTTGTTGGTTGAGTGTTTCTCTCGTGTTTCCCCTCGTTTTCCCCTTGTGTTCTTCGTGTTCATCGTAGGGATCCGCTCCTTTCGTGAAAGATCGGCCATCTAGGGTTCCACCCTACATCATCTTGGATCAGAGCCAGCTCTAGCTCATGATCATCTTGGATCGGAGCTTAGGTTTATCACGAATTTGGAGCCTCCCCGTTGTGTTTTCTAGCCTAATTTTGTTGTGTTCTTCCCCAATTTTGAAAATCCCCACCAAAAATAGCCCCAAAAATTTTTGTGATTTGTTGGTTTGATGATGTTTTGTTGATTTTGATCCATGGATTTGCTTGGTTTCGAGTGGATCTAGCATCTCCCCAAGTATCCCCACTTTCCATCCACGAAATCTCTCCAATTTTGACCCTGAAATCATCCATTTCCACCCCAAAATCGCGCCCTGGTCCGGATTTGTGAATTTTCCCGACACCAGCGGTACTACCCCCCCCCCCTAGCGGTACTACCACTTAGCACCTCCAAGCGGCACTACCGCCCCTCCCAGAGCAAGATTTTGCGAAAAAACTCGACACGAGAGGTACTACCGCCCATCCCAAGCGGTACTACCGCTTACAAGCTGTACTACCGCCCTTCCGAGCGGTACTACCGCCCATGCCAGTTTCAGCATTCCGAGTTTCACCGTTTTGTCCGTAACTTTTCACTCCGAACTCCGATTTGAGTGTTCTTTGGCTCGTTTTGAAGCTATCGACGTGCCCGAGGTCCTCACCTTGGTTTCACCACCTTTTGACTCCATAAAATTTTTGGAACTTTGGCATATTTGCCTAGGGCTTCCACCACATCCTCCGCATAACCACCACCGACTTCCGCAACCTAACCAGTTTTATTCCCCATCACATTTGAGGTTGTTTGAGTTGTGATTTGAGTCTCCTAAGGTGTTTAGACTACTTAGGGATGGTTGCTTCTTCATCAACCACCACCATAACTTCCACATAGACTTACCCAACACACACTTCCGCCATCCCAACCTAACCCAATTTTGTTTGTGTTGTGAGTTGTGTCTCCTAAGGTGTTTCGGCTACTTAGGGACCGTGCTTCCAACTCCGACACCTTGTATAGTCCACCGCTTTACCCTTGACTTACACATTGCGTACTCCAAACCCCATCATTGCATTTCCGCAATCCCATTGAGCTTCCGCAACCACCACCACATTCTCGCTACCACCATCTGACTTTTATCCTTGAGATTTTGAGTTGTGGTTTTTCCGTTTCCTAAGGTGTTTCGGCTACTTAGGGACGAGTCACCATCATCTTGGTATCTACATCAAGAACACCACCACTCATCAGCGCAACGGACGGTAACCTCGACGACACCATTGTATATTTCCCTTGCACATTGCATTGATAACCCCTAGCCCATTTTGCGTCACTTACCTATCGAGACTAGCCATTTGAGTATTGTTGGCAACGTTACTTGTGCACATTAGTGGTCTACACCTCCCATTGCATACATACCATATCATATCGGTATCATATCATCCCTTGTGTCACAAGATTGTTCCCGCATATACAAAATTGCTATCTTGGTTTGTGCATTGTGCAAAAGTGGCCATATCAAAAAAAGAAGAAGAAAAATAAGCTTTTAAGCAAAAGAGAAAGAGCAAAGAGCTTGTAAGCAAGTGCCATAGCATCATACCACATTGCATATAAGATTGTGATATCCGATCATCTTGGATCATCTTGAGAGAAACACTGGGAACCATACATGCATAGCATACTTGGGATAGAAGTTTATCCATTTTGCATATCATAGGTTGTGCACAAGTGTCGTATCCGCCTATAGAGCAATCGTGCTAGCGTCTCTCTTGAGTTGTGCAACACGAGCGTTTTCCGTGGACTCCACATTTTGTGCTCATTCCTTGGTTGCACGACCCCATCTATCTATCCGTGTGTGTGTTTTCGTGTGCCGTTCTTTGCTATTGGTCTACTTGTTTCACTTGCGAATTTGTGAATCTCTTTCAACATTATTGACTCTTGCTAACATTTTGCATTAAATTTTTGTGCCACTATCCTCACCGAGCTCCACCATAAGCCTTATTTGTGTAGGTGTGAGAAACCGACAAGAATTGATACCAATTGTGCTATTTCCTTGTTACACATTGAGTGATCATTGATCCATCTTCAACATCAGTCAAGGTACATTTGGTATAAGTTCTTCTCTTTCTCCCACCCATATTTGCTCGAGTCTTGTGATGGATAGGCAAGGCATTTCACCCTCGGTCTACAACAACAACGACGAGTTCGATGCCACGAACAATTCCAACGACGCCAAGATGCAAGCTCAAATGGAGGAGATCAAAGCCCTCATCAAGTCCTACAAGCAATCTTCCTCATCTTCAAGAAGACGCTCAAGAGCACATGCTTCCGAGCTACCATCTCCGGCAAGGTCACATCGGCATCGACACCATCACCAACAAGAACGTGAAGGTCAAGAGCTCAACACCAACAACCGCTCAACAACTTCACCGTCTCCCTTGGCATCTTCGCCAAGCGACTTCAAGGCATCTTCGCCTTCGGATATACGGCATCTTCGCCAACAAGCATCTCAAGACTTCGCTCAAGAGAAGCTCCCCAAGCTCAAGTCCGCGACTTCCACAAGCTACTACGACCTCGACACCTACCATGAGATTCCTTTCTATGGGACTCTAGAACCCGAGGAGTATCTCGAGTGGGAGCGTTTGATGGACGACTACCTCAAGCTACATCAAGTTCCTCCCGAAGATCAAGTGAAGTGCGCCACAAGAAACTTCCATGACTACGCCTCGACATGGTGGCTTCACACACCTTCGGAGACCTACGACATGAGTTGGCCCAAGACGAAGAGAGCGTTGCGGCGAGAGTTTGTGCCTCCAACCTATACGGAACAACTTCTACGCCAATTGGAGAACACCATCCAAGGATCCAAGTCCATCGACGAGTACTTCAAGGAGATGAAGATTGCCTTGCGACGTGCCGACGTGGACGACCCCATGTCAATGAAGTTCCACTTCATGATGGGATTGAACAATGACATCTCCAAGACTATCTTCCTCGAGAACTACAAGTCCATCGACGACTACTACATTGGTGCTCTCAAGGCGGAACAAGAACTCATGAAGGCCAAGGCTTCTCCACCCCAAGAACACTTCTCGAAGACCAAACTCAAAGACGACGAGCATGAGGCTAGTACCACCAAGATGTCCAAGCCCGATGAGCTCCAAGACGATGCTCCCAAGTTCGACTTCACCGCCATTCCTCTTTGTGGCATTGATGATGCCGAGTCCTCCACGACTCTTTTTCAAGATGGTGCGGCGACAAGTACGACTACGGAGACCTTCAAGGACCACACTTTGGAGGCGAGAGACTTGGTGACGAGCAAGGATGATGCTTCCATCTTAGGAGGCGAGAGCGATGATGTGCCATCTTCGGCCTTCGTCCATGGTGACAACGACGAGATGGTTGAGCACGGGATTTTCCCTTCGACCACGGCGACGTATGATGACTTGAGTGACTTGTGCCACCATATTGAGAGTGAGAGTAACTTCACCACTAGCCCCATATATGATGTGTTACCCCAATTCCCATGTGAGGAGAGCCACAAACCCCACCACTTGAGTGAGATGAGTGACTCCATCATACATGAGATTGAGTGCACCTACATTGAGGGAGTGAGTGAGCCACCACATCGAGAGAGTGAGGCCACCATGATTTCTAACGACTTAACCTCTACCTCTATTGTGTCTTCTCATTTGGTGCTAGGTCCCATATATGATGACGCGCCGATTTGCGACGACTACGTCCTTCCTTTGGACAAGACGATGGCCATGGTGGAATATGATGCACCCCCACATGGTTCCATCAAGTTGATGATGATGACCACCATTTGGTCTTTGCCACCTCACCTACACCACTTGAGTGGAATGAACAAGGTAACATAGGTGAAGGTGATGCTCTAGTCCCACTAGTGGACATTCTTGACATTGATTGCTTGCATGATGTTGATCAACCTATTGCCATGCTTCATGCTAGTATGATTTCCCCATGCGATGATTTACCCATTTATGATGAATATGATGATTCTCATGTGGAGTCTATCAGTTGTGATGCCATGTTACATAGGATTTATTGTGACAATTCTTTAGGTCACATCATGTTTGACAATCCCCTTGACTTGTCATATGCTATGCATGAGATCAATCATATGTCATATTTGCAATCTCTTCATAGTGACTATGCATATGCCATTAAACTAAACCCAATTTGCACTTATGGCATAGATGACAAGCCCATGGTTATTGGCATTTGTTTTTCTTGTGATGATATTGATATGCTTCCTTTGCATCATTTATCTCATATGACATGCCATGACCAACTAGCTTCGGATATGCATTGTTTTGGATGTTGTCCATTTTCTCCATATGATGTTCCCAATATTGCTCATGAGGAGACCCCCATAGTTTCCTCATACATGTTATGAGATTTTGATTCATCCTATCCATTGCATGATCCCAATACTTGTGTGCACAATATGCTTCCCATGAATAAACATGATATTGTTGTGCCATATACTAGTATGCTCAATTTGCATCGCCATCATGTCATACATAACAACTATTCTTTCATGATGGATGACATGTTCTTATACCATGCATCTAATTTCTTTAAGCGATGCTTATCTTGTGCTAACTCACACATGAACATGCACATCATGATGGATGATGTGTACATTTACCACGCACACAATTTCTTCGGTTTATGTCTCTTTTGTGTAGGTACTCACATATACTCGTCAACCTCTCAATCCCAAGAGTTGACGAAACCAGCTCTTGAGAGCAACGACGATTTGGGATCCCGTGGACTATCCTTACCACCATTCCCTTCGCGCAAGGACTACGCGCATCTCTTCTACTTGGCTCTCACACGGCTTTGGGCTATTTACCACTTGTCACATTATGCCCATTCTATCGTGTTCACTTTGCATGTTATGCCTCTTTCTATGATTTTGCCATGCAATTGTGACCCTTGCTTGCATTTACCCATGATGCACCATTATGATACTCCTATGTGTATTTGCATGCTTGGTGGAGATCCTTGTTGCTATTGCCATGTTTATCATGTGCCCCATGCTATTGATGCTATTTTGCTCATATCTTGCCCTTATGCTTGTGAAATGTCATGTGCATTATATATGCCCACTATTTGCACACATGACATGTTTGCCATGATTCCTTCTAGTACGTTGCATCTTCGCACTACTAGCTTGCTTGACTTGATCTCTATGATTGATTGCTTTGATGCATCGCCCATGTTCCATTCTTACTCGCTTTCTTGGGTTGATGACATATATGTTCATGCCTCTCACATGATACATCTTGATCTTTGTCTCTTGTCTCCATTAGTTGCATATCTCATATCACCTTGTATTGAGTGCCAACTTGCTATGCTTATTGATCGTCGAGACTTGGACATATTACTTGTGATGCATGCTTGCTTGTTTAAGCCTATTGTCTTTGGTTGTAGTTGTATATTATGCTTTCATACAATACCACACCTTGTCCTTTCTTATGATAAGAATGATGAGAACACTTGTTGGGTATCTTACCACACGAATGATAGGTGTTGCATTTGCACTAACCTCATTTGTTTTTCCGAGTGTTTGTCATGTTCTTTCATTTTCAAGGATTCATAAGGTGGTACCATAACGACACATATTGGTTATGTGAAGGCAGACAAGATGTGCAACTCCATCATCCTTGAGAAACACCTAAAGGTGACCTCCTTCACTTTGAACCATCCTCATATATACATATTGGACGGGTCATTCTTTCATTGTTGTTTCCTTCTTATTATCTACATGATACATCTATTGGATGGAGGACCGACATTGGAGATCGACTCTATGGACCTTCACATTGAGGAGCGCTCGGACTTATTGTATGCACCTTCGAACCTCCACTCATGCCACGACATCGGGCATTGGTACATCAACACTCCTTTGACACTTTGCAACCCCACCTTCATATTTGTTGATTGTGCTCATACATGTCATGCTCGATGGACATATCATACTCACCACAAGTTTGCACCCTTTGCATGCATTGACACACATTATGCTTGTCTTGTTGCACCTATTCCCATGTCATCCATGATATATGAGCTTGTGCATTTCCTTAGCAAATTTGTTGTGATCTTTCTTGATGGCATATTCATACATAATGATCACATTGCCTACCATCAATTGCATGATACCATAATCATATTTGCGCATCCATTGCCATATTCATGCTCTTGATAAACCGTCTCACTATGACATCATTTTGCACCGTGGTTGCATTACTCCCGTGAATGCTTTTGCTCCCGTGAATGCTTTACATCTCATTCCATATCATCTTGCTAAGCTTCATGTGCTTTGTCATGAACAATCTTGCCTCATGGACTCATTTCTACATGATGGACACTTTGTGTGCGCTAACCATTGTATTTCCGAGTGTCGCTTGTGTTTCCTCTTTTTGCATGTATACCACTCCGGAGACACCTTGGAGTACTTGGATTACGCAATGTCTTCCACTTCGTCCTACTACAAGTCCGTCCACGACAACCGTTTCCATGGTGATGAGGATTTCGATCCGAGGTCGGATCTTTCCCAAGGGAGGGGAGATGATGCGGAGCATCCGACGATCATCCCCATGTACACTCGAGCCTACGCCAAGTACCAAGGAGTTAGCCATGGAGACGCTGTGGAGCAAGGAGAATCCGAAGAGGAAGATGGACATCAAGAGCTTGAAGTGGATCCGGCCGCTCCAGAACGAGCGGCACTACCGCTCCCTCCAGCGGTACTACCGCCTATAGGCGGTACTACCGCTCCCCACTGCCGCGCCACTACCGCTCAACCCGACAAGCTCCAGTCTTCGCACGATCCGGGTCCGGTACTACCGCTCAGCCTAAGCGGCACTACCGCCTATAAGCGGTACTACCGCCATGTGGCCGGTACTACCGCCCTGCCTGCGCGCAGAGAACGGGCCTAGGGACCATGTATCCCCCCTCTCACTTACCCCTTCATGGATGTAGACTATATATACTTCCCCACCTCATTCTAGCTAGGGTTAGCGTTGGTTTAGCTCATATGTGAGATAGAGCTTCGCTCATCCATACTGGATCGTCTCTTCGAGAGTGACCGCGGCCCCTCTACGGAGAAGATCCACCTTGGATTCAAGACCTCCTTTGCGGAGAAGACCCCCATCAAGACCTCCTCACGGAGAAGAACCGGTTACTTTGTATCGTCCTTTGTTGACCTTGGATCATCGTGTATCTCTTTGTGTTCATCGATCTAGCATATGTGTGATCTATTTCTTGTTGGTTGAGTGTTTCTCTCGTGTTTCCCCTTGTTTTCCCCTTGTGTTCTTCGTGTTCATCGTAGGGATCCGCTCCTTTCGTGAAAGATCGGCCATCTAGGGTTCCACCCTACATCAATAACGTATATCACATCATGTCTTGACCATATCACAACACAACATGCCCTGCAAAAACAAGTTAGACGTCCTCTACTTTGTTGTTGCAAGTTTTACGTGGCTGCTATGGGCTTCTAGTAAGAACCGTTCGTACTACGGCAAAAACCACAATGGTGATTCATCAAGTTTGTTGTTTTAACCTTCTTCAAGGACCGTCCGCAGTCAAATTCAATTATACTAAAGTAGGAGAAACAGACACCCGCCAGCCACCTTTATGCAAAACTAGTTGCATGTCGGTCGGTGGAACTGGTCTCATGTACGTGGACATGTAAGGTTGGTCCGGGCCGCTTCATCTTACAATACCGCCAAAGCAAAATAAGACGTTGGTGCTAAGCAGTATGACTATCACCGCCCACCACTCTTTGTGTTCTACTCATGCATATCATCTACGCATAGACCTGGCTCGTATGCCACTGTTGTGAAATGTTGCATGGAAAACAAAAAATTTCTATGCACACGCAAGATCTATCCATGGCGATGCATAACTATGAGAGGGGGAGAGCATCTTCATACCCTTGAAGATCGCTAAGCGGAAGCGTTTATCAACGCGGTTGATGTAGTCATACACCTTCACAATCCGACCCGAACGTACGGCACCTCCACGTTCAGCACACATTCAGCTCGATGGCGTCCTCGCCTTCTTGATCCAGCAAGAGGGGCGAAGTAGTAGATGAGTTCCGGCAGCACGATGGCGTGGTGATGATGCTGGTGAAGAACAATCTCCGCAAGGCTTCGCTAAGCACAACAGAAACTATGACGGAGGATAAACTAGAGGGACAGGGTTGCCCGCACATGGCTTGGTGTATCTTGATGTGTTCCAGGTGCTAGCCCTGCCCCTCTATTTATATGTTGAGCCTTGGGGTCGAAACTTGGAGAAAGAGCCTCCTCAAAGTCGGTTTTGCCTGCAAGGAAGAGTCCTTCTCGGACTTCCAGGACCAGACGCCACAATCCTTGGCGTCTGGCCCAGACGCCATGGGCCTCGGCGTTTGGGCCCTGACCTCTGCAGAACATCCTTTTGCACCAACCTAAGACCCCGCGGGCCTTACCCCTTGGCCTAACCATATCATTCTATATATCAATCTTTACCCTCGGACCATTCCAGAGCTCCTCGTCATGTCCGTGGTCTCATCCGGGACTCCGAACAACATTTGGTCACCAACATACATAACTCATATAATATTATATCGTCAACGAACGTTAAGCGTGCGGAACCTACAGGTTCAAGAACTATGTAGACATGACCGAGACACTTCTTCGGTGAATAACCAATAGCGGAACCTGGATGCCCATATTGGCTCCTACATATTCTAGAAAGATCTTTATCGGTTGAACCTTATGACAACATACATAATTCCCTTTGTCCATCGGTATGTTACTTGCCCGAGACTCGATCGTCGGTATCCTCATACCTTGTTCAATCTCGTTACCGAAAAGTCTCTTTACTCATTCCATAATACATCACCTCGTGACTAACTCATTAGTCGTTTGCTTGCAAGCTTATGATGTGTATTACCCAGAGGGCCCAGAGATACCTCTCCGATACTCGGAATGACAAATCCTAATCTCGATGTATGCCAACTCAACAAACACTTTCGGAGATACCTGTAGAGCATCTTTATAATCACCCAGTTACGTTGTGACGTTTGATAGCACACAAGGCATTCCTCCGGTATCCACGAGTTGCATAATCTCATAATCGAAGGAATATGTATTTGACATGAAGAAAGCAATAGCAATAAGACTGAACGATCATTATTCTAAGCTAACGAATGGGTCTTGTCCATCATATCATTCTCCTAATGATGTGATCACGTTATCAAATGACAACTCATGTCCATATTTAGGAAACCTTAACCATCTTTGATCAACGAGCTAGTCAAGTAGAGTCTCACTAGGGACACAGTGTTTGTTTATGTATTCACACATGTATTTAGGTTTCCGATCAATACAATTCTAGCATGAATAATAAACCTTTATCATGAATAAGGAAATATAAAATAACAACTTTATTATTGCCTCTCTGGCATATTTCCTTCAGTTACCTCAATAATTAAGATAATGAAATCAAACAGGAGATTTGGTGTTTAATGACTACACCTCATTTCTCCCCAAGGATAGGATCCATGTTACCCCACTAGACCTTAATTACCGTCACTAGTGTTCGGTATAACACTACACGGTCTCCTTGCTCCTAGCCTCACCGATTGTCGATCTCCATGATCCTGGTGTCAGTGTACTAAAGTAGGGGTACTCTAGTATCCTGAACTTGTGCATGGGCAGTTGCAGCACCCCGCGGCAAGGCCCCCCCCCCCCCGAGGGACCACCAAAGTCCTCCGCAGATCCTTTGAAGCCATCCAAGGGCAAAGTATTTAAGTCAAGGAGACAAGTCCCCGGCAAGAGGAGCTTGCCGGGAAGGCCATTCAAGGTACAAGACCCCGGCAAGAGGAGCTTGCCGGGAAGCCCAACAAGAGCATCTCAAAGAACCTGCTGCAGCACGCCACGCGTCCCGGCAGGACCCGGCGAGCGACAAGTTCTCGGGCGCGACAAGGCAACGGCCGCGGCAAGGCACTTGCCGCGGCAGACAGCCACTCTGTGCCCGCGCTCCAGCTCACCCACCTACGTGTCGCTCCGGGACCCTTCCCAGCGTACGTGGCGGGAGGCTGTGCAGCCAGGGGTACACTATGGCATGCAGCGCTGACAGGACCGCCATCGTGGCGAGCGATCGCGCCCCTGACGGTCCCTTTTCTGCACCGTCTGGGCGACGTAGACGGGCATTTAATGCCTTTGTCCCCTGCCATCAGGGTTAGGTATGATACACTGTGTAGGTAGCTGTACCTACCGCAGCATATTTACACTTTTGCCCTTACCTACATTGCCACCTGTTGGAGACCCCTTGAACATATAAAAGGAGGCCCATGCACAACATAGGAGGGGGGATCGATCCTCAGAGAAGCGCTCGGTCTCGTTAGCTGCTCGAGTGTACTGTAGCACTCGGCGCTCCCGAGCAAGAACTCAATACAATCCACAAAGCAGCAGTAGGAGTGTTATCTCTCCGGAGAGCTCCGAAGCTGGGTAAAAACCTTCCCCCGCGTGCCTCGCCTCGATCCGCTCTTCGCGCGACCTCCGCCCCCCGCCAAACCGAGAAGGGGCTCCGTCCCCATAGGTGCTCGGGGAGCCCAGGAAATCCCCGGCATCTCTGGCGCGCCAGGTAGGGGGTGTCGAGGTTGTGTGAACCTGATCCGGCGTTCACGCGAGCTGAATCTTCATCGACTTCATCGACATGCCACCGAAGAAGAAGGCTTCGGAGGCGGCTGCGCCGTCCGCGTCAAATCCACCGCCGCCGCAGCAAACGGCCGGTGGGGAGAACACCGGCGGTGGAACGGGCGCCGACGAGGGAGCCCACGGTGCCAACAAGTCCAAGGACAAGACCGCGCTGCCCGCTGGCGGCATAGTCGGCTCCCCCGATGACCGGGCGTCCATAGACGCACCGCGCCCATCTCAAGAGGCGCAGGACCGACAACGTCGTGGTACTCACGGTACCATACGCTCACTGGACCCAAATCGAGCTAGCGGATCCCGGGACGCTCAAGGCCAACATGCAGGCCGACGTGCTGGCGCGAGCGAGGCACGGTCGCCTGGACGGAATACTGCTCCTTCCAACATCGTTGGGAGCCCGAGCATATCCCTCTCCTCGCACCGTTCGCCACCGCTACCCGCCACCCCAGCAGAAGCTCTAGCGCGAGCTCAACTGCTCCTAGACTTCCCTCCAGCGCCGGACAAGATCGACGACTGGAGGGCCACCATTCAGAGTCTCATCGGCTTCGCCAACGGCGACACTCCGCGGCCAGCGATCACATCGCAGCCGCGGCAGGCCAGCCAAGTGCGAGCCGATGGCGACAAAACCGGTGGGGGTGCAACCACCGTGCACTCTCCGCCCCAAAGGCCAAGATCGCTGACTCGCCGGGTCCGCCACGACAGCGACTCCACTGCTTCCTCAGATCCACGAACTCGTCGCGATCAGCGCCACGTTCTTCACGAACGGCAGCAAGAAGACGCCCGCACCCGCATCGAGCGCCGGAGAGAAACGCGGCGTCAATCAGACCGACGCGCTGGCCCCACTGTCGACATGCAAGCGCCAGGGGAACCAGGCGACCTGCCGTACGCGGTAGGTTGCCCTGCGTTTACCCGTGAGCTGCGGCAAGTCCAGTGGCCCAGCACGAAGAATTTCAAGCCAGACGTACCAGAGAAGTACGACGGCAGGCTGCATCCGTCGGAGTTCCTCAGCATCTACACCATTGCGGTGCAGGCTGCCGGGGGGCGGGACGACAAGATCCTCGCCAATTACTTCCCTCTGGTGCTCAAGCCCAACGTCAGGTCCTGGCTCATGCACTTGCCGGAAAACTCCATATCTTCCTGGGCGGACCTATGCCATCAGTTTGTCGGCGCCTTTACAGGCGGCCACAAACCCCATGGCCAGGAGAGTGATCTTCACCTGCTTGCCCAGAAGGAGGGGGAGCCTCTATGTAAGTACATCCAGAGATTCAGCCAAGTGCAACGCAACATCCCAGACGTCCACCCTGCCGCGGTCATCAGTGCGTTCCATCAGAACGTGCACAACCGCAGGATGCGGGAGGAGATGGCGATATGCAAGATCAGAGACGTCACCGAGCTGTATGCCCTGGCCGACAGATGTGCACGTGCTGAGGAAGGAAGGAAACTCCCCGGAGAGAACGTAGGAACCGCAGGATCTGACAGCGACGATGCCGCCCCAGCAAGCAAAAACAGGCGGCGGAACAACAGGAAGAGGAAAGGCAAAGATGTGCTAGTTGTCGAGCAATCCGGCAACGAAGGTGGCGCCAAGACAGCCAAGACTGATGGCTCCGGCAAGGAGGTTGCCGCATGCGCCAACTGCCAGGCTGTGGCGGCCGCCGACAAGCAGGATGGCACCAACAAGCAGTACTGCAAGATTCACCGCACCAAAGGCCATGACCTCCAGAGCTGCAAGAAGGTCGAACAGCTCATTGAGCTGCAAAAGGCCGAGTACGAGCGACGCGACAAGGAGAAGGCCCAAGGAGGTGCTGGAGGATCTGGTATGAAGCGCACTGTCCGGGGGGGACGCCGCGGCAACACCAAGCAGCGGCAAGGCGACAGACCTCCCCGCGGCCGCGACAAGGATGAAGATGACAACGACGAAGACATGGATGACGCCGAGACCAGCGAGCAGGAGTTCCAGAAAGCCACAGAAGTTTTGTGCATTGACGGCGGTGCTTCTCTGCATACTTCACACCGCCAACTCAAGCAGTGGGTGCGGGAAGTTAATGCAGCAGAACCACCCGTCGAGTCACGCAAACTTCTGAAATGGTCCAGCATTCCTATCATCTTTGATATTGAGGACCACCCCGATCGCACAACTGTTGTCGGGTGTTTGCCGATGTTGGTCTCACCAACTATCCGCAACCTCAAGGTCACTAAGATGCTAGTTGACGGTGGGGCCAGCTTGAACTTGATCTCCTCCACTGTACTTCGGAGACTCCAAGTCCCTAACAGCGAGCTCGAAGAGACCGGCACGTTCCAAGGAATCAACCCGGGAATGAGCAAGCCGAAGGGGAAGATCACGCTGCCGGTGACATTTGGCAGTGAGTTGGACTTCAGGACTAAGAGGATCACTTTCGACGTTGCCGATTTTCCATTGCCTTACAATGGAATTCTCGGCCGTCCAACGCTCGCCAAGTTCATGGCGGCCTCTCACTACGCGTACAACATGTTGAAGATGCCAGGCCCGATAAGTGTCATCTCTGTACATGGCGACAACAAAGACGCTCTCATCTGTGCCGACAAGATCTACCGGGAAGCAGCAGCCGCCGCGAATCGCGAGACACTCGCCGCTGAAGCTCCCGGGGGGAAGAAGAAGACCAAGTCCGGCAAGAGCTCTGATGCCCACTCCGGCAAGCGCACCTCTTCGGAGTGCTACGCTACCGTCGAGGACGCACCATCGAGCTCCACCCGCAAGTGTAAGAAGACAATGGCAGCTCCGCCAGCAACCAAGAAGGTGTCCGCCAAGGAGGACGGCACTGGTGGTACCTTCACCACCAATGCCACTCTCGACCCTAAATAGGAAAGCGCGCTCGTTGCTTTCCTGCGGGTGAATGTCGATGTGTTTGCGTGGCAACCGTCCGACATCCCCGGCGTTCCCAGGAAAGTAATCGAGCACCACCTCGCCGTCTGTCCTCACGCGCGACCCGTCAAGCAGAGAGTCAGGAAACAAGCAGTGGAGCGCCAAGAGTTCATCGCCGAAGAGATCAAGAAGTTGGAAGCAGCAGGCCTCGTCAGAGGAGTGCTCCATCCTACGTGGTTGGCCAATCCTGTAGTCATGCGCAAGGCGAACGGGAAATGGAGACTTTGCATCGACTTCACCGATGTCAACAAAGCTTGTCCCAAAGACCCATTTTCCTTACCGCGCATTGACCAGATTGTCGACTCCACAGCCGGATGCGACTTGCTTTCGTTTCTTGACGCATACTCAGGATACCATCAGATCTTCATGGCAGAAGAGGATGAGGAGAAAACCGCGTTCATCACTCCATGTGGCACGTACTGTTTTGTACGAATGCCTTTCGGTTTGAAGAATGCTGGTTCAACATTTGCAAGGGTCGTCCATACTGCTTTTGAGCCGCAAATACACAGAAATGTGGAAGCCTACATGGATGATATAGTGGTCAAAAGCAGGGACAAGTCAACTCTGATTCAAGATCTAGAAGAAACTTTTGCAAATCTGTGTAAGATCAGCCTCAAGCTCAACCCCGAGAAGTGCGTGTTTGGAGTCCCTTCCGGCAAGCTTCTCGGGTTCTTTGTGTCCCAGTGGGGGATTGAAGCCAATCCCGACAAGATCAAGGCCATTGAGCAGATCGAAGCACCGAAGCGCGTCAAGGATGTACGAAAACTTGCCGGCTGCGTGGCGGCTCTCAGCAGGTTTATCTCTAAGTCTGCTGAGCGCGCCCTGCCGTTTTTCAAAATCTTGAAAAAGGCAGGTCCAATGAAATGGACTCCGGAAGCGGAGGCTGCGCTGCAGGACTTGAAGAGATACCTGTCCTCCACTCCAATACTTGTCGCACCTAAACCACAAGAGAAGTTGTTGCTATATCTGGCGGCAACCAATCAAGTGGTTAGTGCTGCGTTAGTAGCGGAGAGAGAGGCAGATGATGAGCCAGCAACCGCGGCAAGCGCGTCCAGCGACGAGCAAGGGGCTTCCCCGACGAGCTCTGGTCCCGACGAAGATAGATCTGCGCAGATGTGTGAAGGGATACAGAAGAAAATGGTGCAGCGCCCAGTCTACTTTGTAAGTTCCCTTCTGCAGGGGGCTAGGTCGAGGTACTCTGGTGTGCAGAAGTTGCTTTTAGGCCTTCTTATGGCCTCGAGAAAGCTGCGCCATTACTTCCAAGCACATGAGATTACAGTTGTCACTCGCTTTTCGCTGAAGAGGATACTGCAGAATCCAGAAGCAACAAGCAGGATTGTTGAGTGGGCATTGGAACTGTCGAGCTTTGGCCTCAAGTTTGAGAGCACTTCAACCATTCAAAGCAGAGCATTGACAGAATTCATAGTAGAGTGGACGCCAACACCCGACAAAGAAACCCCAGAGACGAGCATCCCCGTCAAGGAAGCAAACAAAGAGTGGCTGATGTACTTTGATGGCGCGTTCTCGCTACAAGGCGCCGGTGCTGGCGTGCTGCTTGTCGCACCCAACGGAGAGCACCTCAAGTACGTGGTCTAGATGCACTTTCCCAAGGAGCAAGCAACAAACAATACTGCAGAGTATGAAGGATTGCTCGCTGGTCTCAGGATCACGGCAGACCTTGGGATCAAGCAGCTCATTGTCAGGGGTGACTCGCAGCTTGTCGTCCGCCAAGTAAACAAGGATTATCAGAGTCTGTTGATGGAAGCTTACGTTGATGAAGTGAGGAAGCTGGAAGAGCGCTTTGTCGGCCTACAGATGGAACATGTTCCTAGAGCTCAGAACGACATCGCTGACGCCCTGTCAAAGTGCGCGGCATTTAAGTTACCTGTGGAACCAGGGATCTTTGTGCTCAAGCTGACTCAGCCATCCGTGACGCCACCAACTGGACAGAGCAGGAAGAGGAAGTTGATTTCTGGTGACTATCTTCCGGCTGAGCTTCCCGAAGCCGCCGCCAAGAAGGTCCCCAAGATCAACGCCAAGAGTGCTGAGGAGCAGTCTGCTCCGACAAGCCCCAAGGTTTGTTTCGTAGAAGCAGACGCCCCCGACAAGTTTTGCTCCGGAAAACTTGTCGGGGATCATCAAGCTCCGGCTGAACCGCGGGTTCTCGCCGTAGAAGCGGATGTTCCCGCAGCAGCAGATATGCCTTTAGTCCTTGTTGTCGAGCCGCAGGCTCCGGCATGGGCACAGCAGATCGTCCGTTTCCTCCAGTCAGGAGAACTTCCCGAAGAGCCAGAAGAAGCGGAAAGAGTAGCCCGGCAGTCTAGCATGTACCAGTTCGTTGACAACGCACTGTACAGAAGAAGGCTCAACGGAGTGAAATTGAAGTGTATTCCCCGGGAAGATGGACAGAAGCTGTTGGCAGAGGTGCATGGAGGCATATGTGGTCATCACATTGGCGCTAGAGCACTTGCCGGCAAAGCGTTCCGGCAAGGTTTTTTTTGGCCGACAGCCCTCCAAGATGCAACTGCACAAGTAACCAAGTGTGAAGCGTGCCAGTTCCATTCCAAGCAGATACACCAACCAGCTCAAGCTCTCCAGACAATCCCTTTATCCTGGCCATTTTCGGTCTGGGGGCTCGACATCCTCGGCCCTTTCCCCCGAGCAGTCGGGGGCTTTGAGTACTTGTACGTCGCAATCGACAAGTTCACAAAGTGGCCGGAAGTGGAACCAGTGAGGAAGGTGACAGCACAGTCAGCAGTCAAGTTCTTCAGGTCGATTGTTTGCCGCTTCGGAATCCCTAATAGGATCATCACCGACAACGGTACACAATTCACTAGTCGCACCTTCATGCAGTACGTCCAAGACCTTGGCGCCAAGGTCTGCTTCGCTTCTGTTGCTCACCCCTAGAGCAACGGTCAAGCAAAGAGGGCAAATGCTGAAGTGCTGCGTGGACTCAAGACCCGGACTTTTGACAGGCTGCACAAGTGCGGAAGAAACTGGATCGAGGAGCTGCCGGTGGTTCTTTGGTCGATCAGGACGACGCCAAATCGAGCCACTGGCCAGACACCTTTCGCTCTAGTCTATGGAGCAGAGGCAGTTATCCCCACGGAACTCGTATACGGGTCACCTCGAGTGCTCGCTTATGATGAGCTTGAGCAAGAGCAGTTGCGGCGAGATGACGCGCTGCTCCTTGAGGAAGACCGTCTTCAGGCTGCTGTACGAGCTGCTCGATACCAGCAAGCTTTGCGCCGCTACAATAGCCGCAAAGTTAAAGCCAGAAGTCTCGAGGAAGGCAACCTTGTTCTTCGGCGCGTCATTCCGCCAAGAATCCCAACAAGTTGACGCCGAAGTGGGAAGGCCCTTACCGGGTGAAATGAGTCACGAGGCCTGGCGCTGTCCGCCTTGAGACTGAGGATGGCTTTCCGGTGAGCAACTCCTGGAACATCGAGCATCTTCGTAAGTTTTACCCATAAGGCGCGGTTGTCGGACCCTGTTCAGCAACCACCATTTTGTACAAGTCTTGCCGCTGTTGCATGTAATCCTTTGTACAAAGCCAGGCGCAGACCCTGAGCGAAGATAAAGCGCTGGCGCCCTGAGTTTTAGCATGCATGCTGAGTCGACTCTCGTCCTTGGTTAGGGTTGATAGTGCTTAGTAGTGGCTAACCCCTAACTTAGAGGTCGAGCGTGCGTCCCTTTGCTGTTATTTTGTTTCCCTGGTTCGCAGGACTCACCATATCCTTGCCGGACCACTTGAGGACGGAAAGGAGAAGGAGGACGGACCAACATCTGGACCCCGGCAAGCCAGTGTTGCCGGGGGCTACAAGACCCCGGCAAGCCAGTAATGCCGGGGGCTGCAAGTGCAAGGATTAGCCCACGGCGAACCAGAGTTGCCGGGGGCTGCTATTTCAGATAAGTTTTTCATCCCTTATCATGCATTCTCTTATGGATTGAGGTATGCGAAACCTCGTTTCTTCCTAAAAATTACCATGCTCCCTTAACTATAGGCCCTAGGGCTCGTCCCTAGGGCCAGGTAAGGTCGTAGTCGCGGCAACTAAGGGACGAAGCGAGGAGCCTGATCCCGCCTCCTCCCTGCCTCCGCCAAGAGCATGAGAAAGGGTGAGCGACGTGGGAAGAAGGCAGGGCCTGCTGCCGGGAAATAAAGTGTCTATCTTAAAAGATATAAAGGATTTGCTCTTTGACGTGGGTTCCACCCGCGAGACAAGTGACCCGGCAAGCATCCCCTTTTCATTAAAAAGCATTCCACTCAGGTACAGTTCATAAGAGGATGAAGAACATGAATAATGGGATTACAAGTTTTAAACGCAACTAAGGCCCGAGGACTTACAAACTAAAAAGAGATAAGGTGCACGTAATCCCTCTCTTGTCCCTATCTTCAGGAGGCAGGTCAAGGAGGCGAAAAAGGCAAAAGGGGCGCCTAGATGAGCTACGGGTGCCAGAAGACACCAACAGAACGTTGCGGCAGCATGGTGATGGCGGCGTCGGAGGCAAAAGCTTGAAGACGAGGTGGCAGGACGTCAGCACGCTGTCGAGGGCGTCGTCCCCTCGTACTCTGAGTTGACGGCCTCGCTGCCTGCCCTCTTCCTCTTCTGCAGCCTCCCCGAGAAGCTCCAGGAACCAGCGACGCGAATGATGGGGTCGCCGGTGCCCCGCGGAGCGGCGCCCGACACTTAGTCGGACCCGTCATCCCGCCGCCCGCCGTCCTCGTCGTCGCTGTCGCTGTCCTCCTCGCCACTTCCGCCCGAGGAGGAGCCTTCGCTATCGGTGGAGCTCTCCACGCAGCACCGTGCCCGAGTCCCGAAGCACCCAAAGACCTTGATGGAGAGGAGACCGCCCTCCATCAACTTAAAATGGAGGGTGAGGCCCGCCGTCAAGCTGTGGATGCGGGTGAACGTCTTCCACCCTCGACCAAGATACATCACATCAGGGGCCGGGAAGTCGACGCGGACTCGCGTACCGCTGATTCCGCAGCCCCTCATATGCAACCTCAGTGTCTCGGGCGGATCCAACTCCATCACACTCTCAAATGGAGTCGGGAGACGAAGGCGACGACGAGGCGGCCGACGCAGCCTGACGAAGAACTCGCAAGGGTCGTCCCCGATATGGTCCGCCACCGGGAGAGGATCTGCTGGCGGAGGCGAGGCCGGCGAGCTGCCTCGTCCGCCTCTTCCCCGACCGCCTCGACCTCGCCCTCGACCTCGCCCGCGGCCTCGTCCCCTCCCTCTTCCCCTTGCGGCTGGCTCTGCCGCCACGGGTGCGGAGGGAGGAGGAACGCGTTGCCTAGCGGCAACCCTCGTCGCCACCGTCGAAGGACCAGGGTTCCTTTTCTCCATGGCGGATGGAAGAAAGAGGAGCAGAAGCTGAAGAAAGGAAGAGATGGGAGAATGCGGGCTTCCGTCCCCCCCCCCCCCCGTCCCGCTCCTTATAAAGGAGTGGGGTGGGGGCTCGGCTGCCCCACTCAGCCAATCGAGACGCAGAAGGCGCAGGGAACTGGGCCCGACCTGCTGCCTCGACCCGCGGCGACCCGGTTTCCCGCCTCCACCGTTCGCCACTCCAAGCGCATGGAGGCCGCATGGCGGGAGGGCAGAGTTGAAGCGACGGATGAGGCGACCTCTCCCCACCCCGTGATCGTGGGGGGGTGGACGCCTCGAAGACCACGCCTCCACGCCTCCCTCCGTTTTTGAGGAAGATACGAACCGCCAGGGGGCGGACGTTCCGCCTTTCCGAGTGAAGGAACCACCCACGACCTCCCCCACGATGCCGCAATCGATGCGTGCCGTTAGGGAGGGCGTGGTGGATGCGGAGCAAGGTACAACGCGACCCAGGCCATGCGTGCCCGTGCCCTGTTTTGGGCCTGGCCCAACAGCGCTCGGCACCGTGTGTGGCCCAGGCCCGGGGGCTCCTGCCGGTGTACTAAAGTAGGGGTACTCTAGTATCCCGAACTTGTGCACGAGCAGTTGCAGCACCCCGCGGCAAGCCCCCCCCCCCCCCCGAGGGACCACCAAAGTCCTCCGCAGATCCTTTGAAGCCATCCAAGGGCAAAGTATTTAAGTCAAGGAGACAAGTCCCCGGCAAGAGGAGCTTGCCGGGAAGGCCATTCAAGGTACAAGACCCCGGCAAGAGGAGCTTGCCGGTAAGCCCAACAAGAGCATCTCAAAGAACCTGCCGCAGCACGCCACGCGTCCCGGCAGGACCCGGCGAGCGACAAGTTCCCGGGCGCAACAAGGCAACGGCCGTGGCAAGGCACTTGCCACGGCAGACAGCCACTCTGTGCCCGCGCTCCAGCTCACCCACCTACGTGTCGCTCCGGGACCCTTCCCAGCGTATGTGGCGGGAGGCTGTGCAGCCAGGGGTACACTATGGCATGCAACGCTGACAGGACCGCCATCGTGGCGAGCGATGGCGCCCCTGACGGTCCCTTTTCTGCACCATCTGGGCGACGTAGACGGGCATTTAATGCCTTTGTCCCCTGCCGTCAGGGTTAGGTATGATACACTGTATAGGTAGCTGTACCTACCACAGCATATTTACACTTTTGCCCTTACCTATGTTGCCACCTGTTGGAGACCCCTTGAACATATAAAAGGAGGCTCATGCACAACGTAGGAGGGGGGATCGATCCTCAGAGAAGCGCTCGGTCTCGTTAGCTGCTCGAGTGTACTGTAGCACTCGGCGCTCCCGAGCAAGAACTCAATACAATCCACAAAGCAGCAGTAGGAGTGTTATCTCTCCGGAGAGCTCCAAAGCTGGGTAAAAACCTTCCCCCGCGTGCCTCGCCTCGATCCGCTCTTCGCGCGACCTCCGCCCCCCGCCGAACTGAGAAGGGGCTCCGTCCCCATAGGTGCTCGGGGAGCCCAGGAAAACCCCGGCACCTGGGTACCCGCAAGGATGAAGATCGTGGACAAGACAAGAGACATCTTCACATAACCGTTTTATTTCACACATATGGGGTGATATATCAAAGTCTTCTATTTATCCCCCCAACAAATACCTCGGGTTGCAAGGCTTATGCCTCAACCCATACCTTACCGAAAGGCTTATGCCTCAACCCATACCTTACTGAACTACTCACACATGGAGATTAGACCACGGGGACATTGAAGAACACACCTTGAGATTGATAGGTTACAATATGTTTTACAATGGATGCCTTGTGTGATGCACGATTACAAGTATGAATGGGATGGATGAGAACTATGGTGGTGGTGGAGATGGCGGCAGCTAGGGTTTGCGGATGAGGATGGTGATGAAGAGGTTCTGCCTTCTATGCTTCGTGCTCGTCTCTCTATTCACATTTCAACGGGGCCCCTTTAACGAAGTTGTTGGGTTGGACGATTTTCCTAGGAATCCATGCCATACGGGCGCTTGTGCCTATATGGAACACCGTCTTTTGTGTCGTTTCCGTGTAGACGTCTCCTGGTGATTCCTTCCTCCTCCATTCTTCTTCCGTTCCATTTCCACACATGATTTCTTCCCTTTTTAGCCCATTTCCCGTGGAAACACATCAAAGAGAGAATTTGTGGAATCCTTTGCATTCATTAGTCATTAGTACCAATATTGGAGCGAATATCTCTTATTAATTGAAGTATCTCAGTTTAAACAAAGGTTAAATGGCTGTAAAATATCACTCATCAGTGGGCTCCGGTCTCACCTTCGGGGCCCTAAGCCCAACTGATCACACAAGCTCCCTCCTCGCGGTCGAGTTGCCAGACATATCCAACGACAAAGAAGACGCGAGGCTCCACTGTGCGGACCTCCATGGCGCGGACCTTCGCCGACCTCATTGCAGACATACCTTCTTCAACGCGGGCCTCATCATCGGCCTTCTCACACTGGTCACAACGCCTGGCAGAACATCACTGCCGCAGGCCTCATCGTTGGCCTCCTCGTGCCGACCTCAATGCCCGGTGGAACATCATCGCCGAGGCCTCATAGTCAGCCTCCTCGCGCCGACCTCATCGCCTGGTGGAACATCGTCATCCCAGGCCTCATCGCCGGCCTCCTCGCACCAACCTCTTCGCCCAACGGTCCTTCATCGCCGCGGGCCTCATCGTCAGACTCCTCACGCCAGCCTCATCGCTCGGTGAACCTTCACCACCGCATGCCTCATCGTCGGCCTCCTTGCGCCGGCCTCATCGCTCGGTGGACTTTCTCCACAATAGGCCTCACTGTAGACCTACTCTCACCGACCTCGTCCCTCGATGGATTATCTTCAACGGCTTTAAGGCAAGCTGACACAAGGTCGACTTCTTCCTTAATACCTCGCCAAGCAGTCCAAGTCCCCAAGATGACACATTCGGTTCAACATCAACCGTAATGTTGACAAGATACCAATAAAACAATACATTGAGGGTGCCCAAGAGTCCACACGCCTGGTGAATCCGAGTATTTGCGAGGTTGGACTCATGAAGACATGCCACAACTGTCGCTGAAACAGATGGAGCCTGCCTGGGTTCTCACCCCCGAAGACGAAGGACTCCAACTCCAGACGCACTCGGGGGCTATTGACGGTGCCATACACTGGGGGTACCCGACCTCTGGGGAGCAAGGTCACCAGACCTGCCTCGGAGCCCGGACATAGCCTAGGCCCCTCGCCACTAACGGTGGGCCTGCTGTGGAAGGATATACATTAATTGTACCACAATACATGTACTGTAGTAGAAAACTTGGGTGCCAAGCCATGTAAACCGACTTGGGCACTTGTAACCCTAGCCCTCACCCATCTATCTAAGGGGAGGTAGGGGCCTCCCAAGTCGGCATCTATCATCTCCTCATCTCTCCACGAGAGAAACACAATCAATACAATCACACATGTAGGATGTAGGGTATTAATCCACCATGGAGGCCTGAACCTGGGTAAATTCGTGTCCTGTGTGTACCCCGATTTGATCCTCTATGCACACTCCACCCCATGAGGAACCCTATGCAGGGATTTGGTGGGATTTCGCTCCACCAAGGGTCTATCTGCCTGGTTGAGGAACATGCTTGGGGTGATCTTCGGGCCCGAAGTTGATTGGAGTCTCTGACCACATCAAGAACCTAGGGGCTTCAGGCTTCTCTACATGGATCTTATGGCTGGTGAGCTTGGGGTTATGCTTGTTCGCATGGATGTCTGACCCATAAAAAGTGAAGTGCTACCCATGATCGTCTCGGCGAGACCTCAGGTTGTGCGAGGTGCGTACCTTTGGTAAGATCCCGTCCGAGCGGGAGCCATTGCCCCTCTATGGGAGGTAGAGGACCCACCCACTACCGAGTCGCCCAACAAATTTCATCCCTCGCCATCGATGCCATTGAGGTGGCAAAAACTTCGCATGGGAACCAGTCGGGATCCGCACCTTGCAATTGTAACTCGCCCGTGTTGTTGGCAACAAAGCTCGGGTTCCCAAAATGGAAAGCTTGGCCTTCGGGGAAGGAGGCGGCGAGGACCAAATTCCCCGCCGCATTGGTAATGAACCTCAAGGAATCAGAGGAGAGGTTTTGCCCACGCGCTAAGGTGTTGGCCCTATCAGGAATGGGGCCATCCTGATCCAATCAGATTGATTTGCGCGCATAACCCCTGCCTAGTGTGCCAACTGTCGGAGTTTCGTACCAGCAGTCCCATCAAGTGATGAATGTTTTGTTTGAAAGGGTGTGCGAGCAGCGGACCAAGGTGGTGAGGCACGAAACACGTGTTTTACCCAGGTTAGGGCCCTCTGGGAGGTGTTAGGATCCTACTCCTACCTCTAGTGTGTGTATTGTTCAGGTGCTCGCCAACGACCATGCAGATCGTAGGAGATGTCTGTTTATTGGGTTAAAGCTCTTGGCTTGCCGGTGGTGAGCGCTAAGAAAGATAGTGGTAGGTGGGGTTCAGCTAACTCTAGGGTTCTCCTTCGCTTGCCTTATATGTTTGGTCGAGCTAGGGTTACAAGGTTTCCCTGGTGGGATCGGGCTACTTCGTTAAACCTGATTGCGCTTGGGACACCTCTCTAGAATCTTCTTCTTTCGTGTGTGTGTGGGGTATGGGTGGGGTGGGGGTGGGGAGTCCTCGACCCTCCTTACGCAGGTCTTGTGTGGGTAGAAGTGGGCCATCGAGGTTTTCCTATTCACTTTTACACTTATAGAGCATACTTGGTTGTATGGCAAAAAATTGGCATACCAATATTTAGTGACAATTTTTTGCTAGCGATTGGTCGGTTAGAGCAAACTCTAGCCAAGTCACCATATTGGCAACCTCCATAACATATATGGAGCGCTTCATATGCATTTGGAAGCTATGGATGTTGTGCGCAAACAAAGAGTCGCCA
Source organism: Aegilops umbellulata (assembly GCA_032464435.1). NCBI lineage: Eukaryota > Viridiplantae > Streptophyta > Magnoliopsida > Poales > Poaceae > Aegilops > Aegilops umbellulata. Next base: position 152,682,709 of record CP136058.1, on the reverse strand, counting down.
TAATGCGACCTCCATATTTTTTCTTTCCTTTTCTTTTTTTTTGGCATCAACTCAATAGTCGTAAACTTAGCTGGAAGGATTAAACACTAATTTGAACTAACATCGCACTACAAAGTTCTTAGTGAAGGAAATATGCCCTAGAGGCAATAATAAAGTTGTTATTTATATTTTCTTATATCATGATAAATGTTTATTATTCATTCTAGAATTGTATTAACCAGAAACTTAGTACATGTGTGGATACATAGACAAACAGTGTCACTAGTATGCCTCTACTTGACTAGCTCGTTGAATCAAAGATGGTTAAGTTTCATAGCCATAGACATGAGTTGTCATTTGATTAACGGGATCACATCATTAGAGAATGATGTGATTGACTTGGCCCATTCCGTTAGCTTAGCACTTGATCGTTTAGTATATTGCTATTGCTTTCTTCATGACCATGTTCCTATGACTATGAGATTATGCAACTCCCGGATACCGGAGGAACACTTTGTGTGCTACCAAACATCACAACATAACTGGGTGATTATAAAGGTGCTCTACAGGTGTCTCCAATGGTACTTGTTGAGTTGGCGTAGATCGAGATTAGGAGTCAGGTATCTCTGGGCCCTCTCGGTAATGCACATCACTATAAGCCTTGCAAGCAATGTGAATAATGAGTTAGTTCGGGATGATGCATTATGGAACGAGTAAAGAGACTTGCTGGTAACGAGATTGAACTAGGTATTGAGATACCGATGATCGAATCTCGGGCAAGTAACATACCGATGACAAAGGGAACAACGTATGTTGTTATGCGGTTTGACCGATAAAGATCTTCGTAGAATATGTAGGAACCAATATGAGCATCCAGGTTCTGCTATTGGTTATTGACCGGAGATGAGTCTCGGTCATGTCTACATAGTTCTCGAACCTGTAGGGTCCGCACGCTTAACATTCTGTGACAATTTGTATTATGAGTTACGTAATTTGATGACCAAAGTTTGGTCGGAGTCCCGGATGAGATCGGGGACATGATGAGGACTCACGAAATGGTCGAGACATAAAGATCAATATATTGGAAGGCTATATTCGAACATCGGAAAGGTTCTGAGTGATTTGGGTATTTTTCGGAGTACCGGAGAGTTACGGGAATTCGTATTGGGCCTTAATGGGCCATATGGGAAAGGAGAGAAAGGCCTCAAGGGTGGTCGCGCCCCTTCCCCATGGACTGGTCCGAATTGGACTAGGGAAAGGGGGCGCCCCCTTCCTTCCTTCTCCTTCTCCCTTCCCTTTTTCCGATTCCATGTGGGAGGTGGAATCCTACTAGGACTCCCTAGTCCTAGTAGGACTCCACACTTTGGGTGCACCCTATGAGGGTCGGCCTCCTCCTCCCTCCATCCTTTATATACGTGGCCAGGGGGCACCCCATAGACACACAAGTTGATCATTGATCTCTTAGCCGTGTGCGGTGCCCCCCTCCACCATAATCCACATCGGTCATAGCGCCGTAGTGCTTAGGAGAAGCCCTGTGCCGGTAGCTTCATCATCATTGTCATCACGCCATCGTGCTGACGAAGCTCTCACTCGACACTCTGCTGGATCGTGAGTTCATGGGACGTCACCGAGCTGAACGTGTGCAGATCGCGGAGGTGCCGTACGTTCGGTATTAGGATCGGTCGATCGTGAAGACGTACAACTACATCGACCGCATTGTCATAACGCTTCCTCTTTCGGTCTACGAGGGTACGTGGACAACACTCTCCCCTCTCGTTGTTATGCATCACCATGATCTTGCATGTGCGTAGGAAATTTTGAAATTACTACGTTCCCCAACAGTGGCATTCGAGCCAGGTTTATGCGTAGATGTTATATGCACGAGTAGAACGCAAGTGAGTTGTGGGCGATAATAGTCATACTACTTACCAGCATGTCATACTTTGATTCGGCGGTATCGTTGGATGAAGCAGCCCAGACTGACATTACACGTATGCTTGCGTGAGACTGGTTCTATCGACGTGCTTCACACACAGTGGCTGGCGGGTGTCAGTTTCTCCAACTTTAGCTGAATCGAGTGTGACTACGCCCGATCCTTGTTGAAGGTTAAAACAGCACATACTTGACGAAAAATCGTTGTGGTTTTGATGTGTAGGTAAGAACGGTTCTTGCTCAGCCCGTAGCAGCCACGTAAAACTTGCAAAAACAAAGTAGAGGGCGTCTAACTTGTTTTTGCAGGGCATGTTGTGATGTGATATGGTCAAAACGTGATGAGATATAAATTGTTGTATGAGATGATCATGTTTTGTTGAAGTTATCGGCAACTGGCAGGAGCCTTATGGTTGTCTCTTTATTGCATAAGATGAAAGTGCCATGTAATTGCTTTACTTTATCGCTATTCGATAGCAATAGTTGCAAAAGCAATAGCTGGTGAGACGACCATGTGTCAACATGTTGATAAAAGATCAAGATGATGGAGATCATGGTGTCATGCCAGTAACAATGGAGATCATGACAGTACTTTCGAGATGGAGATCAAAAGCACAAGATGGTGATGGCCTTATCATGTCACATATTTTGATTGCATGTGATGTTTATCTTTTATACATCTTATTTTGCTTAGTTCGGTGGTAGCTTTATAAGATGATCTCTTACTAAAATTTCAAGGTATAAGTGTTCTTCCTGAGTATGCACCGTTGCGACAGTTCTTCGTGTCGAGACACCACGTGATGATCGGGTGTGATAAGCTCTACGTTCACGTACAACGGGTGCAAGCCAGTTTTGCACATGCAAAATACTTAGGTTAAACTTGACGAGCCTAGCATATGCAGATATGGCCTTGGAACACTGGAGACCGAATGGTCGAGCGTGAATCATATAGTAGATATGATTAACATAGTGATGTTCACAATTGAAAACTACTCCATCTCACGTGATGATCGGACATGGTTTAGTTGATTTGGATCGCGTGATCATTTAGATGACTAGAGGGATGTCTATCTAAGTGGGATTTCTGAAGTAATATGATTAATTGAACTTCAATTTATCATGAACTTAGTCCTAATAGTATTTTCATAACTATGTTGTAGATCAATAGCTCGCGATGTAGCTCCCCGTTTATTTTTGATATGTTCCTAGAGAAAAACTATGTTGAAAGATGATAGTAGCAATACTGCGGACTAGGTCCGTGATCTGAGGATTATCCTCATGGCTCCATAGAAGTATTATGTCCTTAATGCACCGCTAGGTGATGGACCTATTGCAGGTGCATATGCACACGTTATGAACGTTTGATAAAGCTTGGTATGATGACTACTTAATAGTTTAGTGAACCATGCTTTACGGCTTAGAACTGGGACTTCAAAAATGTTTTGAATGCCACGGAGCATATAAGATGTTTCAAGATCTGAAATTGGTATTTCAGACTCATGCCCGAGTCGAGAGGTATGAGACCTCTGACAAGTACTTTGCCTACAAGATGGAGGAGAATAGCTCAACCAGTAAGCATGTGCTCAGAATGTTTGAGTACTACAATCACTTGAATCAAGTGGGAGTTAATCTTCCAGATAAGATAGTGATTGATAGAGTTGTCTAGTCACTATCACCAAGTTACTGGAACTTCGTGATGAACTATAGTATGCAAGGGATGACGAAAACGATTCCCTGAGCTCTTCGCGATGCTGAAATCGGCGAAGGTAGAAATCAAGAAAAACATCAAGTGTTGATGGTTGACAAGACCACTAGTTTCAAGTAAAAGGGCAAGGGAAAGAAAGGGAACTTCAAGAAGAATGGCAAGAAAGTTGACACTCCCATGAAGAAGCCCAAAGCTAGACCCAAGCCTGAAATTGAGTGCTTATACTGCAAAGGAAATGGTCACTGGAAGTGGAACTGCCCTAGATACTTGGTGGATAAGAAGGATGGCAAAGTGAACAAAGGTATATTTGATATACATGTTATTGTTGTGTACTTTACTAGTGTTCATAGCAGCCCCTCGGTATTTGATACTGGTTCAGTTACTAAAGACTAGTAACTCGAAACGGGAGTTGCGGAATGAACATAGACTAGTTAAGGGTGAAGTGACGATGTGTGTTGGAAGTAGTTCCAAGATTGATATGATCATCATTGCACACTCCATATACTTTCGGGATTAGTGTTGAACCTAAATAAATGTTATTTGGTGTTTGCATTGAGCATGAATATGATTTGATCATGTTTATTGCAATAGGGTTATTCATTTAAGTCAAAGAATAATTGTTATTCTGTTTACGTGAATAAAACCTTCTGTGGTCATACACCCAAGGTGAATGGTTCATTGAATCTCGATCGTAGTGATACACATATTCATAATATTGAAGCCAAAATATGCAAAGTTAATAATGATAGTGCAACTTATTTGTGGCACTACCGCTTAGGTCATATTGGTGTAAGGCGCATGAAGAAAATCCATGTTGATGGGCTTTTGGAATCATTTGATTATGAATCAGTTGATGCTTGTGAACCATGCCTCATGGGCAAGATGACTAAGACTCCATTCTCTGGAACAATGGAGCGAGCAACAGAACTTGTTGGAAATAATACATACTGATGTATGGAGTTCGTTGAGTGTTGAGGCTCGCGGCGGGTATCGTTATTTTCTGACCTTCACAGATGATTTGACCAGATATGGGTATATCTACTTGATGAAACATAAGTCTGAAACATTTGAAAATTTCAAAGAATTTTAGAGTGAAGTGGAAAATCATCGTAACAAGAAAATAAAGTTTCTACGATCTGATCGTGGAGGAGAATATTTGAGTTACGAGTTTGGTCTTCATTTGAAACAATGCGGAATAGTTTCGCAACTCACGCCACCCGGAACACCACAGCGTAATGATGTGTCGGAACATCATAACTGTACTTTATTAGATATAGTGCAATCTATGATGTCTCCTACCGATTTACCACTATCATTTTTTGGGTTATGCATTAGAGACAACTACATTCACGTTAAATAGGGCACCATCTAAATTTGTTGAGATGACACCGTATGAACTATGGTTTGGCAAGAAACCTAAGCTGTCGTTTCTTAAAGTTTGGGGTTGCGATGCTTATGTGAAAAAAAAAGTTTTAAACTGATAAGCTCGAACCCAAATCGGAGAAATGCGTCTTCATAGGATACCCAAAGGAAACTATTGGGTACACCTTCTATCATAGATCCGAAGGCAAGATATTCATTGCTAAGAATGGATCCTTTCTAGAGAAGGAGTTTCTCTCGAAAGAGTGGGAGGAAAGTAGAACTTGATGAGGTAGTTGTACCTTCTCCCGAATTGGAAAGTAGTTCATCACAAAAATCGGTTCCAGTGATTCCTACACCAATTAGTGAGGAAGCTAATGATGATGATCATGAAACTTTAGATCAAGTTACTAGCGAACCTCGTAGGTCAACTAGAGTACAGACCGCACCAGAGTGGTACGGTAATACTATTATGGAAGTCATGTTACTAGACCATGACGAACCTACAAACTATGAGGAAGCGGTGATGAGCCCAGATTCTGCGAAATGGCTTGAGGCCATGAAATCTGAGATGGGGTCCATGTATGAGAACAAAGTATGGACTTTCATTGACTTGCCCGTTGATCGGCGAGCCATTGAGATTAAATGGATCTTCAAGAGGAACACGGACGCTGACAGTAGTGTTACTATCTACAAAGCTTGAATTGTCGCAAAAGGTTTTCAACAATTTCAAGGTGTTGACTACGATGAGAGTTTCTCACTCGTATCTATGCTTAAAGTATGTCTGAATCATGTTAGCAATTGTCGCATTTTATGAAATCTGGCAAATGGATGTCAAAACAACATTCCTTAATGGATTTCTTAAAGAAGAGTTGTATATGATACAACCAGAAGGTTTTGTCGATCCTAAAGGTGCTAACAAATTGTGCAAGCTCCAGCGATCCATCTATGGACTGGTGCAAGCATCTCGTAGTTGGAATATACGCTTTGATAAGGTGATCAAAGCATATGGTTTTATACAGACTTGCGGAGAAGCTTGTATTTACAAGAAAGTGAGTGGGAGGACTACATCCTTTCTTATAAGTATATGTAAATGACATATTGTCGATCGGAAATGATGTAGAATTTTCTAGAAAGCATAAAGGAGAGTTTGAAAGGATTTTTCCAAAGAAAGACCTCGGTGAAGCTGCTTACATATTGAGCATCAAGATCTATAGAGATAGATCAAGACGCTTGATAAGTTTTTTCAATGATTACATACCTTGACAATTTTTTGAAGTAGTTCAAAATGCAACAGTCCAAGAAAGAGTTCTTCCCTGTATTGCAAGGTGTGAAGTTGAGTAAGACTCAAAGCCCGACCACGACATAAGATAGAGAGAGAATGGAAGTCATTCCCTATGCCTCAGCCATAGGTTCTATAAAGTATGTCATGCTGTGTACCAGACCTATTGTATACCCTACCCTGAGTTTGGCAAGGAAGTACAATTTTGATCTAGGAGTAGATCACTGGACAATGGTCAAAAATATCCTTAGAGGACTAAGGAAATATTTCTCGGTTATGGAGGTGATAAAGAATTCGTCGTAAAGAGTTACGTCGATGCAAGCTTTGACACCGATCTGGATGACTCTAAGTCACAATCCAGATACATATTGAAAGTGGGAGCAATTGGCTAAATTAGCTCCGTGCAGAGCATTGTAGACATAGAAATTTGCAAAATACATACGGATCTGAATTTGACAGACCCGTTGACTAAACTTCTCTCACAAGCAAAACATGATCACACCTTAATACTCTTTGAGTATTAATCACATGACGATGTGAACTAGATTACTGACTCTAGTAAACCCTTTCAGTGCTGGTCACATGGCGATGTGAACTATGGGTGTTAATCACACGGTGATGTGAACTATTGGTGCTGAATCACATGGCGATGTGAACTGTATTATTGACTCTAGTGCAAGTGGGAGACTGAAGGAAATATGCCCTAGTGGCAATAATAAAGTTGTTATTTATATTTCCTTATATCATGATAAATGTTTATTATTCATGCCAGAATTGTATTAATCGTAAACTTAGTACATGTGTGGATACATAGACAAACAGTGTCACTAGTATGCCTCTACTTGACTAGCTCGTTGAATCAAAATGGTTAAGTTTCCTAGCCATAGACATGAGTTGTCATTTGATTAACGGGATCACATCATTAGAGAATGATATGATTGACTGGACCCATTTCGTTAGCTTAGCACTTGATTGTTTAGTATATTGCTATTGCTTTCTTCATGACTTATACATGTTCCTACGACTATGAGATTATGCAACTCCCGGATACTGGAGGAACACTTTGTGTGCTACCAAACATCAATACATAACTGGGTGATTATAAAGGTGCTCTACAGGTGTCTCCGATGGTACATGTTGAGTTGGCATAGATCGAGATTAGGATTTGTCACTCCGGTTGTCGGAGAGGTATCTCTGGGCCCTCTTGGTAATGCACATCACTATAAGCCTTGCAAGCAATGGGACTAATGAGTTAGTTGCGGGATAATGCATTATGCAACGAGTAAAGAGACTTGCCGGTAACGAGATTGAACTAGGTATCGAGATACCGATGATCGAATCTCGGGCAAGTAACATACCGATGACAAAGGGAACACCGTATGTTGTTATGCGGTTTGACCGATAAATACTTTTGTAGAATATGTAGGAACCAATATAAGCATCCAGGTTCCGCTATTGGTTATTGACCGGAGATGAGTCTCGGTCATGTCTACATAGTTCTCGAACCCGTAGGGTCCGCACGCTTAACGTTCTGTGATGATTTGTATTATGAGTTATGTGATTTGATGACCGAAGTTTGTTCGGAGTCCCGGATGAGATCGGGGACATGACAAGGAGTCACGTAAAGATCGATATATTGGAAGGCTATATTCGAACATCGGAAAGGTTCTGAGTGATTCGAGTATTTTTCGGAGTACCGGGGAGTTATTGGAATTCGTATTGGGCCTTAATGGGCCATACGGGAAAGGAGAAAAAGGCCTCAAGGGTGGTCGCGCCCCTTCCCCATGGACTAGTCCGAATTGGACTAGGGAAAGGGGGCGCCCCCTTCCTTCCTTCTCCTTCTCCCTTCCCTTTTTCCTATTCCATGTGGGAGGTGGAATCTACTAGGACTAGGGAGTCCTAGTAGGACTCCACACTTTGGGCGCGCCCTATGAGGGCCGGCCTCCTCCTCCCTCCATCCTTTATATACGTGGCCAGGGGGCACCCCATAGACACACATGTTGTTCATTGATCTCTTAGCCGTGTGCGATGCCTCCCTCCACCATAATCCACCTCGGTCATATCGTCGTAGTGCTTAGGCGAAGCCCTGCACCGGTAGCTTCATCATCACCGTCATCACGCTGTCGTGCTGGAAGATCTCCCTCGACACTCTGCTAGATCGTGAGTTCGTGGGACATCACCGAGCTGAACGTGTGCTGATCGTGGAGGTGCCGTATGTTCGGTACTAGGATCGGTCGATCGTGAAGATGTATGACTACATTAACCGCGTTGTCATAACGCTTCCACTTTTGGTCTACGAGGGTACGTGGATAACATTCTCGCCTCTCGTTGTTATGCATCACCATGATCTTGCGTGTGCGTAGGAAATTTTGAAATTACTACATTCCCCAACACTTAGATGGGGGAGAAAAGTTGATTAGCGACATTTTCATATCATAGGTTTCAAAAATGTTGTTTTTAGCGACTGTAGCATGATTTTGAACATCGTCGAGGCCAATGTGGCGAGTCCACTCATCCTCTAGGCGTAACGGTTCGATGGTTCGATGACCTCGTCTTCGTGCCATCCCTGGGGAGGTCATTGAGGGGGGTAAGGTCCAATATGGCGCGAATTTACGTCCTATCATGCAGTCCCTTTCTTCCGCCAAATCTATTTGTGCATCCTCGTAATGGAGCCAGATAGTGCGACCCGTCTTCACTACCAACGCTTGCCTCAAGGACGGTCTCCTTAGAGATTTTGTCGGGGCAAACACACGAGGCGTAGGTGACATAGCGCACATCTGAGGCGAATGCGGCATAGCGCTCATCCTTGAAGATTTCGTTGGGGCAGGAGACCGAGGCGTTGGCATCCTTAACGATGAGGTGATGGGAGAACGTGGAGGCCAATGTGAATTCTGTGGGCGAGGCCTCTCCTACTTATACAGGATATGCACGCTAGCCGTGCTCGATATCCCGAACAAGGAAGTGTGTTTTGGGATCCCCATCTAACCACCCATTGAGAGCAGGATCTTCCTACATGGTCTCTAGCATGGCACAACGACCGCACTCTTACGGTTGTGAGGGTGGTCTTTTCCTCTACTTCCTCCTTGTTCACAATTCGCTCCTCCTCATATGAGAACAACACTCAGTCCGGTTGCGAGGGAAGCGACATGGCGACGTGAGGGAAGTGGAGGTTGTGAGCGACGTGCATATGAGCTATTTGAACATGGAGACCACCATTTTATAGTCGTGGGTGTTGGGAAAACATGGCGAGCAGTTGGCATGCAGCAACCGCCTCTAATTCACACGCTTCCTCGTATCATGGGCGTCTAGCCGTCTGCACCATTGGCGGGAAGAGAAGATGGGCGAGAAAAACTGAGATGGGATGGGTGAAACTTCCCTCCCGCATCAGCGGTTGGCGATGATGTATGCTCCAAAGTAATGCCCCGCAATCTCCAAATATGAAGTTTCGCGCACTCGATTTGGTTTTCATAAATGATGACCATCACATGCAGAATGATTTTTTAAACCACTTGGCGCACTTTATTAAACTCAAATCAAAGTTACATCATCCACAATATTCGAAAGTAAAAAGATGAGAGGATCACCATCCCAAACAAAAGTAGAATTTAAATTGAAACTATGTTTAGCAAGATTGTGCACCAATCTATTAGCCTCCCTAGGGCAATGAGCGGAGGATACCGCACCAATACAGTATGCTTTTTGAAAACAAGCCATTACCGCATGCTCAACCTATGCCCCACCCAAGTGGTCTCCTTCGGCTCAAGGATGGGCAAAATTGAACGTTGACGGATCATTCCGTGCCACATCGGGAACTGCAGGGGCGGGCATGATTCTGCGCGGCTCCACCCGCGACATCGTTTTCTCATCCTATAGAGAATTGCGCACATGTACAGAACCATTGGAGGCTGAGGTCTCAGCTTGCATGGAGGGCATCAACCTCGCCCTGCAATGGTCGGAGATGCCGATAGAAGTCAAGACGAATTGCCTTGTCGCTCTTAACATGATTAATGGCCCAAACAGGGACCGGTCTCGCTATACCATGTTGGTTGATCAAATTCAAAGGCTTTTGAGGGAAGGGAGGATGTTCAAGCTATCTCATGTTCATAGGGAACAGAATGGTGCAAGCCATTATCTGGCCTCCTTTGGACGGACAGAAGGTCGCATTGTGGTGTGGTTGGGTTCGGGACCAGGAGACGTCCCTAATATTTGTAAGTGACTTATGTCCTGATTGAAGAAATAAAATCTTCCTTTCACCTAAAAAATGGCAGTTTAGAGCATCTCCAATAGCCGCGCAATGCGCAGCGCACTAAAAAAGCATTTGCAACGCACTACACGCGAGTTTTTGCGCGACGCGGAGCGCTTGCCCCAGCGATCACTGCAAAGTTTAGTGCGCGCGAGCCGCTCCAGCAGCCGCTGCAAAAAAACTGCACGCGTGCTCTCGCACAAACAACATATGCACTCCAAACACAACCAAGAAGATCAAACACAAATAAAATAAATCGACAATAAATAGTTCAACTCAAACAAATAGTTTATCTTGCAACAGAACAAATAGTTCAACAATACAACATCAAACACACAAATCATGATGCTCTTTGTCGGCTATTCCATGCCCACCACTTCTCGATGAGATCCTTCTAAAGATCATCATGCGTTTCACCACGTCGAATGGCATGATAGGAGGCAACAAAACGGGCCACCCTGGCAGCCCTCTGCCGCACTCGCATAGGATGTCCCAAGAGCTCATACTGAGAGTAGTCTAAATCTTGGCCACGTTCATTCTCGATGATCATGTTATGCATGATCACACAAGCGTGCATGATGTACCAAAGCATCTTTTGATCCCAAAATCTAGTCGGTCCTCTCACAATAGCAAATAGGGCTTGCAAAATCCCAAAAGCTCTCTCCACATATTTTCTAGCCGCCGCCTGAGCATTGTGGAAATCAAGAATTTTCTTACCTTCCGGTTTTTTCAACGGCTTCACAAATGTTTGCCACTTTGGGTAGATGCCATCCGCAAGATAGTATCCATAGTTGTATGTATGGCCATTTGCTACAAACTGCACCGATGGCAGTTCATCATTTGCAATCTTATTCATCAGTGGTGACCGATTAACAACGTTGATGTCATTCAAAGATCCGGGCATTCCATAAAAAAGGCATGCCAAATCCAAGTCTCTTGATCGGCCACCGCTTCAAGGATTATAGTGGAACCATTTTTTTGGCCATGGAATTGCTCATGCCATGCCTTAGGACAATTCTTACAACTCCAATGGATGCAATCCATTGAGCCAAGCATACCCGGGAAGTCGCGAGCTTTGTTCATCTCCAATAGCCTTGCGGCGTCTTCAGCATTGGGAGATCTCAAATACTCTTGGCCAAACACTTGCACAATTCCGACTGCGAAGCGCTTGATACACATGATGGCTTGACTCTCACTCATGGCCAAGTGGTCATCAACTAGATCAGCGGGAATACCGTATGCCAACATACGCAAAGCGACTGTCACCTTCTAAAAGGTGCTATGCCCGAGCTCTCCGGCGGCATTCCTCCTTTGCTGAAAAAACTGGTCATGGCTCGCTAGTTTCTTTCCAATGCGCCTGAACAACTCGGTGCTCATCCTAAACCAGCGCCGGAAGTACGACTCGGGGTACACGGGATTATCCGCAAAATAGTGCCTCATCAATCTGTTGTGGGCGTCGATCCTATCCCTCCAAATTTTCTGCCGACCCATAACCGAAACACCGTTCTTTGGTTTTTTATTGATGTGCATAGCTAGGATCATTGCAAGATCCTCCTCCTCTTCAATATCAGATTCTTCTTCGGAAGAATCATATGGCGAACTCATCTACAATGCTCAATTTAAACTAGGCTATAAAAACTACAAACAACATGCACCAAATTCATGTAAAAAACGTGAAGTTGAAGCAATACATACCTTGCAAGCGTTTTGTCGAACACCTTGTAGGCGTTGAGCGGCAGTGGGCGGCCGGGCGCTGTTCGTCGGAGGAATGGCGTGCGCGAGGGGTGGAGGTGACTAGAGGGAGAAGGAGGAAGCAGCGGCGGCACGGGGATAGGCCGGGGAAGTGTCGGAATGGTCACCGGAACAAATGGGGTGGTACGGGCGGCAGCGCCAGCGCCTGGGTCGGGGTAGGTGGAAGTCGCGAGCGGGCGCTCGAGTGTGCAGCATGCAAGATGGCGTTTCGGACCGCGCGCTGAACTCTTTATGCCGCGCGCGCGATTATTGCGCCTCTGCTGGAGCTCGCTTAGCGATTGCACGCGCGCTAAAAACCACAAATTTTTGGCGCGGCGCTTAGGCTAGTCATAGTGGGAGTAACTTAGGTAGTAACATAACACATCCCAAGGCAAATTTTCTTATGTGGCATGGAATTAATGAGGAGAGAGATGCTTATGGTAACATAATATGTTACCGTAACATAACACACCCCAAAGTAAAATGAGTCTATATCACAATTAATGAAGGCTTGCATGTTACCATCCATATGTTACTACCCATTATGAAGGTAGTAACATAGCCTAGTAACATATGCATGTTACTAGTCTAAGTTACTCCCCACTATGACTAGCCTTATATAGCGCGGTTGTTGGAGATGCTCTTAGGGTCTATGCGACGGTCTTTTCCAACAAAGTCATCATAATAATCTTTAGGACGTCGATAACTGCCACACGTGTGGCATATAGGGGGGTTGGGCCGCACGCTCTATGTGGCACGGAGACGACCCCGCCCGCAGGACGGTGTCCGGGCGTGCGCAGCTACAACCCGCACGTCCGGTGTGTGGCACAATCGCCCACACGTCTGGGCGAACGATCGCGCTGCCCGCACGACCCAACATGCCCGTCGTTCCGGCCTCCTTTCGAACCCCCCTGCGACCTGCGCTGTCGTCTCCTACCTCTCGATCCCCTACTTCCATCACCTTCCTTCTCTAGTTGCCATGGCAACCAGAGCAGATCCCTAGCGCCTCCCCACCGCTAACCACACCCCTCCCCCCAACCCCGCCCTCCCAAGACGACGAGCTAAACAGGTGGATCTCCGATCTCCTTCTATTTCTCATCCTTCTTCTGTCCAGAAATTTGAAATTGCAGATTGCCCATGAAGATGGCGACTAGATCCATGCTGTCAGGGCAAACACACAACAGATTTGTGTGTATTCACATTTGCCCACCAACATATGCCAGATCTGCCATATACTATACTAGAGTTGAGCTAAGCTTCTGGGTTGCCTTGGTGCGAGTAGTTGGTACTGAAGGATGCGTAGGAATCACTAAAAATAGGGAGAGAAAGGAGGAATTTGGCATAGGGAGGGGAGGAAAAATAATTGCCACTTGTATCTAACGTCAGTTGCCACCTATCGTTGTCGTTAGCTGCCACCATGTTATATTGTTGCTTGCCATCCTATTATATTGGTTGTTGCCATCGCTTCAAAATGATAGATGGCATCCAGATTATAGAAAAGGGAATGAATGTGCATGTCCTACTTGCCATGATGTGTTGGTTGCCTACGCAGGAAATGTGATAAGATTGTCGTGTTATCTTGTATGTGCAAACAGCAAGAATGCATTTTGCGGATTATTGATGCGTTCTTGTTCATGCAGTGACTGAAAACACAGTGGCGGAAAAAGCAGAAGAATGAATCATGAAGACGGCACTGATCCTTGGTTTTCTCAAAGGCCAGAAACGCCCCCTTGGGATGCAGCAGAGTACAATCAACTCATTTCTGCAGGGCCGTTGCTGCCACTACTAGACCAGTATGCGAGCATCTGTACGATGCATGATAAAAGAAGGAATAGTTGCCATGTTTGTGACGAGGAAGATGGCATTCTACTTATGTCCTACAATGTCATATTTCGCAGGTTCTTATGACTCAACCACACACAGGGGGATACCATGGCAAGTTCAGTCACAGGGCGCTAACGCTGACAAATGTACGGGCGACCAACTTCAAGTAGCTAATGTGGCAAATCAAGGTAACGCATACGAAAAATAAGCATACTGGTGTGGCCATGAAATTAAACTTGCAAGGATGGCAAAAGACTCACGAGTTATATGGAAAAATGCAGGACCTTCATGCAGCACGTGGCATCAGGTGACAACCATGTACCTGCCATCAACATCGTACACAGGTGAGTCCATGAAGTGAAGTTGTGGATAGTGAATTAGGAGAAGGAACATAGGTGACATTGGGGTTTCCATGCCTGGACAGCTGTAGTTGCCATGCTTGGACAGCTACAGTTGCCATGCCTAGACAGCTGCAGTTGCCATGTCTAGACAGCTGCAGTTGCCATGTGTCATAAAATGTGATTGCAATGTATAAACAACTATGGATGACAAGTGTGAACAAATCTATGTGGCATGGATGCACCACTACATGTGGCATGTTGTACAAAACTACAGTTGCCATGCATTGACCAACTGCTAAAATGATTATGGTGGAACCACATTGGCAAACGTCTCAAGGCAAGCTTCACAGTTGCAGGCTAACGCTATTGCAGATAGAGCACATCAAATTGGAATGACAAACCAGATACGATCAGCACATGCGGCACAACAAGGTAAAAAATGTGAACCAGAAAAACACTAGTGCATTTGCTTTTGTAGGAAAAGCATGGGAGGAAAAGTGGATTTGTCACGGTGGTGGTGGAAAAAACAAAAAAAATGCTACCAAGTGGACGCGTGCAAAAAGTCATCTATTGTCTTCAGGATTTGCCAATTGCTATATGAATGTGTGCAACATTCATGGTTGATTCCATTTGCCTAGTGAGCTCCTACCTAGAATAAAAGTTTTGATGCTAAAAGATGTTGGTTGCCATGTCTTGGCAACAATAGTTGCCATGTATGTTGGACTGTAGCTACCATGGCTGTAGAATCCAAGTTTTGATGCTAAAAGATGCTGGTTGCCATGTCTTGGCAACAGTAGTTGCCATGTTTGTTGGACTGTAGCTGTCATGGCTGAAAAACTACAGTTGCCATGCATGGCCATATGCAGATTCCACGGCTTGCTGTATGAATGATGTCATGCCAAATCACATGCAGTTGTTGTATTTCGTTACAATAAACATGCCATTCAAGCAATGCTTACGCACGTACCTGTTTTTTATTGCAGGACCTCCAACTACAATCAATAGCGGCGCGGGGACATCTACTGCGGGAACCTCTGAGCACACGGAAGAAGCGTTCCACCAGCCAATCAACAATCATGCCACAAACAATGCAGAGTCAGTGTCGAAAATGGCAATCGTTCCAGCAATGCCGACAAGCACACCTTTGCATACCAGCACAAGCAACACTCAAGCAGATGAAACAGCCGCCGGTACTGAAGTGAATGATGAAACTGATGACGAAGCACAAGGGATTGAAGAAGATGGGCAATCAGAAATCATGGTACCTCAGCCACCATATGTTGGGCAAAGATTTGATTCATTCGAAGATGCGAAGGGATTCTACCAGATATATGCAATGTTCCATGGGTTTGCGGTCAACACCGAATACCATAGGAAAATTAAAAAAACTAACGAGTACAGCAGAGGTGAGATGAGGTCCTACAAGGCACGAAGGAACAAGAAGGGTAAAGGTGTTGCGCTTGTCATTCCGGAATTAAAGAGAGGTATCATTGTCAAGACGGAATGCCCTATCCGGTGTAAGCTAAATGTAGATGGAGCACGGTGGGTGGTCACTGAATATTTTGATGAGCACAACTATGAACTCATAAAGAAGTTTGACCTGGTAAAATTTTTGAGCGCCCACGGAGGATTCACCCCCTCGAGAAGAAATTCATAAAGTTGCTACATGATTGTAACATCGGTCCATAAAGAATGGTCCAAATACGGTCCCTCATCCACAGCGGCGATGGTAGACTAAGTAGCATGCCCTACATACCAACAGACGTCACAAACCTAAAGGCAAAGTACCGTAGAGAGAGCAGGTTGGCTGACATAGAAGACACGATAGCCTACTTCGACAAGAAAGCAAAAGCAGATCAAAATTTCTTCTACAGGATAAGATTGGACGATGAGGACCGTGTCAGGAACATGTATTGGGTGGATGGTGCTGCAAGAAGAGCCTACAAACATTTCCGATATTGCATTTCGTTCGATGCTACATATCTCACTAATATGTACAAGATGCCCAGCACTCCATTCATAGGAATAAATAACCACAATCAGTCATTGCAGTTCGGATGCGGGCTCGTTCGGAACGAAGATACGGATGGGTACACTTGCTTGTTCAAAACCTTCTTGGAGTGCATGGGTGGACTTGCTCCAATGAACATAATAACATACTAGGATTTTAGCATGTGTGCAGGCATAGAGGAGGTCTTTCCGTTGGCAGTGCACAGGCACTGCAGGTGGCATATTATAAAGAGGGCCGAGGAGACACTAGGACCATTCTTTGTTGACCGTCCAGAGCTGCACAAGGCATTCGAGTTGTGCATGGACCACAGCTTAACGGTGGAGGAGTTTGAACGGGGCTGGAGAGCTATGATTGAAACATATCAAGTCCAAGACAACGAGACGCTTGCTAGCCTGTGGGAGAAGCGAATGTACTGGGTGCATGCCTACTTCATGCAGTGCTTCTTCCCATTTCTGTAGATGACGCAACGCAGCGAGGGGTTCAATGCTATTCTGAAGAGGTACGTGAGCCCTAGCAACTCATTGCTGCAGTTTGCCAAGCAATACACAACTTTGCAACAGAAAATACTGGGATCTGAGCTACAGCAAGAAGCAAACACCGTGCTCAAGCAGTCTAAATTGCTAACATATTTACCGATGGAGAGGCAGATGAGCAAGACATATACCAACAAGATTTTTAACAAGTAAGTCATTTGTGTTACCGTCATATTTGCACAAGCATGAAGGTAGTAGGTGCCATATAGAATGCAATGCAGTTGCCAGCTTTTTTGAATTGCTGATATATTGAAAGTAGCCATTGAGTGCAGGGTAATCATGATATGTAGTTTCGATGTGAAAGCAACTATAGTTGCCGTGTGAAATCAACTATAGTTGCCATGTTTAATGAACTGTAGTTGCCATGTTTAATGAACTGTAGGTGCCATGTTTAATCAACTATAGTTGCCATGTTTAATGAACTGTAGTTGCCATGTTTTATGATATGCAGTTGACATGTGAGACAAAACTGCATTTGCCATGTTGTATGAACTGCAGTTGACATGTTTAATGTAATGCACTTGCCAATTAAAATGTTATGCATTTGCCATGTGAAAATATCATGCAGTTGCCATATGGAAACAAACAATACAAGAACAAATGTGGGTGAAAATCAGGATTTCCATGCCATCATTCATTTTAGATGCCATTACTACGTTACAGGCTACATCAACATAAGGTGCTATAAACATCATATAAGAGTTTAACAAACCACAAAAAACATGCAGATTCTAGGAAGAAATAAAGCGTGCCAGCATGTACATGGCTTACCAGGTGGACGAACATACGTTCAAGGTTTGTTCTCTCTTGGGCATATTGGATTCAGAACCTGAAGACCCAGGTAAAGGAAGGAACTACTTTTTGAAGGCCTCGATAAACGAAGGCGAATACTACTGCCAATGCTGCAAATTTGAACGGGACAGGATTGTGTGCTGTCACATACTAAAAGTAATGGACATGAGCGCGGTCACACGAATGCCCCACCATTTCATACGGCGGCGATGGACTTGGGACGCTGACGATGCGTTGGGGCCACAAACATCAAATGCAGTTTTGGCTGTGCATGATGAGAGACCAAAGGCAACCATGGAAGCCGTGAGGCATGTTGTGTTGACAAAGAACTATGCTGAACTAATAGATGAAGCGTGCAAGAGTGATGAGACAGTGAGGGTGGCAGAAAAACACAGGAAGGCCCTGAAAAGAGAGCTTGATGAGATCAAAAAGAGGAAAGCTGAGGAAGCCTTACACAGGTTCCCCCGCACCTCAAGTGTGCCTTCGTCCACGGGGCCATCATCTGAAAACTCGAAGGTAGGATCTGGAACAGCAAGCACACAAACCCAGGTCAGGAACCTACCCCGTTCCATCACAAAGGGGCGTCCAAAAGAGGTTAGATACAAATCGAGATTGGATATTCAAGCAAAACACAAGAAAACAAAGAAAGGGACGGGCAATCCGTAAGCAACATTGGAGCATTGTAACTTGGTTGTTGGTGACATTTTTTGTAAGGTAGATGTTCTAAATTTTAAAAAATGGGAGAATGACGCTTGGTGGGCATCAGAATTTGAAAGAAAATTCCATGAATGAATGACTACAATTGCCTCGTGTGTGGTACTGAATCTGCCATGTTATTTCCACTGAATCTGCCATGCTTTTTCTACTGAATCTGCCATGTTATTTCCACTGAATCTGCCATGCTTTTTCTACTGAATCTGCCATGTTATTTCTACTGAATCTGCCATGCTTTTTTCTACTAAATCTGCCATCGCGTAGATTTTCGTTTTCATTCAACGCATTTTGGTCCACACATATTTGTATTGTGTGCAAACTATGAAAAACAAGTTGAAACGATCACGTGCAAAAAACGCAAGGTTACGGCTGCTTATGAACTACCATGCTAACCGATACAACTAGCAATACAAAAAAACCAAAAGCCAAATGAAAAGAACGATAACTTTCACTAACCATGTCTGATCAACTACATTTGCCATGTTTTCAGGCAGCATGGATGCATTCAAAACACCCAACTGGTACTACCAACCACGAACACGTAATAATACTAAGACATAAATGTAGCTGCTGTCACACCTAACTAGGTTCACATCCACACATATATTACAAAAATATTCAATGTCACTCACACGCCACCATATATACTAGGCTACGGGCAGATGCAGTCATAACATAGTACACGGACATAGTTTTAAAAGAATAAAGTTGATACCTTACATTCCTCGGCCACAGAAATGTAAGGTAGTCGTGCGGTATGGAGCACCACGTGATCACTTGTACTTCTTGTTGGCTTTCTTGACAGCTTCCTCTATGAACTCTCGTGCGTTGGCCCGCGTGCTGAAATCTTCAGTCATCAACCAGTTCCATGTGTATATCTTGCGGAGCTCGCCGACCATTGCAGCTATGACGACAGGGACCCGTCGACCTTCCCACTTTGCAAGGTATTCCAACATGTGAAAGCCACAGTCATGCCTATAAAGAAAAGAATCAGGTCAACTAAAGAGAACAGAAAAGTCGTAAACTTCAATGCAGAGGTGACAAAAAAAAGGTTTGGGATTGATGTGGAGGACACGTGGAAAAAGATAGTAATTACCGGTTTCCTTGCTTCGTAGTCGCGACATACTCGATTGGGAAATGACCGATCTGGACCCTTGAGTTTTTGTAGTGACGGTTCCATGTCTCTTTGAGGTTGTTGATGAAGAATTCAGCATGCGTAGTAAGGTCTGCATCAGTTTCTGAACGCATTGAATCTAGCACCTCAAATCGTTGGTTCTTCAGGTCAAGTCAAATTGTGTAGTGGTGACCACACTTGTCATGTGGGTCTTTGTAACACCCACGATGCGGCTATATCTCCCACGTGTCGGAGCACGACTTAGAGGCATAACCGCATTGTAGGTTTTGTCGCAAGAAGGGTCATCTTCACACAATCCCATGTAATGAACAAGAATGGGATAAAGAGTTGGCTTACAATCACCACTTCACACAATACTGAAATAAATCATACATCATTCAGAGTACACACATAGACCGACTACAGTCAAAGCCAAAAGAAAAGAAGATAACCCAACTGCTAGATCCCTGATCGCCCCAACTGGGCTCCACTACTGATCAATTGGAAACGAAACAACACAACGAACAAGATCTTCAACGAGCTCCCATCTGAGCTGGGTTGCGTCACCTGTACTGGTATCATCGGCACCTGCAACTGTTTGGAAGTATCTGTGAGCTATGGGGACTCAGCAATCTCACACCCGCGAGATCAAGACTATTTAAGCTTAAAGGTAGGACAGGGTAGTGAGGCGGGGCTGCAGCAAGCACTAGCATATATGGTGGCTAACTTACGCAAATGAGAGCGAGAAGAGAAGCAAAGCATGGTCGTGAACTAGAAGTGATCAAGAAGTGATCCTGAAGCTACTTACGTTCAAGCATAACCCAAGAACCGTGTTCACTTCCCGGACTCTGCCGAAAAGAGACCATCATGGTTACACATGCGGTTGATGTATTTTAATTAAGTCAAGTGTCAAGTTCTCTACAACTGGAGATTAACAAATTCCCATCTGCCTCATAACCGCGGGCACAGCTTTCGAAAGATAATACCCTGCAGGGGTGTCCCAACTTAGTCCATTATAAGCTCTCACGGTCAACGAAGGATATTCCTTCTACCGGGAAGACCCGATCAGTCTCGGAATCCTGGTTACAAGACATTTCGACAATGGTAAAACAAGTCCAGCAAAGCCACCCCATGTGCCGACAAATCCCGATAGGAGTCGCACGTATCTCGTTCTCAGGGCACACCGGATGAGTAAGACGTCGGGTTGGCATAGACCCTGGTTGCCCAAGGGGCGTCGGACATCGCTCGGTTTGGACCAGCACTCGAAGGAGCACTGGCCCGGGGGGGTTAAAATAAAGATGACCCTTGAGTCTGCAGAACCCAAGGGAAAAAGGCTTAGGTGGCAAATGGTAAAACCAAGGTTGGGCCTTGCTGGAGGAGTTTTATTCAAAACAAACTGTCAAGGGGGTCCCATAAATCACCCAACCATGTAAGGAACGCAAAATCCGGGAACATAATACCGATATGATGGAAACTAGGGCGGCAAAAGTGGAACAAAACACCAGGCATAAGGCCGAGCCTTCCACCCTTTACCAAGTATATAGATGCATTAATTAAATAAGAGATATTGTGATATCCCAACATAAACATGTTCCAACATGGAACAATCTTCAACTTCACCTGCAACTAGCAATGCTATATGAGGGGCTGAACAAAAGCGGTAACATAGCCAAACAACGGTTTGCTAGGAAAGGATGGTTAGAGGCTTGACATGGCAACATGGGAGGCATGATATAGCAAGTGGTAGGTATCGCGGCATAGCAAAAGAGCGAGCAACTAGCAAGCAAAGATAGAAGTGATTTCGAGGGTATGGTCATCTTGCCTGAGATCCCGCAAGGAAGAAGAACAATTCCATGAAGAAGACAAACGGACATAGTCGAACGGATCCTCACAAATGCGACGTTATCGGAACAAACCCGAAGAAGCAACACCGGAAAGAAGCAAACAACATGGTAAACAACCATCACATAAATATGGCATGATGCACAACCAAGTATGATGCACGTCCGGTTTAATGAGGCATGGCATGGCAAAGTGCAACAAACAACACTACAAGTTAAGTGGAGCTCAATATGCAACGAGTTGCATATTGACGAAACACCACATCAATTATTTAGTTCTCTCCCGTTTATGTACCCAACAATATTAAATGTAATTAAACATGGCAAGGGGTGAAGCATAAGTAAACTAACTATTTAGGCAAGTTTAAATGAGGCCGGAACAACAAACAACAATTCCAGAAAATCCTCATGTGCATATTTTAGATTTGGTACTGTTCTGCCATAAACACAATTTTAATGTTGTTAAACAGAAAAATAAAGTGCACCATGTTAAACTAGGCATTTTTCTACCCCATTTACATATAAAGTTTATTAAATTCGGAGTTACGGTTATTTAGTTATGAAATAAATCATTTTAACATGGCATTTAAGCAAATTAATGCAAACAGCAATTTAAACATTTTTAACATAAATGAAAGTTGCAAATTATGAAACTAGACAAAATTCTAAGCACTTTACATGTTGAAAACATTTTAATATGATGCATGGTTGGTGATTTATTATATGCATGGACAACAGGGGGCAAACTGTAAACATGCAGTTTTCTGGATAATTGGACAAATTTGCAGTAGCAGGAAAAAAAGGTGGGGCGCTGGGGGTGGCCTCACCCATGGGCTGAGGCCCGACTAGAAGCAGAGAGGGCCTGGCGCTGGATGCGGTCAACGCGGGCGCCGGAGGCGAGCGGGCGCCTCGTCCTGGAAGAAGCAGAGGACGCAGGCAGAGGCAGGCACGGGAAGCGGCAGGCCGGCGTGGTTCACCGGCAAGGCGACAGCGGGCGGCGGCGAACTGGAGCAGGTCAACGAGGCAGGGGGCCGAGAGGGACTTGGCGGGGCGACGGCTTCCTGGGACTTGGGCGGCTTGATGAAGAGGAGCAGCAGCGGACAGACGCGGCTCCTGCAGAGGGACTTGGCGCTATCCAGGCGGAGGCGGCGCTCAACGGCAAAGGCTGGAGGCCGAAGCAGGGGAGGCCGTGATGCAGAGGACGTCCAGGGCACAGGGATCCGGCGCGGTGGCTCGTCTGGTCTCGATCCGGGCGGTCTGCAGGTGCGGGCGCAGGAGGAGCTCAGGGCTGGGTCCACGAGAGGAAGCTCAGGTGCTGCTGCCGTCGGTGGAGGCGAGCTCCATGGGGCGGCCTTGGGTGGTCTGCACGGGGAGACGAGGGGAAAGCAGCAACGACGTGGGGATGACCATGGATGCTCCTGCAGGTTTTTGTAGAAGACAGAGAGTAGGTGAGAGAGGGAACCAGAGGGAACGGGAGAAGGAGAAGCAACGAGAGGGGTGCGGGGTCCAGCCTGATGGAGGTGATCGCTGGCAGTGACGCGGGTGCATCTCCGGCGAGGGGCTCGATGCGGCTGCGGGCTGGCTCCTCGGCCAGGAGGAGGGAGGAGTCGAGGGGAGCCATGGGAGGGCTCTGGTTGGTGGGTTTTTGGATCGGGAGGAGACTAGTGGAATGGGGATCGAGGGGAGACAGCTGGCCTGTGGGTGGCTGCGAGATGGATCTGGGGAGATCCCGAGGAAGGAGGCGGTTGGTCGGCTGGCGGCGGAGACGGGATGGATGGATTGGACTAGGGTTTGATCGATATATATATATATATATATATATATATATATATATATATATATATATATATATATATATATATATATATATATATATATATATATATATATATATATATATATATATATATATATATATATATATATATGGTAGACTAGGCTTAGGGCTATCCGGTCCCTCCGATCGTAACCGGACGGCACGAGAAATAAATAGGTAGGGAGTCCAAATAAGAAAACGGGGATGTTTTATAGATGTTTGGGGATGATCCGAATCCATTGGTGATGACTGAGCAGGTCGGGTTCGGGCAAGTTTCGGACGAGCAAGCGAGGGGTTTGAGCACTGAGCAAAGAGATTAAGCGGCCAGACAAGAGGGACTCGAAAAACCCGGTTGGTCTCGGAACGGTCAACGGAAGCAAGGCGGACGCGACAACTACGAGCGGATGCAAGTTTTATGAAAACATGCAAATGCAATGCGCATGATGCGATGACGAATGCAACAAACAAATAAATAACACAGCTGACTCGCAAAACAAGGAAGGCATCTAGAGCATCGGTCTTGGGGCGTTACAGTCTTGTGGTGCAAGCTCCTGGAACATGGGGAACAGTACGTGGATGAAGGAAAAAGAAAAGGCGGGGTTCACATCAAAAACAGCAATGATGTAGTTGGAAAAATGATATCTAAAGGTATCACCGGATGCACTAAGAGGTACATGAATGAGAAGGCAGCAAGTGTCCAAAAGTACACCCACATAGAATGTTTAGTTGCCATGTGTAATTAAAATAAGTTGCCATCCATGTATGAACAAAGTTGCCCAGTATTTTAGTTGAAGTTGCCACATAAGTTGCATTAACAAGCAAATCAAATTCATTTTACATGGCAGCTGTTGCCACATGAAAACAGCTGTCACAAAACAGTGTGTAGCCCACATGTGAAGCATATCTACTGGCAAAACATAGCATGGGAGGGAAAATGTGCAAAAAAGAAGGAATACTCACACATTTCTTCACTGTGAGCTTGAATTCACCATGCGCGGCAAAATGCTTCCTCAGGATTTTATGGTGGAAGTCACCATCCCATATTTTGCAAGTCACACTGTACTGCATGATTGTTTTCTCGGGACAAATATCCATATGCATGTTGATGAAGTCAATCCCACATGCAACTACATTCCTCGACATTTCACCGAGTGGCCTCACAGACTCGGCAAGATCACCCAGCTCAGCGTACGTTGCATCACATTGTATGATCTTGGTTCTGTCCAAACATGAGTGTATGAAAATGATATAACATGAAAGAATCATGTATATTAAGTAAAAAATAAGAAATAAAACGTAAACAGAGCATCTCTAGAATAGCAAAAGGAAGAAAAATAAAGAGAAAAACAAATGAGGGGTTATGTGGTGTGGCCATTACGCTTTCAGCTCCTTCATGTGCTTGCTGTTGGACCTCGCATTTCCAAAACGCTTGACAATATCGTACAACTGGTTCTGACCCTTTATGGCCTTGACTTCTGGCTCATAGTCATCTGCGGGTGGTGCGTGAACTACCCTATGCTGCCTCACAGAATCAGGGGTGGCACTTCTAACGATATCCTCAGATACCGACTCAGCAGGCGTGTTAGAACTTGATTGCCCCTAACCTTGTGAGGACCTCCTCTGCAATGTTGCCTCCTCAATCATGCGGTAAGCTTCATCAAGTGACGGCATAATCTCCTCAGGGGTGGCTGCAAGGATCAAAACAGTGGGTTAGGATACCTGGAAAACAAACAAGTTTAGTGTGAAAGAAAGGGTGCAGAATATGAAATGTAGGTGCAAAAAATAGGGAGTTGCCATGTGGAGGTAACTCCAGTTGCCAGGTGTAGTGCACTGTAGTTGCCGTGTGGCAACAACTACAGTTGCCACGTGGGTTGAACTGTAGTTGCCATGTTGCATCAACTCCAGTTGCCATGTGCTTGCCAAATGGAACTACAACATGGCAACAAACTGTAGGTGGCATTGTGCAGCAACTCCAGTTGCCATGTCCATCAAATAAGATTTGCCATCACCAGTGAGAAACCAAAAAAAGCTTGGGACAAAAGCCGGACTAAAAAAATGTTTACAACAAAATGATAAACACAGAAAAAATGTACCTTGCACAATTGGCTCTTCAAACTTCACAGCCTTCCTGCCATCAGCCATTGGTTGCGCCATCATTGGGGCCATGCCTGCCGGGAAAGCAAAGGCAACTGGCATAGGACCTTGCACCACTTGTTCATCTTGACCGCGATCAATGCCAAGGCTAAAGCTCGGTGGGGTGAAAGCCATTGCGTGCCTCTCCTGCCTACTAGCCGGACCGCGAACAACTTGCTTGGCAGAATCCAGGGGTGACAGATCAACAAACATTTCTACCTCATCTACTGCAGAATCATCAGGCTTATTAGTAGGGCGGGGCGTGTTGTTAGCGGTATCAATCGCAATTTTCTTGCCAATCTTCTTGTTTGGGCTGTAGGGGACACCAATGTTGACTGGGAGCTTAGAAGTGCGCAGATTTAAGCTGGGGTTCTGCATGGCGGGTAAAGACGTAGTCTGCTCCGGACGTTCACCTCCGTGAGTCGTGCCCAACTTGCCACCTGGGTTAGTTGTACCCCGGACTTTTGTTTTCTCCATAACATTGCTTTTGGCAGGTGGTGGGAACAGTGTGGACGCAAGCACATAACCAAAGTCATCTTTGTCGCTCCTAGCTACAGCTGGTGTGTTGGGTATGTCTGCAGATTGCTTGCGGGGGCTACGGCGCCTAGGTGGAAGACCAGCTCGCGAAATGATCGCCGTAGCAACCTCTGGACCACCAAAAGCTGGAGCTGTTGTGCCAGGAGTCTCACCTGTGGATGGCATATCATTCTGAATTGTTGCTGCAACCCTTTCTTTTGTGGACGCAAAAGTTCCACCACCCATGCGCTTGGAATCTGTATCAGATGAGCGGGAATCTTCCTTGCTTAGGTTGATATCGGAGTGTCCACTTCAACACTTGCTGATCGAGTGGCATGGGTCACGGCAGCATCCTTCATTGCCAGCAGAGTGGGCAATATCTCAGTAGTCCTGGCAGATACTGACTCATCACTCCCAGATGTACGAATGCCTATTGTTGTAGCCTGCACATCTGCAACCGACGGAGATGGTCGGCCACTTGCATCAGAGCTAGTGGGAACAGTGGATGGTGCAGCAGCAGTTTTGTCGACTGGCGCCTCATGAACATCTGAGTTGCCACCTGTCGACAACTTTGAATGAATGCGTTCGAGTGCGTCTCTGGGGTTCTGCTTGGTTACGCGTGTAGTAATCTTCTTCACCCTGAAAGAAAAGCACATAAAGAGTGTAAAAAATTGAACAAAAATAGTTGCCATGGTAGCCATCTTAAAAATAAAAAAATGTGTGATGTGCGAGAGCTGCCATTTGAGAACTAGGTATGGATGAGCACACAAGACAATGTAGGGGGGTGGAAGCCAATGGAAAGCTGGTAGTTGCCATATAAGTGGAATAAGAATTGCCATGTGGCCTAGTTAGCAGTTGCCATGCAGAACAAGCAGGAGTTGCCATGCAGCAAAAAAAGGAGATCATGAGAAAACAGCAGTTGCCATGTGGGACTGATGGCAGTAGCCCATGTGGCAAGCTGGACAGCTGCATTGAAAAGCAAAACAGGTAGTTGCCACATAAATGTATAAACTAAAAAAGTTGTATATGATCTACAATGCATCAGGCAAAAATGTAGCACTATCACAATGAAAAAACAAGGATAACCAACTTCTTGACTGTCTTCCTCAAGTCTGCCAACACGACAGGATCCCTGGTATTGGACGTCAACGTACGAGGAGACGACCTAGTGGAAGGGGTGTCACCAGCAATGGGGGCACCCTTGTTCAATCGGGCAGAAACACGGGTTGGTGTTGGTGCTTGTTTCTTCATAACTGCTCGTCCACCAGTTGTCGCCTCACTTCACATATAAAAATGGCAAAAAAAGGTACCAAGTGTGAGACACGAAAATCATGCCACGCTTAGCAAACAATGAATAAAGGGGCGGTCTGTTAAAAAGGAGAGACAAACAAAACACTAAATAGATGTCGAACCTCCTCCTAGCAGCTAAGGGATTGGTCCTAGACCTCTTGCCAATAGAGCCCTGCCCAACATCCTCTGGAGCCCTACCCCTCTTTGAGGGCGACACCCCCTTGTCTCTCGCAACTGTCTGTTCAATGACTTTCTTCGATGGGGGGACATCTGGTGCAGCCTTGTCCTTCTTACCACCTTCACGAACTTCAACATGTTCATCGTCGTTGGTTTCATGTTGCACATTTTCCATGTCACATCATCGTCCTTGTCAAGACCAGCATCTCCATCTAGTTCATCTTGTGTGTCAGGAAGCTCCTGGGAGCTGTTGTAGTCATACCGGACACGGCAACCAGTTGGCCGATGTGTCCGTTCTGCAACAAACGGTGTGAACTGCCTCGCAACCGCGTCGCTGTCAGAGCCATTAAGTGCAGTCCAACCCTCAACCAACTTCCCGAGAAAGCTGGTCATGCCGGAAGCAAACTGCCCAACTAGATGCTCAACATGTGCCCTCGCCTGTGCACGAAACAAAAAGCAGCAATAACCAACCATATTAGAGTCATGTGTGCAAGAACAAATAAAACAAAACAACCATAGATATATATCAAAAAAAGAAGAAGAGAAAAACAATTTCAAAAAACAAAATTAAAAATCCTTGATTACCTTAGCAAGACAAGATGGAGCTGAGTGCCCGTCCATCCACTTGCCAAAGTTTTGAGGCCCACCAAACACGCTGCAGTCTATAGCATGCTTGGCCATTAGCTGGAAATCGTCAAAAACAGCTAGGATGTAAGAGAGAAAATAAGGAACGGTGACTAACAATTCATGTATTGCAAAAAAAGAGGAAGAAATTAGAAGTTTCAACACGGATGGCGGAGTTGTCGTGTGGTGTCAGACATGGGTGCCATGCGCAGACAGCCATGGCTAACAAGGTATTCATCTCTTGTTAGGCACATATGGTTGTCGTATGGGGATTTTTCATATCTTATGCAACATCGAAATTGAAGAATGTCATGCAAGAAAGGAGGCAGAACTAACATGCAGTTTCCCATATTTCGTATCAGTTATCTTGTCTGCGGCAAGCACAGCTTGACAACATCGTACGTCCACGCAGAGACAACAAACTTATGTGGAGGTGGCGGGCCTCCTATCCTAGTAAAGTCAACGGTGGACAGATCAAGACGATCACATACATGAGCTGGTGTACATAGTAAAAAAGAAAAATATGTTAGTTGCCATCATGCTATGTTGAAAAGGAAGCTAATGTAGATTCCTTCAGTCATCAAGTTGGAGGGGAATGAAAAGGAAGAGATTTGCCATCTATTTGTGTTAGTTGCCATCATGTTGTGTTGGCAGTTGTCATATTGTTATGATGATAGTTGCCACAAGGTCAACATCATGGTTGCCATGCATATTGTATAAACAGAGAGTGGATGTATGAAATGAACATTTTTTTCTTTGTGTGTTGTTGAAAAATGCTATTGCCTTGTAGGCAGCAACCACAGATGCCATGGATCAAATAGAAGTCACTTTCACATGTAAACAAATTCACATAAACAAATGAAAATAGACGGGTTGCATGCATGATCTTGTATGGTTCACACTTATCAACAGCTGACATGTTGATTTGGGAAAACATTCAACATGGTAAGAGAATTTGCAAAATAGTAGGGAAAGGATACCATTAAATGGAGTCGACAACCCTTCTTGTACTTCTTGTTTGAGAATGCATAATGCAGGAAGTCTGCGATGAATCTACACCAATTCATGTTCTTCACGTCTTTCAGCTTCGCTTGCATGACACAAATTTCAGGACAAGAAGTTGCCGCATCAGCATTCAAATGAAAAAACATCAAAAACTGGCAGTGACTAGCTTATAGATGACATCAGAGTCAAAAGATTGAAGGAAGAAAGGAGTAGAGATAGAGCATTCACCAGGATGGGGAAGCACTTGTTGCTTGGGCGAAGAGATGTGGTAGGCGCAAAGACAGCTGAGATCAAGTACATGAGTAGCTTCATCTTAAAAACCTCGCCATGGGTTTTCATACTCACCAGCGAATTTGCCAGCACAGTCGTGTTCGGCATGGATGCTGTCCCAGGAAACAAACGGGCAAACAACGTTTCCTTAGTCTTATTATTGACCTCATACGGGACTTTGATTTCTCCACGAGGCACACCCAAAGTGCAGAACACGGATTCCTCATCCAACGGCAGCCTTCCACATCCCGGAATCACAAATTCCCTGGAGGCAGGATCGTAAATCTCACCAAGCTAGTCGCATACAAAGTTCACTAGGTTCTTGTACCGAACATCCATCAGAGCCTGCATCCCCATCTCACCAGTAGCTCCTTTCTGCTCATCGGTAAATCCCTCGGTCAATATAGTCAGGCGTTCTTGTGAAGCCCTATTGCGATAACGTTTCTTCTTCTGCATAACAGACAAATGATCATTTGTTGCCATATTTCAATGTCATGAAAATTTAGTTCCTAACAGAAGATTGCAAACTCAATGTGACATTAAAACATACGGGGGTGGAAAGTTACCTCATCGCCATCTTTTGTCCGACCAGTTGCGCAATTCTGTTGTGGTAACTCCATGAAGTCATCATCGTCTTGATGGTCGCCGCGAGCCATTGTGCTGAGGTAAGAACAAAACACATGTCAGGGTTGAAGGAAATATGCCCTAGAGGCAATAATAAAGTAATTATTTATTTCCTTATATCATGATAAATGTTTGTTATTCATGCTAGAATTGTATTAACCAAAAACATAATACATGTGTGAATACATAGACACACAGAGTGCCACTAGTATGCCTCTACTTGACTAGCTCGTTAATTAAAGATGGTTATGTTTCCTAACCATAGACATGAGTTGTCATTTGATTAACGGGATCACATCATTAGGAGAATGATGTGATTGACTTGACCCATTCAGTTAGCTTAGCACTTGATTGTTTAGTATGTTGCTATTGCTTTCTTCATGACTTATACATGTTCCTATGACTATGAGATTATGCAACTCCCGTTTACCGTAGGAACACTTTGTGTGCTACCAAACATCACAACATAACTGGGTGATTATAAAGGTGCTCTACAGGTGTCTCCGAAGGTACTTGTTGGGTTGGCGTATTTCGAGATTAGGATTTGTCACTCCGATTGTCGGAGAGGTATCTCTGGGCCCACTCAGTAATGCACATCACTATGAGCCTTGCAAGCATTGTAACTAATGAGTTAGTTGCGGGATGATGTATTACGAAACGAGTAAAGAGACTTGTCGGTAACGAGATTGCACTAGGTATTGAGATACCGACGATCGAATCTCGGGCAAGTAACATACCGATGACAAAGGGAACAACGTATGTTGTTATGCGGTTTGACCGATAAAGATCTTCGTAGAATATGTGGGAGCCAATATGAGAATCCAGGTTCCGCTATTGGTTATTGACCGGAGACGTGTATCGGTCATATCTACATTGTTCTCGAACCCGTAGGGTCCGCACGCTTAAAGTTCGATGACGGTTATATTATGAGTTTATGTGTTTTGATGCACCGAAGGTAGTTCGGAGTCCCGGATGAGATCAGGGACATGCCGAGGAGTCTTGAAATGGTCGAGACGTAAAGATCAATATATTGGACGACTATATTCGGACATCAGAAAGGTTCCGAGTGATTCGGGTATTTTTCCGGAGTACCGGAGAGTTACGGGAATTCGCCGGGGAGTATATGGGCCTTATTGGGCTTTAGGGGAAAGAGAGAGGAGAGGCTGCGCCCCCCCCCCAAGGCCTAGTCCGAATTGGACTAGGGGGAATGGCTGCGCCCCCTCCTTCCTTCTCTTCTCTCTCCCCTTTCCTTGACTCCTACTCCTACTACCTGGAAGGGGGGGGGGAATCCTACTCCCGGTGGGAGTAGGACTCCTCCTAGGGCGCGCCCTAGAGAGGGCCGGCCCTCCCCCTCCTCCACTCCTTTACATACGGGGAGGGGGCACCCCTTGGAGACACAACAATTGATCCCTTGGATCTCTTAGCCGTGTGCGGTGCCCCCCTCCACCATAATCCACCTCGATAATATCGTAGCGGTGCTTAGGCGAAGCCCTGCGTCGGTAGAACATCATCATCGTTACCACGCCGCCGTGCTGACGGAACTCTCCCTCAAAGCTCGGCTGGATCAGAGTTCGAGGGACGTCATCGAGCTGAATGTGTGCTGAACTCGGAGGTGTCGTACGTTCGGTACTTGATGAAAAATTAGACTTTCTTGCAATTAACCGTATACTATATAATATGATTTTGCTTAAAAGTTTGGAACTACTACTATTTGCTATTTGGAAGTTAAGTAAACATATCGTTATTTGGACTTTACCAATAGATACTTCTATCATATTATTGACTCAATAGGTTTTTATATCTTGACGCATTTGTTAAGAGAGACCTGAAGGATTGGAGTATCATCAAAGAACTAGCTATGGACAGGGATGCGTGGAAGCTTGCTATCCATGTGCCAGAGCCATGAGTTGGTCACGAGATCTTATGGGTTTCACCTCTAGCCTATCCCAACTTGTTTGGGACTAAAGGCTTTGTTGTTGTTGTTGTTGTTGTTGTTGTTGTTTTTGTTGTTGTTACGCATTTGTTACTTGTACTATTGATATTCTCCTTCTGATCACATGATTAATTTAACCTTATGCATTCCTGCAGGATCAAGTTGCTTCACCTGCAGAACTTGCAAAGGCATATATGGGTTCAAGATGTTCAGAGGGGGCACCGTTACGCCTTATATTGCATGAACCCTCCTCCCTTTCTGTCAAATCAATAGAATCTGGCACAATACAAATAGCTAAATCTCCAAAGGCCCCACTTCTCGGAATTCCAAGATTGTCTGCTTCCACACCCTTTGATCGCCTTGGAAGCAACTATAGGACTCCAAATAAATCAACAATACACAAAATGTCATCATCTCCTTATTTTAAGGTTTAATTTCCTTATTTTATTTATTCAGTATATTATTAATTTATTCTTATGGTATGATTACTTGGAATATCAGAAATGTAAGTTAATTATGTATTGTACCTTTGACCAATCCCTTGAGCAGTATTGAAACCACATGCATTACTCTTTCTGCCGTGTCATAGAATGATGTCCTGTCTGGTTCCAATGCACGTAATATCTATTTCTATCCTTGTTTCGAGCAAGGAAAAAAAAGGCGCTCCTAGGCGCTCGCTTAGGTGTGCTTTGCTTTGGCACCTGGCAGTACAAAAAAATCAGCCGTCAAGGTCCCCCGGTGAGGAATAAGCCTTCTCTGGTGAGATATCAATCTCCCCAGCCAGATTTGACCTTCCCAGCAAGTATGTATATGTATCCTCCCTGGCGAGGATTCAACCACTCTGACGACAAATTAACCTATTCTCGCAAGGAATCGAGCTTCGCTGTGGCTGGTTGCCATCACTGCAGCGAGGGAGGTGGCGTGAGGGTGGCTCCCTAATTTGCTGTGTATATATGCGCTTTTAGTAGAATGCAGCTGTATCCAGAATAAAGACTAGAAAGTGTTCAGCTAGGGTCCATGTGTACTACACTACTGCAGCCAACAAGAGATTCATGAATAGAAAAATCGAGTGCGTTGTCGTCTCTATCTTGTGTAGTAGTCAAGTGCCAGGGGAGATAAGATGGCAGAAATACTTACTTTGAAGAACAGCTGAAAGAATTGAATACCACACTACAGCCTATACATTCTTCACACTAACCATTTCGTGCAGCGTCCGTACAGGATGCCAAGGCACGCCTGGGCGACACCTAAGTGAGTTAAGCGTTAGGCAGTGGCAAAACGCCTAAAATATTTTTTCCTTGCTCAAGCATAACATCCATCTCTAGCAGGTCTAGTCTTTCTAACTTGTGTTCAATCAATTTATTCAGGGTCATGTTTCTTCTAGGGACATATGTGGTACTGTATCTTCATCATATCAGACTGCAAACAGCGTTCATACATTTGGCAGGCAGGTACTCATTGGTGAAGCACAACTTGTTTTGTAGTATATTTACTTTGTGTTGGTTGTTAGTTTTTGTGCTATTATATTGAGTTGATATTGTACTACATTCTAAATTTTTCATAGGGATTAGCCATGAGATGAAATCTTAGAATCTGGATTCAGCAATTTAAGCGTACATGCTTATTTTTATAACCGGTTAACTCCTCCCCTTAAAGCTGCAGGAGGATACATCCATAAACCATGCTTTCAGATTTTCTTGACTGCACCCTACCTATCTTCCTGTGTAAAATAAGCTCAACATATTGACGTAAAAATTCTATTATATTTTCAAATCGGTGAAATTTTTTCTTGATATTATTCAGGTTTTAAAATGCTATCTTTGCAGTCAGTAGTTGACACCAGGTATTTCGGCACAAGAATGATTCTACATAAATAATGTTAACCCATGCTTCATTGTCCAATACATGTTTAATTCCAACACTAATTTTGTATTGGTTTTGCGTTCCTGAACAATATATAAGCATTGAATACAGTAACATCCATTGCATTTACATTCAGAAATTTGTTTTCGTGAAAAGGATAAAAATCCATCAGTGTGGGATAGACAAAAAATATTAAGAGCCCTAGCATCCTGTACAAAATGGTTTTGTTAGAGATTTGCATGAGGTTCATGGGCCAGATATAGCAACTGCGATTCAATTCATGAGCCTATGTTGGCAGTTTTGAACTACATGGCTACTGTGCTATTTCCCCAATGTTATGCCATTAAGTTATCTAATTTATGTGCCCTTTGATGTTCTACCAATATTACTGGCTTATTTTGTATGCTGCGTTGTGCTGTTAGTAATTATTTATAAATCAGCAGTTCCTGAGGAGGAAGAATATTGCTCTCAACAATGAGACTGTGTCTGTTGGCCCCATACGCAAAATGCACCAAAGATATAACAGAGTATCATCACTCTTGGAAACATGGCCTGGTTATCGTGAGTATCCTGGTAATGATGCAAGCAAACTAGATGAAGGTTTCGAAC
Source organism: Aegilops umbellulata (assembly GCA_032464435.1). Taxonomy (NCBI): domain Eukaryota; kingdom Viridiplantae; phylum Streptophyta; class Magnoliopsida; order Poales; family Poaceae; genus Aegilops; species Aegilops umbellulata. Next base: position 152,648,451 of record CP136058.1, on the reverse strand, counting down.
ACTCCACACAAACTCAAAAGTGTCTGCGTCTGGCTGAAGTTGACGATGGCACTCTACGTATCTGTGGCAACAGTTTTGTTCAAGCACCAGCTCAATCAACTGAGATGGCCGCAAAGATATTGAAACAGCTTGATACATTAGTCCCTTCACCTCCAGAGAAGGAAAGCACACCAGAAATGAAGCAAAAAACATGGAAATGCCCTGGATGTTGAGGATTCTATTTCTCGGAGAAAGGAAATACCATCTCAGGGCAGCCTTTTGGAATCATCTTCGTCATTCATCCCAGCTGCAATAGATGGCAAGGCTGTTGATGCTATGTCAAACGGTTCTGCCCTCCTCCTAGAAAGTAAATCATCCTCTGAATTAATAACTTCACCCAAGGTAGGACCATATGACTAAAAATATGATATTATCTTCTATACTCTGCAGCTACCTTTTTGAGATATATTATGTAGCTATTAATGTTTTTCTTGTAGGATTCTCTGGAGGTGGAGCACTGCAGTGGAAGTATTGAAATTGAGAAAAACTACTCACCAATCCAGGAACATACTGCTAACAACTCTGGAACAACAAATAAGGAGAATCTCCCAACAGCCTCTTTGCGAAGCTATTCTCCTTCCAATCTGGTGTTATCTAGTGAAATAAAACGAACCAAAATGCTGGCTTCATCAAATGGCTTCTCATTCCCTGTCACGACTGCACCGGGTGCCCACTCACAGGCCCATCCAATGCCTACTATGGCATCTCCACCTGCACTACATGTTGGAAAGCACAAATTTTCTGCACTACCAAGTGTGCCAGTTACTTCCCCGGAAAGTGCTCCAAGGTCTGATTCTGATCGAGCTAGAAAACATTTTTTTTACTCTGAAGTGTTTTTGTATTTTCCTGCTTAATAAAATTGGAACAACCATCAGTTATCAAGTAGATACTGCAATGAAGAAATGCTACTTTGGTTTCCTCCATTTATGTTAGAGCACTATTAGCTTGTTAATCTTGAGCCTGCCATTTTTGGTTCCACTTCTCCAGTTAGAAGGGTATCTGCTCAGTTGATGTTCAAACTGTTGGTCTATAATTCTGAAGCTTGCCATGTTTATTCACCTCTCCATTTATTTAAAAATTGTTGGTCTATAATTCTGAAGCTTGCTCAGTTGATGTTCAAACTGTTGGTCTATAATTCTGAAGCTTGCCATGTTTATTCACCTCTCCATTTATTTAAAAATTGTTGAAGCCTGGACATTATTTTATTTGTCTTTGCAGGTTTTTGAAACGAGTTTCAGAAGAAAGCTCAATTTCAGACAAGCACAATAAGAAGTTAAATGGAGAAATTCCGTCGGTTTCTTCCAAGGGTGCTGGACATGTTGCATCATTCACTAGTAACCCTGTATTTACTGTTGCCAATTCCAAGCCTGCAACCTTAAGTAATGGGCTAGAACATACATCAAAATCATTTGCCTCTGCTGTTCTGGCTTCTAATAAACCAAACAACTCATTTTTGTCTACAAATACTGCCTCTTCCCAATCTGCTAGAGCACCAACATCTGGAAGTGCCAATGCGCCTTTCAATTTCTCACCAAAGTTTGGTGGTGCAAGTTTGTTAGCTGCCCAGAACAAATCCAAGGCAGGAAGCAGCAGTGCCCCATTTAATTTCTCTCCGCGGTTTGGTAGTGTGAATTTGGTCACGTCTCTGGATAAGTCCAAAGTAACCTCACCTGAATCAACATTGTTGTCTGGAAACCAGTTCGCCCAACCAGGAAATAACAATTCATTGTGCACACAGAGTTCAGCAAGTAAGTCGGATATGATGTCTCCGGAAGAATCAAACATGGGGATCTTACCATTTGGTTCAGCACCTCTGAGCCCTAGTCCTTTCAGTTTGAGCTTTGTAGCTGCCTCTGGCACGGCCTCTGTGATTACAACTACTCCACTGCCTCTGCCATCTATGGCTTCTTCTGCTTTGGGGTCTAGTAAAGCATTATTGTATACAATGCAATCGCTCTGTAATTGCTTTACTTTATCACTAAGCGGTAGCGATAGTCGTGGAAGCAATAGTTGGTGAGATGACAACGATGCTACGATGGAGATCAAGGTGTCGCGCTGGTGACAATGGAGATCATGACGGTGCTTCAGAGATGGAGATCACAAGCACAGGATGATGATGGCCATATCATATCACTTATATTGATTGCATGTGATGTTTATCCTTTATGCATCTTATTTTGCTTTGATTGACGGTAGCATTATAAGATGATCTCTCACTAAATTTCAAGATAAAAGTGTTCTCCCTGAGTATGCACCGTTGCCATAGTTCATCGTGCCGAGACACCACGTGATGATCGGGTGTGATAAGCTCTATGTTCATCTACAACGGGTGCAAGCCAATTTTGCACGTGCAGAATACTCGGGTTAAACTTAACGAGCCTAGCATATGCAGATATGGCCTCGGAACATTGAGACCGAAAGGTCGAGCGTGAATCATATAGTAGATATGATCGACATAGTGATGTTCACCATTGAAAACTACTCCACCTCACGTAATGATCGGACATGGTTTAGTTGATTTGGATCACGTGATCACTTAGATGATTAGAGGGATGTCTATCTAAGTGGGAGTTCTTAAGTAATATGATTAAATTGAACTTTAATTTATCATGATCTTTGTCCTGATAGTATTTGCATAACTATGTTGTAGATCAATAGCTCGCGATGTTGCTCCCCGTTTATTTTGATATGTTCCTAGAGAAAAACTATGTTGAAAGATGTTAGTAGCAATGATGCGGATTGGATCCGTGATCTGAGGATTATCCTCATTGCTGCATAGAAGAATTATGTCCTTGATGCACCGCTAGGTGACAGACCTATTGCAAGAGCAGATGCAGACGTTATGAACGTTTGACAAAGCTCGGTATGATAACTACTTGATAGTTTAGTGCACCATACTTTACAGCATAGAACCGGGACTTCAAAAATGTTTTGAACACCACGGAGCATATAAGATGTTCTAAGAGTTGAAATTGGTATTTCATACTCATGCCCGTGTCGAGAGGTATGAGACCTCTGACAGTACTTTGCCTACAAGATGGAGGAGAATTGCTCAGCTAGTGGGCATGTGCTCAGAATGTCTGAGTACTACAATCACTTGAATCAAGTGGGAGTTAATCTTCCAGATAAGATAGTGATTGACAGAGTTCTCTAGTCACTATCACCAAGTTACTAGAACTTTGTGATAAACTATAATATGCAAGGGATAACAGAAACGATTCCCAAGCTCTTCATGATACTGAAATCGACGAAGGTAGAAATCAAGAAAAACATCAAGTGTTGATGGTTGACAAGACCACTAGTCTCAGGAAAAAGGGCAAAGGGAAGTAGGGGAACTTCAAGAAGAACGGCAAGCAAGTTGCTGCTCAAGTGAAGAAGCCCAAGTCTGGACCTAAGCCTGAGACTAAGTGTTTCTACGGCAAAGGGACTGGTCACTAGAAGTGGAACTGCCCTAGATACTTGGCGGATAAGAAGGATGGCAAAGTGAGCAAAGGTATATTTGATATACATGTTATTGATGTGTACCTTACTAGTGTTCATAGAAACCCTTCGATATTTTGATATTGGTTCAGTTACTAAAGAGTAGTAACTCGAAACGGGAGTTGCAGAATGAACATAAACTAGTTAAGGGCGAGGTGACGATGTGTGTTGGAAGTAGTTCCAAGATTGATATGATCATCATCGCACACTACCTATACTTTCGGGATTAGTGTTGAACCTAAATAAGTGTTATTTGGTGTTTGCGTTGAGCATGAATATGATTTGATCATGTTTATTGCGATACGATTATTCATTTAAGTTAGAGAATAATTGTTGTTCTGTTTACATGAATAAAACCTTATATGGTTACACACCCAATGAAAATGGTTCGTTGGATCTCGATCGTAGTGATACACATATTCATAATATTGAAGCCAAAAGATGCAAAGTTAATAATGATAGTGCAACTTATTTGTGGCATTGCCGTTTAGGTCATATTGGTGTAAAGCGCATGAAGAAACTCCATGTTGATGGGCTTTTGGATCACTTGATGCTTGCGAACCATGCCTCTTGGGCAAGATGACTAAAACGTCGTTCTTCGGAACAATGGAGCGAGCAACAGATTTGTTGGAAATCATACATACTGATGTATGTGGTCCGATGAATGTTGAGGCTCGCAGAGGGTATCATTATTTTCTGACCTTCACAGATGATTCGAGCAGATATGGGTATATCTACTTGATGAAACATAGGTCTGAAACATTTGAAAAGTTCATATAATTTCAGAGTGAAGTGGAAAATCATCTTGACAAGAAAATAAAGTTTCTACAATCTGATCGCGGAGACACATATTTGAGTTACGAGTTTGTTCTTCAATTAAAACAATGTGGAATAGTTTCACAAATTCGTGCCACCTGGAACAGCACAGCATAATGGTGTGTCCGAACGTCATAACCGTACTTTATTGGATATAGTGCAATCTATGATGTTTCTTACCGATTTACCACTTTAGTTTTGGGGTTATGCATTAGAGACAACTGCATTCACATTAAAAAGGGCGCCATCTAAATCCGTTGAGACGACACCGTATGAACTGTGGTTTGGCAAGACACCAAAGTTGTCGTTTCTTAAAGTTTGGGGTTGCGATGCTTATAAGAAAAAGTTTCATCCTGATAAGCTCAAACCCAAATCGGAGAAATGTGTCTTCATAGGATACCCAAAGGAGACAGTTGTGTACACCTTCTATCACAGATCCGAAGGCAAGATATTCGTTGCTAAGAATGCATACTTTCTAGAGAAGGAGTTTCTCTCGAAAGAAGTGAGTGGGAGGAAAGTAGAACTTGATGAGGTAACTGTACCTGCTCCCTTATTGGAAAGTAGTTCATCACAGAAATCTGTTCCTGTGACTACTACACCAATTAGTGAGGAAGCTAATGACGATGATCATGTAACTTCAGATCAAGTTACTACCGAACCTCGTAGGTAAACCAGAGTGAGATCCGCACCAAAGTGGTACGGTAATCCTGTTCTGGAGGTCATGTTACTTGACCATGACGAACCTACGAACTATGAGGAAGCGATGATGAGCCCAGATTCCGCGAAATGGCTTGAGGCCATGAAACCTGACATGAGATCCATGTATGAGAGTTTCTCACTCATATCTACAAAGCTAGAATTGTCGCAAAAGGTTTTCGACAAGTTCAAGGTGTTGACTACGATGAGAGTTTCTCACTCATATCTATGCTTAAGTCTATCCGAATCATGTTAGCAATTGCCGCATTTTATGAAATCTGGCAAATGGATAAAAAAACTGCATTCCTTAATGGATTTATTAAAGAAGAGTTGTATATGATGCAACCAGAAGGTTTTGTCTATCCTAAAGGTGCTAACAAAATATGCAAGCTCCAGCGATCCATCTATGGACTGGTGCAAGCATCTCGGAGTTGGAATATACGCTTTGATAAGTTGATCAAAGGATATAGTTTTATACAGACTTGCGGTGAAGCCTGTATTTACAAGAAAGTGAGTGAGAGCACTACAGCGTTTCTGATAAGTATATGTGAATGACATATTGTTGATCGAAAATAATGTAGAATTATTCTGCAAAGCATAAAGGAGTGTTTGAAAGGAGTTTTTCAAAGAAAGACCTCTGTGAAGCTGCTTACATATTGAGCATCAAGATCTATAGAGATAGATCAAGACGCTTGATAAGTTTTTTCAATGAGTACATACCTTGACAAGATTTTGAAGTAGTTCAAAATGGAACAGTCAAAGAAAGAGTTCTTGCCTGTGTTACAAGGTGTGAAATTGAGTAAGACTCAAAACCCGACCACGGCAGAAGATAGAAAGAGAATGAAAGTCATTCCCTATGCCTTGGCCATAGGTTCTATAAAGTATGCCATGTTGTGTACCAATCTATTGTATACCCTACACTGATTTTGGCAAGGGAGTACAATAGTGATCTAGGAGTAGATCACTGGACAACGGTCAAAATTATCCTTAGTGGAATAAGGATATGTTTCTCGATTATGGAGGTGACAAAAAGGTTCGTCGTAAAGAGTTACGTCGATGCAAATTTTGACACTGATCCAGATGACTCTAAGTCTCAATCTGGATACATATTGAAAGTGGGAGTAATTAGCTAGAGTAGCTCTGTGCAGAGCATTGTTGACATAGAAATTTGCAAAATACATACGGATCTGAATGTGGCAGACCCGTTGAGTAAACTTCTCTCACAAGCAAAACATGATCACACCTTAGTACTCTTTGGGTGTTAATCACATAGCGATGTGAACTAGATTATTGACACTAGTAAACCCTTTGGGTGTTGGTCACATGACGATGTGAACTATGGGTGTTAATCACATGGTGATGTGAACTATTGGTATTAAATCACATGGTGATGTGAACTAGATTATTGACTCTAGTGCAAGTGGGAGACTGAAGTAAATATGCCCTAGAGGCAATAATAAAGTTATTATTTATTTCCTTATATCATGATAAATGTTTATTATTCATGCTAGAATTGTATTAACCAAAAACATAATACATGTGTGAATACATAGACAAACAGAGTGTCACTAGTATGCCTCTACTTGACTAGCTCGTTAAGTAAAGATGGTTGTGTTTCCTAACCATAGACATGAGTTGTCATTTGATTAATGGGATCACATCATTAGGAGAATGATGTGATTGACTTGTCCCATCCCGTTAGCTTAGCACTTGATTGTTTAGTATGTTGCCATTGCTTTATTCATGACTTATACATGTTCCTATGACTATGAGATTATGCAACTCCCGTTTACCGGAGGAACACTTTGTGTGCTACCAAACGTCACAACGCAACTGGGTGATTATAAAGGTGCTCTACAGGTGTCTCTGAAGGTACTTGTTGGGTTGGCGTATTTCAAGATTAGGATTTGTCACTCCGATTGTCGGAGAGGTATCTCTGGGCCCACTCAGTAATGCACATCACTATAAGCCTTGCAAGCATTGTAACTAATGAGTTAGTTGCGGGATGATGTATTACGAAACAAGTAAAGAGACTTGCCGGTAACGAGTTTGAACTAGGTATTGAAATACCGACGATCGAACCTCGGACAAGTAACATACCGATGACAAAGGGAACAACGTATGTTGTTATGCGGTTTGACCGATAAAGATCTTCGTAGAATATGTGGGAGCCAATATGAGAATCCAGGTTCCGCTATTGGTTATTGACCGGAGACGTGTCTCGGTCATGTCTACATTGTTCTTGAACCCGTAGGGTCCGCACGCTTAAAGTTCGATGACGGTTATATTATGAGTTTATGTGTTTTGATGTACCTAAGGTAGTTCAGAGTCCCGGATGAGATCGGGGACATGACGAGGAGTCTCAAAATGGTCGAGACATAAAGATCGATATATTGGACGACTATATTCGGACATCGGAAAGGTTCCGAGTGATTCGGGTATTTTTTAGAGTACCGGAGAGTTACGGGAATTCGCCGGGGAGTATATGGGCCTTATTGGGCTTTAGGGGAAAGAGAGAGGAGAGGCTGCGCGCCCCCCAAGGCCTAGTCCGAATTGGACTAGGGGAGGGGTTGCGCCCCCTCCTTCCTTCTCTTCTCTCTCCCCTTTCCTTGACTCCTACTCCTACTACTTGGAAGGGGGGAATCCTACTCCCGGTGGGAGTAGGACTCCTCCTAGGGCGCGCCATAGAGAGGGTCGGCCCTCCCCCTCCTCCACTCCTTTATATGCGGGGAGGGGGCACCCCTTGGAGACACAACAATTGATCCCTTGGATCTCTTAGCCGTGTGCGGTGCCCCCCTCCACCATGATCCACCTCGATAATATTGTAGCGGTGCTTAGGCGAAGCCCTGCGTCGGTAGAACATCATCATCGTCACCACGCCGTCGTGCTGACAAAACTCTCCCTCAAAGCTCGGCTAGATCGGAGTTTGAGGGACGTCATCGAGCTGAACGTGTGCTGAACTCGGAGGTGCCGTACGTTCGGTACTTGATCGGTCAGATCATGAAGATGTACGACTACATCAACCGCGTTGTGCTAACGCTTTCGCTTTCGGTCTACGAGGATACGTGGACACACTCTCCCCTCTCGTTGATATGCATCACCATGATCCTGTGTGTGCGTAGGAATTTGTTTGAAATTACTACATTCCCCAACAAGGGTGAAATGAAAACACAGCCGACAGATACAGAAAGAACTGCATAAAGTAAGTATTCACTTGATATCATCAATGAACAGAAAATTAGAACTCTAATGGTTGCCCCAATGTTTAAGCATCTGAAAGAGGACAGTAATTGCCATGTGATGAACATACACAAAAAAGACAGGAAAAATAAATCAAAATGGAAAAGCAATTGCAGAAGCATGGCAAACTGGATGTGTATGAACTTATGAAGAAAGCAGTTGCCAGCTAGCAGAAATGTACTTGCCATATTGGCTCAATTAAAAGTGGCAACATGAGGCAAGATCATAGGAACACCCATACCCCGTATGATTGTCCAACAAGAAATGTGGCAAGTAAACACATTGGCTTCATTAAAAATGTACAGATCGTAAGGCACTTTAATAATGTTCAAGTTGCCATGTTAGCACAAGACACTACAAAGAAAGGCACACATCTTCCACTGCACGAACATATAATGTGGCAACTCACACCCTGTCCTCATATAAAAATGAGTTGCCATGTGTTCACGGCAAATGTACTAGGTTCAAATTGCCATGTTAAAATGCAAGACAATTCAAAAAAGCAGAAAACATCCACTACACATCATGTAATGTGGCAATTCACACCCTGGCCTCATATAAAAAAATGAGTTGCCATGTAGTACATCCAAATATGTTCAGAAATCACAAGTCAGCATGGCAAAACGCAAACTGATTCTATAGTACAGTGAATGTGCCCATTATCCTGCCTACAACATGGCAACAACCATAGTGTGTTCACAAAAGATTAGTTGCCACATGGAAATCATATTTGTGGCAACTGACACGGTTGATCAGGAAATTAGTTGCCACATGGAAAGCATATTTGTGGCAACTGACACGGTTGATCAGGAAATTAGTTGCCATCCAGTGAAGATAGTTGCTGAGAATGCCATGGCTGCCATTATACTACACTTTGAAATACATCTACCTAGATCTAGGGTTCATTCGCAACTATCATATCCTTAAAATTAACAACAAAAAACTCCCTACACTGATGGCCTTATCATTCTGAAGGAATACATAACTAACATCTAGAAAAAATCGCCGGCGTGTGGACAGGATAATGGGCAATACACACCGGCATGGCTACCACCGCGGATAGGCTGATCCACACCGGCATGGCTGCCACTGCAGCGACGTCGAAACTGCGCAGCCCTAATCGACAAGCACCGGACTCCACCGCCGACGGGGACACCGGAGCACCGCGAAACCCCCGGAATCTCGAGGAATCTCGAGCGGAAATTAACCACATAGGAGAGGGGGGAATGCAGGCAGAAATGTGAGTGTGGGATGGAGCATTACCTTCAATCTACGGGCACTCCGGCGAAGACGCTCCGGTCCGGCGAGCCCCACCAACCGCCGCGAATGCTGTCGACTCTTCCGCCTTCGCCGTCGCCTTCTTCTCTCGGCTTCTCCTCCAATCGATTGAACTAGTATGGATGGTGGGTTGGGGGAGTAATGAAGTGGAGGGAGTAATGGAACCGTGAGGGGATGGGGGGGGCAAAGTGCGAGACGTGGTAGACGACAACGACAGTCGAGCGTGGCGTGCGGGCGCCACGGCAGTTCCACCACACGCCCCGACCGTTGACCGCGGAAAGGAAACCGATGTGCGGGCGAACTCTCTCACACGCCACACACACGAGTTGTCCTATGTGGCACACAAAATCAGCCATTTTATGCCAAAATTCGTGCAAAAATAACTGGACGGCGATGAAGGCGTGTGGGTGAGTTGATTAACGCCCACACGTGTTTCCGAATCTTTATTATTGCTCGGTCGATACTTACCAAGTTTTTCTTGGCAGCCTTAAACCCTCTGAGCCCTTGTAGTAATCACTATTTTACCCCTTCCTCTCTTCGAATTCCCTTTCTCTTCTCCAAAACCCTAGCCCCACATCGGCGCCGTAACATGGCGTCTCGGGGAGGTTACGACGGCGGCTCCGCCACGGGAGGCAAGATCCGTAGGCGCCCTCCCTCCCGCGTCGCAGCTGCGTCACCCTATGCGCGCCCGGCTGCTCCTACTCATGCAGCGTCACACGGCGGTGAAGGGAGAGGCTGGCTCGCCCGTCTCATCTCCGGTGGCGCATCGCGCCTCCTCTCCTCTGTGTTTCGCAAGCCGCCTCCTCAGCTCGCCGCGCCTACGCTTACGGAACCAGAGTTGGTCGACGCTCCTTGCTCGCCGCCGCCGCCGCCTTTAGGTTGGTGCCTTGCTGATTTGTTTGCGTGCATTCTCCGATAGCTGTGTTGGCGGTTTGACTTGTCTGATCTGCGACTAGAGCGAAGTGTTTTCTATCATCCTGTAAAGCTCAAATCATCCAAGTTTTTCCAGCTTATCATCATAGCTTGCCAATGCACATGGCGGCCGATAGGTGAAGTCGATGGTGTGAACCATGGTTACTGTTTTTATCAGATTAGCGATTTATTTACCAGCAATCAGTAAATAAGATGCTGGTTCAATCTACCCTGTGATATGGGAGATAATCTCATTTTATTGTTAGTGGTTTCCACCAAACTCACACAAGCTGGTTTTGGAATGTAGAGAACGACATTCTAGAAGAAAACGGAGGAGGGACTGCTAACGTAAGCTGATTCTGTAACTCCATGGTGTACACGTCGTTGTTCTAATATTCTTTATTTTGTTGGGTACTAGTGCACTGTTTAACCATTTATCCTGACTAGACGCTGAATTTAAGCTCTTTTAAATGGCTAGTATACTAAATTTACCATTTATCCTGCCTAGACACCGAGTTTAAGCTCTTTAAACCACCTATCTTTCAGCACTATTTCGCAAGTGTTCTCAAAAGACAAAAAGCAGTGATACCACACCTTAGGTGGTACTATGCTACCACGGCAAGGTAGTACCTGCAAAAAGTTATGATTTTTTTAGAATATTGATGACAAAATATATGTCTACAATCCCACAAAACTTCAAATCCATATTTGATCTACCCGCAGAGAAACCAAAAAAAAACCATATATTGTCAATTTTTTTACAGAAATCTTCAAAACCTTTTAGAGGTGCTACCGTTTGTTGGTAGCACGGCAGCACAACTAAGGACACATTTATTAATTATTACTTCTTCGACCAGTTAATAGCATGCCCAACCTTAGGACACATTTCTCTATTTTCTTATTGTTCTAAGGTTACACTTTTACACTGTTCCTCTGCTAATTATTTTACTTCTCTAGCCTATTGGACTTTATAATTTCCTGTAATCCTGAGTGTCCAAGCATTATTGCTGCCCATGCAGAATCTGTCTACTGATAATCCTGAAAATTATCCCATTGATGGAGATGACATTCTAAGTTCTTGTTTCAATGGTAGTATTGATCTTGAAGAATTGTTGAAGCAGAAGACCTTTACAAGGCAAGTATTGGATATTCTAATATATCATTTGAGCAGTGTTAGTGTGGTACTCACCTCAGTTCATTCTGAACTTTCCAAATGTTCATTGTTCTGCAAGCTAAGGATATGATATTTAGGAAATTCACATCACCTTGTCCTGATGAAATGCACTAATAGTACACGAGGAAGAATGTTTCTGTTAACACACTATCAAGAACTGTGGGTTATCCTTATCTGGTTCCTTTGATATTTTGTTGGGATTTACTGGAATTCTCAGCGGCAAGTGCTTATATAATATAAGTTATATTTGTCATGTTGGTAGCAAACAAGTATCATTCAATGCCAATACCTGGTATCAAGATGTGGAAGGTTCCCTTTATTTGCTTTGTAAAGGACAATTGCAATGTTTGGCATGCGTGCATAATTTTGGCTCCTTATCTGTATGGTCCGATCACCATAGTTGCCAATGTTTCTTACCTATTTTCACATTTTCCTCAAATCCTCATCTGTATTGCTATTTTTTCCTGATACAGCAGAGAATATATCCTTCTGTGGATTTCTTTACATTCTCTTGGGTACTTACAACGACCTTTTCTGCATGGTGCACTTATAGTTCACGAGACAGTTACTTAATATCATTCCTCGAGGCTGGAGTAGTTGGGCCTAACTGTGGAGTTATTGCATTTTGTACAAAGGGAGATCAGCATAGAACTGTGGCATAGGGTAGTAGTTTTATTTTGTTGTTGCAGGTTTCAAATCAACATCCAGTTATGTTTATCACATGAACACTGGGGAACTAACTCCCTTCTTATTGTTCTGATTCCTTGTTTCTTATTCATCTTTATGTGTTTTCCTGTTTATGCAATTCAAATCTCACATTATTTTGTTGATTCCCATATATATCTGTTAATGTTAAAACTTGAGTTCATGTTCTGCTTCATCGTATGCATTATGTAAATTACAAATATATAAGTTGACTTAAGTTCTGTGTTCCACATTGTTTTGCTTATCTCTGAAATGTAGCCCTAACAGATCTCTCCGGAATAACTGTCTGTATGTTCTGTAGGAGTGAGTTTGAATATTTGACTGGGTTGTTGCGATCCAGAACTGTTGGATCCAATGCAATGCAGTCAGAAGTTAATAATATAAAGCAAACATTGTCTCCCGAGAAGGAAAAGGGATCTAGAGACTTACCTGTTGATTTCTCCATTAAATCATACAGTATCGCTGTGAGTATGCAATTCATGCTGTCCTTTTAAATGTTCAAAGTGTTTCCGACGCACTGATGAAAAATTAGACTTTCTTGCAATTAACCGTATACTATATAATATGATTTTGCTTAAAAGTTTGGAACTACTACTATTTGCTATTTGGAAGTTAAGTAAACATATCGTTATTTGGACTTTACCAATAGATACTTCTATCATATTATTGACTCAATAGGTTTTTATATCTTGACGCATTTGTTAAGAGAGACCTGAAGGATTGGAGTATCACCAAAGAACTAGCTATGGACAGGGATGTGTGGAAGCTTGCTATCCATGTGCCAGAGCCATGAGTTGGTCGCGAGATCTTATGGGTTTCACCTCTAGCCTATCCCAACTTGTTTGGGACTAAAGGCTTTGTTGTTGTTGTTGTTGTTTTTGTTGTTGTTGTTGTTACGCATTTGTTACTTGTACTGTTGATATTCTCCTTCTGATCACATGATTAATTTAACCTTATGCATTCCTGCAGGATCAAGTTGCTTCACCTGCAGAACTTGCAAAGGCATATATGGGTTCAAGATGTTCAGAGGGGGCACCGTTACGCCTTAGATTGCACGAACCCTCCTCCCTTTCTGTCAAATCAATAGAATCTGGCACAATACAAATAGCTAAATCTCCAAAGGCCCCACTTCTCGGAATTCCAAGATTGTCTGCTTCCACACCCTTTGATCGCCTTGGAAGCAACTATAGGACTCCAAATAAATCAGCAATACACAAAATGTCATCATCTCCTTATTTTAAGGTTTAATTTCCTTATTTTATTTATTCAGTATATTATTAATTTATGCTTATGGTATGATTAGTTGGAATATCGGAAGTGCAAGTTAATTATGTATTGTACCTTTGACCAATCCCTTGAGCAGTATTGAAACCACATGCATTACTCTTTCTGCCGTGTCATAGAATGATGTCCTGTCTGGTTCCAATGCACGTAATATCTATTTCTATCCTTGTTTCGAGCAAGGAAAAAAAAGGCGCTCCTAGGCGCTCGCTTAGGTGTGCTTTGCTTTGGCACCTGGCAGTACAAAAAAAATCAGCCGTCAAGGTCCCCCGGTGAGGAATAAGCCTTCTCCGGCGAGATATCAATCTCCCCAGCCAGATTTGACCTTCCCAGCAAGTATGTATATGTATCCTCCCTGGCGAGGATTCAACCACTCTGACGACAAATTGACCTATTCTGGCAAGGAATCGAGCTTCGCTGTGGCTGGTTGCCATCACTGCAGCGAGGGAGGTGGCGTGAGGGAGGCTCCCTAATTTGCTGTGTATATATGCGCTTTTAGTAGAATGCAGCTGTATCCAGAATAAAGACTAGAAAGTGTTCAGCTAGGGTCCATGTGTACTGCACTTACTGCAGCCAACAAGAGATTCATGAATAGAAAAACCGAGTGCGTTGTCGTCTCTATCTTGTGTAGTAGTCAAGTGCTAGGGGAGATAAGATGGCAGAAATACTTACTTTGCAGAACAGCTGAAAGAATTGAATACCACACTACAGCCTATACATTCTTCACACTAACCATTTCGTGCAGCGTCCGTACAGGATGCCCAGGCACGCCTGGGCGACACCTAAGTGAGTTAAGCGTTAGGGAGTGGCAAAACGCCTAACATATTTTTTCCTTGCTCAAGCATAACATCCATCTCTAGTAGGTCTAGTCTTTCTAACTTGTGTTCAATCAATCTATTCAGGGTCCTGTTTCTTCTAGGGACATATGTGGTACTGTATCTTCATCATATCAGACTGCAAACAGCGTTCATACATTTGGCAGGCAGGTACTCATTGGTGAAGCACAACTTGTTTTGTAGTATATTTACTTTGTGTTGGTTGTTAGTTTCTGTGCTATTATATTGAGTTGATATTGTACTACATTCTAAATTTTTCATAGGGATTAGCCATGAGATGAAATCTTAGAATCTGGATTCAGCAATTTAAGCGTACATGCTTATTTTTATAACCGGTTAACTCCTCCCCTTAAAGCTGCAGGAGGATACATCCATAAACCATGCTTTCAGATTTTCTTGACTGCACCCTACCTATCTTCCTGTGTAAAATAAGCTCAACATATTGACGTAAAAATTCTATTATATTTTCAAATCGGTGAAATTTATTCTTGATATTATTCAGGTTTTAAAATGCTATCTTTGCAGTCAGTAGTTGACACCAGGTATTTCGGCACAAGAATGATTCTACATAAATAATGTTAACCCATGCTTCATTGTCCAATAACATGTTTAATTCCAACACTAATTTTGTATTGGTTTTGCGTTCCTGAACAATATATAAGCATTGAATACAGTAACATCCATTGCATTTACATTCAGAAATTTGTTTTCGTGAAAAGGATAAAAATCCATCAGTGTGGGATAGACGAAAAATATTAAGAGCCCTAGCATCCTGTACAAAATGGTTTTGTTAGAGATTTGCATGAGGTTCATGGGCCAGATATAGCAACTGCGATTCAATTCATGAGCCTATGTTGGCAGTTTTGAACTACATGGCTACTGTGCTATTTCCCCAATGTTATGCCATTAAGTTATCTAATTTATGTGCCCTTTGATGTTCTACCAATATTACTGGCTTATTTTGTACGCTGCGTTGTGCTGTTAGTAATTATTTATAAATCAGCAGTTCCTGAGGAGGAAGAATATTGCTCTCAACAATGAGACTGTGTCTGTTGGCCCCATACGCAAAATGCACCAAAGATATAACAGAGTATCATCACTCTCGGAAACATGGCCTGGTTATCGTGAGTATCCTGGTAATGATGCAAGCAAACTGGATGAAGGTTTCGAACACTCCACACAAACTCAAAAGCGTCTGCGTCTGGCTGAAGTTGACGATGGCACTCTACGTATCTGTGGCAACAGTTTTGTTCAAGCACCAGCTCAATCAACTGAGATGGCCGCAAAGATATTGAAACAGCTTGATACATTAGTCCCTTCACCTCCAGAGAAGGAAAGCACACCAGAAACGAAGCAAAAACATGGAAATGCCCTGGATGTTGAGGATTCTATTTCTCGGAGAAAGGAAATACCATCTCAGGGCAGCCTTTTGGAATCATCTTCGTCATTCATCCCAGCTGCAATAGATGGCAAGACTGTTGATGCTATGTCAAACGGTTCTGCCCTCCTCCTAGAAAGTAAATCATCCTCTGAATTAATAACTTCACCCAAGGTAGGACCATATGACTAAAAATATGATACTATCTTCTATACTCTGCAGCTACCTTTTTGAGATATATTATGTAGCTATTAATGTTTTTCTTGTAGGATTCTCTGGAGGTGGAGCACTGCAGTGGAAGTATTGAAATTGAGAAAAACTACTCACCAATCCAGGAACATACTGCTAACAACTCTGGAACAACAAATAAGGAGAATCCCCCAACAGCCTCTTTGCGAAGCTATTCTCCTTCCAATCTGGTGTTATCTAGTGAAATAAAACGAACCAAAATGCTGGCTTCATCAAATGGCTTCTCATTCCCTGTCACGGCTGCACCGGGTGCCCAGTCACAGGCCCCTCCAACGCCTACTATGGCATCTCCACCTGCACTACATGTTGGAAAGCACAAATTTTCTGCACTACCCAGTGTGCCAGTTACTTCCCCGGAAAGTGCTCCAAGGTCTGATTCTGATCGAGCTAGAAAGCATTTTTTTTACTCTGAAGTGTTATTGTATTTTCCTGCTTAATAAAATTGGAACAACCATCAGTTATCAAGTAGATACTGCAATGAAGAAATGCTACTTTGGTTTCCTCCATTTAT
Source organism: Aegilops umbellulata (assembly GCA_032464435.1). Classification (NCBI taxonomy): domain Eukaryota; kingdom Viridiplantae; phylum Streptophyta; class Magnoliopsida; order Poales; family Poaceae; genus Aegilops; species Aegilops umbellulata. Next base: position 152,631,856 of record CP136058.1, on the reverse strand, counting down.
GTTAGAGCACTATTAGCTTGTTAGTCTTGAGCGTGCCATTTTTGGTTCCACTTCTCCAGTTAGAAGGGTATCTGCTCAGTTGATGTTCAAACTGTTGGTCTTTAATTCTGAAGCTTGCCATGTTTATTCATCTCTCCATTTATTTAAAAACTGTTGGTCTATAATTCTGAAGCTTGCTCAGTTGATGTTCAAACTGTTGGTCTATAATTCTGAAGCTTGCCATGTTTATTCACCTCTCCATTTATTTAAAAATTGTTGAAGCCTGGACATTATTTTATTTGTCTTTGCAGGTTTTTGAAACGAGTTTCAGAAGAAAGCTCAATTTCAGACAAGCACAATAAGAAGTTAAATGGAGAAATTCCGCCGGTTTCTTCCAAGGGTGCTGGACATGTTGCATCATTCACTAGTAACCCTGTATTTACTGTTGCCAATTCCAAGCCTACAACCTTAAGTAATGGGCTAGAACATACATCAAAATCAACTGCCTCTGCTGTTCTGGCTTCTAATAAACCGAACAACTCATTTTTGTCTACAAATACTGCCTCTTCCCAATCTGCTAGAGCGCCAACATCTGGAAGTGCCAATGCGCCTTTCAATTTCTCACCAAAGTTTGGTGGTGCAAGTTTGTTAGCTGCCCAGAACAAATCCAAGGCAGGAAGCAGCAGTGCCCCATTTAATTTCTCTCCGCAGTTTGGTAGTGTGAATTTGGTCGCGTCTCTGGATAAGTCCAAAGTAACCTTACCTGAATCAACGTTGTTGTCTGGAAACCAGTTCGCCCAACCAGGAAATAACAATTCATTGTGCACACAGAGTTCAGCAAGTAAGTCGGATATGATGTCTCCGGAAGAATCAAACATGGGGAGCTTACCATTTGGTTCAGCACCTCTGAGCCCTAGTCCTTTCAGTTTGAGCTCTGTAGCTGCCTCTGGCACGACCTCTGTGATTACAACTACTCCACTGCCTCTGCCATCTATGGCTTCTTCTGCTTTGGGGTCTAGTAAAGCATTCTCGGTGTCACCAATATTTGGCAGCAGTCCAATCACGACTGCTCCATCGTCGTTTGGCATGCCGAATAATGGTTCCGCTATGTCCATTAGCCCCTCTAGCGCTGTATTTTCATTCACTTCGGCCACACCTACAATACCAGATCCACCATCCTCAACACCACTATTTGGTAGCACGATCCCAACTATTGGCTTCAGTACAGGAACTGATCAGATGACTGTGGGGAATAACCATACTCTTTCTGTTACGGCCCCACCATTTGGCTTTCAGAGCAATTCACTGTCAACTCCAGCTTTCAGCGGCTTTCAGAGCAATTCACTGTCAACTCCAGCTTTCAGCACGCCAGCTACTCAATTCGCTTCCACCTCAACCACCTCACCTGGCATTTTCCAGTTTGGCCAGCAGAGTCAAGCTTCGTCAGGTGTCTTTTCAATGGGCACTGTCCGCGACAATGACAAGTCTGGCAGAAGAATTGTCAAGGTAAAGAGAAAGAAATAGGCTACTCTGTTCAAAGTTGATTGAGGCTCGGAACTTGCAGTCAAATTGGCCTGTGGACCAGCCTACATTGCAAATTGATATGGCTTCCAGGGATCGGCGAGTGTAGTGCAGCACATTTGTTCACTTGATATCGACTGATCTGGCATGAGATTGCCCGTGGCGTTTTTGGCACAGTACCTATGGTGGACTCTCTAGTCTATTTACAAAAAACATTTGTATATTGAAGTAATGTTTTGAGGTATCTGTTCTTGTTACTGCTCAGTCCTATGATCCTTGCACCTTTCTTCAGTCGATTCATGCATCGTTCATGTAGGGAAACACAATTTTGGTCTGTGTAATGAGAAGGGTCAGATTTGCGGGTTGCAGTACACTGGCAACTTATTGTTGGTTGCATCTCGTCCAGAGTTTTAGCCTCCCAGTTTAATGAGATTGATCTAACGTTGCCGTCCGCCAATTGTATTGTTCGTATTACAGGGTCCAACTGGCGCCTGTGTTCAGTGTCTTGCACCGGAACCATGATTTGCATTTTTAGATTAGTTAGGTAATTGCCTGTGATTTGCATTTCTAGATTAATAACTAGGTAATTGCCTGCAATGGGGAATAAATATTCTTGTATGTAAATCTGAGAATGGTTTTATCTAAACCAGGTGTGTTGGGTCAGTTTTGCGTCGTAGTTTTGTTTGGTTCTGGTCAGGTACGGGTATGAACATGTATGATTTCGCTTTAGTTAAACCTACAGTTCTCACCTGGTTATTAAACTGATTCTTAGGTCTCATTGTTAACCACAATACGATAGGCCATGGCCGCTGCCCAGATTGGCCTGCTCCGGCCACGTCCGTGACTGCCGCGCCCGGATCCGGCCTCCTCCGACTCCTCCCCATGGTCAGCGCATGGGGCTTTTGCGACCGCGCTGGTCACTGTGTAGGCGAGGCGGCGGTTGACGCCTTGGTCTCCGCGCTCCGGCTACCTCCGCGGCCAACGAGCCCGGACCTGGCTCCCGCGTCGACTGCTCTATGGTCTCCCCGGGTCTGCTGCTCTTGGATGGGCATCATGCGTCCGTCGGCAACGCCTGTGACCGCCGCCGCTCGCCGGCTTCCTTGGGCCTGCGCGCGAGCACATGATGCCCCCATTCTCCTTCTAGTATCTCCAACCAGGAGGACGCCGGGGCACATCTGAGGAGCAGCAGGATGCAGAGACGGTGCCCGGCCCAGTCAGAGGGTCAGCCGCTGCCTGCGGCGCGGACACGGGCCGGGACCGGGAGCAGGGTGAGGAGCCATGGCGCACACGGATGGCCGGGAGCACGAGGGAGCAGAGCTCCCGCTTGAGGAGAGAGGGCACGGTGGGGTATCACGGATCTGGCCGAGGTGGATGCAGGGGTGGCCGGAATGAGGAGATCGGGCGGCGCCGCCGGGCGCGCTCTCCCGTCGCGAGCGCGTTCGCAAGAGGGCTTCTTTATTGTCTCTTTTTTTGCGAGATTTTAATGTATCATGTTGCACAGATGGTTCACAAACCATTTCAGGAAATGGTTCCGACCCATAGATGGACACTCAGTTTTAGTTTGGTTTGGGTGAAAAGTCAAATAGGTTTGGTTTTGGTTGGGTTGACGGGAATACCAATAGGTTTAGTTCGGTTTGGGCTGCCAAGTTTATCCATGCAGGTTTGGTTGAAGTATGGTGTAGTTTTCAAACTTTTCTCAGGATTACTTGTATGACACTGTTGCGCTCGGCCACCGCCGTGCTGCTGTTATCTGCTAAAGCAAAGCCGAGGAAACACGCCCGCTGCGGACGGGAGGGAAAGCATCAAAGAAAAGGAAGATATGCACATATACGAGAGCTAACTTAACTGTGCATGTGAGGCCTTGCTTATGTTGACAACACCAGAAATGCCATAGTACCGATTCAGTTTGCCCAGACAAACGACAGCCGTTGATCTACCATCCAAGGGACGTAGGGGAATCGTACCGCTTCGCGGCCCAGATCGTCGTCGCAGCCGTTGATCTGAGAACGGACGGCTGCTATCGTGTCACTTACTTTCTGAAAGTTACCGCGCGTTGTCGTTTTACCTGTCGCTGTCTTCCCTTTTTACCTTGCTAAACTCCTTTTTAAGCTTGCCTCCGGTTTGTGGAGAGGGCATCTGGATTGTATCTGGGCCTGGCCCTTAAGCCGCCATGTTTCGGCTGGCCAGAAACCCTAGCTACTCTTGCTCGAGTGAATGAAATTGATCCCCAAAAATTGCCCAAAATTCGAGTGATTTCTTCTGTTGTCTGAGAATTCAGTGTCAGTGCTAGTTAGATCCTGACAATTGGTATCAGATGTGTTGGTTGTTGTCCTTGGAGGCGAGATCTGAGTCCCAGATCTGATCGAGCGGCGGCGGCGTGAGGCGGCGGTAGATAGATCGGCAGCAGAAAGGGAGTAGTGGTTCCTGGAGAAAACTTCTTCACTGTAAAATCCCACCCAACCCTCCCTTCCAATGCTGCTCGCTCCGGCGGCGCGGCCTCTACAACAACTTGACGGGAAAAGTTGATGCTTGTGTGGGCTGGTTTCCGGGCAACCGGTGCAAAATCCCTTCCCACCACTACCCGACTGAATCCTCAGGCTGGATCTGCAAGGAATGACCAACAAGAGCCCTGCAGACATGGCTGGAGAGACCCAAGACACCGATCTGTTGGAACTCGAGTCCTTGCAGTTGGACATCAAAACACTAAGGCAAGATCGGGAAGAGGACATAAAGGAGTTCTATAACTTCACACAGTCAGTCAATAGGAATTTTGCCAGCATCTAGAGAAACTTCAAGAAAATACAAAGCATCTTGCAAAAGTTGGCCACTGAACAGTCGGGAGAAGAAGAAGATGAAGATGAGGAAAGGCCAGATCCTCTCTCTAGACAGAGTAGCAATGCTATTCCACCAGGAAGGCCGAAACAACTACCAAACAACCAACTGGCCACTGATAAACAGGACCCAGCTACAGGGGGATCTGCTGTGTTAGTTGACCAAACTACATGCAGAGAACTGAACTTGGATGGCACTCCAAAAGGACTTTGTAGGCACCCAAATCATGCTGCCAACAAGCAGGAGTTTCACACGCCACAACAACAGCAAGTTCAGGGAGTGCATCACTTAATGACAGTTGAGGAATTTCCTGAAGCAGAGGTCAGAAGAGACAGACACATACCTTATGCTCCTGAAACCAGAAGAAATATACTTTCTGTCAAGCCTGCAAAGCTAAACATTGCTGAATTTGAAGGAGTGGATGCAGATTCATGGACACAAAATATAGAACAATACTTCTCAGCTTCTAGAACACCAATTGAGCAAAGAACTGAAATAGCAATTTCTTATCTGAAGGGAGAAGCTATACAATGGTGGAGAGGAACTGGGTTTATTGTCAGTAATATTCCTTGGCACAAATTCTGTTCTGCACTCACACAAAGGTTTGCTGTTACATCTGTGTGTGAAAATGTGAAAGCTTTTCACAAGTTAACTCAACATGCTACTGTTGCTCAATACATCTATGGATTTGAGCAGCAAATGAATTTGATGAGGAGGGATAACCGAGCAGTTCCTGACAACTACTACTTGCACAGTTTCATATCAGGACAAAACCCCTACATTCAAAGCCATCTAGAGTGTTTAGAACCCGCTGATAGGCAGAAAGCTATGTGGCTAGCAAGAAGGATTGAGAAATCTTGTCCTCCTTCCACTTCTCAGAAAACTTATGTTCCCAATTTCAGAAAAGGAACACAAAGAGAAATGCCAAAACCTCCAATGGCCACCAGTACAGCTCCTGCTTCTGTGATACAACAAGCAAGAGAGAAGGGCATTTGCTATAAGTGCAGAGAACCTTGGTTTCCTGGTCACAAGCAGGTTTCCAAGATGTCCCAAAAATCTCAGATTCAGGCCCTACAAGAACAAGCTGGAAATCCTGATATCATATGCATAGTTGATGCAGAAGAGGTCCAATCTGATGTGGAAGAGGAGCCTCCTAACAACATGAACTCAAAATCTCCATGCATGCAGCCATTGGCATACCTGAAGAAAAGAAGAAACATACTTTCAGACTGCAAGTCAAAATTGGAAACACTGTAGGACTGGCCCTGGTTGATAGTGGAAGCACTACTACTTTTATTTCCCTGCCCTTGCTGCACAATCTGGATGTCCTGCTACTCCAGTGAAACAAGTTCAAGTGACTGTAGCAAATGGGGGAAAATTATACAGTGATTTCTCACTCCACAAAACTTCCTACAACATCCAAGGAGTTGAACTGGTATCTGATTTCAGGTTCTTGCAGCTCACTGGATATGACATAATTCTGGGAGCAGACTGGATGTACAGACACAGTCCTGTTACCTTTGATTTACCAAACATCTCCTTGGGAATTAAACTAGTCAATGGTGAATCAATAACTTTCTTGGATGAGAGTCTGCCCAACAATCCTTGCACTCCTCTCTTGCAAGATATGGAGCAAATACTGGATAATATGCTCTCTGGAGCACTCATGTGGATGCAACCAGTGCAAGTGGACAGACTTATGGAGACTGTGCAAAAACCTGAAATTGCCAAAGTTCTTGACAACTACAAGGATGTTTTTGAAGAACCTACTGGCCTACCCCCCAAAAGGGATTGTGATCATGCAATCAACTTAGAGCCTGGAGCCCCTGTTATTAATCAAAGAGGATATAGATTGCCACACCATCAGAAAAATGCTTTAGAGGAAATTATCAAAGATCTCCTAAAGAAAGGGATTAAAAGATTAAGCCATAGTCCTTATTCCTCTCCTGCAATTCTGGTAAAGAAAAAGGATTTGACTTGGAGGTTGTGCATTGATTATAGAAAACACAATGCACACACAACTAAAAACAAATACCCCATACCAATGATAGAAGATCTCCTAGATGAATTAAATGGAGCAAAGATATTTACCAAGCTGGACCTGAGAAGTGGATATCACCAAATCAGAATGAAAGAGGAAGACATTGGAAAAACTGCATTTAGCACACACATTGGACTATTGAATTTCTGGTCATGCCCTTTGGAGTAACAAATGGACCTCCTTCCTTTACAGAGCTTATGCAGACTGTTTTGGGTCCATTGTTGAGAGAGTGTGTGCTAGTTTTCTTTGATGATATTCTGATTTTCAGTAAATCATACAAAGAACACTTGGAACATGTAGCTTTAGTGCTAGAAGCACTCAGTAAACATCAGCTGCATGTCAAGCTTTCTAAGTGCACATTTGCACAATCTAAGGTGGAATATCTTGGGTATGTAATCTCTGACAAGGGAGTTTCAACAGATCCTGCTAAAGTGGAAGCTATTGTGAGCTGGCCCACACCTCAGAATGTGACACACTTGAGAAGCTTTTTGGGACTAGCAGGATATTACAGGAGATTTGTGCAAAACTATGGTCTGATCTGCAAACCCTTGTTTGATGCACTGAAAAAGGATGCATTTCAGTGGACAGAAAAACAAGCTGCTGCTTTCCAGTTGTTGAAAAACAAAATGACCACTGCACCAGTTCTAGCCTTACCAGATTTTTCCTTGCCCTTTGTTCTTGAAGCTGATGCATCTGGCTATGGCATTGGGGCTGTACTCATGCAAAAAGGACAACATATTGCATTTTTGAGCAAAACCCTAGGCCCTAAAGCTGCTGGTTGGTCAACATATGACAAAGAAGCACTTGCAATCATTGAAGCAATTAAGAAGTGGAAACATTATTTTGCTTCATCCTCCCTCATAATCAGGACTGATCAACAGAGTTTGAAGTACACCCAAGAGCAAAAAGTAACTGAAGGAGTACAACACAAACTTCTCATCAAGTTAATGGGATACAAATTTACAGTGGATTATAAGAAAGGAAAGGAAAACAAAATAGCAGATGCTCTTTCTAGAGTTAAACATGCTCTCCTTGCTCTTGGTTCCAGTGCTGCAATTCCCACTTGGATTACTGAAGTGGTCAACAGCTACAAGGATGATGCTAAGTGTTCGGAGCTCATTACTAAACTAGCAATTGATCCCACTGGTCAGCCCGCTTACACACTTACCAGTGGAATACTCAGATTCAAGGGCAAGATTGTTATTGGCAACAACAATGAATTAATGAATTCACTGCTCACTTCTTTCCACAAATCTGAACTTGGTGGTCACTCTGGAGAGAGAGCCACTTATCACAGACTAAAGATTCTTTTCACTTGGTTTGGAATGAGAAAAGCTGTACAAACATTTGTACAATAGTGTCATGTATGTCAACTGAACAAAGCACAACATGTTTCCCCTCCTGGTCTGCTACAACCACTTCCAGTACCTGACTTTGCTTGGACACACATCAGCACGGATTTTGTGGAAGGATTACCCAAATCTGAGCACAAAAACTTGATCCTAGTGGTGGTGGACAGGTTTACTAAGTAGGCTCACTTTGTAGCTATGAAACATCCCATAACAGTCAGAACAATGGCTCAAGCTTTTACTGACAACATCTTCAAGTTACATGGATTGCCCACTGTCATAGTGACTGACAGAGACAGGATTTTCACCAGCAACCTTTGGCAGAGCCTGTTCTACAAGATAGGGATTAAACTATACATGAGCACATCATACCACCCTCAGTTTGATGGTCAGACAGAAAGAGTAAATCAATGTTTGGAAAACTATTTAAGGTGCATGGCTTTTGCTCATCCCAGGAAATGGCACACTTGGCTTTCCATGGCTGAATGGTGGTACAACACCTCTTTCCACACTTCCTTGCAAATGACACCATTTCAGGCTTTGTATGCTAGACCTCCTCCCATGATTGCTGAACTTGTACTCCCACCAGTAGAAGGAGATGATCACCAAGCTCAAGTGGAAAGAGACACAATAGCACAGCAGATCAAAGACAACTTGCTCAAGGCCCAAGAAAGAATGAAATTCTTTGCTGACAGGAAGAGATCAGAAAGACAACTAGCAGTGGGGGACATGGTCTGCGTTAAGCTACAACCATACAGGCACACCAGTTTAAGTATCCACAGGCACCTGAAACTCCTTTCCAAGTATTATGGTCCCTTCAGAGTAATGGAGAAAATTGGAACTGTGGCTTACATGTTACTACTACCTGAGGGCTGTCAACTACATCCCACCTTCCATGTCAGCCAGCTCAAGAAGCACCTCGGTCCATGTCATGGTTTTTGTCATGGCAGATGTCCTTAGTGTCAGGACTTTGTCGCGAGGCCAACGCATCCATGTGGTAGCTTGAGAGGGGTTGAGTGGGACGAGATACGCAGGGCGGATCAACATGCAAGACAAGGATTTAGACAGATTCAGGCCCCGGGAAACATCATCCGGTAAAAACCCTACATGCTGTTTGAGGCTAGGTCTCATTATCATCACGAGGGAGACGCCGTAAACCGGCTCTCCTCTTTGTGTCTAGCTCTAAGATTGTTTCTTCTTGCTTGTAGCTTGTCCCTCTTTGGGGAGCCCTACCCCTCCTTATATATGTTGAAGGGGCGGTTTACATGTGGAGTCCTATTAGGATTAGGACTAGTCTATCTCTAATACAAACCGGATATAAGTCCAGGTCTTAACTCCTTGTAAGACAAATATTCCTCATGCCTTTCCTCTTAAACCGGCCCACCATTAAACGTGAACCGGCTTTCTGGGCCTTGGGCCTTGTCATCCGTTTGTCCCGCACGCCGGATCACCAGTGAGTCATAATGACCAGGTGGGTTGCTTGTAAACCGCCAGGTCAGGGCGGGTCGCCAGTAACTCGCCAAGTGTCAGCGGGGTCTTCAGATAAACCGCCAAGTCCGGCTGGGTTAACTTCCGGCCGGTTTACACCACGGGGTATATCCCCAACAGTCCAGAAGCAGTACCAAACCCAAAACTACCACTGTTAGATGAGCAAGGACACATCCTGATACAACCTGAAGCTATACTTGAAAGGAAGTGATATCAGCATTCCCGTGGTCCAATGGCGTATCAAGTGGCTCAACCTGCCAGTGGAAAACGCTACTTGGGAGGATTCAACCTTCATTCAAAAGGTTTTTCCTGATTTCCATCCTTGAGGGCAAGTCTGTTCTTTGTTAGCGGGAATTGTCAGGCCTTGCTTCTGTCGGCAACACCAGAAATGCCACAGTACCGATTTAGTTTGCCCAGACAAACGACAACAGTTGATCTACCATCCAAGGGACGCAGGGGAATCGTACCGCTTCGCGGCCCAGATCGTCGTTGCAGCCATTGATCTGAGAACGGATGGCTGCTACCGTGTCACTTACTTTTTGAAAGTTACCGCGCGTTGTCGTTTTACTGTACCTATCGTTGTCTTCCCTTCTTATCTCGCTAAACTCCTTTTTAAGCTCGCCTCTGGTTTGTGGAGAGGGCATCTAGATTGTATCTGGGCTTGGCCCTTAAGCCGCCGTGTTTCGGCTGGCCAGAAACCCTAGCTACTCTTGCTCGAGTGAAGGAAATCGATCCCCAAAAATTGCCCAAAATTCGAGTGATTTCTTCTGTTGTGTGAGAATTTAGTGTCAGTGCTAGTTAGATCCTGACAGTGCACTAGCCTAATTTTTATCGAAAAAGGTAATAGCTCAGTAGGATGATTTTCCTGTGTTGAACTCTAATTCAGAATATCACATCTTGTAGCATGAATCATATTGTGTTGCTCACAAGAAAATAATGCGCATACGATCGATAAGAAAAGAAGTGTCACACATAGTATACCTGACTAGTTTTTGATTTAACATTCAAGTGTAGAAGAATCATTCCACTTTCATCCGGTAAACTGATTCATGTACTTCTTGTTCTTGCCTCGATTAACGCCACTTCTTGCTCTTGCCCCGATCAAGCATGCTTTATATCCATCCCTTGGCCGCTACCTAAAACCTGCAAACAGAAATGGCACACAAGAAATTAAAGCATGAAACGCTGGGATAAGCCCAACACGCATGCAGCGGCCGCAAAGACTCGCCGTTTCCCACCATCAACACAGGGTCTACGCGGTATTCATAGAGTGCAGTGCCTTGGAGCCAGGGACAGACTTTGTGATGCATATGACACTAATCTATGTTACCACCTTCATAGTGAGGATAACATATTTTTCGCGAATACGCAAAAATTGCGTATCTTTTCATTAATAGAAGAAGTTGAATGAATACAAGAATGTTGGTACAACACATGTTACAAACGCAAAGGGTAACATGGTGACCCGAGCATGGGGAGGGGGATGCTGAACGCCAACAATACTGAAGCGTACGTCCCAGCAATGATGAGAGCCAATCCTTTGGCACCGGCCTCTACCCATAGCCGTGCCTGATCCTTGATGTCCTGTATCACGCGGGCCGTGGATGGCCGTAGCCCATAAAAAATGCATGCGTTCCGGTGGCACCAGATGCACCGGGTCGTCAGCATAATCAGGGATGAGAGGCCACGTCTATGAGCCGTGGGTGCATGGTGGCAGGAGAGGCCCACCACACCGAAAGGCTCGATGCCTGGTCTGAGATCATAGCCGTGGAGCGGCACTAGGACAACATATCATGCCATAGCCAGTGGGGAGTAACATAGAGAGTGTCATAGGTGGTTGTATTTATTAGCTTATAGACTCATTTTGTTTTGGGAAGTGCTATGTAATGGTAACATATTATGTTATATTATGTTACTGCAAACACTTCTCTCCTCATTAACTACATGCCACATAAGCAAACTTATCTTGAGGTGTGTTATATTACTTGTTAAGTTACTCCCACTAAGACGGGCCATAGTGGGAATAACTTCAACAATAGCACAGAGTCCAACTCAGCAAATTTGACTAGTGGCAATGAGTTAATGAGGAGAAAGGTAATTTGAGCAACTTAGCTAGTTACCGTAACATCACATATCCCAATACAATATGTGTCTTATAACCTAATAAATGAAGCTTTGCATGAAACCATACTTATGTTACTACCCACTATGAAAGTAGTAACATAGCCTAGGGTCATGTGTATGTTACTAATGTAAGTTACTCTCCTCTATTGCTAGTCTAAGGCTGGTCATAGTGAGAGTAACTTAGCTATTAACCTAACATACCCCAAGATAAGTTTGCTTATGTGACATGTAGTTAATGAGGATAGAGGTGTTTGGAGTACTACATCCATCCTGGTTTATTGGCCCCCTTCGTATTTTGTGTCAAATTTGGACCATAGATTTAACTAACAAAATTTTAATGCATGTCACCAAAAATTATATCGTTGGATTCATATTTGAACATAGTTTCCCATGATATAGGAGAAGAGTAGGCAGAGGAGGAGGGGGCGCATGAGGAAGAGGTTTAGGGGGAGGTATGGGACAACAACAACACTAGGATGTGGAAATGGAATACACCGAATCCAATATGGAAACAGATGGAGATCACAATAAAAATGTTTGCAAGCGGCTAGTATCTCCTGATGGCATTGTCATCTTCCGAGGGCAACCCTTGGCAACCTTGGTAGGAAAAGTAGCGGGAACGATGCTTCCATTGGAAGGAGCGGCGGTCAGTGGAGGAAAGGAAGGAGTTGTTACGTGTAACGCCCCGAGACCGACGCTCCAAAAGATTTCCTTATTTTCGTGACCTCCGTGTGTTTCATTTTGCTTGCTCTATTTATTTTTGCATTGCATCATGTCATCATGCCGTCATGTCATTTAATTTTTAAAACTTAACTAAGTAAATTGCATAGATTTTGATCTATTTAAATCGAAGGAGTTCACATGGTGACTTCTCTTTATAACATATTCTCCCAATATTAGGGAGCTATATTAAAAATATTCCATTATCTTTGGAATCACCATAACATACCTGCACTTTAAGTTCCATACATTTTCTATCTCAATTCCTTGCCTCAAACTTTGCCAACAATTCTTATCTCTTTTATTGAGGCTCTACCAAAAATCTCAACATTTTTGGTCACTCCTAAACCTCGTCCTAGTTCAAACCATTTGAATTAAATTCAAATGAGTTTGAATTCAACTTCACACGTGTGCCCACTTCTATTTTTTCCGGATCAAGCACATTTTTATGAGTCCGGGATGATAGCCCCTTGCACAAATTCTTTCCGTTACCCTCTCTTTCTTTTATTTCTTATCTCTATTTTGTTTCTTTTCTTTTGAGAGAAAGAGAGAGGAGAGCCCAGCCGCCGGCCTCTAAGGCCCATCCGGCAGCCGCCTCCCGAACCCTAGCTAACTCTGCCCGATCCCCATCTCTCCCCCTCGTCCATCCCCCGCCGCCAGGAGCCATCTCTCGCTCGATCCCCCTCCTCTCGCCCTCTCCCTCGAGCTCCAACGGGAACCGCGTCGCCTGGCCACCGCCCGCTCCTCCCTCGACCCCGCCAGAAGCGAGCGCCGCCGAGCAGCTCCTTCGCCTCCGCTTCGTCGTCGTCCTCCATGGCGTCGCCTCTCTAAGCTCTGCCCCGCTGGATCCACGTCGTCGCCCCCGTCTCGAGCCCCGCCGACGTCCAGCCTCCTCGACCTCGACCTCGACCTCCTCTGCTTCCCTCGTCCTCGCTCGATCTCGAGCAGGGGAGCAGGCACGTCATCTCTCCCTCTGCCATGGAGCTCGCGTCCCCTCGCGTCGCGCCGCCGGTCTCCTCTTCGAGCAGGAGCTCCGCCTCCCCTGCTGCACGTCAAGGCCGACGCCGACCGCATCGTCCAACGCCAAGTCCCGGCCTCCTCTGCTTCGTGGTGACCACCACCATAGCCGCGGCTACTATCAACCAACCGCGCGGCTCGCCCCCTGTCTCGGCCGTGCCAAGTTCCCTGCTCCGCCTCCACACGCCGCCCGCACACGCTACCAACAGCCAGCGGCTCCAGCTGCCTCCATGCATCTCCGGTGACCTCCCGAGGCAGGGCCTTGACAAGTCCCTTGATGCCCCTCCAGATGTGCCAATGCCTCTGTTTGACCCATGTACAACTACACGGTGATGTCAAGTTCGACTACATGGAACCGCCAAGTACCACTACGATTGCCGCGTACATCTACGGACGCAAAAACCGGAACAACAAGTACCCCGACGTCACATGTACCACTACCGTCGCCGAGATCGCGAGAACCTCTACCCTCGACCCTAGAGCGTGCGAGAACGACTACTTCCTCTCCGCACCGGTCCGCTTCGAAAATGCACGCTTCGAAGGTATAACCCCGAGATGACCGTCCGAGAACGAATGCTTGTATTATATGAGATGCTCGAGTTTTGCACCATGATCGAATTGTCGCTTGCACGTTCCTCCTCGTTTGCCATGCCACCATCTTGTGGGAACCCGGTATCCGGGATCACCCCACCTTCTATCGCATGTCACGCTCTCGTCACTTTTCCTTTTGCACCGGTATCTTCGTGAGCTATCGGAACCGGAATGTTGCCGTGGCACCATTTTCGGATTCGTTGCCGTGTCACCCCTTTCTTCTACCACGGTGACAAATGCTTCATAACATGCTCATGTCAACATTTTCATAAAATTGCTTAAAACTTGCATATGTCATCAGCATCATAATAACAACATTTAAAATGTTTATATTTGTTGTTTCCATCAATTTGCTAAATGCATATGGGGATTTACCGGATTTGTTGTTTGTTATATCCGGCCCCATTTAAATTGTTTAGATGGTATAGTTTTGTTATGCTTCACCCCTTGCCATGTTAATCAACATTTAATATTGTTGGGTACATAAACGAGATTGAACTAAATAACTTGTCGTGGTGTTTCGTCAATATGCAACTCGTTGCATATTGAGCTCCACTTAATTTGTAGTGTTGTTTGTTGCACTTTGCCATGCCATGCCTCATTTAAACCGGACATGCATCATACTTGATTGTGCATCATGCCATGTTTATGATTGTGTGTTTACCATGTTGTTTGTTTGTTTCCGGGTTGCTTCTCTCGTTAGCTTTGGTTTCGTTCCGGAGTTGTGAGGATTCGTTCGACTACATCCATTTGTCTTCTTCATGGACTCGTTCTTCTTCCTTGCGGGATCTCAGGCAAGATGACCATACCCTCGAAATCACTTCTATCTTTTCTTGCTAGTTGCTCGCTCTTTTGCTATGCCTATGCTGCGATTCCTACCACTTGCTTACCATGCCTCCCATATTGTCAAACCAAGCCTCTAACCCACCTTGTCCTAGCAAACCGTTGTTTGGCTATGTTACCGCTTTGCTCAGCCCCTCTTATAGCGTTGTTAGTTGTAGGTGAAGATGAAGTTTGTTCCTTGTTGGAACATGGAGAGGTTGTTCCTTGATTGGAACATGTTTACTTGTTGGGATATCACAATATATCTTATTTAATTAATGCATCTATATACTTGGTAAAGGGTGGAAGGCTCGGCCTTATGCCTGGTGTTTTGTTCCACTCTTGCCGCCCTAGTTTCCGTCATATCGGTATTATGTTCCCGAATTTTGCGTCCCTAACGCGGTTGGGTGATTTATGGGACCCCCTTGACAGTTCGCTTTGAATAAAGCTTTTCCAGCAAGGCCCAACTTTGGTTTTACATTTGCCTCACCACCACCTACTTTCCCCTTGGGAGTCGCTCTCTCGAGGGTCATCTTTATTTAGCCCCCCGGGCCAATGCTTGTCTAAGTGTTGGTCCAAACTAGAGCCACTTGCGGTGCCACCCCTAGGCAACTTGGGGTATCTTTGGTTGCCGTACATAGTGTTCATCCGGTGTTGCCCTGAGAACGAGATATGTGCAGCTCCTATCAGGATGTCAGCGCATCGGGCGGCTTTGCTGGTCTTGTTTTATTACTGTCGAAATGTCTTGTAGCCGGGATTCCGAGGCTGATCGGGTCTTCCCGGGGAGAAGGAATATCCTTCATTGATCGCGAGAGCTTATCATGGGCTAAGTTGGGACACCCCTGCAGGGTTTGAACTTTCGAAAGCCGTGCCCGCGGTTATGTGGCAGATGGGAATTTGCTAATGTCCGGTTGTAGAAAACCCGAAGTTGATCTTAACTAAAATACACCAACCGCGTGTGTAACCATGATGTTCTCTTCTCGGCGGAGTCCGGGAAGTGAACACGGTATTGGAGTTATGCTTGACGTAAGTAGTTTCAGGATCACTTCTTGATCATAGTTGTTCGACCGTGCTTTTGCCTTCTCTTCTCGCTCTCATTTGCGTATGTTAGCCACCATATATGCTAGTCGCTTGCTGCAGCTCCACCTCACTACCCTGTCCTACCTTTAAGCTTAAATAGTCTTGATCTCGCGGGTGTGAGATTGCTGAGTCCCCGTGACTCACAGATACTTCCAAAACCAGTTTGCAGGTGCCGGTGAAACCGTGCAGGTGACGCACCCGAGCTCAAGGAGGAGCTCGAGGAAGATCTTGTTCATTGTGTTGTTTAATTTCAGTTGATCAGTAGTGGAGCCCAGTCGGGACGATCAGGGATCTGTGTAGCATTTGGGGTAGTCTTCTTTTATTTTGGTTCCATAGTCGGACCTTGATTGTATCTGTATGATGTAATGCTTTACTCATGTATTGTGTGAAGTGGCGATTGTAAGCCAACTATGTATCTCTTTCCCTTATGAATTACATGGGTTGTGTGAAGATTACCTCACTTGCGACATTGCCTTCAATGCGGTTATGCCTCTAAGTCGTGCTTCGACACGTGGGAGATATAGCCGCATCGAGGGCGTTACAAGTTGGTATCAGAGCCTTCCGCGACCTTAGGAGCCCCCACTGATTGATCGTTTTTAGCGGCCGAGTTGTGTCTAGAAAAATGTTTTGAGTCATTTAGGAATTATGTATCGGAGAGTTTAGGAATTCTTTTTACTTCCCAGTCTCCTCATCGCTCTGGTAAGGCATCCTGACGTAGAGTTTTGACTCTTCTCTTCTCAAATTTCACTAAATTTTTTTTAGGATCACGCGGGTATCTTAGAATCATTCCGATGGTTTTATGATGACAACATTGTCTTGGTGCCTCCTGTCAGCAGGGGTTTAGTGGAAGTGTCCCGGGGAGTTGAGCTCTGAGGTGTTGTCGTCATAATTTTATCGTTGCAGTTCTGGAATACCTGAGTTTAGTACGCCGACATCGAAAATCTCTTTTGTACAGTTGTTGGTGAGATAACCCTGATAGCCCAGTACTAAGGCGAGTGCGGGAGTATTGCCATAACTCGTATAACGGATGCTTTTCGAAGGTTGAGGTAGACGATTTCCGAAGGTTTCTTGGTTATGTGTTGAAGGATGGATACAACTGGATCTAGATATTGTTAGTTTGGGTGATATATTTTGTGTCCCCTGTATCCCCAACACCTGATTGCATAACCAGAAAGTTTCGGGAGTTTATAAGAGGGAATTCAAGTAGCTCCTAGAATATCTTTCCAACAGACACATGATACGATATGGGATCTATCATATGTTTGTTTCCGGCTTATTTCCTGAGCCAATCCTTTGTTTTGTTTTAAGTTGTGGTATGCGAGTTGCTTCAAAGTCAAATGCGGATTCCATACCTTTTCCGAGCGGTGTTCTCATATTCCTATGTGGATACCAATCCTTCATCATAACTGAGAGTGCCATGTCAATCCTTTTCAACCGGTGTGTCTCTCTTCAAGTGGATCCGATCACTTCAACATTCGCAAGATCAATTATCAGTTCTTCTCAACGGTGTTTGCTTCATCCGTTCCAAGTTGCCTTTGTTTTCCCGCCCTCCCACCCTTTTTCTTCAAGGACTCAGATTTTCTCAATCATGTATCCTTTATTTGTGAGAAGTCTCGTCACTCTTTTCTTTCAATGTTCTTATCCGGTGATTCTCAGGAAGATACTAACGAAGACTTAACTTCATCATTATTCGTTCTCTTTCTTCTCCGATGGATTCAATTCAAGCTTTCGGTGTCGATCATACCTTTTTCCTCGTTTCAAATGTTTTCTCGTACCGGTGCACCTCTTAATCATCCACTTCTCGCTATTCAATTGTTCCGGAGTGATGAAGATATCTCAGAAGATACAAGTTTCCATTCTCGATTCACTCAATTTCTTTTGAGGATGCTATCTCATTCAAGCCATTTAATTCAACTGATGTAATCTCTCTTTTCAAGTAATCGTTCAACGGTGTTTCTTTCGAGTGGGCCCTAACCCACAGGTCGTTTTCCAGGATTTTACCTGACTCTTCTAATTTCCCGGCGCGTCTCTCAAATTCTTTTCAAAGTTGACATAAGAATGAATTTTCACCAGTCATGTCTTTCTCCAAGTCTTTCAAATTCTTTCATCATTGATTCAACCTTTCTATTTTTCATTCCGGTTTGCCTCAACAATTCATGGTGGTGTTTCTCATCGTCATTCTCAACATTTGAAGACCGAAGAAGAATTTCTCTTAAATCTTGCTCCATTCTCTTCAAGATCCATGGTTCTAGCTTCATGCCATCCTCTCATAATTGTTTTCGATTGTGATAATTCTTTTCACCCATCCGGAGCATTTCAGAAGTCTTTTCAGTTTGATTCTCCGGAGCCCATCATCTCAGAATTATTCATTCAAGCGTTCAGCTCTCGTTCTCCAAATCTTACCGGTGCATCATTCAAGTATTCTCTAATCAGCTCGTGATCTATTCATTCATTTGTATCTAAATACCCTCAAGCATCTTCGTTCTTTTTATAATTCTTCCCGGTGTTTCTTTATCTTTTCTTTGTTCATTTTAAATTCTTACGGTGGTTCGTTCAGGATTTCACTTCCTTCGTTATCATGTTAATTCATTCGTTGTTTCCAAATTCCACCGGTGGTTCCATCAATACCTTTCCAAGTTTGCGCCATATCTATCTTAATCCTATCTACGAGAATAAGTGGTATGTCAAATCCATTACTTGTCATCAATTTAATTGGTGAAGGATAAGAATAATGTAATTCTTATTCTTGTTTCATCGAGTTAACTCAATTCCCTATTCCGGAGGTTCTTCAAATCCTTGGTTTCAATAGCTCATCTTTCTTTTCTGGAGTTCCAAGCTCTCGCTATTATATCATCAAGGAGATACATCTAAAGCATTACAAGGTTTCACCTCGTGTTTTCAACTTCTCTCTCTTTCTATCATCCTTTTATTGCCGGAGTTTTTCATGGAGGCTCTACATGGTGGTTTATCAAGGACCCTTTTCATTCTTCAACTGTTCTTCAAGATTTCTCTCGGAGTTAAGATCCGCCAAGCTTTACTCAAAATTTAACATGGTGTTCAACACATGTCTTGTTTTGAGGAGTTCAAGCATTCTTCATCTTGCATTCGGAGTGCAATTCTTTCTACCGTATCATTGTAGGTGGTATTATGTCATTCTTGATAATTTGAGTTCATGTTTCATGATTCACATGTTGTTAAGAATGAGGTATTTTAAACCCATCGACCTCTTCGTTGGAGTTATCTTGTGTCATGTTTCACCTAAAGCATTTCCTAAGGATTGTTGCTATTTAGGGTGCTCATAAATGACCCAAGTTCTTCTTTTATCCTCCCGGTGAAATAGTTTCTCGTCTCCTTGTTTTTATCAATCCAATCTCTTCCGTGAGTGGCAGGTTGTCACCTCATAATTTTGGGATGTTTTCCTTAAGCCGCTACAAGCTTATCCTTTCGTTGTTGATTTTCCAACAACTCCGTTCTAACCTTCTTGGAAGGAGGCTTCCCAAATTCAATTGTGGTAGAAGTTATCATTTCCTTCTCCGTTCTCTTATTCCGATGATCTATCTTCTATTCATCCGTCCCGGAGGCATTGTGAAGTTGCTCCCTTCGTCCATTAGTCTAGTTTTGCCAAGATCATGTTCCTTTTCCCTGGTTATCCATTCAACCGGAGTGTTGTGTCTATCGTTAATCTTTTAATCAGAGTCTCATCCAAGTGCTTTCATTTTGCCAAGTTTAAATTCTATTCCTCCATTTCCAACCGGAGTGTTGTATCATCTCTTCAATATCGTCTCATATTATCAAGTTTTCTTCTCTTTTCTACTGGAGTGCTGTCCAAATTCTGTCATTCTTGTTCCTTGACTATCTCATTATACCGAGGTGGTCATATTCTTTTCGCTCGTGAAGCTCTTTTTCCATGTTTTTCAACCTACAAGGTTTCCTTGTCCCTCTTTGATAATGGAGTGTTTGCAATCTCGTCATCTTCTTTGTATTCTTTCTTTCACTTTGTTCAACCTCTCCAGGTTCATTGGTTTCACTCGTTTGTCAAAGAAGCAACTTAGTTTTACCTCTCCTCTTTATCTTCCGTTTTCCCTCCGGTGCCATCCTAGATCTCGGGACGAGATCCTCTCGTAGTGGTGGAGTGTTGTAACGCCCCGAGACCGACGCTCCAGAAGATTTCCTTATTTTCGGGACCTCCATGTGTTTCATTTTGCTTGCTCTATTTATTTTTGCATTGCATCATGTCATCATGCCGTCATGTCATTTAATTTTTAAAACTTAACTAAGTAAATTGCATATATTTTGATCTATTTAAATCGAGGGAGTTCACATGGTGACTTCTCTTTATAACATATCCTCCCAATATTAGGGAGCTATATTAAAAATATTCCATTATATTTGGAATCACCATAACATACCTGCACTTTAAGTTCCATACATTTTCTATCTCAATTCCTTGCCTCAAACTTTGCCAACAATTCTTATCTCTTTTATTGAGGCTCTACCAAAAATCTCAACATTTTTGGTCACTCCTAAACCTCGTCCTAGTTCAAACCATTTGAATTAAATTCAAATGAGTTTGAATTCAACTTCACACGTGTGCCCACTTCTATTTTTTCCGGATCAAGCACATTTTTATGAGTCCGGGATGATAGCCCCTTGCACAAATTCTTTCCGTTACCCTCTCTTTCTTTTATTTCTTATCTCTATTTTGTTTCTTTTCTTTTGAGAGAAAGAGAGAGGAGAGCCCAGCCGCCGGCCTCTAAGGCCCATCCGGCAGCCGCCTCCCGAACCCTAGCTAACTCTGCCCGATCCCCATCTCTCCCCCTCGTCCATCCCCCGCCGCCAGGAGCCATCTCTCGCTCGATCCCCCTCCTCTCGCCCTCTCCCTCGAGCTCCAACGGGGACCGCGTCGCCAGGCCGCCGCCCGCTCCTCCCTCGACCCCGCCAGAAGCAAGCGCCGCCGAGCAGCTCCTTCGCCTCCGCTTCGTCGCCGTCCTCCATGGCGTCGCCTCTCTAAGCTCCGCCCCACTAGATCCACGTCGTCGCCCCCGTCTCGAGCCCCGCCGACGTCCAGCCTCCTCGACCTCGACCTCGACCTCCTCTGCTTCCCTCGTCCTCGCTCGATCTCGAGCAGGGGAGCAGGCACGTCATCGCTCCCTCTGCCATGGAGCTCGCGTCCCCTCGCGTCGCGCCGCCGGTCTCCTCTTCGAGCAGGAGCTCCGCCTCCCCTGCTGCACGTCAAGGCCGACGCCGACCGCATCGTCCAACGCCAAGTCCCGGCCTCCTCTGCTTCGTGGTGACCACCACCATAGCCGTGGCTACCATCAACCAACCGCGCGGCTCGCCCCCTGTCTCGGCCGTGCCAAGTTCCCTGCTCCGCCTCCACACGCCGCCCGCACACGCTACCAACAGCCAGCGGCTCCAGCTGCCTCCATGCATATCCGGTGACCTCCCGAGGCAGGGCCTTGACAAGTCCCTCGATGCCCCTCCAGATGTGCCAATGCCTCTGTTTGACCCATGTACAACTACACGGTGATGCGCCAAGTACCCCTCGGATCGTCAAGTTCGACTACATGGAACCGCCAAGTACCACTACAATTGCCGCGTACATCTACGGACGCAAAAACCGGAACAACAAGTACCCCGACGTCATATGTACCACTACCGTCGCCGAGATCGCGAGAACCTCTACCCTCGACCCTAGAGCGTGCGAGAACGACTACTTCCTCTCCGCACCGGTCCGCTTCAAAAATGGACGCTTCGAAGGTATAACCCCGAGATGACCATCCGAGAACGAATGCTTGTATTATATGAGATGCTCGAGTTTTGCACCGTGATCGAATTGTCGCTTGCACGTTCCTCCTCGTTTGCCATGCCACCATCTTGTGGGAACCCAGTATCCGGGATCACCCCACCTTCTATCGCATGTCACGCTCTCGTCACTTTTCCTTTTGCACCGGTATCTTCGTGAGCTATCGGAACCGGAATGTTGCCGTGGCACCATTTTCGGATTCGTTGCCGTGTCACCCCTTTCTTCTACCACGGTGACAAATGCTTCATAACATGCTCATGTCAACATTTTCATAAAATTGCTTAAAACTTGCATATGTCATCAGCATCATAATAACAACATTTAAAATGTTTATATTTGTTGTTTCCATCAATTTGCTAAATGCATATGGGGATTTACCGGATTTGTTGTTTGTTATATCCGGCCCCATTTAAATTGTTTAGATGGTATAGTTTTGTTATGCTTCACCCCTTGCCATGTTAATCAACATTTAATATTGTTGGGTACATAAACGAGATTGAACTAAATAACTTGTCGTGGTGTTTCGTCAATATGCAACTCGTTGCATATTGAGCTCCACTTAATTTGTAGTGTTGTTTGTTGCACTTTGCCATGCCATGCCTCATTTAAACCGGACATGCATCATACTTGATTGTGCATCATGCCATGTTTATGATTGTGTGTTTACCATGTTGTTTGTTTGTTTCCGGGTTGCTTCTCTCGTTAGCTTTGGTTTCGTTCCGGAGTTGTGAGGATTCGTTCGACTACATCCATTTGTCTTCTTCATGGACTCGTTCTTCTTCCTTGCGGGATCTCAGGCAAGATGACCATACCCTCGAAATCACTTCTATCTTTTCTTGCTAGTTGCTCGCTCTTTTGCTATGCCTATGCTGCGATTCCTACCACTTGCTTACCATGCCTCCCATATTGTCAAACCAAGCCTCTAACCCACCTTGTCCTAGCAAACCGTTGTTTGGCTATGTTACCGCTTTGCTTAGCCCCTCTTATAGCGTTGTTAGTTGCAGGTGAAGATGAAGTTTGTTCCTTGTTGGAACATGGAGAGTTTGTTCCTTGATTGGAACATGTTTACTTGTTGGGATATCACAATATATCTTATTTAATTAATGCATCTATATACTTGGTAAAGGGTGGAAGGCTCGGCCTTATGCCTGGTGTTTTGTTCCACTCTTGCCGCCCTAGTTTCCGTCATATCGGTATTATGTTCCCGGATTTTGCGTCCCTAACGCGGTTGGGTGATTTATGGGACCCCCTTGACAGTTCGCTTTGAATAAAGCTTTTCCAGCAAGGCCCAACTTTGGTTTTACATTTGCCTCACCACCACCTACTTTTCCCTTGGGAGTCGCTCTCTCGAGGGTCATCTTTATTTAGCCCCCCGGGCCAATGCTTGTCTAAGTGTTGGTCCAAACTAGAGCCACTTGCGGTGCCACCCCTAGGCAACTTGGGGTATCTTTGGTTGCCGTACATAGTGTTCATCCGGTGTTGCCCTGAGAACGAGATATGTGCAGCTCCTATCAGGATGTCAGCGCATCGGGCGGCTTTGCTGGTCTTGTTTTATTACTGTCGAAATGTCTTGTAGCCGGGATTCCGAGACTGATCGGGTCTTCCCGGGGAGAAGGAATATCCTTCATTGATCGCGAGAGCTTATCATGGGCTAAGTTGGGACACCCCTGCAGGGTTTGAACTTTCGAAAGCCGTGCCCGCGGTTATGTGGCAGATGGGAATTTGCTAATGTCCGGTTGTAGAAAACCCGAAGTTGATCTTAACTAAAATACACCAACCGCGTGTGTAACCGTGATGGTCTCTTCTCGGCGGAGTCCGGGAAGTGAACACGGTGTTGGAGTTATGCTTGACGTAAGTAGTTTCAGGATCACTTCTTGATCATAGTTGTTCGACCGTGCTTTTGCCTTCTCTTCTCGCTCTCATTTGCGTATGTTAGCCACCATATATGCTAGTCGCTTGCTGCAGCTCCACCTCACTACCCTGTCCTACCTTTAAGCTTAAATAGTCTTGATCTCGCGGGTGTGAGATTGCTGAGTCCCCGTGACTCACAGATACTTCCAAAACCAGTTTGCAGGTGCCGGTGAAACCGTGCAGGTGACGCACCCGAGCTCAAGGAGGAGCTCGAGGAAGATCTTGTTCATTGTGTTGTTTAATTTCAGTTGATCAGTAGTGGAGCCCAGTCGGGACGATCGGGGATCTGTGTAGCATTTGGGGTAGTTTTCTTTTATTTTGGTTCCGTAGTCGGACCTTGATTGTATCTGTATGATGTAATGCTTTACTCATGTATTGTGTGAAGTGGCGATTGTAAGCCAACTATGTATCTCTTTCCCTTATGAATTACATGGGTTGTGTGAAGATTACCTCACTTGCGACATTGCCTTCAATGCGGTTATGCCTCTAAGTCATGCTTCGACACGTGGGAGATATAGCCGCATCGAGGGCGTTACATTACGTCTCTTTAGAAAGCACCAATTGTTAACCAGAGAAGACAAGGGGATGGGGTGGATTTAGAAGAGAATGATCTTATGAGCGAGGCGACCTCCTTCGAGGATGGCCGCCATCATCAATGAGTACCCTATGTTGGAACTGCCGCGGGATTGGCGACCCTGCGATAGTTCAAGAGCTCAAGGAGCTCATCTGGGGTGTGCGCTGAAGGTGGTTTGTCTGGTCGAAACACAACTGACAAAGCAACATGTCGAGGACCTGGCAGGTATTCTAGGGTATGATGGGAAGTATGTTGTGGCTAGTAGTGGAAGGAGTTGTAGCTTGGCGGTGTTCCGAAAGAGTCCTATTAGTTTGAGGTTGTTAAACTTCTCCAAATACCATATTGGTATAGTTGTGACAGAGCCAGGGAAGGAAGAATGGAGACTAACTTGTTTTTACGGGGAAGCTAACCGGAGTTTGAGGCAAAATACATGGGATATGATGTCATTTTGAGGGGGAGAATCAACTCTATCATGGGCTTGTATAGGTGATTTTAATGGGATTCTTTGCTGAGAGGAACAATTTGGTCCAAATGAGAGGGATGCGGCTCAGATGGCTGGGTTTAGGGAGGCGGTCGATGTATGTGGATTGTGTGACCCGGGCTACATTTGTCTAGATTGGACTTTTGAGGAGAAGGTGGCATGGGGACATTTCTGTAGAGTCAGTCTGGACAGAGCGCTTGCTACAACAAGTTGGAGCGCCCTATTCCCTTTTGCTTCAGTACGCCATTTGGTTGCACCTTAATCCGACCACTCTCCAATCATCTTATTTAATGATCTTGATGCTGCTAATAGGAAAATGGCACTGGATCGGCCGTTTCGGTATGAAAATATGTGGGAGGAACATGCTGATTTTCCCCCTATGCTTGATAAGGTCTGGTCAGTAGCAGGCAAGGCTGACTCAATGCATGATTTGAAGCAGAAAATTGAGGCAATTGCAGGCTCCCTAGCGGCATGGGGAAGGAGTATTTTGGCCATGTCCGACATGAGTTGCGAGCTCTGAAGAAAAGGCTTGATGAGTTGTGTTCTGAACCAAATAGACAAGGGCGGTCCTTGGAAGAAAAGAAGGTGGAGCAATGCATAGTTGAGCTGAACTTCAGGGAGAACATTATGTGGAGACAAAGGTCGCGTATTTAGTGGTTGTCAGAAGGTGATGGAAACTCTAAACTTTTCCATAAAAAAACATCCACTAGAAAGAGGAGAAACATAATAATTCAACTAAAGTGTGATGACGGAACAATGTGTGAAAATGATGCATAAATCGGTAATATGGTTATAGATTTTTACAAAAATCTTTACACTTCTGAAGGTACTGTTGGGATGGAGGAGGTGTTCTTCACATGCCATGTAAGTAACTAATGATTTTAACGAGATGTTGTGTGCTCCGAATGAGGCGTGTGAAGTGAAGGAGGCCCTATTTCAAATGTTTCCCACTAAAGCACCGAGACCGATGGTTTCCCGACACATTTTTTTTCAAAGGAATTGGGGAGTGTGGTGATGAAGTTACTAAGATGGTGTTGCGAGTGCTTAATGGTATTGAGTCTCTGGAGGTTATTAACAAGACGTTCATCATTCTTATCCCGAAGGTACAAAAACCAACCTCTCTAGTCCAATTTTGGCCAATTAGTTTGTGCAATGTAATCTTCAAGATTATATCAAAAGTACATGCAAACTAGATGAAAAAGATTCTACTGGAGATATTTTCCTAAGAGCAGCCCGCTTTTGTCCCAGGCAGGCTAATCACCGACTATGGTATAGTTGCATATGAGTGCCTTCACTTTATGAAAAGATCGCGAAGTGAGAATAATGCTTGTTGTGCATTGAAGTTGGACATGATGAAAGCACATGATAGAGTTGAATGGAATTATTTGGAGGTGGAAATGATCAAAATTTGCTTGCACCGCAGCTGGGTAAAGAGGGCAATGCAGTGTGTGACGACTATCTATTTTTCGGTTTTGTTGAATGGCAGTCGGCTTGAAGAGTTCAGGCCATCGAGGGTGATTCGCCAAGGGGATTTGATGCGGAGCAACCTACGTACATCACCATGTCAATACTCCGTTTGGCAAGTGACACGTGGGACATCTACTTCACATACATAAAGGTGAATCATCTCCTTTACATGTGTTCACTTGACCCCTTCGAGGATGGTATACTACTTGACATTCCTCTCATGTGCATGCATAGGTATTATCGGAGCACCACAGATGAAGAGAAGGACTGCAAGCGCAAGTGTACGCTGATAAGTCTCCATCGTATCTACTTTTCCAAACTCTTTTGCCCTTGTTTTGGACTCTAATTTGCATGATTTCAATGGAACTAACCCGGACCGACGTTGTTTTCAGCAAAATTTCCATGGTGTTATTTCTGTGCAGAAAAAAAAGTTCTCGGATTGACCTGAAAATTTACGGAGAATATTTCTGGAATATATAAAAATACCGGCGAAAAAGATACCAAAGGGGGGCCACCTGTGACGCCCCTGATTCAATTGTACACTAATCATACACACGAATGTGTATGATCAAGATCAAGGACTCACAGGAAGATATCACAACACAACTCTAGACACAAATTGAAATAATACAATCTTTATATTACAAGCCAGGAGCACCGAGGGCTCGAATACATAAGCTCGAATACAAACGAGTCAGCGGAAGCAACATTATCTGAGTACAGACATGAGTTAAACAAGTTTGCCTTAAGAAGGCTAGCACAAAAGCAACATCGATCAAAAAGGCAAGGCCTCCTACCTGGAAGCCTCCTAACTACTCCTGGTCATCGACGACCGTCACATAGTAGTAGGCGCCCTTGGGGTAGTAGTAGTTGTCGGTGGTGGCAACTGGCTCCTAGACTCCGTCATCTGGTTGCGACATCCGAGAAGAATGGAAAGGGGGAAAAGAGGGAGCAAATCAACCGTGAGTACTCATCCAAAGTACTCGCAAGCAAGGATCTACACTACATATGCATCGGTATCAATGAAATGGGTAGTATCTATAGACTGGACTGCAGAATGCTAGAAGAGAAGGGGAAAGCCTAGCCTATCGAAGACTAGCATCTTCAAGAATCTTGCAGCATCAGAAGAGATAGGAGTGGCTATTATAATATTAGTAAGTATGTTGTAACATCGCCCAGAGATCACTTCCTCGACTCCCTGCGAGAAAACAATCCTGGAGCCATCATTTCCATTACATGCCTTAGCATCAAGTTCTAGTTGTATCGATTGGGATACAACTCCGAGCATTCGTTACCGTGGACACGACTATTTTAATAGATAGAATACTTCCCTGCAGGGGTGCACCAACTTACCCAACACGCTCGATCAACTCCGGCTGGACACACCATCAGGTCATGACCGTCCTCGGCCGATCAACACACCGTAGTCCTACCTAGGCTCAACAGAGAGGCCAGCACGCCGGTCTACATCCTAAGTGCGTAGGGGTCTTGGGCCCATCTGTTGGGGAACGTAGTAATTTCAAAAATTTCCTACGCACACCCAAGATCATGGTGATGCATAGCAACGAGAGGGGAGAGTGTTGTCCACGTACCCTCGTAGACCGAAAACGGAAGCGTTATGACAACACGGTTGATGTAGTCGTACGTCTTCACGATCAACCGATCCTAGTACCGAACGTACGGCACCTCCGCGATCTGCACACGTTCAGCTCGGTGACTTCCCACGAACTCACGATCTAGTAGAGCTTCAAGGGAGAGTTTCGTTAGCACGACGGCGTGATGACGGTGATGATGAAGCTACCGGCGCAGGGCTTCGCCTAAGCACTACGAGGATATGATCGAGGTGGATTATGGTGGAGGGGGGCACCGCACATGGCTAAGAGATCAATGATCAACTTGTGTCTATGGGGTGCCCCCTCCTCCGTATATAAAGGAGTGGAGGAGGGGGAGGGGCGGCCCTCTACTATGGCGCGCCCTGGGGAGTCCTACTCCCACCGGGAGTAGGATCGCCCCCCTTCCAAGTAGTAGGAGTAGGAGAGAAGGAAGGGGAAGAGAGAAGAGAAGGAAGGAGGGGCGCCACCCCTCCCCCTAGTCCAATTTGGACTAGGCCTTGGGGGGGGGGGGCGTGCGGCCTGCCCTAGGCAGCCCCTCTCTCTCTCTTCCCTAAAGCCCAATAAGGCCCATATACTCCCCGGCGAATTCCCATAACTCTCCGATACTCCGATAAATACCCGAACCACTCAGAACCTTTCCGATGTCCGAATATAGACTTCCAATATATCAATCTTTACGTCTCGAACATTTCAAGACTCCTCGTCATGTCCCTGATCTCATCCGGGACTTTGAACAACCATTGGTACATCAAAACACATAAACTCATAATACCGATCGTCACCGAACGTTAAGCGTGCGGACCCTACGGGTTCGAGAACTATGTAGACATGACCGAGACTCATCTCTGGTCAATAACCAACAGCGAAACCTAGATGCTCATATTGGCTCCTACATATTCTAGGAAGATCTTTATCGGTCAAACCGCATAACAACATACGTTGTTCCCTTTGTCATCGGTATGTTACTTGCCTAAGATTCGACCGTCGGTATCTCAATACCTAGTTCAATCTCGTTACCGGCAAGTCTCTTTACTCGTTCCGTAATGCATCATCCCGCAACTAACTCTTTAGTTACATTGCTTTCAAGGCTTATAGTGATGTGCATCACCGAGAGGGCCCAGAGATACCTCTCCGGTGCTTTTGTGAGAGAAGTTTAGTCAACGGGTCTGCTAAATTCAGATACGTATGTATTTTGCAAATTTCTATGTCTACAATGCTCTGCACGGAGCTACTTTAGCTAATTGCTCCCACTTTGAATATGTATCTAGATTGAGACTTAGAGTCATCTGGATCAGTGTCAAAACTTGCATCGACGTAACCCTTTACGACGAACCTTTTTTCGCCTCCATAATCGAGAAACATATCCTTATTGCATTAAGGATAATTTTGACCGCTGTTCAGTGATCTACTCCTAGATCACTATTGTACTCCCTTGACAAACTCAGTGTAGGGTATACAATAGATCTAGTACACAGCATGGCATACTTTATAAAACCTATGGCCGAGGCATAGGGAATGACTTTCATTCTCTTTCTATCTTCTGCTGTGGTCGGGCTTTGAGTCTTACTCAATTTCACACCTTGTAACACAGGCAAGAACTCTTTCTTTGACTGTTCCATTTTGACCTACTTCAAAATCTTGTCAAGGTATGTACTCATTGAAAAAAAAACTTATCAAGCGTCTTGATCTATCTCTATAGATCTTGATGCTCAATATGTAAGCAGCTTCACCGAGGTCTTTCTTTGAAAAACTCCTTTCAAATACTCCTTTATGCTTTCCAGAAAATTCTACATTATTTCCAATCAACAATATGTCATTCACATATATTTATCAGAAATGTTGTAGTGCCCCCACTCACTTTCTTGTAAATACAGGCTTCACCGCAAGTCTGTATAAAACTATATGCTTTGATCAACTCATCAAAGCGTATATTCCAATTCCGAGATGCTTGCACTAGTCCATAGATGGATCGCTGGAGCTTGCACATTTTGTTAGCATCTTTAGGACCGACAAAACCTTCTGGTTGCATCATATACAACTCTTCTTTAAGAAATCCATTAAGGAATGTAGTTTTGACATCCATTTGCAAGATTTCATAAAATGTGGCAATTTGCTAACATGATTCAGACAGACTTAAGCATCGCTACGAGTGAGAAAATCTCATCATAGTCAACACCTTGAACTTTGTCAAAACCTTTTTCGACAAGTCTAGCTTTGTAGATGGTAACACTATTATCAGTGTCCGTCTTCCTCTTGAAGATCCATTTATTTTCTATGGCTTGCCGATCATCAGGAAAGTCAACCAAAGTCCACACTTTGTTCTCATACATGGATCCCATCTCAGATTTCATGGCCTCAAGCCATTTTGCGGAATCTGGGCTCATCATCGCTTCCTCATAGTTTGTAGGTTTGTCATGGTCAAGTAACATGACCTCCAGAACAGGATTACCGTACCACTCTGGTGTGGATCTCATGGTGGTTGACCTACGAGGTTCGGTAGTAACTTGATCTGAAGTTACATGATCATCATCATTAGCTTCCTCACTAATTAGTGTAGGAGACACAAGAACAGATTTCTGTGATGAACTACTTTCCAATAAGGCAGCAGGTACAGTTACCTCATCAAGTTCTACTTTCCTCCTTGTCACTTCTTTCGAGAGAAACTCCTTCTCTAGAAAGGATCCATTCTTAGCAACGAATGTCTTGCCTTCGGATCTGTGATAGAAGGTGTACCCAACTGTCTCCTTTGGGTATCCTATGAAGACACATTTCTCCTATTTGGGTTTGAGCTTATCAGGATGAAACTTTTTCACATAAGCATCGCAACCCCAAATTTTAAGAAACGACAAATTTGGTTTCTTGCCAAACCACAGTTCATATGGTGTCGTCTCAACGAATTTAGATGGTGCCCTATTTAACGTGAATGCAGCTGTCTCTAATGCATAACCACAAAACGATAGTGGTAAATCGGTAAGAGACATCATAGATTGCACCATATCTAATAAAGTACGGTTATGATGTTCGGACACACCATTACGCTGTGGTGTTCCAGGTGGCATGAGTTGCGAAACTATACGACATTGTTTCAAATGAAGACCAAACTCGTAACTCAAATTGTCGGTGTACAAAAAGGGGGGTACACTTTTTGTACCCCTATAACTGTGCACGGGCAGTCTGAGCCACGGGCACCGCCACACCGAGCACGGCGAGGGAGGTGAGCCAAGGTAAGGCCGGAGCTCAAGAGAAGCAGAACGACGCCAAGGCCAAGACCACAAAGAGCAAAGGGGACGAAGCGGACTCCCCTGGCAAGATCCTTGCCGGGGGGCAGTTCCAGCAAGCCAGGCAAGACCCTTGCCGTGGCAGCTCGCCCCACACCTACGGAGCGAGTCACCCTTGAGTCCACTGCCCCCATGGGGCAAGGATTCGGGAGACATCCCCGTGGTGGCATGCAGATATTTGTGAAGACATTCAAGATCAGATACACACTTTAGAAGATGATGATCCTTGGCGGGATCCCAGCCAAGGAGGACCACAAGGCCCCCGGCAAGAGCCTTGCCGGGGATGACAGCAGGCGCCGCGGCAAGACCCTTGCCGGGGCCATGGCAAGACCCTTGCCGGGGCCCCGGCAAGGCCCTTGCCGGGGCCCCGGCAAGGCCCTTGCCATGAACACCCGTAGGGCCACCATCAGGCCCACGCCAATCAAACCTCCACCACCGTTTGCATGCAGCTGCCGACCCAACCAGCTGGGCAGGCACCTGCGTGGCGGCAAGCAGGTCTTCATGGAGACCCACCACTGCGCCACCTCAGCTGACTGCCTGCCTACATAGTAGCACGGGCACCGCTGGCCAGGGCGCGTGTCGACGCAAGAAGGAGCGGCGACAGATGAGACAAGGCTCTCCCCCGTCCCCGACAAAGCGAGGACACCTACGCAAGACGCATTAAATGCACCTTGTCATGTAATGCGAGGGATAACCTCGCATCACTGTACTCTTTCCACCTCCTGTGTGCCACTTTGGCAACCCCTTTCCCTATAAAAGGAGGCCCAAGGCGATCAGGAAGGGGATTCGGCTTTTTGGAGCTCCTCACGCCCCATTGCTAGTTCAAGAACACAGATATCCAATCCACCAAAGCAGGAGTAGGGTTTTACGCATCCTCGCGGCCTGAACCTGGGTAAAGGAACCGTGTGCTATCTGCTTGATCCGCTCTTCTCACGACCCCGCGCCCCGCAACCGTAGTAGGGATTCTTGTGATCCCATAGGTGTCGTTCCACGCCGACATCTTTGGCGCGCCAGGTAGGGGGCGCAGTCGTGAGAATCGGCTTTAGCAGTTAGTTCGATGCTTCTTCATCGTCATGGCGCCCAAGAAGAAGACGACGGTGGTGGTTGGCCCGTCGGAGGCCGGACATCCTGTCCCAACGCGGGCGAGCAGCGGACCGGTTGCGTAAAGGACCCGGGGCGCCGTTCGCGAACACCAACACCGTCCCAGCAGCCGGAGTTTGGGAGGCGGCGATGTTCGTGCGCCTGGTAACGGGCCGCACGCCGCCAAATCCAAAGACGGAGCCATGCCCTCCACGGGTGGCGCGAGGCCTTCCAAGATGGCTGCCACCCCGCCCGAAGGCGACATGAGGGCTTCCAAGACTCCCACGCCGGCGCCGACGGCACGTTCCTCTCAAGCGGCGCGCGACGAACGGCGTGACCACGCCGAAGACCCCGGCGTCGCCGCGGGAAGAGCCCCGAGCGCCACTCCCGGGATGTAGAAGACCTAACCGCTCGCCGAGGCGCTGGTGAAGATGGCATGCGACCGCGGGGTCGTGATAGAGCTCTTTCTGACATGGTCAGAAGTCGAAGCGCGTCGCGATCCGTGTAGGTGTCGCTGCCACCAATGCCAGTCGAAGCGCGTCGCGATCCGTGTAGGTGTCGCTGCCACCAATGCCAGCAGAAGCCCTGGCGCGCGCGCAGTTGCTCCTCGATTTTCCTCCCACTACGGGGAAACTCAACGAATGGAGAGCCACCATCTAAAGCCTTGTTGCGGTGGCCAACAAAGACGAACCGAGTCCGGTGGAGCCCCCGGGTCGACGCTCCGACGGAGTCCCACGTACCAGTGGCAGGAAAGCCGGCGGCGGCGCGACCACGGTGCACTCACCTCCTCCTCGCCCGTTGCCGCGGACGCCAGCCCGTCGCGACGTTACGGGCCACGAAATCTCCATAGCGTCGTCCGACCCGCGGACCCACTGTGACCAACGCCAAGTTCTTCGGGAACGAGAACATGAAGACGCTCGAACCACTATCGAGCGCCGGCGCGGGGCGCGGCACCAATCAGACAGGCGAGCAGGGCGTGCTGTGAACCACCCGGCACCGGGGAGCCCTGGAGGCCTGCCTTGCGAGGTAGGCCGTCCGACTTTTACCCGTGAGCTGCGGCAGTTCCAGTGGCCCACTCACCGCACCTTCAAACCTGACGTGGGCGAAAAATACGGCGGCAAGACACACCCGTCCGAGTTCCTCAGCATCTACACCATCGCGATGCAAGCTGCCGGAGCCCGTGACGATAAGGTGCTTGCAAATTACTTTCCGTTGGCTCTTAAACCCAACGCCATGTCATGGTTGATGCACTTGCCGGTAGACTCTATTTCCTCCTGGTTGGATTTGTGCCATGAGTTCGTGGGCGCCTTTACTGGAGGCCACCAAGCCCATGGCCAAGCGAGCGACCTGCACATCATTCCCCAGAAGGGGGGGCGAGAGTCTCCGCAAGTATATACAGAGGTTCAGCCGGATACAGTACAATATCCCTGATGTTCACCCTGCCGCCATCATCAGCGCGTTCCATCAGAACATGCGTAACCGCAAGATGCGCGAAGAGCTGGCAATGAACAAGGTGAAAGATGTGGCAGAACTCTATGTTCTTGCTGACAGATGTGCCCGAGCGGAAGAGGGAAGGAAGTACCCCGGCGAAGATGCCGGCGTGGAAACCGACTCCTCAGATGAGGATACTGCCGCCCCGGCGAAGAAGGGCCGACACCGCAACAGGAAGCGCAAAGGTAAAGCCGTGCTTGCCGTCAAGGGATCTGATAACACCGGCTCCACCAAGAAAACCAAGGCAGATGACCCCGGCAAGGAAATTGCCGGATGCGTCGCCTGCCGGGCCTTGGCGGCTGCCGAGAAGCCAGGAAACTCCGACAAGCGATACTACAAGATCCATCGCACCAAAGGCCATGCTCTCCAAGACTGCCAACAGGTTGAGCTCCTTGCTGAGAAGCAGAGGGCTGAGTATGAGAGGTGGGACAAGGAGAAGGGCCAAGACGGTGCTGAAGGGTCCGTCAAGAAGCGTGACGGCCAGGCGGGCCGTCACGACAAGGATAAGCAACAGGAGAGGCCCGCCCGGGGCCGTGACAGAAAGCCAGAAGACGACGATCACGAAGAGGACGACGAATCCGGCGACCAAGAGTTTCAGAAAGCTACAGAGGCCATGTGCATCGACGGCGGCGCCTCGCTTCATACTTCTCACTGCCAGCTTAAATAGTGGGCGCGGGAGATTATAGCGGCAGAGCCGTCGTTTGATGCCCAAAGGCCGCTGAAGTGGTCCAGCACACCTATCATTTTTGACACTGAGGATCACCCTGATCGCACTACCGCGGTCGGGTGCTTGCCATTGTTGGTTTCACCAACAATACGCAACCTCAAGGTGACAAAGATGCTAGTCGATGGCGGGGCCGGTCTGAGCTTAATCTCGCCTGCCGTGATCGAGAAACTACAGATTCCTGATGGAGACCTCGAAGAGACGGGCACATTTCAGGGGGTCAACCCGGGAAGAAGCCAACCCAAGGGAAAGGTCACGCTGCCCGTGACTTTTGGAAGCGACCTGAACTACATGACGGAGAGGATCGTGTTTGATGTTGCCAAGATCCCCTTGCCCTACAACGGATCCTTGGCTGCCCAGCGCTGGCCAAGTTCATGGCGGCGTCACACTACACCTACAACACCCTGAAGATGCCAGGACCTGTGACGATCATCACCATCCCCTCCGACAAGAAAGATGCACTAATTTGCGCTGACCAACTATACCAGCAAGCAGTTGCAGCAGCTGCCGCCACTAGGGCACTTGCTCCTGCCGCTGGGACCCCGGGAGGGAAGAAGAAGAAGACCGGTGAGACCTCGGACACCCACTCCGGCAAGCACACCTCTTCGGAGTGTAGCGCTGCCGTCGAGGACGTGCCAGAGAGCTCCGGCGGCGGAAACAAGAAGCCCAGGGCCATACCGCCGGGAACCAAGAAGGTTTCTGTCAGGTTTCGGGTTTCGGCAGACCCTTAAGGTTTGAACTCTGGGGCGTGCACGGAGATTATGCCCTCTACCTCTCCGTCTTGCAAGGATCTAAACTACCAAAGGAACAACACAAAAGACACAGAGTTTATACTGGTTCGGGCCACCGATGTGGTGTAATACCCTACTCCAGTGTGGTGTGGTGGATTGCCTCTTGGGCTGGTGATGAAGAACAATACAGGGGAGAACAGCCTCGCGAGGGTCTGTTCTTGGTTAGGGGGACGAACTACTAGGGGGAGTCCAGCCGCCCTTCCTTCTCTCTCTCTTCGCCCGCTCTAATTCTAAGTTCTACTGGCCTAATCGCTCGATGCTAGATTCCTCGATTGATCGATCGACCGATCCCCCTACCCTGGGGGTGGCTAGTCCTATTTATAGGCAAAGGACTTGGGCCTCTTCCCAAATATTGAGCGGGAAGGGCGCAAACAATTGGCCAATTTGAAGGGGAACATCTGGTACACTTATCCTGACTAAAGTTGGTCCTCGCCTGCCAAAGGCCCTGTGGTGACGCCGTTCTGGGCTCCACGATGACCTCCTTCCCACCGTTGGACTGGTCTTAGTTTCGTTGCACCAAAATGGATGCCTTTGCTTGATCCTCTCGCCTGTGCTTGCCCCCTTTGCACCAAAGAGGAAAGGGAGGACACTGCGCGGGCTGGCGCCCGCCTGGCGCCCTTGGTCGTCATGGCTTGCGTCCTGGGCACCTCGCGAGGTACCCTGCCTTGATCTCTCCGCCTCCTCGTGAGCCAGCCTGACGAGGCCGTGCCTGAGGAAGTGCCTTGTCGTCCGCCCCGTGAGGCTTGGCCCCTCGCGAGGGTCTTGGGTCTTGTGTTGATGAAGTTGGGCCGTGCTGGGCCCCCTTGAGCCACGCCGTAGGCCGCAGACAGGCAAGTCTGGGGACCCCCGTTCCCAGAACGCCGACAGTAGCCCCCGGGCCCAAGGCGCGCCCGTACTTGGCCGTGCCGAGAGGCGAAAGGGCAAGGGCGAAGCGCCGCGGCCCTAACAGCCTGCGGCCTTGGGCGCCGCGTGGCAGTTGATTGGACGTGGGCGTCTCCGCTTCCCCACGACGCCTCATCGATCGTGCGGATTGGACAAGTCCCTGCATGCAAATCGTGTCATGATTACCTGTGATCATGGAGGCCGACGGTTGGCCTCCGCCGGCTATAAGTACGGCTCCATGCGTGCCCTTCCAGTCCATCTCTCCTTGCTTTCTTCTTCGCCTTGATCCTTGCTCCGCCTTGGCGTGATGGCTCCGATTCGCTGGTTCTCTGCAGCAGAGAAGGGAAAAGCTCCTCGAGAGGAACCAGACCCGCTCCCACCGAAGAAGCGGCCTACCTTGTGTGGCCGAGACGAGGAAGACCGCCTGGCGGCGCTGAGGCCTTGGTATGAGCGGCCTCCGCCGGGGTTCCCGCTTCCCTTGTATGCCCACGCCGATGTAACGCCCCCGATGTAACTTGCCATTATTGTAATCCAACTCTTGCCATTTCCGGCTATGTGCTATGTTTTTCCCTCCGTGGTTGGGTTCTCTCCGTTTTGCATTTTGGTCATGTCATGCATTTCATATCATGTCATCATGTGCATCGCATTCGCATACGTGTTCGTCTCATAAATCCGAGCATCTTTCCCGTTGTCCGTTTTGCAATCCGGCGCTCCTATGTCTCCCGGCGTCCCCTTTTACATTTCTTCGTGAGCGGGTATTAAACATTCTCGGAATGGACCGAGGTTTGACATGTGGCCTTGGTATAGCACCGGTAGACCGCCTGTCAAGTTTCGGGTCAATCGGAGTTCGTTTGGTACTCCAACGGTTAACCGGGTAACCGTGAAGGCCTCGTGTGTGTTGCAGCCCAACACCCCTTCAAATCAGCCCAATAACCCATCTAAGTCACTCCCATGTCCTCCGCCGTTCGATCACGATCGCGTGGGCGAAAACCGCACTCCATTTGGAGCTTCCTAGCTCCTTTTAGCTATAAAAACACCTCCCCCTCCAAATCCGGGTCAAAAACCACCTCCTAACCCTAAGCTCGCCTCGAAATCCGCACCAGATCCCTCCGCCGCCGCCACCTGTCCCGCCGCCGGCGCCCCGGACCAACCAGGGGCCGCCACCTGTCCAGCGCCGCCGTCCGCCTCCGCCGGCCCGCGGGGCCCGCGCCAGGCCCGCGGGGCCCGGATCCGCCGCGCCGCCGCCCGCGGGGCGCCCGCGCGCCCGCGCGCCCCCGCGCGCGACCTCGCCGCCGCCTGCCTCCTTCCGCCGGTGCCGCTCCCCCGCCGCCGTCTCCACTTCGCGCCGCCGGAGCCGACCTCCACCGCGACCCCGCCCGCCGGTGCAGCTCCTCCGCCGGGACCCGGCCGGATCCGGCGAGATCCGGCCCGGATCCGATTTCCCCGGCCTCTCCCCGCAGCTCCGGCGCCCCTCAACGTCCTTCTCCGGCGACCCCCCCCTCCGGCGAACATCGTAGTCCGCGCTGGGTTGACTTTTACCTCCTCCCCGAAATCTCCAAGTCCTTTATTTTCATCATTATCATCGCATCTTCATCATGCAATAACTTTGCATCCGTAGCTCCATTTCGCGCTTATAATATGTCGATTTGTTCGCCTCGAAGAGTACATCACTTTGTTCCATTGCATCATTTTCATTTGAGGTCATCTGGTTGCCCTAAATGCTGTTAGAAGAGGGCTAGTTGATGTTAGTTGCTGGATCTTATCTGAACATGCACTTTTGTCATTTTTGCCATGATTGATGTGTACCTCCTATGAAGTTGAGTCCTACATGAGTTTTGTAATATGCCATGTTATCTATCCAGAGGATTTTGCCATGTATTTTTGGGATCTATGTGGTGACTAGCACAAGCTTGCAAACTAGGTGTCTTGATGTTGCTGATTTCAGAGACTTAGTGATTTCACCAAGTCCCTGACTGCTGTTATTTTTATGCCATGTGTTCATGTTGTTTCTGAGAGATCCATGCATAATTTGAGTATGATCAGTAAGGGAGTTTTGAACTTGAGTATTTTCTTAATCCGTCCATGCCTTTGTTTGCAATTATGGAGTGCCATAGCTTGAGTCAATCGAGCTCTACTTTTGCTTCAGAATGTTGCTGGCAGATTGTTTACATGTTATTCGATTTTGCCAAGCTTGGTGTAGTTGATCCTTGCATGATATGATGTTATTCTTGCCATGTCTTGTTACTATGCCATGTCTTCTTCATGTATGTATGCTTAGTTTATCATGAAATGCTCTGTAGTGAGTGCATCGAGCTCACGAACATGCCTAGTCGTTAACAGTTTTCTGCCATGTCCAGTTTTCTGCTAAGTCTGAAACCTGTAACGAAACTTGCTTATTTGTCATGGGTGTAATCTTATTCTCTGATCCTTTTTGGCTTATGGTCAGTAAGATACTTTTGTCAAGTGCTATGTGTAGATTCATGCCTTGCCTTACTTTGCTATGCTCTGAACCTGTAGCATGTTGTTTCATTGCTCTGAACACGTCATCCTGATGTTGTTTTCCTGACTTGCTGTTATTTCACTAAGTCTGTGAACCTGTTATCATTTGCACTTTTGCCAGGCTTGTTTGGACCTGTTATGATGTGAATTAGCCGTAGCTCAGTGTTCATCTTTTGTCGTGCATCTTGAGTAGATTACTGTCATATGCTTTGTTGCCATGTTTGGTGCAGTAGCTTAATTATTTGTTGCTTGCTAAGTGGCATCATGCTGTTTATGACAGTTTCGTGTCATTCTTGTATTGCTTGCCATTTGCAAACCGTGCATCCGATTCCGGTGATCTTTATATCGATTTCAACCGAAATCACCTCATCTATCCAGCGGCATGCTTGGTTTGCCAATATTATGCCCTGTTCATCCTTGTCCTTCCGGAGCATGCATACGCATTGCATATCACCTCTCGCATATCATGCCATGTTTTGCATCATGTTGATTGCGCATTGCATCGTGGTTGATATTGGTTCCTTTGCTTGTTCTCTTGTCTTGGGTAGAGCCGGGAGACGAGTACATGAACGAGGAACCTGTTGAGAACTCTTTCGAGGACCAAGCTTTCGACAACTCTGAGAACCTTGCAGGCAAGATGACCATACCCTCGAAATCACTTCTATCTTTGCTTGCTAGATTGCTCGCTCTTTTGCTATGCCCATGCTGCGATACCTACCACTTGCTTTATCATGCCTCCTATATTGCCATGTCAGCCCCTAACCATCCATGTCCTAGCAAACCGTTGTTTGGCTATGTTACTGCCTTGCTCAGCCCCTCTTATAGCGTTGCTAGTTGCAGGTGAAGATGAAGTTTGTTCCTTGTTTGGAACATGATCTTGTTGTTCCTTGGTGGAACATGTTTACTTGTTTGGGTTATCACGATACCTCTTATTTAAGTAATGCATCTATATACTTGGTAAAGGTTGGAAGGCTCGGCCTTATGCCTGGTGTTTTGTTCCACTCTTGCCACCCTAGTTTCCGTCATACCGGTGTTATGTTCCCGGAGTTTGCGTTCCTTACACGGTTGGGTGATTTATGGGACCCCCTTGACAGTTCGCCTTGAATAAGACTTTTCCAGCAAGGCCCAACATTGGTTTTACCATTTGCCACCTAGCCTTTTTCCCTTGGGTTCTGCAGACTCAAGGGTCATCTTATTTTAACCCCCCCGGGCCAGTTCTCCTTCGATTGCTGGTCCAAACTAGAGCACCGTGCAGGGCCGTCCCTTGGCAACTTGGGTTATGTTGGCTCCTGTACGCTTCGCTTATCCGGATGTGCCCTGAGACCGAGATATGTGCAGCTCCTATCAGGATTTGTCGGCACAATCGGGCGGCTTTGCTGGACTTGTTTTATTGCTGTTGAAATGTCCTGTAGTCCGGGATTCCGAGATTGATCGGGTCTTCCCGGTAGAAGGAATATCCTTCGTTGACCGTGAGAGCTTATCATGGGCTAAGTTGGGACACCCCTGCAGGGTATTATCTTTCGAAAGCCGTGCCCGCGGTTATGAGGCAGATGGGAATTTGTTGATGTCCGGTTGTAGAAAACCCGAAGTTGACCTTAACTAAAACACATCAACCGCGTGTGTTTTAGTGATGGTCTCTTCTCGGCGGGGTCCGGGAAGTGAACACGGTTGTTGGAGTTATGCCTGACGTAGGTTGTTTCAGGATCACTTCTTGATCACTTCTAGCTTCACGACCGTGCTTTGCCTTCTCTTCTCGCTCTCTTTTGCGCTATAGCCACCACATGCTAGACGCTTGCTGCAGCTCCACCTCATAAACCCCTTTCCCACCTTTAAGCTTAAATAGTCTTGATCTCGCGGGTGTGAGATTGCTGAGTCCCCGTGACTCACAGATATTATCACCTCAGTTGCAGGTACCAACGATGTCAGTGCAGATGACGCGACCGAGCTCACTTGGGAGTTCGATGAGGAACGTGGCCGTTACTATGTTTCTTTTCCAGATGATCAGTAGTGGAGCCCAGTTGGGTGATCCGGGGATCTGTTTAGCATTTGGGGTAGTCTTCTTTCTTTTTGGTGCCGTAGTCGGACCTTGAGTGTAATCTGTATGATGGATGTTATTTATGTACTTGTGTGAAGTGGCGATTGTAAGCCAACTATGTATCTTTCCCCTTTATTTATTACATGGATTGTGTGAAGATTACCTCACTTGCGACATTGCTTTCAATGCGGTTATGCCTCTAAGTCGTGCCTCGACACGTGGGAGATATAACCGCATCGAGGGCGTTACAGCCGAGGGCCTTGGAAGAGGAGATGCCGATCCCCAGCGCCGCCGCCGGCGCCGGAGGGTCACGAAGGTGTTGGTCGTTCCTCCTGGAGTCCACGCCGAGGGCTCCTCCCGCGAGCTCGTGCTCCACGCTGCCATGCCTCCGCGAACTTGGATTCGCTTTCCTCCCTTCTTTGCCTCCGTCATCCCGCAGGGAAGACTCCTGTAGTTATGGCTGCAGCACGCCGACTGCAGCACCCCCGCGATCGAGGCAGAGGTCGCGGTCCTTGCCTCGGGTGAGGTCTTCATGACTCGCGGCTGGGGCGAGATCGCTCGGGGTTGCAGGGCAAGGGGCGCCCTCATGATCCACCTGGAGTACGATGGCGCTTCGGTGATGTTCTTCAAGGTCTTCGACGTGAACGGGCGCCAGCTGGAGTGCTGCCCCAGGGGAGGTGACCAGGGCCTCGCTATGGCGACGGCTGGGCCCGACGACCGCCCCCTGGACAGCTCCACAAGCGACGGGAGCGCCGGAGGATCCAGCGATCCCAGCGAGGCCTTCGCGACTCCGGAGACAAGCAACGACAACTACGAGCACGCGAGCCAGCGCCGCTCCCGAAGCAGGGCGGGCTCACTCGGCCGCCGCTGACTCCGATCTGGATGGGGTTGGCGCCGGTGCCTGATGGCCCACCGTTGATGATGGCGTCTTTTGCAGGGGCACATGTAGTTAGCGTCCCTCGGGACCTGTTTCCTGCAAGGAGTCACACTGCGCCCAATGGGGGCTTGTAAGGTGTTCGTGATCCTTTTGTCAATATATGACTTTTGCTATGGAACTGTGCGAGTCGCCAATCCCGTCGTAGCTTAGTTCTCCCTTTCGAACCTCGCGAGGGCTTGGTGCTCTGTGTCGACTGGTCCCAGTCCCAAGGCGGCGTCAGCCGTCGCTGGTATGCCAGGTCGGGATGCCGTGGTCAAGGCCAGGAGGTGAGTGACCCGGGGTCCGGTAAGAGCCCCTGAGTCGCGATGCTCAGGAGGTCCCCTTTGGCGCCCAAGCAGCCGTCGCTCGGTGAGAAAGGGGAGCGACGTCGCTAGTACGGAGTTGTGTTAGGTGCGGGGATAGTGCCACGGTAACCGGGGTTGTCGTGCGGTGACTTATCTCGTTAATCAGGGGTTACTCCTGTGTGACGACGGGTCCACGCGGCGGCAGGAATCGGAGTTGCATAGCGAGGTCCTCGCGTGCCCCTTCTCCCTCGCCTCTGCTCCCCCTTCTGCTCTACGTCCTCGGGTCCCGGCCCTCGAGCTGGTCTCAGCCGTCGCTGGTATGCCAGGTCGCGATGCCGTGGTCAAGGCCAGAGGGTGAGGGCTGGAGAGCCAGTAGGAGCCCTGAGTCGCGATGCTCAGGCACCCCCCCTTTAACGTGCAAGCGGTTCGCGTGGACGAGGGTGAAGGGAACTCCGTGAAGGCCTCGACCGACGCAACTCCCTCAGGAGGTCCTGCAAGCTCATCATGGAAGGAAAACGAGGCTGTGATGACAGCTATTAGTCGATCGTTAGTTGCTCTGGTTGGCGCAGGTGAGGTGTACCTGGGCGCCCATGAGCCAGCGCGGGACTCACGGGGCCCTACCTCTAGGCGGGTTGCGCCTGGCACTGGGCCGTGTCTTGAGGTGTGTTCCTGCAAATTGGGTTAGATGCCGGCACTCTACGTCCTCAGGTCCTAGCCCTCGAGCTTGTCTCAGCCGTCGCTGGTATGCCAGGTCGCGATGCCATGGACAAGGCCAGAGGGTGAGGGCTGGAGAGCCAGTAAGAGCCCTAAGTCGTGATGCTCAGGTACCCCCCCTTTAACGTGCAAGTGGTCGACATGGAGAAGGAGAGGTGTCGTGGACAGGCATCAAGTAATCAAGCATGATAGACGAAAGCATAGCTGGAAATAAACGCAAGGGAGGTACACGCCACTGGGCCTGGCCCGAGCGGCTTGGGGATGATGCAGCCCGAGGGGCGCCCCCAACAAAGCAAGCTAATGATCGAAAGGTAAAAAGAGATACACGCGGCAGGGACGGACCCATGCGGCCTGGGAATGAAGCAGCCCTGGGGGGCGTTCCCAGCTGGAAATGAAGCTTGAAGGACGTCACCTGAAGATGTCGAGGATGAAGTGGCGTTGGTGCAGCAGACTCGGTGGGCTGCGGAAGCCGATCCTCACGAGCCCCCAGGCCCAGGGGCCTAAGGAGGCTCTGGAGGTGCTGGTGGCTCCTCGCGAATCGTCTCCATCTCCGCCAGGACCGCGGAACGCCTGTCTTCCTAAGTCTCCATGATGCCCCTCATGAGGCGCTGGTATGCAGCAGCCACGCTCGGCAAGCCGTAAGGCACGCGAACATAGCTGTGGGGTGGGCCTCCGCAACGCCCCACCCGCGAGGGCCAGAGGCGCTCCATCGTGGCGACCCGATTGAGCCCTGGTACGTCGATGCAGACACGCAACCCACCATCCTCGCCTGGATGGGGAGCCATAGTTGGTAGACGGCGGCAACCTCTCATGACTCTTGACTCCCGCAGTTCTCGAACGGCCTTGTTAACGAACTCCTGCTGGTCTGACCTTCCTTGCCCTGCTCCTTCTTGAGGGAAACGTGCTTCGAGGCACGCCTCCACATGGTGCCCAAGCGCCTCCCTCGTGACCCTGGCCAGGTCGGTGGACCTCCAGGTTAGAGCCCCCGAGCCCTGCCTGAGGAGGGCGCCGGGCGCGCTTTCCTATGCGACGGAAGGAGGGTCCCCTTGGGGAGACGCGGGCCCTGAGGGGCTTGCCTCCTGAGGGGCTAAGCCTGACAATGTCTTCTTCTTCTTGGGGGTGATCTCGGGAAGCCTCCTGCTTCCACGATCTGGGTCTTCCAGTGACGCGGCCTGAAAGGCTCGCTCCAGGGAACATACTGCATCCTTTTCTTCGCATGACACCGTGATGACTCCGCCACTTCCTGGCATCTGGAGGACGTTGTAACCATGATGAGTCACGGCCATGAACTTGGCCAGCGCTGTGTATCCGAGGATGGCGTTGTACGACAGGCGGATGTGAGCGACGTCGAAGTCGATGAGCTCGGTGCGGTAGTTGCTGTGTGCTCCGAAGGTGACAGGGAGGCGGACCTACCTGATCGGGATCGTGGAACCGTCGGTGACTCCAGAGAAGGGCTTGGTCGGCTGAAGCTGGTCGTAGGGCACTTGAAGATTGTTGAATGTTTCCACGGACAGGACGTTGAGCCCTTCTCCACCATCGATGAGGGTCCTGGTGACCAGTACGTTGCTGATGACTGGGGAGCAAAGCATCGGGAGGACCCCGGCTGTGGCCGAGCACTTGAGCTGATCCGCTGAGTTGAACATGATGGCGCACGCCGACCACTTGAGAGGGCGTGTAGCTTCGAGCCTGGGGAGGACTGCATTCACTTCGCTGGCAAACTGCTTGAAGATGCATTGGGAGGCTGGGGCTTGAGCTCCGCCCAGGATGCAGTCGATTGCGCGTGGCTCCTGGAAGCCCCCAGCCCCCTCGTCCTGGTGACGGTCCTCGTTCCTTCTTGGCTGAGGCGGCAGTGGAGGGAGGCCTGCGTTGCCCTGCAGGCGATCCTCACGAGGCTGATCCCGCCAGTCCCCCTCGCGAGGCAAGTCTCGCCAGCGGTCCTCGCGAGGTTGATCGCGCCACCCTTGGCGCGGGCCGCGGTCTTCCCAGCGTCCTGGGTTCCTTCCTCCTCCTCGGTCGTAGCCCCGGTCGGCACGGTCAGGACGACGGCTGATCCTTCCTTCTCGCACCTCATGGAGTTCTTGGCATTCGTTGGTGTTGTGGGTGTGGAGGTCGTGGTACACACAGTACCGACTGCCCCTGGAAGATTCAGGCAGATCCTTGCTCCGCTTAGTGTCTGGTTCTGCCGCGAGCACGACGGGCCCCTTGCGTTTCACGTCCTTGGCCTTGGGTTTCTTCTCTTCTGGGTCTGCGGCAGGCAGCTCGAGGAGGGAGAGACGCCCCTCCTCAGCCCTGGCGCACTTGGTCGCCAAGTTGAACAGCTCCAGGGAGGTGCACAGGTCTTCATGCATCGCCAGCTCCTCCTTCATCTTGACGTCACGCACGCCATCGGAGAAGGCTGAGATGATGGCTTCCTCGGACACCCTGGGGATCTTGAGGCGCGCACTGTTGAAGCGCTGGATGTACTTTTGCAGGGTCTCTCCGGGTTGTTGCTTGATGCGGCGCATGTCGCTCACGGCAGGCGGCCGGTCACGGGTACCTTGGAAGTTGGCGATGAAGCGGGTGCGCATCTGGTCCCAGGAGGAGATCGTGCCTGGGGCCAGGTTCAGGAGCCAGGTGCGAGCTCCTTCCTTGAGTGCCATGGGGAACCAGTTCGCCATGACCTTTTCGTCTCCACTGGCAGCTTTGATGCCCAGCTCATAGAGCTGGAGGAACTCTGCAGGGTCGGTCGTGCCGTCGTAGCGAGGAGGCAGGTCTGGCTTGAACCTGCCGGGCCACGCAACGCTGCGCAGCTCGGTGGTGTAGGCGCGGCAGCCTGCGGTGGCCACGGGAGGCTTTGGTTGAGGGAGAGCTTGGCCTTGCGGGTCCCC
Source organism: Aegilops umbellulata (assembly GCA_032464435.1). Classification (NCBI taxonomy): domain Eukaryota; kingdom Viridiplantae; phylum Streptophyta; class Magnoliopsida; order Poales; family Poaceae; genus Aegilops; species Aegilops umbellulata. The sequence continues at coordinate 152,586,858 of CP136058.1, read as the reverse complement.
ATGCGCTGTAGTTGGGAGCAGTGCGGGGTCTTGACGTGCCGGAGCCGGAGCAGGGTCACGGCGAGCCGGAGCAGGAAGCGCCCGGGCAGCCTCTTGCGGTCGAGGGACTTCTTGGCAGCTCCGCTCTTGCTGGGCTGGCGCCTAGCGGAGCGGGTTCCGCCCAGGGGCCACGCGCCTTGGAGCCACGACGTCTTCTTGGAAGGGAGGCGGCTGGTACGCCCCCGGAACTTCATTGCCAGCGCGTGGCAGAGTGCAGCGCAGCGGAGCGGACGGCACAGGAGAGCCCCCTGCGGCGCGGACGATCTCGGCGACGCGGTCGAGCCACTCTTCGTAGACGTCGTCGACGGGATGGTAGCGCAGGAGCTCGTTTGCTGCGATGAGCGCAGCTCGAGCCTCCAAGGGTGCGCGGAGCGCGCGGGACGAAGAGCCAGCTGGTGCGAGTGATGGAGTAGCGGTGCGGCCGTCTTGCCACATGGACAGGTGCTGAGATGACGCTTTCTGCTCGTTCCCCGCCAGGCCGGTGGCGGCATTGACAGCGGGCGACGGGGAACGACGAGGACGCCCACCAACGGGGGCCGTCTGGGCGACGCGGGAAGCGATGGCGGCCCGGCGCTCGGCGCGGGCCCGTCGAGCGTCAGACATGGACGCGATGGTCGGCGGAGAGCGGAGCGGTGGAAGACAAATTCCGGCACACCCCCACCTGGCGCGCCAAATGTCGGGTTTCGGGTTCCGGCAGACCCTTAAGGTTCGAACTCTGGGGTGTGCGCGGAGATTATGCCCTCTACCTCTCCGTCTCGCAAGGATCTAAACTACCAAAGGAACAACACAAAAGACACAGAGTTTATACTGGTTCGGGCAACCAATGTGGTGTAATACCCTACTCCAGTGTGGTGTGGTGGATTGCCTCTTGGGCTGGTGATGAAGAACAATACAGGGGAGAACAGCCTCGCGAGGGTCTGTTCTTGGTTAGGGGGACGAACTACTAGGGGGAGTCCAGCCGCCCTTCCTTCTCTCTCTCTCTTCGCTCGCTCTGATTCTAAGTTCTACTGGCCTGATCGCTCGATGCTAGATTCCTCGATTGATCGATCGATCGATCCCCCTACCCTGGGGGTGGCTAGTCCTATTTATAGGCAAAGGCCCTGGGCCTCTTCCCAAATATTGAGCGGGAAGGGCGCCAACAATTGGCCAATTCGAAGGGGAACATCTGGTACACTTATCCTGACTAAAGTTGGTCCTCGCCTGCCAAAGGCCCTGTGGTGACGCCGTTCTGGGCTCCATGATGACCTCCTTCCCACCGTTGGACTGGTCTTGGTCTCGTTGCACCGAAATGGATACCTTTGCTTGATCCTGTCGCCTGCGCTTGCCCCCTTTGCACCAAAGAGGAAAGGGAGGACACTGCGCGGGCTGGCGCCTGCCTGGCGCCCTTGGTCGTGATGGCTTGCGTCCTGGGCACCTCGCGAGGTACCCTGCCTTGATCTCTCCGCCTCCTCGTGAGCCAGCCTGACGAGGCCGTGCCTGAGGAAGTGCCGTGTCGTCCGCCCCGCGAGGCTTGGCCCCTCGCGAGGGTCTTGGGTCTTGTGTTGATGAAGTTGGGCCGTGCTGGGCCCCCTTGAGCCACGCCGCAGGCCGCAGGCAGGCAAGTCTGGGGACCCCCATTCCCAGAACGCCGACAGTTTCTGTCAATGAGGACGACACGGGAGGAGCTTTCACCATAATCTCCACCCTTGACGACAAATAGGAAGACACGCTCGTCACCTTCCTGCGGGCGAATGTCGATGTGTTTGCATGGCAAGCTTCCGACATCCCCGGCGTTCCCAGGGAGGTGATTGAGCACCACCTTGCTGTCTGTCCTCATGCGCGGCTCGTCAAGAAGAAGGTCAGAAAGCAAGCTTTGGAACGGCAAGAGTTCATCACAGAAGAGATCCGGAAACTGGAAGCAGCGGGTTTGGTAAGAGGAGTGCTCCATCCAACGTGGTTGGCCAATCCGGTCGTAGTGCGCAAGGCAAATGGGAAGTGGAGGCTGTGTATTGATTACATAGATATCAATAAGGCTTGTCCTAAAGACCCCTTCCCATTGCCGCGCATCGACCAGATTGTTGACTCCACGGCTGGGTGTGATCTGTTGTCATTCCTTGACGCCTACTCTGGCTACCACCAGATCTTCATGACAAGAGAAGACGAAGAGAAAACAACATTCATCACCCCATGTGGTACGTATTGTTTCATGCGGATGCCTTTCGGGTTGAAGAGTGCTGGTTCGATGTTTGCAAGGGCGGTCTAGATTGGTTTTGAACCCCAGCTCCATAGAAATATGGAAGCTTATATGGATGACATAGTGGTCAAAACCAAGGACAAGGCAACCCTCATACCAGGTTTGCAAGAAACATTTGCAAACCTGCGCAAGATCAACCTCAAGTTGAACCCTGAGAAGTGCGTCTTTGGCGTCCCGTCCGGCAAGCTTCTCGGGTTCTTTGTTTCACAGCGTGGGATAGAGGCCAATCCGGACAAGATCAAAGCTATAGAGTAGATTGAAGCACCCAAGCGAATCAAGGATGTGCGTCGGCTTGCTGGTTGCATCGCCGCCATGGGCAGGTTCATTTCCAAGTCTGCCGAGCACGCCCTTCCCTTTTTCAAAATCCTGAAAAAGGTGGGCCCGATGGAGTGGACACCAGAAGCCGAAGCAGCATTGCAAGATTTGAAGAAGTACCTCTCCTCCGCGCCGATACTAGTTGCGCTTAGGCCACAGGAGCCGTTGCTGCTATACCTGGCGGCAACGAACCAGGTGGTCAGCGCCGCACTAGTGGCACAGAGGGAGGTTGACGACGAGGTAATGGCAGCGACAGAGCCTGACACCACCAATGTAGAGACGACACAGCCAGTTGAAGTGCCGCTGAAGAAGAAAATGATGCAGCACCCAGTCTAATTTGTTAATTCCCTCCTGCAGGGGCTAGATCAAGGTACTCCGGCGTGCAGAAACTGCTCTTCGGCCTTCTTATGGCCTCGAGGAAGCTGCGTCACTACTTCCAGGCACACGAGATCACAGTCGTCACTCGCCTCCCTCTGCAACGGATATTGCACAATCCAGATGCAACGGGAAGAATTGTGGAATGGGCACTGGAGCTGTCCAGCTTTGGCCTCAAGTTTGAAAGTACTTCGACGATTCAGAGCCGAGTCTTGGCGGAGTTCATTGCAGAATGGACCGCAACACCTGACGAAGAAGCCCAAGAGACTGCTCTCCCCGGCAAGGAGGCAAGTTGCGATTGGATCATGTACTTTGATGGAGCTTTCTCCTTACAGGGCGCCGGGGCTAGCATACTGCTAGTCGCGCCCATCGGAGAGCACCTCAAGTACGTGATCCAGATGCACTTCCCCAGGGAGGCGTCAACCAACAATACGACAGAGTACGAAGGGCTGCTTGCCGGTCTCAGGATCGCGGCGGACCTCGGAATCAAGAAACTCATCGTCAGGGGTGACTCGCAGCTCGTCGTCAAGCAAGTCAACAAGGATTACCAAAGCCCATTGATGAAGGCCTACGCCGATGAAGTGAGAAAGCTGGAAGAGCGTTTCGACGGTATACAGCCTGAACACGTTCCCTGAGCGGAGAACGATATCGCCGACTACCTGTCCTCAAGCTACCTGTGGAACCAGGTACCTTTGTGCTTCAGCTAACTCAGCCATCCGTTGATCCATCAACAGAGCAGAACAAGAGGAGGAAATCAGGGCCCGGCAAGTACTTTCCCGCCGAGCTCCCCGGAGCCGCCGGCAAGGATGTTGCCGGGGACACTGAGCCCGCCATGGGACGGCTAGCTCCAGCGGAGCGACAAGCTCTTGCCGTCGAGACAGCCGCTCCTATGGCGGAGGAAATGCCTTTAGTCCTCGCCGTCGAGCCCCAGGCTCCAGCGTGGGCACAACATACCGTCCGATTCCTCCAAACAGGGGAACTTCCTGAGGAGCAGGAAGAAGCGGAAAAAGTAGCCCGTCGCTCTACCATGTACCAGTTCGTCGATGACGTCCTGTACAGAAAGAGGCCGAACGGTGTGAAATTGAAGTGCATCCCTCGGGAGGAAGGACTGGAGCTGTTGGCGGAGATACACAGAGGCATATGTGGATCCCACATCGGGTCAAGGGCCCTTGCCGACAAGGCATTTCGGCAAGGTTTCTTCTGGCCCACTGCCCTCCAGGATGCGACGACACTAGTCACGAGATGTGAAGCGTGTTAGTTCCATTCAAAAAAGCTTCATCAGCCAGCTCAAGCCCTTCAAACCATTCCTCTCTCCTGGCCCTTCTCAGTCTGGGGGCTCAACATACTGGGCCCTTTCCCCCGCGCTGCCGGGGGCTTTGAGTACTTGTACGTTGCAATCGACAAGTCCACAAAGTGGCCGGAGGTGGAGGCAGTGAGGAAGGTCACAGCTCAGTCAGCCGTCAAGTTCTTCAAGGGACTAATGTGCCGCTTTGGTGTACCCAACAGGGTCATCACCGACAACGACACACAGTTCACAAGCCGCACCTTCATGCAATATACCCAAGACCTCGGCAGCAAAGTTTGTTTCGCTTTCATTACTCACCCGCGAAGCAATGGTCAAGCTGAGAGGGCAAATGCTGAAGTGCTGCGAGGCTTAAGGACCAAGACTTTTGACAGTCTGCACAAGAGCGGAAGGCGCTAGATTGATGAGTTGCCGATGGTTCTTTGGTCGATCAGGACGATGCCAAATCGAGCCACCGGCCAGATACCCTTTGCCCTAGTATATGGGGCAGAGGCAGTTATCCCCACTGAACTCATATACGGGTCACCTCGAGTGCTCGCTTATGATGAGCTTGAGCAAGAGTAACTGCGGCAAGATGACGCACTGCTCCTTGAGGAAGATCGTCTTCGGGCGGCTATGAGAGCAGCATGCTACCAGCAAGCCTTGCGCCGCTACCATAGCCGCAAGGTTCATGCCCTAAGCCTTGAGGAAGGCGACCTTGTCCTTCGGCGCGTTCAATCAGCCAAGAATTCCAACAAGTTGACGCCAAAGTGGGAAGGCCCTTATCGGGTAATACGAGTCACCAGGCCTGGCGCAGTCCGCCTGGAGACCAAAGATGCCATTCCGGTGAGTAACTCCTGGAACACTGAGCATCTTCGCAAGTTTTACCCGTGAGGCGCGGCTTGCCGGGCCCCCCGGCAAGCCACCTTTTGTACAAGCATTGCCGATGATGCATGTAACCCTTCGTACAAAGCCAGGCGCAGACCCTGAGCATAAATAAATGAAGCACTGGCGCCCTAAATTATAGCATGCATGCTAGGTCGAGTCTCGTCCTTGGCTAGGGTTGATAGTGCTTAGCGGCGGCTAACCCCTAGCTTAGAGGTCGAGTGTGCGTCTCTTTGCCATTCTTTTGTCTTCTTTGGTTCGCAGGACTCACAGATATCCTTGCCGGATCACTTGAGGACGAAAAAGAGAAGAGGGGCAGACCAGCATCTAGACCCCGGCAAGCCAGTATTGCCGGGGGCTGCAAGTGCAAGGATTCACCCACGGCAAGCCAGAGTTGCCGGGGGCTACAGCTTCAGATAAGTTCTTCATCCCTTATCATGCATCCCCTTATGGACTGAGGTATGTGAAACCTCGTTCCTTCCTAAAAGCTACCGTGCTCCCCTAAACTCTAGGACCTAGGGCTCGTTCCTGGGGCCAGGTTTGGTCGTAGTCGTGGCAGCGAAAGGATGAAACAAGGGGCCTGAACGCACCTAATCCCTGCCTCCGCCAAAAGCGTGAGAAAGGTCGAGCGACATGGGAAGACGACAAGGCCTGCTGCCGGGCAAGGAAATGTTTATCTTAGAGATATCAAGGATTTGCTCCTTGACGTGGGTTCTACCCGCAAACAAATGACCCGGCAAACATCCCTTTTTCATTAAAAACATTCCGCTCAGGTACAGTCCATAGGGAATGAAAAACATGAATGATGGGATTACAAGTTTTAAATTCAGCTAAGGCCCGAAGGCTTACAAACTAAAAATATATAAGGTGCCCGTAATCCCTTTGTTGTCTCTCTTGTCTGGAGGCAGGTCAAGGAGGCGAAAAGGGCAAAAGGGGCGCCTAGGCGAGCTACGGGTGGCAGAAGACACCAAGAGAACATCTTGGTGGCCGTCCGAAGACTGGATGGTGATGGTGGTGCCGGAAGTAGAGCTCGAAGACGAGGCGGCACGACGTCAGCACGCGTCGAAGGCGTCGGTGCCCGTGCACTCCGAGTTGACGGCCTTGCCGCCCGCGCTCTTCCTCTTCCGCAGCCTCCCAACGCCAGCCGCCCACGGAGACGACCTCGAGAAGTTCAGGGAGCCGGCGACACGGATGATGGGGTCGCCGGTGCCGCACGGGGCGACGCTCAACACCTAGTCGGACCCGTCATCCTGCCGCCTGCTACCCCTCGTCGTCGCTGCCGCTGTCCTCCTCGTCATTGCCGCCCGAGGAGGAATCTTCGCTATCGGAATATCTCTCCACGCAGCACCTTGCACGGGCCCCGAAGAGCCCGAAGACCTTGACGGAGAGGAGGCCACCCTCCATCAGCTTGAAATGGAGAGTGAGCCCCTCCGTCAAGCGGTGGATATGAGCGAACGTCTTCCATCCCCGACGAAGATACATCACGTGAGGGGCTGGGAAGTCGAGGCGAACCCGCATACCGCTGATCCCACAGCCCCTCATGTGCAGCCGCAATGATTCCGGCGGATCCAGCTCCATCTCCCGCGCGAATGGAGTCGGGAGACGAAGGCGACGGCGAGGCGGCCGCCGCAGCCTGACGAAGAACTCGCAAGGGTCATCCCCAATGTGGCCCTCCATGGGGGGAGGAACTGCTGGCGGAGGCGAGGCCGGCGCGCCGCCCCGTCCTCCTCTTCCCCGAGCGCCTCGGCCTCGCCCCCTCCCCCTTCCCCTTGCGACTGGCTCCACCACCGCAAGGGCAGGAGAAGGAGGGACGCCTTGTCAAGCGGCGACCCTTGCCGCCACCGTTGAAGGACCAGGGTTCCCTCTCTCCATGGCGGATGGAGGGGGAGCAGAAGCTGAAGGAAGGAGGAGATGAAGGAATGCGGGACGCCATCCCCCCTCCTGCTCTTTATAAAGGAACAGGGTGGGGGCTCGGCCGCCCCGCTTCGCCAATCAAGATGTGGAAGGCGCAGGGAACTGGGACCGACCCGCTGCCCCAGCCCGCGGCGGCCTGGTTTCCCGCCTCCACCGTTCGCCACCCCAAGCGCATGAGAGCCACGTGGCAGGCGTGCAGGACCGAGGCGACGGGTGAGGCGACCTCTCCCCACCCTGTGATCGTGGGGAGTGGACGCCTTGAAGACCACGCCTCGGCCCCGTTCAGTAGACGGGCCGCGCTCCCACGCCTCCCTCCGCTTATGGGGAAGGCGCGAACCGCCCCTTTACTACGGCGTGACGCATGCGTGCAGAGCTCAGCCCCACGCATGCCGCCCACGTCACGCATGCCTCCCCACACCGCGCCACGCACGGGACGCGTGGGAAGCGCAGCGCGCGAAGGAACTTACCGCGGTAAAAACCGCCCCGCCTGCCCGCGCACCGTTTTTGAGCCTAGCCCAACAACGCGTTGAGCTTACGTGTGGCCCAGGCCTGGGGGCTCCTGTTGGTGTACAAAAATGGGGGGGTACACTTTTTGTACCCCTATAACTGTGCACGGGCAGTCTGAGCCACGGGCACCGCCATACCGAGCACGGCGAGGGAGGTGAGCCAAGGTAAGGCCGGAGCTCAAGAGAAGCAGAACGACGCCAAGACCAAGACCACAAAGAGCAAAGGGGACGAAGCGGACTCCCCCGGCAAGATCCTTGCTGGGGGGCAGTTCCAGCAAACCCGGCAAGACCCTTGCTGTGGCAGCTCGCCCCACACCTACGGAGCGAGTCACCCTTGAGTCCACTGCCCCCATGGGGCAAGGATTTGGGAGACATCCCCGTGGTGGCATGCAGATCTTTGTGAAGACATTCAAGATCAGATACACACTTTAGAAGATGATGATCCTTGGCGGGATCCCAGCCAAGGAGGACCACAAGGCCCCCGGCAAGAGCCTTGCCGAGGATGACAGCAGGCACCGCGGCAAGACCCTTGCCGGGGCCACGGCAAGACCCTTGCGGGGGCCCCGGGAAGGCCCTTGCCATGAACACCCGTAGGGCCACCATCAGGCCCACGCCAATCAAACCTCCACCGCCATTTGCATGCAGCTGCCGACCCAACCAGCTGGGCAGGCACCTGCGTGGCGGCAAGCAGATCTTCGTGGAGACCCACCACTGCGCCACCTCAGCTGCCTGCCTGCCTACATGGCACCGCGGGCACCGCTAGCCAGGGCGCGTGTCGACGCAAGAAGGAGCGGCGACCGACGAGACAGGGCTCTCCCTCGTCCCCGACAAAGCGAGGACACCTAAGCAAGATGCATTAAATGCACCTTGTCATGTAATGCGAGGGATAACCTTGCATCACTGTACTCTTTCCACCTCCTGTGTGCCACTGTGGCAACCCCTTTCCCTATAAAAGGAGGCCCAAGGCGACCAGGAAGGGGATTCGGCTTTTTGGAGCTCCTCATGCCCCATTGCTAGTTCAAGAACATAGATATCCAATCCACCAAAGCAGGAGTAGGGTTTTACGCATCCTCGCGGCCCGAACCTGGGTAAAGGAACCGTGTGCTATCTGCTTGATCCGCTCTTCTCACGACCCCGTGCCCCGCAACCGTAGTAGGGATTCTTGTGATCCCATAGGTGTCGTTCCACACCGACACAAATATTTTCCTCCACGATCAGAATGTAGAAACTTTATTTTCTTGTTACGATGATTTTCCACTTCACTCTGAAATTATATGAACTTTTCAAATGTTTCAGACTTATGTTTCATCAAGTAGATATACCCATATCTGCTCAAATCATCTGTGAAGGTCAGAAAATAATGATACCCGCCGCGAGCCTCAACACTCATCGGACCGCATACATCAGTATGTATTATTTCCAATAAGTCAGTTGCTCGCTCCATTGTTCCGTAGAATGGAGTCTTAGTCATCTTGCCCATAAGGCATGGTTCGCAAGCATCAAGTGATTCATAATCAAGTGATTCCAAAATCCCATCAGCATGGAGTTTCTTCATGCGCTTTACACCAATATGACCTAAACGGCAGTGCCACAAATAAGTTGCACTATCGTTATTAACTTTGCATCTTTTGGCTTCAATATTATGAATATGTGTATCACTATGATCGAGATCCAACAAACCATTTTCATTGGGTGTATGACCATAGAAGGTTTTATTCATGTAAACAGAACAACAATTATTCTCTAACTTAAATGAATAACCGTATTGCAATAAACATGATCAAATCATATTCATGCTCAACGCAAACACCAAATAACACTTATTTAGGTTCAACACTAATCCCGAAAGCATAGGGAGTGTGCGGTGATGATCATATCAATCTTGGAACTACTTCCAACACACATCGTCACCTCGCCCTTAACTAGTTTCTGTTCATTCTGTAACTCCAGTTTCGAGTTACTACTCTTAGAAACTGAACCATTATCAAATGTCAAGGGGTTGCTATAAACACTAGTAAAGTACACATCAATAACATGTATATCCAATATACCTTTGTTCACTTTGCCATACTTCTTATCCGCCAAGTATCTAGGGCAGTTCCACTTCCTGTGACCATTTCCTTTGCAGTAGAAGCACTTAGTTTCAGGCTTGGGTCTAGCTTTGGGCTTCTTCACGGGAGCAGCAACTTGCTTGCCGTTCTTTTTGAAGTTCCCCTTCTTCCCTTTGCCCTTTTCTTGAAACTAGTGGTCTTGTCAACCATCAACACTTGATGCTTTTCTTGATTTCTACCTTCATCGATTTCAGCATCACGAAGAGCTTGGGAATCGTTTCCGTTATCCCTTGCATATTATAGTTCATCAGGAAGTTCTAGTAACTTGGTGATAGTGACTAGAGAACTCTGTCAATCACTATCTTATCTGGAAGATTAACTCCCACTTGATTCAAGTGATTGTAGTACTCAGACATTCTAAGCACATGCTCACTAGCTGAGCTATTCTCCTCCATCTTGTAGACAAAGTACTTGTCAAAGGTGTCATACCTTTCGACATGGGCATGAGTCTGAAATACCAATTTCAACTCTTGGAACATCTCATATGCTCCGTGGCATTTCAAAAATGTCTTTGAAGCCCCGATTCTAAGCCGTAAAGCATGGTGCACTAAACTATCAAGTAGTCATCATATCGAGCTTGCCAAACGTTCATAACGTCTGCATTTGCTCCTGCAATCGGTCTGTCACCTAGCGGTGCATCAAGGACATAATTCTTCTGTGCAGCAATGAGGATAATCCTTAGATCACGGATCCAATCCGCATCATTGCTACTAACATATTTCAACTTAGTTTTCTCTAGGAACATATCAAAAATAAAACAGGGGAACTAAACGCGAGCTATTGATCTACAACATAGATATGCTAATACTACCAGGACTAAGTTCATGATAAATTAAAGTTCAATTAATCATATTACTTAAGAACTCCCACTTAGATAGACATCCCTCTAATCATCTAAGTGATCACGTGATCCATATCAACTAAACCATGTCCGATCATTACGTGAGATGGAGTAGTTTTGAATGGTGAACATCACTATGTTGATCATATCTTCTATATGATTCATGCTCGATCTTTCGGTCTCCAGTGTTCCGAGGCCATATCTGCATATGCTAGGCTCGTCAAGTTTAACCCGAGTATTCTGTGTGTGCAAAATTGGCTTGCACCCGTTGTATGTGAACGTAGAGCTTATCACACCCGATCATCACGTGGTGTCTCAGCACTAAGAACTGTCGCAACGGTGCATACTCAGGGAGAACACTTGTACCTTGAAATTTAGTGAGAGATCATCTTATAATGCTACCGTCGAACTAAGCAAAATAAGATGCATAAAGGATAAACATCACATGCAATCAATATAAGTGATATGATATGGCCATCATCATCTTGTGCCTTTGATCTCCATCTCCAAAGAACCGTCATGATCACCGTCTCACCGGCGTGACACCTTGATCCCAATCGTAGCATTGTTGTCGTCTTGCCAACTATTGCTTCTACGACTATCGCTACCGCTTAGTGATAAAGTAAAGCAATTACATGGTGATTGCATTTCGTACAATAAAGCGACAACCATATGGCTCCTGCCATTTGCCGACAACTCCATTACAAAACATGATCATCTCATACAATAAAAATTAGCATCATATCTTGACCATATCACATCACAACATGCCCTACAAAAACAAGTTAGATGTCCTCTACTTTGTTGTTGCAAGTTTTACGTGGCTGCTACGGGCTGAGCAAGAACCGTTCTTACCTACGCATAAAAATCACAACGATATTTCGTCAAGTATGTGCTGTTTTAACCTTCAACAAGGACCGGGCGTAGCCACACTCAATTCAACTAAAGTTGGAGAAACTGACACCCGCCAGCCACCTGTGTGCGAAGCACATCGGTAGAACCGGTCTCGCATAAGCGTACGCGTAATGTCAGTCCGGGCCGCTTCATCCAACAATACCGCCGAATCAAAGTATGACATGCTGGTAAGCAGTATGACTAGTATCGCCCACCACTCGCTTGTGTTCTATCCGTGCATATAACATCTACGCATAAACCTGGCTCGGATTCCACTGTTGGGGAACATAGTAATTTCAAAAATTTGCTACGCACACGCAAGATCATGGTGATGCATAGCAACAAGAGGGGAGAGTGTTGTCCACGTACCCTTGTAGACCGAAAGCGGAAGCGTTATGACAACGTGGTTGATGTAGTCGTACGTCTTCACGATCGACCGATCCTAGTACCGAACGTACGACACCTCCGCGATCTGCACACGTTCAGCTCGGTGACGTCCCACGAACTCACGATCCAGTAGAGCTTCGAGGGAGAGTTTCGTCAGCACGACGGCATGATGACGGTGATGATGAAGCTACCGGCGCAGGGCTTCGCCTAAGCACTACGACGATATGACCGAGGTGGCTTATGGTGGAGGGGGGCACCACACATGGCTAGGAGATCAATGATCAACTTGTGTCTATGGGGTGCCCCCCTCCCCCGTATATAAAGGAGTGGAGGAGGGGGAGGGCCGGCCCTCTACTATGGTGCGCCCTGGGGTGTCCTACTCCCACCGGGAGTAGGATTCCCCCCTTCCAAGTAGTAGGAGTAGGAAGGAGGGGGCGCCGCCCCTCCCCTAGTCCAATTCGGACTAGGCCTTGGGGGGGGGGGGCGTGCGGCCTGCCCTAGGCAGCCCCTATCTCTCTCCCCTAAAGCCCAATAAGGCCCATATACTCCCCGGCGAATTCCCGTAACTCTCCGGTACTCGATAAATACCCGAACGACTCAGAACTTTTCCGATGTCTGAATATAGACTTCCAATATATCAATCTTTACGTCTCGAGCATTTTGAGACTCCTCATCATGTCCCTGATCTCATCCGGGACTCCGAACAACCTTTGGTACATCAAAACACATAAAATCATAATACCGATCGTCACCGAACGTTAAGCGTGCGGACCCTACGGGTTCGAGAACTATGTGGACATGACCGAGACTCATCTCCGGTCAATAACCGACAGCGGAACCTAGATGCTCATATTGGCTCCTACATATTCTAGGAAGATCTTTATCGGTCAAACCGCATAACAACATACGTTGTTCCCTTTGTCATCGGTATGTTACTTGCCTGAGATTCGATCGTCGGTATCTCAATACCTAGTTCAATCTCGTTACTGGCAAGTCTCTTTACTCGTTCCGTAATGCATCATCCTACAACTAACTCTATTGCTTGCACGTCTTATAGTGATGTGCATTACCGAGAGGGCCCAAAGATACCTCTCCGATACTCGGAGTGACAAACCCTAATCTCGATCTATGCCAACCCAATAAACACCTTCAAAGACACCTGTAGAGCATCTTTATAATCACCCAGTTACATTGCGATGTTTGATAGCACACAAGGTGTTCCTCCGGTATTCGGGAGTTGCATAATCTCATAGTCATAGGAACATGTATAAGTCATGAAGAAAGCAATAGCAACATACTAAACGATCAAGTGCTAAGCTAACGGAATGGGTCAAGTCAATCACATCATTCTCTATTGATGTGATCCCGTTAATCAAATGACAACTCATGTCTATGGCTAGGAAACTTAACCATCTCTGATTCAACGAGCTAGTCAAGTAGAGGCATACTAGTGACACTCTGTTTGTCTATGTATTCACACATGTACTAAGTTTCCGGTTAATACAATTCTAGCATGAATAATAAACATTTATCATGATATAAGGAAATATAAATAACAACTTTATTATTGCCTCTAGGGCATATTTCCTTCACCATCGCCCTTTGCACTTTTGCACGTTGCGTGGGCGGCCGGTGAGCAGACCTAGCTACCTCCTTAAAAAGGCAGGTGCTTACGTAGTCCTACCCGGCGCGCGCTGCTCGATCGCCGATGTTCGTTCAGCTTTTGGCTGATACATACGACGCAGAGTGCCCATACTTATTCCCGCATGGTGGTTAGTGCAAAAAAGGACATAGGCCTACTCAGATTAAATATCCAAACCATTAGTGTCTTGGTAGTGCGGTAACGATAAATGATCCACAATATGTGGTCCCGTCGCCCCGTTTCACGGACTTGCAAGCTAAGAATGCCCGGCCGCACATCGTGGAAAACTTGCGGGTATCCTCCACATCAACCCGACTTCACATCACTCGCGGGTACCCCTCGGGGCCGACCCGATGTCATCATGGTTCTTTGGTAAGTCAAAAGTAACCGTGTGTCCAAAACAGCAAGGGGAAGCCTGAGGATTCACCCTCGGTGGATTCCCACTCGATGTAATCGTCAAGGTGGACTTGGAGGAATCACCCTCGTTGGTCCACACTTGAGGGGTTGCACAACTGAGTCATTAGCGGGAGTGGTGAAGGAGGAATCACCCTCGATGACCATGAACGAATAGTTACACTACAGGGTTAACATCAGAAGTGCTCACGAGGTATCTGTCACAACCCTAGAATGTTGGTTGTAATTAGTTGCATCAGTGATCATCTTGCAGCATGTTAATTTTCAATTAAAGCTGAAATGGGGGTGATAAAACCCTAGCCCCAGAAGAACTCAAATAGGTTCAACCAAAATATTCTCAATGAACTCAAAATATCCTTATAAAATGTTCATGATTTATGGGAAAAAGGTGAAAGCCTCTACCAGAGATAATGCATATTTTTCCAGGACATTTTGGTCATTGAATTAAATCATTATGGTATTTGAGTTGGAGTTTAAAACTTGCCATTAAATATTGGTTGCTCCAAATATTCTGAAATTTGTTGTGTGGTTTGAAAATAATTCAAATATTCCTCACAAGAATTTACAGAATTAACCAAAGTTTTTTGGTTGGTATTTTATTATCAAAACAAATGACAGAAATAGAAAAACAGAAAATAAGAGAGAGAGAGACTACTGTACCTGGCTTACCTGTCCAGTCCAGCTGGTGGCCTCCCCCCTGTCGTCTTCTTCCCCTACCAGGAGGACAAGCGCGTGGCCGCAGCGCACCGACACGCGCCCCGGCCACCTCCTGCTTGCCGCCGTTGCCTCGACGCGCCTACGAGCACCACGCAACCCCTGGTCACTCTCCCCTTCTCTCCCGTGTCTCTCCCTCGTCTGCCCCTCTCCTCCCGATCACCACCGAGCGGAGCTCGTTGCCGCCGACACCATTCACCGTGGCCACCGGCCCTCCCTCGCCCATCCAGCGTGTCAAGGAGAACCGCAGCAGCTCTGTCTTCCTCCTCGTCGACCCATGCAATGGGGGACGCACCGCAGCCTCTGCATCGCCCTCTTCTTCGACATCGAACGGCCGGGATCGCCGGTGCCCGCTCGCCACCTCCGATGTCTCCCTCGAGCCGCTGGGACCTCCAACAGACCCCCTGTGAGCCCCGCCATCGTTCACCCCTACCCCCGTTCTCTTTTGCTTGCTCTGGCCGCCGATTCCATCAAGGCCGTAACCCACCGCCGCACGAGCTCGACGCCGGCGTCACTTCGGTGACCATTTGGTCGTGCACCAGCGTCCAACGAGCTCGAGGCTGCACATAGAGCATGGCTAGCGCGTTAGTTGGTTCATTTGCGCACCGCAGCCCCATCCCCACTTGAACCCGAGCTCGGGCCGCCGCAAACCTCAACGCCGGCGCTGCTCCCGGCCACCCCAGCCTCCGCCACCGCCACCGTTGGATGCGCCACTCCACCCTCTTCCCGTAGCTGCTCCCTGCGCGCCAAAAGAGCCCGTGTAGGTGGATCCCGACGCACTCCGCCGTGTCCGTCCTCGCCGGTGGCTAAACGCCAGTGGGTTGACCGTTTTGACCGGTGGGGTTTGACCCCGTCTGCCCAGAGGTTTGACCCCCCTCTCTCACTGACATGCGGGCCCCGCCCGACTAACTAAGTTAGTTAGGGCTAATCCTATTTAGGTTAGTTAGGTTAGCCGCTGACAAGTGGGCCCTGGCCCCTGTTAATTAGCTAAGTGTTAAATTAACTTAAGTTTAAACCCACAGCCACTGATGTGTGGGTCCAGGGACTAATTAGCTTAGATTAACTTTTAGTTAGTGCTAATTAACCCTGTTAGTTGACTGAGTCACTAACCAGTGGACCCCACTAGTCAGGTCTGACCTGGACCGGCCATGTTGACTGCTGACATCACAGTGACATCACCCTGATGCAATAAGTGTTTTTATGGATTATTTATGACTAGCAAAAGAGCCCGTACGTTACAACGGGAGAGAAAACATAACACACGCTCTTAACTCAACAACCATCACTCAAGACCACAATAGGTCCATCTCCTTTATTTCTACGAGGCATCATATTTGTGTTGCCGCTTATCCTCCTTCTCACCCTCGCCGGCGATGGCCTCGGTGTTCACACAAAACAACAAAAAACGTGTGTTAAATATGGTTAATCCTAAGGCGTCTCTCTCTCTCCCTCTCTCCTCTCTCTCTCTCTCTCTCTCTCTCTCTCTCTCTCTCTCTCTCTCTCTCTCTCTCTCTCACGCGCGCGCGCGCGCGCGCGCGCTTTCTCTCACTCTCGCGAGGAGAAATATGTTGTTTTCCCCTGCGACATTTTTCAGAGGTATGCATGTGTAGTTATCGATGTTTTCTTTTTCGTATATGGTTATAGTGGGGTGTTTATTTGCAATCCGGATCGCCGCCGGTATGAAAAAAAGGATCTTGCGCTATAAATTATAAGTTTGCTTCCATAAAAATATTTTAAAAATATTTAACAGGTAAAATTAACATCATATTCATATTCCACACATTTTTCTAATAAAATTCCATATATAATATGTTAAAATTGAAGCTACGGTTTATAAGATACAGATAATTTAGAAAATCATTTGGTTTGACTCAAATATATTTCAAAATAATATTAAAATATACTTAACAGGTAAAAATAATCTCATATTCATATTCTACATATTTTTCTAATCAAATTTCATATATAACATGTTCAAATCGGAGTTACGGTTTAAAAGATATGGATGATTTTAAAAAGCATTTGTTTGACTTAAATATGATCCGCGGATGAATTACCTAAAACATTAGGGGGGTTTCCAAAAAATGTAAAATAACGGTTCGGGTGTGACTTAAATCCGGACGGCAGGTTGATTTCAAGAAAAGATAGGGACTTTTCTGAAAAATGCCATGACGGACGAAAGAAACCCAATTTGCTTATTATTATAGGTAAAGATTCAGGAAAATTCCAGAAATTGCTAAAACTTCTAAAAATCATAGAAATTCAACCGTAACTTTGAATGAAATAATTTATATATGAAAAATGATCAGAAAAATCTAATCTATCCATCTGTACTGGTTTCATGCATGTTTAAACAACTTAACCTTGCTGTTTAAATCAAAACATGTTAATGCACTTTGGAAATTCATAGTTTGAATATGAATTTGAACCTTTGGTTCAAATCAACTCAAACCCTTCTGTTGCTAGATGCATTAGCTCAAATCACATCATGTTGCCATGTCACAATCATGCATCATATTGTCGCATTGCATTGATTGTGTTCCTTCTCTGTTTGCCGGTGTTGTTCCCCCTCGGTAGACGTATGTTCCAACGATGGGTTCGATGACACCGATGAAGAGCTATACTATCTTCAGAAGTGCCAGGCAAGCAAAACCCCCCTTTTTCATTCTGATACAATCCCACTCTCTCGATCCTGCTCTCTTTTACTTCATTAGGACAACAATGATTCAACTGTTACATGCTGCGGTAGTTGAACCCCTTTCCTCTGCATGACCTGTCATTGCCACAGTAAATAGATGAAACCCACTAGCATGAGTAGGAGTTGTTTGAGCCCTGATGTGCCTACTCATTCATGCTTGTTTGTCATGCCTGCTACTGCTTAGACTTGAGTCAGGTCTTATTCATTGTACATGTCCTACTGTTGAGAGCTAAGTGTGTGAACACGATTTGGTAAAGGTAGCGGTGAGAGGCCATGTAGGAGTACTGGTGGGTTGTCTCATTGAAACCGTCCTCAGGAACTGAGTTCTGTGTTTGTGATGCATGAACAGTTACTACCACACATTGGGATCCTTAATTGACTCTCTCGACTTATTAATTGCCTTGATCTCTGTCCAGGAGTTGCAACTAGTTTCTAGTGTTTGTAGGATATGTGTTGGAGGCCGTGCATAGCGCTGACCCTAGGGGTGGGCTATGATGCAGTAGATACACCGTGGTCCGGTGTACCGAGTCGCCTGTTTGGTGTCTCGGGAACCCTTCACACATCGTTTGGGGCTGTGAGCGAAACCCCGGTCGGATCTCCTCGCGGATGGAACCCGAATAGGCGATAAACCTAGACTAGAGACTTGTGTGGTTAGTCAGGTCGTGGCTGACTCCCTCGCCAGGCTTCCACTTGAAGGTTGCCGAGATACACGACGCGTACATGGTGGTCAGTGGCGAGAGCGCGTGTGAAGAAGTACACCCCTGCAGGGTTATAAATGATCTATTCGAATAGCCGTGTCCGCGGTAAAGGACTTCTGGGTTGCGTGTACAATTCATAGACAAGTGAAAGTGGATACTCTAAAATGCGCAAGATAAGCGTGAGTGCTATGGATGGCATTCTCGTATGGAGACGGGAGCGGATCCATAATGGTGTATTGATCAGGTGATTATGTGGACTCATGTGCGCCACCTCAAAAGAGTTACTTGCAGACATAGTTCAGGATAGCCACTGAGTCAAAGTTGGCTTGCTGCAGTTAAACTCCACCACCCCCTTTATCGATACAGATGCATATGTAGATAGTTCTGATGTAAGTCTTGCTGGGTACATTTGTACTCACGTTTGCCTATTTTATGTTTTTGCAGGGAGACGTCAGTCTTGCTAGTAGTTTCGCGTGGACTTCAACGTTTAGCTTGTTACCTCAGCTACGATCTTGTACCTTGGGAGGGTCTTGTAGATAGTCAGGCTTCTCAGCCTTTTTATTTGTAGTTGTCTGTACTCAGACAAGTTAAGCTTCCGCTTGTGCTTGTTGCTTGTATGACTTGAATGCTGGGTCATCAGACCCATGTTTGTAATACTTGGCTCCTCAGGGCCTAATGAATAAATACTTTGAGTCGTAGAGTTTTGTTGTGATGCCATGTTGTATTTACACATATCGAGCATATTGTGTATATGATTGAAATGCTTAGTATGTGTGGGATCCGACAACCTAGTTGTCTATCCTTGGTAGCCTCTCTTATGGGGAAATGTAGTCTAGTGCTTCCACTGAGCCATGGTAGTCTGCTATAGCCCGATTTACCGGTGTCCTGCTAGCCCAGTTACTACTGCTCTGGAACACCTAGACAGTCCGACATGTCTCCCACTTTGTTCCTGTGTCTGTCCCTTCGGGGAAATGTCACGCGGTGACTTCCGAAGTCCTGCTAGCCTGCTACAGCCCGGGTTCCCGGAGTCCTGTTAGCCCAGTTGCTACAGCCCGGATTCACACGCTGATGACCGGCACGTTCGAGGCTGGGTCATGTATGCATGTCCCCGTAAGTTAGTGCCACTTTGGGTTTACGACTAGTCATGTCGGCCCGGGTTCTCTTTCATATGGATGCTAGCGACACTATCATATACGTGAGCCAAAAGGTGCAAACGGTCCCGGGCCAGGTAAGGTGGCACCCGTGGGAATACCGTGCGTGAGGCCGCAAAGTGATATGATGTGTTACATGCTAGATCGGTGTGACTTAGGATCGGGGTCCTGACAGTATCACTCTCAGCACTTGATAGTAACTTTGCAGAGTTGTACAACTAAGGGGGTGATGTGCGGTGTCGGGGTCTGGACGTCGATCATGTGGATCGAGTTATCGGTCATCAAGCGGGGACGAATGGGACAAGGAGAGGGGTCACTGGTGGATCACCAACCAACATGTACGAAGCAATTTAGGATAAAGAGGTAAGGTATGAAAGCAGGTAACAAAAACAGGCTATGCATCAGAGTAGGATCATACACAAAGCAGTAGTAGTTCTAACGCAAGCATAGGAGAGAAGGGAATGTGCGATATCGGAATGCTCAAGGGGGGTTTGCTTGCATGGAAGCTCTACTGCAAAAAAGGGTCGTCGACGATGTAGTCAATCACAGGGGCATCATCGGTCTCGGGGTCTACCGGAGAGAAGAGGGGGAAGAAACAGTAAATGCAGAGCAAAAAATGCATCACTAAGCATGGCAGGACAATATGCAGAGCTAGGGGCGTTCTAACGCAGTACTACACGTTGCAGACGGAGAGGGAAAACATCCGGAGAGGTTTTCCCAGCGTTTGGCATTTTCCGAACAGATGAAAAAGAGGGGAAGGTTCCATGTTCAGTAGGTTAGAGGGGTGTGGTAGGTATGTGGGTGACATATTCAGATCCGTCATATTTTTCCGATCATTTTTCATATATAAAACATTTTCATCTAGGTTACGGTTGAATTTATATGAATTTTTAAAGTTTTCTAAACAACTTATAGAATTAATGGATTTATTAATATTTTGAACAAAATAGTGAAAATGCTAAGTACACCCAGGAACTTACCCAACAGAGTGTTGTGAGAGGCTGACAGTAGGGCCGGTCAACTGCTGACTCAGTAGTTGACTAGTCAAGGCATTGACCGGTCAAAGTGTTGACTGGGCCCATGTGTCATTGACTGCTTGTCTACTAACTAGATTAAAAAGGATAATTTAACAGGTGGGGGCCCCTAGTCATTCTATAGAGGGTCATTAGCGGGGGATTAGTGCCAAACAATGGGGATTAGGCCTTAAACCGGCCAGCCCATCTAGCTAGGGGACGCATCCGTCTGGCCAGCACGCACGCGCGTGTGCATAGGCGCACGGCGGCCGAGCTCGAGCAGTAGTGGCCAAGGGCGGGCACAGTCCGGCGCAGCCCGACGGAGGCGGCCTGGCCTAGGTGGGTGTGGCCGAGTGGATACGGCGGTGGGGCAAGTGCAGCGGCGGTGGCGGGAGCAGAGGGCGCAGTAGCAGAGTCCGGCGGCGAGTGAGGACAACGTGGCTGGCGTGCGACGCGGAAGGCGAGCGGCAGCAACGACAGAAGTAAGAAGCATCAGCGCACGACAGTACTAGCAACAACGCATGCAGTAGAGCAGCGAGCACAGGTGCGACAGTAGGCGGGTGTGAGTGAGCACAAGCGCGCGCGAACGCGGGTGAATGTGTGGCGCCCGTGCGGTACGCGGCCGGGGGCATGCGTGAGGTGGCCATAGGCATACAGGAGCATCGAGAAGAGGCGTGCGAGGCTCGCCAAGCTCGACAGGGTCGAGCTAGCAGCCACGGTGAATAACAACGTGGGCTGGAGGCGGTGATGGCAGCTACGACACAAGTTCGAGGTGTAAGGAGAGGGCTTTCGACGAGGATCTCATCCCGTAGGCACACGAGGACCCGTCGATATATTAGGAGCAGCAGGCGTTGCCGGATCCAAAGAAGATCGCCGCCGGCAGCCGTGGGGAGGATGAGGTCGATTCAGTCGATGCGGTGGCGCGGAGCTCGCGGTCTTTGGCGCGAACGAAGCAGAGGGACCCGGCTAGGCTCTTGGACATGGCCCTAGGCCAAGGGGTGGTCGGTGGGTGCGAGGAAGACACCAGCCATGGCAACAATTGATGACCCACAAGTATAGGGGATCTATCGTAGTCCTTTCGATAAGTAAGAGTGTCGAACCCAATGAGGAGTAGAAGGAAATGACAAGAGGTTTTCAGCAAGGTATTCTCTGCAAGCACTGAAATTATCGGTAACAGATAGTTGTGTGATAGGATAATTCGTAACAAGTAACAAGTAACAAAAGTAAACAAGGTGCAGCAAGGTGGCCCAATCCTTTTTGTAGCAAAGGACAAGCCTAGATGAACTCTTATATAAAGCAAAGCGCTCCCGAGGACACATGGGAATTGTTGTCAAGTTAGTTTTCATCATGCTCATATGATTCGCGTTCGTTACTTTGATAATTTGATATGTGGGTGGATAGGTGCTTGGGTGCTGCCCTTCCTTGGACAAGCCCCCCACTTATGATTAACCCCCCTCGCAAGCATCCACAACTATGAAAGAAGAATTAAGGTAAACCTAACCATAGCATGAAACATATGGATCCAAATCAGCCCCTTACGAAGCAACACATAAACTAGGGTTTAAGTTTCTGTCACTCTAGCAACCCATCATCTACCTATTACTTCCCAATGCCTTCCCCTAGGACCAAACAATTGTGAAGTGTCATGTAGTCGACGTTCACGTAACACCACTAGAGGAAAGACAACATACATCTCATCAAAATATCGAACGAATACCAAATTCACATGATTACTTATAACAAGACTTCTCCCATGTCCTCAGGAACAAACATAACTACTCAAAAAGCATATTCATGATCAAGATCAGAGGAGTATTAATTATCATAAAGGATATGAAAATATAATCTTCCACCAGATAAACCAACTAGCATCTACAAGGAGTAATCAGCACTACTAGCAACCCACAGGTACCAATCTGAGGTTTTGTGACAAAGATCGGATACAAGAGATGAACTAGGGTTTGGAGAGCAGATGGTGCTGGTGAAGATGTTGATGGAGACTGACCACCTCTCGATGAGAGGATCGTTGGTGATGACGATGGCTTTGATTTCCCCCTCCCGGAGGGAAGTTTCCCGGCAGAACAGCTCTGCCGGAGCCCTAGATTGGTTCTGCCCAAGTTCTGCCTCGAGACGGCGGCGCTTCGTTCCGAAAGCTTCGTCCTGATTTTTTTCCAGGTCAAAACACACCATATAGCAGAAGATGAGCGTCGGGGGCTGCCAGGGGGCCCACAAGGACGGGGGCATGCCCAAGGGGGCAGGGCGCGCCCTCCACCCTTGTGGCTAGCAGGTGGCCCCCTCTGGTGCTTTCTTCACCCAATTTTTTTTATATATTCCAAAAATATTCTTCGTGAAGTTTCAATACTTTTGGAGTTGTGCAGAATAGGTCTCTAATATTTGCTCCTTTTCCAGTCCAGAATTCCAGCTGCCGTCATTCTCCCTCTTAATGTAAACCTTATAAACTAAGAGAGAAAAGGCATAAGTATTGTGATATAATGTGTAATAACAGCCCATAATGCAGTAAATATCAATATAAAATCATGATGCAAAATGGACGTATCAACTCCCCCAAGCTTAGACCTCGCTTGTCCTCAAGCGAAAGCTGAAATCGGAAAATATGTCCACATGTTCAGAGATAGAGGTGTCGAATAAAATACGGACATGAGGGCATCTAGATGATCTTTAGAACAACAACATATATTATCATATAATTTCTTATGCTAAAGTAACAGTTCATTCACAAGGTAAAGTATGAATCAGAAACTTCATTGAAAACTAACAAACTATGATCTCAGTCATTGAAGCAATTGCAATTTATCATAACATCGGAAAGAGTCAATTCAAGAGCTTTTCAACAAGTCCACATACTCAACTATAATTTAGTCTTTCACAATTTGCTAACACTCACGCGATACTTATGGGTTCAAAGTTTCAATCAGACACAGAGAAAGATAGGGGCTTATAGTTTCGCCTCCCAACCTTTTACCTCAAGGGTAATGTCAACAATAATACTTTATGATAACCTACATCCGAGTGGATATATATATATATATATATATATATATATATATATATATATATATATATATATATATATATGGATGTCGGTGCAAAAAACCCCGGGTCCGTTGCCCAGACTGTGCATAGGCACGAGAGCAAGATTGCGACGCCAAGGTCAGGCCGAAGCACAAGAGAACATGCCTTTGAAGGACTAACATGCAGCACAAGGAGACCAAGACTAGCTAGAGAAGCAAGATATCATCAAGGGAAAAACCTCCCTTGCCGCGTAGGCGAGCCCAGTAAGGACGGGGTCACCCCCCGGAAGCAAGCATCCAAGATGCCTCGGCAGGGCCTGCCGGGACTTGCGGAAGCAGAACCACCTCACCACACCACTTCATCATGACGCAAGTCATCGATCAGTGTGGTGTCAAGCCGCAAAGTGACTAAGTAGCAGCCATTTGCCACATGGCAGGCACTTTCTACAAGAAATGCCTACAAGCGACACCCGTCCTGCGACGTGTCGAGCAAGCAGATGCAAAGCTGGCAAAACAACCCGGTAGGGCCTGTAGGGCAAGCTGTGATGAGACGTTGAGCGACGCATTTAATGCGCTCTGTCAGCCTGCAGAGTTAGGTGTGATAGCACTATTTTCTATCTTATCAGTGCATAATGACTGATTTGCCACTGTGGTAACCCCTTCATTTACAAAAGGAGGCCCATGGCAACCATAGAAAGGGTGGACCCTTGGTTGGTTCGTCCCGAGGCAACCCTGCCGGGCAAGCGTGTTACGCCCACCACCATTTTTCCACCATCAATCTACCAAAGCAGGAGTAGGGTTTTACACCTCGCGGCGGCCCGAACCTGGGTAAAACTGCCTGTGCGATCCCTGTCATGCTGCTCGACGCTCCTCTTCTCTTTGTGCAACGTGCCATCCCCCCGCCGAACCAGCAAGGGACTCTTGGTCCCATAGGTGGTCGTGGTTTCCCGCGACATCTTTGTTGCGCCAGGTAGGGGGGGTCACTCGCACGAACCTGAAAGCGTGAGCAGCGCGTCATCTTCATCATCTTGTGGCTCCATCGGCTATGGCGGCCAAGAAGAAGCCCGGTGCCTCAGCTCACCCGTCCACCTTGAAGGCTCTGCCGCCCGCCGCCACCGATGCCGCGGGGGCCGCGGAGGCGCACGAGGATGTGGGCGCTGCAGGGGACGCGGCCGACGTAGGCGGCATCGTCACCACCTCCCTCGTAGTCGAGGTAGGAGTAGGAGACGCCAGAGGAGAGCAACATCAGCAATATCCCGGTGGCTATGCTCCATGAGGTATGAGTGAAGGGGTTATTCCATCCACCCCTCTTCCCCTTGCTGAAGGGCACAATCATAGTGGTGGCTCCCGGACTAGGGTGAATTGCGACCCTCTGGCCGCTCCCACCACAGGCGCGACCACAGGGCGCGCACCTCCCCGGGACGGGTTGACCCAACCACTGCGCCCAATGGAGCCACTGGCCCCCAAGCGCCTTCGCCACGGCACCACGCCCTCCAAGTGGCTGGCTCGCAACAGCGAGGGCGCGACGCCGTCGCCCCCGACACCATCAGAAGCCGGGGGACGGTGCGGTCTACATCATCATCACCGATGCCGAGCACCGCTACGGAGGCTATGGCGCGGGCTAAACTGCTGTTGAGTTTCCCATCGACAATCGATCAGATGGATGAATGGAGAGCCACCATCCAAAGTCTGATTGGCTTTGTAGAGGCTGGGGGCTCACAGCGAGCTGGCCTGGCACGACCTCCCCAAGCAACGACAACGACTCATGCTGCTGGTCATATGGAAGGGGCTACCCATACGGTGCAGTCCCCACCGCGGCCACCAGCGTGGGCGCGGCAGAATCAAGAACCCGATGATGTCTCAATGGCCTCTTCCGACCCTCGAGCACGACCAGGTCAACAACGAGCCCCAGAGGACAAGCGGAGGGGAGACGCGCACATTGTCATCGAGCAGTGCCACGATTACCGCCGCCAGCCCGATGGGTGCGATGGTCCCAACGTTGACGAGCCTGCGCTTGAGGACAACAAGTGCCTGCCTTTTGAGGTTGGATGCCCTGCCTTTACTCGTAAGCCACGACAAGTCTGTTGGCCATCCACTCATATGTTCAAGCCAGAGATACCAGAGAAATATGATGGAAGGCTGAACTCGACAGAGTTCCTTGGCATCTACATCATCGCTGTTCAGGCTGCCGGGGGAAGAGATGAGAAGGTGTTCGCCAACTACTTCCCTTTGGCACACAAGTCCAATGTGAGGTCTTGGCTGATGCACCTGCCGGAGAACTCCATTTCTTCATAGCTGACCTGTGCCATGAGTTCATTGGCGCCTTCACAGGCGGCCATCAAGAACCAGGATGGCCCAGCAACTTGCAGCTTCTCCAACAGAAAGGAGAGACCCTCCACAAGTATTTGCAGAGATTCAGCAGAGTCCACATGAATATCCCAAATATCCATCCAGCGGCTGTGATAGCTGTCATCCAGTCCAATGTGCGCAACCGCATGATACGTTCCAAGATGAATGTATGGTTGCCCAAGACTGTGAAGGAGCTTTACACCCTGGTGGACAAGTGTGCATAGATGGAGGAGGGGAGGAAACTCCACGAAGAAGAAGATTACGTCAACCTTAACTCAGAGGATGATGATGAATCCACTAGTCAGAATAAGAGCAAGAAGCACAACAAGAGACGCAAAGACTAGGAAGTGATGACCATTGAGGGATCGGGCACGCTCAGTACCGGCAAGAAGGCCAGGGCCGAAGCCCCCGGCAAGGAAGCTGCCGCTTGCGCTGACTGCCGGGTGGCTGTGGCTGCCGAGAAGGCTGGGAAGGGCGTTGGGCCGTACTGCAAGATCCATCGGACCAAAGGCCATGATCTCCAAGAGTGTCATCAGGTTGAGCAGCTTGTCAAGAGACAGAGATCTGAGTATGAGAAGCATGACAGGTAGAAAGGTCAGAGGGGTACTGGCGGTAAGGGCCGTGGCGGTGAAGCAAATCGTCCCGGCAAGGCTTTTCGGAACCAAGGAAAACCCGCCAGGGGCCGAGAGAAGGAGGTTTGCAATGATGATAGTGATAGAGCGGATGAAGAGGAAACCAGTGAGCAGGAGTTCCAGAAGGCCACTAACGCCCTGTGCATTGACGGGGTGCATATTTGCACTCCTCTCACCGCCAACTTAAACGGTGGGCGCATGAGGTCAATGTCGTGGAGCCGACAACAGAGTCTCGGAAGCCGCTCAAATGGTCACGCACGCCCATCATTTCTGATGAAGAGGACCATCCTGACCGCACCACTGCGGTTGGATGTTTTCCGTTGTTGGCCTCTCCAAAAATTCGCATCCTCAAGGTTACAAAGATGTTGGTTGACGGCGGGGCCGGGTTGAATCTGATTTCCCCAAAGATTATCAACAAACTTTAGATAGAAGAGGAAGAGCTAAAGGTCACGGGCACGTTTCAAGGAGTTAATCCCGGCATGAGTCATCCTAAGGGGAAGATCCCGTTGCTAGTGACATTTGGGGGAGAACTGAACTATCAGATTGAGAAGATTGTATTTGATGTGGTCAACCTCCCCCTATCGTACAATGGGATCCTTGGCCGCCCAGCTCTGGCAAATTTCATGGTGGCATACCACTATGCCTACAACACCTTGAAAATGCCTGGGCCGGTAGGAGTCATTTCCATTCCATCAGATGATAAGGATGCAATCATTTGCGTAGATAAGATGTACCGGGACGCAGTCGCAGTAGAGGTAGCGGTAGCGGCAGTTCCCGCCAAGGAGAACAGAGCAAAGAAGAAGGATTGCAGGGACACCAACAAGGAATCTAGGAAGCGTGTCTCTCTGGAGTGCGCTGTGCCTATTTGATGACTTGCCAGAAAGTTCCAACAACAAGAGATCCAAGGTAGCTGCGTCGTAGGTGAAGAAGGTCCCGGCAGGGCTGGCTGGCTTTGATGGTACATTTACTATCAGCACCACCCTTGATGACAAATAGGAAAGTGCGCTCGTTGCCTTCCAACGGTCAAATATCGATGTGTTTGCCTGGCAACCATCTGATATCCCCGGTGTTCCCAGGGAGGTAATCCAGCACCACCTTGCTATCTGCCCACATGCCCGACCTCTCAAGCAAAAGGTTCAAAAGCAGGCCTTGGAGAGGCAATAGTTCATTGCGGAGGAGATTAAGAAGCTTGAGGTAGCCCGTCTGGTCAGAGGAGTACTGCATCTAACATGGTTAGCAAACCCGGTGGTCGTTCGCAAGGCTAACATGAAATGGAGGCTTTGCATAGATTTCACAGATCTCAACAAGGCTTGCCCGAAGGACCCATTTCCCTTGCCGTGCATCGACCAGATCGTGGACTCCACGTCAGGTTGTGATTTGCTCTCCTTCTTGGATGCATACTTTGCGTATCATCAAATCTTCATGTCCAAAGAAGACGAGGAGAAGACTTCGTTCATTACCCCATGTGGTACGTACTCCTTTGTGCGCATGCCTTTCGGGTTAAAGAGTGCTGGGTCCACTTTTGCAAGAGCAGTCCAGATTGGTTTTGAACCACATTTGCACAGAAACATTGAGGCTTATATGGATGATACTGTGGTCAAGACCAAGGATAGATCAACCCTCATCCAGGAATTGGAAGAAACATTTGCCAATCTGCGCAAGATCAACTTGAAGCTAAATCCGGAGAAGTGTGTGTTTGGCGTTCCCTCCGGCAACCTACTTAAGTTCTTTGTATCCCATTGTGGGATCGAGCCAACCCCGACAAGATCAAGGCTATCGAGTAGATCCAAGCACCCAAGACAGTTAAGGATGTGAGGCGTCTGACAGGGTGCATTGCCATGCTTAGCAGATTCATCTCCAAGTCTGCCGAGCGCGCCATTCTTCAAAGTCTTGAAGAAGGGAGGGCTCATGAAGTGGACCCCGGAAGCAGATGTAGCTTTACAAGAGTTGAAGGCCTACTTGTCCTCTGTGCCCACTTTGGTTGCCCCTAAACCCCAAGAGCCGTTGCTGCTATACTTAGCGGCAACCAATCAAGTGGTTAGCGCGGCCTTAGTAGCACCGCGGGAAGTAGTGGAATCAGAAAGTGAACAAGGCCCGACAGGACCAGATGAGGATCAGGACAGAGAAGAGCACAACATTAGGAACAACCCCAAGGACGTGGCAAGGAAGAAAGTGGTGCATCGCCCAGTGTATTTCGTCAGTTCCCTGTTACAGGGGGCTCGATCGAGGTACTCTCGCGTGTAAAAGTTGATTTTTGGCCTTGTCATGGCCTCAAGGAAACTATGCCACTACTTCCAAGCCCATGAGATCACGGTTGTCACCCACTTCTCGTTGAAAAGGTACTCCGAAACCCTGAGGCTACCGGCAGAATAGTGGAGTGGGCTTTGGAGTTGTCCAGCTTTGGCTTGAGGTTTGAGAGCACATCAACAATTCAGAGCTGGGCATTGGGAGAGTTTATTGCAGAATGGATGCCAACCCCTGATGAAGAGGTACTGGAAACATTTATCCCTGGCAAGGAAGCGCCCCAAGAATGGATCATGTATTTTGATGCTGCCTTCTCCCTACAAGGTGCAGGGGCTGGCGTGCTTCTCGTTGCCCCCACTGGGGAACACTTGAAGTACGTCGTCCAGATGCACTTTCCACGGGAAGAGGCAACCAAAAATACAGCAGAGTATGAAGGGCTTCTTGCCGGGCCTAGGATTGCAACAGAATTGGGAATCAAGAAGCTGATCATTCGAGGAGACTCACAACTTGTGGTGAGACAAGTCAACAAGGATTACCAAAGTCCATTGATGGAGGCATACGTTGAGGAAGTGAGAAGATTGGAGGAACGCTTTGGCGGATTGCAAACAGAGCACGTACCCCGTGCAGAAAACAACATAGCTAATCATCTGTTAAAGTGTGCTGCGCAGAAGCTTCCTATGGAACCAGGGACTTTTGTTCTCCATCTTACTCAGCCCTCCGTATCGCCAACAACAATGGCCCAGAAAAGGAGGAAGATGGACTCCGGTAAGCCTCTCCTGGTAGAGCCTCTCGGGGTTCCTGGTAGGGACCCTGCCAGAAACCACTCCCCATCACCTACCGGACCGCACCCTCCAGCCGGGCCAATGGACCCCGCAAAAGAGGAATGTGCCCCCGCAGTCAAGGAAGTGCCACTAGTCCTTTTTGCCGAGCCCTAGGATCCAACTTGGGCAAGGCACATAGTCCATTTCCTCCAAACCGGAGAACTTCCCGATGACCAAGATGAAGCTGAAAGAGTAGCCCGAAGGGCCAGTATGTATCAGTTTGTCGACGACACTCTATACAGAAGGATGCCCAACTGAAAGTGCTTGTTATCGACTAGAGGGGGGGTGAATAGGCGATTTTTATGAAAGTCTTCAAAACATAAAAGTTTCGAAGACAAACATTAGAAATGAACCTATTGATATGCAGCGGAAGATAAACTACACAAGGCAAGCCATAGTCAAGTATGCAATAATGTGAGTGTACGATGACTAATGGCAACTAGGTAGTAAGGATCAGGGTGGAAGATAGTATGAAGCCAAACAACAATAGTAGTCAAGCAATGAAGTCAAATAGTTATGGCAAGCAGGCAATGACTTCACGAAGACAAACTGTAAGTAAAGGGAACAGAGAATAGAACCAGTCACTCGATGAAGACACAGGATTTGTTTGACCAGTTCCAGTTGCTGTGACAACTGTACATCTGGTTAGGGAGGCTGAGATTCAACTCAGAAGACTGCGTCTTCACCTTATTCCCCTTGAGCTAAGGACACACAGTCCTCGCCCAATCACTCTGGTAAGTCTTCAAGGCAGACTTCCAAACCTTCACAGACATCGTTCACCGGCGATCCACAATGGCTCTTGGATGCTCATAACGCGACGCCTAACCGGCTGGAGGATTCACAGTCCTCAAGTGTAATAAGTCTTCAGGTCACACAGACAGAAAGACTTCAGTGATGCCTAACACTCTTTGGCTCTGGGTGTTTGGGCTTTGTCCTCGCAAGGATTTCTCTCTCTCAAAGGCTTCGAGGTGGGTTGCTCTCAAACGACAAAAGCCGTGCACTAACTCTGAGCAGCCACCAATTTATGGTGTAGGGGGTGGGCTATTTATAGCCACTAGGCAACCCGACCTGATATGTACGAAATGACCCTGGGTCACTAAGGAACTGACACGTGTTCCAACGGTCAGATTTCAAACACACGCGACAACTTTACTTGGGCTACAAGCAAAGCTGACTTATCCAGCTCTGGATAAGATTTGCTCTCATTGTCTTCGCTCGAAGACATAGGATTTGAGTTGAGCATCACTTCAGTCACTCTGACTGTATTCACTTGGACACCACTTAACAGTACGGTGGTTCCTATGACTCAACAAAGAAGAAAAGGAAACAACGAAGCAACTATTTACGCGCTGCATAGTCTTCACAGAATGTCTTCTCATGTCATAGTCTTCAATATGAATATCTTCATGTACCACCATTGTCGTCAATGTCTTCATACATTTTTAGGGGTCATCTCCGGTAGGTAAACCGAATCAATGAGGGACACTACCTGTGTTATCCTGCAATTCTCACAAACACATTAGTCCCTCAACCAAATTTGTCGTCAATACTCCAAAACCAACTAGGGGTGGCACTAGATGCACTTACAATCTCCCCCTTTTTGGTGATTGATGACAAACTGGTTGAAGTTTTCAACGGGGATAAAGTATGTGAAATTGTAAAGGGTAGAGGATTGTCTTCATAAGTTTCAAAGGCTCCCCCTGAAGATGTGCATATAAGTAATTTGCTTTTTGAATGCAAATGCACATGGCAGGTTGTACTTGTGGAGATCCTCTTCAACTTATGACGACAATTCATCATGCATGATAAGATATAGCAAAGATTATGACATGCATAATGAAAAATGGACGTCTGCATAATGACCTAAGTGCGGAAGTTATTATCGCACATGCGGAATTTATCATCGCATCACAGAATATCAAATAAGTAGCAGACGACCATCAAGTTTAAGTGTCACAACTCAAAGAACCAAATGTATTAAAACGCGAGAGTTGTAAACACTAGGCAAAATATAAAGCAACCGTCCATATGAACCCGCTTGAAGACTATCAAACTCATATGCTTCTCCCCCTTTTGTCAGTAATGACCAAAAAGGTTTGAAGACATAGAGCATCTACTCGTCCCCATGAGGAGTAGGTGAAGCAGCAGGGTTGGTGTTGTCGTTTGGCGGTGCAGACGAGCTTGGTGCAGTGTCGATTCTTGCAGAAGGGGTTGGTGAAGTAGCATCGTCTTCTTCATCGATCACTTTGGCATTTACAGTCGCAACAGAAGAGGAATATTCAGAGTCTTCAAGAGATGGAGTGCGACGTAGAACAACATTCCGCGGAGGAGTGGAGTCGAACTTGAATTTTTCAATGAAGCCATCATCTTGAAGATCTGCTTCAGCAATGAGCAGTGTCAAACTCTTCCATGATCGCCGACATGTTTCATGCGTGACAAAGGCATTCTTGGTGGCAAGATTGCGAATGCGATTAACGTCCACCAAGAGGCTTTGCATTTGGCGCTTAAGCCAGTCATGATGCTTATCTTGTTTCTGATGAAGGGCAACCATAAGCTCTCGGTCACTGAGAAGGCGGGAGCGCTTCTTAGGCCTTTGGGCAATTGTGCTCTCAGTGGCTTCTGTTTGCGCACGATGAGGCATGCGAGTAATCCCAGCCAGAGGGTAGACCCGAGCGACAGCTTGAACTCCTTCATCATTTTGAGTGAAGCTTTGATGGTCAGCATTCTGAAGACTAAGAGGCTCCTTTGCAGTCTCTGGGTATATGGCTTCAACAGACAAATCAAAATCTGGCATAAATATGATATGATTGCGTGCAGAGGGTTGATAGTTGAAGGCAGAGTGAAGCTTGATCAGTCGCATGATCCAGGGAGCATAGAACTTTAGACCAAAGATGTCAGATCCTGATGCAGCAAGTTGGCGTATAAAGAAATCTTGTGCATTGAAGCGTTTGCCATGAAGAATATGGAAAACCAAAGTCTTCATTGCGCCCTCCAGCTTGGCATGAGGAGAGTGTCCTTTGATAGGCCAAAGAGTTCGCCTGACTATATGATAGATGGTGTGGGGCAGATACTCAAGGTCTTCAACAAAGAACGCCTTTGGGTATTCAGCATCTGGAGGCAATGGCTTCATCATGCTGAGCATCTGACTCATATTGGGTTTAGGCTTGTGGAAGATGCTCTCCATAGCATCATTGTGAAGCTGACAGCCAGGTTCATAAAGATCATCTGCGGAGGGCAGGCCAGTAAGCTCAATGACATCAATGGCTTTGGCTTCATGATGAACATTTCCGGTCATCCACTCAAGAACCCATGTCTTTGTATCTTTGTAGTAGTCACGAATATGGAGAGTGGCATAGAATTGGAGCAGTAACTCTTCATTCCAGTGCTCCTTATCGGTGACAAACTGCAGCAGGCCGGACTCTCTGAAGCAGTCCAGAGCCTCTTCCAGACAGGGCATACCAGTGATGGCTTCAGCATCAAGACACATATGTGGGAAAATGCGACCTTGATTGTACATAATGCATGAGTAATAGCTTCGCTGCTGATAGCTCCAGAACCGATCAGAAGATATCCTTGCTCTTGAGTAAGGGTTCTTTGCACTGTCAAAGAAGGTATTGTGTGCCTTGAAGCCATTGATATTGAAAGATCCTGGTGCTGATGCAGTACCTGGAAACCTTGGCAACCTGGGCTTTGGCTTCTGAACCCGTGGCCTATGCTCAACATGGTACTCAAACTGCGGACCAGCAGCAGCAGGCGGAGGAGTCAGAACAAACCATTTGACAGAAATGAGCTGACCATAGTTGAAAGCTTGCTCGATAGTGTGTGGCCTTGGTGGCGGAACAGGAGCAGAGGCGTCAACATTGGCTTCAGGTGCAGATGCAGCATTGGCTTCTGGCACATTTGTCGGTGCAGGCTCCACATTTGCGTCAGCCATGACAACGTCATTGGCTTCATTGGTGTTGGTGGTGGCAGCCTGATGATTTTCAACCTCCACCTAACGAGCTAGAGGGTCGGGCACTCGCAAGTTCACTTCAGGAACCACTTCTTCTTCAACGGGGGCAGTTGGGACACGTTCTTCTTCTTGTTTTTCATCGGCTAATGTAGCTGGAATGTCTTCAGCACCTTTGGCTTCAGACTCAGAGACATTCACAGTGGGAGTGGCATCTGGAAACACTTGACGTGCAACAGGTTGTTGAGGCACTTCTCCTTCTGGAACGCTCGACGTGGTGACTTGAGGTCTTGGTCCTTTGCGAAGCCTGCGTAACGCTGGCGACGCCTTTGGAGATGGAGTTGGCTGGGCCTTAGAGTCGTCATCTTCATTTCGCACAGATGGGGTAGCTTGATGTTGGGGAGAACTTGGGGTGTCTTGTTGTTGTGGGTGATCAGCCCACGAAGCATCCTGTGCAATTGGCGTCAGAGGACGACCAATGCTGATGAGTTTGCTGTTCGTGAGAACAGGCGATGATACCAGGTTGTGTTCGATCTGAGGAAGGACTTCATCATCTTCAACATTGTCGTAGTGACCAATGTCTTCAGCAACGTTGGGGTCAACTGCTGGAATGTCTTCAGCTTCATGAGCCTCTGTGGAAGCAGGCTCATGAACTATCATCCTTTGTTCTTGATGATCAGATGTAGGAGGGACCATTGAAATTGGTTCAACAACTAAGGGCTCTGAGGGAGCAGCCCTATCCTTTTTGGTTCTGCGCTTCTTCTTAGTGGGAGCAGCGTCAGAGGCTTTAGGATTTTTCCTTTTTCTGGCTTCAGCCTCAGCAGTTCTCGTCTTCTTTAGCTCAGAAGCAGTTGATCTGACCTTTGGCTTCGAGCCGGTCATGCTAGTTGGGAATACAATGCACGGCTCTTCCTGCCTTGAAGGAGCAGTTTGGTCAGTCGAAGGCTTCTTCTTCTTGGCAGCCATTCTTGGGTCGATGCCAGGACGACCAAGAGCATTGCGCTTCTCAGCCTCATTGTAGGCTTGCACACACTTGTCAGCCAGGTTCTTCATGCGCTCTCGAGAACCTTTGGCTTCTTCACGCTTCTTGAGGAAGGATTCCTTGAGCTCGTGCAACATGATCTTGAATTTCTTGACATCTTGCACGCTGAGCTTAGCCACATGCTTCTTGAATTGGGCTTTCTCATGGTCGATCTTGTGCTTCAGCTCAACGATGCGCTGAGCGAGAGCAAGCTCTGAAGCAATGGCTCCATTGAAGGAGACGCTGAGGCCAATGGGAAGTTGCAGATCGTCAAAGCTGAGATTTGGTGAGTCAAACCACTCATCAATGAAGTTGTGAATGATTGCCACATCAAAGAGAGGCAAATCATTGAAGATCTCTGCTTCTTCCTTGCTCTTGATCAGTTGCTCAAGGGCATCATCTGCAAGATCTTCATCACTAGACAGATCAATGTGCTCTTCACGTAGAATAGCAGCAGGGGTCAGTGCCTGATCAGTACACTTGACAAGTTTCTTGTTCTTCTCAGTCTTCTTGGAGATGCGTGACAAATCTTCAGACTACACACTGTCTTCAGTAGGTGCAGTAGCCAGTGGCTTCAAGTGCGAAGCTTTTGGTGATGCAGTTGGTTTTGACGCCTTAGCCTTCTTCTGCTTCTGGGGCTTTGGGGCAGGAGGTGCTTCATCTGTGTCACCCTCTTCAGAAGCGTCCCCAACAGCAGCTCCTTGGACTGCAATGTAGGTGAGGAGACCTTGAAAATCATAGAAGGGGCCAATCTCGTTTTGATCAGCTTCACGAGTGCCATCCTCCCTTGGAGCAGATGGGCCAGGGTTGAAGTTCAAACCCAGTGACTTCTTGTTCTCTTTTGCTGATGCCTTAGCAAATTGAAAGTTGAGTTTGAAAAGGTCGTCATCGCGACACCATAAGAGAGAAGTGGGGTCGGCATTGGCAGGCTGTGGTCCTCTGACCGTGCACGGGTAGAACCTTTGTGCAATAGCTTCAACTTTGCTCTTGGATTGAAGACCTCTGTAAGTGATATCTCCCCAAGGACACTTTATCGCATTCTTCTCAGCGTATTCCTTGGTCACGAAGTGGTACTTGAACCATTCCTCAGCCCAATATCTTCGAATCCATTGGATTCGGGTTTTCCTATCATTGTATGTTTCCTCTGGGTCAGTTTTGTACTGAGCTGCTAGATCTGGTGGCAAATCTTTTGATGTGTTGCCACGGTGCTATCTGCCACCCTTCCTTGCTGATTTTTCTGTAGCCATAAACTTCAAACTGAATGGTTTCAATACGTTCAAAGGCTTCAAAGGCTTCCTCTTGCTGGACAAACATGAATTGGCTTCGGGAGAATTAATGTGATGCTTTAAAAATTCTGCAAACGAATGCAGACTATGAGAACCAAGGGATTCTCCCACGGACATGTACCTGTGACAGCATTAGAGATGCGAGGGAAGGGGAAGAGGTCATATGCATTCTCAGAAGATTTTGAAGATAAATTAGTTTGAAGACATTGACCTCATGATGCGAAGACATTCACTTATATGTTGAGAGTTGGTTCCAGATTTGTATGAATCCGCGAATAGGTACAAGTGAGGAATCTAACTTGTTATGAAGCTTAAGTGAATATGCTAGGCATTATGAGATGCAGACAGAATGGATCTAACTTGTATAGGCAGAAACCTATTTTGGTAGACAGGATGAATCTTTGAAGATCAAAAAGATGGTAAAAAGAGAGTTTTATTTACCACACGAAGAACTGCTAGATGGGAAGAGTAGGAGACCGAGCAGTTCAATTCACCGTGCCCTAACTTGGCGACGGAGGACACCTACGGCGGCGGCGGAGAGGACGATGTCCGCGGTCGGCGTGAGGACGACGTCGGAGAAGTCGCGGCAGCAAAGCGCTTCGTCGCCGGCGTCGTCAAGAGCTAGCGGTGGTGCTAGGGTTTTGACGAGGTGGAGAGGTGGAAGAAGTTTCTTTTACCGCAGGGGACAAGTATTTATAAGGAAGTGGGCGGCACAGCGCAATTACACAGGTGCCCCTGGCGGTTCACATCTGACGGGCACGTGGCAAGCATGCAACATACATAGAGTTGTCCCATGTTCCCACGCCCGCCAGGTTTGTTGGATAGACGTTCCGGCTTCTCCGGATTTCAGGCAATAAGGATGACACATTTAAAACAGATTTAATGTTTGTCTCTGTATCTTCTGCTGACAAGGACGCAGAGAAGACATTCGACAGTTTCAATAGAATGCATACGATTTGGACAGATAGAGTTTGAGATAGGAAGCATAGACAGATTAGGGTCCGATCACATTCACTTAGTTCAAAAGATTCAACAAGAAAACATAGCTATAAGTGAATGCTGTAGAGGACAGAACACTAGTATATATATATCAAACAGCAGTCGAATCAACGTAGTGAAGATAATCATGAATATAAAGTGAATTTGAAGACAAACCGAATGCAAAGACATTCAAATGCAACGTCATGAGTGAAACACTTCAAACAGAAAAGTTTGGTGGTGGCGTTACCCACCGTATAGGAAGTATTAGACCCAGACACGGCGCACAATTATCGTGGCGCTCCGAAGTCAAATTCCACGTTAATGTATTCACACTCAGAATGTAAGTCTTCATTGATTGAACATATACTTTACTTCATGTGTTGCACATATAAGTCATCAACATGCATAAGTGTTAGGATGTGTGCCTGATCACAGGACATTTGAGGATTCCAAGATATTTAGCTCACACCGTAACTTGCAAAACCTTTTCTCGTCCAAGGGCTTTGTGAAGATATCTGCCAATTGCTCTTCGGTGTTGACGTGAATGATATCAATATCTTTCTTCATGACATGATCTCTGAGAAAGTGATGACCAATTTGAATGTGCTTTGTCTTCGAGTGCTGGACTGGGTTGTTGGCAATCTTGATGGCGCTTTCGTTGTCGCAGAAGAGAGGTACTTGTTTCAGATTGATGCCATAGTCCTTGAGAGTTTGCTTCATCCATAGAAGCTGAGCACAGCAAGATCCAGCAGCAATGTATTCAGATTCAGCAGTTGAGAGTGACACGCAGTTCTGCTTCTTTGAAGACCAATAGACAAGTGATCGTCCCAGAAAGTGACATGTGCCTGATGTAGACTTGCAATCCACCTTGTCACTAGCATAATCAGCATCCGAAAATCCAACCAGATCAAACTCTAAGCCCTTTGGATACCATAGTCCTAGTGTTGGGGTGTGAGCCAAATATCGAAGAATTCGCTTCACAGCTAGGTGATGCGATTCCTTTGGTGCCGCTTGGAATTGAGCACACATGCAAACACTAAGCATAATATCTGGCCTAGATGCACATAGGTAAAGTAAAGAACCAATCATGGAGCGGTATACCTGTTGATCGAACTCTTTACCATTTTCGTCGGGACCCAGATGATGTTTGGCTGGCATTGGCGTCGTGTAACCTTTACAATCTTGCATTCCAAACTTCTTCAGGCAATCTTTGAGGTATTTCTCTTGAGATATGAAGATGCCATTCCTTTGCTGATGAATTTGAATACCAAGGAAGAACTTCAGCTCACCCATCATGGACATCTAATATTGCTCTTGCATCATGTATCCAAACTCATCACTGTACTTCTGGTTGGTGCAGCCGAAGATAATGTCATCCACATAGATTTGGCACACAAACAGTTCACCATCATATGTCTTCGTGAAGAGTGTAGGATTGAGGGATCCAGGTTTGAAGCCTTTGCTCTTCAGGAAGTCTTTGATTGTATCATACCAAGCGCGAGGAGCTTGTTTGAGGCCATACAGTGCTTTGTTTAGTTTGTACACCATATCAGGATGTTTTGGATCTTCAAAGCCGGGTGGTTGTGCAACGTATACTTCTTCTTCAATCTTGCCATTGAGAAATGCACTCTTCACATCCATTTGATATAGCAGGATATTGTTGTGGTTAGCATAGGCTAGCAATATGCGAATAGCTTCAAGTCTAGCCACAGGAGCAAATGTTTCATCGAAGTCAATCCCCTCAACTTGAGTATATCCTTGTGCAATGAGACGTGCTTTGTTTCTGATGACTTGGCCATGCTCATCTTGCTTGTTTCGATATATCCATTTTGTTCCAATGATGTTATGCTTGCGAGGGTTAGGACGCTTGACAAGTTCCCAAACATTGTTCAGCTTGAACTGTTGAAGCTCTTCTTGCATTGCTTGAATCCATTCAGGTTCCATAAAGGCTTCAGCAAATTTCTTGGGTTCTGATATTGACACAAAAGAAAAGTGCCCACAGAAATTTGCTAACTGCGTTGCTCTTGAATGAGTAAGTGGACCAGGTGCATTGATGCTATCAATTATCTTCTCAATTTGCACTTCACTTGCAACACGAGGATGGGCTGGGCGAAGAATTTGTTCTTGCTGATCATTGCCATCATTGGTAGGATTGTCTTCAGGCTGAGCATTGTCTTCAGATTGGTTGGGTGCAGAAATGATAAGTTCCTCTTCAGGCTGTGCTTCAGCAGGCATGATTTCACCAGTTCCCATTAGCTCGATAGACTCGCTGGGTGGAGCTTCTTCAAGATTACTTGGCAGGAGCTCTCTTTGTGAACCATTGGTTTCATCAAACCGCACATCTACAGTTTCGACGATTTTATAGAGATAGAGGTTGAAGACTCTGTAAGAGTGTGAATCCTTTCCGTAACCGAGCATGAAGCCTTCGTGAGCTTTTGGTGCAAATTTTGACTTGTGATGGGGATCCTTGATCTAGCACCGTGCTCCAAATACGCTGAAGTAGCTTACATTTGGCTTCTTGCCAGTGAGGAGCTCATAGGATGTTTTGTTCAGAAGCTTATGGATATAAACACGGTTGATGACGTGGCATGCTGTATCAATAGCTTCAGGCCAGAACTTTCTTGGTGTTTTGTATTCGTCCAGCATCGTCCGAGCCATCTCAATGAGGGTTCTGTTCTTGCGCTCTACGATGCCATTTTGCTGAGGTGTGTAAGGAGCATTAAACTCATGAGTGATTCCCATTGTATCCAGATAAAGATCAAGTCCGGTGTTCTTGAACTCAGTGCCGTTGTCACTTCCGATATGCTTGATCTTGACTCCATAATTGTTCATGGCTCGATTGGCAAAGTGTCTAAAAACATCTTGTACTTCGGTCTTGTAGAGAATTATGTGCACCCATGTATATCTTGAGTAATCATTGACAATAACGAAGCCATAGAGACAGGCAGTCGTAGTGAGGGTAGAGTAGTGAGTAGGGCCAAATAAGTCCATGTGTAGCAGCTCGAAGGGTTGAGACATAGTCATGATTGTCTTTGCAGGATGCTTGGCCCGAGTCATCTTTCCAGCTTCGCAGGCACCGCACAAATGATCTTTCTTGAACTTGACATCTTCAATGCCAATGACATGCTTCTTCTTGACGAGCGTATGTAAGTTCCTCATCCCAGCATGCCCAACCTCCGATGCCATAGCCAGCATTCTGAAGCTTTTGTAAGAGGACATCTTGCAAGCTGTGGACCTGCTGAGAAATCTACCATGTACAGATCATCTTTCCTGTACCCTTCAAAGACTAGAGATTTGTCATATTCCATTAGTACAAGGCAACGATACTTTCGAAATATTACAACCATGTTCAGGTCGCAAAGCATTGAGACAGACATTAAGTTGAAGCCAAGGGATTCAACAAGCATCACTTTATCCATGTGCTGATCCCTTGAGATTGCAACTCTACCTAGACCCAATACCTTGCTTTTACCAGTGTTAGCAAATGTGATGTGACTCTTATCATATGGGCGTAAGGTTGAGTCCATGAGAAGACTTTGATCACCAGTCAAATGATTAGTGCATCCGCTGTCCATAATCCATTCTGAAGCACGAGGTGTCATACTCTGCATTACAGTTAGGAGGATAGGATTCACCAAGAGTATTGTGAAGCATAAACATTTGACGGGCAAGAGGATTATGGAAGCTCAGATCAAGATTAGGACTGATAGGATGAATGGCAAGCGATTCAGGAACAAAATACATAGTGAGACCATTTGGGCATTTGATCTTGCGCCCTACAAGATATTTTAGGTCCCCAACAATAGCATCAGACGCCTTTGATTTTTGGCTGGATACCTTTCCCTGCAAAAGAAAGTTAATTCTTCTTAACCACCCACATCTTCAGGGGTGGCTTAGAAGCAATGAGTCTAAGTGCAGCATCTGAGAACTTCGGCTTTGGAGCCCTAGCAAATAGCCTTGCAGGAGATGAATGATACTCATATGAATAAGCAGAAAAGTTCTTAGTTTTATGAACATAGCGGTTTGAAGATACACGCTCATATTCATAGGTTTGAGTACGTTTTCCCTACAAAACATTGGCGTTAGGGTGACTCAGGTGAGTCCTCTGTCTGTATGAAGCCTTTGGACCATATGAAGCCTTAGGTCTGGGATTTGTCTTCTTCCCAGGTGGTGTCATGATGACATTCACTGGAAGCTTCTCAAGACAGCTTTTGGGTACCCAGATCTTCTTCATAGGTGGCCCATTACTGCAGTTAGTACCAATATATCTGGCAAACACTTCACTATTCTGATTCTTGAACAGTTTATAGTTTGCATCAAAGGATTCATCAATGATGACAGGGTTAGCACAGGTAAAGCCAGATAAGGTGGATGGATCCACTAAAGGTCCCTTTGCAGCAACCCATGTGGTTTTGGGATACTGCTCAGGCTTCCAGTAGGAACCATCAACATTCATTTTCCTCTCGAACCCAACACCCTCTTTCCTAGGGTTTCGGTTCAGAATCTACTTTTTGAGGACATCGCAAAGTGTCCGATGCCCTCTCAGGCTTTTATACATCCCTGTTTCAAGTAATGTCTTCAACCTAGCATTTTCATCAGCAATAGTAGTGGTATCCTCCGCAAAGGGGTTAGTTACCACATCAGTAGTTGAAGACAATGCAACAACAGCAGTAGTGGAACATCCAGCAACAGAGGTAGCGTTATCACGCTCAAGGCATTTTAGACATGGTGGTTCAAATCCATCCTGAGCGGGACTGATCTATTGAGCGCGTAGTGACTCATTCTCTTTTTGAAGATCTTCATGAGCCGCTCTCAACTTCTCAAGCTCTTGCTTCCTTTGAAGATAATCATAGGAGAGCTTTTCACGAGTGGTTGTGAGTGTATCATGACGACTTTCAAGTTCTTGGTACTTAGCATGAAGATTTTTTATGTCTTCAACTAAGGACTGTGAACGAGTCATTTCCGCGTCCAACAGGTCATCGCTTTTGTCTAACAGTTTTTGACTATGTTCCATAGCCTTTTGTTGTTCAGTTGCAATTTTAGCAAGTGTTTTGTAGCTAGGCTTGGATTCACAATCAGAGTCATCTTCACTAGATGTTTGAAAGTAAGCATCGCGTGATTTTACCTTGGCACCACGTGCCATGAAGCAGTAGGTGGGAGTAGGGTCATCCTTATCATCAGCTTCAGCGTTGGCGTGGAAGTCATTGTCTTCAGTGTTGAAGATGGACTTGGCAACATAGGTAGTGGCTAGAGCCAGACTTGCAACACCAGGGTCGGACTCCTCCTCAGACTCCACCTCCGCCTCCTCAGAAGCAGACTCCTCCTCTGAATCCATTTCCTTCCCAACAAAAGCACGAGCCTTGCCAGATGAGCTCTTCTTGTGAGATGAAGACTTTGAGGAGGACTTGGAAGAAGACTTTGAAGATTTCTTCTTTTTCTTGTCATCAGAATCATATTGCTTGCTCTTCTTCTTCTTCTTCTCGTTGTCCCACAGTGGACACTCAGAGATGTAGTGTCCAGGTTTCTTGCACTTGTGACATGTTCTCTTCTTGTAGTCATGAGTACAAGCTTCATCATTTCTTGAGCTGGATCGTGAAGACTTTCTGAAGCCTTTCTTCTTAGTGAACTTCTGGAACTTCTTCACAAGCATAGCAAGTTCCTTTCCAATGTCTTCATGATCATCAGAACTGCAGTCAGATTCTTCTTCAGATGAGGAAACAACTTTTGCCTTCAAAGCACGAGTTCGGCCATAGTTGGGACCATAGATATCTCTTTTCTCAGATAGCTGGAACTCATGTGTGTTGAGCCTCTCAAGTATATCAGACGGATCGAGTGTCTTGAAGTCAGGACGTTCTTGTATCATGAGGGCAAGGGTGTCAAAGGAGCTGTCAAGTGATCTCAGTAGCGTCTTGATGATTTCATGCTTGGTAATCTCAGTGGCGCCGAGAGCACGAAGCTCATTTGTGATGTCAGTGAGGCGATCAAACGTGAGCTGGACATTCTCATTGTCGTTTCTCTTGAAGCGGTTGAAGAGGTTGCGAAGAACACTGATCCTTTGATCTCTCTGGGTTGAGACGCCTTCGTTGACCTTGGATAGCCAGTCCCAGACTAGCTTTGACGTCTCCAGAGCACTCACACGGCCATACTGTCCTTTGGTCAGATGACCACAGATGATGTTCTTAGCAGTAGAGTCCAGTTGAATGAACTTCTTGACATCAGCAGGGGTGACACCTTCACCAGTCTTGGGAACGCCGTTCTTGACGACATACCAGAGGTCGACATCAATGGCTTCAAGATGCATGCGCATCTTATTCTTCCAGTAGGGATATTCAGTTCCATCGAACACGGGGCAAGCAGCGGAGACTTTGATTATCCCTGCAGTCGACGTAGCTAAAACTCCAGGTGGTTAAACCGAATCACACAGAACAAGGGAGTACCTTGCTCTGATATCAATTGAAAGTGCTTGTTATCGACTAGAGGGGGGGTGAATAGGCGATTTTTATGAAAGTCTTCAAAACATAAAAGTTTCGAAGAAAAACATTAGAAATGAACCTATTGATATGCAGCGGAAGATAAACTACACAAGGCAAGCCATAGTCAAGTATGCAATAATGTGAGTGTACGATGACTAATGGCAACTAGGTAGTAAGGATCAGGGTGGAAGATAGTATGAAGCCAAACAGCAATAGTAGTCAAGCAATGAAGTCAAACAGGTATGGCAAGCAGGCAATGACCTCACGAAGACAGACTGTAAGTAAAGGGAAGAGAGAATAGAACCAGTCACTCGATGAAGACACAGGATTTGTTTGACCAGTTCCAGTTGCTGTGACAACTGTACATCTGGTTAGGGAGGCCGAGATTCAACTCAGAAGACCGCGTCTTCACCTTATTCCCCTTGAGCTAAGGACACATAGTCCTCGCCCAATCACTCTGGTAAGTCTTCAAGGCAGACTTCCAAACCTTCACAGACTTCGTTCACCGGCGATCCACAATGGCTCTTGGATGCTCATAACGCGACGCCTAACCGGCTGGAGGATTCACAATCCTCAAGTGTAATAAGTCTTCAGGTCACACAGACAGAAAGACTTTAGTGATGCCTAACACTCTTTGGCTCTGGGTGTTTGGGCTTTGTCCTCGCAAGGATTTCTCTCTCTCAAAGGCTTCGAGGTGGGTTGCTCTCAAACGACAAAAGCCGTGCACT
The DNA here is from genome assembly GCA_032464435.1 of Aegilops umbellulata. Taxonomy (NCBI): domain Eukaryota; kingdom Viridiplantae; phylum Streptophyta; class Magnoliopsida; order Poales; family Poaceae; genus Aegilops; species Aegilops umbellulata. Next base: position 152,543,230 of record CP136058.1, on the reverse strand, counting down.
AACTCTGAGCAGCCACCAATTTATGGTGTAGGGGGTGGGCTATTTATAGCCACTAGGAAACCCGACCTGATATGTCCGAAATGATCCTAGGTCACTAAGGAACTGACACGTGTTCCAACGGTCAGATTTCAAACACACGCGGCAACTTTACTTGGGCTACAAGCAAAGCTGACTTATCCAGCTCTGGATAAGATTTGCTCTCATTGTCTTCGCTCGAAGACATAGGATTTGAGTTGAGCATCACTTCAGTCACTCTGACTATATTCACTTGGACCCCACTTAACAGTACGGTGGTTACTATGACTCAACAAAGAAGAAAAGGAAACAACGAAACAACTAAGTCTTCGCGCTCCATAGTCTTCACAGAATGTCTTCTCATGTCATAGTCTTCAATATGAATATCTTCATGTACCACCATTGTCATCAATGTCTTCATACATTTTTAGGGGTCATCTCCGGTAGGTAAACCGAATCAATGAGGGACACTACCTGTGTTATCCTGCAATTCTCACAAACACATTAGTCCCTCAACCAAATTTGTCGTCAATACTCCAAAACCAACTAGGGGTGGCACTAGATGCACTTACACCAATAGTGTGAAATTGAAGTGCTTCTGCCGGGAAGAAGGAAAGGAACTGCTAGCGGAAATACATAAAGGCATGTGCGGCTCCCACATCGGGTCAAGGGCATTAGTTGGGAAAGCATTCCGACAAGGATTCTATTGGCCCACAACCCTCCAAGATGCGGTCGAGCTAGTCACCAAATATGAAGCCTGCTAGTTCCATTCCAAAAACATCCACCTGCCTGCACAAGCTCTTCAGACAATCCCTTTGTCATGGTCGTTTTCGGTCTGGGGGCTCAATATCCTCGGCCCTTTCCCCCGAGCTGTCGGGGGCTTTGAATTCTTGTTCGTTGCTATCGACAAGTTTACAAAGTGGCCGGGTGTAGCTGCCTGGAGAAAGGTGACCGCCCAGTCAGCTATCAAGTTCTTGAAAGAATTGGTGTGCCGTTTTGGAGTCCCAGCAAGGAACTTTACCGACAACGGCACCCAGTTCACGAGCCGCGCCTTCATGCAATATGTTCATGCCCTCGGAAGCAAGATCTCATTTGCTTCTGTTACACATCCCAAAAGAAATGGACATTCTGTCAAACGGTGGTAGCTGTAAATTGAGATCGCCCCCTCCAACGACTCCTAGGCGACTCCTAGGCGACCTACGCCGGTGGCCACTCCGGCCCCGGCGGCCACCCCCCCATCCTCCTGCCGGTGGCCACTCCGGCCCTGGCAGCCACCCTCCCTGTTGTGTGCCACTCCGGCCACAATAGCCACAATATGGCTCCTTTCACCCTAGACTTTGATCGTGGGAAGAAGTTCCAAGCAGACATGAGGCGCAAGTTTGAGCACCCAGTGGTCTTCTCACCGGGGTTTCGCCAACGTGAGTTCACTATGGTGGTTTCTTTCTGTAGAGCATCGTTCAAGCTGGATGCACACACAGTTAGTGTCTCACTTCTTGCTGTGTTTGGTAGTTATGCCCAAGGTTTTAGAGTTCGTCATCTCAGAGATAGATCTTACAAGTTTTCGGTTGCTTCTAAATCGGTGGGTTTTGAGATTTATAATGCGGGCAAAGTTGTTGAGAAAGAGTTTGAGATGGTTTTTAGCCTCTGGAATTTTGGTGGTCCGAATTGGATTTGAGAAGAGAGAATGTTCTATGCGGAGCAGGATAGAGAATGGACCTTAGTGGGTAGGCATGGTAAAGCAGTCCAACATGACTCCAGCGATCGCCGGACTGGTGCTCCGGCTCACCGGATTGCCAGATCAGTTTTTGAACGTCTTTCGGGCCCTATTCAAATTAGGAGTGATCAGAGGGGGGACTTAATGGATACCAATGCGCGACTTGATGAGGGGCAGCGCAATGAGCTCCAAAGTTTTACTCATCATCAACGTACCAACAGGTACGTAACATGCTATGCATGCGGGGGCAGGGTCATTACGCGCGAAACTGCTCGAGACCAAATCTTCCTGGGCTTTGGCCTTTCATCCACTTTGACACATTCCAGAGCCCACCGGAGCAGGCCTGGGCCGAGGGGCAGGTGGAGTCGTGGTTTCACTGTGTTGGGCCGGCATTACCGTTAAGGCAAGTCTCGACATTTAAGGAACTGGTCAAGGATCTTTTCCCAAATTTTTAGCCGAGACCCTTGCTTGCCTCCTCGCATTCCACCTCACCTACCAACTCTGCCTCAACCTCGCCAGACTCGCCAACTTCTTCTTCATCGCCGGGGAGGGCTTTGGTGCTCTGCGCGTCGGAAGAGCCAGCAATGGCGAACATTCCCATCGACCCAGCTCCTTTTGTCCCTCATGGCTTCCACATTCAGGAACTGGAGGGGAGAAATGGTGTCTCCAGGGTCATCTTGCCGCGCCGCCCGCGTCATCATGAAGACTGGGCGATTGCGACCATTCATCCTCACCCAAATGAGGTATTCTTCCCTAACGTTCGTGATGTCCTAGAAGAGTTTTTGCAAGGGGAGGAAGAAGTGCAGTTCAGAGAGATCCAACCTTGCCCTTTTGGGGAAGCGTATGTTCAGTTCAGACATGTGAGGGACAGGGATAGATTGGTCAGCCAGAGTCCACACCCGTTTGGTGGTGTTTTTATTTCTTTCACACTGCATAACAAAGGTAGAAACTGGCGCAGAATTCATTTTAACAGAACCTGCTGGCTGCTTTTCGTGGGGGTGCCGTTTGACTACTGTAATACAGAGGATGTTTCTGCTGCTATTTCTAAATGGGGTAGAATCATTAGCTGGGAAAAGGAAGATGCACTTAGAGGAAAGATCTTGGTTAAAGCCAGAGTCACTGAACTATTGGATGTGCCTAAAAGTATTAGGTGGTCTGAGGGAGAGAATTTTGAGGAAGAATCTTGGACTTCCTCTGTTGAAGTGTTATGGGAAGAAATGCTAGGAGGTGGCCCAGCTGACGAGGACCCAATTCCTCCCCCAGGGGTGGACCCACACCCAATACCTCAGCATGCCAATGATTTCCCTGGCTTCCAACCTATGCCACCAAACAATGATCAAGTCAATAATGCAGAATGGGATGAGTGGGATGAACAGGAGGAAAATGATCACTGGGCCTTTCCACAACCAAATCCCCCTGCTCCTGTGCAGCAACAACTGGAGATTCCTATGGTTCCTGAAGATGGTGCTCCTAACAGTAGCATCACCACTACTGTTTCTTTATCTGATGGACTCTTGTCTCTCACACACTCTGCTAGTGAAGAGGTGAACCAGGTGGCACAAAATCCTTTTTTGGGCATGGGTCTGCAAAACATTGCCCTGGCCTACCAGGCAGACCCATAGGATGTTGAACCTAGCCTTGCTGCCCTGGAAGAGGAGAATGTTAACTTACAGGTGCTTGTTCAACCCCTGGAGCTCCCTCCTCCTGTACTTGTGCTGCTTGAGCAGGCTAGTCCCATGGTTCAACCTGTGGTAGTGGAACAACACAGTCAACACTTGCCTGCTTCTGATGAGAACAATATGCAGCAAAACTCTCAAGTTCATCTAGAGGCTGGTAGCTCTAAAGCACAGGAATTTGCTACTGAAGGAGCTGCAGACAGCGAGAAAGACAAATTTGTGACTTTGAGCTCTGAGGCTGTGGTTTCTTTGGGAGAGGTGGACAAATCCTCCCTCAAGGGAAAGGAGAATGTCCCCATTGTTCCTTCTGAAGATATTAAGAAAGGTACTTTTGGCCCTCATTCTGTACCATGTACTCCAAATACTTTTGATGTACAAGCAATTGTTGAATCACATGCTAAAGATATTATTGATGGCTCTCATTTGATCTCTGAAGAAGGTCTAGACCTGTGGATTCAACACTTTGCACCAGCCACTCAGGGAGCTGCTAGTACCTTTATGATTGACATTCCAGTAAGTTGGTTTAACTTCATAATCCACCTTCTTCTAACTCCTGACAAGTTTGGTTGGATTATATGAAACTGCTCAAATCTGAATTATGGACTTTGTTGACTGCAAACTATGCTACTGAAGATACCATTGCATTTCACATTCCTGATAACTGCTCCACTTCTCAGGATCCAAGTTGTAAGGACTTTCTGCAGGGAATTGGAAAGGAAAATGAGGGCATTAGCCCTGCTGCTCACTCTTCTAGTGGTACAGGGAGCCCATTGCAGCAGGTGTCCCCAAATAAGGTGATCCTGCTGCCACTTGGAGAGGCAGTCTCAAGGAAGAGAAGGGAGAAGGAACCTTTACTGAGGTAAGGAGAAGTGACATGATTAAGAAAGATAACAATGGTTATAGGAGAAACCCATGTATTGTTCAGACTTGCCTCCCTTGTAATGCTATACCTCCAATCATTCCTAATAAAGTTGTGAAAAATCTGACAAAGAGTTTCTGCAAGGTTTCTGAGGAGGAGGCTCATAACAAATTGTCCAAAAAGCTCAAGAAAAAGGAGCAGGAGGAGATGGCCAAGGTCCCCAAGGCCACTGGAGATGTTCACCCTCATGCTGTGTAATCATGATCACACACCTCTACTCCAAGCCTACAAGCCAGTTCCTCTATTTACACAATTTCCTGCAGCAACACAGTAGAGTGGCAGTGGCCCCTTTTGGCAATCTATGTAATATTAATGGATTTGGAACTTCCTGCTCCCTTTTGCTTAGTACTGGGAGAACTTTTCTTATATATGTTTGTACCCCTAACTGTGTGACATGGGTCCAGTGGGACAAGTGTACTTTGCATACCTTGGAAAAGGTTGATGTCCATGCTGCAGTTTACTTTGTTCTTGATTTGTTGAGTAAAGCAGTTTCCCATGGAGATATAAAGCTGATTCATACAGGGATAAACACCAGGGGATGGCACCTGGTTATTAATTCCAATTTAAATATCTGTGTTAATGAATAATAATAGATCTTGGAACATCTTAAACTGGAATGTCAGGGGCATTAATTCTTCTGATAAATGGTTGGCCATCAGACAGAAAATTGAGGAGAGTGCAGCTTCTATTGTTTGTATTCAGGAAACTAAAAGAGAGGTCTTTGACCTTGCCTACTTGCACAATTTCTGTCCCCAAAGTTTTAATAAGTTTGAATTTCTCCCTTCTGTGGGAGCCTCTGGGGGTATCTTGACAGCATGGAAGGACTCTTGTTTCACTGGTGAAATGATATTTCAAAATAAGTTCTCCCTCACAGTTCAGTTTACTTGCAAAACATCGCAGCACTCATGGGTTCTTACAATCATTTATGGCCCTTGCAACCAAGAGGATAAGCTAGAATTCATTGACTGGTTAAACTCCGTCCAAATAGACATTGAGACTGAATGGATTCTTATGGAAGATTTCAACTTTATCAGATCCCCAGATGACAGGAACAAACCAGGAGGGGATGTCAATCAAATGCTTTTGTTCAATGAGGCTATAAGCCACCTAGGGTTGGTGGAATTACCTCTTAAAGGTAGACAATATAGTTGGAGCAACATGCAAGATAGTCCTCTCCTAGAGAAACTGGATTGGATGTTTACCTGCTGCTTGGCTGACCTCCTTTCCTGATTCCACTGCACTTCCTTTAGCTAAACCTATTTCTGATCACATTCCTTGTATGATCAAAATTGGAACTAGCATTCCAAAGTCTAAGGTCTTCAGGTTTGAAAATTATTGGTTAAAACACAACTCTTTCAAGGATATTGTTCAGGCTGCTTGGAATATTCCAGTGGGTTTCTCTGATCCTGCTGAGAAAATCAATGCTAAATTTAAAAATCTGAGGAGAGCACTGAAATTGTGGGCCAAGAACCTCTCTTGTATGAAAAAACAGATTGAGGAGCTAAATGCTGGTATTTTTCTCTGGGACATGATTGAGGAATACAGAGACCTAACTTTATTTGAGGCAAATTGTAGGGGACTGTTAAAAGAATACCTTCTGGAAGTGCTCAATCATCAAAAGATCTATTGGAAACAAAGGGGGAAAATTAAAGGAGTTAAGTTTGGAGATGAGAACACAAAATTCTTCCACACAAAGGCCTCAATTAATCATAGACATAACAAGATTGCAATGCTGCTCAATGATGCACAAGTGGAAATCACTGATCATGAAGGCAAGGCTGCTATTCTTTGGGAGGCTTTTAAAAAGAGACTAGGACAATCAAGTGGGCATAGTATGCATTTTGATCTGCATGACCTATATGACAACAGAGTTGACCCACAAATTTTTCAGGACCTTGAAAGGCCTTTCACACAAGAAGAAATTGATGATGTAGTGAAAAATTTGCCAACTGATAAATCCCCAGGTCCAGATGGTTTCAACAATGAATTTATTAAAGCATGCTGGGACATTATTAAAGAAGATACTACTGCACTTATCATGGCTTTTCATGCTGGCACAGTGAACCTTGAGAGCATCAATACATCTTTCATCACCTTAATCCCTAAAAAGGAAGTTCCCCTCACACCAAATGACTTCAGACCCATTTCTTTGTTAAATGGTGTTATGAAAATCATTACAAAGTTGTTAGCCAACAGACTCCAGGGAGTGATATTACAGATAGTTCATATTAATCAATATGGTTTTTTGAAGAACAGGATGATTCAAGACTGCCTTGGGTGGGCTTATGAGTATATACACCAGTGCCACAAATCTAGAGAGGAGATGTTAGTGATCAAGTTAGACTCTGAAAAAGCATTTGATACTATTGAACATCAGGCCATCATTGACATTTTTAGAGCAAAAGGTTTTGGGGGAAAATGGATTTCTTGGATGAACCTTATTTTCACTTCTGCTTCTTCTGCTGTTATGCTCAATGGAGTTCCTGGGAAGAAATTCTATTGCAAAAGAGGGGTCAGACAGGGGGATCCCTACTCACCTTTGATTTTTGTTCTGGCTGCTGACCTCCTCCAGTCCATCTTTAACAAGGCCATGAGATTGGGGATCATAACTCCCCCTCTTCAAGTTAATTCCTGCCCTGATTTTCCCATAGTGCAATATGCTGATGATATCCTGGTCTTTATGAAAGCTAAGGCCCCAGAGCTCATTTGTAGTAAGGCACTCCTCAACACTTTTGCTGCAGCCACAGGTTTAAAGGTTAATTATGGTAAGTCAGTCATGGTGCCCATCAATATTGCAGAGGACAGAGTGGATCTTTTCACAAACACATTGCAGTGCTCCAGAGGTCACTTCCCTTTCACATACTTGGGATTACCTCTGGGAATTTACAAACCAACTGTGGAACAATGTTTGCCACTAGTTCAAATAATTGCCAAAAGACTTGCTGGGCTCTCTACATTCATGACACAAGCAGGAAAATTATTATTGCTCAAATCAGTGCTTGCTTCATTAACCATTTTCTTCATGTGCTGCCTTGATGTTCCTGTTACTATCAAGCAGCAGATCATTAAATATTTGAGGCACTGCCTGTGGAGAAGCCCTGATTTGGGGGATCGCAGACCAGCACTTGTGGCCTGGAAAACTGTCTGTAGACCCAAGAATCAAGAAGGGTTAGGAGTAATGGACATCTTCACACACAACAAGACATTGCTCATGAAAAATCTGCATAAGTTTTTCAACAGACATGATATTCCCTGGGTAAATCTGGTTTGGGAGACATACTACAGTACTGGGAATCTGCCAGGCAACAGAAGGGAGGGATCCTTCTGGTGGAAGTCAAATCTAGCTCTTATTGATGAATTCAAAGCAATTGCTAGATGTAATGTTGGAGATGGACAAAGTGCTCTGTTTTGGGATGACTGTTGGCATCACTTTGTCATGAAGCACAAATTCCACCACCTCATTACTTTTGCCAGAAATACATTTATTACTGTCCATCAAGCTATCCATACTGAGTATCTTCAGGATTTATTCCACCTTCCACTGACCACACAAGCATACGAGGAATTTATTGAAATGGAAAATATTTGCATATCTCTAAGAAGTTCAGAGCATTTGTAGTTGAAGGATACATGGAGCTACATCTGGGGCAATGAATTCTACTCCTCAATCAAAGCTTACAAAATATTAATTGGACATAAGATGACTCCACCTCATTTCAGTTGGATATGGCAGAGCTCATGTCAACCTAAACACAATTTTTTTTTCTGGCAATTGTTGCATGACAGAGTTAACACTAGGAATCTCCTAAGAAGAAAGAATTTTGAGCTGGAGGATTACAATTGTGCTGTTAGAAATTGCCAACAGGAGGAGACCTTGCATCATCTTTTTTGGAGCTGCCCTTTTGCCTCACAATGTTGGGATTACACCTGCCCAACCAGAACAACCAACCTATCAGTATTAGAAGCTTTTCAAGACCTTAAGGACAAACTACAGCTTCCTTTCTTCATGGAGATTATTATACTAGGGTCTTGGGCTATTTGGATTTCCAGGAACGACAAGATCTTTGAACATATTAATCCTTCTTTTCAGGGTTGGAAACGAATCTACTTGGCAGAGCTCAAGCTATTGAAATTCAGGATGAAGAATAAGTTTATGCCTCCATTTTCAGCTTGGTTAGAGTCCATCTTGTAATTATAGGAGCAGCTTAGTTTATTTATTTCTTTCTTCTTTCTTTCTTTTTCTTTCTTTTCTTTCTTTCTTTCACTCTCTTTTTGGGCTTACCTCAAGCCCTTGAGACATTGTTACTATTCCCTTTCTCACTTTAATAAAAATTGCAGTGGGGTTTTTACCCTACTGTTTATAGTCAAAAAAAGCTGAGAGGGAGAACGCTGAAGTGCTGTGAGGACTCAAGACAAGAACATTTGATACGCTGCAGAAGCACGACAGGCGTTGGATTGATGAGCTCCTGGTAGTTCTTTGGTCCGTCAGAACGATACCAAATTGAGCTATCGGGCAGACTCCCTTCTCCCTAGTCTATGGGGTAGAAGCAGTTATCCCCACGGAACTCATTTACGGGTCGCCTCGAGTGCTTTCCTATGATGAAGTAGCGCAAGGTCAGCACTGGCTTGGCGACACGGTGCTACTTGAGGAGAACCATCTCAAGGCCGCTACGCGTGTTGCACGCTATCAGTAAGCCCTGCGTCACTATCACAGCCGCATGGTTCATGCCCGGTGTTTTGAGGAAGGCGACCTTGTCCTTAGGCATGTTCAGTCCATCAAGGGTACAAACAAGTTGATGCCGAAGTGGGAAGGCCCTTACCGGGTAGCTCGAGTCACCAGACCTGGCGCAGTCCATCTGGAGATCGGAGATGGCATTAAATTGCAAAACTCATGGAATATTGAGCATCTCCGCAAGTTCTACCCGTAGCCACCCTTTTGTACATGCCTTGACTCAGTTGCATGTAACCCCTTGTACAAAGCCCGGCGCAGACCCTGAGCAACAGAGAAATAAACGAAGCGCTAGGCCCCCCGACAAGTTGCATGCATGCATGCATGCATGAGCATTTCATAAGCATTGCATATGCATATAGATAAGATCACATCTTGCATCATTTCCATGTGCATAAAACTGTAGGTTCCTGCCGTGAGCTTGGCCTCTACAGGGAGCTGGAAATGAACCAACGCTGCGATCTCCGGCAGGCCAAAGAGATAAGTTCTATCTCTTGTCCATACATGTTCTGTAAGTAAATTCTTGTGCATAGGAAAACCTCGCCGCTTTTTGAGACTTAGGTGCTCCCACCCCTTGACACGAACCTTGCTTCGGTCACGGTGGTTGTAGAGGCCTTTGGCGAAAAGAGCTTGGCGGGGGGCTGGTCCCTTTGTCTATGCCCAGTAGGATTGGTTCCCCGGCAACAAAATAAAGGGTACCAGCAGGATAGCCTGCCGGGGAAGACTCGTTTATTTAAAATATAGAGGCATTCCACCTCTGCATGGACATATACATGCACGAGTTCCCGACAAGGTTCATCTTTTTCATTAATATGCTGATCAAACAAGTACAGACCTTACATGACACAAACATGGATACAAGAGATTACACCATTCGAACTAAAAGTTGGCAAGTGCCCACAGATTTAGGATTGAAAAAAGATAAGTGCCCCGTAATCTACTCTTTTCGTTTTCCCTCCACCAGGTATTGCAGTGAGAAGAGGAGAGGACGAAAAGAACACCCAAGCAGGAGTCCATCCCGGTCCCACCACAACCTACCGGGCACGGCCTGACAAGATCGGGAGTGGCGAGGCTGTGAAGGAGGGGCACATAGAGCAGCGCAGCGGTGCCCTGGTCACCACCTCCAGGACCAGCAAGAAGCCCCAGCTTGAGCATCGGTGGAGTCATCCACCAAAGCTCAGCCGGAGGACTACTGGAGGAGAGGCGAAGGCACCAAGGGAACATCCTTCCCCGGCTATCACCCAAAGAGGCTGGTGATGATGGTGTCAGGGAGGGAGGGGAAGAGCGGAAACACGAGGCGGCAGGTCGCCAGTCGGAGGCGAAGGCATCCACACCATCGTACTTCGACCCGACGCCCTGCCACCCGCCTTCTCCGTCTTCCCTCATTTTCTCTCCATCACCGCCACCCCAGGGAAACGCCGACCTCGCGGTCTGGCACCTGCCCCGAAGAGACGGCGGGGACCAAGATGGCCAGGGGGCTCGGGGCCCGCTACTCCCCACCTTGGCGGGCAGGAAGGCGCAACCCCCTTCAGCATCAGCCCCAGGGCCTCCGAAAGGGGTAGTGCAGTGATTACCAACGATACCCATCCCTTCCTCCTGAGCGAGCACCAAAGACGCCGAGGAACTGGTCACCAAGCCAACAAGCAGGAGCTCCGAGCGAGGTGCCGCCCTACCTGAGGGACGGCCGACCGACGTAGGGGAAACAAGCATTTCCCCGCAATGGGGAAGCTTGATATCTCCCGCACCATAGATGGCTCGTCTACCACATCTTCTCCAGATTTGGACAAGACTCACTCCCCGAGCATAAACACGAGAATTTGATGTCACCAACCTCAAGCTAGAGCCCGGGGCCTGGCCCCACGTTCTTCTCTTCAGAATAACTAGCAGAAAGCAGAAGATGGAGGAGAAAGGACCTTTTATAGGCAGGTTGGGCGAGAGATTCGATCCCTCAACAGGCGACTGATACGTCTCCATCGTATCTACTTTTCCAAACACTTTTGCCCTTGTTTTGGACTCTAACTTGCATTATTTGAATGGAACTAACCCGGACTGACACTGTTTTCAGCAGAATTGCCATGGTGTTATTTTTGTGCACAAATAGAAGTTCTCGAAATGACCTGAAACTTCACGAAGAATATTTCTGGAATAAATAAAAAATACTGGCGAAAGAATCAAGACCAGGGGGCCCACAGCCTGCCCACAAGGGTGGGGGCGCGCCTACCCCCTGGGCACGCCCCCTGCCTCGTGACCCCCTGGAGCTCCACCGACCTCAACTCCAACTCTATATATTCATGTTCGGGGAGAAAGAACAGAGAGAAGGATTCATTGCGTTTTACGATACGGAGCCGCCGCCAAGCCCTAATCTCTCTCGGGGGGGGGGGGGCTGATCTGGAGTCCGTTCGGGGCTCCAGAGAGGAATCCGTCGCCATCGTAATCATCAACCTTCCTCCATCACCAATTTCATGATGCTCACCGCCGTGCGTGAGTAATTCCATCGTAGGCTTGCTGGACGGTGATGGGTTGGATGAGATTTACCATGTAATCGAGTTAGTTTTGTTAGGTTTGATCCCTATTATCCATTATGTTCTGAGATTGATGTTGCTATGACTTTGCTATGCTTAATGCTTGTCACTAGGGCCCGAGTGCCATGATTTCAGATCTGAACCTATTATGTTTTCATGAATATATGTGAGTTCTTGATCCTATCTTGCAAGTCTATAGTCACCTATTATGTGTAATGATCCGTTAGCCCCGAAGTGACAATAATCGGGATACTTACCGGTGATGACCGTAGTTTGAGGAGTTCATGTATCCACTAAGTGTTAATGCTTTGGTCCAGTACTCTATTAAAAGGAGGCCTTAATATCCCTTAGTTTCCAATAGGACCCCACTTCCACGGGAGGGTAGGACAAAAGATGTCCCGCAAGTTCTTTTCCATAAGCACGTATGACTATATTTGGAATACATGCCTATGTTACATGGATGAACTGGAGCTAGTTTTGTGTCACCCTATGTTATAACTGTTGCATGAGACCACCTAGATAGTTGTGCTGGTTGTGTTTTCAGGTAAAGAACAATTGATCAAGCTGAATTGCTATTGAATAATATGTTGACTAATGAAAATAATTGGACACTTCCTGAACCAACTCCTAAGTCAACTCCGAAGAAAATGGGTATTCTATTTCTCAGTCCTGAAGATATGCAAGAAGCAAAGAAATCTATGAAAGAAAAGGGTATTAAAGCTGAAATGTTAATAATTTACCACCTATTGAAGAAATAGATGGTGTTGATAACCCGACACACGTAGTAAAGGTAAATTCTCCCTATAGATTTGTTGAAGGTGATATTCCTCATTATAAGTCTGCTAGCCAATGCTTAGATGAGTTTGATAATTTTACTGTTAAACAAGAAAACTTCAATGCTTATGTTGGTAGACAATTGAAACGTAATGCTTATATGATTGAGCATTTGAGTGATTATATGTCTAGAGTTAAAGGTGAACTTAAACTCATTAGTAAACATGCTTCTATGGTTACCACTCAAGTAGAACAAGTGCTTAAAGCTCAAAATTATTTGCTCAATGAATTAAATAATAAGAAAAATGATAATGCTGTTAGAGTTATGACTAGAGGGGGTAAAATGACTCAGGAACCTTTGTATCCTGAGGGCCACCCTAAGAGAATTGAGCAAGATTCTTAGAGAACTAATGTTGATATGCCTAGTCCTTCTAGGAGGAAGAAAAAGAAAAATGATTGGACTTTGCATGCTTCTAGTGAACCTGTTGTTGACACACGTGAGAATCCCAATGATATTTCTATTTGTGATGCTGAAACACAATCTGCTAATGAACATGAACCTAGTGATAATATTAATGATAATGTTCATGATGATGCTCAACCTAGCAATGACAATGATGTAGAAATTGAACCTGCTATTGATCTTGATAACCCACAATCATAGAATTAAGGTTATGATAAGAGAGACTTCGTTGCTAGGAAGCACGGTAAAGAAAGAGAACCATGGGTTCAGAAACCCATGCCTTTTCCTCCTAAACCATCCAAGAAAAAGGATGATGAGGATTTTGAGCGCTTTGCTGAAATGATTAGACCTATCTTTTTGCGCATGCGTTTGACTGATATGCTTAAAATGAATCCTTATGCTAAGTATATGAAAGAAATTGTTACAAATAAAAGAATGGTATCGGAAGATGAAATTTCCACCATGCTTGCTAATTATACTTTTAAAGGTGGAATACCTAAGAAACTTGGAGATCTAGGAGTACCAACTATACCATGCTCCATTAGAAGAAACTATGTTAAAACTGCTTTATGTGATCTTGGAGCTGGTGTTAGTGTTATGCCTCTCTCTTTATATCATAGACTTGATTTGAATAAGTTGACACCTACTGAAATATCTTTGCAAATGGCCGGTAAATCAACCGCTATACTTGTCGGTATTTGTGAGGATGTGCCTGTTCTGGTTGCAAACGTTACTATCTTAACGGACTTTGTTATTCTTGATATTCCTGAGGACGATAGTATGTCTATTATTCTTGGTAGACCCTTTTTGAATACTGCAGGGGCTGTTATTGATTGCAACAAAGGCGATGTCACTTTTCATTTTAATAGTAATGAGCATACGGTTCACTTTCCGAGGAAACAACCTCAAGTCCACAGTATCAATTCTATTGGAAAAGTTCCAACAATTACTATTGGAGGTTTTGAATTTCCTCTTCCTACTGTCAAGAAGAAATATGATATTCTTATTATTGGGGACATGCATATCCCCGTTGAGGTAACCTAGTGCTATTCGAAAATTCTCCGGTTTCATGCAATTCAGAATGAGTTTGTTAACAAGACTTGATCAACCTTGTTAGTGGATTCCTTTTGATGACCATGAGATGGATGAAGTTAAAAAGCACAACTCTTTGTACCCTCCTTTTACTTTATGTTATTTAGATTAAATAAAGAAAAATAGTATTTTCTGTCTGTTTTCTGAATTATCCTAGCAATAAAAAAATACCTCGAAAATAAAAGTTCTCCAAATGCCCTGAAATTGATATATGATTTTTTCTAGAATATTTAAGAATATCTGGCACTGAGAACACACAAGAGGGGACAACCACCTGACCACGATGGTGCAGGGCGTGCCCCCTGCCTATTGGGCCCCTCGTGGCCCCCTCCACTTATTCCAACACCCACACACTCCTTCTTCCTCCAGAAAAAATCACCAACTAGCTCAAGCACGAGTTCTAGCTTATCTTGCTGCCATTTTCGATCTCCTTGCTGAAAGCTCCACTCAAAAAACTGCTTTGGGGGATTGTTCTTCGGTATGTGACTCCTCTAATGGTCCAATTAGTTTTTGCTCTAGTGCTTTATTTATTGCAATTTTTGCTGCTTAGGTGACCCTGTTCTTGAGCTTGCATGTCAAATTTATTTGGTCCCAAGTAGTCCTAATGCATGATATAGTCTCTAGGCACTTGTGGGAGTAGTTGCTATCAATATTGTTGAGTTTGGTTCACTTTTATTTTGAGTTACTAAAAATTTCAGAAATTTATCAGAGGAAGAAATATGTTTAGGAAAATGTACGAAGGTGGTTCTTCAAGGAAGCAAGGACCCATGCCCGCAATACGTGAGCCGGACTATGAACTACAAAGAGAAGGTCAAGTGTGGCCTTGTGAATGGCCATCAGAAAACTCATGGTCCAAGCAGGAATTAAGGAGGAATTTGAAGCATATGTGCGTAACGCTGAACTTGAGGGCTTCGTGTCAGATAAATGCCCCCAATACCACTACCTAACTGATTCCTTTGTGAGAAGGTTCAAATTTACATCATCACGCAATTCTCACACTGTCCTATTTGATCTCTATGATAAATCTTATACCATGGACTTAGAAGATTTTAATACTGCTTGTAAACTCCCGCAATGGGGTAGTGCTAGTGAACCTCATAAATCTGAGTTTAAAGAGTTTCTTGCTAGTATCACTGTGGGGGAATCTAGAGAAATAACACAAGCTACCATAGGGAGCATTCATTTTCCTGCTATACATTATTTTTCTCTCTTTATAGGTAGATGCATAAACGGTAAGGATGAGGCATGTCACATGTGTGTTCCAGATCGTAGTGTTCTCAAGAGTGCTGTGTTAGGAGATAAACAGTATAACTTGGGGGCCATTGTTGCACGTAGGTTGCATAATAACAGTATTAGTAGAGATTTGTTTGGTGGAATTTACGCAACCAGTTTAGCTAATTATCTTGAGATACCCATACATGAAAATGATATGGAATTGCCTCCTGCTTATTTAGATTATAATGCCATTGTTCGTCATCAGTTTGTTGAGAGGAATGAACAGTTCCTCCAATACCGACTAATCTTTGACAGACGTCGCACTGTCCATGTTGCTCTCCCTGCTCCTGCTTTCATTGAATTTCTATAATGCCATGGTTCGTCATCAGTTTGTTGAGAGGAATGAACAGTTCCTCCAATACCGACTAATCTTTGACAGACGTCGCACTATCCATCTTGCTCTCCCTGCTCTTGCTTTCTTTGAATTTCAGGCAAAAGGGAGATATTTATAACCAGGGAGGAGGCGAACAAGTACGAGAGGAGGATGGAGGCAGCTCGCCTCCAAGCTGCAGCTCATGAGGCAATAGCTGTTGCATCTCAGTACGACCCCAGTTACAACTTTGATCCATGGGCATAGACCAACTTAGGCCAAAAATCCTAAGCTTGGGGGAGTACGTATTTCTCACTGACATTACATTCATGTTCACACACTCATTCCAGTTGTTGGTGCTCATACTTTTTCACTGTACTATCCATGCTAGTTTATTTTCCTTTTTCTCGCTTTCTTCTTGTGTGTCTGAATAACCTTAAGAAAAACCAAAAAAAATTAGTTGTAGCTTTTAGTTAGTTTACTTTCCATGCTTGTAGTAGTAATAGTTAAAAGAAAACCCAAAAGATTTCTTGTTCTTCTTTTGCTTGTTGGGAGCTTTCCCGTGTAAATAGTTTTATTTCTTTTCTTTTCTTTGGGGGTCGAGATGAGAAGACCATAACTAAAATGTTGAAGTGGCTCTTATGTGCATTATTGATGATCTAACCAGGAGCCCATGTTACCTTGTCTTCTCCTGTGTACTAAATGCTTGCAGATTCCAGCTTAGTCCAATGCACATGCACTATTATTATTATTCACTCCGTTCGGTCGTGCAAGTGAAAGGCAATAATGACGATATATGATGGACTGATTGAGATGAGAGAAGCTGGTATGAACTCGACCTCTCTTGTTTTTGTAAATATGATTAGTTCGTCGTTCTCGATTCATGTCACACCCTGATTTCCATGCCACAACACTTAAGCTAATAAATCATGATAAAATGTGGTTTGACAAAAAACTTTTGAGTGTTTTGGACTTTGCTTGATTTGATTTTTGTGTGTTGTTTGCAAGTGCTCTAAAAATCAAATAAATCCTCCAACTCTTATACTCCTTCTCCTTGATCCAAAACCTCTTCCCAATGATCATGCCATGTGTATAGTACAATATAGTATTTTCTTACAAAAATAATTTGGCCAAATAGTATTTTCAAAAATTAGTTTTCCAAAAACCCCTTGATTGAGGATTGCACTGCAAGTACTTAATTAAGGGCAGTAAAAATCTTTCCAAAAATATTTTTGGCTCCTATTAAATATAGGTTACCTAGAAACCACAAAAATATAATTTTAAAAGTTATTTTCCTATTTTATTTAAAGGCTTTTTCTTAAGGCCAGAAATGGTCTTAAATAGGTTAAAATTATTTTAAAGCTTTAAAAATATTTGATAAAAAATTAGGGAGACTCAATGGACATATATTTTCCATATATATGAGTTTCAACACATGGTCATGATCAAAATATTGGACAAAACCTCCCAAAACCATTTCTGCTCATTTTAAGGATTTGAAATATTTCTACATGAAATATTTTCACAAAAATCCAAGAAAATTCTAGCATGTCACATATGACATTTTTGATGATCTTTCCAAGTACCATGTCATGGAGAATAGTATAACCCCATGAAACCCTCTGAAAACCACTTCTGTCCTTTTTCAAGTTTGAACAGCTTTGCACTGTCAAACATGTCCAATTGCTCTCAAACTTGGTGCACATGCTCCAATGGTGTAATAATGCATCCAGACCAAATGGCACAAGTTGGAGAGAATGTTATCTTGATCAAAGTGCCCCCAAACCCTCTCTGACCAGAATCAAATTTAAACAAGTTTGTACTGCCAACCTTTCTCCTTGACCCCAACTTTTGTGAGCATGTTCACATCACCAAATGAGGCCACTACACCAAGTGGTGCATCAAGGAGAATTGATTTGCATGACTAAATATTGGTAAAACCATTTTTGTTGATTTCTAGGGTTTACCAAAGTTACATTGGCCACTTTGCCCAAATGAACTCCAAATTGGTGGAAGGCCCTAATTATATGTGCCATTTCACCCTGTGGAGTCTCATTACAAATGGAGTTCATTTTCTTGCCCAAACCAGCATCAAACACCTTCTGCATTTTTAACTAAAACCCTGTTTGGGCCTCTTCCACTAATCCAAATGAGTTCTCCTCTTTACCACACCTCCTACTAACCTCCCTCTACCTCTGGCACTCAGCACAAGTCAATGCATATTGATCAAGGGGATGGAACCACCAATTTTCTATTCTGGACAGCCCTATTTCCACTCTTCTCCTTCCTCTCTCTTCACCCACTAGCCATCCTAAGCATCCAAGGCCAAGATCCCTTCCTTAGCACCCCCCCAAATACTACTGGACATGCAAGGGCGCGCCCACAAGCATAGAAAATGGCCTGGCATGCCATTTGGGCGCTCTGGAGCGCGCTACAGTGCGCTCCCGCACTGTAGCCGCCCCCTGCCAACCGCCTCCGGCCACCTCGGGCCTCCCCAGCGTGTCTCACGAGGCCGCCTCGGCGTCTGGGACACGGCAAGCTGCCGGCCCCCTCCAGAACCTCTCTCCTCTCCCCTCTATGAGCTCACTCGAGCGCGTCCATGGGCGCTGTCCACGGTGCACCGCGGCCGTGCCCATATAAGCCGCTCCTGACCTCTTCTATGGTCTCTCCCCGCTCTTCCTCTCCCCCAGCAACCCCTCAGACATCCTCCTTCTCCCCCTCGTGCCCTCCAGCACCTTCCATGGCCGGAGTGCCGGCGCCGGCCTCCACTCCGATTCGGGCAAGGGCAGGCTTCCCCCTCCTCCTCTCCTCACCAGGAAAGCTCCCTGTGGTCCGACGAACCTCCCCACCTCCTCGAACCGTCGCAGGAATGCTCAAACGCCGAGAGCCACGGATGGCTGACGACCTCCCCCCGCCACCGTCAAAGCTGTGGTCACCTCGGACCCCTCCGGCGGCCGTGACCTGCACCAGCGGATGCGCTGCTCCACGCTGAGCTCGCCCATAGGCGGAGCACCGTGGGAGACGGCCGGAGGCGCCGGCTATCGCCGGACGAGCGCTGGCGTGCGCTCTGCCTCTCCTGCTCTGCCTCGAGCGGGAGGTAGAGGACGACCGCCCCGCCAGCTGGCAGGGGGGCCCGCCCATCAGCGGCAGAGGCGACCGAGCCGGCCCACCAGTCGAGTTAAGTGGAAACGGCTTCAGCCTGATCCGCTTGCCCCGCTGGGTAGCGCCTTCCCGCAGTACGCCTTCGACGTCGCCTGGTTTGCCCCGCAGCCGAGCCGCTGGGCCGGCCCAGTGCGCTGCGGTGCTAAACTGCGCGCTGTGCACAGTTTAGGTATAACCCAAATATTCTTCTTTTTCTTTTTCCAGTCAACTTAAAAAATCCATAGATTATTTATTCTAAGTCCAAATTTAATGATTCAAATTTCTTATGACTCCATAAATCATGATCTTTCACATGGTGCTATTTGCACATTTTTCTAGAAACTTTCTATTCATAAATATTTGTCAAAACCCCAATTTCCATTTCTGTGATGAACTTTAGAAAATCACAGAGAGCCCATTTTTGATCCAAATTCCATGATTCAAATTCCTAGGTGTTCCTAAGTTCATAACTTAGTTTATGAACATTTTTATTAATACTTTCTGTACCACATAAATTATTGAGCCATTTCTTCACATTTATCAACTTTGGAAATTCATAGGAAATTCATTTGAACTCCAAATCCAGTGAAACCAATTCCTAGATGCTTCTAAAAACATCCTTTGTTAAATGGGTGCCTTTGCTCATTTTTCAAAAATATTTTTCTGCACACTTCTTGCAATTCCATAAACCCCTTGATTCCATCATATCAAAATGATTAGAAGTATCCATTGATCCACTTCCAATGAAACCACTTTGGTCATTCGTCATATGACCAGGGGTATCCAATAAAAGTCAACTTCATATTTTTAGAGCACTTTTATTTCCTGCCTTGTTGTGTTGCTTATTATGATTGTTTCGACGTTAGTTGACGAAGTAGACGGAGTACTTGGAGAAGGACCAGAAGATCTCAAGACTCCGATGAACCAGGCAAGCGGCCCTTTGACCATGTCTATGAAACTCTTTTTATGCATGACATATAGCACTTTATTACTAGTGTTGCTCCGAGATCATGATGAGGTGGTAACCACTTTGGTGGGTTGCCTCCGTTACTTCCTCGTTGATACTTGCATTTTGCATGACCCTACCTCCCTATGAGGGTTATGCCGGTGGGAGTAGATAGGATGCCAAAGTAGTTGCTACACAAAAAGGGACGGGAACATGCATAGTGATGGAGTCAAAGTATTTTCAAAAGGACTTTTCGAAAACCCCATCGGGTGCCACTTATGCCCGAGGGAGATGATGAGTTGGGTAACCACTTGATGACGAAGTGGTGTACCGAGACAAGTGTGTGTTGTTTCCCAAAACGGATTGGTTTAAGTTGCGACCGTTATTCCAACCTTACATGCGCAACCACTCTACCCTTATATGGGAAAGGGCATTATGGATTACCTAGGTCGATACTAGCTTGGAGCCCGCATTACTAGTGACGGGGGAGAGTTGGTGCTCTCTCTCGGGACGGGGTCATGCCAGGTAGGGCGGCCATGACTGTTTTCACAGGGCACCGGATACACCGTTGTGTCCCCTCTCAGATGTTACGATCTCGAGCGAGTCTCGTATGATGTACATCGTGAGGATACGGAACAACGAGTGGACTCCTTGTTAGTGTCGTCTAGGGAAAGATAGTGATCGGGTGCTTACCCCGGGTACTTGAGGTACCGCGGCTCGTGGATGACACGGAAGTTCCCCGGATCTTGTGGGTAAAGTGTGCAACCTCTGTAGAGTGTAAAACTATTCGAATAGCCGTGTCCACGGTCAAGGACAGTTGGGTAACCTCTCTTGGGCTACGTCCACATGTTTACAAACCAGTGTGTGTGTTTGGATAAGTGGGAAGAACTACTTGGGTCAAGTCAAAGGACTTGACATGATTGAGTTGGGTTGGTGCCCACTCTATTTATGTTGATATCTGTAACCTGTCCTCTTGGTTACTTGAATTCTCCTGATGCATGTCTTACAAGTTGTTGAACATGTCATTGCACTCAAAACTAGCTTTCCGAAAAAATTTACCTATATCATGCATTGTTGTACCTTGAACCAAAACATGGGTTGCTTGCGAGTACATTCAAAGTACTCATTGGCTTGCCACTGGTTATTTTATTGGCCAGGCATGAAAGAACATGATATGAAGAAGAATACTTCGGTGACGAACATGCGAGCTAGGACGCTTCCCAGTCAGAATGCCTGTAGGGTTAAGGCAGATGGCATGGGTCCAAGTTATCGACGAAGATTTCCGCTGCAATGTTATACTCAAGACTTGACCATAATGGTCCTACTTGTGTAATACGGTATGTATGGATGTAAGACTCTTGTTATTCATCTTCTGTGTGTTCAGTGAGCATTGATCTCTGGGATCACTGTACACGTTCATTCGGTGATCACGACTTATGAGTCGGGGTCCCCACAATTCAGCCTATTATGAATGAAACATTTTTGCAATGACAATTAGAGATTATAGTTGCTTATGCCATGCTTAATTAGCTAGGATTTTATAATGGTTTACCTTGCGTGCCAACATGCTATTAAAATGGTTGTGATGTGGTATGATAGGGTGGTATCCTCCTTTGAAGGATTCAAGTGGCTTGTCTTGGCACATGTTCACGCATGTAGTGGAAACAAAATCAACATAGCCTCCACGATATTTATGTTCATGGTGGATTATATCCTATTCATGCTTGCACTCAATGTTTATTAATTTTAATGCATGTCCATGACTGTTGTTGCTCTCTAGTTGGTCACTTTCCAGTCCTTTTCTAGCCTTCACTTGTACTAAGCGGGAATACTGCTTGTGCGTCCACTTCCATAAAACCCAAAGTTATTCTATATGAGTCCACCATACCTTCCTATATGCGTTATCTACCTGCCGTTCCAAGTAAATTTGTGTGTGCAAAACTCTAAATCTTCAAATGAAAATATGTTTTGTATGCTCGAATAGCTCATGTATCAAATAGGGCTGTCTGTATATTCCATGCTAGGCGGGTTATTCTCAAGAGGAGTGGACTCCGCTCCTCACTCACGAGAAAATGGCTGGTCACCGGGATGCCCAGTCCCATGCTCAAACCAAATCAAAATAATTGCAAACAAAACTCCCCCAGGACTGTTGTTAGTTGGAGGCACCCATTGTTTCGGGCAAGCTATGGATTGATGCTTGTTGGTGGTGGGGGAGTATAAACTTTACCATTCTGCTTGGGAACCGCCTATAATGTGTGTAGCATGGAAGATATCAAGATCTCTCGGTTGTTATGTTGACAATGAAAGTATGCCGCTCAAAATATTATTTATCTCTATTTCAAAATCGAGCTCTGGCACCTCTACAAATACCTGCTTCCCTCTGCGAAGGGCCTATCTATTTACTTTTATGTTGAGTCATCATCCTCTTATTAGAAAGCACCAGTTGGAGAGTACAACTGTCATTTGCATCCATTACTATTAATTTATATTGAGTATGGCTATGACTGGATCTCTTTTACCATGAATTACAATGTTTAGTCAGTCCTTGATCTTCAGAGGTGCTCTGCATTTATGTTTTGCGGTCTCAGAAAGGGCTAGCGAGATACCATCTTGTTATATCATATTATGATTGTTTTGAGAAAGTGTTGTCATCCGAGATTTATTATTATTGCTCGCTAGTTGATTATGCCATTGATATGAGTAAATATGAGACCTAAGTGTTATTGTGAATATGGTTAGTTCATAATCTTTGCTGAAAACTTGAATGCTGGCTTTACATATTTACAACAACAAGAGCAAACAGAGTTTATAAAAGTTTTTCCTTATTACTTTCAGTTTTCAACTGAATTGCTTGAGGACAAGCAAAGGTTTAAGCTTGGGGGAGTTGATATGTCTCCATCGTATATACTTTTCCAAACACTTTTGCCCTTGTTTTGGACTCTAACTTGCATGATTTGAATGGAACTAACCCGGACTGACGCTGTTTTCAGCAGAATTGCCATGGTGTTTTTTTTGTGCAGAAATAAAAGTTCTCGGAATGACCTGAAACTTCAAGGAGAATATTTTTGGAATAAATAAAAAATACTGGTGAAAGAATCAAGACCAGGGGGCCCACAGCCTGTCCACGAGGGTGGGGGCGCGCCTAGCCCCCTGGGCGTGCCCCCCTGCCTCGTGGCCCCCTGGAGCTGCACCGACCTCAACTCCAACTCTATATATTCACGTTCGGGGAGAAAAAAACGGAGAGTAGGATTCATCGCGTTTTACGATATGGAGCCGCCGCCAAGCCCTAATCTCTCTCGGGAGGGCTGATCTGGAGTCCGTTCAGGGCTCCAGAGAGGGAAATCCGTCGCCGTCGTCATCATCAACCTTCCTCCATCACCAATTTCATGATGCTCACCGCCGTGCGTGAGTAATTCCATCGTAGGCTTGCTGGACGGTGATGGGTTGGATGAGATTTACCATGTAATCGAGTTAGTTTTGTTAGGATTTGATCCCTAGTATCCATTATGTTCTGAGATTGATGTTGCTATGACTTTGCTATGCTTAATGCTTGTCACTAGGGCCCGAGTGCCATGATTTCAGATCTGAACCTATTATGTTTTCATGAATATATGTGAGTTCTTGATCCTATCTTGCAAGTCTATAGTCACCTATTATGTGTTATGATCCGTTAACCCTGAAGTGAGAATAGTCGGGACACTTACCGGTGATGACCGTAGTTTGAGGAGTTCATGTATTCACTAAGTGTTAATGCTTTGGTTTGGTACTCTATTAAAAAGAGGCCTTAATATCACTTAGTTTCTAATAGGGCCCCGCTGCCATGGGAGGGTAGGACAAAAGATGTCATGCAAGTTCTTTTTCATAAGCACGTATGGCTATATTCGAAATACATGCCTACGTAAATTGATGAACTGGAGCTAGTTCTGTGTCATCCTATGTTATAACCGTTGCATGAGGAATCACACCCGACATAATTCTCCATCACTGATCCAATGCCTACGAGCTTTTCACATATTGATCTTTGCTTAGTTACTTTACCGTTGCCACCGTTACAATTACTACAAAACTGCTACCGTTACTTTTGCCACCGTTACCGTTACTTCCATACTACTTTGCTACTAAATACTTTGCTGCAGATATTAAGTTATCCAGGTGTGGTTGAATTGACAACTCAACTGCTAATACTTGAGGATATTTTTTGGCTCCCCTTGTGTCGAATCAATAAATTTGGGTTGAATACTATACCCTCGAAAACTGTTGCGATCCCATATACTTGTGGGTTATCAGCGACCACCGCCCTCCTCCAGCAATTCAAGAAGACCTCCCCCCGCCTTGATGCCCTTCCGCTCCACGCGCCTCTGTTACCTAACCCACGCGATGCATGCATTATGCGTGGCTAAGGATAAGGGCGTGGTGGGAAGAGTGAATTGGAAGTTTCTACCCCATGCGTTAAAGACATTCACGGGTCATTACACTACTAGGGAAAACCTTATACACAGAATCTTAGCAGCAGCGCGGTCAAGGAAGAGGCGGTACTGCTAATTATCAATAGCGCGGGCCCCAAACAGACGCTACTAATACCAACTTAGCAGTAGCGCGGCTTTGTCGAACCACACTGCTACTAAAATTGACCGACCGTTCCCGCCACCCTAGGTTTAGTAGTAGCACGCCCGCGCTAACTGCGCTACTGCTAAAGTAATAGTAGTAGCACACTTTTTTCGCAGGTCGCTACTGCTAATTTTGAAACTGGCCACATGGCGGGCCCCGCTTAGCAGTAGCGCTTGTGCCAAAAGCTCACTACTGCTATCTTATTAGCAGTAGCGCGTTTTGCGACCAGCGCTACTGCTAAGCCGCAGCCATACCACCTTACCCTCTCTTCCTCACTTTCCCCTAGCTCCTACTCCTCTCTCCCTCACTTTGCTTCTTCCTAACTACTTCTCCCCCCATTACTCTCCTTCTTCGACCTACCTTTCTCTCTCTTTATTACTCCTAGCTAACTACACCACCTCCATTAATGCATCTCCTTTCTCTTTTTCCTCCCCCCTCCACTAGTTGAACTTGTCTCCTACCAAACTAGCTAGATAGGTAGATGTAGCATTTAGTGAAGTGACCTATGTACCCCCTAACTAGATCTAGCCTTGTTAAGAAGAGCTCTGTCCATTTTTGATCTCCCTAACTACATCATCATATCACCATGCTCGATCTCGAGATAGGTGATTAAAAATCTATGCTTTTGCAAGAATGGAAATATGTGTATGTGTGTGCGATATGGCATAATCGGGCGATATGATGGAAATTGTGTGTGTGGCATGAGTTTACGCCGGATTGTGCTTGTGAGTTTCCTATGTTTTGTCGAAATGTCGATTTATTTCTGTTTCGGCGAATTCCGGGCAAACTCTATATGTCATATTTTTAGGGAAGGTCATGCCGAATGTTTGTATGACTTTGATGCATGCATGCATTTTTATAATCAATTTGTTTATTATTACCTTGCAGGCGTTCATCATGGTCAGTGGAACGATGGTGGACAGGTGGTTGTGGTCGGCGGTGCAGGACATGAAAGAAAATAACCTAACAGAGGTTTTATGTCCGTGTCGAAGATGCAAAGGACGATTTGACTCGACCCCTATTGTTACGCCCAATATGCGATCCTATTCGAGCAAAACTCAAAGGTCCCATCCAACGATAGAGCCATATATTGAAACGCTTTTGCAAGGTGGATATCATTACATCGTACCATTACATAATAGCTGGGGGTACATACAAAGGCATACAATGCCACATGAATACATCACACAACATACATAAGAACAACATCTAACTACTGATGAAACAAAAATAGAAACTCAAACGACATCCACCCTACTAGCCCAGGCTACAGACCATGAACCTATGCCCTGAACAAAGGAGAAGCAGAAGAAGAACTCCAAAACAAGTAAACATCGCTCTCACGTCATGATCATCGCATTACCTGTACCTGCAGCTGTTGTTGTAGTAATCTGTGAGCCACGAGGACTCAGCAATCCCATTACTATGGGTATCAAGACTAGCAAAGCTTAATGGGAATGGAATGGATAAGTGGTGAGGTTGCAGCAAGCGACTAAGCATAGTATGGTGGCTAACTTATGAGTACAAGAGTAAGATGAGAAACTACGCAAGCGGTCGCAAACTAGTAATGATCAATAAGTGATCCTGAACTACTTATGTTCAAACATAACCTCACCGTGTTCTCTTCTCGAACTCACTTGAAAAGAGATGGTCATGGTTCCGCACACGGTTGGTGTATTTTAATTCGAATTTGGTGTCAAGTTCTCTACAACTGGATATTAAAAATTCCCATCTGCCACATAACCGTGGGCACGGCTCTCGAAAGTTTAAACCCTGCAGGGGTGTCTCAACTTAGCCCATGACAAGCTCACGATCTACGGAGACAATCCTCCATCTCGGGATCCTCCGATCAGACTCGGAATCCCGGTGCACAAGACATCTCTACAATGGTAAAACAAAACCAGCAAGACCTCCCGACGTGCCGACACCCTGATAGTAGTCACATGTATCTTGTCTCAGGCCACGATGGGATGGGTCAAGCTCGAGTAAAACCTGTCCTCAAGTTTCCTCATGGTGACCCCGCAGGTTGCCTAGTTTGGACCAACACTCATGAGGAGCACTGGCCCGGGTTGTTGATTACTTATCCTCGGGGTCCAGAAAGTCCCTATGCAAGTTTTAGTTGTTATTAGGCAAATGGTAAAACCAATGTTGTGCCTTGATGGAAGAGTTTTATTCAAAGCAAACTGTCAAGTGGGGCCCATAAATCCTCATCGTGTTAGGGACACAAAATCAAGGAACATAACACCGGTATGACGGAAACTAGGGCGGCAAGAGTGGAATAAAACACCAGGCAAAAGGCCGAGCCTTCCACCCTTTACCAAGTATATAGATGCATTAATTAAATAAGAGATATTGTGATATCCCATGTGAGGGAGTCCTGGATTAGGGGGTGTTCTGATAGCCGAACTATACTTTCAGCCGGACTCCAGGACCATGAAGATACAAGATTGAAGACTTCATCCCGTGTTCGGAAGGATCTTTCTTGGCGTGCAAGGCAAGCTAGGTGTGCGGATATTCAAGATCTCCTACCAATGTAACCGACTCTGTGTAACCCTAACCCTATCCGGTGTCTATATAAACCGGAGGGTTGTAGTCCGTAGGACAACCATCATCATACACAATCATACCATAGGCTAGCTTCTAGGGTTTAGCCTCCTTGATCTCGTGGTAGATCTACTCTTGTACTACCCATATCATCAATATTAATCTAGCAGGAGTAGGGTTTTACCTCCATCGAGAGGGCCCGAACCTGGGTAAAATAAAGTGTCCCTTGTCTCCTGTTACCATCCGACCTTGACGCACAAATCGGGACCCCGTACCCGAGATCCGCCGGTTTTGACACCGACATTGGTGCTTTCATTGAGAGTTCCTCTGTGTCGTCGCTTTTAGGCCCGATGGCCCCTTTGATCATCAACAACGATGAGGTCCAGGGTGAGACTTTCCTCCCCGGACAGATCTTCGTCTTCGGCGGCTTCGCTCTGCAGGCCAATTCGCTTGGTCATCTGGAGCAGATCGAAAGCTACGCCCCTGGCCATCAAGTCAGGTTTGGAAGCTTAAACTACACGGCGGATATCCGCGGAGACTTGATCTTCAACAGATTCGAGCCACAGCCAAGTGCACCGCACTTTTTCGAGGGGCATGATATAGCTCTGCCTCCGAACAGTACCCTGGAGGTCGCACACGCTCCGGCCCCGATCCTTGACTCGGGGTCTGCTGCGTACTCTGAGGATGAACGGTTGGACGTCACCTCGGGGGCTGTGATCTCAAAGGCGATCAAGCCGAACGCTAGCCCCGCACTCCGCACGGCCCAGGACTCCAAGGAGCCGGACTCTTTTCCGAACTCCGAGCCTTCCGCGCCCCTGCCGATCGAATCTGATTGGGCGCCTGTAATGGAGTTCACCGCCGCAGACATCTTTCAGTGCTCACCTCTCGGTGATATCCTGAATTCTCTCAAGCCTCTCTCTTTATCAGGAGAGCCCAGGCCGGACTATGGCCCGCGAGGTTGGGATGCAGACGACGAAGAAATTCAAAGCCCACCCACCACCCACTTAATAGCCACTGTCGACGATTTAACCGACATGCTTGACTTCGGCTCTGAAGACTTCGACGGTATGGACGACGAAGGAGGAGACGAACAAGAACCAGCACCTATAGGGCGCTGGACCGCCACCTCGTCATATGATATATACATGGTGGATGCTCCAAAGGATGGAGATGGCGAGGGAACTACGGAGGACGGCACCTCGAAAAAGCCACCAAAACGCCGGTGCCAACAGCGCTGCTCTAAATCCCGCCACAGCAGAAACGGTGATTCCGGCACGGGAGATAATGCTACCCCGGACAGCGCTGAAGAACACCAAAACCAGCAAGATTCGGCGCAGGAAGATGAAAAAGGCAGCCCTCATGAGAGAGTGGCAGAGCAAGAGGTTGAGGACGATAATTACATGCCTCCCTCCGAAGACGAGGCAAGCCTCGGCGACGATGAATTCATCATACCATCAGACCCCGCCGAACAAGAGCGCTTTCAACGCAGGCTTCTAGCCACGGCGAACAGCCTAAAGAAAAAGCAGCAACAACTTAGAGCTGATCAAGATTTGCTAGCTGACAGATGGACTGAAGTCCTTGCGGCCGAAGAGCATGAGCTTGGGCGCCCCTCCAAAAACTGTCCTAAACGCAGGCCGCTACCCCAATCAGTGGAGGAAGCTCATGACATGGAGACCGTCCACCCCGCGGCCGCGACAGAGAGGCCTGCCGAACCTCCAAACAATCCATGCCCCGGTATCGCTCAACTAAGGCACGGGAAAACGAGCCAGACCTGTGAAACGTCCTGGAGGATAAAGCAAGGCAAACAAGATCGATCTACGGATCGCGCGGATGCCCGATGACACGTGATGATTTTCACCCCGGACACAATAAATCCGGCCGGGCCGAACACAACAGGCACAGATCTTCCGAACTGCGTCATGACATAGCCCAGTACAGAGGCGCCGCACACCCACTATGCTTCACAGACGAAGTAATGGATCATAGAATCCCAGAGGGTTTCAAACCCGCCAATATCGAGTCGTACGATGGTACGACAGATCCGACAGTATGGATTGAGGACTATCTCCTTCACATCCACATGGCACGTGGCGGTGACTTGCACGCCATCAAATATTTGCCCCTTAAGCTCAAGGGACCAGCCCGGCACTGGCTCAATAGCCTCCCAGCAGACTCAATCGGTTCTTGGGAGGACCTGGAGGCCGCATTCCTCGACAACTTCCAGGGGACCTATGTGCGGCCACCGGACGCCGACGACCTAAGCCACATAATCCAGCAGACAGAAGAATCGGCCAGGCAATTCTGGACACGGTTCTTGACAAAGAAAAATCAGATAGTCGATTGTCTGGATGCAGAGGCCCTAGCAGCTTTCAAACATAACATCCGCGACGAATGGCTTGCCCGGCACCTGGGACAGGAAAAGCCGAAATCCATGGCAGCCCTCACGACACTCATGACCCACTTTTGCGCGGGCGAAGACAGCTGGCTGGCTCGCAGCAACAACTTATCAAAGAAGCACGGTAATTCGGATACCAAGGATAAAAGTGGCAGGTCACGCCGGAATAAGCAAAAGCGCCGCGTCAGCAGCGACAGCAATGAGGATACGGCAGTAAATGCCGGATTTAGAGGCCAAAAATCCGGTCAGCGGAAAAAGCCATTTAAAAAGAATACCCAAGGCCCGTCCAGTTTGGACCGGATACTCGACCGCTTGTGCCAGATTCACGGCACCCCCGAAAGGCCAGCCAATCACACCAACAGGGACTGTTGGGTGTTCAAGCAGGCAGGCAAGTTAAGAGCCGAACACAAGGACAAGGGGCTGAACAACGACGACGAGGAGGATCCCAGGCCGCTGAACAACAGTGGACAGAAAGGGTTTCCCCCACATGTGCGGACGCTGAACATGATATACGCAACACACATTCCCAAGCGAGAGAGGAAGCGTGCGCTACGGGACGTATACGCGATGGAGCCAGTCGCCCCAAAGTTTAACCCATGGTCCTCTTGCCCGATCACCTTCGATCGAAGGGACCACCCCACTAGCATCCGTCACGGCGGTTTCGCCGCATTGGTTCTTGACCCAATCATGGATGGATTTCACCTCACAAGAGTCCTCATGGACGGCGGCAGTAGCCTGAACCTGCTTTATCAGGATACAGTGCGGAAAATGGGCATAGATCCTTCAAGGATCAAGCCCACAAGGACGACCTTTAAAGGCGTCATCCCAGGTGTAGAGGCCAATTGCACAGGCTCGATAACACTTGATGTGGTCTTCGGATCTCCGGATAACTTCCGAAGCGAAGAGTTAATCTTCGATATAGTCCCGTTCCGCAGTGGCTATCATGCCCTGCTTGGACGAACCGCATTCGCTAAATTCAATGCGGTGCCGCACTACGCATATCTCAAGCTCAAGATGCCAGGCCCTCGAGGAGTAATTACGGTCAGCGGAAACACCGAACTCTCCATCCGTACAGAGGAGCACACGGCGGCTCTCGCGGCGGAAGTACAAAGCAGCCTCTCAAGGCAACACTCCAGTCCGACCGTTAAAAAACCGGACAATGCAAAGCGCGCCTGGAGTAACCTGCAACAAGACCGTCTGGCACGTTCGGAGCAACCGTAGCAATTCGGCCCCAACCCCAGCCATCGCACCATAATGGAGCCAGTACCTAGAGTACACAATTATGCCCTTAAAATTCCATGGGCACAGGGGGAGGGGCACATTAACGGCATGCCTATAACATGGCGTCAAACGTACTAGGGGCTGCCGGATTTTTTTCTTTTTTTTCAGGACTCCATACTCTGGATACCTGTCCGGCAGTGTTGCCGCACAGACGATGCAAGACCCAGGAAAGCAGACAAAGCTACGCCGCACTCCAAAATTCTTAGGTGATCTCTATTTCGAGCGATATATCTGTTTCTAAACTTCGCGGCCTGCGCCTGGTCAGGACATGTTAAATAGTCTAATATCTTTTTGCTTATCGCACTACTTGTATCGTCCGGCTTTGATAAATAGCCTCCTTATAAACAATGCATAGCTTTTTGTCTATCTTTTGCATTATCCTGTTTTTTATATATATGTTTATTAAATAACATGATCGCACCCGTACACCATGGTACGACAAACCACGCCAGGGGCTCCATTACCCTTCTATCTAGTTGTGAGAAGTCCGTACACTTTCACAAGTGCGGCACCCCGAACTTATAGCACTATATGCATCGGCTCCGAGTCATGATTTTGGTCACATGTTGGGTTTGCCCGGCTCCTATGTTTTGGTGCCTTATGTTCCGCTATATCGGCTAAGGTAGCACTTGGACAACCACTGCGATTGTGCCCCAGTTCAGGTGGGTTGAGCACCTCAGTGGAGAAAGCTAAAACAGACTGTCATGATAAGGCGTGAGACCGGTCACTGTTCGAGAGGTTTTCGAGTCCTTAAAGGCTTATGCCGCTTCGAGCGAGGAGCTGGTTATGTCCGGCCAAAGGCGTGGATAGCGCCCCGAATTCGGCCTTCCGAACTAGGGGCTTCGCCGAAATTTAAAATTATAACGTTCTATGGCTAAGTGAGAGTGTTCAAGCATTATAGTCTGATTGCCTGGTTCGCTGTGCTGAGCGCCTCCCTCGAAGGACCCAACTATGGGAACAAGAGCCCTCAGGTTTATCCCGAACACCCCAGCACTAGTGGCATGGGGGCAGAAGCCGACGACTGGCCATCTCTCAATTTTTTGATAGACGACCGCACAGAAAAAAATATTTTAAATTCAATAAGCATTGCTTAGCTCATATGAACAAGTTTTCAGCGCACAGGATACAAACGAGCGAGTTCACTCAAATATTACATCTTTAGTACATTCATCCGCGACAAGGCGGGATCCAGCAAGAACTTCCTTGTAGTAGTTCTCGGGCTTGCGATGCTCCTTCCCCTGCGGCGGCCCGTCCTTCACCAGCTTCTCTCCGTCCAGCTTCCCCCAGTGTACCCTTACACGGGCAAGGCCCTCCGGGCACCTTCAATGCAGACGGAGCGCTTGATGACCTCAAGCCGTGGACAGGCCTCCACCAGCCGCCGCACAAGCCCTAAATAGCTCCCAGGCAGTGCCTCTCCAGGCCACAGCTGAACTAGTAAGCCCTTCATGGCCTGTTCGGCCGCCTTGTGTAGCTCGGCCAGCTGTTTCAGCTGATCGCTCAAGGGCACAGGGTGTCCGGCCTCAGAATACTGATACCAGAACACACTCTCCGTCGAGCTGCCCTCTTCAGCTCGATTGAACGCGGCGGCGTCGGATGCGCTGCGGGGAAGATCGAAGAACGCCCCTGGAGAACTCCGGATTCGGGTAAGTAATAGGTACTTTACTTTTATATTCCTACTTTGCATTGAGAATGCCTTACCCGCTGCTATCTTTTTCACATCCTCCAACTCTTGGAGGGCCTTCTGGGCTTCGGCCTTGGCAATCTTGGCGGTCTCAATGGCCGAGGCGAGCTCGGATGCTTGCGTTTTTGCCTCAAGCTCCAAACCCTCATGTTTTTTCATGAGAGCTTGCAGCTCTTGCTGCACCTCGCCGGCTTGAACCCCAAGCTTTTCTCGCTCGGCGCGCTCCTCGGCCGTTTTCTTCTCGGCTTCAGCCAGCGCCTGCTTCAGGGTTGTCACCTCGGCTGTGGCCCCTACAATAAGCAGCACAATCCTGTTATCTCTTTTTGCAATCAAGCCTCTCTATAGGCACCTTTTATTTTCCTTTTAGGGTATTTCTTACCTTCTTTCTCCTCGAGCTGCCGTTTGGCAAGGCCGAGCTCTTGCTCAGTCCGCCCGAGGTCCTTTTTTAGGACTTCCACCTGCGCAGTCAGTGCGGTGGTGGAAAGCAGCGAAGCCTGCATACACATATTTGAATTTTTTGTTAGACTCCTGCGGAAATTACTAGATCCTCTATCCGGCTTTTCTTTCCGAACACCGAACAGAGCATCAGGGGCTACTGTCTATGCGGTAAATAATTCAACATATTTTTACTTACCTCGAAGCCTGTTAGAAGGCTAGCGCAAGCTTCATTCAGTCCGCTCTTGGCGGACTGAACCCTTCGGAGTACCGTACTCATAACAGTACGGTGCTCCTCATCGATGGCAACGCCCTTAAGCACCTACACCAGATTGTCCGGTGCCTCCGGTTGGACGGAGGCCGCTGGCTCAGATGGCTTACTCCTCTTGGAAGGAGTTCGCCCACCGTGGACCGGGACTATCGAGTCCGGCGCGGTGTCCAGCACAAAGCCGGACTTGGATCCCTGGGGGGTTTCGTCCCCTTCACTCCTGGGGTCCGGAGGATTACCTTGTGGCTCCTCCAGGACCACCTCCTCCTGCCTTGGAGCTTGTCGCGACGCCACTTCGGCGTCATCTGCGGTGCGGGGGGAGACAGCGGGCGGAATTGAGTTCACGTCCGACGAATCCAGGGAGCCGCTCGACGAATTGACGAGTTCGGCCCGGGGCGGGCTACATAAAGCACAGGTGATCTTAGGAAAAGCCGCACATTAAAAGAATATCATGAGTCACTCTGGTATGCAAACACTTACGATTTCGCCGGACGCTTGGTTCTGTACGGCAGGTCCTCTCCGCCCTCTTCGGCGTCGAGGGAGTAGTCCGGCGGAGGGGTCTTCCTTTCCCTCGACCCCTCGGCCTCCCCAGTTGGGGCGGCCTTGTTCTTCTTTGCTCCCCTCGCTGGAGGGGGAGAGCTTCCTTGTTCCTCCTCCTCGTTTTCGCGGGAGGAGGGCGTTGCGGACTCGTTGGATGACGAGTACGACACCACCATGTTGCGGGAACTTTTTCGAGTCCCGGTGGTTTTCTTCGTCTTGGCCTTCCTCTCCGGCACCACGTAAGGTGCCGGAGCCATTAGCTTCACCAAGAGAGCTGGGGCCGGGTCTTCGGGCAGAGGGGCCGGACAGTTGATTGGTCCGGCTATCTCCAGCCAAGCCTGTCAAAGGTAAAAGGGGGTTTAGATCCCGCATAGAGATAATCTATGAAGAAGAGCTTAACGAACCTGTCAAAGGTATAGATAGCTCACCTCGCCGGTGATACCCTGTGAGCTGTATCCGCGGTCCTAGGAGGCGGATGTGGGGGACTCGACGCCTTTGGTTAGCACCTTCCAGACGTCTTCATACGTCGTGTCGAAGAGCCTACTGAGGGTCTGGTGCTGCGCCGGATCGAATTCCCACAATGTAAAATCCCGTTCTTGGCACGGGAGGATCAGGCGAACGAGCATGACCTGGACTATGTTGGCAAGCCGGATTGGCTTGTCCACCAGGGACTGGATGCATGTTTGCAACCCAGTCACTTCTTCCTCGTTGCCCCACGACAGGCCTGTCTCTTTCCAGGACATGAGCCGTGTGGGAGGTCCGGATCTGAACTCAGGGGCCGCGACCCATTTCGGATCGCGGGGCTCGGTGATGTAAAACCACCCAGCCTGCCAACCCTTTGGGGACTCCACGAGGGAGCCATCAAACCAGAGGACATTGGCTATCTTGCCAACCATAGCGCCTCCGCACTCCGCCTGGGTGCCGGACACCACCTTGGGCTTGACGTTGAAGGTCTTGAGCCAGAGGCCGAAGTGGGGGCGGACGCGGAGAAAGGCCTCACACACGACGATAAACGCCGAGATGTTGAGAACAAAGTTCGGGGCCAGATCGTGGAAATCCAGGCCATAGTAGAACATGAGCCCCCGGACGAATGGGTGAAGTGGAAAGCCCAGTCTGCGGAGGAAGTGGGGAAGAAAAACTACCCTCTCATGGGGCCTTGGGGTAGGAAGAAGCTGCCCCTTATCAGGAAGCCGATGCGAGATGTCCTTGGACAAGTATCCGGCTTTCCTTAGCTTTTTGATTTGAGCCTCCGTCACGGAGGAAGCCATCCACTTGCCTCCCGCTCCGGACATTGCTGGAGAAGGTTGAGGAAGGAAGAGCGGACTTGGGAACTAGAGCTTGAGTGCGCAAGAGATGGATGGGCAAAGGAGGAAGAAGGCGTAGGTAAAAAGGCGGATTCTTATCCCCTTATATAGGCGGATGCGGTTATGCGTCCCCACCTACCTAATAAAACTCACTTGCCCTTCGAGCGCCGTGGTAAATGGCGCGGTTGGGTTTACCCACGTCTGTATTAATGAGAATCCCGCTAAAGGGGGGCACATGATCTCTGCTTCGACAAGACATGCCAAGGAAACCGCCTCGCTATACGGGCTGAGGTGGAACGATGCAAATAATTTATAGAAGGCTTGGCCGCAGTGTTATGACGCACTGTGGTATACGTCGGCAGATTTGATTTGTGTTAATATTATTCTCTGTATGGCAATGTGTGGGAACTTATTTTGCAGAGCCGGACACTATTTTGTGGTGTTTACAATCTTTTTGAAGAACTTGGAGGAGGAACCCGCCTTGCAATGCCGAAGATAATCTGCACGCCAGACTCGTCGTCATTGAAGCCTGGTTTAGGGGCTACTGAGGGAGTCCTGGATTAGGGGGTGTTCGGATAGCTGAACTATACCTTCAGCCGGACTCCAAGACCATGAAGATACAAGATTGAAGACATCGTCCCGTGTCTGGAAGGATCTTTTCTTGGCGTGGAAGGCAAGCTAGGTGTGCGGATATTCAAGATCTCCTACCAATGTAACCGACTCTGTGTAACCCTAACCCTATCCGGTGTCTATATAAACCGGAGGGTTGTAGTCCATAGGACAACCATCATCATACACAATCATACCATAGGCTAGCTTCTAGGGTTTAGCCTCCTTGATCTCGTGGTAGATCTACTCTTGTACTACCCATATCATCAATATTAATCTAGCAGGAGTAAGGTTTTACCTCCATCGAGAGGGCCCGAACCTGGGTAAAATAAAGTGTCCCTTGTCTCCTGTTACCATCCGACCTTGACGCACAGTTCGGGACCCCATACCCGAGATCCGCCAGTTTTGACACCGACACCATGATATCCATGTCCCAACATGGAACAACCTGCAACTGCACCTGCAACTAGCAACACTATAAGAGGGGCTGAGCAAAGTGGTAACATAGCCAAACAACGGTTTGTTAGGATGGTGGAAAAGGTTAGAGGCCATCATGGCAGTTTGGGAGGCTTGATAAACAAGTGGTGGGTAGCGCGACATAGCGATATCATCAAGACAACTAGCATAGCAATGATAGTAGTGAGATCCAAGGTGACGGTCATCTTGCCTGAAATCCCGCTAGGAAGAAGATCGAGTCCATGAATAAGATGAACAGCATAGACGAACCAAGCGAAGTTGAACGAATCCTCACGATCACAACAAAACACGAACTATCTGGAAGAAGCACAACCGGAAAGA
The DNA here is from genome assembly GCA_032464435.1 of Aegilops umbellulata. Taxonomy (NCBI): domain Eukaryota; kingdom Viridiplantae; phylum Streptophyta; class Magnoliopsida; order Poales; family Poaceae; genus Aegilops; species Aegilops umbellulata. The sequence continues at coordinate 152,507,191 of CP136058.1, read as the reverse complement.
AGCAAACAACATAGTAAAATCCCAACACGTAAACACGACATGATGCTCAACCATGTATGATGCATGGCAAGGCTACGTGATGCTACTCATGGCAAAAGATGATGCATACAAGAACACCACATCAAAGCAAGTTTAAATGAGGCCGGAAACAACATATTACAATTCCGGAAAGTCCACATATGCAAATTTCAAAATTGGTCCAGATCTGAATAACACATTATGTTGAAGTTGTTAAAAAGCAAGTTAAAGTACACCATGATGATCTACACGTGTTTCTATTCAAGTTACATATAAAGTTCGTTTAATTCGGAGCTACGGCCTAGTAGATATGAGCAAAACAAGTTAAGCATGGCATTGATGCAGCATGCATGGAAACATCAAGCAAACACACTCAAAACATGGATGCAACAATACATGATGAAACTACACCCAATACCAAGCAAGTTCATATAGAGCATGCTCAAAACGGAGCCACGGTTCAACACATACACATGAATCAAGTTTAAAGGACAAGCTATCCAAAACAGCAACTAGGCATCTTACAAGCATCATAATAACATGCTACAAGAACAAGATAGGCACAAACATGATATGCACTTAAAGTACAGATTATATGCTTCCATTATCATCAAGATTCAGGTTCATAGGAATCAAGATTAATCCAACATGATCAAAGCAATAGGCAACATTATAACACAGGTTATGACTTGGTGGAAAACATGGCATACATGTGAGCAGAAATAACATGTTGACATGTTGGAGGCATGAAACATTGGTTCTACATTGCAAGATCATGGCAAACAATAGCATTTCGTTAGATTACATGTTATACACGGAAAAACATGATTACTAAGCATCTCCATATAACCTCTAGATCAATGCATTCATCAAGACAAGATTGCAAGTCATAACAGATTCTCAGACTTGGTGAAAAACAGAGTAAGGCTGAAAACAAATTCATGATGCATAATTTGAGACAACAAAAGTATATGTTACAAGAACATTTCATGGCATCAAAGGGCATGGCAGGAATTTACTAAACACCCTTAACAAGACATCATTACTGAGCATGATTATGGGAGCAACAGATTTGATGATAGCTTCAAGTGAACATGGCATAACATACTGAAAACTGAGCATGCCAACAGTCATATTTTTAAGAAATTTGAGGGCACCAAAAGAACAAAGCTACAACAGGTTATAATTGGAAACAAGGGCATGGATGGATAGATCATAACATGATTTTCGAAACATGATTACTGAACATCTCCAGATTATGCATAGATTTGATGGTAGCATCAAACAAACATGGCATCACAATATACAATTTTAGACTCAGCAGAACAGTAACAGCAAGTACCCTACTTTGCAAGCTTGTTTCAATTAACACAGGCATATCATGAAGAATGGATTACACCAATACAAAGATGACATGATTATGCTTCTAAACATTTAGGCATGATGCTCAAAGGAAAATCACACAAAATTTTGTAAAAAAGACAATGACATGTTACAACAGTTTTCAGCAGTTAACAGCAACATGCACTTTTGCAACAGGGATAAACATGTCAACATTCATCCTAACATGAATGCAACAATAACAATCATGATGAGCACTCTGAGCTAAACAATTTGACATATTATACACACAGAACAAATACACATGCACAAAGTTACACCCAACACAATACTGCAACATGATGCTGATTTCAGGAAAAGACTTAGTGGAATTTATACCCCGCGGACGAACACTGGCCGGAGCCGAGCGGGACAGCGGGATCTGGGACGTGTTTGGATCGGGGTCGACGTGGTCCAGGGACGAGGCCTTCCCGGTGCGGGCAGGACATGGCCGCAGGGCGCTCTGGCGAGCTTGCCGGCGACTCCCAGTGATGAGAGGAGGCGGGGAGGCTCGAAGACGGTCGCGGGGCGACGGATCCGGGCGGCTCCTTCCTGGATCTGGCCGGAGGTGGGGCCAGCAGCGAGGAGGAGGCCCGATTGCGGCGGCAGCGAGCTTGCTACAGTGAGGAGGCCCTCGAGGTGTGGATCCGGCGGGGATGGAGCCCCGACGATGAGATACGAGCGCGGGGCAACAACATGGTCGAGCTCCGGCGGCGACGACAATGGGCGCGGCGTGGAGGCGCGCTAGAGGTAGGCAGCGGCGAGCGCAGTCGGGCGGTGGGGCTAGAGGCGCGGGGGCGATGGCGACCCGGGCTCAGGGCGGGCCCCGATGGGCTTAGCGGGCCTCGCCCGGGCCTGGGCGGGCCGCGGCGGCGGGGAGGTGCAGGGAGGACGCGTGGCATGCTGCGGGTGGCCAGGAGCGGCTGTTGACGGCGGCGCGGCCTACAGGGCGGCGCCAAGTGGCAGAGAGGGGCTGGGTGCCGCCACAAGACGAGGGGAAGGCGGCAAGAGGTGGCTGGCTGTGCGGATTTTGAAGAGGAGGCGGATTTTCCAAATTAGGGAGGGAGTAGGCTTCCTTATATAGCAGGTTTAGCTAGGGTTAGGGGTTTTGGGGGCTTTCGGAGCCCTCCGATTGCGATCCGACGGTTCTGGTCAGAGGGGAGGGGTTAGATGGGCTAGGTAGTTGGTTGTGAGTTGAGAAGAGAGGGAGGATGGCGATCCACAACAGTTTCCGGAAACCAAAAATGTCCGACGTTAGACCGGCTATAATGCCGCTATAGTTATCCGTTCGGATATCAAACGGACTCCAAATGCGATGAAATTTGGCAAGCGGTCTACCTACAATAAAACAATACCGCACGCCAAATTTCATCCCATTTCGAGAACATTTTTATCCCACGTATCAAATAATATTTCGGAGGTGCCGCGAGCGTGTATGAGTGTGGATGGGCTCGGAACGGACAACGGAGAGAACTGGGAGACCCGGATGGATGCAAGTTTTGAAAAGCATGCAGATGAAATGCATACGATGACATGGAAAAATGCAACACGCAAGCGAAGGACATGGCAATGAAGATGAATAAACGGAAGACACCTGGCGCATCGGTCTCGGGGCGTTACACCTATGACGATGGTCGTGTCAAAGCGCACCTGCTCATGATTGGTTTCATGGATGGCTATACTCGATGTATAATTGAAGCTGAGGATGATGATGTTGAGGACGCCAACGGGGCAGGCAATGACGACACGGGGCAAGACGAAGAGATGATCGATAATGGCGGCGGAGAAGGGGCCGGACATGGCGGCGGAGAAGGGGCCGGACATGGCGGCGGAGAGAACGTGGACTCCACACCGTAGAATTCGTAGGTACTAAGTTCAATCGGGAGGGACCCTCATGTTCAAGCACTGATTTGCACGGAGACGAGTACTGAGAGAGCTGCTTCTAGAGAGGAGGCCAAGCTGCAGCAAATGGTGGTAGACTCGAACACTCCATTGTATCATGGTTGCAATCCTGAGGTGACCCGCTTAAGTTTCATGCTCGAACTCATGAAGACGAAGGCTGAGAACAAATGGACCGACACTAGCCTCGATGAGGATCTCAATTACCTAAAGGATGTTCTTCCCGCAGGGAATCTATGTCCTACTAGTGTGTGTGAGGCTGAGAAGATCGTGTGCCCTCTTGATCTGCCGCAGGTTAGATACCATGCATGCATCAACGATTGCATAATTTATCAGAAGGAGCACGCGGAAAAAATAAGCCGTCTAGTGTGCAATGCTTCTCGATACAAGAAGGCCGGGGAGAAATCTCTCCAGAAAGTTGTATGGTACTTACTAATCACTCCCCATCTCCAGCGGTATTTCATAGATCCCAGGGAAGCAAAGCTCATGCGCTGGCACGCGGAGAGGAAGAAGCCCAACGATGGAGATGATCCGAAGCTGAGACACGTCAAGGATGGAAGCCAGTGGAGAGCGTTCAATGGAAAATATGGGTATTTCAAATGTGATGCAAGGAACATCGTGCTTGGCGTGTGTACCGATGGCATGAATCCGTTTGGCAACCAGAACACCAACCATAGCACACGGCCCATGTTTGTATGGATGTACAACCTCTCCCCCTGGTTGTGCATGAAGTCGAAGTACACACACATGAGCATGCTGATTCAAGGACCGAAACAACCAGAAATAATATTAATCTATATCTGGGGTACTTCAAGAGGAGTTAGACACGTTATGGAAAACACCGGCCAAGACATGGGACGCCAGCAAAGGCGAGTATTTATATATGAGAGCCGCGCTGATCACGAGATGCACGACTATCTCGGTTAGGGATATGTCGCAAGCCAGGTGTGCCATGGATATTGCGGATGCACGTGGTGCATAGATGATACAACGTCTCAGCAACTAACGTCAAGGAAAGATGGCGGGTCTGGGAAAATCATGTACATGGGGCATCGAAGATGGCTCGAGAAGGACAACCCGTGGAGAAACTATGGAGATCTATTCAATGGTGAGGCTGAGCATCGAGGACCTCCACGTAAGCTGAGCGGTGCCAAAATCGATGAGATGTTGAAAAACTGGGAACAATGCCCCATGCCGGGAAAGACGATGAAAAAGGCGATGGAGCCGCTGCTGAAGGTATGGAAGACGAGGTCTGTTTTCTAGGACTTGGAGTACTCGCACAAACTCGACACACCTCATTGCCTTGATCAAATGCATATATGTAAGAATGTCCTTGAGATTTTGCTTGCGACACTGATGAACATGCCGGATAAGACCAAGGATGGGCCGAATGCAAGTTAAGACTTGCTAGATTTGAAAATCAGGGAAGATCTGCACATGCCGCCCCTTAAAAAGTCAGAGGAGACAGAGACGAAAATAGATGCGCAGTAGAAGAAGGGCAAAAAAGTAAAGGAAGAGGATCATTGCCCCCTTCTTGCTTCACCTTAAGTCTGGCTGAGATCGATCAATTCTTCAAGTGCCTTACCGGAGTCAAAGTTAGTTCCAGTTATCGTGGAAAGATAAGCAGATATCTAGACACAAACAAGAAAAGGTTTAGCGGGATGAAGTCCCATGACTGTCATGTGATGATGACGCAGATAGTACCTGTTGCCCTTAGAGGGATAATGGACAAGCACGTCCGTGACACGCTTATTGGTCTCTGCAACTTTTTTGACGTCATCTCTCGAAAGTCGATCAGTGTGAAGCAGCTCCGAAGGCTACATGAAGAGATCCTTGTGATACTAAATGAGCTTGAGATGTACTTCCCGCCTGCGTTCTTTGACATCATGGTGCATCTGTGTGTCCATATTGTGGACGACATAATAGACCTGGGGTCGTCATTCCCGCACAACATGATGCCGTTTGAGAGGATGGATGGGATCATCAAAGGATTCGTTCGTAACATGTCCCGTCCGGATGGAAGCATCGTCCAGGGCTATTTGACACAAGAGTGCATCTCTTTCTGCGAGAATTTTCTATATGGCACAGACCAGCCGCCTGGTGTTGGTTTGCCTGTTAACAAGCATGATAGGAGGCTCGAAGGAGAAGGTCACTCCAACGATCGCAGGGAACTGCACGTGGCATACTCAGATCAATGCAATGACTTTGACAGAGCAAACTTGATAGTGCTACAACACCTAGACCAGGTAGATCCTTTCGTGGCACTGCACAAAGAAACTTTCACAAAGAAGTGCCGTGACCGGGGGGTATGCAGGACGAATGCCGAAGTTACTAGAGAGCACAACTCCACTTTCCTACATTGGTTCAAAGAGCATATTGTTGCTAATCCCCCGGAAGAGGCCTCTAAGGACGGATTGCTCATATACGCCTTAGCACATGGCCCCTCGCCCAACCTTGCCACCTATTAGGCATACGATATCAACAGATACATGTTCTACATGGAGGACAAAGATATGGACAGTGATGATAAGAACTCAGGGGTGACGATGAAATGCATGACCGACAGCGACAACGGCGCAACTGAGAGATTTGATGGAAGGATCGAGGAGATCTAGGAGCTTGAGTACTCTGGACTGCACAACGCGATGATGTTCCGTGTCAGATGGGCTAAGAATGTCGAAAGGGAAAACTGTTATTTCACTAGCATGACTATACCCGATGCCAGGAGCGCTACCGTGAACTCTATCACAAAAAATGAGCCATGGGTACACGCTAAGCACGTGACACAATGCTTCTTCATAACCGACCCGTGCAATCCCAGCCGTGTTGTCGTGAGGAGAGGCAAAAGGAACATCAGTGGAATGGATGGAGTCACCAACGAGGAAGACTACGACCAATACGACAACCCAATGAGGGAAGATGACGGTGACGATGAAGTATACGTCAAAAGAAGAATCAATACTACATTACCTAAGAAAGATCGTACTCCATGGAAAAGGAAAAGTCACAGTGAGGGGCTCAATTATTCTTCAACGAACAAGAAGGGAAAGAAGCTCACTCAAAAACAAAAATGTCGACGCTAAGGAACCGTTATCGGTCAAATGATGTAACATATATGTTCCTATTTTGTGTAAACACTTAACCGTTATGCATGGGTCAAATGATGTAATATATACGTTAATATTTTGTATACATACTTAACCGTCAAATGATGTAATATATAACGCCTTAGTTATATACATTGTATCACCTTCCCTTCATTCCTGCTCTCGGAACAAAGGAAAAGAAAAGAACAAGAAGAAAAGAAAAGGAAGAGAAAATAAAAGAAAAGAAAATAGAAGAAACAAAACAGGAAAACTGCTATAGGTACTTGTTATAGCAGTAGCACTTTTCTGAAAAAGAGCTATAGCTAGTCAATATAGCAGTAGCGCCCTTTGGGAAAAAGCGCTATAGCTACCAATGATAGCAGTAGCGCTGCTTGTCTAAACGCGCTATAGCTAACATAGCTATAGCGCGTTCTGAGGAAACGCGCTACTGCTATGTTCACTTAACACCCCCGGCGGGCTTCCTGCCTCTGCTTCTTCCCCAAATCCACACTCTCTCTTCTCCCCCTCGTTGCCGCCGGAGCCCTTCCCTCGTCCCGCCCTGCCTCAAGCGCCGGAGCCCTGCCCTTGCCCTCGACCTCGCCGGAGCCCTACCCTCGCCCCCGACCTTGCCGGAGTCCTACCCTCGCCCCGACCCCGGCGTTCGCCCCCGACCCCGGCGACCTCGCCCTCGCCCCTGACCCCGGCCCCGTCGCGCACCTTGCCCTCGCCCTCGCTCCCGGCCCCGGCCTCCCTCCTCTGCTTCCTCCCCTCCTCGCCCCTGCACCCTCTAGTGTAAGCCCCCCCATTCCTCCTCTCTCTGCTCATTTAGCCAGGGTTCTTCGATTAATTTATTTAGGTTTTAGTTTGAGCAGTATGTTAATTAGGTTGGGTGTTTTAGGTGTAGTTAAAAGAAAAATAGAATTGATTATATAGGTTTCTTACATTTTTTTAGTTTAAGCAATTGTTGCTATTTAAATTTGGTTATATTATGAACCCTAGGTGCAATTTAAACCCTAGTTAGTATGAACGTTAGTGCTAGTTAGTTAATTAGAATTAGTATGAAACCTAGGATAGATTAGTTAAAGCAACCGTTGCTATTAAAAATTTTAAGTTTAAGAAATTGTTGCTATTTAAAAAAACAGAATTAGTATGAACCGTAGTTAAAGCAAAAAAAATTAGTTTCAAATTTAGGTAGGCTGAATTTAGTTTCAAATATTGTGAAGAAAAATGACTTGTGCTATGTGGACATGTGATATTTGGAATTTTTTTAGTTTCAAATTTAGGTAGGCTGAATTTTTTTAGTTGCAAATCACACTTTCTTCCTTTTATATGCAATTTTGAAGTGGACATGTGATATGTGGACATGTGATTTGGACATGTCATATTTGGATCATTTGGACATGTCATATTTGGACATGTGATGTTTCGGACATGTAATATTTGGAAAATGATGATTATGTGCAGGGTAAATGATCCGAATGGCCTATGTTTTGCTAGAATGTTGATTCATTTCCATTCCAGCGAATTTCAGGCGCTCGATATGTCCACTTTTTAGCAAAGGTCATGCCGAAATTTTCCATGAATTTTGGCATGACTTGTGCTAGAAACTAGGCATATCGAGTTCCGGGATTTGCTCGGAAACGGCATTCCGGCAAACATAAATCTTTGTATGTCATTTTTTTATAGTTTCAGAATTAAACGAGGAGACTTAATCATAGGAAACATGTCGAACAACGAAAAAACCGGGCCTTCTGACCAAGATGCAGACGAGATGGATTATGAGGGTGAACAACAGTACCTCAACTTTTTGTCTGCTAAGTAGAGTCAAGGTTTGGAGGTCGGCCTCGATGATGGTACTGACACCGACATCGACACCGAGGGTGCCGAGACCGGCGGGGAAGATACCGACGGGGAAGGTACCGACGCCAATGCCGCTACCGAAAAGAAGAAGAGGATACAGAAACCTAACAAACTCGGCATCGGACGACTGGTGATCACAAAGATGGCCCTTGGCAAGTTTGAGCCATTAGAGCCGGAAGAACCTCACAAGTGCTATGGGAACCAAGTAGGATGCATCCTACGGGAATGCGCGAGCATCAATGACGACGACTTAAGGAGTAAAGAACATTTGAGGCAGTTGCTTCTGACGAAGTTGCACAAGAGATTCAAGTACCCCGACCGGGATGATAGCATAGAACAACCGTGGGATGATCCGAAGATGAAAAAGATTAACAATCACGCCATGGGCATGCTCTGCAATGATTTGGCCTCCTGGAAAGGGAGGGTGAAATGAGCTATTGAGGCTGAGGAACCCCTGTCCAAGATTCTGGAGGAAAATCCGACACTTACGGAAGAGGAGTTAGTAAAGTTCAAGGACACTTGCGCTACCGAGGCAGCCAATTCTAGGCTGCGAAATTCAAGAGCCTTCAGCAAAGGAACACGGGGAAGCATCGCCTCAGAAGTTGTGGCTACCTTGGCAAAAGGCCGATATGGGATAAGGAGGACGCGAAACGTGAAGCCGCGGGTCTCCCAGACCCCTTCGCGAAGTTCACCAACCCCTTGGAGCGTGACTTGATCAGGGCCCGCTACAAGTGGGATAAGGAAAGAAGGTTTTTTACACGGAGCAGATCACGAGGAAATTGATTAGAATACTGGTAATTATTCTTTTACCACCTTACATTTAGCTCTTGATCAAGTCGACTACACATTCGTAAACGGTTCACGTTCCTTCTGCAGGAGAAGCAACACCAGCTTGCAGCGAAAGCCCTACTTCGCCGATGAGGCCCAAGCGGGACACCCTTCTCAACTGGGCCTTGAAGGAACTTAAGGGACTCCCTTTGGGCTAGCGGCCGTGATACGTCTCCAACATATCTACTTCTCCTAACGCTTTTACTCTTGTTTTGGACTCTAATTTGCATGATTTGAATGAAACTAACCCCGCAGTGACGTTGTTTTCAGCAGAACAACCATGGTGTGGTTTTTGTGCAGAAATAAAAGTTCTCGGAATGGTACGACACTGTCACACCCTGATTTTCATGCCACAACACTTAAGCTAATAAATCATGATAAACTATGGTTTGAAAAAAACTTTTGAGTGTTTTGGACTTTGCTTGATTGGATTTTTGTTTGCTGTTTGCAAGTGCTCTAAAAATCAAATAAATCCTCCAACTCTTATACTACATCTCCTTGATCCAAAATCTTGCCCAATGATCATGCCATGTGTATAGGACATAAAAATAATTTCTTACAAAAATAATTTGGCCAAATAGCATTTTCAAAAATTAGTTTTCCAAAAAACCCCTGAATTGAGATTTGCACTGCAAGTACTTAATTAAGGGCAGTAAAAATCTTTCCAAAAATATATTTGACTCCTAGTAGATATAGGACACCCAGAAATGACAAAAATATAATTTAGAAGTTATTTTCTTATTTTATTTAAAGGCTTTTTCTTTAGGCCAGAAATGGTCTTTAATAGGTTAAAATTATTTTAATGCTTTAAAAATATTTGGGAAAAACCTAAGGAAACTCAGTGGACATATATTGTCCATATATAAGAGTTTCAACACATAGTCATGTTCAAAATATTGGTCAAATCCCTAAAAAACCCTTTTTGGATATTTCAAGCTTTGAAATATTTACAAAGGAAATATTCCCCAAAAATTTCAAGAAAATTCTAGCATGTCAGATATGACATGTTTGAGCATCTTGCCAAGTCTCATGTCATGGAGAATAGTATAACCCCATGGAATCCCCTCAAAACCATTTCTGTCCATCTTGAAGTTTGAGCAACTTTACATTTCCAAACATCTCCAAATGCTCTCAAACTTGGTGCACATGCTCAAATGGTGTAATTATGCATCTAGACCAAATAGCACAAGTTGGAGAGAAGGATATCTTGATCAAATTGCCCCAAAACACTTTCTGTCCAGAACCAAATTTGAACTACTCTACATTGCCAAGTGTGTCCTTTTGATCTGAATTTTTGTGGACCTGTTCAAATCCTGAAATTATGACACGACACCAAGTGGTGCATCAAGGAGAACATATTTGCATGACTAAATCTTGGTAAAGCCATTTCTGCTGATTTCTAGGGTTTACAAAAGTTGCATTGGCCACTTTCTCCATCTGACCTCAAAACTGGTGGTCAGTACTATTATGTGATGCCACTCACTCCTGGTAAATATGATGGCAAGGAGAATGCATTTGCTTGCCCAAACCACCATCAGACACCTTCTGGCAGAAACTTAAAATGCATGTTTTGGCCATTTCCACAAATCTGCATGAGCTGAACTTTTTCCCACGGCCTCACCTGCTCCTCCTCTACCTCCTGCATGCTTTGCTGCCCAAGGAGAAATGATTAAGGGGGGCAGAGACCCATTTTTCTTCCCTAGACAGCAGTTTTCCCTCTCTCTCTCAACCCCACCGCTCCTCTAGTGGCTTCCCAAGGCGTCCAATGCCACTTTCCGATTGTATAGTCCCCCATGCAGCTGCCAGACACAAGTGGACGCGCTGGTGCGAGCGAAAAGCCGCGGACGCCGGGCAAAGACGAGCTCTGGAGCGCGAGGCAGAGCAGGCGACCGTTGACGCAGCAACCCCCGACCACCTCGAGCCTCCCCCTTGCGCCAGTCAAGGTCCTCGACGTCCGCAACACGACAGCCAAGTAGGCCCCCTCCTCTCCCCCTCTCTCTCACCGCCTGTTGCCCGTGCCAAACGCCCCCGGCTCGGCCAATGGGAGCACGAGCTCGGGATCCTCCTGGAGCACGCCCCGCTACCCCTTCTCTTCTCCCCCGACTTGGACCACGCCCACGAGCACCGCAGACAACCCCGAGCCTCCTCCCGTGGCCACCGCGGCCATTTCTGCGGGTGCCCGTAGGCCGCGTCCATGGTGAGCCGTGGCATCGCCATATAAGGCCGCCCCTGACCTCCCTCTGGAGCTCCTTCACTCTATCTCCCTCCCAGCGACCCCCTGGACCAAGCGAACTCTCTCCCCGTGCCCTCCATCGACCTCCATGGCCGGAGCAGTGCCGCCGGCCGCCACCAAAATTCGCGTCGCCCGAGCCCCTTTCTCTCCACCCAACCATTCCATTGCATCACTGCAACCACCACGGAGTGCCCCCACACTTCATCTACACTCCCCGGAGACCTTGGAATCAAGTTCATCCTCAACGGCACCCCGGTCCGCCGCACCCGAAGCCCTCCTCTTCCCAGGCTCCCCCGTGGGTGTGCAGCACATGGACGGGTGCGCCGCGGCACGCTAATTCAGCCGGTGTGCCGGGCGCCGCCGGAGGTGGCCCGTGCCGCCGGGAGAGCGCTGGTGCCCGCTCAGCCTCGCCTCCCCTACCTCTGCTCTGTTCGAGCGGGAGGTAGGCGAAGGCCTAAGCGCTGGGCCCCGCGCGTCAGCGACCGCCGGGCGGGCCCTGCCCGTTTAAGTGGAGACGAACTGCCGGAGATACGCCTCCCCCAGGCGAAGACGTACTCCGGCTAAAATGCCTTCGACGTCGCCCCTGCCAACCGCGCAGCTGAGCCGCTGAGCCGGCCCTCTGCTATCTCCCGCTTGTGCACAGGATAAGGGTAAAACCCTTTTTCCTTTTCTTTTTCTTTTTCTGTAAACTTGTAAAATCCACAAATAATTCAAATGGACTCCAAATTTGATGATTCAAATTTCTAGTAGTTTCTAAATTCATGACCTATCTCAAGGTGCTATTCTCACATTTTTCCATAAATATTTCTTTCACAAATAATTATCAAATACCATTTTCCATTTTTGTCATAAACTTTAGAAAATCATAGAGGTCTCAAATTTGATCCAAATGCCATGATTCAAATTCCTAGATGCTTCTAAGTTCATAACTTAGTTTATGAACATTTTTATTAATACTTTCTGTGCCACACAAAATAATGAGCCATTTCTTCATATTTTTCAACTTTGCCAATTCATAGGGAATTCATTTGAACTCCAAATCTAGTGAAACCAACTCCTAGATGCTTCTAAAATCATGATTGTTAAATGAGTGCCTTTGCTCATTTTGCAAAAATATATTTCTGTACACTTCTTGCAAATCCATAAACCCCTTGATTCCATCATATCAAAATGTTTAGAAATATCCACTGGCCCAATTGCAATGAAACCACTCTGGTTAATTTTCATATAACCAGAGATGTCCTAGAAAAATCAATTTCATATTTTTAGAGCACTTTTATTTTTGCCTTGTTGTGTCGCTCATTATGATTGTTTCGACGTTAGTTGACGAAGTAGACGGAGTACTTCGAGAAGGACCAGAAGACTTGAAGACTCTGATGAACCAGGCAAGCAGCCCTTTGACCATGTCTACGAAACCCTTTTATGCATGTCATATAGCACTTTTATTGCTTGCATCGGAGACATGATGATGAGGTGACCACATGGGGTGGTTTGCCACCGTTACTTCCTCGTTGATACTTGCATGGTGCATGACCCTACCTCCTTATGAGGGTTATGCCGGTGGGAGTAGATAGGATGCTAGAGTACTTGCTACGCAAAGAGGGACGGGAATATGCATGGTGATGGAGACAAAGTATTTTCAAAAGACTTTTTCGAAACCCCGTCGGGTGCCACTTATGCCCGAGGGAGATAAAGAGATGGGTAACCACTTGATGACGAAGTGGTGTACCGAGGCAAGTGTGTGTGTGTGTGTGTGTGTTGTTTTAGAAAATGGATTAGATTTAAGATTTGTCGACTGTCCCAACCTTACATGCGCAACCACTCTACCCTTATATGGGAAAGGGCATTATTGATTACCTAGGCCGATACTAGCTTGGAGCCCGCATTACTAGTGACATGAGAGTCGTTGTTGCGCTCTCTCAGGACGGGGTCGTGCCAGGTAGGGCGGCCAAGAACATTTTTATGGGGCCCCGGACACACCCTTAGTACCCCGTTCCAGTGGTAGGTGACGAATATGGGAGCGAGGTTCCACAATTTTAAGTTGTGAAATGTTGGGCACGGGGGTTACTACCAATCGAGTGGACTCTATGTTAGTGTCGTCTAGGGAAAGATAGTGATCGGGTGCTTATCCCGGGTACTTGAGGTACCGCGGGTCATGGATGACATGGAAGTTCCCCGGATATTGTGGGTAAAGTGTGCAACCTCTGCAAAGTGTAAAACTATTCGAATAGCCGTGTCCAGGGTCAAGGACAGTTGGGCGGTGCTGCTTAAACTACGTCCAGAATTTAACAAACGACGTGTGTGTGTTAAGAAGCTAAATGGGTTAAGTCAGATGACTTGACACGATGATCAAGTTGGATTGGGGTCCAACTCTGCTTATGTTGATATCTGCAACTTATCCATACGGATATATGTACTTCCATGATGCATGCTTTACTGTTGATAGATCATGTCACTGCACTCAAAACTAGCTTTCTGCAAACTACCTACTTCGTGCTATATCATTGCATTATTGTGCCTTGTTCCAATCACGGGTTGCTTGCGAGTACATTCAAAGTACTCATTGGCTTGCCACTGGTTATTTTATTGGCCAGGCATGAAAGAATAGGAGTAAGATGAAGATTTCTTTGGCGACGAACATGCGAGCTAGGACGCTTCCCAGTCAGAATGCCTGTAGGGTTAAGGAAGATGGCATGGGTCCAAGTTGTCAATGAATATTTCCGCTGCGATGATATACTCAAGACTTGACCATAATGGTCCTACTTGTGTAATACGGTATGTATGGGTGTAAGACTCTTGCTATTCAACTTCTGTGTGTTCAGCGAGCATTGATCTCTGGGATCACTGTACACGTGCATTCGGTGATCACGACTTATGAGTCGAGGTCCCCACAGAGCTGGTATCAGAGCCATCCTGACTGTAGGAAGCCTTAGTTAGCATGGTCGTTAGTTAGGTTAAAACTATTTTCAAAAATATTACTAACTTTGAAAAACTCTACACTTCTCTTCCCTTTTGAGTTTTTCAAAAACTAAGATATATTTTCCTTATTGATCTCTCCCCCTTCAAAACTTTTGCAAATGGTCTCTAGTACCTTTAAGACCCTGACCACTGGATTCCCTGTAATCCTCGTGGGTAACCGAGAAGGAAGACATCTTGCCAGACATTCACCCACACCTTCTGAACACAAGTTTGGTGACACCACGACAAGATGGAAAATGCCTTCTCAATGATTGAGGAAACCAGAGACTCGGAAGATGGTGACCCCTTTGAATTTGCCCCAAGATGATGCAACCTTGTCCTATGAAGATCAAGGTATAAGATATGCAGGATCATGATATACATCGCTAGTAGAGCAATCATGTCCTTACCGTTGTTGTATCGGCAACCACCTGTGGATGAGAACCTCGCCATTTGGTCCGCCTCACTATAGTGAGCAGGAAAACGGTTCTCTTAATCCCTCGCTCTTGGTGTCTATGTTGTCATCAACGTAACCGACATGTTGGACCTCTACTATGCCTTGTTAATGTCATTGCATAAAGGATTACCTACTTGGTACCATCGACGCCTTAGAAGACAAAAAGGGATCGTCATGATTAAGAAGACAACAAAAGACCGAGTCAATGCCTGGTACGAGAAGCCACCTTCACCCCACCACTTCAACAGGCGAGAAGTTGTTGAAGAATCTTCAGGCTCAACCCGGATTGTTTCATCTAACAACTACAAGATACGTAGCAACACCTGAGGGAAACCTAGAAGACTGCACGAGGCATGGAGCAAAGCACGACTACTGAATCCGAGAACCCCTAGGGTAGGATGAGTCATGTACCCCCTATGCGCAGTCGAGTCTGTATGATGGTTCAAATAGAACCATGATTGTGTGTTGCTTGTTTTTATTGTTTGTGTTTTGATATAAGTCGCACTTTTGCCCTAGGCAATAGATACGCGACTATATCACCTTCCTTACCTTGTTTCTTTTGTTTGGCCCTTTTTGCACCTGTTTGTTTGCACTTGCACTATAGAAGCCCCCTTTAGGCATCCCACCTCCTCTATGCTGCTCTTCCCTCTCATCTCTCTCCTCAACTGAAGACCAGCAAGACACGCTACACCAAGGATTCCGCCTCAGCAACCAACTAGCAATGAAGACTTCTGCTACAATCTCCATGACCAAGTGCAACCCCGTAGAATTATGTTTAACCCTCCAGACTAGAAACCCATTCCTAGACCCTTCAAGACTTCACAAGATACCCCATAACAAATCCTTAACCATGTGCTTAACCCACATAATTGCAAGAGAACCAGTTAAGCGACAGTAGCCTTGCTCATCACTGGGTTCATTATGGAACTAGTAGACATAATGAACGAGTACGTTGTCATCTTAATATAGCACAAGAACTGACGATGCCATAGGGCAGACCAGTTTGAGGATATAGGAATAGAGGACAAATGACTTGATGAGTTTATATCAGAGACCTTGTGGAATTATTTGAGACTCTTCGGTGGATTATAAGGCTTTCATGTTGGTAGATGAACTTGGTGGGATTAGTTAATAGAGCAGCATGACTCTCATTGCCCCTGAGTAATTTTGATTCAGTAGGACAATTATGACCGCAAGCTAAAAATTCTTGGAAGTATAAGGATTTGACTTATCCAGGGGATATTGATAGGAGATAGTTGTTACGATAATGACTTGGGGGAGACATATAGAAATTCTCTTTGGACATGAGATTTGGATTTAAGTAGGTGATTCTAGTTGAGTATAGATGCTGAGCATATCTACATGGTTTGGAGTAAATTGGATTTAGACTGATGATCTCGATCATGATACCATGTTTCTCGGTGGACGATAAACTAGGAGATTGGAATTGATTTAAGGATCTATATAAGCTTGAGGTTGGAAGTTACCTGACACCGAAAATGGGAATTGGTGGACTGATTATAATAAATTTAACCCTTTTCAAGTATTTGAGGATTATAGGACATTAGAAGATCGTGTGGAACACCGTAGACATTGGATTTGTAGATTCAAATGGATGGAAGTTAATGGGCTGATGGAGTTGATCCATAGGAAGGAAAGAAGATCTTGGAGTGGCATACGACGTGTTTCCTTAGGGTAGAAATGCACTATCATGGACCTTGGAAGAATAGGCCTAACACTTGGATTGTGATGTTTAATTCAAACTTAGCAGCTTGTACGTTCTGCCCATAGATTATTTTTGCATAGCTATGAGTTTGGGGATAGTTGACATGTATAGTTTTGTTAGACCTCCTCTTGGGAGTCATGCGGATATGAATAGCATGAGTAATGATTGGAGTTGACCTATACAAGATAATGCTTTTGGTGGAATAAGGTGGTTTGTTTGAAGGACTAGGTAGAACAGTTGGCGTCTCAGAAATTGTGCCCAAGGATAAGATAATGAACGTTCACTCACACCCTAGAATCCCTAAAACCCTTAAGCCTTAGCAAGCCACAACATGGTTGGGTCCTGACCTTCGGCCTTGAATCAAGGTCAAGAAGACCTTGGCCAACACTCGACCATGACCACCACCAGTACCCCAGCCTACTTTATGTACCTCGTGAACACAGTCATCATAGAGTACGTGGACAAGTTGGGTGTCATCATTATTTGATGACATACTTGTCTACCCGAAGACGGAAGAAGAACCGTTCAGTTGGTTAGGGAACATTTGAAGACCGCCATGGCAAGGAGGAAGAACTATACCAACCACCGTTGTCAAGAAGTAAACATCTGCGTCAAAGACCAACTGTATCTTCAAATCACTCCTATTAAAGAAACCGATCATTTCCATGTCAAAAGGAAGCTCACACCAAGATTTATCGTCCCCCTTCGAGATCACTGCAAGACGAAAAGTAGACAACTACCAGCTGGAGTCACCACCTGAGTTACCCACTGTGCGTAATGTTTCCACATGACACAACTCCGGAAGTGTTTTTGACTTCCTAGCTAGACCGATCACTAACAAGGACATCGATCACCGAGCCATCGACCCCCAACCCAACCTGACCTACGTGAGAAACCCCTTAGCAACCGGGAACAAGAAGAACGTCATACACGAAGCCACACCGTCATGACCTTCAGGGATCAATGGAGAACCACTCAGAAGCGGAAGCAACATTAGGACGTGAGGACTACCCCAGATTTAAGTTTCTTATTCCTTCCCGCGCCTAGTTTGGGAATCTCGGGGACGAGATTCTTGTAAGGGGGGTAGGTCTGGCACACCCTGATTTTCATGCCACAACACTTAAGCTAATAAATCATGATAAAATGTGGTTTGACAAAAACTTTTGAGTGTTTTGGACTTTGCTTGATTGGATTTTTATTTGTTGTTTGCAAGTGCTCCAAAAATCAAATAAATCCTCCAACTCTTATACTACATCTCCTTGATCCAAAATCTTGCCCATTGATCATGCCATGTGTATAGGACATAAAAATAATTTCTTACAAAAATAATTTGGCCAAATAGCATTTTCAAAAATTAGTTTTCCAAAAACCCTGAATTGAGATTTGCACTGCAAGTACTTAATTAAGGGCAGTACAAATATTTACAAAAATATATTTGACTCCTGGTAGATATAGGACACCCAGAAATGACAAAAATATAATTTTAGAAGTTATTTTCCTATTTTATTTAAAGGCTTTTTCTTTAGGCCAGAAATATTCTTTAATAAGTTAAAATTACCTTTAATACTTTAAAAATATTTGGGAAAAACCTAGGGAAACTCAGTGGACATATATTGCCCATATATAAGAGTTTCAACACATGGTCATGTTCAAAATATTGGTCAAATACCTCAAAAACCCTTTTTGGACATTTCAAGCTTTTGAAATATTTACAAAGGAAATATTCCCCAAAAATTCCAACAAAATTATAGCATGTCACATATGACATGTTTGATGATCTTGCCAAGTCTCATGCCATGGAGAATAGTATAACCCCATGGAATCCCCTCAAAACCATTTCTGTCCATTTTGAAGTTTGAGCAACTTTACATTGCCAAACATCTCCAAATGCTCTCAAACTTGGTGCACATGCTCAAATGGTGTAATTATGCATCTAGACCAAATAGCACAAGTTGGAGAGAAGGATATCTTGATCAAATTGCCCCAAAACAATTTCTGTCCAGAACCAAATTTGAACTACTCTACATTGCCAAGTGTGTCCTTTTGATCTGAAGTTTTGTGGACCTGTTCAAATCCTCAAATTATGACATTACACCAAGTGGTGCATCAAGGAGAATAGATTTGCATGACTAAATCTTGGTAAAGCCATTTCTGCTGATTTCTAGGGTTTACAAAAGTTGCATTGGCCACTTTCTCCATCTGACCTCAAAACTGGTGGTCACTACTATTATGTGATGCCACTCACTCTTGGTAAATATGATGGCAAGGAGAATGCATTTGCTTGACCAAACCACCATCAAACACCTTCTGGCAGAAACTTAAAATGCATGTTTTGGCCATTTCCACAAATCTCCATGAGCTGAACTTTTTCCCACGGCCTCACCTGCTCCTCCTCTACCTCCTGCATGCTTTGCTGCCCAAGGAGAAATGATTAAAGGGGGCAGAGACCCATTTTTCTTCCCCAGACAACATTTTCCCTCTCTCTCTCTCTCAACCCCACCGTTCCTCTAGTGGCTTCCCAGGGTGTCCAATGCCACTTTCACATTGTATACTCCCCCATGCAGTTGCCACACACAAGTGGACGCGCTGGTGCACGCGAAAAGCCGCGGACGCCGGCCAAAGACGTGCTCTGGAGCGCGAGGCAGAGCAGGCGACCTTTGACGCTGCAACCCCCGACCACCTCGAGCCTCTCCCTTGCGCCAGTCGAGGTCCTCGACGTCCGCAACACGACAGCCGTGCAGGCCCCCTCCTCTCCCCCTCTCTCTCACCCCCTGCTGCCCGTGCCCAATGCATCCCGGCTCAGCCAATGGGCGCACGAGCTCGGGACCCTCCTGGAGCATGCCCCGCTACCCCTTCTCTTCTCCCCCGACTTGGACCACGCCCACGAGCGCCACAGACAACCCCGAGCCTCCTCCCGTGGCCACCGCGGCCATTTCCGCGGGTGCCCGTAGGCCGCGTCTACGGTGAGCCGTGGCATCACCATATAAGGCCGCCCCTGACCTCCCTCTGGAGCTCCTTCGCTCTCTCTCCCTCCCAGCAACCAGCTGGACCAAGCCAACTCTCTCCCCGTGCCCTCCATCGACCTCCATGGCCGGAGCAATGCCGCCGGCCGCCACCAAAATTCGCGTCGCCCGAGCCCCTTTCTCTCCACCCAACCGTTCCATTGCATCACTACAACCACCACGGAGTTCCCCCGCACTTCATCTACACTCCCCGGAGGCCGTGTCATCAAGTTCATCCTCAACGGCACCCCGGTCCGCCGCACCCGAAGCCCTCCTCTTCCCGGGCTCCCCCATGGGCGTGCAACACATGGACGGGTGCGCCGCGGCACGCTGATTCCGCCGGTGTGCCGGGCGCCACCGGAGGTGGCCCGTGCCGCCGGAAGAGCACTCGTGCCCGCTCGGCCTCGCCTCCCCTACCTCTGCTCTGTTCGAGCAGGAGGTAGGCGAAGGCCTGAGCGCTGGGCCCCGCCCGTTTAAGTGGAGACGGACTGCCGGAGATACGCCTCCCCCAGGCGAAGACGTACTTCGGCTAAGACGCCTTCAACGTCGCCCCTGCCAACCGCGCAGCTAAGCCGCTGGGCCGGCCCACTGCTATCTCCCGCTTGTGCACAGGATAAGGATAAAACCCTTTTTCCTTTTCTTTTTCTTTTTCTGTAAACTTGTAAAATCCACAAATAATTCAAATGGACTCCAAATTTGATGATTCAAATTTGTAGTAGTTTCTAAATTCATGCCCTATCTCAAGGTGCTATTCTCACATTTTTCCATAAACATTTCTTTCACAAATAATTATCAAATACCATTTTCCATTTCTGTCATAAACTTTAGAAAATCACAGAGGGATCAAATTTGATCCAAATGCCATGATTCAAATTCCTAGATGCTTCTAAGTTCATAACTTAGTTTATGAACATTTTTCTTAATACTTTCTGTGCCACACAAAATAATGATTCATTTCTTCATATTTGTCAACTTTGCCAATTCATAGGGAATTCCATTGAACTCCAAATCTAGTGAAACCAACTCCTAGATGCTTCTAAAATCATGATTGTTAAATGAGTGCCTTTGCTCATTTCGCAAAAATATATTTCTGTACACTTCTTGCAAATCCATAAACCCCTTGATACCATCATATCAAAATGTTTAGAAATATCCACTGACCCAATTGCAATGAAACCACTCTGGTTAATTTTCATATAACCAGAGATGTCCTAGAAAAGTCAAATTCATATTTATAGAGCACTTTTATTTTTGCCTTGTTGTGTCGCTTATTATGATTGTTTCTGACGTTAGTTGACGAAGTAGACGGAGTACTTGGAGAAGGACTAGAAGACTTGAAGACTCTGATGAACCAGTCAAGCAACCCTTTGACCATGTCTATGAAACCCTTTTTATGCATGTCATATAGCACTTTTATTGCTTGCATCGGAGACATGATGATGAGGTGACCACATGGGATGGTTTGCCACCGTTACTTCCTCTTTGATACTTGCATGGTGTATGAACCTACCTCCTTATGAGGGTTATGCCGGTGGGAGTAGATAGGATGCTAGAGTAGTTGCTACACAAAGAGGGACGGGAATATGCATGGTGATGGAGACAAAGTATTTTCAAAAGACTTTTTCGAAACCCCGTCGGGTGCCACTTATGCCCGAGGGAGATAAAGAGATGGGTAACCACTTGATGACGAAGTGGTGTACCGAGGCAAGGGTGTGTATGTGTGTGTGTTGTTTTCGAAAACAGATTAGATTTAAGATTTGTCGACTGTGCCAACCTTACATGCGCAACCACTCTACCCTTATATGGGAAAGGGCATTATTGATTACCTAGGCTGATACTAGCTTGGATCCTGCATTACTAGTGATGGGAGAGTCGTTGTTGCGCTCTCTCGGGACGGGGTCGTGCCAGGTAGGGCGGCCAAGAACATTTTTATGGGGCACCGGACACACCGTTGGTACCCCCGTGCCAGTGGTATGTGACGAATATGGGAGCGAGGCTCCACAATTTTAAGTTGTGAAATGTTGGGCACGGGGGTTACTACCAATCGAGTGGACTCTATGTTAGTGTCGTCTAGGGAAAGATAGTGATCGGGTGCTTATCCCGGGTACTTGAGGTACCGCAGGTCATGGATGACACAGAAGTTCCCCGGATCTTGTGGGTAAAGTGTGCAACCTCTGCAGAGTGTAAAACTATTCGAATAGCCGTGCCCATGGTCAAGGACAGTTGGGCCGTGCTGCTTAAACTACGTCCAGAATTTCACAAACCACGTGTGTGTGTTAATGAAGCTAAATGGGTTAAGTCAGATGACTTGACTTGATGATCAAGTTGGATTGGTGTCCAACTCTGCTTATGTTGATTTCTGGAACTTGTCCATACGGATATGTGTACTCCCATGATGCATACTTTACTATTGATAGATCATGTCATTGCACTCAAAACTAGCTTTCTGCAAACTACCTACTTCATGCTATATCATTGCATTATTGGGCCTTGTTCCAATCACGGGTTGCTTGCGAGTACATTCAAAGTACTCATTGGCTTGCCACGGGTTATTTTATTGGCCAGGCATGAAAGAATAGGAGTAAGATGAAGATTTCTTTGGCGACAAACATGCGAGCTAGGACGCTTCCCAGTCAGATTGCCTGTAGGGTTAAGGCAGATAGCATGGGTCCAAGTTGTCAACGAAGATTTCCGATGTGATGATATACTCAAGACTTGACCATAGTGGTCCTGGTTGTGCAATACGGTATGTATGGATGTATGACTCTTGCTATTCAGCTTCTGTGTGTTCAGTGAGCATTGATCTCTGGGATCACTATACACGTGCATTCGGTGATCACGACTTATGAGTCGGGGTCCCCACAGACACTTTGGGAGGAATTTTTACCCAATAAAAGAGGATTTCTGGAGCCAAGAGCTACTTGTGGGGGGCACCTAGGTGGGCATAACCCACCAGGGCGCGCCTGCCCCCCAGGCACATCCAGGTGGGTTGTCCCCACCTGGTGGCCCCGCATACCCTGAAACCGACGCTATAAAATCCTATTTTTCTAGAAAAAAACCAGGGAGAAAGAGTTCTCGCGATCCACGAGATAGAGCCGCCTTCACCTCTCGTTCTTCATTGGGAGGCCAGATTTGGAGTCCATTTGGGGCTCTAGAGAGGGGGATCTTCGATCTTCATCATCACCAACCCTTCTCCATCGCATATTCCACGATACTCCCCACCGGGAGTGAGTAATTCCTTCGTAGGCTCGCTGGTCGGTGAGGAGTTAGATGAGATTCATCATGTAATCTTGTTAGTTTTGTTCGGGCTTGATCCCTAGTATCCACTATGTTCTAAGATTGATGTTGCTATGACTTTGCCATGCTTAATGCTTGTCACTTTGGGCCCGGGTGCCATGATTTCAGATCTGAACTGTTTATGCTATCACCATTATATCCATGTTCTAGATCCGATCTTGCAAGGTATAGTCACCTACTACGTGTTATGATCCGGCAACCCGGTGTTACAATAGTCGGGACCACTCCTGGTGATGACCGTTTAGTGGAGTATAATTGAAAAAAATTGAATGCAACTACACAAGAACTAGTATGTAATTGTCGTTCGGAATCAGTTTGACGCAGTGTTCACTGAAACATGGATATCTGACTCATACGTAGTCTTTTTTGGCTACACAAGTAGTCAAAACATTTGTGACGACCAGATGCTTCAAAGGATTCTTTCATAGGGAACTTTTGGATAACTTTCCTTTAGGAGTTCGTTCACAAACTTGTACAGAAACTTTCTTAATGAGCACTCAACAAATGCCTTTGGAGAACATACACAAAGAACCAGCTGGGGACCTTGTGCATCATCATAACTAAGGTATCTTGCATTTACCTAGAATAACTGGATCTCATATGGAGATGTTTAGTGAAGTAGAATAGGAAAAATCGAATGCAACTACAGAAGAACTAGTGTGTAACTGTCGTTTGGAATCAGCTTTGCGCAGTGTTGACTGAAACATGGATATCTGACTCATACGGAGTCCATTTTTGCTACATAGGTTGTCAAAATGTTTCTGACGACCAGATGCTTCAAAGGATTCTTTCATAGGGAACTTTTGTAGAACTTTTCTTAAGGTGTTCGTTCAGAAACTTGTACAAAAACTTTTTTAACGAACACTCCACAAACGCCTTTCGAGAACATACAGAAAGTCCCAGTTGTGGACCTAGTGCATCATCATAACTAAGGCCTCTTTCATTTCCCTAGAAGTAATTGGATCTCATATGGAGATGTTTAGTGGAGTAAAATGGAAAAAAATCGAATGCAACTACACAAGAACTAGTATGGAACTGTCGTTCGGAATCAGTTTTGCGCAGTGTTGATTGAAACATGGATATCTGACTCATACAGAGTCTTTTTTTTCTCCACAAGTAGTCAAAACGTTTATGACGACCAGATGCTTCAAAGGATTCTTTCATAGGGAACTTTTGGAGAACTTTTCTTAAGGATTTTGTTCAGAAACTTGTACAGAAACTTTCTTAATGAGCACTCGACCAATGCCTTTCGAGAACATACACAAAGTCCCAGCTATGGACCTAGTTCAATATGATAACTAAGGTCTATTGCATTTCCCTAGAAGTAATTCAATCTCATACAGAGACATTTAGTGAAGTAGAATGGAAAAAATCCGAATGCAACTACACAAGAACTAGTCTGTAACTGTCGTTCGGAATCAGCTTTGCGCACTATTGACTGAAACATGGATATCTGACTCACACGGAGTCAATTTGGCTCCACAAGTAGTCAAAACGATTGTGATGACCAGGTGATTCAAAGGATTCTTTCATAGGGAAATTTTGGAGAACTTTTCTTAAGGAGTTCGTTCAGAAACTTGTACAGAAACTTTCTTAATCAGCACTCCCCAAACGCCTTTCGAGAACATACACAAAGTCCCAGCTGTAGACCTAGTGCATCATCATAACTAGGGTCTCTTGCATTTCTCTAAAAGTAATTGGGTCTCATATGGAGATGTTTAGTGGAGTAGAATGGAAAAAATCGAATGCAACTACACAAGAACTAGTCTGTAACTATCGTTTGAAATCAGCTTTGCGCAGTGTTGACCGAAACATGGATATCTGACTCATATGGAGTCCGTTTTGGCTCCACAAGCAGTCAAAACGTTTGTGACGACCAGATGCTTCAAAGGATTATTTCATAGGGAAATTTGTGAGAACTTGTCTTAAGGAGTTCGTTCAGAAAATATTACAGGAACTTTCTTAATCAGCACTCCACAAACGCCTTTCGAGAACATACACAAAGTCCCAGTGGTGGACCTAGTGCTTCATCATAACTAAGGTCTCTTTCATTTCCCTAGAAGTAAATGGACCTCATATGGAGATGTTTAGTGGAGCAGAATTGAAAAAATCGAAAGCAACTACACAAGAACAAGTCTGTAATTGTCGTTCGGAATTAGTTTGATGAAGTGTTAACTGAACATGGATATCTGACTCATACAGAGTTCGTTTTGGCTCCACAAGTAGTCAAAACGTTTGTAATGATCTTTTTATTCAAAGGATTCTTTCATAGTGAACTTTTGAAGAACTTTTGTTAAGGAGTTTGTTCAAAAACTTTTACAAAAGCTTTCTTAAAGAGCACTCGACAAACGCCTTTCGGGAACATACACAAAGAACCAGCTGTGGACCTAGTAACTAAGGTCTCTTGCATTTCCCTAGAAGTAATTGGATCTCATATGGAGATGTTTAGTGAAGTAGAATAGAAAAAATGTAATGCATCTACATAAGAACTAGTCTGTAACTATCCTTTGGAATCAGTTTTGCGCAGTGTTGACTAAAACATGAATATCTGACTCATACGGAGTCTGTTTTTTCTACACAAGTAGTCAAAATGTTTGTGACGACCAGAAGATTCAAGGATTCTTTCATAGGTAACTTTTGGAGAACTTTTCTTAAATAGTTCGTTCAGAAACTTGTACATAAGTTTTCTTAATGAGCACTGCTACCTCTTGAGCATGCGTTGGTTTTCCCTTGAAGAGGAAATAGTGATGCAACAAAGTAGCGTAAGTATTTCCCTTAGTTTTTGAGAACCAAGGTATCAATCCAGTAGGAGGCCACACGCAAGTCCCTCGTACCTACACAAACAAATAAGAACCTTGCAACCAATGCGATAAAGGGGTTGTCAATCCCTTCACGACCACTTGCAAAAGTGAGATCTGATAGAGATGATAAGATGATATTTTTTGGTATTTTTATGATAAAGATTGAAAGTAAAGAAAGCAAAATAAATGGCGAAAGAAATAGCTTATTGACGGGAGATTAATATGGTGGAGAATAGACCCGGGGGCCATAGGTTTCACTAGTGGCCTCTCTCAAGATAACATAAGTATTACGGTGGGTGAACAAATTACTGTCGAGCAATTGATAGAAAAGTGCACAATTATGAGAATATCTAGGCATGATCATGTATATAGGCATCACGTCCGTGACAAGTAGACCGACTCCTGCCTGCATCTACTACTATTACTCCACACATCGACCGCTATCCAGCATGCATCTAGAGTATTAAGTTCATAAGAACAGAGTAACACATTAGGTAAGATGACATGATGTAGAGGGATAAACTCAAGCAATATGATATAAACCCCATCTTTTTATCCTCGATGGCAACAATACAATACGTGTCGTTTCCCCTACTGTCACTGGGATCGAGCACCGCATGATTGAACCCAAAGCTAAGCACTTCTCCCATTGCAAGAAACATCAATCTAGTAGGCCAAACCAAACTGATAATTCGAAGAGACTTGCAAAGATAACCAATCATACATAAAAGAATTCAGAGAAGATTCAAATATTGTTCATAGATAATCTTGATCATAAACCCACAATTCATCGGATCTCGATGATACGTCTCCGTCGTATCTATAATTTTTTATTGTTCCATGCCAATATTATACAACTTTCATATACTTTTGGCAACTTTTTATACTATTTTTGGGACTAACATATTGATCCAGTGCCCAGTGCCAGTTCCTGTTTGTTGCATGTTTTATGTTTCTCAGAAACCCCATATCAAACGGAATCCAAACGGAATAAAAACGGACGGACAATATTTTTTGGAATATTTGGGAAATATGGTAGGAAGAATCAACGCGAGACGGTGCCCGAGGTTGCCACGAGGCAGGGGGTGCACCCCTGACCCTCGTGGGCCCCTCATAAGGCGGTTGCTGCTCTTCTTTGGCTGCAGGAAAGCTAATTTTCGGAAAAAATCTTGGCGAAGGTTTCAATCCAATCGGAGTTACGGATCTCCGAATATATAAGAAACGGTGAAAGGGCAGAATACCAGAACGCAGAAACATAGAGAGACGGAGAGACAAATCCAATCTTGGAGGGGCTCTCGCCCCACCCATGCCATGGAGGCCCAGGACCAGAGGGGAAACCCTTCTCCCATCTAGGGAGGAGGTCAAGGAAGAAGAAGAAGAAGGGGGCCCCTCTCCCCCTCTCTTCCGGTGGCGCCGAAATGCTGCTGTGGCCATCATCATCATCACCAGGATCTTCACCAACACCTCCGCCATCTTCACCAACATCTCCATCACCTTCCCCCCTCTATCTACAACGGTCCACTCTCCCGCAACCCATTGTACCCTCTACTTGAACATGGTGCTTTATGCTTCATATTATTATCCAATGATGTGTTGCCATCCTATGATGTCTGAGTAGATTTTCGTTGTCCTATCGGTGGTTGATGAATTGCTATGATTGATTTAATTTGCTTGTGGTTATGTTGTTGTCCCTAGGTGCCCATCATATGAGCACGCGCGTGGATCACACCATGGGGTTAGTTGTATGTTGATAGCACTATGTATTGGAGGGCAAGAGTGACAGAAGCTGCAACCTAGCATAGAAATTGATGCATACGGGATTGAAGGGGGACCAATATATCTTAATGCTATGGTTGGGTTTTACCTTAATGAATGTTAGTAGTTGCGGACGCTTGCTAATAGTTCCAATCATAAGTGCATAGAATTCCAAGTCAGGGATGACATGCTAGCAGTGACCTCTCCCACATAATACTTGCTATCGGTCTAGTAAAGTAGTCAATTGCTTAGGGACAATTTCACAACTCCTACCACCACTTTTCCACACTCTCTATATTTAATTTATTGTGTCTTTATCTAAACAGCCCCTAGTTTTTATTTACGTTCTCTTTATTATCTTGCAGACCTATCCAACAACACCTACAAAGTACTTCTAGTTTCATACTTGTTCTATGTAAAGCGAACGTCAAGCGTGCATAGAGTTGTATCGGTGGTCGATAGAACTTGAGGGAATATTTGTTCTACCTTTATCTCCTCGTTGGGTTCGACACTCTTACTTATCGAAAGAGGCTACAATTGATCCCCTATACTTGTGGCTTATCAAGACCTTTTTCTGGCGCTGTTGCCGGGGAGTCATAGCGTGGGGTGAATATTCTCGTGTGTGCTTGTTTGCTTTATCACTAAGTAGATTTTATTTGATGTTCTAATTTGTTCTCTATCTTTAGTTATGGATAAGGAACACGAAATACCAAAAAAATTAGGTGTACTTGTTACTCATGGAGATGGGGAACCTCCTAAAACCCTCGATGATCATTATGTGAAAAATATTCTGTACTACTTTGATAATCCCGAGAAAACCTCATTCAATTATGTAATGGGAGACACGCTGGACCAACGTGAATACTTTAGGGATTATCGCTTGACTCAAAAAGGGAAACCATTATGGGATCAAATTTATATGTTGAAGTGGTATGCTAGGCAACTATGCTTGAGATATGATTATACTTGTTGCTCTAGGATGAAGTCTCTACACCTTCCCTATTCATGCAATTTAATGATAAAAAACCTTGGCTTCTTATGCCAGAGGTATATGATTACTATGATGTGGAACAAATAAAAGAATTTGTTGCTTTTATGGGTGCTTATGAAATCGAATCTGTATTTAAAGAGTGAAAATCTTTATGATGCTGTTTATAGACCTGAAAATTTAGCTATCCTTAAATATTGCTATGAGAATTATGAATTTAATTCCGATATTGATGCATTTATTGAGAAAGTCTCCGATGTCCAAGAAGAGACTAATATTTTGCAGGAGTCTATGGAAGAAGAAATTGATGAAACTGTGAGCTCATTGGAGGAGAGCGAAGAACAAAAGGAGGAAGAGCGGATTGATCACCCGTGCCCACCTTCTAATGAGAGTAACTCTTCAACTCATACATTATTTAATTTCCCGTCATGCTTACCGAAGGATGAATGCTATGATGATTGTTATGATCCCGTTGATTCTCTTGATATCCCTTTTTGATGATGCTTGCTATGCTTGTGGCCAAGATGCCAATATGAATTATTCTTATGGAGATGAACTTCCTATAGTTCCTTATGTTAAACATGAAATTGTTGCTATTGCACCCACGCATGATAGTCCTATTATCTTTTTGAATTCTCCCGACTACACTATATCCGAGAAGTTTGCACTTATTAAGGATTATATTGATGGGTTGCCTTTTACCGTTGCACATGATGATTTTGATGAATATAATATGCATGTGCTTGCTGATCCTACTTTCAATTATTATGAGAGAGGAACTATATCTCCACCTCTCTATGTTTCCAACACGATAAAATTGCAAGAAACTGTTTATACTATGCATTGGCCTTTACTATGTGTGCATGAATTGTTCTTTTATGACATGCCGATGCATAGGAAGAGAGTTAGACTTCGTCATTACATGATATATGTTACCTTGTGCTCACTATTACATGCCAAATCATTTCTAATTAAAATCGGCTTTGATATACCTTGGGATCCGGGTGGATTCACTACCTGAGCACTATATGCCTAGCTTAATGGCTTTAAAGAAAGCACTGCCAGGGAGACAATCCAGAAGTCTTAGAGAGTCATTTATTTCTGTTGAGTGCTTTTATACAGTTTAAAAACAAAAAAATAAAGAGGGGAACCTAAATCTTTTTCAAAAAGAAAAGCGAAAGTGAGAAAGACGAGCATTGTTAAAGTGGGAGCTAGCCTTGAACTTTGTTCATGCTCATGGAAACTTTGTGAATCTTGATTACAGAAAATTTTCAACAAAAATAATTATCCCCTTGTACAATTCCATTGTATTACAAAAATAATGTGCCAAGGTTTGCCTTTAGGATGTTTACAATGCTTGTTGGTTTGTACGGTGCAGGACAGAAACTTTGGCTGAAGTGCGCGATTTTTCATTTTTTACTAGAACGTCAAACGGTTCTGATTCTTTTTTCACAGTCTTTCTATACAAGTTGTTTATTTTTACTAATTTTGGCAGAATTGTTCAAGTGTCATAAGTATGGTGAATGTTCAGATTATTATTGACTGTTCTGTTTTAGACAGATTCTGTTTTTGATGCATAGTTTGCTTGTTTTGATGAAACTATCAATTTCTATCAGTGGATTAAGCCATGGAAAAGTTATATTAAAGTAGATATAATGCAAACACAAAATATGAATTGGTTTGAAACAGTACTTAGAGTAGAGATTTGCTTTATTATACTAACGGATCTTACCGATTTTTCTGTTGAAGTTTTGTGTGGATGAAGTGTTCGAAGATCGAGAAGGTCTCGATGTGAAGAGAAGGAAGAGAGGGAAGAGATCAAGCTTGGGTATGCCCAAGGCACCCCAAGTAAATATTCAAGGAGATTCAAGCGTCTAAGCTTGGGGATGCCCTGGAAGGCATCCCATCTTTCTTCAACAAGTATCAGTATGTTTTCGGATTCGTTTCGTTCATACGATACATGCAAATCTTGGAGCGTCTTTTGCAGTTAGTTTTCAATTTTCTTTTATGCACCATGCTGGTATGAGATAGTCCTTGGTCGATTTATAGAATTCTCTTTGCACTTCACTCCTATTCTTTGAGTATGGCTTTATAGAATGCTTCATGTGCTTCACTTATATCATTTGAAGTTTGGATTGCGTGTTTCTCTTCACATAGAAAACCGCCATTGTAGAATGCACTTTTCCTTCAATTATATTTGTTAGAGCATGGGCATATATTTTGTAGAAAGAATTAAACTCTCTTGCTTCACTTATATCTATTTAGAGAGATGACAGGAATTGGTCATTCACATGGTTAGTCATAAAATCCTACATAAAACTTGTACATCATTGAATATGATATGTTTGATTCCTTGCAATAGTTTTGCGATATAAAGGTAGTGATATTAGAGTCGTGATAGTTGAGTAATTGTGAAATTGAGAAATACTTGTGTTGAGGTTTGCAAGTCCCGTAGCATGCACGTATGGTGAACCGTTATGTAACGAAGTTGGAGCATGAGGTGTCCTTTGATTGCTTTCCTTATGAGTGGCGGTCGGGGACGAGCGATGGTCTTTTCCTACAAATCTATCCCCCTTGGGGCATGCGTATGAGAGGATCTAGAAGAGGTGTCTAGGGGGGGGGGGGTGATTAGACACTAAGTGCCAAAAGTTGCAGTTTTTAATATTCTTAAGTTTAGGTGGAGTTTAGGCACAAGTTTAACAAGCACAATACATATCAAGCAAGCATGCAAAGAGTATATGAGCAGCGGAAAGTAAAGCATGCAACTTGCAAGAATGTAAAGGGGAAGGGTTTTGAGTATTCAAACGCAATTGGAGACACGGATGTTTTTGGCGTGGTTCCGATAGGTGGTGCTATCATACATCCACGTTGATGGAGACTTCAACCCATGAAGGGTAACGGTCGCGCGAGTCCACGGAGGGATCCACCCACGAAGGGTCCACGAAGAAGCAACCTTGTCTATTCCATCATGGCCGTTGCCCACGAAGGACTTGCCTCACTAGCGGTAGATCTTCACGAAGTAGGCGATCTCCTTGCCCTTACAAACTCCTTGGTTCAACTCCACAATCTTGTCGGAGGATCCCAAGTGACACCTAGCCAATCTAGGACACACCACTCTCCAAGAAGTAACAAATGGTGTGTTGATGATGAACTCCTTGCTCTTGTGCTTCAAATGATAGTCTCCCCAACACTCAACTCTCTCTCACAGGATTTGGATTTGGTGGAAAGAAGATTTGAGTGGAAAGCAACTTGGGGAAGGCTAGAGATCAAGATTCATATGGTAGGAATGGAATATCTTGAGCTCAACACAAGTGTAGGTGGTTCTCTCTCAGAAAATGTGTATTGGAAGTGAAGATCTGTTCTGATGGCTCTCTCCACGAATGAAGAGTGGGTGGAGGGGTATATATAGTCTCCACACATAATCTAACCATTACACACAATCTGCAAAACTCGGTAGGACCGAATTGTTAAACTCGGTCGGACCGATTCAACAAACCTAGTGACCGTTAGGATTTTCGGTGGGACTGAGATGCAACTCGGTAGGACCAATATGGTTAGGGTTAGGGCATAACGTAATCTCGGTGTGACCGATTACACAAACTCGATGGGACCGATTTTGGTAATAAGCTAACCAGAGGGTTGGTCAGGTAAACTCGGTGGGACCGATTCGCTCTTTTTGTTGAGACCAAATGTTAAGAAAGGGAAACAGTGAGTTTACATTGCAATCTTGGTGGGACCGATCTCTCACTTCGGTTGGACCGAAACGTTACGAAGGGAAACGGAGAAATTGCAATCCCATCTTGGTGAGACCGAGATCCCTATCGGTGAGACCGATTTGCTAGGGTTTGTGGCAGTGGCTATGACATGTGAAACTCGGTGGCTCCGGGTAGGAAGAATCGGTGGGGCCGAGTTTGACTTTAGGTTTGGGTTGTTGGAAATATGCCCTAGAGGCAATAATAAAAGTATTATTATTATATTTCCTTGTTCATGGTAATTGTCTTTATTCATGCTATAATTGTGTTATCTGGAAATCATAATACATGTGTGAATACTAGACACCAATATGTCCCTAGTAAGCCTCTAGTTGACTAGCTCGTTGATCAATAGATAGTCATGGTTTCCTGACTATGGACATGGGGATGTCATTGATAACGAGATCACATCATTAGGAGAATGATGTGATGGACAAGACCCAATCCTAAGCATAGCACAAGATCGTGTAGTTCGTTTTGCTAGAGCTTTCCAATGTCGAGTATCTTTTCCTTAGACCATGAGATCGTGTAACTCCCGGATACCGTAGGAGTGCTTTGGGTGTACCAAACGTCACAACGTAACTGGGTGACTATAAAGGTGCACTACAGGTATCTCTGAAAGTGTCTGTTGGGTTGACATGGATCGAGACTGGGATTTGTCGCTCCGTATGACGGAGAGGTATCACCGGGCCCACTCGGTAATGCATCATCATAATGAGCTCAAAGTGACCAAGTGTTGGGTCACGGGATCATGCATTACGGTACGAGTAAAGTGACTTGCCGGTAACGAGACTAAACGAGGTATTGGGATACCGACGATCGAGTCTCGGGCAAGTAACCTACCGATTGACAAAGGGAATAGTTTACGGGGTTGCTTGAACCCTCGACATCGTGGTTCATCCGATGACATCATCGAGGAACATGTGGGAGCCAACATGGGTATCCAGATCCAGCTGTTGGTTATTGCCCGAGAGTCGTCTCGGTCATGTCTGCATGTCTCCCGAACCCGTAGGGTCTACACACTTAAGGTTCGGTGACGCTAGGGTTATTAGGAAGACTTGTATGTGATTACCGAATGTTGTTCGGAGTCCCGGATGAGATCCCGGACATCACAAGGAGTTCCGGAACGGTCCGGAGGTAAAGATTTATATATGGGAAGTTGTCATACGGACACCGGAATAGTTCGGGGGCATATCGGTATTGTACTGGGGCCACCGGAGGGGCCTCGGGGGTCCACCGGGAGGGGCCACCTCTCCCGGAGGGGCTCATGGGCTGTAGGGGGAAGGGAACCAGCCCAAAGTGGGCTGGTGCGCCTCCCCCCAAGGGCCCATGCGCCCTAGGGTTTGGGGGAACCCTAAAGGGGGCGCCCCCCTTGCTTGGGGGGCAAGCACCCTCCCCCTTGGCCGCCGCCCCCCCTCTAGATCCATCTAGAGGGGGCCGGCCCCTTGCCCTTTCCCCTATAAATAGAGGGGGTGAGGGGAGGGCTGCATACACAAGTCAAGGCGCAGCCCCTCCCCTCCCCAACACCTCTCCTCCTCCGTACGTGCTTGGCGAAGCCCTGTCGGAGTTCTGCTGCACCAACGTCACCACGCCGTCGTGCTGCCGTTGGAGTCTTCTTCCTCAACCTCTCCTTCCCTTGCTGGATCAAGAAGGAGGAGACGTCGATCGTCCCGTACGTGTGTTGAACGCGGAGGTGCTGTCCGTTCGACACTTGGTCATCGGTGATCTGAATCACGACGAGTACGACTACGTCATCACCATCCCCTTGAACGCTTCCGCACGCAATCTGCAAGTGGTATGTAGATGCAATCTCTCTCCCTTGACTCGTTGCTTAGATGAACTCATAGATGGATCTTGGTGAAACCGTAGGAAAATTTTTATTTTCTGCAACGTTCTCCAACAGTGGCATCATGAGCTAGGTCTATGCGTAGTTCTCTATTGCACGAGTAGAACACAAAGTAGTTGTGGGCGTCGAATTGTCCATTCTTCTTGCCGTTACTAGTCCTATTTTGGTTCAGCGGTATTGTGGGATGAAGCGGCCCGGACCAACCTTACACGTACGCTTACGTGAGACCGGTTCCACCGACTAACATGCACTAGTTGCATAAGGTGGCTAGCGGGTGTATGTCTCTCCCACTTTAGTTGGATCGGATTCGATGAACAGGGTCCTTATGAAGGATAAATAGAGATTGACAAATTCACGTTGTGGTTTTAACGTAGGTAAGAAACGTTCTTGCTAGCAACCTATAACAGCCACGTAAAAACTTGCAACAACATTAGAGGACGTCTAATTTGTTTTTGCAGCAAGTGCTTTGTGATGTGATATGGCCAGAAGTTGTGATGAATCATGTGATGTATGAGATGATCTTGTTATTGTAATAGGAATCACGACTTGCATGTCGATGAGTATGACAACCGGCAGGAGCCATAGGAGTTGTCATTATTCTTTTATGACCCGCGTGTCACCATGTAAATTACTTTACTTTATTGCTAAACGTGTTAGCCATAGTAGTAGTAGTAATGGTTGGCGAGCAACTCCATGGAGACACGATGATGGAGATCATGATGATGGAGATCATGGTGTCGTGCCGGTGACAAGATGATCATGGAGCCCCAAGATGGAGATCGAAGGAGCTATATGGTGATGGCCATATCATGTCACTACTATATAATTGCATGTGATGTTTATTATGTTTATGCATCTTGTTTACTTACAACGACGGTAGTAAATAAGATGATCCCTTACAAAATTTCAAGAAGTGTTCTCCCCTAACTGTGCACCGTTGCTAAAGTTTGTCGTTTCGAAGCACCACGTGATGATCGGGTGTGATAGATCCATACGTTCACATACAACGGGTGTAAGACAGTTTTACACATGCAAAACACTTAGGGTTAACTTGACGAGCCTAGCATGTACAGACATGGCCTCGGAACACGGAGACCGAAAGGTCGAACATGAGTCGTATAGAAGATACGATCAACATAGAGATGTTCACCGATGATGACTAGTCCGTCTCACGTGATGATCGGACACGGCCTAGTCGACTCGGATCATGTAACACTTAGATGACTAGAGGGATGTCTAATCTGAGTGGGAGTTCATTCATTAATTTGATTAGATGAACTTAATTATCATGAACTTAGTCTAAATCTTTACAATATGTCTTGTAGATCAAATGGCCCACGGTAATGTCAGCCTCAACTTCAACGCGTTCCTAGAGAAAACTAAGCTGAAAGATGATGGCAGCAACTATTCGGACTGGGTCCGGAACTTGAGGATCATCCTCATAGCAGCCAAGAAAGATTATGTCCTAGATGCACCGCTAGGTGATGCACCATTCCCAGAAAACCAGGACGTTATGAACGCCCATCAGAAACGCACTGATGATTACTCCATCGTTCAGTGCGGCATGCTTTACAGCTTAGAACCGGGGCTCCAAAAGCGTTTTGAGAAGCACGGAGCATATGAGATGTTCGAGGAGCTGAAACTGATTTTCCAAGCTCATGCCCGGGTCGATAGATATGAAGTCTCCGACAAGTTCTTTAGCTGCAAAATGGAGGAAAATAGCTCTGTCAGTGAACACATACTCAAGATGTCTGGGTTGCACAACCGCTTGACTCAGCTGGAAGTTAATCTTCCGGATGAGGCGGTCATTGACAGAATCCTTCAGTCGCTCCCACCTAGCTACAAAAGCTTCGTGATGAACTACAACATGCAGGGGATAGAAAAGACCATTCCCGAGTTGTATTCAATGCTGAAATCCGCGGAGGTGGAGATCAAAAAGGAACATCAAGTGTTGATGGTGAATAAAACCACTAAGTTCAAGAAAGGCAAGGGTAAGAAGAACTTCAAGAAAGACGGCAAGGAGGTTGCCGCGCCTGGTAAATCAGTTGCCAGGAAGAAGTCAAAGAATGGACCCAAACCTGAAACTGAGTGCTTTTATTGCAAGGGAAATGGTCACTGGAAACGGAATTGCCCCAAGTACTTAGCGGATAAGAAGGCCGGCAACACTAAAGGTATATGTGATATACATGTAATTGATGTGTACCTTACCAGTGCTCGTAGTAGCTCCTGGGTATTTGATACCGGTGCTGTTGCTCATATTTGTAACTCACAGCAGGAGCTGCGGAATAAGAGAAGACTGGTGAAGGACGAGGTGATGATGCGCGTCGGGAATGGTTCCAAGGTCGATGTGATCGCCGTCGGCACGCTACCTCTACATTTACCTACGGGATTAGTTTTAAACCTCAATAATTGTTATTTAGTGCCAAGTTTGAGCATGAACATTGTATCTGGATCTCGTTTAATACGAGATGGCTACTCATTTAAATCCGAGAATAATGGCTGTTCTATTTATATGAGTGATATGTCTTATGGTCATGCTCCGGTGGTTAATGGTTTATTCTTGATGAATCTCGTGCGTGATAATACACATATTCATAGTGTGAATGCCAAAAGGTGTAAAGTTGATAATGATAGTCCCACATACTTGTGGCACTGCCGCCTTGGTCACATTGGTGTCAAGCGCATGAAGAAGCTCCATGCTGATGGACTTTTAGAGTCTCTCGATTATGAATCGTTTGACACATGCGAACCATGCCTTATGGGCAAAATGACCAAGACTCCGTTCTCCGGAACAATGGAGCGAGCATCCAACTTATTGGAAATTATACATACTGATGTGTGCGGTCCAATGAGCGTTGAGGCTCGCGGAGGATATCGTTATGTTCTCACACTCACTGATGATTTGAGTAGATATGGCTATGTCTACTTAATGAAACACAAGTCTGAGACCTTTGAAAAGTTCAAGGAGTTTCAGAGTGAGGTTGAGAATCAACGTGACAGAAGAATCAAGTTTCTACGATCAGATCGTGGAGGAGAGTACTTAAGTCACGAATTTGGCACACACTTAAGAAAATGTGGAATAGTTTCACAACTCACGCCGCCTGGAACACCTCAGCGTAATGGTGTGTCCGAACGTCGTAATCGCACTTTATTGGATATGGTGCGATCTATGATGTCTCTTACCGATTTACCGCTATCATTTTGGGGATACGCTCTAGAGACAGCCACATTCACTTTAAATAGGGCACCGTCTAAATCCGTTGAGACGACACCGTATGAATTATGGTTTGGAAAGAAACCTAAGCTGTCGTTTCTAAAAGTTTGGGGATGCGAGGCTTATGTCAAGAAACTTCAACCTGAAAAGCTCGAACCCAAATCGGAAAAATGCGTCTTCATAGGATACCCTAAGGAAACCATAGGGTATACCTTCTACTTAAGATCCGAGGGCAAGATCTTTGTTGCCAAGAACGGAACCTTTCTGGAGAAAGAGTTTCTCTCGAAAGAAGTAAGTGGGAGGAAAGTGGAGCTTGATGAAGTACTGCCTCTTGAAACGGAGAATAGCGCAGCGCAGGAAAATATTCCTGTGGTGCCTGCTCCAATTAGAGAGGAGGTTAATGATAATGATCAAGATACTTCGGACCAAGCTCCCACTGAACTTCGTAGGTCCACAAGGACACGTTCCGCACCAGAGTGGTACGGCAACCCTGTCCTGGAAATCATGTTGTTGGACAACAGTGAACCTTCGAACTATGAAGAAGCGATGGCGGGCCCGGATTCCAACAAATGGTTAGAAGCCATGAAATCCGAGATAGGATCCATGTATGAAAACAAAGTATGGACTTTGACAGACTTGCCCGATGATCGGCGAGCGATAGAAAATAAATGGATCTTCAAGAAGAAGACGGACGCGGATGGTAATGTCACCATCTATAAAGCTCGACTTGTCGCTAAGGGTTATCGGCAAATTCAAGGGATTGACTACGACGAGACTTTCTCTCCCGTAGCGAAGCTGAAGTCCGTCCGAATCATGTTAGCAATTGCCGCATACTATGATTATGAGATATGGCAAATGGACGTCAAAACGGCATTCCTTAACGGCTATCTTAAGGAAGAACTGTATATGATGCAGTCGGAAGGTTTTGTCGATCCTAAGAATGCTAACAAGGTGTGCAAGCTCCAGCGTTCCATTTATGGGCTGGTGCAAGCATCTCGGAGTTGGAACATTCGCTTTGATGAGATGATCAAAGCGTTTGGGTTTATGCAGACTTATGGAGAAGCCTGCATTTACAAGAAAGTGAGTGGGAGCTCCGTAGCATTTCTCATATTATATGTGGATGACATACTATTGATGGGAAATGATATAGAATTCTTGGAAAGCATAAAGGCCTATTTGAACAAGTGTTTTTCAATGAAGGACCTTGGAGAAGCTGCTTATATATTAGGCATCAGAATCTATAGAAATAGATCAAGACGCCTCATAGGTCTTTCACAAAGCACGTACCTTGATAAGATTTTGAAGAAGTTCAAAATGGATCAATCCAAGAAAGGGTTCTTGCCTGTATTGCAAGGTGTGAAATTGAGCTCGGCTCAATGCCCGACCACAGCAAAGGATAAACAAGAGATGAGTGTCATCCCCTATGCTTCAGCCATAGGATCCATTATGTATGCCATGCTGTGTACCAGACCTGATGTTAACCTTGCCGTAAGTTTGGTAGGTAGGTACCAAAGTAACCCCGGCAAGGAACACTGGACAGCGGTCAAGAATATCCTTAAGTACCTGAAAAGGACTAAGGACATGTTTCTCGTTTATGGAGGTGACGAAGAGCTCGTCGTAAAGGGTTACGTCGATGCTAGCTTCGACACAGATCTGGATGACTCTAAGTCACAAACCGGATATGTGTATATGTTGAATGGTGGAGCAGTGAGCTGGTGCAGCTGCAAGCAGAGCGTCGTGGCGGGATCTACATGTGAAGCGGAATACATGGCAGCCTCGGAGGCAGCGCATGAGGCAATTTGGGTGAAGGAGTTCATCACCGACCTAGGAGTCATACCCAATGCGTCGGGGCCGATCAAACTCTTCTGTGACAACACTGGAGCTATTGCACTTGCCAAGGAGCCCAGGTTTCACAAGAAGACCAGGCACATCAAGCGTCGCTTCAACTCCATCAGTGAAAATGTTCAAGATGGAGACATAGAAATTTGTAAAGTGCACACGGATCTGAATGTCGCAGATCCGTTGACTAAACCTCTCCCTGGGGCAAAACATGATCAGCACCAGAACTCTATGGGTGTTCGATTCATCACAATGTAACTGGATTATTGACTCTAGTGCAAGTGGGAGACTATTGGAAATATGCCCTAGAGGCAATAATAAAAGTATTATTATTATATTTCCTTGTTCATGGTAATTGTCTTTATTCATGCTATAATTGTGTTATCTGGAAATCGTAATACATGTGTGAATACTAGACACCAATATGTCCCTAGTAAGCCTCTAGTTGACTAGCTCGTTGATCAATAGATAGTCATGGTTTCCTGACTATGGACATGGGGATGTCATTGATAAGGAGATCACATCATTAGGAGAATGATGTGATGGACAAGACCCAATCCTAAGCATAGCACAAGATCGTGTAGTTCGTTTTGCTAGAGCTTTCCAATGTCGAGTATCTTTTCCTTAGACCATGAGATCGTGTAACTCCCGGATACCGTAGGAGTGCTTTGGGTGTACCAAACGTCACAACGTAACTGGGTGACTATAAAGGTGCACTACAGGTATCTCTGAAAGTGTCTGTTGGGTTGACATGGATCGAGACTGGGATTTGTCGCTCCGTATGACGGAGAGGTATCACCGGGCCCACTCGATAATGCATCATCATAATGAGCTCAAAGTGACCAAGTGTTGGGTCACGGGATCATGCATTACGGTACGAGTAAAGTGACTTGCCGATAACGAGACTAAACGAGGTATTGGGATACCGACGATCGAGTCTCGGGCAAGTAACCTACCGATTGACAAAGGGAATAGTTTACGGGGTTGCTTGAACCCTCGACATCGTGGTTCATCCGATGACATCATCGAGGAACATGTGGGAGCCAACATGGGTATCCAGATCCCGCTGTTGGTTATTGCCCGAGAGTCGTCTCGGTCATGTCTGCATGTCTCCCGAACCCGTAGGGTCTACACACTTAAGGTTCGGTGACGCTAGGGTTATTAGGAAGACTTGTATGTGATTACCGAATGTTGTTCGGAGTCCCGGATGAGATCCCGGACATCACGAGGAGTCCCGGAATGGTCCGGAGGTAAAGATTTATATATGGGAAGTTGTCATACGGACACCGGAATAGTTCGGGGGCATATCGGTATTGTACCGGGGCCACCGGAGGGGCCTCGGGGGTCCACCGGGAGGGGCCACCTCTCCCGGAGGGGCTCATGGGCTGTAGGGGGAAGGGAACCAGCCCAAAGTGGGCTGGTGCGCCTCCCCCCAAGGGCCCATGCGCCCTAGGGTTTGGGGGAACCCTAAAGGGGGCGCCCCCCTTGCTTGGGGGGCAAGCCCCCTCCCCCTTGGCCGCCGCCCCCCCTCTAGATCCATCTAGAGGGGGCCGGCCCCCTTGCCCTTTCCCCTATAAATAGAGGGGTGAGGGGAGGGATGCATACACAAGTCAAGGCGCAGCCCCTCCCCTCCCCAACACCTCTCCTCCTCCGTACGTGATTGGCGAAGCCCTGTCGGAGTTCTGCTGCACCAACATCACCACGCCGTCGTGCTGCCGTTGGAGTCTTCTTCCTCAACCTCTCCTTCCCTTGCTGGATCAAGAAGGAGGAGACGTCGATCGTCCCGTACGTGTGTTGAACGCGGAGGTGCTGTCCGTTCGGCACTTGGTCATCGGTGATCTGAATCACGACGAGTACGACTACGTCATCACCATCCCCTTGAACGCTTCAGCACGCAATCTGCAAGTGGTATGTAGATGCAATCTCTCTCCCATTACTCGTTGCTTAGATGAACTCATAGATGGATCTTGGTGAAACCGTAGGAATTTTTTTATTTTCTGCAACGTTCTCCAACATGGGTCATATGTGGATATGGAAAGGTAGTTGAGGATTTTGGAGCATATCACTAAGCACATGAAGCAAGAGGCTCATTAAGCAACACCTCATCCCTCCTTAATAGTATTGGCTTTTCCTATGGACTCAATGTGATCTTGGATCACTAAAATAGAAAATGTAGAGTCTTGATCTTGAAGCTTGAGCCAATCCTTTGTCCTTAGCATCTTGAAGGGGTTCCACATCCTTTAGTCCATGCCACTCCATTATTGAACTTATCTGAAACATACTAGGTAAAAGTGTTAGTCCAACAAGAGATATGTTGACATTTATTACCAAAACCACCCAGGGAGCACTTGTGCTTTCAATCTCCCCCTTTTTGGTAATTGATGACAACATACATCAAAGCTTTAGATAAAGATATAGAGAATATCAAGTAAAGCTTTGGAAGGACATGTAACATGCATAGGCTCCTCCTACATGTATGCAATCATGTGAATATGGAACATAGGAGCATGTGAATGCATAAACATGACATAGTAAGCAATGTGTTACATGTATCTTGGCTATATGCATCAGAGCAAATGATGTGAATATGAGAAATGTACCTTCATGCTCATGAGTCCTTCTTGCAAACAGTATGTACATCAGCAAGAACTTCTCATTCACATGACTGTGATGCATATACTTACCTTGTGGTCTTGAGTTGACTTAGGGTGGGATGAACCTGCGCAAACAAGGTTAGATGACACAGATACACCTACTAACTAGAGCAAACAAGAGAAACCACAAGAGAACCAAGACTGGGATGACATGTAGAGTGAGTACTAAGTACTACATTGGATATAGACATGTCCCCAAAGGTAAATATATGCAATAAAATCAGAGATTTCCTTTCCTTAGATGTCTTGCTCCCCCTGAATCTAACATGAGATATTGGGAGAAGATAGGAACGGAAAATCAGAGCAATAGAAAATAATCAACAGAGCTTGAGCTAAAGCAAACAAACAAACATGTCTTTCCCCTCTTAAAGACATGTGACATCTCTCCTCTTGAACACCAAGCATCTGGGGTCATTGATGATATTACTTACTCTCCCCCTGAATATTCTCTTTTTCTCCCCCTATAGGAAAGATTAAGCTTTGATGTGATCTCTCTCTCCCCCTTTGACATCAATTTCCAAGAAGGGTCTTCTGGTCATGTGATACAAATGGGTTGGTCCTTGAGTCATAGAGCAAAGCAACATGTGTAACATGATGCTGGTAGAGGACAAGAATTATTGAGTGGAGCTGGAGCGAATAGAAATCAGGAATAAGTGGCAAGTTGGTTTTCCTGTGGTGAAATCGGTGACTCCGAGTTGTGTGCTTTGGTTGCACCGAAAGATTTCGGTTAGACCGAAGAAAACAAACCGGTGTGATCGAGTTCATCAGAGTGGAACCACTTGTCACCTTAGCTCACTAGAAAAGTAGAATCTCACAAGGATTTGCAAGGAATTAACTGAAGGATTTTCAATGAATTGGATGCAGAAAATGCAGAACAAAAAGAAAGAAAAATAAAATAAAAGTTCTAGATGAAGTTTTTTTGTTTGTAAAAGGGGAAACAAATATGCAAGGAACAAATGCAATAACACAGAAAAGAACACACGAGAGAACTTCATCTAGAGTTGGGCGGTGACAAAGTCACCTATGTTAGAGTATATTGACTTATGAGTCAAGTGAGAGCACTTGATCATGGGTCATACTCATCGTTTAAGCTCAAAATGGGGTTACCATTTTTCGTTTAAGCATCTTGATGTATTCACATATTGTTGAGTTGCTTTGACTCTTGACTTTGAGTAAAGCTTCTCTAAGATGGAATAACATACCTTGGGTGGTGGTGTGGGTCTAGCTCATGTAGTCGAACTTGTGTGGGTTGCTCAAGGTTGATGTAGGTCATCAAGAGTTGGGAGCATCACTTGGAGTTTGAGTTCATCTTCCTACATGGGTTAGTCTTGCAAGGAAGAGCACTTATGTATCCAAAATGACAATTATATGATTTATCATAGAATTTGTCAAAGGATATATTTGAATGGCTTCGTGCTTCCTTGTCTTCAACCACCATTGTGTAGAGACTTGGTGATGTAGAGATTGCTCAAGATGTGAGTGTGTTGCAATTTCATAGAATTAGATTCTTCCAAGTACCTACACGGGTTAGATGACATGCAAGGTGCAAATATATCCAAGACATATGAATAGCATCATAAGAGAAATATCAAGGATTAGTCATAGGCTCATGCCTCGCATGTATCAAATGGAGTTCCTACTCCAAGTTTGAAGCATC
Organism: Aegilops umbellulata; assembly: GCA_032464435.1. Classification (NCBI taxonomy): domain Eukaryota; kingdom Viridiplantae; phylum Streptophyta; class Magnoliopsida; order Poales; family Poaceae; genus Aegilops; species Aegilops umbellulata. Next base: position 152,463,941 of record CP136058.1, on the reverse strand, counting down.
ACTGATGTTCAATTCACCTCTTAACCTGCAAAACACTTTCTCATCAAGTGGTTTAGTGAATATATCCCCCAGTTGCTTATCGGTGCGAACATGCTTAAGGTTAATGTCCCCTTTGGCAACATGATCTCGAATGAAATGATGACGAACTTCAATATGCTTAGTTTGAGAATGTTGCACGGGATTGTGAGCAATCTTAATAGCACTTTCATTGTCACATAGCAATTGAACATGTTTCACATATCTCCCATAATCTTTAAGTGTTTGGGTCATCCAAAGTAATTGAGCACAACATGAACCAGTGGCAATGTATTCCGCTTCGGCAGTGGATAAGGATACGGAGTTTTGTTTCTTGGAAGACCAAGACACAAGAGATCTACCAAGGAATTGACAAGTACCCAAAGTGGACTTTCTATCAACCTTGTCTCCGGCATAGTCCGAGTCGGAATAGCCAACAAGATCAAAACAAGACCTCTTAGGATACCAAATGCCAAAATTTGGTGTATGGATTAAGTATCTCACTATCCTTTTCACAGCCTTAAGATGACATTCTTTAGGAGCAGCTTGATATCGTGCACACATGCACACACTTAGCATAATATCGGGACGTGAGGCACATAGATATAAAAATGAACCGATCATAGAGCGATAAACCTTTTGATCAACCAGTTCACCATCTTTGGTCAAATCAAGATGTCCACTAGTAGGCATGGGTGTAGGCATATCTTTGCATTCTTGCATATTGAACTTCTTGAATATGTCTTTGGTGTACTTCGTTTGAGAGACAAATGTACCTTCCTTCGTTTGCTTGATTTGCAAACCGAGAAAGAATTTGAGTTCACTCATCATAGACATCTCAAACTTCTCCGACATTAGCTTTCCAAACTTTTCACTAAAACGAGGGTTAGTAGAACCAAATATGATATCATCAACATAAATTTGGCACACACATAGTTCTCCATTAACCCTTTTAGTAAAAAGAGTAGAATCAATTTTACCAATTTAAAAGCCTTTTTCAGTAAGGAACTTGGTCAAGCATTTATACCATGCTCTAGGAGCTTGTTTAAGGCCATAAAGGGCTTTGTGAAGTTTGTAAACATGATTAGGTTTCTTAGGATTAACAAAGCCGGGAGGTTGCTTAACATAAACTTCCTCCTCAATTTTTCCATTTAGAAAAGCACTTTTAATGTCCATTTGGTATAGGGTGATATCATGGTGATTAGCATAGGCAAGTAAGATGCGAATGGACTCAAGTCTAGCAACAGGAGCATATGTCTCACCATAGTCCATACCTTCAACTTGTGTATAGCCTTGGGCGACGAGACATACTTTGTTGGGAACCACTTGTCCATCTTCATCTTGCTTGTTGCGAAACACCCATTTGGTACCAATGATGTTGTGGTTGTTGTCGGGCTTCTTGACTAATGTCCACACTTGATTTCTCTCAAAGTTGTGTAGCTCTTCATGCATAGCATTTATCCAATCCGGATCCTTCAATGCTTCTTCAACCTTCATAGGTTCAATTTTAGAAATGAATGAGTAATGTTCACAAAAGTTAGCTAAACGAGTTTTAGAGCGAGTGATTCTCCCGGTTTGGATATCTTTGTAGATTTTCTCGACGGGATGATCTTTGTCAATTCTTGCTCGAACTCATGTAAGCTTTTGCTTGGGTCGGGGTGGAACATCCTCTTCATCTTGTTCTTCTTCTTCTTGGCCTTCTTCTTCTTGGCCTTCTTCATTGTTGACGTTGTTGTTCTCTTGTCGTGGTGGAGAAGGAGGTTGTTGATGTTCATCTTGGTGTACTTCCTCGTTTTCTTCATCTTGACGTGTCCCACTTGTGGATGCTTCCATATCAACTCTTGGTTCACCTTGACGTGATGTAGAAGCTTCCACTTGGACGGACGAGGTACTCTCCTTCATTTCCGTTGGACGAATCTTGCCAATGGACAAGTCTTGAATTTCTTCTGAAGGGTCTTTGTCTCCGGTGAGGAGCCCGTATGCCGTCTTGCCGAGTAGCTTGTGAAGATACAAACGATTTGTTGCATGAAAAGCTGTCTCAACTGCTTCTGCCCAAAAGTGCTTTGGCGTCTTGTACTCATCAAGCATCGTTCTTGCCATCTCGATAAGAGTCCGGTTCTTCCTCTCAACAACTCCATTTTGTTGAGGTGTGTACGTAGCTGAGAACTCGTGTGAAATCCCTTCTTCGTCAAGAAAGGTGTCCACATTTGCGTTCTTGAACTCTGTTCCGTTGTCACTCCGAACCTTCTTGATCTTCATGTCAAACTGATTTTGGGCCTTCCTAGCGAAGTTTTTGAAGATCTTTTGGACCTGCGACTTGTCATCAAGAAAGAACACCCACGTGAATCTTGAAAAATCATCAACTATGACTAGACCAAATGAGTTACCACCGAGACTCTTGTATGCATTTGGACCAAAGAGATCCATGTGAAGTAGCTCGAGTGGTCTTCTCGTGGTCATGATGTTCTTCGCGCGGTGACTTCCTCCAACTTGTTTCCCTGCTTGACAAGCACTACAAAGTCTATCCTTGTCAAATACGACATCTTTTATTCCAAGGATATGATCACCTTCAATAAGCTTATCAAGATTTCACATTCCAACATGACCAAGTCTTCTATGCCACAACCAGCCTTTAGAAGATTTAGCGATTAAGCAAGTTTTAGGTTGAGCCTTTTTTAGTGAAATCAACAATGTAAAGATCTCCTCTACGTATACCGGTAAAGACCATCTTATGATTGTCTCTACGAAACACTTGGCAATCTACTTCAGTGAATAAGACATTGAAACCGAAATCCGCAAGTCTAGAAACTGAAAGTAAATTGTATCCAAGGGATTCAGCGAGCATGACATTTTGTATGGAGCTATCGTGTGAGATGGCCACCTTACCAAGGCCAACCACCTTACCCTTTGAATTATCACCAAAGGTGACATATTTTCGAGGGCCGTCATTTTCAGCAAGCTCACGGAACATCTCTTCATCTCCGGTCATATGATTAGTACATCCACTATCAAGGACCCATTCCTTTCCTCCAGCCATGTAGCCGCGAAGATTCGCCATAAGACCAAAATGTCTCATTGCATCATCAAGATCATAGTCACTATCATCATCTTCATCATAGTATCCATGTTCAACATCATCTTGTGATTGATCAAATCCTAGAGAGGGTAATTCATTAGGTACATGATCATCAAAGTGGTTACCTTTATGAATTCTTATAGCTTCGGATATGATATCACTAATGATTCCAACATTTCCTTTAGCATGCATGAGATTGGTAAGCTCAAATAGACAATCACCAAAACTAGGATCACTAGAGTTCATCTCACTCAAGGCAATAGATTTATGGAGAATTTCGTCTAAATTTTTCAAGGAATAATCGGGAAATCGTTCCTAAAGAAATTTCCATATAGCATAGGCACACTTAAGAGTAGGCAAACTAGCAATCAAATTTTTGGGCAATCCTCTAATGATGAGCTCAACGGTTCTAAGATTGCGAATCATGTCAATATCCTCATCTAGGGTAGGGTGCAAAGGATCAATATGAGGTGCACAAGGACTAGCAATGTACTTGTTCAAATGATATTCATTGAAAATCTCAAGCATTTCATTTTTCCACTCATGAAAATAGTCTCCATCAAGAATGGGCACTCTATGTCTAAGACTCCCTAAAGTAGACACATCCATCTTCCTCCAAAGGTGTTTAAACCAAGGCAATGGAGACCAAAGCTCTGATACCAATTGAGAGGATCGAGAAGAGGTGTCTAAAGGGGGGGGGGTGATTAGACACTAAGTGCCAAAAGTTGCAGTTTTTAATATTCTTAAGTTTAGGTGGAGTTTAGGCACAAGTTTAACAAGCACAATACATATCAAGCAAGCATGCAAAGAGTATATGAGCAGCCGAAAGTAAAGCATGCAACTTGCAAGAATGTAAAGGGGAAGGGTTTGGAGTATTCAAACGCAATTGGAGACGCAGATGTTTTTGGCATGGTTCCGATAGGTGGTGCTATCGTACATCCACGTTGATGGAGACTTCAACCCACGGAGGGTAACGGTCGTGCGAGTCCACGGAGGGCTCCACCCACGAAGGTCCACGAAGAAGCAACCTTGTCTATTCCATCATGGCCGTTGCCCACGAAGGACTTGCCTCACTAGCGGTAGATCTTCATGAAGTAGGCGATCTCCTTGCCCTTACAAACTCCTTGGTTCAACTCCACAATCTTGTCGGAGGCTCCCAAGTGACACCTAGCCAATCTAGGAGACACCACTCTCCAAGAAGTAAAAAATGGTGTGTTGATGATGAACTCCTTCCTCTTGTGCTTCAAATGATAGTCTCCCCAACACTCAACTCTCTCTCACAGGATTTGGATTTGGTGGAAAGAAGATTTGAGTGGAAAGCAACTTGTGGAAGGCTAGGGATCAAGATTCATATGGTAGGAATAGAATATCTTGAGCTCAACACAAGTGTAGGTGGTTCTCTCTCAGAAAATGTGTATTGGAAGTGAAGATTTGTTCTGATGACTCTCTCCACGAATGAAGAGTGGGTGGAGGGGTATATATAGTCTCCACACAAAATCTAACCGTTACACACAATCTGCCAAACTCGGTGGGACCGAATTGTTAAACTCGGTCGGACCGATTCAGCAAACCTAGTGACCGTTAGGATTTTCGGTGGGACTGAGATGCAACTCGGTAGGACCGATATGGTTAGGGTTACGGCATAACGTAATCACGGTGTGACCGATTACACAAACTCGGTGGGACTGATTTTGGTAATAAGCTAACCAGAGAGTTGGTCAGGTAAACTTGGTGGGACCGATTCGCTCTTTTCGGTGAGACCAAATGTTACGAAAGGGAAACAGTGAGTTTACATTGCTATCTCGGTGGGACCGATCTCTCACTTCGGTTGGACCGAAACGTTACGAAGGGAAATGGAGAAATTGCAATCCCATCTCGGTGAGACCGAGATCCCTATCGATGGGACCGATTTGCTAGGGTTTGTGGCAGTGGCTATGACATGTGAAACTCGGTGGCTCCGGGTAGGAAGAATCGGTGGGGCCGAGTTTGACTTTAGGTTTGGGTCATATGTGGATATGCAAAGGTAGTTGAGGATTTTGGAGCATATCACTAAGCACATGAAGCAAGAGGCTCATTAAGCAACACCTCATCCCTCCTCAATAGTATTGGCTTTTCCTATGGACTCAATGTGATCTTGGATCACTAAAATAGAAAATGTAGAGTCTTGATCTTGAAGCTTGAGCCAATCCTTTGTCCTTAGCATCTTGAAGGGGTTCCACATCCTTTAGTCCATGCCACTCCATTGTTGAACTTATCTGAAACATACTAGGTAAAAGTGTTAGTCCAACAAGAGATATGTTGACATTAATTACCAAAACCACCCAGGGAGCACTTGTGCTTTCAGCGTAGTAGTACTTTGCTTCGAGGGCTAATAAACTTTTGCAATAAGTATATGAGTTCTTTGTGACTAATGTGAGTCCATGAATTATAAGCACTCTCACCCATCCATCATTGCTAGCCTCTTCGGTACCGTGCATTGCCCTTTCTCACCATGAGAGTTGGTGCAAACTTCGCCGGTGCATCCAAACCCGGTGATACGTTACGCTCTATCACACATAAACCTCCTTATATCTTCCTCAAAACAACCACCATACCTACCTATCATGGCATTTCCATAGCCATTCCGAGATATATTGCCATGGAACTTCCATCATCATCATATACATGACTTGAGCATTTATTGTCATATTGCTTTGCATGATCGTAAGATAGCTAGCATGATGTTTTCATGGCTTCTCCATTTTTTGATGTCATTGCTACGCTAGATCATTGCACATCCTGGTACACCGCCAGAGGCATTCATATAGAGTCATATCTTTGTTCTAGTATCGAGTTGTAAGTAAATAAAAGTGTGATGATCATCATTATTAGAGCATTGCCCCAGTGAGGAAAGGATGATGGAGACTATGATTCCCCCACAAGTTGGTATGAGACTCCGGACTTTAAAAATAAATAAAAGAGGCCAAAGAAGCCCAAATAAAAAAAGAGGCCAAAGAATCCCACCAAAACAACAACAAAAAGAGAAAAAAAAGAAAAAACAAAAACAAAAAATGAGAGAAAAAGAGAGAAGGGGCAATGTTACTATCCTTTTACCACACTTGTGCTTCAGAGTAGCACCATGTTCTTCATATAGAGAGTCTCTTGAGTTATCACTTTCATATACTAGTGGGAATTTTCATTATAGAACTTGGCTTGTATATTCCAATGACGGGCTTCCTCAAATGCCCTAGGCCTTCATGAGCAAGCAAGTTGGATGCACACCCACTTAGTTTCAGTTTGAGCTTTCATACACTTATAGCTCTAGTGCATCCATTGCATGGCAATCCCTACTCCTCAGATTGACATCAATTGATGGGCATCTCCATAGCCCATTGATTAGCCGCGTCAATGTGAGACTTCCTCCTTTTTTGTCTTCTCCACACAACCTCCATCATCATATGCTATTCCACCTATAGTGCTATATCCATGGCTTGAGCTCATGTATTATGTGAGGGTTGAAAAGGCTGAAGCGCGTTAAAAATTATGAACCAATTGCTCGGCTTGTCATAGGGGTTGTGCATGATTTGAATGCTTTGTGTGGTGAAGATGGAGCATAGCCAGACTATATGATTTTGTAGGGATGAGCTTTCTTTGGCTATGTTATTTCGATAAGACATAATTGCTTGGTTGGTATGCTTGAAGTATTATTGTCTTAATGTCAAGATAGACTATTGCTTTGAATCACTCGTGTCTTAATATTCATGCCATGATTAGATTATGTGATCAAGATTATGCTAGGTAGCATTCCACATCAAAAATTATCTTTTTTATCATTTACCTACTCGAGGACGACCAGGAATTAAGCTTGGGGATGATGATACGTCTCCGTCGTATCTATAAACTTTTGATTGTTCCATGCCAATATTATATAACTTTCATATACTTTTGGCAACTTTTTATACTATTTTTGGGACTAACATATTGATCCAGTGCCTAGTGCCAGTTCCTGTTTGTTGCATGTTTTATGTTTCGCAGAAACCCCATACAAAACGGAATCCAAACGGAATAAAAATGGACGGAGAATATTTTTTGGAATATTTGGGAAATATGGGAGGAAGAATCAATGAGAGACGGTGCCCGAGGTTGCCATGAGGCAGGGGGGCGCGCCCCTGACCCTCGTGGGCCCCTCGTAAGGCGGTTGCTGCTCTTCTTTGGTCGCAAGAAAGCTAATTTCCAGAAAAAAAATCTTGGCGAAGGTTTCAATCCAATTGGTGTTACGGATCTTCGGATATATAAGAAACGGTGAAAGGGCAGAATACCAGAACGCAGAAACAGAGAGAGACAGAGAGACAGATCCAATCTTGGAGGGGCTCTCGCCCCTCCCATGCCATGGAGGCCAAGGACCAGAGGGGAAACCCTTTTCCCATCTAGGGAGGAGGTCAAGGAAGAAGAAGAAGAAGAAGGGGGCCCTCTCCCCCTCTCTTCCGGTGGCGCCGGAACGCTGCCGTGGCCATCATCATCATCATCATCATCATCATCATCATCATCACCACGATCTTCACCAACATCTCCGCCATCTTCACCAACATCTCCATCACCTTCCCCCCTCTATCTACAGCGGTCCACTCTCCCGCAACCCGCTGTACCCTCTACATGAACATGGTGCTTTATGCTTCATATGATTATCCAATGATGTGTTGCCTTCCTATGATGTCTGAGTAGATTTTCGTTGTCCTATTGGTGGTTGATGAATTGCTATGATTGATTTAATTTGCTTGTGGTTATGTTGCTGTCCTTTGGTGCCCATCATATGAGCGTGCGCGTGGATCACACCATAGGGTTAGTTGTATGTTGATAGCACTATGTATTGGAGGGCAAGAGTGACGGAAGCGTCAACCTAGCATAGAAATTGATGCATACGGGATTGAAGGGGGACCAATATATTTTGATTCTATGGTTGGGTTTTACCTTAATGAACGTTAGTAGTTGTGGATGCTTGCCAATAGTTCCGATCATAAGTGCATAGAATTCCAAGTCAGGGATGACATGCTAGCAGTGGCCTCTCCCACATAAAACTTGCTGTCGGTCTAGTAAAGTAGTCCATTGCTTAGGGACAATTTCACAACTCCTACCACCATGTTTCCACACTCGCTATATTTAATTTATTGTGTTTTTTTATCTAAACAGCCCCTAGTTTTTATTTACGTTCTCTTTATTATCTTGCAGACCTATCCAACAACACCTACAAAGTACTTCTAGTTTCATACTTGTTCTAGGTAAAGTGAACATCAAGCGTGCGTAGAGTTGTATCAGTGGTTGATAGAACTTGAGGGAATATTATTTCTACCTTTAGCTCGTTGGGTTCGACACTCTTACTTATCGAAAGAGGCTACAATTGATAACCTATACTTGTGGGTTATCACTCGACAAACACACCACAAAAAGAGTTACATCGAATAGATCTCCAAGAAGATCGAGGAGAACTTTGTATTGAGATCTAAAGAGAGAGAAGAAGCCATCTAGCTAATAACTATGGACCCGAAGGTCTGCGGTAAACTACTCACACATTATCGGAGAGGCTATGGTGTTGATGTTGAATCCCTCCATGATTGATTCCCCCTCCGGTGGAGCGCCGGAAAAGGCCCTAAAGATGGGATCTCATGGGTACAGAAGGTTGCAGCAGTGGAATTAGGTTTTCGTGGTGCTCCTCGATGGTTTCAGGGTACGCAGGTATATATAGGAGGAAGAAGTAGGTCGGTGGAGCCACGAGGGGCCCACGAGGGTGGAGCGTGTGCCCAAGGGGGGTAGGAGCGCCCCCTGCCTCGTGGCCTCCTCGTTGATTGCTTGACGTCCACTCCAAGTCCTCTGGATTACGTTTGTTCCAAAAATCATGCTCCCGAAGGTTTCATTCCGTTTGGACTCCGTTTGATATTCTTTTTCTGTGAAACACTTAAATAGGCAAAAAACAACAATTTGCACTAGGCCTTGGGTTAATAGGTTAGTCCCAAAAATAATATAAAAGTGTATAAATAAGCCCATTAAACATCCAAAACAGAATATATAATAGCATGGAGCAATAAAAAATTATAGATACGTTGGAGACGTATCAAGCATCCCCAAGCTTAATTCCTGCTCGTCCTCGAGTAGGTAAATGATAAAAACATAATTTTTGATGTGGAATGCTACTTATCATATTCTTTAATGTAATTTTCTTTATTGTGCCATGAATGTTCAGATTCGAAAGTTTCAAGATAAAAGTTTAATATTGACATAAAAATAATAATACTTCAAGCATACTAACCAAGCAATTATGTCTTCTCAAAATAACATAGCCGAAGAAAGCTCATCCCTACAAAATCATATAGTTTGGCCATGCTTCATTTTCGTCACACAAGAATGCTCTCATCTTGCACAACCCCGATGACAAGCCAAGCAATTGCTTCATACTTTAGTAATCTCAAACTTTTTTCAACTTGCACGCAATACATGACCGTGAGCCATGGATATAGCACTATGGGTGGAATAGAATATGATGATGGGGGTTGTGTGGAGAAGACAAAAAAGGAGAAAGTCTCACATTGACGCAGCTATTCAACGGTCTAGGGAGATGCCCATCAATTGATGTAAATGCAAGGAGTAGGGATTGCCATGCAACGGATGCACTAGAGCTATAAATGTATGAAAGATCAACAAAAGAAACTAAGTGGGTGTGCAGCCAACTTGCTTGCTCACAAAGACCTAGGGCAATTGAGGAAGCCCATTGTTGGAATATACAAGCCAAGTTTTATAATGAAAAATTCCCACTAGTATATGAAAGTGACAAAACAAGAGACTCTCTATCATGAAGATCATGGTGCTACTTTGAAGCACAAGTGTGGAAAAAGGATAGTAGCATTGTCCCTTTTTATATTTTTTTGGCCATCCCTTTGTTATTTGGCCTTTCTCTTTTCTGAGACAATGCTCTATATAATGATGATCATCACACTTATATTTATTTACAACTCAATGATTACAACTCGATACTAGAACAAAGTATGACTCTATATGAATACCTCCGGCGGTGTACCGGGATAGGCAATGAATCAAGAGTGACATGTATGAAAGAATTATAAAGGTGGCTTGGCCACAAATACGATGTCAACTACATGATCATGCAAAGCAATATGACAATGATGATGCGTGTCATAATAAACAGAACGGTGGGAAGTTGCATGGCAATATATCTCGGAATGGCTACAGAAATGCCATAATAGGTAGGTATGGTGGCTATTTTGAGGAAGATATAAAGAGGTTTATGTGTGATAGATCATATCGTATCACGGGGTTTGTATGCACCGGCAAAGTTTGCACCAACTCTCAAGGTGAGAAAGGGCAATGCACGGTACCGAAGAGGCTAGCAATGATGGAAGGTTGAGAGTGCGTATAATCCATGGACTCAACATTAGTCATAAAGAACTCACATACTTATTGCAAAAATTTACAAGTCATCAAAAACCAAGCACTACGCGCACGCTCCTAGGGGGATAGATTGGTAGGAAAAGACCATCGCTTGTTGATACGTCTCCGCCGTATCTATAATTTTTGATTGTTCCATGCCAATATTCTACAACTTTCATATACTTTTTGGCAACTTTTTATACTATTTTTGGGACTAACATATTGATCCAGTGCCCAGTGCCCAGTGCCAGTTCCTGTTTGTTGCATGTTTTTGTTTCACAAAATATCCATATCAAACGGAGTCCAAATGGGATAAAAACGGACGGAGATTATTTTTGGAATATTCGGAGAATATGGGAAGAAAAATCCATGCGAGACGGTGCCCGAGGGAGGCAAGAGGCAGGGGCGTGCCCCACCCCCCTGGGCGGTTGATGCCCTTCTTCGGCCGCAAGAAAGCTAATTTTTAGGAAAAAATCACGACGAAGATTTCAGTCCAATCGGAGTTACGGATCTCCATATATATACGAAACGGTGAAAGGGCAGTAGAAGAGAATGCAGAAACAGAGAGAGACAGAGAGACAGAGAGACATATCCAATCTCAGAGGGACTTTCGCCCCTCCCACGCCATGGAGGCCAAGGACCAGAGGGGAAACCCTTCTCCCATCTAGGGTGGAGGTCAAGGAAGAAGAAGACGAATGCCCCCCCCTCTCCCCTTCATCACCGCAATCTTCACCAATAACTTCACTGCCATCATCACCAACTATCCCCCCTGTCGGTGTCAAAACCGGCGGATCTCGGGTAGGAGGTCCCGAACTGTGCGTCTAGGCGGATGGTAACATGAGACAAGGGACACGATGTTTTTACCCAGGTTCGGGCCCTCTCGATGGAGATAAAACCCTACTCCTGCTTGATTAATATTGATGATATGGGTAGTACAAGAGTAGATCTACCACGAGATCAAGGAGGCTAAACCCTAGAAGCTAGCCTATGGTACGATTGTTGTTCTGTCCTACGGACTAAAACCCTCCGGTTTATATAGACACCGGAGAGGGTTAGGGTTACACAGAGTCGGTTACAATGGTAGGAGATCTACATATCCGCATCGCCAAGCTTGCCTTCCACGCTAAGGAAAGCCCCTTCCGGACACAGGATGAAGTCTTCAATCTTGTATCTTCATGTAACGCCCCAAGACCGACGCTCCAGAAGACTTCCATATATTTCGTGATCACCGTGTGTTTCATTTTGCTTGCTCTATTTATTTTGCATTGCATCATGTCATCATGCCATCATGTCATTAATCTTTGCATCTCAACTCAACTAATAAATTGCATAGATGGTTGATCTATTTAAATCGAGGGAAGGGTGACATCTCTTTATAACATATCCTCCTAATATTAGGGAGCTATATTAAATATTTCTTTAATTTGGAAATCACCACAACACACTTGCAAATAATCCCAATGCCTTTGTTATCTTAATTCTTGGTCTCCAACCTTGCCATATATTCTTTCATCATATTCCGGAGCTCCACCAAAAATCCGAACATTTTTGGACCTTCCCAACCCTCACTTCCTATTCAAATCATTTGAATTCAAATCAAATGAGTTTAATCTAAATCTTTTAATCATGGTCTTTTCTATTTTCTCGGAACAAGCACATTTTTGTGAGTCCGGGAAAATTAACCGCGTGCCCAAATTCTTTCACTAACCCTCTCTTTCTTTTTCTCCTCTCTTATTCTTTTCTGTAAGGGAAATAAGAGAGAGAGAGAAGAGAAGCCCAGCTGGCCACTTGGTCCTCCCAGCAGGCCGGCCCATCTACACCTAGACCCAGCGATCCCTATAACCCTAGCTCGACCGATCCCATCTCTCGATCCCCAGCTCTCTCCCTTCGTTCTCCTCCTGGCGCCGCCACTCGCAGGGAGAGAAAGAGGAGAGCCACGCCTCGCCCGATCCCCTCCTACCCGTGCTCCTCGTCCGGCCCCGCCGTCCAGCCACGCCGTGCCCTCAAGCGCCTCGCCTCGCTGCTTCCTCCCCGCCGCCCCGCAGCATCTCATCAGACCGCGCCCTGCTGCAGCTGCTCTTCCCGCGCGCCGCCGGACCTCCCCGCTGCCAGCACCAACGAGCACCGCCGCTTTGCGCCGCCCCTCTCCCTCGCGTCCTCCCCGTGGTCTTGCGCGCTGCCCGGCGCCCCCGCGGCCGAAAATCGCGAGGTCGCAGCCTCCTCCTTGTCTAGTGATGCCGCCCGATGCGCGAGCTCCGCCGCCCCTACTTCCGTCGAGCCGTGTGGCTCCACCACCATCTCCAGCTGCTCCCGCCTGCAGCACCGTCAACCCGCGACCGTCCTCGACCTCGCCTCGTGCATGACTTCGACCACCTCCTCTGCTCCAGGTGTGGACACTTCCTGCTCGAGGCCCCACCTTCAGCCTCGCCATGGTTCTTCCGCACCAGCTCCGTCCGTCAAGGGCGTTGGCCCGCTGCCTTCTCTTGTCGAGATCGAGACCCCATGAACGTTAAGTTCTTCCACGACGCCCGAACGACTACAGGCCGGGACGCCAAGTCCGACTTCGACAAGTGTACCTCTACTTCGGATTCGCCAAGTACCACTACGCCCAGAGACCACGAATCCGTGCGGTTCCACTACCGTCGCCGTGGATCCGACAAGTTTGCGAGTACGACTACTTCCTACGACGACCTTGTACCACTACCGTCGCAATACCGCGTGTACAACTACCTTTGCGAGAACCACTACTTTCACTACCGTCACGAGAACGACTACTTCCCACGATGACCCATGTACAACTACTTCCACTTCGAACCCGTCCGTCCCGAAACGCACGCTTCGAAGGTATAACCGCCGAGACGACCGCCGTGGACCGAATGCATGTGCTGTATGAGATGCACCGTTTGCACCATATCCGAATTATCACTCGTTTCCATGCCACTAACTCCTGGGAACCCGGTTGCCGGGATCACCCCACCATCTTGCATGACACGCTCACGACACGCTTCCTTTTGCACCGGTATCTCCATGAGCTACCGGAACCGATATGTTGCCGTGGCATCATTTTCGGATTCGTTGCCGTGGCACCCCTTTCTTCCACCACGGTGACAAATGCTTCATAACATGCTCATGTCAACGTTTTCATAAAAAAATGCATAAACTTGTATAAGTCATCCGCATCATGATAACAACATTTAAACTGCTTAAAATTGTTGCTTGCATTAAATGGCTAAATGCATATGGGGATTTGCCGGATTTGTTGTTTGTTGTTCCGGCCTCATTTAAAATTGCCTAAATAGTCAGTTTATTTATGCTTCACCCTTGCCATGTTTAATAACATTTAATATTGATGGGTACCTAAACGAGAGAGAACTAAATAAGTCATGTGGTGTTTTGTCAATATGCAACTCATTGCATATTGAGCTCCACTTAATTTGTAGTATTGCTTGTGCACTTTTGCCATGACATGCTTCATTAAACCGGACATGCATCAGACTTGGTTGTGCATCATGCCATGTTTATGTGATGGTTGTTTACTATGTTGTTTGTTTCTTTTCGGGTTGCTTCTCTCGTTAGCTTCGGTTTCGTTCCGGAGTTGTGAGGATTCGTTCGACTACATCCATTTGTCTTCTTCATGGACTCGTTCTTCTTCCTTGCGGGATCTCAGGCAAGATGACCATACCCTCGAAATCACTTCTATCTTTGCTTGCTAGATGCTCGCTCTTTTGCTATGCCTATGCTGCGGTACCTACCACTTGCTTATCATGCCGCCCATATTGCTAAACCAAGCCTCTAACCCACCTTGTCCTAGCAAACCGTTGTTTGGCTATGTTACCGCTTTGCTCAGCCCCTCTTATAGCGTTGTTAGTTGCAGGTGAAGATGAAGTTTGTTCCTTGTTGGAACATGGAGATGTTGTTCCTTGTTGGAACATGTTTACTTGTTGGGATATCACAATATATCTTTTTTAATTAATGCATCTATATACTTGGTAAAGGTTGGAAGGCTCGGCCTTATGCCTGGTGTTTTGTTCCACTCTTGCCGCCCTAGTTTCCGTCATATCGGTATTATGTTCCTGGATTTTGCGTTCCTTACACGGTTGGGTGATTTATGGGACCCCCTTGACTGTTCGCTTTGAATAAGACTCCTCTAGCAAGGCCCAACCTTGGTTTTACCATTTGCCTACCTAAGCCTTTTTCCCTTGGGTTCTGCAGACTCAAGGGTCATCTTTATTTTAACCCTCGGGCCGGTGCTCCTTCGAGTGTTGGTCCAAACCGTCAGCCGCCGGTGGCTACCAGGGGCAACTCTAGGCTCGCCTACCGGAAGTTTGGACAATCCGGTGTGCCCTGAGAACGAGATATGTGCAGCTCCTATCGGGATTTGTCGGCACATCGGGCGGCTTTGCTGGTCTTGTTTTACCATTGTCGAAATGTCTTGTAGCCGGGATTCCGAGACTGATCGGGTCTTCCTAGTAGAAGGAATATCCTTCGTTGACCGTGAGAGCTTATAATGGGCTAAGTTGGGACACCCCTGCAGGGTATTATCTTTTGAAAGCCGTGCCCGCGGTTATGAGGCAGATGGGAATTTGTTAATGTCCGGTTGTAGAAAACCCGAAGTTGATCTTAATTAAAATACACCAACCGCGTGTGTAACCGTGATGGTCTCTTCTCGGCGGAGTCCGGGAAGTGAACACGGTGTTGGAGTTATGCTTGACGTAGGTTGTTCTAGGATCACTTCTTGATCATAGTTGTTCGACCGTGCTTTTGCCTTCTCTTCTCACTCTCATTTGCGTACGTTAGACACCAGATATGCTAGTCGCTTGTGCAGCTCCACCTCACTACCTTCTCCTACCCATAAGCTTAAATAATCTTGATCTCGTGGGTGTGAGATTGCTGAGTCCCCGTGACTCACAGATACTTCCAAAACCAGTTTGCAGGTGCCGATGAAACCGTGCAGGTGACGCACCCGAGCTCAAGGAGGAGCTCGATGAAGATCTTGTTCATTGTGTTGTTTCGTTTTAGTTGATCAGTAGTGGAGCCCAGTTGGGACGATCGGATCTGTGTAGCATTTGGGGTAGTCTTCTTTTATTTTGTTTCCGTAGTCGGACCTTGATTGTATCTGTATGATGTAATGCTTTACTCATGTATTGTGTGAAGTGGCGATTGTAAGCCAACTATGTATCTCTTTCCCTTATGTATTACATGGGTTGTGTGAACATTACCTCACTTGCGACATTGCTTTCAATGCGGTTATGACTGTAAGTCGTGCTTCGACACATGGGAGATATAGCCGCATCGAGGGCGTTACAAGTTGGTAATCAAAGCCATCCCCGACTTAGGAGCCCCCTGCTTGATTGAATCGCTGACTTTGTTGAGTCTAGAACAAAATGTTTTGAGTCTTAGGATTATATATATCGGAGAGTAGGATTCTTTTTACTCCTCAGTCCCTTCGTTGCTCTGGTGAGGCCTCCTGACGTAGATGTTTTGACTTTCCTCTCCTGAAATTTCACTAATTTTTTTTAGGATCACGCGGGTATCTTAGAGTTGTTCCGATGGTTTTGTGACGAGAACATTGTTCTTGGTGCCTCCTGGCATCTAGGGGTTGTGGCAGTGTCCCGGGGAGTTGAGCTCCGAGGTGTTGTCGTCACAATTTTATCGTTGCAGTTCTGGAATACCTGAGTTTTGCCGACATCGAAAATCTCTTTTATGCAGTTGTTGGTGAGATCACCTCGACGCCACCCAGTACTGGGGCGGGAGTTCGGGAGTATTGCCATAACTCGTATAACGGATGCTTTTCGAAGGTTGAGGTAAACGATTTCCGAAGGTTTCTTGGTTATGTGTTGAAGGATGGATACAGCTGGATCTAGGTATTGTTAGTTTGGGTGATATATTTTGTGTCCCCTGTATCCCCAACACCTGATTGCATAACCAGAAAGTTTCGGGAGTTTATAAGTGGGAATTCAAGTATCTCGTAGGATATCTTTCCAACAGACACATGATACGATATGGGATCTATCATATGTTTGTTTCCGGCTTATTTCCTAAGCCAATCCTTTGTTTTGTTTTAAGTTGTGGTATTCGAGTTGCTTCAATGTCAAATGTTGATTCCATACCTTTTCTAAGCGGTGTTCTCATATTTCTATGTGGATGCTAATCCTTCTTGTTCATCAAGGTTGTCTTTTCAATCCTTTCCAACCGGTGTGTTTCTCTTTAAGTAAATCCGATCATTCCAACATTTGCAAGATCAATTCTAACCTTTTTCTCAATGGTGTTCATTTCATCTGACCCAAGTTGTCTTTGTTTTCCCGCCCTCCCACCCTCTTTCTTCAAGGACTCAGATTTTTTTAATCAAGTATCCTTTTTTATTGATGTGAAGTCTCTGCATTCTTTTCCGTCAATGTTCTTATCCGGTGATTCTTAGGAAGATACTAACGGAGCCTTAACTTCATTATTCTTCATTCTCTTTTCTTCTCCGGTGGATTCAATTCAAGCTTTGTCGATCATATCTTTTCCTCGTTTCAAATGTTTTTCTCGTACCACTGCACCTCTTAATCATCCACCTCTCGCTATTCATTTGTTCCCAAGTGTTGAAGATATCTCTGAAGATTCGTGTTTCCATTCTTAATCCGTTCAAGCTATTTCAAGATTGTTACCTCATTCTAGCCATTTAAATCTAACCGGTGCATTCTCTCTTTTAAATCGTTCATCGGTGTTTCTTTTGAGTGGGCCCTAACCCATAGGTCTTTTCCCAGGATCTTACCTGACTCTTCTAATTTTCCCGACGCTATTCCCAAATTCATTGCAAAGTTTGACGTAAGAATGAATTTTCATCAGTCAAATGTCTTTCTCAAGATCTTTCAAATTCTTTTTATCATTGGTTCAACCTTTCTATTCTTCATTCCGGAGTGCCTCGACAATTCATGGAGGTGTTTCTCATCGTCGTCCTCAACATTTGAAAACCGAAGAAGAGTTTCTCTTAAATCTTGGTCCATTCTCTTCAAGATTCATGGTCCTAGCTTGTTGCCATCCTCTCATAATTGTTTTCGATTGTGATAATAATTTTCACCCATCCGGAGCATTGCAGGAGTCTTTTCAGTTTTATTCCTACGAAACCCATCATCCCAGTATTATTCATTCTCAACTTTCAGATCTCGTTCTCCAAATCATACCGGTGCATCATTCAATATTCTCTAATCAGTTCATGATCTCTTCGTTCTCATATATCTCAAGTATCTTCATTCGTTTTCCAAGTCTTCCCGGTGAATTGTGCGTTTGCTACTTTCATTTCCAATTCTTGCGGTGGTTCGTTCAAGAGTTCTCTTTCTTTGTTATCATATCAATTTAATCGTTGTTTCAATCCTACCAGTGGTTCGTTGAAGACCTTCTCAAGTTTACGCTATATATCTCTAAATCCTTTATACGGGAATAAGTAGTATGCCAAATCCGTTGCTTGTCATCAATTTAAATTGGTGAAGGATAAGCATAATGTAATTCTTATTCTTGTTTCATCGAGTAAATTCAATTCCTTATTCCGGAGGTTTATCAAAATTCTTGATTTCATTTGTTCATCTTTCCTTCCGGAGTTCCAAGTTTTCTAGGTTATATCATTTCTAAGCTCCATCTAAATCATTGCAAGGCTTCACTTTGTGTTTTCAACTTCTCTTCCTTTTTATCATCCTTTTATTTACCGGAGTTCTTCATGGAGGCTCTACATGGTGGTTCGTCAAGGATTCTTTTCATTCTTCGATTGTCCTCAAGATTTCTCTCGGAGTTACGATCCGCCAAGCTATACTTCAAAATAAACATGGTGCTCAACACATGTTTTGTTTTGAGGAGTTCAAGTATTCTTCATCTTGCATTCCAAAGTGCAATTCTTCGTACCTTATGTTTTGAGGCGGTGGTATGTCATTCTTGATAATTTCCCTTCGTGTTTCATGGTTCACAAGTTTTCAAGAGTGACATATTTAAATCCATCATTGTATCTTCGTTCAAGAGATCTTTTCAACCAATCAATCTTTTGTTGGAGTTTTATTGGGTTATATTTCACCTATGGCCTTCTCCAAGGAATGTAGCTATTTGTGGTGTTTATCAATGATCCAATTTTATCCTTCTCATCTTGGTGAAGAAGTTTTCATCTCCTTGTTGATATGAATCCAATCTGTTGTTTTCGTTAGTGGTAGATTTTCACCTCAAGTTTTGAGATGTCTCCATAAGCCCACGAGGATCATATCCTTTCGTTGTTGGTTTTCCAACAACTCCGTTTTAATCTTCTTGAAAGGATGCTTTCCAAATTCAATTGTGGTTGAAGTTGTTATTATCTTCTCCGTTCTTTTCTCCCAACCATCTAACTTCCGTTCTTTCATTCCGGAGACATTGTGATGTTACTCTCTTCGACTCATCATCTCGTTTTGCCAAGACCATGTTCTTGTCGTGCTTATCCATTTAACCGGAGTGTTGTGCCCTTTTGCTCAAGTTTTTTTTTCCGCCTTATCAAGCCTTGCATCTCTTTTCAACTGGCGTGCTGTCTGAGATCTTTCGTACCGCTTGTTCCATTCATTCAATAGTTCCGGAGGCACTATGTTGTTGATCTCATCAAGTATCCTCTCATCTTGTCAAGTTCATATTCTATTACCTCATTTCCAACCGAAGTGTTGTATCATCTCTTCAATATCGTCTCATCTTATCAAGTTTTCTTCTCTTTTCTACCAGAGTGCTGTCCAAATTATGTCATTCTTGTTCCTTGGCTATCTCGTTATACCGGTGTGGCTCCATATGTTTTGGTCCGTTGAGCTCTTGTTTCATGCCTTTCTACCTACAAGGTTCTTGTAATGTTCCTTGTTCCTCTTTGATAATGGAGTGTTTGCAATCTCCTCATCTCCATTGTATTCTCTCTTTCACTTTGTTCACCCTCTCAAGGTTCATGGTTTCACTCGTTTGTCGAAGAAGCAACTTAGTTTTACCTCTTTCTTCTTCCGTTTTCTATCCGGTGCCATCCTAGATCTCGGGACGAGATCCTCTTGTAGTGGTGGAGTGTTGTAACGCCCCAAGACCGATGCTCCAGAAGACTTCCATATATTTCGTGATCACCGTGTGTTTCATTTTGCTTGCTCTATTTATTTTGCATTGCATCATGTCATCATGCCATCATGTCATTAATCTTTGCATCTCAACTCAACTAATAAATTGCATAGATGGTTGATCTATTTAAATCGAGGGAAGGGTGACATCTCTTTATAACATATCCTCCTAATATTAGGGAGCTATATTAAATATTTCTTTAATTTGGAAATCACCACAACACACTTGCAAATAATTCCAATGCCTTTGTTATCTTAATTCTTGGTCTCCAACCTTGCCATATATTCTTTCATCATATTCCGGAGCTCCACAAAAAATCCGAACATTTTTGGACCTTCCCAACCCTCACTTCCTATTCAAATCATTTGAATTCAAATCAAATGAGTTTGAATCTAAATCTTTTAATCATGGTCTTTTCTATTTTCTCGGAACAAGCACATTTTTGCGAGTCCGGGAAAATTAACCGCGTGCCCAAATTCTTTCACTAACCCTCTCTTTCTGTTTCTTCTCTCTTATTCTTTTCTGTAAGGGAAATAAGAGAGAGAGAGAGAGAGAGAGAGAGAGAGAGAGAGAGAGAGAAGAGAAGCCCAACTGGCGGCTTGGTCCTCCCAGCAGGCCGGCCCATCTACACCTAGACCCAGCGATCCCTATAACCCTAGCTCGACCGATCCCATCTCTCGATCCCCAGCTCTCTCCCTTCGTTCTCCTCCTGGCGCCGCCACTCGCAGGGAGAGAAAGAGCAGAGCCACGCCTCGCCCGATCCCCTCCTACCCGTGCTCCTCGTCCGGCCCCGCCGTCCAGCCACGCCGTGCCCTCAAGCGCCTCGCCTCGCTGCTGCCTCCCCGCCGCCCCGCAGCATCTCATCAGACCGCGCCCTGTTGCAGCTGCTCTTCCCGCACGCTGCCGGACCTCCCCACTGCCAGCACCAACGAGCACCGCCGCTTTGCGCCGCCCCTCTCCCTCGCGTCCTCGCCGTGGTCTTGCGCGCTGCCCGGCGCCCCCGCCGCCGAAAATCGCGAGGCCGCAACCTCCTCCTTGTCTAGTGACGCCGCCCGATGCGCGAGCTCCGCCGCCCCTACTTCCGTCGAGCCGTGTGGATCCACCACCATCTCCAGCTGTTCCCGCCTGCAGCACCCTCAACCCGCGACCGTCCTCGACCTCGCCTCATGCACGACGTCGACCACCTCCTCTGCTCCAGGTGTGGACACCTCCTGCTCGAGGCCCCACCTTCAGCCTCGCCATGGTTCTTCCGCACCAGCTCTGTCCGTCAAGGGCGTTGCCCCGCTGCCTTCTCTTGTCGAGACCGAGACCCCATGAACGTCAAGTTCTTCCATGACGCCCGAACGACTACAGGCCGGGACACCAAGTCCCACTTCGACAAGTGTACCTCTACTTCGGATTCGCCAAGTACCACTACGCCCAGAGACCACGAATCCGTGCGGTTCCACTACCGTCGCCGTGGATCCGACAAGTTTGCGAGTACGACTACTTCCTACGACGACCTTGTACCACTACCGTCGCAATACCGCGTGTACAACTACCGTTGCGAGAACCACTACTTTCACTACCGTCACGAGAACGACTACTTCCCACGATGACCCATGTACAACTACTTCCACTTCGAACCCGTCCGTCCCGAAACGCACGCTTCGAAGGTATAACCGCCGAGACGACCGTCGTGGACCGAATGCATGTGTTGTATGAGATGCACCGTTTGCACCGTATCCGAATTATCACTCGTTTCCATGCAACTAACTCCTGGGAACCCGGTTGCCGGGATCACCCCACCATCTTGCATGACACGCTCATGACACGCTTCGTTTTGCACCGGTATCTCCATGAGCTACCGGAACCGATATGTTGCCGTGGCATCATTTTCGGATTCGTTGCCGTGGCACCCCTTTCTTCCACCACGGTGACAAATGCTTCATAACATGCTCATGTCAACGTTTTCATAAAAAAATGCATAAACTTGTATAAGTCATCCGCATCATGATAACAACATTTAAATTGCTTAAAATTGTTGCTTGCATTAAATGGCTAAATGCATATGGGGATTTACCGGATTTGTTGTTTGTTGTTCCGGCCTCATTTAAAATTGCCTAAATAGTCAGTTTATTTATGCTTCACCCTTGCCATGTTTAATAACATTTAATATTGATGGGTACCTAAACGAGAGAGAAAAAAATAAGTCATGTGGTGTTTTATCAATATGCAACTCATTGCATATTGAGCTCCACTTAATTTGTAGTGTTGCTTGTGCACTTTTGCCATGACATGCTTCATTAAACCGGACATGCATCAGACTTGGTTGTGCATCATGCCATGTTTATGTGATGGTTGTTTACTATGTTGTTTGTTTCTTTTCGGGTTGCTTCTCTCGTTAGCTTCGGTTTCGTTCCGGAGTTGTGAGGATTCGTTCGACTACATCCATTTGTCTTCTTCATGGACTCGTTCTTCTTCCTTGCGGGATCTCAGGCAAGATGACCATACCCTCGAAATCACTTCTATCTTTGCTTGCTAGATGCTCGCTCTTTTGCTATGCCTATGCTGCGATACCTACCACTTGCTTATCATGCCGCCCATATTGCTAAACCAAGCCTCTAACCCACCTTGTCCTAGCAAATCGTTGTTTGTCTATGTTACCGCTTTGCTCAGCCCCTCTTATAGCGTTGTTAGTTGCAAGTGAAGATGAAGTTTGTTCCTTGTTGGAACATGGAGATGTTGTTCCTTGTTGGAACATGTTTACTTGTTGGGATATCACAATATATCTTACTTAATTAATGCATCTATATACTTGGTAAAGGGTGGAAGGCTCGGCCTTATGCCTGGTGTTTTGTTCCACTCTTGCCGCCCTAGTTTCCGTCATATCGGTATTATGTTCCCGGATTTTGCGTTCCTTACACGGTTGGGTGATTTATGGGACCCCCTTGACAGTTCGCTTTGAATAAGACTCCTCTAGCAAGGCCCAACCTTGGTTTTACCATTTGCCTACCTAAGCCTTTTTCCCTTGGGTTCTGCAGACTCAAGGGTCATCTTTATTTTAACCCTCGGGCCGGTGCTCCTTCGAGTGTTGGTCCAAACCGTCAGCCGCCGGTGGCTACCAGGGGCAACTCTAGGCTCGCCTACCAGAAGTTTGGACAATCCGGTGTGCCCTGAGAACGAGATATGTGCAGCTCCTATCGGGATTTGTCGGCACATCGGGCGGCTTTGCTGGTCTTGTTTTACCATTGTCGAAATGTCTTGTAGCCGGGATTCCGAGACTGATCGGGTCTTCCCGGTAGAAGGAATATCCTTCGTTGACCGTGAGAGCTTATAATGGGCTAAGTTGGGACACCCCTGCAGGGTATTATCTTTTGAAAGCCGTGCCCACGGTTATGAGGCAGATGGGAATTTGTTAATGTCCGGTTGTAGAAAACCCGAAGTTGATCTTAATTAAAATACACCAACCGTGTGTGTAACCTTGATGGTCTCTTCTCGGCGGAGTCCGGGAAGTGAACACGTTGTTGGAGTTATGCTTGACGTAGGTTGTTCTAGGATCACTTCTTGATCATAGTTGTTCGACCGTGCTTTTGCCTTCTCTTCTCACTCTCATTTGCGTATGTTAGACACCAGATATGCTAGTCGCTTGCGCAGCTCCACCTCACTACCTTCTCCTACCCATAAGCTTAAATAGTCTTGATCTCGCGGGTGTGAGATTGCTGAGTCCCCGTGACTCACAGATACTTCCAAAACCAGATTGCAGGTGCCGATGAAACCGTGCAGGTGACGCACCCAAGCTCAAGGAGGAGCTCGATGAAGATCGTGTTCATTGTGTTGTTTCGTTTCAGTTGATCAGTAGTGGAGCTCAGTTGGGACGATCGGGGATCTGTGTAGCATTTGGGGTAGTCTTCTTTTATTTTGGTTCCGTAGTCGGACCTTGATTGTATCTGTATGATGTAATGCTTTACTCATGTATTGTGTGAACTGGCGATTGTAAGACAACTATGTATCTCTTTCCCTTATGTATTACATGGGTTGTGTGAAGATTACCTCACTTGCGACATTGCTTTCAATGCGGTTATGCCTCTAAGTCGTGCTTCGACATGTGGGAGTTATAGCTGCATCGAGGGCGTTACACTTCATAATCCAGGAGTCTGGCTGAAGGTATAGTCCGGCTATCCAGACACCCCCTAATACAGGTCTCCCTCAGTAGCCCCTGAACCAGGCTTCAATGACGACGAATCCGGCGCGCAGATTGTCTTCGGCATTGCAAGGCGGGTTCCTCCTCCAAGTACTTCATAGAAGATTCTGAACACAAAGGATAGTGTCCGGCTCTGCAAAATAAGTTTCCACATATTGCCGTAGAGAGAATAATATTTACACAAATCTAATCTGCTGACGTATTCCGTAGCATGACATCACACTACGGCCAAGCCTTTATTCGAATCGTTTTTACCCCGCCACCTCAGCGCATTTCGCGAGGCGGTTTCCTTGGCACGTCTTGTCAAAGCAGAGATCGTGTTCCCTTTATTTGCGGGATTCTCATCAATATGGACGTGGGTAACCCAACCGCGCCATTGATTACGGCGCTTGGGAGATAAGCGAGTTTTATCAGGCCGGTGGGGACGCATAGCCGCATCCGCCCATATAAGGGGATAAGGATCCACCTTTTTACCTACGCCTTCTTCCTCCTTTGCCTATCCATCTTCCGCGCACTCGAGCTCTAGCGCCCAAGCCCGCATTCCCCACCTCGACCATCTTCAGTCATGTCCGGAGCGAGAGGCAAGTGGATGGTCTCCTCCGTCACGGAGGGACACATCAAAAAACTCAGGAAGGCCGGATACGTGTCTGACGACATCGCGCACCGGCTTCCCGAAGAGGGGCAGCTCCTCCCCACCCCAAGGCCCCATGAGAGGGTAGTGTTCCTTCCCCACTTCCTCCATGGACTGGGCTTTCATCTCCACCCATTCGTCCGGGGACTAATGTTCTACTACGGCCTGGATTTCCACGATCTCGCCCCGAACTTCATCCTCAACATCTTGGCGTTTATCGTCGTGTGCGAGGCTTTCCTCTGCATCCGCCCCTATTTCGGCCTATGGCTCAAGACTTTCAATGTCATGCCGAAGGTGGTGCGCGGAAACCAAGCGGAGTGCGGAGGCGCCATGGAGGGCAAGATGCCCAACGTCCTATGGCTCGAGGGCTCCCTTGTGGAGACCCTGAAGGGGTGGCAATCGGGGTGGTTTTACATCACCGAGCCGCGCGACCCTGAGTGGGTCGCAGCCCCCGAGTTCCGGTCCGGACCCCCTACGCGGCTCACGTCTTGGAAAGAGACGGGCCTGTCGTGGGGCAACAAAGGAGAGGTGACTGGAGTGCAAAAATGCATCCAAACCCTGGTGAACAAGAAGCTCAAGCTTGTCAACGTAGTCCAGGTTATGCTCATCCGTCGGATCCTCCCGTGTCAACAACGGGCCTTCAATCTGTGGGAGTTTGACCCGGCGCAGCACCGAACTCTGAGCAGGCTCTTTGACACGACATACGAAGATGCCTAGAAGGTGCTTTTCAAGAGCGCCGAGGCTCCCGCATCCGCTTCCGAGGACCGCGGATTCAACACGCAGCGTCATGCTAGTGCGGTAAGCTATTTGTACCTTTTAGAGGGTATTAGTTTTTCATAGTTTGACTCTATGCGGGATCTAAGCTCCCTTACCTTTGACAGGATTGGCAGGCGAAGTCCGGACAGATCGACTGTCCGGCTCCTTTGCCCGAAGACCCAGCCGATGCTCGCTTGGCGAAGCTGCTGGTTCCGGCACCCTATGTGGTGCCGGAGAAGAAGGCCAAGAAGAAGGCCACAGGGACTCGAAAGAGTGCCCGGCACCTGGAGGTGTCGGATTCATCATCCGACGACTCCGAGATGCACTCCTCCCATGAAAACGAGGAGGAGGAAGAAGAAACCTCTCCCCCCTAGCGGGGGGAGGAAAGAAAAGGAATGTCGCCCCGACCGGGGAGGCCGAAGGGTCCAAGAAGGGGAAGACCCTTCCTTCGGACTACTCCACCGACGCCGACGACGGCGAAGAGGAGTGGCCGCATAGGGCCAAGCGCCCGGCGAGATCGTAAGTGTCCGGACACCAGAGTAACTCATAGTGTTCCTTTATTGCACAGCTTTTCCTTATGTCGAATATATCTATGCAGTCCGCCCAAGGCCGGGCTCGACGAGTCGTCGAGCGGCTCCCTGGATTCGTCGGACGTGAATTCATTTCCGCCCGCTACCTCCCCCCGCCCTACGGACGATGCCGAGGTGGCGTCCCAACAGGTTCCGAGCCAGGAGAGGGTGGTCCTGGAGGAGCCGCAAGGCGACCTCCCGGACTCCAGGAGTAAAGGGGATAGATCCCCCCAGGGCTCCAAGTCCGGCCCTAGGTCGGACACCGCTCCGGAACCTTCAAAGGTTCTAGAGTCCGGCGGGCGACCTCCTTCCAAGAGGAGCAAGCCCACCGAGCCGGTGACCCCCCTCCAACCGGAGGCGCCGGAGAATCTGTTGGAGGTGCTTAAAGGCGCCTCCATCGACGAGGAGCACCGCACCATTATGAGTGCGGTGGTCCAGAAGGTTCAGTCCGCCAAGAGAGGACTGACTGAAGCTTGTGCCAGCCTTTTAACAGGCTTTGAGGTAAGTAAAGAATGTGTAAAAATATTACCGCATAGACAGTAGCCCCTGATGCTCTGTTTGGCGTTCGGGAAGAAAAGCCGAATAGAGGATCAAATAAAATTCGCAGGAGTCTAACGAAAAGGAGTCAATATGCGTATGCAGGCTTCTCTGCTGGCGTCCGCCGCATTGACTGCGGAAGTGGACACGCTAAAGCAGAACCTCGAGCAGTCCGAGCAAGAGCTCGGGCTTGCCAAGAAGCAGCCCGAGGACAAGGAAGGTAAGAATTACCTTGTTTAAATATATAAAAAAGTGCAATTGCAAGAAATGACAGGATTATCGTGGCTATTGTAGGGGCCACGTCTGAGGTGGCGACCCTTAAGAAAGCGTTGTCTGAGGCTGAGAAGAGGGCGGCACGGAGCGCACCGAGAGGGAGAAGTATGAGGCCCAGGTTGGCGAGGTGCTGCAAGAGCTCCAGTCTCTCATGAAAAAACATGAGAGTTTGGAGCTTGACTCAAAGACGCTAGCGTCCGAGCTCGCGGCGGCTATTGAAAATGCCAAATCTGCCAAGGCCGAATCCCAGAAGGCCCTCCAGGAGTTGGATGCGGTGAAAAAGATAGCGGCGGGTAAGGCATTCTTTATGCAAAGCAAACATATAAAAGTGAGTTACTTGTTACTTACCCGAATCCGGAGCTCTCCAGGAGCATTCGCAGATTTACCCCGTAGCGTGTCCGATGCCGCCGCATTCTACCGAGCTGAGGAGGGCAGCTCGACGGAGAAGGTGTTCTGGTCTCAGTATGCTGAGGTCGGGCACCCTGTGCCCCTGAGTGACCAGCTGAAGCAACTGGTCGAGCTCCACAAGGTGTCCGAACAGGCCATGAAGGGCCTCATAGTTCGGCTGTGGCCTGGAGAGGCTCTGCCTGGGAGCTACTTCGGGCTGGTGCGGCGGCTGGTGGAGGCCTGTCCAAGGCTCGAAGTCATCAAGCGCTCCGTCTCCATCGAAGGTGCCCGTAGGGCCCTTGCCCGCGCTAAGGTGCACTGGGGCAAGCTGGATGCTGAGAAGCTTGTGAAGGACGGGCCACCGCCGGGGAAAGAGCATCGCAAGCCCGAGATGTATTATAAGGATGTTCTGAAGGGTGCCCGCCTTATGGCGGATGAATGTTCCAGGGATGTAATTTTTGAGTAAACTCGCTCGTTTTGTCCTGTGCGCTGAAAACTTGTTCATATGCGCTAAGCAATGCTTTTGGAATTTAAAATATTACCCTCTGTGCGGCCGTTTATCACTTTTGAGAGATGGCGAGTCGTCGGCTTCTGCCCCCATGCCACTAGTGCTGGGGTGTTTGGGATAAACCTGAGCGCTCTTTTTCCCATGTTTGGGTCCTTCGAGGGAGGCGCTCAGCACAACGAACAAGGCAATCGGACTATAATGCTTGAACACTCTCACTTAGCCATAGAATTCTATAATTTTAAATTTCGGCGAAGCCCCTGGTATTCGGAAGACCGAGTTCGGGGCGCTATCCACGCCTTGGCCAGACAGAGCCGACTCCTCGCTCTAAGCGGCATAAGTCTTTAGGGACTCGAAAAACCTCTCGAATAGCGACCAGCTCTCGCTTCATCATGACAGTCAGTTTTAGCTTTCTCTACTGAGGTGCTTAGCCCAGCTCAACTGGGGCACAATCGTAGTAGTTCTCCTAGTGCTACCTTAGCCGATATAGTGGAACGTAAGGCACCAAAACATAGGAGCCGGGCAAACCCAACTATTGACCCAAGACATGATTCGGAGCCGATGCATATAATGCTATAAGTTCGGGGTGCCACACTTGTTAAAGTGTTCGGGCTTCTCACACCATATTGAGGGGTACTAAAGCCCCTGGCGTATTTGGGCGTACCGAAGTGTACGGGTGCAACATGTCGTTAATGAACATATATTTGTAAAAAAGAGTAATGCAAAAATAGACAAAAGCTATGCATTGTTTATTAAAAAAGGCTGCGATCAAGGCAGAATGATACAAATAACGCGATAAGCAAAAGGTTGGACTATTTAACATGTCCGTTCCAGGGGTAGGCTGCGGAATGGTATGCGAAACAGGTATACTGCTCGTGATAGAGACCACATGGTATTTCCGTAATGCGGCGTGGCTTGTCTGCTTCCCTGGTTCTTGCATCGTTTGTGCGGCAATTGTACTGCCGGACAGGCCTTCCGAAGAATGGAGTCCTGAAAGTAAGAGAAAATTAAAAAATCGGTAGCCCCTAGTGCGGTTTAAGCCGTGCTTCGGGCGTGCCGTGATGGTGCCCCTCCCCCTGTACCCATGGTATTTCTAGAGCGTAGTTATGCACGCGAAGCACTGGTGTCGCATTTTCGCGAGGGCTGGGGTTGGGTCCGCATTGCTACGCCTGCTCGGAACGTGCCAGGCAGTCTTGTTGTAGGTTACTCCGGGCGCGCTTGACGGTGTCCGGATGTTTAATGGCCGGACTAGAGAACTACCTGGAGAGGCTGCTTTGTACTTCGCTGCGAGGGCCGCTGTGTGCTCCTCCGTCCGGAGGGAGCGTTTGGTGCTTCCATTGACCGTAATTACTCCTCGAGGGCCTGGCATGTTGAGATTAAGGTACGCGTAGTGCGGTACCGCATTGAACTTGGCGAATGTGGTTCGCCCGAGCAGTGCGCGATAGCCACTGCAGAACAGGACTATGTCGAAGATTAACTCCTCGCTTCGGAAATTATCCGGAGATCCGAACACCACTTCAAGTGTAACTGAGCCTGTACAGTTGGCCTCTACACCTGGTATGTCGCCTTTAAAGGTCGTTTTGGTGGGCTTAATCCTCGAGGGATCTATGCCCATCTTCCGCACTGTATCCTGGTAAAGCAGGTTCAGGCTACTGCCGCCGTCCATAAGGACTCTAGTGAGATGAAATCCGTCAATAATTGGGTCTAGAACCAATGCGGCGAATCCGCCATGACGGATGCTAGTGGGGTGGTCCCTTCGATCAAAGGTGATCGGGTAGGAGGACCATGGGTTGAACTTTGGGGCGACTGGCTCCATCGCGTATACGTCCCTTAACGCACGCTTCCGCTCCCTCTTGGGGATGTGGGTTGCGTATATCATGTTCACCGTCCGCACTTGTGGGGGAAAACCCTTCTGTCCACTGTTGTTCGGCGGCCGGGGCTCTTCATCATCATCACTATGCAGCCCCTTGTCTTTATTTTCGGCATTTAACTTGCTTGCCTGCTTGAACACCCAACAATCCCTGTTGGTGTGATTGGCTGGCTTTTCGGGGGTGCCATGTATCTGGCACAAGCGGTCGAGTATTTGGTCCAAACTGGACGAGCCCTGAGTATTTCTTTTGAATGCCTTTTTCCGCTGACCGGATTTATAGGCTCTGAATCCGGCATTAACTGCCGTATCCTCAGCATTGTCGCCGTTAATGCGGCGCTTTTGCTTGTTGCGACGCGACCTGCCACTACTGTCTTTGGTATCCGAATTACCAGGGTTCTTGGTCATATTGTTGCTACGAGCAAGCCAGCTGTCTTATCCCGCGCAAAAGCGGGTCATGAGTGTCGTGAGCGCTGCCATAGATTTCGGTTTTTCCTGTCGAAGGTGCCGGGCAAGCCACTCGTCACGGATATTGTGCTTGAAGGCTGCTAGGGCCTCTGCGTCCGGACAGTCGACTATTTGATTTTTCTTTGTTAGGAACTGTGTCCAGAATTGCCTCGCCGATTCCTCTAGCTGCTGAATTATGTGGCTTAGGTCATCGGTGTCTGGTGGTCGCACATAAGTGCCCTGGAAATTGTCGAGGAACGCGGCTTCCAGGTCCTCCCAACAACTGATTGATTCTGCTGGCAAGCTGTTAAGCCAATGCCGAGCTGGTCCCTTAAGTTTGAGTAGGAGGTATTTGATGGCGTGTAGATTATCGCCGCGGGCCATGTGGATATGAAGGAGATAATCCTCGATCCATACCGCAGGATCTGTTGTGCCGTCATATGATTCGGTGTTCATGGGTTTGAAACCTTCAGGGATTTGATGATCCATTACTTCCTCTGTGAAGCATTGTGGGTGTGCGGCGCCTCTGTATTGGGCTATATCACGACGTAGCTCGAACGGGCTTTGTCTATTGTGTTCGGCCGGCCGGATTTACTTGTCACAACCATAGAATTCTGCTTTGTAATTAGTTGCATCAGTGAGTGGCATCCATGCATCATGTCTAAATTCAAGAAACTTTAATTGAGGAGATTTGAAAGCCTCAAAATTTTAATTAAAAGAAGGGCAAATAACCCTGGAAATGCATCCAATGTTTCCAAAATGCTCTCCAATGATGTTTAATATTTATGGCAAGGGTTTTGATCCAAACCGAAAATATGGAACATTTTTGAGGAATTATTTTGGCCATTTGGATTTAAATCAATAAATATTTGAGTTGGACTTAATTCTTCTATAAAAGAATTGCAAGTCCAATAATCCTGAAAACCTGTGAGTGGCTTTGAATATATTGCATCAAGACACATAAATATTTTCAGAAGCTACTAAATGATTTGGTCTGTGAATCAAATCAAAACAGAATTGAAATATTAGAAAACAAAAAATAAAACAGACAGAGGCTCACCTAGAGCAAACTTACCTACGCGGCCCAGCGCCCGGCCACCAGCGGCCCAGCCCACCAGCACCTCGCCCGTCGTCTTCCTCCCCTCGCCCCGAAGCTGCTGCGTGCCCGCATCACAACAGCGGACCGCGGCCACGTCGCCTCGCCACCTCCTATTTCCCCTCTCGTCCCGATCCACGCGCTGGAGACGCCCCGCAGACCCCTCTGCCTTTCCCCTCAACCTGGAACTCTCTCCCTCTCCTCTAGCTTCTTCCCCGAGCACCAACAGAGAGCAGCCATGGACACCGTACGTCATTCGCATGGCCACCGTCGATGAGATGCCACGATTCTGTTTCTGGGAGCTCCGCCGTCGACCGAGAAGTCACCTCGACGCAGATCGTGAGTCAGGGTGCCATGAAGAGATGCCATCAACCTCCACATCGTCTCTCTGCACCGCCGGTTGCCATTGCCGATTCGCCGCCTCCATCGCGCCCACGAGCTCACTGACCATCCCTGCGTGTTCCCTGTGAGCGCCCGCTTCGAATCCCCCTCTTCCCCGGCCTCTCCGTGTCCTCTAGGCCCTAGCTGCACGGATGCCGAACTCCGGTCACCCCGCGACCTTCCGTTGGTTCCTCTGGATGCGCGCGGGCATGGGCTACCTCCTGGTGCCCTCGGCGCGTCGATCCGTCGCCTCTGGCGCAACTCTGGCGGACGCCACCGCGGTTTGAGGTCGCCGCCGGCCAAAATTCCGACGTGCTGACGGGCAACGTCATTAGCCGCGGACATCTTCGCTAATTACCCCTGGTGACACCGACAGCTGGGCCCCACGCCTAATTAACTCTGGGTTTATTTTCTGTTTAGATTAGTGCTAATCTTGCGGACCCCACGTGTCAGCGTGGACTTTGACCAAGTCAACGTTGACCGGTCCCACCTGTCATCCACCCAAACCAGCCTGAGCCACTAACGTATGGGTCCCACAGGTCAGGTTTGACCTGGCCAACCCAGTTGACCTGCTGACGTCACACCTGTGTCATGCTGACGCAGTAAAGCATTTTCTGGATTTAAGTTTATTCAGAAAATTCCAGAAAATAGTGCTAACTTCTAAAAATCATAGAAATTCAACCGTAGCTCAGAATGAAATAAATTATATACGAAAAATGATCAGAAAAATCCAATCTATCCATCTGTTCAGATTTCATGCATGTTTAAACAAGTTAACTTGCTGTTTAGCGCAAAACATGATAAGGCACTATTTGAGATCACAAGTGAGTTTGAACTTTGAATCTTTGGTTCAAAATGGCTCAAACCCATCTGGTTGTAGTTGCATTGGGCCAACACACTCATATTACCATGTCATGAGCATGCATCATATTGTGCATTGCATTGATTGTGTTTCTTTCTCAGTTGCCGGTGTTTGTCCCCTCTGAGTAGACGATGTTCCGACGATTTGATCGTTGACACTGATGAAGACCCAATGTTATCTTCAGAAGT
Organism: Aegilops umbellulata; assembly: GCA_032464435.1. Lineage (NCBI taxonomy): Eukaryota > Viridiplantae > Streptophyta > Magnoliopsida > Poales > Poaceae > Aegilops > Aegilops umbellulata. The sequence continues at coordinate 152,431,677 of CP136058.1, read as the reverse complement.
GCCAGGCAAGCAAAACCCCCTTGTTCATTCCGATACAATCCCACTCTCTCGCTCCTGCTCTCTTTTATTGCATTAGGACAACAACGATTCATCTGTTACTTGCTGCGGTAGCTGAACCCCTTTCCTCTGCATGACCTGTCATTGCCACAGTAAATAGATGAAACCCACTAGCATGAGTAGGAGTTGTTTGAGCCCTGAGGTGCCTACTCATTCATGCTTGTTTGTCATGCCTGCTACTGCTTAGAGTTGAGTCAGGTCTGATTCTTCGGGGATGAATCAGAGGTGTGTGAACATGTCCTACTGTGTGTGAGCTAAGTGTGTGAACACGATTTGGTAAAGGTAGTGGTGAGAGGCCATGTAGGAGTACATGGTGGGTTGTCTCATTGCAGCCGTCCTAAGGAACTGAGTTCTGTGTTTGTGATCCATGAACAGTTACTACCACACATTGGGCTCCGGGCGCTCCAAGCTCTCTCGACTTATTAATCAACTTGATCTCTGTCCAGGAGTTGCAACTAGTTTCAGGTGTTTGTAGGTAGTGTTAGTAGTCTACCAAGTGGCACCCGGTACAGGTGGGCTTGGGACAGACTAGGCACAGTGGCACGGTGTACCAAGTGGCACCCGGTTGGTGGGCTTGGGAACCCTGCTCACATCGTTTGGGGCCGTGAGTGTAACGCCCCGGACACACCTGCCGGTGGTCGTTACTCCTGGCGGGAACTAGACTGGCCCCACAGATCAATACTAGTCTTTTCTGCGCACTTTGTCCTCACTCGTGCGCACCCAGGAGCAACTTCCCGGTCGGTCACCCATCCTGACACTACTCCAAGCTGAGCACGCTTAACTTTGGAGTTCTGTCCGAATGGGCTCCCGGAAAAGAAGGAATTCCTTATTGATATGAGTAGTCTATCATCCCTAATAAGCCAGGCTATCACATACACCCCCACTCAGAGGAACCGACGTCCTCGTCGGGCCACAGGAACGTTCCCTCTTGGCACAAACGTCTGTGCTTCCAGTCCGGTACATGTGCCATGTCGGGTGCCACGACGGGTCACAAACGTCATGAACAACATGACCACGCACCTGTCCGCAACCATCCGTGTAACCGCGAGGGTCGGCTCTGATACCAACTTGTAACGCCCCGGACACACCTGCCGGTGGTCGTTACTCCTGGCGGGAACTAGACTGGCCCCACAGATCAATACTAGTCTTTTCTGCGCACTTTGTCCTCACTCGTGCGCACCCAGGAGCAACTTCCCGGTCGGTCACCCATCCTGACACTACTCCAAGCTGAGCACGCTTAACTTTGGAGTTCTGTCCGAATGGGCTCCCGAAAAAGAAGGAATTCCTTATTGATATGAGTAGTCTATCATCCCTAATAAGCCAGGCTATCACAGTGAGAGACTTGCGTGGTTAGTCAGGTCGTGGCCGACTCCCTCGCCTAGCTTCCGCTTGAAGGTTGCCGAGGTACATGACGTGTACAGGGCGATAAGTGGCGAGAGCGTGTGTGAAGAAGTACACCCCTGCAGGGTTATCATTATCTATTCGAATAGCCGGATTCCTCGGATATGGAAACTTGGACCCCTTGCATAGTTCATAGACAAGTGAAAGTGGATACTCTAAAATGCGCAAGATAAGCATGAGTGCTATGGATGTCCTTCTTGTAGGGAGACGGGAGCGGATCCATAGTGGTGTATTGATATGGTGAATATGTGGACTCGTGTGCGCCGCCTCAAAAGAGTTACTTGCAGTCGTAGTACAGGATAGCCACCGAGTCAAAGCTGGCTTGCTGCAGTTAAACTCCACCACCCACTTTATTGATACCGATGCATATGTAGCTAGTTCTGATGTAAGTCTTGCTGGGTACATTTGTACTCATGTTTGCCTATTTTATGTTTTGCAGAGAGACATCAGTCTCGCTAGTAGTTCCGCGTGGACTTCGACGTTTAGCTTGTTACCTCAGCTACGATCATGTGCCCTCGGCAGGATCTGGTAGATAGTCAGGCTTCTCAGCCTTTTTCATTTGTAGATGTCTATACTCAGACATGTTAAGCTTCCGCGTGTGCTTGTTGTTTGTATGCTCTGAATGTTGCGTCATGAGACCCATGTTTGTAATATCTTGCTCCTCGGAGCCTAATGTTGAGTCTTGTTCCTTGATTTCCCAATGGATTATCAGACGGAGCACTACATTCACAAAGCTGTTTCTAATTTTGGGAAACTTCTTGTCTGGCCGCGCCCGGGGCATAACAAAGCCAGAGTTCTGGTTAAGTGTCATATTAAGGATGTTGCTGAGGTGCCCCATAGTCTCTTGGTCTCAAGAGTTGGATTACTGCTAGGTCTTGCTCGTTCATGGTTAGTCCCTGTGTATGTGCTAAATGGCAGCAACACAATACCCAATCTCATTGGCAATGAAGAGGCTCCCCCCTCCTGAATGCCTCACCACACCCATATGAGCTTCCGTATTATACACTCATGCAGCAGGCAAGAATCGATGAGATGAATGCGCAAGATGCTCTGAATGCAGCGGCCTGGAATGCTCCGGAACCAGAACATGAACAACTCCAGGAGAATGGGTGGCACATGTGGCCCGTGGTCCCTCCACCGTACACTGGTTTCAGTTTCAGAAACTTCTTCCAATACGATGGGCCATCTTTGATGGACGGTGTAGACCCAAAGCACAATGTTCAGGATAATCTGTCAGATGTTTGGTCTTCTGATTCTAAATTTCAAGCGGTGGAAGCATTGGCAGATGGTTTTGTTCTTGGCAACCCTGTTGCTCGTCTTGCATTCGTCAGAGCTGGTGGAGATTCTGCCAACTTCTTTGTGGTTGCTAATCACGAGCTTCTGCTTTGGATTGGAGGGATGCTCAAATGGATTTATACCCCTGCACTCACTTTTGGGAAACCCTCTGCCGTCATGCTGCCTCTGAATCCTTTTAAGGTCATCCAACATCAACTGAATACACTAGCTGCAGCCTGGCTTGACTGTGTTGCTCTAGTGCCTGATATTCTGTCAGCGATTTTCTGCTCAAAGTTTCAGTTGGGTGCTGCTGTTGTCCCTCGAGTTATGCTGCAGGAACCCTATGCTGGCAGATCTGCTCTGCTTGATGTTGATTGGGAGATGGAGGCCCGCTCCCCTGGCCTTAAAGCCATTCCTCAACTGGTTTCTGGTGGGTCTGAGATTCAGACAGGTACTGCCCTTCAGGTGATCGCCTCCTCCTCCCTCTACAATGCACCGCAATCCCGTAATGCCCTGGTGCCTCTCGACACCACAGCGGTCAGAAGGAGCACTCGATCCAACAAATATGATGGCTTTAAGGTCAATCATGTCACTGACAACAAACGCTCCAAGTCAAGGGTGAAACCTCGTGCAACTCCATTTATATCTGCAGTTTCTTTGGCTGCTGCTCCTGTGCAGGTTGCTGCTAGTACATGCCCACCACTCACTCCGGTTGAAGATCTCCAGCAGATGGGTCGACACTGCGGGATTGCACAGGAAGCCCTCTCTCCTGAGAAGCTGCTGGATCGCCAGCGCTCATCCTCTAGAGCCAGCGACTAGTCTCCCCCCTGCTGTCAATGAATTAGTCTTGGAATATCCTGTCATGGAATATCAGAGGCATCAACTCTGATAAAAAACTTTTGGCTCTTAGGAATGCGATTGATACTAGCGGTTGTGCTGTGATATGTATCCATGAAACTAAGCGTGAAGCTTTTGATCTAGCGTTTATTAAAACTTTCTGTCCTAAACGCTTTGATAAGTTTGTGTTTACGCCTTCAGTTGGTGCTTCGGGCGGGATTGTTACTATCTGGAATAGTTCTGTGTTTGTGGGCATGCCTTGGTTTGTTGACTCATTTGCGGTCGGTGTTTCTTTTGTTGCCACCCAATCCAGTGAATCTTGGAAGCTAGTCAATGTCTATGGGCTGTGCACGGGCCAACGTAGGCTGGATTTTACTAATTGGTTGTTTGATCTAAATATCCCTAATGATGAGAACTGGCTGATCCTGGGGGACTTTAATTTCATTCATTCTACCAGTAATAGAAACAAACCAGGTGGAGATGTTGTGGATATGTTGCTTTTTAATGAAATCATTAGGGCGCAATCATTAATGGAACTCCCGGTTAAGGGAAGAACTTATACCTGGAGCAATATGCAAGATGATCCCCTTCTCGAACAGTTGGATTGGTTCTTCTCATCCACTTGCTGGACCACCTACTTTCCAAACACGATGATCCTGCCGTTGGGGAAACCTGTTTTTGATCATATCCCATGTGTGGTAACAATTGAATCAAAAATCCCCAGGTCAAAACTTTTTCGTTTTGAGAATTTCTGGATTAATCATGGAGGTTTCTCTGAAGTGGTTGCAGCTTCCTGGTCCAAGCCTTGCCATGCCCAAAACTCTGCTGCTAGAATTTGTAAAAAACTTAAAACCTTGAGATACGATCTCAAGAGATGGAGCAGAGGTATCTCGAAGCTGAAGGTTATGATACAGAATAGCAATGAAGTGCTGGCCATGATGGACACCCTTGAGGACCAAAGACCTCTATTTATCCAAGAGTCAAACTTCAGACATATTCGAAAGCTCCATCTGCACACTGCTAAAATACCAGAATGAGTATTGGAGGAAATGATGCATAGTCAGGTTCTTCAGGTTTGCAGATGAGAACACAAAGCTCTTCCAGTCCCTAGCCACTGAGAGATACAAGCATAATTCTATTGCTTCACTTCGTCAGCATAACGTGGAAATCACAGATCATGCTGGCAAAGAAGGCGTGCTGTATAACACATACAAGGAGCGATTGGGTTCTTCTAAGCCCACTAATATGCGCTTTAACCTCTCCAGAATTATCCGGAGGATTGAGGGACTGGAACAACTGTCGGCACCTTTCACTAACGAGGAGATTGACACTGTTATCAAGGAGATGCCTGGTGACAGAGCCCCTAGCCCCGATGGTTTTAACGGATGCTTTCTTAAGAGTTGCTGGCAGATCATCAAAAAAGATTTCTATAAAATGTGGCATGATTTCCATGCAGGAACTCTTGATATCACCAGCATTAGTGAGGGCTACATTACTCTGATCCCCAAGATCTCCTCTCAAGAAACTGCGAATGATTACAGACCAATCACTCTGCTTAACTGCTGTCTGAAAATTATCAAGAAAATCCTGGCTAATCGGCTGCAGAAAGTCATTCTTAGGATCATCCACAAGAACCAGTACGGTTTCATTAAGGGGAGGACGATCCAAGATTGTTTGGCATGGAGCTTTGAATATATCCACCAATGACAGGCCTCAGGAAGGGAGATAATCCTCCTCAAGCTTGACTTTGCCAAGGCTTTTGACACGATCGAACATGTTCCCATGCTTGAGATTATGAAGCATATGGGTTTCGATGATAAATGGCTTCGCTAGATGGAATCAATCTTTGGGTCTGGGGTCTCATCGGTTCTCCTCAATGGAGTCCCTGGTCGAAAATTTCAGTGCAAATGTGGCGTGCGACAGGGTGATCCTCTCTCACCGCTCATTTTTGTTCTTGCTGCTGACCTCCTTCAAGCTGCAATTAATGATGCATTTTCCAGTGGCCTTATTGAGCTTCCCCTCCCCCGAGACAATACTGTTGATTTCTCGGTAGTGCAGTATGCCGACGACACGATTCTGGTGATGCGGGCGTGTACTGATCAAGCTGCTCGTATGAAAGGCATTCTGGAAGATTATGCTGCGTCCGTAGGTTTGAAAATAAATTTTCACAAATCAACTCTTATCCCCGTTAACATTGATTCTCAGCGTGCTAGTGAAATGGCCAGTGTTTTTGGATGTTCTGTCGGTTCTTTACCTTTCACTTACCTTGGCCTTCCCATGGGGACGACAAGGCCCAGCATTTTGGATCTCATGCCGATGGTGCACGCTGTTGAAAGGAATACATCCACTGCGCTCTCTCTGCTGTCGTCAGGAGCAAAACTGACCTTGGTAAATTCGATAGTGACGTCAATGCTGATCTATGCAATGTGCACAATCAAACTGCACCCGAAGGTGGTTGAACATTTGGATAAATTACGCCGTTACTGTCTCTGGGCGAAAAACTCTGACGATGGGGTCAAGAATAACTCGCTTGCAGCCTGGGAGCTCGTTTGCCGTCCGAAACGGTGTGGTGGACTTGGTGTTATCGACATCAAGACGCAGAATGTAGCCTTGATCCTAAAACACCTGTTCAAATTCTACAATCATGCAGATGTACCCTGGGTGGAGCTGATTTGGAACACATACTATTCCAACAAAGTCCCTCATGCCGTTGACACTGTGGGGTCCTTCTGGTGGAAAGATGTAATGCAGCTCAATGGGATTTTCCGTGGAATCACCAGGGTCGTGCCAGGTGATGGTTCTAGCTCTTTGTTTTGGAAGGATGTCTGGCATGAAGGTGATGACGATGTTGCAATCATGGAGAGGTACCCGCGGGCTTTTTCCTTCTGCCTAAATGAGGATGACTCTATTGCTAAAATCCTCACGGCCATAGATCCGGCCTCGATATTCAGCCTGCCCCTCTCAACACAGGCAAGAGAGGAGGTCAGGCAAATTCAGCTTGCCTCGCTACATGTGGGTGTGGTCGCCGGCAGCCATGATGCCTGGGACTGCACGCTCGGACGTTATTCTTCGAAGAGGTTCTATGATCACTGTTTCAAGGAGATCACGGCGGATGAGGCCTTCAGCTGGCTCTAGAAGGCCAAGAGCCCCATCAAGTTCGAATTGTTCGGGTGGTTGCTTCTGGTGGATCGTCTGAACACCAAGAATATGCTTAAACGCCGACACTTCGCCGTCACCGGGAACACCTATACGTGCATGCTTTGTCAAACCCCCCCCCCCGAAGAAACCGTTGAACACTTGTTATTCTTATGTCCATTTAGTCAACAGTGCTGGAGTAAAGTTGGGGTGACCTGGCCAGTCGATGGCAATAGACTGGACCTGCTACACGGGGGGAGAGATACCTGGAGACAGCCCATCTTCATGGACATTTTTCTGATGGCAGCTTGGAGCCTGTGGATGGAACGAAACAATCAACAGTTCAGAGGGATCCCACATTCTTTTAGGGCTTGGCTGGCCAGGTTCAAATACCTCCTGGAGTTGCTGGTCCATAATTGCAGGGAGGAGCTTCGTCCTTTCCTATCTAGCTACATTGTAAATTTGGGACGCTAGTGCTGTTCGATTCATATCTAGCCCGTGCGGCTGGGGGCCCGTTCTAATAGCCCCCCTTGTAACACCTATGTAATTGTCCCTTTGTGAGTAATACAAAAGTCAGTGGGAGCCTCTCCCACTGTCGTTCACTTTCAAAAAAAATACTTGAGTCGTAGAGTCTTGTTGTGATGCCATGTTGTATTTACACATGTCGAGCATATTGTGTGTATGATTGAATTGCTTGGTATGTGTGGGATCCGACAATCTAGTTGTTTATCCTTGGCAGCCGCGCTTATGGGGAAATGTAGTCTAGTGCTTCCTTGAGCCATAGTAGTCCGCTACAGCCCGGTTCACCTGCTCAGGACACTTGACTGGCCGGCATGTGTTTGACTTCGTTCCTGTGTCTGTCCCTTAGGGGAAATGTCACGCGGTGACATCCGGAGTCCTGCCTAGCCTGCTACAGCCCGGGTTACCGGAGTCCTGTTAGCCCAGTGCTACATCCCGGATTCGCACGCTGCTGACCGACATGCTCGAAGTTGATTCATGTATGCCTATCCCCATGGGTTAGTGCCGCTTTGGGTTCACGACTAGCCATGTCGGCCCGGGTTCTTTTTCATATGGATGCTAGCGACACTACCATATACGTGAGCCAAAAGGCGCAAACGGTCCCGGGCCAGGTAAGGTGGCACCCGTGGGAATACCGTGCGTGAGGCTGCAAAGTGATATGATGTGTTACATGCTAGATCAGTGTGACTTAGGATCGGGGTCCTGACATTACTATATCCGGAGTGACGATCACCGTCACGTGCCATGGGGCGCCCGCGCGGTCCGTAGATCGATCTTGTTTGCCTTGCCTTGTCCTCCAATATATCTCACAAGTCTGGCGCATTTTCCCGTGCCTTGGTATGTTTTGAGCGGCGCCGGGGTGCGGCTTGAGTGGAGGGCCGAGAGGCCTCTCTGTCGTGGCCACGAGGTGGCCGGTCGGCCGTATCATGTACTGGTGATGTAGGTTTAAGTGGTTCCTCCTCTAATTGGGGTAGCAACCTGCGCTTTGGGTAGCTCTTGGAGGGGCGTTCGAGTTCATACTCTTCGGCCGCAAGGACTTCAGTCCATCTGTCGGCTAGCAAATCTTGATCAGCTCTAAGCTGTTGTTGTTTTTTCTTGAGGTTGTTTGTCGTGGCCATAAGCCTGAGTTGAAAATGCTCTTGCTCGACGGGATCCTCTAGCACGACGAATTCGTCATCGTCGAGGCTTGCCTCGTCTTCGGAGGGAGGCATATAATTATCGTCCTCGACCTCTCTGTCTGCCGCTCTCTCATGAGGGATGGCTTCTCCATCCTCCTGTGCTGAATCTTGCTGGAGGGTGTTTTCTTTGGCACTGTCCGGAGTAATATTATCTCCCGTGCCGGAATCACCGTTTTTGCTTTGGCGGGATTTAGAGCGGCGCCGCTGACGCCGGCTCTTAGGTTGTTTCTTGGAGGGGTCATCCTCCGCTGTTCCATTGCCATCTCCTTCTTTTGGGGTGTCCATCATGTATATGTCATATGACGAGGTGGCTTTCCAGTGCCCTATAGGCGCTGGTTCTTGATCGTCTCCTGCATCGGTGTCCATACCGTCGATGTCTTCGGAGTTGAAGTCAAGCATGTCGGTTAAATCGTCGACAGTGGCTACAAAGTGGGTGGTGGGTGGGCTTTGAATTTCTTCATCGTCCGTATCCCAACCTTGCCGACCGTAGTCCGGCCAGGGCTCTCCTGATAAAGAGAGAGACTTTAGTGTCTTCAGAATATCGCCGAAAGGCGAGTGCGGAAAGATGTCCGCGGCGGTAAACTCCATGATCGGCGCCCAATCTGATTCGATCGGCAGGGGCGCAGAGGGCTTGGAGTCCAGAGAGGAGTCCGGCTCCTTGGAGTCACGAGCCTCGCGGAGTGCGGGGCTGGTGTTCGGCTCGATCGCCGTAGGGATCGCAGCCCCTGAGGCGGCGTCCAACCACCCATCCTCGATCGACGCAGTTGGCTCCGAATTAAGGGTCGAAGCCGATGCGGGTGCGGCCTCCAGGGCACTGTTCGGCGGCAGAGCTAGATCATGCCCGTCGTGACAGTGCGGCGTGCTCGGCAGTGGCTCGAATCCGTCGAAGATCAAGTCCCCGCGGATGTCAGTCGTGTAGTTTAAACTTCCAAATCTGACCTGATGGCCAGGGGCGTAGCTTTCGATCTGCTCCAGATGGCCAAGCGAATTGGCCCGCAGTGCGAAGCCGCCGAAGACGAAGATCTGTCCGGGGAGAAAGGTCTCACCCTGGACTGCGTCGCTATTGATGATCGGAGGAGCCATCGGGCCTAAAAGTGACGACACAGAGGAACTCTCAATGAAAGCACCAATGTCGGTGTCAAAACCGGCGGATCTTGGGTAGGGGGTCCCGAACTGTGCGTCTAGGCGGATGGTAACAGGAGACAAGGGACACGATGTTTTTACCCAGGTTCGGGCCCTCTCGATGGAGGTAAAACCCTACTCCTGCTTGATTAATATTGATGATATGGGTAGTACAAGAGTAGATCTACCACGAGATCAAGGAGGCTAAACCCTAGAAGCTAGCCTATGGCATGATTGTTGTTCTGTCCTACGGACTAAAACCCTCCGGTTTATATAGACACAGGAGAGGGTTAGGGTTACACAGAGTCGGTTACAATGGTAGGAGATCTACATATCCGCATCGCCAAGCTTGCCTTCCACGCCAAGGAAAGTCCCTTCCAGACACGAGACGAAGTCTTCAATCTTGTATCTTCATAATCCAGGAGTCCGGCTGAAGGTATAATCCGGCTATCCGGACACCCCCTAATCCAGGACTCCCTCACCCCCTCTATGCAGCGGTGTAACCTCTCTCTTACCCGCTGTAATCTCTACTTATAGATGGTGCTCAACGCTATATCTTATTTCCCATTGATGTATGGCTATCCTATGATGTTTGAGTAGATCCGTTTTGTCCTATGGGTTATTTGATAATCAAGATTGGTTTGAGTTGCAGGTTTTATTACTGGTGTTGTCCTATGGTGCTCTCCGTGTCGCGCAAGCCTGAGGGATCCCCACTGTTGGGTTTGCAATATGTTCATGATTTGCTTATGGTGGGTGGCGTGAGGGACAGAAGCACAGACTCGAGTAAGTAGGTTGTTTGCGTATGGGATAAAGAGGACTCGATGCTTTAATACTATGGTTGAGTTTTTACCTTGATGATCTTTAGGAGTTGCGGATGCTTGCTAGAGTTCCAATCATAAGTGCATCTGATCCAAGTAGAGAAAGTATGTTAGCTTATGGCTCTCCCTCAAATAAAATTGCAATAATGATTACCGGTCTAGTTATCGATTGCCTAGGGACAAATAACTTTAAAATAATTTAGTTGTGTCTTTATCTAAACAGCCCCTTCTTTTTATTTACGCGCTCTTTATTATCTTGCAAACCTATCCAAAAACACCTACAAAGTACTTCTAGTTTCATACTTGTTCTAGGTAAAGCGAACGTTAAGCGTGCGTAGAGTTGTATTGGTGGTCAATAGAACTTGAGGGAATATTTGTTCTACCTTTAGCTCCTCGTTGGGTTCGACACTCTTACTTATCGAAAGAGGCTACAATTGATCCCCTATACTTGTGGGTTATCAAGACCTTTTTCTGGCGCCGTTGCTGGGAGTTATAGCGTGGGGTGAATATTCTCGTGTGTGCTTGTTTGCTTTATCACTAAGTAATTTTTATTTGCTGTTCTTAGTTGTTTTCTATCTTTAGTTATGGGTAGGAAACACAAAATACCAAATAAATTAGTTTTACCTACTGAACCAATGGTTGAAGAACCACTCAAAATCTATCACACTCCTGAAGCTTATTACTTGGATCATCTTCGATCCCTATGTGCTCGTGCTGAAACCCCAACTAGCTTAGTTGAGGGAAAATCCTTAGATGAGCATGCTTGTTATGTGCGACACCGTATATCTGAAAAGGGGAAACGTTTACTGGATCAAATTCATCGTTTGCAATGCTATGCTTGGAATTTTATGTGAAATATATGATGTTACTTGTTGTTCTGAAAACCCTAAGAAACACCTTCCCTACCAATGTGAGTTTATTGATAATGGAATCGTATCTTCTTATGCTAAAGGTGTTTATAATTACTATGATGTTCAACAAATTGAAGAATTTGTTGCTTTTAAGGGTTCTTACGAAATTGCTTCTTTGATTGAAATGTATGATGCTAGTCTTTACAAATCTGAAAATTTTGCCATACTTAAATATTTCTGTGATAATGATGCTTCTAATGCCTATGTTGAACCATATATTGCGGACTACTCCGCTGTCCAACAAGAGACTAATATTTTGCAGGAGTCTATGGAAGAAGAAATTGATGAAACTGTGAGCTCATTGGATAAAAAAGATGATGAGGAGAGCGAAGAACAAAAGGAGGAAGAGCGGATTAGCTACCCGTGCCCACCTTGTAATGAGAGTAACTCTTCAACTCATACATTGTTTAATTTCCCTTCGTGCTTACAGAAGGATGATTGCTATGATGACTATTGTGATCCCGTTGTTTCTCCTGAAATATCCCTTTTTGATGATGCTTGCTATGCTTGTGGCCAAGATACGAATATGAATTATGCTTATGGAGATGAACTTGCTATAGTTCCTTATGTTAAACATTAAATTGTTGCTATTGCACCCACACATGATAATCCTATTATCTTTTTGAATTCTCCCAACTACACTATATCGAAGAAGTTTACCCTTATTAAGGATTATATTGATGGGTTGCATTTTACTATTACACATGATGATTTTGATAGATATAATATGCATGTGCTTGCTGCTCCTACTTGCAATTATTATGAAAGAGGAACTATATCTCCACCTGTGTATGTTTCCCACACGCTAAAATTGCAAGAAACTGCTTATGCTATGTATTGGCCTTTACTTGATGTGCATGAATTGTTCTTTTATGACATGCCGGTGCATAGGAAGAGAGTTAGACTTCGTAATTACTTGATATATGTTACTTTGTGCTCACTATTAAATGCCAAATCATTGCTAATTAAAATTGGCTTTGATATACCTTGGGATCCGGGTGGATCCATTACTTGAGCATTATATGCCTAGCTTAATGGCTTTAAAGAAAGCGCTGCCAGGGAGACAACCCGGAAGTTTTAGAGAGTCATTTATTTCTGTTGAGTGCTTTTATATAGTTTAAAAACAAAAAAATAAAGAGGGGAACCTAAAAACTTTTTTGAAAAGGAAAGTGAAAGTGAGAAAGACGAGCATTGTTAAAGTGGAAGCTAGCCTTGAACTTCGTTCATGCCCATGGAAACTTTATGAATCTTAATTACAGAAACTTTTCAACAAAAATAATTATCTCCTTGTACAATTCCATTGTATTATAAAAATAATGTGCCAAGGTTTGCCTTTAGGATGTTTACAATGCTTGTTGGTTTGTATGGTGTGTAGGACAGAAACTTTGGTTGTAGTGCGCGATTTTTAAATTTTTACTGGAACGTCAAATGGTTCTGATTCTTTTTGCACTGTATTTCTATAAATTTTTTCCTAACTTTTGCAGAATTTTTCAAGTACCAGAAGTATGTTTAATGTTCAGATTATTACAGACAGTTCTGTTTTAGACAGATTCTGTTTTTGATGCATAGTTTGCTTGTTTTGATGAAACTATCAATTTATATCAGTGGATTAAGCCATGAAAAAGCTATATTACAGTAGACACAATGCAAAAACAAAATATGAATTGGTTTTCAACAGTACCTAGAGTAGTGATTTGCTTTATTATACTAACGGATCTTACCGAGTTTTCTGTTGAAGTTTAGTGTGGATGAAGTGTTCGATGATCGAGAAGGTCTTGATGTGAGAAGAAGGAAGAGAGGCAAGAGCTCAAGCTAGGGGATGCCCAAGGCACCTCAAGTAAATATTCAAGGAGACTCAAGCGTCTAAGCTTGGGGATGCCCCAAAAGGCATCCCCTCTTTCTTCAAAAATATATCGGTATGTTTTCGGATTCGTTTCGTTCATACGATATGTGCAAATCTTGGAGCTTCTGTTGCATTTAGTTTTCATTTTTCTTTTATGCAACAAGCTGGTATGAGATAGTCCTTGGTTTATTTATAGAATTCTCTATGCACTTCATTTATATCTTTTGAGTATGGCTTTATAGAATGCTTCATGTGCTTCACTTACATCATTTGAAGTTTGGATTGCATGTTTCTCTTTACATAGAAAACCGCCATTTGTAGAAAGAATTAAACTCTCTTGCTTCACTTATGTCTATTTAGAGAGATGACATGAACTGGTCATTCACATGGTTAGTCATAAAATCCAACATAAAACTTGTACATCACTGAATATGATATGTTTGATTCCTTGCAATAGTTTTGCGATATAAAGGTAGTGATATTAGAGTCGTGATAGTTGAGTAATTGTGAAATTGAGAAATACTTGTGTTGAGGTTTGCAAGTCCCGTAGCATGAATGTATGGTGAACCGTTATGAAACGAAGTTGGAGCATGAGGTGTTCTTTGATTGCTTTCCTTATGAGTGGCGGTCAGGGACGAGCAATGGTCTTTTCCTACCAGTCTATCCCCCTAGAGGCATGCGTAGTAGTACTTTTCTTCGAGGGCTAATAAAATTTTGCAATAAGTATATGAGTTTTGTATGACTAATGTGAGTCCATGGATTATACACACTCTCACCCTTCCATCATTGCTAGCCTCTTCGGTACCGTGCATTGCCCTTTCTCACCTCGAGAGTTGGTGCAAACTTTGCTGGTGCATCCAAACCCCGTGATACGATACGCTCTATCACACATAAACCTCCTTATATCATCGTCAAAACAGCCACCATACCTACCTATCATGGCATTTTCATAGCCATTCCGAGATATATTGCCATGCAACTTCCATCATCATCATATACATGACTTGAGCATTTATTGTCATATTGCTTTGCATGATCGTAAGATAGCTAGCATGATGTTTTCATGGCTTGTCCGTTTTTTGATGTCATTGCTATGCTAGATCATTGCACATCCCGGTACACCGCCGGAGGCATTCATATAGAGTCATATCTTTGTTCTAGTATCGAGTTGTAATATTGAGTTGTAAGTAAATAAAAGTGTGATGATCATCATTATTAGAGCATTGCCCCCCCCCCCAAAGAGAGGCCAAAGAAGCCAAAATAAAAAAATGGGGCCAAAGAAGACCACAAAAAAAAGCGGCAATGTTACTATCCTTTTACCACACTTGTGCTTCAAAGTACCACCATGTTCTTCATGATAGAGAGTCTCTTGAGTTATCACTTTCATATACTAGTGGGAATTTTCATTATAGAACTTGGCTTGTATATTCCAACATTGGGCTTCCTCAAATGCCCTAGGTCTTGATGAGCAAGCAAGTTGGATGTAAACCCACTTAGTTTCAGTTTCAGCTTTCATACACTTATAGCTCTAGTGCATCCGTTGCATGGCAATTCCTACTCCTCACATTGACATCAATTAATGGGCATCTCCATAGCCCGTTGATTAGCCGCGTCGATGTGAGACTTTCTCCTTTTGTCTTCTCCACATAACCCCCATATTATTCTTTTCCACCCATAGTGCTATGTCCATGGCTTGCGCTCATGTATTGCGTGAGGGTTGAAAAAGCTGAAGCGCATTAAAAAGTATGAACCAATTGACCGGCTTGTCATCGGGGGTGTGCATGATGTGTATTTTGTGTGGTGAAGATGGAGCATAGCCAGACTATATGATTTTGTAGGGATAACTTTCTTTGGCCTTGTTATTTTGAAAAGACATGATTGCCTTATTAGTAGGCTTGAAGTATTATTGTTTTTATGTCAAAAGATAGACTATTGCTTTCAATCACTCGTGTCTTAATATTCATGCCATGATTAGATATGTGATCAAGATTATCCTAGGTAGCATTCCGCATCAAAAATTATCTTTTTTATCATTTACCTACTCGAGGACGAGCAGGAATTAAGCTTGGGGATGCTGATACGTCTCCGTCGTATCTATAATTTTTGATTGTTCCATGCCAATATTCTACAACTTTCATATACTTTTTGGCAACTTTTTATACTATTTTTGGGACTAACATATTGATCTAGTGCCCAGTACCAGTTGCTGTTTGTTGCATGTTTTTGTTTCGCAGAATATCCATATCAAACAGAGTCCAAACGGGATAAAAACGGACGGAGATTATTTTTGGAATATTCGGAGAATATGGGAAGAAAAATCCGCGCGAGACGGTGCCCGAGGAAGGCACGAGGCATGGGGGCGCGCCCACCCCCTGGGCGCGCCCCTGACCCTCGTGGCCCCCCCCATAAGGCGGTTGATGTCCTTCTTCGGTCGCAAGAAAGCTAATTTTTAGGAAAAAATCACGGCGAAGATTTCAGTCCAATCGGAGTTACGGATCTCCATATATATACGAAATAGTGAAAGGGCAGCATAAGAGAACGCAGAAACAGAGAGAGACAGAGAGACAGATCCAATCTCGGAGGGGCTTTCACCCCTACCACGCCATGGAGGCCAAGGACCAGAGGGGAAACCCTTCTCCCATCTAGGGTGGAGGTCAAGGAAGAAGAAGACGAATGCCCCCCCCTCTCCCCTTCTCTTCCGGTGGCGCCGGAACGCTGCCTGGCCATCATCATCACTGCAATCTTCACCAACAACTTCACCGCCATCATCACCAACTCTTCCCCCCTCTATGCAGCGGCGTAACCTCTCTCTTACCCGCTGTAATCTCCAATAACCTATGATGTTTGACTAGATCCATCTTGTCCTATGGGTTATTTGATGATCAAGATTGGTTTTAGTTGCAGGTTTTATTATTGGTGCTGTCCTATGGTGCTATCCGTGTCGCGCAAGCGTGAGGGATCCCCGCTGTAGGGTTTGCATATGTTCATGATTTGCTTATGGTGGGTGGCGTGAGTGACAGAAGCACAGACCCGAGTAAGTAGGTTGTTTGCCTATGGGATAAAGAGGACTTGATGCTTTAATGCTATGGTTGGGTTTTTAACTTAATGATATTTAGTAGTTGCGTATGCTTGCTAGAGTTCCAATCATAAGTGCATATGATCCAAGTAGAGAAAGTATGTTAGCATATGCCTCTCCCTCAAATAAAATTGCAATAATGATTACCGGTCTAGTTATCGATTGCCTAGGGACAAATAACTTTCTCGTGACAACAAGCTCTCTACTAAAAATAATTTAGTTGTGTATTTATCTAAACATCCCCTACTTTTTATTTACGCGCTCTTTATTATCTCGCAAACCTATCCAAAAACACCTACAGAGTACTTCTAGTTTCATACTTGTTCTAGGTAAAGTGAACGTTAAGCGTGTGTAGAGTTGTATCGGTGGTCGACAGAACTTGAGGGAATATTTGTTCTACCTTTAGCTCCTCGTTGGGTTCTACACTCTTACTTATTGAAGGAGGCTACAATTGATCCCCTATACTTGTGGGTTATCACTCGTCCCCGACGCCACTCATAAGGATGACAATCAAAGAACACCTCATGTTTCAAATTTGTTACATAACGTTTACCATACATGCATGCTACGGGACTTGCAAACTTCAACACAAGTATTTCTCAAATTCACAACTACTCAACTAGCACAACTTTAATATCACTATCTCCATATCTCAAAACAACTATCAAGTATCAAACTTCTTTTAGTATTCAATGCACTTATATGGAAGTTTTTATCTTGGATGCCTATCATATTAGGACTAAATTTATAACCAAAGCAAATTACCATGATGTTCTAAAGGACTCTCAGAATAATATAAGTGAAGCATGATAGATCAATTATTTCTATAAAATATAACCACCACCGTGCTCTAAAAGATATAAGTGAAGCACTAGAGCAAAATTGTCTAACTCAAAAGATATAAGTGAAACACATAGAGTATTCTAATAAATTCCGAACAATGTGTGTCTCTCTCAAAAGGTGTGTACAACAAGGATGATTGTGGACAACTAACAAGCAAATACTCAAATCATATGAGACGCTCCAAGCAAAACACATATCATGTGGTGAGTAAAAATATAGCTCCAAGTAAAGTTACCGATTGACGAAGACAAAAGAGGGGATGCCTTCCGGGGCATACCCAAGCTTAGAATTTTGGGTTGTCCTTATATTTTACCTTGGGGTGCCTTGGGAATCCCCAATCTTAGGCTCTTTCCACTCCTTGTTCCATAATCCATCAAATCTTTAACCAAAACTTGAAAACTTCACAACACAAAACTTAACAGAAAATCTCGTGAGCTTAGCGAAAGAAAAGAAAACACCACTTGAAGGTACTGTAATGAACTCATTCTTTATTTATATTGGAGTTAAAACTACTTTATTCCAACTTCTCTATGGTTCATAACCTCCGATACTAGCCATAGATTCATCAAAATAAGCAAACAACACACGAAAAACAGAAACTGTCAAAACAGAATAGTCTGTAGTAATCTGTAACTAACGCAAACTTATGAAACTCCAAAAATTCTAAAATAACTTTCTAGATGTGAGGAATTTATCTATTAATCATCTGCAAAAAGAATAAACTAAATAGCACTCTCCAGTAAAAATTTGAAGCTAATCTCGTGAGCGCTAAAGTTTCTGTTTTTTACAGCAAGATCGCAAAGACTTTCCCCAAGTCTTCCCAAAGGTTCTAGTTGGCACAAACACTAATTAAAACACAAACACACGTCTAAAAATAAGATATATGGATTCTTTACTCCTAAACAGAACCAAAAAGCAAAACACTGAAATAAAATTGGGTTGCCTCCCAACAAGCGCTATCGTTTAACGCCCCTAGCTAGGCATAAAGGCAAGGATAGATCTAGGTGTTGCCATCTTTGGTAGGCAATCCATAAGTGGCTCTCATGATAGATTCATAAGGTAATTTTATTTTCTTTCTAGGAAAGTGTTCTAGGAAAGTGCCTTTCCTTAACGGAAATTGGAATCTAATATTCCCTTCCTTCATATCAATAATTGCACCAATCATTCTAAAGAAAGGTCTACCAAGAATAATAGGACATGAAGGATTGCAATCTATATCAAGAACAATGAAATCTACGGGCACATAATTCCTATTTGCAACAATAAGAACATCATTAATTCTTCCCATCTTAATGGTGGAATCCGCAGGGTGCAAGTTTAAAGGACAATCATCAAATTCACGGAAACCTAGCAAATCACACAAAGTCTTTGGAATCGTGGAAACACTAGCACCCAAATCACACAAAGCATAGCATTCATGATCTTTAATTTTAATTTTAATATAAGGTTCCCACTCATCATAAAGTTTTCTAGGGATAGAAACTTCCAATTCAAGCTTTTCTTCATAAGATTGCATTAAAGTATCAACAATATGTTTAGTAAAAGCCTTATTTTGACTATAAGCATGCGGAGAATTTAACACGGATTGCAACAAGGAAATACAATCTATTAAAGAAAAATTATCATAACTAAATTCCTTGAAATCCAAGATAGTGGGTTCATTGCTATCTAAAGTTTTGACCTGTTCCATCCCACTTTTACCAAATTTTGCATCAAGATCTAAAATCTCCGAATCATTGGGACGCATTTTAACTAAAGTTGACTCGTCTCTAGTCCCATAATTATCAAGATTCATATTGCAAAACAAAGTTTTAATAGGGGACACATCAATTACTCTTAGATCTTCATCTTTATTATCATGAAAACTAGAAGAACACGCTTTCACAAAGCACTCTTTTTTTGCACACATTCTAGCGGTTCTTTCTTTGCACTCATCAATGGAAATTCTCATGGCTTTGAGAGACTCATTGATATAATGCTTAGGTGGAATAGATCTAAGTTTAAAAGAATCAACATCAAGAGAAATTCTATCAACGTTCCTAGCCAACTCATCAATCTTAGGAAATTTTTCTTCAAGCAAAACATAGAAATTCTTTTGGGAAATCATAAATTCTTTAACACTAGTCTCAAAATCAGAGGGCATCTTATTAAAATTCCCATAAGAGTTGTTGTAGGAATTACCATAATTATTAGAGGAATTACTAGTATACGGTCTAGGATTGAAGTTTCCTCTATAAGCGTTGTTACCAAAATTGTTCCTACCAACAAAATTCACATCCATAGATTCATTATTATTCTCAATCAAGGTAGACAAAGGCATATCATTGGGATCAGAAGAAACACTCTTATTAGCAAAAAAATTCATAAGTTCATCCATCTTTCCACTCAAAACATTAATCTCTTCAATTGCATGCACCTTTTTACTAGAAGATCTTTCAGTGTGCCATTGAGAATAATTAACCATAATATTATCTAGGAGTTTAGTAGCTTCTCCTAAAGTGATTTCCATAAAAGTGCCTCCCACGGCCAAATCTGAAAGATTTCTAGAAGCAAAATTACGTATAATCATCCATAAGTTCAAACCATGTGTAGGGCAATTACGTATAATTAATTTCATTCTCCCCCAAGCTTGTGCAACATGTTCATGATCAAGTTGCTTAAAGTTCATAATATCGTTTCTAAGAGAGATAATCTTAGCGTGAGGAAAATACTTAGAGATAAAAGCATCTTTGCACTTATTCCAAGAATCAATACAATTTTTAGGAAAAGACGAAAACCAAGTTTTAGCACAATCTCTAAGCGAGAAAGGAAATAGCTTCAATTTTATAATATCATTGTCCACATCTTTCTTCTTTTGCATATCACACAAATCAACAAAGCTATTTAGATGGGTAGCGGCATCTTCACTAGGAAAGCCGGCGAATTGATCTTTCATGACAAGATTCAGCAAAGCAACATTAATTCCACAAGATTCAGCATCGGTAAGACGAGCAATCAGAGTGCTAAAGAAAATCATTGTTGTTGGTATTGGCAAAGTCACACAATTTAGTATTATCTTGAGGCATCATGACAAGCAATCAATCCAACACACAAGTAAATAAGAAGCAAGGAAAAAGAGGCGAATGGAAAGACAGGGCGAATAAAACGGCAAGGGTGAAGTGGGGGAGAGGAAAACGAGAGGCAAATGGCAAATAATGTAATGCGAGGGATAAGAGTTTGTGATGGGTACTTGCTATGTCTTGACTTGTGCGTAGACTCCCTGGCAACGGCGCCAGAAATCTTTCTTGCTACCTCTTGAGCATGTGTTGGTTTGCCCTTGAAGAGGAAAGGGTGATGCAGCAAAGTAGCATAAGTATTTCCCTCAGTTTTTGAGAACCAAGGTATCAATCCAGTAGGAGGCCACACGCAAGTCCCTCGTACCTACACAAACAAATAGGAACCTTGCAACCAACGCGACAAAGGGGGTTGTCAATCCCTGCACGGCCACTTGCAACAGTGAGATCTGATAGAGATGATAAGATAATATTTTTTAGTATTTTTATGATAAAGATTAAAAGCAAAGAAAGCAAAATAAACGGCAAAATAAATAGCTTGTTGATGGGAGATTAATATGATGGATAATAGACCCGGGGGCCATAGGTTTCACTAGTGGCTTCTCTCAAGATAGCATAAGTATTATGGTGGGTGAACAAATTACTGTCGAGCAATTGATATAAAAGTGCATAATTATGAGAATATCTAGGCATGATCATGTATATAGGCATCACGTCCGTGACAAGTAGACCGACTCCTGCCTGCATCTACTACTATTACTCCACACATCGACCGCTTTCCAGCATGCATCTAGAGTACTAAGTTCATAAGAACAGAGTAACGCATTAGGTAAGATGACATGATGTAGAGAGATAAACTCAAGCAATATGATATAAACCCCATCTTTTTATCCTCTATGGCAACAATACAATACATGTCGTTTCCCCTACTGTCACTGGGATTGAGCACCGCAAGATTGAACCCAAAGCTAAGCACTTCTCCCATTGCAAGAAAGATCAATCTACTAGGCCAAACCAAACTGATAATTCGAAGAGACTTGCAAAGATGACCAATCATACATAAAAGAATTCAGAGAAGATTCAAATATTGTTCATAGATAATCTTGATCATAAACCCACTATTCATCGGATCTCGACAAACACACCGTAAAAATAGTTACATCGAATAGATCTCCAAGAAGACGAGGAAAACTTTGTATTGAGATCCAAAGAGAGAGAAGAAGCCATCTAGCTAATAACTATGGACCCGAAGGTCTATGGTAAACTACTCACAAATCATCTTAGAGGCTATGGTGTTGATGTAGAAGGCCTCCATGATCGATTCCCCCTTCGGCGGAGCGCCGGAATAGGCCCCAAGATGGGATCTAACGGGTACAGAAGGTTGCGGCAGTGGAATTAGGTTTTCATGGTGCTCCTCGATGGTTTTGGGGTACGTAGGTATATATAGGAGGAAGAAGTAGGTCGGTGGAGCCATGAGGGGGCCCACGAGGATGGAGGGCGCGCCCAGGTGGGTAGGCGCCCCCTGCCTCGTGGCCTCCTCATTGATTGCTTGACGTCCACTCCAAGTCCTTTGGATCATGTTTGTTCCAAAAATCACGCTCCTGAAGTTTTCATTCCGTTTGGACTCCGTTTGATATTCTTTTTCTGCGAAACACTGAAATAGGCAAAAAAACAGCAATTTGCACTGGGCCTTGGGTTAATAGGTTAGTCCCAAAAATAATATAAAAGTGTATAAATAAGCACATTAAACATCCAAAACAGAATATATAATAGCATGGAGATCTCAAAAATTATAGATACGTTGGAGACATATCAAGCACTCGACCAACGCCTTTCGAGAACATACACAAAGTCCCAACCGTGGACCTAGTGCATCATCACAACTAAGGTCTCTTGCATTTCCCTACAAGTAATTGGATCTCATATGGAGATGTTTAGTGAAGTAGAATGGAAAAAATCGAATTCAACTACACAAGAACTAGTCTGTAACTGTCGTTCGGAATCAGTTTTGCGCAGTATTGACTGAAACATGGACATGTGACTCATACGGAGTCCGCTTTTGCTCGACAAGTAGTAAAAATGTTTGTGACGACCAGATGCTTCAAATGATACATTCATAGGGAACTTTTGGAGAACTTTTCTTAAAGAGTTCGTTCAGAAACTTGTACATAAACTTTGTTAACGAACACTCAAGAAATGCATTTCGAGAACATACACAAAGTCCCAGTTGTGGACCTAGTGCACCACCATAACTAATGTCTATTATATTTCCTGAGAAGTAATTGGATCTCATATGGAGATGTTTAGTGGAGTAGAATGTATTAAATCGAATGCAACCACACAAGAACTAGTTTGAAATTGTCGTTCGGATTCAGTTTTGCGCAGTGTTGACTGAAACATGAATATCTGACTCATACGGAGTCCGTTTTGGCTCCACAAGTAGTCAAAACGTTTGTGATGGCCAGATGCTTCAAATGATTCTTTCATAGGGAACTTTTGGAGAACTTTTCTAAAGGAGTTCATTCAGAAACTTGTACATAAACTTTCTTAATGAGCACTCGACCAATGCCTTTCGAGAACATACACAAAGTCCCAACTGTGGACCTAGTGCATCATCATAAAAAAGGTCTCTTGCATTTCCCCAGAAGTAAATAGATCTCATATGGAGATGTTAGTGAAGTAGAATGGAAAAAATCGAATGCAACTACACAAGAACTAGTCTGTAACTGTCGTTCGGAATCAGTTTTGTGTAGTATTGACAGAAACAAGGATATCTGACTCATAGGGAGTCCGTTTTTGCTCCACAAGTAGTCAACACGTTTGTGAAGACCAGATGCTTCAAAGGATTCTTTCATAGGGAACTTATGGAGAACTTTTCTTAAGGAGTTCGTTCACAAAATTGTACAGAAACATTCCTAATGAGCACTCCACAAACGCCTTTCGAGAACATACACAAAGTCCCAGTCGTGGACCTACTGCATCAACATAACTAAGGTATGTTTCATTTCCGTAGAAGTAATTGGATCTCATATGGAGATGTTTAGTGAAATAGAATGGAAAAAAATCGAATGCAACTAAACAAGAACTAGTCTATAACTGTCGCTCGACATCAGTTTTGCATAGTGTTGACTGAAATACGGATATCTGACTCATGCGGAGTCCATTTTGGCTCCACAAGTAGTCAAAACTTTTGTGATGAATAGATGTTTCAAAGTATTCTTTCATAGGAAACTTTTGGAGAATTTTTCTTAAGGAGTTCGATCACAAACTTTTACGATTACTTTCTTAACAAACACTCGATAAACGCCTTTGGAGAACATACACAAAGAACCAGCTATGGACCTAGTGCATCATCATAACTAAGGTATCTTGCAATTCCCTTGAAGTAATTGGGTCTCATATGGAGATGTTTAGTAAAATAGAATCAAAAAAATCAAATGCAACTACACAAGAACTAGTCTGCAAGTGTCGTTCGGAATCAGTTTTTGTAGTGTTGACTGAAACATGAATATCTGACTCATACAGAGTCCGTTTTGGCTCCACAAGTAGTCAAAACATTTGTGACGACCATATGCTTCAAACGATTCTTTCATAGGGAACTTTTGGAGAACTTCTCTTAAGGAGTTCATTCAGAAACTTGTACAGAAACTATCTTAATGAGCACTCGACCAACGCCTTTCGAGAACATACACAAAGTCCCAGCTATGGACCTAGTGTATCATGATAACTAAGGTCTCTTGCATTTCCCTAGAAGTAATTGGATCTCATATGGAGATGTTTAGTGAATTAGAATGAAAAAAAAATCGAATGCAACTACAAAAGAACTAGTCGGTAACTGTCGTTCGGAATCAGTTTTGCGCAGTGTTGACTTGAACATGGATATCTGACTCAGATGGAGTCCGTTTTGGCTCCACAAGTAATCAAAACATTTGTGATGAACAGATTATTCAAAGTATCCTTTCATAGGGAAATTTTCGAGAACTTTTCTTAAGGAGTTCGTTCAGAAAATTATACAGAAACTTTCTTAATGAGCACTCCACAAACGTCTTTGGAGAACATACACAAAGTCCCAGCTATGGACCTAGTGCATCATCATAACTAAGGTCTCTTGCATTTTCCTAGAAGTAAATGGATCTCATATGGAGATGTTTAGTGGAGTAGAATTGAAAAAAAATTGAATGCAACTACACAAGAACTAGTGTGTAATTGTCGTTCGGAATTAGTTTCACGCAGTGTTAACTGAAACATGGATATCTGACTCATACGGAGTCTGTTTTGGCTCCACAAGCAGGAAAAACGTTTGTGACATCCAAATGCTTCAAAGGATTCTTTCATAGGTAACTTTTGGAGAACTTTTCTTACGGAGTTCGTCCACAAACTTGTACAGAAACTTTCTTAACGAACACTCGACAAACGCCTTTGCAGAACATACACAAAGAACCAGCTGTGGACCTAGTGCAATAACTAAGGTCTCGTGCATTTCCCTGAAAGTAAATGGATCTCATATGGAGATGTTTAGTGAACTAGAATAGAAAAAATCTAATGCAACTACACAAGAACTAGTCTATAACTGTCGTTCGGAAATAGTTTTGCGCATTGTTGACTGAAACATGGATATTAGACTCATACGGAGACCATTTTGGCTCCACAGGTAGTCAAAACATTTGTGACGACTAGATGCTTCAAAGGATTCTTTCATAGGAAACTTTTGAAGAACTTCTCTTAAGGAGTTCGCTCAGAAACTTGTACAAAACATTCTTAATGAGCACTCGACCAACTCCTTTGGAGACCATACACAAAGAACCAGTTGGGGACCTAGTGCATCATCATATCGAAGGTATCTTGCATTTCCCTAGAAGTAATTGGATCTCATATGGAGATGTTTAGTGAAGTAGAATAGAATAAATCTAATGCAACTACACAAGAACTAGTCTCTAACTGTTGCTCGGAATCAGTTTTGCACAATTTTGACTGAAACATGGATATCTGACTCATATGGAGTCCATTCTTGCTCCAGATGTAGTCAAAACGTTTGTGACGACCAGATGCTTGAAAGGATTCTTTCATAGGGAAATTTTGAAGAACTTTTCCTAAGGAGTTCGTTTAGAAACTTGTACATAAACTTTCTTAATGAGCACTCGACCAACGCCTTTCGGGAACATACACAAAGTGCCAGCTGTGGACCTAATGCATCACGATAACTAAGGTCTCTTGAATTTCCCTAGAAGTAATAGGATCTTATATGGAGATGTTTGTGAAGTAGAATGAAAAAAAATCAAATGTAACTACACAAGAACTAGTCTGTAACTGTCGTTCAGAATCAGTTTTGTGCAGTGTTGACTGAAACATGGATATCTGACTCATACGGAGTCTGTCTGGGCTCCACAAGTGGTCAAAACATTTGTGACGAACAGATACTTCAAAGTATTCTTTCATAGGGAAATTTTGGAGAACTTTTCTTAAGGAGTTCGTTCAGAAAATTATACAGAAACTTTCATAATGAGCACTCCACAAACACCTTTGGAGAACATACACAAAGTCCCAGCTGTGGACCTAGTGCATCATCATAACTAAGGTCTCTTGCATTTACCTAGAAGTAAATGGATCTTATATGGAGATGTTTAGTGGAGTAGAATTGAAGAAAATGGAATGCAACTACACAAGAATTAGTCTGTAATTGTCGTACGGAATTAGTTTGACGCGGTGTTAACCGAAACATGGATGTCTAACTCATACGAAGTCTGTTTTGGCTCCACAAGTAATCAAAACATTTGTGTCACGCCCAAGATGCGATCCTATCCTAAAGGAACTCGAAGGTACCACCAAGGATAGAAGCGCATCTTGAAGACGCTTTTGCAAGGTGGATATCATTAAATCAACATTACATAATAGTGGGGATACAACCAAGACATACAATGCCGCAAGAATACATCAATATACACGCAAACAACATCCGACTACAGATGAAACATAAACAGAAATTAAAACGACATCCACCCTGCTAGCCCAGGCTGCCGACCAGGAACCTATCCCTCAATCGAAGAAGAAGCAGAAGAATAACTCCAAACAAGTAAACATCGCTCTCGCGTCATGATCATCGTATAAGCTATACCTGCAACTATTGGTGTAGTAATCTATGAGCCACGAGGACTCAGGAATCCCATTACCATGGGTATCACGACTAGCAAAGCTTAATGGGAAAGGAAGGGGTAAAGTGGTGAGGTTGCAGCAGCGGCTAAGCAATGTATGGTGGCTACCTTACGAAACAAGAGCGAGAAGAGAAGCTTAGCAAGCGGTCGTCAACTAGTAATGATCAAGAAGTGATCCTGAACTCCTACTTACGTCAAACATAACCTGAAACAATGTTCTCCTCTCGAACAACCCCGAAAAGAGACACTCACGGTTACACACACGGTTGGTGTATTTTAGAAGAGTTTACTTCAAGTTCACTACAACTGGCTATTAACAAATTCCCATCTGCCACATAACCGCGGGCACGGCTTTCGAAAGTTCGAACCCTGCAGGGGTGTCCCAACTTAGCCCATGATAAGCTGTCACGATCAACGAAGGATATTCCTTCTCCCGGGAAGACCCGATCAGTCTCGGAACCCCGGTTACAAGACATTTCAGCAATGGTAAAACAAGACCAGCAAAGACCGCCCGATGCGCTGACAATCCCGATAGGAGCTGCACATATCTCGTTCTCAGGGAAACACCGGATGAGCCAGACGTCGGGTTGGCATAGACCCTGATTGCCGAGGGGGCGCCGGACATCGCTCGGTTTGGACCAGCACTTAGAGGAGCACTGGCCCCGGGGGGGGGGGGGGTAAAAATAAAGATGACCCTTGGGATGCGCAACTCCCAAGGGAGAAAGGCTTAGGTGAGGAAAATGGTAAAACCAAGGTTGGGCCTTGCTGGAGGAGTTTTATTCAAAGCGAATTGTCAAGGTGGTCCCATAAATCACCCAACCACGTTAGGGACGCAAAACCTGTGAACATAATACCGATATGACGGAAACTAGGGCGGCAAGAGTGGAACAAAACACCATGCATAAGGCCGAGCCTTCCACCCTTTACCAAGTATATAGATGCATTAATAATATTAGAGATATTGTGATACCCCAACATAAACATAATCCAACATGGAGCAATCTTCATCTGCACCTGCAACTAGCAATGCTATAAGAGGGGCTGAGCAAAAGCGGTAACAGAGCCAAACAGCGGTTTGCTAGGAAGGGTGACAAAGGTTAGAGGTTCATGGCAATTTGGGAGGCTTGATAAGCAAGTGGTAGGTAATGCAGCATAGCGATAAAACGAAGCAACTAGCATAGCAATGATAGTAATGAGATCCAAGGTGACGGTCATCTTGCCTGAAATCCCGCAAGGAAGAAGAATGAATCCATGAAGAAGATGAAGCCACGAAGACGAACCAAGCGTAGACGAACGAATCCTCACGATCGCAACGAAACGGGAACTATCGAGAGGAAGCACACAACATGGTAAACACACCACACATGAACAAGGCATGATGCTCAATCAAGTATGATGCATGACAAGACTACATGAGGCTATGCGTGGCAAGAGATGATGCATACAAGAACAACACAACAAAGCAAGTTTAGATGAGGCCGGAAACAGCATAGATCAATTCCGGTAAGTCCACATATGCAAAATTTCGAAATTAGTACTGATCTGAATAAACCTTATGTTCAAGTTGTTAAACAGAAATTTAAGATGCACCACTTGATCTACACGAAATTCTAGTCAAGTTACATATAAAGTTCATTAGATTCGGAGCTACGGCCTAGAAGATATGAGCAAAACAAGATAAGCATGGCATTGATGAAAAATGCATTCAAACATCAAGCACATACCTCAAAACATGGATCCAAAAAGGTAACAAGAAACTACATGCAAAACTAAGCAATTTTCATATAGTGCACACTCAAAACGGAGCAACGGTTCAACACATACACACTATACAAGTTTAAAGGACAAGCTGTCCAAAACAGCAACTAGGCATATTGCAATCACCAAAACTACATGCTACAGGATCTCAACATGAAAACAGAAGACATGGACATGATGCACATGTAAAGCATTACAAAACATGACCACTGAGCTATCTCCAGAAACTGCTATAACATGCTCAAAGAGACATGGCAAGATTGCAAATAATAATAGGTTCACAGACTTAGTGGAATTCATAGGACATGGCAGAAACAACATCAGGCTGCAATGTTTAGAGCTATCAAACAACATGCTACAGGAATTTATCATGGCAACCAAAGGACTGGCATGAATCCACGCATTTAATATAACAAAAGTCCCTTACTGACCATGAGCCAAAAGGGTACAGAAAATATGATGGCACCCATGTAAACATTGCAAGTTTCGTAAACAGATTCAGATTTTGCGAGCTCGATTCACTCATCACAAGGCATTGCATGACAAGATAAGCATAGCATCAGCAAGAATGCATGTTCATGAAGCTAAGCATGGGAATAGCAAGTTCATAGCATGCTTGGATCACTAACAAGAACCATGGCAAAATTGATTAACATGTAAACAATATGCCAGGAACATTTTATAGCAAAAGTAGAGCAAGATTAAAACAAGCTAGAGCACTCCATAAATGCAAACAGGAGCATGGATGGATATAGAACATCCATATGCCCAAAACATCCTTACTGAACATACTCAAAAGTGGCATGAATCTCACTAGTGCAACATGAATACATGGCATAAAAATATCCGCAGAGCAAAGACAGTGAAATTCTAAGTCTCTGAAATCAGCAACATCACGCGGGCTACTTTGCAAGCTTCAAACAATCAATACATGGCATATCATGAAGAGAGGATTGCACCAAAGCAAATATGGCATGTTGTAGCTCATAACGCATGTAGACTTTATGCTCAAAAGAAAATTACACAAAAAGATGCAAAAATGACAAATGAGCAAGTTCTGTTAAGTTACAGTAGACAACATTATATAGCACTCTTGCAATGATGCTTAGGGCATCATTATTAACTCAAACAAGCATGCCAAAAAATGGTACACAATAAAGAGCACATCCTGGTGAACATTTTTATATACTATACAAGCAAAACGGAGGTACGGATGAGGAGATATGGCATGATGAAGCAGACATGTAAATATCAGAATTCAGGGACTTGGCCGATTTCAGTAAACAAAACAGGTGAGCGGGATATAGCAAAAGTGTGCACATGCGAGGAATTGATGGGCTCACCATGGGCTTCGGCCCAGGTCAGCAGAGAGGCGATGCGGGCCGGAGGAAGCGGGCCGGCGGGGACGGAGCTGGGCCGAGGCTGGGCTGGGCCTCGGGAGGCTGCGGGGCCCACGAGGCGCATGGGAGGAGCAGCTCCTTTGCTCGCTCCCAAGCACGGTCATGGCGGCGGCGGTGGGCTCCGGCAGGGCCGGCTGTCATGGTTTCGTCACGACAGATGTAATCATGAAAGGACTTAGTCGTGGAGCCATCGCTACGGGTTAGCTTGAAGGGGTTAAAGCGGACAAGGGACGCAAGAGAGTTTATACTAGTTCGGCCACTTCAATGAAGGTAAAAGCATACGTCTAGTTGTGATAGAATTGATGGGGTTCCGATGACCAGGGAGCGAATATGCTTTTCCTAAGTCTCGAGTAGTTGTCTGTTGTCCTGAATCGCCGCCGGGTCGTCCCCTTATATACATGGGTGACACCCGTCGGTTTACAGAGTCCCGAGACCGGCTCATAAATGTGTCCGGTTCGGTCTCCACTATTTCTAACTTACAACACAAGTTACATACCGATGCTGGTTCATGGATACATGCCTTAAACCGATTCTGGGCCTTGGGCCCCTACATATCATCCTCATCTGCCTTCATGGGCTTCAAGCATACTCAACTACTGATGAAGTTAACCCGGCCTGTCCTGGCCGGATTACGCCCAGTAGTAATATCCCCAACATTAGGCCCCATATTGATTTGAACAGGTTCATGTCAATCCTTAGTAAAAAACTTCATCTTCAACATCTTCTTGTAATTTGGTAAACCGCTGTGATGTCATCTTTTGAGATGATGGTGAACCGGCGTGACGTCATCTTAAAAAAACGGTGTATGACACATCTTTATTAATGGGTCTCCGACAATCGAGGCGACATCTATGCCTCGCTTCCAAATTCGCGACCCCTTGATTTTCGCGCCCGACACTTATCTCCTGCCCTTATAAACAGTACCGAAGGGTCATTTTCTCTTTCCCCTCGTGCCTCTTCGCGTCGTCCTCCTTGCGCCACTCAGCTTGTGGAGCTCCGCCGCCACCGTCGACCATCGTTTCTGCTTCGACCTTGGCCGCTGCATCACCCTGAGCGCACCAGAGCACTGCGGCACCCTTCCGCTTCTTCCTCAGCTCCGGTAAGTCTTCTGCCCTTTCCGCCATAGATCTGTTTTAGGGTTTCCAGTTTCTTCGGTGTTCATCATTCATTTCTTGTTCATATGATGATTCTGATAAACTCTTGAATATCTGTTCTGTGTAGTGGTAGACTTTAGCCTCTGTTCCACTTATACATCTAAAAACAATAGATCTTATCTGAATCTTCCCTCATTGGTTCGGTACTGCTTCTTTAGGCTTTGAATATATTTCTCTTTTCTGTCATGGTCCAGATCAAGAACTGCAACATAACCTTGTGAAACCTGTTTTCATTCACTTACTCATCTGCAGTCTTGACTCTTCAATGCTTAGACTAGGCGGTTTAACTTTGTAGAACCATGACAATCCGGCGTATACCATTAGTCCCCTTGTTGAACCGCCAAATCCTTTACCAGGGCATTGTTGCATCATTGAACTCCAGTTTATAAATAGCTGCCTCCGGATTAGCAAATATGCATCATCATCATATAATTGTCCAACATACTCTTAAACCGGCTATTAATGTATTGTAGATCTTGCCATGGCGAAACAAGTGTATGAGTGTAGCTGGGTCCCTTCTCGAGTGACTGAAGATCAGCTGAACAATCTGGTCAGAACGGGCTCTTTAAGTAAGAAGGACGCCATCCACTAGAGGGTCCCTGGCACGGAATGTCCACCTACCCCTAGAGAGGGAGAAGTTGTTGTTTTTACTGGTCATTTCAGCTAGGGCTTCAACCCTCCCGGTTCAAAGTTTTTCCGGGATGTCTTAGCTGATTTTCAACTGCACCCTCAAGATATCGGTCCTAACTCCATAACCAATATCTGCCACTTTCAAGTCTTCAGTGAGGTTTACCTTCAAGAGGAATCTTCAGTAGAGTTATTCAGGGACTGAATCCACCTAAACCGCCGCACAGAGTTCAAAGATGGATTCAACACAGAACTGGGCAGTGTGGCAATTCAGAAAAGAAAAGAAGTCACCTTCCCTCATGCCAATCTTCACAGCCACCCCAAGGAATGGAACCACACATGGTTTTATTGCAAGGACACCTCTCCTTCTAAATAAAATCCCCAGCCGGGTTACTGTCCGGAACGTTTGAGAAACACACACCCTTTCCCTCAAAGGCTAACTGCCAATGAGAGTGTCAAATATTCTCACCAACTATCCAAGCTTAGGGCCTTTATGGCCAACGGGTCGACAGGGGTTGATTTCGCACGCTGCTGGATCTCTTGGAGCATACTCCCCTTAAGCCAACGCCCCGGTTTGATGTGTGAGTATACAGGAGATGTAAAGGATGCTCAGCGGCACATTGATATCCAACTTAAAGACGAGGAAGTTACCGAAGCTATCAAAAAGATGTTGAATGAACTGGAACATGTCTGTGCTCAAACTGGCCTACCCCCTTTCTGCGCCATTAACAAACTGCCAGCTGTAAGAATCATACCTTCTGTGTATTTGAAATTGCTTTTGTCCAAACATTCTCTGAAAATGTTATGATTTTTAATAGGGCGACGATCTGTTCTGGAACAAGAAACCTCCTGAAGATAAACCGGTGAAGCCAACCCGGCAAAAGACCAAAGCTGTGAAAAAGACTGCCAACAGGAAGAGAACCACTGCATCCTCTGATCTACCAGCTGACGATGATGTGGGTAACCCGGATCTTGAGGTAGAACTTGACTCACTTGGTTCATTTTTCATACACCTTATTGATAATGATTATTGTCAGGATGACGCTGAAGTCAGTCACGCCGATGCTGTAGAGGTAATCGTTCTTTCCTCTGATTCAAACCCTTTGCCTTCACTAAAAACCCGTCGGGCAAACCGGAAAGATAAATTTTCTCACCCTATTGCTTACTTGGACCCAAACTTTCTTGTGAAGACACAACAGCACGAAGCTCGCCGCACAACCCGGCACAGCGGCCAGGTAGTTACCTCCGCCGGTTTATCAAACAGTCCGGTTCGGAAAAGCCGTTCAGAGGTCTCTAACTCTCTTGTCACTGCATGCCCTAAAGTGGGTTGTTTTCGTCAACCTCTTAATCCGTCTGACTCCAATTATCAGGGCACTTCTGATTCATCCTCCGGCGAGTCATCAGCCACCAAGCTTCCTCCGCTTAAAACGGTGCTTGGGTAAGTTCTTCACTTGCCTTATCTTTAGCATGTATTTTATACATTATACCGACTTTTATGCTTTACTTTCCCAGTGCCAAACCCAGACCAAGCAAGAAAGCTCGCCTGAACAAAACAGCAGAGGAAAATACAGCTGCTGAACCGGAGAAAATACCAGACCCTAAAGAGGCCAACCTTGATGACGTGCTGAATGATCCACCACCACAAGACCATGACTTTGTCGCTGAACAAGCAGAAGTTGACACCATAGGTCCTGTTGATTAGCCGACCAGCTCTATCCAGACTGACAAACCGGCTAGTCCAGCAAAAAAGACTGACAAACCGGCGACTCCAGTACAAGCTGCTGAAGAGAAGGATGATGATGTCTTGATTACTGACATTGGCCATACCGATCCAGGAAACCCTGTCACTTTGTCAAGGCACACTGCTAAAGAAGAATTCTCTGCAATTGGCAAAGGCAAGTGGAATGCCGATTTGTCAACATATGCTGCTCTGAACGCTCAAGATCTCCATTCTGGCTATCTGAACCGGCTGTACACCAGCCGTGATTATGAAGCTGGTCTGGTCAATATGATGAAAGATAAATATGAGGTAATTGCCTTTTATGCTTCTCTGCTTGTATTTCATAACTTATCAACTCCAATAGCCCCCAAGTGACGGTTTAAGATATCAACTTAAGTCGGGATTTGAGTAAATACTCCATGTGAACCTCAATTCATCTGAACTTTGCTGACGTAGCCCCCAAGGGCCTGTTCTACTTTACGAAGTTAAACCGGGACTTTGGAGAATAAAAGTTCCTATATCAGTAGTCTTTGAACAAATAGCCATTAGCCCCCAAGTGCGAAGTTGAATACTTGTATTGAGCTTGGGAATTTGTAGAAACTGTACGATGAAGAGCAAATATGCATTAGCCCCCAAGTACCAAGGGCATAACTTGTTATGTGGTTGGTACTTCAAATCTGTATTGTCATTTCATCGTATAACTATCTATATGCAGGCTGAGCTGAGCAAGAGAGAAAGTCAAACCGCCGACCTGCAGGAGAACCTTAAGTCGCAACAGGCAGAAACCTCCAAGGCAAAAGAAGAATTGACCAGCGCTTTAAGCGTGATGGAGAAACTTAAAGAGGGCTGCAACAAAGAGCGGGCGGACTGGGCAACTGAGAAAGCCGCTTTAATGCAAAGGGCTGAAAAAGCAGAAGCCGCCCTTAAACCGGTAGTTGATGAGCTGACCAGCGTGAAGCGACATGTTCATGCCATGATTGCAGCTGTATTTGGTAAGTATACTTGTTCTCCGATTTGAACAGACCTTTTCATGTAGCTGCCGGTTTACTAACCCTTGCAATGATACAGGAACTCGCATTGGCCACTTGGGATCGGATGTGCGGAAGAAGTTGAAAGCTGCCTATACTTTGATAGAGCAACTGTACACGGGTGCACAACGGATCATCTATAGTGCTTCCCACAACAATCCGCCGCCCACCTTGATCAAAGATACCCTTGAAAGGTTATCTATGCTCCCTACCCGGGTTGAAGAGCTGAAGAAATCTGCTACTAGAATGGGTGCTTTGAACGCCCTAATCCGGGCAAAAGCGTGGGTGCCTGACTTTGATCCTGTTGAAGCAGCCAAAGGCTATCCCAGCTTGAAGGAACATGGGACAGAATTTGTTGAAGCGGATCTCCAGACCATAAATCGGGAAGTGCGCCCTCTGGCTTGTCAACTCGCTGAAGAGGCAGACCTTTCCCATTATCAAGCCAACTATGATGAGAACAACAAGCGGGTTGCAACACCAATTCCTGACGCTGAAAACATTATACCGCCAATCCGTAAGCATACTTACGCTCCTGACATTGAACCGTCATTGCTGATCAGTGATGAAGCTGTATTTCAAGCATCAACTGGAATCGACTAGGCAACTGTTGATTTCCAGCCACTGGGTAGGGAGGAAGAAGCTGAACCGGCGCGAGAGGACCCGCAACCATCAGGTCAAGTTGGTGACCAAGCGTGAACTCAAGGCCAGTTTAAACCACTGCATGCTGTGACATGTAAAAAACAATGATCTTTGTTTGGGCACTGGAACGCCTTGTAATAGGCTAGTTGATATACTTGGTCTTGGTATGCGTTCGTGCATATTTATCTTCAATTGATGCCTGTTTGAATCATATTTTTCCAAACTATTTTCTGCAGTTTAAGAAACTTAAAACGCCCTGGCGGTTTACCACCAGGCGGGTCATGATATCCATGTTTATAAAACCAAAGATGATAACTTAGGTTTAGAATATATAGCCAAATATGGAAATATACGATACCTGCCATCGTCGGGCGCAATGTTGGCTGGCCAACCTTGTAGCGGGGCTGATGACCCAAGCTTTGGAGGAGAAAAATAGCTCCTGTTTAATATAAGGTCGAATTACAATGTAAACCGTTTCGGGTTATGATAAACATCGGTTTACTCCATAATAGGATGGTAACAGAAAACCAAACCGGGCAGATATTCTCCGGATTAAGATTTGACCGTGTTCCGTCAATTTGTAATTGACAGTCGAACCGGATTAACAATGTCGGTTTAAAAATGCAACCAAAGAAAAGTTTATCAAAAAAGAACATAATTCAAGCAAAGGCAGAGATAAAACCATTGCAAATGAGGCTTTGAGCCGATCAAGAGGCATTACCATGGTCGGACACGACCAAGCCCCCATAAGGCATAGCTATGGTTCGAATCAGCCAGGTCCCCAAATAATGCTTTGGCATTACGACGATCAAGAGGTGTAGCTATGGTTCGGGTTCGACCAATCCCCCAAGTGATTCTGTGGCACTAGGCCGTTCAAGAGGCGTGACTATGGTCCAGACGTGACCAAGTCCCCAAGTGATGTTGTGGCTTTGCACCTATCAAAAGGTATTGCTGTGGTTCGAACACAACCAAGCCCCCAAATGATATAATATAAAGCTTTTGAGAAGATAACTCAAGGGGTAAACCGGGCGCCGCTTGCAAAGACAGAAGCTCCGTGTAACCACACATGATGTAAAAATAACAGAGATCCCCGCTTTAGCTGAGGTTCCGGTTTATTGTATTGATCATAATATATACATTGTCATAATATGTACATGAGTAGAGCCTATAGCTCAAGTATAGTAAGGCCGAAGATGAGCAATATTCCACGGCCGGTTGGTCTCCTCCTCTGATTTACATGAGTCTTTGCGCTCTCGAACATCAATGAGGTAGTATGACCCGTTGTGTAGATTCTTGCTGACCGCAAAAGGTCCTTACCAAGGTGGGGATAACTTGTGCATATCCGTCTGATCTTGGATGAGCCGAAGCACTAAATCTCCTTCTTGAAAGGTTATGGTTCTAACCCAACGACATTGGTAGCGACGTAGATCTTGCTGATAAATCGTCGAATGGGAAGCCGCTATGTCACGCTCCTCATCCAACTGGTCAAGAGCGTGTTGTCGTGCTTTCTCGTTGTCCGCTTCAACATATGCCGCCACACAAGGTGAGTCATGACGGATGTCACTGGGAAGAACCGCCTCCGCTCGATAAACCATGAAGAACGGTGTGTAACCTGTCGATCTGTTGGGTGTGGTGTTGATGCTCCATAACACTGAAGGTAGCTCCTCAACCCAACAACCAAGCGTCCGCTGCAAAGGAACCATAAGCCGGGGTTTGATGCCTCGCAAGATCTCTTGATTAGCCCTCTCCGCTTGACCATTGGACTGTCGGTGAGCCACTGATGATACGTCAAGCCGGATGTGCTCACGTTGACAGAACTCCTTCATGGCACCCTTGGACAGGTTGGTACCATTGTCAGTGATAATGCTATGTGGTAAGCCAAACCAGAAAATCACCTTTTTGATGAATTGAACCGCCGTGGCTGCGTCACACTTGCTAACGGGCTTTGCCTCTACCCACTTTGTGAACTTGTCAACCGCCACCAAGAGGTGGGTTTTCTTGTCCTTGGACCTCTTGAAAGGCCCAACCATATCCAACCCCCAAGTTGCAAACGGCCAAGTAATTGCAATCATCCTCAATTCTTGAGCCGGCACATGAGCACGTCTTGAGAACTTCTGACAGCCATCAGATCGTCTGACCAGGTCTTCCGCATCAGCATGAGTAGTCAACCAATAGAAACCGTGGCGAAACGCCTTAGTCACCAAAGATTTTGAATCGACGTGGTGACCACAATCTCCTTCGTGGAACTCGCGCAAAATTTCACAGCCTTCCTCAGGAGATACACAGCGTTGAAACGCCCCTGACACACTGCAATGATGCAGCTCTCCATTGATAATAGTCATGGACTTCAACCGCCGGATTATCTGCCTGGCTAGAGTCTCATCCTCTGGTAACTCGCCCCGGTTCATGTACGCGAGATAAGGAGCCGTCCAATTCGGAATGACATGAAGAGCCGCCACCAATTGAGCTTCCGGATCAGGAATAGCCAGATCCTCTTCACCAGGGAGCTTGACGGACGAATTATGCAGAACATCCAAGAAAACATTAGGCGGGAACGGTTTACATTGATAACCCAATCGGCTCAAAGCGTCCGCCACTTCGTTCTTCCGTCAGTCCATGTGATCCACCTGATAAGCTTTGAAGTGACCTGTGTAACGCCCGGATCTGTTGTACCAGGTGTCCGCCAGTTATTCGTCAGCGTTGCCATGTCATTTGCTTGCGTGTTGCACTTTGCCATGTCATCATGTACGCGAGATAAGGAGCCTTCCAATTCGGAATGACATGAAGAGCCGCCACTAATTGAGCTTCCGGATTAGGAATAGCCAGATCCTCTTCACCAGGGAGCTTGACGGACGAATTATGCAGAACATCCAAGAAAACATTAGGCGGGAACGGTTTACATTGATAACCCAATCGGCTCAAAGCGTCCGCCACTTCGTTCTTCCGTCAGTCCATGTGATCCACCTGATAAGCATTGAAGTGACCTGTGTAACGCCCGGATCTGTTGTACCAGGTGTCCGCCAGTTATTCGTCAGCGTTGCCATGTCATTTGCTTGCGTGTTGCACTTTGCCATGTCATCATCTGCATTTCATATCATGGCATCATGCGCATCGCATTTGCATACATGTTCGTCTCATGCATCCGAGCTTTTTCCCCGTTGTCTGTTTTGCAATCCGGCGCTCCTATGTTCCCCGGCGTCCCCTTTTACCTTTTTCCGTGAGCGTGTATTAAACTTTCTCGAAATGGACCGAGATTTTCCAAGCGGCCTTGGTATAGCACCGGTAGACCGCCTGTCAAGTTTCGGGTCAATCGGAGGTCGTTTGATACTCCAACGGTTAACCGGGTAACCGTGAAGGCCTCTTTTGTGTACAGCCCAACACCCCCTTCAAAGTGTCCCAAAACCCATCTAAGTCATCTCCATCCTCTTGGTCGTCGGATCACGATCGTGTGGGCGAAAACCGCACTCCATTTGGAGCTTCCTAGCCCCCTCTACCTATAAATATGTGATTCCCTCCCGAAATTATCGCAGTCCAAACCCTAGCCCCGCTCCCCTCGCGCCGCCGGACATGTCCGCCCCCGTGCCGGACATGTCCACCCCGCCCAGCCACGTCGCAGCGGCCAATCAGGGCGCGCCACATCACCCGCGCCGCCGCCCCAGCCTATCGCGCGCCGCCACGTCACCCCGCCGCCGTCTCTCTCTCTCCTCGTGTTCGCCGCGGCCCGCGGAGCCCGTGGCCGGCCTGCCCGAGCCACGCCGGGCCCGAGCCGCGCGCCCGTGCCCGTGCCGCCCGGTCCGCGCCTCCCTCGCCGCCAGCGTGCCCCGCGGCCGCAGCTCGCCGCCGGCGCCCGCCGCCACGCCGCCATGCGCCGTCGCCAGCTCCGCCCCGCCCACCAGTGCGCGCTGCCTCGCCAGCGCCACCTCCGCTGCCTCCCCGCGCCGCCCTCGTCGGGATCCGGCCGGATCCGGCCAGATCCGGTCCGGATCCACCAACTCTGGCCAACCCCGACCTCGCCGGAGTCCCCGGATCCGCATATTTTCATGCCTTGTTTATCGCATCATAACTTTGCATCCCTGGATCCATTTACGGCGTATAGCATATCAAATTGTTCGCCTCGATGAGTACATCATTTCGTTCCATTGCATCATTTTCATTGGAGTTCATCGTGATGCCCGAAATGCTGTTAGAAGAGGGCTATGTGATGTTAGTTCCAGATTATTATCAGAACATGCACTATTGTCATTTTTGCCATGATTGATGTGTGCACCCTATGAAGTTGAGTCCTACATGTGTTTTGTAATATGCCATGTTATCTTTCCAAAGGTGTATGCCATGTATTTTTGTGATCTTTGTGGCGACTAGCACAAGCATGCAAACTAGGGTACTTAATGTTGCTGATTTCAGAGACTTAGTATTTTCACTGTCATTTCCTGCTGTTATTTTTATGCCATGTGTTCTTATTGTTTCAGAGAGATCTATGCCACTTTTGAGCATGATCAGTAAGGGTGTTTTGAGCATATGGATTTGGTCTATCCATCTATGCTTTTATTTGTATTTATGGAGTGACATAGCTTGAGTAAATCGAGCTCTGCTTTTGCTATAAAATGTTACTGGCAGATTGTTTACATGTTATTCGATTTTGCCAAGCTTGTTGTAGTTGATCCTTGCACGCGATGATGTTGTTGTTTCCATGCCTAGCTTCTATGCCATTTCTTCTAGACGGATGTATACTTAGTTTATCATGAAATGCTCTGTAGTGAGTGCATCAAGCTCGTAAACATGCCTACTTGTTATCTGTTTTTGACATGTCCAGTTTTTCTGCTAAGTCTGAAACCTGTAACGAAACTTGCTTAATTGACACGGGTGTTATTATATTTTCTGATCCTTTTTGGCTTATTGTCAGTAAGGGACTTTTGTTAAGTGCTTTGAGTAGATTCATGCCATGCCTCGTTTTGCTATGTACTGTTCCTGTAGCATGTTGTTTGCTTGCTCTAAACATGTCATCCTGATATTAGTTTCTGGCATGTTATTTTCACAAAGTCTGTGAACCTGTTATCTTTTGCACTTTTGTCATGCTTGTTTGAACCTGTTGTGTTGTGATTTAGCCGTAGCTCAGTGTTCATCTTTTGTCAAGAATCTTGAGTAGATTACTTTCATATGCCTTGTTGACATGTTTGGGTGCAGTAGCTTAATTTCTTGTTGCTCGCTAAGTAGCATCATGCTGTTAATGACAGATTATTGTCATTCTTGTTTTGCTTGTCATTTGCAAACCGTGCATCCGATTCCGGTGATATTTATATCGATTTCAACCGAAATCACCTCACCTTTCCAGTGGAATACTTGGTTTGCCAAGATTATGTCTGATTCATATTTTCCTTCCGGAGCATGCATATGCATTACATACCACATCTCGCATTTCATGCCATGTTTATGTGGTGGTTGTTTACTTTGTTGTTTGCTTCTTTCCGGTGTTGCTTCTTCGGGTTAGTTCCGATAACATTGCGATTGTGAGGATTCATTCGACTACGTCCGTTTGTCTTCTTCATGGACTCGTTCTTCTTCCTTGCGGGATCTCAGGCAAGATGACCATACCCTCGAAATCACTTCTATCTTTGCTTGCTAGTTGCTCGCTCTTTTGCTATGCCTTTGCTGCGATACCTACCACTTGCTTATCATGCCTCCCATATTGCTAAACCAAGTCTCTAACCCACCTTGTCCTAGCAAACCGTTGTTTGGCTATGTTACCGCTCTGCTCAGCCCCTCTTATAGCGTTGTTAGTTGCAGGTGAAGATGAAGTTTGTTCCTTGTTGGAACATGGAGATGTTGTTCCTTGTTGGAACATGTTTACTTGTTGGGATATCACAATATATCTTATTTAATTAATGCATCTATATACTTGGTAAAGGTTGGAAGGCTCGGCCTTATGCCTGGTGTTTTGTTCCACTCTTGCCGCCCTAGTTTCCATCATATCGGTGTTATGTTCCCGGATTTTGCGTCCCTAACGCGGTCGGGTGATTTATGGGACCCCCTTGACAGTTCGCTTTGAATAAGACTCTTCCAGCAAGGCCCAACATTGGTTTTACCATTTGCCTCACCACCACCTATCCCCTTCCCTTGGGTTCTGCAGACTCAAGGGTCATCTTTATTTTAGCCCCCCCGGGCCAGTGCTTCTCTAAGTGCTGGTTCGAAATGAGCAGACTGCGGGGCCCCCTCGTGGAAACTCGAGGCCTGGTTTTACTCGTAGGATGTCTCATCCGGATGTGCCCTGAGACCGATATATGTGCAGCTCCTATCAGGATTTGTCGGCACAATCGGGCGGCTTTGCTGGTCTTGTTTTATTACTGTCAAAATGTCTTGTAGCCGGGATTCTGAGACTGATCGGGTCTTCCCGGGGAGAAGGAATATCCTTCGTTGATCGCGAGAGATTATAATGGGCTAAGTTGGGACACCCCTGCAGGGTTTGAACTTTCGAAAGCCGTGCCCGCGGTTATGTGGCAGATGGGAATTTGTTAATGTCCGGTTGTAGAAAACCCAAAGTTGATCTTAACTAAAATACACCAACCGCGTGTGTAACCGTGATGGTCTCTTCTCGGCGGAGTCCGGGAAGTGAACACGGTGTTGGAGTTATGCTTGACGTAAGTAGTTTCAGGATCACTTCTTGATCATAGTTGTTCGACCGTGCTTTTGCCTTCTCTTCTCGCTCTCATTTGCGTATGTTAGACACCAGATATGCTAGTTGCTTGCTGCAGCTCCACCTCACTACCTTTTACCCTACCCATAAGCTTAAATAGTCTTGATCTCGCGGGTGTGAGATTGCTGAGTCCCCGTGACTCACAGATACTTCCAAAACCAGTTTTCAGGTGCCGATGAAACCGTGCAGGTGGCGCACCCGAGCTCAAGGAGGAGCTTGATGAAGGCCTTGTTCATTGTGTTGCTTCGTTTTAGTTGATCAGTAGTGGAGCCCAGTTGGGGTCGATCAGGGACCTTTGTCGCTTTTGGGGTTCTTCCTTTATTTTGGTTCCGTAGTCGGACCTTGATTGTATCTGTATGATGTATTGCTTTTCTCAGGTAATTGTGTGATGTGGCGATTGTAAGCCAACTATGTATCTTTTTCCCTTATGTATTACATGGGTTGTGTGAAGATTACCTCACTTGCGACTTTGCTTTCAATGCGGTTATGCCTCTAAGTCGTGCTTCGACACGTGGGAGATATAGCCGCATCGAGGGCGTTTCAAGTTGGTATCAGAGCCTTCCCCGACCTTAGGAGCCCCCACTGATTGATCGTTTTTAGCGGCCGAGTTGTGTCTAGAAAAATGTTTTGAGTCATTTAGGAATTATATATCAGAGAGTTTAGGAATTCTTTTTACTTCCCAGTCTCCTCATCGCTCTGGTAAGGCATCCTGACGTAGAGTTTTGACTCTTCTCTTCTCAAATTTCACTAAAAATTTTTTAGGATCACGCGGGTATCTTAGAATCGTTCCGATGGTTTTATGATGACAACATTGTCTTGGTTGCCTCCCGTCAGCAGGGGTTTTAGTGGAGGTGTCCCGGGGAGTTGAGCTCCGAGGTGTTGTCGTCATAATTTTATCGTTGTAGTTCTGGAATACCTGAGTTTAGTACGCCGACATCGAAAATCTCTTTTGTACAGTTGTTGGTGAGATAACCCTGATAGCCCAGTACTGAGGCGAGTGCGGGAGTATTTCCATGACTCGTATAAC
The DNA here is from genome assembly GCA_032464435.1 of Aegilops umbellulata. NCBI lineage: Eukaryota > Viridiplantae > Streptophyta > Magnoliopsida > Poales > Poaceae > Aegilops > Aegilops umbellulata. The sequence continues at coordinate 152,389,416 of CP136058.1, read as the reverse complement.
GGATGCTTTTCGAAGGTTGAGGTAGATGATTTCCGAAGGTTTCATGGTTATGTGTTGAAGGATGGATACAACTGGATCTAGGTATTGTTAGTTTGGGTGATATATTTTGTGTCCCCTGTATCCCCAACACCTGATTGCATAACCAGGAAGTTTCGGGAGTTTATAAGTGGGAATTCAAGTAGCTTCTAGAATATGTTTCCAACAGACACAGGATACGATATGGGATCTATCATATGTTTGTTCCGGCTTATTCTGCAAGCCAATCCTTTGTTGTTTTTTTAGTTGTGGTATTCGAGTTGCTTCGAAGTCAAGTGTTGATTCCATACCTTTTCCAAGTGGTGTTCTCATATTTCTATGGGAATACTAATCCATCTTGATCATCGAGTTTGTCATCTCAATTTCTTCTCACCGGTGTGCTCCTCTTCAAGTGGATCCGATCATTCCAACATTCGCAAGAAATATTCTAATCTTTTTCTCAACGGTGTTCGTTTCATCCGACCCAAGTTGCCTTTGTTTTCCCACCCTCCCACCCTTTTCTTCAAGGATTCAGATTTCTTAATGATGCATCCTTTACTTGTAAGAAGTTTCTCCAATCTTTTCCGTCAATGTTCTTATCCGGGGATTCTCAGAAAGATTCTAATGGAGCTTCAAGTTCATCAATCCTCCTTCTTTTTCTTCACGGTGGATTCAAGTCAAGTTTCCGGTGTTGATCATATTCCCTTCCTTGTTTCAAGTGTTTTCGTATGCCGGTGTATCTCTTAATAATTCCTTGCGTGCTATTCAATTGTTCCGGAGTGGAGAAGATATCTCAGAAGATTCAAGTTTCCATTCTCAATTCACTCAAGTTCTTTTGAGGATGCTATCTCATTCAAGCCATTTAATTCAACCAGTGCAATCTCTCTTTTCAAGCAATCGTTCGACGGTGGTTCTTTTGAGTGGGCCCTAACCCACAGGCTTTTTCCCAGGATCTTACCTGACTCTTCTAATTTTTCTGAAGCTACTCGCAAATTCTTTTCCAAGTTTGACGTAAGAATGGGTTATCATCAGTCACATGTCCTTCTCCAAGATCTTTCAAATTCTTTTCATCGTTGGTTCAACCTTTCCAATTTTCATTCCAGAGTGCCTCAACAATTCATGGTGGTGTTTCTCATCGTCATTCTCAACATCTGAAGACCGAAGAAGAGTTTCTCTTAAATCTTGGTCCATTCTCTTCAAGATTCATGGTTCTAGCTTGATGCAATCCTCTCATAACTATTTTGATTGTGAGAATTCTTTTCACCCATCCGGAGCAATTCAGGATTCTTTTTAGTTTGACTGTTCTGATCCCATCATCTCAGAATTATTTGTTCTCAGCTTTCAGCTCTTGTTCTCCAAATCTTACCGTTGCATCGTTCAAATATCCTCTAATCAGTTCATGATCTCTTCGTTCTCATGTATGTAAATTCTGTCAAGTATCTTTATTCGTTTTTTTTAATTTTAATTCTTCCCGGTGAATTGTGCCTTTGATACTTTCATTTTCAATTCTTATGGTGGTTCGTTCAAGAGTTCTCTTCCTTCGTTATCATATAGATGTATTCGTTGTTCCAATCCAACCGGTGGTTCCATCAATACCTTTTTCAAGTTGCGCCATATCTATCTTAATCCTTTATACGAGAATAAGTAGTATGCCAAATCCATTGCTTTTCATCAATTTAAATTGGTGAAGGATAAGCATAATGTAATTCTTATTCTTGTTTCATTGAGTAAATTCTATTCCTTATTCCGGAGGTTCATCAAAATTCTTGATTTCAATTGTTTCATCTTGTCTTCCTCGGAGTTTCAAGCTCTCGCAATTCTATCACCACGGAGGTCCATCTAATCATCTCAAAGCTTCACCTTGTGTTTTCAACTTCTCGTTATTTTTATCATCCTTTTATTACCGGAGTTCTTTATGGAGGCTACATGATGATTCACAAAGGATTTAATTCCTTCTCGAAGTGTTCATCGGGATTCTTTTCAGAGCAGCTCAAGTACTCTTTATCTTGCATTTTAAAGTGCAATCCTTTCAACCGTATCATTCGAGGTGGTATTATGTCATTCTTGATAATTGGAGTTCACGTCTCATGGTTCATATGTTGTCAAGAATGAGGTATTTTAAATCCGTCAATCTCTTGTTGGAGTTATCTTGGGATATATTTCACCTAAAGCCTTCCGTTGGGAATGTTGCTATTGTGGTGCTTATTAATGACCCAAGTTTTCTCCTATCCTCTTGGTGAAGAAGTTTTCATCTCCTTGTTCGATCTCAATCCAATCGCTTGTTTCCGTTGGTGGCAGAAGCTCACCTCATAATTTTGAGATGTTTCCATAAGCCCGCTACAAGCTTATTCGTTTCGTTGTTGGTTTTCCAACAACTCCGTTCTAACCTTCTTGGAAGGGTGTTCTCCAAGATCATTTGTGGCAGAAGTTGTCATTTTTCTTCTCCGTCCCTTTACCCCAACGATCTAACTTCTATTCTTTCGTTATGGAGGCATTGTGATGTTGTTCTCTTCACCCATCACCTCGTTTTGTGAGGATCGTGTTCTTTTCTTGCTTATCCATTTAACTGGAGTGTTGTATCATCTCTTCAATATCTTTTCATCTCATCAAGTTTTCTTCTCTTTTCAGTCGGAGTGCTGCCCAAATTATGTCATTCTTATTCCTTCTCTATCTTATTTTAACCGGAGTGATCTCAATATCTATCTTGTCACTTAACCTCTGGGTTCTCATCATATCCCATGTTCCTCTTTTCTAACGGAGTGTTTTCAACTTTGTTCATCTTCGTTGTTTTCGTTCTTTCATTTTGTTCAACCTCTCAAGGTTCTTTGGTTTCACTCTTTTGTCAAAGAAGCAACTTAGCTTTACCTCTTCTCTTTCTCTTCCGTTTTCCCCTCCGGTGCCATTCTAGATCTCGGGACGAGATCCTCTCGTAGTGGTGGAGTGTTGTAACGCCCCGGATCTGTTGCGCCAGGTGTCCGCCAGTTATTCGTCAGCGTTGCCATGTCATTTGCTTGCGTGTTGCACTTTGCCATGTCATCATCCGCATTTCATATCATGTCATCATGCGCATCGCATTTGCATACGTGTTCGTCTCATGCATCCGAGCTTTTTCCCCGTTGTCCGTTTTGCAATCCGGCGCTCCTATGTTGCCCGGCGTCCCCTTTTACCTTTTTCCGTGAGCGTGCATTAAACTTTCTCGGAATGGACCGAGATTTGCCAAGCGGCCTTGGTATAGCACCGGTAGACCGCCTGTCAAGTTTCGGGTCAATCGGAGGTCGTTTGATACTCCAACGGTTAACCGGGTAACCGTGAAGGCCTCTTTTGTGTACAGCCCAACACCCCCTTCAAAGTGGCCCAAAACCCATCTAAGTCATCTCCATCCTCTCGGTCGCCGGATCACGATCGTGTGGGCGAAAACCGCACTCCATTTGGAGCTTCCTAGCCCCCTCTACCTATAAATATGTGATCCCCTCCCAAAATTCTCGCAGTCCAAACCCTAGCCCCGCTCCCCTCGCCCCGCCGGACATGTTCGCCCCCGCGCCGGACATGTCCACCCCGCCCAGCCACGTCGCAGCGGCCAATCAGGGCGCGCCACGTCACCCGCGCCGCCGCCCCAGCCTATCGCGCGCCGCCACGTCACCCCGCCGCCGTCTCTCTCTCTCCTCGTGCCCGCCGCGGCCCGCGGAGCCCGCGGCCGGCCCGCCCGAGCCGCGCCGGGCCCGAGCCGCGTGCCCGCGCCTGTGCTGCCCGGTCCGCGCCTCCCTCGCCGCCAGCGTGCCCCGCAGCCGCAGCTCGCCGCCGGCGCCTGCCGCCCCGCCGCCATGCGCCGTCGCCAGCTCCGCCCCGCCCAACGGTGCGCGCCGCCCCGCCGGCGCCACCTCCGCTGCCTCCCCGCGCCGCCCTCGTCGGGATCCGGCCGGACCCGGCCAGATCCGGTCCGGATCCACCAACTCCGGCCAACCCCGACCTCGCCGGAGTTCGCCCTCGCCCGCGTTGACTTTCCCCGAGGTCCATTTTTCTGCTAAGTCCCCGGATCCGCATATTTTCATGCCTTGTTCATCGCATCATAACTTTGCGCCTGTGGCTCCGTTTTGGGCGTATAGCATATCAAACCGTTCGCACCGATGAGTACATCATTCTGTTCCATTGCATCATTTTCATTTGAGTTCATCTTGGTGCCAGAAATGCTGTTAGAAGAGGGCTATGTGATGTTAGTTCCAGATTATTATCAGAACATGCACTTTTGTCATTTTTGCCATGATTGATGTGTGCACCCTATGAAGTTGAGTCCTACATGAGTTTTGTAATATGACATGTTATCTTTCCAAAGGTGTATGCCATGTATTTTTGTGATCTTTGTGGCGACTAGCACAAGCATGCAAACTAGGGTACTTAATGTTGCTGATTTCAGAGACTTAGTATTTTCACTGTCATTTCCTGCTGTTATTTTTATGCCATGTGTCATGGAATTGTCACGGCAGATGTCCTTAGTGTCAGGACTTAGTCGCGAGGCCAACGCATCTATGTGGTAGCTTGAGAGGGGTTGAGTGGGACGAGAGACGCAGGGCGGATTGACACGCAAGACGAGGATTTAGACAGCTTCGGGCCCCGGGAAACATCATCCGGTAATAACCCTACATGCTGTTTGAGGCTAGGGTCTCATTATCATCCCGAGGGAGACGCCGTAAACCGGCTCTTGTGTCTAGCCCTAGAGATTATTGATTGCTTGCCGCTTCTAACTTCTCACCTCCCCCCTTTGGGGAGCCCTGCCCCTCCTTATATATGTTGAAGGGGCGGTTTACATGTGGAGTCCTATTGGGATTAGGACTAGTCTACCTCTAATACAAACCGGATACAAGTCCTGGCTTTAACTCCTTGTAAGGCAAATATTCCTTTCCTCTTAAACCGACCCACAATAGTTGAACCGGCCTTCATGAACCGCCAGACGGGCCACCGGGTCTTGTCGCTCCTCTGACCCGTCCGTCGGGTTACCAGTGAGTTACAACGTCCCGACGGGTTGCTGGTAAACCTCCAGGTCTGGGCGGGTCACCAGACGAATATCGCCAAGTCCGGCCGGGTTAACTTCCAGCCGGTTTACACCGCGGGGTATATCCCCGACATTAGCCCCCAAGTTTAGCTTGGATTCATCCATGGTAAACTTATGCTGCAAAATAAACATAAGAACAAATTTGACAGGTTGCGCTCCGGGTTAAGAATTCTTGTAAACCGGCACCTGAACATCCTTAAGTCCTTGTCATTTCCTTCTTCTAGAAAATCCAGGTCAATAAGCCAGCGTCATACTCAATTTGCTGACATTGGTTTCTCACAGGAAAATATTGTGAAGAAATAATCCACTTGAGTCGGCTTCCAAAACGCCGGTTTAAAAAATATTGGTCTTGAAATATTCATCTGATATTCAGCCGGTTTGAAGATGATCCCGGTCTTGAAAACTTGCCGGTTTAACATTACCAAATGGCCGGGTTATAAAAACTGATGACCCCGGATTATGATTGTTGCAGACACCGGTTCATGATTGTTGCCAACATCGGTTTATGATTATTGATGACACCGGGTTGCAGCCACAGGGAAATAATAATTGGTGACGCCGGGTCAATCTAACTTGCTCAACAGAGAATTTGAAAATCTTTCTTCGATAATAATATAATACCTGTAGCCCCCAAGTGTCGGGTTGTCATGCTTGCAGCAACCTGGGCCTTGAATAGTTGATAGGAGCAATTGGTAGCCCCCAAGGGCCAGCTCATTACAATGTGATGAGTTGGGTCTTCAATAAGATGAGCAAAAATGACATGAGACTTGCATATTTGATGTAATCTCAATTTTGAATAATGTAGCCCCCAAGTGCCGGGTTGTAAGCCTGCAGCGACTTGGGACTATTCCTTCAATTGTATAAAATGATAACCATTGCGCTAAAGCGACTTTGAAAACCTTAATCATAATATTAATAACCGTGATAAAAATCTAGCCATGTTGGCCATTCAAGATAATATAATCTCGTATGAAAACCTTTATTTATCCAATATCATAATGAAAATTCAGCCAAGTTTGGCTATTTGAATAATATAATCCAATAATTTATAAGCGCATGATTCCAATGGCGCAATCCAAATATATACTGGCGACTTATAGTCCAAAGCCAGACTGGTTTAATAAATATTGGATAATTTATCATCATACTTTATTCAACCTGTTTCTGCATACAGCAAGTTTAAAGTGTCCTGGCGGTTTACCGCCGGACGGGTCATAATGCTCAACATATAACCTGGGTTTATAACCAGGGCTGCACTTAAAAATATGAAATATATCATACCTGTGACATTGAATCACATCGTTGGTTTACCAACTTTTTGTAGTAAGAGTGATAACCCCAATCTTGAGTAATGATAACTCCTTCCATATTGCGCCGATTTATGATAAAACCGTACCGGGTTGTGATAAACACCGGATTAACCATATATATACTGGTGACTTGTAGTCAAACCAGACCAGGCTGATAATCTCCGGATTATAATTTGATCATGCACTCACAACTTGTAGTTGAAAGCCGAGCCGGGTTGATAAACACCGGTTTACTCCATAATAGGTTGGTAACAGAAAATCAAACCGGGCAGATAATCTCCGGTCTAAAAATGGACCGTGTTCCGCCAATTTAGCTGTTTGAACCGGTACAAAATACTGTCGGTTTAAAAAACGCAAATAAAATAGCAACTTCTCAAGAAAGGCTATTAAAGCAAAAGCAATGGCAACAATTTTTTGCAAAAGAAGAGCTCTACTGAGCTTGGTCAGATGGAATTACCATGGTCAGACGCAACCAAGCCCCCCGAAGGCGTAGCAATGGTGCCAGTCAGCCAGGACCACAAAATGACGCGTGGCGTTACGCCGGCCAAGTGGCATTGCATTGGTTCGGATTCGACCAAGCCCCCAAGTGACTCAGTGGCCTAGGGCCGATCAAGTGGCATTGCATTGGTTCGGACACGACCAAGCCCCCAAATGACTTATTGGCTGTTTAAAAGCCGATCAGAAGGCATTACCGTCATCAAGACATGACCGAGCTCCCATAAGGTGTAACTACGGTTCCAGTCGATTAGGTCCCCAACTTACTTAGTGGCAAATGTGCCAGCCAGAAGGCATTACCGTCGTCAAGACATGACCAAGCTCCCAGGAGGTGTAGCTACGGTTCAAGTCGACTAGGTCCCCAACTGACTTTGTTGCTCTTCTGTGAAGCGACCTCAAGGGGTAAATCGGAGGTTGCTCTAAAGCGAATCCACTCCGTGTAACCACGCATGATATAAAGAATAGATACCCCGCTTTACAAAGCGGGAGCCCCCATGTGATAAATAATATGTCAAGCCAATAAGGCCGGATACCCATGTTTGAACCGCGCATCATGGCAGCAGGTCCTCTTTGGTAATTTTTAACTTTTTTTGCAAGAGGTAAATTCTTCTTGAACCGGGATCTTGAACCGGATATTGAAAGCTTCAAAGCCGTGGGAGACATCTTCCCCTTGAACCGGATTTTAAACCGGAATCTTCATTTTCAGCCGGAAATTTTCTGATGGCCTTTAAACTCGAACTTGCGAGAAGTTAATTCCTTTTTGAACCGGACCTTGTTAAACCGGATCTGAGCGCTTCTACAGGACTTTGTGGGAGAATAGATTTCTCTTGAACCGGATTGTAAACCGGATATTTGAGAGCTTCAGTGATACTGACTTCCCTTCAGCCAGGTTTCAAACCGGAATCCTTTCTGATGATCCGAAACTTCTTCATTGAGTCGGGATTTTGTAACTGTCATATACTTTCTAAGCCGGAAATTTTCTGACGGCCTTTAAATTTTCATCAACATAACAGTAGCCTCCGGGATCGGGTTATCTTTCCCTCCATCGTCCTCGGGTTCTTAAACCGGCTGAAACTGGCAAGATTTGCTGCGTCATATCATCGTAGCCCCCAAGTCTCAAGGTGACTCGAGGAGTTGGCTTGAGATTCTCCATATTTGACCGTGATATAAACCGGCATAACTTGTATATCATTGGTGTTGATAGCACGATGTGATTCCACAGAAGGTTGAGGTGACAGTGGCGGGTTATAAATGATCCTGTATGAGCCGTGTCAGCAACTCGGCCAATGGTTCCTTCCAACTGGTTATTTGAAGTTAACCAAACTGTAGCGGCGGCGACTTGTGCGCCTGCCCATTGATCAATCCAGTGCAGACGGCGGTTGATGATAATTTTCCTCCAATTTGAAAGAAAACCGGGCTACCCAAGCTGTGACTTGTTCATACTCAATAAATGGCTCATGCAGACAGGTGCGGCCCGGTATGTTGATGTAGACCGGACTGCGGGTGATGGCAGCCTGTGCACACGCTATTGGGTAATTCGCATGGTCCTGACGAGTTGACGCGGACTGGATCGCGATATAAACCGGCACGGGTTATCCAATAGCTCAGCGATATAATAATCCCTTTTCGCAATAGACAATTTGTCCTGCATTGCAAGCCAGAGTAATTGCTCTTTTTTTAAAGAAAGCAATATATAATATAAAATGTACCGGATGGATTTCACCTGATATATCATGCCAGGGGTTATCCACCGTAGAGTTGATGATCACCATGGTGAAGCTAAAATTAATCACGGCCGAGTCGGCCACGGCGTTGTAAACCGGTGCGGACGAATGTCGGCCGCGGGAGTTGTAAACCGGCGCGGATGGAGAATCGCCTGCGGGCATTATAAACCGGCGCGGACGGAGAGTCGCCTGCGGGCATTATAAACCGGCGCGGACGGAGAGTCGCCTGCGTGTTGATGAAAACCGGACCACCAGCGGCTTGCGCGCGTCCATTAAGAAGTGTGGAATGGTCAAAAGCCAATATATAATGACGCCTGTGCATGCTCCACATGCATGGTGTAACACCAATGTTTGTGGCGAATAATTGTCCTGATTCGTTTGGGCCGGAAATAACCCGCCATGAAGTTGATGATAACTGTATGAAGCTGAAATCAATCACGGGTGAACCGGCCGCAGCGTGGTAAACCGGTGACGACGAGCAAGTTGTCCTCCGCCTTTGTAAACCGGCGCAAACGCATGAACCGGTGGCCAGGGTGGACGAGCGAGTCGTCCGTGGTGTTGTAAGGTGGTGCGGATGGAGCGAGTTAATTACGAAGACTGATCCGGAGGTGAGTCACTCATGCATGTTGAACTCCCCCTTCCCTTTTTTTCTAAACACCCGGGTTTTTTAAATCGTGTCTGCTGTCTGATTACATCCGTAGACATCTGCAGAGTACTTTGGAAACAAGGTGAGGCGGCGTGGCCGGGGTGGCTCGACGCGGCCGACATTTACATGTGTCGGCAGAACCGGTTCAACCCGACGGCGGACATCAGCGAAGGATGATTAGCGCCGGCGACTTACTCCTAGCAAGATGAGACCACAACATCGGGCTTCGGCAGCGGAGGCGGCAGCCTCTGGTGCGACGGTACTTGCAGTGGCAGTGGGACGAGTCCATGCCCACGACCCCATCTGATCCGGGTCGTGGTTGTTTTCCTTTTCTTCGCTATAGTACTAGAACGCTAGTTTTCCTGCTCTTCACTTTTTGCTTCGAATAATGATTGACTGGTCTAACCAGAAGCCACCGGTCAGTTCCATCTGATGTAAAGTGCTTCACGTGGGAAGTAGCAATCCTAGTTGAACACCAAAGTGCAGTCTTCATCTCCATGCCCATCAATTAGTAGTACTTCTGTCAATCGGACAGTCTTTTTAGTTTTTGGTCTTTCTAATTCTTTCCAATTGCTGCCAGCAGATTCCTTCAGTACACGGACCCGATCCGCGGTCGCTATTGGCGCTTGCCTTTTATTTCTTCTCAGAAGGCGACAACAGTTTTAATCTCTTCGGGACTTGTACTGTGTCGAGAGCAGCAGCATAAAAACCGCAACAGCAGGCTAAGCTTGCTTTTTGTCTTGTATTCCTGCCTGTTTAGTAGAACTAAAACGCTTCGGGACCTGAGCTTGTCACCCCATAGTAGCGATTTGAGGGACTTGACGGATCAGACATCGAGGCGGATCCGACAACAACAGATCGCCTTGCGTTGGCGGCGAACGGAACGCAAAAACCCTAATAATTTAACCCTTTTTTTTCAATCTCATATATGCTGTGCCAGCACTCCTTCATCTGATTTTATCGTGTCAACTCTTCTGGAACCGGAAAGTTGCAATCTTCTCGATCCTTGAAGAATCCCTCCAAGAACTCAACACCACCGTGCGCAGGCCCCACGGTGGGTGCCAACTGTCGTGGAATTGTCACGGCAGATGTCCTTAGTGTCAGGACTTAGTCGCGAGGCCAACGCATCTATGTGGTAGCTTGAGAGGGGTTGAGTGGGACGAGAGACGCAGGGCGGATTGACACGCAAGACGAGGATTTAGACAGCTTCGGGCCTCGGGAAACATCATCCGATAATAACCCTACATGCTGTTTGAGGCTAGGGTCTCATTATCATACCGAGGGAGACGCCGTAAACCGGCTCTTGTGTCTAGCCCTAGAGATTATTGATTGCTTGTCGCTTCTAACTTCTCACCTCCCCCCTTTGGGGAGCCCTGCCCCTCCTTATATATGTTGAAGGGGCGGTTTACATGTGGAGTCCTATTGGGATTAGGACTAGTCTACCTCTAATACAAACCGGATACAAGTCCTGGCTTTAACTCCTTGTAAGGCAAATATTCCTTTCCTCTTAAACCGGCCCACAATAGTTGAACCGGCCTTCATGAACCGCCAGACGGGCCACCGGGTCTTGTCGCTCCTCTAACCCGTCCGTCGGGTTACCAGTGAGTTACAACGTCCCGACGGGTTGCTGGTAAACCGCCAGGTCTGGGCGGGTCACCAGACGAATATCGCCAAGTCCGGCCGGGTTAACTTCCGGCCGGTTTACACCGCGGGGTATATCCCCGACACCATGTGTTCTTATTGTTTCAGAGAGATCTATGCCACTTTTGAGCATGATCAGTAAGGGTGTTTTGAGCATATGGATTTGGTATATCCATCTATGCTTTTGTTTGTATTTATGGAGTGCCATAGCTTGAGTAAATCGAGCTCTGCTTTTGCTATAAAATGTTACTGGCAGATTGTTTACATGTTATTCGATTTTGCCAAGCTTGTTGTAGTTGATCCTTGCACGCGATGATGTTGTTCTTGCCATGCCTAGCTTCTATGCCATTTCTTCTAGACGGATGTATACTTAGTTTATCATGCAATGCTCTGTAGTGAGTGCATAAAGCTCGTAAACATGCTTACTTGTTATCTGTTTTTGACATGTCCAGTTTTTCTGTTAAGTCTGAAACCTGTAACGAAACTTGCTTAATTGACATGGGTGTTATTATATTTTCTGATCCTTTTTGGCTTATCGTCAGTAAAGGACTTTTCTTAAGTGCTTTGAGTAGATTCATGCCATGCCTTGTTTTGCTAGGTACTGTTCCTATAGCATGTTGTTTGCTTGCTCTAAACATGTCATCCTGATGTTAGTTTCTGGCATGTTATTTTCACTAAGTCTGTGAACCTGTTATCTTTTGCACTTTTTCCATGCTTGTTTGAACCTGTTGTCGTGTGATTTAGCCGTAGCTCAGTGTTCATCTTTTGTCAAGCATCTTGAGTAGATTACTTTAATATGCCTTGTTGACATGTTTGGGTGCAGTAGCTTAATTTCTTGTTGCTTGCTAAGTAGCATCATGCTGTTAATGGCAGATTATTGTCATTCTTGTTTTGCTTGTCATTTGCAAACCGTGCATCTGATTCCAGTGATCTTTATATTGATTTCAACCGAAATCACCTCACCTTTCCAGTGGCATACTTGGTTTGCCAAGATTATGCCTAATTAATCTTTTCCTTCTGGAGCATGCATATGCATTACATACCACATCTCGCATATCATGCCATGTTTATGTGGTGGTTGTTTACTTTGTTGTTTGCTTCTTTCCGGTGTTGCTTCTTCGGGTTAGTTCCGATAATGTTGCTATTGTGAGGATTCGTTCGACTACGTCTGTTTGTCTTCTTCATGGACTCGTTCTTCTTCCTTGCGGGATCTCAGGCAAGATGACCATACCCTCGAAATCACTTCTATCTTTGCTTGCTAGTTGCTCGCTCTTTTGCTATGCCTTTGCTGCGATACCTACCACTTGCTTATCATGCCTCCCATATTGCTAAACCAAGCCTCTAACCCACCTTGTCCTAGCAAACCGTTGTTTGGCTATGTTACCGCTCTGCTCAGCCCCTCTTATAGCGTTGTTAGTTGCAGGTGAAGATGAAGTTTGTTCCTTGTTGGAACATGGAGATGTTGTTCCTTTTTGGAACATGTTTACTTGTTGGGATATCACAATATATCTTATTTAATTAATGCATCTATATACTTGGTAAAGGTTGGAAGGCTCGGCCTTATGCCTGGTGTTTTGTTCCACTCTTGCCGCCCTAGTTTCCGTCATATCGGTGTTATGTTCCCGGATATTGCGTCCCTAACGCGGTCGGGTGATTTATGGGACCCCCTTGACAGTTTGCTTTGAATAAGACTCTTCCAGCAAGGCCCAACATTGGTTTTACCATTTGCCTCACCACCACCTATCCCCTTCCCTTGGGTTCTGCAGACTCAAGGGTCATCTTTATTTTAGCCCCCCCGAGCCAATGCTTCTCTAAGTGCTGGTTCGAAACGAGCAGACTGCGGGGTCCCCCTCGTGGAAACTCGAGGCCTGGTTTTACTCGTAGGATGTCTCATCCGGATGTGCCCTGAGACCGAGATATGTGCAGCTCCTATCAGGATTTGTCGGCACAATCGGGCGGCTTTGCTGGTCTTGTTTTATTACTGTCGAAATGTCTTGTAGCCGGGATTCCGAGACTGATCGGGTCTTCCCGGGGAGAAGGAATATCCTTTGTTGATCGCGAGAGCTTATAATGGGCTAAGTTGGGACACCCCTGCAGGGTTTGAACTTTCGAAAGCCGTGCCCGCGGTTATGTGGCAGATGGGAATTTGTTAATGTCCGGTTGTAGAAAACCCGAAGTTGATCTTAACTAAAATACACCAACTGCGTGTGTAACCGTGATGGTCTCTTCTTGGCGGTGTCCGGGAAGGGAACACGGTGTTGGAGTTATGCTTGATGTAAGTAGTTTCAGGATCACTTCTTGATCATAGTTGTTCGACCGTGCTTTTGCCTTCTCTTCTCGCTCTCATTTGCGTATGTTAGACACCAGATATGCTAGTCGCTTGCTGCAGCTCCACCTCACTACCTTTTACCCTACCCATAAGCTTAAATAGTCTTGATCTCGCGGGTGTGAGATTGCTGAGTCCCCGTGACTCACAGATACTTCCAAAACCAGTTTTCAGGTGCCGATGAAACCGTGCAGGTGGCGCACCCGAGCTCAAGGAGGAGCTTGATGAAGGCCTTGTTCATTGTGTTGCTTCGTTTTAGTTGATCAGTAGTGGAGCCCAGTTGGGGTCGATCGGGGACCTTTGTCGCTTTTGGGGTTCTTCCTTTATTTTGGTTCCATAGTCGGACCTTGATTGTATCTGTATGATGTATTGCTTTTCTCAGGTAATTGTGTGATGTGGCGATTGTAAGCCAACTATGTATCTTTTTCCCTTATGTATTACATGGGTTGTGTGAAGATTACCTCACTTGCGACTTTGCTTTCAATGCGGTTATGCCTCTAAGTCGTGCTTCGACACGTGGGAGATATAGCCGCATCGAGGGCGTTTCAACCTGCAATAATATCCACCTCATGAAGATATGCTGCCATGAGCGGATCCTTGGAATCCCAAGTGCCAGACACTTGTTGAGCCACCAGGTCTGAGTCACCAGAGCACTTAATTCGGCTTAGATTCATTTCCTTACACTACTGGAATCTGGCACTTTGCCATCTGCCATGGCAGATGGCAAAGGCATGGTCGGCGGATGGCAAAGGCTTTGCCATCAGCCAGCAGATGGCAAACAGTTTGTCTGAAATACTATCGGCAAAGGCTTCTTTGCCATCTGCTGGCTGATGGCAAAGAGCCTGTGGCTTTGACATCAGCTGGCAGATGGCAAAGCCTCTTAACAGGGTTAGCCCCGTTAGAAGGCTAACGGCATACTTTGCCGTCAGCCAGCAGATGGCAAAGGCTGCAGGCTCTTTGCCATCTGCCAGCAGATGGCAAAGGCTGCATGCTTTGCCGTCTGCCAGCTGATGGCAAAGAGCTTTGCCATCCGCTGGCAGATGGCAAAGAGCCCAAATAGGCCAGCCCAAATTTTACATGTAGATGACACGTGGCCTCTTTGCCATCTGCCAGCTGATGGCAAAGCTCTTTGCCATGTGCCAGCAGATGGCAAAGTGCCTATATTGCCCCATTTATTTTTATTTTTTCTTATATCAATTCATTATCACAGAAAATCAAACACAAATATATTTATATGACCAATATAGCATATTCAACACATATTACCAATAGTCATGAACACATATATATATATATCCAACACATGTTACCAATAGTAGCAAGTTTCATCCGTACATATACATAGTTTCATCAATATTACACAGTTTCATCCATAGGTAGCAAGTTTCACAAGGTCAAAACAAAAACTAAATACAAGCACTCCATCAACCTAAGCTTCCGTGATCTTAAGCAAATCTGTAAAATGGGAAAGAAGAAAGTTAGAAGAAGAAGACTAGAAGAAGAAGATTATTATGATGCAACTAAAATGTGACGATTATTATGATGCAATTTATATCTGTAAAATAGGTCATTTTGGAGCTAAGTAAGGTCATTATGTCATTTTGGAGCTAGCTAAGCATATGAAGTCATTTAGGAGCTAAAATATGTCATTTCTTAAGCATATTATGTCATTTTAGAGCTAGTTAAGCATATTAAGTCATTTTGGAGGAAAAGATGCTAAGTATAGGTCATTTTAGAGCTATCCTAGGTTAAATATATGATTTTTAAGCTAGCTAAGCATATTAAGTCATTTTGGAGGAAAAATGCTAAGTATAGGTCATTTTAGAGCTATCCTAGGTTAAATATGTCATTTTGGAGCGAATTAAGCTTATTATGTCATTTTTGAGCTAGCTAAGCATATTGAGTCATTTTGGAGGAAAAAATGCTAAGTATAGGATTATGTTGCTAGTATCCATATGGCAGAGAACCCGGGCCGACATGACTAGTCATAGAACCAAGGTGGCACAAACATACACGGACACGCATACATGACCCAGGAATGCACGTATCGGTCATCAGCGAGTGCAACCAAGTCGTAGCAAACTACAAGGACTTCGGTGATACACCGCGTGACATTTCCCCGTAGGGACAGACACAGGAGCAAAGAAGGACACATGCCGGTCAATCCATGTGTTCCGGAGCAGTAGCGAACTACCATGGCTCAGTGGAAGCACTAGGAGGCATTTCCCTGTATGGAAGGCTACCAAAGGCACACGACTAGGTGTCGAATCCCACACATACAATGCATTTCAAACATACACACATTATGCACGATATGTGTAGATACAACATGGCATCACAACAAAACTCTATTAAGCAAAACACTTGGGAAACTTACCGTCATCACGGAGGTGTAGGTGTAGGTGTAGGTGTAGGTGTAGGACTGGTCGCGCCAGTGGCACACGGAGAAGGATCGGTCGATGCTTGTTGGGAGTTACGCTGCACCAAAGATTATTTCCAATGTATCGTTAGCATGATGCAACTCAAATGTGAAGACTAGTAACTAATGACCGTTCAAATGAAACTCACCGTGCCCACCGGAGCAATGACTGGCATCGACGGAGGGGTCTGGCCGTTCTTCTCACACATGGACTGCACATTTGGTTTTGACGAGTCAGTCACATTAGTTACTAATGAAAGGAACATTGCGTGCATGATTTAGCTAACTAGTCGTCAACCCGTGCGTCCGCACGGGCTAGTTTTATAACACACTAAATATATAAGTATTGCAACTATATCCTACGTTGAACATATGCTATCAAAAATTATACTGAATATTTCAAATATTGTTCATGGTCACCGGTAGGATGAAATAGGTTAAGGTTCACCCTTGTAAAACAAATTGTTGTTTTAGTTTTGGATATGGATGTACTGTTGTAGGTGCAGCATGGGTCACTTTTTTTATGTACATATTAGTAATACTTTAGAAACTAAATGTAGTTTGAAGAAGCTTTCAAGTTGCAGTACTGAATATCAAGTAAAACTGGACATCCTTGGTCACATCAACACTAGTACATCTCAGAATCTATAACTCATGAATTATAAGCACTACAAAGTATAATAGTAAGACCGTCTCAACAAAAGTATATGATAAAAAGGCAATATGACACATAGTTGAGATGCAAAATTCTGGTGTAAGTTGTCGTACATCTTTACTAATTTTTT
This sequence comes from Aegilops umbellulata, assembly GCA_032464435.1. Taxonomy (NCBI): domain Eukaryota; kingdom Viridiplantae; phylum Streptophyta; class Magnoliopsida; order Poales; family Poaceae; genus Aegilops; species Aegilops umbellulata. The sequence continues at coordinate 152,373,008 of CP136058.1, read as the reverse complement.
TATCTCATGTAACTCAGGTGAGATAGACTAAGATCGCCACTCCCAATCATATGTAAGCTGCGACCCTTGACAATTTCTTCCGACCAAGTAACTTGATATGTTATGGCTTTGGTCCCGGGCAGCAAGTGTATTTTTTTCCTTGCGACGAATGAACTGGTTCGTAAACAAAAATAGAACTCTGTTACTGAATATTGGCTGAATGTGGAAGAATATAAATTCTGAAACTTTTACTGAAATCACCCTATTAATGTGAACAAGCAGTCAGTGCAGAATTATACTCAAGTCAACGACGAGCTTGCCTGCAACGGCAAGGCAAATGACAATTGATTTATTACTTCTCACATAAGACAGAAGTAATAAATATGTGTCAGCAATGGAACAGATCACATGTTGCTTTGGTCATAGCATGTGTAAAACCCTATGAAATTCTAATAGTTTTGGGGAGTAATAGGAGAAACACAATATTTAAGACAAGTGCATGGGCATGCGCATCAGTGTATAAAATTGAAAAACATGGATATCTCCCCTAAAATCCAAAGATTCAGGTTAGATTTGGATTATTATATACTTTCTAAGAATTGGTTTAGATGCTAAGGATACCAATTCCCACAAATATCTATTAAATTTCTCCATCCTAAATGTGTGAACCTAGTGGGATAATATAATATCTTAGCTTGCAGAGGATCCGATGCTACTATCGGATTTAGCGAAAATAAAGATGATGAAGAGCAGCTTTCAAGTATTTAGTCTATAGACCATAGAACCCTCTGACTGAGCTAATTAAGCTAAAGGAAATAAACCATAAATAAGAATACAGAAACAATTATGGCAAAGAGGTGGGGCTGGTACACCGTTGCATTATTGACGTCCACATGACTTGCCAACCTCTTTGCCATCTGCTGGCAGATGGCAAAGATTATTTGCCATCTGCTGGCAGATGGCAAAGAATTGGCTGATGGCAACCATGTTCTTTGCCGTCTGTCAGTTCTTTGCCATCTGTTTTTTATAAGCAGATGGCAAAGAGCTGGCTGATGGCAAATTCCCAGATTCCAGTAGTGTTAGCCATCCGAAGACCATGGAGTAAAGCTTCATACTCAGCTGCATTGTTAGTACAAGGGAACATTAAGCGGAGAACATAACAGAACTTATCACCTCGTGGGGAAGTTAACACGACTCCAGCCCCCGAGCCCTCCAATTGCATGGCCCATCAAAATGAATAGTCTAGTAGGTGTGATTCGGCTTCTCTTCAGGTGCTTGCAGTTCTGTCCAATCATTGATGAAATCCACAAGTGCTTGAGATTTGACCGCCGTCCGAGGTATGTATTTCAAACCATGAGGCCCAAGCTCTATAGCCCACTTGGCAATCCGGCCAGGTGCCTCCTGGTTCTGGATTATATCTCCCAAAGGAGCCGAGCTAACCACTGTGATGTGATGACCTTGGAAGTACTGTTTAAGCTTCCGGCTTGCCATGAAAACCCCATACACCAGTTTCTGCCAATGCGGGTACCTTTGCTTGGATTCAATAAGTACCTCACTGATATAGTAAACCGGACGTTGAACTGGATATTCCTTGCCTGCCTCCTTGCGCTCCACCACAATAGCTATGCTGACTGCTCGAGCGTTGGCTGCCACATATAACAGCAATGGTTCCTTGTCAACCGGAGCAGCAAGAATAGGCGGATTAGCTAGCTGCCGCTTTATGTCCTCAAACGCTTCATCAGCGGCAGAACTCCAGACAAAGTTATCTGTTTTCCTCAGCATTTGATACAAAGGAATCACCTTCTCACCGAGGCGGCTGATAAACCGGCTCAACTCGGCAATCCGGCCTGCCAAGCCTTGAACGTCATTGATACACTTCGGTTTAGCCAAGGAGGTGATAGCTGTAATCGTTTCCGGATTAGCCTCAATGCCCCTGTTAGATACCAGAAAGCCCAATAACTTGCCTGCCGGTACACCGAAGATGCACTTGGCCGAATTGAGCATCATCTTGTATGTCCGCAGGTTATCAAAGGTTTCCTTCAAATCGTCAACCAGAGTCTCCTTCTTCCTTGACTTGACCACAATATCATCCACATAAGCATGAACATTACGGCCGATTTGCTTATGAAGACAATTCTGCAGACACCGTTGAAAAGTCGCCTGGGCACTCTTGATCCCAAAGGGCATAGACACATAGCAGAAGGCTCCAAAGGGAGTTATGAAGGTCGTCTTTTCTTGGTCCTTAACTGCCATCTAGATCTGATGATAACCAGAATATGCATCCAAAAAACTCAAACACTCACAACCCGCCGTAGCATCAATAATTTGATCAATACGGGGGAGGGCAAAAGGATCTGCTGGACAAGCTTTGTTGAGATCTGTGTAATCCACACACATACGCCATGTGCCGTTCTTCTTAAGGACCAACACCGGATTAGCTAACCATTCAGGATGGAAAACTTCAACGATAAATCCAGCCGCTAAGAGTCTGGCTACTTCCTCTCCAATAGCTTTACGTCTTTCTTTGTTGAACCAGCGGAGAAATTGCTTCATAGGTTGGGATCAACATTAAGGGTGTGCTCAGCGAGTTCTCTCGGTACACCTAGCATGTCAGAAGGCTTCGACGCAAAAATGTCCCGATTCTCACGGATGAACTCGATGAGCGCGCTTTCCTATTTTGGACCCAAGTTCGCACAGATGCTGAACTGTTGGGACGAATCGCCAGGTACGAAGTCAACAAGCTTAGTCTCAGCAGCCGATTTAAAATTCAGGGCCGGATCATGCTCCGTAGTTGGCTTTTTCAACAGAGTCATGTCTGCCGGATCAACATTATCCTTGTAAAATTTCAACTCCTCCGTGGCACAAACCGACTCAGCATAGGATGCAACACCTTCTTCACACTCCAAAGCAATCTTGCGGCTTCCATGGACAGTTATTGCTCCTTTGTGACCCGGCATCTTGAGCTGTAAATAGACATAGCAGGGCCATGCCATAAATTTAGCATAAGCCAGCCGTCCAAACAGGACGTGATATGGACTCTGGATTTTCACCACCTCAAAGGTCAATATTTCTGATCTGGAGTCATAATCATCTCCGAAGGCCACCTCCAGAGCTATCTTGCCAACATGATACGCTGACTTACCAGGTACCATGCCGTGGAACACCGTATTGGACGGTTTAAGATTTTTATCCGTTAACCCCATATGACGGAAGGTTTCATAGTAGAGGATGTTAATACTGCTTCCTCCGTCCATGAGCACCTTGGTGAATTTATAACCTCCCACCTGAGGCGCCACCACCAAAGCCAGTTGACCCGGATTGTCAACCCGGGGAGGATGATCCTCTCTGCTCCACACGATTGGCTGCTCGGACCAGCGTAAGTAACGGGGCACTGCCAGTTCAACAGAGTTCACTGCTCGCTTATGAACCTTTCGGTCACGCTTGTCCAAACTAGTGGTGAAGACATGATATTGCCCACTATTTAACTTCTTCGGGTTGCTCTGATAACCGGATTGTTGTTGCTGCTGATTGTAGCCAACCTGGCTGCTCTGGTTACCTTGATTGTTGTGTCCGCCCTGATTACCACTAAAACCTGAACCGGAATTTCCTCCACCATAACCCGGCCCATGAGATCCGGATCCCGAACCGCCACTTGATCCGTGATCATACCGGAAAGCATTAGAATTTTTGAACTCTTGCATGATGTAGTAGTCCTTCCAAAGGTGGTTGTCCGGCATCTCCTTCGTCCCATGTTTTGGACAGGTCTGGTTCAACAGGTAAGACAGGCGGTCCGGGTTAGGATTAGGCGGTCCACTGCAATTTGGCGGTTTACCCTTTCGTCGCTGGCCCTTGTCCTGTGTGCTGGTATTAGCCACAAAGTCCATGCTGTTATCCGCTTTATGCTTGCCGCCGTTTCCATGACCCGTCGGGTTGTAGTGCTGCGTTTTGGCGTTGCCGCTCTTTTTTCCCTTCCCTGTCTTATCATCATCAGACTCGGGATCCTTGGTACTATCAGAATCGGCATACTTCACTAATGCAGCCATGAGGGTCCCCATATCGTTGCAATGGCGCTTTAGCCGTCCCAATTTCAACTTCAGAGGTTCAAACCGGCAATTGCCTTTCAAGGTTATAACTGCTGTATCGACATTGATGCAGTCTGACGAATGCAAAATTTTCGAGACCCGGCGCACCCAATGGGTTGTCGACTCTCCTTCCTCCTGGACACAGGCAGCTAAGTCCACTATCGACATAGGCTGCTTGCATGTATCCTTAAAATTCCGGATAAACCGGGCTCTCAACTCGGCCCATGAACTGATAGAGTTGGCTGGTAAACTCTTTAATACCACGGACCTCGAAGACTATCACAAAGATTACTAATATCCAAAAGGTACGGGCAACACTATCAACACGAGGTAAGTAGAGTGAATCTTGGGTCAAGAACCTAGGAGTAGAATACCTACTACTAAATAGCATCACGGGATGCTTTCGAGAGTAATGGCCAGAATCATCACACTGGGGATGCAAAGCATTGCTAGATTACTAGGTGACTCCCTAAAACACCTAGGGTCATAATAATAGTTCCAACATACACGTCAAGGCAGCGGAGTACCTCAACACACCGATTAGTGTGCTTAATCTGGCCCAAAAATACAATGGAAAGATGGAGGAAAGATTTGCAAGTGCATCAGACTATTTCGAAACCTAGGATGACTCGGACAGCATAACAGCTGTAAGTGCTCAAAAGATTGGAGACATCCTGCAAAATAGTGGCATAACCACTCAACATCACCATATCAAGGTTCTGAGATCAACTAACAACACACAGAAGTAGTAGGAACGGAACTGGGGCTTGAAACCAATAATCCTATAAGTCCAGGGGTTAGTAACACGTCATCCTGATAGATAGATAGATGAGAAGGCCTAGTTCTTAATCCCCGTAGAAGAGAAGAGGTTGACTCAGATCAGAGGGCATGAGGTATAAGGAGTAAAAAGAGCCTTACGTTCCCTTCCACAATCAATTCCCTTATATAACTAAAGCATTTCTAGACTCAACTTCGACCAGTTTGGCTTGGTAATCCTACAGGCAGTCAGGCTCTGATACCAACGCTGTCAGGACCCCGATCCTAAGCCACATCGATCTAGCATGTAACACATCATATCACTTTGTGGCCTCATGCACGGTATTCCCACGGGTGCCACCTTACCTGGCCCGGGACCGTTTGCGCCTTTTGGCTCACGTATATGATAGTGTCGCTAGCATCCATATGACAGAGAACCTGGGTCGACATGGCTAGTCGTGAACCCAAAGCGGCACTAACCTATGGGGACAGGCATAGATGAATCACATCGATCTTGTCGGTCAGCAGCGTGTGAATCCGGGCTGTAGCACTGGGCTAACAGGACTCCGGGAACCCGGGCTGTAGTAGGCTAGGCAGGACTCCGGATGTCACCGCGTGACATTTCCCCGAAGGGACAGACACAGGAACGAAGTGAAACACATGCCGGCCAGTCAAGTGCCCTGAGCATTAGTGCTGGGCTAGCAGGACTCCGGTGAACCGGGCTGTAGCGGACTACTATGGCTCATGAAGGCACTAGACTACATTTCCCCATAAGAGAGGCTGCCAAGGATAAACAACTAGATTGTCGGATCCCACACATACCAAGCATTTCAATCATACACATAATATGCTCGATATGTGTAAATACAACATGGCATCACAACATAACTCTACGACTCAAGTATTTATTCATTAGGCTCCGAGGAGCGAGATATTACAAACATGGGTCTCATGACCCAACATTCAGAGCATACAAGTCAAAGCACATGCAGAAGCTTAACATGTCTGAGTACAGACATCTACAAATGTAAAGGCTGAGAAGCCTGACTATCTACCAGATCCTGCCGAGGGCACAAGATCGTAGCTGAGGTATCAAGCTAAACGTCGAAGTCCACACGGAACTACTAGCGAGACTGACGTCTCTCTGCAAAACATAAAATAGGCAAACATGAGTACAAATGTACCCAGCAAGACTTACATCAGATGTAGCTACATATGCATCAGTATCAATAAAGGGGGTGGTGGAGTTTGACTGCAGCATGCTAGCTTTGACTCGGTGGCTATCCTGAACTACGACTGCAGGTAACTCTTTTGAGGTGGCGCACACGAGTCCACATATTCACCATATCAATACACCACTATGGATCCGCTCCCGTCTCCCTACGAGAAAGCCATCCATAGCACTCACGCTTATCTTGCGCATTTTAGAGTATCCACTTTCACTTGTCTATGAACCGTACAGGCGACCCAGAAGTCCATTACCGCGGGCACGGCTATTCGAATAGATCATTTACAACCCTGCAGGGGTGTACTTCTTCACACACGCTCTCGCCACTTACCACCATGTACACGTCGTGTACCTTAGCAACCTTCAATCGGAAGCCTGGCGAAGGAGTCGGCCACGACCTGACTAACCACACAAGTCTCTAGTCCAGGTTTATCGCCTATTCGAGTTCCATCCGCGAGGAGATCCGGCCAGATTTTCGCTCACAGCCCCAAACGATGTGTGCAGGGTTCCCGAGACACCAAACGGGCGCCCGGTACACCGTGCCACGTGCCTACCGCAACACAGCCCACCCCTCAGGTCAGCGCTGCGTAAGGCCCCCAGCATAATACAAACACCAGAAACTAGTTGCAACTCCTGGACAAAGGAAAAGGGCGATTAATAAGTCGAGAGAGTCAATTAAGGATCCCAATGTGTGGTAGTAACTGTTTCATGTATCACAAACACAGAACTCAGTTCCTGAGGACGGCTTCAATGGAACAACCCACCATGTACTCCTACATGGCCTCTCGCTGCTACCTTTACCAAATCGTGTTCACACACTTAGCTCTCAATAGTAAGACATGTTCACACACCTCCGATTCATCCCCGATGAACCAGACCTGACACAACTCTAAGCAATAGCAGGCATGACAAACAAGCATGAATGAGTAGGCACATCAGGGCTCAAACAACTCCTACTCATGCTAGTGGGTTTCATCTATTTACTGTGGAAATGAGAGGTCGTGCAGAGGATAAGGGGTTCAACTACCGCAGCAAGTAACACATGAATCGTTGTTGTCCTAATGCAGTAAAAGAGAGCAGGAGCGAGAGGGTGGGATTGTATCGGAATGAACAAGGGGGTTTTGCTTGCCTGGCACTTCTGAAGATAATATAGCTCTTCATCGGTGTCATCGAATAATCGTTGGAACGTCGTCTACTGAGAGGGGACAGTCACCGGCAACAGAGAAAGAACACAATCAATGCAATGCGACAATATGATGCATGATCATGACATGGCAATATGATGTGACTTGAGCTAATGCAGCTAGCAACAGATTAAATGGAGTTGGTTTGAATCCAAGGTTCAAATTCAAACTCCATGTAAGGCATTTCAAATGCCATTTATTCAAATTGTCTTATACAGCAACTTTAAGTTGTTCAAACGTGCATGAAGATGGTACAAATGGATAGATTGGATTTTTCTGATCATTTTTCATATATAAATTATTTCATTCTGAGCTATAGATTATTTTCTATGATTTTTTGAAGTTTGTAGCATTTTCTGGAATTTCCTGAATAAACTTAAATCCAGAAAATGTTTTATTGCATCAACATTATGTCACAGTGACGTCAGCGGGTCAATAGGGCAGTCCAGGTCAAACCTGACCAGTGGGGTCCACTTGTCAGTGACACAGTGCTGGTTAGTGTCGTTGACAGGTGGGGCCAGGTCAACGGCCACGTCAGCAGAGTTAATGCTGACGGGTGGGTCCCAGTGCTTATGAACTAATCTAAACAAAAAATAAAACTAACCTAAACAGGTACAATGGCCCACATGGCAGTGGCTTTAGGGGGTTAGTTAGTGCGTCATTAGCGCTAATGATGGTGCCACGTCGGCTGTCGCCGGGGTTGGTCGCCGGCGAGCAAGCAGCACGGCGGAGGGCTTCAGGTTCGCGCTATAGGGCATGGATCGACGAGCGGTTTGTGGCTACGGGTTGCTGGTGCTTGCGCGCATCCAGTGGTACTCCCAGCTTCGCCGGAGATGGCCCAGAACGACGGCGGTGATGGCAGGTGTGGCGGCCGGCGTTTGGGCGTCGAACGAGTTGACGGTGCAGAGCATGGCAGGAGCCGCGGTTAGGCGTGTTGGACTCGTGGGGGTGCGGTGAGCTCAGCGGTAAGCTCGAGCGTGTGTTTGCACGGCCGTAGCCGCGGTGGCGACATGGCCGGTGGCGAGGAGCAATCGGCTCCGATGGCCACGATGGCTAGAAGGCGCGGGCGAGCACGGGGAGAGAGGGGAAAGAGACAGGGGCTCACGACGATTCCAGTAGAGGCAACGGCGAGGCCGGGTATGGGCTGAAGCTCACGAATCCCCGAGGAGTTCGCCGGCGGCCAGAGGTTGAAGACGATGTCAGGGACGACGCTGCAGGGCTTCCGGCGGGGCGCGGCTCGATGGAGAGGAAGAGGGGGTCGAGACGGAGCGTCTGAGCACATTGGCGCGGCGAGGCAGTGGCCGTGGCCACGTCCACAGCGAGCGGCGGCGACAATGGCTCTCGGGTGCGTGCAAGAGGAGAGCTAGAGGAGGGAGAGGAGCACGGGGAGAGTGAGAGGGGTCGAGGGGGTGCGTGGTGTCGCGGAAGGCGTCCAGGGCGACGAGGGGACAGCCAGGCAGGCAGCTACCGACGTGGCACGCCGCGGCGCCGTGGCTAGCTTCTCCTCTGCCTTCTGGCAGGAGGAAGAAGACGCCCCTGCCCTCGGTGGGCCGGCCAGGTGGCTGGGCTGCCAGGTGGGCTGGCCTGCTGGAGGAGCTGGGCCAGGTAAGTGGCCCAGGTGAGCTTCCTCTCTCTCTTCGTTTATTTGTTTCTGTTTTCTATTTTATTTCTCTGTTTTGAATAAGTAAAAATACTAATTCATTTTGTAAAATCTTGAAAATAATTGTGAGCACTTTTGAAACTATTTCCAACAGCCCTCAAATGCTTTCAAGATTATTTGGACATTTAAAATATTTTATAGAATTTAAATGTCCAAATTCAAATACTTATGATTTAATTCAAAAATCCCGAATGTCCTAGAAAAGTGTGCACCATTTTTGCCAGGGGTTTTAGCCCAAACCAGAAATGATGAACATTTTGTGAAGGCATTTTGGGTTCATTGAAACCAATTTTAGTAAACCCTAGTTGGTTTCAGGGGAGGTGCTGGGGTTCTGTCATCCCCATTTCAAGATTACCTGAAATTGAAAAAGATGCATGGATGCAATGCCACAAGTTACAGGCAAAACTCTAGGGCTGTGACAAGATCCGGGTGGATCCGCCCCCGGGGATCTCGTTCCTGGCGTCGACGGAGCTCGTGGAGGCACAGCTCCATGGCGCCGGCTGGGCCTGCGAGAGAGGGAGAGAGAGGTGAGGCAGGCAGGAGGAAGAGGGGGAAGGAGAGGGTGCGATGAGGGCCGGTGACCTGGCGGCGAGGAGTCCGGCGACGGCGTCACGCACTCTCCGGTGAGGCGGCGGGGTCCGGCGAGCGGTGGCGGGGCGGAGCGAAGGTGTGCGGCGGCGGATAGAGAAGCTCGGGGAGGAGCCAGGCGAGCGGGCGTGCTCGGGCTCGCGCTGACTGGCAGCACGGCCAGATGTGCCCGGCGGGCCACACGCGGGCTCGGGCGGGCCGCGACGGAGGCGCTGAGGCAGGGCGACGTGGCGGCTTGCCATTGCCCTGGGGTGGTGGCGCAGGGTGGCGTTGGCGGCGACAAGTGGCGGCGGGTGCACGTGCCGGCGCTGAAAACGAGAAAGGCGGCGGCGGCGGCTGATGATTAGGGGTGCGGAAAATGAGGAGGAGGGGAAGGAATGTCCAGATTTGGAAGGAGGGGTTCCCTTTTATAGGCAGGGTTAGGGTTTTGGGGGGATTTGTGGGGTTTTTGGATCCTCGGATCGCGATCGTGCGGCTCCTGACAGAGGGGGAAACTAGGTGGGCTGCCAGTGAGTGGAAGTGGACTGTGGAGACCGGGTTGGGCTGAGAGAAGAGAAGAGCGAGAGGCCCAGCGACTGTTTCCGGAGACCGAAAACGTCCGACGAAAATACCGACATCGGTGCCGCTATATATTTAACGGTTGGGAAATCAAACGAGCTCCGAATGCGACGAAACTTGACAAGCGGTCTACCGGTGGTGTCACAAGGCCGCTTGGAAAATCTCAGTCTATTCCAAGAAAGTTTAACACCCGCTCACGAAAAGAGGCAAAAGGGAACGCCAGAGGACATAGGAGTGTCGGATTGCAAAACGGACAACGGTGAAAATGCTCGGATGCATGAAACGAACACATATGCAGAATGAGATGCACATGATGACATGGCAAAGTGCAACACGCAAGCAAACGACATGGCAATGACGGCGAATAACTGGCAGACACCTGGCGCGTCGAATCCAGGGCGTTACAACTCTCCTCAACTAACAAGAGATCTCTGCCCGAGATCTTAGGAACAAGACGAGGAGAAAGAGGATGAGGTGAAACAAGAACGCAAGAGGGAAAAATAACAAAGTTGAGAGCACTGGGTAGAAAAATCGAATGCAACTACACAAGAACTAGTCTATAATTGTCGTTCAGAATCAGTTTTTCGCAGTATTGACTGAAACATGGATATCTGACTCATACAGAGTCCGTTTTTGCTCCACGAGTAGCCAACACGTTTGTGACGACCAGATGCTTCAAAGGATTCTTTCATAGGGAAATTTTAGAGAACTTTTCTTCTGGAGTTCGCTCAAAACTTGTACATAAACTTTCTTAATGAACACTTGACAAACGCCTTTTGAGAACATACACAAAGTCCAAGTTGTGGACCTAGTGCATAATCGTAACTAAGGACTCTTGTATTTCCCTAGAAGTAATTGGATCTCATATGGAGATTTTTAGTGGAGTAGAAGGAAAAAAGTTAAATGCAACTACACAAGAACTAGTCTGTAACTGTCGTTCGGAATCCGTTTTGCGCTGTGTTGACTGAAACATGGATATCTGACATAGTCAAAACATTTGTGATGACTAGATGCTTCAAATGATTCTTTCATAGGGAAGTTTTGGAGAACTTTTCTTAAGGAGTTCAGTCAAAAAGACTCGACAAACGCCTTTCGAGAAAATACACAAAGAACCACCTATGGACCTAGTGCATCATCATAATGAAGGTCTCTTGCATTTCTCTAAATGTAATTGGAGCTCATATGGAGATGTTTATTGAAGTAGAATAGAAAAAAAATCTAATGCAACTACACAAGAACTATTCTGTAACTGTCGTTCGGAAACAGTTTTGTGCAGTGTTGACTGAAACATGGATATCTGACTCATACAGAGACCGTTTTGGCTCCACAAGTAGTCAAAACATTTGTGACGACCAGATGCATGCTACCTCTTGAGCACTTCATTGGTTTTCCCTTGAAGAGGAAAGGGTGATGCAGTAAAGTAGCGTAAGTATTTCTATCACGACCGGTTTTTCCAATAAAAATATTTATTGAAGAAACCAATCTCTTGGGTCCAGTATGAGAGAAAATCCCCCTCACTGGTAGATCAACTCTTGATACAATAAGCCAGTAGCATATAATACATTACAGGGGTTGAGCTAAGGGGGCTCAACAAATTATTACAAGCGCACCAATAATTATACATATTGGCGGACATAACACTACGGTGTGGTGGCATACTACTGACTCGAGGGTAAAGTGATGGTGGAATAACACAGTGGGGAGAGGTTAACGTGACTCTCAAACTAGCATCTCGTCGAGCGTCGAGGTGAGGCTCGATGAATTTATTCGGGTAGCGGAAGCGCATATAATACAGTGACCAACTCCAGGGTCGCACGACACTGACTGGGACTCCTCTAGGCGTCGGACTTGCTATCGAACTCTTCATCCATGAGATCGCCTTCGTCAGCATCTGGCCAAATCAACAAGCCAGTGAGTACTTTGAAAGTACTCGCAAGATAGTTCGGACGTAAGATATAACAAATGCATGCACGAATGCGTCATGGTTAATTTACCAATGCATAATTGAAATATTAGCAGGCAAGGTAAATAAAAAGGGAATCGGCGGTAGTCCGCCTGAAATCCCAACAGTAAAAATAAAGGAAACCAATCGAGTGTCTGGAGTGACGCCACGAAAGGTGAACAAGAAAATAATGCTTATGCCACAGTCGGGCGTCTGAGCGACACCGCAGAAGGGGCTTTAAAAGAAATGCCGCAGCCGGGCGTCTGAGCGACACCACAGAAAGGGCTTTAAAAGAAATGCCACAGCCGGGCGTCTGAGCGACACCACAGAAAGGGCTTTAAAAGAAATGCCACAGCCGGGTGTCTGAGCGACACCACATAAAGGGCTTTAAAAGAAAGGCCACAGCCGGTCGTCTGAGCGACACCACAGAAAGGGCTTTAAAAGAAATGCCACAGCCGGGCGTCTGAGCGACACCACAGAAAGGGCTTTAAAAGAAATGCCACAGCCGAGCGTCTGAGCGACACCACAGAAAGATCTTTAAAAGAAAAGCCACAGCCGGGCGTCAGAGCGACACCACAGAAAGGGCTTTAAAAGAAATGCCACATCCGGGCGTTTGAGCGACACCACAGAAAGGGCTTGTATTGAAAGTAATTAATAAAATGCCACAGTCGGACGTCTGAGCGACATCACAGAAAGGGCTTGTACTGTCAAGGTAATAATGTTCATAAGGAGTATTCCACTCTTGAAAATAAACGGGTTAGTCCATTCAGAGGATTAAATATTTAACCGGACTTAGCACTCATGTGTCCCACCGGATAATCTGTCACCAAAACCGGCACTTGTTAGTTAGCATGGAACTTGGATATGGATAAGATAAATTGAAGATTTATGACTCTGCAGAGTTTGTACAAAAAATTTCCCACAATTAACGGATTTTCATAGTCACGAAGACTAGTTCCGTTTACGGTATTTCAGAAGAAAACACAGCTAACCGGTACACACCCATCCAAACTCTCGATGCCGGAATCGCCCTAGGCATCTTCCAAGAAAAACTTTTGAGACGGGGAGATCAAAATCTCAAATAGCATGGGATCAAATTTATATACGCGCGCTCTAAGGGGTGCCCCCCTCTCGGTCCCAACCGGAAACACCCATGCCCCCTGACCGGATGACTGGCTTTAATCCAGGTCCATGGAACCATCATCCCGGCCTCTCCTTTTTGGTGTGTACCAGGAAAGTGGTTTGCAACTTACTAAACCATATCTCTTGCGAGACACGTGTGGTAGTACAGGGAAGGGAATTGGATAGGAACCAAACCGATACGGGTTGGTACCGAAGATAACTTGCATGGCATAAGACTGGCATGCTACAACACTGCCATCTTACCCATCTTTTTGCCAACACATGGCCTTGCATACTCACATCCAACAATGTGTGGATCATCGAACTTACTTGCATCAACAATGCATGATAAACACGTTCATCGGTATGTTCACAACATGCCATGAAGCTAACTAAATGCAAAACATGTCAAGACACTCATCATATCAAAAGTTCAAACATGCTTGCCTGGTTCAGAATAGTCGGAGCCTAGCTCGGTGAAGTTCGCGGCCCCGTCACCTTCTTCGGTATCTACGGTATAAAGAAAGCATATGCGCTAACGTGAATACCGAGAGATGCAGAAAAAGTATTGCAAATATTTTTCAAATAAATCTGATAAAAAACTAGACAAAATTTTGAAGAGAACAGAAAAAGAATCACTCAAAAATATGCTCCTGTTAAAAAGATATAAAGGTTTTTGTCCAGGGACCTATCTGTAATGAAACAGAAACTTCCCAGGGTTTTTATTATAAAAACAGAAAACGTTTCGATAGCAACTACGCCGGCCCAGAGGGAAAGCGTATTCTGGCAAAAGACGTTTTCAGAAAACGATTCGTTTAAAACGAGCTGAGAGGCTGACGGGCGGGTCCCACTCGTCAGGTTTAAATTCAAAAGAGGCGGGTCGGGGCTCGCTGGCGCCCGAGAGCCGCGGTGGTCGCCGGCAGCGATCCACGGCGAGGTAGGGAGATCGGAGAGTACCAACGTGTTCAGGGCGCCATTCCGCGTCGGTTGGTGGTGGTGGTGGTCGCCGGTGAGCACCACGTCGACGGTGGCTCCTGCTCCGGCGGACGGCGGTTCGGGTGGTCGTGGACCTTGCCGGAGAGGGCTGCAATGATCAAATTGACGAGGGGGTTAGTGTACTAGGTGTGGAAGAAGGCTGCAGACGGGATTTGGGCGCCGGAGATGGCCTCACCGCAGTGAACGCTGCTGGAGCCCGAGGCGGACGGAGGTGGCTGGAGTCGAGGAAGAAAGGCCCCTCGAGGCCCTTCTAGTGGCCAGGCAGGGTGTAGTGAGGTGGTGGAGTTGTGCGGGGACAACAGCAAGCTCGGGGTCTCCTTTTATAGGCGATCCGAGGCGGTGGCCGTGAACGGAGTTCTCCGGCGATGGATTATGGCGGTGCAGAGCTTGGTCGGGGAGTTTAGGGGGCTGGCCACCAATGTGGAGGTCCACTGGCTCCACTCCGACGCTCAACGGACTGGGATTAGAAGCTTAGGGCAGCTTTGGTCGGAACGGGACGACGCGGGTCCGCCGGCAGCAGAGAGCGCGTCCAGTGCTTGTCGGGCCACGGTGACGGTGCAGCGGGGCTGCGCTGGCATGCATGAGCCACGCGTAGGGCTAGGAAGCAAAGGGCGGCGCGGAACGGCATTGCAAGGCTGGGGCTGCCACTGTTGGCCACCACGGGTGGCGCTGCCGCCGCAGCAGACGCCGGCGCGGTCGGGCCAGGGAGTCCCCGATGCCGGGAACCAGCCAAGTGCGCGTGCGGCGCTACGGACAGCGAGGAGGGGCTGCGCGCGTCGCGCCACGGCGCACTGGCGACGCGTGACTGAACCTGACGAGAGGAAACGACACTGAATCTGTGAAACTCTGAATTTGCAAAGAAACAGTACTGGCCAGGTGTTCGACAAAATGATATTGGTTTGCAGGATTTTTCCTTGAGCTGAAACTTGGTGGAGTGGTCTCTCGTTGCACCAGTAGGTTGCCTGAATTTTGGTGGAATTTTTGGGGAAGTGTAGATATGAATTTCACCAAATTTGGCAAATCTGGTCCAAACTTGCAGGGAGTGAAATTTGAAAAAATTGAAAAGGAGAAGAGTGGATCAAGATGGTTCTGGGTTGTGGGTACAAAGGACTAGTCAGTAGAGTTGGTTTGATATCCAAATACAAATCCTATAATGTACTTGCTTAGTAAATGGTTTAGGCTCAAAATAATTGACAAAAAATATTTGAGAGGTGAAATAATCAAAATAAAATCCAAAACTTGTCTGGACTTGTTGGGGCAGAGAACTTAGATTGATAACAAGGAGGAGAGGAGGTTTTGGAGTGGTTTTACCACATGGGAGAAAATACAAGGTCATGGGTGGTTATCAATAGAATGAAAATCCCAAATTTTCATAGAGTTTTTCTTTTAAAAAGAAAAGATTAAACTCCCAAAAATAAATTTGGGGAAGGGAACCAATAGAGGAGAAGTTTTAAAAGATCAAACCCAAGGTTTGAAGAAGGAAACAGAAATAACAATCCTAGCCAAAGAAAAAGATTTTTAAGAGGATGGTTTTTCTGAAAATTTAAAAAATGCCTCATTTCACAAAAGAAAAACCAGCAAGGTTTTTGCTAAAAACCAAATAAATTTTTTGGAGTGTCACAATTTCCCTCAGTTTTTGAGAACCAAGGTATCAATCCAGTAGGAGGCCACGCTCAAGTCCCTCGCACCGACACAAACAAATAAAAACCTCGCAACCACCGCAATGAAGGGGTTGCCATTCCCTTCACAGTCACTTACGAAAGCGAGATCTGATAGATATGATAAGATAATATTTTTGGTATTTTTATAATAAAGATGCAAAGTAAAATAAAAGGCAATAAAAATATCTTAGTGTTGGAATATTAATATGATGGAAAATAGACCCGGGGGCCATAGGTTTCACTAGTGGCTTCTCTCAAGAGCATAAGTATTACGGTGGGTGAACAAATTACTGATGAGCAATTGATAGAATTGAGCATAGTTATGAGAATATCTAGGTATGATCATGTATATAGGCATCACGTCCGTGACAAGTAGACCGACTCCTGCTTGCATCTACTATTATTACTCCACACATCGACCGCTATCCAGCTTGCATCTAGAGTATTAAGTTCAAAAGAACAGAGTAATGCTTTAAGTAAGATGACATGATGTAGAGGGATAAACTCATGCAATATGATATAAACCCCATCTTGTTATCCTCGATGGCAACAATACAATACATGCCTTGCTGCCCCTACTGTCACTGGGAAAGGACACCGCAAGATTGAACCCAAAGCTAAGCACTTCTCCCATTGCAAGAAAGATCAATCTAGTAGGTCAAACCAAACTGATAATTCGAAGATACTTGCAAACATAACCAATCATACATAAAAGAATTCAGAGAATATTCAAATACTGTTCATAAATAAACTTGATCATAAACCCACAATTCATCGGTCTCAACAAACACACCGCAAAAGAAGATTACACCGAATAGATCTCCACGAGAATCGTGGAGAACTTTGTATTGAGATCCAAAGAGAGAGAAGAAGCCATCTAGCTAATAACTATGGACCCGAAGGGCTGAGGTAAACTACTCACACATCATCGGAGAGGCTATGGTGTTGATGTAGAAGCCCTCCGTCATCAATGCCCCCTTCGGCAGGATGCCGGAAAAGGCCCCAAGATGGGATCTCATGGGTACAGAAGGTTGCGGCGGTGGAATTAGGTTTTCGTGGATGCCTCTTTTGATTTGGGGGTACGTAGGTATATATAGAGGAAGAAGTACGTCGGTGGAGCAACATCGGCCCCACGAGGGTGGAGGCCGCGCCCCCTGCCTCATGCTCTCCTGGTTGCTTTCTTGACATAGGGTCCAAGTCCTATGGATCACGTTTGTTCCGAAAATCACGTTCCTGAAGGTTTCATTCCGTTTGGACTCCGTTTGATATTCTTTTTCTGCGAAACTTTGAAATAGCCAAAAAATAGCAATTTGTGTTGGGCCTCCCGTTAATAGGTTAGTCCCAAAAATAATATAAAAGTGTGTAACAAATCACATTAATCATCCAAAATAGAATATAATATAGCATGAAGCAATAAAAAATTATAGATACGTTGGAGACGTATCAAGCATCCCCAAGCTTAATTCCTGCTCGTCCTCGAGTAGGTAAATGATAAAAACAGAATTTTTGATGCGGAATGCTACTTGGCATAATTTTTTAATGTAACCCTCTTAATTGTGGTATGAATATTCAAAACCAAAAGATTCAAGATAAAAGTATAATATTGACATAAAAGAAATAATACTTCAAGCATACTAACTAAGCAATTATGTCTTCTCAAAATAACATGGGCAAAGAAAGTTCATCCCTACAAAATCATATAGTTTAGTCATGCTCCATTTTCGTCACACAAGAATGCTCTCATCATGCACAACCCCGATGACAAGCCAAGCAATTGTTTCATACTTTAGTAATCTCAAACTTTTTCAACCTTCACGCAATACATGAGCGTGTGCCATGGATATAGCACTATGGGTGGAATAGAATATAATGCTGGGGGTTATGTGGAGAAGACAAAAAAGGAGAAAGTCTCACATCAACGCAGCTAATCAACGGGCTATGGAGATGCCCATCGATTGATGTTAATGCAAGGAGTACGGATTGCCATGCAACAGATGCACTAGAGCTATAAATGCATGAAAGCTCAACAAAAGAAACTAAGTGGGTGTGCATCCAACTTGCTTGCTCACGAAGACCTAGGGAATTTGAGGAAGCCCATTGTTGGAATATACAAGCCAAGTTCTATAATGAAAAATTCCCACTAGTATATGAAAGTGACAAAACAAGAGACTCTCTATCATGAAGATCATGGTGCTACTTTGAAGCACAAGTGTTGTAGGGTGGAACCCTAGAGGGGATCTTTTCACACTTGGAGGGGAAAAAAGGAAGAACTCTCAAGAACACAAGGTACAAATCACTCAAACAAACCCAATATCACATCCACTAGAGTAGCACACAAGAGATCCACAAGATTACATGAACAATTCAAGGAAATTGCACTAGGTAAGTTCTTCCCACTAAGTGAGGTCTTGATCTTGATCTCCTTCAAGAGGAGGGCTTGATAGTCCCAAGGATTCTTCACAAAGAGGGGTCTTGATCTCAAAGCGGAGGAGGATACAAGGAGCAAAGCTCTCTTTGGTGTTCTAAAATACTTTGCTGTCCTCCAGATGTGCTAGGAAGAGAGTATATAAAGGCTAGGGACGAAACTAGGAGATAAAAGGGTACAAAGGACCAAAAAGTCCCTAAAACGCGTGGTTACGGAGGAGGAGCCCGGGCACCCGGGGTGCAACCGACCAGGCACCCGGACTGGTCAGGGGCTCCGGAGGGGGCGGACCGGGCACCCGGGGGGCAAGGCTCGGGCACCCGGGGTGGCCACATGCGACTGGGCGTGGCAGACCAAGCACCCGGGGTTGAGGGCCCGGGCACCCGGTGGTGGTGTTGGAGCGGCCCAGGTCCGGCCGGGCACCCGGGGCCAGTTGGTTGGGCACCCGGGGTGGGCTGGCGGATGCCTGGGGGGAGGGGGCCGGGCACCCGGGGCCTTGGGGCCGGGCACCCGGGCCGGCTGGGGCGCCTCCCAGCCAGAGGCCGGGCACCCGAGGCCAAGGGGGGCGGGCACCCGGGCTGTGGCCCTTGCTTCTTCTCCTTCTTCTCTTCTTTCCCTTGCTTCGTGGTCGCTTGAGTCTCTGTCCTCTCCTTCTCACTATCATCTTCTTGGTACCTAAGCATGAACAATGTTTCTGATGATGGTAGAATCCAATTCTCACACGAACCCAAACGAGATTCGAATAGGAAGGAAGTGACCTCGTTCTTGATGGCGCGTGCACGTGCTCTTGTCATTGGGCCACTTGGTGCTTGCGGTGGTGATGGAGTGTCGGTGTGGGTAGGCAAGGGATGCTCCGCATAATCTCCCCCCCCCCCCTTGGGAGAGATCCGTCCACAGATCGTGCTCTTCATCACCATGGTACTTGGCCAAGTCTTTGACGTTGGAGATGTCGCTTACGTTGTACTTGTCACGTGGGATGTCGACCTTGTAGGCGTGTTCGTTGTAGCGTGCTAGCACCTTGAATGGTCCGTCGGCTCTCGGGAGTAGCTTGGACTTGCGTTCTTTGGGGAAGCGGTCCTTGCGTAGATGTATCCATACTTGATCACCCGGTTGGAACACCATCGGCGACTTGTTGATGTTGAGCTTGGAGGTAAGTCATTGTACTTGGCGCTCGATCGCGGAACATGTTTCTTCATGCGTCTTCTTGAGGTAGGTGGCTCTTGTACTTGCATCCATTTGAGCTTGTTCTTGAAGCGGTAGAGGAAGGATGTCCAATGGCGATAATGGGTTGAAGCCATAGACAACCTTGAAGCGGGACTTGCCGGTTGTAGAGTGTCTTGCGCGGTTGTAGGCGTACTCGGCAATGGGTAGGCACTCCTCCCACTCCTTGATGTTCTTCTTTATCAACACGCGTAGGAGAGTTGCAAGTGTTCGGTTGGTCACTTCCGTTTGTCCGTCGGTTTGAGGGTGGTACGCCATGCAGAAGAGTAGCTTGATTCCGAGCTTGGCGCATAGCATCTTCCAAAAGTAGCTTAAGAACTTGATGTCTCGATCCGACACAATTGTCTTTGACACACCGTGCAACCTCAAGATTTCTCTACAAAAGAGATTGGCAACATGTGAAGCATCATCTATCTTATTGCATGGGATAAAATGAGCCATTTTCGAGAATTGGTCCACCACAACAAATACAGAGTCCTTGCCATTTTGAGTCCTAGGCAATCCAAGCACAAAATCCATGCTAATGTCTTCCCAAGGTTGGTGAGGAATAGGTAAAGGCATATGTAAACCATGGGATTGAGATTGTCACTTAGCTTTGCAACATGTAGAGCACCGGTTGGTGAAACGGGCGACATCACGAAACATCTTGGGCCAAAAGTAGTTCTTGGAGAGCGTGGCATAAGTCTTGTCGCATCCAAAGTGTCCCATGAGTCCACCTCCATGAGCCTCTTGCAAAAGTAACAAACGAAGAGAAAACTCGAGAATGCATAGTTTGTTAGCTCTCATAAGATAACCATCTTTGATATAGTATCATTCCCAAGAAGTACGCGTCACACACTTAGCATAAGGAGTAGCATAAGTCACATCATGCTCATATAAATCTTTGATATGATCAAATCCAACAACATTCAATTCAAGTTGAGTAAGTAACATGCATTTGCGGGAAAGGGCATCCGCCACAACATTCTCTTTGCCCTTAATGTACTTGATCACATAGGGGAAAGATTCAATAAATTCACTCCATTTAGCATGTCCTTTATTCAACTTGGTTTGGCCTTTAAGGTACTTAAGTGTCTCATGATCAGTATGTATGACAAACTCATGCGGTCTAAGATAATGTTCCCAAGTATGCAACACACGCACTAAAGCATACAATTCTTTATCATAGATGGGGTAGTTAAGTTGAGCACCGGATAGTTTTTCACTAAAATATGCAATAGCTCACTTTTCTTGCATCAAAACTCCACCAATTCCATTACCACTCGCATCACAATGAACCTCAAAAGTTGTGTCCAAGTTGGGCAAAGCAATAATCGGAGCATGAGTAAGCAAGGATTTGAGCTCATCAAAAGCGGTTGATTGCAAAGGTCCCCAAACAAAAGGAGCATTTTTATTACTCAAGGCATGCAACAGTGCGGCAATAGTGCTAAAGTCTTTCACAAAGCGACGATAGAAACCCGCAAGGCCAAGAAAACTACACACTTGTTGCAAATTGGTTGGTTGTGGCCAAGTTTTAATTGCTTCAATTTTAGACTCATCAACATGGACACCCTTTGAGGAAACAACGAAACCCAAGAAAACAAGCTTGTCAACTCCAAAAGTGCACTTTTTCATGTTTGCATAAAGACGTTCCTTGCGAAGAGTTTGCAAAATAGCCCGCACATGTTTTAGATGATCTTTGATGGAGTTGCTAAAAACAAGTATGTCATCGAAGTAGACCACAACAAAAACTCCAATGTAAGGACGAAGCACAAAATGCATAAGACGCATGAAAGTACCGGGAGCTTCCGATAAACACATAGGCATAACCTACCACTCGTACAAGCCAAATTTGGTTTTGAAAGCGGTTTTCCATTCATCACCTTCTTGTATGCGGATTTGATAATAGCCACTTTTAAGATCAATTTTTGAGAAAATGGTGGCACCGCTAAGCTCATCTAACATATCATCTAGGCGAGGAATGGGATGCCTACAACGAACGGTGATAGCATTGATGGGTCTACAATCGGAGCACATGCGAAAACTACCATCTTGCTTGGGCACAAGTATAACCGGAACGACACAAGGGCTTAAGCTTTCACGTACATGACCATTGTCGATGAGTTGTTGTACTTGTCGCTGGATCTCCTTAGTTTCTTCGGGGTTGATGCGGTAGGGAGCCTTGTTCAAAAGAGGTGCTCTTGGGATGAGGTCGATCCTATGTTCAATGCCACGTAGAGGAGGAAGATCGGGAGGTACCTGATCGGGGAAGACATCCTTGAATTCCTACAACAAGTTAGAAAACACTAGAGGAAGAGGATTAGGAGGGTTAGTTCTTGCCACCTCATCTTTGCATAGGAGAACAAAGTGGATGACACTCGATGGGTTCTCACACACTACTCTCATCTCTCTTTTTGTGGCTAGGAGGACTAAGTTTTTCTCTCTGGGCGAAGAGGCGCTCAATTTTGGCTTGTGGCTCTCACTTTATTTTTGGTGGGTCACTCTCTCACTAGGATCTCCATGATGGGTGGTGAGGGAGTCCTGGATTAGGGGGTGTTCGGATAGCCGTACTATACCTTCAATCGGACTCCAGGACTATGAAGATACAAGATTGAAGACTTCGTCCCATGTCCGGAAGGGACTTTCCTTGGCGTAGAAGGCAAGCTTGGTGATGCGGATATTCAAGATCTCATACCATTGTAACCGACTTTGTGTAACCCTAACCCTATCCGGTGTCTATATAAACCGGAGGGTTCTAGTCCGCTTTATCATACAACAATCATACCATAGGCTAGCTTCTAGGGTTTAGCCTCCTTGATCTCGTGGTAGATCCACTCTTGTACTACCTATATCATCAATATTAATCAAGCAGGAGTAGGGTTTTACCTCCATCGAGAGGGCCCGAACCTGGGTAAACTTCGTGTCCCTTGTCTCCTGTTACCATCCGGCCTGTACGCACAGTTCGGGACCACCTACCCGAGATCCGCCGGTTTTGACACCGACATTGGTGCTTTCATTGAGAGTTCCTCTGTGTCGTCGCTTTTAGGCCCGATGGCTCCTTTGATCATCAACGACGATGCAGTCCAGGGTGAGACTTTTCTCCCCGGACAGATCATCGTCTTTGGCGGCTTCGCACTGCGGGCCAATTCGTTTGGCCGCCTGGAGCAGATCGAAAGCTATGCCCCTCGCCATCAGGTCAGGTTTGGAAGTTTGAACTACACGGCTGACATCCGCGGGGACTTGATCTTCGACGGATTCGAGCCACAGCCAAGCGCGCCGCACTGTCTCGATGGGCATGATCTAGCTCTGCCGCCAAACAGTGCCCTGGAGCCCGCACGCGCGTCGGTTCCGACCCTTAATTCGAAACCTGCGGCGCTGATCGAGGGTGAGCGGTTGGACGTCACCCCGGGGGCTGCGATCTCAAAAGCGATCGAGCCGAATGCCAGCCCCGCACTCTTTATGACCCGTGACTCCGAGGATCCGGATTCCCCTCCGGACTCCGAACCTCCCGCGCCCCTGCCAATCGAATCCGATTGGGCGCCGGTCATGGAGTTCACCGCCGTAGACATCTTTCAGCACTCGCCCTTTGGCGACATCCTGAACTCACTAAAGTGTCTCTCTTTATAGGGAGAGCCCTGGCCAGACTATGGCCAGCAAGAATGGGATACGGACGATGAAGAAATTCAAACCCCACCCACCACCCACTTTATAGCCGCTGTCGACGATTTAACCGACATGCTTGACTTCGACTCGGAAGACATCGACGGTATGGACGATGATGCAGGAGACGAACAGGAACCAGCACCTGTAAGGCGCTGGAAGGCCACCTCGTCATATGATATATATATATGGTGGATACTCCAAAAGATGGAGATGGCGATGGAACAGCAGAGGATAATACCTCCAAGAAACAGCCAAAGCGCCGGCGTCAGCGGCGCCGCTCTAAATCCCGCCAAAGCAAAAACGGTGATTCCGGCACGGGAGATAATACTACCCCGGATAGCGCCGAAGAACACCCCCTCCAGCAAGATTCGGCACAGGAAGATGGAGAAGCCAACTCTCGTGAGAGGGCGACAGACCGAGAGGTTGAGGACGATAACTACATGCCTCCCTCTGAAGACGAGGCATGCCTCGACAACGACGAATTAGTCGTACCATCAGACCCCGCCGAACAAGAGCGTTTCAAGCGCAGGCTTTTAGCCATGGCAAGCAGCCTCAAGAAAAAGGAACAACAACTTAGAGTTGATCAAGATTTGCTAGCTGACAGATGGAATGAAGTCCTTGCGGCCGAAGAGTATGAACTCGAACGCCCCTCCAAGCATTACCCAAAGCGCAGGCTGCTACCCCGATTAGAGGAGGAGGCACCTACATCACCAGTGCATGGCATGGTAGACAGGCCACCTCGTGGCCGCGACAGAGAGGCCTCTAAGCCCTCCACTCAAGCCATGCCCCGACACCACTCAAAAAATGCTAAGGCTTGGGAAAACGCGTCGGACCTGCGAGATATACTCGAGGACAAGGCAAGGCAAACAAGGTCGATCTACGGATCGCGCGGGCGCCCCACGACACATGACGGTGATCGTCACTCCGGATACGATAAATCCGGCCTGGCCGAACACAATGGACAAAGCTCCTCCGAGCTGCGTCATGATATAGCCCAGTATAGAGGCGCCGCACACCCACTATGCTTCATAGATGAAGTAATGTATCATAAAATCCCTGAGGGCTTTAAACCCGTAAACATCGAATAATACGATGGCACAACAGATCCCGCGGTCTGGATCGAGGATTATCTCCTTCATATCCACATGGCCCGTGGTGATGATCTACACGCCATCAAATACCTCCCACTCAAACTCAAGGGACCGGCCCGGCATTGGCTCAACAGCTTGCCAGCAGACTCAATCGGTTCTTGGGAGGACCTGGAAGCCGCATTCCTCGACAACTTCCAGGGCACTTATGTGCGACCACCGGATGCCGATGACCTAAGCCACATAATCCAGCAGCCAGAGGAATCGGCCAGGCAATTCTGGACACGGTTCCTAACAAAGAAAAACCAGATAGTCGACTGTCCGGACGCTGAGGCCCTAGCAGCCTTTAAGCATAATATACGTGACGAATGGCTTGCCCGGCACCTGGGATAGGAAAAGCCGAAATCTATGGCAGCCCTCAGGACACTCATGACCCGCTTTTGCGCGGGAGAAGACAGCTGGCTAGCTCGCAGTAACAACTTAGCAAAGAACCCTGGTAATTCGGATACCAAGGACAAAAGTGGCAGCACACGCCAGAACAAGCAAAAGCGCCGTGTTAACAGCGACAACAACGAGGATACGACAGTAAATGCCGGATTCAGAGGCTATAAATCCGGTCAGCGGAAAAAGCCATTCAAAAAGAATACTCAGGGCCCGTCCAGTTTGGACCGAATACTCGATCGCTTGTGCCAGATACATGGCACCCCCGAAAGGCCAGCAAATCACACCAACAGGGATTGTTGGGTGTTCAAGCAGGCAGGCAAGTTAAGAGCCGAAAATAGAGACAAGGGGCTGCACAGCGACGACGAGGAGGAGCCCAGGCCGCCGAACAGCAGTGGACAGAAGGGTTTTCCCCCACAAGTGCAGACGGTGAACATGATATACGCAACCCACATTCCCAAGAGGGAGTGAAA
This sequence comes from Aegilops umbellulata, assembly GCA_032464435.1. Classification (NCBI taxonomy): domain Eukaryota; kingdom Viridiplantae; phylum Streptophyta; class Magnoliopsida; order Poales; family Poaceae; genus Aegilops; species Aegilops umbellulata. The sequence continues at coordinate 152,347,965 of CP136058.1, read as the reverse complement.
GCGTGCGCTACGAGACGTATACGCACTGGAGCCAGTCGCTCCAAAGTTCAACCCATGGTCCTCCTGCCCGATCACCTTTGACCGAAGGGACCATCCCACTAGCATCCATCATGACGGCTTTGCCGCATTCATTCTTGACCCAATTATCGACGGATTTCATCTCACAAGAGTCCTCATGGACGGCGACAGCAGTCTGAACCTGCTTTACCAGGATACAGTGCGGAAAATGGGCATCGATCCCTCGAGGATCAAGCCCACAAAAACGACCTTTAAAGGCGTTATACCAGGTGTAGAGGCCATCTGCACAGGCTCAGTAACACTTGAAGTAGTCTTCGGATCTCTGGACAGTTTCCGAAGCAAAGAGTTAATCTTCGATATAGTCCCGTTTCACAGCGGCTATCACGCCCTGATCGGGCGAACCGCATTTGCAAAGTTCAATGCGGTGCCGCACTGCGCATATCTCAAGCTCAAGATGCCAGGCCCTCGAGGAGTAATTACGGTCAATGGAAACACCGAGCGCTCCCTCCGAACGGAGGAGCACACGGCGGCCCTCGCAGCAGAAGTACAAAGCGGCCTTCTTAGGCAATTCTCCAGTCCGGCCGTTAAAAAGCCAGACACCGCCAAGCGCACCCGGAATAACCTACAACAAGGCCGCCTGGCACGTTCTGAGCAGGCATAGCAGTGCGACCCCAACCTCAGACCTCGCGACATAGCTTAACCAGTGCTTCGCGTACATAACTACGCTCTTGAAATACCATGGGCGAAGGGGAAGGGGCACAATAATGGCAAACCCAAAATACGGCCTAAAACGTACTAGGGGCTGCCGATTTTTTTTCTTTTCTCTTACTTTCAGGACTCCATACTTCGGACGACCTGTTCGGCAATTCAACCGCCGCACAAACGATGCAAGACCTAGGGAAGCAGACAAGCCATGCCGCACTATGGAACCCCAAGGTGGTCTCTGTTACGAGTAGTATACCTGTTTTTGAATACAATTCCGCGGCCTGCCTCTGGCAAGGAAATGTTAAATAGTCCAATATCTTTTGCTTATCGCACTATTTGTGTCGTTCTGCTTTGATAGCAGCCTCTTTGTAAACAATGCATAGCTTTTTGTCTGTTTTTTGCATTATCCCCTTTTTTATATATGTGTTCATTAATGACATATGGCACCCGTACACTGTGGTACGGCAAATAAGCCAGGGGCTTCAGTACCCCTTAACATGGTGTAAGAAGTCCGAACACCTCATAAGTGCGGCACCCCGAACTTATAGCACTATATGCATCGGCTCCGAATCATGATTTGGGTCAATAGTTGGGTTTGCCCGGCTCCTATGTATTGGTGCCTTACGTTCCGCTATATTGGCTAAGGTAGCACTAGGAGAACCACTGCGATTGTGCCCCGGTTGAGCTGGGTTAAGCACCTCAGTGGAGAAAGCTAAAATTGACTGTCATGATGAGGCGAGAGACCGGTCGCTGTTCGAGAGGTTTTTCGAGTCCCTAAAGACTTATGCCGCTTCGAGCGAGGAGCCGGCTTTGTCTGGCCAAGGCGTGGATAGTGCCCCGAACTCGGTCTTCCGAACTAGCGGCTTCGCCAAAATTTAAAATTATAAAGTTCTATGGCTAAGTGAGAGTGTTCAAGCATTATAGTCCGATTGCCTGGTTCGTTGTGCTGAGCGCCTCCCTCGAAGGACCCAAATATGGGAAAAAGAGCGCTCAGGTTTATCCCGAACACCCCAGCACTAGTGGCATGGGGGCGGAAGCCGACGACTCGCCATCTCTCAATTTTTTGATAAACGGCCGCACAGAAAATAATATTTTAAATTCAACAAGCATTGCTTAGCGCATATGAACAAGTTTTCAGCGCACAGGATAAACACGAGCGAGTTCATTCAAAAATTACATCCTTGGTACATTCATCCGCCACAAGGCAGGCACCCGCAAGAACATCCTTATAATAGTTCTCGGGCTTGCGATGCTCCTTCCCCGGTGGCGGCCCGTCCCTCACAAGCTTCTCACCGTCTAGCTTACCCCAGTGCACCTTTGCACGGGCAAGGGCCCTACGGGCACCTTCAATGCGGACGGAGCGCTTGATGACATCGAGCCTTGGACAGGCCTCCACCAGCCGTTGCACCAGCCCAAAGTAGCTCCCATAAAGGGCCTCTCCGGGCCACAGCCGAACTATGAAGCCCTTCATGGCCTGTTCGGCCGCCTTGTGGAGCTCGACCAGCTGTTTCAGCTGGTCGCTCAAGGGCACAGGGTGTCCGGCCTCAGCATACTGAGACCAGAACACCTTCTCCGTCGAGATGCCCTCTTCAGCTCGGTAGAATGCGGCGGCGTCGGATACGCTGCGGGGAAGATCTGCGAATGCCCCTGGAGAGCTTCGGATTCGGGTAAGTAACAAGTAGTTTACTTTTATATTTCTGCTTTGCATAGAGAATGCCTTACCTGCTGCTATCTTTTTCATCTCCTCCAACTCTTGGAGGGCCTTTTGGGCTTTGGCCTTGGCGGACTTGGTAGTCTCAGAGGCCGTCGCGAGCTCAGACGCTTGCGTTTTTGACTCAAGCTCCAAACTCTCATGTTTTTTCATAAGAGTCTGAAGCTCTTGTCGCACCTCGCCGACCTGGGCCTCAAGTTTCTCTCGCTCGGTGCGCTCCGCGGCCGCTTTCTTTTCGGCCTCGGACAACGCCTGTTTAAGGGTCGCCACCTCAGTCGTAGCCCCTACAATAAGCAGTACAATCCTGTTATTTTTTGCAATCACGTCTTTTCATAGGCATTTTTTCTATAAGGTATTTCTTACCTTCTTTCTCCTCGAGCTGCCACTTGGCAAGGCCGAGCTCTTGCTCGGTCTGCTCGAGGCCCTGTTTCAGGGCATCCACCTCCGTAGTCAGCGCGGCAGTGGCTAGCAGCGAAGCCTGCATACGCATATTTGACTCTTTTTTGTTAGACTCCTGCGAAATTTAATAGATCCTCTATTCAGCTTTTCTTTCCGAATGCCAAACAGAGCATCAGGGGCTACTGTCTATGCGGTTATATTGTTACATATTTTTTACTTACCTCAAAGCCTGTTAGAAGGCTAGCGCAAGCTTTCAGTTCGCTCTTGGCAGACTGAACCTTCCGGATCACCGTACTCATAATAGTACGGTGCTCCTCGTCGATGGAGGCGCCGTCAAGCACCTCCAGCAAACTGTCCGGCACCTCCGGTTGGATGGAGGCCGCCGGCTCAGAAGGCTTGCTCCTCTTGACAGGAGTTCGCCTGCCGCGGTCCGGAACCGTCGAGGATTCCGGCGCGGTGTCCGGCTCAAAGCCGGACTTGGAGCCCTGGGGGGTTTTGTCCCCTTTACTCCTGGAGTCCGGGAGGTCGCCTTGCGGCTCCTCCAGGACCACCTCCTCCTGCCCCGGAGCTCGTTGCGACGCCACTTCGGCGTCGTCTGCAGTGCGGGAGGAGACAGCAGGCGGAACTGAGTTCACGTTCGACGAATCCAGGGAGCCGCTCGATGACTCGTCGAGTTCGGCCCGGGGCGGGCTGCACAATTATGTTTGGCATTAGGGAAAGCTGAACGACAAAGGAATATCATGAGTCACTCTGGTATCCGAATACTTATGATTTCGCCGGGCGCTTGGCCCTGTCCGGCCACTCCTCGTCGTCCTCGTTGGCGTTGGGGGAGTAGTCCAGCGGAGGGGTCTTCCTCTTCTTGGACCCTCCGGCCTCCCCCATTGGGGCGGCCTTCCTTTTCTTTCCTCCCCCCGCTGGAGGGGGAGAGGTTTCTTCTTCCTCCTCCTCGTTTTCACGGGAGGAGAGCATCTCGGACTCGTCAGATGACGAGTTCGACACCACCATGTTACGGGCACTCTTTCGAGTCCCCGTGGCCTTCTTATTCTTGGCCTTCTTCTCCGGCACCACATAAGGCGCCGGAGCCAGCAGTTTCACTAGGAGAGCAGGGGCTGGGTCTTCAGGCAAGGGAGTCGGACAGTTAATCGGCCCGGATATCACCTACCAAGCTTGTCAAAGGTAAGGGAGTTTAGATCCCGCATAGAGTCAAACTATGAAAAAGAACTTAAACATCCTATGAAAGGTGAAAATAGCTTACCTCGCTAGCGTGATGCTGCGAGCTGTATCCACGGTCCTCGGAGGTGGATGTGGGAGCCTCGGCGCCTTTGGTTAGCACCTTCCAGACGTCTTCATACGTCGTGTCGAAGAGCCTGTTGAGGGTTTGGTGCTGCGCCGGGTTGAACTCCCACAGAGTAAAGTCCCGTTGTTGACACGGGAGGATCTGGCGGACGAGCATAACATGGACCACATTAACAAGCTTGATCGGCTTGTTCACTAGGGACTGGATGCATGTTTGCAGTCCGGTCACCTCTTTTTCGTCACCCCACGACAGGCCCGTCTCTTTCCAGGACATAGGCCGCGTGGGGGGTCCGGATCGGAACTCAGGGGCTGCGACCCATTTTGGATCGCGTGGCTCGGTGATGTAAAACCACCCGGATTGCCACCCCTTTAGGGTCTCCACGAAGGAGCCCTCGAGCCATTGGACGTTGGCTATCTTGCCCGCCATGGCGCCTCCGCACTCCGCCTGGCTGCCGCGCACCACCTTGGGCTTGACGTTGAAGGTCTTGAGCCAGAGGCCGAAATGGGGGCGGACCCGGAGGAAAGCCTCGCACACAACGATAAACGCTGAGATGTTGAGGACGAAGTTTGGGGCCAGATCGTGGAAATCCATGCCATAGTATAACATGAGCCCCCGGACGAATGGCTGGAGTGGAAAACCCAGTCCGCGGAGGAAGTGGGGAAGGAAAACTACCCTCTCATGGGGCCTTGGGGTGGGGAGAAGCTGCCCCTCCTCGGGAAGTCGGTGCGCGATGTCCTTGGACAAGTATCCGACCTTCCTTAGCTTCTTGACATGGCCCTCCGTGACGGAGGAGACCATCCACTTGCCTCCCGCTCCGGACATTGCTGGAGAAGGTTGAGGTGGGAAGCACGGGCTTGGGCACTGGAGCTCGGGTGCGCAGAAGATGGATAGGAAAAGGAGAAAGAAGGCGTAGGTAAAAAGGTAGATCCTTATCCCCTTATATGGGCGGATGCGGCTATGCGTCCCCACCAGCCTGGTAAAACTCGCTTGCCTCCCAAGCGCCGTGATAAATGGCGCGGTTGGGTTACCCACGTCCATATTGATGAGAATCCCGTAAAAAGGGGCACACGATCTCTGCTTTGACAAGACGTGCCAAGGAAACCGCCTCGCAAAACACGATGAGGTGGAAGAGTAAAAACGATTCGAGAAAAGGACTTGGCCGTAGTGTGATGTCATGCTACGGAATACGTCAGCAGATTAGATTTGTGTTAATATTATTCTCTCTATGGCAATATGTGGAAACTTATTTTGCAGAGCCGGACACTATTCTTGGTGTTTAAAATCTTCTTGAAGAACTTGGAGGGGGAACCCGCCTTGCAATGCCGAAGACAATTTGCGCGCCGGACTCGTCGTCATTGAAGCCTGGTTCAGGGGCTACTGAGGGAGTCCTGGATTAGGGGGTGTTCGGATAGCCGGACTATACCTTCAGCCGGACTCCAGGACTATGAAGATACAAGATTGAAGACTTCGTCCCGTGTCCGGAGGGGACTTTCCTTGGCGTGGAAAGTCCCTTCATCCATCATCGTTGAAGATCATAGTTCGCTTGTTGGTGCACTCAAAGGACTTGTGTCCCCGGGCACCACATGTGAAGCACTTGAGAGAACTTGTCTTGACGGGGTCGTTCGGTGGCACCGAAGATGAGGGAGTCTTGGATTTGTAGTTGCTTGCAGGAGAACGAGTCAAGGAAGGCGTAGCTTGCTTGGAACTTGACTTGTCACCGGTACTTGGTGATGCTCTAGTTGAGGAAGGATTTGCCGAAGTCACAGGAGCTTGAGAGTAGGAGCCGTAGGTCTTGGATGAGTACTTGGCATATTTGAAGTCATCTTGGACTTGTCGCTCGGCCTTGGTCGCTTGATGAACTAGCTCGAGAAGGTTTGAGTATGGTTGGAAGTCGGCAATCCGCTTGATTGGGTGGTTGAGGCCGTTCAAGAAGCATGCCATTGTTTGCTCGTCGTCTTCCTTGACATTGGCTCGTATCATGGCAATCTCCATTTCTTGGTATTATTCTTTCACCATCTTCGTGCCTTGTTTGAGGAGTTGCAACTTCGTGAAGAGATCACGGGTGTAGTGTGTAGGCACGAAGCGAGATCTCATGATATCCTTCATTCCCGTCCACGTTGTGATTGGTGGTTCGCCTCTTGTATGTCGTCGCTCGATCACTTGTTCCCAGCAAATGATAACGTAGTCTTGGAACTCGAGGTAGGCCATGACAATCTTATTTTCTTCGTCGTAGTTGTGAAGACGTAATATCTTGTCCACCTTCAAGGCCCATGAGAGATACTCTTCGGGATCATTGCTTCCGGAGAACTTGGGCATGGTGAACTTGAGCTTGCCCTAGCGGAGTTCTTCATCGAAGTAGCGGTTTTGATGTGACGATCTTATTTTCTTCGTCGTAGTTGTGAAGACGTAATATCTTGTCCACCTTCAAGGCCCATGAGAGATACTCTTCGGGATCATTGCTTCCGGAGAACTTGGGCATGGTGAACTTGAGCTTGCCCTAGCGGAGTTCTTCATCGAAGTAGCGCTTTTGATGTTGCTCTTGGCGTGGAGGAAGATCCTCAAATGCTCGTTCCTCGAGATGTCGCTCTTGGCGTGGAGGAGGGTCTTGAAGCACTTGATTCTCTTGATGTCGTTCTTGCCGTGGAGGAGGACGAGGGATATGCACTTGGTTGCGCCTTTCTTGTTGCTCTTCGCGTCTCGCGGCTTCTTCTTGTATCTCTCGGCGAAGAGCTTCCTCTTGTTCTTGTGCTTCCTGACCGCGTTGGGCAACGACACGTGTGGAATCACAGAGTGCATCTAGGGCCGCTTGAGCTTGGACTTCTTGCCGTAGTTGTTGTTGTCGAAGTGCTTCGGCATCTTGCTCCTCTTGGTGTAGTCGCGCTTGTTTCTCTTGTTCTTGACGGATGGCGTCTTCGTCTTGAGGTTGTTGCCGTGGCACTTGTGGAGGCATTTGCTCTTGCTCCCTTGGTTCTTGCGCGTGTTATCGCGCCCTTTCACGTGCTCAGACTCGGTCTTGTAAGCCATTGCCATAGAATGGATTTTCTTGAGCTTGGCGATGTGGAGGTGCTTGACGTCGAGGGACTTGAGCTCGTGGAGGACTTGTATCATAGGCGGAGTAGTCCGAAGAGTGTCGACTTGAGCGGTGGCTTGAGTGGCGCCGTCTTGTTGACGATGATGAGGAAGACGGGCGTCACACGATCATGTTGCGAAGTTCTTCCATTTGTGTAGTGACCTTGTCGTCTATGTAGTCGCGGTTCCTTGCTTCCGCTTGATGAACGTCGGTGGCGAGTCGGTGAAGGCGTTCACCCAAGGCCTCACTTTCTTGATGGAGAGCCCTTTGCGCGATGAAGAAGTGGCCCTTGGTGACGTAGTCAGCCTCGCCACCTTGGTCCTCCTAGAGCGGGTTTGCCGACGAACTTGGTCTCTTTCTGGATGTGTTGTGGCCTCTTTTTTTGAAGTAGTGTTTCCACTACCCCCTCTATGATTTCATGCGCAACACTAGATCAATTTCGATAAATTTTCCTTTGGCAACACAATCCAAGAGTTGTCTATGGGACATATTTAGTCCAACGTAAAAAGTGTGAAGCAAAATTCTAAAACTCACCTCTAAGGTGCAACTACGATAAGATTCCATCATCCTATACCAAGCATCTTTTAAATTTTCTCCTTGTCTTTGTTTAAAGTGCAGAACTTCAAACTCAGGGGACAAAGGAGCTTGTAATAATGGTGAAGTGGGGGAGAGAAAAACAAGAGGCAAATGAGAAATAATGTAATGCGGGAGATAAGAGTTTGTGATGGGTACTTGGTATGATGACTTTTGCGTAGACTCCCTGGCAACGGCGCCAGAAATCCTTCTTGCTACCTCTTGAGCACTGCATTGGTTTTCCCTTGAAGAGGAAAGGGTGATGCAGTAAAGTAGCGTAAGTATTTCCCTCAGTTTTTGAGAACCAGGGTATCAATCCAGTAGGAGGCCACTCTCAAGTCCCTCGCACCTACACAAACAAATAAAAACCTGGCCACCAACGCAATAAAAGTGTTGTCAATCCCTTCACGGTCACTTACGAAAGTGAGATATGATAGATATGATAAGATAATATTTTTGGTATTTTTATAATAAAGATGCAAAGTAAAATAAAAGGCAATAAAAATAGCTAAGTGTTGGAAGATTAATATGATGGAAAATAGACCCGGGGGCCATATGTTTCACTAGTGTCTTTGTCGGCGTTCTGGGAACGGGGGTCCCCAGACTTGCCTGCCTGCGGCCTACGCCGTGGCTCAAATGGGGGCCCAGTGTGGCCCATCTTCATCAGCACAAGCTTCAAGACCCTCGCGAGGGGCCAAGACTCGCGAGGCGGACGACATGGCGCTTTCTCAAGCACGGCCTCCTTAGGCTGGCTCGCGAGGAGGCGGAGAGATCAAGGCGGGTACCTCGCGAGGTGCCCATGACGCAAGCCATGACGACCAAGGGTGCCAGGCGGGCGCCAGCCCGCGCAGCGTCTCCCTTTCCTCTTTGGTGCAAAGGGGGCAAGCGCAGGCGAGAGGATCAAGCAAAGGCACCCATTTTGGTGCAACGAGACCAAGACCGGTCCAACGGTGGGAAGGAGGTCACCATGGAGCCCAAGACGGCGTCACCACAGGGCCTTTGGCAGACGAAGACCAACTTTAGTCAGGATGAGTGTACCAGATGTTCCCCTTCGAATTGGCCAATTGTTGGCGCCCTTCCCGCTCAATATTTGGGAAGAGGCCCAGGGCCTTTGCCCATAAATAGGACTAGCCACCCCCAGGGTAGAGGGGGGCCGAATCTGATTCAGCATCAAGGGCAAGTAGAGAGAGAGAGAAAGAGAGGGGCGATCGAATCCCCCCTAGCAGTTCATCCCCTAGCCAAGAACAGACCCTCGCGAGGTCGTTCTTCCTTGTACTGTTCTTCCTCATCAGCCCAAGGGGCAATCCACCCACCACAAACTAGAGTAGGGTATTACACCACAATGGTGGCCCGAACTAGTATAAACCTTGTGTCTCTTGTGTTGTTCTGGCAGTAGTTTAGATCCTTGCGAGACGGAGAGGTAGTGGGCACGATCTCCGCGCGCACCCCAGAGTTCGAACCTTAAGGGTCTGCCGGAACCCGTGAATCCGACAGTCTTCTCTCAAGAGCATAAGTATTACGGTGGGTGAACAAATTACTATTGAGAAATTGATAGAATTAAGCATAGTTATGAGAATATCTAGGTATGATCATGTATATAGGCATCACGTCCGTGACAAGTAGACCGACTCTTGCCTGCATCTACTACTATTACTCCACACATCGACTGCTATCCAGCATGCATCTAGAGTATTAAGTTCAAAAGAACAGAGTAATGCTTTAAGTAAGATGACATGATGTAGAGGGATAAACTCATGCAATATGATATAAACCCCATCTTGTTATCCTTGATGGCAACTATACAATACGTGCCTTGCCGCCCCTGCTGTCACTGGGAAAGGACACCGCAAGATTGAACCCAAAGCTAAGCACTTCTCCCATTGCAAGAAAGATCAATCTAGTAGGCCAAACCAAACTGATAATTCGAAGAGACTTGCAAAGATAACCAATCATACATAAAAGAATTAAGAGAAGATTCAAATATTGTTCATAGATAAACTTGATCATAAACCCATAATTCATCAGTATCAACAAACACACCGCAAAAGAAGATTACATCAAATAGATCTCCATGAGAATCATGGAGAACTTTGTATTGAGATCCAAAGAGAGAGAAGAAGCCATCTAGCTAATAACTATGGACCCGAAGGTCTGAGATAAACTACTCACACATCATCGGAGCGGCTATGGTGTTGATGTAGAAGCCCTCCATGATCAATGCCCCCTCCGGCAGGACGCCGGAAAAGGCCTCAAGATGGGATCTCACGGGTACAGAAAGTTGCGGCGGTTGAATTAGGTTTTCGTGGATGCCTCTGTTGGTTTGGGGGTACGTAGGTAGATATAGGAGGACGAAGTACGTCGGTGGACAAACGTGGGCCCCATGAGAGTGGAGGGCGCGCCCCCTGCCTTGTGCTCTCCTGGTTGCTTTCTTGACGTAGGGTCCAAGTCCACTGGATCACGTTTGTTCCGGAGGTTTCTTACATTCCGTTTGGACTCTGTTTGATATTCTTTTTCTGCAAAACTCTGAAATAGGCAAAAAAACAGCAATTTGGGCTGGGCCACCGGTTAATAGGTTTGTCCCAAAAGTAATATAAAAGTGTATAACAAAGCCCATTAATCATCCAAAACAGAATATAATATAGCATGAAGCAATAAAAAATTATAGAGACGTTGGAGACGTATCAATGCTCCAAAGGATTCTTTCATAGGGAAATTTTGAAGAACTTTTCTAAAGGAGTTTGCTAAGAAACTTGTATAGAAACTTTCTTAATCATCTCTCGACCAACGCCTTTCGAGAACATACACAAAGTCCCAGTTATGGACCTAGTGCATCATCATAACAAAGGTCTCTTGCATTTCCCTAGAAGTAATTGGATCTCATATGGAGATGTTTCGTGAAGTAGAATGAAAAAAATCAGATGCAACTACACAAGAACTAGTCTGTAATTGTCGCTCGGAATCAGTTTTGCGCAGTATTGACTGAAACATGGATATCTGACTCATACGGAGTCCGTGTTTGCTCCACAAGTAGTCTGTAATTGTCGCTCAGAATCAGTTTTGCGCAGTATTGACTGAAACATGGATATCTTACTCATACGGAGTCCGTTTTTGCTCCACAAGTAGTCAAAATGTTTGTGACGTCTAGATGCTTCAAAGGATTCTTTCATAGGGAAATTTGAGAGAACTTTTCTTAAGGAGTTCGTTCAGAAACTTGTACAGTAACTTTCTTAATGAACGTACGACAAACGCCTTTTGAGAAAATACACAAAGTCCCAGCTATGGACCTAGCATCATAACTAAGGTCTCTTGTATTTCCCTAGAAGTAAATTTATCTCATATGGAGATGTTTAGTGGAGTAGAATTGAAAATATCGAACGTACCTACATAAGAACTAGTCTGTAATTGTCGTTCGGAATAAGTTTGACGCAGTGTTAACTGAAACATGGATATCTGACTCATACGGAGTCTGTTTTGGCTCCACAAGTAGTCAAAACAGTTGTGGCAACCATATGCTTTAAAGGATACTTTCATTGGGAACTTTTGGAGAAAATTTTCTTAAGGAGTTCGTTCACAAACTTGTATTGAAACTTTCTTAATGAGCACTCGACAAATGCCTTTGGAGAACATACACAAAGAACAAGCTAGGAACCTATTGCCAAATCATAATGAAGGTATGTTGAATTTCCTGAGAAGTAATTGGATCTCGTATGGAGATGTTTAGTGAAGTAGAATATAAATAATCGAATGCAACTACACAAGAACTATTCTGTAACTCTCGTTCGGAATCAGTTTTGCGGAGTGTTGACTGAAACATGGATATCTGACTCATACGGAGTCCGTTTTGGCTCCACAAGTATTCAAAACATTTGTGACGAACAGATTCTTCAAAGTATCCTTTCATAGGGAAATTTTCAAGAACTTTACTTAAGGAGTTCGTTCAGAAAATTATACAGAAACTTTCTTAATGAGCACTCCACAAACGCCTTGGGAGATCATACACAAAGCCCCAGCTATGGACCTAGTGCATCATCATAACTAAGGTATCTTGCATTTTCCTAGAAGTAAATGGATCTCATATGGAGATGTTAAGTGGAGTAGAATTGAAAAAGAAATCAAATGCAACTACACAAGAACTAGACTGTAATTGTCGTCCGGAATTAGTTTAACACAGTGTTAACTGAAACATGGATATCTGACTCATACGGAGTCTGTTTTGGCTCCACAATTAGGCAAAACGTTTGTGCCAACCAGATGCTTTAAAGGATTCTTTCATAGGGAACTTTTGAAGAACTTTTCTTACGGAGTTTGTTCACAAACTTTTACATAAACTTTCTTAAAGAACACTTGACAAACGCGTTTGGAGAACATACACAAAGAACCAACTGTGGACCTAGTGCATCATCATAACTAAGGTATCTTGCATTTCCCTGAAAGTAATTGGATCTCCTATAGAGATGTTTAGTGAAGTAGAATAGAAAAAATCTAATGCAACTACACAAGAACTAGTCTGCAAGTGTCGTTCGGAAACTTGTATAGAAACTTTGTTAACGAACACTCAACAAACGCCTTTCGAGAACATACACAAAGTCCCAGTTATGGACCTAGTGCATCACCATAACTAAGGTCTCTTGCATTTCCCTAGAAGTAATTGGATCTCATATGGAGATGTTTAGTGAAATAGAATGGAAAAAATCGAATGCAACTAAACAAGAACTAGTTTGTAACTGTCGTTCGGAACCAGTTTTGTGTAGTGTTGACTGAAACACGGATATCTGACTCATACTGAGTCCATTTTGTCTCCACAATTAGTCAAAACTTTTGTGACGAATAGATGTTTCAAAGTATTCTTTCATAGGAAATATTTGGAGTATTTTTCTTAAGGATTTCGTTCACAAACTTGTACAAAAACTTTCTTAACGAACACTCGATAAACGCCTTTGGAGAACATACACAAAGAACCAGCTATGGACCTAGTTCATCATCATAACTAAGGTCTCTTGCATTTCCCTAGAAGTAATTGGATCTCTTATGGAGATGTTTAGTGAAGTAGAATGGAAAAAAATTGAATGCAACTACACAAGAACTAGTCTGTAACTGTCGTTCGGAATCAGTTTTGCACAGTGTGACTAAAACATGTATATCAGACTCATACGGAGTCCATTTTGGCTCCACAAGTAGTCAAAACGTTTGTGATGAGCAGATTCTTCAAAGTATTCTTTCATAGGGAAATTTTCGAGAACTTTTCTTAAGGAGTTCGTTCAGAAAATTATACAGAAACTTTCTTAATGAGCACTCCACAAACGCCTTTGGAGAACATACACAAAGTCCCAGCTATGGACCTAGTGCATCATCATAACTAAGGTCTCTTGCATTTTCCTAGAAGTAATTGGATGTCATATGGAGATGTTTAGTGAAGTAGAATAGAAAAAAAATCTAATGCAACTACATAAGAACTAGTTTGCATTTTTTTGACTATAAACAGTAGGGTAAAAACTCCACTGCAATCTTTATTAAAGTGAGAAACGGAAAAGTAACAATGTCTCAAGGGCTTGAGGTAAGCCCAAAAGGAGAAAGAAATAAAGAAAGAAAATAAAGAAAAAGAAAGGAAGAAGAAATAAATAAACAAACTAAGCTGCTCCTATAATTACAAGATGGACTCTAACCAAGCTGAAAATTGAGGCATAAACTTATTCTTCATCCTGAATTTCAATAGCTTGAGCTCTGCCAAGTAGATTCTTTTCCAACCCTGGAAAGAAGGATTAATATGTTCAAAGATCTTGTTGTTCCTGGAAATCCAAATAGCCCAAGACCCTAGTATAATAATCTCCATAAAGAAAGGAACTTGCAGTTTGTCCTTAAGGTCTTGAAAAGCTTCTAATACTGATAGGTTGGTTGTTCTGGTTGGGTAGATATAATCCCAGCATTGTGAGGCAAAAGGGCAGCTCCAAAAAAGGTGATGCAAGGTCTCCTCCTGTTGGCAATGTCTAACAGCACAATTGTAATCCTCTAGCTCAAAATTCTTCCTTCTTAGGAGATTCCTAGTGTTAACTCTGTCATGCAACAATTGCCAGAATTTTTTTTTGTGTTTAGGTTGACATGAGCTCTGCCATATCCAACTGAAGTGAGGTGGAGTCATCTTATGTCCAATCAATATTTTGTAAGCTTTGATTGAGGAGTAGAATTCATTGCCCCAGATGTAGCTCCATGTATCCTTCAACTGCAAATGCTCTGAACTTCTCAGAGATATGCAAATATTTTCCATCTCAATAAATTCCTCGTATGCTTGTGTGGTCAGTGGAAGGTGGAATAAATCCTGAAGATACTCAGTATGGATAGCTTGATGGACAGAAATAAATGTATTTCTGGCAAAAGTAATGAGGTGGTGGAATTTGTGCTTCATGACAAAGTGATGCCAACAGTCATCCCAAAACAGAGCACTTTGTCCATCCCCAACGTTACATCTAGCAATTGCTTTGAATTCATCAATAAGAGCTAGATTTGACTTCCACCAGAAGGATCCCTCCCTTCTGTTGCCTGGCAGATTCCCAGTACTGTAGTATGTCTCCCAAACCAGATTTACCCAGGGAATATCATGTCTGTTGTAGAACTTATGCAGATTTTTCATGAGCAATGTCTTGTTGTGTGTGAAGATGTCCATTACTCCTAACCCTCCTTGATTCTTGGGTCTACAGACAGTTTTCCAGGCCACAAGTGCTGGTCTGCGATCCCCCAAATCAGGGCTTCTCCACAGGCAGTGCCTCAAATATTTAATGATCTGCTGCTTGATAGTAACAGGAACATCAAGGCAGCACATGAAGAAAATGGTCAATGAAGCAAGCACTGATTTGACCAATAATAATTTTCCTGCATGTGTCATGAATGTAGAGAGCCCAGCAAGTCTTTTGGCAATTCTTTGAACTAGTGGAAAACATTGTTCCACAGTTTGTTTGTAAATTCCCAGAGGTAATCCAAAGTATGTGAAAGGGAAGTGACCTCTGGAGTACTGCAATGTGTTTGTGAAAAGATCCACTCTGTCCTCTGCAATATTGATGGGCACCATGACTGACTTACCATAGTTAACCTTTAAACCTGTGGCTGCAGCAAAAGTGTTGAGGAGTGCCTTAATACATATGAGCTCTGGGGCCTTAGCTTTCATAAAGACCAGGGTATCATCAGCATATTGCACTATGGGAAAATCATGGCAAGAATGAGCTTGAAGAGGGGGAGTTATGATCCCCAATCTCATGGCCTTGTTAAAGATGGACTGGAGGAGGTCAGCAGCCAGAACAAAAATCAAAGGTGAGTAGGGATCCCCCTGTCTGACCCCTCTTTTGCAATAGAATTTCTTCCCAGGAACTCCATTGAGCATAACAGCAGAGGAAGCAGAGGTGAAAATAAGGTTCATCCAAGAAATCCATTGTCGGTGTACTAAAGTAGGGGTACCTTAGTACCCCGAACTTGTGCACGGGCAGTCGTAGCACCCCGCGGAAAGCCTTGCCAGGCGATCGCCAGAACTCTCCATGGTCCCTTTTTGGGCCATCCAAGAACAAAGTATTTGAGCCAAGGCCCCGGCAGGAGGAGCTTGCCGGGAAGGCCACCCGAAGAGAGCAAGGCCCCGGCAAGAGGAGCTTGCCGGGACGGCCGCTCGAAGCACAAGGCCCCGGCAAGAGGAGCTTGCCGGGAAGACCGACCAGGGCACGACAAGAGACTTGCTGCGACGCGCCACGCGTCCCGGCAAGGACCGGTGAGCAACAAGCTCCCGGACGCGACAAGGCATCAACCGCGGCAAGGAGCTTGCCGCGGCAAGTCACCACCCCGCGCCTGCGTTCCAGCTCATCCACCCACGCGTCGCTCTGGGGCCATTCCAGGCGTACGTGGCGAGAGGCTGCGCAGCCAGGGGCATGCGGTGGCGAAGCAACGCTGACAGGGTAGCCGTCGTGGCAAACGGTGGCGCCCCTGACGGTCCCTTTTCTGCACTGTTTGGGCGACCCAGACGGGCATTTAATGCCCTTGTCCCCTGCCGTCAGAGTTAGGTATGATAGCACTGTGCAAACAGCTGTACCCAACACAGCGTTTTCCAGTTTTACCCCCACCTACGTTGCCACCTGTGGGTAACCCCTTGCGCATATAAAAGGAGGCCCCATGCGCAACATGAGGCGAGAAGGAGAAAGGAGGCCACTAACGCTCGGTCTGATTAGTTGCCTGACTGTACTGTAGCACTCAGCGCTCCCAAACAAGAACACAATACAAACCACAAAGCAGCAGTAGGGTTTTACACATCCGTGCAGCCCGAAGCTGGGTAAACCCCTTGTGTGCATCGCCTCGATCCGCTCTTCGCGCGACCTCCGCCCCCCGCCGAACCAGAAAGGGGCTCGGTCCCCATAGGTGTTCGTGGAGGCAGATTTCCCCCGACATCTTTGGCGCGCCAGGTAGGGGGCGTCGAGATTGTGTGAACCTGATCCGGCGTCTGCACAGGCTAGATCTCCATCGTCTTCATCGACATGCCGCCGAAGAAGAAGGCTCCGGAGGTGGCTGGTCCGTCCGTGTCGAACCCACCGCCCCTGGAGCGAATGGGTGGTGGGGACGGCACCGACAGCGGAACGGGCGTCGCCGAGCCAGCTCATGGTGCCACGGCGTCCGAACATGCACCGCGCCCCTCTCAGGAGGCACGGGACCAGCAGTGTCTTGGCACCCACGGTACCATACGCTCGCTGGACCCAGATCGAGCTGGCGGATCCCAGGGTGCTCAAGACCAGCATACACACCAATGTGCTGGCGCGAGCGTGGCGCGACTGCCTGGTCCAGGTGATGCTCCTTCTAACATAGTTAGAAGTTCGAGCACATCCCGCTCCACGCGCCGCTCGCCACCGCTGCCCGCCACTCTAGCAGAAGCTCTAGCACGAGCTCAACTGCTCCTAGACTACCCTCCAACGGCGGACAAGCTCGACGACTGGAGGGCCACGATATAGAGTCTCATCGGCTTCGCTAACGGCGACACCCCGCGGCGGCACAGTGCGTCGCAGCCGCGACAGGTCGGCCAGGCGAGAACCGATGGCGCCAAGACCGGTGGGGGTGCGACCACCGCGCATTCCCCGCCCCGAAGGCCAAGATCGCCGACTCGCCGGAGCCATCACAACAACGACTCCACCGCGTCGTCAAATCCGTGAACTCGTCGCGATCAACGCCAAGTTCTTCACGAACGAGAGCAAGAGGACGCTCGTACTCGCATCGAGCGTCGGAGAGAAGCGCGGCGTCAATCAGACCAGCGCGCTAGGCCCTCTGTCGACATGCACGCGCCGGGGGGACTAGGCGACCTGCCGTACGCGGTAGGCTGCCCTGCGTTCACCCGTGAGCTGCGGCAAGTCCAGTGGCCCAGCACGAAGAATTTCAAGCCAGACGTACCAGACAAGTATGACGGCAAGTCGCATCCGTCGGAGTTCCTCAGCATCTACACCATTGCGGTGCAGGCTGCTGGAGGGCGAGATGACAAGATCCTTGCCAACTACTTCCCGCTGGTACTCAAATCCAACGTCAGATCCTGGCTCATGCACTTGCCGGATAACTCCATAACCTCCTGGACAGACTTGTGCCATCAGTTTGTTGGCGCCTTTACAGGCGGCCACAAACCCCATGGCCAAACGAGCGACCTTCATCTACTCGTCCAGAAGGAAGGGGAATCCTTGCGCAAGTTCATCCAGAGATTCAGCCGCGTACACTACAACATCCCAGACGTCCACCCTGCCGCGGTCATCAGCGCGTTCCATCAGAACGTGCGTAACCGCAGGATGCGGGAGGAGATGGCGATGTGCAAGGTCAAAGACGTCAGCGAACTATATGCCCTAGCCGACAAGTGTGCACGTGCTGAGGAAGGAAGGAAACTACCCGGAGAGAACACTGGAGCAGGAGAATCTGACAGTGAGGATACCGCCCCGGCAAGGAAGAACCGGTGGCGGAGCAACAGGAAGAAGAAGAGCCAAGAAGTACTGGTTGTTGAGCAGTCCGGCGATGAAGGCGCCGCCAAGAAGGCCCAGGCTGGTAGCTCCGGCAAGGAGGTTGCCGAATGCGCCAACTGCCAGGCTGTGGCGGTCGCCGACAAGTGGGACTGCACCAACAAACAGTACTGCAAGATCCAACGCACCAAGGGCCATGACCTCCAGAGCTGCAAGCAGGTCGAGCGGCTCGTCGAGCTGCAAAAGGCCGAGTACGAGCGGCGCGACAAGGAGAGAGCCCGGGGAGGTGGCGGAGGATCAGGCACGAAGCGCCCCGGCCAGGGAGGACGCCGCGCCAAGGACAAGCAGCGGCAAGCGGACAGACCTCCCCGCGGCCATGACAAGAACGAAGATGACGACGAAGACGAAGACATGGATGATGTCGAGACCAGTGAGCAAGAGTTTCAGAAAGCCACAGAGGTCTTGTGCGTAGACGGCGGTGCTTCTCTGCATACTTCTCACCGCCAGCTCAAGCAGTGGGCGCGGGAAGTCAATGCAGCGGAACCACCCGTCGAGTCGCGCAAGCCTCTGAAATGGTCCAGCACGCCTATCATCTTCGATATTGAGGACCACCCTGACCGCACAACTGCGATCGGGTGCTTGCCGATGTTGGTCTCACCAACAGTCCGCAACCTCAAGGTCACTAAGATGCTAGTCGACGGCGGGGCCGGCTTGAACCTGATCTCCTCCGCTGTACTCCAGAAACTCCAAGTCCCCGACAGCGAGCTCGAAGAGACCGGCACGTTCCAAGGAATCAACCCGGGAAGGAGCCAGCCAAAGGGGAAGATAACGTTGCCAGTGACATTTGGCAGCGAGCTGAACTTCAGGACAGAGAGGATTACTTTTGACGTTGCCGATTTTCCATTGCCCTACAATGGAATTCTCGGTCGTCCGGCGCTCGCCAAGTTCATGGCGGCCTCTCACTATGCGTACAACATGCTCAAGATGCCAGGCCCGATAAGCGTCATCTCTGTCCCTGGCGACAAGAAGGATGCCCTTATCTGTGTTGACAAGATCTACCGGGAAGCAGCAGCCGCGACGGATCACAAGCCACTTGCCGCTGAAGCTCCCGAAGGGAAGAAGAAGACCAAGCCCGACAAGTGCTCTGGTGCCCACTCCGGCAAGCGCACCTCTTCGGAGTGCTACGCTACCGTCGAGGACGCGCCATCGAGCTCCACCAGCAAGAGTAAGAAGTCAATGGCAGCCTCGCCAACGACAAAGAAGGTGTCCGCCAAGGAGGACGGCACTGGTGGTACCTTCACCATCAGTGCCACTCTCGACCCCAAATAGGAAAGCGCGCTCGTTGCTTTCCTGCGGGCGAATGTCGATGTGTTTGCCTAGCAACCATCTGACATCTCCGGCGTTCCCAGGAAAGTGATTGAGCACCACCTCGCCGTCTGTCCTCATGCGCGGCCCGTCAAGCAGAGAGTCAGGAAGCAAGCGGTGGAGCGCCAAGAGTTCATCGCGGAAGAGATCAAGAAGTTGGAAGCGGCAGGCCTTGTCAGAGGTGTGCTCCATCCGACGTGGTTGGCCAATCCTGTTGTCGTGCGAAAAGCCAATGGGAAATGGAGGCTTTGCATCGACTTTACTGATGTTAACAAAGCTTGTCCCAAAGATCCCTTTCCCTTGCCGCGCATTGACCAGATTGTTGACTCCACGGCCGGATGTGACCTGCTTTCATTTCTTGACGCATACTCAGGGTACCATCAGATCTTCATGGCTGAAGAAGATGAGGAAAAGACCGCATTCATCACTCCATGTGGCACGTACTGTTTCGTACGGATGCCTTTCGGTTTGAAGAATGCTGGTTCGACGTTTGCGAGGGTTGCCCATACCGCTTTTGAGCCGCAAATTCACAGAAATGTGGAAGCCTACATGGATGACATAGTGGTCAAAAGCAGGAACAGGGCAACCCTGATTCAAGATTTAGAAGAGACCTTTGCGAACCTGCGCAGGATCAGCCTCAAGCTCAACCCCGAGAAGTGTGTGTTTGGAGTCCCTTCCGGCAAGCTTCTCGGGTTCTTCGTGTCTCAGCGAGGAATCGAAGCCAATCCAGACAAAATCAAGGCCATCGAGCAGATTGAAGCACCAACACGCGTCAAGGATGTACGAAGGCTTGCCGGTTGCGTCACGGCTCTCAGCAGGTTTATTTCCAAGTCTGCAGAACGTGCCCTGCCATTTTTCAAAGTTTTGAAAAAGGCGGGTCCAGTAAAATGGACTCCGGAAGCGGAGGTTGCGCTGCAGGACTTGATGAAATACCTGTCCTCCGCTCCAATACTTTTCGCGCCTAAACCACAAGAGAAGTTGCTGCTGTACTTGGCGGCAACCAATCAAGTGGTTAGTGATGCGTTAGTAGCGGAGAGGGAGGCTGATGATGAGCTAGCAACCGCGGCAAGCGCGTCCAGCGACGAGCAAGAGGCTTCCCCGACAAGCTCTGGCCCCGACAAGGATGAATCTGCGCAGGAGCAAGTGGAGGTGCAGAAGAAGAGAATGGTGCAGCGCCCAGTTTACTTTGTCAGCTTCCTCCTGCAAGGGGCTAGGTCAAGGTACTCTGGTGTGCAGAAATTGCTTTTCGGCCTTCTCATGGCCTCGATAAAGCTGCGCCATTGCTTCCAAGCACATGAGATTACAGTTGTCACCCGCTTTCCGCTGAAGAGGATACTGCAGAATCCAGAAGCAACAGGCAGGATTGTCGAGTGGGCACTGGAACTGTCAAGCTTCGGTCTCAAATTCAAGAGCACTTCAACTATCCAAAGTAGAGCATTGGCGGAGTTCATAACAGAGTGGACACCGACAGCAGACGAAGAGATCCTAGAGACGAGCATCCCCGTCAAAGAGGCAAGAAAGGAGTGGCTGATGTATTTTGATGGTGCCTTCTCGCTGCAAGGCGCCGGTGCTGGCGCGTTGCTTATCGCGCCCACCGGAGAGCATCTCAAGTACATAGTCCAGATGCACTTCCCCAAGGAGCAAGCAACCAACAATACTGCAGAGTATGAAGGTTTGCTTGCCGGTCTCACGATCGCGGCAGAACTTGGGATCAAGAAGCTCATCGTCAGGGGTGACTCGCAGCTTGTCGTCCGCCAAGTGAACAAAGATTACCAGAGTCCGTTGATGGAAGCATACATTGATGAAGTGAGGAAGCTAGAAGAGCACTTTGACGGCCTGCAAATGGAACACATTCCAAGAGTTGAGAACGACATTGCTGATGGCCTGTCAAAGTGTGCAGCACTTAAGTTACCTGTGGAACCAGGAACCTTTGTGCTCAAGCTGACTCAGCCATCCGTAACACCATCAACCGGACAGGGCAAGAAGAGGAAGTTGGTCTCCGGCGACTATCTTCCGGCAGAGCTCCCCGGAGCCGCCACCAAGAAGGTCCCCAAGATCGAC
This sequence comes from Aegilops umbellulata, assembly GCA_032464435.1. Lineage (NCBI taxonomy): Eukaryota > Viridiplantae > Streptophyta > Magnoliopsida > Poales > Poaceae > Aegilops > Aegilops umbellulata. Next base: position 152,326,816 of record CP136058.1, on the reverse strand, counting down.
GCCAAGAGCGCTGAGGAGCCGTCTGCTCCGGCAAACCCCAGGGTTTGTTCCGTAGAAGCAGGCACTCCCGACAAGTTTTGCCCCAGCAAGCTTGCCGGGGAACGTCAAGCTCCGACTGAGCCCCAAATCCTCGCCGTAGAAGCGGACGTTCTCGCAGCAGCAGATGTGCCTTCAGTCCTTGTTGTCGAGCCACAGGCTCCAGCATGGGCGCAGCAGACTGTCCATTTCCTCCAGAATGGAGAACTTCCCGAAGGACAAGAAGCGGAAAGAGTAGCCCGACGCTCGAGTATATACCAGTTCGTCGACAACACGCTGTACCGAAGAGGGCGCAACGGTGTGAAATTGAAGTGTATTTCCCGGGAAGACGGACAAAAGCTGTTGGCAGAGATACATGGAGGCATATGTGGTCACCACATTGGCGCCAGAGCACTTGCCGGCAAAGCGTTCCGGCAAGGTTTCTTCTGGCCGACAGCCCTCCAGGATGCAACTGCACAAGTAACCAAGTGTGAAGCGTGCCAGTTCCATTCCAAGCAGATACACCAGCCAGCTCAAGCTCTCCAGACGATCCCTTTATCCTGGCCATTTTCGGTCTGGGGGATCGACATCCTCGGCCCCTTCCCCCAAGCTGTCGGGGGCTTTGAGTACTTGTACATCGCAATCGACAAGTTCACAAAGTGGCCGGAAGTGGAACCAGTGAGGAAGGTGACAGCACAGTCAGCAGTCAAGTTCTTTAGGTCGATTGTTTGCCGCTTCGGGATCCCCAACAGGATCATCACCGACAACGGTACGCAATTCACGAGCCGCGCCTTCATGCAATACGTCCAAGATCTTGGCACCAAGGTCTGCTTCGCTTATGTTGCTCATCCCAGGAGCAACGGTCAAGCAGAAAGGGCCAATGCCGAAGTGCTGCGCGGGCTCAAGACCAGAACTTTCGACAGGCTGCACAAGTGCGGAAGAAACTGGATCGACGAGCTGCCGGTGGCTCTTTGGTCGATCAGAATGACGCCAAATCGAGCCACTGGCCAGACACCATTTGCTCTAGTCTATGGAGCAGAAGCAGTTACCCCCACGGAACTCGTATACGGGTCACCTCGAGTGCTCGCTTATGATGAGCTCGAGCAAGAGCGGCTGTGTGAAGATGACGCGCTGATCCTTGAGGAAGATCGCCTTCAGGCTGCTGTGCGAGCCTCTCGCTACCAGCAAGCTTTGCGTCGCTACCATAGCCCCAAAGTTAAAGCCAGAAGCTTCGAGGAAGGCGACCTTGTTCTTCGGCGCGCTCCGTCCGCCAAGAATCATAACAAGTTGACGCCGAAGTGGGAAGGCCCTTACCGGGTGAGACGAGTCACGAGGCCCGGCGCTGTCCGCCTTGAGACCGAAGATGGCACTCCGGTGAGCAACTCCTGGAATATTGAGCATCTTCGTAAGTTTTACCCGTAAGGCGCGGTTGTCGGACCCCGTCCGGCAACCACCCTTTTATACAAGTCTTGCCGCTGTTGCATGTAATCCTTTGTACAAAGCCAGGCGCAGACCCTGAGCAGCAGTAAATGAAGCGCTGGCGCCCTAAGTTTTAGCATGCATGCTGAGTCGAGTCTCGTCCTTGGTTAGGGTTGATAGTGCCTAACAGCTGCTAACCCCTAGCTTAGAGGTCGGGTCTGCGTCCTTTTTTCCTGTTCTTTCGTTTCCCTTGGTTCGCAGGGTTTTGCATATCCTGGCCAGACCACTTAAGGACGAAGAAGAGAAGAAGGGCGGGCCAGCATCTGGTCCCCGGCAAACCAGTGTTGCCGGGGGCTGCGAGTACAAAGATTCGCCCGCGGCAAGCCAAAGTTGCCGGGGGCTGCAATCCCAGATAAGTTTTTCATCCCTTATCATGCATTCTCTTATGGACTGAGGAATGCGAAAACCTTGTTTCTTCCTAAAAAGTTGTCGTGCTCCCTTAGCTCTGGGCCCCGGAGCGCGTTCCTGGGGCCAGTTTTGGTAGTAGCCGCGGCGGCAAAGGAACGGAATGAGGAGCCCGAACCCGCCTCATCCCTACCTCCACCAAAAGCGTGAGGAAGGTCGAGTGGTGCGGGAAGACGGCAGGGCCAGTTGCCGGGCAAAGAAGTGTCTATCTGAACGATATAAAGGATTCGCTCCTTGGCGTGGGTTTTACCCGCGAGAAAAATGGCTCGACAAACATCCCCTTTTCATTAAAAACATTCCGCTCAGGTACAGTTCAGAGAGAATGAAAAACATGAGAGATGGGATTACAAGCTCAAAATGCAACTAGAGCCCGAAGGCTTACAAGTTAAAAAGAGATAAGGTGCCCGTAATCCCTTTCTTGTCTCTCTCCTCAGGAGGTAGGACAAGGAGGCGAAAGGGGCAAAAGGGGCGCCTAGACAAGCTACGGGTGGCAGAAGACACCAAGAGAACACCCCGGGGGCCGTCTGAAAGCTGGACGGTGACGGCGGCGCCGGAAGCAGGGCTCGACGAGGCGGCAGGACGTGAGCACGCTGTCGAGGGCGCCGTGCCCTCGTACTCTGAGTTGACGGCCTTGCCGCCCGCCCTCTTCCTCTTCCGCAGCCTCCCTACGCCAGCCGCCAAGGAGACGACCCCGGGAAGCTCAAGTAGCCGGCGACACGGATGATGGGGTCGCCGGTGCCACACGGAGCCGCGACCGACGCCTAGTCGGACCCGTCATCCCGACGACCGCTACCCTCGTCGTCGCTGTCGCTCCCCTCCTCGTCACTCTCGCTCGAGGAGGAGCTTTCGCTGTCGGAGGAGCTATCCACGCAGCACCGGGCCCGGATCCCGAAGCACCCGAAGACCTTGACGGAGAGGAGATTGCCCTCCATCAACTTAAAATGGAGGGTGAACCCCTCCATCAAGCTGTGGATACGGGCGAACGTCTTCCACCCTCGACCAAGATACATCACGCCGGGGGATGGGGACTCAACGTGGACCCGCGTGCCGCTGATCCCACAGCCCCTCATGCGCAGTCTTAGCGTCTCGGGTTGTTCCATCTCCATCACGCTTGCGAAGGGAGCCGGGAGACGGAGGCGATGACGAGGCTCCCGGCGCAGCCTGATGAAGAACACGCAAGGGTCGTCCCTGATGTGGACTGCCGTGAGAGGAGGAGCCGCTGGCGGAGGCGAGGCCGGCGCATCGCCCCGTCCGCCTCGTCCCCGAACGCCTCGGCCTCGTCCACGACCTCGCCCCCTTCCCCTTCCCCTTACGGTTGGCTCTGCCACCGTGGGTGCAAGGGGAGGGGGGGCGCGTTGCCTAGCGGCGACCCTCGCCGCCACCGATGAAGGACCAGGGTTCCCTTTCTCCATAGCGAATGGAGAGAGGGGATCAGAAGCTGAAGAGAAGCAAAGATGAAGGAGTGTGGGTTTTCGTCACCCCCCCTCTTGCTCTTTATAAAGGAGCAGGGTGGGGGCTCGGCCGCCCCGCTCAGCCAACCAAGACGCAGGAAGGGCAGGCGACTCGAACCGGCCTGCTGCCTCTACCCGCGACGGCCCGGTTTCCTGCCTCCACCATCCGCGACCCCAGGTGCATGGAAGCCGCGTGGCTGGCGTGCAGGACCGAGGCAACGGATGAGGCGACTTCCCCTCGCCCCGTGATCGTGGGGAGCGGACGCCTCGGAAACCGTGTCTCGGCCCCGTCCAGCAAATGAGCCACGCCTCCACGCCTCCCTCCATTTATGGAGATGGTGCGAACCGTCCCCCATTATTGCGATGTGACGCATGCCTGCGGGGCTCAGCCCCGCGCACGCCACCCACGTCACGCACGCCTCTCCCCACGATGCCGCGTTCGACGCGTGCCGTTCGGGGAGGACGTGGTGGATGCAGAAGAAGATGCAGCGTGACCCAGGCCGCGCGTGCCCGTGCACTGTTTTGGGCCTGGCCCAACAGCGCTCGGCACCGTGTATGGCCCAGGCCCGGGGGCTCCTGTCGGTGTACTAAAGTAGGGGTACCTTAGTACCCCGAACTTGTGCACGAGCAGTCGTAGCACCCTGCGGCAAGGCTTGCCAGGCGATTGCCAAAACTCTCCATGGTCCCTTTTTGGGCCATCCAAGAACAAAGTATTTGAGCCAAGGCCCCGGCAGGAGGAGCTTGCCGGGAAGGCCACCCGAAGAGAGCAAGGCCCCGGCAAGAGGAGCTTGCCGGGACGGCCGCTCGAAGCACAAGGCCCTGGCAAGAGGAGTTTGCCGAGAAGGCCGACCAGGGCACGACAAGAGACTTGCTGCGACGCGCCACGCGTCCCGGCAAGGACCGGTGAGCAACAAGCTCCCGGGCGCGACAAGGCATCAACCGCGGCAAGGCGCTTGCCGCGGCAAGTCACCACCCCGCGCCTGCGTTCCAGCTCATCCACCCACGCGTCGCTCTGGGGCCATTCCAGGCGTACGTGGCGAGAGGCTGCGCAACCAGGGGCATGCGGTGGCGAAGCAACGTTGACAGGGTAGCCGTCGTGGCAAACGGTGGCGCCCCTGACGGTCCCTTTTCTGCACTGTTTGGGCGACCCAGACGGGCATTTAATGCCCTTGTCCCCTGCCGTCAGAGTTAGGTATGATAGCACTGTGCAAACAGCTGTACCCAACACAACGTTTTCCAGTTTTACCCCCGCCTACGTTGCCACCTGTGGGTAACCCCTTGCGCATATAAAAGGAGGCCCCATGCGCAATGTGAGGGGAGGAGGAGAAAGGAGGCCACTCACGCTCGGTCTGATTAGTTGCCTGAGTGTACTGTAGCACTCAGCGTTCCCGAACAAGAACACAATACAAACCACAAAGCAGCAGTAGGGTTTTACGCATCCGTGCGGCCTGAAGCTGGGTAAACCCCTTGTGTGCATCGCCTCGATCCGCTCTTCGCGCGACCTCCGCCCCCCGCCGAACCAGAAAGGGGCTCGGTCCCCATAGGTGTTCGTGGAGGCAGATTTCCCCCGACATCCATTTTTCCCCAAAACCTTTTGCTCTGAAAATGTCCATTATAGCCTGATGTTCAATAGTATCAAATGCTTTTTCAAAGTCTAACTTGATCACTAACATCTCCTCTCTAGATTTATGGCACTGGTGTATATACTCATAAGCCCACCCAAGGCAGTCTTGAATCATCCTGTTCTTCAAAAAACCATATTGATTAATATGAACTATCTGTAATATCACTCCCTGGAGTCTGTTGGCTAACAACTTTGTAATGATTTTCATAACTCCATTTAAAAAAGAAATGGGTCTGAAGTCATTTTGTGTGAGGGGAACTTCCTTTTTAGGGATTAAGGTGATGAAAGATGTATTGATGCTCTCAAGGTTCACAGTGCCAGCATGAAAAGCCATGATAAGTGCAGTAGTATCTTCTTTAAAAATGTCCCAACATGCTTTAATAAATTCATTGTTGAAACCATCTGGACCTGGGGATTTATCAGTTGGCAAATTTTTCACTACATCCTCAATTTCTTCTTGTGTGAAAGGCCTTTCAAGGTCCTGAAAAATTTGTGGGTCAACTCTGTTGTTATAAAGGTCATGCAGATCGAAATGCATACTATGCCCACTTGACTGTCCTAGTCTCCTTTTGAAAGCCTCCCAAAGAATAGTAGCCTTGCCTTCATGATCAGTGATTTCCACTTGTGCATCATTGAGCAACATTGCAATCTTGTTGTGTCTATGATTAATTGAAGCCTTTGTGTGGAAGAATTTTGTGTTCTCATCTCCAAACTTAACTCCTTTAATTTTCCCCCTTTGTTTCCAATAGATCTTTTCATGATTGAGCACTTCCAGAAGGTATTCTTTTAATAGTCCCCTACAATTTGCCTCAAATAAAGTTAGGTCTCTGTATTACTCAATCATGTCCCAGAGAAAAATACCAGCATTTAGCTCCTCTATCTGCTTTTTCATGCTAGAGAGGTTCTTGGCCCACAATTTCAGTGCTCTCCTCAAATTTTTAAATTTGGCATTGATTTTTTTAGCAGGATCAGAGAAACCCACTGGAATATTCCAAGCAGCCTGAACAATATCCTTGAAAGAGTTGTGTTTTAACCAATAATTTTCAAACCTGAAGACCTTAGACTTTGGAATGCTAGTTCCAATTTTGATCATACAAGGAATGTGATCAGAAATAGGTTTAGCCAAAGGAAGTGCAGTGGAATCAGGAAAGGAGGTCATCCAAGCAGCAGAAGTAAAGATCTTGCATGTTACTCCAACTATATTGTCTACCTTTAAGAGGTAATTCCACCAACCCTAGGTGGCTTATAGCCTCATTGAACAAAAGCATTTGATTGACATCCCCTCCTGGCTTGTTCCTGTCATCTGGGGATCTGATAAAGTTGTAATCTCCCATAAGAATCCATTCAGTCTCAATGTCTATTTGGATGGAGTTTAACCAGTCAATGAATTCTAGTTTATCCTCTTGGTTGCAAGGGCCACAAATGTTGGTAAGAACCCATCAGTGCTGCGATGTTTTGCAAGTAAACTGAACTGTGAGGGAGAACTTATTTTGAAATATCATTTCACCAGTGAAACAAGAGTACTTCCATGCTGTCAAGATACCCCCAGAGGCTCCCACAGAAGGGAGAAATTCAAACTTATTAAAACTTTGGGGACAGAAATTGTGCAAGTAGGCAAGGTCAAAAAGCTCTCTTTTAGTTTCCTGAATACAAACAATAGAAGCTGCACTCTCCTCAATTTTCTGTCTGATGGCCAACCATTTAGCAGAAGAATTAATGCCCCTGACATTCCAGTTTAAGATGTTCCAAGATCTGTTATTATTCATTAACACAGATATTTAAATTGGAATTAATAACCAGGTGCCATCCCTTGGTGTTTATCCCTGTATGAATCAGCTTCATATCTCCATGGGAAACTGCTTTACTCAACAAATCAAGAACAAAGTAAACTGCAGCATGGACATCAGCCTTTTCCAAGGCATGCAAAGTACGCTTGTCCCACCGGACCCATGTCACACAGTTAGGGGTACGGACATATAGAAGAGAAGTTCTCCCAGTGCTAAGCAAAATGGAGCAGGAAGTTCCAAATCCATTAATATTACATAGATTGCCAAAAGGGGCCACTGCCACTCTACTGTGTTGCTGCAGGAAATTGTGTAAATAGAGGGACTGGCTTGTAGGCTTGGAGTAGAGGTGTGTGATCATGATTATACAGCATGAGGGTGAACATCTCCAGTTGCCTTGGGGACCTTGGCCATCTCCTCCTGCTCCTTTTTCTTGAGCCTTTTGGACAACTTGTATGAGCCTCCTCCTCAGAAACCTTGCAGAAACTCTTTGTCAGATTTTTCACAACTTTATTAGGAATGATTGGAGGTATAGCATTACAAGGGAGGAAAGTCTGATCAATACATGGGTTTCTCCTATAACCATTGTTATCTTTCTTAATCATGTCACTTCTCCTTACCTCAGTTTCCACCAAAGGTTCCTTCTCCCTTCTCTTCCTTGAGACTGCCGCTCCAAGTGGCAGCAGGATCACCTTATTTGGGGACACCTGCTGCAATGGGCTCCCTGTACCACTAGAAGAGTGAGCAGCAGGGCTAATGCCCTCATTTTCCTTACCAATTCCCTGCAGAAAGTCCTTACAACTTGGAGCCTGAGAAGTGGAGCAGTTATCAGGAATGTGAAATGCAATGGAATCTTCAGTAGCACAGTTTGCAGTCAACACAGTCCATAATTCAGATTTTAGCAGTTTCATAATCCAACCAAACTTGTCAGGAGTTAGAAGGAGGTGGATTATGAAGTTAAACCAACTTACTGGGATGTCAATCTTAAAGGTACTGGCAGCTCCCTGAGTGGCTGGTGCAAAGTGTTGAATCCACAGGTCTAGACCTTCTTCACAGATCAAATGAGAGCCATCAATAATATCTTTAGCATGTGATTCAACAATTGCTTTTACATCAAAAGAATTTGGAGTACATGGTATAGAATGGGGGCCAAATGTACCTTTTTTTAATATCTTCAGAAGGAGCAATGGGGACATTCTCCTTTCCCTTGAGGGAGTATTTGTCCACCTCCCCCAAAGAAACCATAGCCTCAGAGCTCAAAGTCACAATTTTGTCTTTCTCACTGTCTGCAGCTCCTTCAGTAGCAAATTCCTGTGCTTTAGAGCTACCAGCCTCTAGATGAACTTGAGAGTTTTGCTGCATATTGTCCTCATCAGAAGCAGGCAAGTGTGGGCTGTGATGTTCCACTACCAGAGGTTGAACCATGGGACTAGCCTGCTCAAGCAGCACAGGTACAGGGGGAGGGAGCTCCAGGGGTTGAACATGCACCTGTAAGTTAACATTCTCCTCTTCCAATGCAGCAAGGCCAGGTTCAACATCCTCTGGGTCTGCCTGGTAGGCCAGTGCAATGTTTGGCAGACCCATGCCCAAAAAAGGATTTTGTGCCACCTGGTTCACCTCTTCACTAGCAGAGTGTGTGAGAGACAAGAGTCCATCAGATAAAGAAACAGTAGTGGTGATGCTACTGATAGGAGCACCATCTTCTGGAACCACAGGAATCTCCAGTTGTTGCTGCACAGGAGCAGGGGGATTTGGTTGTGGAAAGGCCCAGTGATCATTTTCCTCCTGTTCATCCCATTCTGCATTATTGACATGATCATTGTTTGCTGGCATAGGTTGGAAGCCAGGGAAATCATTTGCATGCTGAGGTATTGGGTGTGGGTCCACCCCTGGGGGAGGAATTGGGTCCTCATCAGTTGGGCCACCTCCTAGCATTTCTTCCCATAACACTTCAAGAGAGGAAGTCCAAGATTCTTCCTCAAAATTCTCTCCCTCAGACCACCTAATACTTTTAGGCACATCCAATAGTTCAGTGACTCTGGCTTTAACCAAGATCTTTCCTCTAAGTGCATCTTCCTTTTCCCAGCTAATGATTCTACCCCATTTAGAGATAGCAGCAGAAACATCCTCTGTATTACAGTAGTCAAATGGCACCCCCACGAAAAGTAGCCAACAGGTTCTGTTAAAATGAATTCTGCGCCAGTTTCTACCTTTGTTATGCGGTGTGAAAGAAATAAAAACATCAGCAAACGGGTGCGGACTCTGGCTGACCAATCTGTCCCTGTCCCTCACATGTCTGAACTGAACATACGCTTCCCCAAAAGGGCAAGGTTGGATCTCTCTGAACTGCACTTCTTCCACCCCTTGCAAAAACTCTTCTAGGACATCTCGAATGTTAGGGAAGAATACCTCATTTGGGTGAGGATGAATGGTCTCAATGGCCCAATCTTCATGACGACGCGGGCGGCGCGGCAAGATGACCCTGGAGACACCATTTCTCCCCTCCAGTTCCTGAATGTTGAAGCCATGAGGGACAAAAGGAGCTGGGTCGATGGGAATGTTCGCCATTGCTAGCTCTTCCGACGCGCAGAGCACCAAAGCCCTCCCCGGTGATGAAGAAGAAGTTGGCGAGTCTTGCGAGGTTGAGGCAGAGTTGGTAGGTGAGGTGGAATGCGAGGAGGCAAGCAGGGGTCTCGGCTGAAAATTTGGGAAAAGATCCTTGACCAGTTCCTTAAATGTCGAGACTTGCCTTAACGGTAATGCCGGGCCAACATAGTGAAACCACGACTCCACCTGCCCCTCGGCCCAGGCCTGCTCCGGTGGGCTCTGGAATGTGTCAAAGTGGATGAAAGGCCAAAGCCCAGGAAGATTTGGTTTCGAGCAGTTTCGCACGTAATGACCTTGCCCCCCGCATGCATAGCATGTTACGTACCTGTCGGTACGTTGATGATGAGTAAAGCTTTGGAGCTCATTGCGCTGCCCCTCATCAAGTCGCGCATTGGTATCCATTGAGACCCCCCTCTGATCACTCCTAATTTGAATAGGGCCGGAAAGACGTTCAAAACTGATCTGGCAATCCGGTGAGCCGGAGCACCAGTCCGGCGATCGCCGGAGTCATGTTGGACTGCTTTACCATGCCTACCCACTAATGTCCATTCTCTATCTTGCTCCGCATAGAACATTCTCTCTTCTCGAATCCAATTCGGACCACCAAAATTCCAGAGGCTAAAAATCATCTCAAACTCTTTCTCAACAACTTTGCCCGCATTATAAATCTCAAAACCCACCGATTTAGAAGCAACCGAAAACTTGAAAGATCTATCTCTGAGATGACGAACTCTAAAACCTTGGGCATAACCACCAAACATAGCAACAAGTGAGACACTAACCGTGTGTGCACCTAGCTTGAACGATGCTCTACAGAAGGAAACCACCATAGTGAACTCATGTTGGCGAAACCCCGGTGAGAAGACTACTGGGTGCCCAAACTTGCGCCTCATGTCTGCTTGGAACTTCTTCCCACGGTCAAAGTCTAGGGCGAAAGGAGCCATATTGTGGCTATTGTGGCCGGAGTGGCACACAATAGGGAGGGTGGCTGCCGAGGCCGGAGTGGCCACCGGCAGGAGGATGGAGTGGCCGTCGGGGCCGGAGTGGCCACCGGCGTAGGTCGCCCAGGAGTCGCCTAGGAGTCGCCTAGGAGTCTCCTGCGTTGATGAAGGCCCTCATCTTCCAGAACTAGTTTGTAACTGTCATTCGGAAGTAGTTTTGCGCATTGTTGACTGAAACATGGATATTTGACTCATATGGAGACCGTTTTGGCTTCACAAGTAGTGAAAACGTTTGTGGCGACTAGATGCTTCAAAGGATTCTTTCATTGAGAACTTTTGAAGAACTTCTCTTAAGGATTTCGCTCACAAACTTGTACAATTACATTCTTAATGAGCACTCGACAAACGCCTTTGGAGAACATACACAAAGAACCAGCTGGGGACCTAGTGCATCATCATAACGAAGGTGTATTGCATTTCCCTAGAAGTAATTGGATCTCATATGAAGATGTTTAGTGAAGTAGAATAGAAAAAAATCGAATGCAACTACACAATAACTAGTCTGTAACTGTTGCTCGGAATCAGTTTTGCGCAGTTCTGACTAAAACATGGATATCTGACTCATACGGAGCCCATCTTTGCTCCAAAAGTAGTCAAAACATTCATGACAACTAGATGCTTGAAAGGATTATTTCATAGGGAACTTTTGGAGAACTTTTCTTAAGGAGTTCGTTCAGAAACTTGTACATAAACTTTCTTAATGAGCACTCGACCTACGCCTTCCGGGAACATACACAATGTCCCAGCTGTGGACCTAGTGCATCATGATAACTAGGGTCTCTTGAATTTCCCTACAAGTAATTTGATCTCATATGGAGATGTTTAGTGAAGTAGAATGGAAAAAATTAAATGCAACTACACAAGAACCGGAATCAGTTTTACGCAGTATTGACTGAATCATGGATATCTGACTCATACGGAGTTTGTCTTGGCTCCACAAGTAGTCAAAACGTTTATGACGACCAGATACTTCAAAATTATTCTTTCATAGGGAAATTTTGGAGAACTTTTCTTAAGGAGTTCGTTCAGAAAATTATACATAAACTTTAATAATGAGCACTCCACAAACGCTTTTGGGGAACATACACAAAGTCCCAGCTATGGGCCTAGTGCATCATCATAAATAAGGTCTCTTGCATTTCCATATAAGTAAATGGATCTTATATGTAGATGTTTAGTGGATTATTATTGAAAAAATGGAATGCAACTACACAAGAACTAGTCTGTAATTGTCGTTCGGAATTAGTTTGATGCGGTGCTAACCAAAACATGGATATATGACTCATACAGAGTCTCTTTTGGCTCCACAAGTAGTCAAAACGTTTGTGACAACCAGATGCTTCAAAGGATTCTATCATAGGGGAATTTTTGAGAACTTTTGTTACGGAGTTCATTCACAAACTTGTACATAAACTTTCTTAACGAACACTCCACAAACGCCTTTGGAGAACATACACAAAGAACCAGCTGTGGACCTAGTGCATCATTATAACTAAGGTATCTTGCCTTTCCCTAAAAGTAATTGGATCTCATATGGATATCTTTAGTGGAGTAGCATAGAAAAAATCTAATGCAACTACACAAGACTTGTCTGTAACTCTCATTCGGAAATAGTTTTGCGCATTGTTGACTGAAACATGGATATCTGACTCATACGGAGACCGTTTTGGCTCCACAAGTAGTCGAAACGTTTGTGACGACCAGATGCTTCAAAGGGTTCTTTCATAGGGAACTTTTGAAGAACTTTTCTTAAGGAGTTCGCTCAGAAACTTGTACAAAAACATTCTTAATGAGCACTCGACCAACGCCTTCGAGAACATACACAAAGTCCTAGCTGTGGACCTAGTGCATCATCATAACAAAGGCCCTTGCATTTCCCTAGAAGTAATTGGATGTCATATGGAGATGTTTAGCAAAGTAGAATGAACAAAAATCGAATGCAAGTACACAAGAACTAGTCTGTTATTGTCGTTCAGAATTAGTTTTGCGTAGTATTGACTGAAACATGGATATCTGACTCATACAGACTCCATTTTTGCTCCACGAGTATTCAAAACGTTTTTGATGACCAGATGCTTCAAAGGATTCTTTCATAGGGAAATTTTGTAGAACTTTTCTTAAGGAGTTTGCTCATAAACTTGTGCATAAACTTTCTTAACGAACACTCGACAAACCCCTTTCGAGAACATACACAGAGTCCCAGTCGTGGACCTAGTGCATCATCAAAACTAAGGACTCTTGTATTTCCCTAGAAGTAATTGGATCTCATATGGAGATGTTTACTGGAGTAGAAGGAAAAAAATCAAATGCAACTACACAAGAACTAGTCTGTAACTGTCGTTCGAAATCCGTTTTGCGTTGTGTTGACTGAAATATGGTTATCAGACTCATGCGGAGTCCATTTTGGCTCCACATAGTCAAAATGTTTGTGATTACCAGATGCTTCAAGGGATTCTTTCATTGGGATCTTTTGGAGAACTTTTCTTAAGGAGTTCATTCACTAACTTGTACATAAACTTTTTTAACGAACACTCGACAAACGCCTTTGGAGAACATACACAAAGAACCAGCGATGGACCTAGTGCATCATCATAACAAAGGTATCTCGCATTTACCTAAATGTAATTGGATCTCATATGGACATTTTTATTGAAGTAGAATAGAAAAAATCTAATGCAACTACACAAGAACTACTCTGTAATTGTCGTCCGGAAACAGTTTTGTGGAGTGTTGACTGAAACTTGGATATCTAACTCATACAGAGACCGTTTTGGCTCCACAAGTAGTCCAAACATTTGTGATGACCAGATGCTTCAAAGGACTCTTTCATAGGGAAATTTTGAAGAACTTTTCTTAAGGAGTTTGCTCAGAAACTTGTACAGAAACTTTCTTAATCAGCACTCGACCAACGCCTTTTGAGAACATACACAAAGTCTCAGTTGTGGACCTAGTGCATTGTGGGGACCCCGACTCATAAGTCGTGATCACCGAATGCATGTGTACAGTGATCCCAGAGATCAATGCTCACTGAACACAAAGAAGCTGAATAACAAGAGTCTTACATCCATACATACCGTATTACACAAGTACGACCATTATGGTCAAGTCTTGAGTATAGCATCGTAGCGGAAATCTTCGTCGATAACTTGGACCCATGCCATATGCCTTAACCCTACAGGCATCTGACTGGGAAGCGTCCTAGCTCGCATGCTCGTCACCGAAGTATTCTTCTTCATATCATGCTCTTTCATGCCTGGCCAATAAAATAACCAGTGGCAAACCAATGAGTACTTTGAATGTACTCGCAAGCAACCCAAGGGTGATAACAGAATAATTATGCAAGGCACTACTTCTAATTTGGCATTTTTAAGGAAAGCTAGCTTTTCTCATGCAAGTATGATCAACATTTATCAAGGATATGAATGCGTCTGCAACAAGTATCAGGAGGTTACAGACATCAACATCGGGATAGAGTTGTGAACAACTCATACTCAAGCTCATCGTGACTTCCTCACGAATCACGTCAACAGATTTACCAAACCGTGTTGTTTGTCAGAAACATATGGACGTAGTCTAAGCAGCACCACCCAACTGTCCTTGACCGTGGACACGTCTATTCGAATAGTTTTACACTCTGCAGAGGTTGCACACTTTACCCACAAGATCCGGGGAACTTCCGTGTCATCCACGACCCGCGGTACCTCAAGTACCCGGGGTAAGCACTCGATCACTATCTTTAACTAGACGACACTAACAAGGAGTCCACTCGTTGTTCCGTATCCTCACGATGTACATCATACGAGACTCACTCGAGATCGTAATATCCGAGAGGGCACACAACGGTGTATCCAGTGCCCTGTGAAAACAATCATGGCCGCCCTACCTGGCACGACCCCGTCCCGAGAGAGCGCACCAACAACTCTCCCGTCACTAGTAATGTGGGCTCCAAGCTAGTATCGGCCTAGGTAATCAATAATGCCCTTTCCCATACAAGGGTAGAGTGGTTGCGCATGTAAGGTTGGGACAGTTGAAAAATCTTAAATCTAATCTGTCTTTGTAAACAACACTTTTATCGAGCCTCGGTACACTACCTCTCCACCAAGTAGTGACCTAGTTCATCATCATCTCCCAGGGGCATTAGTGGCACCCACTGGGCCTTTTGCAAGTATGTCAAACCACACTTGTTTCTTTCCATGCAAAACCCTGACCCACTTTGCGTAGCCATTTACTATAGCATATTTCTACAACCCACCAACACAACTCTAAGCAAGGGTAGAGTCATGAATAGTGCAAGTATCAATGGAGTATGCAACGAAGGCAAGCCTAGCAAGGTTGCCATTCAAGGTATATCATGCACTCAGTGAAGCAACGAAAATGCCATCATGATGTAAAATGGTTCATCATGGTCAAAGGGCCGCTTGCCTGTTTTAACAAAGTCTTTGAGGTCTTCAAATATCTATGGTCCAACTCTGAGCATTTCGTCTACTTCATCAACTATCATCGAAAACAACCATAATAAGCAACACGACAAGGCAAAAATAAAAGTGCCCTAAAAATGTGAGTTGGACTTTTCTAGGATACCTCTGGTCATATGAGGAATGACCAAGGTGATTTCATTGGAAGTGGATCAATGGATATTTCTAAACATTTCGATATGATGGAATCAAGGGGTTTATGGATTTGCAAGAAGTGTACAGAATAACTATTTGAAAAAATGATCAAAGGCATCCATTTAACAAGGAATATTTTTAGAAGCATCTAGGAGTTGGTTTCAGTGGATTTGGAGTTCAAATGAATTTCCTATGAATTTGCAAAGTTGGCTAATATGAAGAAATGGCTCATTATTTTGTGGGGTACAGAAAGTATTAAGAAAAATGTTCATAAACTAAGTTATGAACTTAGAAGCATCTAGGAATTTGAATCATGGCATTTGGATCAATTTTGAGCTCTCTGTGACTTTCTAAAGTTTATGACAGAAATGGAAAAATGGGTTCTATAATTATTTGTGAAAGATATATTTCTGTAAAAATGTGCAAATAGCACCATGTGATAGGGAATGAATTTAGAAACTACTAGAAATTTGAATCATCAAATTTGGAGTTAATTTGAATTGTTTATGGATTTTTTTCTGAAACTCACTAGAAAAGAAAAAGAAAAAGATTTGGGTTATACCTAAAGTGTGCACAAGGCGGAGTATAGTTGCTGGGCTGGCCCAGTGGCTCAGCAGCGCGGAGCTCGGGCGACGACGAAAGCGTATTCTGGCCGGGCCGTCTTCAGTGCGGGGAGGCAAAGAACACGAGTGCGTCTCCACTTAAACGCCGGGGCCCGCTGGCTGAGGCGCCGACCTGCGGGGCCCACCCGCAGGATCGTCTCCTTCCTCCCGCTCAAATGGAACAGAGGCAGGAGGAGCTCGGCCGCTGCTCGTGCCGGCGACCCAGGCGGTCCCTGGCGACGCTCTCCGCACCGGTGCGTTCAGCGCGATGAGGCGCGCCCGTCCATGTGCTTCGCACCTGCGAAGGAGCTTGGGATATCACGAATTTTGGCGGCGGCCGGCGGTGATTCTTTGGCCGTGGAGGAGGATAGGGGACGCGGGAGAGAGAGAGGGCTGATCCAAAAGGACTAGGGGAGCGGGAGAGAGTGAATGGAGATGAGGGAGAGACCAGGGGAGGCCCTATAAGGTGAGGCCATGGTGCACCCTGAGCCGCGCTCGCGGGTGCCCGCGTAATCGGTTCTGGGGACCGTTGGGAGGGGCCAGGCTGGGTCAGTGGCGCTCATTGAGTCCGTCCAGGAGCGAGGGAGGTGAGAGGGGGAGCGGGGCGAGGTCAGAGGCGGGCCAGCCGCATGGCCAGGGAGTGGCCGAGTCGGGCGGTGCTCGGGCACGCGACGGCGGCTCAAAGAAGAGAGAAGGAGGAGGGGGCCGACCGTGTAGCGTGTCAGGCACGCCGAGGCGGCCTCGGGGGACGCGTTCCCGGCGCCCAAGGTCGACGGGAGCATCGGGTAGAGGGAGGCTACAGTGCCTTGGTGCACTGTAGCGCGCTCTAGAGCGCGGCCATTGCATGCCATGGCATGCAAATGGCTTCCTGCGCGTGTCCATGCCTGTCCACTAGCTCCTGGGAATTTCTGATATGCTCCATATAGCTTAATAGTTAAGGCAAGTCCATAAGAAAGAAGGGGGAGGGAAAAGAGGTGCTGCCATGGTGAAAAGGGAGGGGTAAAGCAGGGTTTTACCCTCCTCAATTATTGAACCAGGGTTGGAGCTTTTTACTGGAGGTAGAAGGGAACTAGGAGGGGCTGTGGTAAAAAGATAGGGTCATGGAGATTAGTGGAAGTGGTCAAAAATGGAATTTTGGTAAGGTGGCAAAAGGTGTTTGATGCTTGTTTCGGTAAGCAAATGAACTTCATTCGGCATGAGACTCCACAGGATGAAATGGCACATATAATTAGGTCCTTCCACCTATTTTGAGATCATTTGGGCAAAGTTGCCAATGCAACTTTTGTAAACCCTAGAAATCAACACAAATGGGTTTTTCAAGATTTAGTCATCCAAAATTATTCTCCTTCATGCACCACTTGGTGTAGTTTCAACATTTGAGAATTTGAACATGTTCACAAAAATTCAGATCAAAAGGACACACTTGGCAATGTAGAGTTGTCCAAATTTTGTTCTGGACAGAAAGGGTTTTGGGGGGGTTTGATGATGTTTTCTTGATCTTCAAGGCATGAGTCTTTGTTAGATCATCAAATATGTCATATGTGACATGCTAGAATTTTCTTGGATTTTTATGGAAATATTTCCTGTAGAAATATTTCAAATCCTTGAAATGGGCAGAAATGGTTTTGGGAGGTTTTGTCCAATATTTTGATCATGACCATATATTGAAACTCATATATATGGAAAATATATTCCATTGAGCCTCCCTAATTTTTCTCAAATATTTTTAAAGCTTTAATATAATTTTAACCTATTAAAGACCATTTCTGGCCTTAAGAAAAAGCCTTTAAATAAAATAGGAAAATAACTTTTAAAATTATATTTTTGTGGTTTCTGGGTATCCTATATCTAATAGGAGTCAAACATATTTTTGGAAAGATTTTTAGTGCCCTTAATTATGTATTTGCAGTGCAAACCTCAATTCAGGGGTTTTTGGAAAACTAATTTTTGAAAATACTTTTTGGCCAAATTATTTTTGTAAGGAAATACTATATTGCTCTATACACATGGCATGATCATTGGGAAAAGGTTTTGGATCAAGGAGAAGGAGTATAATAGTTGGAGGATTTATTTGATTTTTAGAGCACTTGCAAACAGCAGTCAAACATTCAATCAAAGCAAAGACAAAACACTCAAAAGTTTTTGTCAAACCACATTTTATCAGGATTTATTAGCTTAAGTGTTGTGGCATGAAAATCAGGGTGTGACAGACCTACCCCCCTTACAAGAATCTCGTCCCCGAGATTCCCAAACTAGGTGTGGAAAGGAATATGGAAACTTGGATATGGGGTAGTCTTCATGTCCCCATACTGCTTCTGCTTCCGAATGGTGCTCCATTGAACCTTGAAGTACTTGATGATGTGGCTTCGTGTATGATGTTCTGCTTGATCCAGGTTGCTAAGGGGTTTCTCACGTAGGTCAGGTTGGGTTGGGGGTTGATGGCTCGATGATCGATGTCCTTCTTAGTGATCGGGCTAGCTAGGAAGTTGAAAACACTTCCGGAGTTGTGTCATGTGGAAACATTACGCACAGTGGGTAACTCAGGTGGTGACTCCTTCTGGTAACTGTCTTCTCTTGGTCTTGTGGCGATCTCGGAGGGGGTTGTTAAGTCTTGGAGTGATCTCGAAGAGGGTCGATGAATCTTGGCGTGGGTTTCCTTGTCATGAAAATGCTTGGTTCCCTTGAGAGGAGTGGTTTGTAGATATGCACAGTCTTTGACAAGGAAGTTCACTTCTTAACGATGATGGTTGGTATAGTTCTTCCTCCTTAACATGGCGGTCTTCAGATGTTCCCTAACCGGCTGAACGGTTTTTCTTCCGTCTTCGGGTAGGCAAGTATATCACCAAATAGTGATGACAACCAGCTTGTTCGAGTACTCCGTGAAGACTCGCCCACGGGGTACATAGGGTATAGGTTGGGGTATCGATGGTGGTCACGGTTGAGTATTGGCTAGGGTCTACTTGACCTAGAGCCAAAGCCCATGTTCATGATCCGACCACGTTGTGGCTTGGTAGGGCTTAAGGGTTTCAAGGATTCTAGGGTGCGAGTGAACGTTTATCCTTGAGCACAATTCCTGAGATGCCAATTGTTCTATCTAGTCCTCCAAACAGATCACCTTATACC
The DNA here is from genome assembly GCA_032464435.1 of Aegilops umbellulata. Lineage (NCBI taxonomy): Eukaryota > Viridiplantae > Streptophyta > Magnoliopsida > Poales > Poaceae > Aegilops > Aegilops umbellulata. Next base: position 152,308,115 of record CP136058.1, on the reverse strand, counting down.
GCTGAAAGCATCATTTCATATAGGTCAACTCCAATCATCACTCATGCTATTCATATCCTCATGACTCTCGAGAGGAGGTTTAACAAAATCATATATGTCTACGATCCCCAAACTCATATGTATGGCTACCCCTAAAAATCCATGGGTAGAGCATATAAGCTGCTAAGCTTGAATTTAATCACCACAATCCAAGTGCTCAGTCTATTGATCCAAGGTCCATGACAAAGCATCTCTATCCTAAGTAAACACGTCGTGAGCCACTCCAAGATCTTGTTTCCTTCCTATGAATCAACGCCAATAGCCCATTAACTTCCATTAATCGCTACATAATCCATTAATTATACAAATCCAATGTCTATGGTGTCTCACACGAATCTTCTAATGTCCTATAGTCCCCAAATACTTGAAAGGGTTGTCTCTACTATAGTAAGTCCACCAATTTCCATTATCATGGTCAAGTAAACTCCAAGGTCAAGCTTATATCAACTCCGACAATTAATCCAATCTCCTAGTTTATTGTCCTCCAAGAAACATGGTATCATGATCGAGATCATCAGTCTAAGTCCAATTTACTCCGAACCATGTAGACTTACTCACCACCTATACTCAACTAGGATAACCTATTGAAATCCAAATCTCATGTCCAACGAGAATTCCTACATGCTTCCCCAAAGTCATTATCATAATGTCAACTATCTCCTATCAATATCCCCTAGCTAAGTCAAATCCTCATACTTCCAAGAATTCAGCTTGCGATCTTAATTGTCCCACTAAATCCAATTTATCCAGGGGTAATGAAAGCTATGCTACTCTATATTAATGATCCCAACAAGTTCATCTACCAACATGAAAGCCTCATAATCCACCAAATAGTCACAGATGATTCCTCAAAGTCGTTGATATAAACTCATCAAGTCATTTGTCCTCTATTCCTATATCCTCAAATTGGTCTTCCCTATGGTATCGTCAGTTTTGGTGCTATCTTAGGATGATAATGTGCTCGTTCACTATGTCCACTAGTTCCATAATGAACCCAGTGATAAGCAAGGTTACGGAGGCTTAACAGGTTCTCTTGCAATTCTGTGGGTTAAGCACATGGTTAAGGACTCGAGCTGGGGTATCTTGTGAAGTCTCGAAGGGTCTAGGAATGGGTTTCTAGTCTGGAGGGTTAAACATAACTCTACGAGGTTTCACTTGATTGGGGAGGCTGTAGAAAAGTTCTTCAGTGCTAGTTAGTTGTCGAGGTAGAATCCTTGGTGTACCTTGTCTTGCCGATCTTCGGTTAAGGAGAGAGAGATGAGTGGGAAGAGTAGCATAGAGGAGGGGAAGGCCTAAAGGGGGTTCTATAGTGCAAGTGCAAACAAACAAGTGCCGAAGCGGCCAAACAAAAGAAACAAGGTAAAGGAGGTGATATAGTCGCATAATTGTTGCCTAGGGCAAAAGTACGACCTATATCAAAACACAAACAAATAAAAACAAGCAACACACGATCATGGTTCTATTCGAACCATCATACGGAATCGACTACGCATAGGGGGTACACGACTCATCCTACCCTAGGGTTCTCGGATTCAGTAGTCATGCCTTGTGCCTCGTGCAGTCTTCTAAGTTTTCCTCAGGTGTTGCTACGTTTCTTGTAGTTGTTCGATGAAACGATCCAGGTTGAGCCTGAAGAGTTTTCAACAACTTATCGCATGTTGAAGTTATGGGGTGAAGGTGGCTCTTCGTAGCTGGTATTGACTCAGTCTTCTGTTGTCTTCTTAATCCTGACGATCCCGTTTTGTCTTCTAAGGCGTCGATGGTACCATGTAGGTAATCCTTTATGCAATGACATTAACAAGGCATAGTAGTGGTCCAACATGTCGGTTACGTTGATGATAACATCGAGACCAAGAGCGGGGGATGAAGAGAACCGTTTTCCTGCTCACTATTGTGAGGCAGACCAAATGGCGAGGTTCTCGTCCACCGGTGGTTGCCGATACAACAATGGTAGTGACAGGGTTACTCTATTAGCGATGTATATCATGATCTTGCATATCCTGAGCCATGATCATCATAGGCTAAGGTTGCATCATCCTGGGCAAATTCAAAGGTGTCACCGTCCTCTGGGTCTTCATGTCCTCATTCTTCAAAGGCGTATCTTCTGTTGGCATCGTCTTGTTGTGGTGTCGCGAAGCTTGGGTTCAGAAGAGGTGGGTGAGTGTTTGGCAAGGTGTACTCCTTCTAGGCTATCCGCGAGGATTACAAGGAATCCCGTGGTTAGGGGCTTGAGGGTGCTAGCGACCGTTTGCAATAGTTTTGAAGGGAAGAGATCGATGGGGAAAGTATACCTTAGTTTTTGAAAAACTAAGAAGGGAAGAGAAGAATAGATAGTTTTGAAAACTTGTAATAGTTTTGGAAATAGTTTTACCCTAACTAACGACCATGCTGACTAAGGCTCCCTACAGTCAGGATGGCTCTGATACCAGCTTTGTGGGGACCCTGACTCATAAGTCGTGATCACCGAATGCACATGTACAGTGATCCCAGAGATCAATGCTCACTAAACACACAGAAGCTGAATAACAAGAGTCTTACATCCATACATATCGTATTACACAAGTAGGACCATTATGGTCAAGTCTTGAGTATAGCATCGCAGCGGAAATCTTCGTCGATAACTTGGACCCATGCCATCTGCCTTAACCCTACAGGCATTTTGACTGGGAAGTGTCCTAGCTAGCATGCTCGTCACCGAAGTATTCTTCTTCATATCATGTTCTTTCATGCCTGGCCAATAAAATAACCAGTGGCAAGCCAATGAGTACTTTGAATGTACTCACAAGCAACCCAAGGGTGATAACAGAATAATTATGCAAGGCACTACTTCTAATTTGGCATTTTTGCGGAAAGCTAGTTTTTCTCATGCAAGTATGATCAACATTTATCAAGGATATGAATGCGTCTGCAACAAGTATCAAGAGGTTATAGACATCAACATCGGGATAGAGTTGTGAACAACTCATACTCAAGCTCATCGTGACTTCCTCACGAATCATGTCAACAGATTTAGCAAACCGTGTTGTTTGTCAGAAACATTTGGACGTAGTCTAGGCAGCACCACCCAACTGTCCTTGACCGTGGACACGGCTATTCGAATAGTTTTACATTCTGCAGAGGTTGCACACTTTACCAACAAGATCCGGGGAACTTCCGTGTCATCCACGACCCGCGGTACCTCAAGTACCCTGGGTAAGCACCCGATCACTATGTTTCCCTAGACGACACTAATAAGGAGTCCACTTATTGTTCCGTATCCTCACGATGTACATCATACGAGACTCACTCGAGATCGTAACATCCGAGAGGGGACACAACGGTGTATCCGGTGCCCTGTGAAAACAATCATGGCCGCCCTACCTGGCACGACCCCGTCCCGAGAGAGCGCACCAACAACTCTCCCGTCACTAGTAATGCGGGCTCCAAGCTAGTATTGGCCTAGGTAATCAATAATGCCCTTTCCCATAAAAGGGTAGAGTGGTTGCGCATGTAAGGTTGGGACAGTCGACAAATCTTAAATCTAATCCGTCTCTGTAAACAACACCTTTATCGAGCCTCGGTGCACTACCTCTCCACCAAGTAGTGACCTAGTTCATCATCATCTCCCAGGGGCATTAGTGGCACCCACTGGGCTTTTTGCAAGTATGTCAAACCACACTTGTTTCTTTTCATGCATAACCCTGACCCACTTTGCGTAGCCATTTACTATAGCATATTTCTACAACCCACCAACACAACTCTAAGCATGGGTGGAGTCATGAACAATGCAAGTATCAATGGAGTAGGCAACGGAGGAAAGCCTAGCAAAGTTGCCATTCAAGGTATATCATGCACTCAGTGAAGCAACGAAAATGCCATCATGATGTAAAATGGTTCATCATGGTCAAAGGGCTGCTTGCCTGTTTTAACAAAGTCTTCGAGGTCTTCAAATATCTATGGTCCAACTCCGAGCATTTCGTCTACTTCGTCAACTATCGCCGAAAACAACCATAATAAGCAACACGATAAGGCAAAACTAAAAGTGCTCTAAAAAAATGTGAGTTGGACTTTCTAGGATACCTCTGGTCATATGAGGAATGACCAAGGTGATTTCATTGTAAGTGGACCAATGGATATTTCTAAACATTTCGATATGATGGAATCAAGGGGTTTATGGATTTGCAAGAAGTGTACAGAAGAAGTATTTGAAAAAATGATCAAAGGCATCCATTTAACAAGTAATAATTTTAGAAGCATCTAGGAGTTGGTTTCACTGGATTTGGAGTTCAAATGAATTTCCTATGAATTTGCAAAGTTGGCTAATATGAAGAAATGGCTCATTATTTTGTGGGGTACAGAAAGTATTAAGAAAAATGTTCATAAACTAAGTTATGAACTTAGAAGCATCTAGGAATTTGAATCATGGCATTTGGATCAATTTTGAGCTCTCTGTGATTTTCTAAAGTTTATGACAGAAATGGAAAAATGGGTTCTATAATTATTTGTGAAAGAAATATTTCTGTAAAAATGTGCAAATAGCACCATGTGATAGGGAATGAATTTAGAAACTACTAGAAATTTGAATCATCAAATTTGGAGTTAATTTGAATTGTTTATGGATTTTTTTCTGGAACTCACTGGAAAAGAAAAAGAAAAAGATTTGGGTTATACCTAAAGTGTGCACAAGGCGGAGTATAGTTGCTGGGCTGGCCCAGTGGCTCAGCAGCGCGGCGCTCGGGCGACGATGAAAGCGTATTCTGGACGGGCCGTCTTTAGTGCAGGGAGGCAAAGAACACGAGTGTGTCTCCACTTAAAGGCCGGGGCCCGCTGGCCGAGTCGCCGACCTGCGGGGCCCACCTGCGGGGTCGTCTCCTTCCTCCCGCTCGAATGGAACAGAGGCAGGAGGAGCTCGGCCGCTGCTTGTGCCGGCGACCCAGGTGGTCCCTGGCAACGCTCTCCGCACTGGTGCGTTCAGCGCGATGAGGCGCGCCCGTCCATGTGCTTCGCACTCGCGGAGGAGCTTGGGATATCACGAATTTTGCCGGTGGCCGGCGGTAATTCTTTGGCCGTGGAGGAGGATAGGGGACGCGTGAGAGAGAAAGGGCTGATCCAGAAGGACTAGGGGAGGGGGAGAGAGTGAATGGAGATGAGGGAGAGACCAGGGGAGGCCCTATAAGGCGAGGCCATGGTGCACCGTGAGCCTCGCTCGCGGGTGCCCGCTGAATCGGTCCTCAGGACCGTTGGGAGGGGCCAGGCTGGGTTAGTGGCGCTCGTGGAGTCCGTCCAGGAGCGAGGGAGGTGAGAGGGGGAGCGGGGCGAGGTCAGAGGCGGGCCAGCCACGTGGCCAGGGAGTGGCCGAGTCGGGCGGTGCTCGGGCACGCGACGGCGGCTCAAAGGAGAGAGAAGGAGGAGGGGGCCGATCGCGTAGTGTGTCATGCACGCCGAGGCGGCCTCGGGGGACACGTTCCCGGCGCCCAAGGTCGACGGGAGCATCGGGCAAAGGGAGGCTACAGTGCCCTGGTGCACTGTAGCGCGCTCTAGAGCGCGGCCATTGCATGCCATGGCATGCAAATGGCTTCCTGCGCGTGGCCATGCCTGTCCACTAGCTCCTGGGAATTTCTGATATGCTCCATATAGCTTAATAGTTAAGGCAAGTCCATAAGAAAGAAGGGGGAGGGAAAAGAGGTGATGCCATGGTGAAAAGGGAGGGGTAAAGCAGGGTTTTACCCTCCTCAATTATTGAACCAGGGTTGGAGCTTTTTACTCGAGGTAGAAGGGAACTAGGAGGGGCTGTGGTAAAAAGATAGGGTCATGGAGATTAGTGGAAGTGGTCAAAAATGGAATTTTGGTAAGGTGGCAAAAGGTGTTTGATGCTTGTTTGGGTAAGCAAATGAACTTCAGTTGGCATGAGACTCCACAGGATGAAATGGAACATATAATTAGGTCCTTCCACCTATTTTGAGATCATTTGGGCAAAGTTGCCAATGCAACTTTTGTAAACCCTAGAAATCAACAGAAATGGGTTTTTCAAGATTTAGTCATCCAAAACTATTCTCCTTGATGCACCACTTGGTGTAGTTTCAACATTTGAGGATTTGATCATGTTCACAAAAATTCAGATCAAAAGGACACACTTGGAAATGTAGAGTTGTTCAAATTTGGTTCTGGACAGAAAGGGTTTTGGGGGAGTTTGATGATGTTTTCTTGATCTTCAAGGCATGAGGCTTTGTTAGATCATCAAATATGTCATATGTGACATGCTAGAATTTTCTTGGATTTTTATGGAAATATTTCCTGTAGAAATATTTCAAATCCTTGAAATGGGCAGAAATGGTTTTGGGAGGTTTTGTCCAATATTTTGATCATGACCATATGTTGAAACTCATATGTATGGAAAATATATTCCATTGAGTCTCCCTAATTTTTCTCAAATATTTTTAAAGCTTTAATATAATTTTAACCTATTAAAGACCATTTCTGGCCTTAAGAAAAAGGCTTTAAATAAAACTGGAAAATAACTTTTAAAATTATATTTTTGTGGTTTCTGGGTATCCTATATCTAATAGGAGTCAAACATATTTTTTGAAAGATTTTTACTTCCCTTAATTAAGTACTTGTAGTGCAAACCTCAATTCAGGGGTTTTTGGAAAACTAATTTTTGAAAATACTTTTTGGCCAAATTTTTTTTTTAAGGAAATACTATATTGCTCTATACACATGGCATGATCATTGGGAAAAGGTTTTGGATCAAGGATAAGGAGTATAAGAGTTGGAGGATTTATTTGATTTTTAGAGCACTTGCAAACATCAGTCAGACATTCAATCAAAGCAAAGACAAAACACTCAAAAGTTTTTGTCAAACCACATTTTATCAGGATTTATTAGCTTAAGTGTTGTGGCATGAAAATCAGGGTGTGACATGCATCATCATAACAAATGTATCTTGCACTTACCTAGAAATAATTGGATCTCATATGGAGATGTTTAGCAAAGTAGAATGAAAAAAATCGGATGCAAATACACAAGAACAAGTATGTAATTGTCGTTCGGAATCAATTTTGCGCATTATTGACTGAAACATGAATATCTGACTCATACGGAGTATGCTTAGGCTCCACAAGTAGGCAAAACAATTTTGACGACCAGATGCTTCAAAGGATTCTTTCATAGGGAACTTTTGGAGAAAATTTTCTTAAGGAGTTCGTTCACAAACTTGTACAGAAACTTTCTTAACGGGCACTCGAGAAACGCCTTTGGAGAACATACACAAAGAACTAGGTGTGGACCTAGTGCATCATCATAACAAAGGTCTCTTGCATTTCCCTAGAAGTAAATGGATCTCATATGGAGATTTTTAGTGGAGTATAAATGAAAAAATCGAATGCAACTACACAAGAACTAGTCCGTAATTGTCGTTCGGAATCCGTTTCACGTAGTGTTAACTAAAACATTGATATCTGACTCATACGGAGTCCGTTTTGGCTCCACAAGTAGTCAAAACGTTTTTCACGACCAGATGCTTCAAAGGATTCTTTCATAGGGAACTTTTGGAGAACTTTTCTTAAAGAGTTCGTTCACTAACTTGTACAGAAACTTTCCTAATGAGCACTGGACAAACGCCTTTAGAGAGCATACACAAAAATCCAGCTGGAGACCTAGTGCATCATCATAACTAAGGTCTATTGCATTTCATTATAAGTAATTCATGAGTTCTTAAAACCAATCAATGATGATCTTCGTAAGAAAAGTTCTTCTTACATTGCCAAGCGTTTACTTTTATCCACTTACATGCCTCAAGTCAAGTCTAGTAACAAGAACAAGAAAGATTCTTCCTCTAGTAGTAACAATGATCATGCTAAATCCAATATTGTTGCTTCTAGTAGTTCTCCTCATTCCACTAATGATTCTCTTAGCCAAGTTACACTTGAGCAAGAAAATAGCTTATTGAAGGGAATTATAGAGAAAGGAGTTTACAAGAGCCTTGCCGGAAGTAAGCAATTTGAGGAAATTGTACGCAGGCAAGGAAGGCACCGGAAGAATCAAGGTGTTGGTTTTGAATGAAAGTTCAATGCCAATGGAGTTGAGTGGGAAGAAGATCAATACCCCAAGACGAAGTTTGTTCCTCAACAAGAGAAGTATGATCCCACTTCTTTCAAGGGGACACAAGCTCAAGATGATCTTCCACCACAAGACTACAAGCGAAAAGGCAAGGACAAACTTCAAGAGGAAATTGATGCATTTGAAGAAGCTCCTAAGACCTGTCAAGTGGATTCCCAAGACTACATCAAGTTCCACTTCATCAAGTACAACTACAACACGAAGGATTCCCATCAACATGGTGTGGATCCAAAAGAGGAAGAACTAGAGAGTTCTTGAGGGTGACTTCGCCAACATACTTCACTCTCAACTTCTTGGCAAGAACAAGTGCAATCAACTTCCACATCTTTCACTAGTTCAAGGAGTCACAAACCCTCTTGTTGGTAAGACAAGGGACAAGGTAATCTAAAAGCTTTCATAGACATCATCTTGTGTGTGCATCACTCTATGTCTATGGATATCCTTGTTTGTTCCTTGTGGGACTAACCCATGTAGGTATTGAAAGTGCAACTCACTCCAATGGATAGCTCCAAATGATCTACATCGACATTGAGCATCCACATCTTCAACATCTACATGAATTCATCATCGACAAAACCCAAGGTTAGTTCATCCCTCTTAGGGGGATATCACATCTAGGGGGAGCTTTACTCTAAGAATTGAGATAAAGCAACTCTAATGGTGTGAACACAACAATGCTTTATGTAAAAGTGGTAACCCCACTTGTGCTTAAATGATGAGTATGACCTATGATCAAATGTTCTCATTTGACTCCTAAGTCAATATACTCATATATAGATGACCTAGTCATCGCCAATTGTTTGATAGATGCTAGAATTGGTCATGCATGCTTTGCCACATATTTCAATTGCCATTTTATTGTGTGAGCATGTTGATTGCATATTTTACTCATTCGAGGACATCCACTTGTTGTTTTGATTGATTGGTTTTCTTTTCTTTTGCCAAGTGGATGGACAATAATGCCTAAGAACCCTCTCTAGCTATCTATGCTTTTCTCGTCTCAAACTCTATTCATGCTACATCACAAAATTTGATCAAGTCAGATTCAAACCACTCTGTGTGAGGAGCACTCGGAGTTCCCGATTTTTCATAGACTTAAACTTCCAAAACTTCTTGGTGCTTTGCGGTCTGACTGATTCCTCCATTTCGGTCATACCGAGATCACTAAGTCGATCTAGGTTTTCACCTCGGTGCAACCGACTTGAACTTTTCGGTCACACCGAGTTGCTATAACTGTCAACAGTTATGCATCTCGGTGCCACCGAGTTGTTCCACTCGGTCACACCGACAGGGTCGGGCTATATATAGTCACGGGCAAAATTTTGGAAATTTCTCCGAAACCTCTTCGCCCGCGCATAGCTCGCTCTGCCTACTGGGTCTCCGGATCGTCTTCCTCGTCGCCAGCCGCCTCCTGTCGCTGGTCTCCGCCGCCGTCAACGGATTTCGTCTCCGCCGTTGCTGCCGTAGCGAGTTCACCGCCGAACTAGGGTATGGACTCGATCACAGTGCTATCCCCGTCTGATTCCTAGAACATTGTGTTCATTATGATTCTTGCTACAATTGAAACACTTCTATCCAGTCAAAACAATCCTTAGAATAGATGCAATTTCGAAAATTTAGGTTTAGGTTTCCGCCGAAACCATCTCGGACCCACCGGGTTGCGGAACTCGGTTCCATCGATTTGGCCACGACCATTACACATGTGGTTCTCGGTCTGACCGAGAATTGCAAATCGGTGTGACCGAGTTCAGGACTTTGTGAAACCCTAGCAGTCTTGGTGCCACCGAACTATGACTCGGTCTGACCGAGTTCACTAGTTTTGGTTCCAAAAGCTGCTTCGGTATCACCGAGTTTGCAAATCGGTTGATCCGAAATGCTTTCTGTGGAAAACTAAAACTAAGTTTTTGACTCATTCTTTTGCAAAAATCTCTGCATTTTGTGATGCTCATCCACTCTATCTCATCTACAATCTATTCAGAGGGTCTGCAGTCAGAGTTTGCAACATGTCTGATCAGAGTGACAGCCAGAACAAATCAGAGGAGCAGGTTCACATGAGTGAGGGCACTAGTCCCTCTAGTAGCTCTGATGAGGGTAGCAGAAGCACCCCAAGCAACTTGCCCAAGGCTGCCACTAGAGCAAGCAAGAAAAGAACTTCTGAATCTGAGGATGAAGATTATGTGGCAGAAGAGGAAGCCACTTCTAAGAAGAAAGTGCTCAAGAAAGAATATTGGTCAGCTGCAGCCACACAACCAGGTATGCATAAGAAGGCACCTGCAAGGAGAGTTCCTACTTCCAAGCCTAGGAAGGTTGCCACTGTAGAAACCTTGAAATTTACCATGGAGTCTGAAGAAGAAGCAGGTGGCCAAGACAAGAAGAAAAAGAGAGTCAGAACCACTACTGCTAGAGTTCTTGGCAAACCCTCCATGAGGATAGACTATGAGGGAGAAGAAGAGGAAGAAGAGGTTGCTGCACCAGCACCCAAGGCACAGAAGCTTATGGGTGATTCTATAAGGTCAGGGGCTGCAACATCAAAGCCCAAAGAAGCACCCAAAGCTGCCTCCAAGCCCAAGACTGCACCTAAGAGGAAAACTAGGAACATATCTGCTGCTAAGAAGAACAAGGCCCCAATGCCTAATGTTGCTGCTGAAGAACAAGAAGAAGGACAAGTTCTCAGGAAGCTCAAGCCCAAGATTCCAGACCACAACGATGCTCATCCTGTGGCCGAGGACATGAAAATCAGGAGAGATTCAGGACTGAGGAAATGGAGAGAGGCAGATCCATATGCTTCAAGGAGAAGAACTGCTGTTGATTACAGATTCCACACCAAGGAACAGCAAGACTTCTATGAGACAGTGCTGCTGGACAAGAAACCCATAGTGTGTGATATGAGATGGGTTGACTGGGAGTATATCAAGGAGAATGAAGAACACTATCCTGGAGTGCTTGACAGCTTCAAAGCCTGTGGAGTTGCATACTTTGTTGGGCAGAAGCTCACAAAGTGGAATAAGGAGCTCATAATGCAATTCTACTCCACAGCACATTTCTATCCAGATGGCAGGATAGTATGGATGACTGAAGGCACTAGATATCAGTCTACAGTTGCAGAATGGGCTCAGTTGATCAATGCCCCCGAAGAGCAAGAAGATGACTTGGATGTCTATGCCAAGAAGAAGATGGATCACAATTCCATGTCAAACATGTACAAGGAGATCGCAAACAAAGCTCTTGAAACTTTCAAGTTTGGGTCAGTTCACTTCCTTTTGTCAGGGCTGCCTACAATCAACTGGATTCTAAGGCACACTCTCTTGCCCAAGTCAGGTGATCACAAAATGATCAGAGGCCATGCAATAAACTTGCTTCACATATTTGATGTGCCACAGAAGTTCAAGGTAATGAGCCTCATAGTTGAGACCATCAAGAGGACAACAGCTGATCAGAAGAGGAGTTGTGGATATGCCCCACAAATTCAGGAGTTGATTAACTCGAAGATGGGCACAGGCACATACCTGTTGGATAAGGAACACCTGCCCATCCATCCAGATTTTGAGGATAATCAAGTTGTGATGAATGAGAATGAACCATCGTCAGCACAAGCTCAAGCAAAGAAGGAGAAGGCAAAGATGGAGAAAGCTGCCAGGATGCCAACTCACGAGGAGGCATCTGAGTACTTTTTGAAGAACAAGCAGGAGCAGCTTGGTTACCTGATAGCATCAACTCTGAGGATTGAGAAAGGACTGGCCACCCTGATTCGAAACCAAGAGAGCCTGGAAAGAATCATGGAACAAAAGTTCTATGACCTAGATGTGAAAGTAACTGAGATTCAGTCTGCTGTGGAGCAACTACAGGATGATATGCAGGAGAGGAAGGGCAAGACCACAACTGATGCATTTGCCAGAGTGCCTAGAGCTCAGAGATCATCTGTAGTGCCAGTTCCTGACACCAGAGCTACTACTTCTGCACCAGCTACAACCTCAGTTCCACCAGCTCCAGCTCCTACCGCAGCAGCCCCAACTACTTCTACTGAAGCCTTCATCCTTGGCGACATCCGGACTCCACCACCTGAAGACCTAGCCTGAGAGTCGTTTTAGTGCTATGCATTTTCTATGAACTTTTTGGTAACTTGTTGCCAAAGGGGGAGAAAAATGTATAGATCATAGGCTTCGAGAGAGAGAGAGAGTTTGCATTTGTTCTATCTTGTCTTCTTGGTTGAACTTTATTTGCTTTTGAGTGCTTGAGATACTATGCTTTTATATGTGAGACATTGATGATCATGTGTTTGATCATAAGCTACACTTATGCTTGTTGGATGTTACTATCAGTTTATCCTTATTTTGATCATTCACTTTGCTTGGTGATGAGTGCATGTATTTAATTCTTATCATTTTGAGCGCTCCACCAAGATGTATGTGACATGGAAGAGTAACCCATGATCCTAACTCATTGTGCATTTGCAGTCCAAAGCAAATCTTAAAATATGCACAAATTTAGGGGGAGCTCCTGCTTATCACATACTTCTCAAAACGACGATATCTTTCACTCTTATTATCATCTGTCGAAGCTTTGATCTATATGTTGTCATCAATTACCAAAAAGGGGGAGATTGAAAGTGCAACTATCCCTGGGTGGTTTTGGTAATTCCTAACAACATATAGATCATTGAGCTAACATTATTCCAAGATTAATATTTCAGGAAAAGCTCAATGGATGGCATGGCATGGATGAGGAAAGTGGATACCTCAAAATTATAAGGACAAAAGATTGGCTCAAGCTTCAAGATCAAGACTCTGCATTTTATATTTTAGTGATCCAAGATCACATTGAGTCTATAGGAAAAGCCAATACTATCAAGAAGGGATGAGGTGTTGTTTAATGAGCCTCTTGCTTCATGTGCTTAGTGATATGCTCCAAAATCCTCAACTACCTTCCCACATCCACATATGACCTAAACCAAAAGTCAAACTCGGCCCCAACGATTCTTTCTATCCAGCGCCACCGAGTTTCAAATGTCATAGCCACTGCCACAAACCCTAGCAATTCGGTTTCACCGATAGGGATCTCAGTCTCACCGAGATGGGATTGCAATTTCTCTATTTCCCTTCGTAACGTTTCGGTCTAACCGAAGTGAGCGATCGGTCCCACTGAGATTGCAATGTAAACTCTGTGTTTCCCTTTCGTAACATTTCGGTCTCACCGAAAAGAGCGAACCGGTCCCACCGAGTTTACCTGACCAACTCTCTGGTTAGCTTATTACCAAAATCGGTCCCACCGAGTTTGTGTAATCGGTCACACCGAGATTACGTTATGCCCGAACCCTAACCATATCGGTCCTACCGAGTTGCATCTCAGTCCCACCGAAAATCCAAACGGTCACTAGTTTTGCTGAATCAGTCCGACCGAGTTGAATGATTCGGCCCCACCGAGTTTGGCAGATTGTGTGTAACGGTTAGATTTTATGTGGAGGCTATATATACCTATCCACCCAGTCTTCATTCGTGGAGAAAGACATCAGAACACATCTACACTTCCAATACACATGTTCTGAGAGAGAACCACCTACACTTGTATTGAGGTCAAGATATTCCATTCCTACCATATGAATTTTGATCTCTAGCCTTCCCCAAGTTGCTTTCCACTCAAATCTTCTTTCCACCAAATCCAAATCCTGTGAGAGAGAGTTGATTGTTGGGGAGACTATCATTTGAAGCACAAGAGCAAGGAGTTCATCATCAACACAACATTTTTTACTTCTTCGAGAGTGGTGTCTCCTAGATTGGCTAGGTGTCACTTGAGAGCCTACGACAAGATTGTGGAGTTGAACCAAGGAGTTTGTAAGGGCCAGGAGATCGCCTACTTCGTGAAGATCTACAGCTAGTGAGGCAAGTCCTTCGTGGGCGACGGCCATGATGGAATAGACAAGGTTGCTTCTTCGTGCCCTCCGTGGACTCACGCAACCGTTACCCTCTGTGGGTTGAAGTCTCCATCAACACGGATGTACGATAGCACCACCTATCGGAACCATGCCAAAAACATCCGTGTCTCCAACTGCGTTTGAATCCTCCAAACCCTTCCCTTTACATTCTTGCAAGTTGCATGCTTTACTTTCCGCTGCTCATATACTCTTGTGCATGCTTGCCTGAATTGTGTGGAGATTGCTTGACTTGTGCTAAGATAGCTAAAATCTGCCAAGAACTAAAATTGGGAAAAGGCTAGATTTTTATTTGGTCAAGTAGTCTAATCACCCCCCTCTAGACATACTTCCGATCCTACACTCGGCTAGCTCGGCGTAGGGGATGGTGGCAAAGCTCGTGGATAAGACGGCGCAGCGCGAGGACGACAGAGAGCGCGGCTACGTCGGCGGTGTGGCGGCAGGTGTGTCGTCCATGGCTGGAGAGGGCGAGGGAGAGAGGCAGGGGCATGTGGGGGTGTCCAAGCGGTCGAGAGGGCGACGTGGAGGTCGACCGGCGCGTCCAGAGTCTAAGCGACAAGCAGGTGGCGCGGTGGCGAGCTCGTGCACACCGGCGTCACCTCTCTGCCTGCTCTGGCGAGAGGAAGCAGCTGGCTAGCACGGGCCAGCACAGTGCTAGGCCGCCAGGTGGGCTGGGTGGTGGGTTGCAGCCAGGTAAGTATGTTTTTATTTTATTTTCTGTTTTCTTTCATTTCTGCAAGTTTGTGGCATTTCTAAAAATACCTAGGCATTTCAAAAATTCACCAAACTGCACATGCTCACTGTATGGAACATATCCAACATGGAACATTTCAGTTTGGGATTATTTGGACATTTAAAATACTTACTAGCATTTAAATGCCGAAATGCAAGTTACATATGATTTAATTCAACGAACTTGTGATGACCTAGAAAATTGTGAACCCATTTTGTCAGAGGTTCTAACTCAAGACAAAAAGGGTGGACTTTTTATAAGGGCATTTCAGGTTCATTGAAAAATATTTTAGTAAACCCTAGTTGTATTCAAGGGGGTGCTAGGGGTTCTGTCATCCCCATTTCAAGTTTTTGGAAAAGTAAACATGATGCAACACTCTAATGCATGAACTAGCTAGGATGTGACAACTCACCCCCACTCAAAAGAATCTTGTCCCGAGATTTAGGATCCGTCGGGAAGAAGGTGGGGTACTCAAGTCGAAGACGATCCTCCCTTTCCCAAGTAGCTTCTTTCTCGGAATGGTGTGACCACTGAACCTTGAGAAACTTGATATTCTGGCGTCAAGTGGTACGCTCGGCTTGATCAAGGATGCGAACGGGATATTCCCGACATGTGAGATTATCTTGGAGATCAAGCATTTCGTGGTCCACTCCACGGATAGGATCCGCGAAGCAACGCCTTTGTTGAGAAACGTGGAAGACATCATGAACTCTGGAAAGATGCGGAGGTAGTTCCAATTGGTAGGAAACTTCTCCTCGTTTGGCAAGAATGCGAAAGGGTCCAATGTAACGAGGAGCCAATTTTCCTTTGATACCAAAACGATGGGTTCCCTTCAAAGGAGTAACCTGAAGGTAAGCCTTATCGCCGACTTCATAAGTCATGAGCTTATGTTTGCGGTCATATTGGCTCTTTTGACGAGATTGGGCTGTTTTCAATTTCTCACGAATAATGCAAACCTGCTCTTCTGCTTCCTGAATCATATCCTGGCCAAAGAGTTGTCTTTCCCCGGTTTCTGACCAGTTAAGAGGCGTTCGGCATTTTCGTCCATAGAGAACTTCGAAAGGAGCTTTGCCCAAGCTAGCTTGATAACTATTGTTATAAGCGAACTCGGCGAATGGAAGGCCTTTCTCCCAATCCATACCGAAGGAGATGACAGAAGCTCGGAGCATATCCTCCAGAATTTGATTGACTCGTTCTACTTGACCACTTGATTGGGGGTGGAAGGCGGTGCTAAAGGAGAGATGAGTTCCCATAGCATTTTGGAAACTTTCCGAAAATTGAGAGGTGAAGAGACTTCCACGGTCTAAGTTAATCTCCAATGGAACACCATGAAGAGACACTATTCGGGAGATGTACAAGTCAGCTAGCTGGCTAGTGGTTATACTCTCACGAACAGGTAGGAAGTGGTCTAGTTTGGAAAGATGATCGAAAACGACAAAGATAGCATTATTCCCTCTCCTGGTCCTGGGAAACCCGGTAATGAAATCCATACCGATTTTATCCCATTTCCATTCAGGAATGGCCAAAGGTTGAAGGGTGCTAGTAGGCCGTTGATGCTCTGCTTTAACACGACGACAGACGTCGCAACAAGCAATGTATTGAGAAATTTCTCTCTTCATCCTAGTCCACCAAAACCTCTGGAGTAGGTACTACCAGGATGAATGGTGAGAGGGGATTCACGAGCTTCCTTAAGGATCAACTGACATAGATGTTGTTTCTTGGGAACCACCAAGCGGTTCTCAAAGAAGACAACACCTCGCTCATCCATGGAAAAACATTTAGCAACTCCGCTTGCGATGTTTTCCTTAATCTGTGATATGCCCTTATCACGCTTCTGGGCAGCTATGATTTGATCCATAAGGTTAGGCTTCGCCACCAGGGTGGATAGGAATCCTCAAGGAACAATGTGAAGGTTAAGCTTACGGAATTCCTCGTGGAGAAGTGGTTGACTTTGTTGTAACATCAAGTTGTTACAATAAGATTTACGACTTAGCGCATCAGCCATGACATTGGCTTTGCTCGGGGTGTAAGTTATTCCTAAGTCGTAATCTATGATCAATTCGACCCAACGTCTTTGCCTGAGATTCAAATCCAGTTGGGTGAAGATGTATTTCAGACTTTGGTGATCGGTATAAATCTCGCAACGATTACCAAGAAGGTAATGTCGCCATGTTTTGAGTGCATGGACTACAGCTGCAAGCTCTAGATCATGTGTGGGATAGTTATCCTCATGTGGGCGCAACTGTCGAGAAGCGTAGGCAATCACATGACGATCTTGCATGAGTATGCAACCTAGTCCTTGTCACGAGGCATCGCAATAGATAACAAAGTCCTTAGAAAAATCTGGTGGCACGAGTACGGGGGCAGATGTCAGGCGTCTTTTCAGTTCCTGAAAGCTGAACTCGCACTGTGGGGTCCACTCAAACTTTTTATCTTTCTTGAGGAGTTCAGTTAGAGATTTAACAACCTTGGAGAAATTCTCGACAAAGCGGCAACAGTAGCTCTCTAAGCCAAGGAAACTCCATACTTGCTTGACCGTTTCAGGTGGAGTCCAATCAAGGACGGCTTGAACTCGCTCGGGATTGACAGCAATACCCTTACCAGAGATTACATGGCCTAGATAGGTCACTTCTGGCAACCAAAATTCACACTTGGAGAATTTGGCATAAAGGCGATGCTCTCGAAGTTTCATCAATACTAGCCTTACATGCTCGACATGTTCTTCCTCATTCTTGGAGTAGATGAGTATATCATCGAGGTATACCACGATGAATTTATCCAAGTACTCCATGAAGATCGAGTTCATTAACCGAGAGAAGGTGGCTGGAGCATTGGTTAAACTGAAGGACATGACGGTGTACTCGTATTGGCCATAACGAGTAACAAAGGCCGTTTTAGGAATGTCCCCGTTCTTGATTTTGATTTGATGGTAGCCCAACCTCAAATCCATTTTGGAAAAGACAAAGGATCCAGCAAGCTGATCATACAGATCGTTGATCCTGGGGAGCGGATACTTGTTCTTGATAGTGACCAAGTTGACAGGTCGGTAATCTACAACCATCCGATCCGTTCCATCCTTCTTCTTGACGAAGAGGACGGGGCAAGCCCATGGAGAAGAACTAGGACAGATGAAACCCTTTTTCAAGGACTCATCGAGTTGTTTCTTAAGCTCGGCTAGTTCTAGGGGTGCCATCTTATAGGGTCTTCTAGAGATTGGGACAGTTCCTGGAACAAGGTCTATCACGAACTCGACATCCCTGTCAGGTGGAATACCTGGCAGTTCTTTTGGGAAGACATCCGGAAAGTCACGGACTACCGGAATATCTTGAAGGTCTGGAAGAGGGTTGGCATTTAGGGAGTAGAGCTGACGCTTAGACACTCGGGTCAAAACATTGACTGTCTTGCCTGATGGATGGGTGAGTTGAACAGTTCTAGTAGAGCAATCAATCTTAGCATAATGGGCTGACATCAAGTCCATACCCAAGATGATGTTTATGTCCGAGGACTTGAGAGCTATTAGTGATGCAAGGAAGACCAATCTATCGACAAGAATTTCATGTCCATGACTTATTCTAGAAGTTTGCCATCTAGAACCAGGAGTTTGAATTTCCATGGAGGTGGGCATGTCACTAAACGTGATGTTGTGCAATCGAGCATAGCTATCAGAAATAAATGAATGAGATGCTCCAGTATCGAAAAGAACAGTTGCCGGATGGAAATTAACAAGGAGCGTACCAAGGACGACGTTGGGATCACCATGAGTCTCCTCAGCTGAGACATAGTTGACATGACCACATGTAGTGGTGGCGGGCTTGGCATAGTAAGTCTTTCCCGCTACCTTGCCATGACCAACGGACTTTCCATGCTGATTGGGGTTGTTGTGGGGGCACTCGCGTAGGTAGTGACCCGTCTCTCCACACTTGAAGCATGTCACAACATTGGGGCATGGAGCAGCATTAGCAGCGGCGCCACCATAGGCCTTGGGTGGTGCATACTGCTGGTTGGGGCGAGGCGCCTCAAAGGATGGCCTCGGAGTGAACCTGGGTGGCAGAGCTGTGTTTGGGATCCAGACCCGGCGTTTCTGAGATCCAGAGCCGGATGAAGAACCAAAGTCACGGGAGTGCTTGCGTGAAGCATCATAGTCAGTCTGACCTGTCTCAGCACTGATGGCCTTATTGACCAGCTTCTGGAAGGAGGTGCACTCGTGCAGATGAAGATCACGGCGAAGCTCGGGGCTAAGTCCCTTGCGGAACCTTGTCTGCTTCTCGGCATCGGTGGATACCTCTTTAGGAGCATAACGTGCCAGATATCCTAACTCACGGTTGTATGCATCCACGGCTAGTCTGCCTTGGGTGAATGTCACACCCTACATTTTGTAACATGTCATTTGCATTTATAAAGCATGAAAATTTGGACCAACAAAAACTTTTGCATTATTTGGCTTTTATTTTGAAGTTGGTTTTCTCTGTGTGGTTTTTCAAGTGCTCTTAATAGTCAACTACTCCACCTTCTATACTTCATCTCTTTGTCCCAAACTTCTGCCCAATGATCATGCCATGTGTATAGAGCAATATAGTATTTTCTTACAAAAATAATTTGGCCAAAAAGTATTTTCAAAAATTAGTTTTCCAAAAACCCCTGGATTGAGGTTTGCACTGCAAATACATAATTAAGGGCAGTAAAAATATTTCCAAAGATATATTTGACACCTATTAGATATAGGATACCCAGAAACCACAAAAATATAATTTTGAAAGTTATTTTCCTATTTTATTTAAAGGATTTTTCTTAAGGCCAAAAATGGTCTTAAATAAGTTAAAATTATTTAAAAGCTTTAAAAATATTTGAGAAAAATTAGGGAGACTCAATGGACATATATTTTCCATATATATGAGTTTCAACACATGGTTATGATCAAAATATTGGACAAAACCTCCCAAAACCATTTCTGCCCATTTCAAGGATTTGAAATATTTTTACAGGAAATAATTTCATAAAAATCCAAGGGAAATCCAGCAAGTCAAAAATGCATATTGTGATCACCTTGCAAAGCCTCATGTCAACTAAAGTCATTTTGGTTCACCAAAATGCCCCAAACCCATCTCTGACGGGAACCATATTTGAACAAGTTTGTACTACCAACTTTCTCTCCTAGACCCCAACTTTTGTGAGCATGTTCACATGACCAAATGAGGCCACTACACCAAGTGGTGCATCAAGGAGAAGTGATTTGCTCAACTAGATCTACACAAGTCTATTTCTGCTCATTCCTAGGGTTTACAAAAGTTGCATTGGCAACTTTGCCCAATTAAGCTCAAATTTGGTGACACACCCTATTTGTAAGTGTCATTCCATCCTGTTAAGTATCATGTCAATTGGAGTTAATTTTCTTGCCCAAACCAACAACAAACACCTTCTGCCATTTTTCCAAAAACACCATTTTGACCCCTTCCACTAATCTCCTTGAGCTCAACTCTTTACCACAACTCCTCCTAGCCCCCTTTCACCTCCAGTAACAATGGCAAATCCACAGCTCACTTATTGGAGGGGTAAAATCTCTCTCTCGCTCTCTGGACAGCCACTTTCTCTCTCTCCCTCACCCTCTCTCCTCTCCTACTGGCTCTCCAGGGCATCCAATGTCCCTCCCCTCTTCTTTACTCCCTCCTAGAGCTTCTAGACATCAGTGGCCGCGCCCACAAGACATATGATATGCCATGGCATGCCAAATGCTTGCTCCAGAGCGCGCTACAGTGCGGCTAGGCACTGTAGCCGCTCTCTGCCCAACGACTCCAACGACCTCGGGCCTCCCCGGCGAGCCTGCCGATGCGCCTCGGTGTCCGCAGCACACTGCACGGTCGGCCCCCTTCTCTCTCCTCCTCCCCGCGCCTCCGCGCTAGCGAACAGAGGCCGCCCCGAGCGCGCCAATGGAGCGGCTCGCACGCGCGCGCCCCTTACCTCTCCCCACATCCTCTCTCTATCTCACCCGACATGGTCGACGTCCAGGAACACCCCAGACACCACGCCTGCTTCCCCCGAGCCCTGCAGCGACGAGCGTGAGCTCGCCGGCGCACGGGTCTACTAGACCTTGCCGTTCCTATTTAAAAGCCTCCCCGAGCCCTTCTCTCCTCACCACTCGCTCTCTGCACCACCAAAACCTCCCCCTGCACCCCCAGTTCTTCTCCAGAGCCGCCCGAGCTCGAGATCGAGCTCGAGCTCTGCCGCGTCGGCTCGCCGGAGTTCGCGAGTAATAGGCCTCCCCCGCTCCTCCTCTGCCTCGATCTGGAATCCCTGCAGCCCCCTGACCTTTTCCCCCTTCTTTCCCCTCTCTGTAGCTGTCGGAAACAGCCAGAGCCACCGCCTCCCGAAGCTCCTCCGCTGCAGCTCCTCGTCGCCGGCGAACCAGGTACCCCCGTCGGCCAAGTCCACCACCGACTGACGTGCGACAGTCTCCTGAAGCCATCCCCTCACTCGTCGGAGCTCGCCGTGGCCTGCATCGTCGCCGGTGAGCACCGCGACCCCCCTGTCCACGGGTTAGTGATGGCAGGCGGGCCCCGCCTGTCATCCTCTCCCTCGTTCCCGCGCCCCTCTCTCTCGGACCTGCGGGCCCGGCCGTCAGGTTTGAAATGGGTGGGCGGGCAGGCGCGTTGTGCGCTGGTTCGGCTGGGCCGGCCCGCTGGCTGGGCCTGCTGCCCCACAACTGTTCTGTCCCGGCAGGAACAGGGCCCCTTTTTCTTTTTCTTTTCTATCTCTTTTTCCAAAGATTCCACAGGACAAAATATATGTCCAAATAAATTAATTCCAATTCCTAAATTCCTAGAATATTGCAACCTATTTAATGGTGCAACTTTCCTTCAAATCCAGCAACCTTTTCTTCACTGTAAATATTTAAATGTGATTTTAAGCATTTAAATATGCCTTTGTAAATCAATTTCTCCTATCCTGCTACACCAAATCCAAAACTAGGAATTTTCCCCTTCTTAGTTTTCAACCTAGTATTTTTCAAAAATGAGTTGACATTTTTCTGAGCACTTTGGTTTTTTTGTTTTATTATTGCCTTATTTTCTCGTTATTATTTTGCAACGATAGATTGCGTTGCTGACGAAGGAGTTGGACCAGAAGACTTTGAAGACCCAGAAGACTTTGCTGAGCCAGGCAAGCAACCCTTTGACCATGTCTATGAAACCCTTTTTAACCATGTCATATAGCACTTTATTAGGTTGCTACGGAATCATGATGAGATGGTAAGCACTTTGGTGGGTTGCCTTCGTTACTTTCTCGTTGATACCTGCATTATGCATGACCCTACCTTCTTATGAGGGTTATGCCGGTGGGAGTGGATAGGATGCTAAGAAGTGCTACGCAAAAAGGGACGGGTACATGCATGGTGATGGAGACAAAGTATTTTCAAAGGACTTTTCGAAAACCCCGTCGGGTGCCACTTATGCCCTAGGGAGATGATGAGTTGGGTAACCACTTGATGACGAAGTGGTGTACCGAGGCAAGTGTGTGTTGTTTTTCAAAACGGATTGGTTTAAGTTGCGACCGTTATTCCAACCTTACATGCGCAACCACTCTACCCTTGTATGGGAAAGGGCATTATTCATTACCTAGGCCGATACTAGCTTGGAGCCCGCATTACTAGTGACGGGGTCAGGGTCGGGGTCGTGCCAGGTAGGGCGGCCATGACTGTTTTTACAGGGCACCGGATACACCGTTGTGTCCCCTCTCGGATGTTACGATCTCGAGTGAGTCTCGTATGATGTACATCGTGAGGATACGGAACAACGAGTGGACTCTTTGTTAGTGTCGTCTAGGGAAAGATAGTGATCGGGTGCTTACCCCGGGTACTTGAGGTACCGCGGGTCGTGGATGACACGGAAGTTCCCCGGATCTTGTGGGTAAAGTGTGCAACCTCTGCAGAGCGTAAAACTATTCGAATAGCCGTGTCCACGGTCAAAGACAGTTGGGTAACCGCTCTTGGGCTACGTCCACTTGTTTACAAACCAGTGTGTGGGGGGAGAACTACTTGGGTCAAGTCAAGGACTTGACATGATTGAGTTGGGTTGGTGCCCTCTCTATTTATGTTGATATCTGTAACCTATCCTCATGGTTACTTAAATTCTCCTGATGCATGTCTTACAAGTTGTTGAACATGTCATTGCACTCAAAACTAACTTTCCGCAAAAATTTACCTTATCATGCATTGTTGTACCTTGAACCAAAACATGGGTTGCTTGCGAGTACATTCAAAGTACTCATTGGCTTGCCACTGGTTATTTAATTGGCCAGGCATGGAAGAATAGGAGTTCGAAGAAGAATTCTTTGGAGACGAACATGCGAACTAGGACGTTTCCCAGTCAGAATGCCTGTAGGGTTAAGGCAGATGGCATGGGTTCTACTTATCGACGAAGATTTCCGCTGCTTGTGTTTCATTTGATGTTCAGCCCTTAAGGCTTTATCAATGTAAGACTTGACCATAATGGTCATAATTTGTGTAAGACGGTATGTATGGATGTAAGACTCTTGTTATTCAGCTTCTGTGTGTTCAGTGAGCATTGATCTCTTGGATCACTATACACGTGCATTCGGTGATCACGACTTATGAGTCGGGGTCCCCGCAGAGCTGGTATCAGAGCCATCCTGACTGTAGGAAGCCTTAGTTAGCATGGACGATAGTTAGCTTGAGACCATCTAAACTTCTCTTCTTTTCTAAAGCTTACCCAACCCAACATATGTTTCCCTTATTGACCTCTCCCATTCAACCTTTGTAGATGGCTGCCGTACCCGAAGACTTCCTGACCACCGGATTTCCCGTGCTTCTCGAGGATAGCCTCAAGAAGTGCCAGTTCCACCGAGCCCCCATTTTCACCTACCATGAGCATTGGATCAATGACACCGAGACGGAGTATCATGTGGAAGTGATTGTGAAGGCCAATGACTCTCCAACAAGCTGGTTCTTCGAGGGACCCCAGATGGCAACACTAGTTCTTGCCGTCGAGACGGCAACCCTCAAGGCACTCACCCGCCTCCGAGACCTTCTTCCCGATATGGCAGACGAGTTGGCAACCCGCTTCTTGCCTTACCGGAAGGAAGGTGAGGATGAGAGCAGTGCACCAGCTCCACCACTAGAAGAAGGACTTCCACTCCGATTCCAGACCTACTTCAGCCTTTGTGCCGATAGTTTGGCACAACACTTGGCCTCGGAATCAATGGAACTCCGAAAGGAACTTCATGAGACCAAGGCACTTCTTCGCCAAGCACAAGAGAAGACAGATAGGATCAAGAAGGAAGGTGCTCCCCCTGGTCAGCCCGCAATCGCATACCGAGGCGGAAGACCCCCAAAGGATGGAGAACCACTGCATCAACACCGCATGAGCGCAAAGGAATACCGCAAGCTCTTCGCACCACCGGCAAAGCAACGCCGTGTTGAGCTCCTCCACTCTCCCACCCCTTCAAGTGAAGAGGAAAGTCAGGCCACCAATGACGAGGAGGAAGACCCAGAAGAGCCAGACTACGCGACCGAGCATTCCGCCACTTAGGCATCATTCGCAACCCGGATATGCCCGTTGGTAACCCCTACGGTAGGATAGGTCGTGTACCCCTATGCGAAGTCGAGTCCTTGTAATGGTTCATATGAAACCATGTAGTGTTGCGTTTGCTTTTGAAGTGTTTGATGGATGTCGTGCTTTCCTACGGGAACTTGTAAGCGACTACATCACCCATTTGGAATTTTAATGAATGTGTTTGGCCTTTTGGCCCTTGCATGAAAACAATTAGTATCATACCAACCCCCTTACTAGGCATCCCATCTGTATTGCTTTCCCCATCTTTCCCAATCATGAGACCTTGATCGCTCCAACAGGATGCCTGTTGTAACTCGTACTGGTACCTCTACCCAGCAGCACGAAGCCGGAGAAGGAGCCAGTCAGGACCAAACCCAAGGACAAGAACCACCGCCACCACCTCCAAGCATGGACATGGCTCAGCTTCTCCAAGCCTTCCGAGAGGAACGCCAAGCCAACACTGCAGCCCTCCAGATGATTGCTCAAGCTGTCAACCGCCAGCCGGCGGGGAACGGCAATGGACGTTCCACATTGGTGGAGTTCAAGAAGCATGCACCACCCACCTTCATCGAGACTGCTGAACCCCTGGATGCAGACGACTGGGTCCGCACCATTGAGGATCTGCTGGAACTAGTCGGATGCACTGAGGACCGTGAGAAGGTGGCATATGCTGCTCACTGTCTCGGGGGAACTGCTAGAGCTTGGTGGGATGGATTCAAGGCCATGCATCTGAGCAAAACATCACTTGGAATGACTTCAAGGCAGAATTCCGCAAGGCCCACATTCCTTCTGGAATTATGGCCATCAAGAAGCGAGAGTTCCGAGCCCTGAAGCAAGGTAGTAGCACTGTCAAGGAGTACATGCAGAAGTTCAGCGTTCTCTCAAGGTATGCTCCTGAAGATGTCAGCACTGATGCTGCCAAAAAGGAGCGCTTCATGGAAGGCCTTAACCAGACTCTGCAGTACTTGCTAGTTGTATGCGAATGCCCGGCTTTTCCTGATCTGGTGAACAAGGCACTCATGCTTGAGGACAAGCGACGTGCTTTGGATAATACCCGTAAGCGCAAGATGATCAACAAGGGTAGCTCCAGCAACCACAAGCCTCGACCGTGGAAGTCAGCCCCGGTCAAGCCAACCTATCAGCAGCCAAGAGCTCCTGCACCCCGCACCAACTATCAGCCTCAGCCGTATGCCAACCCCAGGCCAGCTTACAACAACCCCAATAACAATGTTGGCAAGAGCAGCAACCCCAACCAAGTCACTTGCTTTGGATGTGGTCAGCCAGGACACTACTCCAAGTATTGCCCCAACAAGAAGCCCGACGCCCCGCGCCCCAATGCGCAGAACCCAGGACAAGGCCGTGGAATGCCACTAAGGAACCAAGCTCCCCGCAACCCGCCCAACAACGGCAAGGGTCGTGTGAATCATGTCACTGCAGAAGAAGCCCAGGAAGACCCAGACGTCATGCTGGGTACGTTCCTTGTCAACTCAACACCTGCAACTGTCTTGTTTGATTCTGGAGCCACGCATTCATTTGTCACCCAAAAGTTTGCATTAAAAAGTGGCATGACCCCTACTCCCCTGAATAGCCCTATGGTGGTACAAACCCTTGGAGCAGAGATGAGAGCCAAGATAGGGTGTAAAGGAGTCGGGATTATCATTAATGGGGTAGACTTCCAAGCAGACCTTATCATCTTAAGATCACAAGGCTTGGATGTGATCTTAGGAATGAATTGGCTCATCAAGCACCAAGGCTTGTTAGATTGTGCCAACCGGACTGTCACTGTAACCAATGACCAAGGAGTCGAAGTTAAGTTTGCTCCCAACCCCACCTCTGCTCAAGTCAACCAAGTCAACTGTCTGACTAAAGTTGGATTGGAGCAAGTGCCGGTAGTATGCGAATACCCCGATGTCTTTCCTGATGAGCTACCGGGAATGCCTCATGACCGAGACATCGAGTTCATCATCGTGCTCATGCCCGGAGCAGGACCCATCTATAAGAAGCCTTATAGAATGGGATCGGAAGAGTTAGCAGAGTTGAAGAAGCAACTGGAAGAGCAGTTGAGGAAGGGATTTATCCGCCCTAGTGCCTCCCCTTGGGGATCGCCTGTTCTGTTTGTGGCAAAGAAGGACGGTACCATCCTCTTATGCATTGGCTACCGCTCCCTCAATGAAGTTACAATCAAGAACAAGTATCCACTTCCCAAGATTGAAGATCTGTTTGATCAACTCAATGGTGCCAAGGTGTTCTCCAAGATTGACCTCAGATCTGGGTACTACCAGCTGAAAATCAGATCCCAAGATATTCCGAAGACGGCATTTGTAACCAGATATGGCATGTATGAGTGCACGGTCATGTCCTTTGGATTGACCAATGCCCCAGCTTACTTCATGTATCTCATGAATAAGGTCTTAATGGAATATTTGGACAAGTTTGTCGTTGTCTTCATTGATGACATTCTTGTCTTCTCAAAGACAAAAGAAGAGCACGAGCAACACTTGAGGATGGTCCTAGACAAGCTTCGAGAGCACCAACTGTATGCCAAGTTCAGCAAGTGTGAATTTTGGCTGCATGAGGTTGGATTCTTGGGTCATGTTTTGACTAAAGAAGGATTGTCAGTCGATCCCGCTAAGATTGAAGCCGTGACTGAATGGCAATCCCCAAGCAATGTGAAGGAAGTCAGAAGCTTCCTCGGACTCGCGGGATATTACCGCAAGTTCGTTGAAGGATTCTCAAGCATTGCCCGGCCCATGACTCAGCTCTTGAAGAAGGACAAGAAGTTTGAATGGATGCCGAAGTGTGAAGAGAGCTTCCAGGAGCTGAAGAAGAGATTGACCACTGCCCCAGTTCTGGCCACACAAGATATACACAAGGAGTTTGTGATATACTGTGATGCGTCAAGAACCGGACTGGGAGGTGTTCTGATGCAAGAGGGAAGAGTCGTAGCTTACCTTTCAAGGCAACTACGACCTCATGAAGAGAACTATGCTACTCATGACCTCGAGTTGGCCGCTGTAGTTCATGCCTTGAAGACATGGCGACATTACCTCCTAGGGAAGCGGTGTGAGATATACACGGATCACAAAAGTCTGAAGTATATTTTCACTCAAAAGGAATTGAACATGAGGCAAAGAAGATGGCTAGAGTTGATCAAGGATTACGATCTCAGTGTTCAATACCACCCTGGAAAGGCTAATGTGGTAGCAGATGCATTAAGCAGAAAGGCTTGTTCCTTGAATGCTATGCTTAAGGAAAAGCTACCCGCCCTGTATGAAGAACTTGAAAGCTTCAGGTTGGAACTGGTTGCACCAGGATTCTTAGTCAACCTTGAAGTCAAGCCTACCCTGATGGATGATATTAAGGAAGCTCAAAAGGGACACGAAAGTATTAAAGGCATCAAGAGGAAGATCAAGGCAGGCAAGGCCCTAGGATTCTCAGAGGATGAGCAAGGAGATTGTGTCAGATCGAGGAACCCAGTTTACCTCAAGGTTCTGGAAGAAGTTCCAAGAGGCCATGGGGACCAAGTTGTCCTTCAGCACTGCTTTCCACCCACAGACCGGAGGTCAGACAGAATGAGTGAATCAGATACTCGAGGACATGCTCCGAGCCTGTGTCTTAGCATATGGAGCTAGGTGGGAAGATTGCCTCCCTTTCACCGAGTTCTCCTACAACAACAGTTATCAGTCCAGCCTCCAGATGGCACCATTTGAGGTGTTGTACGGACGCAAGTGTCGCACACCCCTCAATTGGTCAGAGACCGGAGAAGGGCTAGTCTTTGGGCCCGATATCCTCCGTGAAGCAGAAGAGCAAGTCCAGCTTGTCGGAGAGCGTTTGAAGACTGCCAAGTCAAGACAAAAGAGCTACGCTGACTCACGTCATGGAGACATGAACTTCCGAGTTGGAGACGATGTCTATCTCCGGGTCACACCTCTCAAGGGAAACCAGCGTTTCCATGTCAAAGGAAAGCTCGCCCCAAGATACATCGGCCCCTTCAAGGTCACTGACCGACGAGGAGAAGTGGCTTACCAGTTGGAAACGCCACCTGAACTATCCGATGTGCACAAAGTATTCCACGTGTCACAACTCCAGAAGTGTCTCCAAGTCCCAGACAAGCCTGATCTTTACAAGGACGTCAATCATCAAGCCATTGACCTTCATCCTGATTTGACTTACCGTGAGAGGCCCATCTGCATTTTGGATGAGGCTGAGCGATGCACTCGAAGCTGCACGATCAAGTACTTCAAGGTCCAATGGAGCAACCACACTAAAGCAGAAGCAACCTGGGAACGTGAAGACTACCTTAGATCCGAGTTTCCGTATCTCTTTAAAGCCTAGTTTAGGAATCTCGGGGACGAGATTCTTGTAAGGGGGGTAGGTCTGTCACACCCTGCATTTTGTAACATGTCATTTGCATTAATAAAGCATGAAAATTTGGACCAACAAAAACTTTTGCATTATTTGGCTTTTATTTTGAAGTTGGTTTTCTCTGTGTGGTTTTTCAAGTGCTCTTAATAGTCAACTACTCCACCTTCTATACTTCATCTCCTTGTCCCAAACTTCTGCCCAATGATCATGCCATGTGTATAGAGAAATATAGTATTTTCTTACAAAAATAATTTGGCTAAAAAGTATTTTCAAAAGTTAGTTTTCCAAAACCCCCTGGATTGAGGTTTGCACTGCAAATACATAATTAAGGGCAGTAAAAATATTTCCAAAGATATATTTGACACCTATTAGATATAGGATACCCAGAAACCACAAAAATATAATTTTGAAAGTTATTTTCCTATTTTATTTGAAGGATTTTTCTTAAGGCCAAAAATGGTCTTAAATAGGTTAAAATTATTTAAAAGCTTTAAAAATATTTGAGAAACATTAGGGAGACTCAATGGACATATATTTTCCATATATATGAGTTTCAACAAATGGTTATGATCAAAATATTGGACAAAACCTCCCAAAACCATTTCTGCCCATTTCAAGGATTTGAAATATTTCTACAGGAAATAATTTCATAAAAATCCAAGGGACAAATGCATATTGTGATCACCTTGCAAAGCCTCATGTCAATTAAAGTCATTTTGGTTCACCAAAATTCCCCAAACCCCTCTCTGACCAGAACCATATTTGAACAAGTTTGTACTACCAACTTTCTCTCCTTGACCCCAACTTTTGTGAGCATGTTCACATGACCAAATTAGGCCACTACACCAAGTGGTGCATCAAGGAGAAGTGATTTGCTCAACTAGATCTACACAAGTCTATTTCTGCTCATTCCTAGGGTTCACAAAAGTTGCATTGGCAACTTTGCCCAATTAAGCTCAAATTTGGTGACACACCCTATTTATAAGTGTCATTCCATCCTGTTAAGTATCATGGCAATTGGAGTTCATTTTCTTGCCCAAACCAACAACAAACACCTTCTGCCATTTTTCCAAAAACACCATTTTGACCCCTTCCACTAATCTCCTTGAGCTCAACTCTTTACCACAGCTCCTCCTAGCCCCCTTTCACCTCCAGTAACAATGGCAAATCCACAGCTCACTTATTGGAGGGGTAAAATCTCTCTCTCCCTCTCTGGACAACCACTTTCTCTCTCTCCCTCGCCCTCTCTCCTCTCCTACTGGCTCTCCAGGGCATCCAATGTCCCCCCCCCTCTTCTTTACTCCCTCCTAGAGCTTCTAGACATCAGTGGCCACGCCCACATGGCATATAATATGCCATGGAATGCCAAATGCTCGCTCCAGAGCGCGCTATAGTGTGGCTAGGCACTAAAGCCGCTCTCTGCCCAACGACTCCGACGACCTCAGGCCTCCCCCGCGCGCCTGCCGATGCGCCTCGGCGTCCGCAGCACGCTACGCGGTCGGCCCCCTTCTCTCTCCTCCTCCCCGCGCCTCCGCGCTAGCGAACAGAGGCCGCCCGAGCGCTCCAATGGAGCGGCTCGCACGCGCGCGCCCCTGACCTCGCCCCACTTCCTCTCTCTATCTCACCCGAGGTGGTCGACGTCCAGGAACACCCCAGACACCATGCCTGCTTCCCCCGAGCCCTGCAGCGACGAGCGTGAGCTCGCCGGTGCACGGGTCTACTGGACCTCGCCATTCGCCTATTTAAAAGCCTCCCCGAGCCCTTCTCTCCTCACCACTCGCTCTCTGCACCACCAAAACCTCCCCCTGCACCCCCAGTTCTTCTCCAGAGCCGCCCGAGCTCGAGATCGAGCTCGAGCTCCGCCGCGTCAGCTCGCCGGAGTTCGCGAGGTATAGGCCTCCCCCGCTCCAGCTCTGCCTAGATCTGGAATCCCTGCAGCCCCCTGACCTTTTCCCCCTTCTTTCCCCTCTCTGTAGCTGCCGGAAACAGCCGGAGTCACCGCCTCCCGAAGCTCCTCCGCCGCGGCTCCTCGTCGCCAGCGAACCAGGCACCCCCGTCGGCCAAGTCCACCACCCACCGACGTGCGGCAGTCTCCTGAAGCCATCCCCGCACTTGCCGGAGCTCGCCGTGGCCTGCATCGTCACCGGTGAGCACCACGACTCCCTGTCCATGGGTTAGTGATGACAGGCGGGCCCCGCCTGTCATCCTCTCCCTCGTTCCCGCGCCCCTCTCTCTCTCTGACCTGCGGGCCCCGGCCGTCAGGTTTGAAATGGGTGGGCGGGTGCGCGTTGTGCGCTGGCTCGGCTGGGCCGGCCCGCTGGCTGGGCCTGCTGCCCCGCAACTGTTCTGGCCCGGCAGGAACATGGACCCTTTTTATTTTTCTTTTCTATCTCTTTTTCCAAAGATTCCACAGGACAAAATATATGTCCAAATAAATTAATTCCAATTCCTAAATTCCTAGAATATTGCAACCTATTTAATGGTGCAACTTTCCTTCAAATCCAGCAACCTTTTCTTCACTATAAATATTAAAATGTGATTTTAAGCATTTAAATATGCCTTTGTAAATCCATTTCTCCTATCCTGCTACACCAAATCCAAAACTAGGAATTTTCCCCTTCTTAGTTTTCAACCTAGTATTTTTCAAAAATGAGTTGACATTTTTCTTAGCACTTTGGTTTTTCTGTTTTATTATTGCCTTATTTTCTCGTTATTATTTTGCGACGATAGATTGCGTTGCTGACGAAGGAGTTGGACCAGAAGACTTTGAAGACCCAGAAGACTTTGCTGAGCCAAGCAAGCAGCCCTTTGACCATGTCTATGAAACCCTTTTTAAGCATGTCATATAGCACTTTATTAGGTTGCTACGGAATCATGATGAGATGCTAACCACTTTGGTGGGTTGCCTTCGTTACTTTCTCGTTGATACCTGCATTGTGCATGACCCTACCTTGTTATGAGGGTTATGCCGGTGGGAGTACATAGGATACATGCATGGTGATGGAGACAAAGTATTTTCAAAGGACTTTTCGAAAACTCCGTCGGGTGCCACTTATGCCCGAGGGAGATGATGAGTTGGGTAACCACTTGATGACGAAGTGGTGTACCGAGGCAAGTGTGTGTTGTTTTTCAAAACGGATTGGTTTAAGTTGCGACCGTTATTCCAACCTTACATGCGCAACCACTCTACCCTTGAATGGGAAAGGGCATTATCGATTACCTAGGCCGATACTAGCTTGGAGCCCGCATTACTAGTGACGGGAGAGTTGTTGGTGCGCTCTCTCGGGACGGGGTCGTGCCAGGTAGGGTGGCCATGACTGTTTTTACAGGGCACCGGATACACCGTTGTGTCCCCTCTCGGATGTTACGATCTCGGGTGAGTCTCGTATGATGTACATCGTGAGGATACGGAACAACGAGTGGACTCTTTGTTAGTGTCGTCTAGGGAAAGATAGTGATCGGGTGCTTACCCCGAGTACTTGAGGTACCGCGGCTCGTGGATGACACGGAAGTTCCCCGGATCTTGTGGGTAAAGTGTGCAACCTCTGCAGAGCTTAAAACTATTCGAATAGCCGTGTCCACGGTCAAGGACAGTTGGGTAACCGCTCTTGGGCTACGTCCACTTGTTTACAAACTAGTGTGTGGGGGGAGAACTACTTGGGTCAAGTCAAGGACTTGACATGATTGAGTTGGGTTGGTGCCCTCTCTATTTATGTTGACATCTGTAACCTATCCTCATGGTTACTTAAATTCTCCTGATGCATGTCTTAAAAGTTGTTGAACATGTCATTGCACTCAAAACTAGCTTTCCGCAAAAATTTACCTTATCATGCATTGTTGTACCTTGAGGGAGTCCTGGATTAGGGGGTGTTCGGATAGCCGGACTATACCTTCAGCCGGACTCCAGGACTATGAAGATACAAGATTGAAGACTTCGTCCCGTGTCCGGAAGGATCTTTCCTTGGCGTGGAAGGCAAGCTAGGCGTGCGGATATTCAAGATCTCCTACCATTGTAACCGACTCGGTGTAACCCTAACCCTATCCAGTGTCTATATAAACCGGAGGGTTGTAGTCCGTAGCCCAACCATCATCATACACAATCGTACCATAGGCTAGCTTCTAGGGTTCAGCCTCCTTGATCTCGTGGTAGATCTACTCTTGTACTACCCATATCATCAATATTAATCTAGCAGGAGTAGCGTTTTACCTCCATCAAGAGGGCCCGAACCTGGGTAAAATAAAGTGTCCCTTGTCTCCTGTTACCATCCGACCTTGACGCACAGTTCGGGACCCCCTACCCGAGATCTGCAAGTTTTGACACCGACATTGGTGCTTTCATTGAGAGTTCCTCTGTGCCGTCACGATCAGGAAGGATGCCTCTTCTCGTCTTTAAAGACGGCGCCATTATAAAGGAAGCCTTGGCTGTCGGCCAAACTCTCCGGCTAGGTGGTTTTCTCGCAACCGCCTGTTCATCAAAAGCAACCTACACGTCAGCTTAGAACTCGCCGAGCAATTGGATCCGATGGAGCTCTCTTCTGTAAACGAGCTCCTGGAGCGCATCGCCGCACTGGGTGTCGCTACAAATTACGACCAGGTTGGGCTTAAACCCGATCTAAGAGAAATTAACTCTCCCCAAGTCACCCACCACGTTGCTGTGGTGGAGACACAATACGGCGACCCTTCATCTATCTTAAGGACTAGCTACGTCCGAATTCCCGAACCCTCCATGCCGGATATCCGCGGAGGGGAGGATACAGTCCAAGACCTGAGCCTAAAATCAGGCAAATCGGATAACATCCTAGACTCTGGATCTCAGAATCCGGAAGTTCTTCGGCCTCCGAACAGCAAACTGGGCGAGGTCTCAGATTCAACGACACCCGCCCGCCCGATCTTAAGCGATCTTTCCCAAATCAGGCAAATGCCCGAAGAAACAGTACATCATTACTGGGCCAGATTCCTCCTGGTTATGAACAGGATAAAGGACTGCCGCGAGGGAAACGCGATTTCGATCTTTTGCAGTAAATGCACGGACAAGGGAATACTCAACACCGTAAGTCGTTGTAATATTATACGCTTTGCTGACTTGGCGTCCATAGTACAAAAATACTGTGCGATGGTAAGTGCTTGGAAAACCGAAATATATTTTTTTGATAATCCGGCCTTGAATAGAAATCCCGTCCGAATTAAGAGGGCGCACCACAGTAAGGCGCCCGGACTAAATACCAAAAAATCAAAACCCTTTAGAGGGCACGGAACCGTACTGGAAAAGTGGCCAGATGGACCCTGCAAGATTCACAGTGCAGAGGACGCCACCCCAACTCACAGCCTCAGGGCATGTTGGATACTCCGGCAGGTGGCAAAAATTGGCGAGGACCTCCTAATTCCAGAGGTCGAAGGAAACCAGCCCGAGAATTTCAGTTCCTTTACCGCCTCCTCAGGCGCACCGAACACTTCGAGTGGACAGACGCTGCCACGGCCGGACTCGAGGAAATAAAGGCCATCTTGGCAACAAACCCCGTCCTGGCCGCGCCGAACACTGGCGAATCCATGCTATTGTACATTGCCGCAACTCATCAAGTTGTTAGCGCAGTACTCGTCGTCGAGCGGGCAACGGACGGACACAAATTCCCCCTTCAAAGGCCGGTTTACTACGTGTCCACTATCCTCACACCATGCAAATCACGGTACCCGCATTACCAAAAGATTGCATACGCGGTGTTTATGGCATCCCTGAAGCTACGACACTACTTTCAAGAGTGTTCTGTAACAGTAGCCTCGGAAGTACCACTCAACGATATTATCAACAACCGCGATGCAACGGGCCGGATAGCAAAATGGGCCATAGAGCTCCTCCCGTTCGACATAACCTACAAACCACGGCGAGCCATTAAATCGCAAGTCCTAGTCGACTTCGTCGCCGAATGGACAGAGGCCGAACTCCCTAAAGATTACGTCACATACTCAAACTGGATCATGCATTTTGACGGCTCCAAAATGTTGGTCGGACTGGGGGCTGGCGTCGTTTTGACGTTCCCTACAGGAGACACAGTCCAATATGTACTCCAAATTATGTACACGGACTCCAACAATGCAGCCGAATACGAGGCCCTTCTACATGGTCTCCGGATGGCAGTATCCATGGGCATTCAATGCCTGGAAGTACGCGGGGACTCAAACCTCGCGATATCCCAAATAAATGGCGACTCCGACGCCAAAGACCCAAAAAGGCAGCTTATCGCAATGCCGTCCTAAAAATGTCAGTTCGGTTTGAGGGACTAGAGTTTCACCATATAGCCCGAAAATAATCAGGCAGCGGACGTCCTGGCACGCATCGGAGCAAAACGAGATGCAGTACCCCCCAACACCTTCTTAGAAAGATTATTCAAGCCATCTATAGCATGGGAGGGGGAACCCTCGGATAACAGTCCGGACGCAACCGCACAACTCGACGCCGAACAATCCGACATAATCGGAGGCCCTGCCACCGAAATCACACCTTCAGCCCACGTAATAATGGCGGTCATCGCCCCGTGGACAGAACCATTCCTAGCCTACCTTACTAGGCAGGAACTCCCAGAGGACCAAAACGAGGGACGCTGCATAGTGCGGCGATCTAAATCCTATATAGTCCACGAGGGAGAGCTATATAAGAAAAGCACTACAGGAGTCCTTCAAAGATGTATCTCCGAAGAGGAAGGGCGGAGTCTGTTGGCTGAAATTCATGCCGGACTCAGTGGCCACCACGCCGCAGCTTGGTCCCTTGTAAGCAAGGCTTTTCGTATGGGCTTTTATTGGCTGACGGCCCGAGCAGACGCTCATGACTTAGTCAAACGTTGCGTCGGTTGCCAACTCTTTGCAAACCAAAGCCATATGCCGCCCAAGGCCCTCCGAACTATCCCCATCACTTGGCCTTTTGCGGTCTGGGGGCTCGATATGGTGGGACCCCTTAAAGGTGGAACCCACAAGAAAAAATACTTATTGGTCATGGTGGATAAATTCACCAAATGGATAGAAGCCAAGCCTGTTAAGACGGCCGAATCCAGACCTGTGATAGACTTCATATCCGGGGTCGTACACCGTTACGGTGTCCCTAACAGCATCATCACCGATAACGGCACAAACTTCACCTCCGACGAAGTAAAGTTGTGGTGCAAAAACATGGGCATTAAGCTCGACTATGCTTCTGTCTATCACCCACAAACTAACGGTCAGGTCGAACGTGCAAATGGTCTCATCATGAGCGGCATTAAACACAGACTAGTCCGGTCCCTCAAGGAATCTAATAGGCACTGGGTGGAGGAGCTCGACTCCGTACTCTGGGGGCTGCGAACCACGCCGAATCGTACCACCGGATTTACACCATTCTTTATGGTGTACGGCGCAGAGGCAGTTCTGCCCTGCGACATAATTCATGACTCACCTCGAGTGCGCATGTACGAAGAAAGAGAAGCCGAGCTTGATTGGCAGGAAAACCTCGACGCCTTAGAGGAGGAGCGCGATGTGGCTAAAGCCCGTTCCGCATTTTATCAACAGCAGGCTCGAAGATATCAAAGCAGAGAAGTACGGGCCAAAAACTACAACATTGGCGAACTAGTTCTACGTCTGCCGGATAAGAAAAAGGACAAACTCAAGCCCAAATGGGAAGGTCCCTTCATAATTGACCAAGTCCTGACTGGTGGAGCGTACTGCCTGCGAGATGCATTGGATAACCAACTCGAGCCGAACCCATGGAACGCCGCACGTCTCCGGAGATTCTATGCCTAGTGTCGGACTCTGGGTTTGTCTCCTTCCTCTGTCCATTTATATATATATATTTCTGTTTTTATTTTGTCTCCTCCCACTCTTTCCTTTTATAGCCCTTAAAGGCTCATCATGTGACGCGCTATCCGCGCTCCTTAAACCTGGGGGCTTCTTTAACAGAAGCTTGTTTATATGGGTTTCACGCCCAACGCATGCGTCAGACTTTCGCATGCACCTTTTCTTCACCATTATATGCATCGATATGACTTAAGTTTTGGCCAAGCTGGGTTGCCTGGCTCCGGTGCTTACCCCTACGTTCCCGATTGTTCGGCTAGGCGGTAAAGGGAGCACCTCTGCGATTGCTACTGCCGGATAAGCCGGATGTGTACCTCAGACTGGGTGAAGCCGAAAGCTAGCGTTCTTAAGGGAATATTCGGTCGGTGAACTAAAGATGAACCTTTTTTACTTATTGTCGGGGGATATCTGGCCTCCACGAGCACCTATGGGGACGGAGCCCCTTGTCGGTTCGGCGGGGGCGGAGGATGCACAAAGAGCAGATCGAGGCGACACACACACACACACAACGATTTTACCCAGCTTCGGGCCGCATGGATGCGTAAAACCCTACTGCTGCATGTCTGGTTGATTCGGGTTCTTGCTCTGGAGCGCAAGAAGCTACAGTAAGTTGGAGCTGGACGTAGGCGAGGGCCTATTGGGTCCCATCCCCTCTCTACGTGCGCATGGGCCTCCTTTTATATGCCAAGGGGTTTCCCACAGGGAGCGACGCAGGTGAGGGTAAAAATGGCAAGGGATTGTGTGAATAGTGGCCGCACAGTGCTATCGCACCTAACTCTGACGGCGGGGGACAAAGGCATTAAATGCCCGTCTGGATCGCCTGAACAGTGCCGAGGCGGACCGTTAGGAGCGCCTCCGCTCGCCACGGGGGCGACTCTGCCAACGTCGCATGCCACCGCGCGTCTCAGGTTGCGCGGCGTCCCGCCACGTGCCTCCGAGGAAGCCCAGAGCGACGCGTGGGCAGGTGAGCTGGAGCGCGGGCCTGATGTGGTGGTTTGCCGCGGCAAGTGGCCTGCCGCGGTAGTTGCCTTGCCGCACCTGGGAGCTTGCCGCTCGCCAGGCCTTGCCGGGGCGCGCGGTGCGCCACGACGGGCTTCTCTTGGGGTGCCTTGGCTTGGCCGTCCCGGCGAGCTCCTCCCGCCGGGGCCTTGGTGCTTCGGCTTAGTCGTCCCGACAAGCTCCTCTTGCCGGGGCCTTGTCACCTTGGCCCGGCAAGCTCCTCTTGCCGGACCTTGCCTTCTCGACCCGGCAAGCTCCTCTTGCCGGGGCTTGGTCTTCTAGGCTCGATCACTTGGCCTTCGTCCGGCCCGGAACGGGCCGTGGAGACCCTTGTCGCTCCCCTGGCAGGCCTTGCCGCGGGAGGCTACTACTGCCCGTGCACAAGTTCGGGGTACTAAGGTACCCCTAATTTAGTACACCGACAGGAGCCCCCGGGTCTGGGCCATACACGGTGCCGAGCGTTGTTGGGCCAGGCCCTAACAGTGCATGGGCACGCGTGGCCTGGGTTGCGCTGCTCCTTAACTCCGTGTTCGTCGCACCCTTCCCAAGTGGCGCGCGCTTATCGCGGCGTCGTAGGGGAGGCGAGGCGTGCGAGGCGTGCGTGACGTGGGTGGCGTGCGCGGGGCTTGAGGCCCGCAGGCATGCGTCACGTCGGGCACGATCTCTTTTATTTGGAGAAGCGAAACGTCCGCCCCCACTTTCGAGTGGGGGGGGAGAGAGGTCACCTCATCAGTCGCCTCGGATCTGCTCGCCCGCCACGCGTCCTCCATGCGCTTGGGGTCGCGGTGGTGGAGGTAGGAAGCCGGGCCGACGCGGGTCGAAGTAGAGGGTCGGCCCCGTCGCCTGCCCTTCCTCTGCTTTGATTG
Source organism: Aegilops umbellulata (assembly GCA_032464435.1). Lineage (NCBI taxonomy): Eukaryota > Viridiplantae > Streptophyta > Magnoliopsida > Poales > Poaceae > Aegilops > Aegilops umbellulata. The sequence continues at coordinate 152,269,712 of CP136058.1, read as the reverse complement.
GTTGGGCGGGGCGGCCGAGCCCCCACTCCGCCCCTTTATAAGGAGCGGAAGGGGATGACGAGGGTCCGCACTCCTTCCTTCTTCCTTCTCTCATTGCTGCCGAGCATGCCACAGAAACAGCTGATTAGAGCAGCGGCAAGTTATTTTGTAATATAACTTTTATCTTAGGCAAGTCATTGCGTTGTTATCTCCCTTGTTCGACCTTGTGCTTCGTACGTTCGCGCCCTACGCTCACAGGAACTTGCCGGCGAAAGTCTCCGCCTTGCCACGGGTGCCGAGTGCGGGACATCAGCAACCCGCTGACGGGGCTCCCACCGGCAAGAAACCTTGCCGCGGCTGGCGCAACTCACTTAAATGTTGAGCAGGCTCGGGGCGCGGTAGGCATGGCGACTGCAGTCGCGGCACGCTCAAGCTGCCGAGCGAGCTCGAAACAAGTAAGGACGCTACTCGAGATGTAGCACACTTAAGTCGTTGAGCGGGGCTCGAAACGAAATAAGGGCGCAACCAGCCACGAGCCGGCCCCTCCGCGCACAGGTTTCCCATACGAAGCTCGGTCGTTCGAGGAAGATAATTTAAGAATAAAAGGGAGCTTAGTCGCTCAAACTTTGGCAACTTAGCTTCTCCGTCGTTTGCCGTCCGGCAAGGCGCAGCTTCCTCGGGCGACGCCCAGCCCAGGCTCGGGGCCTAACGGCCTGCCACCGCTTGCCGGAGACGAGTGCTGCACAATCGTGTCGAATGATGCCTGCGCCAAGCGGAGAGGCGCGAAATCAACAAGACGTGTGGGGCACATAAGCTATGCTCGGGATCTGCGCCCGCCTCTGTACCGAGGATTACATGCAACTACGGCAAGACTTGGGCAGAGAGGATGGCCGATGGGACGGGTTCCGACCGCCGCGCTGGCAAGGTTCCTCCCACGGTCGGCGTCGACTCGTTTGGATCTTGGCGGCCTGGGCTCGCCGAAGAACGAGGTCGCCTTTCCCGCAACTTCCAGCGCTAACTTCTGCGGCTACGGGAGCGGCGCAGAGTTTGCTGGAGGCGAGAAACTCGCTCAGCGGCCGGAAGGCGGTCCTCCTCAAGGAGCAGCTGCTCTTGCCCGGACTCTGCGTGAGTGGGTACTCGAGGAGGGCCGTGCATGGGTCCGTGAGGAGGGATGCCTCCCCCCAGCGGGTCGGAGCAGAAAACTCCCTGGCCATACCTAAGCTTGCCTGTGGTCGCCGAATCTGGTTCGCACAACCTCGACGCCCCTCCCCTACCTGGTGCGCCAAAGATGTCGGGGGATATCTGGCCTCCATGAGCACCTATGGGGACAGAGCCCCTTGTCGGTTCGGCGGGGGCGGAGGATGCACAAAGAGCAGATCGAGGCGACACACACAAACAACGATTTTACCCAGCTTCGGGCCGCATGGATGCGTAAAACCCTACTGCTGCATGTCTGGTTGATTCGGGTTCTTGCTCTGGAGCGCAAGAAGCTACAATAAGTTGGAGCTGGATGTAGGCGAGGGCCTATTGGGTCCCATCCCCTCTCTACGTGCGCATGGGCCTCCTTTTATATGCCAAGGGGTTTCCCACAGGGAGCAACGCAGGTGAGGGTAAAAATGGCAAGGGATTGTGTGAATAGTAGCCGCACAGTGCTATCGCACCTAACTCTGACGGCGGGGGACAAAGGCATTAAATGCCCGTCTGGATCGCCTGAATAGTGCCGAGGCGGACCGTTAGGAGCGCCTCCGCTCGCCACGGGGGCGACTCTGCCAACGTCGCATGCCACCGCGCGTCTAAGGTTGCGCGGCGTCCCGCCACGTGCCTCCAGGGAAGCCCCAGAGCGACGCGTGGGCAGGTGAGCTGGAGCGCGGGCCTGATGTGGTGGTTTGCCACGGCAAGTGGCCTGCCGCGGTAGTTGCCTTGCCGCACCTGGGAGCTTGCCGCTCGCCAGGCCTTGCCGGGGCGCGCGGTGCGCCATGGCGGGCTTCTCTTGGGGTGCCTTGGCTTGGCCGTCCCGGCGAGCTCCTCCCGTCGGGGCCTTGGTGCTTCGGCTTAGTCGTCCCGGCAAGCTCCTCTTGCCGGGGCCTTGTCGCCTTGGCCTGGCAAGCTCCTCTTGCCGGACCTTGCCTTCTCGACCCGGCAAGCTCCTCTTGCCGGGGCTTGGTCTTCTAGGCTCGATCACTTGGCCTTTGTCCGGCCCGGAACGGGCCGTGGAGACTCTTGTCGCTCCCCTGGCAGGCCTTGCCGCGGGAGGCTACTACTGCCCGTGCACAAGTTCGGGGTACTAAGGTACCCCTACTTTAGTACACCGACACTTATACATGCCCCCAGATGTTTTCCTGCATTTGCAGTCCGGACGTGCACTTCAGGGCACGCCACCCCAGTGAAAGGAACCCTTAACGGAACTATTCTCTCTGGAAGATGTTTCTTACTAACCATGTAATATAACATAACTAGTTGGGCACTTGTCTGATAAAGCACTAATGACCCCTACGCCTGGTCTCCATGCATACCTCGGTTCTTATATAACCGTTATGGTATTAGTACACACTCCAGACCGTCAGGTCCCGAGGTCGAAGCGAAAAGGTCGGCAACGACAAACGATCTACAATCCGGCTAGAAGGCATTACACATGTCAATTATAAATTACATAGTCATCCTGACTGATTGTATTCCTCCTCTATACCATCTAACAGGCTGTCTAATTTATAGTCCTGCTGGGAATACTTTGCGGCCAATTCTACCTGGCCATACACTAAGCTCACAGGGATCTCCTTCCCGTCAGGCCCCACCGGTCCGACCTCGGCCATGTGATTGGGGTCATACTTCGTAAAGCGGGTCTTCACCATGGCCCAGGCCTCCCTAGCGCCCTGCCGGCAGGTCGATACCTTCCACAACCGGAAGCGCCGCCGAGCTCCCTTCAACTTCTCCGCAAGTTCTCCAAGGCCCTCGGGTATGGGGTGGGCAGGCCACAAGGCTTGGGCAATACCTCGCATCGCCTGCCGAACTCGTTCGTGCAGTTGCGAGAGTTCGGGAAGAAGATCGCCCATTGAACCGGGCATCTCCTCTGCAGGACGACCTGTCAGCATACCTACAGACATAACTCTGTTAGTTGTCTTCCTCGCCGAACTCCTTTTTCAAGAGTTCGCTTAAGCACTTACTAAAAATGCCGTGTCAAAGTCGCTGATTCTCCTTATTGGAGTCCGACAGCTGGCCACGAACATCTTTTAGTTCAATATCCAGCCTGGTGTTCGCATCCTGGAGATCATTCTTCTCCCGCCTCACCTTTGTTAGCACGCTTTCACCAGCCTTTAACCGGCGTAGAAGCTGTTGCTTGTCCGGATCGAGTCCGGCGCCATCTGCAATACCATTTGTCAGATTGTCACTTAAACCCGCGCAATACTAAATATTCTGGTGTATTGTTTACCTGCAGGAGTCTCTTTAGACCCCCTGCTGCCGTTAGTGCAGCCTCTAGTTGGGCCCTGCACCTTTCCAGCTCCTGGGACAGCGTGGTGTTCTTCTCGGTAAGAAACTGCATGTTATATGATCCTCGAATCAGTTATTTCCACTACTTCAAGTCTCGGGGGCTACTGGCATATCTATATTTACCAAAATTTTCTTACCCGTATGTCTTTTACATACTGCTCCGTGGCTCTGGCTAAACCATTTTGAGCGCCACAGAGGTACGCGTCTCCTGAATTGAAGGCATTTAAAGCCTCCTGGGAGAAACAAGCGTCGCGAAGAACTGTCCAGCGACGCCTGTGGTTCATGGCACTCTCCACCTCGGAATGGGTGGCAGACAACCTGTCTGCATCCTCTGATGGAGGAGCGTCCGGTGTGTGCCTTGCGCGGGCCTCCGCTTTCGGGCCGGGCGTTGGAGTCTGGCTGGTGGAGGCGCGATCGGCAACCTCTCTGGATATAGTCTGGTGAGGTCTCTTCGTCCTGAAGATAGCACAGATGTTAATATGCCCTGGAGGAGTAAAACACCAGGGAAAAAGAGAGGGTACGCCATACCTTTGCTCTGGCACCTCAGTCCGGACTACATTCCTTTCTGCCCCACGGGGCCCTGCGGCCCCTCGCCGGCTAGCTGCAGTGGGGTCAGCTTCCCGCCTCGGGAATCTCCCCTACAAAGCACGCTTGCTGTCAGAACAACCAAACCCGTGAAAACGGAACCCCTCTTAAGGGGGTAAAGCTCCAGTATTTGTCACCTGGGAGGCCGGGATTAACCCTGGGTAATCAGCTATAATAACTACCAAGGTATCGTCCTTGCTTAGCTGATGAAACATTCCGTCGATAAACTCCACCGCTAAGTCCGGATCCTCTTCGGAGTCCGGATCAAGGGACCGTTCTGGCTCCTCTGGCTGTGGAGGACGGTTGTTTATGTTTTTTACCTCCTGACGCAGGTCCTGCGTCAAAGTCGTTAGACTACCTATTTAATCATGGGAATGTAAAATGAACAGGGAAGCACGACTGTCCGCTTACCCAATTCGGAGCTATACATGGAAAATCCGCCCTGCGGGTCGATGCGGAGGAATTCCTCTTCTTCTCCCTTGTACAAAGAGGATAAGATCTTCATTAGAGCGGCAGGCGAGTCCGGCCCTTTACGGCCTTAACGGGTGGCGTCATCTTCCCCGTTGAAATCCCACATGGGATGGCTTCTGTATTGGAGCGGCTGCACCCCCCGCATAATGCATATGGCCATGACTTTAATCATGGTTAGTCCGGAATGAGCCAGTAGCTTAATCTGGCCCATTAAGTAAAGGACGTCTCTGTCATTCTCTCTCTGAGAGCTCCGAGGGCGCCAGCTCAGGCGTTTCTTCAGGGGAGCGTTGCTGAACTCAGGGAGACCGGCCCGGATAGGGTCCGGCAGGGGGACGTCGTCTATGTAAAACCATTCTGAAGGCCAGTCCTCGGACGCCTTCTTCGGGGTTCCGGAAGGGTATCCGGTCCCGGCGATGCGCCACACTTCGGCTCCGCCCACTTGATATATGGACCCCTCTTGGGAACGGGGCACCAGGCAGAATATCTTCTTCCACAGCGCGAAATGAGCCTCGACGCCTAAAAATAGCTTGCAAAGAGCAACGAAGCCCGCGATGTGTAACACGGAGCCGGGCGTAAGGTGGTGCAGCTGGAGGCCATAGAACTCCAGAAGCCCGCGGAGAAAGGGATGAATTGGAAATCCCAGTCCCCTTATTAGGCAAGGGACAAGGCACACCCGCTCCCCTTTAGAGGGACTAGGTGAGTTCTCCGCTTGTTTTCCGTCTTGATAAGTGGTGAGTCTGGCTCGAACTGAGACCATATAGGCTTGAGGGAGAAATCCCTTGGCTTGGAGCGACACTAATTCGCTATGCGGGATGGAACAACTCTCCCAGTCTCCAGGGATAGGACTGGAAGGGCGAGAGGAGGAGCTACGGCGGCTGGCCATGTTGGAATGGATCTTTGCTGGAGACGCTCTAATGATTTCTCGCAGAAGGGGGAGGTGTGGTTTGGATCTGAATCCTGATCCTGTTAGATAGGCGGCTCATTTATACGGCTAGGGGCTTGGGTCTAATACCGCCCCGGCTTATCGCATTCGTTTCACACGTGGAAGGCGGCCATTATTCGGCATGAAAGCCAAGGAGCGCTGCATTATAAAACATCGGACGTTATACCCGCAGGTACACGAAGTTTGAAGCAGAACCCGCCTTGCAATGCCGAAGACAATCTGCGCGCTGGACTCATCGTCATTGAAGCCTGGTTCGGGGGCTACTGAGGGAGTCCTGGATTAGGGGGTGTTCAGATAGCCGGACTATACCTTCAGCCGGACTCCAGGACTATGAAGATACAAGATTGAAGACTTCGTCCCGTGTCCGGAAGGATCTTTCCTTGGCGTGGAAGGCAAGGTAGGTGTGCAGATATTCAAGATCTCCTACCATTGTAACCGACTCGGTATAACCCTAACCCTATTCGGTGTCTATATAAACCGGAGGGTTGTAGTCCGTAGCCCAACCATCATCATACACAATCATACCATAGGCTAGCTTCTAGGGTTTAGCCTCCTTGATCTCGTGGTAGATCTACTCTTGTACTACCCATATCATCAATATTAATCTAGCAGGAGTAGGGTTTTACCTCCATCGAGAGGGCCCGAACCTGGGTAAAATAAAGTGTCCCTTGTCTCCTGTTACCATCCGATCTTGACGCACAGTTCGGGACCCCCTACCCGAGATCCGCCGGTTTTGACACCGACATACCTTGAACCAAAACATGGGTTGCTTGCGAGTACATTCAAAGTACTCATTGGCTTGCCACTGGTTATTTAGTTGGCCAGGCTTGGAAGAACAGGAGTTTGAAGAAGAATTCTTTGGAGATGAACATGCGAACTAGGACGTTTCCCAGTCAGAATGCCTGTAGGGTTAAGGCAGATGGCATGGGTTCTACTTATCGACGAAGATTTCCGCTGCTTGTGTTTCATTTGATGTTCAGCCCTTAAGGCTTTATCAATGTAAGACTTGACCATAATGGTCATAATTTGTGTAAGACGGTATGTATGGATGTAAGACTCTTGTTATTCAGCTTCTGTGTGTTCAGTGAGCATTGATCTCTGGGATCGCTGTACACGTGCATTCGGTGATCACGACTTATGAGTCAGGGTCCCCACAGTGAAATTGCAGAATTCTTCCCGCTTACGATCCATGAGACCCTCCGGAATGTGATTCTCACGGAAAGCCTCACTGAATTCAGCCCAAGTAGTGATTTGGCCAGCCGGGCGCATAGCCTCAAAGTTTTCCCACCAAAGGCTAGCAAGGCCTTCGAGGTGATAGGCAGCGTAGGTAACCTTATCAGCTTCAGCTACGTTGGCAGAACGTAGCTTATGGGTGATGCTGCAAAGCCAATCATCCGCATTGAGGGGCTCGACGGAATGATTAAAATTCGGTGGGTACAACTTGACAAAGTCATTGATTGACACCAAGTCGTTCCTCTGATGACGTGCAGTATTTTGCTCAATTCGTTCTAGCAAGCGGTTGGTCTCACGCTTGTTTTTTTCCGCCTCCAGCATAACTTCGGCCAGAGAAGGCGGTTGAGGCAGATTCTCATCCCTAGCTGCACTAGCTTCACCCTGCTCCGGGGCAGCAGGGTTGTTGCGGGTGTTGACCATCCTAGGAAAAACAAGACAACAGTTTAGACAAGGATGGCAAAATCTTCGCAAGGAAGTGCGGAATGTAATGGACGACATGGAATGTTGAGATGTTCATTTGCACGAAATGGTAATATAGAAACTGTCATATATATACCATCGGTCATACACACCGTACATAGTTTAGTACAAACCCAGGCTAGAGTACAATTATGGTGAAAGACGATACATGTCATCGGAGGCATTCCAAGATCCTATACATTATTTTTCTACACCTCTGGAACGTGATACACACCAAGTCATATCCCATGAGTCACACAGGACTGTGGAGAACACAACTGTTACATTACTAGTGAAACTACTACCAAGTTAGATGTCTCCGTAGTAATCTTCATAGAGATTACCACCATGTCCTAGGAGCTAAACATGATCATCTGGAAACAGTCGGTCCTGTGGAGCTTGCGGTCCATAGGGACTCGGATGTGGCCTTGGTCCAACAAACGGTGGCAGACGGGGTCCACGGGGAGGGGTGATGCCTCCTACATGACGCCAGTCCATACAATCTGGCAGACCAGACCGCACGGGGTACAAGTCCCTCATGTCCATATACCCAGCCTGCACGGCAGGTGCAAACCGTGTCAGAGTGGCCCAGTGATCAGAACGAGCGTTGAAGAGCTCCATTCGCAAGGCACGATTCTCACAGTCCTTGTCCTCAAGCATCTCGGTGGTGGTGCGGAGTAGTGAATCCTCATGGGTAGAGTCAAAATAAATAGCCTGATAGTACCCTTGTGCCCTAGGGAGTTATGCTGGCATATAGCAGAAATCAGTGTTTCGAAGCAAGGCAGCTCTGGCTCGTATGATAGTCATCATCAAGTAAGCTGCGTCCTGCACGGACATCTCGATGGTAACCCCAAGTCCATATGAACAATGGAGGGGTTCAGTAGCTCCGGGATAGGAAGGGTATATCCTGACTGTACAAAGGTATTGGCTCTGATTAAAGTCTCGAAACTGCTCCTCAACGGTATACTCAGGATACCATCGATAGCCTGTCTCGACCATCACTCGGACCAGCATGGCCATGTGACCAGGTACATCGAGGCACCGAGTCAGATGAACCACTTGATTCTGGGAATGATTGGCCATCTGAAAGCACGAAATAATGCAAAGGCATTAGAATTTTCTAGGAGAAATCGAACAGCATAATGGCTGTAAATGCTCAAAAAAAGATTTGAGACATTCACAACAGTTTTCAAAACCACTCAACAACATCATATCAAGGTTCTGGTTCAACTGGCAACATACTAAAAGTAGTAGAAACTGAACTGGGTTTGTAACCAACAATCCTATAAGTTACTATGGATTAGTAACACGTGAACCTGATAGAGAGAGGAGAGCCTAGTCCTTAACCCACGTAGAATGAGAAGAGAATGACTCAGATCAGAGGGCATAAGGTAAAGGAGTAAAAAGAGCCTTACGTCCCTCCCACAATCAATTCCCCTACATATAACTAAAGCATTTCTAGACTCGACATCGACCAGTTTGGCTCAATGAACCTATAGGCAGTCCGGCTCTAATGCCAACTCTGTCAGGACTCCGATTCTAAGTCACACTGATCTAGCCTGTAACACCTCATATCACTTTGCGGCCTCACGCACGGTATTCCCACGGGTGTCGCCTTACCATGGCTCGGGACCGTTTGCGCCTTTTGGCTCACGTATATGATAGTGTCGCTAGCATCCATATGACAGAGAACCCGGGCCGACATGGCTAGTTGTGAACCCAAAGCAGCACAAACTTACGGGGACAGACATACATGAATCAACATCGAGCATGTCGGTCAGCAACGTGTGAATCCGTCCTATAGCACTGGGCTAACAAGACTCTGGGAACCCGGGCTGTAGCAGGCTAGGCAGGACTCCGGATGTCACCGGGTGACATTTCCCTGAAGGGCAGACACATGAATGAAGTGAAACACATGCCGGCCCGTCAAGTATTCCGGAGCAGTAGTGCTGGGCTAGCAGGACCCCGGTGAACTGGGCTGTAGCGGACTACTATGGATCATGGAAGCACAAGACTACATTTCCCCATAAGAGAGGCTGCCAAGGATAAACAACTAGATTGTCGGATCCCACACATACCAAGCATTTCAATCATACACACAATATGCTCGATATGTGTAAATACAACATGGCATCACAACAAAACTCTACAACTCAAAGTACTTTATTTAAAGGCTCCAGAGAGCCATACATAACATGTTCATACAGGTAGGGGTCACATACCCGACACTCAAGTCATACAAACATAAAAGAACATGCGGAAGCAAACTTGTCTCAGTACAGACAACTAGAAAGAATGAAGGCTTGACGAAGCCCGTCTATCTACATAGGCCCTTCACAAGCTCAGATCACCACCTTGGTGGCAAGTCACACGTCAACGTCGAGATCTACATAGAACCCATCGGAGGGGGCGGTGTTGTCATTTGAAAACAGTAATTAAAGCAACATGAGTACAAAGGTACTCAGCAAGTCTTATAATAGATCCTACTATACATGCACATTCTCAAGAAGGTAGTGGAGTTATTGCAGCAAGCCAGCTTTGACTCTTGGCTAAGCTATCCTACGAGACACCACTTGTAAAATATGATCGCACACGAGTCCACTAATCACCATCACAATACTCCACCGTGGATCCTCCCTCGTCATCCTACGAGAGGGCCATCCGCGGTACTCACACTTATCTTGAGTCTTTTAGTAGTAACCATTAACTTGTCTATGAACTGCATAAGCGACCAAGTAGTCCTTTACCGCGGATGCGGCTATTCGAATAGTTTTATACCCTGCAGGGGTGTACTTCGTCATACATGTTTCCACCACTTAGCGTCTGCACACTACATGTGCTCGGCAGACTTCAAGCGAAAACCGACGTGGGTGTAGACCACAACCTGACTAACCATACAAGTCTCTAGTCCAGGTTTATCGCCTATTCGGGTTCCATCCGCAAGGAAATCCGGCCGGGGTGTCCTCATTGGGCCCAAACGATGTGTGCAGGGTTCCCGAGACACCAAACGGGCGACTCGGTACATCGGGCCACAAGCCTACCGCATCATAGCCCACCCCTAAGGTCAGCGCTGCGCACGGCCTCCAGCAACTACAAACACCAGAAACTACTTGCAACTCCTAGACAGAGGATGAGAGGGGTTAGTAAGTCGAGCGGGGTCATATTTCAGGGCCCAATGTGCGGTAGTAGTTGAATCTTAAATCACGCATACAGATCTCAGTTCTTAAGGACGGCCTCAAAGAAACAACCCACCATGTACTCCTACATGGCCTCTCATCGATACCTTTAGCAAATCATGTTCAGCACTTGACTCTCATTACCAACACAACCATTCGCTCTAGTTCATCACCCCGATGAGCCAGTCCTGACACGACTCTAAGCATAGCAAGCATAGCATGGTAGGAAACACAAACATGGCTCAATCAACTCCTACACATGCTAGTGGGTTTCATCTAATTACTGTGGCAATGACAGGTCATGCAGAGGAAGTGGGTTCAACTACCGCAACACACAGCAGTTTGAAACGCGTTGTCTTAATGTAGTAAACGAGAGCAGAAGCGAGAAGATGGGTTTGTATTGAAATGATTAATGGGGTTGCTTGCCTGACACAGTGGTAGTGGGATACTTCCCTTCAGTTGGATACTCGTGAATATCCTCAGAGGCAGAACCTATCACGAAGAACACATCGAAACACAATCACCACATGGCAATATGCAACAATATGGTGCTTGCAATGACATGGCAAAATGAGTGTGTTTTGGTTAATGCAACTTAGGACAGATTGGTTTGAGTTCATTTGAATCAAGGATTCAAATGCTAACCCAAAATAAGAGGTGATATTAGTGCATTAGCTTGTTTCATCTAAACAGCACGTTTAAATTGTTCTGACATGCATGAAACCAGTATAGATGGAAATATTGAATTTTTCTGATCAAAATTCATATATAAATCTTTGCATTTGGAGTTACAGATTAATTTCTATGATTTTTTGAAGTTTGTAGTATTTTCAGGAGTTTCCTCTGTAAAAGTAAATCCAGAAAATACTGATTGCGTCAGGGTGACGTCAGCGGTCAACGGGGCCGGCCCAGGTCAAGCTGACCAGTGGGTCCCATCTGTTAGTAGTTAGTTAAACTAACTAAGTTTAGTTAGCGCTAAACCCGGGTTAATTAGCAAGGGGGTCAAACTGGGCCCACCCGGTCAACGGTCAGCGGGGTCAAGTCGCCGGCGTTTAGCCACCGGCGAGGCCAGACATCGTGGGGTGATGCGGGTTTCATGCTCCGGCGACCAAATGGGCGGCGAAGACCATCTACAAGTAGCTAGGGGTGAGCCGCATCGAGTGGTGGTGGCGGTTGGGCTCGGGGTCACCGGAAACGACACCGGCGACGAGCTGTGCAGCTGCCGGAGTTCGGGTGACCTCAGGCTCGTCTTTAGGGGGCACACCGAGGCGTGTGGAGTGGTGCTACGGGCTCCTGGGGATGCGGTGAGTGTGTTGGACATGGTGGTGTGGCCGGTGGGTGGCCGGAGCATCGTCAGCGACGAGCTTAGTGACGGCGCGTGCGTTGAAGCTTCGTGCGGTCGCTATGGTGCTCGAGAGAGAGAACGAGAAGGATGGGGAGGTGGCTGAGCTCACAGCGATCATGTTAAAGCAGTCGGCGAGGTCGGGGATGAGCTGGTGCGGCATGGACGGCGAAGGGGATCTCCGGCGGTGTTCGGTGGAGACGAGGTCGAAGGAGGTGGTGCAGAGCGTGCGAGTGCTCGGGGCTCGGCTAGCTCCGCGTAGCGGACGACGGCGGAGCTCGTGGACAAGACGGGGCGGCGCGAGGACGACGGAGAGCACGGCTACGTTGGCGGTGCGGCGGCAGGTGCGTCGGCCATAGCGGGAGAGGGCGAGGGAGAGAGGCAGGGGGCGTGTGGGGGTGTCCAGGCGGTCGAGGGGGCAACGTGGAGGTGAACCAGCGCGTCTAGAGGCAAAGCGGCAAGCAGGTGGCGCGGTGGCGAGCTCGTGCACACCGACGTCACCTATCTGCCTGCTCTGGCGAGAGGAAGCAACTGGCTGGCACGGGCCAGCATAGTGATTGGCCGCCAGGTGGGCAGGGTGGTGGGTTGCGGCCAGGTAAGTATGTTTTTCTTTTATTTTCCGTTTTCTTTTATTTCTGCAAGTTTGTGGCATTTCTAAAAATACCTAGGCATTTCCAAAATTCACCAAACTGCACATGCTCACTATATGGAACATATCCAACATGGAACATTTCAGTTTCGGATTATTTGGACATTTAAAATATTTACTAGCAATTAAATGCCCAAATGCAAGTTACATATGATTTAATTCAACGATCTTGGGATGACCTAGAAAATTGTGAACCCATTTTGTCAGAGGTTATAACCCAAGACAAAAAGGGTGGACTTTTTAGAAGGGCATTTCAGGTACATTGAAAAAGATTTTAGTAAACCCTAGTTGTTTTCAAGGGGGTGCTGGGGGTTCTGTCATCCCCATTTCAAGTTTCTGGAAAAGTAAACATGATGCAACACTCTAATGCATGAACTAGCTAGGATGTGACATGGACCTAGTGCATCATCATAACTAAGGTGTAGCGACCCGACCTCAGACGGTCAAGTCTCTGTGCTTAAGTGTCATCCCTTGATAGGTATGCTGACACACACAGTACTCGAGGATTTATAACATAGGTGAATCACATGTATAAAGTAACGTAAAATGTTATTACCTCAATCCAAATAGCGGAAGTAACAAGGTTGTGGAGTCCCATCAACACCAACGACAAAGTTGAGTGTAGAAATCGTAACCCTAACGTATCACTTACTCGTCGTAAGAAAATCCTGCAACATGAGATGTTGCAGCCAGAAAGGGTCAATACATTGAATGTACTGGAAAATTCACACCATAGGATAATGATGAATAATAGCTATCACTACATGCATATATGGCTGGTGGAAAAGCTCTATGGTTATAATGTTTTTGCGAAAAGCCAATTTTCCCTACTGCAAAGGAATACATTTTATTTAACTACAAAGTTGGTTGAAAACATTGAGAATGGTAAACCCCATCTCAATCCCAATTAAAAGGTAATTAATAACCCAACAAAATTAATTTAGAGTGATGAGATCAACATGATAATCCAAGAACCGGATACTCAAGATGTCCATAACCGGGGACACGGCTAATCATGATTAGTGTGTACACTCTGCAGAGGTTTGCACACTTTTCCCCACAAGACTCGATCTCCTCCGTTGGATTTCTCGCACTACATGATGTTTGAGAAAGGATGACCGAGACACAGTCTTTCCGAAGAGGTCCCCTTAACCGATAGATAGGCCTGTACACCTACAATCCCCTACATCTGCTAGACCATCATGCAAAGGTTTCCCACAACTTACTCAACTATGCCAGAGCCCATAATGGCATGTGGCTGCACACAGAAGTTTCTAGCATGAATAATCTTATGATCCCTTTGAGCCTGGGTGGCAGTCCATAGGAGAATCACACAGTACCCTGGGATTTCCAAAAATACAGGCAACACTGGATTCCCCAGGTGCCTCAATCCACCCAGATGTGTATTAAAGTTGCCACCTTAAGTTAACCATTAATTAACAATACTCACATCAGTCATGGAATACACTCAAACCCAATCCACGTCTACGAGCATAGCATAGCAATATAAGCAATGTAGAAGTAACTCCCATAGGTTTGATAATAAACAGGTGAATAGGTACTACCTCATCTACTTCCCAAACCCACAATTTAATCAGATCCTAACCATGCAATTGTTTGAGGATAGATATAATGCAATAAAACTGGGTAGTAAAGAGGTATGATCAAATGTGAACTTCCCTGTACTGTTGATGAAGATGATTCGCATTCAAAACTCTTGATAGTTCTACTCGTCACACTCCGGTCAATCTATCGTAAGCAAGCAATAGTAACCACACATAAGCAATCACTCAAAAGATCGGGAAGAACGAAGAAGACAATTCGGAAAACATCAAAACCAAGCAAATAAATCTTGCAACATAAAACCATTTCTAACAGTACCAAAATTATCTGAATTTGGCCTTATCAGAAAGTTTAGGTCAAGAGCTTTGATTTGCAAAAAGAATCAACTGAATCGGAGTTATTAAACTCAAGTTACGATCAAACAAAGTTTGAATATGAATCTGTTTGAATTCAAATTTTAAAAATTTCAAAAACGTGTTTAAGTTGTTTTACTGGATAGAGGGCATCATAACGAAGAAGTGGGCATTAGTTTCGTCTAATTCCGACTAACGCGCAAAAATTTGTGATCGCTTGAAAATCAGGAACTAATCTGTGAATAAAATCATCACACATAGGTCCCTGGCTGAAATTAAAAAGAAAAAGAAAAAAATCTATCAAGCGAACGCTCGCTAACAGAACCTAACGAACGAAATCGTTCGCTACCGATCTAAACGAACGAATGTTCGTTAAATAACTAGACTAAAAACAAAAACCGTTTTTAAAGAAAAACCAAGAAAACCAAAAAAATAACCGATCTAGGGTTCGGTTTTTATATCGGTCCACGGCGGATCGGCGGAAAACCCGCGGCGGTGGTTTTCAGCGGCTCTCCGGCGATGGCGCGACGGCGGCGAGGCAGGCGGCTTCCGCGGGCTAGGGCGACGGCGGCGTTCAATGGCGGTGCGGTGGCTGCGGGTGGTGGCGCGGGCTAAGGCGGCGACTGCGGCGCGGGAAGTGCGGCGCGGCGGCGGTGTTCAGCAGCGGTGGCTGCGGAGTGGGAGGGAGGCGGCGGCGCGGCACGGGAAGTGCGGCGGCTGCGCGGGCGAGGCTGGCGGGGTATTTAAGAGGAGGGGGAGGCGAGAGGTGGCGTGCGGGAGGGGGCAGGAAGAGGCCGGAGGCGGCACGGCGGCCATGGCGGTGGCAGACTCCCGAGCGGAGTCCCGCTCGGGGACGGGGAGGCGAGCAGCGTGGGCTGGGCCATGGCCTGGGCTGGGAGCTGGGCCGGCTGAGTCGGCGGCGGGGAAAGAATTTTTTTTAAACAGCGCAAAGAAAATAATGAAAACCTTAATTAATTGGCATATAATATATCAAAATTTTCAGAAAAACATTTTCTTCAACGTGGACATTTTTGTCAAGTCAAAGAAATTCGGGAAATATTCAAATAATTCAATGAGTGCTACTGCCCTACTAAAATTCAATAAAAATCATTTTAAAAATACCAAAATGATTTCAAATTTATTTATCTCCAATTTTCCGATGTAGGGAATCATTTTACCCTATTTTCCATATATTTTATTTTTGGAGAAAAATAATTTGAGTAAAACCAAATAACTCCAAATTGAAAATAATTTCAAAAGGACTTTGAAGTTCATCCTTTTAAACTTCCAACTCACATTTCATATGTTTTGAAGAAGTCATTTTAACTTCTCTCATGAAAATCATTGAGTTGCTTAAATTTCTTAATTTGAAATATTTCCAAATGGAATTCAAATATTTTCAAAAACCCTTTTCATTTAATTAAATGGAAGAAGTCATGTCATCTTCTCTATAGGGTTTTGTTTTTTAAAAGGATTTGAATTCATGGAGATCACAAATGCAAAAATGAAAGCTTGGGAAAGTCCTTTTATTCCCCCTCATTTAACTTTCAAAAAGTTTTGAATTCACTTACTTTCAAACAATCAATCAAACAATCAATTGAATCTATCTATTTATTATAACATTCCAAAATTTAGAATTTTGGGATGTTACATAAGGTCTCTTGCATTTCCCTAAAAGTAACTAGATCTCATATGGAGATGTTTAGTGAAGTAGAATAGAGAAAATCTAATGCTACTACACAAGAATTAGTGTATAACTGTCGTTCGGAATCAATTTTGCGCAGTGTTGACTGAAACATGAATATCTGACTCATACAGAGTCCATTTTGGCTCCACAAGTAGTCAAAACGTTTGTGACGACCAGATGCTTCAAAGGACTCTTTCATAGGGAATTTCTGAAGAACTTTTCTTAACGAGTTCGTTCAGAAACTTGTACAGAAACTTTCTTAACGAACACTCGACAAACGCCTTTGGAGAACATACACAATGTCCCAATTGTGGAGCTAGTGCATCATCATAACCTAGAAGTAAATGGATCTCATATGGAGATTTTTAGTGGAGTAGAATTGAAAAAATCAAATGCAACTACACAAGAACTAGTCTGTAATTGTCGTTCGGAATAAGTTTGACACAGTGTTAACTGAAACATCGATATCTGACTCATACGGAGTCCGTTTTGGCTCCACAAGTAGTCAAAACGTTTGTGACGAACAGATTCTTAAAAGCATTCTTTCATAGGGAACTTTTGGAGAAAATTTTCCAAAGGAGTTCGTTTACAAACTTGTACAGAAACTTTCTTAAGAAGCACTCGACAAACGCCTTTGGAGAACATACACAAAGAACCAGGTGTGGAACTAGTGCATCATCATAACTAAGGTGTCTTGCATTTCCCTAGAAGTAAATGGATCTCATATGGAGATTTTTAGTGGAGTATAATTAAAAAAATCGAATGCAACTACACAAGAACTAGTCTTTAATTGTCGTTCAGAATCAGCTTGACGCAGTGTTAACTGAAACATGGATCTCAGACTCATACGGTGTCCATTTTGGCTCCACAAGTAGGCAAAACGTTTTGCACGACTAGATGCTTCAAAGGATTCTTTCATAGGGAAATTTTGGAGAACTTATCTTAAAGAGTTCGTTCACAAACTTGTACAGAAACTTTCTTAATGAGCACTCGACAAACGCCTTTGGAGAGCATACACAAAAATCCAGCTGGGAAGCTAGTGCATCATCATAACTAAGGTCTATTGCATTTCCCTAGAAGTAATTGGATCTCATATGGAGATGTTTAGTAAAGTAGAATAGAAAAAATCGAATGCAACTACTCAAGAACTAGGTTGTAACTGTCATTCAGAATCAATTTTGTGCAGAGTTGATTGAAACATGGATATCTGACTCATACGAGGTCCATTTTTGCTCCACAAGTAATAAAAATGTTTGTGACGACCAGATGATTCAAAGGATTCTTTCATAGGGAACTTTTGGAGAATCTTTCTGAAGGAGCTCGTTCAGAAACTTGTATAGAAACTTTCTTAATGAGCACTCGACCAACGCCTTTCGAGAACATATACAAAGTCCCAGCTATGGACCTAGTGCATCATCATAACAAAGGTATCTTGCATTGACCTAAAAGTAACTGGATCCCATATGGAGATGTTTAGTGAAGTAGAATGGAAAAAAATCGAATGCAACTACACTAGAACTAGTCTGTAACTGTCGTTCGAAATCCGTTTTGCGCAGTATTCACTAAAACATGGATATCTGACTCATACTGAGTCTGTTTTTTCTCCACAAGTACTCAAAAGGTTTGTGATGACAAGATGCTTCAAAGGGTTCTTTTATAGGAAACTTTTTGAGAACTTTTCTTAAGGAGTTCGTTCAGAAACTTGTACAAAAACTTTCCTAATGAGCACTCGACCAACGCCTTTCGAGAACATACACAGAATCCCAGCTGTGGACCTAGTGCATCATGATAACTAAGGTCTCTTGCATTCCCTAGAAGTAATTGGATCTCATATGGAGATGTTCAGTGAAGTAGAATAAAAAAATCGAATGAAACTACACAAGAACTAGTTTGTAATAGTCGTTCAGAATCATGCGAAGTGTTGACTGAAACATGGATATCTGACTCATACGGAGTCCATTTTGGCTCCACAAATAGTCAAAATGTTTGCAACTACAAGATGCTTCAAATGATTCTTTCATAGGGAACTATTGGAGAACTTTTCTGAAGGAGTTCGTTCAGAAACTTGTCCATAAACTTTCTTAATGAGCACCCCGCAAACGACTTTCGAGAACATACACAAAGTCCCAGATTTGGACCTACTGCATCATCATAACTAAGGCCTCCTGCATTTACCCATAAGTAATTGGATCTCATATGCAGTTGTTTAGTGGAGTAGAATAGAAAAAATCAAATGCAACTATAGAAGAACTAGTGTGTAACTGTCGTTCGGAATCAGTTTTGCACAGTATTGACTGAAACTTGGATATATCGAACTCATACGGTGTCCATTTTTGCTCCACAAGTAGTCAAAACGTTTGTGATGACCAGATGATTCAAAGGAATCTTTCATAGGGAACTTTTGAAGAACTTTTCTTAAGGAGTTCGTTCATAAACTAGTACAGAAACTTTCTTAATGAGCACTCGACAAACGCCTTCCGAGAAAATATGGTAAGAACCAGTTGTGGACCTAGTGCATCATCATAACTAAAGTCTCTTGCATTTCCCTATAATTAATTGGATCTCATATCGAGATATTTAGTGAACTAGAATGGAAAAGATGGAATGCAACTACACAAGAACTAGTATGTAACTGTCGTTCGGAATTAGTTTTGTGTAGTGTTGACTAAAACATGGATATTTGACTCATACGGAGTCCGTTTTGGCTCCACAAGTAGTCAAAATGTTTGTGAAGACTAGATTCATCAAAATATTCTTTCATAGGGAACTTTTCGAGAACTTCTCTTAAGGAGTTCGTTCACAAACTTGTACAGAAACTTTCTTAATGAGCACTCGACGAACGCCTTTCGAGAACATACACAAAGTCCCAGCTTTGAACCTAGTGCATCATCACAACTAAGGTCTCTTGCATTTCCATAGAAGTAATTGGATCTCATATGGAGATCTTTAGTGAAGTACAATGAAAAAAATCTGTTGCAACTACACAAGAACTAGTCTATAAATGTTATTCGGAATCAGTTTTGCGAAGTGTCAACAGAAACATGCATATCTGACTCATACGGAGTCCATTTTTGCTCCACAAGTAGTCAAAACATTTGTGACGACCAGATGATTCAAAGTATTCTTTCATAGGGAACTTTTGGAGAACTTTTTTTAAGGAGTTCGTTCAGAAACTTGTACAGAAACTTTCTTAATGAGCACTCCACAAACGCCTTTCGAGAACATACACAAAGAACCAGGTGTGGACCTAGTGCATCATCATAACTAAGGTCTCTTGCATTTCCCTAAAAGTAACTGGATCTCATATGGAGATGTTTAGTAAAGTAGAATAGAGAAATCTAATGCAACTACACAAGAACTAGTGTGTAACTGTCGTTCGGAATCAATTTTGCGCAGTGTTGACTGAAACATGGATATCTGACTCATACAGAGTCCATTTTGGCTCCACAAGTAGTCAAAATGTTTGTGACGGCCAGATGCTTCAAAGAACTCTTTCATAGGGAATTTTTGAAGAACTTTTCTTAACGAGTTCGTTCAGAAACTTGTACAGAAACTTTCTTAACGAACACTAGACAAACGCCTTTGGAGAACATACACAATGTCCCAGTTGTGGACCTAATGCATCATCATAACTAACGTCTCTTGCATTTAACTAGGAGTAAATGGATCTCATATGGAGATTTTTAGTGGAGTTGAATTGAAAAAATCGAATGCAACTACACAAGAACTAGTCTGTAATTGTCGTTCGGAATCAGTTTGACGCAGTGTTAACTGAAACATGGATATCTAACTCATACGGAGTCTGTTTTGACTCCACAAGTAGTCAGAACGTTTGTGACGAACAGATGCTTAAAATGATTCTTTCATAGGAAAATTTTGGAGAAAATTTTCTTAACGAGTTCGTTCACAAACTTGTACAGAAACTTTCTTAATGAGCACTCGGCAATCGCCTTTGGAGAACATACACAAAGAACCAGGTGTGGACCTAGTGCATCATCAAAACTAAGGTCTCTTAGATTTCCCTAGAAGTAAATGGATCTCATATGTAGATTTTTAGTGGAGTATAATTGAAAAAATCGAATGCAACTACACAAGAACTAGTGTGTAACTGTCGTTCGGAATCAATTTTGCACAGTGTTGACTGAAACATGGATATCTGACTCATACGGAGTCCATTTTGGCTCCACAAGTAGTCAAAACGTTTGTGATGACCAGATGCTTCAAAGGACTCTTTCATAGGGAATTTCTGAAGAACTTTTCTTAACGAGTTCGTTCAGAAACTTGTACAGAAAATTTCTTAACGAACACTCGAGAAACGCCTTTGGAGAACATACACAATGTCCTAGTTGTGTACATAGTGCATCAACTAAGGACTCTTGCATTTACCTAGAAGTAAATGTATTTCATATGGAGATTTTTAGTGGAGTAGAATTGAAAAAATCGAATGCAACTACACAAGAACTAGTCTGTAATTATCGTTCGGAATCAGTTTGACGCAGTGTTAACTGAAACACGGATATCTGACTCATACGGAGTCCATTTTGGCTCCACAACTAGTCAAAACGTTTGTGACAACCAGATGCTTAAAAGCATTCTTTCATAGGGAACTTTTGGAGAAAATTTTCTTAAGGAGTTTGTTCACAAACTTATACAGAAACTTTCTTAATGAGCACTCGACAAACGCCTTTGGAGAACATACACAAAGAATCAGGTGTGGACCTAGTGCATCATCATAACTAAGGTCTCTTGCATTTCCATAGAAGTAAATGGATATCATATGGAGATTTTTAGTGGAGTATAATTGAAAAAATCGAATGCAACTACACAAGAACTAGTATGTAATTGTCGTTCGGAATCAGTTTGAAGCAGTGTTAACCGAAACATGGCTATTTGACTCATACGGAGTCCGTTTTGGCTCTAGAAGTAGTCAAAACGTTTTTCACGACCAGATGCTTCAAAGGATTCTTTCATAGGGAACTTTTGGAGAACTTTTGTTAAAGAGTTCGTTCACAAAGTTGTACAGAAACTTTCTTAATGACCACTCGACAAACGCCTTTGGAGAGCATACACAAAAATCCATCTAGGGACCTGGTGCATCATCATAACTAAGGTCTATTGCATTTCCCTAGAAGTAGAATGGAAAAAATCGAATGCAAATACACTAGAACTAGTCGGTAACTGTCGTTCGAAATCCGTTTTGCGCAGTATTCACTGAAACATGGATATCTGACTCATACGGAGTCCGTTTTTTCTCCACAAGTACTCAAAACATTTCTGACGACTAGATGCTTCAAAGGGTTCTTTTATCGGGAACTTTTTGAGAAATTTTCTTAAGGAGTTCGTTCAGAAACTTGTACAGAATCTTTCTTAATGAGCACTCGACCAACGCCTTTCGAGAACATACACAAAGTCCCAGCTGTGGACCTAGTGCATCATGATAAGTAAGGTCTCTTGCATTTCCCTAGAAGTAACTGGATCTCGTATGGAGATGTGCAGTGAAGTACAATCAAAAAAATCGAATGCAACTACACAAGAACTAGTTTGTAACTGTCGTTCGGAATCAGTTTTGCACAATGTTGACTGAAACATGGATATCTGACTCATACGGAGTCCGTTTTGGCTCCACAAGTAGTCAAAACGTTCGCAACGACCTGATGCTTCAAATGATTCTTTCATAGGAAACTATTGGATAACTTTTCTGAAGGAGTTCGTTCAGAAACTTGTACATAAACTTTCTTAATGAGCACCCCACAAACGACTTTCGAGAACATACACAAAGTCCCAGCTTTGGACCCAGTGCATCATCATACCTAAGGTCTCTTGCATTTCCCTATAAGTAATTGGATATCATATGGAGATGTTTAGCGGAGTAGAATTGAAAAAACCAAATGGAACTACAGAAGAACTAGTCTGTAACTGTCGTTCGGAATCAGTTTTTAGTAGTATTGACTGAAACTTGGATATGTCTAACTCATACGGAGTCCATTTTTGCTCCACAAGTAGTCAAAACGTTTGTGATGACCAGATGATTCAAAGGATTCTTTCATAGAGAACTTTTGAAGAACTTTTCTTAAGGAGTTCGTTCATAAACTAGTACAGAAACTTTCTTAATGAGCCCTCGACAAATGCCTTTCGAGAACATACACTAAGAACCACCTGTGGACCTAGTGCATCATCATAACTAAGGTCTCTTTCGTTTCCCTAGAATTAATTGGATCTCATATGGGGATATTTAGTGAAGTAGAATAATGGAAAAAATCGAATGCAACTACACAAGAACTAGTCTATAACTGTCGTTCGGAATTAGTTTTGCGTAGTGTTGACTAAAACATGGATATCTAACTCATACGGAGTCTGTTTTGGCTCCACAAGTAGTCAAAACGTTTGTGACGACCAGATGCTTAAAATGATTCTTTCATAGGAAAATTTTGGAGAAACTTTTCTTAAAGAGTTCGTTGACAAACTTGTACAGAAACTTTCTTAATGAGCACTCGGCAATCGCCTTTGGAGAACATACACAAAGAACCAGGTGTGGACCTAGTGCATCATCATAACTAAGGTCTCTTTCATTTCCCTAGAAGTAAATGGATCTCATATGGAGATTTTTAGTGGAGTATAATTGAAAAAATCGAATGCAACTACACAAGAACTAGTGTGTAACTGTCGTTCGGAATCAATTTTGCACAGTGTTGACTGAAACATGGATATCTGACTCATACGGAGTCCATTTTGGCTCCACAAGTAGTCAAAACGTTTGTGACGACCAGATGCTTCAAAGGACTCTTTCATAGGGAATTTCTGAAGAACTTTTCTTAACGAGTTCGTTCAGAAACTTGTACAGAAAATTTCTTAACGAACACTCGAGAAACGCCTTTGGAGAACATACACAATGTCCTAGTTGTGTACATAGTGCATCAACTAAGGACTCTTGCATTTACCTAGAAGTAAATGTATTTCATATGGAGATTTTTAGTGGAGTAGAATTGAAAAAATCGAATGCAACTACACAAGAACTAGTCTGTAATTATCGTTCGGAATCAGTTTGACGCAGTGTTAACTGAAACACGGATATCTGACTCATACGGAGTCCATTTTGGCTCCATAACTAGTCAAAACGTTTGTGACAACCAGATGCTTAAAAGCATTCTTTCATAGGGAACTTTTGGAGAAAATTTTCTTAAGGAGTTTGTTCACAAACTTATACAGAAACTTTCTTAATGAGCACTCGACAAACGCCTTTGGAGAACATACACAAAGAATCAGGTGTGGACCTAGTGCATCATCATAACTAAGGTCTCTTGCATTTCCATAGAAGTAAATGGATATCATATGGAGATTTTTAGTGGAGTATAATTGAAAAAATCGAATGCAACTACACAAGAACTAGTATGTAATTGTCGTTCGGAATCAGTTTGAAGCAGTGTTAACCGAAACATGGCTATTTGACTCATACGGAGTCCGTTTTGGCTCTAGAAGTAGTCAAAACGTTTTTCACGACCAGATGCTTCAAAGGATTCTTTCATAGGGAACTTTTGGAGAACTTTTGTTAAAGAGTTCGTTCACAAAGTTGTACAGAAACTTTCTTAATGACCACTCGACAAACGCCTTTGGAGAGCATACACAAAAAATCCATCTAGGGACCTGGTGCATCATCATAACTAAGGTCTATTGCATTTCCCTAGAAGTAGAATGGAAAAAATCGAATGCAAATACACTAGAACTAGTCGGTAACTATCGTTCGAAATCCGTTTTGCGCAGTATTCACTGAAACATGGATATCTGACTCATACGGAGTCCGTTTTTTCTCCACAAGTACTCAAAACATTTCTGACGACTAGATGCTTCAAAGGGTTCTTTTATCGGGAACTTTTTGAGAAATTTTCTTAAGGAGTTCGTTCAGAAACTTGTACAGAATCTTTCTTAATGAGCACTCGACCAACGCCTTTCGAGAACATACACAAAGTCCCAGCTGTGGACCTAGTGCATCATGATAAGTAAGGTCTCTTGCATTTCCCTAGAAGTAACTGGATCTCGTATGGAGATGTGCAGTGAAGTACAATCAAAAAAATCGAATGCAACTACACAAGAACTAGTTTGTAACTGTCGTTCGGAATCAGTTTTGCACAATGTTGACTGAAACATGGATATCTGACTCATACGGAGTCCGTTTTGGCTCCACAAGTAGTCAAAACGTTCACAACGACCTGATGCTTCAAATGATTCTTTCATAGGAAACTATTGGATAACTTTTCTGCAGGAGTTCGTTCAGAAACTTGTACATAAACTTTCTTAATGAGCACCCCACAAACGACTTTCGAGAACATACACAAAGTCCCAGCTTTGGACCCAGTGCATCATCATACCTAAGGTCACTTGCATTTCCCTATAAGTAATTGGATATCATATGGAGATGTTTAGCGGAGTAGAATTGAAAAAACCAAATGGAACTACAGAAGAACTAGTCTGTAACTGTCGTTCGGAATCAGTTTTTAGTAGTATTGACTGAAACTTGGATATGTCTAACTCATACGGAGTCCATTTTTGCTCCACAAGTAGTCAAAACGTTTGTGATGACCAGATGATTCAAAGGATTCTTTCATAGAGAACTTTTGAAGAACTTTTCTTAAGGAGTTCGTTCATAAACTAGTACAGAAACTTTCTTAATGAGCCCTCGACAAATGCCTTTCGAGAACATACACTAAGAACCACCTGTGGACCTAGTGCATCATCATAACTAAGGTCTCTTTCGTTTCCCTAGAATTAATTGGATCTCATATGGGGATATTTAGTGAAGTAGAATAATGGAAAAAATCGAATGCAACTACACAAGAACTAGTCTATAACTGTCGTTCGGAATTAGTTTTGCGTAGGGTTGACTAAAACATGGATATCTAACTCATACGGAGTCTGTTTTGGCTCCACAAGTAGTCAAAACGTTTGTGACAACCAGATGCTTAAAATGATTCTTTCATAGGAAAATTTTGGAGAAACTTTTCTTAAAGAGTTCGTTCACAAACTTGTACAGAAACTTTCTTAATGAGCACTCGGCAATCGCCTTTGGAGAACATACACAAAGAACCAGGTGTGGACCTAGTGCATCATCATAACTAAGGTCTCTTTCATTTCCCTAGAAGTAAATGGATCTCATATGGAGATTTTTAGTGGAGTATAATTGAAAAAAATGAATGCAACTACACAAGAACTAGTGTGTAACTGTCGTTCGGAATCAATTTTGCGCAGTGTTGACTAAAACATGGATATCTGAGTCATACAGAGTCCATTTTGGCTCCACAAGTATTCAAAACTTTTGTGACGACCAGATGCTTCAAAGGACTCTTTCATAGGGAATTTCTGAAGAACTTTTCTTAACGAGTTTGTTCAGAAACTTGTATAGAAACTTTCTTAACAAACACTCGACAAACGCCTTTCGAGAACATACACAATGTCCCAGTTGTGGACCTAGTGCATCATCATAACTAAGGTCTCTTGCATTTATCTAGAAGTAAATGGATCTCATATGGAGATTTTTTAGAGGAGTAGAATTGAAAAAATCGAATGCAACTACACAAGAACTAGTTTGTAATTGTCGTTCAGAATCAGTTTGACGCAATGTTAACTGAAACAAGGATATCTGACTCATACGGAGTCCGTTTTGGCTCCACAAGTTGTCAAAACGTTTGTGACGACCAGATGCTTAAAAGGATTCATTCATAGGGAAATTTTGGAGAACTTTTTTGAGGAGTTCGTTCAAAAAATTGTACATAAACTTTCTTAATGAGCACTCCACAAACGCCTTTCAAGACCATACACAAAGTCCCAGCTGTGGACCTAGTGCATGATCATAACTAAGGTCTCTTGAATTTCCCTAGAAGTAAATGGATCTCATATGAATATATTTAGGGAACTTTTGGAGAACTTTTTTTGAGGAGTTCATTCAGAAACTTGTACAGAAACTTTCTTAATGAGCACTCCAAAAACGCCTTTGGAGAACATACACAAAGAACCAGCTATGGACCTAGTGCATCATCATAACTAAGGTCTTTTACATTTATATAAAAGTAATTAGATCTCATATGGACATGTTTAGTGAACTAGAATAGAGAAAATCTAATTCTACTACACAGGAACTAGTCTGTAACTGTCGTTCGGAATCAATTTTGGGCCGTCTTGACTATAACATGGATATCTGACTCATACGGAGTCTGGTTTGGCTCCACAAGTAGTCAAAACGTTTGCGACGAACATATTCTTCAAAGTATTCTTTCATAGGGAAATTTCCGAGAACTTTTCTTAAGGAGCTCATTCAGAAAATTATACAAAAACTTTTTTAATGAGCACTCCACAAACGCCTTTGGAGAACATACACAAAGTCCCAACTATGGACCTAGTGCATCATTATAACTAAGGTATATTGCATTTTCCTAGAATTAAATGGATCTCATATGGAGATGTTTATTGGAGTAGAATTGAAAAAAATCGGATGCAACTACACAAGAACTATTCTGTAATTTTCATTCGGAATTAGTTTGATGGAGTGTTAACTAAAAGATGGATATCTGACTCGTACGGAGTCTGTTTTGGCTCCACAAGTAGGAAAAACGTCTGTGACAACCAGATGCTTCAAAGTATTCTTTTATAGGGAACTTTTGGAGAACTTTTCTTACGGAGTTCGTTCCCAAACTTGTACAGAAACTTTCTTAATGAACACTCGACAAACGCCTTTGGAGAACATACACAAAGGACTAGTTGTGGACCTAGTGCATCATCATAACTAAGGTCTCTTGCATTTCCCTGAAAGTAATTGGATCTCATATGCAGATGTTTAGTAAAGTAGAATAGAAAAAATCTAATGCAACTACACAAGAACTAGTCGGTAACTATAGTTCGGAAATAGTTTTGCGCATTGTTGACTGAAACATGGATATCTGACTCATACGGAGACCGTTTTGGCTCCACAAGTAGTCAAAACATTTGTGACGATAATATGCTTCAAAGGATTCTTTCATAGGGAACTTATGAAGAACTTTTCTTAAGGAGTTCGCTCACAAACTTGTACAAAAACATTCTTAATGAGCACTCGACAAATGCCTTTGGAGATCATACACAAAGAACCATCTGGGGACCTAGTGCATCACCATAACGAAGGTATATTGCATTTCCCTAGAATTAATTTGATCTCATATGGAGATGGTTATTGAAGTAGAATAGAAAAAATCGAATGCAACTACACAAGAACTAATGTGTGATTGTTGCTCGGAATCAGTTTTGCGCAGTTTTGACTGAAACATGGATATCTGAGTCATACAGAGTCCATTTTTGCTCGAAAAGTAGTCAAAAGGTTTGTGACGACCAGATGCTTGAAATGATTCTTTCATAGGGAACTTTTGGAGAACTTTTCTTAAGGAGTTTGTTCAGAAACTTGTATAGAAACTTTCTTAATGAGAACTCGACCAACGCCTTTGGAGAACATACACGAAGAACCAGTTGTGGACCTAGTGCATCATCATAACTAAGGTCTGTAGAATATGTGAATTGCATGATGTATTTCTCTCGTGCATAGGCATGTATATATGATGTACAAAGGTGGGCCACGGACCTCAACTATACAAGGAACTAGGAGGCGGGCCCAATATACAATATGCACATAACACATATACTCAACACCCCCCTCCCGCAGTCGAAGTGGCACCGCGGCCGACGCAAAGACTGGACCGGAACTCCTCAAATGACGCCGTAGGCAAGCCCTTGGTCATGATATCTGCAAATTGTTGGGAAGTAGGGACGTGTAAAACACGAATATGGCCAAGGGCCACCTGTTCCCGAACAAAATGAATATCCAACTCAATATGCTTGGTCCGTCAATGATGCACCGGGTTAGCGGAGAGGTAGACCGCCGAGACGTTGTCGTAGTAGACCACCGTGGCATGGTCAACAGGGCAAGAGAGCTCCTGAAGCAGCTGGCAAAGCCACGAACACCCGGCGACGGCGTTGGCCACTGCACGATACTCAGCCTCAGCATTGGAACGGGAGACCGTAGGCTGCCGCCTGGATGACCACGAGATGAGTGAGGGTCCAAGGTAGACATAATAGCCCGAAGTGGAGCAACGAGTGTCAGGGCAGCCCGCCCAGTCTGCATCGGGGTAGGCGGTGAGGGCGGTGTCGGCGGAGGCGTAAAGCGTGACGCCAAGATCCATAGTGCCACAGATATAGCGGAGAATCCGCTTGACGGCAGCCCAATGAACATCGCGAGGAGCATGCATATGAAGACACACCTGCTGCACGGCATATTGGATCTCCGGTCGAGTTAGAGTGAGGTACTGGAGAGCACCAACGATAGACCGATAGAAAGCAGCGCAGAAAGCTTGGCCTTCATATCAACAGGCGTAGCGGCGGGCTTGCAGTTAAGCATGCCGGCGCGCTCGAGGAGCTCATGAGTGTACTTCCGTTGATGAAGGAAGAAGCCATCCGGACGGCGCACCACCTCGACACCGAGGAAGTAGTGCAAAGGACCCAAGTCCTTGATGGCGAACTTAGCGCGAAGACTAGCCGTGAGCTGACTAAGGAGACTAGCCGTACATGCCGTCAGGATGATATCGTTGACATAGAGCAGCATGTAGGCCGTGTTAGAGCCCTAATGATAGACGAAGAGCAAGGCGTCCGAGCGGGTAGAGCGGAACCCAAGCTGGTGGAGAAACGCCGCGATGCGCTGGTACCAAGCGCGTGGATCCTGCTTGAGTCCGTACAAGGACCGCAAAAGCAGGCACACGTGGTCGGGAAGCGCCGGGTCAACAAACCCGGTGGGCTGCTGGCAGAAGACCTGCTCCTCGAGGTGACCATGGAGGAAGGCGTTGGAGACGTCCATCTGGTGCACCGGCCAAGAACTGGAGACCGCAAGGTGGAGAACCGTGCGTATCGTGCCGGGCTTGACGACCAGAGCGAAGGTGTCGGTGAAGTCGATGCCAGCACGCTGCCGGAAGCCACGAACGACCCAACGCGCTTTGTAGCGATCAAGGGTACCATCAGGACGGAGGTTGTGTTTAAAGACCCACTTCCCGGTAATCACGTTGGCGTGCCGGGGACAGGGAACAAGCTGCCACGTCCGATTGCGCAACAGGGCATCAAACTCCTCTTGCATCGCAGCCATACAGAGCGGGTCACGAAGAGCGGCTCGAATGGAGGACGGCAACGGCGACGGCTCAGAGGTGGACGCCCGTACGGGCGCGGGTGACCGGACCGGCCACAGGCACCGAGGGGGCCGGGGGCGCTGCCGGGGCCGCGGGGGCCGGTGCCGGGGGCGCCGATGGGGCCGCGGGGGCCGTGGGCGCCGTGGGGGCTAGGGGGGGCCGCGGGCGCCAACGTAGGGGCGCCGGGGGGGGCACGGGCGCCGACGTCGGGGGAGCCGGGGTGGCCGCGGGGGCCGACGTCGAGGGCACCGGGGGGGGCCACGGGGGCCGACGTCGGGGGCGCCGGGGGGCCGCGGGCGCCAACATCGGGGGCGGCGGGGGTGCCAGCACCGCGACTATAGGAGGTGCCGCATGCGGGGGGTGCGCCTCAAAGCCAGGTGCGGGCCAAGAGAGGCGCACGAGTGCCCTGGGAGAGGCGTCGAGGAGCCCGCGTCACCAGTGGCGGGAGGAACAGCCGGGGGTACTTGGTGAATTGGAAACACATGCTCATCAAAGTAAATGTGTCGGGAGGTGAACACATGGTGGGAGACGGGATCATAGAACCGATACCCCTTGGAGTTGGAAGGGTAGCCGATGAAGATGCAAGCGACAGATCGAGGCGCAAGCTTGTGAGAAGCAGTGTCGACAGTGCTGGGATAGCAAAGGCACCCAAAAATACGCAAGTCGTCATAAGACGGGGGTGTACCAAAGAGAAGATGGTGAGGTGCATAGTTCCATCGTGGGCGGTAGGGTCTAATGTCAAGAAGAAGTGATGCAGTGGCGAGTGCGTCCGGCCAGAAACGAGGCGGCACGTTGGCATGAAACAGGAGCGTGCGAACGCAGTCATTCAGACTGCGAAGGACGCGTTCGGCCGACCGTTCTGCTGTGAAGTGTATGGGCATGTGAGGCGGAAAACTATACCGTGATGCAACAAAAAGGTGCGGAAAGCGAGGTTGTCGAACACTTTTCCATTGTCCGTTTGAAGCGCAAGGATGGGACGCCCAAACTGCATGCGGATATAGGAGTAAAAAGCCGTCAAGGTAGAGAGTGCGTCCGACTTTCTGCGCAAAGGAAAAGTCCACACATAATGAGAATAATCATCAAGAATGACCAGATAACATAAATAGCCCGAGTTACTGGGAACCGTAGAAGTACACACATCGCTATGAATCAACTGAAAAGGAAAAGAAGCAATGGTGGTGGAATTATTAAATGGCAGAGGAACATGTTTACCGACTCGACAAGCATGACAAGTATGATCCTCGATCTTATTGCAACTCAAACTAAAACTCCTAAGAATATGATGAAGTGTGACGGGGTTGGGATGACCCAAGCGAGCGTGCCAGAGATCGACTCCAGCGGAGATAGCAACCGGTGCGGTGGTGGTGGATGAAGGCAAGTGCACCGAATAGAGCTCGGCGGGGCTGTCACATCGGTGAAGTACCATCTTGGTTCGAGCGTCTTTAACACAAAAACCAAGCTCGTCGAATTCAACGGTAACAGGATTTTCATGAGTGAAACAACGAACAGAAATGAGATTCTTAATAAGATGAGGTGACACAAGTATGTTAGACAAAGATAATGGAGTAGAACTAGAAGGAAAAGAAGTGTGTCCAATGTGTGTGATAGGAAATGTGGAACCGTCGCCGACAATGATGTGGTTGATGTGTTGATGTGGTTGATTGCTTGGGCGTTCGCTAGCTGCGCGGCGCCGTCCACGTCGGATGTGATTGATTGCTCGAGCTTGCATGCACGTACATGTATGTGCACCGTGCGGCTGGAGCTAGGGATGGATGCTGATGGAGCTAGCAATGGATGCAGTGGCAAGCGGCAGGAGCTAGTGATGCGGGTGTAGCGGGAGGCCTGGGAGGCGCGCGGACGGCGGCTACAGGGAAAGGGAGGAGCGGCGGCCGGCGCAGGAGGCGCGCGAATGGCGGCGGCGGCGGTGCGGAGGAGTCGCGCGGCGGCGGCGGTGGAAGGCTAGGGTTAGAACCCAGAAACTGATACCATGTAGAATATGTGAATTGCACGATGTATTGCTCTCGTGCATAGGCACATATATATGATGTACAAAGGTGGGCCACGGACCTCAACTATACAAGGAACTAGGAGGCGGCCCAATACACAATATGCACATAACACATATACTCAACAAGGTCTTTTGCATTTCCCTAGAAGCAATTGGATCTCATATGGAGATGTTTAGTGAAGTAGAATGGAAATAATCAAATGCAACCACACAAGAACTAGTCTGTAACTGTCATTCGGAATTAGTTTTGCGTAGTGTTGACTGAAACATGGATATCTGACTCATACGGAGTCTGTCTTGGCTCCATGATACGTCTCCAACGTATCTATAATTTTTGATTGCTCCATGCTATATTATCTACTGTTTTGGGCAATATTGGGCTTTATTATCCACTTTTATATTATTTTTGGGACTAACCTATTAACCGGAGGCCCAGCCCAGATTTGCCGTTTTATGCCTATTTTAGTGTTTCGAGGAAAAGGAATATCAAACGGAGTCGAAAAGGACGAAATCAACTGGAGAAGTTATTTTTGGAAGGAAACCTACCGGATAGACTTGGACCCTAATTCATAAGATGAAGGAGGTGCTCACGAGGGTAGGGGGCGCGCCCACCCCCCTAGGGCGCGCCCCCTGCCTCGTGCCCCCCTTCGGTCCACCGACGTACTCGTTTCACCAATATATACCTACGTATCGTAAAACTTCCAGAACAGAGAATAGATCTGGAGTTCTGCCGCCGCAAGCCTCGGTAGCCACCAAAAGTCAATCGGGACCCTGTTCCGGCACCCTGCCGGAGGCGGGAACCCTCACCGGTGGTCATCTTCATCATCCCGGCGCTCTCCATGACGAGGAGGGAGTGGTTCACCCTCGGGGATGAGGGTATGTACCAGTAGCTATGTGTTTGATCTCTCTCTCTCTCTCTCGTGTTCTTGATTTGGCACGATCTTGATGTATCGTGAGCTTTGGTATTATAGTTGGATCTTATGTTTCTTCTCCCCCTCTACTCTCTTGTAATGGATTGAGTTTTCCCCTTGAAGTAATCTTATCGGATTGAGTCTTGAAAGATTTGAGAACACTTGATGTATGTCTTGCCGTGCGTATCTGTGGTGACAATGGGATATCACGTGATTCACTTGATGTATGTTTTGGTGATCAACTTGCGGGTTCCGCCCATGAACCTATGCATAGGGGTTGGCACACGTTTTCGTCGTGATTCTCCGATAGAAACTTTTGGGCACTCTTTGAGGTTCTATGTGTTGGATTGAGTAGATGAATTGCGATTGTGTGATGCATATCGTATAATCATGCCCACGGATACTTGAGGTGACAATGGAGTATCTAGGTGACATTAGGGTTTTGGTTGATTTGTGTCTTAAGGTGTTATTCTAGTACGAACTCTAGGGCTGTTTGTGACACTTATAGGAATAGCCCAACGGATTGATTGGAAAGAATAACTTTGAGGTGGTTTCGTACCCTACCATAATTTGTTCATTTGTTCTCCGCTATTAGTGACTTTGGAGTGACTCTTTGTTGCATGTTGAGGGATAGTTATGTGATCCAATTATGTTATCATTATTGAGAGGATTTGCACTAGTGAAAGTATGAACCCTAGGCCTTGTTTCCTATCATTGCAATACCGTTTATGCTCACTTTTATCGCTTGCTACCTTGTTGTTTTTATATTTTCAGATTACAAAAACCTATATCTATCATCCATATTGCACTTGTATCACCATCTCTTCGCCGAACTAGTGCACCTATACAATTTACCATTGTATTGGGTGTGTTGGGGACACAAGAGACTCTTTGTTATTTGGTTGCAGGGTTGCTTGAGAGAGACCATCTTCATCCTACGCCTCCCACGGATTGATAAACCTTAGGTCATCCACTTGAGGGATATTTGCTACTATCCTACAAACCTCTGCACTTGGAGGCCCAACAACGTCTACAAGAAGAAGGTTGTGTAGTAGACATCAAGCTCTTTTGTGGCGCCGTTGCCGGGGAGGCTAGGTAAGTGAAGGTATATCTTTAGATCTTGCAATCGAATCTTTTTGTTTCTTGTTTTAGCACTAGTCTAGTTTATAAAAGAAAATTACAAAAAAATGGAATTGAGTTTGCCTCATACGCTTCATCTTTTTAATATCTTTTGTGAGAATGATGGAAAGGAAAATTGTGCCAAAGTGTTAGAAGAAGAATGCATTAAAATGTTTGACACTAAATCTTTGAATGATGAGCATGATTGCAATGTTGTTAGTATGAACTCCTTGAATATCCATAGTACTAATGATGATTGCACTAGTTATGATGAAAATGCCTCCTATAAACATGTCAATTTTTGTGGAGTGCATTGGGTTTGCAAGTACACACCAAATAGGGAAGATAGATATTGCAAGAGGCGTAAGTATTTAGAAACTAAATTGTTGCAAGAAAGTCTTGATGTGAGTGCTGAAAATTTAAAATATCTTTACCGTACTTGTGAACTTTGCAATGAACATGGTCATTTAAATATCAAATGGAAATTGTTTCATGACTGAATCGTGTCCAAAAATTGTGATGACTTGATTTCCCTTGCACATTATAATGAACTTAGTTTGATTTTGGGATGAAGAAATGAAACGTCAAACTAAGCATATTCCAGAATATAACCTTGAGAAATTCCTCAATATTGATCTAGAGAAGATTTATATGTATTGTGCGGTAAATTGCATTGAAAATCCTTATATTGCCAATTACATAAAGAAAACAAAACAAATAGGGGATGAAGAGAGTACTAATGAAAGGGAAGAGACTTCCCAATATTCTCCTATTATTTCTTATGATGAATCAGGTAATGAGGAGGAGCCTTCTAATCAACAAATCTCATTAATAAGGAGCTCCAAAAAGAGGATTGAACCCACACATAATGTGGTTAAGAAGAAGAAAAGAAAAAGGAAGAGAGGTAAAAAGGTATCTCTCCCAAATAAAGTTGCTCCTATTATTGTTGTGCCTCATGAAAATGAAGATGATACACTTGATGATGATCTAGTTATGCTTATTGCCTGTTGTGATGATTATGATTGGGAAGATAATGATACTCCTTATGATCTTGAAAATCTTTTTGGCACTTGCTTGGAAGAATATGATAATAATGTTTGCTATACTATTGGTGCTATCCATACTATTAATGATGAGAGTGATTACGCTTATGATATGAAAAGGCCCAAGCTTGGGGAAGCTATGTTTGATGAGGATGACATATTTGAGAATATATTTGCTGTAATTAATGTTTGTCCCAAGCTTGGGGATGCTATGTTTAATAAGGATGATATTTTTAGCCTCTCAAGTTCTGATATGCAAAGTAGTTATGATGATAGCATGCCTTCTACTTATGATGATAATATTTATGAAAGTGGGTTTGGAAGAGTGTCAACTTTAGGAAGTAGTGATCCCACTATTTTGGAGGATGTTGAATCTTATAATATTTATGAAAGTGGATTTGGAGAGGTCATGACTTTACTTAGTAATGATTCCACTATCTTGGAAGAGGTTTCAATCGATTATGATGAGAACAAAGTTGCTACTTATGATGATTATTGTGATAAATCTTATGCTATAAAAAGTAGTGATGATTATTTTTATAAAACTTGTCATGATTATGATTACCCTTTTTCTGAACATTACTCTTTTAATGTGGAAACAATTTATAGTATTCAAGTCTCTTATGATACTCCCACTATTCCGAATGAGAAGAATTTTGCTTACGTGGAGAGTAATAAAATTTATATGCAAGTAGATCATGAAAAGAATAATTTAGTTGCTGGTTATATTGTTGAATTCATTCATGATGCTACTGAAAATTATTACGAGGGAGGAATATATGCTTGTAGGAATTGCAATAATATCAAGTTTCCTCTCTATGTGCTTAAAATCTTGAAGCTATGCTTGTTTTACCTTCCTGTGCAAGTTGATTCTTGTTCCCATAAGTTGTTTGCTCACAAAATCCCTATGCACAGAAAGTGGGTTAGACTTAAATGTGCTAGTAATATTATTCATTATGCTCTCTTTATGTTTCAATTCTTATGTTTTATGTGAGCATCATTGAAATCATAATGCCTAGCTAGGGGCGTTAAACGATAGCGCTTGTTGGGAGGCAACCCAATTTTATTTTAGTTTCTTTCTTTTTGGTTATGTTTGGAAATAAATAATTCATATAGATTCTGTTTAGATGTGGTTTTGTGTTTTAGTTAGTGTTTGTGCCAAGTAGAATCTTTGGGAAGACTTGGGTGAAGTCTTTATGATCATGCTGTAAAAAACAGAAACTTAAGCGCTCACGAGATTAGCTAGAACTTTTTACTGGAGAGTGATATTTAGTTGATTCTTTTTGCAGATGATTACTAGAAAAATTCCTCAGGTACACCAATTTATTTTAGAATTTTTGGAGTTCCAGATGTTTGCGTTAGTTACAGATTACTACAGACTGTTCTATTTTTGACAGATTCTATTTTTCGTGTGTTGTTCGCTTATTTGATGAATCTTTGGCTAGTAAAATGGTTTATAAACCATAAAGAAGTTGGAATACATTAGGTTTAACACCAGTATAAATAAAGAATGATTTCATTACAGTACCTTGAAGTGGTGTTTTATTTTCTTTCGCGAACGGAGCTCACGAGTTTTCTGTTAAGTTTTGTGTTGTGAAGTTTTCAAGTTTTGGGTAAAGATTCGATGGACTAAGGAATAAGGAGTGGCAAGAGCCTAAGCTTGGGGATGCCCAAGGCACCCCAAGGTAATATTCAAGGATAACTAAGCATCTAATCTTGGGTATGCCCCGGAAGGCATCCCCTCTTTCGTCTTCGTTCATCGGTAACTCACTTGGAGCTATATTTTTATTCACCACATGATATGTGTTTTGCTTGTAGCGTCAATTTATTTTATTTTGTTTTGCTTGATGTTTGAATAAAATACCAAGATCTGAAATTCTTAAATGTTAGAGAGTCTTCACATAGCTACATAATTATTCGACTACTCATTGATCTTCACTTATATCTTTTTGGAGTAGTTTGTCGTTTTGTCTAGTACTTCACTTATATCCTTTTAGAGCATGGTGGTGGATTTGTTTTATAGAAACTTTTGATCTCTCATGCTTCACTTAGATTTTTTTAGAGTCTTAAATAGCATGGTAATTGCTTGAATAATCCTAATATGCTAAGCATAAATGATTTGTAAAAATTCTTATCAGTGTGTTGAATACTAACAAAAGTTTGATGCTAGATAATTGTTTTGAGATATGAAGATGGTGATATTAGAGTCATG
Organism: Aegilops umbellulata; assembly: GCA_032464435.1. Taxonomy (NCBI): domain Eukaryota; kingdom Viridiplantae; phylum Streptophyta; class Magnoliopsida; order Poales; family Poaceae; genus Aegilops; species Aegilops umbellulata. The sequence continues at coordinate 152,233,309 of CP136058.1, read as the reverse complement.
CTAGTTGAGTGGTTGTGAATTTGAGGAATACTTGTGTTAAAGTTTGTGATTCCCGTAGCATGCATGTATGGTGAACCGTTATGTGATGAAGTTGGAGCATGATTTATTTATTGATTGTCTTCCTTATGAGTGGCGGTCGGGGACGAGCGATGGTCTTTTCCTACCAATCTATCCCCCTAGGAGCATGCGTGTAATACTTTGCTTTGATAACTTCTAGATTTTTGCAATAAGTATATGAGTTCTTTATGACTAATGTTGAGTCCATGGATTATACGCACTTTTCCCATCCTTCCACGATTGCTAGCCTCTTTAATACCGCACACTTTTCGCCGGTATCATACACCCACCATATACCTTCCTCAAAACAGCCACCATACCTACCTATCATGGCATTTCCACAGCCATTCCGAGATATATTGCCATGCAACTTTCCACCGTTCCGTTTATTATGACACGCTCCATCATTGGCATATTGCTTAGCATGATCATGTAGTTGACATCATATTTGTGGCAAAGCCACCGTTCATAACTCTTTCATACATGTCACTCCTGATTCATTGCATATCCCGGTACACCGCCGGAGGCATTCATATAGAGTCATATTTTGTTCTATTGTTGAGTTGTAAGTAAATAAAAGTGTGATGATCATCATTATTAGAGCATTGTCCCAGTGAGGAAAGGATGATGGAGACTATGATTCCCCCACAAGTCGGGATGAGACTCCGGACGAAAAAAAGAAAAAAAAAAGCAAAAAAAGAGGCCATAAAAAAAGAGAGAGAAAAGGCCCAAACAAAAAAAACAAAAAAATTGAGAGAAAAAGAGAGAAGGGGCAATGCTACTATCCTTTTACCACACTTGTGCTTCAAAGTAGCACCATGATCTTCATGATAGAGTCTCCTATGTTGTCACTTTCATATACTAGTGGGAATTTTCATTATAGAACTTGGCTTGTATATTCCAATGATGGGTTTCCTCAAAATGCCCTAGGTCATCGTGAGTAAGCGAGTTGGATGCACACCCACTTTGTTTCTTTTTGAGCTTTCATATACTTATAGCTCTACTGCATCCGTTGCATGGCAATCCCTACTCACTCACATTGATTCTATTGATGGGCATCTCCATAGCCCGTTGATACGCCTAGTTGATGTGAGACTATCTTCTCCCTTTTTTTTCTTCTCCACAACCACCATTCTATTCCACCTATAGTGCTATATCCATGGCTCACGCTCATGTATTGCGTGAAGATTGAAAAAGTTTTGAAAAATGTCAAAAGTATGAAACAATTGCTTGGCTTGTCATCAGGGTTGTGCATGATTTAAATACTTTGTGTGGTGAAGATAGAGCATAGCCAGACTATATGATTTTGTAGGGATAACTTTCTTTGGCCATGTTATTTTGAGAAGACATAATTGCTTTGTTAGTATGCTTGAAGTATTATTATTTTCATGTCAATATGAACTTTTGTCTTGAATCTTTCGAATTTGAATATTCATACCACAATTAAGAAGATTTGCATTGAAATTATGCCAAGTAGCACTCCGCATCAAAAATTCTCTTTTTATCATTTACCTACTCGAGGACGAGCAGGAATTAAGCTTGGGGATGCCTGATACGTCTCCAACGTATCTATAATTTTTGATTGCTCCATGCTATATTATCTACTGTTTTGGGAAATATTGGGCTTTATTATCCACTTTTATATTATTTTTGGGACTAACCTATTAACCGGAGGCCCAGCCCAGATTTGTTGTTTTATGCCTATTTCAGTGTTTCGAGGAAAAGGAATATCAAACGGAGTCGAAACGGAACGAAATCAACTGGAGAAGTTATTTTTGGAAGGAAACCTAGCGGATAGACTTGGACCCTATGTCAGAAGATGAAGGAGGTGCTCATGAGGGTAGGGGGCGCGCCCACCCCCCTAGGGCGTGCCCCCTGCCTCGTGGCCCCCCTTCGGTCCACCGACATACTCCTTTCACCCATATATACCTACGTATCGTAAAACTTCTAGAACGGAAAATAGATCTGGAGTTCCGCTGCCGCAAGCCTCTATAGCCACCAAAAGTCAATCGGGACCCTGTTCCGGCACCCTGCAGGAGGGGGGAACCCTCACCGGTGCCCATCTTCATCATTGTCGGGGGTTGGGTGCGACATATGCCAAAGGATGGCTTATCATGGTAGGAGCGAGTAGACGTTGCCGGTGCCTGGAAACGGGATAAGGCGAAGGCATGCACGCCGGCGAATCTTACCCAGCTTCAGGGCTCTCCGTGGAGATAACACCCCTACTGTTTCTCTGCAGGGTCTCCGCATGATCACTATGGCAAAGAGTGTACAAGGTTGCTCCTTGAGCTGTTTTCTAGATGTAGGAGAAGGCAGGGCTAGCTTTCTCCTTCCGTTGTGGTCTGGTCCAGTGCTAATGGATTCGAACCCTTTGCATGGGTGCCCTGGGGGGTTTATATAGGCCTACCCCCCGGGGGTACAATGGTAATCCGGCTGGGCACGGGTCCCAGCTGTCTATCTCTCTGGCCGCCGTCTTCTCCGCCGACTGCTGGGGCCCGCCGTCTGGGGGGCCTCGCCGACTGGCCCGGTACGGAGCCGATAGGCCGCGTCCGCCGCGGTCGGGTCTTGCGAGCTGCGGATTACTATAGCCGTGCTTCTAATGACGCGGGCTTGGTCATGGGGTCGTGGCAACAGCCCCGCCGTCTGGCGGGCGATCACTTTCGCCACTCCCCGTCGTGTCTGGTTAATGGCGCATGGGGCCCGTGGGAGGGGCTGGCCTACTCTCGGGGGCCGACTCCCAGCGGGTTCGACTTGTGGCGCTCTCGCCGTCTTCTGTATTCCTGCTGACTAGTGGGCCCTGTCGTCCCTGGGTCTTACCGGCAGGCCGTCGTGGGTACAGGACTACGCCCACTGGGCTGATGTCAGGGCCGGCATGGCAACAATGCCGCGCAGGACGGAGATCTCCGCGGGTACGGCGCACTGTGGCCATGCCTGCCCTTGGAAAGGGGTGGGAGTGGACCTTATTGTGGCCTCTTCGCGTCCCGTCCCTCTTTATGAGGGCGTGGGGTTTGTTGGCGTCGCGGGCCGACTCCCCATGGCCGACTTCTCTGGAAGTCGCTAGTTAGGAGTCGGCTTATGCTGAAGTCGTCCCTGGGGACTCGGCCGTAAGTGGGCAGTCGGCTGCCTTGCAGCCGGCTCCCAGAAGGCGGCTCTTCGTCCGGGGGTCTTGAGGGGCGCAGCTTGCCCCGATGTTTTGAAAGGTTCAGGGGCTCGGGTTAGCCTACCCGTGGCCGATTACTCCGACAGTAGTCCCCGAAGCTGGTGAGGCACCGAGGGTGGTATGTCGAGGAGCCTCAACAGTTTCTTCCTTCCGGTGGTTGAATCTGGGCCTTGCTCGCCGTCTTCTTTCAAGCCGACTATCTGGAGCCGAACTTGCTCAGGCCGTCTTGCCCTCGAAAAGTTGGAATGTCGCGGCGGGTACCAGGCGGCGTGCGTGATAAGCTTCTAGGTCGCCGCCCGTTGCGGGCCCGTTACGCGGCGCCACGTGGCTGGGCCAGCCTGCCCACCCACGCACGCGACAGGGCAGGCCAACAGGCAGGGCCCGCCACTACCGCACCTCGGTATGTGAACGGATCCGTTGTGGCCGCGCGGACGGTTGGGGTTCCCGTGCAGTAACGGCACGCAATAACTTTGTGCGATAAATCGTGGGGGTCGTGGGGTCCTGGGCGTAGTTAATCCCACGACTGCCCCCTCGGCTTCTCAGCCCATGAGCCTATAAGTAGGCTGGGGGAGGGGAGCAGCGAAGCACGTGCGCCCCTCCTCCCTACTTCCTTTCGTTCCCTCTTGCTTCTTCTTCCTCTTCCTGCCGTTGCTCCGAACCACGCCGCGCCCGCAGCGATGAGCTCTTCCTCCGCCGCCGCACCTCCCGTTGTGCGCTCTGGAGTGTGGGACGGCTCCGAGGTTGACGACGACAACATCGAGTTCCTCCGCAAGACGTGGCGGCTGCCCGACAAGGGCTTAGTTCGGGTCCACCTCGCGCCGGAGGGGGAAATATCGCCGGTGTCGGAGGAGGGCGAGCGGGTCATCTTCCTCTCGCACCTTATGCGTGGCCTGGGGCTGCCGGTGAGCGGCGTCTTCCACTCCTTCTTGGAGTTCCACGGGCTCCAGCCGCACCACCTTACTCCAAACACGGTGGTGCTGCTGTCTGCCTTCGCCACCCTATGCGAGGGCTTCCTCGGCGTTCTCCCCACCATCGAGCTCTGGGGGGAGTTCTTCCAGTCCAAGCTTGGCACACACGTCGCTGGCGTGCCGGCCCAGTGTGGTGCGTTTATCGCGATGCGGAGATCAGGGGCCGACAATACGTTTCCCAGCATCGCGCTGATTAAGTCGGTGAAGATGTGGCAGCGGTCCTACTTTTATGTGGAGAACATCGCCCCAGAAGGCGACTGGGTCAACCTGCCGGCTTACGAAGCCGGCGCGCCATCTGGAAGGCTCCCCAGCTGGTCACACCGAGCCAGGACGCTGTCTCCAGCTGGTGTCGCCGCCATCGCGCGACCCCGAATGCTGACACAGTCGGAGGGCTTGACCGGGGCCGACTTGCTGGCCGCCTTCGTGGCGCGCCGAGTACTCCCACTCCAAGGTCGACCTCACCTGATCTGCCAGATGAGCGGTCATTGGGACCCGAGTCAGATGTGCTCCAAGGACATGCCTCATGTAGATATAGCGGACACGGTGAACTGCATCGCGAACTGCGGTCTCACGGCGGATTGGTGGTCCGGCAAGGAGCCGTATTCACGCGCCAACCCCCCGCCTGTGGTAAGTCGTCTCTCTTCTTCTTCTGTCTCTTTGTTGCCGAATCCGACTTGTCCAGTCTGACCATTGGTTTTTGAATCAGAACCCCCTCATCCCGCCGTCGGCTGGCACCACAGGGCCGGCCCGTCAATTTGTCCATGATCGGGCGGAGAGTGACGTCGACGACCCCGACTTGGGGGAGGCGGCCATGGAGGCCGACGCCGAGGGAGGAGGAGGAGAAGCAGGCGGTTCCAGGCCCACGGCCACCTTCGCCGACTGGCCTGACGACGACGCCGAGGGAGAAGTCACCCCGCGCCACCAGCCAAAGGTTGGCTAGCCAAGCGCGAGCTCCTACGCCGCCTTGGATGCTCAAGGCGGCGCGAAGTGGCGCCGGGCCGGGCCGAGTATGCTTGGCGGCCGGTCGAAGAAATTCAAGGGAGCGGCCGCTGCGACCAAGCGGGAAGAGGCGGCCGCGAAATTCAAGGAAGTGAAGAAACCGCCACTGGTCTCCGCGTGAGTGCCTCCGCCCTTCGTCTTTATTTTCTCTTTGTTGATCTTGTCTGAGTCTTTTACATGCCTCCCTCGCTTCAGGGCTACCCTCACTCTTGAGAGGGTTGCCACCGCCTTCGTCTTGGGGTCGGCGGAGACGTCTGCCACCACTCGGCGGATTGACCCCGCCGCCGACCTTTGGGAGGCGACGGAGTGGAACGCGCCAGAGAAGCGCGAGGAGGAAGAGGCCGCCCGCCTGGAGAAGGCGGAGGCCTCCACCCAGAAAAAGCTGGAGGAGGCCGAGGCCACCGTCGCGGCAAGGCGGCAGGCCGAGGAAGTCGCGCACCATTGATCGGCAGTGTTCGTCACCCCTCTGAACTCTGCGCCTCCGCTTCCGGAGCTCACGGGTCAGCCAGGGGAAGCCGGCGGCGAGTTCCCGATCATGGAGAGGGAAGGCGGCGACGCCTCCATGCCGGACGCGGTCGTGTCGCCTCCGCCGCTGTCTGGGAGCGCGCAAGGCAAACAGGCGGCGGGCCCGCCGGTGCCGACCGAAGACGAGGCCGTGGAGAGGCTACTCCTTCAAGTCGGCTCGGCAGCGCGCCGCCGCCTTGGGAAGGCGATTTCGGCGCCACGCCCCTTGGAGACCGGCGCCGCCAGCTCGACAATCCCAGACGCCGAAGCGACGAGCGCCGCGCCCATTGGGTGGGTGCGAGGAGGTGGCACGGGCCCGCTGAACCAGGCGCATCTGGACGTCCAGACAAAGCTGCGAGCTGAGGGCGACGCTATCCAGAGCTGCACCAAAGCGCATCTGGCGTCGCGGGCAGCCATCCGGGTACGTTATCTCCTTGGTCTTTGTTTTCTTGTTCCTCTCTGTGGGGGCGCGCCAGCGCACCCACTGGGTGTAGTCCCCGAGTTTTGGGCCGACTGCTGAGCAGGCGGCTCGGAACTCCAATTGGCGAGTTTCGAGTACTAACTTTTGTGTGAAATGCTTGTCACAGGACTATCACAACCTCCATGTCACCGCCTTCAACCGCAACGTCGAACAGCTGGGCAAGCGGACTGCCGACTTGTCGGAGAGCCGGAGTAAGTCCTTTTTCTTCTCTGCAGGGGCGCGCTGGCGCACCCATGGGCTGTAGTCCCCGAGATTCGGGCTCACTGCTGATCAGTCGGGCCGGATCTCCCCGGCGACCTTCTTTGTTGACGACTTAACGCCTCCTTTCTTCTTTTCTCTTCAGAGGCCAACGCCACTCTTCAGCAGCAGCTGGGCGAAGCCAACACCGCGTTGCGCGCCAAGGGGGAGGAGTGCAGCAAGCTCGTCACAGAGCACGACCTGCTGGCCGCACAATTGGCAGAGCAGAAGGAGTTGCTTAAGAAGGCGCAGAAGGAGGCGGAAGAAAAGGAGACCGCCCTCCTGGCCGAGTTCGCGAGCGAGCGCTCCTCCTGGACTGACAAGGAGGCAATGCTGGCCTCCGGCTTCCTTGAGATCGAGGACCTCGTCGACGGTGAGCTTCCTTTCTTTTCTTCTTTGAGTTGTCGACTATAGGTCGAGCCGACTCCTGGTTTTTTGACTTGTTCTCCATTCTTTCGTCTTGGCAGACTTCTTCCCTGGCCACTCGCAGGCCGCCAATCAAGCCATCGAAGCTGACCGCGAGGGGCAGAGGGCGGATGGCGCGAAGATCGCCACCGACGCCCCCCGGACCCTTGACGAGCAGATTCTGAGCATTGAGGCTCGTCTGCGCCCGGCCTACCGGATGCTGCGCCGGCTACAACGTGTCGGCGCCCAGGCGATTGCTGCCCTGTGGCCAGACATGCAGGCTCCGCGCACTCCCAGTCGGACTGCCGACTGGCTGGAGGTCGCGGCTGGCCGTCTTGAGGCCTGGAAGGGTTCCTCGGCCCGGGCTAGAGCGCGCCGGGCCTTGGAATTCGTCAAGGCGTGGTATCCGGGGCTGGACCTAGACCGGCTAGCCACACTCCGGTCAGAGGCCCAGGCGGAGCTGGTAGCTGTGGAAGACGCCCTCGTCGAGTGTGCGGCGGCGATTGCCGAGTATACTAACACCAGCGTCTTCGTCCCTGAGCGGGCTGAAGACGGCGGGGCGGCGCCACCGGAGTGGTTCGGGATGAACCCGGACTATGACGAGGACTCGGCGGAGGTGATCGGCTCCAGCGTCGAGGAGGAAGGCGAGGCGGAGGACGGAGGCGAGACGGAGGCACCAGAAGACGGAGCGGACAGCCAGCCTCAGCTCGACCGTGCCTCCAGCAATGAGCCGCGCACGACCGAGCCGGCTACCGCCGGAGGTGATCAAGCCGAGACTGCCCAGCCGGCTGCCCCAACGCCTGACACAGCCGTCTCTTCCGACCCTCCAAACCCTTCTGCCGTTTCCTAGGCTGCCGCCTTATCTTTATTTTATCTGCTTTAGTAATCTTTGAAGAACTTGTTAATTCGCACAATTCCACCCACGGGGTGTATTTTGAACTTATGCTTGAAGACTCGGCCAAGGGCCTTTGTTATGTAAATATTTATCCGAATTCTATCTTTTCTTGCTCATTGCTCCTTTGGCTTTTTCCTTTGCCGCCTTCCCTCCGTTGCCGTCTTTGCCATTCGGACAGCCGCTCTGCGGATTGCTGCTGGATCAAATGCTTGCCTACTTTGGGAAGGCAAGTACTTATCCTTTTTAGAGTTGTTTTAGCAAGTCGAATAGAAGGCGGCAAGCCGACTGCTCAAGAGTCGGTTTGCGAAAAAAAGGCTGGAAGCCGGCTTTAAGCTATGTTTTATGCTTTGAGTCCTTAGCCATTTTTCGTGTGGACGCCCATTCTTCCTTACTCCTGCCCACCAGACAGTCGCTCTGCGAACTGCGGCTTCTGACATGAGACGGCTTAGGCGCCACACACTACTTGTCCGGCTGCAGGAAGCATTTCATAGCGCAAGGCGGCAAGTCCCCGGGCCGACTAGTCGAACCCGGTGCCGAGCGGCATAACAAAGAGTAACATACTCGAAGGCATAATTCTTATCATATGGATAAAAGAGGGCAGTCCCCGAGCTCGTCTCGGGGGGCCCGAAGTTTTGGTACTTTAATACAAAAGGTGGCGTGGTACATATTGCATTAACTATAAAATCTTTGGAGGATATTTGCATTCCATGGCCGCTCCGTCTCTTTGCCGGAGTCGTCCCTCTTGCGTGCTCGGGGCTTCTGAGCATCGATCAGGTAGTAGGAGTCGTTGCCCAGCATGTTGCTGATGATAAAAGGGCCTTCCCAAGGCGCCGACAGCTTGTGCTGGCCGGCTGTCCGCTGGATCAGTCGGAGCACAAGGTCGCCCTCTTGGAAAGATCTCGGCCTGACCTTCCTGTTGTAGTATCTGCGCAAGCTCTGCTGGTAGATGCTGGACCGACTGAGTGCCAACAGCCGGCCCTCTTCCAGCAGATCGACGCCGTCTTGACGTGCTTCCTATGCTTCCTCCTCAGTGTACATGGTGACTCGCGGGGAGTCGAACTCTATGTCCGTTGGGATGACGGCTTCAACACCATAGACGAGGAAGAAGGGCGTGAAGCCGATTGAATTGTTTGGAGTCGTGCGCAGGCTCCAGAGGACGACTGGCAACTCGTCAAGCCAACAGCGGGCCGAACGCTCCAGCGGTTCGACCAGTCGAGGCTTGATGCCGGACAGAATGAGGCCGTTTGCTCGCTCTACCTGGCCGTTTGACTGCGGATGGGCAACGGACGCTAAGTCCAGTCGGATGCCCTGTGTCGTGCAGAAACGGGCCAAGGCACCTTTGGAAAAATTTGTGCCTTTGTCGGTGATGATGTTGTGTGGTATGCCGTACTGAATTGTGATGTCGGAGATGAAAGTCACGGCAGTCGGACCATTCAACTTCTTGATGGGCTTTGCTTCTATCCACTTGGTGAACTTGTCCACCGCGACAATTAAGTGAGTTAGGCCACCTCGCGCCGTCTTGAACGGTCCCACCATGTCCAGGCCCCAAACTGCAAAGGGCCAGGTGATGGGGATAGTCTTGAGTGCGGAAGCCAGTTGATGCGGCTTGGAGCGGAACTTCTGGCACCCCATGCATTTTTGGACCAATTCCTTGGCCTCTTCTAAGGCTGTCAGCCAGAAGAAATCATGTCGAAAGGCTTTAGCGACGAGTGCTCTTGAAGCCGCACGATGGTCGCACTCGCCTTGATGGATATCTTTTAGAATTGCTTGGCCTTGCTCTGGCTCTACGCAACGCTGGTAGACACCAGTGACGCTGCACCTGACCAGCTCTCTGTTGACTATGGTGTAGGATGCAGCTCGTCGTTGTACTTGCCGAGCTAAGATCTCATCAGTCGGTAGCTCTTTGCTCACCAGGAATTTAAGGATGGGCTGGGCCCATGAGGGTGCTGCTATTTCTTCGACTTTCAGAACTACGACTTGGACGAGGGCGGCTGGGCTGGGAGGCGGCGGGCTGGAGTCAGCAGCCACTTGTTGGATTGATGAAGTCCCCGGGCCGACTGGTGCAGCCCCCGGGCCGAGTTCTGGAGTCTTCGGGCTGGGCACCGCAGTCCCCGAGCCGGCTTCAATTGTGGTGATTCTGGAGCCATCTGCCAAATTTCTCGTGCCATCTGCAGGAGCTCTGGAGTCGGATCCGACTTCTTCGGGAGGAGCCGGCACAAAGATGGAGTCTAATTCTGGTGAAGGCTTGACAGACGGCTTGAGGAGGCGCTGAAGGGCGACTCCGGATGGTATTGCTTGACGGGTGGAGCCGATTCGTGACAGGGTGTCTGCTTGGTCGTTGTCGTTTTTGGCACATGGAGGAACTCGCACCCTTCAAAATATCTGCTGAGTTGCTGCATGAGGAAGCGGTAGCTCGCCATGTTTGCATCCTTGGCATCCCAGTCACCAGACGACTGCTGGACCACCAAGTCGGAGTCGCCATAACACATGATCCGGCGAATGCCAAGTTCTTTGGGAAGCCGGAGCCCGTGAATAAGCGCCTCGTATTCGGCAACGTTGTTGGAGGCGGCAAAATGGATTTGCAGTGCGTATTTGAGCTTGTCGCCTTTAGGAGAAGTGAGGACAACACCGGCTCCCAAGCCGGTGCGCATCTTGGAGCCGTCGAAATGCATCCGCCAATGGGTGGAGTCTGGCTCTGGCGGCAGGTACTAGGTCTCGGCCTAGTCTACAAGGAAGTTAGCCAGTGCTTGCGACTTGATGGCGGTGCGAGGCTGGTAGTAGATGGTGTAGGGAGCTAGCTCTATGGCCCACTTGGCCACTCGTCCAGAAGCATTTCGGCTTCCAATGATCTCGGCTAGTGGGGCTGTGCAGACCATAGTGATTGGATGCTCTTGAAAGTAAGGCTTCAACTTCTTGGCGGCAAAGTGCACGCCGTAGCACATCTTCTGGTAGTGGGGGTAGTTCTGCTTGGAGGTCGACATCACTTCGCTCAGGTAATATACTGGTCTCTGGACAGGTAGTGCTTTGCCTTCCTCCTTGCATTCCACCACAATGACTGTGCTGACTACCCGGATGGTGGCAGTGATGTATAGGAGCATGGGCTCCTTAGGAGTCGGAGCCGCCAGAACGGGTGGAGTAGTCAACATCTTCTTCAACTAGAGAAAAGCTTCGTCCGCCTTGTGGTTCCACTCGAAAAAAGTGGTCTTCTTCATGAGCTGGTATAAGGGGAGAGCTTTCTTGCCAGCCAACTGATGAATCGGCTGATGGACGCCAAGCAGCCAGTGAACTTTTGCACGTCCAACAGTCCGCTGGGTACTTCCATCCTCTCAATGGCCTTGATCTTCGCAGGGTTGCACTCTATGCCGCGTTCGGAGACCAAGAAGCCAAGGAGCTGGCTGGCTGGTACTCCGAAGACGCACTTCTCAGGGTTGAGTTTGATCTGAAATCGGCGCAGGTTCTCAAAGCTCTCCTTGACGTCTTCCCGCAGTGTTCCACGCTTCTCCGTCTTCACCACCACATCGTCCACGTAGACGTGGGTGTTTCTACCAAGTTGCTTGAGGAGGCACTTTTGCATGCAACGCTGAAACGTGGCACCGGCATTCCTCAGGCCAAACATCATGGTCAGGTAGCAGAAGGCTACGAATGGTGTGATGAAGGCGGTCTTCAGTCTGTCAGCCGGGTTCAGCTTGATATGGTGATATCTTGAGTATGCATCTAAGAAGCTCAACAGCTCGCATCCGGCTGCGGAGTCTATCACCTGATCAATCCTTGGCAAAGCGAGCAGGTCCTTAGGGCATGCCTTGTTGAGGCTAGTGTAGTCGATACATAGTCGCCACTGCTTGTTCTTCTTCAGCACCAGGACTGGGTTGGCTAGCCACTCTGGGAAGAATACTTCCATAATGAAGCCGGCTGCTAGGAGTCGGGCTATCTCTTCTCTAATAACTCTTCTCTATTCTTCTGACAGGCGGCGTAAGTGCTGCCTGACTGGCTTGACATCAGATTGGACATGTAACTTGTGCTCGGCGAATTCTGCCGGTACACCTGGCATGTCTTTGGAGGACCATGCGAAGATGTCCCGGTTCTCATGGAGGAAATCGACGAGCTCGCCTTCGTCTATTTGCTTGCCGGCCATCGCCACAACCCAATCAAAGAGCCGCTTCTCAGCTGCGATTACCATGGACTCGGCTAGCCGACTGCTTTCAGCCGCACAGGCGGACGACTTTCTGTAGTTGATGGCTATGGTCAGAATTCCCTTGGAACTCGGCATCTTCATCTTGAGGTAGGCGTAGTGTGGAACCGCCATGAACTTGGCCAAGGCAGGTCGGCCAAGCAACGCATGGTACGGGCTCTCGAGGTCCACCACTTCAAACCAAACTGGCTCTCGGCGGAAGTGATCTTTGTCTCCGAAGAGGACATCTATCAGGATCTTGCCGATGGGTGAGCAGGAAAGGCCAGGAACTATGCCATGGAATATAGTCCAGCTGTTCTGAAGCTGTCTTTGCTTGATTCCTAACTTCTCCATGGTGTCCTTGTACAAGATGTTGATGCTACTGCCTCCATTTATCAAAGCTCTTGAGAAACGAGCAGCTCGCCTATATGTGGCAAAGGTGGCATCGAAGACCAAGGCATAGGAACCAGGACTCAGCATCACCTCTGGATGTTCAGCCCTGCCCCAGCTGATAGGCTTCTCGGACCAGTGCATGAACTTTGGCGTCCCTGATGCTACTGCGTTCACCTCTTGCTGCTGCTACCGCCTGTTGCGTCGATCATCGGCCACACTGGTGAACACCACGTAGGCTCCGTGCTTCTCTGGGTACTCGTCTTGTACTGCGCCGACTGACCTGACAGCCGGCTGCTGGGGCGGAGGAGGAGGCTGCTGCCAGCCAGCGGGGGAGGCAGGAGGCCGTCTCCTTTGGCGATCCTGGTGAGCCAGTGGCATTTCTAGGTGGTGTGGTTGGACGGCTTCGCGCCACTGTGGAAGTTGCAGGGACCATCCAGAGTCTACTCGTATGAGAAAGCCGGCAACCAGTTGGGCTTTTCGCCCTTCTGTCGCTTGGGCGGGGGCTGCCCTTCCGGCTGCTGGTCTTCGACCGTTGCCACCTGCCGGCTGCTGGAAGCCAGCTGTGGGGCCTTGCGCTTGTGGTCGCTCTGCTGCTGTCATCGACTGGCGTCTCCAGCCGGGGTTCTAGGAGCCTGAGGGGCCACTTTGCCAGTCGCACTAACTTGAATCTCCGCCTTCATGGAGGAGTCGGCCGTGGCATACTTGTCGGCTATGATCAGCAGCTCGTCGAGGGTTTCTGGCTCGTCGTAGAGGAGCTTGTGCTTGAGGAGGGTGCCTTCTCTGCACCCGGCGGTGAAGTACTCAATAGCCTGCACCTCGTGCACGCCCTCGCAGGAGTTCCGGAGCCCGGCCCAACGCGTGAGGTAGTCGCGAGTCGACTCGTTGGGGCCTTGCACGCATAAGGAAAGCTGACGATGCTTGGGAGGCCGCTTGTATGTGCTAGTGAAGTTGCGGATGAAGGCGTCAGTGAAGTCGACCCAGCTACCCAGTTGGACAGAGAACCAGCTACACCCCGGACGGTGGGCTGCGTGGATGGCTCTCTCCCACCCCGCCCCTCCCACCACCACCTCCACCACCGCCAGCGTCCTACCTGTCCTACGGCGATCATGATCTCTGTGATTGAACCATGGATGGTCTTCTACATTGGGACTTTAACCCCGGCCTCAAGGTCGAGGACCAGGTTCGTAGGCGCTTCAGATCCATAGTGCATCTCTCTCCCACCCCTACCTCCAAGGAATTCTTCTTGGTGGTCACCTTTTCCTCAGCCTCTTTCCCCCTCTCTTGTGCTTCGGTTGGTTTGGCGTTGCAATGTTGTATTGGTGGCCTTGCTTCTGGTTTTAATGTTACGCACATTGGTGCCAAGAATTTTTGCTTCTCAGTGGCCTCCAACAAAGTGGGGCATTTTATCTATGCCCTAAGGGACAGAATTTGGCCATACTTTGTCTGCCATTTTGGGTTGTTTAAACAGCCTTGGAGTGTCCCATATGATGGGTCTGATCGTTGGAGTTCGTCCCAGGAAATTAATGAGTTATGGTCTCGGGATCCTAAAGCCATTTGGTCCAATCTTGGTTTTCTTGAGAAAAGTGCTGCAAAGGATTTTTCTTCTTCCACAGAATTGGCAAAATTTGGTCTCTCTAAACACGTTCCTACGAACTTGTTGAGTTCCTTTGAGGATGCTGCCGGTCATACCGTGGATGATTGCAACGCTCCTTGCTCCGACGAACTTCCGATCCATGCAACGGTGAAGTTTGGCAGTTTGGAAATTCCTCTTTCTGCGGTGGAAAATAATGCTCTTTCCAAAAGTTTTGTTGGCAAGGATCATATAGAGAGTAAATGGAGGAACATTCCTTTTGTTGTTTTGGAGCGTATGTTGGATTTGCGGCAGGCTCATTATGAGGAAGCAAACATCCAACAAATCTGTGATTTGAATGACTTGCCATCTTCGGAAGTCATCCATAATATCTTGGGGCGCTGCTCTCGGTGCTGGGCACAGAATCATCGGGTGACAAATTGTAATGCCAAATTATGTGACTCTTGCCGTAATTTCGAGAGGGCCTACTTTTGCGTGAAATCACCTATTGCTCAGCCCGTGATGGCCTGCACCATATGTAATAATCTGGCCCACCGTCGGGAATCTTGCCCTGGACTTCTATACTGTACAAGGTGCTCGTTCCTGGGCCATGGCCCAGCTGACTACGCGGATCATCTGTGCCGCCGTTTATTTTGGCGCAAGAAGAAGCTGGAGAGGCAGCGTATCCCCACCACGAATCCATGGCGCAGGACACATAAGCGGAATCCACCCATCCCAAAAATCAAACAGATTTGGCGTCCAAAAAAGATACCAGGAAATGGGGCCCTTTCCCATATCGCTATTGGCTTGACGTCTCCGCTTCCGGCCCCTCGCCACTTCCCTATTCTGACACCCCAGCTGACCAACGGGAAGCAAGGAAACTCTTCTCCCTGCTCGTCATCTCCGGCGACTACTGCAGCACCATCCACCGCCATGGCTAACTTCCCGGCCCGCCCTTTCCAGTTCGTGCCGATGGGAGGCCAGATCGAGCGGGGGCCGGACCATCGTCTTGCGCGCAATATGATCATGGTGGATGACCCGCCACTCAGCCATGAAAGGTACGCCCTGGTCACTGCCACCCCGCCGGTCCCTGATCATCAGAAGCAGCTGGTTCTGGATGAAGTAGTGCGCATCATGATTGAGGATTTTCACCTAGAGGTGCCAGATGCTTGTGTGTATCCCATTGGAGTTGGCATGGTAGCTTTTGCGGATGTAGCGCTCAGGGATCAGTTCATCCAGGAAAGCCCGCATCAATTAGATCCTCTCGATGATGGCATGACTTTCTCCTTTCTGCCCCATGATGAAGGGGAAAATATGCGTCAGTGCCCTTTTCAGTATGTAGCTTGGGTTCTGCTTCTAGCTTTTCCAATGGACTATCAGACGGATCATTATATCAACAAGGCTGTTTCTTGCTTTGGCAAGTTAGATATTTGGCACAGGCCGGGTCAGAATAAGGAGAGGGTCCTTGTCAGACTTATTATCAGCAATATTGCACAAGTTCCACACAGTCTGGTAATCAAACGCATTGGCACTTTGCCGGGCATGGGCAGGTCCTGGTCCGTTCCGGTGTATGTTCTTAATGGAAGGAATGTTCTCCTTGAACTGGTTGGCAATGAGGACGAGGCTCCTCCCATGAATGCTTCTCCACATCCTTATGAGCTGCCCTATCTGACAGCAGCGCAACAGTGGCTGCTTGACCATCAGCAGATGATGCAACAACAAATAGATGCGGCCTGGGAACAGCAAGCTCCTCTCCAACAGCAGCAGAATGACGAGTGGGGTGTTTGGCAGGTAGCACCCCCGCCATACAGAGGATTCAGCTTTCGCACTTTGTTCCAATATACTGGCCCCTCGCTCATGGATGGAGTGGAACAGGAAAGTAACATCTCTGATGATCCGCAAAGTGAATGGTCTGTTTATTCTGAAGTTGAGGAAGCTGCAGATGCTCTGATCCATGGTAGGGAAGTACCTGGTGCGCATTTTGTTCGAGTTGTGGGCGCATCTCACATGATGAGGGTGGGAGTTGAGGAAGAATTCTCTTTCCTCCAATTTCTCTGGATGATCTCTCTGGGCCAGTTCACTCGCTGCATTGAGGGACCCGACTCCTCTATTTTTCCTCTGAGCCATGGGTGCCTGCCTATAAACCCTCTTGCCTTCTATATGGCTGTTGCTCAGGCAATCACTAGAGGCAGATATGCTGTGAGCATTGGCAGTCCACTGGGGGCTAGCTTTGACCTACCTGTCTCCATCCCGCTGGAGATCTGGGATATGTATGCCCCACAGCTCACATCTACTGGGGGTGATGTGGTGTCTGAAATCTTTGTGGAAGCTCCTGCTACTTCAGTGCCTGTCGTGCATGCTGCTGAGACAACTAATCAGTATCTTCCGAGGATGATCGCGGCGGAAAAGGCCCCTATTGATACTGCTACGCTGCACCGCAGCTCTTGTTCCACAAAATATGACGGCTTCAGAATTCCACAGCGCACTGACATGAAGAAGGGGCAGTCCAGGGTGAAGCAGCGGGGCGCGCACTCTGTTACCTGCTCTTCCATGGCAACGGATCCCTGCGCCAACCTGCTGACCAGTGCCACTCCAGCGACAGGTGATCAGGTACCTCCCCCGATTCCTATCCCACAGCTACAATTTGTTGGCACTACACTCTGTGGGATCCCACCTGATGATCTGAGTTCTCAGAAACTCCTTGAGGGAGATCAAGGGGAGGCTGATCTGACGCTGCACTAGGAGGATGTCGCAGAATAAGGAATGGAATGTTCTTTGCTGGAACGTTTGCGGAATCAACTCTAAAAAGAAGCAGTTGGCGATCCATAATGCTATAGATATTAGTGGGTGTTCAGTGGTCTGTTTGCAAGAAACTAAGCGCGACTCTTTGGATGCTTCTTTTGTTAAGAAGTTCCGTCCGAAAAAATTTGATATGTTTGAATTTGTGCCCTCTGTTGGGAATTCAGGTGGCCTTATTACTATCTGGATGAGTTCGGTCTTTACTGGTGTTCCTATTTTCTCTGAAACATTTGCGCTTGGCGTTAGGCTCACCTCGACGCAATCTAGCGACTCATGGACGCTATTTAATATCTATGGTCCGTGTGTAGATCCTAATCGAACGATCTTCACCACTTGGTTGTTTGA
Organism: Aegilops umbellulata; assembly: GCA_032464435.1. Classification (NCBI taxonomy): domain Eukaryota; kingdom Viridiplantae; phylum Streptophyta; class Magnoliopsida; order Poales; family Poaceae; genus Aegilops; species Aegilops umbellulata. The sequence continues at coordinate 152,216,328 of CP136058.1, read as the reverse complement.
CATTGATATCCCCAACTGTGAAGATTGGCTCATGCTAGGCGACTTTAATTTTATCCGTGCACCAGACAACCGAGACAGGGGAGGGGGTGACATCGACGATGTGCTACTCTTTAATGAGTTTATCAGAAGGCAGTCATTAGTTGAGTTGCCGATCAAGGGCCGCTCCTTCACCTGGAGTAATATGCAAACGGATCCGTTGCTAGAACAACTTGACTGGCATTTTACTTTTGTAAATTGGGCCGCGAAGTATCCTAACACTGTCGTTATGCCTTTGGGTAAACCCACGTTCGATCACGTGCCCTGCTATGTCAGCATACAATCCAAAATACCCAAGTCCAAACTCTTTCGCTTTGAAGACTTTTGGATCAAACTGCCGGGGTTTTTTGATGTTGTCAAACGCTCATGGGGCAAACATTGCTATGCGCCAAATGCAGCCGCAGTGCTGTGCAAGAAACTCAAAACACTTCGGTACGAACTCAAGCAGTGGAGCAAGCAAAATTCCAGGCTCTCGATGCTCATCGACAATTGTAACAAATCCCTCCTGGAGATTGATGGCATAGAGGAGAAACGGCGTTTTTCCACTCCTGAGTCCAACTTCAGAGTTATCCTGCGACAACATCTTCTCCACTTATTGGATTGTAAGAAAACGTACTGGATGAAAGGTTGCACGGTCAGAAATTTCAAATTTGGAGATGGTAACACAAAATTCTTTCACAGGGCGGCCACTGAGCGGTACCGTAGAAACAGCATTGCATCTCTCAAACTGCCGGACGACTCGGTCATACACGATCATGTTGGCAAGGAGGCTATGCTTTTTCAGGCGTTCAAGGAACGACTTGGGTGCTCCCATCAGACCCACATGAAATTTGACCTGGCTCGGATCATCAAGAAGGTAGAAGGCCTCCATGCTCTATCTGCTCCCTTCACTCATAAGGAGATTGATGAGGTGATCAAAGAGATGCCGGCCGATCATGCTCCAGGCCCGGACGGTTTCAGTGGTAGTTTCATCAAATCATGCTGGCACATCATTAAAGGGGATTTCTATCGGCTGTGTTCGGAATTTCATGCAGGTACTCTGGACCTTGAGAGCCTGAATACAGGTTTTATAACTCTCATCCCTAAAATCCAGTCGCCAGAAACTGCTAACGATTATCGACCAATCACCCTGCTGAACTGCTGCCTTAAGATCCTGACCAAGCTCCTCGCTAACCGTTTGCAACGAGTTGTCCTCAAAATTATACATAGAAATCAGTATGGATTTCTAAAAGGCCGCTCAATTCAAGATTGCGTTGCGTGGGCGTACGAATTCGTTCATCAGTGTCAAGCCTCTGGGCGTGAGATTGCAATCTTAAAACTGGACTTCGCTAAAGCGTTCGACACGATTGAACTTGCTCCGATGATGGAAATTATGAAGCACATGGGTTTTGACAATCGGCGGCTGGGATGGATCAAATGCTTATTCGCGACGGCTAAATCCTCTGTTCTACTCAACGGTACACTGGGCAGGCAGTTCTTTTGCTTGCGTGGGGTACACCAAGGAGACCCGCTGTCCCCACTTATCTTTGTGCTCGCTGCATACCTACTGCAAGCTGCCATTAACGACTCCTACAGAGCGGGCAATCTCCATCTACCAATCCCAACTAGGGACGAGAACTTTCCTGTGATTCAGTACGCCGACGACACAATCCTTGTGTTGCCCGCTGAGGAGAACCAAGCTAAAACCATCAAGTCCATCTTGCAGGACTATGCATCCTCGGTGGGGCTGCACATCAACTTTCAGAAGTCAACTCTCATTACAGTCAACACCGACGCGGACACCACCGCGCGTTTAGCGCGGGTCTTTGGCTGCGCCGTTGGATCCATGCCATTTTCATACCTAGGGTTGCCCATGGGAACGGCCAGGCCGACTGTCTCAGACCTCATGCCGCTGGTGTCGTCGGTTGAGCGCAAACTCTCCACGGCAGCCTCTCTGCTTGACCTTGGCTCGAAGCTCACACTAGTGAACTCGGTGGTGACCTCCCTGCAATCTATGCAATGTGCTCCATCAGGATTCCCCCAAAAATACTTGAGCATTTGGACAAACTGCGGCGATACTGTCTTTGGGCAAAAAACACGGACGATGGTCTGAAATCTATCTCTCTGGCGGCCTGGGAGTTAGTTTGCAGGCCCAAGAACAAGGGTGGGCTCGGGGTGCTCGACCTGAAAATCCAAAATCAGGGTCTGCTGCTCAAACAGTTGCACAAATTCTATAACCATGCGGACATCCCATGGGTTGATTTTGTGTGGAACATGTACTATGAAGGCATGGTCCCGCATGCTTCTGGAACATGTGGGTCGTTCTGGTGGAAGGACGTCATGAATTTGGCGCCAACCTATAGAGCGATCACTTCGGTTGAGGTGGGGGACAGGAGCTCAACTTTGTTCTGGAAAGATGCCTGGCACGGTGACACTCTGGCTGACAGTCACCCTACCTCCGTCAGATTGGTGCCGCTTCCAAGCGCCCGAGGGCTCCACCGGATTGGGCTGCGCCAGAGGCCGACCTCACCTTCGGCTGAGAAGACCACCCCAACTCTACCGCCCGCTCGGGCAAGCTCCCAATGCTCTGCACGCCTACCATCTGCAACGTGGATGTTACCAAGACCGTCATCGACGGTGGTGCAAGCCTCAACTTGCTCTCCGTAGAGGCCTTCAGCCTTCTTCATGTGCCACTCGAGCGGCTCAGTCTCAGCAAGCCTTTCTCAGGAGTTGGTGGCGGCACTGCCCACTCTCTGGGATAGAACCGCCTTCCCGTCACCTTTGGCATGCGCGACAACTACCGCACCGAGCTAGTCGACTTCGACATCGCCCGCATCGGCCTCCCGTACAACGCCATCCTCGGGTACCTAGCTCTCGCCCAGTTCATGGCGGCGACTCATCCGGCCTACAACCTCATGAAGATGCCTGGGAGCAAAGGCATCCTCACCATCAAGGGGGACACCAAGGAGGTCGTGACGGCACTCAGGCTCGCCCTCAAAATCGCGACGGCGGCGCAGCCCGCCGACGCGGGCGCCTCCGAACCCAAGGGAGCCATGCCGACCAAGAAGAAGCAGTAGTTCACACAAGACAAGGCGGAAACCAAGCAGGTGCCGGTTAATGAGGACAGGCCCTCAGGAGCCACCTTTTCCATAGGTGCCAGCCTCGACCCAGGGCACGAGGAAGCATTGGTGAAGTTCTTGCGTGCAAACAAGGATATATTCGCGTGGTGGCCCAATCAGCTGGTAGGAGTCCCGAGAGAGGTAATTCAGCATCATTTAAGGGTATGCCCCAATGTACGCCCTGTGAAGCAGCGGGCGAGACGGCAGTCCACTGAGAAGCTGGCCTTCATCGTCCAAGAGACCCGCAAGCTGGAGGCGGCGGGTGCCATTCGCGAGGTTTGGTATCCCGAGTGGTTGGCAAACCCCGTCGTAGTGCCGAAGAAAGGCGGGAAGGAACGGATGTGCTTCGACTTCACCAACCTTAACAAAGCCTGCCCCCAAGATCCGTTCCCGTTCCCCCGCATCGATCAGATCGTCGACTCCACCGCCTAATGCGACCTGCCGTGCTTCCTGGACGCGTTCTCAGGTTATCACCAGATCAAAATGGCGGTGGAAGATGTGGAGAAGACAGCCTTCCTGACCCCGTGTGGGGTGTACTGGTACACCTGCATGCCCTTTGGATTGCGCAACACACGGGCGCAACCTTTCAGTGGGTGATGCACATCTCCTTAGGGCGACAGCTTGGAAGAAACACAGAGGCCTACCTCAACGATATCGTGGTGAAATCTCGGGAGACGAGGACCTTGATCCAAGACCTGGAAGAGACCTTCGAGAGCCTGCGCCAGGTGAACTTGCGGCTTAACCCGGAGAAGTGTGTATTCGGTGTCCTTTCCGGCAAGCTGCTTATCACGACCGGTTTTCCGGGTATTAATTTCCAGAAAATGGCCGTCGTGCTCATTAGCCCCAGGATTACTGTTAGCTGATGAGGCATCAACTTGATACAGAAATTCCAAGCGAGAAAATATAGAATATGCAGTACAAGGCTATTTTGGCCTGTGAGTACAACAAAAGCTTTCTAGTGGTTGATGGCGGAAGCGGTTTTTGAAACATCAATGTCTGTGGAACTCCATTTCCCACAGGAACAGCTGACCAGGTCAACTCCTATCTTCGCGAGGCTGCTATCACTGTTGGCTTAGTTTCCAGGCTGCCATCGCAACGCTCCTCTCCATGCAGAAATCTAGCCAAGACAATAGCCAGGGACAAGCCAGTGAGTACTTTGAATGTACTCGCAAACATTATGAACATTGGGATAATATAATTGATAATCATGCACTGAAATATTCTATGATCACATCATCATTCATAAAATAAAATCTCTGATGCATGCAAGCAGGTTATTTATATGGATATGCAACAAGGTAGTGGAAGTAAAATGCTGCAGTCGGGCGTCTGTGCAACACCACATAAAGGACTTATAGATTAAATAAGTAACAAACAAGGCCACAGTCGGGCGTCTCAGCGACACCACATAAAGGGCTTATAAGGTAAATAAATAACAAGCATGCCACAGTGGGGCGTCTGGGCGACGCCACATAAAGGGCTTATAAAGTAAATAAATAACAAGCATGCCACAGTCGGGCGTCTGGGCGATGCCACATAAAGGGCTTATAAAGTAAATAAATAACAAGCATGCCACAGTCGGGCGTCTGGGCGACGCCACATAAAGGGCTTATAAAGTAAATAAATAACCAGCATGCCATAGTCGGGCATCTGGGCGACGCCACATAAAGGGCTTATAAAGTAAATAATCGCATTGAATATCCACGGGGTAGAACCGTCCCAGGGATACTCAATAGTATAATGGGTTAGTCCGTATTAATAACAATAATCATAATCATCATAGTAGTACAAGTCACAAGTCATGATCCATGTTTTGATTAAGCAATTTCTCTTCCGAAAACCGACACTTGACCCATCCAAGACTGTAATCCTTAACCATGGACACGGCTATTCGAATAGATTTAATCTCTGCAGAGGGTGTACTCTTTACCCACGACTAACGGATTCCGTTAGTCCATCGGGACTAACTCCGTCTGCGGTCTTTTGATTGAAAACACACCAATCCGCACACACCAGCCTAACTTACCGGTGTCTGGAAATCACCCACGACACCCGTTAAGCAAAACTCTAAGTGGGGAGGCTACAACCTCGACGTAGCATGGGATCACAAAATTTATACCGCGCGCAAACTAGGGGAGCTACCCCTTCGGCTACAACCGAAACACCCATGCCCCCGGGTCAGGTGGCATGCCTACCGGATGCCTCCGGTATCTTCCACCATGGCCTCTCTGTATGGTGTGTGCTAGGAAAGGGGTTGACAACTTACTGAACCGTACCCCACCTATGGCAGGGACAAGTGGTAGTACGAAACAAGCATGGGGGTTAACGGAACAAGACTCCATCTATGGTCGACTCAGGAGGTTTTAGGTAGTCCCTGTATGATTAGCATAACGAATATATTTCATCAAATAGACAGACTCACCACTCATCGTACCCTTCATGCCATGCCGGACACACTCGTTCGACGAGGAACTAGGGACAAGCTCGGGTCTACCCAAGATAGAGACTTTCCCGTTTTCCTTCCGGTGGGCACGAACGGCATACGAGGATGATCATTATCACAAACATGTCCATTTCCAACAGCAAGGAAATTTCAAATATGCATTTATGCAAATGATCACATCACCACATAAAATAACGAGTTCCACGTATTGAGGTGGTGTCATAAACGTGTCAAACAATGCATGCAAAATATTATGCCAGGGCTCAGAATGCTTGCCTTCAAAGTGTAGAGAGTCAGGGTGCGTCCAAAACTTTTGAAAGCTTGCTTCTCTCTCTCCAAGGTCCTATATTAAATAAATTTGAATCAAGACACAAATTAAAAACCAGCACAAAAAGTTGTCTGACAAATTTTCAAATAAATCTTAAAATAAACAAGACAATATTTGAGAGAGGTAGGAAAAATAATCAACTCATTTGGAGTTATAATTAAAAAGTTATATGCAGTCAAAGTTGTGGTCTAACTGGTTTAAAAAAATCAGAAAAGGAAACAGTTCGAACGGGATTACGCTTTTGCACAGAGGAGACGTACTTGAGCTTTTACGCCTCCACTTATCCAGCGTGGACGGCGCGTGAGTCACCGACAGTGGGCCCGGGGGACCCACTGGTCAGGTTTGACTAGTCGACCTCCCTCCTCTTCCTCTGCCCGAGCGGAGGCGGGACTCCGGCGATGCTCGCCGGCGAACGGCGGCACCGTTCGGGAAACAGAGGTCACCCGCGGGCTCAGGGGATCGAGGCGCTCACTCCGGTAGTCGCTACGGTCTCGGGGGTGGACGGAGCTGCCGGCGGCGAGCTTTGCAGCAGACGGTGGCCGTCGGGCAAAGTGATTTTTCTCTCGCGGCGAGTCCCGATCAAAATCGAGAAGGGGGATGGATACACTAGGAGGGGAGGGAGTTCCTGGTGAAGAGAGTGGAGAGAAGGAGGCTCTGGTGGCGCCGGAACGGCCGGGGCAGTGGTGGCGGCTGCAGTCGTCGGAGGTGGGGAAGAAGACCTCCCCGGGTCGATTGGCTGCCATGGAAAAACTAGGGGAGCATGCTGAGGCTGCCTCGCGTATAGAGCGTGCTCGGGGGCCTCTCTTTATAGTGCAACGAGGTCGGTTTGCGGCGGCCGTGGATAAGTTCACCGCCGAACCGCCTCCTTGTAGCGGCAGGGTGCCGTGGCGGCGACGAGAGCTAGAGGACACGTGAGAGGATGAGGCTGAGCTGTTCCAGGGGCAGGTGGCGAGCAGCTGAGGCTTGGGCGGCACCGACCTGGCAGAAACGCGCTACGGACGCCGGCGTGCCGCCAAGGGCCCTGACGGTGGTGCTGCAGGGCACCAGGGCTTCTTGGCGTGTTGCGGAGAGAGGGAGAGTGCGTGGCGTGGCTCTGTGGTGTGGGCAAAACCAGGGGCGCGACATGGCGACTCGGGCGTGGCACGTGCAAAACGCGCGCTCTGCTCGCGCCCAGAGCACGCACTGAACGTGCTCGATGAAATGCCAGTGTATGCTACAGGTTGCGGGTGAGGCTGGAAAGAATCAGGGCTAGGCTGGGGTTAGTCAGAGGGTAAAGGGACATGGTCGTTAGGTCAGGTGGCCAAGTTCACAAAGTAAACTTGAAATCATGCCAAATCTGGCTATGCACACAGGGTGTTTGTCAAAATGCCAAGGGCATCTAGGCAATACTTGGGGTGGCCAATTTTTCCAGATCAGTGTGTCTCTGGATGGATAAGGGGGTGGTGAAGCTAGTTTGACAAAAGTAAAAACTTGTTAGTGCAAGTTGTGCAAAACTTCAGTTTTTGACAGAAAGAAGAGGGCATGATTGCAAGCACTTAGAATCATCCAATGGGTCCACTCTCCTGGACTTAAGGGTTTGGCAAAGTGCACTACAAGCAGGAGAAAGCTCAAGGGTAAAGGAGCAAGTTAGAAGATGGTTGCAGTACAATTCACCAAGTTGCACCAGAATAGAAAAGAGGTTGATTCACTCAGTTTTCCCAAATAACATCACTGGGTTTTTGCATAAAGTTGAAAGATAAGCTACTACCAGCATCCCAAAATTTTGGTGGAGGCTAGAAAGAAGTATTTAAATGAGTTGTAGTGCAAAATTGCCCACTGGACCAGAGAAGAAAATTGGGTGTAGAGCTCAGAATATTTCATGAATAAAAGATATTTTTGAATAAAAGTGATTTAAAAACATCACATGACATCTCCAAATTTTGGTTTGAATTTTAAGTGAATTTATCAAATGGTTGTAGTTCAAATATGGCCATATAACCTTGGAAAAACCATTTTTCAAGAAAATAAAGATTAAGCAAATTAATTATGTAATTAGTTCCACTAATAAAAGAAGAGTTTTTTCTGAGAGGTTAAACAAGTCCAGTAACATATTTGAAAAGTTTTCACTTTGGGGAAAAACTCCATACTAACAAGGGAGAAAATGGTTCAAACATAAAAAGGGAGCCCAGAAAATAAAAGTTTTAATTTCCTGACAAAATTTTAATTTATTAAAACAAGGCCAAATTTTTGTGGTGTCACAACACTACCACCCTTAAGAGAAAATCTCGTTCTCGAGATTTGCTAAGAGTTGTTTTAATAAAGATAATCCACGTCGTGGGAAGGTGTAGATGCAGCAACTCAGGGAAAAGAAATCTCACTCCAGGATTTTTCGCGAGAGAAAACGGAAATTGCACTAGAGTCAAACCGCAACAGAGCTACTCACATTAATAGAAACGAAATGATTTACTCGCCGCGGAAACTCGGGGCTACCACACATAAGTTATCACACATAAACAATATTGCAGTACTAAACACAACAGTGACGTCTAAATTGAAAACGGTAACTGGACGGGGTCCCGAGAAAATGTCTCTGGTACTGGGATACACTCCTCTTCTATTGGGGAAAGTGGATTGACCAGTCGATGAATGCGTCTCTCCTGGTCGGGCCTCAGTGATCTGCCGATGGCGATCTGAGGGTTTAGATCCGTGAGGCTCTGGAGATAACCCATCACACATTGGGTTAAACGTTCTTGAGCGATGACGTACTGGACAAGGTTGGCCAGGACTGGGTCTCTCTCAATTCGTCCATCGGGAAAAGATGTTACTCCTCCGGGCGCTGCACGACTCGGGAAGTAATAATACCCTCGTTCGCTAGCATAGGGTACCGCGAATCGAAGGCGAGCAAGCGCTTCATATGCAGCAGTTTCTACGGCCATATGTGGGGTTGGCATAGATTTCCCCACGAAGGAGACCTCTGTTGGGTCTTGGTTTGGGTTTACGGGAGGGATGTGCACTGCTGCCCAGTATCTCGAGGTGGAAGGGGTGATTCTCGATTTGAACAGCTCGTACTGGGGTGGCTGGGTAGAACCCATGGTACTGCAGGTAAAATCCCACAATATCTTGACAAAACTACCTGGGGTTGCATCTGGAGTTCTCAGATAAATACTAGGGCTCGGCATGGCAAGAAATGGTTGTGAGGATGGTGCACAAGGTGAGGGGTGCTTGGCAGGGTCACGTGGTGGCCTTTTAATAGCACCGGAGCTGGGTCATTTTACCGTGGTGAAAGGTATTGAATTCGCCAGCTCAGCTCCAAGGGTCGGGGTCGAAGCCACAGATACATATCTCACCAAAGTGACGTATCACTTTGGGGATTGTCGGGGTAGTTTTTTGGAAACTATGCCTGGGGCAGAAATTTATACCGCATGCTGACATATCCATGCAAGGCTACTATTTAAAATAGAGGCACGACGACAGGCTCCGTTAATATATAAGGTCACATGATTACAAAGCGAGGATACACTGGGACTCGACACTACTCGAGTGACTTAGTCTAACTCGTTGACATCCAAGCGGGCATGCCTTGTGGATGTCGAGGCTTCTCCACGGGTCTCACCGTCGAAATTAGCTGGAGCGGGTTGAGGGGCTGCAGGCTCGGGGTAGCGATGATGACCATCTCGGGGATTGTTGGCCACAATCCCGTTGGAGTGTGCTCCCAAGAGGCGACGAAGCACTTCTGGGGTCATCAAAGCACCTTCGTTGATGGATGGGGCTGACCTCAGGGTCTCGATCGGTTGTCCGAACAGCACGACTGGGTTGTCGGCGTCGGGCTCGTTTTCTTCTCTCGTCGGGGCTCGACGAACCAGCTCTCCACTGGCTGCGATCAGATCAATGGTGATTTGATCGAACAGTTCCTCTAGTGAACCTACATAGCGCACTAGGTGCAGCAATGTTGGATCTGTCTCGTGATCTCCATTGGCAACTTGGGGTGGTCTACCATACCCTTCACGTCTGGTGTAGTAGTGGAACGAGTGACAGTTAACTCTGGGCGACAAGTGCCGGAGATGAACTATAGCTTCTCGAGCAGCTAGTTGGATGGCTTGTGGCTCAAAGGAAGTTGTCCTTACGGTGAACCTGTAGGGGCGTTCGGGCGCTAGACCCCTACCGTAGACGTGCATAGTGGCCCAGAATTGACGGTCCTCGCCGCTCATCGGTCCTTGGTACACAACATATTCTGGGGGCTCTTCTAACGCATAGGCACGACGGGTGAGGTTTGCGAGTATGGTCAGAAAGCCTCCAAGGTTGGTTGTTGTGGTCTCATTGTGCACGACAGGGCCAGGCATTAAGGCTCGGTTTGGTGTAGTGGCTGTGCTGTGCTGGGTTGGGGCTAGCGTGCCCTTTTTATAGGGAAAGGAGACGGAGTCTTCCTTCGCACGCTTGCGAATGGGACAACTTTAGGTGTTGGTCACTGGCGCGTGATCGACGGGCTAGGTTGATAGGTTGGGCACCGACTGCCAAAAGGTGTCGGGTCACTGTGTGGCTATCTTGCACGAGAAGCTTGGCTGGGGTTCGGTTATGGTCTCATGGGTTGGTTTGCCTAAGATTATTGACCTGGCTAAGATAGGATTAGCCAATGGTCAGCCTGGCTCTGATACCAAGCCTGTCGCGACCGGTTTTCTGGGTATTAATTTCCAGAAAATGGCCGTCGTGCTCATCAGCCCCAAGATTACTGCTAGCTGATGAGGCATCAACTTGATACAGAAATTCCAAGCCAGAAAATACAGAATATGCAGTACAAGGCCATTTTGGCCTGTGACTACAACAAAAGTTTTCTAGTGGTTGATGGCGGAAGCAGTTTTTGAAACATCAATGTCTGTGGAACTCCATTTCCCACAGGAACGGCTGACCAGGTCAACTCCTATCTTCGCGAGGCTGCTATCACCGTTGGCTTAGTTTCCGGGCTGCCATCGCAACGCTCCTCTCCATGCAGAAATCTGGCCAAGACAATAGCCAGGGACAAGCCAATGAGTACTTTAAATGTACTCGCAAACATTATGAACACTGGGATAATATAATTGATAATCATGCACTGAAATATTCTATGATCACATCGTCAGTCATAAAATAAAATCTCTGATGCATGCAAGTAGGTTATTTATATGGATATGCAACAAGGTAGTGGAAGTAAAATGCCGCTGTCGGGCGTCTGTGCGACACCACATAAAGGACATATAGATTAAATAAGTAACAAACAAGGCCACAGTCGGGCGTCTCAGCGACACCACATAAAGGGCTTATAAGGTAAATAAATAACAAGCATGCCATAGTCGGGCGTCTGGGCGACGCCACATAAAGGGCTTATAAAGTAAATCAATAACAAGCATGCCACAGTCGGGTGTCTAGGCGACGCCACATAAAGGGCTTATAAAGTAAATAAATAACAAGCATACCACAGTCAGGCGTCTGGGCGACGCCACATAAAGGGCTTATAAAGTAAATAAATAACCAGCATGCCACAGTCAGACGTCTGGGCGACGCCACATAAAGGGCTTATAAAGTAAATAATTGCATTGAATATCCAGGAGGTAGAACCGTCCCAGGGATACTCAATAGTATAATGGGTTAGTCCGTGATAATAACAATAATCATAATCATCATAGCAGTGCAAGTCACAAGTCATGATCCATGTTCTGATTAAGCAATTTCTCCTCCGAAGACCGACACTTGACCCATCCCAGACTGTAATCCTTAACCATGGACACGGCTATTCGAATAGATTTAATCTCTGCAGATGGTGTACTCTTTACCCAGGAGTAACGGATTCCGTTAGTCCATCGGGACTAATCCCGTCTGCGGTCTTTTGATTGAAAACACACCAATCCGCACACACCAGCCTAACTTACCGTTGTCTGGAAATCACCCACGACACCCATTAAGCAAAACTCTAAGTGGGGAGGCTACAACCTCGACGTAGCATGGGATCACAAAATTTATACCGCGCGCAAACTAGGGGAGCTACCCCTTCGGCTACAACCGAAACACCCATGCCCCCGGGTCAGGTGGCATGCCTACTGGATGCCTCCGATATCTTCCACCATGGCCTCTCTGTACGGTGTGTGCTAGGAAAGGGGTTGACAACTTACTGAACCGTACCCTACCTATGGCAGGGACAAGTGGTAGTACGAAACAAGCATGGGGGTTACCAGAACAAGACTCGATCTATGGTCGACTCAGGAGGTTTTAGGTATTCCCTGGATGATTAGCATAATGAATATATTTCATCAAATAGACAGACTCACCACTCATCGTACCCTTCATGCCATGCCGGACACACTCGTCTCGACGAGGAACTAGGGACAAGCTCGGGTCTACCCAAGATGGAGACTTTCCCGTTTTCCTTCCGATGGGCACGAACGGCATACGAGGATGATCATTATCACAAACATGTCCATTTCCAACAGCAAGGAAATTTCAAATAAGCATTTATGCAAATGATCACATCACCACATAAAATAACGAGTTCCACGTACTGAGGTGGTGTCATAAACGTGTCAAACAATGCATGCAAAATATTATGCCAGGGCTCAGAATGCTTGCCTTCAAAGTGTAGAGAGTCAGGGCGCGTCCAAAACTTTTGAAAGCTTGCTTCTCTCTCTCCAAGGTCCTATTTTAAATAAATTTGAATCAACACACAAACTTAAAACCAGCACAAAACGTTGTCTGAAATTTTTTCAAATAAATATTAAAATAAAGTATACAATATTTGAGAGAGGTAGGAAAAAGAATCAACTCATTTGGAGTTATAATTAAAAAGTTATAGGCAGTCAAAGTTGTGGTCAAACTGGTTTAATCAGAAAAGAAAACGGTTCGAACGGGATTACGCTTTCGCACAGAGGAGACGTACTTGAGCTTTTACGCCTCCACTTATCCAGCGTGGACGGCGCGTGAGTCACCGACAGTGGGCCCGGGGGACCCACTGGTCAGGTTTGACTAGTCGACCTCCCTCCTCTTCCTCTGCCCCGAGCGGAGGCGGGACTCCGGCGATGCTCGCCGGCGAACGGCGGCACCGTTCGGGAAACGGAGGTCACCCGCGGGCTCAGGGGATCGAGGCGGTCACTCCGGTAGTCGCTACGGTCTCGGGGGTGGACGGAGCTGCCGGCGGCGAGCTTTGCAGCGGACGGTGGCCGTCGGGCAAAGTGATTTTTCTCCCGCGGCGAGTCCCCATCAAAATCGAGCAAGGGGATTGATACACTAGGAGGGGAGGGAGTTCCTGGTGAAGAGAGTGGAGAGAAGGAGGCTCTTGTGGCGCCGGAATGGCCGGGGCAGTGGTGGCGGCTGCAGTCGTCAGAGGTGGGGAAGAAGACCTCCCCGGATCGATTGGCTGCAATGGAAGAACTAGGGGAGCATGCTGATGCTGCCTCGCGTATGGAACGTGCTCGGGGGCCTCTCTTTATAGTGCAACGAGGTCGGTTTGCGGCGGCCGTGGATAAGTTCGCCGGCGAACCGCATCCCTGTAGCTGCAGGGTGCCGTGGCGGCGACGAGAGCTAGAGGACACGCGAGAGGATGAGGCTGAGCTGTTCCAGGGGCAGGTGGCGAGCAGCTGAGGCTTGGGTGGCACCGAACTGGCAGAAACGCGCTGCGGACGCCGGCGTGCCGCCAAGGGCCCTGACAGCGGTGCTGCAGGGCACCAGGGCTGCTTGGCGTGTTGTGGAGAGAGGGAGAGTGCGTGGCGCGGCTCTATGGTGTGGGCAAAACCAGGGCGCGACGTGGTGACTCGGGCGCGGCACGTGCAAAACGCGCGCTCTGCTCGCGCCCAGAGCACGCACTGAACGTGCTCGACGAAATGCCAGTGTATGCTAGAGGTTGCGGGTGAGGCTGGAAAGAATCAGGGCTAGGCTGGGGTTAGTCAGAGGGTAAAGGGACATTGTGGTTAGGTCAGGTGGCCAAGTTCACAAAGTAAACTTGAAATCATGCCAAATCTGGCTATGCACACAGGGTGGTTGTCAAAATGCCAAGGGCATCTAGGCAATACTTGGGGTGGCCAATTTCTCCAGATCAGTGTCTCTCTGGATGGATAAGGGGGTGGTGAAGCTAGTTTGACAAAAGTAAAAACTTGTTAGTGCAAGTTGTGCAAAACTTCAGTTTTTGACAGAAAGAAGAGGGCATGATTGCAAGCTCTTAGAATCATCCAATGGGTCCACTCTCCTGGACTTAAGGGTTTGGCAAAGTGCACTACAAGTAGGAGAAAGCTCAAGGGTAAAGGAACAAGTTAGAAGATGGTTGCAGTACAATTCACCAAGTTGCACCAGAATAGAAAAGAGGTTTATTCACTCAATTTTCCCAAATAACATCACTGGGTTTTTGCATAAAGTTGAAAGATAAGCTACTACCAGCATCCCAAAATTTTGGTGGAGGCTAGGAAGAAGTATTTAAATGAGTTGTAGTGCAAAATTGCCCACTGGACCCGAGAAGAAAATTGGGTGTAGAGCTCAGAATATTTCATGAATAAAAGATATTTTTGAGTAAAAGTGATTTAAAAACGTCACATGACATCTCCAAATTTTGGTTGGAATTTTAAGTGAATCTATCAAATGGTTGTAGTTCAAATATGGCCATATAACCTTGGAAAAACCATTTTTCAAGAAAATAAAGATTAAGCAGATTAATTCTGTAATTAGTTCCACTAATAAAAGAAGAGTTTTTCTTGAGAGGTTAAACAAGTCCAGTAACATATTTGAAAAGTTTTCACTTTGGGGGAAAACTCCATACTAACAAGGGAGAAAATGGTTCAAAAATAAAAAGGGAGCCAGAAAATAAAAGTTTTAATTTCCTGGCAAAATTTTAATTTATTAAAACAAGGCCAAAATTTGGGGGTGTCACACTGTTGGGATTCCTCGTGTCCCACAGGGGGATCGAGGCGAACCAGAAGAAGATCAAAGCCATTGAGGACATGAGCCCACCGCAAACCCTCAGAGAAATGTGATACGTCTCCAACGTATCTATAATTTTTGATTGTTCCATGCTATATTATATTCTGTTTTGGACATTATTGGGCTTTATTATACACTTTTATAATATTTTTGGGACTAACCTATTAACCGGGGCCCAGCCTAGAATTGCTGTTTTTTGCCTATTTCAGAGTTCTGCAGAAAAAGAATATCAAACGGAGTCCAAACGGAATGAAACCTTCGGGAACGTGATTTTCGGAAAGAACGTGATCCAGAGGATTTGGACCCTACATCAAGAAAGCTACCAGGAGGGCATGAGGTAGGGGGCGCGCCTACCCCCCTGGGTGCGCCCTCCACCCTCGTAGGCCCCACGTTGCTCCACCGACATACTTCTTCCTCCTATATATACCCACGTACCCCCAAACTACTAGATACGGAGCCAAAAACCTAATTCCACCGCCGCAACCATCTGCACCCGTGAGATCCCATCTTGGGGCCTTTTTCGGAGCTCCACCAGAGGGGGCATCGATCATGGAGGGCTTCTGCATCAACACCATATCCTCTCCGATGATGTGTGAGTAGTTTACCTTAGACCTTCGGGTCCATAGTTATTAGCTAGATGGCTTCTTCTCTCTTTTTGGATCTCAATACAATGTTCTCCCCCTCTCTTGTCGAGATCTATTCGACGTAATCTTCTTTTGCGGTGTGTTTGTTGAGATCGATGAATTGTGGGTTTATGATCAAGTTTGTCTATGTATTTGAATCTTCCCTGAATTCTTGTATGTATGATTGGTTATCTTTGCAAGTCTCTTCGAATTATCAGTTTCGTTTGGCCTACTAGATTGATCTTTCTTGCAATAGGAGAAGTGCTTAGCTTTGGGTTCAATCTTGCGGTGTCCTTTCCCAGTGACAGTAGGGGCAGCAGGGCACCTATTGTATTGTTTCCATCGAGGATAACAAGATGGGGTTTATATCATATTGCATGAGTTTATCCCTCTACATCATGTCATCTTGCTTAAAGTGTTACTCTGTTCTTATGAACTTAATACTCTAGATGCATGCTGGATAGCGGTCGATGTGTGGAGTAATAGTAGTAGATGCAGGCAGGAGTCGGTCTACTTGTCTCGGACGTGATCCCTATATACATGATCATACCTAGATATTCTCGTAACTATGCTCAATTCTGTCAATTGCTCAACAGTAATTTGTTTACCCACCGTAATACTTATGCTCTTGAGAGAAGCCACTAGTGAAACCTATGGCCCCCGGGTCTATTTTCCATCATATTAATCTTCCAACACTTAGCTATTTTCATTGCCTTTTATTTTACTTTGCATCTTTATCATAAAAATACCAAAAATATTATCTTATCATATCTATCAAATCTCACTCTCGTAAGTGACCATGAAGGGATTGACAACCCCTTTATTGCGTTGGTTGCGAGGATTTATTTGTTTGTGTAGGTGCGAGGGACTTGTGCGTGGCCTCCTATTGGATTGATACCTTGGTTCTCAAAAACTGAGGGAAATACTTACGCTACTTTGCTGCATCACCCTTTCCTCTTCAAGGGAAAACCAACGCAGTGCTCAAGAGGTAGCAAGAAGGATTTCTGGCGCCGTTGCCGGGGAGGCTTACACAAGGTCAATTCAAGATTTGGACTCCCGACAATGAGCCATTTCTGGCGCCGTTGCCGGGGAGTCTACGCAAAATTCAACATACCAAGTACCCATCACAAACCCTTATCTCCCGCATTACATTATTTTCCTTTTGCCTTTCGTTTTCCTCTCCCCCACTTCACCCTTGCCGTTTTATTCACCCTCCTTCCGTTCGATCTTGTGTTACCATGTACCTTCTTTTTGCTTGCATCTTCTCTTGCTAAAAGTTTATGGATCCTCATCCACTTGTTAATCTCTTTAAGAGATCCAATTATGATGAACCTATTGCTAGTGAGTTGAGTGCACTAGATTATCTTTATGAGGTTTTGCTTGAAATCCGTGAATCTGAAAATTGTAATGAAGTGCTTTATGAAGTGATTCATGATAGATCTTTGAATAAAAAGCATGATTGCAATTATTTTACTATAAATTCTCTTGATGTCAAGTTTGCTAATAATATGCAAAACCCTAAGCATGGGGATGCTAGTTCTGATATGTCTACTACTTGTTGCAATGATCATGATTTGGGTGATTCTTCTTATGATCTTGAAATTTATTTAATCCCCATGATGAATATGAGATTGATAATACTGTTTGCAACAATATTGAATGTGGGTTCGGAAGAGCGTCAACTTTAGATCCCACATATTTTGAGAATGTTCAACATTATGGTATTTTTGATAAAAGTGGGTTTGGAGAGGTCATGACTTTAGTTAATATTAATCCCACTATTTTGGAAGAGCATCAACTTCGAATGCATGTGGATCGTGTTGAGAATATGTTATTTGATAGCTATTTTGTTGAATTTGCTTATGATCCCACATGTAATTATTATGAGAGAGGAAAATATGGTTGTAGAAATTTTCATGATAATAAATTACCTCTCGTTATGTTGAGATTGCTATTGTTTCTTTTTGCTTCCTTGCATATGCTAGTTTCTTCTTGCTATGATAATTTGTTTGCCTATAAGATGCCTATGCATAGGAAGTATGTTAGACTAAGACGTGTTTGTCACGTGTTTCATGATGCTCTCTTTGCACTTCAATTCTTGTCTTTCATGTGAGCATCATCGAAATCTCAATGCCTAGCTAGGGGCGTTAAACGATAGCGCATGTTGGGAGGCAACCCAATTTTATTTTTAGTTTTTTGCTTTTTGCTTCTGTTTAGGAATAAATCTTTGATCTAGCCTCTGGTTAGATGTGTTTTTATGTTTTAATTAGTGTTTGTTCCAAGTTAAACCTATAGGATCTTCTTGGATGATAGTTATTTGATCTTGCTGAAAATTGCAGAAACTTTCTGTTCACGAAAATAATTGTTAAAAATCACCAGAACGTGATAAAATATTGATTCCAATTGTAGCTTATCAATAAAAAAAATTCTCGGTCTTCCTATTTTTGCTGAATTTTTGGAGTTCCATAAGTTTGCGTTAGTTATAGATTACTACAGACTGTTCTGTTTTTGACAGATTCTGTTTTTGTGTGTTGTTTGCTTATTTTGATGAATTTATGGCTACTAAAATAGTTTATAAACCATAGAGAAGTTGGAATACAGTATGTTTAACAACAATAAAAAAATGAGTTCATTACAGTACCTTGAAGTGGTGTTTTGTTTTCTTTCGCTAACGAGGCTCACGAGATTTTCTATTAAGTTTTGTGTTGTGAAGTTTTCAAGTTTTGGGTAAAAAGTTTGATCGATTATGGAACAAGGAGTGGCAAGATCCTAAGCTTGGGGATGCCCATGACACCCCAAGATAATCTAAGGACACCAAAAAGCCAAAGCTTGGGGATGCCCCGGAAGGCATCCCCTCTTTCGTCTACTTCCATCGGTAACTTACTTGGAGCTATATTTTTATTCACCACATGATACCACAATAATCTTTGTTGGACACACCTTTTGAGAGAGTCACTCATAAATTGGAAATTGTTAGAATACTCTATGTGCTTCACTTATATCTTTTGAGTTATATAGTTTTTGCTCTAGTGCTTCACTTATATCTTTTAGAGCACGGTGGTGATTTTGTTTTATAGAAATTATTGTTCTCTCATGCTTCACTTAGATTATTGTGAGAGTCCTACAAAACAACATGGTAGTTTGCTTCAACAATGATAGGCATTCAAGATTAGTAAAAAAAATTGTTATGAGTGTGTTGAATATTATGAGAAGTCTGATACTAGATAATTGTTTGGAGATATGAAGATGGTGATATTAGAATCATGCTAGTTGAGTAGTTTTGGATTTGAGAAATACTTGTGTTAAAGTTTGTGATTCCCGTAGCACGCACGTATGGTGAACCGTTATGTGATGAAGTCGGAGCATGATTTATTTATTCATTGTCTTCCTTATGAGTGGCGGTCGGGGACGAGCAATTGTCTTTTCCTACTAATCTATCCCCCTAGGAGCATGCGCGTAATACTTTGCTTTGATAACTTGTAGATTTTTGCAATAAGTATATGAGTTCTTTATGACTAATGTTGACTCCATGGATTATACGCACTTTTCCACCTTCCACCATTGCTAGCCTCTCTAATAGCGCACACTTTTCGCCGGTATCATACACCCACCATATACCTTCCTCAAAACAGCCACCATACCTACCTATCATGGCATTCCCATAGCCATTCCGAGATATATTGCCATGCAACTTACCACTGTTTCGTTTATTATGACACGCTCCATCATTGTCATATTGCTTCGCATGATCATGTAGTTGACATCGTATTTGTGGCAAAGCCACCGTTCATAATTCTTTCATACATGTCACTCTTGATTCATTGCATATCCCAGTACACCACCGGAGGCATTCACATAGAGTCATATTTTGCTCTAAGTATTGAGTTGTAATTGTTGAATTGTAAGTAAATAGAAGTGTGATGATCATCATTTTTAGAGCATTGTCCCAAGTAAGGAAAGGATGATGGAGGCTATAATTCCCCCACAAGTCGGGATGAGACTCCGGACGAAAAAATAGAGGCCATAAAAAAGAAGAAGAAGAAGAAAAGGCCCAAATAAAAAAATGAGAGAAAAAGAGAGAATGGACAATGCTACTATCCTTTTACCACACTTGTGCTTCAAAGTAGCACCGTGATCTTCATGATAGAGAGTCTTCTATGATATCACTTTCATATACTAGTGGGAATTTTTTCATTATATAACTTGGCTTGTATATTCCAATGATGGGCTTCCTCAAGATGCCCTAGGTCTTCGTGAGCAAGCGAGTTGGATGCACACCCACTTAGTTTCTTTTGTTGAGCTTTCATATACTTATAGCTCTAGTGCATCCATTGCATGGCAATCCCTACTCACTCACATTAATATCTATTAATGGGCATCTCCATAGCCCATTGATACGCCTAGTTGATGTGAGACTATCTTCTCCCTTTTTTGTCTTCTCCAAAACCACCATTCTATTCCACATATAGTGCTATGTCCATTGCTCACGCTCATGTATTGCGTAAAGATTGAAAAAGTTTGAGAACACTAAAAGTATGAAATAATTGCTTGGCTTGTCATCGAGGTTGTGCATGATTTAAATATTTTGTGTGGTGAAGATAGAGCATAGGCAGACTATATGATTTTGTAGGGATAACTTTCTTTGGCCATATTATTTTGAGAAGACATAATTGCTTAGTTAGTATGCTTGAAGTATTATTATTTTTATGTCAATATTAAACTTTTGTCTTGAATCGTTCGGATCTGAATATTCATACCACAATTAAGAGGATTACATTGAAATTATGCCAAGGAGCATTCCACATAAAAAATTCTGTTTTTATCATTTAGCTACTCGAGGACGAGCAGGAATTAAGCTTGGGGATGCTTGATACGTCTCCAACGTATCTATAATTTTTTATTGTTCCATGCTATATTATATTCTGTTTTGGACATTATTGGGCTTTATTATACACTTTTATATTATTTTTGGGACTAACCTATTAACCGGAGGCCCAGCCCAGAATTGCTGCTTTTTGCCTATTTCAGAGTTTCGCTAAAAAAGAATATCAAACGGAGTCCAAACGGAATGAATCCTTCGGGAACGTGATTTTCGGAACGAACGTGATCCAGGGGACTTGGACCCTAGTGAAGAAAGCTACCAGGAGGGCACGAGGTAGGGGGAGCGCCTACCCCCCTGGGCGCGCCCTCCACCCTCGTGGGCCCCATGTTGCTCCACCGACGTACTTCTTCCTCCTATATATACCCACGTACCCCAAACTACTAGATACGGAGCCAAAAACCTAATTCCACCGCCGGAACCTTCTGCACCCGTGAGATCCCATCTTGGGCCTAGCCGGAGCTCCGTCAGACGGGGCATCGATCACGGAGGGCTTCTACATCAACACCATAGCCTCTCCGATGATGTGTGAGTAGTTTACCTCAGACCTTCGGGTCCATACACTACAAAAAAAAGACACATCCGTGACATTTTGGGCCGAACGAAAAAAATTTCTGTCATACATATGACACTTCTATGACGATAATTGTGACAAAACCCGCTATCATCATAGATGTGGTGGGCTCCTACTTCTATGACAAAAAATCATGACAGAAAATGGGTTTTTCGTCCTGGGCGGGCCGGAGACGCAGCTTCATGACATTCTTTGGGCCGTCCATGACGGAAAAAACCGTGGTAGAAGCGAGGGGGAGGAAAATTTTGGGGAGTTCCCGGTTAAGGTGGGAGGTCAGGGGCCGAGCGATGCATATTTCTCTCGTACACGTACGCGCGTGTGTGTGAGGCTTTGGCTCTAACTGACCCCGAGTGAGGCGTTGGGCTCTAACTGAACTCGAGCGATTGCACTGCAGGCTACGCATTACTGAACCCGAGTGATCGATCGATGGCTGTTAACTGAACCCGATCGAGCGATTGCGTCGCTACTGCTACTAACTGAAGCCGATCGATGGGATGAACAGTGAGCTTTGCGGGGGGGGGGGGGGTTTGGATGAACAGTGAGCGGTGGCGTTGCCTCTGGATGAACAGGACCCTGTGGTGTGGTGAAGGGCTGGATGAACAGTAGACAGTGGAGGGGTGCCCGTGGAGGGGTGGATGAACAGGACCCCGTGGTTTAGAGGGATGGATGAACAGTAGACGGTGGAGGGGTGCCCGTTGAGGGTGGTTGAACAGGACCCCATGGTGTGGAGGGCTGGGTGAACAGTAGACGGTGGAGGGGTGGTTGAACAGTAGCCGGTGGAGTAGCGCGCGGTGGAGGCTGGATGAACAGGAGCCCATGGAGGCTGGAGGAGGTCGACGGTGGAGATGAACAGTATCCCGTGGAGTCCCATTTTGCAGTACGCCACACCCCTCCCGATCAACAGGACCCCCGTTTCGACCGTAGGAGGTCCGTTTCGTCCGTTTTGCGGTACGCCACACCCCTCCCGATCAACAGGACCGCCGTTTCGACCGTAGGAGGTCCGTTTCCTCCATTTTGTGGTACGCCACACCCCTCCCGATCAACAGGACCCCCATTTTGACCGTAGGAGGTCCGTTTCCTCCGTTTTGCGATACGCCAGACCCCTCCCGATGAATAGGATCCCGTTTCAAATGTGGCCTGTCGAACACAAGGCCGTTTCCTCCGTTTTGCGCTACGCTAGGCCTCGTTTCCATCGCGTGTTCCGTCCAAGCCCTCCTGATGAACACGACCACGCATTCCGTTCCGACCCAGTCGGTTGGCTCCCACGTGTTCCGTTGCCTCCCCATGAACAGGACGCATTCCGTTGCCTCCCCATGAACAAGACGCATTCCATTGCCTCCCCATGAACAGGACGACAATGTTGTTTCTCCGTTCTGACACAGCCATGTACACGAGCCCTCGCCGTACGTATGCGCGAGTAGGCGTTCGAGACCCCGCCCGTATGTACACATACGTGGCCGTATTTTCTTTCTTGCACCCTGGCCGATGTACGTACGTGTACATGCTACGTGCGCGCCTCTACTACGACACGTACGCGCCTCTACTACGACACGTGCGCGCCTCTAAATCCTCCAGTATATATGTACGTACATGTTCGTGACCAGAATGACAACGCTACGTACGCTTCGACCAGGTGGATCCCGACTGTCAGGCACTTCCTTGCGTGCGAAGATGTAGCTGGTGGATCCCAGCAGTCAGGGGTGAAACTTTTTTTCGCAAAATACGGTGGCCCATCCGGTGGGTCCCCGCTGTCAAGTGGAGGAATAATTATTTTGCACGTAATAAGGAGGCACTTCCTTGCTGCGGCTATGGACCCAGCTGTCAGCCTCTCCACGTACAGTCCACGTCCAATGGAAGTCGTTCCTTGACCACGTTGACCACGCCGCGCCGAGAGCACCAGTGCGGTGGACGACGGCGAGGCCTAGGAAGGGGACGACGCGGAGCCGGGGAAGACGCGCAGTGGATGCCCACGCGTAGAGGAGTACGAGGGTTCACTGGTTCACAGCGGTGTGAGGCTGCCGTCGCCGGAGAATAACATGGGGTGTGGGTGAGTAGAGGGATGGCCTGGCCAGCGGTGGGAGTAGTAGGGGGCGGTGAGGCCTCCGCCGCATCACAGCCGGCCACGGGAGGGAGGAGCACAAGGCATGACCGACGCTGGTTTGGGCGGCTAGAGCAAGAAGACCAGAGGTTGAAGAAGCACTACGGCCGTTGGATGGACATTGTACGGTCACTAGAGCTAGAATCGTGCATATTGACTAAGTTGACAAAGCCCTCCGTCCCCGTCAACTTAGTAGGCCCACAAGTTAGCCTGCCACTATACTAGGTCCCAGCTAACAAGGGGAGTATTCATTTTTTTGTGTAATAAGGAGGCACTTCCTTGCGTGCGAAGATATAGTTGGTGGGTCCGAGCTGTCAGCGGTGGTAACGTTTTTTTCGCGAAATACAGAGGCCCTTTCGGTGGGTCCCTGATGTCAGGTGGAGGAATCATTATTTTGCGCGTAATAAGTAGGCATTTCCTTGCGTGCGGCCGTGGACCCAGTCGTCGGCCTCTCCAGGTACACTCCACTTCAGATGCATGTCGGTCATTGACCATGTTGACTAGGCCACGCCGAGAGCACCAGGGTGGTGGACGACGGCGAGGCCTAGGAAGGGAACGACATGGAGGCAGGGATGACTCGGCAGTTGTTTCCCACGCGGAGGGGAGTACGACTGTACGAGGGTTTACTGGTTCGTCTGCCGTCACCGGAGAATAACAGCATGTGTGGGTGAGTAGAGGGATGGCTAGGCCAGCGATGGGAGTACGGTGGGGCGGTGAGGCCTGCGCGGCAGCACGGCCGACCGCAGGGAGGAGGGAGAAGGCAGTCCCGCCGGCACTTGTTTGAGCGGCTAGAGCAGGAAGAGCAGAGATGGAAGAAGCACGACGGTCGTTCGATGGACATCCAACAGTCACTGCTTGTGTGCCAACCTTTTTTTAGGAAAGCCTCAAATCTGTGGAAAACAGCATACAACCCATCTTCCGTTATTTCAAATAATTTACAGCCCATTTGCTAATTCTTAAGGTTTTTTGGAGCCCATATTCTTTTTGTTAGTATTCCAGCCCATATTGTGGCCACGGTTAAAAAATTGTAGTACGAAATTTTGCATATTTCAGTGCGGTCTGAACTGTTTTTAATCCCGAAATTTCGACTCACATTCAACCTGATTTTAAAAATAAATGTATATCAATATAAAATCCAACAAATTCTCCATGCATAAAAATTAATGTAATTTAAAATCTCGAAATGAAAAATAGATATCTGAAACTAATTACCGATTTGATGTGTTTTGAAAATGTACAACCCATTTCTCATTACTGATTGGCCATTTTCTCGGCCAGCCGAATGAAGCTCTCCTCGTCTTGAAAGATTTGCAACCCAACAGGCCTGACAAAGCGACTTACTTGGCAAATCACAAAAAAACTGGGCTGTGGCCGTGGACCCAGCTGTCAGCCTCTCCATGTACAGTACTCTTTCGATGGAAGTCGGTCGTTGACCACATTGACCACCGCGCCTAGAGCACCAAGGCGGTGGATGACGGCGAGGCCTAGGAAGGGGACGATGCGGAGCCGGGGAAGACGCGGCAGTGGATGCCCACGCAGAGAGGAGTATGAGGGTTCACTGGTACGGCTGTGGTGTGAGGCTGCTGTCGCCGCAGAATAACAGGGAGTGTGGGCGAGTAGAGGGATACCCTGGGCCAGCGGTGGGAGTAGTAGGGGGTGGTGAGGCCTCCGCAACATCACAGCTGGCCACGAGAGGCAGGAGCACGCGGCATGACCGGCCCTGCTTTGGGTGGCTGGAGCAAGAAGACCAGAGGTTGAAGAAGCACTATGGCCATTGGATGGACATCGTACGGTCACTGGAGCTAGAATCGTTCATATTGACTAAGTTGACAAAGCCCTTCGTCCTCGTCAACTTAGTAGGCCCACAAGTCAGCCACCCACTATGGTGGGTCCCAGCTAGCAGGAGGTATTCATTTTTTGGTGCGTAATACGGAGGCACTTCCTTGCATGCGAAGATATAGCTGGTGGGTCCGACCTGTCAGCGGGGGGAATGTTTTTTTCACGAAATACAGAAGCCCTTCCCATGAACAGTGCGTAAATAAGGAGGAACTTTCCTTGCGTGCGACCATGGACCTCGTGGGTACCAGCCGTCAGGCTCTCCACGTACAGTCCTCTTCCGATGAATCTCGTATGTTGACCACGCCGCGCCGAGCGCACCGAGGCGGTGGACGACGATGAGGCCCCAGACTAGAACGACTCGGAGATGGGGAAGACGCGGCAGTGGAGTCGCAGACGGAGAGGAGTGGGAAACTTGACTGGTTCGAGTGCAGGGTGGGCCTACACTCGGCAGAGAATAACAGGAGGTGCGGAGTGGAGGGATGGCCTGGCCGTCGGCAGGGTAGCGTTTCGCTGAGGAGCGCAAAACAACGCCGCTAGACGCCGAAGGCTGGAGCAGGCGATTCCGGCAGCGCTGGGGGAAGAAGATGAGAGATTGAAGAAGAATGTCGGCCGTTGGATGTAAATCCACCGCCTTCTTAGGCTTCGACCTACTGGCCCACATGTCAGCCAGTCCATTTGTTTTTTAGTCAATTTGGTGGGCTGGGTGAAACAATGATGTAGCATCTAGGCAACCCATTTAAATCCCATTTCCATTTTTCTCGAAATCCGCGGACTTGCTGGGCTGGGTGAAAATATCATGTTGGGCTAGACGGAGAAATGTTATAAAAACATAAACACATGATTGCACGTCAGTAAAATCTTTGCAAGCTTATGTACGCAATCACTAGGAGTTAACTTGCCAAGTTATATATAAACAATTATTATTATTATTTTGGAAGAACTTTCAACTTACGAAATAAAATATCATTTTAATTTGATGAGTTAATAGTACGTGGGGTATTATTATTTTTTAGGCTAGACGTGGGACAGTTGAGTTGGTTCTAGGGGAAAGTACTGGGAGAAAACTTAGTTTACATCAAAAAAGAAAGTGGGAGAAAATTCAGAGACCTGCTGGGTCCACCTGAGGAGGGGAATATGTTGGGAGGAAGGAGATTCAAAGCACGGCAGCCGAGTGAACTAGTTTTTTATGGACAAGTGAACTAGTTTACATACATAAGCAAATGGCCACTACAAAAAGCAATCAGGTTAATGGGTTCTTATTTCGGACAAAACAGATAATTACGACACATAGGCTAATGCATGAAACACTCGGATGATAAAGGTGCTTATAAACAGATAAAGTACAACATCTAGACCTTCCTGGCATGCTTGACCATGACGCTGCCGCTGTCCGTGTACTCGTTGGTTACGGGAAGCAGACACGCCCTCATGTCCAAGATCTGCCTGTACATGTCGTAGCATGCGTATGCGTCCTTGGCCGCATAGGTTATGTAGGCTAGATGTAGAGGTTCCCCCCACGTGTTCAGGTCATCTTCTTTCATGTTGGCGTATCAGGGGTCGATGCTGGTCTCAGCGAGGTCAACCACGGAGTCCTTCTCCTACCCATTGCCGATGATCTTGTATTGCTTCTGGATGTCGACAAGCTTGTTGCACCAGATGGCCAAATCTGTAAGTGCATCTAGTGCCCCTTAGTGATTTTGGTGTATTGAAGACTTATAGGTTAAGTATCTAATGTGTTTATGAGTGTACACAGGCCTATAAGTCTATGAGGAGTTTGATACTTACAGAGAAAGTCGACCCCTAAAAATGAAGTTCTTCAACTGAAGACTTTGATATTTTGAAGACTTTCTGAAGACTTTGGAAGTGAAGAAATTGGTGTGACCTTGAAGACTTGGTATTCATTCGAGGAACATGAAGCGTGAAGACTTTTGTTTTCGTAGTTTCATTTTCTCTTTCTTGAGTCATAGGAAACACC
This sequence comes from Aegilops umbellulata, assembly GCA_032464435.1. NCBI lineage: Eukaryota > Viridiplantae > Streptophyta > Magnoliopsida > Poales > Poaceae > Aegilops > Aegilops umbellulata. The sequence goes on along the minus strand of CP136058.1, from coordinate 152,189,528 downwards.
GTACTGTTAAAGGGGGTCGAGGAAATACTAAGAAGAAAATTTCCAAGTGATGCTCATCTCAAATCCTACACCTACCAATCCCTTCGAGTGAAGCCATTGGAAATCTCATACAGTTCAGTCAATTTCTTCAGTGACAGAGACGCAGTTCTTCTGGTCACTGAGGACTTTGCTCTGACCGAGGAGTTAGGAACTCGCCAGTGTGAATTTCCTACACAGTGAGGAACATGATAGCCCTGAGAAATCTGTACCTAAAATTTCCGACCGTTGTTGTGCTACGCGCCAGTTGTCCCAAAATATCTTATCCACATAACGGTCATATCATTGAAGGGCATTTATGTCTTATCATGTCGGGCTGCTCCCTAGGCTATAAATAGCCGCCCCCTACAACCACTAGCTGGTTGGCTGCTCTGAGAGAAACTGACACTTGTCATTTGAGAGGAACCCATCCTCCGAGGACTTTGAGCGAAAATCATCAAGTGAGGAAAATCCAAGCCCAAACCCAAACACCTACAAACCCAAAGTGATTGAGCATCACTGAAGAGATTGATCCTACGTGGATCCGACGCTTGTTACCTTTGAAGACTGTGCTTCTTCCAGACGGTTAGGCGTCAAGGTCTAGAGCATCCAAGAGGAATTGTGGATCGCCGAGTGACCGAGTTTGTGAAGGTTTGGAAGTCACCTGAAGACTTACCACGAGTGATTGGGCGAGGACTGTGTGTCCTTAGCTCAAGGAGAATACGGTGAGGACTGTGTGCCGGGACTAGGTGTCCTTGAGTTTAAATACTCAGCCGCTCCAACCAGACATACAACTGAGACAGCAGTTGGAACTGGTCTACCAAATCATTGTCTTCACCAAGCTTACTGGTTCTATTTCCTCAACACTTTCATTTCCTCATTACTGTGTTGTGTGTTTGTTCATATCTGTGTTTGAAGACTTTGACTGAAGACTTTCTCAATTTCCTCAGTTCAATTTCTTCAGTCTGTTTGTCTTCATCTTGCGTTATCCTGTGTTTACGCTTTCTGTACTCTGTTTGTCTTCATTTCATCATGATGACCATGCATGTATTCTGTTATGTTTACTTCTAAGTACTTATTCCACTGCTAGTAGTTCTTCGCTAAGGAATTTCCTCACCGGCAAATTCCTCAGTGAAGAATTTCATAAAAATCGCCTATTCACCCCCCTCTAGTCGATATAACGCACTTTCGATTGGTATCAGAGCAAGGTACTCCCTTGTTCTGTGTGATTTTGGCTTAACCGCCTAGAGTATTAGTTATGTCGACCGCAGGTATGATCAAGGTCTCTGCTGGGTGTCCTACCGTCGATGGGACGGACTACCCCTATTGGAAGAATAAGGTGCGAATGCATCTTGAGGCATTTGATAACGATCTTTGGTACGTTGTGGAAAATGTTGTTCCCTCCGTCTGACCCTCACTGAACGCTACCGATGTGAAGGGATTCAAGCAACTCGACTCTCAAGCGAAGAATATCATATGTGGCCATCTGAGTAAATGACAGTATGGTAGAGTGAGTGCTTTGGAAACTGCTAAGCTTATCTGGGATAGGCTGTCCAAGGTCACTCAGCGTGACTTTCGAGTTGATGTTCTTCGCAATCTCTTCAACCGCTTCAAACGACTCGACAATGAAAATGTTCAGCAAACCTTCAATCGCCTCACTGACATCTCAAATGAGCTTCAAGCACTTGGTGCCACTGACATCACCGACCATGAGGTGGTGAAGAAATTGCTGAGATCGCTTGATTCCTCATTTGATACTCTGGCACTGATGATACAAGAGCGTGCTGATTACAAGTCACTTGACCCCGCTGATATCCTCGAGAGGCTAAACACTCATGAGTTCCAGCTTGCTAAAAAGAGAGATCTCTATGGTTCGAGCTATGGCAGATCACGTGCACTGAAGGCCAAGGCGGTATCAGAATCCGAAGATGAAGACTCTGGTAGCAGCCTTGGTGATCCTGAAGAACTGAGTCATGATCTAGCTCTACTTGTGAAGAAATTCCAGAAGTTCTCAAGACGTGGTCGTTTTGGAAAACTCTCAAGGAGCAATGATTCCTCATCCAGTGACTACAAGAAGAGGCTTTGTCACAAGTGCAAGAAACCAGGACATTACATTCAAGATTGTCTTAGTGGGAAAAGGAATCAAAGAAGAAGAAATACAAGGATTACAGTTCTGATGATGCGAAGAAAAAGAAGAAGTCCTCAAAATCTTCATCATCAAAATCCTCGAAGTCTTCGTCTCACAAGAAGAGCAGCTCCAAGAAGGCTCGGGCATTCATTGGCAAGGAAATGGACTCTGAGGCTGAATCTGAAGAAAATGAAGCAGAAGAGGAATTTGATGATTCTGAATCTGGTGTGGCGAGCCTAGCCCTCGCTACTGCATTCGTCAGCAAGTCTATCTTCAACTCTGAAGAAAATGACCTCCCCAACAAGGCTGATGAAGGCAACGATGACTACGCTCCCACCTATTGCTTCATGGCAAAAGGTGCCAAGGTACTCAAATATACCTCTTCTGAATCTAGTGAGGATGAATCTGATGAAAATCTTAAGCCTAGCTACTCTAAACTTGCTAAGATTGCTGTGCAACAACAAAAGACTTTTGAAAAGGTTCAAAACATGCTAGACAAAAGTGGTGATATGTTGGGTGAAGAAATGGATCGCACTAAAGCCTTAACTGAAAATCTTGAGAGACTTCAGACCAGGTTTGATAACCTTCAAGGTCATCATAACACTCTCTTATCTGATCATGAGAAGCTTTCTTATGAATATCTTCAAAAGAAGCAAGATCTTGAAAAGCTAAGGGTGAGTTATGAAGATCTTCAGAAGGAGCACGATTCATTGCTTGCTCAACAAATCAGCGCTGCTCAGGAAGAATTTATTCCTCCATGTTTGAAATGCATTGAACGAGAATCTGCTAATTCCTCACCTGAATGTTCAAATGCTTCAAATGTTACAAATTCTTCACCTGCCTCTGCTATCACTAATTCCTCATCTGAGGACATTGCTAGTATCAGTGACGATGCAGGACTGAAGGAATTGTACATGACAGGCATGTACAAAAGCCTCAAAGGACATCAGACTCTTTGTGATGTGCTTAAAAAGCAGATCCTCAACCGGAACCCTAGGAAAGAGGGTATTGCCTTTGAGAGGAAACTCAATGCTGATGGTACATACTGGAAGCCTGAGCAGTACCCCAAAACCTCATGGGTTGCAGCAAAGGGACCTCCAGTTGATCCATCTAATTTATCTGGCTATACATGTGAATCTTCTCATCCTTCTGATGAGTCATTTGACTCCAACTATAAACTGTTTAAAAATCAGAATGGTGAAGTATTTGCTAGATATGTTGGCACTAACTGCAGGAACGGTTCCCCTATGAAGAAAATCTGGGTTCCCAAAAGGTATCTTGGAAGTCTTCAGGTGAATGTCCTCATGACACCACATGTGAAGAAAAGGAACCTCAGATCATATTCTTCATATGGACCAAATTCTTCATATGGATCCAAGTCCTCATACAGACCAAATTCCTCAAGGGGATCCAATTCCTCACATGGATCAAAGTCCTCATATGAACATCATCGTGCTAACAACTCTGTTTCGCAGGGAAGAGCCAAGGACTATGAATATGAGCATTATTCGTCAAATTATTATGTTCATAAGTCCTCGAAGAATTTCTCTGCTTATTCATATGCTTACCCTAACCGCTCTTATGTGAAACGAAATGGTTTGGCCGCTATGCCACCATTCTCATATGGAGATCGCAGAGTGATGAACTCTTTGCCACCCCTTCAGATTTGGGTGGTGAAGAAAAAGAACTAATCTCTTATGCAGGGTCAGGTCTCCAGACGTACTGTAACGTCTGAAGAATTTGCTGGGTACCTGACAAAATGCCTGAAAGGACGCAGGCTAACCATGATGAAATGAACTTTCATTTCACACATCCTCCCTCTGTTTTATCTGTCCTACTGCTTGATGAAATTGATCTGATGAATTGTGATATCATATTCTTCACTGCTGAAGTATATGAGGTCGTAAGTTGCACTAATTCATCTGCAGGATGATCAACCCAAAGCCACTGAGTGGGTACTTGATAGTGGATGTACAAATCACATGACTGGTGACAGGAATCTGTTGATGGATGCTCCCTTATCGTCATCACATCTGAAGCATATCATCTTCGCTGACAAATGCAAAAGTCAGGTATTGGGTCTAGGTAAAGTTGCTATCACAAAGGATCGACACATGGACAAAGTCATGCTTGTTGAGTCCTTAGGATACAACCTTATGTCTGTCTCAATTCTTTGTGATCTTGATATGGTTGTTGTCTTTGGCAAGTATCGTTGTGTTGTGATTATGGAAGCGGACAATTCCAAAGTCTTCGAAGGCTTTAGGAGAGGAGACTTGTATATTGTTGATTTCTCTGCAGATTCACAACGAGCCGTGTGCTTACTTGCAAAAGCTTCGGAAGGATGGCTATGGCATCGACGACTTGGTCATGCAGGCATGAGGAATTGCACACGCTTGCGAAGAAGAAGCATGTCATTGGCATTGAGAATGTCAAATTCCTCAAGGATCACTTATGCGGTGTCTGTGAAGCTGGAAAGATGACGAAGGCCAAGCATCCAGCAAAGACCATCATGATCACTACTCGACCATTCGAATTGCTTCACATGGATCTCTTTGGTCCTAATCACTATTCCTCTATTTCAAATGAAGCATCTCAATATGGCTTTGTTATTGTTGATGATTACTCTCGTTACACATGGGTACACCTTGTCTCTTACAAACATGAAGTGCAGGAAGTCTTCAAACGATTTTCCTCGAGGGCTTCAACCAACTTTGGTGTGAAGATCAAGCACATCAGAAGTGACAATGGCACTGAGTTCAAGAATTTGGGTGTAAATGAATATCTTGATGAACTTGGTATTACTCATGAGTTATCTGCTCCTTATACTCCTCAACAGAATGGCGTCATGGAGCGCAAGAACAGGACTCTTGCTGAGATGGCTCGCATATGCCTGACGAATACAAAACCCCTCGTCGTTTCTGGGTTGATGCAATTGATACTGCGTGCCACATCATCAACAGAGTATATCTTCACAAATTCTTCAAGAAGACTGCCTATGAACCCCTCACTGACAAGAAACCCAATGTGAGTTATTTCAAAGTCTTCGGTGCTAAATACTGGATTAGAGATCCTCATCACAACTCTAAATTTGCATCGAAAGCACATGAAGGTTTTATACTTGGTTACGGAAAGGACTCGCACACCTACAGAGTCTTCAACAATGTTCTTCACAAAATTGTTGAAACTGTAGATGCGCAGTTTGATGAAACTAATGGCTCGCAAAGAGAGCACCTACTTTCTGTGTTAGATGAACTAGCACTCCAGGATTCTATCAAGCACAAGGCTACTGAAGATGTCATTCCTACTGAAGAATCTTCTGAAGAATTCATTCCAGAACGTGAAGAACGTCGAGCTGATGCACCTGAAGAAAATGCTGAGGAAATTGATGCTGAAGAAAATGTTGATCAAATTCCTCAACAACAACCAGCTCACCCTCGCGTTGCAAAAGAAGTGCAAGTGGAGAAGATCATCGATGACATTAGAGCACCAGGTCCTCTCACACGCTCAAAAGCTTCACATCTATCTAACTTTTGTGGGCACTTTGCTTTTGTCTCTATCACAGAGCCCGCTAAGGTAGATGAAGCATTTCTGGAGCCTGAGTGGATTCAGGCCATGCAAGAAGAATTACATCAGTTCAAGCTCAACAACGTCCCGATCCTCGCAAGCATAACATCATTGGCACAAAGTGGATCTACCGCAACAAGCAAGATGAAAATGGTGTTGTGGTGAGGAATATGGCACGACTAGTAGCTCAAGGCTACACACAGGTTGAATGAATTGATTTCGATGAAACTTTTGCACCTGTTGCTAGACTTGAGGCTATTCGCATATTACTTGCTTATGCTAACCATCATGATATCATCTTATACCAAATGGATGTGAAAAGTGCATTCCTCAATGGTAAGCTTGAGGAAGAAGTATATGTTGCTCAACCCCCAGGTTTTGAGGATCCAAAACATCCTGACAAAGTCTTCAGACTTAACAAGGCCCTCTATGGCCTCAAGCAGGCCCCACGGGCGTGGTATGATACATTGAAGGAATTCTTCATGAAGAAAGGCTTCACACCCGGTTCACTCGATCCCACTCTCTTTATTAAATCTTATGATGGTGAACTATTTGTGTGCCAAATATATGTTGATGATATCATCTTTGGATGTACTGACCAACGTTATAGTGATCAATTTGCCTATATGATGAGTGAAGAATATCAAATGTCTATGATGGGAGAGTTGAAATTCTTCTTAGGTCTTCAAATTCATCAACAGCGCAACGGCATATTCATATCTCAGGAGAAATACCTCAAGGATGTCCTGAAGAAATTCGGCGTGCAAGATTGCAAAGGCATCAAAATTCCTATGCCCACAAATGGTCATCTATGCACTGATGAAAATGGTATTGACTTCGATCATAAGGTATACCGCGCCATGATTGGCTCTTTATTGTACTTATGTGCATCTAGGCCAGATATAATGCTTAGTGTTTGCATGTGTGCTTGATTTCAAGCTGCACCGAAGGAATCACACAATAAGGCTGTGAAGCATATTCTTCGATATCTAGCTCACACACCAACACTAGGATTATGGTATCCCAAGGGCTCGGATTTTGATCTCATTGGATATTCTGACTCTGACTATGCTGGTGACCGTGTGGACCGCAAGTCAACATCTGGTAGTTGTCATTTCCTCGGACGATCCTTGGTCTGTTGGTCCTCGAAGAAACAGAACTGCGTATCACTGTCTACTGCTGAAGCTGAGTACATTGCTGCTGGTTCTTGCTATGCTCAACTGCTATGGATGAAGCAAACCCTCAAGGACTATGGCATCAACGTGAAGAATGTGCCTCTCCTCTGTGACAATGAGAGTGCCATCAAGATTGCTCACAACCCATTTCAGCACTCGAAGACAAAGCACATTCAGATTTGTCATCATTTTCTTCGTGATCATGTGTTGAAGGGCGACATTTCTATTGAGCATGTGAAGACTGAAGAACAGCTAGCCGATATCTTCACTAAGCCCTTGGATGAGAAGAGATTTAGCAAGTTGTAGTGTGAGCCAAATATCTTAGAGTCTTCGAATGTACTATGAAAAGGCACTCATCCTAACACTTATGCAAAATTGATGACTTAGATGTGCAACACATGAAGAAACGTTTTTCTTCAATCAATGAAGAATAACACTCTAAGTGTGAAGAAATTAACGAAGAATTTGATTCTCAGAACCCTACGACAATTGTATGCGGTGTCTGAAATCATCATTCTTATACGGTGGGTCACGCCACCACAAAAGTTGAAAATCTTCGATTTGAGTTTTTCCTCAGTTTTGAAATTCCTCAGTTGTTCAAATTCTTCAACTTGCAAAATCTTCATGTATGCCGTCGTTTTTCTTCATTGGCTATATATTTATATATGAGTTTATGTCCTCTACAGCATTCACTTATAGCTATTTCTTCAAGTTGGATCTTCTGCTAAGTGAATGTGATCGGACCCTTCCCCTCCATGCTATACTCAATCCAATCTATTCACAAATTCTTCATGTGCGTTCTATTTGAAACTCGTTCAAATTCTTCACTGTGTCCTTGTCAGCTGAAGAAATTGCGAACGGAACGTTAAAACTAATCTTATCCAAAGTTTCGGTTTTGCCGCTCAAACCGTTCCGCATCCCACGATGCATTATTTTACTCACCCACAATCTTACACGATCTCCACTACACAGTACGTGGGTGACACATGTCGTGAGAAGGAGAATGGTCAGGGGCACGTTCATCCTAAATCTTTGGGCGAGCAGTTTTTCACCGTGGCTATAAATACCCCTGTCCCCTTCCTCACTTCTTTTACTCCGCTCGATCTCTCTCTCCCGCACGAGCTTCTCAAACCCTAGCGCCGCCGCTACTCCATCGTCGCCGGTGAGGAAGAGCTTCACTGCCTCGACCTCGTCGCCGTCGTACTCGCGCCGACCATAGAAATCTTCACCTCCGCCGCCGCCGTAGACGTCTTCCTCCGCCGAGTTAGGGCGTGGAAGATCTACATCGACGAACTCCACTGTTTCACCTCACTGTTCGTCGTGTTCTTCGTTCAGGGTAATTAAAAATTACTTTTACTTCCCTCTTTTATTCGAAACTTTTCTACAAAATCTTCAAAGGTGTTTTATTCTTCAAATCCTCACACACAAAACACCTCACATGTCATCTGTTCTTGACTCATTTCCCTAAGCATCATTTTCTTCAAGATTCCTCAGTTGTGTGGATCTGCGATCTATACAACTCTGGAACCTAAGATATAGCGCGCTTAGTGAAATTCTTCAAGACGCATCTGGTCAAATTCCTCAAACTTGTTCTTTTTGAAAAACCCTCTGAGAACGCATATGACCTCTCAAAATTCCTCGCAACTATACTCTGTTCACAGGTACACATGTCCGCTGCTGAATCATTAGGTTCTCATCAACTTAACTCATTTGCAGCGTTCCTCGAAGAAAAGTTGCATACTTCTTCAGAGAATTCGATTGTTCAAATTCCTCAACTGAAGAAAATGGCTGACGGTAAAAGGCCTTGGAAAGGAGGAAAGAAGCCTGAGGTCATGACTGCCTTTGAAATCCCTGAGGATTTATATAAAGACTACAGCACGCCTGATGAAGCCAAATTTGGCAAAGAAGATAAAAATCAGCGCAAGGTGCGCATTCAGAGGATTGAACGGAGATGGGCACGTGAATGGAGAGAGTACAGATACGTCACTCCAAAGTATATGAAGAAATTCGCACTGAATCCTCCATGCCCAAGAGCCCCATTGGCACCTGGCCAAGAGGCTGATCCCACTAGCATCAAAAGCGGTGAGGATTTTCCTGAGGAATGGGCAAAGCGCCAAGCCAAATTGGCATGACAAGCCAAAGAAGCAGTGAGGAAATCCAATGAAGATTCTGCTGCTGCTGCCACTGAGGTCTCTATCAAGCCAAGGAAATCAATGCTTAAGAAGCCCGCTCGAAAGCCAAGTGCTTCACCAGCAATGCCCTCATGGCCAAGTTCCTCTGCTGCAACCTCACGGCCAGAAATTTCAAAATCTTCAAGGCAAATTCCTCAAGCTGCCCCTGCTCCTCCAAAATCCTCAGCACCTCCTCCAAAGTCCTTAGCCAATCCGACAAAGTCCTCAGCACCTGCACATCCTGCCTCGTGCCAAAGGACTGTAGGCATCTCTATTGCCTCTGGTGTCTCAGCTAGTTCCTCAACTGCACCAAGTTCCTCAGCTGGACCCTCTCTGCTGAAGAAAAAGGCTACTGCTGGACGCGGTACTCGCCCAAGTCCTAAGAAGAAGCAGGTAGTCTTCAGTGTGCCGTCCGATGATGATGAAGCTGATGAAGAAGAACTTGCAGAAATCATCAAGGACCGCCAAGAAAGGGCCGCAAGAGCCAAAGGCACACCTGTGCCACTGCTGTTGGATCCAAGGGCGATCCTCCATTACATCAATCTCTGGCATAAGGATCCCAACACACCTATGCCTGACTTCAAGCTGACACCTGGCCAAAGTCACATGCTGACTCACTTCATCCAAGAGGAGAAGTGGAAATATGATAGGGCCAGGCAGATCAAGAAATCGCAGTACATGAAAGAGAAACTGCTGAGGAAAAATGTTCTCACGATGAAACCTAAAGAACTCATCAAGATGCAGGCTGACATCAAAACCCTCAGCGATGAATTTGATGCATACTATGCTGACTGGAAAGGAGCAAAAGTCAGGTTTGTGCAACTGACTGAGAAATTCACAAATGTTGCAGCCCCATCGCAACAAGAAATTCCTCAAGCTGAACCTTCAGCACAGCCCACTGAAGAACATGCCAGCACCGCTGATGACTTTCAGGCTGCTGAAGTAAATGCTAGGTCCAGGGCTGATGACTCCATTCCAGCCACTGAAGAAATTTCCAGGGCATCCACTAGTGGTGCGCCTGAAGAAACTGAAGAAATCAGGGCAACTGCATCAGTTGCGCCTGAGGAAAATCAACCTGATTCCTCAGCTCCACCTGCGCCTACACCAACTCCAATCCTTCCATCTGCATTAGATGTGAAGAAGACCAAGGCTGCAGAACGAGCTGCAGTGAAGAAAAGGAAAGCATCAAGTGCTTCAGAATCTTCAGCCCCAAAGAAGATGAAGCCCATGACCATCTCGTTTGCCAATCCAATTGATGTTGTTCCAATTTCAACCATGCCATCAAAGGACCTTGTTCCTTTTGGTGAAGAATATGAGATCCCAAGCGGATCTGATGAAGAAACTCAATCTGCTGCTTCGTCAGAGCAGATTGATGAAGAAATTGAAGTGGATGGAATCCCTTCAACCCCAGTGGTCTCATCACCAATGCCTCAGTTTACTGCTGAAGAAGCTGGTGTTGAAGAATTAGAAGATGAAGATGTGGACATTGGAAGCAAAACTCCAGTGATGAATGACGACTTTTGGGAAAGTCAGCATCCCAATTCTCCACTCTTCACTCCACTACAGCAAATCCCTCACTCTCCTGCACCAACAGTACAATTGGGCTCTAAAGAAACTCATCCCACTGCATCTGTGCATGAAGAAATTCCAGCCACTAGTGCTGAAGAAACTGCTGTTGATACTGAAAAGGTGACTGCACCTGAGGAAGAACCTGAAATTCCTCAGCCTGAAGAACTTGAGATTGTGATTCCTGAGGTAGTGATGCAACTCACTGACACTCCTTTGCCCAAGCCAAAGGATGCATTCTCAAGGAAACAAAAGTTCAAGGCTGAAGACTTCTTTGGCGAGCACGTGTTCTTCACAGAGCATAATCCATATGACTCTGCTCGCATAAGGATGAGGCGTTTCTGGACTGCAAGTCAAGCAAACTTCTATTCCTCAGTGCTATTCAACAAGGACAAAGTCTTCGACCATGCACATATTCCTCACGTGGATATGGAGTCAATGTCGTGCTTCACACCAGTCCTCAGTGTTCTCTATGATGATGGACTGCTCAACTTCTGCACTGACATCTGCTATTGGAATGAAGAACTCATTCTTCAGTTCTACGCAACGCTGCACATCACCGGCAACTCTGAAGATGTGAATTCATGGGTTCTGGACTGGATGACTGAGAACACACATTATAAGGCCCCAGCATCTGTATTTCTCCGTGCCCTTCCTCTAAGCCCTCCCCTTGAAGATGCACGTTGTGTTTACAACGAACCTGAGCTTTCAAATCACTATATGCAAGTGCTGATGAAGCCTTTGAAGCCAGTGCAAGCTCCTCGAACCAAATTCCTCGTCAAGGAATTGTTGTATGTACCTCGGACTGTCTATCGCATTCTGACGAAGACTATGAGTCCTATCAAAGGCCACGACTCAAGTGATGAAGAAGTCGTTGGCATCATGAAGAATATGCTTTTCAACATCATTCATGGCGTTCCCGTCAACTTCCATGATTTCTTCATGAGGACTCTGGCCAACATTGCTATGTCACCATTTGAGCTGAAGCCTTATGCACCTTGGATTATGAGATTCATCAGGAAAGGTCTTCACTCAATTACAAAGCTGAAACTCTCAACCACTGCAGCTACTTGCCCCCTATTGAAGTCCTCAAAAGGACATTTTCCTCAGCTGAAGAAAAGGGCAAGGCTACTGCTGTGATAGATGAAGGCATTCGTCCATTGGATGGTTAATTTCGCAAGGCTGCATCTTACTCCACCAATGATGACTCTGCCACACATGACACTGCCGCCAACAATGCCAAGCCAAATCCTCAAGCCATAGCACCCAGGGTGATGACTGATCGCGAGTTACTCCTCAGTCTTCATCAAAAGGTTGATCGCAATCACAAATGGGTCAAGTGTCAGTTTGGTTCAATTCTTCACAACATGACTACGACACATAATGCAGTGAAGAAAAACCACAACTACCTTCATGAAACCCTCAACCTCACCTGGGCTGTTCTATCTCAAGTCTACAGCGCTGATGATCTGGACAAAATGGGTCTCAAAGAAGAGTTTACCTCGTCTGCACCTCCTCTGAAGAAATACAAGAAGGTCCCAGTTCCTTCTTTGGTGGCCAGCTCCTATTCTTCATCACGCGACACTGATGAAAATGAAGACTTGGACGACACTGCGGCAGGCCCTACTTCAACGACCGACCCCAACAACGCTGGCGCTCCTTCATCAACTTGATTATCTTCAGGGGCATTAGTCCTCAGCTTCGATCCTTTTGGTCATTCGATGACAAAGGGGGAGAAATCTGAGTTAGTCTTCAAGCGGGTCTATAATAAAGGGCATTTTTTCTGCTAAGTTACAACTCTCGTTCTTCCGAAACTTTTATTGGATCGATTTGTAATCTTAAACCCGATGGTGCTCTGATACTTTTGATGCACTATGCTCTGATACTTTTGATGCGCTGTTATGCATGCTTATTCCTCATTAATATTATCGCACGCATGCTGAATTTCATCAGGCACCATATTTCATCATGCATTTCAAATTCTTCATATTATATATCAAATGCGTGTATGAATTACAAGATATAGGGGGAGATCTCCATGATTCATCTCTTCAAGTGTGCATTGCTTCAAAAGAAAATTCCTCACTATGCACAACTTCAGGGGGAGTTCTTCTATATCTTGCAATCAAATTCCTCAATATCAGTACTTACACTTCATATATTTATCCCCGTTGAAAACTTAACCTATATTGTCATAAATCACCAAAAAGGGGGAGATTGTAAGTGCATCTAGTGCCCCTTAGTGATTTTGGTGTATTGAAGACTTATAGGTTAAGTATCTAATGTGTTTATGAGTGTACACAGGCCTATAAGTCTATGAGGAGTTTGATACTTGCAGAGAAAGTCGACCCCTAAAAATGAAGTTCTTCAACTGAAGACTTTGATATTTTGAATACTTTCTGAAGACTTTGAAAGTGAAGAAATTGGCGTGACCTTGAAGACTTGATATTCATTCGAGGAACATGAAGCGTGAAGACTTTTGTTTTCGTAGTTTCATTTTCTCTTTCTTGAGTCATAGGAAACACCGTACTGTTAAAGGGGGTCGAGGAAATACTAAGGAGAAAATTTCCAAGTGATGCTCATCTCAAATCCTACACCTATCAATCCCTTCGAGTGAAGCCATTGGAAATCTCATACAGTTCAGTCAATTTCTTCAGCGACAGAGACGCAGTTCTTCTGGTCACTGAGGACTTTGCTCTGACTGAGGAGTTAGGAATTCGCCAGTGCGAATTGCCTACACAGTAAGGAACATGATAGCCCTGAGAAATCTGTACCTAAAATTTCCGACCGTTGTTGTGCTACGCGCCAGCTGTCCCAAAATATCTTATCCACATAACGGTCATATCATTGAAGGGCATTTATGTCTTATCATGTCGGGCTGCTCCCTAGGCTATAAATAGCCGCCCCCTACAACCACTAGTTGGTTGGCTGCTCCAAGAGAAACTGACACTTGTCATTTGAGAGGAACCCATCCTCCGAGGACTTTAGCGAAAATCATCAAGTGAGGAAAATCCAAGCCCAAACCCAAACACCTACAAACCCAAAGTGATTGAGCATCACTGAAGAGATTGATCCTGCGTGGATCCGAAACTTGTTACCTTTGAAGACTGTGCTTCTTCCAGACGGTTAGGCGTCAAGGTCTAGAGCATCCAAGAGGAATTGTGGATCGCCGAGTGACCGAGTTTGTGAAGGTTTGGAAGTCACATGAAGACTTACCATGAGTGATTGGGCGAGGAATGTGTGTCCTTAGTTCAAGGAGAATACGGTGAGGACTGTGTGTCCGGGACTAGGTGTCCTCGAGTTTAAATACTCAGCCGCTCCAACCAGACGTACAACTGAGATAGCAGTTGGAACTGGTCTACCAAATCATTGTCTTCACCAAGCTTACTGGTTCTATTTTCTCAACACTTTCATTTCCTCATTACTGTGTTGTGTGTTTGTTCATATCTGTGTTTGAAGACTTTGACTGAAGACTTTCTCAATTTCCTCAGTTCAATTTCTTTAGTCTGTTTGTCTTCATCTTGCGTTATCCCGTGTTTACGCTTTCTGTACTCTGTTTGTCTTCATTTCATCATGATGACCATGCATGTATTCTCTTATGTTTACTTCTGAGTACTTATTCCGCTGCTAATAGTTCTTCGCTAAGGAATTTCCTCACCAGCAAATTCCTCAGTGAAGAATTTCATAAAAATCGCCTATTCACCCCCCCTCTAGTCGATATAATGCACTTTCAGAATCATCGTGTTCTTCCTTCTCTCCATCGTAGTGAAGGTGCAGTCGGCGCTGCCGATGAAACGGGTGAATGCTCCAGAACCTGGTGCAGCCATAGGACTGAGGCGAGGCAGAGCTTCACCGAGTCCGTATTGTTGGTGTACATCACATTCAACTTGTTGCAGACATAGGACTGAACAGTGAACTCAAAGGGGAACTCCTTGATGAAGTCCATATCCAGCAGGCTCACCCCTCAGATCGCCATTGGAGTCTCTTCGAGTGAACGAGTGTTTAGGCAGCCGCAGCAGTTCATTTTTCAGCTCTTGGGGAACTGGATTCAACAGTAAGCTGAGTGTGTACAGGCGACAACAGTTACTACCCCTCCCTCGTCCGATGCACGCCCGGCAGAAGATGCACCCTCGGCCACACGTCGGTTCACGAGCGGGTCTGTATTGGTACTATAATAACAGGAGTTAGTGGTCACTTTACTTAAATTTAATTAGCTTTAATAGAAACTTATACTTAAAATAAGCAATGCATTCGCTCGTTATATCAGTGCCACAGGATCAACATGCACAACAATTAGAATTATTATTCTCAGGACGCACACGATCAGCACATTTGTTGCACTTTCACAAAGATAATACTACCAAGTTTGAACTGTTTGTTATGGTTGTTGTCCTCTGCATCATCATGTCGTGTTTCCCAGCTTGCAAGATTCAGAACCAACAAATAAGATCCAAATAATAAGTACAACAAAGATGCCTACACATCTCATTGATTCCCAGCTTGCAAGATTCAGAACCAACAAATAAGATCCAAATAATAAGTACAACAAAGATGCCTACACATCTCATTGATTCCCAGCTTGCAAGATTCAGAACCAACAAATAAGATTCAAATAATAAGTACAACAAAGATGCCTACACATCTCACTGATTCCCAGTTTGCAAGATTCAGAACCAACCCATTAAAGCCTTTTGATAAAGTGAATATCGGGATTAAATCCATCTTCGCTAGCTATGTCATACAATCGAAGAACTTGGCGAATGATCTTGACCATCACAACATCTGTAGTTGAGAATTCCTGTTTGCACAGCATGTTTGCACAGCACAAACAAGGAGACAGGAGAGCATGATTTCACTTTAATAGCGGCCTCCTTGAACTCAATCTCCAGCTCTACTTGGACGAGGTTGGCCTGGAGTTCCATGATTCAATTCATGCGCCTTTTTCTGCAGTTCACCTGAAATGAAGCAAAGATTGCACCATTCAGCTAGCAAGAAGTACTTGCTCTTGTGAGCTGGCAGGTTCTTCTTTAGTAGTTGCACTAAAATTGAGGAACATTAAGGTTGGCTGTCCGGCTCATGTAAGGTGCAACTATAATTTTCTTATCCTTTTGTGCAGTTCCACTAAAATAAAGTGCCATTGTGGTGACAGTGACGGCTCCATCTTGCAAAGGCTAATAAAATGTTGCACGAGATTACCAGCAGAAACTTGACAGAGATTTTGGAAACTCCAATCACCATTTTGTGTAGTTCCACCAAAATTGAGAGATGTTGCCCACGTGACATTTTAGTTGAACTGCACAAGACACTCATTCCAAAAAAAAGTGTTTTGTGCAGTTCACCAAAAGGTCACAATAGAAACAAGGTGAAATGGATATCCCTATCTGCACAAAAAGATAGAAAGTAAACAGTTCCTGGTCAATAAGAATATACGAAACATATACAAAATGAAAAGAAGCATCTTAATTATGTTCATGGCAATCACGCAAGGACAGTAGAAATTTTAAAACGTCAGCAATGCTTCATGTTACCAGAAGCATTACGATCAACAATGAGATTCCTCAAGTATGGGATTACTTTAATGGTGGCATTGCTTATTTACCAGACACAGTAAATCAACAATAGCTAAAGAGTTGGTTTAAGGGCATGGGACCGTGGGGACACCAGGACACTCAGCAGCGTAAAGGAGCAACTTACTTATCATACTGGGGAACATAGCAGGAGTGCCATTTGTAACACAGTTTAGTTGCATCTTATCACAGGAGGCATTAGATTAACAATAACACTGGTTAGACATGTCCCTAAGGTGATAGTGTGATCGCTTCATTTTACATGCGCCCTTACGTTAACAACAGCAAAAGGTTGGTATAAGGACATGCGACAGTGGACGCATCAGCACAATGTACCTATAAGGAGGCATAAAGTGGTGATGCCGACTTTGTTCATGCTACGTGAGGGCAGAAAACCTAATCCTGGAGACCTTGTACTATGTGAGGGCAGCAAATCTAATCCTGGAGACCTTTTACTATGTGAGGGCATAAAATCTATTCATGGAGACCTTTTACTATGTGAGGGCAGCAAATCTAATCCTGGAGACCTTTTACTATGTGAGGGTAGCAAATCTAATCCTGAGACCTTTTACTATGTGAGGGCAGCAAATCTAATCCTGAGACCTTTTACTATGTGAGGGCAGCAAATCTAATTCTGGAGACCTTTTACTATGTGATGGCAGCAAATCTAATCCTGGACATACTCTGTTGACTTGTCCACCAGCCGCCACTTTCTATCCTTTTTTCAACCAATAATAGATATGTTCCTTATCCAGTTTGTACTGCGTTTTCCCATTATTTCCCTTTTCAACGAAGAAACCGGTTGGGTATCCGGTCTCTACTACTTTCACCATATTATTTCCTCTTTGAATCAAGTCCTAGATTCATGCTACAACTTTCCCCCCTTTCTTTGTTGTTTGAACAAAGCCCTAGATTCGAATGCATGAAGTAGCTTTACCTCTAATAATACTGAAAATTTAGGTGGCTTTGGAAGATCTGATGGGAGTAGAAAAAGATGCACATGAAGACACGTGGGGAGCAGGGGCAGCCGAGCAAGGCCACTTTCAAAGAACTTATACCTGAGGGTCGCCGGGATGTCGGCGGCGGCAGGTCGGATCAGCGGACAATACGACAGGGAGGAAGAAGGGTCGGAGGACCTCCCGAGCCGGCGCTGTGTCGGAGAGAACGGCACGGGCAGAGGATCGGGCCCCTCCGGCAGCTTTGGGTTTCCTCCCTCGGTGGTGATGACCGCGTGAACGATGCACCTTTTATCCTCTACACACACCGGCCGAAGGGATCCGGCCGGATCTGTGACCAGCGGTGAGCAGAGAGACAATGTCGCTACCGCTGTCTTGTTTATATCTGGAGAGGATGAGAGAATGAAGAGAGCAACCCTAGTAAAGCAAGTGCTCAGGCCCCTGCGTCCATATATAGTGGAGTGATTATCTTTTTTCTCTCCACAACAAGCGTTTCAATTTGTGTACGTGGCATTAAAGAAAAGAAACTATCTATTTAAGGTGACTACTGTACGACTCCTACTTACTACTAGTAGTACTACAGTATTGTTCACTTGTGCTCCTCGCCCCTCCATTCATTGGACAACCCCACGGGTCAATAAACATACAATAAGTACTGTATTTATATAGAACGAACAAGCTCGAACTATTTTCGCATAGTTAAAAGTTGAGGGCGGGGCTTTTCCCGGGCAGTACGCGCGACAGTTTTCGGGTAGGCGGTTTGACAGAGAGGCGAGGAGGGTGAGCGAGTGGGGCTGTGCGATTTGATGGCACATTACTGCTGGAAAGACTTGTGATACAACCACTCATTATAGTCATGAATTACTGGCGCTCCGTACGGGGTGATGCCCCCCTTCCGTTCCGCGCTCTAATCTGGTGCATGACACGTTGACCCGGATGCTGGCTCTCCCACATGTCGAAGTAGTAAGAAGGAGCAAAGAATGATGCGGTATATACTAGTACTATACTACTCCCTCCGTTCCTAAATATAAGTCTTTGGAGAGATTTCACTATGGACCACATACAGAGAAAAAAGAGTGAATCTACACATAAAATGCATCTATATACATTTGTATGTGGTCCACAGTGAAATATCTACAAAGACTTATATTTAGGAACGGAGGGAGTACTACTCAGGTCGGAGGAGTGCGAACCATGGCAGCCCAGTGAACCAGTAGTGTGAACCACGGTAGCCCAGTGAACCAGCAGTAGAAAACAATGTGGTGATATGGCCATAAAAAACAATGTGCTACGGTCCACACTGTAGCATGTACAGTAACACTCCTCTTTGTTTGGATCCCTGAGTTAGAGCTAGTTTGGGTTGAAATAGCCTCAAATTATCGAAACAAGAGGGGTTAGTTTGAGCTAGTTTGCTCTAACCCAGCTAAAAAAACTATCCCGGTGGAGAGGTTCTAATTGGGTTAGTTATCCTCGGGCCCACTAAAAGAGAACTAAAAAAATCTCCCCTGCCCGCACCAGATCGCTCCCCCCTCTCGCACGACTCCTCTCTGTTCCCCATAGGGCCGCTCGCCCTTTCTCTCCTCCGGCCGCCCTCTCCTTCCGGCCTCTGCCGCCCTACTCCGGCTGCACTCTCCCTCCGGCCTTCGAAGGTCGCCCCGCTCCCCCTTCACCAGTCGTTTTTCTCCCTCCGTCGTGCCCGGCGGCGGCGCATCTACCAGGGAGGTAGGAGAGGGGTGAGCTTGTTCGTTCCTTCTCTATCACACGGCCATATCATTGATCTTGCTTGCTCTAGCGCTAATTCTGATTTGCAAAAGTAGATCCTGATGAAACTTGTTATAGATTTGTGGTGCACACATGGAATTGTTTGATGCTGCTTGAGGAGGTAATAAATCTTTCTAGAGGCCCAAAGATTCAAGTCACCTTTCTAGGTATTTCAATTTCAAGCTTGCATTATTTCTAGAGGCCCAAAGATTCAGTTCACCTTTCTAGGTATTTCAATTTCAGGCTTGTATTATTCTAAAGGCCCAAAGATTTAGTTCACCTTTCTAGGTATTTAAGTTTCAGTCTTGCATTATTTCTAGAGGCCCAAAGATTCAGTTCACCTTTGTAGGTATTTCACTTTCAGGCTTGCATTATTTCTAGAGGCCCAAAGATTCAGTTCACCTTTCTAGGTATTTTAGTTTCAGGCTTGCATTACTTCTAGAGGCCCAAAGATTCAGTTCACCATTCTAGGTATTTTAGTTACAGGCTTGCATTATTTCTAGAGGCCCAAAGATTAAGTTCCCAGTCGGTGGCGAGCGGCCCTGCTACCCATGCCGGTGTCGACCTCAAGTCGCAAGGGCCAGCGTCGGAGGGGTTCCCGGGGCTTGGGCTCTATAGAGCCTTCCTCCAGAGCGACGATGGCGAGCTCCTCCCTCGGTGCATGAGGGGCTCCGGGCTCCCTCCCTATCGTGAATGACTTCCGTGATGAGTTAGCTCATTCTTTGTTTCATGAAGTGTTTTTTTTATTTTCTGAAGCTTGATTGACGACTTGTATGTTTAGGTGGGATATCTCATTTGTATGGAGAAAGTAAAAAATTATCATGTTTTGCATGCTTGATTTGTATAGATGGTTCATTTATGTCAATTGTGAGCGGGAGGAGGCCACAGAAGAGCCGTCCACACAAAGAGGGTGCTTGGATCCAAGGGACTTATTTTAGTCTGACTAAAAATAGTCTTTTTAAGAGGCTAAAGTTCCAAGAACCCCTGACTAAAGAGGGGCTAAAACTAGTCTTGAGACTAAAAAAATTTAGTCAGGGGTACCCCTACTAAAATGTGGATTAGTCCTCTCTCTCCTCATTTAACTCCTCTCCTTTAACACAGGCGAGTTCTGGATTGGAGGGTTTGGAGGATAATAAATGCTCATTAACTTAATTTTAGTCTCTTTAGTATTTGGATCCAAGCATGGGTGAGGCTAGCAAGTTTTAGTCCCACTACTTTTAGTCATGGAACTAAAACGTATCCAAGCACCCTCCAAATCCGGCAGGAAATAGGGTCCAAAGTAGTCAAATGATTGAGATAGAGCATTTACTGTCAATCTAACCCTGCCATCCATACACCTCTTTGGTTTAGAGTTAGTTCATGGTTAGAATCTAACTCTAACCTCTAACTGAGTTAGAGTTCTTGTCGTCTCGGTTCATCGCCATCATACTTTCCCCATTCCTGTGTTTTCAATATCCTATGAATCAAAGAGGCCCTTTTTTTGCGGGAAAAATCAAAGAGGCCCTTAGACTGGTTTGGTCCGGTCATTTTTTATAAACGTGTTATGTCCAAAATTTAATGAGCGTGCTCCAGTTTCCATGATAATAATCTGGTTTCATGTAGTAATTCATTCATTTATTTATTCTTCTGCAGGGGGGTTTGCATGTAATTCGTGAGCTCTGAAACGTAAAGTACCCCGACATATGCTCCGATTCGTGCATGCACTACGACCCAGATGCTCTATGTCCCACATGTCGGCGAATGGGAGCACGTGGAAATAGCCTAGGAGTACATATAGGAGGATAAATGCGTGAAATAATATGTACTGTGAAGCATAGCTGCGGTTCGAAAAGGAGACCTAAAGTGATGACAGCTATAGGTCGCATGCACCCAACTAGTGGTACCAGACATACGACTAATTTTTCCCTCAAAAAAAAGAGGCACGACTGCTCAATACTCCTATTCTATAAACACGAGTCCCATCTGACAACAGCGTCCGTGCTACAGCTAGCTCTCCTCCCTCGTTTCTCTCTTCTAATTCTAAACTCGGCCGACGCCCGGTGGGCGTGCTGGGTTTTCTCAACTGCGGCCCCACCTCACAGTGAAAACGTTACGACTGGAATAAAAATGCCATATACTTGCTCCGTTCATAAATATAAGCCTTTTTAGATACTATTTCAAATGGAATACAACATACAAATGTTTGTAGACATAGTTTAGAGTGTAGATTCACTCATTTTGCTCCGTATGTAGTAGTCACTTGCTGGAATCTTTAGAAAGACTTATATTTGGGAACGGAGGGAGTACTATACTAATAAAACATTAAGGCCATGAGGCAATGCAGTGCTGCTTACAGGAGGCAAGAAGAAGAGATGCATCCAACAACGACGTCCACCTCCTCGACTCAGGGCACCGGCCCACCGATCGGCGCCTAAGTAGCAGCGGCTTTCGTGGCCAGGTTGATGTGCTTCTGAACATTGGCGTCCAAAGATTCCAGCCGCTGGAAGAAGGCCAACGTCTTTTTGTCCTCGCCTGCCTTGTAGTGGCCTATGTAGACAATTTCCTCGTAGACGTGGATGTGCAGGTCGGCGGTTTCTTGCATGGCGAGGCGCTGCACGGCGAGTGCAGCCTCGAGGTGCACATTCTTCGTCGCGACCTCCGGCACCTGCAGAGCCACCAGGGCTTGAAAGAGTTCGTCACCATGGAGGTCGATGAGGGTGGCAGGCAATGAGGAGCCTGGCCACGCGGGTTGGAGCAGTACGACAAGGTCATCCGCGCGCTTCTTGACGACGGTGAACTTGCGGATGGAATTGGCCATCATGCCGTCCATGCGAGAGGCGAAGCCGGCGTCGGCGAGGGCTACGATGCATGCAGTCGCCAGCACCGTCTGGAAACGCTGCACGGTGTGGGGCCGCAGGTCGGCGCCTTGGATGATTTGGCACACCCGACTGCCGCTCGCGTCCATCGCCTCCATTGGTGCTTGTGGCTTCTAGTCACTTGGTCTTGGATTGGAGTGAGCAGTGTTGCGGAGAGACTTGGGAGTAGATGGATTGGAGTGGTGGGGCGCCTTTATTATATGAGAGTCCAAACTCGGTTGCATTCACATCGTGCTGGCTCTATTCTGCTTCTCCAATTAATTCCCTCTGCATGTAATTGAGGATGCATCGTTGACCGTTCAATGTCTCGGGAACCGCTACCCTCTCCCTCCTTGGCATTCAAGCACCTATGGACCCGTCGACGATGAGGTGCCTATGGTGACTTTGTAAATTTCAAGATGATAGTGTCATGCATGTGTGCTTTCATAGGGGTGAGTGTATGCGCGTGTATATGAGCACTTGCGTCTGTACTGTGTAAAAAAACGTAAATGCGTATCAAAAAGAGACTAGTGAGTATACTCAATATGGTGCACCTCGGAGAGGAAAACGATAGAACTAGTACGTATTTATTTACAGTGCAGATTCACTCATTTTGCTCCATATGTACTCCATCTCAGTGTAGTCTAGTCACTTGTCGAAATCTCTAGAAGGGCAAATACTCCTTTCTGGTTTACAGGGCTATACTAGCAAGTAGTTGTACGTACTAGTACAATAGTGGGCTCACATAGCAATTTTCTCTCATGCAAGAGCCTGGCTATATGCGTGCTCCAATGTTCACAACTGCAACGTTCGGTTTGCGCTTGGCTCTTCGCCTCTTCGAGAAGACGAACAATGATGTTACTACTACTGCTTCTACAGTGTCGAATCCACTGCTGCATGTCCGTCCACCACGAGCGGGACCGATAGCTTGTTCTAGAAGTACTACTAAGCAAAAGCCTGTCCTCGTTTGCCAGCAACCGCGCACATGGGTGAGGGAGAAGGCGTGTAGTAAAATCAAGCTTCTCCTCGTTGTACGAGTTGACACGACACATCATAGCACTGGCCCCACATGCTTGCCTCTAAACATGGCTGAAAGAACCGCAGTGTACAATATATTTGCTGCAACCTCTAACATTTACCCACCAGAAATTAAAATATATGTGGCCGTATGCATCGTTCTGATGCAGAGGCCGGGGAGTCCCCCCTTTTCGAAAAAAAAAACAAATTAAAATATATATTCCTGTCTTGACAAGATGAGCGTGCAAACTACAATCACCAGGGTGTCAGGTAGGGCTACAAGACTATTTTAATTTTTTTAAAGAAACTTCGAGACGGCCACATAGCATGGAGCCGACCCCAACGATTTTAAGCTTCAGGCACAATACACGCTATCCTAGACTACTCTACACATGAAACTGCCACACGAGCGTCCGGGCTGCGCTTGGCTCTTCGCCTCTTCGGGAAGTCGAACAATGATGGAGTACTAGTACTACAGTGGAGGAGTACTACAGTACGCTTTTGTCCATCTGACACCGATTGAACTGCTGCATGTCCACCGCGTGCGGGAGGGAGAGCGTGTAGCAAAAGCTTCTCCTAGTCTTGCCAGCCACCATGCTCATGGGCGAGGGAGGGACGCTCCTGCCTTTTTCGTGTATGACAGGTGGGCCCAACAGGTGCGTGGCCAACCTGTCATACAGCCAAAGGCAGGTGCAGTTAAGTCCGCGAGGGAGAGGATAATCAAACTTCTCGTTGATGTACGAGTTGACGCGATACATCAAAGCACTGCACTTGATATATTTCAATAATTTTTGTTTACCGATGTATTAATTACAACGCATGCATGCATGCATGCATGCCGTGACTCTCCTTTTGATACTTGCTTTGTAATACCCCGGCCCAAGTCGAGAGATGGTTGTGCACGAGGAGGGCGAGATGATGCAGACTGAACAGGACCCGACGATGGAGCTCTCTAAGGTCTTGATGGACCTCACCGTGCTCCACTGCCCCTTGTGCCTCCGCCCCTTGACGCCTCCAGTGTATGAGGTTCGAATACACCTCGTCCGTTTGGCTGATTGAGAAAGGTGCAGGTTTCTTGATTGATGTGTTGTTCGATTGATTTCTGCAGTGCAAGGGAGGGCACTTGGCCTGCGCGGACTGCCACATCGAGCGCCCCGGGAAGCAGCGGCAGTGCCAAAAGTGCGAGCGCGGCGGTGGCTTCGACATGCAGAACACGGTGGTGGACTCCGTCCTTTCATCGGTGAGGGTGGAGTGCCCGCACGAAGGCTGTGGGCTCTACGTCACTTTCCACAAGCTCGCCGGTCACCAGAGCGTGTGTCCGCTCGCGCCCTGCAAATGCCCCATGCCCGTCTGCGTCTACGAAGGCCCACCGCCGGCGCTCTACCACCACATCAGCACCGCGCATCCCATGCCCATGCACAGGATCCAGTACGGCAAGGTGCTCCAGCTGCAAGTGCCACTGTCGGAGCCACGGCTCTTGCTGTTCGCGGAGGAGAACCGCCGCGCGTTTTTCTTGGTTGGCGGCATGCTCCTTGCAGCTGGCACTTTTCTTGATCCACCAAAATTTGTTCCTATTTGGCCAATTTTTTTACCACGGCATGGTAGTACCATGACATGACACCATGCCAAGTTTCATGATTTTAAAACCAAGTTTCTCAATGTTCTCGACCGAGCCACGATGCCCAGATGTTTGAATTTTATTCTCATTTTTTGCATGGGACCTACTCGAGGACACAAATGTAGAAATTCACCCGAGGACACAAATGTGATTTTTCAACCAACTTTGGTGCACGGGAGCATGTGCTTGTAGTTCAAATTTGAATTATGCACATTAAATGACCAAAAACTCAATTAATGTGTCAATAAGGCCAAACGAAGCCGGAATAATTCCAAAATTTAACAGGTCACTCATGTAGTTATATGTTGCCTTTGTAAATAAACTCAAGGGGGACAACGTATATCGTTTCGCACTAAAAGGTGGAACGTTCCCTCTTAGAACCACGAGCCTTCTTGAGAGAAGCTTCGGTTTGCAAGAAGCTTATACCAAAATCTATTCCTATTCGGCCATTTTTTTACCACAACATGGTAGTACCATGACATGACATCCATGCCAAGTTTCATGATTTTCAGACGTGTTTTGGATTTACAAGAATTTTAAAACCAAGTTTCTCAATGTTCTCGGCTGAGCCACGATGCCCAGATGTTTTAATTTTATTCTCATTTCTTGCATGGGACCTAGAAATTCACCCGAGGACACAAATGTGATTTTTCAACCAACTTTGGTGCACGAGAGCATGTGCTTGTAGTTCAAATTTGACTTATGCACATTAAATATCCAGAAACTCAATTAATGTATAAAAAACGACAAACGAACCCGGAATACTTCCAAAATTTAATAGGGCACTAATGTAGTTCTATGTTGCCTTTGTTAAGAAACTCAAGGGGGGGGGGGGCAGCGTATATCATTTCACACTCAAAGGTGGCACGTTCCCTCTTAGAACCACGAGCTTCCAAATTGGCCCAATTTTTTACCACAACATGCTAGTGCCATGACATGACACCATGCCAAGTTTCATGATTTCTAGGCGAGTTTTGGATTTACATGAATTTAAAATCAAAGTTTCTCGATGTTCTCGGCCGAGTCATGACGCCCAGATGTTTGAATTTAATTCTCATTTCTTCCATGGGACCTAGAAATTCAACCAAGGACACACATGTGATTTTTCAACCCACTTTGGTGCACTAGAGCATGTGCATGCAATTCATATTTAGATTATGCACATTAAAAGTCCAAAAACTCAATTAATGTATAAAAAGGTCAAATGAACCCGAAATAATTCCAAAATTTAATAGGGCACTCATATAGTTCTATGTTGCCTCTGTAAATAAAATCAGGGGGGAGGCAGCGTATATCGTTTCGCACACAAAGGTGACACGTTCCCTCTCGGAACCACGAGGCTTGTTGAGACAATCTCCGGTTTTGCAAGAGGCTTATACCAAAACTTGTCCCAATTCAGCCAAAAATTATACGTATGAAAACAGGGTTTAGATTATCCCAAACATCTTGCTACCTAGACCAGTAATGTACTATGATTTGAATTCAACATAAAATGGATACAAATATTTGAATTGGAGAGCGTATGGTACATGTAGTCCACAGTGAAATATGATTACTGCTATATGTATGTTTTTTGTTATCAAGATAATATTTAAATTATTGTATAACTTGACAACAATCGTATTCAAATAAGGAAAATCGATTCAAATTTAGTCCATACGGTAGACGACAATATATAATGTTCATATACGATGGAGGATCAAAATGTACGACTACATCAATTATAAACCACAAGGTCACCTAACGGTATATTCGAATTCAACATACGTGGATTCAAAAATTGAAATTCGAGATCATGGCATCTGTAATCATATAAAAAGGGACATTACTCTTTCTTTGGTGGGAATTGATTTGTTTTTTGTCGTTGTTGAGGGAAGTGCGAATCGATTTGGTACTGTGCAGGGTAATCTTGTTCTCCCGATTTTTTTATATTTTTCTTGTATTTTTTTCAATGGCATCTATAGCAATATAGTAAAAGGGGACATGACTCTCTTGTGTCTTGTATGAATTGTTTTTTACACGTTAAGTTTGTTCTGCCGAACAAGGAATCCGCACCTTGTTATCCTGAAATTTTCAAGCTCGAGTATCTTTTGTCTCACCTGCTTTGAAACTCCCGCTTCTTCAACCTGCGCCGCGCCTTGTTATCCCGATATTTTCAAGCTCGAGTATCTTTTGTCTCACCTGCTTTGAAACTCTCGCTTCTTCAACCCGCGCTGCGCCTTGTTATCCCGAAATTTGGACACGCGCGAGAACCCCCTCCTCATCCGAAATCGCTCCCGCAGCCCAGACACCTGAAATCCCCCTTCTACCCCTTAGCCGGAAATGAAGCTCCACGTCGCGGTGTCAAAACCGGTGGGGGTACGCTGGTAACTTACCCTACATTTCGGACAAGCGCGTCCCCCCTCCCCCTTCGCCCCCCCATTCGTACACCGAGGCCGCCAAAACTCGTGAAACCCCACGCTCCTCCGTCGGCCTCCCGACCGCCGCCCAGTCGGAGACTCTTCCCCGACTACGTCGTGCACCGCAACAGCTCGCCGTCCCTCATCCGCCACAATGGATGAGGATCCGTTGTTGATCTCGTCGCCCTGCCGACTCAGCCGCCCCGTCCTCCACCTCCAAGGAGCTGCCCCGACGTTCGCCTCGTCTATCGTGCCACCTCAATCCCCACAGCGCCGTCTTGACCTGCCCCACCGGAACCGCAGCACCCTCACCAATTCCTCCGATGAAGCCGAGGCCAACTCGGCGCCACCAAGGAGGTTCTGCACTCACCGCTGCATTTTATCTTTTATTCGATCTCACGGGGCTGCCGGTCACATCATCCACGGCGTCTCTCCCCCATGTCGCTGCTTCCTCGGCGGCGACTTCCACAACGGCACTAGCTGCAGCTGCTCTGGCTCTCGCTCGCGCTGCGGCTCTATTCTTGCTGTCGGTCGCGCTGCTGCACTGCTCCTGCTTTCATTCGTGCTGCTGCTCTGCTCTTGCTCTCGCTTGCGCTGCTGCTGCTCCACGACCTCCGGCAGCTACATGAGTGGCTGCTTTAGCACTCTCTCGCGGTGCTACTGCATGACTTTCTCTCTGCTAGTGCGTTCCCTGCTCGAGCGTCTGCCGATTTAGATCACTGCTTCTCTGCTACTAGTGCTCGAACGCCCTAAACATCTATTGCAATGCTCTGTTATTAGTTCAATCAGTTTCGACAGTAAAATTTAGTTTCGACTGTGAAGTTCATTTTCTTCAGTTAAGCCATCTGTCGGAGCGGCCATGGCGCGGCTGATGCGTTTTACATCTAGCACTTTTTGGTGATGTATTTTACATCATCTATTGTAGATGATATTAGGGTCCCACTTCAGATTAACGTTGTCTGTCTTGTCATGCTTCAGCCTCGTCGTCGTACACCTTAGCGGAGCTGCTCCAACGACGGAACCGTGCATCACAGCGGAGCAGTACCCTCGGCGCCGTTTCCAGAGGCCTCGGATCTTCTTCCCCGCCTCCGACAGTCACACCAGCATCATCACCATCCTCCACGTCCAAGCCAATGATGCTGAGGTCCACAAGGCTATGCCAAAGAGGTTGTACACTCATCGCATCACTTTGTTTCTCCATTCCTCTGTTCTTCCAATTCATGTGAGCCAAACACCCAGTTTGACTGAAATCCTATGTTTCCAAATGCTCTGTTTTGCATGTGCATTCCTATCCTATTCCTATGTTTTTCCTGTCCCTGCGTTTATAGAATCCTCCAATTGTAAGGATCCCTTACAAATTTACTTCATTTTCAGATAGGCGTCAAAGAAAACTCTGTGTGTTATGTCCTGCTCCTGCCGTGCCGTCATCCACCCCACCTGAGGCGACAGAAGTGTTCACTACAGCGGAGATCCCCCCTACAGACTTCCTTTCGCTGCCTCAGATCATCTTCCCCATTGCCGGCAGACACGCCAACTGCATTACCATCATGGACTGAGCAGATGAACCTGAGGACTACACAGTTCCGGAAGAGAGGTCGCAATCTTTCGTGTTTGCTTACGTTATACATCGGTTATTATTACCTGCTACTTTATCGTTCAATCTTGAGTTTTGAATTGCCCATGGGTCTCATATCGAGCCAACAACGAATAGTATCTGTCTACTATCTAGTTCATCTGGGGTCTTCTATGTGGTTCATGTTGGGTGGGCAACAAACAATAGATGATCCATTGTCTATCTTTCTAAACTGAAGCTATAATCTACCTGCTATCATTAGTTTTGGATCCATCCACTCGTTTGCTACCATCAGTCTTGATTTTTGCATGCACCCCTTAGGCCTTACAAAATCTAACTATTTTTTTATTATGCATGTCAGATATTGTACACAATCGTACTGAACATGTAGAGAAAAAGAGAAGACCGCTGCGTGCGAATATAATGTCATGCAAACGCCGCTCCGTGGTGGGCGAAGTGCCCCCCCCTCCTGCAATTCCAGATTGTATTCCAGAGGAAGATAACTGTTCAGATGGAGATTCAGAAGGAGCCGACCACGCATGTTTACATCCTGAGGTGTTTGCTCTAACATGGCATGCTGATGTTGGTCATATCATGCATATGGCGCCTTGCATTGCTTACATTATACATCTTATATGTCATCAGCTTAGTTTAGATTTGCTTTGTGTGAATGCCACCTGTTTGGTTTCTATATCATACTCCCACCATTCCTAAATATTTGTCTTTTTAGAGATTTCAACAAGTGACTACATACGGACAAAATGAGTGAATCTACACTCTATAATATGTCTATATACATCTGTATGTGGTAGACCATTTGAAATCTCTAAAAAGACAAATATTTAGGAACGTAGGGAGTGTATGGGAATTATGCAATGCCATCTTCTTTAGCCAGGCATCATATATGTGAATCATGCAATGCCATCCTGTTTAGCCAGTCATCGTATATGTGAATTGTATCGTGCCATATTTTTTTCCATAATGTATTCCATTTGTCAACAATGTTTATACATTCATCAACTCTTCCTGTGCATCAGCCAGTTGAGGCGGTCATGGGAAAATCTAGAGTGAAAACAAGGTCTTCTGAGCAGTCAGTGCTACCTGTCGATGCAGATTTCTTGCTGGTTACAGATAGCTCCTCAGAGGAGGATTCAGAAAGAGATGACCAGTCGTATCCCCCCCCCCCGAGGTGCATGCTCTAACTTGGCTGAGTTATATTGCTCATATCATGCATATGGTGTCTTTCATTGCCATGCCATCTGCTTAGATTAGACATGTTTTGTGTGAATGCCTCCTGTTTGCCTTCTATATCAGATATGTGAATTATGCAATGCCATGTTTTTCAGCCAGTTATCATATATATGAATTATGCACCGCCATGGAGCCAGGCATCATATATGTGAATTATCTCATGCCATCTTTTTTTTCATTGCGTATTCCATTTGTCGACAATCTGTGTATATTGAACTACTCTTCATGTGTATCAGTCATTTGAGCCGGTTATGGAAAAATCTGGAGTGAAAACAAGGTCTTGAGAGCAGGCAATGGTACCTGTTGAAGCATATATCTCGATGGTTACAGGGAGCTCCTCAGAGGAGGATTCAGAGACAGATGACCAGTCCTATATCCCACCTGAGGTGTATGCTCTAAGTTGCAATTTTTATATTTCTGATATGATGCATATGGTGTCTTGCATTGCTTAGTTTAGACATCATATGCACAATTGAATTCTATCTTCTTAGTTTAGAGATCATACATGCGAGTGCCAGCTGCTTAATATATGAATCAATTATGTCAATTATATCAATTATATCATGCCATCCTGTATACTTAGACAACATGTATGTGAATTATTTCATCACAACCTATTTTAGAAAGACATCATATAGTTTTGTCATGTCATCCTGTTTAGGTACTCATCATATGTTGAATTATGCCATTATATCCTGTTAAGTTATCCATCATATATCTGAAACTGTGTCATGCTATCCTGTTTAGCTAGGCATCATATATGTGAAATTGTGTCATGCTGTCCTGTTTGGTTAGACAACATATATGTGAATTACCACATCTGTCTATCATACAATGTCTATACGTTCAATTTCTTTTCTTGTTTATCAGCCATTTGAATTGGAGGGGTGATGGCAGTATATAAGGGAGCAAAAACCCGTTCTTCACAAACGACAGTGCTACCCGTCGATGCAGATAGAACCATGGTTGTACTGGCCCACAAACTAGCCCCACCACACATAATCGAGACTCTTCCAGATTGCACACTTACACCGTTGGGCAGAGAACCAGCTACAACCCATCTAACCACAACCCCAGTGGATAGTAACCCACTTATAGTTGACAAAGTACCATGTCCACCACAAAGTACCCCCACACGAGCTGTTTGTAAAGCTACTGCAGTGCCCAAAGCACGAAGACCACCACAGCTAACCTAAACTCCGTTTAAAGCACAAGAGCAACTGTTCTCAGGTCAGATTCCGTAGCTATGGTCCATACTCCTTTGCTGTTGCATCACTGTATTTACTCGTACCAACTACTTTAGAATTTGAAGGATCCAATTGAAACTCCAATGGCGCAACAGGTATGTTTTAAACCTATTTCTTTAACTGGATTGTTGTTCTAACTTCTTGCTCTATGTTGATTCAAGTTTAAGTTGTATAAACACTTATGTTCTCATGTGATGCACATTACAAGTGCTGCCAATGCTGCGTAGTTTCTCAGACTTATATTCTGTCTATGCTGCTGTGTCTTAAAAATATATGAGTTGAACTGTGTCATATCTTGATTAGGGAACACAAACGAGAATGATATGGATAATATAGTGACCATAGTACATAGATATATGTTTGTTTCATGCTGTTATCCTGTCCACCTTACTACTGAACCGGTATAACAATGAGTTTCGTATACTACAAGCTAAACCTGTGATGTGTCTGCTTGTTTCTCTTGTAGTATGCAAACAGAATATTGGAGAAGAGCACCCCACTATGCAATGGTAGAGAAAGTAATGCAGATAAGGTTCAAGATAGTGATACAACCCTATTGGTCTCCAAGAAAGGTGATAAAAACGATCTTGTAGACAGTGAGAAAACCCCACAGTCCTGCGTTGATGTAGTGTTTGAGTTACTGGCCAGTACCGCTGGCACAAGCTCTTCGAACTCGCTGCCTGAATCACTTCGGCTTCTTTAGTCTTAGCTACAAGCTGAAAGGCATCAGTAAGCTGTGCTGCAACAAGAAGCCGAAGGACTGAGGAAGTCCCTGCAGAATTCAGATGCGTACTTTCTTGTGCAACAGCAAGCACTGGAGGATTTAAGCGCCAAACAAGAGAAAGTTAATAAGCTTGCTAAGCATCTTGCCAGCATTATGGGTACCTAGGATATTGTTTCTTGAACCCTTCTGAAGTGGTTTCAGTTCTGGACTTGTTTTCCTGCGGCGTTTATATGTTGCTTTGTTCCCTATATTTGCACTGGTGGCGAACTTTGCTGCCCAGTGGATGTAATATGTGTAATAGCCGTGATAGCCTAGCGTAAATTGCTTGCTTATTTATTTCCTTGTTGTATTGTTTATTTGTTTGCTTGTAGTCAGTGTAGTTCTTTTTTCGCAGTTTGCTATGGCTGCAATAACCTATTTTCTAAAACTAGGCCACGATAACCATGGGCTAATATTTACTATAGTGACACTGGGCCTCCTACGGGCCGTAGAAAAGTGGGCCTTCTACGGGCCGTAGAAACAGTAGGCCTTCTACAGGCCGTAGAAACAATGGGCCTTCTACAGGTCGTATCATCAATGGGACTTATACGGGCCGTATGATTGATTGGCCAAACATGGGCAAATAACAGGCCGCATTATGGTCGTAAACGGGCTAGAGCTGGAATCGTCCGTTCATGGGCAGACCATGACGGGCCATCGTTAATAGGCCGTATTTGATGACGCTATGAAAACGGCCCAACGTATTAACGGACCACAAACGGGCCGACTGTAACCACGGGCTGAATTTGGCCCACAAGCAGAAAATGACAGTAACGGGCCGTAAGTAAACGAATGCTGGAAATGAGCCCAAGAATAAATGGGCTCTCAGAAGGCCGAAAGATAACATGTGCTGGAAACGACACAACGGAATAACGGGCCGTTAATGGGTATAAAGTGATACATTGTTCATTACGGGCTAGTTTCGCCACGGGCTGTTAATGGGTGTAAAGTAATACACTGTTCATTACGGGCCAGTTTCACCACGGGTCGTTAATAGGCCAAGAGTTACTAGGGCCTCATATGGGCCAAAAGACGTCATGGGCCATACATGGGCCAGAAGTGAAAATGGGCTGGAATCATATTGGATGGCCCAGATGATGCTACTGGGCCTAATTCGTATAGGGCGTAACGGGCCTTGGGTTAGCGGGCTGTAAATGGGCTATATGCGAACATGCCGTTAACAGGCTTTCCATGGGCCGGCCCGCCACCTTTTAACCAAGTTAAACGGTCGGCCTTTTCACAGGAATGGGCCTCTGTTGGGCCGTGCCACGTGTCGACGTATCATAGGCGCCTATCTGACCCACTGACGAGCTGGCACGTGTTTCGTCCGGCCAATAAGAATTTTACACGTGGAAACTTCCCATTGGTCAGGGCTATTAATGGGTTATCGGATCCAAAACCCGCCCCGATAGCTTAACGACGTTCCGTTACGGTGGGATCCACGTGTCGGTCACCCTTGATGAAAGCACTTCTGTGACGCGCGATTTATCATCATGGAAGTGGACACTTCTGTGATGATAATTTTGGTAATGTCATGGAACACTTCTACGACAGCACAGGTATGACTATCTTGATTCCGTCATAAATTTGTCATGGATGTACATGCATGACAAAAAATGCGACCTACTGTGACAAACATGTTTCATCACGGAAGTGTATTTTTTGTGTAGTGATAGTTATTAGCTAGATGGCTTCTTCTCTCTTTTTGGATCTCAATACAATGTTCTCCCCCTCTCTTGTGAAGATCTATTCGACGTAATCTTCTTTTGCGCTGTGTTTGTTGAGATCGATGAATTGTTAGTTTATGATCAACTTTATCTATGAACAATATTTGAATCTTCTTTGAATTCTTTTATGTATGATTGGTTATCTTTGCAAGTCTCTTCGAATTATCAGTTTGGTTTGGCCTACTAGATTTATCTTTCTTGCAATTGGAGAAGTGCTTAGCTTTGGGTTCAATCTTGCGGTGTCCTTTCCCAGTGACAGTAGGGGCAGCAAGGCACATATTGTATTGTTGCCATCGAGGATAACAAGATGGGGTTTATATCATATTGCATGAGTTTATCCCTCTACATCATGTCATCTTGCTTAAAGCGTTACTCTGTTCTTATGAACTTAATACTCTAGATGCACGCTCGATAGCGGTCGATGTGTGTAGTAATAGTAGTAGATGCAGGCAGGAGTCGGTCTACTTGTCTCGAACGTGATGCCTATATACATGATCATACCTAAATATTCTCATAACTATGCTCAATTCTGTCAATTGCTCAACAGTAATTTGTTTACCCACCGTAATACTTGTGCTCTTGAGAGAAGTCACTAGTGAAACCTATGGCCCCCGGGTCTATTTTCCATCATATTAATCTTCTAACACTTAGATATTTTCATTGCCTTTTATTTTACTTTGCATCTTTATCATAAAAATACCAAAAATATTATCTCATCATATCTATCAGATCTCACTCCGCAAGTGACCATGAAGGGATTGACAACCCCTTTATTGTGTTGGTTGCGAGGATTTATTTGTTTGTGTAGGTGCGAGGGACCTGTGCGTGGCCTCCTACTGGATTGATACCTTGGTTCTCAAAAACTGACGGAAATACTTACGCTACTTTGCTGCATCACCCTTTCCTCTTCAAGGGAAAACCAACGCAGTGCTCAAGAGGTAGCAAAATACAGAAACTGGTCGGTCGGGTGACTGCGTTGGTATGCTTCATCTCCAAGCTAGGAGAACGTGCCTTGCCCTTCTTCAAGCTGATGAAGAAGAAAGGCCCGTTTGAGTGGACCCCGGAGGCCGACCAAGCATTCCAAGACCTCGAGAGAAACCTAACTAGCCCACCGGTGATGGTGGCGCCACGGCCCCTCGAGCCCCTTGTGGTCTACCTGGCCGCTACCCCATACTCTGCCAGCGCAGCGGTGGTGGCGGTTCGGGAGGAGCAACAAGCCAAGGGCGCGCTGCACCAGGCTACAGCTGAAATGACGCAAGATCAGGGTGGCGCCGCGGGAGCCACAGTGGCGTCAACGGAAGACCAAGCTCGGCAGGATGACACCACAGAGACACCCGCAAGCGACCGGGCACCAGGAGTCCCACTACCTCAGGAGACGTCCGGGCCCCAGCAAGACACAAGCCTCACCAACGCGCCAGCCCTTGTCGAGCACCCGGTGTATTTTGTCAGCACGGTGTTCCGGGACGCAAGGGCACGATATCCCATGCCTCAGAAGCTCCTGCTCACACTCTTGGTGGCCTCGCGCAAGCTGCGACACTACTTCCAGGGCCACCCATCAAGGTCGTCTCAGCCTACCCGTTGGAGAGGGTGCTCAGGAGCCGCAATTCTGCTGGGAGTCGCCGAGTGGAACATCGAGCTGCAAGCATTCTAGTTAGAGTTCAGCACTACCAGGGTCATCAAGGGAGCCACGCTCGCTGATTTTGTGGCGGAATGGACGGACATCCCGACACTTGAAGTAGGCGAAGACCGGTCCACCTCACCAGGAAGTGTGGCACCAGACGGTTGGGTCATGTACTTCGATGGCGCCTTCGCGCACCAGGGCGCAGGGGATGGAGCAGTACTCATCTCGCCCACTCAGGACAAGCTCTACTACGCCATGCAGCTCTGCTTTCAGCAGGGCGAGAAGGTCTCCAACAACATCGCGGAGTACGAGGGCCTCATAGCTGGCCTAAAGGCCGCAGCAGCTCCGGGGGTGAAGCGCCTTGATGTTAGGGGCGACTTGTAGCTCCTCGTCAACTTCTTTAACAAAGTGTACGAGCCAAAGGACGAGAACATGGAGGCTTACCTCGCAGATGTTCATAAGATGGAAAAACAGTTCATGGGACTGGAGGTGCAGCATGTGCCCCGGGGCACCAACAACGAAGCCGATGACATCTCCAGGAAAGCATCCAAGCGGCAGCCCCAGGAGCCTAGCGTCTTCGAGGAGCGGCTCTTCAAGCCATCGGCGACTCCTCCACTCTCAAGCATAGCTCAGCCTCGGGAGGAGCTCCCACAGCCCCCTGCCACAGGAGCCCCGGCCTATGGCCCGATCTCAGGAGCTCGCTTGCTCTTGGCGCTAGAACCTCAGGAGGCATGCTGGACCAAGGAATTCAAGGAGTACCTGATGCAAGGGACGCTGCCGGAGAAGGAAGAGGACGCAGAGCGCGTGGCCCGGCAGGCCACGGCATACTGTATCCAGGACGGTGAGTTGTATAGAAAGCGACCAAACGATGTTTCGCTGCACTGCATTTCCAGCGACCAGGGAAAGGAATTGCTGACATACATGGCGGGGACTACGGACACCACTCGTCGTCACAGACTCTCGTCGGCAAGGTGTTCTGCAGTGGGTTCTACTGGCCCATGGCGCTCAACGACACGGCCGAGTTGGTGAAGTCACGCGAAGCTTGCCAGTTCCATGCCAAGCAGATACATCAGCCAGCTCAGGGCCTCCAGACCATACCACTCACGTGGCCGTTCGCAGTCTAGGGGCTGGACATGTTGGGCCCATTCCCTCGGGCGCCAGGGGGCTACCGCTACCTGTACGTCGCCATCGACAAGTTCACCAAGTGGGCGGAAGTGGAAGCTGTTCGCACCATCCCAGCCGGGTCCGCAGTCAAGTTCATCAGGGGCATCGTGAGCCGTTTCGGAGTCCCAAACCGCATCATCACCGATAACGGTTCGCAGTTCACCAGTAATCTCTTCAAAACCTACTGTGCTAACCTTGGAACGCAGATTTGCTACGCTTCGGTGGCGCACCCTAGGAGCAATAGGCAGGCCGAACGCGCCAAAATGGAGGTCCTGAGGGGCCTCAAGACCAGGACCTTCAAGAAGAAACTCAAGGCATGTGGCAGGGGCTGGCAAGACGAGGTCCAGTCCATGCTGTGGTCCATCCGCACCACCGCAACCAAGCCAACGGGAGAGACCCCATTCTTCCTTGTCTACGGAGCTGAAGCAGTCCTTCCTCACGAGGTCAAGCATCACTCCGCACGGGTCCTGTCGTTCGATGAAACACAACAGGACACTGCGCGGGGGATGGATCTCATGATGGGGGAGGAACACCGTCGCGAAGCGGCACTGAGGGCGGAAAGGTACCAGCAAGCGCTGCGGTGATACCACTGCCGCAACATCCGCTCAAGGACGCTTGAGACGGGTGACCTTGTCCTGAGGCGGGTCCTCTCCAGGGAAGGGCTGCATAAGCTTTCACCCATGTGGGAGGGCCCGTTCAAAGTCATCCACATCTCCAGGCCTGGCGTCGTGTGCCTGGAGACGCAGGACGGGATGCCCATCCAGAACGCCTGGAACATCCAGCACCTCCGGAAGTTTTTCCCATGAAGCAAGGCCCGGAGCCTCTGAAGAAAGGCCCAGAGCCTGTGAAGAACGCCCGGTGCCTGTTAAGAATCGCCGCCCGTGACACTCTCACGTAATAATGAGTGGGGCCGTACATGCCCCGCAGTCTGAGGAGCGCCGGCCTCAGGCCCTGGGGCTCCCTCCCACGCCTAGTGGCAGCACTTAACTCCGCGCTGGTGAGAAGACTTGAAGACTAGAATAGGTGCCGGATACGGCTTTTCATTTGCTTTCCGTAGTTGGCTCGCTTTTCCTTATTCGAAGTTTGCTTCTCGTGTTCCTTGCTGGTTCGATTCCCTCGTGTCGGATGTGGGGTTCCGGCAAACCCTTAAGGTTCGAACCCTGGGTGCGCGCGAAGTCTTTCCCTCCTACCGATCCATGCCCTAGATCGCTAGGATCTCGCAGACGAACTCGACGAACTCGTCACACAAAAAGACACGAGATTTATACTGGTTTGGTCCACCGTTGTAGTGTAATACCCTACTCCAGTGTGGTGGTGGTGGATTGCCTCTTGGGTGGATGATGAATAGTACAAGGGGAAGAACAACCTCCTGAGGTTGAGGTGTTCTTGTTCTCGGTGAACTGGTGGATGAGAACCCTGCACCTACTATGGTGGCTAGCTCTATTTATATAGGCCCTAGTTCTCTCCCCAAATATTGAGCGGGAATGGAGCCAACAATCGGCGGGAAAATTTGAAGGGGGCAGCTAGTACAAGCTATCCTGACAAAAGTGGTCTTCGCCTGCGAAAGGCTCTGGTGGTGATGCCGTCTTGGGCTCCACGATGACCTCCATCCTGCCGTCCTTCTGGTCTTGGTCTCGTTGCACCGATATGGCAACCTTTGCCTGATGCCTCCGTACTCCTCGCCTGCGCTTGCCTCCTTAGCACCAAAGAGGAAACAAGGACACTGTGCGCGCTGGCGCCCGCTTGGTGCCGATCGTCATGGCTCACGTCATGACAGCCTCATGATGTTTGCCCCGCCTTGATATCTCCACTCCTCGTGAGACTGCCTAGCTAAGCCACTCCTGAGGAGGTCCTGTGTCGTCCGCCTCGCGAGGCTTGGCCCCTCGCGAGGGTCTTGGATGCCTTGTCAATGAAGATGGGACATACGGCCCGCTAACTTAGCCACGTCGTGGGCCACAGGCAGGCAAGTCTGGGGACCCCCGTTCCTAGAACGCCGACAGTAGCCCCCGGGCCCAAGGTGCGCTCGGGCTTGGCTTCACGGCGAAGCCAAGGGTCAAGTACGGAGCGCCGCGGGCCCCCAAAGCCTGCGGACTCGGTTGAAGCATGGCGGTTGATTGGACGTGGGCGTCTCCGCTTCCCCACGCTGCCTTGGCAACTGCATGACTTGACAAGTGCCTGCGACATGCAAGGAAAACCATCATTACCTGCAATCGTGGGAGGCGCCGGTTGGCCTTCTTTTTCTATAAATGGTGAGGGGGTGGAGCCCCCGTCGCCCATCTCTTCCTTGCTTGTTTGCTTCTTCCTCGTCGCTCCACCAACAGTTGCAATGGCGTCGTCGAAGATGTTCTCTGCTATGGAGCAGGGCAAGGCCCCTCAGGAGGGGCCCGGCTCCACGGCGCCCAAGCGAGGACGTGGCCGTCCTCGCAAGCATGCCGCGACCCCCCTGTGGCTCCCGGCTCCCGGGGCGGCGCCGCGATGCGTGGCAGGAGTCGCTCTGGTCGCGGCAGTTTTGTCGATGGAAGGAGGCGAGCCGTGGTCGCGCGACCCCCCTGACCGCGGTTCCATGCATCAGAGGTGTTGCTGGAGTTTGTTGTCTGGTTGGAGAATCCGGCCAACAACTGGCTCCAGCTCACTCGCTTCTTCGCCGACGAGCTGCCGGCCTCCGGTCCCGGCGGGCTTTGGTTGCAGGCAGACGGTTGCTGCAGCCGGGCTTCTTGGGTCGCGGTCGATGGCCCCGTCGCTGCCAACATAGCTCTGGCCCGCGGTTGGCAGACGTTTGCCCACGCGCGCAGCCTAGGCAGGCTGTACACCCTACACTTCAAGTTCAACGGCGACGCAACCCTCTTCGTGAGGGTGTTCGGGGAAGATGATCGTCGCGCCAGATGCTGCCCCGAGGTGAACGACGGCGAGGAGGTGCTCGGCCTTGGCGATGGCCAGGACGAGGAGGAGGACGAACCCGCCGACCGCGCCTCGTCTGGCGATGGTGACTCCTCCCTTGGCGACAGTTCCAGCAGCGTCGGCCTTGATCAACCGCCACGCCGCCGCGCCCGCCTCGAAGGTTGTAGCGGGTCGTCTTGTCGCCGCGCATCGGTGAAGCGCGAAGGGGCGAGCACTGCTTTTATTATTTTTCCCTTTCCTTTCCTGCATCAAAATGAAACCGGCATGGGCCCAGAGGGGCATGTATCGAACCACAACCTATCAACCGTTATGCTACGCTTGTTGTTTCAGTGCTGTGTGGCCATTTTGCGCAAAGATAACTTAACCTGGTGCATTCGGAGCGCCCTCCTCCTTGCGAGGCGTTTATTTCCTCGTGCCCATCTTGACCTGCTTGCTCAGGAACTGCGAAAATTCATTAGGAGGTGCGTTAAGAGATTTGCCGTTCACCCGTGCCTTGACCTGGCGCTTTGCATCGCGGTACCCGGGGGGCACGGACTAGGAGGGATGCGCCAGTTTTTGGGCTCGCACGAGGGTGGCTCGCGAGAAGGTGGAGAGGATAGAAATGCTCGCGAGGGCACTTGCCTAGCCCCCTCGTGAGGTATGCAAGAGAAAGAACACGAGCGAAACAGAGTTGGAAAATGTAGTAATAGGT
Source organism: Aegilops umbellulata (assembly GCA_032464435.1). NCBI lineage: Eukaryota > Viridiplantae > Streptophyta > Magnoliopsida > Poales > Poaceae > Aegilops > Aegilops umbellulata. The sequence goes on along the minus strand of CP136058.1, from coordinate 152,149,822 downwards.
GAGGGAACCGAATTAGCAAGGAACACCAAAGGCGAACTTCGATTTAAGAAAAAGTGAGCCAACCACGGAAAGCAAATGAAAAGCCGTGTCCGAGACCTAGTCTAGTCTTCAAGTCTTCTCACCAGCACGGAGCTAAGTGCTGCCACTAGGCGTGGGCGGGAGCTCCAGGGCCTGACGCCGGTGCTCCTAAGACTCCGGGGCGTGTACAACCCCACTCATTATTATGTGAGAGTGTCACGGGCGGCGATTATTCACAGGCACCGGGCCTTCTTCACAGGCTCTGGGCCTTCTTCACAGGCTCTGGGCCTTTCTTCACAGGCTCCGGGCCTTGCTTCATGGATAGAATTTCTGGAGGTGCTGGATGTTCCAGGCGTTCTGGATGGGTATCCCGTCCTGCATCTCGAGGCGCGCTGCACCAGGCCTGGAGACGTGGACGACCCTGAATGGGCCCACCCACATGGGCGAGAGCTTGTGCAGCCCTTCACTGGAGAGGACCCACTTCAGGACGAGGTCGCCCACCTCGAGCGTCCTGGAGCGGACGTTGCGGCAGTGGTATCGCCGCAGCGCTTGTTGGTACCTTGCCGCCCTCAATGCAGCTTCGCGACGGTGTTCGTCCCCCATTATGAGATCCATCCCCGCATGGCGTCCTGCTGCGTTTCATCGAACGCCAAGACCCATGCGGAGCGATGCTTGACCTCGTGAGGAAGGACTGCTTCAGCTCCGTAGACGAGGAAGAATGGAGTCTCGCCCGTTGGCTTGGTGGCGGTGGTGCGGATGGATGACAGCACGGACTGGAGCTCGTCGTGCCAGCCCCTGCCGCAGGCCTCTAGCTTCTTCTTGAAGGTCCTGGTCTTGAGGCCCCTCAGGACCTCCGCGTTGGTGCATTCGGCCTGACCATTGCTCCTGGGGTGCGCCACCGAAGCGTAGCAGATCTGCGTTCCAAGGTTAGTATAGTAGGTTTTGAAGAGGTTACTAGTAAACTGCGAGCCGTTATCTGTGATGATGCGGTTAGGGACCCTGAAGCGGCTCACGAGGTCCTTGATGAACTTGACAGCAGAGCCGGCCGGGATGGTACGGACAGCTTCCACTTCCGCCTACTTGGTGAAATTGTCAACGACGACGTAAAGATAGAGGTAGCTCCCTGGTGCCCAAGGGAACGGGCCTAAGATGTCCAGCCCCCAGACCGCGAACGGCCATGTGAGCGAGATGGTCTGGAGGCCCTGAGCTGGCTGGTGAATTTGCTTGGTGTGGAATTGGCAAGCCTCGCAGGACTTCACCAGCTCGGCTACATCGTTGAGTGTTGTAGGCCAGTCGAATCCACTTCGGAACACCTTGCCGATGAGGGTCCGTGACGAAGAGTGGTGCCCACAGTCCCCACCGTGTATATCAACCAGCAACTCCCTTCCTTGATCACTGGAGATGCAGCGTAGCGTGACATCGTTCGGTCATTTCCTGTACAACTCGCGGTCTTGGATACTGTATGTCGTGGTTGCCGGGCCATGTGATCCGCGTCCCCTTCCTTCTCCGGTAGCGTCCCTTGCATCAGGTACTCCTTGAATTCCTTGGTCCAGCATTCCTCCTGGGCCTCGAGCGCCAGGAGCAGCCGAGCTCCTGAGGTCAGGCCACAGGCTGGGGATCCCGTGGCTGGAGGCTGTGGGAGCTGCTCCCAAGGCTGAGTCGTGCTTGAAAGCGGTGGTGTAGCTGATGGCTTGAAGAGCTTCTCCTCAAAGACGCCAGTCTCTTGCGGTTGCCACTTGGATGCTCTCCTGGCGATGTCGTCAGCTTCCTTGTTGGTGCCCCGGGGCACGTGCTGCAGCACCAGGCCCGAGAACTGCTTTTCCATCTTACGCACCTCCGCGAGGTATGCCTCCATATGCTTGTCCTTTGGCTCGTATACCTTGTTGGAGAAGTTGATGAGGAGTTGCAGTCGCCTCTGATGGTAAGGTGCTTCACCCCTAGAGTTGCCGCAGCCTTCAGGCCAGCTATGAGGCCTTCGTATTCTGCGATATTGTTGGAGACCTTCTCGTCGTGCTGAAAGCAGAGTTGCATGGCGTAGTAGAGCTTGTCCTGAGTGGGCCAGATGAGCACTGCTCCAGCCCCCGCGCCTTGGTGCATGAAGGCGCCATCGAAATACATGACCCAGCCGTCTGGAGCCTCGCTCCCTGGTGAGGTGGACCGGTCTTTGCCTTCCTCAAGTGGCGGGGAATCCGTCCATTCTGCCACAAAATCAGCGAGCGCGGCCCCCTTGATGACCCTGGTAGTGCTGAATTCCAGCTGGAATGCTTGCAGCTCGATGTTCCACTCAGCGACCCTTCCAGCCGAGTTAGGGCTTCTGAGCACTCTCTCCAATGGGTAGGCTGAGACGACCTTGATGGGGTGGCCCTGGAAGTAGTGTCGCAGCATGCGTCAAGCCACCAAGAGTGCGAGCAAGAGTTTTTGAGGCATGGGGTAGCGGGCCCTCGCGTCCCACAGCACGGTGTTGACGAAGTACACCGGGTGTTCAACGAGGGCTGGCACACTATCGAAGCTCGGGTCCTACAGAGATTTGGGCATCTCCTGAGGTGGAGGGGTTCCTGAGACCTGATTGTCTTCAGGAGTTTCTGCGACATTGTCCTGCCGAGCTTGGTCTTCTGCCGCTGAGGCCTCTGCTGTGCCTTCCTCACCCTGCACCACCTTAGCTCCAGCTTGGCATAGCGCGCCCTTGGCTTGGCTCTCTTCCCGAACCGCAACCAGCGGCGCACTAGCGGAGTACGGGCTGGCAGCAAGGTAGAGTACTAGGGGCTCGAGAGGCCGTGGTGCCACTATCACCGGAGGGCTGGTAAGGTATTTCTTGAGGTCTTGGAAGGCTTGGTCGGCCTCCGGGGTCCACTCGAATGGGATCTTCTTATTCATGAGCTTAAAGAAGGGTAAGGCGCGCTCTGCCAGCTTGGAGATGAGACGCCCCAATGCGGTCACCCGCCCTGCTACCTTCTGCATCTCTTTGAGGGTCTGTGGTGGGCTCATGTCCTTGATCTTCTCCGGGTTCGCCTCGATCCCTCTGTGGGATACGAGGAACCCCAGTAGCTTGCCGGAGGGGACACTGAACACGCACTTCTTCGGGTTAAGCCTCAAGTTCACTTGGCGCAGGCTCTCGAAGGTCTCCTCCAAGTCTTGAATCAATGTCCTCGCCTCGCGAGACTTTACCACTATGTCGTCGACGTAGGCATCTGTGTTTCTCCCGAGCTGCCGCCCCAGGGCGATGTGCATCAGCCGCTGAAAAGTCACGCCCGCTTTGCGCAGCCCGAAGGGCATACAGGTGTAGCAGTACACCCCACATGGTGTCAGGAAGGCTGTCTTCTCCACATCTTCCACCGCCATCTTGATCTGATGATACCCTGAGAGCGCATCCAGGAAACACAGCAGGTCGCACTCGGCGGTGGAGTCGATGATCTGGTCAATGCGCAGGAGCGGGAACGGATCTTGGGGGCAGGCTTTATTAAGGTTGGTGAAGTCAACGCACATCCGTTCCTTCCCGCCTTTCTTCGGCACCACGACGGGGTTCACCAGCCATTTGGGATATCGAACTTCGTGAATGGCACCCGCCGCCTCCACCTTGCGGGTCTCCTGGACAATGAAGGTCTGCTTCTCAGTGGACTGCCATCTCGCTCGCTGCTTCACGGGGCGTATGTTGGGGCATACCCTTAGATGATGGTGACTCACCTCCCTCGGGATCCCTACCAGCTGATTGGGCTCCCACGCAAATATCTCCTTGTTTGCACGCAAGAACCTCACCAAGGCTTCCTCTTGACCCGGGTCAAGGCCGGCTCCTATGGTAAAGGTGGCTCCCGAAGACCCGTCCTCGTTGACCGGCACCTGCTTGGTTTCCGCCTTGTCTTGGGTGAACTGACGGGGATCGTAGCAGAAATTCAAAATTTTCTACGCAACACCAAGATCAATCTATGGAGTAATCTAGCTATGAGGGAAGGAGAGTGCAACTACATACCCTTGTAGATCGCTAAGAGGAAGCGTTCAAGTGAACGGGGTTGATGGAGTCGTACTCGTCGTGATCCAAATCACCCATGATCCTAGTGCCGAACGGACGGCACCTCCGCGTTCAACACACGTGCAGCCCGGTGACGTCTCCCATGCCTTGATCTAGCAAGGGGGAGGGAGAGGTTGGGGAAGACTCCGTCCAGCAGCAGCATGACGGCGTGGTGGTGGTGGAGGAGCATGGCAACCATGCAGGGCTTCGCCAAGCACCACGGGAGAGGAGGAGGGAGAGAGGCAGGGTTGCGCCATGGAGAGGTCAAAACTCATGTGTTGGCAGCCCCAAAGTCCTCAAGTATATATAGGGGAGAGGGAGGGGGTGCGCCCCTTTTAGGGTTTCCACCCCAAGGGGTGCGGCAGCCCCAAACCCATCTAGGGTGGCGGCCAAAAGGGGGGGGACAGGGGGAAACTTGCCCCCCAAGCTAGGTGGAGGCGCCCCCTCCCCAAACCCTAAGCGCCTTGGGCCCTTGTGGGTGGCGCACCAGCCCACCTGGGGCTGGTCCCCTCCCACACTTGGCCCATGCAGCCCTCCGGGGCTGGTGGCCCCACTTGGTGGACCATCGGGACCCTCCCGGTGGTCCCGGTACATTACCGATAAAACCCGAAACCTTTCCCGTGACCAAAACAGGACTTCCCATATATAATTCTTTACCTCCGGACCATTCCGGAACTCCTTGTGACATCCGTGATCTCATCCGGGACTCCGAACAACATTCAGTAACCACATACAAACTTCCTTCATAACCCTAGCGTCATCGAACCTTAAGTGTGTAGACCGTACGGGTTCGGGAACCATGCAGACATGACCGAGACGTTCTCCGGACAATAACCAACAGCAGGATCTGGATACCCATTTTGGTTCCCACATGTTCCACGATGATCTCATCGGATGAACCACGATGTCGAGGATTCGATCAATCCCGTATACAATTCCCTTTGTCAATCGGTATGTTACTTGCCCGAGATTCGGTCGTCGGTATCCCAATACCTCGTTCAATCTCGTCACCGGCAAGTCACTTTACTCGTACCATAATGCATGATCCCGTGACCAAACACTTGGTTACTTTGAGCTCATTATGATGATGCATTACCGGGTGGGCCCAGAGATACCTCTCCATCACACGGAGTGACAAATCCCAGTCTCAATTCGTGCCAACCCAACAGACACTTTCGGAGATACCTGTAGTGTACCTTTATAGCCACCCAATTACGTTGTGACGTTTGGTACACCCAAAGCATTCCTACGGTATCCGGGAGTTGCACAATCTCATGGTCTACGGAAATGATACTTGACATTAGAAAAGCTTTAGCATACGAACTACACGATCTTGTGCTAGGCTTAGCATTGGGTCTTGTCCATCACATCATTCTCCTAATGATGTGATCCCGTTATCAACGACATCCAATGTCCATGGTCAGGAAACCATAACCATCTATTGATCAACGAGCTAGTCAACTAGAGGCTTACTAGGGACATGGTGTTGTCTATGTATCCACACATGTATCTGAGTTTCCTATCAATACAATTATAGCATGGATAATAAACGATTATCATGAACAAGGAAATATAATAATAACTAATTTATTATTGCCTCTAGGGCATATTTCCAATAGTCTCCCACTTGCACTAGAGTCAATAATCCAGTTCACATTGCTATGTGATAAACACTCAAGGTCACATCCCCATGTGAATAACACCCAAAGAGTTTACTAGAGTCAATAATCTAGTTCACATCACCATGTGATTAACACTCAATGAGTTCTGGGTTTGATCATGTTATGCCTGTGAGAGATGTTATAGTCAACGGGTCAGATCCGTGTGTGCTTTATAAATCTCTATGTCATCTTGTAGATGCAGCTACCACGCTCTATTTGGAGCTATTCCAAATAACTATTCTACTATACGAATCTGGTTTACTACTCAGAATCATCCAGATTTGCGTCAAAGATTGCATCGGCGTAACCCTTTACGACGAACTCTTTTACCACCTCCATAATCGAGAAAATTCCTTAGTCCACAAGCTACTAAGGGTAACCTTGACCGTTGTCCCGTGATCCATTCCTAGATCACACTTGTACCCCTTGACAGACTCATGGCTTGGCACACTTTAGGTGCGGTACACAACATAGCATACTTTAGAGCCTATGTCTAAAGCATAGGGGACGACCTTTGTCCTTTCTCTCTATTCTGCCGTGGTCAGGTCTTGAGTCCTACTCAATACTCATACCTTATAACACAGCCAAGAACTCCTTCTTTGCTGATCTATTTGAACTCCTTCAAAATATTGTCACGGTATGTATTCATTTGAAAGTACTATTTAGCGTTTTTTATCTATCCTTATAGATCTTGATGCTCAATGTTCAAGTAGCTTAATCCAGGTTTTCCATTGAAAAACACTTATCAAATAACCTGGCATGCTTTTCAGAAATTCTACTTCATTTCTGATCAACAATATGTTAACAACATATACTCATAAAAAATTCTATAGTGCTCCCACTCACTTCTTTGGAAATACAAGTTTCTCATAAACTTTGTATAAACCTAAAGTCTTTGATCATCTCATCAAAGCGTACATTCCAATTCCGAGATGCTTACTCCAGTCCTTAGAAGGATTGTTGGAGCTTTGCATACTTGTTAGCATCTTTCAGGATTGACAAAAAACTTTTTGGTTGTATCACATACAACCTTTCCTCAAGAAAATCGTCGAGGAAACAATGTTTTGACATCCTATCTGCAAGATTTCATAAATAATGCAGTAACTGCTAATATAATTCCAACAGACTCTCAGCATCGCTACGAGTGAGAAGTCCCATCGTAGTCAACTCCTTGAACTTGTCGGGAAACATCTTAACGACAAGCCGAGCTTTTCTTAATGGTGACACTTACCATCATTGTCCGTCTTCCTTTTAAAATCCATCTGCACCCAACAGCCTTACGACTATCAAGTAGTTCTTTCAAAGTCTACACTTTGTTTTCATACATGGATCCTCTCTCGGATTTAATGGCCTCGAGCCAATTTTCGGAATCTGGGCCCACCATCGCTTCTCCATAGCTCGTAGGTTCATTGTTGTCTAGCAACATGACTTCCAAGACAGGATCACGTGCCACTTTGAAGTAGCACGCATCCTTTCGTCCTACGAGGTTTGGTAGTGACTTGATCCGAAGTTTTATGATCACTATCATAAGCTTCTACTTCAATTGGTGTAGGTGTCACAGGAACAAATTCCTGTGCCCTACTACACACTAGTTGAAGTGACGGTTCAATAACCTCATCAAGTCTCCACCATCCTCCCACTTAATTCTTTCGAGAGAAACTTTTCCTCGAGAAAGAACCCAATTTCAGAAACAATCCCTATTGCTTTCGGATCTGAGACAGGAGGTATACCCAACTGTTTTGGGTATCCTATGAAGATGCATTTATCCGCTTTGGGTTCGAGCTTATCAGCCTCAAACTTTTTCACATAAGCGTCGTAGCCCCAAACCTTTAAGGAACAATAGCTTAGGTTTTTGTAAACCATAGTTCATACAGTGTCGTCTCAACGGATTTGTGTGGTTCCCTATTTAAAGTGAATGCGATTGTCTCTAATGCCTAACCCATATACGATGGTGGTAATTAGACAAGAGACATCATGGTATGCACCATATCCAAGAGGGTGCAGTTATGATGTTCGGACACACCATCACACTATGGTGTTCCCGGTGATATTAGTCGTGAAACGATTTCCAGAATGTCTTAATTGTGTGCCAAACTCGTAACTCAGGTATAAATCTCTATGATCGTATCATAGACATTTTATCCTCTTGTCACGATGATCTTCAACTTCACTCTGAAATTACTTGAACCTTTCAATAATTCAGACTTGTGTTTCATCAAGTAAATATACTTAGCATCTACTCAAATCATCTGTGAAGCAAGAACATAACGATATCCACTACGTGCCTCAGCACTCATTGGACTGCACACATCAAAATGTATTACTTCCAACAAGTTGCTTTCTTGTTCCATCTTACTGAAAATGAGGTCTTTCAGTCATCTTGCCCATGTGGTATGATTTGCATGTCTCAAGTGATTCAAAAACAAGTGAGTCCAAACGATCCATCTGTATGGAGTTTATTCATGCATATCTACCAATAAACATGGACCGCATGTCTCAATCTTTTCAAAAACGAGTGAGTCCAAAGATCCATCAACATGGAGCTTCTTCATGCGTTTTATACCAATATGACTCAAATTGCAGTGCCACAAGTATGTGGTACTATCATTACTATCTTATATCTTTTGGCATGAACATGTGTATCACTACGATCAGGATGGTATTATTCAAATAAACAGAGTAACCATTATTCTCTTTAAATGAATAACTTTATTGCGATAAACATAATCCAATCATGTCTATGCCCAACGCAAACACCAAATAATTATGTAGGTTTTAATACCAATCTCGATGGTAGAGGGAGCGTACGATATTTGATTACATCAACCTTGGAAACACGTCCAACACATATCGTCATCTCACCTTTAGCTAGTCACCATTTATTCCGTAGCCTTTTATTTCGAGTTACTAACACTTAGCAACCGAATCGGTATCTAATACCCTGGTGCTACTAGGAGTACTAGTAAAGTACACATTAATGTAATGCATATCCAATATACTTCTGTTGACCTTGCCTGCCTTCTCATCTACCAAGTATCTAGGGTAGTTCTGCTTCAGTGACCGTTCCCCTTATTTCTGAAGCACTTAGTCTCGGGCTTGGGTTCAACTTTGGGTCTCTTCAATAGAGCGGCAACTGATTTGTCATTTCATGAAGTATCCCTTTCTTGCCCTTGCCCTTCTTGAAACTAGTGGTTTTACTAACCATCAACAATTGATGCTCCCTTTTGATTTCTACTTTCGCGGTGTCGCGAATAGCTCAAGGATCATATCTATCCTTGATATGTTATAGTTCATCACGAAGCTATAGTAGCTTGGTGGCAGTGACTTTGGAGAACCATCACTATCTTATGTGGAAGATTAACTCCCACTCGATTCAAGCGATTCTAGTACTCATACAATCTGAGCACATGCTCAACGATTGAGCTTTTCTCCTTAGTTTGTAGGCTTAGGAAACTTGTCAGAGGTCTCATACCTCTTGACGCAGGCACTAGCCTGAAATCCCAATTTCAGTCCTTGGAACATCTCATATGTTCTGCGATGTTTCAAAAACGTCTTTGGTGCTTCAATTCTAAACCATACGCACTGAACTATCTTGTAGTCATCAAAGCGTGTATGTCAGATGTTTGTAACATCCACAACCGACGCTTGAGGTTCAGCTCACTGAGCGGTGCATTAAGGACGTAATCCTTCCGTGCAGCAATGAGGACAATCCTCAGTTTACAGACCCAGTCCGCATAATTGCTACTATCAACTTTCAACTAAATTTTCTCTAGGAACATATCTAAAACAATAGAACTAAAGCGTAAGCTACGACATAATTTGCAAAGTCCTTTTGACTATGTTCATGATAATTGATTTCATCTGATTATTTCATGGACTCCCACTCAGATAGACATCCCTCTAGTCAACTAAGTGATACATGATCCGAATCAACTAGGTCGTGTCCGATCATCACGTGAGACGGACTAGTCATCATCGGTGAACATCTTCATGTTGATCGCATCTTCTATACGACTCGTGTTCGACCTTTCGGTCCTCCGTGTTCCGTGGCCATGTCTGTACATGCTAGGCTCGTCAAGTCAACCTAAGTGTTTCGCATGTGTTCCGAGGCCATGTCTGTACATGCTAGGCTCGTCAACACCCGTTGTATTCGAACGTAAGAATCTATCACACCCGATCATCATGTGGTGCTTCGAAACGACGAACCTTCGCAACGGTGCACAGTTAGGGAGAACACTTTTCTTGAAATTTTAGTGAGGGATCATCTTATTTAAGCTATCGTCGTTCTAAGCAAATAACATGTAATAACATGATAAACATCACATGCAATCAAATAGTGACATGATATGGCCATCATCACTTTGCTCCTTTCGATCTCCATCTTCGGGGCTCCACGATCATCATCGTCACCCACATGACACCATGATCTCCATCATCATCATCTGCATCATCGTGTCTTCATGAAGTTGTCTCGCCAACAATTAATTCTACTACTACAGCTAACGGTTAGCAATAAAGTAAAGTAATTACATGACGTTTATGTTGACACGCAGGTCATAATTAAATTAATACAACTCCTGTGGCTCCTGCCGGTTGTGATACTCATCGACATGCAAGTCGTGATTCCTATTACAAGAACATGATCATCTCATACATCACATATATCATTCATCACATCCTTTGGCCATATCACATCACAAAACACTTGCTGCAAAAACAAGTTAGACGTCCTCTAATTGTTGTTGAAAGTTTTTTACGTGGCTGCTATAGGTTGCTAGCAAGAACGTTTCTTACCTACGCCAAAACCACAACGTGAATTGCCAATTTCTATTTACCCTTCATAAGGACCCTGTTCATCGAACCGATCTGACTAAAGTGGGAGAGACAAACACCCGCCATCCACCTTATGCAACTAGTGCATGTCAGTCGGTGGAACCGGTCTCACGTAAGCGTACGTGTATGGTTGGTCCGGGCCGCTTCATCCCACAATGCCGCCGAATCAAGATAAGACTAGTAACGGCAAGATAATTGACAATATCGACGCCCACAATTGCTTTGTGTTCTACTCGTGCATAGAAACTACGCATAGACCTAGCTCATGATGCCACTGACGGGGATCGTAGAAGAAACTCAAAATTTTCTACGCAACACCAAGATCAGTCTATGGAGTAATCTAGCTACGAGGGAAGGAGAGTGCATCTACATACCCTTGTAGATCGCTAAGCGGAAGCGTTCAAGTGAACGGGGTTGATGGGGTTGTACTCGTCGTGATCCAAATCACCGATGATCCTAGTGCCGAACGGACGGCACCTCCGCGTTCAACACACGTGCAGCCCGGTGACGTCTCCCATGCCTTGATCCACCAAGGGGAAAGGGAGAGGTTGGGGAAGACTCCGTCCAGCAGCAGCACGACGGCGTGGTGGTGGTGGAGGAGCGTGGAAATCCTGCAGGGCTTCGCCAAGCACCGCGGGAGAGGAGGAGGGAGAGAGGTAGGGCTGCACCATGGAGAGGTCAAAACTCATGTGTTGGCAGCCCCAAAGTCCTCAAGTATATATAGGGGAGAGGGAGGGGGTGTGCCCCCTTTAGGGTTTCCACCCCAAGGGGTGCGGCAGCCCCAAACCCATCTAGGGTGGCGGCCAAAAGGTGTGGGGAGAGGGGGAAACTTGCGCCCCAAGCTAGGTGGAGGCGCCCCCTTCCCAAACCCTAGGCACCTTGGGCACTTGTGGGGGGCGCACCAGCCCACCTGGGGCTGGTCCCCTCCCACACTTGGCCCATGCAGCCCTCCGGGGCTGGTGGCCCCACTTGGTGGACCACCGGGACCCTCCCAGTGGTCCCGGTACATTACCGATAAAACCCGAAACCTTTCCGGTGACCAAAACAGGACTTCCCATATATAACTCTTTACCTCCGGACCATTCCGGAACTCGTCGTGACATCAGGGATCTCATCCGGGACTCTGAACAACATTCGGTAACCACATACAAACTTCCTTCATAACCCTAGCATCATGGAACCTTAAGTGTGTAGACCCTACGGGTTCGGGAACCATGCAGACATGACCGAGATGTTCTCCGATCAATAACCAACAGCGGGATCTGGATACCCATGTTGGTTCCCACATGTTCCACGATGATATCATTGGATGAACCATGATGTCGAGGATTCGATCAATCCCGTATACAATTCCCTTTGTCAATTGGTATGTTACTTGCCCGAGATTCGATCGTCGGTATCCCAATACCTTGTTCAATCTCGTTACCGACATGTCACTTTACTCGTACCATAATGCTTGATCCCGTGACCAAACACTTGGTTACTCTGAGCTCATTATGATGATGCATTACCGAGTGGGCCCAGAGATACATCTCCATCACACGGAGTGACAAATCCCTGTCTCGATTCGTGCCAACCCAACAGACACTTTCGGAGATACCTGTAGTGTACCTTTATAGCCACCTAGTTACATTGTGATGTTTGGTACACCCAAAGCATTCCTACGGTATCCGGGAGTTGCACAATCTCATGGTCTAAGGAAATGATACTTGACATTAGAAAAGCTTTAGCATACGAACTACATGATCTTGTGCTAGGCTTAGGATTGGGTCTTGTCCATGACATAATTCTCCTAATGATGTGATCCCGTTATCAACGACATCCAATGTCCATGGTCAAGAAACCGTAACCATCTCTTGACCAACGAGCTAGTCAACTAGAGGCTTACGAGGGACATGGTGTTGTCTATGTATCCACACATGTATCTGAGTTTCCTATCAATACAATTATAGCATGGATAATAAACGATTATCATGAACAAGGAAATATAATAATAACTAATTTATTATTGCCTCTAGGGCATATTTCCAACATGAACCGCTGCTTCTTCTTGGTAGGCGCGGCCTCCTTGGCCTCGGGGGTACCGGCGCTGGCGGGCTGTGTTGCTGCCGCGGTCTTGAAGGCAAGCCTGAGTGCCGTCACGGCCTCCTTGGAGCCCCCCTTGATGGTGAGTCGCCGCCATGAACTGAGCAGGAGCTGCGTACCCGAGGATGGCATTGTACGGGAGACCTATGTGGGCGATGTCGAAGTCTACCAGCTTGGTGCGGCAGTTGTCGCGTGTGCCGAAGGTGACGGGGAGGCGGATCTGCCCTAGAGAGTGGGCAGCTCCACCACCAACTCCTGAGAACGGCTTGCTGAGGCTGAGCCGCTCGAGCGACACGTGAAGAAGGCTGAAGGCTTCTACAGAGAGCAAGTTGAGGCTGACACTGCCGTTGATCAGGGTCTTGGTAATAGCCACGTTGCAGATGGTGGGCATGCAGAGCATTGGGAGCATGCCCGAGCCAGCGGTGGAGTCGGGGTGGTCTTCTGAGCCGAAAGTGAGGTCGGCCTCTGGCGCAGCCCAACCCGGCGGAGCCCCCGGGCGCTTTGAGGTGGCCCCAATCTGACGGAGGAACGGCTTGACGTGGCGATCCGAAGGGGTGCTTGAGAGCCGCCCAGCAGGGCCGCGACTGCGTGGTGCGCCAGCACCGCGTAGCGGGCAGCGAAGAGGTCGCGGAGCTCCCCCAGGATGCCATCGTGGACCCAGGGAGGTTGAGCAGCCAGGCGCGCGGCTCGCTGGTGAGGGCCATGGGGAACCAGTTGGCTATGATCTTGTCGTCGCCTCCGGCCTCGAGGACAACCTCCTCGTACGCCAGCAGGAACGGCGACGGGTCTGCCGCGTCGTTGTAACGCGGCGGCATCTCGGGCTTGAACTTGGTCGGCCAAGGCTCGGTACCCAGATGCCCCGCTGTCGATGTAGGCCGCATAGGTGGATGGCGGGGCACCTGCCATGGGGAAGAAGTGCAGCGGCGCGGGGCGCAGGCTGGTGGAGAGGAGCTACGGCGCACCCCTACCTAGCATGCCAAATGTTGGATGTGGGGTTCCGGCAAACCCTTAAGGTTCGAACTCTAGGGTGCGTGTGAAGTCTTTCCCTCCTACCGATCCATGCCCTAGCTCGGTAAGATCTCATAGACGAACTCGATGAACTCGTAACACAGAAAGACACGAGATGTATACTGGTTCGGGCCACCGTTGTGGTGTAATACCCTACTCCAGTGTGGTGGTGGTGGATTGCCTCTTGGGCTGATGATGAACAGTACAAGGGGAAGAACAGCCTCCTGAGGTTGAGGTGTTCTTGTGCTCGGTGAACTGGTGGATGAGAACCCTGCCCCTACTGTGGTGGCTAGCTCTGTTTATATAGGCCCTGGTCCTCTCCCCAAATATTGAGCGGGAAGGGAGCCAACAATCGGCGGGCAATTTTGAAGGGGGACAGCTAGTACAAGCTATCCTGACAAAAGTGGTCTTCCCCTGTGAAAGGCTTTGGTGGTGATGCCGTCTTGGGCTCCACGATGACCTTCGATCTACCGTCCTTCTGGTCTTGGTCTCGTTGCACCGATATGGTAACCTTTGCCTGATGCCTCGGTACTCCTCGCCTGCGCTTGCCTCCTTAGCACGAAAGAGGAAACAAGGACACTGCGTGCTGGCGCCCGCCTGGTGCCGATCATCATGGCTCATGTCACAAAAGCCTCATGAGGTTTGCCCCGCCTTGATATCTCCGCTCCTCGTGAGCATGCCTGGCTAGGCCACTCCTGAGGAGGTCCTGCGTCGTCCGCCTCGCGAGGCTTGGCCCCTTGCGAGGGTCTTGGATGCCTTGTTGATGAAGATGGGCCGTACGGCCCGCTAGCTTAGCCATGCCATGGGTCGCAGGCAGGCAAGTCCGGGGACCCCCGTTCCCAGAACACTGACACCTCGCCTCTTACCGCATTTTTCGACTCTGGTTCGCTCGTGTTCTCTCTCTCTCATACCTCGCGAGGGGGCTAGGCAGGTGCCCTCGCGAGCGTTTTTCTTCTCTCTGATTTCTCGCGAGCCACCCCCGTTCGAGCCCGAAAGCTGGCGCTGTCGGCGTTCTGGGAACGGGGGTCCCCAGACTTGCCTGCCTGCGGCCCGCGGCGTGGCACAAGGGGGCCCAGCACGGCCCAACTTCATCAACACAAGACCCAAGACCCTTGCGAGGGGCCAAGCCTCGCGGGGCGGACGACACAACACTTCCTCGGGCACGGCCTCGTCAGGTTGGCTCATGAGGAGGCGGAGAGATCAAGGCAGGGTACCTCGCGAGGTGCCCATGACGCAACCCATGACGACCAAGGGCGCCAGGCGGGCGCCAGCCCGCGCAGTGTCCTCCCTTTCCTCTTTGGTGCAAAGGGGGCAAGCGCAGGCGAGAGGATCAAGCAAAGGCATCCATTTAGGTGCAATGAGACCAAGACCAGTCCAACGGTGGGAAGGAGGTCATCGTGGAGCCCAGAACGGCGTCACCACAGGGCCTTTGGCAGGCGAGGACCAACTTTAGTCAGGATAAGTGTACCAGATGTTCCCCTTCAAATTGGCCAATTGTTGGCGCCCTTCCCGCTCAATATTTGGGAAGAGGCCCAGGGCCTTTGCCTATAAATAGGACTAGCCACCCCCAAGGTAGAGGCATCGAGCATCGAGCGATCAGGCCAGCTGAACCCAGAATCAGAGCAAGCCAAGAGAGAGAGAGAGAGAGAGAGAGAGAGAGAGAGAGAGAGAGAGAGAGAGAAGGGTGGCAGAACCCCTCCTAGTAGTTCGTCCCCCTAGCAAAGAACAGGCCCTCGCGAGGCTGTTCTTCCCTGTATTGTTCTTCATAACCAGCCCAAGAGGCAATCCATCCACCACAAACTAGAGTAGGGTATTACACCACAACGGTGGCCCGAACTAGTATAAACTTTGTGTTGCTTGTGCTATTCTTTCCGCAGTTACATCCTTGCGAGACGGAGAGGTAGAGGGCGTAATCTCTGCGCACACCCCAGAGTTCGAACCTTAAGGGTCTGCCGGAACCCGAAATCCGACATTTGGCGCGCCAGGTAGGGGTGTGCCGGAATTTGTCTTCCACCGCTCCGCTCTCCGTCAATCGCCGCGTCCATGTCTGACGCTCGTCGGGCCCACGCTGAGCGCCGGGCCACCATCGCTTCCCACGTCGCCCAGACTGCTCCCGTCGGTGGGCGTCCTCGTCGTTCCCCATCGCCCGCCGTCAACGCCGCCACCGGCCCGGTGGGGAACGAGCAGCAAGCGTCGTCTCAGCACCCGTCCGTGCGGCAAGACGGCCGCACTCCTACTCCATCACTCGCACCAGCCGGCTCTTCGTCCCGCGCGCTCCGCGCACCCTTGGAGGCTCGGGCTGCGCTCATCGCAGCAAACGAGCTCCTGCGCTACCGTCCCGTCGACGAGGTCTACGAAGAGTGGCTCGACCGCGTCGCCGAGCTCGTCCGCGCCGCAGGGGGCTGTCCTGCGCCCGCCCCGCTGCGCCGCACTCCGTCATGCGCTGGCAATGAAGTTCCGGGGGAGTACCAGCCGCCTCCCCTCCAAGAAGACGCCGTGGCTCCAAGGCGCGTGGCCCCTGGGCGGAACCCGCTCCGTGAGGCGCCAGCCCAGCAAGAACGGAGCTGCCAAGAAGTCCCTCGACCGCAAGAGGCTGCCCGGGCGCTTCCTGTCCCGGCTCGCCGTGACCCTGCTCCGGCTCTAGCATGTCAAGACCCCGCACTGCTCCCAGCTACAGCGCATGGGGACCCGCAAGGCCAAGCTCTCCCTCAACCGAAGCCTCCTGTGGCCACCGCAGGCTGCCGCGCCTACACCACCGAGCTGCGCAGCGTTGCGTGGCCCGGCAAGTTCAAGCCAGGCCTGCCTCCTCGCTACGACGGCACGACCGACCCCGCAGAGTTCCTCCAGCTCTATGAGCTGGGCATCGAAGCTGCCAGTGGAGACGAAAAAGTCATGGCGAAGTGGTTCCCCATGGCACTCAAGGAAGGAGCTCGCACCTGGCTCCTGAACTTGGCCCCAGGCACGATCTCTTCCTGGGACCAGATGCGCACCCGCTTCATCGCCAACTTCCAAGGTACTCGTGACCGGCCGCCTGCCGTGAGCGACATGCGCCGCATCAAGCAACAACCCGGAGAGACCCTGCAAAAGTACATCCAGCGCTTCAACAGCGCGCGCCTCAAGATCACCAAGGTGTCTGAGGAAGCCATCATCTCGGCCTTCTCCGATGGCGTGCGTGACATCAAGATGAAGGAGGAGCTGGCGATGCATGAAGACCTCTGCACCTCCCTGGAGCTGTTCAACTTGGCGACCAAGTGCGCCAGGGCTGAGGAGGGGCATCTCTCCCTCCTCGAGCTGCCTGCCGCAGACCCAGAAGAGAAGAAACCCAAGGCCAAGGACGTGAAGCGCAAGGGGGCCGCCGTGCTCGCGATAGAACCAGACACCAAGCGGGGCAAGGATCTACCTGAATCTTCCAGGGGCAGTCGGTACTGTGTGTACCACGACCTCCACACCCACAACACCAACGAATGCCAAGAACTCCGTGCAGTGCGAGAAGGAAGGATCGGCCGTCGTCCTGACCGTGCAGACCGGGGCTACAGCCGAGGAGGAGGAAGGAACCCAAGACGCTGGGAAGACCGCGGCCCGCGCCAAGGGTGGCGCGATCAACCTCGCGAGGACCGCTGGCGGGACTTGCCTCGCGAGGGGGACTGGCGCGATCAGCCTCGTGAGGATCGCCTGCAGGGCAACACGGGCCTCCCTCCACTACCGCCTCAGCCAAGAAGGAACGAGGACCGTCACCAGGACGAGGGGGCTGGGGGCTTCCAGGAGCCACGCGCAATCGCCTGCATCCTGGGCGGAGCACAAGCCCCAGCCTCCCAATGCATCTTAAAGCAGTTTGCCCGCGAAGTGAATGCAGTCCTCCCCAGGCTCGAAGCTACATGCCCTCTCAAGTGGTCGGCATGCGCCATCACGTTCAGCTCAGCGGATCAGCTCAAGTGCTCGGCCACAGCCGGTGTCCTCCCGATGCTTTGCTCCCCAGTCATCAGCAACGTACTGGTCACCAGGACCCTCATCGATGGTGGAGCAGGGCTCAACGTCCTGTCCGTGGAGACATTCAACAATCTTCAAGTGCCCTACGACCAACTTCAACCGACTAGGCCCTTCTCCGGAGTCGCCGACGGTTCCACGTCCCGATCAGGAAGGTCCGCCTCCCTGTCACCTTCGGAGCCCGCAGCAACTACCGCACCGAGCTCATCAACTTCGACGTCGCTCACATCCGCCTGCCTTACAACGCCATCCTCGGGTACCCAACGCTGGCCGAGTTCATGGCCATGACTCATCATGGTTACAACGTCCTCAAGATGCCAGGAAGTGGCGGAGTCATCACGGTGTCGTGTGAAAAAAAGGATGCAGTGTGTTCCTTGGAGCAAGCCTTTCAGGCTGCATCACTAGAAGACCTAGATCGTGGAAGCAGGAGGCTTCCCGAGATCACCCCCAAGAAGAAGAAGACATCGTCAGGCTTAGCCCCTCAGGAGGCAGGCCCCTCAGGGCCCGCGTCTGCCCAGGGGGACCCTCCTTCCATCGCATAGGAAAGCGCGCCCGGTGCCCTCCTCAGGCAGGGCTCGGGTGCTCTCACCTGGAGGGCCACCGACCTGGCCAGGGTCACGAGGGAGGCGCTTGGGCACCACGTGGAGGCGTGCCTTGAAGCACATTTCCCTCGAGAAGGAGCAGGGCAAAGAAGTCCAGACCAGCAGAAGTTCGTTAACAAGGCCGTGCAAGAACTACAGGAGTCAAGAGTCATGAGAGGTTGCCTTGGTCTACCAGCTATGGCTCCCCATCTAGGCGAGGATGGTGGGCTGCGCGTCTGCATGGACGTACCAGGGCTCAATCAGGCCGCCACGACGGAGCGTCTCTGGCCCTCGCAAGTGGGGCGTTGCGGAGGCCCACCCCACAGCTATGTTCGCATGCCTTACGGCTTGCCAAGCATGGCTGCTGCATACCAGCGCCTCATGAGGGGCATCATGGAGACTCAGGAAGACAGGCGTTCCGCGGTCCTGGCGGAGATGGAGACGATTTGCGAGGAGCCACCAGCGCCTCCGGAGCCTCCTTAGGCCCCTGGGCCTGGGGGCTCATGAGGATCGGCTTCCGCAGCCAGCCGAGTCTGCTGCACCAACACCACTTCATCCTCGGCATCTTCAGGTGACGTCCTTCAAGCTTCATTTCCAGCTGGGAACGCCCCCCAGGGCTGCTTCATTCCCAGGCCGCGTGGGTCCGTCCCTGCGGCATGTATCCCTTTTTTATTTTTTGGTCATTAGCTTGCTTTGTTGGGGGCGCCCCTCAGGCTGCATCATCCCCAAGCCGCTCGGGCCAGGCCCAGTGGCGTGTATCTCCCTTGCGTTTATTTCCAGCTATGCTTTCGTCTATCATGCTTGATTACTTGATGCCTGTCCACGGCACCTCTCCTTCTCCATGTCGACCACTTGCACGTTAAAAGGGGGGTACCTGAGCATCGCGACTCAGGGCTCTTACTGGCTCTCCAGCCCTCACCCTCTGGCCTTGTCCACGGCATCGCGACCTGGCATACCAGCAACGGCTGAGACAAGCTCGAGGGCCGGGACCCGAGGACGTAGAGTGCCGGCATCTAACCCAATTTGCAGGAACAAGTCTCAAGATACGGCCCAGTGCTAGGCGCAACCCGCCTAGAGGTAGGGCCCCGTGAGCCCCGCGCTGGCTCATGGGCGCCCAGGCACACCTCACCTGCGTCAACCAGAGCAACTAACGACCTAGTGATAGCTGTCATCGCAGCCCCTTTTTTTCTTCTATAATAAGCTTGCAGGACCTCCTGAGGGAGTTGCATCGGCCGAGGCCTTCACGGAGTTCCCTTCACCCTCGTCCATGCGAACCGCTTGCACGTTAAAGGGGGGTGCCTGAGCATCGCGACTCAGGGCTCCTACTGGCTCTCCAGCCCTCACCCTCTGGCCTTGACCACGACATCGCGACCAGGCATACCAGCGACGGCTGAGACCAGCTCGAGGGCCGGGACCCGAGGATGTAGAGCAGAAAGGGGAGCAGAGGCGAGGGAGAAGGCGCGCGCGAGGACCCCGCCATGCAACTCCGATTCCCGCCGCCACGTGGACCCATCGTCACTCTGCGGTGGAATCGACGATCTGGTCGATGCGGGGGAGGGGGAACGGATCTTGCGGGCATGCCTTGTTGAGGTTGGTGAAGTCGACACACATGCGCTCCTTCCCTCCCTTCTTTGGCACCACGACGGGGTTGGCCAACCAATCCGGGCATCGGACCTCGCGAATGACCCCGGCGGCCTCTAGTTTGCGGGTCTCTTGGACGATGAAGGCCTGCTTCTCTGTGGACTGCCGCCTTGCCTTCTGCTTCACGGGGCGCACGTTGGGGCACACGTTGAGGTGATGCTCGATTACACTCCTAGGGATCCCCGCCAACTGGTCAGGCTCCCAAGCGAATACCTTCTTGTTCGCGCGCAGGAACTTGACCAGGGCCTCCTCCTGTTCGGCCTCGAGGTTGGCGCCTATGGTGAAAGTGGCGTCGATGGACCCGTCCTCATCGACGGGTATCTGCTTGGTTTCTGCCTTGTCTTGGGTGAACAACTGTTTCTTCCTGGCGGGTGCAGCCCCCTTGGGCTCGGGGGTTCCGAGTCAGCGGGCTGTGCCGACGCCGCCGTCTTGAAGGCGAGCTTGAGCACTCGCAGCGCGTCTCCGGTGTCCCCGTGCACGGTGAGGACACCGCTGCTCCCGGGCATCTTCATGAGGTTGTATGCCGGGTGTGTCGCGGTCATGAACTGGGCCAGCGCTGGATAGCCAAGGATGGCGTTGTAGGGGAGGCCGATGGGGGCGATGTCGAAGTTGACCAGCTCCGTGCGGAAGTTGTCGTAGGTGCCGAAGGTTACTGGGAGTCGGATCTGTCCCAAGGAGCTGGATGACCCGCCCCCAACGCCTGAGAAGGGCCGGCTGGGTTGCAGCCGTTCCAGGGGTATGCAGAGGAGGTTGAAGGCCTCAACCGAGAGCACGCTGAGGCCCACGCCGCCATCAACGAGAGTCATGGTGACGGCCACCTGGCAGATGGTGGGGGTGCACAGCATGGGGAGCGCGCCCGAGCCGGCCGAGTTGGTGGGGTGGTCCTCCGAGCCGAAGTTCAGGCCGACCTTTGGCGCCGACCGGTCCAGGAGAGCCCCCTGCCGCGTGGCAGCGGCGCTGACCCGGCGAATGAACGGCTTGACGTGGTGACTTGTAGGCAGCGCCTGCGAGCCGCCCAGGAGGGCCGCGACGACCAGGGGTGTCGGCGTAGCGTGTTGGGCGAGGAAGAGGCTGCGAAGTTCTTCCCAAGAGGCCACGGAGGCTGCCGGCAGGTGGAGCAGCCATGCGCGCGGAGCGCCGGTGAGGGCCATGGGAAGCCAGTTGGCCATGACCCTATCATCACCTCCGGCTTCGAGGATGGTTTCCTCGTACGGCAGCAAGAAGGCCAACGGATCAGTCGCACCGCTGTAGCACGGCGGCGTCGTTGGCTTGTACTTGTCGGGCCACCATACCCGTTGCAGGGCTGGGGCCAGGGCTCGGAGCCCCCTGGCCCCCGTGCTGGCGCCGGCGGCCGGAGCGGGCGACGCGCTACTGATCGCGAGGTAGGTCGTGGTGGTGGCGGAAGGGAAAACTCCGGTGCACCCCTACCTGGCGCACCAAATGTCGGGTTTCGGGTTCCGGCAGACCCTTGAGGTTCGAACTCTGGGGTGCGCGCGGAGATTACGCCTTCTTCCTACCTGCGCCCCTCCGCCTCGCAAAGATCTAAGCTACGGGAAAGAAAAACACAAGATACACAGGGTTTATACTGGTTCGGGCCACCGATGTGGTGTAATACCCGACTCCAGTGTGGTGGTGTGGTGGATTGCCTCTTGGGCTGACGATGATGAACAATACAAGGAAGAACAGCCTCGCGAGGGTCTGTTCTTGGCCGGGGCGATGAACTGCTAGGAGGAGTTCAGTCACCCTTCTCTCTCTCTCTCTCTCTCTCTCTCTCTCTCTCTCTCTCTCTCTCTCTCTCCGATCTGATTGCCAATCGATCCGTCCCCCTACTCTGGGGCTGGCTAGTCCTATTTATAGGCAAAGGCCCTGGGCCTCTTCCCAAATATTGAGCGGGAAGGGCGCCAACAATTGGCCATCTTGAAGGGGAACATCTAGTACACTTATCCTGATTAAAGTTGGTCTTCGCCTGCCAAAGGCTCTGGTGGTGACGCTGGCTTGGGCTCCACAATGACTTCCTTCCTTCTGTTGGACTGGTCTTGGTCATGTTGCACCGAAACGGGTGCCTTTGCTTGATGCTCTCGCTTGCGCTTGCTCCCTTTGCACCAAAGAGGAAAGGAGGACACTACGCGAGCTGGCGCCCACCTGGCGCCCTTGGTCGTGAGGCTTGCGTCATGGGAACCTCGTGAGGTACCCCGCCTTGATCTCTCCGCCTCCTCGGGAGCCAGCCTGATGAGGCCGTGCCTGAGGAAGCTCCGTGTCGTCCGCCCCACGAGGCTTGGCTCCTCGCGAGGGTCTTGGGTCTATGTTGATGAAGATGGGCCGTGCTGGGACCCCTTTGAGCCACACCGCAGGCCGCAGGCAGGCAAGTTTGGGGACCCATGTTCCCAGAACGCCGACAGTGGCGAGAGCGTGTGTGAAGAAGTACACCCCTGCAGGGTTAACATCATCTATTCAAATAGCCGTGTCCGCGGTAAAGGACTTTTCGGTTGCCTGTACAGTTCATAGACAAGTGAAAGTGGATATTCTAAAATGCGCAAGATAAGCGTGAGTGCTATGGATGGCGTTCTCGTAGGGAGACGGGAGCGGATCCATAGTGGTGTATTGATATGGTGAATATGTGGACTCGTGTGCGCTACCTCAAAGAGTTACTTGCAGTCGTAGTTTAGGATAGCCACTGAGTCAAAGCTGGATTGCTGCAGTTAAACTCCACCACCCCTTTGTTGATACCGATGCATATGTAGATAGTTCTGATGTAAGTCTTGCTCGATACATTTGTACTCACGTTTGCTTATTTTGTGTTTTGCAGAGAGACTTCAGTCTCGCTAGTAGTTCCGCGTGGACTTTGACGTTTAGCTTATTACCTCAGCTATGATCTTGTATCCTTGGGAGGGTCTTGTGGATAGTCAGGCTTCTCAGCCTTTTTCATTTCTAGTTGTCTGTACTCAGACAAGTTAAGCTTCCGCATGTGCTTGTTGCTTGTATGCTTTGTATGTTGGGTCATGAGACCCATGTTTGTAATATCTGGCTCTTTGGAGCCTAATGAATAAATACTTGAGTCGTAGAGTTATGTTGTGATGCCATGTTGTATTTACACATATCAAGCATATTGTGTGTATGATTGAAATGCTTGATATGTGTGGGATCCGACAACCTAGTTGTTTATCCTTGGTAGCTTCTCTTATGGAGAAATGTAGTCTTGTGCTTCCATGAGCCATAGTAGTCTGCTACAGCCCGGTTCACCGGAGTCCTGCTAGCCCAGCACTACTGCTCCGGAACACTTGACTGGCCGGCATGTGATTCACTTCGTTCTTGTGTCTGTCCCTTCGGGGAAATGTCACGCGGTGACATCCGGAGTCCTCCCTAGCCTGCTACAGCCCGGGTTCCAGGAGTCCTGTTAGCCCAGTGCTACAGCCCGGATTCGCACGCTGCTGACCGACATGCTCGATGTTGATTCATATATGTCTGTCCCCGTAAGTTAGTGCCACTTTCGGTTCATGACTAGTCATGTCGGCCCGGGTTCTCTGTCATATGGATGCTAGCGACACTATCATATACGTGAGCCAAAAGGCGCAAACAGTCTCGGGCCACGGTAAGGCGACACCCGTGGGAATACCGTGCGTGAGGCCGCAAAGTGATATGAGGTGTTACATGCTAGATTAGTGTGACTTAGAATTGGGGTCCTGACAGCTTTGGTATCAGAGCCTGACTGCCTGTAGGATTACCAAGCCAAACTGGTCAAAGTTGAGTCTAGAAATGCTTTAGTTCTATAAGGGAATTGATTGTGGGATGGAACGTAAGGCTCTTTTTACTCCTTATACCTCATAACCTCTGATCTGAGTCATCCTCTTCCTTTCTACGGAGATTAAGAACTAGGCCTTCTCATCTATCTATCAGGATGACGTGTTACTAATCTGTAGACTTAGAGGATTGATGGTTTCAAGCCCCAGTTCAGTTCCTACTACTTTCGTGTGTTGTTAGTTAATCCCAGAACCTTGATATTGTGATGTTGAGTGGTTATGCCACCATTTTTGCGGGATGTCTCAAATCATTTTGAGCATTTATAGCCGTTATGCTGTCCGGGTCATCCCAGGTTTCTAAATAGTCTGATGCATTTGCAAATTCCTTCTTTTTGTTCTGGTGTCTTTTTAGGCCAGGTTAACCACACTAAATTGCTGAGTTGAGGTACTCTGTTGCCTCGACATATATGTTGGAGCTATTATTATGACCCTAGGTGTTTTAGGGATTCATCTAGTAATCTAGCCATGTTTTGTGTTCCCAGTGTGATAAATCTGGCCATCTTTTCCGAAAGCATCCCGTGATGTTACTAGTAGTAGGTATTCTACTCCTGGGTTTTTGAACCCGAGAATCACCCTACTTCATGTTGTTAGTATTTTCTAGTTCCCCTAAGATATTAGTAACCTTTGCGATAGTCGTCGAGGTCCGTCGAGTTCCCCTAAGCTCTCCTGAACCAAAACATCACAATAAGAGTGCTCTTGATGAGTTCCCCATTCTGCATTGTGAATCTGCCATTTCTACCTTTCTGCATGGGTTATCCGGAGGAAATGTTGAGCTTTGCTCGACATGCTAATCTATGCATCCACAACCCAAAAGATTATATGTCCTTTGAGTTGTTCTCTTTAGTTGTTTTTTGACCTTCGTCTATCAATTGATACTCAAGAGTATGCGTGCATTCGTTCGTCGATGCCCATTATTCTTGGGGTCTGTCAAGCCATTCTATTCCAGAATGACTAGGAGAAACAAGCTCCAATACCTCATCCATTTCTAGGATTGGGTCAAAGCAGTTGTATTCTGCAGATCAAATGCAATCAAGCTTTTGGTCTGTTCTACCCTGAGGTATTACCCACTTTATGTCAGGAACATCATGTTGGAAATATGCCCTAGAGGCAATAATAAAATGGTTATTATTGTATTTCCTTGTTCATGATAATTGTCTATTTTTCATGCTATAATTGTATTAACTGGAAACCGTAATACATGTGTGAACACATACACCACAACATGTCCCTAGTAAGCCTCTAGTTGACTAGCTCATTGATCAATAGATGGTTATGGTTTCCTGACCATGGACATTGGATGTCATTGATAATGGGATCACATCATTAGGAGAATGATGTGATGGACAAGACCCAATCCTAAGCATAGCACAAGATCGTGTAGTTCGTTTGCTAAGAGCTTTTCTAATGTCAAGTATCATTTCCTTAGACCATGAGATTGTGTAACTCACGGATACCGTAGGAATGCTTTGGGTGTACCAAACGTCACAACGTAACTGGGTGGCTATAAAGGTGCACTACAGGTATCTTCGAAAGTATCTGTTGGGTTGGCACGAATCGAGACTGGGATTTGTCACTCCGTATGACAAAGAGGTATCTCTGGGCCCACTCGGTAATGCATCATCATAATGAGCTCAATGTGACTAATGAGTTAGCCATGGGATCATGCGTTACAGAATGAGTAAAGAGACTTGCCAGTAAAGAGATTGAACAAGGTATAGGGATACCGATGATCGAATCTCGTGCAAGTAGCATATCGATAGACAAAGGGAATTGTATACGGGATTGATTGAATCCCCAACATCGTGGTTCATCCAATGAGATCATCGTGGAACATGTGGGAGCCAACATGGGTATCCATATCCTGCTGTTGGTTATTGGCCAAAGAGCTGTCTCGGTCATGTCTGCATGATTCCCGAACCCGTAGGGTCTACACACTTAAGGTTCGGTGATGCTAGAGTTGCTATGGGAATTAGTGTGCAGTTACCGAATGTTGTTCGGAGTCCCGGATGAGATCCCGGACGTCACGAGGAGTTTCGGAATGGTCCGGAGGTAAAGATTTATATATGGGAAGTCCTATTTTGGCCACTGGAAAATGTTCAGGATTTTTCGGTATTGTACCGGGAAGGTTCTAGAAGGTTCCGGAGTGGGGCCCACCTGCATGGGGGGACCCACATGAACGTGGTAGTGGGGGAAAGGCCCCACACCCCTGGTCAAGGCGCACCAAGATCCCCCCTTAGAAGGAATAAGATCATATCCCGAAGGGATAAGATCAAGATCCCTAAAAAGGGGGGATAACAATCAGTGGGGAAGGGAAATGATGGGATTTGTATCCCCCACCTTTTCCAACACCCCAATGGACTTGGAGGGCAAGAAACCAGCCCCTCCACCCCTATATATAGTGGGGAGGCGCATGGGAGCCGCACCCCTTCCCCTGGCGCAGCCCTCTCCCTCCCCAGCACCTCCTCCTCCGTAGTAGTGCTTGGCGAAGCCCTGACGGAGAATTGCAAGCTCCACCACCACGCCGTCGTGCTGCCGGAGCTCTACCTCAACTCTTCCTCTCCCCTTGCTGGATCAAGAAGGAGGAGATGTCCCCGAGCTGTACGTGTGTTAAACGCGGAGGCGCCGTTGTTCGGCGCTTAGATCGGAATCAACCGCAATCTGAATCGCTACGAGTACAACTCCTTCATCAGCGTTCTAGCAACGCTTCCGCATCGCGATCTTCAAGGGTATGAAGATGCACTTCCCTCTCTCTCGTTGCTAGTCTCTCCATAGATTGTTCTTGGTGATGCGTAGAAATTTTTTAATTTCTGCAACGATCCCCAACAGTGGCATCATGAGCTAGGTCTATGCGTAGTTTCTATGCACGAGTGGAACACAAGTTGTTGTGGGTGTCGATTTTGTCAATTTACTTGCCATTACTAGTCTTATCTTGATTCTGCAGCATCGTGGGATGAAGCGGCCCGGACCGAC
Organism: Aegilops umbellulata; assembly: GCA_032464435.1. Taxonomy (NCBI): domain Eukaryota; kingdom Viridiplantae; phylum Streptophyta; class Magnoliopsida; order Poales; family Poaceae; genus Aegilops; species Aegilops umbellulata. The sequence goes on along the minus strand of CP136058.1, from coordinate 152,123,241 downwards.
CTTACACGTACGATTACGTGAGACAGGTTCCACCGACTGACATGCACTAGTTGCATAAGGTGGCTAGCGGGTGTCTGTCTCTCCCACTTTAGTCGGATCGGATAAGATGAAAAGGGTCCTTATGAAGGGTAAATACAAATTGGCATATCACGTTGTGGTTTTGGCGTAGGTAAGAAACGTTCTTGCTAGAAACCTATAGCAGCCATGTAAAAAATTGCAACAACAATTAGAGGACGTCTAACTTGTTCTTGCAGCATATGTCATGTGATGTGATATGGCCAAAAGGATGTGATGAATGATATATGTGATGTATGAGATTGATCATGTTCGTGTAATAGGAATCATGACTTGCATGTCGATGAGTATGACGACCGGCAGGAGCCATAGGAGTTGTCTTAATTTATTGTATGACCTGCGTGTCAATGAAAAACGGCATGTAATTACTTTACTTTATTGCTAACCGTTAGCCATAGTAGTAGAAGTAATAGTTGGTGAGACAACTTCATGAAGACACGATGATGGAGATCATGATGATGTAGATCATGGTGTCATGCCGGTGACGAAGGTGATCATGTCGCGCCTCGAAGATGGAGATCAAAAGGCGCAAGATGATATTGGCCATATCATGTCACTTTATGATTTTCATGTGATGTTTGTCATGTTTACATCTTATTTGCTTAGAACGACAGTAGCATAAATAAGATGATCCCTCGCAATAATTTCAAGAAAGTGTTCCCCCTAACTGTGCACCGTTGTGAAGGTTCATTATTTCGAAGCACCACATGATGATCGGGTGTGATAGATTCTAACGTTCGCATACAACGGGTGTAAGCCAGATTTACACATGCAAAACACTTAGGTTGACTTGACGAGCCTAGCATGTGCGCGCGGAGATCGTGCCCTCTACCTCTCCGTCTCGCAAGGATCTAAACTACTGCAAGAACAACACAAGAGACACAGGGTTTATACTGGTTCGAGCCACCATTGTGGTGTAATACCCTACTCCAGTGTGGTGGGTGGATTGCCTCTTGGGCTGATGAGGAAGAACAGTACAAGGAAGAACGACCTCGCGAGGGTCTGTTCTTGGCTAGGGGATGAACTGCTAGGGGGAGTTCGATCGCCCTTCTCTTTCTCTCTCTCTCTACTTGCTCTAGATGCTGGTTTCCGCTCTCCCCTATCCTGTGGGTGGCTAGTCTTATTTATAGGCAAAGGCCCTGGGCCTCTTCCCAAATATTGAGCGGGAAGGGCGCCAACAATTGGCCAATTTGAAGGGGAACATCTGGTACACTTATCCTGACTAAAGTTGGTCTTCGCCTGCCAAAGGCCCTGTGGTGACGCCGTCCTGGGCTGCATGGTGACCTCCTTTCCGCCGTTGGACTCGTCTTGGTCTCGTTGCACCGAAATGGGTGCCTTTGCTTGATCCTCTTGCCTGCGCTTGCTCCCTTTACACCAAAGTGGAAATGGGGGGACGCTGCGCGGGCTGGCGCCCACCTGGCACCCTCGATCGTCATGGCTTGCGTCATGGGCACCTCGCGAGGTACCCTGCCTTGATCTCTCCGCCTCCTCGCGAGCCAGCCTAAGGAGGCCGTGCTTGAGGAAGCGCCGTGTCGTCCGCCTCGCGAGGCTTGACCCCTCGCGAGGGTCTTGAGCCTTGTGTCGATGCAGATGGGCCACGTTGGGCCTCCATTCGAGCCACGCCGCAGGCCATAGGCAGGCAAGTCTGGGGACCCCCGTTCCCAGAATGCCGACAGTAGCCCCCGAGCCCGAGGCGCGCATGGACTTGGCCGTGCCGAGAGGTGAAAGGGCAAGGGCGAAGCGCCGTGGGCCCTAACAGCCTGCAGCCTTGGGCGCCGCGTGGCGGTTGATTGGACGTGGGCGGCACTGTTTACCCATGCTCCCTTATTCTACGCCGCGCTAGGTTGCCCCACAGTTGCACACAGCCGCCCTTTTCCCTGTTGCTTGACCGTCTCCTACTCTTCCTCCCTCCGAACTCTGACCCCTGCTTCCAATCCCATCTCGCATCTCCTCTCTTCCGCCCGCCGCCATGGCTCCAAAGAAAGGGAAGGGGAAGAAGCCTGCGGCTCCACCTCGCCCGCTGCCGTCGGTGGCGCCTGCTGTCGGCCGCTCAATCATACTCAACCTGCAGTGCCTGGGCAAGCTCAATCAGTCTCTGGCCACCGCCTTCAACGAGCACGGGAGGACGACGGCGTGGTCTACGTGTCACCTCCCCACTGATAGGATAATCACCGAGGTCCATTACTTTGCCGACGCCTTGTGGGCGGGTTTGGTGCCTCCCTTCTCCGATTTCTTCAACGCCGTTCTTGATCATTATCAGATCCACATGATGCATATGGGTCCTGAGTCCATTGCTCTTCTTTCAGTCTTCGCTTTTGTTTGTGAGGCGATGGTGGGCATCCCTCCTTCTGTTGCCCTATTGTGCCACTTCTTCTCCTTGCATCTTTCCGACCCCACGCAATGCTCGGCATGCGTGAGCTTTGTAGCTTCGCCCGAGACCGCAGCCTCTGGTATCGACTTCAACCTCCCTCTGCCTTCAGCCGGGTTCCGCGAGCGGTGGTTGTACATTGATGCCGGGGTACCCAGCCCCCGGCTCGTGAAGCCGACATCGCCTGATGTGCCTAATTCGGGCTGGGGCCAGGAGACGCTCGTAAGCCCCTGGCTCGCCTTCGTCTGGCACCGCTTCATGTCCCTGAAGAAGCTTGGCCTAACGGCGCCCAAAGTGGTGAAGGAGTTCCTATTGTGCCGCATTTCCCCTCTCCAATGCCATTCTCGTCGAATGTGGGCCTTCAGCGGGCATGGTGACCGCATGAGACTTCAAGGAGACGACCTGACGCCCGAGGTGCTGAGGAAGGTGCTCTTGGTCCTGACAGGCGATCCCAACCCCGGGGGTGTCCGGCAGGGGGATCCTTGTTGTACCTCTGCCACAACAGGGATGACTTTGTGAGGCAGATGCCCCCTTTCGACGAGTGGGGGCTACGCCCTGTCGGCCTCCAGGGGCCTCACGAGAACCCTGTGGTGGTGATTTCCCTTCCGGTTAGCCTGGGTGAATCCTCCTCGAGTGGTGGCGCAGGGAGGCAGGAGACAGCGGGGGTCGAGGGAGCCGCGGACGATGTGACCGCACCTGGCGATGCTCTTGATGGAGCAGCTCGCGAGGTCCGCGCTGCCGAGGCCACGGGTGAGGCGCTGCCGCCTCCAATGCTTGAGGCCGAGGCTCCCAAGCCCCCGGCCATGGTCTCTGACGAGGCGACAGCCCGTGCGTATCAGGCATGCGCCCTCGACGCAAGTGGCCTTGGCGCTCCGTCTTCTTCGCAGGCTGATTCCTGTGCATCTCTCCTGGGCCGTTTCCGTGTGGACTTTGAGGCCCTCCGGAGGAAAAGGGAGGCCCTGGGCGATGACTTCACTTGCCGCTTGCTGAAGCACCGGAAGTACTTTGCTGTCGATGAGTAAGCCTTCTCCTTTTCTGTTCCTTATCCTGCTTGCCGCATCCGCTGATCCTTGCTCTGCAGGCCTCTGCCTACTGAGCTCGATGAAGCCGCCGGGTCGACGCCTTCCTTGACTCCGTCTCCTCCGCCACCCCTGGGTGCCTCGAGCAGCACTGCCCTTGTGGTTTGGGCAGGCGACGGAGCGGACCGCTGCATAGCACGCGGTGACACTCCCGTTCCCGAGATCTCCTTCTGCGGGCCTTCCCTCGACATAGGCAACCTGCCGTGGGCTCCCCGTCTGGTCGCCGGCTGCGACCGGCTGAGGCACCTCCGGGGCCCTTCTCCTGAGGTCAGGTTGGACTCAGGTCGGGCTTCTGATGCGGTGCGGCCTGCCGTCGTGAAGGCGCCAGCCCCCAGCCCCCTGCCTGGGGCCGGAGCGATGATCCGAGGTCCTCGACGCCCGCTTGGGCGGATGATGGCGTGGCAGACGTGCTTGAGCATGCTCGGGAGCTCCGTGCCCGTCGCCACGAATTCCTTCGGAGGGCGAGTGGCGCCGTAGACCTGCTTGGGCAGGAGCTTGCTGAGGAAGACGCGCGCCTGGAAGCCGAGGGCCTGCGCCTGGCCGCAGAGCGGCACGAGCTGGAGGCAGCCGCTGCCCTCGCGCGTCGTTAGCGCGTCCTTGATGACGAAGAAGCGAAGGCGTCGCTGGAGGCTTCCCTGGCGGCTCGGTCTCAGGCCGTTGAGGAGGCCCGAGGAGCAGACCGACGTCGAGGAGCAGCAGAAGAACAGGCTCGGGAGCTCTTGGCCTGGTGTCGCTCGTTGGAGGAGCAAGCGGAGCTGCGCGAGGCAGCCCTTGCATCGATGGAGGTGGCTTCTGGTGACCCGGCTGAGCTTCGGAAGTGCCAGGAAGCGTTGGTGCTGGAGGCCGCCGAACGCGCTCGCGAGCACGAGCAGCTGGAGACGAGGGAGCGCCTAGTGACGCAGGCGGAAGACGATGTCGCCGCGCGAGAAACACGTGTCCTGGAGGAGGTTTGCCGTCGGGTGGCGACAACGCGCCAAGGCCTCGAGCGTGAGTTCGAGGGGAAGCTGGGGATGATCCGAGTCGAAGCTGAGGGTAGAACCGCCGCCTTGAGGGCCCAACGGGATGAGGCGACGCGACGAGCGGACGCCTCCCGGGTCGCTCTTGGGGCAGCGCAGAAGGAGCTGGCCACCTCCCAGGCCGAGGTGCTCCGCCTGCGCCAACATGTGGAAGAGGCCGTGGCCGTCGAGCGTCAGAATGCCGACGAGATATGTCAGCGGCAAGTCCTGGAGAACGAGCACGGCCCCATGCTCACCAAGCTCAGGGAGAGGGCTAACATTGCCCTGGGCAACATCTGTGAGGCTGCCGTGGGCGAGCCGCACACGATTAACTACGCCGGCAACCTGCAGTTCTTCACCACCGTGGTGACACAGCTGGAGGCACGGTCGGCCAAAGCCGATAGGTTGGTGGAGGAGAGGATCCGCGCCCTGCTCGGGCGCGCCTTTTCCCGCGTCTTCAGCCATCTTCGAAACATGGATCCCCGCTTTGACTTCGATGCCGCCATCGCCCCAGTTACCCAAGATGTTCGAGGTGACCTAGCTGAATGGGTGGAGAGCAACGTAGATGCTCTCGTCCGGGCCTTCACTTCGGATGATGACGACGTGATCGTGGGCGCCGACAAAGGTGGCTTGGTGGAAGACCCCAATGCCGCTGATGGGGGTGCAGACAACGAAGGTGAGTTCAGCGACGCCAGCGACAGCTCGGGAGGCGCCTCCGAGGATGCATTGGGGGATTTGTCAGATTGACCATGTACTATCCTCGTCTTTTTACCCTGCATAGATAGAACTCAGGCGTTTGGCCCGACGGTTGTGAGAGCATTTTGGGAGGGGAAGCCCCTCATGTATGAACTCGTATCTAATGTATCTTCAGTGATTAAATCGTACGCGTGTCCAGCGGTAGGCTGGTTCGCCCTTGTTCCTTGCTGGCTCCGGAGCTGCCTTCTGGAGGGCGTCACGTCCCAGGTGCTGGGTAGTTGAAACCTCGGGAGGCGGGGTCGTTGCTGACAGGAAACCCCACAGGCGTGGGCCGTCTTCGCAGGCTCCGGACCCTTTCTCGAGCGAGACGTCTTCACAGGCGTTCGCCCTCTTCACAGGCTCCGGGCCTTTTCCTCGAGCGAGACGTCTTCACAGGCATTTGCCTTCTTCACAGGCTCAGGGCCTTTTCCTCGAGCGAGACGTCTTCACAGGCATTTGCCTTCTTCACAGGCTCCGGGCCTTCTCCCGAGCGGGACGGCTTCACAGGCATTTGCCTTCTTCACAGGCTCCGGACCTTCTCCCGAGCGGGACGGCTTCACAGGCATTCGCCTTCTTCACAGGCTCCGGGCCTTCTCCCGAGCGGGACGTCTTCACAGGCTCAGGGCCTTTTCCTCGAGCGAGACGTCTTCACAGGCATTTGCCTTCTTCACAGGCTCCGGGCCTTCTCCCGAGCGGGACGGCTTCACAGGCTCTGGGCCTTCATGAGAAAATGATCTCCGCAAGCACCAAAGGTCACCTCGCGAGGGAGCGGCAGCGGCAGTCTGGGCCGTGCTTAAGCTAGGCCTGGCCCGGCTCACGAGGGGCTCGCGAGGGGAGGCAGCTGTGGTGAGATGACGACCAGAACTCGGGAAACGATTCAAACAAGACCAAGCACCCCTTCCCCGAATGCACGCAAAGCTCAAATTCGAATTCAACTTAAGTCCAGCGGGGGAAAAAGGTTACAACCAAAGGAAGAAGGATGAAAGCAAACAAAAAGGCCGCGTCCGGCACCTAATCTAGTCTTCGACGTCTTCTCACTAGCGCGGAGCTAAGTGCTGTCCACTGGGCGTGGGAGGGAGCCCCAGGGCCTGAGGCCGGCACCCCTGAGACTCCGGGGCGTGTACAGCCCCACTCATTATTACATGAGAGTGTCACGGGGCGGCAAGCTTCACAGGCACTGGGCCTTCTTCACAGGAACCGGCCTTGCTTCATATCGCCAGACGAGGGCCCCACCTTGCGCCACACTCTAGTGCCACCAACGACGACCGGAAACCAGGACGCCGCCGGTGGGGTAGAGCGGTTGCCAGCGGTTCCCCCGACGACCACGGGTCCTCCGCCAGGGGCAGGCCCCCGGGTGCCTCCCCAGCGGAGGGCCTATCTTCTAAGAACGCCTTGCTCCGAACGCCGCGGTGGTGATGTAGGATCTCTGCCCCTTTCCTGCAGCCCCTGCGTCCTCCTCCCGAGGGGTAGGAGACCGCAGGAGCGGGGCAGCTGCTTGTCGCGGCGACCTGTATCTTCTGTGACCCATGATTAGAGTATGCCTGCTCTTGAGGAATTAATGGTACCCGATAGTCGTTGCCTCCAGTGTGACCGACAGAGCTGTCCTGGGGTTCCTGGAGGGGCTCGGCCTCTGGCGTCTCGTCCTCCCAGCTGCGGCTAAAGAGTGAGCCCTGTTCGCCCCCGTGAGCGTGCCCTTGGTCCATCATGTGGGGCACGTATTCCTCTGGCGCCGCCACCCCGAATGCTGTGTTGTAGTGCTCCATGCGCCATGCGGCGTTGCTTGTCGTGCCCACCGCAGGGTGGTAGCGCGGTTGGCCGCTGGCGCCGTGGGCCGCACTGAGCCCCTCTCCTTCGCGCGCCCGGGGCGGGGGTAGCGCCACCGCCAGTCTGGTGCCGGCGGATTCGCCGGTGTTGGGGTAGTCTTGAGGCCCGCGCGGGTGCGCGGGGCCCCCTCATGCGCCGCCCTGAACTTGAGGCGGAAGCTGGACGCAGAAGGGGTGAGCCCCCGAAGCGGCGAAGCCAAGGAGCTCGGCGACCCGCTCCAGCAGCACGTCGCGGCCACCCTCCAATAGCTCGCACTACAGCAGCTCCCGTGCTACTGTGAGCGCAGCCCTCGAGTTTGCCTGTTCCCGGCGGGTGTACGGTGTCGTAGTTGCGGCGTGATTGGATGCCCTCGCTGCCGACCGCGCCTGTCACAGTGTGAGGGTCGCAGAAGCTTGCCCGCGTCGCCTGCGGCCCGCAGCGCCCTGCGGACCGCGAGCTGCCTGCGGCGCGGGGTCGCCCAGAGCGGGAGGCTCCGCGCAGATGGGCCATGCAGCCCACTAGCCTTGGTTGCCCGCCTGGTCGCCGGACATGGTGACGACGATGCAACGGGAGACGGAGCGATGGAAGGGCAGATTCCGGCGCACCCCTACCTGGCGCGCCAAATGTCGGATTCAGGGGTTCCGGCAGACCCTTAAGGTTTGAACTCTGGTGTGCGCGCGGAGATCGTGCCCTCTACCTCTTCGTCTCGCAAGGATCTAAACTACTGCAAGAACAAGACAAGAGACACAGGGTTTATACTGGTTCGGGCCACCATTGTGGTGTAATACCCTACTCTAGTGTGGTGGGTGGATTGCCTCTTGGGCTGATGAGGAAGAACAGTACAAGGAAGAACGACCTCGCGAGGGTCTATTCTTGGCTAGGGGATGAACTGCTAGGGGGAGTTCGATCGCCCTTCTCTTTCTCTCTCTCTCTACTTGCTCTAGATGCTGGTTTCCGCTCTCCCCTATCCTGTGGGTGGCTAGTCTTATTTATAGGCAAAGGCCCTGGGCCTCTTCCCAAATATTGAGCGGGAAGGGCGCCAACAATTGGCCAATTTGAAGGGGAACATCTGGTACACTTATCCTGACTAAAGTTGGTCTTCGCCTACCAAAGGCCCTGTGGTGACGCCGTCCTGGGCTCCATGGTGACCTCCTTCCCACCGTTGGACTGGTCTTGGTCTCGTTGCACCGAAATGGGTGCCTTTGCTTGATCCTCTTGCCTGCGCTTGCTCCCTTTGCACCAAAGAGGAAAAGGGGGGACGCTGCGCGGGCTGGCGCCCGCCTGGCACCCTCGATCGTCATGGCTTGCGTCATGGGCACCTCGCGAGGTACCCTGCCTTGATCTCTCCGCCTCCTTGCGAGCCAGCCTAAGGAGGCCGTGCTTGAGGAAGCGCCGTGTCGTCCGCCTCGCGAGGCTTGGCCCCTCGCGAGGGTCTTGAGCCTTGTGTCGATGCAAATGGGCCATTCTGGGCCTCCATTCGAGCCACGCCGCAGGCCGCAGGCAGGCAAGTCTGGGGACCCCCGTTCCTAGAACGCCGACAGATATGTGTTGGAAGTGTTTCCAAGGTTGATGTGATCAAGCATCGGATGCTCCCTCTACCATCGATATTGGTGTTAAACCTAAATAATTGTTGTTTGGTGTTTGCATGGACATGATTGGATTATGTTTATCGCAATACGGTTACTCATTTAAGGAGAATAATGGTTACTCTGTTTATTTGAATAATACCATCAATGGTATTGCACCTAAAATGAATGGCTTATTGAATCTTGATTGTAGTGATACACATGTTCATGCCAAGAGATATAAGATAGTAATGATAGTACCACATACTTGTGGCACTGAGTCATATTGGTGTAAAACGCATGAAGAAGCTCCATGTTGATGGATCTTTGAACTCACTTGTTTTTTGAAAAGTTTGAGACATGCGAACCATGTCTATTGGTTTATACGCATGAAGAAACTCCATGCAGATGGATCGTTTGGATTCACTTGATTTCGAATCACTTGAGACATGCAAATCATACCAGATGGGCAAGATGACTGAAAGGCCTCGTTTTTAGTGAGATGAAACAAGAGAGCAACTTGTTGGAAGTAATACATTTGATGTGTGCAATCCAATGAGTGCTGAGGCACGCAGTGAATATCGTTATGCTCTTACTTCACAGATGATTTGAGTAGATTCTAAGTATATTTACTTGATGAAACACAAGTCTGAATTATTGAAAGATTCAAATAATTTTAGAGTGAAGTTGAAGATCGTCATGACAAGAGGATAAAATGTCTATGATATGATCATAGAGATAAATATCTGAGTTACGAGTTTGGCACACAATTAAGACATTGTGGAAATTAATTCACAACTAATACCGCCTGGAACACCATACTGTCATGGTGTGTCCGAACATCATAACTGCACTCTATTGGATATGGTGTATACCATGATGTCTCTTATCGAATTACCACTATCGTTTACGGGTTAGGCATTAGAGACAACCACATTCACTTTAAATAGGGCACCACGCAATTACGTTGAGACGACATCGTATGAACTATGGTTTAGAGAAACCTAAGTTGTCGTATCTTAAAAGTTTGGGGTTGCGACGCTTATGTGAAAAAGTTTCAGGCTGATAAGCTCGAACCCAAAGCGGATAAATGCATCTTCATAGAATACCCAAAACAGTTTGGTATACCTCCTATTCCAGATCCGGAAGCAAAAGTTATTGTTTCTAGAAACGCGTCCTTTCTCAAGGAAAAGTTTCTCTCGAAAGAATTGAGTGGGAGGATGGTGGAGACTTGATGAGGTTATTGAACCGTCAGTTCAACTAGTGTGTAGCAGGGCAAAGGAAGTTGTTCCTGTGGCACCTACACCAACTGAAGTGGAAGCTTATGATAGTGATCATGAAACTTCGGATCAAGTCACTACCAAACCTCGTAGGTCGACAAGGATGCGTACTAATTCAGAGTGGTACGTAATCCTGTCTTGAAAGTCATGTTGCTGACAACAATGAACCTCCGAGCTATGGAGAAACGATGGTGGGCCTGGATTCCGACGAATGGCTGGAGGCCATAAAATCCGAGAGAGGATCCATGTACAAAACCAAAGTATAGACTTTGGAAGAACTACTTGATGGTCGTAAGGCTGTTGGGTGCAGATGGATTTTAAAAGGAAGACGGGCAATGATGGTAAGTGTCACCATTAAGAAAGCTCGACTTGTCGTTAAGATGTTTTCCGACAAGTTCAAGGAGTTGACTATGATGAGACTTTCTCACTCGTAGCGATGCTAAGAGTCTGTTGGAATTATATTAGCAGTTACTGCATTATTTATGAAATCTTGCAGATAGGATGTCAAAACATTGTTTCCTCGACGATTTTCTTGAGGAAAGGTTGTATGTGATACAACTAGAAGGTTTTGTCAATCCTGAAAGATGCTAACAAGTATGCAATGCTCTAGCAATCCTTCTAAGGACTGGAGTAAGCATCTCGGAGTTGGAATGTATGCTTTGATGAGATGATCAAAGATTTTGGGTTTATACAAAGTTTATGAGAAACTTGTATTTCCAAAGAAGTGAGTGGGAGCACTATAGAATTTTTGATGAGTATATGTTGTTAACATATTGTTGATCAGAAATGATGTAGAATTTCTGGAAAGCATACAGGGTTATTTGAAAAGTGTTTTTCAATGGAAAACCTGGATTAAGCTACTTGAACATTGAGCATCAAGATCTATAAGGATAGATCAAAAACGCTTAATGGTACTTTCAAATGAATACATACCGTGACAAGATTTTGAAGGCGTTCAAAATAGATCAGCAAAGAAGGAGTTCTTGGCTGTGTTACAAGGTGTGAGTATTGAGTAAACTCAAGTCCTGACCACGGCAGAAGAGAGAGAAAGGACGAAGGTCGTCCCCTATGCTTTAGACGTAGGCTCTATAGTATGCTATGTTGTGTACCGCACCTGAAGTGTGCCTTGCCATGAGTTAGTCAAGGGGTACAAGAGTGATCCAGGAATATATCACATGACAGTGGTCGAACTTATCCTTAGTAACTAGTGGACTAAGAAATTTTCTCGATTATGGAGGTGGAAAAAGAGTTCGTCGTAAAGGGTTACGTCGATGCAAACTTCGACACTAATCCGGATGACTCTGATTAGTAAACCGGATTCGTATAGTAAAGCAGTTATTTGGAATAGCTCCAAGTAGCGCGTGGTAGCTGCATCTACAAGATGACATAGAGATTTGTAAAGCACACACGGATCTGAAAGGTTGTAGCGACCCGACCTCAAACGGTCAAGTCTTTGTGTATTCGTGCCATCCCTGGATCAGTATGCTGGCACACACAGTACATCAATGTATATATCAAAGTGAAAATCACATGTATAAATAACGTAAAATTGATATATACCTTATAATTCTCAGTGGAAACAAACAATCGGGTGTGGAGTCCCATCAACGCCATCGGCAAGTTGTCGCCGTTGACATAGAGTCCTCCTTCTTCACACCACTCACGTGCACTCATACCAAACCCCGTCTACTATAGCGTAGCAATAAATCTATATAACGTCCCGGGCTTGGTAATAGGGAGATGGGTTCCTACCTCATGCATTCTACTCAACTACAAGATTCAATAACACTACTGGAGGGATTATTGAAAGGGTGCTACTACATGCAAATAAAACATAGGTAAGAAAAACCTGGTCAAAGTGAACTTGCCTGGTATTACTTGATGAAGATAACAACACTCTCAGAATAACTTGATAGAACTATATGCAACTCTCCGATGAAATCTATAATAACAAACATGACATTCACATAAGCAAGCATTCTATCAAACAGATCTAACAATAAAAAAAAACCTCAATAAGAAAACCCAATACAAAACAAATAACACATCGAAAGAACTAATAGGGAAAAAAATATAAAGAACCTACTAGGAAAACCTTTTGCCTTAACTACAAAAATAGTTTTGTCCTAAGTAAAAACTTAACAACAATTAAAACACTAAACTAATAAATTAACAGAAAATACGAAGTAAAACAACTAAGTTAACAGAAGGTATCTTTCATAAAATTTTATTTGCAAAAAGAAACAAATAAAAAGCTTTTATGAAACACTAACTATGACCTAAACAAGTTTCCATACAAAACTAAGTAAAATAAATTTTTTAAATAAAAATTTAATTTTCTTTTGTTGACTAACAGAAACAAAACTAAATTTTTAAAGAATGACAAAAAGAAATAATTTAAAACTAATAAAAACAATGAAGAAAAGACTAAAACAAAACTATAACTAAAACAGTACTGTTTTGCTAAAAACCTAATTTAAAACAAACTAAAAATAAATAAATATATGAATCTGGATAGAAAAAACAATAACAAAACCGTACCAAAAAGAATCAATCAAAAATATTTTATAAAACTCAAGATACGGCCAAATTAGTGATTTGAACAATTTTCATCAAACTCAAAATTTAAACTACTCAAACTTGATAACTAAAGATACAAACATAAACTTTTTCAAGAAATTTTGAATCTAATGCAAAAAGAATCACTCAAAAATACCTCGTAGATAATTAACTGCGGATTTTACAAGATTGAAACTATTCTGTTTTAAAAACAGAACAAAAAAAAGCAGGTCGGGATTACTGTAGCTGTTCCGGCGAGGGGCCCGGGCGGAGTGGCTCCGGTGGTCCTCCGGGCGAGGCGAGGGGACGGACGGGGACGGCAGAGCAGCTGGTGGCGGCGGTGGGTGGCGGGGAGGGCCGGCGGTGGGTGGGGCGGAGCAAATGGCGGCGGCGGCTCCGGCGAACTCCGGCGGGGCGGCTCGGCGATGTAGGGCGAGGAGAGGAGGGACTAGGTGGGGGAATGGATGCGCGAGGTATCTATTTATAGGGGGAGGAGGTCGTCTTGGAGTAGGGGCGAGATTTCGCGAATCCCACGATTCCGGCGGTGCTCCGGCGATGGCTGTAGATCGTGAGTATCTTGCGTGGAGGAAAGAGATGATTCGGTTCGGATCGGGCCGGATTTGGCCCAAAAAAACAGTACATTCCCTTTTTTGGAATAACCTGCGAAGAAAATCATTTTAGAAAATAAAATGAAAGCAAAATATAGGAGTATTATATATCAAAATGATCAGAAAAATAAGCCCAATTTAATGGGATATTTTCCAGGGGCAAATAAAATACTTTTTGAAAAGTCATTTTTTTAAAATTCAAACAAAAATCAAAATGACTTTCAAAACTCTATGGAAAATTTATTCCAACATTTTTGGGGTGTCATGTTACTCCCTCTCAACACTTTTGTTTAAGTGTTCTTTGTCATAAAAGCTTTTTTGAATAAAACTCAAATGCCACTTTGAGTTAAAAAGCAAAATTTAAATGACAACTTCAAAATGAAATTTTTCTTTACTTTCCACTCTCTTTCATTGAAGAAATCATGAGGATCATTGAGTGGCTTGAAGTTTGAAATATTTCCAAATTCAAATATTTTCAAACAGAAACTTTTTTTTGGAAGGTCCTTTTATTCCCTCTCAAGAAAACTTCAAAAGTTTAAAATTCCAATCAATTTCACTCAATCAATCACTCAACAATCAATCAAACAATCATATATTTTAATTATTATAATATTCCAAAATTTAGAATTTTGGGATGTTACAAACTACCACACTTAAAATGAATCTCGTCCTCGAGATTCGAAGAGGCTAGCAAGAAAAGATTAGGGGTTGGGGGTCTTCTAGCAAATCTTTTGGCCGGAAAGGTCAGGGGTGCTACCACACTTAAAAGCAAGGTTACAGTTCCAATAAACTCAGGTACTTCCTCTGGAGTGCCGACAATATCTATCTCTTCACATATCTTACAATAGCTCCTTCATTAACGCTCTTCTGTCAGAAGCATAGCGTTTTCCTCAAAATCTTTGGTCGCTTCGTCAAAGATGAAGTTCGTCCGAGACTGGATCTTAGCTGATAGGTCTGCGTCCATTCTAGACAACTATCGAAATACTCATGGTGGTCTACCATTAATGGTTTCTGCAGAAAATGGGCCTTGGCTTCATTCTCACCGTATAATCTATGATTGGCAACAGCTGCCATGTACATGGGTTTATGATCATACCATTCTAAGGCTTAAGCAAGGCTTAAACGAGCGTCATCACTTTACTATGGGTAAGTCTCTCAGATTTACCATTCCAAATATCAAGAGTGAATGATAAGAGTAAGTCGGTATGGTGATCAATTCATTCCGCACCCAGATCATTACCTCGTATAAGGTTTAGCGAATCTCGTATTTCTAACAGTCGGGCATCCTCACAAGCTTTGCAGAAATTTCTCTTGTCCTCGAACTGGGTTCGGGTAAATCCATTGATTTTGCAAGCTGAACAAAACATCTATCGTTCTTCACAATCTCGGGGTTTATGTAGCATCCTATGTAACGTCTGCTGATCAATTCACAACTTCTTCCAGAATTCTTCCTTCAACAAGATTGTGCTTGTGCCTTTGTCAAATCCTGGGCCTGTGGGTTATGGGTCCACTTCAGCGCTTGCATAGTGTTAACTCATCCGTGGAGTTATAGTTGTTCCATATTCCAACATTAAACCTCCTTTAAATCCAATAGTACTTCATTTTGTCATACTCTTGGGGTAACCATCGTAATCAAACTCCAACTTATTTCATCCGGCTCCTTTCTATGGACCGTCATGAACAACACCTTTTTTTCTTCATTGATCACGTGGCTTTACGGAGAACTACCACACTTAAAATGAAATGCACTAGTTCATCCATAAATCTTTTATTACATCCTTAACCACTTTTCATGAATCCAAATTCCAAAAAAGTACTTTATTACAAATGCTGCCACCCACAAGGTTTGGTATGGTCAAGCATTACTTCCCACTTTATTCATTTTTTCCTCCTTGAGGATTCTTCAGTCCCACTAGAATTGTGTGACATGCGCCTTGAAATCTTCAATCTTCTGTTTCATCGTAGTGGCCTTGAGCTTCATCTCCATCATCTCTGCATGCACTTCTCTTAGGTATTCCTGAGTATAACGGAGTCTTGCTTCAAGTATTTCTCCGATCTGGCATATGGCTTCCATGGCTGCTTCACGAACAGCGTCGAAGAAAGTTGCTTGTGGTAGACGTGAGATGAAAAAGTACTGCCCCATCATCTTTGGGCAAACTCCTTTCATACGGTGGAGGTGTACCTCCACATACCAAAGTTGCACTCCCTTTTGCATTAAGGGGTAGCCTTTGTAGGCTGCATCTCCTTCAAGGTGAATATGCTTCATCTTGTCCTTCAGGATTTTTGGGTAATCATGATCACTTGTCAGGGTCATGATCGTTTCCGGTCCCTTGAGGAAAGACTCATAAAGGGTCGTCATCTACAGTTGTGAAACAAAAATGGTGCTCAGAATAAGGTACATATCTCCTTGGGTACACATTCATATCATCCAAACAAAACTTCAAACTCAATTTCCAACATCCAGTTTATGCATCACAACTCATTTTCTTCCATGTTCACCCAGAATATTAATTTCCAAGATAAAACATAACAACTCCTTAAAGCCTTTCAACATATGACATATCAACTTTATTGAGTCATAAATTATTACAATCTTTGAGTAATCTATTACATAACTCAACCCCGCATTCTCATGAAAAAGTGTTTTCCATACTACCCTTATTACTGATATCAACATCTCCACTACTCAGCTCCAGCTTTCTCATGATTTAAACAATCCCTAGCAAAATGTCCTGCTTCCTTGCAATGAAAACAAATAACTTCCGACATGTCTCAAGGCTTCTTGGTGATGGTGCCTGCTCCTTGAGTTCCTTGCTTACTTTCGAGACAATCATTGGCATAATGCCCGACGTCCTTACATTCAAAACAGGTAATATGACTCTTGTCCCTCTTTGCAGAAATTGGGTTGTTCTGAGGGTGTCTTTGTTTTCTCTTCCTGGTTTTCTTTGTTCTGATCAAACGTTCTATTCCCTGTGGATCAAACTCCATTGTTTCTGTCGGGAAGTATCCCAGATACTCTTTTCTTTCCTTGGTGCAATATTGTGAAAAAATTCCTTCTTCTCCACATGAATAACATGCATTGGAGTAAAATCTGTTGAGGCTTTCCCCATCAGGGTCTTCAACACTTTCCTTAATCACATGTTCTTTCATAACTTCTCGGAGGGCTTCTTTCATTCCTTCTTCCTGCTTCTGAATAGTTTGTTGCACCGTGGGGTAAATGTGACACTGAGCTGGGTAGTGGGTGGTTCCTTCACACAAGAAACGAGTCACCTGACTAGTTGGGATTCCTCACTTGGGAGTTTCTCCTCACAATGAGGGCATCCATCCTTGTGTTCCTCCTGGGTGTGTCCTATTTCTCCACAAATCTTGCAGGCACAAGGTTTATTTCTTGGGGTATCATGGTGCTTTCGGATAAGACAGGATCTTGTCAGAGTCTTCTTGAATTCTTCCCAAGTCCTTGCTCCATTCCATCCCTGTATAGCTTGATGCATCTGCCACCATGTTGCAGAAATTCCTTAAAAGTACTAAAGAGCGTACGATACTTCATTCTTCCTTGAAACCAAATTGCTCCCGAAGTGATTCTCCATGTTCTGAATCCATAGCTCTGCCTCCGGCTGGGTTTTTGGTCCAGAGAATACTAGTCCAACTTCATTCATCATCTACTGGGTCCAAGGGTTTAAGGGTGAGATAAGAGAGAGGTGGGGAGGGATACACACAATACAAACAATAGTTTTGAAGAAACGAGTTTTATTTTGTGGCTGTCGGAAAAAATCAAACAAATAACAGCTCACAAATCGTCGGATCTAACGTAAGTATATAACAGGGGTTTTGGTCTTCTAAGGGTCAAGTAATTCTTCAGATTCTTCAAATTCTTCAATTCTTTGCAATCTTCAACTGTTGTAGCTTCAACTCTTCTAATGCATGGTGAAATCCTTGTTACTCTCAAGAGGTCGTTAGTTGTCCGATATCTTGTCTTTCTTGGAGCGGATTCAGTTGATCCTCCGTGTGTTCAAAAGGAAAGGGATATCTTCTAACTATTTGAGGTAAGAGGGAATATTTGATAAAATCAGAAAAGATGAGAAGTAAGGGGTCCTTTTGCAAATAAAGTTTTAGAGAGATCCTTTCCTATGGCTTTCCAGTTTCTAGGGTCACGTCCTACAGTCAACATGTGCTCTGATACCATATCTGTAGCGACCCGACCTCACACAGTCAAGTCTCTGTGTATCCGTGCCATCCCTGGATCAGTATGCTGGCACACACAGTACATCAATGTATATATCAAAGTGAAATCACATGTATAAATAACGTAAAACTGATATATACCTTATAAGTCTCAGCGGAAACAAACAATCGGGTGTGGAGTCCCATCAACGCCATCGGCAAGTTGTCTCCATTGACGTAGAGTCCTCCTTCTTCACACCACTCACGTGCACTCATACCAAACCCCGTCTACTATAGAGTAGCATTAAATCTATATAACGTCCCGGGCTTGGTAACAGGGAGATGGGTTCCTACCTCATGCATTCTACTCAACTACAAGATTCAATAACACTACTGGAGGGATTATTGAAAGGGTGATACTACATGCAAATAAAACATAGGTATGAAAAACATGGTCAAAGTGAACTTGCCTGGTATTACTTGATGAAGATAACAACACTCTCAGAATAACTTGATAGAACTATACGCAACTCTCCGATGAAATCTATAGTAACAAACATGACATTCACATAAGGAAGCATTCTATCAAACAGATCTAACAATAAGAAAACTCAATAAGAAAACCCAATACAAAACAAATAACACATCGAAAGAACTAATAGGGAAAAATGTAAAGAACCTACTAGGAAAACCTTTTGCCTTAACTACAAAAATAGTTTTGTCCTAAGTAAAAACTTAACAACAATTAAAACACTAAACTAATAAATTAACAGAAAATACGAAGTAAAACAACTAAGTTAACAGAAGGTATTTTTCATAAAATTTTATTTGCAAAAATAAACAAATAAAAAGCATTTATGAAACACAAACTATGACCTAAACAAGTTTCCATACAAAAGTAAGTAAAATAAAATTTTAAAATAAAAATTAATTTTTCTTTTTTTGACTAACACAAACAAAGCAAATTTTTTCAAGAATGACAAAAAGAAATAATTTAAAACTAATAAAAACAATGAAGAAAAGACTAAAACAAAACTATAATTAAAACAGTACTGTTTTGCTAAAAACCTAATTTAAAACAAACTAAAAATAAATAAATATATGAATATGGATAGACAAAACAATAACAAAACCATACCAAAAAGAATCAATCAAAAATATTTTATAAAACTCAAGATACGGTCAAATTAGTGATTTGAACAAATTTCATCAAACTCAAAATTTAAACTACTCAAACTTGATAACTAAAGATGCAAACATAAACTTCAAGAAATTTTGAATCTAATGCAAAAATAATCACTCAAAAATACCTCGTAGATAATTAATTGTGGATTTTACAAGTTGAAACTATTCTGTTTTAAAAACAGAACAAAAAAAAACAGGTCGGGATTACTGTAGCTATTCCGGCTAGGGGCCCGGGCGGAGTGGCTCCGGTGGTCCTTCGGGCGAGGCGAGGGGGCGGACGGGGACGGCGGAGTGGGGCGGAGTATCTGGTGGCGGCGGTGGGTGGCGGGGAGGGCCGGCGGTGGGTGGGGCGGAGCAAATGGCGGCGGCGGCTCCGGCGAACTCCGGTGGGGCGGCTCGGCGACGTGGGGCGAGGAGAGGAGGGACTAGGTGGGGGAATGGATGCGCGAGGTGTCTATTTATAGGGGGAGGAGGTCGTCTTGGAGTAGGGGGCGAGATTTTGCGAATCCCACGATTCTGGCGGTGCTCCAGCGGTGGCTCGAGATCGTGAGTATCTTGCGTGGAGGAAAGAGATGATTCGGTTCGGATCGGGCCGGATTTGGCCCCAAAAAAACAGTACATTCCCTTTTTTGAATAACCTGTGAAGAAAATCATTTTATAAAATAAAATGAAAGCAAAATATAGGAGTATTATATATCAAAATGATCAGAAAAATAAGCCCAATTTAATGGGATATTTTCCAGGGGCAAATTAAATACTTTTTGAAAAGTCATTTTTTTAATTCAAACAAAAATCAAAATGACTTTCAAAACTCTATGGAAAATTTATTCCAACATTTTTGGGGTGTCATGTTACTCCCTCTCAACACTTTTGTTCAAGTGTTCTTTGTCATAAAAGTTTTTTTGAATAAAACTCAAATGCCACTTTGAGTTAAAAAGCAAAATTTAAATGACAACTTCAAAATGAAATTTTTCTTTACTTCCCACTCTATTTCATTGAAGAAATCATGAGGATCATTGAGTGGCTTGAAGTTTGAAATATTTCCAAATTCAAATATTTTCAAACAGAAACTTTTTTTTGGAAAGTCCTTTTATTCCCTCTCAACAAAACTTCAAAAGTTTAAAATTCCAATCAATTTCACTCAATCAATCACTCAACAATCAATCAAACAATCATATATTTTAATTATTATAACATTCCAAAATTTAGAATTTTGGGATGTTACAAAGGTTCAGACCCGTTGACTAATAACCTCTCTCACAAACGAGATATGAACAAACCCCATGGGTGTTGGATTCATTACAATCACATAGTGATGTGAACTAGATTATTGACTCTAGTGCAAGTGGGAGACTGTTGGAAATATGCCCTAGAGGCAATAATAAAATGGTCATTATTGTATTTCCTTGTTCATGATAATTGTCTGTTGTTCATGCTATAATTGTATTAACTGAAAACCGTAATACATGTGTGAATACATAGAGCACAAAATGTCCCTAGTAAGCCTCTAGTTGACTAGCTCGTTGATCAATAGATGGTTATGGTTTCCTGACCATGGACATTGGATGTCATTGATAACGGGATCACATCATTAGGAGAATGATGTGATGCACAAGATCGTGTAGTTCGTTTGCTAAGAGTTTTTCTAATGTCAAGTATCATTTCCTTAGACATGAGAATGTGTAACTCCCGGATACCGTAGGAATGCTTTGGGTGTACCAAACGTCACAACGTAACTAGGTGGCTATAAAGGTGCACTACAGGTATCTTCGAAAGTGTCTGTTGGGTTGGCACGAATCGAGACTGGGATTTGTCACTCCGTATGACGGAGAGGTATCTCTAGGCCCACTCGGTAATGCATCATCATAATGAGATCAATGTGACTAATGAGTTAGCCACGGGATCATGCATTACAGAACGAGTAAAGAGACTTGCCGGTAATGAGATTGAACAAGGTATAGGGATATCGATGATCGAATCTCGGGCAAGTAGCATACCGATAGACAAAGGGAATTGTATACGGGATTGATTGAATCCCCGACATCGTGGTTCATCCGATGAGATCATCGTGGAACAAGTGGGAGCCAACATGGGTATCCAGATCCCGCTGTTGGTTATTGGCCAGAGAGCTGTCTCGGTCATGTCTGCATGATTCCCGAACCCATAGGGTCTACACACTTAAGGTTCGGTGATGCTAGAGTTGCTATGGGAATTAGTGTGCAGTTACCAAATGTTGTTCGAAGTCCCGGATGAGATCCTGGACGTCACGAGGAGTTTCGGAATGGTCCGGAGGTAAAGATTTATATATGGGAAGTCCTATTTTGGCCACTGGAAAATGTTCAGGATTTTTCGGTATTGTACCGGGAAGGTTCTAGAAGGTTCCGAGTGGGGCCCACCTGCATGGGGGGACCCACATGAACGTGGTAGTGGGGGAAAGGCCCCACACCCCTGGTCAAGGCGCACCAAGATCCACCCTTAGAAGGAATAAGATCATATCCCTTCGGGATAAGATCAAGATCCCTAAAAAGGGGGGATAACAATCGGTGGGGAAGGGAAATGATGGGATTTGTTTCCCCCACCTTTGCCTACGCCCCAATGGACTTGGAGGGCAAGAAACCAGCCCCCTCCACCCCTATATATAGTGGGGAGGCACATGGGAGCCGCACCCCTTCCCCTGGCGCAGCCCTCTCCCTCCCCAACACCTCCTCCGTAGTAGTAGTGCTTGGCGAAGCCCTGCCGGAGAACTGCAAGCTCCACCACCACGCCGTCGTGCTGCCGGAGCTCTCCCTCAACTTCTCCTCTCCCCTTTCTGGATCAAGAAGGAGGAGACGTCCCCAAGCCGTACGTGTGTTGAACGCGGAGGCGCCGTTGTTCGGCGCTTCGATCGGAATCAACCGCGATTTGAATCGCTACGAGTACGACTCCTTCATCCGCGTTCTTGTAACGCTTCCGCATCGCGATCTTCAAGGGTATGAAGATGCACTTCCCTCCCTCTCTCGTTGCTAGTCTCTCCATAGATTGTTCTTGGTGATGCGTAGAATTTTTTTAATTTCTGCAACCATCCCCAACACGTCATGAGGATTGCACCTTCTCTTATGAATTCTTGATGTAGTGATACTTCTCGCCATCATTATTCATTCCACGGTGTCGTGTTGTCGCAACCGGAATGCCGACAAGTGAATCGTCATGTGTGAAATCAATACTCCTAGCAACTGTGTTGCTTGGTAGTTAGTGGACAACACTCTCATTCTTAGTGTGCTGGTTATCAAATCATCATCCTAAGAGTGATCGTGCTACCTAGTCCATTTTTCCTTGTGCACTCTTCGATCAAGAGTTAGGATTGTGTCAATCCTTGCCTAATTGATCACATCATCTTGCCCTGAAAAGCAAGATTGTTCTCGAGCCTAGTAACATATCGGTGGTTCGTGATTTTTCGAATATCTTCTCGGAAGTGTTACCAGGTTGTCACCTAACCGCTATGTTGAGTTCGTGATCAAGTTGATTTCTTGTAGCCACCCCTTTCTCCAAGAATCTGTATTAGACACCCTTGAGCTAGTTTGTTAAGCTAAACAACAACTTGGAGAGTTGGAAGATAAAAGCTTGACCCACCTAGTTAAATTTCAAAGGGATATCCTTGTGTTTGAATAGTTGTTGAAGAAAGATGACATCTTCATTGATTGGTCCTCGTGATCAGTTGCGGGGTCTATCATCTTGTCAATACTTTGATTTGGGTGTGGGCTATCCTCAAATCAAATCAGAACCAACGATATTCGTAATGTTGTCTTACTCGTGGTTGATACCTCGAGCATACACCAGTACATCTTTTGGTCTGACCAATACTATCACATTGTTCACATAATGGTGGAAGTCCAGTGATATGGAAATTCCGATGAGTTGTTGTTGAGCCCATCAGCAGCATTTTGTCTCCTCCATGATTTGTGTTGAACATCCAGCTAGTGTTGGAAACTTGTGTAAGCATTTTCTTCATGCCCCGTTCATGAAGTATATGTTTGGGTGAAAGTAGTGACTTCCTCTAAGTTCACGTGCAATCGATGCAATTTGCCACCGTGAGTTCGAGAAAGATTGTTTTTGTTTCCTCTAGAATCATCCCAAGTCATTCATGCATGTGCGAAGTATTCTGTGGTTTGACAGATTAGCTACCTTCATTCCATATGTATTCCTAGCACACAAGCCACTGATTGACCTGTTCAAGGATAAGAAGTTCATCGATAAGTATACAAGGACTTTGATATCCTCGTTGATGGTTCCCCACCTGAACTCGGTAGTGTTTCTTTGTAAGACTACTATGTGGTCATGCTTGTCTTGGACAACATGTTCACATGTGTGTAGCAGAACCAACTCATGTTTCGGAGCGTGCTATCGTAGTTCATCTCCCGAGAATCTCGCAACGTCATCTCGTCGATTTGTGTTGCAACCTTTCCTTTTACAGACATGCTATCTGAAATATTCCGTTACCAACCAGATCTGAATCTTAGGCAGATATGGTGGTTGGAACATTCCCAACATTTGCATTTTGTTCCCAGCTTACACCACCATTGGGCCAAATTCCATGGGCTATTTTTCTCAGCAATTGTTGTCCAAGATCATCTTCGAAAGTGGGATTACCATGGGTCCAACAAGGTAGTCCACATCATCCATCCTAGTTTGAGTATGCCATTCTCCCAAGCTCCCTCAAACGATCGATTGTGATTTGCCTTAGGCTGGTATAAAGGGTTTCAATGATCTCTGTATCAAAAGTAATTCTTTTTGCCATTTATGGGAATAATTCTATGAGTCACCTTCCCCGAGGTGTCCTGTTATGGAACCATGGCAATTTTTTCTCGCTACTTTGAAACCCTCGTCAATTGTTTTTTCCGTCCTTTTTAAGGTGTGTTTTGCCCCTCAGCTCAAGAGATTTTCAACGTCTCATTCCGTGAGTTGATCGTGAGTTGCTTGATCTTTAAGGAGATCGATTTCTATAGAGTTTCTTTCTGTCATCATCGTGTTGGACAAGAATCTCGAAGGCAAAGACGTCAAGATCAATATGATGCAATGAATCAACATCTTTGAGAAGGGAAGAAGGATCATAAAGATTGTTATAGTTTTGTGCCCCTCTGTCTTTTTACCTCACGTCTTGAATCTCGGGACGAGATTCTTGTTTAGTGGGGGTGAGCTGTCACAGCCCCAGAATAGCCCTTGCTTGATTTTTCTTGCATCCATGCATCATGTCTAAATTTCTTTTAAATTTGAATTGGGGCATTGGAGAGCCTCAGGAATCATTTCTAAAAGTGATCAACATTAAAAATTGCTTCAAATGTTTCCAAGGAAATGTCCCTTTTCAGCTTTGAAAAATATTGGCAAGAATAAAATTCAAACCAATATTTTTGGAGGTTCAAAAGTATTTATGTTGGGCCTTTGAGTTAAATCCTATAGTATTTGAATTGGATTATATTCATAATAATTAGTTTACTAATCCAATAATTCTGAAAATTGGTGAGTGGCTCTGAATATATTATACATAGCCACATGATTGTTTTCAGAAGCTGAAAAAATAGTTTAGTGCCTGAACTAAATCAAAACACAGAAAACAAAATAGAAAACAGAACAGAAATTATGAACGACAAAATCCTCACCTGGGCCTTATCTGGCAGAAGAGGCCCAGCCCACCAGGGGCTGAGAGGTCTTCTTCCTCCTACCAAGAGGACAGACAGGTGCGTGGTGTCAGGACCCCGATCCTAAGCCACATCGATCCAGTGTGTAACACATCATATCACTTTGCGGCCTCACTCACGGTACTCCCACGGGTGCCACCTTACCTGGCCCGAGACCGTTTGCGCCTTTTGGCTCACGTATATGATAGTGTCGCTAGCATCCATATGACAAAGAACCCGGGCCGACATGGCTAGTCGTGAATCCAAAGCGGCGCTAGCCTATGAGGACAGGCATACATGAATCACATCGAGCATGTCGGTCATCAACGTATTTATTCGGGCTGTAGCACTGGGCTAACAGGACTCCGGTAACCCGGGCTGTAGCAGGCTAGGCAGGACTCCGAATAATAGCGCGTGACATTTCCCCGAAGGGACAGACATAGGAACGACGTGAAACACATGCCGGCCAGTCAAGTGTCCAAGCAGTAGTGCTGGGCTAGCAGGACTCCGGTGAACCGGGCTATAGCGGACTACTATCGCTCAGAAGCACTAGACTTACATTTCCCCATATGAAAGGCTGCCAAGGATAAACAACTAGATAGTCGGATCCCACTCATACCAAGCATTTCAATCGTACACACAATATGCCCGATATGAGTAAATACAACATGGCATCACAACAGTACTCTACGACTCAAGTACTTTATTTAGAAGGCTCCGAAGAGCCATACATATCATCCATACAGATAGGGGTCACATGACCCAACACTCAAGTCATACAAACATACAAGCACATGCGGAAGCAAAGTAGTCTGAGTACAGACACTAGAAAGAAAGAAGGCTTGACGAAGCCTGTCTATCTACAACGACCCTTCACAAGTCTTGGATCACCACCTGGTGATAAGTCACTCGTCAACGTCGAGGTCTACATAGAACCCATCAGAGGGGTTGGTGCAGTCGTCTGAAAAACATGATTAAAGCAACATGAGTACGGAGGTACTCAGCAAGTCTTACAACAGGAACCTACTATACATGCACATTCTCAAGAAGGTAGTGGGGTTATTGCATCAAGCCAGCTTTGACTCTTGGCTAAGCTATCCTACGATAGACACCACTTGTAAATCATTTGTCGCACACGAGTCCACTAACACCAACACAATACTCCACCGTGGATCCTCTCTCGCCATCCTACGAGAGGGCCATCCGCGGTACTCACACTTATCTTGAGATTTTTAGTAGTATCCATTTACTTTTCTATGAACTGTATAGGTGACCAAGTAGTCCTTTACCGCGGACGCGGCTATTCGAATAGATTTATACCCTGCAGGGGTGTACTTCTTCACACACGCTCTCACCACTTATCGCCGTTTACACGACATGTACTCGGCAACCTTCAAGCGGAAGCGCAGCGAGGGTGTCGGCCACGGCCCACCTAAACACCCAAGTCTCTAGTCCAGGTTTATCGCCTATTCGGGTTCCATCCGCAGGGAGTCCGGCCGAGGTTTCCACTAACGGCCCCGAACGATGTGAAAAGGGTTCCGAGACACCAAACGGGCGCCCGGTTGACCCGGCCACGTGCCTACCGCAACACAGCCCACCCCGATGGTCAGCGCCGCGTGCGTCCCCCGGCATGCTACAAACACCAGAAACTACTTTGCAACTCCTGGACAGAGGACAAGCGTGATCAAGAAGCCGAGAGGGTCCATTGGTTTCGGGCCCAATGCGTGGTAGTAGCTGAGTCTTAAATCACACACACAGATCTCAGTTCTTAAGAACGGCCTCAATGAAACAACCCACCATGTACTCCTACATGGCCTTCCATCGATTCCTTTACCAAATCGTGTTCAACACTTCCACACTATTGACAACGATACAATCTTTCACTCCGGATCATCATCCCGATGAGCCAGACCTGACACAACTCTAAGCATAGCAAGCATAGCATGGTAGGAACACACACACACATGTATTGGCTCAATCAACTCCTACACATGCTAGTGGGTTTCATCTAGTTACTGTGGCAATGACAGGTCATGCAAAGGAAGTGGGTTCAACTACCGCAACACACAGCAGTTTGAAACGCGTTGTCTTAATGCAGTAAACGAGAGCAGAAGCGAGAACATGGGTTTGTATCGGAATGATCAATGGGTTGCTTGCCTGATGGAGTGGTCGTGGGATACTGCCCTTCAGTTGGATACTCGGAGATATCCTCGGAGGCAGAACCTACCACGGTGAACACATCGGAACACAATCAATACATGGCGATATGCAACAACATGATTCATGCTATGACATGGCAATATGGATGTGCCCTGACCTAGTGCAAGTTAAACCAGAAGGGAATGAACCCATTTGAACCAAAGATTCAAATGGTAGCTCATTTATGAAGATCATATTAGTGTATCAACTTGTAATGCCTAAACAGTGGGTTTAACTTGTTCTGACATGCATGAAACCAGTACCAATGGATAGGTTGGATTTTTCTGATAATTTTTCATATATAAAACTTTGCATTTGGAGTTATAGATAATTTTCTATGAATTTTTGAAGTTTGAACTAATTTCTGGAATTTCCTGTGCAAAAATAAATCCAGAAAATTAATTGTGGCGTCAGCATGAGGTCATGCTGACCTCAGCAGGTCAACAGACCCGGTCCAGGTCAAACCTGACGCGTGGGTCCCGCGTGTCAGGGTCATTAGCTTAAACAGATTAGATTATTTCTAATCCTGGATTAGTTAGCGGGCGGGGCCCACATGTCATAGACCCAGGGGGTCAACTGGGCCCACCCGTGGTCAAAAAGGGGGTCAGCGGGTCAACTCCGCCGGCGTTGAGCCGCCGGCGACGTCCAGACGCGGCGGAGGAAGTGCAGATTCGCGCTCCGGCGACCAAATCAACGGCGGAGCACGTCTACGTGATGCGGGAGGTGAGCCGCATCGAGTGGTGGTGGTAGTTGGTCTCGGGGTCGCCGGAGTTGGCGCCGGCGACGAGTTTGGCGGTGCCGGGGCTCGGGTGAAGGTGAAACCGGGGCTGCGGGGCACGGCGAGGCGCGTGGAGTGATGCGTCGGGCCCCTGGGTGTGCGGTGAGGCTAGTGGACTAGGTGGCGCGGCCGTTGGGTGGCCGGAGCTTCGTCGGCGACGAGCTCCGCGGCGGCGCGTGCGGGCGAGCTTCGTGGCGCTCGCTGGTGCCGGCGTCGAGCACCTGCGTGCCTGCCTGGCCGAGCCAAGCAGCTCGCTGGCGCGGCAGCTGGGCTGGGCCGGCAGGTGGGCCGGTTGCAGGCGCCAGGTAAGTATTTCCCTTTTTTATTTTCCTTTTCTATTTTTCTGTAACTTTGTGGACTTATTAAAAATACTTAGACACCTCCAAAATTCACCAAACTACATCTGGTCCTTAGTTAGAATATTTCCAGCCAGGAACATTTTAGTTTGGAGATATTTGAGGATTTGAAATATTTTATAAATTTTAAATGCCCAAATTCAAATACTAGTGCATTAATTCAATGACCTTCTGTTGACCTAGAAAAATGTGCACAATTTTTGCCAGAGGTTTAAGACCAAAGCAAAGATGATGAACATTTTAGAAGGGCATTTCAGGTTCATTGAAAAAGATTTTAGTAAACCCTAGTTGATTCATAAGGGGTGCTGGGGGTTCTGCCTTCCCCATTTCACTTTTCTTGTCAAAAGAAAACATGATGCACACTCTAATGCATGAGCTAGGTGGGATGTGACAACTCACGCCCACTCAAAAGAATCTCGTCCCGAGATTTAGGATCTGCCGGAAAGAAGGTGGGGTACTCAAGTCGAAGACGATCCTCCCTTTCCCATGTAGCTTCTTGCTCGGAATGGTGTGACCATTGAACCTTGAGAAACTTGATATTGTGGCGTCGAGTGGTACGCTCGGCTTGATCAATGATACAAACGGGGTATTCTCGATAAGTGAGGTTATCTTGGAGATCAAGCGTTTCGTGGTCCACTCCGCGGATAGGATCCGAGAAGCAACGCCTGAGTTGAGAAACGTGGAAGACATCATGAACTCTGGAGAGATGCGGAGGTAGTTCCAGTTGGTAGGCAACTTCCCCTCGTTTGGCAAGGATGCGAAAGGGTCCAATGTAACGAGGAGCCAATTTGCCTTTGATACCGAATCGATGGGTTCCCTTTAAAGGTGTAACCCGAAGGTAAGCCATCTCGCCGACTTCATAAGCCATGGGCTTATGCTTGCGGTCATACTGACTCTTTTGTCGAGACTGGGCGGTTTTCAACTTCTCACGAATAATACGAACCTGCTCTTCTGCATCCTGGATCATGTCCGGGCCGAAGAGTTGTCTCTCGCCGGTTTCTGACCAGTTAAGAGGCGTTCGACATTTTCGTCCATAAAGAACTTCGAAAGGAGCTTTACCCAAGCTAGCTTGATAACTGTTGTTATAAGCGAACTCGGCGAATGGAAGGCACTTCTCCCAATTCATACCGAAAGAGATGACAGAAGCTCGGAGCATATCTTCCAGAATTTGATTGACTCGTTCTACTTGACCACTTGATTGCGGATGGAAGGCGGTGCTAAAAGAAAGTTGAGTTCCCAAAGCATTTTGGAAACTTTCCCAAAATCGAGAGGTGAAGAGACTTCCACGGTCTGAATTAATTTCCAATGGAACACCATGGAGAGATACTATTCGAGAGATGTACAAATCAGCTAGCTGGCTAGCGGTTATACTCTCGCGAACAGGTAAGAAGTGGGCTACTTTGGAGAGACGATCGACAACAACGAAGATAGCATTATTCCCTCTTTTGGTTCTGGGAAACCCGGTAATGAAATCCATACCGATTTTATCCCATTTCCATTCAGGAATCTCCAATGGTTGAAGGGTGCCAGCGGGCCGTTGATGCTCTGCTTTGACACGACGACAGACGTCGCAACTAGCAATGTATTGAGCGATTTCTCTCTTCATCCTGGTCCACCAAAACCTCTGGCGTAGGTCTTGATACATCTTAGTGCTACCGGGATGAATGGTGAGAGGGGATTCATGAGCTTCCGTAAGGATCAATCGTCTCAAGTTGCGTACCTTGGGAACCACTAGACGGTTTCCAAAGAACACAACACCTTGATCATCAATGGAGAAACAATCTGCAACTCCCTTCTTGATGTTTCTCTTGATACGGGAAATTCCCGGATCCACCTTTTGTGCCTTGATGATCTGATCCGTAAGGTTAGGTTTCGCCACCAGGGTGGAAAGGAATCCTCGAGGAACAATGTGAAGGTTAAGCTTACGAAATTCCTCGTGGAGAAGTGGTTGACCTTGTTGTAACATCAGATTGTTACAATAAGATTTACGACTTAGTGCATCAACCATGACATTGGCTTTGCCTGGGGTGTAAGTTATTCCTAAGTCGTAATCTGAGATCAACTCAACCCAACGTCTTTGCCTGAGATTCAAATCCGGCTGGGTGAAGATATATTTCAAACTTTGGTGATCAGTGTAGATTTCGCAACGGTTACCCAGGAGGTAATGTCGCCAGGTTTTGAGTGCATGGACTACTGCTGCAAGCTCTAGATCATGAGTAGGATAATTATCCTCATGTGGACGCAACTGTCGAGATGCGTAGGCAATCACATGACGATCTTGCATGAGTATGCAACCTAGTCCTTGTCGCGAGGCGTCGCAATAGATAACAAAGTCCTTAGAGAAATCTGGTGGTACCAGTACGGGAGCAGACGTCAGGCGTCTTTTCAGTTCCTGAAAGCTGAACTCGCACTGTGGGGTCCACTCGAACCTTTTATCTTTCTTGAGGAGTTCAGTTAGAGGCTTAGCAACCTTGGAGAAATTCTCGACGAAGCGGCGGCAATAGCTCGCTAAACCAAGAAAACTCCGAACTTGCTTGACCGTTTCAGGTGGAGTCCAGTCAAGGACAGCTTGAACTCGCTCGGGATTGACAGCAATGCCCTTGCCAGAGATTACATGGCCCAGGTAGGTCACTTCTGGCAACCAGAATTCGCACTTGGAGAACTTGGCATAAAGGCGATGCTCTCGAAGTTTCATCAATACTAGCCTTAGATGTTCGGCATGTTCTTCCTCATTCTTGGAGTAGATGAGTATATCATCGAGGTAAACCACGACGAATTTATCCAAATACTCCATGAAGATTGAGTTCATTAACCGAGAGAAGGTGGCTGGAGCATTGGTTAAACCGAAGGACATGACGGTGTACTCGTATTGGCCGTAACGAGTAACGAAAGCCATTTTGGGAATGTCCCCATTCTTGATTTTGATTTGATGGTAGCCCAACCTCAAATCCATCTTGGAAAAGACTGAGGATCCAGCGAGCTGGTCATACAGGTCGTTGATCCTGGGGAGCAGATACTTGTTCTTGATAGTGACCAAGTTGACAGGTCGATAATCCACAACCATCCG
This sequence comes from Aegilops umbellulata, assembly GCA_032464435.1. Lineage (NCBI taxonomy): Eukaryota > Viridiplantae > Streptophyta > Magnoliopsida > Poales > Poaceae > Aegilops > Aegilops umbellulata. The sequence continues at coordinate 152,092,777 of CP136058.1, read as the reverse complement.
ATCCGTTCCATCCTTCTTCTTGACGAAGAGGACGGGGCAAGCCCATGGAGATGAACTAGGACGGATGAAACCTTTTTGCAAGGACTCATCGAGTTGTTTCTTAAGCTCAGCTAGTTCTAGGGGTGCCATCTTATAAGGTCTTCTAGAGATTGGGACGGTTCCTGGAACAAGGTCTATCACGAACTCGACATCTCTGTCAGGTGGAACACCTGGCAGTTCCTCTGGAAAGACATCCGGGAAGTCACGGACTACCGGAATATCTTCGAGGTCTGGAAGGGGATTGGCATTTAGTGAGTAGAGCTGACGCTCCGATACTCGGGTCAAAACATTGACTGTCTTGCCCGATGGATGGGTAAGTTGGACAGTTCTAGTTGAGCAGTCAATCTTGGTGTAATGGGCTGACATCCAGTCCATACCTAAGATGATGTTTATGTCCGAGGACTTGAGAGCTATTAGTGACGCGAGAAAGACCAATCTGTCAACAAGAATTTCATTTCCATGGCTGATCCTAGAGGTTTGCCATCTAGAACCGGGAGTTTGAATTTCCATGGAGGTGGGCATGTCACTAAAGGTAGTGTTGTGCAATCGAGCATAGCTCTCAGAAATAAATGAATGAGATGCTCCAGTATCAAAGAGAACAGTTGCCGGGTGGCAATTAACAAGGAGCGTACCGAGAACGACGTTGGGGTCCTCTTGAGTTTCTTCAGCTGAAACGTAGTTGACATGGCCACGAGCAGTGGTGGCTGGCTTGGCGACAAGCACCTTTGCTGTTGACTTACCACGTCCAACAGACTTTCCGAACTGGCTGGGGTTGTTCTGGGGACAATCACGGATGTAGTGGCCCGGCTCACCACACTTGAAGCAAGTTACCAAATTGGGGCGTGGAGCAGCATTGGTAGTGGGGCCACCAAAAGTCTTGGGCGGCACATACTGCTGGTTGGGACGAGGCGCCACAAAGGATGGCCTCGGGGTATACCTGGGTGGCATAGCAGAATTTGGGATCCAGACTCGGCGCTTCTGAGATCCAGAGCCGGATGAAGATCCATAGTCACGGGAGTGCTTGCGTGAAGCTTCAAAATCGTTCTGCCCCATCTCGGCACTGATGGCCTTATTGACTAGCTTCGGAAAAGAAATGCATTCATGCAGACGAAGGTCACGTCGGAGCTCAGGGCTAAGTCCCTTGCGGAACCTTGCCTGCTTCTTGGCATCGGTGGATACCTCTTCGGGAGCATAGCGTGCAAGCTTCCCAAACTCGCGACTGTATGCATCCACAGTCAGCTTCCCCTGGGTGAAGTTACAAAACTCCTCCCTCTTGCGATCCATGAGGCCTTCCGGGATATCATGCTCACGAAAAGCGGCACTGAAATCAGCCCAAGTAGTGAGTTGGCCGACTGGGCGCATAGCTTCATAATTCTCCCACCAAAGGCTGGCAGGACCCTCAAGGTGATAGGCAGCAAAGGTGACTTTATCATCTTCAGCCACGTTGGCAGAACGTAGCTTGTGGGCGATGCTGCGGAGCCAGTCATCCGCATCGAGAGGTTCGATGGAATGATTGAACTTTGGCGGGTACAGCTTGACAAAGTCATTGATGGACACCGAATTGATCCTCTGCTGACGTGCAGTGTTCTGCTCAATCCGCTCTAACAAGCGGTTGGTGTCGCGCCTGTTGCGCTCTGCCTCCAGCATCACTTTGGCCAGAGAAGGTGGTTGAGGCAGACTTTCCTCTCTAGGTGCACTAGCTTCTCCCTGCTCCGAAGCAGCAGGGTTGCTGCGGGTGTTGACCATCCTGGGAAAACAAAACAACGATTTAAACCAGGATGGCAAAATCTGGCCAAAGAAGTGCGGAATGTAATGGGTAACAAGGAATGCAGAGATGATCATCCGTATGACGTGGTAATATAGAAACTGCCATATATATACCAACGGTCATACACATCATACATAGTTTAGTACAAGCTCAAGCTGGAGTACAACTAAGACGAAAGACGTTACATCTCATCGGGGGCATTCCAAGCTCCTATACATTATTTCTCTACACCTCCGGAATTGATACACACTAAGTTATATTCCACAATCACGCAGGATGGTGGACATACAACTATTACAATACTAGCGAGACTGCTACTAGCTCAGACGGCTCCGTAGAAGTCCTCATAGAAGTCACCACCCAGACCTGGAAGCGGAACATGGTCATCTGGGAACAGACGGTCCTGCGGTGCTTGTGGACCATAGGGACTTGGGTGCGGCCTCGGTCCAACAAATGGCGGCAGAAGAGGCCCACGAGGAGGGGTGATGCCTCCCACCTCACGCCATTCCATGAAGTCTGGCAGACTAGCCCGCACAGGATACAAGTCTCTCGTGTCCATGTATCCGGCTTGCACAGCAGGTGCAAACCTCGTCAAGGTGGCCCAATGATCAGCACGAGCATTAAAGAGCTCCATACGCAAGGCCCGGTTTTCACGGTCCTTATCTTCCAACATCTCAGTAGTGGTGCAAAGGAGTGAGTCCTCATGGGATGCATCACTGTACATGCCCTGAAGGTAACCATGCGCCCCAGGGAGGGATGCTGGCATGTAGAGAAATTCAGTGTTGCTCAACAAGGCAGTTCTAGCTCGCATAATGGTCATCATCGAGTAGGCTGCATCTTGAACGGACATCCCAATAGTGATCCCGAGTCCATAAGAACGGTGAAGTGGTTCCGTGGCTCCGGGATATGATGGATATATCCTGACCGTGCACAGATATTGGCTCTGGTTGAAATCTCTAAACTGCTCTTCGACGGTGTATTAAGGATACCATCGGTAACCTGCCTCAACCATCACTCGAACCAACATGGCGGTATGACCACATACACCGATGCAACGGGTCAGACGAACCACTTGGTTTTGGGGACGGGTAGCCATCTGAAAGCACAAAATAGTGCAAAGGCATTAGAATTTCTGGATGAAATTGGACAGCATAACGGCTGTAAATGCTCAGAAAAAGACTTGAGACATCCACAACAGTTTGCGAAACCACTCAACAACATCATATCAAGGTTCTGATTCAATTGGCAACATACTAAACTTTAGTAGAACTGAACTGGGTTGTATCCAACAATCCTATAAGTTACTACGGATTTAGTAACACGTGAACCTGATAGAGAGCAGAGAGCCTAGTCCTTAACCCACGTAGAATGAGGAGAGAATGACTCAGAATAGAGGGCATAAGGTAAAGGAGTAAAACAGCCTTACGTTCCCTCCCACAATCAATTCCCCTACATATAACTAAAGCATTTCTAGACTCGACATCGACCAGTTTGGCTTAGCGAACCTACAGGCAGTCCGGCTCTGATGCCAACGCTGTCACGACCCCGATCCTAAGCCACATCGATCCAGCGTGTAACACATCATATCACTTTGCGGCCTCACGCACGGTACTCCCACGGGTGCCACCTTACCTGGCCCGAGACCGTTTGCGCCTTTTGGCTCACGTATATGATAGTGTCGCTAGCATCCATATGACAAAGAACTCGGGCCGACATGGCTAGTCGTGAATCCAAAGCGGCGCTAGCCTATGAGGACAGGCATACATGAATCACATCGAGCATGTCGGTCATCAACGTATTTATTCGGGCTGTAGCACTGGGCTAACAGGACTCCGGTAACCCGGGCTGTAGCAGGCTAGGCAGGACTCCGAATAACAGCGCGTGACATTTCCCCGAAGGGACAGACATAGGAACGACGTGAAACACATGCCGGCCAGTCAAGTGTCCAAGCAGTAGTGCTGGGCTAGCAGGACTCCGGTGAACCGGGCTATAGCGGACTACTATCGCTCAGAAGCACTAGACTTACATTTCCCCATATGAAAGGCTGCCAAGGATAAACAACTAGATAGTCGGATCCCACTCATACCAAGCATTTCAATCGTACACACAATATGCCCGATATGAGTAAATACAACATGGCATCACAACAGTACTCTACGACTCAAGTACTTTATTTAGAAGGCTCCGAAGAGCCATACATATCATCCATACAGATAGGGGTCACATGACCCAACACTCAAGTCATACAAACATACAAGCACATGCGGAAGCAAAGTAGTCTGAGTACAGACACTAGAAAGAAAGAAGGCTTGACGAAGCCTGTCTATCTACAACGACCCTTCACAAGTCTTGGATCACCACCTGGTGATAAGTCACTCGTCAACGTCGAGGTCTACATAGAACCCATCAGAGGGGTTGGTGCAGTCGTCTGAAAAACATGATTAAAGCAACATGAGTACGGAGGTACTCAGCAAGTCTTACAACAGGAACCTACTATACATGCACATTCTCAAGAAGGTAGTGGGGTTATTGCAGCAAGCCAGCTTTGACTCTTGGCTAAGCTATCCTACGATAGACACCACTTGTAAATCATTTGTCGCACACGAGTCCACTAACACCAACACAATACTCCACCGTGGATCCTCTCTCGCCATCCTACGAGAGGGCCATCCGCGGTACTCACACTTATCTTGAGATTTTTAGTAGTATCCATTTACTTTTCTATGAACTGTATAGGTGACCAAGTAGTCCTTTACCGCGGACGCGGCTATTCGAATAGATTTATACCCTGCAGGGGTGTACTTCTTCACACACGCTCTCACCACTTATCGCCGTTTACACGACATGTACTCGGCAACCTTCAAGCGGAAGCGCAGCGAGGGTGTCGGCCACGGCCCACCTAAACACCCAAGTCTCTAGTCCAGGTTTATCGCCTATTCGGGTTCCATCCGCAGGGAGTCCGGCCGAGGTTTCCACTAACGGCCCCGAACGATGTGAAAAGGGTTCCGAGACACCAAACGGGCGCCCGGTTGACCCGGCCACGTGCCTACCGCAACACAGCCCACCCCGATGGTCAGCGCCGCGTGCGGCCCCCGGCATGCTACAAACACCAGAAACTACTTTGCAACTCCTGGACAGAGGACAAGCGTGATCAAGAAGCCGAGAGGGTCCATTGGTTTCGGGCCCAATGCGTGGTAGTAGCTGAGTCTTAAATCACACACACAGATCTCAGTTCTTAAGAACGGCCTCAATGAAACAACCCACCATGTACTCCTACATGGCCTTCCATCGATTCCTTTACCAAATCGTGTTCAACACTTCCACACTATTGACAACGATACAATCTTTCACTCCGGATCATCATCCCGATGAGCCAGACCTGACACAACTCTAAGCATAGCAAGCATAGCATGGTAGGAACACACACACACATGTATTGGCTCAATCAACTCCTACACATGCTAGTGGGTTTCATCTAGTTACTGTGGCAATGACAGGTCATGCAAAGGAAGTGGGTTCAACTACCGCAACACACAGCAGTTTGAAACGCGTTGTCTTAATGCAGTAAACGAGAGCAGAAGCGAGAACATGGGTTTGTATCGGAATGATCAATGGGTTGCTTGCCTGATGGAGTGGTCGTGGGATACTGCCCTTCAGTTGGATACTCGGAGATATCCTCGGAGGCAGAACCTACCACGGTGAACACATCGGAACACAATCAATACATGGCGATATGCAACAACATGATTCATGCTATGACATGGCAATATGGATGTGCCCTGACCTAGTGCAAGTTAAACCAGAAGGGAATGAACCCATTTGAACCAAAGATTCAAATGGTAGCTCATTTATGAAGATCATATTAGTGTATCAACTTGTAATGCCTAAACAGTGGGTTTAACTTGTTCTGACATGCATGAAACCAGTACCAATGGATAGGTTGGATTTTTCTGATAATTTTTCATATATAAAACTTTGCATTTGGAGTTATAGATAATTTTCTATGAATTTTTGAAGTTTGAACTAATTTCTGGAATTTCCTGTGCAAAAATAAATCCAGAAAATTAATTGTGGCGTCAGCATGAGGTCATGCTGACCTCAGCAGGTCAACAGACCCGGTCCAGGTCAAACCTGACGCGTGGGTCCCGCGTGTCAGGGTCATTAGCTTAAACAGATTAGATTATTTCTAATCCTGGATTAGTTAGCGGGCGGGGCCCACATGTCATAGACCCAGGGGGTCAACTGGGCCCACCCGTGGTCAAAAAGGGGGTCAGCGGGTCAACTCCGCCGGCGTTGAGCCGCCGGCGACGTCCAGACGCGGCGGAGGAAGTGCAGATTCGCGCTCCGGCGACCAAATCGACGGCGGAGCACGTCTACGTGATGCGGGAGGTGAGCCGCATCGAGTGGTGGTGGTAGTTGGTCTCGGGGTCGCCGGAGTTGGCGCCGGCGACGAGTTTGGCGGTGCCGGGGCTCGGGTGAAGGTGAAACCGGGGCTGCGGGGCACGGCGAGGCGCGTGGAGTGATGCGTCGGGCCCCTGGGTGTGCGGTGAGGCTAGTGGACTAGGTGGCGCGGCCGTTGGGTGGCCGGAGCTTCGTCGGCGACGAGCTCCGCGGCGGCGCGTGCGGCGAGCTTCGTGGCGCTCGCTGGTGCCGGCGTCGAGCACCTGCGTGCCTGCCTGGCCGAGCCAAGCAGCTCGCTGGCGCGGCAGCTGGGCTGGGCCGGCAGGTGGGCCGGTTGCAGGCGCCAGGTAAGTATTTCCCTTTTTTTATTTTCCTTTTCTATTTTTCTGTAACTTTGTGGACTTATTAAAAATACTTAGACACCTCCAAAATTCACCAAACTACATCTGGTCCTTAGTTAGAATATTTCCAGCCAGGAACATTTTAGTTTGGAGATATTTGAGCATTTGAAATATTTTATAAATTTTAAATGCCCAAATTCAAATACTAGTGCATTAATTCAATGACCTTCTGTTGACCTAGAAAAATGTGCACAATTTTTGCCAGAGGTTTAAGACCAAAGCAAAGATGATGAACATTTTAGAAGGGCATTTCAGGTTCATTGAAAAAGATTTTAGTAAACCCTAGTTGATTCATAAGGGGTGCTGGGGGTTCTGCCTTCCCCATTTCACTTTTCTTGTCAAAAGAAAACATGATGCACACTCTAATGCATGAGCTAGGTGGGATGTGACACGTGGTGAGCGCGCCGACGATGCCTTGCCACCTCCTGCTTCAGCTACACGACCCCGACCCCTCCAGACGTGCCACGGAGACGCCCAGCGCTCCCTCTCGCTTTCCCCTCCTCTCCATGGACCTCACTCCCCTCTCTGCTCTCTCTCTCTTTCTCGTGACCGAGTGGAGCTCGTCGCCGCCGACACCATCCACCATGGCCACCAGCCCTCCCCCGCCCAACGGTTGTGCTCTAGTGCTCCGCCTTGGCGCCTACATCGTCCTCGCCGAGCCACGCAACCCGGGGCGCATTGAATTGCCGACATCGTCTTCCACCCCGGCCGTCCGAGATCACCGGCAATGCCCCATCGCCATTCGTCTTCCCGCGGAGCACGCCCGTCGACCCGCCGTGAGCTCCCCTCTGTTTCCTCTCCTTCCCGGTGCTCGATTTCGCACTCCAGCCCCGCGCCGAAACGCGCCTGTAGCTCCGGCCCCCGCCGTCGTCGTGGTTGTCGTCGCCACGGACCACCCCACGGCCAGGTACGGTAATGATCTGAAGCGCCTTGTCGCGCTGGTTCTGTAGAGCCTAAGAGCGCGAGCTCTCGTGGCCGGAATCGCCCATCCGGCGAGCCGCCGCCGCGTTGTGAGGTCACCGGCGACTAACCCCGGCGGCCGCTGACGTGGACCTGTCATTAACACTAATGGTGGGGCTAACTAACCCCCTAGCTCACTGACATATGGGCCCACGCACTAATTAACCCCAATTTATTCCTGCTTAGATTTAGCTTAATCACGGTGGCCCCACGTGTGAGCTTTGACTTTGGTCAAGTCAACGGTGACCGGTCCCACCTGTCATCCAGCCAAACTAGCCTGAGACACTGACGTATGGGCCCCACGTGTCAGGTTTGACCCTGGTCAGCCCCGGTTGACCTGCTGACATCGTGTTGTTGTCATGCTGACGCAGTAAAGGAATTTCTGTATAAAAACAAATTCAGAAAATTCCGGAAAATAGTTAAAACTTCTAAAAATCATAGAAAATCAACCGAAGCTCCAAATCAAACAAATTATATATGAAAAATGATGAGAAAAATCCAATCTATCCATCTGTACTGGTTTAATGCATGTTAGAGCAGCCTAACCATGCTGTTTAGATGAAACATGATAATGCACTTATATGCGTTCATAGTTTAGGCTTGTATTTGAATCATTGATTCAAATAAGCTCAAACCACCCTGGTTTTAGTTGCATTAGCCCAACACACAGCATATTGACATGTCATGATCATGCATCATATTGTGCATTGCATTGATTGTGTTTCCTTCTCTGTTGCCGGTGTTTGTCCCCTCTCCGTAGACATGGTTTCGACGATGAGTTTGATGACACCGATGAAGAGTTATATCATCTTCAAAAGTGCCAGGCAAGCAAAACCCCCTTGTTCATTCCGATACAGTCCCACTCTCTCGCTCCTGCTCTCTTTTACTGCATTAGGACAACAGCGCTTCAACTGTTACATGCTCCGGTAGTTGAACCCCTTTTCCTCTGCATGACCTGTCATTGCCACAGTAAATAGATGAAACCCACTAGCATGAGTAGGAGTTGTTTGAGCCTTGATGTGCCTACTCATTCATGCTTGTGTTGTCATGCCTGCTATTGCTTAGAGTTGTGTCAGGTCTGATTCACCGGGGATGAATTGGGAAGTTGTGAACATGTCCTACTATTGAGAGCTAAGTGTGTGAACACGATTTGGTAAAGGTAGCGGTGAGAGGCCATGTAGGAGTACATGGTGGGTTGTCTCATTGAAACCGTCCTCAGGAACTGAGTTCTGTGTTTGTGATCCATGAACAATTACTACCACGCATTGGAATGCTTAAGTGCCCCTCTCGACTTATTAATCAACCTGATCTCTGTCCAGGAGTTGCAACTAGTTTCTGGTGTTTGTAGGTAGTGTTAGTAGTCTACCAAGTGGCACCCGGTACAGGTGGGCTTGGGACAGACTAGGCACAGTGGCACGGTGAAGGAAATATGCCCTAGAGGCAATAGTAAAGTGATTATTTATTTCCTTACATATCATGATAAAGGTTTATTATTCATGCTAGAATTGTATTAACCGGAAACATAATGCATGTGTGAATACATAGACAAACAGAGTGTCACTAGTATGCCTCTACTAGACTAGTTCGTTAATCAAAGATGGTTATGTTTCCTAACCATGAACAAAGAGTTGTTATTTGATTAACGAGGTCACATCATTGGTTGAATGATCTGATTGACATGACCCATTATATTAGCTTAGCACCCGATCGTTTAGTATGTTGCTATTGCTTTCTTCATGACTTATACATGTTCCTTTGACTATGAGATTATGCAACTCCCGTTTGCCGGAGGAACACTTTGGGTACTACCAAACGTCACAACGTAACTGGGTGATTATAAAGGAGTATTACAGGTGTCTCCAATGGTAGATGTTGGGTTGGCGTATTTCGAGATTAGGATTTGTCACTCCGATCGTCGGAGAGGTATCTCTGGGCCCTCTCGGTAATGCACATCACTTAAGCCTTGCAAGCATTGCAACTAATGAGTTAGTTGCGAGATGATGTATTATGGAACGAGTAAAGAGACTTGCCGGTAACGAGATTGAACTAGGTATTGGATAACGACGATCGAATCTCGGGTAAGTAACATACCGATGACAAAGGGAACAATGTATGTTGTTATGCGGTCTGACCGATAAAGATCTTCGTAGAATATGTAGGAGCCAATATGGGCATCCAGGTCCCGCTATTGGTTATTAACCGGAGACGTGTCTCGGTCATGTCTACATTGTTCTCGAACCGTAGGGTCCGCACGCTTAACGTTACGATGACAGTTATTATGAGTTTATGCATTTTGATGTACCGAAGGTTGTTCGGAGTCCCGGATGTGATCACGGACATGACGAGGAGTCTCGAAATGGTCGAGACATAAAGATTGATATATTGGAAGCCTATGTTTGGACATCGGAAGTGTTCCAGGTGAAATCAGGATTTTACCGGAATACCAGGTGGGTTACCGAAACCCCCCAGGAGCGATATGGGCCTTAATGGGCCTTAGTGGAAAGGAGAAAGGGGCAGACCTAGTGGCCGCGCGCCTCCCCCCTTCCCTAGTCCTATTAGGACTAGGAGAAGGTGGCCGGCCCCCTCTCTCTCTCTCCCCCCCTTGAGGAATCCTATTCCAACTAGGATTGGGGGGGGGAATCCTACTCCCGGAGGGAGTAGGACTCCCTGGCGCGCCACCCCTTGGCCGGCCAGCCCCTCCCCCTTGGCTCCTTTATATACGGGGGCAGGGGAGCACCCTAGGACACACAAGTTGATCTACAGATCGTTCCTTAGCCGTGTGCGGTGCCCCCTTCCACCAAATTCCACCTCGGTCATATCGTTGCAGTGCTTAGGCGAAGCCCTGCGCCGGTAATACATCAAGATCGTCACCACGCCGTCGTGCTGACGGAACTCCTCCCCGAAGCTTTGCTAGATCGGAGCCCGAGGATCGTAATCGAGCTGAAGGTGTGCCAAGAACTCGGAGGTGCCGGAGTAACGGTGCTTGGATCGGTCGGATCGTGAAGACGTACGACTACATCAACTGCGTTGATATAACGCTTCCGCTTTCGGTCTACGAGGGTACGTAGACAACACTCTCCCCTCTCGTTGCTATGCATCACCATGATCTTGCGTGTGCGTAGGAATTTTTTTGAAATTACTACGTTCCCCAACAATTGCTACTATCCTACAAAACTCTGCGCTTGGAGTCCCAACACATGCCTACAAGAATAAAGTTGCATAGTAGACATCAAGCTCTTTTCTAGCGCCGTTGCCGGGGAGGTGAGTGCTTGAAGGTATATCTTTAGATCTTGCAATTGAATCTTTTAGTTTCTTGTTTATCACTAGTTTGGTCTGTAAAAGAAAACTACATAAAAATGGAATTGAGGTTGCATCATATTATTCATCATCTTTATAATATATTTCTTGAAAATGATGGTTCGGAAAATTGTGCTCAATTGTTAGAAGAAGAAGTCAATAAAATGTTTGGCACAAAATATTTGAATGATGAGCATGATTTCAATGTTGTTAGTATGAATTCTTTGAATATCCATGATGCTAATGATATGCAAAGCTACAAGCTTGGGGATGCTATATTTGATGAATATGATATTTTTAGTCCACCAAGTTTTGATGAGAAAATTTATTATGATGATTGCATGCCTCCTATTTATGTTGATTATATTTATGAAAGTGGATTTGGAGAGGTCAGGACTTTGTTTAATGATGATTCCACTATCTTGGAAGACATTACAATTGATTTTGACAATGAAGTTTGTCGGTGTACTAGAGTAGGGGTACCCTAGTATCCCGAACTTGTGCACGGGCAGTCGCAACGCCCCGCGGCAAGGCTTGTCGGGTGACTGCCAAGGACCTCTGTGGTTCCTTTGGAGCCATTCAAGAACAAAGTATTCGAGCCAAGAAGATAAGGCCCCGGCAAGAGGAGCTTGCCGGGAAGGCCACTTAAAGCACAAGACCCCGGCAAGAGGAGCTTGCCGGGGAGGCCAACCAAGGCATCTCAAGGAACTTGCCGTGATGTGCCACGCGTCCCGGCAAGACCGGGCAAGCAACAAGCTCCCGGACGCGACAAGACATCAACCGCGGCAAGGTGTTCGCCGCGGCAAGCAACCACTCTGTACCTGCGCTCCAGCTCACCCACCAACGTGTCGCTCTGAGGCACTTCCAGGCATACGTGGCGGGAGGCTGTGCAGCCAGGGGTGCGCTGTGGGAAGCGGCGCTGACAAGATTGCCATCGTGGCGAGCGGTTGCGTCACTAACGGTCCCTTTTCTGCACTGTTTGGGCGACATAGATAGGCATTTAATGCCCTTGTCCCCTGCCGTCAGGGTTAGGTATGATACACTGTGTAGGTAGCTGTACCTACCGTGGCACCTTTCCATTTTTGCCCTTGCCTACGTTGCCACCTGTTGGAAACCCCTTGAGCATATAAAAGGAGGCCCATGCACAACGTAGGGGGGAGGACAGCAGAACATCCACGCTCGGTCTCGTTAGCCGCCTGTGTGTACTGTAGCACTCAGCGCTCCCGAGAAAGAACTCAATACAAACCACAAAGCAGCAGTAGGAGTATTATCTCTCCGGAGAGCTCCGAAGCTGGGTAAAACCGCTCGTGTGCCCCGCCTCGATCTGCTCTTCGTGCGACCTCCGCCCCCCGCCGAACTGAGAAGGGGCTCCATCCCCATAGGTGCTCGCAGAGTCAGATTCCCCGACATCCCTGGCGCGCCAGGTAGGGGGCGTCGAGGTTGTGTGAACCTGATCCGGCGTTCACGCGAGCTAGATCTTCATCGACTTCATCGACATGCCGCCGAAGAAGAAGGCTTCGGAGGCGGCTGCTCCGTCCGTGTCGAACCCACCGCCGCCAGAGCAAACGGCTGGTGGGGAAGACGCCGGCGGAAGAACGGGCGTCGACGAGGGAGCCCACGGTGCCGCCAGGTCCAAGGACAAGGCTGCGCTGCCCATCGGCGGTGTAGCCGGCTCCCACGACGACCGAGCATCCGTAGATGCACCGCGCCCATCTCAGGAGGCGCAGGACCGACAGCGTCGTGGTACTCACGGTACCATACGCTCGCTGGACCGAAATCGAGCTGGCGGATCTCGAGATGCTCCAGGCCAGCATGCGCGCCAGCGTGCTGGCGCGAGCGAGGCACGGTCGCCTGGACAGGATATTGCTCCTTCTAACGCAGTTAGGAGTCCGAGCATATCCCGCTCCTCGCACCGTTCGCCACCGCTACCCGCCACTCCAGCAGAAGCTTTGGCGCGAGCTCAACTACTCCTAGACTTCCCACCAACGCCAGACAAGATCGACGACTGGAGGGCCACCATTCAGAGTCTCATCGGCTTCGCCAACGGCGACACTCCACGGCAGCCGACTGCGTCGCAGCCGCGGCAAGTCAGCCAGGCGCGGCCCGATGGCGACAAGACCGGTGGGGGTGCAACAACCGTGCAATCTCCGCCCCGAAGGCCAAGATCGCCGACTCGCCGGGTCCACCGCGACAGCGACTCCACTGCTTCATCAGATCCGCGAGCTCGCCGCGATCAGTCGCATCGAGCGCCGAAGAAAAGCGCCGCGTCAATCAGACCGGCGCGCTGGGCCCACTGTCGACATGCATGCGCCAGGGGAACCAGGCGACCTGCCGTACGCGGTAGGTTGCCCTGCGTTTACCCGTGAGCTGCGGCAAGTCCAGTGGCCCAGCACGAAGAATTTCAAGCCAGACGTACCCGAGAAGTACGACGGCAAGTTGCATCCATTGGAGTTCCTCAGCATCTACACCATCGCGGTGCAAGCTGCTGGGGGGCGCGACGACAAGATCCTTGCCAACTACTTCCCGCTGGTGCTCAAGCCCAACGTCAGGTCCTGGCTCATGCACTTGCCGGACAACTCCATATCTTCCTGGGCAGACCTATGCCATCAGTTTGTCGGCGCCTTTATGGGCGGCCACAAACCTCATGGCCAGGAGAGTGATCTTCATCTGCTTGCCCAGAAAGAAGGAGAGCCCATGCGCAAGTACATCCAGAGATTCAGCCAAGTGCAACGCAACATCCCAGATGTCCACCCTGCCGCAGTCATCAGTGCGTTCCATGAGAACGTGCGTAACCGCAGGATGCGGGACGAGATGGCGATGTGCAAGATCAGAGACGTCAGTGAGCTGTATGCCCTGGCCGACAGGTGTGCACGTGCTGAGGAAGGGAGGAAACTTCCCGGAGAGAATACAGGAACAGGAGGATCTGACAGTGATGATGCTGCCTCGGCAAATAAAAACCGGCGGCGGAACAACAGGAAGAGGAAAGGCAAAGATGTGCTAGTTGTTGAGCAGTCCGGCAGTGACGGTGGCGCCAAGAAGGCCAAAGATGGTAGCTCCGGCAAGGAGGTTGCCGCATGCGCCAACTGCCAGGCTGTGGCGGCCGCCGACAAGCAGGACGGCACCAACAAACAGTACTGCAAGATCCACCGCACCAAGGGCCATGACCTCCAGAGCTACAAGAAGGTCGAGCAGCTCGTCGAGCTGCAAAAGGCCGAGTACGAGCGACGCGACAAGGAGAAAGCCCAGGGAGGTGCTGGAGGATCCAGTACGAAGCGCACCGGCCGGGGAGGACGCCGCGGCAATGTCAATCAGCGGCAAGGAGACAGACCTCCCCGCGGCCGCGACAAGGATGAAGATGACGACGACGAAGACATGGATGATGACGAGACCAGTGAGCAGGAGTTCCAGAAAGCCACAGAGGTCTTGTGCGTTGACGGCGGTGCTTCTCTGCATACTTCACACCGCCAACTCAAGCAGTGGGTGCGGGAAGTCAATGCAGCAGAACCACCCGTTGAGTCACGCAAGCTTCTGAAATGGTCCAGCACACCTATCATCTTTGATATTGAGGACCACCCTGATCGCACAACTGCGGTCGGGTGTTTGCCGATGTTGGTCTCACCAACTATCCGCAACCTCAAGGTCACTAAGATGCTAGTTGACGGCGGGGCCGGCTTGAACCTGATCTCCTCCGCTGTGCTCCGGAAACTCCAAGTCCCTGACACCGAGCTCGAAGAGACCGGCACATTCCAAGGAATCAACCAGGGAAGGAGCAAGCCGAAGGGGAAGATCACGCTGCCGGTGACATTTGGCGGCGAGTTGAACTTCAGGACTGAGAGGATCACTTTTGACGTTACCGATTTTCCATTGCCTTACAATGGGATTCTCGGTCGACCAGCGCTCGCCAAGTTCATGGCGGCCTCTCACTACGCGTACAACATGCTGAAGATGCCAGGCCCAATAAGTGTCATCTCTGTCCCTGGCGACAAGAAAGATGCCGTTATCTGTGCCGACAAGATCTACCGGGAAGCAGCAGCCGCGACGGATCGTGAGACACTTGCCGCTGAAGCTCCCGGGGGGAAGAAGAAGACCAAGTCCGGCAAGAGTTCTGATGCCCACTCCGGCAATCGCACCTCTTCGGAGTGCTGCGCTACCGTCGAGGACGCACCATCGAGCTCCACCGGCAAGTGTAAGAAGGCAATGGCAGCTCCGCCAGCGACCAAGAAGGTGTCCGCCAAGGAGGACGACACTGATGGTACTTTCAGCATCAGTGCCACTCTCGACCCTAAATAGGAAAGCACGCTCATTGCTTTCCTGCGGGCGAACGTCGATGTATTTGCGTGGCAACCGTCTGACATCCCCGGTGTTCCCAGGAAAGTGATTGAGCACCACCTTGTCGTCTGTCCTCATGCGCGGCCCGTCAAGCAGAAAGTCAGGAAGCAAGCAGTGGAGCGCCAAGAATTCATCGCAGAAGAGATCAAGAAATTGGAAGCAGCAGGCCTCGTCAGAGGAGTGCTCCATCCTACGTGGTTGGCCAATCCTGTAGTCGTGCGCAAGGCAAACAGGAAATGGAGGCTTTGTATCGACTTCACCGATGTCAACAAAGCCTGTCCCAAAGACCCATTTCCCTTGCCGCGCATCGACCAGATTGTTGACTCCACGGCCGGATGTGACTTGCTTTCATTTCTTGACGCATACTCAGGATATCATCAGATCTTCATGGTAGAAGAGGATGAGGAGAAAACCGCATTCATCACTCCATGTGGCACATATTGTTTCATACGGATGCCTTTCGGTTTGAAGAATCCTGGTTCAACATTTGCAAGGGTAGTCCATACTGCTTTTGAGCCACAAATACACAGAAATGTGGAAGCCTACATGGATGACATAGTGGTCAAGAGCAGGGACAAAGCAACTCTGATTCAAGATTTAGAAGAGACTTTTGCAAATCTGCGCAAGATCAGCCTCAAGCTCAACCCCGAGAAGTGCGTGTTTGGAGTCCCTTCCGGCAAGCTTCTCGGGTTCTTCGTGTCTGAGCGGGGAATTGAAGCCAATCCCGACAAGATCAAGGCCATTGAGCAGATCGAAGCACCGAAGCGCGTCAAGGATGTACGGAAACTTGCCGGTTGCGTGGCGGCTCTCAGCAGGTTTATCTCCAAGTCTGCTGAGCGCGCCCTGCCATTTTTCAAAATTTTGAAAAAGGCAGGTCCAATGAAATGGACTCCGGAAGCGGAGGCTGCGCTGCAGGACCTGAAGAGATACCTGTCCTCCACTCCAATACTTGTCGCACCTAAGCCACAAGAGAAGTTGCTGATGTATCTGGCGGCAACCAATCAAGTGGTTAGTGGTGCGTTAGTAGCGGAGAGGGAGGCAGATGATGAGCCAGCAACCACGGCAAGCGCATCCAGCGACAAGCAGGGGGCTTCCCCGACAAGCTCTGGTCCCGGCAAAGATGGATCTGCGCAGGCGCCCGAGGAGATACCGAAGAAAATGGTGTAGCGCCCAGTCTACTTTGTCAGTTCCCTTCTGCAGGGGGCTAGGTCAAGGTACTCTGGTGTGTAGAAATTGCTTTTCGGCCTTCTTATGGACTCGAGAAAGCTGTGCCATTACTTCCAAGCACATGAGATCCCAGTTGTCACTCGCTTTCCGCTGAAGAGGATACTGCAGAATCCAGAAGCAACGGGCACGATTGTTGAGTGGGCACTGGAACTGTCAAGCTTTGGCCTCAAGTTTGAGAGCACTTCAACTATCCAAAGCAGAGCATTGGCAGAATTCATAGCAGAGTGGACGCCAACACCAGATGAAGAAATTCCAGAGACGAGCATCCCCGTCAAGGAGGCAAGCAAAGAGTGGCTGATGTACTTTGATGGTGCCTTTTCGCTGCAAGGCGCCGATGCTGGCGTGCTGCTTGTCGCACCCACCGGAGAGCACCTCAAGTATGTAGTCCAGATGCACTTTCCCAAGGAGCAAGCAACAAACAATACTGCAGAGTATGAAGGATTGCTTGCTGGTCTCAGGATCGCGGCAGACCTTGGGATCAAGCAACTCATTGTCAGGGGTGACTCGCAGCTTGTTGTCCGCCAAGTGAACAAGAATTATCAGAGTCCGTTGATGGAAGCTTACGTTGATGAAGTGAGGAAGCTAGAAGAGCACTTTGTCGGCCTACAGATGGAACACGTTCCAAGAGCTCAGAACGACATTGCCGATGGCCTGTCAAAGTGCGCAGCACTTAAGTTACCTGTGGAACCAGGGATCTTTGTGCTCAAGCTGACTCAACCGTCTATTACGCCATCAACTGGACAGGTCAAGAAGAGGAAGTTGATTTCTGGTGACTATTTTCCGGCAGAGCTTCCCGGAGCCTCCGCCAAGAAGGTCCCCAAGATCGACACCAAGAGTGTTGAGGAGCAGTCTGCCGGCAGTCTGCTCCGGCAAACCCCAGGGTTTGTTCCGTTGAAGCAGACGCTCCCGACAAGTTTTGCTCCGGCAAGCTTGCCGAGGAACGTCAAGCTCCGGCTGAGCCGCAGTTTCTCGCCGTAGAAGCGGATGTTCCCGCAGCAGCAGATATGCCTTTAGTCCTTGTTGTCGAGCCGCAAGCTCCAGCATGGGCACAGCAGATCGTCCGTTTCCTTCAGACAAGAGAACTTCCCAAAGAGCAAGAAGAAGCGGAAAGAGTAGCCCGGCAATCAAGTATGTACCAGTTTGTCGACAACGCACTATACAGAAGAAGACTCAACGGTGTGAAATTGAAGTGTATTCACCGGGAAGATGGACAGAAGCTGTTGGCAGAGATACATGGAGGCATCTGTGGTCACCACATTGGCGCAAGAGCACCTGCCGGCAAAGCGTTCCGGCAAGGTTTCTTTTGGCCGACAGTCCTCCAGGATGCAACTGCGCAAGTAACCAAGTGTGAAGCGTGCCAGTTCCATTCCAAGCAGATACGCCAGCCAGCTCAAGCTCTCCAGACGATCCCTTTATCCTGGCCATTTTCGGTCTGGGGGCTCGACATCCTCGGCCCCTTCCCCCGAGCAGTCGGGGGCTTTGAGTACTTGTACGTCGCAATCGACAAGTTCACAAAGTGGCCGGAAGTGGAAGCAGTGAGGAAGGTGACAGCACAGTCAGCAGTCAAGTTCTTCAGGTCGATTGTTTGCCGCTTCAGGATCCCTAACAGGATCATCACCGACAACGGTACGCAATTCACGAGTCGCACCTTCATGCAGTACGTCCAAGATCTTGGCGCCAAGGTCTGCTTCGCTTCTGTTGCTCACCCCAGGAGCAACGGTCAAGCGGAGAGGGCAAATGCTGAAGTGCTGCGTGGACTCAAGACCAGGACTTTCGACAGGCTGCACAGGTGCGGAAGAAACTGGATCGAGGAGCTGCCGGTGGTTCTTTGGTCGATCAGGACGACGCCAAATCGAGCCACTGGCCAGACACCTTTCGCTCTAGTCTATGGAGCAGAGGCAGTTATCCCCACGGAACTCGTATACGGGTCACCTCGAGTGCTCGCTTATGATGAGCTTGAGCAAGAGCAGCTGCGACAAGATGACGCGCTGCTCCTTGAGGAGGACCGTCTTCAGGCTGCGGTACGAGCTGCTCGCTACCAGCAACCTTTGCGCCGCTACCATAGCCGCAAAGTTAACGCCAGAAGTCTCGAGGAAGGCGACCTTGTTCTTCGGCGCGTTCATTCCGCCAAGAATTCCAACAAGTTGACGCCAAAGTGGGAAGGCCCTTATCGGGTGAAATGAGTCGCTAGGCCTGGCGCTGTCCGCCTTGAGACCGAAGATGGCATTCCGGTGAGCAACTCCTGGAACATCGAGCATCTTCGTAAGTTTTACCCATAAGGCGCGGTTGCCGGACCCTGTTCCGGCAACCACCCTTTTGTACAAGTCTTGCCGCTATTGCATGTAATCGTTCGTACAAAGCCAGGCGCAGACCCTGTGCATAAATAAAGCTCATGTGCTTCGCACATCTTGTCAATTTCATGCTTTTTTTGCATGAGTCATCTGACACTTTGTGCAGCGAACACCCACGGTAAGCAATAACGAGCCATAAGGCTCCATATTATTATTTTCTCTACTTCCTTTTTTCTCAAGGAAATGAAGGTTCCTTCACCCACAAGTTTGCCGGGGGGGGGGGGGGAAGGGGAAGATAATGGTATGGACCAGGCGTCATTCAAGAAAGTCGCGCCTTGCCGGGAAGCAAACGATAGAAAAGCTAAGTTGCCAAAGTTTGAGCAATCAGATGTTTTTAAATTTTTTAAGTTATCTTCCTTGAACGACCATGCTTTGTATGGAAAACCTGTGCGCGAAGGAATCGGCTCGTGGCTAGTTGCGCCCTTACTTTGTTTCGAGTTCTCTCAACAGTTTAAGTGTGCTGCGACTAGAGTCGCGCCCTTACTTTGTTTCGAGTTCACTCAACAACTTAAGTGAGCTGCGACTAGTTACGACAAGGTTTCTTGTCGGCAACGGCACTGCCAGCAGGCTGCTGACGTCCCGCACTCAGCGCTCGCGGCAAAGGTTCCTGCGCCGGCAAGTTCCCTAAAAGCGTAGGGTAAAAACATACAAAGGAAGGAGTCAAGTAAAGGAAATAACATTGCAATCACAACCCTAAATAAAGTTATATATTACAAGATAGCTTGTCGCGGCTCTAATAGACTGTTTTCGAACATGACCAGCAGCGACAAGAAAAGCAGAAAATGGGCGGCCTAGTCCGTGCGGTCGCCCTCAACCCTCTTGATCCCGCTCACCTTGTCCACAATGGGTGCGACAAGGTCCTTGAGCGCCTCCAGATCAGCGTCCGCCGGCAAGGATCTGAGGACGTTGGTGAGGTTAAGGCCCGGGTTGCGGAAGGCTACCTTCACCAACACCTTCTGAAGAGCTCCTGCGTAGATCTTGCGCGACTCGTCGGCCAGCTGCTTTGGGATCCTCTCCCGGAGTCGCTGGAGGGTCGTCGCCACGCCTTTGAAGAACAGAGTGAGCTTGGCGCTGGATGGGAGGGTCTCATCAGAGGGATACCCGAGATCCTCCATCCCCAGCTGTGCCAGCTCCTTGTCGATGTCTGCGGCAGCATTCACAAGACCCTCCGTCCACTGCTCCACAGTTTCTCTAAAATCGTTCTGGGTGGCGGCAATGCTCTCCAGCAGCGCCTTGTCGGCCTTGATATCCTTCTTCAGGGCCGCCTCCTGCTCCCTGGCACCGTCCAGCGTCTTGGTCAAAGCAGCCAGCTTCAACTCAAGATCGGCGTTGGAGTCCTTGGCGGCGGCAAGCTCCTTGATCTTCTCGGCGAGACAACCCTGCAGCTCGCCAAAGGTGTAAGTGTCCTTCTCGCGCTCATGCTTGAGCGCGGAAAGCCCTTCACCGCTCGCCTTGAGATCAGCCTCCAGCTGCGCCACCTTCATCTCCAGCTCCTTCTTGGCGGCCTCGGCGGCTGCGGCAGCGTCCTTTGCTTCCTTGAGAGCTTCGCTGAGTGTTTGCTCGCGCGCAGCAAGCTCCTCTTTGTGGTTGTCCAGGCTGGCCTTCAGCTGCACCAACTCGCCCTCCCGCGCAGATAGCTCCTCGGCGGCAAGCCGCTGTTGCTCTGCAACTTCTGCCTTCTCGAGGATGAAGGCCTTCTGCGCCTCATCGAGCTGCACACGCTCCGCCGCCAACGATCGGAGAGCTGCCTGGTTGAGACCTCGGAGCTCCTCCGCGCGCTTCTCCATGTCCACCCCCACCTTCGCGACAGGCGCTTCGCGGGACTCCAGTTTGGCCTGGCGGGCACGGTAGAGCGACAACAGCTTCCGCAGCAGTCGCTCCTCCTCAGGCTCGTCGCTGCTGCTGCTTGGCGTGTCGACCAGCGTCAGCCTAGCGGAGGCAAGCACCTCCATGTCAAAGCTTTCTCCTTCGACTGGCGCCCTGGACGTTGACGCCCAGGGGAGGTTGATGAAGACGCCATCGCCGGCCTTTGAGTAGACGCCTGGCAGGGGCTCTTCGGAGCCTGACGCTACGGCAGCGGCAGGAGGATCGGCGGTCGGTGTAGCGCCTGCCGCTCCTGCGGCCTCAGGGTCATCAGTACGATCGCCAGACCCCTCGTCAGCTGCTGCGGCGGCAGCCTTGGCGGCCTCTTCGCCGGCGGGATCATCAGCGTCGGCCGCTTCTTCGGTGGCGGCGGCATCATCAATAGCAACCTCGGTCTCCATCGGCTCCGCAGTAGGTGGATCTGACGGCCGAAAAAGGGAGAAAAGTCAAGCAAATATCCAAAAATAAGATCAAAAGGAGAAGAACCCAAGGGAAGTTTCGAAGCAAGAGGTTTACCTGCACTAGGCTCGGCAGTTGTGGTCTCCACCACCGGAGGACCGCTGGTGCTGTCCCTTGCCGGAGACTCCTCCCTTGCCGGAGAGCTCCCCCTCACCGGAGAGCTCTCCCTTGTCGGAGGATCCGTCCTTGCCGGAGAACTCTCCCTTTGCGGCGTAGTCGAAGCAGATGTCATGTCAGGGGCGGCCTCCGGGTGCTCCTGGCGAGGCTGCTCTGCTCCTACACAAGCCAACAGTCAGATATCAGCAAACAAAGAGTATCCATGCGCGCTCAACAGCGGGAAGCAAACCATATACTTACGCTGGGGGCTGCGCTGGGGGCTGCTCTGAAGAACAGCTGCCGGATCCGGCAAGCTTGTCTCAGGCGCACCCCCTGCTGACACGGTGGGATCATCCTCGATGACAATCACCGGGACCTTGACTCTCTTTGCCGCTCTCTAGGCCAGAGTCCTAAAAAGGAATAAGTTCAGAGTAAAGAAAATGAGATACAAGACAAGACAGCAAGTATTGAAGACATACAAGTACAACAAGAATCTTACTCTTCTTCTTCCTCGTTGGAGCTGAGCGTGGAGAAGTCAAAGCCTGGCCCTCCTCCGGCGCGAGGAGGCGGAGGAGTAGGATCCCTTGGCCACTTGGCGGGAGCTGGAGCGGCGGACCGGGAGGACCCCGCTCCAGTTGCCGCTGCGGCATGAGGTGCTTCCACGGCAACAGAACTTGCCGCGGTGGAGCGCGTCGTGCGGCGCGGCGGGGGTTGACTCGTCCGCCGCTCCGCTATGTCCCCGACCTTGCGAAGGCGCCTTCTTGGTGGAGCCGGGGGCTCTGCTTGTGGAGCCGGGGGCTCTGCTTGCGACAAGCTGCCCGAAGACGAAGAGGAAGAGGATCCGATCTCCAACGAGCCGCTCGTATCCCCGGCGGGCCCGCTCGGCCCGACGTCATGCTCGGCGGACTTATCCTCGTCGGCAAGTTCCTCTCGCTCGGCAAGGCTTGCCGTTTCTGATGCCGCTGCCTTCTCCACTGTGAATCCAAACTCGCCCGCCGCTGCGGCTGCCGCCGCCTCTTCCAGCCGGGTGGCGATGTGCTTGAGCTCATCGTCGGTGGTGTCCTAGGTGAGACCCCTCTTCTCATCGGTGTCGATCCGCACTTCTACCAAGTTATCGAAGAACGCCCGCACGACATCATCTGCAGGCTCTATCCAGGCTGGGTCAATTCCATGCGAGTCGCACAGCGGCATCATTGCACGGATGCGGTCGAGCGAGGAGTTGTTGCACAGCGGAACGATGCCCCTCGGCAACCTGAACACTTCGGGATGCTGAGGGTCGTACTTGAATAGCTCCTGGAGCATCGCGTTGAGCTCCATGACAGTGAAGTTGAAGTTGAGGCCTGGCCGCAGCCTCATGATATCCGCCGCGTTTTGGAACTCCCAGGCGGGTCTCCTCCTCTCCTGCAGAGGGGTGATGCGGCGGCGAAGGAAATCTGCGCCAACCGCTCCTACAGTAAGCCCGGCAAGCCTGAGGCGTAGGATCCGGGCGACGGCAATCTTCAGTCTGTCGTCTTCCGGGGCCAGGCTACTCCAATCACTGCCGTGCACTACTGGAGTTTGGCGCATGGCAGTAAACGGCTACGAGTTCTCCTCGACAATCAGGCACCAGTGCGCCCTCCACTCCTCCCACTTGCTGCGGAACTCTCCATCCAGATAAGCATCCTTCTTGCCGGCTTTTGAGATCCAGGCGATTCCACCGGATAAAGGCTCTCCTTTCTCAACTCGAGGCGAAAAGAAGTGGCGGAAAAGGGCTATGTTTGGATGGATTCCGACAAAGTTTTCGCAGAGATGTGCGAAAACTGCCATGGTCAGGACATCATTGGGGGTGAAGTCAAGGAGGTGGAGCCCGTAGGTGTTCATGACGTCGTAGAAAAATTCAGAAAAGGGCGGGCAGAGCCCGCAGTAGAAGAACAAGGCGAAGAAAGGGTACCCAGTGGGAGCCTTTTTCCAAGCAGTGGCTGGGAAAACCTTCGTGCGCAGATGCGCTCGCGTCCCCGTCGACCAGAAGAGGTAGTAGAACTCCTTCAGCTCCTCCGCGACAAGCCTAGGAGGGAAGATTGCCCGCTCCTTTCGCAGCGCCACGAGCCGCTGCGCCTCGGCCGACTTCACCATCTCGGCTTTCGGAGCCATGGCGGGAGTGGTGAGGGAGGACGACAGCGTTGGTGGTGCTGGTGGCGATGGGGGCGGAGCGCTGCTCTCTTTCGGTGAAAAGCAAGAAGGGGAGCGGCGGAGATTTCCGAGTCTGGAATAGCAACGGGCAGATGGGCGAACTGCCCCTGTTTCCCCTGCTTATAAGGAGGGAGAGGGTGGACGTTTCGCCTTTCCGAATAAAGAAACCACCCACGACCTCTCCCACGACGTCGCAATTGACGCGTGCCGTTCGGGGAGGGCGCAGTGGATGCGGAGTAAGATGCGGCGTGACCCAGGCCGCGCGTGCCCGTGCCCTGTTTTGGGCCTGGCCCAACAGCGCTCGGCGCCGTGTATGGCCCAGGCCCGGGGGCTCCTGTCGGTGTACTAGAGTAGGGGTACCCTAGTATCCCGAACTTGTGCATGGGCAGTCGCAGCGCCCCGCGGCAAGGCTTGCCGGGTGACCGCCAAGGACCTCTGTGGTTCCTTTGGAGCCATTCAAGAACAAAGTATTCGAGCCAAGAAGATAAGGCCCCGGCAAGAGGAGCTTGCCGGGAAGGCCACTTAAAGCACAAGACCCCGGCAAGAGGAGCTTGCCGGGGAGGCCAACCAAGGCATCTCAAGGAACTTGCCGCGACGCGCCACGCGTCCCGGCAAGACCGGGCAAGCGACAAGCTCCCGGACGCGACAAGACATCAACCACGGCAAGGTGTTCGCCGCGGCAAGCAACCACTCTGTACCTGCGCTCCAGCTCACTCACCAACGTGTCGCTCTGAGGCACTTCCAGGCGTACGTGGCGGGAGGCTGTGCAGCCAGGGCGCTGTGGGAAGCGGCGCTGACAAGATTGCCATCGTGGCGAGCGGTGGCGTCCCTAACGGTCCCTTTTCTGCACTGTTTGGGCGACATAGATAGGCATTTAATGCCCTTGTCCCCTGTCGTCAGGGTTAGGTATGATACACTTTGTAGGTAGCTGTACCTACCGCGGCACCTTTCCATTTTTGCCCTTGCCTACGTTGCCACCTGTTGGAAACCCCTTGAGCATATAAAAGGAGGCCCATGCACAACGTAGGGGGGAGGACAGCAGAACATCCACGCTCGGTCTCGTTAGCCGCCTGTGTGTACTGTAGCACTCAGCGCTCCCGAGCAAGAACTCAATACAAACCACAAAGCAGCAGTAGGAGTATTATCTCTCCGGAGAGCTCCGAAGCTGGGTAAAACCGCTCGTGTGCCCCGCCTCGATCTGCTCTTCGTGCGACCTCTGCCCCCCGCCGAACCGAGAAGGGGCTCCGTCCCCATAGGTGCTCGCGGAGTCAGATTTCCCGACAAAGTTGCTATCTTTGATGATTATTGTGATGACATGTATGCTATAAAGAATAATTTTAACCATGAAACTTGTCATCATGATTTTAATTTTCAATCCCATGATAGTTACTTTGTTGAGTATGCTTCCACTACTATTCATGAGAATAAATTTGTTTATGTGGAGAGTAGTAAATTTATATGCTTTTGTGTCATGAAAAGAATGATTTATGTGATCCAAGAGACTTGGAGTGGACGTCAAGGAAGCAGCGAGGAAGACACGAGGCAGGAGGGCGCGCCCCCACCCTCGTGGTCCCCTCGTAGCTCCACCGACCTACTTCTTACGCCTATATATACTCTTATACCCTAAAACCATCGGAGAGAGCCATGAAACACCTTTTCCGCCGCGCAACCTTCTGTACCCGTGAGATCCCATCTTGGGGCCTTTTCCGGCGGAGGGGGACTCGATCACGGAGGGCTTCTACATCAACACCATAGCCTCTCCGATGATGTGTGAGTAGTTTACCATAGACCTTTGGGTCCATAGTTATTAGCTAGATGGCTTCTTCTCTTGCCACACCCTGATTTTCATGCCACAACACTTAAGCTAATAAAACATGATAAAATGTGGTTTGACAAAAACTTTTGAGTGTTTTGGACTTTGCTTGATTTGATTTTTGTGTGTTGTTTGCAAGTGCTCTAAAAATCAAATAAATCCTCCAACTCTTATACTTCATCTCCTTGTCCCAAACTTCTGCCCAATGATCATGCCATGTGTATAGAGCAATATAGTATTTTCTTACAAAAATAATTTGGCCAAAAAGTATTTAAAAAAATTAGTTTTCCAAAAACCCCTGGATTGAGGTCTGCACTGCAAATACTTAATTAAGGGCAGTAAAAATATTTACAAAGATATATTTGACACCTATTAGATATAGGATACCCAGAAACCACAAAAATATAATTTTGAAAGTTATTTTCCTATTTTATTTAAAGGATTTTTCTTAAGGCCAGAAATGGTCTTAAATAGGTTAAAATTATTTTAAAGCTTTAAAAATATTTGAGATAAATTAGGGGAGACTCAATGGACATATAGTATCCATATATATGAGTTTCAACATATGGTCATGATCAAAATATTGGACAAAACCTCCCAAAACCATTTCTGCTCATTTCAAGGATTTGAAATATTTCTACAGGAAATATTTTCATAAAAATCCAAGAAAATTCTAACATGTCACATATGAACTTTTTGATGATCTTGCCAAGTACCATGTCATGGAGAATAGTATAACCCCATGAAACCCTCTCAAAACCACTTCTGTCCTTTTTCAAGTTTGAACATTTTTGCACTGTCAAACATGTCCAAATGCTATCAAACTTGATTCAATTCTCAAATGGTGTAATAATGCATCTAGACCAAATGGCACAAGTTGGAGAGAATGTTATCTTGATCAAAGTTCCCCAAAACCCTCTCTGACCAGAATCAAATTTGAACAAGTTTGTACTGCCAACTTTCTCTCCTTGACCCCAACTTTTGTGGGCATGTTCATATGGCCAAATGAGGCCACTACATTAAGTGGTGCATCAAGGAGAATTGATTTGCATGACTAAATCTTGGTAAAGCCATTTCTGCTAAATTCTAGGGTTTACCAAAGTTACATTGGCAACTTTGCCCAAATGAGCTCAAATTTGGTGCAACACCCTATTTATATGTGTCATTTCACCCTGTGGAGTCTCATGGCAGTTGGAAATCATCTGCTGGCCCAAACCATCATCAAACACCTTCTGCCATTTTTCCAAAAACACCATTATGACCCCTTCCACTAATCTCCTTGAGCTCAACTTTTTACCACAGCTCCTCCTAGTCTTCTCCTACCTCCAGTAACTCTCCCCTGGCCATTTCTCAATTATTGGAGGGGTAAAACCCCACTTCCTCTCTCTGGACAGCCCATTTCTCTCTCTCCCTCAACCTCTCTCCTCTCCTACTGGATGTCCAGGGCATCCAAGGCCCTCTCCCCATTCTTTACTCCCTCCTAGACCTGATGGACATGCTTGGGGGCACCCACATTGCATAGAAAATGGCCATGCCGGCCATTTGGGCGCTCTGGAGCGCGCTACAGTGCGCTCCCGCACTGTAGCTGCCCCTGCCAAGCACCTCCGACCACCTCAGGCCTCCCCAGCGTGTCTCACGAGGCCGCCTAGGTGTCTGGGACACGGCAAGCTGCCGGCCCCCTCCTAAACCTCTCTCCTCTCCCCTCCACGACCTCACCCGAGCGCGTCCGTGGACGCTGCCCACGGTGCTCCGCGGCCATGCCCATTTAAGCCACCCCGACTATTTCTCTCGCCTCGGTTCGAACCTCCTCTCTCCCGTGCACCTCTCAGACACCCCCTCACTCCCCATCATGCCCTCCTGCCCTCTCCATGGCCACCATGTTTGCCGTCGGCCTCCACTTCGCTCCGGCGAACCAGAGCCCCTCCCCCTCTCATTCGACCTCTAGGAGAGCCTCCGCTAGGATACGGAGCTCCCACGCTCATCTCCGCCTCTTCTCGTGCCTCGTGGTGCCGGTGCCGCGAGTGCCTGATGGGGCCGTCCGCCACAACCGTCGCCGAATTCGCTCCGGCCATCCCCTGCCGTCTTCGAGGGCTCCCCCTGACGCGCCTCTCTCCGGCGACCCCTCCGGTGGCCGGAGCTTGGCCAGGGGTGGCCTATGCCGCCGGGGGCAAGCGCCGGCCGGTGCTCAACCGCGACCTCGATCCCCTCTGTCGCGGGCGCGGGAGGAAGGAGATGACCCTGCGGGTGGGCCCCGCGGGTCAGCGACTCAGCCGGCGGGCCCCGACGTTTAAGTGGAGGCGGAATCTGGGTTAACCATCTCCCCCGCAGTAAAGCGTACTCTGCTAGTACGCCTTCGGCGTGGCCCTTCTTAGCCGCGTGGCCGTGCAGCTGGGCCGGCCCAGTGCGCTGCGGTGCTATACTGTAAAATTGTAAAATCTCCCAAATATTCATATTAACTCCAAATTGAATGATTCAAATTTCTGGTGACTCCATAAATCATGCTCTACCTGTTGGTGCAGTATGCACATTTTCCCACAGCACCTACCTACACACAAATCAAATAAAACCCCATTTTCCCATTCAGTGATGATCTTTAGAAAATCACAGAGAGCATAAAATTGATCCAAATTCCATGATTCAAGATCCTAGATACTTCTAAGTTCATAACTTAGTTTTTCAACATTTTTCCTAATACTTTCTGTGCCACACAAGATAATGAGCCATTTCTTCATATTTGTCAATTTTGCAAATTCATAGGAAAATCATCTCAACTCCAAATCCAGTGAAACCAATTCCTAGATGCTTGTAAAATCATCCTTTGTTAAATGGGTGCCTTTGCTCATTTTTCAAAAATATATTTCTGCACACTCCTTGCAAATCCATAAACCCCTTGATTCCATCATATTGAAATGTTTAGAAATATCCACTGACCCAATTCCAATGAAACCACTCTGGTTAATTTTCATATAACCAGAGATGCCCTAGAAAAGTCAAATCAATATTTTTAGAGCACTTTTATTTTCTACCTTGTTGTGTTGCTTATTGTGGTTGCTTTCGAAGATAGTAGATGAAGTAGACGAAATGCTCGGAGTTGGACAAGAGATATTTGAAGACCTCGAAGACTTTGTTAAAACAGGCAAGCAGCCCTTTGACCATGTCTACAAAACCCTTTTTATGCATCTCATATAGCACTTTATTATTGTTGCATCGGAAACATGATGAGATGGTAGCCACTTTGGTGGGTTGCCTTCATTTCTTCCTCGTTGATACTTGCATTGTGCATGACCCTACCTTTTTATGAGGGTTATGCCGGTGGGAGTAGATAGGATGCTAAAGTAGTGCTACGCAAAAAGGGGAACATGCATAGTGATGGAGTCAAAGGACTTTTCGAAAACCCCGTCGGGTGCCACTTATGCCCGAGGGAGATGATGAGTTGGGTAGCCACTTGATGACGAAGTGGTGTACCGAGGTATGTGTGTGTGTGTGTTGTTTTAAAAAACAGATTGGTTTAAGTTGCGACCGTTATTCCAACCTTACATGCGCAACCACTCTACCCTTATATGGGAAAGGGCATTATTGATTACCTAGGCCGATACTAGCTTGGAGCCCACATTACTAGTGACGGGAGAGTTGTTGGTGCGCTCTCTCGGGGCGGGGTCGTGCCAGGTAGGGCGGCCATGACTATTTTTACAGGGCACCGGATACACCGTTGTGTCCCCTCTCGGATGTTACGATCTCGAGTGAGTATCGTATGATGTACATCCTGAGGATACGGAACAACGAGTGGACTCCTTGTTAGTGTCGTCTAGGGAAATATAGTGATTGGGTGCTTACCCCGGGTACTTGAGGTACCGCGGGTCGTGGATGACACGGAAGTTCCTCGGATCTTGTGGGTAAAGTGTGCAACCTCTGCAGAGTGTAAAACTATTCGAATAGCCGTGTCCACGGTCAAGGACAGTTGGGTAACCGCTCTTGGGCTACATCCACTTGTTTACAAACCAGTGTGTGTGGGAAGAACTACTTAGGTCAAGTCAAGGACTTGACATGATTGAGTTGGGTTGGTGCCCACTCTATTTATGTTGATATCTGTTACATGTCCTCTTGTTTACTTAAATTCTCCGGATGCATGTCTTACAAGTTGTTGAACATGTCATTGCACTCAAAACTAGCTTTCCGCAAAAATTTACCTATATCATGCATTGTTGTACCTTGAACCAAAACATGGGTTGCTTGCGAGTACATTCAAAGTACTCATTGGCTTACCACTGGTTATTTTATTGGCCAGGCACGAAAGAACATGGTATGCAGAAGAATAATGTGGTGACGAACATGCGAGCTAGGAGGCTTCCCAGTCAGAATGCCTGTAGGGTTAAGGCAGATGGCATGGGTCCAAGTTATCGACGAAGATTTCCGCTGCAATGTTATACTCAAGACTTGGCCATAATGGTCCTACTTGTGTAACACGGTATGTATGGATGTAAGACTCTTGTTATTCAGCTTCGGTGTGTTCAGTGAGCATTGATCTCTGGGATCACTGTACACGTGCATTCGGTGATCACGACTTATGAGTCGGGGTCCCCACATCTCTCTCTTTGGATCTCAATACAAAGTTCTCCTCGATCTTCTTGGAGATCTATGATACGTCTCCGTCGTATCTACTTTTCCAAACACTTTTGCCCTTGTTTTGGACTCTAACTTGCATGATTTGAATGGAACTAACCCGGACTGACGATGTTTTCAACAGAATTGCCATGATGTTGTTTTATGTGCAGAAAACAAAAGTTCTCGGAATGACCTGAATCTCCACGGAACGTCAAGTTAAAAATAATAAAAAATCCTAGCCAAAGATGAAGACCAGGGGGCCCACACCCTGTCCACGAGGGTGGGGGACGCACCCCCTCGTGGGCCCCCTGGAGCTCCTCCGACGCCAACTCCAACTCCATATATTTGCTTTCGGGGAGAAAAAAATAAAGGAGAAGAAATCATCACGTTTTACGATACGGAGCCGCCACCAAGCCCTAAAACCTCTCGGGAGGGATGATCTGGAGTCCGTTCAGGGCTCCGGAGAGGGGGATTCATCGCCGTCGTCATCATCAACCATCACCCATCACCAATTTCATGATGCTCACCGTCGTGCGTGAGTAATTCCATCGTAGGCTTGCTGGACGGTGATGGGTTGGATGAGATCTATCATGTAATCGAATTAGTTTTGTTAGGGTTTGATCCCTAGTATCCACTATGTTCTGAGATTGATGTTGCTATGACTTTGCTGTGCTTAATGCTTGTCACTAGGGCCCGAGTGCCATGATTTCAGATCTGAACCTATTATGTTTTCATGAATATATGTGCGTTCTTGATCCTATCTTGCAAGTCTATAGTCACCTACTATGTGTTATGATCCGGCAACCCCGAAGTGACAATAATCGGGACCACTCCCGGTGATGACCATAGTTTGAGGATTTCATGTATTCACTATGTGCTAATGCTTTGTTCCAGTTCTCTATTAAAAGGAGGCCTTAATATCCCTTAGTTTCCATTAGGACCCCGCTGCCACGGGAGGGTAGGGCAAAAGATGTCATGCAAGTTCTTTTCCATAAGCACGTATGACTATATTCGAAATACATGCCTACATTACATTGATGAATTGGAGCTAGTTCTGTGTCACCCTATGTTATGACTGTTACATGATGAACCGCATCCGGCATAATTATCCATCACCGATCCAATGCCTACGAGTTTTCCATATAATAGTTTACGCTTATTTACTTTCCCGTTGCTACTGTTACAATCACTACAAAACACCAAAAATATTACTTTTGCTTTCATTACTCTATTGTTACCGTTACCACTACTATCATATTACTTTGCTACTAAATACTTTGCTGCAAATATTAAGTTATCCAGGTGTGGTTGAGTTGACAACTCAGCTGCTAATACTTGAGAATATTCTTTGGCTCCCCTTGTGTCAAATCAATAAATTTGGGTTGAATACTCTACCCTCGAAAGCTGTTGTGATCCCCTACACTTGTGGGTTATCAAGACTAATTTCTGGTGCCGTTGCCGGGGAGCATAGCTCTATTCTTTGAGTCACTTGGGATTTATATCAGCTGGACACTATGAAGAACTTGAAAGACGCTAAGACAACAATTTATCCCTCAACTACGAGGGGAGGTAAGGAAGTGCCATCTAGCTCTGCACTTGATTCACCTTCTGTTTTGAGTAAGCTTGCAACACCTAAACCTGCTTCTGCTATTCATGCTGATATGTTGCATGTTATTGATGATGCCACTTCTGCTATGCATGATACTTATGATGAAACTACTTCTATGCTTGATACTACTGTGCCCCTTAGTGAATTTCTTAATGAACAAACTGCTAGGGCTAGAGAGAAAGAAATTATTGAAACTGATTATATTGATGAAAGTGATGATGAAGATAGGCCTGTTATTCTTGAGGGTTATGTTTTTGATAAAGAAGCTTCTGCAGCTATTTTAGCTTGTAGAGATAGTCATGAACTCAAGAGGCTATTAATTAAATGGAACAAGGAATCTCTTAGAGATAGAATGAAACCTGACCCTGCTTTTGCTACTTCACCTATCCGTGTTGCCGATAAGGATTAGGAATTTTCTGTTGATCTTGATATAATTACTTTGGTTGAATCTGATCCTTTTCATGGCTATGAATCTAAAACTGTTGTGGCACATCTTACTAAATTAAATGATATAGCCACCCTGTTCACTAATGATGATAGATCTTGCTACTTTTACATCCTTAAAATATTTCCGTTCTGATTAAAGGGTGATGCTAAGATATGGTTTAATTCTCTTGATCCTGGTTGTGTGCGTAGTCCCCAGGATATGATTTATTACTTCTCTGCTAAATATTTCCCTGCTCATAAGAAACAAGCCGCTTTGAGGGAAATATACAACTTTGTGCAAATTGAAGAAGAGAGTATCCCACAAGTTTGGGGGAGGCTTCTCAAGTTACTTAATGCTTTGCCTGATCATCCTCTTAAGAAAAATGAAATACTTGATATCTTTTATAATGGACTAACCGATGCTTCCAGAGATTACTTGGATAGTTGTGTTGGTTCTCTTTTCAGGGAAAGAACACCGGATGAAGATGAGATTCTATTGAATAATATGTTGACAAATGAAAATAATTGGGCACCTCCTGAGCCAGCTCCTGAGCCAGCTCCTGCTCTAGTTAATGAGCCTATTCCTAAACCAACTCGAAGAAGAGAGGTGTTCTATTTCTCGGTCCTGAAGATATGCAAGAGGCAAAGAAATCTATGAAAGAAAAAGGTATTAAAGCTGAAGATGTTAAGAATTTACCTCCTATTGAAGAAATACATGGTCTTAACCGCCTGTTGAAGAAACATATTATCTTGATCCATTACCTATTGAAGAATCTCCTGATCTTGATAACCGACACAGGTAGTAAAGGTAAATTCTCTCTATAGATATGACAAAGCTGAAGTCCCTCCTACTAAAATTGCTAGTCAGTGTTTGGATGAGTTTGATAACTTTATGTTTAAGCAAGAAGACTTCAATGCTTATTTTGGTAGACAATTGAAACAAAATGCTTATATGATTAAACACTTGGGTGACTATATGGCTAATATTAGAGGTGAGCTTAAACTTGTTAGCAAACATGCTTCTATGGTTACCACTCAAGTAGAACAAGTACTTAAAGCTCAAAATGATTTGCTCAATGAAATGAATAGTAAGAAAAATGATTATGCTATTAGAGTGGCTACTAGAACTGGTAGAATGACTCAGGAACCTTTGTATCCTGAAGGCCACCCTAAGAGAATTGAGCAAGATTCTCAAAGAAATAATATTGATGTACCTAGTTCTTCTAAATCTAAAAGGAAGAAAAAGAAAAATGATAGAACTTTGCAAACTGCTAGTGAACCTATTGCTGAACCACCTGAGAATCCAAATGATCTATCTATGTCTGATGCTGAAACACAATCTGGTAATGAACATGAACCTAGTGAAAATGTTAATGATGATGTTCATGATGATGCTCAACCTAGTAATGATAATGATGTAGAAATTGAACCTACTGTTGATCTTGATAACCCACAATCAAAGAATCAACGTTATGATAAGAGAGACTTTGTTGCTAGGTAACATGGTAAAGAAAGAGAATCTTGGGTTCAGAAACCCATGCCTTTTCTGCCCAAACCATCCAAGAAAAAGGATGATGAGGATTTTGAGCGCTTTGCTGAAATGATTAGACCTATCTTTTTGCGTATGTGATTAACTGATATGCTCAAAATTAATCCTTATGCTAAGTACATGAAAGATATTGTTACTAATAAAAGAAAGATACCGGAAGATGAAATCTCCACCATGCTTGCTAATTATACTTTTAAGGGTGGAATACCAAAGAAACTTGGAGATCCAGGAGTACCAACTATACCATGCTCCACTAAAAGAAATTATGTTAAAACTGCTTTATGTGATCTTGGAGCCGGTGTTAGTGTTATGCCTCTTTCTTTATATCGTAGACTTGATTTGAATAAGTTGAGACCTACTGAAATATCTTTGCAAATGGCTGATAAATCAACTGCTATACCTGTCGGTATTTGTGAGGATGTGCCTATTGTGGTTGCAAACGTTACTATTTTAACGGACTTTGTTATTCTTGATATTCCCAAGGATGATAGTATGTCTATTATTCTTGGAAGACCTTTTCTGAATACTGCAGGGACTGTTATTGATTGCAACAAAGGCAATGTCACTTTTCATGTTAATGGTAATGAGCATACGGTACACTTTCCGAGGAAATAACCTCAAGTTCATAGTATCAACTCTATTGGAAAAAATCCATCGATTATATTTGGAGGTTTTGAATTTCCTCTTCCTACTGTCAAGAAGAAATATGATATTATTATTATTGGGGATGTGCATATCCCCGTTGAGGTAACATAGTGTTATTCGAAATTTCTCCGGTTTCATGTTATTCGGAATGAGTTTGTTAACAAGACCTGATCAACCTTGTTAGTGGATTCCTTTTGATGAGCATTAGATGGATGAAACTAGAAGGCACAACCTTCTGTACCCTCTTTATACTTTCTGTTATTTAGTTGAAATAAAGTAAAAATATTATTTTTCTGTTTGTTTCCTGATTTATCCATGCAATATAAAATACCCCGAAAATAAAAGTCCTCCAAATGCCATGCCAATTTAATATGATTTTTTCAGGAATATTTGAGGATTTATGGTATTGAAAACACCGCGGGGGGAGCTGCCACCTGGCCACGAGGGTGGAGGGTGCGCCCTACCCCCCAAGGCGCGCCCCCTGCCTCGTGGGCCCACGGTGGCCCTCCTCCACTTATTCCTGCACCCATCCTCTTCTTCTTCCTCACACAAACACGAACATCCAACTCAAGTATGAGTTCTAGCTCACTTTGCTGTGATTTTTGATCTCCTTGCTCAAAGCACCTCTCACAAAACTGCTTGGGGAGATTGTTCCTTGGTATGTGACTCCTCCATTGGTCCAATTAGTTTTTGCTCTAGTGCTTTATTCATTGCAAATTTGTGCTGCATAGGTGACCATGTTCTTGAGCTTGCATGTCAAATTTATATGGTTCGAAGTAGTTGTAATGCTTGATATAGGCTCTAGGCACTTGTAGGAGTAGTTGTTATCAATTTTGTTGAGCTTTGTTCGCTTTTGTTTGAAGTTACTAAAAATTTCAGAATATTTCAGAAAATGATGAAGAGACTTTTGAGGGGCTCATCGAGCCGAAGCTCGAAGGAAAATAAAAATGAAGAAGCACAGAGGCCCAAATATAATTTGCCTCGTACCGCGGAGGTCCGGCCATGTGAATGGCCTTCCGATGACTTCTTGAAACAAGCTGGGATTTATGAGGATTTTTATTCATTGGCTGAGGATGCTGGCCTCACCGACTTCCTCCGTGACCAACCTCATCAGTATCTCTTGCTCACTAATACTTTTGTGCAAAACTTCTACTATTTTCCTAAGGAATCACCTCGTTCAGTAGAGCTTCATTTATATGACGTTACTAAGAAGATGCCACTAGATGAATTTTGCGAGGTTTGCAAAATACCCTTTGAGGGTACCTTAGATGAACCACATCGTAAGGATGTGGAAGAATTTATTAACACCATCACTGTGGGAGAAACCAGAAAGGTTTCTGATGCAAGAATCACTAGCATACATTTTCCTGTTTTATGCTACTTTGCCTTATTTGCTAGTCGTTGCTTGATTGGTCGCGGGAACTGTGGAAATCTTAGTGTTCCTAATATTATCATTTTGTTCCATGGTCTATACCGCGATAACACTGTTATTATGGGCGGAATTATTGCTAAACAGTTAAGTTTAAACCTTACTAAGGGCCCCATCTTTGGAGGTATTTATGCTTCACGCCTAGCTGCACATTTTAACATACCCATTAGGCTTTATGAGAAAGAAGAAAAGTTGCTGCCTAGTGCTTATTTAGATTACAAGAGTATGCTAGCGCATGATTTTATTGTTAAAGGCAGAGAAGCGGAGCTTAAATATAAATTGTACTTTAATAAACATCATCCTGAGACTATTACCTTGCCTGCTCCTTCTTTGTTTAATTTGTCTTAAGGTACTTATCTCGTTCCGTGGGCGGCCGTTCAAGCCTACCGGAACCCTACACCAGCCCCGGATCCGGAACCACAAGATGAGCCTCCACGCCAGTCCGTTTATTCTTGGGATCCGGAGATGGGTGCCAGCCAGTGGCAGTCAGAGTCCTCTTCATCTCAGTACGACCCCAGCTACACCTACGGGTATCAGCCAGGCTATCCCTGGCAATGAACCAACTTAGGCCAAAAGCCTAAGCTTGGGGGAGTACGTATTTCCCACCGGCATTACATTTATGTTCACACACACTCATTGCTAGATGTCGGTGCTCATACTCTTTCACTGTAATATCCATCCTAGTTTATTTTCTTTTTCCTGCTTTCTTCTTGTGTGTTTAATAAACCTTAAGAAAAACAAAAAATTAGTAGTAGTTTACTTTTCTTGCTGTAGTAGTAATAATTAAAAAGAAAACCCAAAAAGATTTCCCGTTCTTCTTTTGCTTGTTGGGAGCTTTCCCGTGTAAATAGTTTTTACTTCTTTTCTTTGGGGTCGATAGGAGAAGACCATGATTAAATTGTTGAAGTGGCTCTTATATGCATTATTGTTGATTTAACCAAGAGCCCATATTGCCTTGTCTTCTCCTCTATATTGAATGCTCACAGATTCCAGATTAGTAGAATGCACGTGCACTCTTATTATTATTCACATCATTCGGTCGTGCAAGTGAAAGGCAATTATGATGATATATGATGGACTGACTGAGATGAGAAAAGCTGGTATGAACTCGACCTCTCTTGTTTTTGTAAATATGATGAGTTCATCGTTCTTGATTCAGCTTATTATGAATAAACATGTTTGCAATGACAATTAGAGATCATAGTTGTTCATGCCATGCTTGATTATCTATGAGTTATAATGGTTTACCTTGCGTGCCAACATGCTATTAAAATGGTTATGATGTGGTATAGTGGGGTGGTATCCTCCTTTGAATGATTTAAGTGACTTGACCTGGCACATGTTGATACATGTAGTTGAAACAAAACCAACATAGCCTTCACGATATTTATGTTCATGATGGATTATATCCTACTCATGCTTGCATCCAATGTTTATTAATTTTAATGCATGTTTATGGCTATTGTCGCTCTCTAGTTGGTCGCTTCCCAGTCTTTTGCTAGCCTTCACTTGTACTAAGCGGGAATACTGCTTGTGCATCCAATCCCTTAAACCCCAAAGTTTTTCCATATGAGTCCACTATACCTTCCTATATGCGGTATCTACCTGCCGTTCAAGTAAATTTGTATGTGCCAAACTCTAAACCTTCAAATAAACATTCTGTTTTGTATGCTCGAATAGCTCATGTATCAACTAGGGCTGCCCTTATCTTCCATGTTAGGCGGGTTATTCTCAAGAGGAGTGGACTCTGCTCCTCACTCACGAGAAAATGGCTGGTCACCGGGATGCCCAGTCCCATGCTTTATGCAAACTAAATCAAAATAATTGCAAACAAAACTCCCCCTAGGACTATTGCTAGTTGGAGACACTCGTTGTTTCGAGCAAGTCATGGATTGATGCTTGTTGGTGGAGGGGGAGTATAAACTTTACCATTCTGTTTGGGAACCGCCTATAATGTGTGTAGCATGGAAGATATCGCCATCTCTTAGTTGTTATGTTGACAATGAAAGTATGCCGCTCAAAATATTATTTATCTCT
The DNA here is from genome assembly GCA_032464435.1 of Aegilops umbellulata. Classification (NCBI taxonomy): domain Eukaryota; kingdom Viridiplantae; phylum Streptophyta; class Magnoliopsida; order Poales; family Poaceae; genus Aegilops; species Aegilops umbellulata. The sequence goes on along the minus strand of CP136058.1, from coordinate 152,055,307 downwards.
ATTTCAAAACCGAGCTCTGGCACCTCTACAAATCCCTGCTTCCCTCTGCGAAGGGACTATCTATTTACTTTTATGTTAAGTCATCACCCTCTTATTTAAAAGCACTAGCTGGAGAGCACAGTTGTCATTTGCATTCATTAATGTTAATTTATATTGGGTATGACTATGACTGGATCTCTTTTACCATGAATTACAATGTCTAGTCAGTCCTTGACCTTTAAAGGTGCTTTGCATTTATGTTTTGCGGTCTCAGAAAGGGCTAGCGAGATACCATCTTGTTATATCATATTATGATTCTTTTGACAAAGTGTTGTCATCCGAGATTTATTATTATGGCTCGCTAGTTGATTATGCTATTGATATGAGTAAACATGAGACCTGAGAATTATTGCAAATGTGGTTATTCATAATCTTTGCTGAAAACTTGAATGCTGGCTTTACATATTTACAACAACAAGAGCAAACCGAGTTTGTAAAAGTTTTTCTTTATCACTTTCAGTTTGTCAACTGAATTGCTTGAGGACAAGCAAATGTTTAAGCTTGGGGGAGTTGATATGTCTCCGTCGTATCTACTTTTCCAAACACTTTTGCCCTTGTTTTGGACTCTAACTTGCATGATTTGAATGGAACAAACCCGGACTGACGCTGTTTTCAGCAGAATTGCCATGATGTTGTTTTATGTGCAGAAAACAAAAGTTCACGGAATGACCTGAAACTCCACGGAACGTCAAGTTAAAAATAATAAAAAATCCTTGCCAAAGATGAAGACCAGGGAGCCCACACCCTATCCACGAGGGTGGGGGCCCCCCTAGGGCGCGCCCCTACCTCATGGGCCCCCTGGAGCTCCTCCGACGCCAACTCCAACTCCATATATTTGCTTTCGGGGAGAAAAAAATAAAGGAGAAGAAATCATCACGTTTTACGATGCAGAGCCGTCGCCAAGCCCTAAAACCTCTCGGGAGGGCTGATCTGGAGTCCGTTCGGGGCTCCGGAGAGGGGGATTTGTCGCCGTCATCATAATCAACCATCCTCCATCACCAATTTCAGATGCTCACCGCCGCGCGTGAGTAATTCCATCATAGGCTTGCTGGACGGTGATGGGTTGGATGAGATCTATCATGTAATCGAGTTAGTTTTGTTAGAGTTTGATGCCTAGTATCCACTATGTTCTGAGATTGATGTTGCTATGAATTTGCTATGCTTAATGCTTGTCACTAGGGCCCGAGTGCCATGATTTCAGATCTGAACCTATTATGTTTTCATGAATATATGTGTGTTCTTGATCTTATCTTGCAAGTCTATAGTCACCTACTATGTGTTATGATCCGACAACCCTTAAGTGACAATAATCGGGACCACTCCCGGTGATGACCATAGTTTGAGGAGTCCATGTATTCACTATGTGCTAATGCTTTGTTCCGGTTGTCTATTAAAAGGAGGCCTTAATATCCCTTAGTTTCCATTAGGACCCTGCTGCCACGGGAGGGTAGGACAAAAGATGTCATGCAAGTTCTTTTCCATAAGCACGTATGACTATATTCGGAATACATGGCTACATTACATTGATGAATTGGAGCTAGTTCTGTGTCACCCTATGTTATGATTGTTACATGATGAACCGCATCCGGCATAATTATCCATCACCGATCCAATGCCTACAAGTTTTCCATATATTGGTTTACGCTTATTTACTTTCCCGTTGCTACTGTTACAATCACTACAAAACACCAAAAATATTACTTTTGCTTTCATTACTCTTTTGTTACCGTTACCACTACTATCATATTATTTTGCTACTAAATACTTTGATGCAGATATTAAGTTATCCAGGTGTGGTTGAATTGACAACTCAGCTGCTAATACTTGAGAATATTATTTGGCTCCCCTTGTGTCGAATCAATAAATTTGGGTTGAATACTCTACCCTCGAAAGTTGTTGCGATCCCCTACACTTGTGGGTTATCAATCTATTCGATGTAACTCTTTTTGCGGTGTGTTTGTCGAGATCCGATGAATTGTGGGTTTATGAACTTGATTATCTATGACTATTATTTGATTCTTCTCTGAATTCTTATATGCATGATTTGATATCTTTGCAAGTCTCTTCGAATTATTGGTTTAGTTTGGCCTACTAGATTGATCTTTCTTGCTTTGGGTTCAATCTTGCGGTGCTCGATCCCAGTGATAGAAAGGGAAATGACACGTATTGTATTGTTGCCATCGAGGATAAAAACATGGGGTTTATATCATATTGCTTGAGTTTATCCCTCTACATCATGTCATCTTGCCTAATGCGTTACTCTGTTCTTATGAACTTAATACTCTAGATGCATGCTGGATAGCAGTCGATGTGTGCAGTAATAGTAGTAGATGCAGAATCGTTTCGGTCTACTTGTCACGGACTTGATGCCTATGTTCATGATCATGCCTTCTCATAACTATGCGCTTTTCTATCAATTGCTCTGCAGTAATTTGTTCACCCACCGTAATATATGCTATCTTGAGAGAAGCCACTAGTGAAACCTATGGCCTCAGGGTCTATTTTTCATCATATTAATCTCCCGTCAACTATTTATTTCTGTCATCGTTTACTTTGCAATCTTTATTTTCCAATCTATACCGCAAAAATACCAAAAATATTTATCTTATTATCTTTATCAGATCTCACTTTTGCAAGTGGCCATGAAGGGATTGACAACCCCTTTATCGCGTTGGTTGCAAGTTTCTTAATTGTTTGTGCAGGTATTAGGGATTTGCGTGTAGTCTCCTACTGGATTGATACCTTGGTTCTCAAAAACTGAGGGAAATACTTATGCTACTTTGCTGCATCACTCTTTCCTCTTCAAGGGAAAACCAACGCATGCTCAAGAGGTAGCAAGAAGGATTTCTGGCGCCGTTGCCGGGGAGATCTATGCACAATTCAAGACATACCAAGTACCCATCACAAACTCTTATCCCTCGCATTACATTATTTTCCATTTGCCATTTGCCTCTCTTTTTCCTCTCCCCCACTTCACCTTTGCCTTTTCTTCGCCCCTCTTTCGTTCGTCTTTTTCGTTTGCTTGTTTTTCCATGTACCTTCTATGTGCTTGCATCTTCACTTGCTAAAAATATATTGTTATGGATCCTCATCCCCTTGCTAATCTTTTTAAGATATCCAATTATGATGAACCAATTGCCAGTGAGTTGTGTGCACTAGATTATCTTTATGAGGTTTTGCTTGAAATCCGTGAATCTGGAAATTGTGAGGAAGTACTTTATCAAGTGATTCATGGTAGATCTTTTAATGAAAAGCATGATTGCAATGATGGTATTATAAATTCATTAATGTTAGTTGTGCTAATAATATGCAAAACCCTAAGCTTGGGGATGCTAGTTTTGTTATGACTACTATTGTTGCAATGATCATGATTGGGTGATTCTTCTTATGATCTTGAAAATTTGTTTAAGCCCCATGATGAATATGAGATTGATAATAATGTTTGCAATAATACTGAAAGTGGGTTTCGAAGAGTGTCAACTCTAGATCCCACATATTTGGATAATGTTCAATCTTATGAAGTTTTTGATAAAAGTGGGTTTGGAGAGGTCATGACTTTAGTTAATGATATTCCCACTATTTTGGAAGAGTGACAACTTTATATGCATGTGGATCGTGTTGAAAATATTTTATGTGATAGCTATTTTGTTGAATTTGCTTATGATCCCACATGTAATTATTATGAGAGAGGAAAATATGGTTGTAGAAATTTTCATGTTACTAAATTACCTCTCATTATATTGAGATTGTTATTGTTTCTCACTTCTTTCTTGCATATGCTAGTTTTTGCTTGTCATGATAATTTATTTGCCTATAAGATGCCTATGCATAGGAACTATGTTAGACTTACATGTGTTTTTCATATGATTTATGATGCTCTCTTTGTGCTTCAATTCTTGTCTTTTATGTGAGCATCATCAAAATTATCAATGCCTAGCTAGGGCGTTAAACGATAGCGCTTGTTGGTAGGCAACCCAATTTTTATTTTTGTTCCTTGATTTTCGTTCCTGTTTAGTAATAAATAATTCATCTAGCCTCTGTTTAGATGTGGTTTTATGTTTTAATTAGTGTTTGTGCCAAGTAGAACCAATAGGATCTTCTTGGGTGATAGTTGTTTGATCTTGCTGAAAAAGACAGGAACTTTATGCTCAGGAAAATAATTGTTAAAATTCACCAGAACGTGATAAAATACTAATTATTTTTGCAGTAGATCGGTACAAAAATTATCCAGGTTTTCCTAGTTTTTCAGAAGTTTTGGAGTTCCATAAGTATTCGAACAAATCAGATTGCTACAAACTGTTCTGTTTTTGACAGATTTTGTGTTTCATGTGTTGTTTGCTTATTTTGATGAATTTATGGCTAGTATCAGGGGATATGAACCATAAATAAGTTGGAATATAGTAGGTTTAACACCAATATAAATAAAGAATGAGTTCATTATAGTATCTTAAGGTGGTGATTTGTTTTCTTATACTAACGGAGCTCATGAGATTTTCTGTTGAGTTTTGTGTTGTGAAGTTTTCAAGTTTTTGGGTAAAGATTTGATGGATTACGGAATAAGGAGTGGCAAGAGCCTAAGATTGGGGATGCCCAAGGCACTCCAAGATAAAATTCAAGGACAACCAAAAGCCTAAGCTTGGGGATGCCCCGGAAGGCATCCCCTCTTTTGTCTTCGTCTATCGGTAACTTTACTTGAGGTTATATTTTTATTCACCACATGATATGTGTTTTGCTTGGAGCGTCTTGTATGATATGAGTCTTTGCTTTTTAGTTTACCACAATCATACTTGCTGCACACACCTTTTGCTAGAGACACACATGATTCAGAATTTATTAGAATACTCTATGTGCTTCACTTATATCTTTTGAGCTAGATAATTTTGCTCTAGTGCTTCACTTATATTTTTTTAGAGCACGGTGGTGGTTTTATTTTATAGAAATTATTGATCTCTCATGCTTCACTTATATTATTTTAAGAGTCTTTTAGAAAAGCATGGTAATTTGCTTTGGCTATAAAATTAGTCCTAATATGATAGGCATCCAAGATGGGTATAATAAAACTTTCATATAGAGATATAAAGGTGGTAATGTTAGAGTCATGCATGCTATTTGGGTAATTGTGAAACTGAGAAATACTTGTGTTAAACGTTGTGTGACAAATTTGAAGTATGGGGTGCTCTTTGATTGCTTTCCTTATGAGTGGCGGTCGGGGACGAGCGATGGTCTTTTCCTACCAATCTATCCCTCTAGGGGCATGCGTAGTAGTACTTTTCTTCGAAGGCTAATAAACTTTTGTAATAAGTATATGAGTTCTTTATGACTAATGTGAGTCCATGGATTATACGCAATCTTACCTTTTCGCAATTTCCTAGCCTCTACGGTACCGTGCATTGCCCTTTCTCACCTTGAGAGTTGGTGCAAACTTCGCCAGTGCATCCAAACCCCGTGATACGACATGCTATATCACATATAAGCCTCCTTATATCTTCCTCAAAACAGCCACCATACCTACCTATTATGGCATTTCCATAGTCATTCCGAGATATATTGCCATGCAACTTTCCACCGTTCCGTTTATTACGACACGCTCCATCATTGTCATATTGCTTTGCACGATCATGTAGTTGACATCGTATTTGTGGCAAAGAAACTTTCATAATTATTTCATACATGTCACTCTTGATTCGTCGCATATCCCAGTACACCGCCGGAGGCATTCACATAGAGTCATATTTTTGTTCTAGTATCGAGTTGTAATATTGAGTTATGAGTAAATAAAAGTGTGATGATCATCATTATTAGAGCATTGTCCCATGTGAGGAAAGGATGATGGAAACTATGAAATAAAAAAGAGAGGCCAAAGAAGCCCAAATAAAAAGAAAGAGACCAAAGAAGCCCAAACAAAAAAATGAGAGAAAAAGAGAGAAGGGACAATGTTACTATCCTTTTTCCACACTTGTGCTTCAAAATAGCACCATGATCTTCATGATAGAGAGTTTCTTATTTTGTCACTTTCATATACTAGTGGGAATCTTTCATTATATAACATGGCTTGTATATTCCAATGATGGGCTTCCTCAAAATGCCCTAGGTCTTCGTGAGCAAGCAAGTTGGATGCACAACCACTTAGTTTCTTTCGATGAGCTTTCATATATTATATCTCTAGTGCATCCGTTGCATGGCAATCCCTACTCCTCGCATTGACATCAATTGATGGGCGTCTCCATAGCCCGTTGATTAGCCACGTCAATGTGAGACTTTCTCCTTTTTTTGTCTTCTCACATAACCCCCGTCATCATATGCTATTCCACCTATAGTGCTATATCCATGGCTTGCGCTCATGTATTGCGTGAGGGTTGAAAAGGCTGAAGCGCATTAAAAAGTAAGAACCAATTGCTCGGCTTGTCATCGGGGTTGTGCATGATGGGAGCATTTTGTGTGACGAAAATGAAGCATGGCCAAACTATATGATTTTGTGGGGATAAGCTTTCTTTGGCTATGTTATTTTGATAAGACGTAATTGCTTGGTTAGCATGCATGAAGTATTACTATTTTATGTCAATATTAAAACTTTGTCTAGAATCTTTCGGATCTAAACACTCGTGCCATAATAAAGAGGATTACATTGAAAAATTATGTTAGGTAGCATTCCACACCATGCTTAGTTAAAATGCATTAAAGAAAAGCACTTGTTGGGACACAACCTAACACTTTTACTTACTGTTTTATGTGCTCACATGATTATGCTACTGTATTGATCATGTTTTATTGCTTTTGTTTCAATAAAGTGCCAAGTAAAGCCTTTGGGATCATGTTGGGTGATAGTTGATTTGATCTTGCTGAAAAACGGAAACTTTTGCACTCACAAAAATAATTCTCAGTTTTAACAGAAGAGGGATTTTGAGTTGATTCTTTTTGCAGAAGATTAATATACAAACTTCTCACATGGTCCTAATTTTTTCATAATTTTTGGATTAGCAGAACTATGGTTTGAGTACAGATTACTACAGACTGTTCTGTTTTTGACAGATTCTGTTTTCAATGCATAGTTTGCTTGTTTTCTAGTTTCTATGGCTTATATTGCTCAATATAAATTGTGGAAATGATATGCTACAGTAGGAATTGTGTGGAAACAATTATGAATCTTGTCTTTGACAGTACCAAAGTGAAATGGTTTGCTCTTTATCATACTAACCTATCTCACGAAGTTCCATTAAGTTTTGTGTGACTGAAGTTTTCAAGTTTTGGGTGAGATGTCGATGTGAGGAGAATAAGGAGTGACAATACCCTAAGCTTGGGGATGGACAAGGCACCCCAAGGTAATACTCAAGTAAGATCCAAGCAACTAAGCTTGGGGTTGCCCCGGAAGGCATCCCCTCTTTCGTCTCCAACATTATCGGTAACCTCATTTGGAGCTATGTTTTCATTTATCACATGATATGTGTTTTGCTTGGAGCATCATTTTATTTTGATAGAATTTTCTTTCTGTTATTTAGGATAATTTTTTGCATCTTTCATTTCAATAAAAGTGGCAATGATAGCCTTTGCCATGCTTATTTTGCGAGTATACATGTTGCTGTTTGAAAACAGAAAGTTTATCGATGTTGCAAAAATTCCCTAGGAAAGTCAGAATGTTATAAAATGTTGAAACTTTTTGCATAATAAGCTCTGATTAATTTTCTACAGTGTGGTAGAATTTCATAATGTTTGGAGTTGAATAAGTATTGATACTCTTGCATTCTTTACACACTGTACTGTTTTGGAAGATTGCTGTTATGTTTGCATATGTTTGCTTGTTTAATGATTCTATTTGAGGATAGGAGTATTAAATATGAAGAGTAATTTAGTATTAAATATTAAATAATAATTTTAGTGATTTGCTACAGTAGAGAATGATAAGGGTTTTGCATTGGTTTATACTAACTTTTCTCATGAGTCCTTGTTGAGTTTTGTGTGGATGAAGCTTTTGAGATTTAGGAAAACCGTGATATGAGAAGAAGTAAGGATACACAAAAGCTCAAGCTTGGGGATGACCCAGGCATCCCAGGATAATATTCAAGAAGTCTCAAGCATCTAAGCTTGGGGATGAACCGGTAGGCATCCCACCTTTCTTCTTTAACAATTATCGGTTAGTATCGGTTGAGCCTAAGTTTTTTGCTTCTTCACATGAGTTGTGCTACGCTTAGAATGTCAATTTGTTTTGTTTTGCTTACTATTTTAATAAAATACTTAGATATGAAAGTTTTTAAACAAAATAGATCCCTCAAATAGTTGCCAAGGAGGCTAAGTAAGCGGCATTCACATCCCGTCAACGAAGCCCTTTTCTCTGTCATTTACTCTTGTGTTTCATTTATATCCTATGAGTAAATTATTGAATAAATTGAATGTCATGAAGTTGAAATCATATCATGCTTAGTGGTAGCTTCACATTGGGTTTAGAAAGTGAAATCTTTTGAGGCTTGACAATCACAATATTGGTCATACAAGCAATTCATGAATAATTAGTATAAGGAAGAGAACTTTCACATGCAAATACACTATCTTAGAAATCTTTTGTGATTGTGAGCCCCCATCAAAATATTATATGCCAAAATTGTTGACGCTGGACAAGGAGGACAACGTAATGGTTTATGTTTGTTCATATTCACATAGAAGTTATATTGTCATAGATCCTCCAACAAGTGGTGCTTGCCCCCCATATTTGCTAGCCGAAAATTCCGCACCAAGTATAGATACTACTTGTGCATCCAAAAACCCTTAAACCCAAATATTATTTTCAAGTGTCCACCATACCTACCTAAGGATTGAGAAAGATCCTTCAAGTAAGTTGTCATCGGTGCAATAAGGCAATAAAAGTTGCTTCTAAAAGTGTTAGATCATTTAGTGTAAGATAAAATTGAGCGTTGTACGAACTTGTGATGGCAAAGCAATAAAAGCGACGGACTGCATAATAAAGGTTGCTATCATAAGGGGCAATATAACGTGGCGTTCTCTTGAACTAAGGGGTTGAGCATACAAACAAATAAGCACATGGCAACCTCTGATTTCCTCTGCGAAGCGCCTATCTTTTACTTTTCAGTATTTACTTTTATGCAAAGAGTCAAAGTTTTTCTCTCTATTCCTTTTTTATTTTTCTCTTTTGGCAAGCATCATGTGGTGAGGAAAGATCTAGGCACATATGTCCAGTTGAATATTGGTAGTATGAGTTTTTATTGTTGATATCACCGTTGAGGTGAATACGTTGGGAGGCAAAACAATAAGCCCCTATCTTTCTATGTGTTTGGTTGAAACGTTTTTCTCATGTGTATGCGGTGAGTGTTAGCAATCATAGAAGACTATATGATGGTTGAGTATGTGGAGCTCTTACTTAAACTCTGTTGAATAAGTTGAATTGCAATTGCTTGGTGACTAAGAACATAGGTTGTTGAGTTTCAAGAGAGTTCATTGTTTGAACCTTAACATGTGAATTGGTTGCTACTATAACATGAGAAATTTTATAAGAAAGAATTGCTATTATGATGCTAGGCAAAGTGATTGAAATTATCATTGATCAAACTTATGCACTTTGCAAGCATTCACACTTCATAAATTATTTCTTTTATCATTTACTTACTCGAGGATGACACGTCTCCAACGTATCTATAATTTTTTATTGTTCCATGCTATTATATTATCTGTTTTGGATGTTTAATAGGCTTTAATATACCTTTTAATATTATTTTTGGGACTAACCTATTAACCGAAAGCCCAGTGCAAATTGCTATTTTTTTGCCTATTTCAGTGTTTCGTAGAAAAGGAATATCAAACGGAATCCAAATAGAATGAAACCTTCGCGAGGATCTTTTTTGGAACAAACGCAATCCATGAGACTTGGAGTGGACGTCAAGGAAGCAGCAAGGAAGCCACGAGGCAGGAGGGCGCGCCCCCACCCTCGTGGGCCCAACCATCGGAGAGAGCCACAAAACACCTTTTCACCACCGCAACCTTCTGTACCCGTGAGATCCCGGCCTTTTCCAGCGCTCCGCCGGAGGGGGATTCGATCACGGAGGGCTTCTACATCAACACCATTGCCTCTCCGATGATGTGTGAGTATTTTACCACAGACCTTCGGGTCCATAATTATTAGCTAGACGGCTTCTTATCTCTCTTTGGATCTCAATACAAAGTTCTCCTCGATCTTCTTGGAGATCTATTCGATGTAACTCTTTTTGCAGTGTGTTTGTCGAGATCTGATGATTTGTGGGTTTATGAACATGATTATCTATGAATATTATTTGATTGTTCTCTGAATTCTTATATGCATGATTTGATATCTTTACAAGTCTATTCGAATTATCGGTTTAGTTTGGCCTACTAGATTGATCTTTCTTGCAGTGGCAGAAGTGCTTAGCTTTGGGTTCAATCTTGCGGTGCTCGATCCCAGTCACAGAAAGGGGAATGACATGTATTGTATTGTTGCCATCGAGGATAAAAAGATGGGGTTTATATCATATTGCTTGAGTTTATCCCTCTACATCATGTCATCTTGCCTAATGCGTTACTCTGTTCTTATGAACTTAATACTCTAGATGCATGCTCGATAGCGGTCGATGTGTGGAGTAATAGGCCCCCCTGGCGCGCCCAGGTGGGTTGTGCCCATGTCGGTGGCCTCCCGTACCCCCTCTTTGCACTATAAATTCCCAAATATTCTGAAATCCTTCGGGGTTAACCTAGTTCAGAAGTTCCGCCGCTGCAAGGTCTCTGTATCCACGAGAACCAATCTAGACCCCGTTCCGGCACCCTGCCGGAGGGGGGAATCATCTTCGGTGGCCATCTTCATCATCCCAGCGGCCACCACGATGAGAAGGGAGTAGTCCACCCTCGGGGCTGAGGGTTTGTACCAGTAGCTATGTGTTTTATCTCTCTCGCTCTCATGATCTATATCACGGGCTTTGTTAATATAGTCGGATCATATAATGTTGTGATGAATTGAATCTTTACCCTTTGAAGTTTGTCATGTCGGATTGAATATTCAGAGATGAGAACACATGATGTATGTCTTGTGGTATGAATACTTGAGGTGACATTGGGGTATCTTATTGACTCACTTGATATATGTTATGGCATTCAACTTGCGGATTCCCACGGTGATATTGGGGTAATCTTTGCATAGGGGTTGATGCACGTTTTTATTATCTTTTCTCCGATAGAAACTTTGGGGTCCCCTTGTAGTTCTTTGCGTGGATTGAGTATTATGAATATGAATTTGCTTTGGTGTTACTTTAGTACAAACTCTTGATTAGATCGATTGAAAAGAATAGCTTGCGTTATTTTAGTATGAACTCTAGGATAGATTGATCAGAAAGAATAGCTTTGAGGTGGTTTCGTACCCTACAAACAATTTCTATCTTTTGTTCTCCGCTAATAGGAACTCGAGAGTGATTCTTTATTGCACTTTGAGGGATAATCATATGATCCAGCTATGTTAGCATTGTTGAGAGGTTGCACTAGTGAAAGTATGGACCCTAGGTATCATTTTCAAGCATTGCAATACCTTTTTTGTGCCCCTTTACTATTTTCCACCTTGCTGTTTTTATTTATTCAGATTATAAAAATATATTTCTACCATCCATATTACACTTTTATCACCATCTCTTCGCCGAACTAGTGCACCTATACAATTTGCCATTGTATTGGATGTGTTGGGGACACAAGAGATTTCTTGTACTTGGTTGTAGGGTCGTTTGAGAGAGACTATCTTCATCCTATGCCTCCCACGGATTGATAAACCTTAGGTCATCCACTTGAGGGAAAATTGCTACTGTCCTACAAAACTCTACGCTTGGAGGCCCAACACGTGTCTACAAGAATAAAGTTGTGTAGTAGACATCACTGTCTCTGTTCATAAGCACCTTAGTGAATTTGTAACCTCCAACATGATGCAAAATGGACGTATCAACTCCCCCAAGCTTAGACCTCTCTTGTCCTCAAGCGAAAGCCGAAATCGAAAAATATGTCCACATGTTTAGAGATAGAGGTGTCGATAAAATAAAATACGGACATGAGGGCATCATGATCATCTTTAGAACAACAACATATAATGCCATATAATTTCTTATGCTAAAGTAACAATTCGTTCACAAGGTAAAGTATGAATCAGAAACTTTATTGAAAACTAAGAAACTATGATCTGAGTCATTGAAGCAATTGCAATTTATCATAACATCGGAAAGAGTCAATATAAGAGCTTTTTAGCAAGTCCACATATTCAACTATCATTTAATCTTTCACAATTGCTAACACTCATACGATACTTATGGGTACAAAGTTTCAATCGGACACAGAGAAAGATAGGGTCTTATAGTTTCGCCTCCCAACCTTTTACCTCAAGCGTAATGTCAACAGTAATACTTTATGATAACCTACATCCGAGTGGATATATATATATATATATATATATATATATATATATATATATATATATATATATATATATATATATATATATATATATACGGATCCCTCCAACACACAGAGCTTGCCAAAGGAAAAAATGTAAAAAGTAAAGGTGATGATCACCATGACTCTTGTATAAGGGTATAAGATAAAAGTAAAAGATAGGCCCTTCGCAGAGGGAAGCAGAGGTTGTCATGCACTTTTATGGTTGGATGCACAAAATCTTATTGCAAAATAAGGTCACTTTATATTGCCATTTGTGATAAGGACCTTTATTATGTAGTCCGTCGCTTTTATTTCTTCCATATCACAAGTTTGTATAAAGCTTATTTTCTTCACACTAATAGATCATACATATTTAGAGAGAAATTTTTATTGCTTGCACCAATGACAACTTACTTGAAGGATCTTACTCAATCCATAAGTAGGCATGCTGGACTCTCATGGCAAAACTGGTTTAAGGGATGTTTGGAAGCACAAGTAGTATCTCTAATTGGTGCAAAGAATTTGGCTATCATGAGAGGGAAATGCAAGCTCAACATGTTGGATGATCCATGATAATATAACTTTTATTTGGATATAAGAAAACATAACCCATTATGTTGTCTTCTTTGTCCAACATCAACTTTTTAACATGTCATATTTTAATGAGTGCTCACAATTACAAAAGATGTCCAAGATAGTATATTTATATGTGAAGCCTCTCTTTCTTTATTACTTCCTATTAATTGCAACAATAACCAAAACTATGTTTGTCAACTCTCAACAACTTTCATTCATCATACTCTTTATATGTAAAGTCATTACTCTCCATAAGATCAATATATGATCTTTTTATTTCTTTTTATTCTTTCCTTTATTTCATTCCCTCAAGATCATAGCAAGAAAGCAAAGCCCTCAACTAAAAACTAGTCTTTATTATATATAATTCACGAACTCGATTACATAGATAGAGATCAAAACAAAACTCAAGTCTACATCATACTAAAACTTTTTTCTACTAGATCGAGATATAACCAAAAGGATCAAACTAAGAAAAATGATAAAAGTAAAGGTGTGATGGTGATATGATACTAGGGCACCTCCCCCAAGTTTGGAAGTTGCCAAGGGGAGTACCCATACCCATGTATTTATGTCTCTTTCTTCGAAGGTGGTGATGATGCAGTTGTTGATGAAGTAGTGCCACACTTCGAGCGCAGGAGAAACTCCAATCTATGAATGATGCTCTCGAGGGTAATGATATGCTCTTGCAACAGAATATTTTCATGGGTAAGATATTTGTTTTGCACACGAACTAATTCAATGATCTTGAAAGCTTCAATTTCAATAGGGTAAGATGACTGTAATAAAGTTGAAGGATGTCTTCTTCTTCTGCTACCGGAACTTGATCTTCCACGACCTTCTTGATCTTATCACCCTCGTTGATTTCCCCAAGTTCTTCTTGTTGGGGAACGTAGTAATTTCAAAAAAAATCCTACGCACACGCAAGATCATGGTGATGCATAGCAATGAGAGGGGAGAGTGTTGTCTACGTACCCTCGTAGACCGAAGCAGAAGCGTTGACGCAACGTAGAGGAAGTAGTCGTACGTTCTCCTAGCGATCCAACCGATCACAGCACCGTTACTCCGGCACCTCCGAGTTCTTGGCACACGTTCAGCTCGATGACGATCCCCGGGCTCCGATCCAGCAAAGCGTTGAGGAAGAGTTCCGTCAGCACGACGGCGTGGTGACGATCTTGATGTGTTACCGGCGCAGGGCTTCGCCTAAGCACTGCAACAATATAACCGAGGTGGAATTTGGTGGAAGGGGGCACCGCACACGGCTAAGGAACGATCCGTAGATCAACTTGTGTGTTTTAGGGTGCTCCCCTGCCCCCGTATATAAAGGAGCCAAGGGGGAGGGGCTGGCCGGCCAAGCCTGGCCCGCTAGGAGAGTCCTACTCCCTCTGGGAGTAGGATTCCCCCCCCCCCCAATCCTAGTTGGACTAGGATTCTCCAAGGGGGAGAGAGAGAGAGAGGGGCCGGCCACCTCTCCTAGTCCTAATAGGACTAGGGGAAGGGGGAGGCGCGCAGCCCATGAGGGCAGCCCTCTCTCCTCTCCACCAAGGCCCATGTTGGCCCATCATGCTCCCGGGGGGTTCCGGTAACTCTCCCGGTATTCCGGTAAAATCCTGATTTCACCTGGAACACATCCGATGTCCAAACATAGGCTTCCAATATATCATTCTTTACGTCTCGACCATTTCGAGACTCCTCGTCATGTCCGTGATCACATCCGGGACTCCGAACTCCTTCGGTACATCAAAATGCATAAACTCATAATAATTGTCATCGTAACGTTAAGCGTGCGGACCCTACGGTTCGAGAACAATGTAGACATGACCGAGACACGTCTCCGGTCAATAACCAATAGCGGGACCTGGATGCCCATATTGGCTCCTACATATTCTACGAAGATCTTTATCGGTCAGACCGCATAACAACATACGTTGTTCCCTTTGTCATCGGTATGTTACTTGCCCGAGATTCGATCGTCGGTATCCAATACCTAGTTCAATCTCATTACCGGCAAGTCTCTTTACTCGTTACGTAATACATCATCTCGCAACTAACTCATTGGTTGCAATGCTTGCAAGGCTTTATGTGATGTGCATTACCGAGAAGGCCCTGAGATACCTCTCCGACATTCGGAGTGACAAATCCTAATCTCGAAATATGCCAACCCAACAAATACTTTCGGAGACACCTGTAGAGCACCTTTATAATCACTCAGTTACGTTGTGACGTTTGGTAGCACACAAAGTGTTCCTACGGTAAACGGGAGTTGCATAATCTCATAGTTAAAGGAACATGTATAAGTCATGGATAAAAGCAATAGCAACATACTAAACGATCGGGTGTTATGCTAATGGAATGGGTCATGTCAATCAGATCATTCAACTAATGATGTGATCTCGTTAATCAAATAACAACTCTTTGTTCATGGTTAGGAAACATAACCATCTTTGATTAATGAGCTAGTCAAGTAGAGGCATACTAGTGACACTCTGTTTGCCTATGTATTCACACATGTATTATTTTTCCAGTTAATACAATTCTAGCATGAATAATAAACATTTATCATGACATGTAAGGAAATAAATAATAACTTTATTATTGCCTCTAGGGCATATTTCCTTCAGTCTCCCACTTGCACTAGAGTCAATAATCTAGATTACAAAGTAATGATTCTAACACCCATGGAGTCTTGGTGCTGATCATGTTTTGCTCGTGGAAGAGGCTTAGTCAACGGGTCTGCAACATTCAGATCCGTATGTATCTTGCATATCTCTATGTCTCCCACCTGGACTAAATCCCGGATGGAGTTGAAGCGTCTTTTGATGTGTTTGGTTCTTTTGTGAAATCTGGATTCCTTTGCCAAGGCAATTGCACCAGTATTGTCACAAAAGATTTTCATTGGACCCGATACGCTAGGTACAACACCTAGATCGGATATGAACTCCTTCATCCAGACTCCTTCATTAGCTGCTTCCGAAGCAGCTATGTACTCAGCTTCACATGTAGATCCCGCCACGACGCTTTGTTTAGAACTGCACCAACTGACAGCTCCACCGTTTAATGTAAATACGTATCCGGTTTGCGATTTAGAATCGTCCGGATCAGTGTCAAAGCTTGCATCAACGTAACCTTTAACGACGAGCTCTTTGTCACCTCCATAAATGAGAAACATATCCTTAGTCCTTCTCAAGTACTTAAGGATGTTCTTGACCGCTGTCCAGTGATCCACTCCTGGATTACTTTGGTACCTGCCTGCTAAGCTTACAGCAAGGCACACATCAGGTCTGGTACACAGCATTGCATACATGATAGAGCCTATGGCTGAAGCATAGGGAACATTTTTCATTTTCTCTCTATCTTCTGCGGTGGTCGGGCATTGAGTCTTTCATACCTTGTAACACAGGCAAGAACCCTTTCTTTGCCTGATCCATTTTGAACTTCTTCAAAACTTTGTCAAGGTATGTGCTTTGTGAAAGTCCTATTAAGCGTCTTGATCTATCTCTATAGATCTTAATGCCCAATATGTAAGCAGCTTCACCGAGGTCTTTCATCGAAAAACTCTTATTCAAGTATCCCTTTATGCTATCCAGAAATTCTATATTATTTCCGATCAGTAATATGTCATCCACATATAATATCAGAAATGCTACAGAGCTCCCACTCACTTTCTTGTAAATACAGGCTTCTCCAAAAGTCTGTATAAAACCAAATGCTTTGATCACACTATCAAAGCGTTTATTCCAACTCCGAGAAGCTTGCACCAGTCCATAAATGGATCGCTGGAGCTTGCACACTTTGTTAGCTCCCTTTGGATCGACAAAACCTTCTGGTTGCATCATATACAACTCTTCTTCCAGAAATCCATTCAGGAATGTAGTTTTGACATCCATTTGCCAAATTTCATAATCATAAAATGCGGCAACTGCTAACATGATTCAGACAGACTTAAGCATCGCTACGGGTGAGAAAGTCTCATCGTAGTCAATCCCTTGAACTTGTCGAAAACCTTTTGCAACAAGTCGAGCTTTATAAACAGTAACATTACCATCAGCGTCAGTATTCTTCTTAAAAATCCATTTATTCTCAATTGCTTGCCGATCATCGGGCAAGTCAACCAAAGTCCACACTTTGTTCTCATGCATGGATCCCATCTCAGATTTCATGGCCTCAAGCCATTTTGTGGAATCTGGGCTCACCATTGCTTCTTCATAGTTCGTAGGTTCATCATGGTCTAGTAACATGACTTCCAAAATAGGATTACCGTACCACTCTGGTGCGGATCTTACTCTGGTTGATCTACGAGGTTCAGTAGAAACTTGATCTGAAGTTTCATGATTATCATTAGCTTCCTCCCTATTTGGTGTAGGTGTCACAGAAACTGATTTCTGTGACGTACTACTTCTCAATAAGGGAGTAGATACAGTTATCTCGTCAAGTTCTACTTTCCTACCACTCACTTCTTTCGAGAGAAACTCCTTCTCTAGAAAGTTTCCGACTTTAGCAACAAAAATCTTGCCTTCGGATCTGTGATAGAAGGTGTACCCAACAGTCTCCTTTGGGTATCCTATGAAGACACATATTTCCGATTTGGGTTCGAGCTTATCAGGTTGAAGCTTTTTCACATAAGCATCGCAGCCCCAAACTTTAAGAAACGACAACTTTGGTTTCTTGCCAAACCATAGTTCATAAGGCGTCGTCTCAACGGATTTTGATGGTGCCCTATTTAACGTGAATGCGGCCGTCTCTAAAGCATAACCCCAAAATGATAGCGGTAAATCGGTAAGAGACATCATAGATCGTACCATATCTAGTAAAGTACGATTACGACGTTCGGACACACCATTACGTTGTGGTGTTTCGGGTGGCGTGAGTTGCGAAACTATTCCGCATTGTTTCAAATGTAGACCAAACTCGTAACTCAAATATTCTCCTCCACGATCAGATCGTAGAAACTTTATTTTCTTGTTACGATGATTTTCCACTTCACTCTGAAATTCTTTGAACTTTTCAAATGTTTCAGACTTGTGTTTCATTAAGTAGATATACCCATATCTGCTTAAATCATCAGTGAAGGTGAGAAAATAACGATATCCGCCACGAGCCTCAACATTCATTGGACCACATACATCAGTATGTATGATTTCCAATAAATCCGTTGCTCTCTCCATAGTACCGGAGAACGGTGTTTTAGTCATCTTGCCCATAAGGCACGGTTCGCAAGTGCCAAGTGATTCATAATCAAGTGACTCCAAAAGTCCATCAGTAGGAGTTTCTTCATGCGTTTTACACCGATATGACCTAAACGGCAGTGCCACAAATAAGTTGCACTATCATTATCAACTCTGCATCTTTTGGCTTCAACATTATGAATATGTGTATCACTACTATCAAGATTAAGTAAGAACAAACCATTCTTTAATGGTGCATGACCATAAATGATATTACTCATATAAATAGAACAACCATTATGTGACGCCCCCGATTCAATCGTACACTAATCATGCACGCAAATGTGTACGATCAAGATCAGGGACTCACAGGAAGATATCACAACACAACTCTACAAATAAAATAAGTCATACAAGCATCATAATACAAGCCAGGGGCCTCGAGGGCTCGAATACAAGTGCTCGATCATAGACGAGTCAGCGGAAGCAACAATATCTGAGTACAGACATAAGTTAAACAAGTTTGCCATAAGATGGCTAGCACAAACTGGGATACAGATCAAACAAGGCGCATGCCTCCTGCATGGGATCCTCCTAACTACTCCTGGTCATCGTCAGCGGGCTGCACGTAGTAGTAGGCACCTCCAGAGTAGTAGGAGTCATCGTCGACGGTGGCGTCTGGATCCTGGGCTCCGACATCTGGTTGCGACAACCGGGTAGAAGGGAAAGGGGAAAAAGGGGGAGAAAAGCAACCGTGAGTACTCATCCAAAGTACTCGCAAGCAAGGAGCTACACTACATATGCATGGATATATGTGTAAAGGGCCATATCAGTGGACTGAACTGCAGAATGCCAGAATAAGAGGGGGATAGCTAGTCTTATCGAAGACTACGCTTCTGGTCGCCTCCGTCTTGCAGCAGGAAGAAGAGAGTAGACTGAAGTCCTCCAAGTAGCATCGTATAGCATAATCCTACCTGGCGATCCCCTCCTAGATGCCCTGTTAGAGAGCAATCACCGGGTTGTATCTGGCACTTGGAAGGGTGTGTTTTATTAAGTATCCGGTTATAGTTGTCATAAGGTCAAGGTACAACTCCGGGTCGTCCTTTTACCGAGGGACACGGCTATTTGAATAGATAAACATCCCTGCAGGGGTGCACCACATAGCCCAACACGCTTGATCCCATTTGGCCGGACACACTTTTCTGGGTCATGCCCGGCCTCGGAAGATCAACACGTCATAGCCCCACCTAGGCACAACAGAGAGGTCAGCACGCCGGTCTAAACCTAAGCGCGCAGGGGTCTGGGCCCATCGCCCTGAGCACACCTGCACGTTGCATACGCGGCCGGAGAGCAGACCTAGCAACCTCCATTTCAAAGGAAGTCACGTTACGCGGTCCAACCCGGCGCGCGCCGCTCAGTCGCTGACGTCACGAAGTGCTTCGGCTGATACCACGACGTCGGGATACCCATAACTACTCCCGCGTAGGTGGTCAGTGCGTATAGACCAAATGGTCAGACTCAGATCAAATACCCAGATCTCGTTAAGCGTGTTAAGTATCCGCGAACGCCGACCAGGGCCAGACCCACCTCTCTCCTAGGTGGTCTGAACCTGCCCTGTCGCTTCGCCTCAAAGTAACAGTCGGGGGCCGTCGGGAACCCAGGCCCACCTCTACCGGGATGGAGCCACCTGCCCCTTCAGCCCCCATCTCCGAACAGTATCACATGTAATGTAACAGTGTATAGTATATAGTATATGTCCGCGATCACTTCCCGAAGTGATCACGGCCCAGTAGTATAGCATGGCAGACGGACCAGAGTGTAGGGCCACTGATGGAACACTAGCATCCTATACTAAGCAAGTAGGATGGAAGGTAAAGGTATCAACAGCAGTATCAAAGACAGGCTATGCAACAGGATAGGAATAACGAAAGCAGTAACATGCTACACTACTCTAATGCAAGCAGTATAGAGGAGAGTAGGCGATATCTGGTGATCAAGGGGGGGGGCTTGCCTGGTTGCTCTGGCAAGAG
Organism: Aegilops umbellulata; assembly: GCA_032464435.1. Lineage (NCBI taxonomy): Eukaryota > Viridiplantae > Streptophyta > Magnoliopsida > Poales > Poaceae > Aegilops > Aegilops umbellulata. Next base: position 152,035,077 of record CP136058.1, on the reverse strand, counting down.
AGAGGGGTCGTCAACTCCGTAGTCGATCGGGGTACCAACAGTAGCGTCAGTCTCGTAGTCTACCGGAAAGAAGTAACGAAGGGGGAACAAAATAAATAACAGAGCAATCGAATGTAACACAAAGCAAGACGCGGCAATACGTTGTGCTAGGGGTGACCTAACGCAGGGATAGGTGATACCGGCGAAGGGGTCGAACATCCGGGAAAGTATCCCCGGTGTTTCGTGTTTTCGGGCAGAGGAGCCGGAGGTGGAAAGTTGCGAGTTTGATATGTTAGGGATGCGTGGCGGACGAACGGGTTGCGTATCCGGGTTCGTCTCGTCGTTCTGAGCAACTTTCATGTTGAAAATATTTTAATCCGAGTTACGGATTAAAAGATATGATTTTCTAAAGATTTTATTAATTTCTGGAATTAAATTAATTATTTAATCTAACATTATCCAAAACAGTGTTTGCTGACGTCATCATGACGTCAGCAGTCAACAGGGGTGTTGACTAGTCAAGCTGACGTGTGGGTCCCACCTGTCATTCTGTGATTAAGCTAATCAGGGTTATCTAACTAATTACTAATTAATTAGATTAATTAGTTAATTAGGTTAATCTAATTATTATTAATTAACTTAATTAATTCCTTATTTATTTATTTAATTAATTAATTAATTATTATTATTATTATTTTTACTTTTTTTTTAAATACGTTCTCAGGGGCGGGTCCCCCATGTCAGTGCCCTAGAGGGCCAAACGGGGGCGGACCGGGCGCGGGTTAGCGGGCGCGGGCGCCTGTGGCCGAGGCCACCGCAGCGAGGGCGCGAGGCCTAGCTGCGCCGGTGGCCTCGATCGACACCGGGAGGGGGCGGGGAGCAGGGGTCGGCCCCGGAGGGCGGCGGCCCTGGCGGGCGCGGCCAGGCGACGCGGGAGGGAGGCGGTGGTGGCTGGGCGGCGAGCGTGTCGGGGGGAAAGCAGGGGGGTACAGGCCGGTGGCCTGAGGCGGGGCGGAGAGCTGCGGCCGGGCGCCGCCACGACGGGCGCGCGCGCGCGTCGGCGCGGCCGGCCACGGCGCGGGCACGGGGGCCGGACGGCGTGCGGAACAGAGGGGAGAGGAGGAGCGGCCAGAGGCGCGTCCATGGACGCCGGGGCGCGGTCAGGGCGCGTCGCGCAGGGGCACGCCGGCGAGCGGCGAGGTGGCGCCAGGTGAGAGCGGGCGCGGGCGCACGACGGCGCGTCGTGCGGTGAGCAGGGGAGGAGGGGCGGTGAGTGCGGTCGCGGCGATGGCCAGAGGCACGCGCCGGTGCGGCGAGCCGTTCGGGGCCCGGTCGGCGAGTGTGCCCGGCGACAGAGGGGGAAGAAGAGAGGAGCTCACGGGGAGGGGCGCAGGGTCTCGGGAGCTTGCTCGGGGCAGGTCGAGGGGGGCGACGGGGACGAGCGGGCGACGGGGAGGAGGCGGCCCGGCGAGGGAGGAGCTCCGGGCGGCGGCGTCGTTCTCCTCCCGATCCAATCGGGAGTGAGGGGGAGAGGGGGCGCGAGTGGGGGAGTGGGAGGAGGCGGCTAGGGTTACGGGGGGAGTGGGGGATATGGGGCGCAGGGGTGGGCCGGCCTGGCGGCGAGGTGTGCGTTGGCTGGGCCGGGTGGCCCAGCGGGGGGGGGGGGGTGTTTCCCTTTCTTTTTTTTATGTTTGTTTTACTTTTTTGTATTTTCTTTTCTGTTTAAATTGTTTAATCCATTTAGCCATTTTATAAAAATGTATTTACTTCACCACAATTACCTTTGTAATATTCGGCAACCACCGAACAATTTTGTTTAATTTTTTGAAAACTTTTATTGTTATCAGTAATTTGAATCTGAGTTTCGAACGGTTTCGGATTATTGCGAGGTTAGCAACAGTAACACAGATGACATGGCATCATCAGAAAAGTTTTACTGTAGCCAAATTATCCGGGGGTTACAAATCTCCTCCACTACAAGAAATCTCGTCCCGAGATTTAAGAGGGGTGAATAACCGTCTCGCATCAAACAAGATCCAGATATAATGTTCATGCTCAACGCTGGTACTAAATAACAATTATTTAGATCTAATATTAATCCCGAAGGTAGATGTAGAGGTAGCGTGCCGACCGCGATCACATCGACTTTGGAACCATTTCCCACGCGCATCGTCACCTCGTCCTTAGCCAATCTTCGCTTAATCCGTAGCCCCTGTTTTGAGTTGCAAATATTAGCAACAGAACCAGTATCAAATACCCAGGTGCTACTGCGAGAATTAGTAAGGTATACATCAATAACATGTATATCATATATACCTTTGTTAACCTTGCCATCCTTCTTATCCGCCAAATACTTGGGGCAGTTCCGCTTCCAGTGACCAGTCTGCTTGCAATAGAAGCACTCAGTTTCAGGCTTAGGTCCAGACTTGGGTTTCTTCTCTTGATTAGCAACTTGCTTGCTGTTCTTTTTGAAGTTCCCCTTTTTCTTCCCTTTGCCCTTTTTCTTGAAACTAGTGGTTTTGTTAACCATCAACACTTGATGCTCCTTTTTGATTTCTACCTCCGCGGCTTTCAGCATCGCGAAGAGCTCGGGCATAGTTTTGGTCATCCCTTGCATATTATAGTTCATCACGAAGCTCTTGTAATTCTTCTGTGCAGCAATGAGGATAATCCTCAAGTTACGGACCCAGTCCGTGTAATTGCTACCATCATCTTTCAACTTTGTTTTCTCAAGGAACGCATTAAAATTCAACGGAACAACAGCACGAGCCATCTATCTACACAACATAGACAAGCAAGATACTATCAGGTACTAAGTTCATGATAAATTTTAAGTTCAATTAATCATATTACTTAAGAACTCCCACTTAGATAGACATCCCTCTAATCCTCTAAGTGATCACGTGATCCAAATCAACTAAACCATGTCCGATCATCACGTGAGATGGAGTAGTTTCAATGGTGAACATCACTATGTTGATCATATCTACTATATGATTCACGCTCGACCTTTCGGTCTCCGTGTTCCGAGGCCATATCTGTTATATGCTAGGCTCGTCAAGTTAAACCTGAGTATTCCGCGTGTGCAACTGTTTTGCACCCGTTGTATTTCAACGTAGAGCCTATCACACCCGATCATCACGTGGTGTCTTAGCACGAAGAACTTTCGCAACGGTGCATACTCAGGGAGAACACTTCTTGATAATTTAGTGAGAGATCATCTTATAATGCTACCGTCAATCAAAGCAAGATAAGATGCATAAAAGATAAACATCACATGCAATCAATATAAGTGATATGATATGGCCATCATCATCTCGTGCTTGTGATCTCCATCTTCGAAGCACCGTCATGATCACCATCGTCACCGGCGCGACACCTTGATCTCCATCGTAGCATCGTTGTCGTCTCGCCAATCTTATGCTTCCACGACTATCACTACCGTTTAGTAATAAAGTAAAGCATTACATCGCGATTGCATTGCATACAATAAAGCGACAACCATATGGCTCCTGCTAGTTGCCGATAACTCGGTTACAAAACATGATCATCTCATACAATAAAATTTAGCATCATGCCTTGACCATATCACATCACAACATGCCCTGCAAAAACAAGTTAGACGTCCTCTACTTTGTTGTTGCAAGTTTTACGTGGCTGCTATGGGCTTAAGCAAGAACTCATCTTACCTACACATCAAAACCACAACGATAGTTTGTTAAATAGACTCCGTTTTAACCTTCTCAAGGACCGGGCGTAGCCACACTCGGTTCAACTAAAGTTGGAGAGACAGTCTTCCGCAAGCCATCTATGTGCAAAGCACTTCGAGGGAACCGGTCTCGCGTAAGAGTACGCGTAAGGTTGGTCCGGATCGTCTCGTCCAACAATACCGCTGAACCAAAATATGACATGCTGGTAGGCAGTATGACTTGTATCGTCCACAACTCACTTGTGTTCTACTCGTGCAAATAACATCAAACCATAAAAACCTAGGCTCGGATGCCACTGTTGGGGAACGTAGTAATTTCAAAAAAATTCCTACGCACACGTAAGATCATGGTGATGCATAGCAACGAGAGGGGAGAGTGTTGTCTACGTACCCTCGTAGACCGAAGCGGAAGCGTTGACGCAACATAGAGGAAGTAGTCGTACGTTCTCCTCGCGATCCAACCGATCACAGCACCGTTACTCCGGCACCTCCGAGTTCTTGGCACACGTTCAGCTCGATGACGATCCCCGGGCTCCGATCCAGCAAAGCGTCGAGGAAGAGTTCCGTCAGCACGACGGCGTGGTGACGATCTTGATGTGTTACCGGCGCAGGGCTTCGCCTAAGCACTGCAACGATATAACCGAGGTGGAATTTGGTGGAAGGGGGCACCGCACACGGCTAAGGAACGATCTGTAGATCAACTTGTGTGTTTTAGGGTGCTCCCCTGCCCCCGTATATAAAGGAGCCAAGGGGGAGGGGCTGGCCGGCCAAGCCTGGCGCGCCAGGAGAGTCCTACTCCCTCTGGGAGTAGGATTCCCCCCCCCCAATCCTAGTTGGACTAGGATTCTCCAAGGGGGAGAGAGAGAGGGGCCGGCCACCTCTCCTAGTCCTAATAGGACTAGGGGAAGGGGGGAGGCGCGCAGCCCATGAGGGCAGCCCTCTCTCCTCTCCACCAAGGCCCATGTTGGCCCATCATGCTCCCGGGGGGTTTCGGTAACTCTCCCGGTATTCCGGTAAAATCCTGATTTCACCTGGAACACATCCGATGTCCAAACATAGGCTTCCAATATATCATTCTTTACGTCTCGACCATTTCGAGACTCCTCGTCATGTCCGTGATCACATCCGGGACTCCGAACTCCTTCGGTACATCAAAATGCATAAACTCGTAATAATTGTCATCGTAACGTTAAGCGTGCGGACCCTACGGTTCGAGAACAATGTAGACATGACCGAGACACGTCTCCGGTCAATAACCAATAGCGGGACCTGGATGCCCATATTGGCTCCTACATATTCTACGAAGATCTTTATCGGTCAGACCGCATAACAACATACGTTGTTCCCTTTGTCATCGGTATGTTACTTGCCCGAGATTCGATCGTCGGTATCCAATACCTAGTTCAATATCGTTACCGGCAAGTCTCTTTACTCGTTCCGTAATACATCATCTCGCAACTAACTCATTGGTTGCAATGCTTGCAAGGCTTTATGTGATGTGCATTACCGAGAAGGCCCTGAGATACCTCTCCGACATTCGGAGTGACAAATCCTAATCTCGAAATATGCCAACCCAACAAATACTTTCGGAGACACCTGTAGAGCACCTTTATAATCACTCAGTTACGTTGTGACGTTTGGTAGCACACAAAGTGTTCCTACGGTAAACGGGAGTTGCATAATCTCATAGTTAAAGGAACATGTATAAGTCATGGATAAAAGCAATAGCAACATACTAAACGATCGGGTGCTATGCTAATGGAATGGGTCATGTCAATCAGATCATTCAACTAATGATGTGATCTCGTTAATCAAATAACAAATCTTTGTTCATGGTTAGGAAACATAACCATCTTTGATTAATGAGCTAGTCAAGTAGAGGCATACTAGTGACACTCTGTTTGCCTATGTATTCACACATGTATTATGTTTCCATTTAATACAATTCTAGCATGAATAATAAACATTTATCATGACATGTAAGGAAATAAATAGTAACTTTATTATTGCCTCTAGGGCATATTTCCTTCACTTCTCTCTTCATCTCTATCTTCATTAGCCAAGCATCATCACCCGTGTTGTTGGAGGAGGGAGACGACATGATGCCTGGCCTTGAAAACTCTGGCACAAAATAACTCAAAACAAAAACAGGGGATATTGCCGTGGTACAATGGTCAAAACCTTCGGGAGATTATATAATGAATTTTTACCGACCAAAAGAAGTTTCGCGCAAGAAAACAGAGTCCGGAGGGCACACGAGGTGGCCACAAGGTAAGGGGGCGCGCCCAGGGGGTAGGGCGCACCCTCCACCCTTGCGGTCGCCTCGTGTCTCTTTCGGACTATTTTTAATTTTCCTAATTTTTAAATATTCCAAAACGGAGAAAATTTGCTATTGGAACAGTTTTGGAGCCGGTTTACTTAACGTACCACATACCTATTCCTTCTTGGAGTCTAAAACGCTTTGGAAAGTGTCCCTTATTGTCGGTGTACTAAAGTAGGGGTACCTTAGTACCCCAGACTTGTGCACGGGCAGTTGTAGCACCCTGCGGCGAGGCCCGCCCAGGAAGCGCCAAGAGAAGACCAAGCATTCAAGACAAGGACCCCGGCAAGAGGAGCTTGCCGGGCCAAGAAGACAAGGCCCCGGCAAGAGGAGCTTGCCGGGACGACTAAGCCCATGCAATACCATCCAAGAACAAAGTATAAGAGACAGAAGATCGAGACCCCGACAAGAGGAGCTTGTCGGGAAGGCCGAACCCAGGCACCACAAGAGAAGCCCGCCACGGCGCGCCATGCGCCCCGGCAAGGCCTGATAGCCGGCAAGCTATCAGGCACAGGAAGACGACCCCCGCGGCAAGCCACTTGCCGCGGCAAATCGCCACCTCAGGACTGCGCTCCAGCTCGCCCGCCCACGCGTCGCTCCGGGGCACCCCCCAAGGGCACGTGGCGGGGCACCGCGCAGCCTGGGGCATGCGGAGGCATGCAGCCACCATCGTGGCGAGCGGTGGCGCACCTAACGGTCCGCCTCGGTGCTGTCCAGGCGACCGTGACGGGCATTTAATGCCCTTGTCCCCTACCGTCAGAAGTAGGTATGATAACACTGTGCCGCGCTGCAGCGCCACTGTTCCCGCACTGTTACAACTTCCACCCCTTTTACACTTTTACCCCTTTCTCTTACGTTGACACCTGTCGGTGACCCCTTTGCGCTATAAAAGGAGGCCCGTGTGCAACGTAGAGGGGGGCGGGTTCCAAGGGTTCGGACATTCGGAGACCCAGAGGTTCCAAGGTTCGGACATTCGGACACCCAGGGGCCGGGTTCCGGGGGTTCGGAGATTGGGAATCCAGACAGCTATACGCTCGGTGTAGCTAGCTCTCCAAGCTCCCGAGCTCTCCAGTTCAATACAACCAAGCAGGAGTAGGGTTTTACGCGTCCGTCGCGGCCCGAACCTGGGTAAACCGCCCGTGTGCTCGCCTCGATCTGCTCTCTGTGCTCCCTCCGCCCCCCTCACCGGACAACGAAAGGGGCTCCGGCCCCATAGGTGCTCGCGGGGGACGCCGTCCGCCCCGACACTTATGTACTCCTCCAGTGTTACGGTATAAATAATATTGGTCTCAACATTTATGGGATTACCTGAGATATAATGTTTGATTCTTTGACCGTTTACCACTTTCGGATTTGTGCCTTCGGCGTTGTTGATTTTTATGGCACTGGAACGATAGACCTCCTCGATAATGTAAGGACCTTCCTGTTTAGAGACAAGATTTCCTGCAAAATCTTAAATGAGAGTTGTATAGCAAAACATGATCACCTACATTAAACTCACGCTTTTGTGTCCTTTTATCATGCCATCTTTTAACCTTTTCTTTAAACAACTTGGCATTCTCATAGGCTTGTGTTCTCCATTCATCAAGTGAGCTAATGTCAAATAACCTCTTCTCACCGGAAAGTTTGAAATCATAATTAAGCTCTTTAATAGCCCAATATACCTTATGTTCCAGTTCGAGAGGTAAGTGACATGCTTTTCCATAAACCATTTTATACGGAGACATACCCACAGGGTTCTTATAAGCAGTTCTATAATCCCATAATGCATCATCAAGTTTCTTAGACCAATTCTTTCTGGATCTATTAAAAGTCTTTTGCAAAATCAATTTAATCTCTCTATTGCTCAATTCTACTTGACCACTAGACTGAGGATGATATGGAGATGCAATTCTATGGTTAACATCATATTTAGCAAGCATTTTACGGAAAGCACCATGAATAAATGTGAAACACCATCAGTCATTAAATATCTAGGGACCCCAAACGTCGGAAATAACTTCTTTGAGCATCTTAATATAAGTGTTATGATCAGCACTACTAGCTGGAATAGCTTCTACCCACTTAGTAACGTAACCAACAACAACTAAAATATGTGTATACCTATTAGAGGAAGGAAAAGGTCCCATATAATCAAAGCCCCAAACATCAAATGGTTCAATAACAAGTGAATAATTCATAGGCAATTCTTGACGTCTACTAATATCACCAATTCTTTGGCATTCATTAGAAGACAAGACAAACTTACGAGCATCCTTGAAGAGAGTAGGCCAATAAAAACCGGATTGCAATACCTTGTGTGCAGTTCTATCTCCAGCATGGGGTCCTCCGTAAGAATTGGAGTGGCACTTGCATAGGATCTGCCCCTGTTCATGCTCAGGTACGCAACGTCTAATAACACCATCTACTCCTTTATAAAGGTGTGGGTCATCCCAAAAGTAGAAAAACTTTTTTCTTTTGGTGGTATGTGAAACTAGGTGGTATAAATTTAGCAACAATGTAATTAGCATAATCAGCATACCATGGAGCATTACGAGAAGCATTTATGACAACTAGTTGTTCATCAGGAAAGCTATCATCAATAGGTAGTGGGTCATCAAGAACATTTTCTGACCTAGACAAGTTGTCTGCAACGAGGTTCTCAGCTCCCTTTCTGTCAATAATATGCAAATCAAATTCTTGTAATAAGAGAACCCATCTAATAAGTCTAGGTTTAGCATCTTTCTTTTCCATAAGGTATTTAATAGCAGCATGATCAGTGTGAACAGTTACTTTGGAATCAACATTATAAGATCTGGACTTATCACAAGGAAACACAACTGCTAAAAATTCTTTTTCAGTAGTAGCATAATTTCTTTGGGCACTGTCTAGAGTTTTACTAGCATAATGAATAACATTCAATTTCTTATCAACTCTTTTTCCTAGAACAACACCAATAGCATAATCACTAGCATCTCACATAATTTCAAAGGGTAAATTCCAATCTGGTGGCGGAACAATAGGTGCAGAAATCAAGGCTTTCTTAAGTATTTCAAATGCTTCTACACAATCATCATCAAAAACAAAAGGAACATCTTTTTGCAAGAGATTAGTGAGAGGCCTAGAAATTTTAGAGAAATCTTTAATAAACCTCCTATAGAAACCAACATGACCAAGGAAACTTCTTATACCTTTGATATCTTTAGGACACGACATCTTTCCATTAGCATCTACTTTAGCTTTATCAACTTCAATACCTCTTTTAGAAATTTTATGCCCCAAGGCAATACCTTCATTAGCCATAAAGTGGCAGTTCTCCCAATTCAAGACAAGGTTAGTTTCTTCACATCTCTGCAAAAATTGATCAAGGTTGCTTAAGTAATCATCAAAAGAAGTTCCATAAATGGAGAAATCATCCATGAAAACCTCAACAATCTTGTCACAAAAATCAGAGAATATAGCACTCATACATCTTTGAAAGGTAGCAGGTGCATTGCATAAACCAAAAGGCATACGTCTATAAGCAAAGGTACCGAAAGGGCAAGTAAAAGTGGTCTTTTCCTGATCATCATTTAACACAGGTATTTGAGAGAAACCAAAATAACCATCTAGAAAGTAGAAATGTGTATGTTTGGATAATCTTTCTAGCATTTGATCAATAAAAGGTAGAGGGTAATGATCTTTCCTAGTAGCTTTATTCAATATGCAAAAATCAATTATCATTATATAACCTGTAACAATTCTTTGTGGAATCAATTCATTCTTATCATTAGGAACAATAATAATACCTCCCTTCTTAGGGACACAATGAACAAGACTTGCCCATCTACTATCAGCAATAAGATAAGTTATACCTGCCTCCAGAAGCTTTAGTATTTCATTTCTAACCACTTCTTTCATCTTATGATTTAACATTCGTTGGTGATCAACAACTGGTTTAGCATCAGGATCCAATTTAATTTTGTGCTGACATAGAGTGGGAGTAATACCCTTAAGAGCATCAAGAGTATATGGAATAGCAGCACGACGCTTCTTTGGAGTTTTCAATAATTTCTTTTCTTCATGCTATGAAAGGTTAGCACTAATAATAACAAGATATATCTTCTTTTCATCGAGATAAACATATTTCAAAGTATTAGGTAATTGTTTAAGATCAAACATGGGATGACCCTTGAGTGGAGGAGGATCCCCAAGGATTTCAACAAGCAAATTGTGATTCAAAATAGGCCCTTCATTAAAGAATATTTCATCTATTTCCCTTCTTTCATTCATAAACATATTATTTTCATGGTCTAGCAAATATTGTTCCAAAGGATCAGTAGGAGGCATGGAAATAGAAGCAAGACCAATAATTCCATCCTTATTAGGCAATTCTTTATCATGGGGTTGTCTACGAAACTCAGAGAAATTAAAATCATGAGACATATCCCCTAAACCAACAGTAACAATATCGTTCTCGTAGTGTATCTTAGCATTAACAGTATTCAACAAAGGTCTACCAAATATAATCGGACAAAAAATATCTTGTGGGGAACCAAGAACAAGAAAATCAGTAGGGTATTTAATTTTCCCACACAAGACTTCAACATCTCTAACAATCCCAATTGGTGAAATAGTATCTCTATTGGCAAGCTTAATAGTAACATCAATATCTTCTATGACAGTAGGTGCAATATCAATCATAATTTCTTGGTACAAGGTATAAGGAATTGCATTCACAGTAGCACCCACATCACATAAGCCATGATAACAATGATCTCCATTTTTAATAGAAATGACAGGCTGTTTACCTTTAGTATCAGGTTTAGCAATTCTAGCAGCTTGTGGGGACCCCGACTCATAAGTCGTGATCACCGAATGTACGTGTACTGTGATCCCAGAGATCAATGCTCATTGAACACACAGAAGCTGAATAACAAGAGTCCTACATCCATACATACCATCTTACACAGAAACTCAGATGTATGGCTACCCCTAAAAATCCATGGGTAGAGCATACAAGCTTCCAAGCTGGAATAAAACACGACAATCCAAGTGCTCATCATATTCTTCCAAGGTCCATGTTAGTGTATCTCTATCCTAAGGAAACACGTTGTATGCCACTCCAAAATCTTGTTTCCTTCCTATGAATCAACTCCAACAACCCGTTAACTTCCATTAATCACTACATAATCCATTAATTCTACAAATCCAATGTCTATGGTGTTCCACATGATCTCCTAAAGTCCCTATAATCCCCAAATACTTGAAAGGGCTGTCTCTACTATAGTATGTCCACCAATTTCCATTATCATGGTCAATCAAACTCCAAGGTCAAGCTTATATCAACTCCGACAATTAATCCAATCTCCTAGTTTATCGTCCACCGAGAAACATGGTATCATGATTGAGATCATCAATCTAAATCCAATTTTTTTCTCCAAACCACATAGACATACTCAACATCTATACTCAACTAGGATCACCTACTTAAATCCAAATCTCATGCCCAACGAGAATTTCTATATGTCTCCCCCAACTCATTATCGTAACAAATATCTCCTACCAATATCCCCTGGCTAAGTCAAATCCTTATACTTCCAAGAATTCAGCTTGCGATCTTAATTGTCCCACTAAATCCAATTTATCCAGGGGTATTAAAGCTATGCTATTATGATCCCACCAAGTTCATCTACCAACATGAAAGCCTCATAATCCACCAAATAGTCCCTTATAATCCCTCAAAGTCATTGCTATAAACTCATCAAGTCATTTGTCCTCTGTTCCTAGGTTCTGGTGCTATCTTAGGATGATAATGTGCTCGTTCACTATGCCCATTAGTTCCATAATGAATCCAATGATAAGCAAGGCTTACTGTAGCTTAACTTGTTCTCTTGTGATTCCGTAGGTTAAGCTCATGGTTAAGGTTTTGAGCTGGGGTATCTCGTGAAGTCTTGTAGGGTCTAGGGATAGGGTTCTAGTCTTGAGGTGTAAACATAGCTCTACGGGGTTACACTTGGTCGAGGAGGCTGTAGAAAAAGTCTTCAGTGCCAGTTGGTCGCCAAGGTGGAGTCCTTGGTACATCTTGTCTTGCTGATCTTCAGTTGATGAAAGAGATGAGTGGGGAAAATAGCATAGGGGAGGGGAACACCAAAAGGGGGTTCTATAGTGCAAGTCCAAACAAACAAGTGCCGAAAGGGCCAAACACAAACAACAAAATAAGGCAGGTGATATAGTCGCGTACTTGTTGCCTAGGGCAAAAGGGCGACTCATATCAAAACACAAACAATTAAAAGCAAGCAACACACAATCATGGTTCTATTCGAACCATCATACAGACTCAATTGCGCATAGGGGGGTACACGACTCATCCTACCCTAGGGGTTCTTGGATTCAGTAGTCATGCTTTGCTCCGTGTCTCGTGCAGTCCTCTGGGTTTCCCTCAGATGTCGCTGCGTCTCTTGTAGTTGTTCGATGAAACGACCTGGGTTGGGCCTGAAGAATCTTCATCAACTTCTCACCTGATGAGATGATGGGGTGAAGGTGGTTCCTCGTAGCTGGCATTGACTCGGTCTTCTGTTGTCTTCTTAATCATGATGATCCCTTTTGCCTTCTAAGGTGTCGACAGTACCAGGTAGGTAATCCTTTTATGCAATGACAATAACAAGGCATAGTGGAGGTCCAATCTGTCGGACACATTGTTGACAGTATCGTCACTGAGAGCGGGGGATGCCGAGAATCGTTTTTCTGCTCACTATAGTGAGGCGGACCAAATGGCGAGGTTCTCATCCACCGGTGGTTGCCGATACAACAATGATAGCGACAGAGTTACTCTATTAGCGATGTATATCGTGATCTTGCATATCCTATGATCATCGTAGGTCAAGGTTGCATCATCGTGGGGCAATGTTGAAGGTGTCATCATCCTATGGGTCTTTATGTCCTCATCCCTCGAGGATGTATCTTCTGTTGGTATCGTCTTGTTGTGGTGTCGCCAATCTTGAGTTCAGAAGAGGTGAGTGAGTGTATGGCAAGGCGTCTTCCTTTTGGAGTATCCACGAGGATTATAAGGAATCCCGTGGTCAGGGGCTTGAGGGTGCTAGCGACAGTTTGCAAAAAAATTTGATGGGAAGAGATCAATAGGGAAAATGTATCTTAGTTTTCAAAAACTTCAGAACGGAAGAGAAGTATAGCTAGTTTTGGTAATTAGTAATAGTTTTGAAAGTAGTTTTACCCTAACTAACGACCATGCTAACTAAGGCTACCTACAGTCAGGATGGCTCTGATACCAGCTCTATGGGGACCCCGACTCATAAGTCGTGATCACCGAATGCACGTGCACAGTGATCCCAGAGATCAATGCTCACCGAACACACAGAAGCTGAATAACAAGAGTCTTACATCCATACATATATACCGTCTTACACAAATTATGACCATTATGGTCAAGTCTTACATAGATAAAGCAACAAGGGCTAAACACCAAATAAACTTAAGCAGCGGAAATCTTCGTCGATAAGTAGAACCCATGCCATCTGCCTTAACCCTACATGCATTCTGACTGGGAAATGTCCTAGTTCGCATGTTCGTCTCCAAATAACTCTTCTTCGAACTACTATTCTTCCATGCCTGGCCAATTAAATAACCAGTGGCAAGCCAATGAGTACTTTGAATGTACTCGCAAGCAACCCATGAGTGATAATAGAATAAACATGCACGGCTCTACTTCTAAATTGGAAGTTTTGCGGAAAGCTAGTTTTTCTCTTGCAAGTATGATCAACATTTATCAAGGATATGAATGCGTCTGCAACAAGTATCAGGAGGTTACAAACATCAACATCGAGAGAGAGTTATGAACAACTCATGCTCAAGCTCATCGTGACTTCCTCACGAATCATGTCAACAGATTTACCAAACCGTGTTGTTTGTCAGAAACATATGGACATAGTCTAAGCCGCACCACCCAACTGTCCTTGACCGTGGACACGGCTATTCAAATAGTTTTACACTCTGCAGAGGTTGCACACTTTACCCACAAGATCCGGGGAACTTCCGTGTCATCCACGACGCGCGGTACCTCAAGTACCCGGGGTAAGCACCCGATCACTATCTTTCCCTAGACGACACTAACATAGAGTCCACTTGATTGGTAGTAACCCCCGTGCCCAACATTTCACATTTTAAAATTGTGGAGCCTTGCTCCCATATTCATCACATACCACAAGCACGGGGTACCAACGGTGTGTCCGGTGCCCTATGAAGACAGTCATGGCCGCCCTACCTGGCACGATCCCGTCCCGAGAGAGAGCACCAACTCTCCCCCATCACTAGTAATGTGGGCTCCAAGCTAGTATCGGCCTAGGTAATCAATAATGCCCTTTCCCATACAAGGGTAGAGTGGTTGCGCATGTTTGGTTGGGACGGTCGACAAATCATAAATCTAATCCGTCTCTGTAAACAACACTTTTATCAAGCCTCGGTACACTACCTCTCCACCAAGTAGTGACCTCATTCATCATCATCTCCCAGGGGCATCAGTGGCACCCATTGGGGTTGTTTGCAAGTATGTCAAACTACACTTGTTTCTTTCCATGCATAACCCTGACCCACTTTGCGTAGCCATTTACTATAGCATATTTCTATAACCCACCAACTCAACTCTAAGCAAGGGTAGAGTCATGAACAATGCAAGTATCAATGGAGTAGGCAACAGAGGCAAGCCTAGCAAGGTTGCCATTCAAGGTATATCATGCACTCAGTGAAGCAACAAAAATGCTATTAAGATGAAAAATGGTTCATCATGGTCAAAGGGCTGCTTGCCTGTTTTAACAAAGTCTTCAGGGTCTTCAAATATCTCTGGTCCAACTCCGAGCATTTTGTCTAATTCGTCAACTATCGTCGAAAGCAACCATAATAAGCAACACAACAAGGAAGAAATTAAAGTGCTCTAAAAATATTAATTTTACTTTTCTAGGACATCTCTTGTTATATGAAAAATAGCCAGAGTGGTTTCATTGGAATTGGGTCAGTGGATATTTCTAAACATTTTGATATGATGGAATCAAGGGGTTTATGATTTGCAAGAAGTATACATAAACATATTTTTGAAAAATGAGCAAAGGCACCCATTTAACAAATCATGATTTTAGAAGCATCTAGGAGTTGGTTTCACTCGATTTGGAGTTCAAATGAATTTCCTATGAATTTGCAAAGTTGACAAATATGAAGAAATGGCTCATTATATTGTGTGGTACAGAAAGTATTAACAAAAATGTCCATGACCTAAGTTATGAACTTAGAAGCATCTAAAAATTTGAATCATGGCATTTGGATAAAAAATGGGCTATCTATGATTTTCTAAAGTTTATCACAGAATTAAGAAAATTGGGATTTACTAAATAGGTGTGAAGGAAACTTCTCTGGAAAAATGTGCAAGCTCCTCTATGAGGTAGGGAATGATTTATAGAGTCACTAGAAATTTGAATCATCAAATTTGGATATCATTTGAATTATTTGTGGATTTTACAAGTTTATAGAAAAAAGAAAAAGAAAAGAGAAAGGGTTTTACCCTTATCCTGCACGCAGGGCGGGAGATAGCAGTGGGCCAACCCAGCGGCTCAGCTGCGCGGGTGGCAGGGGCGACGTTGAAGGCGCCCCGCACGGAATACGCCTTTGCTGCACCGGAAGCGAGTTCACTCCCAGTCCGTTTCCACTTAAACGGGCGGGACCCGCCCACTGGGTCGCTGACGAGCGGGGCCCGGTGCTCAGGCCGTCTCCTACCTCCCGCTCGAACAGAGCAGAGGCAGGGGAGGCGAGGCCGAGCGGGCACCGGCATTCTCCCGGGCGGTACGGACCATCTCCAGCGATGCCCAGTACACTGACGGATTCAGGGGGCGTGGCGCACCCGCCGAGGTGCAGCACGACTACAGGGGCGGCCGGATGCGAGCGGTGCATCGCCCGCAGCGGACGGAGGCGGCAGTGAGGTTGGGGCATGGCGATGCGGCAAGGGATGGGACGAAATGGAGCCCGGGGTGGATCAGCGGTGGTGAGGAGAGGGTTCTGAAATGGCTAGGGGAAAGAGAGAGGGGTTAAGGCAACGGAATTTTGGCGGCATTCGGCGGCTCGGCTCCAGCCATAGAGGTGCAAGGAGGGCGAGGGGAGAGGAGTGATCTGGTCGAGGTGATGCACAGGAGGGAGAGGGAGAGAACGGATGCCAGAGAGGGCTCGGGGGTGGCCTTTTATGGCGGGCGATGGTGCAATGTGGACGAGTGCGCCGGCGAGGTCGTTGCCATTGCTAGGGGTCACGGGGGCTCGTGGGCGCGTGTCCAGGGTGTTTCTAGAGATGGTCTACGGCCAGGGGAAGGGAGAGAAGGAGCGGGGAAGTTCTAGGGCGTCGCGCGTGTGAGCTCGTCCATTGGAGCTCTCGGGCGGCCGGCGTGCGTGCGGAGGGGTCAGCAGGAGGAACAAGTAGGAGGGGGACAGGGGTGTAGCATGCTGCGGACGTCGAGGCGCATCGGCAGGCATGCGGGGAAGGGCCGAGGTGGTCGGAGGCATCGGGCAAAGGGAAGCTACAGTGCAAGGGCGCACTGTAGCATGCTCCAGAGCATGCATATGGCCGGCATGGCCATTTTAAAAGGTCAGGGGCATGTCCACTTGTGTCCTGGAGCTTCCTTGGATGCTCTAGAGTGGTTAGGAGCTAGGTGGGGTGCTGCATATAGAAATGAGAGAGAGAGGAGGAGTTTCCATGAGTAAATAGAGAGAGAAAGAGATGGGTTTGACCCCCAAATAATTGAGCTATTGAAGGAGGAGAGTTACTGGAGGTAGGAGGTGACCCGGGGCAGCTGTGGTAAAAAGATAGGGTCATGGAGATTAGTGGGAGTGGTCAAAAAGGTGGTTTTGGAAATTTTGCAGAAGGTGTTTGTTTCTTTTTTGGGCAAGGAAAAGTATTCCATTTGGCATGAGACTTAACAGGACAAAATGGGCGATAGAAATAGGGTGTTTTGCCAAGTTTGAGCTCATTTGGGCAAAGTTGCCAATGTAACTTTGGCAAACCCTAGAAATCACAGAAATGGACTTTCCAAGATTTAGTCATACAAATCTATTCTCCTTGATGCACCACTTAGTGTAGTGTCATCATTTGAGGTTCTGAACATGTCCACAAAAGTTGAGATCAATATGAGAAAGTTGCCAATGTAAACTTGTTCAAATTTGGTTCTGGACAGAGAGGGTTTTGGGGCACTTTGATCAAGATAACATTCTCACCAACTTGTGCCATTCGGGCTATATGCATTATTACACCATTTGAGCATGTGCACCAAGTTTGAGAGCATTTGGACATGTTTGATAGTGCAAATTTGTTCAAACTTGAAAAAGGACAGAAGTGGTTTTGAGAGGGTTTCATGGGGTTATACTGTTCTCCATGACATGAGACTTGGCAAGATCATCAAACATGTCATATGTGACATGCTACAATTTTCTTGGAATTGTTGGGGAATATTTCCTTTGTAAATATTTCAAAAGCTTGAAATATCCAGAAAGGGTTTTTGAGGGGGTTGACCAATAATTTGAACATGGCCATGTGTTGAAACTCTTATATATGGACAATATATGTCCACTGAGTTTCCCTGATTTTTCTCAAATATTTTTGAATTTTAACCTGTTAAAGACCATTTCTGGCCTAAAGAAAAATCCTTTAAATAAAATAGTAAAATAAATTTTAAAATTATATTTTTGTGGTTTATGGGAGTCCTATACCTAATAGGTTTCAAATTTTTGAAAGATTTTTCACACCCTTAATTAAGTACTTGTAGTTCAAGTCTCAATTCAGGGGTTTTTGGAAAACCTAATTTAGAAAATACTTTTTGGCCAAAATATCTTTGCAAGAAAATACTATTATGTCCTATACACATGGCATGATCATTGAGGAAAGGTTTTGGATCAAGGAGAAGGAGTATAAGAGTTGGAGGATTTACTTGATTTTTAGAGCACTTGCAAACAACACACAAAAAGCAAATCAAGCAAAGCCCAGAACACTGAAAAGTTTTTGTCAAACCACATTTTAGCATGATTTATTGACTTCAGTGTTGTGGATTGAAAATCAGGGTGTGACACAGCTTCATCACAGAAATCAATATTATCGACCAAGAGATCTTTCACCATAGGAATACTAGGTTCAACTTTAACTTTCTCAGGCAGTGTATGTGTTCTAGTATAACTCTTACGAACCACAGTTGAAGCTTTAGCATGATCCTTTATTCTAACAAGAAAAGGTGGTTTCTCAATATAAGTAGTAGGAACAATAGGATCAACATTTTAAGTAACAGTTTCTTCCACTACTTTAATAGGTTCTACTACTTTCACTTCAATGGGAGGATGATATTTAAACCACTTATCCTTAGGGAGATCAACATGAGTAGCAAATGATTCAAACAAAGAAGCTACTATCTCAGAGTCAAGTCCATATTTAGTGCTAAAATCATGAAAAGCATCGGTATCCATAAAAGATTTAACACAATCAAACTTAAGGTTTATACCTGACTCCTTACCTTCGTCGAGTTCCCAATCTTCAGAGTTGCGTTTAATTATTTCCAATAAATCCCATTTGAATTCAATATCCTTGTTCACAAAAGAACCAATACAAGAAGTATCGAGCATGGATCGATCATTATGAGAAAGCCGAGCATAAAAATTCTGAATAATAATTTCTCTCGAGAGCTCATGATGGGGCATGAATATAACATTGACTTAAGCCTCCCCCAAGCTTGAGCGATACTTTCTCCTTCACGAGGCCAAAACTTATATATATAATTCTGATCATGATGAACCAGATGCATAGGATAAAACTTCTGATGAAATTCCAATTTCAATCGTTTTTAGTCCCATGATCCAATATCATCACATAGCCTAAACCATGTCAATGCCTTTCCCTTCAAAGATAAAGGGAAGTGTCGGGGGATATCGGCCTCCACGAGCACCTATGGGAACGGAGCCCCTTGTCGGTTCGGCAAGGGGCGGAGGTTGCACAAAGAGCAGATCGAGGCGACACACACACAACGATTTTACCCAGCTTCGGGCCGCACGGATGCGTAAAACCCTACTGCTGCTTGTCTGGTTGATTCGAGTTCTTGCTCTGGAGCGCAAGAAGCTACAGTAAGTTGGAGCTGGACGTAGACGAGGGTCTACTGGGTGTCCTCCTTCTCGGGTTCCCCCCTCCTACGTGCGCATGGGCCTCCTTTTATATGCTAAGGGGTTTCCCACAGGTAGCGACGCAGGTGAGGGTAAAAATGGCAAGGAACTGTGCGAATAGTGGCCGCACAGTGCTATCGCACCTAACTCTGACGGCGGGGGACAAAGGCATTAAATGCCCGTCTGGATCGCCCGAACAGTGCCGAGGCGGACCGTTAGGGGCGCCTCCGCTTGCCACGGGGGCGACTCTGCCAATGTCGCATGCCGCCGCGCGCCCCAGGTTGCGCGGCGCCCCGCCATGTGCCTCTGGGGAAGCTCCAGAGTGACGCGTGGGCAGGTGAGCTGGAGCGCATGCCTGAGGTGGTGGTTTGCTGCGGCAAGTGGCTTGCCGCGGCGGTTGTCTTGCCGCACCTGAGAGCTTGCCGCTCGTCAGGCCTTGCCGGGGCGCGCGGCGCGCCGCGGCGGGCTTCTCTTGGGGTGCCTTGGTTTGGCCGTCCCAGCGAGCTCCTCCCGCCGGCGCCTTGGTGCTTCGGCTTAGTCGTCCCGGCAAGCTCCTCTTGCCGGGGCCTTGTGGCCTTGGCCCGGCAAGCTCCTCTTGCCGGACCTCGCCTTCTTGGCCCGGCAAGCTCCTCTTGCCGGGGCTTGGTCTTCTAGGCTCGGTCACTTGGCCTTCGTCCGGCCCAGAAAGGGTCGTGGAGACTCTTGTCGCTCCCCTGGCAAGCCTTGCCGCGGGACGCTACTACTGCCCGTGCACAAGTTCGGGTACTAAGGTACCCCTACTTTAGTACACCGACAGGAGCCCCCAGGTCTGGGCCATACACGGTGCCGAGCGTTGTTGGGCCAGGCCCTAACAGTGCACGGGCACGCGTGGCTTGGGTTGCGCTGCTCCTTAACTCTGTGCCCGTCGCGCCCTCCCCAAGTGGCCCGCGCTTATCGCGGCGTCGTGGGGGGGCGAGGCGTGCGAGGCGTGCGTGACGTGGGTGGCGTGCGCGGGGATTGAGGCCCGCAGGCATGCGTCACGTCGGGCACGATTCCTTTATTTGGAAAGGCGAAATGTCCGCCCCCACTTTCAAGTGGGGGGGAGACATGGAGGCGCGGCTTGGTGAACGAATGGGGTCAAGGCGCGGCTTTCGGGGCGCCCGCCCCCACGATCACGGGGTGGGGAGAGGTCGCCTCATCTGTCGCCTCGGCCCTGCTCGCCCGCCACGCGTCCTCCATGCGCTTGGGGTTGCGGTGGTGGAGGCAGGAAACCGGGCCGACGTAGGTCGAAGTAGAGGGTCGGCCCCGTCGCCTGCCCTTCCTCTGCTTTGATTGGTTGGGCGGGGCGGCCGAGCCCCCACTCCGCCCCTTTATAAGGAGCAGAAGGGGGTGATGAGGGTCCGCACTCCTTCCTTCTTTCTTCTCTTAGATCCCTGGTCCCCTCTCCTCAACTGTCATGGAGAAAGGGAACCCTGGTCCTTCTTCGGTGGCGGCAAGGGTTGCCGCCAGGCAGCGTGCCCCTCTTCCCCTTGCACCCGTGGTGACGGAGCCAACCGTAAGGGGAAGGGGGAGGGGGCGAGGTCGTGGACGAGGCCGTGGACGGGGCCGAGGCACTCGAGGCGGCCGGGGCGGCGCGCCGGCATCGCCTCCGCCGGCGGCTCCGTTTCTCCCGGCGGTTCATCTCGGGGACGACCCCTACGAGTTCATCATCAGGCTGCGCCGGGCGCCTCGCCGTCACCTCCGCCTCCCGGCTCCCTTCGTGGACGTCCTGGAAGCGGAGCAACACGAGACGCTGAGACTGCGCATGAGGGGCTGCCGGATCAGTGGTACGCGAGTCCACGTCGAATCCCGAGCCCCCGGCATGATGTATCTTGGCCGAGGGTGGAAGTCGTTCGCCCGGATCCACAGCTTGATGGAGGGGTTCACCCTCCATTTTAAGTTGATGGAGGGTGATCTCCTCTCCGTCAAGGTCTTCGGGGACCTCGGCACCCGGGCCCGGTGCTGCGTGGATAGCTCCTCCGACAGCGAAGGCTCCTCCTCGAGCGAGAGTGACGAGGAGGGGAGCAACAGCGACGACGAGGGGAGCGGTCGCCGGGATGACGGGTCCGACTAGGTGCCGGTCGCAGCTCCGCGTGGCACCGGCGACCCCCATCGTCCGCGTCGCTGGCGCCGTGAACTCCCCGGGGTCGTCTCCTTGGGCGGCTGGCGTAGGGAGGCTGCGGAAGAGGAAGAGGGCGGGCGGCAAGGCCGCTGCCTCGTCTTCTAGCTTCGCCCCAGACGCCGTCACCACCCCTGCTCGCGGCGACGACCACCGGGGTCTTCTCTCCGGCCCGGCAAGCTCCTCTTGCCAGGGCTTCGTCTTCTCGGGCGGCCGGAGTGGCGAGGCTGCGGAAGAGGCCGGCGGCAAGGCCGTCAACTCGGAGTACGAGGGCTAGATCCCCTCGACAGCGTGTTGACGTCCCGCAGCCTCCTTTTCGAGCTCCGCTTCCGGCGTCGCCGTCTCCATCCAGCCTCCGGAGCCCCCCGGGCGGAGCCCCGGATGCTCTCTTGGCGTCTTCTGCCACCCATAGCTCGTCTAGGCGCCCCTTTTTCCCTTCTCGCCTCCTTGCCCTACCTCCTGAGGAGAGAGACAAGAAAGGGATCACGGGCACCTTATCTCTTTTTATCTTGTAAGCCCTCGGGCCTTAATTGTGTTTAAATCTTGTAATCCCATCTTTCATGTTTTTCATTCTCTCTGAGCTGTACCTGAGTGGAATGTTTTTAATGAAAAGGGAGTGTTTGCCGGACCATTTGTCTCGCGGGTACATCCCGCGGCAAGGAGAGAGCCCTTTGCATCGTTAAGATAGACACTTCCCCGCCAGGCTACGGACCCTGCCGTCTCCCCGCGCCCCTTGGCCCTCCTCACGCTCTTGGCGGAGGCAGGGAGAAGGCGGGTTCTGGCCCTTCACTTCCTCCTCTTGCCGCCGCGGCTACTATCAGAAGCGGGCCCCGGGAACGCGCTCCGGGGTTTGTCGCTTAAGAGAGCACGACAGCTTTTAGGAGGAAGCAAGGTTTTCGCATTCCGCAGCTCACGAGAGAATGCATGATAAGGGATGTAAAGACTTATCTGAGGTTGCAGCCCCCGGCAACTCTGGCTTGTCGGGGCGCGGGTGCTGGCTCGCCCTTCTCCCCTTCTTCGTCCTTGAGCGGCTCGGCAAGGGTATGCAACTCCTGCGAGCCAAAGGGAAAGGACGGGAAAAAGACGCGGACTCGACCTCTAAGTTAGGGGTTAGCGACTGTTAGGCACTATCAACCCTAACCAAGGACGAGACTCGACTCAGCATGCATGCTAAAACTTGGGGGTGCCAGCGCTTCATTGCTGCCAGGGTCTGCGCCTGGCTTTGGACAAAGGATTACATGCAACTGCGGCAAGACTTTTGTACAAATAGTTGGTTGTCGGACGGGGTCCGACAACCGCGCCTTACGGGTAAAACTTGCGAAGATGCTCAATGTTCCAGGAATTGCTCACCGGAGTACCATCTTCGGTCTCGAGGCGGACGGCGCCGGGCCTCGTGACTCGTTTCACCTGGTAAGGGCCTTCCCACTTCGGCGTCAACTTGTTGTGTATCTTGGCCGACTGAACGCGCCGAAGAACAAGGTCACCTTCCTCGAGGCTCCTGGCTTTAACTTTGCGGCTATGATAGCGACGCAGAGCTTGCTGGTAGCGAGCGGATTGCACAGCAGCCTGGAGACGATACTCCTCGAGGAGCAGTGCGTCATCTTCACGCGACCGCTCTTGCTCAAGCTCATCATAAGCGAGCACTCGAGGTGACCCGTATACGAGTTCCGTGGGGGTAACTGCTTCTGCTCCATAGACTAGAGCAAATGGTGTCTGGCCGGTGGCTCGATTTGGCGTCGTTCTGACCGACCAAAGAACCGCCGGCAACTCCTCGATCCAGTTCCGTCCGCGCTTGAGCAGCTTGTCAAAACTTCTGGTCTTGAGCCCGTGCAGTACCTCGGCGTTGGCCCTTTCCGCTTGACTGTTGCTCCGGGGATGAGCAACAGAAGCGAAGCAGACCTTGGTGCCGAGGTCTTGGGTGTACTGCATGAAAGCGTGGCTTGTGAACTGCGTACCGTTGTCGGTGATGATCCTGTTGGGGACCCCGAAGCGGCAAACAATCGACCTGAGGAACTTGATCGCGGACTGGGCTGTCACCTTCCTCACCGGTTCCACTTTTGGCCACTTTGTGAACTTGTCGACGGCAACGAACAAGTACTCAATGCCCCCGACGGCTCGGGGGAAGGGGCCGAGGATATCGAGCCCCCAGACCGAGAAGGGCCAGGACAAAGGGATCATCTAGAGAGCTTGAGCTGGCTGGTGTATCTTCTTGGAATGGAACTGGCACGCTTCACACTTGGTTACTTGTGCAGTTGCATCCTGGAGGGCTGTTGGCCAGAAGAAACCTTGCCGGAACGCTTTGCCGGCAAGTGCTCTGGCGCCAATGTGGTGTCCACATATGCCTCCGTGTATCTCCGCCAACAGCTCCTGTCCGTCTTCCCGGTGAATGCACTTCAATTTCACCCCATTGCGTCCTCTTCTGTACAGTGCGCTGTCGACGAACTGGTACATACTGGACTGCCGGGCTACTCTTTCCGCTTCTTCTTGTTCTTCGGGAAGTTCTCCTGTCTGGAGGAAACGGACGATCTGATGTGCCCACGTCGGAGCCTGTGGCTCGACGACGAGGACTAAAGGCATGTCGGCGGCTGCGGGAACATCAGCTTCTACGGCGAGGACTTGGGGCTTAGCCGGAGCTTGACGTTCCCCGGCAAGCTTGCCGGGGCATGGCTTGCCGGGAGCGCCTGCTTCGTCGGGACAAACCCTGGGGCTTGCCGGAGCGGGCAGCTCCTCAGCACTCTTGGCGTCGATCTTGGGGACTCTCTTGGCGGCGGCTTCGGGAAGCTCTGCCGTGAGATAGTCACCAGAGACCGATTTTCTCTTCTTGCTTGGCCCAGTCGATGGTGTCACGGATGGCTGAGTCAGCTTGAGCACAAAAGTCCCTGGTTCCACAGGTAGCTTTAGTGCGGCGCATTTTGACAGGCCGTCGGCGATGTCGTTCTCTGCTCTTGGAACGTATTCCATTTGCAGGCCGTCAAAGCGCTCTTCCAGCTTCCTCACTTCATCAACGTAAGCTTCCATCAACGGGCACTGGTAATCCTTGTTCACTTGGCGGACGACGTCGTGCAGGCCTTCTTCGACAACTTGGAGGAGGTGCCGGTCGACCCCGACGAGAAGAGGGGCCTCACGCAAGACACCACCCCCGAGGAGCTAGCCTACATCGCCTCCAGGATGGAGGAGGCGGCGGCCGCCGCGGCCGCGGGCGAGTCTGGCTTCACCCTGGCCGAAGCAGACGCGGCGGAGGCGGAGAGCCTCGCCGACCAAATGGAGCTCGCCGGCTCGGAGGAACCAGCCGGGCACGGTGGCGCGGGCAAGCCCGCCCAGGACGCGAGCGGCTTGCCGGAGGTTGACGCGCCCTCCTCGCAGCTCCCGGGAAGCTCATCGCAGGCGGAGCCCCCTGCCCAGCCGAGGAGGCGTCTCCGCAGGGCCGGAGAGGTGGTGCGGCAGCCCGACCAGCAACCGCAGCCCCGCATGACACGCGCCTCCGAAGCAGCGGGAGCGGGGTCCTCACGGGCTGCGGCTTCTGCTCCTGCCGCTCCCCGTACCGCGGCGGCAACGGGGGCGGGGTCGTCCACCGTCCCCGCCAAGCGGTCCCGGGAACCCACTCCCCTGTCTCCTCACGCCTGGAGCAAGCCGGTTTTTGACTATTCCGCGCTTAGCTCCGACGACGAAGAGGAGGACGAAGAGTAAGTTCCTGGTAGAGCTTGTATCTTCTTGATTTCTGTTGCTTCATCTTGTTTCGCTGCCCACTCATCCTCCTCCAAAACCGTTCCCATTCAGGAGCCTGGCCCAGAGGAGGGTGAAGAGGGCCAAGATCCCGCTGGTCGTCCTTGAGGGCGGATCTTCCCCGGCAACTGGGGAGGTGCCGGAGACGACCTTGCCGGACTTGGCAGCGGGTCCCCAGGGCAGCCCACAGCGCAACCTCCAGGGTGAGTGCACGGCTAGTTCTTGCTGTTTGGCGCGCGCGTGAGCTCCCCTTCTCTTTGTGGTTGACATGTGGCTGTTGTTGTTGGGTAGGAGCAGAGGAGCCCCAGCAGGCGACCCCGGGGGGCACTCCTGCCGCGCCGTCTGCGTCGACCACCCCGCCTAGGGAGAAATCTCCAGCAAGGGAGGAGCCCCCGGCAGGGGAGACCTCCCCGGCAAGGGAGGAGCCCCCGGCAAGGGAGACCTCTCCGTCAAGGGAGGGATCTCCAGCGAGGGACGCGGCCAGCGATCCCCCGGCAGCGGAGGCCGCGGCCACGGACCCTGCCACCGGTAAGCCCCCTGCACGGAAAACTTCCCCTGGTTATCTTTCCTTATGAGCTTTTTTGTCGGCTGTTCGGTTGACTCTTCTCCCCTCTTCCGGCCATCAGACCCGCCCACCGCGGACCCGATGGAGACCGAGGTCGTCGTCGGGGAGGGCGCGCGCGGCGACGCCGACGACGTCGTCGTCATCGAGTAGGCGGACGGCACCGACGACCCCGCAGGCGGCGGGGAGGCCGAAGCCGCCAAGGCCGCCGCAGCGGCAGACGGCGAGGCGACCGGCGACCGTGCCGACGGCCCCGGGGAGGCAGGGGCGTCAAGCACTCCGCCGTCCGGCGATCCCGCTGCTGCCGCCGCGTCGGGCCTCGAGGAGCCCCCGGTGGGTGCCTACCTGAAGGCCGGCGATGGCGTCTTCATCAGGCTCCCCTGGGAGCCTAGCTCCAGGGCGCCGGTCGAGGGGGAGGCCTTGGACGGAGAAGTGCTCGCCTTCGTCGGGCTGACAGTGGTCGACGCGCCAAGCACCAGCAGCGGTGAGACCGAGGAGGAGCGGCTGCTCCGGAAGCTTGTGTCGCTCTACCGCGCCCGGCAGGCTAAGGTGGAGCGCCAGGAGGCACTCGTCGCGAGGGCTGGCGCGGACATGGAGAAGCATGCCGGGGAGCTCCGGGAGCTCAACCAGGAGGCTCTCCGGTCTTTGGCGGAGGAGCGGAGGCTGCTCGACGAGGCGCG
Organism: Aegilops umbellulata; assembly: GCA_032464435.1. NCBI lineage: Eukaryota > Viridiplantae > Streptophyta > Magnoliopsida > Poales > Poaceae > Aegilops > Aegilops umbellulata. Next base: position 152,008,824 of record CP136058.1, on the reverse strand, counting down.
GACGGCCTTTCTCCTCGAGAAGGCAGAGGCCGAAGAGCAGCAGAGGCTTGCCGCTGCGGGGCTATCCGCGCGGGAAAGCGAACTGGTGCAGCAGAAGGCCAGCCTCGCCAGCCACGAGGAGGAGGTTGCCGCGCGCGAGTAGGCGCTTGGCGGGGCCCTGCAGAAAGCGCAGGACGCTGCCGCGGCCGCTGAGGTCGTCAAGGGGGAGCTGGAGACGAGGGTGGCGCAGCTCGTCAGCGACCTCAAGGCGAGCGGCGAAGAGCTTGCCGCGCTCAAACAGGAGCGCGAGAAGGGCGCTCACACCCTTGGCGAGCTACAGGGCCGCTTCGCCGAGAAGATCCGGGAGCTCGACGCCGCCAAGGATTCCAAGGCCGACCTCGAGCTGAAGCTGGACACCCTGGCCAAGGCGATGGAGAGCGCCAAGGGGCAGGAAGCGACCTTGCGGAAGGAGGTTGCTGGCAACGAGGAGCTATTGAAGCGCGCCGCCGTTACCCAGAATGCCTTCCAGGAGACGGTGGAGCGGTGGACCGAAGGCCTCGTCGACATCGCCACCACCATCGACAAGGAGCTGAAGCTGCTGGGGATGGAGGGCCACGAGTACCCCTCCGGCGAGAACGTCTCGCCGAGCGTCAAGCTCACTTCCTTCTTCAAGGGCTTGGTGGGGGTGCTCCAGCATCTCCGGGAAATGATCCCAGAGCAGCTGGCCGAGGAGACGCGGGAAGCCGTCTCCGGGGCCCTCGAGAGGGTGCTGGTGAAGATCGTCTTCCGCAACCACACCATCAGGCTTACCAACGTCCTCAGGCACCTGCCGGAAGACGCCGACCTGACGGAGATCAGGGCCCTCGTCACCCCCATTGTGGAAAGGGTGGCCGGGATCAGGAGGGTCGAGGGTGACCGCGCGGATTAGGCCGCCCACCTCTTTCTTTTCTTGTCACATCCCTAGTTCTGGTGATGCTTAGTGCTTGCATTGGAGTGTTGCATCATGATTAAATTCTATTAAATTTGAAATGGGGAATGTTTCAAACCCTAGCACTAAAGCAAATTCAAATAGATGCAAATTAAAAATGGAATTTCAACTAACCCAAAATGCTTTTCAAAAATGTTCATGGCCTTTGGAAAATGTTGCAAACAACAACCAGAGGTGATGCACATTTTTCCTATACATTTTGGATTTTTGAATGAACCCATATGTATTTGAATTGGAGCTGTTTAAAATAATATAAATATTTTGAAGGCTCCAAAAATGTTGGAAATTGGTGAGGGCCTTTGGTATATTATAACCAGTGGCCACAAGGAATCTCAACATTTTTATAATTGTGCTAGTATTTATTTTAAGTCAAAAACAAATGTCAGAAATAGAAAAGAAAATAAAAATAGGAAAGAACAAACCTCACCTGGGCTTACCTGGCAGCCCAGCAGAGGCCCAGCCCACCCCCACCTTGCCAGTCATCCCCAACCTCCTGCCAGCGGGCAGGAGGGCGCGTGCTCGCCGCCTGCTGGCCACGCGTAGGCCACCTCCACCCTGCCTGCTTCACTCCTCCGACGCCCTAAGCACGCCACACAACCCCTAGCCACTCCCCCCTCTCTCCCGTGCCTCTCTCTCGTCTGACTCTCTCTCCCGAGCACCACCGAGCGGAGCTCGTCGCCGCCGCTCGCTGTTGCCACAGCCACCGGCCCTCCCTCTCCCATCCAACATGCTCGAGAGCTCCGCCTACTCGCCATCGACCTCTACGACGACCCACGCAAGCCGGGACGCCCTGCAGAGCTGCCCCTGACGTCGTCTTCCTCGTCGGTGCCGCGGCTCGCCGCCGTCAAATCCGCCGCCGTCCGTGCCTCCCCGAGCTCGCCGAGAAGCTCTTCGTGACCGCGGTGAGCCCCCGGTCATTTCCCCCCTAACCCTGCCCTCGTTTGGTCGCCGTAGCCACCGCCCCTTGCTTATCGTAGCCGTCGCCGCGCGGGCTCGTCGTCGGCGAAGCCCCGGTGACCAAATGGCCCCGCGCGTGCGTCCGTTGCACTCGCAACGACCCGTGGAGGAACGCTAGCATGACAGCCAGCTCGTTTGCAAGCCGCAGCGCTAACCCCGCACCCACCCGAGCTCCGGCCGCCGCCAAACACGTCGCCGGCGCCTTTTCCGGCGACCCCGAGCCCAACTGCCTGCACCACCCGCCGCGGCTCACTCCCAGCTAGCCATAGAGCCCAACGGCGCCCCGAATGGTGCCCTGTAGGTGAAACCCGCACCTGCCCCGCCGCGTTTGGCCTCGCCGGCGGCTAACCGCCGGCGAGTTTGACCCCTTTTGACCACGTTTGACCCGTGTGGGCCCCGGTTGACTTCCCCCCGAGTCTATGACCGGTGGGCCGGCCTGTTAATTAGATTAGGATTAGTGTTAATTAAATATTAGCCAGACTAATGACCTGACACGCGGGACCCACAGGTTAGAGTTGACCGTGCTGACGTGGCTGTTGACTTGACCCCACATGTCTGTGACTCAGACAGCTCCGTGTCACTGACCAGTGGACCCCATTGGTCAGATTTGACCTGGACCGTGCCCCGTTGACCTGCTGACGTCATGATGATGTCAGGCTGACGCAGTAATCTTTTTCTGGAATTTAAATAAATCTTAAATGATTTATTTATTTCAGAAAATATCCAAAACTTTGATAAATCATAGAAAATAATCTATAACTCCAATGGAAATAATTTATATATGAAAAATTATTAGAAAAATTCAAGGAATCCATCTGTACCATTTTCATGCATGTTTGAACAATGTTTGTCCTCTGTTTTGGACAAAACAAATATAGAGCATTTAAATAATCACATATGGAGTTGGAATTTGAATCATGTATTCAAACCAACTTCATTTAAAACATAGCTAGATGCATTAGCTCAAATCACAGCATATTGCCATGTCATGATCATGCATCATATTGTGGCATTGCATTGATTGTGTTCTTTCTCAGTTGCCGGTGTTTGTCCCCTCTCGATAGACGTGGTTCCGACGATGAGATCGATGACACCGATGAAGAACTATAATATCTTCAGAAGTGCCAGGCAAGCAAAACCCCCTTGTTCATTCCGATACAATCCCACTCTCTCGCTCCTGCTCTCTTTTACTGCATTAGGACAACAACGATTCAACTGTTACATGCTGCGGTAGTTGAACCCCTTATCCTCTGCATGACCTGTCATTGCCACAGTAATTAGATGAAACCCACTAGCATGAGTAGGAGTTGTTTGAGCCCTGATGTGCCTACTCATTCATGCTTGTTTGTCATGCCTGCTACTGCTTAGAGTTGAGTCAGGTCTGATTCATCGGGAATGAATTGGAATGTGGTGAACATGTCCTACTGTTGAGAGCTAAGTGTGTGAACACGATTTGGTAAAGGTAGCGGTGAGAGGCCATGTAGGAGTACATGGTGGGTTGTCTCATTGCAGCCGTCCTCAGGAACTGAGTTCTGTGTTTGTGATCCATGAACAGTTACTACCACACATTGGGTTCCGGTAACTCGACCCCTCTCGACTTATTAATCAACTTGATCTCTGTCCAGGAGTTGCAACTAGTTTCTGGTGTTTGTAGGTAGTGTTAGTAGTCTACCAAGTGGCACCCGGTACAGGTGGGCTTGGGACAGACTAGGCACAGTGGCACGGTGTACCAAGTGGCACCCGGTTGGTGGGCTTGGGAACCCTGCTCACATCGTTTGGGGCCGTGAGCGACACCCCGGCCGGATCTCCTTGCGGATGGAACCCGAATAGGCGATAAACCTGGACTAGAGACTTGTTGGTTAGTCAGGTCGTGGCCGACTCCCTCGCCCGGCTTCCGCTTGAAGGTTGCCGAGGTACATGACGTGTACAGGGCGATAAGTGGCGAGAGCGTGTGTGAAGAAGTACACCCCTGCAGGGTTATCATTATCTATTCGAATAGCCGGATTCCTCGGATATGGAAACTTGGACCCCTTGTACAGTTCATAGACAAGTGAAAGTGGATACTTTAAAATGCGCAAGATAAGCGTGAGTGCTATGGATGGCGTTCTCGTGGGGAGACGGGAGCGGATCCATAGTGGTGTATTGATATGGTGAATATGTGGACTCGTGTGCGCCACCTCAAAAGAGTTACTTGCAGTCGTAGTTCAGGATAGCCACCGAGTCAAAGCTGGCTTGCTGCAGTTAAACTCCACCACCCCCTTTTGATACTGATGCATGTGTAGATAGTTCTGATGTAAGTCTTGCTGAGTACATTTGTACTCACGTTTGCCTATTTTATGTTTTTGCAGAGAGACGTCAGTCTCGCTAGTAGTTCCGTGTGGACTTCGACGTTTAGCTTGATACCTCAGCTACGATCTTGTGCCCTTGGCAGGATCTAGTGGATAGTCAGGCTTCTCAGCCTTTTCCATTTGTAGATGTCTGTACTCAGACATGTTAAGCTTCCGCATGTGCTTTGACTTGTATGCTCTGAGTGTTGGGTCATGAGACCCATGTTTGTAATATCTCGCTCCTCGGAGCCTATTGAATAAATACTTTGAGTCGTAGAGTCTTGTTGTGATGCCATGTTGTATTTACACATATCGAGCATATTGTGTGTATGATTGAAATGCTTGGTATGTGTGGGATCCGACTATCTAGTTGTTTATCCTTGGCAGCCTATCATATGGGGAAATGTAGTCTAGTGCTTCTGAGCGATAGTAGTCCGCTACAGCCCGGTTCACCGGAGTCCTGCTAGCCCAGCACTACTGCTCAGGACGCTTGACTGGCCGGCATGTGTTTCACTTCGTTCTTGTGTCTGTCCCTTCGGGGAAATGTCACGCGGTGACATCCGGAGTCCTGCCTAGCCTGCTACAGCCCGGGTTACCGGAGTCCTGTTAGCCCAGTGCTACAGCCCGGATTCACACGCTGATGACTGACATGCTCGATGTGATTCATGTATGCCTGTCCTCATGGGTTAGCGCCGCTTTGGGTTCACGACTAGCCATGTCGGCCCGGGTTCTTTGTCATATGGATGCTAGCGACACTATCATATACGTGAGCCAAAAGGCGCAAACGGTCCCGGGCCAGGTAAGGTGGCACCCGTGGAATACCGTGCGTGAGGCCGCAAAGTGATATGGTGTGTTACATGCTAGATCGGTGTGACTTAGGATCGGGGTCCTGACAGCGTTGGTATCAGAGCCTGACTGCCTGTAGGATTACCAAGCCAAACTGGTCGAAGTTGTGTCTAGAAATGCTTTAGTTATGTAAGGGAATTGATTGGGAAGGGAACGTAAGGCTCTTTTACTCCTTATACCTCATGCCCTTCTGATCTGAGTCAACCTCTTCCTTTCTACGGGGATTAAGAACTAGGCTTCTCTTCTATCTCTCAGGATGACGTGTTACTAAACCGTAGTTGCCTAGGATTGTTGAGTTCAAGCCTCTGTTCATTTTCTACTATTTCCGTATGTTCATAGCTGGTCTCAGAACATTGATATTGTGATGATGAGTGGTTATGCCACCATTTTGCAGGATGTCTCAAATAATTTTGAGCATTTACAGCCGTTATGCTGTCCGAGTCATCCCAGGTTTCTAACTAGTCTGATGCATTTGCAATTCCTTTCCTTCCATTCCCGATGTCCTTTTGGTCAGAATAAGCACACTAATCGGTCTGTTGAGGTACTCTGTTGCCTCGACATATATGTTGGAGCTATTATTATGACCCTAGGTGTTTTAGGGAGTCACCTAGTAATCTAGCAATGTTTTGTGTTTCCGGTGTGATGATTCTGGCCACCATTCTCGAAAGCATCCTGTGATGCCATCCAGTAGTAGGTATTCTACTCCTGGGTTTTCGAATCCGTGATTCACCCTACTTACTTCATGTTGATAGTGCTTGCTAGTTCCTTTAGGACATTAGTAACCTTTGCGATAGTCCTCGAGGTCCGTGGTAATTCCTTCTTCCAAATACCATGAACCATCCTTGGCAGAAATTCGTTTGAATCAAAAGGTCACAACCAGGGTGTTCTTGAGGAGTACTCCATTCATATTGTGACTCTGCCAGTTCTATCATTCCGCATGGATTATCCGGAAGAAATTCGTTGAACTCGTTTGACATACTAATCCATGCATCCACAACTCAGAAAATCATATGTTCCTTGAGTTGTCACCTTTTAGTTGTGTTCTGACCCTCGTCTATCAATTGATAGTCAAGAGTATGTGTGCATTCGTGTCCATCGATGCCTATTATTCTTGTGGTCCGTCAAGCCATTCTAGTCCAGAATGACTAGGAGAAACAAGCTCCAGTACCTCCTCCATTTCTCGGATTGGGTCAAAGAAATTGTATTCTGTGGATTGAAATGCCAATTCAGCTTTTGCTCTGCTCTATCTTGGAGTGTTACCATCTTTATGTCAAGAGTGTCATGAGAATTGCACCGCCTCTTATGAATTTTTGACGCAGTAATACTTCTTGCCGTCACTGTTCATTCCTCGGTTCCGTGTTGTCACAACCGGAATGCCGACAAGTGAACCATGATGTGTGAAATCAATACTCCTAGCAACCGTGTTGCCTGGTAGTAAATGGACAAATCCTCATTCTTAGCGTGTTGGTTATCAACTCATCATCCTAAGATTAATCGTGCTACCTAGTCCTTATTCCTGGTGCACTCTTCGATCAACGAGTTGAGATTTCGCCAAACCCTTGCTCTTTTGATCATATCGTCTTGCCCTGAAAAGCAAGATTGATCTCGAGCTTAGTATCATATCGGTGGTTCGTGATGTTCCGAATATCTTCTCGGAAGTGTTACCAGGTTGTCACCTGACCGCTATGTTGAGTTCGTGATCAAGTTGGTTTCCTATAAACCACCCCTTCTCCAAGAATCTGTGTTGGATACCCCTGAGCTAGTTGGTTGAGCTAAACAACAACTTGGAGAGTTGGAAGATAAAAGCTTGTCCGACTTAGTTCATTTCTAAGGGATATCCTTTTGATTGTGTGTGGAAGAAAGATGATATCTTCATCGATGGGTCCTCGTGATCAGTTGTTGGATGTATTGTCTTGTCAAAACTTTGACTTGAGTATGGGCTATCGTCAAGTCAAATCAGAACCAACGATGTTCGTAATGTTGTCTTACTCGTGGTTGATTCCTCGAGCATACACCATTACATCCTTTGGTCTGACCAATGCTATCACCGTGTTCACATGATGGTGAAAGTCCAGTGATATGGAAATTCCGATGAGCTGTTGTTGAGCCCATCACCAGTATTTTGTCTCCCCCATAAGTCATGTTGAACATCATCCTAGTGTTGGAAACTTTGTAAGCAATGCCTTCGTGTTCTGATCATGAAGCTTATGCTTGGATGGAAGAAGTGACTTCCTCGAATTCATGTGCACCCGGTGTAAGTTGCCGCCATGAATTTGAGAAAGGTTTGTTTTGTTTCCCTTGGAATCATCCCAAATCAGTCATGCATACGTGCAAAGTGTTCTATGGTTTGGTAGATTAATTACCTCCACTCCATATGTTTTCCCTAGCACACCAAGCCACTGATTGATTTGTTCTAGGTAAAGAAGTCTAATTTAAGTGCACAAGACTTCGATATCCTCGATGATGGTTCCCAATCTGAACTCGGTAGTGTTTTATTGCAAGACTACTCTGTGGTCATGCTTGTCTTGGACAACATGTTCACATGTGCGTAGCAGAACCATCTCATGTTTGGAGCTTGCTATCGTAGTTCATCTCCCGAGAGTCTCGCAACGTTATCTCGTCGACTTGTGTTGCAACCTTTCTTTTCCAGACGTGATGTCTGAAGTATCCTGTCTCCAACCAGATCTGAATCTCAGGCAGATATGATGGTTGGAACTTTTCCAAGATCTATGATGTAGGTCCCGACAAGGTTGATGTCTGGCCGACACACCTAGCCAAAAGATCTACCATTATAGTATCTTGCTTGAACTATTTGACCATCTTCTCCATGAGGATTTCGTGCGGCTTATTCTAGAAGTTGCTCCCTAGGGATCCTTGTGCTCTCAGTTTCTCGATTATACCATAACCATTCAAACAGTGGAATTGCTCTCGACTGTTGAGTTATCTCCCAGTTACCAGAATCATTCCCAACATTGCATTTTGTTCCCAGCTTGCACCGCTGTTGTGCCATTCTACCTTGGGTTCCATCCATTTCCGGTGATAAGCAAAATCATTCATTGCATTGTCTTCAACAAGGTAGTCCACATCATCTACTCTGGTGGGAGTATGCCATTCTTTCGAATTCGTTCAAATGATCGTTTGTGATTGCCTTAGGATGGAATAAAGAGTTCCAATGATCTCAGAATCAAAAGTAATTCTTTTTGCCACTTAAGGGAATAGTTCTTCGAGTCACCTTCCCTAAGGTGCCCCGTTTTGGAATCATGGCAATCAACTCCTCGCTACCTTGAAAACTATGCACCATCCTACTTAAGCGTGGGAGTGTTTCCTACCAAACTGAACTTTCATCATTTGTTCTCTCCATCCCTTTTGATGTGTGTTGTCTCTTAGATCAAGAGATGGTTCATCATCTCATTCCATGAGTTGATCGTGTATCGCTTGATTTTCGAGAAGATCGTTTCCTATAGAGTTTCCTTTTGTCGTCATCATGTTGTATGAAGATCTCGAAAGCAAGGGCGTCAAGATCAATATGATGCAATGAAGCTACTTCTACGAGAAGGGCAGTTGGATCGAGGAGACCATGATAGTTGTGACCTCCTTTCTTCTAACCTCACGACTTGAATCTCGGGGCGAGATTCTTGTTTAGTGGGGGTGAGTTGTCACATCCCTAGTTCTGGTGATGCTTAGTGCTTGCATTGGAGTGTTGCATCATGATTAAATTCTATTAAATTTGAAATGGGGAATGTTTCAAACCCTAGCACTAAAGCAAATTCAAATAGATGCAAATTAAAAATGGAATTTCAACTAACCCAAAATGCTTTTCAAAAATGTTCATGGCCTTTGGAAAATGTTGCAAACAACAACCAGAGGTGATGCACATTTTTCCTATACATTTTGGATTTTTGAATGAACCCATATGTATTTGAATTGGAGCTGTTTAAAATAATATAAATATTTTGAAGGCTCCAAAAATGTTGGAAATTGGTGAGGGCCTTTGGTATATTATAACCAGTGGCCACAAGGAATCTCAACATTTTTATAATTGTGCTAGTATTTATTTTAAGTCAAAAACAAATGTCAGAAATAGAAAAGAAAATAAAAATAGTAAAGATCAAACCTCACCTGGGCTTACCTGGCAGCCCAGCAGAGGCCCAGCCCACCCCCACCTTGCCAGTCATCCCCAACCTCCTGCCAGCGGGCAGGAGGGCGCGTGCTCGCCTCCTGCTGGCCACGCGTAGGCCACCTCCACCCTGCCTGCTTCACTCCTCCGACGCCCTAAGCACGCCACGCAACCCCTGGCCACTCCCCCCTCTCTCCCGTGCCTCTCTCTCGTCTGACTCTCTCTCCCGAGCACCACCGAGCGGAGCTCGTCGCCGCCGCTCGCTGTTGCCACAGCCACCGGCCCTCCCTCTCCCATCCAACATGCTCGAGAGCTCCGCCTACTCGCCATCGACCTCTACGACGACCCACGCAAGCCGGGACGCCCTGCAGAGCTGCCCCTGACGTCGTCTTCCTCGTCGGTGCCGCGGCTCGCCGCCGTCAAATCCGCCGCCGTCCGTGCCTCCCCGAGCTCGCCGAGAAGCTCTTCGTGACCGCGGTGAGCCCCCGGTCATTTCCCCCCTAACCCTGCCCTCGTTTGGTCGCCGTAGCCACCGCCCCTTGCTTATCGTAGCCGTCGCCGCGCGGGCTCGTCGCCGGCGAAGCCCCGGTGACCAAATGGCCCCGCGCGTGCGTCCGTTGCACTCGCAACGACCCGTGGAGGAACGCTAGCATGACAGCCAGCTCGTTTGCAAGCCGCAGCGCTAACCCCGCACCCACCCGAGCTCCGGCCGCCGCCAAACACGTCGCCGGCGCCTTTTCCGGCGACCCCGAGCCCAACTGCCTGCACCACCCGCCGCGGCTCACTCCCAGCTAGCCATAGAGCCCAACGGCGCCCCGAATGGTGCCCTGTAGGTGAAACCCGCACCTGCCCCGCCGCGTTTGGCCTCGCCGGCGGCTAACCGCCGGCGAGTTTGACCCCTTTTGACCACGTTTGACCCGTGTGGGCCCCGGTTGACTTCCCCCCCGAGTCTATGACCGGTGGGCCGGCCTGTTAATTAGATTAGGATTAGTGTTAATTAAATATTAGCCAGACTAATGACCTGACACGCGGGACCCACAGGTTAGAGTTGACCGTGCTGACGTGGCTGTTGACTTGACCCCACATGTCTGTGACTCAGACAGCTCCGTGTCACTGACCAGTGGACCCCATTGGTCAGATTTGACCTGGACCGTGCCCCGTTGACCTGCTGACGTCATGATGATGTCAGGCTGACGCAGTAATCTTTTTCTGGAATTTAAATAAATCTTAAATGATTTATTTATTTCAGAAAATATCCAAAACTTTGATAAATCATAGAAAATAATCTATAACTCCAATGGAAATAATTTATATATGAAAAATTATTAGAAAAATTCAAGGAATCCATCTGTACCATTTTCATGCATGTTTGAACAATGTTTGTCCTCTGTTTTGGACAAAACAAATATAGAGCATTTAAATAATCACATATGGAGTTGGAATTTGAATCATGTATTCAAACCAACTTCATTTAAAACATAGCTAGATGCATTAGCTCAAATCACAGCATATTGCCATGTCATGATCATGCATCATATTGTGGCATTGCATTGATTGTGTTCTTTCTCAGTTGCCGGTGTTTGTCCCCTCTCGATAGACGTGGTTCCGACGATGAGATCGATGACACCGATGAAGAACTATAATATCTTCAGAAGTGCCAGGCAAAGCAAAACCCCCTTGTTCATTCCGATACAATCCCACTCTCTCGCTCCTGCTCTCTTTTACTGCATTAGGACAACAACGATTCAACTGTTACATGCTGCGGTAGTTGAACCCCTTATCCTCTGCATGACCTGTCATTGCCACAGTAATTAGATGAAACCCACTAGCATGAGTAGGAGTTGTTTGAGCCCTGATGTGCCTACTCATTCATGCTTGTTTGTCATGCCTGCTACTGCTTAGAGTTGAGTCAGGTCTGATTCATCGGGAATGAATTGGAATGTGGTGAACATGTCCTACTGTTGAGAGCTAAGTGTGTGAACACGATTTGGTAAAGGTAGCGGTGAGAGGCCATGTAGGAGTACATGGTGGGTTGTCTCATTGCAGCCGTCCTCAGGAACTGAGTTCTGTGTTTGTGATCCATGAACAGTTACTACCACACATTGGGTTCCGGTAACTCGACCCCTCTCGACTTATTAATCAACTTGATCTCTGTCCAGGAGTTGCAACTAGTTTCTGGTGTTTGTAGGTAGTGTTAGTAGTCTACCAAGTGGCACCCGGTACAGGTGGGCTTGGGACAGACTAGGCACAGTGGCACGGTGTACCAAGTGGCACCCGGTTGGTGGGCTTGGGAACCCTGCTCACATCGTTTGGGGCCGTGAGCGACACCCCGGCCGGATCTCCTTGCGGATGGAACCCGAATAGGCGATAAACCTGGACTAGAGACTTGTTGGTTAGTCAGGTCGTGGCCGACTCCCTCGCCCGGCTTCCGCTTGAAGGTTGCCGAGGTACATGACGTGTACAGGGCGATAAGTGGCGAGAGCGTGTGTGAAGAAGTACACCCCTGCAGGGTTATCATTATCTATTCGAATAGCCGGATTCCTCGGATATGGAAACTTGGACCCCTTGTACAGTTCATAGACAAGTGAAAGTGGATACTTTAAAATGCGCAAGATAAGCGTGAGTGCTATGGATGGCGTTCTCGTGGGGAGACGGGAGCGGATCCATAGTGGTGTATTGATATGGTGAATATGTGGACTCGTGTGCGCCACCTCAAAAGAGTTACTTGCAGTCGTAGTTCAGGATAGCCACCGAGTCAAAGCTGGCTTGCTGCAGTTAAACTCCACCACCCCCTTTTGATACTGATGCATGTGTAGATAGTTCTGATGTAAGTCTTGCTGAGTACATTTGTACTCACGTTTGCCTATTTTATGTTTTTGCAGAGAGACGTCAGTCTCGCTAGTAGTTCCGTGTGGACTTCGACGTTTAGCTTGATACCTCAGCTACGATCTTGTGCCCTCGGCAGGATCTAGTGGATAGTCAGGCTTCTCAGCCTTTTCCATTTGTAGATGTCTGTACTCAGACATGTTAAGCTTCCGCATGTGCTTTGACTTGTATGATCTGAGTGTTGGGTCATGAGACCCATGTTTGTAATATCTCGCTCCTCGGAGCCTATTGAATAAATACTTTGAGTCGTAGAGTCTTGTTGTGATGCCATGTTGTATTTACACATATCGAGCATATTGTGTGTATGATTGAAATGCTTGGTATGTGTGGGATCCGACTATCTAGTTGTTTATCCTTGGCAGCCTATCATATGGGGAAATGTAGTCTAGTGCTTCTGAGCGATAGTAGTCCGCTACAGCCCGGTTCACCGGAGTCCTGCTAGCCCAGCACTACTGCTCAGGACGCTTGACTGGCCGGCATGTGTTTCACTTCGTTCTTGTGTCTGTCCCTTCGGGGAAATGTCACGCGGTGACATCCGGAGTCCTGCCTAGCCTGCTACAGCCCGGGTTACCGGAGTCCTGTTAGCCCAGTGCTACAGCCCGGATTCACACGCTGATGACCGACATGCTCGATGTGATTCATGTATGCCTGTCCTCATGGGTTAGCGCCGCTTTGGGTTCACGACTAGCCATGTCGGCCCGGGTTCTTTGTCATATGGATGCTAGCGACACTATCATATACGTGAGCCAAAAGGCGCAAACGGTCCCGGGCCAGGTAAGGTGGCACCCGTGGAATACCGTGCGTGAGGCCGCAAAGTGATATGGTGTGTTACATGCTAGATCGGTGTGACTTAGGATCGGGGTCCTGACATTTCTTCTCTTGTCGCTGCTGAGTATGTCATAGAAACAGCTGATTAGAGCAGCGGCAAGTCATTTTGGAATATAACTTTTATCTTAGGCAGTTCATTGCGTTGTTATCTCCCTCGTTCGACTTTGTGCTTCGTACGTTCGCGCCCTACGCTCCCAGGAACATGTCGACGCAAGCCTCCGCCTTGCCACGGGTGCCGAGTGCGGGACATCAGCAACCCGCTGGCGGTGCCTCCACCGGCAAGAAATCTTGCCGCGGCTGGCGCAACTCACTTAAAATGTTGAGCAGGCTCAGGGCGAGGTAAGCGTTGCGACTGCAGTCGCAGCACACTTAAGCTGTCGAGCAAGCTCGAAACAAAGTAAGGACACCACTCTGGATGTAGCACACTTAAGTCATTGAGCGGAAACGAAACGAAATAAGGGCGCAACCAGCCACGAGCCGGCCCCTCCGCGCACAGGTTTCCCATACGAAGCTCGGTCGTTCAACGAAGATAACTTAAGGATAAAAAGGAGCTTAATTGCTCAAACTTTGGCAACTTAGCTTTTCTGTTGTTTGCAGTCCGGCAAGGCGCAGCTTCCTCGGGCGACGCCCAGCCTATCCTGTCATCCCCCCTTCTCGAGGTAAGGGAATAACGAGGGCTCGGGGCTTCACGGCCTGCCATCGCTTGCCGGAGCCGAGTGCTGCACAATCGTGTCAAATAATGCATGCGCAAAGCGGAGAGGCGCGAAATCGACAAGATGTGCGGGGCACATAAGCTATGCTTGGGATCCGCGCTCGTCTCTGTACCAAGGATTACATGCAACTGCGGCAAGACTTGGACAGAGAGGATGGCGGACAGAATGGGTTCCGACTACCGCGCTGGCAAGGTCCCTCCCACGGTCGGCGTCGACTCCTTTGGATCTTGGCGGCCTGGGCGCGCCGAAGAACGAGGTCGCCTTTCCCGCAACTTCCGGTGCTAACTTCTGCGGCCACGGGAGCGGCGCGGAGTTTGCTGGAGGCGAGAAACTCGCTCAGCGGCCGGAAGGCGGTCCTCCTCAAGGAGCAGCTGCTCTTGCCCGGGCTCTGCGTGAGTGGGTACTCGAGGAGGGCCGTGCACGAGTCCGTGAGGAGGAATGCCTCCGCTCCGCGGGTTGGAGCGGAAAGGTACCTGGCCATACCTGAGCTTACCTGTGGTCGCCAAATCTGGTTCGCACAACCTCGACGCAGCCCCCTACCAGGCGCGCCAAAGATGTCGGGGGATATCGGCCTCCACGAGCACCTATGGGGATGGAGCCCCTTGTCGGTTCGGCGGGGGGCGGAGGTTGCACAAAGAGCAGATCGAGGCGACACACACACAACGATTTTACCTAGCTTCGGGCCGCACGGATGCGTAAAACCCTACTGCTGCTTGTCTGGTTGATTCGAGTTCTTGCTCTGGAGCGCAAGAAGCTACAGTAAGTTGGAGCTGGACGTAGACGAGGGTCTACTGGGTGTCCTCCTTCTCGGGTTCCCCCCCTCCTACGTGCGCATGGGCCTCCTTTTATATGCTAAGGGGTTTCCCACAGGTAGCGACGCAGGTGAGGGTAAAAATGGCAAGGAACTGTGCGAATAGTGGCCGCACAGTGCTATCGCACCTAACTCTGACGGCGGGGGACAAAGGCATTAAATGCCCGTCTGGATCGCCCGAACAGTGCCGAGGCGGACCGTTAGGGGCGCCTCCACTTGCCACGGGGGCGACTCTGCCAACGTCGCATGCCACCGCGCGCCCCAGGTTGCGCGGCACCCCGCCACGTGCCTCTGGGGAAGCTCCAGAGTGACGCGTGGGCAGGTGAGCTGGAGCGCATGCCTGAGGTGGTGGTTTTCCGCGGCAAGTGGCTTGCCGCGGCGGTTGTCTTGCCGCACCTGAGAGCTTGCCGCTCGTCAGGCCTTGCCGGGGCGCGCGGCGCGCCGCGGCGGGCTTCTCTTGGGGTGCCTTGGTTTGGCTGTCCCGGCGAGCTCCTCCCGCCGAGGCCTTGGTGCTTCGGCTTAGTCGTCCCGGCAAGCTCCTCTTGCCGGGGCCTTGTCGCCTTGGCCTGGCAAGCTCCTCTTGCCGGACCTCGCCTTCTTGGCCCGGCAAGCTCCTCTTGCCGGGGCTTGGTCTTCTAGGCTCGGTCACTTAGCCTTCGTCCGGCCCAGAAAGGGCCGTGGAGACTCTTGTCGCTCCCCTGGCAAGCCTTGCCGCGGGACGCTACTACTGCCCGTGCACAAGTTCGGGGTACTAAGGTACCCCTACTTTAGTGCACTGACAGGAAGACCTTCTTCTTGTCAACATCCTCGGGCATACCTGCAAGCTTAAATAACCCACAAACTTCATCCACATAGATTAGGTGCTCTTCCGGTCGAGGTGAATATACCCCGAACAAGCCTCTCAAAGGATTATTTTCCATAGTAACAAGTGACAGTAAATTTCAGCACACTATATAAATGTTTCATTACCAAATTCCACTTACCAAAGGCGCTTCACTTCCCGGAAACAACGCCAAAAAAGAGTCTTGATGACCCACAAGTATATGGTATATATCGTAGTCCTTTCAATAAGTAAGAGTGTCGAACCCAACGAGGAGAAAATGAAATTACAAGCGGTTTTCAGCAAGGTATTCTCTGCAAGCACTATAATTATCGGTAACAGATAGTTGTGTGATAAGATAATTCGTAAAGGGTAACAAATAACAAAAGTAAACAAGGTGCAGAAAGGTGGCCCAATCCTTTTTGTAGCAAAGGACAAGTCTGGATGAACTCTTATATAAAGCAAAGCGCTCCTGAGGACACATGGGAATTGTTGTCAAGTTAGTTTTCATCATGCTCATATGATTCGCGTTCGTTACTTTGATAATTTGATATGTGGGTGAACCGGTGCTTGGGATCTGCCCTTCCTTGGACAAGCCTCCCATTTATTGTTAACGCCTCTTGCAAGCATGCGCAACTATGAAAGAATAATTAAGATAAATCTAACCATAGCATGAAACATGTGGATACAAATCAGCCCCTTACGAAGAAACGCATAAACTAGGGTTTAAGCTTCTGTCACTCTAGCAACCCATCATATACTTATTACTTCCCAATGCCTTCCCCTAGGCCCAAACAATGGTTAAGTGTCATGTAGTCGACGTTCACATAACACCACCAGAGGAAAGACAACATACATCTCATCAAAATATCGAACGAATACCAAATTCACATGATTATTTATAACAAGACTTCTCCCATGTCCTCAGGAACAAACGGAACTACTCACAAAGCGTATTCATGTTCATAATCATAGGAGTATCAATTATCATTAAGGATCTGAACATATGATCTTCCACCAAATAAACCAACTAGCATCAACTACAAGGAGTAATCAACACTATTAGCAACCCACAGGTACCAATCTGAGGTTTTGAGACAAAGATCGGATACAAGAGACGAACTAGGGTTTGAGAGGAGATGGTGTCGGTGAAGATGTTGATGGAGATTGACCCCCTCTCAATGGGAGGATCATTGGTGATGACGATGGCTATGATTTCCCTCTCCCAAAGGGATGTTTCCCTGACAAAATAGCTCTACCGAGCCATAGATTGGTTCTGCACAAATTCCGCCTCGAGATGGCGGCGCTTCGTCCCAAAAGCCTCTTTCTCATTTTTTTCCAGGTCAAAACACACCATATAGCAGAAGATGGGTGTCGGGGGCCTGCTAGGGGGCCCACAAGGACGGGGGGCGTGCCTAGGGGGTAGGGCGTGCCCTCCACCATTATGGCTAGCAGGTGGCCCCCTCTGGTGCTTTCTTCGCCCAATATTTTTATACATTCCAAAAGTATTCTCCGTGAAGTTTCAGGACTTTTGGAGTTGTGCAGAATAGGTCTCTAACATTTTCTCCTTTTCCAGTCCAGAATTCCAGCTGTTGGCATTCTCCCTCTTCATGTAAACCTTATAAAATAAGGGAGAAAAGGCATAAGGATTGTGATATAATGTGTAATAACAGCCCATAATGCAATAAATATCAATATAAAAGCATGATGCAAAATGGACGTATCACGGAGCACCAAATCGCCTTCTTGAAAGGTCCAGGTTTTAACCCGGCGACTATGATAGCGACACAGATCTTGTTGGTATATCGCCGAACGAGCCGCTACAAGGTCATGCTCCTCATCCAACACATCAAGAGCATCCCGATGCGCTTTTTCATTAACAGCTTCAACATAAGCCACCACCCAGGGCGAGTCATGACGGACATCGCTTGGAAGAACCGCCTCTGCCCAGTAGACCATGAAGAAGGGCGTATAGCCTATTGATTTGTTAGGAGTAGTATTGATGCTCCAAATTACTGAGAGTAAATCCTCAACCTAACAACCCAGCGTTCACTATAAAGGAACCATAAGCTGGGGCTTTATACCTTTCCAGATTTCTTGATTGGCCCTCTCAGCTTGACCGTTAGACTGTGGGTGAGCCACTGATGAAACGTCAAGACGAATATGCTCTCGTTGATAGAACTCTTTCATAACACCCTTAGACAGATTAGTGCCATTATCAGTTATGATACTGTGAGGGTAGCCAAAATGAAAGATCACTTTCTTAATGAATTGAACCGCCGTTGCCGCATCACACTTACTGACTGGTTCTGCCTCAACCCACTTGGTAAATTTGTCAACCGCGACCAAGAGGTGGGTCTTTTTGTCCTTAGACCCCTTGAAAGGTCCAACCATATCAAGCCCCCATACTGCAAATGTCCAAGTAATTGGAATCACCCTCAATTCTTGAGCTGGCACGTGAGCTTGTCTAGAATTTTTTTGACAGCCATCACTCTTTCTAACCAGATCTTCTGCATCAGCATGAGTCATCAACCAATAAAACCCATGACGAAAGGCTTTAGCCACAAGAGATTTAGAGCCGGTGTGATGGCACAATCTCCTTCATGGATTTCCCTTAGAATCTCATGGCGCTCTTTAGGAGAAACACAACGTTGGAACACGCCTATGACGCTGCATCGGTGTAACTCGCCATTGACAATAGTCATAGACCTAGATCGCCGGTTATTTGCCTGGCCAAAGTTTCATCCTCAGGTAACTCTCATCGGGTCATATAAGCCAAATAGGGAACTGTCCAATCAGGGATGGCATGGAGAGCCGCCACCAATTGTGCCTCCGGATCAGGAACAACAAGATCTTCTTCGGATGGCAACTTAACTAAAGGATTATGCAATACGTCAAGAAAAACATTAGGGGGTACCGGCTTATGCTGCGACCCAAGACGGCTCAAAGCATCAGCCACCTTGTTCTTCCTTCGATCAAGATGCTCCACCTGATAACCTTTGAAGTGACCAACAATATTATCAACCACCCGACGATAAGCCGCCATGAGTGGGTCTTTAGAATCCCAAGTGGCATAGACCAGCTGAGCCACCAAATCTGAGTCATCGAAGCACCTGACTCGGCTTAGATTCATCTCTCTGGCCACCTTCAGGCCATGAAGCAAGGCCTCTCATTCGGCCGCATTGTTAGTATAGGGAAACATCAGCCTTAAAACATAAAAAAAACTTGTCACCTTGTGGGGAAGTAAAAATAACTCCAGCCCCCGTATAACGCCCTCGATGCGGCTATATCTCCCACGTGTCGAAGCACGACTTAGAGGCATAACCGCATTGAAAGCAATGTCGCAAGTGAGGTAATCTTCACACAACCCATGTAATACATAAGGGAAAAGGATACATAGTTGGCTTACAATCGCCACTTCACACAAATACATGAATAAAACATTACATCATACAGTTACAATCAGGGCCCGACTATGGAACCAAAATAAAAGAAGACTACCCCAAATGCTACACAGATCCCCGATCGTCCCGACTGGGCTCCACTACTGATCGACTGAAACGAAACAACACAACGAACAAGATCTTCTTCGAACTCCTCCTTGAGCTCGGAGGCGTCACCTGCACGGTTTCATCGGCACCTGCAAACTGGTTTTGGAAGTATCTGTGAGTCACGGGGACTCAACAATCTCACACCCGCGAGATCAAGACTACTTAAGCTTATAGGTAGGGTAAAAGGTATGAGGTGGAGCTGCAGCAGCGACTAGCATATATGGTGGCTAACATACGCAAATGAGAGCGAGAAGAGAAGGCAAAAGCACGGTCGAACAACTATGATCAAGAAGTGATCCTGAAACTACTTACGTCAGACATAACTCCAACAACCGTGTTCACCTCCCGGACCCCGCCGAGAAGAGACCATCACGGTTACACACGCGGTTGGTGTATTTTAGTTAAGATCAACTTCGGGTTTTCTACAACCGGACATTAACAAATTCCCATCTGCCCATAACCGCGGGCACGGCTTTCGAAAGTTCAAACCCTGCAGGGGTGTCCCAACTTAGCCCATGATAAGCTCTCGCGATCAACGAAGGATATTCCTTCTCCCCGGGAAGACCCGATCAGTTTCGGAATCCCGGCTACAAGACATTTCGACAGTAATAAAACAAGTCAGCAAAACCGCCCGATGCGCCGACATCCTGATAGGAGCTGCACATATCTCAGTATCAGGGCAACACCGGATGAACTCTACGTACGACAACCGACGATACCCCAAGTTGCCTAGGGGTGGCACCGCAAGTGGCTCTGGTTTGGACCAACACTTAGACAAGCATTGGCCCGGGGGGCTGAATAAAGATGACCCTTGGGTTAATTACTCCCAAGGGAAAAGTAGGTGGTGGTGAGGCAAATGGTAAAACCAATGTTGGGCCTCGCTGGAAAAGTCTTATTCAAAGCGAACTGTCAAGGGGGTCCCATAAATCAGCCGACCGCGTTAGGGACGCAAAATCCAGGAACATAACACCGATATGACGGAAACTAGGGCGGCAAGAGTGGAACAAAACACCAGGCATAAGGCCGAGCCTTCCACCCTTTACCAAGTATATAGATGCATTAATTAAACAAGATATATTGTGATATCCCAACAAGTAAACATGTTCCAACAAGGAACAACATCTCCATGTTCCAACAAGGAACAAACTTCATCTTCACCTGCAACTAACAACGCTATAAGAGGGACTGAGCAAAGCGGTAACATAGCCAATCAACGGTTTGCTAGGACATGGATGGTTAGAGGCTGACATGGCAATATGGGTGGCATGATATAGCAAGTGGTAGGTATCGCAGCATAGGCATAGCAAAAGAGCGAGCAATCTAGCGAGCAAAGATAGAAGTGATTTCGAGGGTATGGTCATCTTGCCTGAGATCCCGCAAGGAAGAAGAACGAGTCCATGAAGAAGACGAACGGACGTAGTCGAACAAATCCTCACAACTCCGGAATGAAACCGAAGCTAACGCGAGAAGCAACCCGGAAAGAAACAAACAACATAGTAAACAACCACTACATAAACATGGCATGATATGCGAGATGTGATATGCAATGCATATGCATGCTTCGGAACGAAAAAGATGAACCAGGCATAATCTTGGCAAACCAAGTATGCCACTAGAAAGATGAGGTGATTTCGGTTGAAATCGATATAAAGATCACCGGAATCGGATGCACGGTTTGCAAATGACAAGCAAAACAAGAATGATAAGAATCTGCCATTAACAGCATGATGCTACTTAGCAAGCAACAAGAAATTAATCTACTGCACCCAAACATATCAACAAAGCATATTACAGTGATCTACTCAAGATTCTTGACAAAAGATGAACACTGAGCTACGGCTAAATCACATCATAACAGGTTCAAACAAGCATGGAAAAAGTGCAAAAGATAACAGGTTCACAGACTTAGTGAAGATACTAACAACATAGCAGAAACTAACATCAGGATGACATGTTTAGAGTAATAAAACAACATGCTACAGGATCGGAACATAGCAAAGTAAGGCATGGCATGAATCTACTCAAAGCACTTGACAAAAGTCCCTTACTGACCATAAGCCAAAAAGGACTAGAAAATATGATTACACCCATGTCAAATAAGCAAGTTTTGTTACAGGTTTCAGACTTAGCAGAAAACTGGACATGACAGAAACAGATAACGACTAGGCATGTTCGTGAGCTCGACGCACTCACTACAGAGCATTGCATGATAAACTAAGCATACATACATCAAGAATACATGGCATAGTAACTATACATGGCAATAATAACATCATAGCATGCAAGTATCAACTACACCAAGCTTGGCAAAATCGAATAACATGTAAACAATCTGCCAGCAACATTTTGAAGCAAAAGTAGAGCTCGATTGACTCAAGCTATGGCACTCCATAAATACAAACAAAGGCATGGATGGATAGAGAAAAACCTCAAGTTCAAAACACCCTTACTTATCATGCTCAAATTATGCATAAATCTCTCAGAAACAACATGAACACATGGCATGAAAATAACAGCAGTCAGGGACTTAGTGAAATCACTAAGTCTCTGAAATCAGCAACATCAAGTGCCCTAGTTTGCATGCTTGTGCTAGTCACCACAAATATCACAAAAATACATGGCATAAATCCCTAGAAAGGTAACATGGTATATTACAAAACTCATGTAGGACTCAACTTCATAGGAGGTACACATCAATCATGGCAAAAATGACAAAAGTGCATGTTCAGATAAGATCCAGCAACTAACATCAACTAGCCCTCTTCTAACAGCATTTAGGGCATCAAGATGACCTCAAATGTAAATGACGCAATAAAACGTAATGATGCACTCTTGGAGACGAATAATTTGACATATTGTACGCCCAAAACGGAGCTACATGCAGAGAGTTATGATGCATTGAATATGTCATGATAATGTCCAAAAGTCGGGGACTTAGTGGAAATTGAACCTCGCGGGAAACTGGACGGAGGGATCCGGGCGCCGTTTGGATCGCGGGACGGGTGGATCTCATCCACCCGCCCGGATCTGACCGGAGCGGCTCGCCGGAGGTCGGGGAGGGGCGGACTCCGGCGAGGTGGCGCGGAGCCCGGCGGGCTGCAGCGGGGCCGGCGAACGGCGGCGGGGCGCGGCGCCTTGCGCGCGGAGGCGGCGGTGGAGATGTGCGGCGAGGCGGCGGGGTCGGCGAGCGGCTCGGGCGGCGAGGCAAGGCGCACGGCAGCGGCCGGCAGCGGGCGGCGGCGGCGCAGCGCGGAGGCGGCGACGCAAGGCGGCGAGGCTCGGGCGGCGGGCGCGGGCGGCAGCCGGGCGGCGCGCGGCTCGGGCGCCTCGGGCCCGGGGCGGCGCGGGGCGGGCCGGCCACGGGCTCAGGCGGGCCGCGGCGCGGGAGGCGGCTGACGGGACACGTGGCGGCTTGCGGTTCGCCGCGGTCGTCGGCGGGAGCGGGCGGACATGTCCGTCGGCGTGGGAGATGCGTCCGGCGGCGCGGGGAGGAGATAGACTAGGGTTTTGGACCCGAAATTTCGGAGGGGAGCACATATTTATAGGTAGAGGGGGCTAGGAAGCTCCAAATGGAGGGCGGTTTTCGGCCACGCGATCGTGATCGAACGACCGAGAGGATGGAAGGGACTTAGGTGGATTTTTGGGCCACTTTGAAAGGGGTGTTGGGCTGCACCAAAAGAGGCCTTTACGGTTACCCGGTTAACCGCTGGAGCATCAAACGACCGAGAGGATGGAAGGGACTTAGGTGGGTTTTTGGGCCACTTTGAAAGGGGTGTTGGGCTGCACCAAAAGAGGCCTTTACGGTTACCCGGTTAACCGCTGGAGCATCAAACGACCGAGAGGATGGAAGGGACTTAGGTGGGTTTTTGGGCCACTTTGAAAGGGGTGTTGGGCTGCACCAAAAGAGGCCTTTACGGTTACCCGGTTAACCGCTGGAGCATCAAACGACCTCCGATTGAGACGAAACTTGACAGGCGGTCTACCGGTGCTAAACCAAGGCCGCTTGACAAACCTCGGTCCATCCGAGAAAGTTTAATACACGCTCACGGAAAAAGGTAAAAGGGGACGCCGGGGAACATAGGAGCGCCGGATTGCAAAACGGACAACGGGGAAAATGCTCGGATGCATGAGACGAACACGTATGCGAATGCGATGCACATGATGACATGATATGAAATGCAGATGATGACATGGCAAAGTGCAACACGCAAGCAAATGACATGGCAACGACGACGAATAACTGGCGGACAGCTGGCGCAACAGATCCGGGGCGTTACACCCCGAGCCTTCCAATTGCCTGGACCCATCAAAATGAATAGTAAAATATGTATATCAGGCTTCTTCTCTGGCATCTGCAACTCTATCTAGTCGTTGATAAAATCCACAAGAGCTTGAGACTTAATAGCTGTCCTTGGCATATATTTCAAACCATGGGGTCCAAGCTCAATGGCCCACTTAGCCACTCGGCCCATGGCTTCTCTGTTTTGAATAATATCGCCTAAGGGAGCAGAGCTGACCATAGTAATGGGATGACCAAGAAAATAATGCTTCAACTTGCGACTGGCCATGAACACCCCATATACTAGCTTCTGCCAATGTGGGTATCTCTGTTTAGACTCAATTAAGACCTCACTGACATAATAAGCCGGCCTTTGGACTGGATATTCCTTACCTGGCTCTTTTCTTTCCACTACAACCACCACGCCGACCGCTCTGCTATTGGCGGCCACATATTACAGCAAAGGTTCCATGTCAATAAGAGCTGCAAGAACCGATGGCTCAGCTAGCTGTTTTTAAGTGCTTCAAACGCCTCATGAGCGGCATCACTCCAAACAAAATGACCTGTTTTCTTCATCATCTGGTGCGGAGGGATAGCCTTCTCTGCAATACGACCCGCCAAGCTGGTATCCTCAAACAGTTAGAGAGAATTCAGAGACAGTGTTTATGGAGGAGGAATAGAGATGAACCTGCCCCCTCCCTTGCAGCTCGGGAGCTGGTTTGCAGGCCAAAAAGTAGGGGTGGTCTTGGTATTCTCAAACTGGGGGTACAAAATGTTGCCTTGCTTCTCAAACATGCCAGTAATTTCCTAAATAAAAGGGAACTTCCCTGGGTTTCTCTCATTTGGAATTCATACTACCATGAAAGGGTACCTCAAGGAACATCTACATGTGGCTCTTTATGGTGGAAGGATATAAGCAAGGTTATGACCACTTTTAGAGAGTGCTCTTGGGTGGAGGTAAATGATGGTGACACTGCTTTGTTCTGGTCAGATAACTGGAATATAGGTGTTCAAGCTTCTCCTCTGCAATCTAGATTTCCTAGGCTTTTCTCTTATGTTAAGGACCCATGGATCACAGTCAAGGAATTCTTCAGCACTCAGGATGTTGTACAGCTTTTCCATCTCCCCGTGTCTGCACAGGCATTTGGAGAGTTGGGTATGATTCAGTCAATGATGGATTCTCATAACAGAGAAACTGGATCTAAGGATGTGTGGTTTTGGCAGAATTCCTCCAAGCAGTTCAGACCCAAGATGTTTTACTCCCACACATTTCTTTCTGAAATTTTCAACCCTTTGCTCTCTTGGATTTGGAAATCTTCCTGTACTCTTAAGATCAAGGTTTTTGCTTGGATGCTAATCATGGACAGACTGAATACTAAGGATATGGTTGAACGTAGGCATTGGCACATGGAGGATGGAGTACATTGCAGGCTCTGCCCCTTATAGGTCAAAGAAACCAGGGATCATCTTTTTTTCAACTGTAACTTCAGTGTCCGTGTCTGGAACTACCTGCAGATTGACTGGCCTGCAGGACAATCTATGTCTGATGTGGTGGTTCATGCTAGGAATGATTTTGGCAAGCCTTTCTTCTCAGAAGTGGTCTTCACTGCATGTTGGAACATCTAGATTATTCGAAATGCCAAAGTGTTCAGAAATGAAAGGGCTAGTTTTAATAGATGGCATGCAACTTTTAGGCATGATATTTCCTTATTGCAATATAGGATCAAATCTGCCTATAAGGATGACCTTCTCAAGTGGATCTCCTTCCTCCCCCCTTAAGGCATACTGTAGTAAGGCTCCTGCTTCCTACTTTTAGTTTAGTTTTTCTCCCCGTAGATTACCTCTTGTAATCAGTTTTTGTACCCTGTAATTTTGTTTCAATAAAGGTTTTGATATGCTCTGGGGGTTTTACCCCACAGTTCCCAGTCAAAAAAACGACCCGCCAAATGCTAGACATCATTGACGTATGCCGTCTTAGCCAATGAAGTGATAGCCTTGATTTTCTCTGGTTTAGCTTCAATACCTCTCTCAGAGACCAAAAACCCCAAGAGCTTGCCTACCAGCACACCAAAAACACATTTGGCCGGGTTAAGAATCATTTTATATACCAGGAGATTATCAAAGGTCTCTTTTAGATCATCCAACAGAGTCTCCTTCTTTCTAGACTTCACAACAATATCATCCACATAAGCATGAACATTACGTCCAATCTGATTATGGAGACAATTCTGAACACAATGCTGATAAGTCGCCTGGGTACTCTTGAGCCCAAAAGGCATAGACACATAGCAGAAAGCTCCAAAAGGTGTGATGAATGTCGTCTTCTCTTGGTCTTTAACTGCCATCTTAATCTGATGATAACCAGAATAAGCATCCAAGAAGCTTAAATGCTCACAACCCGCCGTAGCATCTATGATTTGATCGCTACGAGGAAGAGCAAAAGGATCAACTGGATAAGCTTTATTAAGGTCTGTGTAATCCACACACATACGCCAAGTGCCATTTTTCTTAAGTACTAGCACCGGGTTAGCCAACCATTCAGGGTGAAAAACTTCAACAATGAACCCGGCTGCTAAGAGCCGAGCCACCTCTTCTCCAATGGCCTTACGTCTTTCCTTATTAAAACGACGAAGGAATTGCTTGACAGGTTTGAACTTGGGGTCAATATTGAGAGTGTGATCAGCGAGTTCTCTCGGTACACCAGGCATGTCTGAAGGCTTCCATGCAAAGATGTCCCCGTTCTCATGGATGAACTCTATGAGCACGCTTTCCTATTTCGGATCCATATTGGCACTGATAGTGAACTACTGAGATGAGTCGCTAGGGACAAAGTCAACCTGATTGGTATCATCCGCCGATTTAAACTTCAATAAAGGATCATGCTTTGTGGTTGGCTTCTTTAACGGAGTCATATCATCCGGGTCAACATTGTCTGTATAAAACTTAAGTTCCTCCGTGGCACAGGCAGACTTAGCATAAGCAACATCGCCTTGTTCACATTCCAAGGCTATCTTCCCGTCACCATGTACTGTGATGGTAGCCTTGCGATCCGGCATCTTAAGCTGCAGATACACATAACAAGGCCGTGCCATAAACTTGGCGTAAGCCGGCCGTCCAAACAGAGCGTGATAAGGGCTTTTGATCTTGACCACTTCAAAGTTCAATGTCTCTGCCCTATAATCATATTCATTGCCAAAAGCTACTTCCAAGGCAATCTTACTGACTGGGTAGGCAGACTTACCAGGCACCACCCCGTGAAAGACTGTAGAGGACGGTTTAAGATCTTTGTTAGTCAAATTCATATGGCGAAAAGTATCATAATAAAGGATATTGATATTGTTGCCTCCGTCCATAAGCACCTTAGTGAATTTGTAACCTCCAACCTGAGGGGCTACCACTAATGCCAGCTGATCCGGATTGTCAACCCAGGGATGGTTATCCTCAAGGCTCCGTACAATTGGCTGCTCTGACCATCGTAGGTATCGAGGCACTGCCGGGTCAACTGCGCTTACTGATCGTTTATGAACCTTCTGATCTCGCTTGCACAGACATGTGGTGAAAACATGATATTATCCACTATTATAAGCTTCTTTGGATTACTCTGATACCCTAACTGCTATTGTTGATTACCCTGATTGGGTTGCTAGTTATAACTGCCCTAATTGCCTTAACCTTGATATCCGGAATTTGAGCCGCCACCTTCGAAGCCGAGCCCGTGAGAGCCGAATCCTGACCCACCGTGTGGACCAATATTATTATTGTGGTCCTGATGAAAACCGGAGTTCTTATATTCCTTCATGATGAAACAATCTTTCCATAGGTGAGTCGACGGTCTATCTTGGAAACTATGCTTTGGGTAAGACTGGTTCAACATTGCCTCAAGGTTGAACTTTGGCCCTCCAAATCTTGGTTGTGGCTTTCCCTTACGACATCGATTGTTATTCTGTGTATTGGTATTGGCCACAAAATCTGACCCGCCGTCAGGTTCCATGCACTTACCATTACTACCCTGGTTATGCCATGTTATGTTTGGCTGCTGCTGTCGGCGTTCTGGGAATGGGGGTCCCCAGACTTGCCTGCCTGCGGCGTGGCTAGAAAGGGGGCCCAGCATGGCCCATCTTCATCAACGCAAGACCCAAGACCCTCGCGAGGGGCCAGGCCTCGCGGGGCGGATGACACGGCGCTCCCTCAGGCGCGGCCTCATCAGGCTGGCTCATGAGGAGGCGGAGAGATCAAGGCGGGGTACCTCGCGAGGTGCCCATGATGCAAGCCATGACGACCAAAGGCGCTAGGCGGGCGCCAGCCCGCGCAGTGTCCTCCCTTTCCTCTTTGGTGCAAAGGGGGGCAAGCGCAGGAGAGAGGATCAAGCAACGGCACCCATTTCGGTGCAACGAGACCAAGACCAGTCCAACGGTGGGAAGGAGGTCATCGTGGAGCCCAGAACGGCGTCACCACAGGGCCTTTGGCAGGCGAGGACCAACTTTAGTCAGGATAAGTGTACCAGATGTTCCCCTTCGAATTGGCCAACTGTTGGCGCCCTTCCCGCTCAATATTTGGGAAGAGGCCCAGGGCCTTTGCCTATAAATAGGACTAGCCACCCCCAGGGTAGAGGGAGGCAGCATCTAGAGATCGTCGAGAATCTGAGCAAGCAGAGAACAAGAGAGAGAAAGAGAGAAGGGCGGCTGAACTCCCCCAGTTCATCCCCCTAGCCAAGAACAGACCCTCGCGAGGTTGTTCTTCCCTGTATTGTTCATCATCACTAGCCCGAGAGGCAATCCACCACACCACACTGGAGTAGGGTATTACACCGCATCGGTGGCCCGAACCACTATAAACCCTGTGTTTCTTGTGTTGTTCTTTCGGTAGTTAGATCTTTGCGAGACGGAGAGGTAGAGGGCACAATCTCCGCGAGCACCCCAGAGTTCGAACATTAAGGGTCTGCCGGAACCCGAAATCCCACATTTGGCGCGCCAGGTAGGGGTGTGCCGGAATTTGTCTTCCACCGCTCCGCTCTCCGCCGACCGTCGCGTCCATGTCTGACGCTCGTCGGGCCCGCGCCAAGCGCCGGGCTGCCATCGCTTCCCGCGTCGCCCAGACGGCTCCCGTCGGTGGGCGTCCTCGTCGTTCCCCGTCGCCTGCCATCAACGCCGCCACCGGCCCGGCGGGGAACGAGCAGCAAGAGTCGTCTCAGCACCCGTCCGTGCGGCAAGACGGCCACACCGCTACTCCATCGCTCACACCAGCTGGCTCTTCGTCCCGTGCGCTCCGCGCACCCTTGGAGGCTCGAGCTGCGCACATCGCGGCAAACGAGCTCCTGCGCTACCGCCCCGTCGACGACGTCTACGAAGAGTGGCTCGACCGCGTCGTCGAGCTCGTCTGCGCCGCAGGGGGCTCTCCTGCACCGTCCGCTCCGCTGCGCCGCACCCCGCCCCGCGCGGGCAATGAAGCTCCGGGGGCGTAACAGCTGCCTCCTCTCCAAGAAGATGCCATGGCTCCAAGGCGCGTGGCCCCTGGGCGAAACCCACTCCGTCACGCGCTAGCCCAGCAAGAACGGAGCTGCCAAGAAGTCCCTCGACCGCAAGAGGCTGCCCGGGCGCTTCCTCCTTCGGCTCGCCGTGATCCTGCTCCAGCTCCGGCACGTCAAGACCCCACACTGCTTCCATCTGCAGCGCATGGGGACCCACAAGGCCAAGCTCTCCCTCAACCAAAGCCTCCCGTGGCCACCGCAGGCTGCCGCGCCTACACCACCGAGCTGCGCAGCGTCGCGTGGCCCGGTAAGTTCAAGCCAGACCTGCCTCCTCGCTACGACGGCACGACCGACCCTGCAGAGTTCCTCCAGCTCTATGAGCTGGGCATCAAAGCTGCCAATGGGGACGAGAAGGTCATGGCGAACTGGTTCCCCATGGCGCTCAAGGAAGGAGCTCGCACCTGGCTCCTGAACCTGGCCCCAGGCACGATCTCTTCCTGGGACCAGATGCGCACCCGCTTCATCGCCAACTTCCAAGGCACTCGTGATCGGCCGCCGGCCGTGAGCGACATGCGCCGCATCAAGCAACAACCCGGAGAGACCCTGCGAAAGTACATCCAGCGCTTCAACAGTGCGCGCCTCAAGATCCCCAAGGTGTCCGAGGAAGCCATCATCTCGGCCTTCTCCGATGGTGTGCGCGACGTCAAGATGAAGGAGGAGCTGGTGATGCATGAAGACCTGTGCACCTCCCTGGAGCTGTTCAACTTGGCGACCAAGTGCGCCAGGGCTGAGGAGGGGCGTCTCTCCCTCCTCGAGCTGCCTGCCGCAGACCCAGAAGAGAAGAAACCCAAGGCCAAGGACGTGAAGAGCAAGGGGGCTGCCGTGCTCGCGGCAGAGCCGGACACCAAGTGGGGCAAGGATCTGCCTGAATCCTCCAGGGGTAGCCGGTACTGTGTGTATCACGACCTCCACACCCACAACACCAACGAATGCCAAGAACTCCGCGCCATGCGAGAAGGAAGGATCGGCCGTCGTCCTGATCGTGCTGACCGGGGCTACGGCTGGGGAGGAGGAAGAAACCCAGGACGCTGGGAAGACCGCGGCCCGCGCCAAGGATGGCGTGATCAACCTCGCGAGGACCGCTGGCGAGACTTGCCTCGCGAGGGGGATTGGCAGGATCAGCCTCGTGAGGATCGCCTGCAGGGCAACGCGGGCCTTCCTCCACTGCCGCCTCAGCCAAGAAGGAACGAGGACCGCCACCAAGACGAGGGGGCTGGGGGCATCCAGGAGCTGCGTGCAATCGCCTGCATCCTGGGCGGAGCTCAGGCCCCAGCCTCCCAACGCATCTTCAAGCAGTTTGCCCGCAAAGTGAATGCAGTCCTCCCCAGGCTCGAAGCAACGCGCCCGCTCATGTGGTCGGCGTGCACCATCGCGTTCAGCTCAGCGGATCAGCTCAAGTGCGCGGCCACAGCCGGGGTCCTCCCGATGCTTTGCTCCCCAGTCATCAGCAACGTACTGGTCACCAGGACCCTCATCGATGGTGGAGCAGGGCTCAACGTTCTGTCCGTGGAAACATTCAACAATCTCCAAGTGCCCTACGACCAGCTTCAGCCAACCAAGCCTTTGTCCGGAGTCACCGACGGTTCCACGATCCCGATCGGGCAGGTCTGCCTCCCTATCACCTTCGGAGCCCGCAGCAACTACCGCACCGAGCTCATCGACTTGACGTCGCTCACATCCGCCTGCCGTACAACGCCATCCTCAGGTACCCAGCGCTGGCCAAGTTCATGGCCGTGACTCATCATGGCTACAACGTCCTCAAGATGCCAGGAAGTGGCGGAGTCATCACGGTGCCATGTGAAGAGAAGGATGCAGTGTGTTCCCTGGAGCGAGCCTTTCAGGCCGCGTCGCTAGAAGACCCAGATCGCGGAAGCAGGAGGCTTTCCGAGATCACCCCCAAGAAGAAGAAGACATCGTCAGGCTCAGCCCCTCAGGAGGCAGGCCCCTCAGGGCCCGCATCTGCCCAAGGGACCCTCCATCCATCGCATAGGAAAGCGCGCCCGGCGCCCTCCTCAGGCAGGGCTCGGAGGCTCTCACCTGGAGGGCCACCGACCTGGCCAGGGTCACGAAGGAGGCGCTTGGGCACCACGTGGAGGCGTGCCTCGAAGCACGTTTCCCTCAAGAAGGAACGAGGCAAGGAAGGTCAGACCAGCAGGAGTTCGTTAACAAGGCCGTTTAAGAACTACAGGAGTCAAGAATCATGAGAGGTTGCCGCCGTCTACTGGCTGTGGCTCCCCATCCAGGCGAGGATGGTGGGCTGCGCGTCTGCATCGACGTACCAAGGCTCAATCGGGTCGCCACGATGGAGCGCCTCTAGCCCTCGCAAGTGGGGCGTTGCGGAGGCCCACCCCACAGCTATGTTCGCATGCCTTACGGCTTGCCGAGCGTGGCTGCTGTGTACCAGCGCCTCATGAGGGGCATCATGGAGACTCAGGAAGACAGGAGTTCCGTAGTCCTGGCGGAGATGGAGATGATCCGCGAGGAGCCACCAGCGCCTTTGGAGCCTCCTGAGGCCCCTGGGCCTGGGGGATCGTGAGGATCGGCTTCCGCAGCCCACCGAGTCTGCTGCACCAACACCACTTCATCTTCGACATCTTCAGGTGACGTCCTTCAAGTTTCATTTACAGCTGGGAGCGCCCTCCCAGGGCTGCATCATTCCCAGGCCACGTGGGTCCGTCCCTGCGGCATGTATCCCTTTTATTTTCGGTCATTAGCTTGCTTTGTTGGGGGCGCCCCTCGGGCTGCATCATCCCCAAGCCGCTCGGGCCAGGCCCAGTGGCGTGTATCTCCCTCGCGTTTATTTCCAGCTATGCTTTTGCCTATCATGCTTGATTACTTGATGCATGTCCACGGCACCTCTTCTTCTCCATGTCGACCACTTGCACGTTAAAGGGGGGGGTACCTGAGCATCGTGACTCAGGGCTCTTACTGGCTCTCCAGCCCTCACCCTCTGGCCTTGTCCACGGCATCGTGACCTGGCATACCAGTGACGGCTGAGACAAGCTCGAGGGCCGGGACCCGAGGACGTAGAGTGCCGGCATCTAACCCAATTTGCAGGAACACATCTCAAGATACGTCCCAGTGCCAGGAGCAACCCGCCTAGAGGTAGGGCCCCGTGAGTCCCGCGCTGGCTCACGGGTGCCCAGATACACCTCACCTAGCCCTACCATGCCGTCCACGTGTCAGGGCGGGGCTGTACACGCCCCGGGGGCTCCTCCCGGAGGGGAGCCCCCTCCCACGTACCAGTGGAAGCACCATGCTCCGTGCTGGCCGACGACACTGCCGAGGAGCGGCTATGCCCGTACACATACGAAAGCACTATGCTCCGCGCTGGTGATAAACAACTGAGGGTGGCCTCCGGGCCGCGTTAACCTCAGGGAGCCCAGAGCTCAGTGGCTAGCCTCATTGCAACGCCTCCCCTCGGGAGCGCCGCGCGAGGGGGCTAGGCACGGGGGCTACGCCTGGGTCACACCCAGACGTACGCCGCCCAGCCAGGCCCCCCGGGCCTGGTTCGTCGCGCGTCTCTCCCTGAGCGGAGCCAAGGTATGAAGGCCGTTTGAGCGTCAAGGGGGACCCCTGAGCATCGCGACTCAGGGGCCTAACTGGTCCCGTAGCCCCTCACTCCTTAGTTCCGAAAGGCTATGCTGGGTGAGGTACGCGCGGGTCCGGGCTCTGCAGACGTAGAACGGAAGATACACCTACGTCATGCTTCCCTACTTGTTGTTCGTGCGCCAAGGGGGACTCCTGAGCATCGCGACTCAGGAGCCTAACTTGTCACGTAGCCCCTCACTCCTTTGGTCCCGTCCTGGTTTCCGGTCAGGGCTAATGCTGGGTGAGGTACGCGCGGGGCTGGGCTCTGCCGGCGTAGAACACAAGCAAGTAGGGAGGAAAAGCATAAAACTCAAGGAATTTAAAAGCAAATATTACAGTCCATACTGTCGTCTCAGTACCAAACGCAAGTTTAAATGCCTCCCCGAGGCGTGATGCATGTGCAGGAATTAAAAGAAGAACAGGAGCGGTAACGGAGTCACTTATCGGCGGTGGAGCAGCGCGGAGTGGCTTCGCCTCGTGGAGTAGCAGGGATGGCAGCGCCTTGCTTCGGCTTGGTGCTGAAGGCCCGGAACTTCCCCAGCAGTGCCTCCGCGCGCCCCCTCACGGCTTCGACAGCGGCGACAACACCATCGCCGCTCACCGGCTCCAACAGGCTGTCAAGGTCGGCGCTGGGATCGCGAAGGTAGATGTGGGCGAAGACCCGCGTCAGCGCAGCAGAAGACAGGACACGTGCCTCAGCCTCAGTCGTGGGGCCAAGGCCAAGGGCGACGTCCCCAAGGGCACGAACCAGGAAGGGAAGCAGCTTGGCGGGGCCGTCCACGTCACCGGCCAGCGGGCTCTCCAGGCCGCTCTCGTAAAGCGTCTTCAGCGAAGCACGAGCATCCTTCTCCATGTCCGCGAAGGCCACGCGATCCTCGGCAAGGACCTGGGCCTTCGCGTCCAGCTCGGCCTTCGTCACCTCCAGCTCCTTCTTCAGCGCGCTTAGGCGGTCGCGGCGCTTCTTGAGCTTGGCCTCCCGGTCCTCGATGGCCGCCTCGCGAGCCTTCGTGCCTTCTTCCTGCTCTTGGCGAAGGCGGACCTCCTTCGCGAGCTGGTCTCGCAGGCCTTGCAGCTCGTCCTCCAGCTCCTTGCAGCGACCACGGACTTCAACCACCTCCCCCAGGGCCGCGTCTCGGGCAGCCTTTGCCTCGAGGGTGGCCTCCCTCTCTCCGTCACAGGCTGTCGAGGCCTGAACTAGCGCCGCCCGAATCGAGGCGTCGGAGCGAATCCACCCCGAAGCCAGCTCCAGGCACCCGGCCACCAGGCGAGGGTCGGCGCCAAGAAGATCCTGCCGCAGCCGGTCCAGTTCAGCAACGGCACACTCCAGGACGGCAGAAGAAGACGGAGAAACATCGACATGCTCCAAGACAGCAGGAGGAGTTGGGGAAGCAGCGGTCGGTGGAACGGGAGGAGAAGGTAGCGGCGGCGAGACCACAGCATCCTGAGGCGGAGTCTGCTGCGCCCCGACGGCCGTGGTGGCGGCAGCAGGCAGGAGCACCTCGGGAGTCACTTGGGCCATGGGGGCTGGGCTCGCCCTAGACAGCTCAGCCAGGCCTCGCGAGGATGACCGGGCAGGAGAAGCCCGCGCGTCACGATCGCCTTCCCCTGCAGGCGGAGGCGTTGCCGCGAATGGGGCCTCGGGAGCCCCCTTCGGCTTCTTCGCCGCGGGCGCCAGCCTGTTCAAAAAGAGCGGACGTCGAGCCTCAGCAGCAGAACGAGAACTAAAGACAAGGATCGGGCACTTACAGGTTGTCGCTGGAAAGCTCAAACAGCCTCCGGCCATACTTGAAGCCAGAAAGCCGGCTAGAAGGATCGCCCTCAGGAAGCCCAGAAGCAGGAGGCGTGTCTGCGGTGCGCCTTGGGGCAGGGGCAGACCCGCGGGATAGCAGCCCGGTCCTGTCCTTCTTCGGGATCGGGGGCAAGCTCCTGCCGACCTGCTCGTCGTCCTCGTCATCATCACTCGAAGAGAGGCGGAGAGAGCGGGGTCTGCGCCGGGGAAGGGGAGCCCTCGACTCTCCGTCAGTTGCCACGGAGTCAGGGCCCTCCTCCCGCTCCTCTTCGCCCTCCTCTTCGCCGGAGTCGCCGGAGGACACGTCCACCAGTCCCTCGGGAGCCACCACGGGCACGGGCCCGTCCCCGTTGAAGACGGGCATGGACTCCACCACCTGCTTCCAGTCGTCGCGGAGGAACAAGGGCGTGGGCGCGCCCTCCAACCTTGCCACCTCGCCCCCGAACAGAGATTGGAGAACCGCGGTCAAATCCTCGTTGCCCAAGGCCGCGGGGCTCGGATGAGGCCTCCACATCGGAGGTGAGTACTGCCGAAGCGGAGCCAATTGGTGCTCCAGGAACTCCCTCAGCAGCGACGCGCCGGTCAGCTTCACCGCCGCCGTGCTGGCCGGCTTCAGGTCCGCGTCCATCTTTTCCAGTACCGGCTTCGCGCAGGGGACCGTGAGCTCCGCCCGGGACCAGTCGCTGGAACTCACAGGCTGCTCCGCGGGTAGGATCAGCCGAGGGTGGATGCGTCCGGCGTCTACCAAGACCCACTTGCTCCTGAAGCCCTCAATCCTCTTCCCGGGATTCGAAATGGCAATGGCGCCGCCGCACGTGACGAAGCTCGCGCATGCGGAAGGGGAACCACGGGTGACCCGGAGGTAGAAGTAGTGGTGCAACAAGGCCACTGAGGGCTGCACACCCACACGAGCCTCGCAGTAGTAGGCGAAGATCGCCAGGAGAAGGATGGAGTTGGGGTGGAGATGCAGAGCTTGTAAATCGTAATGGCGGAGGACAGAGAGAAAGAACTCGGAGAAAGGAGGCACCAGGCCCGCAGTAATGGAGCTCACGAAGAGAGGGTAGAAGGTGCTTCCTCGGCCCTCAGGGGTGGCGGAGCCGACCTTGAACACCTGTGCCCCGTCGATGCCCTGCGCTGCCGCCATCCGGCGCAGCCGGGCAAGGCTCGCATCCGACACATTCGGCGAGTCCAGAGAAGGCGAGAACCAAGCTTCGGCCGGAGGCTGACGAGGCGCCATGTCTTCCTAGGTCACACGGGTAGAGCAGATCTGGGAATTGGGAGGAAGGAAGGAGATGCGCAAGAAAGGGGATCTGAGCAGCGACCGGAGAAAGAGAAAAGCAAAGCCTGGGCAGACACCGCACCTTTAATAAACTGCACGGTTGCTGAAGCACTCGCGTCCAATCAACCGCCACGCGGCACCCAAGGCCGCAGGCTATTAGGGCCCGCGGCGCTTCGCCCTTGCCCTTTCGCCTCTCGGCACGGCCAAGTCCATGCGCGCCTTGGGCCCGGGGGCTACTGTCGGCGTTCTGGGAACGGGGGTCCCCAGACTTGCCTGCCTGCGGCCTGGCTAGAAAGGGGGGCCAGTGTGGCCCATCTTCATCAACACAAGACCCAAGACCCTTGCGAGGGGCCAAGCCTCACGGGGCGGACGACACGGCGCTCCCTCAGGCGCGGCCTCATCGGGCTGGCTCATGAGGAGGCGGAGAGATCAAGGCGGGGTACCTCGCGAGGTGCCCATGACATAAGCCATGACGACCAAAGGCGCCAGGCGGGCGCCAGCCCGCGCAGTGTCCTCCTTTTCCTCTTTGGTGCAAAGGGGGGCAAGCACAGGCGAGAGGATCAAGCAAAGGCAACCATTTCGGTGCAACGAGACCAAGGCCAGTCCAACGGTGGGAAGGAGGTCATCATGGAGCCCAGAACGGCGTCACCACAGGGCCTTTGGCAGGCGAGGACCAACTTTAGTCAGGATAAGTGTACCATATGTTCCCCTTCGAATTGGCCAACTGTTGGCGCCCTTCCCGCTCAATATTTGGGAAGAGGCCCAGGGCCTTTGCCTATAAATAGGACTAGCCACCCCCAGGATAGAGGGAGGCGGCATCTAGAGATTGTCGAGAATCTGAGCAAGCAGAGAACAAGAGAGAGAAAGAGAGAAGGGCGGCTGAACTCCCCCTAGCAGTTCATCCCCCTAGCCAAGAACAGACCCTCGCGAGGCTGTTCTTCCCTGTATTGTTCATCATCACCAGCCCGAGAGGCAATCCACCACACCACACTAGAGTAGGGTATTACACCGCATCGGTGGCCCAAACCAGTATAAACCCTGTGTCTCTTGTGTTGTTCTTTCGGTAGTTAGATCTTTGCGAGACAGAGAGGTAGAGGGCACAATCTCCGTGCGCACCCCAGAGTTCGAACCTTAAGGGTCTGCCGGAACCCGAAATCCCACAGCTGCCCCTTTCCATTGCCGTTCTTCTTCCCCTTATTAGACTTCTCCTCATCAGAACTAGGGTCCTTAGTATTGTCAGAGTCGGCGTATTTGATGAGAGCCGCCATAAGCTCCCCCATGTCATTGCAGTGACGTTTAAGCCGCCCTAAATTCTGCTTGAGAGGGGTCAACGGAAATTTTTCTCCAGAATTAGGATAGCAGAGCCAGCATTGATGACATCCGATGAATGGATAATAGCGGACACCCGACGAACCTAGTGGTGGGCCCACTCTTCCTCGCGCTGGACACAAGCTTCTAGGTCGACGATCGACAGAGGCTGTTTGCACGTGTCTTTGAAATTTTGAATAAAACGCACCTTCAACTCGGCCCACGAATTGATAGAATTAGGGGGTAATCCCTACAACCAGGTTCAAGCTGGCCCATCCAACATCATGGTGAAGTACTTGGCGCACACAACATCATTAACATCTAACATCTCCATAGCCAGCTCATAGCTTTGAATCCAAGCCTCAGGAGGTTGATCAGCTGTGTAATTGGGCACCTTTCGAGGGCCCTTGAAGTCCTTGGGCAACCGCTCATTGCGAAGAGACGGTAGTAGGAATGGCACAACCACTGTCCTGGAAGTCTCCCCGCCTCCACAGACGCCAAGGGATTCAACTGAAGCCATTGATGAGCCACCAATTAAGCCACCAGCTCCTCCTCCTGATCCATCAGGGCCTGAACATTGTTATCATCACCAGGCGGGTCATGCCCGCGGGGTGGGTTACGATGCTGCTCGTTGCTCGCTGCTGGAAACCGCCGGCAATTCAACGCACCGGCTATAACTTTGGCTGTGGTGTGGAGTTGAATGAATTCGCTCATGACTATATGAATAAGCCGCCTGTTGAGCTACTGCTGTCTAAAGAAGCTCCACAGCCTTTTGGGCCTCGACCGCAGCGGGAGACTCGCCTTCCACTGGAAGAGCCGCCAACCACGAAGCGGCGACAATCATGTTATCCAGAGGGTTGGAATAATGACACGGCTTTGTTACCACCTGCTGAGGGAGGGTTAACTCCAAACGAGGAGGGTCTATTACACGAGGTTGAGCCGTTGCCTTGGTCATGGGTGCCTCGGCAGCCCGGGTCACACCGGGCGGGTTAGTCGGCCCTGCTCCAGGTGTATTGAAAAGATTCCTCACCTCAAACTCTAGAGGTAGACGGCTCTGGTGTCTCCTTCGTAGAACAACATTTGATGCATTTTGGTCCAGGCTCAAACAGAAAGCCTCGGCCCATATTCGCTGCGTCTCATCATCTAGGGCGGCTCGCTCTATGGCCATCCTAACATTTTTCGCCTCAAGATCCTCTCGCGCCTTGGCCACCTCATCTCACAATTTTGCAACCTCCGTATTATGCTGCACTTGAGTCGCTGGAGTCACTTCCGCCGCCAAGAGAGTCGCTAAAGCATCCAGGAGTTCATATAATACTTGGGCCGACGGACGTGCAGAACCGTTCATACCACCTATTGCAGCAGCCATTGAACTGGACATCATAGCCGCAGTGGTTGACTACTGCAACACTGGTTGTGTGCTGGCCATGAAGATTGCAACTCTGCTCAGCGGCTCATAGGTCTCAGGAATACTGTCACCATTAGAATAGCCCCCAAGCCCGCCATCTTGTAGCTGATAAATTGATTCGGCCTCGTCGATTGAGGACTCATCACCAGAATAGATGGTTGTCTCTCCACCAGACACAGAACCTTCCTCAAGATCCACCCCATGAACAAAGCCGACAAAAGCACATTTCCGGACGGTTTGGACCCTGGCGGGTCTCGCCCGCCGAGCCGTTTCAACGGTGTCGGTGTAAGCGTTTGGCTCAGGCTCTGATTCGCCGATCTTGCCGATGAAGACTTGAATTCCACCGAAGGGGACCCGGTACCCGTACTTGATTGAATCAGCCTCGGGACCCCCGCCAGAATCGTCAATGTAGATCTTGCCATGGCAGCTCTTGGTCATCCGGCCCATGGCGTATCCCTTGATCCCTGAGAAGTTGCCCTTTAAGAACTCGAAACCACCATGCTCTTGCCCCACGGTGGGCGCCAACTATCGTGGATATAACACGGCAGATGCCCTAGTGAAAGGACTTAGGTGTCGAGCCATCGTAACTAGGTTAGCTTGAAGGGGTTGAACGGGACAAAGGACACAAGGAGTTTACCCTGGTTCGGCCCCTCGTGATGAGGCAAGCCTACGTCCTGGTTTTAGTTGTATGGCTTGAGTGTCAATTACAAGGGAGAAAATACGCTTGACCTAGTTCTCGATTGGTTGTCTCTTGAGTTAACCACCGCCGGGTCTCACCTTTATATACATAGGTCGAGACCCGAATGCTTACAAAGTCCCGGCGGGCTCACACAACGTGACCGACTCGGTTTCTTACTAATCAAGTCTTACGGAGCAAGTCTTAATACGGCAGTTCACAGGCCCAGGTCTTGGGCCTTCACCAGGCCCGCCTCCAAGAGCCGCCATCTTCTTACTCCTTGGGCCTCCTTGGACCTTGTTCATGTTAAACCGCCAATGGTGTAACCCGGCCCTCCTAGGCGGGTCACACCTCGAAGCTATATCCCCAACAGCTAGGCTGGGACCCCCTAGTCCAGGACACCATCACCGAGGGCCATAGGTTCACTAGTGGCATCTCTCTCTCCCTCTCAAAATAGGCAAATGACAAGGTGAACCACTACAACAACGAGTGAACTTTGACGATGGCTCCCTCTTCCCCTCTTCTCTCCCGCTCTCCACCTCCACCATCCTCCACCTCCACCGAAGTTTCCATGGTGATCTCTAACCTTGCCCATGATGGAGGGTGATATCTACTACACAACTTGTTCTTGTAGACTCATGTTGGGCCTCCAAGTGCAGAGTTTTGTACGACAATAGCAAATTTCCCTCAAGTGGATGACCTAAGGTTTATCAATCCGTGGGAGGTGTAGGATGAAGATGGTCTCTCTCAAACATCCCTGTAACCAAATAATAAAAAGTCTCTTGTGTCCCCAACGCACCAAATGCAATGGTAATTTGTATAGGTGCATTAGTTCAGCGAAGAGATGGTGATACAAGTGTAGTAATGATAGTAGATATTGATTTTTGTAATATTAACAATAAAAACAGCAAGGTAGCAAGTAACAAAAGTGAGCACAAATAGTATTGCAATGCTTGAAAATGAGGCCTAGGGTCCGTACTTTCGCTAGTGCAATCTCTCAACATTGCTAATATACTTGGATCATATAACCATCCCTCTCGTGCGATGAAGAATCACTCCAAAGTTCCTATCTAGCAGAGAACATAAGAAGAAATTGTTAGTAGGGTACAAAACCACCTCGAAGCTATTCTTTTCAATCGATCTATCCAAGAGTTCATACTAAAATAACACCAAGTTATCTTTTCCAACCAATCTATCCAGAGTTCGTACTAAAATAATACCAAGTTATCCTTTCCGATCGATCTATCAAGAGTTCGTACTAAGACAACACCAAATAATTTTAGATTCATAATACTCAGTCCAACACAAAGAGCCTCAAAGAGTGCCCCAAGATTTCTATGGGAGAAACAAAGACAAGCACATGCATCAACCCCAATGCATAGATTACCCCAATGTCACCTCAGGAATCCGCGAGTTGAGTGCCAAAACATATATCAAGTGAATAAATATGATACTCCATTGTCACCACGGGTATTTGTAGCAAGACATACATAAAGTGTTCTCAAATCCATAAAAGTATTCAACCCGATAAGAATGAAATCTCAAAGGGAAAACTCAATTCACAACAAGATAGAGAGGGGTAAACACTGTATGATCCAACTATATTAACAAAGCCCGCGATACATCAAGATCGTGACATCTCAAGAACACTAGAGAGAGAGAGAGAGAGATTAAACACATAGCTACTGTTACAAACCCTCAGCCCTGAGGGTGGACTACTCCCACTACTATAGGATGCTGCTAATGCGACACTACGATCAGAGACCCTTCAATGAAATTGTGTGCGATTCAATAATCACAAACGGTGGTGTAAAAAACACCGTCAAAATAGGTGCAAAACATTTGCGATGACAGATGCATCAAACACGGTTCGGGTTTTAGTTGCGTGTGCGATGCAGCGCATATAGTTTAGTTCAATTAACTGTTTACGATGAGGAGGAACAAAAGAAACGGGCAGCCAGATGAAGGTGTGTGCGATACACAACATACTGTTCACTCGGATGAACTGTTTGTGATTAGGCAACACAAAAGAAACGGTCAGCCAGATCAAGGTGTGTGTGATATACAAAATGCGGTTCACTCAGATGAACTGTGTGTGTTGAGACAAGAGAACAAAAATGGTTCAATATAACAAGATGTGTGTGATACACGGTAAACAACTTTGTAATTATAAATGTGTGGAAGACCGATAATAACACAGATGATTGCTTCTAATAAGACATATGTGATATGTTCTGTCTACACAACATCTATTTGGCCATTGGGCAACGGGCGGTCATCCGAGTACACAATAAGGATGGGAAAAGGCATCCTATATCATCAAGGACTACCTGTTCCACCAATAGCTCATCTAAGAGAACTCTCAAGTTAACTGTGCTCAGGCTGGAGCAACCATCAGATGGGTGACTGGATGGGAAGTTCTCTTGATGTTAAATTAACTGATGGAATGGGTCATACAGGTCAAATTAAATGACCTCTATGATCCATCCCATCAGTTAAATTAACCTCGAGGTCCTTGTTTTTTTAACACATGTTAAAGAAGGTCCACCGCATTACTTTTTGACAATGTGTGATACATGGCATACAGTTGAAAGGTTCGAGAAGAGGTGTCTAGAGGGGGGGGTGAATAGACTCTAATCAAGAAAAGTTGGAGTTTTTAATTTCTTTTAGTTGATGTGGAGTTTGGACACAAGTTTAAACATTCACAATACATATCAAGCAAACATGCAAGCATACAAAGGGTATATGAGCAGCGGAAAGTAAAGCATGCAAGTTGCAAGAATGTAAAGAGATGGGATTGGAGTGTGCAAATGCAATTTGGAGACACGGAGATTTTTTATCCGTGGTTCCGATAGGTGGTGCTATCGTACATCCACGTTGATGGAGACTTCAACCCATGAAGGGTAACGGTTGCACGAGTCCACGGAGGGCTCCACCCACGAAGGGTCCACGAAGAAGCAACCTTGTCTATCCCACCATGGTCGTCGCCCACGAAGGACTTGCCTCACTAGGGTAGATCTTCATGAAGTAGGCGATCTCCTTGCCCTTACAAACTCCTTGGTTCAACTCCACAATCTTCTCGGAGGCTCCCAAGTGGCACCTAGCCAATCTAGGAGACACCACTCTCCAAGAAGTAACAAATGGTGTGTTGATGATGAACTCCTTGCTCTTGTGCTTCAAATGATAGTCTCCCCAACACTCAACTCTCTCTCATAGGATTGGATTTGGTATAAAGAAGATTTGAGTGAAAAGCAACTTGAGGAAGGCTAGAGATCAAGATTTATGTGGTTGGAATGGAATATCTTGACCTCAACACAAGTGTAGGTGGTTCTCTCTCAGAAAATATGTATTGGAAGTGTAGGCATGTTCTGATGGCTCTCTCCATGAATGAAGAGTGGGTGGAGGGGTATATATAGCCTCCACACAAAATCTAACCGTTACACACAAATCGCCAAACTCGGTGGGACCGGTTTAGAGAACTCGGTCGGACTGATTTGGTTCATAATGTGACCGTTAGGCATTTCGGTGGGACCGACTTGATCAACTTAGTGGGACCGATGTGCTAGGGTTAGGGTAAATCCAAAACTCGGTTTGACCAATCACTCAAACTCGGTGGGACCGACTTGGGTAATAAGTGAAACAAAATGTTAGCCAAGCAAACTCGATGGGGCCGGTTGCAAATCTCGATGAGACCGAAACTATTGCAACAGGCAACAAAGAGTTTGTAAGCCCATCTCGGTGGGACCGAGATCCCATCGGTGAGACCAAATTGATTAGGGTTTCTGGCACTGGCTATGTCAACTGAACTCGGTGGCTCCGGATGGAAAGATTCGGTGGGGCCGAGTTGGACTTTTTGGATTGGGACAAATGTGGAAGTGAGAAAGTGGTTGAGGGCTTTGGATCATATCACTAAGCACTTTGAGCAAGCAAGCCATTAAGCAACACCTCATCCCTTCTTAATAGTATTGGCATTCCTATGGACTCAATGTGATCTTGGATCACTAAATAGAAAATGTAGAGTCCTGAGCTTTGAGATTGAGCCAATCCTTTGTCCTTAGCATCTTGAAGGGGTTCCACATCCTCTTGTCCATGCCACTCCATTGTTGAACTTATCTGAAACATACTAGGTAGAAAGATTAGTCCAACAAAAGATATGTTGACATTAATTACCAAAATCACCCAAGGAGCACTTGTGCTTTCAATCTCCCCCTTTTTGGTAATTGATGACAACATACATCAAAGCTTTAGATAAAGATACAGAGAGCAACAAGTAAAGCTTTGGAAAGACATTTAACATGCATAGGCTCCCCCTACATGTATGCAATCATATAAATATGAAACATAGGAGCATGTGAATACATAAGCATGACAGAGTAATCCATGTGTTACATGTATCTTGGGTATATGCACCAGAGCAAATGATGTGAATATAGGAAATGTACCTTCATGCCCATGAGTCCTTCTTGCAAACAGTATGTACATCAGCAAGAAATCCTCATACACATGACTGTGATGCATATACTTACCTTGTGGTCTTGAGTTGGTTTAGGAAGGAATGAACCTGAGTAAACAAGGTTAGACAACACAGATACACCTACTGGCCAAAGCAAACAAAAGAAA
Organism: Aegilops umbellulata; assembly: GCA_032464435.1. Lineage (NCBI taxonomy): Eukaryota > Viridiplantae > Streptophyta > Magnoliopsida > Poales > Poaceae > Aegilops > Aegilops umbellulata. Next base: position 151,965,527 of record CP136058.1, on the reverse strand, counting down.
CCACAAGAGAACCAAGATTGGGATGACATGTAGAGAGTGAGTACTGAGTACCCCATTGGGTATAGACATGTCCCCAAAGGTAAAGATATGCAATAAAATCAGAGATTTCCTCCCCTTAGATGTCTTGCTCCCCCTGAATCTTGCATGGGATATTGGGAGAGGATAGGGAACAAAAAATCAGAGCAAAAGAAAGGAAACAACAGAGCTTGAGCTGATGCAAGCAATCAAATGTGATCAAATATGAGCATGTCTTTCCCCTCTTAAAGACATGTAACTTCTCTCCTCTTGAACACCAAGCATATGGGGTTTCTTACACACTCCCCCTGAGTATCCTCTCCCCCTATAGAAATGATATTAAGCATAGAGCTTTGATGTGATCTCTCTCCCCCCTTTGACATCAATTTCCAAGAAGGGCTCTTCTGGATTTTTGTGTAATTGCACAAGGGTTTGGTCCTTGAGTCACAAAGCAAGTTGAATGTGATGCTGGTAGAGGACAAGAGTCATTGAATGGAGCTGGAGCAAAAAGACTGCAGAAACAAGTGGCAAGTTGTCTTTTCTGTAGTGAAATCGGTAGCACCGAGTTGTGTGCTTCGGTGGCACCGAGAGAATTCGGTTGGGACGAAGAAAACAGACCGGTGTGATCGAGTTCATCACAGTAAAACACTTCTCACCTCAGCTCACTAGGCACTTTAAGATCTCACAAGGATTTGCAAGGCATTAGCTGAAAGATTTGCAATGAATTGGATGCATAAAATGCAGAACAAAAAAGAAAAGACAAGAAAAGATCTAGATGAAGTTTTTTTGAAAGGGAAACACATATGCAAATGCAAGAGCACGGAGAAATGCACGAGAACTTCATTTAGAATAGGTCGGCGACAAAGTCACCTATGTTAGAGTATATTGACTTAGGAGTCAAGTGAGATCACTTGATCATAGGTCATACTCATAGTTTAAGCTCAAAATGAGGTTACCATTTTTCGTTAAAGCATCTTGATGTATTCACATCTTGTTGAGTTGCTTTATCCCATGACTTGGAGTAAAGCTTCTCTAAGATGGAATAGCATACCTTGGGTGGTGGTATTGATCTTGATCATGTAGTCAAACTTGTGTGGGTCGCTCAAGGTTGATGTAGCTCATCAAGAGTTGGGAGAACCACTTGGAGTTTGAGTTCATCTTCCTACATGGGTTAGCTTTGCAAGGAAGAGCACTTGTGTATCCAAAATGACAATCATAAAATTTAACATAGAATGAGTCAAAGGATATATTTGAGGGGTTTTGTGCTTCCTTGACTTCAACCACCATTATGTAGAGACTTGGTGATGTAGAGATTGCTCAAGATGTGAGTGAGTTGCAATCTCATGGATTTAGTTTCATCCAAGTACCTGCAAGGGTTAGATAGCATGCGAGGGTGCAAAAGTATCCAAGACATATAGATAGCATCATGAAAGAAATATCAAGGATTTGTCAAAAACTCATGCCTTGCATGTATCCAAATGGAGTTCCTACTCCAAGTTTGAAGCATCAATGATGTTAAATTCACCTCTCAAACGGCAAAAGACTTTCTCATCAAGCGGTTTGGTAAATATATTCACTAACTGCTTATCAGTGCGAACATGCTTAAGATTAATGTCCCCTTTGGCAACCTGGTCTCGAATGAAATGATGACGAACTTCAATATGTTTAGTTCGAGAATTTGCACGAGATTGTTCGCAATCTTAATAGCACTTTCATTGTCACACAACAATGGAACATGTTTCACATATATCCCATAATCTTTCAGAGTTTGGGTCATCCAAAGTAATTGAGCACAACATGAACCAGTGGCAATGTATTCCGCTTCGGCAGTGGATAAGGATACCGAGTTTTGTTTCTTGGAGGACCAAGACACAAGAGATCTACCAAGAAATTGACAAGTACCCGAAGTGGACTTTCTATCAACCTTGTCTCCAGCATAGTCCGAATCAGAGTAGCCAACAAGGTCAAAGAAAGACCTCTTAGGATACCAAATGCCAAAATATGGTGTATGTATTAAGTATCTCACTATCCTTTTCACAGCCTTAAGATGACATTCCTTAGGTGCAGCTCGATATCGTGCACACATGCATACACCTAGCATAATATCGGGACGAGAGGCACATAGATATAACAATGAACCAATCATAGAGCGGTAAACTTTTTGATCAACCGGTTCACCATCTTTGGTCAAATCAAGATATCCACTAGTAGGCATGGGTGTAGTCATACCTTTGCATTCTTGCATATTGAACTTATTGAACAAGTCCTTGGTGTACTTTGTTTGAGAGACAAAGGTACCTTCCTTAGTTTTCTTGATTTGCAAACCGAGAAAGAATTTGAGTTCACTCATCATAGACATCTCAAACTTCTCCGACATTCGCTTTCCAAACTTCTTACTAAAATGAGGGTTAGTCGAACCAAAATCAACATAAATTTGGCACACAAATAGCTCTCCATTAACCCTTTTAGTAAAAAGGGTAGAATCAATTTTACCAACTTCAAAGCCTTTTTCAATAAGGAACTTGGTCAAGCATTTATACCATGCTCTAGGAGCTTGTTTAAGACCATAAAGAGCTTTGTGAAGTTTGTAGACATGATTAGGTTTCTTAGGATTGACAAAGCCGGGAGGTTGCTTAACATAAAATTCCTCCTCAATTTCACCATTTAGAAAAGCACTTTCAATGTCCATTTGGTACAAGGTGATATCATGTTGATTAGCATAAGCAAGTAAGATGCGAATGGACTCAAGTCTAGCAACGGGAGCATATGTCTCACCATAGTCCATACCTTCGACTTGAGTGTAGCCTTGGGTGACTAGGCGTGCTTTGTTGCGGACGACTTGACCATCTTCATTTTGCTTGTTGCGAAACAACCATTTGGTACCAATGATGTTGTGGTTGTTGTCAGGCTTATCGACCAATGTCCATACTTGATATCTTTCAAAGTTGTGTAGCTCTTCATTCATAGCGTTTATCCAATCCGGATCTTCCAATGCTTCTTCAACCTTCATAGGTTTAATGCTAGATATGAATGAGTAATGTTCACAAAAGTTAGCTAAACGAGTTTTAGAGCGAGCGATTCTCCCGGTTTGGATATCATTGTAGATTTGCTTGACGGGATGATCTTTGGCGATTCTTGCTCGAACTCGCGGGAGCTTTGGCTTGGCTCGGGGTGGAACATCCTCTTCATCTTGGCCTTCTTCATTGTTGACGTTGTCATTCTCTTGTCATGGTGGAGAAGGAGGTTGTTGATGTTCATCTTGGTGTGCTTCCTCTTTTTCTTCGTCTTGGTGTGTACCACTTGTGGATGCTTCCATATCAATTCTTGGTTCACCTTGTCATGAGGTAGAAGCTTCCACTTGGACGGACGAGGTACTCTCCTTCACCTCCGTTGGACGAATCTTACCAATAGACAAGTCTTGGATTGCTTCCGAAGGGTCTTTGTCTCCTACATCAATTGGCAATTGCTCTACTTGTGAGCCATTAGATTCATCAAACTTCACATCTACCGTCTCTTCAACCTTTCGGGTGAAATTGTTGTAGACACGGTAAGTATGAGAGTTTGAGCCATAACCAAGTAGGAAACCTTCATGAGATTTGGGAGCAAATTTAGAATGACGATGCTTATCAAGTATGTAGCATTTTGAGCCAAATATTCGAAAGTATCCAACTTGGGGTTTGTTACCGGTGAGGAGCTCGTATGCCGTCTTGCCGAGTAGCTTGTGAAGATACAAGCGATTTGTTGCATGACAAGCTGTCTCAACCGCTTCCGCCCAAAAGTGTTTTGTAGTCTTGTACTCATCAAGCATCGTTCTTGCCATCTCAATAAGAGTCCAGTTCTTCCTCTCAACGACTCCATTTTGTTGAGGTGTGTACATAGCCGAGAAATCATGTAAAATCCCCTCTTCGTCAAGAAAGGTATCCACATTTGCGTTCTTGAACTCTGTTCCGTTGTCGCTCCGAACCTTCTTGATCTTTACGTTAAATTGATTTTGGGCCTTCCTAGTGAAGTTTTTGAAGATCTTTTGGACCTGCGATTTGTCATCAAGAGGAACACCCACGTAAATCTTGAAAAATCATCAACTGTGACTAGTCCAAACGAGTTACCACCGAGACTCTTGTAGGCATTTGGACCAAATAGATCCATGTGAAGTAGCTCGAGTGGTCTTCTCGTGGTCATCATGTTCTTCACGCGATGACTTCCTCCAACTTGTTTCCCTGCCTGACAAGCACTGCAAAGTCTATCCTTGTCAAATATGACATCTTTTACTCCAAGGATATGATCACCTTTTATAAGCTTATCAAGATTTCGCATACCCACATGACCTAGCCTTCTATGCCACAGCCAACCCTTAGAAGATTTAGCAATTAAGCAAGTTCTAGGTTGAGCCTTTTTAGTGGAATCAACAATGTAAAGATCACCTCTACGTATACCGGTAAAGACCATTTTACGATTATCTCTACGAAACACTTGGCAATCTACTTCAGTGAATAAGATATTGAAACCGAAATCAGCAAGTCTAGAAACTGAAAGTAAATTGTACCCAAGAGATTCAACGAGCATGACATTTTGTATGGAGCTATCATGTGAGATGGCCACCTTACCGAGGCCAACCACCTTACCCTTTGAATTGTCACCAAAAGTGACATATTTTTGAGGGCCGTCATTTTCAGCAAGCTCACGGAACATATCTTTATCTCCGGTCATATGATCAGTATATCCACTATCAAGGACCCATTCCTTTCCTCCCGCCATGTAGCCGCGAAGATTTGCCATAATACCAAAGTGTCTCATTGTGTAACGCCCCGGACACACCCGCCGGTGGTCGTTACTCCTGGCGGGATCTAGACTGGCCCCACAGATCAATACTAGTCTTTTCTGCGCACTTTGTCCTCACTCGTGCGCACCCGGGAGCAACTTCCTGGTCGGTCACCCATCCTGACACTACTCCAAGCTGAGCACGCTTAACTTTGGAGTTCTGTCCGAATGGGCTCCCGGAAAAGAAGGAATTCCTTATTTATATGAGTAGTCTATCATCCCTAATAAGCCAGGCTATCACACATTGCATCATCAAGATCATAGTCACTATCATCATCCTCATCATAGTATCCATGTTCAACATCATCTTGTGATTGATCAATTCCTAGAGAGGGTAATTCATTAGACAAATGATCATTTCTATGATTGTCTTTATGAATTCTAATAGCTTCGGAAATAATATTGCTAATAATCCCAACATCTCCTATGGCACGTATGAGATTGGTAAGCTCAAATAGACAATCACCAAAGATAGGATCACTAGAATTCATCTTACTCAAGGCAATAGACTTTTGGAGAATTTCGTCTAAATTTTTCAAGGAATAATCTGGAAACCGTTCCTCAAGAAATCTCCATATAGTATAGGCACAATCAAGAGTAGGCAAACTAGCAATCAAAATTTTGGGCAATCCTCTTATGATAAGATTGATAGTTCTAAGATTGTGAGTCATGTCAAGATCCTCTTCGGGTGTGGGATGCAGGGGATCAATATGAGGTGCACAAGGGCTAGTAATGCACTTGTTCAAATGATATTCATTGAAAATCTCAAGCATTTCATTTTTCCACTCGTGAAAATATTCTCCATCAAGAATAGGCACTCTATGTCTAAGACTCCCCAAAGTAGACACATCCATCTTCGTCCAAAGGTGTTTAAACCAAGATAATGGAGACCAAAGCTCTGATACCAATTGAAAGGACCGAGAAGAGGTGTCTAGAGGGGGGGGGTGAATAGACTCTAATCAAGAAAAGTTGCAGTTTTTAATTTCCTTTAGTTGATGTGGAGTTTGGACACAAGTTTAAACATTCACAATACATATCAAGCAAACATGCAAGCATACAAAGGGTATATGAGCAGCGGAAAGTAAAGCATGCAAGTTGCAAGAATGTAAAGAGATGGGATTGGAGTGTGCAAGCGCAATTTGGAGACACGGAGATTTTTTATCCGTGGTTCCGATAGGTGGTGCTATGGTACATCCACGTTGATGGAGACTTCAACCCACGAAGGGTAACGGTTGCGCGAGTCCACGGAGGGCTCCACCCACGAAGGGTCCACGAAGAACCAACATTGTCTATCCCACCATGGTCGTCGCCCACGAAGGACTTGCCTCACTAGGGTAGATCTTCATGAAGTAGGCGATCTCCCTGCCCTTACAAACTCCTTGGTTCAACTCCACAATCTTGTCGGAGGCTCCCAAGTGACACCTAGCCAATCTAGGAGACACCACTCTCCAAGAAGTTACAAATGGTGTGTTGATGATGAACTCCTTGCTCTTGTGCTTAAAATGATAGTCTCCCCAACACTCAACTCTCGCTCATATGATTGGATTTGGTAGAAAGAAGATTTGAGTGGAAAGCAACTTGGGGAAGGCTAGAGATCAAGATTTATGTGGTTGGAATGGAATATCTTGACCTCAGCACAAGTGTAGGTGGTTCTCTCTCAAAAAATATGTATTGGAATTGTAGGCATGTTCTGATGGCTCTCTCCATGAATGAAGAGTGGGTGGAGGGGTATATATAGCCTCCACACAAAATCTAACCGTTACACACAAATCTCCAAACTTGGTGGGACCGATTCATAGAACTCAGTCGGACCGATTTGGTTCATAATGTGACCATTAGGCATTTCGGTGGGACCGACTTGATCAACTCGGTGGGACCGATGTTCTAGGGTTAGGGTACATACAAAACTTGGTTTGACCGATTACTCAAACTCGGTGGGACCGATTTGGGTAATAAGTGAAACAGAATGTTGGCCAAGCAAACTCGGTGGGGCCGGTTGGAAATCTCAGTGAGACCGAAACTATTGCAACAGACAACAGGGAGTTTGCAAGCCCATCTCGGTGAGACCGAGATCCCATCGGTGAGACCGAATTGATTAGGGATTCTGGCAGTGGCTATTTCAACTGTACTCGGTGGCTCCGGATGGAAATATTCGGTGGGGCCGAGTTGGACTTTTTGGATTGGGACAAATGTGGAAGTGAGAAAGTGGTTGAGGGCTTTGGATCATATCACTAAGCACTTTGAGCAAGCAAGCCATTAAGCAACACCTCATCCCTTCTTAATAGTATTGACTTTCCTATGGACTCAATGTGATCTTGGATCACTAAATAGAAAATGTAGAGTCCTGAGCTTTGAGCTTGAGCCAATCCTTTTTCCTTAGCATCTTGAAGGGGTTCCACATCCTCTTGTCCATGCCACTCCATTGTTGAACTTATCTGAAACATACTAGGTAGAAACATTAGTCCAACAAAAGATATGTTGACATTAATTACCAAAATCACCAAGGGAGCACTTGTGCTTTCAACAGTTGATCCATCCGACCTGTTTGTGAAGGAATAAGCTGTGTGTGTTGTGGGCAAACGCTTGCTATTATACAACCGTTTGCGATTGATGAATTCATCACCGACGGGTTCCTAGTGTGGTCCGTGTTCATGTGATCATCTTCTACTTCTTGTGCTAGCTCGATGTTCCTTATATGCTAAGTTTCCATTAATTGACGACGTTTTATGAACACACCATCATTTCCCGCCATTTCCTCACCTGTTTCCCACCACCCAGCGATATTGCGCATAAACCTAGGCAGCGCACGACGCACTGAGGCAACAAGCACAACCTGTAGCATATCCACTTTTCCAAGCATGCCAACCCACCAAAGCGCCGCCTCTGCCATCAACCTCGTCGATCAGGAAAATGAGCAGGCGCCACGGCCCGTAGAGGCCGAGGTGCTCCCCGGCAACGTGATGGACGACGTCGTGATGAACATCATCGCCAGGGTTGAGCAGACCCTTGGCGCATGGCGCTTCAGCGCCGCGGATCAAGATAGGCATGTCAGCACCGAGAGGCTGCAGCTCGCCGCACAACATGATCGATGGTGCGCCACAGAGCAAGCTAGGCGTGTCCGTGCCGATATGCTGCGGCTCGCCACACTGCGAGAACTTTGGAGCACCGCAGAGTGAGAGGCGCGGTGCGCCGCACAGCAAGAGCGGATCCATCGGCGTTTGCCTGATACTTAACTACTAGGTACAATGCATAAAATTGAAAACGAACAATACTAAAACTAATAATCCCTCCTGGGGCCAGTATTCCGGCAGCCCCTCGCCAGCAGCTCCCTGGTGCACGGCGTCTTCGCACTGTGGAGGCAGTACTCCACCTCCTCCGCCTCGCAGCGCTTGATGTACCAATCTGCCTCTTGCTGGCGGACAAGCGCGAGTTCCATTTCTTTGGGAGCCCACCAGAGCTCCTTGTCGGTGGCACGCTGGAGCTTATCGGCCCACCTCCACGCAGCAATGAGGCGTGGTACGTCTCCAACGTATCTATAATTTTTTATTGTTCCATGCTATTATATTATCTGTTTTGGATGTTTTATATGCATTAATATGCTATTTTATATGATTTTTGGGACTAACCTATTAACCTAGAGCCTAGTGCCAGTTCCTGTTTTTTCCTTGTTTTAGAGTTTCGCGGAAAAGGAATACCAAACGGAGTCCAAACAGAATAAAACTTTCGCGATGATTTTTCTTGGACCAGAAGACACCCAGGAGACTTGGAGTGCAAGTCATAAGAGCAAAGAGGCGGCCACAAGGGTGGAGGGTGCGCCCAGGGGGGTAGGGTGCACCCCCCGACCTTGTGGGCCCCTCGGTGACCCCCCTGACCAAGATCTTCTTCCTATATATATTCTTAAATACCCCAAAAACTTTCAGGGAGCCACGAAACCACTTTTCCACTGCCGCAACCTTCTGTACCCGTGAGATCCCATCTAGGGGCCTTTTTCGGCATCCTGCCGGAGGGGGATTCGATCATGAAGGGCTTCTACATCAACACCATTGCCTCTCTGATGAAGCGTGAGTAGTTTACCATAGACCTATGGGCCCATAGCTAATAGCTAGATGGCTTCTTCTCTCTCTTAGATTCTCAATACAAAGTTCTCCTTGATGTTCCTGGAGATCTATTCAATGTAATACTCTGTTCTAGTGTGTTTGCCGAGATCCGATGAATTGTGGATTTATGATCAACTTATGTATGAATATTATTTGAATCTTCTCTGAATTCTTATATGCATGATTTGATATCTTTGCAAGTCTCTTCGAACTATCGATTTGGTTTGGCCAACTACATTGGTTTTTCATGTAATGGGAGAAGTGCTTAGCTTTGGGTTCAATCTTGCGGTGCTTGATCCTAGTGACAGAAGGGGAACCAGCATGTATTGTATTGTTGCCATCGAGGATGAAAATATGGGCTTTTCATCATATTGCTTGAGTTAATTCCTCTACATTATGTCATCTTGCTTAAAGCGCTACTTCGTTCTTTATGAACGTAATACTCTAGATGCATGCTGGATAGCGGTCGATGTGTGGAGTAATAGTAGTAGATGCAGAATTGTTTTGGTCTATTTGACACGGACGTGATGCCTATGTTCATGATCACTGCCTTAGATATCATCATAACTTTGCACTTTTCTATCAATTGCTCGGTAGTAATTTGTTCACCCACCATAATAATTTCTATCTTAAGAGAAGACTCTAGGGAAACTTATGTCCCCAAACCAATCCAAAGTTTATACTGGCCCCAAAACCAATCCAAAGTTGGGCAGCCCGGCGCAACCTCGTCCGGCGGCGCGTAGGTGTCCTCGTCGCTGCTATTCGAGTGAGCATCCTCGGGGGGGGGGGACTCCTCGTCGGCTCATGGGCAGACCGTGTTAGGGAACGTAGTATTTCAAAATTTTCCTACAATCATGCAAGATCTATCTAGGAGAAGCATAGCAACGAGCGGGGAGAGTGTGTCCATGTACCCTCGTAGACCGAAAGCGGAAGCGCTTAGTAAAGCGGTTGATGTAGTCGAATGTCTTTGAGATCCAACCGATCAAGTACCGAACGCACGGCACCTCCGCGATCTGCACACGTTTAGCTCGGTGACGTCCCTCAAACTCTTTATCCAGTTGAGGTCGAGGGAGAGTTTGGTCAGCACGATGGCATGGTGACGGTGATGATGAAGTTACCAACGCAGGGCTTTGCCTAAGCACTACGATAATATGACCAAGGTGGAAAACTATGGAGGGGGCCACCGCACACGGCTAACAGATTGTCTGTTGTGTCTTTGGGTGCCCCCTCCCCACGTATATAAAGCAGGGAGGGAGGAGGAGGCCGGCCAGGAGGAGGCGCGCCCAAGGGGGGGAGTCCTACTCCAAGTAGCATTTGCCCCCCTTTCCTACTTCCACAAGGAGAAGGGGGAAGGACAGGGAAAAGAGAATGAAATGGGGGGGCCGGCCCCTAGCCCTAGTCCAATTTGGTTTGGGCTTGGGGGGGCGCGCGCCACACCTTGGCCTGCATCCTCTCTTCCACCACTAGGCTCATGAGGCCAAATAACTTCCGGGGGGGTCCGGTACCCCCCGGTACTCCGAAACTTATCCGAAACGCCCCGAACCATTCCGGTGTCCGAATGTAGCCTTCCAATATATGGATCTTTATGTCTCCACCATTTCGAGACTCCTCGTCATATCCGTGATCTCATCTGGGACTCCTAGCAACCTTCGGTACATCAAATCACATAAACTCATAATACGATTCGTCATCGAACGTTAAGCGTGCGGAACCTACGGGTTCGAGAACTATGTAGACATGACCGAGACACATCTCCGGTCAATAACCAATAGCGGAACCTGGATGCTCATATTGGCTCCTACATATTCTAAGAAGATCTTTATCGGTCAAACCGCACAACAACATACGTTGTCCCCTTTGTCATCGGTATGTTACTTTCCCGAGATTCAATCGTCGGTATCATCATACCTAGTTCAATCTCGTTACCGGCAAGTCTCTTTACTCGTGCCTTAATGCAACATCCCGCAACTAACTCATTAGTCAAATTGCTTGCAAGGCTTATCATGATGTGCATTACCGAGAGGGCCCAGAGATACCTCTCTGACAATCAGAGTGACAAATCCTAATCTCGATCTATGCCAACTCAACAAACACCATCGGAGACGCCTGTAGGGCATCTTTATAATCACCCAGTTACGTTGTGACGTTTGATAGCACACTAAGTTTTCCTCCGGTATTCGGGAGTTGCATAATCTCATAGTCATAGGAACATGTATAAGTCATGAAGAAAGCAATAACAATAAACTAAACAATCATATTGCTAAGCTAACAGATGGGTCTTGTCCATCACATCATTCTCTAGATGTGATCCCGTTCAGCAAATGACAACACATGTCTATGGCTAGGAAACTTAACCATCTTTCATTAACGAGCTAGTCAAGTAGAGGCATACTAGGGACACTCTTTTTGTCTATGTATTCACACATGTACTAAGTTTCCCGTTAATACAATTCTAGCATGAATAATAAACATTTATCATGATATAAGGAAATATAAATAACAAATTTATTATTGCCTCTAGGGCATATTTCCTTCAGTCTCCCACTTGCACTAGAGTCAATAATCTAGATTACATAGTAATGATTATAACACCCACGGAGTATTGGTGCTGATCATGTTTTGCTCGTGAGAGAGGCTTAGTCAACGGGTCTGCAACATTAAAATCCGTATGTATCTTGCAAATCTCTATGTCTCCCTCCTTGACTTGATCGCGGATGGAATTGAAGCATCTCTTGATGTGCTTGGTTCTCTTGTGAAATCTGGATTCCTTTGCCAAGGCAATTGCACCAGTATTGTCACAAAATATTTTCATTAGACCCGATGCACTAGGTATGACACCTAGATCGGATATGAACTCCTTCATCCAGACTCCTTCATTTGCTGCTTCAGAAGCAGCTATGTACTCCACTTCACACATAGATTCTGCCACGATGCTCTGCTTGGAACTGCACCAACTAACAGCTCCTCCATTCAATATAAATACGTATCCGGTTTGTGACTTAGAGTCATCCGAATTAGTGTCAAAGCTTGCATCGACGTAACCATTTATGACGAGCTCTTTGTCACCTCCATAAACGAGAAACATATCCTTAGTCCTTTTCAGGTATTTCAGGATGTTCTTGACCGCTGTCCAGTGATCCACTCCTGGATTACTTTGGTACCTCGCTGCTAAACTAATATCAAGGCACACATCAGGTCTCGTACACAACATTGCATACATGATAGAACCTATGGCTGAAGCATAGGGAACGACTTTCATTTTCTCTCTATCTTCTGCAGTGGTCGGACATTGAGTCTGACTCAACTTCACACTAACACAGGCAAGCGCCCTTTCTTTGCTTGATCCATTTTGAATTTCTTCAAAACTTTATCAAGGTATGTGCTTTGTGAAAGTCCAATTAAGCTTCTTGATCTATCTCTATAGATCTTGATGCCCAATATATAAGCAGCTTCACCAAGGTCTTTCATTGGAAAATTTTATTCAAGTATCCTTTTATGCTATCTAGAAATTCAGTATCATTTCCGATCAACAATATGTCATCCACATATAATATCAGAAATTCTACAGAGCTCCCACTCACTTTCTTGTAAATACAGACTTCTCCAAAAGTCTGTATAAAACCATATGCTTTGATCACACTATCAAAGCGTATATTCCAACTCCGAGATGCTTGCACCAGTCCATAAATGGATCGCTGGAGCTTGCTCACTTTGTTAGCACCTTTTGGATCGATAAAACCTTCTAGTTGCATCATATACAACCCTTATTTAAGATATCCATTAAGGAATGCAGTTTTGACATCCATTTGCCAAATTTCAAAATCATAAAATGCAACAATTGCTAACATGATTCGGACGGACTTAAGCATCGCTACGGGTGAGAAGGTCTCATCGTAGTCAACTCCTTGAACTTGTCGGAAACCTTTTGCAACAAGTCAAGCTTTGTAGACAGTAACATTACCGTCAGCGTTAGTCTTCTTCTTGAAGATCCATTTATTCTATATGGCTTGCTGATCATCGGGCAAGTCAACCAAAGTCCATACTTTTTTCTCATTAATGGATCCCATCTCAGATTTCATGGCCTCGAGGCATTTCGCGGAATCTGGGCTCATCATCGCTTCCTCATAGTTCATAGGTTCGTCATAGTCAAGTAACATGACTTCTAGAATAGGATTACCGTACCACTCTGGTGCGGATCTTACTCTGGTTGACCTACGAGGTTCAGTAAGAACTTGATCTGAAGTTTCATGATCATCATCATTAACTTCCTCACTAATTGGTGTAGACGTCACAGGAACCGGTTTATGTGATGAACTATTTTCCAATAAGGGAGCAGGTATTGTTACCTCATCAAGTTCTACTTTCCTCCCACTCACTTCTTTCAAGAGAAACTCCTTCTATAGAAAGGATCCATTCTTGGCAACGAATGTCTTGCCTTCGAATCTGTGATAGAAGGTGTACCCAACAGTTTCCTTTGGGTATCCTATGAAGACACATTTCTCCGATTTGGGTTCGAGCTTATCCGGTTGAAGCTTTTTCACATAAGCATCGCAGCCCCAAACTTTAAGAAATGACAACTTTGGTGTCTTGCCAAACCACAGTTCATAAGGCGTCGTCTCAATGGATTTTGATGGTGCCCTATTTAACGTGAATGCGGCCATCTCTAAAGCATAACCCCAAAACGATAGCGGTAAATCAGTAAGAGACATCATAGATCGCACCATATCTAGTAAAGTACGATTACGACGTTCGGACACACCATTACGTTGTGGTGTTCTGGGTGGCGTGATTTGCGAAACTATTCCGCATTGTTTCAAATGTAGACCAAACTCGTAACTCAAATATTCTCCTCCATGATCAGATCGTAGAAACTTCATTTTCTTGTTACGATGATTGTCCACTTCACTCTAAAATTCTTTGAACTTTTGAAATGTTTCATACTTATGTTTCATCAAGTAGATATACCCATATCTGCTCAAATCATCTGTGAAGGTCAAAAAATAACGATACCCGCCGCGAGCATCAACACTCATCGAACTGCATACATCATTATGTATTATTTCCAATAAGTCTATTGCTCGCTCCATTGTTCCGGAGAACAGAGTTTTAGTCATCTTGCCCATGAGGCATGGTTCGCAAGTATCAAGTGATTCCAAAAGCCCATCGGCATGGAGTTTCTTCATGCGCTATACATCAATATGACCTAAACGATTGTGCCACGAATAAGTTGCACTATCATTATTAAACTTATATCTTTTGGCTTCAATACTATGAATATGTGTATCACTACTATCGAGGTTCAATAAAAATAGACCACTCATCAAGGGTGCATGACCATAAAAGATAATACTCATATAAATAGAACAACCATTATTCTCTGATTTAAATGAATAACCGTCTCGCATCAAACAAGATCTAGATATAATGTTCATGCTTAACGCTGGCACCAAATAACAACTATTCAGGTCAAAAACTAACCCCGAAGGTAGATATAGAGGTAGCGTGCCGACGGCGATCACATCGACTTTGGAACCATTTCCCACGCGCATCGTCACCTCGTCCTTAGCCAATCTTTGCTTAATCCATAGCCCCTGTTTTGAGTTGCAAATGTGAGAAACAGAACCAGTATCGAATATCCACGCGCTACTACGAGCATTAGTAAGGTACACATCAATAACATGTATATCAAATATACCTTTTATTTTGCCATCCTTCTTACCCGCCAAATACTTGGGGCAGTTCTGCTTCCAATGACTAGTCCCTTTGCAGTAGAAGCACTCAGTCTCAGGCTTAGGTCTAGACTTGGGCTTCTTCACTTGAGCAAAAACTTGCTTGCCGTTCTTCTTGAAGTTCCCCTTCTTCCCTTTGCCCTTTTTTTATTGCAACTAGTGGTCTTGTTAACCATAAAAACTTGATGCTCCTTCTTGATTTCTACCTCCACAGCCTTTAGCATTGCGAAGAGCTCGGGAATCATCTTATCCATCCCTTGCATATTATACTTCATCACGAAGCTTTTGTAGCTTGGTGGCAGTGAATGAAGAACTCTGTCAATGACACTATCAACTGGAAGATTAACGCCCAGCTATGTCAAGTGATTGTGGTACCCAGACATTCTCAGTATATGTTCACTAACAGAAATATTCTCCTCCATTTTGCAGCTGTAGAACTTATTTGAGACTTCATATCTCTCAATCCGGGCATTTGCTTGAAATATTAACTTCAACTCCTCAAACATATCATATGCTCCATGACGTTCAAAACGTCGTTGAAGTCTCGGTTCTAAGCCGTAAAGCATGGCACACTGAACTATTGAGTAGTCATCAGCTTTGTTCTGCCAGACGCTCATAACGTCCGGAGTTGCTCCTGCAGCGGGTTTGGCACCTAGCGGTGCTTCTAGGACGTAATTCTTCTTTGCAGCAATGAGGATAATCCTCAAGTTATGGACCCAGTCCGTGTAGTTGCTACCATCATCTTTCAACTTAGCTTTCTCTAGGAACGCATTAAAATTCAATGGAACAGTAGCAAGAGCCATTTATCTACAACAACATAGACATGCAAAATACTATCAGGTACTAAGTTCATGATAAATTAAATTTCAATTAATCATATTACTTAAGAACTCCCATTTAGATAGACATCCCTCTAATCATCTAAGTGATCACGTGATCCATATCAACTAAACCATGTCCGATCATCACGTGAGATGGAGTAGTTTTCAATGGTGAACATCCCTATGTTGATCATATCTACTATATGATTCACACTCGACCTTTCGGTCTCAGTGTTCCGAGGCCATATCTGCATATGCTAGGATCGTCAAGTTTAATCCGAGTATTCTGCGTGTGCAAAACTGGCTTGCACCCGTTGTATGTGAATGTAGAGCTTATCACACCCGATCATCACGTGGTGTCTCGGCACGACGAACTGTAGCAACGGTGCATACTCAGCGAGAACACTTGTACCTTGAAATTTAGTGAGATATCATCTTATAATGCTACCGCCGTACTAAGCAAAATAAGATGTATAAAAAGATAAACATCACATGCAATCAAATAAGTGATATGATATGGCCATCATCATCTTGTGCCTTTGATCTCCATCTCCAAAGCACCGTCATGATCACCATTGTCACCGGCTTGACACCTTGATCTCCATAGAAGCATTGTTGTCGTCTCGCCAACTATTGCTTCTACGACTATCGATACCGCTTAGTGATAAAGTAAAGAAATTACATGGCAATTGCATTTCATACAATAAAGCGACAACCATATGGCTCCAGCCAGTTGCTGATAACTATTACAAAACATGATCATCTCATACAACAAATTATATATCATCATGCCTTGACCATATCACATCACAACAAGCCCTTCAAAAACAAGTTAGACATCCTATACTTGGTTGTTGCAAGTTTTACGTGGCTGCTACGGGCTTAGAAAGAACCGTTCTTACCTACACATCAAAACCACAACGATTTTTCGTCAAGTGTGTTGTTTTAACCTTCAACAAGGACCGGGCGTAGTCACACTCGATTCAACTAAAGTTGGAGAAACAGACACCCACTAGCCACCTGTGTTCGAAGCACGACGGTACAACCAGTCTCATGAACGCGGTCATGTAATGTCGGTCTAGGCCGCAACATCCAACAATATCGCCGAATCAAAGTATGACATGCTGGTAAGCAGTATGACTATTATCGCCCACAACTCTTTGTGTTCTACTCATGCATATAACATCTATGCATAGACCTGGCTCAGATGCCACTGTTAGGGAACATAGTATTTCAAAATTTTCCTACGATCACGCAAGATATATCTAGGAGAAGAATAGCAACGAGCGGGGAGAGTGTGTCCACGTACCCTCGTAGACCAAAAGCGAAAGCGTTTAGTAACGTGGTTGATGTAGTCGAACGTCTTCGCGATCCAACTGATCAAGTACCAAACGCATGACACCTCCGCGATCTGCACACGTTCAACTCAGTGACGTCCCTCGAACTCTTGATCCAGTTGAGGATGAGGGAGAGTTTTGTCAGCACCACAACATGGTGATGGTGATGATGAAGTTACCAACGCAGGGCTTCCCCTAAGCACTACGACAATATGACGGAGGTGAAAAAATGTGGAGGGGGGCACCGCACACGGCTAAGAGATTGTATGTGGTGCCTTTGGGTCCCCCCTCCCCACATATATAAAGGTGGGAGGGATGAGGAGGCCGGCCAGGAGGAGGCTCGCCCAAGGGGGGAGTCCTACTCCAAGTAGGGTTCGCCCCCCTTTCCTACTTCCACAAGGAGAAGGGGGAAGGAGAGGGAGAAGAGAAGGAAAGGGGGGGTGGGGGGCGGGCGGCCCCCTAGCCCTAGTCCAATTCGGTTTGGGCTAGGGGGGGCATGCCACACCTTGGCCTGCCTCCTCTCTTCCACCACTAGGCCCATGAGTCCCAATAATTTCCCGGGGGGGCGGGTTCCGGTAACCCTCGGTACTCCGAAACTTATCCGAAATGACCCGAACCATTCCGGTGTCCAAATCTAGCCTTCTAATATATGAATCTTTATGTCTCGACCATTTCGAGACTCCTTGTCATGTCCGTGATCTCATCCGGGACTTCGAACAACCTTCGGTACATCAAATCACATAAACTCATAATATGAATCGTCATCGAACGTTAAGCGTGCGGACCGTATGGGTTCGAGAACTATGTAGACATGACCGAGACACATCTCCGGTCAATAACCAATAGCGGAACCTGGATGCTCATATTGGCTCCAACATATTCTACGATGATCTTTATTGGTCAAACCGCACAATAACATACGTTGTTCCCTTTGTCATCGGTATGTTACTTGCCCGAGATACGATCGTCGGTATCATCATACCTAGTTCAACCTCGTTACCGGCAAGTCCCTTTACACGTTCCATAATGCAACATCCTGCGACTAACTCAATAGTGACATTGCTTGCAAGGCTTATCGTGATGTGCATTACCGAGAGGGCCCATAGATACCTCTCTGACAATTGGAGTGACAAATCCTAATCTTAATCTATGCCAACTCAACAAACACCATCGGAGACACCTGTAGAGCATCTTTATAATCACCTAGTTACGTTGTGATGTTTGATAGCACACTAAGTGTTCCTCCGGTATTCGGGAGTTGCATAATCTCATAGTCATAGGAACATGTATAAGTCATGAAGAAAGCAATAGCAATAAAATAAACGATCATAGTGCTAAGCTAATGGATGGGTCTTGTCCATCACATCATTCTCTAATGATGTGATCCCGTTCATCAAATGACAACACAAGTCTGGCTAGGAAACTTAACCATCTTTGATTAACGAGCTAGTCTAGTAGAGGCATACTAGGGACACTCTGTTTGTCTATGTATTCACACATGTACTAAGTTTCCGGTTAATACAATCCTAGCATGAATAATAATATTTATCATGATATAAGGAAATATAAATAACAACTTTATTATTGCCTCTACGTCATATTTCCTTCCGACCGGTGGCGCCATGGCAGAGATTTGAGAGAGAGAGAAAGAGAGGGCGAGCGAGGGGAGGATGTAGATGAGAACGCAGGCGGGACGACGTGAGAAAGGTAGTATTTATTGGCGCCCGGAATCTTGATCGATGGGAATATTACACACGCCGGTCGCCGGAATTTACAAGTACTGTAATTTGAATTACACACGATTCCCGTAGCAAAATCCTTGTTTGAACTTAATAGCTCACGGTTTCCATTGCAAAACCGTGTCTGATTAATGACCCCTTCCACTCACCTACAAAACCTCGAGCCATGAAATAGAGTGCCAATCGTGTTGGGGCCGGTTGTCTTGGTGGCATGACATTACGTCAAGCAAAGATTTCAGGCTTTTCTGATCATTTTTTAGTTTTTTGGAATTAAATGCCATGGCACTCCATGCATGAGTCCATGCGGTGAGACCAATATGTTTGAATATTCCTTCTAATTTATTGCACATGGAATTAACTCGCACACAAGTACACAAATATGTTTTTTTAAAACCGTTATGGTTAGCCGTTGCATGTAGATGTAGTTCAAATTTGAATTACGGTCTTAAATGTCTTTAAAATGTCAAATGACCCCTGAAATTTTCCAAATTTTCACATGACAGTTGTATTAGTGCACGTTAAATGTAGAAAAAAAACTTGAAGGCCGTAAGAGGAAGTTATCTCCCGTTTGTCATGAAACATGCATTGTTCCCTCTCGGAACCACGAGCCTTCTAGTGAGTTGCTCCGGTTTGTGACTGGGGTGTGTCCAAACTTTCGTCAAACAGGCCAATTTTTTTACCACATCATCTTGGTAGCATGCCATTACAACAAGCAAGGTTTCATGTTTTGCTGATTTTTATTTTTTTTGGAATTTAATTGCCATGGCACTCCATGCATGTGTCCATGTTGTGAGACAAATATGTTTGAAAATTCCTTCTAATTTACTGCACATGGAAACAAGCACACAAGTACACAAATATGATTTTTCAAATCGTTGTGGTTAGCTGATGCATGTAGATGTAGTTAAAATTTGAATTACGGTCATTAAATGGCTAGAAAATCACTTAAATATCGTTAAAATATAAAATGACCTTTGAAATTTTCCAAATTTTCACATGACAGTTGTATTAGTGCATGTTAAATGCAGAAACAATTTGAAGTCCATAAGGGGAAGCTATCTCCAGTTCGTCATTAAACGTGCATTGTTCCCTCTCGGAAACACGAGCCTTCTAGTGAGTTGCTTCGGTTTGTGAGGGGTGTGTGTCCAAAATTTCGTCAAACATGCCAATTTTTTTACCACATTATCTTGGTGGCATGACATTACATCAAGCAAGGTTTCATGTGTTTCTGATCTTTTTTAATTTCTTGGAATTAAAATGCCATGGAACTCCATGTATGTGTCCATGTCGTGAGACCAATATGTTTGAAAATTCCTTCTAATTTACTGCACAAGGAATTAACTCGCACACAAGTACACAACTATGATTTTTCAAACCATTGTGGTCAGCCGTTGCAGGTAGATGTAGTTCAAATTTGAATTACAGTCATTAAATGGCTAGAAAATCATTTAGATGTCTTTAAAAGGTCAAATGACCCCTGGAATTTTCCAAATTTTCACATGACAGTTGTATTAGTGCACGTTAATAAATATAGAAAAAAATTGAAGGTTGTAAGAGGAAGATATTTCCTGTTCGTCATCAAACATGCATTGTTCCCTCTCGGCACCACTAACATTCTAGTGAGTTGCTCCGGTTTGGGAGGGGGGTGTGTCGAAACTTTCATCAAACATGCCAATTTTTTTACCACATCATCCTGGTGGCATGACATTACATCAAGCAAGGTTTCATGATTTTCCTGTTCATTTTTAAATATTTGGAATTAAAATGCCGTGGCACTCCATGCATGTGTCCATGCCGTGAGGCCAATATGTTTGAAAATTCCTTCTAATTTACTGCACATGGAATTAACTCACACACAAGTACACAAATATGATTTTTCAAACCGTTATGGTTAGCCATTGCATGTAGATGTAGTTCAAATTTGAATTACGGTCATTAAATGGCTAGAAAATCACTTAAATGTCTTTAAAAGGTCAAATGACCCCTGAAATTTTCCAAATTTTCACATGATAGTTGTATTAGTGCACGTTAAATGTGGAAAAAATTGAGGGCTGTAAGGGCAAGCTATATCCCGTTCGTCATCAAACATGCATTGTTCCCTCTCGGGAACACGAGCCTTCTAGTGAGTTGCTTCGGTTTGTGAGGGGTGTGTGTCCAAACTTTCCTCAAACATGCCAAATGTTTTACCACATCATCTTGGTGGCATGACATTACATCAAGCAAGATTTCATGTGTTATTGATATATTTTTTATTTTTTTGGAATTTAAATGCCATGGCACTCCATGCTTAATTGTGTCATAGTCGTTAGAGCAATATGTTTGAAAATTCCTTCCAATTTACTGCACATGGAATTAAATCGCACACAAGTACACAAAATATGACTTTTCAAACCGTCATGGTTAGCTGTTGCATGTACATGTAGTTCAAATTTGAATTACGGTCATTAAATGGCTAGAAAATAACTTAAATGTCTTAAAAGGTCAAATGACCCCTGAAATTTTCCAAAATTTTACATGACAGTTGTATTAGTACTACAAATTTTCTCATACATTTAAACACCATCCGTTGCCACTTTACTCCAAATTCGTCTTTCATAGCTAATAAAAATATCCACAACATCGCACACATTTTTTTTGTAGGAACCGTTTGCGATGAAAATGTCTGGGTCTATTTAAGTCTTCCTCCTTAAGATTCGCCGGCTCGTCTGCTCCAGTGCCGGCAACCCCCGAATCCGCGAATCCCAATCCCCATTCCCACACCCCCTTCTTGCAAAGATGACGCAGTGGAAATGCTTCGTGAAGGTCCGTACGATGGCCGCGTCCTCCCCGAGCACCGCCGCCTGCACCAAGAGCGCGGCCGCCTATGATGAGAGTGCCGCCGCATCCACATCTTTCGAGAGGGCATCTGCGGCAACCAACAGGGCAGCAGCAGCAGCCGAGACGGCTGCAGCTGCTGCTGCTGCTGCGATGGTGACTGCAAACGCCGAGAGCACTCGAGCTGCCGTCCGTGCCGCCGATGTCGCCCTGGCCCGGGTCAAGGCCATCCATGACAAGATTGAGGATGCACACGCCAAGATATTACAGGCCACCTCGGAATCCAGCAAGAAACCCATGTACGAAAAGGCGGTGGTGGCCATGGAGCACCTACTTCCTCATGAGATAGCCGAGCGGGAGCTCGAGATGCAGGAGGCGGCAGAGATCGAGGAGCGCCGGGAGGAGAAGTCGCGCGTGGCCAAGGTCGAGGTAGAGAAGAGTCTGTACATCGAGGAATTGGCGGTGCAGTACCAACGCGAGCTCTGGCGCAGCCACTACTACGAGTACTACAACCTTGAGGACGACGCCGAGGACGAGGACGAGGATGCGGCCGACTTCAGTAGGGGGGATGCGGAGTCCACCAATGGCGGCATTTTGCCAGTATAAGTCATCGACGTCTCATCTCACACCGGCGATGCATAGGCCGGCGCGGCGGTGGATTTGTTAAAATTATGCGTACTTAGGTTTTGTTTTTAATGCTAGTCTTTTATTAGAGCAATGTTTAGGTCAACTGGCTCTATTTAATTACTAAAATTGTTCGATTCAGTAAGTGTGGTCTGTGTGCTGTATGCTCTTTTGTGTGCCCAAATTAGCAAGCGATGTTAAATTATGCTATGACGTACCCGGGGAAATTTCCACCAAAATTTGAATTATCAAAGTCATCCCATGTGCGTAAAGCATAAGAATCGTTTGCGATGCACACAATCGTTCAAAGTGAATGGTGTCCGGCAGCACCACGTGCAAAGTTTCCCTCCACATTTCCAAAAGTTTGGCCTACCGCCAAAATATCTACCCCTGCCCCTCCCCCCTCCCCACCCCCTTTTATCCCCGACCACAAGTCACATTTCCCTGATTCCTCCTTCCTTCTTTCCTAAGCTATAGCCGCTTCCTCGCTTGCTTCCTCGCTCTCGCCGTCTCGCATCCTACTGTCAGGGTCGCCATGGTCTTCTTCAATGACCTCTCCAGCGGTTCCTCTTCCGACGACGACTCCTTCACCACCTGGGTATGCCTCTCCTCTCTCTCTCTCGGGCTATGACTTAGAAATAAGGATTTTAACCCGGCGGTTGATTTGAGTCATTTCTTCCTCTTGTAGCTCCATAGGACCATCAGTTGCAACGAATGGAGCGGGGTGGCTGAAGATTTGTCTGCTCGTTGTCACCACCAATCTCCATGCGTGAAGCTAGTTGCGTTTGAATCTGTGGATGGTGGGAGGAAGTTTCTGTCATGTGCAGAGAAGGTGAGACCCTCTTTCGTTGTTACAAATCATTTGTTAGATGTAATTCAGACACTGTCACTGTCCCAACCTATTCATACCACACCTTCAACCAAACGCATCCTAAGATAGTTTCACAGTTTGTACCTAGTATCTAAAAATGTTGCCATCTCATCAGCGGTGCCATTAGAAAATTATTTGGCACCGCTTCAGCAGTTTGTGCAACCAACTTGGTCCACACATCCGAGCAGCCAAGCAGTAAAATACTAAATCTTTATGGCACGAAGGAACTAGGCATCATAGCAACTAGGTGCTCCGGAGTCCGGGTCCCTAATTTTTTTCACTGCATTGGCTCGCCAGTGCGTGGCACCGGTGCGAGATGTAGCAACAGTTGTCTTTACACCGGTTTTGGCATACATAGTGTACGGCCTTAGTGTTATTAGTTCTCTGTTACTAAATTTGTGCATGTACACACCTGTTAGTATCAATTTGCTGTCATCCAAACACTGTCGCTATGTTGTCGCAGTTATATTTAGCTTCCTCATAAAATGTTCAATTTGTTATTTATAGTACATGAGTAAGAACTTGTAGCTTTGTTGTAGTTAATTATAGCTTCTGATGTTTCAGAATTTGGTTGTTGTCTCAGTAGAAATTAATTCATTTGCACATTGATCTTTTTGAGAAGATATGTCATAATTAACTTGTTTCTTCAGTTTTTCAAAATAAGTATTGGTGATTTTTTTGTTGCTATAAACCCATTTCCCCTACAATTGTTACTAATCTAGTTTTAAATATTATAGGACGAACGGAAGTGTTCTTACTTGGAGTGGGCTGATCAAGAGTGGCCACAATCTTTGAAGATGTGCCTAGCAGAGCTCTGGAGCATGTATGAGGAAGAGAACAGAGGTAGGCTTAGAGAAAGTGCTGTCAACGCTGAAGAATATTTGAAGATGCGGGATAAAGAGGAAGGTGGAGAATGAGCTCAGATTTTTTAAATTAGACTTTGCTAAGATGGTGTTGGTGAAGGAGGAGGCACTTTCCTAGTTGGACAGTGCAAAATAGGTTCTTACTGAACTGAAATCAGAGGTGGATAAGATGTGCCTAGATGATCTCGATTAGGGAAATGTATATATTGTTCTAATATTTTTCTTATGAAGTTGAACTAGTTGTATGCTGTATTGTGCTATTTTCAGGTAGCTATCGTACTGTGATGTTAAAATATATTGATGTGCCTGATATGAAATTGGCAAACAGCTATTCGATATGAAATGTGAATTTGCGTAATACTGGAATTATTAATTGTAAACTAATAAACCTATTAAATGGGTCATGGAACTTTGCAAACTTTTCTGGCAGTAAAAGCGCTTGTGATGGATAGCCCAATGCCACACAGTTTTCTTCATCAAATCGTGTGTGATGTAGTTGATAAAAGCAAACGGTTAACCAAGGCAGAGTGTGGGTGATAGTTACACCTTTCACGCACAAGCTTATACATACAACTGTGTGGGATGTACATACGAACGGAAACCTTTTCCCTGGATTGACTGTGTGGGATGTACATAAGAATGGAAACATATTCCTTGGATTGACTATGTGTGATATACATACGAATGAAAACATTTTCCCTGGATTGACTGTGTGGGATGTACATAAGAACGGAAACGTATTCCTTGGATTGACTGTGTGTGATATACATAAGAATGGAAATGTTTTTCTGGGATTCACCTTGTGGGATGTACATATGAACGAAAATGATTGGGTTTCGATGCCTCTACCGATCGCACATGAGCTCATTTTGCCCCACCCTGTGTGCCAGGAGGGCCTATCCCCGACGGTTTTTGGGTCGTGTGGGAAGGACCCCCTATCGCCCACACTCACTTGACGACGGTTCCAAATGCCATCGCAGAAAGGGGTTAAAAACCGTTTGTATAGCACAGACGCGTACTGGTGTCCCTCCCCATCATGGTGGCCGCCGAGATGATGAAGATGTCCACCATTGATGATTTCCCCCTCCGATAGGGTGCCGAAACGGGGTCTAGATTAGTTTTTCATGGCTACAGAGGCTTTCGTCAGCGGAACTTCTGATCTAGGGTTATTTCTAGGGGTTTCTGTATTTATAGGATTTTTTGGCGTCGGTTTCACGGGAAGATGGGCCTCGAGGTGAGCACGATACACCTGCACACGGGTTGGCCTCCAGGTGCGCCCCAGTGGGTTGTTCCCACCTCGTGGCTCTTCTGGCCCTCCCACAAAGCTTCTAGTGCCTGTTTTGTTCCAAAAAATCATCAAAAAGTTTCAGCTCATTTGGAGAACATCCATTTCTGCACAAAAAACAACACCACCGTAGTTCTGCTGAAAACAACGTCAGTCTGGGTTAGTTCCATGCAAATCATACCAAAACCATATAAAATTGTTGTAAACATGGCATGAATACTTCATAAATTATAGATACATTGGAGATGTATCAGAGGGCCTCCTACTGAAAGCACAAGTGCTCCCTGGGTGGTTTTGGTAATTAATGTCAACATATCTCTTGTTGGACTAACACTTTTACCTAGTATGTTTCAGATAAGTTCAACAATGGAGTGGCATGGAGTAGAGGATGTGGAACCCCTTCAAGATGCTAAGGACAAAGGATTGGCTCAAGCTTCAAGATCAAGACCCTACATTTTCTATTCTAGTGATCCAGGATCACATTGAGTCTATAGGAAAAGCCAATACTATCAAGAGGGGATGAGGTGTTGCTTAATGAGCCTCTTGCTTCATGTGCTTAGTGATATGCTCCAAAACCCTCAACTACCTTCCCACATCCACATATGACCCAAACCAAAAGTCAAACTCAGCCCCACCTATTCTATCTATCCGGCGCCACCGAGTTTCAGATATCATAGCCACTGCCACAAACCCTAGCAAATCGGTTTCACTGATAGGGATCTCGGTCTCACCGATATGGGATTGTAATCTCTCTGTGTATGTCCATTATCAAAATCGGTCTCACCGAATTTGAGAAATCGGTACTACCGAGATTACAATGCAAACCCTCTGGTTAGCCTATTACCAAAATCGGTCCCACCGAGTTTGTGTAATCGGTCACACCGAGTTTGCCTGACCAACTCTCTGGTTAGCTTATTACCAAAATCGGTCCCACCGAGTTTGTGTAATCGGTCACACCGAGATTACGTTATGCCCTAACCCTAACCATATCGGTCCTACCGAGTTGCATCTCAGTCCCACCAAAAATCCTAACGGTCACTAGGTTTGCTGAATCGGTCAGACCGAGTTTAACCATTCGGTCCCACCGAGTTTGGCAAATTGTGTGTAACAGTTAGATTTTGTGTGGAGGCTATATATACCCCTCCACCCACTCTTCAATCATGGAGAAAGCCATCAGAATATACCTACACTTCCAATACACATCTTCTGAAAGAGAACTACCTACTCATGTGTTGAGCTCAAGATATTCCATTCCAACCATATGAATCTTGATCTCTAGCCTTCCCCAAGTTGCTTTCCACTCAAATCTTCTTTCCACCAAATCCAAATCCTGTGAGAGAGAGTTGAGTGTTGGGGAGACTATCATTTGAAGCACAAGAGCAAGGAGTTCATCATCAACACACCATTTGTTACTTCTTGGAGAGTGGTGTCTCCTAGATTGGCTAGGTGTCACTTGGGAGCCTCCGACAAGATTGTGGAGTTGAACCAAGGAGTTTGTAAGGGCAAGGAGATCGCCTACTTCGTGAAGATCTACCGCTAGTGAGGCAAGTCCTTTGTGGGCGATGGCTGTGATGGAATAGACAAGGTTGCTTCTTCATGGACCCTTCGTGGGTGGAGCCCTCCGTGGACTCGCGCAACCGTTACCCTCCGTGGGTTGAAGTCTCCATCAACGTGGATGTACGATAGCACCACCTGTCGGAACCACGCCAAAAACATCCGTGTCTCCAATTGCGTTTGAATACTCTAAACCCTTTCCTTTACATTCTTGCAAGTTGCATGCTTTACTTTCCGCTGCTCATATAATCTTTGCATGCTTGCTTGATATGTATTGTGTTTGTTAAAGTTGTGCTTAAACTCCACCTAAACTTAAGAATATTAAAAACTGCAACTTTCGGCACTTAGTGTCTAATCACCCCCCTCTAGACACCTCTTCTCGATCCTTTCAATTGGTATCAGAGCTTTGGTCTCCATTGTCTTGTTTTAAACACCTTTGGAGGAAGATGGATGTGTCTACTTTAGGGAGTCTTAGACATAGAGTGCCTATTCTTGATGAAGAATATTTTCATGAGTGGAAAAATGAAATGCTTGAGATTTTCAATGAATATCATTTGAACAAGTACATTGCTAGCCCTTGTGCACCTCATGTTGATCCTTTGCACCCTACCCTAGATGAATATTTTGACATGATTCGCAATCTTAGAACCATCAATCTTATCATAAGAGGATTGCCCAAAAATTTGATTGATAGTTTGCCTACTCTTGATTGTGCCTATACTATATGGAAATTTCTTGAGGAACAATTTCCAGATTATTCCTTAAAAAATTTAGACGAAATTCTCCATAAGTCTATTGCTTTGAGTAAGATGAACTCTAGTGATCCTAGTTTTGGTGATTGTTTATTTGAGCTTACCAATCTCATGCGTGCTAAAGGAAATGTTGGAATCATTAGCGATATCATATCCGAAGCTATTAGAATTCATAAAGGTAACCACTTTGATGATCATTTATCTAATGAATTACCCTCTCTAGGAATTGATCAATCACAAGATGACATTGAACATGGATACTATGATGAAGATGATGATAGTGACTATGATCTTGATGATGCAATGAGACATCTTGGTCTTATGGCAAATCTTCGTGGCTACATGGCTGGAGGAAAGGAATGGGTCCTTGATATTGGATGTACTGATCATATGACCGGAGATGAAGAGATGTTCCGTGAGCTTGCTGAAAACGACGGCCCTCGAAAATATGTCACTTTTGGTGATAACTCAAAGGGTAAGGTGGTTGGCCTTGGTAAGGTGGCCATCTCACATGATAGCTCCATACAAAATGTCATGCTCGTTGAATCCCTTGGATACAATTTACTTTCAGTTTCTAGACTTGCGGATTTCGGTTTCAATGTCTTATTCACTGAAGTAGATTGCCAAGTGTTTCGTAGAGACAATCATAAAATGGTCTTTACCGGTATACGTAGAGGAGATCTTTACATTGTTGATTTCACTAAAAAGGCTCAACCTAAAACTTGCTTAATTGCTAAATCTTCTAAAGGCTGGTTGCGGCATAGAAGACTAGGTCATGTTGGAATGCGAAATCTTGATAAGCTTATTAAAGGTGATCACATCCTTGGAATAAAAGATGTCATATTTGACAAGGATTGACTTTGTAGTGCCTGTCAAGCAGGGAAACAAGTTGGAGGAAGTCACCGCGCGAAGAACATCATGACCACAAGAAGACCACTCGAGCTACTTCACATGGATCTCTTTGGTCCAAATGCCTACAAGAGTCTCGGTGGTAACTCATTTGGTCTAGTCATAGTTGATTTTTCAAGATTTACGTGGGTGTTCTTTCTTGATGACAAATCGCAGGTCCAAAAGATCTTCAAAAACTTCGCTAGGAAGGCCCAAAATCAGTTTGACGTGAAGATCAAGAAGGTTCGGAGCGACAATGGAATGGAGTTCAAGAACGCAAATGTGGACACCTTTCTTGACGAAGAAGGGATTTCACACGAGTTCTCGGCTACGTACGCACCTCAACAAAATAGAGTTGTTGAGAGGAAAAACTGGACTCTTATCGAGATGGCAAGAACGATGCTTGATGAGTACAAGGCGCCAAAACACTTTTGGGCAGAAGTGGTTGAGACAACTTGTCATGCAACAAATCGCTTGTATCTTCACAAGCTACTCGGCAAGACGGCATATGAGCTCCTCACCGGTAACAAACCCCAAGTTGGATACTTTCGAGTATTCGGCTCAAAGTGCTACATTCTTGATAAGCATCGTCGTTCTAAATTTGCTCCTAAATCTCATGAAGGTTTCCTACTTGGTTATGGCTCAAACTCTCACACTTATCGTGTCTACAACAATTTCACCCGAAAGGTTGAAGAGACGGTAGATGTGAAGTTTGATGAATCTAACGGCTCGCAAGTAGAGCAATTGCCAATTGATGTAGGAGACAAAGACCCTTCGGACGCAATTCAAGACTTGTCCATTGGCAAGATTCGTCCAACTGAAATGAAGGAGAGTACCTCGTCCGTCCAAGTGGAAGCTTCTACCTCACGACAAGGTGAACTAAGAGTCAATATGGAAGCATCCAAAAGTGGGACACGCCAAGATGAAGAAAACGAGGAAGTACACCAAGATGAACATCAATAACCTCCTTCTCCACCACGACAAGAGAACGACAACGTCAACAACGAAGAAGGCCAAGAAGAAGAACAAGATGAAGAGGATGTTCCACCCCGACCCAAGCAAAAGCTTTCACGAGTTCGAGCAAGAATTGCCAAAGATCATCCCGTCCAGCAAATCTACAATGATATCCAAACCGGGAGAATCACTCGCTCTAAAACTCGTTTAGCTAACTTTTGTGAACATTACTCATTCATCTCTAGCATTGAACCTATGAAGGTTGAAGAAGCATTGAAGGATCCGGACTGGATAAACGCTATGCATGAAGAGCTACACAACTTTGAGAGAAATCGAGTGTGGACATTGGTCGAGAAGCCCGACAACAACCACAACATCATTTGTACCAAATGGGTGTTTCGCAACAAGCAAGATGAAGATGGACAAGTGGTTCGCAACAAAGCACGTCTCGTCACCCAAGGCTACACACAGGTTGAAGGTATGGACTATGGTGAGACATATGCTCCCGTTGCTAGACTTGAGTCCATTCGCATCTTACTTGCCTATGCTAATCACCATGATATCACCTTGTACCAAATGGACATTAAAAGTGCTTTTCTAAATGGAAAAATCGAGGAGGAAGTTTATGTTAAGCAACCTCCCGGCTTCATCAATCCTAAGAAACCTAATCATGTTTACAAACTTCACAAAGCCCTTTATGGTCTTAAACAAGCTCCTAGAGCATGGTATAAATGCTTGAAC
Source organism: Aegilops umbellulata (assembly GCA_032464435.1). Classification (NCBI taxonomy): domain Eukaryota; kingdom Viridiplantae; phylum Streptophyta; class Magnoliopsida; order Poales; family Poaceae; genus Aegilops; species Aegilops umbellulata. Next base: position 151,935,625 of record CP136058.1, on the reverse strand, counting down.
AAGTTCCTTACTGAAAAAGGCTTTGAAATTGGCAAAATTGATTCTACTCTTTTTACTAAATGGGTAAATGGAGAACTATTTGTGTGCCAAATTTATGTTGATGATATCATATTTGGTTCAACTAACCCTCATTTTATTGAGAAGTTTGGAAAGCTAATGTCGGAGAAGTTTGAGATATCTATGATGAGTGAACTCAAATTCTTTCTCGGCTTGCAAATCAAGCAAACTAAGGAAGGTACTTTTGTCTCTCAAATGAAGTACACCAAAGACTTATTCAAGAAGTTCAGTATGCAAGAATGCAATGGTATGACTACACCCATGCCTACTAGTGGACATCTTGATTTGACCAAAGATGGTGAACCGGTTGATCAAAAGATTTATCGCTCTATGATTGGTTCATTGTTATATCTATGTGCCTCTCATCCTGATATTATGCTAAGTGTGTGCATGTGTGCACGATATCAAGCTGCTCCTCAAGAATGTCATCTTAAGGCTGTGAAAAGGATAGTGAGATACCTAATCCATACACCAAATTTTGGCATTTGGTATCCTAAGAGGTCCTCTTTTGATCTTGTTGGCTACTCCGATTCGGACTATGCCGGAGACAAGGTTGATAGAAAGTCCACTTTGGGTAGTTGTCAATTCCTTGGTAGATCTCTTGTGTCTTGGTCTTCCAAGAAACAAAACTCGGTATCCTTATCCACCGCCGAAGCGGAAAACATTGCCGCTGGTTCATGTTGTGCTCAATGACTTTGGATGACCCAAACTCTTAAAGATTATGGGATATATGTGAAACATGTTCCATTGCTATGTGACAATGAAAGTGCTATTAAAATTGCTCACAATCCCGTGCAACACTCTCGAACTAAGCATATTGAAGTTCGTCATCATTTCATTCGAGATCATGTTGCCAAAGGGGACATTAACCTTAAGCATGTTCGCACCGATAAGCAATTAGCGGATATATTCACTAAACCACTTGATGAGAAAGTGTTTTGCAGGTTGGGAGGTGAATTGAACATCATTGATGCTTCAAACTTGGAGTAGGAACTCCATTTGATACATGCGGGGCATGAGCCTATGAGTAATCCTCGATATTTCTCTTATGATGCTATTCATATATCTTGGATATATTTGTACCTTGCATGTTATCTAACCCGTGTAGGTACTTGGTTCAATCAAAATCTATGAGATTGTAACTCACTCATATCTTGAGCAATCTCTACATCACCAAGTCTCTACACAATGGTGGTTGAAGACAAGGAAGCACGAAACCATTCAAACATATCGTTTGACAAATTCTATGTTGAGTCTCATGATTGAAATTTTGGATACACAAGTGCTCTTACTTGCAAGACTAACCCATGTAGGTAGATGAACTCAAACTCCAAGTGGTGCTCCCAACTCTTGATGAACTGCATCAACCTTGAGCAACCCACACAAGTTCAACTACATGAGCAAGATCAACACCACCACCCAAGGTATGTTATTCCATCTTAGAGAAGCTTTACTCCAAGTCATGAGCCAAAGCAAATCGACAAGATGTGAATACATCAAGATGCTTAAACGAAAAATGGTAACCCCATTTTGAGCTTAAACGATGAGTATGACCTATGATCAAGTGCTCTCACTTGACTCCTAAGTCAATATACTCTAACATAGGTGACTTTGTCGCCGACCATCTCTAGATGAAGTTCTCTTGTGTTCTTTTATGTGTTATTGCATTTGTCTCTTGCATATTTGTTTCCCCTTTCAAACAAAAAAACTTCATCTAGATCTTTTAGTTTCTTTTCTTTGCTTTTCGTTCTGCATTTTCTGCATCCAATTCATTGCAAATCTTTTAGTTAATTCCTTGCATATCCTTGTGAGATCTTACTTGTCTAGTGAGCTGAGGTGACAAGTGGTTTCACTCTGATGAACTCGGTCACACCGGTTTGTTCTCTTCGGCCCAACCGAAATCTTTCGGTGCAACCGAAGCACACAACTCGGAGTCACCGATTCCACCACAGGAAAACCAACTTGCCACTTATTCCTGATTTCTGTTTGCTCCAGCTCCACTCAATGATTCTTGTCCTCTACCAGCATCATATTAGACATGTTGCTTTGCTCTGTGACTCAAGGACCAACCCATTTGTATCACATGTCCAGAAGAGCCCTTCTTGGAAATTGATGTCAAAGGGGGGGAGAGAGATCACATCAAAGCTTAATCTTTCCTATAGGGGGAGAAAGAGAGAATACTCAGGGGGGAGAGTTTCTCAACAAGGAGAAAGTAATATCATCAAAGACCCCATATGCTTGGTGTTCAAGAGGAGAGATGTCACATGTCTTTAAGAGGGGAAAGACATGTTTGTTTGCTTGCTTTAGCTCAAGCTCTGCTGTTTCTTTTCTGTTGCTCTGATTTTCTGTTCCCTATCTTCTCCCAATATCCCATGCAGATTCAGGGGGAGCAAGACATCTAAGGGAAGGAAATCTCTGATTTTATTGCATATTTTTATCTTTGGGGACATGTCTATATCCAATGTGGTACTTAGTACTCACTCTACATGTCATCCCAATCTTGGTTCTTTTGTGGTTTCTCTTGTTTGCTTTGGTTAGTAGGTGTATCTATGTTATCTAACCTTGTTTGCATAGATTCATCCCATCCTAAGCCAATTCAAGACCACAAGGTAAGTATATGCATCACAGTCATGTAAATGAGAAGTTCTTGCTGATGTACATACTATTTAGAAGAAGGACTCATGAGCATGAAGGTACATTTCTCATATTCACATCATTTGCTCTGATGCATATAGCCAAGATACATGTAACACATTGCTTACTCTGTCATGCTTATGCATTCACATGCTCCTATATTCCATATTCACATGATTGCATACATGTAGGGGGAGCCTATGCATGTTACATGTCTTTCCAAAGCTTTACTTGCGATTCTCTGTATCTTTATCTAAAGCTTTGATGTATGTTGTCATCAATTACCAAAAAGGGGGAGATTGAAAGCACAAGTGCTCCCTGGGTGGTTTTGGTAATTAATGTCAACATATCTCTTGTTGGACTAACACTTTTACCTAGTATGTTTCAGATAAGTTCAACAATGGAGTGGCATGGACTAGAGGATGTGGAACCCCTTCAAGATGCTAAGGACAAAGGATTGGCTCAAGCTTCAAGATCAAGACTCTACATTTTCTATTCTAGTGATCCAGGATCACATTGAGTCTATAGGAAAAGCCAATACTATCAAGAGGGGATGAGGTGTTGCTTAATGAGCCTCTTGCTTCATGTGCTTAGTGATATGCTCCAAAACCCTCAACTACCTTCACACATCCACATATGACCCAAACCCTAAGTCAAACTCGGCCCTACTGATTCTATCTATACGGCGCCACCGAGTTTCAAATATCATAGCCACTGCAACAAACCCTAGCAAATCGGTTTCACCGATAGGGATCTCGGTCTCACCGAGATGGGATTGTAATCTCTCTGTGTATGTGCATTATCAAAATCGGTCCCACCGAGTTTGAGCAATCGGTACTACCGAGATTACAATGCAAACGCTCTGGTTAGCCTATTACCAAAATCGGTCCCACCGAGTTTGTGTAATCGGTCACACCGAGTTTGCCTGACCAACTCTCTGGTTAGCTTATTACCAAAATCGGTCCCACCGAGTTTGTGTAATCGGTCACACCGAGATTACGTTATGCCCTAACCCTAACCATATCGGTCCTACCGAGTTGCATCTCAGTCCCATCGAAAATCCTAACGGTCACTAGGTTTGCTGAATCGGTCAGACCGAGTTTAACCATTCGGTCTCACCGAGTTTGGCAAATTGTGTGTAACGGTTAGATTTTGTGTGGACGCTGTATATACCCCTCCACCCACTCTTCATTCGTGGAGAAAGCCATCAGAACATACCTACACTTCCAATACACATCTTCTGAAAGAGAACTACCTACTCATGTGTTGAGCTCAAGATATTCCATTCCAACCATATGAATCTTGATCTCTAGCCTTCCCCAAGTTGCTATCCACTCAAATCTTCTTTACACCAAATCCAAATCCTGTGAGAGAGAGTTGAGTGTTGGGGAGACTATCATTTGAAGCACAAGAGCAAGGAGTTCATCATCAACACTCCATTTGTTACTTCTTGGAGAGTGGTGTCTCCTAGATTGGCTAGGTGTCACTTGGGAGCCTCCGACAAGATTGTGGAGTTGAACCAAGGAGTTTGTAAGGGCAAGGAGATCGCCTACTTCGTGAAGATCTACTGCTAGTGAGGCAAGTCCTTCGTGGCCGATGGTCGTGATGGAATAGACAAGGTTGCTTCTTCGTGGACCCTTCATGGGTGGAGCCCTCCGTGGACTTGCGCAACCGTTACCCTCCGTGGGTTGAAGTCTCCATCAACGTGGATGTACGATAGCACCACCTATCGGAACCACGCCCAAAACATCCGTGTCTCCAATTGTGTTTGAATACTCCAAACCCTTTCCTTTACATTCTTGCAAGTTGCATGCTTTACTTTCCGCTGCTCATATACTCTTTGCATGCTTGCTTGATATGTATTGTGTTCATTAAAGTTGTGCTTAAACTCCACCTAAACTTAAGATTATTAAAAACTGCAACTTTTGGCACTTAGTGTCTAATCAATCCCCCTCTATAAACCTTTTCTCGATCCTTTCACCTACATTGGGACTTTGCACCAGATATTGCCCTAGCAGAACAGGTGAGAAGAAAGTTTGGCTCCACTGTGCACTTCTCACCTTCCCGGGACAACAAGGAATTCTTTCTGGTGGTTTCATTCTCTTCGGCCTCCTTCCCTCTCACGGTTGATTCGGTTGGTATTGCTCTCCAATGTTGCATTGGTGGTCTTTGTTCTGGTTTCAACTTGACTCAAATCAACTCTCGCTCTTTTCGGTTCTCGGTGGCTAACAACAAAGTGGGGCATTTTATTTATCGTCTCAAGGATCGAATCTGGCCAGACTTTGTTTGTCACTTTCATCTATTCAATGGTAGGTTTGCCAAGGCTCCAATCCTTGATTTTGGTTGGCATGCAGACACTGAACTGTCTGACATCTCGGCCCGCCATCCCATGGCGATCAAGTCCAACTTGGGTTTTCTATGTTCCAACATAAAATCGGTGCCCTCATCAGACAAGGTGATGTCACGCTATGAAATACGTCAGCAGATTAGATTTGTGTAAATATTATTCTCTCTATGGCAATATGTGGAAACTTATTTTGCAGAGCCGGACACTATCCTTGTGTTCAAAATCTTCTATGAAGTACTTGGAGGAGGCACCCGCGTTGCAATGCCGAAGACAATCTGCGCGACGGGCTCGTCATCATTGAAGCCTGGTTCAGGGGCTACTGAGGGAGTCCTAGATTGGGGGGTGTCCAGATAGCCGGACTATACCTTCAGCCAAACTCCTGGACTATGAAGATACAAGATTGAAGACTTCGTCCCGTGTCCCGAAGGGACTTTCCTTGGCGTGGAAGGCAAGCTTGGCGATACGGATATGTAGATCTCCTACCATTGTAACCGACTCTGTGTAACCCTAACCCTCTCCGGTGTCTATATAAACCGGAGGGTTTTAGTCCATAGGATGAACAACAATCATGCCATAGGCTAGCTTCTAGGGTTTAGCCTCCTTGATCTCGTGGTAGATCTACTCTTGTACTACCCATATCATCAATATTAATCAAGCAGGAGTTGGGTTTTACCTCCATCGAGAGGGCCCGAACCTGGGTAAAAACATTGTATCCCTTGTCTCCTGTTACCATCCGCCTAGACGCACAGTTCGGGACCCCCTACCCGAGATCCGCCGGTTTTGACAACGACAATACCCGTTACACATGAGATGACCCCCACATCCTTTGTCAAAATAAACAACTCCCCGATCAATGCATTTCACTCTTCGGTGCAACGCACGGGCACCTTACTACTATAGATTAGTATGACCAAAAATTGAACTAACATTATATATAGTACGATAAATGCTGATGCATGTCACCTAAAATTATATCATTCAAAACTATGTTCAAATACAATCCAACGATATAGTTTTTGTTGACATGCACTAACATTTTGTCAGTTAAATATTCAGTCAAATTCAATGGGGAACCACGACCGATGTAGTACAAGTGTAGAGGGCGGCGCTGCACGGGAGTCTCACCTCTCACCCCGCTCGTGGCGGGGTGAGAGGTGAGACTCACCTCTCGTGGCGGGGTGAGAGGTGGCTGATGCATGTCACCTAAAATTATATCATTCAAAACTATGTTCAAATACAATCCAACGATATAGTTTTTGTTGACATGCACTAACATTTTGTCAGTTAAATATTCAGTCAAATTCAATGGGGAACCACGACCGATGTAGTACAAGTGTAGAGGGCGGCGCTGCACGGGAGTCTCACCTCTCACCCCGCTCGTGGCGCGGCAGTAAAGCCGTCATATCACAAAACCCAACCACTACCAGTAATAAGTACATTATAGCCAGCCTGCAAGTCATGTACATTGTACTGACAGTGGAACCCACAGAGTACTTAGAATACAAGACTAAGGATGCCATTAACTTTTTATAGAGGGAGAATCATACACGCAATTAACTCAAATGGATTGGACGTGACTCTATTATTCTCCAACGGCAACCGGCAAATTTCCTCCCGCGGGCCGGAGTAGGTTTCTCGGTTTGCATGCGGGTTTAACGAAGGGGTTTGATGGAGGCGAGGAGGCGTGTTCAGCCGGGCGTGCAGTGGATGGCGCATTACTATCCGATTTGACAACTACAACCAATATATTATAAAAAACAAAGAAGAGTAGTAGAGATAGAGATAAGAATAGAGACTAGGGAGGAGCACCATCTACTGCTTCGTGGGCTACTCTTGCGCTCCATTCGGCGGCCGCAACGTCCCCTACAGCCACTCCCTCCTGCGCTCCATTCGGCGGGCGCTGTTGAAATTTGGGGAGCGCACTCTCGTGACTGCTAGCAGCGACGACTTCACCGACGATGACTTCTTCCCCGACCTCGGCAACCTCTTCCTCAACGACATGGGAGACAACCTCAACGCCAATGGTGCTGCTCTCGTTGCACCCTATGTGTTTCTGTCCTTCCTGTTTGAAATCGTGGTAGAATTCATGTTTCTAGTCTATGTCCTAAATTCGATATGTTCATCTACTATGCTAGTCCTCATGATTAGTTTAATATCTGTTATAGCTGTAATGATTTATGTTGTAGTAAATCTAGTAGTAACTTTCTCATATATTCAACTGGCGGAACGTCCCCTACAGCCACTCCCGTTTCATGGACGGCCTGGTCGATGCTTCCAAGGAGCCCTTCGTCTACTGCTATGAGTGCCCGGTGCCGTTTTGGGGCTCGCCGGCGGACATCGTGCATCAGCTGACGGAGGCGTGCGGCAATCACTACTGGCCCTTGGCAAAGAACATCAAGTACGAGACGTGCTACCCGTTCATCGTGCCGGAGTCACTGGAGGATCAGTGTCGCCTGCTAGTCTCCGAGGAGGACGACAACGTCTTCCTCTTGATCGTGGCCACCGGCAAGGCCCGCACAGGCCGCCGCCACATCTCTGTAGTGTGCGTCAGGGGCGACGCCGCTGACGCTGACACTGACACGAGGCCTATGTACTTGTGCGTGCTCACTATTACTACCCCTCGGAGGTACGTGGGCAGCGACACTGGCTATGCCAAGTATACTTGGACTCTGCCGAGCTGGGACCTTCCCGCCGACGTCGACATGGAAAACCCATGGTGTTATTTGAACTCCAACAATGTGCACGAGGACTCCAAGGAGGCTCACCTGGACATCTGCATTTTCAAGTTAAATGTTGATCATTAGTCTTCGCTCAATGTAATCCACTGTCTAAGCATGTGGAGACTTCCATGCATGATCTTGCTCTATTGTAGTATCACGCATGAATAAAAGTGTATCCATTTATGGTTTAGTCTAGAATCTTCCATGTATGAATTTTTACTATGGTACTGGTGAAAGACTTATGATGAACCATTTCTTACATATCCTCTGCCCCTCCCAAGTCATCCTGATTTAATCCCTCCGTCTAGGTGTATAAGGGCATGGTTAATACTTAAATAGTATAGCCAATTGTTGGCTATAAGAAAGTGCCATGTCATCTGTAGCCAACATGTATAACAATGGATACTCAAAAACTAATTCTTGAAGATCATTTCCTGCAAAGCACAATAAGAGTTATTTCTTCACAAGTTTTGGATGCAGGTTGAACAGTTGAACGCTTTTGTTTGCAAAAGATACTTTTTATCTATTTCACCCGGATGTTTTTGAGCTCTAGAGATGAAATAATATTCGAACAAACCTATCCAAATGAACTAACCGAGGCATCTCCATCTTAATTTTCTCTTGCAAGTCATGCGTGGTCCCTTCATCGTGAAAATGCTCTGGCCGTCGCATTGATTTGCATGCATGGATTGCACCACCATATTTTCAAAGGAGGAGCGAGCTCTATATTTCAGCCAATGCATGCATGATTTGAGGAATTATGGTTGGGCATGCATGTAGAAAAGGGAGGAGAGTAATTTTCATGCGAGGGATTAAAGGAAGGGAGGCCAGTGGCTAGGCATTCAAAGGAGGCTGCATGCAAGATTACACGGGATCCAGATACTAGTCCCAAAATCAGTTCCTCTTTTTGCCGACATGCCTTGGTACGAGAGATTGACAAGTTAGGCCATGTAAAATGGATGGAGGGAGTAGTAGTACTAGTGTAGAGGGCGGCGCTGCACGGGAGTCTCACCTGTCACCCCGCTCGTGGCGCGGCAGTAAAGCCGTGATATCACAAAACCCAACCACTCCCAGTAATAAGTGGTCTGGTAAAATAAACGGACAAGCAACCATCACATCCCTCCATGTTTTTTGCATTTCATCTCTCTACATTTACTTTCTCCGGTTCATCTCGCACACTCGATCCCTAGCTACTACTCCTAGGGCCAGTTCTTTTGGCGGCTTCCCCAACTTTTCCCACAAAACTAGTCACAGTGGAGAGTAACAATAAGGTGCCTCACTCATTTATTTGGGCTTCTAAACTACTATTCCGTCCTGGTTTATTCCTCACCATTGTAATTTGTGCTAAATCTTGACCAAAGATTTAACTGGTTTATTCCTCACCATTGTAATCCCTCCGTCTAGGTGTGTAAGTCTTCTTACGAAAACCAAATAATCCCAAAACACTTAGGCACGGTGCATTAACTTCTATCTTGTTTCTTGCTTCTTGACATATCAACCAATAAGAGATAAAGAGTGTGCATGCTTTTAATGACTTGAGATATCAAACATGACATGCAGTGGTTAGTTCATTGCATGCAATACTATTAATTACGAAATAAACATTAATGTTTCTCATTTTCTCCTCCTCCTTGGTCACGGTGCACAGCCTAAGATGACTTACTCACTGGACGGATGGAGTAGTGCATGTGACATGCACTAACATTTCATTGGTTAAGTTTATGATCAGAATTTGACACAGATTACAATGGGGACCAATAAACCAGGACGAAGGTAGTATTTATGGGATTACTAATCTAGAAGCCTAAAAGAACTGGCCCCTGGTACTCCTACTAGTAGTAGTACTCAAGTTGGAATTCCAATTGCACGGCACAACTTGTTAGGCAAAAAATTCGATATAGGGTGTAGAAGCGGTTTGGGAATTTGCATGCCTTTCCAACCAGTGAGATACTCCGTACAAAGTACGACAGAGAAATAACCACAGAGAAGGAAGCTAAAAGTAAAGAATCAAACAAGCATTTTTGCATTGAATCGTTTCACAAGCTTGACTAGTGTTGTTTTTCTACTTTTACAAAAACCGCATCGTAATGTTAAAACGTGCATTTGCACGTACATCAGTAATAGTAGTACTCCCTCTGTCTAGGTGTATAAGTCTTCCCTCCTTCTTGGTCATGGTGCACAACCAAAGATGACTTATTGACCTGGACGAAGGGAGTAGCACAGTCTGCAAGCATATATCGAGAGAGACGCGTAGTGCGATAGTATATAGTAAAGTTTGTGCTATATGCGCGTACTTGCAAAATGCGTATGAATACACAAGGTTTCCAAACTTTCCCTTTTACATACTTAATTAAGGACGCTAAAAACTCCTGAACGTTCGGGAATTATCATTTGCGTCCCAAAACTAATGAGATCGCCTTACGAAACAAAAATTATACTCCTCCTAAAAGCCACGGCGCTCGCAGGAGCGCTGCGGCGCGCCACGAGTGCCCTGGTGCGCGGCCGTTTCCCAGCACTCTGACACAACGCCTCTTCCTCAGCCTCGCAACTCGCGAGGTGCTGATTGGCGGCTTGCCGGCGGGTGAGCGCGATCTCACCGGTGTGGTGATCCGGCGCCAACAGGTACTCCTCCTCGCTCGAAGCGTGCACCCGGTCCACGTACTGCCAAGCGTAGATGAGGCACTTGGGCCCGACTGCACTCAGGGCGTCGGCACGGGCGTCCTCCGCCACCCTCACGGCCCTCGCACGAGCCTCCTGCCAAAGAGCCAATTGCCTGACTCTCTCGGACGCGACATAGGCCTCCCAGGCAGCTTGTTCCGCGGTGCGCTTCTCTTCCTCGGCCTTCTTCTCCGCCTCTATTTTGGCGCGATCTGCTGGAGGCAAAGCCTCCCACAAGGCAACATCCATTTCTTTCCAAAGCTCCTCAAGTCAGGGGGCTCGGCGGGTGGCACGGCGTTCTCCTCATAGCGAGGAGCCGACCCATCCTCCGGCGCGCGTGCTGGCGAGATTGGGAATGCCGACGCGTCCACCTCGACGCGTTGCGGCGAGGAGCGGAACACCGACGCGTCCTCCTCGACTAGTGGTGGCGAGGAACGGAACGGCGACGCATCGCGTCGTGGCGAGGAGCGGAATGCCGACGCGTCCTCCTCGACTAGTGGCGGCGAGGAACAGAACAGCGATGCGTCGTGTAGCGGCGAGGAGCGGAACACCGATGCGTCCTCCTCGACTAGTGGTGGCGAGGAACGGAACAGCGACGGGTGACCGTCCGCGCGGTGCAGCGAGGGGCTCCTAGGGCTTGGGAGGGGCGATGCCATGGTGGTCGACGTGAGAGGGAGGGGGAGGAGATAGCGATGAACGTGAACGTGAGGGGGAGGAGATAGAGATGTCGTGGGAGGCGCAATATTTATAGCAAGCAATGGCACACCTCCGTAAGATATGGACTGAGCTGCACTGAATTAACTACTGGTCCAGTTGCGTCACTGACATGTGGGCCAGGCCCCTGTTGGGCCCATATGTCAGTGACCCAATGCACCTGCAGTTAAGTAACAGCTACGTGGGCATATTTGTTGGAGTAAATTACGGGGGAGCGAAGGGGTGGAAATATTGTTGGTCACAACGGATTGGACGAGCATGGGGGGAGGAGAGTCATGCATGCAGATTTTTTCACACGGGGTGGAGTGGTGGGACCGCCGGAGGGAGAAGGAGAGTTTGGCAGGCATATTGTTTCCACACATGGAGAGGAAAAGGTTTGGAGACGAACAGGCTTCCTGCAGGTATGGGGAACGGTGCATAATAATTCATCTTGCATGTTGAGCTAGATATAGTCTCAAGTCATTAAAAACATACACGCCCCACACATGTTCATATTTCAAGGTGCACTAAATTATTGCATGCGATGATTAAGGCTGGCCATAATTGTCAGGACCCTGATTCTAAGTCACACTGATCTAGCCTGTAACACCTCATATCACTTTGCGGCCTTACGCACGGTATTCCCACGGGTGTCACCTTACCATGGCCCGGGACCGTTTGTGCCTTTTGGCTCACGTATATGATAGTGTCTCTAGCATCCATATGACAGAGAACCCGGGCCGACATGACTAGTCGTGAACCCAAAGTGGCACTAACTTACGGGGACATGCATACATGAATCGACATCGAGCATGTCGGTCAACAGCGTGCGAATCCGGGCTGTAGCACTGGGCTAACAGGACTCCGGGAACCCGGGCTGTAGCAGGCTAGGCAGGACTCCGGATGTCACCGCGTGACATTTCCCCGAAGGGACAGACACAGGAACGAAGTGAATCACATGGCGGCCAGTCAAGTGTTCCGGAGAAGTAGTGCTGGGCTAGCAGGACTCCGGTGAACCGGACTGTAGCAGACTACTATGGCTCATGGAAGCACAAGACTACATTTCCCCATAAGAAAGGCTACCAAGGATAAACAACTAGGTTGTCGGATCCCACACATATCAAGCATTTCAATCATACACACAATATGCTCGATATGTGTAAATACAACATGGCATCACAACATAACTCTACGACTCAAGTATTTATTCATTAGGCTCCGAAGAGCTAGATATTACAAACATGGGTCTCATGACCCAACATACAGAGAATGCAAGCAACAAGCACATGCGGAAGCTTAACTTGTCTGAGTATAGACAACTACAAATGAAAAAGGCTGAGAAGCCGGACTATCCACAAGACCCTCCCAAGGGTACAAGATCGTAGCTAAGGTAACAAGCTAAACGTCGAAGTCCACGCGGAACTACTAGCGAGACTGAAGTCTCTCTGCAAAACATAAAATAAGCAAACGTGAGTACAAATGTACCGAGCAAGACTTACATCAGAACTATCTACATATGCATCGGTATCAACAAAGGGGTGGTGGAGTTTAACTGCAGCAAGCCAGCTTTGACTCAGTGGCTATCCTGAACTACGACTACAAGTAACTCTTTGAGGTGGCGCACACGAGTCCACATATTCACCATATCAATACATCACTATGGATCTGCTCCCGTCTCCCTACGAGAACGCCATCCATAGCACTCACGCTTATCTTGTGCATTTTAGAATATCCACTTTCACTTGTCTACGAACTGTACAGGCAACCCAGAAGTCCTTTACCGCGGACACGGCTATTCGAATAGATGATGTTAACCCTGCAGGGGTGTACTTCTTCACACACGCTCTCGCCACTTACCGCCATGTACACGTCATCTATCTCGGCAACCTTCAAGCGGAAGCCTGGCGAGGGTGTCGTCCACGACCTGACTAACCACACAAGTCTCTTGTCCAGGTTTATCGCCTATTCGGGTTCCATCCGCAAGGAGATCCGGCTGGGGTGTCGCTCACGACCCCAAACGATGTGAGCAGGGTTCCCAAGCCCACCATCCGGGTGCCACTTGGTAAACCGTGTGTTGGGGAACGTAGTAATTTCAAAAAAAATCCTACGCACACGCAAGATCATGGTGATGCATAGCAACGAGAGGGGAGAGTGTTGTCTACGTACCCTCATAGACAAAAAGCGGAAGCGTTATATCAACGCGGTTGATGTAGTCGTACGTCTTCACGATCCGACCGATCCAAGCACCGTTACTCCGGCACCTCCGAGTTCTTGGCACACGTTCAGCTCGATGACGATCCTCGGGCTCCGATCCAGCAAAGCTTCGGTGAGGAGTTCCGTCAGCACGACGTCGTGGTGACGATCTTGATGTATTACAGGCGCAGGGCTTCGCCTAAGCACTGCAACAATATGACCGAGGTGGAATTTGGTGGAAGAGGGCACCGCACACGGCTAAGGAATGATCCGTAGATCAACTTGTGTGTCCTAGGGTGCTCCCCTGCCCCCGTATATAAAGGAGCCAAGGGGGAGGGGCTGGACGGCCAAGGGGTGGCGCGCCAGGGAGTCCTACTCCCTCCGGGAGTAGGATTCCCCCCCCCCCCCAATCCTAGTTGGAATAGGATTCCTCAAGGGGGGCAGAGAGAGAGAGGGGGCCGGCCACCTTCTCCTAGTCCTAATAGGACTAGGGAAGGGGGGAGGCGCGTGGCCACTAGGGCTGCCCCTTTCTCCTTTCCACTAAGGCCCATTAAGGCCCATATCGCTCCCGGGGGGGTTCCGGTAACCCACCCGGTATTCCGGTAAAATCCTGATTTCACCTGGAACACTTCCGATGTCCAAACATAGGCTTCCAATATATCAATCTTTATGTCTCGACCATTTCGAGACTCCTCGTCATGTCCGTGATCACATCCGGGACTCCGAACAACCTTCGGTACATCAAAATGCATAAACTCATAATAACTGTCATCGTAACGTTAAGCGTGCGGACCCTACGGTTCGAGAACAATGTAGACATGACCGAGACACGTCTCCGGTCAATAACCAATAGCGGGACCTGGATGCCCATATTGGCTCCTACATATTCTACGAATATCTTTATCGGTCAGACCGCATAACAACATACGTTGTTCCCTTTGTCATCGGTATGTTACTTACCCGAGATTCGATCGTCGGTATCCAATACCTAGTTCAATCTCGTTACCGGCAAGTCTCTTTACTTGTTCCATAATACATCATCTCGCAACTAACTCATTAGTTGCAATGCTTGCAAGGCTTAAGTTATGTGCATTATCGAGAGGGCCCAGAGATACCTCTCCGACGATCGGAGTGACAAATCCTAATCTCGAAATACGCCAACCCAACATCTACCATTGGAGACACCTGTAATACTCCTTTATAATCACCCAGTTACGTTGTGACGTTTGGTAGTACCCAAAGTGTTCCTCCGGCAAACGGGAGTTGCATAATCTCATAGTCAAAGGAACATGTATAAGTCATGAAGAAAGCAATAGCAACATACTAAACGATCGGGTGCTAAGCTAATATAATGGGTCATGTCAATCAGATCATTCAACCAATGATGTGACCTCGTTAATCAAATAACAACTCTTTGTTCATGGTTAGGAAACATAACCATCTTTGATTAACGAACTAGTCTAGTAGAGGCATACTAGTGACACTCTGTTTGTCTATGTATTCACACATGCATTATGTTTCCGGTTAATACAATTCTAGCATGAATAATAAACATTTATCATGATATGTAAGGAAATAAATAATCACTCTATTATTGCCTCTAGGGCATATTTCCTTCAGTCTCCCACTTGCACTAGAGTCAATAATCTAGTTCACATCGCCATGTGATTTACCAGCAATAGTTCACATCACCATGTGATTAACACCCATAGTTCACATCGATATGTGACCAACACCCAAAGGGTTTACTAGAGTCAGTAATCTAGTTCACATCGCTTATGTGATTAACACCCAAAGAGTACTAAGGTGTGATCATGTTTTGCTTGTGAGATAATTTTAGTCCACGGGTCTGTCACATTCAGATCCGTAAGTATTTTGCAAATTTCTATGTCAACAATACTCTGCACGGAGCTACTTTAGCTAATTGCTCCCACTTTCAATATGTATCTAGATTGATACTTAGAGTCATCTAGATTAGTGTCAAAACTTGCATCGACGTAATCTTTTACGACGAACCTTTTGTCACCTCCATAATCGAGAAACATATCCTTATTCCACTAAGGATAATTTTGACCGCTGTCCAGTGATCTACTCCTAGATCACTATTGTACTTCCCTGCTAAACTTATAGCAAGGCATACATCAGGTCTGGTACACAGCATTGCATACATGATAGAGCCTATGGCTGAAGCATAGGGAACATCTTTCATTTTCTCTCTATCTTCTGCAGTGATCGGGCTTTGAGTCTTACTCAATCTCACACCTTGTAACACAGGCAAGAACCCTTTCTTTGTTTGATCCATTTTGAACTTCTTCAAAATCTTGTCAAGGTATGTGCTTTGTGAAAGTCCAATTAAGCGTCTTGATCTATCTCTATAGATCTTTATGCCTAATATGTAAGCAGCTTCTCCGAGGTCTTTCATTGAAGAACTTTTATTCAAGTATCCCTTCATGCTATCCAGAAATTCTATATCATTTCCAATCAGTAATATGTCATCCACATATAATATTAGAAATGCTACATAGCTCCCACTCACTTTCTTGTAAATACAGGCTTCTCCGAAAGTCTGTATAAAACCAAATGCTTTGATCACACTATCAAAGCGTTTATTCCAACTCCGAGAGGCTTGCACCAGTCCATAAACGGATCGCTGGAGCTTGCACACTTTGTTAGCTCCTTTTGGATCGACAAAACCTTCCGGTTGCATCATATACAATTCTTCTTCCAGAAATCCATTCAGGAATGCAGTTTTGACATCCATCTGCCAAATTTCATAATCATAAAATGCGGCAATTGCTAACATGATTCGGACAAACTTAAGCATCGCTACGGGTGAGAAAGTCTCATCGTAGTCAATCCCTTGAACTTGTCGAAAACCTTTTGCGACAAGTCGAGCTTTGTAGACAGTAACATTACCATCAGCGTCAGTCTTCTTCTTAAAGATCCATTTGTTCTCAATTGCTTGCCGATCATTAGGCAAGTCAACCAAAGTCCATACTTTGTTCTCATACATGGATCCCATCTCAGATTTCATGGCTTCAAGCCACTTTGCGGAATCTGGGCTCACCATTGCTTCTTCATAGTTCATAGGTTCATCATGGTCTAGTAACATGATTTCCAGAATAGGATTACCGTACCACTCTGGTGCGGATCTCACTCTGGTTGATCTACGAGGTTCAGTAGTATCTTGATCTAAAGTTTCATGATCATCATCATTAGCTTCCTCATTTATTGGTGTAGGTGTCGCAGAAACAGTTTTCTGTGATGTACTACTTCTCAATAAAGGAGTAGGTACAGTTACCTCGTCAAGTTCTACTTTCCTCCCACTCACTTATTTCGAAAGAAACTCCTTCTCTAGAAAGTTTCCGAACTTAGCAACAAAAGTCTTGCCTTCGGATCTGTGATAGAAGGTGTATCCAACAGTTTCCTTTGGATATCCTATGAAGACACATTTCTCCGATTTAGGTTCGAGCTTATCTGGTTGAAGCTTTTTCACATAAGCATCGCAGCCCCAAACTTTAAGAAACGACAACTTTGGTTTCTTGCCAAACCATAGTTCATAAGGCGTCGTCTCAACGGATTTAGATGGTGCCCTATTTAATGTGAATGCGGCCGTCTCTAGAGCGTATCCCCAGAACGATAGCGGTAAATCAGTAAGAGACATCATAGATCACACCATATCTAGTAAAGTACGATTACGACGTTCGGACACACCATTACGCTGTGGTGTTCCGGGTGGCGTGAGTTGCGAAACTATTCCACAATTTTTCAAATGTACACCAAACTCGTAACTCAAATATTCTCCTCCACGATCTGATCGTAGAAACTTTATTTTCTTGTTACGATGATTTTCAACTTCACTCTGAAATTCTTTGAACTTTTCAAATGTTTCAGACTTGTGTTTCATTAAGTAGATATACCCATATCTACCCAAATCATCTGTGAAGGTGAGAAAATAATGATATCCGCCACGAGCCTCAACATTCATCGGACCACATACATCCGTATGTATGATTTCCAACAAATCTGTTGCTGTCTCCATAGTTCCGGAGAACGGTGTTTTAGTCATCTTGCCCATGAGGCACGGTTCGCAAGTGCCAAGTGATTCATAATCAAGTGACTCCAAAAGTCCATCAGCATGGAGTTTCTTCATGCGCTTTACACCAATATGACCTAAACGGCAGTGCCACAAATAGGTTGCACTATCATTATTAACTTCGCATCTTTTGGTTTCAATATTATGAATATGTGTATCACTACGATCGAGATCCAATGAACTATTTTCATTGGTATGTATGACCATAGAAGGTTTTATTCATGTAAACAGAACAACAATTGTTCTCTAACTTAAATGAATAACCGTATTGCAATTAACATGATCAAATCATATTCATGCTCAACGCAAACACCAAATAACACTTATTTAGTTTCAACACTAATCCCGAAAGTATAGGGAGTGTGTGATGATGATCATATCAATCTTGGAACCACTTCCAACACACATCGTCACCTTGCCCTTTAACTAGTCTTTGTTCATTCTGCAACTCCCGTTTCGAGTTACTAATCTTAGCAACTTGAACTAGTATCAAATACTGAGGGGTTTCTATGAACACTAGTAAAGTACACGTCAATAACATGTATATCAAATATACTTATGTTCACTTTGCCATCCTTCTTATCCGCCAATCACTTGGGGTAGTTCCGCTTCCAGTGACCAGTCCCTTTGTAGTAGAAGCACTTAGTCTCAGGCTTAGGACCAGACTTGGGCTTTTTCACTTGAGCAGCAACTTGCTTGCCGTTCTTCTTGAAGTTCCCCTTCTTTCCTTTTGCCCTTTTCTTGAAACTAGTGATCTTGTCAACCATCAACACTTGATGTTTTTCTTTGATTTCTACCTTCGCCGATTTTAGCATCGCGAAGAGCTTGGGAATATTTTCCGTTATCCCTTGCATATTATAGTTCATCACGAAGTTCTACTAACTTGGTGATGGTGACTAGAGAATTCTGTCAATCACTATCTTATCTGGAAGATTAACTCCCACTTGATTCAAGCGATTGTAGTACCCAGACAATCTGAGCACATGCTCACTAGTTGAGCGATTCTCCTCCATCTTTTAGCTATAGAACTTGTTGGAGACTTCATATCTCTCAACTCGGGTATTTGCTTGAAATATTAACTTCAACTCCTAGAACATCTCATATGCTCCATGACGTTCAAAACGTCTTTGAAGTCCCGATTCTAAGCAGTTAAGCATGGTGCACTAAACTATTAAGTAGTCATCATATTGAGCTAGCAAAACGTTCATAATGTCTGCATCTGCTCCTGCAATAGGTCCGTCACCTAGCGGTGCATCAAGGACATAATTCTTCTGTGCAGCAATGAGGATAAACCTCAGATCACGGATCCAATCCGCATCATTGCTACTAACATTTTTCAACACAATTTTCTCTAGGAACATATCAAAATAAACACAGGGAAGCAACAACGCGAGCTATTGATCTACAACATAGATATGCTAATACTACCAGGACTAATGTTCATGATAATATTAAAGTTCAATTAATCATATTACTTAAGAACTCCCACTTAGATAGACATCCCTCTAATCTTCTAAGTGATCACGTGATCCAAATCAACTAAACCATAACCGATCATCACGTGAAATGGCTTAGTCTTCAATGGTGAACATCATTATTTTGATCATATCTACTATATGATTCACGCTCGACCTTTCGGTCTCCGTGTTCCGAGGTCATATCTTATATGCATAGCTCGTCAAGTATAACCTGAGTATTCCGCGTGTGCAACTGTTTTGCACCCGTTGTATTTGAACGTAGAGCCTATCACACCCGATCATCACGTGGTGTCTCAGCACGAAGAACTTTTGCAACGGTGCATACTCAGGGAGAACACTTCTTGATAATTTAGTGAGAGATCATCTTATAATGCTACCGTCAATCAAAGCAAGATAAGATGCATAAAAAGATAAACATCACATGCAATCAATATAAGTGATTATGATATGGTCATCGTCATCTTGTGCTTGTGATCTCCATCTCTGAAGCATCGTCATGATCACCATCGTCACCGGCGCGACACCTTGATCTCCATCATAGCATCGTTGTCGTCTCGCCAATCTTATGCTTCCACGACTATCACTACCGCTTAGTAATAAAGTAAAGCATTACATCGCGATTGCATTGCATACAATAAAGCGACAACCATATGGCTCCTGCCAGTTGCCGATAACTCGGTTACAAAACATGATCATCTCATACAATAAAATTTAGCATCATGTCTTGACCATATCACATCACAACATGCCCTGCAAAAACAAGTTAGACGTCCTCTACTTTGTTGTTGCAAGTTTTACGTGGCTGCTACGGGCTTAAGCAAGAACTCATCTTACCTACGCATCAAAACCACAACGATAGTTTGTCAAATAGACTCCGTTTTAACCTTCTCAAGGACGGGCGTAGCCACACTCGGTTCAACTAAAGTTGGAGAGACAGTCTTCCGCAAGCCATCTATGTGCAAAGCACGTCGAGGGAACCGATCTCGCGTAAGCGTACGCGT
Organism: Aegilops umbellulata; assembly: GCA_032464435.1. Classification (NCBI taxonomy): domain Eukaryota; kingdom Viridiplantae; phylum Streptophyta; class Magnoliopsida; order Poales; family Poaceae; genus Aegilops; species Aegilops umbellulata. The sequence goes on along the minus strand of CP136058.1, from coordinate 151,915,748 downwards.
AAGGTTGGTCCGGATCGTCTCGTCCAACAATACCGCTGAACCAAAGTATGACATGCTGGTAGGCAGTATGACTTGTATCGTCCACAACTTACTTGTGTTCTATTCGTGCAAATAACATCAAACCATAAAAACCTAGGCTCGGATGCCACTGTTGGCGAACGTAGTAATTTCAAAAAAAATCCTACGCACACGCAAGATCATGGTGATGCATAGCAACGAGAGGGGAGAGTGTTGTCTACGTACCCTCGTAGACCGAAAGCGGAAGCGTTATATCAACGCGGTTGATGTAGTCGTACGTCTTCACGATCCGACCGATCCAAGCACCGTTACTCCGGCACCTCCGAGTTCTTGGCACAAGTTCAGCTCGATGACGATCCTCGGGCTCCGATCCAGCAAAGTTTTGGGGAGGATTTCCGTCAGCACGACGGCGTGGTGACGATCTTGATGTATTACCGGCGCAGGGCTTCGCCTAAGCACTGCAACGATATGACCGAGGTGGAATTTGGTGGAAGGGGGCACCGCACACGGCTAAGGAACGATCCGTAGATCAACTTGTGTGTCCTAGGGTGCTCCCCTGCCCCCGTATATAAAGGAGCCAAGGGGGAGGGGCTGGCCGGCCAAGGGGTGGCGCGCCAGGGAGTCCTACTCCCTCCGGGAGTAGGATTCCCCCCCCCCCCCCAATCCTAGTTGGAATAGGATTCCTCAAGGGGAGGAGAGAGAGAGGGGGCCGGCCACCTTCTCCTTGTCCTAATAGGACTAGGGAAGGGGGGAGGCGCGCGGCCACTAGGGCTGCCCCTTTCTCCTTGCCACTAAGGCCCATTAAGGCCCATATCGCTCCCGGGGGGTTCCGGTAACCCACCCGGTATTCCGGTAAAATCCTGATTTCACCTGGAACACTTCCGATGTCCAAACATAGGCTTCCAATATATCAATCTTTATGTCTCGACCATTTCGAGACTCCTCGTCATGTCCGTGATCACATCCGGGACTCCGAACAACCTTCGGTACATCAAAATGCATAAACTCATAATAACTGTCATCGTAACGTTAAGCGTGCGGACCCTACGGTTCGAGAACAATGTAGACATGACCGAGACACGTCTCCGGTCAATAACCAATAGCGGGACCTGGATGCCCATATTGGCTCCTACATATTCTACGAAGATCTTTATCGGTCAGACCGCATAACAACATACGTTGTTCCCTTTGTCATCGGTATGTTACTTACCCGAGATTCGATCGTCGGTATCCAATACCTAGTTCAATCTCGTTACTGGCAAGTCTCTGTACTCGTTCCATAATACATCATCTCGCAATTAACTCATTAGTTGCAATGCTTGCAAGGCTTAAGTGATGTGCATTACCGAGAGGGCCCAGAGATACCTCTCCGACGATCGGAGTGACAAATCCTAATCTCGAAATACGCCAACCCAACATCTACCATTGGAGACACCTGTAATACTCCTTTATAATCACCCAGTTACGTTGTGACGTTTGGTAGTACCCAAAGTGTTCCTCCGGCAAACGGAAGTTGCATAATCTCATAGTCAAAGGAACATGTATAAGTCATGAAGAAAGCAATAGCAACATACTAAACGATCGGGTGCTAAGCTAATATAATGGGTCATGTCAATCAGATCATTCAACCAATGATGTGACCTCGTTAATCAAATAACAACTCTTTGTTCATGATGAGGAAACATAACCATCTTTGATTAACGAACTAGTCTAGTAGAGGCATACTAGTGACACTCTGTTTGTCTATGTATTCACACATGCATTATGTTTCCGGTTAATACAATTCTAGCATGAATAATAAACCTTTATCATGATATGTAAGGAAATAAATAATCACTTTATTATTGCCTCTAGGGCATATTTCCTTCAGTCTCCCACTTGCACTAGAGTCAATAATCTAGTTCACATCGCCATGTGATTTACCAGCAATAGTTCACATCACCATGTGATTAACACCCATAGTTCACATCGATATGTGACCAACACCCAAAGGGTTTACTAGAGTCAGTAATCTAGTTCACATCGCTTATGTGATTAACACCCAAAGAGTACTAAGGTGTGATCATGTTTTGCTTGTGAGATAATTTTAGTCCACGGGTCTGTCACATTCAGATCCGTAAGTATTTTGCAAATTTCTATGTCAACAATACTCTGCACGGAGCTACTTTAGCTAATTGCTCCCACTTTCAATATGTATCTAGATTGATACTTAGAGTCATCTAGATTAGTGTCAAAACTTGCATCGACGTAATCTTTTACGACGAACCTTTTGTCACCTCCATAATCGAGAAACATATCCTTATTCCACTAAGGATAATTTTGACCGCTGTCCAGTGATCTACTCCTAGATCACTATTGTACTTCCCTGCTAAACTTATAGCAAGGCACACATCAGGTCTGGTACACAGCATTGCATACATGATAGAGCCTATGGCTGAAGCATAGGGAACATCTTTCATTTTCTCTCTATCTTCTGCAGTGGTCGGGCTTTGAGTCTTACTCAATCTCACACCTTGTAACACAGGCAAGAACCCTTTCTTTGCTTGATCCATTTTGAACTTCTTCAAAATCTTGTCAAGGTATGTGCTTTGTGAAAGTCCAATTAAGCGTCTTGATCTATCTCTATAGATCTTTATGCCTAATATGTAAGCAGCTTCTCCGAGGTCTTTCATTGAAAAACTTTTATTCAAGTATCCCTTCATGCTATCCAGAAATTCTATATCATTTCCAATCAGTAATATGTCATCCACATATAATATTAGAAATGCTACAGAGCTCCCACTCACTTTCTTGTAAATACAGGCTTCTCCGAAAGTCTGTATAAAACCAAATGCTTTGATCACACTATCAAAGCGTTTATTCCAACTCCGAGAGGCTTGCACCAGTCCATAAACGGATCGCTGGAGCTTGCACACTTTGTTAGCTCCTTTTGGATCGACAAAACCTTCCGGTTGCATCATATACAATTCTTCTTCCAGAAATCCATTCAGGAATGCAGTTTTGACATCCATCTGCCAAATTTCATAATCATAAAATGCGGCAATTGCTAACATGATTCGGACAAACTTAAGCATCGCTACGGGTGAGAAAGTCTCATCGTAGTCAATCCCTTGAACTTGTCGAAAACCTTTTGCGACAAGTCGAGCTTTGTAGACAGTAACATTACCATCAGCGTCAGTCTTCTTCTTAAAGATCCATTTGTTCTCAATTGCTTGCCGATCATCAGGCAAGTCAACCAAAGTCCATACTTTGTTCTCATACATGGATCCCATCTCAGATTTCATGGCTTCAAGCCACTTTGCGGAATCTGGGCTCACCATTGCTTCTTCATAGTTCGTAGGTTCATCATGGTCTAGTAACATGATTTCCAGAATAGGATTACCGTACCACTCTGGTGCGGATCTCACTCTGGTTGATCTACGAGGTTCAGTAGTATCTTGATCTAAAGTTTCATGATGATCATCATTAGCTTCCTCATTTATTGGTGTAGGTGTCGCAGAAACAGTTTTCTGTGATGTACTACTTCTCAATAAAGGAGTAGGTACAGTTACCTCGTCAAGTTCTACTTTCCTCCCACTCACTTCTTTCGAAAGAAACTCCTTCTCTAGAAAGTTTCCGAACTTAGCAACAAAAGTCTTGCCTTCGGATCTGTGATAGAAGGTGTATCCAACAGTTTCCTTTGGATATCCTATGAAGACACATTTCTCCGATTTGGGTTCAAGCGTATCTGGTTGAAGCTTTTTCACATAAGCATCGCAGCCCCAAACTTTAAGAAACGACAACTTTGGTTTCTTGCCAAACCATAGTTCATAAGGCGTCGTCTCAACGGATTTAGATTGTGCCCTATTTTACGTGAATGCGGTCGTCTCTAGAGCGTATCCCCAGAACGATAGCGGTAAATCAGTAAGAGACATCATAGATCACACCATATCTAGTAAAGTACGATTACGACGTTCGGACACACCATTACGCTGTGGTGTTCCGGGTGGCGTGAGTTGCGAAACTATTCCACAATTTTTCAAATGTACACCAAACTTGTAACTCAAATATTCTCCTCCACGATCTGATCGTAGAAACTTTATTTTCTTGTTACGATGATTTTCAACTTCACTCTGAAATTCTTTGAACTTTTCAAATGTTTCAGACTTGTGTTTCATTAAGTAGATATACCCATATCTACCCAAATCATCTGTGAAGGTGAGAAAATAACGATATCCGCCACGAGCCTCAACATTCATCGGACCACATACATCCGTATGTATGATTTCCAACAAATCTGTTGCTGTCTCCATAGTTCCGGAGAACGGTGTTTTAGTCATCTTGCCCATGAGGCACGGTTCGCAAGTGCCAAGTGATTCATAATCAAGTGACTCCAAAAGTCCATCAGCATGGAGTTTCTTCATGCGCTTTACACCAATATGACCTAAACGGCAGTGCCACAAATAGGTTGCACTATCATTATTAACTTCGCATCTTTTGGTTTCAATATTATGAATATGTGTATCACTACGATCGAGATCCAATGAACTATTTTCATTGGTGTGTATGACCATAGAAGGTTTTATTCATGTAAACAGAACAACAGTTGTTCTCTAACTTAAATAAATAACCGTATTGCAATTAACATGATCAAATCATATTCATGCTCAACGCAAACACCAAATAACACTTATTTAGTTTCAACACTAATCCCGAAAGTATAGGGAGTGTGTGATGATGATCATATCAATCTTGGAACCACTTCCAACACACATCGTCACCTTGCCCTTTAACTAGTCTTTGTTCATTCTGCAACTCCCGTTTCGAGTTACTAATCTTAGCTTGAACTAGTATCAAATACTGAGGGGTTTCTATGAACACTAGTAAAGTACACGTCAATAACATGTATATCAAATATACTTATGTTCACTTTGCCATCCTTCTTATCCGCCAATCACTTGGGGTAGTTCCGCTTCCAGTGACCAGTCCCTTTGCAGTAGAAGCACTTAGTCTCAGGCTTAGGACCAGACTTGGGCTTTTTCACTTGAGCAGCAACTTGCTTGCCGTTCTTCTTGAAGTTCCCCTTCTTTCCTTTTGCCCTTTTCTTGAAACTAGTGATCTTGTCAACCATCAACACTTGATGTTTTTCTTTGATTTCTACCTTCGCCGATTTTAGCATCGCGAAGAGCTTGGGAATATTTTCCGTTATCCCTTGCATATTATAGTTCATCACGAAGTTCTACTAACTTGGTGATGGTGACTAGAGAATTCTGTCAATCACTATCTTATTTGGAAGATTAACTCCCACTTGATTCAAGCGATTGTAGTACCCAGACAATCTGAGCACATGCTCACTAGTTGAGCGATTCTCCTCCATCTTTTAGCTATAGAACTTGTTGGAGACTTCATATCTCTCAACTCGGGTATTTGCTTGAAATATTAACTTCAACTCCTAGAACATCTCATATGCTCCATGACGTTCAAAACGTCTTTGAAGTCCCGATTCTAAGCAGTTAAGCATGGTGCACTAAACTATTAAGTAGTCATCATATTGAGCTAGCAAAACGTTCATAATGTCTGCATCTGCTCCTGCAATAGGTCCGTCACCTAGCGGTGCATCAAGGACATAATTCTTCTGTGCAGCAATGAGGATAAACCTCAGATCACGGATTCAATTCGCATCATTGCTACTAACATTTTTCAACACAATTTTCTCTAGGAACATATCAAAATAAACACAGGGAAGCAACAACGCGAGCTATTGATCTACAACATAGATATGCTAATACTACCAGGACTAATGTTCATGATAATATTAAAGTTCAATTAATCATATTACTTAAGAACTCCCACTTAGATAGACATCCCTCTAATCTTCTAAGTGATCACGTGATCCAAATCAACTAAACCATAACCGATCATCACGTGAAATGGCTTAGTCTTCAATGGTGAACATCATTATTTTGATCATATCTACTATATGATTCACGCTCGACCTTTCGGTCTCCGTGTTCCGAGGTCATATCTTATATGCATAGCTCGTCAAGTATAACCTGAGTATTCCGCGTGTGCAACTGTTTTGCACCCGTTGTATTTGAACGTAGAGCCTATCACACCCGATCATCACGTGGTGTCTCAGCACGAAGAACTTTTGCAACGGTGCATACTCAGGGAGAACACTTCTTGATAATTTAGTGAGAGATCATCTTATAATGCTACCGTCAATCAAAGCAAGATAAGATGCATAAAAAGATAAACATCACATGCAATCAATATAAGTGATTATGATATGGTCATCATCATCTTGTGCGTGTGATCTCCATCTCTGAAGCATCGTCATGATCACCATCGTCACCGGCGCGACACCTTGATCTCCATCATAGCATCGTTGTCGTCTCGCCAATCTTATGCTTCCACGACTATCACTACCGCTTAGTAATAAAGTAAAGCATTACATCGCGATTGCATTGCATACAATAAAGCGACAACCATATGGCTCCTGCCAGTTGCCGATAACTCGGTTACAAAACATGATCATCTCATACAATAAAATTTAGCATCATGTCTTGACCATATCACATCACAACATGCCCTGCAAAAACAAGTTAGACGTCCTCTACTTTGTTGTTGCAAGTTTTACGTGGCTGCTACGGGCTTAAGCAAGAACTCATCTTACCTACGCATCAAAACCACAACGATAGTTTGTCAAATAGACTCCGTTTTGACCTTCTCAAGGATCGGGCGTAGCCACACTCGGTTCAACTAAAGTTGGAGAGACAGTCTTCCGCAAGCCATCTATGTGCAAAGCACGTCGAGGGAACCGGTCTCGCGTAAGCGTACGCGTAAGGTTGGTCCGGATCGTCTCGTCCAACAATACCGCTGAACCAAAGTATGACATGCTGGTAGGCAGTATGACTTGTATCGTCCACAACTTACTTGTGTTCTACTCATGCAAATAACATCAAACCATAAAAACCTAGGCTCTGATACCACTGTTGGGGAACGTAGTAATTTCAAAAAAATTCCTACGCACACGCAAGATCATGGTGATGCATAGCAACGAGAGGGGAGAGTGTTGTCTACGTACCCTCGTAGACCGAAAGCGGAAGCGTTATATCAACGCGGTTGATGTAGTCGTACGTCTTCACGATCCGACCGATCCAAGCACCGTTACTCCGGCACCTCCGAGTTCTTGGCACATGTTCAGCTCGATGATGATCCTCGGGCTCCGATCCAGCAAAGCTTCGGGGAGGAGTTCCGTCAGCACGACGGCGTGGTGACGATCTTGATGTATTACCGGCGCAGGGCTTCGCCTAAGCACTGCAACGATATGACCGAGGTGGAATTTGGTGGAAGGGGGCACCGCACACGGCTAAGGAACGATCCGTAGATCAACTTGTGTGTCCTAGGGTGCTCCCCTGCCCCCGTATATAAAGGATCCAAGGGGGAGGGGCTGGCCGGCCAAAGGGTGGCGCGCTAGGGAGTCCTACTCCCTCGGGGAGTAGGATTCCCCCCCCCCTAATCCTAGTTGGAATAGGATTCCTCAAGGGGGGGAGAGAGAGAGAGAGGGGGCCGGCCACCTTCTCCTAGTCCTAATAGTACTAGGGAAGGGGGAGGCGTGCGGCCACTAGGGCTGCCCCTTTCTCCTTTCCACTAAGGCCCATTAAGGCCCATATCGCTCCCGGGGGGTTCCGGTAACCCACCCGGTATTCCGGTAAAATCCCGATTTCACCTGGAACACTTCCGATGTCCAAACATAGGCTTCCAATATATCAATCTTTATGCCTCGACCATTTCGAGACTCCTCGTCATGTCCGTGATCACATCCGGGACTCCGAACAACCTTCGGTACATCAAAATACATAAACTCATAATAACTGTCATCATAACGTTAAGCGTGCGGACCCTACGGTTCGAGAACAATGTAGACATGACCGAGACACGTCTCCGGTCAATAACCAATAGCGGGACCTGGATGCCCATATTGGCTCCTACATATTCTATGAAGATCTTTATCGGTCAGACCGCATAACAACATACGTTGTTCCCTTTGTCATCGGTATGTTACTTACCCGAGATTCGATCGTCGGTATCCAATACCTAGTTCAATCTCGTTACCAGCAAGTCTCTTTACTCGTTCCCTAATACATCATCTCGCAACTAACTCATTAGTTGCAATGCTTGCAAGGCTTAAGTGATGTGCATTACCGAGAGGGCCCAGAGATACCTCTCCGACGGTCGGAGTGACAAATCCTAATCTTGAAATACGCCAACCCAACATCTACCATTGGGGACACCTGTAATACTCCTTTATAATCACCCAGTTACGTTGTGACGTTTGGTAGTACCCAAAGTGTTCCTCCGGCAAACGGGAGTTGCATAATCTCATAGTCAAAGGAACATGTATAAGTCATGAAGAAAGCAATAGCAACATACTAAACGATCGGGTGCTAAGCTAATATAATGGGTCATGTCAATCAGATCATTCAACCAATGATGTGACCTCGTTAATCAAATAACAACTCTTTGTTCATGATGAGGAAACATAACCATCTTTGATTAACGAACTAGTCTAGTAGAGGCATACTAGTGACACTCTGTTTGTCTATGTATTCACACATGCATTATGTTTCCGGTTAATACAATTCTAGCATGAATAATAAACCTTTATCATGATATGTAAGGAAATAAATAATCACTTTATTATTGCCTCTAGGGCATATTTCCTTCAGTCTCCCACTTGCACTAGAGTCAATAATCTAGTTCACATCGCCATGTGATTTACCAGCAATAGTTCACATCACCATGTGATTAACACCCATAGTTCACATCGATATGTGACCAACACCCAAAGGGTTTACTAGAGTCAGTAATCTAGTTCACATCGCTTATGTGATTAACACCCAAAGAGTACTAAGGTGTGATCATGTTTTGCTTGTGAGATAATTTTAGTCCACGGGTCTGTCACATTCAGATCCGTAAGTATTTTGCAAATTTCTATGTCAACAATACTCTGCACGGAGCTACTTTAGCTAATTGCTCCCACTTTCAATATGTATCTAGATTGATACTTAGAGTCATCTAGATTAGTGTCAAAACTTGCATCGACGTAATCTTTTACGACGAACCTTTTGTCACCTCCATAATCGAGAAACATATCCTTATTCCACTAAGGATAATTTTGACCGCTGTCCAGTGATCTACTCCTAGATCACTATTGTACTTCCCTGCTAAACTTATAGCAAGGCACACATCAGGTCTGGTACACAGCATTGCATACATGATAGAGCCTATGGCTGAAGCATAGGGAACATCTTTCATTTTCTCTCTATCTTCTGCAGTGGTCGGGCTTTGAGTCTTACTCAATCTCACACCTTGTAACACAGGCAAGAACCCTTTCTTTGCTTGATCCATTTTGAACTTCTTCAAAATCTTGTCAAGGTATGTGCTTTGTGAAAGTCCAATTAAGCGTCTTGATCTATCTCTATAGATCTTTATGCCTAATATGTAAGCAGCTTCTCCGAGGTCTTTCATTGAAAAACTTTTATTCAAGTATCCCTTCATGCTATCCAGAAATTCTATATCATTTCCAATCAGTAATATGTCATCCACATATAATATTAGAAATGCTACAGAGCTTCCACTCACTTTCTTGTAAATACAGGCTTCTCCGAAAGTCTGTATAAAACCAAATGCTTTGATCACACTATCAAAGCGTTTATTCCAACTCCGAGAGGCTTGCACCAGTCCATAAATGGATCGCTGGAGCTTGCACACTTTGTTAGCTCCTTTTGGATCGACAAAACCTTCCGGTTGCATCATATACAATTCTTCTTCCAGAAATCCATTCAGGAATGCAGTTTTGACATCCATCTGCCAAATTTCATAATCATAAAATGCGGCAATTGCTAACATGATTCGGACAGACTTAAGCATCGCTACGGGTGAGAAAGTCTCATCGTAGTCAATCCCTTGAACTTGTCGAAAACCTTTTGCGACAAGTTGAGCTTTGTAGACAGTAACATTACCATCAGCGTCAGTCTTCTTCTTAAAGATCCATTTGTTCTCAATTGCTTGCCGATCATCAGGCAAGTCAACCAAAGTCCATACTTTGTTCTCATACATGGATCCCATCTCAGATTTCATGGCTTCAAGCCACTTTGCGGAATCTGGGCTCACCATTGCTTCTTCATAGTTCGTAGGTTCATCATGGTCTAGTAACATGATTTCCAGAATAGGATTACCGTACCACTCTGGTGCGGATCTCACTCTGGTTGATCTACGAGGTTCAGTAGTATCTTGATCTAAAGTTTCATGATCATCATCATTAGCTTCCTCATTTATTTGTGTAGGTGTCGCAGAAACAGTTTTCTGTGATGTACTACTTCTCAATAAAGGAGTAGGTACAGTTACCTCGTCAAGTTCTACTTTCCTCCCACTCACTTCTTTCGAAAGAAACTCCTTCTCTAGAAAGTTTCCGAACTTAGCAACAAAAGTCTTGCCTTCGGATCTATGATAGAAGGTGTATCCAACAGTTTCCTTTGGATATCCTATGAAGACACATTTCTCCGATTTGGGTTCAAGCGTATCTGGTTGAAGCTTTTTCACATAAGCATCGCAGCCCCAAACTTTAAGAAACGACAACTTTGGTTTCTTGCCAAACCATAGTTCATAAGGCGTCGTCTCAACGGATTTAGATGGTGCCCTATTTTACGTGAATGCGGTCGTCTCTAGAGCGTATCCCCAGAACGATAGCGGTAAATCAGTAAGAGACATCATAGATCACACCATATCTAGTAAAGTACGATTACGACGTTCGGACACACCATTACGCTGTGGTGTTCCGGGTGGCGTGAGTTGCGAAACTATTCCACAATTTTTCAAATGTACACCAAACTCATAACTCAAATATTCTCCTCCACGATCTGATCGTAGAAACTTTATTTTCTTGTTACGATGATTTTCAACTTCACTCTGAAATTCTTTGAACTTTTCAAATGTTTCAGACTTGTGTTTCATTAAGTAGATATACCCATATCTACCCAAATCATCTGTGAAGGTGAGAAAATAACGATATCCGCCACGAGCCTCAACATTCATCGGACCACATACATCCGTATGTATGATTTCCAACAAATCTGTTGCTGTCTCCATAGTTCCGGAGAACGGTGTTTTAGTCATCTTGCCCATGAGGCACGGTTCGCAAGTGCCAAGTGATTCATAATCAAGTGACTCCAAAAGTCCATCAGCATGGAGTTTCTTCATGCGCTTTACACCAATATGACCTAAACGGCAGTGCCACAAATAGGTTGCACTATCATTATTAACTTCGCATCTTTTGGTTTCAATATTATGAATATGTGTATCACTACGATCGAGATCCAATGAACTATTTTCATTGGTGTGTATGACCATAGAAGGTTTTATTCATGTAAACAGAACAACAATTGTTCTCTAACTTAAATGAATAACCGTATTGCAATTAACATGATCAAATCATATTCATGCTCAACGCAAACACCAAATAACACTTATTTAGTTTCAACACTAATCCCGAAAGTATAGGGAGTGTGTGATGATGATCATATCAATCTTGGAACCACTTCCAACACACATTGTCACCTTGCCCTTTAACTAGTCTTTGTTCATTCTGCAACTCCCGTTTCGAGTTACTAATCTTAGCAACTTGAACTAGTATCAAATACTGAGGGGTTTCTATGAACACTAGTAAAGTACACGTCAATAACATGTATATCAAATATACTTATGTTCACTTTGCCATCCTTCTTATCCGCCAATCTCTTGGGGTAGTTCCGCTTCCAGTGACCAGTCCCTTTGCAGTAGAAGCACTTAGTCTCAGGCTTAGGACCAGACTTGGGCTTTTTCACTTGAGCAGCAACTTGCTTGCCGTTCTTCTTGAAGTTCCCCTTCTTTCCTTTTGCCCTTTTCTTGAAACTAGTGATCTTGTCAACCATCAACACTTGATGTTTTTCTTTGATTTCTACCTTCGCCGATTTTAGCATCGCGAAGAGCTTGGGAATATTTTCCGTTATCCCTTGCATATTATAGTTCATCACGAAGTTCTACTAACTTGGTGATGGTGACTAGAGAATTCTGTCAATCACTATCTTATCTGGAAGATTAACTCCCACTTGATTCAAGCGATTGTAGTACCCAGACAATCTGAGCACATGCTCACTAGTTGAGCGATTCTCCTCCATCTTTTAGCTATAGAACTTGTTGGAGACTTCACATCTCTCAACTCGGGTATTTGCTTGAAATATTAACTTCAACTCCTAGAACATCTCATATGCTCCATGACGTTCAAAACGTCTTTGAAGTCCCGATTCTAAGCAGTTAAGCATGGTGCACTAAACTATTAAGTAGTCATCATATTGAGCTAGCAAAACGTTCATAATGTCTGCATCTGCTCCTGCAATAGGTCCGTCACCTAGCGGTGCATCAAGGACATAATTCTTCTGTGCAGCAATGAGGATAAACCTCAGATCACGGATCCAATTCGCATCATTGCTACTAACATTTTTCAACACAATTTTCTCTAGGAACATATCAAAATAAACACAGGGAAGCAACAACGCGAGCTATTGATCTACAACATAGATATGCTAATACTACCAGGACTAATGTTCATGATAATATTAAAGTTCAATTAATCATATTACTTAAGAACTCCCACTTAGATAGACATCCCTCTAATCTTCTAAGTGATCACGTGATCCAAATCAACTAAACCATAACCGATCATCACGTGAAATGGCTTAGTCTTCAATGGTGAACATCATTATTTTGATCATATCTACTATATGATTCACGCTCGACCTTTCGGTCCCCGTGTTCCGAGGTCATATCTTATATGCATAGCTCGTCAAGTATAACCTGAGTATTCCGCGTGTGCAACTGTTTTGCACCCGTTGTATTTGAACGTAGAGCCTATCACACCCGATCATCACGTGGTGTCTCAGCACGAAGAACTTTTGCAACGGTGCATACTCAGGGAGAACACTTCTTGATAATTTAGTGAGAGATCATCTTATAATGCTACCGTCAATCAAAGCAAGATAAGATGCATAAAAAGATAAACATCACATGCAATCAATATAAGTGATTATGATATGGTCATCATCATCTTGTGCGTGTGATCTCCATCTCTGAAGCATCGTCATGATCACCATCGTCACCGGCGCGACACCTTGATCTCCATCATAGCATCGTTGTCGTCTCGCCAATCTTATGCTTCCACGACTATCACTACCGCTTAGTAATAAAGTAAAGCATTACATCGCGATTGCATTGCATACAATAAAGCGACAACCATATGGCTCCTGCCAGTTGCCGATAACTCGGTTACAAAACATGATCATCTCATACAATAAAATTTAGCATCATGTCTTGACCATATCACATCACAACATGCCCTGCAAAAACAAGTTAGACGTCCTCTACTTTGTTGTTGCAAGTTTTACGTGGCTGCTACGGGCTTAAGCAAGAACTCATCTTACCTACGCATCAAAACCACAACGATAGTTTGTCAAATAGACTCCGTTTTGACCTTCTCAAGGACCGGGCGTAGCCACACTCGGTTCAACTAAAGTTGGAGAGACAGTCTTCCGCAAGCCATCTATGTGCAAAGCACGTCGAGGGAACCGGTCTCGCGTAAGCGTACGCGTAATGTTGGTCCGGATCGTCTCGTCCAACAATACCGCTGAACCAAAGTATGACATGCTGGTAGGCAGTATGACTTGTATCGTCCACAACTTACTTGTGTTCTACTCATGCAAATAACATCAAACCATAAAAACCTAGGCTCTGATACCACTGTTGGGGAACGTAGTAATTTCAAAAAAATTCCTACGCACACGCAAGATCATGGTGATGCATAGCAACGAGAGGGGAGAGTGTTGTCTACGTACCCTCGTAGACCGAAAGCGGAAGCGTTATATCAACGCGGTTGATGTAGTCGTACGTCTTCACGATCCGACCGATCCAAGCACCGTTACTCCGGCACCTCCGAGTTCTTGGCACATGTTCAGCTCGATGACGATCCTCGGGCTCCGATCCAGCAAAGCTTCGGGGAGGAGTTCCGTCAGCACGACGGCGTGGTGACGATCTTGATGTATTACCGGCGCAGGGCTTCGCCTAAGCACTGCAACGATATGACCGAGGTGGAATTTGGTGGAAGGGGGCATCGCACACGGCTAAGGAACGATCCGTAGATCAACTTGTGTGTCCTAGGGTGCTCCCCTGCCCCCGTATATAAAGGATCCAAGGGGGAGGGGCTGGCCGGCCAAAGGGTGGCGCGCTAGGGAGTCCTACTCCCTCGGGGAGTAGGATTCCCCCCCCCCTAATCCTAGTTGGAATAGGATTCCTCAAGGGGGGAGAGAGAGAGGGGGCCGGCCACCTTCTCCTAGTCCTAATAGTACTAGGGAAGGGGGAGGCGCGCGGCCACTAGGGCTGCCCCTTTCTCCTTTCCACTAAGGCCCATTAAGGCCCATATCGCTCCCGGGGGGTTCCGGTAACCCACCCGGTATTCCGGTAAAATCCTGATTTCACCTGGAACACTTCCGATGTCCAAACATAGGCTTCCAATATATCAATCTTTATGCCTCGACCATTTCGAGACTCCTCGTCATGTCCGTGATCACATCCGGGACTCCGAACAACCTTCGGTACATCAAAATACATAAACTCATAATAACTGTCATCATAACGTTAAGCGTGCGGACCCTACGGTTCGAGAACAATGTAGACATGACCGAGACACGTCTCCGGTCAATAACCAATAGCGGGACCTGGATGCCCATATTGGCTCCTACATATTCTATGAAGATCTTTATCGATCAGACCGCATAACAACATACGTTGTTCCCTTTGTCATCGGTATGTTACTTACCCGAGATTCGATCGTCGGTATCCAATACCTAGTTCAATCTCGTTACCAGCAAGTCTCTTTACTCGTTCCCTAATACATCATCTCGCAACTAACTCATTAGTTGCAATGCTTGCAAGGCTTAAGTGATGTGCATTACCGAGAGGGCCCAGAGATACCTCTCCGACGGTCGGAGTGACAAATCCTAATCTTGAAATACGCCAACCCAACATCTACCATTGGGGACACCTGTAATACTCCTTTATAATCACCCAGTTACGTTGTGACGTTTGGTAGTACCCAAAGTGTTCCTCCGGCAAACGGGAGTTGCATAATCTCATAGTCAAAGGAACATGTATAAGTCATGAAGAAAGCAATAGCAACATACTAAACGATCGGGTGCTAAGCTAATATAATGGGTCATGTCAATCAGATCATTCAACCAATGATGTGACCTCGTTAATCAAATAACAACTCTTTGTTCATGATGAGGAAACATAACCATCTTTGATTAACGAACTAGTCTAGTAGAGGCATACTAGTGACACTCTGTTTGTCTATGTATTCACACATGCATTATGTTTCCGGTTAATACAATTCTAGCATGAATAATAAACCTTTATCATGATATGTAAGGAAATAAATAATCACTTTATTATTGCCTCTAGGGCATATTTCCTTCAGCAATTTCCCTCAAGTGCATGACCTAAGGTTTATCAATCAGTGGGAGGCGTAGGATGAAGATAGTCTCTCTCAATCGACCCTGCAACCAAATACAAGAAATCTCTTGTGTCCCCAACACACCCAATACAATGGCAAATTGTATAGGTGCACTAGTTCGGCGAAGAGATGGTGATAAAAGTGTAATACGGATGGTAGAAATATATTTTTATAATCTGAATAAATAAAAACAGCAAGGTAGCAAATAGAAGACGAGCACAAAACGGTATTGCAATGCTTGAAAATGAGGCCTAGGGTCCATACTTTCACTAGTGCAACCTCTCAACAATGCTAACATAGTTGGATCATGTGATTATCCCTCAAAGTGCAATAAAGAATCACTCCCGGGTTCCTATTAGCGGAGAAAAAAGATAGAAATTATTTGTAGGGTACGAAACCACCTCAAAGCTATTCTTTCCGATCAATCTATCCTAGAGTTCGTACTAAAATAATGCAAGCTATTCTTTCTGATCGATCTAATCAAGAGTTTGTACTAAAGTAACACCAAAGCAAATTCATATTCATAATACTCAATCCACACAAAGAACTACAAGGGGACCCCAAAGTTTCTATCGGAGAAAAGATAATAAAAACGTGCATCAACCCCTATGCAAAGATTACCCCAATATCACCGCGGGGATCCGCAAGTTGAATGCCATAACATATATCAAGTGAATCAATAAGATACCCAAATGTCACCTCAAGTATTCATACTGCAAGACATACATCATGTGTTCTCATCTCTGAATATTCAATCCAACATGACAAAACTTCAAAGGGTAAAGATTCAATTCATCACAACAAGAGTATAGAGGGGATAAACATCATATGATCCGACTATATTTACAAAGCCCATGACATAGATCACGAGAGAGAGTGTCGGTGTACTAGAGTAGGGGTACCCTAGTATCCCGAACTTGTGCACAGGCAGTCGCAGCGTCCCGCGGCTAGGCTTGCCGGGTGATCGCCAATATCCTCTGTGGTTCCTTTGGAGCCATTCAAGAACAAAGTATTCAAGCCAAGGAGACAAGGCCCCGGCAAGAGGAGCTTGCCGGGAAGGCCACTCAAGGCACAAGACCCCGGCAAGAGGAGCTTGCCGGGAAGGCCAACCAAGGCATCTCAAGGAACTTGCCGCGACGCGCCACGCGTCCCGGCAAGACCCGGCGAGCGGCAAGCTCCCGGACGCGACAAGACAACGGCCGCGACAAGGCGTTTGCCGCGGCAAGCAACCACTCTGTACCCGCGCTCCAGCACACCCACCAACGTGTCGCTCTGGGACCCTTCCAGGCGTACGTGGCGGGAGGCTGTGCAGCCAGGGGTGCACTGTGGCAAGCGGCGCTGACAAGATCGCCATCGTGGCGAGCGGTGGCGTCCCTGACGGTCCCTTTTCTGCACTGTTTGGGCGACGCAGACGGGCATTTAATGCCCTTGTCCCCTACCGTCAGGGTTAGGTAGGACACACTATACAGGTAGTTGTACCAACCGCAGCACCTTTCCATTTTTACCCTTGTCTACGTTGCCACCTGTTGGAGACCCCTTGAGCATATAAAAGGAGGCCCATGCACAACGTGGAGGGGAGGACAGTAGAACGATCACGCTCGGTCTCGTTAGCTTCTGCTGTGTACTGTAGCACTCAGCGCTCCCGAGCAAGAACTCAATACAAACCACAAAGCAGCAGTAGGAGTATTATCTCTCCGGAGAGCTCCGAAGCTAGGTAAACTGCTCGTGTGCTCCGCCTCGATCCGCTCTTCGTGCGACCTCCGCCCCCCGCCGAACCGAAAGGGGCTCGGTCCCCATAGGTGCTCGTGGATCAGTTTCCCCGACATCTTTCCTTGGCTCTCTTTGCCTCTCTCTGGGCCAGAGTCCTAAAAAGGAATAAGTTCAGAGTAAAGCAAATTAGATACAAGACAACACAACAAGTATTGAAGACATACAAGTACAACAAGAATCTTACTCTTCTTCTTCCTCGTCGGAGCTGAGCACGGAGAAGTTAAAGCCTGGCCCACCTCCGGCACGAGGAGGCGGAGGAGTAGGATCCTTTGGCCGCTTGGCGGGAGCTGGAGCGGCGAACCGGGAGGACCCCACTCCAGTTGCCGCTGCAGCGTGAGGTGCTCCCGCGGCAACAGAACTTGTCGCGGTGGACCGTGTCATGCGACGCGGCGGAGGTTGACTCGTCCGCCGCTCCGCTACGTCCCCGGCCATGCGAAGACGCCTTATTGGTGGAGCCGGGGGCTCTGCTTGTGGAGCCGGGGGCTCTGCTTGCGACAAGCTGCCCGAAGACGAAGAGGAAGAGGAGCCGATCTCCAATGAGCCGCTCGTATCCTCGGCAGGCCCGCTCGGCCCGACGTCATGCCCGGCAGACTTCTCCTCGCCGGCAAGATCCTCTCGCTCGGCAAGGCTTGCCGCCTCTGCTGCCTCTGCCTCCTCCACGGTGAATCCAAACTCGCCCGCGGCTGCAGCTGCCGCCGCCTCTTCCAGCCTGGTGGCGATGCGCTTGATCTCCTCGTCGGTGGTGTCCCGGGTGAGGCCCCTCTACTCATCGGCGTCGATCGGAACTTCTACCAAGCCATCGAAGAACGCCTGCATGACATCATCTACAAGCTCTATCCAGGCTGGGTCAATTCCATGCGAGTCGCACAGCGGCATCATTGCACAGATGCGGTCGAGCGAGGAGTTGTTGCACAGCGGAACGACGCCCCTCGGCAACCTGAACACTTCGGGATGATGTGGGTCGTACTTAAACAGCTCCTGGAGCATCGCGTTGAGCTCTAGGACAGTGAAGTTGAAGTTGAGGCCCGGCCGCAGCCTCATGATATCCGCCGCGTTTCGGAACTCCCAGGCGGGTCTCCTCCTCTCCTACAGAGGGGCGATGCGGCGGCGAAGGAAATCTGCGCCAACCGCTCCTACAGTAAGCCCGGCAAGCCTGAGGCGTTGGATCCGGGTGACGGCAATCTTCAGTCTGTCGTCTTCCGGGGCCAAGCTACTCCAATCACTGTCGTGCACTACCGGAGTTTGGCGCAGGGCGGTAAACGGCTGCAGGTTCTCCTCGACAATCAGGCACCAGTCTGCCCTCCACTCCTCCCACTTGCTGCGGAACTCTCCATCCAGATAAGCATCCTTCTTGCCGGCTTTTGAGATCCAGGCGATTCCGCCGGATAAAGGCTCTCCTTTCTCAACTCGAGGCGAAAAGAAGTGGCGGAAAAGGGCTACGTTTGGATGGATTCCGACAAAGTTTTCGCAGAGATGTGCAAAAACTGCCATGGTCAGGACAGCATTGGGGGTGAAGTCAAGGAGGCGGAGCCCATAGGTGTTCATGACGTCACAGAAAAATTCAGAAAAGGGCGGGCAGAGCCCGCAGTAGAAGAACAAGGCGAAGAAAGGGTACCCAGTGGGAGCCTTTTCCCAAGCAGCGGCTGGGAGTACCTTCGTGCGCGGATGCGCTCGCGTCCCCGTCGACCAGAAGAGGTAGTAGTACTCCTTCAGCTCTTCCGCGGCAAGCTTAGGAGGGAAGATTACCCGCTCCTTTCGCAGCGCCGCGAGCCGCTACGCCTCGGCCGACTTCACCTTCTCGGCTTTCGGAGCCATGGCGGGAGTGGTGAGGGAGGACGACGGCGTTGGTGGTGCTGGTGGCGATGGGGGCGGGGCGCTGCTCTCCTTCGGCTTTGGGAAGAAGGGGAGTGGCGGAGATTCTCGGGGAAGGAATAGCAACGGGCAGATGGGCGAACTGCCCCTGTTTCCCCTGCTTATAAGGAGGAAGGGAGCGGACGTTCCGCCTTTCCGAATAAAGAAACCACCCACGATCTCTCCCAGGACGCCGCAATCGACGCGTGCCGTTCGGGGAGGGCGCGGTGGATACGGAGTAAGATACGGCGTGATCCAGGCCGCGCGTGCCCGTGCCCTGTTTTGGGCCTGGCCCAACAGCGCTCGGCACCGTGTATGGCCCAGGCCCGGGGGCTCCTGTCGGTGTACTAGAGTAGGGGTACCCTAGTATCCCGAACTTGTGCACGGGCAGTCGCAGCGTCCCGCGGCAAGGCTTGCCGGGTGACCGCCAATATCCTCTGTGGTTCCTTTGGAGCCATTCAAGAACAAAGTATTTAAGCCAAGGAGACAAGGCCCCGGCAAGAGGAGCTTGCCGGGAAGGCCACTCAAGGCACAAGACCCTGGCAAGAGGAGCTTGCCGGGAAGGCCAACCAAGGCATCTCAAGGTACTTACCGCGACGCACCATGCATCCCGGCAAGACCCGGCGAGTGGCAAACTTCCGGACGCCACAAGACAACGACCGCGGGAAGGCACTTTGCCGTGGCAGGCTAGCAACCACTCTGTACCCGCGCTCCAGCACACCCACCAACGTGTCGCTCTGGGACCCTTCCAGGCGTACGTGGCGGGAGGCTGTGCAGCCAGAGGTGCACTATGGCAAGCGGCGCTGACAAGATCGCCATCGTGGCGAACGGTGGCGTCCCTGACGGTCCCTTTCTGCACTATTTGGATGACGCAGACGAGCATTTAATGCCCTTGTCCCCTGCCGTCAGGGTTAGGTAGGATACACTGTACAGGTAGTTGTACCAACCGCAGCACCTTTCCATTTTTACCCTTGTCTACGTTGCCACCTGTTGGAGACCCCTTGAGCATATAAAAGGAGGCCCATGCACAACGTAGAAGGGGGGACAGTAGAACATTCACGCTCGGTCTCGTTAGCTGCTGGTGCGTACTGTAGCACTCAGCACTCCCGAGCAAGAACTCAATACAAACCACAAAGCAGCAGTAGGAGTATTATCTCTCCGGAGAGCTCCGAAGCTGGGTAAACTGCTCGTGTGCTCCGCCTCGATCCGCTCTTCGTGCGACCTCCGCCCCCCGCCGAACCGAAAGGGGCTCGGTCCCCATAGGTGCTCGTGGATCAGTTTCCCCGACATCTTTGGCGCGCCAGGTAGGGGGCGTCGAGGTTGTGTGAACCTGATCCGGCGTTCACACGAGCTAGATCTTCATCATCTTCATCGACATGCCGCCGAAGAAGAAGGCTTCAGAGGCGGCTGCTCCGTCTGCAACAGACCCACCGCCGCCGGAGCAAACGGCTGGTGGGGAAGACGCCGGCGGAAGAACGGGCGTCGACAAGGGAGCCCACGGTGCCGCCAGGTCCAAGGACAAGGCTGCGCTGCCCATCAGTGGTGTAGCCGGCTCCCACGACGACCGAGCGTCCGTAGATGCACCGCGCCCATCTCAGGAGGCGCAGGACCGGCAGCGTCGTGGTACTCACGGTACCATACGCTTGCTGGACCCAGATCGAGCTGGCGGATCTCGGGATGCTCCAGGCCAGCATGCGCGCCAACTTGCTGGCGCGAGCGAAGCACGGTCGCCTGGACGGGATATTGCTCCTTCTAACGCAGTTAGAAGTCCGAGCATATCCCGCTCCTCGCACCGTTCGCCACTGCTACCCGCCACTCCAGCAGAAGCTTTGGGCGAGCTCAACTGCTCCTAGACTTCCCTCCAACGCCAGACAAGATCGACGACTGGAGGGCCACCATTTAGAGTCTCATCGGCTTCGCCAACGGCGACACTCCACGGCAGCCGACTACGTCGCAGCCGTGGCAAGTCAGCCAGGCGCGACCCGATGGCGACAAAATCGGTGGGGGTGCAACCACCATGCACTCTCCGCCGCGAAGGCCAAGATCACCACCTCACCGGATCCACCTCGACAGCGACTCCGCCGCGTCATCGGATCCACGAGGTCCCCAAGATCAACACCAAGAGTGCTGGGGAGCAGTCTGCTCCGGCAAATCCCAGGGTTTGTTCCATTGAAGCAGACGCTCCCGACAAGTTTTGCTCCGGCAAGCTTGCCGGGGAACGTCAAGCTCCGGCTGAGCCGCAGTTTCTCGCCATAGAAGCGGATGTTCCCACAGCAGCAGATGTGCCTTTAGTCCTTGTTGTCGAGCCACAAGCTCCAGCATGGGCACAGCAGATCGTCCGTTTCCTTCAGACAGGAGAACTTCCCGAAGAGCAAGAAGAAGCGGAAAGAGTAGCCCGGCAGTCAAGTATGTACCAGTTTGTCGACAACGCACTGTACAGAAGAAGACTCAACGGTGTGAAATTGAAGTGTATTCACCGGGAAGATGGACAGAAGCTGTTGGCCGAGATACATGGAGGCATATGTGGTCACCACATTGGCGCAAGAGCGCTTGCCGGCAAAGCTTTCCGGCAAGGTTTCTTTTGGCCGACAGCCCTCCAGGATGCGACTGCACAAGTAACCAAGTGTGAAGCGTGCCAGTTCCATTCCAAGCAAATACGCCAGCCAGCTCGAGCTCTCCAGATGATCCCTTTATCCTGGCCATTTTCGGTCTGGGGGCTCGACATCCTCGGCCCTTTCCCCCGAGCAGTCGGGGGCTTTGAGTACTTGTACGTCGCAATCGACAAGTTCACAAAGTGGCCGGAAGTGGAAGCAGTGAGGAAGGTGACAGCACAGTCAGCAGTCAAGTTCTTCAGGTCGATTGTTTGCCGCTTCGGGATCCCTAACAGGATCATCACCGACAACGACCAGGACTTTCGACAGGCTGCACGGGTGCGGAAGAAACTTGATCGAGGAGCTTCCGGTGGCTCTTTGGTCGATCAGGACGATGCCAAATCGAGCCACTGGCCAGACACCTTTCGCTCTAGTCTATGGAGCAGAGGCAGTTCTCCCCACGGAACTCGTATACGGGTCGCCTCGAGTGCTCGCTTATGATGAGCTTGAGCAAGAGCAGCTGCGACAAGATGACGCGCTGCTCCTTGAGGAAGACCGTCTTCAGGCTACTGTACGAGCTGCTCGCTACCAGCAAGCTTTCCGCCGCTACCATAGCCGCAAAGTTAACGCCAGAAGTCTCGAGGAAGGCGACCTTGTTCTTCGGCGCGTTCAGTCCGCCAAGAATTCCAACAAGTTGACGCCGAAGTGGGAAGGCCCTTACCGGGTGAAACGAGTCACTAGGCCTGGCGCTGTCCGCCTTGAGACCGAAGATGGCATTCCGGTGAGCAACTCCTGGAACATTGAGCATCTTCGTAAGTTTTACCCGTAAGGCGCGGTTGCCGGACCCTGCTCCGGCAACCATCTTTTGTACAAGTCTTGCCGCTGTTGCATGTGATCCTTTGTACAAAGCCAGGCGCAGACCCTGTGCATAAATAAAGCTCATGTGCTCCGCACATCTTGTCAATTTCATGCTTTTTATTTTTTGCATGAGTTATCTGACACTTTGTGCAGCGAACAGCCCCGGTAAGCAATAACGAGCCACAAGGCTCCATATCATTATTTTCTCTACTTCCTTTTTTCTCAAGGAAATGAAGGTTCCTCCGCCCACAAGTTTGCCGGGGGGGAAGGGGAAGATAATGGTATGGACCAGGCGTCGTTCAAGAAAGTTTCGCCTTGCCGGGAAGCAAAAGACAGAAAAGCTAAGTTGCCAAAGTTTGAGCAATCAGATGTTTTTAAAATTTTAAGTTATCTTCCTTAAACGACCATGCTTTGTATGCAAAACTTGTGCGTGAAGGAACCGGCTCATGGCTAGTTGCGCCCTTACTTTGTTTCGAGTTCACTCAACAGTTTAAGTGTGCTGCAACTAGAGTCGCGCCCTTACTTTGTTTCGAGTTTGCTCAACAACTTAAGCGAGCTGCGACTAGTTACGACAAGGTTTCTTGTCGGCAACGGCACTGCCAGCAGGCTGCTGACGTCCCGCACTCAGCGCTCGCGGCGAGGGTGCCTGCGCCGGCAAGTTCCCTAAAAGCGTAGGGCAAAAACATACAAAGGAAGGAATCAAGTAAAGGAAATAACATTGCAATCACTACCCAAAATAAGAGTTATATTACAAAATAGCTTGTCGCGGCTCTAATAGACTGTTTTCATAACACGATCAGCAGCGACAAGAAAAGAAGGAAACGGGCGCCTAGTCCACGCGATCACCCTCAACCCTCTTGATCCCGCTCACCTTGTCCACAATGGGTGCGACAAGGTCCTTGAGCGCCTCCAGATCAGCTTCCGTCGGCAGGGATCTGAGGACGTTGGTGAGGTTGAGGCCCGGGTTGCGGAAGGTTACCTTCACCAACACTTTTTGAAGAGCTCCCGCGCAGATCTTGCGTGACTCGTCGGCCAGCTGCTTCGGGATCCTCTCCCGGAGTCGCTGAAGGGTCGTCGCCATGCCTTTGAAGAACAAGGTGAGCTTGGCGCTGGATTGGAGGTTCTCGTCGGAGGGATACCCGAGATCCTCCATCCCCAGCTGCGCCAGCTCCCTGTCAATGTTGGCGACGGCATTCACAAGACCTTCCGTCCACTGCTCCACATTCTCCCTGAAGGCGTTCTGGGTGGCGGCAACACTCTCCAGCAGTGCCTTGTCGGCCTTGATCTCCTTCTTCAGGGCCGCCTCCTGCTCCCTGGCGCCGTCCAGCGTCTTGGTCAAAGCGGTCAGCTTCAACTCAAGATCGGCGTTGGAGTCCTTGGCGGCGCCAAGCTCCTTGATCTTCTCGGCGAGACGACCCTGCAGCTCGCCAAAGGTGTAGGCGTCCTTCTCGCGCTCATGCTTGAGCACGGCAAGCTCTTCACCGCTCGCCCTGAGATCGGTTTCCAGCTGCGCCACCTTCGTCTCCAGCTCCTTCTTGGCGGCCTCGGCAGCTGCGGCAGCGTCCTTTGCTTCCTTGAGAGCTCCGCCAAGTGTTCGCTCGCGCGCGGCAAGCTCCTCCTCGTGGCTATCGAGGTTGACCTTCCGCTGCGCCAGTTCACCCTCCTGCGCCGACATCTTCTCAGCGGCAAGCCGCTGTTGCTCCTCGACGTCAGCCTTCTCGAGGAGGAAGGCCTTTTGCGCCTCCTCGAGCTGCTCCCGCTCCTCCGCCAGGGACCGGAGAGCTGCCTGGTTGATGCTGCGGAGCTCTGCCGCGCGCTTCTCAATGTCGGCTCCCGCCTTCGCGGCAAGCGCTTCGCGGGATTCCAGCTTGGCCTGCCCAGCGCGGTAGAGCGACAACAGCTTTCGCAGCAGCCGCTCCTCCTCAGGCTCGTCGCTGCTGCTGCTTGGCGCGTCGACCAGCATCAGCCCAGCGGAGGCGAGCACCTCCATGTCAAAGCTTTCCCCTTCGACCGGCGCCCTGGACGTTGACGCCCAGGGGAGGTTGATGAAGACGCCATCGTCGGCCTTCAAGTAGACGCCCGGCTGGGGCCCTTCATGGCCCGACGTTGCGGCAGTGGCGGAAGGGTCGGCGGTCGGCGTAGCGCCTGACGCTCCGCGGCCTCAGGGCCGTCAGTGCGATCGCCAGACCCCTCGTCGGCTGCTGTAGCGGCAGCCTTGGCGGCCTCTTCGCCGGCGGGATCATCAGCGCCGGCCGCTTCTTCGGTGGTGGCGGCATCATCAATAGCAACCTCGGTCTCCACCGGCTCCGCAGTAGATGGATCTGACGGCCGAAAAAGGAAGAAAAGTCAAGCAGATATCCAAAAAGAAGATCAAACGAAGAAGAACCCAAGGGAAGTTTAGAAGCAAGAAGTACCTGTACCAGGCTCGGCAGTTGGGATCTCCGCTGTCGGGGGGTCGCTGGTACTGTCCCTTGCCGGAGACTTCTCCCTTGCCGGAGAGCTCTCCCTTGTCGGAGGATTCTCCCTTGCCGGAGAACTCTCCCTTGGCGGTGTAGTCGAAGCAGATGGCATGTCAGGGGCGGCATCCGGACGCTCCTGGTGGGGCTGCTCTGCTCCTACACAAGCCAACAGTCAGATATTAGCAAACAAAGAGTATCCATGCGCGCCCAACAGCGGGAAGCAAACCATATACTTACGTTGGGGGCTGCGCTGGGGGTTGCTTTGAAGAACAGCTGCCGGGTCCGGCAAGCTTGTCTCAGGCGCACCCCCTGCTGACACGGTGGGATCATCCTCGATGACAATCACTGGGACCTTGACTCTCTTTGCCGCTCTCTAGGCCAGAGTCCTAAAAAGGAATAAGTTCAGAGTAAAGCAAATGAGATACGAGACAACACAGCAAGTATTGAAGACATACAAGTACAACAAGAATCTTACTCTTCTTCTTCCTCGTCGAAGCTGAGCGTGGAGAAGTCAAAGCCTGGCCCACCTCCGGCGCGAGGAGGCGGAGGAGTAGGATCCCTTGGCCGCTTGGCGGGAGCTGGAGCGGCGGACCGGGAGGACCCCGCTCCAGTTGCCGCTGCAGCATGAGGTGCTCCCGCGGCAACAGAACTTGTCGCGGTGGAGCATGTCGTGCGACGCGGTGGGGGTTGACTCGTCCGCCGCTCCGCTACGTCCCCGGCCTTGCAAAGACGCCTTCTTGGTGGAGCCGGGGGCTCTGCTTGTGGAGCCGGGGGCTCTGCTTGCGGCAAGCTGCCCGAAGACGAAGAGGAAGAGGAGCCGATCTCCAACGAGCCGCTCGTATCTTCGGCGGGCCCGCTCGGCCCGACGTCATGCCCGGCAGACTTCTCCTCACCGGCAAGATCCTCTCGCTCGGCAAGGCTTGCCGCCTCTGCTGCCTCTGCCTCCTCCATGGTGAATCCAAACTCGCCCGCGGCTGCAGCTGCCGCCGCCTCTTACAGCCTGGTGGCGATGCGCTTGATCTCCTCGTCGGTGGTGTCCCGGGTGAGGCCCCTCTGCTCATCGGCGTCGATCGGCACTTCTACCAAGCCATCGAAGAACGCCTGCACGACATCATCTGCAGGCTCTATCCAGGCTGGGTCAATTCCATGCGAGTCGCACATCGGCATCATTGCACGGATGCGGTCGAGCGAGGAGTTGTTGCACAGCGGAACAACACCCCTCGGCAAACTGAACACTTCGGGATGCTGTGGGTCGTACTTAAACAGCTCCTGGAGCATCGCGTTGAGCTCCGGGACAGTGAAGTTGAAGTTGAGGCCCGGCCGCAGCCTCATGATATCCGCCGCGTTCTGGAACTCCTAGGCGGGTCTCCTCCTCTCCTGCAGAGGGGCGATGCGGCGGCGAAGGAAATCTGCGCCAACCGCTCCTACAGTAAGCCCGGCAAACCTCAGGCGTTGGATCCGGGTGACGGCAATCTTCAGTCTGTCGTCTTCCGGGGCCAAGCTACTCCAATCACTGCCGCGCACTACCGGAGTTTGGCGCAGGGCGGTAAACGGCTGCGGGTTCTCCTCGACAATCAGGCACCAGTCCGCCCTCCACTCCTCCCACTTGCTGCAGAACTCTCCATCCAGATAAGCATCCTTCTTGCCGGCTTTTGAGATCCAGGCGATTCCGCCGGATAAAGGCTCTCCTTTCTCAACTCGAGGCGAAAAGAAGTGGCGGAAAAGGGCTACGTTTGGATGGATTCCGACAAATTTTTCGCAGAGATGTGCAAAAACTGCCATGGTCAGGACAACATTGGGGGTGAAGTCAAGGAGGCGGAGCCCATAGGTGTTCATGACGTCACAGAAAAATTCAGAAAAGGGCGGGCAGAGCCCGCAGTAGAAGAACAAGGCGAAGAAAGGGTACCCAGTGGGAGCCTTTTCCCAAGTAGCGGCTGGGAGTACCTTCGTGCGCGGATGCGCTCGCGTCCCCGTCGACCAGAAGAGGTAGTAGTACTCCTTCAGCTCTTCCGCGGCAAGCTTAGGAGGGAAGATTGCCCGCTCCTTTCGCAGCGCCGCGAGCCGCTACGCCTCGGCCGACTTCACCTTCTCGGCTTTCGGAGCCATGGCGGGAGTGGTGAGGGAGGACGACGGCGTTGGTGGTGCTGGTGGCGATGGGGGCGGGGCGCTGCTCTCCTTCGGCTTTGGGAAGAAGGGGAGTGGCGGAGATTCTCGGGGAAGGAATAGCAACGGGAAGATGGGCGAACTGCCCCTGTTTCCCCTGCTTATAAGGAGGAAGGGAGCGGACGTTCCGCCTTTCCGAATAAAGAAACCACCCACGATCTCTCCCACGACACCGCAATCGACGCGTGCCGTTCGGGGAGGGCGCGGTGGATACGGAGTAAGATACGGCGTGATCCAGGCCGCGCGTGCCCGTGCCCTGTTTTGGGCCTGGCCCAACAGCGCTCGGCATCGTGTATGGCCCAGGCCCGGGGGCTCCTGTCGGTGTACTAGAGTAGGGGTACCCTAGTATCCCGAACTTGTGCACGGGCAGTCGCAGCATCCCGCGGCAAGGCTTGCCGGGTGACCGCCAATATCCTCTGTGGTTCCTTTGGAGCCATTCAAGAACAAAGTATTCAAGCCAAGGAGACAAGGCCCCGGCAAGAGGAGCTTGCCGGGAAGGCCACTCAAGGCACAAGACCCCGGCAAGAGGAGCTTGCCGGGAAGGCCAACCAAGGCATCTCAAGGTACTTACCGCGACGCACCACGCGTCCCGGCAATACCCGGCGAGCGGCAAGCTTCCGGACGCGACAAGACAATGACCGCGGCAAGGCACTTTGCCGCGGCAGGCTAGCAACCACTCTGTACCCGCGCTCCAGCACACCCACCAACGTGTCGCTCTGGGACCCTTCCAGGCGTACGTGGCGGGACGCTGTGCAGCCAGGGGTGCACTATGGCAAGCGGCGCTGACAAGATCGCCATCGTGGCGAACGGTGGCGTCCCTGACGGTCCCTTTCTTCACTATTTGGACGACGCAGATGGGCATTTAATGCCCTTGTCCCCTGCCGTCAGGGTTAGGTAGGATACACTGTACAGGTAGCTGTACCAACCGCAGCACCTTTCCATTTTTACCCTTGTCTACGTTGCCACCTGTTGGAGACCCCTTGAGCATATAAAAGGAGGCCCATGCACAACGTAGAAGGGGGGACAGTAGAACATTCACGCTCGGTCTCGTTAGCTGCTGGTGCATACTGTAGCACTCAGCGCTCCCGAGCAAGAACTCAATACAAACCACAAAGCAGCAGTAGTAGTATTATCTCTCCGGAGAGCTCCGAAGCTGGGTAAACTGCTCGTGTGCTCCGCCTCGATCCGCTCTTCGTGCGACCTCCGCCCCCCGCCGAACCGAAAGGGGCTCGGTCCCCATAGGTGCTCATGGATCAGTTTCCCTGACAGAGAGAGAGAGAGAGATAAAACACATAGCTACTGGTACAAACCCTCAGCCCCGAGGGTGCACTACTCCCTTCTCATTGTGGTGGCCGTCGGGATGATGAACATGGCCACCGGAGATAATTCCCTCCTCCGGCAGGGTGCCGGAACGGGGTCTAGATTGGTTTTCATGGATACAGAGACCTTGCAGCGGTGGAACTTCTGATCTAGGTTAACCCCGTAGGGTTTCAGAATATTTGGGAATTTATAGTGCAAAGAGGGGGTGTGGGAGGCCACCGAGGTGGGCACAACCCACCTGGGCACACCAGGGGGCCTGGCGCACCCTGGTGGGTTGTGCCCCCCTCGGGACACCCACCGGGTTCTGCTCTGGCCCAATGGATGTCTTCTGGCCTATAAAAAATCCTCGTGGAGTTTCATTGCATTTGGACTCCGTTTGATATTGATTTCGTGTGATGTAAAAAACAAGCAAAAAACAGCAACTGGCACCGGGCACTGGGTCAATAGATTAGTCCCAAAAATGATATAAAGTTGCTATAAAATGATTGTAAAACACCCAAGAATGATAAAATAACAACATGAATACTTCATAAATTATAGATACATTGGAGATGTATCAGGCAGCAGTATCAATATCCTTTATTATGATACTTTTCGCCGTATGAATTTGACTGACAAAGATCCTAAACCGTCCTCTACGGCCTTTCACGGGGTGGTGCCTGGTAAGTCGGCCTACCCAGTTGGTAAGATTGCCTTGGAAGTATCTTTTGGCAACGAATATGATTATAGGGCAGAGACATTGAACTTTAAAGTGGTTAAAGTCAAAAGCCCCTATCATGCTCTGTTTAGACGGTCGGCTTACGCCAAGTTTATGGCACGGCCTTGTTATGTGTATCTGCAGCTTAAGATGTCGGGTCGCAAGGGTACCATCACAGTACATGGTGAAAGGGAGATAGCCTTGGAATGTGAAGAAGGCGATGCTGCTTATGCTGAGTCTGCCTATGCCATGGAGGAACTTAAGTTTTATAAAGACAATCTGGACCCGGCTGATATGACTCCGTTAAAGAAGCCAACCACAGAGCATG
This sequence comes from Aegilops umbellulata, assembly GCA_032464435.1. NCBI lineage: Eukaryota > Viridiplantae > Streptophyta > Magnoliopsida > Poales > Poaceae > Aegilops > Aegilops umbellulata. The sequence goes on along the minus strand of CP136058.1, from coordinate 151,886,107 downwards.
ATCCTTTGTTGAAGTTGAAATCGGCGGATGTTACCAAGCAGGTTGACTTTTTCCCTGGCGACTCATCTCAGCAGTTCACTATCAGTGCCAATATGGATCCGAATAGGAAAGCGCGCTCATCGAGTTCATCCGTGAGAACTGGGACATCTTTGCATGGAAGCCTTTAGACATGCCATGTACTGAGAGAACTCGCTGAGCACACTCTCAATATTGATCCCAAGTTTAAACATGTCAAGTAATTCCTTCGTCGTTTTAATGAGGAAAGATCTAAGGCCATTGGAGAAGAGATGGCCTAGCTCTTAGCTTCCCGGTTCATTGTTGAAGTTTTTCACCCTGAGTGGTTGGCTAACCCGGTGCTAGTACTTAAGAAAAATGGCACCTGCGTATCACTACAAAAAAAATACACTTCTGTGATGATACGTGTTTGTCACAGTAGGTCACGTTTTCTTTCATGCATGTACATCCATGACAATTTTATGACAGAATCAAGATAGTCATACTTCTGCTGTCGCAGAAGTGTTCCATGACATTACCAAAATTATCATCACGGAGGTGTCCACTTCCATGACGATAAATCGCGCGTCACAGAAGTGCTTTCGTCAAGGGTGACCGACACGTGGCATCCACCGTAACGGAACGCCGTTAAGCTATCGGGTCCGGTTTTACATCCGATAACCCGTTAATAGCCCGGACCAATGGGGATTTTCCACGTGTAAAATTCTAATTGGCTGACGGAAACACGTGTCAGCTCCGCGTTGGCACAGGTGTCACTCATCCAATGGGCGAGATGCGCCTATGATATGTTGACACGTGGATCGGCCCATAAAGTTTAAATGGGCCGGCCCAACTAAAGGCCCGCAAGATTTTGCGGACCATAATGGGCCGGCCCAGTTAAAGGCCCACGAGATTTTGCGGGCCATAATTGGCTGGCCCAGCTAAAGGCCCACAAGATTTTGTGGGCCATAATGGGCCGGCCCAAGTAAAGGCCCACAAGATTTTTGCGGGCCATAATGGGCCGGCCAGGTGAAGGCCCACAAGATTTTTGTGGACCATAATGGGCCGGCCCAGCTAAAGGCCCACGAGATTTCACCGACATTAATCGGCCGGCCCAGCTGTAGGCCCACAAGATTTTGAGGACCCTAGTAGGTCGGACCATTAACTGGCTGCCATGTTTTGGGCCAAATGCCGGCCCATATTTGATTCGGTCCATTAATGGCCTGCCACATTCCGGGCGTAACAATGGCCCATATGAGATCCGGCCCGTTAAAACCCTACAATGTTCTGGGCCAAATTACGGCCCAGATCAGGTTCGACCCTTTAAGAGGCTTTGGGCTAAATTACGGCCCATATTAGATTCGGCCCGTCAACTAGACCTTGTGCTTTTGGGCTCATACGTCTCCAATGTATCTATAATTTTTTATTGCTCCATGCTATATTATCTACTATTTTGGACTATATTGGGCTTTATTTTCCACTTTTATATTACTTTTGGGACTAATCTATTAACCGGAGGCCCAGCCCAGAATTGTTGTTTTTTGCCTATTTCAGTGTTTCGAAGAAACGTAATATCAAACGGAGTCCAAACGGAATGAAACCTTCGGGAACGTGATTTTCTCATCAGATATGATCCAGGAGACTTGGACCCTCCATCAATAAAGAAGAGAGGCGGTCACGAGGGTGGAGGGCACGCCCCCCCCCCTAGGGCGCGCCCCTACCTCGTGGGCCCCTCGAAGCTCCACCATGTACTCCTTCCTCCTATGTATACCTATGTACCCCCAAACGATCAGATACGGAGCCAAAAACCTAATTCCACCGCCGCAACCTTATGTACCCACGAGATCCCATCTTGGGGCCTGTTCCGGAGCTCCGCCGGAAGGGGAATCGATCATGGAGGGCTTCTACATCATCACCATAGCCCCTCCGATGAAGTGTGAGTAGTTTACCTTAGACCTTCGGTTCCATAGTTAGTAGCTACATGGCTTCTTCTCTCTTTTTGGATCTCAATACAATGTTCTCCCCCTCTCTCGTAGAGATCTATTCGATGTAATCTTATTTTTGCGGTGTGTTTGTTGAGACCGATGAATTGTGGGTTTATGATCAAGATTATCTACGAAAAATATTTGAATTTTCTCTGAATTCTTTTTTGTGTGATTGGTTATCTTTGCAAGTCTCTTCGAATTATCAGTTTGGTTTGGCCTACTAGATTGGTTTTTCTTGCAATGGGAGAAGTGCTTAGCTTTGGGTTCAATCTTGCGGTGTCCTTACCCAGTGACAGAAGGGGCAGCAAGGCACGTATTGTATTGTTGCCATCGAGGATAACAAGATGGGGTATTTATCATATTGCATGAATTTATTCCTCTACATCATGGCATCTTGCTTAAGGCATTACTCTGTTTTCATTAACTTAATACTCTAGATGCATGCTGGATAGCGGTCGATGAGTGGAGTAATAGTAGTAGATGCAGGCAGGAGTCGGTCTACTTGTCTCGGACGTGATGCCTATATACATGATCATACCTAGATATTCTCATAACTATGCTCAATTATGTCAATTGCTCAACAGTAATTTCTTCACCCGCCGTAGAAATACTTATGCTCTTGAGAGAAGCCACTAGTGAAACCTATGGCCCCCGGGTCTATTCTCATCATATCAATCTCCAATCACTTTATTATTTGATTTTGCCTTTTACTTTGCCTTTTATTTTACTTTGCATCTCTATATCAAAAATACCAAAAATATTATCTATCATCTCTATCAAATCTCACTCTCGTAAGTGCCGTGAAGGGATTGACAACCCCTAATCGCGTTGGTTGCATTGAGCTATTTGTTTTGTGTAGGTACGAGGGACTCGCGCGTGGCCTCCTACTGGATTGATACCTTGGTTCTCAAAAACTGAGGGAAATACTTACGCTACTTTGCTGCATCATCCTCTCCTCTTCGGGGAAATCCAACACAGTGCTCAGGAGGTAGCAAGAAGAATTTCTGGCGCCATTGCCAGGGAGTCTACGCAAAAGTCAACGTACCAAGTACCCATCACAATCCTTATCTCTCGCACTACATTATTTGCCATTTGCCTCTCGTTTTCCTCTCCCCCACTTCACCCTTGTTGTTTTATTCGCCCTCTCTTTTCCGTTTGCCTTCTTCTTGCTTGCCTTGTCATTATGGCCAGTCTTATATCTTCTCTGTTATCTCCCGAGAATGAAGTTCTTAATTTTAAACAAAGGGAGGGAGAAGATCTGAAAGATGCTTGGTATAGAATTTGCAGTGCTCAAAATAGATCTACCAGGAAGCAATCTACTTCAGTTCTTCTTCGCAATTTTTATGTAGGTTCCAATCCTTGGTATAGATATATCCTTGACACCATTACCGGAGGGAATTTCTTGGGTAGCCATACTTTTGATTCTTATAATGCTATGATAGATTTATTTGGCTCGCCGCCTCTTTTGGTTAATGGAACTATGTTAACTTTGGAGCATGTAACGCAAAGACTTGAAATTATTGAAAATAATGTTGCTACCGTTGAGTTAATTGAAAATCTAAATAAAAAGATCCACAATCAAATTACCCAATATGGATCTAAGGTAGGAGTAACACTGAAAAATATTAAGGAGAAGGAATCCATAGTTAATGAGAAAATAAATCTAGATTCCACTAGAATCAATAAACTTGAGGGTTCATTACTAACTTGGGAACCGCTTTTTCTTCCATAAAGAATACTCCAAGTCCTCCTACTAAAATTGCCAAGGTTATGTATGTTCCTAAAAATAAGGGTGAATCCTCTAGTAAGGAAACCACAGATCTTAAATCTATAAGTATTCATCCCAATCTTTTTTCTATCATTAAGGAACCATTTGCTACGAATGAATTTTTTGATCTTGTGCCTAAAAGTTTGATAATTACTAGAAAAAAGAAGTTTCTAAGGAAGGTAGATGCCTCATTGAATAATTGCCTACCAAAGATCTTTTAATTAGTGTTTGTGCCAAGTTAAACCTATAGGATCTTCTTTTATGATAGTTATTTGATCTTGCTGTAATTTCCAGAAACTTTCTGTTCACAAAAACAATTATTAAATATCATCAGGATGTGTCAAAATAGTGATTCAAATTGATGCTTATCAATAAACAAATTACCTAGGTCGTCTTATTTTGGCCGATTTTTTGGAGTTCCAGAAGTTTGCGTTAGTTACAGATTACTACAGACTGTTCTGTTTTTGACAGATTCTGTTTTTCGTGTGTTGTTTGCTTATTTTGATGAATCTATGGCTAGTAAAATAGTTTATAATCCATAGAGAAGTTGGAATACAGTAGGTTTAACACCAATATAAATAAAGAATGAGTTCATTATATTACCTTGAAGTGGTCTTTTGTTTTCTTTCGCTAACGGAGCTCACGAGATTTTTGTTGAGTTTTGTGTTGTGAAGTTTTCAAGTTTTGGGTGAAATCTTTCGATGTATTATGGAACAAGGAGTGGAAAGAACCTAAGCTTGGGGATGCCCATGGCACCCCCAAGATAATCCATGGACACCAAAAAGTCAAAGCTTGGGGATGCCCCGGAAGGCATCCCCTCTTTCGTCTACTTCCATCGGTAATTTTTATTCACCACAGGATATGTGTTTTGCTTGGAGCGTCTTGTATGATTTGAGTCTTTGATTTTTAGTTTACCACAATCATCCTTTCTGTACACACCTTTTGAGAGAGCCATACAAGAATTTGAATTTGATAGAATACTTTATGTGCTTCACTTATATCTTTTGAGCTATATAGTTTTGCTCTAGTTCCTCACTTATATCTTTTAGAGCACGGTGGTGGATTTGTTTTAAAGAAACTATTGATCTCTCATGCTTCACTTAGATTATTTTGAGAGTCTTAAATATCATGGTAATTTTCTTAAAAATAATAATATGCTTGGTATTCAAGATGTGTAGAACTTTCTTTTGAGTGCGTTGAATACTAAGAAAAGTTTGATGCTTGATAATTGTTTTGAGATATGGAGGTGATAATATCAAAGTCGTGCTAGTAGAGTAATTGTGAATTTGAGAAGTACTTGTGTTGAAGTTGGCAAGTCCCGTAGCATGCATATATGGTAAACGTTATGTAACAAATTTGAAACATGAGGTGTTATTTGATTGTCCTCCTTATGAGTGGCGGTCGGGGACGAGCGATGGTCTTTTCCTACCAATCTATCCCCCTAGGAGCATGCGCGTAATGCTTTGGTTTTTGATGACTTGTAGATTTTTGCAATAAGTATATGAGTTCTTTATGACTAATGTTGAGTCCATGGATTATATGCACTCTCACCCTTCCATCATTGCTAGCCTCTTCGGTACGGTGCATTGCCCTTTCTCACATTGAGAGTTGGTGCAAACTTCGCTGGTGCATCCAAACCCCGTGATATGATACGCTCTTTCACACGTAAACCTCCTTATATCTTCCTCAAAACAGCTACCATACCTACCTATTATGGCATTTCCATAGCCATTCTGAGATATATTGCCATGCAACATTCCACCATACCGTTCATCATGACACATTCATCATTGTCATATTGCTTAGCATGATCATGTAGTTGACATAGTATTTATGGCAAAGCCACCATTCATAATTCTTTCATACATGTCACTCTTGGTTCATTGCATATCCCGGTACACCGCCTGAGGCATTCATATAGAGTCATACTTTGTTCTAGTATCGAGTTGTAATCATTGAGTTGTAAATAAACAGAAGTGTGATGATCATCATTCAATAGAGCATTGTCCCAAAAAAAAGCCAAAGAAAAAAAGAAGGCCCAAAAAAAAAGGGGCAATGCTACTATCTTTTTTTCCACAGTTGTGCTTCAAAGTAGCATCATAATCTTCATGATAGAGAGTCTCTTGTTTTGTCATTTTCATATACTAGTGGGAATCTTTCATTATAGAACTTGGCTTGTATATTCCAACGATGGGCTTCCTCAAATGCCCTAGGTCTTCATGAGCAAGCAAGTTGGATGCACACCCACTTAGTTTCTTTTGTTGAGCTTTCATACATTTATACCTCTAGTGCATCCGTTGCATGGCAATCCCTACTCCTTGCATTAACATCAATCGATGGGCATCTCCATAGCCCATTGATTAGCCTCGTTGATGTGAGATCTTCTCCTTTTTTGTCTTCTCGACATAACCCCCATCATCATATTCTATTCCACCCATAGTGTTATATCCATGGCTCACGCTCATGTATTGCGTGAAGGTTTATGAGTTTGAGATTATTAAAGTATGAAACAATTGCTTGGCTTGTCATCGGGGTTGTGCATGATGAGAGCATTCTTGTGCGACGAAAATGGAGCATGACTAAACTATATGATTTTGTAGGGATAAACTTTCTTGGGCCATGTTACTTTGAGAAGACATAATTGCTTTGTTAATATGCTTGAAGTATTATTATTTTTATGTCAATATGAACTTTTGTCTTGAATCTTTCGGATCTGAACATTCATACCACAGTTGAGAAGATTTACATTGAAATTATGCCAAGTAGCACTCCGCATCAAAAATTATCTTTTTTATCATTTACGAAAACAGCCCCCTACCAACCGTCATCCGTAGGCCTGTTCCGAAGGCTATGATGGTAACTTCCCACTGCTCAAATCAGGGTCGCGGGAGATTTTCCTGACGACCTCAAAATTTTGTGACACTGAACTCCCCGTGTGGCGTGTTGGGTGATTCGGCTAAGCAACTAGCGAGTAGTACTAGTAAACTCTGCATATTATGTTTGACCGAAGTCAAACTTCCTAAAGTCTAACCAAGTTTATAGAAAAATATAAACATTTACCATAACAGATATGTATGATGCGAAAGTACATTCAATAATGAATCTAATTGTATTTATTTGTTATTGTATATGTGAATATTTTTTGTTATAAACTTTCTGAGAGTTTACAAAACTTGACTTTGACCAATGCTAATACGCGGACTTAAATAAAAACGAAGGGTGTGCACATTTGTTTTCTTAGTATGTAGTGAATTAATCATTTGTTGACATTGTGAAATAAATATATTAGGCTACTGACTTCAAATGTAATGGTCTATACAATTCAAAGTTACAAGCATTGTTGAATTCCAAGTGAGGTCTAGAGTTCTTCACAACATGCTCAAACTCGCATAATCCCAGTCAAATGACAATCAAAATGCATTTCATAGTTATTACTTTGTAGGATGCAACAAAACCAACAACAACTCTACATCAGCCATTATAAAAGCAACATTTTGAACATATCCCAATGTGTGAATGAAACGTGCAGAGAGAGCTTGCGAAGATGGAGCAGATAGGGCGGGAAAGATTGTATGTATGTGGACGAGAGAGTAGGAGACAAACCTAACAAAACAGAGAGAGTGAGATAGAGAGAGAAAGAGAGAGGAAGAAGTTAGGTCTGTGAGAAAGATGGAGACATGTAATATACGTGAGATGTGTGTGCATCCGGATTATGTACACGTGGAAGGAGAAGAGACAACAGGTTTGATGAGAGAGCCGGAAAACATGGACGAGAGGGGATGGATCTCGTGGGTTGAGGGATTGATAAATTTGTGCGGGGAAGAGAGGGATTGGTAATTTTGTGCGAGAGAGAGAGTGTGGGGGTAGGAGTCAGTCAGCTGTCGTCACATCATCCTGCTTCCAAATGGCCCCGCATTCTCTAGCTCAGTGTGGTCGCCATCTTCGATCTCCTCGATGCCCTCTTTGAAGATTGAGGTGTTGTGCATGCTGGGGTGCAGAGAAGCACAAGCGAGAGTGGTCGCCATATAACCTTGGATGGGGATGAATTGTGTGCTCGGGGGAGGGGGTGTGTGTGTGTTGTGTTATGTCTGTGTGTGTGTCAGATATTGAGAGAAAACAAACCTAAGGAGAGACATGTGTGTGTATGTGACGGAAAGCTACATGCTAAACAGGGTATTCGCGAAGAGATTGTGCGTGCGAGATAGAGAGCGATGTGCGGGCCTTGAGGTGGGCAGGGGCCGGGTGAGGGTGTCAAAATGTGCGCGTTGATGCATGTGTTACATGCGATCGTGCGAGGGACGAACGAATCGAGAGAGATGGTTGTTGTGTTATGGATGCTCCTCTCTCTCTCTCTCTCTCTCTCACACACACACACACATACACAAGTAAAATAGAAGACCATTCTCTCATGTATACACAACGTATCGACATCTGTCTATGTCTCACTCATGCATGATCATTTGCACATTCACACCTCTCTGTCTCTATCACACGCACACCATCTCCACATTGCCCTTCCGCCACAACACACATATGGACACATACACACGTTCTCTCTCAGTGTCACACACAAAATCAGTATTAAAAAAAACTAGGGCGCGCCTAAAACGTCCAAATCGAAATAAACACGAACTGGAGCTAAATTCAAATATATGGAAATATTGTAGCGTCAAGAACTTTTCCTGGAAAAAAAGTTGAGTAATATTCGGGGATTGTTTTCACACACACAAAAAGGTTCGGTGGATGTCCTTCGAGCGCGACACGGTGACGCACCATTCGATCGACCACGCGGCCACGGTTCACGCGCTTGCACAGGATTCCGTATCGTGGCTGTGGTAACTAATAAAAGCACTGCCTAAGTCTAATGTTTATGTGTACTAGTACGGTTTTGTTTTAAGTTTGACCAACCCTATATAAAACTAAACTAAGCTCCCATACGCGCACTGATCAATATGCCGCTGCCGTTGCGCATGCCGGCGCCCGCCTGCTCCTGCCAACAATTTCTCGCCCATCACCGTCGTGTCGCCGCCATCCCTGTGCCATGAAGCCGAAGGCTCGCCCGCTCACGTCGTCTGCAGTCCCTCCTCATGATGTCACCGTGCTGCCAAGCACGCGAGCAACTGGTGGAGCCGCGTCTATGCATGCAGCGTACGAAGAGGAGGACGATCACGTGCTCCAGCACGCCGACGAGGAGGAACTAGCGTGTCATTGTCATCTCCGCCCGCACGGAGGAGGCACGCATGGTGGCTGTCGCGGCGGAAGCCAATCGCGCGCGCGTCGAGCCCGCAAACCGGGTGCGAACGCGGAATCTACCTTCGATACCTTGAATGCCACGTGGATCCAGCAATTTGAAGGAGCAATTTGGGTCAGTCAACTCTTGTGAGCCGTTTGATGCAACATGGATGGCTAGAAGGGCTTCTTCAGCCTCCGATATTGATGCACGGTTCATCTTCTCAGCCCGCCACACGCCTAACCTCCTGCCGCCGCTGCTGCGCCCTCCCCTAAACCGCCTGCCACCGCCATGCTCCCCCCACCCCCGCCATCCGTTTAATGGGCACCCTGCATTCCACACCCAACACTCATAAGATAAATCATGGGCACCCTGCCATCCTAATATAGATACTGGGGTAGCTTCTCTGTCGTCTTCTTCCTTCGCTCCGTCGAACTTCTTTCACAAATCGACTGACCCAAATTATACTACTAGTACGAACGTATTAAGTACAGTAGGAACATGAAGATATGAGCAGTAGTACCAACTACAAGAAGAACAGTAGTAAGACATAGTACTGGTACTACTCTACGTACTAAAGAGTTCAAATAACGAGAAAGAACATAAACATAGTTCTGTTGGGGCATCAGCACAACACACCCTTGAAAATAAACTAAGCAACTAGTCCGCTTGACACTGCTGTAGAACCAGCATGAGCGATGGCACCGCCACCTAATCAGAGTCCGAGTCCACGTCCTCGACTTCGTCCTCATCCCTCTTCCACTTCCTCTTTGCCGACGCTTCTTTGCTTGAACCGGACACTGGGCTCTGCTTCTTCATCCAACCCTTGTAGATATTTAAACAAAGGTCGGCATCCATTGCTGCGTACAAGATGTGATCTTCATCTAATGTCTTCGACTCCCATGCATGATGAAACTCGTGGTGAGGTTTCTTCAGTTTAGCGTACGAAGGATCAATCATGGTTGCTGCCAGGGTCAGCATTGAAGGCTGAGAGGAGGACACCAGGCTTGCCTTCCGGAGATTGAAGGGCTGGCCTACAACGAGGCCTATCCGACCCAGGACATCCCTGGCGTTCCTAAAGTCTACAGTAACGAATTTCACTCTATCGTCCTTGAGGAAGTTCTTAAAATCCTGGCACTCAACGTCAGCATGGATATGTGGTAGACCAAGCACATATTATGTACGCAAACCTGGATCATGGCGGGCTTCTTCTTCTCTGCCTCCTTTAGTTTCTTCTCTCTTTGCAGGACTGTGGTGTACTCAACATCTAGCCCAGCGACACACTCATCCGTTGAACTGTTGAACATGCGTAGGAAGCGAGAAAGGCATGCTTTCACCGTCACAGATCCACGTGTGTAGATGATGAACTCATCACCGGTGATGGCTCTAACCTGGTACTCAGCGGCGACCATGGAGATTTGGGAGGCCATGGATTTTGGAGGAGGGTTAGGAGAAGTTGAACTGGTGTAATGTGAAAGGACGGGACGACTAGGAGCGAACTGTTGTAAGGTGTTGTACTAGTAGAAGACGGGGACGAGTAGGGCGTGGGAACGGCGTGGGGTTGATAGCTTGCCCGCTGGATAAACAGCTGCAAGCCCCCAAAGAGTTCTCGAGAACTATGCGGGACCCACTAGATGTCATGTCTACTAGACCCATATCGTAGGCCTGGCGGTATAGCTTCTGCCTGTTCGCACGCCATGCCGGCGCGTGGGTAACTTCACTTAATTCCGTCAACCGTCGCGCCTCCCATGACCTTCGCCTCCCTCGTGCGGGCGCGCTCTTTGAGACTTCGACCGGCTATAAATGAGCAATTTTTTTGCCTACTCCGCATGCATGATACTCCCTCTAGTCCTTTTTACTTCCGTCAACCGTTTGCAAAGTGCTTGACCAAATTTATACTAAAAATATCAATATCTACAATACTGATTATAATGAGTATAAGAACCACTATTAGATGAGTTAGATGAGTGAAAGATTCTAATCCTGAATTAACCCTGAAGTAACTCTAGCGAAAGAGGTGTTTGGATGACAGGGTTAGATGAAGCACGGATACGGCGAGGTGCCTTCATGGGCGGTGCGAGAGGGAGGGAGGGAGGGAGAGGACGAGAAGCTTCGAGGAAGTGGGGAGGGATCTGCTGCAGGGAGAGCGAGAGAAATATGTGTTTTTTAGTGTCCCGAGAAGAACTAACCCAAATAAGCACCTCTTGGGTGGGTTAGATTTTTTTTGGGTTAGTTGAGTTCAAACTAACCCAAACTAACTCTAACACATGGATCCAAACAGGGCCAAGGTTAGCTATTAGAGTACTACTACCTCCCTTCTAGTTTAAAGGGCTCGATTCAAAATTTTCACCTACTCTTAGCAAGATAGAGGCGGTGGAATAGTTTTTGTAGTCTACAAAAGTACTCAACTAATGATGTCGTTCTTCACAAAAAAATGTGTTTACCAATGCATGCATGAACACTAGTTACTCTAACCCCCCTCTCTTCTTTAATTCTTTGCCACACCAGCATGTTTGCTATTCCCATGTGCATGATACCAGCTAAGATACCACCATTATGGCCAGCCCTAATCATCGCATGCAATAATTTAGTGCACCTTGAAATATGAACATGTGTGGGGCGTGTATGTTTTTAACGACTTGAGACCATACCTAGCCCGGCATGCAAGATGAGACTTATTATGCACCGTTCCCCATACCTGCAGGAAGCCCGTTCATCTCCAAATCTTTTCCTCTCCATGCGTGGAAACAATATGCCTACCAGACTCTCCTTCTCCCTCCGGCGGTCCCACCACTCCACCCCATGTGGAAAAAATCTGCATGCATGACTCTCCTCCCCCCACACTCGTCCAATCCATTGTGACCAGCAATATTTCCACCCCTTCTCTCCCCCGTAATTTACTCCAACAAATATGCCCACGTAGTTGTTACTCCCTCCTTTCCGGTTTATAGGGCTTATCTCAAAATTTTAGTTTTTCCGTTTTATAAGGCTCAATTTGGTTGTTTCCCATCACATGTTCAGATTCCAAGGTGCATTAAATCATTGCATGCAAGTATTAAGAGAAAATTGACCAATGCATGTAATTTATGCATGCATGCATTGCAATTAATGCATTGGTAAACATACTTTTTTGAGGAAAACAAGAGCATTAATTGGGTGCTTTTGCAAACTACAAAAAGTATTCCACCACTCACCATCTACCTTGGTTGGTGAGATTTTTGAATTGAGCCTTATAAACCGAAAAGGAGGGAGTACGTTAATCACGCAACATATCTTCCGGGACGCTGGTTCAGTTACTTAACTGCAGGTGCATTGGGTCACTGACATATGGGCCCAACAGGGGTCTGGCCCACATGTGAGTGATGCAACTGGACCTGCAGTTAAGTCAGTGCAGCTCAGTCCATATCTTACGTAGGTGTGCCATTGCTCGCTATAAACACTGCGCCTCCCACGACATTCGGAAGAACGCTCACGTTCATCGCTATCTCCTCCCCCTCCCTCTCACGTCGACCACCATGGCATCGCCCCTCCCAAGCCCTAGGCGCCCCTCGCTTCACCGCGCGGACGGTCACGCGTCGCCGTTCCGTTCCTTGCAGCCACTAGTCGAGGAGTACGCGTCGGTGTTCCGCTACTCGACGCGACGCATCGAGCTGGACGCGACGCCGTTCCGTTCCTCGCCGCCACTAGTCGAGGAGGACGCGTCGGCGTTCCGCTCCTCGTCGCGACGCATCGAGGTGGACGCGTCGGTGTTCCCAATCTCGCCAGCACATGCGTCGGAGGACGCGTCGGCTCCCCGCTATGAGGAGAACACCGCGCCACCCACCGAGCCCCCAGCCTTGAGGAGCTTTGGAAAGAAATGGATGTCGCCTTGTGGGAGGCTTTGCCTCCAGCAAAGCGCGCCAAAATAGAGGTGGAGAAGAAGGTCGAGGAAGAGAAGCGCACCACGGGACAAGCTGCCTGGCAGGCCTATGTCGCGTCCGAGAGAGTCAGGCAATTGGCTCTTTGTCAAAAGGCTCGTGTGAGGGCCGTGAGGGTGGCAGAGGAAGCCCGTGCCAAATCCCTGAGTGTAGTCGGGCCCAAGCGCCTCATCTACGCTTGGCGGTACGTGGACCGGGTGCACGCTTCCAGCGAGGAGTACCTATTGGCGCCGGATCACCACACCGGTGAGATCGTGCTCACCCGTCGGCAAGCCGCCAATCAGCACCTCGCGAGTTGCGAGGCTGAGGAAGAGGCGTTGTGTCGGCGCGCTAGGAAATGGCCGTGCACCAGGGCACTCGTGGCGCACCGCAAGCGCTCCTGCGAGCGTCGTGGCTTTTAGAGGAGTATAATTTTTGTTTCGTAAGGCGATCTCGTTAGTTTTGGGACGCAAATGATAAATCCCGAACGTTCAGGAATTATTAGCATCCTTAATTAAGTATGTATAAGGGAAAGTTTGGAAACCTTGTGTATGATCGAAACATGCCTCGAGAAATAGATCGGCAAAACAGTGGAGGCCTACGTGGACGCGTCGTCATCAAAACTAGACACGTCGAAAGACTAATAGACGACTTGCGTCTCACATTCAACAACCTCCGCACATACGACATCAAGCTTAACCCGAAAAAGTGCGTCTTCGCGTCCCCGCCGGTAAGCTATTGGGCTTCATCGTTTCCAATTGAAGCAAATCCAGCCAAAATCCGAGCTCTGTCACAATTGGCTACGCCAACCGAACTCAAGCAGGTCCAAAAACTCACTGGGTGCGTGGCAGCTTTAAGCCGCTTTATCTCTAGGTTAGGAGAAAAGGCGTTGCCGCTCTATCGCCTTCTACGGTGCGTCGATAACTTCGAGTGGACAGATGCAGCGACGGCCGCACTGGAAGAAATAAAAGCCCTTCTGGCAAGCAACCAATCCTGGCCGCGCCAAACGCCGGCGAACCAATGCTCTTATACATATCAGCAACACACCAGGTGGTGAGCGTCGTACTCGTCGTCGAACAAGAACAGGACGGACACAAATTCCCGCTCCAGAAGCTGGTATACTACGTATCCACCGTCCTCACACCATGCAAATCCCGGCACCCTCATTATCAAAAAATAGCATATGCAGTCTTCATGGCATCCCAAAAATTGCGACACTACTTTAAGGAGTGCTCTATCACGGTGGCCTTCGAAGTGCCCCTCAATGATATAATTAACAACAGGGATGTGTCGGTGTACTAAAGCAGGGGTACCTTAGTACCCCAGACTTGTGCACGGGCAGTCGTAGCACCCTGCGGCAAGGCCCGCCCCGGAAGCGCCAAGAGAAGACCAAGCATTCAAGACAAGGCCCCCGGCAAGAGGAGCTTGCCGGGCCAAGAAGACGAGGCCCCCGGCAAGAGGAGCTTGCCGGGCCAAGAAGACAAGACCCCGGCAAGAGGAGCTTGCCGGGACGATCCCGCCGTGGCGCGCCAAGCGCCCCGGCAAGGCCTGACAGCTGGCACGCTATCAGGCACAGGAAGACGACCCCCGCGGCAAGCCACTTGCCGTGGCAAGATCGCCACCTCAAGACTGCGCTCCAGCTCGCCCGCCCACGCGTCACTCTGGGGCTTCCCCCGAGGGCACGTGGCGAGGCACCGCGCAGCCTGGGGCATGCAGCGGCATGCAGCCGCCCTCGTGGCGAACGGTGGCGCACCTAACGGTCCGCCTCGGTGCTGTCCGGGCGACCGTGACGGGCATTTAATGCCCTTGTCCCCTACCGTCAGTAGTAGGTATGATAACACTGTGCCGCACTGTAGCGCCACCGTTCCCACACTATTACAGCTACCACCCCTCTTACACTTTTACCCCTTTCTCTTACGTTGACACCTGTCGGTGACCCCTTTGCGCTATAAAAGGAGGCCCGTGTGCAACGTAGAAGGGGTTCGGTTCCGGAAGGGTTCCGAGGGTTCGGAGATTCGGCATCCAGACAGCCATACGCTCGGTGCAGCTAGCTCCCGAGCTCCCCAGTTCAATACAACCAAGCAGGAGTAGGGTTTTACGCGTCCATCGCGGCCCGAACCTGGGTAAATCGCTCGTGTGCCCGTCTCGATCTGCTCTCTGTGCTCCCTCCGCCCCCCTCACCGGACAACGGAAGGGGCTCCGGCCCCATAGGTGCTCGCGGGGGGACGCCCGTCCGCCCCGACATCTTTGGCGCGCCAGGTAGGGGGTGCGTCGAGGTTGTGCGGATCAGATCCTGCGTTCGCGCGAGCGCGCTCTTCGCCAGCTTCTCCGAACTCGCTAGCTTCATCAACACCATGGCCCCGAAGAAGAAGGCTTCGGAGGCCGCGGGCCCGTCCGCGTCACTCCCACCGCTACCGGAGCCAACGGTGGGCGGGGGAGACGCCGTCGGAGTGGTGGCCACCAGCGAGAACACTCGCGGTGCCACCAAATCCAAGAACAGGGCGGACGACCGAGCCTCGGCCTCCGAGGACGCGCCGCATCCGTCCCTTCAAACGACGACCCAGCAGCGCCATGCCACGGGAGGTGGCATCCGCTTGCTGGAACAAGGGCAAACAGGAGGTTCGCGGGACGCCGCGGGCCCCCGTCCGGACACGGGCAAGGCGAGGGCGCCGGGGAGGGACCCCGCTCTTTCTAACATTGTTAGGAGTCCGAGCGCATCCCGCTCCTCGCGCCACTCGCCCCCGCTCCCCTCCACTCCGGCAGAAGCGCTCGCGAGAGCGCAACTGCTCCTCGACTACCCTCCAGCGGCTGGCAAAGCCGAAAGCTGGAGGGCCACCATCCAGAGCCTGATCGCCTTCGCCAACAACGACACGCCGCAGCGGCCGGCGACCTCACGGCCCCGGCAGGTCGAGAAGACGAAGGCCGACGGCGACAAGACCGCCGGAGGTGCGACCACCATGCACTCCCCGGCGCAGAAGCAGAAGACGCCGCCCCGCTGGAGCAACGCCGACGACGGCTCCACAGCGTCGTCGGACCCGCGGACTCGCCGGGACCAGCGCCAAGTCCTCGACGAGCGGCAGCAAGAAGACGCTCGAACAAGGATTGAGCGCCGCCGAGAAACTCGGCGGCAATCAGACCAGCGGGCTGGGAACGCTGTCGACGCGTACGCGCCCGGTGAACCAGGTGACTTACCGTACGCGGCAGGTTGCCCTGCGTTCACCCGCGAGCTGCGACGCGTCCGGTGGCCCAGCACGAAGAACTTCAAGCCCGACGTACCGGAGAAGTACGACGGCAGGACGCACCCCTCGGAGTTTCTCAGCATCTACACAATCGCTGTACAAGCTGCCGGGGGGCGCGACGAGAGGATATTGGCGAACTACTTCCCGCTCGTGCTTAAGCCGAACGTTCGTTCGTGGCTTATGCACTTGCCGGAAGGCTCCATCTCTTCCTGGGCGGATCTTTGCCACCAGTTTGTTGGCGCCTTCACAGGCGGCCACAAACCTCATGGCCAGGATAGCGACCTCCACATCCTAGCCCAGAAGGAAGGAGAACCCCTGCGCAAGTACATCCAGCGCTTCAGCCGCGTGCATCGCAACATCCCCGACGTTCACCCTGCCGCGGTTATCAGCGCGTTCCACCAGAACATGCGCAACCGCCGCATGCGTGAAGAGATGGCCATGACCAAGGTCCGGGACGTCAGCGAGCTATATGCCTTGGCTGACAAGTGCGCGCGCGCGGAGGAGGGGAGGAAACTCCCCGGGGAGGATGCTGGCGCAGGAGAAAGTGACAGTGACGACACCGCCCCGGCGAAGAGGAGCCAGCGGCGGAATAATAGGAGGAAGAACAGGAAAGAGGTGCTTGCCGTCGAGGGGTCCGGCAAGGAGGCTCCCGCCAAGCAAACGCAGGCTGGCGGCCCCGGCAAGGAGCCTGCCCCCGTGGCGGCAGCCGACAAGCAGGACGGCTCCGACAAGCAATACTGCAAGATCCACCGCACCAAGGGCCACGATCTCTCCAACTGCAAAAGCGTCGAGTACCTCGTCGTACAGCAGAAGGCTGAGTACGAGAGGCGCGACAAGGGAAAGGCCCAGGGTGGGGGTGGCGAACCAAGCAAGAAGCGGCCGCCCGTCGGCCGGGGAGGACGCCGCGGCAAGGCCAAGCAGCGGCAAGGCGATCGGCCTCCCCGGGGCCGCGACGAGGATGAAGAAGACGACGACGAAGACGTGGAAGACGAAGATAACAGCGAGCAGGAGTTCCAGAAGGCCACGGAGGTCCTTTGCGTTGACGGTGGCGCCTCTCTGCACACCTCCCACCGCCAGCTTAAGCGGTGGGCGCGAGAGGTGAACGCAGCAGAGCCGCCCGTGGAGTCGCGCAGGCTCCTCAAATGGTCCAGCACGCCCATCATTTTCGATCTTGAGGATCACCCTGACCGCAAGACCGCGGTCGGGTGCTTGCCGATGCTGGTCTCACCCACCATCCGCAACCTCAAGGTCACCAAAATGTTGGTAGACGGCGGGGCCGGGCTGAACTTGATCTCCTCCGCTGTGATCAAGAAACTCCAGATCCCCGACGGCGAGCTCGAGGAGACCGGGTCCTTCCAAGGAATCAACCCGGGGAGGAGCAAGCCCAAGGGGAAGGTTACTCTGCCGGTGACCTTTGGCGGCGAGCTTAACTTCAGGACTGAGCGTATCACGTTCGACGTCGCCGATATCCCGTTACCATACAATGGGATCCTCGGCCGTCCCGCTCTCGCCAAGTTCATGGCGGCTTCCCACCACGCCTACAACGTACTCAAGATGCCGGGGCCGATAAGCGTCATCACTGTCCATGGCGACAAAAAGGATGCGCTTATCTGCGCCGACAAGATCTACCGGGATGTAGCAGCCGCGGCAGAGAAGGACACCCTCGCCGCTGAAGCCACCGGGGGGAAGAAGGCAAAGACCAAGCCCGGTAAGTGCTCTGGAGCCCACTCCGGCAACCGCACCTCTTCGGAGTGCTGCGCCGCCGTCGAGGACGTTCCATCGAGCTCCGCCGGCAAGTACAGGAAGGGAATGACCGCTCCTCCGGCAACCAAGAAGGTGTCCGCCAAGGAGGACGGCACTGGCGGTACCTTCACCATCAGTGCCACGCTTGACAGCAAATAGGAAAGCGCGCTCGTCGCCTTCCTGCGGGCGAATGACGACGTGTTTGCATGGCAACCGTCCGACATCCCCGGTGTTCCCAGGAGGGTGATTGAGCACAAGCTCGCTGTCTGTCCTCACGCGCGACCCGTCAAGCAGAAAGTGAGAAAGCAAGCCGTGGAGCGCCAGGAATTCATCAGCGAAGAGATCAAGAAGTTAGAGGCAGCAGGCCTAGTGAGAGGTGTGATCCATCCAACGTGGCTGGCCAATCCGGTCGTCGTGCGCAAAGCCAATGGGAAGTGGAGACTGTGCATAGACTTCACCGACGTGAATAAAGCATGTCCCAAAGATCCATTTCCCTTGCCGCGCATCGACCAGATTGTTGACTCCACTGCCGGATGTGAGCTACTCTCTTTTCTTGATGCATATTCAGGCTATCACCAAGTCTTTATGGCCAAGGAAGATGAAGAGAAGACCGCATTTATCACTCCGTGCGGCACCTATTGCTTCATACGCATGCCGTTTGGACTGAAGAATGCGGGATCAACGTTTGCAAGGGTAGTGCACTCTGCTTTCGAGCCGCAGATCCATAGGAACGTGGAGGCCTACATGGATGATATCGTGGTGAAGAGCAGGAGCAAGGAAACCCTGGTCCAAGATCTGGAAGAGACATTTCAGAACTTGCGCAAGATACAGCTCAAGCTGAACCCCGAGAAGTGCGTCTTCGGAGTCCCTTCCGGCAAGCTTCTCGGGTTCTTTGTGTCACAGAGGGGGATTGAAGCTAATCCCGACAAGATCAAAGCCGTCGAGCAGATCGAAGCCCCAGAGCGCGTCAAGGACGTCAGAAAGCTTGCAGGTTGTGTGGCCGCCCTCAGTCGGTTCATTTCAAGGTCTGCAGAACGCGCCCTGCCCTTCTTTAAAATCTTGAAGAAGGCAGGTCCCATGCAGTGGACTCCAGAAGCGGAGGCAGCGCTGCAAGATTTGAAAAGGTACCTATCCTCCACTCCAATACTTGTCGCACCTAGACCACAAGAGAAGTTGTTGCTATACCTAGCGGCAACCAACCAGGTGGTTAGTGCTGCGTTAGTGGCGGAGAGGGAGGCCGACGAGGAGCCTATACCACCTACAAGCGAGTCCAGCGACGAGCAGGGGGCTGCTCCAGCAAGCTCTGGCCCCGACAAAGGCCACCCTGCACAGGAACAGGATGGAGCGCGGAAGAAGATGGTGCAGCGCCCGGTGTATTTTGTAAGTTCCCTCTTGCAGGGGGCTAGATCAAGATACTCCGGGGTGCAGAAATTGCTTTTCGGCCTCCTCATGGCCTCGAGAAAGCTGCGCCATTACTTTCAAGCGCATGAGATAACAGTGGTCACTCGCTTTCCGCTGAAGAGGATATTGCACAATCCAGAGGCAACAGGCAGGATCGTCGAGTGGGCACTGGAGCTGTCGAGCTTTGGGCTCAAGTTTGAAAGTACTTCAACCATACAGAGCCGGGCTTTGGCAGAATTCATAGCTGAGTGGACCCCGACGCCAGATGAAGAAGGCCAAGAAACAAGCGCGCCCGTACAAGGAGCAACAAGCGAGTGGGTAATGTACTTCGATGGTGCCTTTTCGCTGCAAGGCGCCGGTGCTGGCGTGGTACTCATCGCGCCCACCGGAGAGCACCTCAAGTATGTTATCCAGATGCACTTCCCAAGAGAGCAAGCTACCAACAATACTGCTGAGTATGAAGGCTTGCTCGCCGGCCTCAGGATTGCGGCCGAACTTGGGATCAGAAAGCTGATCGTGCGGGGAGATTCTCAACTGGTGGTCCGGCAAGTCAACAAGAGCTACCAGAGCCCTCTGATGGAAGCTTACGTCGATGAAGTGAGGAAGCTGGAAGAACACTTTGAAGGGCTGCAAATGGAGCACGTCGCGAGAGCTCAGAATGAGATAGCAGACGGCCTTTCGAAGTGTGCTTCGCTGAAGTTACCTGTGGAACCAGGGACCTTCTTGCTCAAGCTGACTCAACCATCCGTTACACCATCAGTTGGGCAGTCCAAGAAAAGGAAGTTGGTCTCCGGCGACTACTCGCAGGCGGACCTCCCTGAGACCGCCGCCAAGGTCCCCAAGATCAACAACCGGAACGCCGGGGGACAGCCCGCTCCTGCGGATCCCAGGATCCGTCCAGTCGAAGCCGGTGCCCCCGGTAAGCCTCGCTCCAGCGAGCTGATCAGCAGCCTGAACGTCGAGGGACAGCCCGCTCCTGCGGATCCGAGGATCCGTCCAGTCGAAGCAGGTGTCCCCGATGAGCCTTGCTCCGGCGAGCGGATCAACAATCCGAACGCTGAGGAACAGTCCGCTCCTGCGGGTCCGAGGGTCCGTCCAGTGGAAGCAGAGGTTCCCGACGAGCTTTGCCCCGGCAAGCTTGCCGTGGGATCACCGGCTCCGGCTAAACCAGAGGTTCTTGCCGTAGAAGCCGGGGTCCCCGCAGCGGCCTTCATGCCTTTAGTCCTTGCCGTCGAGCCCCGGGCTCCGGCATGGGCACGGCAGATCGTCCGTTTTCTGCAAACTGGAGAACTTCCCGACGACCCAGAAGAGGTGGAGAAGATCACCAGGCAGTCAAGTATGTACCAGTTCGTGGACAACGAGCTGTACAGAAGGAGACTCAACGGTGTCAGATTGAAGTGCATCTCCAGGGAAGACGGACAGAAGCTGTTGGCAGAGATACACGGAGGCATATGCGGCCATCACATTGGCGCAAGAGCACTTGTCGGGAAAGCCTTCCGGCAGGGGTTCTTCTGGCAAGAAGCCCTCCGAGATGCAACTGCACTAGTAACCAAGTGTGAAGCGTGCCAGTTCCATGCAAAACAGATTCATCAGCCAGCTCAAGCTCTCCAAACAATCCCTTTGTCCTGGCCCTTCTCGGTCTGGGGGCTCGATATCCTCGGCCCTTTTCCCCGAGCCGTCGGGGGCTTCGAGTACTTGTACATTGCAATCGACAAGTTCACGAAGTGGCCAGAAGTGGAGCCAGTGAGGAAGGTGACCGCGCAGTCAGCAGTCAAGTTCTTCCGGTCGATCGTCTGCCGTTTCGGAATCCCCAACAGAGTCATCACCGACAACGGGACACAGTTTACAAGTCGCGCCTTCATGCAATACGCCCAGGATCTCGGCGCCAAGGTTTGTTTCGCTTCGGTTGCTCACCCCAGGAGCAACGGTCAAGCGGAAAGGGCCAACGCTGAAGTGCTGCGCGGACTCAAGACCAGGACCTTCGACAGGCTGCACAAGTGCGGAAGAAATTGGATTGAGGAGCTGCCGACGGCTCTTTGGTCGATCAGGACGACACCAAGTCGAGCCACCGGACAGACACCTTTTGCTCTAGTCTATGGAGCGGAAGCAGTTATCCCCACGGAACTCGTATACGGATCTCCTCGGGTGCTCGCTTATGACGAGCTCGAGCAAGAGCGGCTGCGCCAAGATGACGCGCTGCTCCTTGAGGAAGGACGTCTCCAGGCTGCGGTACGAGCCGCTCGATACCAGCAAGCCTTGCGTCGCTACCATAGCCGCAAGGTCAAGGCCAGGAGTCTCGAAGAAGGCGACCTTGTTCTTCGGCGCGCTCAGTCGGCCAAGAATTCCAACAAGTTGACGCCAAAGTGGGAAGGACCTTATCGGGTGAGACGAGTCACGAGGCCTGGCGCTGTCCGCCTCGAGACCGAAGAAGGCGTACCAGTGAGCAACTCCTGGAACATAGAGCATCTTCGCAAGTTTCACCCGTGAGGCACGGTTGCCGTGACCCGCTCCGGCAACCATCGGTTTGTACAGGCCTTGCCGCTGTTGCATGTAACCCCTTGTACAAAGCCAGGCGAAGCCCCTGGCACCAGATAAAGTTGCCCTGTCAGGCGACCTTGTTCTTAGGCACGTTCAGTCGGCCAAGAATCATAACAAGTTGACGCCGAAGCAGGAAGGCCCTTGTCGGGTGGAACGAGTCGCGAGGCCCGGCGCTGTCCGCCTCAAGACCGAAGAGGGCCTACCAGAGAGCAACTCCTGGGAATATAGAGCATCTTCGCAAGTTCCGCCCGCTAGGCGCGGTTGCCGCGATCCGCTCCGGCAACCACCGGTTTGTACAGGCCTTGCCGCTGCTGCATGTAACCCCTTGTACAAAGCCAGGCGAAGCCCCTGGCACCAGATAAAGTTGCCCTGTTAGGCGACCTTGTTCTTAGGCACGTTCAGTCGGCCAAGAATTATAACAAGTCGACGCCGAAGCAGGAAGGCCCTTATCGGGCGAGACGAGTCGCGAGGCCCGGCGCTGTCCGCCTCAAGACCGAAGAGGGCCTACCAGTGAGCAACTCCTGGGAACATAGAGCATCTTCGTAAGTTTCGCCCATAAGGCGCGGTTGCCGTGATCCGCTCCGGCAACCACCGGTTTGTGCAGGCCTTGCCGATGTTGCATTTAAGCCCTCGTACAAAGCCAGGCGAAGCCCCTGGCCGAAGATAAAGAAGCGCTGGCGCCCTAGATTTTAGCATGCATGCTGAGTCAGAGTCTCGTCCTTGGTTAGGGTTGTCAGTTCCTAACTGTCGCTAACCCCTAACTTAGAGGTCGAGCCCGCGTCTTTTTCCCGTCCTTTCCCTTTGGCTCGCAGGAATTGAATGTCCTTGCCGGGCCGCTCAAGGACAAGGAAGAGGAGAAGGGCGAGCCAACACCTACGCCCCGGCGAGCCAGAGTCGCCGGGGGCTGCAACCTCAGATAAGTTTTTGCATCCCTCATCATGCATTCTCTTATGGACTGAGGGATTTGAGAGCCTCCTTTCCTCCTGGAAAGCTACCGTGCTCTCTTAGCGGCAAGCCCCAGAGCGCGTTCCTGGGGCCCGTTTCGGTAGCAGCCGCGGCAGCAAGAAGGAGGGAAGCGAGGGGCCGGAACCCGCCTGCTCCCCGCCTCCGCCAAGGGCGTGAGAAAGGTCGAGCAGTGCGGGGGGGCGGCTGGGCCTGTTGCCGGGCGAGAACTGTCTATCTTAACGATGTGAAGGATTCGTTCCTTACCGCGGTTTCCACCCGCGAGACAAATGATCCGGCAAACATCCCCTCTTCATTAAAAACATTCCACTCAGGTACAGTTCAGAGAGAATGAAAAACATGAAAAGAGGGATTACAAGGCTTAAACGCAACTAAGGCCCGAAGGCTTACAAGCTGAAAAGAGATAAGGTGCCCGTAATCCCTTTCTTGTCTCTCTCCTCAGGAGGTAGGGCAAGAAGGCGAAGAGGGCGAAAGGGGCACCTAGATGAGCTACGGGTGGCAGAAGGCACCAAGAGAAGATCCGGGGGCTCCGCCCGGGGGTCTCCGGAGGCTGAAGAAGACGGAGGCGCCGGAGGCAGAGCTGGAAGATGAGGCAGCGGCCTTGCCGCCAGCCTCTTCCTCTTCCGCAGCCTCGCCACTCCGGCCGCCCGAGGAGATCAAGCCCCCGGCAAGAGGAGCTTGCCGGGCCGAAGAGAAGACCCCGGCGGTCGTCACCGAGAGCAAGGGTGATGGCGGCGTCTGGGGGCGCATCTGGAACACGAGGCACCGGAGCGTCAGCCAGCTGTCGAAGTCAGCCCGTACTCCGACTTCGCGGCCTTCGACGTCCGCCCTCTATCCTCCTCAGCAGCCCCCCCCTACGCCAGTCGCCCAAGGAGACGACCCCGGGGAGTTCACGGAGCCCGGCGCGGTCGATGGGGCCGCCGGCGCCACCCGGAGCTGCAGCCGACGCCTAGTCGTACCCGTCATCCCGGCGGCTGCTCCCCTCGTCGTCGCTGTCGCTCCCCTCCTCGTCACTCTCGCTCGAGGAGGAGCCTTCGCTGTCGGAGGAGCTATCTTCGCAGCACCGGGCCCGGATACCGAAGCCCCAGAAGGCCTTGACGGAGAGGAGGTCCTCCCCCACTAACTTAAAGTGGAGGATGAACCCCTCCGTCAAGCTGTGTATCCGGGCGAACGTCTTCCACCCGCGGCCCAGACACACCACGCCGGGGGCTCGGGACTCGACGTGGACTCGCGTCCCGCTGATCCCGCAGCCCCTCATGCGCAGGTTTAGCGTCTCGGGCTGCTCCACCTCCAACACGTTCGCGAATGGAGCGGGAAGCCGGAGGTGGCGACGAGGCGCCCGGCGCAGCCTGATAATGAACTCACAGGGGTCGTCCCCGAGATGGACCGCGGGAAGGAACGGAGCCGCTGGCGGGGGCGAGGGCGGCGCACCGATCCGTCCGCCCCGAGCGCCTCGGCCCCGTCCACGACCTCGTCCGCGACCTCGCCCTCTCCCTCTTCCCCCGACGATCGGCTCCGCCGCCGCGGGCGCAAGGGGAGGAGGGGCGCGTTGCCGAGCAGACACCCTTGCGGCAACCGAAGAAGAACCAAGGTTCCCCCCCTCCATCGCAGATGGGGGAAGGAAACCAGAAGCAGAAGGAGGAAGGAGATGGAGTGCGTATTTCCGTCGCCCCCTCTCGCTCCTTATAAAGGAGCGGAGTGGGACCGCGGCCGCCCCGCTCCTCCAATAGAAGCGGAGGAAGGGCAGGCGACTGGGGCCGACCCACTGCATCGGCCCGCGCCGGCCCGACTCCCTGCCTCCGCCGCCGCAACCCCGAGCGCATGAGGACCGCGTGGTGGGCGCGCAGAACCGAGGCGACGGGTGGGACGACCTCTCCCCATCCCGTGACTATGGGGAACGGACGCCTCGGAAACCGCGCCCCACCCCCGTTCGTTTATTGAGCCGCGCCTCCGCACCTCCCTCCACTTAAAGAGGGAACGGGCGTTTCCGCCCCCACGACGCCGCGGTAAGCGCGCGCCGCCTGGGGAAGGCGCGGCGGATGCGGAGTTAAGGAACAGCGCGACCAAGGCCATGCGTGCCCGTGCACCGTTAGGGCCTGGCCCAACAACGCTCGGCACCATGTGTGGCCCAGGCCCGGGGGCTCCTGTCGGTGTACTAAAGCAGGGGTACCTTAGTACCCCAGACTTGTGCACGGGCAGTCGTAGCACCCTGCGGCAAGGCCCGCCCCGGAAGCGCCAAGAGAAGACCAAGCATTCAAGACAAGGCCCCCGGCAAGAGGAGCTTGCCGGGCCAAGAAGACGAGGCCCCCGGCAAGAGGAGCTTGCCGGGCCAAGAAGACAAGACCCCGGCAAGAGGAGCTTGCCGGGACGATCCCGCCGTGGCGCGCCAAGCGCCCCGGCAAGGCCTGACAGCTGGCACGCTATCAGGCACAGGAAGACGACCCCCGCGGCAAGCCACTTGCCGCGGCAAGATCGCCACCTCAAGACTGCGCTCCAGCTCGCCCGCCCACGCGTCACTCTGGGGCTTCCCCCGAGGGCACGTGGCGAGGCACCGCGCAGCCTGGGGCATGCAGCGGCATGCAGCCGCCCTCGTGGCGAACGGTGGCGCACCTAACGGTCCGCCTCGGTGCTGTCCGGGCGACCGTGACGGGCATTTAATGCCCTTGTCCCCTACCGTCAGTAGTAGGTATGATAACACTGTGCCGCACTGTAGCGCCACCGTTCCCACACTATTACAGCTACCACCCCTCTTACACTTTTACCCCTTTCTCTTACGTTGACACCTGTCGGTGACCCCTTTGCGCTATAAAAGGAGGCCCGTGTGCAACGTAGAAGGGGTTCGGTTCCGGAAGGGTTCCGAGGGTTCGGAGATTCGGCATCCAGACAGCCATACGCTCGGTGCAGCTAGCTCCCGAGCTCCCCAGTTCAATACAACCAAGCAGGAGTAGGGTTTTACGCGTCCATCGCGGCCCGAACCTGGGTAAATCGCTCGTGTGCCCGTCTCGATCTGCTCTCTGTGCTCCCTCCGCCCCCCTCACCGGACAACGGAAGGGGCTCCGGCCCCATAGGTGCTCGCGGGGGGACGCCCGTCCGCCCCGACAGGATGCAACGGGCCGGATTGCGAAATGGGCCATTGAGCTCCTGCCATTCGACATCACATACAAACCATGTAGAGCCATCAAGTCCCAGGTACTGGCCGACTTCGTCGCCGAATGGACAGAGGCTGAACTCCCTAAAGAGTACGGCGCGTATTCCAACTAGGTGATGCATTTTAACGGCTCCAAAATGTTGGCAGGGCTAGGGGTGGGCGTCGTATTAACATCCCCCATAGGAGATATCGTCCAGTATGTAGTCCAAATATTATACACAGACTCCAACAACATAGCCGAATACGAGGCCTTGCTACATGGCCTCCGGATGGCCGTATCAATGGGCATACAACGCCTGGAGGTGCGCGGGGACTCAACCCTCGCAATATCCCAAATTAATGGAGACTTCGATGCCAAAGATCCAAATATGGCAGCTTATCGCAATGTCGTTTTGAAGATGTCGGCTCGGTTCAAGGGACTCGAATTTCATCACATCGCCCGCGAAACTAACCAGGCGGCAGACGTCCTTGCTCGCATCGGCGCTAAGCACAACCGCGTCCCACCTAACATCTTCCTTGAAAGACTCTTTAAGCCATCTGTGGTATGGCAAGGGGGAGATAGCAACGACAATCCCGTTCCGAACACAAACACAGATAACAAACACGCCGATATCATCGGAGGCTGAACCACCGAAGTAACACCATCGGCCCACCTCATTATGGTAGTAATTGCCCCGTGGACTGAACCATTCTTGGCCTACTTTCATAGGAAGGAGCTCCCAGAAGATCAGAATGGGCTCACCACATAGTCCGGCGTTCGAAGGCCTATAAAGTTCACGAAGGAGAGCTCTACAAGAAAAGCACTATCGGAGTCCTTCAAAGGTGTATCTCCGAGGAGGAGGGGCGGCAACTCTTGGTAGAAATTCACGCCGGTCTCGGTGGGCACCATGCCGCAGCCCAGGCACTTGTCAGCAAGGCCTTCCGTATAGGAATTTACTAGCCCGCGGCCCGGGCAGACGCACATGACCTCGTCCAGCGCTGTGTCGGATGCCAACTCTTCGCCAACCAAAGCCATATGCCCCCAACCGCTCTACAAAAAATCCCCATTACATGGCCCTTTGCGGTCTGGGGCTTGGACATGGTCGGGCCCCTTAAAGGGGGAAGCCATAAGAAAAAATATCTACTAGTCATGGTGGAAAAATTCACCAAGTGATAGAGGCTAGACCGGTTAAAACGGCCGAGTCCGGACCGGTGATTGCATATATATCCGATGTGGTACACCGTTATGGTGTACCGCACAGCGTCATCACCGATAACGGTTCAAATTTCATAGCTGATGAGGTGAAAAACTAGTGTGCTAATCTGGGCATTAAGCTTGATTACGCCTTCGTCTACCACCCGCAAACAAACGGTCAAGTCGAGCGAGCTAATGGTCTTATTATGAGCGGCATCAAACCCAGACTAGTGCGGTCTTTGAAAGAATCAGACAAACACTGGGTCCAGGAGCTCGACTCCGTACTCTGGGGACTGCGGACCACGCCCAACCGCACTACCGGATACACACCTTTCTTCATGGTGTACGGCGCAGAGGCTGTATTGCCCTGCGATATTATACATGACTCACCTCGAGTGCGCATGTACGAAGAGAAAGAGGCCGAGTTGGATCGGCAGGACAGCCTGGATGCCCTAGAGGAGGAGCACGACGTCGCCAAAGCCCATTTAGCATTTTATCAACAGCAGGCTCGAAGATATCAAAGCAGAGAAGTACGGGCCAAGACTTACAACGTCGGCGAACTCGTTCTACGCTTGCAGGAGAAGAAAAAGGACAAACTCAAGCCCAAATGGGAGGGTCCCTTCATAATTGACAAAATTCTTACCGGAGGATCGTACCGTCTTCGGGACGCATCAGACAATCGCCTAGAGCCGAACCCCTGGAACACGTCCAGACTCTGAAGGTTCTATGCCTAGCGCCGAACCCTTTGTTAGTATCCTTCTCCCTTGTAGTTTCCCTAACTCTTTCCCCCTTTTACATAATTATTTTCTCTTTAAAGCTCTCATTCGGCTCGACCAAACAGTGCTGACGTACATTTTTTTACATATGTACGCCCATTATACCTGGGGGCTTCTTTCACAGAAGCTTGTTAATATTACTTCCCGAAGCATCAAGCTCATCAGACATACATGTTTTCCCGTATGTCTTTTTCTTCACCATTATATGCATCGATATGACTTAAGTTTTGGCCAAGCTGGGTTGCCTGGCTCCTGTGCTTACCCCTACGTTCCCGTTTGTTCGGCTAGGTGGTAAAGGGAGCACCTCTGCGATTGTTACTGTCGGGTCATCTGGATGTGTACCTCAGACTGGGTGAAGCCAAAAGCTAGCGTTCTTAAGGGAATATTCGGTCAGTGGGTGAAAACTATTTTTTGCACTCACTCCATCGTGAACCCCCAGAAGCTATACACACTGTGATTTTCACATCACAATCCAGACATGTCTACTAATGCATGCACACCCAGGGAATGGAACCCTTAATGGAACTATTCTCCCTGGAAGATGTTTCTTACAATCTCAATGTAATATAACATAACTAGTCGGATACAACTTGTCTGTTCAAGCAACTATGACCCCTACGCTTAGATTTCCGCGCATACCCCGGCCTATTTGACCATGACGGTATTCGGAAACACTCGCACCTTCGGGTCCGGAGGTTGAAGCAAAAAGGTCTGTCATGACAAATGATATACAATTCGGCTAGAAATTCCACATGGCGAGGAAAGTACATAGTCACTTGGACTCACACACTTCTGCCTCTACACCATCTAACAGGCAATCTAATTTACAATCCTGCTAGCAATATCTGGCGGCCACCTCTACTTGGTCATATAATAAACTAACAGGAATTTCTTCCCCATTTGACCCTACCGGTTCGACCCGCGCCATGTGATTAGGATAAAGCTTGGTATACCAAGTTTTCACCATGGCCCAAGCCTCTCGCGCACCCTCTCGGTAGGTAGATATCTTCCATAGCCGGATATGTCGCCGCGCTCCTTTAAACAGCTCTACAAGCTCCTCCATACTTCCTGGAGGTGAGGCGGATGGCCAAAGAGCCTTGGCAACACTCCGCATCGCCAGTCACGCTTGTTCGTGCACTTGCGACAGCTTTTGCAGCAGATCACTCGATGATCCAGACACCTCCTCTTCAGGACGGCCCATTAATATACCTGCAGTCATAGCTACATCAGTTTCTCCTATCTCCGAACTACTTTCAAAATAGTTCAGATACATACTGAATATACCGCCTCGCAGCCTCTTGTTTTCCTTCACGGAATTGGCTAGCTGGGCCCGCACATCTTTTAGCTTTTCGCCTAGCTGGGTCTTGCAATCCTGGAGCTGGTTTTTCTCAATAATGGCCTGCTTCAGCACACGATCGCTTGTAGCTTGTAGCCTTTTGGCTTCTTGCTCATTCGCTTGCACGATCTCCAACGCCTCTTTGAGTCCCCCTGGCCATTATGTCATGGTATAAGCAAAAATGTAAATATTCTGGGCATATAAGTATATTTTCTCATTGGAGGGGAATATTACCAGGTGACACCTTCTTGAACTCTTTTAGTTCGGCGGTAGCAGCATTTAGCTGCGTCCGACATTGTTCCAGCTCTTGGGATAGCAGGTTGTTCTTCTCCGTAAGAACATGTTCATACAACGCTCCTTAAATCAGGTGTACCAACTGCTTTCAGTCCCGGGGGCTACTGGCATAGGCTATCCTTTTCGATAAAGTAACCTTACCTGCACATCTGTTAGATATTGCCTCGTGGCTTTTCTAAGCCCGTCTCGAGCAGCTTGGATGTATGCGTCGCCCGAGCTAAAGGCATTAAATGCCTCATCCGAGAACTTCGGGTCTCATAAAACAGCCCTGCAGCACCGATGATTCATGGCGCTCTCTACTTCCGAGTTGGTAACGGACATATTGTCTGAACCCTTGGCCGAAGGGCAGTCCGGCTGTGTTTCTACATCGGCCAGCGTCTCCCCGACCGGATCTAAATCTTGGTCGTTGGGAACGCGGCCGGCCGGACCCCCGGACACAGTTCGGCGAACCTTTTTCCTGTAATCGAACAGGCGCATAAGTCACAGTCGGATACGGCCGCTGAAAAATATATTTATCCGTACCTCCTCGACGAGGTCCCGGCGGTGCCTTCACCAGCCCTCCTCTTCGAAGGCTTGCCCGGGGCAGGAACCAATTTTTTTGGTATCGTCAAACGCCTCCCCTGTAAAACGCGCGACAATGCGGTGGGTGAGGCAGAGTAAGAACGCCCTTTTAGAAAAGGTGTTTCTTGATCACATACCCGTGAAGCAGGAAGAAAACCAGGATAATCGGCGATGACGGCCACTTCCGTGCCATCATATCTCATCTGGTAAAACACCCCCTCCGC
This sequence comes from Aegilops umbellulata, assembly GCA_032464435.1. Lineage (NCBI taxonomy): Eukaryota > Viridiplantae > Streptophyta > Magnoliopsida > Poales > Poaceae > Aegilops > Aegilops umbellulata. The sequence goes on along the minus strand of CP136058.1, from coordinate 151,855,837 downwards.
GAGCACCACAAATATATCCGGATCCTCTTCGAACCTGGGATCAAGCTCCCGGTTGTGGTCCTCCAGCTGTGGGGCGGGACTATGGAATCCCTTGGTGACCTTTCGCCAGTGCTGTCATAAGCAAACAAACCAGAAATTTATCAAAGGCAATTCGGAGATGGAGGGAGTAAAAACAGAGGGGTCGGACCTTACCCAACTGGGAGGGTTATACATAGAACACCCGTCTGTGAGCTTGATGCGAAGAAATTCCTTTTCCTCCCCTTTGAACAGTTCGGCTAATATCTTAGGCAAAGCGGCAGTGGTATCCGGGCCTTTCCAGCCACAGCGAGAGGCGTCATCCTCCCCATTGTAGCCCCACATGGGAAACCCTCTGTATTGGAGCGGCTGAACCCCTCATGCTATGGAGATCGCCATCACCTCGATTACTGTGAGCCCGGACTGAGCGAGCTCTTTTATCTTGCTCATTAGCTAACGAACCTCCGCGTCGTCTCCTTCTTCAAGACTCCGGGGATGCCAACTGTGGCGTTTCTTCGGCGGGATGACCGCAAATTCGAGAAGACCCTTTTGAACCGGATCGGGAAGCGGAACATCCTCGATATAGAACCATTCAGAGGGCCAGCCATCGGATGCCTTCCTTGGTGCGCCGGATGGATATCCGGTATCGGCGACGCGCCATACTTTGGCTCCGCCCATTTCAAAAATAGACCCTTCGTGATTGCGCGGGATGAGGCAGAACAACTTCCTCCACAACTCGAAATGAGCCTCGACGCCTAGGAATAATTCACACAAAGCGACATAACCCGCAATGTGCAGAATGGAGGCCGGAGTGAAGTTGTGCAGCTAGAGGCCGTAGTACTCCAGAAGCCCTCGGAGGAAAGGATGGATTGGAAATCCAACGCCTCTTAGCAGGTAGGGGACGAAACACGCTCGCTCTCCCTGGACAGATTGTGGAAGTCCTCTGCCTGAGCCCCCTCATTGAAGGAAGCTAGCCCCGTCCGAGCAGGGACTAGATCTGCAGGGGGAAGGAATCCCTGCGTTTGCAACTTCGTCAACTGGCTATGAGACATAGAACACCTCTCCCACTTGCCTTTCTCTGGGCCGGGACGAGCGGAGGAGCTAGGAACGCTGGCCATGCTGGAATGGTCTCTCCTAAGCAGTCTCTGGAGATTTCTTCTGCGTGGCGCTGGATGGATCTAGATCTAATCCCTTTAAATAGGTGCCCTTCCTTATGTAGAGGGGCTGTTATTCGCAAAAATACCCTGACTTTCCACATTCGCTTGACACGTGGAGGATGAAGATTATTTAAAATGCGCGGAAGCCAAGGAGGCGACATTGGATCAATGGCCGAATACATTACTTGGAGATCATCGAAGGAGGAATCCGCCTTGCAATGCCGAAGACCATGTGCGTGCCGAGCACCTCGCTATTGAAGACTGGTTCGAGGGCTACTGAGGGAGTCCTGGACTAAGGGGTCCTCTTGTGTCCGGCCTGTTATCCATGGGCCGGACTGATGGGTTGTGAAGATGTGAAGGCCGAAGACAATACCCGCGTCCGTATTGGACTCTACTTGGCGTGGAAGGCAAGCTAGACAACCTATTATGAAGATTCCCTCCTATGTAACCGACCTCATATAACCCTAGATCTCTCCGGTGTCTATATAAACCAGAGAGCATAGTCCAGATAGGACAGATTCATTGCCATATACTCATAGGCTAGACTTCTAGGGTTTAGCCATTACGATCTCGTGGTAGATCAACTCTTGTAATACTCATATTCATCAAGATCAATCAAGCAGGAAGTAGGGTATTACCTCCATAGAGAGGGCCCGAACCTGGGTAAACATTGTGTCCCCCGTCTCCTATTACCATCGATCTGTGGGGACCCCGACTCATGAGTCGTGATCACCGAATGCACGTGTACAGTGATCCCAGAGATCAATGCTCACTGAACACACAGAAGCTGAATAACAAGAGTCTTACATCCATACATACCGTATTACACAAGTAGGACCATTATGGTCAAGTCTTGAGTATAACATTGCAGCGGAAATCTTCGTTGATAACTTGGACCCATGCCATCTGCCTTAACCCTACAGGCATTCTGACTGGGAAGCGTCCTAGCTCGCATGTTCGTCACAAAGTATTCTTCATCATATCCTGTTCTTTCATGCCTGGCCAATAAAATAACCAGTGGCAAGCCAATGAGTACTTTGAATGTACTCGCAAGCAACCCATGTTTTGGCTCAAGATACAACAATGCATGATATAGGTAATTTTTTGCGGAAAGCTAGTTTTGAGTGCAATGACATGTTCAACAACTTGTAAGACATGCACCAGGAGAGTTCAAGAGGACAGGTAACAGATATCAACATAAAGGGAGTGGGCTCCGACCCAACTCATCTATGTCAAGTCCTTTGACTTGACCCATGTAGTTCTTCCCATACACATAGGTTTGTAAACAAGTGGACGTAGCCCAAGAGCGGTTACCCAACTATCCTTGACCGTGGACACAGCTATTCGAATAGTTTTACACTCTGTAGAGGTTGCACACTTTACCCACAAGATCCGGGGAACTTCCGTGTCATCCACGACCTGCGGTACCTCAAGTACCCAGGGTAAGCACCCAATCACTATCTTTCCCTAGACGACACTAACATGGAGTCCACTCGTTGTTCCGTATCCTCACGATGTACATCATGCGAGACTCACTCGAGATCGTAACATCCGAGAGGGGACACAACGGTGTATCCGGTGCCCTGTGAAAACAGTCATGGCCGCCCTACCTGGCACGACCCCGTCCCGAGAGAGAGCACCAACTCTCCCCCATCACTAGTAATGCGGGCTCCAAGCTAGTATCGACCTAGGTAATCAATAATGCCCTTTCCCATATAAGGTTAGAGTGGTTGCGCATGTAAGGTTGGAATAACGGTTGCAACTTAAACCAATCCGTTTTTTAAAACAACACACACATTTGCCTCGGTATACCACTTTGTTATCAAGTGGCTACCCAACTCATCGTCTCCCTCGGGCATAAGTGGCACCCGGCGGGGTTTTTGAAAAGTCCTTTGAAAATACTCTGTCTCCATCACTATGCATATTCCCGTCCCTTTTTGCGTAGCACTACTTAGCATCCTATCTACTCCCACCGGCATAACCCTCATAAGAAGGTAGGGTCATGCATAATGCAGGTATCAACGAGGAAGTAACGAAGGCAATCCACCAAAGTGGTTACCATCTCATCATGATTCCGAAGCAACAATAATAAAGTGCTATATGACATGCATAAAAAGGGTTTCATAGACATGGTCAAAGGGCTGCTTGCCTGTTTTAACAAAGTCTTCGAGGTCTTCAAATATCTCTGGTCCAACTCCGAGCATTTCGTCTACTTCGTCAACTATCATCAAAAGCAACCACAATAAGCAAACACAACAAGGTAGAAAATAAAAGTGCTCTAAAAATATTGATTTGACTTTTCTAGGGCATCTCTGGTTATATGAAAATTAACCGGAGTGGTTTCATTGGAATTGGGTCAGTGGATATTTCTAAACATTTCAATATGATGGAATCAAGGGGTTTATGGATTTGCAAGAAGTGTACAAAAATATATTTTTGAAAAATGAGCAAAGGCACCCATTTAACAAAGGATGATTTTAGAAGCATCTAGGAATTGGTTTCACTGGATTTGGAGTTGAGATGATTTTCCTATGAATTTGCAAAGTTGGCTATATATGAAGAAATAGACCATTATTTGAGGTGATACAGAAAGTATTAGTAAAAATGTTCAAAAACTAAGTTTTGAACTTATAGACATCTAGGATTTTGAATCATGGAATTTGGATCAATTTTGAGCTCTCTGGGATTTTCTAAAGTTCATCACAGAAATAGGAAAACAAGATTTGATAAATGTTTGTGAAGAAAAAGTTCCTGGAAAAATGTGCAAGTTGCACCATGAGATAGATTATGATTTTATGAGCTACTAGAAATTTGAATCATCAAATTTGGAGTCCATCTGAATTTTCTAGAGATTTTACAATATTTATAAAAATAGAAAAAGGAAGAAAAGATGTCAACCTTATAAAGCGCACTGGGCGAGGCTTAGCGCCAGAACCCACTGGGCCGGCCCAGCTGCTCGGCTGCACGCACGAAGGCTGCCACGTCGAAGGCGGTTTTGCGGAAGTACGCCAACGCGCAGGGGAGGCGGATCCGGCTGACGGCGCTTCCACTTAAACGGTCGGGCCCGCTGACCGAGTCGCCGACCTGCGGGGCCCACCCGCAGGGTCGTCTCCTTCCTCCCGCCCAAATGGAACAGAGGCAGGAGGGCTCGGCCGCTGCTCGTGCCGGCGACCCAGGCGGTCCCTGGCGACGCTCTCCGCACCGGCGCGTTCAGTGCGATGAGGCGCGCCCGTCCATGTGCTTCGCACCCGCGGAGGAGCTTGGGATATCACGAATTTTGCCGACGGCCGGCGGCGATCCTTTGGCTGTGGAGGAGGATAGGGGACGCGGGAGAGAGAGAGGGCTGATCCAGAAGGACTAGGGGAGGGGGAGAGAGTGAATGGGAATAAGGGAGAGACCAGGGGAGGCCCTATAAGGCGAGACCATGGTGCACCGTGAGCCAAGCTCATGGGTGCCCGCGGAATCGGTCCTGGGGACCGTTGGGAGGGGCCAAGCTGGGTCAATGGCGCTCGTGGAGTCCGTCCTGGAGCGAGGGAAGTGAGAGGGGGAGCGGGGCGAGGTCAGAGGCAGGCCAGCCGCATGGCCAGGGAGTGGCCGAGTCGGGCGGTGCTCGGGCACGCGACGGCGGCTCAAAGGAGAGAGAAGGAGGAGGGGGCCGACCGCATAGCGTGTCACGCCCGCCGAGGTGGCCTCGGGGGACACGCTGGGGAGGCCCGAGGTGGCCGGAGGTGCTTGGCAGGGGGCGGCTACAGTGCGGGAGCGCACTGTAGCGCGCTCTAGAGCGCCCAAATGGCCGGCATGGCCATTTCTATGCAATGTGGGTGCCCCCAAGCATGTCCATCAGGTCTAGGAGGGAGTAAAGAAAGGGGAGAGGGCCTTGGATGCCCTGGACAGCCAGTAGGAGAGGAGAGAGGTTGAGGGAGAGAGAGAAATGGGCTGTCCAGAGAGAGGAAGTGGGGTTTTACCCCTCCAATAATTGAGCAATGGCCAAGGGAGAGTTACTGGAGGTAGGAGAAGACTAGGAGGAGCTGTGGTAAAAAGTTGAGCTCAAGGAGATTAGTGGAAGGGGTCAAAATGGTGTTTTTGGAAAAATGGCAGAAGGTGTTTGTTGCTTGTTTGGGCAAGGAAGAGGATTCCATTTGGCATGAGACTCCACAGGGTGAAATGACACATATAATTAGGGCCTTCCACCAATTTGGAGCTTATTTGGGCAAAGTTGCCAATGCAACTTTTGTAAACCCTAGAAATTAGCAGAAATGAACTTGTGTAGATCTAGTTGAGCAAATCACTTCCCTTGATGCACCACTTGGTGTAGTGGCCTCATTTGGTCATGTGAACATGCCCACAAAAGTTGGGGTCAAGGAGAGAAAGTTGGCAGTACAAACTTGTTCAAATTTGATTCTGGTCAAAGAGGGTTTTGGGGTACTTTGATCAAGATAACATTCTCTCCAACTTGTGCCATTTGGTCTATATGCATTATTACACCATTTGAGCATGTGCACCAAGTTTGAGAGCATTTGGACATGTTTGACAGTGCAAAAATATTCAAACTTGAAAAAGGACAGAAGTGGTTTTGAGAGAGTTTCATGGGGTTATACTATTCTCCGTGACATGGTACTTGGCAATATCATCAAAAATGTCATATGTGACATGTTAGAATTTTCTTGGATTTTTATGAAAATATTTCCTGTAGAAATATTTCAAATCCTTGAAATGAGCAGAAATGATTTTGGGAGGTTTTGTCCAATATTTTGATCATGACCATGTGTTGAAACTCATATATATGGAAAATATATGTCCATTGAGTCTCCCTAATTTTTATCAAATATTTTTAAAGCTTTAAAATAATTTTAACCTATTTAATACCATTTCTGGCCTTAAGAAAAAGCCTTTAAATAAAATAGGAAAATAACTTTTAAAATTATATTTTTGTGGTTTCTGGGTATCCTATATCTAATAGGGGTCAAATACATTTTTGGAAAGATTTTTACTGCCCTTAATTAAGTACTTGCAGTGCAAACCTCAATCAAGGGTTTTTTGGAAAAATAATTTTTGAAAATACTATTTGGCCAAATTATTTTTGTAAGAAAATACTATATTGCACTATACACATGGCATGATCATTGGGAAGTGGTTTTGGATCAAGGAGAAGGAGTATAAGAGTTGGAGGATTTATTTGATTTTTAGAGCACTTGCAAACAACACACAAAAATCAAATCAAGCAAAGTCCAAAACACTCAAAAGTTTTTGTCAAACCACATTTTATCATGATTTATTAGCTTAAGTGTTGTGGCATGAAAATCAGGGTGTGACAGACCTACCCCCCTTACAAGAATCTCGTCCCCGAGATTCCCAGACTAGGCGCGGAAAGGAATACGGAAACTTGGATCTGGGGTAGTCTTCACGTCCTCATACTGCTTCTGCTTCCGAGTGGTGCCCCATTGAACCTTGAAGTACTTGATGTTGTGGCTTTGTGTTTGTCGTCTTGCTTGATCCAGATTGCAATTGGGGTCTCTCGCGTATGTCATATTGGGCTGGAGGTCGATGGCTCGGTGATCGATGCCCTGGTAGGGATCGGGCTAGTTAGGAAGTTGGAAACACTTTCGGGGATGTGTCGCGTGGAAAACGTTGTGCACAGTGGGTAACTCCGGTGGTAACTGTAGTTGGTAGTCGTCTACTCTTCGTCTCGAAGTGAGCCAAAAGGGGTTGTTGAACCTTGGAGTGATCTCGAAGAGGGCCGATGAATCTTGGCGTGGGTTTCCTTGTCATGAAAATGCTTGGTTCCCTTGAGAGGAGTGGTTTGTAGATATGCACCGTCTTTGACAAGGAAGTTCACTTCTTTGACGATGATGTTTGGTATAGTTCTTCCTCCTTGACATGGCGGTCTTCAGATGTTCCTTAACCGGCTGAACGGTTCTTCTTCCATCTTCTGGTAGGCAAGTATATCACCAAATATCGATGACAACCAGCTTGTTCGAGTACTCCGTGAAGACTCGCCCACGGGGTACATAGGGTATAGGTTGGGGTATCGGTGGTGGTCACGGTTGAGTGTTGGCCAGGGTCTACTTGACCCAGAGCCAAAGCCCATGGTTGTGATTCCTACCATATCATGGCTTGGTGGGGCTTAAGGGTTTCAAGGATTCTAGTGTGCGAGCGAACGTTTGTCACCTTATCCTTAAGCACGGTTCCTGAGATGCCAATTGTTCTATCTAGTCATTTAAACAAATATCCTTATACCACCGAAAGCATCAACTCTTGTAGGTCAGCTCCAATCATCACTCATGTTATTCATATCCTCATGACTCCCAAGAGGAGGTCTAACAAAATCATATATGTCTACGATCCCCAAACTCATATGTATGGCTACCCCTAAAAATCCATGGGTAGAGCATATAAGCTGCTAAGCTTGAATTTAATCACCACAATCCAAGTGCTCGGTCTATTAATCCAAGGTCCATGATAAAGCATCTCTATCCTAAGGAAACACGTCGTATGCCACTCCAGGATCTTGTTTCCTTCCTATGAATCAACTCCAATAGCCCATTAACTTCCATCAATCACTACACAATCCATTAATTCTACAAATCCAATGTCTATGGTGTTCCACATGATCTCCTAGTGTCCTATAATCCCCAGATACTTGAAAGGGCTGCCTTACTATTGTCAGTCCACCAATTTCCATTATCATGATCAAGTAAACTCCAAGATCAAGCTCATACATATCCCTAGATAAACTCCGACAATTAATCCAATTTATCCAGGGGTAATGAAAGCTATGCTACTCTATAATCATGATCCCACCAAGTTCATCTACCATCATGAAAGCCTCATAATCCACCAAATAGTCTCATATAATTCCTCAAAGTCATTGATATAAACTCATCAAGTCGTTTGTCCTCTGTTCCTATATCCTTAAACTGGTCTTCCCTATGGCATCGTCAGTTCTGGTGTTGTATTAGGATGATAATGTGCTCGTTCACTTTGTCCACTAGTTCCATAATGAACCATGTGTTGTGCAAGGTCTACAGAGGCTTAACTGGTTCTCTTGCAATTCTATGGGTTAAGCACATGGTTAAGGACACGAGCTGGGGTATCTCGTGAAGTCTCGAAGGGTCTAGGAATGGGTTTCTAGTCTGGAGGGTTAAACATAATTCTACGGGGTTGCACTTGGTCGTGGAGATTGTAGCTGAAGTCTTCATTGCTAGTTGGTTGCCGAGGCAGAATCCCTGGTGTAGCTTGTCTTGCCGGTCTTCGGTTGAGGCGACAGATGAGAGGGAGAAGTAGCATAGAGGAGGGGAATGCCTAAAGGGGGTTCTATAGTGCAAGTGCAAACAAGCAAGTGCCGAAAGGGTCAAACAAAAGAAGCAAGGTAAGGAAGGTGATATAGTCGCGTACTTGTTGCCTAGGGCAAAAGTGCAACTTATATCAAAACACAAACAAATAAAAACAAGCAACACACAATCATGGTTCTATTCGAACCATCATATGGACTCGACTGCGCATAGGGGGTACACGACTCATCCTACCCTAGGGGTTCTCGGACTAAGTGATCGTGCTTTACTTCGTGCCTCATGCAGTCTTCTGGATTTTTCCTCAGGTGTCGCTATGTCTTTTGTAGTTGTTTGCTGAAATGATCCGGGTTGGCCTGAAGAATCTTCAACACTTCTCGCATGATGAGATGATGGGGTGAATGTGGCTCCTCGTAGCTGGCATTGACTTGGTATTCTCTTGTCCTCTTAATCATGATGATCCCGTTTTGTCTTCTAAGCCGTCGATGGTACCAGGTAGGTAATCCTTTATGCAACGATATTAACAAGGCATAGTAGAGGTCCAACATGTCGGTTATGTTGATGACAACATCGACACCAAGAGCGGGGGATGAAGAGAATCGTTTTCCTGCTCACTATAGTGAGGCAGACCAAATGGCGAGGTTCTCATCCACCGGTGGTTGTCGATACAACAACGGTAAGGACATAGTTTGAAAATACTATTTGGCCAAATTATTTTTGTAAGAAAATACTATATTGCACTATACACATGGCATGATCATTGGGAAGAGGTTTTGGATCAAGGAGAAGGAGTATAAGAGTTGGAGGATTTATTTGATTTTTAGAGCACTTGCAAACAACACACAAAAATCAAATCAAGCAAAGTCCAAAACACTCAAAAGTTTTTGTCAAACCACATTTTATCATGATTTATTAGCTTAAGTGTTGTGGCATGAAAATCAGGATGTGACACGATCCTAGACGCACAGTTTGGGACCCCCTACCCGAGATCCGCCGGTTTTGACACCGACAGTCCCCATTGTAATCTGTGTCAAATTTTGATCATAAATTTAACTAATGAAATATTAGTGCATGTCACATGCACTAACATTTTATCAGTTAAATCTTTGGTCAAAATTTAGCACAAATTACAATGGTGAGGAATAAACCAGGATGGAGGTACTAGTAGTAGTAGTTTAGAAGCCCAAATAAATGAGTGAGGCGCCTTAATGTCACTCTCCACTGTGACTAGTCTTATGGGAAAAGCTGGGGAAGCCGCCAAAAGAACTGGCCCTAGGAGTAGTAGCTAGGGATACTAGGAGTAGTAGCTAGGGATCGAGTGTGCGAGATGAACCGGAGAAAGTAAATGCAGAGAGATGAAATGCAAAAAAGACAGAGGGATGTGATGGTTGCTTGTCTGTTTATTTTACCAGGCCACTTATTACTGGGAGTGGTTGGGTTTTGTGATATGACGGCTTTACTGCCATGCCACAAGCGGGGTGAAACTCCCATGCAGCGCCGCCCTCTACACTAGTACTACATCGGTCGTGGTTTATCCCCCATTGAATTTGACTGAAGATTTAACTGACAAAATGTTAGTGCATGTTAACAAAAACAATATCGTTGGATTCGTATTTGAACATAGTTTTCAATGATATAATTTTAGGTGACATGCATCATCATTTATCATACTATATATAATGTTAGTTCAATTTTTGGTCGTACTAATCTATAGTAAGATGTCCGTGCGTTGCACGGAAGAGTGAAATGCATTGACTGGGGAGTTGTTTATTTTAACAAAGGATTTGGGGGTCATATCATGTGTAACAGGTATCGATAGGTTTCTTCGGATATTATTTCATCTCTAGAGCTCACAAACAACCAGGTGAAATAGATAAAAAAAGTATCTTTTGCAAACAAAAGCATTCAGCTGTTCAACCTGCATCCAAAACTTGTGAAGAAATAACTCTTATTGTGCTTTGCAAGAGATGATCTTCAAGAATTAGTTTTTGAGTATCCATTGTTATACATGTTGGCTACAGATGACATGGCACTTTCTTATAGTCAACAGTTGGCTATACTATTTAGGTATTAACCATGCACTTATACACCTAGACGGAGGGATTAAATCAGGATGACTTGGAAGGGGGCAGAGGATATGTAAGAAATGGTTCATCATAAGTCTTTCACCAGTATTGTAGTAAAAATTCATACATGGAACATTCTAGACTAAACCATAAATGGATACACTTTTATTCATGTGTGATACTCCAATAGAGCAAGATCATGCATGGAAGTCTCCAGATGCTTAGACAGCGAATTACGTTGAGCAAAGACTAATGATCAACATTTAACTTGATAATTCACATGTCCAGGTGAACCTCCTTGGAGTCCCCATGCACATTGTTGGGGGTCAAATAATACCGTGCGTCTTCCATGTCCACATCGGCAGGAAGGTCCCAGCTCGGCAGAGTCCAAGTAAGCTTGACGTAGCCAGTGTCGCCGCCCACGTACCTCCGAGGGGTAGTAATAGTGAGCGCGCACCCGTACATCGGCCTCGTGCCAGTGTTAGAGTCAGCGGCGTCGCCCCTGACGCACACTACAGAGATGGGGCGGCAGCCTGCGCGGGCCTCACCGGTGCCCACGATCAAGAGGAAGATGTTGCCGTCCTCCTCCGAGACTAGCAGGCGGCGGTGATCCTCCAGCGACTCAGGCATGGTGAACGGGTAGCACGTCTTGTACTTGATGTTCTTCGCCAAGGGCCAGTAGTGACCGCCGCACGCCTGCGTCAGGTGATGCACGATGTCCGCCGGCGAGCCCCAAAACGGCATCGGGCACTCATAGCAGTAGACGAAGGGCTCCTTGGAGGCATCGACCAGGCCGTCCATGAAACGGGAGTGGTTGTAGGGGACGTTCCACCAGTTGAATATATGAGAAAGTTACTACGAGATTTAGTCCGAATAAGCACAAAATAAATCATGATGACTATAACAGAGATTAAACTAATCATGCGGACTAGCATAGTAGATGAACAGATTGAATCTAGGACACGGACTAGAAACATGAATTCTACCACGACTTTGAACAGGAAGGACAGAAACACATACGGTGCAATGAGAGCAGCACCATTGGCGTTGACGTTGACGCCCATGTCGTTGAGGAAGAGGTTGCCGAGGTCGGGGAAGAAGTCATCGTCGGTGAAGTCGTCGCTGCTAGCAGTCGCGGCAGTGTGCTCCCCTAATTTCAACAGCGCCCGCCGAATGGAGCGCAGGAGGGAGTGGCTATAGGGGACATTGCAACCGCTGATGTCTACTACGCAACCTTCTTCTTGTAGACGTTGTTGGGCTTCCAAGTGCAGAGGTTTGTAGGACAGTAGCAAATTTCCCTCAAGTGGATGACCTAAGGTTTATCAATCCGTCGGAGGCGTAGGATGAAGATGGTCTCTCTCAAACAACCCTGCAACCAAATAAGAAAGAGTCTCCTGTGTCCCCAACACACCCAAAACAATGGTAAATTGTATAGGTGCACTAGTTCGGCGAAGAGATGGTGATAAAAGTGCAATATGGATGGTAGATATGGGTTTTTGTAATCTGAAAATATAAAAACAGCAAGGTAACTAACGGCAAAAGTGAGCGTAAATGGTATTGCAATGCTAGGAAACAAGGCCTAGTGTTCATACTTTCACTAGTGCAAGTTCTCTCAACAATAATAACATAATTGGATCATATAACTATCCCTCAACATGCAACAAAGAGTCACTCCAAAGTCACTAATAGCGGAGAACAAACGAAGAGATTATGGTAGGGTACGAAACCACCTCAAAGTTATTCTTTCCAATCAATCCGTTGGGCTATTCCTATAAGTGTCACAAACAGACCTAGAGTTCATACTAGAATAACACCTTAAGACACAAATCAACCAAAACCCTAATGTCACCTAGATACTCCAATGTCACCTCAAGTATCCGTGGGTATGATTATACGATATGCATCACACAATCTCAGATTCATCTATTCAACCAACACATAGGACATCAAAGATTGCCCCAAAGTTTATACCGGAGAATCAAGACGAAAACATGTGCCAACCCCTATGCATAGGTTCATGGGCGGAACCCGCAAGTTGATCACCAAAACGTACATCAAGTGAATCACGTGATATCCCATTGTCACCATAGATACACACGGCAAGACATACATCAAGTGTTCTCAAATCATTAAAGACTCAATCCGATAAGATTACTTCAAAGGGAAAACTCAATCCATTACAAGAGAGTAGTGGGGAAGAAGCAACATAAGATCCAACTATAATAGCAAAGCTCGCGAAACATCAAGATCATGCCAAATCAAGAACACGAGAGAGAGAGAGAGAGAGAGAGATCAAACACATAGCTACTGGTACATACCCTCAGCCCCGAGGGTGAACTACTCCCTCCTCGTCATGGAGAGCGCCGGGATGATGAAGATGGCCATCGGTGAGGGATCCCCCCTTCGATAGAGTGCCAGAACAGGGTCCCGATTGGTTTTTGGTGGCTACAGAAGCTTCCGGCGGCGGAACTCCCGATCTATTATGTTCTCCGAAGTTTTTAGGGTATATGGAGTTATATAGGCGGAAGAAGTACATTGGTGGACCTTCAGGCTGTCCACGAGGCAGGGGGCGCGCCCTAGGGGGGTGGGCGCCCCCCCCCCCCACCCTCGTGGGCAGCCCGGGACTCCCATGGTGCAACTCCGGTACTCCGTGGGCTTCTTCTGGTCCAAAAATAAGTTCGGTGGAGTTTCAGGTCAATTGGACTCCGTTTGATATTCCTTTTCTTCGAAACACTGAAATAGGCAAAAAACAACAATTCTGGGCTGGGCCTCCGGTTAATAGGTTAGTCCCAAAAATAATATAAAAGTGGATAATAAAGCCCAATATTGTCCAAAATAGTAGATAATATAGCATGGAGCAATCAAAAATTATAGATACGTTGGAGACGTATCAGCCGTCGAATGGAGCGCAGGAGTAGCCCACGAAGCAGTAGATGGTGCTCCTCCCTAGTCTCTATTCTTATCTCTATCTCTACTACTCTTCTTTGTTTTTTATAATATACTAGTTGTAGTTGTCAAATCGAATAGTACTGCGCCGTCCACTGCACGCCCGGCTGAACACGCCTCCTTGCCTCCATCAAACCCCTCCGTTAAACCCGCATGCAAACCGAGAAACCTACTCCGGCCCGCGAGAGGAAATTTGCCGGTTGCCGTTGGAGAATAATAGAGTCACGTCCAATCCATTTGAGTTAATTGCGTGTATGATTGTCCCTCTATAAAAAGTTAATTGCATCCTTAATCTTGTATTCCAAGTACTCTACGGGTTCCACTGTCAGTACAGTGTACATGACTTGCAGGCTGGCTACATATTCGTACAGAAAGTTAAAAAGAAACAAATCCATCCTTAATCATGTATTGTAAGTACTGTGTGGGTTCCACTGCCAGTACAGTAGCAAAAAAAACTACTCCCTCCGTCCGGAAATACTTGTCCTACAAATGGATAAAATGGATGTATCTGTAACTAAAATAAGTCTAGATACAACCATTTCTAGGACAAGTATTTCCGGACGGAGGGAGTATATATCTAAAAATATATAAAAAGGTAAAGTTTAGGACATAATTCAAACTCAGGTCATCGCGCTGCGAGCATCCGGCCCGGACCAGTACACTAGGTGTTGGTTGCGGAGAATGCAAGAGATAAACCTTTATAACAATGAGCCCGTCTGTTGCAACGGATCCAAAGTAGAATAATACATATTCACAAATTTGAAAGAAAACAGTTTACTTTTGATATATATATATCACTAAAAATATCTTATGTTTCACTCCAAATATATTCTTTGGGCTGTTTTGATGAAGTAAGGGAGGAATGTGGTTGGTTTCAAGATACTAAGGGTTTTTTTGTAAACTGGAGCAGAGAAGTGGGAATTGTTGCAAAAGGCCACAACTTACATCACGGCCGTTAGATGCAGATCTAATGGTCAGAAATGGCGGATGGCAGACACATCATCATCACCAACTGAGTCTTTTATAGGAGTAGGAGTAGAGAAAAAACCGAGTTGGTGATGATGGTGTGCATGCCATGTTATAATATAGACTGTCCGATCTATATCTAACGGATAGAAAGCAAACTATGACAAATTTACAAAAGATACCCGCACCTCTCTCCACATTTACAATAAGGCCTTGCCTCGTTCATCCTTATCTCCCACAACCTCATTGCTGAGCAATTACAAAAGGAAGTCTCTGGAACAATCTGGCATGGTGGCCGCTGTCGGCGTCGTCCATCCCCATGCCTCCGCCCAGTCCGACCACTAGTCACCACCACGCCCCACTCCTCCTCACCTCTATCATCTTTCTCGACATATCATTTTTTCGATGAAATGGTCGACATACCATTTTCCGATAAAATTCTCAAGATATCATTAGTTTTTACACATGGGATTACTCCTGCATGGGTCAATCACAATAGGTGTTTTGTAAAAAAAAATGCATCTTGATGTTCCGTGCAATGCACGAGCATCTTGCTATTTTTTTTGCATATAATTCCAAACACCACGTAGACACGGTCTTTGACCATTTTACAACTATGTTAGTATCATTGTTAGTGGTCAGCCGGTGCAAGTTATAGTCCCGGGTTGTCGGTGTACAAAAAGAGGGGGTACACCTTTTGTACCCCTATGACTGTGCACGGGCAGTCTGAGCCACGGGCGCCGCCGCACCAAGCCCGGCAAGGGAGGTAAAACCGAGATGAGGCCAAAGTCAAAGAGGAGCAGGACGACGCCAAGACCACAAAGAGCAAAGGGGACGAAGCGGGCCCCCCCTCCCCGGCAAGATCCTTGCCGGGAGGTGGTTTTAGCAAACCCGGCAAGACCATTGCCATGGCAGCCTCGCCCCACACCTACGGAGCGGGTCACCCTTGAGTCCACTACCCCCATGGGGCAAGGATTCGGGAGGCATCCCCGTAGTGATATGAAGATCTTTGTGAAGACGTTCAAGACCAGATACACACTTTAGAAGATGATCCTTGGCGGGATCCCAACCAAGGAAAACCACAAGGCCCCCGGCAAGAGCCTTGCCGGGGATGACAGCAAGCGCCACGGCAAGACCCTTGTCGGGACCCCGGCAAGACCCTTGCCGGGGCCGCGGCAAGACCCTTGCCGAGGACACCCGCGGGGCCACCATCGGACCCGCACCAGTCGCGCCTCCACCATCGTTCGCATGCAGCTGCCGACCCAAACCAGCTGGGCAGGCACCTGCGTGGCGGCATGCAGATCCTCGTGGAGGCCTACCACCGCGCCACCCCAGCTGCCTGCCCGCCTACATGGCATCGCAGGCACCGCTGGCAAGGGTGCGTGTCGACGCAGGAGAGAGCGGCGACGGACGAGACAGGGCTCTCCCCCGCCCCCGATAAAGCAGAACACCTAAGCAAGGCGCATTAAATGCGCCTTGTCATGTAATGCGAGGGATAACCTCGCGCCACTGTACCCTTTCCACCTCCTGTGTACCACTGTGGCAGCCCCTTTCCCTATAAAAGGAGGCCCCAGACGACCAGGAGGAGGATTCGGCTTTTTGGAGCTCCTCACGCCCCATAGCTAGCTCAAGAACACAAGCATACAATCCACCAAAGCAGGAGTAGGGTTTTACGCATCTCCGCGGCCCGAACCTGGATAAAGGAATCGTGTACTGCCTGCTCGATCCGCTCTTCTCACGACCCCCGCGCCCTGCAACCGTAGAAAGGGATTCTCGTGATCCCATAGGTGTCGTTTCCCACCGACACGGGTGTTTTAACCTTTTTTTAGTAATGATATCTGGCGATTGTTCCGCACGAGCTCAATCCTGGCGAATCCCACGTAACCGTCAGATTTCCATCCGGCGGTGGCCTGTTTTTAAGCCATAATATTTGACAAACCGCCACCCTTACACATGTACTGTAACTGCGTCACGGGCGTTTGCAACTGCCATGTCTCCCAGCGAACGTTTGCTGGGGATTGGAGTTAGCACCAATGGCGGATTGTAGTCGTTCCATGCTCGGGCATTGAAGTTTGTAACTATTTTAGATTACAACATACTACTCCTCAGGTGCTAGTAGTAGAGCAGAGTCCTACTCCACTACTACTCTACTCAAGCAAGTTAGGGCATAGTAGTAGGTATTGTAGGGAGTACTAGTACTGTGATCACTCAAGCAAGTTGTCTGACTTTGGTATGACCCTACGCTGCTGGTATGTGTCTCGTAAGTCAAGCAGCATGTTGTAGTCATCATCACCTGTCCACTTCCCGCAGCACATATTCGCTTCTCCATCTTTGTCCGCTCTTCCATCCCCGCTAAGGCACCTCCCCCTTGTCCAATCTTCCATCCCCGCTAAGGTGCCTCCCCCCCCCCTCGTCCGAAACCCAAGCACTAACAACGGCAGAACCGAGCAGCGTCCGCCGAAAGAGTGGCTGGAATTCGCTCCCCACAGCCGGAGCCGGACGCGGACGGCGCCGGGCGCGAGCGCCGTTCAAAGCTGCGGGACGACGTGTGCGGGCGACGGGGCTAGGAAGCAGGCAGGCGGGTGCGGTGCGGCTGCAGGCAGAGGTGGCGCACGCAGGGGCGGCCAATGGCTGGTGCGGTGTGGCGTAGGCAGTGGCTCGCGGGAGCCGATTGCGGCCATGCTCGCCAACGAGCGCGGAAGGGGTCGCGGGCGCGTAGTAGCACGGGGTGCGCGCGGAGGGGGGAGGGGGGTTGCGGGCGCGCACGGCCAGCGACACGCGGCACGCGCGGCTAGAGGCACGCGGCGCACGCGCGAGGCGAGGCCGCGGCTAGTAGAGCTCACGGGCGAGGTGCGGAGCCTCGCTAAGCTCGACATGAGCCGAGCTAGCGGACATGGCGGACGGTGGCATCGGATACGAACAAGGATGCGACTACGGGGATGGATTCATGAGGGAAACGGGGGGAAGGGAGGCGGTAGCTCACGGTGAGTGCATTGGCGAGCTCGTGTAGGCGCGGGGTGGACCGGGACGGCTTCAATCGGTGAAGGCGGACGACGACCGTGGGCGAAGACGATGATGCGTGCGACGCCGATGTGGCTCCTCGTCCTCGATCCAGTGCTATGATGATGAAGTAGTCCGCGCGGAGCTCCTGGATATGGTGGTGCGACGCGGGGCAGCCGGAGACCGCGGTGACGACGGCGAGAAGGCGATGACGACGTCGGGTTCAAGCGTGTAGAGGAGAGCGAGAGGGGAAAGGAGATATGGGGGGCTAGGGTTTGTTCCAGGGCGAGGAGGGGTCTCTTATCCTCTCGGGGCACCGGCGGATGGCTGCCCCGTGGCCATCGGCGCCATGGACGTGCGCCCGGCATCCACGGGGGCTTTTGTGAATAGAGGAAGATGGAGATGGGAGGTGGGCTGGGCCGGCACACTGTGCACTCATGGCCCATGTGTGCAGTGGGCTATCTTGTTTTTCTTTTTATTTAATAACAGAGAGAGGAGATGAATTATTTGGGTAGTCTATTGACTCGGGAAAAACTTGGGAAGGGTGCCATTAAATCTCTGGTGATTTTAGACACTTCCACAAAAAAGTTTAGGAAAGTTTGGAATTCATTTGAATTTTTAGAAAAAAGAATAGGGCATTCAAAGTGTCGTTTTGGCACTGTTTTAAATGCTTAGGCCCATATGAGTTGAAGATGATGTTGTTTTCCTTAACAGCATTTGTTTTGGAATATTTGCTAGATGATGAACATTTTTGTTTTGTAATTTGAAGAAATAAATATTTGCTTTATTTCAAGTATGAATTTGAAGTTGGGTTTCGGACAAGCGGCATTTTGACTTAGTGAAAAATGCGCACATGAACCATTAATTAGCTTGATGACAGGGTTATCATCTGGGGATGTTACACATGGTTATATGCCTCCTTGATTTCCGGCAACTGTTCGCTGCTCAAGGTGACCCTCTACCTCGCAGGCCAATTACCATGATCAGATGGATTGACCGGCCCCTGATTCACCTGCATCCCACGTCTCGGCTTGATCAACCAGATACCATCAAGGGCTGGATTCCTTCGGGTGCCTTGCCTCAGCTGAATCTCCTCGAGCGCTTCGTCTCCCTCCCGCACTGGATCCCCTCGGATATTTGAATATCATTCCGGTCTTAAATTATGTTCCTGGAGAGAAACGCAGGAAACTAAGGTACTGCTACGCTGCCTGATCTTCTGTGTCCCCAGCGGATGTCCTCTCACATGATATTGTGACGTTTGACGTGCAGGTATTGACTTCATTTTCTACATTTTAGATAGATCAGTAGGCTAAATTTTCACCATGGAGATGACTAAGCATGCTTTCTCTGTTTTGTGCACTATTCTTCAGTACAAAATATTGCACCTGACAAGCAAAATTGAGAGAATTTGAATGGGGTAAGGACCTCTGCTACATCTGCTAACACAGCAGCAAGGATTCGCTTACTCAGTATTATCCATTTCTCCAGCCGTATATAACCGTGCAGGTTTGGTTATATCGATGAATATTATTGAAAAAAAATTCTTCATACATTACAACAATGTGATTTATTTCTGGTTGCATAACATCTATTTGTGGTCTGCACTTTGGAATATGCTTACAACAATCGAGTAGAAGGAATACTTATTGAAGTTGCCAGCATTTCCATCAACTGTGGTATTTGATCTTTACTACCACCAGTGTTTTTCAGATGTGTTTTAAATTATTTTTCTCTTTCTCCCATTTACAATGTGAAGAAGTTGCAGCTTTCTATAGTCCACAAGTAAATCGTCGATTGATTATATGTTCTCTTTGGTTTTTGAAAAAATAAAGCATAGTGATATAAATACTTCTCAATATACGAGATATAGAAATGTCAATATTAGAATTGATAGTGTGTCATTTACCTATCTATGCATAAAAAATTAACTTGCATTTTTTACTTCAATGTTTATGTGGAACAACTGGATGTATTTGGGACACCTCTTTGGTTACTCCATACTTATCCAGATGACCGCAACAAGTATTTGTTTCACATTGTCTTTCGTTAGTACATACTTTTTTTGGAGAACTATAACAAGTGTTTTTTTGGCGGGACTATAGCTAGCCTTTGTTTCAGGACATTGCTTTGGTTACTACTCCCTCTGTCCCATAATATAAGAACGTTTTTGACACCGGAGGGAGTATATGTTTATCCGGAGGACAATAGCAAGTCTTCCTTTTGCCGGACTATAGGAAGTCTTTGTTTCATAGCATCCCGTCGCTACTTTCCTTCACTTTACAACAAGAAAGAAAGGTTCTTATGAGGTCTTTGGCTCTTCCTACATGAAAACTTTTATGTAACTATTTGGTCAGCAGGGGGCAGCATCCAACAAAAAGATAGTGTTGTAGACTAAATGTGGAGTTCGTGCAGCTAATCAGGTAAGTGTGATGCAGTACTTTACAACAAGAAAGAAAGGTTCTTATGAGGTCTTTGGCTCTTCCTACATGAAAACTTTTATGTAACTATTTGGTTAGTAGGGGGCAGCATCCAACACAAAGATAGTGTTGTAGACTAAATGTGGAGTTCGTGCAGCTAATCAGGTAAGTGTGCTGCAGTACCCACGGCTGTCTCTATATTTTTCCTGTTACGATTGCTAATCTGCTGATTTTGATTCTTACTTGTGATAGATTGCCATACATGTGTTGTCTCTAGAGCTCCAGAAACCTGTGATGAAACATGTTGGTTGAATGGTCAACTCTGTTGTTATTTCAATCTATTTTATCATTTCCATGCGTTATCTTGTCTTCATGTATTTACAAAAAATTATATATATCTCTGTCAAGAAATTTTCAAAATAGACGGGCGCAGCAACGCGCGCCAACCATGACCTAGTTAGACATTATATCACAATCCTTATGCCTTTTCTCCCTTATTTTATAAGGTTTACATGAAGAGGGAGAATTACGGCAGCTGGAACTCTGGACTGGAAAAGGAGCAAATATTAGAGACCTATTCGACACAACTCCAAAAGTCTTGAAACTTCAAGGAGAATATTTTTGGAATATATAAAAAAATATTGGGCAAAGAAAGCACCAGAGGGGGGCCACCTGCCAGCCACAAGGGTGGAGGGCGCGCCCTACCCCCTGGGCGCGCCCCCGTCCTTGTGGGCCCCCTGGTAGGCCCCCGACACCCATCTTCTGCTATATGGTGCATTTTGACCTGGAAAATGAGAAGGAAGCTTTCAGGACGAAGCGCCGCCGTCTCGAGGCGGAACTTGGGCAGAATCAATCTAGGGCTCCGGCGGAGCTTTTCTGCCAGGGAAACATCCCTCCGAGAGGGGGAAATCATCGCCATCGTCATCACCAACGATCCTCTCATCGAGAGGGGGTCAATCTCCATCAACATCTTCACCAGCACCATCTCCTCTCAAACCCTAGTTCATCTCTTGTATCCGATCTTTGTCTCAAAACCTCATATTGGTACATGTGGGTTGCTAGTAGTGTTGATTACTCCTTGTAGTTGATGCTAGTTGGTTTATTTGATGGAAGATCATATGTTCAGATCCTTAATGATAATTAATACTCCTCTGATTATGAACATGAATATGCTTTGTGAGTAGTTACGTTTTTTCCTGAGGACATGGGAGAAGTCTTGTTATAAGTAATCATGTGAATTTGGTATTCGTTCGATATTTTGATGAGATGTATGTTGTCTTTCCTCTAGTGGTGTTATGTGAACGTCGAGTACATGACACTTCACCATTGTTTGGGCCTAGGGGAAGTCATTGGGAAGTAATAAGTAGATGATGGGTTGCTAGAGTGACAGAAGCTTAAACCCTAGTTTATGTGTTGCTTTGTAAGGGGATGATTTGGATCCACGTGTTTCATGCTATGGTTAGATTTATCTTAATTCTCCTTTCGTAGTTGCGGATGCTTGCGAGAGGGGTTAATCATAAGTGGGAGGATTGTCCAAGGAAGGGCAGCACCCAAGCACCGGTTCACCCACATATCAAATTATCAAAGTAACAAACGCGAATCATATGAGCATGATGGAAACAAACTTGACAACAATTTCCATGTGTCCTCGGGAGCGCTTTTCTTTATATAAGAGTTCATCCAGGCTTGTCCTTTGCTACAAAAAGGATTGGGCCACCTTGTTGCACCTTGTTTACTTTTGTTATTTGTTACCCTTACGAATTATCTTATCACACAACTATCTGTTACCAATAATTTCAGTGCTTGCAGAGAGTACCTTGCTGAAAACCACTTGTCACTTCCTTCTGCTCTTCGTTGGCTTCGACACTCTTACTTATCAAAAGGACTATCATAGATCCCCTATACTTGTGGGTCATCACTCTGGTTGATTCAGGATCAAACAGATATGCATAAGTTACCCCCACCTTGGGAGGGACCTTTTGTGGTCAGCAAGAACCTGAACTACCTCATTGATATGTGAGAACACAAGGACTCGCGCACATCGGAGGAGGAGACCCGCCGGCCTTGGAACATCGCTCATCTTCGGCCTTACTACACTTGAGCCACTGGCGCTTGTGTTGTACATACTTTTATCAATTTATATATTATGATCAATACAATAAAATCGGCATCCCTGATAATTCGGGGCCTCTGCATTTTATTTCTAAGTATCTGAGTCTTTATTGTTTGTTCATAAGGTCATTTGGGGGATCCTGCTCAATGAGCATAGCTATGCTTACCCTCTCGATCGGCTTACATGCCATATTATTGGTCACTTGGGGGCTTCCTGATCAATGAGCGTAGCTATGCTTACCCCCTTGATCGGCTTACATGCCATATTATAGGTCACTTGGGGGCTTCCTGCTCAATGAGCATAGCTATGCTTACCCTCTTGATCGGCTTACATGCCACAACTGAGTTTTGACCTACCTGTCTGCATGATGCTACTCCACCAGGTAATCCTGAATGACCCGCAGTACTCTTAACAGTCAATCCTTAACTAAGACCATGAACTTGTTAAGGTTAAAACGGCGGTTTGTCATGTGAGTGCCAGCTTATAGTGAGCGAGGACGACTCTAAGGTTGTGCGGCCTATGAAAGCACTTGAATCTTAGTGGATGTGCGGCCCATGAAAGCACTTGAATTTTTAAGGTTGTGCGGCCTATAAAAGCACTTGACTTTTTCTGAAATTCTTTTCTTCTGGACATCTTGGTTTTACGCCCATCAACGATTTCTTCTGCTCCAGTGTATTTGGTGCAATACAGGCCATGTAGCCTTGATCATATGACTCATAATTGAGCATATTGGGTTGGTAACCCGCCTGATAGAGGATTGTAAGCTGCCAGGATATTTGCATTGAGCAATAACACATCATGATATTTCATGTCTACGGTTATCATTATTAAAGGATTTACCATGGTATTAATCTACAGGTATGTTTTTCCATAAAAATATGAATATGCAGGGTTGGTAAACCGCCCTATTTTCGAATTTAAGTCGTTGGCATATTTCTGGCTTACATAGCCTTTAGTCTTTCTATCAAAGACTATTATATCAGGGTTTTTCAAAGATATTTGTGACCCGCCCTAGCTTAAACCGCCAGGGCACATGCTATTTCCTTGTGTGCAGGAAGTATGACCATATTTGACCTGATCACATGATTGATAATATTATATGCACAAGTGGCGGGTCATAAATATCAGTTCGGCAGTTTAAGCATGCAAAGGATAAACATGCATGATGGCATGACATATCATTGTTTAAACTAGCCTATTACAAGGCTCTCTCAAGCCCAAAAATTGAGCGTTTTTCAACAGAAGCTCCACACCGCGCTTTGAGAGCCGCCCCCTAGGATCAGTTGTTCTGGCCCTGGTGAGTTGAAGACTCCGGGTTATCCTGCACCGGTTCTTCTTCTTTGTCGTCTATCATCTGGAAGTCAGGTGCCATCCAGTCGATGCCAGTTAAGGCCTTGAACACAGCCTCATCATCTATAAGTGTGGACGGATCAACATCAGGAGCAAAAGTATGCTTACGCGTTGGAGGGATGAGATCCACAACTTCATAAGCCGGTGCTTTCACTTTTGCATTTTCCATCATGTAAGCCGCCTGGTACCTAGATAAATCGGTTTCCTCGGCCAGCTTGCTTGCCAGGGGATGCATCTCCTTCACACATTTGGCAAAGTCCTTTTCATCAAAGGGAGACCCGTCTTCTTTGCTACTTGGACAGTCAGTGGCCATCTCTTCCGGGTCTAGCTCTGCTTGCCATGCTTTAGCCCGGCTCAGAGCGGTAATGACACCAGCTCTGGCGGATGATCACCTTATCTCTTCCAGTCTTTGGGGCATGACAGGCAGTTTGCCCAGTACCTCCCTAATGAGTGTGGGTGGCTGTTTGTTGTGGGAGATAGCCGCTATGGTGTGCTGAGTGCCAGTATATAGTTGCTCCACCAGGGTGTATACGGCTTTGAGCTTCACAAGCATGTCCTGGCCAAGGTTGGAGCTCCTGAGGCCTGTTCAGCAAACATATTGATAAGTCGCCAGGCGGGTCAAAGTAAATCGGTGGTGAAAGATTGAAGTGTAATGTCACTTACCAAAGATGGCGGATGTTGTATTGTTAATATGTCGCTTCAAGCCGGATAACTCTTTAGTCACCAGCTTAAGAGCAGCCTCAGCGTCTTCAGCTCTTTTCAACAGAGCCGCCTTCTTAGTATCCCAGTCGGCTCTTTTAGTATTGAAGTTCATTTTCAATTGTTCAGATGCTTCCAAGGCGGCTTTCAATTCTGACCTGGCTTTTGAAGTTTCTGCTTGTTGTGATTTAATATTCTGTCGCAAGTCAACTACCTGTGACTCCATGCTTAATTCAGCCTGAAAAGCAATAGTCAAGCAGCACTTAGCAGTTATGATGATCACTCCATTGAAGTCCCAACCACATTACAAGTACTCTACTTGGCACTTGGGGCTAATGTAGGTCATTTTTAAGCACCAAAGTATTTAATGACCTGGCTCAATTTTTCAATTTAAGTCGCCCCATGGGGGCTACATATTCGAATTTTTTGCAACATGATTTTAAGTCCCGGCCTAACTATTCAGTTTAAACCGGCCCTTGGGGACTACTCATTTGGATCTAATGGAGATAAACTGGTTTTGGGAAGCTACAAGATGAAGGCTATTATTTAAGTCTACAGCATTTTCACTTCTTTCATATCCTCTAGACTTGGCGGCTGACATAGATTCATATGAGAAGGGTTTCGGTGTTTACCTCAAAGTGTTCTTCATTAAGTTTACCATACCGGCCTCCATGTCACGGCTGGTATGAAGGCGACTCAAGTAGCCCGCATGGATTTCACTTGCACTAAAGCCGGCATAGCTTTCCAAGTCTAATTTCAATTTGCCTTTTTTGGCGGTTAAACCTTCTTCCTTGGCGCTATGTTTCACTAAGATAGTGGGATTCCCTGGTTCTCTAAAATCTATACCAGTAATGATGACGTCCTCAGCAGTTTGTTGAGAAGGAGTCTCCTCAGCAGGCTTGATAGGACTTGGCGTCTTAGCACTAGACGGGTCAACACCCATTGGATCCACTATGACATCATGAGTTTCCGATGGCGGGTCATCGGCAGTGGCTTCAGGAGTCTGATGAGAAGCTTCTGGTATTGATGTCTGTTTCTCTGGCTCAGTGACCCTAGGATTTTCGGCCGGCTTGCTCATTTTCAACTTATTGCTTGGTTTGGATATACCATTGAAAATAAGACGTATGAGGATGTTAATATATCGGTTTACAAGTGTTAAAACAAAGAAGTAAAATGTTCTCACCCAGGGGCAATTTTGAAGGGAGGTATCTGAGTCCCAGTAGAGTCACCGGAGGATGAGTGAGAGGTTCCCTGATAATTTGAGTCGGAAGGATATGGTTGACGGATAAGACCTGCCTTTGGAAAAGAGAGGATTGAACTCTGTGGCACCTCTGTTCGACGCTTGCGAGGGGCCGGCGTGTTCGGTAAGCTGTCATGAAGGTCTCCCCCTCTGCTGTTCCGCGTTGTATGCCGGGCTTCATGCTGTTGTTTCTTCAAAATAAAGTTTGGATCCAAGTAAGCTAAAGGGTGTGAAAACCTTACTTTCTGGGTCACTTGCCAAACTTTCTGTCTTGGCAAAGGCTTTGAGTCAGAGGAAATAATAGTTACCTCTTCAGCATCTGCTCAGCTGATCTTCGCGTCATCCTGAGAGGGGTCAGCGTCAATAAGATGTATAAAAAAGGAGCCAAGAGAATCAAGTTCTACCTCCGACTCATCATCCAAGGTGACTTGCTCTGTTGTATCTATTTTCTTCTTGGTCTTCTTGGAAGCTTTGGTCTTTTCCCTGGACTTTTTGGCCGGTTTATCTTGAAGCTTCTTATTCCAAAAAGGAGAGTCAGCCTGAAGAAAGCAAGATAATAAGGCAAGTGCAGTATATGAGAATAATGAATAAAGTAAAAGTAGCTTGAAATACTTACAACTGGAGCCGGTTTAAGGACACAGAAGGGGCTCAGCCCCATTTTGCTGCAATTTTCTAAAGTTTCCCCAAGCAAGGACTTGGTCATTTCATTGAGGTCCTTTTCTTCAAGGCATGTTGAATTATACCGCAAGGGGTCGTTTACATCGCATGTGTATGTGCACATTAACTCGGGGCGGCGGCTCAAAGGCATGATCCTCCAGCTAACCCAGCATCGAACCAAGTCAACACCGGTCAAGCCATTTGCCATTAAGGCCCTTATCTTGGTAAAAGTGGGTCCGCATTTGGCCCGTTCAGCAGAGCTGATCCGGTCTGGAAGTGGGTGCCTTGGGTTGAGCCGGTGGATACGGAAACCCGGCAGAGGGTTCTCACCCGCCGGAGAGGTGTCTTGGTAATAAAACCAAGTCTGATTCTAATCTTTGCGGTGACTGGGAAGCGCGGCTGAAGGAAAGACAGCGTCTCTTCGTCTCTGGATAGAAATTCCACCAAGTTCAAGGCTAGGCACATCTGTCATCTCTGTTTGGCGGTTCGGATAATAATATTCTCTGAAGAGGTCAATGTTGGGCTCCTCTTGAAGGTATACTTCACAATAGACTTGAAAATTGTAGATGTTGGAGACTGAGTTGGGTCCGATGTCTTGAGGGTGAAGCTGATAGAAGTTCAAAACGTCACAAAAGAACTTTGAGCCTGCGGTGAGAAGCCTCGGAGCATGTGATCAGAGAAAACTATAACTTCTCCTTCCTTTGGTTGAGGTGGAACCTTAGCTCCCGGAACCCGCCAGTGGATGACGTCTTTAGATGGAAAGACTCCCATATCAACAAACTCTTGGAGAGACCATTCTGTGACATTGGAAATGACCCAGTCGCAGGAGGTGACGGTCTTAGTCCTTTTTATCAGGTGAAAACCTAGAAAGGAAATCATGGCGGGTCAAAATTGTGATGATAAGCCGCCCAATAGCAATGAAAAGGCAAGTTTACTATGCAAAATGGTTAATGTGCAAAGACTATTTGTTATGGAAGAAGAAATAGCATGGTTAAATCAGCAAGACACGGTTGGGTGATATCAGCACTAGACAGATGTTGGCGGCTTAACATTTCCTAAAGTAAGCCGGCTAGCATTTGGTGGGTCACAAAGTATCATTTGAGCCACCTATATAGCAGTGATCTAACAGATATCTACAGATCTAGAGATGAATGAAATTTCACTTAGTGCTGGACAAACAAGTTTCACAGGTTCTGCTTATAATTTTGGATCTATGGCAATTAGCAAAAACAGGAAAAAAATGGTAAACCTAAAACACTGAGGATGAACTACTGTGTTGGGGGTGAATTTCAACAGAAGGGAATAGATATGTGATTGATAATGGATACTAAGGTAATCAAAGCATGACTTCTACATCGTATCTGGGCTCGACTAAGTAGCATGGCAGATGAACTATGGATGAGTTTGATGAACCTCGACGAACACTGAAGAACTAGGTGAACCCTAATGCAGATTGGAGGCAAAGGGAAATGGGTACATGGTGATGCTGATGAACAGCGGAGGGGCGTCGTTGTTTTCTGGTCGAGGTCGGGTTGATGCAGCGGCCAAGTTGATGCAGTTGACGGGGGTGATGGAGCTCCGGAGGCGTCGGTCGCCGCGAGGAGGAAGAAGAAGGGGCAAAGGCAAGTGTAAAAGTGAAAAAGTGGGGCCCTTGTCCCTATTTATAAGGAGGTGATAAGATGGCATGCACGGAAATCGAGGAGGCAAAATGATTATATTAACAATGCGGGCGCGCGGGAAGCCCATTAAGATAAAGATCCGTTGGGATATCCTGGGCCTTGTGCGGAATGAATGCACATGACGCCATGGCGGGGTATAATGATTATGTTTATATGATGTATAGTGGACTGCGTGAAATCGGCACTGATGCACACTCTGTTAAGTGAAGCATGAAGATTGATATGAACAAGTTCAAATAAACCTGGGGCCTAATGTTGGGGATATAGCTCCGAGGTGTGACCCGCCCAAGAGGGGCCTGGTTACACCGTTGGCGGTTTAACATGAAGAAAGTCCAAGGAGGCCCAAGGAGTATGAAGACGGCGGCTCTTGGAGGCGGGCCTGGTGAAGGCCCAAGACCTGGGCCTGTGAACCGTCGTATTAAGACTTGATCTGTAAGACTTGATTAGTTAGAAACTGAGCCGGTCATGTTGTGTGAGCCAGCCGGGACTTTGTAAGCCTCCGGGTCTCGACCTGTGTATATAAAGGTGAGACCCGGCGGCGGGTTAACTCAAGAGACAACCAATCGAGAACTTGGTCAAGTGTATTCGCTCCCTTATAATCAAAACTCAAGCAATACAACTAAAAGCATGACGTAAGCTTTTACCTCATTACGAGGGGCCGAACCTGGGTAAACTCCTTGTGTCCTTTGTCTCGTTCAACCCCTTCAAGCTAACCTAGTTGCGGTGGCTCCACACCTAAGTCCTTTCACTATGGCATCTGCCGTGTTAAATCCACGACAGTAGCCAGTCTAGTCCATGAGCCGGATTGATGGCGCGTTGATAAGGAGGGACTCCAGAGGTTTCTAACCTGTCGCGTAAGCATATCGGGCTTTGCCGAGGACTTGGCGTGTACTCCAAGTACATCTATTAGGTTCATCATGTAACCCCTAGATGGCAACCGACCTTGTGTAATCCTAGATACCCCTGGTGCCTATATAAACCGGAGGGTTTAGTTCATAGAGACACATCGATCATCATCACCATTACCCTTAGGGTTTAGTTGATACGTCCATTTTGCATAATGTTTTCATATTGTTATATATATTTTTGGGTCACTATTCCGCTTTATTTATGATGCAAATCTAATGTCGTTTCTCTTTTAATTTGCAAGATTTACATGGAGAGGGAGATTACTAGCAGCTGGAATTCTGGACCTGAAAAAGCTACAACAGAGATACCTATTCTACAAAGCTCCAAATGACCTGAAACTTCACGGAGAATTTGTATTGAATATATAAAAATAGCGGAGCAAAAAAATACCAAAGGGGACCCACCAATTACCCACAAGGCAACATGGCGCGACAATCCCCCCACCTAGGCGTGCCATGATGCCTTGTAGGGCCCACAGCTAGCCTCTAGTGCCCATCTTCTGCTAAATGAGGGGTTTTGACCTAGAAAAAAAGAAGAGAAGACTTTTGGGATGAAGCACTGCCATCTCGAGGCGGAACCTGGGTAGGAGCACTTTTGCTCTCCGGCGGAGCGATTTCGCCGGGGATACTTCCCTCTGGGAGGGGGAAATCGAAGGCATCGACATCACCAACGATTCTCTCATCATGGGAGGACCAATCTTCATCAACATCTTCATCAGCACCCTCTCATCTCAAACCCTAGCTCATCTCTTGTATTCAATCTTTGTCCAAAAACCAGATTGGTACCCGTGAGTTGCTAGTAGTGTTGATTACATCTTGTAGTTGATGCTAGTTGGTTTATTTGGTGGAAGATTAAATGTTCAGATCCTCAAGCATATTCAATACACCTCTGATCTTGAACATGAATATAATTTGTGAGTAGTTACTTTTGTTCTTGAGGACATGGGAAAAGTCTTGTTATAAGTAATCACGTGATGTTGGTATTCGTGCGATATTTTGATGATATGTATGTTGTTGCTTCCTTTAGTGGTCTCATGTGTATGTAGACTGCATGACACTTCACCATACTTGGGCCTAAGGGAAGGCATTATGGATTAATAAGTAGATGATGGGTTGCTAGAGTAACAGAAGCTTAAACCCTAGTTTATGTGTTATTTCATAAGAGGCTGATTTGGATCCCTATATTTTATGCTATGGTTAGATTTATGTTAATTCTTCTTTCATATTTGCGAGTGCTTGAGAGAGGGGGTAATCATAATTGGGTTGCTTGTTCAAGTAAGAACAACAACCAAGCACCAGTCCACCAACGTGAATAGACGACAATTCCCATGTGTCCTCTAGAGCACTTTGCTTTATATAAGAGAGCTTTATGGTTTGTCCTTTGCTATCTAAATGATTGGGCCACTTTGCTGCATGTGAGCTGCGTTGGGATTTCCTTGAAGAGGAGATGATGAGGCAGTACGGTAGAGATAAGTATTTTCCTCAGTTAAGAACCAAGGTTATCAATCCAGCAGGAGAACCACACGAAACCTCGCGAACATCACCTACACACAAAAGAATAAGGGACAATTGCATTTTTGCCCCTAGCTGGAACCTACCCACGGGTTTTGCCCTTACTTTTCGACTCTACTCAGTTTTTCCATTAGATTTTTCTCTCGGGTCGCCCGAATGCCCTTTCACTGTTTGACCAATACTTTGAAAATTTATAACAAATTGATATGAACTCATAAAAATGCAAACAATATATCAAAATGTTCAGATGAACATTACCTTGATGTGTATGTCATTTGCATTCAGGACAAAAGTACCGTTTAAACAACCTAAGGTTATTAATGTTATTAACATTATTAAAAATAAAAAGGTATGAACAATTTTTTTCAGGAATATAAATTACATGCAAATGTAGGTGACATTTTCTGAACATCCTGATATCTTATTTGCATTTTTCTGAGTTCATATCAACTTGTTATGAATGTTCAATTGACTTTGTGTTGGGATATACGGTAGGGTGCGTCGACTGCAAATTAAAATTTCCCTACACGCAGAACAACCAGCAACATGCTACGGGAATGGATCATAGTTTGTTACCACTAGACGCGTAGTGTTGTGCAGCAAAAGAAGAGTTGGGGCAGCGCGTCCGCGTGGATCATCTCCTCCTCGTCCGATCTCCCTCGAACAGCCGGTCGTCGGTTCCCACGTACAAGTTCGCCGGAGCGGCGCAGGTGCACCACCTCTAAAGGTATCCGCGCGTGCAGGAGGAACACCGTGCGGCGGACTGCTAGGTCCGATCACACAGTCGGCGACGAGTGGAGGTGTCTATTCGCAACACATGCAAACCCTAGTGGCAGCGCCGAAGCAAACAACCCTGAGTGTGTCGCACCTCCACTATATATAGGCATCTGTCACGGGCTCAACTCTTGGGTCTCGCACAGATCCTAAAGCCCATAAGTCTACTCGGCCACAATCCAAATACAGCTCGGATCACATCCGTCCAGTGTCCCCGGATCCGACCTCGTAGGTTCCTTCCCTTAAGCGCGCGACCCCTTAGGTTCAAGCCGGCTTGGTCGTGGTTCAGATCTCCTCCGAACTGCATGGTTGGTAGCGGCCCCAAGCAAGGCATGCCGAACACCAAGCAGACTATGAAGCTGGTTAGGCGAACTTGTACATCATACTTTCATTCCTTTTGCCACACGATATATGTTGTCGGTCTCAAGGCGAGTCTATCATCCTTGTGCTAGCCCGACCTCTTTCTCGTTCCAGTGATGCCGACCACAAACTAGATTATCTCATAATCCTTGTCGCATGGCCATGCCGATCCTGGTCAGATCACACGAGGGGCCCAGAGTATATCTCTCCTGATCAAAGGGGCAAATCCCATCTTGCTCGACCATGTCTCGCTGCATGGGTACGGACAAGCCTGAAACCTACCTTTGTAACTACCCAGTCACGGAGTAGCGTTTAGTTGGCCCAAAGCAAGTCTGTCACCATCCCGAGTACATGTACCAGCTCGGGTCTTAGGACATAGAACGTATGTTGTACTAGAGACTCACAGATGACATATCATTGCGTCTCATAGTTGGGTATGTCCGACTCGGACCTTATCTTGACTCGGATCCGACTACGTCGAATCCGACTAGATCCTTCCGAGTCCATATTATCCAGTTAGCATCCAATGCTCCATGGCTAGTGAGACCAAGCCATCCACCGTGTCATATGCTAGTCTAGTCCGACGTATGCCCACACGTCACTTGCGACTAGGGACATTTTAGGATGTATCATACAACCCAAGATCTCACAGATAAGTTACATACTTGCCAACAAGTATCCTTGATTACATCCAAGGACTAAATTTATTCATAAAAACATAGGAAATATCATCATACATGATTGCCTCTAGGGCATATCTCCAACACTTTTACCATTACTTTGAAACTTCATAACAAGTTGATATGAACTCAAAAAAAAATGCAAATAAGATATCAGGATGTTTAGAAAACGTCACCTACGTTTGCCTGTAATTTTTATCCCTGAAAAAAGGATTGTCTATACCTTTTTATTTTTAATAATGTTAATAACATTAATAACCTTAGGTTGTTTAAACGGTACTTTTGTCCTAAATGCAAATTACATACACATAAAGGTAATGTTTATTTGAACATTTTGATATCTTATTTGCATTTTTCTGAGTTCATATCAATTTGTTATGAATTTTCAAAGTATTGGTAAAACGGTCAAAGGGCATTCGGGTGACCCAGGAGGAAAATTTAAGGGCAAAACTGAGCAGAGTCGGAAAGTAAGGGCAAAACCCATCGGTAGGTTCCAACTAGGGGCAAAAATGCATTTGTCCCGAAGAATAAATACTTGCACCCAACGCAATCAAGGGGGTTTTCAATCCCCGCAGTGTTTAGTTGCAAGGATCAAGTCTGATAATGGTAGATAGATAAAAAACACAAAATAAAACAACGGTAAATAAATTGCAGCAAGATATTTTTGGATTTTAATATATGATAGAGGTAGACCCGGGGGCCATAGTTTTCACTAGAGGCGTCTCTGTCAAACAAAAAGCATACGGTGGGCAAACAAATTATTGTTAGGCAATTGATAGAAAAGCGCATAGTTATGACGATATTCAAGGGAATGATTTTGTATATAAGCATCACATCCGAGACAAGTAGGTCGACTCCTGCCTGCATCTATTACGTACTATTACTCCAGACATCGACCGCTATCCAGCATGCATCTAGAGTATTAAGTTCATAAAGAATGGAGTAACGCCTTAAATAAGACTAATGGTTGGGGCGCGCCGCCTGAGCGAAAGCTGGGCGGTGCCAGGTTGGACGCGCCCCTTGCACTTTCCTGTGTGTAGTACTTGCTGTTATTCCATCAGACTCGGGGCACAGGGAGATGAAGTACTGATACGTGCAAGTTCTAACCGAAATAATAAGACAGTTGTGCGAATGCAACACATTCAAAGACCAGATTCTTAGAGGTTACATGAACGATGATATAGATGATAAAGCAGAGGCATATTTCCTCACATCATACGGCATAACTAAAAGGTCTTAGAGAAACAGGAAACACGGCACATGGATTCTATGCATGGACGGTGGTTATGGTCATCAATGGCGCGCCCAGAGGCGATGAACAGCGAGACCATACGGACTCTTGATGGCGCGATGCCCCTTCTTTGCAGCCTCAACACGAATATCCCGCAACCTCACCATGAAGAATTATAAGCGACAACTTCATATGCCCATACAATTTGTAGTTGCTTAAAAAACAAAGCAAGCGAGTACTCGGGAGTTTTGGTTAAAGCACATCTAAATAGAGATGAAAACTGGCAAACTATACATCCACTTGCAACAGAGCAAAAGGAAATAAAATTACACATGATTAAGTAATATAGATCATTCATGTTGTGAACAAAGAGCAGACTAACTGACACAGTGTGGTAACTAAATCATTCAATCCCTGAGACTGATTAGATGTCAGTTTCTTTGACTGCCAGTACCTATTGGTAAATTAAACTATTAATCAGAGGAAATATTTAAGTAGCCCAATTACCTACTAGATCATTGTACTTACACTTCCTGATCAGATCACCTAATAGGAGATACTATTAAGATTATGAAACATATGTTGAAGTATATGGAGTATATCATTTAAGGGAATTGGCTTGTTACCATGTACGTTCTTGTGCTGCTTCCTGTACATGGCATTCCATATAAGCTTACCAGGTTTGAGATGGTTGTGGAAATAGCGCTTGCACTTTGAGTTGGAAAAAAGGAAGACCTGATTTTGGATATAGGCAAAGAATGGGCAGCATAATTTTAGCAAACTTCTACTTATTTAATTCCAAGTACACTAACGATATGGGCACACAAGCTTACTCGAGAGTCTGAATGGACGAATCTGATGCATTCCCCGGGTATATCTTGGCACCACTGAAACGGCAGAGCTCTGTCCTGTATAAACACAATTGCAGGTACAAGTAAGACAGTGGCAAGCAGTTTCACAAATCTTTAGTGTTCCCACACAACATCAATGATAGTAGCATACTTGAGAACCATCTTCTCCTCCCTGACAAACTTTCAAAGCTCCTCCTATAAATAAAATGCAAGATATCATCACTTAAAGTATCAACAAATATCATGAAGCATTGCCTCTAATAAAAAAGCTTGAAAGACAAAGCCTTGTTGAATGGTTGTTGCACGACATATCGAAGAGACTAACAAACTAAACTGAACTACAGTGCATCATTATAAGTTTTATTAAACAACATGAACAACTCATAGGAACAATGTACGGAGCTAGGGACACAGTAAAAATCTCGCGCACAAGAGTACATTAAACATAACCACAACACTCTTGAGATGGACCTCTCCTGATTTATCAAAGTCAAAATATCTATTTATTCTGTCCAATACTGCCGACAAGCTAAGCTAGATGGGGCTATGGAATATCATGAAACATAAAATGTACAATGTCAAGTAATGCACATACATTGCCAGGTTCAACAATTAACCAAAGGCTCAATAGTAATCAACACATACATTTTCTCTTACAAATTGTGGCAAAGAAATTGATGCCAAATTGCACACGGCAGTTTTGTGGGACTTATGAATTCATTTATCTCTGTACACAGGAGGGAAGAGACAATTTGTGCCCAGATTTTGTTTTCTTTTTCTGCTGAAAGTGTCATGCACATCATCGAAAATAAATTGTGTGGAGACATCAATTACTTTTAAAGTCAAACTATTGGAAGAGAACACATGTCTTCGGAGACTCGCAAAATTTAGAGCAGACCTTATAGAGCATATATGGTGTTCTTGTTTCTATCTGTGCCTTCAAAATGACAAACCAAATGGACTATGTCTTCGCTTTACCATGAAATTGTGTAGCAAGGTTATTACATATTGTTAGTCACTTGAAGAATATGTACATCTAGTCGAGCTTACTTTTCTATACTTCTTGTGTGGGTTATGATACTCATCATCCGAGCAATCAGCCAAACCTGGAGCTTCACAGGAACAAAATAATTACCATTGCCCACTATTTTACACCCTTTCCATGAATAAACCATAAATTACCCTAAAAAGATCGTCAGCACAAATTCCCTCCTACAAATTAACTAAGGGAAAAAGAAACTGTGAAAAAATTAGCAGATAAAAAGAATTAACCGGGGGAGTATATTTAATCTATGGGGAGAGAAGGTTGGAAGGGGGATTCTGGAACATGACCTGCAGCTAGTTATCCTGACACCTGCAACCAATGATGGACATTAATTTATTTGCTGCAAACTGTCGTTGCCGCCACCCTCTCCTAAATCCCCTCATCTTCTTGCCCACCCTGCTGCCGCACCGTTCTTGCCATCTTGCGGCGCCACCTCGTGCTCCTTGCGGATCTCGCGGCCACTGATCCCTTGAAAAAATTCAGGCGTACAAAGAAAGGCATACATGGATGGATGGACCTGCTAGTCTACTCAGCCAGAGTAGACTTCTTGATTTGGTGTGGAACCGAATCCCACTCACGCCACAACAGGCACCCAAAGCAGCAAAAGCCAGCAGAATCAATCGGGAGCATAACAAAGTTCATATAAATTACTCGTCGCATTACCCACCTTTTTTGGACGCCAAATCGAGCAAAGGAGGCGGCGGGGGAGAACTAGACCAGGCCCCCTAGGAGGCCCTCGAGTTGCCTCCACTTCATCTCCTCCTCTTGCTGTCGCCGTCGCCGAATAGGCGCTGACTGGAGGAGACCCGCGTCGAGGCAGATCATAGATCAAAGCCACCACTGCCAACTTACGCAACTACCAACATCTATCTTATTGAAACAGAAGAAATTTAGCTTAACTACATTATCTCACAATTTCATTAGAGACTACAACAGCAGCAAGAAAGCATCATGGATTAGGCTTCGCAACTACCAAAATGTGATCTCATGTGAAAAAAGGACAATAAATTGTTCGACTTAGCATCATGTTTCAGCTTACACAACTACCAAAATATCAGGCTAAGCCATTGTCTTATAGTTTCAGAAAAAGGGACTACAAGGAAGTTCACCCATCAATGTGATTCAGATTCAACCTACCATAAGGTCAGAGAAGTTAATCATCGTCCGCGTTGGCTTCATCTGCTGCACTGTTTTAAATATGAGGGAAGGAAATTATCATCCACTAATACTCTAAATGAACTCTAGTACTGTATTATAAAGAACCAATTGAGACACATTCATGACAATCAAGCGTTCCTATGTCTGCAATGCACAAGATATATTGCATGTACATTCTTGCAGCACGCACTATATAGTTGCTTCCTTAAACAAAAAATGTTAGCTCGTACAGCCATGCATCAAAATTGATAAGTGTTCAGTTTTGATGAGGCATATATCACCTAAAGTACCAACAGTCTCCACCATCATCATCATCATGAGATTTATTATCGTTTGTAATTCATAGCTGATTTGAGAGAAGCGTAGGATAAAATGAGGTAACAACAAGAGCTAGCAAATCACCAGAGTGCAAAAAATAGGACACCACGCTGTTCCTGTTGGCCACAAAAGATGTAGTTCCTGACTGTACTTATGCTAGGATCAAGATTAATTCACCCCGGTTCCCCCCAAATAAGCTTGACAGGATCTTCCCTGAGTTCCGTGAAACATCCCAAAACAAACCCCAACTACCCAGCAGAAGAAAAAAGAACTATTGATTACACAAAGATCATAAGAAGAAATATATCTTTTCCTACAGTCTGCTTGGATTTCCAACACCTTGTAGTCACATACACAAAATAATCTGCACAATCAAAGATGAGATTATAGGGGCTAAATCAAACAGAGTAGTGGATGAGAAAAAAGCAATCTATTCACGAAGAAGAGAAGAAGTAAGAGTACTGGTAATAGGTGGACTATTGTAGATTCATTCTCTGCATTACTGCTACTGCAAAATACTTTGATATACGAACATGCTAAAATACTGCAGTTTTTACAAAAGTTTGTTGTCAAACAGTGTAAATCATGCTCAATTGTACTGGTAGCCAATATAGTCCACAAGACCCATGTCGTGAGAACTGAAGTTCTGAATTAACTATATTGTAATAGTCATCAAGCTGTAGCATTTCCTCCATATTTCAGCAATTCAACACACCATGTATTTATTTGTTTGAAGATCATGTGAAATTAAACATGAATTCCTTCAATTCAGAAAATGAAACACAAGGTATGGAGAGATCAAGAATAAAAAATAACTGCAGGTTCTGAATTCTTTGCACATGCAGGCAAGGAGCTGGACACCCAAATTTGTGTCCTCACCATATACCTGCGCGCAATACCTGATAAACATTCTTCTTAGATTAAGAATCGGTAAGCTATACAATTTTTTTGTAGCACACAACTTTAGATCTGAAATTCAGTAGTAATAACTCATCTCCTTGTAGAACTCAACCACAGCAGACCAGAAGAGAAGAAAGGGAGATGCGATGTGTACCTGACATGAGGCAACAACCGTGGCGAACAAATGGAGGCAGGATACCAGCATCTTGATGTTGCACAAGGGCTCGGGGGTTGCTGATGATATGCATATGCTTGTGAATCCCCTGCTCCACGCCCTTGGCATCGCCCCCTGCTCCTCAACCCCTTTGTGCCGCTCGTGTCCAGGCACATGGGAGAAGCTCGAGGTTGCCGCACACCTGCTCGTCCCTCCCGCCGCCACCAGCAACTAGCGCCCGTGAAAAGCGGCGGCGCTTCCCTCGCCCTCGAGCCCCGCATCCGAGAGTCACTCCGCGTGGCAGGTTGAGACCCGTCGAGGCGAATACGGCTTGGGAGGTGTTGGCGGCGGCAACCCTAGCGGCGGCTGCGGTGGAAAGAATGAGAGAGATGGGAAGTTGCGTGCAATCGGAAGCAAACGCGAGGCGCTCTTCTCGCTCTCCTGTAATGTGGTGGGCCAACCAGGACAAAAAAAGAACAACACGAATACGCCAATACAGAACAAGTTTTTCCACACGATCCCTGGCACCACGTGGCTATCGTGAGCGTTAGCTCTTGATGCACACCTTATTGTTTTTTATGACATGATGTAGACAAAGTAAATTCAATCAACATGAATAAACGCCGCCGGTTTCCCCTTAATGGCAACAATACAAATACGTGTCTTGTACCTTTCTATCACTGGGATATAGACCACCGCAAGATTGAACCCATTACAAAGCACTTATCCCTTGCAAGATAAATCAATCTAGTTGGCCAAACTAAATGGATAGGTCGGAGAGAAATACAAAGTTATAACAATCATGCATATAAGAATTCAGAAAAGACTCAAATAATATTCATGAATAGTCTGGTTATAAACCCACAATTCATCGGATCCCAATAAACGCACCACAAAAAGAAGATTATTTTGAATAGATCTCCAAGAACGTCGAGGAGAACATTGTATTGAAGATCAAAGAAAGAGAATAAGCCATCTAGCTACTAGCTATGACCCCTAGGTCTGTGGTAAACTGCTCACTCATCATCGAAAGGGCAACAAGGTTGATGTAGAAGGCCTCCGTGATCCATTACCCCTCCGACAGAGCACCGGATAAGGCCTTCAGATGGGATCGAGGAAAAACACAAACTTTCGGCGGTGGAAAAAGTATTTTCGATGACTTTCTGTTGGTTTCTCTAGAATTTATAGAGTTGGAATTAGGTTAGACGAAGCCTCAAGGAACCCACAAGGTACTAGGGCGCGACCTCCGAGGGTGCGCCCTGACTTGCCGTCTAGTCTTCTGGTCTTCTCTTGAAGCTTCCAGAATGTTGGAGACTTGGAGTTTCATGATGCGTGGATTTCTCCGTTCCCCTACGGACCGGGACGTAGAAATTGGATCTTTTGCCCCACTTTACTTCTCCATTTAATCATTTGCCCCCCTGAGAGGCTACTGGGTGGGGCCCGGGGCCACTGTCATTTAGACAATCACAGGGCAAATCATTCAACCCCTTATAAAATGGGGCAAATCATCCAATCCTGGACGTCTAGACAGCCAGCGAAGAGAAGAACAAAAAGAGAAGGGCCATAATAAAGAAGAAACAAAGGACTGAAAAGCAAAACCCTAGCTCTTCGGGCATCTATGGTGATGGCGACAGCGACGGCGATCTCCGGCCGCGTATCCGGCGAGGCCAGCGCAATCCTCGCTCCTTCCGCTTCGTCCCTCCCCGCGCCGGTCCGACGCGCCACCAACTCCAAGGTCATCCTCCCCATCCCCATTTCCCTCAAAACCCTAATCTCTATGCTAAGTGCCTGTCGATTGCTACACACCACAAAATCAGAGCTAAGCGCTTCTCTCTGCTTCCGCATCGATTGCTTTCATTGCCCTTGGGAGTCTGTTTGAATTTATGACTGGCTCCATGGAAGATCAGTTGTAGGCGCGGCCGCGAAACCTAGTGGGCTTGACATCTGCAATGTTGTGTCGATTCGGTTGGTGATGCAAGTAAGCTGCTGGGCATGTTAGAAGTAACTAGGAGCTTCAACCATGGTTACAAAATCTGCTCATCCAAAATTTTGTGCTTTCCATCTCTTGTCTGATTTGCATTTCTCGCCCTTTTCAACTTTGTACTTCTTGTCTGTAGTGTGTTGCTTATTTCATCTTGTATAAGCACTACTATAATGCCTTCTGGACATCACATTTAGTATACTGAAATATGTTCAGATCTACTCTCTCGGGTTGGAAATGTAGGGACTAGTTTGACTGATCAGGAACAAGGTTAGGCTTTTTGTCACACTAGCAAGATGCCCGTGCTACGCTACGGAGAACCAATATATTAGCACACATACTATAGCTTGAGCACACTTATATATGGTTTCATGACAAACACTTGGTTAACTAAATGCTTTGCAAAATATGCACAGGAAAAATGAATTTGGATACAATGCCACCATAAAGAGAAGCAATATCCCAAACATAACCTGCACAGCCAGTTCCACTTAATTAGTTACATACCTTAGGCGTCTATGAGGCCATGGAATCATTTGTCAAGCATAGTATAGTCTTCTTTTAGTTGTTTGCTCAAAACATATGTGCCAACAATATTAGTTCTGTGGTTTTTTGCTTTCATCCAACTGCTGGACATCATACATAAATGTCTGATATATTCAGACAAAAGGAAGAAAACTGAGCCTGTGGAGGGTCTGTAGTATATATTTACATAAAAGGAAGAAAACAATGAACAACACTTGCAATACATCTTGTACCGAGCAAAGAAACAAAATGTACTATAATAGATGCTTTGAAATCAGGTGTATACAGAACAGATACATACACAAGATTAGTACCGGACCTCTTGTAACTCCAGGTCGTATGCAACAGAGACAATCCTAAATAACATACAACTATGCAATTGTGGCGTTGTTCAGCAAGAAGACAACTTGTCTTCTATTGGCAGCTGGGCACCACCCAAACAGACAAGAATTACAGAGACAATCCATTCAGTCAGAGCAACAAAAAATTGTTCATGAACATACAGCAGTATTTCTCTGCAGAGACATACACTGAAAGAAATTAGTGTGATTTCTTTCAAATAAACTAACACAAGAATAGACGCAATGGCCTCACCTTGCTCGTCGGTGACCCCTCTGCGAAGCTGCCTTCTATATTCTAAAATCCGCAGAAAAAAAATCAAAATCAGAGACATGTTAGAACGAGATTATCTCGCGAAATATGCACCTAATAGCCGGCAGCTAAGATGGCACCGATAGAGGAAGGGACCTCATTCCCTTTATTGGCAATTTCAGGTCTAGCTCTTTACTTAGCCAAGGTGCATCTCGTCTTCTCTTTCATTACCATTCTCATTATCTACTCATTTCATTGTCCTAATGTCTGCTTCTTCTTCTCTTCCATTATCTTCCTCATGTTTTATTTCCTGTTCTTCAGGTTCAGAGTTCACACATCCTCTTGATAACTGAATCATCATCTTCTTCTTTTTTATCATCCTACAGAATTATTATGTAATTAAGTACTTGCAGGTTTCAGAACTTACACGAATCTATACCACAGTCCGCACTCAGGAAACATTTAATTTTTTACATGCTGCCATTATTAAGGGATTTTACTAAATGCACATGTCATTATAACAGTAGTATACAGCAATGCACTGAAACAAGGGGCACAGAGACGAAAAGAATTGTTAGCCTCAGCCCTCAGGCTGTCAAGCATGACTATAAGTGGGTAATAGAAACTATAAGAAGGATACACGCATACAGATGTGTTGTGGAATTTACATGACAGCATAAGGGGCACATATAGATCCATCCCAGGAATTTCTTCTTCTATTTACTTCATCCCCTAAAACAAAGCAGTATAAACAAAGTACTGAATTTCCCAAATGAACAACACCAGTAACTTGCTTCTCTCTATCTCTTCTCCTAAATCGATTTAGACAAAGAAAGAATAACTGGATAATATTCAGATAGAAACATTCCTTTCTTATCTAAGCCACATATACATAATGCAGAACCAATGTGTGTTAGAGGGTGAAGATGGAGAAAGCTCCACCGACTGGCGACTGATATCACCAAAAGGAGGACCTCCTATGGTGTATGGGGCTTACATCTAATATATCAAGATCAAAGTCTTCTCACGGTTGTCGGCTACGTGTCTAAGTAGCGGATGCCACTGCATAGCCACCAGACACCTGCCGCTGCAGCACCGATCCCTTTTCACCATGTTCACGAGTACCTACCAGCAGCATACATATCTTCATATCATAAAGCTAGTACCTGTAACAACAGTCGTAATCATTAAGCAAATACCAACATTAACAAAACCAGTAGCACCATGAACAAAATCGTAGCAGCCCTACTGCTGCTTTCCTCTATGATCTCTATATATATGCTCAAATAGTGGTATATCAGGGCAGAGCAAGAAAATTAACAACATTAGAGCAACCTTGACGCACTCACCAGCCAGCCAGCGCCCATCCCACCGTTCATGCCCTCCTTCCACCGTTCCACGCAACTACTCCCCAACGTCCACGTCTTCTTCCTCTGCCCCCAAGAACTCCCGCTCAGCGTCCCGCCCAGCTCAAGCTCCACCGCGTGCAGGGGGAGAGAGGAAAAGGGAGGAGAAGGGGGAGCTCCTGCACGCCGCCCTAGCATTCAAGCGCACGCGCACACGCATATAGCACGCGCGCCATCGATCCAATGACACCGTCTCGCACGCGTTGGCATGAGGAATTGGGGGGCGTCAGTGCCATCGTGGGCGGCGGGTCGTTGACCATGGCGGAGGGGATGGGCTCGATCCGGCCTCTCACGTTGGTGTGCTCATTTGGGTGTCGAGATTGGGACCGTGTTCGGCTGTGGCAGTGGGAGTGTTCGACCGGCGGGGGAGAGGATGGGCTTCGGTGGCCAGAGATAGGGTGGAAGCACGTGAGGCGCTAGAGATCTGTTTCGCGAGAGGAGGAGAAACGTCCAGACTATTCTGTTTTGGCCCTTGGTACAACACGTCTTAGCTCAATCTCAACCTTAGATTCAAGATCGTACAGTGCATATGATCCGAAGGCAGACACACCATCATCACCAACTCGTATTTTTATAGAGTAGAGATACTGGTTGTATCAGTGCCACTGCCCAAATATCATTGCCTTTGTGCCAAATCAAGAACTTTAAAATCATACTCAAATGTGTGTCCCTGGATCCACCAGTTGAGCTGGGGCACTTCAGAATTACACAACAGTTTCTCTCCATTGGCCACTGTTACAGAGATTTCTTTGGACAGTTGTTGTGGTCACTTGAATTCTGGGCAGCAACGCTGAATCCATGAAACTGTGAGTACTACCTGAGTCCAGGAGAATAAGTACCACTTGATTGCCAATAAGAGCTCGCAAGCGAATGGTTCTAGGGTGATCAGCTCCAGACAAGGCATTGACAGACAAATGCATTTCTTGCAAAGCAGTTTCTTGTTCTTCTACTGCATCAAGTATATCATCCGACAAAATGGCTTCAGCTGCACTAGTCATGGCCATGACTGCAGTAGGAGTGGGTGGTTTCACACAAGTATGACCAGGTGTGTATTTGTCACCGCAACTGAAACACAGGCCATTAGTGCGCCTATACTCCTTCAACTGCCTTGCTTTCCATAGCTCTCCAGCAGGTGGAGTGCTTGGGCGTGTGTCCGGCTTGAAGAAGGCAGTTCTGGTAGTAAAACTTCTGTTGGAGCGAGCACGCTGTACTATCTCTTCCTGGATCAATGCATATGAAGCTGCTTCACTAACAGTAGTGGGTAGCTGCATATCAACAGCAGCCCGGAGTTCTTCCTTGAGGCCCAGAGTGAACCTCGTCACCAAAAATGTGTCACTCACTGTCGGTTCATACAACAAAAGTTGATACACTAGTTGGGTGAACTCCCGTTTGTACTCAGCCACTGATCCGGTCTGTTTAAGTATCAACAGAGCTCTCATCTTTGTGCGATGAACATTCACATCAAACTCCTGCATAACTGCCATCCTAAACTCATTCCAGCACGGCCACTGATGCAGAGCCTTGTATGCATGGAACCAATTTGCTGCATCACCAGACAGGTGTAGCGTAGCTGACGTGACCTTGAATTCTTCAGGGATAGCATACAGTGAGAAGTAGGCCTCACATCCATCTAGCCAGATACGAACATCCTCTCCCTCAAAACGGGGAAAATCCATTTTGGGCATCCACGGTTTCTTCAACTGAACTTCTGTCCCAAAATGCTCTGTTGCAGAATGCCCAGCCTGAGTCACAAACCAGGTGGTGGAACGGCCGGTTGCCTATGCTGCGGTGGCGTACCCAAAATGCCATCGTTGGTGGACGCCCTCCGCCGCCGCAGACCCAGCCAACGGACGGGGATTTTACGAGAGAACCCAACCCGACCGCCGCCGAGCCCGACCCCGCCGCCGATCGACCCAAATCTGATACCAATTGTGATGTACAGAACCCTGTGCTCACGATCTATTGAACGAATTCAAGGATACATAGTACTTTTGTAGAGATTGGAATGGGGATTGGGAGAAGAGAGGTACAGCTTGGGGAAGAAGGAAGAAGGGAGAGTCTGAGAGGGGATCGAGATCCAATTACAATTCGCTGCCTTCTCCAGCTCAGCTACTGGGTATTTAATGCACTCTATTACATGGGTCCTCTTGCCCTACGAGATGGGCCAACGGCCCATACATTTGAGTCAACTTCCGGTCTGCCACTTAGTATCTGTCCCCTTCTTCTCCTGTCTGCTCCCTGATGCGCCGTTCGTCAGCAACAGAGCTCTAGTGCTGACACATCACTCACATTTATTGGATTGATTATTTGAAAAACCTTGAACTTGGACAGTCAAATTACGCCCTATGATTTCCAAAATAGTTGGACTGTCAAATAATGTACTCCCTCCTATCCATATTAATTGCCGCTGCTTTAGTATAACTTTATACTAAAGTTGCTAAAGCAGCAACAATTAATTTCGATCGGAGGGAGTACTATATTTCCCAAGGAGGACTCCGTCAGTACTTGGTAGACAATCTAGAGAGCATGTGTCTAGCCACCTGGCACCTTCCTCCTAGCTGAGTATGGATGCTGAAGCGCTCGCAAGGAACATAAAATGAAGAACTTA
Organism: Aegilops umbellulata; assembly: GCA_032464435.1. Lineage (NCBI taxonomy): Eukaryota > Viridiplantae > Streptophyta > Magnoliopsida > Poales > Poaceae > Aegilops > Aegilops umbellulata. Next base: position 151,811,241 of record CP136058.1, on the reverse strand, counting down.
ATGATTTAGGGAATTTGGTTTATTAACTTTATGGCACGCATGAGAAACAGCACACAGTAGAATGTTCTTGTCTACAGAAGTAGAATGAACAATCCTGAGGTTTACGGATCTCCAGATATGATTTATTTACTCGGTTATGATTCTTCCTGTACCAGTATTGCCATTGCTTTGCTCAATTGGGCCTTTTCCTTTTAGAGATGCACATCCTTCATTTTTGTTGTTGCAGAAATGCAAATGTGTGTTTACATGCCTGTCTGTTATATCTACCCTTATGTGCTGCTTTATACCTGTTTACAGATATTGGCCATGTTATGCACCCTGGTAATCCTGTTGTTGCATAATTTTGTTGAAAAAAAATCAATATGACATAAGGTATTGGCTGTGGATCCTACTAGGGGTGATTATGTGTGTGCTGCAGAGATGCAATGATAGGATCTTGATGCTGAATATACTAGGATCCTTACAAAAGCACAGTTAATCAAACACTCGTTTGTGTTTGGTCTTGCTCACCCATGCATGGTGTTTCTTCCTACCATAGTTCTTTCTGTCCACTGAAATTTTTAAATTGATTATTTTGCGAAGTTCTGTTTTCTTCTGCCTTGCATTGCATGCATGACCGTGCGATGCAACAGGATATAAATATTCTAGTACGTTAGCCCATGATTTACCTGCCCATATTAATGTCATCGTGTAAATGTTTATAAATCATGCCCGTGATTTACCTACCTAAATAAATATCACTTATTTGTTAAGAGCTTATTAGCTTAGCAAAGAAAACATAATTTTATCTGGTAAGTCAATAAAAGGTGGGACAGTTAAGACGGTTTTCAAGGAAAATCGGTGAAAAAACCAGAGATAGGAGGAAAAAAAATAAAAAATGCAGAGAGGGAAGGGAGGAACATATGTAAGGTTGGATGAAGCACTCTGCTTGGCAGGAAAAGGGACGCTATTCTTTTTTTAAGTAGTAGAGATAGAGACTGACCTATTTATATAATTCCGCAGGGATGCTTTCGTGCTTTTCCTCGTGCTGCATCTAGCAAGCTCATGCTTACACCAGGACGACTATGCATTGAGCGCCAAAGCTGTCCACGGATATCTAGTGCCTGCTCTGCTCTTTCAAGGCGGGACTTCTCTCCTGTTACCCAAGACATGGAAGGCTTCCTTCACAGTATTGTTAATATGGGATTTCTTGACCGTCTGAAACTGGCTTGGAAGATAATCTTCCCAGCACCAACCATACATGAGAACACAAATGCAAGTATTGCAAAGCAGAGGCTGAAGATGATTCTATTCTCCGACAGGTGTGAGGTCAGTGACGAAGCAAAGAAAAAGATAGTGGAAAGCGTTGTTGAAGCACTATCTGAATTTGTCGAGATTGAATCACGTGATAATGTACAAGTGGATATCTCGACTGACGCTGGCCTTGGCACAGTGTATTCTGTGACTGTTCCAGTACGCCGTGTAAAGCCTGAGTACCAGGAATCTGAAGAACAGTACAGAGGAAAAATCGTTGGTGTTGACTTCAAGGACACTGGAGAATCATCTGGTAATGTTGATGTCACCTTCGATTTCTATGTTCCGAATGAGACCCACTGATTCCTTGACCTAACGCGCTCTGTTGTGTTCCTTTATCGCCTCTTGAGACTCCTCGGGTAGGATGCTAGAATTTCACTTCTGATGTAAATATCTAGGCTTTTCTTTCATTTGGTGTTTCATGTAATTCGATTTTAGAATTTTGTTCATGACGTGGCAGACATGTGTTGCCAGATTCTTGAAATCATATTTTCCACTTGTGTTATTTGGTGAAGTTACATTGTGCCAAGGATTTTCTCAGTTATATCCAGCTGCCCCTTTCTATGTGTAATGTCTTTCGAGGGTAGCATGCGACCAGGATACAGAGCCTTTTTTTTTTTCAAAACGAAGGCAAAAGATTTGCCCCATCCATTAAATAAGCAGGAGAGAGTTGTGGTGGAAAACCATGACAAACCGCTGAGAGGCACATACAAGATACCCACACACGTCAACGATGCCATCGTCATCACTTCTCCCTTAGAGGCGTCATCGCCATCCCATACTCTGAGAAGCGATTCCGACTTTACCAAAGACGATCGTCGAACCAACCCACATTGAAAATGACGTGTGGAGTGACATGAAGATCCATGCCAAACCTCAGCCGCCACCACAACGAGACAGCGCAGCTCCGACACCAACAGAAAGCTACAAAGGAGAACCAGGCAAGGCTGGCGTCATGGAAGATCACCGAACAGACCACCTGCTACCCGTCATCGTAAACCACAGGGCCCCACCATCGCAGCTTCGACGTCAAAGCAACAAACCAGCCGAGGCCATGCCACATCAGCCAAAGTTGCGTCTCCTACATCATTCCTCGTAACACCATTGCCACAGAAGCCTCAGTGACAACTTCATCACCTCCCACTGGTCCCGCTTGCTGATGCCCAGTTACAAAGATGAAGCCCTCGAGAGGGGATACGATGCCATGGCGCCACCATCATCCGATCGCTCAGGATCTAGGGTTTCCCTCGGAGCTGTAGCGACGGCCGGATCCAACATGAGGGTGCAAGAGCAATGCAACGATGCCTACAAGAAGGTCTACGACGCCCAAGGCCGACGTCATCACTGGTCAAAGACCCACGGAGGAGACAGGGTTTTCACCCAAGCTACTAGCACCCGCAGCCGCACGTCAATCCGGCGCCGGCAAGACCACCAGCCACAACCTCCCACGGACAAGCAAGTCGACGAAGGAGGACCGAGCAGCCACTGTAGCCAACCGCACCTCGTGGAGACCATCTCGGAGCCGCCAGCCAGATCAGTCCACGGCCGGCCAGAACCAGTGCCACCGGACGCAGCACGAGCCACCGCGCCCCGCATAGCACACCATGCCAGCAAGGAACGAGGAGCGCCGCCCGAGGCCGAGAACCACCGCGGTTCCCGGTCGCAGCCCTGGACCAGGCACACCGACGCGTAGCACTACATGCACGCCGGGAATCAGAGACGTCAGATCCTCTGCATCTGCAGCCCCCCTGCTTCGAAGACGACCGATTCGCCGGGCATACCACCCCACACCTCTGCACTGACCAGGCCACCGAGAGCCCCTGCACGCGGGCGGCCCGGCCGAAGGGGCCTTGCCGCCACACCACGGACGCGAGCATCCTCGCCAGCGCAACACATGAACCCCTGCCGATTCGAGCAGCCCGCGCCAGCCAAATCCGAGCGAGAGGAGGGAAGGGCCTCGGCGACGCCCTCCGGCGGTGGCAAGGGGAGGAGGAACGGGGGCTGTGGTGCTGGCGCTGGCGTTGGCGGCTTGGTTCACTCCCAGGCCACCCGCGGGAGCGACCAAAGGAGTTGTTTTTTTTAAACGCGGTCCCTTGGGGCCTGATTCACTAAAAATAGTTATTGAAAAATCGGACAAAAACGGTCACATCACGCTCACAAAACAAGGCACACAGGGCGACCAGACAACCCACCACATGCTGTCAAGGTTGCATCATGGCGTCATCGTCATCACGCCTTCGCGAGGTTGACTCTAACTCCACCATCGCAACCATCGAAGAAGCCTTCATCGCAAACAAGCATCGAGGCATGCGCCGGCTGATGCCAAACGGTTGGCCACACATGTCGACGACCAGGCATCTCCTACTCTATCGACGAGCATTGTAGGAGAAAAGTTTTGGACTTGTGTCGAGCCAGCGCTGAAACCAACCACGTGCCTCGTGTCATCGTCACCACCAGATCCTCCTCGATAGCTCCGACTTCATAGAAACAAAGTGATGAATGGCAACCCCTCAAACACGCCGAAAGAGACCGATTAGCAGGGCACAACAACACCCCTGACTCCGCCCAAAGCCGTCATCGTTGCCACATACAGGAAGCCGCGCAAACATTCACATTGCTGAACGGGCACCTGCCAGCCGCAATGCCGCGAGCGCCCAACCCATGCAGCGCGCAAACGGAATCTGAAGCACTTCAAGGCGACGCCCCAAAGAGGGAAGTAACGATGTCGACGCCCTCGCCCGACCCAACCAGGCCTTATGCTTCCACCCAACATTGCTTTGCTCTCTGTAGATCTCCGCTGGAGTCGGAGCTGCGTTGTCGTGCTGTGGGTGATGGCGTTCCGCCGTGTAAGTGTAGTGTTGTTCGGCAGTGATACGTCTCCGTCGTATCTACTTTTCCAAACACTTTTGCCCTTGTTTTGGACTCTAACTTGCATGATTTGAATGGAACTAACCCGGACTGACGTTGTTTTCAGCATAATTGCCATGATATTGTTTTATGTGCTGAAAACAAAAGTTCTCGGAATGACCTGAAACTCCACGGAACATCTAGTTAAAAATAATTAAAAAATCCTTGCCAAAGATGTAGACCAGGGGGCCCACACCCTGTCCTCGAGGGTGGGGGGCGCACCCCCCTAGGGCGCGCCCCCTACCTCGTGGGCCCCCTGGAGCTCCTCCGACACCAACTCCAACTCTATATATTTGCTTTCGGGGAGAAAAAATAAAGGAGAAGAAATCATCGCGTTTTATGATACGGAGCCGCCGCCAAGCCCTAAAACCTCTCGGGAGGGCTGATCTGGAGTCCGTTCGGGGCTCCGGAGAGGGGGATTCATCGTCGTCGTCATCATCAACCATCCTCCATCACCAATTTCATGATGCTCACCGCCGTGCGTGAGTAATTCCATCGTAGGCTTGCTAGACGGTGATGGGTTGGATGAGATCTATCATGTAATCGAGTTAGTTTTGTTAGGGTTTGATCCCTAGTATCCACTATGTTCTGAGATTGATGTTGCTATGACTTTGCTATGCTTAATGCTTGTCACTAGGGCCCGAGTGCCATGATTTCGGATCTGAACCTATTATGTTTTCATGAATATATGTGTGTTGTTGATCCTATCTTGCAAGTCTATAGTCACCTACTATGTGTTATGATCCGGCAACCCCGAAGTGACAATAATCGGGACCACTCCCGATGATGACCATAGTTTGAGGAGTTCATGTATTCACTATGTGCTAATGCTTTGTTCCGGTTCTCTATTAAAAGGAGGCCTTAATATCTCTTAGTTTCCATTAGGAAGCCGCTGCCACGGGAGGGTAGGACAAAACATATCATGCAAGTTCTTTTCCATAAGCATGTATGACTATATTCGGAATACATGCCTACATTACATTGATGAATTGGAGCTAATTCTGTGTCACCCTATGTTATGACTGTTGCATGATGAACCGCATCCGGCATAATTATCCATCACCGATCCAATGCCTACGAGCTTTCCATATACTGGTTTACGCTTATTTACTTTCCCGTTGCTATTGTTACAATCCCTACAAAACACCAAAAATGTTACTTTTGCTTTCATTACTCTTTTGTTACTGTTACCACTACTATCATATTACTTTGCTACTAAATACTTTGCTGCAGATATTAAGTTATCCAGGTGTGGTTAAATTGACAACTCAACCGCTAATACTTGAGAATATTCTTTGACTCCCCTTGTGTCGAATCAATAAATTTGGGTTGAATACTGTACCCTCGAAAGCTATTGCGATCCCCTACACTTGTGGGTTATCAAGACTAATTTCTGGCGCCATTGCCGGGGAGTATAGCTTTATTCTTTGAGTCACTTGGGATTTATATCTGTGGGAAACTATGAAGAACTTGAAAGACGCTAAGACAACAATGTATCCCTCAACTACGAGGGAAGGTAAGGAACTGCCATCTAGCTCTACACTTGATTCACCTTCTGTTTTGAGTAAGCTTGCGACACCTAAACCTGCTTCTGTTAATCGTTCTGATATGTCGCATGTTATTGATGATGTCACTTCTGCTATGCATGATACTTATGATGAAACTACTTCTATGCTTGATACTGATGTGCCCCTTAGTGAATTTCTTGATGAACAAATTGCTAGGGCTAGAGAGAAAGAAATTATTGAAACTGATTATATTGATGAAAGTGATGATGAAGATAGGCCTGTTATTCTTGAGGGTTATGTTTTTGATAAACAAGCTTCTGCAACTATTTTAGCTTGCAAAGATAGTTATGAACTCAAGAGGCTATTAATTAAATGGAATAAAGAATCTCTTAGAGATAGAATGAAACATGACCCTGCTTTTGCTACTTCACCTATCTGTGATGCCGATAAGGATTATGAATTCTCTATTGATCCTGATATAATTACTTTGGTTGAATCTGATCCTTTTCATGGTTATGAATCTGAAACTGTTGTGGCATATCTTACTAAATTAAATGATATAGCCAACCTGTTTACTAATGATGAGAGATCCCGCTACTTTTATATCCTTAAAATATTTCCGTTCTCATTAAAGGGTGATGCTAAGATATGGTTTAATTCTCTTGATCCTGGTTGTGTGCGTAGTCCCCAGGATATGATTTATTACTTCTCTGCTAAATATTTCCCTGCTCATAAGAAACAAGCTGCCTTAAGGGAAATATACAACTTTGTGCAAATTGAAGAAGTGAGTCTCCCACAAGCTTGGGGGAGGCTTCTCAAGTTACTTAATGCTTTGCCTGATCATCCTCTTAAGAAAAATGAAATACTGGATATCTTTTATAATGGTCTAACCGATGCTTCCAGAGATTACCTGGATAGTTGTGCTGGTTCTCTTTTCAGGGAAAGAACACCGGATGAAGTTGAGATTCTATTGAATAACATGTTGACAAATGAAAATAATTGGGCATCTCCTGAGCCAGCTCCTGCTCCAATTACTGAGGCTATTCCTAAACCAACTCCGAGGAAGAGAGGTGTTATATTTCTCAGTCCCGAAGATATGCAAGAGGCAAAGAAATCTATGAAAGAAAAATGTATTAAGGCTGAAGATGTTAAGAATTTACCTCCTATTGAAGAAATACATGGTCTTAATCTACCGCCTGTTGAAGAAACATATGATCTTAATTCATTACCTATTGAAGAACCTCCTAGTCTTGATAACCCGACACAGGTAGTAAAGGTATATTCTCTCTATAGATTTGATGAAGGTGATATTCCTCACTATAAGTCTGCTAGACAATGCTTTGATGAGTTTGATAATTTTATTTTCAAACAAGAAAATTTTAATGATTATTTTGGTAGACAATCGAAATACGATTCTGATATGATTAAACACTTGGGTGACTATATGTCTAATATTAGATGTGAACCCCAACTTGTTAGCAAACATGCTTCTATGGTTACCACTCAAGTAGAACAAGTACTTAAGGCTCAAAATGATTTGCTCAATGAAATGAATAGTAAGAAAAATGATTATGCTGTTAGAGTGGCTACTAGAACTGGTAGAATGACTCAGGAACCTTTGTATCTGGAAGGCCATCCTAAGAGAATTGAGCAAGATTCTCAGAGAAATAATATTGATGTACCTAATTCTTCTAGAAGGAAGAAAAAGAAAAATGATAGGACTTTGCAAACTTCTAGTGAGCCTATTGCTGAAATACCTGATAATCCAAATGATATCTCTATGTCTGATGCTGAAACACAATCTGGTAATGAACATGAACCTAGTGAAAATATTAATGATGATGTTCATGATGATGCTCAACCTAGTAATGATAATGATGTAGAAGTTGAACCTGCGGCTGATCTTGATAACCCACAATCAAAGAATCAACGTTATGATAAGAGAGACTTTGTTGCTAGGAAACATGGTAAAGAAAGAGAACCATGGGTTCAGAAACCCATGCCTTTTCCTCCCAAACCATCCAAGAAAAAGGATGATGATGATTTTGAGCGCTTTGCTGAAATGATTAGACCTATCTTTTTGCGTATGCGATTGACCGATATGCTTAAAATGAATCCTTATGCTAAGTATATGAAAGATATTGTCACTAATAAGAGAAAGATACTGGAAGCTGAAATTTCCACCATGCTTGCTAATTACACTTTTAAGGGTGGAATACCAAAGAAACTTGGAGATCCAGGAGTACCTACTATACCATGCTCCATTAAAAGAAATTATGTTAAAACTGCTTTATGTGATCTTGGGGCCGGTGTTAGTGTTATGCCTCTTTCTTTATATTGTAGACTTGACTTGAATAAGTTGACACCTACTGAAATATCTTTGCAAATGGCTTATAAATCAACTGCTATACCTGTCGGTATTTGTGAGGATGTGCCTGTTGTGGTTGCAAACGTTACTATTTTAACGGACTTTGTTATTCTTGATATTCCCGAGGACGATAGTATGTCTATTATTCTTGGAAGACCTTTTTTGAATACTGCAGGGGCTGTTATTGATTGCAACAAAGGCAATATCACTTTTCATGTTAATGGTAATGAACATACGGTACACTTTTCGAGGAAACAACCTCAAGTTCATAGTATCAACTCTATTGGAAAAATTCCATCGATTATATTTGGAGGTTTTGAATTTCCCCTTCCTACTGTCAAGAAGAAATATGATATACTTATTATTGGGGATGTGCATATCCCCGTTGAGGTAACATAGTGTTATTCGAAATTTCTCCGGTTTCATGTTATTTGGAATGAGTTTGTTAACAAGACCTGATCAACCTTGTTAGTGGATTCCTTTTGATGAGCATGAGATGGATGAAACTAGAAGGCACAACCTTTTGTACCCTCTTTATACTTTCTGTTATTTAGTTGAAATAAAGTAAAAATAGTATTTTTCTGTCTGTTTTCTGATTTATCCGTGCAATATAAAAATACCCCGAAAATAAAAGTCCTCCAAATGCCATGCCAATTTAATATGATTTTTCAGGAATATTTGAGGATTTATGGAACTGAAAGCACCGCGGGGGGAGCTGCCACCTGGCCACGAGGGTGGAGGGCGCGCCCTACCCCCCAGGGCGCGCCCGCTGCCTCGTGGGCCCACGGTGGCCCTCCTCCACTTATTCCTGCACCCATCCTCTTCTTCTTCCTCCCACAAACACGAATATCCAACTCAAGCACGAGTTCTAGCTCACTTTGATGTGATTTTCGATCTTCTTGCTCAAAGCACCTCTCACAAAACTGCTTGGGGAGATTGTACCTTTGTATGTGACTCCTCCATTGGTCCAATTAGTTTTTGCTCTAGTGCTTTATTCATTGCAAATTTATGCTGCATAGGTGACCATGTTCTTGAGCTTGAATGTCAAATTTATATGGTTCCAAGTAGTTCTAATGCTTGATATAGGCTCTAGGCACTTGTAGGAGTAGTTGCTATCAATTTTGTTGAGCTTTGTTCATTTTTTTTGAAGTTACTAAAAATTTCAGAAATTTTCAGAGGAAGCAATATGCTTAGGAAAATGTTCCAAGGTGGTTCTTCAAGGAAGCAAGGACCCAGGCTTGCAATGCGTGATGCTAATGAGGAGCCCCCAAGGGATGCTCCAGTGCGGCCCTGTGAATGGCCGTCGGAAAATTTTATGGATCGAGCGGGAATCAAAGATTTAACGCATATTTGCGTAACACCGATCTTGTGGACTTTGAGGCAGACAAATGCCCCCAGTACCATCAACTCACTAGTTCGTTTGTGAGGAGGTTTGAATTTTCATCTTCACGTAATTCTCCAACAGTCATATTTGATCTTTATAACAAATCTTATACCATGGACTTAGAGGATTTTACTTTTGCTTGCAAACTTCCACAATGGGGTAGTGCTAGTGATCCCCGTAAATCTGAATTTAGAAACTTTCTTGCTAGTATAACTATAGGGGAATCTAGAGAGATAACACAAGCTACCATAGGGAGCATTCACTTTCCTGCTATACATTATTTTGCTCTCTTCATAGGTAGGTGCATAAATGCTAAGGATGAAGCATGTCACATGTGTGTCCCTGACCTTAGCATTCTCAAGAGTGCTGTGTTAGGAGACCAATCTTATCATATGGGAGCCATTGTAGCACGTAGGTTGCATCATAATAGATATAATGGATATTTCTTTGGAGGAATTTATGCAACCCGCTTAGCTAATTTTCTTGAGGTGGATGTTCGTGAGGGTGATATGGAGTTGCCTCCTGCTTATTTAGATTTTAATTCTATGGCCTACCACCAGTTTGTCGAGAGGAATGAATCACCTCTCTTATATTGACTAATCTTTGGTAAACAGCGTGTTATCCGTATTACTCTCCCTGCTCCTGTCTTCTTTGATTACCAGGCAAAACGAAGATATACTATTACCAAAGAGGAGGCAGATGAGTACGAGAGGAGAGCGGAGGCATCCCGATGCCACGCTGCAGCTCAGGAGGCGATAAACGCTGCATCTCAGTACTACCCCAGCTACACCTACGGGTATCTGCCAGGCCATCCCTGGCAATAAACCAACTTAGGCCAAAAGCCTAAGCTTGGGGGAGTACGTATTTCCCACCGACATTACATTTATGTTCACACACACTCACTGCTAGATGTCGGTGCTCATACTCTTTCACTGTGACATCCATGCTAGTTTATTTTCTTTTTCCTGCTTTCTTCTTGTGTGTTTGTTAAACCTTAAGAAAACCAAAAAAAGAATAGTAGCAGTTTACTTTTCTTGCTGTAGTAGTAATAATTAAAAAGAAAACCCAAAAAAATATTTCTCGTTCTTCTTTTGCCTGTTGGGAGCTTTCCCGTGTAAATAGTTTTTATTTCTTTTATTTTCTTTGGGGTCGATAGGAGAAGACCATGATTAAATTGTTGAAGTGGCTCTTATATGCATTATTGTTGATTTAACCAAGAGCCCATATTGCCTTGTCTTCTCCTGTTTATTGAATGCTCGCAGATTCCAGCTTAGTCCAATGCACGTGCACTCTTATTATTATTCACATCGTTCGGTCGTGCAAGTGAAAGGCAATTATGATGAATATATGATGGATTGACTGAGATGAGAAAAACTAGTATGAACTCGACCTCTCTTGTTTTTTGTAAATATGATGAGTTCATTGTTCTTGATTCAGCTTATTATGAATAAACATGTTTGCAATCACAATTAGAGATCATAGTTTCTCGTGTCATGCTTGATTAGCTATGAGTTATAATGGTTTACCTTGCGTGCCAATATGCTATTAAAATGGTTGTGATGTGGTATGATGGGGTGGTGTCCTCCTTTGAATGGTTTAAGTGACTTGACTTGGCACATGTTCACACATGTAGTTGAAACAAATCAACATAGCCTTCACGATATTTATGTTCATGGTGGATTATATCCTACTCATGCTTGCATCCAATGTTTATTAATTTTAATGTAGGTTCATGACTGTTGTCGCTCTCTAGTTGGTCGCTTCCCAGTCTTTTGCTAGCCTTCACTTGTACTAAGCGGAAATACTGCTTGTGCATCCAATCCCTTAAACCCCAAAGTTATTCCATATGAGTCCACTATACCTTCCTATATGCGGTATCTACCTGCCATTCCAAGTAAATTTGTATGTGCCAAACTCTAAACCTTCAAATAAACATTCTGTTTTGTATGCTCGAATAGCTCATGTATCAACTAGGGTTGCCCTTATATTCCATGTTAGGCGGGTTATTCTCAAGAGGAGTGGACTCCGCTCCTCACTCACGAGAAAATGGCTGGTCACCGGGATGCCCAGTCCCATGCTTTATGCAAACTAAATCAAGATAATTGCAAACAAAACTCCCCCTGGGACTGTTGCTAGTTGGAGACACTCGTTGTTTCGAGCAAGTCATGGATTGATGCTTGTTGGTGGAGGGGGCGTATAAACTTTACCATTCTGTTTGGGAACCGCCTATAATGTGTGTAGCATGGAAGATATCACCATCTCTTAGTTGTTATGTTAAAAATGAAAGTATGCCGCTAAAAATATTATTTATCTCTATTTCAAAACCGAGCTCTGGCACCTTTACAAATCCCTGCTTCCCTCTGCGAAGGGCCTATCTATTTACTTTTATGTTGAGTCATCACCATCTTATTAAAAAGCACTAGCTGGAGAGCACAACTGTCATTTGCATTCATTACTTTTAATTTATATTGGGTATGACTATGACTGGATCTCTTTTACCATGAATTACAATGTCTAGTCAGTCCTTGATCTTTAAAGGTGCTTTGCATTTATGTTTTGCGGTCTTAGAAGGGCTAGCGAGATACCATCTTGTTATATCATATTATGATTGTTTTGAGAAAGTGTTGTCATCCGCGATTTATTATTACCGCTCGCTAGTTGATTATGCTATTGATATGAGTAATCATGAGACATGAGAATTATTGCAAATGTAGTTAGTTATAATCCTTGCTGAAAACTTGAATGCTGGCTTTACATATTTACAATAACAAGAGCAAACAGAGTTTGTAAAAGTTTTTATTTATCACTTTCAGTTTGTCAACTGAATTGCTTGAGGACAAGCAAAGGTTTAAGCTTGGGGGAGTTGATACGTCTCCGTCGTATCTACTTTTCCAAACACTTTTACCCTTGTTTTGGACTCTAACTTGCATGATTTGAATGGAACTAACCCGGACTGACGCTGTTTTCAGCAGAATTGCCATGATGTTGTTTTATGTGCAGAAAACAAAAGTTCTCGGAATGACCTGAAACTCCACAGAACATCTAGTTAAAAATAATAAAAAATCCTTGCCAAAGATGAAGACAAGGGGGCCCACACCCTGTCCACGAGGGTGGGGGGCGTGCCCCCCCTAGGGCGCGCCCCCTACCTCGTGGGCCCCCTGGAGCTCCTCCGACGCCAACTCCAACTCTATATATTTGCTTTCGAGGAGAAAAAAATAAAGGAGAAGAAATCATCGTGTTTTACGATACGGAGCCGCCGCCAAGCCCTAAAACCTCTCGGGAGGGCTGATCTGGAGTCCGTACGGGGCTCCGGAGAGGGGGATTCGTCGTCGTCGTCATCATCAACCATCCTCCATCACCAATTTCATGATGCTCACCGCCGTGCGTGAGTAATTCCATCGTAGGCTTGCTGGACAGTGATGGGCTGGATGAGATCTATCATGTAATCGAGTTAGCTTTGTTAGGGTTTGATCCCTCGTATCCACTATGTTCTGAGATTGATGTTGCTATGACTTTGCTATGCTTAATCCTTGTCACTAGGGCCCGAGTGCCATGATTTCAGATCTGAACCTATTATGTTTTCATGAATATATGTGTGTTCTTGATCCTATCTTGCATGTCTATAGTCACCTACTATGTGCTATGATCCGGCAACCCCAAAGTGACAATAATCGGGACCACTCCCGGTGATGACCATAGTTTGAGGAGTTCATGTATTCACTATGTGCTAATGCTTTTTTTCGGTTCTCTATTAAAAGGAGGCCTTAATATCCCTTAGTTTCCATTAGGACCCCGCTGCCACGGGAGGGTAGGACAAAAGATGTCATGCCAGTTCTTTTCCATAAGCATGTATGACTATATTCGGAATACATGCCTACATTACATTGATGAATTGGAGCTAGTTCTGTGTCACCCTATGTTATGACTGTTGCATGATGAACCGCATCCGGCATAATTATCCATCACCGATCCAATGCCTACGAGCTTTCCATGTACTGGTTTACGCTTATTTACTTTCCCGTTGCTATTGTTACAATCCCTACAAAACACCAAAAATATTACTTTTGCTTTCATTACTCTTTTGTTACCGTTTTTTTTGAAACTACTCTTTTGTTACCGTTACCACTACTATCATAATAATTTGCTATTAAATACTTTGCTGCAGATATTAAGTTATCCAGGTGTGGTTGAATTGACAACTCAACTGCTAATATTTGAGAATATTCTTTGGCTCCCCTTGTGTCGAATCGATAAATTTGGGTTGAATACTCTACCCTCGAAAGCTGTTGCGATCCCCTACACTTGTGGGTTATCAGGCAGCCAATAGGGTTGCCGTTTTTTCTTTTCTCTTTGATCTTCGAATCCACCCCATGTTGTTCTTCCGCTGCTTTCTGCTTAATCTAATTGAAGCCAACAATTTGTTGGATCTTTCAAAAAAAGGATGTGCCTCTCACACCGCTGCTTACCAGGTTATGCCTTCCAATCCAGCTCGGTTGGAGCCTGGAGGTTCCATGCGACCTGCGTTGATGACGCCCAGGGTGGTCATTGTTGACGTATAATGTGATGTCTAGTCTCTTCCATCAGATCGGTCTTTTGGTTGCATTGGCTAGAGCATGCGCTTCTACATGGTATCAGAGCCAAGAGGTCTTGAGTTCAAGACCCGGCTGGCGCAATTAAATTGCAGCCCACTTTTGGTCCATGTTTTGACCTGAGGGAGCCACACATGAGGGGGAGTGTTGACGTATAATGTGCTGCCTAGTCTCTTCCATCAGATCAGTCTTTTGGTTGCATTGGCTAGAGCATGCACTTCTACAGTCATGTCTAAGTTAGTCGCCTTTTTGTTAGGCGCGTTCAGAATCTCATAGCGGGATCGTGTCTCTAGTACTGCATCCTTCTCCCTCCCTCCCAAACCATTCTCTCCTCTTGTCCAACCTCTTTCGCATCTTCAAAAGGTCGCTCAATCATTGAATTCTCACCTCGGTTGGATGTCGTGGCTCTATGTTCGCTGGCTCAGCTTTGTTTCCACTGCCGACAGTTGCGGGAGCGGCCAGGCGAACGTCAGCGCCACCTCATCTAGTCGAAGATGAAGAACTGGATGGAGTGTTGCGTGGAGGTGACGGGATCTGCCAGGGAGTTTTCTTGTTATCCTCCAGACTGTACTCCAGAGCTCGTCTTCCAAAATGAAGAGGTCCTTTAATATGTGCAGCTGAAGGAAGAGAAGAGTAGACACAGGCTTGTGATGCAAATCGTGGTGTTTGCACATAAGACGGAATTAGATGAGATAGATTTTGCAAGTCCTGGACAGATCATCACCTGGGCAATAAAGGAAGCAGATTCGTCAAAATCTGCCCAAGCTGCTCGTTGGGATTTCCTCATTTGAAGAACGGATGCCCTCATTTCGTGGTCGGATGCCCTCATTTTTTGGTTGGAGTCCTCTTATATTCAGCTGGAGCCGTTGTCGTTGCCATAGCCGTAGATGGAGCAGTTAATAAGAGCAACTCCTAGTAGCACCAGGGTATTAGATACCGGTTTGGTTGCTAAGTGTTAGTAACTCGAAATAATAGCTACGGAATAAACGGAGACTAGCTAAAGGTGAGATGACGATATGTGTTGGAAGTGCTTCCAAGCTTGATGTGATCAAGCATCGCATACTCCCTCTACCATCGAGATTGGTGTTAGACCTAAATAATTGTTATTTGGTGTTTGCGTTGAGCATAGACATGATTGGATTATGTCCATCGCAATACGGTCATTCATTTAAGGAGAATAATAGTTACTCTATTTATTTGAATAATACCTTCAATGGTCTTGCACCTAAAATGAATGGTTTATTGAATCTCGATCATAGTGATACACATGTTCATGCCAAAAGATATAAGATAGTAATGATAGTACCACCTACTTGTGGCACTGCCGTGTAAGTCATATCGGTATAAAAACGCATGAAGAAGCTCCATGTTGATGGATCTTTGGGCTCACTCGTTTTTGAAAAGTTTGAGACATGCGAACCATGTCTATTGGTGTATATGCATGAAGAAACTCCATGCAGATGGACCGTTTGGACTCACTTGATTTTGAATCACTTGAGACATGCAAATCATACCACATGGGCAAGATGACTGAAAGCCTCGTTTTCAGTAAAATGGAACAAGAAAGCAACTTGTTGGAAGTAATACATTTTGATGTGTGCAGTCCAATGAGTGCTGAGGCACGCAGTGGATATCGTTGTGTTCTTACTTCACGGATGATTTGAGTAGATACTGAGTATATTTACTTGATGAAACACAAGTCTGAATTATTGAATGGTTCAAGTAATTTCAGAGTGAAGTTGAAGATCATTGTGACAAGAGGATAAAATGTCTATGATATGATCATAGAGATGAGTATCTGAGTTATGAGCTTTGGCACGTAATTAAGACATTGTGGAAATTGTTTCACAATTGATACCGCCTGGAACACCATAGTGTGATGGTGTGTCCGAACATCATAGTTGCACCCTATTGGATATGGTGCGTACCATGATGTCTCTTATCGAATTACCACTATCGTTCATGGGTTAAGCATTAGAGACAACCGCACTCACTTTAATAGGGTACCACGTAATTCCGTTGAGACGACACCGTTTGAACTATGGTTTGGAGAAACCTAAGTTGTCGTTTCTTAAAAGTTTGGGGCTGCGACGCTTATGTGAAAAAGTTTCAGTTGATAAGCTCGAACCCAAAGCGGATAAAATGCATCTTCATAGGACACCCAAATCAGTTGGGTATACCTCCTAATTCAGATCCAAAAGCAATAGGGATTGTCTCTAGAATCGGGTCCTTTCTCGAGGAAAAGTTTCTCTCGAAAGAATTGAGTGGGAGGATGGTGGAGACTTGATGAGGTCATTGAACCGTCACTTCAACTAGTGTATAGCAGGGCACAAAGAGTTGTTCCTGTGGTACCTACACCAATTGAAGTGGAAGCTTATGATAGTGATCATGAGACTTCGGATCAAGTCACTCCCAAACCTCGTAGGACGACAAGGATGCGTACTACTTCAGAGTGGTATGTAATCCTGTCATGGAAGTCATGTTGCTAGACAACAATGAACCTACGACCTATGGAGAAGTGATGGTGGGCCCGGATTCCGATGAATGGCTCGAGGCCATAAAATCCGAGAGAGGATCCATGTATGAAAACAAAGTGTAGACCTTGGCAGAACGGCTCGATGGTCGTGAGGCTGTTGAGTACAGATGGATTTTAAAAGGAAGACGGACAATGATGATAAATGTCACCATTAAGAAAGCTCGGCTTGTCGTTAAGATGTTTCCCGACAAGTTCAAGGAGTTAACTACGGTGAGACTTTCTCACTCGTAGCGATGCTAAGAATCTGTTGTAATTATATTAGCAGTCACTGCATTATTTGTGAAATCTTGCAGATAGGATGTCAAAACATTGTTTCCTCACGATTTTCTTGAGGAAAGGTTGTATGTGATACAACCAGAAGGTTTTAACAATCCTGAAAGATGCTAACAAGCATGCAAAGCTCCAACAATCCTTCTAAGGATTGGAGTAAGCATCTTGGAGCTGGAATATACGCTTTGATGATGATCAAAGGTTTTGGGTTTATACAAAGTTTATGAGAAACTTGTATTTCCAAAGAAGTGAGTGGGAGCACTATAGAATTTCTGATGAGTATATGTTGTTGACATATTGTTGATCGGAAATGATGTAGAATTTCTGGAAAGCATGCAGAGTTATTTGAAAAGTGTTTTTCAATGGAAAACCTGGATTAGGCTACTTGAATATTGAGCATTAAGATCTATAAGGATAGATCGAAACGCTTAATAGCACTTTCAAATGAATACATACCGTGACAAGATTTTGAAGGAGTTCAAAATGGATCGGCAAAGAAAGAGTTCTTGGCTGTGTTATAAGGTGTGAACATTGAGTAAGACTCGAAACCTGACCGCGGCAGAATAGAGAGAAAGGACGAAGGTCGTCCCCTATGCTTTAGACGTAGGCTCTATAGTGTGCTATGCTGTGTACCGCACCTGAAGTGTGCATGGCCATGAGTCAGTCAAGGGGTACAAGAGTGATCCAAGAATGGATCACAGCACAGCGGTCAAAGTTATCCTTAGTAACTAGTGGACTAAGGAATTTTCTCGATTATGGAGGTGGTAAAAGAGTTCGTCGTAAAGGGTTACGCCGATGCAAACTTTGACACTAATCCAGATTATTCTAAGTAGTAAACTGGATTCATATAGTAGAACAGTTATTTGGAATAACTCCAAATAGAGCGTGGTAGCTGCATCTAGGAGATGACATAGAGATTTGTAAAGCACACACGGATCTGAAAGATTCAGACCCGTTGACTATAACATCTCTCACAAGCATAACATGATCAAACCCAGAACTCATTGAGTGTTAATCACATGGTAATGTGAACTAGATTATTGACTCTAGTAAACTCTTTGGGTGTTAGTCACATGGGGATGTGACCTTGAGTGTTAATCACATAGCGATGTGAACTGGATTATTGACTCTAGTGCAAGTGGGAGACTATTGGAAATATGCCCTAGAGGCAATAATAAATTAGTTATTATTATATTTCCTTGTTCATGATAATCGTTTATTATCCATGCTATAATTGTATTGATAGGAAACTCAGATACATGTGTGGATACATAGACAACACCATGTCCCTAGTAAGCCTCTAGTTGACTAGCTCGTTGATCAACAGATGGTTACGGTTTCCTGACCATGGACATTGGATGTCGTTGATAACGGGATCACATCATTAGGAGAATGATGTGATGGACAAGACCCAATCCTAAGCCTAGCACAAAGATCGTGTAGTTCGTATGCTAAAGCTTTTCTAATGTCAAGTATCATTTCCTTAGACCATGAGATTGTGCAACTCCCGGATACCGTAGGAATGCTTTGGGTGTACCAAACGTCACAACGTAACTGGGTGGCTATAAAGGTACACTACAGGTATCTCCGAAAGTGTCTGTTGGGTTGGCACGAACCGAGACTGGGATTTGTCACTCCGTGTAACGGAGAGGTATCTTTGGGCCCACTCGGTAGGACATCATCATATGCGCAATGTGACCAAGGAGTTGATCACGGGATGATGTGTTACGGAACGAGTAAAGAGACTTGCCGGTAACGAGATTGAACAAGGTATCGAGATACCGATGATCGAATCTCGGGCAAGTGCAATACCGCTAGACAAAGGGAATTGAATACGGGATTGATTGAATCCTCGACATCGTGGTTCATCCGATGAGATCATCGTAGAACATGTGGGAGCCAACATGGGTATCCAGATCCCGCTGTTGGTTATTGGCCGGAGAGTTGTCTCGGTCATGTCTGCATGGTTCCCGAACCCGTAGGGTCTACACACTTAAGGTTTGGTGACGCTAGAGTTGTTATGGGAAATAGTATGTGGTTACCGAAGGTTGTTCGGAGTTCCGGATGAGATCCGGGACATGACGAGGAGCTCCGAAATGGTCCGGAGGTGAAGATCGATATATTGGACGAAGGGTATTGGAGTCCGGAATTGTTCTGGGGGTACCAGGTGATGACCAGCGTGTCCGAAAGGGGTTTCGGAGGCCCCGGCAAGCGTTGGGGGGCCTTATGGGCCAAGGGGAGAGGGCACATCAGCCCACTAAGGGGCTGAGCGCCCCTCCCAACCCCATCTCACGCAACCAGAGAGGTGGGGGCGCCACCCCTAGGGCAGCCGCCCCTCCCGGCTTGGGGGGCAAGTTTCCTAGGGGGTGGGGGCGCCCAAACCCATCTAGGGTTTCCCCTGTGGCCGCCGCCCCTCCCCTAGGGAACCCTAGGGCGCCTCCTCCTCCTCCCTTACCCCTATATATAGTGAGGAAGAGAGAGGGCAGCCGCACCCTTCCCCTGGCGCAGCCCTCTCCCTCCTTCAACACCTCGTCTTCCTCCGTAGTGCTTTGCGAAGCCCTGCCGGAGAACCACGAGCTCCATCACCACCATGCCGTCGTGCTGTCGGAGTTTTCCCTCAACTTCTCCTCTCCCCTTGCTGGATCAAGAAGGAGGAGACGTCCCCGGGCTGTACGTGTGTTGAACGCGGAGGTGCCGTTCGTTCGGCACTAGGATCATCGGTGATTTGGATCACGACGAGTACGACTCCATCAACCCCGTTCACTCGAACGCTTCCGCTTAGCGATCTACAAGGGTATGTAAAGCACTCTCCTTCCCTCGTTGCTAGATTACTCCATAGATTGATCTTGTTGTTGCGTAGAAAATTTTGAATTTCTGCTACGTTCCCAAACAATAGTTTTACAAGCCAAATACAAATAAAAATGTTTCACATAGTTTTGCAAATGAATAAAAGAAGATACATCTATTGGTTGCCAACATGAGCCCACATATGCTCAACCAAATCATTTTGCAGTTGCACGTGAGTTTCCCAATCATGCATGTCTTCATGAAATTGAGTGAACTGCTCAAATCTTGCTGCTACTCCATGCTCAGGCACAACATTCTCACCCTGAAACTGAAAGTCTTGATCGTACAGATGTTCCGGGCGCTCGTCTTCTATGATCATATTATGCATGATCACACAAGCAGTCATCACCTCCCACAGTTTCTGCATGCTCCAAGTATTAGCAGGATACTGAATGATGCCCCATCGAGATTGCAAAACACCAAAGGCACGCTCGACATCCTTTCTAGCACTCTCTTGCTCTTGGGCAAATATTTCCGACAGGGTTGGGTATTGTCTTGACAATAGTGGTCCACTGAGGATAGATACCGTCACCTACATAGTATCCTTTGTAGTAGTTGTGGTCGTTGACAGTAAAGTTCACCGGTGGGCTGTTGCCTTCGGCAAGCCTCGCAAACACCGGCGAACGCTGAAGCACGTTGATATCATTGTGTGATCCAGCCATGCCAAAAAAAGAGTGCCAGATCCAGAGATCTTGAGAAGCTACGGCCTCTAGTATGGCAGTACAAGCCCTGACATGTCCCTTATACTGCCCTTGCCAAGCAGAAGGGCAGTTCTTCCACTCCCAGTGCATGCAGTCTATGCTGCCAAGCATCCCGGGGAAGCCCCTGCTGACATTCATCGCCAACAAACGAGTTGTATCTTCAGTTGTCGGCTCTCTCAAGTACTCAGGGCCAAACACAGCAATAACAGCCTTGCAGAACTTATACAGGGACTCTAGGCATGTAAACTCGCTCATACAGACGTACTCGTCAATGAGATCACCGGACACTCCGTATGCAAGCATCCGGATGGCGGCAGTGCATTTCTGATAAGAGGATAAACCAATCTTGTCGACGGCATCCTCTTTGCACTCGAAGTAGTCATCATAGCCGACCACTCCCTCACTAATACGGTTGAAAACATGCCTACTCATACGGAACCGGCGGAGGAATTTCTGATGTTTGAACAATGGGTTTGTTGTATCAAAGTAGTCCTTCCAGAGAAGTAAATGCCTGCTCTCTCGGTTGCGATTCAACGCCGGAAGGTGGCCCGGAATGGAGCCACGGAACAACGGCCGCTAGCTGTTGAGGTGGTGATGGACCAACACAGCAACCAATATCTCCTCCTCGTCGTCGGACGACGAATCGTCGAAGTCGCAAAGGAAATTGTGAAAAAAGAACTCGTCGGCGGAGTCCATCTCGTACCTTGGCAAACTATCGAACAGCTTGCGGGCGTCGACGAAGGAGACGGCCAGCAAGGGGAGTCGCAGCGCCCACAGACCAGCTAGCTGCTCTGCCGGCGTCCGACGAGCGTGCCGGTCGGATGTGGCAGGGGCGGCGAGGCGGCTTCTTGGTCACGGGCGGCTGTGCGGTGGAGGAAGCGGCGGTGGGAAGCAGTTTGCTTCCCGGCGGCAAAACGGCGGCGGAGGGCGACGGGGGGAGGGGCGGCGTTGCTGGTCGGATGTGGAGGCGACGGCAGCTGGAAGAGTCACCGGAAAATGGGCGACAGCGTCGGCGTTGGAGCAGGCGGGTGAGGGTTGCTTGTTGACCGGGGGTGAGACGGGAGGCCAATGTGCCATAGACCAGCGGGCCCGGGGACAGGAGTAGGCGAGCGCGCGTGCGTCCGTTGCGTGTCCGTGCCGACGCAAATTCAAAAAAATAGGTCGGGAACGGGTCGCCTGTGGACGAAAAAGGAACGCGCGTCCGTTTGGGTCGGCGCGTTGGACCGCCTTTTGTGTCCGTACCGACCCAAACGAACGGCCACGGACGAAATGAGTCGTCCCATTGAAGTTGCTCTAATATGTCGTTCTTAGGCTGCGATGTGATCTTCTGTTTATTTCTGGTAAAGCAGTAGCTGATGTGAACGAGACACCAAACATCTCAAGGTGGCCACAAGTCAGAAACCGCACCATAAACCGATATGCTCACCGACCAGTTTTTTGACTATATTCGACCACCTTGTTCCTTCATAAAAAAGAACGCGTAGCATTCTCCAACCTCTCTTTTCTTCTCCTTGCATCTGATTGATCGCTTTCCTCTAATCTTTTTTATCTCACTCAATCGTTGAACCCTCGGCCTTGCTCTTATCTGTTTTCATTCAAATGAATCGCGTGGTTCTATGTTGACTTGTTTTGCTTTCGCATGAAATCCAATCCCTTTTATCAATTATAAAACCCCGTACAAATTTTCCTTAGTGTTGGCTTACCTTAACATTTGAAGACCCCACACAAAATATCTTAATCGGAGTTTCATACACATATTTCACACTTCAAGCATACTGATCTGAGGTTGAATAACACATGCGTGCTAAGGATTTCAATACCCCCCAAATTTGCCATTTACCAATTAATAAACCCTATTATGTGAACAGGTCGACCGAGGATTACTTAAAGGAGCGCCCAGATTGATGTTTCCTTCCTCCATGGGCCTAGGTCGAACATCTCCCTTGGCAACATAGGCAACCACTTTCCGTCCGACATTCTTGCTCCAGTTGATCCATGTACTGATCAATCAATTATTCCTAGGCTTCAACTTATTGTCCATCGACTCCACTTGATCCAAACTTAAGGAGGTCCAGACACACGGTGTGAATGCTAGAGGATGACATTTTGGTGCTTCAGCCAGGTTAAGAAGCAGGCGGCTAGATTTTTTATGGGAGAAGACCAAGGCCATAGATTAAGTAGCACAAACTCCTACAAAAACACTTATAAAAAATGAAAAATACATCCAAATCTTTGAGGGGTCAAAGTTTCTTCCTCTTGCATCCACTAGCGACACGCCATAAGAAAAGCTCGTTGCTGCCTTCTGGCCTTTGTCACAACGGAGCAAACCTTTTCAAACCCAAGAGCTTGTAGAAGCACCGGCCAGAAAGTCGTCGATGCAGACCAGAAAATGTCGGCGACTGTGATTTATGTAGTGAATTGCCGCCTCAAAAGAAAAGAAAAATGTCCAAAATGGCATGTAAAATGCCCTGATTTCGGCCAGATACAGTTGGGGAAGACAACTCTCACACGCTCTCCATTGAGGCTGAGAATGGCCAATTTTCATCCGTCGGAGCTGGAGCCAAAGAACACAGGACAGCGCGACCAAGATAAACCTGTAGAAAAAACACCTGACTTGGAGAACAAGATCTAAGGACGCACCATCTTCTACACACCTTCTGACGATACGAAGAAGCATCACCGGAATAAGGACAGGGGGGATATCTTATTCGATGCGTCATCATCTCACCACCGCCGAACTAAGGCCCAGTTCTTTTCACCCGGGATTCTGCAGAATCAAGATTCTAGAAAATTTTGCGAGAATCTGCTTCCCCCAGAATCTGGCGTCGAGTTCTTTTCTAAGATTCCAGTTTGAGATTCTGGAAAGAGTTGTGTGCCAAAATGTCTATAGCACCCCTTGACAGAAACTGTTTGATG
This sequence comes from Aegilops umbellulata, assembly GCA_032464435.1. Lineage (NCBI taxonomy): Eukaryota > Viridiplantae > Streptophyta > Magnoliopsida > Poales > Poaceae > Aegilops > Aegilops umbellulata. Next base: position 151,787,922 of record CP136058.1, on the reverse strand, counting down.
AATTGTTAACACTTTGTTGTTTCGAACAATATCTTGTCAAATGTGAGCCAAAGCCAAGTTCCGGCAATAGCACCAATATGCAGTAGTATTGACAATATCAACAAAAAAAAATCTAGCACAATCCATCCATCAAACAAAATAAAACAATCAATCCATCCATCCATGTGACAAATTGAACAATCAATCCACCCATTCATGTGGCAAATTGAACAATCAATCTATCCATCCATCTAACATATTGACACATCGATTCCTCTATCTATGCAACAGCTTTTTTGCATCTACCCAGTTTATAGCTAAAAAAAGAAAAACAGGGAGTTGGGAGAGAGAGGATGGATCACCGTGGAGGAGTGGAGGAGATGTTTAAGTTCGGCTGCAGCTTCGGGACGGAGGCGCCATCGGTAGCCGGTGCGGAGGGGCCCGACGACGACTTTCGGGTGTCCCGGTGGCGGCAGAGGGCAAAGGGGGAAAGGGCTCGCAGAGGAAGCTGGACTGCGGCGGGAGGGCGGACCGGCGGCGGGGAGGGCCGCGCCGGCGGCTGCGTGGTCCGGGACGGCGAACTGGGGCGGGCGGCGGCGCTGGAATCTTAGCGGGCGGCCCTACTCGAGGTCGCGCGATGCGAACAGATCGGCATCGGTCGTGGGTGGCTCGGTGGCAGTTTTGCCGTAATAACCTGCTGCAACAAGGGCACTCTGTTAACTCCAAGCGTTTTCTTTGGTGAGACTTGCCAGAATCATGAGATTGTGGGAGAAACCAGGTATTTTGGGATTGCACTAGGATTCTAGAGAATCCAATTGAGATTTTGGAAGTTCAATCGAGTTCTTTCCGCTCGGGATTTTCGGGACCAAGATTCTCCATAATCTGCTCAAAAGAACTGGGCCTAAAGCTAACACTAAATTCATGTCTAACCCTACCACCACCGGACCGAAGCCCTAGGTCCTCAGCCCCTCCCACCCGGAACGACAGAACTTGAATTGGAACTGAAAATGTTCAGGTAACAGGAGGCGATGACCAAATTTGCTTATGCTGATGTTACAGTCACTCAATCAGCCTATCACAGGCATCATTATGCTGATGTTACAATCACTCAACCCACCTATCACAGGCACGAATCAAGTCACCTGTTGGGTCTACACAGGCCGCCACCTGTTGGGTTTCCCAGGATACAAGACACACAAACACGCTCAAGGTACAAGAAGAGACACACTTTGGCACCCTTTCTCTTGTACTCCCTCCCTCCCATAATATAAGACAGTTTTCACAAGCTATGTTAGCTTGCAAAAACGTCCTATATTATGGGACAGGGAGTACTTATTTCTTCTCAACGCAAATGAAGTGGGTACATAGCATTGTTATGCCCTCTCAGTAAATTCCAAAGATGATTACCAGAGTCAAGAAACATTGAAATTTGTCAAAAACGCATCATTTCATGGACAAACATGAAAAATAGCACAAGGTTCCTACAGAAAGCTGTAGATGAGCATTTTCTAAACTAACTATAGCATGGTAGATAACACTATCACACAAAATATTTACAGGGAACTACATTTTCTCATACTGCCCCCCAGGAATTACATTCTACTGCAGAGGTAGCCAAACCCGGAGATGATACAGAATGCAGCACTGAGTGCATCCAATCTTCTCATCACATCAAAAAGTGACATGTATATATATACCACCTAACTGGACCATACATGCACCAGCCCCTGACTGTTGCCAGTGTAGATCTCGTTCCTGTCCTCATCATAGAACAGTGCTGTGACATCCTCCAGAGCTTCTGGGATACTACTCCAGATTGAAGGGCTACCATTCTTGCGAGGGGCGATACTAAGGGCAGGATCATTCGCTGCAATCTTGGCAATGCACTTGCCAGTCATAATGTCACTCATGTTGATGGATCCAATCGAAGAAGCTGCATGTGCATCACTTGAGTTAAGATAATTTTCCATAACTAGTTGTACAAAACCAAATGAATTTAATCACATTTATCTGGTCATATACCATATCTTATCTTTGTATAACTGCCCAATATATTGATATTAGCAATCCGTAGATGACAGAGCATACATGCAAGTACAACTTGCCACTGTGGGCAGACTATCCAAATGACAGGAAGTAGTTGGACACAAATAATGCAATTTAATTGTTGAAGAAGAAACTAGGGTGCACCTGTACCGTCATCAGCCGCTGCATCGGATTTACAGTAGGATATAATCAGATCCTGGTCAGTTGTAATGTAAATATTGTTGGTACTACAATCTTGATGCCATAGCAAATGGTCCTCAAATGATGTAACAAGCTCTCCTCGGAAATTCCATACAGCAACTGTTCTGTTTCGGAATGTCAAGAAGAGATTGTTCTCATACAGAAAAATGAATGCTGACGGGGTCATAAACTTCTCAATACTAATTTCAATTAGCTCAGAACTTCGTACCTTCATGAAGAAGAAGCTATTAGGCTTACAAAACAGTAAAAGTTACAAGATAAGTATAATAAACTGATGTATCGTGCCATACATCAAGTATCTGAAGGTTCTCGTCTTCTTGCTTCACAAGGAGATTCTCATTGAATTGCTCAATAAAATCAATTTTCTTGCCGCGGTGCAACAAGTGCTTGAATAATTTGAGTGGCTTTCCATCTTCAATAGATAATATCTTCAAAGGAACATAACTTGGCGTTCGATCATATATTAAGAGCATAATTCCTGGACTGAAAGGAGAAATCAAAGGAGTAACTTGACATGGTTCGAATATGAAAACGAAAAATATAATAAACAAGGAAAAGGGTGCAGACCTAATCTTGATCTCCTGCACATTAGTATCAGGTATTGAATATAGAAAGGAATAGTTCTTCAGATCAAAAACCTTGTAGATACTGCCAGAAAAAGTATGACCATTACAACAGTAAACATTGTTTAGTGCACATTATAATGTGACGAATGTTTAAGAAGGCGTACCCATCCTGGGCCGAGTAAGTGAGTACTTTTCCATTTACATCATCAAACTCAACAAAGCCAGGCCACTTCAGAGATTCCGATTCAAAAAGAGGAAACCCAGCATCTAATTGGTCCCTCCTTATATACCTGAAAGAACGCATATATATTGAACATATAAGAACTTTAGTAAGTTAACTGTATTCAATGAAAATAGCGACATTATCATGAAAAAGTAAAAAAAACTAAAAATGCAATTGCATAACTTGTACATATAGAAAATCACAGGTGACAGTAAAATATATATAAGAGTGTTTCTTGACAAGTTACAGATTAAGGCATTAGCATATGCTCTTACTCGATTGGGGTTGTTCTGCACTTCAATGTGCTAAAATGGTCTGATGCATAAACTGAGACAGTAATAAGTGAATCGTTGTTCTTGTTGTAGAACAAACTCCGGATCACTTCGTCCGGGCTTAAATTCAAGAAGGATAACCGCTTATTTGTTACTGCAGAAACAAAAACACAATGCAAGAGGTCAAATAACATCATTGGTCTTCATCACTGCCTGTCAAATACAGACATGTTTTACACGAGGTGCAAATACCTACCTCGACTAAAAGCAGCACAAAGCCCAGAGTGAGCAAGAGCAAATATAATATCTTTTGCTGCGACGATCTCAATAATTTTGGATCTTTTTTTGAGAAACTGTAGCTTCACAAATAGGTGAGCCTCATGATCATATGTGTCAAACTCTTCCTGCACCAAATATATATTAATAATGTCAATCTACTCATATTTAGATGATTCATATAAGAGGAACATGTAATGTAGTTTTTTCTCAATTAAGAACCCCATACAGGATGAGCAATTATACATACTGGAAGCTATTCATGATGTCGCTTTACTCTTATTTAGATGATTCATGTTAAGAGGAAAATATAATGTAATTTTTCCCAAATAAGAATAACATAAAAGGTGAGCAATTGTACATAGTGGAAGTCTTAGTTAGTACTCCCTCCGTTCATAAATGTAAGATGTTTTGGATATTTGAATATGGACTACATACTGACTGAAATGAGTGAACAAACACATTAAAACATTATAGGGATTGACTATTCGTCACCCTGGGTGAGGAATAGTTATTCTTCACCCCCCTCTATTTTACCATTAATGCACCGTAATTTTACGTTCCGTAAGTTTTGTATTATTTCCGACGTAAAAGGAGACTGTAAGAAAATACATAGTCGTCGTAAAAAATATTTTATGTTATGTAAAATTACAAACATAAAAACATAGTGTAAAATACACAAAAACTGTAAAATTTCTTGTCTTATGACCTATATTTTTATTTTTTTATGTCAAATTTTACGTAGTGAATCAATAGGAATGTAACTATTTGAATTCCAAACGTAATTTAATTATGAAATGATTGTAAGATTACCTCAGGTGAAGAATAACTTATTCTGCACCCTGGGTGATGAATAGCATCACTATATATATACATACATACATATATATATATATATATATCCGATTTGTGGTTCACGGAGAGCTCAGACACATGAGGATGATTTATGAGGTCTGGTTGGGTAGCCTTTTTCCTTCTTTCTCTTGTCCGAGCACTATCCAGGCTGTCCACCCGGACATATGAGGAGGATTTGAGGTCACCGGTTGGAGATGCTCTAACCAGGTCAACGAAGGTGGCAAACTGAGTCAGCTCGAGTGACTTGAAGCAGTCTCCAGACTCCAGCTATCCAAAATTTTGTGTGGTGTGTTATTGTGGATAGTTGCACTGGCAGATGCAAGTTCAACCAGTAATGGCTACATAGGATAAGGTGCCCTTTTCAATTCTTCTCTAGTATAACCCATATACATAGGCGTGACCCGGACATGTACTTCAGCGGTGTACGACCCCTATTTTTTAGGCCATTTTTCCTTTCCTCCAATATAATATAATTAGAGGTACTTCTTATTTTGGAAAGAAAGTAAACACTCTAAATGCATATGGTTAAAATGATATAATATAATTAGTGGTACTCCCTCCGATCCAAATTAACTGACGCACACTTAGTGCAACTTTTGTACTAAGTGTGCGTCAATTAATTTGGATAGGAGGGGGTACTTCTTTTTTGGCAGTTCAATTAAAACTGCCAAAACGTCTTATATCTAGAAACAGGGGTAGTAGTTCGCGTCGGAATATTGGTTCCGAAATTACAGACATCACTACTTAGTAAAAAAGTTGCTTCGGTATTATATGTGCAGTTAGATAGGATGGCCCTGGCGAACACCATTGTTTCCATTCAGGACCCTCGTCACTTTGGTCGTGTGGGAGGTATAGAAGCATAGGAATGCCATCATCTTTGACGGTGCCCTGCCGTCATTCCAGGAGGTCATACGTCGGATTGATTTGGAGGGGCGTGTTTGGCAGTCGGCCGGGATCCTTAAAGGTGATCGCGCGAATTTCCTCGCGGCCATAGCGGTGGGTGTATCCAGAGTAGTTGGATGTAGGACGTGTGTGGAATGGTAGCCGGCGGGCTACCGTGTAACAGCCCACTCTGGCGGCAGGGTTGCTGTAACCCTTTCCTACCCCTTTAATATATGATACGTGTGTATTGAGATAGTTGGAACTTGGAAGGTCCTTTTAAAACCATTTCATGAAATGTCATTTTAAACCATCTGGTTCACTTATTGAATAACCCGTAGCATAATACCAAAGATCCAATCCTAACAGGGGACGCCACAACTCAATTCAGTAGCCATAACCCAGATCCTGGCAATTCAATTATCTGAAATGGAACTCCGCATGCCAGAAGTAACAGTCTCAACGCTACCTACACAATACAGAACCCTCAGAACAACCCTCAAGATCTGACATTTTTCCGTATGAACTCAACGAACTTAGGTCCCGAAAACCAAAACTTCTGCCGGATCACAACCTTAAAAGTTAACGCAAAAGAAAGTCACCCTCAAGCAAAACTCCCCATCAATTTTGCCTCCCAAACCATTCACGGCGCCACAAAACGATGGCTTCACCTCCTCAATTACGACCAACGAGAAGCCAAACCATAGAGATCCGGAGACCCCCGGCCACACCATCCCCAAAAAATGCGCAGGGGGACGCCGCGGTTGGTAGCTTACCTGGAGCTGCATGTTCCGGAACCGCTCAGGCACGGCGGCCGCGGCGCCGCCGCCGCGCGCGGCGAGCTGCCGCCCCCCGATCTCGCGGCGCTGCAGTTTGGCCGCGGAGTTGATGAGTGGGGCGTCCAGGCGCCGCTTCCGCTCGCCCCCGGTGCCACCGCCCGGCCTGGCCCTGTCCGCTCCATCGCCGCCCCGCCGGCGTGCCGTCACCCGGAGCCGCACCCGCAGCTGCGACCTCTTGGGGCCGTCCATCCTCCTGCCCTCCTCGCAACTCGCGCGCGCGGGGGGCTAGGGTTTGGAGGGGACGCCGACGCGGTGCTTTGGTTAGGAGGGGTTGGGGAATTCGGCTTGTGTCGGGTCGGGAGGAGAGGGAGAGAATAGCTGGGAGGGGCGGCGTGCGCCGTGGTATGCTGTTTACACCGGCCGATGGCCCAGCGCTACAGTGAGACAGCGGTTTGCGTCAGGATATAGTAGTATAATTTTTGTAGGTGGCATCATCTTGTCCTTTCAAATTACTTCCTCCGTAAACTAATATAAAAACGTTTAGATTACTAAAATAGTGATCTAAACACTTTTATATTAGCTTGCAGAGAGAATATGATTCTTCAAATTTGACCTCCAAAATTTATCCTAGCTTTATTGTTTGAAAAATGATACGACGAACCAGGTACTTTGAAAATAAATATATAAGAATATTTATATCACTAACTCCCTTTGCAAGTAGACAAATATAACACCATCACCGATAAAAGTGCGCCAAAAGGCTTTTCTTAAGAAATTATTATTATTTAAATTCATCTCTCCTACTCAAAAAATAAGAAGTGTTCTTATTTCGCTTCACATTCTGTTTCGCTCCTTCGTCCGCCGGTTCACCCTTTTCTCAAACCATCTAGTTTTTTCCACCTCACACAATCAACGATTGGAAGAAAATAAAAGAATGGCATGACTCCCATGCAACGAAATCCATGAACGCACCCTCCTGTGCGATTCCTAGCCGCCCCTCTCTTCTCCATCCAAACCCCTAGAGTTTTCATGAGATGCGACGAGATGCACTAGGCAATGGTGCAACAAGGAGGGGGAGGAGGAGGAGGCGGTCATGTTTGTGTGGATCGGGGATACCGCCGTCGACCAACCGCCATGGTTACAATGATGACGTTCTTCCCTGTTCTTTTTCGTTCCACCAATTTCTAATCAAGGGACTAAAGGGGCTCGCAACCTTTAGTCACCGTCTTTTATGAAGACCCATCAAGGATGTCCTGTTAATCCCATGCCTATTCATCGCCAGCGGCTGCGGAAGGAGTACTAGGTTGCAGTACTGTTGTCAAAAGTTGTTCGCTCCTTGACTTAAGGAATGTCGTCATCGGGACACAATTTCACTTTCTGGATGGATCCCTTTCTCTCGTTGAATAGATGGATGATCACCATTGGCAGCAAGCCCATCAAGCTTCAGTATACGATTTTGTAAACTAAGATTACAACTGGGTTTTTTATGAGCATTTCTTTATTTGGGGGTTGCAAATAATATGGGAGAAAATGTCACTCTTCTGATGTATCTCAGAGAAGTCAGAATTCACATAATATGCTTAATCATAGTATAGAGAATTGTTGTGCCCTTTCAGGATCATTTTCAGGTTGGCACATAGATTTGAAAGGATGCTAAAATTGTGTATGTTTATGTGCAGGAACGCCGATACATCCGAGTAGGATGTAGTATTGGAAGGAAGCAAAAAATTGGTATATAATATGTTTCCATGTTTACTCTTTTGTTATGTTTGGCATTTGGGTCAACCGGTACTTCATCTTCGGTTGTAATTAGCATAGACTTACATGGCCAAACTACCGGCTTCCCATTGATTATACGGTTTATGGTTATCCTATGTAAGTAAGTTCTTATCTAATCATGCAATTGTATTTTTATATTTCTTCCAGTTGATGACACAGCTTTGTGGTGAATGTATTCATGGGAAGAGAAACATAACAAACAATTCATCAAGTTTCATTGATGGAGCAAAAATAATTATCTGACCCCCAATGACTTTCTCTCATAGATATGCATGCTCTCTATGTTTCCAAAATCCTATTAGGTTTTGTAGTTGTGATGATAGGTTTGAATATGTAATTTTGTTTATGATTTCTTAACACATAAGCATATGAAATTCATAATTATTTGAATTTGTTTGCCTCCTTAATTTCAGCTTCGCAATATATCACTCCGTCCTAAAAAAATGTCGTTGACTTAGTACAACTTTAGATAATAAGTGTCACTGACTTAGTATAACATTGTACTGAAGTTGTACTAAATCAACGACACCTATTTTGGAATGAAGGGAGTATATTACAACGTTGATCTTTAATTATTTGTTTCATATAATTATCCTAATGCCCTACAAATTTAGCATGTTGTTATGATTGTGGAAATTGTGTATCTCATTGTTACTCTTCTTCATAACTGCAATAATGAAGTTAATATGCTATTTTTAGAGAAAAAATAGGGTAGACGGGCATTTGGGAGCATCTGTGTGCCAAGGCTCTTGTCTTTCCTCCATTTTATTGTATTAAGATGTGTGTCGCCGTAATGGTATCCTCTATCCCTAAATAGTCACCTCCCACTACCAAAAATTATTACCATTTGGTCAAGCCACTTCATCTGCTTAAAATGATCATTTTGTTTTATTTTTCCAAAAACTCTGTCCCAAGCAGTTACCATCTCCATGCCAGCAACGCCTCCCCACAGGTCACGGTCGTCTCCCACGTATTTATTCTCCTGTCCATCTTCACCTTCACAATTAAAATGTATTGATTTCTCGGGTAAAAAGACGCGTTGATTTTCTCTCCCTCTCCCTCTTCTCAATTAAATCTCATTCTCCTAATGCCCACTAGTATTTTCAAGAAGAGACAAGTTGATTTCTATCTACCTCATGCAAGAGTAACGGGTGTGCTTGATCTCCTCTTTAGGTAGTAGAGTTGACCTTTCCATTGTCTCCACAACGATCCATCGGCGCCCGTGATCAAGAATCCCCAAGTTTCATCCTTGGAATAATTCGAAGTCGTTGTGAAACCCATCACCTACAGGTGCCTTGCGTGATGGCTGGCACAATCTCCAGCCCTCGCTATTGCCCGTGACCCAATTCAACCCACCCCCTCCGTAGTAGGTTCATCCTGCTTGATATTCTATTTCCCTTTTTCGCGCTTTTGCTTCTCTATTATCACTTGGCATGTTGATTTTTTCTACTAGGCCTTTCTTGAGTATGTTGGGAGATGAACCAATGTTCGCATTATGAGTCGTACATGTGTGAAAACATTTTTCCCTAGCTTAATGCATAGGCATGTTGAGTAGTACGCAAAACACAAGAAAAGGGACCATTATTCATTTTATATGTCAAACTCTCTTTCACATTAATAATGATCGTCTACATCTTACTATGTCATTTTGATGGTTTTATTTTGCAAAAAAGGGGGTCTATAGTTGAACATGTGAGTTTGACTGATTACTTTCTAGATCGGCGAGCATTGAGCATTGCATTTCACCGAGAACGAACAATTTTCATTTTTGCTACCCTACATGTATTCTTTTAAGTGTTTTATTTATTATCTTTTGTTATCGGTTCAAGTAATAACTTCTCTTCTTCTGAGGTCTTAAACTCATCGTCTGATAATGAAACTGCACACGTTCTGATGCATGTTTATTATATATTTTAGTTTTTGTTTAATTATCCTTTAGCCAGGTTATGCAGTGTAAGACATGTTGTCTTCATACCTTTCCTCGGGAATATGTCAGTTCATATTCAGTGATTTGATTGGGTAAGTCCTGCATAGTTTACCCTAATCTGATGTGTGCATACATACCATTCACGCAAATAAATACGATAAATTATACTGCACATGCAGATGAAGGTGGTTATATTGTAATCTCCAACTTAAAGTTGGTGCCCCTCGGTCGTAGCTACATTATATTAACCCACAGAAAATATGTGCTAAATATGGAATGGTCAAGTATGATATTTCATCATCCTTCATTTTCTTATAATTCACAAACTATTAACCTCGTGTTTGTTTGTTAACATGTACCATATAATCCATCATTTAAGTTTGCATAGTAATTTTGAGCTTCTGATTACAATGCTATTCCTCAAGCGTCTAGGAATCATCTTCTGTGCATCCATTGAAAGTGCATATTGTCTGTTGAAATGCTAGATATAATTAAGTATCTTTTATACTTTGCTTACATTCCCTTGGTTACACATTAGTACAACAAAATTGAATAAGAATCATTTTAGATTTATACTTGCATCTTGTCCGAATAAGATAATGGGACCTTGCATACCTTATTTTATTTCACATTGTGGTGTGCTCCTGACTAAATGCCCTATTGGTATTCATAGGGTTTGTTTGAGGATATTGCAGAGAAGCAAACAAGGGTTACTTTGTGCTAGATCCTCTTTCCTCTTTATTATGTTGAGTCCATCAATGTGAATCAACACAAATACCTGAAACTCTTCTAATATCCCGCAACAACGTACGGGGCATCATCTAGTATATGGTAACATGACAATTCATAAGAAATTGCCGATTTGGAAATAATCACATACTTTGGAAACAGTTATGGCACTAATTACAAATATATGCCATTAAGCATGGTCCCTCATGTCACCATAAAAAAAGACACATCCGTGACATTATGGCCCCAACAAAAACATTTTGATGATAGTTGTGACCAATACACGTATCATCATGGCTGTGGTGGGCTCCTACTTCTATGAAAAAAATTATGACAGTAAATGGGCATTTCATCCTGGGCGGGCCGGAAGCGGGCCTACATGACATTCTTTGGGCCGTCCATGACATAAAAATCGTGGTAGAAGTGAGAGCGAGAATTTTTGGGGATTTCCTGATATACGGTGGGTGGCGGGCCCGAGCGTTGGAGTGGTGATTTGCGCATTTCCCTCATACGCGTGTGTGTGCAAGCCCTTCGGTAACTGAACCCAAGCAAGTGTGTTGCTTACTGAACCCGATCGTCCGATCCCCCTCCTTATTGAACCCGAGCAACCCTTCTCTTACTGAACCTGAGCGATCGATCCCTCGCACTACTGAACCGAGGGATCCCTCGCACTACGTATTGAACCAGAGCGACCGAGCTCGCTGTTTACTTAATCGAGCAACCCCTTCGCTGCTTACTGAACCCGAGCGATCCTTCACTACTTACTAAACCCGAATGATCGATGCGAGACTCGTACACGTATGTTGTTGGCCCAATTGTTCAATGCATTGCATCCAGCCCCCGGGCGAGACATAGGTAGACCTAGCCGATCAGTTGCCTGTCGATGAACAGTCCCCATACATGTTGCGCATGCGATACGTAGATCGCGACTCGAGACCCGGCCGGTTGCATCGAGCCCCTTGCGTGAGATGTGATGAGTTGACCTAGACGGTTGGTGTTGGCTGTGGATGAAAAGTCCCCGTTCCAGTGGGTGTTGGATGAGCAGGCCCCGTTGATACATCTCCAACGTAGCTATAATTTTTTGTTGCTCCATGCTATTATATTATCAATCTTGGATGTTTTTATATGGTATTTTATATAACTTTTGGGGACTAACCTATTAACCCAGTTGAAAGTGTATGTAGTCCCCATGTGTGGTTTTGTCAATTAATGACAATCCTAATGGACTAATGTTTGCATCGAGTTATACATTTGAAGGAAAGTCCCATTGGCAATGCATGAAGAATATTAGATGAATTGAAGGATGTAATCCATCAATACAAACATATGCATTGAAACTTGATAATGAATGACAATTCCTATGAAGAAACAAAGGCATAAAGTGACATATGAAAGTTTGTTCCATGGGTAACGCAATAAGAAGATTGAATGAATTCGAAATGAATGCCATCTATCATCGAGATTGAGATCAATGACTGAATCATGATGGATCAAGCTCTCGAGGGAATGATTAAAGAGCAAAATTCCCATATGGCTTGAACATTAAAAGCATGATGCTCTCATATGTTGAGTCATGTATGATTATGTCTTGAATCAAGTAATTCAAGTGAAGAATTCATTGTACCTCTCAAGAGTTCAATATGGCCTTCAAGACATCAAGATTAGTCATGGAGCAAAGATAAATGTGACCTAGATGAAGATCGAAGATTGAATTCAAATATGGTCAACACACAAGCACAAATAATGTACCACATGGGTTTTTGTGGTATGGTACGTAATGGTCAATTACATTATGTGTACTAACCCATACTATGTGTTTTCTATATCTATGTGGGTTAGGTGGCTCCCATGAGCTTGCATCAAGATGAAGATCCTTATTATCCATGAGAGGATGACATCAAGTAATGGTGATCATGCTTAACAAGGGCAAGTTCAAGATAAGCCTCCTGAAGTATTACATGCTTGAAGCTTGTGGATGATCACATGGTGGACATATGAAGATGGGATACAATGAAGTTCATGGCTTATGGGGGAGCTATTTGAAGTCTTCATCAAACGATCTGGTCAAGGTTATGCTTCCATCTTGATCTAAGAATAAAAATCAACATTAAGCTCAAGTGGAATGCTCTAGTCAAAGGTATTAATTCCTTTGGTTGTAGTTGCATGGATCAACGACCATCACAAAATGTATATGACCAAGAATGGATTTCTAGGAGCTATCTAGTGTAGCCCTTTTATGTTTCTTGAGTTATAGGGATCCCGTAGTATTAAGAGGGGATCAAAGGGGTTCATGGTGGATTTGCTCAAGTCAACATCTTCTATACACAATTCCACTCCTACCATACATTCCAAAGTAAAATACCAAGCCAAAAAGGGTTCCACAAATTCTATGCTCAAACCTTTTGGTACGTCTCCATCGTATCTATGATTTTTGATTGTTTCATGCCAATATTATACAACTTTCACATACTTTTGGCAAAATTTTATATGATTTATTGGACTAACCGATTGATCCAGTGCCGAGTGCCAGTTCTTGTTTCTTGCATGTTTTTTGTTTCACAGAAAATCCATATAAACAAAGTCCAAACGCGAAAAAAATTTATGGAGAATTATTTTGGAATATTTATATTTTTTGGAGGTGGAATCAACGCTAACAGAGGCCCACGGCCTCCACAACCCACCAGGGCGCACCGGGCACCCCCTGGCACGCCCAGGTGTCTTGTGCCCTCCCCGTAAGTCGGTTGGGGCCCTTCCTCGGGCGCAAGAAAGATAATTTATGGAAAAAATTGTGTAAAATTTTTAGCACAGTCGGAATTACGGATCTCCGGAAATTTAAGAAACAGTGAAGGGCCAAAAAACAGGAACGCAAAATAGAGGAGAACAGAGAGGGAGATCCAATCTCGGAGGGGTACCGCCCCTCCTCCGCCATGGAGGACATGGACCATAGGGGGAACTCTCCCCCCATCTAGGGGGGTGTCGGTGTCAAAATCGGCGGATCTCGGGTAGGGGGTCCCGAACTGTGCGTTTGAGGATCAAAGGTAACAGGAGATAGGGACACGATGTTTACCCAGGTTCGGGCCCTCTTGATGGAGGTAATACCCTACTTCTTGCTTGATTATCTTGGATCAATATGGGTTTACAAGAGTCGATCTACCTCGAGATCGTAATGGCTAAACCCTAGCCGTGTAGCCTGCATGATTATGATTGCCCCTATGGCCTAAATCCTCCGGTTTATATAGATACCGGAGGGACCTAGGGTTACATAGAGTCAGTTTACAGAGAAACGAATCTTCATATCTGAACGCCAAGCTTGCCTCCCACGCAAAGGAGAGTCCCATCCGGACATGGGAAGAAGTCTTCTGTCTTGTATCTTCATGACCCACTAGTCAAGCCCATGTCACACGGCCCGGACGCCCGAGGACCCCTTAATCCAGGACTCCCTCAGTAGCCCCTGAACCAGGCTTCAATGACGACGTGTCCGGCGCGCATATTGTCTTCGGCATTGCAAGGCGGGTTCCTCTTCCGAACACTTCAAAGTAGTCCTCGAACACAGAAAACGTGTCCGGCTCTGCAAAACAGGCACCACACACAACCGCAAAGAGTACAATATTTCACAAGTCCCATCTACTGACAACTTTTGTAGCGAGATGTTACGTCCCTGCCCGGTCATTATTTCGAACCATTTTTTAGCCTCCCGCTCCACGTCTCAAGATGCGGTTTTCATTGGCATGTCTTGTCGAAGCAGAGATTGTGTCCCCTTATCGCGAGATTCTCATTAATGCGGGCGTGGGTAATCCAATCATGTCGTCCGCACGATCCTTGGGGAATATGCGAGCTTTAAGGCGAGCGGGGAGGCGCTTGATATTCGCTGCCTTTATAAGAGGATAAAGATCCACTCTTTCACCCACGCCATCTTCTTCTTTGCCCATCCGTTCTCGAGCTCCAGCGCCCAAGATTCCATCCTTTCCGCCCCCAAAACCCCACTCCGACCATGTCTGGATCTGGAGCGCAGGGCAAGTGGATGGCCTCCTCCGTCACAGAGGAGAACATTGCGGAGCTCCGGGAAGCGGGGTACTTAGCCCAGGAAATCGCCCACCGGCTTCCGGCCAAGGGGTAGATTGTTCCCACCCCGGAGCCCAACGAGAGGGTGGTATTCATCCCCCACTTCATCCGTGGGTTAGGATTTCCCCTCCATCCCTTAGTCCGCGGACCCATGTTCTACTACGGGCTAGATTTCCATGATCACGCGAACGGGCCTGTAGCCTATTGGTTGCAACGACCTTAGTAGCACCCAAGGTCCTGGGTTCGACTCCCGGTGGGAGCGGATTTAAACAGGCCTGGGCAAAAATTTCTGGAATAAAAGGACTGTGGGGCTGTTGCTCTATAGTAAATAGTCAAAAAAATATCTCATCATTCATTGTCGTGTGCGAGGCCTTCCTCCGCATCCCCCCACTTCGGATTATGGCTAAAGATCTTCAATGTGAAGCCGAAAGTGGTGGATGGTCAACATGCAGAGTGCGGAGGCGCCATGGTGAGCAAACTATCCAACGTCACATGGCCCACATGCACCTTTGTGGAGACCATCAAAGGGTGGCAGCAGCAGTGGTTCTACGTCACAGAGCCCCGCGACACCACCTGGGCCGCGACACCCGAATTCAAGTCCGAGCCCCCAATGCGGCTTACCTCCTGGCTGAAAAAGATCCTGGACTGGGCGTCGTCGGACGAAGTGTCAATGCAGCAAACGCGCATCACGAGCATGGTGGACAAGAACATCAAGCTCGTCAATGTGATCCAGGTGATGCTTTTTCGCTGGATCCTTCCTTGCCAAAGCCGGACTTGCCATATGTGGGAGTTCGATCTGGCCAAGCACCAGACCTTGCAATGATTCTTCATCTCCATGCACGAAGGTATCTGGAAGGTGCTTTTCAAGGCCAATCAGACGTGGCTGAAGACGAATGAGGACTGCGGATATAACCTGACTCAACCAGCCAGTTCGGTAAGTTTTTCATGCTTCAGGATGTATCTCTACCTGTGCATTCAAGGAAGATGTCTAAGCTTCTCCATTTGTCTTTTCAAGGCTGGATAAAGAAGGCGGAGTGGACTTAGTGCCCGACTCTGCTGCCTAAAAACCCAGCTATCCCTCTTCTGACGAAGATGCTGGTTCCGGCCCCATACCAGGCGCCGGAGAAGAAGGCCAAGAAGAAGGGCCAGGAGGCAAGAAGCAGCCTCTGCCGTAAAGGCAATTTGGACACAACATCTGAAGACGCCGAAACCCACTCCTCTCCCGCCAAGAACGAGGAGGAGGAGGAGGAAAGAAATTCTCCCCTCGAGGGGGAAGCAAGAAAAGGGCGGCCTCAACGGATCTGAGGCAGAGGCGGAGGCATCCAAGAAAGGGAGGGTCTCCCGCGCAGACAATCCCGAATTGGACTCCAATAGCAGCTTTGAGTGGCGCCCCAGGGAGAAGCCCCTGGCCGAATCGTAAGTACTCAAAGGCACTTATGCACACATATATCCAGCTCCTTTACTTCGTGGTTTTAACATGTTGAATCATGCACTGCAGTCCGACTCATTCCCACCTCCAGCGATCCTCATCTACGGGGAATTCACTGGATCCAAAGGTGATGGATAGCGGGTCGCCTCCTCCGGCCTCCTCCCCCAAGGCTACGGACAACGCCGAGGTGTTGTCCCGAGGGACCCTCCCAGGACAGGGAGAGGTACAGGAGGCTGTCCAGGTGGCGCCAGAGGTGATGCCTCAACCGCCGGACACACGGGGGAGCAGATCCCCATGGAAACTAGCGATGGGGGCCATACCCAATTTGTCCCCCGGCAGAATACTATTCCGGAGGCCCATACGGCTCCAAAATCAGGTGAGCAGCCTCCTTCTAAAGAAGGAGGTGCACCTATTCCGCCGGTGACCTCTGTCCATCCAGAGGCACCGGATACTCTACTGGAAGCGCTTCAAGGTGCTTCCATTGTAGAAAAACATCGTATCCTTATGGGTACGGTGGTTGGGAGGGTTTAGTCTGCTAAGAGCGGACTGACCGAAGCATGCACCAGCCTTCTAACAGGTTTTGAGGTATGTGCCATAATTATGCAAGAAGAATGTCGTAGTACAGATAGTAGCCCCTGAGACTCTGTCCGGTGTTCGAAAAGAAAGGTCGGACAGAGGATTAAATATATTTCGCAGGAGACAAATCATATATGTCTATACGAATAAGCAGGCGTCGATGCTGGCTGCAACCTCCCATTCTGCCGAAGTCCCCAAACTAAACCAGAGTCTGGAGCAGGCTGGCGAAGAGCTCGGCTGCGTCAAGAAACAACTAGAGGAGAAGCAAGGTATGCAATGGCCTGTTCAGATCTAAAATGATATGAATTGTTTGTGTTGATCCTGTCATTATGATGTTTCATAGGACCTGCGGTCGAGGTGGAGTCCCTCAAGAACGCTCTGGCCGAGGCCCAGAAGAAAGCGAAGAAGGAACAAGCCCGCAAAAAACACGAGTCAAGGGCCGGGGAGGTTTAGGAGGAGCTCAAGGACGCCATAAAGAAATGTGAGTCCTTGGAGCGCAAGATTGCAGACTAAGAGTCCGAACTTGCTAAGGCCCGCCAAAGCGCACAAGATGCCCGGGTTAAAGCCCAGGGTGCCCTCCGAGAAATCCAGGAGGCCAAGCAGATTGTGGCGGGTAAGGCCTTTATTATGCAGAGCAAATTTGTTAAGAAAAGGTACCTCTTACTGACCCGGATTTGGAGTTCTCCAGGACTGTTTGTGGATTTGCCTTGTAGTGTTGCTGATGCTGCGGAGTTCTTCCGAGCCGAAGAGGGGAGCTCAACAGAGAAGCTGTTCTGGTCGCAATACCTTGCGCCAGAGCATCTGGTGCCCCTCAGCGATCAGCTGAAATAGCTGACCAAGCTGTATAGGATGGCCGAATTGGCCATGAGGGATTTGATAATCCGTCTATGGCCTGTCGAAGCCATGCCCGGCAGCCACTTCGGGCTCGTGAAGCGGCTGGTCGATGCTTGCCCTCGGCTTGATGCCATAAAGCGGTCGGTCTGCATCGAAGGTGCGCGGATGGCCTTCGCTCGTGTCATGGTACAGTGGGCGAAGATGAACGCCGTCAAGCTTGCGACCGAGGGACCGCCTGTGGGCAAAGAGCACTGCAAGCCCGAGTTATATTTTGATGATGTCCTGGAAGGGTCCCACATTATAGCAGGCCAGTATGCGAAGGACATTATCTTTGAATGAATGTATCCGGTCATGTATTATGGAACAAAGCCTATATGTAATATCTTGCTTGTTGTTTTTTGAAAATATTTCCTCCTGTGCGGTCGTTTATTAAATCTGAGAGTTGGCCAGTCGTCGGCTTCAGCCCCCACGTAGGTAGTATGGGGGTGTTCGGGTTGGAACCTAAACCCACTTGACCCAAGAGTTTGGTCCTTGAAGGAGGTATTTAGTGCATCGAACCAGGCAATCGGACTATGTGGCTTTATCACCCTCACTTACCCATAGGAGTTTGACAATAGGAGTGTAGGCGCAGCCCCTAGTTAGTATTTGTTTACTCGGACTAGGGTGTTGTAGACACCTGATCGGGCGAAGACCCATCCGTCGCACAATGCGGAAAAAATCGCAAGAGATTTATGTTTAGCCACCGAATAGCTGACCAGCTCTCGCCGCATCATGACAGTCAGTTTTCGGCTTTCTCTACTAAGGTGTTTATCCAGATGAACCAGAAACACAATCACAGTAGTTCTCCCTTTACTGCCTTAGCCGATAAGACGAAACGTAAGGTAGCAAGCACAGGAGCCGGGCAACCCAACTATTGACCAAAGACATGATTCGGAGCCGATGCATATAATGCTATATTCAGGGCGCCGAATTATACTGTAAAAAGTGTTCGGACTTGTTGCAAATGTATGGAGCGTAATCGAGCCCCTGGCGATTTAAGTCGAACCAAGGTGTACGAGTGCAATCGAAAAAACAGTGAAATATAATGAAGGAGTAAGCCAGTGCCACGTATGTTGGGCCGGAGACTATTTCCATTATAGACCGATTGGTACGTCAAAGCGTATTTGTACAAATAATGCGATAAGCAACAGGGCTATTTAACATGCCGAGGCCAAGGGGAAGCTGCGCGCGGGTCCTGAAAACAGGCAAAGTGATCGTCAAAAAGATCATCTAGGTATTCCGCCACACGTCTATGCTGCTTGCCTCCTTGGAGCATTTATCCTTTGAAAGGATCGACGATCAGGCCGTCGTGAGGGACCTGTGGAAAAGAAACCTGAAAAGGATATAAAGAAAAGGGAAAGTATGAGTGCCCAGATAAGGTCGAGCCGTATTGTGGACTGTGATCGAGTTATGCCTCCGTCTTTGCCAATGGTATTTTTAATGCGTAGTTATGTACGCGCGGGACGTACGCTGCAATTTGGTCGGGACTGAGACGGAGGCCGAATTGCTAGTCGAACTCCTGACAAGCTAGACTGTCATGCTGCGGAGTAGTCCAGACTTGTTTAATAGTGTCCGGGGTTTGGCCACCGAATTGATGTTCTGCTTGATAAGGCCGCCCTATACTTCCGCTGCCTGGGCTGCGGTGTGCTCCTCGGTACGAAGGGAGTGTTCTATGTTTCCGTTGACTGTTATGACACCGCGTGGTCCGGGCATCTTAAGTTTGAGATAGGCATAGTGTGGCACCGCGTTGAAGCGAGTGAATGCGGTTCGTCCGAGCAGTGTGTGATAGCCACTGCTGAAGGGGACGATATCGAAGATCAAGTCTTTGCTGCGGAAGTTGTTAGGTGATCCGAAGATGACTTCCAATGTGATTGAGTCCGTGCAACGTGCCTCTACACCTGGTATTACTCCTTTAAAGGTAGTTCTTGTGGGCTTGATCCTTGACAGATCGATGCCCATCTTGCAGACTGTGTCCTGATAGAGCAGGTTAAGGCTGCTGCCACCGTCCATGAGGACTCGCGTGAGGTGGAATCCATCGATGATTGGGTCGAGGACTAGTGCGGCTGAGCCGCCATGACAGATATTAGTCAGATGGTCCCTGCGATCGAAAGTGATCGGGCAGGATGACCACGGATTGAATTTTAGGGTGACTAGCTCGATCGCATAGACGTCCCTGAGTGCGTGTTTGCTCTCCCTCTTGGGGATATGAGTAACGTATATCATGTTCACTGTTTTGACTTGGGAAGGAAATTTCTTCTGTCCCCCTGTGTTCAGTGGACGGGGCTCCTCATCGTCATCCTCACTTGGAGACCCCTTCTCCTTATTCTCGGTGTTTAACTTACCGGCTTGTTTAAAGACCCAACAGCTTATGTTGGTATGATTGACGCGTTTATCAAGGGTGCCATGGATCTGACATGGTCGATCGAGGATTGGTCCAAGCTGGATGAGCCCGGATTACTTCTTTTAAATGGCTTCTTCCATTGACCGGACTTGGAGCCACTGAATCCGGCGTTGACCGCCGTGTCATCGGTATTGTCACCGTTGTTTCGACACTTGTGCCTGTTGTGTCGGGGCTTGCCGTTGCTATTTCTGGCTTCAGAAGTGCCACGTTTGTTTGCATTGTTGTTGCTACGGGCTAGCCAACTATCTTCGCCCATGCAAAAGCGGGTCATAAGTGCCATGAGGGCTGCCATGGATTTCGGCTTTTCCTGGCCAAGGTGACGGGCGAGCCATTCGTCGCGGATGCTATGCTTAAAGGCCGCTAGGGCTTCGGCATCCGGGCAGTCGATGATCTGGTTCTTTTTAGTTAGGAACCTAGTCCAGAATTTCCTGGCCGACTCGCCGGGCTGTTGAACAATGTGACTCAAGTCGTCGGCATCCGTAGGTCAGACGTATGTACCCTGGAAGTTGTCATGGAAGGCATCTTCCAAGTCCTCCCAGCTGCCAATGGAGTTTTCTAGAAGGCTGTTTAACCAGTGTCGAGTTGGTCCCTTGAGCTTTAGCGGGAGGCATTTGATGGCATGAAGATCATCACCGCGGGCCATATGAATATGGAGGAGGAAGTCCTCAATCCATACCGCGGGATCTGTTGTTCCATCATATGATTCTATATTCACGGGTTTAAACCCTTCTGGGAACTCATGTTCCATTACTTCGTTAGTGAAGCAGAGGGGGTGTGCGGTGCCTCTATATCGGGCCAAGTCGCAATGCAGTTCGGACGGAGTCTGTCTGCAGTTTTCGGCCCAGACGTGGTGATGCTTGTCGCGCCCGGCTAGATAGCCATCCTCGCGCGTCGGGGCACACCCCCGCGATCCATAGATCGATCTAGTCTGACCTGCTCGATTCTCCAAGTCCTGTCGTAGGTTGTACGTATATCCCCGAGCTATTGTGTCTCTACTTTTACGGCGAGGTAGTATGGGTGGTGTTCGGCTTGGTTTGTTGTTTTGTCATGGCCACGTGGTGGCCGGTCGGCCGCGTTATGTGCTGATGGTATGGGCTCCAGCGCCTCGTCATCGAATTGAGGTAGCAGCTTATGCTTCAGGTAACTCTTGGTTGGGCGCCTGAGGCTGTATTCCTCGGCTGCCAGCACATTAGTCCACCTGTCATTGAGCAGATCTTGGTCAGCTTGAAGCTGCTGCTGTTTATTTTTCAGGCTCCTTGCAGTGGCTATTAGCCGACGCTTAAAGCGCTCCTGCTCAAGGGGTTCCTCGGGCACGATAAAGTCTTCATCGCCTAGGCTCACCTCATCCTCGGAGAGTGGAAGATAGTTACTATCCTCCGAGTCTTCGTTTGCATCATGTTCATCAGGGCCAATTTGCCCATCTTCCCGACCGTCCTATTCGGAGGTTGGCTCGATGGGGTCTTCTTGGTCTTCGGCATCATCCGAAGTATTGTTATCCCTGGTGCCGGTATTGCTGTCTCTTCCACGACGTGATTTAGAGCGGCACCGCTGACGTTGGCGCTTTGGTTGTATCTCAGGAGGTTTATCCTCAATTGGATCTTTCTTGTTATCGCCGTTACCCTCTATGGGTGTATCCTCCATATACACGTCATATGAAGAGGTGGCCGTCCAGCGTCCGGTAAACGGCGGGTCTTCGGCCTGCTCTTCTCCGGCATCTTCGTCCATACCGTCGATGTCTTCGGAGCCGTAATCGAGCATGTCGGTTAAGTCTTCGACAGTGGCTATGAAGTGGGTGGTGGGTGGGACATAAAATTCCCCGCTCTCAGCCCCTAGTCCGGGTAGGGTGTAGTTCGGACGTTGCCCCTCTGTAATAGCGAGGGATCGCATTAAGTCCAGTGCCTCGCTTAAAGGCGAGGTTTGGCCAGGGAGAAAAGCGTCTGTGGAGTACGGCGGGAAGAAAACTCCTCGGCTGAGCTCACACGATGCTAACTCCGAGGGTTCGGAGCCAGTGTTTGGAGAAAAGTCCGGCTTCATGATGATTGTCGGTGGCGCTGCTTCCTCCGGCTCTCCCGTACTAGGCTTAATAGCCGCAGAGAGTCTGGGGGGCTAGAAATCCCATCTTCGGACCCAGTGATGCGCTCTGGCTCTAATGCCAGAGCGGAGGTTGGGGTCGCGAACCCTTGGAAGATCAAGTCTCCTCGGATATCGGCGACATAATCCAGATTTCCAAAACTAATCTGGTGACCTGGGGTGTAGCTGTCGATCTGCTCTAGATGGCCAAGCGAGTTGGCCCGCAGTGCAAAGCCGCCGAACACAAAGATATGGCTGGGGAGAAAGATCTCCCTCAGGGCAGCATTGTTGCAGATGACAGACGGAGCCATCAAACCTTCTGGCGACGACACAGCGGAACTCTCAATGAAAGCACCAATGTCGGTGTCAAAACCAGCGGATCTCGGGTAGGGGGTCTGATAACCCACAAGTATAGGGGATCAATTGTAGCCTCTTTCGATAAGTAAGAGTGTCGAACCCAACGAGGAGCAAAAGTTAGAACAAATATTCCCTCAAGTTCTATTGACCACCGATACAACTCTACGCACGCTTGACGTTCGCTTTACCTAGAACAATATGAAACTAGAAGTACTTTGTAGGTGTTTTCGGATAGGTTTGCAAGAAAGTAAAGAGCACGTAAATAAAGACTAGGGGCTGTTTAGATGAAGACACAACTAAATTAGTTTTAGTAGAGAGCTTTTTGTTACGAGAAAGTTATTTGTCCCTAGGCAATCGATAACTAGACCGGTAATCACTATTGCAATTTTATTTGAGGGAGAGGCATAAGCTAACATACTTTCTCTACTTGGATCATATGCACTTATGATTGGAACTCTAGAAAGCATCCACAACTACTAAAGATCATTAAGGTAAAAACCAACCATAGCATTAAAGTATCAAGTCCTCTTTATCCCATATGCAAACAACCTACTTACTCGGGTCTGTGCTTCTGTCACTCACGCCACCCACCATAAGCAAATCATGAACATATTGCAAACCCTACAGCGGGAATCCCTCACGCTTGCGCGACACGGAGAGCACCATAGGACAGCACCAATAATAAAACATGCAACTCAAACCAATCTTGATCATCAAATAACCCATAGGACAAAACGGATCTACTCAAACATCATAAGATAGCCATACATCATTGGGAAATAATATATAGCGTTGAGCACCATGTTTAAGTAGAGATTACAGCGGGTAAGAGAGAGGTTACACCGCTGCACAGAGGGGGGAAGAGTTGGTGATGATGGCGGTGAAGTTGTTGGTGAAGATTGCGGTGATGATGATGGCCACGGCGGCGTTCCGGCGCCACCGGAAGAGAAAGGGAGAGGGGGCCCCTTCGTCTTCTTCTTCCTTGACCTCCTCCCTAAATGGGAGAAGGGTTTCCCCTCTGGTCCTTGGCCTCCATGGCGTGGGAGGGGCGAGAGCCCCTCCGAGATTGGATCTGTCTCTCTGTTTCTCTCCGTTTCTGCGTTCTGTTCTGCTGCCCTTTCACCGTTTCGTATATATATGGAGATCCGTAACTCCGATTGGACTGAAACCTTCGCCGTGATTTTTTACCAAAAAATAGCTTTCTTGCGACCGAAGAAGGGCATCAACCGCCTTACGGGTGGCCCACGAGGGTGGGGGCGCGCCCTCCTGGGGAGGGCATGGGCCCCTGCCTCGTGGCCACCTCGGACACCGTTTCGTGTTGATCTTTCTCCCAGATTTTCCAAATATTCCAAAAATAAGCCCCATCCGTTTTTATCCCGTTTGGACTCCGTTTGATACGGATATTTTGCGAAACCAAAAACATGCAACACACAAGAACTGGCACTGGGCACTTGATCAATATGTTAGTCTCAAAAATAGTATAAAAAGTTGCCAAAAAGTATATGGAAGTTGTAGAATATTGGCATGGAACAATAAAAAATTATAGATACGACGGAGACGTATCAGCATCCCCAAGCTTAATTCCTGCTCGTCCTCGAGTAGGTAAATGATAAAAAAGATAATTTTTGATGTGGAATGCTACCTAGCATAATCTTGATCATATGTCTAATCATGGCATGAATATTAAGACACGAGTGATTCAAAGCAATAGTTTATCATTTGACATAAAAACAATAATAATTCAAGCCTACTAATAAAGCAATCATGTCTTTTCAAAATAACATGGCCAAAGAAAGTTATCCCTACAAATCATATAGTCTGGCTATGCTCCATCTTCACCACACAAAATATTCAAATCATGCACAACCCCGATGACAAGCCAAGCAATTGTTTCATACTTGTGACGTTCTCAAACCTTTTCAACTTTCACGCAATACATGAGCGTGAGCCATGGACATATCACTATAGGTGGAATAGAATATGATGGTGGGGGTTATGTGGAGAAGACTAAAAAGGAGAAAGTCTCACATCAACTAGGAGTATCAACGGGCTATGGAGATGCCCATCAATAGATATCAATGTGAGTGAGTAGGGATTGCCATGCAACGGATGCACTAAGAGCTATAAGTATATGAAATCCCAAACTGAAACTAAGTGGGTGTGCATGCAACTTGCTTGCTCATGAAGACCTCGGGCATTTGAGGAAGCCCATCATCGGAATATACAAGCCAAGTTCTATAATGAAAAATTCCCACTAGTATATGAAAGTGATAACTCAAGAGACTCTCTATATGAAGAACATGGTGCTACTCTGAAGCACAAGTGTGGTTAAGGATAGTAACATTGCCCCTTCTCCCTTTTTCTCTCATTTTTTTTCTTTTTTTTTAAATTTTTTGGTGGGCTTCTTTGGCCTCTTTTTTTATTTGGGCTTCTTTGGCCTCTTCTATTTTTTTTGTAAAGTCCGGAGTCTCATCCCGACTTGTGGGGGAATCATAGTCTCCGTCATCCTTTCCTCACTGGGGCAATGCTCTAATAATGATGATTATCACACTTTTTATTTACTTACAACTCAATACTAGAACAAAGATATGACTCTATATGAATGCCTCCGGTGGTGTACTGGGATGTGCAATGATCTAGCATAGCAATGACATAAAAAAATGGACAAGCCATGAAAACATCATGCTAGCTATCTTACGATCATGCAAAGCAATACGGTAATGAATGCTCAGGTCATGTATATGATGATGATGGAAGTTGCATGGCAATATATCTCGGAATGGCTATGGAAATGCCATAATAGGTAGGTATGGTGGCTGTTTTGAGGAACATATAAAAAGGCTTATGTGTGATAGAGCGTATCGTATCACGGGGTTTGGATGCACCAGCGAAGTTTGCACCAACTCTCGAGGTGAGAAAGGGCAATGCACGGTACCGAAGAGGCTAGCAATGATGGAAGGGTGAGAGTGCGTATAATCCATGGACTCAACATTAGTCATAAAGAACTCACATACTTATTGCAAAAGTCTATTAGCTATCGAAACAAAGTACTACGCGCCTGCTCCTTGGGGGATAGATTGGTAGGAAAAGACCATCGCTCGTCCCCGACCGCCACTCATAAGGAAGACAATCAATAAACACCTCATGCTCCAACTTCGTTACATAACGGTTCACCATACATGCATGCTACGGGACTTGCAAACCTCAACACAAGTATTTCTCAATTTCACAATTACTCAACTAGCACGACTCTAATATCACCACCTTTATATCGCAAAACTATTGCAAGGAATCAAACATATCATATTCAGTGATCTACAAGTTTTATGTAGGGTTTTATGACTAACCATGTGAATGACCAGTTCCTGTCATCTCTCTAAATAGATATAAGTGAAGCACGAGAGTTTAATTATTTCTACAAAAGATATGCCCACCCTCTAACAAATATAAGTGAAGCAAAAGAGCATTCTAGAAATGGCGGTTGTCTATGTAAAGAGAAACAGGCAATCCAAGCTTCAAATGATATAAGTGAAGCACATGAAGCATTCTATAAAGCCATACTCAAAAGATATAAGTGAAGTGCAATGAGCATTCTATAAATCAACCAAGGACTATCTCATACCAGCATGGTGCATAAAATAAAAGTGAAAACTTAATGCAAAAGAGGCTCCAAGATTTGCACATATCACATGAATGAAACGAATCCGAAAACATACCGATATTTGTTGAAGAAAGAGGGGATGCCTTCCGGGGCATCCCCAAGCTTAGACACTTGAATCTCCTTGAATATTTACTTGGGGTGCCTCGAGCATCCCCAAATTTGAGCTCTTGCCTCTCTTCCTTCTTCTCACATCGAAACCTTCTCGATCATCGAACACTTCATCCACACAAAACTTCAACAGAAAACTCGGTAAGATCCGTTAGTATAATAAAGTAAATCACTACTCTAAGTATTGTTGAAATCCAATTCACATTTTGTCTTTGCATTGTGTCTACTGTAATAACTTTTTCATGGCTTAATCCATTGATATAAATCGATAGTTTCATAAAAACAAGCAAACTATGCATCAAAAACAGAATCTGTCTAAAACAGAACAATCTGTAATAATCTGAACATTCACCATACTTATGATACTTGAAATATTCTGCCAAAATTAGGAAAAATAAAAAATTTGTAAAGAAAGACAGTGCAAAATGAATCAGAACCATTTGATGTTCCACTAAAAAATTAAAAATCGCGCACTACAGCAAAAGTTTCTGTCCTACATCGTACAAACCAACAAGCATTGTAAACATCCTAAAGGCAAACCTTGGCACATTATTTTTATTCCTAAACTTTATAAAAGCACACAACAGAAATAAATGACTCTATAAGACTTTCGGGTTGTCTCCCTGGCAGCGCTTTCTTTAAAGCCATTAAGCTAGGCATATTGTGCTCAAGTAATGGATCCCAAGGTATATCAAAGCCAATTTTAATTAACAATGATTTGTAATTTAGTAGTGAGCACAAAGCAACATATATCATGTAATGACGAAGTCTAACTCTCTTCCTATGCATCGCCATGTCATAAAAGAACAATTCATGCACGCAAAGTAAAGGCCAATGCATAGTATAGACAGTTTCTTGCAATTTTATCGTATTGGAAACATAGAGAGGCGGAGATATAGTTCCTCTCTCATAATAATTGCAAGTAGGAGTAGCAAGCACATGCATATTATATCTATCAAAATCATCATGTGCAACGGTAAAAGGCAACCCATCAATATAATCCTTAATAAGTGCAAACTTCTCCGATATAGTATAATCGGGAGAATTCAAAAGGATAATAGGACTATCATGTGTGGGTGCAATAGCAACAATTTCATGTTTAACATAAGGAACTATAGCAAGTTCATCTCCATAAGCATAATTCATATTGGCATCTTGGCCACAAGCATAGCAAGCATCATCAAAAAGGGATATTTCAAGAGAATCAATGGGATCATAACAATCATCATAGCAATCATCCTTCGGTAAGCACGAAGGGAAATTAAACAATGTATGAGTTGAAGAGTTACTCTCATTAGAAGGTGGGCACGGGTATCTAATCCGCTCTTCCACCTTTTGTTCTTCGCTCTCCTCCTCATCTTTTTCATCCAATGAGCTCACAGTTTCATCAATTTCTTCTTCCATAGACTCGTGCAAAATATTAATCTCTTCTTGGACAGCGAAGACTTTCTCAATAAGTGCACTAATATCGGCATTGTATTCATAATTATCATAACAATATTTGAGGATAGTTAAATTTTCAGGTCTATAAGCAGCATCATCAAAATCTTCAAACTCTTTAAACATAGATTCAATTTCATAAGCACTCATAAAAGCAACAAATTCTTCTATTTGTTCCACATCATAGTAATCATATATACCATTAGCATAAGAAGCTAAGATTTTATTATCATTAAATTTGCATGAAAAGGGAAGGTGTGGAGCCTTCATCCTAGAGCAACAAGTATAATCATAACTCAAGCATAGTTGCCTAGCATACCACTTCAATATATGAATTTGATCCCATAATAGTTTCCCTTTTTGTGTCAAGCGATAATCCCTAAAGTATTCACGTTGATCCAACGTTACTCCCATTACATAATTGAATGGGGTTTTCTCAGGATTATTAAAGTAGTACATAATATCTTTCACATAACCAGCATCGAGGGTTTTAGGAGGTTCCCCATCTCCATGAGCAGAAAGTACACCTAATTTTTTTGGTATTTCATGTTCCATATCCATAACTAAAGATAAAGAACAACTAAGAACAACAAATAAAAGTTACTTAGTGATAAAGCAAGCAAGCACACACGAGAATATTCACCCCACGCTATTGCTCCCCGGCAACGGCGCCAGAAAAAGGTCTTGATAACCCACAAGTATAGGGGATAATTGTAGCCTCTTTTGATAAGTAAGAGTGTCGAACCCAACGAGGAGCTAAAGGTAGAACAAATATTCCCTCAAGTTCTATCGACCACCGATACAACTCTACGCACGCTTACCTAGAACAAGTATGAAACTAGAAGTACTTTGTAGGTGTTTTCGGATAGGTTTGCAAGAAAGTAAAGAGCACGTAAATAAAGACTAGGGGCTGTTTAGATGAAGACACAACTAAATTAGTTTTAGTAGAGAGCTTTTTGTTACGAGAAAGTTATTTGTCCCTAGGCAATCGATAACTAGACCGGTAATCACTATTGCAATTTTATTTGAGGGAGAGGCATAAGCTAACATACTTTATCTACTTGGATCATATGCACTTATGATTGGAACTCTAGCAAGCATCCGCAACTACTAAAGATCATTAAGGTAAAACCCAACCATACCATTAAAGTATCAAGTCCTCTTTATCCCATACGCAAACAACTTACTTACTCGGGTCTGTGCTTCTGTCACTCATGCCACCCATCATAAGAAAATCATGAACATATTGCAAACCCTATAGCGGGAATCCCTCACACTTGTGCGACACGGAGAGCACCATAGGACAGCACCAATAATAAAACATGCAACTCAAACCAATCTTGATCATCAAATAACCCATAGGACAAAACGGATCTACTCAAACATCATAAGATAGCCATACATCATTGGGAAATAATATATAGCGTTGAGCATCATGTTATGTAGAGATTACAGCGGGTAAGAGAGAGGTTACACCGCTGCATAGAGGGGGGAAGAGTTGGTGATGATGGCAGTGAAGTTGTTGGTGAAGATTGCGGTGATGATGATGGCCACGGCGGCGTTCCGGCGCCACCGGAAGAGAAGGGGAGAGGGGGCCCCTTCGTCTTCTTCTTCCCTGACCTCCTCCCTAGATGGGAGAAGGGTTTCCCCTCTGGTCCTTGGCCTCCATGGCGTGGGAGGGGCGAGAGCCCCTCCGAGATTGGATCTGTCTCTCTGTTTCTCCCTGTTTCTGCGTTCTGTTCTGCTGCCCTTTCACCATTTCGTATATATATGGATATCCGTAACTCCGATTGGACTGAAACCTTTGCCGTGATTTTTTACCAAAAATTAGCTTTCTTGCGGCCGAACAAGGGCATCAACCACCTTACGGGTGGCCCACGAGGGTGGGGGCGCGCCCTCCTGGGGAGGGCGTGGGCCCCGGCCTCGTGGCCACCTCGGACACCGTTTCACGTTGATCTTTCTCCCAGATTTTCCAAATATTCCAAACATAAGCTCCGTCCGTTTTTATCCCGTTTGGACTTCATTTGATATGGATATTCTGCGAAACCAAAAACATGCAACAGACAGGAACTGGCACTGGGCACTGGATCAACATGTTAGTCCCAAAAATAGTATAAAAAGTTGCCAAAAAGTATATGGAAGTTGTAGAATATTGGCATGGAACAATCAGGAATTATAGATACGACGGAGACGTATCAGGGTCCCGAACTGTGTGTCTGAGGATTGAAGGTAACAGGAGACAGGTGTTGGGGATCGTAGCAGAAATTAAAATTTTCCTGCGCATCACCAAGATCTATCCATGGAGTATTCTAGCAACGAGGGGATAGGAGAGCATCTACATACCACTTGTAGATCGCAACGGAAGCGTTCAAGAAGAACGTGGATGATGGAGTCGTACTCGCCGTGATTCAGATCACCAATGACCAAGTGCCGAACGGACAGCACCTCCGCGTTCAACACACGTACGGGACGATCGACGTCTCCTCCTTCTTGATCCAGCAAGGGGAAGGAGAGGTTGAGGAAGAAGACTTCAACAGCAGCACGACGGCGTGGTGGTGGTGGAGAAGTAGTACTCCGGCAGGGCTTCGCCAAGCGCGTGCCGGAGGAGGAGAGGTGTTGGGGAGGGGAGGGGCTGCGCCTTGTTGTGTGTTGCTGCCCTCCCCTCACCCCCACTATTTATAGGGGAAGGGGCAAGGGGGCCGGCCCCCTCTAGATGAGATCTAGAGGGGGGGGGGGGTGGCGGCCAGGGAGGGGGGCTTGCCCCCCAAGCAAGGGGGGCGCCCCCACTAGGGTTCCCCCCCAACCCTAGGCGCATGGGCCCAAGGGAAGGGGGCGCGCCCAGCCCTCCAGGGGCTGGTTCCCTGCCCCTTGTGGCCCATGAGGCCCTCCAAGAGGGCTGGCCCCTCAAGGTGGACCCCCGGAACCTCTCTGGTGGCCCCGGTACAATACCGATATGCCCCCGAAACTTCCCGGTGTCCGTATGACAACTTCCCATATATAAATCTTCACCTCCGGACCATTCCGGAACTCCTCGTGACGTCCGGGATCTCATCCGGGACTCCGAACAACATTGGGTAATCACATACAAGCCTTCCTAATAACCCTAGCGTCACCGAACCTTAAGTGTGTAGACCCTACGGGTTCGGGAGACATGCAGACATGACCGAGACGACTCGTCGGTCAATAACCAACAACGGGATTTGGATACCCATGTTGGCTCCCACATGCTCCTCGAGGATGTCATCGGATGAACCACGATGTCGAGGACTTAATCAATCCCGTACTCAATTCCCTTTGTCTAGCGGTACGATACTTGGCCGAGATTCGATCGTCGGTATACCGATACCTTGTTCAATCTCGTTACCGGCAAGTCTCTTTACTCGTTCCCGTAACACATCATCCCGTGAACAACACCTTGATCACATTGAGCTCATTATGATGATGTATTACCGAGTGGGCCCAGAGATACCTCTCCGTCATACGGAGTGACAAATCCCAGTCTCGATTCATGCCAACCCAACAGACACTTTTGGAGATACCTGTAGTGCACCTTTATAGTCACCCAGTTACGTTGTGACGTTTGATACACCCAAAGCACTCCTACGGTATCCGGGAGTTGCATAATCTCATGGTCTAAGGAATGATACTTGACATTCAGAAAAGCTCTAGCAAATGAACTATACGATCTTTTGTGCTATGCTTAGGTTTGGGTCTTGTCCATCACATCATTCTCCTAATGATGTGATCCCGTTATCAATGACATCCCCATGTCCATAGTCAGGAAACCATGACTATCTATTGATCAACGAGCTAGTCAACTAGAGGCTTACTAGGGACATATTGTGGTCTATGTATTCACACATGTATTATGATTTCTGGACAATACAATTATAGCATGAACAATAGACAATTATCATGAACAGGGAAATATAATAATCCTTTTATTATTGCCTCTAGGGCATATTTCCAACAGTCTCCCACTTGCAATAGAGACAATAGTCTAGTTACATTGTGATGAATCGCACACCCATGGAATTTTGGTGTTGATCATGTTTTGCTCTAGGGAGAGGTTTAGTCAACGGATCTGCCACATTCAGGTCCGTATGTACTTTACAAATCTCTATGTCTCCATTTTGAACACTTTCACGAATGGAGTTGAAGCGATGCTTGATATGCCTGGTCTTCCTGTGAAACCTGGGCTCCTTCGCAAGGGCAATTGCTCCAGTGTTGTCACAGAAGAGAGTCATCGGGTCCGACGCATTGGGTATGACTCCTAGCTCGGTAATGAACTCCTTCACCCAGACTGCTTCTTGTGCTGCCTCCGAGGCTGCCATATACTCTGCTTCACATGTAGATCCCGCCACGATGCTTTGCTTGCAACTGCACCAGCTTACTGCCCCTCCATTCAAAATATACACGTATCCGGTTTGTGACTTGGAGTCATCCAGATCTGTGTCGAAGCTGGCGTCGACGTAACCCTTTACGACGAGCTCTTCGGCACCTCCATAAACGAGAAACATATCCTTAGTCCTTTTTAGGTACTTCAAGATGTTTTTGACCGCTGTCCAGTGTTCCTTGCCGGGATTACTTTGGTACCTACCTACCAAACTTACGGCAAGGTTTACACCGGGTCTGGTACACATCATGGCATACATAATAGACCCTATGGCTGAGGCACAGGGGATGACACTCATCTCTTCTATATCTTTTGCCGTGGTCGGGCATTGAGCCGTGCTCAATCGCACACCTTGCAATATAGGCAAGAACCCCTTCTTGGACTGATCCATTTTGAACTTCTTCAAAATCTTGTCAAGGTACGTACTTTGTGAAAGACCGATGAGGCGTCTCGATCTATCTCTATAGATCTTGATGCCTAATATATATAAGCAGCTTCTCCAAGGTCCTTCATTGAAAAACATTTGTTCAAATAGGCCTTTATGCTTTCCAAGAATTCTATATCATTTCCCATCAATAGTATGCCATCCACATATAATATGAGAAATGCTACGGAGCTCCCACTCACTTTCTTGTAAACGCAAGCTTCTCCATAAGTCTGCATAAACCCAAACGCTTTGATCATCTCATCAAAGCGAATGTTCCAACTCCGAGATGCTTGCACCAGCCCATAGATAGAGCGCTAGAGCTTGCATACTTTGTTAGCATTCTTAGGATCGACAAAACCTTCTGGCTGCATCATATACAATTCTTCCTTAAGAAAGCCGTTAAGGAATGCCGTTTTGACGTCCATTTGCCATATCTCATAATCATAGTATGCGGCAATTGCTAACATGATTCGGACGGACTTCAGCTTCGCTACGGGAGAAAAAGTCTCATCGTAGTCAACCCCTTGAACTTGTCGATAACCCTTAGCGACAAGTCGAGCTTTATAGATGGTCACATTACCATCCGCGTCTGTCTTCTTCTTAAAGATCCATTTATTTTCTATCGCTCGCCGATCATCGGGCAAGTCTGTCAAAGTCCATACTTTGTTTTCATACATGGATTCTATCTCGGATTTCATGGCTTCTAGCCATTTGTCGGAATCTGGGCCCGCCATCGCTTCTTCATAGTCCGAAGGTTCACAGTTGTCCAACAACATGATTTCCAGGATAGGGTTGCCGTACCACTCTAGTGCGGAACGCGTCCTTGTGGACCTACGAAGTTCAGTAGGAGCTTGATCAGAAGTATCTTGATCATCATCATTAACCCCCTCTTGAATCGGTGCAGGCACCACAGGAACATTTTCCTGAGCTGCGCTACTCTGATTTTCAAGAGGTAGTACTTCATCAAGTTCTACTTTCCTCCCACTTACTTCTTTCGCGAGAAACTCTTTCTCTAGAAAGGACCCGTTCTTGGCAACAAAGATCTTGCCTTCGGATCTGAGGTAGAAGGTATACCCAACTATTTACTTGGGATATCCTATGAAGACGCATTTTTCCGATTTGGGTTTGAGTTTTTCAGGTTGAAGTTTCTTGACATAAACATCGCAACCCCAAACTTTCAGAAACGACAACTTAGGTTTCTTGCCAAACCATAATTCATACGGTGTCGTCTCAACGGATTTAGACGGTGCCCTATTTAAAGTGAATGCGGCTGTCTCTAGAGCGTATCCCCAAAATGATAGCGGTAGATCTGTGAGAGACATCATAGACCGCACCATATCCAATAGAGTGCGATTACGACTTTCGGACACATCGTTACGCTGAGGTGTTCCAGGTGGCGTGAGTTGTGAAACAATTCCACATTTTCTTAAGTGTGTGCCAAATTCGTGACTTAAATATTCTCCCCCACGATCTGATCGTAAGAACTTTATTTTTCTGTCACGTTGATTCTCAACCTCACTCTGAAACTCCTTGAACTTTTCAAAGGTCTCAGACTTGTGTTTCATTAAGTAGACATACCCATATCTACTCAAATCATCAGTGAGAGTGAGAACATAATGATAGCCTCCGCGAGCCTCAACGCTCATTGGACCACACACATCTGTATGTATGATTTCCAACAAGTTGGTTGCTCGCTCCATTATCCCTGAGAATGGAGTCTTGGTCATTTTGCCCATGAGGCATGGTTCGCATGTGTCAAATGATTCATAATCGAGAGACTCTAAAAGTCCATCAGCATGGAGCTTCTTCATGCGCTTGACACCAATGTGACCAAGGCGACAGTGCCACAAGTATGTGGGACTATCGTTATTAACTTTACATCTTTTGGTATTCACACTATGAATATGTGTAACATC
The DNA here is from genome assembly GCA_032464435.1 of Aegilops umbellulata. NCBI lineage: Eukaryota > Viridiplantae > Streptophyta > Magnoliopsida > Poales > Poaceae > Aegilops > Aegilops umbellulata. The sequence continues at coordinate 151,753,695 of CP136058.1, read as the reverse complement.
ACGTACGAGATTCATTAAGAATAAACCATTAACCATCGAAGCATGACCATAAAACATATCACTCATATAAATAGAACAACCATTATTCTCGGATTTAAATGAGTAGCCATCTCGCATTAAACGAGATCCAGATACAATGTTCATGCTCAAACTTGGCACTAAATAACAATTATCGAGGTTTAAAACTAATCCCGTAGGTAAATGTAGAGGCAGCGTGCCGACGGCGATCACATCGACCCTGGAACCATTCCCGACGCGCATCGTCACCTCGTCCTTCGCCAGTCTCCGTTTATTCCGCAGCTCCTGTTTTGAGTTACAAATATGAGCAACGGCACCGGTATCAAACACCCAGGAGCTACTACGAGCACTGGTAAGGTACACATCAATTACATGTATATCACATATACCTTTAGTGTTGCCGGCCTTCTTATCTGCTAAGTACTTGGGGCAATTCCGCTTCCAGTGACCATTTCCCTTGCAATAAAAGCACTCAGTTTCAGGTTTGGGTCCATTCTTTGACTTCTTCCTGGAAACTGATTTACCAGGCGCGGCAACCTCCTTGTCGTCCTTCTTGAAGTTCTTCTTACCCTTGCCTTTCTTGAACTTAGTGGTTTTATTCACCATCAACACTTGATGTTCCTTTTTGATCTCCACCTCTGCAGATTTCAGCATTGAATACAACTCGGGAATGGTCTTTTCCATCCCCTACATATTGTAGTTCATCACGAAGCTCTTGTAGCTAGGTGGGAGCGACTGAAGGATTCTGTCAATGACCGCCTCATCCGGGAGATTAACTTCCAGCTGAGTCAAGCGGTTGTGCAACCCAGACATCTTGAGTATGTGTTCACTGACAGAGCTATTTTCCTCCATCTTACAGCTAAAGAACTTGTCGGAGACTTCATATCTCTCGACCCGGGCATGAGCTTGGAAAATCAATTTCAGCTCCTCGAACATCTCATATGCTCCGTGTTTCTCAAAACGCTTTTAAAGCCCCGGTTCTAAGCTGTAAAGCATGTCGCACTGAACGAGGGAGTAATCATCAGTACGTGACTGATGGGCGTTCATAACGTCCTGGTTTTCTGGGAATGGTGCATCACCTAGCGGTGCTTCTAGGACATAATCTTTCTTGGCTGCTATGAGGATGATCCTCAGGTTCCGGACCCAGTCCGAATAGTTGCTGCCATCATCTTTCAGCTTGGTTTTCTCTAGGAACGCGTTGAAGTTGAGGGTGACATTACCGTGGGCCATTTGATCTACAAGACATATTGTAAATATTTAGACTAAGTTCATGATAATTAAGTTCATCTAATCAAATTAATGAATGAACTCCCACTCAGATTTGACATCCCTCTAGTCATCTAAGTGATACATGATCCGAGTCAACTAGGCCGTGTCCGATCATCACGTGAGACGGACTAGTCATCATCGGTGAACATCTCCATGTTGATCATATCTTCTATACGACTCATGTTCGACCTTTCGGTCCTACGTGTTCCGAGGCCATGTCTGTACATGCTAGGCTCGACAATCCAACCTAAGTGTATTGCGTGTGTAAATCTGGCTTACACCCGTTGTATGCGAACGTAAGGACCTATCACACCCGATCATCACGTGGTGCTTCGGAACGAGAACCTTAGCAACGGTGCACAGTTAGGGAGAACACATTTTTGATATTTTAATGAGGGATCATCTTATTTATGCTACCGTCGTTCTAAGCAAATAAGATGTAAAAACATGATAAACATCACATGCAATCAAATAGTGACATGATATGGCCAACATCATTTCGCTCCTTTGATCTCCATCTTCGGGGCGCCATGTTCATTGTCGTCACCGGCATGACACCATGATCTCCATCATCATGATCTCCATCATCATGATCTCGATCATCGTGTCTTCGTGAAGTTGTCACGTCAACTATTACTTCTACTACTATGGCTAACGCTTTAGCAATAAAGTAAAGTAATTACATGACGATTTAAGTTGACACGCAGGTCATAAATAAATAAAGACAACTCCTATGGCTCCTGCCGGTTGTCATACTCATCGACATGCAAGTCGTCATTCCTATTACAATAACAAGATCATCTCATACATCACATACATGATTCATCACAACTTCTGGCCATATCACATCACAAAGCACTTGCTGCAAAAACAAGTTAGACGTCCTCTAATTGTTGTTGCAAGTTTTACGTGGCTGTTATAGGTTGCTAGCAAGAACGTTTCTTACCTACGTTAAAACCACAATGTGAATTGTCAATCTCTATTTACCCTTCATAAGGACCCTGTTCATCGAATCCGATCCAACTAAAGTGGGAGACAGACACCCGCCAGCCACCTTATGCAATTAGTGCTTGTTAGTGTTGGGGAACGTAGTAATTTCAAAAAAATTCCTACGCACACGCAAGATCATGGTGATGCATAGCAACGAGAGGGGAGAGTGTTGTCTACGTACCCTCGTAGACCGAAAGCGGAAGCGTTATATCAACGCGGTTGATGTAGTCGTACGTCTTCACGATCCGACCGATCCAAGCACCGTTACTCCGGCACCTCCGAGTTCTTGGCACACGTTCAGCTCGATGACGATCCCCGGGCTCCGATCCAGCAAAGCTTCGGGGAGGAGTTCCGTCAGCACGACGGCGTGGTGATGATCTTGATGTACTACCGGTGCAGGGCTTCGCCTAAGCACTGCAACGATATGACCGATGTGGAATATGGTGGAGGGGGGCACCGCACACGGCTAAGGAACGATCACGAAGATCAACTTGTGTGTCCATGGGGTGCCCCCTGCCCCCGTATATAAAGGAGCAAGGGAGGGAGGAGGCCGGCCCTAGGTTTGGGCGCGCCAGGGGAGTCCTACTCCCACCGGGAGTAGGATTCCACCTTTTCTAGTCCAACTAGGTCAAGGGGGGAAAGAGGGGAAGAGGGGAAGGAAGGGAGAGAGAAGTGGAGGAGAAGGAAAGGTGGCCGGCCCCCTTTTCCCTAGTCCAATTCGGACCAGAGGGAAGGGGGGCGCAGCAGCCTTTTTCCTCTTCCCACTAAAGCCCATCAAGGCCCATTACTTCTCCCGTAATCCCGTAACTCCCCGATACTCCCGAAAATACCCGAATCACTCAGAACCTTTCCGATGTCCGAATATAGTCGTCCAATATATCGATCTTTACATCTCGACCATTTCGAGACTCCTCGTCATGTCCCCGATCTCATCCGGGACTCCGAACTCCTTCGGTACATCAAAATTCATAAACTCATAGTATAACTGTCATCGAAACCTTAAGCGTGCGGACCCTACGGTTCGAGAACAATGTAGACATGACCGAGACACGTCTCCGGTCAATAACCAATAGCGGGACCTGGATGCCCATATTGGCTCCTACATATTCTACGAAGATCTTTATCGGTCAGACCGCATAACAACATACGTTGTTCCCTTTGTCATCGGTATTTTACTTACCCGAGATTCGATCGTCGGTATCCAATACCTAGTTCAATCTCGTTACCGGCAAGTCTCTTTACTCGTTCCGTAATACATCATCTCGCAACTAACTCATTAGTTGCAATGCTTGCAAGGCTTAAGTGATGTGCATTACCGAGAGGGCCCAGAGATACCTCTCCGACAATCGGAGTGACAAATCCTAATCTCGAAATACGCCAACCCAACATCTACCTTTGGTGACACCTGTAGTACTCCTTTATAATCACCCAGTTACGTTGTGACGTTTGGTAGCACCCAAAGTGTTCCTCCGGCAAACGGGAGTTGCATAATCTCATAGTCAAAGGAACATGTATAAGTCATGAAGAAAGCAATAGCAACATACTAAATGATCGGGTGCTAAGCTAATGGAATGGGTCATGTCAATCAGATCATTCAACTAATGATGTGACCTCGTTAATCAAATAACAACTTTTTGTCTATGGTTAGGAAACATAACCATCTTTGATTAACGAGCTAGTCAAGTAGAGGCATACTAGTGATACTTTGTTTGTCTATGTATTCACACATGTATTATGTTTCCGGTTAATACAATTCTAGCATGAATAATAAACATTTATCATGATATGTAAGGAAATAAATAATAACTTTATTATTGCCTCTAGGGCATATTTCCTTCAGTCTCCCACTTGCAGTAGAGTCAATAATCTAGTTCACATCGCCATGTGATTTACCAGCAATAGTTCACATCACCATGTGATTAACACCCATAGTTCACATCGATATGTGACCAACACCCAAAGGGTTTACTAGAGTCAGTAATCTAGTTCACATCGCTTATGTGATTAACACCCAAAGAGTACTAAAGTGTGATCATGTTTTGCTTGTGAGATAATTTTAGTCAACGGGTCTGTCACATACAGATCCGTAAGTATTTTGCAATTTTCTATGTCTACAATGCTCTATACGGAGCTACTCTAGCTAATTGCTCCCACTTTGAATATGTATCTAGATCGAGACTTAGAGTCATCCAGATCGGTGTCAAAACTTGCATCGACGTAACCCTTTACGACGAACCTTTTGTCACTTCCATAATCGAGAAACATATCCTTATTCCACTAAGGATAATTTTGACCGCTGTCTAGTGATCTACTCCTAGATCACCATTGTTCTCCCTTGCTTAACTCAGTGTAGGGTATACAATAGATCTGGTAAACAGCATGGCACACTTTATAGAACCTATGGCTGAGGCATAGGGAATGACTTTCATTCTCTTTCTATCTTCTGCCGTGGTCGAGTTTTGAGTCTTTACTCAACTTCATACCTTGTAACACAGGAAAGAACTCTTTCTATGACTGTTCCATTTTGAACTACTTCAAAATCTTGTCAAGGTATGTACTCATTGAAAACTTATCAAGCATCTTGATCTATCTCTATAGATCTTGATGCTCAATATGTAAGCAGCTTTACCGAGGTCTTTCTTTGAAAAACTCCTTTCAAACACTCCTTTATGCTTTGCAGAATAATTCTACATTATTTCCGATCAACAATATGTCATTCACATATACTTATCAGAAATGTTGTAGTGCTCCCACTCACTTTCTTGTAAATACAGGCTTCACCGCAAGTCTGTATAAAACTATATGCTTTGATCAACTTATCAAAGTGTATATTCCAACTCCGAGATGCTTGCACCAGTCCATAGATGGATCGCTGGAGCTTGCATATTTTGTTAGCACCTTTAGGATTGACAAAACCTTCTGGTTGCATCATATACAACTCTTCTTTAATAAATCTATTAAGGAATGCAGTTTTGTTTATCCATTTGCCAGATTTCATAAAATGCGGCAATTGCTAATATGATTCGGACAGACTTAAGCATAGATACAAGTGAGAAACTCTCATCGTAGTCAACACTTTGAACTTGTCGAAAACCTTTTGCGACAATTCTAGCTTTGTAGATAGTAACACTACTATCAGCGTCCGTCTTCCTCTTGAAGATCCATTTATTTTCTATGGCTTGCCGATCATCGGGCAAATCCATCAAAGTCCATACTTTGTTCTCATACATGGATCATATCTTAGATTTCATGGCCTCAAACCACTTCGCGGAATCTGGGCTCATCATCGCTTCCTCATAGTTCGCAAGTTCGTCATGGTCTAGTAACATGACTTCCAGAACAGGATTACCGTACCACTCTGGTGCGGATCTTACTCCGGTTTACCTACGAGATTCGGTAGTTACTTGATCTGACGTTACATGATCATCATCATTAACTTCCTCACTAATTGGTGTAGTAGTCACAGGAACAGATTTCTGTGATGAACTATTTTCCAATAAGGGAGCAGGTACAATTACCTCATCAAGTTCTACTTTCCTCCCACTCACTTCTTTCGAGAGAAACTCCTTCTCTAGAAAGGATCCATTCTCAGCAACGAATGTCTTGCCTTTGGATCTGTGATAGAAGGTGTACCCAACTGTCTCCTTTGGGTATCCTATGAAGACACATTTCTCCGATTTGGGTTTGAGCTTATCATGTTGAAACTTTTTCACATAAGCATCGCAACCCCAAACTTTAAAAAACGACATCTTTGGTTTCTTGCCAAACCATAGTTCATATTGTGTCGTCTCAACGGACTTAGATGGTGCCCTTTTTTTTAACGTGAATGCAGCTGTCTCTAATGCATGATCCCAAAACGATATTGGTAAATCGGTAAGAAACATCATAGATTGCACTATATCCAATAAAGTACGGTTATAATGTTTGGACACACCATTATGCTATGGTGTTCCAGGTGGCATGAGTAGTGAAACTATTTCACATTGTTTTAACTGAAGACCAAACTCGTAACTCAAATATTCGTCTCCGTGATCAGATCGTAGAAACTTTATTTTCTTGTCACGATGATTCTCCACTTCACTCTGAAATTCTTTGAACTTTTCAAACGTTTTAGACTTATGTTTCATCAAGTAGATATACTCATATCTTCTCAAATCATCTGTGAAGAACAGAAAATAACGATACTTGCCGCGAGCCTTAACACTCATCGGACTGCATACATCAGTATGTATTATTTCTAATAAGTTAGTTGCTCGCTCCATTGTTCCGGAGAACGGCGTTTTAGTCATCTTGCCCATGAGGTATGGTTCGCAAGCATCAAGTGATTCATAATCAAGTGATTCCAAAAGCCCATCAGCATGGAGTTTCTTCATGCGCTTTACACCAATATGACCTAAACGCCAGTGCCACAAATAAGTTGCACTATCATTATTAACTTTGCATCTTTTGGCTTCAATATTATTAATATTTGTATCACTGAGATCCAACAAACCATTTTCGTTGGTGTGTATGACCATAGAAGGTTTTATTCATGTAAACAGAACAACAATTGTTCTCTAACTTATATGAATAACCGTATTGCAATAAACATGATCAAATCATATTTATGCTCAACGCAAACACCAAATAACACTTATTTAGGTTCAACACTAATCTCGAAAGTATAGGGAAGTGTGCGATGATGATCATATCAATCTTGGAACTACTTCCAACTTTCATCATCACTTCACCCTTAACTAGTTCTTTGTTCATTCTGCAACTCCTGTTTCGAGTTACTACTCTTAGCAACTGAACTAGTATCAAATACTGAGGGGTTGCTATAAACACTAGTAAAGTACACATCAATAACATGTATATCAAATATACTTTTGTTCACTTTGCCATCCTTCTTATCCACCAAACACTTGGGGTAGTTCCGCTTCCAGTGACCAGTCCCTTTGCAGTAGAAGCACTTAGTCTCAGGCTTAGGACCAGACTTGAGCTTCTTCACTTGAGCAGCCACTCGCTTGCCGTTCTTCTTGAAGTTCCTCTTCTTCCCTTTGCCCTTTTCTTGAAACTAGTGGTCTCGTCAACCATCAACGCTTGATGCTCTTTCTTGATTTCTACCTCCATCGATTTCATCATTATGAAAAAGTTCGGGAGTCGTTTTCGTCATCCCTTGCATACTATAGTTCATCATGAAGTTTTACTAACTTGGTGATGGTGACTAGAGAATTCTGTCAATCACTATCTTATCTGGAAGATTAACTCCCACTTGATTCAAGCGATTGTAGTACCCAGACAATCTGAGCACATGCTCACTAGTTGAGCGATTCTCCTCCATCTTTTAGCTGTAGAACTTGTTGGAGACTTCATATCCCTCAACTCGGGTAGTTGCTTGAAATATTAACTTCAACTACTGGAACATCTCATATGGTCCATGACGTTCAAAACATCTTTGAAGTCCCGATTCTAAGCTGTTAAGCATGGTGCACTAAACTATCAAGTAGTCATCATATTGAGCTAGCCAAACGTTCATAACGTCTGCATCTGCTCCTGCAATAGGTCTGTCACCTAGCGGTGCATTAAGGACATAATTCTTTTGTGCAACAATGAGGATAAACCTCAGATCACGGATCCAATCCGCATCATTGCTACTAATATTTTCAACACAATTTTCTCTAGGAACATATCAAAATAAACATAGGGAAGCAACAACGCGAGCTATTGATCTACAACATAGATATGCTAATACTACTAGGACTAAGTTCATGATAAATTAAAGTTCAATTAATCATATTACTTAAGAACTCCCACTTAGATAGACATCCCTCTAATCGTCTAAGTGATCACGTGATCCAAATCAACTAAACCATGTCCGATCATCACGTGAGATGGAGTAGTTTCAATGGTGAACATCACTATGTTGATCATATCTACTATATGATTCACGCTCAACCTTTCGGTCTCCGTGTTCCGAGGTCATATCTTATATGCATAGCTCGTCAAGTATAACCTGAGTATTCCGCGTGTGCAACTGTTTTGCACCCGTTGTATTTGAACGTAGAGCCTATCACACCCGATCATCACGTGGTGTCTCAGCACGAAGAACTTTCGCAACGGTGCATACTCAGGGAGAACACTTCTTGATAATTAGTGAGAGATCATCTTATAATGCTACCGTCAATCAAAGCAAGATAAGATGCATAAAAGATAAACATCACATGCAATCAATATAAGTGATATGATATGGCCATCATCATCTTGTGCTTGTGATCTCCATCTCCGCAGCACTGTCATGATCACCATCGTCACCGGCGCGACACCTTGATCTCCATCGTAGCATCGTTGTCGTCTCGCCAATCTTATGCTTCCACGACTATCACTACCGCTTAGTAATAAAGTAAAGCATTACATCGCGATTGCATTGCATACAATAAAGCGACAACCATATGGCTCCTGCCAGTTGCCGATAACTCGGTTACAAAACATGATCATCTCATACAATAAAATTTAGCATCATGTCTTGACCATATAACATCACAACATGCCCTGCAAAAACAAGTTAGACGTCCTCTACTTTGTTGTTGCAAGTTTTACGTGGCTGCTACGGGCTTAAGCAAGAACTCATCTTACCTACGCATCAAAACCACAACGATAGTTTGTCAAATAGACTCCGTTTTAACCTTCTCAAGGACCGGGCGTAGCCACACTCGGTTCAACTAAAGTTGGAGAGACAGTCTTCCGCAAGCCATCTATGTGCAAAGCACGTCGAGGGAACCGGTCTCGCGTAAGAGTACGCGTAAGGTTGGTCCGGATCGTCTCGTCCAACAATACCGCCGAACCAAAGTATGACATGCTGGTAGGCAGTATGACTTATATCGCCCACAACTCACTTGTGTTCTACTCGTGCAAATAATATCAAACCATAAAACCTAGGCTCGGATGCCACTGTTTTTTTTTACTGGTAACTGTAGGGAAAACCCCCCCACAGCATTCAGAATTTATTAATAGCGCAAGTGACAATACAATACATGGATTACAAGAGGTAATCTATACAGTAATAGAGAGAAAAGAACTACACTAAGAGACTAGATTACAAAACCTCAAGGGGGCAGGAAGGAAATCCATCTAAGCAGCTCCTCCTTATATCTTTGCTTGATTCTATGTTGCATGAGTGTAATATCATGGATGAAGGCACATCTCCATCTATTAAAACTTTGCCTCTCATGCCTGAAGACTCTAGCATTTCTCATTATCCAAATATTCCAGCAAGCAACAAAAACAACCTCAGTAAAGAAAGGTTTAGCAAAGTCTTGCTTAGCTTGCATGACAATTGTGGACATATCCTCTCCAGGTGGCCATAATATTTGGAGGTAATTCCATATTCTCACACTGAAATTACACTCAAAAAATAAGTGGTTTCTGGTCTCACGTGTCCCCAAAGGACAGAGAACACAGTTGACCCCATCCTCTAGATGCCAGTGCCTTCTTTCAACCATATCTTTGGTATTCAGTCTATCCACGATTAACATCCAAGCAAACACCTTGATTTTCATTGTGCAGGAAGATCTCCAAATCCATAAAAGGAGAGGATTGAAAGACATTTGGGAATGCACAAATGAGTAGAACAGTTTGGGCTTAAAAGGTTGGCTGGATCCCTGCCAGAACCAGATGTCATTTGCTTCCACTTCCCTATTACAATTGGCCATCATGTTTTGCACAGTCCTATACTCCTGGTAAGCCTGTGCAGACAAAGGTAAATGGAACAACTCTGTGAGACTCTGTGAATGGAAAGCCTCAGAGACAGTAATCCAGGGATCTTTGACATATGAAAATAGCCTTGGAAATCTGGTTTGCAAGGTGATTGATGTTTCATCTATCTTCCACTTATCTGACCAAAATAAAGCAGAAGTCCCAGAGTTGATCTGAACCCAAGTTGTGCACCTAAAATGATCCAGCAATTTACATATATCCTTCCACCAATAGGAACCACAACTGTCAGTCCCCTGTGGTACAGAACAGTGGTAATATGTATCCCATATAAGTGAAACCCATGGCAAGTCCAACCTGTTCAGGAATTTGTGCAGACTCGGATGCCACTGTTGGGGAACGTAGTAATTTCAAAAAATTTCCTACGCACACGCAAGATCATGGTGATGCATAGCAACGAGAGGGGAGAGTGTTGTCTACGTACCCTCGTAGACCGAAAGCGGAAGCGTTATATCAACGCGGTTGATGTAGTCGTACGTCTTCACGATCCGACCGATCCAAGCACCGTTACTTCGGCACCTCCGAGTTCTTGGCACACGTTCAGCTCGATGACGATCCCCGGGCTCCGATCCAGCAAAGCTTCGGGGAGGAGTTCCGTCAGCACGACGGCGTGGTGACGATCTTGATGTACTACCGGTGCAGGGCTTCGCCTAAGCACTGCAAGGATATGACCGATGTGGAATATGGTGGAGAGGGGCACCGCACATGGCTAAGGAACGATCACGAAGATCAACTTGTGTGTCCATGGGGTGCCCCCTGCCCCCGTATATAAAGGAGCAAGGGAGGGAGGAGGCCGGCCCTAGGTTTGGGCGCGCCAGGGGAGTCCTACTCCCACCGGGAGTAGGATTCCACCTTTCCTAGTCCAACTAGGTCAAGGGGGGAAAGAGGGGAAGAGGGGAAGGAAGGGAGAGAGAAGTGGAGGAGAAGGAAAGGTGGCCGGCCCCCTTTTCCCTAGTCCAATTCGGACCAGAGGGAAGGGGGGGCGCAGCAGCCTTTTTCCTCTTCCCACTAAAGCCCATCAAGGCCCATTACTTCTCCCGTAATCCCGTAACTCCCCGATACTCCCGAAAATACCCGAATCACTCAGAACCTTTCCGATGTCCGAATATAGTCGTCCAATATATCGATCTTTACGTCTCGACCATTTCGAGACTCCTCGTCATGTCCCCGATCTCATCCGGGACTCCGAACTCCTTCGGTACATCAAAATTCATAAACTCATAGTATAACTGTCATCGAAACCTTAAGCGTGCGGACCCTACGGTTCGAGAACAATGTAGACATGACCGAGACACGTCTCCGGTCAATAACCAATAGCGGGACCTGGATGCCCATATTGGCTCCTACATATTCTACGAAGATCTTTATCGGTCAGACCGCATAACAACATACGTTGTTCCCTTTGTCATCAGTATTTTACTTACCCGAGATTCGATCGTCGGTATCCAATACCTAGTTCAATCTCGTTACCGGCAAGTCTCTTTACTCGTTCCATAATACATCATCTCGCAACTAACTCATTAGTTGCAATGCTTGCAAGGCTTAAGTGATGTGCATTACCGAGAGGGCCCAGAGATACCTCTCCGACAATCGGAGTGACAAATCCTAATCTCGAAATACGCCAACCCAACATCTACCTTTGGTGACACCTGTAGTACTCCTTTATAATCACCCAGTTACGTTGTGACGTTTGGTAGCACCCAAAGTGTTCCTCCGGCAAACGGGAGTTGCATAATCTCATAGTCAAAGGAACATGTATAAGTCATGAAGAAAGCAATAGCAACATACTAAACGATCGGGTGCTAAGCTAATGGAATGGGTCATGTCAATCAGATCATTCAACTAATGATGTGACCTCGTTAATCAAATAACAACTTTTTGTCTATGGTTAGGAAACATAACCATCTTTGATTAACGAGCTAGCCAAGTAGAGGCATACTAGTGACACTTTGTTTGTCTATGTATTCACACATGTATTATGTTTCCGGTTAATACAATTCTAGCATGAATAATAAACATTTATCATGATATGTAAGGAAATAAATAATAACTTTATTATTGCCTCTAGGGTATATTTCCTTCAGTTAGTCGGTGGAACCGGTCTCACGTAAGCGTACGTGTAAGGTTGGTCCGGGCCGCTTCATCCCACAATACCGCTGAACCAAGATAGGACTAGTAACGGCAAGAAGAATTGACAATTCGACACCCACAACTACTTTGTGTTCTACTCGTGCATAGAAACTACGCATAGACCTAGCTCATGATGCCACTGTTGGGGATCGTAGCAGAAATTAAAATTTTCCTACGCATCACCAAGATCTATCCATGGAGTATTCTAGCAACGAGGGGATAGGAGAGCATCTACATACCACTTGTAGATCGCAACAGAAGCGTTCAAGAAGAACGTGGATGATGGAGTCGTACTCGCCGTGATTCAGATCACCGATGACCAAGTGCCGAACGGACAGCACCTCCGCGTTCAACACATGTACAGGACGATCGACGTCTCCTCCTTCTTGATCCAGCAAGGGGAAGGAGAGGTTGATGAAGAAGACTTCAACAGCAGCACGACGGCGTGATGGTGGTGGAGAAGTAGTACTCCGGCAGGGCTTCGCCAAGCGCGTGACGGAGGAGGAGAGGTGTTGGGGAGGGGAGGGGCTGCGCCTTGTTGTGTGTTGCTGCCCTCCCCTCACCCCCACTATTTATAGGGGAAGGGGCAAGGGGGCCGGCCCCCTCTAGATGAGATCTAGAGGGGGGCGGCGGCCAGGGAGGGGGCTTGCCCCCCAAGCAAGGGGGGCGCCCCCACTAGGGTTTCCCCCTAACCCTAGGCGCATGGGCCCAAGGGAAGGGGGCGCGCCCAGGCCTCCAGGGGCTGGATCCCTGCCCCTTGTGGCCCATGAGGCCCTCTGAGAGGGCTGGCCCCTCAAGGTGGACCCCCGGAACCTCTCTGGTGGCCCCGGTACAATACCGATATGCCCCCGAAACTTCCCGGTGTTCGTATGACAACTTCCCATATATAAATCTTCACCTCCGGACCATTCCGGAACTCCTCATGACGTCCGGGATCTCATTCGGGACTCTGAACAACATTCGGTAATCACATACAAGTCTTCCTAATAACCCTAGCGTCACCGAACCTTAAGTGTGTAGACCCTACGGGTTCGGGAGACATGCAGACATGACCGAGACGACTCTTCGGTCAATAACCAACAGCGGGATCTGGATACCCATGTTGGCTCCCACATGCTCCTCGATGATGTCATCGGATGAACCACGATGTCGAGGACTTAATCAATCCCGTACTCAATTCCCTTTGTCTAGCGGTACGATACTTGCCCGAGATTCGATCGTCGGTATACCGATACCTTGTTCAATCTCGTTACCGGCAAGTCTCTTTACTCGTTCCCATAACACATCATCCCGTGAACAACACCTTGATCACATTGAGCTCATTATGATGATGTCTTACCGAGTGGGCCCAGAGATACCTCTCCGTCATACGGAGTGACAAATCCCAGTCTCGATTCATGCCAACCCAACAGACACTTTCGGAGATACCTGTAGTGCACCTTTATGGTCACCCAGTTACGTTGTGACGTTTGATACACCCAAAGCACTCCTACGGTATCCGGGAGTTGCATAATCTCATGGTCTAAGGAATGATACTTGACATTCAGAAAAGCTCTAGCAAACGAACTATACGATCTTTTGTGCTATGCTTAGGTTTGGGTCTTGTCCATCACATCATTCTCCTAATGATGTGATCCCGTTATCAATGACATCCCCATGTCCATAGTCAGGAAAGCATGACTATCTATTGATCAACGAGCTAGTCAAATAGAGGCTTACTAGGGACATATTGTGGTCTATGTATTCACACATGTATTATGATTTCCGGACAATACAATTATAGCATGAACAATAGACAATTATCATGAACAGGGAAATATAATAATCCTTTTATTATTGCCTCTAGGGCATATTTCCAACAACAGGGACACGATGTTTACCCAGGTTCAGGCCCTCTTGATGGAGGTAATACCCTACTTCTTGCTTGATTATGTTGGATCAATATGGGGTTACAAGAGCCGATCTACCTCGAGATCATAATGGCTAAACCCTAACTGTCTAGCATGTATGATTATGATTGCCCCTACGGCCTAAACCCTCTGGTTTATATAGATACCATAGGGACCTAGGGTTACATAGAGTCAGTTTACAGAGAAAGGAATCTTCATATCCAAATGCCAAGCTTGCCTTCCACGCAAAGGAGAGTCCCATCCGGACATGGGAAGAAGTCTTCTGTCTTATATCTTCATGACTGAGGGAGTCCTGGATTAGGGGGTGTTCAGGTAGCCGGACTATACCTTCGCCGGACTCCAGGACTATGAAGATACAAGATTGAAGACTTCGTCCCGTGTCCGGATGGGACTTTCCTTGGCGTGGAAGGCAAGCTTGGCGATGCGGATATTCAAGATCTCCTACCTATGTAACCGACTCTGTGTAACCCTATCCCTATCCGGTGTCTATATGAACCGGAGGGTTGTAGTCCGTAGGACAATCATCTTCATACACAATCATACCATAGGCTAGCTTCTAGGGTTTAGCCTCCTTGATCTCGTGGTAGATCTACTCTTGTACTACCCATATCATCAATATTAATCAAGCAGGAGTAGGGTATTACCTCCATCGAGAGGGCCCGAACCTGGGTAAAAACATCGTGTCCCTTGTCTCCTGTTACCATCCGGCCTTGACGCACAGTTCGGGACCCCCTACCCGAGATCCGCCGGTTTTGACACCGACATTGGTGCTTTCATTGAGAGTTCCTCTGTGTCGTCGCCTTTAGGCCCGATGGCTCCTTCGATCATCAACAACGATGAGGTCCAGGGTGAGACTTTTCTCCCCGGGCAGATCTTCGTCTTCGGCGGCTTCGCTTTGCGGGCCAACTCGCTTGGTCACCTGGAGCAGATCGAAAGCTACGCCCCTGGCCATCAAGTCAGGTTTGGAAGCTTAAACTACACGGCTGATATCCGCGGAGACTTGATATTCCACGGGTTCGAGCCACAGCCAAGCGCGCCGCACTATCTCGAGGGGCACGATCTAGCTCTGCCTCCGAATAGTGTCCTGGAGGCCGCACGCGCACCGGTTCCGACCCTTAATTCGGAGCCTATTGCGTCAATCGAGGATGAGCGGTTGGACGTCGCCTCGGGGGCTACGATCTCAAAGGCGATCGAGCCGAACGCCAGCCCCGCACTCCGCGTGACCCGTGACTCTGAGGGTCCGGACTCTTCTCCGGACTCCGAACCCCCCGTGCCGCTACCAATCGAATCCGATTGGGCACCCATGGAGTTCACCGCCACGGACATCTTTCAGCACTCACCTTTTGGCGACATCCTGAATTCTCTCAAGTCTCTCTCTTTATCAGGAGAGCCCTGGCCGGATTACAGTCAGCGAGGATGGGATTCAGACGATGAAGAAATTCAAAGCCCACCCACCACCCACTTTGTAGCCACTGTCGACAATTTAACCGACATGCTTGACTTCGGATCCGAAGACTTCGACGGTATGGACGACGAGGTAGGAGACGAACAGGAACCAGCACCTGTAGGGCGATGGAAGGCCACCTCGTCATATGACATATATATGGTGGATACTCCAAAAGATGGAGATGGCGATGGAACAGCGGGGGATGGCACCTCCAAGAAACAGCCAAAGCGTCGGCGTCGGCGGCGCCGCTCTAAATCCCGCCAAAGCAAAAACAGTGATTCTGGCATGGGAGATAATACTACCCCGGATAGCGCCGAAGAACACCCAACCCAGCAAGATTCGGCGCAGGAAGATGGAGAAGCCAACCCTCATGAGAGAGCGGCAGAACGAGAGGTTGAGGATGATAACTATATGCCTCCCTCCGAAGACGAGGCAAGCCTCGATGACGACGAATTCATCGTACCATCAGACCCCGCCGAACAAGAGCGTTTCAAACGCAGGCTTCTAGCCACGGCAAATAGCCTAAAGAAAAAGTAGCAACAGCTTAGAGCTGATCAAGATTTGCTAGCTGATAGATGGACTGAAGTCCTTGCGGCCGAAGAGTATGAACTCGAGCGCCCCTCCAAGAGTTACCCAAAGCGCAGGGCGCTACCCCGATCAGAGGAGGAAGTGCCTACATCACCAGCGCACGACATGGCAGACCGGCCACCTCGCGGCCGCGACAGAGAGGCCTGTCGGCCCTCCACCCAAGCCATGCCCCGACGCCACTCAACCAAGGCACGGGAAAATGCGCCAGACCCGCAAGACGTACTGGAGGATAAAGCAAGACAAACAAAATCGATCTATGGATCGCGTAGGCGCCCCACGACACATGACGATGATCCTCACTCCGGATACAACAAATCCAGCCGGGCCGAACACAACAGACATAGCTCTTCCGAGCTGCGTCGTGACATAGCCCAGTACAGGGGCGCCGCACACCCACTATGCTTCACAGACGAAGTAATGGATCATAAAATCCTAGAGGGTTTCAAACCCGTGCACATCGAATCATATGATGGCACCACAGACCCGGCAGTATGGATCGAGGATTATCTCCTTCACATTCACATGGCACGTGGCGATGATCTACATGCCATCAAATACCTCCCGCTCAAACTTAAAGGACCGGCCCGGCATTGGCTTAACAGCTTGCCAACAGGCTCAATCGGTTCTTGGGAGGACCTGGAAGCCGCATAACTCGACAACTTCCAGGGCACCTACGTGCGACCACCGAATGCCGACGACTTAAGCCACATAATTCAGAAGCCAGAAGAATCGGCCAGACAATTCTGGACACGGTTCCTAACAAAGAAAAACCAGATAGTCGACTGTCCGGACGCAGAGGCCCTAGCAGCCTTCAAGCATAACATCCGCAATGAGTGGCTTGCCCGGCACCTGGGACAGGAAAAGCCGAAATCTATGGCAGCCCTCACGACACTCATGACCCGCTTTTGCGCGGGAGAAGATAGCTGGCTAGCTCGTAGCAATAACTTATCAAAGAACCCTGGTAATTCGGATACCAAGGACAAAAGTGGCACGACACATCGAAACAAGCAAAAGCGCCGCGTTAGCAGCGACAGCAATGAAGATACGGCAGTTAATGCCGGATTCAGAGGCTATAAATCCGGTCAGCGGAAAAAGCCATTCAAAAAGAATACTCAGGTCCCGTCCAATTTGGACCGAATACTCGACCGCTTGTGCCAGATCCATGGCACCCCCGAAAGGCCAGCCAATCACACCAACAGGGATTGTTGGGTGTTCAAGTAGGCAGGCAAGTTAAGAGCCGAAAACAAAGACAAGGGGCTGCATAGCGATGACGAGGAGGAGCCCAGGCCGCCGAACAACAATGGACAGAAGGGGTTTCCCCCACAAGTGCGGACGGTGAACATGATATACACAACCCACATTCCCAAGAGGGAGCGGAAGCGTGCGCTACGGGACGTATACGCGATGGAGCCAGTCGCCCCAAAGTTCAACCCATGGTCCTCCTGCCCGATCACTTTTGATCGAAGGGACCACCCCACTAGCATCCGTCATGGCGGCTTTACCGCATTGGTTCTCGACCCAATCATCGATGGATTTCATCTCACAAGAGTCCTCATGGACGGCGGCAGTAGCCTGAACCTGCTTTTCCAGGATACAGTGCGGAAAATGGGCATAGATCCCTCAAGGCTTAAGCCCACAAAGACGACCTTTAAAGGCGTTATACCAGGTGTAGAGGCCAATTGTACAGGCTCGGTAACACTTGACGTGGTCTTCGGATCTCCGGATAATTTCCAAAGTGAAGAGTTAATCTTCGATATAGTCCCGTTCCGCAGTGGCTATCATGCCCTGCTCGGACGAACCGCATTTGCAAAGTTCAATGCGGTGCCGCACTACACATACCTCAAGCTCAAGATGCCAGGCCCTCGAGGAGTGATCACGGTCAACGGAAACACCGAACGCTCCCTCCGTACGGAGGAGCACATGGCGGCTCTCGCAACGGAAGTACAAAGCAGCCTTCTTAGGCAATTCCCCAGTCCGGCCGTTAAAAATTCGGACACTGCCAAGCGCGCCCGGAGTAACCTACAACAAGACCGCCTAGCACGTTCTGAGCAGGCGTAGCAATGCGGCCCCAACCCCGGCCCTCGCGATATAGCGAAACCAGTGCCTCGCGTACATAAATACGCCCTTGAAATACCATGGGCACAGGGGAAGGGGCACAATAACGGCATGCCCAAAATACGGCTTAAAACGTACTAGGGGCTGCCGGATTCTTTTTTCTTACTTTCAGGACTCCACATTTCGGATGACCTGTTCGGTAATTCGATTGCCGAACAAACGATGTAAGATCTAGGGAAGCAGACAAAGCCATGCCGCACTATGGAACTCCCAGGTGGTCTCTGTTACGAGCGGTATACCTATTTTGAATACAATTCCACGGCCTGCCCCTAGTCAGGACATGTTAAATAGTCCAATATATTTTTTGCTTATCGCACTACTTGTATTGTTCGGCTCTGATAAATAGCCTCTCTATAAACAATGCATAGCTTTTTGTCTATTTTTTGCATTATCCTCTTTACATACATATGTTTATTAAATGACATGATCGCACCCGTACATCATGGTACGACAAATACGCCAGGGGCTTCAGTACCCCTTATTATGGTGTGAGAAGTCCGTCCACTTTCACAAGTGCGGCACCCCGAACTTATAGCACTATATGCATCGGCTCCGAATCATGATTTGGGTCAATAGTTGGGTTTGCCCGGCTCCTATGTTTTGGTGCCTTACGTTCCGCTATATCGGCTAAGGTAGCACTAGGAGAACCACTGCGATTGTGCCCCGGTTCAGCTGGGTTAAGCACCTCAGTGGAGAAAGCTAAAACTGACTGTCATGATGAGGCGAGAGACCGGCCGCTGTTCGAGAGGTTTTTCGTGTCCCTAAAGACTTATGCCGCTTCGAGCGGGGAGCTGGCTTTGTCCGGCCAAAGGCGTGGATAGCGCCCCGAACTCGGTCTTCCGAACTAGGGGCTTCGCCGAAATTTAAAATTATAAAGTTCTATGGCTAAGTGAGAGTGTTCAAGCATTATAGTCCGATTTGCCTGGTTCGTTGTGCTGAGCGCCTCCCTCGAAGGACCCAACCATGGGAAAAAGAGTGCTCAGGTTTATCCCGAACACCCCAGCACTAGTGGCACGGGGGCAAAAGCCGACGACTGGCCATCTCTCAATTTTTGATAAACGGCCGCACAGAAAATACTATTTTAAATTCAATAAGCATTGCTTAGCGCATATGAACAAGTTTTCAGCGCACATGATAAACACGAGCGAGTTCATTCAAATATTACATCTTTGGTGCATTCATCCGCCACAAGGCGGGCACCTGCAAGAACATCCTTGTAGTAGTTCCCGGGCTTGCGATGCTCCTTCCCCACCGGTGGCCCGTCCTTCACGAGCCTCTCTCCGTCCAGCTTACCCCAGTGCACCTTCGCACGGGCAAGGGCCCGACGGGCACCTTCGATGCAAACGGAGCGCTTGATGACCTCGAGCCTTGGACAGGCCTCCACCAGCCGTCGCACCAGCCCGAAATAGCTCCCAGGCAGGGCCTCTCCGGGCCACAACCGAACTATGAAGCCCTTCATGGCCTGTTCGGCCGCCTTGTGGAGCT
Organism: Aegilops umbellulata; assembly: GCA_032464435.1. Lineage (NCBI taxonomy): Eukaryota > Viridiplantae > Streptophyta > Magnoliopsida > Poales > Poaceae > Aegilops > Aegilops umbellulata. Next base: position 151,733,991 of record CP136058.1, on the reverse strand, counting down.
CGACCAACTGTTTCAGCTGGTCGCTCAGGGGTACAGGGTGTCCGGCCTCAGAATACTGAGACCAGAACACACTCTCCGTCGAGCTGCCCTCTCCAGCTCGGTAGAATGCGGCAGCGTCGGATACGCTGCGGGGAAGATCTGCGAACGCCCCTGGCGAACTCCGGATTCGGGTAAGTGACAAGTAGTTTACTTTTATATTTCTACTTTGCATTGAGAATGCCTTACCCGCTACTATCTTTTTCATCTCCTCCAACTCTTGGAGGGCCTTTTGGGCTTCGGCCTTGGCACCCTTGGCGGTCTCAAGGGCCGACGCGAGCTCGGATGCTTGCGCCTTTGACTCAAGCTCCAAGCTCTCATGTTTTTTCATGAGAGCCTGCAGCTCTTGCTGCACCTCGCCGACCTGAGCCCCAAGTCTCTCTCGCTCGGTGCGCTCCTCGGCCGTTTTCTTTTCGGCCTCAGATAGTGCCTGCTTGAGGGTCGCCACCTCAGTTGTGGCCCCTATAATAAGCAGTATGATCCTGTTATTTTTTGCAATCACGCCTCTCTATAGGCACCTTTTTCTGTAGGGTATTTCTTACCTTCTTTCTCCTCGAGCTGCCGCTTGGCAAGGTCGAGCTCTTGCTCGGTCCGCCCGAGGTCCTTTTTTAGGACGTCCACCTCCGCAGTCAGTGCGGTGGTGGATAGGAGCGAAGCCTGCATACGCATATTGACTCTTTATTGTTAGACTCCTGCGAAATTTATTAGATCCTCTATTCGGCTTTTCCTTCCGAACGCCAAACAGAGCATCAGGGGCTACTGTCTATGTGGTAATATTTTGATATATTTTTGCTTACCTCAAAGCCTGTCAGAAGGCTAGCGCAAGCTTCAGTCAGTCCGCTCTTGGCAGACTGAACCCTCTGGATCACCGAACTCATAATAGTACGGTGCTCCTTGTCGATGGAGGCGCTGTCAAGCACCTCCAGCAGATGGTCCAGCGACTCCGGTTGGACGGAAGTCGCTGGCTTAGAAGGCCTGCTCCTTTTGGAAGGAGTTCGCCTACCGCGGCTCGGAACTGTTGAAGATTCCGGCACGGTGTCCGGCTCAAAGCCGGACTTGGAGCCCTGGGGGGTCTTGTCCCCTTCACTCCTGGAGTCCGGGAGGTTGCCTTGCGGCTCCTCCGGGACCACCTCCTCATGCCCCGGAGCTTGTTGCGATGCCACTTCGGCGTCATCCGCAGTGCGGGGGGAGACAGCGGGCGGAACGGAGTTCACGTCCGATGAGTCCAGGGAGCCGCCCGACGATTCGTTGTATTCGGCCTGGGGCGGGCTGCATAATTACATTCAACATTAAGGAAAGTTGTGCAACAAAGGAACATCATGAGTTACTCTGATGTCCGAACTTATGATTTCGCCGGACGCTTGGCCCTGTTCGGCCACTCCTCTTTGCTCTCTTCGGCGTCATGGGGGTAGTCCGGAGGAGGGGTCTTCCTTTTCCTAGACCCCTCGGCCTCCCCGGCTGGGGCGGCCTTCTTCTTCTCTCCTCCCTCCGCTGGGGGGGGGAGAGCTTTCTTCTTCCTCCTCCTCGTTTTCACGGGAGGAGGGCGCCTCGGACTCGTCAGATGACGAGTCCGACATCACCACGTTACAGGCGCTCTTTCGGCTCCCCGTGGTCTTCTTCTTCTTGACCTTCTTCTCCGGCACCACATAAGGTGCCGGAATCAGCAGCTTCACTAGGAGCGCAGGGGCTGGGTCCTCGGGCAGGGGAGCCGGACAGTTAATTGGTCCGGATATCGCCTGCCAAGCCTGTCAAAGGTAAGGGAGTTTAGATCCCGCACAGAGTCAAACTGTGAAAGGAAAACAGAGCTTAATATCCTGTAAAAGGTGAAGATAGCTTACCTCGCTAGCGTGACGCTGCGAGCTGTATCTGTGATCCTCGGAGGCAGATGCGGGAGCCTCATCGCCCTTGAAAAGCACCTTCCAAGCATCTTCGTACGTCGTGTCGAAGAGCCTATTGAGGGTTTGGTGCTGCGCCGGGTCGAACTCCCACAAATTGAAGCCTCGTTGTTGGCACGGGAGGATCCGGCAGACGAGCATAACCTGGACTATATTAACAAGTCGGATTGGCTTGTTCACCAGGGACTGGATGCAAGTTTGCAATCCGGTCACCTCTTCTTCGTTGCCCCACGACATGCCCGTCTCTTTCCAAGACATTAGCCGTGTGGGGGTTCGGATCGGAACTCGGGGGCCGCAACCCATTTCGGATCGCGTGTCTCGGTGATGTAAAACCACCCTGCTTGCCACCCCTTTAGGGTCTCCACAAAGGAGCCCTTGAACCATAGGACGTTGGCCATCTTGCCTGCCATGGCGCCTCCACACTCCGCTTGGCTGTCGCGCACCACCTTGGGCTTGACGTTGAAAGTCTTAAGCCAGAGGCCGAAATGGGGGCGGACGCGGAGGAAGGCCTCGCACACGACGATAAACGTCGAGATGTTGAGGATGAAGTTTGGGGCCAGATCGTGGAAATCCAGGCCGTAGTAGAACATGAGTCCCCGGACGAATGGGTGGAGTGGAAAACCCAGTCCGCAGAGGAAGTGGGGAAGGAAAACTACCCTCTCATGGGGCCTTGGGGTGGGGAGAAGCTGCCCCTTCTCGGGAAGCCGGTGCAGGATGTCCTTGGACAGGTATCCGGCCTTCCTCAGCTTTTTTACTTGGGCCTCCGTGACGGAGGAGACCATCCACTTGCCTCCTGCTCCAGACATTGTTGGAGAAGGTTGAGGTGAAAAGAGCGGGCTTGGGCACTGGAGCTCGAGTGCGCAAGAGAGGGATTGGCAAAGGAGGAAGAAGGCGTAGGTAAAAAGGTGGATCCTTATCCCCTTATATGGGCGGATGCGGTTATGCATCCCCACCTGCCTAATAAAACTCGCTTGCCTCCCAAGCGCCATGGTAAATGGCACGGTTGGGTTACCCACGTCCGTATTGATGAGAATCCCGTAAAAGGGGCACACGATCTCTGCTTCGACAGGACGTGCCAAGGAAACCGCCTCGCAAAACGTGTTGAGGTGGAAAAGTAAAAACGATTTGTAAAGAACTCGGCCGTAGTGTGATGACGCACCGCAGAATACGTCAGCAGATTTGATTTGTGTTAATATTATTCTCTCTATGGCACTATGTGGAAACTTATTTTGCAGAGTCGGACACTATTTTTGGTGTCTAAAATCTTCTATGAAGGACTTGGAGGAGGAACCCGCCTTGCAATGCCGAAGACAATATGAACGCCGAACTCGTCGTCATTGAAGCCTGGTTCAGGGGCTACTGAGGGAGTCCTGGATTAGGGGGTGTTCGGGTAGCCGGACTATACCTTCGCCGGATTCCAGGACTATGAAGATACAAGATTGAAGACTTCGTCCCGTGTCCGGATGAGACTTTCCTTGGCGTGGAAGGCAAGCTTGGCGATGCGGATATTCAAGATCTCCTCCCTATGTAACTGACTCTGTGTAACCCTAACCCTATCCGGTGTCTATATAAACCGGAGGGTTGTAGTCCGTAGGACAATCATCTTCATACACAATCATACCATAGGCTAGCTTCTAGGGTTTAGCCTCCTTGATCTCATGGTAGATCTACTCTTGTACTACCCATATCATCAATATTAATCAAGCAGGAGTAGGGTATTACCTCCATCGAGAGGGCCCGAACCTGGGTAAAAACACCGTGTCCCTTGTCTCCTGTTACCATCCGGCCTTGACGCACAGTTCGGGACCCCCTACCCGAGATCCGCCGGTTTTGACACCGACAATGACCCACTAGTCCAGCCCATGTCACACAGCCCGGACGCCCGAGGACCCCTTAATCCAGGACTCCCTGAAGGGGCAAGGAAGAAGAAGAAGAAGAAAAAGAAGAAGGAGGGGGCTCTCCCCCCTCTCTCCCGGTGGCGCCGGAGCGCCACCGGGGCAAGGATCATGACGGCGAGCTACATCAACAATCTTCCTACCGTCAACACAAACTCTCTCCCCCTCTATGCAGCGGTGTAACATCCCTTCTCCGCGCTATAATCTCTACTTAAACATGGTGCTCAACTCCATATACTATTTCCCAATGATATGTGGTTATCCTATGATGTTTGCGTAGATTCGTTTTGTCCTATGAGCTAATCGTGATCTTGGTTGGTATGAGTGTATATTTTATTTATGGTGCTGCCCTACGGTGCCCTCCGTCTCGCGCAAACCTGAGGGTCCACACTGTAGGGTGTTGCAATATGTTCATGATTCGCTTATTGTCGGTTGCGGGGGTGACAACAGCCTAAACACTGATAAGTGGGTGTTGCATATGGGAGTAAGGAGGACTTGATACTAAATGCTATGATTGGGTTTCACGACCTTAATGATCTTTAGTAGTCACGGATGCTTGCTAGAGTTCCAATCATAAGTGCATATGATCCAAGTAGAGAAAGTATGTTAGCTCATGCCTCTCCCTCATATAAAATTGCATGAATGATTACCGGTCTAGTTATCGATTGCCTAGGGACAAATAACTTTCTTGTTGACAAAAGCTATCCACTTTTATTTCCTTGCAATTTATTCGTAGTTTTATTCCTGCAAAGTACTCGTGGTTTTTATTCTTGCAAAATAGTTTAATACTTGTTCTAGGTAAAGCAAACGTCAAGTGTGCGTATAGTTGTATCGGTGGTCGATAGAACTTGAGGGAATATTTGTTCTACCTTTAGCTCCTCGTTGGGTTCAACACTCTTATTTATCGAAGAAGGCTACAAACAATCCCCTACACTTGTAGGTTATCAAGACCTTTTTCTGGCGCCGTTGCCGGGGAGCAATAGCATGGGGGTGAATATTCTCGTGTGTGCTTGTTTGCTTTATCACTAAGTATATTTTATTTGTTGTTCTAAGTTGTTCTCTATCTTTAGTTATGGATATGGAACACGAAATACCAAAAAAATTAGTTGTACTTGCTACTCATGGAGATGGGAACCTCCTAAAACCCTCGATGCTCGTTATGTGAAAAATATTAATCACTACTTTGGTAATCCCGAGAAAACCCCATTCAACTTGATAATGGGAGATACGTTGGATCAACGTGAATAATTTACGGATTATCGCTTGACACAAAAAGGGAAATTATTGTGGGATCAAATTAATATGTTGCATTGGTATGCTCGGGATCTATGCTTGAGATATGACTATACTTGTTGCTCTAGGATGAAGTCTCCACACCTTCCATTTTCTTGCAAATTTAATGACTATTAAACCTTGGCTTCTTATGCTAATGGTAGATATGATTATTATGATGTTGAACGAATAGAAGAAATTGTTGCTTTTAAGGGTGCTTAGGAAACTGAATCTTTGTTTGAAAAGTTTGAAAATTTTGATGATTCAGTTTGTAGACCTGAAAATTTTGCTATCCTTAAATATTGCTATGATAATTACAAATACAATTCTGATATTGATATAATTTATCGGGAAAGTCTCCGTTATCCAAGAAGAGACTAATATTTTGCAGGAGTATATGGAAGAAGAAATTGATGAAACTATGAGCTCATTGGATGAAAAAGATGATGAGGAGAGAGAAGAACAAGCGGAGGAAGAGCGGATTGATCACCCATTCCCACCTTCTAATGAGAGTAACTCTTCAACTCATACATTGTTTAATTTCCCTTCATTCTTACCGAAGGATGAATGCTATGATAATTGCTATGATCCCGTTGATTCGTTTGAAATATCCCTTTTTGATGAACTTGATGCTTGCTATGCTTGTGGCCATGATGCCAATATGAATTATGCCTATGGAGATGAACTTGATATTGTTCCTTATGTTAAACATGAAATTGTTACTATTGCACCCACACATGATAGTCCTATTATCTTTTTGAATTCTTCAAACTGCACTATATTGGAGAAGTTTGCACTTATTAAGGATTATATTGATGGGTTGCGTTCTACCATTACACATGATGATTTTGATGAATATAATATGATGTGCTTGCTCCTTCTACTTGCAATTATTATGAGAGAGGAACTACATCTTCGCCTCTCTATGTTTCCAACACGATAGAATTGCAGGAAATTGCTTATACTATGCATTGGCCTTTACTTGATGTGCATGAATTGTTCTTGTATGACATGCCAATGCATAGGAAGAGAGTTAGACTTCGTTATTGCATGATATATGTTGCTTTGTGCTCACTACTAAATGCCAAATCATTGCTAATTAAAATTGGCTTTGATATACCTTGGGATCCGGGTGGATCCATCACTTGAGCACTTTATGCCTAGCTTAATGGCTTTAAAGAAAGCGCTGCTAGGGAGACAATCCGGAAGTTTTAGAGAGTCATTTATTTCTATTGAGTGCTTTTATAAAATTTAAAAACTAAAAAATATAGAGGGGAACCTAAATACTTTTTCAAAAAGAGAAGCGATTGAAAGGTGATGCATTGGAGAAGTGAGGGTCGACCTTGAACACTTGTGTTCATGCTCATGGAAACCATGTAATTTTCTCATGAAGATACTCACAAAAATAATTATCCCCTTGTACAAATCCATTGTATTATAAAAATAATGTGCCAAGATTTGCCTTTAGGATGATTAGATTGCTTGTTGGTATGTGCGGTGTAAAAACAGAAACATTGGCGGTAGCGCATGAATTTTAGTTTTTACTGGAAGGTCAAAATCTTCTGAAACTTTTTTCACAATATTGCTATACGAATTGTTTATTTCATCCTAAATTTTCATAATTTTTATAGTGATAGAAGTTTGGTGAATGTTCACATCTGTACAGACTGTCTTGTTTTCACAGATTGCTGTTGTAGCTTCATTATTTGCGTATGTTTGAAATCTTGTTGGGCCTCCTTTGACTTGGGGCCATAGAATTGTGATAGCATACAGTGGGTAATGTTTGATTATAATTATATAGTAATGTTATAGCAGTACATTATGGGATTTGACTGCCATATTAACTAACCCTGCCACTAAAAGTTCGGTTGATGAAGTGATCAAAGATCGAGGAGGTCTCAATATGAGGATAAGGAGGAGAGGAAATAGCTCAAGCTTGAGGATGCCCAAGGCACCCTAAGTAAATATCCAAGGATACTCAAGCGTCTAAGCTTGGGGATGCCCCATAAGGCATCCCATCTTTCTTCAACAAGTATCAGTATGTTTTCGTCTTTGTTTCGTTCATGTGATATGTGTAAATCTTGGAGCGTATTTTGTGTTTAGTTTTCATTTTTCTTTTATGCACCATGCTGGTATGAGATATTCCTGAAGGAAAAATGCCCTAGAGGCAATAATAAAGTTACTATTTATTTCCTTATATCATGATAAAGGTTTATTATTCATGCTAGAATTGTATTAATCGGAAACATAATGCATGTGTGAATACATAGACAAACAGAGTGTCACTAGTATGCCTCTACTAGACTAGTTCGTTAATCAAAGATGGTTATGTTTCCTAACCATGAACAAAGAGTTGTTATTTGATTAACGAGGTCACATCATTGGTTGAATGATCTGATTGACATGACCCATTATATTAGCTTAGCACCCGATCGTTTAGTATGTTGCTATTGCTTTATTCATGACTTATACATGTTCCTATGACTATGAGATTATGCAACTCCCGTTTGCCAGAGGAACACTTTGGGTACTACCAAACGTCACAACGTAACTGGGTGATTATAAAGGAGTATTACAGGTGTCTCCAATGGTAGATGTTGGGTTGGCGTATTTCGAGATTAGGATTTGTCACTCCGATTGTCGGAGAGGTATCTCTGGGCCCTCTCGGTAATGCACATCACTTAAGCCTTGCAAGCATTGCAACTAATGAGTTAGTTGCGGGATGATGTATTACGGAATGAGTAAAGAGACTTGCCGGTAACGAGATTGAACTAAGTATTGGATACTGACGATCGAATCTCGGACAAGTAACATACCGATGACAAAGGGAACAACGTATGTTGTTATGCGGTCTGACCGATAAAGATCTTCGTAGAATATGTAGGAGCCAATATGGGCATCCAGGTCCCGCTATTGGTTATTGACCGGAGACGTGTCTCGGTCATGTCTACATTGTTCTCGAACCGTAGGGTCCGCACGCTTAACGTTACGATGACAGTTATTATGAGTTTATGCATTTTGATGTACCGAAGGTTGTTCGGAGTCCCGGATGTGATCACGGACATGACGAGGAGTCTCGAAATGGTCGAGACATAAAGATTGATATATTGGAAGCCTATGTTTGGACATCGGAAGTGTTCCAGGTGAAATCAGGATTTTACCGGAATACCGGGTGGGTTACCGGAACCCCCCGGGAGCGATATGGGCCTTAATGGGCCTTAGTGGAAAGGAGAAAGGGGCAGCCCTAGTGGCCGCGCGCCTCCCCCCTTCCCTAGTCCTATTAGGACTAGGAGAAGGTGGCCGACCCCCCTCTCTCTCTTTCCCCCCCTTGAGGAATCCTATTCCAACTAGGATTGGGGGGGGGGGGAATCCTACTCCCGGAGGGAGTAGGACTTCCTGGCGCGCCACCCCTTGGCCGGCCAGCCCCTCCCCCTTGGCTCCTTTATATACGGGGGCAGGGGAGCACCCTAGAACACACAAGTTGATCTACGGATCGTTCCTTAGCCGTGTGCGGTGCCCCCTTCCACCAAATTCCACCTCGGTCATATCGTTGCAATGCTTAGGCGAAGCCCTGCGCCGGTAACACATCAAGATCGTCACCACGCCGTCGTGCTGACGTTACTCTTCCCCGACGCTTTGCTGGATCGAAGCCCAGGGATCGTCATCGAGCTGAACGTGTGCTAAGAACTCGGAGGTGCCGGAGTAACGGTGTTGTGATCGGTCGGATCGCGAGGAGAACGTACGACTACTTCCTCTACGTTGAGTCAACGCTTCCGCTTCAGTCTACAAGGGTATGTAGACAACACTCTCCCCTCTCGTTGCTATGCATCACCATGATCTTGCGTGTGCGTAGGAATTTTTTTGAAATTACTGCGTTCCCCAACAGTGGCATCCGAGCCTAGGTTTTTATGGTTTGATGTTATTTGCACGAGTAGAACACAAGTAAGTTGTGGACGATACAAGTCATACTGCCTACCAGCATGTCATACTTTGGTTCAGCGGTATTGTTGGACGAGACGATCCGGACCAACCTTACGCGTACGCTTACGCGAGACCGGTTCCCTCGACGTGCTTTGCACATAGATGGCTTGCGGAAGACTGTCTCTCCAACTTTAGTTGAACCGAGTGTGGCTACGCCCGGTCCTTGAGAAGGTTAAAACGGAGTCTATTTGACAAACTATCGTTGTGGTTTTGATGCGTAGGTAAGATGAGTTCTTGCTTAAGCCCGTAGCAGCCACGTAAAACTTGCAACAACAAAGTAGAGGACGTCTAACTTGTTTTTGCAGGGCATGTTGTGATGTGATATGGTCAAGACATGATGCTAAATTTTATTGTATGAGATGATCATGTTTTGTAATCGAGTTATCGGCAACTGGCAGGAGCCATATGGTTGTCGCTTTATTGTATGCAATGCAATCGCGATGTAATGCTTTACTTTATTACTAAGCGGTAGTGATAGTCGTGGAAGCATAAGATTGGCGAGACGACAACGATGCTATGATGGAGATCAAGGTGTCGCGCCGGTGATGATGGTGATCATGACGATGCTTGAGAGATGGAGATCACAAGCACAAGATGATGATGACCATATCATAATCACTTATATTGATTGCATGTGATGTTTATCTTTTTATGCATCTTATCTTGCTTTGATTGACGGTAGCATTATAAGATGATCTCTCACTAAATTATCAAGAAGTGTTCTCCCTGAGTATGCACCGTTGCAAAAGTTCTTCGTGCTGAGACACCACGTGATGATCGGGTGTGATAGGCTCTACGTTCAAATACAACGGGTGCAAAACAGTTGCACACGCGGAATACTCAGGTTATACTTGACGAGCTATGCATATAAGATATGACCTCGGAACACAGAGACCGAAAGGTCGAGCGTGAATCATATAGTAGATATGATCAACATAACGATGTTCACCATTGAAAACTACTCCATATCACGTGATGATTGGTTATGGTTTAGTTGATTTGGATCACGTGTTCACTTAGAGGATTAGAGGGATGTCTATCTAAGTGGGAGTTCTTAATTAATTTGATTAACTGAACTTAAACTTATCATGAACTTAGTATCTGATAGTATCTTGCTTGTTTATGTTGATTGTAGATAGATGGCTCGTGCTGTTGTTCCGTTAAATTTTAATGCGTTCCTTGAGAAAGCAAAGTTGAAAGATGATGGTAGCAATTACACGGACTGGGTCCGTAACTTGAGGATTATCCTCATTGCTGCACAGAAGAATTACGTCCTGGAAGCACCGCTAGGTGCCAGGCCTGCTGCTAGAGCAACACCAGAAGTTATGAACGTTTGGCAGAGCAAAGCTGATGACTACTCGATAGTTCAATGTGCCATGCTTTACGGCTTAGAACCGGGACTTCAACGACGTTTTGAACGTCATGGAGCATATGAGATGTTCCAGGAGTTGAAGTTAATATTTCAAGCAAATGCCCGGATTGAGAGATATGAAGTCTCCAATAAGTTCTATAGCTGCAAGATGGAGGAGAACAGTTCTGTCAGTGAGCATATACTCAAAATGTCTGGGTATAATAATCACTTGATTCAATTGGGAGTTACTCTTCCAGATGATTGCGTCATTGACAGAATTCTCCAATCACTGCCACCAAGCTACAAGAGCTTCGTGATGAACTATAATATGCAAGGGATGACCAAGACTATTCCCGAGCTCTTCGCAATGCTAAAAGCTGCGGAGGTAGAAATCAAGAAGGAGCATCAAGTGTTGATGGTTAACAAAACCACTAGTTTCAAGAAAAAGGGCAAAGGGAAGAAAAAGGGGAACTTCAAGAAGAACGGCAAGCGAGTTGCTGCTCAAGAGAAGAAACCCAAGTCTGGACCTAAGCCTGAAACTGAGTGCTTCTACTGCAAGCAGACTGGTCACTGGAAGCGGAACTGCCCTAAGTATTTGGCGGATAAGAAGGATGGCAAGGTGAACAAAGATATATGTGATATACATGTTATTGATGTGTACCTTACTAATGTTCGCAGTAGCACCTGGGTATTTGATACTGGTTCTGTTGCTAATATTTGCAACTCAAAACAGGGACTACAGAATAAGCGGACACTAGCAAAGGACGAGGTGACGATGCGCGTGGGAAATGGTTCCAAAGTCGATGTGATCGCAGTTGGCACGCTACCTCTACATCTACCTTCGGGATTAGTATTAGACCTAAATAATTGTTATTTGGTACCAGCGTTGAGCATGAACATTATATCTGGATCTTGTTTGATGCGAGACGGTTATTCATTTAAATCAGAGAATAATGGTTGTTCTATTTATATGAGTAATATCTTTTATGGTCATGCACCATTGAAGAGTGGTCTATTTTTGATGAATCTCGATAGTAGTAATACACATATTCATAATGTTGAAGCCAAAAGATGCAGAGTTGATAATGATAGTGCAACTTATTTGTGGCACTGCCGTTTAGGTCATATCGGTATAAAGCGCATGAAGAAACTCCATACTGATGGACTTTTGGAGTCACTTGATTATGAATCACTTGGCACTTGCGAACCGTGCCTCATGGGCAAGATGACTAAAACACCGTTCTCCGGAACTATGGAGAGAGCAACAGATTTGTTGGAAATCATACATACGGATGTATGTGGTCCGATGAATGTTGAGGCTCGTGGCGGATATCGTTATTTTCTCACCTTCACAGATGATTTGAGCAGATATGGGTATATCTACTTAATGAAACACAAGTTTGAAACATTTGAAAAGTTCAAAGAATTTCAGAGTGAAGTTGAAAATCATCATAACAAGAAAATAAAGTTTCTACGATCAGATCGTGGAGGAGAATATTTGAGTTACGAGTTTGGTGTACATTTGAAAAATTGTGGAATAGTTTTGCAACTCACGCCACCCGGAACACCACAGCGTAATGGTGTGTCCGAACGTCGTAATCGTACTTTACTAGATATGGTGCGATCTATGATGTCTCTTACTGATTTACCGCTATCGTTCTGGGGATACGCTCTAGAGACGGCTGCATTCACGTTAAATAGGGCACCATCTAAATCCGTTGAGACGACGCCTTATGAACTATGGTTTGGCAAGAAACCAAAGTTGTCGTTTCTTAAAGTTTGGGGCTGCGATGCTTATGTGAAAAAGCTTCAACCAGATAAGCTCGAACCCAAATCGGAGAAATGTGTCTTCATAGGATATCCAAAGGAAACTGTTGGATACACCTTCTATCACAGATCCGAAGGCAAGACTTTTTGTTGCTAAGTTCGGAAACTTTCTAGAGAAGGAGTTTCTTTCGAAAGAAGTGAGTGGGAGGAAAGTAGAACTTGACGAGGTAACTGTGCCTACTCCTTTATTGAGAAGTAGTACATCACAGAAAACTGTTTCTGCGACACCTACACCAATAAATGAGGAAGCTAATGATGATGATCATAAAACTTTAGATCAAGATACTACTGAACCTCGTAGATCAACCAGAGTGAGATCCGCACCAGTGTGGTACGGTAATCCTATTCTGGAAATCATGTTACTAGACCATGATGAACCTACGAACTATGAAGAAGCAATGGTGAGCCCAGATTCCGCAAAGTGGCTTGAAGCCATGAAATCTGAGATGGGATCCATGTATGAGAACAAAGTATGGACTTTGGTTGACTTGCCTGATGATCGGCAAGCAATTGAGAACAAATGGATCTTTAAGAAGAAGACTGACGCTGATGGTAATGTTACTGTCTACAAAGCTCGACTTGTCGCAAAAGGTTTTCGACAAGTTCAAGGGATTGACTACGATGAGACTTTCTCACCCATAGCGATGCTTAAGTCTGTCCGAATCATGTTAGCAATTGCCGCATTTTATGATTATGAAATTTGGCAGATGGATGTCAAAACTGCATTCCTGAATGGATTTCTGGAAGAAGAATTGTATATGATGCAACCGGAAGGTTTTGTCGATCCAAAGGGAGCTAACAAAGTGTGCAAGCTCCAGCGATCCATTTATGGACTGGTGCAAGCCTCTCGGAGTTGGAATAAACGCTTTGATAGTGTGATCAAAGCATTTGGTTTTATACAGACTTTCGGAGAAGCCTGTATTTACAAGAAAGTGAGTGGGAGCTCTGTAGCATTTCTAATATTATATGTGGATGACATATTACTGATTGGAAATGATATAGAATTTCTGGATAGCATAAAGGGATACTTGAATAAAAGTTTTTCAATGAAAGACCTCGGAGAAGCTGCTTACATATTAGGCATAAAGATTTATAGAGATAGATCAAGACGCTTAATTGGACTTTCACAAAGCACATACCTTGACAAGATTTTGAAGAAGTTCAAAATGGATCAAGCAAAGAAAGGGTTCTTGCCTGTGTTACAAGGTGTGAGATTGAGTAAGACTCAAAGCCCGACCACTGCAGAAGATAGAGAGAAAATGAAAGATGTTCCCTATGCTTCAGCCATAGGCTCTATCATGTATGCAATGCTGTGTACCAGACCTGATGTGTGCCTTGCTATAAGTTTAGCAGGGAGGTACCAAAGTAATCCAGGAGTGGATCACTGGACAGCGGTCAAGAACATCCTGAAATACCTGAAAAGGACTAAGGATATGTTTCTCATATATGGAGGTGACAAAGAGCTCACCGTAAGAGGTTACGTTGATGCAAGCTTTGACACTGATCCGGACGATTCTAAATCGCAAACCGGATACGTGTTTACATTAAACGGTGGAGCTGTCAGTTGGTGCAGTTCTAAACAAAGCGTCGTAGCGGGATCTACATGTGAAGCGGAGTACATAGCTGCTTCAGAAGCAGCAAATGAAGGAGTCTGGATGAAGGAGTTCATATCCGATCTAGGTGTCATACCTAGTGCATCGGGTCCAATGAAAATCTTTCGTGACAATACTGGTGCAATTGCCTTGGCAAAGGAATCCAGATTTCACAAAAGGACCAAACACATCAAGAGACGCTTCAACTCCATCCGGGATCTAGTCCAGGTGGGAGACATAGAGATTTGCAAGATACATACGGATCTGAATGTTGCAGACCCGTTGACTAAGCCTCTTCCACGAGCAAAACATGATCAGCACCAAAACTCCATGGGTGTTAGGATCATTACAGTGTAATCTAGATTATTGACTCTAGTGCAAGTGGGAGACTGAAGGAAATATGCCCTAGAGGCAATAATAAAGTTACTATTTATTTCCTTATATCATGATAAAGGTTTATTATTCATGCTAGAATTGTATTAACCGGAAACATAATGCATGTGTGAATACATAGACAAACAGAGTGTCACTAGTATGCCTCTACTAGACTAGTTCGTTAATCAAAGATGGTTATGTTTCCTAACCATGAACAAAGAGTTGTTATTTGATTAACGAGATCACATCATTGGTTGAATGATCTGATTGACATGACCCATTATATTAGCTTAGCACCCGATCGTTTAGTATGTTGCTATTGCTTTATTCATGACTTATACATGTTCCTATGACTATGAGATTATGCAACTCCCGTTTGCCAGAGGAACACTTTGGGTACTACCAAACGTCACAACGTAACTGGGTGATTATAAAGGAGTATTACAGGTGTCTCCAATGGTAGATGTTGGGTTGGCGTATTTCGAGATTAGGATTTGTCACTCCGATTGTCGGAGAGGTATCTCTGGGCCCTCTCGGTAATGCACATCACTTAAGCCTTGCAAGCATTGCAACTAATGAGTTAGTTGCGGGATGATGTATTACGGAACGAGTAAAGAGACTTGCCGGTAACGAGATTGAACTAAGTATTGGATACTGACGATCGAATCTCGGACAAGTAACATACCGATGACAAAGGGAACAACGTATGTTGTTATGCGGTCTGACCGATAAAGATCTTCGTAGAATATGTAGGAGCCAATATGGGCATCCAGGTCCCGCTATTGGTTATTGACCGGAGACGTGTCTCGGTCATGTCTACATTGTTCTCGAACCGTAGGGTCCGCACGCTTAACGTTACGATGACAGTTATTATGAGTTTATGCATTTTGATGTACCGAAGGTTGTTCGGAGTCCCGGATGTGATCACGGACATGACGAGGAGTCTCGAAATGGTCGAGACATAAAGATTGATATATTGGAAGCCTATGTTTGGACATCGGAAGTGTTCCAGGTGAAATCAGGATTTTACCGGAATACCGGGTGGGTTACCGGAACCCCCCGGGAGCGATATGGGCCTTAATGGGCCTTAGTGGAAAGGAGAAAGGGGCAGCCCTAGTGGCCGCGCACCTCCCCCCTTCCCTAGTCCTATTAGGACTAGGAGAAGGTGGCCGGCCCCCCTCTCTCTCTTTCCCCCCTTGAGGAATCCTATTCCAACTAGGATTGGGGGGGGGGGGGAATCCTACTCCCAGAGGGAGTAGGACTCCCTGGCGCGCCACCCCTTGGCCGGCCAGCCCCTCCCCCTTGGCTCCTTTATATACGGGGGCAGGGGAGCACCCTAGAACACACAAGTTGATCTACGGATCGTTCCTTAGCCGTGTGCGGTGCCCCCTTCCACCAAATTCCACCTCGGTCATATCGTCGCAGTGCTTAGGCGAAGCCCTGCGCCGGTAACACATCAAGATCGTCACCACGCCGTCGTGCTGACGGTACTCTTCCCCGACGCTTTGCTGGATCGGAGCCCGGGGATCGTCATCGAGCTGAACGTGTGCTAAGAACTCGGAGGTGCCGGAGTAACGGTGCTGTGATCGGTCGGATCGCGAGGAGAACGTACGACTACTTCCTCTACGTTGAGTCAACGCTTCCGCTTCAGTCTACAAGGGTATGTAGACAACACTCTCCCCTCTCGTTGCTATGCATCACCATGATCTTGCGTGTGCGTAGGAAATTTTTTAAAATTACTGCGTTCCCCAACAATTCCATGGTTGATTTATAGAATGCTCATTGCACTTCACTTATATCTTTTGAGTATGGCTTTATAGAATGCTTCATGTGCTTCACTTATATCATTTGAAGTTTGGATTGCTTGTTTCTCTTCACTTAGAAAACTGTTATTTGTAGATTACTATTTTGCTTCACCTATATTTATTAGAGCATGGTCTTTTGTAAACCTCTCATGCTTCACTTATACCTATTTAGAGAGTCAACATGAATTGGTAAATTGCATGGTTAGTCATAAAATCCTACATAAAACTTGTGGATCACTGAATATGATATGTTTGATTCCTTGCAATAGTTTTACGATATAGAGATGGAATACGTGGCAGGTACTAGCAAATGGTTGTGGTTAGTAAGAATATTGGTGTTAAAGTTTGTGATTTCCGAAGCATGCACATATAGTCTCTAGTTATGCTATGAAGTACACGTCGTGCATGACGGGAGGAGGCGCGGAGAGCATTAATGAAATTTATTGGCTGAGATTTAATTAATGTTGATGATATATTAGATTCAACGGCTAGATCTTTCTAATTTTCGTGGTAATTTCTATCTATTTATCTATTTTTTGGTTAGCCCGTATATTACCTTTTATATATAAATAGATTCTCTCATGCTTCACTTAGATTTATTTGAGAGTTAGTAATTTTTTTAAGAAATTCTCTCTTGCTTCACTTATATTATTTTAAGAGAAGAAATTTTTTATGCTCATGTTCTTCACTTAGATTTGTTTGAGCTATCAAAATAAACATATAAAATTAGTCCCAAAGTGATAGATATTCAAGAGGGATATAATAAAAACTTTCATGAAGATCATTGGACAAAATAAACTTGGTTCTTTGTAATAGTTTTGCGGTATGATGATATAATATGTGAGTCATGTTGATGAGTAATTATGATTTAGTAAGAATATTGGTGTTAAGGTTTGTGATTCCCTATGCAAACATGAAAGTCAATAGTTATGCAATGAAATTACATCCTACTTATGGTGCATTATTCGGTGTTAGTTGTGCTTAATGCTTGCTTATGAGATTTTTCGTTTCTTGGTTGGATGCTTCTCAATCTTTTGCTAGCCTTCACTTGTACTAAGTATGATTACTACTTGCGCATCCAAAATCCTTAAACCAGTTTTTCCACGTGAGTCTACTATATCTACCTATATGCGGTATTCTTTTGCCGTTCTAAGCAAATTTGTATGTGCCACCTCTAATCTTTAAAATAAATTTCTCTTCTGTGTGCTCTTACCACTCATGAAACGGTAGGGGGTGGCTGATATTTTTCCATGCTATATGTGTTATTCTCAAGATGAGTGTTTATTCACTTGTCATTGCACGAGAGTACGGCAAAGGTATTAGGGATGCCCAATCTCGAAATGAAAAATGAATTTGCTTTATGTTGTCGAATAATAAATTGCTTGGAAAGTGTTGGTATGGATAGCACCCGTGGATTCGGTTAGCCGTGGAATGTGAAAGTATGGTGGAAAAAGGAATACACTTTATTTTCTGTTTGGGAACCGCCTATGATATATCTAGCATGGAAAGTATTGGGAATTACTCGATCATTTTCATTGACAGGAAGGGCATGCCACCCAAAATGTTTTATCTTTATCTTTTTCGCTTTGATCTCTGGCACCTCTACAAATCCCTACTTCCCTCTGCGAAGGGCCTTTTTATTTACTTTATGCATTTTTTATTTTTTACTTGAGTCTTCATCTTCTCTTATAAAGCACCAACTAAGGGGAACTATGATCGTACTTGAGTACTGGGTGTAGCTAATATGTGAGTGTGTTTCATGAATGGATCAATGATTGAGCATAATGGGCTAGGGATAACTTGCTTTAGTGTTGATATTTTGAAAGACATGGTTGCTTGTTGATATGCTTGAGTATTGAGATCTTCATGTCAAAACTAGACTATTTCTTTGAATCATATAAAAGTCCAAATGGCCATGCTACAAAACAAAAGAATATGTGATGAACATGATAGGCAGCATTCCACATAAAAAATTCTGTTTTTATCATTTACCTACTCGAGGACGAGCATGAGTTAAGCTTGGGGATGTTGATACGTTTCCAACGTATCTATAATTTTTTATTGTTTCATGATGTTATATTATCATTCTTGGATGTTTTACAATCATTTTGTAGCAACTTCATATCATTTTTTGGGACTAACCTATTGACATAGTGCCCAGTGCCAGTTGTTGTTTATTGCTTGTTTTTTACTTCACAGAAAATCAATACCAAACGGAGTCCAAACGCAACAAAAAAAATTGGTGATTTTTTCTAGACCAAAAGACACATGTTGGGCCAAGGAAGTACTAGTGGGGGGTTCCGAGGGGAGCACAACCCACCTGGGCGCGCCCTGGTGGGTTATGCCCACCTTGGCCGCCTCCCGCACCGCCTCTTTGCTGTATAAATACCCCAATATTTGAAAAAACCTAGGGGAGTCAATGAAACACAATTCCAGCCGCCACAAGTTCCAGAAACCATAGATCCAATCTAGACACCATCACAGAGGGGTTCATCATCCTCATTGGTGCCTCTCCGATGATGCGTGAGTAGTTCATTGTAGACCTACGGGTCCGTAGTTAGTAGCTAGATGGCTTCCTCTCTCTCTTTTGATTCTCAATACAATTGTCTCTTGGAGATCTATTTGATGTAACTCTTTTTGCGGTGTGTTTGTTGGGATCCAATGAACTTTGAGTTGATGATCGGATCTATTTTATCCATGAAAGTTATTTGAGTTTTGATCTCTTATATGCATGATTGCTTATAGCCTCGTATTTCTTCTTCGAATCTTTGGTTTAGTTAGGCCGACTAGATCGATTTTTATTTCCATGGGAAGAGGTGCTTTGTGATGGGTTCGATCTTATGGTGCTCAATCCCAGTGACAGAATGGGAAATGACACATATGTATCGTTGTTATGAAGGATAACAAGATGGGGTCTATTCCTACATGAATAGATCTTGTCTACATCATGTCATCGTTCTTATTGCATTACTCTATTTCTCCATGAACTTAATACACTAGATGCATGCTGGATAGTGATCGAGGTGTGGAGTAATAGTAGTAGATGCAGGGAAGAGTCGATCTACTAATCTTGGACGTGATGCCTATGTAATGATCATTGCCTGGATAATTATTTGAAGTTTTATCAATTGCCCAACAGTAATTTGTTTACCCGCCGTATGATATTTTTCTCGAGAGAAGCCACTAGTGAAATCTACGGCCTCGAGTCTCTTCTTTATCATACTTGCCTTCGAGATCTATATTTATTTGCTTTTATTTTCAGATCTATTAATCCAAAAATACAAAAATATCTTGTTGCATTTTTTCTTTATTTATTTTATCTCGTGTTCCCGCGAGATTTATTTATCCAATCCACTACAATTTTATCTATCCTTTTACGCGGGAGGGATTGGCAACCCCTCTTTTACGTCGGGTTGCCAATATTTGTTCTTTGTGTGAAGGTACCATTTACGTAGTGTTGCGTGCTTCTCCTACTGGTTCGATTATATTCAACAGAGGTCACACAAGCCATGATCAAGTCAATCCATTTTTCTGCAAACCCAAGCTTTCCCAAGATAGCTTTAAGGAATACCCATTCTACTCGATCATAGGCCTTGTGCATATCTAATTTGACAGTGCAAGTGCCATTCTTCCCCTGCTTCCTCTTCTTCATTGTGTGTAGACATTCATACGCCACAATTACATTGTCAGTGGTAAACCCCCCAGGCACAAATGTACTCTGTGTTTCGTTGATAATATCAGTAGGAAAACTTTTAATCTAGCAGCCAATAGTTTAGAGATCACCTTATAGACAACATTGCAAAGACTTGTAGGCCTGTACTGCGAAATCTTCTCTGCATTTTCCACTTTGGGTATGAGCACAATAGTAGTTGAGTTCCAACCCTCTGGTATAACTCCACTGTTTACTGCATTTAAGACTTCAGTCACTAAATCATCTCCCAACAAAGGCAGAACCTCTTGTAAAAGATTGCATGCAAGCCATCTGGACCGGGCGCTTTAAGATCGCCGGTACTAAACAGGGCCTTTTTCACCTCCTCGGCCACATACGGTGCAAGCAATGCTTCATTCATATAGTCTGAAACTCTAACTTTAACTTTATTCAAAACATCCATGTTTGGGTGTACAACTTCAGAAGTAAACAGCGATTTAAAGTAATCAAAGATTAAATTTCCCATGGAGTCTACATCTTCCTTCCATATGCCATCATCTCCAAGAAGTTTCCGGATCTGGTTTCTCCTTCTTCTGGCCGTCTCAAAATTGTTGAAGAAGTTTGTGTTCCGATCCCCATACTTCAGCCAATTGGCACGGCTCCGCTGCACCCAATAGACTTCCTCCTTTTCCAGATTTTCTTCAATGAGAATCAGAAGTTCGAGCAGGGCAGTACCAAAATGTTCTCATAATTTTGTTGTCACCTTCAGCGACTTCCGTATACAATAGTTCAACTCTATTTTGTGAGCTTCTCTGTGAAATTCTGGTTGGATAAACACATGCACTAGAAACTACGTAGTACGAAATGTGGAGTTTTTGTGTCTCTAAATTCTGACAGTACGCACAAGGAAATCTAGCTAAGTGCTATGCACGAGGATTACCAAAGATAAATATTTTAGTGGAGATCACCTACATACTTGTAAAAGATTCCACTAAAAAGTCAGGATTCACAGGACAAAGGAAGCATTCTTTAATAGGAAAAACAATCATGCTACTTCAACACCAACCAATGCAACGTAGCAACAACTGCTGGAGATAAGCATCTGATAGGAGAAAAACATCTTACCACCATTTCAGGATTTTACACTAGTCTAGTTGGCAGACAACCACCACCACGAGGAACAAACAACTGGGACCTATTATTATTCCATGTAAACTGGATACAAGACCTATGATGAATGCAGAAAGTCAAGCACATCACAGATGATGATAATCTACGTCTGTTGTAATCCGAAAAGCCAAGGCAAACATAACAACTAGTACTACTCATCATCCACGCGAAGATCACGGCCACTTATCATTCGAGGGCACAGGGACGATCCTCTGTTCGTCCGGGTGGTAGTATACATGCATTCTGCGGCCTAAAACACAAGCTCGTAGCTTTCTTAGGACTGGTCAGCCAAGCCGCTCCCACCGTCGTTATCGGCACCAGTACTCCTGTGGCTCTCAGTGCCAGAAGGCTCAGAACTGGCCCCACCTGCTGCATAGGCTGGTTCAACTTGAGGGGCGTGGGGCATGCCATTGACAGCCCCAAGTCTCGCAACCATTTGACCAGCAAACGGAAGCATCTGAGCCTGTTGTTGCTGTAGTTGCTGCTCCTGCATCTGCTGAGGCGTTAGAGGGGTCCTTGGAGGGAACATTGGCACCTGTGACATGTAATGCCCTGCCCCTGGGGATGCACTAGGTGGTGCCATCTGTATGCACAAATAACATTAGTGCATCCAGTAGAAACAATATAGGTATACTGTATGTTGGTCTAAGACATGACTAACCTGAGGACGGCTTACAGAGGTCTGTGGCTGAGTATCAGCAATGGCAGCCAAATACAAAAGATTCTTCTGAAGCTGAGCTTGATACCTGAAAGTTATATGGGAGATGAGTTGTCTATGTGTTTCTCCATATCCGCTTCAGAAGGAACCGCACATTCACACAAGCAAACATTGTTATGTATAAGGAAACTTGTTGAATGCAACTATCTATTACAGGTATAGAACACAAGAACAATTCAATGCAATGCAAAGTAGATTAAGAAATACAAAAATATCACAAATTATGCCCCCGCTAACAAGAGAAAAAGACTAATAACAGAGAACTTAAACTTCCAGTAATCATAAAAGCAAAAACATGACGTAGTTAGCAACATTGGATTAGTGACACATGAGCAGATACGCTGACATAAATGATGCACGAGCAAAGGCATCCGGGCGACCAGCACAATGGAACTGTTGATCTGGTACACAAATAAAAGATTATGAACAATGCGAAGCGTAAAAGACAGTCATATTACAGCGTGAAGCTCTGAGGCACTGATACGGCCAGAGTTGCCATGTCTGCATGCCAGGCGGCTCTGATACGGTGTACGCATGATCAGGCCGGGATGCGCGTATCCAGGAGTATCAGGATTTTTTACTTTAAAAAAAAAGAGAGAAAAGAGCCTATATGGTAGGACACTCGTGACACCACAGCAATGCGAGAGCGCAGCCCAATAGAAGCCTAAGAAGTCACAAACTACCCTAACTTTGCTCTCTCGCTTTCTGTTCGACCGCACAAGGAAGCACTGGGTTGACGGCAGGAGCGCGCCGCCACCACCGCCTGGAATCGCCTCGCCGCCCTGTCGACTCGCCACACCGCCGCCTCGAGTGACTGGACTCGAGCCTTCTCCACCGCCGTCACAAGAGAGAGGTAAGTTATTCCGTCGCGTGCATGCTTGCTGTGTGCTTGGCTGCTTGCTATTGCTAGCTGATGTTGCTGCTTTGCTGCTACTGCCTACTGCTAGGGAGGGAAATATGACATGGCATCTGCTAGGAGTGGCATGGCAGCTAGTCAGTCTTCACTTGGTGGTACTGCAAGCAACATGACTGAAGTTGAAGGTGCAGGTGAAGAGGCTGGCCATGGTGTCGGCAATCCGAAATATCACATGATGTACTCCCTCTGTAAACTAATATAGGACGTTTTAGAGACTTGACTAATATAGGACGTGTCAAGTCTCTAAAACGTCCTATATTAGTTTACAGAGGGAGTATTTTCTATTTTGCATACACCATGAGGACATTGATGATGTTTCAGGACTTGAAAAGAAGCATGGAGGCACCCAATGGGGCAGTATTCTCATCGCATCTCACGCATCCTATTATGTTGTCTTTATTACTCCCTCCTTTCCTAAATATAAGTTTTTTTAGAGATTTCAAATGTCATTTTATCAATTATTCGTATATACTTGCCGTATTGCCGTATTTCTGTTTCTGGAAATTAACATGTCCCGTGTCCCCGTACTCGTATCGCCGTATCAGTGCTTCGCAAACGTGAAGTCCAAGAGAGTAAAGCTTAGTTAGCAACAATGTGTTGTAGATCAAAAGAATGCATGTTTTGACAGTTTTGAGTGTTTGTTACAGCATGACATGTAGGCCATTTCACTGACATGTCTGCAAGTCTTTTATGTGACACTTCCGGAGGAGAAGGGACGCTACAGGTGCTAGGAGGTTGGCGACACGGTCTAGATCCTCAACATTATGACCGCCCTCTGCAAGGACAACATAAGCAAATCATCCCTACCTCCACGCTCTCGCGGGCGCCCTACCCGTCTGTGCATTGCGTCACTACCACCATGGCCTTGCTGTTCTCCTGCCTACTAGAAGAAACCACCTGAAATAAGTTTGTCAAAGCGCAGACAAGCACCTGCGCAAGAACCACGACAGGGTGCTCTAACGACAATAGTCATGGATTGACTTGATGCCGCTTGTAAGTGCCCCCACAGTCAGAGCAACCCAGCGCTTCCACAAATAGTGCATCTCGTGCCAGAGTTCGCTTCTGAAAATGAACGGACAACTACCTTCATGTTCATATATACAACTAGTGGCAGGGTTAACTTCTGATATCCTGCAATTTCTCTTTTGCCAACTATACAGGGACTATGGAAGAGTTTTAACCAAATCTTATGGTATCTTTCAGTTTAGATATTTGTCACTTGTCTAGCACTCTTTTTCGGACACAAGTATTTGTGTAATCATGCACACATATGCGTATTACACTTATATGTTTTTACAAAGCAGATGTTTCTCATAATCCTTTACACGAATTTTGAACCTTCTGTAGCTACAGTTATTCACAAGAAGCTGAAGTACGTAAAGAAGACAAATGTCAGTTAACAAGAAAAACAAAGATATACGGAGCAGAGGTTAAGATACATTTTATGGCTCTTGGAAGTTGGAAGTAATGATAACCATTCATTAGTGATTTTTTTTCTCCAACAGATGTGGTGTCGTAACTTGAAATTTATTCAGACTAGCTAATTGACTGTGCCTTGCTACAGGGGCATACACATTCTAATGGTTCAACATCAATCATGTCTAATATATACCTTTAGAATACTCATGTACATTAGGTGGTATTGTTGATTCGATTTACCGTTAAATAATTCCCCCTCCACCAACCTCTCTCTCTCTTTCTCTAAAAAAGCAAAGACTTGATTAACCTTGAAGAAATAAACCCAGAGTGTAGAGGGAATAGAGAGGAGGACGGACATGCGTGTGTGGGTTGTAGCGGACCGGTTTCCCCCTGGTTTTCTTGGTGTGCTAAGCATGGAATGGAGGCGGAATGGGAACATTATGTCTTTTTTAGACAGTGTAGAGTAGATAGATGTAGATAGATTGATTGATTTGTCGTGTATGGTAGCGAATCAGCTGGAGACAATTTTTTATTGATGATTGATTTGTTTATTACGGCACTTGAATCAGCGCTTACCAAACTGGGTGGGGTTGCGGTCGGTAAAAGGAAATAGAGAATCGTGGGAAGATCCGTCGATCGGCGGGGCCCTGAGGGGACGAACAACGTAGGAAGTAGAAACCCCCCTTTAATAGTACGGATAAATTTGAAGGACAATTTGATTTGTTATCACGATGTAGCAAGTGCCTGACCAGTTCTGAAATATTAAAGTTTACATGATTCAACATAAATTATAGTATAATATCTACCGCTATTAACCATTGCAAGCAGTAGTTTCCAAGTGTAGGAAATATTAAATTTTTTTTGCTTCAAATGCAAAACAGTAAACATAATATATAGTAAGGCAGCTAAACATTTGGCAGGAAAAACATATAGTAATACTAAGTTCACAAACATCACATACTTGTAATAAACTATGATGAATATTTAAGAAAACTGCGGCCATCCACAAGATGCACATGTTTTGATTGAATGCACTACAACTTATCAAATCCACAAATTTATGTCCCTCCACTGCGTGCGCTTATGTCTTCAAACCGAGGAAGGGAGAAGACACAGAACTTATGGTACCAACATCATGAGGCATTGGGTTGCAAACACAATGTAAACCCCCTAGAGGCACAGCACAAAGGTTGATGGTGATACCTTCTCTATCGATCAAAACATTAAGACACATAAAGAACCAAGTTGGTGCTTGGATGGTAACTAGGGTTTGGCTTCCTGTGTGTGTCACCTACAGGAATATTTGTTCAATGGTAGGGGACACACCCGTCAATATTCAATCTCTGTGTGTCTAGTAGCTATTGTGTGAATACAAGCTAGTGGTGGTGTTCATATTTACATGCTGTACTGGGTGCTTTTAACACAGGGCGCCAAGACACACTACTTTATTAGTATTAAAAGATAATCATACAATGATCCGCTCAACCTTTTTCACTGGTACTCTAGAGTCTAGAGAGTTGACCTGTGGTTCAATATTAATGTTTGGAACAATATATTTCCTTGTATGACACCCAAAAAAACTTGTTAGGTTCAGTAGCCACCTCAGCCAAATTTGAGACACCAAGCCAAACATACAGTTTACAAAACTCAAGTATGTGCTTTTGCGTTCACAAAAAAATAGCACTCCATCATCAAAGAAGTAGTGTTTCTTGACTAACCATATCCACATCAATCATATCACATGTGGTAATGGCTAAGGGTGTTAAAGCAGAAGTACCAATTCAATTCACTGGCAGCTCAGCTGCTCAAGCAGACATTTTCTTTGCAAGCATATTATTTTGGCTGTCTTTGCGAGCATATTATTTTGGCAGTTTTTTGTCTGCTTCATTTACTTATTTTAACTGAACAGACCAGCAGCCAGTTCCAATATTTACTGTTGGCCTGTTGGGCGTCCGCTGGTCTGGTTTTAGAACGATGGTACTAGCTAACGATAAATGTAAACAGATAAGTAAGAACAGCTGAAGATGGCAGCAGAAACACAATTATTATATTTTGCGCATACAAAGCAAGAATGCAACGGAAAGCAGAATGGCTCAACAGTTAGCGAAATTAAAGGCCATATTGAATTGTATAATCTGCAGAAAGAGAGGTTCAGTCCGTTACATACTGAGCACATTCCGCCAATTTTCCCAGGTTCTGATTTTCCAAGATAGCCAAAATTAGTTGCTTATTTTCATCCAGGTACTGCACAATGGATAATGCCAATTAGGGGGAATGAATAATTATAACAGGTCGTGTATAGAGTTAGTAAATTCAAATAGAAAGCCAGGTGAACAACAAAATACAAATAAACAAAAACAACACAGTGCAGCATGACGATCTGCACGAAACCACGAGGATTAAAGATCGGGACTAATGATTTTGTTCAATCATCCCAATGCCAAAATTACAAAGCTAGAAAGAAGAAAGGATCACAAAGCATTAGTATAAATCTAAAGAACTAGAAATCATTTGGAGGTTAGGAGTCAAAAGTATAGAACTATATTGTTGGACTGAAAATGTTTGGTCCGTTTGTTGCACAGCAAAAGCATGAGCACCCTTGATAAGTTGGGAAACAGTTCAAAAGGAGTAAATCCAGGGTTGCTCTCAACATTTTTCTGGAGTAAAGCAACTTGGTCGAACAATGTAGGTTTTCGTTAGTAGAACGAAGCCAACCATACTCCATTTCCATTAAGCAGTACATGCATCAACATTCACCAGCAAGAAGCAAAAATAAATAATGAATCTAGCAAGACAATAAAGGATGCGTCATAGTAATTAGTCGCTAGTAACTGCAAAACAAAAGCAACATTTGAAGATTGGCAGCTGGAATGGAAGTAAGACAATAGAAGGATGGAGATAATACTATTAATTTATTGAAGGAGAATACTGATATCAACTAACGCAGAAAAAAGCTATTCAAATCACATCAATATCGGTCAATAAGAACGCCATCTCTAATAATCCACCAGACGAAACCACGACTGGTAGGGGCGACAAACGATCGAATATTTGGCCGGAAACCAACCCTTCGAACCCACCAAGGAGGCACACCAGCCATATCGAGAACCGACAGAGATGGGGAAGGGGGGAGAGGGAACCTTTTGGATCTGCTCGGTGCTGAGGCCAGCAGACGGAGGCATCCCCGGCGCCGCCGCCGCCGCCGGCATGGGCATCGCTTGCTGCATCGCGGCGGCTCTCGCTTCGTCTTTGTTGGGGTGTGTTGGGGGGTTTGGAGGGTTTGCGGGTGTAGGAAGAAACACAAAGCGCCCACCTGATGCCGACCTGCCCCAGAAGACTTTCAGATGCTCCTGTAATTTGGAAATAATTACATATATGCCCCTTGACATTTTATTACGGTTACCTCCACCTTTTTTGGGCACTTTGCATGTGTAGCCCGACTAAGCCTGGATGAGTTTTGCACATTATTTGTTTGCCTACATCCCTTTCACTATGGCTGAGCAGCAACATAGACATCGGTGTTTGGTTTGTCTGCATGTTCTACCCAGATGCAAAGAGATGTTGTTTGGTTATATGCAACACAAGTGATGTGGTAATTTCTTCTAGGAATTGTGAGGTTATCAGTACACATGTCATCAACATATATAGCATAACCATAACCATAGGATTAGCCATAACAACCATAACCATAACCATCATACCCGTTCAAACATGCTAACACCATAACCATAGGATTGTGTCGTCCGCCATCCGAGGCCAGCAGACGGCAAAGATAACGGACGGCAACGGGGTGAGATGAAAGCCGTTAGGGGGTTAACGGCGCTCTTTGCCGTCCCCTGACAGACGGCAAAGAGCTCAGCTCGGCTAGCACTGAGAAGCTGCCACATGTCCAGCTATGTCGTCCGCCAGCCGACGACAAAGAGGTTTGAATCTTTGCCGTCTGCTGGCGGACGGCATAGCTGGCCCTATTTGCCAGTCCCAGCAAACGGCAAAGTGGCCAAATAGGCAGCCAGTGTTCCCAGTTTATACAGGTAGCTGCCACGTTTCAATTTGGATGTTATACATAGGTCATCATATGCATATCATATTTTATTTGCATTTCATTTGCGATCCTAGAAAATCCTAAGCAACTCAAGGACCCACGGAGAGAGTTGGGGATTTCATTTACTTTCATATTTGAATTTTTCTCAAATTTGAAAACAGGATCATTTTGGTTTTAATATTTTTCTCTTCGGATATTTAAAATATCCAAAATAAATGAGAGAAGATAAAATGACTTCTCCAAAATAAATTAAATATTGGAGGAAAAATGTTAAAATCAAATAAGTATTTTATTTGGATTTTTATTCGAGATTTTTATTTGAATTAGAAAAATATGCATTTTTCAAAATTGCATTTTAGGCCACAAAAATGTTCACCTTGTTCTAGATATTTTATTTAGACAGTGAAAATTGTTTTTGGCTTTTTAGAATTTTATTAGAATTTTCTTTGGCGGATTTTTTTTTAAAAAAAAAAGGTCTCCGGACCGACTGGGCCGAAGCCCAGCCGACCCATCGCGCCGCCACCGCTTCCTCCCGCTCGGAGTCCGGTGCGGACACGTCGCCGGAGTCCCGAAGGACTCTGTGACGCCGCCACCGCCTCGGGACGCCCCCCTCTTTAAAAGGGCGGCCCCGACCCCCTTCTGCTCCTCGTCTCGCCAGCCGCCGCCGCAGTCGCGCCCCCAAGCAGCAGCAGTAGCGCCACCGCCCCCCCGCGCTCGCCGGCAGTCGCTCCGCCCCGCGACGCCGCCACCGCCTCGGGACGGCCCCTCCCCCTCTTTAAAAGGGCGGCCCCGACCCCCTTCTGCTCCTCGTCTCGCCAGCCGCCGCCACCGCGCCCCCAAGCAGCCGCAGCAGCGCCGCCGCCGCTCCGCCCCGTGCCGCGCCGCCGCCTCCCCACACCACCCCGCCTCGCCGCCACCCCTCCGAGCCGCAGCCCCACCGGAGCCCCCACCTCGCCGGATCTCGCCGACGCCGGTTTTCTCCGGTTAAAAGGTACAAACCGTTTGTTTTTTTTGGTTTATTTTTTATATCGGTTTAGTTTAGATCGGTTTTTTTATTTTGTTCGTTATTTACCGAACGTTCGTCAGATTTGTTTCTGTAACGAACGAATTCGTTCGTTTAGTTCTGTTAGTGAACGTTCGTTCGTTAGTCTTTTTCTTTTTATTTTATTTTCGGCCAGGGACCTATCCGCGATTATTTTTATCGCAGATTAGCCCCTGATCTTCAGACCCTCGTAACTTTTTAACAGTTCGTCCAAATCCAGTGAAACCAACGCCAAAATCTTCGTCTCGAACCTCTCTTTCCAGTTAACCAATTTGAACATGATTTTGACAATTTAAAATTTGGTTTCAAGCAGATTTGAATTCGAATTTCTTTTGATCGTAGTTTGAGTTTCGTAGCTCCGATTTGATTGATTCTTTTTGCAAATCGAAGCACTTCAGTTGAACTTTCAGTTTGGACTTTCTCATCTGAGTTTTACCCTTGCATCTATGCTTGTGTGCTTATGTATGATATTGTTTGCGATAGAATTTCCGGAGTGCGAAGCGTGCTACTACGAGTCTCTAGGGTTTGCGGATCGTCAGCAAGGCAAGTAACACTTTGATCATACCCCTTTGTTACCCAGTTTTTATGCATTAGTTTCAACCCTCAAACATTGCATGAGTAGGATCCGTTTAACATGTGGGTATTGGGAAGTAGTAGTTGTGGTAGTACCTATTGCCCTTTTTATTCAAACCCTGGGAGTTACTTCTATATTATGCTTATACTGACGTGGATTGGTTGAGTGATTCATGATAGATGTGAGATCATTATGAACTAAGGGTTTATTTAAGGTGGTTACTTTAACACACATCTGGGTGGATTGTTTGTGGGCACATGGGGAATCCAGTGTTGTCCAAGGAGATCCCGGGGAATCCGTGTGATCATCCTATGGTTTGCCACCCAGGCTCAAAGGGATCATAAGATTATTCATGCTAGAAACTTCCGTGTGCAGCCACAAGTCATTATGGGCTCTGGCATAGTTGAGTATGTTGTGTGACCTCTTTCAGTGGTAAACTAGGAGATGTAGGGGATGTAGGTGGTACGGTTTACCCGTCGAAAGAGTTAATGCTTCTAAAAGACTGTGTCTCGGTCATCCATTTCTCAAACACTATGTAGTGCGAGAAATTCAGCGGAGGAGATCGAGTCTTGTGGGGAAAAGTGCGCAAACCTCTGCAGAATGTACAAACTAATCATGGTTAGCCGTGTCCCCGGTTATGGACATCTTGAGTATCTGGTTCTTGAATTATTGATTTGATCTCATCACCCTAAATTAATATGTTGGGTTATTAATACTATTTAATTGGGATTGAGATGGGGTTTCCATTCTCAATATTTTATCAACTACCACGATAGTTAAACAAAATATATTCCTTTGTTGTAGGGAAAAATTGGCTTTTCACAAAAACATGTTAACCGTAGAGCCTCCACCAGCCATATATGCATGTAGTGTTAGCATTTATTATGTTCATTGCTCTATAGTGTTATTTTGCCAGCATATTCCATGTGCTGACCCGTTTCGGGCTGCAACATATCATGTTGCAGACTTTTTAGACGAAGAGTAAGGTGCGCTAGGTCGTTGTCGTGCACTCAGCTATGCCGTTAGAGTTGATGGACTCACTTTATCTTCTAAGCCTTCCGCTATTATCTTATTTAGATGGCCTTAAGCCATATTATTGTAATAAGTTCTCTTTTGAGACATTTGATGTAATAAGTGTGTGATTGCACTCTGCTATAAATCCTTCAAGTAATGTGTGTGTGTGTGTCAGCATTCCCGATCCAGGGATGACACTTATGCACAAAGATTTGACCGTTTGAGGTCGGATCGCTACAATATGAGTGAAATAACATGCATGCGTCACCAAAGACATAAGTGAATGATCATACACAAATAATGATGGAGATAGGCATTAAGCACACATAAAGCATAGTATGATCAATCACACATAAAAAACATAGTATCTCACAAGAATAACGATCAAGTAGCACGAATCAAACGAACAAAGTAGCAAGAACTTGAGAAAAAAGCAAAGAGCAAAAGCGAGACTCTCTCTCTCTCTCTCTCTCAGCCTAATGATTTATACAATTTCTCCCCCTTTGGCAACAAGTACCAAAAAGCTCGAAAAGGTATAGAGTTATGCGTCTCTCTAGGCACAATCCTCCGGAGCTCCTGAAGATGACTTATGGCTGGTGGCTCCAGTGTGCGTAGATGGCATTGAGATGAGTGCGTCGCAAATGCTTCTAAGGATGTCTGCTGGACAGGTGTAGTAGAAACTGGAGGTGGTACTGTGGCAGTAGTGGCAGGTGCAGAATGAGTTGTCCTCGTATTTGCAACTAGCACGGTTGAAGATCTGGATGCCCTGGGTACCGTCTGAAACCTCTGAGTAGTAGGTAGCTCATCTCCATTAGCGACTCTGGATGCCTCGACATCATCTTTGGGCTTCTCCACAATTATCTGAACCTCTATGATCTTCACATCAAGATCATGAACCTTTTTCTCGACAATCCGCTCTAGGCTCTCCTGGTTCTTGCAGATGTTGGCCAGACTCCTCTTAGTCCTTAGGGTTTCCTCTAACAGATATGTCATCTAGTCATTCTTCGACTTGAGGTTGGCTATTGGAGCATTGGGTGTTGTGGCCTCTTGAGTTGCTCTTGCTACTACTGCTGCTTGGATCTTCTCTTCAGCCTCAACTGAGGTAGGGTGTGAAGGATCCATCACCACCACATTATCTTCAAACTCAGGCTGAAGAGGGAGATGCTCATGATCAAGTAGGCAAGTGATCATTTCCAACCTTGGAGTTGATGAGCATCTGAATACGTGGAGCATATCCACAAGATCTCTTCTGACCAGCAGCTGTCCTCTTGACAGTCTAAACAATCAAAATCATGACTTTGAACTTCTGAGGGGTGTCAAATAGATGTAGCAAATTGATGGAGTGGCCACGAATCATCTTGCCATCTCCAGACTTGGGCAAAAGAGTATGCCTCAAGATTGTGTTTGTGGTGGCCAAACCAGCTAGCAAGTGTTTTACCAAACCAAGCTTATGACTCTCAAGATCCTTCGGAGGGATTTCCTTATACATATTTGTGATAACCCACAAGTATAGAGGATCGCAAGAGTTTTCAAGGGTAGAGTATTCAACCCAAATTTATTGATTCGATACAAGGGGAGCCAAAGAATAATCTCAAGTATTAGCAGCTGAGTTGTCAATTCAACCACACCTGAAAGACTTAATATCTACAGCAAAGTATTTAGTAGCAAAGTAATATGGAAGTAACAGTAATGGTGGCAAAAGTAATAGTAGCAGTTTTGTAACAATCGTAACAATGGCAATGGAAAAGTAACAGAGCAAAGATCAATATGAAACGAACTCGTAGGCAATGGATCAATGATGGATAATTATGTCGAATGGCATTCATCATGCAACAGTTATAACATAGGGTGACGCAGAACTAGCTCCAATTAAGGACAGTATAACCGAGCCTAAAGCGAGCTCTCTCAACGATTTGCGTTTCTGGCCGTCCGTTTTTTTGATTTGGACATTTCTGGCCGTCTGAGCTCCTATGTACAGCCACCTCTCCCGAAACTGGCCCAGCTGTCCTATGGCCTGCTGCTCCGAAAGCCAAAACAGAGTTCTCTGGTAAACTGGGCCGTCGCCCAGCCCATTCCAGCCTAGCTGCGCTTCGGTCCATCAACGAGCCCTCTCACGCTCCCTACAACCAGATCGATCCCATGGGTGGTAGAAGCGAGGGCGAGGAAAATATCGGGGAGTTCCGGTTAAGGTGGGTGGTCAAGGCCGAGCGATGCATGAAGGTTTGTGCATTTCTCTTATACACGTACGCGCGTGTGTGCGAAGCGTTGCGCTCTAGCTGAACCCGAGCGAGGCGTTGGGCTCTAACTGAACCCGAGCAATTGCACTAGCTACGTTACTGAACCCCGATTGACCCCTTGTTGTTAACTGAACCCGAGTGATTCCTTCGCTACTGCTGCTAACTGAAGCCGAACGATGCTGCCTCTTGATGAACAGTGAGCGTTATTGGGGGGGGGGGGGTTGGATGAACAGTTCCCGGTGGGGGTTGGATGAACAGGACCCCGTGGCAGTAGAGGTCGTTGCCGCTGGATGAACAGGTGCTACCTCTTGAGCACTGCGTTGGTTTTCCCTTGAAGAGGAAAGGGTGATGCAACAAAGTAGCGTAATTATTTCCCTCAGTTTTTTAGAACCAAGGTATGAATCCAGTAGGAGGCTACGCGCGAGTCCCTCGCACCTACACAAAACAAATAAATCCTCGCAACCAACACGATAAGGGGTTGTCAATCCCTACACGGTCACTTACGAGAGTGAGATCTGATAGATATGATAGGATAATATTTTTGGTAATTTTATGATAAAGATTCAAAGTAAAATAAAAGCAAAGTAAAAATGCAAAGGAAATAACTAAGTGTTGGAAGATTAATATGGTGAAGATAGACTCGGGGGCCATAGGTTTCACTAGTGGCTTCTCTCAAGAGCATAAGTATTCTACGGTGGGTGAACAAATTACTGTTGAGCAATTGACAGAATTGAGCATAGTTATGAGAATATCTAGGTATGATCATGTATATAGGCATCACGTCTGAGACAAGTAGACCGACTCCTGCCTGCATCTACTACTATTACTCCACACATCGACCGCTATCCAGCATGCATCTAGAGTATTAAGTTCATAAGAACAGAGTAACGCCTTAAGCAAGATGACATGATGTAGAGGGATAAATTCACGCAATATGATAAAAAACCCATCTTGTTATCCTCGATGGCCACAATACAATACGTGCCTTGCTGCCCCTACTGTCACTGGGAAAGGACACCGCAAGATTGAACCCAAAGCTAAGCACTTCTCCCGTTGCAAGAAAGATCAATCTAGTAGGCCAAACCAAGCTGATAATTCGAAGAGACTTGCAAAGATAACCAATCATACATAAAAGAATTCAGAAGATTCAAATATTGTTCATAGATAAACTTGATCATAAACCCACAATTCATCAGTCTCAACAAACACACCGCAAAAGAAGATTACATCGAATAGATCTCCACGAGAGAGGGGGAGAACATTGTATTGAGATCCAAAAAGAGAGAAGAAGCCATCTAGCTAATAACCATGGACCCGAAGGTCTGAGGTAAACTACTCACACATCATCGGAGGGGCTATGGTGTTGATGTAGAAGACCTCCGTGATCGATGCCCCCTCCGGCGGAGCTCCGGAACAGGCCCCAAGATGGGATCTCGTGGGTACAAAAGGTTGCAGCGATGGAATTAGGTTTTTGGCTCCGTATCTGATCTTTTGGGGTACGTAGGTATATATAGGAGGAAGGAGTACGTCGGTGGAGCAACGTGGGGCCCACGAGGGTGGAGGGCATGCCTGGGGGGGGGGGGGTAGGCGCGCCCCCTACCTCTTGGCTTCCTGGAAGCTTCTTTTACGTAGGGTCCAAGTCTCATGGATCATGTTCGTTCCAAAAATCACGTTCCCGAAGGTTTCATTCCGTTTGGACTCCGTTTGATATTCTTTTTCTGCGAAACTCTGAAATAGGAAAAAAAATAGCAATTCTGGGCTGGGCCTCCGGTTAATAGGTTAGTCCCAAAAATAATATAGAAGTGAATAATAAAGCCCAATAATGTCCAAAATAGAAGATAATATAGCATGGAGCAATCAAAAATTATAGATACGTTGGAGACGTATCAACAGGACCCCGATCGAGTCAGCTGGGTGTGGATGAACAGGACCTCGTGGAGGGCTGGATGAACAGGACCCCGTGGAGGGCTGGATGAACAGGACCCCGTGGAGGGCAGGTTGAACAGTAGCCGGTGGAGGGATGGATGAATAGTATCCCATGGAGAGGTGGTTGAATAGGACCCCGTGGAGAGGGCTGGTTGAACAATAGCCGGTGGAGGAGCGGTGGAGGCTGGATGAACAGCAGCCCGTGGATGAACATTCGTAGGTGGAGGCTGGAGGAGGTTGACGGTGGATGAACAATAGTCCATGGAGGCTAGAGGAGGTCGACGGTGGAGATGAACAGTAGCCCGTGGAGTCCCGTTTTGCGGTACGCCACACCCCTCCCGATGAATAGGACCCCCGTTTCGACCGTAGCGCTCCAACACAAGTTTGTTTCCTCTGTTTTGCGGTACGCCACACCCTTTCCGATCAACAGGACCCTGTTTCGACCTTAGCAGGTGCAAGAGAAGTCCGTTTCCTCCATTTTGCGGTACGTCAGACCCCTCCTGATGAACAGGATCACATTTCGACCGTGGTCGGTCGAACAGAAGCCCGTTTCCTCCGTTCTGCGGTACGCCAGGCCTCGTTTCGATTGGCTGATCTGTCCAAGCCGGTTGACTCCCGATGAACACGAAGACACGGTTTCTCCATTCCTACCCAACCATGTACACGAGCCCTGGCCGTACGTATGCGCGAGTAGGCGTTCGAGACCGCGCCCGTATGTACGTACATGGCCGTATTTACTTTCTTGCACCCTGGCTATACGTACGTGTACATGCTACGTCCGCGCCTCTACTATGACACATGCCCTTCCTTACTCAATCACGGTTCATCGCTGCAGCCTGTAGATAGACCGATCGACCAGTATGTACATACATGTTCGCGACCAGAATGACAACTCTACGTACGCTTCGACCAGGTGGGTACTAACTGCCAGGGAGGATACGGAGGCACTTCCTTGCGTGCGAAGATGTTGCTGGTGGGTCCCAACAGTCAGGGGGCGAATCATTTTTTTTGCCAGTAATATGGACACACTTCCTTGCATGCGAAGATGTAGCTGGTGGGTCCCAGCAGTTAGGGGGAAACATTTTTTTCACGAAATACGGTGGCCTGTCCGGTGCATCCCTGCTGTCAGGTGGAGGAATCATTATTTTCCGTGTAATAAGGAGGCACTTCCTTGCTGCGGCCGTGGACCCAGCTGTTAGCCTCTCTACGCGCAATACTCTTCTGATGGAAGTCATTCCTTGACCACGCCGCGTCGAGAGCACCAGGGCGGTGGATGACGACGAGGCCTAGGAAGGGGACGATGCGGAGCTGGGAAAGACACGGCAGTGGATGCCCACACGGAGAGGAGTACGAGGGTTCACTGGTTCGACTGCGGTGTGAGGCTGCCGTCGTCATAGAATAATAGGGGGTGTGGGTGAGTAGAGGGATGGCTTGGCCAGCGGTGGGAGTAGTAGGGGCGGTGAGGCCTCCGCTGCATCATAGCCGGCCGCGGGATGCAGGAGCATGCGGCATGACCGGCGCTGGTTTGGGTGGCTGGAGCAAGAAGACCAGAGGTTGAAGAAGCACTATGGCCGTTGGATGGACATCGTACGGTCACTGGAGCTAGAATCGTTTATATTGACTAAGTTGACAAAGCTCTCCGTCCCCATCTACTTAGTAGGCCCACAAGTCAGCCTCCCACTATGGTGGGTCCCAGCTAGCAGGGGGAGTATTCATTTTTTTTGTGCGTAATAAGGAGGCACTTCCTTGTGTGTGAAGATATAGCTGGTGGGTCCGACCTGTTAGTAGGGGGAACGTTTTTTTCGTGAAATATAGAGGCCCTTCCTGTGGATCCCAGCTGTCAGGTGGAGGAATCATTATTTTGCACATAATAAGGAGGCATTTCCTTGCGTGCGGCCGTGGACCCAGCTGTCAGCCTCTCCACGTACAGTCTACTTTCGATGGATGTCGTTTGTTGACCACATTGACCACGCCGTGCCGAGAGCACCAGGGAGGGAACAACACGGAGCCAGGGAAGACTCGGCAGTTGTTTCCCACGCGGAGGGGAGTACGAGGGTTTACTGGTTCGTCTGCCGTCGCCGGAGAATAACAGCAGGTGTGGGTGAGTAGTGGGATGGCTAGGCCAGCGATGGGAGTACGGTGGAATGGTAGGCCCACGCGGCAGCACAACCGGCCACGGGAGGAGGGAGCAGGCAGTCCCGCCGGCGTTTGTTTGAGCGGCTGGAGCAAGAAGAGCAGAGATTGAAGAAGCACGACGACCGTTGGATGGACATCCAACAGTCACTCCTCTCGTGTGTCGACTAAGTTGCCACGGCATTGCGTGTGCGTCAACCTTTTTTTAGGAAAGCGTACGGAAAACAACATATAAGCCATCTGCCATTATTTCCAATAATTTACAGCCCATTCGCTAATTCTTAAGGATTTTTTGGAGCCCATCTTATTTTTGTTAGCATTACAACCAATATTGTGGCCACGGTTAAAAATTATACAAAATTTTGCATATTTCGGTGGGGTCAACTGTTTTTAATCCCGACATTTCGAGTCACATTCAAACTAATTTGGAAAGTAAATTCATATCAATATAAAATCCAAATAATTGTCCACGCATAAAAATCAATGGAATTTAAAATCTTGAAATGAAAAAAAAAAGAAATTTGAAACTAATTGCCGGTTTGATTTGTTTTAAAAATGTACAACCAATTTCTCATTACTGATAGCCCATTTTCTCGTCTTGAAAGATTTGCAGCCTAGCAGGGTGACAAAGCAAGTAGGCCTCAGTTGGGTATTCTGCAAAAGAACAAAAAAACTGGGCTAGCCATTTTCAGAAAGAAAAAAAACTATCGGGCTAGTCTTGTGGTAAACATAAAAGAAAAGGATGGCTAGACAAGCCAGAGTGCCCCGCACAGCCCAGTTGACACCCTGCTTCCGTCTCAAAACAAAGATAGCTGGGCAAGCTACTTCCCTAAAAAAACTTGGCAATCTACTGGGTCCCTCGTGTCAGCCACTTGTTGTGCAATTCTCTTGTTTATTGACTACGTTGACAATGGCATGGGACCCAGATGTCAGAAATCCATTAGGAGGATCCATTTTTCTGTCTTGAAATAAGGAGGCACTTGATTGCATACTGCCATGACCCTGGTGGGTCCCTGCTGTCATCCTCTCCACGTACAATCATCTCCTGATTGTGTACGCGTCAACCTAGTAGGCCTAGAAGTCAGCCTCTAAACCCGTGGCGGACAAATACAACCCATTTAAAAAATAACATCCCATTCCATACGTTCACACACGGAAAGTTAAACATACAGAGAAAAGTAACAGGTCTGACCAGATATAGAGTACTGAACTTCCACGTTGACAACCATCATAGCCAAGTTAAAAATCTACTCCCATTAATACTCTAGTGTACAAGTACTGACTTACTCCTAGCTAACTAGACGATGTCGGCCGCCATCTGCAGTACATGCTAAATGCCGGCACTGACGTCCTCCTCCTCGCCTCGGATTTGTCCGACAAATAGCCTCCATGTAGTCGGCCCAGTCACGGGCGCTCTGCTCACGACTCAAAGCGGCGGTGCGCTGCTGCTCCATGCCCCGCTGGCGGCGCAAATCGGTGATATGCTGCTCCTCCGCTAGGTGGTCACGCTCCAACAACTCCTCGTACTCCGCATTACCATCTAAAGACCGACAGAATGCCTCCTCCCTCCATCTTCCTTCCGGTGAATAACCGAACACTAGCTCCGGCGGTGAGCGCCTCTGGCGTCGCCTATTGTGGATGGTCTGGGGCATGACGAACATGGTGAGAGCGAGGGCAAGTGGCGAGCGATGTCGGGCCAGTGGGGGTTGTGTGGGGAGCCGATAGGGCGAGTTGGGTGACGGTGCTACCGGAGAACACCGGGAACCAGTAATTATAGGCGGAAGGTAGTTGAAGTAGCGTGTCGCGGGAAACACGGCGGTCATCAGAATTCCATGCATAACCAGGCATGGCTTAGCGCGCCAGCTTACCGTGGAAAACTGGAAAAAACTAATGTGCTGTCCCGTCCGTCAGTGGTGCGTCCCGTCCGTGCTGGGTCGCACATCGGCATGACGGTCAAACGAGTGCACTCTAATCATCCAGATGAGGTACTCCCTCCTTGTCAAAAATGATTCCACCACTCATCATCTACCTTGGTGGGTGAGATTTTTGAATTGAGCCCTGCAAACCGGAAAGGAGGTAGTACATGCGTGATCCGCTATTTATTCGTGTAGGTAGGATAGTGTATGTGTAAGATCGAGTAGGTCGGATAGTGTATGTGTAGGATCACATTAGCTGATGAACGTTCGCTTGGAGATAAGGC
This sequence comes from Aegilops umbellulata, assembly GCA_032464435.1. NCBI lineage: Eukaryota > Viridiplantae > Streptophyta > Magnoliopsida > Poales > Poaceae > Aegilops > Aegilops umbellulata. Next base: position 151,694,922 of record CP136058.1, on the reverse strand, counting down.
ATTTGCGAACATTTTTGCTAGCAGTTTCTTTAGATTCGCATGGCATTTTCTTTTTTCTTTTTTTTGCGGGAAACACATGGCATTTTCTTTAGAACAGCTTGTCAATTTCTTCAGAGATAGGAATTTTTATTCAGAAAATTGCCACCTTTGGATCTTGTGTCGCAACTAAAACTGCCAGGAGCGTATTAGTAGGCTAGCTAGTGATCGATAAGTAACTTGTAAACACTGAGCGAACAGAAATAAAGAACTGCTAGTAACTTGTAAACACTGAGAACATAGAAATCAGGATCATGTTGTGCACAGTAGTAAGAGCCGATCCGTTCGAAATGTTCACATGAGACTCACAGGCCTGGTATTGTAATATGTTCACATTAGTAGCCCAAATTCGCACCAACTAGTAACATGTTAATGCATCTCAATGATTCATAGATCATATACAAATATGTAGCTCCAAAAGAAAAGATCTAGAATAAAACATCTGTTCTTCCTACTAACATGGATGCTTCTCTAGGCCAATATTCAATACAGAGTGAAAGACAAATTTGTTTGTGAAGTCTACAATTCCTCTTGCAAACGTAAGTGGTTTCACCAACACTTGGAACCATGAGAATGAACCACACATGACGGAGGAACATCCACTGCAATATGATTTGGTCTTCTCTCAATTACGGCGAGACTATTTTCGGAATACAAACCTCAACTTAGGCAAAATGATGCCCATTGTATAATCAGACCAAAGCAATGAAGCACCTAGTGTTGGCCAATAAATAGTACTCCCTCTGTAAACTAATATAAGAGCGTTTGGATCACTACTTTAGTAATCTAAACGCTCTTATATTAGTTTATGAAGGGAGTACAATACTACTTTTGTGCAGTCCATGAAGTGACTATCTAGTCTTCCCGTGTCTATTTTCAAATGGCACTACATGCAGTGACTATACTATTATTTTGTGCAGTTCCACCAAAATTATGGTCACTTTTTTTGTTCCGGCAGACATCTATCTGCACAAATATCAACCAGCTAGTAAACATATACCCACCTTGTATTTTCGGTTTAAACACGCCTCTTCCGCTTAGCATCTGTCATGTTTTGCACCGGACAATTTGATAATGTCATGTTTTGCCCTGGACAATTTTGTACTGAATTGATTTGCTAGTTCAAAGCAGAAATATAGCGCTTATTCTTCATCAGACCAAGGATATCCATGTTCGCAGTGATGGAAGAGGTGAAATCGATACAACCGAAATTGAGCATCCAATCATTGAATCATGTCCTGCACCTCCAATGTAGGTCCACCCTACCAATAAATTCACATGCAAACCACTAATATTACTATCTAATTACAGTACAAAAAGAGTAGCAAGATAGTAGCAAACCATGTACCTTCGTAATGAACAGCTCATAGTGCCACCAATTGGATATAAAGGTTTGGAAGAAAACATGCTCCTAATGTTGAACCATTTGGACTTTTTGTGCAGTTCCACTAAAATTGAGCATCCCTGTTTGCATAGATATTGAAAGTGTGATTACTATAAAAGTAGCACTAGTTGAAGCATAGACTCACAAATATAAGCATTCCAATTTCTTAATGGGAAAAAGTAGCAAGACTCTTTCTAACCACCTGTTTGAAGGAATAAATAAGGCAACATCGACTGATGTTAGGAAGGCATACATAGTATTTTTTGAATAAGTGAACCATTCCTGACCTTTCCTCTTCTTTTAAGCATATTTTGTGCAGTTCAACTAAAAAAATGCCATCACTGCCTTGACAATTCAGTGACATTGTACAAAAAGAAATGACTTAACACTACATCATGATCTCAGGTATGTAACCGACAGGCATTAGAGACAAACATACAGACCTCCTCCGATAACATAATGAACATTAATTTTAACAAATGTGTGACTAGCTTTACTAGGATAATTTGAGTGAACTCTACACCCTCTGTTCCTTAATATAAGACGTTTTCGCAGTTCAATTTAAAGTACCCAAATGTCTAGTATTTAGAAAAACAGGTAGGAGTTTTCTTGAGCACATATCTGGGAAAGCTTGCCACACATTATATATGTCCATACGCTAATGCAACACCATTCAAATAGTACAAATATACACTAATCCAGTGGCTAGTGCAACAGTAGAGTAGTTTTTTATTATAGGGTACAGTACACTGGTTTTACTGAACATATTTCCATAAGCAAGCACTGGAAGATTTCTATAAGCATTAACAATACAAAATGTAAAGGTAACAAGTTTCAGCATTGGTATACTAGCTGTGCAAGATCATTAAACCAAAACCAAAAGTCTGAAGCTAACTAGCATTATTAACTAATGACAGTATAAAAAAATTGCAAGCCATGTACATCATTTCAAACTCGAGGGGACCTAAAAATTGCTATCCCAATCTTGATAATCGATCAAACATAAAAACTTGATTGAACAAATCAAGAGAACGGCCGGAGGAGGAGGTGCCCACTCTTGACCTTTCCTCTTGTCTTCATAATTTTTTGTGTAGTTTAACCAAAATAATACGACATCAGCGCCTTGGCATCTTGGTGACATTATACAAAAAAAATTGACTTATCTCATGAAAGTGAGGTATATAATCTATAAGCATTAATAGTGCAAAAATCTGAAGGTAGTAACAAGTTTCATCATTGGTATACTGGCTGTGCAACAGCATTAGAATGCCTTAGCTGAAAAATCTTTAATACATCCACCATCAACAATTAACCCTGAAATAATCCACTGACATTAAATGGCATTGCTTAAATTTATTGGTGGCATTCCACTAAGTGTGGCATTAGTTAAATGTGGCATCACTTTATCAGTAGCATTGCTTGACTTTACCGCTGACGTTATACTAACAGCAAAAAAGTGGCAATAAGAGCATGGGAGGCCCATTCAGACAGTGGGCACACCAGTACGATGTACCTCCACAAACGCATAGAGTGGTGAGGGAGGTATGGTTGCCCAGAGCAACAAATATCTAGGCAGCATATGTGGATTACATCCCATTTTTGTTCTCCTTAGCCACCTTTTTCCTATGTGAGGACAACAAACCAATCGACCTAGTCATTCTCTATTGTGTTGTCATGCCTTTCTACCCTTTTTCAACCAAGAGACACGAGACTCGTTCCTTAGCTACTGATTTTCCCCCTTTTCAACCTAGATGTGGGTTCGATGCCTAGTCTCTTGGACAGTACTTTCTCCCTTCCTGTCCTTATTCAACCCAGAGATGGATTAGTATGCATGAAGTAGGGTTTCCTTTAATAGTGCAAATTAAGGTTTCCGTCTGCGTGACCAGAAGAGTAGAGGATAGCAAATTGGGAAGATGGTGCAGTGGAAAAAGATCCACATGCGGCGACGTGACAGATGGGGCAATAGAACAAGGGTATGGTTCGAAAAGAGGTAGCATAACCGAGGGTCGGCGGGAAGTGACTTCGCTCGTGGTCGTCGTCCTCCGCACACACTACAACAACGAGCTTGGGGACGGAGGCCATCCCGCGCGGGCGCTAGGTCTGAGTGGACGGCCTTGTCGTCAGTGTGTGACCTCGCTCGCCGATGACGAGTGCATCAACGGTGCACGTCCTTTTCTTCCCCGGTGGATTTGAGACCACTGGTGAGGAGGGAGAGAGAGGCTGTCTTTTTTAGATGTGGAGAGAGGGTGATAGTGTGAGAAGCAAGTGTGCAGCCCTTAGCAAGAAAGCGCAGAAGCTCCAGTCTATATATCTTTTTTGATACTAGTACTAGAGGTGGAGTAGTGGTAGAGTAGTTTATATTTTCCCTGCATACAGTACCAGTTAGTCGTGCTTCAAAACTGAACGGCACGCCATTAAAAAAATAAAGGTCGATAACTAATGCTGCACCTCGGGCCAACGCAGCCAGATCGCATTTTGCATGAGAAATGACACACCATGTTTCATTGACATGTGGTCCCGTTCCAACATGTCAGTGAGACAATGGCGAGTCCTTTTGTACAATTTCGAATGGACGTCTATGTAGGCTGGGGCGCCTCTTTGTGTACCGTGGCAACCGTCCACCGCCTCTTCGCCTTTCCCTCTCGATTTGGAATTGTTGTCGCACGCTCTTCCTCCCTCCTCCATTTGCCTTCATCCTTCCTTCTGCCATTGTTCGATCGTCTTCTCCATGGAGGGAACAGGCCGGAAACTACCCCGTTATTCTTGCCCCGATCTGAAAGATGACGTGGTGGAGGAACTCATTGATCGGTGCAACGTCATCACCTCGGCTAGCATGGCAGGTTCGTTCAAGACAATTCTTGACTCAACTAATAACATCATCACAAGGAACCCAAGGGTCTAGGAGCGGTTTGATCTCCCCTATCTTCTTCGTCGTGACCCTGCTGACTGGCGCGCGGACGATGGAAGCCTCACCTTGTGCAAGTTGATGCCGCTTGATAATGATACATGTGATGTTAATATGCCATCGCTTGAGGGTAAGGCTTGGGCAGGCGCAAATGGAGATTGGGTTGTTTATATTGGGTACAACTACGAGTGGGAACTTGTGAATGTGTACACTCGTCACCGGGTTCCACTCCCAAAAATCTCATACTGCCTAGAGGTTGAGCACATCGGTATTCTACGTACATTCAAATACGATCATGGTGACTGTCGTCTACGGAAGATAGCAATTTGTCGAGTTCCCAACCGCTGTTGGGATTACACGAACTATGAAGTTGTTGCTATCTTCGACAAGCTTGTTGCCGTCCTTACTTCCACGCCTCGATGGATATTGCTCAAAAATCAATTTTTGTACATGGATGATTACTGTGATGCAATTCAATACGAGGGTCTTGTGTTTGCTGCCACCACTCGTGGCACCGTTTTTGCATGGAATCCTTATGCTTTTGGTACGTTTGTCTTCCATAGTAATTATAATTGTTTCATCCACATGCATGCAGGTTAACTAGTTTCCCTTTACTAATTAACCTTCTTGTGTTTCCAAGTTCCTGTGAACATTCCACCACCTATACTTGAAAAAATTTATAACCAAGGGGGAGATGACGATGGTGATGATCACGAGCATGAGGACGAGCAAGACCCGTATACTCAGTGGCGCCTGGCAACTTATTCCGATTGATCACCCCTTCTTGTCTATATACAGGGCACTGCTGATGTTACTAAGGAAGTATGTGTTGTCTCGCATGGTCACACTCTCCGAACCTATTCCAACATCTGTTGCAGGGTATTCGAGATGGATACTAGTGTGCTAGCGCCAACACCTTCTCCCTCATTTAGTATTGATAGTCTTGGAGGAAACTCGCTCTTCATAGGGCAAAACTATCCAATGATGGTGAAAAGCGATCCAGCTGCTGTTGACACAACGTTACTACCATTTATGAGAAGCAACTGTATCTATACCTCAGACATTGCTATGGTTCCCTATCGTGGCTATCACAATATGTGTCCTGACATAGGCCGCTTCAGCCTGGATGATCAGTCCTGCGTTGGTCTCGAGATTGACAGTAGCTGGCCCTTCCCAGAGAATCACTTCTGGTTCAAAGCAAGCGTTTCCAACGCTGACGAGTGGTTGAGCTGAAGTTCATTTCATCGCTTGTTATTTGTTGTGTGATGAAAACTTTAGTATTTATAATGTATCCTCGTTGTCGTTGTGGGTTGATGACATGTTGTATCTAATGCTAAATGATATGCCTGTGATAAACTTACTAAATTTATGAATGGCTTTCAAGTCGCTTCTTAGTGTGGGTGCTGCGACGAGGCAAAAAATATTTTAATACAACAAGTTTTAAACTTCAGACCAGCCATCCAACCTCACAAAGAACACTTTTCAACCTAGCACAGACTCCAGGAAATTAGGCCACAGTGTGAGGTGGGCCATATGTTAATGTGTTCGCTGTATGTAACCAGCACCTCGAATCCTCAATATATAGTAGGGTGGCATGGGCCAGAACAAGCATTCACGTCCAGGAGTACGACACACGCCACCAGCACGACTTCCATCTAACACCATATTTCTTGGAGTATGTGCTATAGCTATCTCTTCAACCTCCTCGTTTCTCTAACTCAGCCATCGCGCGGCGGACGAGGTGGGGTGTCGGTGTCAAAATCGGCGGATCTCGGGTAGGGGGTCCCGAACTATGCGTCTAGGCGGATGGTAACAGGAGACGAGGGACACAATGTTTTACCCAGGTTCGGGCCCTCTTGATGGAGGTAAAACCCTACGCCCTGCTTGATTAATATTGATTATATGGGTAGTACGAGAGTAGATCTACCACGAGATCAAGGAGGCTAAACCCTAGAAGCTAGCCTATGGTATGATTGTTGTATGTTGAAGTTGTCCTACGGACTAAAACCCTTCGGTTTATATAGACACCGGATAGGGTTAGGGTTACACAAAGTCGGTTACAATGGTAGGAGATCTGAATATCCGCATCGCCAAGCTTGCCTTCCACGCCAAGGAAAGTCCCCTCCGGACACGGGACGAAGTCTTCAATCTTGTATCTTCATAGTCCAGGAGTCCGGCTGATGGTATAGTCCGGCTATCCGGACACCCCCTAATCCAGGACTCCCTCAGTAGCCCCCGAACCAGGCTTCAATGACGACGAGTCCGGCGCGCAGATTGTCTTCGGCATTGCAAGGCGGGTTCTTCTCCAAATTCCGTGTGCCTGTTGAATAATGTCCAGTTTTTGTAACATAGCGCTAATTGGCTTCTACGCCCAATAATGGCCGTCTTCCACGTGTCAAACGAATACGAAAAGTCTGGGTGTTTTTACATTTACACCCCTAGCCGCGTAAATGAGCCGCCTATTTAAAGGAATGGGGATTTAGATCCAAACCACACCTTCTCCCTTCCGCGAGTGTTCATCAGAGCGCATCCGACAAAGGTCCATTCCACCATGGCCAGCCGTCACAACTCCTCCTCTCGCCCTTCCAGCCCTAAGCCCGGAGACTGGGAGAGGTGCTCCATCCCGCATAGCGAGCTAGTATCGCTTCAGACCAAGGGATTCCTCCCCCGGCCTACATGGTCCCGGTTCGAGCCGGACTCGCCGCCTATAACGGCAGAGAGCAAGCGGATGTCGGATTTCGGGTTCCGGCAGACCCTTGAGGTTCGAACTCTGGGGTGCGCGCGGAGATTACGCCCTCTACCTCTCCGTCTGCAAAGATCTAAACTACTGAAAGAATAGCACAAGAGACACAGGGTTTATACTAGTTCGGGCCACCATTGTGGTGTAATACCCTACTCTAGTTTGTGGTGTGGTGGATTGCTTCTTGGGCTGATGATGATGAACAATACAGGGAGGAACAGCCTCGCGAGGGTCTGCTCCTGGCTGGGACAATGAACTGCTGGGAGGAGTTCAGCCGCCCTTCTCTCTCTCTTACTGATTCCTTGCTTGCCCAGGTTCTGGATTGCACGATAGCTCTATCCTTCCTCCCCTGGGGGTGGCTAGTCCTATTTATAGGCAAAGGCCCTGGGCCTCTTCCCAAATATTGAGCGGTAAGGGCGCCAACAATTGGCCATTTTGAAGGGGAACATCTGGTACACTTATCCTGACTAAAGTTGGTCCTCGCCCGCCAAAGGTTCTGTGGTGACGCCGTCCTAGGCTCCACGATGACCTCCTCCCCACCGTTGGACTGGTCTTGGTCTCGTTGCACCAAAATGGATGCCTTTGCTTGATCCTCTCGCCTGCGCTTGCCCCTTTGCACCAAAGAGGAAAGGAGGACACCGCGTGGGCTGGCGCCCGCCTGGCACCCCTGGTTGTCATGGCTTGCATCATGGGCACCTCGTGAGGTACCCCGCCTTGATCTCTCCGCCTCCTCGTGAGCCAGCCTGATGAGGCTACACCTGAGGAAGCTCCGCGTCGTCCGCCCCGCGAGGCTTGGCCCCTCGCGAGGGTCTTGGGTCTTGTGTTGATGAGGATGAGCCGTGCTGGGCCCCCTTTAAGCCACGCCGCAGGCCGCAGGCAGGCAAGTCTGGGGACCCCCGTTCCCAGAACGCCGACAGTAGCCCCCGGGCCCAAGGCGCGCATGGACTTGGCCGTGCTGAGAGGCGAAAGGGCAAGGGCGAAGCGCCGCGGGCCCTAACATCCTGCGGCCTTGGGCGCCGCGTGGCGGTTGATGGGACGTGGGCGTCTCCGCTTCCCCATGGCGCCTCGGTGATCGCGCGGATTGGACAAGTCCCTGTATGCAGATCGTGTCATGATTACCTGTGATCGTGGAGGCCGACGGTTGGCCTTCGCCGGCTATAAGTACGGCACTGCACGTGCCCTTCTAGTCCATCTCTCCTTGCTTCTCCTTCTTCTCCATGGCTTCATCGAGGAGGTTCTCGGCTGCAGAGAAGGGGAAGGCCCGCCAGGTTGAGCCTGCCTCTCCCCCGCCCAAGCGCGGCCGAGGGCGCCCTCGGAAGCATCCCGTGGCCGCCGAGGCAGCTTCCCGCGGCCATGGAGATGGTTCTCAGCGTGGTGACGGGCGAGCTGCTGTGGTCGGGGGACGCGCTTTGGTTGCGCGCCCCCCTAGGTCGCGCTTTCGCGTTGCGGAGGTGCTGCCGGAGTTCGTCGTATGGTCGGCGGAGCCGACTAGCGCCCGGCTCCAACTCCCTCGGTTCCTCCTTGGCGAGCTCCCGGCCGGCGCCCTGGGCGGCCTCTGGCTTCAGGCGGACGGCTGCTGCAGCCGGGCCTCGTGGGCTGCAATGGAGGTCTCCGCGACTGGGAGCTTGGCCTTGACTCGTGGTTGGCAGGCGTTCGCCCGTGCTCGCGGCCTGGGGCGCCAGTGCACTCTGCACTTTAGGTTTGACGGTGATGCCACCCTCTACGTGAGGGTGTTTGGGGAAGATGGCCGCCGCGCAGGGTGTTGCCCTGAGGACGACGACCGCGGCCGGGGACCCAGCCCCGACGACGATGGAGGAGACAACGCCCGTGTGGTTGGCGGCCCTCAAGGCTCCCCAAGCTTCATCGACTCTTCTTCAAGCGACTCTTCCAGCGGTGGCCGTAGTCAGCCCCCTCGCCGTCGCGCCTGCTTGGGAGGCGGCAGTATTCCGCCCGCCGTCGCGCCCCGGTGAAGCGCGAGAGGGAGTCTGCTTGAGCCCCGGAGGCAGCCCGAGTCTCCTCCGCAGGCCGGTGTGAGACGAGCAGCGTCGGACTTGTCCTTTCTTTTCCTTTTGTTTCCTGCGTAAAAGAAAACAGCTGCGTGGAGCCCCGCGGGGGCGTGTTCGGGGTTATTGTCGTTAACCATTGCCTGGGTTCCGTTTTCGTGCCCTTCGGCTGTGTGTCTGCACGTAGATAGTTCCCGGCCCCAGCCATAGGGGGGGCGACCGACCCAGGCCCTGTGTGTGTGTCGCGGTGCCCGATGGGCACGGACTGGAGGGGTGCTCCTGTAACGGGCCCAGGTCGTGAAACCTTCGAACGACTAGAATAGGAACACTCGCGAGGGCGCTCGGCTATCCTCCCTCGCGAGGCCTTGCATAAGAGAAATCGAAGCGGGAGAGTAAAAATCGACGAACCACAAACCAACGATGGCAATAGTTTCAATAAGACTTCAAATGCGAACAAACAAGCCAACTGCGGGAAGCAAATGAAAAAGCCGCGTCCGGCACCTAATCTAGTCTTCGATGTCTTCTCACCAGCGCAGAGCTAAGTGCTGCCACTGGGCGTGGGAGAGAGCCCCAGGGCCTGAGGCCAGCGCTCCTGAGACTCCGGGGCGTGTATAGCCCCAACTCATTATTACGTGAGAGTGTCACGGGCTGTGAGCTTCACAGGAGTTGGCCTTCTTCACAGGCTCCGGGCCTTTCTTCTTAGGGGAAACGAGCTTCACAGGCATTTGCCCTCTTCATAGGCTCCGGGCCTTTTCCAAGACGCGACAGCTTCACAGGCACTCGCCTTCTTCACAGGCTCTGGGCCTTCTCCAAAAAGGATAATCTTCACAGGCGTTCGCCTTCTTCACAGGCTCTGGGCCTTCTCCAAAAAGGATAATCTTCACAGGCGTTCGCCTTCTTCACAGTCTCTGGGCCTTCTCCAAAAAAGGATAATCTTCACAGGCGTTCGCCTTCTTCACAGGCTCTGGGCCTTTTAGGGGTAGAACCTGCGGAGGTGCTGGATGTTCCATGCGTTCTGGATCGTCTCCCCCTCCCGAGTCTCCAAGCGCGCGGAGCCAGGCCTGGAAACATGAACAACCTTGAACGGGCCCTCCCATATGGGAGAGAGCTTGTGCAACCCCTCCTTGGAGAGAACCCGCCTGAGCACGAGGTCTCCTACCTCGAGAGTTCTGGGGCGGATGTTGCGGCAGTGATATCGTCGTAGTGCCTGTTGGTACCTCGCCGCTCGTAGCGCGGCTTCTCGGCGGTGTTCCTCCCCCAGCACGAGGTCCATCCCCCGCATGGCGTCCTGCTGCGCCTCGTCGAACGCCAGGACCCGTGCGGAGTGACGTCTGACCTCGTGAGGGAGGACTGCTTCGGCTCCGTAGACCAGGAAGAACGGGGTCTCTCCAGTCGGCTTGGCCGCGGTTGTGCGGATGGACCACAACACGGACTGAAGCTCATCGTACCAACCTTTGCCGCAGGCCTCCAGCTTCTTCTTGAACGTCCTGGTCTTGAGGCCCCTCAGGACCTCCGCGTTGGCTCGTTTGGCCTGGCCGTTGCTTCGCGGGTGCGCCACCGAAGCGTAGCATATCTGCGTTCCAAGGTTAGCACAGTATGTTTTGAAGAGGTTACTAGTGAACTGCAAACCATTGTCTGTAATGATGCAGTTCGGCACCCCGAACCGGCTCACGATGCCCCTGATGAACTTGACAGCGGAGCCCGCGGGAATGGTGCGGACGGCCTCTACTTCTGCCCACTTGGTGAACTTGTCCACGGCGACGTAGAGGTAGCGGTAGCCCCCTGGCGCCCGAGGAAACGGGCCCAGGATGTCCAGCCCCCAGACTGCGAACGGCCACGAAAGGGGTATAGTCTGCAGGCCTCCTGCCGGCTGGTGGATCTGTTTGGCGTGAAATTGGCAGGCCTCACAAGCCTTCACCAGTTCGGCAGCGTCGTTGAGTGCGGTGGGCCAGTAGAACCCACTGCGGAATGCCTTACCAACAAGGGTCCATGATGACGAATGGTGTCCACAGTCTCCATCGTGTATGTCCTCCAGCAGTTCCTTTCCTTGCTCCCTGGAGATGCAGCGCAGGGATACATCGTTCGGTCGCCTCCGGTGAGCTCTCCATCCCTGATGCAGTACGCCGTGGCCTGCCGTGCCACACGCTCCGCTTCCTCCTTTTTCTCCGGCAGGGTCCCTTGTGTCAGATAACTCCAGAGCTCCGTGATCCGGCACCCCTCTTGTGGTTCCGTCGTCAAGAGCAGGCGTGCTCCTGAACCTGGGCCGCAGACCGGGGCTCCCGAGGCAGGTGGCTGGGGAAGTTCCTCTCATGGCTGAGCCATGTTTGACAATGACGGCAGGGCTGAGGGCTTGAAGAGCCGCTCATCGAAGACGCCAGGCTCCTGAGGCAACCACCTGGACGCCCGCCTGGTGATGTTATCAACCTCCTGGTTAGTGCCACGGGGCACGTGCTTCAACTCCAGCCCCCAGAACTACTTCTCCATCCTACGAACCTCTGCTAGGTAGGCCTCCATGTGCTCGTCTTTTGGCTCGTATACCTTGTTGGAGAAATTGACAAGGAGCTGCGAATCGCCCTTGATGGTGAGGCGCTTCACCCCCAGGGCGGCTGCGGCCTTCAAGCCCGCTATCAAACCTTCGTACTCCGCTATGTTGTTGGAGACCTTTTCGCCCTGCTGGAAACAGAGCTGCACAGCGTAGTAGAGCTTGTCCTGGGTGGGCGACACCAGCACCGCCCCAGCCCCTGCGCCGTGCCTGGAGAATGCCCCATCGAAGTACAATACCCAGCCTTCTGGCGCCTCGCTCCCTGGGGAGAGGGACCGATCCTCGTCGTCCTTGAGGCCTGGTGCCTCCGTCCATTCTGCCATGAAATCTGCCAATGCTGCTCCCTTGATAACCCGGGTTGTGCTGAACTCGAGCTGAAACGCATGCAGTTCTATGTTCCACTCAGCGACCCTTCCGGCTGAGTTAGGGCTCCTGAGCACTCTCTCCAAGGGATATGACGAGACGACCTTGATGGGGTGACCCTGGAAATAGTGTCGCAGCTTGTGCGAGGCCACCGGTAGCGTGAGGAGGAGCTTCTGAGGCATGGGGTACCGGGCCCTTGCGTCCCGTAACACCGTGCTGACGAAGTATACTGGGTGATCAACAAGGCTGAGTGCATTAGTGCTCGCGGCGCCCTCCGGAGGTAAGGGCACCTCGCAAGGTGACGAGGCCTCTGGAGGCGGACCATCCAGGTGAGTGGCCTCTCCCGCTTCCGGTGCACTCTTTGGCGGCTGATCTTCCTCAACCACGGTAGCGGTTTCTGTGGGCCTTCCTTGTTCCTGTTTTGCCTTGTCTCGGGCTGCTGCTGTGGTTCTGATTTGGCGCTCCTCCCTAACTGCCACCTGGGCTGCACTGGCAGAGTAGGGAGTGGCGGCGAGGTAGAGCACCAGGGGCTCTTGAGGACGCGGAGCCACCATAACTGGGGGACTGGTCAGGTATCTCTTGAGATCTCGAAACGCCTTGTCTGCCTCTTCAGTCCATTCAAAGGGCCCCTTTTTCTTCATTAGCTGGAAGAAAGGCAGCGCCCGCTCCCCTAGTCTGGAGATGAAGCGCCCTAGCGCGATCACGCGTCTAGTGAGCTTCTGCATTTCTCTGAGGGTCTTTGGCGGGCTCATGTCCTCGACCGCCTTGACCTTCTCCGGGTTAGCCTCGATGCCTCGATGGGATACGAGGAAACCCAAGAGCTTGCCTGAGGGGACCCCGAACACACACTTCTCTGGGTTGAGCCGCAGGTTCACTGCGTCGAGGCTCGCGAAGGTTTCCTCCAGGTCTTGTATCAGGGTCTTGGCCTCCCGAGACTTCACCACAATGTCATCAACGTAAGCTTCGACATTCTTCCCGAGCTATGGGCCCAGGGTGATGTGCATCAGCCGCTGAAAGGTCGCCCCCGCGTTACGCAGCCCAAATGGCATGCACGTGTAGCAGTACACCCCGCACGGGGTAGGAAGGCTGTCTTCTCGACGTCTTCCACCGCCATCTTGATCTGGTGATACCCGGAGAAGGCATCCAGGAAACATAGCAGGTCACACTCTGTGGTGGAATCGACGATGTGGTCGATGCGGGGGAGCGGGAACGGATCTTGCGGGCATGCCTTGTTGAGGTTGGTGAAGTCGACACACATGCGCTCCTTCCCTCCCTTCTTGGGCACAACGACAGGGTTGGCCAACCAATCCGGGTATCGGACCTCGCGAATGACCCCAACGGCTTCCAACTTGCGGGTTTCTTGGACGATGAAGGCCTGCTTTTCTGTGGACTGCCACCTTGCCTTCTGCTTCACGGGGCGCACGTTTGGGCACACGTTGAGGTGATGCTCGATTACGCTCCTGGGGATCCCTGCCAACTGATCAGGCTCCCAAGCGAATACCTTCTTGTTTGCGCGCAGGAACCTGATTAGGGCCTCCTCCTGCTCGGGCTCGAGGTTGGCGCCTATGGTGAAAGTGGCACTGGAGGACCCGTCCTCGGCGACAGGTATCTGCTTGGTTTCTGCCCTGTCCTGGGCGAACAACTGCTTCTTCTTGGCGGGCGCAACCCCCTTGGGCTCGGGGGTCCCTCAGTCGGCGGGCTGTGCCGATGCTGCCATCTTGAAGGCGAGCTTGAGCACCCGCAGCGCGTCCCCGGTGTCCCCATGCACGGTGAGGACACCACAGCTCCCGGGCATCTTCATCAGGTTGTACGCCGGGTGCGTGGCGGCCATGAACTGGGCTAGCACTGGGTAGCCGAGGATGGCGTTGTAGGGGAGGCCAATGGGGGCGATGTCGAAGTCGACCATCTCCGTGCGGAAGTTGTCGTAGGTGTCGAAGGTTGCTGGGAGCCGGATCTGTCCCAAGGAGCTGGATGATCCGCCCCCAACACCTGAGAAGGGCCGGCTGGGTTGCAGCCATTCCAGGGGTATGCGAAGGAGATTGAAGGCCTCAACCGAAAGCACGCTGAGGCCCGCGCCACCATCGATGAGCGTTCTGGTGACGGCCACCTGGCAGATGGTGGGGGTGCACAACATGGGGAGTGCACCCGAGCTAGCCGAGTTGGAGGGGTGGTCCTCTGAGCCGAAGGTCAGGCCGGCCTTGTGTGCCGCCTGGTCCGGGGGAGCCCCCTGCCACGCGGAAACGGCGCTAACCCGGCGAACAAACGGCTTGACGTGGCGACTTGTGGGCGGCGCCTGCGAGTCGCCCAGGAGGGCCGCGATGACCGAGGGTGTTGGTGTAGCGGTGCGGCCGTCTTGCCACACGGACGGATGCTGAGATGATGCTTGCTGCTCGTTCCCCGCCGGGCCGGTGGCGGCGTTGGCGGTGGGTGACGGGGAACAACGAGGACGCCCGCCGACGGGTGCCGTCTGGGCGACGCGGGAAGCGATGGCGGCCCGGAGCTCGGCGCGGACCCGACGAGCATCGGACATGGACGCGACGGTCGGAGGAGAGCGGAGCGGCGGAAGACAAATTCCGGCGCACCCCTACCTGGCGCGCCAAATGTCAGATTTCGGGTTCCGGCAGACCCTTGAGGTTCGAACTCTGGGGTGCGTGCGGAGATTACGCCCTCTACCTCTCCATCTTGCAAAGATCTAAACTACCGAAAGAACAACACAAGAGACACACGGTTTATACTAGTTCAGGCCACCATTGTGGTGTAATACCCTACTCTAGTTTGTGGTGTGGTGAATTGCCTCTTGGGCTGATGATGATGAACAATACAGGGAGGAACGACCTCGCGAAGGTCTGCTCCTGGCTGGGACGATGAACTACTAGGAGGAGTTCAACCGCCCTTCTCTCTCTCTCTCTCTCTCTCTCTCTTACTGATTCCTTGCTTGCCCAGGTTCTGGATTGCACGATAGCTCTATCCTTCCTCCCCTGGGGGTGGCTAGTCCTATTTATAGGCAAAGGCCCTGGGCCTCTTCCCAAATATTGAGCGGGAAGGGCGCCAACAATTGGCCATTTTGAAGGGGAACATCTGGTACACTTATCCTGACTAAAGTTGGTCCTCGCCGGCCAAAGGTTCTGTGGTGACGCCGTCCTGGGCTCCACGATGACCTCCTCCCCACCGTTGGACTGGTCTTGGTCTCGTTGCATCGAAATGGATGCCTTTGCTTGATCCTCTCGCCTGCGCTTGCCCCTTTTGCACCAAAGAGGAAAGGAGGACACCACGCCGGCTGGCGCCCGCCTGGCACCCTTGCTCGTCATGGCTTGCGTCATGGGCACCTCGTGAGGTACCCCGCCTTGATCTCTCCGCCTCCTCGTGAGCCAGCCTGATGAGGCTGCGCCTGAGGAAGCTCCGCGTCGTCCGCCCCACGAGGCTTGGCCCCTTGCGAGGGTCTTGGGTCTTGTGTTGATGAGGATGGGCCGTGCTGGGCCCCCTTTAAGCCACGCCGTAGGCAGGCAAGTCTGGGGACCCCCTTTCCCAGAACGCCGACAGCGGAGAGCGCTCCCACTCCCTCCAAAGGAGAGCGCCGCAGGCCGCAGGCAGCCTGATGAGGCTGCGCCTGAGGAAGCTCCGCGTCGTCCGCCCCGCGAGGCTTGGCCCCTCGCGAGGGTCTTGGGTCTTGTGTTGATGAGGATGGGCCGTGCTGGGCCCCCTTTAAGCCACACCGCAGGCCGCAGGCAGGCAAGTCTGGGGACCCCCGTTCCCAGAACGCCGACAACGGAGAGCGCTCCCACTCCCTCCAAAGGAGAGCGGGTATGCCTTGTCCCTTATCTAATCAGGGGACTCGGATTTCCAATTCATTCGTTTCTCCGAGGGCTTCTGGAGTTCTATGGCCTCCAGCTGCACAACCTCACACCTGCCTCTATATTGCATATCGCGGGCTTCGTTGCCCTTTGCTAGCTATTCTTGGGTGTTGAGGCTCATTTCGCGCTGTGGAAGAGGCTGTTCTGCCTGGTACCCCATTCTCAGGAGGGGTTAATATATGAGGTGGGCGGAGTCGAAATCTAGCGCATCACCGGGACCGGATATCTATCCGGAACCCCAAAGAAGGCGTCCGAGGACTGGCCTTCAGAATGGTTTTATATGGAGGATGTCCCACTGCCGGATCCTATCCGGGTCGGCTTCCCCGAATTCAACAATGCTCCCTTAAGGAAACGCTTAAGCTAGCGTCCACGGAGTTCTCAAAGAGAGAGAGTGACAGGGACGTCCTCTACCTGATGGGCCGGATAAGACTATTGGCCCATTCTGGACTAACCATGGTTGGAGTCATGGCCATATGCATCATGCGGGGGGTGCAGCCACTTCAATATAGAAGCCACCCCATGTGGTATTTTAACGGGGAGGATGACGCCACTCGTTATGGTCGTAAGGGACCGGAATCAGCTGCCGCTCTAGTAAAGATCTTGTCCTCTTTGTACAAGGGAGAAGAGGAGGAATTCCTCCGCGTCAACCCATAGGGCGGATTTACTATGTACAACCCTCCAAGCTGGGTAAGCGAACAATCTTGCTTACCCATCCGTTTCGTATTCCCACGATTAAATATATAGTCTAACGACTCCTACGTAGGAACTGCGTCAGGAAGTAAAGCATATAAACAGCCGTCCTCCACAGCCCGAGGATCCTGAACGGTCCCTCGATCCGGCCTCCGAAGAGGATCCGGACATTTCGGTGGAGCTGATTGACGGGGTGTTTTATCAGCTGAGCAAGGACGATACCTTGGTGGACATTACGGCCGATTACCCAGGGTTAATCTCGGCCTCCTAGGTAACCGAGACCGGAGTCTCATCACCTTGGGAAGGGATCCATCCTCACGTGTTTTCAGTTTTCCTGACAACAACCGTGTTTTACAGGGGAGGTTCCTGAGGCGGGAGGCCGAGCCTGCGGCGGCAAGCCAACGAGGGGCCGCAAGGCCCCGTGGGGTAAAAAGGAATGTAGTCCGGACTGAGGCACCGGTGCAAAGGTATAGCGCGCCTGTTTAGCCCATGCGTTATTCCTTTAAGGCATATTAACACTCGTGCTCGGTGCAGGACAAAGAGGCCCCGCCGGACTATATCCGAAGAGGCTGCCAATCGTGCCTCGACCAGCCGGACTCCACCGCCCGGCCCGAAGGTGGAGGAAAACACGGGGCACGTACCGGACGCTCCTCCGACAGAGGATGCGGACAGGCTGTCTGCCACCCGTTCCGAGGTGGAGAGTGCCATGAATCACCGGCGCCGCCGGACAGTTCTCCGCGACGCTTGTTTCTCCCAAGAGGCGTTAGAGGCCTTCAATTCGGGAGATGCGTATCTCCGTGCTGCTCAAAATGGTCTAGCCAGAGCCATGGAGCAATATGTAAAAGACATACGGGTAAGAATTTTAATGGTTATATATATCAGTAGCCCCTGAGACTTGAAACAGTTAGAATAACTGATTTAAGGATCATGTAATACGCAGGTTCTTTCCGAGAGGAATACCCAACTGTCCCAGGAGCTAAAAGAGTGCAAAGCCCAACTTGAGGCCGCACTAGCCGCGACAGGGGAGCCCGAGGAGACCTCCCCTGGTAATATGTGCTTCAAAAGGATAAGTATTGTGTGGCATGTGTGCGAATCTAACAAATAAAATTGCAGATGGTGCCGGACTAGATCCGGAAAAGCAACAAATCCTGCGCTGACTAAAGACCGGTGAGAGCGTGCTGACAAAGGTGAGGCGGGAGAAGAACGATCTTCAGGATGCCAACACCAAGCTGGACGTTGAACTCAAAGATGTTCGTGCCCAGCTGTCGGACTCCGTTAAGGAGAATCGGCGGCTTCGACGCGGCATATTTAGTAAGCGCTTGAACGAACTCTCGAAAAGGAGTTCGGCGAGGAAGTCGACTAACAGAGTTATGTCTGTAGGTATGCTAACAGGTCGTCCTGCAGAGGAGATGCCCGATTCTACGGGTGACCTTCTTCTCGAGCTCTCGCAACTGCATGAGCGAGTCCGGCATGCGATGCAAGGCGTTGCCCAAGCCTTATGGCCATCCCTCTCCATGCCCGAGGGACTTGGAGAGCTTGCAGAGAAGCTGAAGGGAGCGTGGCGGCGCTTCCGGTTATGGAAGATATCGGCCTGCCGTCAAGGCGCTAGGGAGGCCTGGGCCATGGTGAAGACGCGGTACACAAAGGCTGACCCAAACCACATGGCCGAGGTCGGACCTGTGGGGCCCGATGGGAAGGAGATCCCTGTAAGCTTAGTATACGGCCAAGTAAAATTGGCCGCAAAGTATTCCCAGCAGGACTGTAAATTAGACAGCCTGTTAGATGGTATTGAAGAGGAATACAATCAGTCAGAGTGACTATGTAATTTTAATTGACATGTGTAATTCCTTCTAGCCGGATTGTAGATCGTTTGTCGTTGCCGACCTTTTCGCTTCGACCTCGGGACCTGACGGTCCGGAGTGTGTCCGAATACCCTAGCGGTTATATAAGAACCGGGGTATGCATGGAGACCAGGCGTAGGGGTCATTAGTGCTTTATCAGACAAGTGCCCAACTAGTTTTGTTATATTACATGGTTAGTAAGAAACATCTTCCAGAGAGAATAGTTCCGTTAGGGGTTCCTTTCTCTGGGAGGCATGCCCCAAAGTGCATGTCCGGACTGCGAACGCAGAAAAAGCATCTGGGGGCCCATAAATAAGTAAAAAGGTCATCTTTAGTTCACCGACCGAATATTCCCTTAAGAATGCTAGCTTTCGGCTTCACCCAGTCTGAGGTACACATCCGGCTGACCCGGCAGTAACAATCGCAGAGGTGCTCCCTTTACCACCTAGTCGAACAATCGGGAACGTAGGGGTAAGCACAGGAGCCAGGCAACCCAGCTTGGCCAAAACTTAAGTCATATCGACGCATATAATGGTGAGTAAAAGGTACATGCGGAAGTTTGACACATGTGTTGGGCATGAAGCCCGTATAAATAAGCTTCTATTTAAAGAAGCCCCCAGGTATAGTGAGCGCGGATAGTGCGTCTCTTTATGAGTCTTTAAGGGAGGGAGAGAAATGTCAGACAGAAAAAATAAAAAATAGACAGAGGTAGGAGACGAACACAGAGTCCGGCACTAGGCATAGAATCTTCGGAGACGGGCTGCGTTCCATGGGTTCGGCTCGAGTCGGTTGTCCGACGCATCTCGCAGGCGGTACGCCCCGCCAGTCAGGACTTGGTCGATTATGAAGGGACCTTCCCACTTGGGCTTCAGTTTGTCCTTTTTCTTGTCCGGCAGGCGTAGAACTAGTTCGCCAACTTTGTAATTTTTGGCCCGTACTTCTCTGCTTTGATATCTTCGAGCCTGCTGTTGGTAGAATGCGGAACGGGCTTTTACCACGTCACGCTCCTCCTCTAAGGCGTCCAAGCTGTCCTGCCGATCGAGTTCGGCTTCTCTTTCTTCGTACATGCGCACTCGAGGTGAGTCATGAATGATGTCGCAAGGCAAAACCGCCTCTGCGCCGTACACCATGAAGAATGGTGTGTATCCGGTGGTGCGATTCGGCGTGGTCCGCAGCCCCCAGAGTACGGAGTCGAGCTCCTCTACCCAGTGCATGTTGGATTCCTTGAGGGACCGCACTAATCTAGGTTTGATGCCGCTCATAATAAGACCATTTGCACGTTCGACCTGGCCGTTAGTTTGCGGGTGATAGATGGATGCATAATCGAGCTTGATGCCCATGTTTTTGGACCAGAGTTTTTCCTCGTCGGCCATAAAGTTCGTGCCGTTATAAGTGATGATGCTGTGGGGGACACCGTAACGGTGTACGACCCCGGATATGAAGTCTATCACCGGTCCGGATTCGGCCGTCTTAACAGGTTTGGCTTCTATCCATTTGGTGAACTTGTCCACCATGACCAGTAAGTATTTTTTCTTGTGGGTTCCGCCTTTAAGGGGTCCAACCATGTCAAGCCCCCAGACCGCAAAAGGCCAAGTAATGGAGATAGTTTGGAGGGCGGTGGGTGGCATATGGCTTTGGTTTGCGAAAAGCTGGCAACCGACGCATCGTTGGACCAAGTCTTGGGCGTCTGCCCGGGCCGTCGACCAATAAAAGCCTGCATGGAAAGCCTTGCTTACAAGGGACCGAGCTGCAGCGTGATGACCACCGAGTCCGGCATGAATTTCAGCCAGCAAGTTCCGCCCTTCCTCTTCGGAGATGCACCTTTGAAGGACTCCGGTAGTACTTTTCTTATAAAGTTCTCCCTCATGGACTTTGTAGGCTTTAGATCGCCGCACTATGCAGCGTGCCTCATTTTGGTCCTCTGGGAGCTCCTACCTAGTAAGGTAGGCTAGGAATGGTTCCGTCCACGGGGCGATGACGGCCATTATTATGTGGGCTGAAGTTGTAATTTCATTGGCAGAACCTCCGATTATGTCAGATTGTTCGGCGCCGGACAGTGCGGCTGGGTCCGGGCTGTTATTGCCAGGTTCCCCTTTCCATACTACGAATGGCTTGAACAGCCTTTCCAAGAAGATGTTGGGGGGGACTGCATCGCGTTTTGCACCGATGCGTGCCAGGACGTCTGCCGCCTGATTGTTTTCCCGAGCTATGTGGTGAAATTCAAGCCCCTCGAACCGAGCTGACATTTTTAAGACGGTGTTGCGGTAAGCTGCCATTTTCGGATCCTTGGCATCAAAGTCTCCATTTATTTGGGATATCGCGAGGTTCGAATCCCCGCACACCTCTAGGCGTTGAATGCCGATGGATACTGCCATCCGGAGACCATGTAAAAGGCCTCGTATTCGGCTGCATTGTTGGAGTCTGTGTACATAATCTGGAGTATGTATTGAACTGTGTCTCCCGTGGGGGACGTCGAAATGATGCCAGCCCCCAGACCGGCCAACATTTTGGAGCCGTCGAAATGCATGATCCAGTTTGAATATGTGCCGTACTCTTTAGGGAGTTCGGCCTCCGTCCATTCTGCGATGAAGTCGGCCAAAACTTGCGACTTAATAGCTCGCCGTGGCTTATAAGTTATGTCGAATGGGAGGAGCTCGATGGCCCATTTTGCAATCCGGCCCGTTGCATCGCGGTTATTTATAATATCATTAAGTGGTACTTCGGAGGCTATTGTTATCGAACACTCTTGAAAGTAGTGTCGCAGCTTCCGGGATGCCATGAATACCGCGTATGCAATATTTTGATAATGCGGGTACCGTGATTTGCATGGAGTGAGGACAGTGGACACATAGTAGACCGGCTTTTGAAGGGGGAATTTGTGTCCGTCCGTTTCTCGTTCGACGACGAGCACTGCGCTAACAACCTGGTGTGTTGCTGCAATGTACAACAGCATTGGTTCGCCAATATTTGGCGCGGCCAGGACTGGGTTTGTTGCCAATATGGCCTTTATTTCGTTGAGTCTGGCCGTGGCGGTATCCGTCCACTCGAAGTGTTTGGTGCGCCGAAGGAGGCGATAAAGGGGTAGTGCCTTTTCTCCCAAGCGGGAGATGAAGCGGCTTAGAGCCGCCACGCATCCGATTAATTTTTGTATTTGTTTGAGGTCCTTTGGGATATCCAGTTGCGACAAAGCTCGGATCTTGGTTGGATTTGCTTCAATTCCTCTGCCGGATACGATGAAGCCCAACAGCTTTCCGGCTGGAACGCCGAAAACGCATTTTTCTAGGTTGAGCTTGATGTCATATGTTCAGAGGTTATCGAATGTAAGCCTCAAGTCGTCTACTAGAGATTCGACATGTCTTGTTTTTACGACCACATCATCCACGTATGCCTCCACTGTTTTGCCGATTTGGTTTGCCAGACATGTCTGAATCATGCGCTGATATGTTGCGCCGACATTTTTGAGCCCGAAGGGCATTGTGTTGAAGCAGAATGGGCCATATGGTGTGATGAATGCCGTTGCGGCTTGGTCTGATTCTGCCATCTTGATTTGATGGTAGCTGGAGTATGCGTCGAGGAAACACAACGAATCGTGTCCTGCAGTGGCGTCGATAATTTGATCGATGCGAGGGAGGGGGAAGGGATCCTATGGGCAGGCCTTGTTAAGGTCTTTGAAATCGACGCATAGGCGCCAGGATTTGTCCTTCTTTGGTACCATCACCAAGTTTGCTAGCCAGTCTGGATGTTTTATATCTCTGATGAATCCGGCCTCCAATAGCTTGGCTAGCTCCTCTCCCATGGCCTGTCTCTTGGGTTCGGAGAAAGGCCGAAGGGCTTGTTTGACAGGTTTGAATCCTTTTAGGATATTTAAGCTATGTTCGGCCAGCCTGCGTGGGATTCCTGGCATGTCTGAAGGGTGCCAGGCGAAGATGTCCCAATTTTCACGTAGGAATTCTCGTAGTGCGGCGTCTACATCAGGGTTTAATTGTACCCCGATGGAAGTTGTGTTTTATTGGGGTCCGTTGGATGGACCTGGAATTTGACTATTTCGTCCGCTGGTTTAAAGGAGGTGGACTTGGATCTTTTGTCGAGTATCACATCGTCCCTGTTTACCGTGGAGCGAAGCGTAGTCAGTTCCTCAGCCGCTAGGGCTTCAGATAGTGCCTCGAGGGCTAGTGCGGCTGTCTTGTTTTCGGCGCGGAGTGCCATGTCCGGATCACTAACGAGAGTGATAATTCCGTTCGGCCCGGGCATCTTGAGCTTCATGTACCCGTAATGGGGTATTGCTTGGAAGATTGTAAACGCTTCCCGCCCTAGCAGAGCGTGATATCCGCTACTGAACGGGGCCACCTGGAACGTGACCTCCTCGGACCTGTAATTATCCGGCGTGCCGAACACCACATCTAGTGTGATTTTTCCTGTACATCGCGCTTCCCGACTGGGGATTATTCCTCGAAAGGTTGTGCTGCTTCACTCGATGCGGTTCCAGTCTATTTCCATTTTTTGAAGGGTTTCCTCATAAATGAGGTTCAATCCGCTGCCTCCATCCATGAGTACCTTGGTGAGCCGAAAGCCGTCCACAATTGGACTGAGGACCAATGCGGCTGGTGCTCGGGCTGTTCGGAATTTAGGTTCATCACTGGCATTGAAAGTAATAGCCGTGTCACTCCATGGGTTTATTGTTGCTACTTGATAGACTTCGGCAAGACTGCGGAGTGTTCTTTTTCGCATATTATTTGATGCGAAAGTCTCGAAGACTGTTAAGACTGTACTGGTGTCCCTGGGGTGGTTTTCTGCGGCCTCCGGGACTAGGAGGTCTTCGCCAATTTTGGACACCTGCCGGAGTATCCAACATGCTCTAAGGCTGTGAGTTGGTGTGGCGTCCTCTGTACCATGAATTTTACAGGGTCCATTAAGCCATCCTTCTAGTACGGTTCCATGCCATGTAGAGGGTTTTGGTTTTTTGGTTTTTAACCCGGGTGTCTGTCGCTGATGCACCCTTTTATTTCGGACGAGATTTCTACTCAGAGCCGGATTATCCCAAAATTTTATTTCGGTTTTCCAGGAGCTTTCCATCGCACAGTACTTTTGTACTATGGACGCCAAGTCAGCGAAGCGTGTAATATCACGACGACTTATGGCATTGAGGATTCCCTCGTCCGTGCAATTATTGCGGAAAATTGAGATTGCGTCTTCCTCGCGGCCGTCCTTTATCCTGTTCATAACCAGGAGGAATCTCGCCCAGTAATGATGTACTGTTTCTTCGGGCTTTTGCCTGATTTGGGATAGATCGCTTATGTTCGGGTGGGTGGGTGGAGTTAAATCCGAAACCTCACCCAATCTGAGACTCAGTGGCCAAGGAATTTTCGAACTCTGAAGTTTGGATTCTTGGATGTTGTCCAATGAATCTAGCCCGTTGCCTGATTCTAAGTTCAGGTCTTGAGTTATATCCTTCCCTCCGCGGGTATCCGGCTTGGAGGGATCGGGAATCCGGACATAGCTAGTCCTTAGGATAGATGAAGGATCGCCGCACTACGCCTTGACCACGTGTCGGGACCCCGATCCTAAGCCACACCGATCCAGCATGTAACACATCATATCACCTTGCGGCCTCACGCACGGTACTCCCACGGGTGCCACCTTACCTGGCCCGGGACCGTTTGCGCCTTTTGGCTCACGTATATGATAGTGTCGCTAGCATCCATATGACAGAGAACCCGGGCCGACATGGCTAGTCGTGAACCCAAGGCGGCGCCAACCTATGAGGACAGGCATACCTGAATCACATCGAGCATGTCGGTCATCAACGTATTTATCCGGGCTGTAGCACTGGGCTAACAGGACTCCGGTAACCCGGGCTGTAGCAGGCTAGGCAGGACTCCGGATAACACCGCGTGACATTTCCCCGAAGGGACAGACACAGGAACGACGTGAAACACATGCCGGCCAGTCAAATGTTCCGAGCAGTAGTGCTGGGCTAACAGGACTCCGGTGAACCGGGCTGTAGCGGACTACTATCGCTCAGAAGCACTAGACTTACATTTCCCCATATGAAAGGCTGCCAAGGATAAACAACTAGATAGTCGGATCCCACACATAGCAATACACGTTACACGTACGCATAACATGCAAGTATGTGCTGTACAACATGGCATCACAACATAACGCAAACTCATATAGATAAAGGCTCAGAAGAGCCACATAGCATTAAATACAAACAGGGGTCACATGACCCATCATTCAGAGCATACAAGCAACAAGCGGACGCATTACATGTCTGAGTACAGACAACTACAAAAGAAAAAAGGCTGAAACGCCTGACTATCTACAAGACCCTCCCAAGGGTACAAGATCGTAGCTGAGGTAGCAAGCTACTTGTCGAAGTCCAAGCGGAAATACTAAAAAGACTGAAGTCTCCGCTGCAAAACATAAATAAAGCAAACATGAGTACAAGGTACTCAGCAAGACTTACATCAGATCCTATCATACATGCATTAGTGTCAAGGAGGTAATGTGGGGTTTAGTTGCAGCAAGCCAGCTTTGACTCTGTGGCTATCCTATTCTACGACTGTTGGTAACTCTTTTGAAAAGGCGCACACGAGTCCACTAATCATCACATCAATACACTACTATGGACTCATCCCCGTCTCACTACGAGAAGGCCATCCATAGCACTCACACTTATCTTGAGCATTTTATGGTATCCACTTCAAGTTGTCTATGTACCACGTAAGCATCCAAGAAGTCCATAACCGAGGACGCGGCTATTCGAATAGATCATGATAACCCTGCAGGGGTGTACTTCTTCACACACGCTCTCGCCACTTATCGCCCTGTACACGTCATGTACCTCGGCAACCTTCAAGCGGAAACCGGGCGAGGGAGTCGGCCACGACCTGACTAACCACACAAGACTCTAGTCCAGGTTTATCGCCTATTCGGGTTCCATCCGCAAGGAGATCCGGCCGGGGTGTCGCTCACGGCCCCAAACGATGTGAGCAGGGTTCCCAAGCCCACCAACCGGGTGCCACTTGGTACACCGTGCCACCTGTGCCTAGTCTGTCCCGGGCCCACCCTGCCGGGTGCCACTCGGTAGAAAAATAGCACTACCTACAAACACCAGAAACTATTTGCGACTCCTGGGTAGAGATCAAGTTGGTTAATAAGTCGAGAGGGGCACTTAAGCATTCCAATGCGTGGTAGTAGCTAGTCATTGGACGACATACACAGAACTCAGTGCTTAAGAACGGCTTCAGTGAGACAACCCACCATGTACTCCTACATGGCCTCTCACCGCTACCTTTACCAAATCGTGCTCACACGCTTAACTCTCAGCATCAGAACATATCATATCACTCCAATCCATTCCCATGAATCAGACCCGACACAACTCTAAGCAATAGCAGGCATAGCATGGTAGGAACACAACATGGCTCAATCAACTCCTACACATGCTAGTGGGTTTCATCTATTTACTGTGGCAATGACAGGTCATGCAGAGGAATGGGTTCAACTACCGCAGCATAAAGTAGCAGTTGAATCGTTGTTGTCCTAATGCAATAAAAAGAGAGCAGGAGCGAGAGTGGGATCATATCGGAATGAACAAGGGGGGTTTGCTTGCCTGGTAGATCAACAGGGGGGCACTGCTTCACAGACAGGTACTCTGGAACGGTCTCCGGAGCAGGACCTATCGAGAAGGAACGGTGCCAACAATCAATACACAATCACATGCAACAATATGATGCGTGAACATGGCATGAGAATGTGATGTTGTTTGAGCTAATGCAGCTAGAGTTTATTTGGTTGAAGTTCATATGAACCAAGGGTTCATATGCAAACCCCAAGTGAAGTATATAACATGCCATTATTACGTTTTCACTTATACAGCAAGTATAAGTTGGTTTTTCATGCATGAAACTAGCATAAATGGGTTCCTTGCATTTTTCTGATGATTTTTCATATATAACTTGTTTCAATCTGAGCTACGGTTGATTTGATATGATTTTTTGAAGTTTGAAACATTTTCTGGAATTTCCTGTTTAAAATTAAATCCAGAAAATAAATAATTGCGTCAGCACTGCGTCATGCTTGCGTCAGCAAGTCAACCGCGCTGACTGGGTCAAACCCGACGTGTGGGGTCCACACGTCAGTGACAGGGGACTAAAACAGGGGTTAGTTAATCTTAATTAAAGGATTAGTGGCGCTGGGGCCCACTAGCAGTGTCAGCAGGGGTAATTAGCCTAAACTAATTAAGTCAGGGGCGGGGCCCACGTGTCATTGACCCACACGGGTCAAAGCTGGGTCAGCAGGGGGGTTAGACCCGGTCAACCCCGGCTAACCCCACCGGCGACTCGACGCCGGCGAGGCCAGACGCGGCGGCGGCCTGCGGAATTGCGTCTCCGGCGACCAAAAGGCCCGCGGAGACCATCTCCGAGGAGCTGGTGCTCGCGCGCATCCACTGGTGCCCTCCGTTTCACCGGAGACGGCCTATATCGACGGCGGCGACCTCTTGGGCGGCGGCCGGAGTTCGGTGGCGTGCGGGTTCAGCGCTGCGGTGCATGGCAGGGGATGCGGAGGCCTCTACGGCCTCCTGGCGTCACCAGGAACACGGTGACGCGCGTGGAGGTGGCTGGCTCGGGCTCTGGCCACCGTGGCACCATGGCCGGCGGCGTGGAGCTCGCGGCGCGGTGGTTGAGCTAGCTGGACGGGGCAAACGAGCACGGGGAGGAGGGGTAAATGGAGAAGAGCTCACGGGGGTTCGGCGAGCGTGCTCAGTGGCTCGGGGGAGGCGCTGAAGACGGCGAATCGGAGTCGGCGGTCGGCGGCGTCCGAGGAGGAAAACGATGTCGATGGCGGCTCCACGGGGCGCTCCGGCTTGCGTGGCTCGGCGCGTAGGTAGCTAGCGACGAGGCGGAGCTCCTGGGCACGGGGAGAGGGCGAGGGGACAGCGGGGAGCGCGTCGGCGGTGAGCTGCGGCGACGGCAGCGCTACGGGCGCGGGGAGAGGGAGAATCCAGGGAGGAGGGAGAGTGAGAGAGAGTGCGAGGGGGTCGGGGCGGCGCGTGGCGTCGTCCGAAGGCCAGAGCGTCGAGGGCGAGGCAGGCAGGCAGCTGCCGTGGCGTGCATGCGCGCGGCGTGCGGCGACCACGCGCCCGACGTCCTCCTGGCGCGGTGGAGACGACGACTGGCGCTGGCCAGTCGGCTGGGCCGGCCTGTTGGCCACTGGGCCAGGCCAGGGAGGTAAGTGCAGGTAAGGTTTTACCCATTTACTTCTCTTTTCTATTTTCTGACATTTGTTTTGATTTAGTAATAATACTAAATCATTTTATTTGCTTATGCCAATTTTTGCAGGGGCTAATGGTATTATTCCAGAGCTCCTCAATTACTGGCACAATTTTTGGATATATAAAACATATATATCATTTATATATCCAATGCAAATAATTATTGCATTAATTCCAAATGCCCAAAATAAATATTTAAGAGCTTCTAAAAATATTGGTTTGATTTTTACCTCTGTCCAATATTTTTAGAGAGTAACATGAACATTTCTTGGACCTTTTTGGAGAAATTTTTATTTGGGTCATTTCCAGAAATGATTTCTGAGGGTTTTACAAATCCCCAATTCAAATTTAAATGAAATTTAAACATGATGCACACATGACTAGCTAGCCTTGAGCATACCAGAACTAGGGATGTGACAACTCGCCCCCACTCGAAAGAATCTCGTCCCGAGATTCAGGGGTCGACGGAAAGAAGGTGGGGTACTCCAGTCGAAGACGATCTTCTCGCTCCCAAGTAGCTTCTCTCTCGGAATGATGAGACCACTGAATTTTGAGAAACTTGATGTTCTGACGTCGAGTAACACGCTCTGCTTGATCAAGAATGCGAACAGGGTACTCTCGATATGTGAGGTTATCTTGGAGATCAAGCGTTTCGTGGTCCACTCCGCGGATGGGATCCGAGAAGCAACGCCTGAGTTGAGAGACGTGGAAGACATCATGTACTCGAGAAAGGTGTGGCGGTAGTTCCAACTGGTAGGCAACCTCTCCTCGTTTAGCGAGAATGCGAAAAGGACCAATGTAACGAGGAGCCAACTTGCCCTTGATACCGAAACGATGGGTACCTTTCAAAGGAGTAACCCGAAGGTAAGCCTTGTCGCCAACTTCATAAGCCACTTCCTTATGACGACGGTCATACTGGCTCTTTTGACGAGATTGGGCTGTTTTCAAATTCTCACGAATGATGCGAACTTGCTCTTCTGCCTCCTGGATCATGTCCGGTCCAAAGAATTGTCTTTCACCGGTTTCTGACCAGTTCAAAGGTGTTCGACATCTTCGTCCATACAGAATCTCAAAAGGAGCTTTCTTGAGACTGGATTGGTAGCTATTGTTATAAGCAAACTCGGCGAAAGGAAGGCACTTCTCCCAATCCATACCGAATGAGATAACGCAAGCTCTAAGCATGTCTTCGAGGATTTGGTTAACCCTTTCCACCTGACCACTTGATTGAGGGTGGAAAGCGGTACTGAAGGAAAGATGGGTGCCCATGGCAGTTTGGAAACTCTCCCAGAAATGAGAAGTGAAAAGACTACCACGGTCTGAATTGATCTCTAGTGGAACACCATGAAGTGAAACTATTCGAGAAATATATAAGTCAGCGAGCTGACTAGCGGTGATACTCTCTCGAACAGGTAGGAAGTGAGCCACTTTGGAAAGACGATCAATGACTACGAAGATAGCATTATTCCCTTTCTTGGTCCTGGGAAAGCCGATGATGAAGTCCATACCAACTTTATCCCATTTCCACTCAGGAATGGCTAAAGGCTGAAGGGTGCCAGCAGGCCTTTGATGCTCTGCCTTAACGCGACGACAAACGTCACAGTTAGCAATGAACTCAGCGATTTCTCTCTTCATCCTAGTCCACCAGAACCTCTGGCGTAGGTCCTGATACATCTTAGTACTACCGGGATGAATCGTGAGAGGGGATTCATGCGCCTCCTTAAGAATCAGTTGTCGCAGATGTTGATTCTTGGGAACCACCAAGCGATTCTCAAAGAAAACAACACCTCGATCATCCATGGAGAAACATCCACCAACTCCCTTCTTAATGTTTCTCTTCATGCGGATAACACCCCTATCAAACTTCTGGTTAGAAATGATCTGATCTTCAAGGGTAGGTTTCGGCACCAAGGTAGAAAGGAATCCGTGAGGAGCAATGTGAAGGTTAAGCTTACAGAATTCCTCATGGAGAAGTGGTTGGCCCTGCTGCAACATGAGATTGTTGCAATAGGACTTACGACTTAGCGCATCAGCCATGACATTGCCCTTGCCTGGGGTGTAGGTAATCCCTAAGTCGTAATCTGAGATCAACTCCAACCAACGTCTTTGCCTAAGGTTCAAATCTGGTTGGGTGAAGATATACTTGAGACTTTGGTGATCGGTGTAAATCTCGCAACGTTTACCAAGAAGGTAATGTCGCCATGTCTTAAGTGCATAGACTACGGCTGCAAGCTCTAGATCATGTGTAGGATAATTCTCCTCATGTGGATGCAACTGTCGAGATGCATAGGCAATCACATGACGATCTTGCATAAGAATGCAACCTAGTCCTTGTCGTGAGGCGTCGCAGTAGATAACAAAGTCCTTAGTGAAATCCGGTGGCACAAGTATGGGAGCAGAAGTCAGGCGTCTTTTCAGTTCCTGAAAACTGTACTCACACTGTGGGGTCCACTCAAACTTTTTATCTTTCTTGAGAAGTTCCGTGAGGGGTTTGGCCACTTTGGAGAAGTTTTCAACAAAGCGGCGACAATAGCTGGCTAGACCAAGGAAACTCCTAACTTGTTTAACTGTTTCAGGTGGAGTCCAATCAAGAACGGCCTGAACTCTCTCGGGATTGACAGCAATGCCCTTACCAGAGATCACGTGGCCTAGGTAGGTCACTTCTGGCAACCAAAATTCGCACTTGGAGAACTTGGCATAAAGGCGGTGCTCTCTGAGTTTCTCTAACACAAGTCTAAGATGTTCGGCATGCTCTTCCTCGTTCTTCGAGTAAATAAGAATATCATCGAGGTAAACCACGACGAACTTATCTAAGTACTCCATGAAGATCGAGTTCATCAAGCGGGAGAAGGTAGCTGGAGCATTAGTTAGACCAAAGGACATGACGGTGTACTCGTACTGGCCATAACGAGTGACAAAAGCCGTCTTAGGAATGTCCCCGTTTCTGATCTTGATTTGATGGTAGCCTAACCTCAAATCCATCTTGGAAAAGACTGAGGATCCAGCAAGCTGATCATACAGGTCGTTGATCCTGGGAAGCGGATACTTGTTCTTTATCGTGACCAAATTAACGGGACGATAATCTACAACCATCCGGTCCGTACCATCCTTCTTCTTGACGAAGAGGACGGGGCAAGCCCAGGGAGAAGAACTAGGACGGATGAAACCCTTTTGCAAGGACTCATCGAGTTGTTTCTTAAGCTCGGCTAGCTCTAAGGGTGCCATCTTGTAAGGTCTCCTAGAAATTGGGGCGGTTCCCGGGATAAGATCTATGACAAATTCTACATCTCTGTCAGGTGGAACACCTGGCAGTTCTTCTGGAAAGACATCCGGAAAGTCACGGACTACCGGGATATCTTCAAGGTCTGGAAGAGGGCTGGCATTAAGAGAATAGAGTTGGCGCTTTGCAACTCTAGTGGAGACAGTTACTATATTGCCAGATGGGTGTGTGAGCTGAACAGACCTGGTGTAACAATCAATCTTGGCATAATGAGCTTTCATCCAGTCCATACCCAAGATGATGTTAATATCTGAAGACTTGAGGGCTATAAGTGATGCAAGGAATACAAGTCTGTCAACAAGGATTTCATTACCATGGCTTACACTAGAAGTTTGCCATTTGGATCCAGGAGTTTGAATGACTAAAGGAAAGGGCATATCACAAAATGATATGTTGTGCAAGCTGGCATAGCTTTCAGAAATGAAGGAGTGGGATGCTCCGGTATCGAAAAGAACCGAAGCTGGATGGCAATTGACCAGGAGTGTACCAAGAACGACATCTGGATCATCATAAGCGTCTTCAGCCGAGACATGATGCACACGTCCACGTTCAGTAGGAGCTGTCTTGACACTGATCATCTTGCGTGATGGCTTATCACGACCAACAGACTTCTCGGGCGGGGGTGGAGCGTAGCTGGTTTGAGAGCAGTCACGTGCATAGTGTCCTGGCTCTCCGCATGTGAAGCAAGTCCCTGAAGTTGGACGTGGACCTGCATTGACAAGCGGTCTACCAATAGGTCTGGGTGGAGCATACTGCTGAACTGGATGAGGCGCCACACAAGATGGCCTCGGGGTATAACCGGGTGGAAGAGCGGAGTTCGGAATCCAAATCCGACGCTTCTGCGAACTAGAACCGGAGGAAGAAACCAAATCACGGTTGTGCTTACGAGACTCCTCGTAAGTGAGCTGAGCTGTCTCTGCGTTAATGGCCTTGTTCACAAGAGCCTGGAATGTATTGCATTGGTGCAAGTGGAGATCACGACGCAACTTGGGGTTGAGACCTTTCCGGAACCTAGCCTGCTTCTTGGCGTCCGTGGACACTTCTTCTGTAGCATAGCGGGCGAGGTTCTCAAACTCTCTACTGTAAGCATCAACAGCCATCTTACCCTGGGTGAAACAACAGAACTCTTCTCTCTTGCGATCGACGAGGGCTTCAGGAATGTGATGCTCGCGAAAAGCTTCAGTGAAATCTCTCCAGGTAGGTATCTGACCAACTGGAAGCATAGCCTCGTAGTTCTGCCACCAAAGGCTAGCAGGACCTTCCAGGTGGTATGCAGCATAGATGACCTTGTCTCCTTCAGCCACGTTCGCGGAACGGAGCTTGTGAGTGATACTACGGAGCCAGTCATCTGCATCGAGTGGCTCAATAGAATGATGAAAAGTGGGTGGGTGCAAGCGAATGAAGTCATGAATGGTTGCAGACCCTTTGAACTGAGGTGTGGTGTTCTCCTCGATACGTGCCAACAAGCGGTTGGTCTCACGCTTGTTCATCTCAACCTCTAACATGAACTTTGCCAACGAAGACTGATCGGGAGGATCCTCATCCCTACCATCTCCGTGGTTCCGGCTACGAGCAATAGAACTTCGTTTATCCGGCAACATCCTGAAGAGCGTAACCAAGGAAAACAAGGATGGATTCAGCATCGACTATAGGATGCAGAAGGTAGCACAAGAATTTAGTATCTCCTAAATTCCTAGGACAATTCCGGCAGCATAACGGCAGTAAAATGCTCAATATGAGACATTCTGCAAAAGACGGGGTAGCACCATAATCAGCATCATCACACAAGGTTCTGAAATATTACTAAACAGACTACACCGGAGGTACTTGAACTGGGATATGACTCTCATCAACCAATCCTAAGAGACTACGGAGTAGTAACACGTGATCCTGATAGATAGAAGAGGAAGCCTAGTTCCTTAACCCCGTTGGAAAGATAGGATGACTCAGATCAGAAGGGCATGAGATATAAGGAGTAAAAAGAGCCTTACGTTCCCTTCGACAATCAATTCCCTTATATAACTAAAGAATTTCTAGACTCAACTTCGACCAGGATGGCTTGGAAATCCTACAGGCAGTCAGGCTCTGATACCAAAGCTGGCGGGACCCCGATCCTAAGCCACACCGATCCAGCATGTAACACATCATATCACCTTGCGGCCTCACGCACGGTACTCCCACGGGTGCCACCTTACCTGGCCCGGGACCGTTTGCGCCTTTTGGCTCACGTATATGATAGTGTCGCTAGCATCCATATGACAGAGAACCCGGGCCGACATGGCTAGTCGTGAACCCAAGGCGGCGCCAACCTATGAGGACAGGCATACCTGAATCACATCGAGCATGTCGGTCATCAACGTATTTATCCGGGCTGTAGCACTGGGCTAACAGGACTCCGGTAACCCGGGCTGTAGCAGGCTAGGCAGGACTCCGGATAACACCGCGTGACATTTCCCCGAAGGGACAGACACAGGAACGACGTGAAACACATGCCGGCCAGTCAAATGTTCCGAGCAGTAGTGCTGGGCTAACAGGACTCCGATGAACCGGGCTGTAGCGGACTACTATCGCTCAGAAGCACTAGACTTACATTTCCCCATATGAAAGGCTGCCAAGGATAAACAACTAGATAGTCGGATCCCACACATAGCAATACACGTTACACGTACGCATAACATGCAAGTATGTGCTGTACAACATGGCATCACAACATAACGCAAACTCATATAGATAAAGGCTCAGAAGAGCCACATAGCATTAAATACAAACAGGGGTCACATGACCCATCATTCAGAGCATACAAGCAACAAGCGGAAGCATTACATGTCTGAGTACAGACAACTACAAAAGAAAAAAGGCTGAAACGCCTGACTATCTACAAGACCCTCCCAAGGGTACAAGATCGTAGCTGAGGTAGCAAGCTACGCGTTGAAGTCCAAGCGGAAATACTAAAAAGACTGAAGTCTCCGCTGCAAAACATAAATAAAGCAAACATGAGTACAAGGTACTCAGCAAGACTTACATCAGATCCTATCATACATGCATTAGTATCAAGGAGGTAATGTGGGGTTTAGTTGCAGCAAGCCAGCTTTGACTCTATGGCTATCCTATTCTACGACTGTTGGTAACTCTTTTGAAAAGGCGCACACGAGTCCACTAATCATCACATCAATACACTACTATGGACTCATCCCCGTCTCACTACGAGAAGGCCATCCATAGCACTCACACTTATCTTGAGCATTTTATGGTATCCACTTCAAGTTGTCTATGTACCACGTAAGCATCCAAGAAGTCCATAACCGAGGACGCGGCTATTCGAATAGATCATGATAACCCTGCAGGGGTGTACTTCTTCACACACGCTCTCGCCACTTATCGCCCTGTACACGTCATGTACCTCGGCAACCTTAAAGCGGAAACCGGGCGAGGGAGTCGGCCACGACCTGACTAACCACACAAGACTCTAGTCCAGGTTTATCGCCTATTCGGGTTCCATCCGCAAGGAGATCCGGCCGGGGTGTCGCTCACGGCCCCAAACGATGTGAGCAGGGTTCCCAAGCCCACCAACCGGGTGCCACTTGGTACACCGTGCCACCTGTGCCTAGTCTGTCCCGGGCCCACCCTGCCGGGTGCCACTCGGTAGAAAAATAGCACTACCTACAAACACCAGAAACTATTTGCGACTCCTGGGTAGAGATCAAGTTGGTTAATAAGTCGAGAGGGGCACTTAAGCATTCCAATGCGTGGTAGTAGCTAGTCATTGGACGACATACACAGAACTCAGTGCTTAAGAACGGCTTCAGTGAGACAACCCACCATGTACTCCTACATGGCCTCTCACCGCTACCTTTACCAAATCGTGCTCACACGCTTAACTCTCAGCATCAGAACATATCATATCACTCCAATCCATTCCCATGAATCAGACCCGACACAACTCTAAGCAATAGCAGGCATAGCATGGTAGGAACACAACATGGCTCAATCAACTCCTACACATGCTAGTGGGTTTCATCTATTTACTGTGGCAATGACAGGTCATGCAGAGGAATGGGTTCAACTACCACAGCATAAAGTAGCAGTTGAATCGTTGTTGTCCTAATGCAATAAAAAGAGAGCAGGAGCGAGAGTGGGATCATATCGGAATGAACAAGGGGGGTTTGCTTGCCTGGTAGATCAACAGGGGGGCACTGCTTCACAGACAGGTACTCTGGAACGGTCTCCGGAGCAGGACCTATCGAGAAGGAACGGTGCCAACAATCAATACACAATCACATGCAACAATATGATGCATGAACATGGCATGAGAATGTGATGTTGTTTGAGCTAATGCAGCTAGAGTTTATTTGGTTGAAGTTCATATGAACCAAGGGTTCATATGCAAACCCCAAGTGAAGTATATAACATGCCATTATTACGTTTTCACTTATACAGCAAGTATAAGTTGGTTTTTCATGCATGAAACTAGCATAAATGGGTTCCTTGCATTTTTCTGATGATTTTTCATATATAACTTGTTTCAATCTGAGCTACGGTTGATTTGATATGATTTTTTGAAGTTTGAAACATTTTCTGGAATTTCCTGTTTAAAATTAAATCCAGAAAATAAATAATTGCGTCAGCACTGCGTCATGCTTGCGTCAGCAAGTCAACCGCACTGACTGGGTCAAACCCGACGTGTGGGGTCCACACGTCAGTGACAGGGGACTAAAACAGGGGTTAGTTAATCTTAATTAAAGGATTAGTGGCGCTGGGGCCCACTGGCAGTGTCAGCAGGGGTAATTAGCCTAAACTAATTAAGTCAGGGGCGGGGCCCACGTGTCATTGACCCACACGGGTCAAAGCTGGGTTAGCAGGGGGGTTAGACCCGGTCAACCCCGGCTAACCCCACCGGCGACTCGACGCCGGCGAGGCCAGACGCGGCGGCGGCCTGCGGAATTGCGTCTCCGGCGACCAAAAGGCCCGCGGAGACCATCTCCGAGGAGCTGGTGCTCGCGCGCATCCACTGGTGCCCTTCGTTTCACCGGAGACGGCCTATATCGACGGCGGCGACCTCTTGGGCGGCGGCCGGAGTTCGGTGGCGTGCGGGTTCAGCGCTGCGGTGCATGGCAGGGGATGCGGAGGCCTCTACGGCCTCCTGGCGTCACCAGGAACACGGTGACGCGCGTGGAGGTGGCTGGCTCGGGCTCTGGCCACCGTGGCACCATGGCCGGCGGCGTGGAGCTCGCGGCGCGGTGGTTGAGCTAGCTGGACGGGGCAAACGAGCACGGGGAGGAGGGGTAAATGGAGAAGAGCTCACGGGGGTTCGGCGAGCGTGCTCAGTGGCTCGGGGGAGGCGCTGAAGACGGCGAATCGGAGTCGGCGGTCGGCGGCGTCCGAGGAGGAAAACGATGTCGATGGCGGCTCCACGGGGCGCTCCGGCTTGCGTGGCTCGGCGCGTAGGTAGCTAGCGACGAGGCGGAGCTCCTGGGCACGGGGAGAGGGCGAGGGGACAGCGGGGAGCGCGTCGGCGGTGAGCTGCGGCGACGGCAGCGCTACGG
Source organism: Aegilops umbellulata (assembly GCA_032464435.1). NCBI lineage: Eukaryota > Viridiplantae > Streptophyta > Magnoliopsida > Poales > Poaceae > Aegilops > Aegilops umbellulata. The sequence continues at coordinate 151,658,467 of CP136058.1, read as the reverse complement.
GCGCGGGGAGAGGGAGAATCCAGGGGAGGAGGGAGAGTGAGAGAGAGTGCGAGGGGGTCGGGGCGGCGCGTGGCGTCGTCCGAAGGCCAGAGCGTCGAGGGCGAGGGCAGGCAGGCAGCTGCCGTGGCGTGCATGCGCGCGGCGTGCGGCGACCACGCGCCCGACGTCCTCCTGGCGCGGTGGAGACGACGACTGGCGCTGGCCAGTCGGCTGGGCCGGCCTGTTGGCCACTGGGCCAGGCCAGGGAGGTAAGTGCAGGTAAGGTTTTACCCATTTACTTCTCTTTTCTATTTTCTGACATTTGTTTTGATTTAGTAATAATACTAAATCATTTTATTTGCTTATGCCAATTTTTGCAGGGGCTAATGGTATTATTCCAGAGCTCCTCAATTACTGGCACAATTTTTGGATATATAAAACATATATATCATTTATATATCCAATGCAAATAATTATTGCATTAATTCCAAATGCCCAAAATAAATATTTAAGAGCTTCTAAAAATATTGGTTTGATTTTTACCTCTGTCCAATATTTTTAGAGAGTAACATGAACATTTCTTGGACCTTTTTGGAGAAATTTTTATTTGGGTCATTTCCAGAAATGATTTCTGAGGGTTTTACAAATCCCCAATTCAAATTTAAATGAAATTTAAACATGATGCACACATGACTAGCTAGCCTTGAGCATACCAGAACTAGGGATGTGACACCACGGCAACGTGATGGGTGGCTTGGGGAGAGTTAATTTCTCTTAGATCGGGTTTAAGCCCAACTTGGTCGTAATCTGTAGCGACCCCCAGAGCGGCGATGCGATCCAAGAGCTCGTTTACGGAAGAGAGCTCCATTGGATCTAACTGCTCGGCGAGTTCCGAGATGACGTGAAGATTGCTTTCGATGACCCGAGAGGTCACCGTCGGAGCAACAGCCGAATAGGCGGTCATAAGAAAACCACCTAGCCGGAGAGTTTGGCCGACAGCCAAGGCTCCCTTAGTAACGGCGCCGTCTTTAAAGACGGGAAGAGGCATCCTTCCTGATTGCGACGGCATAGAGGAACTCTCAATGAAAGCACCAATGTCGGTGTCAAAACCGGCGGATCTCAGGTAGGGGGTCCCGAACTGTGCGTCTAGGCGGATGGTAACAGGAGACGAGGGACACAATGTTTTACCCAGGTTCGGGCCCTCTTGATGGAGGTAAAACCCTACGTCCTGCTTGATTAATATTGATGATATGGGTAGTACGAGAGTAGATCTACCACGAGATCAAGGAGGCTAAACCCTAGAAGCTAGCCTGTGGTATGATTGTTGTATGTTGAAGTTGTCCTACGGACTAAAACCCTCTGGTTTATATAGACACCGGATAGGGTTAGGGTTACACAAAGTCGGTTACAATGGTAGGAGATCTGAATATCCGCATCGCCAAGCTTGCCTTCCACGCCAAGGGAAGTCCCCTCCGGACACGGGACGAAGTCTTCAATCTTGTATCTTCATAGTCCAGGAGTCCGGCTGATGGTATAGTCCGGCTATCTGGACACCCCCTAATCCAGGACTCCCTCATGGGGGTTTGCCAATAGTCTGTTTCCTCTACTGCGGTCCCACTTGTAAGGCCAACTCCAATGCATGACCCCAAATGGACGTCTATTTTGCCTGCATTCTGTCCGTTTGGGTAGGGCAATGGGGTCGTGTCCGTGCCATTTCTCGGATGCGGTGGTCGTGTGAAGGAAATATGCCCTAAAGGCAATAATAAAGTTGTTATTTATATTTCCTTATATCATGATAAATGTTTATTGTTCATGCTAGAATTGTATTAACTGGAAACTTAGTACATGCGTGAATACATAGACAAAGAGAGTGTCACTAGTATGCGTCTACTTGACTAGCTCATTGAATCAAAGATGGTTAAGTTTCCTAGCCATAGACATGAGTTTTCATTTGATTAACGGGATCACATCATTAGAGAATGATTTAATTGACTTGACCCATTCTGTTAGCTTATCACTTGATCGTTTAGTATGTTGCTACTTCTTTCTTCATGACTTATACATGTTCCTATGACTGTGAGATTATGCAACTCCCGAATACCGGAGGAACACCTTGTGTGCTATCAAACGTCACAACGTAACTGAGTGATTATAAAGATGCTCTACAGGTGTCTCCGAAGGTGTTTGTTGGGTTGGCACCTTGTGTGCTATCAAACGTCACGACGTAACTGAGTGATTAACGTAACTGAGTATCGAAGAGGTATCTCTGGGCCCTCTCTGTAACGCACATCACTATAAGCCTTGCAAGCAATGTAACTAATGAGTTACTTGCGGGATGATGCATTACTGAACGAGTAAAGAGAGTTGCCAGTAACGAGATTGAAGTAGGTATTGAGATACCGACGATCGAATCTCGGGCAAGTAACATACCGATGACAAAGGGAACAACGTATGTTGTTATGCGGTTTGACCAATAAAGATCTTCGTAGAATATGTAGGAGCCAATATGAGCATCCAGGTTTGGCTGTTGGTTATTGACCGGAGATGAGTCTCGGTCATGTCTACATAGTTCTCGAACCCGTAGGGTCCGCATGTTTAACGTTCGGTGACGATCGGTATTATGAGTTTTTGTATTTTGATGTACCGAAGGTTGTTGGAAGTCCCGGGTGAGATCAGGGACATGACGAGGAGTCTCGAAATGTTCGAGACGTAAAGATCGATATATTGGAAGGCTATATTCGGACATCGGAAAGGTTCTGAGTGGTTCGGGTATTTATCGGAGTACCGAAGAGTTATGGGAATTCGCAGGGGTGTACACGGGCCTTTTTGAGCTTTAGGGGAGAGAGAGGGGCTGCCCAGGGCAGGCCGCGCGCCCCCAAGGTCTAGTCCGAATTGGACTAGGGGGAGGGGCAGCGCCCCCTCCTTCCTTCTCTTCTCTCTTGCCCTTCCTTCTCTCCTACTCCTACTACTTGGAATGGGGGAATCCTACTCCCGGTGGGAATAGGACTCCCCAGGGCGCGCCATAGTAGAGGGCCGTCCCTCCCCCTCCTCCACTCCTTTATATACGGGGGAGGGGGGCACCCCATAGACACACAAGTTGATCATTGATCTCTTAGCCGTGTGCGGTGCCCCCCTCCACCATAATCCACCTCGGTCATATCGTCGTAGTGCTTAGGCGAAGCCCTACACCGGTAGCTTCATCATCACCGTCATCACGCCGTCGTGCTGACGAAGCACTCTCTCGACACTCTACTAGATCGTGAGTTCATGGGACGTCACCGAGCTAAACGTGTGCAGATCACGGAGGTGCCGTGCATTCGGTACTAGGATCGATCGATCGTGAAGACGTACGACTACATCAACCGCGTTGTCATAACACTTCCGCTTTCAGTCTACGAGGGTACGTGGACAACACTCTCCCCTCTCGTTGCTATGCATCACCATGATCTTGCGTGTGCGTAGGAATTTTTTTGAAATTACTACGTTCCCCAACAGTGGCATCCGAGCTAGGTTTATGCGTAGATGTTATATGCACGAGTAGAACACAAGTGAGTTGTGGGCGATACTAGTCATACTACTTACCAGCATGTCATACTTTGATTCGGCGGTATTGTTGGATGAAGCGGCCCAGATTGGTTCTACCGACGTGCTTCGCACATAGGTGGCTGGCAGATGTCAGTTTCTCCAACTTTATTTGAATTGAATGTGGCTACGCCTGGTCCTTGTGAAGGTTAAAACAACACATACTTGACGAAATATCGTTGTGGTTTTGATGCTGTAGGTAAGAACGGTTCTTGCTCAGCCCGTAGCAGCCACGTAAAACTTGCAACAACAAAGTAGAGGACGTCTAACTTGTTTTTGCAGGGCATGTTGTGATGTGATATGGTCAAGAGATGATGCTAACTTTTATTGTATGAGATGATCATGTCTTGTAATGGAGTTATCGGCAACTAGCAGGAGCCATATGCTTGTCACTTTATTGTATGAAATGCAATCGCCATGTAATTGCTTTACTTTCTCACTAAGCGGTAGCGATAGTCGTAGAAGCAATAGTTGGCGAGACGACAACGATGCTACCATGGAGATCAAGGTGTCGCGCCGGTGACGATGGTGTGTCGGGACCCCGATTCTAAGTCACACCGATCTAGCATGTAACACCTCATATCACTTTGCGGCCTCACACACGGTATTCCCACGGGTGTCACCTTACCATGGCCCGGGACCGTTTGCGCCTTTTGGCTCACGTATATGATAGTGTCGCTAGCAACCATATGACAGAGAACCCGGGCCGACATGGCTAGTCATGAACCCAAGGCGGCGCTAACTTACGGGGACAGGCATACATGAATCAACATCGAGCATGTCTGTCAGCAGCGTGTGAATCCGGGCTGTAGCACTGGGCTAACAGGATTCCGGGAACCCGATCTATAGCAGACTAGGCAGGACTCCGGATGTCACCGCTTGACATTTCCCCAAAGGGACAGACACAGGAACGAAGTGAAAAACATGTCGGCCAGTCTAAGTGTTCCGGAGCAGTAGTGCTGGGCTAGCAGGACTCCGGTAAATCGGGATGTAGTGGACTACCAAGGCTCGGTAGAGACACCAGACTACATCTCCCCATAAGAGAGTGTGCCAAGGATAAACTACTATATTGTTGGATCCCACACATACCAAGCATTTCAATCATACACACAATATGCTCGATATGTGTAAATACAACATGGCATCACAACAAAACTCTACAACTCAAAGTACTTTATTTAAAGGCTCCGGAGAGCCATACATAACATGTTCATACAGGTAGGGGTCACACGACCCAACACTCAAGTCATACAAACATACAAGAACACGCGGAAGCAAACTTGTCTGAGTACAGACAACTAGAAAGAAAGAAGGCTTGACGAAGCCTGTCTATCTACAAGGCCCTTCACAAGCTCAGGATCACCACCTGGGTGGCAAGTCACTCGTCAACGTCAAGATCTACATAGAACCCATCAAAGGGGGCAGTGTTCTCTTCTGCAACAATTATTAAAGCAACATGAGTACAAAGGTACTCAGCAAGTCTTAAAACAGATCCTACTATACATGCACATTCTCAAGAAGGGTAGTGGAGTTATTGCAGCAAGCCAGCTTTGACTCTTGGCTAGGCTATCCTAAGATTGACACAACTTGTAAATAGTTTTTGCACACGAGTCCACTAATCACCATCACAATACTCCACCGTGGATCCTCCCTTGTCATCCTACGAGAGGGCCATCCGCGACACTCACACTTATCTTGAGTCTTTTAGTAGTAACCCTTAACTTGTCTATGAACTGCATAAGCGACCAAGTAGTCCTTTACCGCGGACGCGGCTATTCGAATAGTTTTATACCCTGCAGGCGTGTACTTCTTCACACACGCTTCCACCACTTATCGTCGTTTACATGACATGTACTCGGCAACCTTCAAGCGGAAGCCCAACGAGGGTGTCGGCTACGACATGACTAAACACACGAGTCCCTAGTACAGGTTTATCGCCTATTCGGGTTCCATCCGCAAGGAAATCCGGCCGTGTCCTCAACAGCCACAAACAATGTGTGCAGGGTTCCCGAGACACCAAACGGGTGACTCGGTACACCGTGCCACGTGCCTACCGCATCACAGCCCACCCCTAAGGTCAGTGCTGGGCACGGCCTCCAACATACTACAAACACCAGAAACTACTTGCAACTCCTGGACAGAGGACAAGAGTGGTTAATAAGTCGAGAGTTTCCATTGGTTTCGGGCCCAACGCGTGGTAGTAGCTGATCTTAAATCACACATACAAATCTCAGTTCTTAAGGACGGCCTCAATGAAACAACCCACCATGTACTCTTACATGGCCTCTCATCGATACCTTTACCAAAACATGTTCAACACTTCACTCTCATTACCGACATAACCATTCACTCTAGTCCATCACCCATATGAGCCATACCTGACACGACTCTAAGCATAGCAGGCATAGCATGGTAGGAAACACAAACATGGCTCAATCAACTACTACACATGCTAGTGGGTTTCATCTAGTTACTGTGGCAATGACAGGTCATGCAGAGGAAATGGGTTTAACTACCGCAACACACGGTAGTTCAAAACATTGTTGTCTTAATGCAGTAAACGAGAGCAGAAGCGAGAAGATGGGTTTGTATCGAAATGATCAATGGGTTGCTTGCCTGATGGAGTGGTAGTAGGATACTGCCCTTCAGTCAGATATTCGAGGGTATCCTCGGAGGCAGAACTTACCACGAAAGACACCTTGAAACCCAATCATCACATGGCAATATGCAACAATATGATGCATGCTATGACATGGCAAAAAGTGTGTGTTTTGGCTAATGCAACTTAGAACAGATTGGTTTGAGTTCATTTGAATCAAAGATTCAAATGCAAAACCCAAAATAAGAGGTCATATTAGTGCATTAACTTGTTTCATCTAAACAGCAAGGTTAAAGTGTTCTGACATGCATTAAACCAGTACAGATGGAAAGATTGAATTTTTCTGATCAAATTTCATATATAAATCTTTGCATTTGGAGTTACAGATTAACTTCTATGAATTTTTGAAGTTTGTAGCATTTTCTGGAATTCCCTGTATAAGAATAAATCCAGTAAATGATTTATTGCATCAGCATTGCGTCAGGGTGACATCAACAGTCAACGGGGACGGTCCAGGTCAAACCTGACCAGTGGGTCCCACGTGTCAGTGTCATTAGACTAACTAATTTTAGTTAGTCCTAATCCTAGGTTAATTAGCAGGGATGGGCCCCACCTGTCATTGACCCATGGGAGGTCAAACCCCCTAGTCAAACTGGGCTAACCACCGGCGTTTAGCCGCCGGCGGTAGCAGACATGACGGAGGGCTCGGGCTTGCTGCTCCGGCGACCAAATGGCCAGCGGAGAGCGGCTATGGGGAGCTGGAGCTCATCCGCGCCCGTTGCAGCAAGCAGCAGCAGCTAGGGCGGCCGGAGCTCGTCAGAAACGAGCTCAAGGCGGCGGCCGGCGTTCAGGTGTGTGCGGCGATGCGGTTGCAATGGCCGTGGCGGCGTGGGCGTGGCACCTACGGGCTCTACACAGCATGGCGAGCAGGTTGGGCACTACAGCCGGTCCATTAGATGGCCGGGGGCACGTCGGCGACGAGAGCAGGCGGCGACGTGTGCGGGTGATAGAAACGCGGTGGCTACGGCGTGCGGTAGCGATAACAGGGAGGGGGAGGAGAGGCAGAAGCTCATGGCGAGTCAGACGAATGGGTCAGAGGAGTCGGGGACGAGCCGGAGCGAGCAGGGAGGCGAAGTGGATCTCCGGCGACGGGCGGTGAAGACGGAGTCGGTGGAGGCAGTGCAGGGCGTGCGAGCGCTTGGGGCTCGGCCTTCTCGATGAGGCGGACGGCGGGGAAGATGTTGGACACGGCGAGGCGATGAGGGGGCGATGGTGGCTGCGGTTTTCACGTCGGTGTGAGCGCGACAGCGTCGGCCATGGTGGAAGAGGGCGAGGGAGAGGTGCAGGGGTCGAATGGGGTGTCGGTGAGGTCGGGGCGGCACCGAGGAGGCGTTTTGAGGCGTTGCGCTGGTGCGAGCGAGGGCAGGCAAGCAGGGAGGTGGCGTGGCAAGCTCGGCGGCGTCGCGGTGTCCCTCCTTTGCCTATTGGCAGAGGTAGGTGATGACTGGCACAGGCTAGATGGGCCAGGCCAGCTAGGTAAGTGGCCTCTGACCTTTCTCTCTCTCTCTCTCTCTCTCTCTCTCTTTCTAATTTGTTTTCTGTTTTCTAATTTTCTGCAACTGTTGGGCATTATTAAAAATACTAAAACGTTTCCAGAAATCTTGAAAATAATTGTGGGCTCTGTTGGGATTATTCCTAACAGCCCACACTTAATTCCAGAATTATTTGGGCATTTAAAATATTTTATAGCATTTAAATGCCCAAATGCAAATAGGTAATGATTTAATCCAGTGACCTTAAGATGACCTAGAAAATTGTGCAGCATTTTTGGCAGAGGTTTAAGACTAAGGCAAAGATGATGAACATTTTATAAGGGCATTTCAGGTTCATTGAACATAATTTTAGTAAACCCTAGTTGGTTTCAGGGGGGTGCTGGGGGTTCTGTCCTCCCCATTTCCAAGTTTCTGATCAAAGTAAGCATGATGCAACATTCTAATGCATGAACTATCTAGGGTGTGACAACTCACCCCCACTCAAAAGAATCTCGTCCCTAGATTTAGGATCCTCTGGGAAGAAGGTGGGGTACTCAAGTCGAAGACGATCCTCCCTTTCCTAAGTGGCTTCTTTCTCGGAATGGTGTGACCATTGAACCTTGAGAAACCTAATATTTTGGCGTCGAGTGGTACGCTCGGCTTGATCAAGGATGCGAACGGGATATTCCCGATAGGTGAGATTATCTTGGAGATCAAGCGTTTCGTGGTCCACTCCACGGATAGGATCCGAGAAGCAACGCCTGAGTTGAGAAACATGGAAGACATCATGAACTCTGGAAAGATGCGGAGGTAGTTCCAATTGGTAGGCAACTTCTCCTTGTTTGGCAAGAATGCGAAAGGGTCCAATGTAACGAGGTGCCAATTTGCCTTTGATACCGAATCGATGGGTTCCCTTCAGAGGAGTAACCCGAAGATAAGCCTGCTCGCCAACTTCATAAGTCATGAACTTATGTTTGCGGTCATATTGGCTCTTTTGACGAGATTGGGCTGTTTTCAACTTCTCACGAATAATGCGAACCTGCTCTTCTGCTTCCTGGATCATGTCCGGGCCAAAGAGTTTTCTTTCCCCGGTTTCTGACCAGTTAAGAGGGGTTCGACACTTTCGTCCATAGAGAACTTCGAAAGGAGCTTTGCCCAAGTTAGCTTGATAACTATTGTTATAAGTGAATTCGGCGAATGGAAGGCATTTCTCCCAATCCATACCGAAAGAGATGACAGAAGCTTGGAGCATGTCTTCCATAATTTGATTGACTCGTTCTACTTGACCACTTGATTGAGGGTGGAAGGCGGTGCTAAAGGAGAGACGAGTTCCCATAGTATTTTGGAAACTTTCCCAAAATCGAGAGGTGAAGAGACTTCCACGGTCTGAGTTAATCTCCAATGGAACACCATGAAGAGACACTATTCGGGAGATGTACAAGTCAGCTAGCTGGCTAGCGTTTATACTCTCACGAACAGGTAGGAAATGGGTGTAACGCCCCAAGACCGACGCTTCAGATGCCTTCCATGTTTTTCGTTATCGTCGCGTGTATTTATTTGTTTGTTGCATTCATCATCGCATCATACGCATTGCATCCGCATGTTTTCTTAAACTCGTGGTCCTTTCGTAGTTGTCGCGTCCCCCTGCCTTCGTTAACCGTTCCGAGACCAACCGGGTTTTCGATTCCCTCTTGTTAAACCACCTAATCCCTCTTTGCGCAGTGCATCGAACCCCTTCGCAACCATGCCCGAAACTTCCCCGAACCCGAACCGCACGGTCATGGCTAGTGGGTCCGGAACAATCCCGAGATATCCTAAACATCATCCGTTCTTTGTTTAGACCACCCGAAGCCGTCCGATCAAAACCTAGGGGCTCAAATCCCCTCTCATATTATCCACCTACTATATATAGTGGGCAGCCCCTAACCAAATCAGACCAAACCCTAGATTTTAGGACCCTTGTCCCATCCATCCTCCTAGCCGCCGCCACTCCTCCTGTCTCCTCCTCCTTGGGATCCCCTCCCGATCCAAACTTCCAACCGAAGCCGCCACCTTCCTCCTCGTTTTCCAGATCGGGCCAACCACAACCCACCAATCCATCGATCCACTACCTCCCTCGATTCCCCATCCAACCACCTACCCGAGCTTCTTCCTCCATGGAGTCGTCGCCATCGGCGCACCCAGCCACCTGGACCTCGCCCCGTCTTCCTCGTCGACCAGGACCGGCCTCGTCCCTCTCTCTCTCTCCCTTCGTTCTCCTCCTTCTGTCTCTCTCGGGCTCTCAATTTCTCTCTCTTTCTCGCCAGGTACAGGAACAAGAGGAGCTCGCCCCTGCTGCCATGGCCACCGGTGACCAGAGCCGTGGGTACTCTCCTTCCCGTTCCGTGCGGTCGAAGCTCGTCCGCCCCAGCCTTCAGCCAGCCTTCGGCGACGCCACCGCCGACAAGGGCCTCGCCATGGCCGCTGAATGGAGCTCTGCCTCCATGGATCCTCGCCTTCGCTCCTCCTCACCTCGTCCGCGTGGCCGGGATCACGTCAAGTCCGCCTCCGTCGTCCTCTGCATCGCAGCCATGTAGCCCTGCAAGCAGCAGCTCCACCGGAGCTCCCTCCGCTATCGAGCCCCTCTTTCTCCCTGGTTCTCCTTCCTACTCCTCCTCACCTTCCCCTCTTTTCGTTTTCCCCTGCCATGGCCTCTCTGCTCACGTCACTCTCTCTGCAGTAGCAAGACGACGCCGCCGTCCTCTGCATCGCCATGGACGCGTAGCTGGAGCTCCGCGCCCCGCCTTGGCTCCGCCCCGCCAGATTCGCGTCGCCGGCCCCTCCCGGAATCACGCCAAGTCCCTCGCTGCCGCTCCTCTGTTTTGTTCGAGCAGAGGAGCTCGAACTGCTCGCCCGCGTTGACGGAATATCCTATTTGATGCTCTCTGCGTCAAGCTGTTGAGGCTTCGCATAAGAAGCTGGCGATCGAACCGTGAACTGGGCCGGCCCATTTACAGTGTTCGCGTTTCCGGTTTTGGGAATCTTCTAGAGTATCCCAGCCGGTTTTTTCTGGTTTTGGGAAGCTTCTAGAAGGTTCCCTGAACCGTTTTTTTCCTTTTTTTTGGTTTTTAGCTCTCTTTTTTACGTTTTTCTGTTTATTTTTCTACTTTATTTTCTCCTTTTCTTTTCCTTTTCTGTTTCATTTTTTCGTTTCTTTTTTATTTTCAATTTTTTTTGAAAAAAGTTTATATTTCAAAAATTGTTCGTAAACTTAAAAAAATTGTTCCCACTTTTAAAAACGTTCATTTTTTCAAAAATGGTCGTGTTTTCCAAAATTGTTCATAAATTCAAAAAATATTTGCATTTTAAACAAAATGTTCTAAGATTTAAAAAATGTACGTATTTTCCCTTTTTTGGTTTTCTTTTTTACTTCGTGATTTTCAAAAAATGTTCTGATTTTCGAAATGTGTTCACTATTTTGAAAACAAATTATGTTTTTGAAAATTTGTTCGCAAACTCAAAATATGTTCAAGGAATTTGAAAAAATGTTCTCATTTCTAATTTTTTTTTCATAAATTTGAAAATGTTCTGCAATTTCAAAAAACGTTCGAGCCTTTTCAATTTTGTTCACATACTAAAAAAATGTCCTCATATGCATACTAAAAATTTTGGAAAGTGATTGTGTTTCACATAACATTCCGTTTTTTGAAAAGAGAAATTACTTTCGAAATTCCTAAAGTAATTCGGATCTGCAAAGCGTGTCTGGTTCTTTATGTCTGATGCTAAGTTATGAGGACATTCGAGTACCAGGTCAGCTGGTAGGAACACATCGTCTGGATCACTCCACCGTGTGTTCGAATCCCCGCCATTGAAATATTTTTTGAGCAATGCTCATTCGTGTCGATCGCCATCTTCATGGGCCGGCCCAGCCGGGGACGCTCCTGTGCGAAACCGCAACAACTTGACGCAGAGAGCGTCCAATAGGAGGTCCCCGCGTTGACCGCGTCCAGCATGCCAAGGCCCAGCGCCTCTTCCATCGACTGGGCTTGGCCCAATGTGAGCAGCTCCCCCAGCCTCCAGTTTCAGCCCGCATCATTTTTTTCCAGTTCTGGACGTTTAATCAATTATCCCAGGATTTACTGTTTTGTAGAAAAACCCTCTTTGTCATGCATATAATAACTTATTAATCATGCATCATATGTAAATAATTTATATATGAAAAATGCTTAGAATTTCATCTAGTTTCATAATATGCTGCTTTCATGCATGTTTAAAATGTTTAAAATGCTGTTTGATAAAATTTGCTCATATGCCATGCTAAAATGATTTAATTCATAACTAATTAACCGTACCTCGGAATTTTATAAATTTTATATGTAAATGGGGTGGAAAAATGCATAGATTAACATGGTAGCATTACTTTGTATGTTTAACAAGTCTAAAATTGTGTTATACGCAGAACAGTATCAAATTCGAAATATGCATATGAGGATTTTCCGGAATTGTTGTTTGTTGTTTCCGGCCTCATTTAAATTGCCTAGATAGGTAGTTTTCATATGTTTCATCTCTTGCCATGTTAAAAACATTTAATATTGTTGGGTATATAACCGAGAGAGAACTAAATAATTGATGTGGTGTCTCGTCAGTATGCAACTCGTTGCATAGTGAGCTCCACTTAATTTGTAGTGTCGTTTGTTGCACTTTGTCATGTCATGCCTATTTAAACCGGACATGCATCATACTTGATTGTGCATCATGTCATGTTGATGTGATGGTTGTTTACTATGTTGTTTGTTTCTTTCCGGGTTGCTTCTCTCGTTAGCTTCGGTTTCGTTCCGAGTTGTTAGGATTCGTTCGACTACATCCGTTTGTCTTCTTCATGGACTCGTTCTTCTTCCTAGCGGGATTTCAGGCAAGATGACCATACCTCGAAATCACTTCTATCTTTGCTTGCTAGATTGCTCGCTCTTTTGCTATGCCTATGCTGCGATACCTACCACTTGCTTTTGCATGCCTCCCATATTGTTAAGCCAAGCCTCTAACCACCTTGTCCTAGCAAACTGTTGTTTGGCTATGTTACCGCTTTGCTCAGCCCCTCTTATAGCGTTGTTAGTTGCAGGTGAAGATGAAGGTTGTTCCTTGTTGGAACATGGATATTTGTTGGGATATCACAATATCTCTTATTTAATTAATGCATCTATATACTTGGTAAAGGGTGGAAGGCTCGACCTTATGCCTGGTGTTTTGTTCCACTCTTGCCGCCCTAGTTTCCGTCATATCGATATTATGTTCCCGGATTTTGCGTTCCTTACACGGCTGGGTGATTTATGGGACCCCCTTGACAGTTCGCCTTGAATAAAACTCCTCCAGCAAGGCCCAACCTTGGTTTTACCATTTGCCACCTAAGCCTTTTTCCCTTGGGTTCTGCAGACTCAAGGGTCATCTTTATTTTAAACCCCCGGGCCAGTGCTCCTCTGAGTGCTGGTCCAAACTAGAGCACCGTGCGGGACCGTCCCTTGGCAACTTGGGTTATGTTGGTACCTGTACGCTTAGCTTATCCGGTGTGCCCTGAGAACGAGATATGTGCAGCTCCTATCGGGATTTGTCGGCACAGCGGGCGGTCTTGCTGGTCTTGTTTTACCATTGTCGAAATGTCTTGTAGCTGGGATTCCGAGACTGATCGGGTCTTCCCGGTAGAAGGAATATCCTTCGTTGACCCTGAGAGCTTGTGATGGGATAAGTTGGGACACCCCTGCAGGGTATTATCTTTAGAAAGCCGTGCCCGTGGTTATGAGGCAGATGGGAATTTGTTAATGTTCGGTTGTAGAGAACCTGAAGTTGACCTTAATTAAAATACATCAACCGCGTGTGTAACCGTGATGGTCTCTTTTCGGTGGAGTCCGGGAGGTGAACACGGTTCTTGTGTTATGGTTGTGCGTAAGTAGTTTCAGGATCACTTCTTGATCACTTCTAGCTTCTCGACCGTTGCGTTACTTCTCTTCTCGCTCTTATTTGCGTATGTTAGCCACCATATATGCTTAGTGCTTGCTGCAGGTCCACCTCATTACCCCTTTCCTACCCATAAGCTTAAATAGTCTTGATCGCGAGGGTGTGAGATTGCTGAGTCCCCGTGACTCACAGATACTTCCAACAACCAGTTTCAGGTGCCGACGATGACACCGTGCAGGTGACGCAACCGAGCTCAAGGAGGAGCTCGATGAAGATCGTGTTCGTTGTGTTGTTTCATTTCAGTTGATCAGTAGTGGAGCCCAGTTGGGGTCGATTGGGGATCTGTGTAGCATATGGGGTAGTCTTCTTTTATTTTGGTTCCGTAGCCGGACCTTGTGTGTATCTGGTTGATGTATTGTTATATTCTTGTATTGTGTGACGTGGCGATTGTAAGCCAACTATGTATCCCTTTCCCTTATGTATTACATGGGTTGTGTGAAGATTACCTCACTTGCGACATTGCTTTCAATGCGGTTATGCCTCTAAGTCGTGCTTCGACACGTGGGAGATATAGCCGCATCAAGGGCGTTACAAGTTGGTAATCAGAGCCATCCCCGACTTAGGAGCCCCCTGCTTGATTGAATCGCTGACTTTGTTGAGTCTAGAACAAAATGTTTTGAGTCTTAGGATTATATATATCGGAGAGTAGGATTCTTTTTACTCCTTAGTCCCTTCGTCGCTCTGGTGAGGCCTCCTGACGTAGATGTTTTGACTTTCCTCTCCTCAAATTTCACTAAAAAAAATTAGGATCACGCGGGTATCTTGGAATCGTTTCGATGGATTTGTGACGAGAACATTGTTCTTGGCGCCTCCTGACATTTAGGGGTTGTGGCAGTGTCTCGGGGAGTTGAGCTCCAAGGTGTTGTCGTCACAATTTTATCGTTGCAGTTCTGGAATACCTGAGTTTTGCCGACATCGAAAATCTCTTTTATGCATTTGTTGGTGAGATCACCTCGACGCCACCCAGTACTGGGGCGGGAGTTCGGGAGTATTGCCATAACTCGTATAACGGATGCTTTTCGAAGGTTGAGGTAAATGATTCCCGAAGGTTTCTTGGTTATGTGTTGAAGGATGGATACAGTTGGATCTAGGTATTGTTAGTTTGGGTGATATATTTTGTGTCCCCTGTATCCCCAACAGCTGATTGCATAACCAGAAAGTTTCGGGAGTTTATAAGTGGGAATTCAAGTAGCTCCTAGAATATCTTTCCAACAGACACATGATACGATATGGGATCTATCATATGTTTGTTTCCGGCTTATTCTACAAGCCAAATCCTTTGTTTTTGTTTTGTTTTGTGGTAGTCGAGTTGCTTCAAAGCCAAGTGTTGATTCCATACCTTTCCTAAGCGGTGTTCTCATGTTTCTATGGGAGTGCTAATCCTTCTTGTTCATCAAGGTTGTCTTTTCAATCCTTTCCAACCGGTGTGTTTCTCTTTAAGTAAATCCAATCATTCCAACATTCCCAAGATCAATTCTAAGATTTTTCTCAACGGTGTTCGTTTCATCCGACCCAAGTTGCTTTTGTTTTCCCACCCTCCCACCCTTTTCTTCAAGGACTCAGATTTCTCAAACAAGTATCCTTTTTATTGATGGGAAGTCTCTCCATTCTTTTCCGTCAATGTTCTTATCCGGTGATTCTCAGGAAGATACTAACGGAGCCTTAACTTCATCATTATCCGTTCTCTTTCTTTTCCGGTGGATTCAATTCAAGCCTTCAGTGTTTATCACATTCCTTTCCTCGTTTCGAATGCTTTCTCATGCCGGTACAACTCTAAATCATTCTTCTCGTGCTATTCAATTGTTCCGGAGTGCTGAAGATGCCTCAGGAGATTCGTGTTTTCATTCCTAATCCATTCAAGCTATTCCGAGGTTGTTATCTCATTCAAGTCATTTAATTCAACCAGTGCAATCTCTCTTTTAAATCGTTCAACGGTGTATCTTTGGAGTGGGCCCTAACCCACAGGTCTTTTTCCAGGATCTTACCTGACTCTTCTAATTTTCCCGGAGCTATTCCCAAATTCATTTAAAAGTTTGACGTAAGAATGAATTTTCATCAGTCAGATGTCTTTCTCCAAGATCTTTCAAATTCTTTTCATCGTTGGTTCAACCTTCTAATTTTCATTCCGGAGTGCCTCAATAATTCATGGTGCCGTATCTCGTCGTCATCTCAGATTTTGAAGACCGAAGAAGAGTTTCTCTTAAATTTTGCTCCATTCTCTTCAAGATTCATGGTTCTAGCTTGATGCCATCCTCTCATAATTATTTTCGTTTGCGAGAATTCTTTTCACACCCACCCGGAGCATTTCATGAGTTCTTTCCATTTTATTCCTACGAATGCCATCATTTCGGTTTTATTCATTCTCAGCTTTCAGCTCTCGTTCTCCAAATCTTAGCGGTGCATCATTCAAGTATTCTCTAGTCAGTTCATGATCTCTTCGTTTCACTTGTATCTAAATTCTCTCAAGTATCTTCGTTCATTTTCCAATTGCTCCTGGCGATGCGTTCGTCTTCTTCGCTCGTTCTTTTAATCCTTACGGTGGTTCGTCCAACATTCCTCTTCCGTCGTTATCGTATCAATGCATTCGTGCTTTCCAAATCCTACCGGTGGTTCGTTGAAGACCTTACTAAGTTTGCGCCATATCTATCTTAATCCTTTCTACGAGAATAAGTAGTATGCGAAATCCATTGCTTGTCATCAATTTAATTGGTGAAGGGTGAGCATAATGTAATTCTTATTCTTGTTTCATCGAGTAAATTCAATTCCTTATTCCGGAGGTTCATCAAAATTCTTGATTTCATTTGTTCATCTTTCTTTCCGGAGTTCCAAGTTTGCTCGGTTATATCATTCCAAAGCTTCATCTTATCACTGCAAGGCTTCACCTTGTGTTTTCAACTTCTCTTTCTTTCTATCATCCTTTTTACCGGAGTTCTTCATGGAGGCTCTACATGGTGGTTCGTCAAGGATTCTTTTCATTCTTCATTTGTTCTTCAAGATTTTCTCGGAGTTAAGATCCGCCAAGCTATACTCTAAAATAAACATGGTGTTCAACACATGTCTTGTTTTGAGGATTCAATCATTCATCATCTTGCATTTCAAAGTGCAATTCGCTCTACCTTATCATTTGAGGTGGTGTTATGTCTTTCTTGACAATTTGAGTTCGCGTTTCATGATTCACAAGTTTTCAAGAGTGACATATTTAAATCCATGATTTTCTCTTCGCCTAAGAGATCTTTTCAACTAATCAATCTCTTGTTGGAGTTATATTGGGTTATATTTCACCTACAACCTTCCCTAAGGAATGTTGCTATTGTGGTGTTTATCAATGACCCAATTTTCGCCTTCTCATCTCGGTGAAGAAGTTTTCATCTCCTTGTTGATCTCAATCCAATCTAATTGTTTTCCATAGTGGCATGTATTCACCTCTAAGTTTTGAGTTGTTTCTCTCGTTAGCTTCGGTTTCGTTCCAGAGTTGTGAGGATTCGTTCGACTACATCCGTTTGTCTTCTTCATGGACTCGTTCTTCTTCCTAGCGGGATTTCAGGCAAGATGACCATACCTCGAAATCACTTCTATCTTTGCTTGCTAGATTGCTCGCTCTTTTGCTATGCCTATGCTGCGATACCTACCACTTGCTTTTGCATGCCTCCCATATTGTTAAGCCAAGCCTCTAACCACCTTGTCCTAGCAAACCGTTGTTTGGCTATGTTACCGCTTTGCTCAGCCCCTCTTATAGCATTGTTAGTTGCAGGTGAAGATGAAGGTTGTTCCTTGTTGGAACATGGATATTTGTTGGGATATCACAATATATCTTATTTAATTAATGCATCTATATACTTGGTAAAGGGTGGAAGGCTCGGCCTTATGCCTGGTGTTTTGTTCCACTCTTGCCGCCCTAGTTTCCGTCATATCGGTATTATGTTCCCCGGATTTTGCGTTCCTTACACGGTTGGGTGATTTATGGGACCCCCTTGACAGTTCGCCTTGAATAAAACTCCTCCAGCAAGGCCCAACCTTGGTTTTACCATTTGCCACCTAAGCCTTTTTCCCTTGGGTTCTGCAGACTCAAGGGTCATCTTTATTTTAACCCCCCGGGCCAGTGCTCCTCTGAGTGCTGGTCCAAACTAGAGCACCGTGCGGGACCGTCCCTTGGCAACTTGGGTTATGTTGGTACCTGTACGCTTAGCTTATCCGGTGTGCCCTGATAACGAGATATGTGCAGCTCCTATCAGGATTTGTCGGCACAGTGGGCGGTCTTGCTGGTCTTGTTTTACCATTGTTGAAATGTCTTGTAGCTGGGATTCCGAGACTGATCGGGTCTTCCCGGTAGAAGGAATATCCTTCGTTGACCGTGAGAGCTTGTGATGGGCTAAGTTGGGACACCCCTGCAGGGTATTATCTTTCGAAAGCCGTGCCCGCGGTTGGTAGATGGGAATTTGTTAATGTCCGGTTGTAGAGAACCTGAAGTTGACCTTAATTAAAATACATCAACCGCGTGTGTAACCGTGATGGTCTCTTTTCGGCGGAGTCCGGGAGGTGAACATGGTTCTTGTGTTATGGTTGTGCGTAAGTAGTTTCAGGATCACTTCTTGATCACTTCTAGCTTCTCGACCGTTGCGTTACTTCTCTTCTCGCTCTTATTTGCGTATGTTAGCCACCATATATGCTTAGTGCTTGCTGCAGCTCCACCTCATTACCCCTTTCCTACCCATAAGCTTAAATAGTCTTGATCGCGAGGGTGTGAGATTGCTGAGTCCCCGTGACTCACAGATACTTCCAACAACCAGTTTCAGGTGCCGACGATGACACCGTGCAGGTGACGCAACCGAGCTCAAGGAGGAGCTCGATGAAGATCGTGTTCGTTGTGTTGTTTCATTTCAGTTGATCAGTAGTGGAGCCCAGTTGGGGTCGATCGGGGATCTGTGTAGCATATGGGGTAGTCTTCTTTTATTTTGGTTCCGTAGCCGGACCTTGTGTGTATCTGGTTGATGTATTGTTATATTCTTGTATTGTGTGTCGTGGCGATTGTAAGCCAACTATGTATCCCTTTCCCTTATGTATTACATGGGTTGCGTGAAGATTACCTCACTTGCGACATTGCTTTCAATGCGGTTATGCCTCTAAGTCATGCTTCGACACTTGGGAGATATAGCCGCATCAAGGGCGTTACAATGGGCTACTTTGGAAAGACGATCAACAACAACGAAGATAGCATTATTCCCTCTCTTGGTCCTGGGAATCCCGGTAATGAAATCCATACCGATTTTATCCCATTTCCATTCAGGAATAGCCAAAGGTTGAAGGGTGCCAGCAGGCCGTTGATGCTCTGCTTTAACACGATGATAGACGTCGCAACTAGCAACATATTGAGCGATTTCCCTCTTCATCCTAGTCCACCAAAACCTCTGGCGTAGGTCTTGATACATTTTAGTACTACCGGGATGAATGGTGAGAGGGGATTCGTGAGCTTCCTTAAGGATCAATCGCCTCAGGTTGCGTACCTTGGGAACCACTAGGTGGCCTCCAAAGAACACAACACCTTGATCATCAACGGAGAAACTACCAGCGACTCCTTTCTTGATGTTTCTCTTGATACGGGAGATTCCCGGATCTACCTTCTGTGCTTTGATGATCCGATCCGTAAGGGTAGGTTTCGCCACCAGGGTGGATAGGAATCCTCGAGGAACAATGTGAAGGTTAAGCTTACGGAATTCCTCGTGGAGAAGTGGTTGACTTTGTTGTAACATCAAGTTGTTACAATAAGATTTATGACTTAGCGCATCAGCCATGACATTGGCTTTGCCCGGGGTGCAAGTTATTCCTAAGTCATAATCTGTGATCAACTCGATCCAACGTCTTTGCCTGAGATTCAAATCCGGTTGGGTGAAGATGTATTTCAGACTTTGGTGATCGGTGTAAATCTCGCAACGATTACCGAGAAGGTAATGTCTCCATGTTTTGAGTGCATGGACTACAGCTACAAGCTCTAGATCATGTGTGGGATAGTTATCCTCATGTGGACGCAACTGTCGAGAAGCGTAGGCAATCACATGATGATCTTGCGTGAGTATGCAACCTAGTCCTTGTCGCGAGGCGTTGCAATAGATAACAAAATCCTTAGAAAAATCTGGCAGCACAGGTACGGGAGCAGATGTCAAGCGTCCACTCGAACTTTTTATCTTTCTTGAGGAGTTCAGTTAGAGGTTTAGCAACCTTGGATAAATTCGACGAAGCGGCGACAGTAGCTCGCTAAGCCAAGGAAACTCCAAACTTGCTTGACCGTTTTAGGTGGAGTCCAATCAAGAACGGTTTGAACTCGCTCGGGATTGACAACAATACCCTTACCAGAGATTACGTGGCCTAGATAGGTCACTTCTCGCAACCAGAATTCACACTTGGAGAATTTGGCATAAAGGCGATGCTCTCGAAGTTTCATCAATACTAGCCTTAGATGCTCGACATGTTCTTCCTCATTCTTGGAGTAGATGAGTATATCATTGAGGTATACCATGACGAATTTATCCAAATACTCCATGAAGATCGAGTTCATTAACCGAGAGAAGGTGGCTGGGGCATTGGTTAACCTGAAGGACATGACGGTGTACTCGTATTGGCCATAACAAGTGACAAAGGCCGTTTTAGGAATGTCCCCGTTCTTGATTTTGATTTGATGGTAGCCCAACCTCAAATCCATTTTGGAAAAGACTGAGGATCCAGCGAGCTGATCATATAGATTGTTGATCCTGGGAGCGGATACTTGTTCTTGATAGTGACCAAGTTGACAGGTCGGTAATCTACAACCATCCAATCCGTTCCATCCTTCTTCTTGATGAAGAGGACGTGGCAAGCCCATGGAGAAGAACTAGGACAGATGAAACCCTTTTTCAAGGACTCATCGAGTTGTTTCTTAAGCTCGGCTAGTTCTAGGGGTGCCATCTTATAGGGTCTTCTAGAGATTGGAACGGTTCCTGGTACAAGGTCTATCACGAACTCGACATCCATGTCAGGTGGAACACCTGGCAGTTCTTCTAGAAAGACATCCGGGAAGTCACGGACTACCAGAATAACTTCAAGGTATGGAAGAGGGTTGGCATTTAGGGAGTAGAGCTAATGCTCAGACACTCGGGTCAAAACATTGACTGTCTTTCCCGATGGATGGGTGAGTTGAATAGTTCTAGTAGAGCAATCAATCTTAGCATAATGGGCTGACATCCAGTCCATACCCAAGATGATGTTTATGTCTGAGGACTTGAGAGCTATCAGTGATGCAAGGAAAACCAATCTATTCAGGACCCTGATTCTAAGTCACACTGATCTAGCCTGTAACACCTCATATCACTTTGCGGCCTCACACGCGGTATTCCCACGGGTGTCGCCTTACCATGGCCCGGGACCGTTTGCGCCTTTTGGCTCACGTATATGATAGTGTCACTAGCATCCATATGACAGAGAACCCGGGCCGACATGGCTAGTCATGAACCCAAAGCGGCGCTAACTTACGGGGACATGCATACATGAATCAACATTGAGCATGTCGGTCAGCATTGTGTGAATCCGGGTTGTAGCACTGGGCTAACAGGACTCCGGGAACCCGGGCTATAGCAGGCTAGGCAGGACTCTGGATGTCACCGCGTGACATTTCCCCGAAGGGACAGACACAGGAACGAAGTGAAACACATGCCGGCCAGTCTAAGTGTTCCGGAGCAGTAGTGCTGGGCTACCAGGACTCCGGTAAACCGGGCTGTAGCGGACTACCAAGGCTAAGTGGAGACAGCAGACTACATTTCCCCATAAGAGAGGCTGCCAAGGATAAACAACTAGATTGTCAGATCCCACACATACCAAGCATTTCAATCATACACACAATATGCTCGATATGTGTAAATACAACATGGCATCACAACAAAACTCTACAACTGAAAGTACTTTATTTAAAAGCTCCGGAGAGCCACACATGACATGTTCATACAGGTAGGGGTAACACGACCCAACACTCAAGTCATACAAACATACAAGCACACGCGGAAGAAAACTTGTCTGAGTACAGACAACTAGAAAGAAAGAAGGCTTGACGAAGCCTGTCTATCTACAAGGCCCTTCACAAGCTCAGGGTCACCACCTGGGTGGCAAGTCACTCGTCAACGTCGAGATCTACATAGAACCCTTCGGAGGGGGTGGTGTTCTCTTCTGCAACAACTATTAAAGCAACATGAGTACAAAGGTACTCAGCAAGTCTTACAACAGATCCTACTATACATGCACATTCTGAAGAAGGGTAGTGGAGTTATTGCAGCAAGCCAGCTTTGACTCTTGGCTAGGCTATCCTACGGTTGACACAACATGTAAATAGTTTTTGCACACGAGTCCACTAATCACCATCACAATACTCCACCGTGGATCCTCCCTCGTCATCCTACGAGAGGGCCATCCACGACACTCACACTTATCTTGAGTCTTTTAGTAGTAACCATTAACTTGTCTATGAACTGCATAAGCGACCAAGTAGTCCTTTACCGCGGACGCGGCTATTCAAATAGTTTTATACCCTGTAGGTGTGTACTTCTTCACACACGCTTCCACCACTTATCGCTGTTTAAACGACATGTACTCGGTAACTTTCAAGCGGAAGCTCAGCGAGGGTGTCGGGAATGACCTGACTAAACACACGATTCCCTAGTCCAGGTTTATTGCCTATTCGGGTTCCATCCACAAGGAAATCCGGCCGGGGTGTCCTCAATGGCCCCAAACAATGTGTTCAGGGTTCCCGAGACACCGGGTGACTCGGTACACCGTGCCACATGCCTACCGCATCACAGCCGACCCCTAAGGTCAGCGCTGCGCACAGTCTCCAGCATACTACAAACACCAGAAACTACTTGCAACTCCTGGACAGAGGACAAGAGTGGTTAATAGCTCGAGAGGGTCCATTGGTTTCGGGCCCAACGCGTGGTAGTAGCTGATCTTAAATCACACATACAGATCTCAGTTCTTAAGGATGGCCTCAATGAAACAACCCACCATGTACTCCTGCATGGCCTCTCATCGATACCTTTACCAAAACATGTTCAACACTTCACTCTCATTACCGACACAACCATTCACTCTAGTCCATCACCCAGATGAGCCATACCTGACACAACTCTAAGCATAGCAGGCATAGCATGGTAGGAAACACAAACATGGCTCAATCAACTCCTACACATGCTAGTGGGTTTCATCTAGTTACTGTGGCAATGACAGGTCATGCAGAGGAAATGGGTTCAACTACCGCAACACACAACAGTTTGAAACGTTGTTGTCTTAATACAGTAAACGAGAGTAGAAACGAGAAGATGGGTTTGTATCAAAATGATCAATGGGTTGCTTGCCTAATGGAGTGGTAGTAGGATACTGCCCTTCAGTCGGATATTCGTGGGTATCCTCGGAGGCAGAACCTACCACGAAAGACACATCGAAACACAATCATCACATGGCAATATGCAAAAATATGATGCATGCTATGACATGGCAAAATGAGTGTGTTTTGGCTAATGCAACCTAGAACAGATTGGTTTGAGTTCATTTGAATCAAAGATTCAAATGCAAACAAAAAATAAGAGGTCATATTAGTGCATTAACTTGTTTCGTATAAACAGCAAGGTTAAAGTTTTCTGACATGCATGAAAGAAGTTCAGATGGAAAGATTGAATTTTTCTGATCAAAATTCATATATAAACCTTTGCATTTGGAGTTACAGATTAATTTCTATGAATTATTGAAGTTTGTAGCATTTTCTAGAATTTCTGTATAAGAATAAATCCAGTAAATGATTTATTGCGTCAGCATTGCATCAGGGTGACGTTACCAGTCAACGGGGACGGACCGGGTCAAACCTGACCAGTGGGTTCCGCGTGTCAGTGTCATTAGACTAACTAATTTTAGTTAGTCCTAATCCTAGGTTAATTAGCAGGGCTGGGCCCCACTTGTCATTGACCCAGGGGAGGTCAAACCCCCTGGTCAAACCGGGCTAACCACCGGCGTTTAGCCGCCGGCGGTAGCAGACGAGGCGGAGGGCTTGGGCTTGCTGCTCCAGGGACCAAATGGCCAACGGAGAGTGGCTACGGGGAGCTAGAGCTCACCCGCGCCCGTTGCAGCAAGCAGCAGCAGGTAGGGCGGCCGGAGCTCATCAGAAACGAGCTCGAGGTGGCGGCTGGCGTTCGAGTGCGCGCGGCGATGCGGTTGCAGTGGCCGTGCCAGCGTGGGCATGGCACCTACGGGCTCTACACAGCACGGTGAGCAGGTTGGGCACTACAGCCGGTCCATTAGATGGCTGGGGGCACGTCGGCGAAGAGAGCAGGCGGCAGCGCCTGCAGGTGATAGAAATGCGACAGCTACGATGTGCGGCAGTGATAACGGAGAGGGGGAGGAGAGGCAGAAGCTCACGGCGAGTCAGACGAACGGGTCAGAGGAGTCGGGGACGAGCCAGAGCGAGCGGGGCGGCGAAGTGGATCTCCAGCGATGGGTGGTGAAGACGAAGTCGGTGGAGGTGGTGCAGGGCGTGCGAGCGCTCGGGGCTCGGCCTGCTCGATGAGGCGGACGACGGGGAAGATCTTGGACACGGCGAGACGATGAGGGGGTGATGGTGGCTGCGGGTTTCACGTCGGTGCGAGCGCGGCAGCGTCGGCCAGGGTGGAAGAGGGCGAGGGAGAGGTGCAGGGGGGCGAATGGGGTGTCGGTGAGGTTGGGGCGGCACCGAGGAGGCGTTTCGAGGCGTTGCACTGGCGCGGGCAGGCAGGCAGGGAGGTGGCGTGGCGAGCTCGGCAACGTCGCGGTGTCCCTCCTCTGCCTACTGGCAGAGGTAGGTGATGGCTGGCACAGGCCAGATGGGCCGGGCCAGCCAGGTAAGTGGCCTCTGGCCTTTCTCTCTTTCTCTCTCTCTCTCTCTCTCTCTCTCTCTCTCTCTCTCTCTCTCTCTCTCTCTCTCTCTCTCTCTCTCTTTCTCTTTCTAATTTGTTTTTTGTTTTCTAATTTTCTACAACTGTTGGGCTTTATTAAAAATACTAGAATGTTTCCAGAAATCTTGAAAACAATTGTGGGTTCTGTTGGGATTATTCCTAACAGCCCACACTTAATTCCAGAATCATTTGGGCATTTAAAATATTTTAGGGCATTTAAATGCCCAAATGCAAATAGGTAATGATTTAATCCAGTGACCTTAAGATGACCTAGAAAATTGTGCACCAGTTTTGGCAGAGGTTTAAGACCAAGGCAAAGATGATGGACATTTTATAAGGGCTGTCGGTGTCAAAACCGGCGGATCTCGGGTAGGGGGTCCCGAACTGTGCGTCTAGGCCAGATGGTAACAGGAGACAAGGGACACAAAGTTTTACCCAGGTTCGGGCCCTCTCGATGGAGGTAAAACCCTACTTCCTGCTTGATTAATATTGATGATATGGGTAGTACAAGAGTAGATCTACCACGAGATCAAGGAGGCTAAACCCTAGAAGCTAGCCTATGGTATGATTGTTGTATGATGAAGTTGTTGTCCTACGGACTAAAACCCTCTGGTTTATATAGACATCGGATAGGGTTAGGGTTACACAAAGTCGGTTACAATGGTAGGAGATCTTGAATATCCGCATCGCCAAGCTTGCCTTCCACGCCAAGGAAAGTCCCATCCGGACACGGGACAATGTCTTCAATCTTGTATATTCATAGTCCAGGAGTCCGGCTGAAGGTATAGTTCGGCTATCCGAACACCCCCTAATCCAGGACTCCCTCAGTAGCCCCTGAACCATGCTTCAATGACGACGGGTCCGGCGCGCAGATTGTCTTCGGCATTGCAAGGCGGGTTCCTCCTCCAAGTTCTTCATAAAAGATTGTAAACACCAAGAGTAGTGTCCGGCTCTGCAAAATAAGTTCCCACATATTGCCATAGAGAGAATAACATTAACACAAATCTAATCTACTGACGTATTCCGTAGCGTGACATCACACTACGGCCAAGCCCTTATTCGAATCGTTTTTACTTTTCCACCTCAGCACGTTTTGCGAGGCGGTTTCCTTGGCACGTCTTGTCAAAGCAGAGATCGTGTCCCCCATTTACAGGATTCTCATCAATACGGACGTGGGTAACCCAACCGCGCCATTTATCACGGCGCTTGGGAGGCAAGCGAGTTTTACTAGGCCGATGGGGACGCATAGCCACATCCGCCCATATAAGGGGATAAGGATCCACCTTTTTACCTACGCCTTCTTCCTCCTTTGCCTATCCATCTTCCGCGCACTCGAGCTCCAGCGCCCAAGCCCGCACTTCCCACCTCAACCTTCCCCAGCAATGTCCGGAGTGGGAGGCAGATGGATGGTCTCCTCCGTCACGGAAGGCCATGTCAAAAAGCTAAGGAAGGCCGGATACTTGTCCAAAGACATTGCGCACTGGCTTCCCGAGGAGGGGAAACTTCTCCCCACCCCAAGGCCCCATGAGAGGGTAGTATTCCTTCCCCACTTCCTCCGCGGACTGGGTTTTCCACTCCACCCATTTGTCCGGGGGCTCATGTTCTACTACGACTTGGATTTCCACGATCTTGCCCCGAACTTCGTCCTCAACATCTCGACATTTATCGTCGTGTGCGAGGCTTTCCTCCGCATCCGCCCCCATTTCGGCCTCTGGCTCAAGACTTTCAACGTCAAGCCCAAGGTGGTGCGCGGCAGCCAGGCGGAGTGCGGAGGCGCCATGGCGGGCAAGATGGCCACGTCCTATGGCTCGAGGGCTCCTTCGTGGAGACCCTAAAGGGGTGGCAATCCGGGTGGTTTTACATCACCAAGCCACGCGATCCGAAATGGATCGCAGCCCCCGAGTTCTGATCCGGACCCCCCATGCGGCTTATGTCCTGGAAAGAGACGGGCCTGTCGTGGGGCGACGAAAAAGAGGTGACCGGATTGCAGACATGCATCCAGTCCCTGGTGAACAAGCCGATCAAGCTTGTTAATGTAGTCCAGGTTATGCTCGTCCGCCAGATCCTCCCATGTCAACAACGGGACTTTAATCTGTGGGAGTTCGACCCGGCGCAGCACCAAACCCTTAACAGGCTCTTTGACACGACGTACGAAGACATCTGGAAGGTGCTAACCAAAGGCGCCGAGGCTCCCGCATCCGCTTGCGAGGACCGCGGATACAGCTCGCAGCGTCACGCTAGCGAGGTAAGCTATTTTCATATTTTACAGGATGTTAAGTTTTTTCATAGTTTGACTTTATGCGGGATCTAAACTCCCTCACCTTTGACAGGCTTGGCAGGTGAAGTCTAGACCGATTAACTGTCTGGCTCCCTTGCCCGAAGACCCAGCCCCTGCTCTCCTAGTGAAGCTGCTGGTTTCAGCGCCTTATGTGATGCTGGAGAAGAAGGCCAAGAAGAAGAAGGCCACGGGGACTCGAAAGAGTGCCCGTAATATGGTGGTGTCAGACTCATCATCCGACGAGTCTGAGACGCTCTCCTCCCATGAGAATGAGGAGGAGGAAGAAGAAACTCTCCCCCTCCAGCGGGGGGAGGAAAGAAAAGGAAGGCCGCCCCAACGGGGGAGGCCGAAGGGTCCAGGAAGAGGAAGACCCCTCCGCCGAACTACTCCCCCGACGCCGAAGAGGACGAAGAGGACGAAGAGGAGTGGCCAGACAGGGCCAAGCGTCCGGCGAAATCATAAGTATTCGGATATCAGAGTAACTCATGACGTTCCTTTGTTGCACAACTTTCCCTAATGTCGAACATAATTATGCAGCCCGCCCCGGGTCGGACTCGACGAGTCGTCGAGCGGCTCCCGGGATTCCTCGGACGTGAACTCAGTTCCGCCCGCTGTCTCCCCCCGCACTGCGGACGACGCAAAAGTGGCGTCGCGACAGGCTCCGGGGCAGGAGGAGGTGGTCCTGGAGGAGCCGCAAGGCGACCTCCCGGACTCCAGGAGTAAAGGGAACAAGACCCCCCGGGCTCCAAGTCCGGCTTTGAGCCGAACACCGCGTCAGAATCTTCAACAGTTCCGGACCGCGGTAGGCAAACTCCTTCCAAGAGGAGCAAGCCTTCTGAGCCGGCGGACTCCGTCCAACCGGAGGCGCCGGACAATCTGCTGGAGGTGCTTGACGGCGCCTCCATCAACGAGGAGCACCGTACTATTATGAGTACGGTGATCCAGAAGGTTCAGTCTGCCAAGAGCGGACTGACTGAAGCTTGCGCTAGCCTTCTAACAGGCTTCGAGGTAAGTAAAAATATGTAAAAAATATTACTGCATAGACAGTAGCCCCTGATGCTCTGTTTGGCGTTCGGAAAGAAAAGCCGAATAGAAGATCTATTAAATTTCGCAGGAGTCTAACAAAAAAGAGTCAATATGCGTATGCAGGCTTCGCTGCTAGCCACCGCCGCACTCACTGCGGAGGTGGGTGCCCTGGAACAGGGCCTCGAGAGGACCGAGCAAGAGCTCGGCCTTGCCAAGCGGCAGCTCAAGGAGAAAGAAGGTAAGAGATACCTTATAGAAAAAGTGTCTATAAAAAGACGCAATTGCAAAAAATGACAGGATTGTAATACTTATTGTAGGGGCCACAACTGAGGTGGTGACCCTCAAGCAGGCGCTGTCCAAGGCCGAGAAGAGAGCGGCCTCGGAGCGCAATGAGCGGGAGAAATTTGAGGCGCAGGTCGGCGAGGCGCAGCAAGAGCTTCAGGCTCTCATGAAAAAACATGAGAGTTTGGAGCTTGACTCTAAAACGCGAGCGTCCGAGCTCGCCGCGGCCGTCAAGACTGCCGAGTCTGCCAAGGCCGAAGCCCAGAAGGCCCTCCAAGAGTTGGAGGAGGTGAAAAAGAGAGCGGCGGGTAAGGCATTCTTTATGAAAAGCAGACATATAAAAGTAAACTACTTGTTACTTACCCGAATCCGGAGTTCTCCAGGGGCATTCGCAGATCTTTCCCGCAGCCGCCGCATTCTACCAAGCCAAAGAGGGCAGCTCGACGGAGAAGGTGTTCTGGTCTCAGTACGCTGAGGCCGGATACCCTGTGCCCTTGAGCGACCAGCTGAAGCAGCTGGTCGAGCTCCACAAGGCGGCCGAACAGGCCATAAAGGGCTTCATAGTTCGGCTGTGGCCTGGAGAGGCCCTGCCTGGGAGCTACTTCGGACTGGTGCGGCGGCTGGTGGAGGCCTGTCCAAGGCTCGAGGTCATCAAGCGCTTTGTCTGCATCGAAGGTGCCCGTAGGGCCCTTGCCCGTGCAAAGGTGCACTGGGGTAAGCTGGACGGTGAGAAGCTTGTGAGGGGCGGGCCACCGCCGGGGAAGGAGCATCGCAAGCCCGAGAACTATTACAAGGATGTTCTTGCTGGTGCCCGCCTTATGGCGGATGAATGTACCAAGGATGTAATTTTTGAATGAACTCGCTCGTGTTTGTCCTGTGCGCTGAAAACTTGTTCATATGCGCTAAGCAATGCTTACAGAATTTAAAATATTATTTTTTGTGCCGCCGTTTATCAAAAAATTGAGAGATGGCCAGTCGTCGGCTTCCGCCCCCATGCCACTAGTGCTGGGG
Source organism: Aegilops umbellulata (assembly GCA_032464435.1). Lineage (NCBI taxonomy): Eukaryota > Viridiplantae > Streptophyta > Magnoliopsida > Poales > Poaceae > Aegilops > Aegilops umbellulata. Next base: position 151,629,256 of record CP136058.1, on the reverse strand, counting down.
TGTTCGGGATAAACTTGAGCGCTCTTTTTCCCATGTTTGGGTCCTTCGAGGGAGGCGCTCAGCACAATGAACAAGGCAATCGGGCTATAATGCTTGAACACTCTCACTTAGCCATAGAACTTTATAATTTTAAATTTCGGGGAAGCCCCTAGTTCAGAAAACCGAGTTCGGGGCGCTATCCACGCCTTGGCCGGACAAAGCCGGCTCCTCGCTCGAAGCGGCATAAGTCTTTAGGGACTCGAAAAACCTCTTGAACAGCGACCGGTCTCTCGCCTCATCATGACAGTTAGTTTTAGCTTTCTCCACTGAGGCGCTTAGCCCAGCTCAACTGGGGCACAATCGCAGTGGTTCTCCTAGTGCTACCTTAGCCGATATAGCGGAACGTAAGGCACCAAAACATAGGAGCCAGGCAAACCCAACTATTGACCCAAATCATGATTCGGAGCCGATGCATATAGTGCTATAAGTTCGGGGTGCCGCACTTATGAAGTGTTCGGACTTCTTACACCATATTAAGGGGTACTGAAGCCCCTGGTGTATTTGCCGTACCACAGTGTACGGGTGCCACATGTCATTAATGAACATATATATAAAAAGAGGATAATGCAAAAAATAGACAAAAAGCTATGCATTGTTTATAAAGAGGCTGCTATCAAAGCAGAACGATACAAATAGTGCGATAAGCAAAAGATATTGGACTATTTAACATGTCCTGGCCAGGGGCAGGCCACGGAATTGTATTCAAAACAGGTATACTGTTCGTAACAGAGACCACCTGGGAGTTCCATAGTGCGGCATGGCTTGTCTGCTTCCCTGGGTCTTGCATCGTTTGTGCGGCAGTTGAATTGCTGAACAGGTCGTCCGAAGTATGGAGTCCTGAAAGTAAGAATTTTTTTTTAAAAAAGAATTCGGCAGCCCCTAGTACGTTTTAGGCCGTATTTTGGGCTTGCCGTTATTGTGCCCCTTCCCCTGCGCCCATGGTATTTCAAGAGCGTAGTTATGTACGCGAAGCACTGGTTTCGCTATGTCGCGAGGGCTGGGGTTGGGGCCGCATTGCTACGCCTGCTCAGAACGTGCCAGGCGGTCTTGTTGTAGGTTACTCCGGGCGCGCTTGGCAGTGTCTGGCTTTTTAACGGCCGGACTGGAGAATTGCCTAAGAAGGCTGCTTTGTACTTCCGCTGCGAGGGCCGCTGTGTGCTCCTCCGTTCGGAGGGAGCGCTCGGTGTTTCCGTTGACCGTAATTACTCCTCGAGGGCCTGACATCTTGAGCTTGAGATATGCGTAGTGCGGCACCACATTTTACTTTGCAAATGCGGTTCGCCCGAGCAGGGCGTGATAGCCACTGCGAAACGGGACTATATCAAAGATTAACTCTTCGCTTCGGAAATTGTCCGGAGATCCGAAGACCACTTCAAGTGTTACTGAGCCTGTACAGTTGGCCTCTACACCTGGTATAACGCCTTTAAAGGTCGTTTTTGTGGGCTTAATCCTTGAGGGATCTATGCCCATTTTCTGCACTGTATCCTGGTAAAGCAGGTTCAGGCTGCTTCCGCCGTCCATGAGGACTCTTGTGAGATGAAATCCATTGATAATTGGGTCGAGAACCAATGCGGCGAAGCCGCCGTGATGGATGCTAGTGGGGTGGTCCGTTCGATCGAAAGTGATCGGGCAGGAGGACCATGGGTTGAACTTTGGGGCGACTGGCTCCATCGCGTATACGTCCCGTAGCGCACGCTTCCGCTCCCTCTTGGGAATGTGGGTTGCGTATATCATGTTCACCGTCCGCACTTGTGGGGGAAAACCCTTCTGTCCACTGTTGTTCGGCGGCCTGGGCTCCTCCTCGTCATTGCTATGCAACCCCTTGTCTTTATTTTCGGCTCTTAGCTTGCCTGCCTGTTTGAACACCCAACAATCCTTGTTGGTGTGATTGCCTGGCCTTTCGGGGGTGCCGTGTATCTGGCACAAGCGGTCGAGTATTCGGTCCAAACTGGATGGGCCCTGAGTATTCTTTTTGAATGGCTTTTTCCACTGACCGGATTTATAGCCTCTGAATCCGGCATTAACTGCTGTGTCTTCGTTGATGTCGCTGCTAATGCGGCGCTTTTGCTTGTTCCGACGTGTCCTACCACTTTTGTCCTTGGTATCCGAATTACCAGGGTTCTTTGCTAGGTTGTTACTGTGAGCTAGCCAGCTGTCTTCTCCCACGCAAAAGCGGGTCATGAGTGTCGTGAGGGCTGCCATGGATTTCGGCTTTTCCTGTCCCAGGTGCTGGGCAAGCCACTCGTCGCGGATATTATGCTTGAAGGCTGCTAGGGCCTCTGCGTCTGGACAATCGACTATCTGGTTTTTCTTTGTTAGGAACCATGTCCAGAATTGCCTGGCTGATTCCTCTGGCTGCTGAATTATGTGGCTTAAGTCATCGGCATTCGGTGGTCGCACATAAGTGCCCTAGAAGTTGTCGAGGAATGCGGCTTCCAGGTCCTCCCAAGAACCGATTGAGTGTGCTGGCAAGCTGTTAAGCCAATGCCAGGCCGGTCCCTTAAGTTTGAGCGGGAGGTATTTGATGGCATGTAGATCATCACCGCGGGCCATGTGGATATGAAGGAGATAATCCTCGATCCATACCGCAGGATCTGTTGTGCCATCGTATGATTCGATGTTTACGGGTTTGAAGCCCTCAGGGATTTTATGATCCATTACTTCATCTGTGAAGCATAGTGGGTGTGCGGCGCCTCTGTACTGGGCTATATCACGACGGAGCTCAGAGGAGCTTTGTCCATTGTGTTCGGCCCGGCCGGATTTATCGTGTCCGGAGTGACGATCACCGTCACGTGCCGTGGGGCGCCCGTGCGATTCGTCGATCGATCTTGTTTGCCTTGCCTTGTCCTCCAGTATATCTCACAGGTCTGGCGCGTTTTCCCGTGCCTTATCATGTTTTGAGCGGCGTCGGGGCATGGATTGAGTGGAGGGCTTAGAAGCCTCTCTGTCGCGGCCACGAGGTGGCCGGTCAGCCATGTCATGCGCTGGTGATGTAGGTGCTTCCTCCTCTAATTGGGGTAGCAGCCTGCGCTTTGGGTAACGCTTGGAGGGGCGTTCGAGTTCATACTCTTCGGCCGCAAGGACTTCAGTCCATCTGTCAGCTAGCAAATCTTGATCAGCTCTTTCTTGAGGCTGCTTGCTGTGGCTAAAAGCCTGCATTTGAAACGCTCTTGTTCGACGGGGTCTGATGGTACGACGAATTCGTCGTCGTCGAGGCTTGCCTCATCTTCGGAGGGAGGCATATAGTCATCATCCTCAACCTCTCGGTCTGCCGCTCTTTCATGAGGGCTGGCTTCTCCATCTTCCTGTGCCGAATCTTGCTGGAGGGGGTGTTCTTCGGCGCTATCTGGGGTAGTATTATCTCCCGTGCCAGAATCACCATTTTTGCTTTGGCGGGATTTAGAGCGGCGCCGCTGGCGCCGGCGCTTTGGCTGTTTCTTGGAAGTATCATGCCCCGCTTTTCCATCGCCATCTCCATCTTTTGGAGCGTCCACCATATATATGTCATATGATGAGGTGGCCTTCCAGCGCCCTACAGGTGCTAGTTCCTGTTCGTCTCCTGCATCGTCGTCCATACCGTCGATGTCTTCGGAGTCGAAGTCGAGCATGTTGGTTAATTTGTCGACAGTGGCTACAAAGTGGGTGGTGGGTGGGCTTTGAATTTCTTCATCGTCCGTATCCCATCCTTGCCGACCATAGTCTGTTGGCGTTCTGGGAACGGGGGTCCCCAGACTTGCCTGCCTGCGGCCCGCGGCGTGGCTCGAATAGAGGCCTGGTACGGCCCACCTTCATCAACGCAAGACTCAAGACCCTCGTGAGGGGCCAAGCCTCGCGGGGAGGACGACGCAACACTTCCTCAGGCACGGCCTCTTCAGGCTGGCTCATGAGGAGGCGGAGAGATCAAGGCAGGGTACCTCGCGAGGTGCCCATGACGCAAGCCATGACGACCAAGGGTGCCAGGCGGGCGCCAGACCGCACAACGTCCTCCCCTTTCCTCTTTGGTGCAAAGGGGGCAAGCGCAGGCGAGAGGATCAAGCAAAGGCATCCATTTCGGTGCAACGAGACCAAGACCAGTCCAACGGTGGGAATGAGCTCATCGTGGGGCCCAGAACGGCGTCACCACAGGGCCTTTGGCAGGCGAGGACCAACTTTGGTCAGGATGAGTGTACTGTATGTTCCCCTTCGAATTGGCCAATTGTTGGCGCCCTTCCCGCTCAATATTTTGGAAGAGGCCCAAGGCCTTTGCCTATAAATAGGACTAGCCACCCCCAGGGTAGAGGCATCTGGTGTTCATCCGATCTGGTATCCAGAGTCCGAGCAAAGAGAGAGAGAGAGAGAGAAGGGCGGCTGAACTCCCTTAGCAGTTCATCGTCCTAGCCAAGAACAGGCCCTCGCGAGGCTGTTCTCTTTTGTACTGATCATCATCATCATCAGCCCAAGAGGCAATCCATCCACCCACAAAACTAGAGTAGGGTATTACACCACAACGGTGGCCCGAACTAGTATAAACCCTGTGTCTTTTGTGTTTAGATCCTTGCGAGACGGAGAGGTAGAGGCCAGAATCTCCGCGCGCACCCCAGAGTTCGAACCTTAAGGGTCTGCCGGAACCCTCGATCCGACATTTGGCGCGCCAGGTAGGGGTGCGCCGGAATCTGTCTTCCACCGCTCCGTTCTCCTCCGACCGTTGCATCCATGTCTGACGCTCGTCGGGCCCGCGCCGAGCGCCGGGCCGCCATCACTTCCTGCGTCGCCCAGACAGCTCCCGGCGGTGGGCGTCCTCGTCATTCCCTGTAGCCCGCCGTCAACACCGCCACCGGCCCAGCGGGGAACGAGCAACAAGTGTCGTCTCAGCACCCATCCGTGCGGCGAGACGGCCGCACCGCTACTCCATCACTCACGCCAGCTGGCTCTTCGTCCCACGCGCTCCGCGCGCCCTTGGAGGCTCGAGCTGCACTCATCGCAGCAAACGAGCTCCTGCGCTACCGTCCCGTCGACGACGTCTACGAAGAGTGGCTCGACCGCGTCGCCGAGCTCGTCCGCGCCGCAGGGGGCTCTCCTGCACCGTCCGCTCCGCTGCGCCGCACCCCGCCCTGCGCGGGCAATGAAGCTCCGGGGGCGTACCAGCCACCTCCACTCCAAGAAGACGCCATGGCTCCAAGGCGCATGGCCCCTGGGCGGAACCCGCTCCATCAGGCGCCAGCCCAGCAAGAACGGAGCTGCCAAGAAGTCCCTCGACCGCAAGAGGATGCCCGGGCGCTCCCTGCTCCGGCTCGCCGCGACCCTCCTCCAGCTCCGGCACGTCAAGACCCCACGCTGCTCCCAGCTGTAGCGCAAGGGGGCCGCAAGGCCAAGCTCTCCCTCAACCAAAGCCTCCCGTGGCCACCGCGGGCTGCCGCGCCTACACCACCGGGCTGCGTAGCGTCGCGTGGCCTGGCAAGTTCAAGCCGGACCTGCCTCCTCGCTACGACGGCACGACCGATCCCGCAGAGTTCCTCGAGCTCTAGGAGCTGGGCATCGAAGCTGCCAGCGGGGATGAAAAGGTCATGGCGAACTGGTTTCCCATGGCGCTGAAGGAAGGAGCTCGCACCTGGCTCCTGAATCTGGCTCTAGGCACGATCTCCTCCTGGGAGCAGATGCGCACCCGCTTCATCGCCAACTTCCAAGGTACTCGCGACCGGCCGCCCGCCGTGAGCGATATGCGCCGCATCAAGCAGCAACCTGGGGAGACCCTGCAAAAGTACATCCATTGCTTCAACAGTGCGTGCCTCAAGATCCCCAAGGTGTCCGAGGAAGCCATCATCTCAGCCTTCTCCGATGGCGTGCGCGACGTCAAGATGAAGGAGGAGCTGGCGATGCATGAAGACCTCTGCACCTCCCTGGAGCTGTTCAACTTGGCGACCAAGTGAGCCAGGGCTGAGGAGGGACGTCTCTCCCTCCTCGAGCTGCGCGCCGCAGATCCAGAAGAGAAGAAGCCCAAGGCCAAGGACGTGAAGCGCAAGGGGGCTGCCGTACTCGCGGCAGAACCGGACACCAAGCGGGGCAAAGATCTGTCCAAATCCTCCAGGGGCAGCCGATACTGTGTGTACCATGACCTCCACACCCACAACACCAACGAATGTCAAGAACTCCGCGCTGTGAGAGAAGGAAGGATCGGCCGTCGCCCCGACCATGCCGACCGGGGCTATGACCGAGGAGGAGGAAGAAACCCGGGACGCTGGGAAGATCGCGGCCCGCGCCAGGGGTGGCGCGACCAACCTCGCGAGGACCGCTGGCGGGATCTTCCTCGCGAGGGGGACTGGAGGGATCAGCCTCGTGAGGACCGCCCTCATGGTAACGCGGGCCTCCCTCCACTGCCGCCTCAGCCAAGGAGGAACGAAGACCGCCATCAAGACGAGGGGGCTGGGGGCTTCCAAGAGCCGCGCGCAATCGCCTGCATCCTAGGCGGAGCTCAAGCCCCAGCCTCCCAACGCATCTTCAAGCAGTTTGCCCATGAAGTCAATGCAGTCCTCCCCAAGCTTGAAGGAACGCGCTCCCTCAAGTGGTCGGCGTGCGCCATCACGTTCAGCTCAGCAGATCAGCTCAGGTGCGCGGCCACAGCCGGGGTCCTCCCGATGCTTTGCTCCCCAGTCATCAGCAATGTACTGGTCACCAGGACCCTCATCGATGGTGGAGCAGGGCTCAACGTCCTGTCCGTGGGAACATTCGACAACCTCCAAGTGCCCTATGGCCAGCTTCAGCCTACCAAGCCTTTCTACGGAGTCACGACGGTTCCACAATCCCGATCGGGCAGGTCCGCCTCCCTGTCACCTTTGGGGCCCGCAGCAACTACCGCACCAAGCTCATCGACTTTGACGTCGCTCACATCCGCCTGCCGTACAACACCATCCTCGGGTACCCAGCGCTGGCCAAGTTCATGGCCGTAACTCACCACGGCTACAATGTCCTCAAGATGCCAGGGAGCGACGGCGTCATCACGGTGCCATGTGAAGAGAGGGATGCAGTGTGTTCCCTGGAGCGAGCCTTTCAGGCCGCGTCGCTAGAAGACCCAGATCGCGGGAGTAGGAGGCTTCCCGGGACCACACCCAAGAAGAAGAAGACGTCGTCAGGCTTTGCCCCTCAGGAGGCAGGCCCCTCAGGGCCTGTGCCTATCCAGGGGACCCTCCTTCCATCGCATAGGAAAGCATGCCCGGCGCCCTCCTCAGGCAGGGCTCGGGGGTTCTCACCTTGAGGGCCACCGACCTAGCCAGGGTCACGAGGGAGGTGCTTGGGCACCACGTGGAGGCGTGCTTTGACGCACGTTTCCCTCAAGAAGGAGCGAAGCAAGCAGTGTCAGACCAGCAGGAGTTCGTTAACCAGGCCATTCAAGAACTACATGAGTCAAGAATCATGAGAGGTTGACGCCGCCTACCGGCTGTGGCTCCCCATCCAGGCGAGGATGGTGGGCTGCGTGTCTGCATCGACGTACCAGGGCTCAATCAAGTCGCCACGACAGAGCGCCTCTGGCCCTCACAAGTGGGGCGTTGCGGAGGTCCACCCCACAGCTATGTTCGCATGCCCTACGGCTTGCCGAGCGTGGCTGCCGCGTACCAGCGCCTCATGAGGGGCATCATGGGGACTCAGGAAGACAGGCGTTCCGCAGTCCTGGCAGAGATGGAGATGATTCGCGAGGAGCCACCAGCGCCTCCGGAGCCTCCCGAGGCCCCAGGGCCTGGGGGCTCGTGAGGATCTGCTCCCGCAGCCCATCGAGTCTGCCGCACCAACGCCACTTCACCGTCGACATCTTCAGGTGACATCTTTCAAGCTTCATTCCCAGCTGGGAGTGCCCTCTTAGGGCTGCATTACTCCCAGGCCACGTGGGTCCGTCCCTGCGGCGTGTATCCCTTTTTAGTTTTCGATCGTTAGCTTGCTTTGTTGGGGGCGCCCCTCGGGCTGCATCATCCCCAAGCCGCTTGGGCTAGGCCCAGCGGCGTGTATCTCCCTTGCGTTTATCTCCAACTATGCATTCGCCTATCATGCTTGATCACTTGATGCCTGTCCACTACAACTTTTCTTCTCCATGTCGACCACTTGCACGTTAAAGGGGGGGTGCCTAAGCATCGCGACTCAGGGCTCTTACCAGCTCTCCAGCCCTCACCCTCTGGCCTTGTCCACGACATCGCGACCTGGCATACCAGCGATGGCTGAGACAAGCTCGAGGGCTGGGACCCGAGGACGTAGAGTGCCGGCATCTAACCAAATTTTGCAGGAACACATCTCAAGATACGGCCTAGTGCCAGGCGCAACCCGCCTAGAGGTAGGGCCTCGTGAGTCCCGCGCTGGCTCACGGGCGCCCAGATACACCTCACCTGCCCCAACTAGCAAGCTTTTAAGCGACTAACGGTCGACTAATGACTGTCATGGCAGCCCCTTCTTCTTTCTATGATGAGTCTGCAGGATCCTTGGAGGGAATTGCGCTAACCGAGGCCCTCCCGGAGTCCTCTTCACCCTCGCTCGCGCAAACCGCTTGCGCGTTAAAGGGAGGGTGCCTGAGCATCGCGATTCAGGGCTCTTACCGGCTCTCCAGCCCTCACCCTCTGGCCTTGTCCACGGCATCGCGACCTGGCATACCAGCGACGGCTGAGACAAGCTCGAGGGCTGGGACCCGAGGACGTAGAGCAGAAAGGGGAGCAGAGGCGAGGGAGAAGGGACACGCGAGGACCACGCCGAGCAACTCCGTTCTAACTACACCATGGACCCGACGATGCGCTGGGGACGACCCCTGATCCTCCAGGTAAGTCACCATCCAAAGCACTGGCTACCATGGCACTACCCCCGCACCCAATGCAATTCCGTACCAGCGACGTCGTTTCCCTTTCTCATCAAGCGACGACTGCTTGGGCGCCAAAGGGGACCTCCTGAGCATCGCGACTCAGGGGCTCTTACCAGACCCCGGGTCGCTCACCTCCTGGCCTTGACCACGGCATCGCGACCTGGCATACCAGCGACGGCTAATGCCGCCTTGGGACTGGGACCTTGTCGGCGTTCTGGGAACGGGGGTCCCCAGACTTGCCTACCTGCGGCCTGCGGCGTGGCTCAAATGGGGGCCCAGCGTGGCCCATCTTCATCAACACAAGGTTCAAGACCCTCGCGAGGGGCCAAGCCTCACGAGGCGGACGACATGGCGCTTCCTCAGGCACGGCCTCCTTAGGCTGGCTCACGAGGAGGCGGAGAGATCAAGGCGGGTACCTCACGAGGTGCCCATGACGCAAGCCATGACGACCAAGGGTGCCAGACGGGCGCCAGCCCGCGCAGCGTCTCCCTTTCCTCTTTGGTGCAAAGGGGGCAAGCGCAGGCGAGAGGATCAAGCAAAGGCACCCATTTCGGTGCAACGAGACCAAGACCAGTCCAACGGTGGGAAGGAGGTCACCATGGAGCCCAGGACGGCGTTACCACAGGGCCTTTTGCAGGCGAAGACCAACTTTAGTCAGGATAAGTGTACCAGATGTTCCCCTTCAAATTGGCCAATTGTTGGCGCCCTTCCCGCTCAATATTTGGGAAGAGGCCCAGGGCCTTTGCCTATAAATAGGGCAAGCCACCCCAAGGGTAGCGGCATCTAGAATCCGATCTGATCGAGTACCAAGAAACCAGTAGAGGCATCTAGAGAGAGAGAGAGAGAGAGAAGGGCGATCGAACTCCCCAGCAGTTCATCCCCTAGCCAAGAACAGACCCTCGCGAGGCTGTTCTTCCTTGTACTATTCTTCCTCATCAGCCCAAGAGGCAATCCACCACCACACTGGAGTAGGGTATTACACCACAATGGTGGCCCGAACCAGTATAAACCCTGTGTCTCTTGTGTTGTTCTGGCAGTAGTTTAGATCCTTGCGAGACGGAGAGGTAGTGGGCACGATCTCTGCGCGCACCCCAGAGTTCGAACCTTAAGGGTCTGCCGGAACCCGTGAATCCGACATTTGGCGCGCCGGGTAGGGGTGCGCCGGAGTCCGTCTTCCACCGCTCCGTTCTCCTCCGACCGTCGCATCCATGTCTGACGCTCGTCGGGCCCGCGCCGAGCGCCGGGCCGCCATTGCTTCCCGCGCTGTCCAGACGGCTCCCGTCGGTGGGTGTCCTCATCGTTCCCCGTCGCCCGCCGTCAACGCCGCCACCGGCCTGGCGGGGAACGAGCAGCAAGCATCCTCTCAGCACCCGTCCGTGCGGCGGGATGGCCGCACCGCCACTCCGTCGCTCACCCCGGCCGGTTCTTCGTCGCACGCGCTTCGCGCGCCCTTGGAGGCTCGAGCTGCGCTCCTCGCGGCGAACGAGCTCCTGCGCTACCGCCCCGTTGACGACGTCTACGAGGAGTGGCTCGACCGCGTCGCCGAGCTCGTCCGCGCCGCAGGGGGCTCTCCCGCGCCTTCCGCACCGCTGCGCCGCACTCCGCCCCGCATGGGCAATGAAGCCCCGGGAGCATTCTAGTCGCCTCCTTTCCAACAAGATGCCATGGCCCCAAGGCGCGCAGCTCCTGGGCGGAACCCGCTCCGTCATGCGCCGGCCCAGTAGGAACGGAGCTGCCAAGATGTCCCGCGACCGCAAGAGGGCGCCCGGGCGCTCCCGGCCCCGGCTCGCCGAGACCCCGCTCCAGCTCCGGCACGTCAAGACCCCGCGCTGCTCCCAGCTGCGGCACAAGGGACCCACAAGGCCAAGCTCTCCCTCAACCAAAACCTCTCGCGGCCACCGCTGGCTGCCGCGCCTACACCCCCGTGCTGCGTAGCGTCGCGTGGCCCGGCAAGTTCAACCCAGACCTGCCTGCTCGCTACGACGGCACAACTGATCCCACAGAGTTCCTCCAGCTCTACGAGCTGGGAATCGAAGCTGCCAGCGGGGACGAGAAGGTCATGGCGAACTGGTTCCCCATGGCGCTGAAGGAAGGTGCTCGCACTTGGCTCCTGAACCTGGCCCCAGGCACGATCTCCTCCTGGGACCAGATGCGTACTCGCTTCATCGCCAACTTCCAAGGTACCCGCGACCGGCCTCCCGCCGTGAGCGACATGCGCCGCATCAAGCAGCAACCTGGAGAGACCCTGCAAAAGTACATCCAGCGCTTCAACAGTGCGTGCCTCAAGATCCCCAGGGTGTCTGAAGAAGCCATCATTTCGGCCTTCTCTGATGGCGTGCGCGACGTCAAGATGAAGGAGGAGTTGGTGATGCACGAAGACCTCTGCACCTCCCTGGAACTGTTCAACCTGGCGACCAAGTGCGCTAGAGCTGAGGAGGGACGCCTCTCCCTCCTCGAGCTGCCTGCCGCAGACCCAGAAGAGAAGAAGCCCAAGGCCAAGGACGTGAAGCGCAAGGGGGCCGCCGTGCTTGCGGCAGAGCCGGACACCAAGAGGGGCAAGGATCTGCCCGAATCCTCCAGGGGCAGCCGGTACTGCGTGTACCACGACCTCCACACCCACAACACCAATGAATGCCAAGAACTCCGCGCCGTGCGAGAAGGAAGAGTCGGCCGACGCCCTGACCGTGCTGACCGGGGCTACGGCCGAGGAGGAGGAAGGAACCCGGGATGCTGGGAAGATCGTGGCCCACGTCAAGGCTGGCGTGACCAACCTCGCGAGGACCGCTGGCGTGACCCGCCTCACGAGGGGGACTGGAGGGATCAGCCTCGTGAGGATCGCCCTCATGGCAACCCAGGCCTGCCGCCGTTGCCGCCTCAGCCAAGAAGGAATGAAGACCGCCACCAAGACGAGGGGGCTGGGGGCTTCCAGGAGCCTTGCGCCATCGCCTGCATCCTGGGAGGAGCTCAAGCCCCAGCCTCTCAACGTATCTTCAAGCAGTTTGCTCGTGAAGTGAATGCAGTTCTCCCCAAGCTCGAAGCAACGCGTCCCCTCAGGTGGTCGGACTGCACCATCACGTTCAGCTCAGCACACCAGCTCAAGTGCGCCGCCACAGCCGGAATCCTCCCAATGCTCTGTTCCCCAGTCATCAGCAACGTTCTGGTCACCAGGACCCTCATCGACGGAGGGGCAGGGCTCAATGTCTTGTCCGTGGAAACATTCAACAGCCTCCAAGTGCCCTATGACCAGCTTCAGCCAACCAAGCCCTTCTCCGGAGTCACCGACGGTTCCACGGTCCCGATCAGGCAGGTCCGCCTCCCAGTCACCTTCGGCACCTACGACAACTACCGCACCGAGCTCATCGACTTTGACGTCGCTCACATCCGCCTGCCGTACAACGCCATCCTCGGGTACCCGGCGCTGGCCAAGTTCATGGCCGTGACTCACCATGGCTACAACGTCCTCAAGATGCCAGGAAGCGGCGGCGTCATCACGGTGCCATGTCAAGAGAAGGATGCAGTGTGTGCCCTGGAGCGAGCCTTTCAGGCCGCGTCACTAGAAGACCCAGATCTCGGAAGCAGGAGGCTTTCTGAGACCACCCCAAGAAGAAGAAGACGACGTCAGGCTTAGCCCCTCAGGAGGCAGGCCCTTCAAGGCCCGCGTCTGCCCAGGGGGATCCTCCTTCAATCGCATAGGAAAGCGCGCCCGGCGCCCTCCTCTGGCAGGGCTCGGGGGCTCTCACCTGGAGGGCCACCGACCTAGCCAAGGTCACGAGGGAGGCGCTGGGGCACCATGTGGAAGCGTGCTTCGAGGCACGTTTCCCTCGAAAGGAAGCCGGGGAAAGAAGGTCAGACCAGCAGGAGTTTGTTAGCAAGGCCATTCAAGAACTACAGGAGTCTAGGATCATGAGAGGTTGCCGTCACCCACCAGCTGTGGCTCCCCATCCAGGCGAGGATGGTGGGCTGCGTGTCTGCGTTGACGTACCAGGGCTCAATCAGATCGCCACGGCGGAGCGCCTCTGGCCCTCACAAGTGGGGCGCTGCGGAGGACCACCTCACAGCTATGTTCGCATGCCTTATGGCCTGCCGAGCGTGGCTGCGGCGCACCCGCGCATCATGAGGAGCATCTTGGAGGCGCAAGAAGACAAGCGTTCCACAGCCCTGGCGGAGATGGAGGCTGCTCATGAGGAGCCACCAGTGCCTCCGGAGCCTCCCGAGGCCCCTGGGCCTGGGGGCTCGTGAGGATCGGCTTCCGCAGCCCACCGAGTCTGCTGCACCAACGCCACTGCACCGACGACATCTTCAGGTGACATCTTTCAAGTTTCATTCTCAGCTGGGAATGCCCTCCCAGGGTTGCGTCATTCCTAGGCCGCGTGGGTCCGTCCCTGTGGCATGTATCCCTTTTTATCTTTTCAATTGCTAGCTTGCTTTGCTGGGGGCGCCCCTCGGGCTGCATCATCCCCAGGCCACTCGGGCTAGGCCCAACGGCATGTATCCCTTCCGCGTTTATTTCCAATTATGCATCATGCTTGATTACTCGATGCCGTCCGCGGCACCTCTTCTTCTTCATGTCGACCACTTGCACGTTAAAGGGGGGGGTGCCTGAGCATCACGACTCAGGGATCTTACTGGCTCTCCAGCCCTCACCCTCTGGCCTTGTCCACGGCATCGCGACCTGGCATACCAACGACGGCTGAGACAAGCTCGAGGGCCGGGACCCGAGGACGTAGAGTGCCGGCATCTAACCAGACTTTGCAGGAACACATCTCAAGATACGGCCCAGCGCCAGGCGCAACCCGCCTAGAGGTAGGGCCTCGTGAGTCCCGCGCTGGCTCACGGGTGCCCAGACACACCTCGCCCGCTCCAACCAGCGAGCTCCTGAGCGACTAACAGTCAACTAATCGCTGCTATGGCAGCCCCGTCTTCTTTCTGTGATGAATCTGCAAGCTCCTTAGAGGAAGTTGTGCTAGCCAAGGCCCTCACGGCGCTCCCTTCACCCTCGCCCGCGCGAACCGCTTGCACGTTAAAGGGGGGGTGCCTGAGCATCGCGACTCAGGGCTCTTACTGGCTCTCCAGCCCTCACCCTATGGCCTTGTCCACGGCATCGCGACCTGGCATACCAGCGATGGCTGAGATCAGCTCGAGGGCCGGGACCTGAGGACGTAGAGCAGAAAGGAGAGCAGAGGCGAGGGAGAAGGGGCACGCGAGGACCTCGTCAAGCAACCCCTCTCAAGCTACCCCCCAGATCCGACGGCGCGCTAGGGATGATCCACGACCCCCAAAGATAAGTCACCATCCAAAGCGTTGGTTACCGTGGCACTACCCCCGCACCTAAAAGCGACTCCCTACTAGCGACGTTACTTCCCTTTCTCACCAAGCGACCACTGCTTGGGCGCCAAAGGGGACCTCCTGAGCATCGCGACTCAGGGGCTCTTACCGGACCCTGGGTCGCTCACCTCCTGGCCTTGACCACGGCATCGCGACCTGGCATACCAGAGACGACTGATGCCGCCTTGGGACCGGGACCTGTCGACGCAGAGCACAAAGCCCTCGCGAGGTGCGAAAGGGAGAACCAAACTATGACGGAATTTGCGATTCGCACAAATCCATAGCAAGGGTTATATAATAACAACAAGGATCACAACCGCCTTACAAGGCCCTATGGGGCACAATGTGATTCCTCGCAGGGAACGGATCCTAAAGGGTGCTAACTACACGCGCCCTTGCAAAAGATGCCATCATCAACAATGGGCCGTCAGGCACCGGCGCCAACCCCATCCAGATCAGGACCGACGGCGACCAAGCGAGCCTGCCCTGCTCCGGGAGCGGCGTTGGCTCGCGGGCTCGTAGCTGTCGTCGCTCGTCTCCGGCGTCGCGAAGACCTCGCTGGGATCGCTGGATCCTCCGGTGCTCCCGTCGCTTGTGGAGCCGTCCGGGGGGCGGTTGGCAGGCCCAGCCGTCGCCATAGTGAGGTCCTGGCCGCCCCCGGGGCAGCACTCCAGCCGGCGACCGTCCGCGTCGAAGACCTTGAGGAACAACACCGAAGCGCCGTCGTACTCCAGGTGGATCGTGAGGGCGCCCTTCGTTCGGCAGCACCGAGCGATTTCACCCCAGCCGCGAGTCATGAAGACCTCGCCCGGGGCAGTGATCGCGACTTCTGCCCAGGTCGCAGGAGTGTTGCAGTCGGCGTGCTGCAGCCACAGCTCCAGGAGTCTCGCTTGCTGGAAGACGGAGGTGAAGAAGGGAGGAAAGCGAATCCAAGTCCGCGGAGGCATGGCGGCGTGGAGCACGAGCTTGCGGGAGGAGCCCTCGGCATGGACTCCAGGAGGAATGACCAACACCTTCGTGACCCTCCGGCGCCGGCGACGGTGCTGGCCGAGGGGATCGGCATCTCCTCCTCCAAGGCCCTCGGCATGGGCATACAAGGGAAGCGGGAATCCCGGCGGAGGCCGCTCGTACCAAGGCCTCAGCACCACCAGACGATTCTCCTCGTCTCGGCCATGCAGGGCAGGCCGTTTCTTCGGCGGGAGCGGGTCAGGTACCACTTGAGGAGCCTTTCCCTTCTTCGCTGCTGAGAACCGGCGAATCGGAGCCATCACACCAAGGCGGAGCAAGGATCAAGGCGAAGGAGAAAGCAAGGGGAGATGGACTGGAAGGGCACGCGCAGTGCTGTACTTATAGCCGGCGGAGGCCAACCGTCGGCCTCCACGATCACAGGTAATCATGACACGATTTGCATGCAGGGACTTGTCCAATCCGCGCGATCGTCGAGGCGTCGTGGGGAAGTGGAGATGCCCATGTCCAATCAACCGCCATGCGGCGCCCAAGGCCGCAGGCTGTTAGGGCCCGCGACGCTTCGCCCTTACCCTTTCGCCTCTCGGCACGGCCAAGTCCGTGCGCGCCTTGGGCCCGGGGGCTACTGTCGGCGTTCTGGGAACGGGGGTCCCCAGACTTGCCTGCCTGCGGCCTGCGGCGTGGCTCAAATGGGGGCCCAGCGTGGCCCATCTTCATCAACACAAGGTTCAAGACCCTCGTGAGGGGCCAAGCCTCGCGAGGCGGACAACATGGCGCTTCCTCAGGCACGGCCTCCTTAGGCTGGCTCGCGAGAAGGCGGAGAGATCAAGGCGGGTACCTCACGAGGTGCCCATGACGCAAGCCATGACCACCAAGGGTGCCAGGCGGGCGCCAGCCCGCGCAACGTCTCCCTTTCCTCTTTGGTGCAAAGGGGGCAAGCGCAAGCGAGAGGATCAAGCAAAGGCACCCATTTCAGTGCAACGAGACCAAGACCAGTCCAACGGTGGGAAGGAGGTCACCATGGAGCCCAAGACGGCGTCACCACAGGGCCTTTTGCAGGCGAAGACCAACTTTAGTCAGGATAAGTGTACTAGATGTTCCCCTTCAAATTGGCCAATTGTTGGCGCCCTTCCCGCTCAATATTTGGGAAGAGGCCCAGGGCCTTTGCCTATAAATAGGGCAAGCCACCCCCAGGGTAGCGGCATCTAGAATCCGATCTGATCGAGTACCAAGAAACCAGTAGAGGCATCTAGAGAGAGAGAGAGAAGGGAGATCGAACTCCCCCCAGCAGTTCATCCCCTAGCCAAGAACAGACCCTCGCGAGGCTGTTCTTCCTTGTACTGTTCTTCCTCATCAGCCCAAGAGGCAATCCACCACCACACTGGAGTAGGGTATTACACCACAATGGTGGCCCGAACCAGTATAAACCCTGTGTCTCCTGTGTTGTTCTGGCAGTAGTTTAGATCCTTGCGAGACGGAGAGGTAGTGGGCACGATCTCCGCGCGCACCCCAGAGTTCAAACCTTAAGGGTCTGCCGGAACCCGTGAATCCGACAGACCCGTCGACGCAGAGCGCCAAGCCCTCGCGAGGTTCGAAAGGGAAGACTAAGCTACGACAGAATTAGCGACCCGCACAGTTCCATAGCAAAAGTCACATATTAACAGAAAGGATCACAGACACCTTACAAGCCCCCACGGGGCGCAGTATGATTCCTTGCAGGAAACGGATCCTAAGGGATGCTATCTACACGCGCCCCAGAAGACGACGCCATCATCAACAGTGGGCTGTCAGGCACCGGCGCCAACCCCATCCAGATCAGAGTCGGCGACGGCCGAGCGAGCCCGCCCTGCTCCAGGAGCAGCGCTGGCTCGCAGGCTCGTAGCTGTCGTCGCTCGTCTCCGGAGTCACAAAGACCTCGCTGGGGTCGCTGGATCCTCCGGCACTCCCGTCGCTTGTGGAGCTGTCCAGGGGGCGGTTGGTGGGCCCAGCCGCCGCCATCGCGAGGTCCTGGCCACCTCTCCTGGGGCAACACTCAGGCCGGCGCCCACTCGCGTCGAAGACCTTGAAGAACATCACCGAAGCGCCATCATACTCTAGGTGGATCGTGAGGGCGCCCCTTGCTCTGCAGCCCCGAGCGATCTCGCTCCAGCCACGAGTCATGAAGACCTCGCTCGAGGCGAGCATCGCGACCTCTGCCTCGGTCGCGGGGGTGCTGCAGTCGGCGTGCTGCACCCACAACTCCAGGAGTCTTCCCTGTGGGAAGACAGAGGCGAAGAAGGAAGGAAAGCGAATCCAAGTTCGCGGAGGCATGGCGGCGTGGAGCACGGGCTCGCGGGAGGAGCCCTCGGCATGGACTCCAGGCGGAACGACCAACACCTTCATGACCCGGCGGCGACGGCGCCTGCTGCTGGGATCGACGTCGCCCCCTCCGAGGCCCTTGACGTGGGCAAACAAGGGAAGCGGAAACCCCGGCGGAGGCCGCTCGTACCAAGGCCTTGATACCACCTGGTGATCTCCTTCGTCTCGGCCAGGAGGGGCAAGTCGCTTCTTCGGAGGGAGCAGGTCTGGCACTTCTTGGAGAGCTTTTCCCTTCTCCGCCGCAGAGAACCGGTGAATCGGGGCCATCGCGCCAAGAGGGAGCAAGAATCAAGGCGAAGGAGAAAACAAGAAGGGATGGACTGGAAGGGCACGCGCGGTGCCGTACTTATAGCCAGCGGAGGCCAACCGTCGGCCTCCACGATCACAGGTAATCATGACACGATTTGCATGCAGGGACTTGTCCAATCCGCGCGATCGTCGAGGCGTCAAGGGGAAGCGGAGACGCCCACGTCCTATCAAACCGCCACGCAGCACCCAAGGCCGCACGCTATTATGGCCCGCGGCGCTTCGCCCTTGCCCTTTCGCCTCTCGGCACGGCCAAGTCCGGGCGCGCCTTGGGCCCGGGGGCTACTGTCGGCGTTCTGGGAACGGGGGTCCCCAGACTTGCCTGCTTGCGGCCCGCGGCGTGGCTCGAATAGAGGCCCGGTACGGCCCACCTTCATCAACGCAAGACTCAAGACCCTCGCGAGGGGCCAAGCCTCGCGGGGAGGACGACGCAACACTTCCTCAGGCGCGACCTCTTCAGGCTGGCTCATGAGGAGGCGGAGAGATCAAGGCAGGGTACCTCGCGAGGCTCCCATGATGTAAGCCATGACAACCAGGGGTGCCAGGCGGGCGCCAGCCCACGCGGTGTCCTCCTTTCCTCTTTGGTGCAAAGGGGCAAGCGCAGGCGAGAGGATCAAGCAAAGGCATCCATTTCGGTGCAACGAGACCAAGACCAGTCCAACGGTGGGAATGAGCTCATCGTGGGGCCTAGAACGGCGTCACCACAGGGCCTTTGGCAGGCGAGGACCAACTTTGGTCAGGATAAGTGTACTGTATGTTCCCCTTCGAATTGGCCAATTGTTGGCGCTCTTCCCGCTCAATATTTGGGAAGAGGCCCAAGGCCTTTTCCTATAAATAGGACTAGGCACCCCCAGGGTAGAGGCATCTGGTGTTCATCCGATCTGGTATCCAGAATCCGAGCAAAGAGACAGAGAGAGAAGGGCGGCTGAACTCCCTTAGCAGTTCATCGTCCTAGCCAAGAACAGGCCCTCGCGAGGCTGTTCTCTTTTGTACTGATCATCATCATCATCAGCCCAAGAGGCAATCCATCCACCCACAAAACTAGAGTAGGGTATTACACCACAACGGTGGCCCGAACTAGTATAAACCCTCTGTCTTTTGTGTTGTTCTTTTAGTAGTTTAGATCCTTTCGAGACGGAGAGGTAGAGGCCAGAATCTCCGCGCGCACCCCAGAGTTCGAACCTTAAGGGTCTGCCGGAACCCTCGATCCGACATAGTCCGGCCAGGGCTCTCCCGATAAAGAGAGAGACTTTAGTGAGTTCAGGATGTCGCCGAAGGGCGAGTGCTGAAAGATGTCCGCAGCAGTAAACTCCATTATCGGCGCCCAATCGGATTCGATCGGCAGGGGTGTGGGGGGTTCGGAGTCCGGAGAGGAATCCGGATCCTCGGAGTCACGGGTCATGCAGAGTGCGGGGCCGGCGTTCGGCTCGATCGCCTTTGAGATCGCAGCCCCCGAGGTGACGTCCAACCGCTCATCCTCGATTGGCGCAATAGGCTCCGAATTAAGGGTCGGAACCGGTGCGTGTGCGGCCTCCAGGGCACTGTTCCGCGGCAGAGCTAGATCATGCCCCTCGAGACAGTGCGGCGCACTTGGCTGTGGCTTGAATCCGTCGAAGATCAAATCCCCGCGGATGTCTGCCGTGTAGTTTAAGCTTCCAAACCTGACCTGATGGCCAGGGGCGTAGCTTTCGATCTGCTCCAGGTGGCCAAGCGAGTTGGCTAGCAGTGCGAAGCCGCCGAAGACGAAGATCTGTCCGGGGAGAAAAGTCTCACCCTGGACCGCATCGTCGTTGATGATCAAAGGAGCCATCGAGCCTAAAAGTGATGACACAGAGGAACTCTCAATGAAAGCACGAATGTCGGTGTCAAAACCGGCGGATCTCGGGTAGGGGGTCCCGAACTGTGCGTCTAGGCCGGATGGTAACAGGAGACAAGGGACACGAAGTTTTACCCAGGTTCGGGCCCTCTCGATGGAGGTAAAACCCTACTTCCTGCTTGATTAATATTGATGATATGGGTAGTACAAGAGTAGATCTACCACGATATCAAGGAGGCTAAACCCTAGAAGCTAGCTTATGGTATGATTGTTGTATGATGAAGTTGTTGTCCTACGGACTAAAACCCTCTGGTTTATATAGACACCGGATAGGGTTAGGGTTACACAAAGTCGGTTACAATGGTAGGAGATCTTGAATATCCGCATCGCCAAGCTCTCCTTCCACGCCAAGGAAAGTGTCATCCGGACACGGGACGAAGTCTTCAATCTTGTATCTTCATAGTCCAGGAGTCCGGCTGAAGGTATAGTTCGGCTATCCGAACACCCCCTAATCCAGGACTCCCTCAAGGGCATTTCAGGTTCATTGAAAATAATTTTACTAAACCATAGTTGGTTTCAGGGGGTGCTGGGGGTTCTGTCATCCCCATTTCCAAGTTTCTGATCAAAGTAAGCATGATGCAACATTCTAATGCATGAACAAGCTAGGGTGTGACATGGTGATCATGACGGTGCTTTGGAGATGGAGATCAAAGGCACAAGATGATGATGGCCATATCATATAACTTATATTGATTGCATGTGATGTTTGTCCTTTATGCATCTTATTTTGCTTAGTTCGATGGTTGCATTATAAGATGATCTCTCACTAAATTTCAAGGTACAAGTGTTCTCCCTGAGTATGCACCATTGCGACAGTTCTTCGTGCTGAGACACCACGTGATGATTGGGTGTGATAAGCTCTACGTTCACATACAACGGGTGCAAGCCAGTTTTGCACACACAGAATACTCGGGTTAAACTTGACAAGCCTAGCATATGCAGATATGGCCTCGGAACACTGGAGACCGAAAGGTCGAGCGTGAATCATATAGAAGATATGATCAACATAGTGATGTTCACCATTGAGAACTACTCCATCTCACGTGATAATCGGACATGTTTTAGTTGATATGGATCACGTGATCACTTAGATGATTAGAGGGATGTCTATCTAAGTGGGAGTTCTTAAGTAATATGATTAATTGAACTTTAATTTATCATGAACTTAGTCCTGGTAGTGTTTGCATAACTATGTTGTAGATCAATAGCTCACGATGTAGATCCCCGTTTATTTTTGATATGTTCCTAGAGAAAAACTATGTTGAAAGATGATAGTAGCAATGATGTGGACTAGGTCCGTGATCTGAGGATTATCCTCATTGTTGCACAGAAGAATTATGTCCTTGATGCACCGCTAGGTGACAGACCTATTGCAGGAGCAGATGCACACGTTATGAACATTTGACAAAGCTCGGTATGATGACTACTTAATAGTTTAGTTCACCATGGTTTACGGCTTAGAACCGGGACTTCAAAAACGTTTTGAACGCCACGGAGCATATAAGATGTTCCAAGAGCTGAAATTGGTATTTTAGACTCATGCCCGAGTCGAGAGGTATGAGACCTCTGAGAAGTACTTTGCCTACAAGATGGAGGAGAATAGCTCAACTAGTAAGCATGTGCTCAGAATGTCTGAGTATCGCAATCACTTGAATCAAGTGGGAGTTAATCTTCCAGATAAGATAGTGATTGACAGAGTTCTCTGGTCACTATCACCAAGTTACTGGAACTTCGTGATGAACTATAATATGCAAGGGATGACGAAAACGATTCCCTGAGCTCTTCGCGATGCTGAAATCGGCGAAGGTACAAATCAAGAAAAACATCAAGTGTTGATGGTTGACAAGACCACTAGTTTCAAGTAAAAGGGCAAGGGAAAGAAAGGGAACTTCAAGAAGAATGGCAAGCAAGTTGCCACTCCCATGAAGAAGCCCAAAGCTAGACCCAAGCCTGAAACTGAGTGCTTCTACTACAAAGGAAATGTTCACGGGAAGTGGAACTGCCCTAGATACTTGGCGGATAAGAAGGATGGCAAAGTGAACAAAGGTATATTTGATATACATGTTATTGATGTGTACTTTACTAGTGTTCATAGCAACCCCTCAGTATTTGATACTAGTTCATTTGCTAAGATTAATAACTCGAAACGGGAGTTGCAGAATGAACATAGACTAGTTAAGGGTGAAGTGACGATGTGTGTTGGAAGTGGTTCCAAGATTGATATGATCATCATCGCACACTCCCTATACTTTCGGGATTAGTGTTGAACCTAAATAAATGTTATTTTGTGTTTGCGTTGAGCATGAATATGATTTGATCATGTTTATTGCAATATGGTTATTCATTTAAGTCAAAGAATAATTGTTATTCTGTTTACGTGAATAAAACCTTCTGTGGTCATACACCCAAGGTGAATGGTTTATTGAATCTTGATCGTAGTGATACACATATTCATAATATTGAAGCCAAAATATGCAAAGTTAATAATGATAGTGCAACTTATTTGTGGCACTGCCGTTTAGGTCATATTGGTGTAAAGCGCATGAAGAAAATCCATGCTGATGGGCTTTTGGAATCACTTGATTATGAATCAGTTGATGCTTGCGGACCATGCCTCATGGGCAAGATGACTAAGACTCTGTTCTCCGGAACAATGGAGCGAGCAACAGACTTGTTGGAAATAATACATACTGATGTATGCAATCTGATGAGTGTTGAGGCTCGCGACGGGTATCATTATTTTCCGACCTTGTATATCTACTTGATGAAACATAAGTCTGAAACATTTGAAAAGTTCATATAATTTCAGAGTGAAGTGGAAAATCATTGTAACAAGAAAATAAAGTTTCTACGATCTGATCATGGAGGAGAATATATGAGTTACGAGTTTGGTCTTCATTTGAAACAATGCGGAATAGTTTCGCAACTCACACCACCTGGAACACCACAGCGTAATGGTGTGTCCGAACATTGTAACCGTACTTTATTAGATATGGTGCAATCTATGATGTCTCTTACCGATTTACCACTATCGTTTTGGGGTTATGCATTAGAGACAACTGCATTCACGTTAAATAGGGCACCATCTAAATCTGTTGAGGCGACACCATATGAACTGTGGTTTGGCAAGAAACCAAAGTTGTCGTTTATGAAAGTTTGGGGTTGCGATGCTTATGTGAAAAAGGTTTATCCTGATAAGCTCAAACCCAAATCAGAGAAATGTGTCTTCATAGGATACCGAAAGGAGATAGTTGGGTACACCTTCTATCACAGATCCGAAGGCAAGACATTCATTGCTAAGAATGGATCCTTTCTAGAGAAGGAGTTTCTCTCGAAAGAAGTGAGTGGGAGGAAAGTAGAACTTGATGACATAACTGTACCTGCTCCCTTATTGGAAAGTAGTTCATCATAGAAATCTATTTCCGTGACTCCTACACCAATTAGTGAGGAAGCTAATGATGATGATCATGTAACTTCAGATCAAGTTACTACCGAAGCTCGTAGGTCAACCAGAGTGAGATCCACACTAGAGTGGTACGGTAATCCTATTTTGGAGGTCAAGTTACATGACCATGACGAACCTACGAACTATGTGGAAGCGACGATGAGCCCAGATTCCGCGAAATGGCTTGAGGTCATGAAATCTGAGATGGGATCCATGTATGAGAACAAAGTGTGGACTTTGGTTGACTTGCCCGATGATCGGCAAGCCATAGAAAATAAATGGATCTTTAAGAGGAAGACGGACGCTGATAGTAGTGTTACTATCTACAAAGCTAGACTTGTCGAAAAAGGTTTTGACAAAGTTCAAGGGGTTGACTACGATGAGATTTTCTCACTCGTAGCGATGCTTAAGTCTGTTCGAATCATGTTAGCAAATTGCCGCATTTTATGAAATCTGGCAAATGGATGTCAAAACTACATTCCTTAATGGATTTCTTAAAGAAGAGTTGTATATGATGCAACCAGAAGGTTTTGTTGATCCTAAAGGTGCTAACAAAATGTGCAAGCTCCAGCGATCCATCTATGGACTAGTGCAAGCATCTCGGAGTTGGAATATACGCTTTGATGAGTTGATCAAAGCATATAGTTTTATACAGACTTGCGGTGAAGCGTGTATTTACAAGAAGTGAATGGGAGCACTACAACATTTCTGATAAATATATGTGAATAACATATTGTTGATCGGAAGTAATATAGAATTTTCTGGAAAGCATAAAGGAGTATTTAAAAGGATTTTTTCAAAGAAAGACCTCGGTGAAGCTACTTACATATTGAGCATCAAGATCTATAGAGATAGATCAAGACGCTTGATAATTTTTTCAATGAGTACATACCTTGACAAGATTTTGAAGTAGTTCAAAATGGAACAGTCAAAGAAAGAGTTCTTGCCTGTGTTACAAGGTGTGAAATTGAGTAAGACTCAAAGCCCGACCACGACAGAAGATAGAAAGAGAATGAAAGTCATTCCCTATGCCTAAGCCATAGGTTCTATAAAGTATGCCATGTTGTGTACCATATCTATTGTATACCCTACACTGATTTTGGCTAGGGAATACAATAGTGATCTAGGAGTAGATCACTAAACAACGGTCAAAATTATCGTTAGTGGAAGAAGGATATGTTTCTCGACTATGGAGGTGACAAAAGGTTCGTCGTAAAGGGTTACGTTGATGCAAGTTTTGACACTGATCCAGATGACTCTAAGTCTCAATCTTGATACATATTGAATGTGGGAGCAATTAAGCTAAAGTAGCTCCGTGTAGAGCATTGTAAACATAGAAATTTGCAAAATACATACAGATCTGAATTTGGCAGACCCGTTGACTAAACTTCTCTCACAAGCAAACACGATCACACCTTAGTACTCTTTGGGAGTTAATCACATGCCGATGTGAACTAGATTACTGACTCTAGTAAACCCTTTGAGTGTTGGCCACATGGCGATGTGAACTATGGATATTAATCACATGGTGATGTGAACTATTGGTGTTAAATCACATGGTGATATGAACTAGATTATTGACTCTAGTGCAAGTGGGAGACTGAAGGAAATATGCCCTAGAGGCAATAATAAAGTTGTTATTTATATTTCCTTATATCATGATAAATGTTTATTATTCATGCTAGAATTGTATTAACCGGAAACTTAGTACATGTGTGAATACATAGACAAACAGAGTGTCAATAGTATGCCTCTACTTGACTAGCTCGATGAGTCAAAGGTGGTCAAGTTTCCTAGCCATAAACATGAGTTGTCATTTGATTAACGGGATCACATCATTAGAGAATGATGTGGCTGACTTGACCCATTCCGTTAGCTTAGCACTTGATCATTTAGTATGTTGCTACTGCTTTCTTCATGACTTATACATGTTCCTATTACTATGAGATTATGCAACTCCCGAATACCGGATGAACACCTTGTGTGCTATCAAACGTCACAACATAATTGGGTGATTATAAAGATGCTCTACAGGTGTCTCCGAAGGTGTTTGTTGGGTTGGCATAGATCGAGATTAGGATTTGTCACTCCGAGTATCGGAGAGGTATCTCTGGGCCCTCTCTGTAATGCACATCACTATAAGCCTTCCAAGCAATGTAACTAATGAGTTAGTTGCGGGATGATGCATTATGGAACGAGTAAAGAGACTTGCCGGTAACGAGATTGAACTAGGTATCTAGATACCGACGATCGAATCTCGGGCAAGTAACATACCGACGACAAAGGGAACAACGTATGTTGTTATGCGGTTTGACCGATAAAGATCTTCATAGAGTATGTAGGAGCCAATATGAGCATCCAGGTTCCGCTGTTGGTTATTGACCGAAGATGAGTCTCAGTCATGTCTACATAGTTCTCGAACCCGTAGGGTCCGCACGCTTAACGTTCGGTGACGATCGGTATTATGAGTTTATCTGTTTTGATGTACTGAAGGTTGTTCGAAGTCCCGGATGAGATCAAGGACATGACGAGGAGTCTCGAGATGTTCGAGACGTAAAGATCAATATATTGGAAGGCTATATTCTGTAACATCCCAAAATTCTAAATTTTGGAATGTTATAATAAATACATAGATTTGGTTGATTGTTTGATTGTTGGGTGATTGATTGAGTGAAATTCGAAAATCTTTGAAAGTTCAATGAGAGGGAATAAAAGGACTTTCCCAAACTTTCATTTTGCATTCTGATCTCCATGAATTCAAATTCTTTTCAAATACAAAACCCTTGAGTGAAGATGATATGACTTCTTCCATTTAATTAAATGAAAGGGTATTTGAAAATATTTGAATTTCATTTGGAAATATTTCAATTCAAAAACTTCATGCAGCTCAATGATTTTCATGAGAGGAGATAAAATGACTTCTTCAAATTATATGAAATATGAGTTGGGAGTTTCAAAGATTAAATTCAAAGTTCTTTTGAATTTATTTTCAATTTGGAGTTATTTGAGTTTTATTCAGATTATTTTTCTCCAAAAATAAAATATATGGAAATTAGGGTAACATGATTCCCTACAATAGAAAATTGGAGATAAATAAATTTGAAATCATTTTGGTATTTTTAAATTGATTTTATTGGTTTTTATTAGGGCAGTAGCACTCTTTTCTTTATTTAAAATTTTGTGGATTTTATTTGATGTTAGAAAAATGTCCATGTTGTAGAAAATCTTTTTTTGAAAATTTTGGTATATTATATGCCTATATAAAATTTTTATTTATTTTGTTTTGTTTATTTTTTCTGTTATCTGGAAAATCTTAAAAAAAAACCTTCGTCGCCGACTGGGCCGGCTTAGGGCCCAGCCGACCGCGTCGCCAGGCCGTGGCCTAGCGCCCGCCGCCTTCCTCCTCCCGACAGGAGTCCGTCATGAGCACGACGCCCCGCCGACCTCGATGGCCGTGCCGTCTCCGGCCTCCTCCTGCCCCCTCGCCCACGCCTCCCCTCCCCTCCTATGGCCCCGCCTCTCTCTCTGCCGCACTCGTGCCGCCCCTCCCGCAGATCGCCGCCGCCTGCCGCCGCACTCGCGCCGCCGAGCCGCTTGCCGCCGCCGCCCGCGCGCTGCTGCCTTGCGCGGCCTAGCGCCGCCGCTGCCCAGCGCCCGCCCCGCGCAGCCATCGCCCGCTCCTCGCCGGAGCCGCTTCGTGTCGCTGCTGCCGTCGCCGGAGTTCCTCTCGCCACCGCCGGTTTTCTCGCTAAGACCATCAAACCGCCGTGAACCGGTATAACCGCCGCCCGATCCGGTTTCGTTGGTTTTTTTCTCTTACGTTTTTCTCTCTCTTAAGTTAGACTTATTTCACGAACGCTCATTGGTTAGGTATTCACAGTGAACGATTTTCGTTCGTTAAGGTTTCATAGCGAATGTTCGTACAGTAGAGTTTTTCTTTTTCTTCTGACTTTCGG
Organism: Aegilops umbellulata; assembly: GCA_032464435.1. NCBI lineage: Eukaryota > Viridiplantae > Streptophyta > Magnoliopsida > Poales > Poaceae > Aegilops > Aegilops umbellulata. Next base: position 151,602,176 of record CP136058.1, on the reverse strand, counting down.
CCAGGGACCTGTTTGTGAATAGTTTCTTCACAGATTAGTCCCTATTTTTCAAACAACCACCACTTTTTACTCGTCTATCCAAATCCAACGAAACCAACGCCCACGTCTTCGTTATGATCTCCTCTATCCAGATAAACAACTTAAACATGTTTTTGAAAGTTTTAAAATTTTGAATTAGATCGAATTTAGATTCAAACTTCGTTTGATCATAACTTGAGTTTCGTAGCTCCGTTTCAGTTGATTCTTTTTGCAAATCGAAGCTCTTGACCTAAACTATCTGAAAGGCCAAATTCACACAATTTTGGTACTGTTAGAAACTGTTTTATGTTGCAAGAGATTTGCTTGGTTTTGATGTTTTCCGAATCGTTTTCTTCGATCTCTCCGATCTTTTGAGTGATTGCTTATGTGTGGTTACTATTGTTTGCTTACGATAGATTGACCGGAGTGTGACGAGTAGAACTATCAAGAGTTTTGAGTGCACATCATCTTCATCAACATTGCAGGCAAGTTCACACTTTGATCATATCCCTTTTTATACCCAGTTTTTATACATTAGTTTCAACCCTCAAACATTGCATGAGTAGGATTGATAAAATGTGGGTATTGGGAAGTAGTTGATGAGGTAGGAACCTATTGACCTGCATTCAAAACTTGGGAGTTACTATTACATTATGCTTATATTGCCATGCTATGCTCGTAGACATGGATTGGGTTTTGAGAGTATTCATGACAGATGTGAGATTGTTAATTAATGGTTTACTTAAGGTGGCAACTAAAACACACATCTGGGTGGATTGAGGTACCTGGGTATTCTAGGATTGCCTGTATAGGCACCTGGGTGGACCAAGATTGCCTGTTTTTTATGGACCGCCACCTAGGATCAAAGGGATCATGAGATTATTCATACTAGAAACTTCCGTGTGCAGCCACAAGCTATTATGGGCTCTAGCATAGTTGATTAAGTCGTGCGAACTCTTACAGTAGTAGACTAGCAGATGTAGGGGAAAGTAGGTGTAACGGTCTACCCATCGTAAGGTGCTAGCACTTCTGAAAGACTATGTCTCGGTCATCCGTTTCTCAAACACCTTGTAGTGCGAGAAATCCAATGGAGGAGATCGAGTCTTGTGGGGAAAGGTGCGCAAACCTCTGCAGAGTGTATAAACTAATCATGATTAGCCGTGTCCCCGGTTATGGACATCTTGAGTATCTGGTTCTTGGATTATCCTGTTGATCTCATCACGTTACTTTAATTAATTTTGTTGGGTTTTAATGATGATACTTAATTGGGATTGAGAATGCTGTCAACCATTCTCAATGTTTAACAACCACCATGATAGTTAAATAAAATTTATTCCTTTGCAGTAGGGAAAATTGGCTTGACGCAAAACTGTAACCATAGAGCTTTTCCACCAGCAAAATATGCATGTAGTGATAGACATTATTCAGCATTGCCCTACAGTGTGAATTTGCTAGTACATTCAATGTACTGACCCTTTGTGGCTGCAACGTCTCATCTTGCAGGAATCTTACAACGAGTAAGTGATACGTTAGGGTTACGGTTTCTACACTCAACTTTGCCGTTGGTGTTGATGGGAATCCACAACCTTGTTACTTCCGCCTTTTGGATTGAGGTAATAGTATTTACGTTATTTTATACATGTGATTTACCTCTGTTATAAATCCTCGAGTACTGTCTGTGTCAGCATACCGATCCAGGGATGACACTTAAGCACAGAGACTTGACCGTCTGAGGTCGGGTCTCTACAAGATGGTATCAGAGCACATGTTGACTGTAGGACGTGACCCTAGAAACTGGCAAGCCCATAGGAAAGATTTTCTCTACAACTTCTTTTTCAAAAAAATCTTTTACCTCTCTTCTCTGCTGATCTTATTCAAAAAATCCTTTTAGTGAGACTATACCCCTTTCCCCTTTTGACCACACGAAGATTCGACGGATGAGACCACTTCAAGAAGGATAAGATATCGGACAACTAAGACCATTCTGAATGGAGAGGATTTTACCATACATTATGATAATGGAAACTACAACGGTTGAAGACTCCGAAGACTAGGATAACTTGAAGGCTCGGAAGAATTTCTAGATTTGCATGACCTAGGAAGGCTACCCTTATGGAACTTGGCAGATTATGGAAGTTGTCAATACCCGAGGTCAAGGTAAATTGGAGAAAGACCGGAGCATGGAGAGTTAAAAACTCAAAGTTCTGTCAAGGAAAACTCTAAGGTAGGAGATGTCAACTATGGAGAGATAGCTCATGGAAATGACAAGAACAGAAACATGGCTATCCATGATGTTATCGCCCGCTTATGCTATTGTCACCGTGCTGAGTTAAGCATGCATATGCATAGAAGGATTGGATGGTAGAAGGCTGATGGAGCACCTATCAGCAAGATGAAGTTTAACTTTAGCCGGTGTATCACCAGGATCTGGAGTGTTACATTAAGAAGTTTAAGATGTACCTTCAGGAAGCCGTATTTTGACAAGGAAGTATTTTGAGAAGAACTCAGGACCTAGAAGCTGAGAATAGCCAAGCTAGAGGAGCAAAACCTTGAGACATCAAAGTTTTCGTCAGGAACTGAAGGACAGTAGGATCATGGGTCATGTCGAGGGTGTTGAAACCCAGAAGTTTGGAACGCAACTCCAGAATATTAAAGGACGTCATGAGAGACTTCACGTCAATAGAGATGATCTGGCAAAAAAAAAAACTTGAGAAGGACAAGCATGATCGGAAGAAACCATCGGAGATATGAACAAGACTTGAAGAGTTTGATGACTTTGAAGATTTATTGACCTTTAGAAGACCAAACCCCTGTGTATACTTACGTTAGATGCAACGTTTGTGAGCTATCATTTGATTGATGTTTTTCCGACAGCCACAATAAAAATCTGTCTTCTCAAAACTTTTGTTTGTATCGTGTGCATTCCTCTCGACCTCTCCTATCCCACCCCAAACCCATGGACCTAATAGAGGATGAATGGAGATGAGCTTATATTTTTTTGACCGATGAGTCAGTTGGGACAGACTGATGGATTCAGAACATGGAGGATCATATGGAGAACAACTCTATAGCCGAAAAGGATATGGCCTAGCATGCTCTTCAGTGCTTTGTAAGAGTTGCTACTACTTGGTGGAGGATGTACCAAACCATCAATGGATGGCAAAGAGTAACCACTTGGGAAGAATTTAAGTTGACTCTGCAAAGACCTCGTCTTGTGTCCCAGAAGTTGAGGCCTTATGGAAAGGATATGGAGAAACCTTGTGCATACAAGCTTTGTGGAGAAATAGGACACAACCATAAAGAAAACAAAGACGAATACCCTCATAATCGGAGGATTACCAAAGGAGTTAGCTGAGGATCTCAGGGAACTTCGGTTGGAGATTGTTCCCAAAGGTTTTGTTGCAGCAATGGAAGTTCAGTCTACATTGTTGGGAAAGATCCGTGAAGCTCAGAAGGATGACAAAGAGATTGCTGAGGTAAAGGAGAGGATGGGCAAAGGAAAGACCAAAGGTTTTCGTAAGGATGAGCACGACACCTTATGGTTCGAGGACCGTGTATATGTGCCCAATAATGAAAAGATCAGAAAGTTAATACTCCAGGAGGCTCAAGACTCACCATACTCGATTTTCCCTGGAAACACCAAGATGTATTTGGATTTGAAGGAGTGTTTCTGGTGGACTGGTATGAAGAAGGAAATTGCGGAGTATGTAGTCATAGGTGATGTATGCCAGAGAGTAAAGGCAAAGCATCAGAAGCCAGCAGAATTACTACAGCCTATGCTGATACCCGAATGGAAGCAGGATAAGCTTGGCATGGATTTCATTACCAGATTTCCCAGAACCCGATCAGGATATGATTCTATCTGGGTAGTAGTTGATTCGCTTGACCAAAGTGGCTCACTTTATCCCAGTGAAAACCACCTATACAAGTGCGAAGTTGGCCAAGATATATATGACCAGGATCGTATGTCTGCATGGAGTTCCGAGGACCATCGTATCAGATAGAGGAACACAGTTTACCTCAAAGTTTTGGAATCAGCTGCACCAGACTTTGGGTACTAGGCTAGAGTTCAGTATAGCCTTTCATCCGCAGACAGATGGATAGACCGAGAGAGTAAATCAGATTCTGAAGGACATGTTGAGAGCTTGTGCATTAGATTATGGATCCAGATGAGATAATAATTTGCCTTACGCGGAGTTCTCATACAACAACAGTTACCAAGCTAGTTTGAAGGTGGCCCCTTTTGAAGTTTTGTATGGGAGAAGGAGCCAGGCACCGTTGATGTGGGATGAAGTTGGAGACCGTCAGTCGTTGGACCAGATTTGATCAAAGAGTCAGAATAGAATGTTAAGTTGATTCGAGATAGACTGAAGGTAGCTCAGTCCAGGCAGAAGAGTTATGCAGACTCAAAATGCAAGAAGGTAGTCTATGAAATTGGAGACAGAGTGCTGGGGATATTACTACTGGGCGTAAACCGGCCAGGTGGGCCGGGTTAACTTCATCAGTAGTTAGGTGTGTTAAAGCCCAAGAAGGCAGATGAGGGCCTAGGGCCCAGAGTCGGTTTAAGACTTGTAGCCGTAAACCGGCATGTGTATATAAACTTGTATTGTAAGTTAGGAATAAGGAGAGACCAACCCGGATACGAATATGAACCGGTGTTGGGACTCTGTGAATCGACGGGCGTCACCCGTGTATATAAGGGGATGACCCGGCGGCGGTTCAATTAGAACAGACAACAACTCGAGACTTAGGCGAAGCTTGTTTGCTCCCTAAGTTCTCGAAACCCCATCAATTCCATCACAACTAGACGTAGGCCTTTACCTTCATCGAAGGGGCCGAACTAGTATAAACTCTCTTGCGTCCCTGTGTCCGCTTTAACCCCTTCAAGCTAACCCGACGCGATGGATCCACGACTAAGTCCTAACACTAGGACATCTGACGTGACAAAACCATGACAGTTGGTGCCCACCGTGGGGCTATCGTATGATGGTTTCAAGTTCTTGGAGGGCCGCTTCGAAGGACTCGAGGGCTACGCTGTGGGCCGGATGACTAAGAGTCGTCGCGGCAAGCTCTACATCGACGATGCAGGCTGGGGCCCCGAGGCCGGTTCAATTGAGTACGGGTACCGGGTCCCCTTTGGTGGCATACACGTTTTCATCAGCAAGATCGGTGAACCGGGCCCTGAGCCGGACATCTGCACCGACCTCGTCGAAACGGCTCAGCGTGCGCGATCTGCCTAGGTTAAACCGGTCGTGAAGCGTGCCTTCGTGGGAGTCATCCATGGAGGAAATTATGAGGATGGATCGGAATCTGGTGGCGAGACCGTCGTTTACTCCGGCGACGAGTCATCCACCGGAGAAACTGAATCTCTGTATCAGCTACAAGATGGCCGGATTGGGGGCTGTTCCGATGGCGACAGTATTCCGGACCCCTCTGATCTGCCCAACCGGGTTGGAATATTCATGGCCGGTACACAAGCAGTGCTTCATTCTTCGACCACTGCAGCAATGATCTCCGGTTAAGTGGCGGCGACGGCTGCCGGGGTAGGAGGCCCTGTGCACCCGCCGGCTCAAGTTTTATCGGATCCGTTTGATGTGTTGGCTGCGCTTATGGCAGAGGCTAACCCGGCGGATCAGGACGCCCACAACACGGAGATTGCAAAGGTGAGGGAATGTCACATCCCTAGCTAGGCCATGCATTAGAGTGTGCATCATGTTTAAATTCTATTAATTTTGAAATGGGGAAGGCAGGAACCCCCAGCACCCCTTCTGAATCAACTAGGGTTTACTAAAATCTTTTTCAATGAACCTGAAATGCCCTTCTAAAATGTTCACCCTCTTTGTCTTGGATTAAACCCCCTGGCAAAAATAGTGCACATTTTTCTAGGTCAACAGAAGGTTATTGAATTAACACATAAGTATTTGAATTTGGGCATTTAAAATTTATAAAAATATTTTAAATGTTCAAATATTCTCAAACAGAAATGTTTCATGTTGGAAATATTCCAACTAGGGGCCAGGTGCAGTTTGGTGATTTTTAGAGTGGTCTAGGTAATTTAATTAATCCCACAAAGTTGCAGAAGAAATAGAAAAGGAAATAAAATTCAGAAAGATCTTACCTGGCCAAACCCACCAGCCGGCCCACCTGGCGGCCCAGCGCTGTGCTGGCCCGAGCCAGCCAGCTGCTTCGTCCCCGCCAGGCAGGCAGGGTGGTGACGCCGGCGAGCGCGAGCTCGCCACGGCGTCACCTGCTCGCCGCTTCGCCGCCCGACGCGCTGGACGTCCTCCACGTCGCGCCCTCGACCCCGTGGACACCTCACTTCTCCCCCTGGCTCTCTCTCTCGCTCTCCAGCGCCATGGCCGCAGCACCCGTCGCCGCTCCGCCGTCGTAGCCATAGCCACCGCCCTCCTCGCGCCACGAGACCTTGCCCAAGAGCTTCGCCGCCGTCGACTCCTTCAAGCAGGCCGAGCCCCGAGCGCTCGCTTGCCCTGAAGCCGCTGCACCGACCTTGCCTGACTCCGCCACCGCCGGAGATCCCTTTCGCCGTCGCCGCCGCACCAGCTCGTCTCCGACCGCGCTGCTTGGCTCTACGAGATCTCTGTGAGCTTGGCCACCTCCCCATCCTCTCCTTTCTCTTCCTCGTGCACCACAGCGAGCGCATGAAGCTCACCCGCACGCACCGCCGCGGAGCTCGTCGCCGACGTGCTCCCGGCCTAACTCCGGCCACGCCACTGTGTCCACTCACTTCGCTGCATCACCAGGAGGCCAACGCCTCACTCCACGCACCTCGCCGTGCCCCGTAGCCTCGGGCGCACTTTCACCCGACTCCGACGACCGCCAAAGTCGTCGTCGGCGATGTTTCCGGCCACCCCGAGCCCAGCTGTTGCCACCGAATGCCGCGGAAGGATCTCAGCTACCCGTAGATGGCCTCCGCGCCTTGTTTGGTGGCCAAAACGAGCAAAAACACTTTGCTCCGCCGCGTCTGACCTCGCCGGCGGCTAGACGCCGGCGAGTTGACCCTAACCGTTGACTTGTGGACCCAGTTTGACTCCTCTGAGTCTATGACATGTGGGCCCCGCCTGCTAATTAATCCAGGATTAGAAATAATCTAATCTGTTTAAGTTAATGACCCTGACACGCGGGACCCACGCGTCAGTTTTGACTTGGACCGGTCTGTTGACCTGCTGAGGTCAGCATGACCTCATGCTGACGCAATAACTAATTACTGGATTTATTTTTATACAGGAAAATCCAGAAAATAGTTCAAACTTCAAAAATTCATAGAAAATTATCTATAACTCCAAATGCAAAGTTCTATACATGAAAATCTATCAGAAAAATCCAATCTATCCAATGGAACTGGTTTCATGCATGTTAAAACAAGTTAAACCCACTGTTTAGGCATTATAAGATATTGCACTAATATGATCTTATAAATGCACTACCATTTGAATCTTTGGTTCAAATGGGGTCATTTCCTTCTGGTTTAACTTGCACAAGACCAGGACACATTCATATTGCCATGTCATTGCATGCATCATATTGTTGCATATCGTCATGTATTGATTGTGTCGCAATGTGTCATTCGTGGTAGGTTCTGCCTCCGAGGATATCTCCGAGTATCCAGTTGAAGGGCAGTATCCCACCACCACTCCATCAGGCAAGCAACCCGTTGATCATTCCGATACAAACCCATGTTCTCGCTTCTGCCCTTGTTTACTGCATTAAGACAACGCGCTTCAAACTGCTGTGTGTCGCGGTAGTTGAACCCACTTCCTTTGCATGACCTGTCTTTGCCACAGTAACTAGATGAAACCCACTAGCATGTGTAGGAGTTGATTGAGCCAATACATGTGTGTGTGTTCCTACCATGCTGTGCTTGCTATGCTTAGAGTTGTGTCAGGTCTGGCTCATCGGGATGATGATCCGGAGTGAAAGGTTGTATCGTTGTCAATAGTGTGGAAGTGTTGAACACGATTTGGTAAAGGAATCGATGAAAGGCCATGTAGGAGTACATGGTGGGTTGTTTCATTGAGGCCGTTCTTAAGAACTGAGATCTGTGTGTGTGATTTAAGACTCAGCTACTACCACGCATTGGGCCCGAAACCAATGGACCCTCTCGGCTTCTTGATCACACTTGTCTCTGTCCAGGAGTTGCAAAGTAGTTTCTGGTGTTTGTAGCATGCTGGGGGCCGCACGCGGCGCTGACCATCGGGGTGGGCTGTGTTGCGGTAGGCACGTGGCACGGTGTACCGACTCGCCCGTTTGGTGTCTCGGGAACCCTGTTCACATCGTTCGGGGCCGTTAGTGGAAACCTCGGCCGGACTCCCTGCGGATGGAACCCGAATAGGCGATAAACCTGGACTAGAGACTTGAGTGTTTAGGTAGGCCGTGGCCGACACCCTCGCTGGGCTTCCGCTTGAAGGTTGCCGAGTACATGTCGTGTAAACGGCGATAAGTGGTGAGAGCGTGTGTGAAGAAGTACACCCCTGCAGGGTATAAATCTATTTGAATAGCCGCGTCCGCGGTAAAGGACTACTTGGTCACCTATACGGTTCATAGATAAGTTAAATGGATACTACTAAAAATCTCAAGATAAGTGTGAGTACCGCGGATGGCCCTCTCGTAGGATGGCGAGAGAGGATCCACGGTGGAGTATTGTGATGGTGATAGTGGACTCGTGTGCGACAAATGATTTACTAGTGGTGTCTATCGTAGCATAGCTTAGCCAAGAGTCAAAGCTGGCTTGCTGCAATAACCCCACTACCTTCTTGAGAATGTGCATGTATAATAGGTTCCTGTTGTAAGACTTGCTGAGTACCTCCGTACTCATGTTGTTTTAATCATGTTTTTCAGACGACTGCACCAACCCCTCTGATGGGTTCTATGTAGACCTCGACGTTGACGAGTGACTTATCACCCAGGTGGTGATCCAAGACTTGTGAAGGGTCGTTGTAGATAGACAGGCTTCGTCAAGCCTTCTTTCTTTCTAGTGTCTGTACTCAGACTACTTTGCTTCCGCATGTGCTTGTATGTTTGTATGACTTGAGTGTTGGGTCATGTGACCCCTATCTGTATGGATGATATGTATGGCTCCTCGGAGCCTTCTAAATAAAGTACTTGAGTCGTAGAGTACTGTTGTGATGCCATGTTGTATTTACTCATATCGGGCATATTGTGTGTATGATTGAAATGCTTGGTATGAGTGGGATCCGACTATCTAGTTGTTTATCCTTGGCAGCCTTTCATATGGGGAAATGTAAGTCTTGTGCTTCTGAGCGATAGTAGTCCGCTACAGCCCGGTTCACCGGAGTCCTGCTAGCCCAGCACTACTGCTTGGACACTTGACTGGCCGGCATGTGTTTCACGTCGTTCCTATGTCTGTCCCTTCGGGGAAATGTCACGCGCTGATATTCGGAGTCCTGCCTAGCCTGCTACAGCCCGGGTTACCGGAGTCCTGTTAGCCCAGTGCTACAGCCCGAATAGATACGTTGATTGACCGACATGTTCGATGTGATTCATGTATGCCTGTCCTCATAGGCTAGCGCCGCTTTGGGTTCACGACTAGCCATGTCGGCCCGGGTTCTCTGTCATATGGATGCTAGCGACACTGTCATATACGTGAGCCAAAAGGCGCAAACGGTCCCGGGCCAGGTAAGGTGGCACCCGTGGGAGTACCGTGCGTGAGGCCGCAAAGTGATATGATGTGTTACACGCTGGATCGATGTGGCTTAGGATCGGGGTCCTGACAGGGAATAGATCACTCAGGCCAAGGCAGACCAAGCAGCTGAAAATACTAGGATGACGGCAGAGCGGGCCGCTTTAGATGCGCAAGCCTACAGGCTCATGCTGGACCAGAACGCGTCGCATGAAGTCATGAAAAGGAAGTACCGATCCCATTTGCCTTCGGTTTTTGAAGCCAGAGACCTCTTCAACACCCTAGGAGCGGGAACCAGTAATCCGCCGATGGTAAACCGGGCGGAAGCTCCTGGGACGGGCGCGTCGGTCAGCCCCGTTTGAAGGATCTGCCTCATCATAACACTGTTGTACCTCAGGCTATTCCAACACCTCCGGGTCACTACTCCAACCCGATGGACAACCTTGTTGCAGCTGCTGCACGGCTGGAGGCCATTCCAATTGAAGGTGATTCGCCGCAGGCAGTAGAGACGCGCCGGGTCAAGACAGTCAATGTTTTGACCCGAGTATCGGAGCGTCAGCTCTACTCTCTAAATGCCAATCCCCTTCCAGACCTCGAAGATATTCCGGTAGTTCGTGACTTCCCGGATGTCTTTCCAGAGGAACTGCCAGGTGTTCCACCTGACAGAGATGTCGAGTTCGTGATAGACCTTGTTCCAGGAACCGTCCCAATCTCTAGGAGACCTTATAAGATGGCACCCCTAGAACTAGCAGAACTTAAGAAACAACTCGATGAGTCCTTGCAAAAAGGTTTCATCCGTCCTAGTTCATCTCCATGGGCTTGCCCCGTCCTCTTCGTCAAGAAGAAGGATGGAACGGATCGGATGGTTGTAGATTACCGACCTGTTAATTTGGTCACTATCAAGAACAAGTATCCGCTCCCCAGGATCAACGACCTGTATGACCAGCTCGCTGGATCCTCAGTCTTTTCCAAAATGGATTTGAGGTTGGGCTACCATCAAATCAAAATCAAGAACGGGGACAGTCCCAAAACGGCTTTCGTCACTCGTTACGGCCAATACGAGTACACCGTCATGTCCTTTGGTTTAACCAATGCTCCAGCCACCTTCTCTCGGTTAATGAACTCGATCTTCATGGAGTACTTGGATAAATTCGTCGTGGTATACCTCGATGATATACTCATCTACTCCAAGAATGAGGAAGAACATGCCGAACATCTAAGGTTAGTATTGATGAAACTTCGAGAGCATCGCCTTTATGCCAAATTCTCCAAGTGCGAATTCTGGTTGCCAGAAGTGACCTATCTGGGCCATGTAATCTCTGGTAAGGGCATTGCTGTCAATCCCGAGCGAGTTCAAGCTGTCCTTGACTGGACTTCACCTGAAACGGTCAAACAAGTTCGGAGTTTTCTTGGTTTAGCGAGCTATTGCCGCCGCTTCGTCGAGAATTTCTCCAAAGTTGCTAAGCCTCTAACTGAACTCCTCAAGAAAGATAAAAAGTTCGAGTGGACCCCACAGTGCGAGTTCAGCTTTCAGGAACTGAAAAGACGCCTGACGTCTGCTCCCGTACTGGTACCACCAGACTTCTCTAAGGACTTTGTTATCTATTGCGACGCCTCGCGACAAGGACTAGGTTGCATACTCATGCAAGATCGTCATGTGATTGCCTACGCATCTCGACAGTTGCGTCCACATGAGGATAACTATCCCACACATGATCTAGAGCTTGCAGCAGTAGTCCATGCACTCAAAACCTGGCGACACTACCTTCTGGGTAATCGCTGCGAAATCTACACTGATCACCAAAGTTTGAAATATATCTTCACCCAACCGGATTTGAATCTCAGGCAAAGACGTTGGGTCGAGTTGATCTCGGATTACGACTTAGGAATAACTTACACCCCAGGCAAAGCCAATGTCATGGCTGATGCACTAAGTCGTAAATCTTATTGTAACAACCTGATGTTACAACAAGGTCAACCACTTCTCCACAAGGAATTTCATAAGCTTAACCTTCACATTGTTCCTCGAGGATTCCTTTCCACCCTGGTGGCGAAACCTAACTTTACGGATCAGATCATCAAGGCACAAAAGGTGGATCCGGGAATTTCCCGTATCAAGAGAAACATTAAGAAGGGAGTTGCAGATTGTTTCTCCATTGATGATCAAGGTGTTGTGTTCTTCGGAAACCGTCTAGTGGTTCCCAAGGTACGCAACTTGAGGCGATTGATCCTTAAGGAAGCTCATGAATCCCCTCTCACCATTCATCCCGGTAGTACTAAGATGTATCAAGACCTACGCCAGAGGTTTTGGTGGACCAGGATGAAGAGAGAAATCGCTCAATACATTGCAACTTGCGACGTCTGTCGTCGTGTTAAAGCAGAGCATCAACGGCCTGCTGGCACCCTTCAGCCCTTGGATATTCCTGAATGGAAATGGGATAAAATCGGTATGGATTTCATCACCGGGTTTCCCAGGACCAAAAGAGGGAATAATGCTATCTTCGTTGTTGTCGATCGTCTCTCCAAAGTAGCCCACTTTTTACCCGTTCGCGAGAGTATAACCGCTAGCCAGCTAGCTGACTTATACATCTCTCGAATAGTGTCTCTTCATGGTGTTCCATTGGAAATTAATTCGGACCGTGGAAGTCTTTTCACCTCTCGATTTTGGGAAAGTTTCCAAAATGCTATGGGGACTCGTCTCTCCTTTAGCACCGCCTTCCATCCTCAGTCAAGTGGTCAAGTAGAACGAGTCAATCAAATTCTGGAGGATATGCTCCGAGCTTCTGTCATCTCTTTCGGTATGAATTGGGAGAAGTGCCTTCCATTCGCCGAGTTTGCTTATAACAACAGTTATCAAGCTAGCTTGGGTAAAGCTCCTTTCGAAGTTCTTTATGGACGAAAATGTCGAACGCCTCTTAACTGGTCAGAAACCGGCGAGAGACAACTCTTCGGCCCGGACATGATCCAGGATGCAGAAGAGCAGGTTCGTATTATTCGTGAGAAGTTGAAAACCGCCCAATCTCGACAAAAGAGTCAGTATGACCGCAAGCATAAACCCATGGCTTATGAAGTCGGCGAGATGGCTTACCTTCGGGTTACACCTTTAAAGGGGACCCATCGATTCGGTATCAAAGGCAAATTGGCTCCTCGCTACATTGGACCCTTTCGCATTCTTGCCAAACGAGGGGAAGTTGCCTACCAACTGGAACTACCTCCGCATCTCTCCAGAGTTCATGATGTCTTCCATGTTTCTCAACTCAGGCGTTGCTTCGCGGATCCTATCCGTGGAATGGACCACGAAACGCTTGATCTCCAAGATAACCTCACTTATCGGGAATACCCCGTTCGCATCCTTGATCAAGCCGAGCGTACCACTCGACGCCACAATATCAAGTTTCTCAAGGTTCAATGGTCACACCATTCTGAGCAAGAGGCTACATGGGAAAGGGAGGATCGTCTTCGACTTGAATATCCCGCCTTCTTTCCGGAGGAACCTAAATCTCGGGACGAGATTCTTTTGAGTGGGGGTGAGTTGTCACATCCCTAGCTAGGCCATGCATTAGAGTGTGCATCATGTTTAAATTCTATTAATTTTGAAATGGGGAAGGCAGGAACCCCCAGCACCCCTTCTGAATCAACTAGGGTTTACTAAAATCTTTTTCGATGAACCTGAAATGCCCTTCTAAAATGTTCACCCTCTTTGTCTTGGATTAAACCCCCTGGCAAAAATAGTGCACATTTTTCTAGGTCAACAGAAGTTTATTGAATTAACACATAAGTATTTGAATTTGGGCATTTAAAATTTATAAAAATATTTTAAATGTTCAAATATTCTCAAACAGAAATGTTTCATGTTGGAAATATTCCAACTAGGGGCCAGGTGCAGTTTGGTGATTTTTAGAGTGGTCTAGGTAATTTAATTAATCCCACAAAGTTGCAGAAGAAATAGAAAAGGAAATAAAATTCAGAAAGATCTTACCTGGCCAAACCCACCAGCCGGCCCACCTGGCGGCCCAGCGCTGTGCTGGCCCGAGCCAGCCAGCTGCTTCGTCCCCGCCAGGCAGGCAGGGTGGTGACGCCGGCGAGCGCGAGCTCGCCACGGCGTCACCTGCTCGCCGCTTCGCCGCCCGACGCGCTGGACGTCCTCCACGTCGCGCCCTCGACCCCGTGGACACCTCACTTCTCCCCCTGGCTCTCTCTCTCGCTCTCCAGCGCCATGGCCGCAGCACCCGTCGCCGCTCCGCCGTCGTAGCCATAGCCACCGCCCTCCTCGCGCCACGAGACCTTGCCCAAGAGCTTCGCCGCCGTCGACTCCGTCGAGCAGGCCGAGCCCCGAGCGCTCGCTTGCCCTGAAGCCGCTGCACCGACCTCGCCCGACTCCGCCACCGCCGGAGATCCCTTTCGCCGTCGCTGCCGCACCAGCTCGTCTCCGACCGCGCTGCTTGGCTCTACGAGATCTCTGTGAGCTTGGCCACCTCCCCATCCTCTCCTTTCTCTTCCTCGTGCACCACAGCGAGCGCATGAAGCTCACCCGCACGCACCGCCACGGAGCTCGTCGCCGACGTGCTCCCGGCCTAACTCCGGCCACGCCACTGTGTACCTCACTTCGCTGCATCACCAGGAGGCCAACGCCTCACTCCACGCACCTCGCCGTGCCCCGTAGCCTCGGGCGCACTTTCACCCGACTCCGACGACCGCCAAAGTCGTCGTCGGCGATGTTTCCGGCCACCCCGAGCCCAGCTGTTGCCACCGAACGCCGCGGAAGGATCTCAGCTACCCGTAGATGGCCTCCGCGCCTTGTTTGGTGGCCAAAACGAGCAAAAACACTTTGCTCCGCCGCGTCTGACCTCGCCGGCGGCTAGACGCCGGCGAGTTGACCCTAACCGTTGACTTGTGGACCCAGTTTGACTCCTCTGAGTCTATGACATGTGGGCCCCGCCTGCTAATTAATCCAGGATTAGAAATAATCTAATCTGTTTAAGTTAATGACCCTGACACGCGGGACCCACGCGTCAGGTTTGACTTGGACTGGTCTGTTGACCTGCTGAGGTCAGCATGACCTCATGCTGACGCAATAACTAATTACTGGATTTATTTTTATACAGGAAAATCCAGAAAATAGTTCAAACTTCAAAAATTCATAGAAAATTATCTATAACTCCAAATGAAAAGTTCTATACATGAAAATCTATCAGAAAAATCCAATCTATCCAATGGAACTGGTTTCATGCATGTTAAAACAAGTTAAACCCACTGTTTAGGCATTATAAGATATTGCACTAATATGATCTTATAAATGCACTACCATTTGAATGTTTGGTTCAAATGGGGTCATTTCCTTCTGGTTTAACTTGCACAAGACCAGGACACATTCATATTGCCATGTCATTGCATGCATCATATTGTTGCATATCGTCATGTATTGATTGTGTTGCAATGTGTCATTCGTGGTAGGTTCTGCCTCCGAGGATATCTCCGAGTATCCAGTTGAAGGGCAGTATCCCACCACCACTCCATCAGGCAAGCAACCCGTTGATCATTCCGATACAAACCCATGTTCTCGCTTCTGCCCTTGTTTACTGCATTAAGACAACGCGCTTCAAACTGCTGTGTGTCGCGGTAGTTGAACCCACTTCCTTTGCATGACCTGTCTTTGCCACAGTAACTAGATGAAACCCACTAGCATGTGTAGGAGTTGATTGAGCCAATACATGTGTGTGTGTTCCTACCATGCTGTGCTTGCTATGCTTAGAGTTGTGTCAGGTCTGGCTCATCGGGATGATGATCCGGAGTGAAAGGTTGTATCGTTGTCAATAGTGTGGAAGTGTTGAACACGATTTGGTAAAGGAATCGATGAAAGGCCATGTAGGAGTACATGGTGGGTTGTTTCATTGAGGCCGTTCTTAAGAACTGAGATCTGTGTGTGTGATTTAAGACTCAGCTACTACCACGCATTGGGCCCGAAACCAATGGACCCTCTCGGCTTCTTGATCACACTTGTCTCTGTCCAGGAGTTGCAAAGTAGTTTCTGGTGTTTGTAGCATGCTGGGGGCCGCACGCGGCGCTGACCATCGGGGTGGGCTGTGTTGCGGTAGGCACGTGGCACGGTGTACCGACTCGCCCGTTTGGTGTCTCGGGAACCCTGTTCACATCGTTCGGGGCCGTTAGTGGAAACCTCGGCCGGACTCCCTGCGGATGGAACCCGAATAGGCGATAAACCTGGACTAGAGACTTGAGTGTTTAGGTAGGCCGTGGCCGACACCCTCGCTGGGCTTCCGCTTGAAGGTTGCCGAGTACATGTCGTGTAAACGGCGATAAGTGGTGAGAGCGTGTGTGAAGAAGTACACCCCTGCAGGGTATAAATCTATTCGAATAGCCGCGTCCGCGGTAAAGGACTACTTGGTCACCTATACGGTTCATAGATAAGTTAAATGGATACTACTAAAAATCTCAAGATAAGTGTGAGTACCGCGGATGGCCCTCTCGTAGGATGGCGAGAGAGGATCCACGGTGGAGTATTGTGATGGTGATAGTGGACTCGTGTGCGACAAATGATTTACAAGTGGTGTCTATCGTAGGATAGCTTAGCCAAGAGTCAAAGCTGGCTTGCTGCAATAACCCCACTACCTTCTTGAGAATGTGCATGTATAATAGGTTCCTGTTGTAAGACTTGCTGAGTACCTCCGTACTCATGTTCTTTTAATCATGTTTTTCAGACGACTGCACCAACCCCTCTGATGGGTTCTATGTAGACCTCGACATTGACGAGTGACTTATCACCCAGGTGGTGATCCAAGACTTGTGAAGGGTCGTTGTAGATAGACAGGCTTCGTCAAGCCTTCTTTCTTTCTAGTGTCTGTACTCAGACTACTTTGCTTCCGCATGTGCTTGTATGTTTGTATGACTTGAGTGTTGGGTCATGTGACCCCTATCTGTATGGATGATATGTATGGCTCCTCGGAGCCTTCTAAATAAAGTACTTGAGTCGTAGAGTACTGTTGTGATGCCATGTTGTATTTACTCATATCAGGCATATTGTGTGTATGATTGAAATGCTTGGTATGAGTGGGATCCGACTATCTAGTTGTTTATCCTTGGCAGCCTTTCATATGGGGAAATGTAAGTCTTGTGCTTCTGAGCGATAGTAGTCCGCTACAGCCCGGTTCACCGGAGTCCTGCTAGCCCAGCACTACTGCTTGGACACTTGACTGGCCGGCATGTGTTTCACGTCGTTCCTATGTCTGTCCCTTCGGGGAAATGTCACGCGCTGATATTCGGAGTCCTGCCTAGCCTGCTACAGCCCGGGTTACCGGAGTCCTGTTAGCCCAGTGCTACAGCCCGAATAGATACGTTGATTGACCGACATGTTCGATGTGATTCATGTATGCCTGTCCTCATAGGCTAGCGCCGCTTTGGGTTCACGACTAGCCATGTCGGCCCGGGTTCTCTGTCATATGGATGCTAGCGACACTGTCATATACGTGAGCCAAAAGGCGCAAACGGTCCCGGGCCAGGTAAGGTGGCACCCGTGGGAGTACCGTGCGTGAGGCCGCAAAGTGATATGATGTGTTACACGCTGGATCGATGTGGCTTAGGATCGGGGTCCTGACAGGGAATAGATCACTCAGGCCAAGGCAGACCAAGCAGCTGAAAATACTAGGATGACGGCAGAGCGGGCCGCTTTAGATGCGCAAGCCTACAGGCTCATGCTGGACCAGAACGCGTCGCATGAAGTCATGAAAAGGAAGTACCGATCCCATTTGCCTTCGGTTTTTGAAGCCAGAGACCTCTTCAACACCCTAGGAGCGGGAACCAGTAATCCGCCGATGGTAAACCGGGCGGAAGCTCCTGGGACGGGCGCGTCGGTCAGCCCCGTTTGAAGGATCTGCCTCATCATAACACTGTTGTACCTCAGGCTATTCCAACACCTCCGGGTCACTACTCCAACCCGATGGACAACCTTGTTGCAGCTGCTGCACGGCTGGAGGCCATTCCAATTGAAGGTGATTCGCCGCAGGCAGTAGAGACGCGCCGGGTCAAAGAGCTTCTTAGGACAGCTTTGGTCCAACAGGAAGCATACTCGTATAGCCGCGACCGGATCCACTCCACCCCTCGTCCAAGCCGGAGCTATAGCAAACATATGGATGAACCGGCCGTATCAAGCAATGCACGACGTGGAGCGCCCCGTGGTGACAACCTATCGGCCGGTGCTGATAATGCTCAGGAAGTGGTGGACTAGGCCCGAGCGCGCAGGGAGGCCGAGTTAGCAGCGCAGTATCAGGCTCGTCATCTCACGCTGGTTCATCCAACCATCTCGGTCAAACCTGGTGTTACTTCTAGTTCTTTGGGGGTACCTCGCCTTGTCCCCGCTTTACGCAATGTGCGCCTGCCCAAGGATTTCAAGGGCCCGCGCAAGGTACCAAATTACACGGCGGATCAACCTCCAGAGACATGGGTAGAAAGTTATGAGATGGCCATGGAGATGCTTGATGTGGATGATGCAGCATGTGCGAAGTACTTCACCATGATGCTCGAAGGAACGACCCGCACTTGGTTAAAAGGCTTACCGGCCAATTCTATCAGTTCATGGGCCCAATTGCGAGCCCGGTTTATCAGTAATTTCAAGGATAAATGTAAGCAGCCTATGTCTATAGTGGACTTAGCAGCCTGTGTCCAGGAGGAAGGATAATCGACGACCCATTGGGTGCGCCAGGTCTCGCAAGTTCTGCATTCATCGGACCGCATCAACGCTGACACCGCTGTTATCACCCTGGAAGGCAACTGCCGGTTTGGGCCTCTAAAGTTGAAATTGGGGCGGATGAAGCGTCATTGCACGGATATGGGGACTCTCATGGCTGCATTAGTGAAGTATGCTGATTCTGATAGTACCAAGGATCCCGAGTCTGATGACGACAAGACAGGGAAGGGAAAGAAGAACAGCAACTCCAGAGCACAGCAGCATAATCCGGCAGGTAATGGTGGTAGAGGCAAGCATAAAGCGGATGGCAACATGGACTTCGTGGCTAATACCAATGCACAGGACAGGGGCCAGCGATGCAAGGGTAAACCGCCGAATCGCGGTGGAGCGCCTAATCCTAACCCAGACCGCTTAAATTATCTATTAAACCAGCCCTGCCCAAAGCATGGGACGAAGGAGGTGCCAGCCAATCACCTTTGGAAGGACTGCTACATTATGCAGGAGTTCAAGAATTCTAATGCTTTCCAGTATGATCACGGCTCCGGTGGTGGCTCAGGATCCGGGCCGGGTTACGGTGGAGGAAATTCCGGTCCAGGATTTAATGGTAATCCAGGCGGACATAACAATGAAAATAATAGCCAGGCTGGTTACAATCAGTAGCAGCAGCAGTGGGGTTACCAGAGTCACCCGAAGCAGTTGAATAGTGGGCAATATCATGTCTTCACCACTAGTTTGGACAAGCGAGACCGGAAGGTTCAAAGGAGGGCTATGAATTCTGTTGAACCGACCGTGCCCCAATATCTACGCTGGTCTGAACAACCAATCGTGTGGAGCAGAGAGTATCACCCTCCCCGGGTTGATAATCCGGGTCAGCTTGCATTGGTGGTGGCGCCTCAGGTGGGAGGTTATTGAAGGAAATATGCCCTAGAGGCAATAATAAAGTTATTATTTATTTCCTTATATCATGATAAATGTTTATTATTCATGCTAGAATTGTATTAACTGGAAACATAATACATGTGTGAATACATAGACAAAACAGAGTGTCACTAGTATGCCTCTACTTGACTAGCTCATTAATCAAAGATGGTTATGTTTCCTAGCCATGAACAAAGAGTTGTTATTTGATTAACGAGATCACATCATTAGTTGAATGATCTGATTGACATGACCCATTCCATTAGCATAGCACCCGATCGTTTAGTATGTTGCTATTGCTTTTATCCATGACTTATACATGTTCCTTTAACTATGAGAATATGCAACTCCCATTTACCGTAGAGACACTTTGTGTGCTACCAAACGTCACAACGTAACTGGGTGATTATAAAGGTGCTCTACAAGTGTCTCCGAAGGTACATGTTGAGTTGGCATATTTCGAGATTAGGATTTGTCACTCCGATTGTCGGAGAGGTATCTCAGGGCCTTCTCGGTAATGCACATCACATAAAGCCTTGCAAGCATTGCAACCAATGAGTTAGTTGCGAGATGATGTATTACGGAACGAGAAAAGAGACTTGCCGGTAACGAGATTGAACTAGGTATTGGATACCGACGATCGAATCTCGGGCAAGTAACATACCGATGACAAAGGGAACAACGTATGTTGTTATGCGGTCTGACCGATAAAGATCTTCGTAGAATATGTAGGAGCCAATATGGGCATCCAGGTCCCGCTGTTGGTTATTGACCGGAAACGTGTCTCGGTCATGTCTACATTGTTCTCGAACCGTAGGGTCCGCACGCTTAAGGTTACGATGACAGTTATTATGAGTTTATGCATTTTGATGTACCGAAGGAGTTCGGAGTCCCGGATGTGATCACGGACATGACGAGGAGTCTCGAAATGGTCGAGACGTAAAGAATGATATATTGGAAGCCTATGTTTGGACATCGGATGCATTCCAGGTAAAATCAGGATTTTACCGGAATACCGGGAAGGTTACCGGAACCCCCCGGGAGCATAATGGGCCAACATGGGCCTTGGAGGAGAAGTGAGAGGGCAGCCCTAGGGGCTGCGCGCCTCCCCCCTTCCCCTAGTCCTATTAGGACTAGGAGAGGTGGGCGCCCCCCTCTCCTTCACTCTCCCCCTTGGAGAATCCTAGTCCAACTAGGATTGGGGGGGGGGGGAATCCTACTCCCAGAGGGAGTAGGACTCCTCCTGCGCCTCCCTCCTTTGGCCGGCCAGCCTCCCCCCCTTCATCCTTTATATACGGGGGCAGGGGACACCCCAAGACACACAAGTTGATCTACGGATCGTTCCTTAGCCGTGTGCGGTGCCCCCTTCCACCAAATTCCACCTCGATTATATCGTTGCAGTGCTTAGGCGAAGCCCTGCGCCGGTAACACATCAAGATCGTCACCACGCCGTCGTGCTGACGGAACTCTTCCTTGACGCTTTGCTGGATCGGAGCCCGGGGATCGTCATCGAGCTGAACGTGTGCCAAGAACTCGGAGGTGCCGGAGTAACGGTGCTGTGATCGGTTGGATCGCGAGGAGAACGTACGACTACTTCCTCTACGTACGACTACTTCCTCTACGTTGTGTCAACGCTTCCGCTTCGGTCTACGAGGGTACGTAGACAAACACTCTCCCCTCTCGTTGCTGTGCATCACCATGATCCTGCGTGTGCGTAGGAAATTTTTTGAATTACTACGTTCCCCAACAGTGGCATCCGAGCCTAGGTTTTATGGTTTGATGTTATTTGCACGAGTAGAACACAAGTGAGTTGTGGACGATACAAGTCATACTGCCTACCAGCATGTCATACTTTGGTTCAGCGGTATTGTTGGACGAGACGATCCGGACCAACCTTACGCGTACGCTTACGCGAGACCGGTTCCCTCGACGTGCTTTGCACATAGATGGCTTGCGGAAGACTGTCTCTCCAACTTTAGTTGAACCGAGTGTGGCTACGCCCGGTCCTTGAGAAGGTTAAAACGGAGTCTATTTGACAAACTATCGTTGTGGTTTTGATGCGTAGGTAAGATGAGTTCTTGCTTAAAGCCCGTAGCAGCCACGTAAAACTTGCAACAACAAAGTAGAGGACGTCTAACTTGTTTTTGCAGGGCATGTTGTGATGTGATATGGTCAAGACGTGATGCTAAATTTTATTGTATGAGATGATCATGTTTTGTAACCGAGTTATCGGCAACTGGCAGGAGCCATATGGTTGTCGCTTTATTGTATGCAATGCAATCGCGATGTAATGCTTTACTTTATTGCTAAACGGTAGTGATAGTCGTAGAAGCATAAGATTAGCGAGACGACAACGATGCTGCGATGAAGATCAAGGTGTCGCGCCGGTGACGATGGTGATCATGACGGTGCTTCGAAGATGGAGATCACAAGCACAAGATGATGATGGCCATATCATATCACTTATATTGATTGCATGTGATGTTTATCCTTTTTATGCATCTTATCTTGCTTTGATTGACGGTAGCATTATAAGATGATCTCTCACTAAATTATCAAGAAGTGTTCTCCCTGAGTATGCACCGTTGCGAAAGTTCTTTGTGCTGAGACACCACGTGATGATCGGGTGTGATAGGCTCTACGTTCAAATACAACGGGTGCAAAACAGTTGCACACGCGGAATACTCAGGTTTAACTTGACGAGCCTAGCATATACAGATATGGCCTCGGAACACAGAGACCGAAAGGTCGAGCGTGAATCATATAGTAGATATGATCAACATAATGATGTTCACCATTGAAACTACTCCATCTCACGTGATGATCGGACATGGTTTAGTTGATTTGGATCACGTGATCACTTAGAGGATTAGAGAGATGTCTATCTAAGTGGGAGTTCTTAAGTAATATGATTAATTGAACTTTAATTTATCATGAACTTAGTACCTGATAGTATCTTGCTTGTCTATGTTGTGTAGATAGATGGCTCGTGTTGTTGTTCCGTTGAATTTTAATGCGTTCCTTGAGAAAGCAAAGTTGAAAGATGATGGTAGCAATTACACGGACTGGGTCCGTAACTTGAGGATTATCCTCATTGCTGCACAGAAGAATTACGTCCTGGAAGCACCGCTGGGTGCCAGGCCTGGTGCAAGAGCTACGCCAGATGTTGTGAACGTCTGGCAAAGCAAAGCTGATGACTACTCTATAGTTCAGTGTGCCATGCTTTACGGCTTAGAACCGGGACTTCAACGACGTTTTGAACACCATGGAGCATATGAGATGTTCCAGGAGTTGAAGTTAATATTTCAAGCAAATGCCCGGATTGAGAGATATGAAGTCTCCAATAAGTTCTATAGCTATAAAATGGAGGAGAATGGTTCTGTCAGTGAGCATATACTCAGAATGTCTGGGTATAACAATCACTTGATTCAACTGGGAGTTAATCTTCCGGATGATTGCGTCATTGACAGAATTCTCCAATCACTGCCACCAAGCTACAAGAGCATCGTGATGAACTATAATATGCAAGGGATGACCAAAACTATGCCCGAGCTCTTCGCGATGCTAAAAGCCGCGGAGGTAGAAATCAAAAAGGAGCATCAAGTGTTGATGGTTAACAAAACCACTAGTTTCAAGAAAAAGGGCAAAGGGAACTTCAAAAAGAACAGCAAGCAAGTTGCTACTCAAGAGAAGAAACCCAAGTCTGGACCTAAGCCTGAAACTGAGTGCTTCTATTGCAAGCAGACTGGTCACTGGAAGTGGAACTGCCCCAAGTATTTGGCGGATAAGAAGGATGGCAAGGTTAACAAAGGTATATATGATATACATGTTATTGATGTGTACCTTACTAATTCTCGCAGTAGCACCTGGGTATTTGATACTGGTTCTGTTGCTAATATTTGCAACTCAAAACAGGGGCTACGGATTAAGCGAAGATTGGCTAAGGACGAGGTGACGATGCGCGTGGGAAATGGTTCCAAAGTCGATGTGATCGCGGTCGGCACGCTACCTCTACATCTACCTTCGGGATTAATATTAGATCTAAATAATTGTTATTTAGTACCAGCGTTGAGCATGAACATTATATCTGGATCTTGTTTGATGCGAGACGGTTATTCATTTAAATCAGAGAATAATGGTTGTTCTATTTATATGAGTAATATCTTTTATGGTCATGCGCCATTAAAGAGTGGTTTGTTCTTACTTAATCTCGATAGTAGTAACACACATATTCATAATGTTGAAGCCAAAAGATGCAGAGTTAATAATGATAGTGCAACTTATTTGTGGCACTGCCGTTTAGGTCATATCGGCGTAAAGCGCATGAAGAAACTCCATACTGATGGACTTTTGGAGTCACTTGATTATGAATCACTTGGCACTTGCGAGCCGTGCCTTATGGGCAAGATGACTAAAACACCGTTCTCCGGTACTGTGGAGAGAGCAACAGATTTATTGGAAATCATACATACTGATGTATGTGGTCCAATGAATGTTGAGGCTCGTGGCGGATATCGTTATTTTCTCACCTTCACTGATGATTTAAGCAGATATGGGTATATCTACTTAATGAAACACAAGTCTGAAACATTTGAAAAGTTCAAAGAATTTCAGAGTGAAGTGGAAAATCATCGTAACAAGAAAATAAAGTTTCTACGATCTGATCGTGGAGGAGAATATTTGAGTTACGAGTTTGGTCTACATTTGAAACAATGCGGAATAGTTTCGCAACTCACGCCACCCAGAACACCACAACGTAATGGTGTGTCCGAACGTCGTAATCGTACTTTACTGGATATGGTGCGATCTATGATGTCTCTTACCGATTTACCGCTATCTTTTTGGGGTTATGCTCTAGAGACGGCCGCATTCACGTTAAATAGGGCACCATCAAAATCCATTGAGACGACGCCTTATGAACTGTGGTTTGGCAAGAAACCAAAGTTGTCGTTTCTTAAAGTTTGGGGCTGCGATGCTTATGTGAAAAAGCTTCAACCTGATAAGCTCGAACCCAAATCGGAGAAATGTGTCTTCATAGGATACCCAAAGGAGACTATTGGGTATACCTTCTATCACAGATCCGAAGGCAAAATTTTTGTTGCTAAAATCGGAAACTTTCTAGAGAAGGAGTTTCTCTCGAAAGAAGTGAGTGGGAGGAAAGTAGAACTTGATGAGATAACAGTATCTACTCCCTTATTGAGAAGTAGTACATCACAGAAATCTGTTCCTGTGACACCTACATCAAATAGGGAGGAAGCTAATGATAATGATCATGAAACTTCAGATCAAGTTTCTACTGAACTTCGTAGATCAACCAGAGTAAGATCCGCACCAGAGTGGTACGGTAATCCTATTTTGGAAGTCATGTTGCTAGACCATGATGAACCTACGAACTATGAAGAAGCGATGGTGAGCCCAGATTCCGCAAAGTGGCTTGAGGCCATGAAATCTGAGATGGGATCCATGTATGATAACAAAGTATGGACTTTGGTTGACTTGCCCGATGATCGGCAAGCAATTGAGAATAAATGGATCTTTAAGAAGAAGACTGACGCTGATGGTAATGTTACTGTCTACAAAGCTCGACTTGTCGCAAAAGGTTTTCGACAAGTTCAAGGGATTGACTACGATGAGACTTTCTCACCCGTAGCGATGCTTAAGTCTGTCCGAATCATGTTAGCAGTTGCCGCATTTTATGATTATGAAATTTGGCAAATGGATGTCAAAACTGCATTCCTGAATGGATTTCTGGAAGAAGAGTTGTATATGATGCAACCAGAAGGTTTTGTCGATCCAAAGGGAGCTAACAAAGTGTGCAAGCTCCAGCGATCCATTTATGGACTGGTGCAAGCCTCTCGGAGTTGGAATAAACGCTTTGATAGTGTGATCAAAGCATTTGGTTTTATACAGACTTCCGTAGAAGCCTGTATTTACAAGAAAGTGAGTGGGAGCTCTGTAGCATTTCTGATATTATATGTGGATGACATATTGCTGATCGGAAATAATATAGAATTTCTGGATAGCATAAAGGGATACTTGAATAAGAGTTTTTCAATGAAAGACCTCGGTGAAGCTGCTTACATATTGGGCATTAAGATCTATAGAGATAGATCAAGACGCTTAATAGGACTTTCACAAAGCACATACCTTGACAAAGTTTTGAAAAAGTTCAGAATGGATCAGGCAAAGAAAGGATTCTTGCCTGTGGCACAAGGTGTGAAGTTGAGTAAGACTCAATGCCCGACCACCGCAGAAGATAGAGAGAAAATGAAAAATGTTCCCTATGCTTCAGCCATAGGCTCTATCATGTATGCAATGCTGTGTACCAGACCAGATGTGTGCCTTGCTGTAAGTTTGGCAGGAAGGTACCAAAGTAATCCAGGAGTGGATCACTGGACAGCGGTCAAGAACATCCTTAAGTACTTAAGAAGGACTAAAGATATGTTTCTCATTTATGGAGGTGACAAAGAGCTCGTCGTAAACGGTTATGTCGATGCAAGCTTTGACACTGATCCGGACGATTCTAAATCGCAAACCGGATACGTATTTACATTAAACGGTGGAGCTGTCAGTTGGTGCAGTTCTAAACAAAGCGTCGTGGCGGGATCTACATGTGAAGCTGAGTACATAGCCGCTTCGGAAGCAGCCAATGAAGGAGTCTGGATGAAGGAGTTCATATCCGATCTAGGTGTTGTACCTAGCGTATCGGGTCCAATGAAAATCTTTTGTGACAATACTGGTGCAATTGCCTTGGCAAAGGAATCCAGATTTCACAAAAGAACCAAACACATCAAAAGACGCTTCAACTCCATCCGGGATTTGGTCCAGGTGGGAGACATAGAGATATGCAAGATACATACGGATCTGAATGTTGCAGACCCGTTGACTAAGCCTCTTCCACGAGCAAAACATGATCAACACCAAAACTCCATGGGTGTTAGAATCATTACTTTGTAATCTAGATTATTGACTCTAGTGCAAGTGGGAGACTGAAGGAAATATGCCCTAGAGGCAATAATAAAGTTATTATTTATTTCCTTATATCATGATAAATGTTTATTATTCATGCTAGAATTGTATTAACTGGAAACATAATACATGTGTGAATACATAGACAAAACAGAGTGTCACTAGTATGCCTCTACTTGACTAGCTCATTAATCAAAGATGGTTATGTTTCCTAGCCATGAACAAAGAGTTGTTATTTGATTAACGAGATCACATCATTAGTTGAATGATCTGATTGACATGACCCATTCCATTAGCATAGCACCCGATCGTTTAGTATGTTGCTATTGCTTTTATCCATGACTTATACATGTTCCTTTAACTATGAGAATATGCAACTCCCATTTACCGTAGAGACACTTTGTGTGCTACCAAACGTCACAACGTAACTGGGTGATTATAAAGGTGCTCTACAAGTGTCTCCGAAGGTACATGTTGAGTTGGCATATTTCGAGATTAGGATTTGTCACTCCGATTGTCGGAGAGGTATCTCAGGGCCTTCTCGGTAATGCACATCACATAAAGCCTTGCAAGCATTGCAACCAATGAGTTAGTTGCGAGATGATGTATTACGGAACGAGAAAAGAGACTTGCCGGTAACGAGATTGAACTAGGTATTGGATACCGACGATCGAATCTCGGGCAAGTAACATACCGATGACAAAGGGAACAACGTATGTTGTTATGCGGTCTGACCGATAAAGATCTTCGTAGAATATGTAGGAGCCAATATGGGCATCCAGGTCCCGCTGTTGGTTATTGACCGGAAA
Source organism: Aegilops umbellulata (assembly GCA_032464435.1). NCBI lineage: Eukaryota > Viridiplantae > Streptophyta > Magnoliopsida > Poales > Poaceae > Aegilops > Aegilops umbellulata. The sequence continues at coordinate 151,575,106 of CP136058.1, read as the reverse complement.
CGTGTCTCGGTCATGTCTACATTGTTCTCGAACCGTAGGGTCCGCACGCTTAAGGTTACGATGACAGTTATTATGAGTTTATGCATTTTGATGTACCGAAGGAGTTCGGAGTCCCGGATGTGATCACGGACATGACGAGGAGTCTCGAAATGGTCGAGACGTAAAGAATGATATATTGGAAGCCTATGTTTGGACATCGGATGCATTCCAGGTAAAATCAGGATTTTACCGGAATACCGGGAAGGTTACCGGAACCCCCCGGGAGCATAATGGGCCAACATGGGCCTTGGAGGAGAAGTGAGAGGGCAGCCCTAGGGGCTGCGCGCCTCCCCCCTTCCCCTAGTCCTATTAGGACTAGGAGAGGTGGGCGCCCCCCTCTCCTTCTCTCTCCCCCTTGGAGAATCCTAGTCCAACTAGGATTGGGGGGGGGGGGGAATCCTACTCCCAGAGGGAGTAGGACTCCTCCTGCGCCTCCCTCCTTTGGCCGGCCAGCCTCCCCCCTTCATCCTTTATATACGGGGGCAGGGGACACCCCAAGACACACAAGTTGATCTACGGATCGTTCCTTAGCCGTGTGCGGTGCCCCCTTCCACCAAATTCCACCTCGATTATATCGTTGCAGTGCTTAGGCGAAGCCCTGCGCCGGTAACACATCAAGATTGTCACCACGCCATCGTGCTGACGGAACTCTTCCTCGACGCTTTGCTGGATCGGAGCCCGGGTATCGTCATCGAGCTGAACGTGTGCCAAGAACTCGGAGGTGCCGGAGTAACGGTGCTGTGATCGGTTGGATCGCGAGGAGAACGTACGACTACTTCCTCTACGTACGACTACTTCCTCTACGTTGTGTCAACGCTTCCGCTTCGGTCTACGAGGGTACGTAGACAAACACTCTCCCCTCTCGTTGCTGTGCATCACCATGATCCTGCGTGTGCGTAGGAAATTTTTTGAATTACTACGTTCCCCAACAGTTATAAGTCCACTAAGGTACTCATGGATGGAGGGAGCAGTATTAATATCTTATACTATGAGACCTTCCGTCGTATGGGACTAACAGATAAAAATCTTAAACCGTCCAATACGTTATTCCATGGTGTGATACCTGGTAAGTCAGCATATCCTGTTGGTAAGATAGCCCTGGAAGTGTCCTTTGGAGATGATCATGATTCCAGGTCAGAGACATTGACTTTTGAGGTGGTAAAAATCCAGAGTCCATATCACGCCTTGTTTGGGCGGCCGGCTTACGCCAAGTTTATGGCACGACCCTGTTATGTGTATTTGCAGCTCAAGATGCCGGGTCACAAGGGGACAATAACGGTTCATGGAAGCCGCAAGGTTGCCTTGGAGTGTGAAGAAGGTGATGCGGCCTACGGAGAGTCGGTTTGTGCCATAGAGGAGCTGAAATACTATAAGGATAATGTTGATCCGGCAGACATGACTCCATTGAAGAAGCCAACCACGGAGCATGATCTGGCCTTGAAGTTCAAATCGGCAGCTGAGACTAAACTTGTTGACTTCGTACCTGGCGATTCGTCCAAACAGTTCAGCATCAGTGCCAATTTGGATCTGAAATAGGAAAGCGCGCTCATCGAGTTCATCTGTGAGAATCGGGACATTTTTGCATGGAAGCCCTCTGACATGCCAGGTGTACCGAGGCAACTCGCTGAGCACACTCTTAATGTGGATCCTAAGTATAAACTGGTGAAATAGTTCCTCCACCGGTTCAATGAAGAAAGGCGCAAAGCTATTGGAGAAGAGGTAGCCAGGCTCTTGGCAGCTAGTTTTATTGTTGAAGTTTTCCACCCTGAATGGCTGGCTAATCCGGTGCTAGTCCTTAAGAAAAATGGCACATGGCGCATGTGTGTGGATTACACAGATCTTAACAAGGCTTATCCAGCAGATCCTTTTGCCCTCCCCCGTATTGATCAAATTATTGATGCTACAGCGGGTTGTGAGCGTTTGAGTTTTCTAGATGCATATTCCGGTTATCATCAGATCAAGATGGCAGTTAAGGACCAGGAGAAGACATCGTTCATAACTCCCTTTGGAGCCTTCTGCTATGTGTCTATGCCCTTCGGGCTCAAGAGTGCCCAGGCAACTTATCAGCGGTGTGTACAGAATTGCCTTCATAAACAGATTGGCCGTAATGTACATGCTTATGTAGATGACATCGTGGTTAAGCCAAGGGAGAAGGAGACTTTGGTTGATGATTTGAAGGAAACCTTTGATAACCTGAGGACGTACAAGATGATGCTCAATCCGGCCAAGTGTGTCTTTGGTGTACCGGTAGGCAAGTTAGTGGGTTTTCTGGTGTCCAACAGGGGAATCAAAGCCAATCCGGAGAAGATTACAGCCATCACCTCCCTGGCCAAACCGAAGTGTATCAATGATGTCCAATGTTTGGCTGGCCGGATTGCAGCGTTGAGCCGGTTTATCAGCCGCCTTGGTGAGAAGGCAATCCCTTTGTATCAGATGTTGAAAAAGATGGATCATTTTGTCTGGAGTTCTGATGCTGATAAAGCATTTGAGGATTTAAAGCGGCAGCTGGCCAATCCACCTGTACTCGCTGCTCCAATTGATAAGGAGCCATTGCTATCATATGTTGCTGCTAATGCTTGTGCAGTCAGTGTGGCTATTGTGGTGGAGCGCAAGGAGGCAGGCAAGGAGCATCCTGTTCAGCGTCCGGTTTACTATATCAGCGAGGTACTTATTGAATCCAAGCAAAGTTATCCGCATTGGCAGAAGCTGGTATATGGAGTTTTCATGGCGAGCCGGAAGCTTAAGCAGTATTTCCAAGGGCACCCCATCACAGTGGTTAGTTCTGCTCCCTTGGGAGATATCATCCAGAACCGTGAAGCAACTAGCCGGATTGCCAAGTGGGCTATAGAGCTTGGGCCGCACGGATTGAAATATGTGCCACGGACGGCGGTCAAGTCTCAAGCACTTGTTTATTTCATCAATGATTGGACAGAACTGCAAGCACCTGAAGAAAAGCCGGATCACACATATTGGACCATCCATTTTGACGGATCCAGGCAATTGGAGGGCTCGGGGGCTGGAGTCGTATTAACTTCCCCACGAGGTGATAAGTTTTGTTACGTTCTTCGCTTAATGTTCCCTTATACTAACAATGCAGCTGAGTATGAAGCCTTACTCCATGGTCTCCGGATGGCTAAGGAAATGAATCTAAGCCGAGTTAAGTGCTTTGGTGACTCGGACCTGGTGGTTCAACATGTGTCTGGCACTTGGGATTCCAAGGACCCACTCATGGCTGCATATCGTCGTGAGGTGGATATTGTTGCAGGTCACTTCAAGGGCTATCAGGTGGACCATGTGGACCGCCGGAAGAATGAAGCGGCGGACGCCTTAAGCCGGCTGGGCTCTCAACGTAAACCGGTCCCACCCAATATTTTTCTGGATGTGCTGCGCAACCCGTCGATCAAGCTCCCTGGTGAAGCGGATTTGGCTATTCCTGATCCGGAGGCTCAATTGGTGGCAGCCCTTCATGTCATTCTGGATTGGACGCTTCCTTACCTTGCGTACATGAACCGGGGCGAGTCACCAGAGGATGAGACTCTGGCCCGGCAGATAATCCGGCGATCCAAGTCCATGACTATTGTCAATGGTGAGTTGCATCACTTCAGTGTATCAGGGGCGTTTCAACGCTGTGTGTCTCCTGAGGAAGGCTGTGAAATTTTGCATGAGATCCACGAGGCTAAAGCGTTCCGCCATGGCTTCTATTGGTTGACTGCTCATGCTGATGCGGAAGATCTGGTCAGACGATGTGACGGTTGCCAAAAGTTCTCATGACGTGCTCATATACCGGCTCAAGAATTGAGAATGATCCCAATTACTTGGCCGTTTGCGACTTGGGGGCTAGATATGGTTAGAACTTTCAAAAGGTCCAAGGATAAGAAGACCCACCTTCTGGTGGCGGTTGACAAATTTACAAAGTGGGTGGAGGCAGAACCCGTTAGCAAGTGTGATGCAGCCACGGCGGTTCAGTTCATCCAAAAAGTGATTTTCCAGTTTGGCTTTCCACACAGTATCATCACAGATAATGGTACTAATTTGTCCAAGGGTGCCATGAAGGAGTTCTGCGAACGTGAGCACATCCGGCTTGATGTTTCATCAGTAGCCCACCCACAGTCCAATGGTCAAGCAGAGCGAGCTAATCAAGAGATCTTGAGAGGCATCATACCCCGGCTTATGGTTCCTTTGCAGAGAACACCGGGTTGTTGGGTAGAAGAGTTACCATCTGTGTTATGGAGCATCAATACTACACCCAACAGATCAACATGATACACACTGTTCTTCATGGTCTACGGAGCGGAGGCGGTTCTCCCCAGTGATATCCGTCATGACTCACCTCGTGTGGCGGCTTATGTTGATGCGGACAACGAGACAACACGGCAAGATGCTTTGGACCTGTTGGATGAAGAGCGTGACATAGCTGCTGCCCGCTTGGCGATTTACGAACAGGATCTTCGTCGTTATCACAGTCGCCGAGTCAGAACCAGAACCTTTCAAGAGGGAGATTTGGTGCTTCGGCTCATCCAAGATCAGACTGATATGCATTACTTATCCCCACCTTGGGAGGGGCCTTTTGTGGTCAGCAAGAATCTGCACAATGGGTCATACTATCTGATCGATATTCGAGAGCACAAAGACTCACGTACATCAGAGGAAGAGACCAACAGGCTGTGGAACATAGCTCATCTTCGGCCTTATTATACCTGAGCCATCGGCTCTACCTATGTACATATTATGACACTGTATATATTATGATTAATACAATAAACTGGAGCCTCAGCTAAAAGCGGGGTCTCTGTTCTTTTTACATCATGAGTGGTTACACGGAGTTGTTCTGTCTTAAAGCGGCCTCCGGTTTACCCCTTGAATTTGCTTTTCAAAAGCTTTATGACATCACTTGGGGGCTTGGTCGTATCCGAACCAATGCAACACCTTTTGATAGGCAAAAGCCACCAGATCACTTGGGGACATGGTCAAGTCTGAACCAGTCACGCCTCTTGATCGGCCTAAGGCCACAGAATCACTTGGGGGCTTGGTCGAACCCGAACCACTGCCACGCCTCTTGATCGGCATAATGCCACTGTTTCATTTGGGGACCTGGCTGACTTGAACCATAGCTATGCCTATCGGGGGCTTGGTCATGTCCGACCATGGTAACGCCATCTGATCGGCTCAATAAAGCCTCCTTTTGCAAACAGTTTTTATCATTACCTTTGCTTAAATTTTTTTCTTTAATAAATATCTCTTTATTCTTGTTGCGTTTTTAAACCGACAAAGTTTTTAAAACCGGTTCAAACTTTCAATTGACGGAACACGGTCCATTTTTAATCCAGAGTTTATTTGCCCGGTTTGATTTTATTTGTTGAACATCCTATTGAGGAGTAACATGGTGTTTATTATAACACCCGGCACGGTTTTACAAGGTAAACCGACATTACGTATATACAAGGGCTGTTATTTCCTCCAATAGTGTGGGTTTATAAAACCTCCGCTTCAAGATTGGCTAAGCCAGCTTCATGCCCAATGATGGCAGGTATTATGTATCACAAAGATTAGATCATATACTTCAAATTTCAGATATTTTTATTTCATAACAATCCGCTTGACGGTACAACTGCGGCGGTATTTTAAGATTTCTTGATTGCAGAAAATACTTTGGAAATTTTATCACCCAAAGGAAGCACAGGTTGCAGTATTTATGCACGAAGGCATAACAAAATCAAGAGTATCGGCTAGCCTATTACAAGGCAACACGGTGCCCAAATAAGATCATTGTTTTTCAAAGGGGGAGCAGTTTAAACCGGCTTCCGGTTCAAGCTTGGTCACCAGCATGGCTTGATGGTTGTTGGTCATCCCGCGCCGCTTCAACTTCTGCTTCTCTACCCAGCGGCTGGAAATCAACAGTTGTCCAGTCGATTCCCATTAATGCTTGAAAGACAGCTTCATCATGGATCAGCAGTGACGGTTCAATATCAGGAGCATAAGTGTTCTTACGGATTGGAGGGATAAGATTTTCCGCTTCAGGAATCGGTGCGGCTACTCGCTTGTTTTGGTCATTGTACTATGCTTGATAATGCGACAAGTCTGCCTCTTAGCCAATTGGCAAGCTAGAGGACGCACCTCCCGGTTTATTGCTCGCAGATCCGCTTCACTAAATGCTGACCCGTCTTCCTTCAAGCTGGGATAGCCCTGAGCTGCCTCAACAGGGTCAAAATCTGGCACCCATGCTTTTTCCCGGATTAAGGCATTGATGGCACCGGTTCAAGCGGCAGATCTCTTCAGCTCTTCAACCCGGGCAGGAAGCATCGACAACCTCTTCAGAGTATCTTGAATTAAAGTGGGCACCAGATTATTATGCGATGCAGTAGAGATGATCCGCTGTGCTCCAGTATACAGCTGCTCGATGAATGTGTAGGCGGCTTTCAATTTCATCCGTACATCTGACCCCAGGTGACCAATGCGTGTTCCTGAAGTGTTACAAAGAGTCTGAAAATTGAAAGCTACATAAGAAGACTGAGTAACTCCAGAAGTTAAATCGGCTTACCAAAGATAGCAACAGTCATGGAGTGCACTTGCCGCTTTATGCCAGTCAGTTCGTCCACCACCGGTTTGAGCGCAGCCTCGGCATCTTCTGCTCGCTTGATTAAAGCGGACTTTTCGGTGGCCCAATCTGCCCGCTCCTTCTAGAAGCCCTCCTTCAGCTGTTCCATGGCGCTTAAAGCGCTGGTCAATTCCTCTTTGGCTTTGGAGGTTTCAGCTTGTTGAGACTTAAGCTTTTCCTGCAAATCGACGATTTGGTGTTCTCTTTTGCTCGTCTCAGCCTACATGTAGACAATGATATGATACAGATGCGGGTACAGAAGTGAAGCACCAATCACACAAGAAGTTATGCCCTTGGTACTTGGGGGCTAATGCTTATTTGATCTTTATCTTACAATTTTTGTGAAAGTCCCAAGCTCAATACAAGTATTCAACTTGGCACTTGGGGGCTAATGGCTATTTGTTCAATTAAGTACCGAGGCTACAATCTTTATTACCTAAAGTCCCGGTTTAACTATACTAAGTTGAACCGGCCCTTGGGGGCTACATCAGCAAATTCAGGCATATTGAAGTCTAAATGACAAGTCCTGGTTTTAAATGATATTTTAAACCGACACCTGGGGGGCTATTGGAATTGACGAATTACAAGTAGGAGTATATGGAAATTACCTCATATTTATCTTTGATCATGTTAACCAGGCCGGCTTCATAATCACGACTGGTGTATAACCGGTTTAGATAACCGGAATGAAGATCTTGAGGAGACAAAGCAGCATAAGTTGACAAGTCGGCATTCCATTTGCCCTTGCCAATTGCAGCAAATTCTTCTTTGGTAGTATGTTTAGACAAAGCGACAGGATTGCTTGGCTCTGTATGGCCAACACCAGTAATAACAACTTCATCATCCTGGGCGTCATCGGTTTGCATTGGGGCCGTCGGTTTATCAGTGGGCTTGGATGGGCTGGTGGATTTCTCAATCCGGATGGGGCTTCTGGGCTGATCAACAGGACTGGAGGTATCAACATGTCTCTCTTCAGCAATACAGTCATCATCTTGTGGTGGCGGGTCATTTGGCGCATCTTCACGGATAGCCGTTTTGGAACCAGGTACTCTGTCCGGTTCAGGAATAGCATCTTCTTCAGCCGCTTTATCTAGGCGAGCCTTTTTGCTTGGCCTAGGCTTGGCCCTTAAATGAATAACGAAGGTCAATACAGTATATGTTACAAAGTAGTACACCAGAAACATTATGATAAGTATAGTTTACCCAGGCACCGTTTTGAGCGGTGGCAGCTGAGTAGCCGATGACTCGCCAGAGGATGAATGGGAGGTAACCTGATAATCGGAGTCAGATGGATTAAGGGGCTGACGAAAACAACCCGTTTTAGGACAAGCACTGACAAGCAAATTAGAGACCTCTGAACGGCGTTTCCGAACTGGACTGTTCGGTAAACCGGTGGAGGTAACTACCTGGCCGCTATGCCAGGTTGTACGGCGAGCTTCGTGCTGTTGGGTCTTCATAAGAAAGTTGGGATCCAAGTAAGCAAGAGGATGAGAAAATTTAACCTTCCGGTTTGCCTGGCGGATTTTTAGCAAAGGCAAAGGGTCTGAATCGGAAGAGAGAATAATTACCTCTGCAGCATCAGCATGGCTGGCTTCAACATCATCCTGACAAATATCATCATCAATAAGGCGTGTGAAAAGTAAGCCTAGTGAATCAAGCTCTACCTCAAGGTCCGGATTACCCACATCATCATCAGCTGCTGGATCAGAAGATGCAGTGGTTTTCTTCCTGTGGGCGGATTTCTTCACGACTTTAGTCTTTGGCCAGATTGGTCTTTCCGGTTTGTCTGGTTTTTATGGTTTCTCCTATAGAAGCTTCTTGCTCCAAAACGGATCATCGCCCTGTTTAAACAGATGTTGATGTTAAATAATGGGCAGATATAGGAATGACAGGCTCAGTAAAAAGTAAAATTAAAATCTTACAACTGGCAGTTTGTTGGCGGCTCATAAGGGAAGCAGGCCGGTTCGAGCACAGATGTGTTCCGGTTCGTTCAACATTTTCTTCACAGCTTTTGTGACTTCATCATCGGTGAGCTGGATGTTAACATGTCGCAGTGGGTCATCGACACTGCTAGTATATTCACACATCAAAACGGAGCGCTGACTGAGGGGCAGTATGCTCCACGATATCCAACAGCGAGCAAGATCAACTCCTGTTAAACCGTTAGCCATGAAGGCCCTGAGTTTGGAAAGTTGAGGAGCATATTTACTTCTCTCCTTGGCAGTTAACCTTTGTGGAAAAGGATGGGTATTGCTTATCGCTCCGGATGAAAGCCAGGCAAAGGATTTTCATCAACAGGGGAGGTGTCTTTGCAATAGAACCATGATTGATTCCACTCTTTGGGATGGCTGTGCAGTTTAGCGTGAGGGTATGTGACCTCTTTTCTTTTCTGAATCGCCACACCACCCAATTCCGTATTGGAACCATCAGTAAACTCTGTGCGGCGGTTTAGATGAAAGCAGTCTCTGAACAACTCAACTGTGGGTTCCTCTTGAAAGAACACCTCACAGAGCACTTGGAAGTGGCATATGTTGGTAACAGAATTGGGGCCAGTGTCTTGCGGACGGAGTTGAAAATTGGCTAAGACATCCCGGTAGAATTTTGAACCGGGCGGATTAAAGCCCCGGGCTTAGTGATCTGCGGAAACGACGACCTCTCCCTCTTGAGGTGTGGGAGGACATTCTGTACGGGGGACCCTCCAATGGATAGTGTCTTTGCTGCTTAAAGCGCCGGTTAAGACTAAATTATTCAGTTGAGTTTCTGTGACGCGGGAAGGAACCCAGTTGCACTCATATACTTGTTTGGCCATGGTGAAATCTACAAAATAAGTGATTCCGGTTCAAGAATGTGTTGGTTAAATGTACACTGGCAAGAACAATGTTAAACCGGAGACATCTATATCTAAACCAGAGTTCTATGAAGCGACAACATCTGGCTAAAGAGTTCTGGCGGTTCAACAAGGGGACTAATGGTATATACCGGTTTGTTAATTTTTCTACACCAAGTTAAACCGCCTGATCTAAACATTGAGACAGCTGAGATTGCAGATGGATAAGTATGCAGAAACAGATTTCGCAAGATTTTTCTACAGTGTGGGATCTAAAGCAAGTTCAGAAAAGAAGAAAAATGTTCAAAAGATCAAAGCAGAACATTATTGACTTAATGAGAAGAAATATATGTGAGATTTATGGTCTTGGGCATGAACCTAAAGGCGGATACTAAAAGCTACCACTACACAGAGCGGGGGTTCACAGATGCATCCAGAGGCTAGTATACGAACAAGCACAGGCGACGAACACTGCAAGAACACGAAAACCTAGAACATATCTGTGTTGAGAAGGGCAGAAGACTCACCAGGGTTGAGGAGGATGCGGAAGATCGCCGCGATGCTCTGGTGCGTTCAGGTTGATGTAGCGGCCAAGGTCGGTGCGGAAGCTGACGGCGGCGACGGAGCTCCGAGGCTGGCGACGCGAGGAAGACGAAGAAGAAGGGCATGAAGGGGAGAAAAGAAATGACTCCTCGGTCCTATTTATAAGGAAAGGGACATGTGTCAGGCGCGAGAATCAAGGGGCTACGAAACAGAGTTGTCACCTCGATTGTCGCGGATTTATTAACAAAAAGGGGTCATAGATAAGTTTTCTTTTTGACAGATGACGTCATGCCGGTTTGCAACGACGAGGGAAGATGACATCACGACGGTTCAACAAACTACAAGAAGATGTTGAAGATAAAGATTTTTTGCTAAGGATTTACATGAACCCGTTCAAATCAATCTGGGGCCTAATGTTGGGGATATTACTACTGGGCGTAAACCGGCCAGGTGGGCTGGGTTAACTTCATCAGTAGTTAGGTGTGTTAAAGCCCAAGACGGCAGATGAGGGCCTAGGGCCCATAGTCGGTTTAAGACTTGTAGCCGTAAACCGACATGTGTATATAAACTTCTATTGTAAGTTAGGAATAAGGAGAGACCAACCCGGATACAAATATGAACCGATGTTGGGACTCTGTGAACCGACGAGCGTAACCCGTGTATATAAGGGGACGACCCGGCGGCGGTTCAAGGACAACAGATAACAACTCGAGACTTAGGCGAAGCTTGTATGCTCCCTAAGCCCTCGAAACCCCATCAATTCCATCACAACTAGACGTAGGCTTTTACCTTCATCGAAGGGGCTGAACTAGTATAAACTCTCTTGCGTCCCTGTGTCCGCTTTAACCCCTTCAAGCTAACCCGACGCGATGGCTCCACGACTAAGTCCTAACACTAGGACATCTACCGTGACAAAACCACGACACAGAGCATGTCTTCGTGTGTCCCCTCTGCGAGGAGTTAAACGGTTTAGAGTTAAGGGAAATTTAGCCCCGAGATTTGTAGGACCATACCAAGTTTTGGAGCGTATGGGAGAAGTGGCCAACAAGTTGGAGTCAACCGAAGGACTGTCAGGAGTTCATGACGTGTTTCACGTTTCCCAGTTGAAGAAGTGCTATGGAGGAGATTGTAGTAATTGAGGACCAAAAGTTAGCATCCTTAGTACTGTTTGGATCTTATGAGTTGTTACTCTGTGAAGGAAGATTTTGACCATTTTCGAGGACATGAGAAATATGGTCTATGGATGAGTTTGTGTCATTTTAAGGGTGGTAGTACCCTGTGAGGACGCTTGACCTTGGAAAGGATAATGATGTTCCACGAAGTGGAGTATGGATTTCATAAGTATATGTTTTTATCTCGATATATGGGATATCCCACTAGGATGAAGAGATGAATTACTATTGGATATAAAGGAGGTATGATGTTGGAAATATGGATCAAGGGAAATTCCATGATGAGTCTGAGTAATCACGTCTTAGTTTAGTGCCAATAGAAGGAAGACATCACAATTGGATGGATTTAAGAATACTAGGAAGTTGGAAGTTGGAATAATGATCAGTTGCCCCGAGGATGAGTTCAAGGTTTACAAGTGATGAGATGGGCCATAACCCAAAGGCCCCAGGACCTGCCAAGAAGCAAGCACACTCTTGCTGAAGGAAAAACCCTGGAAGAAGTTACGATTTTACCGATAGACGATCTTATAGGAGTAACGCAAAACCTGAGAGTTGTGAAGGAACGATAGATGTTTGTCTGGCTTGAAGAATCTATGGATATATCCGAACTTGGTTCGTCGACAAGAGAAATTCTGCAATGCTTGTGAGGATGACCGAGTGTTAGAATGCGAGATTCGCTAAACTATATACAAGGTAATGATTTGGGTGCGGGATGGATTGATCACCATACCGACTTACTCTTATTGTTCGCCTTGCTATATGGGATGGTAAATCTGAGTGACTTACCTATAGTAGAGAGACGACGATCAAAACCTTGTTTAAAACTTAGAAAGCTATAGGTATTTTCCCTTGTACAAGGCAGCTTTTGCCAACCGTAGGTTATACGGTGAGGATCAACCAGACCCATTTCCTGCAGGACAAACCATAAATTGATGACCCCATGAGATATCGATAGTTGTTTAGTATTGGCACCAGACCTGTCATCTAAGAAGACTCAATATCGGAATAACCTTACCAAGAGGAAAGGACAGAAGAATCGAGGAAAAGATTATGCCACTACCGGAAGATCCCAGAGAAGGAATTATCCTTACAATCTGAGAAGACTGACACTGTCAAAGATAAGGATGGAGTATATGAGTTCTAATGGAACTGTAACAATTTTTCTAAGGGTGGTACCACCCAGACCCCCCTGTGATGATCAATGGATTTTTGAGAAGACCCCAAACCTAACCTATTTCTTTCTAGCCTCTCCGAATCTCGAGGACGAGATTCATTTTAAGGGTGGTAGGTTTGTAACATCCCAAAATTCTAAATTTTGGAATGTTATAATAAATAGATAGATTTGGTTGATTGTTTGATTGTTGGGTGATTGATTGAGTGAAATTCAAAAATCTTTGAAAGTTCAATGAGAGGGAATAAAAGGACTTTCCCAAACTTTCATTTTGCATTCTGATCTCCATGAATTCAAATTCTTTTCAAATACAAAACCCTTGAGCGAAGATGATATGACTTCTTCCATTTAATTAAATGAAAGGGTATTTGAAAATATTTGAATTTCATTTGGAAATATTTCAATTCAAAAACTTCATGCAGCTCAATGATTTTCAAGAGAGGAGATAAAATGACTTCTTCAAATTATATGAAATATGAGTTGGGAGTTTCAAAGAATTAAATTCAAAGTTCTTTTGAATTTATTTTCAATTTGGAGTTATCTAAGTTTTATTCAAATTATTTTTCTCCAAAAATAAAATATATGGAAATTAGGGTAATATGATTCCCTACAATAGAAAATTGGAGATAAATAAATTTGAAATCATTTTGGTATTTTAAAATGATTTTACTAGTTTTTATTAGGGAAGTAGCACTCTTTTCTTTATTTAAATTTTTGTGGATTTTATTTGATGTTAGAAAAATGTCCATGTTGTAGAAAATATTTTTCTGAAAATTTTGGTATATTATATGCCTATATAAATTTTTTATTTATTTTGTTTTGTTTATTTTTTCTGTTGTCTGGAAAATCTTAAAAAAAAACCTCCATCGCCGATTGGGCCGGCTCAGGGCCTAGCCGACTGCGTCGCCAGGCCGTGGCCGAGCGCCCGCCGCCTTCCTCCTCCCGACGGGAGTCCGTCATGAGCACGACGCCCCGCCGACCTCGACGACCGTGCCGTCTCCGGCCTCCTCCTGCCCCCTCGCCCACGCCTCCCCTCCCCTCCTATAAGGTCGCCACCCCGGGCCCCGCCTCTCTCACTGCCGCACTCGCGTCGCCCCTCCCGCAGATCGCCGCCGCCTGCCGCCGCACTCACGCCGCCGAGCCGCTTGCCGCCGCCGCCCGCGCGTTGCTGCCTTGCGCGGCCCAGCGCCGCCGACGCCGCCCATCGCCCGCCCCACGCAGCCACCGCCCGCTCCTCGCCGGAGCCGCTTCGCGTCGCTGCTGCCATTGCCGGAGTTTGTCTCGCCGCCGCCGGTTTTCTCGCGAAGACAGTCAAACCGCCGTGAACCGGTATAACCGCCGCCCGATCCGGTTTCGTTGGTTTTTTATCTCTTACGTTTTTCTCTCTCTTAAGTTAGACTTATTTCACGAACGCTCACTAGTTAGGTATTCACAGTGAACGATTTTCGTTCGTTAAGGTTTCATAGCGAACGTTCGTACAGTAGAGTTTTCCTTTTTCTTCTAATTTTCGGCCAGGGACCCATTTGTGAATAGTTTCTTCACATACTAGTCCCTGTTTTTCAAACAACCACCACTTTTTACTCGTTTATCCAAATCCAACGAAACCAACGCCCACGTCTTCGTTATGATCTCCTCTATACAGATAAACAACTTAAACATGTTTTTGAAAGTTTTAAAATTTGAATTAGATCAGATTTAGATTCAAACTTCGTTTGATCATAACTTGAGTTTCGTAGCTCCGTTTCAGTTGATTCTTTTTGCAAATCGAAGCTCTTGACCTAAACTATCTGATAAGGCCAAATTCACACAATTTTGGTACTGTTAGAAACTGTTTTATGTTGCAAGAGTTATTTGCTTGGTTTTGATGTTTTCCGAATCGTTTTCTTCGATCTCTTCGATCTTTTAAGTGATTGCTTATGTGTGGTCACTATTGTTTGCTTACGATAGATTGACCGGAGTGTGACGAGTAGAACTATCAAGAGTTTTGAGTGCACATAATCTTCATCAGCATTGCAGGCAAGTTCACACTTTGAGCATATCCCTTTTCATACCCAGTTTTTATGCATTAGTTTCAACCCTCAAACATTGCATGAGTAGGATTGATAAAATGTGGGTATTGGGAAGTAGTTGATGAGGTAGGAACCTATTCTCCCGCATTCAAACCTTGGGAGTTACTATTACGTTATGCTTATATTGCCATGCTATGCTCGTAGACGTGGATTGGGTTTTGAGAGTATTCATGACAGATGTGAGATTGTTATTAATGGTTTACTTAAGGTGGCAACCTAAACACACATCTGGGTGGATTGAGGTACCTGGGTATTCCAGGATTGCCTGTCTAGGCACCTGGGTAGACCAGGATTGCCTGTTTTTTCATGGACCGCCACCCAGGCTCAAAGGGATAATGAGATTATTCATACTAGAAACTTCCGTGTGCAACCACAAGCTATTATGGGCTCTAGCATAGTTGATTAAGTCGTGTGAACTCTTACAGTGGTAGACTAGCAGATGTAGGGGAAAGTAGGTGTAATGTTCTACCCATCGTAAGGTGCTAGCGCTTCTGAAAGACTATGTCTCGGTCATCCGTTTGACAAACACCTTGTAGTGCGAGAAATCCAACGGAGGAGGTCGAGTCTTGTGGGGAGAAGTGCGCAAACCTCTGCAGAGTGTATAAACTAATCATGATTAGCCGTGTCCCTGGTTATGGACATCTTGAGTATCTGGTTCTTGGATTATCTTGTTGATCTCATCACGTTACTTTAATTAATTTTGTTGGGTTTTAATGATGATACTTAATTGGAATTGAGAAGGCTGTCAACCATTCTCAATGTTTAACAACCACCATGATAGTTAAATAAAATTTATTCCTTTGCAGTAGGGAAAAATTGGCTTTATGAAAAACTGTAACCATAGAGCTTTTCCACCAGCCAAATATGCATGTAGTGAGAGCCATTATTCAGCATTGCTCTACAGTGTGAATTTGCCAGTACATTCAATGTACTGACCCTTTGTGGCTGCAACGTCTCATGTTGCAGGAATCTTACGACGAGTAAGTGATACGTTAGGGTTACGATTTCTACACTCAACTTTGCCGTTGGTGTTGATGGGAATCCACAACCTTGTTACTTTCGCTATTTGGATTGAGGTAATAGTATTTACGTTATTTTATACATGTGATTTACCTCTGTTATAAATCCTCGAGTACTGTGTGTGTCAGCATAACGATCTAGGGATGACACTTAAGCACAGAGACTTGACCGTCTGAGGTCGGGTCGCTACATATTCGTACATCGGAAAGGTTCTGAGTGGTTCAGGTATTTATCGGAGTACCGGAGAGTTACGGGAATTCGCCGGGGAGTATACGGGCCTTTTTGGGCTTTAGGGGGAGAGAGAGAGGGGCTTCCTAGGGCAGGCCGCGCGCCCCCAAGGCCTAGTCCTAATTGGACTAGGGGGAGGGGCGGCGCTTCCTCCTTCATTCTCTTCTCTCTTCCCCTTCCTTCTCTCCTACTCCTACTACTTGGAAGGGGGAGAATCCTACTCCCGGTGGGAGTAGGACTCCCCAGGGTGCCATAGTAGAGGGCCAACCCTCCCCCTCCTCCACTCCTTTATATACGGGGGAGGGGGCACCCCATAGACACACAAGTTGATCATTGATCTCTTAGCCGTGTGCGGTGCCCCCTCCACCATAATCCACCTCGGTCATATCGTCGTAGTGCTTAGGCAAAGCCCTGCGCCGGTAGCTTCATCATCACTCTCATCACGCCGTCGTGATGACGAAGCACTCTCTCGACACTCTGCTAGATCGTGAGTTCGTGGGACGTCACCGAGCTGAACGTGTGCAGATCGCGCAGGTGCCGTACGTTCAGTACTAGGATCGGTCGATCGTGAAGACGTACGACTACATCAACCCCGTTGTCATAACGCTTCCGCTTTCGGTCTACGAGGGTACGTGGAAAACACTCTCCCTTCTCGTTGCTATGCATCACCATGATCTTGCATATGCGTAGGATTTTTTTTGAAATTACTATGTTCCCCAACACCGTGTGCCCAACGCGCGGACGCATCCCGGCAGCGTACATTTTTCTTTGCAAACACATATCTTTTTTTATCATTGTTTTTGGTACATGGAAATGCATCACCAAATTTTGACTAGAAAAGCAAGACCAAAGAAAACAAGAACCACAAGAATACCTTTTTGAAGATATCCAACTTCCATAACTGCCCCTGTAAGTTGGATTAGTGCCTTCTCGATGCATTCATTGTTGATCCGCGGAGGTTCGATTTTGCGTGCTTCTTTCTTCTTCGAGTGTAAAGAATTAGACGTTGCTTCCTCGCATCTAGTCTCATGTCTAGCCTCTATTCTATCAACAAGTGCACTAGTCTCATCTCTAGCCTCCATGCTAGCTAAAAGTGCTAGAACATCTATTAAATTGCGCTCTATCAATATATCGATGTACTCTTCTTCCCAATACCAAAAGTTGCATCCATTCTACACAATAAAATTTTAAGTTAGCACAACTAGTCAAATCCGAGAGCACAACCGAAGCTAAAGTAGCACATACCCTATCGGTTGAGCACTTGATGAACACCCATCCGGGATGTTCCAGTGTTGGAGACATGCGGCACAAGACCTTCTTTGGGCAGTCGTCGCACGTAATGAGTGGCAATGGTGCGCCGACGAGCTTTTGGGCCAGCACCGAGCTCGGCCGACCGCCATTCATGTATCTGCCGGTCGACCACCGACTGTGTTGATCCGAGCGGCTAGAGGAGGAGTCAGTACCTGCATGCGGCCTTGCCAGGGCCTTCCGGCCAGGTGCCGGACCAGTCCATGGCGCGACGCGGCCTCCCACAGCCGTGTGAGCTCAAGCCCGACCGGATCTGCTCCAAATCCGGCCGCCGAGTGCGCAAAACACATAGCCGTGGTTCGGTAGCTCAGGGGCATCGAGGGAAAGGGGGTTGGACGAGCGCGTGCCTGAGCTGCACACGCTGGAGTTGGCCTAAGTGAACATGCAAACATCACGCGTTTCCCTAGCGGCGTTGCAGACCAACCGTGTGGGGGGCGAAGTGGCTTTGCTCGTGTGGGGGGCGGAGGCCATTTGTTGTGTGATGAAAAATTTAGTATTTACTAGAATGTTTCATTGGAACTAAGCTATAATCCAACATGTATCCTCGTTGTCGTTGTGTGTTGATGACTTGTTGTATGTAATGAATGGTACATTTGCATATGCATGTCTAAGCTCAATTTATGAATGATTTTCAACTCACTTCTTGGAGTGTGAGTACCGTAGTATTATAGCCAGCATCCGGTTATATGAAGTTTCCACATCACATAGAGCCAACCTAATATTGGAGTATGCTAGCACAATAGTAGTTACTTCTAGTTAGATCAACTAGAGCTAGGTGTCGCACGGAGGTCGAGAAATATGGTGATAGCGTGACTGCGTAAGGTGGGCTTGTATGTAGTATGATGTAGGCACAGGGCTTGCCGGGTTTCCTACTCCTCCGGTCCAAATGTGGAGAAGATTTGGTCGAGTTCTTCCTCCTTTTGCCGACACATGGGACATCTAGCATCCATGTCGTGCCATGCAAGAAAATGGAGTGCTAGTTGAAGCCCGTGATGTGCATCTTGGGTTAAACTGTAAATAGAATCTTACTCTTGAGTAAATCCATAAGCGGCCATCGAAGATCTTTGTTGGATTTGTTTTTCATCACCAGCACATCGAGGTGAAAGATGTGCAGGTTTAGTGGGTCCTCTTGCGTTTTCACTGGCATGTGGGACTGCATGTGAGCAAACAGACGATGGGATCAATGCGTCTGCTGGCTGGCTGAGAAGAGAGAGAGAGAGAGAGAGAGAGAGAGAGAGAGAGAGGGAGGGAGGGAGGGAGAGAGAGAGAGAGAGAGGAGGTTTGAGCACGGACTCCAGGAAATTTGTTCTACATAACCAGCACCTCGATATACGCTCGATATAGTGGGGTGGTATGGGCCAAAACCAGCATTCACGTCCAGCAGTACGACACATGGCACCCACACGAGTCCCATCTGACACCAATTTTCTTGGAGTCCGTGCTACAGCCATCTCTTCTCCCTCATGTTTTCTCAGCCATCGCGCGGTGGGCGGGGTGGGGTTTTTTGCCGATAGTCGGTTTGCTCAACTGCGGTCCCACTTGTAAGTGAAAATGCAACACAACACACATTCCCCCTTGAGCGGCGTGCTGGACCAACCGCGTGGGGGTGCGACGTGAACACGGGAGGCTTTTCCTTTTGAACTTGTAACTTGTAAAATTTGGTTGTGCTCTGTGGCGCGACCGATAGATAGAAATAATGATTTTCCCTAGAGTAATGAGAAGTTTGGTTCTGGCGCGGTTCTGGCATGGAGTACGTACGAAAATAATGAAGTTGATGCGAAAGGTAAGATAATTACTAGTAGTACGTACCATATACTACTACATGGATTGATGAGGACATCAATACCATTGTTACACCCACAGCCCCTGCTGCTATACACACTGGACCAATTACTAGAGCTCGCGCACGCCAATTGAATTATCAGGTACTTTCGTTTCTTGGTGATGATTCTAATGTTCATGAGAATATGATGCTGCCTAAATTGGATACATTTGTTTTGCTTACAAATGAAGGGCCTAGCTTGGAGAAGGATGATCATTGGAGCAAGAACAAGCATGGAGTTGATGGCATGCGCAAGGGAGAGAAGAACAGAGTTTCAAGTGATGATTTCAGGACTTTGAAGCCACCATAATGAGTGCATGAAGCCTTGGACGAAATATACAAGATGCCATTTCATAATTTTCGTCCAGAGGCTATTCTAGGTGCTGCGTCACCTTCTTCTTGGGCCAGGCCCATGTAATTTCGAAATACTTCAATATAGGCTGTTTTTAGAGTCCGTATGTGTGGGGAAACAAGAGATAGGGTGGGTTTTGGACCCCTCCTCCAAGGGCCACGAAATTCCCCCCTCTTCCTCCATATATACAGCCCCTAGGGCATCGTTTACACTTTGGGTTTTGTTTAGATTAAAAGTTCGCCATAGCTGCAACTTCGCGTACTTCGTTTGTGTTCAACGACCAGACCAAGGCGTCACAGACCCCCACCTTCATTAATAAAGCTTTCCTCTTATATTCGCAATATCCAGATTGCAATCTTAGTTTCTTGCTTGTTCTTCGTTTGCTCGCAGGAAACAGGCCCTCGTGGTCAGGTTGATCGTGCTCCGGCGTGGTCAATAACCCTCGAAAGTTGGTTTAGCGATTGCTAAGGTGCGACGTCTCACACGTTCGTAGTCGGATCGTTAAGGTCGACTCCCACAAAAACGATAGTCACCATCTCATCGAAACATCGGGACACCTTTGCCTCTATCATGGATTTGATGGAAAGATAAAGATACATACGAATCCATCAATGACATCCTCACGTCCTAGTGCGCCGGGTCACCAACCGACGTGTGAGGAGCAGCGGCGTAGGCGGCGAGCTCAACGTGCTTCTGAACAATGCCGTTCAAGGTTGCCCTGCGGTCCAAGAAGGCCAGCGACCTATCATCCTCCTCTTGCATGTAGTAGTCCTTGTGGACGATTTGCGCGTAGATGTGGGTGATTGTGTCGATGGTGTCTTGCTATGCCAGGTGCTGCGTGATGTCGCTTGAAGCTACATTGGTATTTCCCCAAAGAGGAAGGGATGATGCAGCACATTGGTGGTAGGTATTTCCCTTAGATATGAAAGCAAGGTTATCGAACCAGTAGGAGAACCAAGCAACACAACATAAACAACCCCTACACACAAATAACAATACCTCGCAACCCAACGTGTTAAAGGGGTTGTCAATCCCTTTCGGATAACGGTGCCAAAAACGGCGTGCGGACGGGAATAAGTTGTAATAATTTGATAGATCGAACGCCAAATAAAATAAATAGAAATAAAATGCAGTAACGTATTTTTGTATTTTTGTTTTAATAGATCTGAAAATAAATGCAAGGAAAAAGTAGATCGCAAAGGAAAATATAAGAGAAATAAGACCCGGGGGGCATAGGTTTCACTAGTGGCTTCTCTCGAGAAAGATATCAAACGGTGGGTAAACAAATTACTGTTGGGCAATTGGTAGAACTTCAAATAATTATGATGATATCCAGGCAATGATAATTATATAGGCATCACATCCAAGATTAGTAGACCAACTCCTGCCTACATCTACTACTATTACTCCACATATCGACCGCTATCCAACATGCATCTAGTGTATTAAGTTCATGGAAAGACGGAGTAATGCAATAAGAACGATGACATGATGTAAGCAAGATCTATCTATGTAGAGATAGAGCCCATTGTTTTATTCTTAGTAGCAACGATACATACGTGTTGGTTCCCTTTCTGTCACTCGGATCAAGCACCGTAAGATCGAACCCACTACCGGGCACCTCTTCCCATTCCAAGATAAGTAGATCAAGTTGGCCAAACAAAACGCAAATATCAGAGAAGAAATACGAGGCTACCAGCAATCATGAATATAAGAGATCAAAGAAACTCAAATAACTTTCATGGATATAAAAAGATATAACTGATCATAAACTTGAAGTTCATCAGATTCCAACAAACACACCGCAAAAGAGTTACATCATATGGATCTCCAAGAGACCATTGTATTGAGAATTCAGCGAGAGAGAGAGAGAAAGCCATCTAGCTACTAACTATGGACCCGAAGGTCTACAAAGAACTACTCACGCATCATCGGAGAGGCACCAATGGAGGTGGTGAACCCCATCTGAGATGGTGTCTAGATTGGATCTGGTGGTTCTGGACTCTGCGGCGGTTGGATGAATATTTCGTCGATGTTCCTAGGGTTTCGGGAATATTAGGGTATTTATAGAGCAAAGAGGCGGTCCGGGGGGCACCCGAGGTGGGCACAACCCACCAGGGCGCGCCTGGGCCTCCTAGCGCGCCCTGGTGGGTTGTGCCTCCCTCGGGGCACCACCCAGGCGCAGCCAGGGCCCGTTGTGTTCCTTCTGTCCCATAAAAAATCATCATGGAGTTTTGTGGCATTTGGACTCCGTCTGGTATTGATTTTCCGCGATGTAAAAAACATGGAAAAACGAGAACTCACACTTGGCACTATGTCAATAGGTTAGTACAAAAAATGATATAAAATGACTATAAAATGATTATAAAACATCCAAGATTGATAATATAACACCATGGAACAATAAAAAGTTATAGATACTTTGTAGACGTATCAGCATCCCCAAGCTTAACTCCTACTCATCCTCGAGTAGGTAAGTGATAAAAATAGAATTTTTGATGTGGAATGCTGCCTATCATGTCATATCATATTATTTTCTTTATAGCATGGACATTTGTACTTTTATGTGATTCAAAGCAGTAGTCTAGTTTTGACATAATAATTTAGATACTCAAGCATATCAGCAAGCCACCAAGTCTTTAAAAATATCGATGCTAAAATAAGTTATCCCTAGCCCATCATGCTCAAACATTGATCCATTCATGAAACACACTTGAATATTAGCTACACCCAATACTTAAGTACGATCATATTGCCTCCTAGTTGGTGATTTTTATGAGAGAAGATGGAGACTCAAATTCAAAATAAAAATTGCATAAAGTAAAAGAAAGACCCTTCGCAAAGGGAAGTAGGGATTTGTAGAGGTGCCAGAGCTCAAAGCGAAAAACTTAGAGATAAAAACATTTTGGGAGGTGTATCCATCCCACCAACGAAAACGACTTAGAGTTCCCAACACTTTCCATGCTACATATGACATAGGCGGTTCCCAAACAGATAATAAACTTTATTCCTTTTTCCACCATACTTTCACTTTCCATGGCTAACCGTATCCACGGGTGCCCTCCATACCAACACTTTCCAAGGAATTTATTATTTGACAACATAAAGTAAATTCATGTTTACATTTCGGGACTGGGCATCCCTAAGACCTTTGCCTTATTCTCGTGCAATGACATGTGAATAAACACTCATCGTGAGAATAACACGTCCAGCATGGAAAATATTAGCCACCCGTCACCGCTCCGCGAGCGAAACAAGCACACAAAAGAGTAGTTTATTTTGAAAATTAGAGATGGCACATGCAAATTTGCTTAGAACGGCAAAAGAATAACACATATAGGTAGATATAGTGGACTCATGTGGCAAAACTGGTTTAAAGGATTTTGGATGCACAAGTAGAGACCATACTTGGTGCAAAGTGAAGGCTAGCAAAAGATTGGGAAGCGACCAACCTAGAAACAGATAATCTCATAAGTAAGCATTAAGCATAAATAACACCGAATAATGCACCACAAGTAGAATATAATTTCATTGCATATCTATTGACTTTCATACTTGCATAGGGAATCACAAACCTTAACACCAATGTTCTTACTAAAGCATAATTACTCAGCAACATAACTCACATATCACATCATCATATCTCAAAACTATTACTAAGAATCAAGTTTATTTTGTCCAATGATCTTCATGAATTTTTTATTATATCCTTCTTGGATATCTATCACTTTGATACTAATTTTCATGTGTTGCTTTTCATAAGCTCAAACAAATATAAGTGAAGATCATGAGCATAATTTTTCTTCTTTCTCTCAAAATAATTTAAGTGAAGCAAGAGAGAATTTCTTTAAAATTTTACTAACTCCCAAATAAATCAAAGTGAATCAAGAGAGCATTTCTTCAAAAATACTAAGCACATCGTGCTCAAAAAGATATAAGTGAAGCACTAGAGCAAGTCCTATTGCTCATAAAAATTTAAGTGAAGCATAGAGAGCAATTCTAACAAGTCATGACCTAATTTTGGCTCTCCCAAATAGGTGTGTCCAGCAAGGATTGATGACTTAAAACACAAAATAAAACAATCAAAGACTCATATCATACAAGATACTCCAAGCAAAACACATATCATGTGAAGAATAAAAATATAGCTTCGAGCAAAATACCGATAGTTGTTGGAAGAAAGCGGGGATGCCACTTGAGGGCATCCCCAAGCTTAGTTGGTTGCTCATTTTTGGATAGTAGCTTGGGATGCCGGGACATCCCCAAGCTTAGGCTCTTCTATCCTTCCTTCATCCATCGTAAGATGATGGCCCACAAGTATAGGGGATCTATCGTAGTCCTTTCGATAAGTAAGAGTGTCGAACCCAACGAGGAGAAGAAGGAAATGACAAGCGGTTTTCAGTAAGGTATTCTCTGCAAGCACTGAAATTATCGGTAACAGATAGTTTTGTGATAAGGTAATTGGTAATGGGTAACAAGCAATAAAAGTAAATAAGGTGCAACAAGATGGCCCAATCCCTTTTGTAGCAAAGGACAAGCCTGGACAAACTCTTATATAAAGGAAAACGCTCTCGAGGACACATGGGAATTATCGTCAAGCTAGTTTTCATCACGCTCATATGATTCGCGTTTGGTACTTTGATAATTTGATATGTGGGTGGACCAGTGCTTGGGTACTGCCCTTCCTTGGACAAGTTTCCCACTTATGATTAACCCCTATTGCAAGCATCCACAACTAGAAAAGAAGTATTAAGGTAAACCTAACCATAGCATGAAACAGATGGACCCAAATCAGCCCCTTACGAAGCAACTTATAAACTAGGGTTTAAGCTTCTGTCACTCTAGCAACCCATCATCTACTTATTACTTCCCAATGCCTTCCTCTAGGCCCAAACAATGGTGAAGTGTCATGTAGTCGACGTTCACATAACACCACTAGAGGGAAGACAACATACATTTCATCAAAATATCGAACGAATACCAAATTCACATGACTACTTATAGCAAGACTTCTCCCATGTCCTCAGGAACAAACGTAACTACTCACAAATAATATTCATGTTCATAATCAGGGGGGTATTAATATGCATTAAGGATCTTAACATATGATCTTCCACCAAATAAATCAACTAGCATCAACTACAAGGAGTAATCAACACTACTAGCAACCCACAGGTACCAATCTAAGGTTTTGGGACAAAGATTGAATACAAGAGATGAACTTGGGTTTGAGATGAGATGGTGCTGGTGAAGATGTTGATGAAGATTGACCCCCTCCTGATGAGAGGATCGATGGTGATGACGATGGTGACGATTTCCCCCTCCCGGAGAGAAGTTTCCCTGGCAGAACAGCTCTGCCGGAGCCCTAGATTGGTTCCGCCAAGGTTCCGCCTCGTGGCGGCGGAGTTTCGTCCCGAAAGCTTGCTTGTGATTTTTTCTCGGACGAAAGACTCCATATAGCAGAAGATGGGCATCGAAGGCCTGCCAGGGGGCCCACGAGGTAGGGGGCGCGCCCAGGGGGCGCCCCCACCCTCGTGCTCCAGTATTTTTTATATATTCCAAAACATTCCTCCGTGAAGTTCCAGGTCTTTTTGAGTTGTGCAGAATAGGTCTCTAATATTTGCTCCTTCTCCAGCCCAGAATTCCAGATGCCAGCATTCTCCCTTGTTCATGTAAACCTTGTAAAATAAGAGAGAGTAGGCATAAGTATTGTGACATAATGTGTAATAACAGCCCATAAAAGCATGGTGCAAAATGGATGTATCAACTCCCCCAAGAATAGACCTCGCTTGTCCTCAAGGGAAACCGATAACGAGAAATATGTCCACATGTTTAGAGATAGAGGTGTCGATAAAATAAAATACAGACATGAGGGCATCATGATCATTCTTAGAACATCAACATATATAATTATTTTCATATGACTTCTTATGTTCAAGTAATAATCTATTCACAATGTCAAGTATGAATCAGAAACTTCATTGAAAACTAACAAACTATGATCTCGGTCATAGAAGCAATTGCAATTTATCATAACATCAGAAAGAGTCAATACAAGAGCTTTTCAACAAGTCCACATACTCAACTATCATTTAGTCTTTCACAATTGCTAACACTCACGTAATACTTATGGCTATGGAGTTTTAATCGGACACAGAGAAAGATAGGGGCTTATAGTGTTGCCTCCCAACCTTTTACCTCAAGGGTAATGTCAGCAATAATAGTTCATGATAACTTACATCCAATTATATATATATATATCTGGATCTTTCCAACACAATGTGCTTACCAAAGGATAAAATGTAAAAAGGAAAGGTGAAGATCACCATGACTCTTGCATAAGGTATAAGACGGAAGTAATGGATAGGCCCTTCGCAGAGGGAAGAAGAGGTTGTCATGCGCTTTTATGGTTGGATGCGCGAAATCTTAATGCAAAAGAACATCACTTTATATTGCCACTTGTGATATGTTCCTTTAATATGCAGTTCGTCGCTTTTATTACTTCCACATCACAAGATCGTATAAAGCTTATTTTCTCCACACTAATAAATCATACATATTTATAGAGCAATTTTTATTGCATGCAACAATGACAACTTACTTGAAGGATCTTACTCAATCCATAGGTAGATATGGTGGACTCTCATGGCGAGACTGGGTTTAAGGATATTTGGAAGCATAAGTAGTATCTCTACTTGGTGAAAAGAATTTGGCTAGCATGAGAGGGAAAGGCAAGCTCAACATGTTGGATGATCCATGACAATATACTTTATTTCAGATATAGGAAAACATGACCCATCACGTTGTCTTCCTTGTCCAACATCAACTCTTTAGCATGTCATATTTTAATGAGTGCTCACAATCATAAAAGATGTCCAGGATAATATATTTATATGTGAAAACCTCTCTTTCTTTATTACTTCCTATTAATTGCAACGATGACCAAAACTATGTTTGTCAACTCTCAACAACTTTTATTCATCATACTCTTTTATATGTGAGGTCATTACTCTCCATAAGATCAATATGATCTCTTTATTTCTTTTTATTCTCTCTCTTTTCTTTTGCTCCCTCAAGACCATGGCAAGATAACCAAGCCCTTGACTCAACACTAATCTTTATTATATATAGCTCACAGACTCGATTACATAGAAGGATCATAAAGAAAAACTCAAAACTAGATCATACTAAAACTTTATTCTACTAGATCAAGATATTACCAAAAGGATCGAACTAAGAAAAACGGTAAAGATAGGAGTGTGATGGTGATACGATACCGGGGCACCCCCCAAGCTTGGCAGTTGCCAAGGGGAGTGCCTATACCCATGTATTTATGTCTCTTTCTTCGGAGGTGGTGATGTGATATTCTTGGCGATGATGCCCCTCAGGATACGATTATCTTCCTCGAGCTTATTGACTTGCTGCTTGAGGTCCATTATTTCCTTACGAAGCTTACCCGTGACGGCTAAAGCTCCTTTCACCCATGGATGTTGCATAGCTGCGGGAGAACAAGTAACACTCTTTTTCATATTTTCATAAGAGAGAAATCTAACATTGGAGGGGATAACCGAGTTTGGAATAGCTGAGCTCTATAGTTCCCCCATCGTGAATCCGGCTCGGAAATGAGAAGTAACTTCTTGCTCCTCCTCCATAGCATCTATCCTTTTCAAGTCGGCCTCCATCTCTTTCTCTGTTGATGGCCCAAAGTGGTCGGCATCACTGTTTGCTCCTGGTCCCAGTGTCGGATGAGACACCCGGCTCTCCCCGACTGACTCTTGAGAAGACATCTTGCTCTAATCTGCGACAGAAACAACTCAAAACAAAAACAGAGAATATTTGCATGGTACGGTGGTCAAAACCTTCGGGAGATTATATAATGATTTTTTACCGATAAAAGAAGTACTGTGCAAGAAAACGGAGCCCGGAGGGCACACGAGGTGCCCACGAGGCAGGGGGCGCGCCCAGGGGGTAGGGCGCGCCCTCCACCCTCGTGGATGCCTCGTGTCCCTTTCGGACTATTTCTTATTTTCCTATTTTCTTAGATATTCCAAAACAAAGAAAAATGGCCATTAGAACTATTTTGGAGTCCGTTTACTTACCGTACCACATACCTATTCCTTTTCATAGTCTGAAACGTTCTAGAAAGTGTCCCTTATGTATTCCTCCGGGGTTACGGTTTCAATAACATTGGTTTCAATATTTATGGGAGTACATGAGATATAACGTTTGATTCTTTGACCGTGCACCACCTTCGAAGTTGTGCCTTCGAAGTTGTTGATTTTTATGGCACCGGAGTTTGCCTACAAAAAATCTTAAACGAGAGTTGTATAGCAAAACATAATCACCTACGTTAATCTCACGCTTTTGTATCCTTTTGTCATGCCATATTTTTACTTTTTCTTTAAAAAGTTTGGCATTCTCAAAGGCCTGGGTTCTCCATTCATCAAGTGAGCTAATGTCAAATAGCCTCTTCTCACCAGCAAGTTTGAAATCATAATTGAGCTCTTTAATGGCCCAATATGCCTTATGCTCTAGTTCGAGAGGTAAGTGACATCCTTTACCAGAAACCATTTTATACGGAGACATGCCCATAGGGTTTTTGTAAGCTGAAGGTGGCTATCAACCTCGGGCGCCACCAGCGCGAGCTTGATAATGCGAAGGCCGAGGTCTCTCTCATAGCCTCGCGTGAGGCTTGCTCCCGAGCTCAGGAAGAGGCCCGGGAAGCTGACCACCATCGCGAGGCCGCGGAGAAGCACGCATGGGAGCTCCAAGCCTGGAGCGCCTCCTTGGAGTGGCAAGTGGAGGCGTGCAGAGCCGCCCTTGTGTCGTTGAGGGGGACGCCCGCTGATGAAGAAGAGATCTGGAAGCGTGAGGAGGCGTTGGCACTGGAAGTCGTGGAGCGTAGCCTCGAGCTCGAGCGACTGGAGATGAGGGAGCATCAATTTGCCCAAGCGGAAGATGCCGTTGGTGCGCGCAAGGCCAAGGCCCAGGAGGAGGTCGATCGCTGGGTGGCCGAGGCTCGCGTGGGTCTTGAGGGTAGGCACGACCCGAAGTCGAAGCTTGCAGAAGCTGAGGCTGCAGGTACGACTGCTGCCCTTATGTAACGCCCTCGATGCAGCTATATCTCCCACGTGTCGAAGCACGACTTAGAGGCATAACCGCATTGAAATCAATGTCGCAAGTGAGGTAATCTTCACACAACCCATGTAATACATAAGGGAAAGAGATACATAGTTGGCTTACAATCGCCACTTCACACAATCCATGAGTAAAGCATTACATCATACAGATACAATCAAGGTCCGACTACAGAACCAAAATAAAAGAAGACTACCCCAAATGCTACACAGATCCCCGATCGTCCCGACTAGGCTCCACTACTGATCAACTGAAAAGAAACAACACAATGAACAAGATCTTCATCGAGCTCCTCCTTGAGCTCGGGCGCGCCACCTGCACGGTTTCATCGGCACCTGCAAACTGGTTTTGGAAGTATCTGTGAGTCATGGGGACTCAGCAATCTCACACCCGCGAGATCAAGACTATTTAAGCTTATAGGTAGGGTAAAAGGTATGAGGTGGAGCTGCAGCAAGCGACTACCATATATGGTGGCTAACATACGCAAATGAGAGCGAGAAGAGATGTCAAAGCACGGTCGATGAACTATGATCAAGAAGTGATCCTGAAACTACTTACGTCAAGCATAACTCCAACACCGTGTTCACCTCCCGGACTCCGCCGAGAAGAGACCATCACGGTTACACACGCGGTTGGTGTATTTTAATTAAGATCAACTTCGAGTTTTCTACAACCGGACATTAACAAATTCCCATCTGCCACATAACCGCGGGCACGGCTTTCGAAAGTTCAAACCCTGCAGGGGTGTCCCAACTTAGCCCATGATAAGCTCTCGCGATCAACGAAGGATATTCCTTCTCCCCGGGAAGACCCGATCAGTCTCGGCATCCCGGCTACAAGACATTTCGACAGTAATAAAACAAGTCCAGCAAAGCCGCCCGGATGTGCCGACAAATCCTAATAGGAGCTGCACATATCTCGGTCTCAGGGCACACCAGATGAGCCAGACGTCGGGTTGGCATAGACCCTGATTGCCCAGGGGGCGCCGGACATCGCTCGGTTTGGACCAGCACTCGAAGGAGAACTGGCCCGGGGGGGGGGGGGGGGCTAAAATAAAGATGACCCTCGGGCTCCGGAAACCCAAGGGAAATAAAAGGGCATAGGTGAGGCAAATGGTAAAACCAATGTTGGGCCTTGCTGGAGGAGTCTTATTCAAAGCGAACTGTCAAGGGGGTCCCATAAATCACCCGACCGCGTTAGGGACGCAAAATCCGGGAACATAATACCGATATGACGGAAACTAGGGCGGCAAGAGTGGAACAAAACACCAGGCATAAGGCCGAGCCTTCCACCCTTTACCAAGTATATAGATGCGTTAATTAAATAAGATATATTGTGATATCCCAACAAGTAAACATGTTCCAACAAGGAACAACATCTCCATGTTCCAACAAGGAACAAACTTCATCTTCACCTGCAACTAACAACGCTATAAGAGGGGCTGAGCAAAGCGGTAACATAGCCAAACAACGGTTTGCTAGGACAATGTGGGTTAGAGGCTTGGTTTAACAATATGGGAGGCATGATAAGCAAGTGGTAGGTATCGCAGCATAGGCATAGCAAAAGAGCGAGCAATCTAGCAAGCAAAGATAGAAGTGATTTCGAGGGTATGGTCATCTTGCATGAGATCCCGCAAGGAAGAAGAACGAGTCCATGAAGAAGACAAACGGACGTAGACGAACGGATCCTCACAATCGCAACGTTATCGGAACTAACCCGAAGAAGCAACACCGGAAAGAAGCAAACAACAAAGTAAACAACCACCACGTGAACATGGCATGATATGCGAGATGTGGTATGCAATGCATATGCATGCTTCGGAAGGAAAAAGATGAACCAGGCATAACCTTGGCAAACCAAGTATGCCACTGGAAAGGTGAGGTGATTTCGGTTGAAATCGATATAAAGATCACCGGAATGGGATGCACGGTTCGCAAATGGCAAGCAAAACAAGAATGACATATTTCTGCGATTAACAGCATGATGCCACTTAGCATGCAACAAGAAATTAAGCTACTGCACCCTAACATATCAAAAAAGCATATGGCAGTGATATAATCAAGATGCTTGACAAAAGATGAACACTGAGCTACGGCTAAATCACATCACAACAGGTTCAAACAAGCATGGCAAAAGTGCAAAACATATCAGCTTCACAGACTTAGTGAAAATACTAACATGCCAGAATTTTAACATCAGGAAGACATGTTTAGAGTAAGGAAACAACATGCTACAGGAACACAATATAGCAAAACAATGCATGGCATGAATCTACTCAAAGCATTGAACAAAAGTCCCTTACTGACCATGAGCCAAAAAGGACCAGAAAATACGAGGGCACCCATGTCAATTAAGCAAGTTACGTTACAGTTTTCAGACTTAGCAGAAAACTGGACATGTCAAAAACAGATAACAAGTAGGCATGTTTACGAGCTCGATGCACTTACTACAGAGCATTTCATGATAAACTAAGCATACATCCATCAAGAAGACATGGCATAGAAGCTAGACATGGCAATAATAACATCATCGAATGCAAGGATCAACTACAACAAGCTTGGCAAAATCGAATAACATGTAAACAATCTGCCAGTAACATTTTATAGCAAAAGTAGAGCTCGATTAACTCAAGCTATGGCACTCCATAAATACAAACAAAAGCATTGATGGATATAGCAAATCCATATGCCCAAAACACCCTTACTGATCATGCTCAAAAGAGGCATAGATCTCTCTGAAAAAGCATGAACACATGGCATAAAAATAACAGCAGGGCATGACTTAGTGAAAATACTAAGTCCCTGAAATCAGCAACATTAAGATGCCTAGTTTGCATGCTTGTGCTAGTCACCACGAAGATCACAAAAATACATGGCATAAGTTACTGTAAAGATAGCATGGCATATTACAAAACACTTGTAGGACTCCAGTTCATAGGATGCACACATCAATCATGGCAAAAATGACAAAAGTGCATGTTCTGAAACAGATCTGAAACTAACATCACATAGCCCTCTTCTAACAGCATTTCGGGCACCAAGATGAGCTCAAATGAAAATGATGCAATGAGATGAAATGATGTACTCATCGAGGCAAACAATTGGACATATTACACGCACGAAACGAGGAAGTATGCAGCAAGTTATGACATGAACAAAAGTGCACCAGAATGTCACAGGTAAAAGGACTTAGGAATTTCGGGGTCAACCTCAAATTTGCATGGATTTCGAGGATGCCCAGGGCTTCGCCGGAGTGGACGGAGATGGCCGGAGACGGGCGGATCCGGGCCAGATCTCGCCAGATCCGGCCGGATCCCGACGCGGGAGGGGCGGAGGAGGCGGCGCCGGAGCGGACGGCGACGGCCGGCGGGTGCGGGGAGCGGGGCGAGGCGGCGGCCGGCGACGGGCTGCGCGGCGGCGGCGCATGGCGGAGGGCGGCGCCGGCGGGCGGCGAACGGAGGCGGGGCGCGCGCGGTCCGGCGGGCGCCAGCGACGAGGCGGCGGGGCAGATCGGGAGGACACGGGCGGCGTGGGGGCGGGCGTCCCGCGGCGGATGGGCCGGGCGGGCCAGTCGCGGGCTACGCGGGTCGCGGCGGCGGTGGGATCTGGCGGGGACGCGTGGCGTCTCCTGGTTGGCTGAGGCGGCGGGGGCGGTGATGTGGCGGTGCCTGGTTGGCCGGAGTGATGTGGCGGCGGCGGACGGACATGTCCGGCGCGGTGCGGACGCGTCCGGCGGCAGGAGGAGGAAGAGGCTAGGGTTCGTCTGTGAAAATGGAAGGGGAGGGACGTTTATATAGGTAGAGGGAGTTAGGAGGCTCCAAATGGAGTGCGGTTTTCGCCGACACGATCGTGATCGAACGACCGAGAACATGGAGGGGGTTTGGATGGGTTTTGGGCCACTTTGGAGGGGTGTTGGGCTGCAACACGAAAGAGGCCTTCGCGGTTACCCGGTTAACCGTTGGAGTATCAAACGACCTCCGAATGACCCGAAACTTGACAGGCGGTCTACCGGTGCTATACCAAGGCCGCATGGCAAACCTCGGTCCATTCCGAGAAAGTTTAATACCCGCTAACGGAAAAAGGTAAAAGGGGACACCGGGGAACATAGGAGCGCCGGATTGCAAAACGGACAACGGGGAAAAAACTCGGATTCATGAAACGAACACGTATGCGAATGCGATGCACATGATGACATGATATGAAATGCAGATGATGACATGGCAAAGTGCAACACGCAAGCACATGACATGGCAACGACGGCGAATATCTGGCGGACACCTGGCGCATCGAATCCGGGGCGTTACACCTTAGGCCCAGGTTAGCTGAGGTGGAGCGGCGCGAGGAGGCCACCGCAGCCGCCCTGGTCTCGACGCAGGTGGAACTGGCCTCCGCCCATGCCTAGCTGCTCTCTCTTCAGCAGCGGGTCGCTGACGCGGAGTCCATTGCGGCGGACGCTGGAGCGGGTGCACGCTCCCATGCTCCAGGACCTCTAGAACAGGGCCAATACTGCCCTGGGCCACATCTGTGATGAAAATGCCCCTCATCCCCGCGTGGACGACTATGCTAGCCACCTCCGCTTCTTCGCCGGCGTGGTGACGTGCCTGGAGAATCACTATGAGAGAGCTCGCCTGCTTGTCGAAGAGAGGAGCTGCGGCCTGCTGGGGCGCGCGTTCTCCCGTGTCTTCATCCATCTCCAGAACACCTACCAGGACTTCGACTTTGACGCGTTTCATTGCTCCAGTTCTGGAGGCCATCCGGGGCGACCTGGCGCGGTGGGTGGAGGATAACGTGGACGCGCTGGTTAGGGCCTTCACCTCCGAGAACGACGCGGTGGTGGTCGCGGCGGATGAAAGCGACATGGTCGATGATGGTGATGGCGGCGCCGGTGAAGGCGATGGTGATGCTAGCGACAGTGACAACACTGGGGGCAGCGAGGCCAGCGGCGCGCCTGAGGACGACCTAGGAGACGCGGCGAGCGACATGTCCGACGAACCCTGTGTTTCCTTGCTTCTTGTACTGCATGCAGAAGCTCGGGCCCGGACCTGGAGATGTAAGAGCAGTTTTGGAGGGGAAGCCCCTAATGTAAATACACTACTGCCTCTATCTTTTTAGGCCAAGTTGCATATGTGTCTTTATGATCTCACGAATCCTGGGGCGAGTTCGCTGTCGCGGTTTACCTTAGCCTGGACAAGTTCTGAACTGACTTGGGTGGTCGCGAGTTCCTGAAAGGCTTTGGAGGAGCCTGCCGATCTGCCCAAGAGGGCTTCGTGAGAAGCGGGTGCCCGCCGTGGCACGACGTACGCTTGGCGCGCGTGTGCCATGCCCAGCCCCGCTCGCGAGGAGGAAGTAATGTGCATGAACTCCAGATTAAGGCAAGAACCAGATAGCAAGAAATCGCTCGAACGAGAAAAGACACCCCCCGCGCACATCAACGAAAATTCAACTTTAGGTTAAATCCAAATCCAGAAGGCAAGGCTACAGAAAAGAGATCCAAAGCAAATGGCCGCGTCCGGCGCCTAGTCTAGTCTTCTTGTCTTCGAGTCTTCTCACCAGCGCGGAGCTAAGTGCTGCCACTAGGACGTCGGAGGGAGCCCCCGAGGCCCGAGGGCGGCACTTCTGAGACTACGGGGCGTGTACAGCCCCACTCATTATTACGTGAGAGTGTCACGAGCAGAGACCTTCACATGCGTGAGCCTTACTTCATATCGCCAGACGAGGGCCCCGCCTTGCGCCTCCCTCGACCACCATTGGGGGTGACCGGAAACCAGGACAACACCAAGGTGCAAAGGGGACGCCAGCGGCACCCTCGGCGACCACGGCTCCTCTACCGGGGGAAGGCTCTGGAGCACCTCCCCCGTAGAGGGCCTACCTCCAAGGAACGCCTTGCTACGCGCGGCGCTGGGAGGGGCCTTCATCCCGGCCCCCCTCCTGCAGCCCCCAGCATGCCCCCCTGGCAGCACGGAGGTCGACGAGATGGGGCCGCCATCGACTGCTGCGACCTGATCCTCCTGTGTACCATGGTTAGCGTAAGCCTGCTCCTGAGGAATTAGTGGTACCCTATAGCTGCTGTCGCCGGCGCGGTAGTTGAGGCTTCCGGAGGGCTCCTGAAAGGTGTCGGCTTCTAGCGCCTCCTCCTCCCAGCCCGTCTCGAGGAACGAGCTAGGGTCTTCTTCTAGCATGTACTCCTGGTCCACCATGCGGGGCACGTAGGCCTCTGAGGCCACCACCTCGAATACCTCACCGTAGTGCCCCATGCTCCATATCGCCTGACCTAGCGTGCCACCTTGGGGATGGCAGGGTTGCATCCTGCCTGGACCGTAGGTGGCAGCGCTCGGGCCCGCGCCCACCGGAGGTGGCGCGGGTGCGAGCGGGCATCCAGCTCCGTTGGTTGCGGCGGTGTCGATGAAGCCTGGTGGCGCGCCTATGGGCACGCGGGCACGACATGGCCCGCCATGCGACCCGGCCGCAGCTTGAGGTGTGAGCAGAGAGCACAAGGGTGGTGCTCATAAGGCCGCGGCGTCCAAGTGCTCGGCGACGCGCTCTAGCAAAGCATCCCGACCACTCTCCATTAACCGGCATCGCAACAGCTCCCGAGCCACTGAGAGCGTGGCCCTCATGTTTGCTTGCTCCTGTCAGGTGTGCGGCGCCGTGGCTATAGCATGGCTTGAGGCCCTTGCGACCACCCGCACTTGTCATGGAGGAAGGGCAGACGGCGAGTGACCGCGCCGCCCACGCCCCGCAGTGTTTGGTGGCGCGCGTGCTGCCTGGGGCGCAGAGTTGAGGTCCTCTTGGACGGGCGGCGCCGCCCGGGCTGGCCAGGCTGCCCAGCGGTCTGTGTTGGTCCTTGAGACGTTGGACATCGGAGTGGCGGAATGTCAGGGAATCAGCGGGAGGATCAACTGGCGGAAGAAGAGCTCCGGCGCACCCCTACCTGGCGCGTCAAATGTCGGATCTCGGGTTCCAGCAAAATCCTCAAGGTTCGAACACTGGGGTGTGCACGAAGATCTCCCCCTACCGAATCACGCCCTCAACCTCGCCACGATCTCAAAATCTAGCTCGACGAACTCGCAACACAAAGGACACAAGATTTATAATAGTTCAGGCCACCGTTGTGGTGTAATACCCTACTCCAGTGTGTGGTGGTGGATTGCCTCTTGGGCTGAGGGTGAACGGTACAAGAGGAAGAATAGCCTTCTGAGGCGAGGTTTTCTTGTGCTTGGTGAACTTGTGTGGGTGAGGATTACTCAAGATGAGATGCCTCCTACTAAGGTGGCTAGTCCTATTTATAGAGGCCCTGGTCCTCTCCCCAAATATTGAGCGGGAAGGAAGCGAACAATGGCCAATTTGAAAGGGGACAGCTAATACAGCTTATCCTGACTAAAGGTGGTCTTCGGCTGCAAAAGGCTCTGGTGGTGACACCGCCTTGGGCTCCATGGCGACCTCCGTCTTGCCGTCCTGCTGGTCATGGTCTCGTTGCACCGATGTGGAAACCTTTACTTGACGCCTCGGTACTCCTCGTCCGCGCTTGCCTCCTTAGCACCAAAGAGGTAACAAGGACACTGTGCGTGTTGGCGCCCGCCTGATCTCGTTCGTCATGGCTCACGTGAATGGAACCTCGCGAGGTTTGCCTTGCCTTGGTCTGTCCGCCCCTCGCGAGCCAGCCTGGTGAGGCCGCTCCCGAGGAGGTCTTGTGTCGCCCGCCTTGTGAGGCTTGGCCCCTCGCGAGGCTCTTGAAAGCTTGTTGGTGAAGATGGGCCATATGGGCCCGCTCGCAGAACCACGCCGTGGGCCGCAGGCAGGCAAGTCTGGGGACCCCCGTTCCCAGAACACCGACATCCGGCTTCACGGAGCCGTAGTAATTGGGAGTGTCTCGAAGGAGCGAGAACCCTTTGGGGCAGGGCTCGTCGCAAATGCGGGGGTCGATGCAGGCCGGATCGATTGCATCTTCTTCTTCTAACACCAGGGATCAACCCAAGCGGTCGATCTGGTGGCGGGCATCGTTCTATCAACTCCTTCACGGGGCCTCGCCAGCCACCGAGAGTCGGATGCTCAACAGGCGGCGGGGAAGCGTGCCTCTCCCTGCGCTTGGGAGGAGGATGATCGTCTCGTCATTCCACTGCTCTTGGGCGCCATCTTGGTTGCGCTCGATGGTGATGTGGGTGCGCTGCATCCGACTGCGGTTACCAGCCGGCTCTTGGTCTCGCCGATCGCGGGCACCGCCTGCCTGGGACCGAGAGGTCATGTCGTGCTCTCGGCGAGGGGGGGGGGCAGGTTCTCAGTCTGTAGGCTGGGTTCCACCACGCGGCGGCTGGCTTCTTGCGGCACGGCGGTTGCGTTGATGAGCTGCTGGACGCGCTGCATCATGCAGCAACGGTGGTCACCCTCTAGGTGATCCAGCTCGTCTACCGCCGCCTAGGCGGCGCGCAGGTTCTCTATAGGAGTGGCGCAGACGGGGTGGTCGGCCCCCAGCATGCTGGCGATGGCCGCACCGCACTGCCGGACCGTGCTGACGCGGCTGGGTTCACCAACAACTAGTGTGCCGCAGACGGTGCGGTCAATCTCGCGCTGGTAGGCCTCGGTGAGGTGTCTCATGGCAGCCAGCTTGTTGGCACAGTCGAGGAGCGCGACGTGGCTTGCTTCCAGCGTCGCGCCCTCGGCACCAGGCGCAATGGGGGCAGACAAGTCCAGTATTGCCGCCTGCAATGGGTCCTGGCCGGCCCCCTCAGAGGCTCCGTCGTGGCTGACGACCAGCACCTCTGTGACGGTGCTGGTGCTGGTGCTGCTGTCAGCGGAGAGGAGTGGGTCGTCGAAGATCACCACGTCACCAGGGAAGGCATTGGAAGGTGCGACGTCGACGTCGATGACCATGTCGACAAGCGGGTCGGTGGAGCCAACGGACTCCAGGTTGGAGGCTGGCTCGCTGGCGATGTGAATCTTGCCGAAGAGGTCGACAAGGCAGCTCTCGGAGCTGGTTACTCCCATGTCGGGTGCGGGCTCGTCGGAGAGGCGGATCCTGCCGATGAGGTCGGCGAGGAAGCTTGCGGCGCAAGCGGCTTCCACACCGCGCAGCGCGTCGGCGCAAACGTCATCGGGCATGCCAGGCTGGCTGCGCTCACGAGGAAGGAAGAAGGTTCCCATCCAGAATGTGTTTCCGGACGATGGTGCACCTTGCCCCATGGTGGGTGCCAAATGTCGGGGATATCTAGCGACATATGCTAGGGGGTGGCTTATCATGCATGGGGACAAGAGTATGTCGCCGGGCTCTAGAAGTGGGAGTGAGCGAGACCGCATACGCCTGTGAATCTTACCCAGGTCCTGCTCTGTGGGG
Source organism: Aegilops umbellulata (assembly GCA_032464435.1). Classification (NCBI taxonomy): domain Eukaryota; kingdom Viridiplantae; phylum Streptophyta; class Magnoliopsida; order Poales; family Poaceae; genus Aegilops; species Aegilops umbellulata. The sequence continues at coordinate 151,537,495 of CP136058.1, read as the reverse complement.
TCTCCGCATGATGACTATGATCAATAGAGTGGCTACAAGCTTGCTCCTTGAGCTGTTTCGGCTAGAGGAGGAAGAAGAACAGGGCTAGCTCTACTCTGCTCTCTCTATGTGTGTGTGTGATCTCTAAGGTTGTGAACCCCTTGCATGTGGTAGCCTAGGGGGTTTACATAGGCCTACCCCCAGGGGTACAACGGTAATCTGGCCGGGTGTAGGACCCGGCCGTCAGTGTCTCTAGGCGTCGGCTTCTCCGCCGGCTGCTGGGGCCCGCCGCTTGGTGGGTCCCACCGGCTGCCGAGGACTCGGCTGACAAGTAGGGTCCGCTGCCTACGGGCCATGCCGCCCGCTTTATACTATTGCCTTGCTCCTGATGACGGAGGCTTTGTCGGGGAGAGTGTGGCTACAGTCCCGCCGCCTGGCGGGCGCTCACTGTAACCACACCCCGTCTCATCTTATTAATGGCGCTCAGACTCCGAGGGGGAGGGGGCCGCCTGCTGGGAGGCAACCCGCCCTCGTTGCTGCCTGCTGGGGATTCGCCATCTTCCGGGGCTCGCCGACAGGTAGGGCTCGCCGCCTGCGGGCCGTACCGACCGACCGTCATGGGAGTGGTGTCTCCTCCTGACGTAGGTGATGTCATAGGATGCGTGGCAATAGTGTCGCGCCGGGCGAGGGGTGTCCACCTGGTACACCACACTGTGGCCACGATCTGCCCTGGATTCGGGGGTGGCATGTCGCACTGTTGCCACGCCTCGTTCCGTCGTCGTTATGGGGGTGCAAACTTTGAGGGGATGAGGGGCCGCCTGCTAGGAGCTGGCTTCCTCGTGGCCGCCTTCTGGTGTGTTGCCGTCTTCTAGCAGCCGGCCTCTTAGACTAGCCGGCTCATGAAGCCGGCCGTTCGTCCAGGACCTGTGAGGGGCGCAGCTAGCCCTGATGTCTTGAAATACCATAAGGGGCCGATGAGGCTACCCGTGGTCATTTACTCCAACATCAAGAGAATTAAACCATAACTTAGCACCACCCTTTAATGATAAAGGAAACAACTTAAGAAAATAGTAATAGCGATTTTTTTTCCTCATGAGCAAATAGGGTGGCTATATCGTTCAATTTAGTAAGATGTGGCACAACAGTTTCAGATTCATAACCATACAAAGGATCAGATTCAACCGAAGTAATTAACTTGGGATCGACAGAGAATTCATAATCCTTATGAGTAATAAAGATAGGTGAAGCATCATACTTAGGATCATATTTTATTCTAGCATTCAAAGACTTTTCTTCCAGCTTAGCTAATAGTTTCTTAAGATCATCTCTATCATTACAAGCAAGAAAGTCTCTAGCAGTTTCCTCATCCATAATATAACCCTCAGGTACAACAGGCAATTCATATCTAGGGGGAGAATCATAATCTCCAGTTTCAATAATATCATCAGTTTCAGTAATTTCATTCTCTCTAACCCTAGCAAGCTGTTCATCAAGAAATTCACCAAGTGGCACAATATTATCAAGGAGAGAAGTAGTTTCATCATAAGCATCGTGCATAGCAGAAGTGGCATCATCAATAGCATGCGACATATCAGAATCAATGACAGGTGTAGGTGTCGCAAGTTTACTCAAAACAGAAGGTGAATCATGTGCAGAGCTAGATGGCAGCTCCTTATCTCTCCTCGTAGTTGAGGGGAAAATATTGCTTCTTTAATCTTTCAAATTCCCCATATTTATCAACAGATATAAATCCCAAGTGATTCAGAGAATAGAGCTATGCTCCCCAGCAATGGGGCGAGAAAAAGGTCTTGATAACGCACAAGTATAGGGGATCGCAACAGTCGAGGGTAGAGTATTCAACCCAAATTTATTGATTCAACACAAGGGGAGCCAAAGAATATTCCAAGAATTAGCAGCTGAGTTGTCAATTCAACCACACCTGAAAGACTTAATATCTGCAGCAAAGTATTTAGTAGCAAAGTAATATGGAAGTAACGGTAACGGTGGCAAAAGTAACAGTAGCAGTTTTGTAGCAATCGTAGCAATGGCAACGAAAAAGTAACGTGGCAAAGATCAATATGAAATGAACTCTTAGGCAATGGATCAATGCTGGATAATTATGTCAAATGGCACTCATCATGCAACAGTTATAACATAGGGTGACACTAAACTAGCTCCAATTCACCAATATAATGTAGGCATGTATTCTAAATATAGTCATACGTGCTTATGGAAAAGAAGTTGCATGACATGTTTTGTCATACCCTCCCGTTGCAGCGGGGTCCTATTGGAAACTAAGGGATACTAAGGCCTCCTTTTAATAGAGTACCGGGCCAAAGCATTAGCACTTAGTGAATACATGAACTCCTCAAACTACGGTCATCACCGGGAAGTGTCCTAACTATTGTCACTCCAGGGTTGCCGGATCATAACACGTAGTAGGTGAGTATAACTTGCAAGATATGATCAAGAACACACATATATTCATGAAAACATAATAGGTTCATATCTGAAATCATGGCACTCGGGCCCTAGTGACAAGCATTAAGCATAGCAAAGTCATAGCAACATCAATCTTAGAACGTAGTGGATACTAGGGATCAAACCCTAAATAACTAACTCCAACTCCTCACTAACCAACGAGCCTACGAAGGAATTACTCACTCCCGGTGGGGAGCATCATGGAATTGGCGACGGAGAATGGTTGGTGATGACGAAGAACAAAGATCCCCCTCTCCGGAGCCCAAAATAGACTCCAGATCTACCCTCCCGAGGAAGAACACGAGGTGGCGGCGGCTCCATATCATAAAACGTGATGAATCCTTCTCTCTTATTTTTTCTCCTCGAACGTGAATATATGGAGTTGGAGTTGAGGTCGGTGGAGCTTCATGGGACCCACAAGATAGGAGGGCGCGACCTCCACCCTTGTGGACAGGTGGTGGGTCCCCTCTGGTTGATTCTTTTGCCAATATTTTTTTATTTATTCCAAAAATAATCTCCATGAAGTTTCAGGTCATTCCAATAACATTTATTTCTGCATAAAAATAGCACCATGGAAATTCTACTGAAAACACCATCAGTCCGTGTTAGTTCCATTCAAATCTTACAAATTGGAGTCCAAAACAAGGGCAAAAGAGTTTGGAGAAGTAGATATGATGGAGACGTATCAATTTGCCATATTGTTCTGGTCCATCCTGGGCTTCCCGTACACATCAATGGCATTTTCTTCTTCCTCAGGGGCACCAAGGAGTGCAGCCCACTCAGAGATGGTTGACTAGTACTTGGAACCCTCAGTCATCTATGCAATCCTCCCATTGGGATAAAAATGAGATGTGGAGTAAAATTGCATGATCATCTCATCATTCCACTTGGTGAGCTTCAGCCCAACAAACTTGTCAACACATGCAAGTCTAGAACTCTCATGAACATGGGGGAAATAATCTTCATTTGCATCAATGTATTTCCAGTCCACCCACTTCATGTCAAAGATGATAGGCTTCTTATCAAGCAAGACAGTTTCATAGAAATCTTATTATTCTCTAGTGTGAAAGCAATAATCACAAGCAGTCCTCCTCCTGACAGAATAAGGATCAATCTTCCTCCACTCACGCAGACCCTTATCCTTCCTGAGCATCATGTTTTCTGCTACAGGATGAGCATCGTCATGATTTGGGATCTTGGGCTTTAGCTTCCTGAGCACTAGTGGCTCATCATCAATCACAACCTCAGGCACTAGGGCCTTGTTCTTCTCAGCAGCAGGGATATTTCTTGTAGACCTCTTAGGTGCAGAAACATTGGGTTTTGACTTGGGCTTGGAGGGAGCAACTAACATCATAGCATTTGACATCAGTTTTTGAGTCTTTACTGGAGGTGCTTTAGCTTCTGGTTCCTCTTATTCCTCCTCATGATCATCTTCCCTCATAGAAGGTTCTCTAATGACTACAACAGTTGTTTTTCTAGCCCTCTTCTTCTTCTTCTTCTTCTTCTTCTTCTTGCTGGCATCAGCTTCTGCATAACTGGGCTCCTCAAGTGTGAATGTCATTGTTTCCTTTGGAGCTGAGGATTTGCGTGCCTTTGACATAGGGACTCTCCTTACAACAGTTTTTTCTTTTTCTTCGATGTGGCCTCACTAGCTGCAAAGTCTTTATCCTCATCATCTGAATTTTTCTTCTTCTTAGTTCCGATGGCAGCTTTTGGCAAATCTCGAGAGCTGCTAATGCCCTCATATTAGCTCTCACTGGGATTGGAACCCTCACTTAGATCAACAATTTTCTCTGACTCATTCTGGCTATCAGTAGCACTCGACATCTTGCAAACAAACCCTGTGAATATATGGGTATGGACAAAGTAGATGAGTTATCACAAAAAAGCGGCTTTTGTTCTAGGTTTTCACAGAATGCATCTCAGAGCTACCGAGTTGGTCATTTTGGCGACACCGAAGCACTCAGAGAACCAAAACACTCCATTTCGGTTGGACCGAAATGTGGTTCGGTGGCTCCAAGTTGCTAGGGTTTCACTGAAACTTTACTTTCGGTCTCACCGATTAGTACGTTTCGGTGGAACCGAGTTGTACTTGTGCAATGGCCAAGGCCAAATCGATGGGACCGAAAATTCCTATTCGGTCGGTCCGAGATGCGTTCGAAAGAGACCTAAACCTATTTTTTTGCTCAAATCTATTGTAAGGAACTAATATGGTGGATAGAGGAATTGCATTCGTGGCAAGATACATGGCAAAATCCTTATGCATTGAATAGGAGAAAAAGAAGCACGAAGCAGATTTCGTTGAAAATCCTAACTAGGTGGAGATCCTCTAAGGTGGCAACGCGGAGCAGATTTCGTTGACGGCGGCGGGTTCCTGCAGCGAAGGCGCACATGAGACGACGGCGATGACCCGGAGACTAAGGAGGCAGTAGCAACGGGGCGCGGGTTCATGACGTTTGAAGTAATTTTCAACCGTATGGTCCACTAAATATATATATATATATGTTGTCAATGCCACCGAGTGGAACAATCCTTGACACCGAGATGTGCAACTGTGTGCAATTATAGCAAATCGGTAGCATTGAGTTAGTCTAATCAATAGCACCAAGTTGAAAACATATATCAATCTTGATGATTTCGATATGACCAGGTTGGAGTGTGTTGGTCTGATCGAAAAGCATGATGAAGGTTTTGGATATCAGCCCTTGTCGGATTGGTGGCTCCTAGTGCTCTTCACCCGGAGGGTCCAAAAAAGACTTGTTCAATTTTTGTGATATAGCATGAAAAGAATTTGAGACAAGAAAAGCATAGATAGATATAGAAGGTTCTTAGGCATACTTGTACATCCACTTGGCCAAAAAAAACCAAGACAATCAAAACAACAAATGGATGTTCTCAAATGGATAAAATATGCAACCAACATGCTCACACAATAAAAATAGCAAATGAAATATGTGTCAAAGCATGCACAACTAATTATAGCATCTATCAAGCAATTGTCGATTACTAGGTCATCTATATATGAGTATATTGACTTAAGAGTCAAATGGGGACATTTGATCATAGGTCATACTCATCGTTTAAGCAGAAGTGGGTTTGCCACTTTTACACAAAGCATTAATGTGTTCGCACCATTAGAGTTGCTTTAGCTCAATTTTATTTAGAGCAAATCTCCCCCTAGATGTGATATTCCCCCAAAGAGGGATGAACTAACCTTGGGTTTTGTCGATGATGACTTCATGTAGGTAGTGAAGATGTGGATGCTCAATTTTGGCGTAGTCCATCAAGAGTTTGGAGCAATCCTTTGGAGTTTTGCACTTTCAATACCTACATGGGTTAGTCCCACAAGGAACATACAAGGATATCCATAGACATATAGTGAAATTACACATATGATGATGTCCATGAAAGCATTAGGTTACCTTGTCATTTGTCTCACCAACATGAGGGTTTGTGACTCCATGAACTAGTGCATGATATGAAAGTTGATTGCACAAGTCCTTGCAAAAATGAATATGAGTGACGTATGTTGGCGGATTCACCCTCAAGAACACTCTAGTTCTTCTTCTTTGGGACCCACATCAACTTGATGGGAATCCTTGGATTTGTAGTTGAACTTGATGAAGTAGAGCTTGACGTAGTCTTGGGAACCCTCTTGACCATGACCTTAGGAGCTTCTTCAAATGGGTCAAACTCTTCTTGAAGCTTGTCCTTGCACTTTAGCTTGTGGTCTTGTGGTGGAAGATCATCTTGAGATTGTGTTCCCTCAAAAAAAGTGGGGTCATACTTCTCTTATTGAGGAACAATCTTCGCCTTGGGGTATTGATCTTCTTCCCATTCAACTCCATTGGCATTGAACTTTCATTCAAAACCAACACGTTGATTCTTCGGGCATCTTCCTTGCTCGCGTACAATTTCCTCAAATTGCTTACTCCCGGTGTTGGTGTCAAAACCGACAGACCTCGGGGTAGGGGGTCCCGAGCGGTGGATCTAGGATCGATGGGGGACAAGGGACGAAGAACACAGTGTTTACCTAGGTCTTGGCCCTCTCGAAGAGGTAATACCCTACGTCCTGCTTGATTGTATTGGATGTATAGTATGGTTTACAGAGTTGATCTACCTCGAGATTAGCATGAGCTAAACCCTAAGGAGATGAGGTGATGAATGTAGCTCTCGCCCTAAGACTAAGAACCCTTGGTTTATATAGTCACTAGTAGGGTTAGGGTTACCGAAGATAGATTAAAATAAGATTAGCTAAACCCTTCTTGACTTGGAGGGCACATGATGGCTTCATAGGTCTCCTGTTACTATACAGCTCCACCAGTCCGGCCCATGTACAATGGGCCGTCGCCCCGAGGACCCCCTAGTCCATGACTCCCTTAGTAGACCCCGAACTTGCCTCCAACGCTCGGGATTGTCCTCTAGAATCTTCACATCATCGGCTTGCGAGACGAGTTCTTTTACTCCTTCATTATATTTGATGCCGTATCAATTTCAGCGAACACTATCCGGAACCCGCTCTAATATACTTGGGTCCGGGCAGTTTCAAGATTCTGGGATCCGAAGACATCTCGAGACTAAGGTGGGACCATCAGAGTTTAATGCCGTTCCTCGGGGAAAGGGCTTCGCACACCTTTCTAGAGGGCGTGCAGTGATAACCCACAAGTATAGGGGATCGCAACAGCTTTCGAGGGTAGAGTATTCAACCCAAATTTATTGATTCGACACAAGGGGAGCCAAAGAATATTCTCAAGTATTAGCAGCTGAGTTGTCAATTCAACCACACCTGGAAACTTAGTATCTGCAGCAAAGTGTTTAGTAGCAAAGTAATATGATAGTGGTGGTAGCGGCAACAAAAGTAAAGACAGCAAAAGTAATGTTTTTGGTATTTTGTAGTGATTGTAACAGTAGCAGCGGGACAGTAAATAAGCGTAAACCAGTATATGGAAAACCCGTAGGCACCAGATCAGTGATGGATAATTATGCCGGATGCGGTTCATCATGTAACAGTCATAACATAGGGTGACACCGAACTAGCTCCAATTCATCAATGTAATGTAGGCATGTATTCCGTATATAGTCATACGTGCTTATGGAAAAGAACTTGCATGACATCTTTTGTCCTACCCTCCCGTGGCAGCGGGGTCCTATTGGAAACTAAGGGATATTAAGGCCTCCTTTTAATAGAGAACCGGAACAAAGCATTAGCACATAGTGAATACATGAACTCCTCAAACTATGGTCATCACCGGGAGTGGTCCCGATTATTGTCACTTCGGGGTTGCCGGATCATAACACATAGTAGGTGACTATAGACTTGCAAGATATGATCAAGAACTCACATATATTCATGAAAACATAATAGGTTCAGATATGAAATCATGGCACTCGAGCCCTAGTGACAAGTATTAAGCATAGCAAAGTCATAGCAACATCAATCTCAGAACATAGTGGATACTAGGGATCAAACCCTAACAAAACTAACTCAATTACATGATAAATCTCATCCAACCCATCACCGTCCAGCAAGCCTACGATGGAATTACTCACGCACGGCGGTGAGCATCATGAAATTGGTGATGGAGGATGGTTGATGATGACGACGACGACGAATCCCCCTCTCCGAAGCCCCGAACAGACTCTAGATCAGCCTTCCTGAGAGGTTTTAGGGCTTGGCGACAGCTTCGTATCGTAAAACGCGATGATTTCTTCTCTCTCATTTTTTCTCTCCGAAAGCAGATATATAGAGTTGGAGTTGGCGTCGGAGGGCATCCAGGGGGCCCACGAGGTAGGGGCGCGCCCTAGAGGGGGAGGGGTGCCCCCACCCTCGTGGACAGGGTGTGGGCCCCCTGGTCTTCATCTTTGGCGAGGATTTTTTCTTATTTTTTCTAAGGTGTTCCGTGGACTTTCAGGTCATTCCGAGAATATTTGTTTTCTGCACATAAAACAACACCATGGCAATTTTGCTGAAAACAGCGTCAGTCCAGGTTAGTTCCATTCAAATCATACAAGTTAGAGTCCAAAACAAGGGCAAAAGTGTTTGGAAAAGTAGATATGACGGAGACGTATCAACTCCCCCAAGCTAAAACCCTTGCTTGTCCTCAAGCAATTCAGTTGACAAACTGAAAGAAAGAAAGAAAAACTTTTACAAACTCTGTTTGCTCTTGTTGTTGCAACTATGTCAAGCCTGCATTCAAGTTTTCAGCATATATCATAACTAACCATATTTGCAATAATTCTCAGGTCTCATAATTACTCATATCAATAGCATAATCAACTAGCAAGCCATAATGATAAATCTCGGATGACAACACTTTCTCAAAACAATCATAATATGATATAACAAGATGGTATCTCGCTAGCCCTTTCTGAGACCGCAAAACATAAATGCAGAGCACCTTTAAAGATCAAGGACTGACTAGACATTGTAATTCATGGTAAAAGAGATCCAATCATAGTCATACCCAACATAGATTAATAGTGATGAATGCAAATGACAGCTGTGCTCTCCAGCTAGTGATTTTTAATAAGAGGGTGATGACTCAACATAAAAGTAAACGGATAGGCCCTTCGCAGAGGGAAGCAGGGATTTGTAGAGGTGCCAGAGCTCGGTTTTGCAATACAGATAAATTGTATTTTGAGCGGTATACTTTCATTGTCAACGTAGCAACTAAGAGATGGCGATATCTTCCATGCTAAGCACATTATAGGCGGTTCCCAAACAGAATGGTAAAGTTTATACCCCCCCTCCACCAACAAGGATCAATCCTTGACTTGCTCGAAACAACGAGTGTCTCATACATACATCAGGTCCCAGGGGGAGTTTTGTTTGCAATTAATTTTGATTTAGTTTGCATAAAGTATGGGACTGGGCATCCCGGTGACCAGCCATTTTCTCTTGAGTGAGGAGCGGAGTCCACTCCTCTTGAGAATAACCCGCCTAACACGGAAGATAAGGACAACCTTGGTTGATACATGAGCTATTCGAGCATACAAAACAGAATGTTTATTTGAAGGTTTAGAGTTTGGCACATACAAATTTACTTGGAACGGCAGGTAAATACCGCATATAGGAAGGTATAGTGGACTCATCTGGAATAACTTTGGGGTTTAAGGGATTGGATGCACAAGCAGTATTCCCGCTTAGTACAAGTGAAGGCTAGCAAAAACTGGGAAGCGACCAACTAGAGAGCGACAACAGCCATGTACATGCATTAAAATTAATAAACATTGGATGCAAGAATGAGTAGGATATAATCCATTATGAACATAAATATCGTGAAGGCTATGTTGATTTTGTTTCAACTACATGCGTGAACATGTGCCAAGTCAAGTCACTTAAATCATTCAAAGGAGGATACCACCCCATCATACCACATCATAATCATCTCAATAGCATGTTGGCACACAAGGTAAATCATTATAACTCATAGCTAATCAAGCATGGCACAAGCAACTATGATCTCTAATTGTCATTGCAAACATGTTTATTCATAATAAGCTGAATCAAGAACGACGGGCTCATCATATTTATAAAAACAAAAGAGGTCGAGTTCATACCAGCTTTTCTCATCTCAGTCAGTCCATCATATATCATCATAATTGCCTTTCACTTGCACGACCGAACGGTGTGAATAATAATACGAGTGCATGTGCATTGGACAAAGCTAGAATCTGCGAGCATTCAATAAATAGGAGAAGACAAGGCAATATGGGCTCTGGGTTAAATCAACAATAATGCATATAAGAGCCACTTCAACAATTAAATTATGGTCTTCTCCTACTTACCCCCAAAGAAAAGAAAAAAAATAAAACTATTTACATGGGAAAGCTCCCAACAAGCAAAACAAGAACGGGAAATATTTTTGGGTTTTCTTTTTAATTACTACAACAGAGAAATAAACTACTACTATTTTTTTTGTTTTTCTTAAGGTTTAACAAACACACAAGAAGAAAGCAGGAAAAAGAAAATAAACTAGCATGGATATTACAGTGAAAGAGTATGAGCACCGACATCTAGCAATGAGTGTGTGTGAACATAAATGTAATGTCGGTGAGAAATACGTACTCCCCCAAGTTTAGGCTTTTGGCCTAAGTTGGTCTATTGCCAGGGATAGCCTGGCGGATACCCGTAAGTGTAGTTGGGGTCGTACTGCGACGAGGAATAGTTAGGATCATACTGTGATGAAGAAGAGGACTCTGACTGCCACTGGCTGTCAGTCATCTCTGGATCCCAAGAGTAAACGGATTGTCGTGGAGGCTCATCTTGTGGTTCCGGTTCCGGGGCTGGTGCATGGTTTTTGTAAGCTTGAACAGCAGCCCACGTCACGAGATAGGGTCTGTGGACGTTGGTCGCGGACGAAGTTGGTGAGGAAAGCATTCTCAATCAATGAATAGAAATCCTCATAAATCCCGGCCTGTGTCAAGAAATTATCAGAAGGCCATTCACACGGCCGTATCTCCATGGTACGAGGCAAATTATATTTGGGCCTCTGAGCTTCTTCATTTTTTTTCTCCTTTGAGCTTCGGCTCGATGAACCCCTCAAAAGTCTCCTCATTATTTCTGAAATAATCTGAATTTTTTAGTAACTTCAAACAAAAGTGAACCAACTTCAATAAAACTGATAGCAACTACTACTACAAGTGCCTAGAGCCTATATCAAGCATTAGAAGTACTTGGAACCATATAAATTTGACATCCAAGCTCAAGAACATGGTCACCTATGCAGCACAAATTTGCAAAAAATAAAGCACTAGAACAAAAACTAATTGGACCAATGGAGGAGCCACATACCAAGGAACAATCTCCCCAAGCAGTTTTGCAAGAGGTGCTTTGAGCAAGGAGATCGAAAATCACAACAAAAGTGGCTGGAACTCGTGCTTGAGTTGGTTTTTCGGGTTTGTCTGAGACAGAGGACGAAGATGGGTGATGGGATAAGTGGAGGAGGGCCACAGTGGGCCCGCGAGGCAGGGGGCTCGCCCTAAGGGGGGCGCCTACCACCCTCGTGGCTAGGTGGCAGCTCCTCCCGCGGTAATTTTTGCACAGTAAATCCTCAAATATTCCTGAAAAAATCATATTAAATTGGCATGTCATTCTGAGGACTTTTATTTTCGGGATACTTTTATATTGCACGGGTAAGTCCGGAAACTGACAAAAAAAATACTATTTTCCTTTTATTTCTACTAATTAACAGAAAATATAGAGAGGGTACAGAAGGTTGTGCTTCTAGTTTCATCCATCTCATGCTCATCAAAAAGAATCCACTAACAAGGTTGATCAAGTCTTGTTAACAAACTCATTCCGATAATCATGAAACCGAAAAATTTCGAATAACACTAAGTTACCTCAACGGGGATATGTACATCCCCTATAATAAGTATATCATATTTCTTTTTGACCGTAGGAAGAGGAAATTCAAAACCTCCAAATTTAATCGATGGCATTTTTCCAATGGAGTTGATACTATGAACTTGAGGTTGTTTCCTCGGGAAGTGTACCGTATGCTCATTACCATTAACATGAAAAGTGACATTGCCTTTGTTGCACTCAATAACAACCCCTGCAGTATTAAGAAAAGGTCTTCCAAGAATAATAGACATACTATCATCCTCGGGAATATCAAGAATAACAAAGTCAGTTAAAATAGTAACGTTTGCAACCACAACAGGCACATCCTCACAAATACCGACAGGTATAGCAGTTGATTTATCAGCCATTTGCAAAGATATTTAGTAGGTGTCAGCTTATTCAAGTCAAGTCTACGATATAAAGAGAGAGGCATAACACTAACACCGGCTCCAAGATCACATAAAGCAGTTTTAATATAATTTATTTTAATGGAGCAAGGTATAGTAGGTACTCCGGGGTCTCCAAGTTTCTTTGGTATTCCACCCTTAAAAGTATAATTAGCAAGCATGGTGGAAATTTTAGCTTTCGGTATCTTTCTTTTAATAGTAATGATATCGTTCATATATTTAGCATAAGGATTTGTTTTGAGCACATCAGTTAATCGCATACGCAAAAAGATAGGCCTAATCATTTTAGCAAAGCGCTCAAAATCGTCATCATCCTTTTTCTTGGATGGTTTTGGTGGAAAAGGCATGGGTTTCTGAACCCATGGTTCCCTTTCTTTACCATGTTTCCTAGCAACAAAGTCTCTTTTATCATAATGTTGATTCTTTGATTGTGGGTTATCAAGATCAATAGCAGGTTCAATTTCTACATCATTATCATTACTTGATTGAGCATCATCATGAACATCATCATTAATATTTTCATTAGGTTCATGTTCATTACCAGATTGTGTTTCAGCATCAGACATAGATATATCATTTGGATTATCAGGTGGTTCAGCAATAGGTTCACTAGAAGTTTGCACAGTTCTATCATTTTTCTTTTTCTTCTTTTTAGAAGAACTAGGAACATCAATATTATTTCTCTGAGAAAATTGTTCGATTCTCTTAGGGTGGCCTTCAGGATACAAAGGTTCCTGAGTCATTCTACCAGTTCTAGTAGCCACTCTAACAGCATAATCATTTTTCTTACTATTCATTTCATCAAGCACTTATTTTTGAGCTTTAAGTACTTGTTCTACTTGAGTGGTAACCATAGAAGCATGTTTGCTAACAAGTTTAAGTTCACCTTTAATATTAGCCATATAATCACCCAAGTATTTAATCATATAAGCATTTTATTTTAATTGTCTACCAAAATAAGCATTGAAGTCGTCTTGCTTAAACATAAAGTTATCAAACTCATCCAAGCACTGACTAGCAATTTTAGTACGAGGGACTTCAGCTTTATCATATCTATAGAGAGAATTTACCTTTACTACCTGTGTCGGGATATCAGGATCAGGAGGTTCTTCAGTAAATAAAGAATTAAGATCATATGTTTCTTTGACAGGCAGTAATTAAGACCATGTATTTCCTCAATAGGAGGTAAATTCTTAACATCTTCAGCTTTAATACCTTTTTCTTTCATAGATTTCTTTGACTCTTGCATATCTTCGGGACTGAGGAATAGAACACCTCTCTTCTTCGGAGTTGGTTTAAGAATAGGCTCAGTAATTGGAGCAGGAGCTGGCTCAGGAGGTGCCCAATTATTTTCATTTGTCAACATATTATTCAATAGAATTTCAGCTTCATCCGGTGTTCTTTCCCTAAAAAGAGAACCAGCACAACTATCCAGGTAATCTCTGGAAGCATCAGTTAGTCCATTATAAAAGATATCAAGTATTTCAGGTTTCTTAAGCGGATGATCAGGCAAAGCATTAAGTAACTTGAGAAGCCTCTCCCATGCTTGTGGGAGACTCTCTTCTTTAATTTGCATGAAGTTGTATATTTCCCTCAGAGCAGCTTGTTTCTTATGAGCAGGGGAATATTCAGCAGAGAAGTAACAAATCATATCCTGGGGACTACGCACACAACCAGGATCAAGAGAATTAAACCATACCTTAGCATCACCCTTTAATGAGAACGGAAATATTTTGAGTATATAAAAGTAACGTGATCTCTCATCATTAGTAAACAGGGCAGCTATATCATTTAACTTAGTAAGATGTGCCACAACAGTTTCAGATTCATAGCCATAAAAAGGATTAGATTCAACCAAAGTAATTATATCTGGATCCACAGAAAATTCATAATCCTTATCAGGAACACAAATAGGTGAAGTAGCAAAAGCAGGATCAGGTTTCATTTTATCTCTAAGTGATTCTTTGTTCCATTTAACTAATAACCTCTTGAGCTCATATCTATCTTTGCAAGCTAAAATAGCTAACGAGGCTTCTTTATCAAAAACATAACCCTCCGGAATAACATGCATATTTTCATCATCACTATCATCAGCGTATTCAGATTCAATAATTTCTTTTTCTCTAGCCCTAGCAATTTGTTCATCAAGAAATTCACTAAGGCGCACAGTAGTATGAGGCATAGAAGCAGTTTCATCATAAGTATCATGCATAGCAGAAGTGGCATCATCAATAACAAGCGACATATCGAAACGAATAGCAAAAGCAGGTTTAGGTGTCGCTAGCTTACTCATAACAGGCGGTGAATCAAGTGCAAGGCTAGATGGCAGTTCCTTACCTCCCATCGTAGTTGAGGGATAAATTGTTGTCTTAGCGTCTTTCAAGTTCTTCATAGTGTCCAGCAGATATAAATCTCAAGTGACTCAAAGAATAGAGCTATGCTCCCCGGCAACGGCGCTAGAAATTAGTCTTGATAAGCCACAAGTATAGGGGATCGCAACAACTTTTGAGGGTAGAGTATTCAACCCAAATTTATTGATTCGACACAAGGGGAGCCAAAGAATATTCTCAAGTATTAGCAGCTGAGTTGTCAATCCAACCACACCTGGAAACTTAGTATCAGCAGTAAAGTGTTTAGTAGCAAAGTAATATGATAGTGGTGGTAGCAGCAACAAAAGTAAAGACAACAAAAGTAATGTTTTTGGTATTTTGTAGTGATTGTAACAGTAGCAGCGGGAAAGTAAATGTCAGGACCCCGATCCAAAGCCACATCGATCTAGCATGTAACACATCATATCACTTTGCGGCCTCACGCACGGTATTCCCACGGGTGCCACCTTACCTGGCCCGGGACTGTTTGCGCCTTTTGGCTCACGTATATGATAGTGTCGCTAGCATCCATATGACAGAGAACCCGGGCCGACATGGCTAGTCGTGAACCCGAAGCGGCACTAACCCATGGGGACAGGCATACATGAATCAACTCCGAGCATGTCGGTCAACAGCGTGTGAATCCGGGCTGTAGCACTGAGCTAACAGGACTCCAGTAACCCGGGCTGTAGTAGGCTAGGCAGGACTCCGGATGTCACCGCGTGACATTTCCCCGAAGGGACAGACACAGGAACGAAGTGAATCACATGCCGGCCAGTCAAGTGTCCAAAGCAGTAGTGCTGGGCTAGCAGGACTCCGGTGAACCGGGCTGTAGCCGACTACTATCGCTCAAGAAGCACTAGACTACATTTCCCCATACCAGAGGCTACCAAGGATAAACAACTAGATAGTCGGATCCCACACATAGCAAGCATTTCAATCATACACACAATATGCTCGATATGTGTAAATACAACATGGCATCACAACATAACTCTACGACTCCAATATTTATTCATTAGGCTCCGAGGAGCAAGATATTACAAACATGGGTCTCATGACCCAACATTCAGAGCATACAAGTCTGGGTACAGACATCTACAAATGAAAAAGGGCTGAGAAGCCTGACTATCTACCAGATCCTGCCGAGGGCACAAGATCGTAGCTGAAGTATCAAGCTAAACGTCGAAGTCCACACGGAACTACTAGCGAGACTGACGTCTCTCTGCAAAAACATAAAATAGGCAAACGTGAGTACAAATGTACCCAGCAAGATACATCAGAACTAACTACATATGCTTCGGTATCAATAAAGGGGTGGTGGAGTCTAACTGCAGCAAGCCAGCTTTGACTCAGTGGCTAACCTAAACTATGACTGTAAGTAACTCTTTGAGGTGGCGCACACGAGTCCACATATTCACCATATCAATACACCACTATGGATCCGCTCCCGTCCCCCTACGGGAAGGCCATCCATAGCACTAACGCTTATCTTGCGCATTTTAGAGTATCCACTTTCACTTGTCTATGAACTGTTATAGGCAACCCAGAAGTCCATTACCGCGGACACGGCTATTCGAATAGATGATGTTAACCCTGCAGGGGTGTACTTCTGCATACATGTTTCCACCACTTAGCGTCTGCACACGACATGTGCTCGGCAGACTTCAAGCGAAAGACAACATGGGTGTAGACCACGACCTACCTAAACACTCAAGTCTCTAGTCCAGGTTTATCGCCTATCCAGGTTCCATCCGCAGGGAGTCCGGCCGAGGTTTCCACATACGGCCCCGAACGATGTGTACAGGTTTCCGAGACACCAAACGGGCGCCCGGCTGGCCCGGCCACGTGCCTACCGCAACACAGCCCACCCCTGCGGTCAGCGCTGTGTGCGGCCCCCAGCATACTATAAGCACCAAAAACTACTTGCAACTCCTGGACAGAGGACAAGGGTGGTTAAGAAGTCGAGCGGGGTCATATTTCAGGGCCCAATGCATGGTAGTAGCTGTTTCATGGATCACAAACACAGAACTCAGTTCCTGAGGACGGCTTCAATGAGACAACCCACCATGTACTCCTACATGGCCTCTCACCAATACCTTTACCAAATCGTGTTCACACACTTAGCTCACACACAATAGGACATGTTTACACACCTCCAATTCATTCCCGATGAATCAGACCCGACTCAACTCTAAGAAGTAGCAGGCATGACAACAAACATGAATGAGTAGGCACATCAGGGCTCAGACAACTCCTACTCATACTAGTGGGTTTCATCTATTTACTGTGGCAATGACAGGTCATGCAGAGGATAAGGGGTTCAACTACCGCAGCATGTAACAGTTGAACCGTTGTTGTCCTAATGCAGTAAAAGAGAGCAGGAGCGACAGAGTGGGATTGTATCGGAATGAACAAGGGAGTTTTGCTTGCCTCGCACTTCTGAAGATAATATAGTTCTTCATCGGTGTCATCGATCTCATCATCAGAACCACGTCTGTCGAGAGGGAACAATTACCGGCAAACAAAGAAGAACACAATCAATGCAATGCAACAATATGATGCATGATCATGACATGGCAATATGTTGTGTTTTTGAGCTAATGCAGCTAGCATCATGTTAAATGGAGTTGGTTTGAACCCTAGGTTCAAATTCAAACTCCATATGTGAAATTCAAATGCCATTTAATCGATTTGACCTGATCAGCAGGTATAAGTTGATCTAACATGCATGAAAGTGGTACAGATGGATAGATTGGATTTTTCTGATCATTTTTCATATATAAATTGTTTCATTTGGAGCTACGGTTGATTTTCTATATTTTTTTGAAGTTTGAAAGATTTTCTGGATTTTCCTGAATAAGATTAAATCCAGAAAATCAATTACGGCATCAGCATTGCGTCATGCTGACCTCAGCAGGTCAACAGACCCGGTCCAGGTCAAACCTGACGCGTGGGTCCTGCGTGTCAGTGTGGTTAGTTTAACTAAATATTAATTAACACTAATCCTAATTAGTCAGCAGGGCTGGGCCCTACCTGTCATTGACCGAGGGGTCAAACTGGGCCCACCCCTGGTCAAACGGGGTCAGCGGGGTCAACTCGCCGGTGTTTAGCCACCGGCGAGGCCAATCGCGGCGGGGCAGGGGCGGGTTTCACCCACAGGGCATCATTCGAGGCGCCGTTGGGCTCTACGGTTAGCTGGCGCAACGACGCGTCCGTTGGTGACTGTGGCTGGGCCTGGGGTGGCCGGAGTCGTCGCCGGTGTCGACCTTGGCGGTCGCCGGAGCTCGGGTGAGCTCGGGGTCGATGCGACGGCGGTCGGGGTAGCTCGTGCGGGGCACCTACGTGCTCTACGCAGCGCGGTGAGCAAGGTGGATGTGACGGCGGAGCCATTGCGTGGCCGGAGCCACGCCGACGGTGAGCACAGACGGTGGCGGGTGCGGTGAGCTCGGGGTGGTGCGTACGGTGCACGAGAGATTGAACGGAGAGGGGGAGGACGGGCAGCAGCTCACAGTGGTCTCGACGAGCGGGTCAGAGAGGTCGGGGAAGAGCTGGAGTGGCCACGGCGGCGAGGGTGATCTGCGGCGTCCGACAATGAGGATGAGGGCGATGGTGTCGCTTAGGGCGTTCCGCGGGCGCGTGCTTCGTCTTGGGGCTCCATGGCGTCGAGGCGGAGCCTCTGGACAGCACGGAGAGGCGAGGGAGAGGCGATGGCCGCGGTTGCGCTCGTCGGCGGCGACGACAATGCTCGGCTGTGGGGAGGAGAGCGAGACAGAGGAGGGGGAAAGCACGGGGGAGAGGGTTCCAGGGGGCGCGTGGCACTGCGAGAGACGTCCAGGGGAAGGAGGAGGCAGCCAGGCAGGGAGGAGGTGGCCGGCGTGTGGCTGCGCGCGCGGGCACGCGCCTATCCTCCTGGCAAGGAGGAAGACGACAGGGGGAGGGGCCAGGTGGGCTGGGCCGGCCTCTTGGGCCGCCAGGTAAGGTCCAGGTGGGCTTCTCTCTCTCTGTTTTTATTCTGTTTTAGTTTTTTATTTCTTCTAACATTTGTTTCTGATTTAGTAAAGTACTAAATCAATTTTAAACTTCATAAAAATAATTGTGTCAACTAAGTGGACTTATACAAAGCCACACAACAATTTTCAGAATTATTGAAGATCTATTTATACATATAATAAATATAAATCCAATTCAAATAGTTATTGAATTAATTCCAAATGCCCAAAATAATATTTCTGAGACTCCAAAAATATTGGTTTGAGCTTTACCTCTTGCCAATAATTTTATAGCTTGACAGGAACATTTTCTTGGGTTTATTTGAAACAATTTTTCATGTTGATCATTTTTTAGAAATGATCTCTGAGGCTTTCCACTTTCCCCAATTCAACTTTCATAAAAATAAACATGATGCATGAAGGCTTGTGCAACTAGTTACAGTCAATTCTAGGGCTGTGACAACTCACCCCCACTAAACAAGAATCTCGTCCCGAGATTCAAGTCGTGAGGTAAGAATACAGAGGAACACAAGCTAACACAATCTTCATGATCCAGATGTCTTCCTCGAGGGTGTTGATTCATTGCATACATTGATCTTGACATCCTCGCTTTTGAGATCTTCATCCATGCGATGATGACGGAAAGAAACTCTACTAGGATTGATCTTCTCAAGATCAAACTATACAATCTCAACTTGCAGAATGAGATGTTGAAACATCTCGAGTTGTGACACAAGACACATCGAGAGGGATGAGAGAACAAACAACGGGGTTTGATTTGGTGGGCAATAATTCCACGCTTAGAAAGATGGTGGATGGTGTCAAGGTGGCGATGAAATAATTACCATGAACCCGTAACAGGGCACCTTGGGAAAGGTGTCTCGTAGAATTATTCCCTTAAGTGGCAAAAAGAATTACTTTTGATACAGAGATCATTGAAACTCTTTATACCAGCCTAAGGCAATCATAAACGATCATTTGAACGAATTCGAAAGAAAGGCATACGCACGCCAGAGTGGATGATGTGGACTGCCTTGTTGAAGACAACGCAATGGATGACTTTTGCTTATCGTCGGAAATGGATGGGACCCAAGATAGAATGGCACAACGGCGGTGCAAGCTGGGAACAAAATGCAAATGCTGGGAATGATTCTGGTAACTGGGAATAACTCAACGAGGGTGATTCCACCGTTCGAATGGTTATAGCTTAATCGAAGAACTAAGAGCACAAGAATCCATAGGAAGCAACTTCTAGGATAAGTCGCATGAAATCCTCATGGAGAAGATGGTCAACTAGTTCAATCAAGATACTACCATGATGAATAGTGATGGACGATGCAGATGCAAAGGAAGTTAACACTTCTCAGATTTCACCTTAGCGAGGCCAAGGAAACAAAATCTGGATGATCGACTGAGAGACATTTAGCACTCTGCTTCTAATGTTCCCCTTGATGTGCTAGCGTAACCCATTAACAGATATGGTTTGATACCTAGAACATCAAGTAAAAGGTCGGACTTCGTGAGCATAAGAATCCACAAGGAATAACTATGGAAGTAAATCCTGCGAGATCCTTTGTTGGGGAAGTCTGATGTAACACCCCGGATGTAACTTGCCATATTTGTAACTCCAACTCTTGCCATTTTCGGCTATATGATATGATATTCCCTCCGTGGTTGGGTTTTCCTTCCTTTTGCATTTTGTCTTTGTCATGCATTTCATATCATGTCATCATGTGCATCGCATTTGCATACGTGTTCGTCTCATGAATCCGAGCATTTTCCCCGTTGTCCGTTTTGCAATCCGGCGCTCCTATGTCCCCCGGCGTCCCCTTTTACCTTTTTCCGTGAGCGGGTATTAAACCTTCTCGGAATGGACCGAGGTTTTCCAAGCGGCCTTGGTATAGCACCGGTAGACCGCCTGTCAAGTTTTGGGTCATTCGGAGGTCGTTTGATACTCCAACGGTTAACCGGGTAACCGTGAAGGCCTCGTGTGTGTTGCAGCCCAAAACCCCTCCAAAACAGCCCAATAACCCATCTAAGACACTCCCATGTCCATCGCCGTTCGATCACGATCGCGTGGCCGAAAACCACACCTCATTTGGAGCTTCCTAGCTCCTTCTACCTATAAAAACACCTCTCCCGTCCAAATCCCGGTTCATTTCGCACCCTAACCCTAACCCTAGCCCCCGCTCCCTCCACGCGCCGGACACGTCCGGTCCGCGCCGGACACGTCCGCCCCGCAGCGGCCTCGCCTCCTCCGCGCCGCCCGAAGCGCTCGCTGCCTCCGCGCCACCTCCGCCCGCCGGCCGCCGGCCCCGCCGACCTCGCGCCGCCCGAAACACCGCCCCGCCGGTCGCCGGCTCGGCCCCGCAGCCACGCCGCGCCGGCGAGCTCGCCGCCCCGCGCGCGCTCCGCGCCGCCGTCGCCTCCTCCGCCGGTACCTCGCCACCTCCCGTCGCCCCGGCCTTCTCCTCTCCGGCTCCGGCGCCGACGAACCTCGGGACCAGCGAGATCCCGATCTGGATCTAAAACTCCTCGGTTGACTTTTCTCTCCCGAACCCTAAATCTTGTGCATACTTTGACCTGCCATATCTCCGCATCCGTAGCTCCGTTTTGGGCGTATAGCATATCAAATTGTTCGCCTTGATGAGTACATCATTTAGTCTCATTGCATCATTTTCATTTGAGCTCATCTTGTTGCCCGAAATGCTGTTGGAAGAGGGCTATGTGATGTTAGTTTCAGATGTGTTTCAGAACATGCACTTTTGTCATTTTTGCCATGATTGATGTGTGCATCCTATGAAGTTGAGTCCTACATGTGTTTTGAAATATGCCATGATATATTTCCAGGGGTGTATGCCATGTATTTTTGTGATCTTTGTGGTGACTAGCACAAGCATGCAAACTAGGGTACTTAATGTTGCTGATTTCAGAGACTTGGTAATTTCACCAAGTCCTTGCCTGCTGATAGTTTTATGCCATGTGTTCATGTTGTTTCAGAGAGATCTATGCCTCTTTTGAGCATGATCAGTAAGAGTGTTTTGGACATATTGATTTGATCTATCCATCCATGCCTTTGGTTGTAATTATGGAGTGCCATAGCTCTAGTCAATCAAGCTCAACTTTTGCTATAAAATGTTACTGGCAGATTATTTACATGTTATTCGATTTTGCCAAGCTTGTTGTAGTTGTTCCTTGCATGCTATGATGTTATTCTTGCCATGTATAGCTTATATGCCATGTCTTCATGATGTATGTATGCTTAGTTTATCATGCAATGCTCTGTAGTGAGTGCATCGAGCTCACGAACATGCCTACTTGTTATCTGTTTTTCACATGTCCAGTTTTCTGCTAAGTCTGAAATCTGTAAAGAAACTTGCTTATTTGACATTGGTGTTATGGTATTTTCTGATCCTTTCTGGCTTATGGTCAGTAAGGGACTTTTGTTAAGTGCTTTGAGTAGATTTGCTATGTTCTGTTCCTGTAGCATGTTGTTTCATTGCTCTAAACATGTCATCCTGATGTTAATTTCTGGCATGTTGTTATTTTCACTAAGTCTGTGAACCTGTTATCTTGTGCACTTTTGCCATGCTTGTTTGAACCTGTTGTGGTGTGATTTAGCCGTAGCTCAGTGTTCATCTTTTGTCAAGCATCTTGAGTAGATTACGGTCATATGCTTTTTTGATATGTTTGGGTGCAGTAACTTTGTTTCTTGTTGCTTGCTAAGTAGCATCATGCTGTTAATGACAGAATATTGTCATTCTTGTTTTGCTTGTCCTTTGCAAACCGTGCATCCGATTCCGGTGATCTTTATATCGATTTCATCCGAAATCACCTCACCTATCCAGTGGCATACTTGGGTTGCCAAGATTATGCCTTGTTCATCCTTGTCCTTCCGGAGCATGCATATGCATTGCATATCACATCTCGCATATCATGCCATGTTTTGCATCATATTGTTTGTGCATTGCATCGTGGTTGATAGTTGTTCCTTTGTTTGTGTTCTTGTCTTGGGTAGAGCCGGGAGACGAGTACGTGAACGAGGAACCTGTTGAGAACGCTTACGAGGACCCAGCTTTCGACAACTCTGAGAACCTTGCAGGCAAGATGACCATACCCTCGAAATCACTTCTATCTTTGCTTGCTAGATGCTCACTCTTTTGCTATGCCTATGCTGCGATACCTACCACTTGCTATATCATGCCACCCATATTACCATGTCAGCCCCTAACCATCCATGTCCTAGCAAACCGTTGATTGGCTATGTTACCGCTTTGCTCAGCCCCTCTCATAGCGTTGTTAGTTGTAGGTGAAGATGAAGTTTGTTCCTTGTTGGAACATGGACTTGTTGTTCCTTGTTGGAACATGTTTACTTGTTGGGATATCACAATACCTCTTATTTAATTAATGCATCTATATACTTGGTAAAGGGTGGAAGGCTCGGCCTTATGCCTGGTGTTTTGTTCCACTCTTTCCACCCTAGTTTCCGTCATACCGGTGTTATGTTCCTTGATTTTGCGTTCCTTACACGGTTGGGTGATTTATGGGACCCCCTTGACAGTTCGCTTTGAATAAGACTCCTCCAGCAAGGCCCAACATTGGTTTTACCATTTGACCACCTACCACCTTTTTCCCTTGGGTTTTCGCGAGCCCAAGGGTCATCTTTATTTTAGCCCCCCCGGACCAGTGCTCCTCTGGGTGCTGGCCCGAACCAAGCAGCCTGCGGGGCCACCTCGTGGAAACTCGAGACTTGGTTTTACTCGTAGCTTGACTTATCCGGATGTGCCCTGAGACCGAGATATGTGCAGCTCCTATCAGGATTTGTCGGCACAATCGAGCGGCTTTGCTGGACTTGTTTTATTACTGCCGAAATGTCTTAGTCCGGGATTCCGAGAATGATCGGGTCTTCCCGGTAGAAGGAATATCCTTCGTTGATCGTGAGAGCTTATAATGGGCTAAGTTGGGACACCCCTACAGGGTACTATCTTTCGAAAGTCGTGCCCGCGGTTATGAGGCAGATGGGAATTTGTTGATGTCCGGTTGTAGAAAACCCGAAGTTGACCTTAATTAAAACACATCAACCGCGTGTGTAACCGTGATGGTCTCTTCTCGGCGGGGTCCGGGAAGTGAACACGGTGTTGGAGTTATGTTCCACGTAGGTTGTTCTAGGATCACTTCTTGATCACTTCTAGCTTCACGACCGTGCTTTGCTTCTCTTCTCGCTCTCTTTTGCGTTGTAGCCACCATAAATGCTAGTCGCTTGTTGCAGCTCCACCTCACAATCCTTTCCTACCTATAAGCTTAAATAGTCTTGATCTCGCGGGTGTGAGATTGCTGAGTCCCCGTGACTCACAGATTCTACCACAACAGTTGAAGGTACCGACGATGCCAGTGCAGATGACGCGACCGAGCTCACGTGGGAGTTCGACGAGGAACGTGGCCGTTACCATGTGTCTTTTCCTGATGATCAGTAGTGGAGCCCAGTTGGGGTGATTCGGGGATCTGTGTTGCATTTGGGGGTAGTCTTCTTTCATTTTGGTACCGTAGTCGGGCCTTGAGTGTAATCTGGATGATGAATGTTTATTTATGTATTGTGTTAAGTGGCGACTGTAAGCCAACTATGTATCTCTTTCCCTTATGTATTACATGGGTTGTGTGAAGATTACCTCACTTGCGACATTGCTTTCAATGCGGTTATGCCTCTAAGTCGTGCCTCGACATGTGGGAGCTATAGCCGCATCGAGGGCGTTACAAGTTGGTAATCAGAGCCTTCCCCGACCTTAGGAGCCTCCACTGATTGATCGTTTTTAGCGGCCGAGTTGTGTCTAGAAAAATGTTTTGAGTCATTTAGGAATTATATATCGGAGAGTTTAGGAATTCTTTTTACTTCCCAGTCTCCTCATCGCTCTGGTAAGGCATCCTGACGTAGATTTTTAACTCTTCTCTTCTCAAATTTCACTAAATTTTTTTTTAGGATCACGCGGGTATCTTAGAATCGTTCCGATGGTTTTATGATGACAACATTGTCTTGGTTGCCTCCCGTCAGCAGGGGTTTAGTGGAGGTGTCCCGGGGAGTTGAGCTCCGAGGTGTTGTCATCATAATTTTATCGTTACAGTTCTGGAATACCTGAGTTTAGTACGCCGACATCGAAAATCTCTTTTGTACAGTTGTTGGTGAGATAACCTTGATAGCCCAGTACTGAGGCGAGTGCGGGAGTATTGCCATGACTCGTATAACAGATGCTTTTCGAAGGTTGAGGTAGACGAATTCCGAAGGTTTCTTGGATATGTGTTGAAGGATGGATACAGCTAGATCTAGGTATTGTTAGTTTGGGTGATATATTTTGTGTCCCCTGTATCCCCAACACCTGATTGCATAACCAGAAAGTTCCGGGAGTTTATAAGTGGGAATTCATGTAGCTCTAGTATTTCTTCTCGCAGATATTTGGTTCGTGATTGGGTAATCCTTACCAAGTATTTGTTCACATCCGTACCTTGTTGATTTTATTCCATACCTTTTTCTAAGTGGCTTCTCAACTTATGGAAGTGTGATGATTTACTTTGGAATTCATTTGTTCATTCTCGTTCAAATGTTTATTGTGAAGACTATATGTTGCAATTTCGATCCTTTGATTCAGCTTGAATATATGTCTTTCAAGATGCTAATGGATGTCACCCTCTTCAGGATGGCTCCGCCAACGCGTCAGAATCCAGAACGCAATGAAGGAAGTCAGGCTAACCCTCCGCCACCACCTCCGCCTCCGGAGGCATGGCAAGCCTTGATGACAGCCACCAATGCCAATGCTCAGATTCTGATTCAGCTCTTGCAAGATCGCAACCAAGGGCAAGGTAATCAAGAAAATCAGGGCCAAGGCAACAATCAACCGCATTTTGCTACCCTCAATCAGTTCCTTGCAAATCAGCCAAAGACTTTCAACTACTGTGTCAAGGCCACAGACGCCGATGATTGGCTCGTGGACATCAACAAGCACTTCGAATGTAGCAATGTCAGACCTGAGGACTTTGTCAAGTTTGCCTCTTTTCAACTCAAGGATCAAGCTGCTGAGTGGTTCCAACAATACAAAGATTCCAGAGGAGATCGTGTGATTACCTGGGATGATTTCTGCTGTGACTTCAAAGCGCATCACATTCCAGAAAGTGTTGTTGAGAGTAAGCGTGAGGAGTTCCGCAATCTCAAGCAAGGCAACATGTCTATGTCTCAATACAACACTCAGTTCCAGAAGCTCTCTCGTTTTGCGAAGCAATACATCCCTGATGAGAAGAGTATGATTTACCAATTCAGGCGTGGTCTCAGAGAAGATCTGCAACTAGCTCTCGTGCTTTTTGAGCCATTAAAGTATGATGAATTCTACAACATGGCACTG
The DNA here is from genome assembly GCA_032464435.1 of Aegilops umbellulata. Taxonomy (NCBI): domain Eukaryota; kingdom Viridiplantae; phylum Streptophyta; class Magnoliopsida; order Poales; family Poaceae; genus Aegilops; species Aegilops umbellulata. Next base: position 151,511,533 of record CP136058.1, on the reverse strand, counting down.
AAACAAGAAGCTGCTCAGCTCAAGTGTGAGGCATCTAAGAAGAGAGTCAGAGACGCAGTTCAGTCTTCTTCTTCCTCACTTGTGGCAGCTAAGCAACAGAAGTTCTGGTTGCCTCCTCCTCCTCCGTTCCATCAGCCTTATCAGCAGAAGAACTCAGGTGGTCGTGGATCTTCCCACCCACCCAACCCTGGCTATCAGAACAAGTCTCAGAATCAAGCTCCAAGACCAAATGCTCCTTATTATCGTCCGCTCTCAGAGGTGACTTGCAGGAAATGTCAGCAAAAGGGTCACTATGCGGACAAGTGCTTCAACCAAAGGCGCCTTCCGCCTCCTCCTTCTGTGAAATCTTCCAGCAATGCAGTGGTCAAGCATAATCCTAAGCATGCCAAGGTGAACATGATGAACGCAGCTCAAGCGGAGGATTCTTCTGAAGTGATCATGGGTAATCTCTCAGTTAATGATATTCCTGCAAAAGTCTTATTTGATACTGGTGCTCCGCATTGTTTCATGTCAAGACCATTTTTTGCCAAGCATGAGTTCACTTCTTCCAATTTGGGTAAACCCATGGATATCGTTTCTCCGGGCAAGCGTTTGAGCTCTAGTTTGGTGGTTCCGAATGTCGGTATCAAGATGGCCGAATATAGATTTCTGGCTAAACCTATGGTTCTTGGTGACTCTGATATTGATCTTATTCTCGGGATGGACTGGCTTTCTAAGCACAAGGCTCAGCTTGATTGTGCTGCCAGGGAAATTCAATTGACTCACTCTTCTGATGATGTGATCATCTATGCCGCTCGTGATGATACCATTCGGTTATTTTCTCTCAATGAGAAGGGTGAATTGGATCCTATCTCTCAAATTCCAGTCGTTTGTGAGTACCAAGATGTTTTTCCAGAAGAGCTTCCGGGTATGCCTCCTCACCGGCCAGTTGAGTTCGTTATTGATCTTGAGCCTGGCACGGAACCCGTTTGCAAGCGTCCATACAAGCTTGGGCCAAAAGAGTTGAAGGAATTGAAGAAACAACTCGATGAACAAGAGCGTCTGGGTTTAATCAGACCGAGTTCTTCTCCATGGGGTTGTGGTGTTCTTTTTGTCTAGAAGAAGGATGGCACGGACCGACTTTGCGTCGATTACTGTCCATTGAACAAGAAGACAATCAAGAACAAGTACCCACTTCCCAACATCAATGAGCTTTTTGAGCAACTTAAAGGTGCTAAGGTGTTCTCCAAGCTTGACCTTCGTATGGGTTATCATCAAATTCGCATTCGTGAAGAAGATATTCCCAAGACAGCATTCAGAACAAGCTTTGGTTCTTATGAATATACTGTCATGTCTTTCGGCCTTGTCAATGCTCCTCCAACATTCACTCGCTTGATGAATTTCATCTTCAACCCCTACACCAATGAATTTGTCTTGGTCTATCTCGATGATATTTTGGTCTTCTCCAAGAATAAGAAGGATCATGCCATACATTTGCGATTGGTGCTCGACAAGCTCAGAGAGTATCAATTATATGCGAAGTTCTCCAAATGTGAATTCTGGCTTGATGAAGTTCTTTACCTTGGTCATATCATCTCTACCAAGGGCATTGCTATTAATCTAGAGAGGGTGTCTGCAGTTTTGAATTGGGAACCTCCTCAGAATGTCAAGCAGCTTCGTAGTTTTCTTGGACTTGCAAGCTATTGCCGAAGATTCGTTGAGAATTTCTCAAAGATTGCAAAGCCTCTTTCCAACCTCCTTCAGAAGCATGTGAAGTATGTCTGGTCTCCTGAGTGTGATGTTGCTTTCAACACTCTCAAAGAGAAACTTGTCACTGCTCCAGTGTTGACTCCTCCTGATGATTCCAAGCCTTATGAAGTTTTCTGTGATGCTTCTCTTCAAGGCCTCGGTGCCGCCTTAATGCAAGAGAAGAAGGTTGTGTCCTATACCTCTCGTCAGTTGAAGCCCAACGAAAAGAACTACCCCACTCACGATCTTGAGTTGGCGGCAGTTGTCCATGCACTAATAACATGGAGACATCTCCTGTTGGGAAGGAAAGTGGACATATTCACCGATCACAAGAGTCTCAAGTACATCTTCACTCAGCCCAACCTCAACCTCAGGAAAACTCGATGGGTCGAAATGATTCAAGGTATAATCCGAGTATTGAATATACTCCAGGCAAGGCTAATGCGATTGCAGACGCTTTGAGCAGGAAGGCTTATTGCAACAGCTTAATCCTCAAGCCCTTTCAACCGGATCTTTGTGAAGCTTTCCACAAGTTGAACCTCCAAGTTGTCCCTCAAGGTTTTCTTGCCAACCTCATCGTCTCTCCTACTTTGGAAGATCAGATTCGTGAGGCACAACTGATGGATACCATGGTGAAGAAGGTGAAACGTGGTATTGACAAGGGCATTTCCAAATACAAGTGCTATCGAGTTGATGACAGAGATACTCTTTTCTTCGAGGACCGGATCGTGGTTCCAAAGGGTGATCTTCATAAAGTCATTATGAACGAAGCGCACAATTCTCTTCTGTCAATTCATCCTGGAAGTACGAAGATGTACCATGACCTCAAGCAGTCTTATTGGTGGACTCGAATGAAGCAAGAAATTGCTCAATTCATGAATGAATGTGATGTCTGCAGAAGGGTGAAAGCAGAACACCAATGACTAGCTGGTCTACTCCAACCTCTTGCTATTCCAGAATGGAAGTTTGATCATATCGAAATGGACTTCGTGACTGGTTTTCCTAAGTCCAAGCGTGGAAATGATGCTATCTTCATCGTCATCGACAAGCTCACTAAAGTGGCTCATTTTCTTCCTATCAAAGAGTCTATCACAGCAGCGCAGCTGGTAGAGCTCTACACCTCCAAAATTGTATCCTTGCACGGCATTCCACAATTGATCTCTTCAGACCGTGGCAGCATATTTACCTCCAAGTTTTGGGATTCTTTTCAGAAGGCCATGGGCACAAACATTCGCTTCAGCACAGCTTTCCATCCTCAAACTAGTGGACAAGTCGAGCGTGTCAACCAAATTCTTGAAGATATGCTCAGAGCTTGTGTTATCTCTTTCGACATGAAGTGGGAGGATTGTCTTCCTTATGCTGAGTTCTCTTACAACAACAGCTTTCAAGCCAGCTCGGGTAAAGCCCCATTCGAGATTCTCTATGGCAGAAACTGCCGTACTCCTCTCAATTGGTCTGAGATGGGCGAACGCCAACTTCTTGGCAATGATTTGATCTCAGAGGCTGAGGCAATGTGAAAGGTCATTCGTGAGAACCTCAAAGCCGCGCAGTCGCGCCAGAAGAGCTATTACGATAGCAAACATCATGATTTGGCATTCGAGATCGGAGACCATGTCTACCTCCGCGTCTCTCCAATGAAAGGAACTCGTCGCTTCGGTATCAAGGGGAAACTTGCCCCTAGATACGTCGGTCCTTTCAAGATCATCGGTAAACGAGGGGATCTCGCCTATCAACTTGAGCTTCCCTCCAACTTTGCAAATGTGCACGATGTCTTCCACGTGTCACAGCTTCGCAAGTGCTTCAAGACACCTGAGCGCACCATCAACTTCAAAGAGATTGATCTTCAAGAAGATTTGTCCTATCATGAGCATCCCGTTGCTATTCTTGAAGAAACTGAGCGCAAGACTCGCAACAAGTCAATCAAATTCCTGAAAGTGAAGTCGTCACACCATTCAGACCGAGAAGCCACCTGGGAGCGCGAGGACCACCTCCGTTCCAAATATCCGGAGTTCTTTCAGTCCTAGATCTCGGGACGAGATCCTCTTGTAGTGGTGGAGTGTTGTAACACCCCGGATGTAACTTGCCATATTTGTAACTCCAACTCTTGCCATTTTCGGCTATGTGATATGATATCCCTCCGTGGTTGGGTTTTCCTTCCTTTTGCATTTTGTCTTTGTCATGCATTTCATATCATGTCATCATGTGCATCGCATTTGCATACGTGTTCGTCTCATGAATCCGAGCATTTTCCCCGTTGTCCGTTTGCAATCCGGCGCTCCTATGTCCCCCGGCGTCCCCTTTTACCTTTTTCCGTGAGCGGACCTTCTCGGAATGGACCGAGGTTTGCCAAGCGGCCTTGGTATAGCACCGGTAGACCGCCTGTCAAGTTTCGGGTCATTCGGAGGTCGTTTGATACTCCAACGGTTAACCGGGTAACCGTGAAGGCCTCGTGTGTGTTGCAGCCCAAAACCCCTCCAAAACAGCCCAATAACCCATCTAAGACACTCCCATGTCCATCGCCGTTCAATCACGATCGCGTGGCCGAAAACCACACCTCATTTGGAGCTTCCAAGCTCCTTCTACCTATAAAAACACCTCTCCCGTCCAAATCCCGGTTCATTTCGCACCATAACCCTAACCCTAGCCCCCGCTCCCTCCGCGCGCCGGGCACGTCCGGTCCGCGCCGGACACGTCCGCCCCGCCGCCCCGGCCAACCAGCGGCCGCCACATGGCCTCCGCCGCGCCGTCCCCGCCGCCGGCCCGTCGGGCCCGCCGCCGGCCCCCGCGGCCCGCAGCGGCCTCGCCTCCTCCGCGCCGCCCGAAGCGCTCGCCGCCTCCGCGCCGCCTCCACCCGCCGGCCGCCGACCCCGCCGACCTCACGCCGCCCGAAACGCCGCCCCACCGGTCGCCGGCTCCGCCCCGCCGCCGCGCCGCGCCGGCGAGCTCGCCGCCCCGCGCGCGCTCCGCGCCGCGGTGCGACGCCGCCACCGTCGCCTCCTCCGCCGGTACCTCGCCGCCTCCCGTCTCCCCGGCCTTCTCCTCTCCGGCTCCGGCGCCGACGAACCTCGGGACCCGCGAGATCCCGATCTGGATCTAAAACTCCTCGGTTGACTTTTCTCTCCCGAACCCTAAATCTTGTGCATACTTTGACCTGCCATATCTCCGCATCCGTAGCTCCGTTTTGGGCGTATAGCATATCAAATTGTTCGACTCGATGAGTACATCATTTCGTCTCATTGCATCATTTTGATTTGAGCTCATCTTGTTGCCCGAAATGCTGTTGGAAGAGGGCTATGTGATGTTAGTTTCAGATCTGTTTCAGAACATGCGCTTTTGTCATTTTTGCCATGATTGATGTGTGCATCCTATGAAGTTGAGTCCTACATGTGTTTTGGAATATGCCATGCTATATTTCCAGAGGTGTATGCCATGCATTTTTGTGATCTTTGTGGTGACTAGCACAAGCATGCAAACTAGGGTACTTAATGTTGCTGATTTCAGAGACTTGGTAATTTCACCAAGTCCTTGCCTGCTAATATTTTTATGCCATGTGTTCATGTTGTTTCAGAGAGATCTATGCCTCTTTTGAGCATGATCAGTAAGAGTGTTTTGGACATATGGATTTGATCTATCCATCCATGCCTTTGTTTGTAATTATGGAGTGCCATAACTCGAGTCAATCGAGGTCTATTTTTGCTATAAAATGTTACTGGCAGATTATTTACATGTTATTCGATTTTGCCAAGCTTGTTGTAGTTGTTCCTTGCATGCTATGATGTTATTCTTGCCATGTATAGCTTATATGCCATGTCTTCTTGATGTATGTATGCTTAGTTTATCATGCAATGCTCTGTAGTGAGTGCATCGAGCTCACGAACATGCCTACTTGTTATCTGTTTTTCACATGTCCAGTTTTCTGCTAAGTCTGAAATCTGTAAAGAAACTTGCTTATTTGACATGGGTGTTATGGTATTTTCTGATCCTTTCTGGCTTATGGTCAGTAAGGGACTTTTGTTAAGTGCTTTGAGTAGATTTGCTATGTTCTGTTCCTGTAGCATGTTGTTTCATTGCTCTAAACAAGTCATCCTGATGTTAATTTCTGGCATGTTATTTTCACTAAGTCTGTGAACCTGTTATCTTGTGCACTTTTGCCATGCTTGTTTGAACCTGTTGTGGTGTGATTTAGCCGTAGCTCAGTGTTCATCTTTTGTCAAGCATCTTGAGTAGATTACGGTCATATGCTTTGTTGATATGTTTGGGTGCAGTAACTTTGTTTCTTGTTGCTTGCTAAGTAGCATCATGCTGTTAATGACAGAATATTGTCATTCTTGTTTTGCTTGTCGTTTGCAAACCGTGCATCCGATTCCGGTGATCTTTATATCGATTTCATCCGAAATCACCTCACCTATCCAGTGGCATACTTGGGTTGCCAAGATTATGCCTTGTTCATCCTTGTCCTTCCGGAGCATGCATATGCATTGCATATCACATCTCGCATATCATGCCATGTTTTGCATCATATTGTTTGTGCATTGCATCGTGGTTGATAGTTGTTCCTTTGTTTGTGTTCTTGTCTTGGGTAGAGCCGAGAGACGAGTACGTGAATGAGGAACCTGTTGAGAACGCTTACGAGGACCCAGCTATCGACAACTCTGAGAACCTTGCAGGCAAGATGACCATACCCTCGAAATCACTTCTATCTTTGCTTGCTAGATGCTCGCTCTTTTGCTATGCCTATGCTGCGATACCTACCACTTGCTATATCATGCCACCCATATTGCCATGTCAGCCCCTAACCATCCATGTCCTACCAAACCGTTGATTGGCTATGTTACCGCTTTGCTCAGCCCCTCTTATAGCGTTGTTAGTTGCAGGTGTAGATGAAGTTTTTTCCTTGTTGGAACATGGACTTGTTGTTCCTTGTTGGAACATGTTTACTTGTTGGGATATCACAATACCTCTTATTTAATTAATGCATCTATATACTTGGTAAAGGGTGGAAGGCTCGGCCTTATGCCTGGTGTTTTGTTCCACTCTTGCCACCCTAGTTTCCGTCATACCGGTGTTATGTTCCTTGATTTTGCGTTCCTTACACGGTTGGGTGATTTATGGGACCCCCTTGACAGTTCGCTTTGAATAAGACTCCTCCAGCAAGGCCCAACATTGGTTTTACCATTTGACCACCTACCACCTTTTTCCCTTGGGTTTTCGCGAGCCCAAGGGTCATCTTTATTTTAGCCCCCCCGGACCAGTGCTCCTCTGGGTGCTGGCCCGAACCGAGCAGCCTGCGGGGCCACCTCGTGGAAACTCGAGACTTGGTTTTACTCGTAGCTTGACTTATCCGGATGTGCCCTGAGACCGAGATATGTGCAGCTCCTATCAGGATTTGTCGGCACAATCGGGCGGCTTTCCTGGACTTGTTTTATTACTGCCGAAATGTCTTGTAGTCCGGGATTCCGAGACTGATCGGGTCTTCCTGGTAGAAGGAATAACCTTCGTTGACCGTGAGAGCTTATAATGGGCTAAGTTGGGACACCCCTGCAGGGTATTATCTTTCGAAAGTCGTGCCCGCGGTTATGAGGCAGATGGGAATTTGTTGATGTCCGGTTGTAGAAAACCCGAAGTTGACCTTAATTAAAACACATCAACCGCGTGTGTAACCATGATGGTCTCTTCTTGGCGGGGTCCGGGAAGTGAACACGGTGTTGGAGTTATGTTCGACGTAGGTTGTTCTAGGATCACTTCTAGCTTCACGACCGTGCTTTGCTTCTCTTCTCGCTCTCTTTTGCGTTGAAGCCACCATAAATGCTAGTCGCTTGCTGCAGCTCCACCTCACAATCCTTTCCTACCTATAAGCTTAAATAGTCTTGATCTCGCGGGTGTGAGATTGCTGAGTCCCCGTGACTCACAGATTCTACCACAACAGTTGCAGGTACCGGCAAGACCGGGCAAGCGACAAGCTCCCGGACGCGATAAGACATCAACCGCGGCAAGGTGTTTGCCGCGGCAAGCAACCACTCTGTACCTGCGCTCCAGCTCACCCACCAACGTGTCGCTCTGAGGCACTTCCAGGCGTACGTGGCGGGAGGCTGTGCAGCCAGGGGTGCGCTATGGGAAGCGACGCTGACAAGATTGCCACCATAGCGAGCGGTGGCGTCCCTAACGGTCCCTTTTCTGCACTGTTTGGGCGACATAGATAGGCATTTAATGCCCTTGTCCCCCGCCGTCAGGGTTAGGTATGATACGCTGTGTAGGTAGCTGTACCTACCGCAGCACCTTTCCATTTTTGCCCTTGCCTACGTTGCCACCTGTTGGAAACCCCTTGAGCATATAAAAGGAGGCCCATGCACAACGTAGAGGGGGGAGGACAGCAGAACATTCATGCTCCGTCTCGTTAGCCGCCTGTGTGTAGTGTAGCACTCAGCGCTCCCGAGCAAGAACTCAATACAAACCACAAAGCCGCAGTAGGAGTATTATCTCTCCAAAGAGCTCCGAAGCTGGGTAAAACCGCTCGTGTGCCCCGCCTCGATCTGCTCTTCGTGCGACCTCCGCCCCCCGCCGAACCGAGAAGGGGCTCCGTCCCCATAGGTGCTCGCGGAGTCAGACATCCCCGACATTCTTTGGCGCGCCAAAGATGTCGGGGAAGTCTGACTCCGCGAGCACCTATGGGGACGGAGCCCCTTCTCGGTTTGGCGGAGGGCGGAGGTCGCACGAAGAGCAGATCGAGGCGGGGCGGGGCGGGCCCAGTTCCCTGCTCCTTCCGTGTCTTGATTAGCTGAGCGGGGCGGCCGAGCCCCCACCCTTTTCCTTTATAAGGAGCGGGAGGGGGGGGACGGAAGCCTGTATTCTTTCATCTCCTCTTTCCTTCAGCTTCTGCTCCCCTGTCTCTCATTCGCCATGGAGAAAGGGAACCCTGGTCCTTCAACGGTGGCGGCGAGGGTCGCCGCTAGACAACGCGTCCCTCCCTCTCCCGCACCCGTGGTGGCAGAGCCAGCAGTAAGGGGAAGAGGGAGGGGGCGAGGCCGCGGGCGAGGACGAGGGCGAGGCCGAGGCGCTCGGGGAAGAGGTGGACGGGGCGGCTCGCCGGCCTCGCCTCCGCCAGCGGTTCCCCGTCCCATAGCGGACCATATTGGGGACGACCCTTGCGAGTTCTCCGTCAGGCTGCGTCGGCCGCCTCGTCGTCGCCTTCGTCTCCCGGCTCCATTTGCGAGCGAGATGGAGTTGGATCCGCCCGAGACACTGAGGTTGCACATGAGGGGCTGTGGAATCAGCGGTACACGAGTCCGCGTTGACTTCACGGCCCCTAATGTGATGTATCTTGGTCGAGGGTGGAAGACGTCCGCCTGTATCCACAGCTTGACGGAGGGGCTCACCCTCCATTTTAAGCTGATGGAGGGCGGTCTCCTCTCCGTCAAGGTCTTCGGGTGCTTCGGGACTCGAGCAAGGTGCTGCGTGGAGAGCTCCTCCGATAGCGAAGACTCCTCCTTGGGCGGGAGTGACGAGGAGGACAGCGACAGCGACGATGAGGGTAGCGGGCGGCAGGATGACGGGTCCGACTAGGTGTCGGGCGCTACTCCATGTGACACCGGCGACCCCATCATCCGTGTCGCCGGCTCCTTGAGCTTCTCGGGGTCGTCTCCTTGGGCGGCTGGCGTAGGGAGGCTGCGGAAGAGGAAGAGGGCAGGCGGCAAGGCCGTCAACTCGGAGTACGAGGGCCCGACGCCCTCGACAGCGTGCTGACGTCCTGCCGCCTCGTCTTCGAGCCCTGCCTCCGGCGCCGCCATCACCATCCAGCCTTTGGACGACCACCGAGATGTTCTCTTGGTGTCTTCTGCCACCTGTAGCTCGCCTAGGCGCCCCTTTTGCCCTTTTCGCCTCCTTGACCTGCCTCCTGAGGAGAGGGACAAGAAAGGGATTACGGGCACCTTATCTCTTTTTAATTTGTAAGCCCTCGGGCCTTAGCTGCATTTAAAGCTTGTAATCCCATCATTCATGTTTTTCATTCTCTATGAACTGTACCTGAGTGGAATGATTTTTTATAAAAAGGGGATGCTTGCCGGGTCACTTGTCTTGTGGGTGGAACCCACGTCAAGGAGCGAATCCTTTATATCTTTAAGATAGACACTTCTTTTCTCGGCAGCAGGCCCTGCCTTCTTCCCACGTCGCTCGACCTTTCTCACGCTTTTGGCGGAGGCAGGGATGAGGCGGGTTCAGGCTCCTCGTTTCGTTCCTTTGCTGCCGCGACTACGACCAAACCTGGCCCCAGGAACGAGCCCTAGGGCCTAGAGGTAGGGGAGCATGGTAGCTTTTTAGGAAGAAACGAGGTTTCGCATACCTCAGTCCATAAGAGAATGCATGATAAGGGATGAAAAACTTATCTGAGATTGCAGCCCCCAGCAACTCTAGTTTGCCGTGGGTGAATCTTTGTACTTGCAGCCCCCGGCAACACTGGCTTGCCAGGGTCCCGATGCTGGTCCGTCCTCCTTCTCTTTTTCGTCCTCAAGTGGTCCGGCCAGGATATGCGAGCCCTGCGAACCAAGGGAAACGAAAGAACAGCAAAAGGACGCACACCCGACCTCTAAGCTAGGGGTTAGCCGCTACTAAGCACTATCAACATTAACCAAGGATGAGACTCGACCCAGCATGCATGTTATAACTTAGGGCGCCAGCGCTTCACTTATGCTCAGGGTCTGCGCCTGGCTTTGTACAAAGGATTACATGCAACAGCGGCAAGACTTGTACAAAAGGGGTGTTGGCCGGAACAGGGTCCGGCAACCGCGCCTTACGGGTAAAACTTATGAAGAAGCTCAATGTTCCAGGAGTTGCTCACCGGAATGCCATCTTCGGTCTCAAGGCGGACAGCGCCAGGCCTAGTGACTCGTTTCACCCGGTAAGGGCCTTCCCACTTCGGCGTCAACTTGTTGGAATTCTTGGCGGAATGAACGCGCCGAAGAACAAGGTCGCCTTCCTCGAGACTTCTGGCGTTAACTTTGCGGCGTCGTGGGAGAGGTCGTGGGTGGTTTCTTTACTCGGAAAGGCGAAACGTTTTCCCTGCTGAGGGGGCGGACGTTTCGCCTTTCCGAGTAAAGAAACCACCCACGACCTCTCCCACGACGCCGCAAAGTTAACGCCAGAAGTCTCGAGGAAGGCGACCTTGTTCTTCAGCGCGTTCATTCCGCCAAGAATTCCAACAAGTTGACACCGAAGTGGGAAGGCCCTTACCGGGTGAAACGAGTCACTAGGCCTGGCGCTGTCCGCCTTGAGACCGAAGATGGCATTCCGGTGAGCAACTCCTGGAACATTGAGCATCTTCATAAGTTTTACCTGTAAGGCGCGGTTGCCGGACCCTGTTCCGTCAACCACCCTTTTGTACAAGTCTTGCCGCTGTTGCATGTAATCCTTTGTACAAAGCCAGGCGCAGACCCTGAGCATAAGTGAAGCGCTAGCGCCCTAAGTTATAACATGCATGCTGGGTCGAGTCTCGTCCTTGGTTAGGGTTGATAGTGCTTAGTAGCGGCTAACCCCTAGCTTAGAGGTCGGGTGTGCGTCCTTTTGCCGTTCTTTCGTTTCCCTTGGTTCACAGGGCTCGCATATCCTGGCCGGACCACTTGAGGACAAAAAAGAGAAGGAGGACGGACCAGCATCGGGACCCCGGCAAGCCAGTCCCGGCAAGCCAGTGTTGCCGGGGGCTGCAAGTACAAAGATTCACCCACGGCAAACTAGAGTTGCCGGGGGCTGCAATCTCAGATAAGTTTTTCATCCCTTATCATGCATTCTCTTATGGACTGAGGTATGCGAAACCTCGTTTCTTCCTAAAAAGCTACCATGCTCCCCTACCTCTAGGCCCTAGGGCTCGTTCCTGGGGCCAGGTTTGGTCGTAGTCGCGGCAGCAAAGGAACGAAACGAGGAGCCTGAACCCGCCTCACCCCTGCCTCCGCCAAAAGCGTGAGAAAGGTCGAGCGACGTGGGAAGAAGGCAGGGCCTGCTGCCGGGAAAAGAAGTGTCTATCTTAAAGATATAAAGGATTCGCTCCTTGACGTGGGTTCCACCCACAAGACAAGTGACCCGGCAAGCATCCCCTTTTCATAAAAAAAGCATTCCACTCAGGTACAGTTCATAGAGAATGAAAAACATGAATGATGGGATTACAAGCTTTAAATGCAGCTAAGGCCCGAGGGCTTACAAATTAAAAAGAGATAAGGTGCCCGTAATCCCTTTCTTGTCCCTCTCCTCAGGAGGCAGGTCAAGGAGGCGAAAAGGGCAAAAGGGGCGCCTAGGAGAGCTACAGGTGGCAGAAGACACCAAGAGAACATCTCGGTGGTCGTCCAAAGGCTGGATGGTGATGGCGGCGCCGGAGGCAGGGCTCGAAGACTAGGCGGCAGGATGTCAGCACGCTGTCGAGGGCGTCGTGCCCTCGTACTCCGAGTTGACGGCCTTGCCGCCTGCCCTCTTCCTCTTCCGCAGCCTCCCTACGCCAGCCGCCCAAGGAGACGACCCCGAGAAGCTCAAGGAGCCGGCGACACGGATGATGGGGTCGCCGGTGCCACATGGAGCGGCGCCCGACACCTAGTCGGACCCGTCATCCTGCCGCCCGCTACCCTCGTCGTCGCTGTCGCTGTCCTCCTCGTCACTCCTGCCCGAGGAGGAGTCTTCGCTATCGGAGGAGCTCTCCACGCAGCACCTTGCCCGAGTCCCGCAGCACCCGAAGACCTTGACGGAGAGGAGACTACCCTCGATCAGCTTGAAATGGAGGGTGAGCCCCTCCGTTAAGCTGTGGATACGGGCGAACGTCTTCCACCCTCGACCAAGATACATCACATTAGGGGCCGGGAAGTCAACGCGGACTCGCGTACCGCTGATTCCACAGCCCCTCATGTGCAACCTCAGTGTCTCGGGCGGATCCAACTCCATCTCGCTCGCAAATGGAGTCGAGAGACGAAGGCGACGACGAGGCGGCCGACGCAGCCTGACGAAGAACTCGCAAGGGTCGTCCCCAATATGGTCCGCCATGGGACGAGGAACCGCTGGTGGAGGCGAGGCCGGCGAGCCGCCCCGTCCACCTCTTCCACGAGCGCCTCGGCCTCGCCCCCTCCCTCTTCCCCTTACGGCTGGCTCTGCCACCATGGGTGCGGGAGAGGGAGGGACGCGTTGTCTAGCGGCGACCCTCGCCGCCACCGTTGAAGGACCAGGGTTCCCTTTCTCCATGGCGAATGAGAGAGAGGGGAGCAGAAGCTGAAGGAAAGAGGAGATGAAAGAATACAGGCTTCCGTCCCCCCTCCCGCTCCTTATAAAGGAACAGGGTGGGGGCTCGGCCGCCCCGCTCAGCTAATCAAGACACGGAAGGAGCAGGGAACTGGGCCCGCCCCGCCCCGCCTCAATCTGCTCTTCGTGCGACCTCCGCCCCCCGCCGAACCGAGAAGGGGCTCCGTCCCCATAGGTGCTCTCGGAGTTAGACTTCCCCGACAACCTTATGGGGAGGTGGCCAACTTCCTCAATCGAGATGCTACGATAATAGGTCTTCCGGCTGGTGTGTTGGCCACAACATCCACTTTACCGGGTTATAGAGAGACCAATGTTATAGTTCTCGGGAAACGTTCCAACCATCATATTTGCCTGAGATTCAGATCTGGTTGGAAACAGGATATTTCAGAAAGCATGTCTGGAAAAGAAAGTTTGCAACACAAACCGACGAGATGTCGTTGCGAGATTCTCGGGAAAAGAACTACGATAGCAAGCTCCAAAACACGAGCTGGTTCTGCTACAAACCTGTGAACATGTTGTCCAAGACAAGAATGATCACATAGCAGTATTAGAATAAAAAAACTATCGAGTTCAGGTGGGGAACCATCATCGAGGATATCGAAGTCTTTACGCGCGCTAGACTTCTTTTCCTTGAACAAGTCAGTCAGTGGCTTTGTGTGCTAGGAATACATATGGAATGGAGATGATCAGTCTATCAAACCATAGAATACTTCGCACATGCGTGACTGACTTGGGAAGACTCCTGAGGAGGCAAAACAACTTTCTCTAATTCACGGCGGCAACTTTCATCAAATGCACGTGAACTAAAGGAAGTCACTACTTTCATCCAAACATATGCTTCATGAACGGAACACGAAGGCATTGCTTATAAAATTTTCAACACTAGGTTGATGTTCAACATGAATCATGGGGGAGACAAAATGCTGCTGATGGGATCAACAACAACTCATCGGAATTTCCGTATCACTGGACTTACACCATCATGTGAACACGGTGATAGCATTGGTCAGACCAAAAGATATAATGGTGTATGCTCGAGGGATCATCCACGAGTAAGACAACATTACGAACATCATTGGTTCTGATTTGACTTGACGATAGCCCATACTCAAGTCTAAGTTTTGACAAGGCAATAGATCCAACAACTGATCACGAGGACCAATCGATGGAGATATGATCTTTCTTCAACACACACACACACACAAAAAGATATCCCTTAACATGAACTAAGTCGGACAAGCTTTCATCTTCCAACTCTCCAAGTTGTTGTTTAGCTTAACCAACTAGCTCAGGGGTATCCAACACAGATTCTTGGAGAAAGGGTGGTTCACAAGAAACCAACTTGATCACGAGCTCAACATAACAGTCAGGGGACAACCTGGTAATACTTCCGAAAGATATTCGGAAAATCACGAACCACCAATATGTTACTAAGCTTGAGAACAACCTTGCTTTTCATGGCAAGATGATATGATCAAATAAGAAAGGATTGACACTATCCTAACTCATCGATCGAAGGGTGCACCAACAAAAATGGACTAGGTAGCACGATCAGTCCTAGGGTGGTGATTCAATAACCAACACGCTAAGAATGAAACTATTGTCCATTTACTACTAAGAAGCATGGTTGCTAGAAGTATTAATTTCACACATAACGATTCACTTGTTGGCATTCCGGTTACAACAACACGAGGACCGAGGAATGAATGATGATGGTGAGAAGTATCACTGCGTCAAATAATCATGAGAGATGGTGCAATTCTCATGACAATCCTGTCATAAAGGTGGTAATACTCCGAGGTAGAACAAAGCAAAGCTGGATTGGCATTTGATCTGCAGGATACAACTACTTTGACCCAATCTTGGATATGGATGAGATACTGGAGTTTGTTTCTCCTAGTCATTCCGGAATAGAACGACTTGATGGACCACAAGAATACTAGGCATCGATGAACACAAATGCACACATACTCCTGAGTATCAATTGATAGACGAAGGTCAGAAAACAACTAAAGAGGGACAACTCAAGGAACATATAACTTTCTGAGTTGGGGATGCATAGGTTAGTATGTCAAACGAGTTCAACAAATTTCTTCCGGATAACCCATGCAGAATGATAGAACTGGCAGAGTCACAACATGAATGGAGTAATCCTCAAGAGCACCCTGGTTGTGATCTTCTGGTTCAAAGAACTTCTGCTTTAATGGTTCATGGTATTTGGAAGAAGGAGATACCACAGACCTCGAGGACTAATGCAAAGGTTACTAATATCCTAAAGGAACTAGCAAACACTATCGACATGAGGTAGGTAGGGTGAATCTCGGGTTCAAAACCCAGGGGTAGAATACCTACTACTAAATGGCTTGACGGGATGCTTTCGAGAATAATGGCCAGAATCATCACACCGGGAAGACAAAACATGGCTAGTTTACTAGGTGACTCCCTAAGACACCTGTGGTCATAATAATAGCTCCAACATATATGTCAAGGCAACGGAGTACCTCAACAGACCGATTAGTGTGCTTATTCTGACCAAAAAGGACATCGGGAACGGAGAGAAAGGGATTTGCAAATGCATCAGACTATTTAGAGACCTGGGATGACTGGGACAGCATAATGGCTGTAAATGCTCAAAATTATTTGAGACATCCTGCAAATATTGTGGAATAACCACTCAACATCACAATATCAAGGTTCCGAGATCAACTGTCAACAACAGAAGTAGTAGAAACTGAACTGAGGCTTGAATCCATCAATCCTATAAGTCTATGGATTAGTAGCACGTCATCCTGATAGATAGATGAGAAGGCCTAGTTCTTAATCTCCATAGAAAGAAGAGGCTGACTCAGATAAGAAGGCCATGAGGTATAAGGAGTAAAAAGAGCCTTACGTTCCCTTCCACAATCAATTCCCTTACATAGCTAAAGCATTTCTAGACTCAACTTCGACCAGTTTGGCTTGGTAATCCTACAGGCAGTCAGGCTCTGATACCAACGCTGTCAGGACGCCGATCCTAAGCCACATCGATCTAGCATGTAACACATCATATCACTTTGCGGCCTCACGCACGGTATTCCCACGGGTGCCACCTTACCTGGTCCGGGACCGTTTGCGCCTTTTGGCTCACGTATATGATAGTGTCGCTAGCATCCATATGACAGAGAACCCGGGCCGACATGGCTAGTCGTGAACCCAAAGCGGCACTAACCCATGGGAACAGGCATACATGAATCAACTCCGAGCATGTCGGTCAACAGCGTGTGAATCCGGGATGTAGCACTAGGCTAATAGGACTCGGGTAACCCGGGCTGTAGCAGGCTACGCAGGACTCTGGATGTCACCGCGTGACATTTCCCCGAAGGGACAGACACAGGAACGAAGTGAATCACATGCCGGCCAGTCAAGTGTCCAAAGCAGTAGTGCTGGGCTAGCAGGACTCCGGTGAACCGGGCTGTAGCGGACTACTATCTCTCAGGAAGCACTAGACTACATTTCCCCATACGAGAGGCTGCCAAGGATAAACAACTAGATAGTCGGATCCCACACATAGCAAGCATTTCAATCATACACACAATATGCTTGTTATGTGTAAATACAACATGGCATCACAACATAACTCTACGACTCCAATATTTATTCATTAGGCTCCGAGGAGCGAGATATTACAAACATGGGTCTCATGACCCAACATTCAGAGCATACAAGTCAAAGCACATGCAGAAGCTTAACATGTCTGGGTATAGACATCTACAAATGAAAAATGGCTGAGAAGCCTGACTATCTACCAGATCATGCCGAGGGCACAAGATCATAGCTGAGGTATCAAGCTAAACGTCGAAGTCCACACGGAACTACTAGCGAGACTGAGTTCTCTCTGCAAAAACATAAAATAGGCAAACATGAGTACAAATGTACCCATCAAGACTTACATCAGAACTAACTACATATGCTTCGGTATCAATAAAGGGGTGGTGGAGTTTAACTGCAGCAAGCCAACTTTGACCCAGTGGCTAACCTAAACTATGACTGCAAGTAACTCTTTGAGGTGGCGCACACGAGTCCACATATTCACCATATCAATACACCACTATGGATCCGCTCCCGTCTCCCTACGAGAAGGCCATCCATAGCACTCACGCTTATCTTGCGCATTTTAGAGTATCCACTTTCACTTGTCTATGAACTGTTATAGGCAACCCAGAAGTCCATTACCGCGGACACGGCTATTCGAATAGATGATGTTAACCCTGCAGGGGTGTACTTCTTCATACATGTTTCCACCACTTAGCGTCTGCACACGACATGTGCTCGGCAGACTTCAAGGGAAAGCCGACGTGGGTGTAGACCACGACCTACCTAAACACTCAAGTCTCTAGTCCAGGTTTATCGCCTATCCAGGTTCCATCCGCAGGGAGTCCAGCCGAGGTTTCCACATACGGCCCCGAACGATGTGTACAGGGTTCCGAGACACCAAACGGGCGCCTGGCTGGCCCGGCCACGTGCCTACCGCAACACAGCCCACCCCTGCGGTCAGCGCTGCGTGCGGCCCCCAGCATACTATAAACACTAGAAACTACTTGCAACTCCTGGACAGAGGACAAGGGTGGTTAAGAAGTCGAGGGGGTCATATTTCAGGGCCCAATGCATGGTAGTAGCTGTTTCATGGATCACAAACACAGAACTCAGTTCCTGAGGACGGCTTCAATGAGACAACCCACCATGTACTCCTACATGGCCTCTCACCAATACCTTTACCAAATCGTGTTCACACACTTAGCTCACACACAATAGGACATGTTTACACACCTCCAATTCATTCCCGATGAATCTGACCCGACTCAACTCTAAGCAGTAGCAGGCATGACAACAAACATGAATGAGTAGGCACATCAGGGCTCAAACAACTCCTACTCATACTAGTGGGTTTCATCTATTTACTGTGGCAATGACATGTCATGCAGAGGATAAGGGGTTCAACTACCGCAGCATGTAACAGTTGAACCGTTGTTGTCCTAATGCAGTAAAAGAGAGCAGGAGCGGGAGAGTGGGATTGTATCGGAATGAACAAGGGAGTTTTGCTTGCCTGGCACTTCTGAAGATAATATAGTTCTTCATCGGTGTCATCGATCTCATCATCGGAACCACGTCTATCGAGAGGGAACAATTAGCCGCAAACAAAGAAGAACACAATCAATGCAATGCAACAATATGATGCATGATCATGACATGGCAATATGTTGTGTTTTTGAGCTAATGCAGCTAGCATCATGTTAAATGGAGTTGGTTTGAACCCTAGGTTCAAATTCAAACTCCATATGTGAAATTCAAATGCCATTTAATCGATTTGACCTGATCAGCAGGTATAAGTTGATCTAACATGCATGAAAGTGGTACAGATGGATAGATTGGATTTTTCTGATCATTTTTCATATATAAATTGTTTCATTTGGAGCTACGGTTGATTTTCTATGTTTTTTGAAGTTTGAAACATTTTCTGGATTTTCCTGAATAAGATTAAATCCAGAAAATCAATTACGGCGTCAGCATTGCATCATGCTGACCTCAGCAGGTCAACAGACCTGGTCCAGGTCAAACCTGACGCGTGGCTCCTGCGTTTCAGTGTGGTTAGTTTAACTAAATATTAATTAACACTAATCCTAATTAGTCAGCAAGGCTGGGCCCTACCTGTCATTGACCCAGGGGTCAAACTGGGCCCACCCCTGGTCAAACGGGGTCAGCAGGGTCAACTCGCCGGCGTTTAGCCACCAGCGAGGCCAAACGCGGCGGGGCAGGGGAGGGTTTCACCCACAGGGCACCGTTCGAGGCGCCGTTGGGCTCTACGGTTAGCTGGCGCAACGGCGCGTCCGTTGGTGACCGTGGCTGGGCCTGGGGTGGCCGGAGTCGTCGCCGGCGTCGACCTTGGTGGTCGCCGGAGCTCGGGTGAGCTTGGGGTCGATGCTACGGCGGTCGGGGCAGCTCGTGCGGGGCACCTACGTGCTCTACGCAGCGTGGTGAGCAAGGTGGATGTGACGGCGGAGCCATTGCGTGGCTGGAGCCACGCCGGCGATGAGCACAGACGGTGGCGGGTGCGGTGAGCTCGGGGTGGTGCGTACGGTGCACGAGAGAGGGAACGGAGAGGGGGAGGACGGGCAGTAGCTCACAGTGGTCTCGATGAGCGGGTCAGAGAGGTCGGGGAAGAGCTGGAGTGGCCACGGCGGTGAGGGGGATCTCCAGCGTCCGACAGCGGGGATGAGGGCGATGGCTTCGCTTAGGGCGTTCCGCGGGCGCGTGCTTCGTCTTGGGGCTCCGTGGCGTCGAGGCGGAGCCTCTGGACAGCACGGAGAGGCGAGGGAGAGGCGATGCCCGCGGTTGCGCTCGTCGGCGGCGACGACAGCGCTCGGCTGTGGGGACGAGAGTGAGACAAAGGAGGGGGAAAGCATGGGGGAGAGGGAGAGGGTTCCAGGGGGCGCGGGGCACTGCGAGAGACGTCCAGGAGAAGGAGGAGGCAGCCAGGCAGGGAGGAGGTGGCCGGCGTGTGGCTGCGCGCGCCGGGCACGCGCCCATCCTCCTGGCAAGGAGGAAGATGACAGGGGGAGGGGCCAGGTGGGCTGGGCCGGCCTCTTGGGCCGCCAGGTAAGGTCCAGGTGGGCTTCTCTCTCTCTGCTTTTATTCTGTTTCATTTTTCTATTTCTTCTGACATTTGTTTCTGATTTAGTAAAGTACTAAATCAATTTTAAACTTCATAAAAATAATTGTGTCAACTAAGTGGACTTATACAAAGCCACACAACAATTTTCAGAATTACTGAACATATATTTATACATATAATAAATATAAATCCAATTCAAATAGTTATTGAATTAATTCCAAATGCCCAAAATAATATTTCTGAGACTCCAAAAATATAGGTTTGAGCTTTACCTCTTGCCAATAATTTTATAGCTTCACAGGAACATTTTCTTGGGTTTATTTGAAACAATTTTTAATGTTGATCATTTTTTTTAGAAATGATCTCTGAGGCTTTCCACTTTCCCCAATTGAACTTTCATAAAAATAAACATGATGCATGAACGCTTGTGCAACTACTTACAGTCAATTCTAGGGCTGTGGCAGTAAATAAGCGTAAACCAGTATATGGAAAACCCGTAGGCACCGGATCAGTGATGGATAATTATGCCGGATGCGGTTCATCATGTAACATTCATAACATAGGGTGACACAGAACTAGCTCCAATTCATCAATGTAATGTAGGCATGTATTCCGTATATAGTCATACGTGCTTATGGAAAAGAACTTGCATGACATCTTTTGTCCTACCCTCCCGTGGCAGCGGGGTCCTATTGGAAACTAAGGGATATTAAGGCCTCCTTTTAATAGAGAACCGGAACAAAGCATTAGCACATAGTGAATACATGAACTCCTCAAACTATGGTCATCACCGGGAGTGGTCCCGATTATTGTCACTTCGGGGTTGCCGGATCATAACACATAGTAGGTGACTATAGACTTGCAAGATAGGATCAAGAACTCACATATATTCATGAAAACATAATAGGTTCAGATCTGAAATCATGGCACTCGGGCCCTAGTGACAAGCATTAAGCATAGCAAAGTCATAACAACATCAATCTCAGAACATAGTGGATACTAGGGATCAAACCCTAACAAAACTAACTCGATTACATGATAAATCTCATGCAACCCATCACCGTCCAGCAAGCCTACGATGGAATTACTCACGCACGGCGGTGAGCATCATGAAATTGGTGATGGAGGATGGTTGATTATGACGACGGCGATGAATCCCCCTCTCCGGAGCCCCGAACAGACTTCAGATCAGCCTTCCCAAGAGGTTTTAGGGCTTGGCGGTGGCTCCGTATCGTAAAACGCGATGATTTCTTCTCTCTCATTTTTTTCTCTCTGAAAGCAGATATATAGTGTTGGAGTTGGCGTCGGAGGGCATCCAGGGGGCCCACGAGGTAGGGGGCATGCCCTAGAGGGGGGGCGCCCCCCACCCTCGTGGACAGGGTGTGGGCCCCTTGGTCTTCATCTTTGACGAGGATTTTTTATTATTTTTTTCTAAGATGTTCCGTGGAGTTTCAGGTCATTCCGAGAATATATTTTTTCCGCACATAAAACAACACCATGGCAATTCTGTTGAAAATAGCGTCAGTCCGGTTTAGTTCCATTCAAATCATACAAGTTAGAGTCCAAAATAAGGGCAAAAGTGTTTGGAAAAGTAGATACGACGGAGCCGTATCATGCAGCCCAACGCCGTCCTTCCACGCACCCGTCCTTTCGACTTCATGATGAGACGCTTATTTATAGATCCAAAAGGTGCTAAGAACAGTTACCTCCCCCCTTCGCCAAGAACAACACCGAAGAAATTTTCCAAAGCCATGGCCGACCTCCCAGGTTCATCCTCGCACCCTCACGGCCCGCTCCCGGGTGATTGGTCGAGCTGTTCAGTCTCGCACCTCCAATTGAGTTGCTTGCAGACGCAGTGCTTCCTTCCTTCGACTCATTCGGTTCCAGTTCGCACTGGTCTCATCTCCGTTGATGGTTGCGCCCTTGCCGAGAACTCCCCCGCCCGAAGCAAGGAGGAGAAGGTATGTCTCATGCCCTTCCTTTTAAGAGGTTTGTGTTTTCCTATTCATACCTTTCTACGGGGCCTGTTGGAGTTCTACGGGATGCAGCTCCACAACCTCACCTCGGGGTCCGTATTGCACATTTCTGGCTTTGTAGCCTTGTGCAAGATATTGTTGAGTTGCAAGGCCCACTTCGACTTGTGGAAGAAGTATTTCTTCCTTGTCCCTCGCCTCCGAGAGGGATCTATATTCAAGGTGGGCGGCGCCGAGGTGTGGCAGATAGCTGGGCCAGGGTACCCAACTGGGACCGCTCAAAAGGATCGCGAAGGATGGACTTCGGAGTGGTTTTATATCGAAGATGTTCCCCTCACCGATCCAATTCGACAGGGGTTGCTCGAATACTCAAATGACGCGCCTATAAAGTGGTTCAACCGACGGCCCAGAGACCCTTCCAAGTAGGACAGTGAAGAGGTGCAGGCGCTGGCGGCCAATATCAGGCTTTAACTAGCAGCAAGCTGACCATGGTTGAAGTAATGGCCATTGCTATTACCCGATGCGTGCAACCCCTCCAGCAGCAGGGCTATCCTTTATGGTGCTACAAAGGGACCAACGACGTAACCCGTTACCGACGACAAGGGCCAGAAAACAAAGCGGCTTTGGCCAAAATATTGGCCTATCTCTTCAAGGGAGAGGAAGCAAAGTTCGCTCGCATGAGTATTCGGGAAGGCTGCTCCGGATACAATCCAGCGGACTGGGTAAGCCGCAACTCATTATTTTGAACTCACAGATTACGCTCGAATTCTCACTGATCGTAACTGAATAGGGATGGAGGCGTCAGGTTGCGTCCATTAACTGCCCTCCTCCTCAACCAGAGGACCATTCCCGTGATGACGATCCAGGGTATCATGACGATCCGGAGACGTCGATTGATTTGAAGACGGGGTTTTTATCAAGAGAGCCTTCACGGCGTCAAGGTTGTTGTGGCAGCCGTTCACCCTGGGGCTCTTCCCACTTCCATAGTAAGTGAAAAGAAGACACTCTCCCGAACAAGGCGCTCATCTCGCACTACCCCCCACCACTACAAAAAAAGACACATCCGTGACATTTTGGGCTGAATGAATTTTTTTTCTGTCATACTTATGACACTTCTATGACGATAATTTTGACAAAACCCGGTATCATCATAGATGTGGTGGGGTCCTACTTCTATGACATAAAATGGGCTTTTCGTCCTGGGCGGGCCGGAGACGCACCTGCATGACATTCTTTGGGCCATCCATGACGGAAAAAACCATGGTAGAAGCGAGGGCGAGGAAAATATCGGGGATTTCCTGGTTAGGGTGGGTGGTCGGGGGCCGAGCGATGCGCGTTTCTCTTGTACGTACACGCGTGTGTGCGAGGCGTTGGGCTCTAACTGAACCCAAACGATTGCACTATAGGCTACGCGTTACTGAACCCGAGCGATCGATCGATCCCTTGCTGTTAACTGAACCTGAGTGTGATTCCTTCGCTACTGCTGCTCACTGAAGCCAATCGAACACTTCTGCCTCCTTCCCTGGAAGAATAGTGAGCGTTGTTGAGGGGGTTTGGATGAACAGTTCCCGATGGGGGGTTGGATGAACAGGACCCTGTGGTAGTAGAGGCCGTTGCCGCTGGATGAACAGTACCCCGATCGATCGAGCCGATGGATGAACAGGACCCTGTGGAGGGCTGGATGAACAGGACCCTGTGGAGGGCTGGTTGAACAGTAGCCGGTGGAGGGTTGGATGAATAGTAGCCCGTGGAGGGGTGGTTGTCGGTGTCAAAACCGGCGGATCTCGGGTAGGGGTCCCGAACTGTGCGTCTAAGGCGGATGGTAACAGGAGGCGGGGGACACTATGTTTACCCAGGTTCGGGCCCTCTCGATGGAGGTAATACCCTACTTCCTGCTTGATTGATCTTGATGATATGAGTATTACAAGAGTTGATCTACCACGAGATCGTAGAGGCTAAACCCTAGAAGTTAGCCTATGATTATGATTGTTGTTGTCCTACGGACTAAACCCTCTGGTTTATATAGACACCGAAGTGGGCTAGTGTTACACAGAGTCGGTTATAAGGGAGGAGATCTACATATCCATATTGCCAAGCTTGCCTTCCACACTAAGGAGAGTCCCATCCAGACACGGGACGAAGTCTTCAATCTTGTATCTTCATAGTCCAATAGTCCGGCTACAGTATAAGTCTAGCTGTCCGAGGAACCCCTAATCTAGGACTCCCTCAGTAGCCCCTGACCCAAGCTTCAATGACGATGAGTCCGGCGCGCAGATTGTCTTCGGCATTGCAAGGCCGGTTCTTCCTACGAATACTCCATAGAAGATTTTGAACACAAGGATAGTGTCCGGCTCTGCAAAACAAATTCCACATACCACTGTAGATAGAATAATATTTCCACAAATCTAATCTGCTGACAGCTTTTCATAACATGACATCACACCACGGCCTGGTCATTATTCGAACTGTTTTTCTCAACCAGCTACTGCACATATTACGTGGTGGTTTCCTTGGCACGTCTTGTCGAAGCAGAGATCGTGTCCCCTTATCATGGGATTCTCATCAATACGGGTGTGGGTAACCCAACCGCGCCATCAATTACGACGCTTGGGGAATAAGCGAGTTTTACCAGGCAGGCGGGGAGGCGTATAGTTTCTTCTGCCTTTATAAGGGGACAAGGATTCTTCTTTTTCACCCACGCCTTCTTCCTCCTTGCTCATTCTTGCGCACTTCAGCTCCAGCACCCAAGTTCGCATTTTCCCTCAAACCACTCCAAGCATGTCCGGAGTGGGAGGCAAATGGATGGTCTCCTCCGTTACGGAGGAGGACATCACAAAACTACGGAGGGACGGATATCTAGCCATGGATATCACACACCGGCTGCCAGATGCGGGGCAGATCATCCCTACTCCAGAACCCCATGAGAGGGTGGTTTTTCTTACCCACTTCGTCCGCGGACTGTGATTTCCCCTCCACCCATTTGTCCGCGGGCTCATGATCTACTACGAGCTGGAATTTCATGATCTCGCCCCCCAATTTCATCCTCAACATCTCGGCGTTTATCGTCGTGTGTGAGGCCTTCCTCCGCATCAAGCCCCACTTCGGCCTGTGGCTGAAGACCTTCAATGTTAAGCCGAAGGTGGTGGTCGGCCAGCAAGCGGAGTGCAGAGGCGCCATGGTGGGAAAAATGCTCAACGTCACCTAGCTCGAAGGCTCCTACGTGGAGACCATAAAGGGGTGGCAATAGGGGTGGTTCTACATCACCGAGCCGCGCGGCACGAACTGGGTGGCGCCCCCCAATTTCGATTCGGAATCCCCATGTGGCTCACCTCCTGGAAGGAGAAGGGCCTATCCTGGGGTTCCTCGGTAGAGCTGACCGGACTCCAGACCTGCGTCAAAAACATGATGAGCAAGAAAATTAAGCTCGTCAACATGGTCCAAGTCATGCTCTTTCGCCAGATCCTCCCGTGTCAAAGACGGGCATTCAATTTGTGGGAGTTCGACCGGGCCGAGCACCAGATGCTGCGAGAGCTCTTCGACACGACGCACAAGGACGTCTGGAAGGTGTTGTTCAAGGGCGCCGACGTACCTTCTCCCCTTACCGAGGACCGCGGACTCAGCGCAAAGCGCACCGCCAATCCGGTAAATCTTTTTTATCTCATAAGATGTTCATATTCCCCAGTTTAACCATGCGCGGGATCTAAGCCTCCATGCCATTTAACAAGACTGGGTAGAGACAGCGGCGCATATCAATTGCCCAGCCCCCCTTCCTGAAGATCGAACAGATGCTCTCCTAGCGGAGATGCTGTTTCCGCCGCCTTACGAGGTGCCGGTGAAGAAGGCCAAGAAGAAGGCCACGGGGAGCCGGAAGGGTCTCCGTCGCAAGGTTATATCGGACTCATCGTCTGAAAACACCGAGGCGCACGCCTCCCATGAAAATGAGGAGGAAGAAGAGGAAAGTTCTCCCCCCCAGCAGGGGGGCAAGAAAAGGAAGACCGCCCCATCCAGGGAGGCCGAAGGGTCCAAGAAGGGAAGGACCCTTCTCCCGGACTGCTCCACGACGGCCGCCTATAGTGACGACAAATGGTTGCCTAGGGACAAGCCCCTGGCGAAGTCGTAATTATCCGGATACCATAATAATCCTTGATATGTTGTATTACACTGCTTCTCATCACGCCGCACGTGATTATGCAGCCCGTCCCGATCCCATATCAACGTATCTTCGTCGGATGGTTCTTTGGATCCATCGGATCTGAGCAACGATTCACTTCTGACCACTTCCTCCCCTCGCCCTACGGACAATGTCGAGGTGTTGTCTCAAAGGGCACCGAGCCGATGGGAGGTAGTCCTGGAGGCGCCTCAAGGCGACATTCCGGATACTGGGCGCAAGGGGAGCAAGACTCCCATGGGCTCCGATGACAGGGGCAGCAAATTCGGCCCGCAGCCGAATACTGCACCGGAACCTCTAGTGGTTCCGGACTCTGTTAGGCAACCCCTCGCTAAGAGGGCAATCCGCCTGTGCTGACGGCCTCTGTCCATCCAGAGGCATCGGACAACTTGCTGGAAGCGCTTCACGACGCTTCCATCGATGAAGAGCACCGCACTATCATGAGTGCGGTGATCGAGAAGGTTCGGTCCGCCAAAAGCGGACTGACTGAAGCCTGTGCCAGCCTCCTAACAGGCTTTGAGGTAAGTAATCAAATTATATGAAAATGTTACAGCATAGACAGTAGCCCCTGATGCTCTGTTTAGCGTTCGTGAAGAAAGGCCGAATAGAGGATCAAATAATAACCGCAGGAGTCTAATCGGAATATGTCTATGTGCATATGCAGGCTTCAGTGCTAGGCGCTGCCGCACGTACTGCGGAGGTCGCTGGACTGAAGCAGGACCTTGAGCGGTCTAAGGAAGAGCTCGGCCTTACCAAGAGGCAGCTCGAAGAGAACAAAGGTAAGGGATACCCCGTCTCTATATTGAAAATTTTGGTTTTAGAATAATAAGATTGTCATGGATTTTGGTAGGGGCCACGACCGAAGTGGCGGCCCTGAAGCAGGCGCTGTCCAAGGCCGAAGACAAAGCAGCCAAGGAGCGCACCGAGCACGAGAAACAAGAGGCCCGAGTTGGCAAGGTGCAGCAAGATCTCCAGGCTCTCGCCAAAAAACACGAGTCCTTGGAGCTTGACTCAAAGACGCAAGAGTCCGAGCTTGCGAAGGCCCTCGAAAGTGCACAACATGCCAAGGCCGAAGCCCAAAAGACCCTCCAGGAAATTGAGGCGGTTAAGAAGATAGCAGCGGGTAAGGCATTCATTATGCAGAGCAAGCATGTGTAGGAAACTTTCCTTTTACTTACCCGAGTTCGGAGCTCTCCAGGAGCGTTCGCAGATTTTCCCCACAGCGTGTCAGACGCCGCGGAGATCTACCGGGCTGAGGAGGGGAGCTCGACGGAGAAGTTGTTCTGGTCTTAGTATACTGGGACCGAACACCCAATGCCCTTGAGCGACCAGCTGAAGCAACTGGTCGAGCTCCACAAGGCGGCCGAACAGTCCATGAAGGGTCTTATAGTCCGGATGTGGCCTGGCAAGCCCCTTTCTGGTAGCTACTTCGGTCTAGTGAGGCGGCTTGTGAATGCCTGCCATGGCTCTAAGTCATAAAGCGGTCCGTCTGCATCGAGGGTGCGTGCAGGGCTTTTGCCCGGGCGATGGTGCACTGGGGGAAGCTGGACGCCGTAAAGCTGGTGAAGGAGGGGCCGCCGGAAGGCAAGGAGCATCGTCACCCCGAAATGTATTATGACACTGTCCTTAAGGGTGCTCGCCTTGTGGCGGAGGAATGTGCTAAGGATGTAATATTCGAGTGAATGTACTCATGTGATCCTGTAATATGAAACGAGTTCATTTGCGTTATACCACGCTTGTTAATTTAAAATATTACCTTCTGTGCGGCCGTTTATGAAATCTGAGAGTTGGCCAGTCGTCAGCTTCTGCCTCAATGTAACTAGTACTGGGGTGTTCGGGATAAACCTGGGCACTCTTTATCCCAATTTTGGGTCCTTCGAAGGAGGTGTTCAACACAGCGAACCAGACAATCAGACTATAAAGCTTTATCACTCTCACTTAGACATAGAAGTCTACAATTTTGAATTTTGGCGAAGCCCCTAGTATTCGGAAGGCCGAATTTGGGGCGCTATATATGCCTAAGTCGGGCAAGGCCCACTCCTCGCCCGAAGTGGAAAAAGTCTTTAAGGACTTGAGACCTCTCGAACATCTACCAGCTCTCGTCTCATCATGACAGTCAGTTTTCGGCTTTCTCTACTGAGGTGCTCGTCCGGAAGAACCGGGACACAATCACAGTTGTTCTCCCAGCGCTACCTTAGCCGATATTGCGGAACGTAAGGAACCAAAACATGGGAGCCGGGCAAACCCAACTATTGACCCAAGACATGATTCGGAGTTGATGCATATAATGCTATAAGTTCGGGGTGCTGCACTGTTGAAAGTGTTCGGACTTCTCATGCCGTATTATGGGGTATACTAAAGCCCCTGACGTATTGGTCGTACCGGAATGTACGGGTGCAATCTGTCGTAAATAAGCAAACAAGGAAAAAGGAAAGGGTAATGAAATAATAGACTGAGGCTATGCATTGTTATTAAATAACACGTCGAAGCGTACGGATACAAGTAGTGCGATAAGTAAAAAAATAGGACTATTTGACATGTCCTATCCAAGGGCAAGCTGTGTATGGGTATTTAAAATAGGTATTTCGATCGTTATCAGAGACCACCTGGGGATTCCCTTGTATGTCAGAGCTTCTTGCTTCCTTGGTATTTCCTTCCCGTAATGCGTCCAGCAATCAGACTGCCGAAAAGGGCTTCCAGAGAGTAAAAGTCCTGAAAGAGAGAAAATGATGAAAGTATACAGCCCCTGGTCGGTTGAGCCGCATTGTGGGATGTGCCGTAGTGGTGCCTCCGCCCGTGCCCATGGTATCCTGAGTGCGTAGTTATGTACGCGTGACATGAATTTCACCACATGACTGGGACTAGGACGGAGGCCGAATTGCTAGTCAAACTCCAAACGTGCCTGCCGATCCGCCTGCGGGGTACTCCGGACTCGCTTGAAGGTGTTCGGGGTCTTCTTCGCCGAATTGGCGGTTTGCCTAATAAGGCTGCTTTGCGCTTCTGCTGCGAGGGCCGCAGTGTGCTCCTCCGTGCGGAGCGAGCGCTCTGTGTTTCCATTAACTGTTATAACCCCACGCGGTCCTGGCATTTTGAGTTTGTGGTATGCGTAATGTGGTACCGTATTGAATCTGGCAAATGCGGTTCGTCCGAGCAGTGCATGGTAGCTGCTGCGAAAGGGGACGATGTCGAAGATTAACTCCTCGCTTCGAAAATTGTCCGGTGACCCAAAAACTACTTCCAGTGTGATTGAGCCCGTGAAACAGGCCTCTACACCTAGGATTACACCTTTAAAGGTGGTTTTGGTGGGTTTGATCCTCGAGGGATCTATGCCCATTTTGCGCACTGTATCCTGATAGAGCAGGTTTGGGCTGCTGCCACCATCCATAAGGACTCGAATGAGGTGGAATCCGTCAATGATGGGGTCAAGGACCAATGCGGCAGATCCGCCATGACGGATACTAGTGGGGTGGTCCCTTCGATCGAAGGTGATCGGACAAGAGGACCATAGGTTGAACTTTGGGGCGACTGGCTCCATCACATAGACGTCCCTTAGTGCACGCTTCCGTACCCTCTTGGGAATGTGGGTTGCGTATATCATGTTCACCGTTTTCACTTGTGGAGGGAATCTCTTCTGTCCTTCTGTGTTCGGCGGCCGAGGCTCCTCCTCGTCGTCGCTATGCAGCCCCTTGTCCTTGTTTTAGGCATTCAACTAGCCTGCCTGCTTGAACACCCAGCATTCTCTATAGGTGTGATTGGCTGGCTTATCGGGGGTGCCGTGAATATGACACAAGCGATCTAGTATGCGGTCCAAACTGGACGGGCCCGGATTGCTTCTTTTAAATGGCTTTTTCCGCTAGCCGGATTTAGAGCCACTGAATCCAGCATTGACCGCCGTGTCTTCGGTGTTATCACCGTTGTTGCGGCGCTTGTGTCTGTTACGACATGGTCTGCCGTTACTATCTTTGGCATCTGAAGTGCCAGGATTCCTTGATGTGTTGTTGCTGCGAGCCAGCCAGCTATCCTCGCCCGTGCAAAAGCGAGTAATGTGTGTCGTGAGGGCTTCCATGGACTTCGGCTTCTCTTGGCCGAGGTGTCGGGCGAGCCACTCGTCACGGATGTTATGCTTAAATGCCGCTAAGGCCTCTGCATCCGGACAGTCGACAATTTGGTTTTTCTTAGTTAGGAGCCGGGTCCAAAATTTCCTGGTCGATTCTCCTGGCTGCTGAGTTATATGGCTCAAGTCATCAGCATCCGGTGGTCGGACATAAGTGCCCTGGAAGTTGTCAAGGAATGCATCTTCCAAATCCTCCCAACTGCCAATGGAGTCTGCTGGCAAGCTATTCAGCCAATGCCGAGCCGGTCCTTTGAGTTCTAGTGGGAGGTACTTGATGGCATGTAGATCATCGCATCGAGCCATGTGGATGTGGAGGAGGAAATCCTCGATTCATACCATGGGGTCTGCTGTACCATCATATGATTCAATGTTTACGGGTTTAAAACCCTCTGGGAATTCATGATCCATTACTTCATCAGTGAAGCATAGGGGGTGTGTGGCGCCTCTGTGCCGGGCTATATCACGACGCAGTTCATATGAGTCTTGTCTGTTGTATTCGTCACACGTTGGGGCGCGTCCCCGTGATCTGTAGATTGATCTTGTATGCCCTGCTTGTTATCCAATACGTCTCACAGATCCCGCATGTTGCCCCGGGCCTTGGTGTTTTTGGTTGTGTGGCGACGGGGTGCGGGCTGGACTTCAAGCTGATATGCCCCTCTGTCTCGGCCACGAGGTGGCCGATCCGCCGCATCATATGCTGGTGATGTAGGTTTTAATACTTCCTCCTCGAGTTGGGGTAACAGCCTGCGTTTTGGGTAACTCTTGGTTGGGCGTTCGAGTTCGTATTCCTCGGCCGCTAGGACTTCAGTCCATCTATCCGCTAGCAGATCTTGATCAGCTCGAAGCTGTTGTTGCTTTTTCTTCAGGCTGTTTGTTGTGGCTATAAGGCGGCGGTTGAAGCGCTCCTGCTCGACGGGATCCTCAGGCACGATCAATTCTTCGTTGCCGAGGCTCACCTCGTCTTCAGAGAGAGGCATGTAATTGTCGTCCTATGATTCTCCGTTTGCTGCCTGTTCCGGTGGACTAGCTTGTTCATCCTCCCGCTCGAGGTCTGGCTGGAGGTGATTGTCATCGTCTTCGGCACTATCTGGAGCGTTATTGTCTCTTGTGTCAGTATCACTGCTTTTGCTATGGCGGAACTTAGAGCGGCGCCGCTGATGTCGGTGCTTGGGTTGCTTCTTGGAGGGGTTATCCTCCGCTGTCTTATCTCCATCGCCTTCTTTGGGGGTGTCCACCATGTATATGTCATACGATGAGGTGGCAGTCCAGCGCCTTGTGGGCGGTGGTTCTTGTTCGTCTCCGGCATCGTCGTCCATTCCGTCGATGTCTTCAGAGCCGAAGTCGAGCATGTTGGTTAAATCATCGACTGTGGCTACTAAGTGGGTGGTGGGTGGGGAGCTAATTTCTTCGTCGTCCGCATCCCATTCTAGCCGGACATAGTTCAACCAAGGGTCTCCTGACAGGGAGAGAGACCTCAATGAGTTTAGTATGTTGCCAAAGGGCGAGTGCTGAAAGATATCCGCAGAGGTAAACTCCATGATCGGTGCCCAATCGGATTCGACAGGCACGAACGTGAGCGGCTCAGAGCCTGTGGCCGGGGACGAATCCAACGGTTTGGCAACGCGGCTCTCGTAGGAGGTGAAGTCAATATTTGGCTCTATCGCCACTGAGAGTGCGGCCTCCGTGGCGGGGTCTATCCACCCGTCCTCAGATGGTGCAATTTGTTTTGGATTGAGGGCCGGAGTAGTTGCAGGCAATGTTGAGGATATCGCTTATCGGGAACTTATCGGTCGACCCAAGATAAGGGGTAAATCGGCCAGTTTATCAACATATCGGCCGATTTATCGTCATATCAGCTAATTTATCGGCCGATTTATCGTCATATAAGCACCAATGTCGGTGTCAAAACCGGCGGATCGCGGGTAGGGGGTCCCGTACTATGCGTCTAAGGCGATTGGTAACAGGAGGTGGGGGACATGATGTTTATGCAGGTTCGGGCTCTCTCGATGGAGGTAATACCCTACTTCCTGCTTGATTGATCTTGATGATATGAGTATTACAAGAGTTGATCTGCCACGAGATCGTAGAGGCTAAACCCTAGAAGCTAGCCTATGGTATGATTGTTGTTGTCCTACGGACTAAATCCTCCGGTTTATATAGACACCGGAGAGGGCTAGGGTTACACAGAGTCGGTTACAAGGGAGGAGATCTACATATCTGTATTGCCAAGCTTGCCTTCCACGCCAAGGAGAGTCCCATCCGGACACGGGACGAAGTCTTCAATCTTGTATCTTCAGAGTCCAACAGTCCGGCTAAAGTATACAGTCCAGCTGTCCGAGGACCCCCTAATCCAGGACTCCCTTAGTGGTTGAACAGGACCTTCGTGGAGAGGGCTGGTTGAATAGTAGCTGGTGGAGGAGTGCGTGGTGGATGCCGGATGAACAGGAGCCCATGGATGAACAATCACAGGTGGAGGCTGGTGGAGGTCGGCGGTGGATGAACAGTAGCCCATGGAGGCAGTCGACGGTGGAGATGAACAATATCCCGTGGAGTCCTGTTTTGCGGTACGCCACACCCTCCTGGTCAATAGGACCCCGTTTCCACCGTAGAAGGTCCGTTTCCTCGTTTTGGCTGGTCCAACACATGGCCGTTTCCTCCGTTCTGCGGTACACCAGGCCTCGTTTCCATCGGCTATTCCGTCCAAGCCGGTTGGCTCCCGATGAACAGCACGCGTTACGTTGCCTCCCGATGAACACGACGCATTCCATTGCCTCCCCATGAACATGACGACGATGCAGTTTCTCCGTTCCGACCCAGCCACAACCATGTACGCGAGCCTTGGCCGTACGTATGCGCAAGTAGGCGTTCGAGACCCCGCCCGTATGTACGTACATGGTCGTATTTACTTTCTTGCAACATGGCCGCTGTACGTACGTGTACATGCTACGTGCGTGCCTCTACTACGACAAGTGCGCACATCTACTATGACACGTGTGTGCCTCTACTACGACACATGCACGCCTCTACTACGACACGTGCCCTTCCTTATACGCCACGGTTCATCGCTGGAGCCTGCAGACAGACCAATCATATGTACGTACACGTTTGCGACCAGAATGACAACGCTACGTACGCTTCGACCAGGTGGGTCCCGATTGTCAGGCACTTCCTTGCGTGCGAAGATGTAGCTGGTGGGTCCCAGCAGTCAGAGGGGCGAATCATTTTTTTGCCCATAATATGGATGCACTTAATTGCGTGCGAAGATGTAGCTGGTGGGTCCCAACAGTCAGGGGGAGAAAACATTAATTTTCAGGGTAAAAAGGATGCAGTTGCATGCATGCGTCCATTGGCATGGTGCGTCCCCACTGTCAGCCTCTCATGTACAGTCATCTTCCAATGACTCTCGGTTGTTGACCACGTTGACCACACCGTGTCGAGCGCACCAAGGCTGATGGACGACGACGAGGCCCCAGACTAGAATGACCCAGAGATGGGGAAGATGCGGCCGTGGAGTCGTACATGGAGAGGAGAGGGAAACTTGACTGGTTCGGGTGTGCGGCAACACTGCCGCGGTGCCGCCCACAGGAGACAGGAACAAGAACAGAGGTTAAAGAAGGAGCACAGCTATTGGATTAACATCCAAAGGTCCGGCTGCTAGAATCATTTGTTGATTAAGTTGACAAAGCCCTGTGTACACGTCCACTTAGTAGGCCCACAAGTCAGCTACCAAATCTGACGGGTCCTAGCTGTCAACGGGAGGAATAATTTTTTTGCATAACAAGGAGGCACTTCATTCCGTGCGAAGATACAACCGGTGGGTCCCAGCTGTCAGGGGGAGGAAACAACTTAATAAGGAGGAACTTTCCTTGCGTGCGACCATGGACCTCGTGGGTCCCAGCCATCAGGCTCTCCGAGTACAGTCCTCTTCCGATGACTCTCGTTTGTTGACCATGCCGCGCCGAGCGCAGTGAGGCGATGGACGACGGCGAGGCCCCAGACTGGAATGACCCGGAGATGGGGAAGACGCGGCAGTGGAGTTGCGGACAGAGAGGAGTGGGAAACTTGACTAGTTCGGGTGCGGGGTGGGCCTACACTTAGCAGAGAATAATAGGAAGTGCGGAGTGGAGGGATGGCCTGGCCGCCAGTGGGGTAGCGTTTCACTGAGGCGCGCAAAACAACACCGCTGGACGCCGAAGGCTGGAGCAGGCGGTCCCGAGAGCGCTGGGGCAAGAAGACGAGAGATTGAAGAAGAATGCCGGCCGTTGGATGTAAATCCAATGCTTATTAGGCTTCGACCTACTGGCCCACATGTCAGCCAGTCTATTTGGTGGGCTGGGTGAAACAATGATGTAGCATCTGTGTAGCCTGTTATATATATGGTAGAATTTAAAGCCCATTTGCATTTTTCTCAAAATCCACGGACTTGCTGGGCTGGGTGAAAATATCATGTTGGGATGGACGGAGAAATGTTATAAAAATATAAACACATGATTGAACGTCTATTACTGCATTGGTCAGTAAAATCTTTGCAAGCTTATGTACGCAATCACTAGGAGTTAACTTGTCTAGTTATATATAAACAATTATTATTATTTTGTAAGAACTTTCAACTTACGAAATAAAATATTATTTTAATTTATGAGTTAATAGGACATGGGGTATTATTATTTTTAGGCTAGACGTGGGACAGTTGAGTTGGTTCTAGGGAAAAGTAATGGGAGAAAACTCAGTTTACATTGAAAAATAAAGTGGGAGAAATTTCAGATGTAGGATTAATGAAAACGAAAAATAAAGGAAGTGGGAAGGTCTATAAAATGGTTGAACGAATGACAAGTTTAACGGAACCTTATGTGTGTGTGTGTGTGTGTATATATATATATATATATATATATATATAGGTTCAGTTTTGCATTCTTATAGAAAACATAGGTTCAGTTTTGCATTCTTATAAAAAATAGAACAGAGCTGTGCGTCGTCTTGAAAAAACAAACATAACTTGGGCTGCTGATGTTATAGACAAGCTAGGTTGGGAGGCCCAGAGGCCGCTTGATACCTTCTGGATCCAAAAAATGTTGAAACATGTCCTGGACTGCCCATGTTAAACAACAAAACCTAGGCCATGGACCTGGTGGGCCTGGGACTGTCAGCCTCTCGATGAACAGTTGTCTCCCGACCATGTTGGGAACGACAGATGGCGGCGCCGCGGCGAGAGCACTAAGGCAGAGGATGACGTCGAGACCTCGGACCGAACGAACCGGAGTGGGGGAAGACATAGGCGGAGGGGAGTACGACGGTTGACTTGTTTGGGTGCAGGGTGGGCCAGTTGAGCTGCCGCCGCCGGACAATGTGTGGGAGTAGAGGGATGGCCAGCCGCTGTATAGGAAGAGGATGAAAGATTGAACAAAATAAAGAACTACAAACGGATAGTTGGTTGGTCCCATATGTCTGTGTACGAGACCTGCTGGGTCCACCTGAGAAGGGGAATATGTTGGTAGGAAGGAGATTCAAAGCACGGCAACCGAGTGAACTAGTTTTTTTTAACGGACAAGTGAACTAGTTACATACATAAGCAAATAGCCACTAAAAAATCAAACAGGTTAATGCGTTCTTAAAAGAAAAATTTCGGACAAAACAGATAATTACGACACATAGGCTAATGCACGAAACAATCAGATGATAAAGGTTCTTATAAGCAGATAAAATACAACATCTAGACCTTCCTGGCACGCTTGATCATGACGCTGTGGCTGTCCGTGTACTCGTCGGCTACGGGAAGCAGACATGGCCTCATGTCCAAGATCCGCCTGTACATGTCGTAGCATGCGTATGCGTCCTTGGGCGCGTAGGTTATGTAGGCTAGATTCAGAGGTACCTCCCACGTGTTCAAGTCCTTGGTATCTTTGTCTCTTTCATGTTAGCATATCAGGGGTCGATGTGGTCTCGGCGAGGTCAACCACGGAGTCCTTCTCCTGCTCGTTGCCGATGATCTTGTATTGCTTCTGGATATCGACAAGCTTGTTGCACCAGATGGCTGAATCGTCACGTTCTTCCTTCTCTCCACCGTAGCGAAGGTGCAGTCGGCGCTGCCGATGAAACGGGCGAATGCTCCAAAACCTCTGATGGCCCTACAGAAGTGGTAGATGAGAACCTCGTCCTGCACACATACCTGGGCGACGGCGATACGCTGTTCCCTGTTAGGAGATGAATGGATGGGCACAAGGTCTAAGTCCTGTGAACTTTTGCTTTCTCGTCCTGTAGGTACTGCTTGAACTCAACGAGGCAGAGCTTCACCGAGTGCGGATCGTTGGTGTACATCACATTCAACTTGGTGCAGCCATAGGACTGAACAGCAAACTCGAAGGGGAACTCCTTGCTGAAGTCCATATCCAGCAGGCTCACCCCTCGGATCGCCATTGGAGTCTCTTCTAGTGGACGAGTGGGTAGGAGGCGGCAGCAGTTCATTTTTCATCTCTTGGGGAACTGGATTCAATAGTAAACTGAGTGTGTACAGGCGACAATAGTTACTACCCATCCCACGCCTGCTGCACGCCTGGCAGAAGATGCACCCTCGGCACATTCAGACGCCTCCATTAAGAAACCTACTCCAGCCACACGTCGGTTCACGAGCAGGTCTGCATTGGCACTTTCATACAAATAATACTACCAAGTTTGAACTGTTTGTTATGGTTATTGTCCTCTTGATCATCATGCCGTGTTTCCCAGCTTGCAAGATTCAGAACCAACAAATAAGATCCAAATAATAAGTACAACAAAGATGCCTACACATCTCATTGATTCCCAACTTGCGAAATTCATAACCAACAAATAAGATTCAAATCATAAGTACAACAAATATGCCTACACATCTCATTGATTCCCAACTTGCAAGATTCAGAACCAACCCATTAGAGCCTTTTGATAAAGTGAATATTGGGATTAAATCCATCTTGGCTAGTCGTGTCATACAACCGAAGAACTTGGCGAATGCTCTTGACCCTCTCAACATCTGTAGTTGAGTATTACTGTTTGCACAACACAAATAAGAAGAGCCTGATTACTATAATTGTGGCACTCCTTGAAATCAACCTGCAGCTCCACTCATATGAGGCCTGCCTGGACTTCCATGATTCAATTCATGCGCCTTTTTCTGTAGTTCACCTGAAATGAAGCAAAGATTGCTTCATTCAGCTAGCAAGAAGTACTTGCTCTCGTGAGTTGGCAGGTTCTTTAGCAGTTGCACTAAAATTGAGGAACATTAAGGTTGGCTGTCCTACTCATGTAAGGTGCAACTATAATTTGCTAATCCTTTTGTGCAGTCCCACTAAAATAAAGTGCCATTGTGGTGACCGTGATGGCTCATCTTGCAAAGGCTAATAAAATGTTGCACGAGATTACCTGCAGATTTTGACGGAGATATTGGAAACTCCAATCACCATTTTGTGCGGTTCACCAAAATTGAGAGATGTTGCCCACGTGACATTTTAGTTGAACTGCACAAGACACTCATTCCAAAAAAAGTGTGTTTTGTGCAGTTCACCAAAAGTCACAATAGCAACAAGGTGAAATGGATATCCCTATCTGCACAAAAAGATAGAAAGGAAACAGTTGCTGGTGAATAAGAATATATGAAACATACACAAAATGAAAAGAAGCATCTTAATTATGTTCGTGGAAATCACGCAAGGAGAGTAGAAATTTTAAAACGTCAGCAATGCTTCATGTTACCGGAAGCATTACGATCAACAATGACATTCATCAAATATGGGATTACTTTAATGGTGGCATTGCTTGGTTACCAGATATAGTAAATCAACAACAGCTAAAGAGTTGGTTTAAGGGCATGGGACCGTGGGGACACTAGGACACTCAGCAGCATAAAGGTGCAACATACTTATCATACCGGGGAAAACAGCAGGAGTACCATTTGTAACACAGTTTAATTGCATCATATCACTGGAGGCATTAGATTAACAATAACACTGGTTAGACATGTCCCTAAGGTAACAATGCGATCGCTTCATTTTACATGCGCCCTTACATTAACAACAGCGAAAGGTTGGTATAAGGACATGCGACAGTGGACGCATCAGCACAATGTACCTACAAGGAGGCATAAAGTGGTGATGCTGAGTCTGTTCATGCTTTGTGAGGGCAGCAAATCTCATCCTGGAGATTTTTTACTATGTGAGGGCAGCAAATCTAATCCTGGAGACCTTTTACTATGTGAGGGCAGCAAATCTAATACTGGAGACCTTTTACTATGTGAGGGCAGCAAATCTAATCCTGGCGACCTTTTACTATGCGAGGGCAGCAAATCTAATCCTGGAGACCTTTTACAATGTGAGGGAAGCAATTCTAATCCTGGAGACCTTTTACTATGTGAGGGCAGCAAATCTAATCCTGGAGACCTTTTACTATGTGAGGGCAGCAATTCTAATCCTGGAGACCTTTTACTATGTGAGGGCAACAAATCTAATCCTGGACATACTCTGTTGACTTGTCCACCAGCCGCCACTTTCTATCCTTTTTCAACTAATAATAGTTATGCTCCTTATCTACTGCGTTTTCCCATTATTTCCCTTTTCAACCAAGAGACTGGTTGGGTATCCGGCCTCTACTACTTTCACCATATTATTTCCTCTTTGAATCAAGTCCTAGATTCATGCTACAACTTCCCCCTTACTTCGTTGTTTGAACCAAGTCCTAGATTCGAAAGCATGAAGTACCTTTACCTCTAGTAATACTAAAAATTTAGGTGGCTTTGGAAGAGCTGATGGGAGTAGAAA
Source organism: Aegilops umbellulata (assembly GCA_032464435.1). Lineage (NCBI taxonomy): Eukaryota > Viridiplantae > Streptophyta > Magnoliopsida > Poales > Poaceae > Aegilops > Aegilops umbellulata. Next base: position 151,472,853 of record CP136058.1, on the reverse strand, counting down.
AAGATGCACATGGAGACACGTGGGGAGCTGGGGCAGTAGAGCAAGGCCGCTTTCGAAGAACTTATACCTGAGGGTCATCGAGATGTCTGCGGCAGCAGGTCAGACCTGCGCACAATATGGCAGGGAGGAAGAAGGGTCGGAGGACCTCCCGAGCCGGCGCTGTGTCAGAGAGAACGGCACGGGCAGAGGATCGGGCCCCTCCGGCAGCTGTGGGTTTCCTCCCTCGCCGGCGATGACCGCGTGAACGATGCACCTAGTCCTCTATACACACCAGCCGAAGGGATCCGACCGGATCTGTGACCAGTGGTGAGCAGAGAGAAAATGTCGCTACCGCTGTATTGTTTAGATCTGGAGAGGATGAGAGAATAAAGAGAGCAACCCTAGTAAAGCAAGCGCTCAGGCCCCGACGTACATATATAGTGGAGTGATTATCTTTTTCTCTCCACAACAAGCATTTCAATTTGTGTACGTGGCATTAAAGAGAAGAAACTCTCTATTTAAGGTGAGTAACTGTACGACTCCTACTTACTACTACTACTACCTCCGTCTTGGTTTATAGGTCACCTTTGTAGTTCATGCCAAATTTTGACCAAATATTTAGCTAACAAAATGCTAATGTGTGTCAACAATAATTATATCATTGGATTCGTATTTCAACATAGTTATCAATGATATAATTTTTGGTAAAATGCATGAATGTTTTGTTGGTTCAATCTATAGTCAAAATTTGACACAATATACAATGGGGACCAATAAACTAGGACAAAGGTAGTAGTAGTAGTATTGTTCACTTGTGCTCCCCGGCCCTCCATTCATTGACCAACCTCACAGGTGAATAAACATACAGTGCTAGTATTTATATAGAACGAATAAGCTCGAACTTTTTTCGCGTAGTTAAAAGTTGAGGGCAGTGCTTTTCCCGGGCAGTACGCGTGGCAGTTTTCGCGTAGGCGGTTTAACGGAGAGGCGAGGAGGGTGAGGGAGTAGCGGATTCAACTTACATACTGCTAGAAAGGTCGGGCTGTCCGATTTAATGGCGCGTTACTGCTGGAATGACTTGTGATATGACTACTCACTATAGTCATGAATTACTGGCGATACGACCGGGGTTGATGCCCCCCTTCTGTTCCGCACTCTAATCTGGTGCATGACACGTCGACCCGGATGCTAGCTCTCCTACATGTCGGCGAAGTACGTAGGAGGAGTGCGAACCACGGTAGCCAAGTGAATCAGCAGTAGAAAACAATGTGTTGATATGGCCATAAAAACAATGTGCTACGGTTCAGACTGTAGCATGTACAATACTACTCCTCTTTGTTTGGATCCCTGAGTTAGAGCTAGTTTGGTTTGAAATAGCCTCAAATTATCCAAACAGGAGGGGTTAGTTTGAGCTAGTTTGCTCTAACCCAGCTAAAAAACTAGGGACTAGGGACTTTTTAGTTGGGACTAGAAAAAGTCCTAGCACTTGTGAACCAAACAGGTCCTCAAGCACCTATGGAGGCGACTGCTGCTCGCGTCTATCGTGTGTCAGGAGACGTTCCCATCGACGACGAGGTGCCTATGGTGCCTATTGTGCACCACGGCCAAGGCGGAGAAGAAAACAAGAGAACTACGAATTTATTTATGGTGTAGATTCACTCATTTTGCTCCATATGTACTCCGTCTCGGTGTAGTCTAGTCACTTGTTGAAATCTCTAGAAAGACAAATACTCCTTTATGGTTTACAGGGCTATACTAGCAAGTAATAGTGGGATCACATAGCAATTTTGTCTCACGCAAGAGCCTGGCTATATGCGTGCTCCGAGGTTTGAAACTACCACGTTCAGGTTGCGCTTGGCTCTTCTCCTCTTAGAGAAGAAGAACAATGTTGTTACTACTAATGCTTCTATAGTAGTATCGAATCCACTGCTACATGTCCGTCCACCGCGTGCGGGAGGGATAGCCACCGCACGCATGGGCAAGGGAGAAGGCGTGTTGTAGTAAAATCAAGCTTCTCCTCGTTGTACGAGTTTACGCGACACATCATAGCACTGGCCCCACATGGTTGCCTCTAAACTTGGCTGAAAGACCCGCAGTGTACAGTAGTCCATTTGCTGCAACCTCCAACATTTACCCCACCAAAAATTAAAATATATATTCCTGTCTTGACCAGATGAGCGTGCAAACTAGAATCACCAGGATGACAGGTAGGGCCACAAGATTATTTTAATAAAAAAAAGCATGGAGCCGACCCCAACGATTTTAAGCTTACAGGCACGTCACACACTATCCTAGACTACTCTACACATGAAACTGCCATACGAGCGTCCGGGCTGCGCATGGCCCTTCGCCTCTTCGGGAAGTCGAACAATGATGGAGTACTACTGCAGTGGAGGAGTACTACAGTATGCTTCTAGCCATCTGACACCGATTGAATTGCTGCATGTCCACCGCGTGCGGGAGGGAGAGTGTGTAGCGAACGAAAGCTTCTCCTAGTCCTGCCAGCCACCATGCTCATGGACAAGGGAGGGACGCAGCTTCATTGACTTAGTGCTCCTGCCTTTGCGTCTATGAAAGGTGGGCCCAATAGGTCGGTGGCCCACCTGTCATGTACCCAAAGGCAGGTGCGGTTAAGGCGAGAGGGCATTGTAGTAATCAAACTTCTCTGTCTTGTATGAGTTGACGCGACACATCAAAGCACCGCACTCGATATATTTCAATAATTTGCGTTTACCGATGCATTAATTACAACGTATGCATGCATGGATGCCGTGACTCTCCTTTTGATACTTGCATGTGTTGGTTTAATGCACCTTGAAGTAGTATGAATATGTGATGGTAAAGCTTTGTAATAAAGCGAGAGATGGTTGTGCACGAGGAGGGCGAAATTCCGAGGAGGGCGAGATCATGCAGACGGAACATGACCCGAGGATGGAGCTCTCTATGGTCTCGATGGACTTCACCTTGCTCCACTGCCCCTTGTGCCTCCGCCCCTTGAAGCCTCCAGTGTATGAGGTTCGAATACACCTCCTCCGTTCGGCTGATCGAGCAAGGTGCAAGTTTCTTGATTGATGTGCTATTTGATTGATTTGTGCAGTGCAAGGGAGGGCACCTAGCCTGCGCAGACTGCCGTGTCGAGCGCCCTGAGAACTAGCGGTAGTGCCAGAAGTGCGAGCGCGGCAGTGGCTTCAACGTGCCGAACACGGTGGTGGACGTCATCCTCTCCTCGATGAGAGTGGAGTGCCTGCATGAAGGCTGTGGGCTCTACATCACTTACCACAAGCTCGCCGATCACCAGAGCATGTGCCCGCTCACGCCCTGCAAATGCCCCGTGCCCGTCTGCAGCTATGAAGGCTCGCCGCTGGCGCTCTCCCACCACATCAGCACCGTGCATCCTATGCCCATGCACAGGATCCAGTACGGCAAGGTGCTCCAGCTGCAAGTGCCACTGTCGGAGCCACGACTCTTGCTGTTCGTGGAGGAGGACGACTATACATTTTTCTTGGTCGGCTGCGTGCTCGACATCGGCGCGCCTATCGCCGTGTCGGTCGTCTGCGTCAGAGCAGGGTCGTCCCCACTTCCGCACTACGTAGCCAAGCTGTGGGCGAATGGCCCGCCGGGGGAGCCGAAAGGCAGGACCGATGCCGTCAAGGTGGAAATGGAGGTGACAAGCAGCAAGGATCTCGGCGACGTCGCCGTGCACGAGCTGACCTTCTTCACAGTTCTGCCCAAGCTGCTGGCCGGTGCTAAGCTAGTGTCCCTCCACATTCAGATTGACAAGCTCACATCCTATATGATTCTAAGTGCCTTTTGTTTATCTTAGTAATATGCTAATATAGGAGTTAGCTCGGTCTAGTTTAGCTTAAGAGATGGTGGTCTTTGGTGGCGATGCAGCAATTACTTCGACATCAGATCAACAGTTAAAGTAATTTCCAATAGTCGAACAGATGTTTTGTGTCTGTTGGATATAAAGATGTTATAGTAAGTAGCTATGTTACCACATGCCTCTCTTTCTTGATATGTGTGATGTTACAGTAACTAGCTATGTTACCACATGCCTCTCTTTCTTCATTAATTACATGCCACATCATCTATTTTGCCTAGATAAGTCTGATATTCGAACCTATGTTACTCCCACTGTGGGTAGTCTAAGTCGAGGCATGGATACCAACGAGGGCCTAGTTGTGTCTATACTTGGACAACTCACCCGACTGCATGCGCACCAGGCAGACGAAGCTCGTGTCGTGTTGGTGCCGTGTGCGGCCCGCACATTAACCAAAACCTCGCGCCTCCATCTTAGCCTCCGCGTTTTAAACTTCTCAATCTCAAGGCCAAGGGGCAACGTGAAACCTATGATAGAGCCAATCAGATGGTTGAGAACAATACAATTTCTAGCTACAGATGCGTGTGTGAGAGAGGACGAGTGTGTGTGTGCACCTCTTCTCTTCCTGTATAACGTACTAAACTCAGAGTACAAGTGTATGTTGGTGGCATCAACCTAGGGAGCAGTGATGGTGCGTGCGAGAAGTCCCGAGAGATAGGTGTAATGCGTCTAAAAAAAAGACTAGTCTATAGCTCACCATGAGGCTATTCCTGTCGAATGCCAAGCGTAAGATATGTATCCGACGATGCCAGTTTTTGCACGTACACAGCAGTAGAAAATAACTAGTACCATGGCATATGTTACACCACGGCCGAGAACATGTGCCCACGTTACACCATCCGGGAATAGTGCCGCACTTCGAAACTAGAATCGTCAATAAATTTTGAGCGCATCTCGTCACATTCCAAATTACTACTACTACCACGCTATATTTAATTGCAAACCTGTTCACACCGATCACAACCTAAACGGTTTCCCACTTTGGAGCGTATTAGTAGTACTTGGTTATAAATACTATTATTCCAAGATGACTGCACATTCCTCCTCAACTCATCATCAAGTCAATCAAGCCATGGCCAGCGTGAGTTCTGGGTCGAGAGATTTCCACCAGGGAGAGGCGAGCATGGAAGAGGAAGCACAAGAGATGTCCCGCCTCTCCGCGAAAGCAGCTGACATGTCCAGCCGCGCAGCAATAGTAGTATAGAGGTCCCGCCGTGCCGCCGAAGCAGCACGAAGGTCCCGTGGCGCCGTTGATGTAGCAGACTGCTCCGACCACACCGCGGAAGCAGCAGAGATGTCCCGCTGCGCCGCGGCGGCTTGGGAAAATTTCTCGTGGGCAGGCGAGGACTCTTACAGGAGCATGCATGCGATGGTCCATAGCCAGATGGATTAGATCTCTGACTGGGTGAGGTTGCAGGACGAGACTACCAGCGTCATCCGAAAACTAGGGGAGGGCAGTGCGAAGCTCCAGGGCGAGCGCGACCTACTGAGGGCGAAGATCGCCGGAAGGGCGAAGCAGGAGGAGGAGACCACTACCTTGTTGCATAGGAGGGGCGTCATCGTCAAGAAACTAATGGACGAGAATGCCATGCTCCGTATCGAGTGCAACAGGCTGGTGGAGGAATCCATGGATGCTGCCAAGCAGCGTATTAAGGACATGAAACTGTTGAAAGAGATCATCGCCCGCTGCGAGAACTAGTCTCTGCGACCTGCAGCACATAAAGAAAGTAGAGATCAGCGAGCCAGGTTGTTGTATGCATCATCCTTCTTCTTTTGCCCTTGTGTATTTCGGGCATAGCTGCATGTGGCTTTTTTAATTATCTTCCTAATTATGTAAGACAATTATTATCCACTCTCGTCGTCCTTATATATATTCATCAGTCTTGCTATAAGTCGCAGTAGATGCTATATAGGTCCGTCGGATCTTACATCAAGATCCTTGCAAAATTTTCTTTTCAGATTTTCTTTTCTCTCTCTAAATCTCAGTCGAGTGAGAAATTACCACGCCATTAAATAGAGGCTCGGGCACCATTAATGGAGACCTTGGGAGAGAGGTGGGCAGCAGATGGAGGTCAAAGGGCTCTTCTCTCGATAAGCACGCGCAGGGGTCTGATCGCATGCCTCCCGTACTCAAATAGATACCCTGCACTGCGCCTCCTAGCTAATAAAAAAAGGGACGCGTGGCGGCACGTAAATGGTAAATAGAACGCCCATGGTTTCAATAATACTTGTGTTTCCGATTGTAATGTGACAACACTTGTTCCAAAATGACTTTGTTGATTGTTAATGTGTGTGCTTTTGCAAATCGGACAGCAAAATTACCACAGCATGTTGGTGCCATGTCATGACACCAAGCCAAGTTTCATGATTTTCATGCGTGTTTCGGATCTATAGGAATTAAAAAACCAAGTTTCTCAATGTTTCCAGCCGAGCTATGACCCCTAGATATTTGAAGTTCATTCCCATTTCTTGCATGGGACCTAGAAATTTACCCAAGGACACACATGTTATTTTTCAACCAGCTTTGGTGCACTGGAGCATGTGCTTGTATTTCAAATTTGAATTATGCACACAAAGGTGACACGTTCCCTTTCAGAACCACGAGCCTTCTTGAGAGAAGCTCCGGTTTGCAAGAAAATTATACCAAAACTTCTTCCTATTCTCCCAATTTTTTACGACAGCATGATAGTACCATGACATGACACCATGCCAAGTTTCATGATTTTCAGGTGTGTTTTGGATTTACAAGAATTTTAAAACCAAGCTTCTCAATGTTCTCGGCCGAGCCACCATGCCCAGAAGTTCGAATTTCATTCCCATTTCTTGCATGGGACCTAGAAATTCACCCGAGGACACACATGTGATTTTTCAACCAACTTTGGTGCACAGGAGCATGTGCTTGTAGTTCAAATTTGAATTATGCACATTAAATGACCAGAAACTCAATTAATATATAAAAAAGGCCAAACGAACCCGGAATAATTCCAAAATTTAACAGGGCACTCATGTAGTTCTATGTTGCTTCTGTAAAGAAACTCAAGGGGGGCAGCGTATACTGTTTCACACTCAAAGGTGACACGTTCCCTCTCAGAACCATGAGCCTTCTTGAGAGAAGCTCCGGTTTGCAAGAAGCTTATACCAAAATTTGTTCCTATTCTGCCACTTTTTTTACCAGGGCATGGTAGTACCATGACATTACACCATGCCAACTTTCATGATTTTCAGGCGTGTTTTGGATTTACAAGAATTTTAAAACCAAGTTTCTCAATGTTCTCGGCCGAGCCACGATGCCCAGATGTTTGAATTTAATTCCCATTTCTTGCATGGGACCTAGAAATTCACCCGAGGACACACATGTGATTTTTCAACCAACTTTGGTGCATGGGAGCGTGTGTTTGTAGTTCAAATTTGAATTATGCACATTAAATGACCAGAAACTCAATTAATGTATAAAAAGGCCAAACGAACCTCAAATAATTCCAAATTTTAACAAGGCACTCATGTAGTTCTATGTTGCTTCTGTAAAGAAACACAAGGGGGGGGGGCAGTGTATATGGTTTCACACTCAAAGGTGATACGTTCCCTCTCAGAACCACGAGCCTTCTTGAGAGAAGCTCCGGTTTGCAACAAGCTTATACCAAATATTGTTCCAAATTGGCCCAATATTTTACCACAACATGTTAGTGCCATGACATGACACCATGCCAAGTTTCATGATTTCCAGGCGAGTTTTGGATTTACATGAATTTAAAAACCAAGTTTCTCGATGTTCTCGGCAGAGTCACGACACCCAGATGTTTGAATTTCATTCGCATTTCTTGCATGGGACCTAGAAATTCACCCAAGGACACACATGTGATTTTTCAACCAAGTTTGGTGCACTGGAACATGTGCTTGCAGTTCAAATTTGGATTATGCACATTATATGTCCAGAAACTCAATTAATGTATAAAAAGGCCAAACGAACCCGGAATAATTCCAAAATTTAACAGGGCACTCATATAGTTCTACGTTGCCTCTGTAAAGAAAATTTGGGGGGAGGCAGCGTATATTGTTTCGCACACAAAGGTGACACGTTCCCTCTCAGAACCACGAGGCTTGTTGACAGAATCTCCGGTTTTGTAAGAAGCTTATACCAAAACTTGTCCCAATTCAGCCAAGAATTATATACATATGAAAACAGGGTTTAGATTATCCCAAACTTCTCGCCACCTAGACCAATGTACTCTGATTTGAATTAAACATAAAATGGATACAAATATTTGAATTGGAGATCCTTTGTTACATGTAGTTTATAGTGAAATATGATTACTGCTATATGCATGCTTTTTGTTATCAAGATAATATTTAAATGATTTTATAACTTGACAAAAATCATATTCAAATAAGGAAAATTGATTCAAATTTAGTCCATATGGTAGACGATAATATATATGTTCATAGGGTGGAGTAAAATGTTCATATATGATTGAAGATCAAAATGTAGGACTACATCCATTATAAACCGCAAGGTCACCTAATGATATATTCGAATTCAACATAACGTGGATTCAAAAATTGAAATTCGAGATCCTGGCATTTGTAATCATATAAAAGTGACATGACTCTTTCTTTTGGTGGGAAATTGATTTTTTTTGTTGTTGTTGAGGGAAGTGCGAATCGATTTGGTACTGTACAGGGTAATCTTGTTCTCCCGATTTTTTTACATTTTTCTTGTATTTTTTCAATGAAATTTATAGCAATATAGTAAAAGGGGACATGACTCTCTTGTATCTTGTATGAATTGTTTTTTTATACATGTTAAGTTTGTTCTGCCGAACAAGGAATCCGTGCCTTGTTATCCCGAAATTTTAAGCTCGAGTATCTTTTGTCTCATCTGCTTTGAAACTCCCGCCTCTTCAACCCGCGCGCGTCTTGTTATCCTGAAATTTTGACGTGCGAGAAAACTCCCTCCTCATCCGAAATCGGTCCCGCAGCCCAGACATGCGAAATCCCCCTTCTACCCCTCAGCCGAAAATGCCGGCTCGACGTCGCGGTGTTAAAACCGGTGGGGGTACGCTAGTAACTTACCCTACATTTCGGATAAGCGCGTCCCTAAGCCATGGCTCCCCCTACCTTCCCCTTCGCCCCCACAAACCCTCAAAACCCACAAAACCTCACGCTCCTCGGTCGGCCTGCCGACCGCCGCCCAGCCAGAGACTCTTCCCCGACGACGTCGTCCACCACAACAGCTCACCGTCCCCCATCCACCGCACCAGATGAGGATCCGTCGTCGATCTCGCCTACCGCTGGATCAGCTGCCCCGTCCTCCACCTCCAAGAAGCTGCCCCGACGTTTGCCTCGTCTATCGCGCCACCTCCATCCCCGCAGCACCGTCTTAACCTGCCCCACCGGAGCCGCAGCACCCTCACCAATTCCTCCTATGAAGCTGATATGTCTCCAACAAATCTATAATTTTTGATTGGTCCATGCTATATTATCTACTGTTTTGGACAATATTGGGCTTTATTATCCACTTTTATATTACTTTTGGGACTAGCCTATTAACCGGAGACCCAGCCCAGAATTGTTGTTTTTTGCCTATTTCAGTGTTTCAAAGAAAAGGAATATCAAACGGAGTCGAAACGGAATGAAACCAACTGGAGAAGTTATTTTTGGAAGGAAACCTACCGGAAAAACTTGCAGTGCACGTTAGGAAAGGAACGAGGGAGCCACGAGGCATGGGGGCGCGCCCTCCACCCTCGTGGGCCCCTCATGGCTCCACTGACGTACTTCTTTCACCCATATATACCGACGTACCCTAAAACTATTGAGGAACAAAATAGATCGGGAGTTCCACCGCCGCAAGCCTCTATAGCCACCAAAAACCAATCGGGACCCTGTTCCGGCACCCTGCCGGATGGGGGAGCCCTCACCAGTTGCCATCTTCATCATCCTGGCGCTCTCCATGACGAGGAGGGAGTAGTTCACCCTCAGGGCTGAGGGTATGTACCAGTAGCTATGTGTTTGATCTCTCTCTCTCTCTCTCTCTCTCTCTCGTGTTCTTTATTTGGCACGATCTTGATATATCACGAACTTTCCTATTATAGTAGGATCTTATGTTTCTTCTCCCCCTCTACTCTCTTGTAATGGATTGAGTTTTCCCTTTGAAGTAATCTTATCGGTTTGAGTCTTTAAAGATTTGAGAACACTTGATGTATGTCTTGCCGTGCGTATCTGTGGTGACAATGGGATATCACGTGATTCACTTGATGTGTGTTTTGGTGATCAACTTGCGGGTTCTACCCATGAACCTATGCATAGGGGTTGGCACACATTTTCGTCATGATTCTCCGGTAGAAACTTTGGGGCACTCTTTGAGGTTCTATGTGTTGGTTGAATAGATGAATCTGAGATTGTGTTATGCATATCGTATAATCATACCCACGGATACTTCAGGTGACATTGGAGTATCTAGGTGACCTTAGGGTTTTGTTTGATTTGTATCTTAAGGTGTTATTCTAGTACAAACTCTAGGGCTGTTTGTGACACTTATAGGAATAGCCCAACGGATTGATTGGAATGAATAACTTTGAGGTGGTTTCGTACCCTACCATAATCTCTTCGTTTGTTCTTCGCTATTAGTGACTTTGCAGTGACTCTTTGTTGCATGTTGAGGGATAGTTATATGATCCAATTATGTTATTATTGTTGAGAGAATGCACTAGTGAAAGTATGAACCCTAAGCCTTGTTTCCAAGCATTGCAATACCGTTTATGCTCACTTTTATCACTAGTTACCTTGCTATTTTTTATATTTTCAGATTACAAAAACCTATATCTACCATCCATATTGCACTTGTATCACCATCTCTTCGCCGAACTAGTGCACCTATACAATGTACCATTGTATTGGGTGTGTTGGGGACACAAGAGACTCTTTGTTATTTGGTTGCAGGGTTGCTTGAGAGAGACTATCTTCATCCTACGCCTCCCACAGATTGATAAACCTTAGGTCATCCACTTGAGGGAAATTTGCTACTGTCCTACAAACCTCTGCACTTGGAGGCCCAACAACGTCTACAAGAAGAAGGTTGCGTAGTATACATCAAGCTCTTTTCCGGCGTCGTTGCCGACGAGGTGAGTGCTTGAAGGTATATCTTTAGATCTTGCAATCGAATCTTTTAGTTTCTTGTTTTATCACTAGTTTAGTCCATAAAAGAAAATTAGAAAAAAATGGAATTGAGTTTGTCTCGTACGCTTCATCTTTTTAATATCTTTTGTGAGTATGATGGAAAGGAGAATTCAGCTCAAGTGCTAGGAGAAGAAATTTATAAAATGTTTGGCACTAAATATTTGAATGACGAGCATGATTGCAATGTTGTTAGTATGAATTCCTTGAATATCCATGATGCTAATGATATGCAAAGCCACAAGCTTGGGGAAGCTATGTTTGATGAATATGATATTTTTAGTCCCCCAAGTTTTGATGAGCAAATTTACTATGATGAAAGCATGCCTCCTATCTATGATGATTATTGTGATGATACGTATGCTTTAAGGAATAATGATAACCATGAAACTTGTCATCTTGATCTTAATTTTCAATCACATGATAGTTATTTTGTTGAGTTTGCTCCCACTATTATTCATGAGAATAATTTTGCTTATGTGGAGAGTAGTAAATTTTCTATGCAAGTATATCATGAAAAGAATGCTTTAGGTGCTGGTTATATTTTCGATTTTTTTCTTGATTCTACTGAAAATTATTATGAGGGAGGAACATATGCTTGTAGAAATTGCAATAATATCAAGTTTCCTGTCTATGTGCTTAAAGTTTTGAAGTTATGCTTGTTTTGCCTTCCTATGCTAGTTGATTATTGTTCCCATATGTTGTTTTCTCACAAAATCCCAATGCATAGGAAGTGGGTTAGACTTAAAAGTGATAGTCATATTCTTCATGATGCTCTCTTTATGTTTCAATTCTTATGTTTTATGTGAGCATCATTGAAATCATAATGCCTAGCTATGGGCTTTAAACGTTAGCGCTTGTTGGGAGGCAACCCAATTTTATTTTAGTTCTTGATTTTTGGTTCTGTTTAGTAATAAATAATCCATCTAGCTTCTGTTTAGACTTGGTTTTATGTTTTAATTAGTGTTTGTGCCAAGTAGAACCTTTGGGAAGACTTGGGTGAAGTCTTTATGATCATGTTGTAAAAAAACAGAAACTTTAGCGCTCATGAGATTAGCTAGAACTTTTTACTGGAGAGTGCTATTTAGTTGATTGTTTTTGCAGATGGTTACTAGAGAAATTCCTCAGGTCCACCAATTTATTTTAGAATTTTTGGAGTTCCAGAAGTATACGTTTGATACATATTACTCCAGACTTTTCTGTTTTTGACAGATTCTGTTTTTATTGTGTTGTTTGCTTATTTTGATGAATCTATGGATAGTAAAATAGTTTATAAACCATAGAGAAGTTGGAATACAGTAGGTTTAACACCAATATAAATAAAGAATGAGTTCATTACAGTACCTTGAAGTGGTGTTTTGTTTTCTTTCGCTAACGGAGCTCACGAGTTTTCTGTTAAGTTTTGTGTTGTGAAGTTTTCAAGTTTTGGGTAAACATTCGGTGGACTATAGAATAAGGAGTGGAAAGAGACTAAGCTTTGGGATCACCAAGGCAACCCAAGGTAATATTCAACTATAACCAAGCGTCTAAGCTTGGGGATGCCCCGGAAGGCATCCCCTCTTTCGTCTTCGTTCATCGGTAACTTTACTTGGAGCTATATTTTTATTCACCACATGATATGTGTTTTGCTTGGAGCATCATTTTGTTTTGTTATTATTTGCTTGCTTTTATTTATAGTAATGTTTTGCATCTCTATTTTCAATAAAAATGTCAAGGATAGCCTTTACCATGCTTATTTTGCAAGTATGCATGTTGCTGTTTGAAAACAGAAAGTTTACCGCTGTTGCAAAAATTCCTTAGAAAAGTCAGAATGTGATAAAATGCTTAAACCTTTTGCATAATAAGCTCTGATAAATTTATTACAGTGGGAATTTTATTTCATAATTTTTGGAGTTAGGGAAGTATGATGAATCTTCCATTCTTTACAGAATGTACTGTTTTGGCAGATTGCTGTTATGTTTCCATTGTTTGCATATGTTTGCTTGTTTAATGATTCTATTTGAGGATAGGAGTATTAAATATGCAGAGGCATTTAGTAGGCAATGTTGAATAATAATTTTAGTTATTTGCTATAGTATAGTATGATAAGGTTTTTGCATTGGTTTATACTAACTTTTCTCATGAGTCCTTGTTGAGTTTTGTGTGGATGAAGCTTTTGAGATTTAGGGAGACTGTGATATGAGAGGAATTAAGGAGACACAAAATCTCAAGCTTGGGGATGCCCAAGGCACCCCAAGATAATATTTCAAGAAGTCTCAAGCATTTAAGCTTGGGGATGCCTCGGTAGGCATCCCACCTTTCTTCCTCAACAATTATCGGTTAGTATCGGTCGAGCCTAAGTTTTTGCTTCTTCACAAGAGTTGTGCTATCCTTCAAATGTAGTTTTATTTTGTTCTTGATTTCTGTTTGAATAAAGTACCAAGATCTGAAATTCTAAAATGTTAGAGAGTCTTCACATAGTTGCATAATTATTCGACTACTCATTGATCTTCGCTTATATCTTTCAGAGTAGTTTGTAGTTTTGCTCTAGCACTTCACTTATATCTTTTAGAGCACGGTGGTGGATTTGTTTTATAGAAATTATTCATCTCTCATACTTCACTTAGATTATTTTGAGAGTCTTAAATAGCATGGTAATTGCTTGAATAATCCTAATATGCTTGGTATTCAAGATTTGTAAAACTTTCTTTTGAGTGCGCTGAATACTAAGAAAAGTTTGATGCTTGATAATTGTTTTGAGATATGAAGATGGTGATATTAGAGTCATGCTAGTTGATTAGTTTTGAATTTGAGAAATACTTGTGTTAAAGTTTTTCATTCCTGTAGCATGCACGTATGGTGAACCGTTATGTGATGAAGTCGGAGCATGATTTATTTATTGATTGTCTTCCTTATGAGTGGCGGTCGGGGACGAGCGATGGTCTTTTCCTACCAATCTATCCCCCTAGGAGCATGCGTGTAATACTTTGCTTTGATAACTTCTAGATTTTTGCAATAAGTATATGAGCTCTTTATGACTAATGTTGAGTCCATGGATTATACGCACTTTTCCCATCCTTCCACCATTGCTAGCCTCTCTAATATCGCGCACTTTTTCGCCGGTATCTTACACACACTATATACCTTCCTCAAAACGACCACCATACCTACCTATCATGGCATTTCCATAGCCATTCCGAGATATATTGCCATGCAACTTTCCACCGTTCCGTTTAGTATGACACGCTCCATCATTGTCATATTTCTTTGCATGATCATGTAGCTGACATTGTATTTGTGGCAAAGCCACCATTCATAATTCTTTCATACATGTCACTTTTGATACATTGCATATCCCGGTACACCACCAGAGGCATTCATATAGAGTCATATCTTGTTCTAAGTATTGAGTTGTAATTGTTGAGTTGTAAGAAAATAAAAGTGTGATGATCATCATTATTAGAGCATTGTCCAAGTGAGGAAAGGATGATGGAGACTATGATTCCCCCACAAGTTGCGATGAGACTTTGGACGAAAAAAAGAGAAAAAGAGGCCATAAAAAAGAGAAAGGCCCAAATAAAAAAATAAAAAGAGAGAGAAAAAGAGAGAATGGACAATGCTACTATCCTTTTACCACACTTGTGCTTCAAAGTAGCACCATGATCTTCATGATAGAGAGTCTCCTATGTTGTCACTTTCATATACTAGTGGGAATTTTACATTATAGAACTTGTCTTGTATATTCCAATGATGGGCTTCCTCAAAATGCCCTAGGTCTTCATGAGCAAGCGAGTTGGATGCACACCCACTTAGCTTCTTTTTGAGCTTTCATACACTTATAGCTCTAGTGCATCCGTTGCATGGCAATCCCTACTCACTCACGTTGATATCTATTGATGGGCATCTCCATAGCCCGTTGATACGCCTAGTTGATGTGAGACTATCTTCCCCTCTTTTGGTCTTCTCCAGAACCACCATTTATTCCACATATAGTGCTATATCCATGGCTCACGCTCATGTATTGCGTGAAGATTGAAAAAGTTTTGATAATGTCAAAAGTATGAAACAATTGCTTGGCTTGCCATCGAGGTTGTGCATGATTTATATACTTTGCGTGGTGAATATAGAGCATAGCCAGACTATATGATTTTGTAGGGATAACTTTCTTTGGCCATGTTATTTTGAGAAGACATGATTGCTTTATTAGTATGCTTGAAGTATTATTGTTCTCATGTCAATATTAAACTTTTGTCTTGAATCTTTCTGATCTGAATATTCACACCACATTTAAGAAGAATTACAATGAAATTTTGCCAAGTAGCACTCCGCATCAAAAATTCTTTTCTATCATTTACCTACTCGAGGACGAGCAGGAATTAAGCTTGGGGATGCCTCATACGTCTCCAATGTATCTATAATTTTTGATTGCTCCATGCTATATTATCTACTATTTTGGACAATATTGGGCTTTATTATCCCCTTTTATATTACTTTTGGGACTAACCTATTAACCGGAGGCCTAGCCCAGAATTGCTATTTTTTGCCTATTTCAGTGTTTCGAAGAAAAAGGAATATCAAACGTTGTCGAAACGGAATGAAACCAACTGGAGAAGTTATTTTTGGAAGGAAATCTACCGGAAAAACTTGGAGTGCATGTCAGGAAAGGAACGAGGGAGCCACGAGGCAGGGGGCGCGCCCACCCCCCTAGGGCACGCCCTCCACTCTCGTGGGCCCCTCGTGGCTCCTCTGACGTACTTCTTTCACCCATATATACCCACGTACCCATCGAGGAACAGAATAGATCGGGAGTTCTGCCACCGCAAGCCTCTGTAGCCACCAAAATCCAATCGGGACCCTGTTTCGACACCCTGCCAGAGGGGGGAGCCCTCACCGATGGCCATCTTTATCATCCCGGCGCTCTCCATGACGAGGAGGGAGTAGTTCACCCTCGGGACTGAGGGTATGTACCAGTAGCTATGTGTTTGATCTCTCTCTCTCTCTCTCTCTCTCTCTCTCTCTCTCGTGTTCTTGATTTGGCACGATCTTGATATATCACGAACTTTGCTATTATAGTTGGATCTTATGTTTCTTCTCCCCCTCTACTCTCTTGTAATGGATTGAGTTTCCCTTTGAAGTAATCTTATCGGTTTGAGTCTTTAAAGATTTGAGAACACTTGATGTATGTCTTGCCGTGCGTATCTGTGGTGACAATGGGATATCACGTGATTCACTTCATGTATGTTTTGGTGATCAACTTGTGGGTTCCGCCCATGAACCTATGCATAGGGGTTGGCACACGTTTTCGTCGTGATTCTCCAGTAGAAACTTTGGGGCACTCTTTGAGGTTCTATGTGTTGGTTGAATAGATGAATCTAAGCTGTGTGATGCATATCGTATAATCATACCCACGGATACTTGAGGTGACATTGGAGTATCTAGGTGACATTAGGGTTTTGATTGATTTCTATCTTAAGGTGTTATTCTAGTACAAACTCTAAGGCTGTTTGTGACACTTATAGGAATAGCCCAATGGATTGATTGGAAAGAATAACTTTGAGGTGGTTTCGTACCCTACCATAATCTCTTCGTTTGTTCTCCGCTATTAGTGACTTTGGAGTGACTCTTTGTTGCATTTTGAGGGATAGTTATATGATCCAATTATGTTCTTATTGTTGAGAGAACTTGCACTAGTGAAAGTATGAACCCTAGGCCTTGTTTCCAAGCATTGCAATACCGTTTATGCTCACTTTTATCACTAGTTACCTTGCTGTTTTTTATATTTTCAGATTGCAAAAACCTATATCTACCATCCATATTGCACTTGTATCACCACGCCGAACTAGTGCACCTATACAATTTACCATTGTATTGGGTGTGTTGGGGACTAACCTTGCTGTTTTTTATATTTTCAGATTACAAAAACCTATATCTACCATCCATATTGCACTTGTATCACCACGCCGAACTAGTGCACCTATACAACTTACCATTGTATTGGGTGTGTTGGGGACACAAGAGACTCTTTGTTATTTGGTTGCAGGGTTGCTTGAGAGAGACTATCTTCATCCTACGCCTCCCACGGATTGATAAACTTTAGGTCATACACTTGAGGGAAATTTGCTACTGTCCTACAAACCTCTGCACTTGGAGGCCCAACAACGTCTACAAGAAGAAGGTTGCGTAGTAGACATCAAGCTCTTTTCTAGCGCCGTTGCCAGGGAGGTGAGTGCTTGAAGGTATATCTTTAGATCTTGCAATCCAATCTTTTAGTTTCTTGTTTTATCACTAGTTTAGTCTATAAAAGAAAATTACAAAAAATGGAATTGAGTTTGTCTCGTACGCTTCATCTTTTTAATATCTTTCATGAGTATGATGGAAAGGAGAATTTTGCTCAAGGTCTAGGAGAAGAAATCTATAAAATGTTTGGCACTAAATATTTGAATGATGAGCATGATTGCAATGTTGTTAGTATGAATTCCTTGAATATCCATGATGCTAATGATATGCAAAGCCACAAGCTTGGGGAAGCTATGTTTGATGAATATGATATTTTTAGTCCCCCAAGTTTTGATGAGCAAATTTACTATGATGAAAGCATGCCTCCTATCTATGATGATTATTGTGATGACACGTATGCTTTAAAGAATAATGATAACCATGCAACATGTCATATTGATCTTAATTTTCAATCACATGATAGTTATTTTGTTCAGTTTTCTCCCACTATTATTCATGATAAGAATTTTGCTTATGTGGAGAATAGTAAATTTTCTATGCAAGTAGATCATGAAAAGAATGCTTTAGGTGCTAGTTATATTGTTGAATTTATTCATGATGCTACTGAAAATTATTATGAGGGAGGAACATATGCTTGTAGAAATTGCAATAATATCAAGTTTCCTCTCTATGTGATTAAAGTTTTGAAGTTATGCTTGTTTTGCCTTCCTATGCTAGTTGATTATGGTTCCCATAAGTTGTTTGCTCACAAAATCCCAATGCATAGGAAGTGGGTTAGACTTTAAAGTGCTAGTCATATTCTTCATGATGCTCTCTTTATGTTTCAATTCTTATGTTTTATGTGAGCATCATTGAAATCATAATGCCTAGCTAGGGGTGTTATACGTTAGCGCTTGTTGGGAGGGAACCCAATTTTATTTTAGTTTCTTGCTTTTTGGTTCTATTTGGTAATAAATAATCCATCTAGCTTCTGTTTAGATGCGGTTTTATGTTTTAATTAGTGTTTATAGAATCTTTTTTGTTCCTGTCCCTGCGTTTATAGAATCCTCCAATTCTAAGGAGCCCTTACAAATTTACTTCACTTTCAGATAGACGTCAAAGAAAACTCAGTGTGTTATGTCCTTCTCCTTCCATGCCGTCATCCACCCCACCTGAGGTGTGCCATCGACAGAAGCGTTCACTGCAGCAGAGATTCCCCCTGCAAACTTTCTTTCGCCACCTCAGATCATCTTCCCCGTTGCCGGCAGCCATGCCAACTACATTACCATCATCGACTGAGCAGATGAACCTGAGAACTACACAGTTCCGTAAGAGAGGTCGCAGTCTTTCGTGTTTGCTTACGTTATACATCGGTTATTATTACCTGCTACTTTATCGTTCAAACTTGAGTTTTAAAATGCCCATGGGTCTCATATCGAGGCAGGAACGAATAGTATCTGTTTACTATCTTGTTCATTTGGGGTCTTCTATGTGGTTCATGTTGGGTGGGCAACAAACATTAGATGCTCCATTGCCTATCTTTTTAAACTGAAGCTATAATCTACATGTTATCATTAGTTTTGGATCTATCCACTCGTTTCCTACCATTAGTCTTGATTTCTGCATGCACCCCTTAGGCCGTACAAAATCTAACTAATTTTTTATTATGCATGTCAGTTATTGTACACAATCGTACTGGACATGTAGAGAAAAAGAGAAGACCGTTGCGTGGGAATACAATGTCATGCAGACGCCGCTCCATGGTGGGTGAAGTGCCCCCCCTCCCGCCATTCCAGATTGTATTCCAGAGGAAGATAACTGTTCAGATGGCGATTCAGAGGGAGCCGACCACTCCTATTTACCACCTGAGGTGTTTGCTCTAACCTGGCATGCTGATGTTGGTCATATCATGCATATGGCGCTTCGCATTGCTTACATTATTCATCTTATATGTCATCAACTTAGTTTAGATTTGCTTTGTGTGAATGCCACCTGTTTGGTTTCTATATCATACTTCCACCATTCCTCAATATTTGTCTTTTTAGAGATTTCAACAAGTGACTACATACAGAGCAAAATGAGTGAATCTACACTCTAAAATATGTCTATATACGTCCGTATGTAGTAGTCCATTTGAAATCTTTAAAAAGGCAAATTTTTAGGAACAGAGGGAGTATATGGGAATTATGCAATGCCATGTTTTTCAGCCAGTTATCATATATGTGAATTATGCACCGCCATGTAGCCAGGCATCGTATATGTGAATTATCTCATGCCATCTTTTTTTTCATTACGTATTCCATTTGTCGACAATTTGTGTATATTGAACTACTTTTTATATGTATCAGCCATTTGAGCCGGTTATGGAAAAATCAGGAGTGAAAACAAGGTCTTTAGAGCAGGCAATGGTACCTGTTGAAGTATATATCTCGATGGTTACAGGGAGCTCCTCAGTGGAGGATTCAGAGACAGATGACCAGTCCTATATCCCACCTGAGGTGTATGCTCTAAGTTGCAATGTTTATATTTCTCATATCATGCGTATGGTGTCTTGCATTGCCTAGTTCAGACATCATATGCACAATATTGAATTCCATCTGCTTAGTTTAGAGATCATACATGCGAGTGCTAGCTGCTTAGTATATGAATCAATTATGTCAATTATATCATGCCATCATGTATACTTAGACAACATTTATGTGAATTATTTCATCCCAACCTATTTTGGAAAGACATCATATAGTTTTGTCATGTCATCCTGTTTAGATACTCATCATATGTTGAATTATGCCATTATATCCTGTTAAGTTATCCATCATATATCTGAAACTGTGTCATGCTATCCTGTTTAGTTAGGCATCATATATGTGAAATTGTGTCATGCTGTCCTGTTTGCTTAGACAACATATATGTGAATTACCACATCTGTCTATCATACAATGTCTGTACGTTCAATTTCTTTTCTTGTTTATTAGGCATTTGAATTGGAGGGAGTGATGGCAGTATCTAAGGGAGAAAAAACCCGTTCTTCACAAAAGATAGTGCTACCCGTCGATGCAGATAGAACCATGGTTGTACTGGCCCACAAACTTACCCCACCACACATAATCGAGACTCTTCCAGATTGCACACTTAGACCGTTTGGAAGAGAACCAGCTACAACCCATCTAACCCCAACCCCAGTGGATAGTAACCCACTTCTAGTTGACAAAGCACCATGTCCACCACAGAGTACCCCCACACGAGTAGTTTGTAAAGCAACTGCAGTGCCCAAAGCACGAAGACCACCACAGCGAACCCAAACTCCACGTTTAAAGAAGAAGAGCAACTATTCTCAGGTCAGATTCCGTAGCTATGGTCTATACTCATTTGTTGTTGCATCACTGTATTTACTCATACCAACTACTTTGAATATGAAGGATCCAATTGAAACTCCAATGGTGCAAGAGGTATGTTTTAAACCTATTTCTTTAACTGGATTGATGTTCTAACTTCTTGCTCTATGTTGATTTCAGTTTCAGTTGTATAAACAGTTATGTTCTCATGTGATGCACATTACAAGTGTTGCCAATGCTGTGTACTTTCTCACACTTATATTCTGTCTATGCTGTTGTGTCTTCAAAATATATGAGTTGAACTATGTCTCTATCTTGATTTGGAAACATAAACTAGAATGATATGGACAATACAATGACCATAGTACATAAATATATGTTTGTTTCATGTTGTTATCCTGTCCACCTTACTACTGAACCGGTTTACCAAAATGAGTTTGGTATACTACATGCTAAACTTGTGATGTGTCTGCTTGTTTCTCTTGTAGTATGCGAACAGAATATTGGAGAATAGCACCGCACTATGCAATGGTAGAGAAAGTAATGCAGATAAGGTTCAAGATAGTGAGACAACCCTGTTGGTCTCCAAGAAAGGTGATAAAAATGATCTTGTAGACAGTGAGAAAACCCCACAGTCCTGCATTGATGTAGTGTTCGAGTTACTTGCCAGTACCGCTGGCACAAGCTCTTCGACCTCGCTTTCTGGATCACTTCAGCTTCTTCAGTCTCAGCTACAAGCTGAAAGGCATCAGTCAGCTGTGCTGCGGCTAGAAGCCGAAGGACTGAGGAAGTCCCTGCAGAATTCAGATGCATACTTTCTTATGCAACAGCAAGCGCTGGAGGATTTAAGCGCCAAAAAAGAGAAAGTTAATAAGCTTGCTAAGCATCTTTCCAGCATTATGGGTACCCAGGATATTGTTTCTTGAGCTCTTCTGAAGTGGTTTCAGTTCTGGACTTGTTTTGCTGTGGCGTTTATTTGCACTAGTTGCCAACTTTGACGACCAGTGTATGTGATATGCTGCTTTGTTCCCTATATTTGCACTGGTAGCGAACTTTGATGCCCAGTGGATGTAATATGTGTAATAGTCGTGATAGCCTAGCATAAGTTGCTTGCTTATTTAGTTCCTTGTTGTCTTGTTTATTTGTTTGCTTGTAGTCAGTGCAGTTCTTTTTCCGCGGCTTGCTAGTGGCCGCAATAACCTATTTTTTAAAACTAGGCCATAATAACCATGTGCTACATATTACTGTAGTTACAATGGGCCTCCTACGAGCTATAGAAACAATGGGCCTTCTACGGGCCATAGAAACAATGGGCCTTCTATGGTCCGTAGCATCAATGGGCCTTCTATGCGCTGTATGATCGATAGGCCAAACATGGGCCAATAACAGACCACATTATGGGCCGTAAACGGGCTAGATTTTGAATCCTCCATTCATGGGCCGACAATAATGGGCCGTCGTTAATCGACTGTATTGGACGACGCTATGAAAACGGCCCAGCGGATTAACGAGCTGCAAACGGGCCGATTGTAACCGCGGGTTGAATTTGGCCCACAAGCAAAAAAGGTCAATAACGGGACGTAAGAAACCGAATGCTGGAAATGAGCCCAAGAATAAATGGGCCCTAAGAAGGCCGAAAGATAACACGGGTTGGAAACGGCCCAAATGAATAATGGGTCGTTAATGTGTATAAAGGGGTACACTATTCATTGTAGGCCAGACTCACCACGTGTCGTTAATGGGCCAAGAGTTACAAATGGCCTCGTATGGGCCAAAAGACATCATGGGCCATACATGGGTCGGAAGTTACAATGGGCTGGAATCATATTGGATGGCCCATATGAAGCTACTGGGCTTAAGTCCAACAGACCGTAACGGGCCGTGAGTTAGCGGATCGTAAATGGGCTATATAGGAATAGGCTTTCCATGGGCCGGCCCGTTACCTTTTGACCAAGTCAAACGGGCCGACCTTTTCACCAGAATGGGCCTATGTTAGGCCATGCCATGTGTCGATGTATTATAAGCGCCTCCTGTCCAATGAATGGATGACATCTGTCCCAACGGTGAGCCAACACGTGTTTCCTCTGGCCAATGAGAATTTTACACATGGAAAATCCTCATTGGTCTGGGTTGTTAGCGGGTTATCGGATCCAAAACCGGACCCGATAGCTTAACGGCGTTTCGTTATGGTGGATGCCATGTGTCGGTCATCCTTGATGAAAGCCCTTCCATGACGCACGATTTATCGTCATGGAAGTGGACACTTCCGTGATGATAATTTTGGTAATGTCATGGAACACTTCTACGACAGCACAGGTATGACTATCTTGATTCTGTCATAAATTTGTCATGGATGTACATGCATGACAGAAAACATGACCTACTGTGACAAATACGTATCATCATGGAAGTGTATTTTTTTGTAGTGCACATGCTGACGTCTGCACCCAAGGGTCCCCGCTACGCGTAAGACCATCTTGGGAGGAGCGCAGACCGTGCTAGCTTCAGCCTTGAAAACTCAGCTGTCCCAAACTTTCGAGGGAAGCCAGATGCTAAAAGGTGGCATATTCGGTAGGCGATGATCGTTCCATGCTGTATGCAAGTATCATTGATGTGTTGATGACGATGTGCAACACCTGCTTGTTAGGTCTCCTGACTGGGCGGTCTGAGGAAGAAGCAAGCACTTATGATAGGAACCTTTTAAAGGAGTTGTCAAAGACTTTTGAAAAGGCCCAGAAAGCCATGAAGAGCATGGCGAAGGTGTTATGGTCGTTAGAAGTGCCGCCGGAGAGTATGGCTGGACTAGCCAGTCGCTTTAAAGGGGATCGGCGAAGGTTCGAATTATGGAAGATCTCAGCCTGTCGAGAAGGAGCGCGCGAGGCGTGGGCTATGGTAAAGACCCGTTTCACCAAGCTAGGCCCGGTGCATATGGCCCGAGTTGGTCCCATGGGTCCTGACGGCCGAGAGATACCACCGAGCTTGGTGTATGATGAGGTGATGCCTGCCGTTCACTATTCTCAAAAGTATTGTGCTTTAGAACAATTGATAGACAATGTCGAGAATGAGTAATCTTGTCAATTCTATGTGTCTATGTACTTTACGTTGACCGTGCTCAATCCGCGTTCTTATTGTTATTTTTTGAAAGAATGTTGTCTTAACTGGCCATCGGCTTCTGCCTTCCCGATCAGAGACCGGGGAGTGTTCCGTACTGTGTGCCATGGGAAACACGGCAACAATTCGGGAACTAGGAAATCCGTCCCTCTGGTTTGAACAGACGAAACATATGCGGAGAGCTATGTTATATTACTATTTAACATAAGAAACATCTTCCAACGAAAGTAGTTCCTCCAAGGGTTCCTTTCATCGGGTAAAATTATAGTCTAGATACGTAGGATCAACGGACACCGATGGCTTTGAAAAACAGCCCTGGTAGTAAGCTCGAGGCTATATTCACTTCCCGACTTGTTGTATTATGTAAGAACGCCAGCTTTAGGCTTTACTCTTGTGGGAACCCCGACTCATAAGTCGAGATCACCGAATGCACGTGTACAGTGATCCCAGAGATCAATGCTCACTGAACACACAAAAGTTGAATAACAAGAGTCTTACATCCATACATACCGTTTTACACAAGTAGGACCATTATGGTCAAGTCTTGATTGTATCATCGCAGCGGAAATCTTCCATAACAACTTGGACCCATGCCATCTACCTTAACCCTACAGGCATTCTGACTGGAAAGCGTCCTAGCTCGCATGTTCGTCACCAAGGTATTCTTCTTCATATCATGTTCTTTCATGCCTGGCCAATAAAATAACCAGTGGCAAGCCAATGAGTACTTTGAATGTACTCGCAAGCAACCCAAGGGTGATAACAGAATAATTATGCAAGGCACTACTGCTAATTTGGCATTTTTGCGGAAAGCTAGTTTTTCTCATGCAAGTATGATCAACATTTATCAAGGATATGAATGCGTCTGCAACAAGTATCAGGAGGTTACAGACATCAACATCGAGAGAGAGTTATGAACAACTCATGCTCAAGCTCATCGTGACTTCCTCACGAATCACGTCAATAGATTTACCAAACCGTGTTGTTTGTCAGAAACATATGGACGTAGTCTAAGCAGCACCACCCAACTGTCCTTGACCGTGGACTCGGCTATTCGAATAGTTTTACACTCTGCAGAGGTTGCACACTTTACCCACAAGATCCGGGGAACTTCCATGTCATCCACGACCCGCGGTACCTCAAGTACCCGGGGTAAGCACCCGATCACTATCTTTCCCTAGACGATACTAACAAAGAGTCCACTCGTTGTTTCGTATCCTCACGATGTACATCATACGAGCCTCACTCGAGATCATAACATCCGAGAGGGGACACAACGGTGTATCCGGTGCCCTGTAAAAACAGTCATGGCCGCCCTACCTGGCACGACCCCGTCCCGAGAGAGCGCACCAACAACTCTCCCGTCACTAGTAATGCAGGCTCCAAGCTAGTATCGGCCTAGGTAATCAATAATGCCCTTTCCCATACAAGGGTAGAGTGGTTGCGCATGTAAGGTTGGGACAGTCGATAAATCTTAAATCTAATCCGTCTTTGTAAACAACACTTTTATCAAGCCTCGGTACACTAGCTCTCCACCAAGTAGTGACCTAGTTCATCATCATCTCCCAGGGGCATTAGTGGCACCCACTGGGCCGTTTGCAAGTATGTCAAACCACACTTGTTTCTTTCCAAGCATAACCCTGACCCACTTTGCGTAGCCATTTACTATAGCAGATTTCTACAACCCACCAACACAACTCTAAGCAAGGGTAGAGTCATGAACAATGCAAGTATCACTGGAGTATGCAACGGAGGCAAGCCTAGCAAGGTTGCTATTCAATGTATATCATGCACTCAGTGAAGCAACGAAAATGCCATCATGATGTAAAATGGTTCATCATGGTCAAAGGGCTGCTTGCCTGGTTCATCAGAGTCTTGAGATCTTCTGGTCCTTCTCCAAGTACTCCGTCTACTTTGGCAACTAACGTCAGAAACAATCACAATAAGCAACAGAACAAGGCACGAATAAATGTCATCTAAAAATATGAAGTTGACTTTTATTGGATACCTCTGGTCATATGAGGAATGACCAAAGTGATTTCATTGGAAGTGGATCAATGGATATTTCTAAACATTTAACAAATTGCAAGAAGTGTACAGAAGAATTGTTTTGAAAAATGAGAAAAGGCACCCATTTAACAAAGAATGATTCTTGAGGCACCTAGGAGTTGGTTTCACTAGATTTGGAGTTCAAATGATTTCTCTATGAATTTGCAAAGTTGGCTATATATGAAGAAATTGACCATTATTTGAGGTGATACAGAAAGTATTAGTAAAAATGTTCAAAAACTAAGTTTTGAACTTATAGACATCTAGGATTTTGAATCATGGAATTTGGATAAAAATGGGCTCTCTGTGATTTTCTAAAGTTTATGTTAGAAATGGAAAAATGGTATTTGATAATTATTTGTGAAAGAAATATTTTTGTAAAAATGTGCAAATAGCACCATGAGATAGGGCATGAATTTAGGAACTACTAGAAATTTGAATCATCAAATTTGGAGTTGACTTGAATCATTTATGGATTTTACAAATTGTACAGAAAAGAAAAAGGGAAAGGTTTTTACCCAAACGGGCTGGGTCTGGGCGGCAACCGCATGCATTGAGCGCGGAATAGCAATTGGGCCGGCCCAGTGGCTCGTCTGTGTGGGCGGAGGAGTTGACGTCGAAGGCGGCTTCAGGGTGGTGCGCCTTCACGCGGGGAGGCGGATCCGGCCGAAGTCGTTTCCACTTAAACGGACGGGCCCGCCTGCTAGGTCGCTGACGTGCGGGCCCCAGCGGCAGGTCGTCTTCCTCCTCCTGCGCGCTCTGACCGCGAGGAGGAGCGGCTCCCGCCGGTGATTGCCGGGGCTACAGAGAGCCCACGGCGACGTTCTGCCCACCGGCGTGACCAGCGTAGAGAGGCGCTTCCAGCCACTCGTCACACGCATGCCGGGGAGGACTTGGTCAAGGAGAGGGCCGTCCGTGGCGGACGTGGCCGACGGCGATGGCGGTGATGGTGCTCCGACCGTCGGGAGGAGTAACCGGAGTGCGGGGGAGCTCCGTGGGGGCAGTAGAGATGTAAAGTAACCCATAGGTGGGGAGGAGGGGGCCCGGACAACGAGAATTTAGGCGGTGGTCGGCGGCTCGGCTCCGGCCGTGGACGAGGTTGGGGGCACGGGAGGAGGTCCGGATTGGTCTAGGAGGTGCACGGGAGGGAGAGAGGGCGAAGGGGCTCCAGAGAGAGGCTTCCGGCGGCCTTATATGGCGAGGCGATGGTGCACCATGGACGGAGCTCACGGCCGCGGCCCAGGGCATCGCCAGAGGCCAAACGACGCTCTGGTGCGTGCCTGGGGTGCTCGTGGGCGTGGTCCATGGCTCTCTTAGGGGAGAGGAGAAGGAGAGCGAGCTCGAGGAGGTCCCGCACGAGTGCGGCGACTGGCGGACGCGAGCGGCGCTCGGCCACGCGTGTCAGAGGTCACCGAAGAGAGAAGGAGGAGGGGGCCGACCGTCTTGCGTGTCCTGGACACCGAGGCGGCCTCGGGGGACACAAGGGGAAGGCCCTAGGTGGTTAGAAGCCTTTGGCAGGACGCGGCTACAGTGCCCTGGTGCACTGTAGCGCACTCCAGAGCATGCATATGGCTGGCATTGGCATCTTTTTGGCACCCAGGGCGTGGCCACTAGTGTCTAGGGGGTCAGGGGAGGAGTAAACAAATGGGTGGTGGCCTTGGGTGCCCTGGTGAGCCAGTAGGAGAGGAGAGAGGTAGAAGAAGAGGGAGAGAGGGGCTGGCTAGGGAGGCAAATGGGGGTATTTTACCCCTCAATCATTGAGCAATGGCCAGGGGAGAATTACTGGAGGTAGTAGAAGACTAGGAGGAGCTGTGGTAAAAAGTTGAGCTCAAGGAGAATAGTTTAAGTGGTCAAAATGGTGATTTTTGAAAAGTGAAAGAAGGTGTTTGATGCAAATTTGGGCAAGCAAATTAGCTCCACATGACATGAGAATTAACAGGATCAAGTGTCAAACATAATTGAGGTTGATCACCAAGTTTGAGTCCATTTGAAGAAAGTTGCGAATGTAACTTTGGTAAACCCTAGAAATCAGCAGAAATGGCTTTACCAAGATTTAGTCATGCAAATCAATTCTCCTTGATGCACCACTTGGTGTAGTGTCATCATTTGAGGATTTGAACATGTACACAAAAATTCAGACCAAAAGGACACACTTGGCAATGTAGAGATGTTCAAATTTGGCTTTGGACAGAAAGGGTTTTGGGGTACTTTGATCCAGATAACATTCTCTCAAACTTGTTCCATTTGGTCTAGATGCATTATTACACCATTTCAGCATGTGCATCAAGTTTGAGAGCATTTGGACATGTTTGACAGTGCAAAAATGTTCAAACTTGAAAAAGGACGAAACTGGTTTTGAGAGGTTTTCGTGGGGTTATACTATTCTCCATGACATGGTACTTGGCAAGATCGTTAAAAGTGTCATATGTGACATGCTAGAATTTTCCTGGATTTATTTGAAAATATTTCTTATGGAAACACTTCAAATATTTGAAATGAGCTGAAATGGTTCTGGAGGGTTTTGTCCAATATTTTGATCATGACCATATCTTGAAACTCATATATATGGAAAGTATATGCCCATTGAGTCTCCCTAATTTTTCTCAATTATTTTTAAAGCTTTAAAATAATTTCAACCTATTAAAGACCATTTCTGGCCTTAAGAAAAAGCCTTTAAATAAAATAGGAAAATAACTTTTAAAATGATATTTTTGTGGTTTCTGGGTATCCTATATCTAATAGGAGTCAAACATATTTTTGGAAAGATTTTTACTGCCCTTAATTAAGTACTTGCAGTGCAAAGCTCAATTCAGGGTTTTTTGAAAAACTAATTTTTGAAAATACTATTTGGCCAAATTATTTTTGTAAGAAATTATTTTTATGTCCTATACACATGGCATGATCATTGTTTCAAGAGTTTGGAGCAAGGAGATGAAGTATAGGAGTTGGAGGATTTATTTGATTTTTAGAGCACTTGCAAACAACAGACAAAATCCAATCAAGGCAAGGTCCAAAACACTCAGAAGTTTTTGTCAAACCACATTTTATCATGATTGTTAGATTAAGTGTAGCGGCATGAAAATCAGGGCGTGATAGACCTACCCCCTTACAAGAATCTCGTCCCCGAGATTCCCAGACTAGGCGCAGAAAGGGATACATATACTTGGATCTGGGGTAGTCTTCAAGTCCTCGCGTTGCTTCTGCTTCCCTATGGTGCTCCATTAAATTTGAAGTACTTGATGGTGTGGCTTCGTGTATGACGTTCTTCTTGATCCAGGTTGCTAATGGGTAGCTTGCGGTAGGTTAGATTGGGCTGGAGGTCGATGGCTCGTGGTCGATGTCCTTGTAGAAACCGGGCTAGTTAGGAAGTTAGAAACATTTCCAGAGTGGTGTCGTGTGCAAAAACTTTGTGCACAGTGGGTGACTCAGGTGATAACTCTAGCTGGTAGCCGTCTATTCTTCGTCTTGCGGTGATCTTGGAGAGGGGCAATAAATCTTGGTGTGGGTCTTCCTTTGACATGGAAATGCTCGATTCCTTTGAGAGAAGTGGCTTGCACATACACATGGTCTTCGATGCGGAGGTTTATTTCTTGACGATGGTGGTTGGTGTAGTTCTTCCTCCTGGACATGGCGATCCTCAGATGTTCCTTGATCAGCTCAAAAAATCTTCTTCCGTCTTCGGGTAGACAAGTTTGTTACCAAAATAAAGATGACAACCAACTTGTCCAAGTACTCCATGAAGACTTTGTTCATGAGGTACATAAAGTAGGATGGGGGTATTGGTGGTGGTCGCGGTTGAGTATGGTCCAAGGTGTTCTCGATCTAGAGTGAAGACCCATGGTCATGATCCGACCATGTTGTAGCTTGATAGGGCCTAAGGGTTTCAAGGATTCTAGGGTGCGAGTGAACGTTTATCATCTTATCCTTGAGCACAATTTCTGAGAGGCTAATTGTTCTATCTAGTCTCCAAATAGACCACCTTATACCGCTGAAAGCATTATTACATATAGGTCAACTCCAATCATCACTCATGTGATTCATATCTTCATGGATCCCGAGAGGAGGTCTAACAAAATCATATATGTCTATGATCCCCAAACTCATATGTATGGCTACCCCTAAAAATCCATGGGTAGAGCATATAAGCTGCTAAGCTTGAATTTAATCACCACAATCCAAGTGCTCAGTCTATTTATCCAAGGTCCATGTTAGTGCATCTCTATCCTAAGGAAACACGTCGTATGCCACTCCAAAATCTAGTTTCCTTTCCTATGAATCAACTCCAAAAGCCCATTAGCTACATAATTCATTAATTCTACAAATCCAATGTCTATGGTGTTCCGCATGATCTTCTAATCTCCTTTAATCCCCAAATACTTGAAAGGGCTACTTTGCTATAGTCAGTCCACCAATTTCCATTATCATGGTTATGTAAACTCCAAGGTCAAGCTTATATAGAACCCTAAATCAACTTCGACAACTAATCCAATCTCCTAGTTTATTGTCCACCGAGAAACATGGTATCATGATCAAGATTATCAGTCTAAATCCAATTTACTCCGAACCATGTAGACTCACTCAGCATCTATTCCACTAGGATCACATATTTAAATCCAAATCTCATGTCCAACAAGAATTCCTAAATGTTTCCCTCAAGTTATTTACGTAATATCAACTGTCTCCTATCAATATCATCTGATCAAGTCAAATCCTTGCACTTCCAGGAGTTTCAGCTTGCGATCATAATTGTCCTATAAATCCAATTTACTCAGGGGTAATGAAAGCTATGCTACTCTATAGTCATGATCCCACCAAGTTCATCTACCAACATCAAAGCCTCATAATCCACCAAGTAGTCTCATATAATTCCTCAAGTCATTGATATAAACTCATCAAGTCATTTGTCCTCTATCCCTATATCCTCAAACTGGTCTTCCCTATGGCATCGTCAGTTCTGGTGCTATATTAGGATGATAATGTGCTCGTTCACTATGTCCACTAGTTCCATAATGAACCCAGTGCTGTGCAAGGTCTACAGAGGCTTAACTAGTTAAGCACATGGTTAAGGACTCGAGCTGGGGTATCTCGTGAAGTCTCAAAGGGTCTAGGAATGGGTTTCTAGTCTGTAGGGCTAAACATAATTCTACGGGGTTGCACTTGGTCGTGGAGATTGTATCAGAAGTCTTCATTGCTACTTGGTTGCCGAGGCAGAATCCTTGGTGTAGCTTGTCTTGCCGGTCTTCAGTTGAGGTGAGAGATGAGAGGGAAAAGTAGCATAGAGTGGGGGAATGCCTAAAGGGGGTTCTATAGTGCAAGTTCAAACAAACAAGTGCCGAAAGGGTCAAACAAAAGAAGCAAGGTAAGGAAGGTGATATAGTCGCGTACTTGTTGCCTAGGGCAAAAGTGCAACCTATATCAAAACACAAACAAATAAAAGCAAGCAACACACAGTCATGGTTCTATTCGAACCATCATACGGACTCGACTGTGTATAGGGGGGGTACACGACTCATCCTACCCTAGGGGTTCTCGGACTCAGCAGTCGTGCCTTGAGCCTCATGCAGTCTTCTGAGTTTTCCTCAGGTGTTGCTACGTCTCTTGTAGTTGTTCGATGAAACGATCCAGGTTGGGCCTGAAGATTCTTCAACAACTTCTCGCCCGTTGAAGTGATGGGGTGAAGGTGGCTCCTCGTAGCAGGCATTGACTTGGTCTTCTGTTGTCTTCTTAGTCATGACGATCCTGTTTTGTCTTCTAAGGCGTTGATGGTACCAGGTAGGTAATCCTTTATGCAATGACATTAACAAGGCATAGTAGAGGTCCAACATGTCGGTTACGTTGATGACAACATCGACACCAAGAGCGGGGGGTGAAGAGAACCGTTTTCCTGCTCACTATAGTGAGGCGGACCAAATGGCGAGGTTCTCATCCACCGGTGGTTGCCGATACAACAACGGTAGTGATAGGGTTACTCTATTAGCGATGTATATCATGATCTTGCATATCCTATGCCATCATAGCAGGCTAAGATTGCATCATCCTGGGCAAATTCAAAGGTGTCACCGTCCCCTGGGTCTCCATGTCCTCATTCTTCAAAGGCGTATCTTCTGTTGGCATCATCTTGTTGTGGTGTCGCGAATCTTGGGTTCAGAAGAGGTGGGTAAGTATTTGGCAAGGTGTACTCCTTCTAGGATTACAAGGAATCCCGTGGTCAGGGGCTTGAGGGTGCTAGCGACCGTTGCAATAGTTTTGAAGGGAAGAGATTGATGGGGAAAGTATACCTTAGTTTTCGAAGAACCGATAAGGGAAGAGAAGTATAGATAGTTTTGCAAACTAGTAATAGTTTTGGAAATAGTTTTACCCTAACTAACGACCATGCTAACTAAGGCTTCCTATAGTCAGGATGGCTCTGATACCAGCTCTGTGGGGACCCTGACTCATAAGTCGAGATCACCGAATGCACGTGTACAGTGATCCTAGAGATCAATGCTCACTGAACACACAGAAGCTGAATAACAAGAGTCTTACATCCATACGTACCGTTTTACAAAAGTAGGACCATTATGGTCAAGTCTTGAGTGTATCATCGCAGCGGAAATCTTCCATAACAACTTGGACCCATGCCATCTGCCTTAACCCTATAGGCATTCTGAATGGGAAGCGTCCTAGCTCGCATGTTCGTCACCAAGGTATTCTTCTTCATATCATGTTCTTTCATGCCTGGCCAATCAAATAACCAGTGGCAAGCCAATGAGTACTTTGAATGTACTCGCAAGCAACCCAAGGGTGTTAACAGAATAATTATGCAAGGCACTACCGCTAATTTGGCATTTTTGCGGAAAGCTAGTTTTTCTCATGCAAGTATGATCAACATTTATCAAGGATATGAATGCGTCTGCAACAAGTATCAGGAGGTTACAGACATCAACATCGAGAGAGAGTTATGAACAACTCATGCTCAAGCTCGTCGTGACTTCCTCACGAATCACGTCAATAGATTTACCAAACCGTGTTGTTTGTCAGAAACATATGGACGTAGTCTAAGCAGCACCACCCAACTGTCCTTGACCGTGGACTCGGCTATTCGAATAGTTTTACACTCTGCAGAGGTTGCACACTTTACCCACAAGATCCGGGGAACTTCCATGTCATCCACGACCCGCGGTACCTCAAGTACCCGGGGTAAGCACCCGATCACTATCTTTCCCTAGACGATACTTACAAAGAGTCCACTCGTTGTTTCGTATCCTCACGATGTACATCATACGAGCCTCACTCGAGATCATAACATCCGAGAGGGGACACAACGGTGTATCCGGTGCCCTGTAAAAACAGTCATGGCCGCCCTACCTGGCATGACCCCATCCCGAGAGAGCGCACCAAAAACTCTCCCGTCACTAGTAATGCGGGCTCCAAGCTAGTATCGGCCTAGGTAATCAATAATGCCCTTTCCCATACAAGGGTAGAGTGGTTGCACATGTATGGTTGGGATAGTCGGCAAATCTTAAATCTAATCCATCTCTGTAAACAACACTTTTATCGAGCCTCGGTACACTACCTCTCCACCAAGTAGTGACCTAGTTCATGATCATCTCCCAGGGGCATTAGTGGCACCCACTGGGCTGTTTGCAAGTATGTCAAACCACACTTGTTTCTTTCCATGCATAACTCTGACCCACTTTTTGTAGCCATTTACTATAGCAGATTTCTACAACCCACCAACACAACTCTAAGCAAGGGTAGAGTCATGAATAATGCAAGTATCAATGGAGTATGAAACGGAGGCAAGCCTAGCAAGGTTGCCATTCAATGTATATCATGCACTCAGTGAAGCAACGAAAATGCCATCATGATGTAAAATGGTTCATCATGGTCAAAGGGCTGCTTGCCTGGTTCATCAGAGTCTTGAGATCTTCTGGTCCTTTCCAAGTACTCCGTCTACTTCAGTAACTAACGTCGAAAACAATCACAATAAGCAACACAACAAGGCAAGAATAAACGTGCTCTAAAAATATGAAGTTGACTTTTATTGGATACCTCTGGTCATATGAGGAATGACCAAAGTGATTTCATTAGAAGTGGATCAATGGATATTTCTAAACATTTCGATATAATGGAATCAAGGGGTTTATGGAATTGCAAGAAGTGTACAGAAGAATTATTTTGAAAAATGAGAAAATGCACCCATTTAACAAAGAATGATTCTTGAGGCACCTAGGAGTTGGTTTCACTAGATTTGGAGTTCAAATGATTTCTCTATGAATTTGCAAAGTTGGCTATATATGAAGAAATAGACCATTATTTGAGGTGATACAGAAAGTATTAGTAAAAATGTTCAAAAACTAAGTTTTGAACTTATAGACATCTAGGATTTTGAATCATGGAATTTGGATAAAAAATGGGCTCTCTGTGATTTTCTAAAGTTTATGACAGAAATGGAAAAATGGTATTTGATAATTATTTGTGAAAGAAATATTTATGTAAAAATGTGCAAATAGCACCATGAGATAGGGCATGAATTTAAGAACTACTAGAAATTGGAATCATCAAATTTGGAATTGACTTGAATCATTTATGGATTTTACAAATTGTACAGAAAAGAAAAAGGGAAAGGTATTTACCCAAACGGGCTGGGTCTGGGCGGTAACCGCGTGCACTGAGCGCGGAATAGCAATTGGACTGGCCCAGCGGCTCGTCTATGCGGGCGGAGGAGTTGACATCGAAGGCGGCTTCAGTGTGGTGTGCCTTCACGTGGGGGAGGCGGATCCGGCCGAAGTCGTTTCCACTTAAACGCACGGGCCCGCCTGCTGGGTCGCTGATGTGCGGGCCCCAGCGGCAGGTCGTCTTCCTCCTCCCGCGCGCGCTCTAACCATGAGGAGGAGCGGCTCCCGCCGGCGATTGCCGGGGCTACAGAGCGCCCCCGACGATGTTCTGCCCACCGACGTGACCAGCGCAGACAGGCGCTTCCAGCCACTGGTCGCACGCATGCTGGGGAGGACCTGGTCAAGGAGAGGGCCTTCCGTCGCGGACGTGGCCGACGGTGATGGCGGGCACGACGCTCCAGCCATCGGGAGGAGTAACCGGAGTGCGGGGGAACTCCATGGGGGCAGTAGAGATGCAGAGTAACCCATAGGTGGGGACGAGGGGGCCCGGACGACGAGAATTTAGGCAGTGGTCGGCGGCTCGGCTTCGGCCATGGACGAGGTTGGAGGGCATGGGAGGAGGTGCGGATTGGTCTAGGAGGTGCACGGGAGGGAGATAGGGTGAAGGGGCTCCAGAGAGAGGCCTCAGATGGCCTTATATGGCGAGGCGATGGTGCACCATGGACGGAGCTCACGGCCGCGGCCCGGGGCATCGCTAGAGGGCAAACGGGCGCTCTGGTGCGTGCCTGGGGTGCTCGTGAGCGTGGTCCATGGCTCTCTTAGGGGAGAGGAGAAGGAGAGCGAGCTCGAGGAGGTCCCGCACGAGTGCGGCGACTGGCGGAAGTGAGCGGTGCTCGGGCACGCGTGTCAGAGGTCGCCGGAGAGAGAAGGAGGAGGGGGCCGACCGTCTTGCGTGTCTCGGACACCGAGGTGGCCTTGGGGGACACAAGGGGAAGGCCCTAGGTGGTAAGAAGCCTCGGGCAGGACGCGGCTACAGTGCCCTGGTGCACTGTAGCGCGCTCCAGAGCACACATATGGCTGGCATTGCTATCTTTTTGGTGCCCAGGGCGTGGCCACTAGTGTCTAGGGGGTCAGGGGAGGAGTAAACAAATGGGTGGTGGCCTTGGGTGCCCTGGTGAGCCAGTAGGAGAGGAGAGAGGTAGAAGAGGAGGGAGAGAGGGGCTGTCCAGGGAGGTAAATGGGGGTATTTTACTCCTCAATCATTGAGCAATGGCCAGCGGAGAATTACTGGAGGTAGTAGAAGACTAGGAGGAGCTGTGGTAAAAAGTTGAGCTCAAGGAGAATAGTTTAAGTGGTCAAAATGGTGATTTTTGAAAAGTGAAAGAAGGTGTTTGATGCAAATTTGGGCAAGCAAATTAGCTCCACATGACATGAGAATTAACAGGATCAAGTGTCACACATAATTGAGGTTGATAACCAAGTTTGAGTCCATTTGAAGAAAGTTGCCAATGTAACTTTGGTAAACCCTAGATATCAGCAGAAATGACTTTACCAAGATTTAGTCATGCAAATCAATTCTCCTTGATGCACCACTTGGTGTAGTGTCATCATTTGAGGATTTGAACATGTACACAAAAATTCAGACCAAAAGGACACACTTGGCAATGTAGAGTTGTTCAAATTTGGTTTTGGACAGAAAGGGTTTTGGGGTACTTTGATCAAGATAACATTCTCTCCAACTTGTGCCATTTTGTCTAGATGCATTATTACACCATTTGAGCATGTGCACCAAGTTTGAGAGCATTTGGACATGTTTGATAGTGCAAAAATGTTCAAACTTGAAAAAGGACAGAAGTGGTTTTGAGAGGGTTTCATGGGGTTATACTATTCTCCATGACATGGTACTTGGCAAGATCATCAAAAATGTCATATGTGACATGCTATAATTTTCCTGGATTTATTTGAAAATATTTCTTATGGAAATACTTCAAATATTTGAAATGAGCTGAAATGGTTCTGGAGGGTTTTGTCCAATATTTTGATCATGACCATATGTTGAAACTCATATATATGGAAAATATATGTCCATTGAGTCTCCCTAATTTTTCTCAATTATTTTTAAAGCTTTAAAATAATTTTAACCTATTAAAGACCATTTCTGGCCTTAAGAAAAAGCCTTTAAATAAAATAGGAAAATAACCTTTAAAATTATATTTTTGTGGTTTCTGGGTATCCTATATCTGATAGGAGTCAAACATAGTTTTGGAAATATTTTTACTGCCCTTAATTAAATACTTGCAGTGCAAACCTCAATTCAGGGGTTTTTGAAAAACTAATTTTTGAAAATACTATTAGGCCAAATTATTTTTGTAAGAAATTATTTTTATGTCCTATACACATGGCATGATCATTGGTTCAAGAGTTTGGAGCAAGGAGATGAAGTATAGGAGTTGGGGGATTTATTTGATTTTTAGAGCACTTGCAAACAACAGACAAAATCCAATCAAGGCAAGGTCCAAAACACTCAAAAGTTTTTGTCAAACCACATTTTATCATGATTGTTAGCTTAAGTGTAGCGGCATGAAAATCAGGGTGTGACAACTCTGAGGTACGGTCCCGGATGACCCGATCGTAACAATCGCAGAGGTGCTCCCTTTACGCCCTAGCCGAACAATCGGAAACGTAGTGGTAAGCACAGGAGCCAGGCAACCCAGCTTGGCAAAGATCTTAAGTCAAACAAGTGCATATGTTGGCTTAACAGGTGTGAGAAGGACGCAATCTGTACGAATGCAATTTATACATTTATTAGTCTCTTCTAAGGGAGCCCCCATGCACAGTTGTGTGTTACTTGGGTGATGTATATAAAACGAGCTTGGTATGGTTCGGTTTAGCCGAACTGTAAGTGCATCTAGTGCCACCCCTAGTTGGGTTTGGAGTATTGACGACAAACCTGGTTGAGGGACTAATGTGTTTGTGAGAATTGCAGGATAACACAGGTAGTAGTCCCTCATTGATTAGGTTTACCTATAGGAGATGACCCCTAAAAATGTGTAAAGACATTGAAGACAATGGTGGTCTATGAAGATATTCACAACAAAGATTATGACTCAAGAAGACATTCATGTGAAGACTATGGAGTGCGAAGACATAGCTGTTTCGTAGTTTCCTTTTCTTCTTTGTTGAGTCATAGGAACCACCGTACTGTTAAGTGGGGTCCAGGTGAACAAAGTTAGAGTGACTGAAGTGATGCTTAACCAAATCCTATGTCTTCGAGCGAAGACACTGAGAGCAAATCTTATCCGGAGCTGGATGAGTCAGCTTTACTTGTAGCCCAAATCAAGCTGCCGCGTGTGTTTGAAATCCGACCGTTGGTACACGTGTCAGTTCCTTAGTGACCCAGGGTCATTTCGGACAAATCAGGTCGGGTTGCCTAGTGGCTATAAATAGCCCACCCCTACCCCATAAATTGGTGGCTGCTCAGAGTTAGTGCACGGCTTTTGTCGTTTGAGAGCAACCCATCTTGAAACCTTTGAGAGAGAGAAATCCTTGCGAGGATAAAGCCCAAAACACCCAGAGCCCAAAGAGTGTTTGGCATCACTGAAGTCTTTCTGTCCGCGTGACCTGAAGACTTGTTACACTTGAGGACTGTGAATCCTCCAGCTGGTTAGGCGTCGCGTTCTGAGCATCCAAGAGTCATTGTGGATTGCCGGTGAATGAAGTCTGTGAAGGTTTGGAAGTCTACCTGGAAGACTTACCGGAGTGATTGGGCAAGGTCTAGGTGTCCTTAGCTCAAGGTTAATAAGGTGAAGACGCGGTCTTCTGAGTTGAATCTCAGCCTCCCTAACCAGTCGTACAGTTGTCACAGCAAATGGAACCGATCCAACAAATCCTTGTCCTCACCAAGCATCTGGTTCTATCTCTTCCCTCACTTATTTACAGTTTGTCTTCATGAAGTCATTTGCATGCTTGCCTGATCTGTTTGACTTCACTATGTGAAGAATATTGTGTTTGGCTTTATACTATCTTCCATCTTGATCCATGTAGGTGTCAAAACGGGCGGATCTCGGGTAGGGGGTCCCGAACTATGCGTCTAAGGCGGATGGTAACAGGAGGCGGGGGACACAATGTTTACCCAGGTTCGGGCCCTCTCGATGGAGGTAATACCCTACTTCCTGCTTGATTGATTTTGATGATATGAGTATTACAAGAGTTGATCTACCACAAGATCGTAGATGCTAAACCCTAGAAGCTAGCCTATGATTTTATGATTGTTGTTGTCCGGACTAAACCCTCCTGTTTATATAGACACCGGAGGGGGCTAGGGTTACACAGAGTCGGTTACAAGGGAGGAGATCTAAATATCCGAATTGCCAAGCTTGCCTTCCACGCAAAGGAGAGTCCCCTCCGGACACGGGACGAAGTCTTCAATCTTGTATCTTCCACTACTAGGAAAAGGGCTATAGATGATACTGCCACTAATGGCGCACCAGACATGTGGTGCGCCACTACTATATAGTAATGGCGCACCATGAGTTGGTGCGCCATTAGTGTGGTAGACACTGATGGCGCTCCAGACCCACGGTGCGCCATTAGTAACAAATTATTTTTCCACAAATACTAATGGCGCACCAGGTAAGAGTGCACCATTACTAGTTTAACTAGTAATGGCGCACCACCAACACAGTACGCCACTACTATTTTTTTTGCAAAACTACTAATGGCGCACCTCAATCTGGTGCGCCATTAGTAACGAGGGTTACTAATGGCGCATTTGTGGGTGGTGCGCCATTAGTAACCTGGGA
The DNA here is from genome assembly GCA_032464435.1 of Aegilops umbellulata. Taxonomy (NCBI): domain Eukaryota; kingdom Viridiplantae; phylum Streptophyta; class Magnoliopsida; order Poales; family Poaceae; genus Aegilops; species Aegilops umbellulata. The sequence continues at coordinate 151,433,729 of CP136058.1, read as the reverse complement.
CCAGCTAGATATTTTGGACAGCCACACTTACACACTCACTTTCCCCACTTCATTCTCTCCACCTCCTTCTCCAAGCTAGTGTCGGCTGCCTCCTCCTCCTCACCTCATTTGCACCATAGATTCATCAAAATTAAGTGGTTAAATTACCTTTTTTTGATAGCTAAGTAAGGGGAAAGCTATCTTTATGTTGTAGATCTACTTTTTTTCTCCCTAGCTCGCTCCAACAACGAGCACATGCACTTATTATGGCCTTGCTAGATCTATGTATGTTTGTAGTGTTGCATATGTTTGTGGTGTTGCATATATGTTTGGTTTTGCAGGTACCGGTATTTGAAATGCGATAGTGGCCAATATTTTGCCGGAATGTTGATTCATTTCCATTTCGGTGAGAATTTTGGCACTATGCATTCTTTTTGGTCCTATTTTTAAGGAAAGTCATGCCAAAAATTTTCTTGGTTCTAAAATATCATTTTGCTCTACCCCGCAGGCGACCATGGTTTGCACGATGACCGAAGGCATCGTGAATAGGTTTTCGAGCATCGCGAAGGCCGAGATGCTTCAAAAGAACGAGATGGAGATAAGATGTCCGTGTCGAAGATGCAAGCTAAAGAGCCTTATTGCGGACCCGGATTCCGAGCAGGTGCGGGACCACCTGCTCTTGCGTGGTTTCATGGATGGCTATCGGTGGCAAGGTGATGAAGATGACTATGAAGTCGTCCATGGGGGGCGGACAAGAAATGAGGAAAGGCAGCAAGACAACCACCGCGGCGAGGGCGGGCGAGAAGATGAAGAATCTCCAGGACATGATCACGACAGTGATGCTATACACAGTCATCATGTAGAAGAGCCAGACATGATGATGAGGAAGATCAAGACGAAGGGCATGATCATGAAGATGAAGATGCCGGAGCAGACGATGATGGAGGCTGGGTGCAGGACCCTCATATTCAAGAGCTGCTTCTCAAGCAGACGGATAACGCAAGAGATGATGCCCGAGAGAAAGCCAAGCTGGATCAACTGGAGATAGACGCGGTTACTCCATTGTATGAAGGATGCAGGCCCAAGGATACCCGCCTGAAAGTAACGCTCATGGCTCTGGAGATGAAGGTAGAACACAAAATGACCGACGCATGCTTCGACGAGAAGATGTCATTCTGGCATAAATGTCTTCCCAAGGGGAACAAATACCCGACCAGTTTCTAGGAGGCGAAGAAAATCATGTGTCCTCTGGATTTACCGCACGTGAAATACCATGTGTGCATGAACAATTGCATCATTTATCGGGGCGAGCACGCGGAGTCTACCATATGTCCGGTGTGCGGCGTCACTCGATACAAGAAGAGGAAGAAAGCTCCTCAAAAAGTGGTGTGGTACTTTCCGATCACTCCTCGTCTGCAGCGGTATTTCGTGGACCCTAAGGTAGCAAAGCTCCTGCGTTGGCACGCAGATAGTGAGGAGAAGAAGCGAGAAGATGACGAAAATAATCCGAAGATAAATAAAAAAGACAAGATGCTGAGTCACCCTAAGGATGCGAGCCAGTGGCAAGCGTTGAACTTCGAAGACCCAGAATTTAGGAACGATCCAAGGAACATCATGCTGGGCACGAGCACCGATGGAGTCAATCTGTTTGGCAGCCAGAGAAGCACACATAGCACCTGGCCTGTGTTTGTGTCGATGTACAACCTTCCCCCCTGGTTGTGCATGAAGAGGAAGTAGATTCACATGAGTATGCTAATTGAAGGGCCGAAACAACCAGGGAACGACATCAATCTGTATCTGGGGCTGCTGAAAGAGGAGCTAGACACGCTGTGGAAAACGCCAGCCAATACGTGGGACACCGCAGAGAAAGAATATTTCCCTATGAGAGCCACACTACTCACGACGGTGCACGACTATCTTGGTTACGGATATCTCGTGGGGCAGGTGGTCCACGGATTTTCTGGATGCGTCAGGTGCATGGATGACACAACGTATCACCAGCTAGATAGAGCTCCCGGGTCTTCGAAAACCGTGTTCATGGGACATCGAAGGTGGCTTTGCGACGATGACCCGTGGAGAAAACGCAAGGATCTGTTCGATGGTGAAACCGAACCCCGAAGACGCCCGCGTACGAGGAGCGGCGAGGAAATAGACGAGTTGTTGAAAAATTGGAAAGATTGCCCACTGCCCGGAAAGAAGGAAAAGACGCCGGAGCCGGGAAAGAAGCGAAAGGCGCCAGAGCCGCTGCTGAAGGTATGGAAAACGAGGTCTGTTTTCTGGGACATGCCGTACTGGAAGATCCACCGTGTGCCTCACAGCCTTGATGTCATGCATATCACGAAGAACGTGTGCGAGAGTTTGCTTGGTACCCTGCTCAACATGCCAGAGAGGACCAAAGATGGGCCGAAAGCAAGGGCAGACTTGAAATCAATGGGCATCAGGGAGGAGCTTCACGCTAATAATGATGATGATGAGGCGAAGCAGGACACAAAAAGTCGTCGCAAAGGCAAAAAGGCCAAGAAGACCGGAAATGACTACCCTCCCGCGTGCTTCACTCTAAGTCAGGAGGAGATCGAGCAGTTTTTCACCTGCCTCATAGGACTAAAACTTCCTTACAGTTACGCAGGGAAGATAAGCAGATACTGTCGGATTTCGGGCTCCGGTAGACCCTTGAGGTTCGAACACTAGGGTGCGCATGAAAATTTCGCCTTCTACCTACCTGCTCCCCACCGCCTCGCTAAGATCTAAGCCATGGAAAGAACAGCACAAGAGACATAGGGTTTGTACTAGTTCGGGCCACCATTGGGGTGTAAAACCCTACTCTAGTTTGTGGTGTGGTGGATTGCCTCTTGGGATGATGCTGATGAGCAGTACAAGGAAGAACAGCCTCGCGAGGGTCTGTTCTTGGCTGGCGCGATGAACTGCTAGGAGGAGTTCAGTCACCCTTCTATCTCTCTCTCCCTGTTCTCTGTATATGCCTCTACCCTAGGGGTGGCTAGTCCTATTTATAGGCAAAGGCCCTGGGCCTCTTCCCAAATATTGAGCGGGAAGGGCGCCAACAATTGGCCATTTTGAAGGGGAACATCTGGTACACTTATCCTGACTAAAGTTGGTCCTCGCCTGCCAAAGGCTCTGGTGGTGACGCTGGCTTGGGCTCCACAATGACTTCCTCCCTGCCGTTGGGCTGGTCTTGGTCTCGTTGCACCAAAACGGGTGCCTTTGCTTGATGCTCTCGCGTGCGCTTATTCCCTTTGCACCAAAGAGGAAAGGAGGACATTGCGCGGGCTGGCGCCCGCCTAGCGCCCTTGGTCGTCATGGCTTGCATCACGGGCACCTCGTGAGGTACCCCACCTTTATCTCTCCGCCTCCTCGCGAGCCAGCCTGATGAGGCCGTGCCTGAGGAGGCTTCGTGTCGTCCGCCCCGCGAGGCTTGGCCCCTCGCGAGGGGCTTGGATCTGTGTTCATGAAGATGGGCCGTGCTGCCCCCCCTTTGAGCCACGCTGCAGGCCGCAGGCAGGCAAGTCTGGGGACCCCCGTTCCCAGAATGCCGACAGTAGCCCCGGGCCCAAGGCGCGTCCGGACTTGGCCGTGCAGGGAGGCAAAAGGGCAAGGGCAAAGCGCCGCGGGCCCTAACAGCCTGCGGCCTTGGGCGCCGCGTGGTGGTTTATTGGACGCGGGCGTCTCCACTTCCCCACGACGCCTCGGCAACTGCACGGATTGGACAAGTCCCGGCATGCAAAGCGGGTCATGATTACCTGCGATCGTGGAGGCCGACGGTTGGCCCTCGCCGGCTATAAGTACGGAGCGGCGCGCGCCCTTCTAGTTCATCCCCCCTTTCTTCTCCTTCTTCTTCATGGCTCCGTCGAGGAGGTTCTCGGCCGTAGAGAAGGGGAAGGCTCGCCAAGTTGAGCCTGCCTCTCCCCCGCCCAAGCGCGGCTGAGGGCGCCCTCGCAAACATCCCGTGGCCACCATGGCAGCTCCCCATGGCCGTGGAGATGATTTCCAGCATGGTGACGGGCGGACAGCTGCGGCCGGGGGGCGCGCTTCGGTCGCTCTTTCCCCTAGGCTGCGTTTTCGCGCTGCAGAGGTGTTGCCGGAGTTTGTTGTGCGGTCATTGATAGTGCGCCATTGCTATCTAAAAAAATTCTAATGGCGCACCGCTCTGGGGTGCGCCATTGCTATCTAGAAAAAAACATTCTAGTGGCGCACCGCTCAGGGGTGCACCATTAGTAATCTTCCCCCTAGCTCTACCTAGCCCGACCCCTTCGTCCCTCCCTCTCGCCAGATCTAGTTCCCCCCCGCGCGCTGCCTCGACTGTCAGGACCCCGATCCTACGCCACATCGATCCAGCGTGTAACACATCATATCCCTTTGCGGCCTCACGCACGGTACTCCCACGGGTGCCACCTTACTTGGCCCGGGACCGTTTGCGCCTTTTGGCTCACGTATATGATAGTATCGCTAGCATCCATATGACAGAGAACCCGGGCCGACATGGCTAGTCGTGAACCCAAAGCGGCGCTAGCCTATGAGGACAGGCATACATGAATCACATCGAGCATGTCGGTCATCAACGTATTTATTCGGGCTGTAGCACTGGGCTAACAGGACTCCGGTAACCCGGGCTGTAGCAGGCTAGGCAGGACTCCGAATAACAGCGCGTGACGTTTCCCCGAAGGGACAGACATAGGAACGACGTGAAACACATGCCGGCCAGTCAAGTGTCCAAGCAGTAGTGCTGGGCTAGCAGGACTCCGGTGAACCGGGCTGTAGCGGACTACTATCGCTCAGAAGCACAAGACTTACATTTCCACATATGAAAGGCTGCCAAGGATAAACAACTAGATAGTCGGATCCCACTCATACCAAGCATTTCAATCATACACACAATATGCCCGATATGAGTAAATACAACATGGCATCACAACAGTACTCTACGACTCAAGTACTTTATTTAGAAGGCTCCGAGGAGCCATACATATCATCCATACAGATAGGGGTCACATGACCCAACACTCAAGTCATACAAACATACAAGCACATGCGGAAGCAAAGTAGTCTGAGTACAGACACTAGAAAGAAAGAAGGCTTGACAAAGCCTGTCTATCTAGAACGACCCTTCACAAGTCTTGGATCACCACCAGGGTGATAAGTCACTCGTCAACGTCGAGGTCTACATAGAACCCATCAGAGGGGTTGGTGCAGTCGTCTGAAAAACATGATTAAAGCAACATGAGTACGGAGGTACTCAGCAAGTCTTACAACAGGAACCTACTGTACATGCACATTCTCAAGAAGGAAGTGGGGTTATTGCAGCAAGCCAGCTTTGACTCTTGGCTAAGCTATCCTACGATAGACACCACTTGTAAATCATTTGTCGCACACGAGTCCACTATCACCAACACAATACCCCACCGTGGAATCTCTCTCGACCTCATACGAGAGGGCCATCCGCGGTACTCACACTTATCTTGAGGATTTTAGTAGTATCCATTTAACTTGTCTATGAACTGATATAGGCAACCCAGAAGTCCATTACCGCGGACACGGCTATTCGAATAGATCATTTATAACCCTGCAGGGGTGTACTTCTTCACACATGTTTCCACCACTTAGCGTCTGCACACGACATGTGCTCGGCAGACTTCAAGCGAAAGCCGACGTGGGTGTAGACCACGACCTACCTAAACACTCAAGTCTCTAGTCCAGGTTTATCGCCTATTCGGGTTCCATCCGCAGGGAGTCCGGCCGAGGTTTCCACTAACGGCCCCGAACGATGTGAACAGGGTTCCGAGACACCAAACGGGCGCCCGGTTGACCCAGCCACGTGCCTACCGCAACACAGCCCACCCCGATGGTCAGCGCCACGTGCGGCCCCCAGCATACTACAAACACCAGAAACTACTTGCAACTCCTGGACAGAGAACAAGGGTGGTTAAGAAGTCGAGCGGGGTCATATTTCAGGGCCCAATGTGTGGTAGTAACTGTATCATGGATCACAAACACAGATCTCAGTTCTTAAGGACGGCCTCAATGAAACAACCCACCATGTACTCCTACATGGCCTCTCATCGATTCCTTTACCAAATCGTATTCAACACTTCACTCTTGTCACTGACACAACCTTTCACTCCAGTTCATCATCCCGATGAGCCAGACCTGACACAACTCTAAGCATAGCAAGCATAGCATGGTAGGAACACACACACATGTATTGGCCCAATCAACTCCTACACATGCTAGTGGGTTTCATCTAGTTACTGTGGCAATGACAGGTCATGCAAAGGAAGTGGGTTCAACTACCGCGACACACAGCAGTTTGAAACGCGTTGTCTTAATGCAGTAAACGAGAGCAGAAGCGAGAACATGGGTTTGTATCGGAATGATCAATGGGTTGCTTGCCTGATGGAGTGGTCGTGGGATACTGCCCTTCAGTTGGATACTCGGAGATATCCTCGGTGGCAGAACCTACCACGATGAACACATCGGAACACAATCAATACATGGCGATATGCAACAATATGATGCATGCTATGACATGGCAATATGAATGTGTCCTGACCTAGTGCAAGTTAAACCAGAAGGGAATGAACCCATTTGAACCAAAGATTCAAATGGAAACTCATTTATTAGGATCATATTAGTGTATCATCTTGTAATGCCTAAACAGTGGGTTTAACCTGTTCTGACATGCATGAAACCAGCACCAATGGATAGCTTGGATTTTTCTGATCATTTTTCATATATAGAACTTTGCATTTGGAGTTACAGATAATTTTCTACGAATTTTTGAAGTTTGAACTATTTTCTGGATTTTCCTGTATAAGAATAAATCCAGTAATTAATTAATTGCATCAGCATGAGGTCAGCGTGACGTCAGGGGTCAACGGGGTCGTCCAGGTCAAACTGACCAGTGGGACCCGCATGTCAGTAGTTAGTTTAACTAATTAACTTTAATTAGAACTAATCTAATTAGTTAACAGGGGGGCCCCACCTATCATTGACTTAGGGGAGTCAATGAGGGCCCACCCGTCAACGGTCAAGGGTCAACTCGCCGGCGTCTAGCCGCCGGCGAGGCCAGACGTGGCGGGGCAAAGTGGATTTGGCCGTTCCGGCCACCAAATGGGGCGCGGAAGGCATCTACGCGCTCCTGGGAACGAGTCGCGGCTACTGGTGGAGTTAGTTGGGGTCGGGGTGGCCGGAGTTGGCGCCGGCGACGAGTTTGGCAGCACCGGGGCTCGGGTGAAAGTGAAACCGGGGCTACGGGGCACGGCGAGGCGCGTGGAGTGGTGCGTTGGGCCCCTGGGTGTGCGGTGAGGCTAGTGGACAAGGTGGTGCGGCCGTTGGGTGGCCGGAGCCTCGTCGGCGACGAGCTCCGCGGCGGTGCATGCGGGCGAGCTACATGTAATTGCTACGGGGCTCGAGAGAGAGAACGGGGAGGATGGGAAGGTGGCCAGGGTCACGGTGATTGCAGCGAGCGTCGAGGCGGGCTCGGGGAAGGTCGGAGCTGAGCGAGGCGATGATGGCGATCTCGGCGGCCGGAGTTGGGGAAGACGGGGTCGGGGGCGATTCCAGAGCGGGCGAGCGCTCGGGGCTCGTCCTGCTCGAAGAAGAGGAGGGTGGCGGAGCTCGTGGACATGGTGGGGTGGCGCGGGGACGATGGAGAGCGCGCCTACGGCGTAGGTGCGGCGGCGGTGGCGTCGGCCATGGCGAAGGGGAGCGAGGGAGGCGAGGCAGAGGCGAATGGCGTGTCCAGGGGCTCGGGGCGACGACGTGGAGCGCGTCCAGGCCAGCGGGGCGACGAGGAGATGAGGCAGGGCGGCGAGGAGCTGCGTGGCGCACGCTGAGCTCGCCGTCGAGCACCTGCGTGCCTGCCTGGCCGAGCCAAGCAGCTCGCTGGCTCGACAGCTGGGCTGGGCCGGCAGGTGGGCCGGTTGGCAGGCGCCAGGTAAGTTTCCTTTTTATTTTTTTCCTTTTCTATTTTTCTGTAACTTTGTGGACTTATTAAAAATACCAAAACACTTCTAAAAATCACCAAACTTCATCTGGTCCTTAGTTAGAATAATTCCAGCAAGGAACATTTTAGTTTGGAGATATTTGAGCATTTGAAAAATTTTATAAATTTAAAATGCCCAAATTCAAATACTTATGCATTAACTCAATGACCTGCTGTTGACCTAGAAAAATATGCACCATTTTTGCCAGAGGTTTCAACCCAAGACAAAGAGAGTGAACATTTTAGAAGGGCATTTCAGGTTCATTGAGAATATTTTTAGTAAACCCTAGTTGATTTCAGGAGGGGTGCTCGGGGTTCTGCCTTCCCCATTTCAAATTTCTGTCAAAAGTAAACATGATGCACACTCTAATGCATGAGCTAGGTGGGATGTGACAACTCACCCCCACTCAAAAGAATCTCGTCCCGAGATTTAGGATCTGTCGGAAAGAAGGTGGGGTACTCAAGTCGAAGACGATCCTCCCTTTCCCATGTAGCTTCTTGCTCGGAATGGTGTGACCATTGAACCTTGAGAAACTTGATATTGTGGCGTCGAGTGGTACGCTCGGCTTGATCAAGGATACGGACGGGGTATTCCTGATAAGTGAGGTTATCTTGGAGATCAAGCGTTTCGTGGTCCACTCCACGGATAGGATCCGCGAAGCAATGCCTGAGTTGAGAAACGTGGAAGACGGCATGAACTCTGGAGAGATGCGGAGGTAGTTCCAATTGGTAGGCAACTTCTCCTCGTTTGGCAAGAATGCGAAAAGGTCCAATGTAACGAGGAGCCAATTTGCCTTTGATACCGAATCGATGGGTTCCCTTTAAAGGTGTAACCCGAAGGTAAGCCATCTCGCCGACTTCATAAGCCATGGGCTTATGCTTGCGGTCATACTGACTCTTTTGTCGGGATTGGGCGGTTTTCAACTTCTCACGAATAAGGCGAACCTGCTCTTCTGCATCCTGGATCATGTCCGGGCCAAAGAGTTGTCTCTCGCCGGTTTCTGACCAGTTAAGAGGCGTTCGACATTTTCGTCCATAGAGAACTTCGAAAGGGGCTTTGCCCAAGCTAGCTTGATAACTATTGTTATAAGCGAACTCGGCGAATGGTAGGCACTTCTCCCAATTTATACCGAAAGAGATGACAGAAGCTCGGAGCATATCCTCCAGAATTTGATTGACTCGTTCTACTTGACCACTTGATTGAGGATGGAAGGCGGTGCTAAAGGAAAGTCGAGTCCCCATAGCATTTTGGAAACTTTCCCAAAATCGAGAGGTGAAAAGACTGCCACGATCAGAATTAATTTCCAATGGAACACCATGGAGAGACACTATTCGAGAGATGTACAAATCAGCTAGCTGGCTAGCGGTTATACTCTCGCGAACAGGTAGGAAGTGGGCTACTTTGGAAAGACGATCGACAACAACGAAGATAGCATTATTCCCTCTTTTGGTTCTGGGAAACCCGGTAATGAAATCCATACCGATTTTATCCCATTTCCATTCAGGAATCTCCAATGGTTGAAGGGTGCCAGCAGGCCTTTGATGCTCTGCTTTAACACGACGACAGACGTCGCAAGTTGCAATGTATTGAGCGATTTCTCTCTTCATCCTAGTCCACCAAAACCTCCAGCGTAGGTCTTGATACATTTTAGTACTACCGGGATGAATGGTGAGAGGGGATTCATGAGCTTCCTTAAGGATCAATTGTCGTAAATGTTGTTTCTTGGGAACCACCAAGCGGTTCTCGAAGAGGACAACACCTCGTTCATCCATGGAAAAACATTTAGCAACTCCGCTAGCGATGTTTTCCTTAACCCGAGATATGCCCTTATCGCGCTTCTGGGCAGCTATGATTTGATCCGTAAGGTTAGGTTTCGCCACCAGGGTGGAAAGGAATCCTCGAGGAACAATGTGAAGGTTAAGCTTACGAAATTCCTTGTGGAGAAATGGTTGACCTTGTTGTAACATCAGATTGTTACAATAAGATTTACGACTTAGTGCATCGGCCATGACATTGGCTTTGCCTGGGGTGTAGGTTATTCCTAAGTCGTAATCCGAGATCAACTCGACCCAACGTCTTTGCCTGAGATTCAAATCCGGTTGGGTGAAGATATATTTCAAACTTTGGTGATCAGTGTAGATTTCGCAACGATTACCCAGAAGGTAATGTCGCCAGGTTTTGAGTGCATGGACTACTGCTGCAAGCTCTAGATCATGTGTGGGATAATTATCCTCATGTGGACGCAACTGTCGAGATGCGTAGGCAATCACATGACGATCTTGCATGAGTATGCAACCTAGTCCTTGTCGCGAGGCGTCGCAATAGATAACAAAGTCCTTAGAGAAATCTGGTGGTACCAGTACGGGAGCAGATGTCAGGCGTCTTTTCAGTTCCTGAAAGCTGAACTCGCACTGTGGGGTCCACTCGAACTTTTTATCTTTCTTGAGGAGTTCGGTTAGAGGCTTAGCAACCTTGGAGAAATTCTCGACGAAGCGGCGGCAATAGCTCGCCAAACCAAGAAAACTCCGAACTTGCTTGACCGTTTCAGGTGGAGTCCAGTCAAGGACAGCTTGAACTCGCTCGGGATTGACAGCAATGCCCTTACCAGAGATTACATGGCCCAGATAGGTCACTTTTGGCAACCAGAATTCGCACTTGGAGAATTTGGCATAAAGGCGATGCTCTCGAAGTTTCATCAATACTAGCCTTAGATGTTCGGCATGTTCTTCCTCATTCTTGGAGTAGATGAGTATATCATCGAGGTATACCACGACGAATTTATCCAAGTACTCCATGAAGATCGATTTCATTAACCGAGAGAAGGTGGCTGGAGCATTGGTTCAACCGAAGGACATGACGGTGTACTCGTATTGGCCGTAACGAGTAACGAAAGCCATTTTGGGAATGTCCCCGTTCTTGATTTTGATTTGATGGTAGCCCAACCTCAAATCCATCTTGGAAAAGACTGAGGATCCAGCAAGTTGGTCATACAGGTCGTTGATCCTGGGGAGCGGATACTTGTTCTTGATAGTGACCAAATTGACCGGTCGATAATCCACAACCATCCGATCCGTTCCATCCTTCTTCTTGACGAAGAGGACGGGGCAAGCCCATGGAGATGAACTAGGACGGATGAAACCTTTTTGCAAGGACTCATCGAGTTGTTTCTTAAGCTCAGCTAGTTCTAGGGGTGCCATCTTATAAGGTCTTCTAGAGATTGGGACGGTTCCTGGTACAAGGTCTATTACGAACTCGACATCTATGTCAGGTGGAACACCTGGCAGTTCCTCTGGAAAGACATCCGGGAAGTCACGGACTACCGGAATATCTTCGAGGTCTGGAAGGGGATTGGCATTTAGAGAGTAGAGCTGACGTTCTGATACTCGGGTCAAAACATTGACTGTCTTGCCCGATGGATGGGTAAGTTGGACAGTTCTAGTTGAGCAATCAATCTTGGCGTAATGAGCTGACATCCAGTCCATACCCAAGATGATGTTTATGTCCGAAGACTTGAGAGCTATTAGTGACGCGAGAAAAACCAATCTGTCGACAAGGATTTCATTTCCATGGCTGATCCTAGAGGTTTGCCATCTAGAACCGGGAGTTTGAATTTCCATGGAGGTGGGCATGTCACTAAAGGTAGTATTGTGCAATCGAGCATAGCTCTCAGAAATAAATGAATGAGATGCTCCAGTATCAAAGAGAACAGTTGCCGGGTGGCAATTAACAAGGAGCGTACCGAGAACGACGTTGGGGTCCTCTTGAGTCTCTGCAGCTGAAACGTAGTTGACATGGCCACGAGCAGTGGTGGCTGGCTTGGCGACAAGCACCTTTGCTGTTGACTTACCACGGCCAACAGACTTTCCGAACTGACTGGGGTTGTTCTGGGGACACTCACAGATGTAGTGGCCCGGCTCACCACACTTGAAGCAAGTTATCGAATTGGGGCGTGGAGCAGCATTGGCAGTGGGGCCACCAAAAGTCTTGGGCGGCACATACTGCTGATTAGGGCGAGGCGCCTCAAAGGATGGACTCGGAGTATACCTGGGTGGCATGGCAGAATTTGGGATCCAGACCCGGCGCTTCTGAGATCCAGAGCCGGATGAAGATCCATAGTCACGAGAGTGCTTGCGTGAAGCTTCAAAATCATTCTGCCCTGTCTCGGCACTGATGGCCTTATTGACTAGCTTCGGAAAGGAAGTGCATTCATGCAGACGAAGGTCACGACGGAGCTCAGGGCTAAGTCCCTTGCGGAACCTTGCCTGCTTTTTGGCGTCGGTGGATACCTCTTCGGGAGCATAGCGTGCAAGCTTTCCAAACTCGCGACTGTACGCATCCACAGTCAGCTTCCCGTGGGTGAAGTTACAGAACTCCTCCCTCTTGCGATCCATAAGACCTTCCGGGATATGATGCTCACGAAAAGCGGCACTGAAATCAGCCCAAGTAGTGAGTTGGCCGACCGGGCGCATAGCTTCATAATTCTCCCACCAAAGGCTGGCAGGGCCTTCAAGGTGATAGGCAGCAAAGGTGACCTTATCATCTTCAGCTACGTTGGCAGAACGTAGCTTGTGAGCGATGCTGCGGAGCCAGTCATCCGCATCGAGAGGTTCGATGGAATGATTGAACTTTGGCGGGTACAGCTTGACAAAGTCATTGATGGACACTGGATTGATCCTCTGCTGGCGTGCAGTGTTCTGCTCAATCCGCTCTAACAAGCGGTTGGTGTCGCGCCTGTTGCGCTCTGCCTCCAGCATCACTTCGGCCAGAGAAGGTGGTTGAGGCAGACTTTCCTCCCTAGGTGCACTAGCTTCTCCCTGCACCGGAGCGGCAGGGTTGCTGCGGGTGTTGACCATCCTAGGAAAACAAAACAACGATTTAAACCAGGATGGCAAAATCTGGCCAAGGGAGTGCGGAATGTAATGGATAACAAGGAATGCAGAGATGATCATCCGTATGACATGGTAATATAAAAACTGCCATATATATACCAACGGTCATACACATCATACATAGTTTAGTACAAGCTCAAGCTGAAGTACAACTGAGACGAAAGACGTTACATCTCATCGGAGGCATTCCAAGCTCCTATACATTATTTTTCTACACCTCCGGAATTGATACACACTAAGTTATATTCCACAATCACGCAGGACGGTGGACATACAACTATTACAATACTAGCGAGACTACTACTAGCTCAGGCAGCTCCGTAGTAGTCCTCATAGAAGTCACCACCCAGACCTGGAAGCGGAACATGGTCATCTGGGAACAGACGGTCCTGCGGTGCTTGTGGACCATAGGGACTTGGGTGCGGCCTCGGTCCAACAGATGGCGGCAGGAGAGGCCCACGAGGAGGGGTGATGCCTCCCACCTCACGCCATTCCATGAAGTCTGGCAGACTAGCCCGCACAGGGTACAAGTCTCTCGTGTCCATGTATCCGGCTTGCACAGCAGGTGCAAACCTCGTCAAGGTGGCCCAATGATCAGCACGAGCATTAAAGAGCTCCATACGCAAGGCCCGATTTTCACGGTCCTTATCTTCCAACATCTCAGTAGTGGTGCAAAGGAGTGAGTCCTCATGGGATGCATCACTGTACATGCCCTGAAGGTAACCATGCGCCCCAGGGAGGGATGCTGGCATGTAGCGAAATTCAGTGTTGCTCAACAAGGCAGTTCTAGCTCGCATAATGGTCATCATCGAGTAGGCTGCATCTTGAACGGACATCCCAATAGTGATCCCGAGTCCATAAGAACAGTGGAGTGGTTCCGTGGCTCCGGGATAAGATGGATATATCCTGACCGTGCACAGATATTGGCTTTGGTTAAAATCTCTAAACTGCTCTTCGACGGTGTATTCAGGGTACCATCGGTAACCTGCCTCAACCATCACTCGAACCAACATGGCGGTATGACCACATACACCGATGCAACGGGTCAGACGAACCACTTGGTTTTGGGGATGGGTAGCCATCTGAAAGCACAAAATAGTGCAAAGGCATTAGAATTTCTGGATGAAATTGGACAGCATAACGGCTGTAAATGCTCAGAAAAAGACTTGAGACATCCACAATAGTTTGCGAAACCACTCAACATCATCATATCAAGGTTCTGGTTCAATTGGCAACATACTAAACTTTAGTAGAACTGAACTGGGTTATATCCAACAATCCTATAAGTTACTACGGATTTAGTAACACGTGAACCTGATAGAGAGAAGAGAGCCTAGTCCTTAACCCACGTAGAATGAGAAAAGAATGACTCAGAATAGAGGGCATAAGGTAAAGGAGTAAAAGAGCCTTACGTTCCCTCCCACAATCAATTCCCCTACATATAACTAAAGCATTTCTAGACTCGACATCGACCAGTTTGGCTTAGCGAACCTACAGGCAGTCCGGCTCTGATGCCAACGCTGTCAGGACCCCGATCCTACGCCACATCGATCCAGCGTGTAACACATCATATCCCTTTGCGGCCTCACGCACGGTACTCCCACGGGTGCCACCTTACCTGGCCCGGGACCGTTTGCGCCTTTTGGCTCACGTATATGATAGTATCGCTAGCATCCATATGACAGAGAACCCGGGCCGACATGGCTAGTCGTGAACCCAAAGCGGCGCTAGCCTATGAGGACAGGCATACATGAATCACATCGAGCATGTCGGTCATCAACGTATTTATTCGGGCTGTAGCACTGGGCTAACAGGACTCCGGTAACCCGGGCTGTAGCAGGCTAGGCAGGACTCCGAATAACAGCGCGTGACGTTTCCCCAAAGGGACAGACATAGGAACGACGTGAAACACATGCCGGCCAGTCAAGTGTCCAAGCAGTAGTGCTGGGCTAGCAGGACTCCGGTGAACCGGGCTGTAGCGGACTACTATCGCTCAGAAGCACAAGACTTACATTTCCCCATATGAAAGGCTGCCAAGGATAAACAACTAGATAGTCGGATCCCACTCATACCAAGCATTTCAATCATACACACAATATGCCCGATATGAGTAAATACAACATGGCATCACAACAGTACTCTACGACTCAAGTACTTTATTTAGAAGGCTCCGAGGAGCCATACATATCATCCATACAGATAGGGGTCACATGACCCAACACTCAAGTCATACAAACATACAAGCACATGCGGAAGCAAAGTAGTTTGAGTACAGACACTAGAAAGAAAGAAGGCTTGACAAAGCCTGTCTATCTAGAACGACCCTTCACAAGTCTTGGATCACCACCTGGGTGATAAGTCACTCGTCAACGTCGAGGTCTACATAGAACCCATCAGAGGGGTTGGTGCAGTCGTCTGAAAAACATGATTAAAGCAACATGAGTACGGAGGTACTCAACAAGTCTTACAACAGGAACCTACTATACATGCACATTCTCAAGAAGGAAGTGGGGTTATTGCAGCAAGCCAGCTTTGACTCTTGGCTAAGCTATCCTACGATAGACACCACTTGTAAATCATTTGTCGCACACGAGTCCACTATCACCAACACAATACCCCACCGTGGAATCTCTCTCGACCTCATACGAGAGGGCCATCCGCGGTACTCACACTTATCTTGAGGATTTTAGTAGTATCCATTTAACTTGTCTATGAACTGATATAGGCAACCCAGAAGTCCATTACCGCGGACACGGCTATTCGAATAGATCATTTATAACCCTGCAGGGGTGTACTTCTTCACACATGTTTCCACCACTTAGCGTCTGCACACGACATGTGCTCGGCAGACTTCAAGCGAAAGCCGACGTGGGTGTAGACCACGACCTACCTAAACACTCAAGTCTCTAGTCTAGGTTTATCGCCTATTCGGGTTCCATCCGCAGGGAGTCCGGCCGAGGTTTCCACTAAAGGCCCCGAACGATGTGAACAGGGTTCCGAGACACCAAACGGGCGCCCGGTTGACCCGGCCACGTGCCTACCGCAACACAGCCCACCCCGATGGTCAGCGCCGCGTGCGGCCCCCAGCATAGTACAAACACCAGAAACTACTTGCAACTCCTGGACAGAGAACAAGGGTGGTTAAGAAGTCGAGCGGGGTCATATTTCAGGGCCCAATGTGTGGTAGTAACTGTATCATGGATCACAAACACAGATCTCAGTTCTTAAGGACGGCCTCAATGAAACAACCCACCATGTACTCCTACATGGCCTCTCATCGATTCCTTTACCAAATCGTATTCAACACTTCACTCTTGTCACTGACACAACCTTTCACTCCAGTTCATCATCCCCATGAGCCAGACCTGACACAACTCTAAGCATAGCAAGCATAGCATGGTAGGAACACATACACATGTATTGGCTCAATCAACTCCTACACATGCTAGTGGGTTTCATCTAGTTACTGTGGCAATGACAGGTCATGCAAAGGAAGTGGGTTCAACTACCGCGACACACAGCAGTTTGAAACGCGTTGTCTTAATGCAGTAAACGAGAGCAGAAGCGAGAACATGGGTTTGTATCGGAATGATCAATGGGTTGCTTGCCTGATGGAGTGGTCGTGGGATACTGCCCTTCAGTTGGATACTCGGAGATATCCTCGGAGGCAGAACTGTCACATCCTACCTAGTTCATGCATTAGAGTGTGCATCATGTTTTCTTTTGACAAGAAAATTGAAATGGGGAAGGCAGAACCCCCAGCACCCCTCCTGAATCAACTAGGATTTACTAAAAATATTTTCAATGAACCTGAAATGCCCTTCTAAATGTCCATCATTTTTTGCCTTGGTTCAGAACCTCTGCCAAAAGTGGTGCATAATTTTCTAGGTCATCCTAAGGTTTTTTGAATTAAGTTATAAGTATTTGAATTTGGGCATTTAAAATTCATAAAATATTTTAAATGTTCAAATATTCCTAAACTGAAATGTTTCATGTTGTTTATACTTTAAATAGTATGCATGAGCAGTTTGGGGATTTTTGGAGTTGTTTAAGTATTTTAAATAAGTCCACAAAGTTGCAGAAATAATAGAAAAAGAAAACAGTTAATCAGAGGAAAACTAACCTGGACGCTACCCACCTGCCGGCCCACCTGGCGGCCCAGCACTGTGCTGGCCCGCGCCAGCCAGCTGCTTTGTCCCCGCCAGGCAGGCAGGGAGCTGACGCCGGCGAGCGCGAGCTCGCCACGGCGCCAGCAGCTTGCCGCCTCGCGCGCCTGGACGCTGGGCGACCCCCACGTCACACCCCCGACCCCGTGGACACCTCACTCCTCCCCCCTGCCCTCTCTCTCGCTCCCTCTCGGTCATGGCCGACGCTGCCGCGCCCGCGCCGCCGTGAAACCACGCTCCCCGTCGCCCCCGTGCCACTCCATCGTGTCCTACAGCTCCGCCACTCCCTCTTGCTTCGCCCCACCGAGCCACACGACGCCGGAGCCTCTGCATCGTCCTCACCGCCGTCGTCTTCAACCTCGGGCCGCCAGATCGCCGTCGCCGTCCCGACCGCACCAAGGTTTCCCCGAGCACGCTGACCCTCTCTGCTGCTTCTCAGTGAGCTGCTGAGCCTACCCATCCTCCTCTCTCTCCTTCTAACGCCACATAGCGAGTACACGGAGCTCGCCGCACGCACCGCCGCGGAGCTCGTCGCTGACGTGTCTCCGGGCCAACTCCGGCCACCTCACCATGTCTAACATACTCACCGCACACCCAGGGCCCCGAAGCATCACTCCACGCGCCTCGCCGTGCCCCGCAGCCCCAGTTTCACCTTCACCCGAGCCCCGGCACCGCCAAACTCGTCGCCGGCGCCAACTCCGGCCACCCCGACCCCAACCAACTCCACCAAGAGTTGCGGGTCAGCTCCCGCATCACGTAGACGTGCTCCGCCGTCGATTTGGTCGCCGGAGCACGAATCTGCACTTCCTCCGCCGCGTCTGGACGTCGCCGGCGGCTCAACGCCGGCGGAGTTGACCCGTTGACCCCCTGGGTCTATGACATGTGGGCCCCGCCCGCTAACTAATCCAAGTTTAGGAATAATCTAATCTATTTAATCTAATGACCCTGACACGCGGGACCCACGCGTCAGGTTTGACCTGGACCGGGTCTGTTGACTTGCTGAGGTCAGCATGACCTCATGCTGACGCAGTAATTTTATTTACTGGAATTAATTTTATACAGGAAAATCCAGAAATTAGTTCAAACTTCAAAAATTCATAGAAAATTATCTATAACTCCAAATGCAAAGTTTTATATATGAAAAATTATCAGAAAAATCCAACCTATCCATTGGTACTGGTTTCATGCATGTCAGAACAAGTTAAACCCACTGTTTAGGCATTACAAGTTGTTACACTAATATGATCTTCTTTAATGAGCTACCATTTGAATCTTTGGTTCAAATGGGTTCATTCCCTTCTGGTTTAACTTGCACTAGGTCAGGACACATTCATATTGCCATGTCATAGCATGCATCATATTGTTGCATATCGCCATGTTTTGATTGTGTTCCGATGTGTTCATCGTGGTAGGTTCTGCCTCCGAGGATATCTCCGAGTATCCAACTGAAGGGCAGTATCCCACGACCACTCCATCAGGCAAGCAACCCATTGATCATTCCGATACAAACCCATGTTCTCGCTTCTGCCCTTGTTTACTGCATTAAGACAACGCGTTTCAAACTGCTGTGTGTTGCGGTAGTTGAACCCACTTCCTTTGCATGACCTGTCATTGCCACAGTAACTAGATGAAACCCACTAGCATGTGTAGGAGTTGATTGAGCCAATACATGTGTGAGTGTGTTTCTACCATGCTATGCTTGCTATGCTTAGAGTTGTGTCAGGTCTGGCTCATCGGGATGATGAACTGGAGTGAAAGGTTGTGTCGGTGACAAGAGTGAAGTGTTGAACACGATTTGGTAAAGGAATCGATGAGAGGCCATGTAGGAGTACATGGTGGGTTGTTTCATTGAGGCCGACCTTAAGAACTGAGATCTGTGTGTGTGATTTAAGGTTCAGCTACTACCACACATTGGGATCCTTAATTGACTCTCTCGGCTTCTTGATCACGCTTGTCCTCTGTCCAGGAGTTGCAAAGTAGTTTCTGGTGTTTGTAGTATGCTGGGGGCCGCACGCAGCGCTGACCATCGGGGTGGGCTGTGTTGCGGTAGGCACGTGGCCGGGTCAACCGGGCGCCCGTTTGGTGTCTCGGAACCCTGTTCACATCGTTCGGGGCCGTTAGTGGAAACCTCGGCCGGACTCCCTGCGGATGGAACCCGAATAGGCGATAAACCTGGACTAGAGACTTGAGTGTTTAGGTAGGCCGTGGCCGACACCCTCGCTGGGCTTCCGCTTGAAGGTTGCCGAGTACATGTCGTGTAAACGGCGATAAGTGGTGAGAGCGTGTGTGAAGAAGTACACCCCTGCAGGGTATAAATCTATTCGAATAGCCGCGTCCGCGGTAAAGGACTACTTGGTCACCTATACAGTTCATAGATAAGTTAAATGGATACTACTAAAAATCTCAAGATAAGTGTGAGTACCGCGGATGGCCCTCTCGTAGGATGGCGAGAGAGGATCCACGGTGGAGTATTGTGATGGTGATAGTGGACTCGTGTGCGACAAATGTTTTACAAGTGGTGTCTATCGTAGGATAGCTTAGCCAAGAGTCAAAGCTGGCTTGCTGCAACAACCCCACTACCTTCTTGAGAATGTGCATGTATAGTAGGTTCCTGTTGTAAGACTTGCTGAGTACCTCCGTACTCATGTTGCTTTAATCATGTTTTTCAGACGACTGCACCAACCCTTCTGATGGGTTCTATGTAGACCTCGACGTTGACGAGTGACTTATCACCCAGGTGGTGATCCAAGACTTGTGAAGGGTCGTTGTAGATAGACAGGCTTCGTCAAGCCTTCTTCCTTTTCTTGTGTCTGTACTCAGACTACTTTGCTTCCGCATGTGATTGTATGTTTGTATGATTTGAGTGTTGGGTCATGTGACCCCTATCTGTATGGATGATATGTATGGCTCCTCGGAGCCTTCTAAATAAAGTACTTGAGTCGTAGAGTACTGTTGTGATGCCATGTTGTATTTACTCATATCGGGCATATTGTGTGTATGATTGAAATGCTTGGTATGAGTGGGATCCGACTATCTAGTTGTTTATCCTTGGCAGCCTTTCATATGGGGAAATGTAAGTCTAGTGCTTCTGAGCGATAGTAGTCCTGCTAGCCCAGCACTACTGCTTGGACACTTGACTGGCCGGCATGTGTTTCACGTCGTTCCTATGTCTGTCCCTTCGAGGAAATGTCACGCGCTGTTATTCGGAGTCCTGCCTAGCCTGCTACAGCCCGGGTTATCGGAGTCCTGTTAGCCCAGTGCTACAGCCCGAATAAATACGTGGATGACCGACATGCTCGATGTGATTCATGTATGCCTGTCCTCATAGGCTAGCGCCGCTTTGGGTTCACGACTAGCCATGTCGGCCCGGGTTCTCTGTCATATGGATGCTAGCGACACTATCATATACGTGAGCCAAAAGGCGCAAACGGTCCCGGGCCAGGTAAGGTGGCACCCGTGGGAGTACCGTGCGTGAGGCCGCAAAGTGATATGATGTGTTACATGCTGGATCGATGTGGCTTAGGATCGGGGTCCTGACAGCGTTGGCATCAGAGCCGGACTGCCTGTAGGTTCGCTAAGCCAAGCTGGTCAATGTCGAGTCTAGAAATGCTTTAGTTATATGTAGGGGAATTGATTGTGGGAGGGAACGTAAGGCTCTTTTACTCCTTTACCTTATGCCCTCTATTCTGAGTCATTCTCTTCTCATTCTACGTGGGTTAAGGACTAGGCTCTCTTCTCTCTATCAGGTTCACGTGCTACTAAATCCGTAGTAACTTATAGGATTGTTGGATATAACCCAGTCCAGTTCTACTAAAGTTTAGTATGTTGCCAATTGAACCAGAACCTTGATATGTTGTTGTTGAGTGGTTTCGTAAACTGTTGTGGATGTCTCAATTCTTTTTCTGAGCATTTACAGCCGTTATGCTGTCCAATTTCATCCAGAAATGCTAATGCCTTTGCACTATTTTGTGCTTTCAGATGGCTACCCGTCCCCAAAACCAAGTGGTTCGTCTGACCCGTTGCATCGGTGTATGTGGTCATACCGCCATGTTGGTTCGAGTGATGGTTGAGGCAGGTTACCGATGGTACCCTGAATACACCGTCGAAGAGCAGTTTAGAGATTTCAACCAGAGCCAATATCTGTGCACGGTCAGGATATATCCATCTTATCCCGGAGCCACGGAACCACTCCACTGTTCTTATGGACTCGGGATCACTATTGGGATGTCCGTTCAAGATGCAGCCTACTCGATGATGACCATTATGCGAGCTAGAACTGCCTTATTGAGCAACACTGAATTTCGCTACATGCCAGCATCCCTCCCTGGGGCGCATGGTTACCTTCAGGGCATGTACAGTGATGCATCCCATGAGGACTCACTCCTTTGCACCACTACTGAGATGTTGGAAGATAAGGACCGTGAAAACCGGGCCTTGCGTATGGAGCTCTTTAATGCTCGTGCTGATCATTGGGCCACCTTGACGAGGTTTGCACCTGCTGTGCAAGCCGGATACATGGACACGAGAGACTTGTACCCTGTGCGGGCTAGTCTGCCAGACTTCATGGAATGGCATGAGGTGGGAGGCATCACCCCTCCTCGTGGGCCTCTTCTACCGCCATCTGTTGGACCGAGGCCGCACCCAAGTCCCTATGGTCCACAAGCACCGCAGGACCGTCTGTTCCCAGATGACCATGTTCCGCTTCCAGGTCTGGGTGGTGATTTCTATGAGGACTTCTACGGAGCCGTCTGAGCTAGTAGCAGTCTCGCTGGTATTGTAATAGTTGTATGTCCACCGTGCTGCGTGATTGTGGAATATAACTTAGTGTGTATCAACTCCGGAGGTGTAGAAAAATAATGTATAGGAGCTTGGAATGCCTCCGATGAGATGTAACGTCTTTCGTCTTAGTTGTACCTCAGCTTGAGCTTGTACTAAACTATGTATGATGTGTATGACCGTTGGTATATATATGGCAGTTTCTATGTTACCATGTCATACGGATGATCATCTCTGCATTCCTTGTTACCCATTACATTCCGCACTTCCTTGGCCAGATTTTGCCATCCTGGTTTAAATCGTTGTTTTGTTTTCCCAGGATGGTCAACACCCGCAGCAACCCTGCTTCTTCGGAGCAGGGAGAAGCTAGTGCACCTAGAGAGGAAAGTCTGCCTCAACCACCTTCTCTGGCCGAAGTGATGCTGGAGGCAGAGCGCAACAGGCGCGACACCAACCGCTTGTTAGAGCGGATTGAGCAGAACACTGCACGTCAGCAGAGGATCAATTCGGTGTCCATCAATGACTTTGTCAAGCTGTACCCGCCAAAGTTCAATCATTCCATCGAACCTCTCGATGCGAATGACTGGCTCCGCAGCATCGCCCACAAGCTATGTTCTGCCAACGTGGCTGAAGATGATAAAGTCACCTTTGCTGCCTATCACCTCGAAGGCCCTGCCAGCCTTTGGTGGGAGAATTATGAAGCTATGCGCCCGGTCGGCCAACTCACTACTTGGGCTGATTTCAGTGCCGCTTTTCGTGAGCATCATATCCCGGAAGGCCTCATGGATCGCAAGAGGGAGGAGTTCTGTAATTTCACCCAGGAGAAGCTGACTGTGGATGCATACAGTCGCGAGTTTGGGAAGCTTGCACGCTATGCTCCCGAAGAGGTATCCACCGATGCCAAGAAGCAGGCAAGGTTCCGCAAGGGACTTAGCCCTGAGCTCCGACGTGACCTTCGTCTGCATGAATGCACCTCTTTTCCGAAGCTAGTCAATAAGGCCATCAGTGCCGAGACAGGGCAGAATGATTTTGAGGCTTCACGCAAACACTTCCGTGACTATGGTTCTTCATCCGGCTCTGGATCTCAGAAGCGCTGGGTCTGGATCCCAAATACTGCTATGCCACCCAGGTATACCCCGAGGCCATCCTTTGTGGCGCCTCGTCCCAACCAGCAGTATGTGCCGCCCAAGACTTTTGGTGGCCCCACTACCAATGCTGCTCCACGCCCCAATTTGATAACTTGCTTCAAGTGTGGTGAGCCGGGCCACTACATCCGTGATTGTCCCCAGAACAACCCCAGCCAGTTCGGAAAGTCTGTTGGACGTGGTAAGTCAACAGCAAAGGTGCTTGTCACCAAGCCAGCCACCACTGCTCGTGGCCATGTCAACTACGTTTCAGCTGAAGAGACTCAAGAGGACCCCAACGTCGTTCTCGGTACGCTCCTTGTTAATTGCCATCCGACAACTGTTCTCTTTGATACTGGAGAATCTCATTCATTTATTTCTGAGAGCTATGCTCGATTGCACAATACTACCTTTTGTGACATGCCCACCTCCATGGAAATTCAAACTCCCGGTTCTAGATGGCAAACCTCTAGGATCAGCCATGGAAATGAAATTCTTGTCGACAGATTGGTTTTCCTCGCGTCACTAATAGCTCTCAAGTCTTCAGACATAAACATCATCTTGGGTATGGACTGGATGTCAGCTCATTACGCCAAGATTGATTGCTCAACTAGAACTGTCCAACTTACCCATCCATCGGGCAAGACAGTCAATGTTTTGACCCGAGTATCGGAGCGTCAGCTCTACTCTCTAAATGCCAATCCCCTTCCAGACCTCGAAGATATTCCGGTAGTCCGTGACTTCCCGGATGTCTTTCCAGAGGAACTGCCAGGTGTTCCACCTGACAGAGATGTCGAGTTCGTGATAGACCTTGTTCCAGGAACCGTCCCAATCTCTAGGAGACCTTATAAAATGGCACCCCTAGAACTAGCCGAGCTTAAGAAACAACTCGATGAGTCCTTGCAAAAGGGTTTCATCCGTCCTAGTTCATCTCCATGGGCTTGCCCCGTCCTCTTCGTCAAGAAGAAGGATGGAACGGATCGGATGGTTGTGGATTATCGACCTGTCAACTTGGTCACTATCAAGAACAAGTATCCGCTCCCCAGGATCAACGATCTGTATGACCAGCTCGCTGGATCCTCAGTCTTTTCCAAGATGGATTTGAGGTTGGGCTACCATCAAATCAAAATCAAGAACGGGGACATTCCCAAAACGGCTTTCGTTACTCGCTACGGCCAATACGAGTACACCGTCATGTCCTTCGGTTTAACCAATGCTCCAGCCACCTTCTCTCGGTTAATGAACTCGATCTTCATGGAGTATTTGGATAAATTCGTCGTGGTTTACCTCGATGATATACTCATCTACTCCAAGAATGAGGAAGAACATGCCGAACATCTAAGGTTAGTATTGATGAAACTTCGAGAGCATCGCCTTTATGCCAAATTCTCCAAGTGCGAATTCTGGTTGCCAGAAGTGACCTATCTGGGCCATGTAATCTCTGGCAAGGGC
The DNA here is from genome assembly GCA_032464435.1 of Aegilops umbellulata. Classification (NCBI taxonomy): domain Eukaryota; kingdom Viridiplantae; phylum Streptophyta; class Magnoliopsida; order Poales; family Poaceae; genus Aegilops; species Aegilops umbellulata. The sequence goes on along the minus strand of CP136058.1, from coordinate 151,409,346 downwards.
ATTGCTGTCAATCCCGAACGAGTTCAAGCTGTCCTTGACTGGACTCCACCTGAAACGGTCAAGCAAGTTCGGAGTTTTCTTGGTTTAGCGAGCTATTGCCGCCGCTTCGTCGAGAATTTCTCCAAGGTTGCTAAGCCTCTAACTGAACTTCTCAAGAAAGATAAAAAGTTCGAGTGGACCCCACAGTGCGAGTTCAGCTTTCAGGAACTGAAAAGACGCCTGACATCTGCTCCCGTACTGGTACCACCAGATTTCTCTAAAGACTTTGTTATCTATTGCGACGCCTCGCGACAAGGACTAGGTTGTATACACATGCAAGATCGTCATGTGATTGCCTACGCATCTCGACAGTTGCGTCCACATGAGGATAATTATCCCACTCATGATCTAGAGCTTGCAGCAGTAGTCCATGCACTCAAAACCTGGCGACATTACCTTCTGGGTAACCGTTGCGAAATCTACACTGATCACCAAAGTTTGAAATATATCTTCACCCAGCCGGATTTGAATCTCAGGCAAAGACGTTGGGTCGAGTTGATCTCAGATTACGACTTAGGAATAACTTACACCCCAGGCAAAGCCAATGTCATGGCTGATGCACTAAGTCGTAAATCTTATTGTAACAATCTGATGTTACAACAAGGTCAACCACTTCTCCACGAGGAATTTCGTAAGCTTAACCTTCACATTGTTCCTCGAGGATTCCTTTCCACCCTGGTGGCGAAACCTAACCTTACGGATCAAATCATTACCGCTCAGCGGTATGATAGGGGAATATCTCGGATTAAGGAAAACATCGCTAGCGGAGTTGCTAAATGTTTTTCCATGGATGAACGAGGTGTTGTCTTCTTCGAGAACCGCTTGGTGGTTCCCAAGAAACAACATTTACGACAATTGATCCTTAAGGAAGCTCATGAATCCCCTCTCACCATTCATCCCGGTAGTACTAAAATGTATCAAGACCTACGCCAAAGGTTTTGGTGGACTAGGATGAAGAGAGAAATCGCTCAATACATTGCTAGTTGCGACGTCTGTCGTCGTGTCAAAGCAGAGCATCAACGGCCTACTGGCACCCTTCAACCATTGGAGATTCCTGAATGGAAATGGGATAAAATCGGTATGGATTTCATCACCGGGTTTCCCAGAACCAAAAGAGGGAATAATGCTATCTTCGTTGTTGTCGATCGTCTCTCCAAAGTAGCCCACTTCTTACCTGTTCGCGAGAGTATAACCGCTAGCCAGCTAGCTGATTTGTACATCTCTCGAATAGTGTCTCTCCATGGTGTTCCATTAGAAATTAACTCAGACCGTGGAAGTCTTTTCACCTCTCGATTTTGGGAAAGTTTCCAAAATGCTATGGGAACTCGTCTCTCCTTTAGCACCGCCTTCCATCCTCAGTCCAGTGGTCAAGTAGAACGAGTCAATCAAATTCTGGAGGATATGCTCCGAGATTCTGTCATCTCTTTCGGTATGAATTGGGAGAAGTGCCTTCCATTCGCCGAGTTCGCTTATAACAACAGTTATCAAGCTAGCTTGGGTAAAGCTCCTTTCGAAGTTCTTTATGGACGAAAATGTCGGACGCCTCTTAACTGGTCAGAAACCGGCGAGAGACAACTCTTTGGCCCGGACATGATCCAGGATGCAGAAGAGCAGGTTCGTATTATTCGTGAGAAGTTGAAAACCGCCCAGTCTCGACAAAAGAGTCAGTATGACCGCAAGCATAAGCCTATGGCTTATGAAGTCGGCGAGATGGCTTACCTTCGGGTTACACCTTTAAAGGGAACCCATCGATTCGGTATCAAAGGTAAATTGGCTCCTCGTTACATTGGACCTTTTCGCATTCTTGCCAAACGAGGGGAAGTTGCCTACCAACTGGAACTACCTCCGCATCTCTCCAGAGTTCATGATGTCTTCCACGTTTCTCAACTCAGGCGTTGCTTCGCGGATCCTATCCGTGGGGTGGACCACGAAACGCTTGATCTCCAAGATAACCTCACTTATCGGGAATACCCCGTTCGAATCCTTGATCAAGCCGAGCGTACCACTCGACGCCGCAATATCAAGTTTCTCAAGGTTCAATGGTCACACCATTCCGAGCAAGAAGCTACATGGGAAAGGGAGGATCGTCTTCGACTTGAGTACCCCACCTTCTTTCCGACAGATCCTAAATCTCGGGACGAGATTCTTTTGAGTGGGGGTGAGTTGTCACATCCTACCTAGTTCATGCATTAGAGTGTGCATCATGTTTTCTTTTGACAAGAAAATTGAAATGGGGAAGGCAGAACCCCCAGCACCCCTCCTGAATCAACTAGGATTTACTAAAAATATTTTCAATGAACCTGAAATGCCCTTCTAAATGTCCATCATTTTTTGCCTTCGTTCAGAACCTCTGCCAAAAGTGGTGCATAATTTTCTAGGTCATCCTAAGGTTTTTTGAATTAAGTTATAAGTATTTGAATTTGGGCATTTAAAATTCATAAAATATTTTAAATGTTCAAATATTCCTAAACTGAAATGTTTCATGTTGTTTATACTTTAAATAGTATGCATGAGCAGTTTGGGGATTTTTGGAGTTGTTTAAGTATTTTAAATAAGTCCACAAAGTTGCAGAAATAATAGAAAAAGAAAACAGTTAATCAGAGGAAAACTAACCTGGACGCTACCCACCTGCCGGCCCACCTGGCGGCCCAGCACTGTGCTGGCCCGCGCCAGCCAGCTGCTTCGTCCCCGCCAGGCAGGCAGGGAGCTGATGCCGGCGAGCGCGAGCTCGCCACGGCGCCAGCAGCTTGCCGCCTCGCGCGCCTGGACGCTGGGCGACCCCCACGTCACACCCCCGACCCCGTGGACACCTCACTCCTCCCCCCTGCCCTCTCTCTCGCTCCCTCTCGGTCATGGCCGACGCTGCCGCGCCCGCGCCGCCGTGAAACCACGCTCCCCGTCGCCCCCGTGCCACTCCACCGTGTCCTACAGCTCCGCCACTCCCTCTTGCTTCGCCCCACCGAGCCACACGACGCCGGAGCCTCTGCATCGTCCTCACCGCCGTCGTCTTCAACCTCGGGCCGCCAGATCGCCGTCGCCGTCCCGACCGCACCAAGGTTTCCCCGAGCACGCTGACCCTCTCTGCTGCTTCTCAGTGAGCTACTGAGCCTACCCATCCTCCTCTCTCTCCTTCTAACGCCACATGGCGAGTACACGGAGCTCGCCGCACGCACCGCCGCGGAGCTCGTCGCTGACGTGTCTCCGGGCCAACTCCGGCCACCTCACCATGTCTAACATACTCACCGCACACCCAGGGCCCCGAAGCATCACTCCATGCGCCTCGCTGTGCCCCGCAGCCCCGGTTTCACCTTCACCCGAGCCCCGGCGCCGCCAAACTCGTCGCCGGCGCCAACTCCGGCCACCCCGACCCCAACCAACTCCACCAAGAGTTGCGGGTCAGCTCCCGCATCACGTAGACATGCTCCGCCGTCGATTTGGTCGCCGGAGCACGAATCTGCACTTCCTCCGCCGCGTCTGGACGTCGCCGGCGGCTCAACGCCAGCGGAGTTGACCCGTTGACCCCCTGGGTCTATGACATGTGGGCCCCGCCCGCTAACTAATCCAAGTTTAGGAATAATCTAATCTGTTTAATCTAATGACCCTGACACGCGGGACCCACGCGTCAGGTTTGACCTGGACCGGGTCTGTTGACTTGCTGAGGTCAGCATGACCTCATGCTGACGCAGTAATTTTATTTACTGGAATTAATTTTATACAGGAAAATCCAGAAATTAGTTCAAACTTCAAAAATTCATAGAAAATTATCTATAACTCCAAATGCAAAGTTTTATATATGAAAAATTATCAGAAAAATCCAACCTATCCATTGGTACTGGTTTCATGCATGTCAGAACAAGTTAAACCCACTGTTTAGGCATTACAAGTTGTTACACTAATATGATCTTCTTTAATGAGCTACCATTTGAATCTTTGGTTCAAATGGGTTCATTCCCTTCTGGTTTAACTTGCACTAGGTCAGGACACATTCATATTGCCATGTCATAGCATGCATCATATTGTTGCATATCGCCATGTTTTGATTGTGTTCCGATGTGTTCATCGTGGTAGGTTCTGCCTCCGAGGATATCTCCGAGTATCCAACTGAAGGGCAGTATCCCACGACCACTCCATCAGGCAAGCAACCCATTGATCATTCCGATACAAACCCATGTTCTCGCTTCTGCCCTTGTTTACTGCATTAAGACAACGCGTTTCAAACTGCTGTGTGTTGCGGTAGTTGAACCCACTTCCTTTGCATGACCTGTCATTGCCACAGTAACTAGATGAAACCCACTAGCATGTGTAGGAGTTGATTGAGCCAATACATGTGTGAGTGTGTTTCTACCATGCTATGCTTGCTATGCTTAGAGTTGTGTCAGGTCTGGCTCATCGGGATGATGAACTGGAGTGAAAGGTTGTGTCGGTGACAAGAGTGAAGTGTTGAACACGATTTGGTAAAGGAATCGATGAGAGGCCATGTAGGAGTACATGGTGGGTTGTTTCATTGAGGCCGACCTTAAGAACTGAGATCTGTGTGTGTGATTTAAGGTTCAGCTACTACCACACATTGGGATCCTTAATTGACTCTCTCGGCTTCTTGATCACGCTTGTCCTCTGTCCAGGAGTTGCAAAGTAGTTTCTGGTGTTTGTAGTATGCTGGGGGCCGCACGCAGCGCTGACCATCGGGGTGGGCTGTGTTGCGGTAGGCACGTGGCCGGGTCAACCGGGCGCCCGTTTGGTGTCTCGGAACCCTGTTCACATCGTTCGGGGCCGTTAGTGGAAACCTCGGCCGGACTCCCTGCGGATGGAACCCGAATAGGCGATAAACCTGGACTAGAGACTTGAGTGTTTAGGTAGGCCGTGGCCGACACCCTCGCTGGGCTTCCGCTTGAAGGTTGCCGAGTACATGTCGTGTAAACGGCGATAAGTGGTGAGAGCGTGTGTGAAGAAGTACACCCCTGCAGGGTATAAATCTATTCGAATAGCCGCGTCCGCGGTAAAGGACTACTTGGTCACCTATACAGTTCATAGATAAGTTAAATGGATACTACTAAAAATCTCAAGATAAGTGTGAGTACCGCGGATGGCCCTCTCGTAGGATGGCGAGAGAGGATCCACGGTGGAGTATTGTGATGGTGATAGTGGACTCGTGTGCGACAAATGTTTTACAAGTGGTGTCTATCGTAGGATAGCTTAGCCAAGAGTCAAAGCTGGCTTGCTGCAACAACCCCACTACCTTCTTGAGAATGTGCATGTATAGTAGGTTCCTGTTGTAAGACTTGCTGAGTACCTCCGTACTCATGTTGCTTTAATCATGTTTTTCAGACGACTGCACCAACCCCTCTGATGGGTTCTATGTAGACCTCGACGTTGACGAGTGACTTATCACCCAGGTGGTGATCCAAGACTTGTGAAGGGTCGTTGTAGATAGACAGGCTTCGTCAAGCCTTCTTCCTTTTCTTGTGTCTGTACTCAGACTACTTTGCTTCCGCATGTGCTTGTATGTTTGTATGATTTGAGTGTTGGGTCATGTGACCCCTATCTGTATGGATGATATGTATGGCTCCTCGGAGCCTTCTAAATAAAGTACTTGAGTCGTAGAGTACTGTTGTGATGCCATGTTGTATTTACTCATATCGGGCATATTGTGTGTATGATTGAAATGCTTGGTATGAGTGGGATCCGACTATCTAGTTGTTTATCCTTGGCAGCCTTTCATATGGGGAAATGTAAGTATAGTGCTTCTGAGCGATAGTAGTCCTGCTAGCCCAGCACTACTGCTTGGACACTTGACTGGCCGGCATGTGTTTCACGTCGTTCCTATGTCTGTCCCTTCGGGGAAATGTCACGCGCTGTTATTCGGAGTCCTGCCTAGCCTGCTACAGCCCGGGTTACCGGAGTCCTGTTAGCCCAGTGCTACAGCCCGAATAAATACATTGATGACCGACATGCTCGATGTGATTCATGTATGCCTGTCCTCATAGGCTAGCGCCGCTTTGGGTTCACGACTAGCCATGTCGGCCCGGGTTCTCTGTCATATGGATGCTAGCGACACTATCATATACGTGAGCCAAAAGGCGCAAACGGTCCCGGGCCAGGTAAGGTGGCACCCGTGGGAGTACCGTGCGTGAGGCTGCACAGTGATATGATGTGTTACACGCTGGATCGATGTGGCTTAGGATCGGGGTCCTGACAAGAACCTACCACGATGAACACATCGGAACACAATCAATACATGGCGATATGCAACAATATGATGCATGCTATGACATGGCAATATGAATGTGTCCTGACCTAGTGCAAGTTAAACCAGAAGGGAATGAACCCATTTGAACCAAAGATTCAAATGGAAACTCATTTATTAGGATCATATTAGTGTATCATCTTTTAATGCCTAAACAGTGGGTTTAACCTGTTCTGACATGCATGAAACCAGCACCAATGGATAGCTTGGATTTTTCTGATCATTTTTCATATATAGAACTATGCATTTGGAGTTACAGATAATTTTCTATGAATTTTTTAAGTTTGAACTATTTTCTGGATTTTCCTGTATAAGAATAAATCCAGTAATTAATTAATTGCGTCAGCATGAGGTCAGCGTGACGTCAGGGGTCAACGGGGTCGTCTAGGTCAAACTGACCAGTGGGACCCGCATGTCAGTAGTTAGTTTAACTAATTAACTTTAATTAGAACTAATCTAATTAGTTAACAGGGGGGCCCCACCTGTCATTGACTCAGGGGAGTCAACGAGGGCCCACCCGTCAACGGTCAAGGGTCAACTCGCCGGCGTCTAGCCGCCGGCGAGGCCAGACGTGGCGGGGCAAAGTGGATTTGGCCGTTCCGGCCACCAAATGGGGCGCGGAAGGCATCTACGCGCTCCTGGGAACGAGCCGCGACTACTGGTGGAGTTAGTTGGGGTCGGGGTGGCCGGAGTTGGCGCCGGCGATGAGTTTGGCGGCGCCGGGGCTCGGGTGAAAGTGAAACCGGGGCTACGGGGCACGGCGAGGCGCGTGGAGTGGTGCGTTGGGCCCCTGGGTGTGCGGTGAGGCTAGTGGACAAGGTGGTGCGGCCGTTGGGTGGCCGGAGCCTCGTCGGCGACGAGCTCCGCGGCGGTGCGTGCGGGCGAGCTACATGTAATCGCTACGGGGCTCGAGAGAGAGAACGGGGAGGATGGGAAGGTGGCCAGGCTCACGGTGATTGCAGCGAGCGTCGAGGCGGGCTCGGGGAAGGTCGGAGCTGAGCGAGGCGATGATGGCGATCTCGGCGGCCGGAGTTGGGGAAGACGGGGTCGGGGGCGATTCCAGAGCGGGCGAGCGCTCGGGGCTCGTCCTGCTCGAAGAAGAGGAGGGTGGCGGAGCTCGTGGACACGGTCGGGTGGCGCGGGGACGATGGAGAGCGCGCCTACGGCGTAGGTGCGGCGGCGGTGGCGTCGGCCATGGCGAAGGGGAGCGAGGGAGGCGAGGCAGAGGCGAATGGCGTGTCCAGGGGCTCGGGGCGACGACGTGGAGCGCGTCCAGGCCAGCGGGGCGACGAGGAGGTGACGCAGGGCGGCGAGGAGCTGCGTGGCGCACGCTGAGCTCGCCGTTGAGCACCTGCGTGCCTGCCTGGCCGAGCCAAGCAGCTCGCTGGCTCGGCAGCTGGGCTGGGCCGGCAGGTGGGCCGGTTGGCAGGCGCCAGGTAAGTTTCCTTTTTATTTTTTTCCTTTTCTATTTTTCTGTAACTTTGTGGACTTATTAAAAATACCAAAACACTTCTAAAAATCACCAAACTTCATCTGGTCCTTAGTTAGAATAATTCCAGCAAGGAACATTTTAGTTTGGAGATATTTGAGCATTTGAAAAATTTTATAAATTTAAAATGCCCAAATTCAAATACTTATGCATTAACTCAATGACCTGCTGTTGACCTAGAAAAATATGCACCATTTTTGCCAGAGGTTTCAACCCAAGACAAAGAGAGTGAACATTTTAGAAGGGCATTTCAGGTTCATTGAGAATATTTTTAGTAAACCCTAGTTGATTTCAGGAGGGGTGCTGGGGGTTCTGCCTTCCCCATTTCAAATTTCTGTCAAAAGTAAACATGATGCACACTCTAATGCATGAGCTAGGTGGGATGTGACATCGACCCACGACGCCGCCGCCCCTACGTGCGCCGCCGCCCCCGCACCCCCACCACTGCAGCTCCGCCATCGCCGACGCCTCCGAGACCTCGCCGTCGCCGACATCCTCCCTGCGTCGGCCCGTGCCCTGCGCCTCCTCCGCGACCTCAGACCGGGCACGGGGTGCAGGATAATGACCGCGGCCGCCAGCCTCCCCACGACCAACCGAGGCGCCCAGGAGGACCGTCGCAGTCTTCCTCTTCGACTACGAGGACCCGGACGAGCTCGGACGCCCTCGAGCCATCACTTCGCCGCCGCCGCCGCCGACCCCAACCCCTCCGGCGACCGGCCGCGCCCGCCCAGGTACCTCTCCTCCTTACTCCTTCCTCCCTCTCCACCCTTCCTCCCCATTCCATCCCTCCCTCCCCTCGACCGTGTCTGTTATCTTCTGATGATATTTGACAACTTATGGATAGAAATGCATATTTCAGTGTTTATAGCTATTAACACTTGCAAGTTACTGCACTGCTAGCTAAATTTTGGTTAGTAAGTCTGTATCCGCCTCCTGCTGAAATTTGGTGATGTGTGTGGTTGTCTAAGTACCTACACAAAATTCCACATGGAGAAAATGATCTAGCTCCTCCTACAACATGTATACATCAATCAGTTCAGTTATAGTGCTGCTGGACTTTTGCACCATACAAAAATGTACTACTAGTTGAAAATCTTTATTGGAGAGAGCTTCATAAGGAGAAGGTTCCAAAGAATATGAACCAGTACTAGCACACTAGCACACTAGTACTGCCACCTCCCAGTAAACAGCAGGGTCTCTGATCAGCAATATAGTTAATTAGTCAGGGCCTGAAAGCCTGCAAATGCATGTACACATAGGTAGGGAATGTAAGATGAAGCATGTACTTTACCAACTAATCTAATGGGCTGGCACAAAGTGAAAACTAAAACAATAGTTAATCAAGCAGAGGTAGATTAGATTAGATGGCAAAAAGCAAGGCCTGGAGAGAAAGCCCATGGCTTTGAGCAACACATTCCCCCCATGTTCCATGTTCTCATGTCCCATCCTCTTCCTCCTCCAGACACCTCACATCTTCTCACTGGGTGAGGTGTTCTGCAAATTGCCCATGTTGAAAAATGCCAAGGAGGTTTCGTTTAGTGGCGTGTATATAATATGTTGTGATCCTCCTCCTCCTTAGAACAACAAACCATGCAATGTTCTATTAACACTTGCAAGTTACTGCATTGCAACTGTATTGCTTATTTTATTTGCCTATCCATTTTTTTCTCAAGTTGAGCTGGTAAGTTCCAGATGTTCAATGATGCTGTAGGAAAAAATTGGATGAAGAAAGATGTGTGTGGCTGTCTGAGAGAAGTATTTTCACAAACAAATTATAATTAATGTGTTGATGAAATTTTTGGTTCCTATTCGGAACCAAAAACCAACCCATACCTTTATACACTTTTGGAATTTCCAGAACATTTTTCTGTTTGTTGCCTTTCACTGTTTGGGGACTTTTGACTTCAGAATGAACCTTACTAAGATTCAATTAAGACTAATTAACTCCATTTGATGTCACTATATTCTCTGAATAACTTCAGTTATGATCTTTACTGGAAAACTTTAGTTAACACTCATTTTTTAGTTAACTCCTTACAGTTCAGATCATATTTTGATTGTCAATAATAGTGGACTTTTAAGGCTTTCTTAGAGGCAATACTAGTGGATTTTAGGCTTTTTTACAGGCAATAATAGTGGAATTTTAGGCTTTTTTTGGAGGAGTGTGTTTCATGCTGGCCTAAAGTGATGAATTAGTCAGAGGATTGTGCCTTAGGATTGTGCCAAAGTTATCTATTGTATCTATTTGCTTGTCCTTCAAATAGGGGCAAGACTGTTACAGAAAAATTAAATGCAAGCATATTGTGATTTACTTGCAAGCATATTGTGCCTTAGTTACAGAAAAATTCAGTTTTGAAAATTGTGTGGCTTCTTGCAGTTTTGAAAATTCAGTTTCTTCGGTTACTGAAAATTCAGTTAATTCAGGTAGGCACACAAATTTCAGAACTTTTGTGTGCCCTAGTACTTGGTTTTTGTAGAAAACCAGGAGTGTCAGTGTGACTAGAATTCACTTGTTCTTATATGGGTGAAACTTCACTTGTTTTTAGGCGCAGGGTGTTGCTTTATTCTGTCATCATTTGTAACTATGTCACAAATAAATTGTTCCTTCTTATGTATTTGACAAGTAATCACTGTTGATAAGCTGAGGCATGGATTAAGCTGTTTCTTTGCTGTAACATATTGTATATCACTCCACAATGAAATACAGTACATATTGATGTGCTTTGTAAAACTTGTTCATGTACTGAACTACTAATGCCTTGTGATGCTCTGAATTACTTGTGATGCCTCTGAATTACTTGTGATCACATTCAGAAAGACTTGCAAAGATGATGATCATCTTTTATAGAAAACAATTTCGGTAAACACGTCAGTAACTTTGCTAGTTTGCTGGGTTTTGTCTCCGACCATTGTGTCGTGATGAATTTGCAGGTACCCCGAGAGGCCCTTGAGTTTGCTGGAATATCGATTAACTTCCGTTCCGACAAATTCGGGTACTCCACATGTCCTATTTTCAGCAAAGGTCATGCTAAAATTTTCCGTGAATTTTAGCATGACTTTGCTAAAAATAGGACATATGGGGTACTTGTGACTAATGCATGGGCCGGGGTCTTAGTAATTAATTAAGTAGGATCATCTGCCCCCTTATTCTAGCTGCATTAAACCATAGGTTTTAGTGTGCCTCGGTGTCGATAAGAACGTAAATGATGAAAGCTTAGGCTTTTAGGGTGCCTCAGCGTCGACAAACCCTAAATGATAAAACCTTGGCTTTTAGGGTGCCTCAATGTCGGTAAGAACCTAAATGATGAAATCTTAGGCTTTTAGGGTGCCTCGACATCTACAAACCCTAAATGATAAAACCTTGGCTTTTAGGGTGCCTCCGTGTCGATAAGAACCTAAATGATGAAAGCTTAGGCTTTTAGGGTGCCTCGGCGTCGACAAACCCTAAATGATAAAACCTTGGCTTTTAGGGTGCCTCGGTGTCGATAAGAACCTAAATGATGAAAGCTTAGGCTTTTAGGGTGCCTCGGCGTCGACAAACCCTAAATGATAAAAGCTAAGCTTTTAGGATGCCTCGGTGTCGACAAAACCTAAATGATGAGACCATGATCTTGTTGCTTGACAATAACCAACTTTTTGACCAAACTTTTTTTCCTATTTAGAGCGAAACATGGCCCACAACGATGAGGCCGGTGGTTCGGGTGGCAAGCAATTCTGGGAGCTGTCCCAGGAGATGGAGGAAGAACCTCACCGCTATGAGGACGCCGTGGAAGACACCAATCCTGACTACACAACCCATAGTGGCGTCGGGGATGACACCACTGATGGTGCCACTGAGGATGCCACCACTGATGGTGCCTCCGAGAATGCGACCACTGATGATGGCAGCGGACGCACAGATGCCAGCCAACCGAAGAGGCAATGGAAGGACCGGCGCCTGAACATGCTCCGCACCATCAAGGAGGAATTTACTGAAGTGGACTCCGACGGGCATCCAACGAAGCCCAAACAAATAGTCAAGGGGTACTCGGTTCAGCTTGGGTGCATTCTCCGGAGCACCGTCTCGATCAACACCAAGAACCTAAGGCATAAGGACCGAGGGAATTTGCGCACCCTCCTCTTCACGAAGCTGCACGAACGGTACATGTTCCCCGCTGAATTTGAAAACACATGCCTCACAAGGAATAAAGTGAACAGTGCTGCCCTCACGAAGATGAGCACGGCCCTGTCTACTTGGAGAAGCTCGGTGAAGAGAATGATTGACAAAGGTGATAGTTATGAGAATATCAAGGCAAAAAATCCTTCGATCAACGAAGATGACTACAAGAAGTTCAAGATCAAGTGCGAGAGCAGCGGAACCTCCGAATCAAGTCGGTGGGGGAAAGAAATGCGGGAGTTCGACTTAGGGGAACACAAACTCGGTCCCGGCGGTTACAGAGTGGCGGAGCCTATATGGGACCAGGAGGACGCGGAGCATGCCAAGCAAGTCCTACCGCCCCGCTTCGAGAAATACCGTGACAAGCAGACCAGGAACTATGTCAGGGCCCGATACAAGGAGGACCCGGTAACAAAGGAGATTGCCACGGATCCGAAGACTAGGGCGCTTGAGCATGTTCTGGTAAGGAATACACCCCCACGTAATTAGATCCAAAGACTGAAAGCAGTAGTGCGGGGTCGTCTCAGAGCACCCCTTGGGACATCACTCTAAATAGGGCATTGAACGTAATGAAAAACAAGGATAAGCTCAGTAAGCCGTCGTCAGCTGGTCGTGTGGCCGGCAAAGGCTTGTCCTCAAAATGGTTGTCATACTATAACGCTGGTGGGCGAAAGGAGAGAAAGACCATCTTGGAAAGCCAGTCGCGCGAAGTTCAAGAACACAGGGCACAAGTGGCGCGGATTCCGGAGATTATCCAAGAGCAAGTGCAACAACAACTGGGATCGACGCTCACCGGCATTATGCCTACCTTCATTCATGGGCTGACGACGTGGATTGCGGGCGGCCAACAGGGGCCGCCCCCGATTCCCACCTTCACGGCCAGCAACTCGCACCGCGCAGGCGGCGCCATTGGAGTCTCCGGCGGAGGCGGTATTGGTGTCTCCGACGCCGGCACGGGCATAGGAGCTTAATGCACCCCTGTGTACGCCGGCCGGCACCTTGGTAGAAAGAGGCCCCTCCGTCAATTGCACGCCCGCCGTTGGCGGTGCCTCGACATTAGCCGAGCCCGACGGCATCATCACGGTAACTAATTAAGCCTCTCGGCCGAGGACTTCATCTCCTTGCCTTTGACTCTGCATCCCTGACACCCTACATGTTTTTGCAGGGCGTCGTCGACGTTCCATGGACTCTCCTGCACTTCGTGAACGACGAGTTGGTCGATGTCGCCAAGGGCAGAATCGTGCAATCGGGCAACCCCGTGTTCCACGGTAATCCGATGCCACCCACCGTGTATAGGGTTCAACTGGTTCGGGTGCTGCCAGGCTGAGACGACATGTTACCTCCTCTCGATGTACAAAAAGAGGGGTACACTTTTTGTACCCCTATAACTGTGCACGGACAGTCTGAGCCACGGGCACCACCACACCAAGCAAGGCAAGGGAGGTGAGCCAGGGTAAGACCGAAGCTCAAGGGAACTAGAACGACGCCGAGGCCAAGACCACAAAGAGCAAAAAGGGACGAAGCGGACTCCCTCGGCAAGATCCTGTCCGGGAGACAGTTTTAGCAACCCCGGCAAGACCCTTGCCGCGGCAACTCGCCCCACGCCTACGGAACAAATCACCCTTGAGTCCACTGCCCCCATGGGGCAAGGATTCGGGAGACATCCCCATGGTGACATGCAGATCTTTGTGAAGACATTCAAGATCAGATATGCACTAAGAAGACGACGACCCTTGGCGGGATCCCAGCCGAGGAAGACCACAAGACCCCCGGCAAGCGCCTTGCCGGGGATGACAGCAGGCGCCTCGGCAAGACCCTTGCCGGGGCCCCGGCAGGGCCCTTGCCAAGGACATCCGCAGGGCCACCATCAGGCCCACGCCGACTAAACCTCTACCGCCGTACGCATGCGGCTGCCGACCCAACCAGCTGGGCAGGCACCTGCGTGGCGGCATGCAGATCTTCGTGAAGACCCACCACTGTGCCACCACAGCTGCCTGCCTACCTACATGGCATCACAGGCGTCGCTGGCCAGGGCGCGTGTCGACACAAGAAGGAGCGGCGACGGACGAGATGGATCTCTCCCCCGTCCCCGATAAAGCAAGGACACCTAAGCGAGACACATTAAATGCACCTTGTCATGTAATGCAAGGGATAACCTCGCATCACTGTACCCTTTCCACCTCCTGTGTGCCACTGTGGCAACCCTTTTTTCTATAAAAGGAGGCCCGAGAAGATCAGGAGAAGGATTCGGCTTTTTGGAGCTCCTCACGCCCCATAGCTAGCTCAAGAACACAGATATACAATCCACCAAAGCAGGAGTAGGGTTTTACGCATCCTCGCGGCCCAAACCTGAATAAACGAACCATGTGCTATCTGTTTGATCTGCTCTTATCACGACCCCGCGCCCCGCTAACCGTAGTAGGGATTCTTGTGATCCCATAGGTGTCGTTCCCACCGACATCTTTGGCGCGCCAGGTAGGGGGCGCATTTGTGAGAATCGGGTTTAGCAGTTAGTTCGACGCTTTTTCATCATCATGGCGCCCAAGAAGAAGACGACGGTGGCGGTTGGCCAGTCGGGAGCCGGACGGCCCATCCCGACGCGGGCGAGCAGCGGACCGGTCGTAGAAAGGACCCGGGGCGCCGCTCGCGAACACCAACACCGTCCCAGCAGCCGGAGTTTGGGAGGCGGCGATGTTCGTGCGCCTGGTAACGGGCCACACACCGCCGAATCCAAAGACGGAGCCAGGCCCTCCGCGGGTGGCACAGGGCCTTCCAAGATCCCTGCCGCATCACCCGAAGGCGACGTGAGGGCCTCCAAGACTCCCATGCCGGCGCCAACAACGCGGTCCTCCCAGGCAGCGCGCGACGAACGGCGTCATCACGCCGAAGATCCCGGGCATCGCCGCGGGAAGAGCCCCGAGCGACACCCCTGGGATGTAGAAGACATGCCCGCTCGCCGAAGCGCTGGTGAAAATGGCATGCGACTGCGGGATCGTGATAGAGCTCCTTCTGACATGGCCACAAGTCGAAGCGCGTCGCGATCCGTGCAGGTTCCGCTGCCGCCGACGCCAGCGGAGGCCCTGGCGAGCGCATTTGCTCCTCGACTTTCCTCCCACTACGGAGAAACTCGACGAATGGAGAGCCACTATCCAAAGCCTTGTTGTAGTGGCCAACAAAGATGAACCAAGTCCGGTGGAGCCCTCGGGTCGACGCTCCGATGGAGTCCCACGCACCATTGGCGGAAAAGCCGGTGGCGCAGCGACCACGGTGCATTCACCTCCTCCCATCCGGTACTGCGGACGCCGGCTCGTCGCGACGTCACGGGTGACGACATCTCCATAGCGTCGTCCGACCCACGGACCCACTGTGACCAGCGCCAAGTTCTTCGGGAACGAGCCCATGAAGATGCTCGAACCACTATCGAGCGCCGGCGCGGAGCGCGCCACCAGTCAGACAGGCGGGCAGGGCCTACTGTGAACCACCCGGCCCCGGAGAGCCCTAGAGGCCTACCTTACGAGGTAGGTTGTCCGGCTTTTACCTGTGAGCTGCCACAGTTCCAGTGGCCCACTCACCGCACCTTCAAACCTGACGTTGGCGAGAAGTACAATGGCAATACCCACCCGTCTGAGTTCCTCAGCATCTATACCATCGCGATGCAAGCTGTCGGAGCCCGCGGCGATAAGGTGTTTGCGAATTACTTTCCATTGGCTCTTAAACCCAATGCCATGTCGTGGTTGATGCACTTGCCAGTAGACTCTATTTCCTCCTGGTCGGATTTGTGCCATGAGTTTGTTGGCGCCTTTACTGGAGGTCCCCAAGCCCATGGCCAAGCAAGCGACTTGCACGTCATTCCCTAGAAGGGAGGCGAGAGTCTGCGCAAGTATATATAGAGGTTCAGCCGGGTACAGTACAATATCCCTAATGTTCACCCTGCCGCCATCATCAGCGCGTTTCATCAGAACATGCGTAACCACAAGATGCGCGAAGAGCTGGCAATGAACAAGGTGAAAGACGTGGCAGAACTCTATGTTCTTGCTGACAGATGTGCCTGGGCTGAAGAGGGAAGGAAGTACCCCCGGCGAAGATGCCGGCGTGCAAACCGACTCTTCAGATGTGGATACTGCCGCCCCGGCAAAGAAAGGCCGGCGCCGCAACAGGAAGCGCAAAGGTAAAGCTGTGCTTGCCGTCGAGGGATCTGATGACGATGGCTCCGCCAAGAAAACCAAGGCAGATGACCCCGGCAAGGAAATTGCCTGATGTGTCGCCTGCCGAGCCTTGGCGGCTGCCGAGAAGCCAGGAAACTCCGACAAGCAATACTGCAAGATCCATCGCACCAAAGGCCATGATCTCCAGAACTGCAGACAGGTTGAGCTCCTTGCTGAGAAGCAGAGTGCTGAATATGAGAGGCGGGACAAGGAGAAGGGCCAGGACGGTGCTGAGGGGTCCGGCAAGAAGCGTGACGGCCAGGCGGGCCGTCCCGGCAAGGATAAACAGTAGGAGAGGCCCGCCCGGGGCCGTGACAAAAAGCCAGAAGACGATGATCACTAAGAGGATGATGAGTCTGGTAACCAAGAATTTCAGAAAGCTACAGAGGCCATATGCGTCAATGGCGGCGCCTCGCTGCATACCTCTCACCGCCGGCTTAAACAGTGGGCGCGTGAGATTAGAGTGGCAGAGCCGTCGTTTGATGGCCAAAGGCCGCTGAAGTGGTCCAGCACACCTATCATTTTTGACACTGAGGATCACTCTGATCGCACTACTACAGCCGGGTGCTTGCCATTGTTGGTTTCACCAACAATATGCAACCTCAAGGTGACAAAGATGCTAGTCGATGGCGGGGCCGGTCTGAACTTAATCTCGCCTACCGTGATCGAGAAACTGCAGATTCCTAATGGAGACCTCGAAGAAACGGGCACGTTTCAGGGGGTCAACCCGGGAAGAAGTCAACCAAAGGGAAAGGTCATGTTGCCCGTGACTTTTGGGAGTGATCTGAACTACAGGACAGAAAGGATTGTGTTCGACGTTGCCAAGATCCCCTTGCCTTACAACGGGATCCTTGGCCGCCCAGCGCTGGCCAAGTTCATGGCGGCGTCACAGTACGCCTATAACACCCTGAAGATGCCGGGGCCTATGACGATCATCATCATCATCCCATCAGACAAGAAGGACGCGCTAATTTGCACTGACCAACTCTACCAACAAGCAGTTGCAGCAGCCGCCACTGCTAAGGCGCTTGCTCCTGCCGCTGGAGCCCCGGGAAGGAAAAAGAAGAAGACCGGTGAGACCTCAGGCACCCACTCCGGCAAGCGCACCTCTTCGGAGTGTAGTGCTCCTGTTGAGGACGTGCCAGAGAGCTCCACCGACAAAAACAAGAAGACCAGGGCCACACCGCCGGGAACCAAGAAGGTTTCTGTCAAGGAGGACGACACGGGAGGGGCTTTCACCATAAGCGCCGCCCTGGACGACAAATAGGAAAACGCGCTCGTCACCTTCCTGCGGGCGAGTATCGATGTGTTTGCGTGGCAAGCATCTGACATCCCCGCCGTTCCCAGGGAGGTGATTGAGCACCACCTTGCTGTCTGTCCTCATGCGCGGCCCTTCAAGCAGAAGGTCAGAAAGCAAGCTTTGGAACGACAAGAGTTCATCGCAGAGGAGATCCGGAAACTAGAAGCAGCGGGTTTGGTAAGAGGAGTTCTCCATCCAACGTGGTTGGCCAATCCAGTGGTAGTGCGCAAGGCAAATGGGAAGTGGAGGTTGTGTATTGATTACGCGGATATCAATAAGGCTCGTCCCAAAGACCCCTTCCCGTTGCCGTGCATCGACCAGATTGTTGACTCCACGGCTGGGTGTGATCTGTTGTCATTCCTCGATGCCTACTCCGGCTACCACCAGATCTTCGTGACAAGAGAAGACGAAGAGAAAACGGCATTCATCACCCCATGTGGTACGTATTGTTTCATACGGATGACTTTCGGGTTGAAGAGTGCTGGTTCAATGTTTGCAAGGGCAGTCCAGATTGGTTTTGAACCCCAGCTCCATAGAAATATGGAAGCTTATATGGATGATATAGTGGTCAAAACCAAGAACAGGGCAACCCTTATACTAGATTTACAAGAAACATTTGCAAACCTACGCCAGATCAATCTCAAGCTGAACCCTGAGAAGTGCATTTTCGGCGTCCCGTCCGGCAAGCTTCTCAGGTTCTTTGTGTCACAGCGTGGGATAGAGGCCAATCCAGACAAGATCAAAGCTATAGAACAGATTGAAGCGCCCAAGCGGGTCAAGGATGTACGTCGGCGTGCTGGTTGTGTTTCCGCCATGAGCAGGATCATTTCCACGTCCACCGAGCGTGCCCTTCCCTTTTTCAAGATTTTGAAAAAGGCGGGCCCGATGGAATGGACGCCAAAAGCCGAAGCACCATTGCAAGATTTGAAGAGGTATCTCTCCTCCATGACAGTACTAGTTGCACCTAGGCCAGAAGAACCGTTGCTACTATACCTGGCGGCAACAAACCAGGTGGTCGGCGCTGCGCTAGTGGCGCAGAGAGAAATTGATGATGAGGTGATAGCAGCGACAGAGCCTGATGCCGTTGGTGCAGAGACGACACAACCGGTTGGAATGCCGTGAAGGAAGAAAGCAGTGCCCGGTCTAATTTGTTAGCTCCCTCCTACAGGGGGCTAGATCAAGGTACTCCGGTGTGCAGAAACTGCTCTTCGGCCTTCTTATGGCCTCGAGGAAGCTGCGTCACTACTTCCAGGCGCACGAGATCACCGTCGTTACTCGCCTCCTTCTGCAACGGATATTGCACAATCCAGACGCAATGGGAAGAATTGTAGAAGGGGCACTGGAGCTGTCCAGCTTTGGTCTCAAGTTTGAGAGCACCTCGACGATTCAAAGCCGAGTCCTAGCGGACTTCGTTGCAGAGTGGACCGCGACGCCTGATGAAGAAACCCAGGAGACTGTTCTCCTCGGCAAAGAGGCAAGTTGCAACTGGGTCATGTACTTTGATGGAGCTTTCTCCTTACAGGGCGTCGGGGCTGGCATACTGCTTGTCACGCCCACCAGAGAGCACCTCAAGTACGTGGTCCAGATGCACTTCCCCAGGGAGGTGTCGACAAACAATACTGCTGAGTACGAGGGGTTGTTTGCTGGTCTTAGGATCGCGGCAGACCTCGGAATCAAGATACTCATTGTCAGGGGCGACTCGCAACTTGTCGTCAAACAAGTCAACAAGGATTACCAGAGCCCGTTGATGAAGGCCTACGTCGATGAAGTGAGGAAGCTGGAAGAGCGTTTTGACGGTATACATGCAGAGCATGTTCCCCGAGCAGAGAACGACATCACCGATTACCTGTCGAAACGCGCTGCCCTCAAGCTACCCGTGGAACCAGGTACCTTTGTGCTTCAGCTAACTCAGCCATCCATTGATCCATCAACAGAACAAAACAAGAGGAGAAAATCAGGGCCCGACAAGTACTTTCCCGCCGAGCTCCACAAAGCCGTCGACAAGGATGTTGCCGGAGCCACCGAGCCCGCCACGGGACGGCTAGGTCCGACGGAGCATCAAGCTCTTGCCGTGGAGACAACCGCTCCTGTAGCGGAGGAAATGCCTTTAGTCCTCGCCGTCGAGCCCCAGGCTCCAGCGTGGGCACAGCATACCGTCCGATTCCTCCAAATAGGGGAACTTCCTGAGGAGCAGGAAGAAGCGGAAAAAGTAACCCGTCGATCCACTATGTACCAGTTCGTCGATGACGTCCTGTACAGAAAGAGGCCGAACGGTTTGAAATTGAAGTGTATCCCTCGAGAGGAAGGACTAGGGTTGTTGGCAGAGATACATGGAGGCATATGTGGATCCCACATAGGGTCGAGGGCCCTTGCCGGCAAAGCGTTTCGGCAAGGCTTCTTCTGGCCCACCGCCCTCCAGGATGCGACGACACTAGTCACCAGGTGTGAAGCGTGTCAGTTCCATTCAAAGAAGGTTCATCAACCAGCTCAAGCCCTTCAAACCATTCCTCTCTCCTGGCCTTTCTCGGTCTGGGGGCTCGACATACTGGGCCCTTTCACCCGCGCTGTCGAGGGCTTTGAGTACTTGTACGTTGCAATCGACAAGTTCACAAAGTGGCCCGAAGTGGAAGAAGTGAGGAAGGTCACAGCACAGTCACCCGTCAAGTTCTTCAAAGGACTGGTGTGCCGTTTT
This sequence comes from Aegilops umbellulata, assembly GCA_032464435.1. Lineage (NCBI taxonomy): Eukaryota > Viridiplantae > Streptophyta > Magnoliopsida > Poales > Poaceae > Aegilops > Aegilops umbellulata. The sequence continues at coordinate 151,389,221 of CP136058.1, read as the reverse complement.
GGTGTACCCAATAGGGTCATCACCGACAACGGCACGCAGTTCACAAGCCACACCTTCATGCAATATATTCAAGACCTCGGCAGCAAGGTCTGTTTCGCTTCCATTGCTCACCCACGAAGCAATGGTCAAGCTGAGAGGGCAAATGCTGAAGTACTACGAGGCCTGAGGACAAAGACCTTTGACAGACTGCGCAAGAGTGGAAGGCGCTGGATTGATGAAATGCTGGCGGTTCTTTAGTCAATCAGAACGACACCAAATCGAGCCACCGGCCAGACACCCTTTGCCCTGGTATACGGGGCAGAAGCAGTTCTCCCCACAGAACGAATATACGGGTCACCTCAAGTACTCGCTTATGACGAGCTTGAGCAAGAGCAATTGCGGCAAGATGACGCAACGCTCCTTGAGGAAGATCGTCTTCGGGCGGCTGTGAGAGCAGCGCGCTACCAGCAAGCCTTGCGCCGCTACCATAGCCGCAAGGTTCGTGCCCGAAGCTTTGAGGAAGGCGACCTTGTTCTTCGGCACGTTCAATCGGCCAAGAATTCCAACAAGTTGACGCCAAAGTGGGAAGGCCCTTATCGGGTAATACGAGTCACCAGGCCCGGCGCAGTCCGCCTGGAGACCGAAGATGCCGTTCCGGTGAGTAACTTCTGGAACATTGAGCATCTTCGCAAGTTTTACCCATGAGGCGCGGCTTGGCGGCCCCCCCGGCAAGCCACCTTTTGTACAAGCCTTGCCGATGACGCATGTTACCCTTTATACAAAGCCAGGCGCAGACCCTGAGCATAAATAAATGAAGCGCTGGCGCCCTAAGTTATAGCATGCATGCTAGGTCGAGTCTCGTCCTTGGTTAGGGTTGATAGTGCTTAGCGGCGGCTAACCCCTAGCTTCGAGGTCGAGTTTGCATCTCTTTGTCTTTCTTTTGTCTTCTTTGGTTCGCAGGACACACAGATATCCTTGCCAAACCACTTGGGGAGAAAAAAAAGGAACATACCAGCATCTAGGCCCCGACAAGCCAGTATTGCCGGGGGCTGCAAGAGCAAAGATTCACCCACGGCAAATTAGGGTTGCCGGGGGCTGCAGATTCAGATAAGTTTTTCATCCCTTATCATGCATTTCCTTACGGACTGAGGTATGTGAAACCTCGTTTTATCCTCAAACTACCGTGCTCCCCTAACTCTAGGCCCTAGGGCCCGTCCCTGGGACCGAGTTTGGTCGTAGTCGCGGCAACAAAAGGATAGAATGAGGAGCCTAAACCCACTTCATCCCGGCCTCCGCCGAAGGCGTGAGGAAGATCGAGCGAAGTGGGGAGATGGCGAGGCCTGTTGCCAGGCAAGAAAATGTTTATCTTAAAGATATCAAGGATTTATTCCTTGTCGTGGGTTTCACCCACAAACAAATGATCCGGCAAACATCCCTTTTTCATTAAAAACATTCCACTCAGGTACAGTCCATAGGGAATGAAAAACATGAATGAGAGGATTACAAGTTTTAAATTCAACAAAGGCCCGAAGGCTTACAAACTAAAAAGAGATAAGGTGCCCGTAATCCCTTTCTTGTCCCTCTCCTCACGAGGCAGGTCAAGGAGGCGAGAAGGGTGAAAGGAGTGCCTAGGCGAGCTACGGGTGGCAGAAGATGCCGAGAGAACATCTTGGTGGCCGTCCAAAGGCTGGATGGTGATGGCGGCGCCGGAAGCAGAGCTCGAAGACGAGGCGGCAGGACGTCAGTACACGTCGAAGGCGTCGGTGCCCGCATACTCCGAGTTGACGGCCTTGCCGCCCGCCCTCTTCCCCTTCCGTAGCCTCCCAACGCCAGCCGCCCAAGGAGACGACCCCGAGAAGTTCAAGGAGCCGGCGACACAGATGACGGGGTCGCCGGTGCCACACGGAGCGGCACCCGACACCTAGTCGGACCCATCATCCTGCTGCATACCGCCCTCGTCGTCGCTGCCGCTGTCCTCCTCGTCACTCTCGCTCGAGGAGGAATCTTCACTATCAGAAGAGCTCTCCACGCAGCACCTTGTACGAGTCCCAAAGTGCCGAAAGACCTTGACGGAGAGAAGGCCACCCTCCATCAGCTTAAAATGGAGAGTGAGTCCCTCCGTCAAGCTGTGGATATGAGCAAACGTCTTCCATCCCCGATGAAGATACATCATGTGAGGAGCAGGGAAGTCGAGCGGACCCGCGTGCCACTGATCCCGCAGCCCCTCATGTGCAGCCGCAATGACTCCGGCGGATCCAGCTCCATCTCCCGCGCAAATGGAGTCGGGAGAAGAAGGCGATGGCGTCGCGGCCGGCGCAGCCTGACGAAGTACTCACAAGGGTCATCCCCAACATGGCCCTCCATCGGAGGAGGAGCTGCTGGCGGGGGCGAGGCCGGGGCGCCACCCCGTCCTCCTCTTCCCCGAGCGCCCCGGCCTCGCCCACGGCCTCGCCCCCTCCCCCTCCCCCTCGCGGCCGGCTCTGCCACCGCAGCCGCATGAGGAGGAGGGACGCGTTGTCGGGCGGCGACCCTCGCCGCCACCGTTGAAGGACCGGGATTTCCTCTCTGCATGATGAATGTAAGAGAGGAGCAGAAGCTAAAGGAAGGAGAAGATAGAAGAATGCAAGGTGCCGTTCCCCCCTCCCCGCTCCTTATAAAGGAGCGGGTTTGAAGCTCGGCCGGCCCGCTCGACCAATCAAGACGCAAGAGGCGCAGGGAACCAGGGCCGACCCGCTGCCGCAACCAGCGACGGCCCGGTTTCCCGCCTCCATCATCACCACCCCAAGCTCATGGGAGACACGTGGCAGACGTACAGAACCGAGGAGACGGGTGGGGCGAGCTCTCCCTGCCCCGTGATCGTGGGGAGTGGACGCCTTGAAGACCGCGCCTCGGCCCCATTCAGTTAAATGGGCCGCGCCTCCACGCATCCCTCCGTTTATGGGGAAGGCGCGAAGCCACCTCTTTACTATGATGTGACGCATGCCTGCAGGAACTGCCCCACGCATGCCGCCCACGTCACGCCCACATCCCCACGCCACGCCACACACGCGAGTCAAAGCGCGAAAAATCTTACCGTGGTAAAAACCGCCCCGCCTGCCCGCGCACCATTTTTGGGCATAGCCCAACAACGCGTTGCGCTTATGGTGGACCAGGCCCGAGGGCTCCTGTCGGTGTACAAAAAGAGGGGTACACTTCTTGTACCCCTATAACTGTGCACGGGTAGTCTGAGCCACGGGCACCACCACACCAAGCAAGGCAAGGGAGGTGAGCCAGGGTAAGACCGAAGCTCAAGGGAACTAGAACGACACCGAGGCCAAGACCACGAAGAGAAAAAAGGGACGAAGGGGACTCCCCCGGCAAGATCCTTGTCGGGAGACATTTTTAGCAACGCCGGCAAGACCCTTGCCGCGGCAACTCGCCCCACGCCTATGGAGCAAATCACCCTTGAGTCCACTGCCCCCATGGGGCAAGGATTCGGGAGACATCCCCATGGTGACATGCAGATCTTTGTTAAGACATTCAAGATCAGATACGCACTAAGAAAACGACGACCCTTGGCGGGATCCCAGCCGAGGAAGACCACAAGACCCCCGGCAAGCGCCTTACCGGGGATGACAGCAGGCGCCTCGGCAAGACCCATGCCGGGGCCCCGGCAAGGCCCTTGCCAAGGACATCCGCAGGGCCACCATCAGGCCCACGCCGACTAAACCTCCACCACCGTACGCATGCGACTGCCGACCCAACCAGCTAGGCAGGCACCTGCGTGGCGGCATGCAGATCTTCGTGAAGACCCACCACTTCACCACCTCAGCTGCCTGCCTACCTACATGGCATCACAGGTGTCGCTGGCCAGGGCGCGTGTCGACACAAGAAGGAGCGGCGACGGACGAGACGGATTTCTCCCCCGTCCCCGATAAAGCAAGGAAACATAAGCGAGACGCATTAAATGTGCCTTGTCATGTAATGCAAGGGATAACCTCGCATCACTGTACCCTTTCCACCTCCTGTGTGCCACTGTGCCGACCCCTTTTTCTATAAAAGGAGGCCCGAGGCGATCAGGAGAAGGATTCGGCTTTTTGGAGCTCCTCACGCCCCATAGCTAGCTCAAGAACACAGATCTACAATCCACCAAAGCAGGAGTAGGGTTTTATGCATCCTCGCGGCCCGAACCTGGATAAACGAACCGTGTGCTATCTGTTTGATCTTCTCTTCTCACGACCCCGTGCCCCGCTAACCGTAGTAGGGATTCTTGTGATCCCATAGGTGTCGTTCCCACCGACACCTCCGTATCGACCCCCTGGGGCCAACGAAGATGATGTGATGACCCTTAGCGCCTGCCTAAGCTGGCACCTGCTTTGGCCGAAGAGCCGGATTCGTTTGGTGGCGGGTGACAACACCCCAAAGACAACACCGCCAGTCGTGCCGGTGCCAAGCCATGGCAAGACCGACGCTACCGGACATGCCGGACATCCCTATGGCACAGGATCCGAACATGCATATGGCACAGGATCCGGTCAACGACAACAACGACGACGGTACATTTACCAACGTCGATAAGTACTTTGCCGAACATGGGTACGATGACGAATTCTTGGGGCCTCCTTCTGAAGTACCCGACCGTACAGAAGACGATCGTGATCTAGCTGGTACCACGGAGAAACCCAATTGCAACAGGCGTCGTCTGGCGTTCAGTTCTCAGGAGACGCCTCCAGCTGCCGACTTCACACAGCCTCAGGTAGCCGAGGTGCGAAAGATTATCAGCCCCAACACACTCAAGAAGGCGGTCTGTGAGAAGAACTCGGTCCCATTACAGCAGAAGAAGAAGGGACGAAAAAGAAAGAGTAACAAGGGTGCGAGCCAGCCAGCACCGAGTACGATCCGTGCTCAAGACGGGCCACCTTCACCTAAGGATATCTCGAGGAGGGTGCATGTGGCGGGTAGGCCGATGCTACCGACTAATATGCTCAATGCTGCAACCGGTGCTATGCGGAGTCTGCATGACAGTGTTCTTTCTTTGGAGAAGCGGCGTCTCAGAGAGAATGACGTGGCATACCAGGTTTTCGTGGCCAAGGTGCCAGAGGGCAAGGGCTTTGTGGATAACTCCATCGGGGGTACGATTGTCCTGCGGTTTGATGAAATCTTTGCTATGTTTAACCTTCATCCGCTGCACTACACCTTCGTTCCGCTAGTTTCGCTGAGTATGGAGATGTGGATCATTAGAGACAAGACCCCGGACATCGTGATAGTCGACCCCTTCTACATGCGTGCCAAGATCTTGGGCTGCGCTGGGGACCGACAAGTCGCGAGTTCTTACCTCGAAGGCATCATTCTGGCAAACCCAGATAAGGATAACTTCCTCGTGCCTTACTTTCCCGAGTAAGTCGTCCCCTCAACCGCCCCGTAACATATGATTTCTTAGATTTCGATCGTTTTTTTAACATTCCGTGTTTTGCGCAGTGACACACATTGCACACTCATCCTCTTGAGCCCGAAATATTCCATGGCCACATATCTCGACTCGGACTGTCAGTCGAAGAAAGACCACAAATATCAAGAAAGATCTTGATGATGTTCTCCCCGACTACGCCAAATCTGGAGGCACCTTCACCAAGCCAGTTCGTAAGTACGGCAAGCATGTGTTCGCCTACAATACGACGTTCTACTGCGTTAAGAAGCCGCCTGGTGGTCAGAAGGATGCCTACTACGCCCTCCATCACATGCGGGCGATCGTACGGGACCATAATCACCTTCTGCTACCAAATAATCTCAAAGATTGGGCCGCGAGCTTGTCAGCAATCCAGGACGCGAACATCAGACAAGAATTATTTCGCATCCACTCGGAGTTTGCGGAAATCATCCATCAAGATGTCCTTCGTACCTCGGGGCAGTTCAACCTCAGAAATCAACCGTCCAATAGTGAGATAGACATAACGCTACAAATGCAGGCTGACAACGCCCACAATTTCATGACCATCACAAGAGACGGCGGCTTCATCCACGCTCCGTTCCCTTGAGTCGAGTCGAAAGTATTGATGCTATGTGTAGTTCTGAAACATCGATTGGCTCATGTTGTAATTAAACTTTAATGAACTTGTATGTCTCTTTGGTTTGGACAGTCGTTCAACTTAGATGTAATTGATGCTATTAATGTGTTGCTTTTCTCTTCCGATCCTTTTGTTGCATACTTATATATTGCTTATGTATTGTCTGTGAATTGTTACTAACGTTTTGTTTGGCTAGTGCATAGAGATGCCATCGTATGTCGTGTACAAGGGTAAGGTTCCCGGAGTCTACGACGACTGGGAGGAGTGTCGGAGACAGGTTCACCATTTCAGCGGTAACAGTTACAAAGGGTACATCACTAGGGCGGAGGCGGAATCTAGATACGTGCGCTATCTAGCGGGAGAGAGGAGGGAGTGTTGGAGTAACCGGATGAAGTCCAGTTTCATCGCGATGACCGCAGCTCTCTTCTATGTGATGGTAGTTTAGATGATCGATATCGACTTGTAATGTGAAGACAAACTCGCTACTCGCGGTCTCGAGACTTGTAATGTTCTATCTTTGTTCGGTCTTTTGAGTCCGGAGACAAATATGATGAATTGTATTCGGAGACTAATCTTCTATTCTATTCGATGAATCTGCAGTTGCTGCGTGGTATTGTCTAAATTCTGTCCAATAATATATTTTGTAACCTGCGAAAATATCAGAAAGGAAAAAAAATCCCTAATATTCATACTAGTGACGCCCCACAACAGAGTGCGCCATTAGTAAGCGAGAGCACACTAATGGTGCATCATCCACCAGTGCGCCATTAGTATGCCAGAGCACATGGGTACATATGGCCCCCTGGGAGGCATACTAATGGCGCATGGTGGCATATACTAATGGCGCACCGCGTGGTGCGCCATTAGTATTTAATTCTAATGGCGTGGTGCTAGTGGTGCACCAGTAGTGCGCCATTAGTAGGCAAAACTGGTGCGCCACTAGCAGCCCTTTTCCTAGTAGTGTTCATAGTCCAACAGTTCGGCCAAAGTATATAGTCTGGCAATCCGAGGACCCCCTAATCCAGGACTCCCTCAGTAGCCCCTGAACCAGGCTTCAATGATGATGAGTCCGGCGCGCAGATTGTCTTCGGCATTGCAAGGCGGGTTCCTCCTCCGAATACTCCATAGAAGTTCTTGAACACAAGGATCGTGTCCGGCTCTACAAAATAAATTCCACATACCACCGTAGAGAGTATAATATTTCCACAAATCTCATATGTCGAAAAATTTCATAGCGTGACATCACGTCATGGACCGGTCATTATTCGAACCGTTTTTCTCAACCAGCTACTGCACATATTGCGAGGAAGTTTTCTTGGCACGTCTTGTCGAAGCAGAGATCGTGTCCCCTTATCACGGGATTCTAATCAATACGGGTGTGGGTAACCTAGCCGCGCCATCAATCACGGCGCTTGGGGAATAAGCGAGTTTACCAGGCAGGTGGGGAGGCACAATGTTTATTCCGCCCTTATAAAGGGACAAGGACTCCTCTTTTTCACCCATGCCTTCTTCCCTGCCCATCCATTCTCGCGCACTCGAGCTCCAGCGCCCAAGTTCGCATTTTCTCCGCACAACCACTCCAAACATGTCCAGAGCGGGAGGCAAGTGGATGGCTTCCTCCGTCACGGAGGAGAACATCAGGAAGCTCCGGGAAGCCAGATACCTGGCCGCAGACATCGCGCACCGGCTCCAAGACGCGGGGAAGATCGGCCCTACCCCCAAACCTCACGAAAGGGTTGTATTCCTTACCCACTTCGTCTGCGGGCTGGGATTTCCCCTCCACCCATTTGCCCCCGGGCTCACGTTCTACTACGGGATGGACTTCCATGATATGGCCCCCAATTTCATCCTAAACATCTCAGCGTTTATCATCGTGTGCGAGGCCTTCCTCCGCGTCAAGCCCCACTTCGGCCTGTGGCTGAAGACCTTCAACGTGAAACCGAAGGTGGTGGTCGGCCAGCAAGCGGAGTGCGGAGGCGCGATGGTGGGAAAAATGCCCAACGTCACCTAGCTCGAAGGCTCCTATGTGGAGACTGTAAAGGGGTGGCAATCGGGGTGGTTCTACATCACCGAGCCGCGTGACACCGACTGGGTGGCGGCCCCCGAATTTCGATCCGGCATCCCCATGTGGCTCACCTCCTGGAAAGAGAAGGGCCTATCCTGGGGTTCATCGGTAGAGTTAACCGGACTCCAGTACTGTGTTAAAAACATGATAAGCAAGAAAATCAAGCTTGTCAACGTGGTCCAGGTCATGCTCTTCCGCTGTATCCTCCCGTGTCAAAGACATGCATTCAATATGTGAGAGTTTGACCCGGCTAAGCACCAGACGCTGCGAGAGCTCTTCGACACGACGCACCAGGACATCTGGAAGGTGTTGTTCAAGTCCGTCGAGGTACCTCCTCCCCTTACCGAGGATCGCGGACTCAGCGCAAAGCGCCCTGCCAATCCGGTAAGCTCCTTATATCTCATAAGATGTTCCCTAGTATAATCGTGTGAGGGATCTGAGACTCCATGCCATTTATAAGGACTGGGTCGCGACAGCGGAGCGGGTCGATTGTCTGGCCCCACTGCCCGAAGATCCAGCAAGGGCTCTCCCAACGGAGATGCTGGTTCCGGCGCCCTATGAGGTGCCAGAGAAGAAGGTCAAGAAGAAGGCCGCGGGGACCAGGAAAGGTCTCCGACACAAGGTTTTATCGGACTCATTGTCCGATAACACCGAGGTGCCCTCCTCCCATGAAAACAAGGAGGAGGAAGAGAAAATTTCTGCCCCCCCCCCAAGCGGGGGGAGACAAGAAAAGGAAGTCCGCCCCATCTGGGGAGGCCGAAGGGTCCAAGAAGGGAAGGACCCTTCTTCCGGACTGCTCCATAGTGGCCGCTTTCAGCGACGAGGAGTGGTTACCCAGGGACAAGCCCATAGCAAAGTCGTAAGTATCCGGATACCATAATAGTTTTTGGTATGTTTTAGTTTATTGCTTCTTATCATGCCGAACATGATCATGCAGTCCATCCAAAGCCCATACCGTCGGAGATGAACAACGATTCACTCCCGACCGCCTCCTCCCCCCGCCCTACGGATGACGTCGAGGTGTTGTCTCAAAGGGCACTGAACTAAGGGCAGATAGTTACGGCGGCGCCCCAAAGCGACATTCCAGGCGCTCGGCGCATGGGGGGCAAGACTCCCACGGGCTCTAATGCCGGGGGCAGCAAGTTTAGCCCCCAGCCGAATACTGCACCGGAACCTCCAGTGGTTCCGGATTCTGTCAGGCGATCCCTCACCAAGGGGGCAAGCCGTCTGTGCCGATATCCTCTATCCATCCAGAGGCATCGGACAATTTGCTGGAAGCGCTTCGCGACGCTTCCATTGACGAAGAGCACCGCACTATCATGAGTGCGATGGTCAAGAAGGTTCGGTCCGCCAAAAGTGGACTAATTGAAGCCTGTGCCCGCCTCCTAACAGGCTTTGAGGTAAGTAATCAAATTATGAGAAAATGTTACAGCATAGACAATAGCCCATGATGCTCTGTTTGGTGTTCGCAAAGAAAGGCCGAATAGAGGATCAAATAATAATCACAGGAGTCTAATCAGAATATGTCTATGTGAATAGGCAGGCTTAACTGCTGGCCGCTGCCGCTCGCATGGCAGAGGTCTCCGCACTGAAGCGGGACCTTGAGTGGTCCGAGGAAGAGCTCAGCCTTACCAAGAGGCAGCTCAAAGAGAACAAAGGTAAGTAATACCCTGTCTTTTTATTGATAAAGAAAAAGGAAGGTGGTTGTTAGATCACAGGATCGTCATGAATTTTGCTAGGGGCCACGACCGAAGTGGCGGCCCTGAAGAAGGCGTTGTCCGAGGCTGAAGGCAAAGCGACCAAGGAGCGCGCCGAGCGCAAGAAGCAAGAGGCCAGAGTCAGCGAGGTTCGGCAAGAGCTCTAGAAGTTTGTCAAGAAGTACGAGTCCTTGGAGTGTGATTCTCAGACACAAGGGTCCGAGCTTGCAAAGGCCCTGAAGAACACCCAAAATACCAAGGCCGAAGCCCAAAAGGCCCTCCAGAAAATTGAGGCGGTCAAGAAGATAGCGGCGGGTAAGGCATTCATTATGCAAAGCAAGCATGTGAAGGAAACTTTCCTTTTACTTACCCAAATTCGGAGCTCTCCAGGAGCATTCGCAGATCTACCCAGCAGTGTGTCAGATGCCGCGGAGTTCTACCGGGCCGGGGAAGGGAGCTCGACGGAGAAGTTGTTCTGGTCTCAGTATACTGAGACCGAGCATCCGATGCCCTTGAGCGCCCAGTTGAAGCAACTGGTCGAGCTTCACAAGGCGGCCGAACTGACCATGAAGGGTCTCATAGTCCAGATGTGGCCTAGCGAGCCCCTGTGTGGCAGCTATTTTGCCCTGGTTAGGCGGCTTGTGAACGCCTACCCACGGTTTGAAGTCATAAAGCGGTCCGTCTGCATTGAGGGTGCGCGCAGGGCTTTTGCCCGGGTGAAAGTGCACTGGGCGAAGATGGACGCCGAAAAGCTGGTGAAGGAGGGGCCGCCGGAGGGCAAGGAGCATCGCCACCCCTAAAAGTATTATCACAGTGTCCTGAAGGGTGCTCGCCTTGTGGCAGAGGAATGTGCTAAGGATGTAATATTTGAATGAATGTACCCATGTGATCCTGTAATATGAAACGAGTTAATGTGCGCTATGTAATGCTTGTTAATTTAAAATATTACCTTCTATGTGGCCGTTTATAAAATTTGAGAGTTGGCCAGTCGTCGGCTTCTGCCCCCATATAACTAGTACTTGGGTGTTCGGGATAAACCTGATCACTCTTTATCCCAGTTTTGGGTCCTTCGAAGGAGGTGTTCAGCACAACGAACCAGGCAATCGGACTATAAAGCTTTATCACTCTCACTTAGCCATAGAAGTCTACAATTTTAAATTTTGGCTAAGCCCCTATTATTACGAAGGCCGAACTTGGGGCGCTATGTACGCCTAAAACGGACAAGGCCGACTCCTCGCCCGAAGCGGAAAAAATCTTTAAGGATTTGAGACCTCTCGAACAGCGACCAGCTCTTGCCGCATCATGACTGTCAGTTTTCGGCTTTCTCTAATGAGCTGCTCGTCCGGATGAACCGGGACACAATTGGAGTAGTTCTCCCAATGCTACCTTAGCCGATATAGAGGAACGTAAGGTACCAAAACATGGGAGCCAGGCAAACCCAACTATTGACCCAAGAAATGACTCGGAGCTGATGCATATAATGCTATAAGTTCGGGGTGCCTCACTGTCGAAAGTGTTCGGACTTTTCTTGCCGTGTTATGGGGTACACTGAAGCCCCTGGCGCACTGGACGTATGAGAATGTACGGGTGCAATTTGTCGCAAATAAGCAGACATGAGAAAAAAGATAAAGGAATGCAATTATGTTCTAATGCTGTGCATTGTTATTTAAATGATACATCAAAGCGTATGCATATATGTAGTGCAATAAGTAAAAAATAGGACTATTTGACATGTCCTATCCAAGGGCAAGCTGCATGTGGGTATGCAAAATAGGTATATCGATCGTTATCAGAGACCACCTGGGGATTCCCTTGTACGTCAAAGCTTCTTGCTTCCTTGGTGTTTCCTTCCCGTGACGGGTCCGATAATCAGGCGATCGGAGAGGGCCTTCAGAGGATAGGGGCCTGAAGGGAAGAAAATGTTAAAGGTATACGTATCTTGAAGCGGTTGAGCCGCATTTTAGGCCGTGCCATGGCCATGCCTCCGCCTGTGCCCATGGTATCTTGAGTGCGTAATTATGTACGCGCGGCGCAAATTTTGCCGCTTGACTGGGACTAGGACGGAGGCCGAATTGCTAGGCGGGATCTGAACGTGCCTGGCGATCCTCTTGCAAGGTACTCTGGACTAGCTTGAAGTTGTCCGGGGTCTTTTTTGCCGAATTGGCAGTTTGCCTCATAAGGCTGCTTTGCGCTTCCGCTGCGAGGGCCGCAGTGTGCTCCTCCGTGCGGAGTGAGCGTTCTATGTTTCCATTAACTGTTATAACCCCGCGAGGTCCTGGCATTTTGAGCTTGAGGTATGCATAATGCGGTACCGCATTGAGTCTGGCAAATGCGGTTCACCCGAGCAGCGCATGATAGCCACTGTGGAAGAGGACTATATCGAAGATTAACTGCTCGCTTCGTAAGTTGTCCGGAGATCCGAAGACCACTTCCAGTGTGATTGAGCCCGTGCAACAGGCCTCTACACCTGGTATGACACCTTTAAAGGTGGTTTTGGTTGGTTTGATCCTCGAGGGGTCTATACCCATTTTGGGCATTGTATCCTGATAGAGCAGGTTAAGGCTGCTGCCACCATCCATAAGGACTTGAGTGAGGTGAAATCCGTCAATGATGGGGTCAAGGACCAATGCGGCAGAACCGCCATGATGGATACTGGTGGGGTGGTCCCTGTGATGAAACGTGATCGGACAAGAAGACCATTGGTTAAACTTTGGGGCGACTGGCTCAATCGCATAGATGTCCCTTAGTGCACGCTTTCGTTCCCGCTTGGGAATACGGGTTGCGTATATCATGTTCACCATTTTCACTTGGGGAGGAAATTTCTTTTGTCCTCCTCTGTTCGGCGGCCGAGGCTCCTCCTTGTCGTCACTATGCAGCCCCTTTTCCTTGTTTTCGACATTCAACTTGCCGGCCTGTTTGAACACCCAGCATTCTCTGTTGGTGTGGTTGGCTGGTTTATCGGGGGTGCCGTGAATTTCACACGAGCGATCGAGTATGCGGAACAAGCTAGACAGGCCCGGATTGCTTCTTTTGAACGGCTTTTTCCGCTGACCGAATTTAGAGCCACTGAATCCAACATTAACTGCCGCGTCTTCAGCGTTGTCGCCATTGTTGCGGCGCTTGTGTCTGTTGCGCCATGGCCTGCCGTTGCTATCTTTGGCATCTGAATTTCCAGGATTTCTTGATGTGTTGTTGCTGCAAGCCAGCCAACTGTCCTCGCCCGCACAAAAGCGGGTCGTGAGTGTCGTGAGGGCTGCCATGGACTTCGGCTTTTCTTGGCCGAGGTGTCGGGCGAGCCACTCGTCGCGGATGTTATGCTTAAATGCCACTAAGGCCTCGGCATCCGGATAGTCGACAATTTGGTTCTTTTTAGTTAGGAACCGAGTCTAGAATTTCCTGGCTGATTCGCCTGGCTGTTGGGTTATGTGACTCAAGTCATCAGCATCAGGTGGTCGCACATAAGTGCCCTGGAAGTTGTCAAGGAATGCGTCCTCCAAATTCTCCCAACTGCCAATGGAGTTTGCCGGCAGGCTATTGAGCCAATGCCGAGCAGGTCCTTTGAGTTGTAATGGGAGGTACTTGATGGCATGTAGGTCGTCACCGCGGGCCATGTGGATGTGGAGGAGGAAATCTTCAATCCATACCGCGGGGTCTATTGTACCATCATATGATTCAATGTTCACGGGTTTAAAACCTTCTGGGGATTCGTGATCCATTACTTCATCAGTGAAGCATAGGGGTTGTGCGACGCCTCTGTGCTGGGCTATATCATGACGCAGTTCATACGAGTCTTGTCTGCTGTATTCGGCCCGACCGGATTTACTTTTAGTATATCCAGCGTGACGGTCGTCGTCATGCATTGGGGCGCGCCCCCGTGATCCGTAGATCGATCTTGCATGTCCTGCTTTGTTTTCCAATACGTCTCGCAAGTCCTGAGTGTTACCCCCGGCCTTGGCATTTTTGTTTGACTGGCGACGGGGTGCGGGCTGGACTTCGGCCTGATATGCTGCTTTGTCTCGGCCACGAGGTGGCCGGTCAGCCGCATCATACGCTGGAAGCGTAGGCTTTAATGCTTCCTCCTCGAGTTGGGGTAGCAACCTGCGCTTTGGGTAACTTTTGGTTGGGCGCTCAAGTTCATATTCCTCGACCGCCAGGATCTCAGTCCATCTATCCGCTAGCAGATCTTGGTCAGCTTGAAGCTGCTGCTTCTTTTTCTTCAGGCTTTTTGCTTTGGCTATAAGCTGGCGCTTGAAGAGCTCATGTTCGATGGGATCCTCAGGCATGATAAATTCTTTGTCGCCGAGGCTCACCTCGTCTTCGGAGAGAGGCATGTAATTGTAATCCTCTGATTCTCCGTCAGCTGCCTGTTCCTTAGGGCTAGCTTGCCCATCCTCTCGCTCGAGGCCTGGCTGGAGGGGATTGTCTTCGTCTTCGTCACTATCCGCAGCGTTATTGTCTCTTGTGCCGGTACCGCCGCTTTTGCTATGGCGGAGCTTAGAGCGGCGCCGCGGTGCTTAGATTGCTTCTCGAGGGGATTATCCTCCATTACCTTATTGCCATCGCTTTCTTTAGGGGTGTCCACCATGTATATATCATATGATGAGGTGGCAGTCCAGCGCCGTGTGGGCGGTGGTCCCTATTCTTCTCCTGCATCGTTGTCCATACCGTCGATGTCTTCGGTGCCGAAATCGAGCATGTCGGTTAAGTCGTCGACAGTGGCTATTAAGTGGGTGGTGGCTGGGGAACGAATTTCTTCATCGTCTGCTTCCCACTCGAGCCGGACATAGTTCCGCCAAGGGCCTCATGACAAGGAGAGAGACCTTAATGAATTTAGCACGTCGCCCAGGGGCTAGTGCTGAAAGATATCCGCAGAGGAAAACTCCATGATCGGCGCCCAATCAGATTCGATAGGCACGGACGTAGGAGGTTCGGAGCCCGTGGACGGGGACAAATCTAAGGATCCGGCAACACATGTCTCATAGGAGGTGAAGTCAGTATTCGGCTCTATCTCCACTGAGTGTTCGGCCTCCGTGGCGGGGTCCATCCACCCGTCCACGGACGACGCAATCTGCTCCGGATTGAGGGCCGAAGTAGCCACATGTGTGATCTCCCAAACACCGTCCGATGGTAGAGCTAAGTCATGCTTTTCGTGACTGTGCGGCGCACCTGACATGGGCTCGAATCCATCAAAGACCAAGTCTCTGCGTATGTCGGCGGTATAGTTTAAGTTTCCAAACCTGACCTGTCGGCCAGGGGCGTAGCTCTCGATCTGCTCTCGATGGCTAAGCGAGTTGGCCCGTAGTGCGAAGCCGCCGAATACAAAGATTTGTCTGGGGAGAAAAACCTCACCCTGGATCGCATCGTTGCCGATGATCGAAGGAGCCATCAAGCCTTTATCGTGACGGCACAGTGGATCTCTCAAGGAAAGCACCAATGTCGGTGTCAAAACCGACGGATCTCGGGTAGGGGGTCCCGAACTGTGCGTCTAAGGCGGATGGTAACAGGAGGCGGGGGACACAATGTTTACCCAGGTTTGGGCCCTCTCGATGGAGGTAATACCCTACTTCCTGCTTGATTGATCTTGATGATATGAGTATTACAAGAGTTGATCTACCACGAGATCGTAGAGGCTAAACCCTAGAAGCTAGCCTATGATTATGATGGTTGTTTTCCTATGGACTAAACCCTCCGATTTATATAGACACTGGAGGGGCTAGGGTTACACAGAGTCGGTTACAAGGGAGGAGATCTACATATCCGAATTGCCAAGCTTGCCTTCCATGCAAAGGAGAGTCCCCTCCGGGCATGGGACGAAGTCTTCAATCTTGTATCTTCATAGTCCAACAGTCCAGCCAAAGTATATAGTCCGGCAGTCTGAGGACCCCCTAATCCAGGACTCCTTCAATCCATACTACCTAGCTGCTAATAGTCTTCGTGATTTAGCTTCATTACTTCATTGACTATGGCTTGTCTAGTGTAGTCTACCTTCCGCTGCATATCAATAGGTTCATTTCTATTGTTTTTCTTCGAAACTCTCATGCTTTGAAAACTTTCATAAAAATCGCCTATTCACCCCCCTCTAGTCGATAACTGGCACTTTCAATTGGTATCAGAGCAAGCTATTCCCTTATTCTGTGTGATTCGGTTTAACCACCTAGAGTTTTTGCTATGTCGACTACAGGGATAATCAAAGTCTCCGATGCGTGCCATGTCTTCGATGGCACTGATTACCCCTACTGGTAGAATAAGATGCGCATGCATCTTGAAGCCATTGATGTTGACCTTTCGTATGTCGTAAAGAACGGCATTCCCAAGGGTGGTGAAGGTGTCACCCCTACTGATGTCAAGAAATTCATTCTACTGGATTCTACTGCGAAGAACATCATCTGCGGTCATCTGACCAAAGGACAGTATGGCCGTGTGAGTGCTGTGGAAACTTCGAAGCTAGTCTGGGACTGGCTCTCCAAGGTTAACGAAGGCGTCTCAACCCAGGGAGATCAAAGGATCAATGTCCTTCGCAACCTCTTCAACCGCTTCAGGAGAAATGACAATGAGAATATCCAACTCACGTTTGATCGCCTCACTGATATCACCAATGAGCTTCATGCACTCGGCGCTACTGAGATCACCAAGCATGAAATCGTCAAGACACTCCTGAGATCCCTTGACAGCTCATTTGATACACCAGCACTGATGATACAAGAATGCCCTGACTTCAAGAGTCTCGATCCGTTTGACATACTTGAGAGGCTCAACACACATGAGTTCCAACTATCTGAGAAAAGAGACATCTATGGTCCCAACTATGGACGTACTCGCGCTTTGAAGGCAAAAGCTGCTTCCTCATCTGAAGAAGATTCTGACTGCAGTTCTGGGTATCCTGAAGACATTGGAAAGGAGCTTGCTATGCTTGTGAAGAAGTTCCAGAAATTCACCAAAAAGAAAGGCTTCAGAAAGTCTTCAAGATCCATCTCAAGAAATGATGAAGCTTCCACTCATGACCATAAGAAGAGAACATGCCACAAGTGCAAGAAACCTAGTCACTACATCTCTGAGTGTCCTCAGTGGGACAATGAGAAGAAGAAGAAGAAGAAGAAGAAGAAGAAGAAGAAGAAGAAGAAGAAGAAGATCAAGGAATATGATTCGGATGACAAGAAGAAGAAGAAATCCTCAAAGTCTTCTTCCAAGTCTTCATCACATAAGAAGAGCTCATCTGGCAAG
The DNA here is from genome assembly GCA_032464435.1 of Aegilops umbellulata. NCBI lineage: Eukaryota > Viridiplantae > Streptophyta > Magnoliopsida > Poales > Poaceae > Aegilops > Aegilops umbellulata. The sequence continues at coordinate 151,372,215 of CP136058.1, read as the reverse complement.
GCTCGTGCTTTTGTTGGCAAGGAGATGGATTCAGAGGAGGAGTCTGCTTCTGAGGAGGCAGAGGTGGAATCTGAGGAGGAGTCCGACTCTGCCATTGCAAGTCTGGCTCTAGCCACAACCTATGTTGCCAAGTCCATCTTCAACACTGAAGACAATGGCTTCGTCAACAACGCTGATGCTAATGACAAGGACGACTCTGCCCCACCTAATGCTTCATGGCACGTGGTGCCAAGGTAAACTCACGCGATGCTTACTTTCAAACATCAAGTGAAGATGACTCTGATTGTGAATCCAAACCCAGCTACAAAACACTTGCTAAAATTGCAACTGAACAACAGAAAGCTATGGAACATATTCAAAAATTGTTAGACAAAAGCGATGACCTCTTGGACGCGGAAATGACCCGATCTCAATCCTTAATTGAAGACATAAAAAATCTTCATGTTAAGTACGAGGAACTTGAATGTCGTCATGAAACGCTCTCAACCACTCATGAAAAGCTTTACTATGATTATCTTCAAAGGAAGTAGGAACTTGAGAAATTGAGAGCAGTTCATGAAGATCTTCAAAAAGAGAACGAGTCACTTCGCGCTCAACAGATCAGACCCGCTCAGGAAGGATTTGAACCACCATGTCTAAAATGCCTTGAGCGTGATAACGCTACTTCTGTTGTTGAATGTTTTACTGCTGCTACTGTCACAATATCTTCAATTGCTGATGTGGTAATTAACCCCTCTGCCCAGGATACCACTACTATTGTTGATGAAAATGCTAGGTTGAAGACATTGCTTGAGACTGGGATGTACAAAAGTCTTAAAGGGCATCAGACACTATGTGATGTCCTCAAAAAGTAGATTCTGAACTGAAACCCTAAGAAAGAGGGTGTTGGGTTCGAGAGGAAAATGAATGTTGATGGTTCATACTGGAAGCCCGAGCAGTACCCCAAAACCACATGGGTTGCTGCAAAGGGACCTTCAGCGGACCCATCCACCCAATCTGGCTTCACTTGTGCTAACCCTATTATCATTGATGAATACTTTGATGCACACTATAAACTGTCTAAGGATCAGAATGGTGAAGTGTTTGCCAGGTATATTGGTACTAACTGCAGGAATGGACTACCTATGAAGAAGATCTGGGTGCCCAAAAGATGTCTTGAGAATCTTCCTGTGAATGTCATCATGACACCACAAGGGAAGAAGACAAACCCTAGACAAAAGGCTTCATATGGTCCAAAGGCTTCATATAGACAGAGGACTCACCACCCTAACACCAATGTTTTGCAGGGAAATCATACTCAAACTTATGAATATGAGCGCGTATCATCAAACCGCTATGTTCATAAGACTAAGAACTATTCTGCTTATTCATATGAGTATTATTCTCCTCCTGCAAGGCTATTTGCTAGGGCTCCAAAGCCAAAGTTCTCAGATGCTGCACTTCGACTCAATGCTTCTAAGCCACCCCTGAAGATGTGGGTGGTTAAGAAAAATTAACCTTCTTTTGCAGGGAAAGGTCTCCAGCCGGAAATCAAAGGCGTCCGAGGCTTATGCTCGGGACCTAAAACATCTTGTGTGGCGCAAGATAAAATGCCCAAATGGTCTTACTATGTATTTTGTTCCTGAATCACTTGCCGATTATCCTATCAGTCCTAACCTTGATCTGAGCTTTGATAATCCTCTTGTCCGTCAAATGTTTATGCTTCACAATACTCTTGGTGAAGTCTATCCCCCTAAATGTATTGTAGGGTATGACACCACATGCTTCAGAATGGATTATGGAGAGTGGATGCACTAACCACATGACTTGTGATCGAAGTCTTCTGATAGACTCAACACTACGTCCATCTGACAAGAGCAACTTCACATTTGCTGACACTGGTAAAAGCAAGGTATTAGGTCTAGGTAGAGTTGCAATCTCAAAGGATCAACACATGGATAAAGTGATGCTTGTTGAATCCCTTGGTTTCAACTTAATGTCCGTTTCGATGCTTTGTGATTTAAACATGATTGTGATATTTTGGAAATATCGTTGCCTTGTTTTGATGGAATCTGACAAGTCTCTAGTCTTTGAAGGGTATCGGAAAGACGATCTGTATATGGTAGATTTATCAACAGGACCACAGTTGGCCGTATGTCTTCTAGCAAAAGCTTCAGAGTGCTGGCTCTGGCATCGGAGGCTAGGGCATGCTGGCATGAGGAACCTGTACACTCTCGTGAAGAAGAAACACATCATAGGCATCGAGGGCGTCAAGTTCAAGAAAGATCATCTGTGTGGTGCCTGCGAAGTTGGAAAGATGACTAGGGCCAAGCATCCCTCGAAGACAATCATGACGACATCTCAACCCTTCAAGCTGCTACACATGGAGTTATTTGGCCCTACTCACTACTCTACTCTTACTACCACTGCTTGCCTCTATGTCTTCTTCATTGTTGATGATTATCCAAGATATACATGGGTGCATATAATTCTCTATAAGAATGAAGTGGATGATGTCTTGAGACGCTTCGCAAATCGTGCCATGACAAACTATGGCATCAAGATCAAGCACATCACAAGTGACAATGGCACAGAGTTCAAAAACACCGGCCTTGATCTTTACCTTGACACATTAGGCATCACTCATGAGTTCTCTGCTCCATACACACCTCAGCAGAATGGCATCATGGAGCGCAAGAACAGGACACTCATTGAGATGGCTCGAAGGATGCTTGATGAATACAAGACACCAAGGAAGTTCTTGCCCGAAGCCATTGATACTGCATGCCATGTCATCAACCGTGTTTATCTTCACAAGCTTCTGAAGAAGACATCCTATGAGCTCCTGACTGGTAAGAAGCCAAATGTAAGCTAATTCAGAGTATTTAGTGCTAGGTGCTGGATCAAGGATCCACATCACACTTCAAAATTTGCACCGAAAGCACATGAAGGTTTTATGCTTGGTTACGGAAAGGATCCGCACTCTTACAGAGTCTTCAACCTCTTTCACTATAAAGTGGTTGAAACTGTGGATGTGCGGTTCGATGAGACTAACGGCTTTCAAAGAGAGGACCTGCCAAATGTTCTAGATGAAGTACCTCCTAGTGAATCAATCAAGCTTATGGGTACTAGAGAAATCATACCTTCTGAGGCATAGGCATAAGAAGAACTTATCATTTCTGCACCTATTCAACCTGAAGCCAATGCTCAAATGAAGACAATGATCAACAAGAGAAAAATCTTCGTCCAGCTCATCCTCGTGTTGCAAATTAAGTATAGATTGAGAAGATAATTGATAGCATCAATGCACCAGGTCCACTCACACGTTCAAGAGCAACACAACTAGAAAATTTCTGTGGGCACTTTGCATTTGTCTCTATATCTGAACTCAAGAAAGTTGCTGAAGCCTTCATGGAACCTGAATGGATTCAAGCTATGCAAGAAGAGCTTCAACAGTTCGAGCTGAACAATGTATGGGAATTGGTCAAGCGTCCTGATCCTCGCAAGCACAATATCATTGGCACCAAATGGATATATCGCAACAAACAAGATGAGCATGGTCAAGTTGTCAGAAACAAGGCTCGTCTCGTTGCTCAAGGATACACTCAAATTGAAGGGATTGACTTCGATGAAACATTTTCTCCCATGGCTAGGCTTGAAGCCATTCGCATACTGCTAGCCTAGGCCAACCATCACAACATCCTTCTGTATCAAATGGATGTGAAGAGTGCCTTTCTCAATGGCAAGATTGAAGAAGAAGTGTATGTTGCACAACCACCTGGCATTGAAGATTGAAAACATCCTGATATGGTATACAAGCTGAACAAGGTACTATATGGCCTCAAACAAGCCCGTCACGCTTGGTATGGCACACTCAAAGACTTCCTGAAGAGCAAAGGCTTCAAACCTGGTTCCCTGGATCCCACACTCTTCACGAAGACATATGATGATGAGCTGTTTGTATGCCAAATCTATGTGGATGACATTATCTCCGGCTGCACTAACCAGAAATATAGTGATGAGTTTGGACACATGATGCAAGAGCAATATCAGATGTCCATGATGGGTGAGCTGAAGTTTTTCATGGGTCTTCAAATTCGTTAGCAAAGGAATGAGATCTTCATATCTCAAGAGAAATACCTCAAAGACTACCTGAAGAAGTTTGGAATGCAAGATTGCAAAGGTTACACGACGCCAATGCCAACCAAAAGTCATCTGGGTCCTGACGCCAATGGTAAAGAGTTCGATCAAAAGTTATACCCTCCATGATTGGTTATTTACTTTATTTATGTGCATCTAGGATAGATATCATGCTTAGTGTTTGCATGTGTGCCCGATTCCAAGCGGCACCAAAGGAATCACATCACTTAGCTGTGAAGCGAATTCTTCGATATTTGGCTTACACCAAAACACTAGGATTATGGTATCCAAAGGGCTCAGAGTTTGATCTAGTTGGATCCTCGGATGCTGATTATGCTGGTGACAAGGTGGATCGCAAGTCTACATCCGGCACATGTCACTTTCTGGGTTGATCACTTGTCTGTTGGTCTTCAAAGAAGCAGAACTGTGTATCTCTCTCCACTGCTTAATCTGAATACATTGCTGTTGGATCTTGCTGCGCTCAGCTTCTATGGATGAAGCAAACCCTCAAGGACTATGGCATCCATCTGAAGCAAGTACCACTCTACTGCGAAAATGAAAGCGCCATCAAGATTGCCAACAACCCAGTTCAGCACTCGAAGACAAAGCACATGGAAATTCGTCATCACTTTCTCAGAGATCATGTTATGAAGGAAGATATTGATATCATTCATGTCAACACTGAAGAGCAATTGACAGATATCTTCACAAAGCCCTTGGATGAGAAAAGGTTTTGGAAGTTGCGGTGTGAGCTAAATATCTTGGAATCCTGAAATATCCTGTGATTAGGCACACATCCTAACACTTATGCATATTGATGACTTAGATTTGCAACACATGAAGTAATGCATATCTTCAATCAATGAAGACATACACTCTAAGTGTGAATACATTAATGCAGAATTTGACTTCGGAGCGCCACGATAATTGTGCGCCGTGTCTGGGTCTAATACTTCCTATACGGTGGGTAACACCACCACCAAATTTTTGTTTGGAGTGTTTCATTTGGGGTTACATTTGCTAAGTCTTTGCATTTGATTTATCTTCAACATTGATTTGTATTCATGAGATCTTCACTTTGTTGATTTGGTCTTACTCAGCTATATATACATATATTTGTGTTCTGTCCTCTGCAGCATGCTCTTATAGCTATGTCTTCATGCTTGAATCTTTTGGTCTAAGTGAATGTGATCGGACCCTAACCTCTGCTATGCTTCTACCTCAAATTCTATCTATCCAAATCATATGCATTCTATTGAAACTGTCGAATGTCTTCTCTGTGTCCTTGTCGGCAGAAGATACAGAGACAAAAGTTACATCTGTTTTCAGTGCTAAATCCTTATTGCCTAAAACCCGGAGAAGCCAGAACGACCACCCAACAACCCAGGCATGCGTGGGAACATGGAACATCTTCCAATGTGTTGCATGTTTTCCACGTGTCCCTCAGATGTGAACCGCCAGGGGCACCTGCGTAATTGCATTGTGCTGTCCCTTTCCTTATATATACACATCCCATCGCGGTCAAAATACTTCTTCCACCTCTCCACCTTGCACAAACCCTAGCGCCACCGCTAGCTCCCGACGACGCTGGCGACGAAGCGCTTTGCTGCCGCAACCTCACCAACGCCATCCTCATGCCGGCCGCGGACCTCGTCTCCTCCGCCATCACCGTAGGTGTCCTCCATCACCAAGTTAGGGCACGGAAGATCGAATTGCTCGGCCTCCTCTCCACTCTATGTAGCAGTTCATCATGTGGTAATTAAAGCTTACTTTTACTGCCTTTTTGATCCGATAGATTCATCCTTCTCCACCAAAAGTGGTTTCTGTGGCTACGAATTTAGATCTATCCTGTTCTACATCTCATAACATGCCTAGTATATTCACTTATGCTTCTCACATAGTTAGATTCCTCACCTGTACCTATTCTTGGATTCGTACAAATCTGGAACCAACTCTCAACATATAAGTGAACTAGCAGTGCGACCCGCGCATTTGCGCGGCTAGTTTTGTTTACACATAATCATATTTGATAAGGTTTTTTGCCATTTAGTTCTCCCTTGCTTCTAGCATTATTTCTATTTTATTTGTCAACACTTCATTTGAGAAACATGGGTATGGTTCATAGAAATAGTTTAGAAGTACTATGCTAAGCATAGTACTAATATTTCAGGGAGGTTCTTGAAATGCCATGCAGAATTATAAACTTGTGTGCTAATCTCGACTTTGCATGTTTTGATATTCAACATGTGCACTAACATCTGGAAATAGTGTTTATTCTTCCAAAATGTACTTTTGAGAAATTTCTCATACCTTTTTAGAGTTGGTAATGGTGAAGCATACATCCGGGTCTTTCTTAAAGTTGTACTTGTGATTGAACTGAGATTTGTGACAAAAGCCATCCCGATCTTTCTTAATTTGGTTCCTCTACCACCTCCTATGGAAGCTGCTATGCAGAACTGTTTGATTATCACCTCTCGGGATGTACCACCTCAACCCCTCCTTGCTACATCTCACTGTTATAATCATCAGTTTACTTGTAAAATCCTTTCAGACCTGCTACATACATATCTTATATTGACACGCATTATAACGACACAATGACCAATAAATAAACTCGCATATACACTTAATATACAAATCCAAAAGCTTATTTGGTTTAAATAATCCAAGAGTTCATTTGCTAGATTTTTGCTTTAAATTTCTATAACCAATGTTATTCATCTACAAATTTTCACCATGACTCACAATAAAGTCAACATGGAGATATTTTAGCCTCATACCAAGTACTATTATCACCTAGGTGACACGATTTGCATGATTGCATCTAACTTACAATGGAATAACTATCATAATATTTATCATGTAAATCACCAAACACATAGAGTGAATATTGGTCAGATAATTTTGCCTTAGACCTAAAAGGTAAGATGTCAGCAATGAGTACGCACAACAGTCAAAACACATTCAAAAGAGTATCCAAAAGTAGGATGTATAACCTTATGTAAAAATAAAATATATATCTCTATGCATAAAGAAAAGTAAATTTGGATGTAGCAAAACTTGGTCTATTTTGTCAAACAAAACCTAATCAATTTTAATTTTGGCTTATACAGTGGAAAGCTGCTGAAATAGTAAGAAAGAAGACAATAGCTAAAAGAACGAATATTTAGTTTTGATAAAGTTTCAACCATGAGAGAATATATATATATATGTGGTATGTTTTACATTTTTCTTGTAATTTTCATATATGATTTCATGTTCTAATATATCCCGGGATCAGAACGCCTAACTTAGAAAGACAGATGGGTGCATCCGCGACCATCCACATGGTCGGAAATAAACTACTTTCTGGTTTATTTAAGACACCCTCTGTTCATGAAATATAAGACGTTTTGGTTGTTCAATTTAAATTGCCAAAAATTCTTATATTTAGAAACACATGCAGTGATGATCAGGCTGATTTACTAATCCTCATGCGCATGGTAACGGACATGGATGCATCCACGTGCATCCTTAACTCCGCATTGCAGCCAATATTGTGAACACTCACACATTCTGTCGTTATCTTCCGTATGCATGCATGTTTACGGAAAAATCAGTATTAATTTACAATACCCAAATCTGAAAACACACATCAATCTATGGAGGCATGAGAGATGTAGATGGTCGCTGGTTTACAAATCTAAAAACACACATCAATCTATGGATGCATATGAGATGTAGATGGTAGCTAGTGTAATGGCTAGGCTAGAAGATGGTAGAGCTGCCACCGGCTAGAAACTAAAAATAAACCTATATTTAAAGCTATGTTGAAGACCGAGAGGATTAGGGAGACCTGGGGGAGGCTGGATGAGAGCGTACCTTAATACTCTGCCAGGAACATCACAATCACATAAGCAACCTCTCAACATGCCAAGAAAATATCATTCTACCCCACCCCCTTCTTCTTTCACACTTCTCCTCCTGAATCACCTCGACTGGTTCTAGACTCTAGGCCATCATGTTAAGCATGAGGCTGACTACTTGCATCATGCAGTGCATCTGCATGAAGTCCAACTGCTAGTGGTACGTGCACGTGATGCAGCCAGAGGCCATCATGCTTCATAGGTCCGACACGTGAGGCGCGCCCATTCTCATAGAACTTGACCGTCGTTGCAGAAGTAGCCCGTTGAGAACACCGGCCGCGTTGTCCTTCCTTCATATCGTTCGTCTAGCTTGTGATCGATCTGGATCAGGATGCGGGGGAGTCGGGTTGCGATCGATCGAGATGATTGTACATAGTAGCTTAGGTAATTGGAGAAAGATAAAGCAGTCAAATAAAATATAAATTGCTACGACATCAGTGAACGTTTGCACTTAATTTGGATGTCAATACAAAACGGAAGGCACCGTGATGTCACTTTTGCTGAAGCGTGTGCCAAACGGACTGCTCCTGTTTTTTCCCTTGCACGGCGCTATATCTTTTCTTCTTGTTGAGGATCGAATCGGGTCCTTGATCTATACGTATTCTTTTTTGACATGGAACAACGTGTCCCATTAATTTGTGTTGATTCCATTAATTTATTTTCCAGCAATAATACATGAAGTGACAGACTTCCTAAGTTCCGTTTTTTTACTTATACATCTCCTTGTCCTATACGGATTGGTTTTTTGTTGCTTTTCATCACAAGACATGAACGTGACAGACATCCTATGTTTCAAAAAAGCCATATACATAATATTTGTATGTAACGTTAACATCTGTAAATCATAGCCATTAATCTCCAAAATTAATGGTTGAGATAATTTGATAGATGTGGATGAACGTGATGGCTTATTTGTCTTCTATTATAAGTATATAATAGATGTCTTCGCGCTATGAGGTCAATGTCTTCGAACTGATTTATCTTCAAAATCTTTTAAGAATGCATATGACCTTTTCCCCTTCCCTCGCATCTCTAATGCTGTCACAAGTACATGTCCGTGGGAGAATCCCTTGGTTCTCTTAGTCTGCATTCATTTGCAGAATTCTTACAACATCACATCAATTCTCCTAAAGCCAGTTCTTGTCTGACCAGCAGACGGAAGCCTTTGCAAGTTTTGAAGCCATCCAGGTTGAACTTCATGGCCAATGAAAAGTCAGCAAGAAAGGTGGCAGATAGCGCCGTGGGAATACATCAAAGGATTTGCCACCAGATCTCTATGAAATGTACAAGACTGACCCCGAAGAAACCTATGGTGAACGCAAGACTCGAATCCGGTGGATTCGAAGATATTGGATAGAGGAGTGGTACAAATACAGATTCATCACTGCTGAGTATGCTGACAAGAATGCCATCAAGCGACCTTGGGGAGATATCTTATACAAAAATCTTCAACCCAAGTCCAAGTCTGAAGCCATTGCTCATGGCTTCTATCCTTGCATGGTTCGCGGACCACAACCAGAGAATGCTGACCCATCTTCTCTGCTATGGTGTTGTGAAGACAATCTGTTCAAGGAAAACTACAAGTTTGCCAAGGACTCTGCTGTGAAAAACAAGAAAGCATTTGGACTCGACTTCAACCCCGGTACACCTGCTCCTCGGGCCGATGGCACACGTGATGCTGAACCCAAAGTCATCAGGCCCTTCTACAACCTCGAAGGTCTTCTCACTCACATTGCTGTTCAGGGGGCAGCCGTGGAGCACTCTGCAGACGACGCTGATTCTGATGAAGCGCCGGCTCCACCTAAGCCAAAGAAGCAGAAGAAACCAAAGGCTTCAAAGCCCTCCACTACACCTAAAGCTTCGCGTGCGAAGCCTCTGGCCACTGCACCTCCTGCATCCAGTGTGCAGTCGGAAGATCTTTCTCGCATCTCCAAGACTGAGAAGAAGAAGAAGACCATCCAGAGTTCTGGTCAAGCACTGACCCTAGCTGCCGTTCTGAGGAACGAGAACAAAGCCATTGATCTGTCTAGTGACAAAGATCTTGGCGATGATGCTCTTGAGCTGTTGATAAAGAGCAAGCAAGGGGCAGAAATCTACAACGATCCGCCCCTCTTCCATGTGGACATCTTGAATAACTTCATTGATGAGTGGTTTGAAAATCGGAACCTCGGCATCGATTATCTTTAGCTTCCAATTGGCATCAGTGACTCCTTCCATGGAGCCATTGCTCATGAGCTGGCTCTGGCTTAGAAGATTGTCAAACTAAAGCACAAAATTGACTATGAGAAGGCTCAGTTCAAGAAGTACATGGCCAAGCTTAGCGTGGCTGATGTTCAAAACATCAAGCAGATGTTGCATGACCTCAAGGAGGCATTTCACAAGAAACAAGACGAAGCCAAAGGTTCAAGAGAGAGAATGAAACACCTTGCCGCCAAATGTGTTCAAGCTCACAATGAAGCATAAAAGCGCAAGGCGCTTGGGCGTCCAGGCATCGACCCCAAGATTGCTGCCAAGAAGAAGAAGCCTGTTGTGGCCCAAGCTGAAGCATTCTAGTGGGAAGAACCTCGCATGGTATTCCCTGCCAGCATGACAGGCATGAAGCCTAAGGTCCCCACAGTAGCTTCAGAACTTAAGAAAACAAGGGCAGCCGAAGCCCGAAAGTGCAAGAACAAGAACACCACTGACGATGCTCCACCGACCAAGAAGAGGAAGACAAAGAAGAAAGATCAGGCTGCTCCCACAGAGCCCCTTGTCATCGAGCCAATCTCTATTGCTCGTCCTGCGTCCAAACACCGAGAGCGTCAGTTAATAGTTCACAAGCTTTCTACCACAGAGGCTCCTGCCGCTGAAGGCATTCCAGCTATTGACCCCACCGCAGCTGAAGACATTGGTCCCCAAGACAATGTAAATGATGATGAAGTCGTTGCTCAGATTGAGCACCAAACAGTATCATCGCTTGTTCTCACGAACAGCGAACTCATCAACATTGGTCGTCCTTTGACGCCAATTGCTCAGGATGATTCATGGGCTGATCACCCTCAAGACTCCCCCCGTCAAGAAGAATCACCAAGTACTCCCCCAACTCAAGTCACCACTCCGGTGCTTGATGATGATGACTATGTGGTCCAGCCAACTACCTCACCAAAAGCGTCGCCCGCATTTCATAGGCTTTGCAAAGGACCAATGCCACAAGTCACTCTGTCGAGCGTTCCAGAAGGAGATGACCACCACAACTCAGTGGCACGACAAGTGTTTCCTGACGGCACTCCAACTGTGAACGTCTCAGAGTCTGAAGCCAAAGTAGCTGAAGACATTCTGGCTGCATCAGCCGATGATCAAGAAGAACCCCGACAAGAAGAAGAATGTGTTGCCACACCCCCTACCAACCAAGAAGCTGTTCTCGAGGAGAACGTGTCCGACCCTCCAGCTACTCAAGTGGTGGTTGATAATACTGAGGCGGCCACCAACACGAATACTGAAGCCAATGACGTTGTCATGGCTGAAGCAAATGTGGCGCCGGAAGTTAATGTGGCACCAGACATGAATGTGACCCGTGAAGCCAATGTTGCACCTGAAGCTGTTGTGCAGCTCGAAGCCCATGTCAATGCTGATGCTCATGTGCTCCCTCCCAGACCTCATACCATTGAGCTGGCATTTGACTGCGGCCAACCTGTCATGGTTCGTTGGCCTATTCTGGTTCCTCCTCCTGCTCTTGGACCTCAGTTTGACTATCATGTGGAGCACAAGCCTCAGGTCTAGAAGCCAAAGCCCAGGCTGCCAAGGTTTCCAGGTACAGGAACTTCACCAGGATCGTTTAATGTGAATGGCTTCATAGCACACAACACCTTCTTTGACAGTGCCAAGAACCCATATTCCAAGCCAAGAATATCATCTCAAAAGTTCTGGAGTTATCAGCAGCGCAGTTACTAATCTTGCATACTATACAATCAGGGGCGCATTTTCCCCCATATGCGTCTAGACTGCAAAGCCATTGCTGGCCTTCCCTGCTTGGAAGAAGCCCTTGACTGCTTCAGAGATGCTGGTCTGCTACGGTTTGTGTCTGACAAACAAAATTGGAACGAAGAGCTTCTGCTGCAATTCTATGCAACTGTTCACATTCGCGGCTACAACAGGGATCCGAAGACTTGGGTCCTTGAGTGGATGACAGGCAATGTACACCACGAAGCCAAAGCTCCTGATATCATTGAGCTCATTGCCCTGCCCACTCCAGCTGAACTCTATGAACCTGGTTGTCAACTTCACTACAATGCTTTGGAGAGCATATTTCAGATGTCTGAGCCAAACATGAGCCAAATGCTGAGCATGATGAAGCCACTTCCCCGAGACGCTGAATATCCAAAGGAATTCTTTGTTGAAGACCTAGAGTATCTTCCCCGCACTATTTATCATATCATCAGGCGAATTCTATGGCCCGTCAAAGGACATTCTCCTGCAGCAAAGCTTGAAGGAGCAATGAAGACCTTGGTTTTCTATATCTTCAATGGCATCAGTTTCATTGCTCAAGACTTCTTCATCAGGCAACTGGCTGCATCTGGCTCTGAACTTTTTGGACTGAAGTTTTATGCTCCATGGCTAATGCGCCTCATCAAGCTTCATTCTGCTATCAACTACCAGCCTTCTGTGTGCAATCATCTCATATTCTTGCCAGAGGTTGATCTGTCTATCGAAGCCATATATACACAGAGCCTACCAAGGAGCCAATTTATCTTCACAACACCGATCACCAAAGCTTCACTCAACCCATTGAAGGAGTTCTTGCTGCTACTCGTGTTTATCCTTTGGCTGGCAATACACGTGCACCTCATCGTGCCCATACTGAAGCCACTGAAAGCACAATTGCTCAAAGGCCTCGGAATAGTTCTCGTGTTCTCAATGACCGAGAGCTTCTCATCGCCCTGTATCAAAAACAGGATAAGAATCATGATTGGCTGAAGCGTTGGATGCAAAGCCTCTTGGTGGATGTCAATCGCATTCCCAACCTTGCCACCAAGAATGCCTTTGTCACTCATGAAACCTGTCGGCGGTCATGGAAGAGTCTGACACTACTGAGCTCTGAAGATGGTCTTCAACAAGATGTCTTCACAGAGAGATTCAAATTTGATTCCACTCCTCCCAGGAATGCTGTCTTGCATCGGAATCCCTCACTTGAAGACTCTGACTACTCATCCTCAGCGGCAACTGTTAATGCCAGAGTCATTGATGATGAAGATGATGCTACTTCACCAACTACAACTTCGCCTCGCGTTGACACTGCACCAAGTTCTTCTGCACCACCGGACCTCAACAACGACCCTTCTCCTTCACCTACTCCTCATGGGAACGAGTAGAATCTCTATGTCTTCAAACCTTTTTGGTCCTTGCTGACAAAAGGAGGAGAAGCATATGAGTAGATAGTCTTCAAGCGGGTCCATATGGGTGGTTGCTATACTTTTTTGCTAAGTGCTTACAACTCTCGCTTTTGATACATTTGGTTCTTTGAGTTGTAACACTTAAACTTGATGGTCGTCTGCTACCTTTTTGTCAACTATGTGATGCGATGATAAATTCCGCATGTGCGACGATAAATTCCGCACAAAGTCATTCCACAAACGTCCATTTTTCATTATGCATGTCATTATCTTCATTATATCTTTTCATGCATGATGAATTGTCTTCATAAGTTGAAGAGGATCTCCACAAGTACAACCTGCCATTGCATTTGCATTTAACAGCAAAATACTTATATGCACATCTTCAGGGGGAGCCTTTTTTGCTACTTACGAAGACAATACTTCCTTACAATTTCACATACTTTTATCCCCGTTGAAAACTTCAACCAGTTTGTCATCAATCACCAAAAAGGGGGAGATTGTAAGTGCATCTAGTGCCACCCTAGTTGGTTTTGGAGTATTGACAACAAACCTGGTTGAGGGACTAATGTGTTTGTGAGAATTGCAAGATAACACAGGTAGTAGTCCCTCATTGATTCGGTTTACCTACCGGAGATGACCCCTAAAAATGTGTGAAGACATTGGAGACAATGGTGGTCTATGAAGATATTCACAATGAAGATTATGACTCGAGAAGACATTCACATGAAGATTATGGAGTGCGAAGACATAGTTGTTTTGTAGTTTCCTTTTCTTCTCTGTTGAGTCATAGGAACCACCGTACTGTTAAGTGGGGTCCAAGTGAACAAAGTCAGAGTGACTGAAGTGATGCTCAACCAAAACCTATGTCTTCGAGCGAAGACACTGAGAGCAACTCTTATCCAGAGCTGGATGAGTCAGATTTACTTGTAGCCCAAGTTAAGCTGCCGCGTGTGTTTGAAATCTGACCGTTGGTACATGTGTCAGTTCCTTAGTGACCCAGGGTCATTTCGGACAAATCAGGTCGGGTTGCCTAGTGGATATAAATAGCCCACCCCCTACACCATAAATTGGTGGCTGCTCAGAGTTAGTGCACGGCTTTTGTTGTTTGAGAGCAACCCACCTCGAAACCTTTGAGAGAGAGAGAAATCCTTGCGAAGACAAAGCCCATAACACCCAGAGCCCAAAGAGTGTTTGGCATCACTGAAGTCTTTCTGTCCGCATGACCTAAAGACTTGTTACACTTGAGGACTGTGAATCCTCCAGCTGGTTAGGCATCGCGTTCTGAGCATCCAAGAGTCATTGTGGATTGCTGGTGAACGAAGTCTATGAAGGTTTGGAAGTCTACCTTGAAGACTTACCAGAGTTATTGGGCGGGGACTAGGTGTCCTTAGCTCAAGGGGAATAAGGTGAAGACATGGTCTTCTGAGTTGAATCTCAGCCTCCCTAACCAGACGTACAGTTGTCACAGCAACTGGAACTGGTCCAACAAATCCTTCTCCTCATGAAGCAACAGGTTCTATCTCTTCCCTCACTTATTTACAGTTTGTCTTCGTGAAGTCATTTGCATGCTTGCCTAATCTGTTTGACTTCACTATGTGACGACTATTGTGTTTGGCTTTATACCATCTTCCATCTTGATCCATACTACCTAGCTGCTAATAGTCTTCGTGCTTTTAGCTTCATTACTTGCTTGACTATGGCTTGTCTAGTGTAGTCTACCTTCTGCTGCATATCAATAGGTTCATTTCTATTGTTTGTCTTCGAAACTCTCATGCTTTGAAGACTTTCATCAAAATCGCCTATTCACCCCCCTCTAGTCGATAACTAGCACTTTCACGAACTAGTAGCATGTGGAAAAGAGAGAAAAGGAGGGAAATAAAATAAGTAAAAGGTGGAGATGTATGTCAAGCTCAGGCGTAAAACTCTGCAGCCCGGCTGCGTTCCACGGGTTCAGCTCGAGGCAGTCGTCGGACGGGCGGCGAAGATGATATGCTCCTCCAATAAGTACTTCATCGATAATGTACAATCCCTCCCATTGGGGTGATAGTTTATTCTTCTGTTTCTCGTGGAGTGGGAGGATGAGGTCTCCCATGTTATATGTCTTCATCCGGACTTCACGGTTGTGGTAACGTTGTGCTTGCTGTTGATAGAACAAGGACCGAGCTCGAGCTATGTCCCGTTCTTCTTATAGATCATCCTGCCGATCGAGCTCGGCTTCCTTTTTCTTCGTACATGCGCGCTCTAAGCGCATCATGGATAAGGTCACATGGGAGAACTGCTTCCGCATGCACCATATACCATAAAGAATGGTGTGTATCTGATTGACCAATTAGGAGTAGTGCGCAGCCCCCATAGTACGGATTTGAGTTCCTCGACCCAATGGCAGTCTGATTGTTCAAGGGAACGAACTAGGTGAGGCTTAATGTTGCTCATAATGAGTCCATTGGCTCGTTCAACTTGTCCATTGGTTTGTGGGTGGTACACCGAGGCGTAATCGAGCTTAATGCCCATTGTACCGCGCTAGTCTTTAACTTCCTGGGTGGTGAAGTTGGTACCATTATCGGTAATTATACTATGGGGGACACCATAACGGTGTATGACATCGAATAAGAAGTCGACGACTGGTCCGGATTCTACCGAAGTGATGGGTCTTGCCTCGATCCACCTGGTGAATTTGTCGACCATGACCAACTGGTACTTTTTTTATTTGTCCCCCCTTTGAGTGGCCCGACCATGTCGAGACCCCAGACCACAAAAGTCCATGTGATCGGTATCGTCCGAAGAGCAGTGGGGGGCATGTGCCTTTGATGTGCGAACAGCTAGCATCCGACAAAGTGTTGGACTAATGTCCGAGCATCTTCATGGGTGGTAGGCTAGAAAAAACATGCTCGAGAAGCCTTGCTGACCAAAGCCCAAGCTGTCGTGTGGTGTCCACCCATGCCCGCGTGTATCTCTACCAAGATCTGATGCCCCTCTTCTTCGGAGATGCACCTTTGTAAAACTCCTGTGGTACTCTTCTTATAGAGTTCACCCTCATGGACCTTTTATGCTTTAGAGCACTGAACTATGCGTCGTGATTCGTTTTGATCCTCCGGAAGCTGATGTTGTGTGAGGTAGGCTAGTAGGGGTTCTGTCTAGGGTGGGATTACGGCCATTACCTCGTGTGCGGAAGGTGTCTCCTCGAGTGCGGAGCCACCGATGACGTGATCGTCTTGTTCATTTTCGGGCAGGGCATTATGAGCTGGCTCGTTGGATAGTGCATCGGTCACATTGTACGGCCACACCACGGAGGGCTTAATGAGCCGCTCGAGGAAGGTGTCTTTAGGAACCAGATCGCGCTTGGCGCCCATGCGGGAGAGGACATAGGCTGCTTGATTGATGTCTCTAGCGACATGGTGAAATTCTAGACCCTCAAATCGGGCTGATATCCGGAGGACCGCGTTTATATATGCCACCATCTTGGGGTCTTTGGCATCGAATTCGCCGTTGACTCAAGATATCGCCAAGTTTGAATCTCCCCTTACTTCGAGGCGCTTCACGCCCATTGATGTGGCCATACGAAGACCATGTAGTAGTGCTTCGTACCCGGCTCTGTTGTTGGAGTCCGTGTACATTATTTGGAGGACATACCAAACAATGTCGTCTATGTCGGAGATTAGGATGACCCCAGCCCCCAGTCTAGCTAACATCTTTGAGCCGTCGAAGTACATTGTCCAGTGCGAGTACGTAGAATACTCCCGGGTTAGTTCGGCCTCGGTCCACTCGGCTATGAAATCAGCCAGCACCTGAGATTTAATGGCTCGGCGTGGCTTGTATGTTATCTCGAAGGGGAGAAGCTCGATCGCCCATTTGGAGATGCGGCCTATGGCGTCCCTGTTATTGATTCTGTCATTGAGGGGGACCTTTGATGCCACTGTGACTGAACATTCTTGAAAGTAGTGACATAGCTTTCGAGATGCCATGAAAACCATGTAGGCTATCTTTTGATAGTGCATGTATCGTGATTTGCATGGCGTAAGCAACTTTGCATGGCGTAAGCACCTCGGACGCGTAGTAGACCGACTTCTGGACTTGGAGCATGTGGCCATCAGATTCCAGCTCCACGACAAACACCATTGCTAACCACCTGATTGGTGGTTGAAATGTATAGTAGCATGGGTTCGTCGACGCTGGGTGTGGCCAGGATAGGGTTGCTGGCGAGGAGTGTTTTAATCTCCTCGAGTGCCATGGTTGCTTCATCTGTCCACTGGATGTTCTTGGTCTTTTTGAGTAGTTTGTATAGTGGCAATGCCTTTTCTCCAAGGCGGGATATGAAGCGGCTCAAGGTAGCCATGCACCCGGCTAGCTTCTAGACATGCTTGAGCTCTGTTGGTATTGCAAGCTGAGACAACACTCTAATTTTGGCCAGATTGGCTTCGATTCCTCTATGGGAAACTATGAATTCGAGTATCTTGTCGCTAGGGACCCCGAAGACGCATTTATCCGGGTTGAGCCGTATGTCGTAGGCCCGCAGGTTGTCGAAGGTTTGGCGTAGGTCGTCTATCAGTTGGTCGATATGTTTGGTTTTGACAACCACGTCATCCACGTATGCCTTGACTATTTTTTCGATTTGGTTTTCGAGGCATGTTTGAATAATGCGCTGGTATGTGGCTCCCGTGTTTTTTAGTTTGAATGGCATGGTGTTGAAGCAGAAAGGCCCGTAAGGGGTGATGAATATGGTTGCTGCCTAATCGGACTCCTTCATATTAATCTGATGGTATCCGGAGCATGCGTCAGGGAAGCATAGTGAGTCGTGTTCGGCGGTGGCGTCAATGATCTGGTCTATCCTTGGCAGGGGGAATGGATCCTTAGGGCAGGCCTTGTTGAGGTCTTTAAAGTCGACACAGAGCCACCAGAACTTATCCTTCTTGGGTACCATAACCAGATTTGCTAACCACTCGGGGTGCTTGATCTCGCGAATGAATCCGACCTCTAGCAGTTTTGTAAGTTCTTCGCCCATGGCCTTCCGTTCGGGTTCAGAAAATTGGCGCAGGGTTTGTTTCACCAGCTTGAAGCCTTTTAAAATCTTGAGGTTGTGCTCTGCTAGCCTGCGTGGGATTCCTGGCATATCTGATGGGTGACAGGCAAATATTTCCCAGTTTTCATGCAGGAACATCCTTAGCACCTCGTCGACTGCAAGGTCCAGCTGTGCTCCTATGGATGCAGTTTTGTTGGGATCTGTTGGGCACACTTGAAATTTTACTATTTCGTCTACTGGCTTGAATGATGTGGGTTTTTGTCTTTCGGTTTTTTTCATCTATGCCATTTGTTGTGTCTCACTACTTAGTTTTGCCATTATAAATTACAGCTTCTCAACAACGTCATAGCTCCGTGAGATGCTTTCTCAAAAATGCCATTAGATATCTCAAAAATGCCATCGTTCCATTAGATGTTTGCTTAGAAATGCCATTAGACATTGTTGTTGTCAGGTCAAACTCGTTGACCATGTTATATGACAAAAATAACCCTATACCCATATGTCAGCTCTCTCTATCTCACAATGATATGTGTGGAACCCACTTGTTTGGAGAAAGCAAGCAAATAAATTTAGAAAAAATAAGAACACTATCTGGATCAAGTGGGACCTACACTTTATTGTAGTGAGATAGAGGGAGAGATGAGTGTATGTCCCCATCGTATCTATATTTTTTGATTGTTTCATGCCAATATTATACGACTTTCACATGTTTTTGGCAACTTTTTATATGATTTATTGGACTAACCTATTGATCCAGTGCCCAGTGTCAGTTCTTGTTTGCTGCATGTTTTTTGTTTCAAAGAAAATCCATATCAAACAAAGTCCAAACACGATAAAAATATACGAAGAATTATTTTGGAATATTTATGATTTTTGGGAGGTGGAATCAACGCTAATGGAGGCCCACGGTCTCCACAACCCACCAGGGTGCACCGGGCACCCTGGTGCGCCCAGGTGTCTTGTGTTGTCCCCGTATGGCGGTTGGGTCCCTTCTTCTGGCACAAGAAAGATAATTTATGGAAAAAATCATGTAAAAATTTCAGCGCAATCGGAGTTATGGATCTCCATGAATTTAAGAAACGGTGAAGGGCCAGATCTGGGGAACGCGAAACAGAAGAGAAGAGGGGAATAGATCCAATCTCAGAGGGACTTGTGCCCCTTCGCCACAATGGAGTCCATGGACCAGAGGGGGGACTCTCCTCCCATCTAGCGGGGAGGCCAAGGAAGAAGAATAAGGAGGGGGATCTCTCCCCCTCTATCCCGGTGTCGCCGGGGTGCCGCTGGGGCAAGGATCGGGACGGCGATCTACATCAACAATCTTGCTACCATGAACACAAACTCTCTCGCCCTCTATGTAGTGGTGTAACACCCCTTCTCTCTGTTGTAATCTCTACTTAAACATGATGCTCAACTCCATAAATTATTTCCCAATGATATATGGTTATCCTCTGACGTTTGAGTAGATCTATTTTGTCCTATGGGCTAATCGTCATCTTGGTTAGTATGATTGTATATTTTATTTATGGTGCCATCCTACGGTGCCCTCCATGTCACGCAAATGGAGGCCCCCCGCTGTAGGATGTTGCAATATGTTCATGGTTTGCTTATCGTCGGTGTTGCGGGGGTGACACCAGCCTAAACGCGGATAAGTGGGTTATGGTGTATGGGAGTAAAGAGGACTTGATACTTAATGCTATGGTTGGGTTTCACGACCTTAATGATCTTCAGTAGTTGCGGATTCTTGCTAGGGGTCCAATCATAAGTGCATATGATCCAAGTAGAGGAAGTGTGTTAGCTCATGCCGCTCCCTCATAGAGAATTACAAGAATGATCACCGGTACTTGTTATCGATTGCCTAGGGACAAATGACTTTCTTGTTAACAAAAGCTATCCACTTTTATTGCCTTGTAATTTATTCATAGTTTTATTCTCGCAAAGTACTCGTAGTTTCATTCTTGAAAAATAGTTTCATACTTGTTCTATGTAAAGCAAATGTTGAAGTGTGCGTAGAGTTGTATCGGTGCTTGATAGAACTTGAGGGAATATTTGTTCTACCTTTAGCTCCTCGTTGGGTTCGACACTCTTATTTATTAGAGAAGGATACAAATGATCCCCTACACTTGTGGGTTATCACTGACATGTTGGTCTATAGATATTTTGGTCATTATGACATGAGAAACGAGATTTGATCTGACAATCATGGTGTCGAGTTGCATTTCTGAGCATGCACCTAACGAAGCGATGTCATTTTTGATCAGTTGAAATTCCTAGTGGCAAGACTTAGTAGTGAGACATAGCCAGTGGCATAAATGATAAAAACCCTTTGTCTATTACTAAGAACCACATCATCCCTGTCGACTGTAGTGCGTAGCGCTGTCAGCTCTTCAGCCGCGGGGGCTTCAGATAGTGCCTCTAGGGCGAGGGATGCCGTCTTGTTTTCGGCTCGCAAGGCTTTGCTCGGGCCACTTTTAAGAGAGATCACCCCATTGGGCCCTGGCATCTTGAGTTTCATATACCCATAATGTGGTATGACCTTAAATCTTGAGAATGCCTCACGCCCTAGAAGGGTGTGGTATCCACTACAGAAGGGCATAATGTGAAATAGTAAGGGTTTGGATATGTAGTTATCGGGTGTGCTGAACATAACATCCAGGGTTACATGTCCCGAGCAGTGTGCCTCCCTACCAGGTATTATACCTCGGAATGTGGTATGACTGTGTTCGATGCGAGACCTGTTGAACTGCATCTTGTCTAGAGTATCCTCGTAAATGAGGTTGAGGCCGCTGCCTCCGTACATCAGCACTTTAGTCAACCAGAAACCGTCGACAATGGGGTCGAGGACCAGTGCGACTAGTGCGTGGTTGTTACGGGGGCTTGGCTCATCCTTCTTGTTGAAGGTGATAGGTGTGGCTGCCCATGGTTGTGCGGCCTCACTTGATATATTTGATTGAGCTCTCCGATAGCCTTTTCCCTTTTATTGTTTGAGGCGAATGTCTCGTACACTGTAAGGACATTGTGGTCCTGTGGTGAAGCCGAGGACTGTTTATCTGGGGGTGTAAGGCCCAAGATTGGCTCGCCATATTTGGCCACTTGTCTTACCACCCAACATGCTCGAAGTCTGTGGGTTGGGTTTGCATCTAGCAAGACAGAGCGTGTTGGGCGTGGTTTATCCAGCAACTCGTCTAACACCGATCTGGGCCTAGTTTTCTTTTCATTAGGCTCACGTTCTGGCGAACTATTTGTGTAAGCTCATTTAAAGCGAGGATTTCCGTGACTCGCGCAGGTTGTGGCCCCATGTTCATTTGTTGCACCCTCCAGGTGTTCTCCATGGCGCAATATTTGTGTACCATGTCTGATATTTCGGTGAAGCTTTGAATTCAGAGACGCGCGAGGGCGTTTAATAGGCCCTCGTGCCTGAAGTTAAACTGGAAGGCTTTACTTATTTGTTTGTCACAACAAGGTTCCATCATGTTCTTTACTAGGAGAAATCTAGCCCAATAATGGTGGACTGCCTCGTTTGGCATCTGTTTGACATACATGAGGTCCCATATGTCTGGGATTTCCGATGTCGATAGAAACGACACCTATGGGGTCACTGGGATCCCTTCTACAGTAGGCGGACGCGAGGTTGTGCAAAGAGTGGGTCTGACAGGAAGCACACGGATCGTTTACCCAGGTTCGGGCCGTGAAGATGCGTAATACCCTAGTCCTGCTTTGGTGGATGTATTAGAGTGTTCTTGTGTTCTTGAGCTAGCTACAGGGTGTAACTTGCCCAAAAGGCCCGAATCCTCCTCCTGAACGCCTCGGGCCTGTGACACTCCAAAATTTTCATTTGGGTTTTTGCAAAATCCTTGCTGGATTTTCCTTGAAATTTGAGGCTTTCAGTAAAACAACCTTCTTAAAATTTCCTTTTCCTTGACTAGGGTTTTTCTGTTTTCTCCTTCAAGCCCTGGGTTTGACCTTCTTAAAAACTCCTTCACTCTATTGTTTCCCTTCTCAGATTTTTTGGAGTTTTCTTTTTAAGAAAAACTCTATGAAAAAGATTTGGGATTTTCATTCTATTGAAAACCATCCATGACCTTGTACCTTGCCCATGAGGCAAAACCACTCCAACATCTTCACCCCTCCTTGTCAACAACTCAAATTCCCTATCCCAACTCATCCAAACAAGTTTTGGATTTTATTTTATCTCTCAAATATTTTCTGTCAATTATTTTGAGCCTGATGGATTTTCAAAGCAAGTACCCTTTTCCATTTGAGATTTGACTTCAAACCAACTCTACTGGCTAGTCCTTTGCACCCACAACCCAGAACCATCTTGATCCACTCATCTTCTTTTCAAAATTTTGAACTTACACTCCCTGCAAGTTTGGACCAGATTTGTCAAATTTGGTGAAGTTCATATCTACACTTCTCCAAAAATTCCACCAAAAATCAGGCAGCCTACTAGAGCAATGAGAAGTCACTCCACCAAAAATCAGCCCAAGGAAAAATCCCTACATGCCTGGATCATTCTGTCGAACACCTTGCATGCACTGTTCAAACACATTCAGCAAATTCAGTCTTCAGTGTTGATTTCTTCAGATCATCTTCAGTCACGCACACACAGTGCCCTTGGCATGTTGCTCGCCACCTGGTCTGCGTGTCCAGAACGGCGGCTCAACGGCGTTCCGCGCCGCACAGCCCCGCTGATGGCTCCGCGTGTCCACCTCCACGCCAGCGCACGCATGCAGCACAGCCGTCGTGGCACGGCATGCACAGAGCGTGCTCTCTGCCGCCGATGAACCCGCGCCGTCCCGTTCCGTCGAGCTCCACCTCAGCAAGCTTAAACCAACGCCGTTGGCTCCAAAATGGACTCCGCGAACCTCCACGACGGTGCTCAACTCCTAAACTCCCCCGCCCAAGCACTGCACCACCGTAATCACTCGCCGGAGAACGCCGTTCTCGGCCACCGCCTCGGATCGCCTATAAAAGGAGACCCCGAGCCCTTCCGCGAGCACGCACCACCCCTACACTCCACCAACACCCTGCCAGGTCACTGGGAGGACCTCGAGGAGGTCTCCTCCCCCGACTCCGGCCACCCCGCTCCGCCTCGGCCTCCAGCTCGATTCGCTCCGGTGAGGCCGTCTCCGGCGCCCAAACTCCGTCCATCGCCCTCTATAGCTACCAGATCCTTGACCCCCTCCTCAATTTGATCTGTGCAGCTCTCTCCGGCGACCTCCATCCACGCCCGAACCGCCGTCCGCCGGAGCAGGGGCCACCGCCGACGTGGTGCTTCCCGGCGACCACCTCGACCACCATCCAACGCGGAATGGCACCCTGAGCATGGAGGTAACCTCCGATCTCCCCACCTCGCCGTGGATCGCCGCCGGCGACCACCGCGGCCCTCGGGCGCCAGCGAGCCCCGACCCGCCTCTTTTAAATTTTAAACCTGACGGATGGGACCCGCCTGTCAGCCTCTCCGTCTTTTCTGATCGAATCGTTTTCTGAAGGCGTCTTTTGCCAGAATACGCTTTCCCTCTGGGCCGGCGTAGTTTCTATCGAAACGTTTTCTGTTTTTATAATAAAAACCCTGGGAAGTTTCTGTTTCATTACAGATGAGTCCCTGGGCAAAAACCCTTACAATTTTTTATCAGAAGCATATTTTTGAGTGATTCTTTTTCTGTTCTCTTCAAAATTTTGTCTAGTTTTTTATCAGATTTATTTGAAAATTATTTGCAATATTGTTTCTGCACCTCTCGGTATTCACGTTAGCGCGTATGTTTTCTCTGTACCGTAGATACCGACGGAGGTGGCGGGACCGCGAACTTCACCGAGCTAGGCTCCGACTACTCTGAACCAGGCAAGCATGTTCGAACTTTTGATATGATGAGTGTATTGGCATGGTTGCATGTAGATAGTTTCATGGCATGCGTGGAGCATACCGATGAACCGTTCATTATGCATTGTTGGAGCAAGTAAGCCCGATGATTTCACACGTCGATGGACGTGAGTATGTAAGGCCATGTGTTGGCATGAAGATGGGTAAGATGGCAGTGTTGTAGCATGCCAGTCTTAGGCCATGCGAGTTATCTTCAGTACCAACCCGTATCGGTTGGTTCATATCCATTCCCTTTCCCTGTACTACCACATGTTTCCCGAAAGGGATATGGTTTAGTAAGTCGCAAACCGCTTTCTTGGTACACACCAAAAAGGAGAGGCCGGGATGCTAGTTCCATGGCCCTGGATTAAAGCCAGGCATCCGGTCAGGGGGCATGGGTGTTTCCGGTTGGGACCGAGAGGGGGGCACCCCTTAGAGCGCGCGTATATAAATTTGATCCCATGCTATTCGAGATTGTGATCTCCCCGTCTCAATAGTTTTTCTTGGACGATGTTGAGGGTGATTCCTGGCATCGAAGAGTTGGATGGGTGTGTACTAGATTGCTGTGTTTTCTTCTGAAATACCGTAACGGAACTAGTCCTAGGGACTACGGAAATCCGTCGACTGTGGGAAATTTTTGGTACAAACTCTGCAGAGCTCTATATCCTTAAATCATCTTATCTATTTCCAAGTTCCCTGCTAACAGTCATGTGCCAGTTTGGTGACAGCTTTCCCGGTGGGACGCATGAGCTCTAAGACCGGTTAAATGTTTATTCTTGTGGATGGACTAACCCGTTTAATTCCATGAGTTGATTATACTTATGATGAGTATATTATTTCCTTATCAGTTAAAAGCCCTTTATGTGGTGTCGCTCAGACGCCCGATTGTGGCATTTCTTTTATAGCCCTTTATGTGGTGTCGCTCAGACGCCCGACTGTGGCATTTCTTTTATAGCCCTTTATGTGGTGTCGCTCAGACGCCCGATTGTGGCATTATTATTCCGCATTTTCCGCTCGAGGAGTCTTTCAGACACTCGTTTGGCACCAGTATTATTATTCCGCATTTTCCGCTCGAGGAGTCTTTCAGACACTCGTTTGGCACCAGTATTATTATTCCGCATTTTCCGCTCGAGGAGTCTTTCAGACACTCGTTTGGCACCAGTATTATTATTCCGCATTTTCCGCTCGAGGTGTCTTTCAGACACTCGTTTGGCACCCAGCATTATCACTTCTATGTCTGATCGTACTGGTTATTTATCCATGTATCTCATGTTGGCATTTGTTATATCTTACGTCCGAACTGTCTTGCGAGTACTTTCAAAGTACTCACTGGCTTGTTGATTTGGCCAGATGCTGACGAAGGTGATTTCATGGATGAAGAGTTCGATAGCGAATTTGACGCCTAGAGGAGTCCCAGTCAGTCTCGTGCAACCTTGGAGTTGGTCACTGTTTCATATCCGCTTCCGCTACCCTAATAAATTCTTCGAGCTTCACCTCGACGCTCGATGGGATGTTAGTTTGAGAATTCCATAACCACTCCCACTGTGTTACTCCACCTCTACCATATTTGCGAGTCAGTAGTATGCCACCACTCCCTCGTGTCATTATTTGCCTTTATGTATAATTATTGGCACGCTTGTAATAAATTGTTGAGCATCGTCAGCTCAACCCTTTCTGCTACTGGCTTACTGCATCAAAAGTTTGTCTGCCAATGAGGAGGTTTTATCTCAAACTGGGTTCTAAAGATTGGTTTCTCAATAAATATTTTTATTGGGAAAACCGGTCCTGACAAGCTTGGTACCAGAGCCAGGCTGACTGTAGGAAGCCACTAGGTGCGATCGCTAATCGGTTATGAGCATGATAGAGCTTATTCATGTTTTTACAATAGTAGTCATTTTTCTGACAGTCAGCATATATTTATGATCTGACCATTCAGGATTTTTGCCTACTTTTGTAGATGGCCGACCGCAGCTGCGAGTCTCAGACCTTCGCCAGCGTACCCGATGGGTTCGTCAAGCTTCTCTCCTTCGTCGTTCAGGTCGCGATGGGGCCGTCTGTGCGCCCAGTCGTCACTCTCTGTCAGCACAGAGTCAACGACAGTCTGACTATGCACCAGGCCGCAGTGCAGTTCAAGGGAGGGCGTGGTGATCTACGCCGCTTCCGATTCTTGGGGAGAGCCATGCCTTCGGAGAAGCATGCCATCCAGATGGCAGCCCGCGAGGCGATAGCTCGTCTCAGGGATGTCCTTCCTGCGATGAAGGCTCGTCGCTACCGCTATCTACCTTGCCATGTGCCCTACACCTGTCACTACGCATTCTCCTGCCACAGAGGAGAACGGGACGAGGCTTTTGAGATGCTTATTGAGTATCTCCAGGCCTTGGAGGCAGCCTTCGACAACTTGGTGGATGACTTTGTGGCCGCCCGCATGGACTCAGTCCACGGTTGTGCCGCCAACAGGAGGGAGCTCCTGCCCACCGCACCGCCACTGACTTTCGTCTCGTCCTCTGCATCCCATGCTCCTGCTCGTCGCCTGCCTACCACCGAGGAGTTCAACCAGGTCATTGCGCCCACTCCAGCGCGCACTGCTCCGCCACTCGCACCAACTCCAATCCGTGTCGTTCCGCCCCTGGCACCCGCTCCTTCTACTCGGCGCAGTACTACTCGCATGGAGCCAATCAGCGAGGAGGTCGAGTCCCCGGCTTCGCTACGCCTCACCCTTGGCAGGGCCAAGGACGTCGTCAACATCTCCGACTGAGTACGCGTAGCCGCCATGCGTTGCATCGCCATGTAAGAGGTTGTGAGAAGTAGCTTGTTTGCGCATCATGTAGGATCTGGAGAAGTGCACTAGCCTAAATAACATGTCAGGATTATGTACGCATATCCTGAGTGATGTATTGTATAATTATCGCCGCGTGTAAGATGCGTAATGATGCAGTCCTTCTCTATGCGCAAATCAATTTGTTTTCCCTTGAGTATCTTGGTTTTAAAATTTTTATTTGTCAACCTCATGCATTTTGGGTATTATCTTTGCAACCCTTCCATTTTTTCTTATGGTTTTATAAATACATCCCCAGAGTGAAAAATGTCTCGTCCTTGGACTCGCTCCATGCCCACTCCACCAGAGGAAGATTATGGCAACCAACCGGGCAACAACTTTGCACAAGGGCAGTCAAGTCAACACTATAATACTCAATCAGGCAACAATTTTACTCGAGGTCAGACAAGTCAACAGGACAGTGAAACGGCACTTTCCCAAATGTGCCGCCTTTATGAACAGAGTCAGCAACAACATCGGGAAATGATGAACCAAGTCATTAACATGGGAAATCACCATGGGCAGTATCCGCAGCATTCCAAGCTATCTGAGCTACAGAAGACACGTCCCCCAACATTTTCTCGTACTGACAAGCCACTTGAGGCCGAAGACTGGCTTCGCGATATGGAGAGAAAGTTAATTATTGCAAAATGCTCAGACCCAGAAAAGGTACTGTACGCACCGCATTATCTCACGGGAGCAGCCGCATCCTGGTGGGAAAATTTTCTGCACATGCATCCCAACGAAAATGATATAACATGGGATGATTTCAAGGAAGGTTTCCGTGGCACGCATATTCCTAAGAGTATTATGAAAATCAAGAAAAGAGAGTTCGATGACCTCAAGCAAAGGAGCATGACAGTGTCAGATTACAACAGCCAATTTACTCTGTTATCCCGCTACACCAACGAAGAGCGTATGACTGAAAGCAAGAAAATGGAGAAGTTCCTTGACGGCCTAGCACCCGCGCTTAAATGCCAACTGGTCATACACACTTTCCCAGATTTTAAGACGCTGGTGGATAAAGCCATTACTCTGGAAAATGAAAGACGCAGTTTGGATGATATCCGCAAGCGAAAGAGGGACCAGACTAACCATGCTCGCAATCACCGGAGTAAGACCGATTTTCAGAAGGGTGGGACGCACAAATCATCATCCAACGTCTCACGCCCAACCAGGAATTTTCATGCTAGGGACAAGGAGTTCACCTATCGCCCAGGTGTTACTTGTTACGCCTGTGGAGAAGAAGGACACTATGCCAAGCAGTGTCCCAAGCCAAGAAGCTCAGCACCAAAGCCGAACAACGGCAACAATAATTCAGCGCCCAAGCAAAACAACTTCAATCCCAACAATAACCACAGGAAAGGTCATCTGAACCACGTGACCAAAGAGGAGGCACAAAATGCTCCAGATATCGTACTCGGTACGTTCCCTGTCAACACAATATCTGCAACGGTTTTGTTTGATTCTGGAGCTTCTCACTCTTTTATTTCGAAAAGTTTTGCTTCACAAAATAATTTTTCGATGCTTCCTTTGGAGAAATCCATGATCATCAAGTCCCCTGGAATTCAGCAAGTTACTCAGAATTACTGTCAGGATGTGATTATTGAGTTCAAAGGATTGAAGTTTCACGCCAATCTCATTGTGTTGGAAAATAAAGGACTAGAGGTCATCCTAGGGATGGACTGGTTAACCACCAACAAAGGTTTCATGGATTGTTTCAATCGGACCATGATTCTCACACACCACCATGGTAAGACAATAAGAGTATCCGCCAAAGAAAGGGAAATGCCCAAACAACCAAGACTGAACAAGGTGGACATTTCTGAATTAAACAAGGTCCCAGTAGTGTGTGAATTTCCAGACGTATTTCCCGAAGAGCTACCAGGCATGCCACCCGACCGAGAGATAGAGTTCAGCATTGAGCTAGCACCAGGAAACCACCCCCATATACAAGAAACCATACAGAATGGCACCATCCGAGTTGGTTGAACTGAAGAAACAAATAAAGGAATTGCTTGACAAGGGATACATTCGAGCCAGTTCCTCACCATGGGGATCACCAATTTTGTTTGCCAAAAAGAAAGATGGAACACTGCGAATGTGTATTGACTACCGAGCACTCAACATGGTCACAATCAAGAACAAATACCCGATGCCAAGAATAAATGATTTATTCGATCAACTCGCTACGGCCAAGGTATTCTCAAAAATCGACCTAAGGTCAGGATACCATCAACTAAAAGTACGAACAGAAGATATCCCCAAGACAGCCTTCACCTCTAGATATGGACTGCATGAGTTCACAGTAATGCCTTTTGGATTAACAAATGCCCCTGCATATTTTGTTCACCTCATGAACAAAGTATTTATGAAGTTTATGGACAAGTTCGTTGTGGTATTCATCGACGATATTTTAGTATACTCCAAGACACCAGAAGAACACGCTGAACATCTCAGAATTGTACTAGGAGAACTCAGGAAACACCAATTGTACGCCAAGTTCAGCAAGTGTGAATTTTGGTTAAGGCAAGTAGGCTTTCTAGGCCACGTGCTAACCCAAGACGGGATCGCCGTGGACCCAGGGAAAGTCAAGGCCGTACTTGGCTGGAAGTCACCAGCCAGTGTAACGGACATACGGAGTTTCTTGGGAATGGCAGGATATTATCGCAGATTTATTGAAGGATTCTCCACCATAGCCAAGCCAATGACGCAATTGCTCAAGAAAGATAAGAAATTTGAATGGACAGAAGCCTGTGAGAAAAGTTTCCAAGAGCTAAAACGGAAATTAACAACAGCACCAGTATTGATTGTGCCGGACATACGCAAGAATTTTGAAGTATTTTGTGACGCGTCCAGGAAGGGACTCGGATGCGTATTAATGCAAGAAGGCAAGGTTGTCGCATACGCTTCAAGGAAACTTCGCAAGCATGAGGAAAACTATCCCACTCATGACTTAGAAATGGCAGCAGTTATTCATGCACTCAAGGAATGGAGGCACTTCCTACTTGGAAATCGATGTGAAATATATACGGACCATAAAAGTCTCAAATATATTTTCACACAGCCAGAGCTGAATTTAAGGCAACGACGCTGGTTGGAGCTAGTAAAGGATTATGATGTCGGAATCCACTATCATCCTGGAAAAGAAAATGTAGTAGCCGATGCTCTTAGTCGGAACCCCAGCGCCAACAACAACAATCTGCCCAACTTAAGACCCGAATTCCAACAGGAATTTGCCAGACTCAACTTGTTGATAATAGCAGAAGGCACCATAACAAACTTGGAGATACAGCCCAACCTTGTGACAAGAATCAAAGAAGCCCAGCCCGGTCACCCCAGCATTGAAGGTATCAAAAGAAAGGTGAGTATGGGCAAGGCCTCGGAATTCATCATAGACGAAGAAGGGACACTATGGTACGGAAACAGACTCTGCGTACCGGACGTAGAAGACCTCAAACGGCAGATTCTAGCTGAAGCCCACACCGCTCCATATTCGATCCACCCTGGAGGAACCAAGATGTATAAGGATATCCAAGAAGGATTTTGGTGGCACGGTATGAAAAGGGACATAGCCACCTTCATTGCATGCTGCGACTCTTGTCAACGTATAAAGGCCGAACATCAGAGACCAGCTGGACTACTGCAACCAAATAAAATACCTGAGTGGAAATGGGATGAAATAGGGATGGATTTCATTGTCGGACTACCTCGATCACGACACGGGAATGATGCCATATGGGTTGTCACCGACAGATTGACTAAGGTGGCACATTTCATTCCAGTAAAGACGACCCACACCACTCAGAAGCTTGCCAAAATATATCTCTCTTGCATAGTTTGTCTGCACGGTGTCCCGAAGACTATAATATCCGACAGAGGAACACAGTTCGTCTCAAGATTCTGGGAGCAGTTACAACAGGCTCTAGGAACTCAACTAGCCTTCAGCACGACATACCACCCTCAGACAGATGGACAAACAGAACGGGTAAACCAGATTTTAGAGGACATGCTGAGAGCATGTGTCCTCACCTACGGAGCCAGTTGGGAAGACAGCCTGCCATACGCCGAGTTCGCGTACAACAACAGTCATCAGGCCAGCCTGCAAATGGCACCATTTGAAGCCTTGTATGGGCGAAGATGTCGTACCCTGTTAAATTGGTCAGAGACCGGAGACAGCCGTATCTTCGGCCCAGACGTGCTCAAGGAAGCCGAGGAAAAGGTCCAGTTAATCAGAGATCGACTCAAGACCGCCCAAAGCCGACAAAAGAGTTATTACGATCAGAAACATCGTGGGGTCAACTTCGAACCAGGTGAATTCGTGTACCTACGAGTGTCACCTATGAGGGGGTTGCAACGATTCAAAATTAAGGGAAAGCTAGCGCCAAGATTCATCGGGCCATTCGGTATATTGGCACGGAAAGGCGCAGTGGCATACCAACTAGACCTACCTGAGGAACTGTCAGATATCCACAACGTGTTCCACGTATCGCAATTGAGGAAATGCGTGAGCAACCCAGAGAAACAAGTATCCCATGAGAACATAGACGTGCAGCCAGACCTCACTTCTCGGGAACACCCAGTAAAGATATTAGAGGAGTCTGAAAGGAGGACCCGACAGAAAACCGTCAAATTTTTCAAAGTTCAGTGGAGTAATCACACCGAAAGTGAAGCAACATGGGAAAGAGAGGATTTTCTTCGAGCAGAGCATCCACACTTATTTAAGGATCAACTGAAATCTCGGGGACGAGATTTTTCCTAAGGGGGTAGGTGTTGTGACACTCCAAAAATTTCATTTGGGTTTTTGCAAAATCCTTGCTGGATTTTCCTTGAAATTTGAGGCTTTCAGTAAAACAACCTTCTTAAAATTTCCTTTTCCTTGACTAGGGTTTTTCTGTTTTCTCCTTCAAGCCCTGGGTTTGACCTTCTTAAAAACTCCTTCTCTCTATTGTTTCCCTTCTCAGATTTTTTGGAGTTTTCTTTTTAAGAAAAACTCTATGAAAAAGATTTGGGATTTTCATTCTATTGAAAACCATCCATGACCTTGTACCTTGCCCATGAGGCAAAACCACTCCAACATCTTCACCCCTCCTTGTCAACAACTCAAATTCCCTATCCCAACTCATCCAAACAAGTTTTGGATTTTATTTTATCTCTCAAATATTTTCTGTCAATTATTTTGAGCCTGATGGATTTTCAAAGCAAGTACCCTTTTCCATTTGAGATTTGACTTCAAACCAACTCTACTGGCTAGTCCTTTGCACCCACAACCCAGAACCATCTTGATCCACTCATCTTCTTTTCAAAATTTTCAACTTACACTCCCTGCAAGTTTGGACCAGATTTGTCAAATTTGGTGAAATTCATATCTACACTTCTCCAAAAATTCCACCAAAAATAAGGCAGCCTACTAGAGCAATGAGAAGTCACTCCACCAAAAATCAGCCCAAGGAAAAATCCCTACATGCCTGGATCATTCTGTCGAACACCTTGCATGCACTGTTCAAACACATTCAGCAAATTCAGTCTTCAGTGTTGATTTCTTCAGATCATCTTCAGTCACGCGCACACAGTGCCCTTGGCACGTTGCTCGCCACCTGGTCTGCGTGTCCAGAGCCCCGCACGCGCGCTTGGCTTCTTCCTGGCGTCGGTGGCGCTCTGACTCGACCGCGCCGGCGTGTCCCGCGGCGGCTGAACCGCCGTGGCAGCCAACAGGGAGCAGAACGGCGGCTCAACGCCGTTCCGTGCCGCACAGCCCCGCTGATGGCTCCGCGTGTCCACCTCCACGCCAGCGCACGCATGCAGCACAGCCGTCGTGGCGCGGCACGCACAGAGCATGCTCTCTGCCGCCGATGAACCCGCGCCGTCCCGTTCCGTCGAGCTCCACCTCAGCAAGCTTAAACCAACGCCGTTGGCTCCAAAATGGACTCCGCGAACCTCCACGACGGTGCTCAACTCCTAAACTCCCCCGACCAAGCACTGCACCACCGTAATCACTCGCCGGAGAACGCCGTTCTCGGCCACCGCCTCGGATCGCCTATAAAAGGAGACCCCGAGCCCTTCCGCGAGCACGCACCACCCCTACACTCCACCAACACCCTGCCAGGTCACTGGGAGGACCTCGAGGAGGTCTCCTCCCCCGACTCCGGCCACCCCGCTCCGCCTCGGCCTCCAGCTCGATTCGCTCCGGTGAGGCCGTCTCCGGCGCCCAAACTCCGTCCATCGCCCTCTATAGCTACCAGATCCTTGACCCCCTCCTCAATTTGATCTGTGCAGCTCTCTCCGGCGACCTCCATCCACGCCCGAACCGCCGTCCGCCGGAGCAGGGGCCACCGCCGACGTGGTGCTTTCCGGCGACCACCTCGACCACCATCCAACGCGGAATGGCACCCTGAGCACGGAGGTAACCTCCGATCTCCCCACCTCGTCGTGGATCGCCGCCGGCGACCACCGCGGCCCTCGGGCGCCAGCGAGCCCCGACCCGCCTCTTTTAAATTTTAAACCTGACGGATGGGACCCGCCTGTCAGCCTCTCCGTCTTTTCTGATCGAATCGTTTTCTGAAGGCGTCTTTTGCCAGAATACGCTTTCCCTCTGGGCCGGCGTAGTTTCTATCGAAACGTTTTCTGTTTTTATAATAAAAACCCTGGGAAGTTTCTGTTTCATTACAGATGAGTCCCTGGGCAAAAACCCTTATAACTTTTTATCAGAAGCATATTTTTGAGTGATTCTTTTTCTGTTCTCTTCAAAATTTTGTCTAGTTTTTTATCAGGTTTATTTGAAAATTATTTGCAATATTGTTTCTGCACCTCTCGGTATTCACGTTAGCGCGTATGTTTTCTCTGTACCGTAGATACCGACGGAGGTGGCGGGACCGCGAACTTCACCGAGCTAGGCTCCGACTACTCTGAACCAGGCAAGCATGTTCGAACTTTTGATATGATGAGTGTATTGGCATGGTTGCATGTAGATAGTTTCATGGCATGCGTGGTGCATACCGATGAACCGTTCATTATGCATTGTTGGAGCAAGTAAGCCCGATGATTTCACACGTTGATGGACGTGAGTATGTAAGGCCATGTGTTGGCATGAAGATGGGTAAGATGGCAGTGTTGTAGCATGCCAGTCTTAGGCCATGCGAGTTATCTTCAGTACCAACCCGTATCGGTTGGTTCATATCCATTCCCTTTCCCTGTACTACCACATGTTTCCCGAAAGGGATATGGTTTAGTAAGTCGCAAACCGCTTTCTTGGTACACACCAAAAAGGAGAGGCCGGGATGCTGGTTCCATGGCCCTGGATTAAAGCCAGGCATCCGGTCAGGGGGCATGGGTGTTTCCGGTTGGGACCGAGAGGGGGGCACCCCTTAGAGCGCGCGTATATAAATTTGATCCCATGCTATTCGAGATTGTGATCTCCCCGTCTCAATAGTTTTTCTTGGACGATGTTGAGGGTGATTCCTGGCATCGAAGAGTTGGATGGGTGTGTACTAGATTGTTGTGTTTTCTTCTGAAATACCGTAACGGAACTAGTCCTAGGGACTACGGAAATCCGTCGACTGTGGGAAATTTTTGGTACAAACTCTGCAGAGCTCTATATCCTTAAATCATCTTATCTATTTCCAAGTTCCCTGCTAACAGTCATGTGCCAGTTTGGTGACAGCTTTCCCGGTGGGACGCATGAGCTCTAAGACCGGTTAAATGTTTATTCTTGTGGATGGACTAACCCGTTTAATTCCATGAGTTGATTATACTTATGATGAGTATATTATTTCCTTATCAGTTAAAAGCCCTTTAAGTGGTGTCGCTCAGACGCCCGACTGTGGCATTTCTTTTATAGCCCTTTATGTGGTGTCGCTCAGACGCCCGACTGTGGCATTTCTTTTATAGCCCTTTATGTGGTGTCGCTCAGACGCCCGACTATGGCATTTCTTTTAAAGCCCTTTATGTGGTGTCGCTCAGATGCCCGACTGTGGCATTTCTTTTATAGCCCTTTATGTGGTGTCGCTCAGACGCCCGATTGTGGCATTATTATTCCGCATTTTCCGCTCGAGGAGTCTTTCAGACACTCGTTTGGCACCAGTATTATTATTCCGCATTTTCCGCTCGAGGAGTCTTTCAGACACTCGTTTGGCACCAGTATTATTATTCCGCATTTTCCGCTCGAGGAGTCTTTCAGACACTCGTTTGGCACCAGTATTATTATTCCGCATTTTCCGCTCGAGGTGTCTTTCAGACACTCGTTTGGCACCCAGCATTATCACTTCTATGTCTGATCGTACTGGTTATTTATCCATGTATCTCATGTTGGCATTTGTTATATCTTACATCCGAACTGTCTTGCGAGTACTTTCAAAGTACTCACTGGCTTGTTGATTTGGCCAGATGCTGACGAAGGTGATTTCATGGATGAAGAGTTCGATAGCGAATCCGACGCCTAGAGGAGTCCCAGTCAGTCTCGTGCAACCTTGGAGTTGGTCACTGTTTCATATCCGCTTCCGCTACCCTAATAAATTCTTCGAGCTTCACCTCGACGCTCGATGGGATGTTAGTTTGAGAATCCCATAACCACTCCCACTGTGTTACTCCACCTCTACCATATTTGCGAGTCAGTAGTATGCCACCACTCCCTCGTGTCATTATTCGCCTTTATGTATAATTATTGGCACGCTTGTAATAAATTGTTGAGCATCGTCAGCTCAACCCTGTAATATATTCCTGCTACTGGCTTACTGCATCAAAAGTTTGTCTGCCAGTGAGGAGGTTTTATCTCAAACTGGGTTCTAAAGATTGGTTTCTCAATAAATATTTTTATTGGGAAAACCGGTCCTGACAGGTCCTCCTTTTATAGGCAAAAGGGGTCGCCACAGTTGCACGTGCAATGACAAGTGAATAAACACTCTTCATGAGAATAAGATATATAGCTTGGAAAATATTAGCCACCCCTCACCGCTCCGCGAGCGGTACGAACACACAAAAGAGAAGTTTATTTTGAAAATTAGAGATGGCACATACAAATTTTCTTAGAACGGCAAAAGAATACAACATATAGGTAGATATAGTGGACTCATGTGGCAAAACTGGTTTAAAGGATTTTGGATGCACAAGTAAAGATCATACTTAGTGCAAAATGAAGGCTAGCAAAAGATTCAGAAGCGACGAACCAAGAAACGAATAATCTCATAAGCGAGCATTAAGCATAATTAACACCAAATAATGCACCACAAGTAGGATGTAATTTCATTGCATGACTATTGACTTTCGTGCTTGCATAGGGAATCACATACCTTAACACCAATATTCTTACTAAAGCATAACTACTCATCAACATGACTTACATATCACATCATCATATCTCAAAACTATTACTAAGAAACAAGTTTATTTTGTCCAATTTTCTTCATGAAAGTTTTTATTATATCCTTCTTGGATATCTATCACTTTGGGACTAATTTTCATGTGTTGCTTTTGATAAGCTCATGCAAATATAAGTGAAGATCATGAGCATAATATTTCTTTCTCTCAAATTAATTTAAGTGAAGCAAGAGAGAATTTCTTGAAAATTTTACTAACTCTCAAATAATCTAAGTGGAGCAAGAGGGCATTTCTTCAAAAATACTAAAGCACACCGCGCTCAAAAAGATATAAGTGAAGCACTACAGCAAATCCATAGCTCATAAAAAATTTAAGTGAAGCATGGAGAGCTATTTTAACAAGTTATGGCATAATTCTCTCTCATATATGTGTGTCCAGCAAGGAATCAAGACTGAAAACACAAAATAAAACAAGAAAAGACTCATATCATACAAGACGCTCCAAGCAAAACACATAGTATGTGACGAATAAAAATATAGCTTCGAGTAAAATACCGATGGTCGTTAGAAGAAAGAGGGGATGCCACTCGGGGCATCCCCAAGCTTAGTTTCTTGCTATCTCTGGATAATAACTTGGGATGCCGGGGCATCCCCAAGCTTAGGCTCTTCTTACTCCTTATTCCTTCATCCATTATAAGATAGCCCAAAACTTGAAAACTTCAATCACACAAAACTCAACAAAACCTTCGTGAGATCCGTTAGTATAAGAAAATAAATCACTACTATAAGTACTGTTGCAACCTATTCATATTTTACTCTTGTATTATATCTACTATATTCCAACTTTTCTATGGAAAAAACTCATCAAAGAAAACCATAGAGCCATCGAAACAAGCACACAATGCATGGAAAACAGAATCTGTCAAAAATAGAACAGTTCGTAGCAATTTGAATTGTTCGGGTACTTCTATAACTCGAGAATTTCTGAAAAAATAGGACGACCTGAGCAATCTGTATATCAATCTACTTTAAAAAATTCATAGTTTTTCGTCGCTTATGTGATTTAGTAAGATTCTAACTCTGGACGCAAAAGTTTCTATTTTTTTCCAGCAAGATTAAACAACTATCACCCAAGAAGATCCTAAGAATCTACTTGGCACAAACACTAATTAAAACACAAAAAACACAGTCATAAAATTAGCATAATTGTGCTAACACTCAAGAACAGAAAGCAAAAAGCAAAAATAAATTTTATTCATTGGGTTGCCTCCCAACAAGCTCTATAGTTTTACGCCCTTAGCTAGGCATAAAGCAAGGATCTAAGTTTTGTCATCTTTGTTTCGAGATCCATAAGATGCCCTCATGATTGATTCATATGGAGGCCTAATCTTGTTCTAGGAAAGTGTTCCATACCCTTCCTTAACGGAAATTGGAACTTAATATTGCCTTCTTTCATATCAATCACTGCACCAATAGTGCGTAAAAATGGTCTACCAAGAATAATTGGACAAGACGGATTGCAATCAATATCAAGAACAATAAAATCCATGGGCACACAATTCCTATTTGCAAGAATAAGAACATCATTAATTCTTCCCATAGGCATTTTAATAGTAGAATCCGCCAAGTGCAAATTTAAAGAGAATTCTTGAAGATCGGTAAGACCAAGCACATCACATAAAGATTTCGGAATTGTAGATACACTAGCACCCAAGTCACACAAAGCAAAACACTCACAATTTTTAATCTTGACTTTGATAGTAGGTTCCCATTCATCATGCAATTTTCTAGGATTGAAACTTCTAATTCCAATTTTTCTTCCAAAGCTTTCATCATAGCATCAACAATATGTTTACTAAAAGCATTATTTTGTTCATAAGCATGGGGTGAATTTATCATGGATTGCAACAAAGAAATACAATCAATCAAAGAGCAACTATCATAATTAAAGTCTTTGTAATCCAAAAGAGTGAGCACATCACTAGTTAAAATTTTAACCTCTTCAAACTCACTTTTATCAATTTTGTCAACAAGATTTTCACCCTCCAAATTATCGGGATGCCTTCTAGCTAAAGTTGACTCTTTTACAGTCCCTTTTTCATCAATATTAACTTCGCTAAACAAGGAATCAATATAAGAAACACCAATCATTTTAAGATCTTCATCACCTTTATGAAAGCAATCACTAGAAAACGCTTTT
Source organism: Aegilops umbellulata (assembly GCA_032464435.1). Lineage (NCBI taxonomy): Eukaryota > Viridiplantae > Streptophyta > Magnoliopsida > Poales > Poaceae > Aegilops > Aegilops umbellulata. The sequence goes on along the minus strand of CP136058.1, from coordinate 151,333,616 downwards.
TCTAAAAATTCTCTTCTAGCTCTAAGCATAGAGGTTCTTTTCTTACTTTCATCCATAGAAACATAAAGAGCTTTAATTGATTCCTCAACTTTAGGCACAAAAGTTTTCATCTTGAGATTTTCCACATCATGAGAAATTCTATCAACACTTCTTGACAAATCATCAATCTTATTCAATTTTTCTTCTATGGTAGTGTTGAGAACTTTTTGAATCTTGATAAATTATTTAATATTATTCTCAAGATGAGAGGTGTTCCTATTATTATTGTAAGAATGATTTCCATAGGAATTACCATAATTATTAGAGTAATTACTAGGAAAAGGCCTAGAATTAAAATTACCTCTATAAGCATTGTTATTGAAATTATTTTGCGAGATAAAATTCACAGCTAAGACATCACTATTTTTCTCAATCAAAGTAGACAAAGGCATAGCATTGAAATCAATAGGAGCACTTTTACTAACAACCAATTTCATAAGAGCATCAACTTTTTCACTCAAAGAATAAATTTCTTCAACCGAATTAACTTTTTTAGTTGTAGGAGCTCTTTCGGTATGCCATTGTGAACAATTTGCCATGGTATTATCAAACAATTTGGTGGCTTCACCCAAACTAATTTCGATAAAAGTACCATCCCCGAGGGAATCTAAATTATTACGAGAAACAAAATTCAATCCCGCATAAAAAATTCGTATGATCATCCAGAGATTTAACCCATGAGTTGGTCAATTCCTTAGCATCATTTTCAACCTTTCCCAAGATTGTGCAACATGCTCATGATCAAGTTGCTTGAAATTCATGATCTGGGTTCTAAGGGAAATAATTTGTGCGGGCGGAAAATACTTAGTGATAAAATCATTTTTGCACTTATTCTAAGAAACGATACTATTGCGAGGCAAAGAAGAGAACCAAATTTTTGCAGAATCACGCAAAGAAAATGGAAATAATTTCATCTTCTCAACATCATTGTACACATATTTTGTCTTTTGCATATCACATAATTCCACAAAGGTATTAAGATGGGACGCGGCATCCTCATTAGGAGTACCGAAAAATTGATCTTTCATAACAAGATTCAGCAAAGCATTATTAATATCACAAGACTCTGCACTAGTGGCGGGAGGAGCTATCGGAGTGCCAATAAAATCATTGTTGTTGGTATTTGAGAAATCACATAATTTGGTGTTCTCTTGAGTCTTGATGACTACACAACAGGATTGCACTCAAAAACAGATCCGGCACGAAAATGGCGAACGAAAAAGAGGGCGAATAAAACGGCAAATTTTTGTGAAGTGGGGGAGAGGAAAATGAGAGGCAAATGGAAAATATTGTAAATTGCAAGGAGATGAGATTTGTGATTAGGAACCTAGTATATGTTGAAGATCCTCCCCGACAACGGCACCAGAAATTCCTTTTGATGCGGCTTGAAGCTACGTCGGTATTTCCCTAAAGAGGAAGGGATGATGCGGCATAGTAGCGGTAGATATTTCCCTCAGTGATGAAACTAAGGTTATCGAACCAGTAGGAGAACCAAGCAACACAACGTAAACAACACCTGCACACAAATAACAAATCGTCGCAACCCGACATGTAAAAGGGGTTATCAATCCCTTTCGGGTAGCGGCGCCCAAAGATAGGCATGGACGTGAATAAATTGTAGTAGATTGATAGATCGAACGACAAATAAAATAAATAAGAATAAGACACATCAACGTATGTTTTGATTTTTGGTTCAATAGATCTGAAATTAAAGCAAAGGAAAAGTCTTCGTCTTGTGTAGATCTTTGATGACTTGTCCTTCCTTTCTGAATCCTTGTTTCTACGAGGGGGTCTTCGTTCATAACGATTATCTCTACTCCTTCTCTCTTTTGGAGGTGAGTCATCTCTTCTACTCCTCCTTTTTGGTGAGTCTTATCTTTTCTTGTAGGGAGACGTACACTCATTTGAGTAGTGTCCGGGTCTTCCACAATTGTAGCAATTACGATCATGACTAGAAGGTCTTTTGTCATTGTAGGACCTTGACTTGGAGCTTCTCTCTTTGCTTCTATTCTTGTAGAACTTGTTGAAGTTCTTCACCATTAAGCTCAATTTTTCATTAGAGACTTTCTTCTCATTTGATGTTGTAGGAGCATCACTTGAAGCTTTATAAGCACCACTTGACTTGTTGTGGAGCTCTTCCTTATCCTTGAGTGACATCTAATGAGCAACAATTCTACCAATGACTTCCGTGGGCTTCAGATCTTTGTAATTGGGCATCATTTGGATCAAGGTGCACACAGTGTCGTATTTTCCATCCAAGGCCCTTAGGATCTTCTTGATGATGAATTTATCGGTCATCTCTTCACTTCCTAAGACAACAATCTCATTCGTGATGAGAGCAACACTAGAGTACATTTCGGTGACTCCTTCACCATCCTTCATCTTGAACTTGTCAAGCTGACCTTGAAGCACATCCAACTTGGATTCCTAGACGGACTCGGTACCTTCGTGCATATCAACCAAAGTATCCCAAATTTCCTTTGCATTCTCAAGGCGACTGATTTTGTTGAATTCTTCGGGGCATAATCCATTGAAGAGAATACCTCAAGCTTGAGCATTGTATTGCAAAACATCTTCATTTCTTCCGTTGTCGCTTCACAGTCTGGTTCTTTTCCATCCTCGAATAAATCACCTTGCAAGCCAATACGCATATCAGCCCAAATGGCGGGGTCATGACCAAGAATATGCATTTTCATATTATGCTTACAACTAGAAAAGTTTGTACCATCAAAGTAAGGACATTCTATGGTGGTAATTTCCCTCGCTAGATGCCATACTCTCCTAGGTTGTGAAACTAAGGCTATGATCACCAAAGATATGGAAATCAAGGCCAATGGAGACCAAAGCTCTGATACCACTTGTAGGATCGAAATTATGTCTAGAGGGGGTGATTAGACTACTTGACCAAATAAAAATCTAACATTTTCCCAATTTTAGTTGTGGGAAGATTTTAGAAATTAGCACAAGTCAAGCAATCAATCTACACATGCAATTTTAATAGTGTAGGAGCGAAAAGTAAAACATTGCATATGAAGGTAAAGGGAAGGGTTTGGAGAAGGCAAATTGATGTCTACTATGCAACCTTCTCCTTGTAGACTCGTGTTGGGCCTCCAAGCGCACAGTTATATAGGATAGTAGCAAATTTCCCTCAAGTGGATGACCTAATGTTTATCAATCCATGGGAGGCGTAGGATGAAGATGGTCTCTTTCAAACAACCCTGCAACCAAATAACAAAGAGTCTCTTGTGTCCCCAACACACCCAATACAATGGTAACTTGTATAGGTGCACTAGTTCGGCGAAGATATGGTGATACAAGCGTAATACAGACAGTAGATATAGGTTTTTGTAATATGAAAATATAAAAACAGCAAGGTAACAAGTGGTAAAAGTGAGTGAAAACGGTATTGCAATGCTTGGAAACAAGGCCTAGGGTTCATACTTTCACTAGTGCAAATTCTCTGAACAATGATAACATAATTAGATAATATAACAATCCCTCAACATGCAACAAAGAGTCACGCCAAAGTCACTAATAGTGGAGAAAAACGAAGAGATTATTGCAGGGTACGAAACCACCTCAAAGTTATTCTTTCTGATCAATCTATTGGGCTATTCCTATGAGTACCACAAACAGCCCTAGAGTTCGTACTACAATAACACCTTAAGATGCACAACAACCAAAACCCTAATATCACCTAGGCACTCCATTGTCACCACGAGTACCCGCGAGTTTGATTATACGATATGCATCACACAATCTCGGATTCATATATTCAAACCAACACAAAGAACTTGAAAGAGTTGCCCAAAGTTTCCACCGGAGAGTCAAGACGAAAATGTGTGCCAACCCCTATGCATAAGTTCACAAGGTCATGGAACCCGCAAGTTGATCACCAAAACATACATCAAGTGGTTCACGTGAATATCCCATTGTCACCATAGATATTCATAGGCAAGACATACATCAAGTGTTCTCAAATCCTTAAGGACTCAATCCGATAAGATAACTTCAAAGGGAAAACTCAATTCATCACAAGAAGGTAGAGGGGAAGAAACACCATATGATCCAACTATAATAACAAAGCTCGCGGTACATCAAGGTCGTGCCAAATCAAGAACACGAGAGAGAGAGAGAGATATCAAACACATAGCTACTGGTACATACCCTCAGCCCCGAGGGTGAACTACTCCCTCCTCGTCATGGATACCGCCGGAATGATGAAGATCCCCACCGGTGATGGTTTCCCCCTTCGGCAGGGTGCCAGAACGGGCTCCTGATTGGTTTTTCGTCGCTACAGAGGCTTGTTGTCGGTGTCAAAACCGGCGGATCTCGGGTAGGGGGTCCCGAACTGTGCGTCTAAGGCGGGTTGTAACAGGAGGCAGGGGACACGATGTTTACCCAGGTTCGGGCCCTATCGATGGAGGAAATACCCTACTTCATGCTTGATTGATCTTGATGATATGAGTATTACAAGAGTTGATCTACCACGAGATCATAGAGGCTAAACCCTAGAAGCTAGCCTATGGTATGATTGTTGTTGTCCTACGGACTAAACCCTCCGGTTTATATAGACACCGAAGGGGGCTAGGGTTACACAGAGTCGGTGACAAGGGAGGAGATCTACATATATGTATTGCCAAGCTTGCCTTCCACGCCAAGGAGAGTCCCATCCGGACACAGGACGAAGTCTTCAATCTTTTATCTTCATAGTCCAACAGTCCGGCCAAAGGATATAGTCCGGCTGTCCAGATACCCCCTAATCCAGGACTCCCTCACTAGCCCCTGAACCAGGCTTCAGTGACGATGAGTCCAGCACGCAGTTTGTCTTCGGCATTGCAAAGCGGGTTCCTCCTCCGAATACTCAATGGAAGATTTTGAACACAAGGTTAGTGTCCGGCTCTGCAAAACAAATTCCACGTACCACCGTAGAGATAATAATACTTCCACAAATCTGATCTGCTGACGATCCTTCATAACATGACATCACACCACGGCCTGTCCTTTACACGAACCGTTTTCCCAATCGGCCTGCCACCGCACGCCTTGCGAGGCGATTTTATTGGCACGTCTTGTCAGAGCAGAGATCGTGTCCGTTGGTATGACTCATCAACACGGACGTGGGTAACCCAGTCATGCCCGTTGGTATTACTCCTCGATTGTAGGCAAGTCCCAAACAGTCACGAGGAGGACGCTTGGTATTCACCCTCTTTATAAAGAGACCAAGGCCTATCCTTTTTTCTTCTCGAACTCAATCGAATCCTTCGCCCCTGCCTCGAGTTTCAACACCCGAAGCTTCGGTCAGGCGCTTCGGACCTTCAACCATGTCCGGATCCAACCTTCAAGGTTGGTGGATGCCCTCCTCTGTCATAGAGGAAGACGTCAAGAAGCTAAGAGAGGCCAGGTTTCTGACCGGCGAGATCTCGCACAGGCTGCCCGCTCGAGGGCAGGTCATTCCCACTCCCGAACCCGGCGAGAGCGTTGTATTCATCTCTCGCTTCCTCCAAGGGCTAGGCCTCGCTCTAGATCCTTTTGTCAGGGGGCTCATGTACTATTACGGTCTGGATTTTCATGACCTGGCCCCGGATTCAGTCCTTCACATTTCGTCATCCATCGTTGTATGTGAGGCCTCCCTCCGCATTACCCCTCACTTCGGCATGTGGCTCAAGACTTTCAACGTGGAGCCGAAGATGATCGAGGGGCGACACTCAGAGTGCGGAGGTGCCGTAATAAGCAAAAGTGCCGATGCCCCACGGCCAGAGGGTTCCTTCGGGGAGGGGTTCAGCTTATGGCAGCGGGAGTGGTTTTATATAACAGCTCCCCAGGGTACCAAGTGTTGGGGAACGCAGTAATTTCAAAAAATTTCCTACGCACACGCAAGATCATGGTGATGCATAGCAACGAGAGGGGAGAGTGTTGTCTACATACCCTTGTAGACTGAAGCGGAAGCGTTGACTCAACGTAGAGGAAGTAGTCGTACGTTCTCCTCGCGATCCGACCGATCACAGCACCGTTACTCCGGCACCTCCGAGTTCTTAGCACACGTTCAGCTCGATGACGATCCCCGGGCTCCGATCCAGCAAAGCGTCGGGGAAGAGTACCGTTAGCACGACGGCGTGGTGACGATCTTGATGTGTTACCGGCGCAGGGCTTCGCCTAAGCACTGCAACGATATGACCGAGGTGGAATCTGGTGGAAGGGGGCACCGCACACGGCAAAGGAACGATCCGTAGATCAACTTGTGTGTCCTAGGGTGCTCCCCTGCCCCCGTATATAAAGGATCCAAGGGGGAGGGGCTGGCCGCCCAAGGGGTGGCGCGCTAGGGAGTCCTACTCCCTCCGGGAGTATGATTCCCCCACCCCCCAATCCTAGTTGGAATAGGATTCCTCAAGGGTGGGAAAGAGAGAGAGGGGGGCCGGCCACCTTCTCCTAGTCCTAATAGGACTAGGGAAGGGGGGAGGCGCGCGGCCACTAGGGCTTCCCCTTTCTCCTTTCCACTAAGGCCCATTAAGGCCCATATCGCTCCCGGGGGGTTCCGGTAACCCACCTGGTATTCTGGTAAAATCCTGATTTCACCTGGAACACTTCCGATGTCCAAACATAGGCTTCCAATATATCAATCTTTATGTCTCGACCATTTCGAGACTCCTCGTCATGTCCGTGATCAGATCCGGGACTCCGAACAACCTTCGGTACATCAAAATGCATAAACTCATAATAACTGTCATCGTAACGTTAAGCGTGCGGACCCTACGGTTCGAGAACAATGTAGACATGACCGAGACACGTCTCCGGTCAATAACCAATAGCGGGACCTGGATGCCCATATTGGCTCCTACATATTCTACGAAGATCTTTATCGGTCAGACCGCATAACAACATATGTTGTTCCCTTTGTCATCGGTATGTTACTTGTCCGAGATTCGATCGTCAGTATCCAATACTTAGTTCAATCTCGTTACCGGCAAGTCTCTTTACTCATTCCGTAATACATCATCCCGCAACTAACTCATTAGTTGCAATGCTTGCAAGGCTTAAGTGATGTGCATTACTGAGAGGGCCCAGAGATACCTCTCCGACAATCGGAGTGACAAATCCTAATCTCGAAATATGCCAACCCAACATCTACCATTGGAGACACCTGTAATACTCCTTTATAATCACCCAGTTACGTTGTGAAGTTTGGTAGTACCCAAAGTGTTCCTCTGGCAAACGGGAGTTGCATAATCTCATAGTCATAGGAACATGTATAAGTCATGAATAAAGCAATAGCAACATACTAAATGATCGGGTGCTAAGCTAATATAATGGGTCATGTCAATCAGATCATTCAACCAATGATGTGACCTCGTTAATCAAATAACAACTCTTTGTTCATGGTTAGGAAACATAACCATCTTTGATTAACGAACTAGTCTAGTAGAGGCATACTAGTGACACTCTGTTTGTCTATGTATTCACACATGCATTATGTTTCCGGTTAATACAATTCTAGCATGAATAATAAACCTTTATCATGGTATAAGGAAATAAATAATAACTTTATTATTGCCTCTAGGGCATATTTCCTTCAGTCTCCCACTTGCACTAGAGTCAATAATCTAGATTACACTGTAATGATCCTAACAACCATGGAGTTTTGCTGCTGATCATGTTTTGCTCGTGGAAGAGGCTTAGTCAACGGGTCTGCAACATTCAGATTTGTATGTATCTTGCAAGTCTCTATGTCTCCCACCTGGACTAGATCTCGGATGGAGTTGAAGCGTCTCTTGATGTGTTTGGTCCCTTTGTGAAATCTGGATTCCTTTGCCAAGGCAATTGCACCAGTATTGTCACAAAAGATTTTCATTGGACCCGATGCACTAGGTATGACACCTAGATCGGATATGAACTCCTTCATCCAGACTCCTTCCTTTGCTGCTTCCGAAGCAGCTATGTACTCCGCTTCACATGTAGATCCCGCTACGACGCTTTGTTTAGAACTGCACCAACTGACAGCTCCACCGTTTAATGTAAACATGTATCCGGTTTGCGATTTAGAATTGTCCGGATCAGTGTCAAAGCTTGCATCAACGTAACCTCTTACGGTGAGCTCTTTGTCACCTCCATATATGAGAAACATATCCTTAGTCCTTTTCAGGTATTTCAGGATGTTCTTGACCGCTGTCCAGTGATCCACTCCTGGATTACTTTGGTACCTCCCTGCTAAACTTATAGCAAGGCACACATCAGGTCTGGTACACAGCATTGCATACATGATAGAGCCTATGGCTGAAGCATAGGGAACATCTTTCATTTTCTCTCTATCTTCTGCAGTGGTCGGGCTTTGAGTCTTACTCAATCTCACACCTTGTAACACAGGCAAGAACCCTTTCTTTGCTTGATCCATTTTGAACTTCTTCAAAATCTTTTCAAGGTATGTGCTTTGTGAAAGTCCAATTAAGCGTCTTGATCTATCTCTATAGATCTTTATGCCTAATATGTAAGCAGCTTCTCCGAGGTCTTTCATTGAAAAACTTTTATTCAAGTATCCCTTTATGCTATCCAGAAATTCTATATCATTTCCAATCAGTAATATGTCATCCACATATAATATTAGAAATGCTACAGAGCTCCCACTCACTTTCTTGTAAATACAGGCTTCTCCGAAAGTCTGTATAAAACCAAATGCTTTGATCACACTATCAAAGCATTTATTCCAACTCCGAGAGGCTTGCACCAGTCCATAAATGGATCGCTGGAGTTTGCACACTTTGTTAGCTCCCTTTGGATCGACAAAACCTTCTAGTTGCATCATATAAAATTCTTCTTCCAGAAATCCATTCAGGAATGCAGTTTTGACATCCATCTGCCAAATTTCATAATCATAAAATGCGGCAATTGCTAACATGATTCGGACAGACTTAAGCATCGCTACGGGTGACAAAGTCTCATCGTAGTCAATCCCTTGAACTTGTCGAAAACCTTTTGCGACAATTCGAGCTTTGTAGACAGTAACATTACCATCAGCGTCAGTCTTCTTCTTAAAGATCCATTTGTTCTCAATTGCTTGCCGATCATCAGGCAAGTCAACCAAAGTCCATACTTTGTTCTCATACATGGATCCCATCTCAGATTTCATGGCTTCAAGCCACTTTGCGGAATCTGGGCTCACCATTGCTTCTTCATAGTTCGTAGGTTCATCATGGTCTAGTAACATGATTTCCAGAATAGGATTACCGTACCACTCTGGTGCGGATCTCACTCTGGTTGATCTACGAGGTTCAGTAGTATCTTGATCTAAAGTTTCATGATCATCATCATTAGCTTCCTCATTTATTGGTGTAGGTGTCGCAGAAACAGTTTTCTGTGATGTACTACTTCTCAATAAAGGAGTAGGTACAGTTACCTCGTCAAGTTCTACTTTCCTCCCACTCACTTCTTTCGAAAGAAACTCCTTCTCTAGAAAGTTTCCGAACTTAGCAACAAAAGTCTTGCCTTCGGATCTATGATAGAAGGTGTATCCAACAGTTTCCTTTGGATATCCTATGAAGACACATTTCTCCGATTTGGGTTCGACCTTATCTGGTTGAAGCTTTTTCACATAAGCATCGCAGCCCCAAACTTTAAGAAACGACAACTTTGGCTTCTTGCCAAACCATAGTTCATAAGGCGTCGTCTCAACGGATTTAGATGGTTCCCTATTTAACGTGAATGCGGCCGTCTCTAGAGCGTATCCCCAGAATGATAGCGGTAAATCAGTAAGAGACATCATAGATCGCACCATATCTAGTAAAGTACGATTACGACGTTCGGACACACCATTACGCTGTGGTGTTCCGGGTGGCGTGAGTTGCGAAACTATTCCACAATTTTTCAAATGTACACCAAACTCGTAACTCAAATATTCTCCTCCACGATCTGATCGTAGAAACTTTATTTTCTTGTTACGATGATTTTCAACTTCACTCTGAAATTCTTTGAACTTTTCAAATGTTTCAGACATGTGTTTCATTAAGTAGATACACCCATATCTGCTCAAATCATCTGTGAAGGTGAGAAAATAACGATATCCGCCACGAGCCTCAACATTCATCGGACCACATACATCCGTATGTATGATTTCCAACAAATCTGTTGCTCTCTCCATAGTTCCGGAGAACGGTGTTTTAGTCATCTTGCCCATGAGGCACGGTTCGCAAGTGCCAAGTGATTCATAATCAAGTGACTCCAAAAGTCCATCAGTATGGAGTTTCTTTATGCGCTTTATACCGATATGACCTAAACGGCAGTGCCACAAATAAGTTGCACTATCATTATCAACTCTGCATCTTTTGGCTTCATCATTATGAATATGTGTATTACTACTATCGAGATTCATCAAAAATAGACCACTCTTCAATGGTGCATGACCATAAAAGATATTACTCATATAAATAGAACAACCATTATTCTCTGATTTAAATGAATAACCGTCTCGCATCAAACAAGATCCAGATATAATGTTCATGCTCAACGCTGGTACCAAATAACAATTATTTAGGTCTAATACTAATCCCGAATGTAGATGTAGAGGTAGCGTGCCAACTGCGATCACATCGACTTTGGAACCATTTCCCACGCGCATCGTCACCTCGTCCTTTGCTAGTGTCTGCTTATTCTGTAGTCCCTGTTTTGAGTTGCAAATATTAGCAACAGAACCAGTATCAAATACCCAGGTGCTACTGCGAACATTAGTAAGGTACACATCAATAACATGTATATCACATATACCTTTGTTCACCTTGCCATCCTTCTTATCCGCCAAATACTTGGGGCAGTTCCGCTTCCAGTGACCAGTCTGCTTGCAGTAGAAGCACTCAGTTTCAGGCTTAGGTCCAGTCTTGGGTTTCTTCTCTTGAGCAGCAACTCGCTTGCCGTTCTTCTTGAAGTTCCCCTTTTTCTTCCCTTTGCCCTTTTTCTTGAAACTAGTGGTTTTGTTAACCATCAACACTTGATGCTCCTTCTTGATTTCTACCTCCGCAGCTTTTAGCATTGCGAAGAGCTCGGGAATAGTCTTGGTCATCCCTTGCATATTATAGTTCATCACGAAGCTCTTGTAGCTTGGTGGCAGTGATTGGAGAATTCTGTCAATGACGCAATCATCTAGAAGAGTAACTCCCAATTGAATCAAGTGATTATTATACCCAGACATTTTGAGCATATGCTCACTGACAGAACTGTTCTCCTCCATCTTGCAGCTATAGAACTTATTGGAGACTTCATATCTCTCAATCCGGGCATTTGCTTGAAATATTAACTTCAACTCCTGGAACATCTCATATGCTCCATGACGTTCAAAACGTCGTTGAAGTCCCGGTTCTAAGCCGTAAAGCATGGCACACTGAACTATCGAGTAGTCATCAGCTTTGCTCTGCCAAACGTTCATAACTTCTGGTGTTGCTCTAGCAGCAGGCCTGGCACCTAGCGGTGCTTCCAGGACGTAATTCTTCTGTGCAGCAATGAGGATAATCCTCAAGTTACGGACCCAGTCCGTGTAATTGCTACCATCATCTTTCAACTTTGCTTTCTCAAGGAACGCATTAAAATTTAACGGAACAACAGCACGAGCCATCTATCTACAATCAACATAAACAAGCAAGATACTATCAGATACTAAGTTCATGATAAGTTTAAGTTCAGTTAATCAAATTAATTAAGAACTCCCACTTAGATAGACATCCCTCTAATCCTCTAAGTGATCACGTGATCCAAATCAACTAAACCATAACCGATCATCACGTGATATGGAGTGGTTTTCAATGGTGAACATCGTTATGTTGATCATATCTACTATATGATTCACGCTCGACCTTTCGGTCTCTGTGTTCCGAGGTCATATCTTATATGCATAGCTCGTCAAGTATAACCTGAGTATTCCGCGTGTGCAACTGTTTTGCACCCGTTGTATTTGAACGTAGAGCCTATCACACCCGATCATCACGTGGTGTCTCAGCACGAAGAACTTTTGCAACGGTGCATACTCAGGGAGAACACTTCTTGATAATTTAGTGATAGATCATCTTATAATGCTACCGTCAATCAAAGCAAGATAAGATGCATAAAAAGATAAACATCACATGCAATCAATATAAGTGATTATGATATGGTCATCATCATCTTGTGCTTGTGATCTCCATCTCTGAAGCATCGCCATGATCACCATCGTCACTGGCGCGACACCTTGATCTCCATCATAGCATCGTTGTCGTCTCGCCAATCTTATGCTTCCACGACTATCACTACCGCTTAGTAATAAAGTAAAGCATTACATCGCGATTGCATTGCATACAATAAAGCGACAACCATATGGCTCCTGCCAGTTGCCGATAACTCGGTTACAAAACATGATCATCTCATACAATAAAATTTAGCATCATGTCTTGACCATATCACATCACAACATGCCCTGCAAAAACAAGTTAGACGTCCTCTACTTTGTTGTTGCAAGTTTTACGTGGCTGCTACGGGCTTAAGCAAGAACTCATCTTACCTATGCATCCAAACCACAACGATAGTTTGTCAAATAGACTCCGTTTTAACCTTCTCAAGGACCGGGTGTAGCCACACTCGGTTCAACTAAAGTTGGAGAGACAGTCTTCCGCAAGCCATCTATGTGCAAAGCACGTCGAGGGAACTGGTCTCGCGTAAGCGTACGCGTAAGGTTGGTCCGGATCGTCTCGTCCAACAATACCGCTGAACCAAAGTATGACATGCTGGTAGGCAGTATGACTTGTATCGTCCACAACTTACTTGTGTTCTACTCGTGCAAATAACATCAAACCATAAAAACCTAGGCTCGGATGCCACTGTTGGGGAACGCAGTAATTTCAAAAAATTCCTACGCACACGCAAGATCATGGTGATGCATAGCAACGAGAGGGGAGAGTGTTGTCTACATACCCTTGTAGACTGAAGCGGAAGCGTTGACTTAAAGTAGAGGAAGTAGTCGTACGTTCTCCTCGCGATCCGACCGATCACAGCACCATTACTCCGGCACCTCCGAGTTCTTAGCACACGTTCAGCTCGATGACGATCCCCGGGCTCCGATCCAGCAAAGCGTCGGGGAAGAGTACCGTCAGCACGACGGCATGGTGATGATCTTGATGTGTTACCGGCGCAGGGCTTCGCCTAAGCACTGCAACGATATGACCGAGGTGGAATTTGGTGGAAGGGGGCACCGCACACGGCTAAGGAACGATCCGTAGATCAGCTTGTGTGTCCTAGGGTGCTCCCCTGCCCCTGTATATAAAGGAGCCAAGGGGGAGGGGCTGGCCGGCCAAGGGGTGGCGTGCCAGGGAGTCCTACTCCCTCCGGGAGTAGGATTCCCCCCCCCCCCCAATCCTAGTTGGAATAGGATTCCTCAAGGGTGGGAAAGAGAGAGAGGGGGGCCGGCCACCTTCTCCTAGTCCTAATAGGACTAGGGAAGGGGGGAGGCGCGCGGCCACTAGGGCTTCCCCTTTCTCCTTTCCACTAAGGCCCATTAAGGCCCATATCGCTCCCGGGGGGTTCCGGTAACCCACCTGGTATTCCGGTAAAATCCTGATTTCACCTGGAACACTTCCGATGTCCAAACATAGGCTTCCAATATATCAATCTTTATGTCTCGACCATTTCGAGACTCCTCGTCATGTCCGTGATCAGATCCGGGACTCCGAACAACCTTCGGTACATCAAAATGCATAAACTCATAATAACTGTCATCGTAACGTTAAGCGTGCGGACCCTACGGTTCGAGAACAATGTAGACATGACCGAGACACGTCTCCGGTCAATAACCAATAGCGGGACCTGGATGCCCATATTGGCTCCTACATATTCTACGAAGATCTTTATCGGTCAGACCGCATAACAACATATGTTGTTCCCTTTGTCATCGGTATGTTACTTGTCCGAGATTCGATCGTCAGTATCCAATACTTAGTTCAATATCGTTACCGGCAAGTCTCTTTACTCGTTCCGTAATACATCATCCCGCAACTAACTCATTAGTTGCAATGCTTGCAAGGCTTAAGTGATGTGCATTACCGAGAGGGCCCAGAGATACCTCTCCGACAATCGGAGTGACAAATCCTAATCTCGAAATACGCCAACCCAACATCTACCATTGGAGACACCTGTAATACTCCTTTATAATCACCCAGTTACGCTGTGATGTTTGGTAGTACCCAAAGTGTTCCTCTGGCAAACGGGAGTTGCATAATCTCATAGTCACAGGAACATGTATAAGTCATGAATAAAGCAATAGCAACATACTAAACGATCGGGTGCTAAGCTAATATAATGGGTCATGTCAATCAGATCATTCAACCAATGATGTGACCTCGTTAATCAAATAACAACTCTTTGTTCATGGTTAGGAAACATAACCATCTTTGATTAACGAACTAGTCTAGTAGAGGCATACTAGTGACACTCTGTTTGTCTATGTATTCACACATGCATTATGTTTCCGGTTAATACAATTCTAGCATGAATAATAAACCTTTATCATGATATAAGGAAATAAATAATAACTTTATTATTGCCTCTAGGGCATATTTCCTTCACCAAGTGGGTGGCTGCCCCCGCTTTTCGCTCGGGCCCTCCACCACGACTGACGTCATGGATCAACAAGGGGCTAGACTGGGGGCCAGTGAGGATGCGCCGACATTGCAGAGCCACATCCGAGATCTCCTCGAGAGAGATGTCAGTGTAACCACGGTAATGCAAGTCATGTTAGTTCGTCGAGTCCTGCCCTGCAAATGTCGACCCCTCCGCATGTGGGCGTTCAACACGGAAGGACCGTGAGCTATTCATAACTTCTGGGCATGACGCTCGAGGAGATGTACAAATTGTTCTTCGGACCACAAACAATGTGTCCGGACACCACCGATGATGCGAGTCTGAGCTGCAATCGTCCAGATACCCAAGTAAGTAGTCCCGCAGCCGAGCACGTTGTCTTTCTATTTATCACAACATCATTCTGAAAAGTCGTTGTTTGACCAGGACTGGGTAACAAAGGCGATGACGGTCAGCTATCCGTCCCCCCTTCCTGAGGTCTCACCGGATCCTGTACTAGCCAGGATGCTGGAGCTTGCGCCTTATCAAGCGCCCTCAGGGGAAGACAAAGGAGGGAATAAAGAGGCTGAAAGCAGACCTCGCTCACTGTTCATCCAAACCGGGGGAGTTGGCGCCTTCGCGAAGGAGGATAACCGGGGAGAAGAATATGAAATTCCTTCTCCTCAAGGAAGGAAGAGGACCACCTCTGAAGACCCGGAAAGAATGGTTTCCAAACGGGGGAAGAAATCTTTGCCGGAGGGTCCTGCCCCGGGGGGTACCCTTGCCACACAGTGCCTGCAAGGGGATCAGCACTCCATAGAGCTATAAGTAAAAAGGTACTTAATAGTAAAAATATCTTGCTTTACTTT
Organism: Aegilops umbellulata; assembly: GCA_032464435.1. Taxonomy (NCBI): domain Eukaryota; kingdom Viridiplantae; phylum Streptophyta; class Magnoliopsida; order Poales; family Poaceae; genus Aegilops; species Aegilops umbellulata. The sequence continues at coordinate 151,318,149 of CP136058.1, read as the reverse complement.
TGAGGACAATAACCGAAGTATTTGTCTTGTAGGTCGGATCGTAGCCCTTGTCTACAGAGTTCGCCTTCGGGGGATCTTCTTACGGAGATGATGGAGAGCGAAACACCTCCCCATGCCACCTCACCTCATGAGGCGGGCGACCCTGAAGTGTCGTCGCGGAGGGTTTCTCCTGATCCGGCAAGGCTAGAGGGTAATCCTTTGCCCCCCCCCCCCCCCGAAGTCCTCAGTATTCGGCTCCTGAAGAGAGCAACCGAAAGAGTCCAGCACCGTCCGGTGTGAGATCGGACGCACTGAAGGATCTGCTAGAGCAAGCGGCCATCTCAGAAGCGCATCGTACGCTAATGGGTACGGTGATTGAGAGGATTTCATTCGCCGAAAGCGGGTTGCATGAAGCTTTTATGAGTCTGCTGAAAGGCTTTGAGGTACGTAAAATAGTTTATGTTGTTGACGGTACCGCAGACGTTAGGTGTGCCCTGTGCAGATAGTAGCCCCTGAGACTCTGGTCTGTCGAGAACAGCGGCAAACAGAGGATCATAGTACCAGGTAATAATCAGGCCGCCTTCATATGCAGGTGGCGGGAGGTCCGGTGGCTAGCCGGACTAATGAGTTTGCCGAGCTAAAGCGACAACTTGATGCGGCGGATGCCGACATCATGCTTGTAAACGAACGGCTCGACGAGTGACAGGGTATGTGATTTCTCCTGTGATCAACACATAGAAAGAGGAGCATGATGCTAGTATCTTTAATATGTTGTGACTGCAGATGGGGCTACCGCCGTGGAGACCCTTTGGGCGGAACTTGCCCGAGCCAAGAAACAAGCCAGGAAAAGTGATGCGGCCACTCTAAAGGCAGTCGAAGAGCTGAGAGCCGAACATGCTGCGCATTGCTGAAGCAAGGATGAAATAGCCAAGATGGATGTGGAATTGAAGGATGCCGCCGGCCGTTACGAGCTTCTCGAAAATAAGAATTGAGTGAAGATGACGGACCTGGAGAAGGCCACGGTGGCGGCTAAGGACGCCCGCTCTACAATTAGAGCGATGAAGGAGGAGCTGCGTCAAGCCAGGGATATCACGGCTGGGAAGCCCTTTATGCTGCGGATGAAGTTCGGAGATCCTAAGTATGCTCCTCTTGATCGGCTGTGGAGTTCTGCAGACGCATATCTGGATTTGGCAGCAAATGCCGCTGATGCGGCCGAATACTTCAAAGATCAAAAAGATCGTGAAGTGGAAAAGCTGTTCTGGTCACAATTTAATGTTCCAGCGCGTCTGCTTCCGTTGAATGAGCGGATGGCCGAATGGGCCGAGCTCCATAGGTTGTCCGGGCTTCCCATGAGGTCTGTTGTGGATCATCTGTGGCCAGAAGGGCCAAGGCCGAACAGTTATTTTAATTTGGTGCACCACTTCCTTGGTGTTGTGCCGCGCATCGACGTTATGAAGAGGTCCACGTGCATAGAGGGTGCGCAGATGGCGCTTGCCCGTGTCAAGACATACTGGGCAGAGATGGAGGCCACCGCAATTGCAACCCAGAGTTCGGCCGGGGGCCGAGTATCTGCTGAGCACTACTTTGATGAAGTCCTTGAAGGCGCTCGTTCAATAGAGTCTCAGTGCTCGAAGAATATTATGTTCTAATAACATGTATTCCCATTGTGAAAACAATGTTTATTAAATTACAAAGGCTGCGTTTATACTTTTTCCCGAAAGTACTATGATGCCTCATGTGCGGCCGTTTGTGTATATATGTATATAACCTGAAAGTTTGCAGTCGTCGGCTTCAGGCCCCACGCATGTAATGCGGGGGTGTTCGCAGAAGACGCGTGTTCACACTTGATCCAACGTCTTGGTCCACTAAGGAGGTGATAGCGCAGCGAACTAGGCAATCAGACTATATTGCTTTAACACTTTCACTTAGCCATAGGAGTTTGACGGTGGGGCTACTATATAGCCCCTGGTGGCTCCGCGCTCGTCCAAATACGGGGCGCGTACATGCCTAGCCGGGAAACGGCCTTTCATTACTGAGGAGGAATCTTGAAGATTCCACTAAGTCATCGAGTGGTTGACCAGTCTCACCCTTTATCATGACAGTCAGTTTTCGGCTTTCTCTAATGAGGTGCTCGTCCGGATGAACCAGGGCACAATCGCAGTAGTTCTCCTGGTGCCACCTTAGCCGATAGAGCGGAACGTAAGGTACCAAAACACAGGAGCCGGCCAAACCCAACATTTGACCAAAGACATGATTCGGAGCTGATGCATATAAGGCCAAACTCGCGACACCGAACACTCCCTAAGGTATTCGGTCTTTATAACATATGCCGGGCTGATCAATGCCCTTGATAATGAACCCCGAGTGTCCAGGTACATGCAATATTCTGACGTGGCCAAATGCAAATAACGTCAGCATCCTTCTCGGTTGTACTGAGAATCCGGAGGATGTGAACAACAAGAGACAGTAAAAAAGGATTACGCATGGTCTTAATCTAAAAGAAACCTTTGAGCGGGTCCCTGCTGCATGTCTGCGCCTGTGTCTCCGTTGTGCCGTATCCTGGACGGGTGTAGCACGATTGTCATCTGTAAAAGAGAGGAACTTTAGTTGAAAGTTTTCGTGCAAAAAATTGGTTGTTCTAAATAAACCATTTAAAATTCAAAATAAGTAAAGTTGAGCCGAACTAGCGCTGTTTACAAGCGGGAAGCCCCTGGTACCATCTATAAGGGTATAACCATCAAACCAATCTCAAGTATATCTAATGATGCTCCGAACTCATCTAATCGTGTCCGTGGTCTTAACGACCGGTCATTTGTTCTGGTTGGTGAGGCCGTCTAGTGTTCAACTGTTAAGGCAGCCGCACGTTCTTCCGCGCGTAAGGAACGCTCGATATTTCCATTAACTGTGATGGTGCCGCGCGGGACAGGCATCTTAAGCTTAAGATAAGCGTAATGCGGTATAGCGTTGAAACGAGCGAAAGCTGTTCTTCCGAGTAGTGCTTGATAGCCGCTTCAGAATGGAGCGATGTCGAAGTGTAACTTTTCACTTCGGTAGTTGTCGGGAGAACCGAATACGACCTCTAGTGTTAGAGAGCCCGTGGAGCGGGCCTCTGGGCCTGGTATTACTCCCTTGAAGGTAGTATTACTGTGGCTGATCTTTGCCGGGTCTATGCCCATTTTGCGGACTGTGTCCTGATATATCAGATTTAGACCACTGCCGCCGTCCATAAGGACTCTTGTGAGATGGTATCCGTATTATTATTGGGTCTAACACCAAGGCAGCCGATCCTTCGTGCCGGATGTTTGTCATGGGATCACTGTGATCAAAAGTGATCGGGTGGGCCAACCAGGGGTTGGGCTTACGGGTGACGGGCACTACGGCTCGTGTGTCTCGGAGTGCATGTTTGCTTCTCCTGTTCATCACATGGATCATATTCACTGTTTTGACCTCTGGTGGGGATTTTTTCTGTCCCCCGGTGCTTTGCTGGCGAGGCTCGTCCTCATCTTCACTTGGTGTCTCCCTGCCCTTGTGTTTGGCGTTTAGCTTACCGGCCTGCTTGAAGACCCAGCATTCTCTGTGGGTGTGATTTGCAGGTTTTTCGGGGGTGCCATGAATCTGACATAGTTTGTCTGGAATCTTGTTTAGGTTGGACGGTCCATCTCTGTTGCCTTTGAAAGGCTTTTTCAACTGACCTGGTCGAGAGCCCCTGAATTCGGCGTTTACCACCGTGCTATCTGGGTTGTCTTCTTTATTCCGGCGCTTGTTTTTACTGCGTCGTGGTTTTCCATTGCCATCCCTGACTTCGGATGTGCCTGGGTCGCTGGTGCTACTACGAGCTAGCCAGCTATCTTTGCCCACGCAAAAGCGGGTCATGAGGCTTGTCAGGGCTGCCATTGTTCTCGGTTTTTCTTGTCCGAGGTGTCTGGCGAGCCATTCGTCTCGGACGCTATGTTTGGAAGCTGCTAAGGTTTCGGCGTCCGGGCAGTCGACGATTTGGTTCTTCTTAGTGAGAAATCTGTTCCAAAGCTTTCGGGCTGACTCTCCGGGCTGTTGAACTATATGACTTAAATCGTCTGCATCCAGAGGTAGGACATAAGTCCCTTGAAAATTAGCCCAAAAGGCATCCTCAAGCTCCTCCCAACTTCCAATTGAGTTTTCGGGGAGGCTTTTCAGCCAGTGCCGAGCTGGTCCTTTCAGCTTGAGGGGCAAGTACTTGATGGCATGGAGATCGTCTCCGCGAGCCATATGAATATGGAGGATAAAGTCCTCAATCCAGACTCCAGGGTCTGTGGTTCCATCGTACGCCTCTATGTTCACTGGTTTGAATCCTTCTGGAAATTCATGGTCCAGCACCTCATAGGTGAAGCATAGGGGGTGTGCGGCGCCCCTGTATTTTGTTGTGTCGAGGCATTCTGACGGTTGTAGTGTTCGGTTTTAGTTGTGCGCTGGAGCACGTTTCCTTGATCAGTAGATGGATCTGGTTGCGCCGGTCTTCTGATGCGAATCTCCATGTGAAGCGTGTGCAGACTTATGTGCGGCCTTGTTAGCCGCTCTATCGCCGCCACAATGTAGTTGATCCGACCGGTTGGCCGTTTTATTCTTCGGCTATGTGGGCTCTAAGGCCTCGTCATCAAATTTAGGCAACAACTTGCACTTTGGATAGCTCTTCGTGGGTTAACTACCACCATACTTTTCTTCGTTGTCGAGCACTTTGTTCCATCTACTGTTGAGCGTATTCTGCGCGGCTTTAAGCCTTTGCTTTCGCTTCTTCGGACTCCTCGCAGTGGCAATAAGCCTTTTGCGGAGGTTCTCTTGTTCCAAGTGCCTTTTCGAGATGATGTGTGCTTCTTCGTCTGGACTGTTTTCCTCTTCGGAGGGAGGTTTATGAGCTATATCCTCGGTGTCGTCGTGTCCGGACAGTGGATCCATATTACGTTCGCCGTTTGCTGGTTCACTGTTGTTATCACTGTTTTTGCTGAGGCGGGTTTTGGAGCGGCGCCTACGCCGACGCTTTGGTTGCTTCTCGGGGGAGCTATCCTTCGCTGCATCCTCCCGTTCCTCGTCACCGTTTTCTTTGGGTGTATCCACCATGTATATGTCGTGTGATGAAGTGGCGGTCCAGCACCCTGTGGGGGTGGTTCCAATTCGTCTCCTGCATCATTGTCCATGTCGTCGATGTCTTCGGAGTCGAAGTCGAGCATGTCGGTTAAATTGTCGATAGTGGCTACCAAGTGGGTGGTGGGTGGGGAACGAATTTCTTCGTCGTCCGCATGCCATCCTAGCCGAACATTGTTCGGCCAAGGTTCTTTTGACTAGGAGAGGAATCTTAACAAATTTAGCACATCGCCGAAGGGTGAGTGCTGAAAGATACCTGCGGAGGTAAACTCCATGATAGGTGCCCAATCGGATTTGATAGGCACGGAACAGGCAGTTCGGAGCCCGTGGCCGGGGATGAATCCAATGGTTCGGCAGCACGGCTCTCGAGAGGCATAAAGTCAGTATTCGGTTCTATCGCCACTGAGAGTGCGGCCTCCAAGGAGGGGTCTATCCACCCACCCTCGAATGGCGCAATTTGCTCCGGATCGAGGGCCGAAGTAGTTGCAGGTGTGATCTCCCGAACACTGTCCGACGGCAGAGCTAAATCATGCTCGTCGTGATCGTGCGGCACACCTGACATGGGCTCGAATCCATCGAAGATCAAGTCTCCACGGATGTCGGCGGTGTAGTTCAAGTTTGTGAACCTGACCTGGAGGCCAGGGGCGTAGCTCTCGATCTTCTCCAGATGACCAAGCGAGTTGACCCGCAGTGTGAAGCCGCCGAGTACAAAGATATGTCCGGGGAGGAAGATCTCGCCCTGGACCGCATCGCTACTGATGATCGAAGGAGCCATCAAGCCTTATGGTGACGACACAGTGGAACTCTCAATGAAAGCACCAATGTCGGTGTCAAAACCGGTCGATCTCGGGTAGGGGGTCCCGAACTGTGCGTCTAAGGCGGATGGTAACCGGAGGCGGGGGACACGATGTTTACCCAGGTTCGGGCCCTCTCGATGGAGGTAATACCCTACTTCCTGCTTGATTGATCTTGATGATATGAGTATTACAAGAGTTTATCTACCACAAGATCGTAGAGGCTAAACCCTAGAAGCTAGCCTATGGTATGATTGTTGTTGTCCTACGGACTAAACCCTCCAGTTTATATAGACACCGGAGGGGGCTAGGGTTACACAGAGTAGGTTACAAGGGAGGAGATCTACATATCCGTATTGCCAAGCTTGCCTTCCACGCCAAGGAGAGTCCCATCCGGACACAGGACGAAGTCTTCAATCTTGTATCTTCATAGTCCAACAGTCCGGCCAACGGATATAGCCCGCTGTCCGGATACCCCCTAATCCAGGACTCCCTCAGGCGGGCAACCCCGTGTTCACACACATATCACCATTGCAACACCCCTTCATGTGAAGCCTTATACTCGGCCGCTCGCCGATCTCCAGTACCCTCGCGAATGCCTCGGGAAGGCGAACGCGACTACACGGTGGCTCACGCAGCTGCAGGATGAACTCCAGCACCGTGTCCCCAACATGGCCGCTTGATGAAGCAGGAGGAGACGGTGGCAGAGATGGTGACGGAGATGGCGATGATGCAGGTGTTCCCCTTCCACCACCGCCTCTTCCTCGACCACCTCGCCAACCGCGGCCCTGTCCGGCACCTCCACCTCGAGCATGGCCTTCGCCTTAGACGGCTGGGTCTTCCATGGCCGCCACAGTTCTCTGGTGGGAGGAAGACCTAGTCACCTCTGCAGGAGAACGGCCGCGACCACGCCCTCTCGCTATGGCAGTAAATGGAAGATGGAGGCGAAGGGAAGGCGCAAGAAGATTCCTCCCCTCCTCCTCCCGAGTCCCTTTTTATAGCCAAGCGGGGAAGGCTAAAGACCGGCTCTATGCCTCTGAAGAGCCCGTTCTAATCCGGCTCTTTAAGTTGGCAGCAAGCAGGGTCATTGACCGCCCTCCCCACCCAATCAAAGGTGCATAAGTATCGGTCATCGTGCATCTCTTCTTATCCCGCGCATCCGTCACCTACCCCGCACCGTGCATGCGGCATACGTGGCAAAGAGGGCAGGCGAGATGGGAAACATGGAACGGTGGTTCCAAGGCTGATAGAGTAAATGAGCAGTGGCCCTGCAGTTTTCCCTCTTTTTTAGGGAAAAACCAGGCCGCCTCTTTACTATTCACTATGGGATGACGCAACAATGATGCGATCATTCCACGCACGACCCCCACATAACGCATTCAATGTGGGTCATGGGGAAGCGCAACGAGCAAGTGAGTTACAGCAGTAAAAACTCTGCCTCGTGTGCCCGCGCACGGTTCTGGGCCTGGCCCAACAATGCTCTGCCCTTATGTGTGGCCCATGCCCGGGGGCTCCTGTCGCTGTACAAAAGTAGGGGTCCTTTTGGTACACCTTTACTTGTGTGTGAGCAGTTGCAGCCGCGCCTACGACCACGCTTGGCGGGGAAGAGGAGGCAAGGACGCAAGACTACCAGAGCAGCGCTCAAGACCAGAACGACGAAGAGCAGAAGGGCGAGGTGAAACTCCCCTGGCAAGGCCCTTGCCGGGGCGGCCTCCACAGCCCCGGCAAGAACCTTGTCGGGGCAACTTGCCCAAAACCAACGAGGCTGCCACCCTTGAGCATGAGAGTTCCTACACCATCTACACATTGGAACCAAAGCTCAGGAGGCGCCTCCACGGTGGCATGCAAATCTTTGTGAAGGCCAAGAGCATACAAGACTAGATGAGAACCAGAAGACAAAGACCTCCGGCAATATCCTTGCCGGAGATGCCCACAAGACCCCTGGCAAGATCCTTGCCGGAGACGCCCGCAAGACCCCCGGCTAGAACCTCGCCGGGGATGCCTGCAAGATCCCGACAATATCCTTGCCGGGGCCCCGGCAAGGCTCTTGCCGAGGACATCTACGAGGCCGCCGCCAGGCCCACGCCAAGGCTCCTCCGCCGTTCCCACACAGCTGCCAGCCCCCCAACTAGGCAGGCACCTGTGTGGCGGCTTGCAGCTCCCAGGTCAACTCAGCAAGCACCTGCGTGGTGGTATGCAAATCTTCGTGAAGACTCTACCACCACACCAACTCAGTAGCCAACCAGCGTGGCACCACACACCTCGTAAGCTTGGACATGTGTCAAAGAAAGGCGAGGCGGCGACAGGTGGGAGGATCTTCCTTGTCGTCCCTGATAAAGCAAGAAGGGCACGTCGGCAGGTGGGAGGATTCGAACTTTTTCGACCCTGCACGCTCTGTAGCAAGTTCAAGAACACCAGATAAACATACACCAGCAGGAGTAGGGTATTACGCATCGCTTGCAGCCCGAACCTAGATAAACTCCCCCGCGTTGATCTTCTAATCTCGCTCTTCGCACAGCCCCGCGTCCTGTCAACCATAGAAGGGATTCTTTGTGATCCCATAGGTGTCGTTTCCCCGAGAGCATCACACAATCTCAGATTAGTCTATTCAAACCAACACAAAGAACTTCAAAGAGTTCCCCAAAGTTCCACAAGAGGCTCAGGACAAAAATGTGTGCCAACCCCTATGCATAAGTTCACAAGGTCACGGAACCCGCAAGTTGATCACCAAAACATACATCAAGTAGTTCACGTGAATATCCCACTGTCACCACAGATATTCATATGCAAGACATACATCAAGTGTTCTCAAATCCGATAAGATAACTTCAAAGGGAAAACTCAATTCATCACAAGAAGGTAGAGGGGAAGAAAGACCATAGTATCCAATTGTAATAACAAAGCCCGCGGTACATCAAGATCGTGCGAAATAAAGAACAAGAGAGAGAGAGAGAGAGAGATCAAACACATAGCTAATAGTACATACCCTCAGCCCCGAGGGTGAACTACTCCCTCCTCATAATGGAGACCGCCAGGATGATGAAGATGGCCACCGGTGATGGTTTCCCCCTCCGGCAGGGTGCCGGAACGGGCTCCCAATTGGTTTTTCGTGGCTAGAGAGGCTTGTGGCGGCTGAACTACTGATCTAGGTTTTGTTCTGAGGGTTTCTATATTTATAGGAGTTTTTGGCGTCGGGAACAAGTTAGGGGGTCCACGAGGAGCCCACAAGACCGGAGGAAGCCCCCACGGGGGTAGGGAGCGCCCTCCACCCTTCTGGAGGCATCGTGGCTCTTCTGGCCTAACTCTTTTGCTTCGAGGGCTTCTTCTGGTCCATAAAAATCACCGTAAATTTTAGCTCAATTGGACTCCATTTGATATTACTTTTCTGCGAAACTCAAAAACAACGAAAAAACAGAAAGTGGCACTGGGCTCTAGGTTAATAGGTTAGTCCCCAAAATAATATAAAATAGCATATAAATGCATATAAAACATCCAAGATAGATAATATAATAGCATGGAACAATAAAAAATTATAGATACGTTGGAGACGTATCACAAACGCAATGGAGACACAAAGATATTTGGCGTGGTTCCGATAGGTGGTGCTATCATACGTCCACATTGATGGAGACTTCAACCCATGAAGGGTAACGGCTGTGTGAGTCCACCGAGGGCTCCACCCATGAAGGTCCATGAAGAAGCAACCTTGTCTATCCCACCATGGAAATTGCCCACGAAGGACTTGCCTCACTCGGGTAGATCTTCATGAAGTACGCGATCTCCTTGCCCTTATAAACTTCTTGGTTCAACTCCCCATCTTGACGGAGGCTCCCAAGGGACTCCTAACCAATCTAGGAGACGCCACACTCCAAAGGGTAATAGATGGTGTGTTGATGATGAACTCCTTGCTCTTGTGCTTCAAATGATAGTCTCCCCAGCACTCAACTTTGTATCTCAAATTTGGCTATGGTGGAAAGATGATTTGAGTGGAAAGCAAATTGGGGAAGGCTAGAAATCAAGATTCTTGTGGTGGGATTGGAATGTCTTGATCTCAACACATGAGTAGGTGGTTCTTTCTCAGAACATGTATGGTGGAAGTGTAGGCACGTTCTGATGGCTCTCTCGCAAATGGAGAAGGGGGTGGAGGGGTATATATAGCCTCCACACAAAATCCAACCGTTACAAACATTTGACTCATCTCGGTGGGACCGAATAGTTAAACTTGGTGAGACCGATATGATAGAAAATGTGAACGTTAGGAATCTCAGTGGGACCAACTGGAACAACTCGATGAGACTGATGTGCTAGGGCTTAGGGAAAACATCATCTTGTTGGGCCCAATTGCATCAACTCAGCGAGACCGAAATGAAGCAATAAGGCAATAGAGAGTCTGTCAAGCCAACTCCGCGAGACCGATTGCATAACTCGGTGAGACTGAAATAAATGCAACTAGTCACAGACCGTTGGCATGGCCATCTCGGTGAGACCGAGACCCGTATGTCTGTGTACTAAAGTTTGGCCCTTTGGTACCCCTTACTTGTGCACGGGCAATTGCAGCCGCACCCGTGGCAGGGGCTTGACGGGGGTAGCTGGGGACAAAATACAAGACGACGAGGACGGCATCCAAGATAGTAACCAGAGAACAGAAGACAAGCTGAACCCCCGGCAAGATCCTTGTCGGGGCGGCTTGTGAAGCACTGACAAGAACACCACCATTGAGGCTGAGAGCTCTAACACCATCGACAATGTCAAGACCAAGGCCCAGGGGCGCATGCGTAGTGGCATGCAAATCTTTGTGAAGACTGGTGGCATGCAGATCTTTGTGAGGAACCAGAAGACAAAGTTCTTGGCGATATCCTGGTCGGGAATGCCGGCAAGGCCCCGGCAAGATCCTTACTGGGGACATCTGCGAGGCCACGGCACGGCTCCGCCACCCCGCTACAGCTCCGGCACAGCGACCGACCTGCCAGCCTGGCAAGCACCTACGTGGTGGCATGCAGATCTTTGTGAAGAGCCTGCCACCGCTCTAGCGCAAGGGCCAGCCTGCCAGCCAGGCATTGCATGACTCGCGAGCCTGGATGCGTGTCAAGGCGGGTAGAGGTGGCGACGGACGGGAAGGGCTCTATTTCCATCCCCGATAAAGCTAGGTGGCACATAACCAACGCATTTAATGCATTTTGTCCCAGGGCGTCAGTGATAAGCATAGCTACTTTACACCTCCTGTGTGCCACTGTGGCAGCCCCTTGGATGTATAAAAGGAGGCCCAATGTGTACTGGAGGAGGATTCAGACTTTTGAACCTCTCAACCTAGTTTGCATGCGTAGTAGCTAGCCGAAGCTCAAAAACACCGAATATACACTCAAAACAGGACTAGGGTTTTACGCTTCTCGGCGGCCCGAACCTGGGTAAAACTCCATCGTGTTGATCGTTAGATCTGCTCTTTGCTCACCCCTCTTCCCTACAAAACCGTAGAAGGGATCCACATGATCCTGTAGGTGTCGTTTCTGTGACACCGTATCGGTGAGACCGAAATGTTAGGGTTTCTCGCAGTGGCTATGTCATATGAACTCGGTGGCGCCGGATAGAAAGAATCGGTGGGGCTGAGTTGGAGTTTAGGGTTTTCACATATTTGGATGGAGAAAGTGGCTAAGGTTTTTGGAGCAATATCACTAAGCAATTGAGCAAGCAAGCCATTAAGCAACACCCCATCCCCTTTTAATAGTATTGGCTTTTATATGGACTCAATGTGACCTTGGATCACTAAAATAAAGATGGAGAGTCTTGAGCTTTTGCCAATATATGTCCTTAGCATTTTGAGGGGTCCACATCTCTAGTCCGTGCCATGCCATTCATTGAACTTATTGAAATATTTATCTTGAATGGATATTAGTTCAATGAGCTATATGTTGTTATGAATTACCAAAACCACCCAAGGATTAGTTGCACTTTCAGTCTCCCCCTTTTTGGTAATTGATGACAACATATAGATCAAAGCTTCGACAAATGATAAAATGAATGAAATACATCATCGCTTCGAGAAGTATGTGATAAGCAAGAGCTCCCCCTAAATTTGTGCATTATTTAAAATTTGCGTTTGAATGCAAATGCACAACCGATTAGGATCATGGATCACTCTTCCATGTCACATACATCTTGGTGGAGCGCACAAAATGATAAGAGTGAAATAACATGCACGCATCACCAAAGATACAGTGAATGATCATACATAAGCAATCATAGTAATAGGCATTTAAGCACTCATTAAACATAGTATGATCAATCACACAGCTACACAAAGTATCTCACGAGCATAAAACAATAAGTAACACAAACCATACGAATGAAGTAGCAACTGGCAATAAACACCACCAAGCAAAAGAACAAGACTCTCTCTCTCTCTCTCTCTCTCTCGGCCTATGATCTATACATTTTCTCCCCCTTTGGCAAGAAGTTACCAAAAAAATTGAAAAAGTATAGTGCTATGCGGCACTCTAGGCATGATCTCCGGGAGCTCCGAAGGGGTTTTCTGACTTGTTGCTCCGGTGTGCATAGATGGCGTTGAGAGAAATGCTTCTACAAATGCCTCGGCTAATGTCTGTTGAGCTGGTGGAGTTGACACTAGTGGTGGCACTGTGGCAGTGGCGGCATGGGGAGAATGTGTAGTCCTTGTGTCTGCAATTGGCACAGCTGATGACCTTTGTGCCCTAGTGTGATGCCCCCAATTCAATCATACACTAATCAAGCACACAAACGTGTACGATCAAGATCAGGGACTCATGGGAAGATATCACAACACAACTCTAAAAAAACATAAATAAGTCATGCAAGCTTTTAGTATTACAAGCCAGGGCCCTCGAGGGCTCAAATACAAATGCTCGATCAAAGACGAGTCAGCGGAAGCAACAATATCTGAGTACAGACATAAAGTTAAGGGATTTTTACATCTGTGCCCCTGGTTCCTTAGCTCTACTCATCCATCCCCACGCTCTTAACTTTTGCTCAGTTTTCCCCACTCCCTTGCCCGAAACCCTCAGAAGAGGTCACAATGGACGTCGCCGTCGGGTCAGTGCTTTGACCGTTAACTCTAACGAGTGGGGCCGCGTTGGGGGTGTAGCTGTTCGACCATTGGGCCGTGGTTCCGTTGGGCCATCCCTTGCATTAAACGCATGTGTGCGCCGCCACGACAGAAGCTTGCTATGCATGCACCCAACAATCCTGCCTGCATGCGTCGATGCACCGAGCGAGCTTGCATGCACCGACCGAGCCTGCATGCGCTGATGCATGCCGCCACAATGCACTAACCGAGCCGCTTTCATGCGTGCCAGCCTCCATGGATGCAGCGATGGTCGCTGCCGCTGGTTCCTCTCTTCTCGGACACTTGTCTCCTCGATTTGGAGCATCATTTTTTACGATCAGTTACAGCCTTTTCGATCCACTCGCCCCTACACCCGTTTTGCTACGACAAATAAATTGAACAAATATGTTGTTGCTAAATGCACTAGCTAGGTGGCTACATATTTGTGGCTTGTGTAAGAAAATAAGGGTTCGTTGTGGCTGCATGCACTAGGTGGTTACTAACAAAGCGAGCTCTCTAAGAAAACAATCAACATACATGTAGATAGGGGCAACAAGCCCATAGCACGATCACATAGTTGAAACTAGGAAGAACTTCATAATAGAATAGATAGAAACTTAATAATAGAACTTGATAAAAGGGCCAACAAGCCCATAGCATCTCTCACATAGTTCAATGGGATTACAACTTAACATAGCATAGACTCAAAAAAAGAAAAATAGATAGAGGGCTTAGAACCCTAGACGTCGCCTTCTCCACCTCGCTGCTCCTCCGGGCGCCCTTCACTGCTCCTCCAGGGCGTTGTCGATGGGGTACGGAAGAGTGTGCATGCGGGACGCGATGGGGAAGATGTTGGTGTACTCCATGAACATGTTGTGGGTGGTGAAAGCGATGAACTTGCAGCCACACCAAAACACCCGGCCGAGGAGGTAGAAGGCGTAGAATGTGTTGGTGAAGTGGGCAAGGAGAGCAACCACCACCCCGTTTTGGGTGACCTCCTTGACACAGAACATCCTTGGAGATCCCCGCGGGAGGTGGTGGTAGCCGGACGGGAGGAAGAACTCGGTGAAGTTCCTTGCGGTCCTCCACCTTGATATTGCCCACACACGTAGTGTGTGCTCAACATACATGCCAGGAGGGTAGAGCCTCTCCGGCACGGTGGGTGGGGAGTGGTAGGTTGGTCCGGTGTACTACATGGTTGAGGATGTGCTAGAAGAAGGAGAAGTGGTCGAAGAGCAAGAAGGGCAGATGGCAGAGAGGATGGGAGATGGACGAGGGATGGCAGAGGCAGAGGGTGGCTTAAATAGCCATCGTGCTACGTGTTATTTGGCCGTGGCAATAATGGGGTCAAATGTTAAGTAACCCGTTTTCAAACCGACCACAGCATCGGGAGTGCACACGCGTGGGAAACGGTGGTTTGAAAAAGAAGAAGAAAAAGAAGCTAATTGAACGTGTGGGAATCTGTGGTCATATATATTATATGAACAAAAAGAGACAATTTTTGAATAGTTTGTGGCCATTTTGCATGATAAAATAAATTTGGCCCTTAAAAATTTGGTAATTTTCTATGCAATGTCAATTGATTTCAAATGATGCAAATATACAAAGCTAGCACGTTCACAAAAAACAGAGCAAAAGATGCAAAAAAACAACGCAATTCTACGGCCCAACCAGAGCTTGGTTACCTTTTGGTCCCAATAACAATTTTTTCGACGAGTCAGTGGTGGGCGAGCAACCGAGCACAACCAATAGGATCGCCTCTCGTGGATCGCCCCACGATCCAACGATGCGAAGCCGTCCTTGTGATCCAACGGCAGGGAGCCTGCACACAACCAACGCATCTAATTCCTTCTGGAAGACCATATCTGAGGGCTGTCGCTTGGCCTGCGGGTATGATCAGATGGCTGACATTGGGAGCTAGGATTAGGCAAAACCCAGCGGGGTTTACATGGGTTTTGAGATGGTCAATGGGGTTTCGAAGGCTTTGACTGAGCATAACTAATTTTTAAAAATCAAAAAAATATGAAACCTTCGACGTTCGTTGTTTTATAAGACAAACTAACGAGGAGAAATACTAAACTTTGTCTATGGTCATTTTCATGAAAAAAACCCTAGCTGGCACGATCGAGGTCAAATGAGCACCATTATTTAAAAAAAATCGAAAAATATAAAAATTGCGCACAATGTTGTTTTATGTGACATGTTACCAACCAAAAATCATAAACTTGGTCTATGGTTATTTTCATGAGAAAACCTTCACACATATGAGCTATCATGTACATGATTTCATAGAGTTCAAGGAGAGGAGGTGATTTTACCTTCTGTTTTCGAAAAATTAAAAAAAACAAAAAAAATCATCAAACCTTTACTATAAAGTGAATAAGAAGGATCTGAAGTTAGTTTTCCATTTTCATATTTCAAAACGTGTTTTAATCATTTCTATATTAAAGCATATGTTTTCAAAAGAAAAATGTGTAAATATGAAAATTAATTCAAAAATAGTGAGACTTCGAATCTACACTATGGAAAGTGAATATGTGTTAATAAAAAAACATTTGGCTCATTTAGGGTAGTTCCAAAAAAACTTGATTACAAATGGGCTGTTTACCCTAGCCTGGGAGCTCATTTGGAGCACATTTTTCAAATTTATTTGACTTCCTCTAAATCACTTCAAATTTTGCACACATGATCTCCTACACAAACATAGATAGTTTGCCAAGGTTTTACTTGTTTTTGCATTTTCTTGCATTTATACTGTCCACTTCCCATTTGCCTTGTGCACTACGACCGGATTGGCCAACCACGTCGGATGGAGCACTCCTCTTACCAAACCCGTTGCCTCCAGTTTCCGGATTACTTCAGTGACAAACTCTTGTCGTTCCAAAGCTTGCTTTCTGACCTTCTGCTTGACGGGTCGCGCATGAGGACAGATAGCAAGGTGGTGCTCAATCACCTCCCTGGGAACGTCGGGGATGTCGGAAGCTTGCCATGCAAACACATCGACATTCGCCCGTAGGAAGGTGACGAGCGCGTCTTCCTATTGGTCGTCAAGGGTGGAGCTTATGGTGAAAGCTCCTCCCGTGCCGTCCTTGTTGACGGAAACCTTCTTGGTTCCCGTCGGCGTGGCCCTGGACTTCTTGCTTCCGCTGGCGGAGCTCTCTGGCGCGTCCTCGACGGCAGCACTACACTCCGAAGAGGTGCGCTTGCCGGAGTGGGTGTCCGAGGTCTCACCGGCTTTCTTCTTCTTTTCCCCCCCAGGGTTTCGGCAGCAGGAGTGAGTGCCCCAGCGGCGGCAGCTGCTGCGACTGCTTGCTAGTACACTTGATCAGCGCAAATCAGCGCATCCTTCTTGTCGGAGGGGATGGTGATGATCATCACTGGCCCTGGCATCTTCAGGGTATTGTAGGCGTAGTGCAACGCCGCCATGAACTTGGCCAGCGCTGGGCGGCCAAGGATCCCGTTGTAGGGCAAGGGGATCTTGGCAACATCAAACACAATCCTCTTTGTCCTGAAGTTCAGGTCGCTCCCGAAAGTTACGGGCAACGTGACCTTTCCCTTGGGTTGGCTTCTCCCTGGGCTGACCCCTTGGAACGTGCCCATTTCTTCGAGGTCTCCATCAGGGATCTGCAGCTTTTCGATCACGGCAGGCGAGATCAAGTTCAGACCGGCCCCGCCATCTACTAACATTTTTGTCACCTTTAGGTTGCGTATTGTTGGTTAAACCAACAACGGCAAGCACCTGACCGCAGTAGTGCGATCAGGGTGGTCCTCAAAGTAAAAAATGATAGGTGTGCTGGACCACTTCAGCGGCCTCTGGGCATCAAACGACGGCTTTGCTGCTGTAATTTCTCGCGCCCACTGTTTAAGCCGGCGTCGAGAGGCATGCAGCGAAGCGCCGCCGGCAACGCACATGGCCTCTGTAGCTTTCTGAAACTCTTGGTCGCCGGACTGGTCGTCCTCTTCGTGATCTTCACCTTCTGGCTTTCTGTCATGGCCCCGAGCGGGCCTCTCTAGTTGCTTATACTTGCCACGACGGCCCGCCTAGCCGTCGCGTTTCTTGCCGGATCCCTCAGCACCGTATTGGCCCTTCTCCTTGTCCCGCCTCTCGTATTCAGCCATCTGCTTCTCAGCGAGGAGCTCAACCTGCCGACAGTCTTGGAGAGCATGGCCTTTGGTGCGATGGATCTTGCAGTATCACTTGTCGGAGTTGCCTGGCTTCTCGGCAACCGCCAAGGCCTGGCAGGCGACACATCCGGCAATTTCCTTGCCGGGGTCACCTGCCTTGGTCTTCTTGGTGGAGCCGGTGTCGTCAGACCCCTCGACGGCAAGCACAGCTTTCCCTTTGCGCTTCCTGTTGCGGTGCCGGCCTTTCTTCGCCGGGGCGGCGGTGTCCTCTTCAGTGGAGTCGGTTTCCACGCTGGCATCTTCGCCGGGGTACTTCCTCCCCTCTTCAGCCCGGGTACACTTGTCCGCGAGAACATAGAGCTCCGCGACATCTTTCACCTTGTTCATCGCCAGCTCTTACCGCATCTTGCGGTTCCGAACATTCTGATGGAACGCGCCGATGATGGCGGCGGGGTGAACATCTGGGATATTGTACTGTACCCGGCTGAACCCCTGTATGTACTTGCAGAGACTCTCGCCTCCCTTCTAGGGAATGACGTGGAGATCACCCGCTTGGCCATGATCTTGGTGACCGCCAGTGAAGGCGCCCACGAACTCATGGCACAAATCCGACCATGAGGAAATGGAGTCTACCGGCAAGTGCATCAACGACAACATGGCGTTGGGTTTAAGAGCCAACGGGAAGTAATTTGCAAGCACCTTATCGTCACGAGCTCCGGCCGTACTTCTCGCCCACGTCAGGTTTGAAAGTGCGGTGAGTGGGCCACTGGAACTGCCGCAGCTCACGGGTAAAAGCCGGGCAGCCTACCTCGTAAGGCAGGCCCCCAGGGCTCCTCGGTGCCGGGTGGTCCA
The DNA here is from genome assembly GCA_032464435.1 of Aegilops umbellulata. Taxonomy (NCBI): domain Eukaryota; kingdom Viridiplantae; phylum Streptophyta; class Magnoliopsida; order Poales; family Poaceae; genus Aegilops; species Aegilops umbellulata. The sequence goes on along the minus strand of CP136058.1, from coordinate 151,300,209 downwards.
CAGCAGGCCCCGCTCGCCTATCTGACTGGTGGCGCGCTCCGCGCCGGCGCTCGATGGTGGTCCAAGCGTCTTCATGTTCCCGATCCCGAAGGACCTGGCGTTGGTCCTAGTGGGTCCGCGGGTCGGACGACGCTATGGAGATTTCGTCGCCCGCAACGTCGCGACGGGCAGGTGTCCGTGGCACCGGGCAAGGAGGAGGCGAGTGCACCATGGTCGCGGCGCCGCCATCCTTCCTGCCACCGGTACGCGGGACTCTGTCGGAACATCGACCCGGGGGCTCCGTCGGGGTCGGCTCATCCTTGTTGGCCACCGCAACAAGGCTTCGGATGGTGGCTCTCCATTCGTCGGTTTCCCCGTAGTGGGAGGAAAGTCGAGGAGCAACTGCACGCGCGCCAGGGCTTCTGCTGGCGTCGGTGGCAGCGAAACCTGCACGGATCGCGACGCGCTTCGACTTCTGACCACGTTAGAAGGAGCTCTATCACGACCGCGTGGTCGCACACCGCCATCATCAGCGCCTCGGCGAGCGGGCAGGTCTTCTACATCCCGGAGTGGCACTCGGGGCTTTTCCCGTGGTGACGCCAGGGGTCTTCGGGGCGATCACGCCGCTCGTCGCGCGCCGCTTGAGAGGAACGCGCCGTCGGCGCCGGAGTGGGAGTCCTGGAGGCCCTCGCGCCGCCAGCGGGCGGGGCAACAGCGACCTCGGAAGGTCCCGCGCCACCTGCGGAGAGCCCGGCTCCGTCTTTGGATTTGGCGGCGTGCGGCCCGTTACCGGGCGCCCGAACATCGCCGCCTCCCAAACTCCGGCTGCTAGGACAGTGTTGGTGTTCGCGAACAGCGCCCCGGGTCCTTTCGGCGATCGGTCCGCTGCTCGCTCGTGTATGGACGGGATGCCCGGCGTCCGACGGGCCAACCGCCATCGTCGTCTTCTTCTTGGGCGCCATGACGATGAAAAAGCGTAGAACTAACTGCTAAAGCCGATTCTCACAAATGCGCAGCCCCTACCTAGCGCGCCAAAGATGTCGGTGGGAAACGACACCTATGGGTTAACGAGAATCCCTTTCTGCGGTTGCGGGGCGCGGGGGCCGTAAGAAGAGCGGATCGAGCAGGCAGTACACGATTCCTTTACCCAGGTTCGGGCCGCGAAGATGCGTAAAACCCTACTCCTGCTTTGGTGGATTATATGTTTATGTTCTTGAGCTAGCTATGGGGCGTGAGGAGCTCCAAAAGGCAGAATCCTCCTCCTGGTCGCCTGGGGCCTCCTTTTATAGGGAAAGGGGCTGCCAAAGTGGCACATAGGAGGTGGAAAGGGTACAGTGATGCGAGGTTATCCCTCGCATTACATGACAAGGTGCATTTAATGCGCCTTGCTTAGGTGTCCTAGCTTTAGCGGGGGGCGGGGGAGAGCCCTGTCTCGTCCGTCGCCACTCTCTTCCGCGTCAACACACGCCCTGGCCAGCGGTGCCTGTGATGCCATGTAGGCGGGCGGGCAGCTGAGGTGGCGCAGCGGTGGGTCTCCACGAGGATCTGCATGCCGCCACGCAGGTGCCTGCCCAGCTGGTTGGGTCGGCAGCTGCATGCGAACGGTGGTGGAGGCATGACTGGTGCGGTTCCGATGGTGGTCCCACGGGTGTCCTTGGCAAGGGCCTTGCCGCGGCCCCGGCAAGGGTCTTGTCGGGGTCCCGACAAGGGTCTTGCCGTGGCGCCTGCTGCCGTCCCCGGCAAGGCTCTTGCCAGGGGCCTTGTGGTTTTCCTTGGCTGGGATCCCGCCAAGGACCATCATTTTCTAAGGTGTGCATCTGATATTGAATGTCTTCACAAAGATCTACATACCACCACGGGGATGCCTCCCGAATCCTTGCCCCATGGGGGCAGTGGACTCAAGGGTGACCCGCTCCGTAGGTGTGGGGCGAGCTGCCACGGCAAGGGTCTTGCCGGGTTTGCAAAAACCGCCTCCCGGCAAGGATCTTTCCGGGGGGGCCGCTTCGTCCCCTTTGCTCTTTGTGGTCTTGGTCTTGGCGTCGTTCTGCTCCTCTTTGGCTTCGGCCTTACCTTGGTTCTACCTCCCTTGCCGGGCTCGGTGCGGCGGCGCCCGTGGCTCAGACTGCCCATGCACAGTCATAGGGATACAAAAAGTGTACCCCTCTTTTTGTACACCGACAATCATAAATCAAACTAAGCATGAATAACAACACATCATCTACTATCATGGCATATCAAATTTACTTCTAACATAACAACAGCAAAGCATAACATATCAAAACATGGTATGGCATCATTAAACTATGCTTAAAACAAACTACCAGTTACCTCCCGTGAAGACATGTTGTATTAATCTTATGCAACAATCACTTACTCTACCACGGCTCCTTGGAGCACACGCATGACTTACCAAGACCTCGTCTTGGGGTCATATCAACACATCATCGTGACTTCTCACGATTTTCTCATAGTCCAAGTCACCATATTATTTATCACATCTTAGTTATCACATTAGTTATTAGCAGATTTATCCTCCATTTCAACCGAGAACCGATAGTGTGACCTACTACGAACTTGCGCCCATGAATGAGGACGCGGCTATCGATAGATTAAACATACACTCTGCAGAGCTAGTGCACTTTACCCACACCACGGAACCCTGGCCTCGCACTCCCATACGTGCGGACCACGGCGTTCTGACAAAACCGAGCTACTACCATGACACTCTCCCAGCCACTCCGACCAACACCCCCTTGGGGTTCAGTCCTGGGTGGCCCCGTGTCTACCAAAGACACCAACGGCCACCGTCATGGCAAAATGGTCCCAAACGGGGACAAGGTACCATAAAAAACGAGCACACAAGGTTATGTCAGCCTACCTGATCAGGGTAGCGCGTGCCCATAACCTTCCCTCGCGGGAGGCACCGGCGAGAGGCATGGCAATAGACCCAGCTAGGACCTCCCCATAAGGTAAATGTGTTTGCACAGGGGAAAGCTCGAGTTGGGTGGCACTGTGATATCCCAGTGATGATGGAGGAGGTTTGTTATTAAGTCATATTATTAACTTTCCCCTTTTGTTGCTCGACTCTGCAAAGTTACCATCGAGTGCCGAGGGTGGAACCTCATACATCACTCCTGATGAGATCTTTGTAGTGTAGCTATTCGATCGTGGTTATCGAGGGTCATTCCGCCTTAACTACTTTCGATACGACTCTGTCGTGCAACCCCTCAAGTGTGAACCTCGAGGGTGGTCCTTCTTACGTTCACCTTGATAATTACATCGAGTGGAAACCATCGAGGGTGACTCCTCAGGTTTTCCCCTGGGTGTTAGACACGCGATTACTATGGTTACTTTGACTTTACACTGAACCATATTACTAAAGACGGGTCGGCCCTGAGGGGTACCCGCGCGAGCATTTTTGCGAGTGATGAGGAGTCGGGTTGACCTGGAGGGTGCCCGCGAGATATATACGAGGTGTGGCCGGTGAGGAAGTCCTGGATTAGGGGGTGTCCGGATAGCCGGACTATAACCTTTGGCCGGACTCTTGGACTATGAAGATACAAGATTGAAGACTTCGTCCCGTGTCCGGATGGGACTTTCCTTGGCGTGGAAGGCAAGCTTTGCAATACGGATAGTAGATCTCCTCCCATTGTAACCGACTCTGTGTAACCCTATCCCTCTTTGGTGTCTATATAAACCGGAGGGTTTTAGTCCATAAGATGAACAACAATCATACCATAGGCTAGCTTCTAGGGTTTAGCCTCTCTGATCTCGTGGTAGATCTACTCTTGTACTACCCATATCATGAATATTAATCAAGTAGGAGTAGGGTTTTACCTCCATCGAGAGGGACCGAACCTGGGTAAAAACATTGCGTCCCTTGTCTCCTGTTACCATCCGCCTAGACGCACAAGTTGGGACCCCCTACCCGAGATCCGCCGGTTTTGATACCGACATTGGTGCTTTCATTGAGAGTTCCTCTGTGCCGTCGCCATCAGGAAGGATGCCTCATCCCGTCTTTAAAGACAGCACTGTTGCCCAGGGAGCTTTGGCTGTCGGCCAAACTCTCTGGCTAGGTGGTTTTCTTGTGACCACCTGTTCGGCCGCTGTGCCGACGATGACTTCTCGGGTCATCAAAAGCAATCTTCACGTCAACTCAGAACTCGCCGAGCAGTTAGATCCAATGGAGCTCTCTTCCCTAAACGAGCTCTTGGATCGCATCTCCGCCCTCGGAGTCGCTACAGACTACGATCGGATTGGGCCTAAACCCGATCTAAGAGAGATTAACTCTCCCCAGGCCATCCATCAAGTTGAAGTGGTGGAGGAACAATGCGGCGACCCTTCATCTATCTTAAAGTCTAGCTATGTCCGGATTCCCGATCCCTCCAAGCCGGATACCCGCGGAGGGGAGGATGTCACTCAAGCCCTGAACCTAGAGTCAGGCAGCGGGCTAGATTCGTTGGACAACATCCAAGAATCCAAGTTTCCGAGTTCGGAAACTCCTTGGCCCTCGAGTCTCAGATTGGGGGAGGTTTCGGATTTAATTCCACCCACCCACCCAAACATGAGCGATCTATCCCAAATTAGGCAAGAACCCAAAGAAACAGTACACCATTACTGGGCCAGATTCCTCCTGGTCATGAACAGGATAAAGGACTGCCGCGAGGAAGACGCAATTTCATTCTTCTGCAATAATTGCACGGACAAGGGAATCCTCAATGCCATAAGTCGCCGTGAAATTACACGCTTCGCCGACTTGGCGTCCATAGTACGAAAGTACTGTGCAATGGAAAGCGCCTGGAAAACCGAAATAAAATTTTGGAACAATCCGGCCCTGAATACAAACCCAGTCCGAAGTAAAACGGTGCATCATCGCCAGACACCCGGGTTAAACACCAAAAAGCAAAAACCCTCTACAGGGCATGGAACCGTACTGGAGGGATGGCTCAATGGACCCTGTAAAATTCACAGCACAGAGGGCGCCACACCAACTCATAGCCTTAGAGCATGTTGGATACTCCGGCACGTGGCCAAAAGTGGCGAAGATCTTCTAACCCCAGAAGCCACAGAGCACCATCCCAGAGATACCAGTATGGTATTAACAGTCTTCGAGACTTTTGGATCAAATAATATGCGAAAACGAACACTCCGCAGCCTTGCCGAAGTCTACCATGTGGCAACAATAAACCCATGGAGTGACACGGCTATTACTTTTAATGCCAGTGACGAACCTAAATTCTGAACAACCCGAGCACTAGCCACGTTGGTCCTCAGTCCAATAGTGGACGGCTTTCGACTCACCAAGGTACTCATGGATGGTGGCAGTGGATTGAACCTCATTTATGAGGAAACCCTTTGAAAAATGGAAATAGTCTGGAACCACATTGAGCGAAGCAGCACAACCTTTCGAGGAATAATCCCCAGTCGGGAAGCGTGCTGTACAGGAAAAATCACACTAGATGTGGTGTTCGGCACGCCGGATAATTACAGGTCCGAAGAGGTCATGTTCCAAGTGGCCCAGTTCAGTAGCGGATACCACGCTCTATTAGGGCGGGAGGCGTTTACAATCTTCCAAGCCATACCCCATTACGGGTACAGGAAGCTCAAAATGCCTGGGCCCAACGGAATCATCACTCTTGCTAGTGATCCGGACATAGCACTCCGCGCCGAAAATAAGACAGCCGCACTGGCCCTCGAGGCACTATCCGAAGCCCTAGCGGCCGAGGAACTGACTGCGCTGCGCTCCACGGTAAAAAGGGATGACGTGATACTCGATAAAAGATCCAAGTCCACCTCCTTTGAACCGGCGGACGAAATAGTCAAATTCCAAGTCCATCCAACGGACCCTACAAAAACGGCTTCCATCGAGGCACAATTAAACCCTGATGTAGACGCCGCACTACGAGAATTCCTATGCGAAAACTGGGACTTTTTTGCCTGGCACCCTTCAGACATGCCAGGAATCCCACGCAGGCTGGCCGAGCACAGCCTAAATATCCTAAAGGGATTCAAGCCAGTCAAGCAAGCTCTTCGGCGTTTCTCCAAACCTAAGAGATAAGCCATGGGAGAGGAGCTAGCCAAACTATTGGAGGCCGGATTCATCAGAGATATAAAACATCCGGACTGGCTAGCAAACCTGGTGATGGTAACAAAGAAGGACAAATCCTGGCGCCTGTGCGTCGATTTTAAGGACCTCCACAAGGCTTGCCCAAAGGATCCTTTCCCCCTGCCCCGCATCGATCAAATTATCGACGCTACCGCATGTCAGGACCCCGATCCTAAGTCACACCGATCTAGCATGTAACACATCATATCACCTTGCGGCCTCACGCACGGTGTTCCCACGGGTGCCACCTTACGTGGCCCGGGACCGTTTGCGCCTTTTGGCTCACGTATATGATAGTGTCGCTAGCATCCATATGACAAAGAACCCGGCCCGACATGGCTAGTAGTGAACCCAAAGCGGCACTAACCCATGGGGACAGGCATACATGAATCAACTTCGAGCATGTCGGTCAACAGCGTGTGAATCCGGGCTGTAGCACTAGGCTAACAGGACTCCGGTAACCCGGGCTGTAGCAGGCTAGGCAGGATTCCGGATGTCACCGCGTGACATTTCCCCGAAGGGACAGACACAAGAACGAAGTAAAACACATGCCGGCCAGTCAACTGTCCAAAGCAGTAGTGCTGGGCTAGCAGGACTCCGGTGAACCGGGCTGTAGCGGACTACTATCGCTCAGGAAGCACTAGACTACATTTCCCCATATGAGAGGCTGCCAAGGATAAACAACTAGATAGTCGGATCCCACACATAGCAAGCATTTCAATCATACACACAATATGCTCGATATGTGTAAATACAACATGGCATCACAACAAGACTCTACGACTCAAGTATTTATTCATTAGGCTCCGAGGAGCAAGATATTACAATCATGGGTCTCATGACCCAACATTCAGAGCATACAAGTCAAAGCACATGTGGAAGCTTAATATGTCTGAGTACAGACATCTACAAATGAAAAAGGCTGAGAAGCCTGACTATCTACCAGATCCTACCAAGGCACAAGATCGTAGCTGAGGTAACAAGCTAAACGTCAAAGTCCAAGCGGTACTACTAGCGAGACTGAAGTCTCTCTGCAAAAACATAAAATAGGCAAACGTGAGTACAAATGTACCCAGCAAGACTTACATCAGAACTACTACATATGCATCAGTATCAATAAAGGGGGTGGTGGAGTTTGACTGCAGCAAGCCAGCTTTGACTCGGTGGCTATCCTGAACTATGACTGCAAGTAACTCTTTTGAGGCGGCGCACACGAGTCCACATATTCACCATATCAATACACCACTATGGATCCACTTCCGTCTCCCTACGAGAAGGCCATCCATAGTACTCACGCTTATCTTGCGTATTTTAGAGTATCCACTTTCACTTGTCTATGAACTGTTATAGGCAACCCACAAGTCCATTACCGCGGACACGGCTATTCGAATAGATCATTTATAACCCTGCAGGGGTGTACTTCTTCACACATGTTTCCACCACTTAGCTTCTGCACACGACATGTGCTCGGCAGACTTCAAGCGAAAGCCGACGTGGGTGTAGACCACGACCTAACTAGCCACACAAGTCCCTAGTCCAGGTTTATCGCCTATTCGGGTTCCATTCGCAAGGAGATCCGGCCGGGGTGTCCTCAACGGCCCCAAACGATGTGTGCAGGGTTCCCGAGACACCAAACGGGCGAATCGGTACACCGTGCCACGTGCCTACCGCAACACAGCCCACCCCGATGGTCAGCGCTGCGTGCGGCCCCCAGCATACTACAAACACCAGAAACTACTTGCAACTCCTGGACAGAGGACGAGAGGGGTCAGTAAGTCAAGCGGGGTCATATTTCAGGGCCCAACATGTGGTAGTAGCTGTTCCATGGATCACAAACACAGAACTCAGCTCCTGAGGACGGTTTAAATGAGACAACCCACCATGTACTCCTACATGGCCTCTCACCGCTACCTTTACCAAATCGTGTTCACACACTTAGCTCACACACAGTAGGACATGTTCATCACCATTCCAATTCATTCCCGATGAATCAGACCCGACTCAACTCTAAGCAGTAGCAGGCACGGCAAACAAGCATGAATGAGTAGGCACATCAAGGCTCAAACAACTCCTACTCATACAAGTGGGTTTCATCTATTTACTGTGGCAATGACAGGTCATGCAGAGGATAAGGGGTTCAACTACCGCAGCAAGTAACAGTTGAATCGTTGTTGTCCTAATGCAGTAAAAGAGAGCAGGAGCGAGAGAGTGGGATTGTATCGAAATGAACAAGGGGGTTTTGCTTGCCTGGCACTTCTGAAGATATTATAGCTCTTCATCGATGTCGTCAATCCAATCGTCGGAACATACGTCTACGAGGGGGAACAACCACTGGCAAACACAGAAAAAACACAATCAACACATGGCGATATGCAGCAATATGATGCATGCTATGACATGGCAATATGAATATGTTTTGGACTAATGCAAGCTAGAACAGATTGAAATGAGTCCATTTGAACCAAAGATTCAAATGCAAACCCATTTTATGAAGTCATATTAGTGCATTAACTTGTTTCACCTAAACAGCAAGGTTAAAGTGTTCTAACATGCATGAAAATGGTACAGATGGATAGATTGGATTTTTCTGATCATTTTTCATACATAATTTGTTTGATTTGGAGTTGCGGTTGGATTACTATGAATTTTTGAAGTTTGCAACATTTTCTGGAATTTCCTATATAAAAATAAATCCAGAAAATGCTTTACTGCGTCAGCCTGGCGTCAGTGTGACGTCAGCGATCAACGGAGCTGGTCCAGGTCAAACCTGACGTGTGGGATCCACACGTCAGTGTAATAGGGCAGGGACAGAGGCTGACCAGTGGGTCCGGGTCAACGCACACGTCAGCATAGTCAAAGCTGACGCGTGGGCCTGCTGCAATTAGATTAACCTTAATCTATTATTGTTAGTCGATTAGTTAGTCAGTGGGGACCGCATGTCAGCGAGCCAAGGGGTTAGTTAGTGGGTCATTAGCCACTAATGATGTTGCCACGTCAGCGCGGCCGGGGTTAGGCCGCTGGCGACCAAAACCGTGGCGGCAGCTCACCGGAGTTGCTCGGGTTTCGCGTACAGGCCGCGGTTTGAGCCGCGGTTGGTCTCTACGGGTAGCTGGCGTTGCAGCGCGTCGCCCGGTGGCAGTATTCGGGCCTGGGGTGGGCGGAGCTGATGGCGGCGAGCTCTTTTGCGGCCGCCGCAGTTCGGGCATTTGTGGCCGCATGGTTCCAGTGCACGAAGAAGCTATCTACAGGCTGCGTTGGACTCGACGTTGCTCCAGGAGCACGCCGGAGGCACAAGTTCGAGTGGAGGTGCACGGTGGCTGCGGGAGCAACGACCATGGCGGACGGCGGCGCTCGGGTATGGCGGCTGGCACGGCTAGAAGACAGGAACGAGATCGGGGAGGAGGGGGAAAGGCGGCGGAGCTCACGTCGAGTGTAGGGGACGCCGAAGCGGGCTCAGGGGCGGTCTGGTGCGGGCAAAACGACGAAGCCGATCTCCGGCGTCCGGAGGAAGAAGATGATGGCAAGGGCGTCACTGCAGGGCTCCCGGCGTCGTTTGGAGCGGTGAAGGGGAAGAGTAGGTCGAGGCAGAGCTTTGGGAGGCATCGGGGAGGTCAGGCGGTGGCTTTGGCCGCGGCGAACGGCGTCGGTGGCGACGACAGCGCTCGGCTGTGGGGAGGAGAGCGAGACAGAGGAGGGGGAAAGCACGGGGGAGAGTGAGAGGGTTCCAGGGGGCGCGTGGCGCTGCGAGAGACGTCCAGGGGAAGGAGGAGGCAGCCAGGCAGGGAGGAGGTGGTCGGCGTGTGGCTTCGCGCGCCGGGCACGCGCCCCTGCCTACTGGTGCGAGGAGGAAGGCGACAGAGGCTGCGGTGGTGGGCTGGGCCAGCCAGATGGGCTGCCAGGTGAGCGCCAGGTAAGTGCTTTCTCCCTCTCTTTCTAATTATGTTTCTGTTTTCTAATTATCCCGTAACTTTAGGTCTTTATTAAAAATACCCAAACAATCTCAAAATTCATGAAACTGCTCAAGGCTATTGTTTGGAATAATTCCAACAGTAAGTATTTTAGTTCATGAATATTTGGACATTTAAAATATTATTTCGCATTTAAATGCCCAAATGCAGATAGCATAAGATTTAATTCAGTGACCCAATGTTGTCCTACAAAAATGTGAACCACTTTTGTCAGAGGTTCTAGACCAAGGCAAAGATGATGAACATTTTAGAAGGGCATTTTGGGTTCAGTGAAAATGATTTTATCTGGACCCTAGTTGAATTTCATTTGCTGTTGGGGTTTATCAGCCCCCATTTCAAAGTTTCATAAAAAATTAGACATGATGCATGGAGGCTAATGCAAGACAGGCAAGGCCAGAACTGGGCTATGACACCGCAGGACACGATTCATTGTGTTTCCTCGACACATACTCTGGCTACCATCAAATTAAGATGGCAGAGCCAGACCAAGCCGCAATGACATTCATCACCCCATACGACCCATTCTGCTTCAACACAATGCCCTTCGGGCTCAAAAACGCCGGCGCAACATATCAGCGCATGATTCAGACATGTCTGGCAAACCAGATCGGCAAAATAGTGGAGGCATACGTAGATGACATGGTCGTCAAAACCAAGCATGTCGAAACTCTAGTAGACGACTTGAGGCTCACATTTGATAACCTCCGAACATACGACATCAAGCTCAACCCGGAAAAATGCGTTTTCGGCGTACCAGCCGGAAAGATCTTGGGCTTCATTGTATCCGGTAGAGGAATTGAAGCACATCTAGCCAAGATCCGAGCTCTGTCACAATTGGATATCCCAAAGGACCTCAAACAAATACAAAAACGGACCGGATGCGTGGCGGCTTTAAGCCGCTTTATCTCCCGCTTGAAAGAAAAGGCGTTGCCCCGTTATCGCCTCCTCCAGCGCACCGAACACTTCAAGTGGACGGATGCCGCCACGGCCGGACTCGATGAAATAAAAGCCATATTGGCCACAAACCCAGTCCTGGCCGCGCCAAACATTGGCAAACCAATGCTATTATACATTGCGGCAACTCATCAAGTTGTAAGCGCAGTGCTCGTCGTCGAATGAGAAACGGACGGACACAAATTCGCCCTTCAAAAGTCGGTTTACTATGTGTCCATCGTCCTTAGTCCATGCAAGTCACGGTACCCGCATTATCAAAAGATAGCATACGCGGTATTTATGGCATCCCGGAAGCTGCGACACTACTTTCAAGAGTGTTCGATAACGGTAGCCTCGGAAGTACCACTTAACGATATTATAAACAACCGCGACGCGACGGGCCAGATTGCCAAATGGGCCATTGAGCTCCTCCCGTTTGACATAACTTACAAGCCACGGCGAGCTATTAAGTCGCATGTTTTGGCAGACTTCGTCGCCGAATGGACGGAAGCCGAACTCCCTAAAGAGTACGACACATATTCCAACTGGATCATGCACTTCGATGGCTCCAAAATGTTGGCTGGTATGGGGGCTGGCGTCGTTTTGACGTCCCCTACAGGAGATACAGTTCAATACGTACTCCAGATAATGTATACAGACTCCAACAACGCAGCCGAATATGAGGCCCTTCTACATGGTCTCCGGATGGCTGTATCCATGGGCATTCAACGCCTAGAGGTGTGCGGGGATTTTAACCTCGCGATATCCCAAATAAATGGAGACTTTGATGCCAAGGATCCAAAAATGGCAGCTTACCGCAACGCCATCCTAAAAATGTCAGCTTGGTTCGAGGGGCTCGAATCTCACCATATAGCCCTGGAAAACAATCAGGCGGCAGATGTCTTGGCACGCATTGGCGCAAAACGTGATGCAGTCCCCCGAACATCTTCTTGGAGAGGCTGTTCAGGCCATCCGTAGTATGGGAAGGGGAACTCAGCAGTAACAGCCCGGACCCAACCACACTGCCCGACACCGAACACTCTGACATAATTGGAGGATCTGCCAACGAAGTGACATCCTCAGCCCACGTAATAATGGTAGTCATCGCCCCGTGGATAGAACCATTCCTAGCCCACCTAACTAGGCAGGAACTCCCTGAGGACCAAAACGAGGCACGCTGCATAGTGCGGCGATCCAAAGCCTATAAAGTCCATGAGGGAGAGCTTTATAAGAAAAGCACCACCGGAGTCCTTCAAAGGTGCATCTCCGAAGAGGAAGGGCAGAATCTTCTGGCTAAAATTCATGCCGGATTCGGCGGTCACCACGCTGCAGCCCGGGCCCTTGTAAGCAAGGCCTTCTGTACAGGATTCTACTGGACGACGGCCTGGGAAGACGCTCAGGATTTAGTCCAATGATGCGTTGGTTGCCAGCTCTTTGCTAACCAAAGCCATATGCCACCCACCGCCCTCCAAACTATACCCATCACCTGGCTCTTCGCGGTCTGGGGTCTTGACATGGTTGGACCCCTTAAAGGAGGAACCCACAAGCAAAAATACTTATTGGTCATGGTGGATAAATTCACCAAATGGAGAGAGGCCAAGCCTGTTAAGACGGCCGAATCCGGACTGGTGATAGACTTCATATCCGAGGTCGTACACTGTTACGGCGTCCCCCACAACATCATCAATCATAACGGCACGAACTTTACGACCGACGAGGTAAAACTCTGGTGCAAAAACATGGGCATCAAGCTCGACTATGCTTCAGTCTATCACCCACAAACTAACGGTCAAGTCGAGCGAGCAAATGGTCTAATCAAGAGCGGCATCAAACCCAGATTAGTGTGGTCCCTCAGGGAATCTAACACGCACTGGGTAGAGGAGCTCGACTCCGTACTCTGGGGGCTGCGGACCACGCCGAATCGCACCACCGGATACACACCATTCTTTATGGTATACGGCGCAGAGGCGGTTCTGCCCTGCGACATAATTCATTACTCACCTCGAGTGCGCATGTACGGAGAAAGAGAAGCCGAGCTCAATCGGCAGGACAGTTTGGACGCCTTGGAGGAGGAGCGTGACGTGGTAAAAGCCCGTTCCGCATTCTATCAACAGCAGGCTCGAAGATACCAAAGAAGAGAAGTACGGGCCAAAACTTACAATGTTGGCGAGTTAGTTCTACGCCTGCCGGATAAGAAAAAGGACAAACTGAAGCCCAAATGGGAAGGTCCCTTCATTATTGTCCAAGTCCTGACTGGTGGAGCGTACCGTCTACGGGATGCATCGGATAATCGACTCTAGCCAAACCCATGGAACGCAGCCCGACTCCGAAGATTCTACGCCTAGCGCCGGACTCTGTGTTTGTCTCCTTCCTCTGTCCATTTTCTATACAATATCTGTCTTGGATTTCTATCCTTCTCCCTTTCTTTTCTCTCACAGCCTTCAAGGGCCAATTTTTGTCTTGTTTGCACACAACGGACACGCTATCCGCGTTCATTATACCTGGGGGCTTCTTTAACAGAAGCTTATTCATACGGGCTTCATGCCCAACACATGTGTTATGCTTCCGCATGTACCCTTTATTCACCATTACATGCATCGATATGACTTAAGTTTTGGCCAAGATGGATTGCCTGGCTCTTGTATTTGTGCCCTACGTTCCCGTTAATTCGACTAGGGCATAAGGGGAGCACCTCTGCGATTGTTACTGCCGGGTCAGCCGGATGTGTACCTCAGACTGGGTGAAGCCGAAAGCTAGCGTTCTTAAGAAAATATTCGGTCGGTGAACTAAAGATGATTTCTCACTTATTTACTTATGAGCCCCCAGATGTTTTTCCTGCGTCTCTTTTCACAGTCCGGACATGCACTTTAGGGCATGCCTCCCAGGGAAAGGAACCCCTAACGGAACTATTCTCCCTGGAAGATGTTTCTTACTAACCATGTAATATAACACAACTAGTTGGGCACTTGTCTGTTCAAGCACTAATGACCCCTACGCCTGGTCTCCATGCATGCCCTGGTTCTTACATAACCGAGAGGGTATTCGGACATACTCCGGACCGTCGGGTCCTGAGGTTGAAGCGAAAAGGTCCGCCATCACAAACGATCTACAATCCGGCTAGAAGGCATTATACATGTCATCTTAAATTACATAGTCAATTTGACTGGTTAAATTCCTCTTCAATACCATCCAACAGGCTGTCTAGTTTACAGTCCTGTTGGAAATACTTTGCGGCCAATTCTACTTGGCCGTACACTAAGCTCACAGGGATCTCCTTCCCATCAGGCCCCACAGGTCCGACCTCGGCCATGTGGTTTGGGTCAGCCTTCGTATACCGCGTCTTCACCATGGCCCAGGCCTCCCTGGCGCCTTGACGGCAGGCTGATATCTTCCATAATCGGAAGCACCACCGCGCTCCTTTCAGCTTCTCTGCAAACTCTCCAAGGCCTTCAGGCATGGAGACGGATGGCCACAAGGCCTAGGCGACGCCTTGCATCACCTGCTGAACTCGTTCGTGCAGTTGTGAGAGCTCGGGAAGAAGGTCACCCATAGAACCAGGGCATTTCCTCTGCAGGATGACCTGTTAGCATACCTACAGACATAACTCTGTTAGTCGACTTTCTCGCCGAACTCTTTTTCAAAGTTCGTTCAAGCACTTACTAAATATGCCGCGTCGAAGCTGCCGATTCTCCTTAATGGAGTCCGACAGTTGGGCACAAACATCCTTTAGTTCCACGCCCATCTGGGTGTTGGCATCTTGGAGATCATTCTTCTCCTGCCTCACCTTTGTAAGCACGCTCTCACCAGCCTTTAGCTGGCGTAGGAGTTGCTGCTTATCCGGATCCAATCCGGCGCCATCTGCAATTTTATTGTCAAACTTGCATACACGCCGCACTTTACATGATACTTATCAATTGAGGCATATAATACCAGAGGGGGTCTTCTTGGGCTCCCCTGCTGCGGCTAGTGCGGCTTGAAGTTGGGCTTTGCAGTCTTGCAGCTCCTGGGATAGTTGAGTATTCTTTTCTGTAAGAACCTGCATAACAAATGATCCTTAAATCAGTTATTCTAACTGTTTCAAGTCTCGGGGGCTACTGGTATATATAATCACCAAATTTTCTCACCCGTATGTCCTTTACATACTGCTCCGTGGCTCTGGTTAGACCATTTTGAGTAGCACGGAGGTACGCATCTCCCAAGTTGAAGGCCTCCAACGCCTCCTGGGAGAAACAAGCGTCGCGAAGAATTGTCCGGCGGCGCCTGTGGTTCATGGCACTCTCCACCTCGGAATTGGTGGCAGACAGCCTGTCCGCATCCTTTATCGGAGGAGTGTCCGAGGCGCGCCTCGTGTTCCCCTCCGCTTCCGGACCCGGCTTTGCAGCCTGGCTGGTGGAGGCGCGATTGGCAACCTCTCCGGATATAGTCCGGCGAGCGCTCTTTTTCCTAAAGAGAGCACGGGCGTTAGTATGCCTCTGAGAATGATATCTTGGAATAAGATGGCGCCCCATACCGTTGCACCGGTGTCTCAATCCGGACTGCACTTCTTTTCAGCCTGCTGGGCCTCGCGGCCGCTTGTTGGCTAGTCGCCGTAGGCTCGGTCCCCCACCTTGAGGGCCTCCCCTGTAAAACACCGTTGGTATACGGTAACCGAAAATACGCAAAAATGGATCCCTTTTTCAAAGTGCTGGGACTTCAGTCTCAGTTACCTGTGAAGCTGGAAGTAGCCCAGGGTAATCGGCTGTAATGGCCACCAAGGCATTGTCGATGCTCAATTGGTAAAATACCCCATCGATCAGCTCCATAGATATGTCCGGATCCTCTTGGGAGGCCGGGTTGAGGGACCGTTCTGGATCCTCGGGTTGTGGAGGAGGGCTGTTTATCTCCTTTACGGCCTGACGCAGTTCCTGCGTCAAAATCGCAATATAGGATATTTAACTACGGGAATATGGAACAGATGGGCAAGAAGAAGTGTCCGCTTACCCAGCTTGGAGGATTGTACATAGAAAATCCGCTCAGTGGATTGACGTGGAGAAATTCCTCCTCTTCTCCCTTGTACAAAGTGGACAAGATCTTCATTAGAGCGGCAACCGATTCCGGCCCCTTATGGCCGCAACGGGTGGCATCATCCTCCCTGTTAAAATCCCACATGGGGTGGCCTCTATACTGAAGCGGTTGCACCCCCGCATAATGCATGTGGCCATGACCTCGATCATGGTCAGTCCGGAATGAGCTAACAACCTTATCCGGCTCATTAGGTAAAGGACGTCCTTGTCATTTTCCTTCTGAGGGCTCCGTGGACGCCAGCTTAGGCGCTTCTTCAAGGGAGCATTATCGAACTCAGGGAGGCCGATCCGAATAGGATCCGGCAGGGGGACGTCTTCTATATAAAACCATTCTAAGGGCTAGTCTTCGGACGCCTTCTTCTGGGTTCCGGATAGATACCCGGTCCCGGCGATGCGCCACACTTCGGCTCTGCCCACTTGATATACTGACCCCTTATGAGAACGGGGCACGAGGCAGAACAGCTTCTTCCACAGCGCGAAATGAGCCTCGCAACCCAAATACAGCTCGCCATGGGCTACGAAGCCCGCGATATGCAATATGGAGGCAGGCGTAAGGTTGTGCAACTGGAGGCCGTAGAACTCCAGGAGCCACCGGAGAAACGGATGAATTGGAAATACGAGCCCTCTTATCAAATAAGGGACAAGGCATACCCGCTCTCCTTTGGAGGGATTAGGGACGCTCTCTGCTTGCTCTCCGCCATTATATGTGGCAAGCCCGGCTCGAACCGGGACCATGTAGGGTGGGGGGAGAAATCCCTTGGTCTGGAGCGTCACTAGCTCGCTGTGCGGGATGGAACATCTCTCCCAATCTCCA
Source organism: Aegilops umbellulata (assembly GCA_032464435.1). Taxonomy (NCBI): domain Eukaryota; kingdom Viridiplantae; phylum Streptophyta; class Magnoliopsida; order Poales; family Poaceae; genus Aegilops; species Aegilops umbellulata. Next base: position 151,283,346 of record CP136058.1, on the reverse strand, counting down.
AGCTGAGGGCTGGGAGGGTGAGAGGAGGAGCTGCGACGACCAGCCATGATGGAATGGATCTCTGTCGGATGCGCTCCGATGAATGCTCACGGAGGGAAGATGGTGTGATTTGGATCAAAATCCTCGTCTCTTTAGTAGGCAGCTCATTTACACAGCTAGGGGGGTAAATGTAAAAACACCCTGGCTTTTCGCATTCATTTGACACGTGGAAGAAGGCCATTATTGTGCGTGGAAGCCAAGAGGCGCAATATTCACGAGAAGCCGGGCACTATTCAACAGGTACACGGAATTCGAAGAAGAACCCGCCTTGCAATGCCGAAGATAATCTGTGCGCCAGACTCGTCGTCATTGAAGCCTGGTTCGGGAGCTACTGAGGGAGTCCTGGATTAGGGGGTGTCCAGATAGCCGGACTATAACCTTTGGCCAGACTCTTGGACTATGAAGATACAAGATTGAAGACTTCGTCCCGTGTCCGGATTGGAGTTTCCTTGGCGTGGAAGGCAAGCTTGGCAATACGGATATGTAGATCTCCTCCCATTGTAACCGACTCTGTGTAACCATAGCCCTCTTCGGTGTCTATATAACCGGAGGGTTTTAGTCCATAAGACGAACAACAATCATACCATAGGCTAGCTTCTAGGGTTTAGCCTCTCGGATCTCGTGGTAGATCTACTCTTGTACTACCCATATCATCAATATTAATCAAGCAGGAGTAGGGTTTTACCTCCATCGAGAGGGCCTGAACCTGGGTAAAAACATTGCGTCCCTTGTCTCCTACTACCATCCGCCTAGACGTACAGTTCGGGACCCCCTACCCGAGATCCGCCGGTTTTGACACCGACAGCCGGCCATTCTTAGCCCTTGCCGCAAGACCTCGAGACGGGGCGACGGGGTTACATCTTTCATGAGTCTGTGCTTGTTACCGCGCGTTCCTAATCCAATATGATTTGGATATTTGATCCGAGGGGCCTCTGGCCTGATAGCACTAACCATCACGTGGGCATAGTATGGGCATTCTGCATCATATACATCAGCTGAAGCTTAATAGACGTCAGCGACTGAGCGGCACGCGTCGGGTTGGACTGCGTAAGCACCTGCCTTTTTGAAGGAGGTAGCTAGGTCTGCTCACCGGCCGCCCACAGAACATGCAGGAGTTCCCACGGCGATGGCCCATGACCCCTGGGGGCATAGGTTTAGTCCGGCGTGCTTACCTCTCTATTAAACCTAGGTCGGGTTGCGGCGTATGTTTGGCCGAGGCCGGGCATGACCCAGGAAAGTGTGTTCGTCCGGAGTTAATCGAGCGTCGTGGGTAAGTTGGTGCACCCCTGCAGGGAAGAAAACATCTATCGATAGTCTGTTCTACAGTAACAGACACTTGGACTTGTATCCCGATCGATACAACTAGAACTAGATATTTGAGATGAGACATGGATATGAGAAATGGATAGTATGGCTCTAGGATTGCTTTCTCATAGGGAGTCGAGAAAGGATCTCTGGAGGAGGTTGATAACACAACTACTACTTTACTTTATGCTACTCTAGTCCCTCCTATTGCTGCAAGATGGTGGTTTCCAGAAGATGCTAGTCTTCGATAGGACTAGCTTCTCCCCCTCTTATTCTGGCATTCTGCAATTAGTCCACAGATACTACCCCTTTCATTGATACCGATGCATAAGTAGTGTAGATCCTTGCTTGCGATTACTTTGGATGAGTACTCACGGTTGCTTTGCTACCCCTTTTCCCCTTTCTTTCTTCTTTCTGGTTGTTGCAACCAGATGGTGGAGTCCAGGAGCCAGATGCCACTTTGACAACTACTACTACCCTGAGGGTGCCTACGACTACGTGAAGACCGCCGGCGACCAGGAGTAGTTAGGAGGCTCCCAGGCAGGAGGCCTTGCCTTTTTGATTGTAGATGCTTTTGTGCTGGCCTTCTTAAGGAAAACTTGTCTAACTTATGTTCGTACTCACATATTGTTGCTTCCGTTGACTCTTGTGTTTTCGAGTTGATGTATTCGAGCCCTCGAGGCCCCTGGCTTGTAATATAAAGCTTGCATTATTTTAATTTGTGTCTAGAGTTGTGTTGTGATATCTTCCCGTGAGTCCTTAATCTTGATCATACACATTTGCATGTATGATTAGTGTACGATTGAATAGGGGGCATCACAAGTTGGTATCAGAGCCGACTGCCTGTAGGTAGCCCCCTTTCCAACTCCTTGGTCGAAGTTGAGTCTAGTCGTCCAAAATTGTTTTACTAACTCGGCTGTGTGGCTTACGGGCCCACGTCGCCATTGGGTGGTATTAGGATATTTTTATTCCTCGTCTATACTCTGGGACTCTGTTCTCTCTTCTATTCAGGGTTAAATGAATTTACTAACTACATTAGGTTCTCGTAATGACTTTCCCCGGAGAGCCCCTTCATTCCGAATGGTTGCCTGCTTCACCAGATGAATTCGAAGATACTCTCCGATCTACTCCCAAGAACTTGTGTTCATTTCTTTCGCAATCCCTTAACACCGTTGAATCCTTATGGATAACTACATACCCTCGCCGTTCTTACTTCCATCCCTAGTTATTCTTGTTATTACAAGATACCCGAAAGTATCCTTTTTCCGACTGCCTTCCAACTCTTTTCCGCCTGAATAACCCTACGAAAAATTCCTCACACTTATCGGGAATTCGTTCATCCCCAGTTGATCTTATGTCTCACAAAATTCTTCGAATGCAATTCGATCTCCCAAAGATCCTATGCAGCCTAGTGCTCCCGAAAGTCTTGTCTGCCTGCATTATGGTTAAATCCATATGTGTAGCAATATTGATTAGCATCCTTTTGTTGGGGAACGCAGTAATTTCAAAAAATTTCCTACGCACACGCAAGATCATGGTGATGCATAGCAACGAGAGGGGAGAGTGTTGTCTACATACCCTTGTAGACTGAAGCGGAAGCGTTGACTCAACGTAGAGGAAGTAGTCGTACGTTCTCCTCGCGATCCGACCGATCACAGCACCGTTACTCCGGCACCTCCGAGTTCTTAGCACACGTTCAGCTCGATGACGATCCCCGGGCTCCGATCCAGCAAAGCATCGGGGAAGAGTACCGTCAGCACGACGGCGTGGTGACGATCTTGATGTGTTACCGTCGCAGGGGTTCGCCTAAGCACTGCAACGATATGACCGAGGTGGAATTTGGTGGCAGGGGGCACCGCACACGGCTAAGGAACGATCCGTAGATCAACTTGTGTGTTCTAGGGTGCTCCCCTGCCCCCGTATATAAAGGAGCCAAGGGGGAGGGGCTGGACGGCCAAGGGGTGGCGCGCCAGGGAGTCCTACTCCCTCCGGGAGTAGGATTCCCCCCAATCCTAGTTGGAATAGGATTCCTCAAGGGGGGGAAAGAGAGAGAGGGGGGCCGGCCACCTTCTCCTAGTCCTAATAGGACTAGGGAAGGGGGGAGGCGCGCGGCCACTAGGGCTGCCCCTTTCTCCATTCCACTAAGGCCCATTAAGGCCCATATCGCTCCCGGGGGGTTCCGGTAACCCACCCGGTATTCCGGTAAAATCCTGATTTCACCTGGAACACTTCCGATGTCCAAACATAGGCTTCCAATATATCAATCTTTATGTCTCGACCATTTCGAGACTCCTCGTCATGTCCGTGATCACATCCGGGACTCCGAACAACCTTCGGTACATCAAAATGCATAAACTCATAATAACTGTCATCGTAACATTAAGCGTGCGGACCCTACGGTTCGAGAACAATGTAGACATGACCGAGCCACGTCTCCGGTCAATAACCAATAGCGGGACCTGGATGCCCATATTGGCTCCTACATCTACGAAGACCTTTATCGGTCAGACCGCATAACAACATACGTTGTTCCCTTTGTCATCGGTATGTTACTTGTCTGAGATTCGATCGTCAGTATCCAATACTTAGTTCAATCTCGTTACCGGCAAGTCTCTTTACTCGTTCCGTAATACATCATCCCGCAACTAACTCATTAGTTGCAATGCTTGCAAGGCTTAAGTGATGTGCATTACCGAGAGGGCCCAGAGATACCTCTCCGACAATCGGAGTGACAAATCCTAATCTCGAAATACGCCAACCCAACATCTACCATTGGAGACACCTGTAATACTCCTTTATAATCACCCAGTTACACTGTGACATTTGGTAGTACCCAAAGTGTTCCTCTGGCAAACGGGAGTTGCATAATCTCATAGTCATAGGAACATGTATAAGTCATGAATAAAGCAATAGCAACATACTAAACGATCGGGTGCTAAGCTAATATAATGGGTCATGTCAATCAGATCATTCAACCAATGATGTGACCTCGTTAATCAAATAACAACTCTTTGTTCATGGTTAGGAAACATAACCATCTTTGATTAACGAACTAGTCTAGTAGAGGCATACTAGTGACACTCTGTTTGTCTATGTATTCACACATGCATTATGTTTCCGGTGAATACAATTCTAGCATGAATAATAAACCTTTATCATGATATAAGTAAATAAATAATAACTTTATTATTGCCTCTAGGGCATATTTCCTTCAGTCTCCCACTTGCACTAGAGTCAATAATCTAGATTACACTGTAATGATCCTAACACCCATGGAGTTTTGGTGCTGATCATGTTTTGCTCGTGGAAGAGGCTTAGTCAACGGGTCTGCAACATTCAGATCCGTATGTATCTTGCAAATCTCTATGTCTCCCACCTGGACTAGATCCCGGATGGAGTTGAAGCGTCTCTTGATGTGTTTGGTCCTTTTGTGAAATCTGGATTCCTTTGCCAAGGCAATTGCACCAGTATTGTCACAAAAGATTTTCATTGGACCCGATGCACTAGGTATGACACCTAGATCGGATATGAACTCCTTCATCCAGACTCCTTCATTTGCTGCTTCCGAAGCAGCTATGTACTCCGCTTCACATGTAGATCCCGCTACGATGCTTTGTTTAGAACTGCACCAACAGACAGCTCCACCGTTTAATGTAAACACGTATCCGGTTTGCGATTTAGAATCGTCCGGATCAGTGTCAAAGCTTGCATCAACGTAACCTCTTACGGTGAGCTCTTTGTCACCTCCATATATGAGAAACATATCCTTAGTCCTTTTCAGGTATTTCAGGATGTTCTTGACCGCTGTCCAGTGATCCACTCCTGGATTACTTTGGTACCTCCCTGCTAAACTTATAGCAAGGCACACATCAGGTCTGGTACACAGCATTGCATACATGATAGAGCCTATGGCTGAAGCATAGGGAACATCTTTCATTTTCTCTCTATCTTCTACAGTGGTCGGGCTTTCAGTCTTACTCAATCTCACACCTTGTAACACAGGCAAGAACCCTTTCTTTGCTTGATCCATTTTGAACTTCTTCAAAATCTTGTCAAGGTATGTGCTTTGTGAAAGTCCAATTAAGCGTCTTGATCTATCTCTATAGATCTTTATGCCTAATATGTAAGCAGCTTCTCCGAGGTCTTTCATTGAAATTTTTTTATTCAAGTATCCCTTCATGCTATCCAGAAATTCTATATCATTTCCAATCAGTAATATGTCATCCACATATAATATTAGAAATGCTACAGAGCTCCCACTCACTTTCTTGTAAATACAGGCTTCTCCGAAAGTCTGTATAAAACCAAATGCTTTGATCACACTATCAAAGCGTTTATTCCAACTCCGAGAGGCTTGCACCAGTCCATAAATGGATCGCTGGAGCTTGTACACTTTGTTAGCTCCCTTTGGATCGACAAAACCTTCCGGTTGCATCATATACAATTCTTCTTCCAGAAATCCATTCAGGAATGCAGTTTTGACATCCATCTGCCAAATTTCATAATCATAAAATGCGGCAATTGCTAACATGATCCGGACAGACTTAAGCATCGCTACGGGTGAGAAAGTCTCATCATAGTCAATCCCTTGAACTTGTCGAAAACCTTTTGCGACAAGTCGAGCTTTGTAGACAGTAACATTACCATCAGCGTCAGTCTTCTTCTTAAAGATCCATTTGTTCTCAATTGCTTGCCGATCATCAGGCAAGTCAACCAAAGTCCATACTTTGTTCTCATACATGGATCCCATCTCAGATTTCATGGCTTCAAGCCAGTTTGCGGAATCTGGGCTCACCATTGCTTCTTCATAGTTCGTAGGGTCATCATGGTCTAGTAACATGATTTCCAGAATAGGATTACCGTACCACTCTGGTGCGGATCTCACTCTGGTTGATCTACAAAGTTCAGTAGTATCTTGATCTAAAGTTTCATGATCATCATCATTAGCTTCCTCATTTATTGGTGTAGGTGTCGCAGAAACAGTTTTCTGTGATGTACTACTTCTCAATAAAGGAGTAGGTACAGTTACCTCGTCAAGTTCTACTTTCCTCCCACTCACTTCTTTCGAAAAAAACTCCTTCTCTAGAAAGTTTCCGAACTTAGCAACAAAAGTCTTGCCTTCGGATCTGTGATAGAAGGTGTATCCAACAGCTTCCTTTGGATATCCTATGAAGACACATTTCTCCGATTTGGGTTCGAGCTTATCTGGTTGAAGCTTTTTCACATAAGCATCGCAGCCCCAAACTTTAAGAAACGACAACTTTGGTTTCTTGCCAAACCATAGTTCATAAGGCGTCGTCTCAACGGATTTAGATGGTGCCCTATTTAACGTGAATGCGGCCGTCTCTAGAGCGTATCCCCAGAACGATAGCGGTAAATCAGTAAGAGACATCATAGATCGCACCATATCTAGTAAAGTATGATTACGACGTTCGGACACACCATTACGCTGTGGTGTTCCGGGTGGCGTGAGTTGCGAAACTATTCCACAATTTTTCAAATGTACACCAAACTCGTAACTCAAATATTCTCCTCCACGATCTGATCGTAGAAACTTTATTTTCTTGTTACGATGATTTTCAACTTCACTCTGAAATTCTTTGAACTTTTCAAATGTTTTCATACTTGTGTTTCATTAAGTAGATATACCCATATCTGCTCAAATCATCTGTGAAGGTGAGAAAATAACGATATCCGCCACGAGCCTCAACATTCATCGGACCACATACATCCGTATGTATGATTTCCAACAAATCTGTTGCTCTCTCCATAGTTCCGGAGAACGGTGTTTTAGTCATCTTTCCCATGAGGCACGGTTCGCAAGTGCCAAGTGATTCATAATCAAGTGACTCCAAAAGTCCATCAGTATGGAGTTTCTTCATGCGCTTTATACCGATATGACCTAAACGGCAGTGCCACAAATAAGTTGCACTATCATTATCAACTCTGCATCTTTTGGCTTCAACATTATGAATATGTGTATTACTACTATCGAGATTCATCCAAAATAGACCACTCTTCAATGGTGCATGACCATAAAAGATATTACTCATATAAATAGAACAACCATTATTCTATGATTTAAATGAATAACCGTCTCGCATCAAACAAGATCCAGATATAATGTTCATGCTCAACGCTGGTACCAAATAACAATTATTTAGGTCTAATACTAATCCCGAAGGTAGATGTAGAGGTAGCGTGCCAACTGCGATCACATCGACTTTGGAGCCATTTCCCACGCGCATCGTCACCTCGTCCTTTGCTAGTGTCCGCTTATTCTGTAGTCCCTGTTTTGAGTTGCAAATATTAGCAACAGAACCAGTATCAAATACCCAGGTGCTACTGCGAACATTAGTAAGGTACACATCAATAACATGTATATCACATATACCTTTGTTCACCTTGCCATCCTTCTTATCCGCCCAATACTTGGGGCAGTTCCGCTTCCAGTGACCAGTCTGCTTGCAGTAGAAGCATTCAGTTTCAGGCTTTGGTCCAGACTTGGGTTTCTTCTCTTGAGCAGCAACTCGCTTGCCGTTCTTCTTGAAGTTCCCCTTTTTCTTCCCTTTGCCCTTTTTCTTGAAACTAGTGGTTTTGTTAACCATCAACACTTGATGCTCCTTCTTGATTTCTACCTCCGCAGCTTTAAGCATTGCGAAGAGCTCGGGAATAGTCTTGGTCATCCCTTGCATATTATAGTTCATCACGAAGCTCTTGTAGCTTGGTGGCAGTGATTGGAGAATTCTGTCAATGACGCAATCATCTGGAAGAGTAACTCCCAGTTGAATCAAGTGATTATTATACCCAGACATTTTGAGTATATGCTCACTGACAGAACTGTTCTCCTCCATCTTGCAGCTATAGAACTTATTGGAGACTTCATATCTCTCAATCCGGGCATTTGCTTGAAATATTAACTTCAACTCCTGGAACATCTCATATGCTCCATGACGTTCAAAACGTCGTTGAAGTCCCGGTTCTAGGCCGTAAAGCATGGCACACTGAACTATCGAGTAGTCATCAGCTTTGCTCTGCCAAACGTTCATAACTTCTGGTGTTGCTCTAGCAGCAGGCCTGGCACCTAGCGGTGCTTCCAGGACGTAATTCTTCTGTGCAGCAATGAGGATAATCCTCAAGTTACGGACCCAGTCCGTGTAATTGCTACCATCATCTTTCAACTTTGCTTTCTCAAGGAACGCATTAAAATTTAACGGAACAACAGCACGAGCCATCTATCTACAATCAACATAAACAAGCAAGATACTATCAGATACTAAGTTCATGATAAGTTTAAGTTCAGTTAATCAAATTAATTAAGAACTCCCACTTAGATAGACATCCCTCTAATCCTCTAAGTGATCACGTGATCCAAATCAACTAAACCATAACCGATCATCACGTGATATGGAGTAGTTTTCAATGGTGAACATCGTTATGTTGATCATATCTACTATATGATTCACGCTCGACCTTTTGGTCTCTGTGTTCCGAGGTCATATCTTATATGCATAGCTCGTCAAGTATAACCTGAGTATTTCGCGTTATACTTGACGAGCTATGCATATAAGATATGACCTCGGAACACAGAGACCAAAAGGTCGAGCGTGAATCATATAGTAGATATGATCAACATAACGATGTTCACCATTGAAAACTACTCCATATCACGTGATGATCGGTTATGGTTTAGTTGATTTGGATCACGTGATCACTTAGAGGATTAGAGGGATGTCTATCTAAGTGGGAGTTCTTAATTAATTTGATTAACTGAACTTAAACTTATCATGAACTTAGTATCTGATAGTATCTTGCTTGTTTATGTTGATTGTAGATAGATGGCTCGTGTTGTTGTTCCGTTAAATTTTAATGCGTTCCTTGAGAAAGCAAAGTTGAAATATGATGGTAGCAATTACACGGACTGGGTCCGTAACTTGAGGATTATCCTCATTGCTGCACAGAAGAATTACGTCCTGGAAGCACCGCTAGGTGCCAGGCCTGCTGCTAGAGCAACACCAGAAGTTATGAACGTTTGGCAGAGCAAAGCTGATGACTACTCGATAGTTCAGTGTGCCATGCTTTACGGCCTAGAACCGGGACTTCAACGACGTTTTGAATGTCATGGAGCATATGAGATGTTCCAGGAGTTGAAGTTAGTATTTCAAGCAAATGCCCGGATTGAGAGATATGAAGTCTCCAATAAGTTCTATAGCTGCAAGATGGAGGAGAACAGTTCTGTCAGTGAGCATATACTCAAAATGTCTGGGTATAATAATCACTTGATTCAACTGGGAGTTACTCTTCCAGATGATTGCGTCATTGACAGAATTCTCCAATCACTGCCACCAAGCTACAAGAGCTTCGTGATGAACTATAATATGCAAGGGATGACCAAGACTATTCCCGAGCTCTTCGCAATGCTAAAAGCTGCGGAGGTAGAAATCAAGAAGGAGCATCAAGTGTTGATGGTTAACAAAACCACTAGTTTCAAGAAAAAGGGCAAAGGGGAGAAAAAGGGGAACTTCAAGAAGAACGGCAAGCGAGTTGCTGCTCAAGAGAAGAAACCCAAGTCTGGACCTAAGCCTGAAACTGAGTGCTTCTACTGCAAGCAGACTGGTCACTGGAAGCGGAACTGCCCCAAGTATTTGGCGGATAAGAAGGATGGCAAGGTGAACAAAGGTATATGTGATATACATGTTATTGATGTGTACCTTACTAATGTTCGCAGTAGCACCTGGGTATTTGATACTGGTTCTGTTGCTAATATTTGCAACTCAAAACAGGGACTACAGAATAAGCGGACACTAGCAAAGGACGAGGTGACGATGCGTGTGGGAAATGGTTCCAAAGTCGATGTGATCGCAGTTGGCACGCTACCTCTACATCTACCTTCGGGATTAGTATTAGACCTAAATAATTGTTATTTGGTGCCATCGTTGAGCATGAACATTATATCAGGATCTTGTTTGATGCGAGACGGTTATTCATTTAAATCAGAGAATAATGGTTGTTCTATTTATATGAGTAATATCTTTTATGGTCATGCACCCTTGAAGAGTGGTCTATTTTTGATGAATCTCGGTAGTAGTGATACACATATTCATAATGTTGAAGCCAAAAGATGCAGAGTTGATAATGATAGTGCAACTTATTTGTGGCACTGCCGTTTAGGTCATATCGGTATAAAGCGCATGAAGAAACTCCATACTGATGGACTTTTGGAGTCACTTGATTATGAATCACTTGGCACTTGCGAACCGTGCCTCATGGGCAAGATGACTAAAACACCGTTCTCCGGAACTATGGAGAGAGCAACAGATTTGTTGGAAATCATACATACGGATGTATGTGGTCTGATGAATGTTGAGGCTCGTGGCGGATATCGTTATTTTCTCACCTTCACAGATGATTTGAGCAGATATGGGTATATCTACTTAATGAAACACAAGTCTGAAACATTTGAAAAGTTCAAAGAATTTCAGAGTGAAGTTGAAAATCATCGTAACAAGAAAATAAAGTTTCTACGATCAGATCGTGGAGGAGAGTATTTGAGTTACGAGTTTGGTGTACATTTGAAAAATTGTGGAAATGTTTCGCAACTCACGCCACCCGGAACACCACAGCGTAATGGTGTGTCCGAACGTCGTAATCGTACTTTACTAGATATGGTGCGATCTATGATGTCTCTTACTGATTTACCGCTATCGTTCTGGGATACGCTCTAGAGACGGCCGCATTCACGTTAAATAGGGCACCATCTAAATCCGTTGATACGACGCCTTATGAACTATGGTTTGGCAAGAAACCAAAGTTGTCGTTTCTTAAAGTTTGGGGCTGCGATGCTTATGTGAAAAAGCTTCAACCAGATAAGCTCGAACCCAAATCGGAGAAATGTGTCTTCATAGGATATCCAAAGGAATCTGTTGGATACACCTTCTATCACAGATCCGAAGGCAAGACTTTTGTTGCTAAGTTCGGAAACTTTCTAGAGAAGGAGTTTCTTTCGAAAGAAGTGAGTGGGAGAAAAGTAGAACTTGATGAGGTAACTGTACCTACTCCTTTATTGAGAAGTAGTACATCACAGAAAACTGTTTCTGCGACACCTACACCAATAAATGAGGAAGCTTATGATGATGATCATGAAACTTTAGATCAAGATACTACTGAACCTCGTAGATCAACCAGAGTGAGATCCGCACCAGAGTGGTACGGTAATCCTGTTCTGGAGGTCATGATATTAAATCATGATGAACCTACGAACTATGAAGAAGCGATGGTGAGCCCAGATTCTGCAAAGTGGCTTGAAGCCATGAAATCTGAGATGGGATCCATGTATGAGAACAAAGTATGGACTTTGGTTGACTTGCCTGATGATCGGCAAGCAATTGAGAAGAAATGGATCTTTAAGAAGAAGACTGACGCTGATGGTAATGTTACTGTCTACAAAGCTCGACTTGTCGCAAAAGGTTTTCGACAAGTTCAAGGGATTGACTACGATGAGACTTTCTCACCCGTAGCGATGCTTAAGTCTGTCCGGATCATGTTAGCAATTTACGCATTTTATGATTATGAAATTTGGCAGATGGATGTCAAAACTGCATTCCTGAATGGATTTCTGGAAGAAGAATTGTATATAATGCAATCGGAAGGTTTTGTCGATCCAAAGGGAACTAACAAAGTGTGCAAGCTCCAGCGATCCATTTATGGACTGGTGCAAGCCTCTCGGAGTTGGAATAAACGCTTTGATAGTGTGATCAAAGCATTTGGTTTTATACAGACTTTCGGAGAAGCCTGTATTTACAAGAAAGTGAGTGGGAGCTCTATAGCATTTCTAATATTATATGTGGATGACATATTACTGATTGGAAATGATATAGAATTTCTGGATAGCATAAAGGGATACTTGAATAAAAGTTTTTCAATGAAAGACCTCGGAGAAGCTGCTTACATATTAGGCATAAAGATCTATAGAGATAGATCAAGACGCTTAATTGGACTTTCACAAAGCACATACCTTGACAAGATTTTGAAGAAGTTCAAAATGGATCAAGCAAAGAAAGGGTTCTTGCCTGTGTTACAAGGTGTGAGATTGAGTAAGACTCAAAGCCCGACCACTGCAGAAGATAGAGAGAAAATGAAAAATGTTCCCTATGCTTCAGCCATAGGCTCTATCATGTATGCAATGCTGTGTACCAGACCTGATGTGTGCCTTGCTATAAGTTTAGCAGGGAGGTACCAAAGTAATCCAGGAGTGGATCACTGGACAGCGGTCAAGAACATCCTGAAATACCTGAAAAGGACTAAGGATATGTTTCTCATATATGGAGGTGACAAAGAGCTCACCATAACAGGTTACGTTGATGCAAGCTTTGACACTGATCCGGACGATTCTAAATCGCAAACCGGATACGTGTTTACATTAAACGGTGGAGCTATCAGTTGGTGCAGTTCTAAACAAAGCGTCGTAGCGGGATCTACATGTGAAGCGGAGTACATAGCTGCTTCAGAAGCAGCAAATGAAGGAGTCTGGATGAAGGAGTTCCTATCCGATCTAGGTGTCATACCTAGTGCATCGGGTCCAATGAAAATCTTTTGTGACAATACTGGTGCAATTGCCTTGGCAAAGGAATCCAGATTTCACAAAAGGACCAAACACATCAAGAGACGCTTCAACTCCATCCGGGATCTAGTCCAGGTGGGAGACATAGAGATTTGCAAGATACATACGGATCTGAATGTTGCAGACCCGTTGACTAAGCCTCTTCCACGAGCAAAACATGATCAGCACCAAGACTCCATGGGTGTTAGGATCATTACAGTGTAATCTAGATTATTGACTCTAGTGCAAGTGGGAGACTGAAGGAAATATGCCCTAGAGGCAATAATAAAGTTATTATTTATTTCCTTATATCATGATAAAGGTTTATTATTCATGCTAGAATTGTATTAACCGGAAACATAATGCATGTGCGAATACATAGACAAACAGAGTGTCACTAGTATGCCTCTACTAGACTAGCTCGTTAATCAAAGATGGTTATGTTTCCTAACCATGAACAAAGAGTTGTTATTTGATTAACGAGTTCACATCATTGGTTGAATGATCTGATTGACATGACCCATTATATTAGCTTAGCACCCGATCGTTTAGTATGTTGCTATTGCTTTATTCATGACTTATACATGTTCCTATGACTATGAGATTATGCAACTCCCGTTTGCCAGAGGAACACTTTGGGTACTACCAAACGTCACAACGTAACTGGGTGATTATAAAGGAGTATTACAGGTGTCTCCAATGGTAGATGTTGGGTTGGCGTATTTCGAGATAGGATTTGTCACTCCGATTGTCGGAGAGGTATCTCTGGGCCCTCTCGGTAATGCACATCACTTAAGCCTTGCAAGCATTGCAACTAATGAGTTAGTTGCGGGATGATGTATTACGGAACGAGTAAAGAGACTTGCCGGTAATGAGATTGAACTAAGTATTGGATACTGACGATCGAATCTCGGACAAGTAACATACCGATGACAAAGGGAACAACGTATGTTGTTATGCGGTCTGACCGATAAAGAACTTCGTAGAATATGTAGGAGCCAATATGGGCATCCAGGTCCCACTATTGGTTATTGACCGGAGACGTGTCTCGGTCATGACTACATTGTTCTCGAACCGTAGGGTCCGCACGCTTAACGTTACGATGACAGTTATTATGAGTTTATGCATTTTGATGAACCGAAGGTTGTTCGGAGTCCCGGATGTGATCACGGACATGACGAGGAGTCTCGAAATGGTCGAGACATAAAGATTGATATATTGGAAGCCTATGTTTGGACATCGGAAGTGTTCCAGGTGAAATCAGGATTTTACCGGAATACCGGGAGGGTTACCGGAACCCCCCGGGAGCCAAATGGGCCATAGTGGGCCTTAGTGGAAAGCAGAAAAGGGGCTGCCCTAGGTGTCCGCGCGCCTCCCCCCTTGCCCTAGTCCTATTAGGACTAGGAGAGGTGGCCGGCCCCCTCTCTCCCTCTCCCCCTTGAGGAGTCCTAGTCCAGCTAGGATTAGGGGGGGAATCCTACTCCCGGAGGGAGTAGGACTCTCCTGGCGCGCCAAGGGCTTGGCCGGCCAGCCCCTCCCCCTGGATCCTTTATATACGGAGGCAGGGGGCACCCCAGAGACACAAGTTGATCTTCGTGATCGTTCCTTAGCCGTGTGCGGTGCCCCCCTCCACCATATTCCACCTCGGTCATATCGTGGCAGTGCTTAGGCAAAGCCCTGCGCCGGTAGTGCATCAAGATCGTCACCACGCCGTCGTGCTGACGAAACTCCTCCCCGAAGCTTTGCTGGATCGGAGCCCGGGGATCGTCATCGAGCTGAACGTGTGCCAAGAACTCGGAGGTGCCGGAGTAACGGTACTTGGATCGGTCGGATCGGGAAGACGTACGACTACTTCCTCTACATTGCGTCAATGCTTCCGCTTCGGTCTACGAGGGTACGTAGACAACACTCTCCCCTCTCGTTGCTATGCATCACCATGATCTTGCATGTGCGTAGGATTTTTTTTGAAATTACTACGTTCCCCAACAAAGATTATGTTGATCTTCCTCATCTTATCATTTCTCCTCAAACAACAAGCTTGATTTCGAGCTTGTGTCACATCCGTGGTTCCAATAACCTTTCGCTTCATCATTCCTTTTGCTTAATGTCGTCGCTGTTAGATGTCCTCTTCATAGTACCTCGACAAAATATGTCGTGATCCCCATCAATATACTGACTTGTTTCAGGCTATCAATCAAATTCATGATGAGAAATACCATCCTCCCCCCTTGATGATTGTGTTATCATCGACAACGTCCTTGACTTCCTGCCAACACAGACCTGATTTTTTTGGTTATACCTTACATTCCGAGATAATCTTGGAAATGATCATTTGAATCTCTTATGATCTACAGACCCAATCCTTAATTGAAACACCATATCAGTGCTATCTCGAAACATGACTGTGGTATTCCGAATATCAACACGAACATTTGAAGCGAAATGCTAAATGCTTCTTGATCTATTATCCAAACACCGTAGTTTGGGTAATATCCTAATTCTTCGCCCGCCCCTTATTTAAATGCTTTTGCACTTAATGTCCTATCATGTATATCATGCTCCGGTTTTCTTTGGGAAGGATATACTCCCAATTCTTGTGTGAAACACATTTTTCTTTCCATTGGTCTGTTAAGTTTGATAGACACATTTTCCTTTCCATTGTTTTGTTTTACCTTCTTGTGATCTATATGATCTAAGCAGTAATAGTTCCCTGCTTATGTAAACACCTTGTTGTACAATCTATCAGTAAGTCCTTGTTATTATTGATGTTGACATTCTGGTAACCACCGATGGACGAGAACTTTGCCTATTGGTCTGCTTCATTTAATGAGCAGGAAAATAGTTCTCTTCGTCCCTCGCCCTTGGTACCAACGTTCTTGGCAACATAACTGACACTCTATCATCTGGCATGCCTTGTTATCGGCCCCCTTTCTACTTTTAAGCCACATGGTGGGCTCATAACCCACAGTTCCACAGGATCGGAACCTTACTCTCCTCTATATCCTTTATTCCGAAGTATCATTTACTCTTGGTTTTATGTGTTGTCACGAGCCACCATCCGAGAGATGATCTATTCCCGATGCTCTGAACCCCCCTTCTCACACTCTATTCAGGTATCGATCGGATGTCCATTCGCTTGAAACTTCTTATTGTACCTTCATACTTTCCTCTTAATGGTTTCTTAAGTTTCTACTCGAGAGATACTTCTGCCACATTCCCTGAATTGTTCACCAGATAATTAACGCTATAAAGGGTCAATTCTCCTAAAGTTACTCTTTACTTCCCCACTTAATCTTGGGACGAGATTTCTTGTAGTGGAGGAGATTTGTAACATTCCCAGCACCACACTACAGAAGTCCCTTATGATTAGTGCCAAGTCATCTTGATTTACAAAGTTTAATCATGTTGGGGTAATATCTCAACTCAAATCCCTTCTCTGGATTCTATTCAAATTCAAAGAGAAATTTGAAGTTGCAAAAAAAAGTTGCTGGAAAAATGTTCATTATTTAGCAAATATTCCAAAACAATTTGATGTTAAGAAAAAGAACACCACTATGTTGCTAAAATGAGCAGTAGCAATTAATCCAGTGCAATGCTAGCATTTTAAAATGCTACTCCAATTATGAAAATTCCAAATGGATTCAAATAAATCCCAAGCTTATGGTTGTAGTGCACCACTGCCGCTAGTATTTGTTTTCACCAGTGGCACATTTTTGCAAAAGATAATTAGTGAAAAAGAAAATGCAAAAGGCTACTGTTAAATAAAAATAGAGAAGTTCTAAAAGAAAAAGAAAAGGGGAAAGAAAGCCTCCTGACCTCTAGGCCTCAGCCGACCCGAGCCGGCCTTGTTGCCCCCTCCCCCCGGTCAACTCTCTCATCCCCCTGTTCCCTTGACCCGAGCCGGGCGCCCGTTCCCACTGGACCACCTTGCCGGCTTTGTCGCTACAGCGCGCTGCAGAGGGGATAAGGCCGCCATGAGCGCGCCTCGGGACGCCTCCCCTCCCACTCGCCTCTCCCACTCGAGTCCTCCCCCGCCTACCTCCACCCACTCGCCCGCTCCATCTCTCTCTCCCTCCTTGTTAGATTTGACGCGTCCGCCGCCATGGCCGTGCCATAGCCGCGACCACCGCCGACCCCGAATGCTGGGGCCTTGTCTACGAGCTACGCCGGCCACCACCTCTTCTTCCTCGACCGTTAGCTAGAGTTGAGAGGCTCTGCATCGCCGGGTCTCCGTCGTCTTCCTCCTCGGGACGCCGGTGCTCCACCGCCGCCGTTCGTCTTCCCCAGACCTTCCCCGATCCCGCTCTGCTCCTCTATAGGTGCCCTGTGAGCACCTACCTCTCCTCCGCATACTCCCCTGCCATTTTTCGTACCCGTAGGCTCGATTTTGGTGGATGATAGTCGCCGCCACCGTCGACCGTCGTTGTTGCAGTCGCCTCCAGCCACCCTAGGTTGTGCCACCACCACCAGCGTGCTCCCACTCCGCACGCACGCGCTCGCGCGCCCGACTGTCCCCTGCCGTGCGCGCTCACCCAACCGCTCTCCGCGCCGGCGCACCCCTGCCCGTGCGCCTGTACGTGGCGTCGCTACCGCCACCTATTGCCACCGCTCCGCACGCGCTTGCCCACATGCACCTCACCGCGGTCCGCGCCTTGCGCTGGTCGCCACTCACCCTGGTCGTATCCAGGGCGTGCCCCTAGAGCCACCCATGGTCCCTGCTCTGCCTATTGTCGTTGCTGCTAGGCTGCTTCAGCTTGCCGCTGCAGCTCCTGCTCTTGCTGATGTGCCGTTGTAGTTGCTATGCTTGCCGCGGCTACCTACTTCTCCTGCTGCTTGCGCTGCCTGCTACTCCCACGCGCTGTTGCTCGTCGCTTCGGCGCAGCTGGCCGCCGCTGCTTCTGCGTACTGTTGCCACTTAGTTGTTGCCGCTACCCTTACTTCTACTACTGCTCGCTGCTTTGCCATGGTCGCGTGTGTGTGTTGTGCGTGTGAGCACAGCCTAGTGCATGATGTGCCTCTGGCACATGGGCCCTCTCAATTAGTAGCGCTAATTAAGTTTGGATTAAGTTAGACTTTTGTTTAGTTGGCCTGATGTGTCAATGACTTGTGGCCCTTGTGGTTAAATGAAAATGCCAAGTTAAATTTAATGATATCTTAGTCTATGACATGCGGGACCCGTTGTTTCTGTTCATTGTTTGACCGGTCAAAAGTTGACTGGATCAACTCTGCCGCTGGACCCCACTATCAGTCACACAACTTGTCTGCTGGGTACATTCCAGGGTGCCCATAGCAAATGTCCTGTTTAATCTGAATATTAAATAATTTCATAAAATACTTAAACCTTTGAAAATTAATAGCAAATAATCCGTAACTCGGATGAAAATGTTTTCTACATGAAAGTTGCTCATAACGATGTGACGAATCCGAACACGCGATCCATTAACCTGTCATATGCCTCTAACTAGCTGAACATGGAACATGACCCCTCCGGTCATCTGTCTGACACAGGTCCAGAACCGGGAAAACATTCCCGGTTGTTTTGCCCCTTCAACTTTATCGTGTAGCCATACGATAGGTCACACGCAGCACAACATATTGCCATGTTATGCTTTATGATGCTTTGTTTGCTTTATATTTATTATTTCTTCCCCCTCTTCTCTCCGGTAGACCCCGAGACCGATGTTGCCCCTATGATCGACTACTTCTCCAATGACCCTTCTTCCTTTATAGTAGAGCTTCCATGCAAGCCCCCCCTTTGATCTTCCCTATATCGCCCATTCCATTCTCTCATGCTTGCATTAGATTTTGCTACTGTTATTGTTTGCTCCTATTCTGATGCATAGCCTGCTTTTGTAACCTGCTCATTGTACCTTACCTTCTTATCCTAAACTGCTTAGTATAGGTTGGTTAGTGATCCATCAGTGACCCCCAGCTTGTCCTTGTTGCCCCTGCTTCATCATCGAAGACCCAATCAACGGGATCGAAGACCAGGCCCCGGCACAACAGATCACTTTCCCCTTTTATTGCTCGACTCTGCAGAGTTACCGTCGAGTGCCGAGGGTGGAACCTCATACATCATTCCTGACGAGATCTCTGTAGTGTAGCTATTCGGTCGTGGTCATCGAGGGTGATTCCGCCTTAACCACTTCCGATACGACTCTGTCGTGCAACCCCTCAAGTGTGAACCTCGAGGGTGGTCCCTCTTACGTTCACCTTAATGATTACATCGAGTGGAATCCGTCAAGGGTGACTCCTCAGGTTTTCCCCTTGGTGTTAAACACACGGTTATTATGGTTACTATAACTTTACACTGAACCATGTTACTAAAGACGGGTCGGCCCTGAGGGGTACCCGCGAGCATTTTTGCGAGTGATGTGGTGTCGGGTTGAGCTGGAGGGTGCCAGTGAGATAATTACGAGGTGTGGCCGTGCATTCTTAGCCCTTGCCGCAAGTCCTCGAGACGGGGCGACGGGGTCACATCTTCCGTGAGTCTCTGCTTGTTACCGTGCGTTCCTAATCCACTACGATTTGGATATTTGATCCAAGCGGCCTCTGGCCTGATAGCACTAACCATCACGTGGGCATAGTATGGGCGTTCTACATCGTATACATTAGCCGAAGCTTAATAGATGTCAGCGACTGAGCGGCGTGCGCCAGGTTGGACTGCGTAAGCACCTGCCTTTTTAAGGTGGTAGCTAGGTCTGCTCATTGGATGCCCACGCAATGTGCAGGAGTTCCCGGGGTGATGGCCCATGACACCTGGGGGCCTAGGTTTAGTCCGGCGTGCTTGACCTCTCTATTAAGCCTAGGTCATGTTGCGGTGTATTGGTTGGCCGAGGCCGGGCATGATCCAGGGAAGTGTGTCCGGCTGGAGCTAATCGAGTGTGGTGGGTAAGTTGGTGCACCCCTGCAGGGAAGAAAACATCCATCGACAGCCTGTCCTAAGGTAACGGACACTTGGAGTTGTATCCCGATCTATACAACTAGAACTGGATACTTGAGATGAGACATGGATATGAGAAATGGATAGTATGGCTCTGGGATTGCTTTCTCGCAGGGAGTCGAGAAAGGATCTCTGGCCGAGATTGATAACACTACTACTACTTTAATTTATGCTACCCTACTCCCTCCTGTTGCTGCAAGATGGTGGTTTCCAGAAGATGCTAGTCTTCTATAGGACTAGCTTCTCCCCCTCTTATTCTGGCATTCTGCAGTTGGTCCACAGATACTACCCCTTTCATTTTAATTTGTGTCTAGAGTTGTGTTGTGATATCTTCCCGTGAGTCATTGATCTTGATCGTACATATTTGCATGTATGATTAGTGTACGATTGAATCGGGGGTGTTACACATCCCAACTATATCCATAATCTAGCGCACAAGCTCTCAACATGTCCTCCAGAATCTGGTTGACTATCTCGATCTATCCATCTGTCCGCGGATGAAAGGGTGTACTGAACTCTAGCCTAGTTCCCAAAAGTCTCGTGTAACTGATTCCAAAATTTCGAGGTAAACTATGTTCCTCTATCTGATACGATGGTCCTCGGAACTCCATGCAGACATACAATCCTGGTCATATATATCTTGGCTAACTTCACACTCGTATAAGTTGTTTTCACGGGGATAAAGTGAGCCACTTTGTCAAGCGATCAACTACTACCTAGATGGAGTCATATCCTGATCGTGTCCTGGGTAGTCCGGCGATGAAATCCATGCCAAGCTTATCCCACTTCCATTCGGGTATCGGCAAAGGCTGAAGTAATCCTGCTGGCTTCTGATGCTCTGCCTTAACTCTCTGACATACGTCTCATACGGCTACATACTCGGCAATATCCTTCTTCATACCTGTCCACCAGAAACGTTCCTTCAAATCCAAATACATTTTGGTGTTCCCTAGGTGAATCGAGTATGGTGATTCATGAGCTTCCTGAAGAATTAACTTCCTGATCTCTGGATCATTGGGCACATAGATACGATCCTCAAACCATAATGTTTCGTGTTCATCCTCATGAAATCCTTTGGCCTTTCCTTTACTCATCTTCTCCTTTATCTCCACAATCTCCTTATCTGTCTTCTAAGCTTCTCGAATCTTTCCCAATAACATGGAATGAACTTCCAACGTTGAAACAGAACCTCTCGGAACTATCTCCATTCAAAGTTCTCTGAGATTGTCGGCTAACTCCTGGGGTAATCCTCCGGTTATGAGTGTATTAACATTACTTTTGCGGCTCAACGTGTCTGCTACAACATTGGCCTTTCCTGGATGATAGTGCAGTTTCATGTCATAATCCTTTATGAGCTCCAACCATCTCTTCTGCCTGAGGTTCAACTCCTTCTGTGTGAAGATGTACTTTAAACTCTTATGATCCGTGTAAACATCACAATGATTTCCAATAAGAAAATATCTCCAGGTCTTGAGCGCATGCACTACGGCTGCTAACTGCAAGTCATGTGTGGCATAATTCAACTCATGAGGTCGAAGCTGTCGTGAGACATATGATACAACTCTCCCTTCTTGCATAAGAACGCCTCCAAGTCCCTGGTGAGAAGCGTCGCAATATACATGGAAATCCTTGCGTATATTCGGGAGAATTAGCACTGGGGCTATAACCAAACATTTCTTCAACTCCTAAAAACTAGCCTCGCACTCCTCAGTCGATTTGAACTTAGCGTCCTTCTTCAATAACTCCGTCATGGGCTTCACAATCTTGGAAAAAAAATCAATGAATCTCCGATAGTATCCTGCGAGTCCAAGGCAACGGCCTATCTCTCCAACTGAAGTGGGTAGAAACCACTCGGTGACAGACTGAAACTTTGAAGGGTCTACTGCTATCCCTTCTCCAGATATAACATGTCCAAGAAATCCGACTTCCTTCTAC
Organism: Aegilops umbellulata; assembly: GCA_032464435.1. Lineage (NCBI taxonomy): Eukaryota > Viridiplantae > Streptophyta > Magnoliopsida > Poales > Poaceae > Aegilops > Aegilops umbellulata. The sequence continues at coordinate 151,261,525 of CP136058.1, read as the reverse complement.
CAAAACTCACATTTGCTGAACTTGGCATATAGCTGATGTTCCCTGAGCTTCTCGAGAACCAAGCACAAATGTTCCTTGTGTTCTTCTTCATTCTTCGAGTACACCAATATATAATCAATGAACACCACAACAAACTTATCCGAGAACTCCATGAACACCTTATTCATCATACTCATAAAGTAGGCAGGGGCGTTAGTCAAACCAAAAGACATGACCGTGTACTCATATAGCCCATACCTCGTGGTAAAAGTTGTCTTGGGTATATCCTGTTCTTGGATCTTCAGCTCGTGATATCCTGATCGAAGATCGATCTTGGAGAATACTTTAGCTCCCTGCAGCTGATCAAACAAATCATTGATCATCGGTAGAGGGTATTTGTTCTTGATCGTCACCTCATTCAATGCACGATAATCAACAACCATTCTCAAGGATCCATCCTTCTTATCAACTAAGAGCACTGGGGCTCCCCACGGTGATGAACTTGGTCGAATATAACCTTTCTCCAATAAGTCCTTAATCTTCTACTTATTCTCCTCCAGATCATTTGCGGGCATCCGATACGGTCTCTTAGATATTAGTCCCGTGCCTGGTAACAGTTCAATCAAAAACTCTATGTCTCGGTCTAGTGGCATGCCTGGTAATTCCTTCGGAAATACATCGAGATAATCCTTCACAACTGGCACTTCCTCTTGAACAACTTCCGAGAATGAATTTACTTGAGTCCTTCTTGGTGATCCGTTTCCCCTCTGGGTGGTGAGAAGAATTGACTTACTAACACAATCGATGTTTCCTCCATACTTCGATAGCCAATTGTCGGTGTACAAAAGAAGGAGCGCATCTTTGTACCCCATTACCTGTGCATGGGCAGTCGGAGCCCCGCCCGTGGCCACACCAAGCAGAACAGGGGAGGTGAACCAAGGTAAAACCAAAGCCCAAGACAGCCAGAGCAATGCCAAGACCGAGACCACAAAGAAGCAAGGACGCGAAGCAGGTTCCCCTAGCAAGATCCTTGCCGGGGGCAGCCTTAGCGGCCCCGGCAAAGCCCTTGCCGGGGCGGCTCGCCCACGCCAGCAGAGCGAGCCACCCTCGAGCCCACAGGTTCCAACCCAACCAACCACGTTGGAACTAGGGTTCGGGAGGCACCTCCATGGTGGCATGCAGATCTTTGTGAAGACAAGGAATGTTCATGATCAGATGAGGATTGAAAGAAGACGATCCTCGGCAAGATCCTTGCCGAGGAGAACCACAAGACCCCTGGCAAGATCCTTGCCGGGGACAACAGCGCGCCACGGCAAGATCCTTGCCGGGCCACCTGGCAAGGCTCTCACCGAGGGCGCCAGCAGGGCTACTGCCAGGCCCACACCAACCAAGTCTCCACCGCCGTTCGCATGCAGCTTCCAGCCCAACCAGCTGGGCAGGCACCTGCGTGGCAACATGTAACTTCTAGGCAAACTCAGCAGGTGCCTGCGTGGTGGCATGCAGATCTTCGTGAAGACCCTACCACCATGCCACCTCAGCTTCCTGCCTGCCTACATCGCGCCGCATGCGTCACTGGCCAGGGCGCGTGTCGAAGCGAGGAGGAGCGGCGATGGACGGGACGGGCCTCGCTCCCGTCCCCGATAAAGCTAGGGGACACCTCAGCGGCGCATTAAATGTGTCTTGTCCTGTAATACGAGCGATAAGTTCACAGTACTGTAAGCCTTTCCACCTCCTGTGTGCCACTGTGGCAGCCCCTTTCGACTATAAAAGGAGGCCCATGGCATACTAGAAAAGGATTCGGCTCTCTGAAACGGCACAACCACCGTAGCTAGTTCGAGAGCTCAAGAACACTCAATACATCGACCAAAGCAGGACTAGGATTTTACACATCGTCGCGGCCCAAACCTGGGTAAACGATCCTTGTGCTGATCACTATTCCTGCTCTTCTTGCAACCCTGCGCCCCAGCAACCGTAGTAGGGATTCTTGTGATCCCATAGGTGTCGTTCCACACCGACATCTTTGGCGCACCGGGTAGGGGGCACAACTGTGAGAATCTAGTCTAGTAGTTAGTCTAGCGTTTCTTCATCGCCATGGCTCCCAAGAAGAAAACGGCCGTGGCGATCGGCTTGTTGGGAGCCGAGCGTCCCGTGCCAGTGCGGACGAGCAGCGAGCTGGTCGCGGACAGGACCCAGGCAGCGGTCCACGAGCACCAGCATTGCCCTGGCAGTTAGAGCCCGGCGAGCAGAGTCGTTCGCGTGCCAGACGACCGCCCGCACGTCGCCATATCCAAAGACGGAGCTGGGCCCCCCGCAGGCGGCGCAGGGCCCTCCAGGAGTGTCGTTGTAGCACCCCCGGGCGATGCAGCAACCTCCAGGACGCCCACACCGGCGCCCACAGTGCGCTCTTCCTAGGGTGCGCGCAACGAGCAGCGTCACCGCGCTGAAGACCCTGGACACCGCAGTGGGAAGAGCCCTATGCATCGTCCGCGAGATGAAGGAGTTCAGCATGCCTGCCAAAGTGCTGGCGAAAATGGCGCACAGCCACTGGGTCGTGATAGAGCTCCATCTAACGTGGTTAGAAGTTGAAGTGCGCCACGGTCCACGCAGCTGTCACCGCCACCCACGCCAACAGAAGCTTTGGCGCGCGCGCAGCTGCTCCTCGACTTCCCTCCTGCTGTGGAGAAGCTCGACGAGTGGAGGGCCACCATCCGGAGCCTCGTCGCCGTCGCCAACAAAGATGATCCACGACCGGCGGGACCCTCGGGCCGGCGCCCCACCGAGCCACCACGTGCCAGCGCTGGCAGGACCGAGGGTGCTGCGGTTACGGTGCACTCTCCACCTCCTCGCTAGCCGCCGCGGGCGTCGGCCCGTCATGACGACGCTTGTGATAACATCTCCATAGTGTCGTACGACCCGCGGACCCGCCGCGACCAGCGCCAAGTTCTTCGAGAACGAGCTCACGAAGACGCTCGAACCACTATCGAGCGCCGGTGTGATACACGCCACCAGTCTGACAAGCGGGCGGGACCCGCTATGGACCACCCAGCGCCGGGGGGGGGGGGCTCCGGCGGCCTACCTTACGAGGTGGGCCGCCCAGACTTTACCCGTGAGCTGCGGCAGTTCTAGTGGCCGTCCCACCGCACGTTCAAGCCCGACGTGGCGAGAAGTATACTGGCAAGACCCTTCTATCCGAATTCCTCAGCATCTACACCATCGCGATGCACGCTGTCGGAGCTCGCCACGACAAGGTGCTTTCCAATTAATTCCCGTTGGCACTGAAGCCCAATGTTATGTCTTGGTTGATGCACTTGCCGACAGATTCCATTTCTTCTTGGTCGGATCTGGGTCATGAGTTCGTTGGTGCCTTCACTAGGGGCCACCAAGCTCATGGCCAGGCCAGTGATCTGCATATCATCCCCCAGAAGGAAGGGGGAACCCTGCGCAGGTACATCCAGAGATTCAGCCGAGTGTAGTACTGTTGACACACGAACACGTCCCATGTACCCTCGACGCCGGGGGTGATGCACCGCAACTCACGTCGAAGGAGACCCGACCGACAGCGCGATACGCAGGACAGTCGGCGGGCGCTTTTGCAGACCCAAAACCCTGCGCACCCGGGAGGGACCCCGTCAGGGATTGCAGCGGCTATGGGCTGCCCTAGGTCGATTCGCTCGCCCCTAGAGCCTCGTGGATCGCTGCCCTCCAATACGAAGAACGAACGAAGAAAGAGAAAGAAAGATACAAGGGTAGGGGATAAAGATAGATGAACACAAAAGTGTAATAGATTGATTGGTTCGATTGGTGTTGTTTCAATCGGCCGTCACCCCCAACATATATAAGAGGCATCTGGACTTCCCGTACAAGCAAAGGATTTATCTAGGCTTTCCTTACAAGAAAATTACATCAATTCACGTCCAAAACCCTAGTCAAATTTGGACTGGTTTTATCCGAACTTCCCAAAACTGTTCGGTTTAAACTGGCTGCACCTTGCGGGTCCTTTTTGTGGTGGTAAACGATCTCAGATGAAAACAAGCCCAAAACCAGTCTTGACTGTTTCGACGAGACGAACAACTTTCATGTTGAAGGTTTTTTGATCAGAAATCATCTTGAGGGTCAAATCGGTCTCGCAACACAGGCTATCTCCTCGCGCTACCCGTCAGACATGTGTCTGCTGGGGCGCGCCACATCTCGCCTCGTGACAGGGCTGCACTCCGATTGCTCTAACTTTTGCATACGAACTCGGATTTGAACGATTTTTATATCAAAATCGATCGTTTTGACGAGATGAAGACAACCCGTGTAGATCATTTTTCATTTGAGGTCGTCTTGGGGGCTTAATCGGCTAAACTGTACTTTGAATATAAAATCTTGGTACTTCGAGCATAGTTTCGCCCTTCGAGATGAAATCGGACAGCGATGACCCAAATTTCAAAGATGTTCATATCAATAATGCGGAACTCTTTCATGTAGATCACTTCTCCATTTTAGTCCATCTAGATAATCATTTGAGCCCATCTTCAGCTTCTGGTCGGATTGACTATCACAACCTCCACCCCGGTAGGCCTTCCACTCGAGTAAGCTTTCCGGACCGACAAGGTTTCACCCCGGCAAGGTTTTTACACCGGCAAGGGTTCTCCCTAGCTCGTCAAGGTTTCTACCCCGGCAAGAGTTCCTCCTCGGCAAGGTTTCTACCCCGGCAAGAGTTCCTCTTCGACAAGGTTTCTCCCTCGGCAAGATTTCACACCGGCAAGCTTCTTCGCCGGCAAGCTTTCCACGCCGGCAAGCTTCCCCGCCGGCAAGCTTTCCACGCCAGTAAGCCCTCACATCGGCAAGGTTTTCCCCGGCAAGGTTTCATTCAGCCGGCAAAGGCCGAATACTTTCTCACTCAGGGCCGGCCCGCGAAGTGTTGCCTCTAACTTTTTCATACGAACCCCGATTCATGACCATGCCAAAATCTGGTGTCAACACATGCCCCCCTGTTTTTCGGCAAAGCTTGTGTGCCGAAAAATAACTTGTATTGTGTTTGTTCTAAGGACGATGTCAACACTCCATCGGCCATTTATTTTCCTCAGGGCGATAATCAGGTATCGGCCATGTTTGTGCTAAGGGCGATAATCATATATCGGCCGTTGCCCACTCAGGCTTCTTGCCACACACTTGGGTGGTATTTCTTCAAGTACTTGCCATTGAGAGCTCGAGGTAACAGTGCCCCTTGTACGGATTCCACCAAATAAGAGTTTCCCGGAACTATTCTTGCAATTCTAAAAGGACCTTCCCAGCTTGGAGACCACTTCCCGAATTTTCTGTCTCTTGAACCAATCGGGAGAATTACTTTCCAGACGAGATCGCCAACTTGAAAATTCTTCAACTTAACTTTCTTATTGTAAGCCCTTGCTACCCTCAACTTGTCCTTCTCTATGGCCTTCAAAGCAGCCAAAAGTTTATCGGCAACCTCATCAATATTGTCCATCATCAAGTTATAAAAATCTACTACCGATAAATCATTTTGTTTGGCTATTCTCAAAGCATTCAAATTTACTTCCACCGGTAAAACAGCCTCTTGACCATATACTAGCTCATATGGAGTCACCTTTGTAGCACCATGCCTTGAAATTCTATGTGCCCGCAAAGCTTCAGACAACAACTCATGCCATCTCCTCGGATTATCCTCAATCTTCTTCTTGATGAGCTTGATTAAAATTTTATTGCTAGACTCGGCTTGTCCATTAGCTTGGGCATAATTCAGAGAGGAATTGAGCAACTTTATAGTATAAGATTCAGCAAACTCTCTGACTTGGTGTGACATAAAAGATGAACCTTGATCTGTAGTTAACGTTTGACAAATACCGAATCTATGAATAATGTGCTCAGTTATGAATTGAATTACCTCCGTATGTGTCATGTTCTTGAGAGGTACTGCTTCAGACCATTTAGTGAAATAATCAGTTGCCACTAATATGAACCGATGCCCTTTTGAGGAAGATGGATGGATTTGCCCAATGAAGTCTAAACCCCAACCTCTGAAAGGCCACGACTTGATAATAGGATGTAACATAGCAGCAGGAGCCAATTGAATATCACCAAATTTTTGACAAGCTTCACACCCCTTATAATATCTAAAGCAATCATTAATCATAGTCGGCTAATAAAACCCAGCACGTCGCAATAACCATTTCATCTTGGGGGCCGACTGATGAGTGCCACAAATGCCTTCATGTACCTCTCCCATAGCAACTCTTGCCTGGCCTTCGTCCAAGCACTTTAGAAGAACATCATCGACTGTTCGACGATAAAGACCGTCATCTCTCACTGTATACTTGAAAGCCATACGCCGAACAGACCTGCCCACCCTTTCACTCGGATTGCACAAGTAATCAACAATGGGCTTCCTCCAGTCGGTATTGTCACCTGCACTAGATTTTTTGTTAAGGGCCGAATCAGTGGGTTCTGGTTCGGCCTCTCCTAAATTGGCAATACAAGACATCGGTCTTTGAGAAATATGAAACATTCCATGATCAACATGATAGCCGGATGCTTGCTATGCCAACTCATTTGCTCTCCAATTGTCATGCCTAGATATATGAGTAATGCTAAAACAATCCAATGTAGAAATTATATCTAGACATTTATCAAGATAAACATTAAGTGATTCGTCCAAACACTAAAAGACTTTGGATACTTGCTGCACTACTAGTAACGAATCACCGTAAGCCTCAATATGTGTAACACCTATAGCAAGTAAGAACTCTAGGCCGAATAACAATGCTTCATATTCGGCTTGATTGTTTGTGAAAAATATTCTAAGCGGCATGAGGCTTCAAGAACATCACCATGAGGAGATATGTAAACAATACCAACACCTTGGCCATCGCTACAAATTGAACCATCAAAATATAATCTCCATGGTACTAATGAGATCAAGCTGTGGATGAATTCCATGGCAAATGCATCAATGGCATTGCTGAAGAAAATGGATGATGTGCTAACCGAAGATTTCGATGTTGTGATCCACACCTTCGGCTTAATTGTTTGTTGCTTCCATTCTTCTCTTTCTTCACTTTTATTGTACTTGTTGCAATAGAAGCATGCACATCATTTTTGTTATGAATGATCCTCTTGGGAACCCATACCATGTTCTTTTGTCTCAGCTATTGTGCACTAAGATTTTGCAATTCCTTCTTTTGCCAATACGTTAAGCCGAGTCGGCATCTCGGCTGTAATTCTGTTTTGACCAATGGCAGTTCCCTTTTGGCCTTATGCACTCTCAACTTCTTTTCTTCAGATTTGGCACTTTGACTCTCAATAATTGGTTGCTTTGTCTCATTGCCTTTAGTAGCCGATGTTAACACTTTAATTGGCTCTTTTTTATTTGAGATCAAATCTGAAGTTGCACTCTTACGCCCATCTCTTTTAACACGGTAAACTTGCTTGATCACCTCTTTCTTCACCCTTGAGCTCTGGACCGATTCCTTATGATTGAAACGGTCTTTAACATGTGATTGTTCAGATATTGATCTTCTCGGAGCTGCATAATATTGGTGAGATGGTCTAAAATAAGATGGAGAATGTGCCCTTGTATCATACCTGTCCCATGGTGGATATGGATCTATATGAGCATAGGGAGGCATCCACGGCATTGGCATTGGCGGCCCAAAATAAGGATATGAATATGTTGCATTAAAATTCTCACTTTGCCAATACCGATCCTCATATTTGCGCCTTGGGGTGATCTTGGTTTCTTTGCATGATTGGGCCGATAAGCAATCTTCTCTTCACTCTTCTTTTGATATTTATCCAATAGTTCAGCGTAAGTGATTTTTGATCTCTTACACTTGCGCTTATTTCAGCCTTTGTTTCCTTTTGGTTTGCTTTCATCGATCATTGGATTTGCTTGCTGCCCCCACTCCTTGGCGTCTCTATTGTAGCTTCGATGGAATTCTTGCCCTCAGGATTATGTTCATTATGCTCTTCGACAACTTCTTTATGTGAAAGCTTGATCCCATCACCTTAAGTTTTTACCTTCTCTTCAAATGGACCGGCTTGAAGCAGCCGATGCAAAAACTTTCTACCATCGGGACCAATCGGAATATACTGGTCATCTCTTGGTGTCTCAACAAATTTCAATCGTCCTTTATCAATGGCCGATTTAACTATTTGACGAAACATGTTACAATCCTCAAAATTATGCTTGGACGAATCAGCAAATTACAATACATTCGTCCCTGGATAGATGGCTCAAGATGGTGATCAAGAATTCTAATATAATTATTCCTCAACAACAAATCAAAGATTTTATCACACATGTTTGAATTAAAGGTAAACCTTTTATTTTCTAGACGATCTTGATGTGAGAACGGCTTTGGAATTAAGCAAACGAATGGTTCAGATTTTGCACCACACCATTCGGCTATGCATTGTGTTTTGCACTCTATTTCCAATGTCTTTGGGTAAGATATTATACTAGCATCGGTTTTCTCAACAGAATTTAACCTTGGCTTTAAATTTCTAAAACGAAAATAGTTAGAACATACATGTCTCAATTGATACCAAGTGCAAGCCAAGTATGAAATAAGCAAAGCTACCCAAATAGATATGACCTATAGATAAAGCAACGGGGAAAGCTTTGGCTATAATAATAAGTCACTATCGGTCTTTATAAATGGCGTAATGGGTTGACCGATATGCTCAATAACAACTTTATTGCTAGCAAGTAAATTATCCTTCTTCATTGGTCTTTCAAAATTACTTATGAGGATTTTTCTAATAGATGCATCAACAATAAAGTCCTGACCAAATCTGAAAATAGGTAAATTACTTGCTAAACATACCTCTTTAAATATGTTGGGAGAGCACGATGGTGGTGTGACTTGAACAATATCTTGCTCCGCCTTTGGATGGCTCCCCAACGCCTCTCCATCATCTTTTTCTTGATTCCGTGCATCATTACATTGAAAATTTTTGTCGGCCGAACTTTGTTCGGCTACTTGTTCTTGTCCTTGAAGTTCATCAATTTCTCTGGCACGAAACTCATAGGGCAGGAAGTAGGTTCCATTAACTTTAGAAACATCAAGTATGGTCGCTTTGCTATGCTTGCCATGCCCTTTCTCAATAATGGTTGCCTCTTTGCATTTGATGGATTCAGAATATATACTTCTTGATTCGGCTCTTTTAACTGCAGCACTTTCATGTTCTGAATCATATTTCTTTACATTGCTTCTACCAATTGGCAATGCTTCTTTCACTTGACCCAATTCTATTTCTTTTTGTTTCTGGCGGCGAGCGGCGAAATTGGCTTTAATCTTTTTCTCAATTTTAGCCCACTTCGGATACGACTGCCACCCAATGCTTTTAGATTCTTTCGGCAATGGCACATGGGTGTTGCCGAAACTTTGCAATTGTGTATGGGCTGTATAATATGATGTAGTATTAGGTGAAGGCATATGCATTGTTGTAAAACCATATTTTTGCTCGCCAATTTTATAAATTGGCAAAGATTCCTCTTCTTGTAAAACTCTAGCTTTTATTGCAGCATAATCAGGAAACAACCCCTTTTCATATTGTTCAAGGCAAAGAGCACTAATCCTCTTGTTTTGTGCCAAGCTCTTCTTTAATGCAGCCACAACCGCTTCTGGAAGGGATTGCTCCGCAACGCTTTCAGATTCTTTCGGCAATGATTCGTGAGTGTTGCCGAAATTCTTGAATTGCAAAGTTTATGCATTATACTAAAGTATTTGATGACAGCACATGTGTTCCTGTAAAATTTTCACTTATTCGGCTGTGACCATGAAGATGCGGGGCCGAATTATGAACATCTACAGTTGCATACGGTGCTGAAAAATTACTAACATGAGGTGTAGCATATGATGGTTGAGAGTAACTGGCCGAATAGCTAGTAGTAGAATGGCTAATTTTCCCATCCATTGGCAAAGTTGGATTCACATATTGCAAATCACTTGCCAATGAATAAAAAGGTGAAACACTTTCTTGTATGCTATTGGAAATTTTAACATGAGGTGTTTCAAATTGATTAACCAAACCCATCATGTTGTTCATCGGCATATGGATTTGTGGGGTTGCCGGTGCATGAGAGTTTGGATACATATGTTGTACGTTGCTCAAATCATAAGAATTTTAAGCATGAAAATTGTTTTGCACCGGCCCTTGCCCATAATTAGATGCATGATTGATAAAACTAGGGCTAGCCGATACATTATGCTCACTAGGTGATCCAGCAACAACATATGAATTATTTGCATCTACAAAGGGGAATTCGGTATTCATATTACCTTTGTAGATTTGAGCAACTTGATGACGATCTCTTCGTAGCAAGAACGGGCCAGAGACCGTTCGAAACTTCGTCCCCAGTGGAGTCGCCAAAAAGTGTGTTGACACACGAACACGTCCCGTGTACCCTCGACGCCGGGGGTGATGCACCGCAGCTCACGTCGAAGGAGACCCGACCGACAGCGCGATACGCAGGACAGTCGGCGGGCGCTTTTGCAGACCCGAAACCCCGCGCACCCGGGAGGGACCCCGTCAGGGATTGCGGCGGCTATGGGCTGCCCTAGGTTGATTCGCTCGCCCCTAGAGCCTCGTGGATCGCTGGCCTCCAATGCGAAGAACGAACGAAGAACGAGAAAGAAAGATACAAGGGTAAGGGATAAAAGTAGATGAACACAAATGTGTAATAGATTGATTTGTTCGATTGGTGTTGTTTCAATCGGCCGTCGCCCCCAACATATATAAGAGGCGGCTGGACTTCCCGTACAAGAAAAGGACTTATCTAGGCTTTTCTTACAAGAAAATTACATCAATTCATGTCCAAAACCCTAGTCAAATTTGGACTGGTTTTATTCGAACTTCCCAGAACTGTTCGGTTTAAACTGGCTGCACCTTGCGGGTCCTTTTTGCGGTCGTAAACGATCTCGGATGAAAACAAGCCCAAAAGCAATCTTGACTGTTTCGACGAGAGGAACAACTTTCATGTTGAAGGTTTTTTATCAGAGATCATCTTGAGGGTCAAATCGGTCTCGCAACACAGGCTATCTCCTCGCGCTACCCGTCAGACATGTGTCTGGTGGGGCGCGCCACATCTCGCCTCGTGACAGGGCTGCACTCCGATTGCTCTAACTTTTGCATACGAACTCGGATTTGGACGATTTTTATATCAAAATCAATCATTTCAACGAGACGAAGACAATCCATGTAGATCATTTTTTCAGTTGAGGTCGTCTTGGGGGCTTAATCGGCTAAACTGTACTTTGAATATAAGATCTTGGTCCTTCGAGCATTGTTTCGGCCTTCGAGATGAAATCGGACGGCGATGACCCAAATTTCAAAGATGTTCATATCAACAATACGGAACTCTTTTATGTAGATCACTTCTCCATTTGAGTCCATCTAGATAATCATTTGAGCCCATCTTCAGCTTCTGGTCGAATTGACTATCACAACCTCCACCCCGGCAGGCCTTCCACCCGGGTAAGCTTTCCGCGCCGAAAAGGTTTCACCCAGGCAAGGTTTTACACCGGCAAGGGTTCTCCCTAGCTCGGCAAGGTTTCTACCCCGGCAAGAGTTCCTCCTCGGCAAGGTTTCTACCCCGGCAAGAGTTCCTCTTCGGCAAGGTTTCTCCCTTGGCAAGATTTCACACCGGCAAGCTTCTTCGCCGGCAAGCTTTCCACGCCGGCAAGCTTCCCCGCCGGCAAGCTTTCAACGCCGGTAAGCCCTCACATCGGCAAGGTTTTACCCCGGCAAGGTTTCATTCAGCCGGCAAAGGCCGAATACTTTCTCACTCAGGGCCGGCCCGTGAAGTGTTGCCTCTAACTTTTGCATACGAACTCCGATTCGTGACCATGCCAAAATGTGGTGTCAACATGTACGACATCCCCGACGTTCATCCTGCCGTTGTGATCAGCGCATTCCATCATAACGTGCGCAACAGCAAGATGCACGAAAAGCTGGCGATGACCAAGGGTAAGGATGTAGCCGAACTCTACGTTCTGGCAGACTGGTGCGCCCGGACTGAAGAGGGAAGGAAGTACCCCGGCAAGGACGCCGGCACGGAAACCGACTCTACTGATGAAGACACCGCTGCCCCGACGAGGAAGGGTCGGCGTCGCAACAGGAAACGCAATGGCAAGGCCGTGCTTGCCATTGAAGGGTCTGACGACACCGGCGCTGCCAAGAAGGTCAAGGTAGACGACCCCAGCAAGGAGATTGCCGGGTGCGTCGCCTGCCGGGCCTTAGCAGCTGCCGACAAGCCAGGGGCCTTCGGCAAGCAGTAATGCAAGATCCACCGCACCAAAGGCCACGATCTCCAGAACTGCCGGCAAGTCGAGCTGCTTGCTGAAAGAAAAAGGCCGAGTATGAGAGGCGGGACAAGGAGAAGGGCCAAGACGGTGCCAAGGGATCCGGAGAGAATCGTGGTGGCCAAGGGGGCCGCCGCAACAAGGACAACCAGCAAGAGAGGCCCGCCCGGGGCTGTGACAAGAAGCAAGAAGACGATGATCATTAAGAGGACGACGAGTCCGGCGAGCAAGGGTTCCAGAAGGCTATAGAGGCCATGTGCGTCGACAGTAGTGCCTCACTGCATACTTCTCCCTGCCAGCTCAAGTAGTGGGCGCGTGAGATTACAGCGGCGGAGCCGTCATTCGACACTCAGAAGCCGCTGAAGTGGTCCAGCAGGCCCCTCATCTTTGACACCGAGGACCACCCTGACCGCACAACCGCGGTCGGGCGTTTGCCGTTGTTGGTCTCCCCAACAATACGCAACCTCAAGGTGAACGAATGTTGGTCGATGGCGGGGCCGGCCTGAACTTGATCTTGCCCGTCATGATAAAAAGGCTGCAATTCCCTGATGGAGACCTCGAGGAAATAGGCACGTTTCAAGGGGTCAATCCGGGGAGTAGCCAGGCGAAGGGGAAGGTCACGTTGCCCGTGACGTTTGGAGGGGAGTTGAACCACAGGACGGAGAGGATCGTCTTCGACGTGGCCGAGATCCCCTGGCCCTACAACGGGATCCTCGGCCGCCCGACACTAGCCAAGTTCATGGCGGCGTCGCACTATGCCTACAACATGCTAAAGATGCCCGGGACGTTGACTATCATCTCCGTCCCCTCTGATCAGAAGGATGCGCTGATTTGCGCCGACCAACTCTACCGGGAAGCAGTTGCAGCAGCTGCCGCCAAGGCGCTTGCTCATGCCGCTGAAGCCCCGGGAGGGAAGAAGAAGCCCGGCAAGACCTCTCGCACCCACTCCGGCAAGCGCACCTCCTCTGAGTGTTGTTGAGGGAGTCCTGGATTAGGGGGTGTCCGGATAGCCAGACTATATGCTTTGGCCGGACTCTTGGACTATGAAGATACAAGATTGAAGACTTCGTCCCGTGTCCGGATGGGACTTTCCTTGGCATGGAAGGAAAGCTTGGCAATACGGATATGTAGATCTCCTCCCATTGTAACCGACTCTATGTAATCCTAGCCCTCTCCGGTGTCCATAGGACAAACAATAATCATAGGACAATAATCATACCATAGGCTAGCTTCTAGGGTTTAGCCTCTCCGATCTCGTGGTAGATCGACTCTTGTACTACCCATATCATCAATATTAATCCAGCAGGAGTAGGGTTTTACCTCCATCGAGAGGGACCGAACCTGGGTGAAAACATCATGTCCCTTATCTCCTGTTACCATCCGCCTAGACGCGCAGTTCGGGACCCCCTACCCGAGATCCGCCGGTTTTGACACTGACATTGGTGCTTTCATTGAGAGTTCCTATGTGTCGTCACCTTTAGGCCCGATGGCTCCTCCGATCATCAACAACGATGCGGTCCAGGGTGAGACCTTTCTCCCCGAACAGATCCTCGTATTCGGCGGCTTTGCACTGCGGGCCAATTCGCTTGGCCATCTGGAGCAGATTGAAAGCTACGCCCGTGGCCATCAGGTCAGATTGGGAAGTTTGAACTACACGGCCGACATCCGCGGAGACTTGATCTTCGACGAATTCGAGCCACAGCCGAGCGTGCCGCACTGTTACGATGGGTATGACCTAGCTCTGCCGCCGAACAGTGCCCTGGAGGCCGCGCCCGCATCAGCTCCGACCCTTAGCTCGGAGCCAACTGTGCCGATCAAGGACGGGTGGCTAGACACCGCCTCGGGGGCTGCAGTCTCAACGGCGATCGAGCCGAACACCAGCCTTATCCTCTGCGAAGCCCGTAACTCCAGGTTGCCGAACTCTTTTCCGGGCTCCGAACCCTCTGCGCCCCTGCCAATCGAATCCGATTGGGCGCCGATCATGGAATTCACTGTCGCGGATATCTTTCAGCACTCGCCCTTCGGCGACATCCTGAATTCACTAAGGTCTCTCTCTTTATCAGGAGAGCCCTGGCCAGACTATGGCCAACAGGATTGGGATGTGGATGACGAAGAAATTCGATGCCCACCCACCACCCACTTCGTAGCCACTGTCGATTATTAAACCGACATGCTCGACTTCGACTTCGAAGACATCAACGGTATGGACGACGATGTAGGAGACAAACATGAACGCCTATAGGGCACTGGACTGCCACCCATCCTACGATGTATACATGGTGGACACACCCAAAGGAATCGACAAGGAAGAACGGGATGATGCAACGAAGGGTCGTTCCTCCGAAAAGCAGCCAAAGCGGTGGCATAAGCGCCGCTCCAAGCCCCGCCCCGATAGAGACAGCGGTCGTACAGACCCAGCCATAGAGCAGGGCGAGCTAGCGAACGATGAACATGGCATCGAGCAACCGTCCGAACAAGGAAACTTGGATAAACAAACCGCACAACCCGTCCCCGGCGAAGATAACAGTCCGAACAACCTCACGCCGGACAAGTTCCTGGAACAGGAAAACCTCCACAAAAGGCTCGCTGCCACGGCGCGTAGCCTGAAAAAGCAGAAGCGGAAGCTCAAAACTAGGGAAGACGCACTCCGAATCAGATGGAGCAAAGTACTCAACACCGCAGACAAATACGACGATAGTCGCCACACAAAGAGCTACCCGAAGCGAAAGCTACTGCCCGAATTTGATGAGGAGGCCCTAGAGCCCCCAAAATCAAAAATTAAGGAAGCCACCCGGTCGGATAGACGACCCCATGGCCAACATAGAGCGGCAAATGGCGCCGCACACAAACCAACACGCGATCCACACAAGGATTCGCATCAAAAGGATGGCCCAGCCAGGTCTATCTACGGGCCAAGAAAGCAAGCTCCAGTAAGCAATGTAACGCAACAAATATCCGAACAACACGGCACACCCAAATACAGGGGTGCCGCACACCCCCTCTGTTTCACCAATGAGGTGATGGACCATGAATTTCCAGTGGGATTCAAGCCCGTAAACATAGAGGCGTACGACGGAACAACAGACCCTGGAGTCTGGATTGAGGATTATATCCTCCAAATACACATGGCCAGAGGAGACGACCTCCACGCCATAAAATACTTACCCCTCAAGCTCAAAGGGCCAGCCCGGCATTGGCTTAAAGGCCTTCCCGAAATCACCATTGGAAGTTTGGGAGAGCTCGAGGATGCTTTTCGGGCAAATTTTCATGGGACCTATGTCCGACCTCCGGATGCAGACGATTTAAGCCATATAACTTAACAGCCCGGAGAGTCAGCCCGGAAACTCTGGAACAGATTTCTTACTAAAAAGAACCAGATAGTCGACTGTCCGGACGCCGAAGCCTTAGCATCTTTCAAACACAGCATTCGAAACGAATGGCTCGCCAGACACCTCGGCCAAGAAAAGCCAAGAACAATGGCCGCATTAACAAGCCTCATGACCCGCTTTTGCGCGGGAGAGGACAGCTGGTTGGCAAGATGCAGCACCAGCGACCCAAGTACATCCGAAGTTAGGGATGGAAATGGGAAACCGCGACGCAGCAAGGACTAGCGCTGGAATAAGGGAAACAACCCGAAGAGCACGACAGTCAACGCCGGATTCAAAAGCTCTTGGCAGAATCAGAAAAAGCTGCCCCTCAAGGATAACAGGGACGAGCTATCTAACCTAAACAAAATCTTGGAAAAGATATGTCAAATCCACGGTACTTCCGGGAAACCTGCAAACCATACCCACAGAGATTGTTGGGTCTTCAAGTAATCCGGCAAACTCAACACCGAACACAAGGGGCTCGACACACCAAGTGAGGACGATGACGAACCCCACAAGCAGAGCACCAGGAAACAAAAGAATTTCCCACAAGAAGTCAAAACAGTAAAGTTACTTCACATGACAAAAGGGAAAAACAGAGTGGCGCCTATAGAGATACGCGCCATACGGCCTATCCCAAAGGAGTCTCGCCACTCGTTGTTAAAACCGATCACCTTCGACCATCAGGATTACTCTAGAAGTATCCGGAACATAGGATGAACTGCCTTGATATTAGATCCGATAATCGACGAACTCCACTTTACACAAGTCCTGATGGACGGCGACAGTGGTCTAAACCTGCTATATCAGGACACAATCCGCAAAACGGGGATGGACGCAACAAAAATTCGCCATAGCAACACTTCCTTTCAAGGAGTAACGCCAGGCCTGGATGCCTATTGCACGGGTTCTATCCCTCTAGAAGTTTTGTTCGGCTCCCCCGATAACTTCCGCCGTGAAAAGCTAACCTTCCACATCGCCCCATTTTCAAGTAGCTATCAAGCACTACTGGGACGCGAAGCTTTCGCCCGCTTTAACGCAATACCGCATTATGCATTTCTTACGCTTAAGATGCCCGGTCCATGAGGCATCATCTCACTAAAGGGAAATATCGAGTGTTCCTCGCGCGCGGAAGAATATGCGGCTGCCTTGATAGCCACGCATTAAAACAGCTTCACCAACAAAAGTATCTAACAGGTCGTTAAGACCACGGACACGGCTAGGCGAGTTCGGAGCAAACATACAATTGATAAAGGTTTAGTAGCCGTACACCCCTATACAAGGGGCTCCGCGTATGTAAAATAAGCAACAATAAGGCTCGATTTTACCCGTCTTGAATTATAGTTTGTCCATTTAGTACAATGTACATTCCGCACAACTATTCTTTTTTTTCTTTTCAGCTAAGTTCCTCTCTTCTACAGATGAACACCATGCTACGCCCGTCCAGGACACGGTAGAACGGAGACACAGGCGCAGACGTGCAGCAGGGACCCGTCTCCAGGATTCTTTTTAGATTAAGACCCTGCGTAAACCTTTTTTACTGTCTCTTGTTGATACGCATCCCCCGGATTCTCAATATAACCGAGGAGGAGGCTGGCGTCTTGGCATGTGGCCACGTCAAAATTTTGCACGTACCTGGACACTAGGGGCTTATTATTAAGGGCACTGCTCAGCCCGTTTTCGTAAAGACCGAATACCTTAGGGAGTGTTCGTCGCCGCGAGTTTGGCCTTATATGCATCAGCTCCGAATCATGTCTTTGGTAAAATGTTGGGTTTGCCCGGCTTCTGTGTTTTGCTGCCTTACGTTCCGCTCTATCGGCTAAGGCGGCACTAGGAGAACTACTGCGATTGTGCCCCGGTACAGCCAGGCGAGCACCTCAGTAGAGAAAGCCGAAAACTAACTGTCATGATATAGCGTGAGACTGGTCAACCACTCGATGACCTATCGGAATCTTCGGGATTCCTCCGCATTAAAGAAGGGCCGTTTCCCGGCCAGGCACACACGTGCCCCGAGTTCGGGTGAGCGCGGCGCCACCAGGGGCTATATAGTAGCCTCACTGTCAAACTCCTATGGTCAAGTGAAAGTGATAAAGCATTATAGTCCAGTTGCCTAGTTCGCTGCGCTATTACCTCCGTCATGGACCAAGACGTTGGATCAAGTGTGAAAATGCGCCTTCTGCGAACACCCCCGCATTATATGCGTGGGGGCTGAAGCCGACGACTGCCATCTTTCAGGTTATATACACATATACATTAACGGCCGCACATGAGGTATTTTAATTCTTGAAGGCACAAGTATAAAAAGCTTCTACATTCCATCAAAATATTGTTTTACAATAATACATGTTATTCGAACATAGTATCCTTCAAGCACTGCGTCTCTATTAAACGAGCGCCTTGCAGAACTTCCTGAAAATAGTGCTCGGCAGGTACTCGGCTTCCGTCCGAGTCTTGGGATGCAACAGCGGTGGCCTCCATCTCCGCCCAGTATGTCTTGACACGGGCAAGGGCCATCCGCGCACCCTCTATGCATGCTGACCTCTTCATCGCATTGATATGCGGCACTGCACCAAGGAACTGCTGCACCAAGCTAAAATAAATGTTCGGCTTTGGCCTTTCCGGCCACAGATGATCCACGACATCCTTCATGGCGAGTCCGGACAACCTATTCAGTTCGGCCCATTCGGCCAAACGATCGGTCAATGGAAGTAGACGCTCCGGATTGTTGAACTGTGACAAGAAGAGCTTTTCCACTTCTCTATCTTTCTGATCTCGGAAATGTTCGGCCGCATCAGCGGCACTCGCAGCTAAATCCAGATATGCATCCGCCGAACTCCACATCCGGTGCAACGGAGCATACTTAGGATCTCCGAACTTCATCCGCAGCATAAAGGGCTTTCCAGCCACGATATCTCCGGCCTGACGCAGCTCCTCCTTCATCGCTCTCATCGCAGAACGAGCATCCTTGGCCGCCGTAGTGGCCTTTTCCAGGTATGTCCGCTCCGCCTGATCTTCTTTTTAAAGAAGCTTGCAGCGGTTAGCAGCGGTCTTCAACTTCGCAGCCATCTCGGCCATTTCCTTCTTGCTTCGGCAATGAGCAGCCTGTTCGGCTTTCAGCTCCTCAACCGCCTTTAGGGCAGCCGCGTCGCTTTTTCTGGCTTGCTCCTTGGCTCAGGCAATCTCTGCCTGAAGGTCCTCCATAGCGGCAGACCCATCTGCATCAAGTGCACACATTGTAAGATACTAGCGTTAAGCTCCTCTTACCAGGTGTCTCCGGAGATATTACATACCTTGTGCCTCGTCAAGCCGCTTGTTGACAAGCGCGATGTCGGCATCTGCCATGTCAAGTTGCCACAATAGCTCGGCAAACTCATCAGTCCGGCCGGCCACCGGACACCTCGCCACCTGCATACGAAGGCCGCAAAATTATACCTGGTTCTATGATCCTCTGCGTGATGCCGTCTTCGACAACACACAGAGTCTCAGGGGCTACTATCTACCCAGGGCGCATCTTATATATGCGTAACTGTTAAAAGGTACATCACTTCGCGTACCTCAAAGCCTATCAGTAAACTCTTGACAGCCTCGTGCAACCCGCTTTCTGCGGACGAAATCCTTTCAATTACCGAACCCATCAACGCACGGTGCTCCTCTGAGATAGACGCTCGCCCTAGCAGGTTTTTCAGCTCCTCCAACCGCGCACCAGTTGGTGCCGTACTCGTTCGATGGCTTTTCTCAAAGGCCGGACACAAAGAGCTTTGGGGGGCCGTATGTCTGCCTTCCGGCCCTGCCGGACTTGGAGAACCCCTCCATGATGACACCTTAGGGTCGCCCGCCTCGTAAGGCGGAACAGCAGGGGGAGGCGTTCTGCTCTCCATCATCTCCGGAAGAAGGTCCCCCGAAGATGAGCTCTGCTGAGAAGGGTTGAGATCCGAACTACAAGGTAAAACGTCGGTTACTTCCCTCTAAGATAAAATAAGGATTCCTCTCATTTTAAACCTCCCCTCTCTACTTACGGCTTGGGGGAGGGCTGATCCCCTTGGGGCACAGTACGGCCGAGGTATCTCCCGGCACAGGACCCTCTGGCAAAGATTTCTTCCCCCGCTTTGAGACCGCGGTCTCCGGGTGTTCAGAGGCAGTCCTCTTCTTCCCCTAGGTAGAGGAATTTTTTCCTCCTCTCCTGACAGCCTCCTTCGGGGAGGCGGTGGCTCCCTTGTCCCCCCCTTCATTTTCTTCCAAAGGCACGATCTCCAGCATCCTGATTAAAGTGGGATCCGGCGAGGCCTTAGGAAGGGGTTCCGGACACCTGATTAACTTCACCTTCGCTACCTACTCCTGTTTTCAAGGACAACTCTTTTAAGGGTGATGTTGTGATAAATGAACGGATGGTGTGCCCGGACACAGGGCAACTTACTTGAGTATCCGGACGATTGCAGCTCAGACCTGCATCCTCCATCGAATTCGGACACACTACTTGTGGTCCGAAGAACAACTTGTACATCTCCACGGGCGTCATGCCAAGAAAAGGTTGGAGAGCTCGCGGTCCCTCTGGGTTGAACTCCCATAGACGGAGGGGGCGACGTTTGCAGGGCAGGACTCGGCGAATTAACATAACCTGCGCCACCACGGCCATACTGAGGTCTCTTTCTAGGAGATCTCGGATGCGGACCTGCAACAGGGGCACGTCCTTTGCCGACCCCCAGTCCAGCCCCTTATTGACCCATGAAGCTAGTCGGGGCGGGGGACCCGAGCGGAAAACAGGCGGCGCCGTCCACTTGGTGCCCCTGGGAGCTGTGATATAAAACCACTCTTGTTGCCATAAGCTGAACTTGTCGGATTCAGGGGTTCCGGCAGACCCTTAAGGTTCGAACTCTGGGGTGCGTGCGGAGATCGTGCCCTCTACCTCTCGTCTCGCAAGGATCTAAACTACTGCATGAACCACACAAGAGACACAGGGTTTATACTGGTTCGGGCCACCATTGTGGTGTAATACCCTACTCCAGTGTGGTGGGTGGATTGCCTCTTGGGCTGATGAGGAAGAACAGTACAAGGAAGAACGACCTCACGAGGGTCTGTTCTTGGCTAGGGGATGTACTGCTAGGGGGAGTTCGATCGCCCTTCTCTTTCTCTCTCTCTCTCTCTCTCTACTTGCTCTAGATGCTGGTTTCCGCTCTCCCCTATCCTGTGGGTGGCTAGTCTTATTTATAGGCAAAGGCCCTGGGCCTCTTCCCAAATATTGAGCTGGAAGGGCGCCAACAATTGGCCAATTTGAAGGGGAACATCTGGTACACTTATCCTGACTAAAGTTGGTCTTCGCCTGCCAAATGCCCTGTGGTGACGCCGTCCTGGGCTCCATAGTGACCTCCTTCCCATCGTTGGACTGGTCTTGGTCTCGTTGCACCGAAATGGGCGCCTTTGCTTGATCCTCTTGCCTGCGCTTGCTCCCTTTGCACCAAAGAGGAAAAGGGGGGGACGCTGCGCGGTCTGGCGCCCGCCTGGCACCCTCGATCGTCATGGCTTGCGTCATGGGCACCTCGCGAGGTACCCTGCCTTGATCTCTCTGCCTCGTCGCGAGCCAGCCTAAGGAGGCCGTGCTTGAGGAAGCGCCGTGTCGTCCGCCTCGCGAGGCTTGGCCCCTCGCGAGGGTCTTGAGCCTTGTGTCGATGCAGATGGGCCACGCTGGGCCTCCATTCGAGCCACGCCGTAGGCCGCAGGCAGGCAAGTCTGGGGACCCCCGTTCCCAGAACGCCGACAGTAGCCCCCGGGCCCGAGGCGCGCATGGACTTGGCCGTGCTGAGAGGTGAAAGGGCAAGGGTGAAGCACCGCGGGCCCTAACAGCCTGCGGCCTCGGGCGCCGCGTGGCGGTTGATTGGACGTGGGCGGCACTGTTTACCCACGCTCCCTTATTCTGCGCTGCGCTAGGTTGCCCCACAGTTGTACACAGCCGCCCTTTTCCCTGTTGCTTGACCGTCTCCTGCTCTTCCTCCCTCCGAACTCTGACCCTTGCTTCCAATCCCATCTCGCATCTCCTCTCTTCCGCCCACCGCCATGGCTCCAAAGAAAGGGAAGGGGAAGAAGCCTGCAGATCCACCTCGCCCGCTGCCGCCAGTGGCGCTTGCTGTCGGCCGCTCAATCATACTCAACCTGGAGTGCCTGGGCAAGCTCAATCCGGCTCTGGCCACCGCCTTCAACGAGCGCGGGAGGACGACGGTGTGGCCTACGTGTCACCTCCCCACTAATAGGGTAATCACCGAGGTCCATTACTTTGTCGACGCCTTGTGGGCGGGTTTGGTGCCTCCCTTCTCCGATTTCTTTAACGCCGTTCTTGATCATTATCAGATCCACATGATGCATATGGGTCCTGAGTCCATTGCTCTTCTTTCAGTCTTCGCTTTTGTTTGTGAGGCGATGGTGGGCATCCCTCCTTCTGTTGCCCTACTGCGCCACTTCTTCTCCTTGCATCTTTCCGACCCCACACAATGCTCGGCATGCGTGAGCTTCGTAGCTTCGCCCGAGACCGCAGCCTCTGGTATCGACTTCAACCTCCCTCTGCCTTCAGCCGGGTTCCGCGAGCGGTGGTTGTACATTGATGTCGGGGTACCCAGCCCCCGGCTCGTGAGGCCGACATCGCCTGTTGTGCCTAATTCGGGCTGGGGCCAGGAGACGCTCGTAAATCCCCGGCTCGCCTTCGTCTGGCACCGCTTCATGTCCCTGAAGAAGCTTGGCGTAACGGCGCCCAAAGTGGTGAAGGATTTCCTATTGCGCCGCATTGCCCCTCTCCAACGCCATTCTCGTCGAATGTGGGCCTTCAGCGGGCATGGTGACCGCATGAGGCTTCAAGGAGACGACCTGACGCCCGAGGTGCTGAGGAAGGTGCTCTTGGTCCTGATAGGCGATCCCAACCCCGGGGGTGTCCGGCAGGGGGGAGCCTTGCTGTACCTCTGCCACAACAGGGATGACTTCGTGAGGCAGATGCCCCCTTTCGACGAGTGGGGGCTACGCCCTGTCGGCCTCTAGGGGCCTCGCGAGAACCCTGTGGTGGTGATTTCCCTTCCGGTCGGCCTG
Source organism: Aegilops umbellulata (assembly GCA_032464435.1). Classification (NCBI taxonomy): domain Eukaryota; kingdom Viridiplantae; phylum Streptophyta; class Magnoliopsida; order Poales; family Poaceae; genus Aegilops; species Aegilops umbellulata. Next base: position 151,238,805 of record CP136058.1, on the reverse strand, counting down.
GGTGAATCCTCCTCGAGTGGTGGCGCAGGGAGGCAGGAGACAGCGGGGGTCGAGGGAGCCGCGGACGATGTGACCGCACCTGGCGATGCTCTTGATGGAGCAGCTCGCGAGGTCCGCGCTGCCGAGGCCACGGGTGTGGCGCTGCCGCCTCCAATGCTTGAGGCCGAGGCTCCCGAGCCCCCGGCCGTGGTCTCTGACAAGGCGACTGCCCGTGCGTATCAGGCATGCGCCCTCGATGCAAGTGGCCTTGGCGCTCCGTCTTCTTCGCAGGCTGATTCCTGTGCATCTCTCCTGGGCCGTTTCCGTGTGGACTTTGAGGCCCTCCGGAGGAAAAGGGAGGCCCTGGGCGACGACTTCCCTTGCCGCTTGCTGAAGCGCCGGAAGTACTTTGTTGTCGATGAGTAAGCCTTCTCCTTTTCTGTTCCTTATCCTGCTTGCAGCATCTGCTGATCCTTGCTCTGCAGGCCTCTGCCTACTGAGCTCGATGAAGCTGCCGGGTCGACGTCTTCCTTGACTCCGTCTCCTCCGCCACCCCTGGGTGCCTCGAGCAGCACTGCCCTTGTGGTTTGGGCCGGCGACGGCGCGGACTGCTGCATAGCGCGCGGCGACACTCCCATTCCCGCGATCTCCTTCCGCGGGCCTTCCCTCGACATAGGCAGCCTGCCGTGGGCTCCCCGTCTGGTCGCGGGCTGCGACCGGCTGAGGCACCTCCGGGGCCCTTCTCCTGAGGTCAGGTTGGACTCAGGTCGGGCTTCTGATGCAGCGCGGCCGGCCGTCGTGAAGGCGCCAGCCCCCAGCCCCCTGCCCGGGGCCGGAGCGATGATCTGAGGTCCTCGACGCCCGCTCGGGGCGGATGATGGCGTGGCAGACGTGCTTGAGCGTGCTCCGGAGCACCGTGCCCGTCGCCACGAATTCCTTCGGAGGGCGAGTGGCGCCGTAGACCTGCTTGGGCAGGAGCTCGCTGAGGAAGACGCGCGCCTGGAAGCCGAGGGCCTGCGCCTGGCCGTAGAGCGGCGCGAGCTGGAGGCAGCCGCTGCCCTCGCGCGTCGTCAGCGCGTCCTTGATGACGAAGAAGCGAAGGCGTCGCTGGAGGCTTCCCTGGCGGCTCGGTCTCAGGCCGTTGAGGAGGCCCGAGGAGCAGACCGACGGCGAGGAGCAGCAGAAGAACAGGCTCGGGAGCTCTTGGCCTGGTGTCATTCATTGGAGGAGCAAGCGGAGCTGCGCAAGGCAGCCCTTGCATCGATGGAGGTGGCTTCTGGCGACCCGGCTGAGCTTCGGAAGCGCGAGGAAGCGTTGGTGCTGGAGGCCGCCGAACGCGCTCGCGAGCACGAGCAGCTGGAGACGAGGGAGCGCCTAGTGACGCAGGCAGAAGACGATGTCGCCCCGCGAGAAACGCGTGTCCTGGAGGAGGTTTGCCGTTGAGTGGCGAAAGCGCGCCAAGGCCTCGAGCGTGAGTTCGAGGGGAAGCTGGGGATGATCCGAGTCGAAGCTGAGGGTAGAACCGCCGCCTTGAGGGCCCAACGGGATGAGGCGACGCGACGAGCGGACACCTCCCGGATCGCTCTTGGGGAAGCGCAGAAGGAGCTAGCCACCTCCCAGGCCGAGGTGCTCCGCCTGCGCCAACGTGTGGAAGAGGCCGTGGCCGTCGAGCGTCAGAATGCCGACGAGATACGCTAGCGGCAAGTCCTGGAGCACGAGCACGGCCCCATGGTCACCAAGCTCAGGGAGAGGGCTAACATTGCCCTGGGCAACATCTGTGAGGCTGCTGTGGGCGAGCCGCACACGATTAACTACGCCGGCAACCTGTAGTTCTTCACCACCGTGGTGACACAGCTGGAGGCACGGTCGGCCAAAGACGATAGGTTGGTGGAGGAGAGGAGCCGCGCCCTGCTCGGGCGCGCCTTTTCCCGCGTCTTCAGCAATCTTCGAAACATGGATCCCCACTTTGACTTCGACGCCGCCATCGCCCCAGTTCCCCAAGCTGTCTGAGGTGACCTGGCTGAATGGGTGGAGAGCAACGTAGATGCTCTCGTCCGGGCCTTCACTTCGGATGATGACGACGTGATCGTGGGCGCCGACGAAGGTGGCGTGGTGGAAGACCCCAATGCCGCTGATGGGGGCGCAGACAACGAAGGTGAGTTCAGCGACGCCAGTGACAGCTCGGGAGGCGCCTCCGAGGATGCATTGGGGGAATTGTCAGATTGACCATGTACTATCCTCGTCTTTTTACCCTACATAGATAGAACTCAGGCATTTGGCCCGACGGTTGTGAGAGCATTTTGGGAGGGGAAGCCCCTCATGTATGAACTCGTATCTAATGTATCTGCAGTGATTAAATCGTACGCGTGTCCAACGGTAGGCTGGTTCGCCCTTGTTCCTTGCTGGCTCCGGAGCTGCCTTCTGGAGGGCGTCACGTCCCGGGTGCTGGGTAGTTGAAACCTCGGGAGGCGGGGTCGTTGCTGACAGGAAACCCCACAGGCGTGGGCCGTCTTCGCAGGCTCCGGGCCCTTTCTCGAGCGAGACGTCTTCACAGGCGTTCGCCCTCTTCACAGGCTCCGGGCCTTTTCCTCGAGCAAGACGTATTCACAGGCATTTGCCTTCTTCCCAGGCTCAAGGCCTTTTCCTCAAGCGAGATGTCTTCACAGGCATTTGCCTTCTTCACAGGCTCCGGGCCTTCTCCCGAGCGGGACGGCTTCACAGGCATTCGCCTTCTTCACAGGCTCCGGGCCTTCTCCCGAGCGGGACGACTTCACAGGCATTCGCCTTCTTGACAGGCTCCGGGCCTTCTCCCGAGCGGGATGTCTTCACAGGCGTTCGCCTTCTTCACAGGCTCAGGGCCTTTTCCTCGAGCGAGACGTCCTCACAGGCATTTGCCTTCTTCACAGGCTCTGGGCCTTCTCCCGAGCAGGACAGCTTCACAGGCATTCGCCTTCTTCACGGGCTCTGGGCCTTCTCCCGAGAGGGATGGCTTCACAGGCGTTTGCCTTCTTCACAGGCTCTGGGCCTTCATGAGAAAATGATCTCCGCAAGCACCGAAGGTCACCTCGCGAGGGAGCGGCAGCGGCAGTCTGGGCCGTGCTTAAGCTAGGCCTGGCCCGGCTCGCGAGGGGAGGCAGCTGTGGTGAGATGGCGACCAGAACGCGGGAAACGATTCAAACAAGACCAAGCACCCCTTCCCCGAACACACGCAAAGCTCAAATTCGAATTCAACTTAAGTCCAGCGGGGGAAAAAGGTTACAACCAAAGGAAGAAGGCAATGAAAGCAAACAAAAAGGCCACGTCCGGCACCTAATCTAGTCTTCAACGTCTTCTCACCAGGGCGGAGCTAAGTGCTGTCCACTGGGCGTGGGAGGGAGCCCCAGGGCCTGAGGCCGGCACCCCTGAGACTCCGAGGTGTGTACAACCCCACTCATTATTACGTGAGAGTGTCACGGGGCGGCGAGCTTCACAGGCACTGGGCCTTCTTCACAGGAACCGGCCTTGCTTCATATCGCCAGACGAGGGCCCCGCCTTGCGCCACACTCTAGTTCCACCAATGACGACCGGAAACCAGGATGCCGTCGGTGGGGTAGAGCGGTCGCCAGCGGTTCCCCCGACGACCACGGGTCCTCCGCCAGGGGCAGGCCCTCGGGCGCCTCCCCAGCGGAGGGCCTATCTTCTAAGAACGCCTTGCTCCGAACGCCGCGGTGGTGATGTAGGATCTCTGCCCCTTTCCTGCAGCCCCCTGCGTCCTCCTCCCGAGGGGTAGGAGACCGCAGGAGCGGGGCAGCTGCTTGTCGCGGCGACCTGCATCTCCTGTGACCCATGATTAGCGTATGCCTGCTCTTGAGGAATTAATGGTACCCGATAGTCGTTGCCTCCAGTGTGACCGACGGAGCCGTCCTGGGGTTCCTGGAGGGCTCGGCCTCTGGCGTCTCGTCCTCCCAGCTGGGGCTGAAGAGTGAGCCCTGTTCGCCCCCGTGAGCGTGCCCTTGGTCCATCATGTGGGGCACGTATTCCTCTGGCGCCGCCACCCCGAATGCTGTGCTGTAGTGCTCCATGCGCCATGCGGCGTTGCTTGTCGTGCCCACCGCGGGGTGGTAGCGCGGTTGGCCGCTGGCGCCGTGGGCCGCACTGAGCCCCTCTCCTTCGCGCGCCGGGGGCAGGGGTAGCGCCACCGCCAGTCTGGTGCCGACGGATTTGCCGGTGTTGGGGTAGTCTTGAGGCCCGTGCGGGTGCGCGGGGCCCCCTCGTGCGCCGCCCTGAACGTGAGGCGGAAGCTGGACGCAGAAGGGGTGAGCCCCCGAAGCGGCGAAGCCAAGGAACTCGGCGACCCGCTCCAGCAGCACGTCGCGGCCGCCCTCCAATAGCCTGCACCGCAGCAGCTCCCGTGCTACTGTGAGCGCGGCCCTCGAGTTCGCCTGTTCCCGGCGGGTGTATGGTGTCGTAGTTGCGGCGTGATTGGATGCCCTCGCTGCCGACCGCGCCTGTCGCGGTGTGAGGGTCGCAGAAGCTTGCCAGCGTTGCCCGCGGCCCGCAGCGCCCTGCGGACCGCGAGCTGCCTGCGGCGCGGGGTCGCTCGGAGCGGGAGGCTCCGCGCAGATGGGCCATGCCGCCCACTGGCCTTGGTTGCCCCGCCTGGTCACCGGACATGGTGACGACGACGCAACGGGAGACGGAGCGATGGAAGGGAAGATTCCGGCGCACCCCTACCTGGCGCGCCAAATGTCGGATTCAGGGGTTCCGGCGCACCCCTACCTGGCGCGCCAAATGTCGGATTCAGGGGTTCCGGCAGACCCTTAAGGTTCGAACTCTGGGGTGCGCGTGGAGATCGTGCCCTCTACCTCTCCGTCTCGCAAGGATCTAAACTACTGCAAGAACAACACAAGAGACACAGGGTTTATACTGGTTCGGGCCACCATTGTGGTGTAATACCCTACTCCAGTGTGGTGGGTGGATTGCCTCTTGGGCTGATGAGGAAGAACAGTACAAGGAAGAACGACCTCGCGAGGGTCTATTCTTGGCTAGGGGATGAACTGCTAGGGGAGTTCGATCGCCCTTCTCTTTCTCTCTCTCTCTCTACTTGCTCCAGATGCTGGTTTCCGCTCTCCCCTATCCTGTGGGTGGCTAGTCTTATTTATAGGCAAAGGCCCTGGGCCTCTTCCCAAATATTGAGCGGTAAGGGCGCCAACAACTGGCCAATTTGAAGGGGAACATCTAGTACACTTATCCTGACTAAAGTTGGTCTTCGCCTGCCAAAGGCCCTGTGGTAACGCCGTCCTGGGCTCCATGGTGACCTCCTTCCCACCGTTGGACTGGTCTTGGTCTCGTTGCACCGAAATGGGTGCCTTTGCTTGATCCTCTTGCCTGCGCTTGCTCCCTTTGCACCAAAGAGGAAAAGGGGGGACGCTGCACGGGCTGGCGCCCGCCTGGCACCCTCGATCGTCATGGCTTGCGTCATGGGCACCTCGCGAGGTACCCTGCCTTGATCTCTCCGCCTCCTCGCGAGCCAGCCTAAGGAGGCCGTGCTTGAGGAAGCGCCGTGTCGTCCGCCTCGCGAGGCTTAGCCCCTCGCGAGGGTCTTGAGCCTTGTGTCGATGCAGATGGGCCACGCTGGGCCTCCATTCGAGCCATGCCGCATGCCGCAGGCAGGCAAGTCTGGGGACCCCCGTTTCCAGAACACCGACAGAACTCCTCTTGAAAAGTGCCCTCGGGCCATGGAGCGTCAGTATTCTTGCTTATGACGGCGCCTCCGCACTCCACGTGATGTCCCTCGATCATCTTCGGCTCTACTTTAAAGGTTGTTTGCCACAATCCAAAGTGAGGGGTAATACGGAGGAAGGCTTCGCACACGACGATGAATAATGAGATATGGAGGATGGACTCCGGAGCTAAGTCGTGAAATTCCAGCCCATAATAAAACATGATCCCCCTCATGAAGGGATCCGTCATGAAGCCTAGCCCTCGGAGGAAGTGAGACATGAACACCACGCTCTCACTAGGCATGGGAGTAGGAATAACCTGCCCACGAGCAGGCAGCTTATGTGAGATTCCGCCGGTCAAAAACCTGGCCTCTCTCAGCTTTAGCACGTCTTCCTCTGCGACGGAGGAAGGCATCCATCGGCCTCGAAGGTCGGAACCGGACATCGTCGAAGGTCCGAAGCGCCTGAAATCTGGGGCCTTGGGTGTTGGAACTCGGGGCGAAGGGCGAATTCGATTGAGCTCGAAAGAAAGGGGAAAGGCCTTGGTCTCTTTATAAGAGGTTGAATACCAAGAGCCCCCCCCCCCCGTGACCGTTTGGTACTCTCCTTTGATCGAGGAGGCGTACCAGCGGGCATGACTGGGTTACCCATGTCCGTATTGATGAGGATACCGTAAATAAAGGGGACACGATCTCTGCTTCGACAGGACGTGCCAAGGAAACCGCCTCGCTAAACGCGCTGAGGTGGGACTGTAAAACGATTCGTATAAAGACTTGGCCGTGGTGTGATGTCACGCTACGGAATACGTCAGCAGATTAGATTTGTGTAAATACTATTCTCTCTATGGCAGTATGCGGAACTTATTTTGCAGAGCCGGACACTATCCTTGTGTTCAAAATCTTCTATGAAGTATTCGGAGGAGGAACCCACCTTGCAATGCCGAAGATAATCTGCGCGCCGGACTCGTCGTCATTGAATCCTGGTTCAGGGGCTACTGAGGGAGTCCTGGATTAGGGGGTGTCCGGATAGCCGGACTATATGCATTGGCCGGACTCTTGGACTATGAAGATACAAGATTGAAGACTTCGTCCCATGTCCGGATGGGACTTTCCTTGGCATGGAAGGCAAGCTTGGCAATACGGATATGTAGATCTCCTCCCATTGTAACCGACTTTGTGTAACCCTAGCCCTCTCCGGTGTCTATATAAATCGGAGGGTTTTAGTCCATAGAACGAACAACAATCATACCATAGGCTAGCTTCTAGGGTTTAGCCTCTCCGATCTCGTCGTAGATCCACTCTTGTACTACCCATATCATCAATATTAATGAAGCAGGAGTAGGGTTTTACCTCCATCGAGAGGGCCCGAACCTGGGTAAAAACATTGTGTCCCTTGTCTCCTGTTACCATCCGCCTAGACGCACAGTTCGGGACCCCCTACGCGAGATCCGCCGGTTTTGACACCGACAGTTGTGCTACCGTCGAGGATGTGCCAAAGAGCTCTACCGGTAAGAGTAAGAAATCCAGAGCTGAGCCACCACAGACCAAGAAGGTGTCCGTTAGGGAGGATGGCACGGGAGGGGTTTTCACCATAGGCTCCACCCTCGATAGCAAATAGGAAGGTGCGCTCGTCACCTTCCTGCGGGCAAATGTCGACATGTTTGCACGGCAAGCATCCGACATCCCCGGTGTTCCCAGGGAGGTGATTGAGCACCACCTAGCTGTCTGTCCTCATGCGTGACCCGTCAAGCAGAAGGTCAGAAAGCAGGCTCTGGAGAGGCAGGAGTTCATCACTGTCAGTGTCAAAACCGGCGGATCTCGGGTAGGGGGTCCTGAACTGTGCGTCTAGGCGGATGGTCGCAGGAGACAAGGGACATGATGTTTTACCCAGGTTCAGGCCCTCTTGATGGAGGTAAAACCCTACGCCCTGCTTGATTAATATTGATGATATGGGTAGTACAAGAGTAGATCTACCACGAGATCAAGGAGGCTAAACCCTAGAAGCTAGCCTATGGTATGATTGTTGTTCTGTCCTATGGACTAAAACCCTCCGGTTTATATAGACATCGGAGAGGGTTAGGGTTACATAGAGTCGGTTACAATGGTAGGAGATCTACATATCCGTATCGCCAAGCTTGCCTTCCACGCCAAGGAAAGTCCCTTCCGGAGACGGGACGAAGTCTTCAATATTGTATCTTCATAGTCCAGGAGTCCGGCTGAAGGTATAGTCCGGCTATCCGGACACCCCCTAATCCGGAACTCCCTCAGTAGCCCCCGAACCAGGCTTCAATGACGATGAGTCCGGCGCGCAGATTGTCTTCAGCATTGCAAGGCGGGTTCTCCTCCAAATTCCGTGTACCTGTTGAATAAAGTCTGGTTTCTTGTAAGCGTCGCGCTACTTGGCTTCTACGCCCAAGAATGGCCGTCTCCCACGTGTCAAATGAATACAAAAAGTCTGGGTGTTTTTACATTCACACCCCTAGCCGCGTAAATGAGCCGCCTATTTAAGGGGACGTGGATTTAGATCCAAACCACACCTTCTCCCCTCCGCGAGTGTTCATCAGAGCACATCCGACAAAGGTCCATTACACCATGGCCAGCCGTCACAACTCCTCCTCTCGCCCTTCCGGCCCTCAACCTGGAGATTGGGAGAGATGCTCCATCCCGCATAGCGAGCTAGTGATGCTCCAGACCAAGGGATTTCTCCCCCGGCCTATATGGTCCCGGTTCGAGCCGGTCTTGCCACCTATAATGGCAGAGAGCAAGCGCAGAGTGCCCCTAATCCCTCCAAAGGAGAGCGGGTATGCCTTGTCCCTTATTTAATAAGAGGGCTCGGATTTCCAATCCATCTGTTTCTCCGGGGGCTCCTGGAGTTCTATGGCCTCCAGCTACACAATCTTACGCCTGCCTCCGTATTGCATATCATGGGCTTCGTAGCCCTCTGCGAGCTGTTTTTGGGTGTTGAGGCTCATTTCGGACTGTGGAAGAGACTGTTCTGCCTGGTGCCCCGTTCTCAGGAGGGGTCAATATATCAAGTGGGCGGAGCCGAAGTGTGGCGCATCGCCGGGACCAGATATCTATCCGGAACCCCAAAGAAGGCGTCCGGGAATTGGCCTTCGGAATGGTTCTATATAGAGGACGTCCCGCTGCCTGACCCTGTTCGGATCAGCCTTCCTGAGTTCGACACTGCTCCCCTGAAGAAGCGCCTAAGCTAGCGTCCACGGAGCCCTCAGAGGGAAAGTGACAGGGACATCCTTTACCTGATGGGCCGGATAAGATTATTAGCTCATTCCGGACTAACCCTGATAGGAGTCATGGCCGCATGCATCATGCGGGGGGTGCAGCCGCTTCACTATAGAGGCCACCCCATGTGGGACTTCAACGGGGAGGATGACGCCACCCGTCTCGGTCGTAAGGGACCGGATTCGGCTGCCTCCCTCACAAAGATCTTGTCCGCTTTGTACAAGGGAGAGGAGGAGGAATTTCTCCGCGTCAACCCACAGGGCGGATTTACTATGTACAATCCTCCGAGTTGGGTAAGTGGACACTTTTACTTGCCCAACCGTTTTATATACCCATCATTTAAGTGTACAGTCTGATGATTTCAACGCAGGAACTGCGCCAGGCTGTTAAAGAAATAAACAGCCCTCCACCATAGCCCGAGGATCCGGGACGGTCCCTCGACCCGGCCTCCCAAGAGGATCCAGACTTATCAATTGAGCAAGGACAACGCCTTGGTGGCCATTATGGCCGATAACCCAGGGCTAATCCCGGCTTCCCAGGGAACTGAGATCGAAGTCCCAGTACCCCGAAAAGGGGTCCGCCCTCTCATGTTTTCAGTTTCCTGATTACAACCGCGCTTTGCAGGGGAGATTTTTGAGACGGGAGGTCGAACCTGCGGCGAAGAGCAAACAAGGGGCTGCAGGTCCCCGTGGGCAGAAAAGAGGTGCAGTCCGGACCGAGGCGTCAGCGCAAAGGTATGGCGCGCCCTCTTATCCCAGGTGTTATACCTTCAAGGCATATTAACACTCGTGCTCTCTTTAGGACAAAGAAACCTCGCCAGGCTATATCCGGAGAGGCTGCCAATCGCGCCTCCACCAGCCAGGCTCCAAAGCCTGGTCCGGAGGCGGAGGCGAACACAAGGCGCACATCGGACGCTCATCCGATGGAGGATGCGGACAGGTTGTCCGCCACTAATTCGGAGGTGGAGAGTGCCCTGAACCACAGGCGTCGCCGGACAGTTCTCCGCGATGCTTGTTTCTCCCCAGAGGCGTTGGATGCCTTCAATTCGGGAGATGCGTACCTCCGTGCCGCTCAAAATGGTCTAGCCAGAGCCACGGAGCAATATGTAAAAGACATAAGGGTGAGAAATTTTAATGGTTATATATATCAGTAGCCCCCAAGACTTGAAGCAGTTAAAAGAACTAATTTAAGGATCATCTAATACTGCAGGGTTTTGCGGAAAAGAATACCCAACTGTCCCAGGAGCTACAAGGGTGCAAAGCCCAACTTGAGGCCGCACTAGCCGCGATAGGGGAGCCCAAGGAGACCCCCGTTGGTAATATATACTTTCAATATATAAGTATTTTTTGAAGTGCGGCGTGTGTGCAAATCTGACAGACGAAATTGCAGACAGCACCGGATTAAATCTGGAAAGGCAACAACTCCTACGCCAGTTAAAGGCTGGTGAGAGCATGCTGACAAGGGTGAGGCGAGAGAAGAATGATCTCCAAGATGCCAACACCAAGCTGGGCGTTGAACTGAAAGATGTTCGTGCCCAGCTGTCAGACTCCGTGAAGGAGAATCAGCGGCTTCGGCGTGGCATATTTAGTAAGTGCTTGAGCGAACCTTGGAAAAAAAGTTTGGCGAAGAAGTCGACTAACAGAGTAATGTCTGTAGGTGTGCTAACAGGTCATCCTGCAGAGGAGATGCCCAGTTTTACGGGTGACCTTCTTCCCGAGCTCTTGCAACTGCACGAGCGAGTTCGGTAGGTGATGCAAGGCGTTGCCCAGGCCTTGTGTCTATCCATCTCCATGCCCGAAGGCCTTGGAGAGCTTGTAGAGAAGCTGAAGGGAGCGCGGCGACGCTTCCGATTGTGGAATATATTGGCCTGCCGTCAAGGCGCTAGGGAGGCCTGGGCCATGGTGAAGACGCGATACACGAAGGCTGACCCCAACCACATAGCCGAGGTCGGACCTGTGGGGCCCGATGGGAAGGAGATCCCTGTAAGCTTAGTATACAGCCAAGTAGAATTGGCCGCGAAGTATTCCCAGCAGGACTGTAAACTAGACAGCCTGTTAGATGGTATTGAAGAGGAATACAATCAGTCAAAATGACTATGTAATTTTCATTGACATTTGGAATGCCTTCTAGCCGGATTGTAGATCGTTTATCATGGCCGACCTTTTTGCTTCAACCTCGGGACCTGACGGTCCGGAGTGTGTCCGAATACCCTCGCAGTTATATAAGAACCGGGGTATGCATGGAGACCAGGCGTAGGGGTCATTAGTGCTTGAACAGACAAGTGCCCAACTAGTTATGTTATATTACATGGTTAGTAAGAAACATCTTCCAGGGAGAATAGTTCCGTTAAGGGTTCCTTTCCCTGGGAGGCATGCCATAAAGTACATGTCCATTCTGTGAAAAAGACACAGGAAAAAGCATCTGGGGGCGCATAAATAAATAAGTTAAAAGATCATCTTTTAGGTCACCGACCGAATATTCCCTTAAGAAAGCTAGCTTTTGGCTTCACCCAGTCTGAGGTACAAATACGGTTGACCCGGCAGTAACAATCGCAGAGGTGCTCCCTTTACCACCTAGCCGAACAATCGGGAACGTAGGGGTAAGCATAGGAGCCAGGCAACCCAGCTTGGCCAAAACTTAAGTCATATCAATGCATATAATGGTGAAATAAAAGGTACATGCGGAAGTGTAACACATGCGTTGAGCATAAAGCCCGTATAAATAAGCTTCTGTCAAAAGAAGCCCCCAGATTTAATGAGTGCGAAAAGCACATCATTTGATGAGCCTTTAAAGGATATAAGAGAAATGGAGGGGAGAAGGAGAGAGATGTAAGACAGACAGTATGTAAAAAATGGACAGAGGAAGGAGACGAACACAGAGTCCGGCGCTAGGCATAGAATCTTCGGGGACGGGCTGGGTTCCATGGGTTCGGCTCGAGTCGGTTATCCGATGCATCTCGCAGGCGGTACGCTCCACCAGTCAGGACTTGGTCAATTATGAAGGGACCTTCCCACTTGGGCTTGAGTTTGTCCTTTTTCTTGTCCGGCAGGCGTAGAACTAATTCGCCAACGTTGTAATTTTTGGCTCGTACTTCTCTGCTTTGGTATCTTCAAGCCTGCTATTGATAGAATGCGGAACGGGCTTTTGTCACGTCACGCTCCTCCTCCAATGCGTCTAAACTGTCCTGCCGATCGAGATCGGCTTCTCGTTCTTCATACATGCGCACTCGAGGTGAGTCATGAATTATGTCGCAAGGCAAAACTGCCTCTGCGCTGTACACCATGAAGAATGGTGTGTATCCGGTGGTGCGATTCGGCATGGTCCGCAGCCCCCAGAGTACGGAGTCGAGCTCCTCTAGCAAGTGTGTGTCAGATTCCTTGAGGGACCGCACTAGTCTGGGTTTGATGCCGCTCATGATAAGACCATTTGCTCGTTTGACCTGGCCGTTAGTTTGTGGTTGATAGACGGAAGCATAATCGAGCTTGATGCCCATGTTTTTGCACCAGAGTTTTACCTCGTCGGCTGTAAAGTTCGTGTCGTTATCAGTGATGATGCTGCGGGGGACGCTGTAACAGTGTTCAACCCCGGATATAAAGTCTATCACCGGTCCGGATTCCGCCGTCTTAACAGGCTTGGCCTCTATCCATTTGGTGAACTTATCCACCATGACCAGTAAGTATTTTTTCTTGTGGGTTCCACCTTTAAGGAGTCCAACCATGTCAAGCACCCAGACCGCGAAGGGCCAAGTGATGGGGATAGTTTGGAGGGCGGTGGGTGGCATATGGCTTTGGTTTGCAAAAAGCTGGCAACCGACACATCGTTGGACTAAGTCCTGAGTGTCTGCCCGGGCCGTCGGCCAATAAAAGCCTGTACGGAAAGCTTTGCTTACGAGGGTTCAGATTGGCTTTCCTCTTTGGAGATGCACCTTTGAAGGTTCTTCCCTTGCACTTTGGAGATGCACCTTTGAAGGACTCCGGTATTGCTTTTCTTATAAAGCTCTCCCTCATGGACTTTATAGGCTTTAGATTGCCGCACTATGCAGTATGCCTCGTTTTGGTCCTCTGGGAGTTCCTGCCTAGTAAGGTAGGCTAGGAATGGTTGTTTCCACGGTTGCGTGGGCTGAAGGTGTGATTTCATTGGCAGAGCCTCCAATTATGTCAGATTGTTCGGTGTCGGGCAATGCGGTTGGGTCCGGGCTGTTATTGTTCGGTTCCCCTTCCCATACTACGGATGGCTTGAACAACCTTTCCAGGAAGATGTTGGGGGGGGGGGACTACATCGCGTTTTGCGCCGATGCGTGCCAGGACATCTGCCGCCTGATTATTTTCCCGGGCTATATGGTGAAATTCAAGCCCTTCGAACCGAGCTAACATTTTTAAGACAGCGTTACGGTAAGCTGCCATTTTTGGATCCTTGGCATCGAAGTCTCCATTTATTTGGGATATCGCAAGGTTCGAATCCCCGCGCACCTCTAGGCGTTGGATGCCCATGGATACTTCCATCCGGAGACCGTGTAAAAGGGCCTCATATTCGGCTGCATTGTTGGAGTCTGTGTACATAATCTGGAGTACATATTGAACTGTGTCTCCTGTGGGGGACGTCAAAACGACGCCAGCCCCTAGACTGGCCAACACCTTAGAGCCGTTGAAATGCATGATCCAATTTGAATATGTGTCGTACTCTTTAGGGAGTTCGGCCTCCGTCCATTCTGCGACGAAGTCGGCCAAAACTTGCGACTTGATAGCTCGTCGTGGCTTATAGGTTATGTCTAACGGGAGGAGCTCAATGGCCCATTTTGCAATCCGGCCTGTTGCGTCACTGTTGTTTATAATATCGTTAAGTGGTACTTCCGAGGCTACTATTATTGAACACTCTTGAAAGTAGTGTCGCAGCTTCCGGGATGCCATGAATACCGCGTACGCAATCTTTTGATAATGTGGGTACCGTGATTTGCACAGAGTGAGGACAGTGGACACATAATAGACCGGCTTTTGAAGGGGGAATTTGTGTCCGTCCGTTTCTCGTTCGACGACGAGCACTGCTCTTACGACCTGATGTGTTGCTGCAATGTACAATAGCATTGGTTCGCCAATGTTTGGCGCGGCCAGGACTGGGTTTGTTGCCAATATGGCTTTTATTTCGTCGAGTCCGGCCGTGGCTGCATCCGTCCACTCGAAGTGTTCGGTGCGCCGAAGGAGGCGGTAGAGGGGTAGTGCCTTTTCTCCCAAGCGGGAGATAAAACGGCTTAGAGCCGCCACGCATCCGGTTAATTTTTGTATCTGTTTGAGGTCCTTTGGGATATCCAATTGTGACAGAGCTCGGATCTTGGCTGGATTTGCTTCAATTCCTCTACCGGATACAATGAAGCCCAATAGCTTTCTGGCTCGAACGTCGAAAACGCATTTTTCCGGGTTGAGCTTGATGTCGTATGTTTGGAGGTTATCAAATGTGAGCCTCAAGTCGTCTACTAGAGATTAGACATGTCTTGTTTTGACGACCACATCATCTACATATGCCTCCACTGTTTTGCCGATCTGGTTTGCCAGAGATGTCTGAATCATGCGCTGATACGTTGCGCCGGCGTTTTTGAGCCCGAAGGGCATTGTGTTGAAGCAGAATGGGCCGTATGGTGTGATGAATGCCGTTGCGGCTTGGTCTAACTCTGCCATCTTAATTTGATGGTAGCCGGAATATGCGTCGAGGAAACACAACGAATCGAGTCCTGCGGTAGCGTCGATAATTTGATAGATGCGGGGGAGGGGGAAGGGATCCTTTGGGAAAGCCTTGTTAAGGTCTTTAAAATCAACACACAGGCGCCAGGATTTGTCCTTCTTTGGTACCATCACCAGGTTTGCTAGCCAGTCCGGATGTTTTATATCTCTGATGAATCCGGCCACCAATAGCTTGGCTAGCTCCTCTCCCATGGACTATCTCTTAGGTTTGGAAAAACGCCGAAGAGCTTGTTTGACAGGTTTGAATCCTTTTAGGATATTTAAGCTGTGCTCGGCCAGCCTGCGTGGGATTCCTGGCATGTCTGAAGGGTGCCAGGGGAAGATGTCCCAGTTTTCACATAGGAAATCTCGCAGTGCGGCGTCTACATCAGGGTTTAATTGTGCCCCGATAGAAGCTGTTTTATTGGGGTCCGTTGGATGGACCTGGAATTTAACTATTTCGTCCGCTGTTTTAAAGGAGGTGGGCTTGGATCTTTTGTCGAGTATCACATCGTCCCTGTTCACTGTGGAGCGTAGCACACTCAGTTCCTCAGCCGCTAGGGCTTCGGATAGTGCCTCAGGGGCCAATGCGGTTGTCTTATTTTCGGCGCGGAGTGCTATATCCGGATCACTAACGAGAGTGATAATTCTGTTCGGCCAGGGCATCTTGAGCTTCATGTACCCGTAATGGGGTATTGCTTGGAAGGTTGTAATTAAACGCTTCCCGCCCTAGCAGGGCGTGGTATCCGCTGCTGAACGGGGCCACATGGAACGTGATCTCTTCGGACCTGTAATTATCCGGCGTGCCTAACACCATATCTAGTGTGATTTTTCCTGAACAGCACGCTTCCCGACTGGGGATTATTCCTCTAAAGGTTGTACTGCTTCGCTCAATGGGGTTCCAGTCTATTTCCATTTTTTGAAGGGTTTCCTCATAAATGAGGTTCAATCCGCTGCCTCCATCCATGAGTACCTTGGTGAGGCGAAAGCCGTCCACTATTGGACTGAGGACCAATGCGGCTGGTGCTCGGGTTGTTCGGAATTTAGATTCATCACTGGCATTAAAAGTAATAGCCGTGTCAATCCATGGGATTATTGTTGCTACTTGGTAGACTTCGGCAAGGCTGCGGAGTGTTCTTTTTCGCATATTATTTGATGCGGAAGTCTCGAAGACTATTAATACCATATTGGTGTCCTTGGGGTGGCTTTCTGTGGCCTCCTGAATTAGGAGATCTTCGCCAATTTTGCCACCTGCCGGAGTATCCAACATGATCTAAGGCTGTGGGTTGGTGTGGCGCCCTCTGTACTTTGAATTTTACAGGGTCCATTAAGCCATCCTTCCAGTACAGTTCCATGCCCTGTAGAGGGTTTTTGCTTTTTGGTGTTTGACCCGGGTGTCTGGCGATGATGCACCCTTTTATTTCGGACTGGGTTTGTTTTCAGGGCCGGACCGTCCCAAAATTTTATTTCGGTTTTCCAAGCGCTTTCCATCGCACAGTACTTTCGTACTATGGACGCCAAGTCAGTGAAGCGTGTAATATCACGGCGACTTATGGCGTTGAGGATTCCCTTGTTCGTGCAATTATTGCAGAAGATTGTGATCGCGTCTTCCTCGCGGCAATCCTTTATCCTGTTCCTAACCAGGAGGAATCTGGCCCAGTAATGATGTACTGTTTCTTCGGGCGTTTGCCTAATTTGGGATAAATCGCTTATGTTCGGGTGGGTGGGAGTAATTAAATCCGAAACCCTACCCAATTTGAGACTCGGAGACCGAGGAGTTTCCGAACTCGGAAATTTGGATTCTTGGTTGTTGTCCAATGAATCCAGCCCGTCGTCTGACTCTAAGTTCAGGTCTTGAGTGATATCCTCCCCTCCGCAGGTATCCGGCTTGGAGGGATCGGCAATCCGGACGTAGCTAGTCCTTAAGATAGACGAAGGGTCGCCGCACTGTCCCTCTATCACGGCAACATGATGGGTGACTTGAGGAGAGTTAATATCTCTCAGATCGGGTTTAGGCCCAATCTGGTCGTGATCCGTAGCGACTCCCAGGGCGGCGATGCGATCCAAGAGCTCGTTTATGGAGGAGAGCTCCATTGGATCTAACTGCTCGGCGAGTTCCGAGCGGACATGAAGATTGTTTTTTATGGCCCGAGAGGTCATCGTCAGCGAAGAAGCCGAACAGGCGGTCATAAGAAAACCACCTAGATGGAGAGTTTGGCCGACAGCCAAAGCTCCCTTAGCAACGGTGCTGTCTTTAAAGACGGGATGAGGCATCCTTCCTGATGGCGACGACACAAGGGAACTCTCAATGAAAGCACCAATGTCGGTGTCAAAACCGGCGGATCTCGGTTAGGGGGTCCCAAACTGTGCGTCTAGGCGGATGGTAACAGGAGACAAGGGACACGATGCTTTACCCAGGTTTGGGCCCTCTTGATGGAGGTAAAACCCTACGTCCAGCTTGATTAATATTGATGATATGGGTAGTACAAGAGTAGATCTACCACGAGATCAAGGAGGCTATTCCTAGAAGCTATCCTATGGTATGATTGTTATTTGTTGTCCTACGGACTAAAACCCTCCAGTTTATATAGACACCGGAGAGGGTTAGGGTTACATAGAGTCGGTAACAATGGTAGGAGATCTACATATCCGTATCGCCAAGCTTGCCTTCCACGCCAAGGAAAGTCCCTTCCAGACACGGGACGAAGTCTTCAATCTTGTATCTTCATAGTCTAGGAGTCCGGATGAAGGTATAGTCCGGCTATCCGGACACCCCCTAATCCGGGGCTTCCTCAATCACAAAGGAGATCAAGAAGTTGGAAGCAGCAGGTTTAGTGAGAGGAGTGCTCCATCCGACGTGGTTGGCCAATCCGGTAGTGGTGCGCAAGGCAAACGGGAAGTGGAGGTTGTGTATTGATTACACAGACATCAATAAGGCTTGTCCTAAGGACCCCTTCCCATTGCCGCGCATCGACCTGATTGTCGACTCCATGGCCGGGTGTGATCTGCTATCATTCCTCGATGCCTACTCGGGCTACCACCAGATCTTCATGACGAGAGAAGATGAAGAGAAGAAAAAATTCATCACCCCATGTGGTATGTATTGCTTTTCACGGATGCCTTTCGGGTTGAAGAGTGCTGGCTCGACGTTTGCGAGAGCAGTCCAAATTGGTTTTGAACCCCAGCTCCATTGAAATATGGAGGCATACATGGATGACATAGTGGTCAAAACCAAGGACGGGGCAACTCTTGTGCAAGATCTGGAAGAGACATTTGCCAACCTGCACAAGATCAACCTTAAGCTGAACCCTGAGAAGTGTGTCTTTGGCATTCCGTCTGGCAAGCTTCTCGGATTCTTTGTGTCACAGCGCGGGATCGAGGCAAACCCAGACAAAATCAAGGCTATTGAACAGATTGAGGCGCCCAAGCGGATCAAGGATGTGTGTCGGCTCACCGGCTGCGTCGCTGCCATGAGGTGATTCATCTCCAAGTCCGCCGAGCGCGCCCTTCCCTTCTTCAAGATCTTGAAGAAGGCAGGTCCGATCGAGTGGACCCCAGAAGCCGAGGTGGCGTTGCAGGATCTGAAGAAATACCTTTCCTCCACGCCAATACTGGTTGCACCTAAGCCACAGGAACCGTTGCTGCTGTACCTAGCGATAATGAATCAAGTGGTCAGCACCGCACTGGTGGCATAGAGGGAGGTCGACAAGGAGGTAGTGGCGACGGCAGAACCAGCGGACGGCGAGCCAAAGATTCCCCCGGCAGGACCTGGTGCCGGCAAGGCAAGGCCCCCGACAGAGTCTAACACCGTCGGGGCAACACCCGCATAGTCAAGCGAAGTGGTGCAGAAGAAGAAGATGATGCAGCACCCGGTTTACTTTGTTAGCTCCCTCTTGCAGGGGGCTAGGTCGAGGTACTCCGTTGTGCAGAAATTGCTCTTCGGCCTCCTTATGGCCTCGAGGAAGCTGCGACATTACTTCCAAGCCCACGAGATCACTGTCGTCACCCGCCTCCCGCTACAACGGATACTGCACAACCCAGATGTGACCGGAAGGATTGTGGAATGTGCCTTAGAGTTTTCAAGCTTTGGGTTGAAGTTTGAAATTACCTCAACAATCAAGAGCGGAATCTTGGCAGAGTTCATTGCGGAATGGACCTCAACACCTGACGAAGAAATCCAAGAGACTGTTCTCCCCGACAAGGAAGCGGACCGCGACTGGATCATGTACTTTGATGGGGCCTTCTCGCTGCAAGGCGTCGGTGCCGGTGTGCTGCTTGTCACGCCCACCGGAGAGCACCTCAAGTACGTCATCCAGATGCACTTTCCTAGGGAGATGTCCACAAACAACACTGCTGAGTACGAGGGGCTGCTTGCCGGTCTCAGGATCACGGCAGACCTCGGGGTGAAGAAGCTCATCGTCAGGGGTGACTCGCAGCTTATCGTCAGACAAGTCAACAAGGATAACCAGAGCCCATTGATGGAGGCCTACATAGAAGAAGTGAGGAAGCTGGAGGAGTGCTTTGACGGTATCCAAGCGGAGTACGTTCCCCGAGCGGAGAACGACATCGCCGATTACCTATCGAAGCGTGCTGCATTCAAGCTACTAGTGGAACCAGGTACCTTTTTGCTCCGGTTAACTCAGCCATCTGTCAAACCATCAACGGGGCAGAACAAGCGAAGGAAATCAGGTCCCGGCGAGTACTTTTCTACCGAGCCCCCTGGGGCTGCCGGTAAGGATGGTGCTGTGGACACTGAGCCTGCCAAAGAGCAACTGGCTTCGGCAGGGCGTCAAGCCCTGGCAGTGGAGACAACCGCTCCCATGGCAGAGGAAATGCCTTTGGTCCTTCCTGTCGAACCCCAGGCTCCGGCGTGGGTGCAGCATACTGTCCGATTCCACCAAACAGGGGAACTTCCTGAGGAGCAGGAAGAAGCGGAAAAAGTAGCCCGTGGGTCTGCCCTGTACCAGTTCGTCGATGACTTCCTGTACAGGAGAAGGCCGAACGCTGTGAAGTTGAAGTGCATCCCCCGGGAGGAAGGACTGGAGCTGTTTGCAGAGATACATGGAGGCATATGTGGCTCCCACATAGGGTCGAGGGCCCTTGACGGGAAGGCGTTCCGGCAAGGCTTCTTCTGGCCCACCGCCCTCCAGGATGCGACGACACTAGTTACCAAGTGTGAAGCGTGTCAGCTCCATTCAAAGAAGCTTCATCAACCAGCTCAAGCCCTTCAAACAATCCCTCTCTCCTGGCCATTCTCGGTCTGGGGGCTCGACATACTGGGCCCTTTCCCCCGTGCTGTCAGGGGCTTTGAGTACTTGTACGTTGCAATCGACAAGTTCACAAAGTGGCCAGAGGTGGAACCAGTGAGGAAGGTGACAGCACAGTCAGCCGTCAAGTTCTTCAAGGTACTAGTCTGCCGTATTGGTGTGCCAAACAGAGTTATCACCGATAATGGCACGCCATTCACAAGCCACACCTTCATACAGTACATTCAAGACCTCAGCAGCAAGGTCTATTTTGCTTCCGTGGCACACCCCCGGAGCAACGGCCAAGCAGAGAGGGCGAATGCTGAAGTGTTGCGAGGCCTAAGAACGAAGACCTTTGACAAGCTGCACAAGAGCGGAAGGCGCTGGATTGATGAATTGCCGGCGGTTCTTTGGTCGATCAGGACGACGCCAAATCGACCCACCGGTCAGACACCCTTTGCCCTAGTATACGGGGCGGAGGCAGTTCTCCCCACGGAACTCATATACGGGTCACCTCGAGTGCTCTCTTATGATGAGCTTGAGCAAGAGCAGTTGCGGCAAGATGACGCGGCACTCCTTGAGGAAGATCGTCTTCGGGTGGCTGTGAGAGCAGCGTGCTACCAGCAAGCCTTGCGCCACTACCATAGCCGCAAGGTTCATGCCTGAAGCTTTGAGGAAGCCGACCTTGTTCTTCGGTGCATTCAGTCGGCCAAGAATTCCAACAAGTTGATGCCGAAGTGGGAAGGCCCTTATCGGGTAATACGAGTCACCACGCCTGACGCAGACCGCCTGGAGACCGAAGATGATGTTCCAGTGAGCAACTCCTAGAACATCGAGCATCTTCGCAAGTTTTACCCATAAGGCGCGGCTTGCCGGGCCCCCCAACAAACCACCTTTTCTACAAGCCTTGCCGGCAAGGCATGTAACCCTTTGTACAAAGCCAGGCGCAGACCCTGAGCACAAATAAATGAAGCGTTGGCGCCCTAAGTTATAGCATGCATGCTAGGTCGAGTCTCTTCCTTGGTTAGGGTTGATAGTGCTTAGCGGCGACTAACCCCTAGCCTAGAGGTCGAGTGCCGCCTCTCTGTTATTTTCTGTCCTCCGGGGGCTGCAAGTACAAGGATCCAAGCACGGCAAGACAAGGTTGCCGGGGCTGCAGATCCAGATAAGTCCTTCATCCTCTGTCATGCATTTCAGAACGAAACTGGAGCATGTGAAACCTTGTTTTATCTCCGGCTACCGTGCTCCCCTTTTTCCTATATCTAAGGATTATCTCTTGGGTCCGGATTTGGTTTTAGCCGCGGCGGCAAGGAGAAAGAATGAGGAGCCTAAGCCCACTTCATCCTTGCCTCCGCCAAGAGCGCGAGAATGGTCGAGCGGAGTGGGAGGGACGACAAGGCATGTTGGCGGGCGAAAAAAGTTTATCTTAAATACTAACAAGGATTCGCTCCTTGTGGAAGGGTCTACCCGTGAACAAAAAACCCGTCAAACATCCCTTTTTCATTAAAAACATCCCATACAGGTACAGTTCATACGGAATGAAAAACATGAGCAAGAGGATTACAAGTTCTAAATTTAGCGAAGGCCCGCAGGCTTACAAACTAAAAAAGATATGAGATGCCCGTTATCCCTTTCTTGTCCCTCTCCTCAGGAGGTAGGTAAAGAAGGCTAAAGGGCAAACTGGGCGCCTAGGCAAGCTACGAGCAGCAGAAAGCACCAAGAGAACACCTCGGTGGCTACCCAAGGGTGGGCCGGTGATGATGGTGCCAGGAAAGGAGCTGGAAGACGAGGCGGCGGGACCGGCAATACGCGATGAAGGCGTCGGTGCCCGCATACTCTGAGTTGACGGCCTTGCCGCCCGCCCTCTTCCTCTTCCACAACCTCCCGACGCCAGCCGCCCAAGGAGACGACCCCGAAAAGTTCAAGGAGATGGCCCCTCCCCCGGCAAAACCCCGCCGGAGGAGTGGCCAGGTGCAGATGCTGCTGCTGCCGCACCCGCCCAGGCGTGGGGCGTTTGACGCCTAGTCGGACTCGTCCCCGTCATCTGCCCTGCTATCCTCCTCATCACTCTCGCTCGAGGAAGGGCTTCCATCGTCGAAGTCTCCGTTGAAGGAGCTCTCCACGCAACACTTCAGGCGAGTTCCAAACTCTCCGAAGACCTTGACGGAGAGCAGGCCATCCTCCATTAATTTGAAATAGAGGACGAGCCCCGCCGTCAGGCTGTGGACGCGAGCGAACGTCTTTCATCCACGGCAGAGGTACATGACCCGAGGAGCCGGGAAGTCGACGTCGACCCGTGTGCCCCCATTCCCACAGCCCCTCATGTGCAACCGGAGGGTCTGGGGCGCGTCACGCTCCATCACCCGAGGAAACGGGGCGGAGAGACGAAGAAGACGACGCGGAGGCCGGCGCAGCCTGATGAAGAACTTGCAGGGCTGGTCTTCAATGTGGCCCTCCATCGGGAAGGGCAACATTGGCGGGGGCAAGGCCGGCGCGTCGCCCCGTCCTCCTCTTCCCCGAGCACCACGACCTCTGCCGCGGCCTCGCCTGCGGCCTCGCCCCCTCCCCCTTCCCCTCGTGGCCGGCTCCACCACCGCGGGCTCAGGAGGAGGAGCGACGCGTTGTCGAGCGGCGACCCTCGCCGCCACCATCGAGGGACCGGGATTCCCCTTCTCCATGGCAGGTGGAAGGAAGAAGCAGAAGCATGAAGAGATGGATAATAGAAGAGTGAGGGATGCCATCCCCTCTTCCTTCTCCTTATAAAGGGACGGGACTAGGGCTCAGCCGCCACGCTTGGCCAATCCAGCCACTGGTGGTGCAGGGAATCAAGACCGACCCGCTGCCCCAACTAGCGACGACCCGGTTTCCCGCCTCCACTACTCGCCACCACAAGTGCATGGAGGACGCGTGGCGAACGTGCAGAACCAAGGGGACGGGTGAAGTGACCTCTACCCACCCCGTGATCTTGGGGTGTGGATGCCTTGAAGACCGCGACCCGGCCCCACGCAGTAAATGAGTCGGGCCTCCACGCCTCCCTCTTTTTATGGGGATGGCACGAACCGCCTCTGTAGTAAGATATGACGCATGCATGCGGAAAACGCCCCTCGCATGCCGCCCACGTCACGCACACCCCTCCACATAGTGCATTCGACGCGGGTCATGGGAAGCGCAGCGCGCGAAATGTTTTACCGCGGTAAAAACCGCCCCGCCTGCCCGCGCACCGTTTCGGGCCTGGCCCAACAACGTGTCGCGCTTATGTGTGGCCGAGGCAAGGGGATCCTGTCGGTGTACAAAAGAAGGGGCGCATCTTTGTACCCCTTTACCTGTGCACAGGAAGTCGGAGCCACACCCGTGGCCACACCAAGCAGAACAGGGGAGGTGAACCAAGGTAAAACCAAAGCCCAAGACAGCCAAAGCAACGCCAAGACCGAGACCAGAAAGAAGCGTAGAGGCGAAGCAGGTTCCCCCGGCAAGATCATTGCCGGGGGCAGCCTCAGCGGCCCCGATAAAGCCCTTGCCAGGGCGGTTGGCCCGCGCCAGCAGAGTGAGCCACCCTCGAGCCCACGGGTTCCAAGTCAACCAACCACGTTGGAACTATGGCTCGGGAGGCACCTCCATGGTGGCATGCAGATCTTTATGAAGACAAGGAATGTTCAAGATCAGATGAGGATTGAAAGACGACGATCCTCGGTAAGATCCTTGCCGAGGAGAACCACAAGACCCTAGGCAAGATACTTGCCGGGGACGACAGCGTGCCACGGCAAGACGCTTGCCGGGCCACCCGGCAAGGCTCTCACTGAGGGCGCCAGCAGAGCCACTGCCAGGCCTGCACCAACCAAGTCTCCACCGCCGTTCGCATGCAGCTGCCAGCCCAACCAGCTGGGCAGGCACCTGCGTGGCAACATGCAGTTCTAGGCCAACTCAGCAGGCGCCTACGCGGCGGCATGCAGATCTTCGTGAAGACTCTACCACCGCGCCACCTCAGCTGCCTGCCTGCCTACATGGCGCTTCATGCGTCGCTGGCTAGGGCGCGTGTCGAAGCAAGGAGGAGCGGAAACGGATGGGATGGGCCTCGCTCCCGCCCCCGATAAAGCTAGGGGACACCTCAGCGGTGCATTAAATGCCTCTTGTCCTGTAATACGAGTGATAGGCTCGCAGTACTGTACGCCTTTCCGCCTCCTGTGTGCCACTGTGGCAGCCCCTTTCGACTATAAAAGGAGGCCCATGGCATACTAGAAAAGGATTCGGCTCTCTGAAACGGCACAACCACCATAGCTAGTTCGAGAGCTCGAGAACACTCAATACATCCACAAAAGCAGGAGTAGGGTTTTACGCATCCTTGCGGGCCGAACCTGGGTAAACGATCCTTGTGCTGATTACTATTCCTGCTCTTCTTGCAACCCTGCGCCCCGGCATCTGTAGTAGGGATTCTTGTGATCCCATAGGTGTCGTTCCACACGGCACCAATCCATGCCTAGTATTATATCCATCCTTGTGATTCCAAAATAATGAGGTCGGGGGGGAAACATGCTTACCAATGGTCAATGGCAACTGGCAACACCATCGGCTAGCCATATATTCCGCTCCTGGTGAGCTCACTAACATGGGTAACCTAAGGGCTTAGGTTGGCAATTCAAACTTGTCCACAAATCCCCTAGATTTGTATGAATGTGATGCACCAGTGTCAAAAAGAACAAGGGCTGTAAATGACTTAATCAAAAACTTACCAATAACTGCGTCAGGCTGTTCTTCAACTTCCTCAACGTTAAAGTGCTTCACCTGACCTCTAGTGAAGGGATTTGGCTTCTTCCCTGAGCTTCCATTGCCATTACCATTCTTTGCTTCACGACACTAGGTGGCGTAATGTCTAGTCTTCCCGCACTTGAAACAAGTAATGTGACTCAGATCCTTCTTGGCGGGTGTAGTGGGGTCGAAACGGTTCTGACTGTAGTTTCCTCCAGTCCCATTACCATTCTTAGGGCCATTGTGGTTGTGTGAATTTCCTCCATTGTGGGAATGGCCTCCATCGTTATGTCCTCCATGGGTATGAGTGTGTCGTCCCGAGTACGGGGTATAGCGGGGTTTCTGCTAAGCTCCAGACTTGTACCTCCCCTGTCCATACTTCTGCTTGCGGTTTTCTATCTGCTTCTACTTGCCTTCAATCATGAGGGCCCTGTCTACCAGCTCTTGGTAGTTGGTGAATGTTGCCACCATCAACTGCATACTCAGCTCATCATTCAGTCCCTCAAGTAACTTTTCCTGCTTCGCAGCATCTGTGGCCACATCATCTGGGGCGTAGCATGCTAACTTGCTGAACTCATCCACGTACTGCGCCACAATACGATTTCCCTGGCTTAAGTTGCGAAACTCACGCTTATTCATACTCATGGCTCCAGCCGAGACATGTGCAGTGCGGAAGGCATGTTGAAACTGATCCCAAGTAACATTGGCCACGGGGAAAGTGGCGGTGTAATTCTCCCACCATGAGGTTGCGGGTCCATCCAGTTGATGTGCGTCAAAGCGCACCTTCTTGGGATACGTGCAACCTGCGGTGGTCATCTCCCATCCAATCTTGCGGAGCCAGTCATCAGCAACAATCGGCTCGGTGCTGTGATAACCCACAAGTATAAGTGATCGCAATAGTTTTGGAGGGTAGAGTATTCAACCCAAATTTTTTCTTTCGACACAAGGGGAGCCAAAGAATATTCTCAAGTATTAGCAGTTGAGTTGTTAATTCAACCACACCTGGATAACTTAATATCTGTAGCAAAGTATTTAGTAGCAAAGTAGTATGGAAATAAAGGTAACGGTGGCAAAAGTAATAGTAACAACTTTGTAGTAATTGTTATAACATAGGGTGACACATAACTAGCTCCAATTCATTAATGTAACGTAGGCATGTATTCCGAATATAGTCATACGTGCTTATGGAAAAGAACTTGCATGACATCTTTTGTCCTACCCTCCCGTGGCAGCGGGGTCCTATTGGAAACTAAGGGATATTAAGGCCTCCTTTTAATAGAGTACCGGACCAAAGCATTAACACTTAGTGAATACACGAACTCCTCAAACTACGGTCATCACCGGTAAGTATCCCGATTATTGTCACTTCGGGGTTAACGGATCATAACACATAATAGGTGACTTTAGACTTGCAAGATAAGATCAAGAACTCATATATATATATATATATATATATATATATATATATATATATATATATAAATATATTCATGAAAACATAATAGGTTCAGATCTGAAATCATGGCACTCGGGCCCTAGTGACAAGCATTAAGCATAGCAAAGTCATAGCAACATCAATCTCAGAACACAGTGGATACTAGGGATCAAACCCTAACAAAACTAACTCAATTATATGGTAAATCTCATCCAACCCATCACCGTCCAGCAAGCCTCGATGGACTTACTCACGCACGGCGGTGAGCATCATGAAATTGGTGATGGAGGAAGGTTAATGATGATGACGGCGACAGATTCCCCTCTCCGGAGCCCCGAACGGACTCCAGATCAGCCCTCCAGAGAGAGATTAGGGCTTGGCGGCGGCTCCGTATTGTAAAACGCGATGAATCCTTCTCTCTGATTTTTTTCTCCCCGAACGTGAATATATAGAGTTGGTGGTGAGGTTGGTGGAGCTCCAGGGGGCCCACGAGGCAGGGGCGCGCCTAAGGGGGGTAGGCGCGCCCCCACCCTCGTGGATAGGGTGTGGGCCCCCTGGCCTTGATTCTTTCGCCAGTATTTTTATATGTTCCAAAAGTATTATTCATGAAGTTTCAGGTCATTCCGAGAACTTTTATTTGTGCACAAAAATAACACCATGGCAATTCTGCTGAAAACAGCATCAGTCCGGGTTAGTTCCATTCAAATCATGCAAGTTAGAGTCTAAAACAAGGGCCAACGTGTTTGGAAAAGTAGATACGACGGAGACGTATCAACTCCCCCAAGCTTAAACCTTTGCTTGTCCTCAAGCAATTCAGTTGATAAACTGAAAGTGATAAAGAAAAACTTTTACAAACTCTGTTTGCTCTCGTTGTTGTTAATATGTAGAGCCAGCATTCAAGTTTTCAGCAAACATTATGAACTAACCATTTTCACAATAACATTTAGGTCTCATGTTTACTCATATAAATGGCATAATCAACTAGCGAGCAATAATAATAAATCTTGGATGACAACACTTTCTCGAAACAATCATAATATGATATAACAAGATGGTATCTCGCTAACCCTTTCTGAGACCACAAAGCATAAATGTAGAGCACCTTTGAAGATGAAGAACTGACTAAACATTGTAATTCATGGTAAAAGAGATCCAGTCATAGTCATACTCAATATAAATTAATAGTAATGAGTGCAAATGACAGCAGTGCTCTCCAACTGGTGATTTTTAATAAGAGGATGATGACTCAACATAAAAGTAAATAGATAAGACCTTTGCAGAGGGAAGCAGGGATTTGTAGAGGTGCCAGAGTTCGGTTTGAAACAGAGATAAATAATATTTTGAGCGGCATACTTTCATTGTCAACATAACAACCGAGTGATCTCGATATCTTCCATGCTACCCACATTATAGGCGACTCCCAAATAGAATGGTAAAAAGTTTATACTCCCCACCACCAACAAGCATCAATCCATGGCTGGCCCGAAACAACAGGTGCCTCCAACTAACAACAGTCCTGGGGGAGTTTTGTTTGCATTTATTTTGATTTGATTTGAGCATGGGACTGGGCATCCCGGTGACCAGCCATTTTCTCGTGAGTGAGGAGCGGAGTCCACTCCTCTTGAGAATAACCCGCCTAGCATGGAAGATACAGACAAGCCTAGTTTATACATGAGCTATTCGAGCATACAGAACAGAATTTCATTTGACGGTTTAGAGTTTGGCACATACAAATTTACTTGCAGCGGCAGGTAGATACCGCATATAGGAAGGTATGGTGGACTCATATGGAATAACTTTTGGGTTTATGGAAGTGGATGCACAAGCAGTATTCCTGCTTAGTACATGCGAAGGGTAAAACAAGAGAGGTCGAGTTCATACCAGCTTCTCTGATCTCAATCAGTCCATCATACATCGTCATTATTGCCTTTCACTTGCACGACCGAACGGTGTGAGTAATAATAATAGTGCATGTGCATTGGACTAAGATGGAATCTGCAAGCATCTGATACAAAGGAGAACACAAGGTAGCATGGGCTCCTGGTTAAGTCAACAACAATGCATATAAGAGCCACTTCAACATTTTCATCATGGTCTTCTCCTCTCGACCCCCAAAGAACAAGAAAAGAAATAAAACTATTTACACGGGAAAGCTCCCAACTAACAAATGAAGAACGAGAAATCTTTTTGGGTTTTCTTTCAATTACTACTACAGGCATGGAAAGTAAACTAGCTAAAAGCTACAACTAATCTTTTTGGTTTTTCTTAAGGTTATTCAAACACACAAGAAGAAAGCGAGAAAAAGAAAATAAACTAGCATGGATATTACAATGAAAAAGTATGAGCACTGACAACTAGAATGAGTGTGTGAACATGAATGTAATGTCGGTGAGAAATACGTACTCCCCCAAGATTAGGCTTTTGACCTTAGTTGGTCTATGCCCAAGGATCAAAGTTGTAGTTGGAGTCGTACTGAGATGCAGCAACTATTGCCTCATGAGCTGCAGCTTGGACGCGAGCTGCCTCCGTCCTCCTCTCATACTCGTTCGCCTCCTCCCTGGTTATAACATATCTCCCTTTTGCCTGAAACTCAAAGAAAGTAGGAGCAGGGAGAGCAACATGGACAGTGCAGCGCCTGTCAAACATTAGTCGGTACTGGAGAGGCTATTCATTACTCTCAATAAATTGATGGCGAACCATACCATTATAATCTAAATCAGCGGGAGGAAATTCCATATCATTTTCATGTATGGGTATCTCAAGAAAATTAGCTACACGAGTTGCATAAATTCCTCCAAACAAATCTCCATTAGTACTGTTATTATGCAACCTACGTGTGACAATGGCCCCCAAGTTGTATTGTTTATCTCCTAATACGGCACTCTTGAGAACACTAAGGTCAGGAACACACATGTGACATGCCTCGTCCTTGCCGTTAATGCATCTACCTATAAAGAGAGCAAAATAATGTATAGCAGGAAAATGAATGCTCCCTATGGTAGCTTGTGTTATCTCTCTAGATTCCCCCACAGTGATGCTAGCAAGAAAATCTTTAAACTCAGGTTTGCGAGGTTCACTAGCACTACCCCATTGCGGGAGTTTAGAAGCAGTATTAAAATCTTCTAAGTCCATGGTATAAGATGTATTATAGAGATCAAATAGGACAGTGTGAGAATTGCATGAAGATGTAAATTTGAACCTTCTCAAAAAGGAATCAGTTAGGTGATAATACTGAGGGCACTTATCTAGCATGAACCCTCGAGTTCAGCATTACGCACATATGTGTCAAATTCCTCCTTAATTCCTGCTGGGACCATGAAATCTTCTGATGGGCATTCACAAGGCTGCACTTGAGCTTCTCTTGGTAGTTCATGGTCCGGCTCACGTATTGCGTACCTGGGTCCTTCCTTTCTTGAAGAACCACCTTGGTACATTTTCCTAAACATATTTCTTTCTCTGAAAATTTTCTGAAAATTTTAGTAACTCAAAATAAAAGTGAACCAAACAAAACAAAATTGATAGCAACTACTCCCACAAGTGCCTAGAGACTATATCATGCATTAGAACTACTTGGGACCAAATAAATTTGACATGCAAGCTCAAGAACAGGGTCACCTAAGTAGAAAAAATTTACAGGGAATAAAGCACTAGAACAAAAACTAATTGGACCATTGGAGGAGTCACATACCGAAGAACAATCCCCCGAAGCAGTTTTGTGAGTGGAGCTTTGAGAAAGGAGATCGAAAATAGCAGCAGGATGAGCTAAAACTTGTGCTTGAGCTGGTTGGTGATTTGTTTTGGGAGGAAGAAGGAGTGTGTGGGTGCTGGAATAAGTGGAGGGGGCCACCAGGGGCCCATAAGGTAGGGAGCGCGCCCAAGGGTTGGGCGCGCCCTGGACCCTCGTGGCCAAGTGCTGGCTCCCCCTGATGTGTTGTCAGTGCCAGATATTCTCAAATATTCTAGAAAAAAAATCATATTTCATTTTCGGGGCATTTGGAGAACTTTTATTTTCAAGGTATTTTTTATTGCAAGGATAATTCAGAAATCAGACAGAAAGTACTATTTTTGCTTTATTTAATCTAAATACAAAAACTAAAAGGAGGGTATAGAAGGTTGTGCTTTCTAACTTCATCCATCTCATGCTCATCAAAAGGAATCCAATAACAAGGTTGATCAAGTCTTGTTAACAAACTCATTCTGAATCGCATGAAACTGGAGAATCTTCGAATAGCACTAGGTTACCTCAACGGGGATATGCACATCCCCAATAATAAGAATATCATATTTCGTCTTGACAATAGGAAGTGGAAATTCAAAACATCCAATAGTAATCATTGGATTTTTCCAATAGAATTGATACTATGGACTTGAGATTGTTTCTCGGAAAGTGTACCATATGCGCATTACCATTGACATAAAAAGTGACATTGCCTTTGATGCAATCAATAACAGCGCCTGCAGTATTCAAAAAGGGTCTTCCAAGGATAACGAACATACTATCGTCCTCGGGAATATCAATAATAACAAAGTCCGTTAAAATAGTAACGTCTGCAACCACAACAGGCACATCCTCGCAAATACCGACAGGTATAGCGGTTGATTTATCAGTCATTTGCGGAGATATTTCAGTAGGTGTCAACTTATTCAAATCAAGTCTATGATATAAAGAGAGAGGCATAACACTAACACCGGCTCCAAGATCACATAAAGCAGTTCTAACATAGATTCTTTTAATGGAGCATGGTATAGTTGGTACTCCTGGATCTCCAAGTTTCTTTGGTATTCCACCTTTAAAAGTATAATTAGCAAGCATGGTGGAAATTTCAGCTTCCGATATCTTTCTCTTATTTGTAACAATTTCCTTCATATACTGAGCATACGTATTCATTTTAAGCATATCAGTCAAACGCATAGGCAAAAAGATAGGTCTAATCATTTCAGCAAAGCGGTCAAAATCCTCATCATCCTTTTTCTTGGATGGTTTGCGAGGAAAAGGCATGGGTTTCTGAACCCATGGTTCTCTTTCTTTACCGTGCTTCCTAGCAACAAAGTCTCTCTTATCATAATGTTGATTCTTTGATTGTGGGTTATCAAGATCAACAGCAGGTTCAATCTCTACATCATTGTTATTGGTAGGTTGAGCATCAACTTGAACATCATCATTAACATTATCACTAGGTTCATGTTCATTACCAGATTTTGTTTCAGCATCAGAGATATAAATATCATTGGGATTCTCCGGTGTGTCGATAACAGGTTCGCTAGAAGCATATAAAGTCCTATCATTTTTCTTTTTCTTCCTCTTAGAAGGACTAGGTGCATCAACATTAGTTCTCTGAGAATCTTGCTCAATTCTCTTAGGGTGGCCCTCAGGATACAAAGGTTCCTGAGTCATTTTACCCCCTCTAGTCATAAATCTAACAACATTATCATTTTTCTTATTATTTAATTCATTGAGCAAATCATTTTGATCTTTAAGCAATTGTTCTACTTGAGTGGTAACCATAGAAGCATGTTTACCAATGAGTTTAAGTTCACCTTTAACGCTAGACATATAATCAGTGAAGTGTTCAGTCATATAAGCATTTCGTTTCAAATGTCTACCAACTTAAGCATTGAAGTTTTCTTGTTTAACAGTAAAATTATCAAACTCATCTAAGCATTGGCTAGCAGACTTATTACGAGGAATATCACCTTCATCAAATCTATAGAGAGAATTTACCTTTACTACCTGTGTCGGGTTATCAAGACCATGTATTTCTTCAATAGGTGGTAAATTCTTAACATCTTCATCTTTAATACCCTTTTCTTTCATAGATTTATTTGCCTCTTGCATATCTTCAGGACTGAGATATAAAATACCCCTTTTCTTTGGAGTTGGCTTAGGAGTTGGTTTAGGAAGTGTCCAATTATTTTCATTAGTCAACATATTATTCAATAGCAACTCACCTTGATCAACTGTTCTTTCCCTGAAAACACAACCAGCACAACTATCCAGGTGGTCTCTAGAAGCATCGGCTAGTCCATTATAAAAGATATCAAGTATTTCATTTTTCTTGAGAGGATGATCAGGCAAAGCATTAAGTAATTGGAGAAGCCTCCCCCAAGCTTGTGGGAGACCATCTTCTTCAATTTGCACAAAATTACATATTTCCCTTAAAGCAGCTTCTTTCTTATGAGCAGGGAAATATTTAGCAGAGAAGTAATAAATCATATCCTGGGGACTACACACACAACCAGGATCAAGAGAATTAAACCATGTTTTAGCGTCACCCTTTAATGAGAACGGAAATAATTTAAGGATATAGTAGTAGCGACTTTTCTCATCATTATTGAACAGGGTGACTATATCATTCAATTTAGTAAGATGTGCCACAACAGTTTTAGATTCATAGCCATAAAAAGGATCAGATTCAGCCAAAGTAACTATCTCAGGATCAACAGAGAAATCATAATCCTTATCACTAATACAGATAGGTGAAGTAGCAAAAGCAGGGTCATATTTCATTCTAGCATTCAAAGATTTTTCTTTAAGCTTAGCTAATAATTTATTAAGATCATATCTATCATTGCAAGCAAGAAAGTCTCTAGCATTTTCTTCATCCATAACATAACCCTCATGCACAACAGGCAATTCATATCTAGGGGAGAGTCTTCATCATCACTTTCATCAGTATTATCGGTTTCAATAAATTCATTCTCTCTAGCCCTAGCAAGTTGTTCATCAAGAAATTCACCTAATGGCACAGTAGTATCAAGCATAGAAGTAGTTTCATCATAAGCATCATGCATAGCAGAAGTGGCATCATCAATAACATGCGACATATTAGAATTAATAGCAGAAGAAGGTTTAGGGGGCGCAAGCATACTCAAAACAGAAGGTGAATCAAGTGTAGAGCTAGATGGTAGTTCCTTACCTCCCCTCGTAGTTGAGGGAAAAATCTTAGTTCTTTCGTCTTTCAAGTTCCTCATAGTGACCAGCAGATATAAATCCCAAGTGACTCAAAGAATAGAGCTATGCTCCCCGGCAACGGCGCTAGAAAATAGTATTGATAACCCACAAATATACGGGATCGCAACAGTTTTCAAGGGTAGAGTATTTAACCCAAATTTGTTGATTCGACACAAGGGGAGCCAAAGAATATTCTCAAGTATTAGCAGTTGAGTTGTCAATTCAACCACACCTGGATAACTTAATATCTGCAGCAAAGTATTTAGTAGCAAAGTAGTATGGAAGTAACGGTAACGGTGGCAAAAGTAATAGTAGCAGCTTTGTAGTAATTGTAACAGTGGCAACATAAAAGTAACTAAGCAAAGAGAAATATGTGAAAAGCTCGTAGGCATTGGATCGATGATGGAGAATTATGCCAGATGTGATTCCTCATGCAATAGTTATAACATAGGGTGACACAAAACTAGCTCCAATTCATCAATGTAATGTAGGCATGTATTCCGAATATAGTCATACGTGCTTATGGAAAAGAACTTGCATGACATCTTTTGTCCTACCCTCCCATGGCAGCGGGGTCCTATTGGAAACTAAGGGATATTAAGGCCTCTTTTTAATAGAGTACTGGACCAAAGCATTAACACTTAGTGAATACACGGACCCCACAAACTACGGTCATCACCGGTATGTATCCCGATTATTGTCACTTCGGGGTTGACGGATAATAACACATAATAGGTGACTATAGACATGCAAGATAGGATCAAGAACTCACATATATTCATGAAAACATAATAGGTTCAGATCTGAAATCATGGCACTCGGGCCCTAGTGACAAGCATTAAGCATAGCAAAGTCATAGCAACATCAATCTCAGAACATAGTGGATACTAGGGATCAAACCCTAACAAAACTAACTCAATTATATGGTAAATCTCATCCAACCCATCACCGTCCAGCAAACCTACGATGGAATTACTCACGCACGGTGGTGATCATCATGAAATTGGTGATGGAGGAAGGTTGATGATGATGACGGCGACGGATTCCCCTCTCCGGAGCCCCGAACGGACTCCAGATCAGCCTTCCCGAGAGAGATTAGGGCTTGGCGGCGGCTCCGTATCGTAAAACGCAATGAATCCTTCTCTCTGATTTTTTTCTCCCCGAACGTGAATATGTAGAGTTGGAGTTGAGGTCGGTGGAGCTACAGGGGGCCCACGAGGCAGGGGGCGCGCCAAGGGGGTAAGCACGCCCCCACCCTCATGGACAGGGTGTGGGCCCCCTGGCCTTGATTCTTTCGCCAGTATTTTTTATATATTCCAAAAATATTCTCCGTGAAGTTTCAGGCCATTCCGAGAACCTCTATTTCTGCACAAAAATAACACCATGGCAATTTTGCTGAAAACATTGTCCGTCCGGGTTAGTTCCATTCAAATCATGCAAGTTAGAGTCCAAAACAAGGGCAAAAGTGTTTGGAAAAGTAGAT
The DNA here is from genome assembly GCA_032464435.1 of Aegilops umbellulata. NCBI lineage: Eukaryota > Viridiplantae > Streptophyta > Magnoliopsida > Poales > Poaceae > Aegilops > Aegilops umbellulata. The sequence continues at coordinate 151,204,312 of CP136058.1, read as the reverse complement.
ACGATGGAGACGTATCATGCTGCTAGAGAACACCGGCGTATTCAACCTTAGAAAGCGGGCTAAGTTGTCAACTCGGGGTGGTGGCGGTGGGTTGTTGTTTTTTTGACTGGTAACTGTAGGGAAAACCCCCCCCCCCCACAGCATTCAGAATTTATTAATAGCGCAAGGGACAATACAATACATGGATTACAAGAGGTAATCTATACAGGAATAGAGAGAAAAGAACTACACTAAGAGACTAGATTACAAAACCTCAAGGAGGCAAGAAGGAAATCCATCTAAGCAGCTCCTCCTTATATCTTTGCTTGATTCTATGTTGCATGAGTGTAATATCATGGATGAAGGCACATCTCCATCTATTAAAACTTTGCCTCTCATGCCTGAAGACTCTAGCATTTCTCATTATCCAAATATTCCAGCACGCAACAAAAACAACCTCAGTAAAGAAAGGTTTAGCAAAGTCTTGCTTAGCTTGCATGACAATTGTGGACATATCCTCTCCAGGTGGCCATAATATTTGGAGGTAATTCCATATTCTCACACTGAAATTACACTCAAAAAATAAGTGGTTTCTGGTCTCACGTGTCCCCAAAGGACAGAGAACACAGTTGACCCCATCCTCTAGATGCCAGTGCCTTCTTTCAACCATATCTTTGGTATTCAGTCTATCCATGATTAACATCCAAGCAAACACCTTGATTTTCATTGTACAGGAAGATCTCCAAATCCATAAAAGGAGAGGATTGAAAGACATTTGGGAATGCACAAATGAATAGAACAGTTTGGGCTTAAAAGGTTGGCTGGATCCCTGCCAGAACCAGATGTCATTTGCTTCCACTTCCCTATTACAATTGGCCATCATGTTTTGCACAGTCATATACTCCTGGTAAGCCTGTGCAGACAAAGGTAAATGGAACAACTCTGTGAGACTCTGTGAATGGAAAGCCTCAGAGACAGTAATCCAGGCAACTTTGACATATGAAAATAGCCTTGGAAATCTGGTTTGCAAGGTGATTGATGTTTCATCTATCTTCCACTTATCAGACCAAAATAAAGCAGAAGTCCCAGAGTTGATCTGAACCCAAGTTGTGCACCTAAAATGATCCAGCAATTTACTTATATCCTTCCACCAATAGGAACCACAACTGTCGGTCCCCTGTGGTACAGAACAGTGGTAATATGTATCCCATATAAGTGAAACCCATGGCAAGTCCAACCTGTTCAGGAATTTGTGCAGATGTTTCAGCAAGAGAGCCATATTTTGCACACCCAGATTTAAAATTCCCAGCCCTCCTTTGTTTTTGGGCCTACAAATTAGGTCCCAGGCTGCCAGGGATGGTGAGGGATCATCTCTATGTTTTCTCCACAAGCATTGCCTTTGTATTCTCTCCAATTGCTTTAATATCCCTGCAGGAACAAGGAGGCTGCCAAGATAGAATATGGGCATGGAAGACAGTGCAGAGTTTAAGAACTGTAGCCTTTCCCCCTGGTTTAAGAAAGAAGAACTAGCTGACATTCTTCTCTCCATACAATCCACAAGGGGCATAAAATCCACCATTTTTGGTCTGGTAGTACCCACAGGTAGCCCAAGATATGTGAAGGGCATCTTGCCCACCTGACAACCAAAGGCTGCAGCCAAACTGGTGGTAGTGTTCTCATCCACATTAATGGGAACCATGGAAGATTTGTGGTAGTTCACCACTAGCCCTGTAGAGGTGGAAAACACATGTAGCATGTCCTTGAGAGCCAAAATTTGAGCTTTGTCTGCTGGTAGAATGATTAGGGTATCATCAGCATACTGAACTATAGGATAATCTTGGTCATGGCATGGAATTGGCAGCTTTAATATTCCCCTTTTGAACATATCATTTACTACTGATTGCAAGAGGTCAGCAGCAATTACAAAAAGCAATGGTGAAAGGCAGTCTCCTTGCCTAACTCCCTTTTTACAAAGGAATTGTCTACCAGGTACTCCATTTAAAAGGACAGATGAAGTTCCAGTTGATAGCAATTGCTTGACCCAAGAAATCCATTGTTGATTAAATCCCTTGTGCTTGAGAATTAACAGAATAGCTTCATGCTCAATGGAGTCAAAGGCTTTCTCAAAATCCAATTTAAGAATAACAATAGGTCTCTTTGACTGATGGCATTGGTGCAGATATTCAAGTGTCCAGCCAATACAATCCTGAATTGTCCTACTTTTAATAAAACCATATTGATTCTTATGTATACATTCCATAATGATCCTCTGAAACCTGTTAGCAGCCATTTTGGACAGAAATTTGAGGCCCATCCCAGTCAAAGAGATTGGCCTATAATCTCCAACACCTTCAGGGGCCAGTTTTTTGGGTATGAGTGTAATGAAAGAGCCATTTATATTCTCCAGGTTTGCAGTACCATTGTGGAAGGCTTCATCTAGCTCATAAAAATCCTGACAAATAATGTGCCAACATTTCTTGAAGAATAACCCATTAAAACCATCTGGGCCAGGGGCCTTATCAGTGGGCATTTGCTTGACAGTATCATCCATTTCCTCTTTTGTAAATGGTTCTGTTAAGAAATCTAGCCCATCTACTGGCTTGAGCAAAACATTCAGGTCAAAACCCATTACTATACCGGCAGAAACTCCCATTCTATTTTTGAAACAATTCCATATGATGCCCTCCATCTGTGCATGACTGGAGACCACAGTCCCATCAATATCTGTTAGAGAAGCAATGGAATTTCTTCTATGCCTCTCAGTGGCCATAGCATGGAAGAATTTGGTATTTTCCCCACCAAGTTTAATATACCTGATTGTACACCTCTTCTTCCAGTATATAAACTGGATATGTAAGAGTTTTTCCACATGAAGTTTCACCACCTGCCTGAAGTTAAATTCAGGTCTATATAAAGGTCTAACCTCTTCAAGGCCATCTAAACACAGAATGACTTCATTGCATTTTGAGATCAACACTTTTATCTTAGAGATACTCATCTGCCATCTCTTAAGGGCCCCTCTCAGGGTTTTGAACTTGTCTGCAATTCTAGCTGTGATATGAGATTTGTGGGATGGCTTCTGCCAAGCCTGTTGGACACATTGCATAAACCCCTCAAGCTCAACCCAATAGTTCTCAAACCTAAATATAGAAGATTTAGGAATAGAAGTCTTAATAGTGACCACACATGGCACATGGTCAGATGCAGTTCTGGCCAGGGGTAACACTTTAGTCATGGGATATGAAGAGATCCAATCAGCAGAAGTAAAAAACCAATCTAACTGCTCTAGCAAGGGATTATCCTGCATATTGGACCATGTGTAAGATCTCCCCTTAAGGGGAAGCTCCAGCAGTCCAAGGTGTGCAATTATTTCATTGAAAATGAAAATATCATTCAGATCACCACCAGGTAGATTTCTATTCTCCAGAGATCTCATGAAGTTAAAATCGCCCACCAAGAGCCAGTTATCTCCCATTGGAATTTGTAGGTTATATAACCAGTTGACAAAATTGACCCTGGCTTCCCCTTGGCATGGACCATACATAGAAACAAGGGACCAGTGTTCATTATTTTGCTTGGAGACAAACTGAATTACAACCGCAAACTGTTGAATTTCAACTACAGTCCCCCAGAAGACAGAAGAATTCCACACTATCAAAATGCCCCCAGAAGCACCCACAGAAGGGGAGAAAGCAAATCTATCAAATCTTTTAGGGCAAAAGGATCTAATAGATCTGAAATCAAAAGAATCACATTTGGTTTCTTGGAAGCAGGCAATAACACACTGACTTTCCTCCAACTTTTGTCTGACAGCTCTTTGCCTAGCTTCAGAATTTAGACCCCTAACATTCCAGCATAAAACACTCCAGTTCTTACAGGAATTACTCATTTACACCAAAAGTATCAAATAGAATAGTTTGATGGCACCTAATGCCACCACCCTCAACAAGCACACATGTCCAGCATGATTCTTTTAAATTATTACAAACAGTACCAAAAGAGAAGAACCATAATAAACAGAATAACTGCCACCTCCAACTAGCCATTTGACAGCTAAACATTTGCAGTACTGGTCTTTGGAGTTGAGGGATCAGCCATAAGCTGCTCCACTGTAATCAGATCATCAGCAATTCCCAGCTCCTGGCCAATCTGCTGCAGTTTGGATATGGGAGTAGGTGGTGGAAGATCTTCAACTTGCTCATCCTGCATGTTCTGAGTCACTGTAGCTGAGAAGGGCTTGGCCTTGGGTTTCCTCCTTTTTGGCTGCATTGGGAGCTCCTGAAAAGTTATCTTGAAGCCATCTCTCTGCAAAGATCCTCGAGTGCACCTTCTTACTGAGGTTTCTACCACTGGAGTGAGGGCCATGGTTTTCCTGGGCCTTCTGACCTTTCTCTGCTCTTCAGGTTGCTCAGGTGGCTCATTAAACTACATCAAGGCATTTTGCTGTTGGATCAACTAAGTGAGCTCCGACAGGAATACGAATCCGGGGTCATGTCTCGGAGGTATGTGATAGGTTTATAGGGGTGAGAACATAATAGAATAGGGTCTAAAGAGATATTTCACTACCCATATGCACATGAGACAAACATATTAAATTCACACCACTCAATTGAAACAAGATTCATACAATTGATCTAAGCTCCCGTTACAAAATCTCGCAACGATTTCTAACTACTTGGAAGAATACCAATAGTGATATGGTGGTCGACTAGAAGTTTTGATCGGTGGAAGACTCCATAATATCTGCTCCAGCTTCGTCTTCATAATCATCACTGTCTTCACCATCACTTTTGGGGTCTTTGTCTGTGTCGTCTAGTATGATGTAGTCTTCAGAACGAATGTCCACTCCAGGCTCGGGCTTCACCACTAGTATTCCTAGCTTCCTCCTCGGGTCTTCATTCTGCTCTAGTAGTACAACAATTTATTCTTCATATCCATCACGTGTGGCCTTGATTTCCTCTTCTAGCTCCATATTCCGGGTCATCACCTTCTTTGTATCTATCATGTTAGCGCATGTCTGGTTCTCATAACGACGAATGTGCTGGTTCAACTCCTGTATGTAGGCTGCAATAGATTTATCCTTCCTGGTGTGAATCATCTCCCATTACTCATCTCGGCGTCCACATATCTGGTAAGTGGTGTCCTTAAGATCCTTGTTGTACACCTCACCTATGCATACAATGGCAATGTGGGCGTCCATGCTCTTTCCTAAACTCCAGGTTGGTGCATCAAAGGAAAACTAGATGTATAGGTTCTGGTAAAGTGGCGGTGAAGGTTCTGGTGAAACTTGGTATGCAGATGTTCAGGTACCTAGTGACTTCTTTCAAGTTTCGTCCGAACGGGGTGTCGTCATCCGGTTGAGTGAACTTGTTCCTTGGGTCCGACATCTATACTATAGAAATAGAGAAGAGTTAGAAATGAGTAGAGAAGAGTATCTTGTGGCTTTTCCTAGTGGTCGCGTCCTACATTCAGCGTGTGCTCTGATACCATCTTGTAGCGATCTGATCCCAATGGACCGTAGTCTCTGTGCTTAAGTGTCATCCCTGAATCGGTATTGCTGACACACACAGTACTCAAGGATTTATAACAGAGTTCAATCACACACTTATTACATCGATTGTCTCATAAAGCGTACTTATTACAATAATATGGCTGAAGGCCATCTAAATAACCGCGGAAACTTCGAAGATAAATGAGTCCATCCAATTGCACGGCAAAAACTGAGTGCACGACGACGACCTATCGAACCTTACTCTTCGTCTGAAAATTCTGCAACATGATACTTTGCAGCCGTGTAGGTCAGCACATGGAATATGTGTAGCGATCCGACCTCAAACGGACAAATCTCTGTGCATAAGTGTCATCCCTGGATCGGTAATGCTGACACACACAGTACTTGAAGGATTTATAACAGAGTGCAATCACACACTTATTACATCGAATGTCTCAAAAGAGAACATACTACAATAATATGGCTTAAGGTCATCTAAATAAGATAACTGCGGAAGCATCAAAGGTAAATGAGTCCATCAACTCCAACGGCATAGCTGAGTGCACGACAATGACCTAGCGCACCTTACTCTCCGTGTGAAAAGTCTGCAACATAATACGTTGCTGCCTGAAACGGGTCAGCACATGGAATATGCTGGCAAAACAACACTGTAGAGCAATGAACAAGATAACAACTATAGGTACATGCATATATGGCTGGTGGAGGCTCTATGGTTATAGTTTTTGCGTAAAGCCAAATTTTCCCTACTGCATACGAAAATATTTTTATTTAACTACAAAGTTGGTTGAAAACATTGAGAATGGAAACCCATCTCAATCCCAATTAAACAGTAATTAACAACCCAACAAAATTAATTAAGAGTGATGAGATCAAATCAATAATTCAAGTACCAGATACTCAAGATGTCCATAACTGGGGACACGGCTAACCATGATTAGTTTGTACACTCTGCAGAGGTTTGCACACTTTTCCCCACAAGACTCGTTCTCCTCCGTCGAATTTCTCGCACCGCATGATGTTTGAGAAACGGATGACTGAGACACAGTCTTTCACAGGCATTAACTCTTTCGACGGGTAAATCTACGACCAACATCCCCTACATCTGCTAGTTTACCATTAAAAGAGGTCACACAACATACTCAACTATGCCAGAGCCCATAATGGCTTGTGGCTGCACACAGAAGTTTCTAGCATGAATAATCTTATGATCCCTTTGAGCCTGGGTGGCGAATCATAGGATGATCACATGGATTCCCTGGGATCTCCTTGGACAACACTGGATTCCCCAGGTGCCCACAAACAATCCGCCCATATGCGTATTAAAGTAGCCACCTTAAATAAAACCTTAGTTCATAATAATCTCTCACATCTATCAAGAATCACTCAAACCAAACCAAGTCTATGAGCATAGCATAGCTGTGTAAGCATAACGTAGACGTAACTCCCAGGATTTGAAATAAAGGGCAATAGGTTCTACATCATCATCTACTTCCCAATACCCACATGCTAAATAGTTCCTACTCATGCAATGTTCGAGGGTACGATCAAAGTGTTACTTAACTTGCTGACTATCTCAAAACCCTAGTGACTCATAGTAGCACGCTTCGCACTCCAGAAATTCTATTGCAAGCAAACAATTGCATACATAAGCACTGAAGTATAGATGCAAGGGTAAAACTCAAATAAAAAGATCCATAATGAAAGTTCAACAGAAGATCTTCGATTTGCAAAAAGAATCAATCGAATCGGAGCTACGAAACTCAAACCACGATTAAAAGAAGTTCGAATTCAAATCTGCTTGCAACCAAACTTTAATTTGTCAAAACGATTGTCCGTGGGAAACGACACCTATGGGATCACGAGAATCCCTTTCTGCGGTTGCGGGGCACAGGGGTCGTGAGAAGAGCGGATCGAGCAGGCAGTACACGATTCCTTTACGCAGGTTCGGGCCGCGAAGATGCGTAAAACCCTACTCCTAATTTGGTGGATTATATGTTTGTGTTCTTGGGCTAGCTATGGGGCGTGAGGAGCTCCAAAAAGCCGAATCCTCCTCCTGGTCGCCTGGGGCCTCCTTTTATAGGGAAAGGGGCTGCCACAGTGACACACAGGAGGTGGAAAGGGTACAGTGATGCGAGGTTATCCCTCGCATTACATGACAAGGTGCATTTAATGTGCCTTGCTTAGGTGTCCTAGCTTTATCGGGGGGCGGGGGAGAGCCCTGTCTCGTCCGTCGCCGCTTTCTTCCACGTCGACACGCGCCCTGGCCAGCGATGCCTGTGATGCCATGTAGGCGGGCAGGCAGCTAAGGTGGCGCAGCGGTGAGTCTCCACGAGGATCTGCATGCCGCCACGCAAGTGCCTGCCCAGCTGGTTGGGTCGGCAGCTGCATGCGAACGGTGGTGGAGGCGTGACTGGTGCGGGTCCGATGGTGGTCCCGCAGGTGTCCTTGGCAAGGGCCTTGCCACGGCCCCGGCAAGGGTCTTGTCAGGGTCCCGACAAGGGTCTTGCCGTGGTGCCTGCTGCCGTCCCCGGCAAGGCTCTTGCCGGGGGCCTTGTGGTTTTCCTTCGCTGGGATCCCGCCAAGGAACATCATCTTCTAAGGTGTGCATCTGATCTTGAATGTCTTCACAAAGATCTGCATACCACCACGGGGATGCCTCCCGAATTCTTGCCCCATGGGGGCAGTGGACTCAAGGGTGACCTGCTCCGTAGGTGTGGGGTGAACTGCCACGGCAAGGGTCTTGCCGGGTTTGCCAAAACTGCCTCCCGGCAAGGATCTTGCCGGGGGGGCCGCTTCGTCCCCTTTGCTCTTTATGGTCGGGGGGGCCGCGTCCTTCGGCTCCTCTTTGGCTTCGGCCTTACCTTGGTTCTACCTCCCTTGTCGGGCTCGGTGCGGCGGCGCCCGTGGCTCACACTGCCCGTGCACAGTCATAGGGGTACAAAAAGTGTACCCCTCTTTTTGTACACCGACAGGAGCCCCCGGGCCTGGGCCACACATAAGCGCTATGCGTTGTTGGGCCAGGCCCAAGAACGGTGCGCGGGCAGGCAGGGCGGTTTTTACCGCGGTAAGTTTCTTCGCGCGCTGCGCCTTCCGCCACGGCGTGGGGAGGCGGGCAAGACGTGGGCGGCATACGTGAGGCTGGCCTTTGCAGGCATGCGTCACGTCGTAGTAAAAACGGGGCGGCTCGCGTCTTCCCCATAAACGGAGGGAGGCGTGGAGGTGCGGCCCATTCACTGGACGAGACCGAGGCGTGGTCTTTCAAGGCGCCCACTCCCTTTAATCACGGGGAGGGGAGAAGTCACCTCACCCGTCGCTTCGGTCCTGCACGTTTGCCACGCGGCGCTCATGCGCCCGGGGTGGCAGTTGGTGGAGGCGGGAAGTTGGGCCGTCGCGGGCTGGGGCGGCGGATCGGCCCCCGTCTCATGCGCCATTCACGTCTTCATTGGCTGAACGGGGCGGTCGAGCCCCCGCCCTGCTCCTTTATAAAGAGCGGGGGGCGGGGGTCAGTGCCCTGCATTCCTCCATCTCACTTCTTCAGCTTCTGCTCCCCTCCCTCTCATTCACCATGGAGAAAGGGAACCCTGGTCCTTCGACGGTGGCGACGAGGGTCGCCGCTCGACAACGCGTCCCTCCTTCTCCTGCACCCACGGTGGCAGAGCCAGCCGCGAGGGGAAGGGGGAGAGGGCGAGGCCGTGGGCGAGGCCGAGGCGCTCAGGGAAGAGGAGGACGGGGCGGCGCGCCGGCTTTGCCTCCGCTCGCAGTTCCTCTCCCTATGGAGGGCCACATTGGGGACGACCCTTGTGAGTTCTTCGTCAGGCTGCGGCGGCCGCCTCGCCATCGTCTTCGTCTCCCGACTCCATTCGCGAGCGAGATGGAGCTGGACCCGCCTGAGACACTGAGGCTGCACATGAGGGGCTGTGGAATCAGCTGTACGCGAGTCCGCGTCGACTTCCCAGCCCCTAATGTGATGTATCTTGGTCGAGGGTGGAAGACGTTCGCCCGTATCCACCACCTGACGGAGGGGCCCACCCTCCATTTTAAGCTGATGGAGGGCGGTCTCCTCTCCGTCAAGGTCTTCGGGTGCTTCGGGACTCGGGCAAGGTGCTGCGTGGAGAGCTCCTCTGATAGCGAAGACTCCTCCTCGAGCGGGAGTGACGAGGAGGACAGCGGCAGCGACGACGAGGGTAGCGGGCGGCAGGATGACGGGTCCGACAAGGTGTCGGGCACCGCTCCGTGTGGCACCGGCGACCCCATCATCCGTGTTGTCGGCTCCTCGAACTTCTCGGGGTCGTCTCCTTGGGCGGCTAGCGTTGGGAGGCTGCAGAAGAGGAAGAGGGCGAGCGGCAAGGCCGTCAACTCAGAGTACATGGGCATGACGCCTTCGAAGCGTGCTGACGTCCTGCCACCTCGTCTTCAAGCTCTGCCTCCGGCGCTGCCATCACCATCCAGCCTTTGGACGACCACCGAGATGTTCTCTTGGTGTCTTCTGCCACCTGTATATCGTCTAGGTGCCCCTTTTGCCCTTTTCGCCTCCTTGACCTGCCTCCTGAAGAGAGGGACAAGAAAGGGATTACGGGCACCTTATCTTTTTTTAGTTTGTAAGAATTCGGGCCTTAGCTGAATTTAAAGCTTGTAATCCCATCATTCATGTTTTTCATTCTCCATGAACTGTACCTGAGTGGAATGTTTTTAATGAAAAAGGGATGCTTGCCAGGTCATTTGTCTTGCGGGTAGAACCCACGTCAAGGGGCAAATCCTTGATATCTTTAAGATAGACACTTCCTTGCCCGGCATCAGGCCCTGTCGTCTTCCCACGTCGCTCGACCTTTCTCATGCTTTCGGCGGAGGCAGGGATGAGGCGGGTTCAGGCTCCTCGTTTCGTCCCTTCGCTGCCGCGACTACGACCAAACCTGGCCCCAGGAACAAGTCCTAGGGCCTAGAGTTAGGGGAGCACGGTAGCTTTAGGAAGAAACGAGGTTTTGCATACCTCAGTCCATAAGAGAATGCATGATAAGGGATGAAGAACTTATCTGAAACTGCAGTCCCCGGCCACTCTGGTTCGCCGTGGGTGAATCTTTGTACTTGCAGCCCCCGGCAACACTGGCTTGCCGGGGTCCAGATGCTGGTCCGTCTCTCTTCTCCTTTTTTTTTCATCCTCAAGGTATCCGGCAAGGATATCCGAGCCCTGCGAACCAAAGGAGACAAAAGAACGGCAAAGAGACGCACACTCGACCTCTAAGCTAGGGGTTAGCCGCCGCTAAGCACTATCAATCCTAACCAAGGACGAGACTCGATCTAGCATGCATGCTATAACTTAGGGCGCCAACACTTCATTTATGCTCAGGGTATGCGCCTGGCTTTGTACAAAGGGTTACATGCATCATCGGCAATGCTTGTACAAAAGGTGGCTTGCCGGGAGGCCCGACAAGCCGCGCCTTATGGGTAAAACTTGCGAAGATGCTCGATGTTCCAGGAGTTGCTCACCGGAACGGCATCTTCGGTCTCCAGGCGGACTGCGCCGGGCGTGGTGACTCGTATTACCCGATAAGGGCGTTCCCACTTCGGCATCAACTTGTTGGAATTCTTGGCCGATTGAATGCGCCGAAGAACAAGGTCGCCTTTCTCAAGGCTCCGGGCATGAACCCTGCGGCTATGGTAGCGGCGCAAGGCTTGCTGGTAGCGTGCTGCTCTCACAGCCGCCCGAAGACGATCTTCCTGAAGGAGCAGTGCATCGTCTTGCCGCAGTTGCTCTTGCTCAAGCTCATCATAAGCGAGCACTCGAGGTGACCCATATATGAGTTCAGTGGGGATAACTGCTTCTGCCCCGTATACCAGGGCAAAGGGTGTCTGGCCGGTGGCTCGATTTGGTGTCGTTCTGATTGACCAAAGAACTGTCGGCAACTCATCAATCCAGCGCCTTCCGCTCTTGTGCAGTCTGTCAAAGGTCTTGGTCCTTAAGCCTCGCAATACTTTAGCATTTGCCCTCTCAGCTTGCCCGTTGCTCCGCGGGTGAGCGACGGAAGCGAAACAGACTTTGCTGCCGAGGTCCTGAGTATATTGCATGAAGGTGTGGCTTGTGAACTGCGTACCGTTGTCGGTGATGATCCGGTTGGGTACACCGTAACGGCACACTAGCCCCTTGAAGAACTTGACGGCTGAATGAGCTGTGACCTTCCTCACTGCCTCCACTTCTGTCCACTTTGTGAACTTGTCGATGGCTACGTACAAGTACTCAAAGCCCCCGACAGCACGGGGGAAAGGGCCCAGTATGTCGAGCCCCTAGACCGAGAAGGGCCAGGAGAGAGGAATGGTTTGAAGGGCTTGAGCTAGTCGATGAAGCTTTATTGAATGGAACTGACACGCCTCACACCTGGTGACGAGTGTCGTTGCATCCTGGAGGGCGGTGGGCCAGAACAAACCCTGCCAGAACGCCTTGTCGGCAAGGGCTCTCGGCCCAATGTGGGATCCACATATGCCTCCATGTATCTCTGCCAACAGCTCCAGTCCTTCCTCTCGAGGGATGCACTTCAATTTCACACCGTTCGGGCTCTTCCTGTACAGGACGTCATCGATGAACTGGTACATGGCAGAGCGACGGGCTACTTTTTTCGCTTCTTCCTGCTCCTCAGGAAGCTCCCCTGTCTGGAGGAATCGGATGGTATGCTGTGCCCACGCTGGAGCCTGAGGCTCGACGGCGAGGACTAAAGGCATTTCCTCCTCTATAGGGGCGGCTGTCTAGACGGCAAGAGCTTGGCGTCCTGCCGGAGCTAGCCGTCCCATGGCGGGTTCAGTGTCCTCGGCAACATCCTTGTCGGCGGCTCCGGGGAGCTCGGCGGGAAAGTACTTGCCGGGTCCTGATTTCCTTCTCTTGTTCTGCTCTGTTGATGGATCAACGGATGGCTGAGTTAGCTGAAGCACAAAGGTACCTGGTTCCACAGGTAGCTTGAGGGCAGCGCGCTTCGACAGGTAATCGGTGATATCGTTCTCCATTCGGGGAACGTATTCAGCCTGGATACCGTCAAAACACTATTCCAGCTTTCTCACTTCATCAACGTAGGCCTTCATCAACGGGCTCTTGTAATCTTTATTGACTTGCTTGACGACAAGCTGCGAGCTGCCCCTGACGATGAACTTTTTGATTCCGAGGTCCGCCGCGATCCTAAGACTGGCGAGCAGCCCTTCGTATTCTGCCGTGTTGTTTGTTCACGCCTCCCTGGGGAAGTGCATCTGGATCATGTACTTGAGGTGCTCTCTGGTGGGGGCAATGAGCAGTACGCCAGCCCCGGCACCCTGGAGGCAGAAAGCCCCATCAAAGTACATAATCCAATCGCAACTTGCCTCCTTGCCGGGGAGAGCAGTCTCTTGGGCTTCTTCGTCAGGTGTGGCGGTCCATTCTACAATGAACTCCGCCAGGACTCGGCTCTGGATCATCGAAGTACTTCAAAACTTGAGGCCAAAGCTGGACAGCTCCAGTGCCCATTCCACAATCCTCCCCGTCGCATCTGGGTCGTGCAATATCTACTGCAGAGGGAGGCGATTGACGACAGTGATCTCGTGTGCCTGGAAGTAGTGACGCAGCTTCCTCGAGGCCATGAGGAGGCCGAAGAGCAGTTTTTGCACACCGGAGTACCTCGACCTAGCGAAGTAGACCGGGCGCTGCATCACTTTCTTCTTTGGCGGCACCTCGACCAACTGTGTCGCCTCCGCACTGGTGGCGTCGGGCTCTGTTGCTGCCATTACCTCGTTGTCAACCTCCCTCTGCACCACTAGTGCGGCGCTGACCACCTGGTTCGTTGCCGCTAAGTATAGCAGCAACGGCTCCTGGGGCCTGGGCGCAACTAGTGTTGGTGCGGAGGAGAGGTATTTCTTCAAATCTTGCAATGCCGCTTCGGCTTCTGGTGTCCACTCCACCGGGCCCGCCTTTTTCAGGATCTTGAAAAAGGGAAGGGGGCGCTCGGCAGACTTGGATATGAACCTGCCCAGGGCAGCGACGCAACCAGCGAGCCGACACACATCCTTGATTCGCTTGGGTGCTTCTATCTGCTCTATAGCTTTGATCTTGTCCGGGTTGGCCTCTATCCCCCGCTGCGACACAAAGAACCCGAGAAGCTTGCCGGACGGGACGCCAAAGACGCACTTCTCAGGGTTCAGCTTAAGGTTGATCTTGTGCAGATTTGCAAATGTCTCCCGCAAATCTGATATGAGGGTGGCCCTGTCCTTGGTTTTGACCACTATGTCATCCATATAAGCCTCCATATTTCTATGGAGCTGGGGCTCAAAACCAATCTGGACCGCCCTCGCAAACGTCGATCTAGCACTCTTTAACCCGAAAGGCATCCGTATGAAACAATACGTACCACATGGGGTGATGAATGTTGTTTTCTCTTCGTCTTCTTTCGTCATGAAGATCTGGTGGTAGCCGGAGTAGGCATCGAGGAATGACAAGAGATCACACCAGCCGTGGATTCAACAATCTGGTCGATGCGCGGCAACGGGAAGGGGTCTTTAGGACAAGTCTTATTGATATCTGTGTAATCAATACACAGCCTGCACTTCCCATTTGCCTTGCGCACTACGACCGGATTGGCCAACCACGTCGGATGGAGCACTCCTCTTACCAAACCCGCTGCCTCCAGTTTCCGGATTTCTTCACTGATAAACTCTTGTCGTTCCAAAGCTTGCTTTCTCACCTTCCGCTTGACGGGCCGCACATGAGGACAGACAGCAAGGTGGTGCTCAATCACCTCCTGGGAACGCCGGGGATGTCGGAAGCTTGCCATGCAAACACATCGACATTCGCCCGCAGGAAGGTGATGAGCGCGTCTTCCTATTTGTCGTCAAGGGTGGAGCTTATGGTGAAAGCTCCTCCCATGCCGTCCTTGTTGACGGAAACCTTCTTGGTTCCCGGCGGCGTGGCCTTGGACTTCTTGCTTCCGCCGGCGGAGCTCTGTAGCACGTCCTCGACGGCAGCGCTACACTCCGAAGAGGTGCGCTTGTCGGAGTGGGTGTCCGAGGTCTCACCGTCTTTCTTCTTCTTTACCCCTCCGGGGTACCGGTAGCAGGAGCGAGTGCCCCATCGGCGGCAGCTGCTGCGACTGCTTGCTGGTACACTTGATCAGCGCAAATCAGTGCATCCTTCTTGTCAGAGGGGATGGTGATGATCGTCACGGACCCTGGCATCTTCAGGGTATTGTAGGCGTAGTGCGACGCCACCATGAACTTGGCCAGCGCTGGGCGGCCAAGGATCCCGTCGTAGGGCAAGGGGATCTTGGCAACATCAAACACAATCCTCTCTGTCCTGAAGTTCAGGTCGCTCCCGAAAGTTACGGGCAACATGACCTTTCCCTTGGGTTGGCTTCTCCCCTGACTAACCCCTTGAAACGTGCCCGATTCTTCGAGGTCTCCATCAGGGATCTGCAGCTTTTCGATCACGGCAGGCGAGATCAAGTTCAGACCGGCCCCGCCATCTACTAACATTTTTGTCACCTTGAGGTTGCTTATTGTTGGTGAAACCAACAACGGCAAGCACCCGACCGCAGTAGTGCAATCAGGGTGGTCCTCAAAGTCAAAAATGATAGGTGTGCTGGACCACTTCAGCGGCCCCTAGGCATCAAACGACAACTCTGCTGCTGTAATTTCTCGCGCCCACTGTTTAAGCCGGCCTCGAGAGGCATGCAGCAAAGTGCCGCCGTCAACGCACATGGCCTCTGTAGCTTTCTGAAATTCTTGGTCGCCGGACTCGTCGTCCTCTTCGTGATCGTCATCTTTTGTCTTTCTGTCACGGCCCCGAGCGGGCCTCTCTTGTTGCTTATCCTTGTCGCGACGGCCCGCCTGGCCGTCGCGTTTCTTGCCGGATCCCTCAGCACCATCTTGGCCCTTCTCCTTGTCCCGCCTCTCGTATTCAGCCCTCTGCTTCTCAGCGAGGAGCTCAACCTGCCGGCAGTCTTGGAGAGCATGGCGTTTGGTGCGATGGATCTTGCAGTATCGCTTGTTGGAGTTGCGTGCCTTCTCGGCAACCGCCAAGGCCTGGCAGGCGATACATCCGGCAATTTCCTTGCCGGGGTCACCTGCCTTGGTCTTCTTGGTGGAGCGGGTGTCGTCATACCCCTCGACGGCAAGCACAGCTTTCCCTTTGCGCTTCCTGTTGCGGTGCCGGCCTTTCTTCGCCGGGGCGGCGGTGTCCTCTTTAGAGGAGTCGGTTTCCACGCCGGCATCTTCACCGGGGTACTTCGTCCCCTCTTCAGCCCGGGCACACTTGTCCGCGAGAACATAGAGCTCCGCGACATCTTTCACCTTGTTCATCGCCAGCTCTTCGCGCATCTTGTGGTTCCGAACATTCTGATGGAACGCGCTGATGATGGCGGCGGGGTGAACATCTGGGATGTTGTACTGTACCCGGCTGAACCTATGTATGTACTTGCGGAGACTCTCGCCTCCCTTCTGGGGAATGACGTGGAGATCACTCGCTTGGCCATGAGCTTGGTGCCCGCCAGTGAAGGCGCCCACGAACTCATGGCACAAATCCGACAAGGAGGAAATGGAGTCTACCGGCAAGTGCATCAACCACGACATGGCGTTGGGTTTAAGAGCCAACGGGAAGTAATTTGCAAGCACCTTATCGTCACGAGCTCCGGCAGCCTGCATCGCGATGGTGTAGATGCTGAGGAACTCGGATGGGTGGGTCTTGCCGCCGTACTTCTCGCCCACGTCAGGTTTGGAAGTGCGATGAGTGGGCCACTGGAACTGCCGCAACTCACGGGTAAAAGCCGGGCAGCCTACCTCGTAAGGCAGGCCCCCAGGGCTTCCCGGTGCCGGGTGGTCCACAGCAGGCCCCGCTCGCCTATCTGACTGGTGGCGCGCTCCACGCCGACGCTCGATGGTGGTTCGAGCGTCTTCATGTTCCCGATCCCGAAGGACCTGGCGTTGGTCCTGGTGGGTCCGCGGGTCGGACGACGCTATGGAGATATCGTCGCCCGCAACGTCGCGACGGGCAGGTGTCCGTGGCACCGGGCAAGGAGGAGGCGAGTGCACCATGGTCGCGGGGCCGCCAGGCTTCCTACCACCGGTACGCGGGACTCCGTCGGAACGTCGACCCGGGGGCTCCGTCGGGGTCGGCTCATCTTTGTTGGCCACCGCAACAAGGCTTTGGATGGTGGCTCTCCATTCGTTGAGTTTAGCTGTAGTGGGAGGAAAGTCGAGGAGCAACTGCGCGCGCGCCAGGACTTTTGCTGGCGTCGGTGGCAGCGAAACCTGCACGGATCGCGACGCGCTTTGACTTCTGACCACGTCAGAAGGAGCTCTATCACGACCGCGCGGTCGCACGCCGCCTTCATCAGCGCCTCGGCGAGCGGGCAGGTCTTCTACTTCCCGGGAGTGGCGCTCGGGGCTTTTCCCGCGGCGACGCCCGGGGTCTTCGGGGCGATCACGCCGCTCATCGCGCGCCGCTTGAGAGGAACGCGCCGTCGGCGCCGGAGTGGCAGTCCTAGAGGCCCTTGCGCCGCCAGCGGGCGGGGCAGCAGCGACCTCGGGAGGTCCCGCGGCACCTACGGAGAGCCTGGCTCCGTCTTTGGATTTGGCGGCGTACGGCCTGTTACTGGGTGCACAAACATTGCCGCCTCCTAAACTCTGGCTACTGGGACGGTGTTGGTGTTCGCGAACAGCGCCCCGGGTCCTTTCGGCGACCGGTCCGCTGCTCGCCCGCGTCGGGACGGGATGCGCGGCGTCTGACGGGCCAACCGCCACTGTCGTCTTCTTCTTGGGCGCCATGACGATGAAAAAGCGTCGAACTAACTGCTAAAGCCGATTCTCACAACTGCGCAGCCCCTGCCTCGCGCGCCAAAGATGTCGGTGGGAAACGACACCTATGGGATCACGAGAATCCCTTTCTATTGTTGCGGGGCGCGGGGGTCGTGAGAAGAGAAGAACGAGCAGGAAGTACACGATTCCTTTACCCCGGTTCGGGCCGCGAAGATGCGTAAAACCCTATTCCTGCTTTGGTGGATTATATGTTTGTGTTCTTGAGCTAGCTATGGGGCGTGAGGAGCTCCAAAAAGCAGAATCCTCCTCCTGGTCGCCTGGGGCCTCCTTTTATTGGGAAAGGGGCTGCCACAGTGGCACACATGAGGTGGAAAGGGTACAGTGATGCGAGGTTATCCCTCGCATTACATGACAAGGTGCATTTAATGCGCCTTGCTTAGGTGTCCTAGCTTTATCGGGGGGAGGGGGAGAGCCCTGTCTCGTCCGTCGCCACTCTCTACCGCGTCGACACGCGCCCTGGCCAACTGTGCCTGCAATGCCATGTAGGCGGGCAGGCAGCTGAGGTGGCGCAGCGGTGGGTCTCCACGAGGATCTGCATGCCGCCACACAGGTGCCTGCCCAGCTGGTTGGGTCGGCAGCTGCATGCGAACGGTGGTGGAGGCGTGACTGGTGCGGGTCCGATGGTGGTCCTGCGGGTGTCCTTGGCAAGGGCCTTGCCGCGGCCCCGGCAAGGGTCTTGTCGGGGTCCCGACAAGGGTCTTGCCGTGGCGCCTGCTGCTGTCCCCGGCAAGGCTCTTGCCGGGGGCCTTGTGGTTTTCCTTCGCTGGGATCCCGCCAAGGACCATCATCTTCTAAGGTGTGCATCTGATCTTGAATGTCTTCACAAAGATCTGCATACCACCACGGGGATGCCTCCCGAATCCTTTCCCCATGGGGGCAGTGGACTCAAGGGTGACCCGCTCCGTAGGTGTGGGGCGAGCTGCCACGGCAAGGGTGTTGCCGGGTTTGCAAAAACCGCCTCCCGGCAAGGATCTTGCCGCGGGGGCCCGCTTCGTCCCCTTTGCTCTTTGTGGTCTTGGTCTTGGCGTCGTTCTGCTCCTCTTTGGCTTCGGCCTTACCTTGGTTCTACCTCCCTTGACGGGCTCGGTGCGGCGGCACCCGTGGCTCAGACTGCCCGTGCACAGTCATAGGGGTACAAAAAGTGTACCCCTCTTTTTGTACACCGACAACGATGTACAAGTTGATTAACTGCAAAGAGGGGTTCGAGACGAAGATTTTGGCATTGGTTTTACTAAATTTGGACAAACGAGCAAAAACTTGTGATGGTTTGAAGAGCAGGGGCTAATCTGCGATTTAAAATAATCGCATATAGGCCCTTGGCCGAAAATAAAATAAAAAGACTAACGAACGAACGTTCGCTAACAGGGACGAACGGACGAACGTGTTCGCGAACAGAGGCGTTTGGGTGAGCGTTCGCTCAATAGATCCGATCGAGAAAAACCGAGAAAACCCTAACCCTAAAAAAATTAAACCGATCTAGAAAGCGAAAACCGAAGCGAACCGGCGAACCGGAGCGGTTTTTTATACCGGTCAACGGGCGGCGGGTCAACGGCGGTGGGCGGCAAGATCCGGCGCGGGCGGCGGCGCAGCAGCGGTAGCAAGCGGCGGCGGCAGCGGCGCGGTGAAGTGCGGGAGGCCGCGCGGCGGCTTGGGGAGGAGAGGGCGGCGGGGCGATGATATATAAAGGGGCCAGGGGGCTTGCCTTGCGAGAGGAGGCGGAGGCGAACCTCTGGACTCCCGTCCCGAGTCGGCGAGGGAGGCGGCACGCTGCAGGCTGTGGCCCGGCTCAGTCGGGCGGAAAACATTTAAAAAAAATTCCACCGAATAAAATCCTAATAAAATATAAAAAAATTCTAAAAATGCCAAAAACATTTTTCACCGTCTAAATAAAATATCTAGAACAAGGTGAACAGTGTTTTTGGCCTAAATATGCAATTTTAAATAATGCGTATTTTTCTAATTCAAATAAAATCCAAATAAAATATTTATTTGATTTAAAAAATTCCTCCAATATTCCTCTCTTTTTGAAGAAGTCATATTATCTTTTCTCTTCAAAATTAATATTAGAAATATTCGGAGGGAAAAATATTAAAACCAAATTGATCCTCTTTTCAAATTTGAGAAAAATTCAAATATGAAAATTTATGAAATCTCCAACTCTCTCCTTGGGTCCTTGAGTTGCTTAAGATTTCTAGGATCCCAACAAAAATGCAAATAAAATATGGTATGCATATCCCTCAAAAAAAATATTGTATGCATATGATCACCTATGTATAACATCCAAATTGAAAATTGGGATGTTATAAACCTACCCCCCTTGAGATGAATCTCGCCCTCGAGATTTGGGTTGGCTAGAAAATAGGTGTGGGTGGTCTTTCCGTAGATTTTCCTCTTGTTCCTAGGTAGCTTCATCCTCGATATGGTGGCTCCACTGAACTTTGCAAAACTTGATAACCTTGCTGCGCGTAACTCGGCTGGCAAACTCGAGAATCTTGACGGGTTTCTCCTCGTACGTCAGATCACTGTCCACTTGAATTGCTTCCAGGGGCACCGTATCTCTCAGAGGAATATCGGCCATCTCGGCATGGCACTTCTTCAACTGGGAAACGTGAAACACATCATGAAGTCCGGACAGTCCTTCGGGTAACTCCAACTTGTAGGCCACTTCTCCCATACGCTCCAAAACTCGGTATGGTCCTACAAATCTCGAGGCTAACTTTCCCTTAACTCCAAATCATTTAACTCCTCGAAGTGGTGACACACGAGGATACGTCCTATCTCCAATTTCATAGACTACCTCCTTGCGTTTTGTATCGACATAACTCTTCTGCATGGACTAAGCTACTTTAAGTCTGTCGCGAATCAACCTGACCTTCTCTTCGGACTCCTTAATTAAATCTGGTCCAAACAACTGACGGTCTCCAACTTCATCCCACATTAACGGTGTCCTGCACCTTCTCCCATACAAAGCTTCGAAAGGTGCCATCTTCAAACTAGCTTGATAACTGTTGTTGTATGAGAACTCCACGTAAGGAAAATTATCATCCCAACTGGATCCATAATCTAATGCACAAGCTCTCCACATGTCCTCCAGAATCTGATTGACCCTCTTGGTCTGTCCATCGGTCTACGGATGAAAGGATGTACTGAACACTAGCCTGGTACCCAAAGTCTGGTGCAGCTGATTCCAAAACTTTGAGGTAAACTGTGTTCCTCTATCAGATACGATTGTCCTCGGAACTCCATGCAGACATACGATCCTGGTCATATATATCTTGGCCAACTTCATGCTTCTATACGTGGTTTTCACTAGGATAAAGTGAGCCACTTTGGTCAAGCGATCGACTACTACCCGGATAGAACCATATCCTGATCGGGTCCTGGATAATCCTGTGATAAAATCCATGCCAAGCTTGTCCCACTTCCATTCGGGTATCGGCATAGGCTACAGTAATCCTGCTGGCTTATGATGTTCTGCCTTCACTCTCTGACGTACATCACATACGGCTACATACTTGGCAATATCCTTCTCCATACCTGTCCACCAGAAACGCTCCATCAAGTCCAAATACATCTTGGTGTTTCCGGGGTGAATCGAGTGTGATGAGTCATGAGCCTCCTGAAGTATTAACTTCCTGATCTCTGCATTATTGGGTACATATACACAATCCTCAAACCATAAGGTTTGTGCTCATCCTCACGAAAACCCTTGGCTTTTCCTTTGCTCATCTTCTCCTTTATCTCAGCAATCTCCTTATCATCGTTTTGATCTTCCCAAATCTTTCCCAATAATGTAGATGGAACATCCATTACTGCAACAAAACCTCTTGGAACTATCTCCAAATGGAGTTCCTTGAGATCGTCAACTAACTCCTGCGGTAATCCTCCGCTTACGAGGGTATTGACATAACTCTTCCGGCTCAAAGCGTCTGCTACGACATTGGCCTTTCCTGGATGATAATGCAACTTCATATCATAATCCTTTATAAGCTCCAACCATCTCCTTTGCCTGAGATTCAGCTCTTTCTGAGTGAAAATGTACTTCAAACTCTTGTGATTCGTGTACAGATCACAATGGTTTCCAATAAGAAAATGTCTCTAGGTCTTGAGCGCATGTAGTATGGCTGCTAACTCCAAATCATGCGTGGCATAATTCAACTCATGCGGTCAAAGCTGACGTGAGGCATATGATACTACTCTTCCGTCTTGCATAAGTACACCTGCAAGTCCTTGTCGAGAAGCGTCACAATACACTTGGAAATCCTTGCATATGTCCGGAAGAATCAACACTCGGCTATAACCAAATGTTTCTTCAATTCCTGAAAACTAGCCTCGCATTCTTCGGTCCACTTGAACTTGGTGTCCTTCTTCAACAACTCCGTCATGGGCTTCGCAATCTTGGAAAAATTTTCAATGAATATCCGGTAATAACCCGCGAGTCCAAGAAAACTGCGGATCTCTCCTATTGAGGTGGGTGACAACCAATCAGTGACTGATTGAACCTTGGTAGGGTCTACTGCTATACCCTCTCATGATATAACATGTCCAAGGAATCCGACTGCCTTCAACCAAAACTTACATTTGCTGAACTTGGCATATAGCTGATGTTCCCTGAGCTTCTCAAGAACTAAATGCAAATGCTCCTTGTGCTCCTCTTCATTCTTCGAGTATACCAAAATATCATCAATGAACACCACAACAAACTTATCCAAGAACTCCATGAACACCTTATTCATCATACTCATGAAATAGGCGGGGGCATTAGTGAATCCAAATGACATGATTGTGTACTCATATAGCCCGTAGCTTGTGGGGAAAGCTGTCTTAGGTATATCCTGTTCTTGGATCTTCAGCTAGTGGTATGCGGATCGCAGATCGATCTTGGAAAATACTTTAGCTCCTTGCAGCTGGTCAAACAAATCGTTGATCATCGGTAATGGGTACTTGTTCTTTATTGTTACTTCATTCAATGCATGATAATCAACAACCATTCTTAAAAATCCATCCTTCTCTCAACCAAGAGCACTGGGGCTCCCCACGGTGATGAACTTCGTCGAATGTAACCTTTCTCCAATAACTCCTTAATCTGCTTCTTAATTTCCTCCAGATCATTTGTGGGCATCCGTTAGGGCCTCTTTGATATTGGTTCGGTGCCTGGCAACAAATCTATCAAATACTCTATGTCTCGATCCGGAGGCATGCGTGGTAATTCTTCTGGAAATACATCCGAGTAATCCTTCACTACAGGCAATTCCTTCTGAACAACTCCTGAGAGGGAATTCACTTGGGTTCTCCCCGGCGCATGCCTGGATACATACTTAATCCTTTTTCCCTCAGGGGTGGTGAGAAGTATCGACAAACTAGCAGAGTCAATGTTTCCTCCATACTTCGATAGCCAATCCATGCCTAGTATTATATCCAATCCTTGTGACTCCAAAATTATTAGATCTGAGGGGAAAACATGGCTACCAATGGTTAAGGGTAACCGATCACACCATCGGCTGGCCATATACTCTGCTCCTGGCGAGCTTACTAACATGGGTGACCTAAGGGCTAAGGTGGGTAACTTAAACTTGTACACAAATCCCCTTGATATGTATGAATGCGATGCACTAGTATGAAAAAGAAAAAGAGCGGTAAACGACTTAACAAAAAACTTACCAATCACTGCGTCAGGCTGATCTTCAACCTCCTCCACGTTGATGTGGTTCACCCGGCCTTTGGTGAAGGGATTGGGCTTCTTCCGAGAGCTTCCATTGTCGTTTCCATTCTTCAGCTGAAAACAATCGTTGGCATAGTGCCCAGTCTTCCCGCACTTGTAACAGGTGACATGACTCAGATCCTTCTTAGTGGGTGTTGCTGGGTTGGAACAGTTCTGGTTGCTGCTTGCTCCATTACCATTTCCATTCTTGGGGCCACTGTGGTTATGTGAACTTCCTCCATTGTGAGTGTGGCCTCCATGATTATGGGTATATCCTCCTAAGTTCGGGTAAAGCGAGACTTCTGCTGAGCTCCTGAATTATATTTCCCTTGTCCATACTTACTTTTGCGGCTCTCTATCTACTGCTGCTTCCCTTCAATCATAAGAGCCTTGTCTACCAACTCCTTGTAATTGGTGAATGTTGCCACCATCAACTGCATACTCAGCTCATCATTCAACCCTTCCATAAACTTCTCCTGCTTCGCGGCATCTGTGGCCACATCATCCGGGGCATAACGAGCTAACTTGCTGAACTCATCCACGTACTACCCCACAGTACGATTTCCTTGGCGTAACTTGCGAAACTCACGCTTCTTCATGCTCATAGCTCCAGTTGAGACATGGGCTGTGCGGAATGCTTGCTAAAACTGATCCCATGTGACATTAGCTATAGGGAAAGTGGTTGTGTAATTCTCCCACCATGAGGCTGCGGGTCCATCTAGTTGGTGTGCGGTGAAACGCACTTTCTCAACAACTGTGCAACCTGCGGTGGTTAGCTCCCTTCCAATCCTGCGGAGCCAGTCATCAGCAACAATCGGCTCGGTGCTACTGGAAAACACCGGCGGATACAACCTCAGAAAACGGGCTAAGTTGTCAACTGGAGGTGGTGGCAGTGGGTTGTTGTTGTTGTTGTTGTTGTTGTTGTTGTTGTTGCCTTGGTTCTGAACTAGCAACTTCATCAGGGCATTCTGTTGTTGGATCAACTGAGTGAGCTGCGGTGGGAAGGCAAATCTGGTGTCACGTCTCAGAGGCATCTGATGGGTTTAGAGGGGAGAGATTAGAGTAGAATGAGGTCTAAAGAGAAAGCACTACCCATATGCACATGAGACAAACGCATTCATATCACACCACTCAATTCAAACAAGGGCATACAAACGACCTAACTACCGTTACAAAATACTGGGACTACTACTATATACATGGGGGAATACTACTGATAATATGGTGGGCAACTAGAAATTTTGATCGATGGAAGACTCCATGATATCCGCTCAAGCTTCGTCTTCGTAATCATCATCACTACTGTCGGGGTCGGAGTCGGTGTCGTCGATGATGATGTAGTGCTCGGGATGGTCGTCATCTCTTAGCGTGCGGTCTCCCATGAATACTCCTATCTTCTTCTTCATGTCTTTATTCTTCTCCAGTAACACTACAATTTCCTCCTTATATCCATCGCGTGTAGACTTGAGTTCCTCTTCAAGATCGATGTTCCTAGTCATCACCTTCTTCAGATCTATCATGCTGGCGCACATTTGGTTCTCCTGGCGGCGAATGTGCTAGTTTAACTCCTGGATGAAGGCTCCAATGGACTTGTCCCTCCTAGTGTTGATCATCTCCCATTGCTCATCTCGGTGCCCACATATCTGGTAGATGGTCCTTAAGATCCTTGTTGTAGACGTCGTCGATGCGTCCCATGGCGATGTGGGATGCCATGCTCTTTCCTAGGCTCCAGGTTGGTGCACCAAAGGAAAACTCTATGGGCTCAGTAACTGGCATGAATGTCCTTCCTGGAATATGAACTCGAATCATCCAACGCTCCTCTTCAGGTAAAGTGGCGGTGTAGGTCCCGGTGAAGCTTGGTATTCCGATGTTCAGGTACCTAGTGACTTCCTTCAAGTGTCATCCAAATGGTGTGTCTTCATCTGTTTGGGCAAACTTGTTCCTCGGGTTCGCCATCTATAGAGTGGAAAATGGAGAAGAGTCAGAAAGCAGTAGACAAGAGTGTCCTATGGCTTATCTTGGTGGTCGCGTCCTACAGTCAACGTGGGCTCTAATACCATCTTGTAGCGATCCGACCTCAAACGGTCAAACCTCTGTGCATAAGTGTCATCCCTGGATCGGTAATGCTGACACACATAGTACTTGAAGGATTTATAACAGAGTGCAATCACACACTTATTACATCGAATGTCTCAAAAGAGAACTTATTACAATAATATGGCTTAAGGCCATCTAAATAAGATAACTGGGGAAGCATCAAAGGTAAATGAGTCCATCAACTCCAACGGCATAGCTGAGTGCATGACAACGACCTAGCGCACCTTACTCTTCTTTTGAAAAGTCTACAACATAATACGTTGCAGCCCGAAAAGGGTCATCACATGGAATATGCTGGCAAAATAACACTGTAGAGCAATGAACAAGATAACAACTATATCTACATGCATATATGGCTGGTGAAGGCTCTATGGTTATAGTTTTTGCGTAAAGCCAATTTTTCCCTACCGCATAGGAATATATTTTATTTAACTACAAAGTTGGTTGAAACATTGAGAATGGAAACCCCATCTCAATCCCAATTAAACAGTAATTAACAACCCAACAGAATTAATTAAGAGTGGTGAGATCAAATCAATAATTCAAGTACCAGATACTCAAGATGTCCATAACCGGGACATGACTAACCATGATTAGTTTGTACACTCTGCAGAGGTTTGCGCACTTTTCCCCACAAGACTCGATCTCCTCCGTTGAATTTCTCGCACTACATGGTGTTTGAGAAACGGATGACCGAGACACAGTCTTTCAGAAGCATTAACTCTTTCGACGGGTAAACCGTACCACCTACATCCCCTACATCTGCTAGTTTACCACTGAAAGAGGTCAGACAACATACTCAACTATGCCAGAGCCCATAATGGCTTGTGGCTGCACACAGAAGTTTCTAGCATGAATAATCTTATGATCCCTTTGAGCATGGGTGGCGAACCATAGGATGATCACATGGATTACTCGGGATCTCCTTGGACAACACTGGATTCCCGAGGTGCCCACAAACAATCCACCCAGATGTGTATTAAAGTAGCCACCTTAAATAAAACCTTAGTTCATAATAATCTCTCAGATCTGTCATGAATCACTCAAACCAAACCACGTCTACGAGCATAGCATAGCAGTGTAAGCATCATGTAGAAGTAACTCCTAGGGTTTGAAATAAAGGGCAATAGGTTCTACCTCATCATCTACTTCCCAATACCCAATTGTTAAATAGTTCCTACTCATGCAATGTTTGAGGGTTGAAACTAGTGCATAAAAACTTGTTAATAAAGGGGTATGATCAAAGTGTTACTTGCCTTGCTGATGATTTGAAAACCCTAGCGGCTCGTAGTAGCACGCTTCGCACTCCGGAAATACTATCATAAACAAACAATAGCATAAATAAGCACTCCAGCATAGATGCAAGGGTAAAAATCAAATTAAAAGATCCAAAGTGAAAGTCCAACTGAAGAGCTTCAATTTTGAAAAAGAATCAATCGAATCAGAGCTACGAAACTCAAACCATGATCAAAAGATGTTCGAATTCAAATCTGCTTGCAACCAAATTTTAATTTATCAAAACCTTTTTCAAGTTGATTAACTGGAAAGAGGGGTTCTAGACAAAGATTTTGGCGTTGGTTTCACTGAATTTGGACAAATGAGTAAAAAGTTGCGAGGGTTTGAAGATCAGGGGCTAATATGCGATAAAAATAATCACGGATAGGTCCCTGGCCGAAAATAAAATAAAAGTAAAAAGACTAATGAGCGAACGATCGCTAACAGGAACTAACGGACGAACGCGTGCGCGAACAGAGGCGTTCGAGTGAACGTTCGCTAAATAGATCTGTTCGAGAAAAACCGAGAAAACCCTAACCCTAAAAAAATTAAACCGATCTTGAAAGCGAAAACCGAAAAAAAACCAAAGCGAACCGGCGAACCCTAGCGGTTTTTTATACCAGTCAATGGGCGGCAGGTCAATGGCGGCGGGCGGCGGCTCCGGCGGGATCCGGCGCGGGCGGCGGCGTTGGTGCGGGGCGACAGCGCAGCAATGGCAGTTAGCGGCGGCGGCGCACAGCGCGAGCGGCGGCGGCGGCTAAAAGCGGCGGCGGCGCGGTGGTGTGCGGGAGGCGGCGCGGGGGCTTGGGGAGGAGAGGGCGGCGGGGCGGTGAGATATAAAGGGGCCGTGGGGGCTTGCCTTGCGGGAGGAGGCGACGACAGCTCGTGTCCAAGCCGGACACGGCGATGGCGGCGGCAAACCTCGGGACTCCCGTCCCGAGTCGGCGAGGGATGCGGCGCGCTGCGGGCTGCGGCCCGGCTCGGCTGGGCCGCCGGCCTAGTCGGGCCAAAAAGATTTTTTTTATTTCCTCTGAACAAAATCCTAATAAGATATAAAAAAATTCTAAAAATGCCAAAAACAATTTTCGCCGTCTAAATAAAATATTTAGAACAAGGTGAACATTTTTCTGGCCTAAAAATGCAATTTTAAATAATGCATATTTTTCTAATTCAAATAAAATCTCGAATAAAATATTTATTTGATTTTAAAAAATTTCCTCCAACATTCCACTCTTTTTGAAGAAGTCATATTATCTTCTCTCTTTAAAATTAATATTAGAAATATTCGGATAGAAAATATTAAAACCAAATTGATCCTCTTTTCAAATTTGAGAAAAATTCAAATATGAAAATTTATGAAATCCCCAACACTCTCCTTATGTCCTTGAGTTGCTCAAGATTTCTAGGATCCCAACCAAAATGCAAATAAAATATGATATGCATATGATGACCTATGTATAACATATAAATTGAAAATTGGGATGTTACAATATGCTAGCAAGATCACACTATAGAGATAATGATGGAATAATAGCTATCAGTACGTGCATATTTGGCTAGTGGAGGCTCTAAGTTTATCATTTGCATAAAGCTAATTTTTCCCTACAACAAAGGAATATATTTTATTTAACTACCAAGTTTTATGCCATTATTGAGAAGGTTCCCCTAACTCAATCCCAAAATAATATTAATAACCCAACAAATTCATTAAGTAAAGTGATGAGATCAATCAATAATTGAAATACCAGATACTCAAGATGTCCATAACCGGGAACACGGCTAACCATGATTAGTTTATACACTCTGCAGAGGTTTGCGCACTTTTCCCCACAAGACTCGACTGCGTCCATGATCGAAAGATCGAGACATGGTATTTCTGAAGCATTAATTCTTTACTCTGGGTAGACAGTACCACCTACTTTCCACTACATCTTCTAGCCTACCACTAAAAGAGGTCACACAACTTACTCAATTATGCCAGAGTCCATAATGGCTTGTGGCTGCACATGGAAGTTTCTAGCATGAACAATATTATGATCCCTTTGAGCCTGGGTGGCATTCCATACACACGGGTACTCCGGGATATCCTAGGACAACACTAGATTCTCCAGGTGCCCGAAACCATTCCACCCAGATGTGTATTAAAGTAGTCACCTTAAGTTTCCCTTAGTTATTACTCTCGAAACTTCCATTAATCACAAATACGAATCCCCGTCTACGAGCATGGCTAAGCAATAAGAGCATAACGTAAATTCTCGGGGTTGATAAAAGAATAATAGGTTCCTACATCATCAACTACTTAACAACAACCACATGTTCCCAATCCTACTCATGCAATGTTTGAGGGTTCAAACTAATGCATAAAAACTGGGTATGAAAAATATGATCAAAGTGTGAACTTGCCTTGCTGACGATCGGAAAAACCTAGAGATTCGTAGTAGCAAGCTTTGCACTTCGAAAACTCTATCATAAACAAAAAATAGCATACATAACACTCAAGCATAAGATTCAAAGGTAAAACCAAATAAAAAGATCTAAATAGAAAGCGCAAGTGAAGAGCTTCGATTTGCAAAAAGAATCAATCAAATCAGAGATACGAAATTGAAGTTACGATCAAAAGAAGTTCAAATTCAAATCTGATTGAAACCAACTTTTTAAACTTAAAAAAACATGTTTAAGCTAATTATCTGAATAGAGGGGATCGTAACAAAGAAATTGGCATTGGTTTCGTTGGATTCGGACAAACGAGCAAAAAGTTGTGATCGTTTAAAGATCAGGGACTAATCGGTGAAGAAAATAATTACGCATAGGTCCCTTGCCGAAAATAAATAGAAAAAGAAATATCTAATGAACGAATGTTCGCTACAGAAACCTAACGAATGAAAACCGTTCACTACCATAGACTAACGGACGAACGTCCGCTAAATAATCTATCCTAAAAAAAAACCGGGTTTAGAAAAGAAAACCGAAAAAACGGATCGGGCGGCGGTTATACCGGTTCGGTGGTTCGGAGGGGAAAAAGCAACAGCGACGAACGGCGGTGGCGCCGGGGGGACGGGCGGTGCGGCGAGGGGCAGCGGCGAGCGGCGGGAGGCGGCAGGCGGAGCGGCGAGGGGCAGCTGCGAGCGGCGGCTAGCGGCTGAGCGGGGCAGCGGCGAGCGGCATGGCAGGCGGTGGCGACTTGCTACTCCTGGGCGGCGGCGGATGATGAGGAGGAGAGGGGCCGGGGCCTTGACTTTTAAAGGGGCCGGGGGAGGGGTGCTGCTTGGAGGAGGGGGCGGCCGGTGGCATGCGGCGCTCAGACTACTGGAGGAGTCCGGCTCGGGGGCGGCGGGCGAGGCCATGACGGCTGCTGGGCCGGCCGGGCTTCGGCCGAGTCGGTCCGAAGTAGATTATTTTTAAATAGCGCCGTGAAGAAAAATCAAAATAAAATAAAATTCTGAAATTTCAGAAACAATTTTCACCATCCCCTCCTAATATTTGGGACAATGTGAACATTTTTCTAGGCTAAGTGCAATTTTAAAAAATGCAACTTTTTCCCTAATTTAATAAAATGCAACAAATAAAATTGCAAATAAATTTCAAATAAATATAGTTTTATTCAAAATTAAATTTCCAATATTTCTTAGCTGTTTTGAAGAAGTCATAATATCTTCTCTCATTATTTTATTTATTTGAAATAATTGCAAAAATAATTTCGAATAAAAATCTCTTTGCTCCAATTTGCCAATTTTGAAAATTTCAAAAATGGATTTTGTGACAACCTCCAACTCTCTCAATTGGTCCTTGAGTTGCTTAAGGTTTCTGGGATCAAAAGTCCAAATAAAACCAATTCAAAATGCACAAATCGTGGATGCATATGATGACCTAATGAATAACATCCAAATTGAAAATTGGGATGTTACATAATGTACTTTATGATCAACATGTATCCTTCAGCCGAACATGTGAAAAATTTGTCATCGCAGGCCTTCGACTTTGACCTCCAAACCAAAAAAAGGTGGAGTGTTTCCGGATACTATAACGAAGGAAACATTCTGTATGTTCGAAAACCAAGCAACCCAGTCATTATGCTCGAACAGACAAAAAAATTTGTTCGGGAGGTATATTATATTACATATGTAAGAAACATCTTTCAAGGAAAATAGTTTCGTTAAGGGTTCCTTTCCTTGGGTTGGCATGTCGTACTTGTGCGTGCCTGGGCTTTGGTCCGTATGACCAAAAAATTGTCCCGTGATTTTTAGTAAGGTTACAAGAATGTAACAATCTGTCGTTGGATTGCCGACCAATTATTCTCTTAAGAATGCTAGCTTTCGGCTTTACCCGTCTGAGGTACATGTTCGGATGACCCGGTTGTAACAATCGCCGAGGTGCTCCATTTACGCCCTAGCCGAACAATCAGGAACGTAGGGCATAAACACAGGAGCGAAAACTTAAGTCATAGAGGAGCATATAATGGGAAAAGAGTGTATATAAACACACGACATGTAAATGTTGAGATCTAGGCTCTGAATTAATAAGCTTCGGTTTAAAGAAGCCCCCGGTCATGGCGGGGTGTATTCATTTTAAGATGTGTACCCCTTAAGAGTTCAGCCTATCCGAACAAGTCCAGGGCAACATATAAGAACGAGAAAACAAACAAGGAATGGAGAGGGAAGGAAAAGCGGCGAAAAAAGAAACATGCCGAACTTATGCGTAGAATCTTCGAAGGCGAGCAGCGTTCCATGGATTCGGCTCTAGGTGATTATCTGATGCGTTATGAAGGCGATAGGCTCCTCCTGTGAGAACTTCATGTATAATGAAGGGACCCTCCCATTTAGGTTTGAGCTTATCCTTCTTCTTCTCTGGGAGTCGTAAAACGAGCTCACCGACGTTATAAGTCTTGGCCCGCACTTCTTGGCCCGTCTAGGTCGTCCTACCGATCGAGATCGGCTTCTCTCTCTCCATACATGCGCACTCGAGGTGACTTATGAATAATATCGCAGGGCAATGCAGCCTCTGCACCGTACACCATAAAAAAGGTGGTGTATCCGGTCGTGCAATTGGGCGTTGTCCGCAATCCCCAGAGTACGGAATCGAGTTCCTCGACCCAGTGTTTGTCTGACTCCCGTAGGGATCGCACTAGCCTGGGTTTGATGCCGCTCATTATCAAGCCATTAGCCTGTTCGACTTGACCATTTGTTTGAGGGTGGTATACAGAGGCATAATCGAGCTTGATGCCCAAGTTAGCACACCAATTTTTCACCTCATCAGCTGTGAAATTGGAGTCGTTATCAGTGATGATGCTGTGTGGGACACCATAATGGTGTACCACGCCAGATATAAAGTCGATCACGGGCCCTGCTTTGGACATTTAGACCGGTTTGGCCTCTATCCACTTAGTGAATTTATCCACCATATCCAGCAAGTATTTCTTCTTGTGGCTTCCCCCTTTAAGGGGTCCGACCATATCCAGCCCCCCAGACCGCAAAGGGACAAGTGATGGGGATTGTTCTTATGGCAGTGGGCGGCATATGACTTTGATTGGCGCAAAGATGACATCCAACACAACATTGTACAAGGGCCTGTGCGTCTGCTCGGGCCGTTGGCCAAAAGAAACCTGTACGGAAGGCCTTTCTTACGAGGGCCCGAGCTGCGGCGTGATGGCCACCAAGGCCAACATGTATTTCAGCCAAAAGCCGATGTCCCTCCTCCTCCGAGATGTATCTTTGAAGGTCTCTAGTAGTATTTTTCTTGTAGAGTTCACCTTTGTGAACTTTGTAGGCTTTAGAGCATCGAACTATGCGACATGCCTCATTATGGTCATCAGGGAGTTCGTCCCTATCAAGGTAGGCCAGGAAAGGTTCGGTCCATGGAGCAATGATGGCCATGATTACATGAGAGAAAGGTGTCATTTCGGTGCCCGAGACCCCGATGATGTCAGAATTGTCTTCGGCAACTGGGGGTATGATTGAGTCCGGACTGGTATTTTCGCTCTTGTCCTGCCATACCACGGATTCCTTGAAAAGCCTTTCCACAAAGGTCTTAGGTGGGACGGGATCACGCTTAGCACCCATTCGAGCAACAATGCCTGCTACCTGATTACTGTCTCGAGCAACGTGATGGAACTCAAGCCCCTCGAACCGAGCTGATATTTTTAGTACAACATTTCGATATGCCGCCATCTTTGGGTCTTTTACATCGAACTCTCCATTTATTTGGGATACTACGAGGTTCGAATCCCCGCGCACCTCTAGGCATTGTATGCCCATAGAAACAACCATTCAGAGACCATGTAGTAGTGCCTCGTATTTGGCCACATTGTTGGAGTCTGTATACATGATTTGTAAGACATAGAGGATTGTGTCCCCAGTAGGGGATGTTAGGATTACACCAACCCCCAGTCTGGCTAATATTTTAGAGCCGTCGAAGTACATGATCCAGTTGGAGTATGTGCTGTACTCTTTAGGGAGTCCGGCTTCCGTACATTCTTCTACAAAGTCGGCCAACACCTGAGATTTAATAGCTCAGTGTGGCTTGTATGTTATTTCAAGTGGTAAGTGCTCGATGGCCCATTTGGCTATGTGGACGGTGGCATCCCGATTATTTATGATGTCATTGAGTGGTACTTCGGATGCCACCATGATCGAACACTCTTAAAAGTAGTGCCTCAGTTTCCGATATGCCATGAAGACCGCATACGCTATCTTTTGATAGTGCCGGTATCAAGATTTGCATGGTGTAAGGACCGCCGATACATAGTACACTAGTTTCTGGATTGGGAATTTTGTTTCCTTCTTCCTCTCGTTCGATGACGAGTACGACGCTTACAACCTGGTGAGTCGCAGATATATAAAGAAACATAGGCTCGCCAACACCTGTTGTGGCTAGGATTCGGTTGCCTACTAACAAGGTCTTTATTTCTTCCAACCCAGCTGTAGCCGAATACGTCCGTTCGAAGTGGCCGGTGCGTCGGAGCAGTCGATAAAGTGGCAGCGCCATTTCTCCCAGTCTGGAGATAAAGCGGCTCAAGGCTACTATGCACCCAGCTAGTTTTTGGACCTGCTTTAGGTCTATTGGTATTGCCAATTGTGACAAGGCTCGGATTTTGGCGAGGTTCGCTTCGATTCCTCTACTGGAAACAATGAACCTGAGTAGTTTCCCGGCTAGAACACCGAAGACACATTTTTCTGGATTGAGCCGTATGCCATATGTTCAGAGGTTGTCAAATGTGAGGTGTAGGTCATCTACCAGTGATTCAACATGTTTGGTCTTGATGACCACGTCGTCCACATATGCCTCCACTGTTTTGCCAATTTGATTTTCAGATATGTCTGAATCATGCGTTGGTAGGTGACACCAGCGTTTTTGAGTCTGAAGGGCATAGTGTTGAAGCAGAAAGGCCCATACAGGGTGATAAATGTCGTTGCGGCTTGATCGGACTCCTTCATCTTAATCTGATGGTAACCAGAGTAGGCATCGAGGAAACACAATGAATCGTGTCCTAGTAGCGTCAATGATTTGGTCAATGCGGGCAGAGGGAGGGGTCCTTAGGGCAAGCCTTATTGAGGTCTTTGAAATCAACACAACGACGCTGGGATTTATAGTTCTTCGGCACCATGACCAGGTTCGCTAGCCAGTCCGGGTGTTTGATCTCTGATGAACCCGGCTTCAAGTTGTTTGGCTAGCTCCTCCCCATAGCTTGTCGTTTGGGTTCAGAAAATCGTCGCAGCGTTTGCTTGACAGGTTTGAACCCCTTTATTATGTTGAGGCTATGTACGGCCAGTCTGCATGGGATTCTTGGCATATCCGAAGGATGCCAGGCAAAGATGTCACAATTTTCGTGCAAGAACGCTCGTAAGGCGACGTCGACCGTCGGATCTAGTTGTGCTCCAATGGATGTTGTCTTGTTAGGATCTGCCGGATGCACTTGAAATTTGATTATTTCATCTGCTAGTTTGAAAGAGGTGGACTTGGGCCTCTTATCGAGGATTACATCGTCTTTGTCCACTGTGGAATGCAGAGTGGTTAATTCTTCGGCCGCGAGGCCCTCGGATAGTGCCTCGAGGTGTTGGGAACGCAGTATTTCAAAAAATTTACCTACGATCACGCAAGGTCTATCTAGGAGATGCATAGCAACGAGCGGGGAGAGTGTGTCTACGTACCCTCGTAGACCAAAAGCAGAAGCGTTTAGTAACGCGGTTGATGTAGTCAAACGTCTTCATGATCCAACCGATCCAAGTACCAAACATACAGCACCTCCGCGTTCAGCACACATTCAGCTCCATGATGTCCCTCGGGCTCTTGATCTAGTTGAGGCTGAAGGAGAGTTCCGTCAGCATGACGGCATGGCGACGGTGATGATGAAGTTACCGGCGCAAGGCTTCGCCTAAGCACTATGACGATATGATCGAGGTCTGTAACTATGGAGGGGGGCACCGCACACAGCTAAGACAACAGTCAACTTGTGTGTTCTAGGGTGCCCCTGCCCCTGTATATAAAGGAGCAAGGGGGAGGCCGTCCGGCCCTCATGGCGCGGACCCCAAGTAGGATTCCTACCAGGAATCCTATTCCTAGTAGGTTTCCAACAAGGGAAGAGAGGGGGAAGGAAGGAGAGGGAGAGAGGGAGAAGGAAAGGGGGAGCCGCCCCCCTTCCCTTGTCCTATTCGGACTCCAAGGGGGGGCGACCTGCCCTGGCTGCCCTCCTCTCTCTCCACTAAGGCCCATGGTGGCCCATTAATTCCCCCGGGGGGTTCCGGTAACCCCTCCAGCACTCTGGTTTTACCCGAAACCACCCGGAACACTTCTGGTGTCCGAATAACATGGTCCAATATATCATTCTTTATGTCTCGACCATTTCGAGACTCCTCGTCATGTCCGTGATCACATCCAGGACTCCAAACAACCTTCAGTACATCAAAACACACAAACTCATAATATCGATCGTCATCGAACGTTAAGCGTGCGGACCCTACGGGTCCGAGAACTATGTAGACATGACCGAGACTCACTTCCGGTCTATAACCAATATCGGAACCTGGATGCTCATATTGGTTCCTACATATTCTACGAAGATCTTTATCGGTCAAACTGCATAACGATACGTCTCCATTGTATCTATAATTTTTTATTGCTCCATGCTATATTATCTACTGTTTTGGACCATATTGGGCTTTATTTTCCACTTTTATATTACTTTTGGGACTAACCTATTAACTGGAGGCCCAGCACAGAATTGTTGTTTTTTGCCTATTTTAGTGTTTTGAAGAAACAGAATATCAAACGGAGTCCAAACGGAATCAATCCTTCGGCAACGTGATTTTCTCACCAAATATGATCCAGGAGACTTGGACCCCCCGTCAAGAAAGAAAGTAGGTGGCCACGAGGGTGGAGGGCGCGCCCCTACATCGTGGGCCCCCCTTTGCTCCACCGACGTACTCCTTCCTCCTATATATACCTATGTACCCCCAAACGATCAGATACGGAGCCAAAAACCTAATTCCACCACCGCAACCTTCTGTATCCACGAGATGCCATATTGGGGCCTGTTCTGGAGCTCCGCCGGAAGGGGAATCCACCATGGAGGGCTTCTACATCATCGCCATAGCTCCTTCGATGAAGTGTGAGTAGTTTACCTGAGACCTTCGGGTCCATAGTTAGTAGCTAGATGGCTTCTTCTCTCTTTTTGGATCTCAATACAATGTTCTCCCCCTCTCTCGTGGAGATCTATTCGATGTAATTTTCTTTTTGTGGTGTGTTTGTTGAGACCGATGAATTGTGGGTTTATGATCAAGTTCATCTATGAACAATATTTGAATCTTCTCTGAATTCTTTTATGTATGATTGGTTATCTTTGCAAGTCTCTTCGAATTATCAGTTTGGTTTGGCCTACTAGATTGGTTTTTCTTGCAATGGGAGAAGTGCTTAGCTTTGGGTTCAATCTTGCGGTGTCCTTTCCCAATGACAGTACCCATCACAATCCCTGATCTCTCGCATTACATTATTTGCCAGTTGCCTCTCGTTTTCGTCTCCCCCACTTCACCCTTGCCATTTTATTCGCCCTCTCTTTTCCATTTGCCTTCTTCTCGCTTGCCTGTCGTTATGGCTAGTCTTATATCTTCTCCGTTGTCTCTCAAGGATGAAGTTCTAAATTTTAAGCAAAGGTAGGGAGAAAATCTAAAAGACGCTTGGTATAGAATTTGCAATGCTCAAAATAGATCTACCAAAAAGAAATCTACTTCAGTTCTTCTACGCAATTTTTATGTGGGTGCTAATCCTTGGTATAGATATATCCTTGATACAATTACCGGAGGGAATGGGTAGCCACAATTTTGACTCTTATAATGCTATGATAGATTTATTTGGCTCACCACCTCTTTTGGTTAATGGAACTATGTTAACTTTGGAGCATGTAATGCAAAGACTAGAAATTATTGAAAATAAAGTTGCTACCGTTGAGTTAATTGAAAATCTAGATAAAAAGATCCACAATCAAATTACCCAATATGGATCTAAGGTAGGAGTAACATTGAAAAATATTAAGGAGAAGGAACCCATAGTTAATGAGAGAATAAATCAAGATTCCACTAGAATCGATAAACTTGAGGGTATCATTACCAACTTGGGAACCGTTTTTCTTCCGTAAAGAATACTCCAAGTACTCCTACTAAAATTTCTAAGCTTATGTATGTTCCTAAAAATATGGGTGAATCCTATAGTAAAGAAACTGTGGATCTTAAATCTATTGGTGTTCAACCCTAGTCTTTTTGCTATCATTAGGGAACCATTTGCTACGAATGAATTTTTCGATCTTTTGCCTAAAAGT
This sequence comes from Aegilops umbellulata, assembly GCA_032464435.1. Lineage (NCBI taxonomy): Eukaryota > Viridiplantae > Streptophyta > Magnoliopsida > Poales > Poaceae > Aegilops > Aegilops umbellulata. Next base: position 151,167,127 of record CP136058.1, on the reverse strand, counting down.
TTGATAGATACTAAAAAGAAAGAAAATCCTAAGGTAGATAGATTCCTCATTGAAGAATTGCCTACCAGAGATGGCAATACCTAGATCTATCCTTGCTTTATGCCTAGCTAAGGGTGTTAAACGATAGTGCTTGTTGGGAGGCAACCCAATTTTATTTTTAGTTTTTTTAGTTTTCGTTTATTTTTAGGAATAAATAATCCATCTACCTTCTGTTTAGATGTGGTTTTATGTTTTAATTAGTGTTTGTGCCAAGTTAAACCTATAGGATATTCTTGGATGATAGTTATTTGATCTTGCTATAATTTCCAGAAACTTTCTGTTCACGAAAACAATTGTTAAAAATCATGAGAACGTGATAAAATACTGATTCCAATTTATGTTGATCAATAAAAAAATTTCCTAGGTCTTCCTATATTGGCTGATAGTTTGGAGTTCCAGAAGTTTGCGTTAGTTACAAATTACTACAGACTGTTCTGTTTTTGACAGATTCTGTTTTCCGTGTGTTGTTTGCTTATTTTGATGAATATATGGCTAGTAAAATAGTTTATAATCCATAGATAAGTTGGAATACAGTAGGTTTAACACCAATATAAATAAAGAATGAGTTCATTACAGTACCTTGAAGTGGTCTTTTGTTTTCTTTCGCTAACGGAGCTCACGAGATTTCTGTTGAGTTTTGTGTTGTGAAGTTTACAAGTTTTGGGTGAAATCTTTTGATGGATTATGGAACAAGGAGTGGCAAGACCCTAAGCTTGGGGATGCCCATGGCACCCCCAAGATAATCTAAGGACACCAAAAAGTCAAAGCTTGGGGATGCCCCGGAAGGCATCCCCTCTTTCGTCTACTTCCATCGGTAACTTTACTTGGAGCTATATTTTTATTCACCACATGATATGTGTTTTGCTTGGAGCGTCTTGTATGATTTGATTCTTTATTTCCTAGTTTACCACAATCATCCTTGTTGTACACACCTTTTGAGAGAGCCATACATGAATTGGAATTTGATAGAATACTCTATGTGCTTCACTTATATCTTTTAAGCTATATAGTTTTGCTCTAGTGCCTCACTTATATCTTTTAGAGCACGGTGGTAGATTGTTTTATAGAAACTATTGATCTCTTATGCTTCACTTAGATTATTTTGAGAGTCTTAAATAGCATGGTAATTTTCTTAAAAATTATAATATGCTTGGTATTCAAGATTTGTAAAACTTTCTTTTGAGTGCGTTGAATGCTAAGAAAAGTTTGGTGTTTGATAATTGTTTTGAGACATGGAGGTAATAATATCAAAGTCGTGCTAGTTGAGTAGTTGTGAATTTGAAAAATTCTTGTGTTGAAGTTTGCAAGTCCCGTAGCATGCACGTATGGTAAACGTTATGTAAGAAATTTGGAACATGAGGTGTTATTTGATTGTCCTCCTTATGAGTGGCGGTCGGGGACGAGCGATGGTCTTTTCCTACCAATCTATCCCCCTAGGAGCATGAGTGTAGTGCTTTGGTTTTTGATGGCTTGTAGATTTTTTTAATAAGTATATGAGTTCTTTATGACTAATGTTAAGTCCATGGATTATACGCACTCTCACCCTTCCATCATTGCTAGCCTCTTCGGTACCGTGCATTGCCCTTTCTCACATTGAGTGTTGGTGCAAACTTCGTCGGTGCATCCAAACCCCGTGATATGATACGCTCTTTCACACATAAACCTCCTTATATCTTCCTCAAAACAGCCACCATATCTACCTATCATGGCATTTCCATAGCCATTCTGAGATATATTGCCATGCAACTTTCCACCATACCGTTCATCATGACACATTCATCATTGTCATATTGCTTAGCATGATCATGTAGTTGACATAGTATTTGTCGCAAAGCCACCGTTCATAATTCTTTCATACATGTCACTCTTGATTCATTGCATATCCTGGTACACTGCCGGAGGCATTCATATAGAGTCATACTTTGTTCTAGTATCGAGTTGTAATCATTGAGTTGTAAATAAATAGAGGTGTGATGATCATCATTTTCTAGAGCATTGTCCCAAGTGAGGAATAAAAAAAAAGAGAGAAAGGCCACAAAAAAAGAGAAAGGCCATATCTGAAGAAAAAAATGAGAGAAAAAGAGAGAAGGGACAATGCTACTATCCTTTTCCACACTTGTACTTCAAAGTAGCACCATAATCTTCATGATAGAGAGTCTCTTGTTTTATCACTTTCATATACTAGTGGGAATTTTTCATTATAGAACTTGGCTTGTATATTCGAACAATGGGCCTCCTCAAGTGCCCTAGGTCTTCGTGAGCAAGCAAGTTGGATGCACACCCACTTAGTTTCTTTCGTTGAGCTTTCATACATTTATAGCTCTAGTGCATCCGTTGCATGGCAATCCCTACTCCTTGCATTAACATCAATCGATGGGCATCTCCATAGCCATTGATTAGCCTCGTTGATGTGAGACCTTCTCCTTTTTTATCTTCTCCACATAACACCCATCATCATATTCTATTCCACCCATAGTGCTATGTCCATGGCTCATGCCCATGTATTGCGTGAAGGTTTATAAGTTTAAGATTACTAAAGTATGAAACAATTGCTTGGCTTGTCATCGGGGTTGTGCATGATTGGAGCATTCTTGTGTGACGAAAATGGAGCATGACTAAACTATATGATTTTGTAGGGATGAACTTTATTTGGCCATGTTATTTTGAGAGGACATAATTGCTTAGTTAGTATGCTTGAAGTATTATTATTTTTATGTCAATATGAACTTTTGTCTTGAATCTTTCAGATCTGAATATTCATACCACAATTAAGAAGAATTACATTGAAATTATGCCAAGTAGCACTCCGCATCAAAAGTTCTCTTTTTATCAATTACCTACTCGAGGACGAGCATGAATTACGCTTGGGGATGCCTGTTACGTCTCCAACGTATCTATAAATTTTTATTGCTCCATGCTATATTATCTACTGTTTTGGACCATATTGGGCTTTATTTTCCACTTTTATATTACTTTTGGGACTAACCTATTAACCGGAGGCGCAACCCAGAATTGTTGTTTTTTGCCTATTTAAGTGTTTCGAAGAAATGGAATATCAAATGGAGTCCAAACGGAATGAAACCTTCGGGAACGTGATTTTGTCACCGAATATGATCCAGGAGACTTGGACCCCCCGTCAAGAAAGAAAGGAGGTGGCCACGAGGGTGGAGGGCGCGCCCCCTGCCTCGTGGGCCCCCCTTTGCTCCACTGACATACTCCTTCCTCCTATATATACCTACGTACCCCCAAACGTTCAGATACGGAGCCAAAAACCTAATTCCACCGCCGCAACCTTTTGTATCCACGAGATCCCATCTTGGGGCCTGTTCCGGAGCTCCGCCGGAAGGGGAATCCACCATGGAGGGCTTCTACATCATCACCATAGCCCCTCCGATGAAGTGTGAGTAGTCTACCTCAGACCTTCGGGTCCATAGTTAGTAGCTAGATGGCTTCTTATCTCTTTCTGGATCTCAATACAATGTTCTCCTCTCTCTCGTGGAGATCTACTCGATGTAATCTTCTTTTTGCGGTGTGTTTGTTGAGACCGATGAATTGTGGGTTTATGATCAAGTTTATCTATGAATAATATTTGAACCTTCTCTGAATTCTTTTATGTATGATTGGTTATCTTTGCAAGTCTCATCGAATTATCAGTTTGGTTTGGCCTACTAGATTCGTTTTTCTTGCAATGGGAGAAGTGCTTAGCTTTGGGTTCAATCTTGCGGTGTCCTTTCCGAGTGACAATAGGGGCAGCAAGGCACATATTGTATTGTTGCCATCGAGGATAACAAGATGGGGTTTTTATCATATTGTATGAATTTATCCCTCTACATCCTGTCATCTTGCTTAAGGCGTTACTCTGTTTTCTTGAACTTAATACTGTAGATGCATGCTGGATAGCGGTCGATGAGTGGAGTAATAGTAGTAGATGCAGGCAGGAGTCGGTCTACTTGTGTCGGACGTGATGCCTATATACATGATCATACCTAGATATTCTCATAACTATGCTCAATTCTGTCAATTGCTCAACAGTAATTTGTTCACCCACCGTAGAATACTTATGCTCTTGAGAGAAGCCACTAGTGAAATCTATGGCACGCGGGTCTATTCTCATCATATCAATCTTCATCACTTTATTATTGCTTTGCTTTTTTACTTTACCCTTTTATTTTACTTTGCATCTTTATACCAAAAATACCAAAAATATTATCTATCATCTCTATCAGATCTCATTCTCGTAAGTGACCGTGAAGGGATTGACAACCCCTAATCGCATTGGTTGCGTGCAGCTATTTGTTTTGTGTAGGTACGAGGGACTTGCGTGTAGCCTCCTATTGGATTGATACCTTGGTTCTCAAAAACTGAGGGAAATACTTACTCTACTCTGCTGCATCACCCTTTCCTCTTCAAGGAAATCCAATGCAATGCTCAAGAGATAGCACATAACAACATACGTTGTTCCCTTTGTCATCGGTATGTTACTTGCCTGACATTCGGTCGTTGGTATCTCAATTCCTAGTTCAATTTCGTTACCGGCAAGTCTCTTTACTCGTTCCGTAATGCAACATTCCATAACTAACTCATTAGTCACATTGCTTGCAAGGCTTATAGTGATGTGCATTACAGAGAGGGCCCAGAGATACCTCTCCGACAATCGGAGTGACAAATCCTAATATTGATCTATATCAACTCAATAAACACCATCGGAGACACTTGTAGAGCATCTTCATAATCACCCAGTGACGTTGTGACGTTTGATAGCACACTAAGTGTTCCTCCGGTATTCGGGAGTTGCATAGTCTCATAGTCATAGGAACATGTATAAGTCATGAAGAAAGCAATAGCAATAAACTAAATGATCATACTGCTAAGCTATCGGATGGGTCTTGTCCATCACATCATTCTCTAATGATGTGATCATGTTCATCAAATGACAACACATGTCTATGGCTAGGAAACTTAACCATCTTCAATTAACGAGCTAGTCTAGTAGAGGCATACTAGGGACACTCTGTTTGTCTATGTATTCACGCATGTACTAAATTTCCAGTTAATACAATTCTAGCATGAGTAATAAACATTTATCATGATATAAGGAAATATAAACAACAACTTCATTATTGCCTCTAGGGCATATTTCCTTCACGAGGGCCAATGATGCGGTTTTGTTTTCGACATGGAGTGCTATATCCGCGTCGCTAGTAAGAGTGATTACTCCATTGGGCCCTGGCATTTTGAGCTTCATGTACCCGTAATGGGGTTTGGCTTGAAAGCGTGCAAAGGCGTCCCGCCCCAAAAGGGCATGGTATCCACTATTGAAAGGGCCACATGGAAGAGTAGCTCTTCGGAACTGTAGTTATCATGCGTGCCGAATACTACGTTGAGTTTAATTTTCCCCGATCATCGTGCTTCTCGACTGGGGATAATACCTCGAAAGGTAGTACTGCTTTGCTCCATGCGGCTCTTGTCCATTTGCATTTTGTCGAGCGTATCTTCGTAGATGAGGTTAAGTCCACTTCCGCCATCCATGAGCACTTTGGTGAGTCGAAAGCCATCCACAATTGGATTTAAGAACAAGGCGGCTGGTGCTCGGACTAATCAGGACCTTGGTTCGTCGTTTGCGGCAAAATTTATGGCCGTATCGCTCCAAGTGTTCATTGCGGTTACTTGGTTGACTTCAGTGAGGTCGCGAAGCGCCCGTTTGCGTCGATTATTTGAAGAAAAGGTCTCAAAGACTGTAAAGACGTTGAAATCGTCATCCTACAAAGAATGCTTCTCTAGACTAGTGTTGGTGAGGATAGCCTCACCGCTCTTAGCCACTTGCCGGAGTACCCAACATGCCCGAAGGCTATGCATTGGTTCGGTGCTCAGCGTCGTACGTATCTGATAGGGCTTGTCGAGAAGTTCATCAAGGATGGTTCTGTATCCCGTGAAGGGCTTGTTTTTCTTGTCAACGGGCTTGTGGTTGGATGTTTCGTAGGGGTGCATCCATTTTTCCCGTATGGTGGTTTGCTTAAAGGCCGGAGGTTCCCACCGGGCTGTCTGGGCCTTCCATGCGCTTTCCATCGCGCAATACTTTCTGTACAATGTGTGTCAAATCTGCTAAGTGATGTATGCGGCAACGGTTGAGGGCATTGAGAATTCTCTCGTTTGTACAGTTACGGCCAAAACCTGAAACCGCGTCGTTGTCGCAACAATCTTTAATCTTGTTTCTAACAAGGAGGAATCTGGCCCAGAAGTAATGGACCGTTCCTGAGGTTGCTTTCGAACATACATTACATGACATATGTCAGGAGGTCCTGAATTACTTGGGGAATATTGCTTGTGGTGGGTGGGCCGGCTGAAATCCGAACCCTGACCCACGATTGGGTCCAGAGTTTGAAGAATCTCCAAGGGTCACCAGTTCAGGATCAGCGAGGTCCTGAAGACTTCCGGGCTTAATGCCTAATTTTGTGTTCGGGGGACATGAATTCTCCTGCTGAAGATGGGTATCCGGCTCACAGGGCTCGGAAATCCGAACATAGCTGGTGCTTAACTTAGGGGGAGAAGTGTTCTCAGCTTGTTCCTCAACAACCGCTACTAGATGGGTGATCGGTGGGGACTTGATTTCCCTATGATTGGGTATAAGCCCAATCCAATCATAGTCTATTGCGACCCCCAAGGCGGCGATGCGATCTAGCAGCTCATTCAAAGATGAGACATCTGCCAGATCCATCTTTTCGGAGTGTTCGAGGCTGATGCGGAGAAGACGTTTGGCGATCGTGTGATGACCCACAAGTATAGGGGATCGCAACAGTTTTCGATAAGTAAGAGTGTCGAAACCAACAAGGAGCTAAAGGTAGAACAAATATTCCCTAAAGTTATATCGACCACCGATACAACTCTACACACTCTTGATGTTCGCTTTACCTAGAACAAGTATGAAACTAGAAGTACTTTGTAGGTGTTTCTGGATAGGGCTGCAAGAAAGTAAAGAGAGCGTAAATAAAATCTAGGGGCTTTTTAGATAAAGACACAACTAAATTAGTTTTAGTAAAGAGCTTGTTTTAGGAGCAAGTTATTTGTCCCTAGGCAATCGATAACTAGACCGGTAATCATTATTGCAATTTTAATCGAGGGAGAGGCATAAGCTAACATACTTTCTCTACTTGGATCATATGCACTTATGATTGGAACTCTAGCAAGCATCCGCAACTACTAAAGATTCATTAAGGTAAAACCCAACCATAGCATTAAAGCATCAAGCCCCCTTTATCCCATACGCAAACAACCTACTTACTCGGGTCTGTGCTTCTGTCACTCACGCCACCCACCATAAGCAAATCATAAACATATTGCAAACCCTACAGCAGGAATCCCTCACGCTTGCGCCACACGGAGGGCACCATAGGACAGCACCAATAATAAAACATACAACTCAAACCAATCTTGATCATCGAATAGCCCGTAGGACAAAACAGATCTACTCAAACATTTATAGGATAGTCATACATCATTGGGAATAATATATAGCGTTGAGCACCATGTTTATGTAGAGATTACAACGGGTAAGAGAGAGGTTACACCGCTGCATAGAGGGGGGAAGAGTTGGTGATGATGGCGGTGATGTTGTTGGTGAAGATGGCGGTGATAGTGATGGCCCCGGCAGCGCTCTGGCGCCACCGAAAGCAAGGGGGAGAGGGGCCCCCTTCTTCTTCTTCTTCTTCCTTGACCTCCTCCCTAGATGGGAGAAGGGTTTCCCCTCTGGTCCTTGGCCCCCATGGCGTGGGAGGGGCGAGAGCCCCTCCGAGATTGGATCTATCTCTCTGTTTCTGCGTTCTGTTCTGGCTCTGTTTCACCATTTCGTGTATATATGGAGATCCGTAACTCTGATTGGCCTGAAACCTTCGCCGTGATTTTTTTCCGAATATTAGCTTTCTTGCGGCAAAAGAAGAGCATCAACCGCCTTACGGGTGGATCACGAGGGTAGGGGGCGCGCCCTTGTAAGTGCATCTAGTGCCCCTTAGTGATTTTGGTGTATTGAAGACTTATAGGTTAAGTATCTAATGCGTTTATGAGTGTACACAGATCTATAAGTCTATGATGAGTTTGATATTTACAGAGAAAGTCGACCCCTAAAAATGAAGTTCTTCGACTGAAGACTTTGATATACTGAAGACTTTCTGAAGACTTTGAAAGTGAAGAAATTGGTGTGACCTTGAAGACTTGGTATTCATTCGAGGAACATGAAGCGTGAAGACTTTTGTTTTCGTAGTTTCATTTTCTCTTTCTTGAGTCATAGGAAACACCGTACTATTAAAGGGGGTCGAGGAAATACTAAGGAGAAAATTTCCATGTGATGCTCAACTCAAATCCTACACCTACCAATCCCTTCGAGTGAAGCCATTGGAAATCTCATACAGTTCAGTCAACTTCTTCAGTGACAGAGACGCAGTTCTTCTGGTCACTGAGGACTTTGCTCTGACTGAGGAGTTAGGAATTCCCGAGTGCGAATTGCCTACACAGTGAGGAACATGATAGCCCTGAGGAATTTGTACCTCAAATTTCCGACCGTTGCTGTGCTGCGCGCCAGCTGTCCTAAAATATCTTGTCCACCTAACGGTCATATCATTGAAGGGCATTTATGTCTTATCATGTCGGGCTGCTCCCTAGGCTATAAATAGCCGCCCCCTACAACCACTAGCTGGTTGGCTGCTCCGCGAGAACTTGACACTTGTCATTTGAGAGCAACCCATCCTCCGAGGACTTTGAGCGAAAATCATCAAGTGAGGAAAATCCAAACCCCAAACCCAAAACACCTACAAACCCAAAGTGATTGAGCATCACTGAAGAGATTGATCCTGCGTGGATCCGACGCTCGTTACCTTTGAAGACTATGCTTCTTCGAAACGGTTAGGCGTCAAGGTCTAGAGCATCCAAGAGGAATTGTGGATCGCCGAGTGACCAAGTCTGTGAAGGTTTGGAAGTCACCTGAAGACTTACCACGAGTGATTGGGCGAGGACTGTGTGTTCTTAGCTCAAGGAGACTACGGTGAGGACTGTGTGTCCGGGACTGGGTGTCCTCGAGTTTAAATACTCAGCCGCTCCAACCAGATGTACAACTGAGACAGCACTTGGAACTGGTCTACCAAATCATTGTCTTCACCAAGCTTACTGGTTCTATTTCCTCAACTCTTTCATTTCCTCAGTAGTGTGCTGTTTGTTTATCATATCTGTGTTTCAAGACTTTGACTGAAGACTTTCTCAATTTCCTCAGTTCAATTTCTTCAGTCTGTTTGTCTTCATCTTGTGTTATCCTGTGTTTACGCTTTCTGTACTCTGTGTTTGTCTTCATTTCATCATGATGACTATGCTTGAATTCTGTTATGTTTTCATCTGAGTACTTATTCCGCTGCTAGTAGTTCTTCGCTAAGGAATTTCCTCACTAGCAAATTCCTAAGTGAAGAATTTCATAAAAATCGCCTATTCACCCCCCTTCTAGTCGATATAACGCACTTTCAGCCCTAGGAGGGGGGGCACGCCCCCCTACCTCGTGACCACCTCGGACACTGGTTCACGTTGATTTTCCTTCCAGATTTTCCGTATTTTCCAAAAATAAGCTCCGTCCATTTTTATCCCGTTTGGACTCCGTTTGATATGGATATTCTGCGAAACCAAAAACATGCAACAGACAGGAACTAGCATTGGGCACTGGATCAATATGTTAGTCCCAAAAATAATATAAAAAGTTGCCAAAAAAGTATATGAAAGTTGAATAATATTGGCATGGAACAATCAAAAATTATATATACGACGGAGACATATCAGCATCCCCAAGCTTAATTCCTGCTCGTCCTCGAGTAGGTAAATGATAAAAAATATAATTTTTGATGTTGAATGCTACCTAGCATAATCTTGATCATATGTCTAATCATGGCATTAATATTAAGACACGAGTGATTCAAATAAATAGTCTATCATTTGACATAAAAACAATAATACTTCAAGCATACCAACCAAGCAATTATGTCTTATTGAAATAACATAGCCAAAGAAAGCTCATCCCTACAAAATCATATGGGGGGGCCTACTATCTACTTAACCGCTAGGCAAAGAGGGAGGAGCCAGGAAGCGGGCGTTTAGTGAGGAAGAGACAAAAAAGCATTTCGTCGATAAAGATGAGTGCTTTCGATCGGCTTGTTGCACTAAAGCTGCGAGGTTCTTTGATCGAATCAGCTCTTTGCGTTTACTTTCATCCCATCCCACTCTCTTTCTTCTTTCGTTTTAAGATAGTTTGGCTATGCTCCATCTTCACCACACAAAGCATTCACATCATGCACAACCCCGATGACAAGCCAAGCAATTGTTTCATACTTTTGACGTTCTCAAACCTTTTCAACTTTCACGCAACACATGAGCGTGAGCCATGGACATAGCACTATAGGTGGAATAGAATATGATGGTGGGGATTGTGTGGAGAAGACAAAAAAGGAGAAAGTCTCACATCAACTAGGCGTATCAATGGGCTATGGAGATGCCCATTAATAGATATCAATGTAAGGAGTAGGGATTGCCATGCAACAGATGCACTAGAGCTATAAGTATATGAAATCTCAAACTGAAACTAAGTGGGTGTGCATCCAACTTGCTTGCTCATGAAGACCTAGGGCATTTGAGGAAGCCCATCGTTGGAATATACAAGCCAAGTACTATAATGAAAATTCCCACTAGTATATGAAAGTGATAACTCAAGAGACTCTCTATATGAAGGATCATGGTGTTACTTTGAAGCACAAGTGTGGTAAAAGGATAGTAACATTGCCCCTTCTCTCTTTTTCTCTCATTTTTTTATTTTCTCCTTTTTTTGGTGGGCTTCTTTGGCCTCTCTTTTTTTTATTTGGGCTTCTTTGGTCTCTATTATTTTTTGTAAAGTCCGGAGTCTCATCCCAACTTGTGGGGGAATCATAATCTCCATCATCCTTTCCTCACTGGGGCAATGCTCTAATAATGATGATCATCACCCTTTTATTTACTTACAACTCAATATTACAACTCGATATCTAGAACAAAGATATGACTCTATATGAATGCCTCCGGCGGTGTACCGGGATGTCCAATGATCTAGCGTAGCAATGACATCAAAAAACGGACAAGCCATGAAAACATCATGCTAGCTATCTTACGATCATGCAAAGCAATATGACGATAAATGCTCAAGTCATGTATATGATGATGATGGAAGTTGCATGGCAATATATCTCGGAATGGCTATGGAAATGCCATGATAGGTAGGTATGGTGGCTATTTTGAGGAAGATATAAGGAGGTTTATGTGTGATAGAGCGTATCGTATCACAGGGTTTGGATGCACCGGCGAAGTTTGCACCAACTCTCGAGGTGAGAAAGGGCAATGCACGGTACCAAAGAGGCTAGCAATGATGGAAGGGTGAGAGTGCGTATAATCCATGGACTCAACATTAGTCATAAAGAACTCACATACTTATTGCAAAAATCTATTAGTCATCGAAACAAAGTACTACGTGCATGCTCCTAGGGGGATAGATTGGTAGGAAAAGACCATCGCTCGTCCCCGACCGCCACTCATAAGGAAGACAATCAATAAACACCTCATGCTCCGACTTCGTTACATAACGGTTCACCATACGTGCATGCTACGGGACGTGCAGACCTCAACACAAGTATTTCTCAATTTCACAACTACTCGACTAGCATGACTCTAATATCACAATCTTTATATCGCAAAACTATTGCAAGGAATCAAACATATCATATTCAGCGATCTACAAGTTTATGGAGGATTTTATGACTAACCATGTGAATGACCAGTTCCTGTCATCTCTCTAAATAAATATAAGTGAAGTAAGAGAGTTTAACTCTTTCTACAAAAGATATGCCTACGCTGTAACAAATATAAGTGAAGCAAAAGAGCATTCTACAAATGGCGGTTGTCTAAGTGAAGAGAAACAGGAACTCCAAACTTCAAATGATATAAGTGAAGCACATGAAGCATTCTATAAAGCCATACTCAAATGATATAAGTGAAGTGCGAAGAGCATTCTATAAATCAACCAAGGACTATCTCATACCAGCATGGTGCATAAAATAAAAATGAAAACTAAAGCAAAAGATGCTCCAAGATTGCACATATCGCATGAACGAAACATATCCGAAAACATACCGATACTTGTTGAAGAAAGAGGGATGCCTCCCCAGCATCCCCAAGCTTAGACGCTTGAGTCTCCTTGAATACTTACTTAGGGTGCCTCGGGCATCCCCAAGCTTGAGCTCTTGCCTCTCTTCCTTCTTCTCACATCGAAACCTTCTCAATCATCGAACACTTCATCCACACAAAACTTCAACAGAAAACTCGGTAAGATCCGTTAGTATAATAAAGCAAATCACTACTCTAAGTACTGCTGCAAACCAATTCATATTTTGTTTTTGCATTGTGTCTACTGTAATATAGCTTTTCCATGGCTTAATCCACTGATATAAATTGATAGTTTCATTAAAACAAGCAAACTATGCATGAAAAACAGAATCTGTCTAAATCAGAACAGTCTGTAGAAATCTGAACATTCACCATACTTCTGATACTTGAAACATTCTGCAAAAATTAGGAAAAATAAACAATTTGCACAGCAAGACAGTGCAAAAAGAATCAGAACCATTTGACGTTCCAGTAAAAAATTAAAATCCGCGCACTACAGCCAAAGTTTCTGTCCTGCACCGCACAAACCAAAAAGCATCGTAAACATCCTAAAGGCAAACCTTGGCACATTATTTTTATAATACAATGGAATTGTAGAAGGGGACAATTATTTTTGTTGAAAAGTTTCTGTAATCAAGATTCACAAAGTTTCTGTGAGCATGAACAAAGTTCAAGGCTAGCTCCCACTTCAACAATGCCTGTCTTTCTCACTTTCACTTTTCTTTTTGAAAAAGCTTTGAGTTCCCCTATTTATTTTTATTGTTTTTAAACTATATGAAAGCACTCAACAGAAATAAATGACTCTCTAAAACTTCCGGGTTGTCTCCCTGGCAGGGCTTTCTTTAAAGCCATTAAGCTAGGCATATGGTGCTCAAGTAGTGAATCCACCCGGATCCCAAGGTATATCAAAGCCAATTTTAATTAGCAATGATTTGTAATTTAGTAGTGAGCACAAAGTAACATATATCATGTAATGATGAAGTCTAACTCTCTTCCTATGCATCGGCATGTCATAAAAGAACAATTCATGCACACATAGTAAAGGCCAATGCATAGTATAAACAATTTCTTGCAATTTTATCGTGTTGGAAACATAGAGAGGTGGAGATATAGTTCCTCTCTAATAATAATTGCAAGTAGGAGCAGCAAGCACATGCATATTATATTTATCAAAATCATCATGTGCAACGGTAAAAGGCAACCCATCAATGTAATCCTTAATAAGTGCAAACTTCTCCGATATAGTGTAGTTTGGAGAATTCAAAAAGATAATAGGACTATCATGCGTGGGTGCAATAGCAAAAATTTCATGTTTAACATAAGGAACTATAGCAAGTTCATCTCCATAAGCATAATTCATATTGGCATCTTGGCCACAATCATAGCAAGCATCATAAAAAAGGGATATTTCAAAAGAATCAATGGGATCATAACAATCATCATAGCAATCATCCTTCGGTAAGCATGAAGGGGAATTAAACAATGTATGAGTTGAAGAGTTACTCTCATTAGAAGGTGGGAACGGGTGATCAATCCGCTCTTCCTCCTTTTGTTCTTTGCTCTCCTCATCATCTTTTTCATCCAATGAGCTCACAGTTTCATCAACTTCTTCTTCCATAGATTCCTGAAAAATATTAGTCTCTTCTTGGACAGCGGAGACTTTCTCAATAATTGCATTAATTTCGTAATTGTATTCATAATTCTCAAAGCAATATTTGAGGATAGCTAAATTTTCAGGTCTATAAGCAGCATCATCAAAATCTTCAAACTCTTTAAATATAGATTCAATTTCATAAGCACCCATAAAAGCAACAAATTATTCTATTTGCTCCACATCATAGTAATCATATATACCTCTAGCATAAGAAGCTAAGGTTTCATTATCATTAAATTTGCATGAAAAGGGAAGGTGTGGAGCATTCATCCTAGAGCAACAAGTATAATCATATTCCAAGCATAGTTGTCTAGCATACCACTTCAATATATGAATTTGATCCCATAATAGTTTCCCTTTTTGTGTCAAGCGGTAATCCTAAATTATTCACGTTGATCCAACGTTACTCCCATAACATAATTGAATGGGGTTTTCTCAGGATTATCAAAGTAGTACATAATATCTTTCACATAACCAGCATCGAGGGTTTTAGGAGGTTCCCCATCTCCATGAGTAGCAAGTACACCTAATTTTTTTGGTATTTCGTGTTCCATATCCATAACTAAAGATAGAGAACAACTAAGAACAGCAAATTAAAATTACTTAGTGATAAAGCAAACAAGCACACACGAGAATATTCACCCCACGCTATTGCTCCCCGGCAACGGTGCCAGAAAAAGGTCTTGATAACCCACAAGTATAGGGGATCGCAACTGTTTTTGATAAGTAAGAGTGTCGAACCAAAAGAGGAGCTAAAGGTAGAACAAATATTCCCTAAAGTTCTATCGACCACCGATACAACTCTACGCACGCTTGACGTTCGCTTTACCTAGAACAAGTATGAAACTACAAGTACTTTGTAGGTGTTTTTGGATAGGGCTGCAAGAAAGTAAAGAGAGCGTAAATAAAAGCTAGGGGCTGTTTAGATAAAGACACAACTAAATTGGTTTTAGTAAAGAGCTTGTTGTCACGAGAAAGTTATTTGTACCTAGCCGATCGATAAGTAGACCGGTAATCATTATTGCAATTTTATTTGAGGGAGAGGCATAAGCTAACATACTTTCTCTACTTGGATCATATGCACTTATGATTGAAACTCTAGCAAGCATCCGCAACTACTAAAGATTCATTAAGGTAAAACCCAACCATAGCATTAAAGCATCAAGTCCCCTTTATCCCATATGCAAACAACCTACTTACTCGGGTCTGTGCTTCTGTCACTCACGCCACCAACCATAAGCAAATCATAAACATATTGCAAACCCTATAACGGGAATCCCTCACGCTTGCGCGACACGGAAGGCACCATAGGACAGTACCAATAATAAAACATACAACTCAAACCAATCTTGATCATCAAATAGCCCGTAGGACATAACAGATCTACTCAAAATATCATAGGATAGCCGTACATCATTGGGAAATAATATATAGCGTTGAGCATCATGTCTAAGTAGAAATTACAGCGGGTAAGAGAGAGGTTACACAGCTGCATAGAGGGGGGAAGAGTTGGTGATGATGGCGGTGAAGTTGTTGGTGAAGATGGCGGTGACGGTGATGGCCCTGGCAGTGCTCTGGCACCACCGGAAGCAAGGGGGAGAGGGCCCCCTTCTTCTTCTTCTTCCATGACCTCCTCCCTTGATGGGAGAAGGGTTTCCCCTCTGGTCCTTCCGAGATTGGATCTATCTCTCTGTTTCTCTATGTTTCTGTCTGTTTCTGCGTTCTGTTCTGGCTCTGTTTCACCGTTTCGTGTATATATGGAGATCTGTAACTCTGATTGGCCTGAAACCTTTGCCGTGATTTTTTTCTGAATATTAGCTTTCTTGCGGCAAAAGAAGAGCATCAACCGCCTTACGGGTGGCTCACGAGGGTAGGGGCGCGCCCTAGGAGGGGGGGCACGCCCCCTACCTCGTGACCACCTCGGACACTGGTTCGCATTGATTTTCCTTCCAGATTTTCCATATTTTCCAAAAATAAGCTTCATCCGTTTTTATCCCGTTTGGACTCCGTTTGATATGGATATTCTGCGAAACCAAAAACATGCTATAGACAGGAACTGGCACTGGGCACTGGATCAATATGTTAGTCCCAAAAATAATATAAAAAGTTGCCAAAAAGTATATGAAAGTTGAATAATATTGGCATGGAACAATAAAAAATTATAGTTACGACGGAGACGTATCATCGTGGGGGACGATGTTGGCTTGACGGCCAAGCAAGTGCCCCCGAGCTAGAGGACCTATCCTAGAGATAGAGACCTTCCAGAAGTAATATCGTCATTAATGACAAGGCGAGCCATCAATCCTTCTATCGACAACACAAAGGAACTCTCAATGAAAGCACCAATGTCGGTGTCAAAACCGGCCGATCTCGGGTAGGGGGTCCCAAACTGTGTGTCTGAGGACCGAAGGTAACAGGAGACAAAAGGGGACATGATGTTTACCCAAGTTCGGGCCCTCTTAATGGAGGTAAAACCCTACTTCCTGCTTGATTGACTTTGGTGAGTATAGGGGTTAGAAGAGTTGATCTACCTCGAGATCGTAATGGCTAAACCCTGGCAGCCTGGCCTATGTAAATTCTGATAGCCTCTACAGACTAAACCCTCCAGTTTATATACACACCAGAGGGGCCTAGCGTTGTACAGAGCCGGTTCACAGGGGAAGGAAATTACATATCCGGACACCAATCTTGCCATCCACACATAGGCGAGTCTTATCCGGACGCGGGAGGAAGGCTTTCTACCTTATATCTTCACGGCCCATTAATCTGGCCCATATAAAATAGGTCGGGCACCTGAGGAACCCTAAATCCAGGACTCCCTCAGTTGGCACTTGCAAATTTACTTGGAACGGCATGTAAATACCGCATATAGGAAGGTATGGTGGACTCATATGGAACAACTTTGGGGTTTATGGAAGTGGATGCACAAGCAATATTACCGCTTAGTACAAGTGAAGGCTAGAAAGAGACTGGGAAGTGACCAACTAGAGAGCGACAACAGTCATAAACATGCATTGAGATTAACCAACATTGTGTGCAAGCATGAGTAGGATATAAATCATCATGAACATAAAAATCATAGAGGCTATGTTGATTTTGTTTCAACTACATGCGTGAACTGTGCCAAGTCAATCCACTCGAATCATTCAAAGGAGGATACCATCCTATCATACTACATCACAATCATTTTAATTCCCATGTTGGCATGCAAGGTAAACCATTATAAGCTCCTAGCTAATTAAGCATGGCATGAGTAACTATAATCTCTAATTGTCATTGCAAACATGTTTCATTCATAATAGGCTGAATCAGGAATGATGAACTAATCGTATTTACAAAAATAAGACAGGTCGAGTTCATACCAGCTTTTCCTCATCTCAATCATTTCATCATATATCGTCATTGTTGCCTTTCACTTGCACGACCGAACGGTGTGGATAATAATAATAATAGTGCACGTGCATTGGACTAAGCTGGGATCTGCAAACATTTATTCAAAGGATAAGACAAGGTAATATGGGCTCTTTGTTAGATCAACAATAATGCATATGAGAGCCACTCAACATTTTCATCGTGGTCTTCTCCTCTTGAGCCCCAAAGAAAAGAAAAGAATTTCAAAGAAATACACTGAAATATTTTTGGAGTTTTAGTTTTTCTGGAGAAAGAAGAACAAGAACGAGAAAAACTATTTACAGGGAAAGCTCCCAACAAGCAAAAGAAGAACGGGAAATCTGTTTGGGTTTTCTTTTAATATTACAACTAAGCATGCATAGAAAGTAAACTAGCTACAACTAATTCTTTTGGTTTTTCTTAAGGTTTTTCAAACACACAAGAAGAAAGCAAGAAAAAGAAATAAACTAACATGGATATTACAATGAAAGAGTATGAGCACCGACAACGGAAATGAGTGGGCGACAGATGCGGCATGGCCCCTGAAGACATTTCTGAAGAGAAGCTGCTGGCTACCCAGCAGACAGCCCCGGAGGAGGCTGTTTAATTTCCTTTCTGCTCATGAATAAATCGTGGAATGTTCTGTCGTGGAATATCAGAGGGATTAACTCTGATAGTAAACTTTTGGCACTTAGGAATGCCATAGACTCTAGTGGATGATCTGTTTTATGCATTTAGGAAACCAAGCGGGAATCTTTTGATTTAGCGTTTATTAAGTCTTTCTGTCCCAAGCGATTTGATAAATTTGCTTTTGCGCCATCGATTGGGGCCTCTGGAGGTATTATCACTATCTGGAATAGCTCTGTTTTTGTTGGAACACCATGGCATGTGGAATCCTTTGCAGTGGGTGTTTCATTTGTGGCCACCCAGTTGAATGAATCTTGGAACCTGGTGAATGTCTATGGCCCTTGTTCGGGCCAGCGACGAGTAGATTTTACCTCCTGGTTATTTGATCTTAATATACCAGATGATGAAAACTGGTTAATATTGGGTGACTTCAACTTCATACGGTCCAATGACAACAGAAATAAACCGGGAGGAGATGCTTCCGAAATGCTGTTATTCAATGAGCTTATACGTGCACAATCACTAATGGAAATCCCAGTTAAGGGCAGGGCTTTCACGTGGAGCAATATGCAGGATGACCCGCTACTGGAGCAACTTGATTGGTTCTTTTCGTCTTCAAACTGGACCACCTCTTTTCCTAACACAATGGTTCTGCCTTTGGGCAAACCGGTTTCAGATCATATCCCCTGCGTGCTTTCAATAGAGTCTAAAATCC
This sequence comes from Aegilops umbellulata, assembly GCA_032464435.1. NCBI lineage: Eukaryota > Viridiplantae > Streptophyta > Magnoliopsida > Poales > Poaceae > Aegilops > Aegilops umbellulata. The sequence continues at coordinate 151,148,492 of CP136058.1, read as the reverse complement.
CAAAATCAAATCTCTTTCGGTTTGAAAACTTCTGGGTCAACCACTCTGGTTTCTCCGAAGTTGTGGCAAGATCCTGGAGTAAACCATGTCACGCCCCCAACTCTGCAGCGATAATATGCAAGAAGCTCAAAACGCTTCGCTACGATCTCAAACGTTGGAGCAGAGGCATTTCCAACTTGAAAATTATGATCCAGAACAGTAATGAAGCACTAGCCAATCTCGATGCCCTCGAAGACAAGAGGGGTTTGTTTGTCCAAGAGGCAAATTTCAGACGTATTTTGAAGGGACACCTTAACTGTCTTCTCAAATACCAAAATGAGTATTGGAGGAAAAGATGCACTGTCAGATACTTCAGATTCGCTGATGATGCTCTTCCAATCACTTGCCACTGAAAGGTTCAGGCACAACTCAATTGCCACGCTGCAGGAAGGGGGTGTTGAAATCTCTGATCATACAGGCAAAGCTGGATTGTTGTTCAATACATACAAAGAACGATTGGGGACCTCTAAGCCCACAAATATGCGCTTTGATCTTAACCGTATCATTAAAAAGGTGGACGGTCTGGAGGTGCTTTCGGTACCATTTTCCACAGCTGAAATTGATGCTGTGATCAAAGAGATGCCTGGTGACAGGGCTCCCGGTCCAGATGGTTTCAATGGATGCTTCCTCAAAAGTTGTTGGCACATTATCAAGGAGGATTTCTACAAAATGTGTGGTGATTTCCACGAAGGTAACCTTGACATAACCAGTATCAGTGAGGGCTACATTACACTCATCCCGAAAATCCCTTCTCCTGTGATGACTAATGATTTCAGACCCATAACACTGCTCAACTGTTGTCTGAAAATTATCACGAAAATCCTAGCCAATCGCCTGCAGAAAGTCATCCTTAAGATCATCCACAAGAACCAGTATGGTTTCCTCAAAGGGCGTACTATCCAAGACTGTTTGGCCTGGCTTTTGAATACATCCACCAATGCCAAACATCATTGAGGGAAATCATAATCCTCAAACTTGATTTTGCCAAAGCCTTTGACACAATAGAACATGAACCGATGCTGCAGATTATGAAACACATGGGCTTTGACGAAAAGTGGCTTGGTTGGATGAAGGCTATCTTTTCTTCAGGGGTTTCCTCGGTTCTCCTGAATGGGGCCCCGGGCCGAAAGTTTCTATGTAAATGTGGAGTAAGGCAGGGGGACCCTTTGTCGCCGCTCATCTTTGTTTTAGCTGCAGACCTTCTTCAGGCGGCGATTAATGATGCCTACGGCCAAGGCTTAATTGATCTACCTCTTCGATGCAACCGGAGAGGGGATTATCCGGTGATCCAGTATGCTGATGACACGATCTTGGTCATGCCTGCCTACCCAGATCAAGTAGTACGCATGAGGTCCATTATGGTTGCTTACGCTGAATCTGTGGGTCTGAAGATAAATTTCCACAAGTCCACTTTGATCCCTATCAACCTAGAGACACAGCAGGGTTTGGCCATGGCCCAAATCTTTGGCTGCACTGTTGGATCACTTCCGTTTGCTTACCTGGGCCTCCCCATGGGAACGACAAAACCAACGTTGCTCGAACTGATGCCGATGGTATGTGGTATTGAAAGGAAATTATCCACTGCGCTATACCTGCTCTCAACTGGCGCCAAACTCACGTTGGTCAACTCCACCATCACATCCATGCTTATATATGCCATGTGCACACTCAAACTGCATCCAAAAGTGATCGAACACATTGACAGACTGCGCCGGTACTGCTTGTGGGCCAAGAACACTGAAGATGGTGTCAAAAACAACTCCTTGGCAGCTTGGGAGTTAGTTTGTAGGCCAAAGCGCAAAGGTGGGCTTGGCGTCATTGACATCAAAACCCAAAATGTGGATCTGCTCCTCAAACACCTTTACAAGTTCTATAACCGCGCGGATGTACCTTGGGTGACTCTGATCTGGGACACATACTATGCAAACACGGTACCGCATGCAGTTGATCCGATTGGGTCCTTCTAGTGGCGAGATATCATGCAACTCAGTCATGTTTTTCGAGGGATTTCAAAGGCTGTAATTGGTGATGGAACTTCAGTTCTGTTCTGGAAGGACGTGTGGTTTACGCACGACCAGGAAACCCAGCTTTCTGAAATCTACCCCAGAGCCTTTTCGTTTGCCACAAATGAAGATGTATCCGTCGGTGATGCTTTGCAAGCAACGAACCCTGCCATGCTTTTCCATTTACCACTCTCTATACAAGCACGAGATGAAGTCAGAGAGATCCAAAGGGGCTCCGCGCATGTCATTCCAGAGAGGGGGACTACAGACGCATGGGTCAGTACCCTCAATGGAAATTTCTCGGCCAAAAACTACTACAACCACTGCTTCAGAGAGACGGTCGCTGATGATGCTTTCATCTGGCTTTGGAAGTCCAAGTGCCCCATCAAATTCAAGATGTTTGGCTAGCTGTTCCTTGTTGATCGCCTGAACACGCGAAACATGCTGAAACGCAGGCACTATGTTGTGGTGGATAACAATTACGCATGTATGCTCTGCCAAAACCCTCCTGAGGAAACACTGGAACATCTGTTTTTCTGGTGCCCCTTTAGCCAACGATGCTGGGATAAGGCTGGCCTGAGATGGTCGCTTAATGGGAACAGGATCTCCCTGCTGCATCATGGTAAAACCCAATGCAGGCAGCCGTTATTCATGGATATCTTCTTGATGGCCGCTTGGAGCATATGGAGGGAGAGAAATAATGAGCATTTTAGAGGAGTGCCACACTCCTTCACCTCATGGCTGAATAGATTCAAGCATCTATTGGGCCTGCTCGCCCATAGCTGTAAAGAAGAGCTTCGTCCCTTCTTAGATTCTTATATTCAAAACTTGTAAATAGCAATACTTCTTTCTTTTGCCTCTGAAGGGTTGAGGGGAACCCTTCAAAACCCCCATATGTAATTATGTAACATCGCTTGGTGTGTTAATATACAAGTCAGTGGGAGCCTCTCCCACTGTCGTTTACTGTAAAAAAAAACAGAAATGAGTGTGAACATGAATGTAATGTCGGTGAGAAATACGTAGTCCCCCAAGCTTAGGCTTTTGGCCTAAGTTGGTCTACTTCCATGGATCAAAGTAGTTCTCTCTGGTGTACTGAGAAGGATCCTGGGGGTTCCACTGGTTAGCGAGCTCCTGTGGATCCAACTGATAAATAGACTCCTGGTATGGATCAGGTGATGGCTCTGGCTCAGGAGGTGGAGATCATGTCCCCTCGTAGTATGCATGAACGTCTGCAGGAAAAACAATGTACCTGCCTGAATGCATATCGAACAAAACTGGTGCAGGCAAGGTAATGATCTGAATAGTATTCTCACTAAATACCAGGTTATAAATAATTCTCTTTTCCTCATCACGTCGAATAAACTTATGTGCTACCATGCTATCATAATCTAAATATATATAGTGGGCAGCAATTTTCCCTCTTTTTCATAATGCCTAATAGGTATCTCAAAGTGTTTAGCAAGGCGGGTGGCAAAGATACCTCCGAAAATACGACCCTTTGTACGGCTCATACTCAACCTTTTAGCAACCATAGCGCCCAAACTATAACTTCTATCTGTGCGTAAATCATGGCACAAAATAGCGAGGTCAGGGGCACTAAGGCCTCCACTCTCTCCATGACCAATTAAACATCTCCCAGAAAATAATGAGTAATAGCGTATAGCAGGATGATGAATACTAGACACTCTCGCTCCCGACACTCCTCTACCTTCCCCTACGGTGATTTTATGAATAAGACATTCCACCTCACTACGACGTGGTTCCTCGACACCACCTTCATAAGGAAATTTACAAACCACACAAAAGTCATAAAGCGTCATTTCTCTTTACTCATCATATAAATGAAAGTCTACCGTGGGTGGTGATTTTCTAGCATGAAAGTGAAAGTTTTGCACGAAAATATTGGTGAGTAAGAGATACTGATTACACCGGTCGAGGAGGAAGTCGGTGATGCCTGCATTCCCAGCCAAATAATAGAAATCATCATAAACCTCGGCCGCTTGTAAGAATGCATCAAGTGGCCATTCGCTAGGAAAAAAATTTGTAGCGCGAGGAAGATTATATTTGGGCTTTTCCTTCTCCTCATTTTCCTTTTCCTTCGAACCCCGGCTCGAGGAGCCTCTCAATAATCTCTTCAACACTTTCTTCCTCTGAAAATTTCTAAAAAATTTAGCAAATCAAAATAAAAGTGAACCAAACTCAACAAAATTGATAGAAACTACTCCTACAAGTGTCTAGAGGCTATATCATGCATCGAAACAACTTTGGACCATATAAATTTGACATGCAAGCTCAAGAACATGGTCACCACATTAGCAAAATTTTGCAATGAATAAAGCACTAGAACGAAAACTAATTGGACCATCGGAGGAGTCACATACCGAAGAACAATCCCCCAAAGCAGTTTTGTGAATGGGGCTTTGAGCAAGGATATCGAAAATGGCAGCAAGATGAGCAAGAACACGAGTTTGAGATATGGAGTGATTTTTCTGGAGGAAGAAGGAGAGGATGGCTGCTGGAATAATTAGAGGGGGCCATAGGAGGCCCACAAGGTCAGGGGCGCGCCCAGGGGGTGGGCATGCCCTCCACCCTTGTGGCCAACTGCTGAGGCCCCCTGGTGTGTTCTTTGCACCAGAAATTCTAAAATATTCTAAAAAATCATATCCAATTTTCAGGGCATTTGCAGAACTTTTATTTTTGGGACATTTTTTATTGCATGGATAATTCAGAAAACACATAGAAATTACTATTTTTGTTTTATTTAAATGAATTAACAGAAAGTAAATGATGGGTACGGAGAGTTGTGCCTTCTAAATTCATCCACCTCATGCTCATCAAAAGGATTCCAATAAAGTTAATGGTTGATCAAGTCTCATTAAGAAACTTCTTCCGAGTGACATGAAACCGGAGAACTATCGAATAACACTAGGTTACCTAGATGGGCATAAAAATGCATGTCCCCAACAATAACAATATGATACTTCTTTTTGACAGTAGGAAGAGGGAATTCAAAACCTCCAATAGTAATAGTTGAAATTTTTCCAATAGAATTGATACTATGAACTTGAGGTTGTTTCTTCGAAAAGTGTACCGTATGCTCATTACCATCAATATGAAAAGTGAAATTGCCTTTGTTGCAATTAATAACAGCCCCTGCAGTATTCAAAAAGTGTCTATAGAGGATAATCGACATACTATCATCCTCGGGAATATCAAGAATAACAAAGTTTGTTAAAATAGTAACGTTTGCAACCACAACAGGCACATCCTCACAAATACCGATAGGTATAGGAGTATATTTATCAGCCATTTGCAAAGAAATTTCAATAGGTGCCAACTTATTCAATTCAAGTCTACGATACAAAGAGAAAGGCATAACACTAACACCGGCTCCAAGATCACATAAAGCAGTTTTAACATACTTTCTTTTAATGGAGCATGGTATAGTTGGTACTCCTAGATCTCCAAGTTTCTTCGGTATTCCACCCTTAAAATAATAATTAGCAAGCATGGTGGAAATTTCAGCTTTAGGTATCTTTCTTTTATTAGTAACATTATATTTCATATATTTAGCATATGGAGGCATTTTAAGCATATCAGTCAAACGCATACGCAAAAAGATAGGTCTAATCATTTCAGCAAAGCGCTCAAAATCCTCATCATCCTTTTTCTTGGATGGCTTAGGAGGAAAGGGCATGGGTTTCTGAACCCATGCTTCTCTTTCCTTACCATGTTTCCTAGAAACGAAGTCTCTCTTATCACAACATTGATTCTTTGACTGTGGGTTATCAAAATCAACAGGAGGTTCAATCTCTACATCATTATCATTCCTAGGTTGAGCATCAACATGAACATCATCATTAGCATTATCACTAGGTTCATGTTCATCACCAGATTGTGTCTCAGCATCAGAAATAGAAATATCATTGGGATTCTCTGGTGTGTTGTAGGATCGGAAGTATGTCTAGAGGGGGGGTGATTAGACTACTTGACCAAATAAAAACTTAACCTTTTCCCAATTTTAGTTCATGGCAGATTTTAGCTACTTTAGGACAAGTCAAGCAATCATCACACAATTCAAGCAAGCATGCAAAGAGTATATAGGCAGCGGAAAGTAAAGCATGCAACTTGCAAGAATGTAAAGGGAAGGGTTTGGAGAATTCAAACGCTATTGGAGACACGGATGTTTTTCCCGTGGTTCGGATAGGTGGTGCTATCCTACATCCACGTTAGTGGAGACTTCAACCCATGAAGGGCAACGGTTGCGCGAGTCCACGGAGGGCTCCACCCACGAAGGGTCGACGAAGAAGCAACCTTGTATATCCCACCATGGCCATCGCCCACGAAGGACTTGCCTCACTAGCGGTAGATCTTCACGAAGTAGGCGATCTCCTTGCCCTTACAAACTCCTTGGTTCAACTCCACAATCTTGTCGGAGGCTCCCAAGTGACACCTAGCCAATCTAGGAGACACCACTCTCCAAGAAGTAACAAATGGTGTGTTGATGATGAACTCCTTGCTCTTGTGCTTCAAATGATAGTCTCCCCAACACTCAACTCTTTCTCATAGGATTTGGATTTGGTGGAAAGAAGATTTGAGTGGAAAGCAACTTGGGAAAGGCTAGAGATCAAGATTCATATGGTAGGAATGGAATATCTTGGTCTCAACACATGAGTAGGTGGTTCTCTCTCAGAACATATGAGTTGGAAGTGTAGGTGTGTTTTGTTGGCTCTATCCATGAATGAAGAGGAGGTGGAGGGGTATATATAGCCTCCACTTAAAATCCAACCATTACACACAATCTACCAATCTCGGTGGGACCGAATCAACAAACTCGGTCGGACCGAAACGGTAAACCTAGTGACCGTTAGAGATTTTTGGTGGGACTGACATGCAACTCGGTAGGACCGATATGGTTAGGGTTTGGGCATAACGTAATCTCGGTGAGACCGATTACACAAACTCGGTGAGACCGATTTGGTAATTAGCTAACCAGAGAGTTGGTCAGGCAAACTCGGTGGGACCGATTTGCTCTTTCGGTGAGACCGAAAAGTTACAAAAGGGAAACAGAGAGTTTGCATTGCAATCTCGGTGGGACCGATCCGCTCTTTCGGTGAGACCGAAAAGTTACGAAAAGGAAACAGAGAGGTTGCAATCCCATCTCGGTGAGACCGAGATCCCTATCGGTAGAACCGATTTGCTAGGGTTTGGTAGTGGCTTATGACATATCACTACTAGGAAAAGGGCTATAGATGGAATTGACACTAATGGCGCACCAGACATGTGGTGCGCCATCACTATATACTAATGGCGCACCATGTGTTGGTACGCCATTAGTGTCCAAATACTAATGGCGCACCACATCCACGGTGCGCCATTAGTAAAAATATTTTTTTAAATTTTTTTTTCAAAACTACTAATGGCGCACCGTGGCATGGTGCGCCATTACTAGTTGAACTAGTAATGGCGCACCACATCCATGGTGCGCCATTAGTAAAAAAAAATTGTAAAACTTTTTTTTATTTTTTTTTCAAAACTACTAATGGCGCACCGTGGGGGTGGTGCGCCATTACTAGTTCAAACTAGTAATGGCGCACCATGCCACGGTGCGCCATTAGTAACTTGGCCACCACTTCCACCGAATGCACACCCCCCCCCCCCCCCCCGCCGCCCGTGGATCGCCTTTTCAGTTTTAAAAAAAATAAAAGAAAATGATGAAAATGTCAATAAAATAAAATAAGTTTCCCATGTGATATGTGGTCTAGTTGGGAAAATTTGTAAATATGAATTTCGACTTCATTTGCAAAATCTCGCGAGAATTTGTAAAAATGGGTATAACTTTTGCATACTAACTCGGATGAAAAAGTTTTTTATATGAAAAATCATCTACTCGAAAAGTTACATCCAAATTTAAACATTTTCAAAATCCTCAAAAACCTAACAGAAAAAAAGATACGGGGCTTTTAAGATCTGGAGAGGCAAAAAAATAAAAAAAAATTCAAACTTACTAATGGCGCACCTACCCATGGTGCACCATTACTATCTTCTCGCCTTCAAAATTCAAAATAAGTCAAAAAAAATTAAAAAAAAGTTACTAATGGCGCACCTGCCCATGGTGCGCCATTAGTATCTTCCCGCCTTCAAAATTCAAAATAAATCAAAAAAATAAAAAAAAAGTTACTAATGGCGCACCTGCCCATGGTGCGCCATTAGTATCTTCCCGCCTTCAAAATTCAAAATAAATCAAAAAAATAAAAAAAAGTTACTAATGGCGCACCTGCCCGCGGTGCGCCATTAGTATGCCGTATATATGGCTCGCTGTGGTCCTCTCCTCCTTATCTCTTCATTTCACCTCTCCTACACTCCATCTCCTCCTCTCCTCCACTCCATCTTCCCTTCTCTCCTCCACCATATACTACCCTCCTCCTCTCCGGCGACCTCCTCCTCCCTCCTCTCCTCCCCTCCCCTCCCCTCCCCTCACGGTTTCTTCTCCCTCCTCTTCGGTGAGCTCCTCCTCCCTCCTCTTCGGTGAGCTCCTCCTTCCTTCTCTCCGATGAGCTCCTCCTCCCTCCTCTCCGGTGAGCTCCTCCTCCCTCCTCTCCTCCCATCCTCTCATGGTTTCTCCTTCCTCCTCTCCGATGCTCCGGTGAACTCCTCTCCAGCGACCTCCTCCTCCTCCTCCTCTCCGGCGATGTAGGCGAGCGCCTCTCCGGTGACCTCCTCCTCCTCCTCTCTGGAGAACTCCTCTTCGGCGAACTCCTCTCCGGCAAAAGAACACGACAAAAGAACGTACAAGATCCAAAAACAGGAACAAAATTTGAAATAATGTCGTGCCAAAAAACGAGCAAAAAAAACGAGCAAAAAATGGGCAAAAAATTACGATCCAGATCTAGATTCAAAATGGCGCATCACTAGTGGCGCATCACTAAACAGTGCGCCATTAGTATGCCGAAGTTACTACTAGCGCATCCCGTTGTCGTGCGCCATTAGTATGCCAAAGCACCTGGGTATACATGGCCCCTGAGAGGCATACTAATGGCGCACCGTGGCCTATACTAATGGCGCACCAGTGTTGCGCCATTAGTAAAAATTACTAATGGCGTGCTAGTAATGGCGCACCAGTGATGCGCCATTAATGGCCAAATTAGGTGCGCCATTAGTAGCGGTTTTTCTAGTAGTGTATGAGAAATTCGGTGGCGCCGGATAGAAAGAATCGGTAGGACCGAGTTTGGCTTAGGGTTTAGGTCATATGTGGATATGGGAAAGTAGTTGAGGATTTTGGAGCATATCATTAAGCACATAAGGCAAAGAGCTCATTAAGCAACACCTCATCCCTCCTTGATAGTATTGGATTTTCCTATAGACTTAATGTGATCTTGGATCACTAAAATATAAAATGAAGAGTCTTGAGCTCTTGAGCTTGAGCCAATCCTTTGTCCTTAGCATTTTGAGGGTTCCACTTTCACCATCCTTGCCATGCCAGTCATTGAGCTTTCCTGAAATAATTGTCTTGGAATTGCATTAGCTCAATGAGCTATATGTTGCTATGAATTACCAAAACCACCTAGGGATAGTTGCACTTTCAATCTCCCCCTTTTTGGTAATTGATGACAACATATAGATCAAAGCTTCGACAAATGATAATAAGAATGAATTACATCGTTGCTTTGAGAAGTATGTGATAAGTAAGAGCTCCCCCTAAATTTGTGCATATTTAAAATTTGCTTTGGACTGGAAATGCACAAAGAGTTAGAATCATGGGTTACTCTTCCATGTCACATACATCTTGGTGGGGCGCTCAAAATGATAAATAATGAAATGCATGCACTCATCACCAAGGCAAAAGTGAATGACCACATAAGATAGATAACATATATCAAGCATGCATAAGTGTAGCTTATGATCAAACACATGATCATCAATGTCTCACAAGCATATCAAAGTATCTCAACCAAAAGCAAATAATGTACCAAAGATCACCAAATAAAACCAAATAAAACAAGAGAGAAAAGCAACACACTCTCTCTCTCGAAGCCTATGATCTATACATCTTCTCCCCCTTTGGCAACAAGTTACCAAAAAGTTCCTAGAAAATGCATAGTGCTATATCGACACTCAGGCTTGATCTTCAGGAGGTGGTGGAGTCTGGATCACTCCAAGGACAAAGGCTTCTGTTGATGCTGATGGAGTTGGAGCTGAAGTGGATGCTGGAGCAGGTTGGGTTGATGCTGCGGCTGGAGCTGAGGCGGTTGCTCTTGTGTCAGGAACTGGCACTACACTGGACCTCTAAGCTCGTGGAACTCTAGCAAATGCATCTGTAGTTGTCTTCCCTCTCCTCTCCTGCATGTCATCCTGGAGCTGCTCCACTGCTGTCTGTATCTCTGTCACCTTGATATCCAAGTCATAGAACTTCTGTTCTACGATCCTCTCTAAGCTCACCTGGTTCTGAGTTAGGTTGGCCAAACCTTTCTCAATGCGCAGGGTGGATGCAGTCAGGTAACTGAGCTGCTCTTGCTTGGTCTTCAAGAAGTATTCTGATGCCTCCTCTTGAGTTGGCATCCTAGCAGCTTTCTCCTTTCTAGCCTTCTCCTTTTGTGCTTGGGCATGGGCTGAAGATGGTTCATCCATGTTAATCACAACTTCATTGTCTTCAAACTCAGGATGAATAGGAAGATGTTCCTTATCCAAAAGATATATGCCAGTGCCCATCTTGGAGTTGATCAGTTCTTGGATCTGAGGAGCATATCCACAGCTTCTCTTCTGGTCTGCTGTTGTCCTCTTGATTGTCTCTATCATCAGGCTCATGACCTTGAACTTCTGAGGCACATCAAAGATATGAAGCAGGTTGATAGCATGGCCTCTGACCATCTTGTGATCTCCAGACTTGGGTAGCAGAGTGTGTCTTAAGATCCAGTTCATTTTTGGCAATCCTGACAGAAGATAATGTACAGATCCATACTTGAAAGTTTCAAGTGCCTTGTCAGGGATCTCCTTGTACATGTTGATCATTGAGTTGTGGTCCATCTTATTCTTGGAATAGACATCCAAGTCATCTTCACTTTCTTCTGGGGCATTGATTAGTTGAGCCCATTCTGCAATAGTTGATTAGTACCTCGTACCTTCAGACATCCAGACAATCCTCCCATCGGGGTAAAAGTGTGCTGTGGAGTAGAACTGCATGATAAGTTCCTCGTTCCACTTTGTGAGCTTTTGCCCAACAAAGTCTGCTACTCCACAAGCCTTGAAGCTGTCCTGCACTCCTGGGAAGTGCTCTTCATTGTCCTTTATGTATTGCCAATCAACCCATTTCATGTCACAGACAATTGGCTTCTTGTCTAACAGGATTGTCTCATAGAAGTCCTGTTGTTCCTTAGTGTGGAACCTGTAGTCTACAACAGTTCTCCTCCTGGTAGCATAGGGATTTTCTGCTCTCCATTTTCTCAATGCAGAGTCTCTCCTAATATTCATATCCTCAGCCACAGGATGAGCATCATTGTGGTCTGGGATCTTGGGCTTCAATTTCCTCAAAACTTGTCCTTCTTCTTCTTCAGCAACATTAGGCACTGGGGCCTTGTTCTTCTCAGCAGCTAGAATATTTCTTGTATTCCTCTTGGGTTTTTGATTTGGAGCTGTCTTAGGGGCTTCCTTGGGCTTGGATGCAGCTCCCCCTGATCTAATGGCATCACCCATCAGCTTGGGTGCCTTGGGTGCTGGTGCAGCACCTTCCTCTTCCTCTTCTTCTTCATCAGAATCTTTCCTCATAGAGGGCTTGCCAATGACTCTGGCAATGGTAGTTCTTGCTCTCTTCTTTTTCTTGCCCTGGCCAATATCTTCTCCTTCAGATTCCATAGAGAACTTCATTGTTTCCTCAAGCACAGCCTTCCTAGGCTTAGAGGTTGGAAATCTTCTAGCAGGTGCTTTCTTGTGCACTCCTGGTTTGCTGGCTGCAGCTGAGCCATACTCTTTCTTCAGCACAACTCTCTTGGAGGTTGCCTCCTCCTCTGCCACATAGTCTTCATCTTCTGAATCTGAAGTTCTTTTCTTTCTCTGTCTGGTGGCAGCCTTTGGCAGATTGCTTGGAGTGCTCCTGCTGCCATCATCTGGGGAACTTGAGGGACTAGTGCCCTCACTCATATGCACAGGCTGCTCTGACTGATTCTGACTGTCACTCTGGTCTGACATGTTGAACAAGCTGACTGCTGACTGCTGACCCTGTGAATAGTTTATAGATGAGGTAGAATGGATGAGCATCACAAAAAGCAGAGATTTTTGCAAAAGAATGATTCAAGAACTTAGTTTTAGTTTCCCACAGAAAGCATTTCAGATCTACCGATTTCTAAACTGGGTGATACTGAAGCAGCATTTGGAACCTAAACTACTGATCTCGGTCAGACCGAGTCACAGTTCGGTGGAACCGAGACTGCTAGGGTTTCACAAAATTCAAAAATCGGTCACACCGATTAGTTACACTCGGTCAGACCGAGTTTCACTTGTGCAATGGCATAGGCCAAATCGGTGGGACCGAGTTTTTCAACTCGTTGGGTCCGAGATGGTTTCGGCGGAAACCTAACCCTAAATTGTTCGAATCAAACCTAATCTACGAGTTCTTTGACTGGATAGAAGTTTATCAAACGTGGCAAGAATCATTATGATCACAATGTGCTAGGAATCAGATTGGGAATAGAACAAAGATTGAGTCCATACCCTAGTTCGGCGGAGACTCGCTACGGCGGCAACGGCAGAGGTCATTTCCGTTGACGGCGACGGAGACCAGCGACTGGAGGCTGCTGGCGGCGAGAAGACGATCCGGAGACCACGTTGGCAGAGCGAGCTATGGCGCGGGCGAAGGGGTTCGAAGAAATTTCCAAATTTTTGCCCGTGTCTATATATAGCCCGACCCTGTCGGTGTGACCGAGTGGAACGACTCGGTGGCACCGAGATGCAAAACTATATACAGTTATTGCAACTCGGTGTGACCGAATAGTTCAAGTCGGTTGCACTGAGATTGAAAACATAGATCAACTTGATGATCTCAGTAGGACCGAAGGTGGGGTATCGGTCAGACCGAGAATCACAAAGAGGTTTTGGAAGTTTAAGTCTATGACGAATCGGGGACTCCGAGTGCTCCTCACACAGAGTGGTTCGAATTTGACTTGATCAATTTTGTGATGTAGCATGAATAGAGTTTGAGACGAGAAAAGCATAGATAGCTAGAGGAGGTTCCTAGGCATTCTTGTCCATCCACTTGGCAAAAGAAAAGATAAAGCCAAAAAATCAAAACAACAAGTGGATGTCCTCGAATGAGTAAAATATGCATCCAGCATGCTCACACAATAAAATGGCAATAGAAATATGTGACAAAGCATGCACAACCAATTCTAGCATCTATCAAGCAATTGGCGATGACTAGGTCATCTATATATGAGTATATTGACTTAGGAGTCAAATGAGAACATTTGATCATAGGTCATACTCATCGTTTAAGCTCAAGTGGGGTTACCACTTTTACATAAAGCATTGTTGTGTTCACATCATTAGAGTTGCTTTAGCTCAAGTCTTAGAGTAAAGCTCCCCCTAGATGTGATATCCCCCCTAAGAGGGATGAACTAACCTTGGGTTTTGTCGATGATGACTTCATGTAGATATTGAAGATGTGGATGCTCAATATTTATGTAGATCACTTGGAGCTATCCTTTTGAGTGAATTGCACTTTCAATACCTACATGGGTTAGTCCCTCAAGGAACAAGCAAGTATATCCATAGACACAGAGTGATGCACATACAAGAAGATGTCTATGAAATCTTTTAGATTACCTTGTCCCTTGACTTTCCAACAAGAGGGTTTGTGACTCCTTGAACTAGTGCAAGATGTGGAAGTTGATTGCACTTGTTCTTGCCAAAATGATAAGAGTGAAGTATGTTGGCGGAGTCACCCTCAAGAACTCTCTAGTTCTTCTTCTTTTGGATCCACACCATCTTGATGGGAATCCTTGGAGTTGTAGTTGTACTTGATGAAGTTGAACTTGAAGTAGTCTTGGGAATCCACTTGACTAAGGTCTTAGGAGCTTCTTCAAATGCATCTATTTCCTCTTGAAGCTTGTCCTTGCCTTTTTGCTTGTAGTCTTGTGGTGGAAGATCATCTTGAGTTTGTGTCCCCTTGAAAGAAGTTGGATCATACTTCTCTTGTTGAGGAACAAACTTTGTCTTGGGGTATTGATCTTCTTCCCACTCAACTCCATTGGCATTGAACTTTCGTTCAAAACCAACACCTTGATTCTTCCGGTGCCTTCCTTGCTTGCGTACAATCTCCTCGAATTGCTTACTTCCGGCAAGGCTTTTGTACACTCCTTTCTCTATGATTTCCTTCAATATGCTATTTTCTTGCTCAAGTGTAACTTGGCTAAGAGAATCATTAGTGGAATCAAGAGAACTACTAGAAGCAGTAATATTGGATGTAGCATGATTATTGTTACTACTAGAGGAAGAATCTTTCTTATTTTTGTTACTAGACTTGACTTGAGGCATGTAAGTGGATAAGAGTAAATGTTTGGCAATGTAAGAAGAACTTTTCTTGCGGAGATCATCATTGATTGCCTTTATAAGCTCATGCTCTTGCTCAAGATTGAGCTTTTCAAAGCGTAACTTCTCATGAGCCCTTAAAAGTTATCGATGATCTTCGAAGATAGTTTCATGAGCTAACTTAAGAGTGTTTAGTTCTTTAGTTAGAGCCTCAATTTTCTCCTTATCATTGTCATTCGTTTTATCTTGATTAGCATGATTAATTGACGTTTCATCATAGTATTCATCACTAGAGTTGTCAACAAGTAAATCATCATCACCTAACAAGTCATCTTCATCACTATTGAAATCAACATACTCAGGGTGAGTTACCTTAGGACCTTTGGCCATGAAGCATCTTCCAATTCCTTCATTGGGTGAATCAAATATATCGTAGGAGTTGGTTGACACAAGTGCTAGTCCGGCAACACCTTCATCTTGAGTATATTCGGAGTCGGAGTGATAACTTCTCTTGGAGTGGTTGTCGGAGTCGGAGCCGGATACCCGTTCACCAACATGAGCTTGATGTCTTCGTTTTGTGTAGCTCCTTGATGATTTTTCCTTCCTTTTCCGAATCCTTGCTTCTCCGTGAGTGTCTTCGTTCATAACGATCATCTCTACTCCTTCTCTCTCGTGATGGTGATTCCTCTCTTTTGCTTGTTCTTTTTGGAGAACCTTCTCTTCTTTTGTAGGGAGCCGTACACTCATTGGAATAGTGTCCGGGTCTTCCACAATTGTAGCAGTTTCGTTCTCGACTAGAAGATCTTTTGTCATTGTAGGACCTTGACTTGGAGCTTGTATCTTTGCTTCTACTCTTGTAGAACTTGTTGAAGTTCTTCACCATTAAGCTCAATTCTTCATTGAAGTTTTGTTTCTCACTTGATGATGTGGGGGATTCACATGAGGCTTTATAAGCACCACTTGATTTGTTGAAGTTCCTCTTTGTCCTTGAGCGACATCTCATGAGCAACAATTCTTCCAATGACTTCCGTTGGCTTGAGATTTTTGTAATTGGGCATCATTTGGATCAATGTACACACGGTAACGTATTTTCCATCCAAGGCTCTTAGGATCTTCTTGATGATGAATCTGTCGGTCATCTCTTCACTCCCTAAGCCGGCAATCTCATTTGTGATGAGAGCAAGCCTAGAGTACATTTCAGCGACACCTTCACCATCCTTCATTTTGAACTTGTCAAGTTGACTTTGAAGCACATCCAATTTAGATTCCTTGATGGAGTTGGTACCTTCGTGCATATCAATCAAAGTATCCCAAATTTCCTTTGCATTCTCAAGACGGCTGATTTTGTTGAATTCTTCGGGGCACAATCCGTTGAAGAAAATATCACAAGCTTGAGCGTTGTATTGTAGCATCTTCAACTCATCCGTGGTAGCTTCACTGTCGGGGGATATCTGCCTCCACGAGCACCTATGGGGACGGAGCCCCTTGTCGGTTCGGCGGGGGCGGAGGTTGCAGAAAGAGCAGATCGAGGCGACACACACACACAACGATTTTACCCAGCTTCGGGCTGCATGGAGGCGTAAAACCCTACTGCTGCATGTCTAGTTAATTAGAGTTCTTGCTCTGGAGCGCAAGAAGCTACAGTAAGCTGGAGCAGGACGTAGATGAGGGTCTACTGGGCGTCCTTCTTTGGGTCTAGATCCCTCTCCTCCTCTAGGGTTCAATCCCTCTCCCCCTCTAGGGTTCGATCCCCCTCCTACGTGCGCATGGGCCTCCTTTTATATGCTAAGGGGTTTTCCACAGGTAGCGACGCAGGTGAGGGTAAAAATGGCAAGGAACTGTGCGAACAGTGGCCGCACAGTGCTATCGCACCTAACTCTGACGGCGGGAGACAAAGGCATTAAATGCCCGTCTGGATCGCGTGAACAGTGCCGAGGCGGACCGTTAGGAGCGCCTCCGTTTGCCACGGGGGCGACTCGGCCAACGTCGCATGCCACCACGCGTCTCAGGTTGCGTGGCGCCCCGCCACGTGCCTCCGGGGAAGCCCCAGAGCGACGCGTGGGCAGGTGAGGTGGAGCGCATGCCTGAGGTGGTGGTTTGTCGCGGCAAGTGGCTTGCCGCGGTAGTCGCCTTGCCGCACCTGAGAGCTTGCCGCTCGTCAGGCCTTGCCGGGGCGCGCGGCGCGCCGCGGCGGGCTTCTCTTGGGGTGCCTTGGCTTGGCCGTCCCGGCGAGCTCCTCCCGCCGGGGCCTTGGTGCTTCGGCTCAGTCGTCCCGGCAAGCTCCTCTTGCCGGGGCCTTGTCGCCTTGGCCCGGCAAGCTCCTCTTGCCGGACCTCGCCTTCTAGCCCCGGCAAGCTCCTCTTGCCGGGGCCTGGTCTTCTAGGCTCGATCACTTGGCCTTCGTCCGGCCCAGAAAGGGCCGTGGAGACTCTTGTCGCTCCCCTGGCAAGCCTTGCCGCGGTATGCTACTAATGCCCGTGCACAAGTTCGGGGTACTAGGGTACCCCTACTTTAGTACATCGACAGGAGCCCCCGGGCCTGGGCCATACACGGTGCCGAGCGTTGTTGGGACAGGCCCTAACAGTGCACGGGCACGCGTGGCCTGGGTCGCGCTGCTCCTTAACTACGGGCTCATCGCGCCCTCCCCAAGTGGCGCGCGCTTATCGCGGCGTCGTGGGGGGGGGGGGGGTGAGGCGTGCGAGGCGTGCGTGACGTGGGTGGCGTGCGGGGCTTGAGGCCCGCAGGCATGCGTCACGTCGGGCACGATCTCTTCATTTGGAAAGGCGAAACGTCCGCCCCCCTCCCCACCCCCTTTATAAGCGGAGGGGAACAGGGGCAGCTCGCCATTCCGCTGGTTGCTGTTCCTCGAAAATCTCCGCCACCTCCTCCTTGCTAGAGAAAGCAGCGATTCGCCCTCGCAGCCCCCGGCGCCGCCAACGCCAAGAACTCCCCCTCCCTGTTCCTGCCATGGCCCCGAAGAGCGACAAGGCGAAGGGGAAGGTCGTGAAGTTGGCCAAGGCGCTGCGGCTGGAAGCGCTTCGGAAGGAGACGGCGACGTTCCCCCCTCAGCTCGATGCGCTGGGGCTGAAGAACGGATACCGCCTCTTCTGGTCGACGGTGACGCGAGCGCATCCGTGCACGCGAGTTCTTCCCGCCATCGCCCAGAACCTGTAACCGACCGGGTACCCTTTCTTTGCCGTGTTATTCCTCTGCGGGCTCTGCCCGCCTTTTTCCGAGTTCTTCTGCGACATCATGCACACCTACAACCTCCACCTCCTTGACTTCACCCCCAACACCGTTCTGAGAATGGCGGTCTTCACACACCTTTGCGAGAACTTTGTCAGAGTCCGCCCCAACGTAGCCCTCTTCCGCCACTTCTTTACTCCTCGGGTGGAGAAAGGAGAGCCGCTGTCCGGTGGAATCGCCTGGGTCTCCAGGACCGGCAAGAAAGAGGTCTACTTGGAGGGGGAACTCCGTGGCAGATGGGAGGAGTGGAGGGCCGAGTGGTGTCTGATCGTCGAGGAGAATCCACCGCCGTTCACCGCCGTGCGGCGAACTCCAGTGGTGCGCGGCCGCGACTGGAGCGACCTGGCCCCGGACGACGCCAAGCTGAAGATTGCCGCCACCCGAATCCTGCGCCTCAGGTTTGCCGGGCTCACCGTCGACGTCGTCGGCGCGGATTTCCTTCGCCGGCGTATCGCCCCCCTGCAGGAGAGGGGGAAACCGGCTTGGGAATTCCAAAACGCGGCGGACATCATGAGGCTGCGCCCGGGCCTTAACTACAACTTCACCGTTCTGGAGCTCGACGGAGTGTTGAAGGAGCTGTTCAAGCACGACTCCGAGCACCCAGAATTGTTCAGGTTGCCGCCAGGCGTCGTCCCCCTGTGCAACAACTCGGCGCTCAGCCGCATCCTCGCGATGATGCCGCTGTGCGACTCGCACGGGATCGACGCGACCTGGCAGGAGCCGGCGGACGACGTCGTGCAGGCCTTCTTCGACAACTTGGAGGAGGTGCCGGTCGACCCCGACGAGAAGAGGGGCCACACGCGGGACACCACCCCCGAGGAGCTGGCCTACATCGCCTCCAGGATGGAGGAGGCGACAGCCGCTGCGGCCGCGGGCGAGTCTGGCTTCACCCTGGCCGAGGCAGACGCGGCGGAGGCGGAGAGCCTTGCCGGCCAGATGGAGCTCGCCGGCGCGGAGGAACCAGCCGAGCACGGTGGCGCGGGCGAGCCCGCCCAGGACGAGGGCGGCTTAACGGAGGCTGACGCGCCCTCCTCGCAGCTCTCGGGCAGCTCGTCGCAGGCGGAGCCCCCTGCCCAGCCGAGGAGACGTCTCCGCAGGGCCGGAGAGCTGGTGCGGCAGGCCGACCAGCAACCGCAGCCCCGGGTGACACGCGCCTCCGAAGCAGCGGGAGCGGGGTCCTTACGGGCCACGGCTTCTGCTCCTGCCGCTCCCCGGACCGCGGTGGCAACGGGGGCGGGGTCGTCCACCGCCCCCGCCAAGCGGTCCCGGGAACCCACTCCCCTGTCTCCTCGCGCCTGGAGCAAGCCGGTTTTTGATTATTCCGCGCTCAGCTCCGACGACGAAGAGGAGGACGGAGAGTAAGTTCCTGGTAGAGCTTGTATCTTCTTGATTTCTGTTGCTTCGTCTTGTTTCGCAGCCCATTCATCCTCCCCCGAAACCGTTCCCTTTTCAGGACCCTGGCCCAGAGGAGGGCGAAGAGGGCCAAGATCCCGCTGGTCGTCCTTGAGGGCGAATCTCCGCCGGCAACTGGGGAGGTGCCGGAGACGACCTTGCCGGACCTGGCAACGGGCCCGCAGGGCAGCCCACAGCGCAGCCCCCAGGGTGAGGGCACGGCTAGTTCTTGCCGTTTGGCGCGCGCGCGAGCTTCCCTTCTCTTTGTTGACATGTGGTTGTTGTTGTCGTTTGTCACAGCCCTAGCTTTGGCTTTGCTTGTCATTGCATCATCATCTTGCATCATGATTTAAATTCCATTTAAATTGAAATGGGGATGACAAACCCTAGCACCAAATGGAATGCAATTAGGATCAAATAAAAATATTTTCAATAATCCCAAATGCCCTTTAGAAAAGCTCATGATTTTGTTAAAGGTAAAAACCTCTGCCAAAAGTCATGCACATATTTCTAGGCCATTCTGGATTTTTTTGAATTAAATCATATGCTATTTGAATTTGGGCATTTAAATGCTATAAAATATTTTAAATGCTCAGATAATCATGAACTAAAATCTTTACTGTTGGAAATATTCCAAACAGTAGCTTTGAGCAGTTTCATGATTTTTGAGTTAGTTCTAGTATTTTTAATAAAGCCCTAAAGTCTACAGAATAATAGAAAACAAGAAATAAAAGAGAGAGAGAGAGAGGGGCTCACCTGGGCACTTACCCGGAGCTCTAACCCACCTGGCGGCCCATCTGAGCTGGCCGGCCCAGCCCACCTCCTCCTCTCTGTCGTCTTCCTCCCCTTCCCCCCGAAGCAGCTCGGTGGCGAGCGCCGACGCCACCCTTGCCACCTCCTGCTTGCCACCGAGGCGCCCCCGATGCGTCTGGACACGCCCCGCGGCCCCCTCTGTCTCTCTCGTCGCTCTCTGCTCTCTCCCGACCCCTTCCCCCTTCTCTGCTTCCTCTCCCGGGCACACCCGAGCGAAGCTCGTCGTCGCCAGCGCCCTTTGCCACGGCCACCATGCTCCCCTTGCCTCTCCGCGCTGTCCACGGCCTCCGCCATCGTCCGCCGCTCCGCCCCACCCTGGCCCCAAGCGCTGGGACGGCCTGCATCGCCGGCTGCCTCGTCTTCTTCCTCCTCGGTCGCCGGAAGCCACATGCGCCGATTCGCCGCCGTCTCCGCCTCCCCGAGCTCGTCGTCTACCTCCTCCGAACCACTGTGAGCTCCTGCACGTTTTGGCCCTAACCCCGTGACTTTCCGCTCGCCGTAGCCGTCATTTCATAGCTGGCCGTAGCACGCCGCCGCTTGAGCTCGTCGCCGGCGTAGCTCCGGTGACCATTAGGTCACCCCGGCGCGCCTAACCTGCTCCTCGCATCGTGTAGCGCTCAGCTAGCCCATCGCCTCGCTCGTTAGCACACCGCAGCGCTAACCCGCACCAGCCCCGAACTCCGGCAGCCGCCGCGGGTTCCACTCCGGCGAACTCTGGCCACCCCCGCACCTCCCGTTGGTCTCCCTAGATACGCACGGGCACGGGCTATCGTCCGGTGCGCCTGGCGCGTCGATTCATCGCCTCTGGCGAGTTCCGAGCGAACTCCGTCGCTGTTCGAGGTCACCGTCGGCGAGACTCCGTCGAGAGCCGACGTGGCCACCTAGTTAGCACTAATCGCCCACTAATTAACCCCCACTGACCCACTTACACACGGGCCCCACCGATTTAATTAGTCAGCTAACGAAATTAGTTAGAACTAATCCAACCCGACTGGACCCCACGTGTCAGCTTTGACTTGGTCAAGTCAACGTTGACTGGCCCCACCTGTCATCCACCCACACCGGCCTGAGACGCTGACGTATGGGTCCCAGCCGTCAGGTTTGACCTGGACCTGGCGTGTTGACCTGCTGACATCACTCAGATGTCATGCTGACGCAATAAGCTATTTTCTGGATTTATTAATATTCAGGAAATTTCAGAAAATACTCTAAACTTCTAAAATTCATATAAATTCAACCGTAGCTCAGAATGAAATAAATTATATATGAAAAATTATCAGAAAAATCCAATCTATCCATCTGTACCATTTTCATGCATGTAAGAACACTGCAACCTTGCTGTTTAGGTGAAAACATGATAATACACTTTATAAATTCATAGTTTGATTTTGAATTTGAACCTTTGGTTCAAGTCAACTCAAACCCTTCTCTTGATAGCTGCATTAGCTCAAATCACAACATATTGCCATGTCATGATCATGCATCATATTGTCGCATTGCATTGATTGTGTTCCCTTCTCTGTTGCCGGTAATTGTCCCCTCTCGATAGACGATGTGCCGACGATGAGATCGATGACACTGATGAAGAACTATATTATCTTCAGAAGTGCCAGGCAAGCAAAAACCCCTTGTTCATTCCGATACAATCCCACTCTCTCGCTCCTGCTCTCTTTTACTGCATTAGGACAACAACGATTCATGTGTTACTTGCTGCGGTAGCTGAACCCCTTTATCCTTTGCATGACCTGTCATTCCACAGTAAATAGATGAAACCCACTAGCATGAGTAGGAGTTGTTTGAGCCCTGATGTGCCTACTCATTCATGCTTGTTTGTCATGCCTGCTACTGCTTAGAGTTGAGTCGGGTCTGATTCATCGGGAATGAATTGGAATGGTGGTGAACATGTCCTACTGTGTGTGAGCTAAGTGTGTGAATACGATTTGGTAAAGGTATTGGTGAGAGGCCATGTAGGAGTACATGGTGGGTTGTCTCATTGAAGCCGTCCTCAGGAACCGAGTTCTGTGTTTGTGATCCATGAAACAGCTACTACCATGCATTGGGCCCTGAAATATGACCCCGCTCGACTTCTTAATCACCCTTGTCCTCTGTCCAGGAGTTGCAAGTAGTTTCTGGTGTTTGTAGTATGCTGGGGGCCGCACGCAGCGCTGACCGTAGGGGTGGGCTGTGTTGCGGTAGGCACGTGGCCGGGCAGCCGGGCGCCCGTTTGGTGTCTCGGACCCTGCACACATCGTTTGGGGCTGTGAGCGAAACTCCAGCCGGATCTCCTCATGGATGGAACCCGAATAGGCGATAAACCTGGACTAGAGACTTGAGTGTTTAGGTAGGTCGTGGTCTACACCCACGTCGGCTTTCGCTTGAAGTCTGCCGAGCACATGTCGTGTGCAGACGCTAAGTGGTGGAAACATGTATGAAGAAGTACACCCCTGCAGGGTTAACATCATCTATTCGAATAGCCGTGTCCGCGGTAATGGACTTCTGGGTTGCCTATAACAGTTCATAGACAAATGAAAGTGGATACTCTAAAATACGCAAGATAAGCGTGAGTGCTATGGATGGCCTTCTCGTAGGGAGACGGAAGTGGATCCATAGTGGTGTATTGGATGGTGAATATGTGGACTCGTGTGCGCCACCCCAACAAAGTCGCTTGCAGTCGTAGTTCAGGTTAGCCACCGAGTCAAAGCTGGCTTGCTGCAGTTAAACTCCACTACCCCCTTTTGATACTGATGCATAAGTAGTTAGTTCTGATGTAAGTCTTGCTGAGTACGTTTGTACTCACGTTTGCCTATTTTATGTTTTGCAGAGAGACGTCAGTCTCGCTAGTAGTACCGCTTGGACTTCGACGTTTAGCTTGATACCTCAGCTACGATCTTGTGCCCTCGGCAGGATCTGGTAGATAGTCAGGCTTCTCAGCCTTTTTCATTTGTAGATGTCTGTACTCAGACATGTTAAGCTTCCGCATGTGCTTTGACTTGTATGCTCTGATTGTTGGGTCATGAGACCCATGTTTGTAATATCTCGCTCCTCGGAGCCTAATGAATAAATACTTTGAGTCGTAGAGTTATGTTGTGATGCCATGTTGTATTTACTCATATCGGGCATATTGTGTGTATGAATGAAATGCTTGGTATGAGTGGGATCCGACTATCTAGTTGTTTATCCTTGGCAGCCTATCATATGGGGAAATGTAGTCTAGTGCTTCTGAGCGATAGTAGTCCGCTACAGCCCGGTTCACCGGAGTCCTGCTAGCCCAGCACTACTGCTCGAAACACTTGACTGGCCGGCATGTGTTTCACGTCGTTCCTGTGTCTGTCCCTTCGGGGAAATGTCACGCGGTGTTATCCGGAGTCCTGCCTAGCCTGCTACAGCCCGGGTTACCGGAGTCCTGTTAGCCCAGTGCTACAGCCCGGATATATACGTTGTTGACCGACATGCTCGATGTGATTCATGTATGCCTGTCCTCATGGGTTAGTGCCGCCTTGGGTTCACGACTAGCCATGTCGGCCCGGGTTCTCTGTCATATGGATGCTAGCGACACTATCATATACGTGAGCCAAAAGGCGCAAACGGTCCCGGGCCAGGTAAGGTGGCACCCGTGGGAACACCGTGCGTGAGGCCACAAAGTGATATGATGTGTTACATGCTGGATCGGTGTGACTTAGGATCGGGGTCCTGACAGCGTTGGTATCAGAGCCTGACTGCCTGTAGGATTACCAAGCCAAACTGGTCGAAGTTGAGTCTAGAAATGCTTTAGTTATATAAGGGAATTGATTGTGGAAGGGAACGTAAGGCTCTTTTTACTCCTTATACCTCATGGCCTTCTGATCTGAGTCAACCTCTTCTCTTCTACGGGGATTAAGAAATAGGCTTCTCATCTATCTCTTAGGATGACGTGTTACTAAACCATAGTTGCCTAGGATTGTTGAGTTCAAGCCTCAGTTCAGTTCCTACTACTTCCATATGTTCATAGCTGGCCTCAGAACCTTGATATTGTGAGGTTGAGTGGCTATGCCACCATTTTTGCAGGATGTCTCAAAAAAAAATTGAGCATTTACAGCCGTTATGCTGTCCGAGTCATCCCAGGTTTCTAACTAGTCTGATGCATTTGCAATTCCTTTCCTTCCATTCCCGATGTCCTTTTGGTCGGAATAAGCACACTAATCGGTCTGTTGAGGTACCCCGTTGCCTTGACATATATGTTGGAGCTATTATTATGACCCTAGGTGTTTTAGGGAGTCACCTAGTAACCTAGACATGTTTTGTGTCCTCATTGTGATGAATCTGGCCACCATTCTCGAAAGCATCCCGTGATGCCATTAGTATGTAGGTATTCTTCTCTTAGGTTCTTGAACCCGAGATTCACCCTACTTACCTCATGTCGATAGTGTTTGCTAGTTCCTCTAGGATATTAGTAACCTTTGCATTAGCCCTCGAGGTCCGTGGTATTCCCTTCTTCCAAATACTATGAACCATTTATGGCAGAAGTTTGTTGAACCAAAAGATCACAACCAGGGTGCTCTTGAGGAGTACTCCATTCATATTGTGATTCTGCCAGCTCTACCTTTCTGCATGGGTTATCTGGAAGAAATATGTTGAACTTGGTTCGACATACTAATCCATGCGTCCACAACTCAGAAAGTTATATGTTCCGTTGAGTTGTCCCTCTTTGGCTATTTCCTGGCCCTCGTCTGTTAATTGACAGTCAGGGTAGTCGTGCATTCGTTTATCTATGCCTATTACTCTTGTGGTCCGTCAAGCCATTCTATCCGGGAATGACTAGGAGAAACAAACTCCAGTACCTTGTCCATTTCGAGGATTGGGTCAAAGTAATTGTATCCCGCAGATCGAAATGCCAATCCAGCTTCTGCTCTGCTCTACCTTGGAGTGTTACCATCTTTATGTCAAGAGAGTCATGAGAATTGCACCATCTCTCATGAATTTTTGACGCAGTGATACTCTCACCATCGTCATTCATTACTCAGCCCTCGTGTTGTTGTAACCGGAATGCCGACAAGTGAATTGTGATGTGTGAAATCAATGCTCCGAGCAACTCGTTGCTTGGTAGTAAATGGACAATATTCTCATTCTTAGTGTGTTGGTTATTTAATCATCATCCTAAGATTGAACGTGCTACCTAGTCCTTATTCTGGTGCACTCTTCGATCAATGAGTGGGGATTATTCAATCCCTTGCTTATTTGATCATATCATCTTGCTCTGAAAGGCAAGATTGATCTCAAGCCTAGAGACATATCGGTGGTTCGTGATTTTCCGAATATCTTCTCGGAAGTATTACCAGGTTGTCCCCAGACTGTTATGTTGAGCTCGTGATCAAGTTGGTTCCTTGTGAACCACCCTTTCTCCAAGAATCTGTGTTAGATATCCCTGAGCTAGTTGGTTGAGCTAGACAACAACTTGGAGAGTTGGAAGATAAAGCTTGTCTGACTTAGTTCATGTTAAGGGATATCTTTTGTGGTGTGTGTTGAAGAAAGATGATATCTTCACCAATTGGTCCTCGTGATCAGTTGTTGGATGTATTGTCTTGTCAAAACTTTGACTTGAGTATGGGCTATCATCAATTCAAATCAGAACCAACGATGTTCGTAATGTTGTCTTACTCGTGGTTGATCACTCGAGCATACACCATTACATCTTTTGGTCTGACTAATGCTATCACCGTGTTCACATTTTGGTGGAAGTCCAGTGATATGGAAATACCGATGAGTTGTTGTTGATCCCATCAGCAGCATTTTGTCTCCCCCATGATTCATGTTGATCATCAAGCTAGTGTTGGAAACTTGTGTAAGCATTTCTTCGTGTTTCGTTCATGAAGCATATGTTTGGATGAGAGAAGTGACTACCTCTGATTCACGTGCATATGGTGTAAGTTGCCGCCATGAATTTGAGAAAGGTTTGTTTTTTTTGCTTCCTTCGGAACCATCCCAAGTCAGTCATGCATACGTGCGAAGTATTCTGTAGTCTGGAGACTTGCAACCTTCATTCTATATGTGTCCCTAGCACACCAAGCCACTGATTGATTTGTTCGAGGATAATAAGTTCTAAGTGCTAGTCCTGAAGGTACCAGACGGATTTGTACAAGATTCCCTTATCCTCGATGATGGTTCCCCACCTGAACTCGGTAGTGTTTTATTATAAGACTACTATGTGGTCATTCTTGTCTTGGACAACATGTTCACAGGTTTGTAGCAGAACCAGCTCATGTTTTGGAGCTTGCTATCGTAGTTCATCTCCCGAGTGTCTCGCAACGTTTTCCCGTCGACTTATGTTGCAACCTTTCTTTTCCAGACAGGTTGTCTGAAATATTCCGTCACCAACCAGATCTGACTCTCAGGCAGATATGATGGTTGGAACGTGTCCCAAGAACTATAATATTGGTCTCTCGGTAACCGGTAACGTGGATGTCATGGCCAACCCACCTAGCCGGAAGGCCTATTATTGTAATATCTTGGTTGAAGAAGTTGGTCACCTCCCCATAAGTATCTCGCAGGATCTGCCTCCATAGTTATTCCTTATGGATTCTGGAGCTTCCGAAGTCCGACCTTTTACCTGATGTTCTAGTTATCAAGCCATATCTATAAATGGGTGGTGCTAGCACATCAAGGAGAACATTAGAAGCGGGGTGCTAAATGTCTTTCGGTCGATCGTCCAGATTTTGTTCCCTTGACCTCGCTAAGGTGAAATCTGAGAAAGGGGTGCCTTTCTATGCATCTGCGTTGTCCATCACTATTTGTCAAGGTAGTAAGATGTGTTGCCAGGATCCCCGACGCGGATGTTGGTAGAACCTTGATGAATATGGAAATGCTCAAGTTCTTGAGAGCACGCGCAAGCAAAATCATCCATTGCGTTGTCTTCAACAAGGTAGTCCACATCGTCCATTCTAGTATGGATATGCCATTCTTTCGAATTCATTCAAATGATCAATTGTGATTTTCCTTAGGCTGGTATAGAGAGTTTTAATGATCTCTGTATCAAAAGTAATTCTTTTTGCCACTTAAGGGAATAGTTCTTCGAGTCACCTTCCCTGAGGTGCCCTGTTATGGAATCATGGCAATTCACTCCTCGCTACTTTGAAACCTATGTGCCATCTTACTCAAGCGTGGTTTAGTTGCCTGCCAAATTGAAAACCTCGTCTTCTAATCCCCTCCATCACTTGGATGTATGTGTTGTGTCTCGGCTCAAGAGATGCTCCAACATCTCATTCCATGAGTTGGTCATGACTCGCTTGATCTTGTGAAGATCAAATCCTACAGAGTTTTCCTCTCTTCCATTGTCATAACCGGATGAAGGTCTCGAAGGCAAAGATATCAAGATCAAGATGATGATAGAATCAACGTTCTTGAAGTGCAACCTGGATCGTGAAGACCGTGCTAGTTTGTGTCCCCTCTGTCTTCCTACTCCACGTCCTGAATCTCGGGACGAGATTCTTGTTTAGTGGGGGTGAGTTGTCACAGCCCTAGCTTTGGCTTTGCTTGTCATTGCATCATCATCTTGCATCATGATTTAAATTCCATTTAAATTGAAATGGGGATGACAAACCCTAGCACCAAATGGAATGCAATTAGGATCAAATAAAAATATTTTCAATAATCCCAAATGCCCTTTAGAAAAGCTCATGATTTTGTTAAAGGTAAAAACCTCTGCCAAAAGTCATGCACATATTTCTAGGCCATTCTGGATTTTTTTGAATTAAATCATATGCTATTTGAATTTGGGCATTTAAATGCTATAAAATATTTTAAATGCTCAGATAATCATGAACTAAAATCTTTACTGTTGGAAATATTCCAAACAGTAGCTTTGAGCAGTTTCATGATTTTTGAGTTAGTTCTAGTATTTTTAATAAAGCCCTAAAGTCTACAGAATAATAGAAAACAAGAAATAAAAGAGAGAGAGAGAGAGGGGCTCACCTGGGCACTTACCCGGAGCTCTAACCCACCTGGCGGCCCATCTGAGCTGGCCGGCCCAGCCCACCTCCTCCTCTCTGTCGTCTTCCTCCCCTTCCCCCCGAAGCAGCTCGGTGGCGAGCGCCGACGCCACCCTTGCCACCTCCTGCTTGCCACCGAGGCGCCCCCGATGCGTCTGGACACGCCCCGCGGCCCCCTTTGTCTCTCTCGTCGCTCTCTGCTCTCTCCCGACCCCTTCCCCCTTCTCTGCTTCCTCTCCCGGGCACACCCGAGCGAAGCTCGTCGTCGCCAGCGCCCTTTGCCACGGCCACCATGCTCCCCTCGCCTCTCCGCGCTGTCCACGGCCTCCGCCATCGTCCGCCGCTCTGCCCCACCCTGGCCCCAAGCGCTGGGATGGCCAGCATCGCCGGCTACCTCGTCTTCTTCCTCCTCGGTCGCCGGAAGCCACATGCGCCGATTCGCCGCCGTCTCCGCCTCCCCGAGCTCGTCGTCTACCTCCTCCGAACCACTGTGAGCTCCTGCACGTTTTGGCCCTAACCCCGTGACTTGCCGCTCGCCGTAGCCGTCATTTCATAGCTGGCCGTAGCACGCCGCCGCCTGAGCTCGTCGCCGGCGTAGCTCCGGTGACCATTAGGTCACCCCGGCGCGCCTAACCTGCTCCTCGCATCGCGTAGCGCTCCGCTAGCCCATCGCCTCGCTCGTTAGCACACCGCAGCGCTAACCCGCACCAGCCCCGAACTCCGGCAGCCGCCGCGGGTTCCACTCCGGCGAACTCTGGCCACCCCCGCACCTCCCGTTGGTCTCCCTAGATGCGCACGGGCACGGGCTATCGTCCGGTGCGCCTGGCGCGTCGATTCATCGCCTCTGGCGAGTTCCGAGCGAACTCCGTCGCGGTTCGAGGTCACCGTCGGCGAGACTCCGTCGAGAGCCGACGTGGCCACCTAGTTAGCACTAATCGCCCACTAATTAACCCCCACTGACCCACTTACACACGGGCCCCACCGATTTAATTAGTCAGCTAACGAAATTAGTTAGAACTAATCCAACCCGACTGGACCCCACGTGTCAGCTTTGACTTGGTCAAGTCAACGTTGACTGGCCCCACCTGTCATCCACCCACACCGGCCTGAGACGCTGACATATGGGTCCCAGCCGTCAGGTTTGACCTGGACCTGGCGTGTTGACCTGCTGACGTCACTCAGATGTCATGCTGACGCAATAAGCTATTTTCTGGATTTATTAATATTCAGGAAATTTCAGAAAATACTCTAAACTTCTAAAATTCATATAAATTCAACCGTAGCTCAGAATGAAATAAATTATATATGAAAAATTATCAGAAAAATCCAATCTATCCATCTGTACCATTTTCATGCATGTAAGAACACTGCAACCTTGCTGTTTAGGTGAAAACATGATAATACACTTTATAAATTCATAGTTTGATTTTGAATTTGAACCTTTGGTTCAAGTCAACTCAAACCCTTCTCTTGATAGCTGCATTAGCTCAAATCACAACATATTGCCATGTCATGATCATGCATCATATTGTCGCATTGCATTGATTGTGTTCCCTTCTCTGTTGCCGGTAATTGTCCCCTCTCGATAGACGATGTGCCGACGATGAGATCGATGACACTGATGAAGAACTATATTATCTTCAGAAGTGCCAGGCAAGCAAAACCCCCTTGTTCATTCCGATACAATCCCACTCTCTCGCTCCTGCTCTCTTTTACTGCATTAGGACAACAACGATTCATGTGTTACTTGCTGCGGTAGCTGAACCCCTTTATCCTTTGCATGACCTGTCATTCCACAGTAAATAGATGAAACCCACTAGCATGAGTAGGAGTTGTTTGAGCCCTGATGTGCCTACTCATTCATGCTTGTTTGTCATGCCTGCTACTGCTTAGAGTTGAGTCGGGTCTGATTCATCGGGAATGAATTGGAATGGTGGTGAACATGTCCTACTGTGTGTGAGCTAAGTGTGTGAATACGATTTGGTAAAGGTATTGGTGAGAGGCCATGTAGGAGTACATGGTGGGTTGTCTCATTGAAGCCGTCCTCAGGAACCGAGTTCTGTGTTTGTGATCCATGAAACAGCTACTACCATGCATTGGGCCCTGAAATATGACCCCGCTCGACTTCTTAATCACCCTTGTCCTCTGTCCAGGAGTTGCAAGTAGTTTCTGGTGTTTGTAGTATGCTGGGGGCCGCACGCAGCGCTGACCGTAGGGGTGGGCTGTGTTGCGGTAGGCACGTGGCCGGGCAGCCGGGCGCCCGTTTGGTGTCTCGGACCCTGCACACATCGTTTGGGGCTGTGAGCGAAACTCCAGCCGGATCTCCTCATGGATGGAACCCGAATAGGCGATAAACCTGGACTAGAGACTTGAGTGTTTAGGTAGGTCGTGGTCTACACCCACGTCGGCTTTCGCTTGAAGTCTGCCGAGCACATGTCGTGTGCAGACGCTAAGTGGTGGAAACATGTATGAAGAAGTACACCCCTGCAGGGTTAACATCATCTATTCGAATAGCCGTGTCCGCGGTAATGGACTTCTGGGTTGCCTATAACAGTTCATAGACAAATGAAAGTGGATACTCTAAAATACGCAAGATAAGCGTGAGTGCTATGGATGGCCTTCTCGTAGGGAGACGGAAGTGGATCCATAGTGGTGTATTGGATGGTGAATATGTGGACTCGTGTGCGCCACCCCAACAAAGTCGCTTGCAGTCGTAGTTCAGGTTAGCCACCGAGTCAAAGCTGGCTTGCTGCAGTTAAACTCCACTACCCCCTTTTGATACTGATGCATAAGTAGTTAGTTCTGATGTAAGTCTTGCTGAGTACGTTTGTACTCACGTTTGCCTATTTTATGTTTTGCAGAGAGACGTCAGTCTCGCTAGTAGTACCGCTTGGACTTCGACGTTTAGCTTGATACCTCAGCTACGATCTTGTGCCCTCGGCAGGATCTGGTAGATAGTCAGGCTTCTCAGCCTTTTTCATTTGTAGATGTCTGTACTCAGACATGTTAAGCTTCCGCATGTGCTTTGACTTGTATGCTCTGATTGTTGGGTCATGAGACCCATGTTTGTAATATCTCGCTCCTCGGAGCCTAATGAATAAATACTTTGAGTCGTAGAGTTATGTTGTGATGCCATGTTGTATTTACTCATATCGGGCATATTGTGTGTATGAATGAAATGCTTGGTATGAGTGGGATCCGACTATCTAGTTGTTTATCCTTGGCAGCCTATCATATGGGGAAATGTAGTCTAGTGCTTCTGAGCGATAGTAGTCCGCTACAGCCCGGTTCACCGGAGTCATGCTAGCCCAGCACTACTGCTCGAAACACTTGAATGGCCGGCATGTGTTTCACGTCGTTCCTGTGTCTGTCCCTTCGGGGAAATGTCACGCGGTGTTATCCGGAGTCCTGCCTAGCCTGCTACAGCCCGGGTTACCGGAGTCCTGTTAGCCCAGTGCTACAGCCCGGATATATACGTTGTTGACCGACATGCTCGATGTGATTCATGTATGCCTGTCCTCATGGGTTAGTGCCGCCTTGGGTTCACAACTAGCCATGTCGGCCCGGGTTCTCTGTCATATGGATGCTAGCGACACTATCATATACGTGAGCCAAAAGGCGCAAACGGTCCCGGGCCAGGTAAGGTGGCACCCGTGGGAACACCGTGCGTGAGGCCACAAAGTGATATGATGTGTTACATGCTGGATCGATGTGACTTAGGATCGGGGTCCTGACATCGTTGGGTAGGAGCAGAGCAGCCCTAGCAGGCGACCCGGGGGGCACTCCTGCCGCGCCGTCCGCGTCGACCACCCCGCCCAGGCGGAAATCTCCGGCAAGGGAGGAGCCCCCGGCAGGGGAGACCTCCCCGGCAAGGGAGGAGCCCCCGGCAAGGAAGACCTCTCCGGCATGGGAGGGATCTCCGGCGAGGGACGCGGCCAGCGATCCCCCGTCAACGGAGGCCGCGGCCACGGACCCTGCCACCGGTAAGCCCCCCTGCACGGAAAACTTTCCCTGGTTATCTTCCCTTATGAGCTTCTTTGTCGGCTGTTCAGCTGACTCTTCTCCCCTCTTCCGGCCATCAGACCCGCCCACCGCGGACCCGATGGAGACCGAGGTTGTCGTCGGGGAGGGCGCACGTGGCGACACCGACGATGTCGTCGTCACCGAGGAGGCGGACGGCACCGACGACCTCGCAGGCGGCGGGGAGGCCGAAGCCGCCAGGGCCGCCGCGGCAGCAGGCGGCGAGTGGACCGGTGATAGTGCCGACGGCCCCGGGGAGGCCGGGGCGCCAAGCACTCCGCCGTCCGGCGATCCCGCCGCTGCTACCACGTCGGGCCCCGAGGAGCCCCCGGCAGGCGCCTACCTGTAGGCCGGCGATGGTGTCTTCATCAGGCTCCCCTGGGAGCCTAGCTCCAGGGCGCCGGTCGAGGGGGAGGCCTTGGACGGAGAAGTGCTCGCCTCCGTCGGGCTGACAGTGGTCGACGCGCCAAGCACCGGCGGCGGCGAGCCCGAGGAGGAGCGGCTGCTCCGGAAGCTTGTGTCGCTCTACCGCGCCCGGCAGGCCAAGGTGGAGAGCCAGGAGGCACTCGTCGTGAAGGCCGACGCGGACATGGAGAAGCGCGCCGGGGAGCTCCGGGAGCTCAACCAGGAGGCTCTCCGGTCTTTGGCGGAGGAGCGGAGGCTGCTCGACGAGGTGCGGACGGACTTTCTCCTCGAGAAGGCAGAGGCCGAAGAGCAGCAGAGGCTTGCCGCTGCGGGGCTATCCGCGCGGGAAAGCGAACTGGTGCAGCAGAGGGCCAGCCTTGCCAGCCACGAGGAGGAGGTTGCCGCGCGCGAGCAGGCGCTCGGCAGGGCCCTGCAGAAAGCGCAGGACGTTGCCGCGGCCGCCGAGGTCGCCAAGGGGGAGCTGGAGGCGAGGGTGGCGTAGCTCGTCAGCGACCTCAAGGCGAGCGGCGAGGAGCTCCCGCGCTCAAGCAGGAGCGCGAGAAGGGCGCTCACACCCTTGGCGAGCTGCAGGGCCGCTTCGCCGAGAAGATCCAGGAGCTCGACGCCGCCAAGGACTCCAAGGCTGTCCTCGAGCTGAAGCTGGACACCCTGGCCAAGGCGTTGGAGAGCGCCAAGGAGCAGGAAGCGACCTTGCGGAAGGAGGTTGCCGGCAACGAGGAGCTGTTGAAGCGTGCCGCCGTTACCCAGAACGACTTCCGGGAGACGGTGGAGCGGTGGACCGAAGGCCTCGTCGACATCGCCACCACCATCGACAAGGAGCTGAAGCTGCTGGGGATGGAGGGCCACGAGTACCCCTCCGGCGAGAACGTCCCACCGAGCGCCAAGCTCACCTCCTTCTTCAGGGGCTTGGTGGGGGTGCTCCAGCATCTCCGGGAAAAGATCCCGGAGCAACTAGCCGAGGAGACGCGGGAAGCCGTCTCCGGGGCCCTCGAGAGGGTGCTGGTGAAGATCGTCTTCCGCAACCCCACCATCAGGCTCACCAACGTCCTCCGGCACTTGCCGGAAGACGCTGACCTGACGGAGATCAGGGCCCTCATCACCCCCATTGTGGAAAGGGTGGCCGGGATCAGGCGGGTCGCGGGCGACCGCGCGGATTAGGCTGCCCACCTCTTTCTTTTCTTCCCTTGTCGCTGCTGAGCATGCCATAGAAACAGCTGGTTAGGGCAGCGGCAAGTCATTTTGTAATATAACTTTTATCTTAGGTAGTTCATTGCGCTGTTATCTCCCTCGTTCGACCTTGTGCTTCGTACGTTCACGCCCTACGCTTCCGGGAACTTGTCGGCGAAAGTATCCGCCTTGCCACGGGTGCCGAGTGCGGGACATCGGCAACCCGCTGATGGGGCTTCCACCGGCAAGAAACCTTGCCGCGGCTGGCGCAACTCACTTAAATGTTGAGCAGGCTCAGGGCGAGGTAAGTGTGGTGACTGCAGTCGCGGCACACTCAAGCTGCCGAGCGAGCTCAAAACAAGTAAGGACGCCACTCGGGATGTAGCACACTTAAGTCGTTGAGCGGACTCGAAACGAAATAAGGGCGCAACCAGCCACGAGCCGGCCCCTCCGTGCACAGGTTTCCCATACGAAGCTCGGCCTTTCGAGGAAGATAACTTAAGGATAAAAAGAAGCTTAATTGCTCAAACTTTGGCAACTTAGCTTTTCTGTCGTTTGCCGTCCGGCAAGGCGCAGCTCCCTCGGGCGGCGCCCAGCCTATCCTGTCATCCCCTCTACTCGAGGTAAGGGAATAACGAAGGCTCGGGGCTTCGCGGCCCGCCATCGCTTGCCGGAGTCGAGTGTTGCACAATCGTGTCGAACGATGCATGCGCCAAGCGGAGAGGCGCGAAATCGACAAGATGTGTGGGGCACATAAGCTATGCTCGGGATCTGCGCCCATCTCTGTACCAAGGATTACATGCAACTGCGGCAAGACTTGGACAGAGAGGATGGCCGACGAAACGGGTTCCGACTGCCGCGCTGGCAAGGTCCCTCCCACGGTCGGCGTCGACTCGTTTGGATCTTGGCGGCCTGGGCTCGCCGAAGAACGAGGTCGCCTTTCCCGCAACTTCCGGCGCTAACTTCTGCGGCTACGGGAGCGGCGCAGAGTTTGCTGGAGGCGAGAAACTCACTCAGCGGCCGGAAGGCGGTCCTCCTCAAGGAGCAGCTGCTCTTGCCCGGACTCTGCGCGAGTGGGTACTCGAGGAGGGCCGTGCACGAGTCTGTGGGGAGGAGGGCCTCCGCCTCGCGGGCTGGAGCGGAAAGGTACCTGGCCATACCTGAGCTTGCCTGTGGTCGCCAAATCTGGTTCGCACAACCTCGACGCACCCCCTACCTGGCGCGCCAAAGATGTCGGGGGATATCTGCCTCCACTAGCACCTATGGGGACGGAGCCCCTTGTCGGTTCGGCGGGGGCGGAGGTTGCACAAAGAGCAGATCGAGGCGACACACACACACACAACGATTTTACCCAGCTTCGGGCCGCATGGATGCGTAAAACCCTACTGCTGCATGTCTGGTTAATTAGAGTTCTTGCTCTGGAGCGCAAGAAGCTACAGTAAGCTGGAGCAGGACATAGACGAGGGTCTACTGGGCGTCCTTCTTCGGGTCTGGATCCCTCTCCTCCTCTAGGGTTCAATCCCTCTCCCCCTCTAGGGTTCGATCCCCCTCCTACGTGCGCATGGGCCTCCTTTTATATGCTAAGGGGTTTTCCACAGGTAGCGACGCATGTGAGGGTAAAAATGGCAAGGAACTGTGCGAACAGTGGCCGCACAGTGCTATCGCACCTAACTCTGACGGCGGGAAACAAAGGCATTAATTGCCCGTCTGGATCGCCTGAACAGTGTTGAGGCGGACCGTTAGGAGCGCCTCCGCTTGCCACGGGGGCGACTCTGCCAACGTCGCATGCCACCGCGCGTCTCAGGTTGCGCGGCGCCCCGCCACGTGCCTCCGGGGAAGCCCCAGAGCGACGCGTGGGAAGGTGAGCTGGAGCGCATGCCTGAGGTGGTGGTTTGTCGCGGCAAGTGGCTTGCCGCGGTAGTCGCCTTGCCGCACCTGAGAGCTTGCCGCTCGTCAGGCCTTGCCGGGGCGCGCGGCGCGCCGCGGCGGGCTTCTCTTGGGGTGCCTTGGCTTGGCCGTCCCGGCGAGCTCCTCCCGCCGGGGCCTTGGTGCTTCGGCTCAGTCGTCCCGGCAAGCTCCTCTTGCCGGGGCCTTGTCGCCTTGGCCCGGCAAGCTCCTCTTGCCGGACCTCGCCTTCTAGCCCCGGCAAGCTCCTCTTGCCGGGGCCTGGTCTTCTAGGCTCGATCACTTGGCCTTCCTCCGGCCTAGAAAGGGCCGTGGAGACTCTTGTCGCTCCCCTGGCAAGCCTTGCCGCGGTATGCTACTACTGCCCGTGCACAAGTTCGGGGTACTATGGTACCCCTACTTTAGTACACCGACATTCACGGTTTGGTTCTATCCCTTCGAAGAAGTCACCTTGCAAACCAACACACAGAATCGCCCAAACAGCAGGGTTATGTCCAAGAATATGCATTTTCATTTTATGCTTCCAACTAGCAAAGTTAGTGCCATCAAAGTAAGGACCTCTACGGTGATAATTTCCCTCACTAGACGCCATACTCTCCTAGGTTGTGAAACCAAGGCTATGACCACCAAAAGCTATGGGAATCAAAGCAAATGGAAACCAAAGCTCTGATACCACTTGTAGGATCAAAAGTATGTCTAGAGGGGGGGGGGTGATTAGACTACTTGACCAAATAAAAACATAACCTTTTCCCAATTTTAGTTCTTGGCAGATTTTAGCTACTTTAGGACAAGTCAAGCAATCATCACACAATTCAAGCAAGCATGCAAAGAGTATATAGGCAGCGGAAAGTAAAGCATGCAACTTGCAAGAATGTAAAGGGAAGGGTTTGGAGAATTCAAACGCTATTGGAGACACGGATGTTTTTCCCATGGTTCGGATAGGTGGTGCTATCCTACATCCACGTTAGTGGAGACTTCAACCCACGAAGGGTAACGGTTGCGCGAGTCCATGGAGGGCTCCACCCACGAAGGGTCGACGAAGAAGCAACCTTGTCTATCCCACCATGGCCATCGCCCACGAAGGACTTGCCTCACTAGCGGTAGATCTTCATGAAGTAGGCGATCTCCTTGCCCTTACAAACTCCTTGGTTCAACTCCACAATCTTGTCGGAGGCTCCCAAGTGACACCTAGCCAATCTAGGAGACACCACTCTCCAAGAAGTAACAAATGGTGTGTTGATGATGAACTCCTTGCTCTTGTGCTTCAAATGATAGTCTCCCCAACACTCAACTCTTTCTCATAGGATTTGGATTTGGTGGAAAGAAGATTTGAGTGGAAAGCAACTTGGGAAAGGCTAGAGATCAAGATTCATATGGTAGGAATGGAATATCTTGGTCTCAACACATGAGTAGGTGGTTCTCTCTCAGAACATATGAGTTGGAAGTGTAGGTTTGTTCTGATGGCTCTCTCCATGAATGAAGAGGAGGTGGAGGGGTATATATAGCCTCCACTTAAAATCCAACCGTTACACACAATCTACCAATCTCGATGGGACTGAATCAACAAACTCGGTCGGACCAAAACGGTAAACCTAGTGACCGTTAGAGTTTTTCGGTGGGACTGACATGCAACTCGGTAGGACCGATATGGTTAGGGATTGGGCATAACGTAATCTCGGTGAGACCGATTACACAAACTCGGTGAGACCGATTTGGTAATTAGCTAACCAGAGAGTTGGTCAGGCAAACTCGGTGGGACCGATTTGCTCTTTCGGTGAGACCGAAAAGTTACAAAAGGGAAACAGAGAGTTTGCATTGCAATCTCGGTGGGACCGATCCGCTCTTTCGGTGAGACCGAAAAGTTACGAAAAGGAAACAAGAGGTTGCAATCCCATCTCGATGAGACCGAGATCCCTATCGGTAGAACCGATTTGCTAGGGTTTGGCACTGGCTTATGACATATGAGAAACTCGGTGGCGCCGAATAGAAAGAATCGGTAGGACCGAGTTTGGCTTAGGGTTTAGGTCATATGTGGATATGGGAAAGTAGTTGAGGATTTTGGAGCATATCATTAAGCACATAAGGCAAAGAGCTCATTAAGAAAAAGTGGAACCCTCCTTGATAGTATTCGCTTTTCCTATAGACTTAATGTGATCTTGGATCACTAAAATATAAAATGAAGAGTCTTGAGCTCTTGAGCTTGAGCCAATCCTTTGTCCTTAGCATTTTGAGGGTTCCACTTTCACCATCCATGCCATGCCAGTCATTGAGCTTTCCTGAAATAATTGTCTTGGAATTGCATTAGCTCAATGAGCTATATGTTGTTATGAATTACCAAAACCACCTAGGGATAGTTGCACTTTCATGTGTCTACAACAGGTTCACTATCATGCAAAGTCCTATCAGTTTTATTTTTCTTTTTAGTACGATGACTGGGTGCACCAATATTAACTCTCTGAGAATCTTGCTCAACTCTCTGAGGATGGCCCTCAGGATACAAAGGTTCCTGGGTCATTTTAACACCTCTAGTCATAACCCTAACAGCATTATCATTATTCTTATTATTCAACTCACTGATCAATTCATCTTGAGCTTTAAGTACTTGTTCTACTTGGGTTGTAACCATGGAAGCATGTTTAGTAATAAGCTTAAGATCATTAACAGTTCTACTCATATAATTACCCAAGTGATCAAGCATATAAGCATTACGTTTCAACTGTCTACTAACATAAGCATTGAAATTCTCTTGTTTAACAACAAAATTATCAAACTCATCCAAGCATTGACTAGCAGACTTATTATAAGGGATATCACGTTCATCAAATTTTTGGAGGTGATAGATTCTTAACATCTTCAGCTTTAATACATTTTTATTGCATTGATTTCTTTGCGTCTTGCATATCTTCAGGACTGAGAAATAGAATACCCCTCTTCTTCAGAGTTGGCTTCAGAGTTGGTTCAGGAAGTGCCCAATCATTTTCATTACTCAGTATATTATTCAATAGCAATTCAGCTTGCTCAACAGTTCTTTCCCTGAAAACACAACCATCACAACTATCCAGGTGGTCTCTGGAAGCATCGGTTTGTCCATTATAAAATATATAAAGTATTTTATTTTTCTTGAGAGGATGATCAGGCAAAGCATTAAGTAATTGGAGAAGCCTCCCCCAAGCTTGTGGGAGACTCTTTCATCAATTTGCACAAAATTATATATTTCCCTTAAAGCAGCTTCTTTCTTATGAGTGGGGAAATATTTTGCAGAGAAGTAATATATCATAACCTGGGGACTACGCACAGAACCAGGAGCAAGAGAATTAAACCATATCTTAGCATCACCCTTTAATGAGAAAGGAAACA
Organism: Aegilops umbellulata; assembly: GCA_032464435.1. Taxonomy (NCBI): domain Eukaryota; kingdom Viridiplantae; phylum Streptophyta; class Magnoliopsida; order Poales; family Poaceae; genus Aegilops; species Aegilops umbellulata. Next base: position 151,109,644 of record CP136058.1, on the reverse strand, counting down.
ATTGAAGGATATAGTAATAGAATTTTTTTCCTCATGAGCAAATAGGGTGGCTATATCATTTAATTTAGTAAGATGTGCCACAATAGTTTTAGACTCGTAACCATGAAAAGGATCAGATTCAACCAAAGTATTTTACTCAGGATCGACAGAGAATTCATAATCCTTATCAGTAAAAAAGATAGGTGAGGTAGCAAAAGCAGGATCATATTTCATTCTAGCATTCAAGGATTTTTCTTTCAGCTTAACTAACAATTTCTTAAGATCCTCTCTATTACTACAAGCAAAGAAGTCTCTAGCCGTTTCTTCATCCCTAACATATCCTTCAGGAATAACAGGTAATTAATATCTAGGGTGAGAATCATAATCATAATCTTGAATAATTTGATCAGTTTCAATAATTTCATTCTCTCTAGACCTAGCAAGTTGTTCAACAAGAAATTCACCTAGTAGCACAGTATTATTAAGCATAGAAGTAGTTTCATCGTAAGTATCATGCAAAGGAGAAGTGGCATCATCAATAACATGAGACATATTGGAATCAATAGCAGATGTAGGTGTCGCAAGTTTACTCAAAACAGAAGGAGAATCAAGTGCAGAGCTAGATGGCAGTTCCTTACCCCCCCCTTATAGTCGAGGGAAAAAACTTAGTTCTTTCGTGTTTCAAATTCCTCATAGTGATCAACAGATATAAATCCCAAGTGACTTAGAGAATAGAGCTATGCTCCGCGGCAACGGCGCCAGAAAAAGGTCTTGATAACCCACAAGTATAGGGAACCGCAATAGTTTTCGAGGGTAGAGTATTCAACCCAAATTTATTGATTCGACACAAGGGGAGCCAAAGAATATTCTCAAGTATTAGCAGCTGAGTTGTCAATTCAACCACACCTGAAAGACTTAATATCTGTAGCAAAGTATTTAATAGCAAAGTAGTATGGAAGTAAGGGTAACAGTGGCTGTTGGTGTACTAGAGTAGGGGTACCCTAGTATCCCGAACTTGTGCACGGGCAGCCACAGCACCCCGCGGCAAGGCCTGCCAGGTGACCACCAAGGCCCTCTATGGTTCCTTTGGAGCCATTCAAGAACAAAGTATTTAAGCCAAGGAGACAAGTCCCCAGCAAGAGGAGCTTGCCGGGAAGGCCGCTCGAGCCACAAGACCCCGGCAAGAGGAGCTTGCCGGGAAGGCCAACCAAAGCATCTCAAAGAACTTGCCGCGACGCGCCACGCGTCCCGGCAGGACTCGGCGAGCGACAAGCTCCCGGACGCGGCAAGACAACGGCCGCGGCAAGGCATTTGCCACGTCAAGCAACAACTATGTACCCGCGCTCCAGCTCACCCACCTACGTGTCGCTCCGGGACCCTTCCAGGCGTACGTGGTGGGAGGCTGTGCAGCCAGGGGTACACTGTGGCATGCAGCGCTGACAAGATCGCCATCGTGGCAAGCGGTGGTGCCCCTCACGGTCCCTTTTCTGCACCGTCTGGGCGACGTAGATAGGCATTTAATGCCTTTGTCCCCTGCCATCAGGGTTAGGTATGATACACTGTGTAGGTAGCTGTACCTACCACAGCATGTTTCCATTTTTGCCCTTGCCTACGTTGCCACGTGTTGGAGACCCCTTGTACATATAAAAGGAGGCCCATGCACAACGTAGAGGGGGATCGGTCCCTGGAGGGCGATCTCTGAGAGGACAAATAGAAGAACGCTCGGTCTCGTTAGCTGCTTGAGTGTACTGTAGCACTCAGCGTTCCCGAGCAAGAACTCAATACAATCCACAAAGCAGCAGTAGGAGTGTTATCCCTCCGGAGAGCTCCGAAGCTGGGTAAAAAACCCCTGTGTGCTTCGCCTCGATCCGCTCTTCGCGCGACCTCCGCCCCCCGCCGAACCGAGAAGGGGCTCCGTCCCCATAGGTGCTCGAGGAGCCAGAAAACCCCGGCATCTTTGGCGCGCCAGGTAGGGGGCGTCGAGGTTGTGTGAACCCGATTCGGCGGTCACGCGAGCTAAATCTTCATCGACTTCATCAACATGCCGCCGAAGAAGAAGGCTTCGGAGGCGGCTGCACCGTCCGCGTCGAATCCACCGCCGCCGGAGCAAACGGCCGGTGGGGAAGACGCCGGCGGAAGAACGTGCGTCGACGAGGGTGCCCGCGGTGCCACCAAGTCCAAGGACAAGGCTGCGCTGCCCGTCGGGGGCGTAGCCGGCTCTCACAACGACCGGGCGTCCGTAGGCGCACCACGCCCATCTCAAGAGGCGCAGGACCGGCAGCGTCGTGGTACTCACGGTACCATACGCTCGCTGGACCCAAATCGAGCTGGCGGATCCCGGGATGCTCAAGGCCAACATGCACGCCAACATGCTGGCGCGAGCGAGGCACGGTCGCCTGGACGGAATACTGCTCCTTCTAACATCGTTGGAAGTCCGAGCATATCCCGCTCCTCGCACCGTTCGCCACCGCTACCCGCCACTCCAGCACAAGCTTTGGCACGAGCTCAACTGCTCCTAGACTTCCCTCCAACGCCAGACAAGATCGACGACTGGAGGGCCACCATTCAGAGTCTCATCGGCTTCGCCAACGGCGACACTCCATGGCCGGCAACCACATCGCAGCCGCGGCAGGCCAGCCAAGTGCGAGCCAATGGCGACAAAACCGGTGGGGGTGCAACCACCGTGCACTCTCCGCCCCAAAGGCCAAGATCGCCGACTCGCCGGGTCCGCCACGACAGCGACTCCACTGCTTCATCAGATTCGCGAACTCGTCGCGATCAGCGCCACGTTCTTCACGAATGGCAGCAAGAAGACGCTCGTACCCGCATCGAGCGCCGAAGAGAAACGCGGCGTCAATCAGACCGACGCGCTGGCCCCGCTGTCGACATGCAAGCGCCAGGGGAACCAGGCGACCTATCATACACGGTAGGTTGCCCTCCGTTTACTCGTGAGCTGCGGCAAGTCCAGTGGCCCAGCATGAAGAATTTCAAGCCAGACGTACCAGAGAAGTACGACGGCAGGCTGCATCCGTCGGAGTTCCTCAGCATCTACACCATCGCGGTGCAGGCTGCCGGGGGGCGAGACGACAAGATCCTTGCGAACTACTTCCCTCTGGTGCTCAAGCCCAACGTCAGGTCCTGGCTCATGCACTTGCTGGAAAACTCCATATCTTCCTAGGCAGACCTATGCCATCAGTTTGTCGGCGCCTTTACAGGCGGCCACAAACCTCATGGCCAGGAGAGTGATCTTCACCTGCTCGCCCAGAAGGAAGGGGATCCTCTGCGCAAGTACATCCAAAGATTCAGCCAAGTGCAACGCAACATCCCAGACGTCCACCCTGCCGCGATCATGAGTGCGTTCCAACAGAACGTGCGTAACCGCAGGATGCGGGAGGAGATGGCGATGTGCAAGATCAGAGACGTCAGTGAGCTGTATGCCCTGGCTGACAGATGTGCACATGCTGAGGAAGGGAGGAAACTCCCCGGAGAGAACGCAGGAACAGGAGGATCTGACAGCGATGATGCCGCCCCGGCAAGCAAAAACCGGCGGCGGAACAACAGGAAGAGGAAAGGCAAAGATGTGCTAGTTGTCGAGCAGTCCGGCAACGAAGGTGGCGCCAAGACAGCCAAGACTGGTAGCTCCGGCAAGGAGGTTGCTGCATGCGCCAACTGCCAGGCTGTGGCGGCCGCCGACAAGCAGGACGGCACCAACAAGCAGTACTGCAAGATTCACCGCACCAAAGGCCATGACCTCCAGAGCTGCAAGAAGGTCGAGCAGCTCGTTGAGCTGCAAAAGGCCGAATACGAGTGATGCGACAAGGAGAAGGCCCAAGGAGGTGCCGGAGGATCCTGTACGAAGCGCGCCGGCCGGGGGGGGGGGGGACGCCGCGGCAACGCCAAGCAACGGCAAGGCGACATACCTCCCCGTGGCCGCGACAAGGATGAAGATGACGACGACGAAGACATGGATGACGCCGAGACCAGCGAGCAGGAGTTCTAGAAAGCCATGGAAGTTTTGTGCGTTGACGGCGGTGCTTCTCTGCATATTTCACACCGCCAACTCAAGCAGTGGGTGCGGGAAGTCAATGCAGCAGAACCACCCGTTGAGTCACGCAAGCTTCTGAAATGGTCCCGCACGCCTATCATCTTTGATATTGAGGATCCCCCCGATCGCACAACTGCTGTCGGGTGTTTGCCGATGTTGGTCTCACCAACTATCCACAACCTCAAGGTCACTAAGATGCTAGTTGATGGCGGGGCCGGCTTGAACCTGATCTCCTCCGCTGTGCTCCGGAGACTCCAAGTCCCTGACAGCGAGCTCGAAGAGACCGGCACGTTCTAAGGAATCAACCCGGGAAGGAGCAAGCCGAAGGGGAAGATCACGCTGCCGGTGACATTTGGCAGCGAGCTGAACTTCAGGACTGAGAGGATCACTTTCGACGTTGCCGATTTTCCATTGCCTTACAATGGAATTCTCGGCCGTCCAGCGCTCGCCAAGTTCATGGCGGCCTCTCACTACGCGTACAACATGCTGAAGATGCCAGGACCGATAAGTGTCATCTATGTACATGGCGACAAGAAAGACGCTCTTATCTGTGCCGACAAGATCTACCGGGAAGCAGCAGCCGCCGCAGATCGCGAGACACTTGCCACTGAAGCTCCCGGGGGGAAGAAGAAGACCAAGTCCGGCAAGAGCTCTGATGCCCACTTCGGCAAGCGCACCTCTTCGGAGTGCTGCGCTACCGTCGAGGACGCACCATCGAGCTCCACCGGCAAGTGTAAGAAGACGATGGCAGCTCCGCCAGCGACCAAGAAGATGTCCGCCAAGGAGGACGGCACTGGTGGTACCTTCACCATCAGTGCCACTCTCGACCCTAAATAGGAAAGCGCGCTCGTTGCTTTCCTGCGGGCGAATGTCGATGTGTTTGCGTGGCAACCGTCTGACATCCCCGGCGTTCCCAGGAAAGTAATTGAGCACCACCTTGCCGTCTGTCCTCATGCGCGGCCCGTCAAGCAGAAAGTTAGGAAGCAAGCAGTGGAGCGCCAAGAGTTCATCGCCGAAGAGATCAAGAAGTTGGAAGCAGCAGGCCTCATCAGAGGAGTGCTCCATCCCACGTGGTTGGCCAATCCTGTAGTCGTGCGCAAGGCAAACTCGAAATGTGGACTTTGCATCGACTTCACCGATGTCAACAAAGCTTGTCCCAAAGACCCATTTCCCTTGCCGCGCATTGACCAGATTGTCGACTCCACAGCCGGATGCGACTTGCTTTCATTTCTTGGCGCATACTCAGGATACCATTAGATCTTCATGGCAGAAGAGGATGAGGAGAAAACCGCGTTCATCACTCCATGTGGCACGTACTATTTCGTACGAATGCCTTTCGGTTTGAAGAATGCTGGTTCAACATTCGCAAGGGTAGTCCATACTGCTTTTGAGCCGCAAATACACAGAAATGTGGAAGCCTACATGGATGACATAGTGGTCAAGAGCAGGGACAAAGCAACTCTGATTCAAGATCTAGAAGAGACTTTTGCAAATCTACGCAAGATCAGCCTCAAGCTCAACCCCGAGAAGTGCGTGTTTGGAGACCCGTCCGGCAAGCTTCTCGGATTCTTTGTGTCTTAGAGGGGAATTGAAGCCAATCCCGACAAGATCAAGGCCATTGAGCAGACTGAAGCACCGAAGCGCGTCAAGGATGTACGAAAACTTGCCGGCTGCATGGCGGCTCTCAGCAGGTTTATCTCTAAGTCTGCTGAGCGCGCCCTGCCGTTTTTCAAGATCTTGAAAAAGGCAGGTCCAATGAAATGGACCCCGGAAGCGGAGGCTGCGCTGCAGGACTTGAAGAGATACCTGTCCTCCACTCCAATACTTGTCGCACCTAAACCACAAGAGAAGTTGCTGTTATATCTGGCGGCAACCAATCAAGTGGTTAGTGCTGCGTTAGTAGCGGAAAGAGAGACAGATGATGAGCCAGCGACCGCGGCAAGCACATCCAGCGACAAGCAGGGGGCTTCCCCGACGAGCTCTGGTCCCGACGAAGATGGATCTGCGCAGATGTGCGAAGGGATACAGAAGAAGAAAATGGTGCAGCGCCCAGTCTACTTTGTCAGTTCCCTTCTGCAGGGGGCTAGGTCAAGGTACTCTGGTGTGCAGAAGTTGCTTTTTGGCCTTCTTATGGCCTCGAGAAAGTTGCGCCAGTACTTCCAAGCACATGAGATCACAGTTGTCACTCGCTTTCCGCTGAAGAGGATACTGCAGAATCCAGAAGCAACAGGCAGGATTGTTGAGTGGGCACTGGAACTGTCAAGCTTTGGCCTCAAGTTTGAGAGCACTTCAACTATTCAGAGCAGAGCATTGGCAGAATTCATAGCAGAGTGGACGCCAACACCAGACGAAGAAATTCCAGAGACGAGCATCCCCGTCAAGGAAGCAAACAAAGAGTGGCTGATGTACTTTAATGGTGCCTTCTCGCTGCAAGGCGCCGGTGCTGGCGTGCTGCTTGTCGCACCCACCGGAGAGCACCTCAAGTACGTAGTCCAGATGCACTTTCCCAAGGAGCAAGCAACAAACAATACTGCAGAGTATGAAGGATTGCTCGCCGGTCTCAGGATCGCGGCAGACCTTGGGATCAAACAATTCATTGTCAAGGGTGACTCACAGCTTGTCGTCCGCCAAGTGAACAAGAATTATCAGAGTCCGTTGATGGAAGCCTACGTTGATGAAGTGAGGAAGCTGGAAGAGCGCTTTGTCGGCCTACAGATGGAACATGTTCCAAGAGCTCAGAACGACATCGCTGACGGCCTGTCAAAGTGCGCGGCACTTAAGTTACCTGTGGAACCAGGGATCTTTGTGCTCAAGCTGACTCAACCATTCGTGACGCCATCAACTGGACAAAGCAAGAAGAGGAAGTTGATTTCTGGTAACTATCTTCCGGCAGAGCTTCCCGAAGCCTCCGCCAAGAAGGTCCCCAAGATCAAGGCCAAGAGTGCTGAGGAGCAGTCTGCTCCGACAAGCCCCAGGGTTTGTTTCGTTGTAGCAGGCGCTCCCGACAAGTTTCGCTCCGGCAAGCTTGTCGGGGATCATCAAGCTCCGGCTGAACCGCAGGTTCTCGCCGTAGAAGCGGATGTTCCCGCAGTAGCAGATATGCCTTTAGTCCTTGTTGTCGAGCCACAGGCTCCAGCATGGGCACAACAGATCGTCCGTTTCCTCCAGTCAGGAGAACTTCCCGATGAGCCAGAAGAAGTGGAAAGAGTAGCCCGACAGTCAAGTATGTACCAGTTCATCGACAACGCACTGTACAAAAGAAGACTCAACGGTGCGAAATTGAAGTGTATTCCCCGGGAAGATGGACAGAGGCTGTAACGCCCTCGATGCGGCTATATCTCCCACGTGTCGAGGCACGACTTACAAGTTGGTAATTAGAGCCTTTCCCGACCTTAGGAGCCCCCACTGCTTGATCGTCTTTAGTGGCCGAGCTGTGTCTAGAAAAAAAAATGTTTTGAGTCATTTAGGAATTATATATCGGAGAGTTTAGGAATTCTTTTTACTCCCCAGTCCCTTCGACCTTCTGGTAAGGCTTCCTGACGTAGAGTTTTGACTCTTCTCTTCTCAAATTTCACTAAATTTTTTTTTTTAGGATCACGCGGGTATATTACAATCGTTCCGATGGTTTTATGATGACAACATTGTCTTGGTTGCCTCCTGACATTTAGGGGTTGTGGCAGTGTCCCGGGGAGTTGAGCTCCGAGGTGTTGTCGTCATAATCTTATCGTTGCGGTTTTGGAATACCTGAGTTTAGTACGACCGACATCGAAAATCTCTTTTGTACAGTTGTTGGTGAGATAACCTGATAGCCCAGTACTGTGGCGAGTGCAGGGGTATTGCCATGACTTGTATAACGGATGTGTTTTCGAAGGTTGAGGTAGACGATTTCCGAAGGTTTCTTGGTTATGTGTTGAAGGATGGATACAGCTGGTTGTAGGATTTGCTAGTTTGGGTGAGATATTATGCTTCCCCTGTATCCCCAACACCTGATTGCATAACCAGAAAGTTTCGGGAGTTTATAAGTGGGAATTCTTGTAGCTTTAGTATTTCTTCCGAAGATATTTGGTTTGTGATTGGGTAATCCTTACCAAGTATTTGTTCACTTCCGTACCTTGTTGATTTTATTTCTTACCATGTTCTAAGTGGCTTCTCAGCTTTGGAAGTGTGATGATTTACATTGGAATTCATTCGTTCTTTCTTGTTCGAATGTTAATTGTGAAGACTATATGTTGCAATTTCGTTCCTTTGATTCAGCTTCAATATATCTCTGTCAAGATGCTAATGGATGTCACCCTCTTCAGGATGGCTCCACCAACGCGTCAGAATCCGGAACGCAATGACGGGAATCAGGCTAACCCTCCGCCACCGCCTCCACCTCCGGAAGCTTGGCAAGCCTTGATGACTGCCACAAATGCCAATGCTCAGATTCTGATTAAGCTCTTGCAAGATCGCAACCAAGGTCAAGCTAATCAAGAGAATCAAGGCCAAGGCAACAATCAGCCGCATTTCGCTTCACTGAACCAGTTCCTTGCTAATCAGCCAAAAACTTTCAGCTACTGTGTCGAGGCCACAGACGCAGATGATTGGCTCGTGGACATCAGCAAGCATTTCGAGTGCAGCAACGTGAGACCTGAGGACTTTGTCAAGTTTGCCTATTTTCAACTCAAAGATCAAGCTGCTGAGTGGTTCCAGCAATACAAAGATTCCAGAGGAGGTCGTGTGATCACTTGGGATGATTTCCGCCGTGATTTCAAAGCGCACCACATTCCAGAAAGTGTTGTTGAGCTTAAGCGTGAGGAATTCCGCAATCTCAAGCAAGGCAACATGACTGTCTATCAATACAACACTCAGTTCCAGAAGCTCTCTCGTTTTGCAAGGCAAGACATTCCTGATGAGAAGAGTATGATCTACCAGTTCAGGCGTGGTCTCAGAGAAGATCTGCAGCTTGCTCTCGTGCTTTTCGAGCCATTAAAGTATGATGAATTCTACAACATGGCACTGAAACAAGAAGCTGCTCAGCTCAAGTGTGAGGCATCTAAGAAGAGAGTCAGAGACGCAGTTCAGTCTTCTTCTTCCTCACTTGTGGCAGCTAAGCAACAGAAGTTCTGGTTGCCTCCTCCTCCTCCGTTCCGTCAGCCTTATCAACAGAAGAACTCAAGTGGCCGTGGATCTTCCCACCCACCCAACCCTGGTTATCAGAACAAGTCTCAGAATCAAGCTCCAAGGCCAAGTGCTCCTTACCATCGTCCGCTCTCAGAGGTGACTTGTAACAAATGTCAGCAGAAGGGTCACTATGCGAACAAGTGCTTCAACCAAAGGCGCCTTCCGCCTCCTCCTCCTGTGAAATCTTCCAGCAATGCAGTGGTCAAGCATAATCCTAAGCATGTCAAGGTGAACATGTTGAATGCAGCTCAAGCAGAGGAGTCTTCTGAAGTGATCATGGGTAATCTTCCTGTTAATGATTTTCCTGCAAAAGTCTTATTTGATACTGGTGCATCGCATTGTTTCATGTCAAGACCATTTTTCGCCAAGCATGAGTTCTCTTCTTCAAATTTGGGTAAACCCATGGATATCGTTTCTCCGGGCAAGCGTTTGAGCTCTAGTTTGGTGGTTCCGAATGTTTCCATCAAGATGGGTGATTACAAATTTCTATCTTCTCCAATGGTGCTTGGTGATTCGGATATTGATCTCATTCTCGGGATGGACTGGCTTTCTAAGCACAAGGCTCAGCTTGAGTGTGCTGCCAGGGAAATCAAATTGACTCACACTTCGAACGATGTGATCATCTATGCTTCTCGTGATGATACCATTCGGTTGTTTTCTCTCAATGAGATGGGTGAAATGGAGGCTATCTCTCAGATTCCAGTCGTTTGTGAGTACCAAGATGTTTTTCCAGAAGAGCTTCCGGGTATGCCTCCCCGTCGGCCAGTTGAATTCGTTACTGAGTTTGAGCCTGGCACGGAACCCGTTTGCAAGCGTCCTTACAAGCTTGGACCAGATGAGCTCAAGGAATTGAAGATTCAACTCGATAAACAAGAATGTCTGGGTCTGATCAGACCGAGTTCTTCTCCTTGGGGTTGCGGTGTTCTTTTTGTCAAGAAGAAGGATGGCACGGACCGACTTTGCGTCGATTACCGTCCATTAAACAAGAAGACTATCAAGAACAAGTACCCACTTCCCAACATCAATGAGCTATTTGAGCAACTCAAAGGTGCTAAGGTGTTCTCCAAGCTTGACCTTCGTATGGGTTATCATCAGATTCGCATTCGTGAAGAAGATATTCCCAAGACAGCATTCAGAACAAGTTTTGGTTCTTATGAATATACTGTCATGTCCTTCGGCCTTGTCAATGCTCCTCCGTATTTCACTCGATTGATGAATTTCATCTTCAACCCCTACATCAACGAATTTGTCTTGGTCTATCTTGATGATATTTTGGTCTTCTCAAAGAATAAGAAGGATCATGCCGAACATTTGCGGTTGGTACTCGACAAGCTCAGATAGTATCAATTATATGCGAAGTTCTCCAAATGTGAATTCTGGCTTGATGAAGTTCTTTATCTTGGTCATATCATCTCTGCCAAGGGCATCACTGTTAACCCAGAGAGGGTGTCTGCAGTTTTGAATTGGAATCCTCCTCAGAATGTCAAGCAGCTTCGCAGTTTTCTTGGACTTGCAAGCTATTGTAGAAGATTCGTTGAGAATTTCTCCAAGATTGCAAAGCCTCTTTCCAACCTCCTCTAGAAGCATGTGAAATATGTCTGGTCTCCTGAGTGTGACGTTGCTTTCAACACTCTCAAAGAGAAACTCGTCACTGCTCCAGTTCTGACTCCTCCTGATGAATCCAAGCCTTATGAAGTATTCTGTGATGCTTCTCTCCAGGGCCTCGGTGCTGTATTAATGCAAGAGAAGAAGGTTGTTGCCTATGCCTCTCGCCAGTTGAAGCCCAATGAAAGGAACTACCCCACTCACGATCTTGAGTTGGCGGCAGTTGTCCATGCACTAATAACATGGAGACATCTCCTGTTGGGAAGGAAAGTGGACATCTTCACCGATCACAAGAGTCTCAAGTATATCTTCACTCAGCCTCATCTCAATCTCAGGCAAACTCGATGGGTCGAAATGATTCAAGAGTATAATCCGAGTATTGAATACACTCCAGGCAAGGCTAATGTGGTTGCAGACGCTTTGAGCAGAAAGGCTTACTGCAACACCTTAATCCTCAAGCCTTTCCAACCAGATCTCTGTGAGGCTTTCCGCAAGTTGAATCTCCAAGTTGTTCCTCAAGATGTTCTTGCCAACCTAATTGTCTCTCCTACTTTGGAAGATCAGATTCGTGAGGCACAATTGTTGGATACCATGGTGAAGAAGGTGAAACGTGGTATTGAAAAGAGCATCCCCAAATACAAGTGCTATCGAGTTGATGACAGAGATACTCTTTTCTTCGAGGACCGGATCGTGGTTCCAAAGGGTGATCTTCGTAAAGTCATTATGAATGAAGCACACAATTCTCTTCTGTCAATTCATCCTGGAAGTTCAAAGATGTACCATGACCTTAAGCAGTCGTATTGGTGGACTCGAATGAAGCGTGAGATCGCTCAATTCGTGAATGAGTGTGATGTCTGCAGAAGGGTGAAAGCAGAACACCAACGACTAGCTGGTCTTCTCCAACCTCTTGCTATTCTAGAATGGAAGTTTGATCATATCGAAATGGACTTCGTCACTGGTTTTCCTAAGTCCAAGCGTGGAAATGATGCTATCTTCGTCGTCATCGACAAGCTCACCAAAGTGGCTCATTTTCTTCCTATCAAAGAGTCTATCACAGCAGCGCAGCTGGCAGAGCTCTACACCTCCAGAATTGTCTCGTTGCATGGCATTCCAAAATTGATCTCTTCAGACCGTGGCAGCATCTTTACCTCCAAGTTTTGGGATTCTTTTCAGAAGGCCATGGGCACCAACATCCGCTTCAGCACAGCGTTCCACCCTCAGACTAGTGGACAAGTCGAGCGTGTCAATCAAATTCTTGAAGATATGCTCAAAGCCTGTGTTATCTCTTTCGGCATGAAGTGGGAGGATTGTCTTCCTTATGCTGAATTCTCTTACAACAACAGTTTTCAAGCCAGCTCGGGCAAAGCCCCATTCGAGATTCTCTATGGCAAAAAGTGCCGTACTCCTCTCAACTGGTCTGAAACCGGTGAACGCCAATTGCTCGGCAATGATTTGATCTCAGAGGCTGAGGCCATGTGCAAGGTCATTCGTGAGAACCTCAAAGCCGCGCAGTCGCGCCAGAAGAGCTATTACGACAGCAAACACCGAGATGTGGCATTCGAGATCGGAGACCATGTTTACCTCCGTGTCTCGCCAATGAAAGGAACTCGTCGCTTCGGTATCAAGTGGAAACTTGCCCCCAGATACGTCGGTCCCTTCAAGATCATCGGCAAACGAGGCGATCTAGCCTATCAACTTGAGCTCCCCTCCAACTTTGCAAATGTGCACGATGTCTTCCATGTGTCACAGCTTCGCAAGTGCTTCAAGACGCCTGAGCGCACCATCAACTTCGAAGAGATTGATCTTCAAGAAGATTTGTCCTATCATGAGCATCCAGTTGCCATTCTTGAGACAACTGAGCGCAAGACTCGCAACAAGTCAATCAAATTCCTCAAAGTGCAATGGTCACATCATTCAGACCGAGAGGCCACCTGGGAGCGTGAAGACCACCTACGTTCCGAGTATCCGGAGTTCTTTCAGTCCTAGATCTCGGGACGAGATCCCCTCGTAGTGGTGGTGTGTTGTAACGCCCGCGATGTAACTTGCCATTATTGTAATCCAACTCTTGCCATTTCCGGCTATGTGTTATGATATTTCCTCCGTGGTTGGGTTCTCTCCGTTTTGCATTTTGGTCATGTCATGCATTTCACATCATGTCATCATGTGCATCGCTTTTGCATACGTGTTCGTCTCATAAATCCGAGCATGTTTCCCGTTGCCCGTTTTGCAATCCGGCGCTCCTATGTCTCCCGGCGTCCCCTTTTACATTTCTTCGTGAGCGGGTATTAAACATTCTCGGAATGGACCGAGGTTTGACATGTGGCCTCGGTATAGCACTGGTAGACCGCCTGTCAAGTTTCGGGTCAATCGGAGTTCGTTTGGTACTCCAACGGTTATCCGGGTAACCGTGAAGGTCTCGTGTGTGTTGCAGCCCAACACCCCTTCAAAACAGCCCAATAACCCATCTAAGTCACTCCCATGCCCTCCGCCGTTCGATCACGATCGCGTGGGCGAAAACGGCACTCCGTTCGGAGCTTCCTAGCTCTCCCTACGCCCGAAAACGTCCGATCGAGATCCGAGGGTCCGAAAACCCCCCAAACCCTATTTTTTTGCTATTTTTAGAACCCCCCTCCTGCCATTTCCGGCCTCTCTCTCTCCCCTCCACGAAATCCGCCGCCGCCGCCACTTGTCGCCTCCCTGCAGGTCAGCGCCGCCGCCAATCCCGCGCGCCTCCTCCAACCCACGCGCGCCACGTGGCCCGCCTCCGCCGCCAGCCACCGGGCGCCGCCGCCGGCCCGCGGGGCCCAGGGCAGGCCCGCCCGGGCCCGCGTTCGCCGCCCCGCGCCTTCCCGCGCTCCGCCGCCGCCCCGTTCGCCTCCCGCGCCCGCGGCCCGCGCCTCCTCCGGCGACCGCTGCCCGACTCCGTCGCCGACCGCCGCCCGCCGCCTTCGTCCGACGCCGGCGACGGCTGGATCCGCCGCTCCCGTCCGCGCCGCCCCTCCTCCGGTCGTCCGCGCCCGATCCGTCCGCGCCGGTGAGCCCCGTCATCTCCGGCGCCGGATCCGGGGGTCCTCGGCCCGGATCCACCTCGCCGACGTCCTCCCGACCGAGATCCCGGCGAACCTCGGCATCCGTGCCGCGCAGGTTGACCTCCCCCGATTTGGCTAAGTCCCTAATTTCCATCGTCATCATGCCATGTTCGTCTTGCGATATCTTTGCATCCAGGGCTCCGATTCATGAGTTTGATATGTCAAAATGTTCGCCTCGAAGTCTAGTTCATTTCATTACATTGCATCAAATTCATTTGAAGTCATCTTGATGCCCGAAATGCTGTTAGAAGAGGGCTAGTTGATGTTAGTTGCTGAATCTTATCTGAACATGCACTTTTGTCATTTTTGCCATGATTGATGTATACCTCCTATGAAGTTGAGTCCTACATGAGTTTTGTAATATGCCATGTTATCTATCCAGAGGATTTTGCCATGTATTTTTGTGATCTATGTGGTGACTAGCACAAGCATGCAAACTAGGTCACTTGATGTTGCTGATTTCAGAGACTTGGTGATTTCACCAAGTCCCTGACTGCTGTTATTTTTATGCCATGTGTTCATGTTGTTTCCGAGAGATCTATGCATAATTTGAGCATGATCAGTAAGGGAGTTTTGGACCTGAGTATTTGCTTAATCTATCCATGCCTTTGTTTGCAATTATGGAGTGCCATAGCTTGAGTCAATCGAGCTCTACTTTTGCTTCAAAATATTGCTGGCAGATTGTTTACATGTTATTCGATTTTGCCTAGCTTGGTGTAGTTGATCCTTGCATGATATGATGTTATTCTTGCCATCTCTAGTTACTATGCCATGTCTTATTGATGTATGTATGCTTAGTGTATCATGTATTGCTCTGTAGTGAGTGCATCGAGCTCACGAACATGCCTAGTCGTTATTAGTTTTCTGCCATGTCCAGTTTTCTGCTAAGTCTGAGACCTGTAACGAAACTTGCTGTTTTGACTTGCTTGTAATCATATTTTCTTGTCCTCTTTGGCTTGGTCAGTAAGATACTTTTGTCAAGTGCTATGAGTAGATTCATGCCATGCCTTACTTTGCTATGTTCTGAACCTGTAGCATGTTGTTTCATTGCTCTGAACATGTCATCCTGATGTTAGTTTCTGCTACTTTGATAATTTCTCTAAGTCTGGGAACTTGTTATCGTTTGCACTTTTGCCATGCTTGTTTGAACCTGTTATGATGTGAATTAGCCGTAGCTCAGTGTTCATCTTTTGTCGTGCATCTTGTGTAGATTACTTTCATATGCTTTGTTACCATGTTTGGGTGCAGTAGCTTAATTATTTATTGCTTGCTAAGTAGCATCATGCTGTTTATGGCAGATTCATGTCATTCTTGTATTGCTCGCCATTTGCAAACCGTGCATCCGATTCCGGTGATCTTTATATCGATTTCAACCGAAATCACCTCATCTATCCAGTGGCATGCTTGGTTTGCCAAGATTATGCCCTGTTCATCCTTGTCCTTCCGGAGCATGCATACGCATTGCATATCACCTCTCGCATATCATGCCATGTTTTGCATCATGTTGCTTGCGCATTGCATCGTGGTTGATATTGGTTCCTTTGCTTGTTCTCTTGTCTTGGGTAGAGCCGGGAGACGAGTACGTGACCGAGGATTCCGTTGAGAACGTTTACGAGGACCAAGCTTTCGACAACTCTGAGAACCTTGCAGGCAAGATGACCATACCCTCGAAATCACTTCTATCTTTGCTTGCTAGATTGCTCGCTCTTTTGCTATGCCTATGCTGCGATACCTACCACTTGCTATATCATGCCTCCTATATTGCCATGTCAGCCCCTAACCATCCATGTCCTAGCAAACCGTTGTTTGGCTATGTTACTGCTTTGCTCAGCCCCTCTTATAGCGTTGCTAGTTGCAGGTGAAGATGAAGTTTGTTCCTTGTTTGGAACATGATCTTGATGTTCCTTGGTGGAACATGTTTACTTGTTTGGGTTATCACAATACCTCTTATTTAATTAATGCATCTATATACTTGGAAAAGGGTGGAAGGCTCGGCCTTATGCCTGGTGTTTTGTTCCACTCTTGCCACCCTAGTTCCGTCATACCGGTGTTATGTTCCCGGAGTTTGCGTTCCTTACACGGTTGGGTGATTTATGGGACCCCCTTGACAGTTCGCTTTGAATGAGACTTTTCCAGCAAGGCCCAACATTGGTTTTACCATTTGCCACCACCTACCCTTTTTTCCCCCGGGTTTTCGCGAGCCCGAGGGTCATCTTTATTTTAGCCCCCCCGGGCCAGTGCTTCTCTAAGTGCTGGTTCGAACCGAGCAGCCTGCGAGGCCACCTCGTGGCAACTCGAGGGCTGGTTTTACTCGTAGCTTGACTTATCCGGATGTGCCCTGAGACCGAGATATGTGCAGCTCCTATCAGGATTTGTCGGCACAATCGGGCGGCTTTGCTGGACTTGTTTTGTTGTTGCCGAAATGTCTTGTAGTCCGGGATTCCGAGATTGATCGGGTCTTCCCGGTAGAAGGAATATCCTTCGTTGATCGTGAGAGCTTATCATGGGCTAAGTTGGGACACCCCTGCAGGGTATTATCTTTCGAAAGCCGTGCCCGCGGTTATGAGGCAGATGGGAATTTGTTGATATCCGGTTGTAGAAAACCCGAAGTTGACCTTAACTAAAACACATCAACCGCGTGTGTAACCGTGATGGTCTCTTCTCGGCGGGGTCCGGGAGGTGAACACGGTTGTTGGAGTTATGCCTGACGTAGGTTGTTTCAGGATCACTTCTTGATCACTTCTAGTTTCTCGACCGTGCTTTGCCTTCTCTTCTCTCTCTCTTTTGCGCTGTAGCCACCATATGCTAGTCGCTTGCTGCAGCTCCACCTCATAAACCCCTTTCCCACCTTTTAAGCTTAAATAGTCTTGATCTCGCGGGTGTGAGATTGCTGAGTCCCCGTGACTCACAGATTTTATCACCTCAGTTGCAGGTACCAACGATGTCAGTGCAGATGACGCGACCGAGCTCACTTGGGAGTTCGATGAGGAACGTGGCCGTTACTATGTTTCTTTTCCAGATGATCAATAGTGGAGCCCAGTTGGGTGATCCGGGGATCTGTTTAGCATTTGGGGTAGTCTTCTTTCATTTTGGTGCCGGAGTCGGACCTTGAGTGTAATCTGTTTGATGGATGTTATTTATGTACTTGTGTGAAGTGGCGATTGTAAGCCAACTATGTATCTTTCCCCTTTATTTATTACATGGATTGTGCGAAGATTACCTCACTTGCGACATTGCTTTCAATGCAGTTATGCCTCTAAGTCGTGCCTCGACACGTGGGAGATATAGCCACATCGAGGGCGTTACAGAGGTTGTTGGCAGAGATACATGGAGGCATTTGTGGTCACCACATTGGCGCAAGAGCGCTTGCCGGCAAAGCTTTCCGGCAAGGCTTCTTTTGGCCGACAGCCCTCCAGGATGCAACTGCACAAGTAACCAAGTGTGAAGCGTGCCAGTTCCATTCCAAGCAGATACACCAGCCAGCTCAAGCTCTCCAGACGATCCCTTTATCCTGGCCATTTTCGGTCTGGGGGCTCGACATCCTCGGCCCCTTCCCCCAAGCAGTCGGGGGCTTTGAGTACTTGTACGTCGCAATCGACAAGTTCACAAAGTGACCGGAAGTGGAACCAGTGAGGAAGGTGACAGCACAGTCAGCAGTCAAGTTCTTCAGGTCGATTGTTTGCCGCTTCGGAATCCCTAACAGTATCATCACCGACAACGGTACACAATTCACGAGTTGCACCTTCTTGCAGTACGTCCAAGACCTTGGTGCCAAGGTCTGCTTCGCTTCTGTTGCTCACCCCAGGAGCAACGGTCAAGCAGAGAGGGCAAATGCTGAAGTGCTGCGTGGACTCAAGACCCGGACTTTCGACAGGCTGCACAAGTGCGGAAGAAACTGGATCGAGGAGCTGCCGGTGGTTCTTTGGTCGATCAGGATGACGCCAAGTCGAGCCACTGGCCAGACACCTTTCGCTCTAGTCAATGGAGCAGAGGCAGTTATCCCCACGGAACTCGTATACGGGTCACCTCGAGTGCTCGCATATGATGAGCTTGAGCAAGAGCAGCTGCGACAAGATGACGCGCTGCTCCTTGAGGAAGACCGTCTTGAGGCTGCTGTACGAGCTGCTCGATACCAGCAAGCTTTGTGCCGCTACCATAGCCGCAAAGTTAAAGCCAGAAGTATCGAGGAAGGCGACCTTGTTCTTTGGCGCGTTCATTCCGCCAAGAATTCCAACAAGTTGATGCCAAAGTGGGAAGGCCCTTTGTCGGTGTACTAAAGTAGGGGTACCCTAGTATCCCGAACTTGTGCACGGGCAGTCGCAGCACACCGCGGCAAGGCCCGCCAGGTGATCGCCAAGGCTCTCTATGGTTCTTTTGGAACCATTCGAGAACAAAGTATTTAAGCCAAGGAGACAAGTCCCCGGCAAGAGGAGCTTGCCGGGAAGGCCGCTCGAGCCACAAGACCCCGGCAAGAGGACCTTGCCGGGAAGGCCAACCAGAGCATCTCAAAGAACCTGCCGCGACGCGCCACGCGTCCCGGCAGGACTCGGCGAGCGACAAGCTCCTAGACGCGGCAAGACAATGGCCGCGGCAAGGCACTTGCCGAGGCAGGCAACCACTCTGTACCCGCGCTCCAGCTCACCCACCTACGTGTCGCTCCGGGACCCTTCCTGGCGTACGTGGCGGGAGGATGTGCAGCCAGGGGTACACTGTGGCATGCAGCGCTGACAAGATCGCCATCGTGGCAAGCGGTGGCGCCCCCGACGGTCCCTTTTCTACAACGTCTGGGCGACGTAGATAGGCATTTAATGCCTTTGTCCCCTGCCGTCAGGGTTAGGTATGATACACTGTGTAGGTAGCTGTACCTACCACATCATATTTCCATTTTTGCCCTTACCTATGTTGCAACCTGTTGGAGACCCCTTGAACATATAAAAGGAGGCCCATGCACAACGTAGGGGGGGATCGGACCACGGAGAGCGATCTCTGAGAGGAAAACAAAAGAACGCTCGGTCTCGTTACCTGCTTGAGTGTACTGTAGCACTCAGCGCTCCCGAGCAAGAACTCAATACAATCCACAAAGCAGGAGTAGGAGTATTATCTCTCCGGAGAGCTCCGAAGATGGGTAAAAAAACCCGTGTGCTTCCCCTCGATCCGCTCTTCGCGCGACCTCCGCCCCCCGCCGAACCGAGAAGGGGCTCCGTCCCCATAGGTGCTCAGGGAGCCAGAAAACCCCGGCATCTTTGGCGCGCCAGGTAGGGGGCATCAAGGTTGTGTGAACCTGATCCGGCGTTTACGCGAGCTAAATCTTCATTGACTTCATCGACATGCCGCCGAAGAAGAAGGCTTCAGAGGCGGCTGCGCCCTCCGCGTCGAATCTACCGCCGCCGCAGCAAACGACCGGTGGGGAGGACGCCGGCGTAAGAATGGGCGTCGACAAGGGAGCCCACAACCAAGTCTAAGGACAAGACCGCGCTGCCCGTCGGCGGCGTAGTCGGCTCCCACGACGATCGGGCGTCCGTAGACGCACCGCGCCCATCTCAAGAGGCGCAGGACCGGCAGCGTCGTGGTACTCACGGTACCATACGCTCGCTGGACCCAAATCGAGCTGGCGGATCCTGGGATGCTCAAGGCCAACATGCACGCCAACGTGCTAGCGCGAGCGAGGCACGGTCGCCTGGACGGAATACTGCTCCTTCTAACATCGTTGGAAGTCCGAGCATATCCCGCTCCTCGCACCGTTCGCCACCGCTACCCGCCACTCCAGTAGAAGCTTTGGCACGAGCTCAACTACTCCTGGACTTCCCTCCAACGCCAGACAAGATCGACGACTGGAGGGCCACCATTCAGAGTCTCATCGGCTTCGCCAACGGCGACACTCCACGGCCGGCGACCACATCGCAGCCGCGGCAGGCCAGCCAAGTGCAAGCCAATGGCGACAAAACCGGTGGGCGTGCAACCACCGTGCACTCTCCGCCCCAAGGGCCAAGATTGCCGACTCGCCGGGCCCGCCACGACAGCGACTCCACTGCTTCCTTAGATCCGCGAACTCATCGCGATCAGCGCCACGTTCTTCATGAACGGCAGCAAGAAGACGCTCGTACCCGCATCGAGCGCCGAAGAGAAACGCGACGTCAATCAGACCGACGCGCTGGCCCCGCTGTCGACATGCAAGCGCCAGGGGAACCAGGCGACCTGCTGTACGCGGTAGGTTGCCCTACGTTTACTCGTGAGCTGCGGCATGTCCAGTGGCCCAGCACGAAGAATTTCAAGCCAGACGTACCAGAGAAGTACGACGGCAGGATGCATCCGTCGAAATTCCTCAGCATCTACACCATCGCAGTGCAGGCTGCCGGGGGGCGAGACGACAAGATCCTCGCCAATTACTTCCCTCTGGTGCTCAAGCCAAACGTCAGGTCCTGGCTCATGCACTTGCCGGAAAACTCCATATCTTCCTGGGCAGACCTATGCCATCAGTTTGTCGGCGCCTTTACAGGCGGCCACAAACCTCATGGCCAGGAGAGTGATCTTCACCTTCTTGCCCAGAAGGAAGGGGAGCCTCTACGCAAGTACATCCAGAGATTCAGCCAAGTGCAACGCAACATCCCAGACGTCCACCCTGCCGCGGTCATCAGTGCGTTCCACCAGAACGTGCGTAACCGCAGGATGCGGGAGGAGATGGCAATGTGCAAGATCAGAGACGTCAGTGAGCTATATGCCCTGGCCGGCAGATGTGCACGTGCTGAGGAAGGGAGGAAACTCCCCGGAGAGAACGTAGGAACAGGGGGATCTAACAGCGATGATGCTGCCCCGGCAAGCAAAAACCGGCGGCGGAACAACAGGAAGAGGAAAGGCAAAGATGTGCTAGTTGTCGAGCAGTCCGGCAACGAGGGTGGAGCCAAGACAGCAAAGACTGGTAGCTCCGGCAAGGAGGTTGCTGCATGCGCCAACTGCCAGGCTGTGGCGGCCGCCGACAAGCAGGACGGCACCAACAAGCATTACTGCAAGATTCACCGCACAAAAGGCCAGGACCTCCAGAGCTGCAAGAAGGTCGAGCAGCTCGTTGAGCTGCAAAAGCCCTAATACGAGCGACGCGACAAGGAGAAGGCCCAAGGAGGTGCTGGAGGATCCGGTACGAAGCGCACCGGCCGGGGGGGACGCCGCGGCAACGCCAAGCAGCGGCAAGGCGACAGACCTCCCCGCGGCCGCGACAAGGATGAAGATGACGACGACGACGAAGACATGGATGACGCCGAGACCAGCGAGCAGGAGTTCCAGAATGCCACAGAAGTTTTGTGCGTTGACGGCGGTGCTTCTCTGCATACTTCACACTGCCAACCCAAGCAGTGGGTGCGGGAAGTCAATGCAGCAGAACAGCCCGTTGAGTCATGCAAGCTTCTGAAATGGTCCAGCACGCCTATCATCTTTGATATTGACGACCACCCCGATCGCACAACTGCTGTCGGGTGTTTGCCGATGTTGGTCTCACCAACTATCCGCAACCTCAAGGTCACTAAGATGCTAGTTGACGGCGGGGCCGTCTTCAACCTGATCTCCTCCGCTGTGCTCCGGAGACTCCAAGTCCCTGACAGCGAGCTCGAAGAGACCGGCACGTTCCAAGGAATCAACCCGGGAAGGAGCAAGCCGAAGGGGAAGATCACGCTGCCGGTGACGTTTGGCAGCGAGCTGAACTTCAGGACTGAGAGGATCACTTTCGACGTTGCCTATTTTCCATTGCCTTACAATGGAATTCTCGGCCGTCCAGCGCTCGCCAAGTTCATGGCGGCCTCTCACTACGCGTACAACATGCTGAAGATGCCAGGCCCGATAAGTGTCATCTCTGTACATGGCGACAAGAAAGACGCTCTTATCTGTGCCGACAAGATCTACCGGGAAGCAGCAGCCGCCGCAGATCGCGAGACACTTGCCGCTGAAGCTCCCGGGGGGAAGAAGAAGACCAAGTCCAGCAAGAGCTCTGATGCCCACTCCGGCAAGCGCACCTCTTCGGAGTGCTGCGCTACCGTCGAGGACGCACCATCGAGCTCCACCGGCAAATGTAAGAAGACGATGGCAGCTCCGCCAGCGACCAAGAAGGTGTCCGCCAAGGAGGGTGGTACTGGTGGTACCTTCACCATCAGTGCCACTCTCGACCCTAAATAGGAAAGCGCGCTTGTTGCTTTCCTGCGGGCGAATGTCGATGTGTTTGCGTGGCAACCGTCTGACATCCCCGGCGTTCCCAGGAAAGTAATCGAGCACCACCTTGCCGTCTGTCCTCATGCGCGGCCCGTCAAGCAGAGAGTCAGGAAACAAGCAGTGGAGCGCCAAGAGTTCATCACCGAAGAGATCAAGAAGTTGGAAGCAGCAGGCCTCGTCAGAGGAGTGCTCCATCCTACGTGGTTGGCCAATCCTGTAGTCGTGCGCAAGGCAAACGGGAAATGGAGACTTTGCATCGACTTCACCAATGTCAACAGAGCTTGTCCCAAAGACCTATTTCCCTTGCCGCGCATTGACCAGATTGTCGACTCCACAGCCGGATGCGACTTGCTTTCATTTCTTGACGCAGACTCAGGATACCATCAGATCTTCATGGCAGAAGAGGATGAGGAGAAAACCGCGTTCATCACTCCATGTGGCACGTACTGTTTCGTACGAATGCCTTTCGGTTTGAAGAATGCTGGTTCAACATTCGCAAGGGTAGTCCATACTGCTTTTGAGCTGCAAATACACAGAAATGTGGAAGCCTACATGGATGACATAGTGGTCAAGAGCAGGGACGAAGCAACTCTGATTCAAGACCTAGAAGAGACTTTTGCAAATGTACGCAAGATTAGCCTCAAGCTCAACCCCGAGAGGTGCGTGTTTGGAGTCCCGTCCGGCAAGCTTCTCGGATTCTTTGTGTCTCAGACAGGAATAGAAGCAAATCCCGACAAGATCAAGGCCATTGAGCAGATTGAAGCACCGAAGCGCGTCAAGGATATACGAAAACTTGCCGGGTGCGTGGAGGCTCTCAGCAGGTTTATCTCTAAGAGTGCGGAGGCTGCGCTGCAAGACTTGAAGAGATACCTGTCCTCTACTCCAATACTTGTCGCACCTAAACCACAAGAGAAGTTGCTGCTATATCTGGCGGCAACCAATCAAGTGGTTAGTGCTGCGTTAGTAGCGGAGAGAGAGGCAGATGATGAGCCAGCGACCGCGGCAAGCACATCCAGCGACAAGCAGGGTGCTTCCCCGACGAGCTCTGGTCCCGACGAAGATGGATCTGCGCAGATGTGCGAAGAGATACAGAAGAAGAAAATTGTGCAGTGCCCAGTCTACTTTGTCAGTTCCCTTCTGCAGGGGGCTAGGTCAAGGTACTCTGGTGTGCAAAAGTTGCTTGTCGGCCTTCTTATGGCCTCAAGAAAGCTGCGCCATTACTTCCAAGCACATGAGATCACAGTTGTCACTCACTTTCCGCTGAAGAGGATACTGTAGAATCCAGAAGCAACAGGCAGGATTGTTGAGTGGGCACTGGAACTGTCAAGCTTTGGCCTCAAGTTTGAGAGCACTTCAACTATTCAAAGCAGAGCATTGGCAGAATTCATAGCAGAGTGGGCGCCAACACCAGACGAAGAAATTCCAGAGACGAGCATCCCCGTCAAGGAAGCAAACAAAGAGTGGTTGATGTACTTTGATGGTGCGTTCTCGCTGCAAGGCGCCGGTGCTGGCGTGCTGCTTGTCGCACCCACCGGAGAGCACCTCAAGTACGTGGTCCAGATGCACTTTCCCAAGGAGCAAGCAACAAACAATACTGCAGAGTATGAAGGATTGCTTGCCGTTCTCAGGATCGCGGCAGACCTCGGGATCAAGAAACTCATTGTCAGGGGTGACTCACAGCTTGTCGTCCACCAAGTGAACAAGGATTATCAGAGTCTGTTGATGGAAGCTTACGTTGATGAAGTGAGGAAGATGGAAGAGCGCTTTGTCGGCCTACAGATGGAACATGTTCCAAGAGCTCAGAACGACATCGCCGACGGCCTGTCAAAGTGCGCGGCATTTAAGTTACCTGTGGAACTAGGGATCTTTGTGCTCAAGCTGACTCAACCATCCGTGACGCCATCAACTGGACAGAGCAAGAAGAGGAAGTTGATTTTTGGTGACTATCTTCCGCCAGAGCTTCCTGAAGCTGCCGCCCAGAAGGTCCCCAAGATCAACGCCAAGAGTGCTGAGGAGCAGTCCGCTGCGACAAGCCCCAGGGTTTGTTTCGTTGAAGCAGACGCTCCCGACAAGTTTTGCTCCGGCAAGCTTGCCGGGGAACGTCAAGCTCTGGCTGAACCGCAGGTTCTCGCCGTAGAAGCGGATGTTCCCGCATCAGCAAATATGCCTTTAGTCCTTGTTGTCGAGCCACAGGCTCCAGCATGGGCATAGCAGATCGTCCGTTTCCTCCAGTCAGGAGAACTCCCCGAAGAGCCAGAAGAAGCGGAAAGAGTAGCCCGGCAGTCTAGTATGTACCAGTTCGTTGACAACGCACTGTACAGAAGAAGACTCAACGGAGTGAAATGGAAGTGTATCCCCCGGGAAGATGGACAGAAGTTGTTGGCAGTACATGGAGGCATTTGTGGTCACCACATTGGCGCAAGAGCGCTTGCCGGCAAAGCATTCCGGGAGGGCTTCTTTTGGCCGGCATGTCATGACCCCGATTCTAAACCACATCGATCCAGCGTGTAACACATCATATCACTTTGCGGCCTCACGCACGGTACTCCCACGGGTGCCACCTTACCTGGCCCGGGACCGTTTGCGCCTTTTGGCTCACGTATATGATAGTGTCGCTAGCATCCATATGACAGAGAATCCGGGCCGACATGGCTAGTCGTGAACCCAAAGCGGCACTAGCCTATGAGGACAGGCATACATGAATCACTTCGAACATGTCGGTCATCAACGTGTCTATTCGGGCTGTAGCACTGGGCTAACAGGACTCCGGTAACCCGGGCTGTAGCAGGCTAGGCAGGACTCCGAATAACATCGCGTGACATTTCCCCGAAGGGACAGACATAGGAACGACGTGAGACACATGCCGGTCTGTCAAGTGTCCAAGCAGTAGTGCTGGGCTAGCAGGACTCCGGTGATCCGGGCTGTAGCGGACTACTATCGCTCAGAAGCACAAGACTTACATTTCCCCATATGAAAGGCTGCCAAGGATAAACAACTAGATAGTCGGATCCCACTCATACCAAGCATTTCAATCATACACACAATATGCCCGATATGAGTAAATACAACATGGCATCACAACAGTACTCTACGACTCAAGTACTTTATTTAGAAGGCTCCGAGGAGCCATACATATCATCCATACAGATAGGGGTCACATGACCCAACACTCAAGTCATACAAACATACAAGCACATGCGGAAGCAAAGTAGTCTGAGTACAGACACTAGAAAGAAAGAAGGCTTGACGAAGCCTGTCTATCTACAACGACCCTTCACAAGTCTTGGATCACCACCTGGGTGATAAGTCACTCGTCAACGTCGAGGTCTACATAGAACCCATCAGAGGGGTTGGTGCAGTCGTCTGAAAAACATGATTAAAGCAACATGAGTACGGAGGTACTCAGCAAGTCTTACAACAGGAACCTACTATACATGCACATTCTCAAGAAGGTAGTGGGGTTATTGCAGCAAGCCAGCTTTGACTCTTGGCTAAGCTATCCTACGATAGACACCACTTGTAAATCATTTGTCGCACACGAGTCCACTAACACCAACACAATACTCCACCGTGGATCCTCTCTCGCCATCCTGCGAGAGGGCCATCCGCGGTACTCACACTTATCTTGAGATTTTTAATAGTATCCATTTAACTTATCTATGAACTGTATAGGTGACCAAGTAGTCCTTTACCGCGGACGCGGCTATTCGAATAGATTTATACCCTGCAGGGGTGTACTTCTTCACACACGCTCTCACCACTTATCGCTGTTTACACGACATGTACTCGGCAACCTTCAAGCGGAAGCCCAGCGAGGGTGTCAGCCACGGCCTACCTAAACACTCAAGTCTCTAGTCCAGGTTTATCGCCTATTCGGGTTCCATCCGCAGGGAGTCCGGCCGAGGTTTCCACTAACGGCCCCGAACGATGTGAACAGGGTTCCCGAGACACCAAACGGGCGAGTCGGTACACCGTGCCACGTGCCTACCGCAACACAGCCCACCCCGATGGTCAGCGCCGCGTGCGGCCCCCAGCATGCTACAAACACCAGAAACTACTTTGCAACTCCTGGACAGAGGACAAGCGTGATCAAGAAGCCGAGAGGGTCCATTGGTTTCGGGCCCAATGAGTGGTAGTAGCTGAGTCTTAAATCACACACACAGATCTCAGTTCTTAAGAACGGCCTCAATGAAACAACCCACCATGTACTCCTACATGGCCTTCCATCGATTCCTTTACCAAATCGTGTTCAACACTTCCACACCATTGACAACGATACAACCTTTAACTCCGGATCATCATCCCGATGAGCCAGACCTGACACAACTCTAAGCATAGCAAGCATAGCATGGTAGGAACACACATACACATGTATTGGCTCAATCAACTCCTACACATGCTAGTGGGTTTCATCTAGTTACTGTGGCAATGACAGGTCATGCAAAGGAAGTGGGTTCAACTACCGCAACACACAGCAGTTTGAAACGCGTTGTCTTAATGCAGTAAACAAGGGCAGAAGCGAGAACATGGGTTTGTATCAGAATGATCAACGAGTTGCTTGCCTGATGGAGTGGTGGTGGGATACTGCCCTTCAACTGGATACTCGGAGATATCCTCGGAGGCAGAACCTACCACGAATGACACATTGCAACACAATCAATACATGACGATATGCAACAATATGATGCATGCAATGACATGGCAATATGAATGTGTCCTGGTCTTGTGCAAGTTAAACTAGAAGGAAATGACCCCATTTGAATCAAGAATTCAAATGGTAGTGCATTTATAAGATCATATTAGTGCAATATCTTATAATGCCTAAACAGTGGGTTTAACTTGTTTTAACATGCATGAAACCTGTTCCATTGGATAGATTGGATTTTTCTGATAGATTTTCATATATAAAACTTTGCATTTGGAGTTATAGATAATTTTCTATGAATTTTTGAAGTTTGAACTATTTTCTGGATTTTCTGTATAAAAATAAATCCAGCAAAATAGATTACTGCGTCAGCATGAAGTCATGCTGACCTCAGCAGGTCAATAGACCGGTCCAAGTCAAACCTGACGCGTGGGTCCCGCGTGTCAGGGTCATTAACTTAAACAGATTAGATTATTTTTTAATCCTGGATTAATTAGCAGTCGGGGCCCACATGTCATAGACTCAGAGGAGTCAAACTGGGTCCACAAGTCAACGGTTAGGGTCAACTCGCCGGCGTCTAGCCGCCGGCGAGGTCAGACGCGGCGGAGCAAGTGATTTTGCTCGTTTTGGCCACCAAACAAGCCGCGGAGGCCATCTACGGGTAGCTGAGATCCTTCCGCGGCGTTCGGTGGCAACGGCTGGGCTCGGGGTGGCCGGAAACATCGCCGTCGACGGGTTTGGTGGCGCCGGGGCTCGGGTGGAGGTGGTTTTGGCGCTACGGTGCGTTAGGGGGTCGGCTGGTGGCTGTTTTGGCCTCCTGGAGGCTCCAGGAGCACGTTGACGCGCTCTGGCCCGGGTGGCAGGGGCTATGGCCGCGGTGGCGCCATGGCCGGCGGAGCCAAGCTCTCGGGCTCGTCGGGGACGGGCGCTACGGCGAGCTAGCAGGCATGGGAGGAGGGGGAGAAGGTGCGGGAGCTCACAGGGAGGTCGACGAGCAGCTCAGCGGGCTCGGGGGCGAACGGAGCGGCGCGAATCGAAGAACGGCGGCCGGCGGGCACCGGGGTCGGAGACGAGCTGATGGCGGCGATGCAGGGCCTCCGGCGAGGCGTGGCTCGGTGGGGAGGGCGAGGGCGAAGTGGCGGAGCCTCTGGGCAGGTCAGCGGGGCGAGGGGGCAACGGTGGGCGCGGCTATGGCGGCGAGACGGCGACGGGTGCTGCGGCCATGGCGCTGGAGAGCGAGAGAGAGAGCCAGGGGGAGAAGTGAGGTGTCCACGGGGTCGAGGGCGCGACGTGGAGGACGTCCAGCGCGTCGGGCGGCGAAGCGGCGAGCAGGTGACGCCGTGGCGAGCTCGCGCTCGCCGGCGTCACCACCCTGCCTGCCTGGCGGGGACGAAGCAGCTGGCTGGCTCGGGCCAGCACAGCGCTGGGCCGCTAGGTGGGCCGGCTGGTGGGTTTGGCCAGGTTAGATTTCTTCTGTTTAACTGTTTTCTTTTTCTATTATTTCTGCAACTTTGTGGACTTATTTAAAATACTTAAACAACTCCAAAAATCCCCAAACTGCTCATGCATACTATTTAAAGTATAGACAACAAGAAACATTTCTGTTTGAGAATATTTGAACATTTAAATATTTTTTTTAAATTTTAAATGCCCAAATTCAAATACTTATGTGTTAATTCAATAACCTTCTGTTGACCTAGAAAAATGTGCACTATTTTTGCCAGGGGGTTTAATCCAAGACAAAGAGGGTGAACATTTTAGAAGGGCATTTCAGGTTCATTGAAAAAGATTTTAGTAAACCCTAGTTATTTCCAGGGGGGGGGGAGTGTGTGTTGGGGGTTCTGGCATTTCCCATTTCAGAATTAATAGAATTTAAACATGATGCACACTCTAATGCATGGCCTAGCTAGGGATGTGACAACTCACCCCCACTCAAAAGAATCTCGTCCCGAGATTTAGGTTCCTCCGGAAAGAAGGCGGGGTACTCAAGTCGAAGACGATCCTCCCTTTCCCAAGTAGCTTCTTGCTCGGAATGGTGTGACCATTGAACCTTGAGATACTTGATATTGTGGCGTCGAGTGGTACGCTCGGCTTGATCAAGGATACGAACGGGGTATTCCCGATAAGTGAGGTTATCTTGGAGATCAAGCGTTTCGTGGTCCACTCCGCGGATAGGGTCCGAGAAGCAACGCCTGAGTTGAGAAACGTGGAAGACATCATGAACTCTGGAGAGATGCGAAGGTAGTTCCAGTTGGTAGGCAACTTCCCCTCGTTTGGCAAGAATGCGAAAAGGTCCAATGTAACGAGGAGCCAATTTGCCTTTGATACCGAATCGATGGGTTCCCTTTAAAGGTGTAACCCGAAGGTAAGCCATCTCACCGACTTCATAAGCCATGGGCTTATGCTTGCGGTCATACTGACTCTTTTGACGGGATTGAGCGGTTTTCAACTTCTCACGAATAATGCGAACCTGCTCTTCTGCATCCTGGATCATGTCCGGGCCAAAGAGTTGTCTCTCGCCGGTTTCTGACCAGTTAAGAGGCGTTCGACATTTTCGTCCATAAAGAATTTCGAAAGGAGCTTTGCCCAAGCTAGCTTGATAACTATTGTTATAAGCGAACTCGGCAAATGGTAGGCACTTCTCCCAATCCATACCGAAAGAGATGACAGAAGCTCGGAGCATATCCTCCAGAATTTGATTGACTCGTTCTACTTGACCACTTGATTGAGGATGGAAGGCGGTGCTAAAGGAGAGACGAGTCCCCATAGCATTTTGGAAACTCTCCCAAAATCGAGAGGTGAAAAGACTTCCACGGTCCGAATTAATTTCCAATGGAACACCATGAAGAGACACTATTCGAGAGATGTATAAGTCAGCTAGCTGGCTAGCGGTTATACTCTCGCGAACGGGTAAAAAGTGGGCTACTTTGGAGAGACGATCGACAACAACGAAGATAGCATTATTCCCTCTTTTGGTTCTGGGAAATCCGGTAATGAAATCCATACCGATTTTATCCCATTTCCATTCAGGAATATCCAAGGGCTGAAGGGTGCCAGCGGGACGTTGATGCTCTGCTTTAACACGACGACAGACGTCGCAAGTTGCAATGTATTGAGCGATTTCTCTCTTCATCCTGGTCCACCAAAACCTTTGGCGTAGGTCTTGATACATCTTAGTACTACCGGGATGAATGGTGAGAGGGGATTCATGAGCTTCCTTAAGGATCAATCGCCTCAAGTTGCGTACCTTGGGAACCACTAGACGGTTTCCGAAGAACACAACACCTTGATCATCAATGGAGAAACAATCTGCAACTCCCTTCTTGATGTTTCTCTTGATACGGGAAATTCCCGGATCCACCTTTTGTGCCTTGATGATCTGATCCGTAAGGTTAGGTTTCGCCACCAGGGTGGAAAGGAGTCCTCGAGGAACAATGTGAAGGTTAAGCTTATGAAATTCCTCGTGGAGAAGTGGTTGACCTTGTTGTAACATCAGGTTGTTACAATAAGATTTACGACTTAGTGCATCAGCCATGACATTGGCTTTGCCTGGGGTGTAAGTTATTCCTAAGTCGTAATCTGAGATCAACTCGACCCAACATCTTTGCCTGAGATTCAAATCCGGTTGGGTGAAGATATATTTCAAACTTTGGTGATCAGTGTAAATTTCGCAACGATTACCCAGAAGGTAATGTCGCCAGGTTTTGAGTGCATGGACTACTGCTGCAAGCTCTAGATCATGAGTAGGATAATTATCCTCATGTGGACGCAACTGTCGAGATGCGTAGGCAATCACATGACGATCTTGCATGAGTATGCAACCTAGTCCTTGTCGCGAGGCGTCGCAATAGATAACAAAGTCCTTAGAGAAATCTGGTGGTACCAGTACGGGAGCAGATGTCAGGCGTCTTTTCAGTTCCTGAAAGCTGAACTCGCACTGTGGGGTCCACTCGAACTTTTTATCTTTTTTGAGGAGTTCAGTTAGAGGCTTAGCAACCTTGGAAAAATTCTCGACGAAGCGGCGGCAATAGCTCGCTAATCCAAGAAAACTCCGAACTTGCTTGACCGTTTCAGGTGGAGTCCAGTCAAGGACAGCTTGAACTCGCTCGAGATTGACAGCAATGCCCTTGCCAGAGATTACATGGCCCAGATAGGTCACTTCTGGCAACCAGAATTCGCACTTGGAGAATTTGGCATAAAGGCGATGCTCTCGAAGTTTCATCAATACTAGCCTTAGATGTTCGGCATGTTCTTCCTCATTCTTGGAGTAGATGAGTATATCATCGAGGTATACCACGACGAATTTATCCAAGTACTCCATGAAGATCGAGTTCATTAACCGAGAGAAGGTGGCTGGAGCATTGGATAAACCGAAGGACATGACGGTGTACTCGTATTGGCCGTAACGAGTAACAAAGGCCGTTTTGGGAATGTCCCCGTTCTTGATTTTGATTTGATGGTAGCCCAACCTCAAATCCATCTTGGAAAAGACTGAGGATCCAGCGAGCTGATCATACAGGTCGTTGATCCTGGGGAGCGGATACTTGTTCTTGATAGTGACCAAATTGACAGGTCGATAATCCACAACCATCCGATCCGTTCCATCCTTCTTCTTGACGAAGAGGACGGGGCAAGCCCATGGAGATGAACTAGGACGGATGAAACCTTTTTGCAAGGACTCATCGAGTTGTTTCTTAAGCTCAGCTAGTTCTAGGGGTGCCATCTTATAAGGTCTCCTAGAGATTGGAACGGTTCCTGGAACAAGGTCTTTCACGAACTCGACATCTCTGTCAGGTGGAACACCTGGCAGTTCCTCTGGAAAGACATCCGGAAAGTCACGGACTACCGGAATATCTTCGAGGTCTGGAAGGGGATTGGCATTTAGAGAGTAGAGCTGACGCTCCGATACTCGGGTCAAAACATTGACTGTCTTGCCCGATGGATGGGTAAGTTGGACAGTTCTAGTTGAGCAATCAATCTTGGCGTAATGAGCTGACATCCAGTCCATACCCAAGATGATGTTTATGTCTGAAGACTTGAGAGCTATTAGTGACGCAAGGAAGACCAATCTGTCAACAAGAATTTCATTTCTATGGCTGATCCTAGAGGTTTGCCACTTAGAACCAGGGGTTTGAATTACCATGGAGGTAGGCATGTCACAAAAAGTGGTGTTGTGCAAACGAGCATAGCTCTCAGAAATAAATGAATGAGATGCTCCAGTATCAAATAGAACAGTTGCCGGATGGCAATTAACAAGGAGCGTACCGAGAACGACGTTGGGGTCCTCTTGAGTCTCTTCAGCTGAGACGTAGTTAACATGGCCACGAGCAGTGGTGGCTGGCTTGGCGACAAGCACTTTTGCTGTTGACTTACCACGGCCAACAGACTTTCCGAACTGGCTGGGGTTGTTCTGGGGACACTCACGGATGTAGTGGCCTGGCTCACCACACTTGAAGCAAGTTGTCATATTGGGGCGTGGAGCAGTGTTGGCAGTGGGGCCACCAAAAGTCTTGGGCGGCACATACTGCTGATTGGGGCGAGGCGCCTCAAAGGATGGCCTCGGAGTATACCTGGGTGGCATAGCAGAATTTGGAATCCAGACCCGGCGCTTCTGTGATCCAGAACCGGATGAAGATCCATAGTCACGGGAGTGCTTGCGTGAAGCTTCGAAATCATTCTGCCCTGTCTCGGCACTGATGGCCTTATTGACTAGCTTCGGAAAAGAAATGCATTCATGCAGACGAAGGTCACGTCGGAGCTCAGGGCTAAGTCCCTTGCGGAACCTTGCCTGCTTCTTGGCATCGGTGGATACCTCTTCGGGAGCATAGCGTGCAAGCTTCCCAAACTCGCGACTGTATGCATCCACAGTCAGCTTCCCCTGGGTGAAGTTACAGAACTCCTCCCTCTTGCGATCCATGAGACCTTCCGGAATATGATGCTCACGAAAAGCGGCACTGAAATCAGCCCAAGTAGTGAGTTGGCCGACCGGACGCATAGCTTCATAATTCTCCCACCAAAGGCTGGCAGGGCCTTCGAGGTGATAGGCAGCAAAGGTGACTTTATCATCTTCAGCCACGTTGGCAGAACGTAGCTTGTGGGCGATGCTGCGGAGCCAGTCATCCACATCGAGAGGTTCGATGGAATGATTGAACTTTGGCGGGTACAGCTTGACAAAGTCATTGATGGACACCGAATTGATCCTCTGCTGGCGTGCGGTGTTCTGCTCAATCCGCTCTAACAAGCGATTGGTGTCGCGCCTGTTGCGCTCTGCCTCCAGCATCACTTCGGCCAGAGAAGGTGGTTGAGGCAGACTTTCCTCTCTAGGTGCACTAGCTTCTCCCTGCTCCGAAGCAGTAGGGTTGCTGCGGGTGTTGACCATCCTGGGAAACAAAACAACGATTTAAACCAGGATGGCAAAATCTGGCCAAGGAAGTGCGGAATGTAATGGATAACAAGGAATGCAGAGATGATCATCCGTATGACATGGTAATATAGAAACTGCCATATATACACCAACAGTCATACACCCATACATAGTTTAGTACAAGCCCGGCTGAAGTACCACTATGATGAAAGACGTTACATCTCATCGGAGGCATTCCAAGCTCCTATACATTATTTATCTACACCTCCGGAATTGATACACACTAAGTTATATTCCATAATCACGCAGGACGGTGGACATACAACTATTACAATACTAGCGAGACTACTACTAGCTCAGACGGCTCCGTAGAAGTCCTCATAGAAGTCACCACCCAGACCTGGAAGCGGAACATGGTCATCTGGGAACAGACGGTGCTGCGGTGCTTGTGGACCATAGGGACTTGGATGCGGCCTCGGTCCAACAAATGGCGGTAGAAGAGGCCCACGAGGAGGGGTGATGCCTCCCACCTCACGCCATTCCATAAAGTCTGGCAGACTAGCCCGCACAGGGTACAAGTCTCTCGTGTCCATGTATCCGGCTTGCACAGCAGGTGCAAACCTCGTCAAGGTGGCCCAATGATCAGCACGAGCATTAAAGAGCTCCATACGCAAGGCCCGGTTTTCACGGTCCTTGTCTTCCAACATCTCAGTAGTGGTGCAAAGGAGTGAGTCCTCATGGGATGCATCACTGTACATGCCCTGAAGGTAACCATGCGCCCCAGGGAGGGATGCTGGCATGTAGCGAAATTCAGTGTTGCTCAACAAGGCAGTTCTAGCTCGCATAATGGTCATCATCGAGTAGGCTGCATCTTGAACGGACATCCCAATAGTGATCCCGAGTCCATAAGAACGGTGGAGTGGTTCCGTGGCTCCGGGATAAGATGGATATATCCTAACCGTGCACAGATATTGGCTCTGGTTGAAATCTCTAAACTGCTCTTCGACGGTGTATTCAGGGTACCATCGGTATCCTGCCTCCACCATCACTCGAACCAACATGGCGGTATGACCACATACACCGATGCAACGGGTCAGACGAACCACATGGTTTTGGGGACGGGTAGCCATCTGAAAGCACAAAATAGTGCAAAGGCATTAGAATTTCTGGATGAAATTGGACAGCATAACGGCTGTAAATGCTCAGAAAAAGACTTGAGACATCCACAACAGTTTGCGAACCCACTCAACAACACCATATCAAGGTTCTGGTTCAAATGGCAACATACTAAACTTTAGTAGAACTGAACTGGGTTGAATCCAACAATCCTATAAGTTACTACGGATTTAGTAACACATGAACCTGATAGAGAGAAGAGAGCCTAGTCCTTAACCCACGTAGAATGAGAAGAGAATGACACAGAATAGAGGGCATAAGGTAAAGGAGTAAAAGAGCCTTACGTTCCCTCCCACAATCAATTCCCCTACATATAACTAAAGAATTTCTAGACTCGACATCGACCAGTTTGGCTTAGCGAACCTACAGGCAGTCCGGCTCTGATGCCAACGCTGTCAGGACCCCGATTCTAAACCACATCGATCCAGCGTGTAACACATCATATCACTTTGCGGCCTCAGGCACGGTACTCCCACGGGTGCCACCTTACCTGGCCCGGGACCGTTTGCGCCTTTTGGCTCACGTATATGATAGTGTCGCTAGCATCCATATGACAGAGAACCCGGGCCGACATGGCTAGTCGTGAACCCAAAGCGGCGCTAGCCTATGAGGACAGGCATACATGAATCACTTCGAACATGTCGGTCATCAACGTGTCTATTCGGGCTGTAGCACTGGGCTAACAGGACTCCGGTAACCCGGGCTGTAGCAGGCTAGGCAGGACTCCGAATAACATCGCGTGACATTTCCCCGAAGGGACAGACATAGGAACGACGTGAGACACATGCCGGTCAGTCAAGTGTCCAAGCAGTAGTGCTGGGCTAGCAGGACTCCGGTGATCCGGGCTGTAGCGGACTACTATCGCTCAGAAGCACAAGACTTACATTTCCCCATATGAAAGGCTGCCAAGGATAAACAACTAGATAGTCGGATCCCACTCATACCAAGCATTTCAATCATACACACAATATGCCCGATATGAGTAAATACAACATGGCATCACAACAGTACTCTACGACTCAAGTACTTTATTTAGAAGGCTCCGAGGAGCCATACATATCAGCCATACAGATAGGGGTCACATGACCCAACACTCAAGTCATACAAACATACAAGCACATGCGGAAGCAAAGTAGTCTGAGTACAGACACTAGAAAGAAAGAAGGCTTGACGAAGCCTGTCTATCTACAACGACCCTTCACAAGTCTTGGATCACCACCTGGGTGATAAGTCACTCGTCAACGTCGAGGTCTACATAGAACCCATCAGA
Organism: Aegilops umbellulata; assembly: GCA_032464435.1. Taxonomy (NCBI): domain Eukaryota; kingdom Viridiplantae; phylum Streptophyta; class Magnoliopsida; order Poales; family Poaceae; genus Aegilops; species Aegilops umbellulata. The sequence continues at coordinate 151,074,115 of CP136058.1, read as the reverse complement.
GGGGTTGGTGCAGTCGTCTGAAAAACATGATTAAAGCAACATGAGTACGGAGGTACTCAGCAAGTCTTACAACAGGAACCTACTATACATGCACATTCTCAAGAAGGTAGTGGGGTTATTGCAGCAAGCCAGCTTTGACTCTTGGCTAAGCTATCCTACGATAGACACCACTTGTAAATCATTTGTCGCACACGAGTCCACTAACACCAACACAATACTCCACCGTGGATCCTCTCTCGCCATCCTGCGAGAGGGCCATCCGCGGTACTCACACTTATCTTGAGATTTTTAATAGTATCCATTTAACTTATCTATGAACTGTATAGGTGACCAAGTAGTCCTTTACCGCGGACGCGGCTATTCGAATAGATTTATACCCTGCAGGGGTGTACTTCTTCACACACGCTCTCACCACTTATCGCTGTTTACACGACATGTACTCGGCAACCTTCAAGCGGAAGCCCAGCGAGGGTGTCAGCCACGGCCTACCTAAACACTCAAGTCTCTAGTCCAGGTTTATCGCCTATTCGGGTTCCATCCGCAGGGAGTCCGGCCGAGGTTTCCACTAACGGCCCCGAACGATGTGAACAGGGTTCCCGAGACACCAAACGGGCGAGTCGGTACACCGTGCCACGTGCCTACCGCAACACAGCCCACCCCGATGGTCAGCGCCGCGTGCGGCCCCCAGCATGCTACAAACACCAGAAACTACTTTGCAACTCCTGGACAGAGGACAAGCGTGATCAAGAAGCCGAGAGGGTCCATTGGTTTCGGGCCCAATGAGTGGTAGTAGCTGAGTCTTAAATCACACACACAGATCTCAGTTCTTAAGAACGGCCTCAATGAAACAACCCACCATGTACTCCTACATGGCCTTCCATCGATTCCTTTACCAAATCGTGTTCAACACTTCCACACCATTGACAACGATACAACCTTTAACTCCGGATCATCATCCCGATGAGCCAGACCTGACACAACTCTAAGCATAGCAAGCATAGCATGGTAGGAACACACATACACATGTATTGGCTCAATCAACTCCTACACATGCTAGTGGGTTTCATCTAGTTACTGTGGCAATGACAGGTCATGGAAAGGAAGTGGGTTCAACTACCGCAACACACAGCAGTTTGAAACGCGTTGTCTTAATGCAGTAAACAAGGGCAGAAGCGAGAACATGGGTTTGTATCGGAATGATCAACGAGTTGCTTGCCTGATGGAGTGGTGGTGGGATACTGCCCTTCAACTGGATACTCGGAGATATCCTCGGAGGCAGAACCTACCACGAATGACACATTGCAACACAATCAATACATGACGATATGCAACAATATGATGCATGCAATGACATGGCAATATGAATGTGTCCTGGTCTTGTGCAAGTTAAACTAGAAGGAAATGACCCCATTTGAATCAAGAATTCAAATGGTAGTGCATTTGTAAGATCATATTAGTGCAATATCTTATAATGCCTAAACAGTGGGTTTAACTTGTTTTAACATGCATGAAACCAGTTCCATTGGATAGATTGGATTTTTCTGATAGATTTTCATATATAAAACTTTGCATTTGGAGTTATAGATAATTTTCTATGAATTTTTGAAGTTTGAACTATTTTCTGGATTTTCTGTATAAAAATAAATCCAGCAAAATAGATTACTGCGTCAGCATGAAGTCATGCTGACCTCAGCAGGTCAACAGACCGGTCCAAGTCAAACCTGACGCGTGGGTCCCGCGTGTCAGGGTCATTAACTTAAACAGATTAGATTATTTTTTAATCCTGGATTAATTAGCAGTCGGGGCCCACATGTCATAGACTCAGAGGAGTCAAACTGGGTCCACAAGTCAACGGTTAGGGTCAACTCGCCGGCGTCTAGCCGCCGGCGAGGTCAGACGCGGCGGAGCAAGTGATTTTGCTCGTTTTGGCCACCAAACAAGGCGCGGAGGCCATCTACGGGTAGCTGAGATCCTTCCGCGGCGTTCGGTGGCAACGGCTGGGCTCGGGGTGGCCGGAAACATCGCCGGCGACGGGTTTGGCGGCGCCGGGGCTCGGGTGGAGGTGGTTTTGGCGCTACGGTGCGTTAGGGGGTCGGCTGGTGGCTGTTTTGGCCTCCTGGAGGCTCCAGGAGCACGTTGACGCGCTCTGGCCCGGGTGGCAGGGGCTATGGCCGCGGTGGCGCCATGGCCGGCGGAGCCAAGCTCTCGGGCTCGTCGGGACGGGCGCTACGGCGAGCTAGCAGGCATGGGAGGAGGGGGAGAAGGTGCGGGAGCTCACAGGGAGGTCGACGAGCAGCTCAGCGGGCTCGGGGGCGAACGGAGCGGCGCGAATCGAAGAACGGCGGCCGGCGGGCACCGGGGTCGGAGACGAGCTGATGGCGGCGATGCAGGGCCTCCGGCGAGGCATGGCTCGGTGGGGAGGGCGAGGGCGAAGTGGCGGAGCCTCTGGGCAGGTCAGCGGGGCGAGGGGGCAACGGTGGGCGCGGCTATGGCGGCGAGGCGGCGACGGGTGCTGCGGCCATGGCGCTGGAGAGCGAGAGAGAGAGCCAGGAGGAGAAGTGAGGTGTCCACGGGGTCGAGGGCGCGACGTGGAGGACGTCCAGCGCGTCGGGCGGCGAAGCGGCGAGCAGGTGACGCCGTGGCGAGCTCGCGCTCGCCGGCGTCACCACCCTGCCTGCCTGGCGGGGACGAAGCAGCTGGCTGGCTCGGGCCAGCACAGCGCTGGGCCGCCAGGTGGGCCGGCTGGTGGGTTTGGCCAGGTTAGATTTCTTCTGTTTAACTGTTTTCTTTTTCTATTATTTCTGCAACTTTGTGGACTTATTTAAAATACTTAAACAACTCCAAAAATCCCCAAACTGCTCATGCATACTATTTAAAGTATAGACAACAAGAAACATTTCTGTTTGAGAATATTTGAACATTTAAATATTTTTTTTAAATTTTAAATGCCCAAATTCAAATACTTATGTGTTAATTCAATAACCTTCTGTTGACCTAGAAAAATGTGCACTATTTTTGCCAGGGGGTTTAATCCAAGACAAAGAGGGTGAACATTTTAGAAGGGCATTTCAGGTTCATTGAAAAAGATTTTAGTAAACCCTAGTTATTTCCAGGGGGGGGGGGGGGAAGTGTGTGTTGGGGGTTCTGGCATTTCCCATTTCAGAATTAATAGAATTTAAACATGATGCACACTCTAATGCATGGCCTAGCTAGGGATGTGACACGGCAGCCCTCCAGGATGCAGCTGCACAAGTAACCAAGTGTGAAGCGTGCCAGTTCCATTCCGAGCAGATACACCAGCCAGCTCAAGCTCTCCAGACGATCCCTTTATCCTGGCCCTTTTCGGTCTGGGAGCTCGCGAGCAGTCGGGGGCTTTGAGTACTTGTACGTCGCAATCCACAAGTTCACAAAGTGGCCGGAAGTGGAACCAGTGAGGAAGGTGACAGCACAGTCAGCAGTCAAGTTCTTCAGGTCGATTGTTTGCCGCTTCGGAATCCCTAACAGGATCATCACCGACAACGGTACACAATTCACGAGTCGCACCTTCATGCAGTACGTCCAAGACCTTGGCGCCAAGGTCTGCTTCGCTTTTGTTGCTCACCCCAGGAGCAACGGTCAAGCAGAGAGGGCAAATGCTGAAGTGCTGCATGGACTCAAGACCCGGACTTTCGACAGGCTGCACAGGTGCGGAAGAAACTGGATCAAGGAGCTGCCGGTGGTTCTTTGGTCGATCAGGACGACGCCAAATCGAGCCACTGGCCGGACACCTTTCGCTCTAGTCTATGGAGCAGAGGCAGTTATCCCCACGGAACTCGTATACGGGTCACCTCGAGTGCTCGCTTATGATGAGCTTGAGCAAGAGCAGCTGCGACAAGATGACGCGCTGCTCCTTGAGGAAGACCGTCTTTAGACTGCTGTACGAGCTGCTCGATACCAGCAAGCTTTGCGCCGCTACCATAGCCGCAAAGTTAAAGCCAGAAGTCTCGAGGAAGGCGACCTTGTTCTTCGGCGCGTTCATTCCGCCAAGAATTCCAACAAGTTGACGCCGAAGTGGGAAGGCCCTTACCGGGTGAAACGAGTCACTAGGCCTGGCGCTGTCCGCCTTGAGACCGAGGATGGGTTTCCGGTGAGCAACTCCTGGAATATCGAGCATCTTCGTAAGTTTTACCCGTAAGGCGCGGTTGTCGGACCCTGTCCGGCAACCACCATTTTGTACAAGTCTTGCCGCTGTTGCATGCAATCCTTTGTACAAAGCCAGGCGCAGAACCTGTGCATAAATAAAACTCACGTGCTCCGCACACCCTGTCAATTTCATGCCTTTCTGCATGAATTATCTGACACTTTGTGCAGCGAGCCCCCTCGGTAAGCAATAACGAGCCATAAGGCTCCATACTATTGTTTTCTCTTTTCTCTTTTTCTCAAGGAAAGGAAGGATCCTTCGCCCATAAGTTGACCGGGAGGGGGGGAGGAGAAGATAATGGTATGGACCCGGCGTCGTTCAGGAAAAATTTCGCCTTGCCGGGGAGCAAATGACAGGAAAGCTAAGTGCCAAAGTTCGAGCATGGTTTCTTTCCTTGAACGACCATGCTTTGTATGGAAAACCTGTGCGTGGAGGAACCAGCTCGTGGCTAGTTGCGCCCTTACTTTGTTTCGAGTTCGCTCAAAAGTTTAAGTGTGCTGCGACTAGAGTCGCGCCCTTACTTTGTTTCGAGTTCACTCAACAACTTAAGCGAGCTGCGACTAGTCGCGACAAGGTTTCTTGTCGGTAACGGCACCGCCATCAGGCCGCTGGCGTCTTGCACTCAGCGCTCGCGGCAAAGGTGCCTACGCCGGTAGGTTCCCTAAAAGCGTAGGGCAAAAACATGCAAAGGAAGGAATCTAGTAAAGGAAGTAGCATTGCGATCATGACCTGAAACAGAGTTATATTACAAGATAGTTTGTCGCGGCTCTAATAGACTGTTTTCATAACATGACCAGCGACGACAAAAAATAAGAAGAAGAAAATAGGCGGCCTAGTCCGCGCGGTCGCCCTCAACCCTCTTGATCCCGCTCACCTTGTCCACAATGGCTGCGACGAGGGTCTCGAGCTCCTCCAGACCAGCTTCCGGCGGCAGGGACCTGAGTATGTTAGTGAGGCGGAGGCCCGGGTTGCGGAAGGCCACCTTCATCTGCACCTTTTTGAGAGCTCCCGCGCAGATCTCGCGCGACTTGTCGGCCAGCTGCTTTGGGATCCTCCCCCGGAGTTGCTGGAGGGCCGTCGCCACGCCTCTGAAGAACAAGGTGAGCTTGGCGCTGGATGGGAGGCTCCCGTCAGAGGAATACCCAAGATCCTCCACCTCCAGCAGCGCCAACTCCTTGTCGATGTCTGCGGCAGCATTCACAAGGCCCTCCTTCTAGCGCCAAAACCACCCACGACCTCTCCCACGACGCCGTAATCGACGCTTGCCGATTCGGGGAGGGCGTGGTGGATGCGGAGCAAGGTGCGACGTGACCCAGGCCGTGCGTGCCTGTGCCCTGTTTTGGGCCTGGCCCAACAGCGCTCGGCACCGTGTGTGGCCCAGGCCAGGGGGCTCCTGTCGGTGTACTAAAGTAGGGGTACCCTGGTATCCCGAACTTGTGCACGGGCAGTCGCAGCACCCCGCGGCAAGGCCCACCAGGTGATCGCCAAGGCTCTGTATGGTTCTTTTGGAGCCATTCGAGAACAAAGTATTTAAGCCAAGGAGACAAGTCCCCGGCAAGAGGAGCTTGCCGGGAAGGCCGCTCGAGGCACAAGACCCCGGCAACAGGAGCTTGCCGGGAAGGCCAATCAGAGCATCTCAAAGAACCTGCCGCGATGCGCCACGCGTCCCGGCAGGACTCGGCGAGCGACAAGCTCCCAGACGCGGCAAGACAATGGCCGCAGCAAGGCACTTGCCGCGGCGGGCAACCACTCTGTACCCGCGCTCCAGCTCACCCACCTACGTGTTGCTCCGGGACCCTTCCTGGCGTACGTGGCGGGAGGCTGTGCAGCCAGGGGTACACTGTGGCATGCAGCGCTGACAAGATCGCCATTGTGGCAAGCAGTGGCGCCCCCGACGGTCCCTTTTCTACACCGTCTGGGCAACGTAGATAGGCATTTAATGCCTTTGTCCCCTGCCGTCAGGGTTAGGTATGATACACTCTGTAGGTAGCTGTACCTACCACATCATATTTCCATTTTTGCCCTTACCTATGTTGCCACCTGTTGGAGACCCCTTGAACATATAAAAGGAGGCCCATGCACAACGTAGGGGGGGATCGGACCCCGGAGAGCGATCTCTGAGAGGAAAACAGAAGAACACTCGGTCTCGTTAGCTGCTTGAGTGTACTGTAGCACTCAGCGCTCCCGAGCAAGAACTCAATACAATCCACAAAGCAGCAGTAGGAGTATTATCTCTCCGAAGAGCTCCGAAGCTGGGTAAAAAACCCCCGTGTGCTTCACCTCGATCCGCTCTTCGTGCGACTTCCGCCCCCCGCCGAACCGAGAAGGGGCTCAGCCCCCATAGGTGCTTGGGGAGCGAGAAAACTCCGGCACCCTTACCGGGTGAAACGAGTCACTAGGCCTGGCGCTGTCCGCCTTGAGACCGAGGATGGCTTTCCGGTGAGCAACTCCTGGAACATCGAGCATCTTCGTAAGTTTTACCCGTAAGGCGCGGTTGTCGGACCCTGTCTGGCAACCATTATTTTGTACAAGTCTTGCCGCTGTTGCATGTAATCCTTTGTACAAAGCCAGGCGCAGACCCTGTGCATAAATAAAACTCACGTGCTCCGCACTCCTTGTCAATTTCATGCCTTTCTGCATGAATTATCTGACACTTTGTGCAGCAAGCACCCTCGGTAAGCAATAACGAGCCATAAGGCTCCATATCATTATTTTCTCTACTTTCTTTCTTTTATCTTTCAAGGAAATTAAGGATCCTTCGCCCACAAGTTGACCGGGGGGAAGGGGAAGATAATGGTATGGACCCGGCATTGTTCAGGAAAAATTTCGCCTTGCCGGGAAGCAAACGACAGAAAAGCTAAGTGCCAAAGTTTGAGCAATCAGATTTTTTAACTTTAAGTTATTTTCCTTGAACGACCATGCTTTGTATGGAAAACCTGTGCGCGGAGGAACCAACTCGTGGCTAGTTGCGCCCTTACTTTGTTTCGAGTTCGCTTAACAGTTTAAGTGTGCTGCGACTAGAGTCCCGCCCTTACTTTGTTTCGAGTTCACTCAGCAACTTAAGAGAGCTGCGACTAGTCACGACAAGGTTTCTTGTCGGTAACGGCACCGCCAGCAGGTTGCAGACGTCCCGCACTCAGCGCTCGCGGCAAAGGTGCCTACGCCGGCAAGTTCCCTAAAAGTGTAGTGCAAAAACATACAAAGGAAGGAATCGAGTAAAGGGAGTAGCATTGCAATCATGACCTGAAACAGAGTTATATTATGAGATAGTTTGTCGCGGCTCTAATAGACTGTTTTCATAACATGACCAGCAACGACAAGAAAAGAAGAAAATAGGCGGCCTAGTATGTGCGGTCGCCCTCAACCCTCTTGATCCCGCTCACCTTGTCCACAATGGGTGCGACGAGGGTCTCGAGCTCCTCCAGATCAGCTTCCGGCGGCAGGGACCTGAGGATGTTAGTGAGGCGGAGGCCCGGGTTGCGGAAGGCCACCTTCATCAGCACCTTTTTGAGAGCTCCCGCGCAGATCTCGCGCGACTTGTCGGCCCGCTGCTTTGGGATCTTCTCCCGGAGTTGCTGGAGGGCCGTCGCCACGCCTTTGAAGAACAAGGTGAGCTTGGCGCTGGATGGGAGGCTCCCATCAGAGGAATACCCGAGATCCTCCACCCCCAGCAGCGCCAACTCCTTGTCGATGTCTGCGGCAGCATTCACAAGGCCCTCCGTCCACCACTCCACAGTTCCCCTGAAATCGTTCTGGGTGGCGGCGATGCTCTCCAGCAGCGCCTTGTTGGCCTTGATCTCCTTCTTCAAGGCCGCCTCCTGCTCCCTGGCGCCGTCCAGCGTCTTGGTCAAAGCAGCCAACTTTAGCTCAAGATCAACCTTGGAGTCCTTGGCGGCGTCAAGCTCCTTGACCTTCTCGGCGAGACGACCCTGCAGTTCGCCAAAAGGTGTAGGCGTCCTTCTCGCGCTCATGCTTGAGCGCGGCAAGCGCTTCACCATTCGCCTTGAGATCAGTCTCCAGCTGCGCCACTTTCGCCTCCAGCTCCTTCTTGGCGGCCTCGGCAGCTGCGGCAGCGTCCTTTGCTTCCTTGAGGGCTCCGCTGAGTGCTTGCTCGCGCACAGCTAGCTCCTCTTCGTGGCTGTCCAGGCTGGCCTTCAGCTGCACCAACTCACCGTCCCGCGCAGATAACTCCTAGGCGGCAAGCCGCTGTTGTTCTGCAATCTCTACCTTCTCGAGGATGAAAGCCTTCTACGCCTCATCGAGCTGCACCCGCTCCGCCGCCAGCGACTGGAGAGCTGCCTGGTTGAGGCCTCGGAGCTCCTCCGCGCGCTTCTCCACGTCCACCCCCGCCTTCGCGACAAGCGCTTCGCGGGACTCCAGTTTGGCCTGGCGGGCGCGGTAGAGCGACACCAGCTTCCGCAGCAGTCACTCCTCCTCTAGCTCGTCGCTGCTGCTGCTTGGTGTGTCGACCAACGTCAGCCCAGCGGAGGCAAGCACCTCCACGTCAAAGCTTTCTCCTTCGACTGGCGCCCTGGACATTGACGCCCAGGGGAGGTTGATGAAGATACCAGCACCAGCCTTCAAGTAGACGCCTGGCTGGGGTTCTTCGGAGCCTGACGCTGTGGCAGTAGTGGGAGGATCGGCGGTCGGTGTAGCGCATGTCGCTCCTGCGGCCCCAGGGTCGTCAGTACGATCACCGGACCCCTCGTCAGCTGCTGCGGCGGCAGCCTTGGCGGCCTCTTCACCGGCGGGATCATCAGCGCCGGCCATTCCTTCGGTGGCAGCGGCGTCATCAATAACAACCTCGGTCTCCATAGGCTCCACAGCGGATGGATCTGACGACCGGAAAAGGAAGAAAAGTCAAGCAAATATCCAAAAAGAAGAACCCAAGGGAAGTTTAGAAGCGAGGAGTACCTGTACCAGGCTCGGTAGTTGGGATCTCCACTGTCGGGGGGTCGCTGGTACTGTCCCTTGCCGGAGACTTCTCCCTTGCCGGGGAGCTCTCCCTCGTCGAAGACTTCTCCCTTGCCGGGGAGCTTTCCCTTGTCGGGGGATTCTCCCTTGCCGGAGAACTCTCCCTTGGCAACGTAGTCGAAGCAGGTGGCACGTCAGGGCTGGCCTCCGGGCGCTCCTGGTGGAGCTGCTCTGCTCCTACACAAGCCAACGGTCAGATATCAGCAAGCAAACTGTATCCATGCGCGCCTAACAGTTGGAAGTAAACCATATACTTACGCTGGGGGCTGCGCTGGGGGCTGCTGTGAGGAACAGCTGTCGGGTCCGACAAGTTTGTCTCAGGCGCACCCCCTGCTGCCACGGTGGGATCATCCTCGATGACAATCACTGGGACCTTGGCTCTCTTTGCCATTCTCTGGGCCAGCGTCCTAAAAAGGAATAAGTTCAGAGTAAAACAAATGAGATACAAGACAAGACTGCAAGTACTGAAGACATGAAGTACAACAAGAATCTTACTCTTCTTCTTCCTCGTCGGAGCTGAGCGCGGAGAAGTCAAAGCCTGGCCCACCTCCGGCGCGAGGAGGCGGAGGAGTAGGATCCCTTGGCCGCTTGGCGGGAGCTGGAGCGGCAAGCCGAGAGGACCCCGCCCCAGTTGCCGCTGCAGCGTGAGGTGTTTCCGTGGCAACAGAACTTGTCGCGGTGGAGCGTGTCGTGCGGCGCGGCGAGGGTTGACTCGCCCGCCGCTCTGCTACGTCCCCGGCCTTCCGAAGACGCCTTCTTGATGGAGCCGGGGGCTCTGCTTGTGGAGCCGGGGGCTCTGCTCGTGGAGTCAGGGGCTCTTCTTGCGGCAAGCTGCCCGAAGACGAAGAGGAAGAGGAGCCGATCTCCAGCGAGCCGCTCGTGTCCTCGGCGGGCCCGCTCGGCCCGACGTCGTGCTCGGCGGACCTCTTCTCGCCGGCAAGCTCCTCTCGGTCGGCTAGGCTTGCCACCTCTGTTGCCTCTGCCTCCTCCACGGTGAACCCAAACTAGCCCGCAGCGGCAGCTGCCGACGCCTCTTCCATCCTGGTGGCGATGCGCTTGAGCTCATCGTCGGTGGTGTCCCGGGTGAGGCCTTTTTTCTCGTCGGCGTCGACCGGCACTTCTATCAAGTTGTCGAAGAACGCCCGCACGACATCATCCGCATGATCTATCCAGGCTGGATCAATTCCATGCGAGTCGCACAGCGGCATTATTGCACGGATACGGTCGAGCGCGGAGTTGTTGCACAGCGGGACGACGCCCCTCGGCAACCAGAACACTTCGGGATGCTGTGGGTCGTGCTTGAACAGCTCCTGGAGCATCGCGTTGAGCTCCAGGACAGTGAAGTTGAAGTTGAGGCCCGGCCGCAACCTCATGATATCCGCCGCATTCTGGAACTCCTAGGCGGGTCTCCTCCTCTCCTGCAGGGGGGCGATGCGGCGGCAGAGGAAATCTGCGCCAACCGCTCCTACAGTAAGCCCGTCAAGCCTGAGGCGTAGGATCCGGGTGACGGCGATCCTTAGTCTGTCATCCTCCGGGGCCAGGCTACTCCAATCACTGCCGCGCACTACTGGGGTTTCGCGCAGAGCAGTAAACGGCTGCGGGTTCTCCTCAACGATCAGACACCAGTCCGCCCTCCACTCCTCCCACTTGCCGCGGAGCTCTCCCTCCAGATAAGCTTCCTTCTTGCCAGCTTTCGAGATCCAGGCGATTCCGCCAGATAAAGGCTCTCCTTTCTCAACCCGAGGCGAAAAGGAATGGCGGAAAAGAGCTACGTTTGGATGGATCCCGACAAAGTTTTCGCAGAGATGTGCGAAAACTGCCATGGTCAGGACAACATTGGGGGTGAAATCAAGAAGGTGGAACCCGTAGGTGTTCATGACATCGCAAAAGAATTCTGAGAAGGGTGGGCAGAGCCCACAGTAGAAGAACAAGGCAAAGAAGGGATACCTAGTCGGATACTTATCCCAAGCAGTGGCTGGGAGTACCTTCGTGCGCGGATGCGCTCGCGTTCCCATCGACCATAAGAGGTAGAAGTCCTCCTTCAGCTCCGCCGCCTCAAGCCTCGGAGGGAAGATTACCCGCTCCTTCCGCAGCGCCGCGAGCCGCTGCGCCTCGGCCAACTTCGCCTTCTCGGCTTTCGGAGCCATGGCGGGAATGGAGAGTGAGGACGGCGACGTTGGTGGTGCTGGTGGCGATGGGGGCGGGGCGCTGCTCTCCTTCGGCTTTGGGAAGAAGGGGAGTGGCGGAGATTCTCGAGGAGGGAATAGCAACGGGCAGATGGGCGAACTACCCCTGTTCCCCCTGCTTATAAGGAGGGAGGGGGCAGACGTTTCGCCTTTCTGAATAAAGGAACCACCCATGACCTCTCCCATGATGCCGCAATCGACGCGTGCCGTTCGGGGAGGACGCGGTGGATACGGAGCAAGATGCGACGTGACCCAGGCCGCGCGTGCCCGTGCCCTGTTTTGGGCCTGGCCCAACAGCGCTCGGCACCGTGTGTGGCCCAGGCCCGGGGGCTCCTGTCGGTGTACTAGAGTAGGGGTACCCTAGTATCCCGAACTTGTGCACGGGCAGCCACAACACCCCGCGGCAAGGCCTGCCAGGTGACCACCAAGGCCCTCTATGGTTCCTTTGGAGCCATTCAAGAACAAAGTATTTAAGCCAAGGGGACAAGTCCCCGGCAAGAGGAGCTTGCCGGGAAGGAGCTTGCCGGGAAGGCCGCTCGAGGCACAAGACCCCGGCAAGAGGAGCTTGCCGGGAAGGCCAACCAGAGCATCTCAAAGAACTTGCCGCGACGCGCCACACGTCTTGGAAGGACTCGGCGAGCGACAAGCTCCCGGACGCGGCAAGACAACGGCCGCGACAAGGCATTTGCCGCGGCAAGCAACCACTATGTACCCGCGCTCCAGCGCACCCACCTACGTGTCGCTCCGGGACCCTTCCAGACGTACGTGGTGGGAGGTTGTGCAGCCAGGGGTACACTGTGGCATGCAGTGCTGACAAGATCACCATCGTGGCAAGCGGTGGCGCCCCTGACGGTCCCTTTTCTGCACCGTCTGGGCGACGTAGATAGGCATTTAATGCCTTTGTCCCCTGCCGTCAGGGTTAGGTATGATACACTGTGTAGGTAGCTGTACCTACCACAACATGTTTCCATTTTTGCCCTTGCCTATGTTGCCACCTGTTGGAGACCCCTTGAACATATAAAAGGAGGCCCATGCACAACGTAGAGGGGGATCGGTCCCTGGAGGGCGATCTCTAAGAGGACAAACAGAAGAACGCTCGGTCTCGTTAGCTGCTTGAGTTTACTGTAGCACTCAGCGCTCCCGAGCAAGAACTCAATACAATCCACAAAGCAGCAGTAGGAGTGTTATCTCTCCGGAGAGCTCCGAAGCTGGGTAACCCCCCCCCCCCCGTGTGCTTCGCCTCGATCCGCTCTTCGCGCGACCTCCGCCCCCCGCCGAACTGAGAAGGGGCTCCGTCCCCAAAGGTGCTCGAGGAGCCAGAAAACCCCGGCAGTGGAAAAAGTGACAGTGGTAGTTTCGTAGCAATTGTAACAGTGGCAACGGAAAAGTAACTTAGCAAAGATCAAATGAAACGAGCTCGTAGGCAATGGATTAGTGATGGATAATTGTGTCGGATGGCATTCATCATGCAACGGTTATAACATAGGGTGACACAGAACTAGCTCCAGTTCATCAATGTAATGTAGGCATGCATTCCGAATATAGTCATACGTGCTTATGGAAAAGAACTTGCATGATATCTTTTGTTCTACCCTCCCGTGGCAGCGGGGTCCTATTGGAAACTAAGGGATATTATGGCCTCCTTTTAATAGAGTACCGGACCAAAGCATTAGCACTTAATGAATACATGAACTCCTCAAACTATGGTCATCACCGGGAATGGTCCCGACTATTGTCACTCCGGGGTTGCCGGATCATAACACGTAGTAGGTAACTATAACTCGCAATATCAGATCAAGAACACAAATATATTGATGAAAAAATAAAGTGTTCAGATCCTAGTTCATGGCACTCGGGCCCTAGTGACAAGCATTAAGCATAGCAAAGTCATAGCAACATCAATCTCAGAACATAGTGGATACTAGGGAACACACCCTAACAAAACTAACTCGATTACATGATAAATCTCATCCAACCCATCACGGTCCAACAAGCCTATGATGGAATTACTCACGCACGGTGGTGAGCATAATGAAATTGGTCATGAAGGATGGTTGATGGTGACGGATTCCCCTCTCCGGAGCCCCGAACGAACTCCAGATTAATCCTCCTGGGGAAGAACATGCCTTGGCGGCGGCTCCGTATCGTAAAACGCGATGAAACTTTCTCTCTGATTTTTTCCTCCCCAAAAGTGAATGTATGCAGTTGGAGTTGAGGTCGATGGAGGTCTAGGGGGCCCACAAGATCATAGGGCGCGCCCTACGGGGGTGGGCGTGCCCCCCACCCTTGTGGCAGGGTGTGGCCCCCCTGACGCTGATTCTTTCGCCAATATTTTTTATTAATTCCAAAAATATTCTCCATTGATTTTTAGGTCAATCCGAGTACTTTTTATTCTGCACAAAAATAACACCATGGCAATTCTGCTGAAAACAACGTTAGTCCGAGTTAATTCCATTCAAATCATGCATTTAGAGTCCAAAACAAGGGCAAAAGAGTTTGGAAAAGTAGATACGACGGAGACGTATCAGGATCCTCCTAAAGTACTCATGGTCGTTGGTGGTGGCCTACACTTAGTAGTAGGCACCTCCGGTGTAGTAGGAGTCATCGTCGGTGGCATCTGGCTCCTGGGCTCTAACATTTGGTCACAACAACCGGGAAGAATGGAAAGGGGAAAAGAGGGAGCAAAGCAACAGTGAGTACTCATCCAAAGTACTCGCAAGTAAGGATCTACACTACGTATGCATTGGTATCAATGAAATATGTAGTATTTGTGGACTGGACTGCAGAATTCCAGAATAGTAGGGGGATAGCTAGTCCTATCAAAGACTGCGCTTCTGGCAACCTCCATCTTGAAGCATATAGAAGAGAGTAGATGGTAAGTTCACCAACTATCATCGTATAGCATAATCCTACCCGGCGATCCTCTCCTCGTCGCCCTATGAGAGAGCGATCACCGAGTTGTATCTGGCACTTGGAAGGGTGTGTTTTATTAAGTATCCAATTCTAGTTATCATAAGGTCGAAGTACAACTCTGGCTCGTCCTTTTACTAAGGGACACATCTATTAAAATAGATAAACTTCCCTGCAGGGGTGCAACACATTGCCCAACACGCTTGATCCCTCTGGCCGGACACACTTTCCTGGGTCATGCCCGGCCTTGGAAGATCAACACATTGCAGCCCCACCTAGACTCAACAAAGAGGTCGGCACGTCGGTCTAAATCCTAGGCGGGCAGGGGTCTGGGCCCATCGTCCATTGCAGTCCTGCACGTTGCGAGGGCGACCGGTAGCAGACCTAGCCCCCTTAATACAAGCGCAGGCTTACAGTCCAATCCGGCACGCGCCACTTCATCGCTGACGTCAAAAGAGCTTCGACTGATACCACGACGTCGAAAGCCCATAACTATTCCCACTTAGTTGGTTAGTGCCTATAGGCTAGTGGCCAGACTCAAATTAAATACCAAGATCTCGTTAAGTGTGTTATTGAAGTAACCGCGGACGCCGACCAGGGGCTAGGCCCACCTCTCACCTAGGTGGTCTCAACTTGCCCTGTCGCTCCGCCACAAAGTAACACTCGGGGGCCGTCGAGAATCCAGGCCCACCACTACCTAGATGGAACCACCTTCCCCTTCAGCCCCCATATCCAAGTCATTTGCGGGTACTCTACGAGCCAACTCGACTTTAGTCACATCACGTATCATGTATAATAGTGTAGTATGTATGTATATACCCGTGATCACCTCCCGAGTGATCACGACCCGATAGTATAGCATGGCAGACGGACAAGAATGTAAGACCACTGATGATAAACTAGCATCCTATAATAAGCATTTAGGATAGCAGATAAAGGTAACAACAGTAGTAGCAAAGACAGGCTATGCAGAAGAATAGGATTAACCGAAAGCAATACCATGTTACAATACTCTAATGAAAGCAGTAGAGAGAAGGATTAGGCGATATCGGGTTGATTGATAGGGGGGCTTGCCTGGTTGCCATGCATACAAAAACGGACCCATGAAGGTGAAGTAGGTGATCACTGGTTCAACCGCGGTCTCGAGGTCTACCGAAACGAAGTAACGGAGGGGTAACACAATAAACAACAGAGCAATAAAAGCACCACAAAGCATAACATGGCAATACGCGGTGCTAGGGGTGACCTAATGCAGTACTAGGTGCTACCGGAGAAGGGGGAAAACATTCGGGAAAGCGTTCCTGGTGTTTGGCATTTTTGGACAAACGAACTGGAGGGGGATTGTTGCATGTTCGCTATGCTAGGGATGTGTGGTGGACAAACAGACTGCGTATATAGGCTTGTCTCGTCTCGTCTTTCTGAGCAACTTTCATGTACAAAATTTTTTCATCCGAGCTACGGATTATTTTATATTAATTTTCAAAGTTTGAAATATTTTTCTGAATTTCTTTTAATTCGAAATTAAATGACTAAAATGCTGAGGGCACACAACTCTGTGTACACAGGTGGGTACAATGTGGCCGACAATGGGACCAGTGGGGTCCGAGTTGACCAGTCAAGTTTGAGTGGTCAACAGGGGTTGGGGCCCCCCTGTCATTGTGTGACTAGTTAACTAACTGGATTAGTTAGACTAATTAGGTAGTTAATAGTAATTAATTAATTTTTTATTTTTTAAATTCTTTTTTAATCCTATTTTCTTTCAGAGGGATGGGCCCAGTTGTCATTGGCCCGTATAGACATAGCGGGGCGGGTGTGGGCGCGTGGGCGCGGGCGCTCGTCGCGGCCAGCGGGCGCAAGGCCGCGGCCATGGCGAGGCCGCCGGCAAGGGTTAGCGGGGAGGGAGAGGCAGCTGGACGCGAGCATCGGCGGCCGTGCTGGAGCAGCACCAAGAGCAGCGGTAGCAAGCAGCGGCGCAGCGCGGGCGGCAGTGGGTGGACGGGCGCGTGCCCTAGCGTTCGTGGGCAAGCGCGTGCGGCAGCAGGCGCGTGTGCACTACAAAAAAGACACATCCATGACATTTTGGGCCGAACAAAAATCTTTTCTCTCATACTTATGACACTTCTATGACAATAATTGTGACAAAACACGGATCATCATAGATGTGGTGGGGTCCTACTTCTATGACAAAAAATCATGACAGAAAATGGGCTTTTTGTCCTTGGCGGGCCGGAGACGCAGCTGCATTACATTCTTTGGGCCGTCCATGACGGAAAAACCCGTGGTAGAAGAGAGGGCGAGGAAAATATCGGGGTGTTTCCGGTTACGGTGGGTGGTCGGGGCCGAGCCATGCGCATTTCTCTCGTATACGCACGCGAGGCGTTGGGCTCTAACAGAACCCGATGGAGGCATTGGGCTCTAACTGAACCCGAGCGATTGCACTGCAGGGTACGCGCTACTGAACCCGAGTGATCGATCGATGGATGATAACTGAACCCTATCGAGCGATTCCTTTGCTACTGCTAACTGAAGCCGATCGATGCTACCTCTGGATGAACAGTGAGCATTGCTGGGGGGTTTGGATGAACAGTTCCTGGTGGGGGTGGATGAACAGGACCCCGTGGCGTTGCCTCTGGATGAATAGTGAGCATTGCTGGGGGGTTTGGATGAACAGTTCCCAGTGGGGGTGGATGAACAGGACCCCGATCGTTCGAGCTGGTTGGGGCTGGATGAACAGGACCCTGTGGAGGGCAGGATGAACAGGACCACCCCATGGAGGGCAGGATGAACAGTAGGCGGTGGAGGGCTCGATGAACAGTAGCCCGTGGCGAGGTGGTTGAACAGGAGCCCGTGGAGAGGGCTGGGTGAACAGTAGCTAGTGGAGTAGCGCGCGGTGGAGGCTGGATGAATAGTCGCAGGTGGAGGCTGGAGGAGGTCGACGGTGGATGAACAGTAGTCCGTGGAGGCTGGAGGGGATCGACGGTGGAGATGAACAGTATCCCGTGGAGTCCCGTTTTGCGGTACGCCACACCCCTCCCGATGAAGAGGACCCCCGTTTCGACCGTAGGGCTCCAACACAAGCCCGTTTCCTCTGTTTTGCGGTAAGCCACACCCCTCCCGATCAACAGGACCCTCGTTTCGATTGTAGGAGGTCCGTTTCCTCCGTTTTGCGGTATGCCAGACCCCTCCCGATCCACAGGATCCCATTTCAAACGTGGCCGGTCGAACACAAGGCCGTTTCCTCCATTCTGCGGTATGCCAGGCCTTGTTTCCATTGGTTGTTCCGTCCAAGCCCTCCCGATGAACACGACGACGCATTCCGTTCCGACCCAGCCGGTTGGCTCCCCATGAACACGGCGACGATGCTGTTTTTGTGTTCCAACCTAGCCATGTACACAAGCCCTGGCCGTACGTATGCACGAGTAGGCGTTCGAGACCCTGCCCATATGTACGTACGTGGCCGTATTTTCTTTTTTGCACACTGGCCGCTGTATGTACGTGTACATGCTACGTGCGCGTCTCTACTACGACACATGCGCGCCTCTACTACGACACGTGCGCGCCTCTACATCGACCAGTATGTATGTACACGTTCACGACCAGAATGACAACGCTACGTGCGCTTCGACCAGGTGGGTCCCGACTGTCAGGCACTTCCTTGCCGGCGAAGATGTAGCTGGTGGGTCCCAGCAGTCAGGGGGTGAATAGTTTTTTTTGCCCAGACACACTTCCTTGCGTGCAAAGATGTAGCTGGTGGGTCCCAGCAGTCAGGGGGAATTGTTTTTTTCGTGAAATTTGGTGGCCCGTCCGGTGGGTCCCTGCTGTTAGGTGCAGAAATAATTATTTTGGGCGTAATAAGGAGGCACTTCCTTGCTGCGGCCGTGGGCCCAGCTGTCAGCCTCTCCACGTACAATCCACGTCCGATGGAAGCCGTTCCTTGACCAAGTTGACCACGCCGCGCCGAGAGCACCAGGGCGGTGGACGACGGCGAGGCCTAGGAAGGGGACGACGCGGAGCCGGGGAAGACACGACAGTAGATGCCCATGCGTAGAGGAGTACGAGGGTTCACTGGTTCGCTGCGATGTGAGGCTGACGTCGCCGCAGAATAACAGGGGGTCTAGGTGAGTACAGGGATGGCCTGGCCAGCCGTGGGAATAGTAGGGGCGGTGAGGCCTCCATGGCAGCACAACCGGCCACGGGAGGTAGGAGCATGCGGCACGACCGGCGCTGCTTTGGGCGGCTGGAGCAACAAGACCAGAGGTTGAAGAAGCACTACGGCCGTTGTATGGACATCGTATGGTTACTGGAGCTAGAATCGTTCATATTGACTAAGTTGACAAAGCACTCCGTCCCCGTCAACTTAGTAGGCCCACAAGTCAGCCTCCCACCAAGGTGGGTCCCAACTAGCAGGGGGAGTATTCATTTTTTTCTGCGTAATAAGGAGGCACCTCCGGTGAGTCCGAGCTGATAGCAGGGGTAACGTTTTTTTGCGAAATACGTTGGATCATCCGGTGGGTCCCAGAAGTCAGGGGGAAACATGTTTTTCGCTAAATACGGTGTCCCGTCCGGTTGGTCCCTATTGTCAGGTGGAGGAATAATTATTTTCCGCGTAATAAGGAGGCACTTCCTTGCGGCTACCGTGGACCCAGTTGCCAGCCTCTCCAAGTACAGTACTCTTCCGATGGAAATCGTTCCTTGACCACGTTGACCACGCCGCGCCGAGAGCACCAGGGCGGCGGACGACGGCGAGGCCTTGTAAGGGAACGACACGGAGGCAGGGAAGACTCAATAGTTGTTTCCCATGCGAAGGGGAGTACGACTGTACGAGGGTTTATTGGTTCGTCTTCCGTCGCCGGAGAATAACAGCAGGTGTGGGTGAGTAGAGGGATGGATAGGCCAGCGGTGGGCCGGTGAGGCCTGTGCGGCAGCATAGCCGGCTGCGGGGAGGAGGGAGCAGGCAGTCCCGCCGGCGCTTGTTTGAGCGGCTAGAGCAGGAAGAGCAAATATTGAAGAAGCATGACTACCGTTGGATGGAAATCCAGCAGTCACTGCTTGTGTGTCAACCTTTTTTTAGGAAAGACTCTAATTTGTGGAAAATAGCATACAACCCATCTGCCATTATTTCTAATATTTACAGCCCATTTGCTAATTCTTAAGGTTTTTTTGGAGCCCATATTCTTTTTGTTAGCATTACAACCCATATTGTGGCTACGGTTAAATTTTTTTACGAAATTTTGCATATTTCGGTGCGGTCCCAACTGTTTTTAAACCCGAAATTTTGAGTCCCGTTCAAACTGATTTTAAAAATAAATGTATATCAATATAAAATCCAACAAATTGTCCATGCATAAAAATTAATGCAATTTAAAATCTCGAAGTAAAAAAAGAAATTTGAAACAAATTGCCGGTTTGATGTGTTTTAAAAATGTACATCTCATTTCTCATTACTTATAGTCCATTTTCTCGGCTAGCCGAATGAAGCTCTCCTCATCTTGAAAGATTTGCAGCCCAACAGGCCTGACAAAGCGACTTACTTGGCAAATCACAAAAAGACTGGGTTGTGGCCGTGGACCCAGCTGTTAGCCTCTCCACGTACAGTACTCTTCCGATAGAAGTCGTTCATTGACCACATTGACCACGCCGCGCCGAGAGCACCAAGGCGGTGGACGACGGCGAGGCCTAGGAAGGGGACGACGCGGAGCCGAGGAAGATGCGGCAGTGGATGCCCAGGCAGTGAGGAGTATGAGGGTTCCCTGGTTCGGCTGCGGTGTGAGGCTATCGTCGCCACAGAATAACAGGGGGTGTGGGTGAGTAGAGGGATGGCCCGGCGAGCGGTGGGAGTAGTAGGGGGCGGTTAATCCTCCGCGGCATCACAACCGGCCATGGGAGGCAGGAGCATGCGGCACGACCGGCGCTGGTTTGGGCGGCTGGAGCAAGAAGACCAGAGGTTGAAGAAGCACTACTGTCGTTGGATGAACATCGTACGGTAACTGGAGATAGAATCGTTCATATTGACTAAGCTGACAAAGCCCTCCATCCCCGTCAACTTGGTAAGCCCACAAGTCAGCCTCCCATGATGTTGGGTTCCAACTAGCAGGGGGAGTATTCATTTTTTTGTGCGTAATAAGGAGGCACTTCCTTGCGTGCGAAGATAGCTGATAACCCACAAGTATAGGGATCGCAACAGTTTTCGAGGGTAGAGTATTCAACCCAAATTTATTAATTCGACACAAGGGGAGCCAAAGAATATTCTCAAGTATTAGCAGTTGAGTTATCAATTCAACCACACCTGGATAACTTAATAACTGCAGCAAAGTGTTTCGTAGCAAAGTACTATGATAGTAGTGGTAACGGTAACAAAAGTAACTGTAGCAAAAGTAATATTTTTGGTGTTTTGTAGTGATTGTAACAGTAGCAACGGAAAAGTAAATAAGCAAAGAACAATATGTGAAAAGCTCGTAGGCATTGGATCGGTGATGGAGAATTATGCCGGATGCGGTTCATCATGTAACAGTCATAACATTGGGTGACACAGAACTAGCTCCAATTCATCAATGTAATGTAGGCATGTATTCTGAATATAGTCATACGTGCTTATGGAAAAAAACTAGCATGACATCTTTTGTCCTACCCTCCCGTGGCAGCGGGGTCCTAATGGAAACTAAGGGATATTAAGGCCTTCTTTTAAAAGAGAACCGGAACAAAGCATTGGCACATAGTGAATACATGAACTCCTCAAACTATGGTCATCACCGGGAGTGGTCCCGATTATTGTCACTTTGGGGTTGTCGGGTCATAACACATAGTAGGTGACTATATACTTGCAAGATAGGATCAAGAACTCACATATATTCATGAAAACATAATAGGTTCAGATCTGAAATCATGGCACTCGGGCTCTAGTGACAAGCACTAAGCATAGCAAAGTCATAGCAACATCAATCTCAGAACATAGTGGATACTAGGGATCAAACCCTAACAAAACTAACTCGATTACATGATAGATCTCATCCAACCCATCACCGTCCAGCAAGCCTACGATGGAATTACTCACGCACGGTGGTGAGCATCATGAAATTGGTGATGGAGGATGGTTGATGATGACGATGGCGACGAATCCCCCTCTCCGGAGCCCCGAACGGACTCCAAATCAGCCCTCCCGAGAGGTTTTAGGGCTTGGCGGCGGCTCTGTATCGTAAAACGCGATGAATCCTTCTCTCTGATTTTTTTCTCCCCGAAAGCAAATATATAGAGTTGGAGTTGAGGTCGGAGGAGCTCCAGCGGGCCCATGAGGTAGGGGACGCGCCCTAGGGGGCGCGCCCCCACCCTCATGGCCAGGGTGTGGGCCCCCCCTAGTCTTCATCTTTTGCAAGGATTTTTTTTCCAAATAGACGTTCCGTGGAGTTTCATGTCATTCCGAGAACTTTTGTTTCTGCACATAAATAACACCATGGAAAGTCTGCTGAAAATAGCATCAGTCCGGGTTAGTTCCATTCAAATCATACAAGTTAGAGTTGAAAACAAGGGCAAAAGTGTTTGGAAAAATAGATACGACGGAGACGTATCAATAGCTGGTGGGTTCGACCTGTCAGCGGGGGGCACGTTTTTTTTGCGAAATACGGAGACCCTTCCGGTGGGTCCTAGATGGTAGGTGCAGGAACCAAAGACTTGGGAAGGCGTACAGAACAAGCTAGTGTACCAGTAAAGAGACGTTGCTGAGTTTTAGTAAAAAGAGAGACGTGCTCCTTTAGCTGGTTTGAATCCAAACCTAGACTATGACTATATATGGTGATATGCTACTCTGGAAGTAAAGAAACTAACATATCCAACGTTCTCTTCTCCTCTTCTCTACTTAATTTTCCTAGCATCAGAAGCTCTGGCCGCAGCAACCATGTCCGCTGGCTACTTGTCCACCTACTCTTCAGCAGGAAACAACCAAATATGCGCCAAGTCGCCACCCGTACCATCGCCTGTGGGTCTCATCACACCCCTGCCGGCACGCGCACCGTAGCCGGTTGCTCATCGCAACCCACTGCCGTTGGTGTGGTGCCACTGCTGCAGATCACGCAGAGTCATTCGTCGCGTCTCAACCACAATCCTCAACCCTGGCCGAGTCTTCTACAAATGCCCAAATTATGGGGTAATAATATGTTTAAGTGTTGTTCTGCTGCTTTCAGTTGCTGATTTTTTTAATAGTTTGGTTGATGATCTTCCAATTTGTTTCATGCAGAAAAGGGAAGATTCATGTGATTTGTATTTCTGGGAAGTTGCTGATGTGGGGGAATGCAACTACGCTGATTATTTGGTTAGCCGAGGAATCCCAATACTAGCAGGTTGGGTTGTTGGACAAGTAACTGAAGGAATGGTAGAAGAGGAAGATGCATAATAGAAGGTTAAAGATGCAGTTCCTCTGATCATGGCCAAGCAATAGCTGCTGAATGGCCTTGACAGCAATGAGGAGATGAAAGAGCTTGTGAAGATAATGGGCAAAATCGATGTGCTATGTAGGATGATTGTCTCTTTATTTGCAGTGTATGTAGCACTCATGATGTATTCAGTGGCTATGACATGAGCACTTTGCTGAAACTAGTAATGAATGAAACCTGTGTAGTAGGCTGGGCGTAGTGTTGTGAACATCTAATGATTTCTATTAATGGAAATCAGGGGGTATCCCCTTTTGCTCATAAATAAATAAATAGCAGAGGCCCTTTTGGTAATAAATAAATAAATTAGCAGAGGACCTGTCGGGTCAGCTTTGTTCTCATTCGAAGACGTCGAGCAAATTGCAGTCCAACAACGAACTATGTCATCAAATTCAAGTTTCGCAGCCAAATATGAGTACAACTAAACAACAATGTCATCATGTTTTAGTCGTCATACAATCACCAAACACAAATTAGCATACATAACAAGTGATGTTCTCATAGGAAAACACTAAACAACATGTTCATCAGGTTTCAGTTGTCATAGCAAACACAATTTCACATAGTAGATAAAAAAACATCTTCTGACAGGAAAATACGACAAAAGCAATGTAATCATCATCCGCAGCAGCAGCGTCAACATCTTCGCCATGTGTATCAGTCTGAATTGTAATTCCCCATGGTGTCATCTTCTTCTTCGTCCTCAACGTCCTTGAACGTTGGCTTCTTCTTGATCAACTCTTATATGTCCACAGCATGACAGGCAATCTTTTCGCCAGCGTCATTGACGTGATGGTTCTCAAAGATATTAGGAACATCTATGTTATCTTGTACATCAGGAGCAGTGTAAGCATCATCTTGTTGTGCAACTTCATTAAATGAATTCCTCTGCTCAAACCTTTGCACTACTCTCCAGTCATCGCTACGTGCAAATGTGTCTTCCAAGAAAAATATCTGTGTTGCTTGATTTGCCAAAATAAAAGGCTTGTTGGTCTGGTACGCCGCCTTGAAATTTATGGATTTGAAATAATCATCAGCATTGGGTTTTGCGATCCTGGAAAATAGGTTATACCAACTACAGAACCACACACCGATGATCCTCGAAACTGGAGATATATTGCAATTGAGCAATGTCTGTTATGTTAGCGTACATTTCAGTTGTCTCTTTGTCATACGTATCTGTGCTCATGATGGCACTGTTTTGTGTCTTCCTGCCTTCGTCTCATGCAAGGGTGTTGTAGCGCACATCTCCAACAATGCAAGATTCATAATGTCTTACCCGAGTATCAGGACCCATTGCTAGTGAGTAAAGAGCCTCATCAACTGCCTGCCCATCCTCCCGCATCTTCTTAACCTATGGTTAGAAAATAGACAAGCTGATCATCTTATGTACTCAATATATTAAAAAAACTGACAGTGCAATTCAAAAGCTTACATGGCTCTTGAACCATTTCGCAAATCCTGATAGAACCACTTTGTCAATGTTTCTTGGATTTTGCAGCAGTAACTCCTTTTTGTAGATGCTGCACAACATAGTGATCGCATCAAACATCTAAATATATAAGAATGTGCTGCAAGTTTAGTAGATTATGATGTATAAGCTGCAGTACTTAGCACTTACTTGATATAAGGTAGTATCTCAGGACAGTTATTCTACACATACCAAACCATTTTGTCCAAATCTTTAGGTTTGTCCTCTTATCGACTCTTCCCTGTAACTCGGACAGAATAATCGAAAACATTGAGCTCGGGATTGTCTTCATCCAAGTCTTTGCTAAGCTGATCAGCTGTTTCAATGTATTTTGAGCAAAATGTCAACGCTTCTGTAGCAATGTAGGCCTCTGCAATGGAACCCTCGGGTCTAGCTCTGTTCCTAACATAGCCCTTGAAAGTGCCTAGCCGCCTTTCAATAGGGTACATCCAGCCATACTGTACCGGACCTCTAAGTAGTGCCTCATCAGGTAGATGAACAGCCAAATGCACCATCACATCAAAGAAGGCTGGAGGATATATCTTCTCAAGGTCGCATAGGATAGTTGGTATCTTGTCTCTAAGACGCTCCAAAGCATCTATCCTGATATTTCTACTACAGAGTTCCCTGAAGAATTGTCTCAACTCTGCAACTGCTCTGTATAAGTCAGGGTGGCCCAATCCTCTAAGGATAACAGGTAAAACCCTTTGAAGTAGGACGTGGCAATAATTAGTTTTCAACCCTTGTACCTTGTCTCCATCTGCACTGACTCTCCTGTTAGGGTTGGAAGCAAATCCATGTGGGAATCTCACACGTGACAGGACCTTGTAGAATTGTTTTCGTTTTACCTTGTCCAAGACGTACACAACTAGTGCCATATCCCGTGGTTTACCTTCATCTTGCACCTGCAAATCCTTTCTGATACCCAGGTGTGTCAAATCAGTCCTAGATTTTAAGGTATCTTTTGTCTTGCCTTCAATATTAAGAAGTGTGCCGATAATGCTGTCACATATGTTTTTCTCGATGTGCATCACATCAAGATTATGCCACTGATCCAAATCTTTCCAATACTCCAAGTCCCACAAAGTGGACCTGCGGGTAAACAATAATCTCTCTTCTGCCCTGCCACACTTCCTTTTCCCGCTACCATTATCAGGATGGTTTCCTGGTGTGACATGCCTAACCTTCTCTAATTCCACTTGCAACTCATCGGCGGTGAGCCTCTTTGGCGCATCACGGTTTTCATGCTTTGCATTGAACACATGTCTTCGGTATTTTCTAGGATGTGGCTTGTCCTTGGCAAGGAGACGGCGGTGTCCAATGTAACAGATCTTGCTAAGTATTGCGTATGACAGCGGATTCCTGTCACAGCGAACACATGCATTGTAACCATGTGTCGTTCACCATGACATAGTGCCCAAAGCCGGATAATCATGGATGCACCAAATTATAATAGCACGCATAAAGAAATCAACTGGTGGGCTGTTATATAGGTCTCGAGTGAGAACACCCCTCCATAGCTGTTGAAGTTCCTCCACAAGAGGCTCCATGAAAAAAATCAAAATCCTTTCCAGGACTTTTTGGACCTGGGATGAGCAAGGCCATCATGTAGTTTGATTCTTTGGTGCAGACATTTGCAGGCATGTTGTAAGGGATAACAAGCACTGGCCACATGCTATATGTGGCGCTCTGGTGGTCAAATGGGTTAAATCCATTTGAAGCTAAGCCAAGTCTAATGTTTCTCGGGTCAGCAACAAACGTTTCGTGCTTCTGATTGAAGCTTTTCCACTCACTACCATGAGATGGATGGCTCATTACATTCTGATCTCTGAAATCCTGGTTCCTAGAATGCCACAGTACATCCTCTCTTGTTTCAGCATCATGAAACAACCTCTGCAATCTTGGTGTAATTGGAAAATGTCTCAGAACATTATGAGGAATCCTCTTCACAACATCGCCATCTTTCCATCTCGATGATTTGCATTCCGGGCATTCACTTAAGTTGGCATAATCCTTCCGGAACAGAACATAATTATTCTTACAAACATGGATCATATAATATCCAATTCCAACTGCACGAAGGAAATTCTTCATTTTACTGTAGGTGTGTGGCAGCTCAGACGCATCTGGGAAAGCTTTGCGGAAAGCAGCCAACATCGCATCGAATGGTTTGTTGGTCATCTGCTCAGATGTCTTAACCTGAAGAAAGGTGACCATAGCTGAGAATACCGACATCTTATTTCCTGGGGTGACAACCACGTTGCATTGTTCCATCATGCGGGCCCACCGTTTTTCTTCTGCAGGTGAAAGTTCACTGAATGCACGAGCATTTCGTAGCATTGTTTCAATGTTGGTCAAACTCACTGGCTCCGCCGCCACCTCCTCCTCCTCCTCTTCCACCTGAGCATCAGGCAGATCAAGATGGTGATCTGCTGCTTCCACGTAGTCAATAACATTGACGTTCACAGCATCACCATGATGAACCCACCTAGTATATGTGACCGACATCCATACAAGTGTAGATGATTTTGCACAGTTGGCTAGGGTCTTGTAACTGAATTCATACAACTGCTACACGGGCAGAGCACATCTGATTTCGGACCACCGTACTCAGCTCTGATAAAGTTCATGAAGTTTTCAATCCCCTCGACATATGCAGTGGAGAATCTTTGAGCAGAAGTTATCCAAGTCATGTCCATCTATTAGACATACAAATTAGTACTTCTACTACATATTACAGGAAAACATATATGCTTTTTTATGAAGTCCAGAAGAAAATACCTAGGTCGATGTCTAAATCTAAGGCAAGATATTTGGACGAGCAGATCTAAGTAACGAAATATATGTAAAGCTAATTCAGCAAATAGATTTGAGTGCTAAGTTATGGCAGGCTGTTTCAGCAGTCAATGAGGCCGAGCACATAGCCATCGAACTATCGAAGGCCATCGCAGCAACAAAGATTGATTATAAAATGGTGTAGAGCTATTTCACCTAACAGATTGGCTACTAGACCATGGCAATCTACGTCACAATAAATATATGGCAAGATATTTTAGCAACTAATCGGCCTTGGCATGCGATCTCAGCTAAGCAGATTGAGTGCAGAACAGGGCAAGGAAGCTTCTTAAGAAGAGCATATTGACTGTAAACTACTTCGGCAAACAGTGAGATTAACAATGTCTATCAGCTAACATTCAGCGCTACACCGACATGCACGGGGCCTCAGTCTAGAATGCGCGTACCATGGGAGAAGCTAACCACCGTGCGTCTCCACACGAACGTTGCCAGCAGTGGCGGCGCTAACCGTTGTGTGCCTCCACAAGAACGTTGCCAGCGATGGTGGCGCGGTTAGAGGACGACAGTCTACAAGAGCGTACTATGGGAGCGAGAGGATCGCCGTGCGTCCCCTCGACGAACCACGGCGCCAACGTATCGGCGTGGTGGGGAGGGCGGCATTGGCGGAGCGAATGGAGTGGAGGGGGACGGGGGGAGGGGGGTTTGGGGAATATTATTGGCTAGTTGGGCGGCTGAATCTAGGATTTGGGTGGGATTTTTGGGTGGTGGGGGGTAGGATTTTCGCACGGTGGGCGGGGGTAGTTTGGCGCATGGTCGGTTTCTCCAAGTGCAGTCCCACGTGTCAGTGAAGAGGCAAGCCGAAGCACGTACCGTTTGCGTGAGCCGTGTGCAGGATCGAACATGTGTGGGGTGCAATGCGACCGTGACAGGGGTAATGTGAGTGTACCGCTTTTTTTCCTTTTCAACTAGGTGCTTTTCCCCTAAAAAAACTTGTTGCTTCGCGCGATCCATCGATACTACTACTAGTAATCCAGTAATCCCGACTAAAACGGCGCGGCCGGGTCTTTTCGCGCGTGATATGCTGGGAGGTTGGCTGAGTTGGGTTTTTTAGGATGAGTAATGCTACACCTACGTAGTCCCAGTTACGTAATTAACATAATGTGAAATGTGTGACCTGTTGATTGTAGATTGGGGGGAGGGAGGGGCCCACCAGCATGAAAATCAGTGGAGGAGAGAGAGAGGCAATTTACGTTAACCCTTTCGTAGGTTCCCGTAGATGTAGAAAACTATGAAACGCGTGAATGTTCATTTGCAGATAAGGCCTTCCCTCGTTCATCCTTTTCTCCCACAAGATCCTGATCTTCCGTGCAACGCACGAGCATCTTGCTAGTCCTCTTACAATATACTATATTATTGTGAAAGTTCATATACACCGGCTGAGATTAATGCAAACACGGCAGATTTTCATTACATTTCGAACTTTTATAGGACGGAAAAATAAAAGAAACCCGACCCTAAACCTATTCTAGGGTGGCGACAGATGTCCTCCATCTGCGATCTCCATGTACGGAGGCGGGGTTCAAGACCCGTGAAGTGAAGGTGCGGTCTCCAGCGAGGAAAAGTAGAACACGTGAGACGGACCGGCCAGTTGGCACACCATGCCCTGCCGCTTCCCATGCCCTACTCATCCTCGGAGGAGTCCCCGACCTCGGCGGTGCCGGACGTTGGACGACGGCAAGTAGGATGCGTGGCTAACGGTGCTCCCGTCATCGGCCGCTAGCATGGCCACCGCTTGTGCGGCAACTTGAGCGAGGGTGGCGACCTCGAGCTCCATCCCCGAAGACAAGCTTTCTCGCAGAGTGTTTGTACTTGCGGTCATGGCAGATGTGGTGCCAGGTAGGAGGACGATGCGCTATGGTGTGGAGGTTAGCTGGGCGTTGTGTCGGTGGGAAATCTGCCTCCACCAACACCTATGGGGACCGAGCCCCTTTCTTGGTTCGGTGGGCGGCGGAGGTCGCACGAAGAGCGGATCGAGGCGGTGCACACAAGAGATTTACCTAGCTTCGGGCCGCAAGGATGCGTAAAACCCTACTGCTGCTTTTGTGGTTTTGTATTGTGTTCTTGCTCCGGAGCGTGTGGTGCTACAGTACACGCAGGCTGCTGGCGAGACCGAGCGTGAATGGCCTCTTCCCCTCCCTGTTGCGCATGGGGCCTCCTTTTATATGTGCAAGGGGTTACCCATAGGTGGCAACGTAGGCGGGGGCAAAACTGGAAAACGCTGTGTTGGGTACAGCTGTTTGCACAGTGCTACCATACCTAACTCTAACGGCAGGGGACAAGGGCATTAAATGCCCGTCCGCATCGCCCAGACGGTGCAGGGAAGGGACCGTCAGGAGCGCCACCGTTTGCCACGCCGGCTACTCTGTCAGCGTTGCCTTGCCACTGCATGCTCCTGGCTGCGCAGCCTCTCGCCACGTACGCCTGGAATGGCCCCAGAGCGACACGTGGGTGGATGAGCTGGAGCGCAGGCGCGGGGTGGTGACTTGCCGCGGCAAGCGCCTTGCCGCGGCCGATGTCTTGTCGCGCCCGGGAGCTTGTCGCTCACCGGTCCTTGCCGGGACGCGGAGCGCGTCGCAGCAAGTCTCTTGTCGTGCCTTGGTCGGCCTTCCCGGCGAGCTCCTCTTGCCGGGGCCTTGTGCTTCGAGCGGTTGTCCCGGCAAGCTCCTCTTGCCGGGGCCTTGCTCTCTTCGGGTGGGCTTCCCGGCAGGTTCCTCCTGCCGGGGTCTTGGCTCAAATACTTTGTTCTTGGATGGCCCAAAAGGGACCATGGAGAGTCTTGGCGATCGCCTGGCAAGCCTTGCCGCGGGGTGCTACGACTGCCCGTGCAAATGTTCGGGGTACTAAGGTACCCCTACTTTAGTACACCGACAGGAGCCCCCGGGCCTGGGCCATACACGGTGCCGAGCGCTGATGGGCCAGGCCCAAAATAGTGCACGGGCACGCGCGGCCCGGGTCACGCTGCATCTGCTCCTGTGTCCACCACGTCCTCCCTGAACGGCACGCGTCGAACGCGGCATCGTGGGGAGAGGTGTGCGTGACGTGGGCGGCGTGCGCGGGGCTGAACCCCGCAGGCGTGCGTCACGTCGCAGGTGATTTGTTTATTCGGAAAGGCGAAGTAGGGGCAGTCCGCCCACCCGCCAGTTGCGATTCCTCAAAAACCTCTGCCACTTCCCAAGAGAAGCAGCGCTCCGCCCCCTTCCGCCGCCACCAGTGCTACCGACGTCGTCGACCTCCCTCCCTCTTTCCGCCATGGCCCCGAAGGGCGACAAGGGAAAAGGGAAGGCCGTGAAGTCGGCCGAGGCGCTGCGAAAGGAGCAGGCGACCTTCCCCCCTGAGCTCGACGCGTTGGTCCTGAGGGAGGAATACTACCTCTTCTGGTCGACAGGGACGCGAGCGCACCCGCGCACGAGGGTTCTTCCCGCCGCCGCTCAGAAGGAGTATCCGACCGGGTATCCCTTCTTTGCTCTGTTCTTCTATTGCGGGCTCTGCCCGCCCTTCTCTGAATTTTTCCGCGACATCATGAACACCTACGGGTTCCACCTCCTTGATTTCACCCCCAATGCTGTCTTGACTGTGGCAATTTTCGCACATCTCTGCGAAAATTTTTCCGGAGTCTTTCCAAACGTAGCCCTCTTCCGCCATTTCTTCACGCCTCGAGTAGAGAGAGGAGAGCCCCTCTCCGGCGGGATCGCCTGGATCTTGAAGCTTGGCAAGAAGGATGCTTATCTGGAGGGAGAGCTCCACAGCAAATGGGAGGAATGGAGAGCACACTGGTGCCTGATCGTCGAGGAGAACCCGCAGCCATTCACTACCGTGCGCCAAACCCCTGTGGTGCGCGGCAGGAATTGGAGCGACGTGGCTCCGGACGACGACAAGCTGCAGATTGCCGTCACCCGGATCCTGCGGCTCAGGCGTGCCGGGCTCACAGTTGGCGCCGTTGGCGCAGATTTCCTCCGCCGCCGCATCGCTCCCCTGCAGGAGAAGGGGAGGCCCGCCCGGGAGTTCCAGAATGCGGCGGACATCATGAGGCTGCGCCCTGGCCTCAACTTCAATTTCACCGTCTTGGAGCTTGACGGGACGCTCAGGGCGCTGTTCAAGCACGACCCCGACCACCCCGAATGGTTCAAGCTGCCGCGAGGCGTCATCCCGCTGTGCAACAATTCGTCGCTCAGCCGCATCCTTGCAATGATGCCGCTATGCGACTCGCACGGGATCGACTCCACTTGGCAGGAGCCCGCCGATGATGTCGTGCGGGCGTTCTTCGACGACTTGGTGGAGAGGCCAGTCGACGCCGACGAGCAGAAGGGCCTCACCCGAGACACCACCGACGCGGAGTTGGCGCGCATCGCCTCCAGGATGGAAGAGGCGGCGGCAGCCGCGGCCGTGGGCGAGTTCGGCTTCATATTGGCAGAGGCGGACGCAGCGGAGGCGGAAAGCCTTGCCGACCGAGCGGAGTTCGCCGGCGAGGAAGAGCTTGCCGGGCACGACGCAGGGGCGGACGAGTCCACCGAGGGCACGAGCGGCTTGCCGGAGGCTGACGCCTCTTCCTCCCGACCTTCGGGCAGCTCATCGCAAGCGGAGCCCCCGGCTCAACCCCGGAGGCGTCTCCGCAAGGCCGGAGAGGTGGTACGGCAAGCGAGCCAACAGCCGCAGCGCCGCGTGACGCGCTCCGCTGTTTCAGCAGGAGCGGGGTCTTCGCAGGCCGCTGCTTCTGCTCCTGCCGCCCCTCGCGCCACGGCGGCGGCCGGGGCAGAGCCGTCTCGGGCTAGCGCCACCACTGCCTCCGCCAAGCGGCCGAGGGAGCCTACTCCTCCGCCTCCTCGCGCCAGAAGCAGGCCAGTCTTCGACTTCTCCGCGCTTAGCTCCGACGAGGAAGAGGGAGAGGAGTAAGATCCCCTCTGTTCTTGTGTTTCTTCAATTCTTGTAGTTGTGTCTCGCATCTCATTTGCTTTCCTCCGAATTTGATCCTTTTCAGGACTCTGGCTCAGAGGATGGCAAAGAGAGCCAAGGTCCCGGTGGTCATCCTCGACGACGAGCCCACCGTGACGGCAGGGGGTGCGCCTGAGATGACCTTGTCGGAGCCGCCAACTGATCCTCTGAGCAGCCCCCAGTGCAGCCCCCAGCGTAAGCATATGGCTTGCTTTCTGCCATTGGGCGCGCCCGGGTACCCTTCGTTTTTCTTGACATCTAGCTGACGATTTGTGTAGGAGCAGAGCAGCCCCACCAGGAGCGTCGGAAGACCGCCCCTGATGTGCCACCCGCTACAACCACACCGCCAAGGGGGAGTTCCCCGGCGAGGGAGGAATCCCCGACAAGGGAGCAGTCCCCAGCAAGGGAGCAGTCTCCGGCGAGGGAGCAGTCCCCGGCGAGGGACGGCACCGGCGGCCCCTTGGCGACGGAGACCGTGACTGTAGACCCTGGCCCAGGTAAACTTCTTTCCTCGAAACTCCCCTGGGGTTCTTCTTCTTTGGAGAGTTGCTTGACTTCCCCCCATATTTCGGTCTTCACACCCGCCCGCCACGGACCCGATGGAGACCGAGGTCGTCGTCGAGGAGGACGCGCGCGGCCATACTCACGACGTGGCCGCCACCGGAGAGACGGATGGTGCTGAGGATCCGGCCGGCGAAGAGGCCGCCAAGGCTGCCGCCGCAGCTGCGGGCGAGGGAGGCGACGATCGTACTGACGACCCTGAGGCCGCAGGAGCGCCAGGCGCTGCGCCGACCGCCGATCCTGCCTCCGCATCGGCGTCGGGCCCCGAGGAGCCCCAGCCAGGTGCCTACCTGAAGGCCGGCGATGATATCTTCATCAAGCTCCCCTGGGAGTCGACTTCCAGGGCGCCGGTCAAGGGGGAGACCTTGGATGGAGAGGTGCTCGCCTCCGCCGGGCTGACGCTGGTTGACGCGCCAAGCAGCAGCGGCGGCGAGCCTGAGGAGGAGCGGCTGCTCCGGAAGCTGGTGTCACTCTACCGCGCCCGACAAGCCCAGGTGGAACGCCGGGAAGCGCTTGTCGCGAAGGCGGGAGCGGACATGGAGAAGCGCGCTGGGGAGCTCCGAGAGCTCAACCAGGAGGCCCTCCGATCCTTGGCGGAGGAGTGAAGGCAGCTCGACGAGGCGTGGACGGCCTTCATCCTCGAGAAGGCGGAAGCCAAGGAGCAGCAAAGGCTTGCCGCCGCGGGGCTGGCCGCGCGGGAAGGCGAGCTGGTGCAGCAGAAAGCCAGTCTCGCCAGCCACGAGGAGGAGGTCGCCGCGCGCGAGCAAGCGCTTGGCGGGGCCCTCAAGGAAGCGCAAGATGCTGCCACGGCCGCCGAGGCCGCCAAGGAGGCACTGGAGGCGAAGGTGGCGCAGCTCGACACCGACCTCAAGGCGAGCGGTGAGGAGCTCGTCGCGCTCAAACAGGAGCGCGAGAAGGGTGCGCACACCCTTGGCGAGCTGCAGGGCCGCTTCGCCGAGAAGATCAAGGACCTCGACGCTGCCAAGGACTCTAACGCTGATCTCGAGCTGAAGCTGGACACCTTGTCCAAGGCGCTGGACAGCGCCAAGGAGCAAGAGGTGGCCTTGCGGAAGGAGGTCGCGGACAACGAGGCGCTGTTGGAGAGCGCCGCAGTCACCCAGAACGAATTCAGGGCGATGGTGGAGCCGTGGACGGAGGGTCTGGTGGACATCGCCGCCTCCATCAACAAGGAGTTGTCGCTGCTGGGGATGGAGGGTCACGAGTATCCCTCCGACGCGAACCTCCCACCCAGCGCCAAGCTCACTTCGTTCTTCAAAGGCGTGGTGGCGGCCCTTCAGCATCTCCGGAACGCGATCCCAGAGTAGCTGGCCGGTGAGACGAGCGACGCCATCGCCGGAGCCCTCGAGAAGGTGTTGGTGAAGATCGCCTTCCGCAACCCCGACATCAGGCACACCAACGTCCTCAAATCCCTGCCGGCAGACGCTGACCTCGAGGAGATCAGGGCCCTCGTCGCGCCCATTGTGGAGAAGTTGGCCGGGATCAAGAGGATCGAGGGCGACCGTGTTGATTAGGCCGCCTCCCCTTTTCTTTTCTTATCGCTGCTGGCCAAGTCATGAAAGCGATTTATTAGGGCCGCGACAAACTATCTTGTAATATAACTTTATCTTAGGTAGTGATTGCACTGTTATTTCCTCTACTTGACTCCGTGCTTTGTATGTTTTTGCCCTACGCTTTTGGGGACTTGTCGGCGTAGGCCTCCGCCTTACCGCGAGCTCTGAGTGCGGGACATCAGCAGCCCGCCAGCGGCGCCACTACCGGCAAGAAACCTTGCCGCGGCTAGCTGCAGCTCACTTAAATTGTTGAGCAGGCTCAAAGCAAAGTAAGTGTTGCGACTGCAGTCGCAGCACACTTAAGCTGCCGAGCGAGCTCGAAACAAAGTAAGGACGCCACTCTGGTTGTAGCACACTTAAGTCGTTGAGCGGACTCGAAACAAAGTAAGGGCGCAACTAGCCACGAGCCGGTCCCTCCGAGCACAGGTTTTCCATACAAAGTACGGTCGTTCGAGGAAGATAACCTCAAAATTTTAAAAACTCGATTGCTCAAACTTTGGCAACTTAGCTTTTCCGTGGCTCGCGACCCGGCAAGGTCGCTTTCCGGCAAGGCGAAACGTGGGGCTCGCCGTCGCTTACCGGGGGTCAGTGCTGCACAGAGTGTCAGATAATGCATGCAAAGGATAAAGAGCATGAGATCGACAAGGTGCGCGGAGCGCATGAACTCAATCTGCGCACAGGGTCTGCGCCTGGCTCTGTACAAAGGATCACATGCAACAGCGGCAAGACTTTGTACAGAAGGGTGGTTGCCGGACGAGGTCCGACAACCGCGCCTTACGGGCGAAACTTACGAAGACGCCCAACGTTCCAGGAGTTGCTCACCGGAGTGGTATCTTCGGTCTCAAGGCGGACAGCGCCAGGCCTAGCGACTTGTTTCACCCGGTAAGGGCCTTCCAACTTCCTCGAAACTTCTGGCACTAACTTTGCGGCTATAAAAGCAGCGCAAAGCTTGCTGATAGCGAGCAGCTCGCACAGCGGCCTGAAGGCGGTCCTCCTCGAGGAGCAGCGCGTCATCTCGTCGCGGCTGCTCTCGCTCGAGCTCAGCGTGAGCGAGCACTCGAGGTGGCCCGTATGCGAGATCCGTGGGGCTAACTGCCTCTGCTCCATGGAATAGAGCGAAAGGCTGCCTGGTCATACCAGGGCTTACCTGCGCCGAGAGGTGTCGGCGTAGGTTTGGATGCCGTGGCATCATGAGCTCGGTGCATGTTCGGATGCCGTGGCGCCATGAGCTGGCTCAACGACGCCCGTTCCGCCACCGGTGCCGTCCCCACCACCCATTTGCTCCAAGGGCGGTGGGTTCGACGCAGACGGACCGGCCACCTCCGGAGCTTTCTTCTTCGGTGGCATGCCGATGAAGATGATGGAGATCTAGCCCGCGCAGACACCGGATCAGGTTCACACAACTTCGACGCCCACCAACACCTATGGGGACCGAGCCCCTTTCTTGGTTTGGCGGGGGGCGGAGGTCGCGCGAAGAGCGGATCGAGGCGGTGCACACAAGAGATTTACCCAGCTTCGGGCCGCAAGGATGCGTAAAACCCTACTGCTGCTTTTGTGGTTTTGTATTGTGTTCTTGCACCGGAGCGTGTGGTGCTACAGTACACGCGGGCTGCTGGCGAGACCGAGCGTGAATGGCCTCTTCCCCTCCCTGTTGCGCATGGGGCCTTCTTTTATATGTGCAAGGGGTTACCCACAGGTGGCAACGTAGGCGGGGGCAAAACTGGAAAACGCTGTGTTGGGTACAACTGTTTGCACAGTGCTATCATACCTAACTCTGACGGCAGGGGACAAGGGCATTAAATGCCCGTCCGCATCGCCCAGATGGTGCAGGGAAGGGACCATCAGGAGCGCCACCGTTTGCCACGACGGCTACTCTGTCAGCGTTGCCTTGCCACCGCATGCTCCTGGCTGCGCAGCCTCTCGCCACGTACGCCTGGAATGGCCCCAGAGCGACGCATGGGTGGATGAGCTGGAGCGCAGGCGCAGGGTGGTGACTTGCCGCGGCAAGCGCCTTGCCGCGGCCGATGTCTTGTCGCGCCCGGGAGCTTGTCGCTCACCGGTCCTTGCTGGGACGCGGAGCGCGTCGCAGCAAGTCTCTTGTCGTGCCTTGGTCGGCCTTCCCGGCGAGCTCCTCTTGCCGGGGCCTTGTGCTTCGAGCGATCGTCCCGGCAAGCTCCTCTTGCCGGGGCCTTGCTC
This sequence comes from Aegilops umbellulata, assembly GCA_032464435.1. Lineage (NCBI taxonomy): Eukaryota > Viridiplantae > Streptophyta > Magnoliopsida > Poales > Poaceae > Aegilops > Aegilops umbellulata. The sequence goes on along the minus strand of CP136058.1, from coordinate 151,037,861 downwards.
TCTTCGGGTGGCCTTCCCGGCAGGTTCCTCCTGCCGGGGTCTTGGCTCAAATACTTTGTTCTTGGATGGCCCAAAAAGGGACCATGGAGAGTCTTGGCGATCGCCTAGCAAGCCTTGCCGCGGGGTGCTACGACTGCCCGTGCACAGGTTCGGGGTACTAAGGTACCCCTACTTTAGTACACCGACACGTTGCCACTTTAAGTAGTGCATTCCGGTGAGGCCAAGCGTCCTGGTGTGTCATTAAGTCGCCGGAGTTGGTTCCTTGGGCACCGAGCCTCATAACGATGGCATATGGACGGACGACATGAATGCGGGCAGCTGGCACCGGCTAGGAATGCACCGCGCGACGGCGCGAGGGACGAGGGTTTTTGGTGTGCTAGGGTAGTCAGCTGCGGTCGTGGCAACGTTGGAGATGCCCTTTGCTCACATGCGATCGAAGCATGTCATTGAAAAAGCAAGACGACCCGACATGGTCTTAGGTCCTGAGGATGCAGTTGGCCGCGCTACGCCACTCCGCGGACGCGCCCCGGCGCCCCATGCATCCTCGACGAGCCGGGTGTTGGGGTGTGTTTCGATTGTGGCCAAAGTGCACCTTACCAAAATTTTGGTCATGACCCAAAGATTGGTCTTTGTTTGGATGGTTGCCTTTTTTTGAGGTTTTGGTCATGACCCAAAAATGGATGGTTGCCATTTTTTATGCATGCCAAGGAACTCTAGCCAACTCTAGTTCATTTTTCTTGCCGATGTCGGCCAAATCATGGGCAACCAAAAACTCAACCAAAATTTTGGCTACCCAATGCTTTTATGGGGCAACCTTGGGCACAAACCAAACATATTAGCTGTTGGTCGTGCCACAGCACTAACGCCACCCTCGGCACACTGAAACCGACTGTGTCTAGCGACGATGAGCGTGTCGCTCACTGCGGTCGCTGTGTCCAGAGGCGGTGCTGGAGCTGCGCCACGTTGTTGGCCCCCACGACCCACATGAACGGTTGCCTGTGGCGAGGAGGTCATGGGCCTGATCCTCCATTGGACTAGTTTGCGCTACATCGTCCCGACAGGTGTGCCCCACATGTCGGTTTCCCTGTTTTCCTGGCCATATTCGAGCGTAAGTGCTCCGCTTTGCGCATTAGGCCTTTCACTATGTAGGCCAAGCAAGATAACTTACTGTTTATTTGAGCCGGTCAAGTATAATCATGTGGTGTTTGCTTATTTCTCATTCATCTCCAACCCTCTTCTCCATCGATCATGTCGCCCTCCGATCGAGTCCATCCTCTCGCATGCCTCACTTGAACATTCTGCCGAGTATCATTCGCATGTGGGCCTAGACCATGCTTGTATTTCCAATGTTTATTTTTAATTTGTCCGACATGCTTACAAACAAACGGTTCGTTTGAAGTTTCACTTTGCCTCCACTACGTGTCGCTTCGCGTCTTAGTTTTGGCATCCCATTCGGTTCATGCATGCCCCAACACATGTTGACGAGATCGATTGATGTTCACAGATCAATTGCGTGTCATGCAAGGAGATAAAGGTTTGGTCTGTTTCTATGATAGAAATGACCCGCGGGGGGGGGGGGTCTGTGTGGGTTAGAGGGAGTATATTGTATGTTCATAAGCGAAAGGAACATATTGTACCCACCCTAGTCCTCTTTCAATCAATCTCCGGACCCCGACATGAAATCGAGAGAGAACGAGTGGGAGCATGTCTGATACCTAAGGCGGATTCAAAATTTTGAACCGGTGATCATAGCATCTGGAAATCATATATAAAGGGTATTCAATGTTCATTTCATTTTTGAACGTACAACATACTACCTCCTATCCTTCCTAGTTTACATAGAAGTTTTATGTGTAGTCAAAGTATCTCTACTTTCATAAAAAAAGTATCAACATTCAACAACGCCCAATCAATATTGTTAGATTCGTACGTACTCCTAGATTTGTACTCGAGATGGTTTCCAATTTGTTTTCAACCACGTGAATGTGCTTGTTCTCGCGCATGCTCTTCCTACTAGGATTTCGCCACGTATAGCCAGTCCAATAGTAACTTTTTTAAGCTCCCTGTCCAATAGTACTAGTGGAGTACTGACAACATCTATACTAGAGTATGCAGTGCTTATAGTTGTACTCCCTCCTTCCATTTATATAGGGCCTATGTGGAGGAGAGATATGTGAAAAAGTAAGGGGAGTGAGCTCTCATGCAAGAGCCTAGCTATATATGCATTCCTAGTTAAATACATACAATAAATATGAAGAAAGAGATGGAGAGGAGATGGAAAAAAGTACTAATACAATAGCCAACCTTATAAATTTTTTTGCGGGAAATAGCCAACCTTATAGCCCACACTACTATATGAGTGCATATAATAGATGATGGCTATAAATGACATTGCAGTTCCTTATAGCCATCGACTTGCCATATTATTAACCATGCTCTAATGCGTTTTTCAAAACCGCATTTGACTATTGACAAGATCAATAGTACATGGGATGTATAATGTGAAAATTATATCATTGGAAGCTCCTTTCACATATGTATCCCTGCCTTACCCTCCCTTTCGGTCACTTACTGGCGGACCCCATGCTTGCTAGGCCCTGTATGTCAGTTACTCAATGGGTTCGGCCACGTCACGGGATCCTCATCCGTAGTATACTCCCTCTGTTTTTATTTACTCTGCATAAAATGACGCGGGCGGGGGACGGGGAAGGACGTCGGTTTGCTCTCAACTGCGGTCCCACAAGCGAGCGAAAACGCAAGAGGAAGCGCGTTCCATTCAGTGAGTGATGTGGAGGGTCCAGCGTGCCGGGCTACAACGCAAAGGCGACAAGCGCGATGTAGAGTCAAAACCGATTGACCGGTCGTCACCGGAACCACTATTCACACCAGAACCTTCGCTGCTCAGCCTACGCCAGCCACTAACCTAATCTCCAGCCAGTTCCCCCACCTTTCGATCCCCTATCTCGCATCAAGCGTCCCCTAGTTCCCCCGAAAGCCATGGTGTACCACAAGATCACGTACTACAAGATGTTGACGCCGGAGCGCCGCGCAGAAATCGCGGCGGCGGTCGGCGCCAGAGACTTCCGTTCCCAAGCTCGCTTTGCGGCGGGCCAATCCCCGAGTTCTTTGGAGCCAAGCTACGACGAGGAGGAAGCCGATCCAATGTTCATGGCGAAGGTCACAGCGCGGAAGGCCCCTGATGGGTATGAGACGATGGACGTCGACTTCGTGCCGGTGTCCGAGTCCCCCATGGTGCAGGCCGACTAGCGGTTCAACCTGGCAATACTAAAGGAGGACTGGGAGGTAGAGGCTCAACTCTACGTGGAGCGCGCGCATGCCGCTGCCATCGAGGCTCTCCTGCAGGCGGAACCGGATGTCGTGGATGTGAACCGGGCGGCGGAGGCTCAACTTGAGGCGGAGCGTGTGGATGCCGCTGCCATCGAGGCCCTCCTGCAGGCGAAACCGGACGTCCTGGACTTGAACCAGGCGGCCGAGGCTCAACTCGACACGGAACGCGTGGATGCTGCTCTCATCGAGGACCTCTTGCAGGCGGAACCGGATGTCCTGGACTTGAACCATGCGGCAGAGGCTCAACTCGACGCGGAGCGCGCGGATGCCGCTACCATTGAGGCCCTCCTGCAGGCAGAACCGGACGTCCTCGACTTGAACCGCGTGAACGAGTAGCTGGAGGTCGAGGACAAACGCGGTGCGGTGACACACATCGCCAGCTACGGATGGTTCGCGCCGGCAGCCAAAGATGACGAGACCGTCTCGTTCCGTGAGCAGTGATAGTTTTTCTTTATGTTGTTGTTTTTATGGATCTTTTGCTGTGTAAAAACATATATTGTTATGCAAGTCGCCTGACTTGGATCAGTCTACCATTGCAGGTGGTTGGATGAATATCCTACGTCTCCTAACCCTTCTTCCTCACCTCTTCTTCTTCCCCAACAGACCACCACACGGGCCATATGGATACTCCCCAACATGCGGTTGGATAAACATACCCTATGAACGAAAATTATGTATCAGTGGTAGGATGGCTGGGTTTGGTTTGTTCACATGCGACAGCACGTGTCACTGAGGGTGCGTTCCCTTGGTTGGGTTTGCGGTGTGCAGGAAGGACTGTGCATGTGAGGGTGCGGTGCGACCGCGACGTGCAGGAGCGACCGTGTGAGGGTGCGGTGAGACCGCGCCGTGCGCAAGTGTACCTCCTTTTCATTTCGAAAACTTTATGCAAGCTTGGCAAAAATGTGTTGCGAAGTATGGCAATGCAAGGCCTAGACCCAAACAGGATAAGTACGTAGTTCTACGTACTAGGAGTACTAGTGTTAAAAGAGAAAGGCGAGGTTTTCCTTCGCGGGATTCATCGATACAAATCCTCGTTTCACGTGTCAATTAATGCGTATTTTTTCTCCAAAGCCCAAAGAGCTAACCATCTCACTCCTCATTGCTTGATTAATGCAGCGCCATGCAAACCAACCTTCTCACTTCCGCATGCATGCAGGGGATATTAATGACCTTGGTTGCTAGTATGAGGCAAACCCCATCAATTTTGCCTCGATTAGTGTTAGTGGCCTTTTGCAAACTGTAATTTTGATATACTGGCCTTGTGTACAAAAAATGGAGGTAGTAACTATATTTGACTTCCTCCCGATTGCGGTGTCGACGATATCTCAAACGTTGTGGTTTGGTGAAGTGCGTTTGACGCAGAACACCATTGAGGGAGACAACGGTAAATCGTTCGCAAGTGCCGCCTGCAAGCCAAGACAACCGCCTTATTTTCATCCAAGAAGTCCGTTGAACCAAAGGACGCGTAAATGTACTAGTACTACTCGTACACAATAGCATCGTCCATCTAGCTTAGTGCGGTGAGATGGTTTCTCGAAGAAGATGATCGAGAAGCGGAGTCAGCGAAGAGTGAAATGATGGTTGCTTCATCCGTGCTTTGTGATTTGACGCCTCACTGCTTTGTGATTTGTGATAGAAGGGACAAGGGAGTAGACTCTGTCCTCTATACTGTACATGCGTCCAAGCATGGGAGAAAGAGGAGAGACGTTGCATTTTTCTATTCCTTCAATCAATCAATCAGTGAGCTTCGGTTCCATCCTTTTGGCTTTGGCAACACCGTCCACAATGGTTCCCACGACGCCAAAAGCTATTCTCACATTTGGCTACACATTGTGGATGTCCTTAACCGTACCACTTGGTTTTTCTCATGTGTGCTATCTATACAAATCTCAATTATATTGATCTAAAAAATTATAGAATCAAGATTAGTAAAAAGGAGGGGATTTTGCCGCGCGGATGGCGAGGGAGGTTTCTTATTTTTAGAGGACGTTGTGCTGGCGGTTTGCTAACATGCAGTCCCACGTGTTAGTTCTTTACCAAGCCGATCCGCTTCCCACATGAGGCGGGACAACGGCAGAAGCAACACGTGGTTAACTTGAAGAAGATGAGGGAGAAGCGGATTCAACAATGAGTGAAATGATGGTTGCTTCGTCCCTCCAACTTATTTTTTTAGCATTATTACTTCGTCCCTCCAACTTAAATGTGGGAAAGGTGCAGCTTTGTGATTTGACGCCTCATTGCTCATTACTATGCCGGCGCCATGACTGGGTGCTTCACCCCGGCTGCTCTGCACTGTATTCCAGTATGGCACGTGGACCCGGTAGCTTGATGCCCCACATGTCGGCGTAAGGGACTAGAAGATTTATGAAAGCGAGTGCTCCACTCTTACGACGAAGGAGTACACGACACGACGACGAAGTGAACTGTCGCTTGTACTGTATATACTACTATAGTTTTGCTATTTCGCACGATCCATCGATACAAACCCGATTGAAGAGGAAAGGGCCGGATTTTTCCCATGCGGTATATGATACTGGCCATACATTTCAAAGGCAATTTTAATGTATGCAAACTGAATAGTTAAGTAACAATATGATATCTAGTAAAACTAAAAACACATATGAGTTATTGTGTTAGAGTGTATTAGTAGTGCTGTATTGCATAGTTGTTAGACGTAACATGCGAGAACGTATAGAGTTGTAGTTTTCAAGGGCCTACAGAGAGAAAAGCGTATTACCTTAACCGAACTTCAGAATAAGCTGATTACGGTCACTATACATGTTTTGCGGTGATTATACGGTCACTTGCTCACGGTTCAGCATCGGATTGCACTCTGTTGACCAGCCAAGTAGTCTGCGTGGCACCATGTTGACTAGTTAAATTGACCACGTTCCTTGTGGGTCCCACCTGTCAGTTCGCATAGGGAAAAGGTCAGATAAACACAAATTTATGCAGGCGCGACAAGACTCCACCTCGTGCGCGGGAATCACCTAGTTGTGTATGTGTCTGTCAGGGCCTGATGTGTGCGCATGCACGTGTAGGTTGAGCACTTGAGCGTGAGAGTGTGTGTTTGTCGTGTGGTGTACTGGTGTGTGCATGCATGCGTGCGTGTGTGCGTGTGTGTTGTGTGCGTGCGTGGCTGCGTGTGTACGTGTGAGTGTTGCGTGCTTGCGTGGGTGCATGTGTTCGTGTGAGTGTTGTGTGCATGCAGTTCGTGTGCATGCGTGCGTGTGTGTATAATCACCACACCAGCTCCTGTGTGTTAAAACAGACGGCTCAGCATACCAATACAAGGCCACCTTGTCCACTGTGCCCGCGGTCATGGCTTCGAACCACCGTCCAATATTTTTTTGTCATTTTTTTCATTCTTACTAGCAAGATGCCCGTCCATTGCACGTAACATCAAGATGCATTTGTATGACTAGTTTATCTTGTGAGAGAAACGGATGAACGAAGGAAGGCCTTATTTGCAAATGTGGAGAGGTGTGTGGGTACATCTTAGGCAAAATTGTCATAGTTTCTTTCCTATCCGTCAGATATAAATTGGACGGCCTATATTGCAGGATGGCAGGCACACCATCATCACCAACTCTGTTTTTTATAAGAGAGTATTTTATCCCTACTCTTATAAAAATCATAGTTGGTGATGATCGTCTGCCTGCCATCCTGCAATATAGGCCGTCCGATCTATATCTGACGGATAGGAAGGAAACTATGGCAATTTTGCAAAAAGATACCCACACCCCTCTCCACACTTGCAAATAAGGCCTTCCCTTGTTCATCCTTTTCTCCCACAAGATAAACTACTCATACAAATGCATCTTGATGTTTCGTGCAATGCATGGGCATCTTGCTAGTATTTTATAAGAGTGTAGATGTAGAGTAGATACAAGCCGACAGGTGGGCCCGATGGTAGTGAGGTAATGTGATGCAACACTAGAGGTGCCACGTGGAGCTTTTAACTGGTCAACTAGTCGTGTCTTGAGCAAATACAGAGTTGTACGGTGAGCCCCTGACTATATAATAACCACAAAACGTAAATGGTGACCGTAATGAGTGGATTCTGAAGTCCAATGTACGTATCGTGCTTTCACTTCAAATACAATGATCTTCACAGTATATATCATGAGAGAAAGATGAAACAAGCGTGAATGTGCCGGGGGCTAACTTTTAGAGGACCTGGAGATAGTTTGTGTGCGTACCTGAAAGGGGCGTAGAGAGGGGGTATGCGATGGAGAGAGATGCTCTTCTTTTCTCTTTATTATGACTACCTTTATATATAGTATAAAAATATACAAATTCACAGTGCGGAATAAATATCATTGTGGGCACCATCCAATGCAAGCGTTCATACTCCTCCATATAACTTTGTAATGTTGTATATATGTAGAAATTCTAAAATATTTTTTTGGCCACACTTTATTCAAAAGGAATGTTGTATGCGAAATAAACGTGAAGAGAGGGCTTTTTAGATCAATGGGGTACGTGATGTAACATGTGTGAATGTGTAGTTGATGCATTTGGCAGGGCCTAGAGAGGTATGTGTGTGTATTACATATTCGAGAGAGGCATGGATAGAGGGGCCGACAGGGGGGCATTGGAGAGATAGCATGAGAAATGAGAGTGGTCTAGAGAGAGACACGAATATGACGTCACAGGGAGAGATTCCCTTGAGTGTGTATATGCAAGGGGGAGTGGATAGAGGCACTAGGAGAATATATTTTTCGTGTGTGGTGTCTTTGTTGGTATGTGTGGGTGTGAGAAGATAACGATAAATGGGGGCAGAGGGTGTGTCACCGCGTGAGGTCCGGTGGGTCGAGGTGAGGCCCTTCATTCGGTTCCATCCCGCGCCACATTAGTCGGCCCGTGACGCATTTAGGGAGACCCATGGATGACTAGTCATACAAGACAAAGATAGCATAATTGTGAAGGACTCTATGTCCACTAACAAAGCCGGCTAGGATTTGTAACCCTGGGTTCTCGGACTAAGCTAACCCCTTTATCTCTGATATTACAATTCATCCAACCTAACTTTAAGGGGCATCCTACAGAATGCTCTGCTAGAATCATACTCGTCGATTAGGAAGAGAGGTGTGAGACAATGCATGAGAGACATGCCTAAAGATAATGGCGTACAGGAGACACGTAGGCATGTCTATGTATATAGAAAGGGTCGATGGGGATTGTGCGTGTGTATGCTTGCGAGAGGAAGAGTGCTTGTGATAAAGGTTAGTGTAAACAGTCGTAAATGGTTACAAGAGGGAGGGAGGGTTATATTGAGAGCATGTGTGCGAGAAAGACACCTCGGGAGAGAGTGTGTGAGCATGTGTGAGAGACACCGATGGAGGGTGAAACAACACGTACAAGACTGCTGTACACATTGATTAAAGATATAAATTGTATCAAAATATTAGGATGGGATCATGATATTTGCAATTCGCATAAGGAACGGTCATTGATCCATCAGACATCTAGATTCTATCGAATTTGAGCATGTCTATGTTATTATTCGACACAATTGATCCACATAGTTAGTATTTTGACCTCCAGACAATGCATCGCTTTAGCAATCGAATATAAATGTGAGTATAGTTCATGTTGTGTGTGTAAAGCACATTATACAAATGAAAGTTACACAATGAACATTATAAATAGCTACCTATGAACTAGCATACATTTGAATTCAACTTAAGGTGGTTTTAAAAAATGGAATTCAACATGAAGTCCATTCAATTATTTGAATTTGATATCATGGCGTTTGTAAATCATACCTAAATTATGGGGGCACCAATCTTTGCTCTGATTTTGTACATAATAGCATATTTAGTCGTGTACAAAATAGATTCTAATTTAGCTCCTCCATTCCAAAATAATCGTAGTTATATGATTTTCGAGTGTAAAAATTTCAAAAAGAAGTAGATAATTTAATGAGCTTTTCAAACATACAAGGTCAAATTTAACGTTGTCTGTTTAGGTCAATCCTCAAAGTTCAAGAGTACTCTAAACGTGAATGCTTGTGTTTCAAAATTTTGAACGAAGTGCCAAAAGATCCTCTACTCGCCCGAAACCGCGTGAGACCAATGTTTGGTAGTACAAGGAAATTACTTCTCTAATAACTCCGACCCGTGAAACCTACCGGCATGACATCCAAAGGTCTAAACTGGAGTAGGTTTGTAGCTTCATTTAGACGCCACGCAACCGCCTCCGAAAAACATTCATACACAATGGCCGCCTAAGCACACATGCGCGCGGCCGAAATTGCTCCCTCCCACTATTTGGGACACCTCAGATTACCATCCTACCCCTAAACCGCAGTAGGTCTGAAATTTAAGAGGGGTGCAAATTTTTTACTTTCCCCAAATTTCAAACAAGCGCGTCCCATCTTCTGTTCAAAAAACCAAAAACAAGCGCGTCCCAGACCGAAACATGGTTCTCCCCCTCCCCCCCCCCCCCCCGCCCACCCGTCCGATTCCCCACTCGTACTCCATGGGCGCAAGAACTACCTCTCCACCAGCCGCGAAACCCCGCTGTCCTCCGTCCGCCACCCCATTCCACCCATCAACCGCCGCCCTCCTCCATCACGCCGGAGCCGATATCCCGACGTCGTCGTCCACCGCAACCTCAACCGCAATGCCCTCCATGGCTAGTAGTTGAATTCGAAGCCTAGCCGTCTGTACCCGAGCCAGTTCAACCATGCCGTCCTCCGCCTCACTGCTTCTGCTCCAACTTCGCCACCCTCGACCGCACCGGAGCTGTTCTTGCTACGTCGTCCTTCGCCGCCTCGGATCTTGTCGTGGGTTTGTCACGACAGATGTCCTAGTGAAAGGACTTAGTCGTGGAGCCATCGCAATGGGTTAACTCGAAGGGGTTAAAACGGACAAGGGACATAGGGAGTTTATACTAGTTCGGCCCCTTCGATGAAGGTAAAAGCCTACATCTAGTTTGTGATGGAATTGATGGGGTTTCGATGACTAGCTAGGGAGCAAACAAGCTTCACCTAGGCTTCGAGTTATTGTTCTCTCTCCTGAACCGCTATCGGGTTGTCCCCTTATATACACGGGTGACACCCGTCGGTTCATAGAGTCCCAATCTCCGGTTCATATTCGTATCCGGGTTAGTCTCTCCCTATTCCTAACTTATGATACAAGTTTATATACACGCCGGTTTACGGCGACAGATACGGAACCGACAACGGCCTTGGGCCTTTGTCTAGCCTCTGGGCTTTAGCACCTTTAGATTACTAATGAAGTCAACCCGGCCCACTTAGGCCGGTTTACACCCAGCAGTAATATCCCCAACATTAGGCCCCAGATTGATTTGAACAGGTTCATGTCAATACTTAGCCAAAATCTTTGTCTTCATCATCTTCCAGTATCTGTTGAACCGTCGTGTCGTCACCTTCTTTGGTTGGTGTAAACCGGCATGACGTCATAATGACGCCGGCTTTTATGATGCCTTCTTTGTTTAATAGATCCGCAATAATCACGGCGACAACTCCAAAATTTGTGGCTCCTGGATTTGCGCGCCTGACACATGTCCTTTGCCTTATAAATAGGGCCGAAGGGTCATTTCTTTTTCTCTCCTTCATCCCCTTTCTCTTCGTCTTCTCCGCGCCGCTAGTCCCGGAGCTCCGCCGCCGCTGCTGACCTCTGCATCGTCTTGGGCCGCTGCATCAACCTGACCTTACCAGAAAACCGCGGCGCCCTTCCGCGTCTCCCCCGACTCCGGTAAGATCTCTGTTTCTATCCATCTGGATCCATGCTAGGGTTTTGCGTTCTTGCCGTGTTCTTGCTCACTGCCCATGTTCCTGCTCATACATCTAGGTAGATCCAAGAAAACCCTACTGTGATTTACCAATGGGCCTTTAGCATTCGTCTTGTAGATTCATGCTTAAGTTCATAGATCCAAATAACCTTTCTGCTCTTTGAATCTATATTGTTCCGCCTTGAACTGATAAATATTTTCCTTTTTCTGAACTGGCTTTAGATCCGTCGTTTGTAGAGAAGTCTTGTGAAATCTGTTTCTGTGTTTGTATACCCTTGATTACCTTCAATGTTCAGATCTGGCGGTTTAACCTTGGCGTAGAGAATGTGAAGGACCAGTATATATCATTAGTCCCCTTGTTTGAACCGCCAGACGTTGCCACCTTATATAACTCCGGTTTGGATAGGACTACCTTCGGTTTAAATAGATATGCATCCGGTTTAATCAAACATATACTTGAACCGAAACTACTTATCTTGTAGATTTCCTCATGGCCAAGCAAATATATGAATGCAACTGGGTTCCTTCCCGTGTCACGGAAACACAGTTGAACAACTTAGTTCTCACCGGCGCTTTAAGTAGTAAAAGCACCGTCCACTGGAGAGTCCCAGGCACAGAATGTCCTCCCACCCCTGAAGAGGGAGAGGTTGTTGTTTTTGCGGATCACCTGGCCCGGGGCTTTAGCCCGCCCGGTTCAAAGTTTTATCGGGATGTCTTAGCCAATTTCCAACTGCACCCACAAGATACCGGTCCCAACTCTGTCACTAATATATGCCACTTCCAAGTGCTTTGCAAAGTGTACCTCCAAGAGGAACCCACAGTGTAATTGTTCCGAGATTTCTTTCACTTGAACCATCGCACAGAGTTTACTGATGGCCCCAATATGGAACTGGGTGGTATGGCAATCCAGAAAAGGAAAGAAGTCACTTATCCTCATGCGGAACTGCACAGTCATCCCCAGGAGTGGAATAATTCCTGGTTCTATTGTAAAGACACCTCCCCTGCCGAAGAGAATCCCTTGCCTGGTCTCCGTCCGGAACGGCTTAGCAACACTCACCCTTTTCCTTAGAGGTTAACTGGCAAAGAGAGGAGTAAGTACGCTCCCCAATTGTCCAAGCTCAGAGCTTTCCTAGCCAACGGTTTAACTGGAGTTGATCTTGCCCGTTGTTGGATATCCTGGAGTATACTGCCCCTCAGTCGACGCTCCGGTTTGATGTGTGAATATACGGGCAGTGTTGACGATCCGCTGCGGCACGTAAACATCCAGCTTACTGATGAAGAAGTCACAGAAGCTGTAAAGAAAATTTTGAATGAACCGGAGCACGTCTGCGCTCGTACCGGCCTGCTTCCTTTTTGTGCCATCAACAAACCGCCGGCCGTAAGTCTGCATGTTTCCTTTGTATTAGCCTTGATGCTATTGTACTTGTTTATTACTGACGCCGACATCTGTGTGATGCAGGGTAATGATCCGTTTTGGAGCAAGAAAATCCCACAAGAGAAAACCGATAAACCTGACAGACCAGTCCGGCCCAAGACCAAGGTTGTTAAGAAGCCTGCTCATAAAAGGAGAACCACCGCTTCCTCTGATCCGCCAGCTGATGATGATGTGGGTAATCCGGACCTTGAGGCAGAACTTGATTCCCTCGGTTTACTTTTTGTACACCTTATTGATGATAATATTTGTCAGGATGATGCTGAAGCTAGTCATGCTGACAATGTAGAGGTAATTGTCCCTTCCTCTGACTCAAGCCTTCCGCCTTCACATAAAATCCGTTGGACAAACCGCAAAGTTAAATTTTCTCATCCCCTTGCTTATTTGGATCCCAACTTTCTTATGAAGACCCAACTGCATGAGGTGCGCCGCACAACTCGTCACAGTGGTCAGGTAGTTACTTCCGCCGGTTTACCGAACAATCCGGTTCGAATACGTCATTCAGAGGTCTCTAAATTGCTTGTTAGTATTCGTCCTAAAGCGGGTCGTTTTCGTCAACCGCTTAATCCGTCTGACTCCAATTATCAGGTCACCTCGCACTCCTCTTCTGGCGAGTCAACTGGCACCCAGCTGCCTCCACTTAAAACCGTGCTTGGGTAAGCTTGCACCTATCATAACATTGTTGATTTTTGTAGTTTTCAACATGTACTGTCCTTGATTTTGCTGCTTCTTTTTAGGGCCAAACCGAGGCCAAGTAAGAAAGCTCGCCTGGATAAGGCAGCTGAAGAAGACGCTGCTCCTGAACCGGATGTTACCCCAGACATTGAAGCGGTCATCCATGAAGATGTGGTTGATGACCCGCTAGTACGAGATGAAGTTGTTACTGCTGATGAGGGTTTTGTTAACACCTCCGGTCCTGCTGACCAGCCAGCCAGTCCCATCCGGATTGAGAAAACCACCAGCCCTTCCATACCTGCCGATAAACCGACTACGCCGGTTCAAACCGGCGAGTCTAAGGATGATGAAGTTATAATCACTGGCATTGGTCGTTCTGAACCGGGGAATCCCGTCGCGTTAGCCAAGCATACCGCCAAAGAAGAAATTTCTGCCATGAATAAAGGCAAATGGGATGTTGATCTGGCAACATATACTGCTCTGGGCGCCCAAGATGTGCATTCCGGATATTTGAACCGGCTGTATACTAGCCGTGATTATGAAGCTAATCTGGTAAAGCTGATGAAAGAGAAGCTTGAGGTAACTTCCATGAATTTGTTCCTGCTTATCATCATTGTAGCCCCCAAGGGCCGGTTCAACCTATCATAGTTGGATCGGATCTTTGATATAAAAAATTCCATGCTTCAAAATTCCTTGATATAGCCCCCAAGGGTCGGTTTAACTTGATGTAGTAAAACCGAAACTTTAATCTTCATACCGTGGCATAAGAAACTTATCAGAGCAAATAGCCATTAGCCCCCAAGTGCCAAGTTGAATATTTATATTGAGCTTGGGACTTTGTCAATTAACTGATAGCTATAGATCAAATAAGCATTAGCCCCCAAGTACAAAGCGCATAACTTGTTATGGGGTTGGTACTTCATTGTTCATGTTTGCTATTAAACCGTATAACTATCGGAATGCAGGCTGAAGTAAGGGCCAAAGAAAACCAAGTTGCCGACCTTCAAGAGAATTTGAAAACCCAACAAGCTGAGACCTCCAAGGCAAAGGAAGAGCTAACCAGCGCTTTAAGCAGCATGGAGCAGCTGAAGGAGGACTTCAAGAAGGAACGGGCTAACTGGGCCACAGAAAAGGCCGCTTTAACCAAGAAGATTGAATATGCGGAGGCTGCCCTAAAACCGGTAACTGATGAATTAACCAGCATAAAGCGACAAGTGCACGCCATAACTGCTGCCATCTTTGGTAAGCTTCTTCCAACTTGTATAATAATAGTGATCCTCTTATAAAACAGCCCAGTTTGTAAACTGTTGATCATGCTACAGGCACTCGTATTAACCACTTGGGGTCAGACGTGCGGATGAAACTGAAAGCCGCCTACACCTTAATCGAGCAGCTGTATACTGGAGCGCAGCGGATTATTGCAACTGCGTCACACAATAATCCAGCACCCACTTTGATCCAAGATACTCTGAAGAGACTGTCAATGCTCCCTGCTCGGATTGATGAGCTAAAAAAGTCTGCTGCTCGAACCGGAGCCATTAATGCATTAATCCGGGCAAAAGCATGGGTGCCCGATTTTGATCCTGTTGAAGCGGCTCAAGGCTACCCCAGCTTGAAGGAGGATGGCTCAGAATTTAGCGAAGAGGATTTAAGAGAGATAAACCAGGTGGTGCGCCCTCTGGCCTGCCAATTGGTGGAGGAAGCAAATTTGTCGCATTATCAAGCTCAGTATAATGACCAGAACAAAAGAGTGGCTGCACCAATCCCTGAAGCGGAAAACCTGATTCCTCCAATCCGTAAGCATACTTACGCCCCTGATATTGAACCGTCTTCACTCATCCATGAAGAGGCTGTCTTTCAAGCATTAATGGGAATCGACTGGACCACTGTTGACTTCCAGCCGCTGGGTAGAAACGAGGAAGCTGAAGCAGCGCAGGATGATCCAGAACAATCAAACCGGGGTGGCCAGCAGGCGTAAACCGAAGGCAGCTTTATCGAGCTTCCTTGCTATATCTTGTCAAGAAAACAATGATCTCATTTGGGCTCCGAGCCGCTTGGTAATAGGATAGACAATACTTTTTGCTTCCTGAGATGCCTTCGTGCATCTATGCTGATACCTTTATTTGGAAGGTCAATATTGCGAACTTATATCTCCTGCAATCATAAAATCTTAAACTACCAGGGCGGTTGTACCGCCATCCGGTTTATGAATCTTTATATAGATACGCCAGGAGACTTGCAAATATGATCAATTTTTGTGATACGAAATACCTGTCATTTATTGGGCACAAAGTAGGCGTGTAGCCAATCTTGAAACGGGGGTTTGATAACCCTAAACCGTCATGGGAGAAATCAGCTTACTGTGTAAACCGTGCTTTGATCATAATAGCCTTTTGTTACTCCAAAAAAGGATGTGAACAGAAAAAATTAAACCGGGCAAATAATCTTCGGTTTAAAAATAGACCGTGTTCCGCCAATTTGGCTGTTTGAACCGGTACAAAGCACTGTCGGTTTAAAAAACGCAACTAAGATAAAATAGCAACTCCTTAAGAAAAGCTATTTAAAGCAAAAGCAATGATAAAACTTTTTGCAAAAAGAGAGGCTTTACTGAGCCGATCAGATGGTGTTACCATGGTCAGATGCAACCAAGCTCCCCAAATGTGTAGCTATGGTGCCAGTCGGCCAAGTCCCCAAATGACTCGTGGCATTACGCCGGCCAAGTGGCATGGCAATGGTTCGGGTTCGACCAAGCCCCCAAGTGACTCTAAGGCATGTAGGCCGACCAAGAGGCGTGACCGGTTCAGACTTGACCGTGTCCCCAAGTGATCTGGTGGCTTTCGCCAATCAAGAGGTGTTGCATCGGTTCGGACACGACCGAGCCCCCAAGTGATCTGGTGGCTTTCGCCTATCAAAAGGTATTGCATCGGTTCAGACATGACCGAGCCCCCAAGTGATATTGATAATATTTGCAAGGGGTAAACCGGAGGTCGTTTTTAAAACAGAAAAACTCCGTGTAACCACACATGATAGAAACGAACAGATACCCCGCTTTAGCTGAGGATCCGATTCATTATATTGAGAATATATACATTGTCATAATATGTACATAAGCAGAGCCAATGGCTCAGGTGTAGTAAGGCCGAAGATGAGCTATGTTCCATGGCCTGCTGGTCTCCTCTTCTGACTTACGTGAGTCCTTATGCTCTCGAATATCAATCAGATAGTATGACCCTTTGTGCAGATTTTTGCTGACCACGAACGGTCCTTCCCAAGGTGGAGATAACTTATGCATATCGGTTTGATCTTGAATGAGTCGAAGCACCAAATCTCCTTCTTGAAAGGTTCTGGTTCTGACCCGACGGCTGTGATAGAGACGAAGATCTTGTTGATAAATCGCCGAGTGGGCAGCTGCTGTGTATCGCTCTTCATCCAACCGGTCCAATGCATCTTGTCGGGCCGTCTCGTTGTCCGCTTCAACATAAGCCGCAACCCGAGGTGAATCGTGACGGATATCACTAGGGAGAACTGCCTCTGCTCCATAAACCATGAAGAACGGCGTGTATCCAGTTGATCTGTTGGGCGTGGTATTGATGCTCCATAATACAGAGGGCAATTCTTCGACCCAACAACCCGGTGTCCTCTGCAAGGGAACCATAAGCTGGGGTTTGATGCCTCTCAAAATCTCCTAATTAGCTCTTTCTGCTTGACCATTGGACTGCGGGTGTGCCACTGATGAAACGTCAAGGCGGATGTGCTCCCGTTCACAGAACTCTCTCATGGCACCCTTTGATAAATTGGTACCATTGTCTGTGATGATACTGTGTGGAAAGCCAAACTGAAAAATCACCTTTTTAATGAACTAAACCGCAGTGGCTGCATCACACTTGCTAACGGGCTCTGCCACCACCCATTTTGTAAATTTATCAACCGCCAGCAGGAGGTGGGTCTTCTTGTCTTTGGACCTTTTGAAAGGCCCAACCATATCCAGCCCCCAGGTTGCAAACGGCCAAGTAATTGGAATCATCCCCAATTCTTGAGCCGGAACATGAGCGCGTCTTGAGAATTTTTGGCAACCATCACATCGCCTGACCAGATCCTCCGCATCAGCATGGGCAGTCAGCCAATAGAAACCGTGGCGAAACGCCTTAGCCACCAAAGACTTTGAACCGGCGTGGTGACCACAATCCCCTTCATGGATCTCATGCAAAATTTCACAGCCTTCCTCAGGAGACACACAGCGTTGAAATGCTCTTGATACACTGCAATGATGCAACTCGCCATTGATGATTGTCATGGACTTGGACCGCCGTGTTATTTGTCTGGCCAGAGTCTCATCCTCTGGTAACTCGCCCCGGTTCATGTACGCCAGGTAAGGAAGTGTCCAATCCGGGATGACGTGGAGCGCCACCACCAACTGAGCCTCCGGATCAGGAACAGCCAAATCTGCTTCTCCAGGTAGCTGAACCGATGGTTTGTGTAGTATGTCGAGAAAGACATTAGGCGGGACCGGTTTATGTTGTGACCCTAGCCGGCTCAAAGCGCCCGCCGCTTCATTCTTCCAACGGTCCACGTGGTCCACCTGATAACCCTTGAAATGGCCAGCAACAGCATCAACCTCATGACGATATGCCGCCATGAGTGGGTCCTTAGAATCCCAAGTACCAGACACTTGTTGAGCTACCAGGTCTGAGTCACCGAAGCACTTAACCCGGCTTAAGTTCATCTCTTTGGCCATCCGGAGACCATGGAGCAAGGCTTCGTACTCAGCTACATTGTTAGTACAAGGGAACATTAAGCGGAGAACATAACAAAACTTGTCACCTCGTGGGGAAGTTAGTATGACTCCAGCCCCCGAGCCCTCCAATTGCCGTGATCCGTAAAAATGGATGGTCCAATATGTGTGATCCGGCTTCTCTTCAGGGGCCTGCAGCTGTGTCCAGTCGTTAATAAAATCGACAAGTGCTTGGGACTTCACTGCTGTCCGAGGCACATATTTCAAACCGTGTGGCCCAAGCTCTATGGCCCACTTGGCAATCCGACCTGTTGCTTCACGGTTCTGGATGATATCACCTAAAGGGGCAGAGCGGACCACTGTGATGGGATGCCCATGGAAATACTGCTTCAGCTTCCGGCTTGCCATGAAAACTCCATATACCAGCTTCTGCCATTGCGGATATCTTTGTTTAGACTCAATAAGCACTTCGCTGATATAATAAACCGGACGCTGAACCGGGTACTCTTGGCCTGCCTCCTTTCGCTCCACCACTATAGCTACACTGACTGCACGAGCACTAGCAGCGACATACAACAATAATGGTTCTTTGTCAACGGGGGCGGCGATTACAGGCGGATTGGCCAATTGCCGCTTTAAATCCTCCAAAGCCTGGTCCGCGGCAGAACTCCAGATGAACTGATCCGTTTTCTTCAACATCTGATACAACGGGATCGCCTTCTCACCGAGGCGGCTGATAAACCGGCTCAATGCCGCAATCCGGCCAGCCAAAGGTTAAACATCATTAATACATTTCGGTTTAGCCAGAGAAGTGATAGCCGTGATCTTCTCTGGATTAGCCTCAATTCCCCTGTTGGACACCAGAAAACCCAATAGCTTGCCTGTTGGTACACCAAAGACACATTTGGCCGGATTGAGCATCATCTTGTACGTCCTCAGGTTATCAAAGGTTTCCTTCAAGTCATCGACCAAAGTCTCCTTCTTCCGTGATTTAACAACGATATCATCCACATAAGCATGCACATTACGGCCAATCTGTTTGTGGAGACAAGTTTGCACACACCGTTGATAGGTTGCCTGGGCACTTTTGAGCCCAAAAGGCATAGACACATAGTAGAAGGCTCCAAAAGGAGTTATGAACGCCGTCTTCTCCTGGTCCTTCACTGTCATTTTGATCTGATGATAGCCGGAATAAGCATCCAGGAAACACAAACGCTCGCAACCCGCCGTAGCATCAATAATCTGATCAATACGGGGGAGGGAAAAAGGATCTGCGGGACAGGCTTTGTTAAGATCAGTATAATCCACACACATGCGCCAGGTGTCGTTTTTCTTAAGGACTAGCACCGGATTAGCAAGCCACTCAGGGTGGAAAACCTCAACAATGAAGCCAGCTGCTAAGAGCCTGGCCACTTCTTCTCCAATAGCTTTTCGCCTCTCCTCGTTGAACCGACGGAGGAACTGTTTCACCGGTTTGTATTTAGGATCCACATTAAGAGTGTGCTCAATGAGTTGCCTCGGTACACCAGGCATGTCAGAAGGCTTCCATGCAAAGATGTCCCGATTCTCACGGATGAACTCGATGAGCGCGCTTTCCTATTTCGGATCCAAATTGGCGCTGATACTGAACTGCTTGGACGAATCGCCAGGTACGAAGTCAACAAGCTTAGTCTCAGCGGCTGATGTAAACTTCAGGGCCGGTTCATGCTCTGTAGTAGGCTTCTTTAAAGGAGTCATATCCGTCGGATCAACATTATCTTTGTAATACTTGAGTTCTTCGGTACTGCAAACCAATTCTGCGTAAGCTGCATCTCCTTCTTCGCATTCCAAAGCGATCTTGCGGCTTCCGTGAACCGTGATGGCCCCCTTATGACCTGGCATCTTGAGTTGTAAGTAGACATAACAGGGTCGTGCCATGAACTTCGTATAGGCCGGTCTACCGAACAGGGCGTGATACGGGCTTTTGATTTTCACCACCTCGAACGTCAGCGTCTCAGACCGGGAATCGTGATCATCTCCGAAAGCCACTTCTAATGCTATCTTCCCGACGGGGTATGCTGACTTGCCAGGTACCACACCATGAAAAACCGTATTTGAAGGCCGGAGTTCCTTATCTGTTAGCCCCATGCGACGAAAGGTCTCATAGTACAGGATGTTAATGCTGCTACCTCCATCCATGAGTACCTTGGTAAACTTATAACCTCCAACCTGGGGTGCCACCACTAATGCTAGCTGACCCGGATTGTCAACCCGGGGAGGGTGATCCTCTCTACTCCATATGATTGGTTGCTCCGACCAGCGCAGATACCGGGGCACGGCCGGTTCAACAGAATTAACTGCCCGCTTCTGGAGCTTCCTATCCCACTTGTCCAAGCTAGTGGTGAATACATGATACTGCCCACTATTTAGCTGCTTTGGATTGCTCTGGTAACCCGACTGCTGCTGTTGCTGATTGTTACCACCCTGGTTATTCTGATTATGCTGGTTGTTATGCCCGCCCGGGTTACCATTAAATCCTGAACCGGAATTTCCACCAACGTGACTCGGTCCAGACCCAGAGCCTCCACCAGAGCTGGGGTCATACCGGAAGGCATTGGAATTCTTGAATTCGTGCATGATATAACAATCTTTCCAAAGGTGATTTGCCGGTTCCTCCCTTGTTCCATGCTTTGGACAGGGCTGGTTTAACAGATAGTTCAAGCGTTCTGGATTAGGACTGGGCCCTCCACTGCGGTTTTTGCCCTTCCGTCGCTGGCTTCCATTCTATGCGTTAGTATTGGCCACAAAATCCATGCTGCCATCCGCTTTACGCTTGCCTCCCCCACCGTTTCCAGCTGAGTGATAGTGCTGACCTCTGAAGTTGCCGTTCTTCTTTCCCTTCCCTGTTTTTTCATCATCAGACTCGGGATCCTTGGTACTATCAGAATCAGCGTACTTTACCAAAGCGCCCATGAGGGTTCCCAGTCAGTACAATGGCGTTTCATTCGTCCTAACTTCAACTTCAAAGGTCCAAACTGGCAATTGCCTTCCAAGATTACAACTGCGGTGTCTGCATTGATGCGGTCTGAAGAGTGCAGAACTTGTGAGACCCTGCGAACCCAATGAGTCGTTGACTCTCCTTCCTCCTGGACACATGCAGCTAAATCCACTATTGACATGGGCTGCTTACACGTGTCCTTGAAACTATTGATGAACCGGTCTCTCAGCTGGGCCCATGAACTGATAGAATTGGGCGGCAGGCTTTTTAACCAAGTGCGGGCTGTCCCTTCAAGCATCATGGTAAAATATTTTGCACACGCCGCTTCATCAACATCAAGCATCTCCATGGCCATCTCATAACTCTCCACCCACGTCTCTGGGGGTTGATCCACCGTGTAGTTCGGCACCTTGCGCGGGCCTTTAAAATCCTTGGGCAGGCGCACATTGCGTAAAGCAGGGACAAGACAAGGCACTCCCAGGGCGCTAGACGTGAGCCCTGGTTCAACCGAAGTGGTGGGACGAACCGACGTGAACTGATGAGTCTGATACTGTGCTGCTAACTCAGCCTCCCTGCGCGCTCGGGCCCGGTCTACCACCTCCTGGGCATCGGGAGCCGGATTGTTGCCACGGGGTGCTTCACGCCGGGCGTTACTTGATACAGCTGGTTCCTCCATACGCCTGATATAACTCGGAGCCGGACGTGAGGTGGAATGAATCCGGTCACGGCTGTATGAGTATGCTTCCTGTTGATCAAGGCCATCCTGAGGAGCTCCTTAACCCGGCGCGTTTCGATCGCCTGTAATGAATCACCTTCAACCGGAATAGCCTCTAGCCGTGCCGCAGCTGCAACGAGATTATCCATCGGATTGGAGTAGTGACCCGGGGGTGTAGGCGCGGCCTGCGGTACACCAGCATTATGACAAGGCAGATCTATTAAACGGGGTTGAACCAGTGCTCCTGCCGCAGGTGCCTCCGCCCGGTTCACTACCGGCGGATTATTGATTCCTTCTTCAAGGGTGTTGAAAAGGTTCCTTCCTTCAAAAACTGAGGGTAACCGAGATCGGTATTTCCTCCTCATGACTTCCTGTGAGGCGTTCTCGTCCAGCATGAGTTTATAAGCTTGGGCATCCAAAGCGGCCCGTTCCGTGGTCATCCTGACCTCTTCTGCTGCCAGATCCGCTTTGGCCTGGGTAATCTGCTCTCTCACCTTTGCGATCTCCGGGTTATGAGCATCCTGATCCACCGGATTAGCCTCCGCCATGAGTGCAGCCAGTGCGTCGAATAGATCTAATAACACTTGAACCGGCGGGCGCACCGAGCCTCCTGCTCCGGCAGCCGTTGCTGCTGCTGAACCGGAAATCATCGCCGCGGCTGTCGATGAGCGAGGTCCTGCCTGTGTACCGGCCATGAATATCCCAACCCGGTTGGGCAGATAGGAGGGGTCCGGAATACTGTCGCCATCGGAACAACCCCAAATCCGGCCATCTTGTAACTGATACAATGACTCAGTCTCTCCGGTCGATGACTCGTCGCCAGAGTAAACGACGGTTTCACCACCAGATTCTGATCTATCCTTGTAGCTTCCTCCATGGATGACTCCCACGAAGGCACGCTTCACGGCCGTTTTAACCAGGGCCGGTCGTGCGCGCTGAGCTGTCTCGATGAGGTCCGTGCAGGTGTCCAGCTCAGGGCCCGGTTCACCGATCTTGCCGATGAAGACATGTATGCCACCAAAGGGGACCCGGTACCCATACTCAATTGAGCCGGCCTCGGGGCCCCAGCCTGCATCGTCGATGTAGATCTTGCCGCGACGACTCTTGGTCATCCGACCCACGGCGTATCCCTCGAGTCCTTCAAAGCAGACCTCCAAGAACTTGAAACCATCGTGCGATAGCCCCACGGTGGGCGCCAACTGTCGTGGGTTTGTCACGGCAGATGTCCTAGTGAAAGGACTTAGTCGTGGAGCCATCGCAACGTGTTAACTCGAAGGGGTTAAAACGGACAAGGGACACAGGGAGTTTATACTAGTTCGCCCCCTTCGATGAAGGTAAATGCCTACGTCTAGTTTGTGATGGAATTGATGGGGTTTCGATGACTAGGGAGCAAACAAGCTTCGCCTAGGCTTCGAGTTATTGTTCTCTCTCCTGAACCGCTATCGGGTTGTCCCCTTATATACACGGGTGACACCTGTCGGTTCATAGAGTCCCAATCTCCGGTTCATATTCGTATCCGGGTTGGTCTCTCCCTATTCCTAACTTATGATACAAGTTTATATACACGCCGGTTTACGGCGACAGATACTGAACCGACAACGGCCTTGGGCCTTTGTCTAGCCTCTAGTCTTTAGCACCTTTAGATTACTGATGAAGTCAACCCGGCCCACTTAGGCCGGTTTACGCCCAGCAGTAATATCCCCAACAGATCTGCTTCCCCTCCGCCGACATATGACAACGGCAACACAGTCAACAATTTGGCTATGGGTTTGTCCAGTAATCCACGGTTCTCCAAAACATCGTTTCCCCCAGGAGAAAAAATAAGATCGCCGCGACATATGGAGGATACCACATTGGCAACCGGTAAGGGCACTCCTCTTCCCTTATTCGTGCAAATCTTACATGTCTGCTTGCATGATATTCATCCCACAGAAGACACTAGTTGACCGCTTCTTCTTGATACTAGATGTTCCTAGAAACTCGCGATGCACAAGGTTTCTCCTCATATACTATTTCACCTTAGCTAGAGGTCCGTCGCCCCCCTGAATTTCTATTCCTGGTCAGTTGATTCCCAATTAACGGAAGCATTCCCCGGTGTAACAGGCGCTAGTCCGCCTATTACGCCGGGGAAGCAGCGCCTCGGTGTTTATCTTAGGGGTGTGTGGGGCCTAGAGCTACTGGCGCCCGATCTGGAAGTCGGTCGGGATTAAAGGGATGGCCTGGTGGTGCTGCCAAGCACGACGGTGGTGTGAGGTCGAGGGGAGGGCGGGGCGGCGGAGGCAGGGGGCTGGGCGGGTGGTCACTGGCGGTTCGAGAAAGATCGTCAACAGTGACTGGCGGGAGGTAGACGAAGGCCATCTGCCCGTTCCTTATAGATCGTACGGTTCATTAAAAAAATCGACTGACCTATTTATTTTCAGTCGACTATTATCTTGACATGACCACATGTGTTGGTGTGCTGGAGGAGTACCTGCATTTCCTGTGCTCATATATTAGAAAATCATAAGGAGTAGAATCTAATTTTGTTTCCCATGCAATGTTGTAGAGCTATCATATGTCTCCTGTCATTTATTTTTCAGCCACCTGCTATCTGCTACTTTTACAGTGCACTAGTTCTGCACACACTTCACCCATACTCTCACTATTGTGTTTTTATGCAAGGGTATTTCAGACCCTGCCTTGACAGAAGCAGAAAAGATAAGAGAGAAGTCGCTCCAGCATGGTACGTGGCTAAGCCAGACACGTTTCAAGACTATAAAGGGTGTAGTGTCAGCAGATGGTGATGGGGAATGTAGCTCTGGAGTTGATGATCTCGCTCGTCATGAACCACCATCCCACGTGCTTGCTTTAACTTCATGGTGTCATATGTGGTTGCATGTTCCATATGGTGTCTAGCTTGTATTTGAAAGGCTGAAGTCGGTCTTTATTAAGATAAGGAAAGATATTTTTTACATGAACCACCATCCCGTGAGCACCAGAAGACAAATAGCTAGTCAGGGCACTGGCCGAGCCAGTGGCAAGCCCAGCAAAGAGAGGCATCACCTGGAAGCCAACTAAAAAGCCGTGATGGTGGCGAAGCAGCCCGCTCCCACTAGGCTCTCAGGTCCTAGATGATTATGCTTACCACTCCAGCCGGATGTCTAGCTTGTATTGCTTCCAATTTGGTTAAATTGCATCTGCTTAGCTTACACATTATACCTTTGAATATGACATGCCTTTCTGTTTTTGGTACATACTAGTACATCTATGTATTAACCATGTTCTTACATCAAACTAATGTTCTTGTGTATCCCTCATCAATCACTTATGATGAGGCAGTCAGGCAAGCGGAATACTCCTCTTTTAAAGAATGCAGCATCAGCCTCCCGACATGATTCTCAAGAAACAGCAAGCCTAGATGAAGATAGTGAACGTAGCTTTGTAGTTGATTACCTCATTTCCCCTACACTAGCATCGTAGGTGCTTGCTCTAACTTGGCAGTGTGATATGTGGTTGCATGTTGCATATGGTGTCTAGATTGTAATTCTTCCAATCGGGTTAAACTACATGTCCTATTCTGCTTAGCTTATACATTACACCTGTTAATGTGGCATGCCTTCCTGTATTTAGTACATAGTACATCTGTCTATTAAGCATGTCCTCACATAAAACTATTGTTTTTTTGTATCCCGCATAAATCAATTTGACGAGACACCTTCAGTATATGCAGTGTGATATTAGTTGCATCTTTGATATGATTTATAGCATGCGCTGCTTCTAATTTGTTGAAATGCCATTTATGATGGGACACTTTTAACTTGGCAGAGTCATATTGGTTGCATCTTTCACGTGGTGTCTAGCTTGCATTGCTTCTTGTTTGGTGAAATGGTTTCTGCTTAGTTTACACAAACAGTTGTGAATATGCCATGTCGTCCTATTTTTCGTATTATTCCATCCTGGAATCATGTGTTTGCCTTACATCAGAGTAGTGATTGTCAGTATCATGCACGAATGAGTTCTGAAGAGTGAATTTTATTGCTTTTTCTTGTTGATTTTACTTGACAATTCAAAATCAATAAAGCAGAAGGAAGTTAGCAAGGTAGTGGATGAAGGTGCTCCTTCCAAATATAGGGCCTCTACATATTCTACTCCTCCATCCCCCCAAGATGATTTCCAAGACAACATATGCATAGACACTCAACGTAGCTGCGTTGGTGATGAGCACGTCTCCCCTAGTGCACCATCACAGGTGCTCCCTCTAACTTGGCACTGTTATATGTGGTTGCATGTTATGTATGATGTCTAGCTTGTATTGCTTCGATTTTTTTTGAATTGCATCTGCTTACTTTACACGTTATACTTGTGACTAAGACATGTGTTCCTGTTTCTAGAACATACAATATCTGTCTATCACACCATGTTCTTACATCAAAGTACATTTGTTCCGAAGAACTAAATTCTTATTCGTTTTTCTTGTCTGCTTGACTTAACATGGCACAGAGAAAGAGGAAGCAAAACAGAACGACATGGAAAGGGAAGCAGAACAATCCTGGAGATTCTGCTGGTACTGATGGTGCAATAGAAGGTCAAAGTCTAGTGGAAAATTCTACCGACAGGGTATCCCATGCTACACGAGCTGCAGAACAAGCCAAACAGAAACAAATAGTTGCCACCAAACAAGCAGAGACAACCCTAGTTGTTGCAAAACCTTCCACAGTACCACCAGCTGCACGATTTACTCGTTCGTCAACTCAGCTAGCAGCAGGTTTCCAAGCTCCCTTGCCACCTGACACTACTTCCGAAGCACTCTTGACACAAGATGAGTTGGCAAGATCAGATGAACTTTGTGAGCTTCAACAGCAAGAAGGTAGTTGCTGGAGTCAAGTTACAGTTGCATGCTTCTTTATATGTAGTCTCACAGTTTGATGTACACTAACACTTCCTATGTTTGTTGTTGGACTAGCACCTAGGTGCAAGAGGAAACAAACATCAGGGATAATGCTCGATAGGTTAACTAAATCTAGAGGAGGAAGAATGGAGATCCGTTTTGAGGTAGGTTTAAAAAGACCACGTGATGCTTGATACGTCTCTGTCCTATCTACTTTTACAAACACTTTTGCCCTTGTTTTGGACTCTAACTTGCATGATTTGAATGGAACTAACCCGGACTGACGTTGTTTTCAGCGGACTTTCCATGTTGTTATTTATGTGCAAAAACAAAAGTTCTCGGAATGACCTGAAACTCCACAAAACTTAGTTTTAGAAAACATTAAAAATATTGGCGAAAGAATCAAGGCCAGGGGGCCCACCACCTGTCCATGAGGGTGGGGGCGCGCCTGCCCCCTAGGCACGCCCCACTGCCTCGTGGGCCCCCTGGTGCTCCACCGACCTCAACTCTAACTCCATATATTCGTGTTCGGGGAGAAAAAATTAGATAGAAGGATTCATCACGTTTTACGATACGGAGTCGCCGCCAAGCCCTAAACTCTCTCGGGAGGGCTGATCTGGAGTCCGTTCGGCGCTCCGAAGAGGGGAATCCATCGCCATCGTCATCATCAACCATCCTCCATCACCAATTTCACGATGCTCAACGCCGTGCGTGAGTAATTCCAGCGTAGGCTTGCTGGACGGTGAAGGGTTGGATGAGATTTATCATGTAATCAAATTAGTTTTGTTAGGGTTTGATCCCTAGTATCAACTATGTTCTGAGATTGATGTTGCTATGACTTTGCTATGCTTAATGCTTGTCACTAGGGCCCAAGTGCCATGATTTCAGATCCGAACCTAGTATGTTTTCATGAATATATGTGAGTTCTTGATCCTATGTTGCAAGTCTATAGTCACCTACTATGTGTTATGATCCGGCAACCCCGAAGTGACAATAATCGGGACCACTCCCGGTGATGACCATAGTTTGAGGAGTTCATGTATTCACTATGTGTTAATGCTTTTGTCCGGTACTCTATTAAAAGGAGGCCTTAATATCTCTTAGTTTCCATTAGGACCCCGCTGCCATGGGAGGGTAGGACAAAAGATGTCATGCAAGTTCTTTTGCATAAGCACGTATGACTATATTCGGAATACATGCCTACATTACATTGATCAATTGGAGCTAGTTCTGTGTCACCCTATGTTATGACTGTTACATGAAGAACCACATCCGACATAATTCTACATCATCGATCCAATGCCTATGAGCTTTTCACATTTTGTTCTGCGCTTATTTATTTTTCCGTTGCTACTGTTACAATCGCTACAAAACCCAAAAATATTACTTTTGCTACCCTTACCGTTACTTCCATATTACTTTGCTACTAAATACTTTGCTGCAAATACTAAGTTATCCAGGTGTGGTTCAATTGACAACTCAACTGCTAATATTTGAGAATATTCTTGGGATCCCCTTGTGCCGAATCAATAAATTTGGGTTGAATACTCTACCCTCAAAAACTGTTGCGATCCCCTATACGTCTGGGTTATCAAGACTATTTTCTGGCACCGTTGCCGGGGAGCATAGCTCTATTCTTTGAGACACTTGGGATTTATATCTGCTGGTCACTACGAAGAACTTGAAAGACGTGAAAACAACAATTTATCCCTCAACTACGAGGGGAGGTAAGGAACTGCCATCTAGCTCTGCACTTGATTCACCTTCTGTTTTGAGTAAGCTTGCGACGCCTATATCTGCTTCTGCTATTCATTCTAATATGTCGCATGTTATTGATGATGCCACTTCTGCTATGCATGATACTTATGATGAAACTACTTCTATGCTTGATACTACTGTGCCACTTGGTGAATTTCTTGATGAACAACTTGCTAGGGCTAGAGAGAACGAAATTATTGAAACTGATAATATTGATGATAGTGATGATGAAGACTCTCCCCCTACCAAATATGAATTGCATATTGTGCCTGAGGGCTATATTATGGATGAAGAAACTAAAAGATACTTTCTTGCTTGCAATGATAGAAGTGATCTTAAGAAATTATTAGCTAAGCTTAAACAAAAAACTCTAAATGCTAGAATGAAATATGATCCTGCTTATGCTACTTCACCTATCTTTGTTACCGATAAGGATTATGAATTCTCCATTGATTCTGATATAATTACTTTCGTTGAATCTGATCCTTTTTACTGTTATGAATCTGAAACTGTTGTGGCACATCTTACTAAATTAAATGATATAGCCACCCTGTTCACTAATGATGAGAGAACTCACTACTTTTATATCCTTAAAATATTTTCGTTCTCATTAAAGGGTGATGCTAAGATATGGTTTAATTCTCTTGATCCTGGTTGTGTGCGTAGTCCCCAGGATATGATTTATTACTTCCTTGCTAAATATTTCCCTGCTCATAAGAAACAAGCTGCTTTGAGGGATATATATAATTTTGTGCAAATTGAAGAAGAGTGTCTCCCACAAGATTGGGGGAGGCTTCTCCAATTACTTAATGCTTTGCATGATCATCCTCTTAAGAAAAATGAAATACTTGATATCTTTTATAATGGACTAACCAATAATTCCAGAGATTACCTAGATAGTTGTGCTGGTTCTGTTTTCAGGGAAAGAACACCGGATGAAGCTGAAATTCTATTGTATAATATGTTGACAAATGAAAATAATTGGACACTTCTTGAGCCTCCGGAGCCTATACCTAAACCAACACCGAAGAAAAGAGGTGTTCTATTTCTCAGTCCTGAAGATATGCAAGAGGCGAAGAAATCTATTAAAGAAAAGGGTATTAAAGCTGAAGATGTTAAGAATTTACCTCCTATTGAAGAAATACATGGTCTTAATTTACCTCCTGTTGAAGAAATATATGATCCTAATTCATCACCTATTGAAGAAACTCATGGTCAAGATAACCCGACACAGGTAGTACATGTACATTCTCTCTATAGATATGATAAAGCTGAAACCCCTCCTACTAAGTTTGCTAGCCAATGTTTGGATGAGTTTGATAATTTTATGGTTAAGCAAGAAGATTTTAATGCTTATTTTGGTAGGCAATTGAAACAAAATGCTTATATGATTGAACACTTGGGTGATTACATGTCTAGAGTTAAAGGTGAACTTAAACTCATCAGTAAACATGTTTCTATGGTTACCACTCAAGTAGAACAAGTACTTAAAGCTCAGAATGATCTGCTCAATGAATTAAATAGTAAGAATAATGACTATGCTGTTAGAGTGGCTACTAGAACTTGTAAAACGACTCAGGAACCTTTGTATCCTGAAGGCCATCCTAAGAGAATTGAGCAAGATTCTCAAAGAAATAATATTGATGTGCCTAGTCCTTCTAAAAAGAGGAAAAAGAAAAATGACAGAACTTTGCATGCTTCTAGTGAACCTATTGCTGAACCACCTGAGAATCCCAATGATATTTCTATTTCTGATGCTGAAACACAATCTGGTAATGAACATGAACCTAATGAAAAGGTTAATGATAATGTTCATGATGATGTCCAATCTAGAAATGATAATGATGTAGAAATTGAACTGCTGTTGATCTTGATTACCCACAATCAAAAAATCAACGTTATAATAAGAGAGACTTTGTTGCTAGGAAACATGGTAAAGAAAGGGAACCATGGGTTCAAAAACCCATGCCTTTTCCTCCCAAACCATCCAAGAAAAAGGATGATGAGGATTTTGAGCGCTTTGCTGAAATGATTAGACCTATATTTTTTGTGTATCCGATTAACTGATATGCTCAAAATGAATCCTTATGCTAAGTATATGAAAGAAATTGTTACTAATAAAAGAAAGATAGGACGCTGAAATTTCCACCATGCTTGCTAATTACACTTTTAAGGGTGGAATACCAAAGAAACTTGGTGGTCCAGGAGTACCTACTATACCATGCTCTATTAAAAGAAACTATGTTAAAACTGCTTTATGTGATCTTGGAGCCAGTGTTAGTGCTATGCCTCTCTCTTTATATCGTAGACTTGATTTGAATAAGTTGACACCTATTGAAATATCTTTGCAAATGGCTAATAAATCAACTGCTATACCTGTCGGTATTTGTGAGGATGTGCCTATTGTGGTTGCAAACGTTACTATTTTAACGGACTTTGTTATTCTTGATATTCCCAAGGACGATAGTATGTCTATTATTCTTGGAAGACCCTTTTTGAATACTGCAGGGGCTCTTATTGATTGCAATAAAGGCAATGTCACTTTTCATTTTAATGGTAATGAGCATACGGTACACTTTCCGAGGAAACAACCTCAAGTCCACAGTATCAATTCTATTGGAAAAATTCCATTGATTATTTTTGGAGGTTTTGAATTTCCTCTTCCTACTGTCAAAAAGAAATATGATATTCTTATTATTGGGGATGTGCATATCCCCGTTGACGTAACATAGTGTTATTCGAAATTTCTCCGGTTCCATGTTATTCGGAATGAGTTTGTTAACAAGACTTGATCAACGTTGTTAGTGGATTCCTTTTTGATGAGCATGAGATGGATGAAACTAGAAAGCACAACCTTCTGTACCCTCCTTTTACATTTTGTTATTTAGTTGAAATAAAGTAAAAATAGTATTTCTCTGTCTGTTTTCTGAATTATCCGTGCAATATAAAAATACCCCGAAAATAAAAGTTCTCCAAATGCCCTGCCAATTTAATATGATTTTTTGTGGAATATTTGACAATATTTGGCAGTGAGATCACAGCAGGGGGAGAAAGCACGTGGCCACGAGGGTCCAGGGCGCGCCCACCCCTGCAGGGCACGCCCCTGCCTCGTGGGCCCACGGTGGCTCTCCTCCACTTATTCTTGCACCCACACACTTCTTCTTCCTCCCAAAAAAATCACCATCCAGCTCAAGCACAAGTTCTATCTCATTTTGCTGTGATTTTCGATCTACTTGCTCAAAGCACCTCTCACAAAACTGCTTTGGGAGATTGTTCCTTGGTATGTGACTCCTCCATTGGTCCAATTAGTTTTTGTTCTAGTGCTTTATTCATTGCAAATTTGTGTTGCCTAGGTGACCATGTTCTTGAGCTTGCATGTCAAATATATATGGTTCCAAGTAGTTCTAATGCATGATATAGGCTCTCGGCACTTGTAGGAGTAGTTGCTATCAATTTTGTTGATTTTGGTTCACTTTTATTTTGAAGTTACTAAATATTTCAGAAATTTTTCAGAGGAAGAAATATGTTTAGGAAAATGTACCAAGGTGGCCCTTCAAGGAAGCAAGGACCCATGCTCGCAATGCGTGATGCTGATGATGAGCCACCAAGGAACGCTCCAGTGCAGCCTTGTGGATGGCCTTCAGAGGACTTCATGGATCGAGTAGGAATTAAGTAAGAATTTAACGCATATTTGTGTAATGCCGATCTTGTGAGCTTCGAGGCAGAAAAATGCCGTCAGTACCACTATCTCACTAGTTCCTTTGTGAGGAGGTTTGAATTTTCATCTTCACACAATTCTCAAACTATCCTGTTTGATCTTTATGAAAATTCTTATACTATGGACTTAGAGGATTTTACCACTGCTTGCGAACTTCCACAATGGGGTAGTGCTAGTGAACCTCGCAAATCTGAATTTAGAGATTTTCTTTCTAGTATAACTGTGAGGTAATCTAGAGATATAGCACAAGCTACCATAGGGAGCATTCATTTTCCTGCTATACATTATTTTGCTCTCTTCATAGGTAGGTGCATAAATGGTAAGGATGAAGCATGTCACATGTGTGTCCCTGACCTCAGTATTCTTAGGAGTGCTGTGTTAGGAGATAATCTTATAATTTGGGAGCCATTGTTGCATGTAGGTTGCGTCATAATCGATTTAATGGAGATTTTTTGTGGAATTTATGCAACCCGCTTAGCTGATTTTATTGATGTGACCATACGGGATGATGATATTGAGTTGCCTCCTACTTATCTAGACTTTAATGCTATGGTTCACCATCAGGTTGTCGAGAGGAATGAACCACCTCTCCAGTACTGACTAATCTTTGACAGGCATCACGCCATCAATATTGTTCTCCCTGCCCCTAATCTCTTGGACGTTCAGGCAAAAGGGAGACATTTTATAACCAGGGAGGAGGCGAACGAGTACGAAAGGAGGACGA
Source organism: Aegilops umbellulata (assembly GCA_032464435.1). Classification (NCBI taxonomy): domain Eukaryota; kingdom Viridiplantae; phylum Streptophyta; class Magnoliopsida; order Poales; family Poaceae; genus Aegilops; species Aegilops umbellulata. The sequence goes on along the minus strand of CP136058.1, from coordinate 151,005,151 downwards.
GGGCAGCTCGTCTCCAAGCTGCCGCCCACAATGCGATAGCTGCTGCATTGCAGTACGACCCCAACTACAACTATGGATATCCTCCAGGCCATTCGTGGCAATAAACCAACTTAGGCCAAAAGCCTAAGCTTGGTGGAGTACGTATTTCTCACCGACATTACATTTATCTTCACACACTCATTGCTAGATGTCGGTGCTCATACATTTTCACTGTAATCCATGCTAGTTTATTTTCCTTTTTATGCTTTCTTCTTGTGCATTTGAAAAATCTTAAGAAAAGCAAAAAAAATACTAATAACTTTTAGCTAGTTTACTTTTCTTGCTGTAGTAGTAATTAAAAGAAAACCCAAAAATATTTCGTGTTCTTTTGCTTGTTGGGGCTTTCCCGTGTAAATAGTTTTATTTCTTTTCTTTTCTTTGGGGTCGATAGAGAAGACCATAATTAAAATGTTGAAATGGCTCTTATATGCATTATTGTTGAATTACCCAAGAGCACATATTGCCTTGTCTTCTCATGTTTATTGAATGCTCGAAGACTCCATCTTAGTCTGATGCACGTGCACTATTATTATTATTCACATCATTTGGTCGTGCAAGTGAAAGACAATTATGACGATATATGATGAACTGCTTGAGATGAGAGAAGCTGGTATGAACTCGACCTCTCTTGTTTTTGTAAATATGATTAGTTCATCGTTCCCGATTCAGCCTATTATGAATAAACATGTTTGCAATGACAATTAGAGATTATAATTTGGTCGTGCCATGCTTGATTAGGTATGAGTTATAATGGTTTACCTTGTGTGCCAACATGCTATTAAAATGGTTGTGATGTGGTATGATAGGGTGGTATCCTCCTTTGAATGATTTAAGTTACTCGACTTGGCACATGTTCACACATGGAGTTGAAACAAATCAACATAGCCTTCACGATATTTATGTTCATGGTGGATTATATCTTACTCATGCTTGTACTCAATGTTTATTAATTTTAATGCATGTTCATGACTGTTGTCGCTCCTTAAACCCCAAAGTTATTCCATATGAGTCCACTATACCTTCCTATATGCGGTATATACCTGCCGTTCCAAGTAAATTTGTATGTGCCAAACTCTAAACCTTCAAATGAAATTCTATTTTGTATGCTCGAATAGCTCATGTATCAACTAGGGTTGTCCGTATCTTCCATGCTAGGCGGGTTATTCTCAAGAGGAGTGGACTCTGCTCCTCACTAACAAGAAAATGGCTGGTCACCGGGATGCCCAATCCCATGCTTTATGCAAATCAAATCAAAATAGTTGCAAACAAAACTCCCCCTGGGACTGTTGTTAGTTGGAGGCACTCGTTGTTTCGAGCAAGCCATGGATTCATGCTTGTTGGTGGAGGGGGAGTATAAACTTTACCATTCTGTTTGGGAACCGCCTATAATGTGTGTAGCACGGAAGATATCGCCATCTCTTGCTTGTTATGTTGACAATGAAAGTATGCCGCTCAAAATATTATTTATCTCCATTTCAGAACCGAGCTCTGGCACCTCTACAAATCCCTGCTTCCCTCTGCGAAGGTCCTATCTATTTACTTTTATGTTGAGTCATCACCCTCTTATTAAATAGCACCAGCTGGAGAGCACTGCTATCATTTGCATCCATTACTATTAATTTATGTTGGGTATGACCATGACTGGATCTCTTTTACCATGAATTACAATGTTTAGTCAGTCCTTGATCTTTAAAGGTGCTCTGCATTTATGTTTTGCGGTCTCAGAAAGGCCTAGCGAGATACCATCTTGTTATATCATATCATGATTGTTTTGAGAAAGTGTTGTCATCCGAGATTTATTATTATAGCTCGCTAGTTGATTATGCCATTGACATGAGTAAACATAAGACCTAAATGTTATTGTGAATATGATTAGTCATAATCTTTGCTGAAAGCTTGAATGCTGGCTTTACATATTTACAACAACAAGAGCAAACAGAGTTTGTAAAAGTTTTTCTTTATCACTTTCAGTTCGTCAATTCAATTGCTTGAGGACAAGCAAAGGTTTAAGCTTGGGGGAGTTGATACATCTCCATCGTATCTACTTTTACAAACACTTTTGCCCTTGTTTTGGACTCTAACTTGCATGATTTGAATGGAACTAACCCGGACTGAAGCTGTTTTCAGCAGACTTTCCATGGTGTTATTTATGTGCAGAAACAAAAGTTCTCGGAATGACCTGGAACTCCACGGAACTTTTTTTTGGAAAATATTAAAAATACTGGCGAAAGAATCATGGCCAGGGGGCCCACCACCTGTCCACGAGGATGGGGGGCGTGCCCCCTACCTTGTGGGCCCCTTGGTGCTCCACCGACCTCAACTCCAACTCCATATATTCGTGTTCGGGGAGAAAAAATTCAGAGAGAAGGATTCATCACGTTTTACGATACGGAGCCGCCTCCAAGCCCTAAACTCTCTCGGGAGGGCTGATCTGGAGTCCGTTCGGGGCTCCGGGGAGGGGAATCCGTCACCATCGTCATCATCAACCATCCTCCATCACCAATTTCATGATGCTCACCGCTGTGCGTGAGTAATTCCATCATAGGCTTGGTGGACGGTGATGGGTTGGATGAGATTTATCATGTAATCAAGCTAGTTTTGTTAGGGTTTGATCCCTAGTATACACTATGTTCTGAGATTGATGTTGCTATGACTTTGCTATGCTTAATGCTTGTCACTAGGGCCCAAGTGTCATAATTTCAGATCTGAACCTAGTATGTTTTCATGAATATATGTGAGTTCTTGATCCTATCTTGCAACTCTATAGTCACCTACTATGTGTTATGATCCGGCAACCCCGAAGTGACAATAATCGGGAGCACTCCCGGTGATGACCATAGTTTGAGGAGTTCATGTATTCACTATGTGTTAATGCTTTGGCCGGGTACTCTATTAAAAGGAGGCCTTAATATACCTTAGTTTCCATTAGGACCCCGCTGCCACGGGAGGGTAGGACAAAATATGTCATGCAAGTTCTTTTCCATAACCACGTATGACTATATTCGGAATACATGCCTACATTACATTGATGAATTGGAGCTAGTTCTTTGTCACCCTATGTTATGACTGTTACATGATGAACCGCATCCGGCATAATTCTCCATCACCGATCCAATGCCTACGAGCTTTTCACATATTGTTCTTCGCTTATTTAATTTTCCATTGCTACTGTTACAATCACTAGAAAACCCAAAAATATTACTTTTGCTACCGTTACCGTTACTTCCATATTACTTTGCTACTAAATACTTTGTTGAAGATACTAAGTTATCCAGGTGTGGTTGAATTGACAACTCAACTGCTAATACTTGAGAATATTCTTTGGCTCCCATTGTGCCGAATCAATAAATTTGGGTTGAATAATCTACCCTTGAAAACTATTGCGATCCCCTATACTTGTGGGTTATCAATGCTATAGAGTCAGCCATGTTAGTATCAGAGGCAGCGGTTGCTGTTAGGTGTCATGTACGTATCCTCCCAACATGGATTCAGTATAGGAATGACAAAGACGAAACCCAGTTCAACACCTTCCTCGACCATTTATCTGTAAGTATGGTTATGTATGGAAACTAGTAATATCGTCTTGCTCTATCCAATACTTTCTAGGTTGCTGATAATGAGACTCCCATAATTTTCAACAGATGAGGTTCAAGTTGGATAGCCAAGATGATGCAACCAGACAAGCTTGCACCCATGTTTTGAAGTCTGCTCTGCGATAGTATCGGTATAACATGAAGAAAACTCACTTTGAAGGCCAGGCTGACAGTGAACTTGCCCAAACATCTCTAGTGGAAAATATATCTGATGAAGACTGGAGAGGCCTCGTTAAACACTGGTCCGATCCGAAGTATCAGGTACATTATATATATGTGATCAAATCACATGTTGAAGTCCTATTTACACATGTGAAACACAAAATCTATCTTCTTGTAGGTGAACTATTCAAAGAACAAGGCCAACCGTACGAAAGTGAAATTCCAACAGACGACAAGATCTCGTAGCTATATTGCACACTATGAGGCTCTTGTAATTAGTTGTTGTTTCACTCTTTTCGCTGTACCATATTATCAGATCTATATTGACTTGTTCCAAATGCAGAGGAAAGCCTGCAAGGACCAAAAAGTACCTAAACTAAATGCTGTGGAAATCTTCAAGGACTGTCACACCAGCAAGAAGAAGGGCATGACTACACCAGTCAAAGCCGCTGTTGTAAGTCCTTAATCCGCATGCCTTTTAACTACTACTTACTCCGACTTGTGCCTTGAACTGCATGGTTTGTAGCCAATGTCTATTACTCTTTTCAATTTTATACACAATTGTCTTAGCGTATCATTGCACCTTACAAGGTTTAAAAGAGAGGAGTGATGTTCCTTTGATCTTGACTTGTAATCTAGTTACGTGCTGGACTTGCCCACACAATGTTACAATTGCATGTTCTATAGCTTTATGCCAACCTTCCTTTTGTTCTATAGTTGTAATTTGTCTTGGTGCGACACAAAATTTGTTCTTAATGTGCAGCCACCGGCTGAAGAAAACAGCAAGCCATTTTTTATAGTGTAGGGTGTTCCCTATATTTGCACTGGTGGTGAACTTTGATGCCCACCGGCTGTAGTTTACATGGGCATCCTACGGGCCGTAGAAACAATGTGCCTTCTAAGGGCCGTTGAGGCAGTCCTAGATTAGGGGGTATCTGGACAGCCGGACTATATCCTTTGGCCGGACTATTGGACAATGAAGATACAAGATTGAAGACTTTGTCTCGTGTCCGGATGGGACTCTCCTTGGCATGGAAGGCAAGCTTGGCGATACAGATATGTAGATACCCTCCCATTGTAACCGACTCTGTGTAACCCTAGCCCATCCAATGTCTATATAAACTGAAGGGTTTAGTCCGTAGGACAACAACAATCATACCATAGGCTAGCTTCTAGGGTTTAGCATCTACGATCTCATGGTAGATCAACTCTTGTACTACTCATATCATCAAGATCAATCAAGCAGGAAGTAGGGTATTACCTCCATAGAGAGGGCCCGAACCTGGGTAAACATCGTGTCCCCTGCCTCCTGTTACCATCCACCTTAGACGCATAGTTCGGGACCCCCTACCCGAGATCCGCCGGTTTTGACACCGACATTGGTGCTTTCATTGAGAGTTCCACTGTGCCGTCACCGTAAGGAAGGATGCCTTGTCTCATTGTCAAGGACAGCGTCACCACTGGGGGAGCCTTGGTTTTCCGCCAGACTCTCCGGCTAGGCGGTTTCGTTATGACCTCCCGTTCGGCTGCTGCGCCGATGATAACTTCTCGGGTCATCGAAAATAGCCTCCACGTTAGCTCGGAACTCGTCGAGCAGATAGATCCAATAGAACTCTCCTCCCTAAACGACCTCTTGGATCGCATCGCCACTTTGGGAGTCGCTATGGACTATGGTCGGGTCGGGCTTAAACCTGACCAAAGGGAGATTAACTCTCCGCCGGTCACCCATCAGGTAGCGGTGGTGGAGGAACAATGCGGCAATTCTTCCTCTATCTTGAGGACAAACTATGTCCGGATTCCAGAGCTCTCCGAGCCGGATACCCGTCTACGGAAGGACATCGCCCAAGCCTCGAGCCTAGAATCAGACAGTGGGCCAGACCTATCGGGCGACGTCTCGGAGCCCGAGCTTCCAAGATCAGAAACTCTCATGCCCCTGGGTCTCACATCAGGCCAGGGTCCGGACTCAAATCCGCCCACCCACCCACCCAGATACAAGCGATCTCTCCCACATTAGACAGGAACCCCAGGAAACAGTACATCATTATTGGGCCAGATTCCTCCTTAACAAGGTCAAGGACTATCGTGAGGAAGACGCAATCTCATTCTTCTACAATAAATGCACAGACAAGGGAATCCTTAACGCCATAAGCCGCCGCAACATAGCACACTTCGCCAACTTGGCGGCCATAGTACTGAAGTACTGTGCGATGGAAAGTGCCTGGAAAACCGAAACAAAATTTTGGGATAATCCGGCTCCGACTAAACACCCAGTCCGAATTAAAAGGGTGCATCCTCGTAAGTCGCCCGATTCAATTGCAAAAAAGCAAAAGCCCACTACAGGGCATGGAACCGTATTGGAGGGATGGCTTAACGGACCTTGCAAAATTCACAGTACGGTGGATACCATACCAACACACAGCCTTAGAGCATGTTGGGTACTCCGGCAGGTTGCCAAGAGCGGTGAGGATCTCATCATTCAAAATACCGCAGAGCAACATCCCGTGGATTACAATACAGTTTTAACAGTCTTCGAGACATTTGCCTCAAACAATAGGTGCAAGCGAGCACTCCGCAGCCTTGCAGAGATCTGCCAGGTGGCAGCAATAAATCCATGGAGCGACACAGCTATCACTTTCAATGCTAGTGACGAACCTAAATTACGAACAGCCCAAGCACCAGCCGCATTGGTACTCAGTCCAATTGTGGACAACTTTCGGCCCACTAAAGTGCTCATGGATGGCGGCAGAGAATTAAACCTCATTTATGAAGAAACTCTCCAAAAAATGGAAATAGACTGGAGCTGCATTGAGGAAAGTAGCACATCCTTTAGAGGAATCTTCCCCAGTCGGGAAGCACGTTGCGCTGGGAAAATCACACTAGATGTGGTATTCGGCACACCGAAAAATTACAGGTCCGAAGAAATCACATTCCAAGTGGCCCCGTTTAGTAGCGGATACCACGCCCTTTTAGAGCGGGAGGCTTTCACGATTCCAAGCCATACCCCATTATGGGTACATGAAGCTAAACATGCCTGGGCCCAATGGAATTATCACTCTAGCCAGTGATCCGGACATAGCGCTCTGCGCCGAAAACAAAACAGCCGCACTGGCCCTCGAGGCACTATCCGAAGCCCTCGCGGCACACGAGTTAACTGCGCTACGCTTGACCGTGGACAGGGATGACGTGATACTCGACAAGAGATCCAAGTCCACCTCTTTCAAGCCAGCGGATGAAATAGTCAAATTCCAAGTCCACCCAACAGACCCTACCAAAACAGCCTCCATCAGGGCACAGTTAAACCCCGCCGTGGATGCCGCACTACGGGAGTTCCTGCGCGAGAACTGGGATATATTTGCCTGGCACCCATCAGATATGCTAGTAATCCCACGCAGGCTGGCCGAGCATAGCCTTAACATTCTAAAAGGATTCAAGCCGGTCAAGCAGACTCTTCGGCGTTTCTCTGAACCTAAGCGACAAGCTATGGGAGAGGAGCTAGCCAAGTTATTGGAGGCCGGATTCATCAGAGAAATAAAACACCCGGACTGGCTAGCAAACCTGGTGATGGTACCAAAGAAGGAGAAATCCTGGCGCCTATGCGTCGATTTCAAAGACCTCAATAAGGCTTTCCCAAAGGATCCCTTCCCCCTCCCCCGGATCGATCAAATTATCGACGCCACCGCGGGACACGACTCATTGTGCTTCCTCGACGCGTACTCCGGCTACCACCAAATCAAGACGGCAGAGTCCGACCATGCCGCAACGGCGTTTATCACACCATACGACCCCTTTTGTTTCAACAAAATGCCTTTCGGGCTTAAGAACGCCGGTGCAATGTATCAACGCATGATTCAGACATGTCTGGAAAAGCAGATCGGGAAAACAGTGGAAGCATACGTAGACGATGTGGTCGTTAAAACCAGACACGCGGCTCTTTAATGGATGACTTGAGGCTCACGTTCGACAACCTCCGAACGTACGACATCAAGCTCAATCTGGAAAAATGCATTTTTCGCGTGCCCGCCGGAAAGCTCCTGGGTTTCATTATCTCTAGTAGAGGAATTGAAGCAAATCCGGCCAAAATCCGAGCCCTGTAACAGTTGGCCATCCCAACAGACCTCAAGCAAATCTAGAAATTTACTGGATGCGTTGCGGCCTTAAGCCGCTTTATCTCCCGATTAGGAGAAAAGGCACTACCACTTTATCGCCTTCTTCGGCGCACCGAACACTTCGAGTGGACGGATGCTGCCATAGCCGGATTGGAAGAAATAAAAGCCATACTGGCCACCAACCTAATCCTGGCCGCGCCAAACATCGGAGAACCAATGCTGCTATATATCGCGACGACTCATCAAGTCGTAAGCGCAGTGCTCGTCGTCGAACGAGAAGCGGATGGACATAAATTCCCCCTTCAAAAACCGGTATATTATGTATCCACTGTCCTCACTCCATGCAAATCACGGTACCCGCATTATCAAAAGATAGCGTATGCGGTATTCATGGCATCCCGGAAACTACGACACTACTTTCAAGAGTGTTCAATTACAGTGACCTCGGAAGTGCCACTCAACGACATAATAGACAACCGCGATGCCACAGGCCGGATTGCCAAATGGACCATTGAGCTCCTCCCTTCTACATAACATATAAACCTCGGCGAGCTATTAAGTCGCAAGTATTGGTTGATTTTGTCGCCGAATGGACAGAAGCCGAACTCCCTAAAGAGTTCAGCGCATACTCCAATTGGATTATGCACTTTGACGGCTCTAAAATGTTGGCCGGTCTGGCGGCTGGCGTCGTCCTAACGTCCCCTACCGGAGATACAGTCCAATATGTACTCCAAATACTGTACACAGACTCCAACAACGCAGCCGAATACGAGGCCCTGTTACATGGTCTCCGGATGGCAGTTTCCATGGGCATTCAACGCCTGGAGGTGCGTGGGGACCCGAACCTCGCAATATCCCAAATAAATGGAGATTTCGACGCTAAAGATCCGAAAATGGCGGCTTATCGCAATGCCGTCCTCAAGATGTCAGCTTGGTTCGAGGGGCTCGAATTCCACCATGTGGCTCGGGAAAACAATCAGGTGGCGGATATCCTCGCCCTATCGGCGCTCAGCGTGATCCGGTCCCACCCAACATATTCTTTGAAAGGTTGTTTAAGCCATCCGTGGTATGGGAAGAGGAAACTAACAACAACAGTCTGGACCCGGCTACAACGCCAGATACCGAACACTTTGACATAATCGGTGGCTCCGCCACCAAAATAACACCGTCAGCCCACGTAATAATGGCCGTCATCGCCCCATGGACTGAACCATTCCTGGCCTACCTAACCAGGAAGGAACTTCCCGAGGACCAAAATGAGGCACGCTGCATTGTGCGGCAATCAAAAGCTTACAAAGTCCACGAGGGAGAGCTTTATAAGCAAAGCACCACCGGAGTCCATCAAAGGTGGATCTCCGAAGAGGAAGGGCGGAAGCTTCAGGCAGAAATCCATGCCGGACTCGGTGGCCACCATGCGGCAGCCCGGGCCCTCGTAAGTAAGGCCTTCTGTATAGGATTGTATTGGTCGATGGCCCGGGCAGATGCACAGGACTTGGTCCAACGTTGCATCGGTTGCCAGCTTTTTGCAAACCAAAGCGATATGCCGCCCGTCACCCTACAAACAATCCCCATTACCTGGTCTTTTGCGGTCTGGGGGCTTGACATGGTTGGACCCCTTAAAGGGGGAACCCATAAGAAAAAATACTTGCTGGTAATGGTGGATAGATTCACCAAATGGATAGAAGCCAAACCTGTTAAAACGGACCAGTGATAGACTTCATATCCGGGGTTGTACACCGTTATGGCGCCCCCCATAGCATCATCACTGACAACGGCATGAACTTCACTGCCGACGAGGTAAAACTGTGGTGCAGCAACATGGGCATCAAGCTCGATTATGCTTCTGTCTATCATCCACAAACTAACGGTCAAGTAGAGAGAGCAAATGGTCTTATCATGAGTGGCATCAAACCCAGATTAGTGCGGTCCTTAAAGGAATCTAACACGCAGTGAGTAGAGGAGCTCGACTCCGTACTCTGGGGGCTGCGGACCACGTCGAATCGCACTACCGGATACACACCGTTCTTTAGGTCTACGGCGCAGAGGCGGTTCTGCCCTGCGACATAGTTCATGACTCACCTCGAGTGCGCATGTATGAAGAAAGAGAGGCCGAGCTCGATCAGCAGGACAGTCTGGACGCCCTCGAGGAGGAGAGCGATGTGGCAAAAGCCCATCCCGCATTCTATCAGCAACAGGCTAGAAGATACTAAAGCAGAGAAGTACCGGCCAAAACTTATAATGTTGGCGAAGTCATTCTACGCCTACCGGAGAAGAAAAAGGACAAGCTCAAGCCCAAATGGGAAGGCTCTTCGTTATCGACCAGGTTTTGACCGGTGGAGCGTACCGTCAACGGGGTGCGTCGGACAATCGACTCGAGCCAAATCCATGGAACGTAGGCAGACTCCGAAGATTCTATGCCTAGTGCCGGACTCCGTGTTCGTCTCCTTACCTCTGTCAAATTTTTATACATTCGTTATCTGTCTTTTATTTCTTTCTTTCTTCCCCTTTTTTCCTTTCAAGGCCTTAATAAGCTAAAATATGTTTTTGACTACACAATCTTGATGGGCCAGCCGCGCTCATTATACCTGGGGGCTTCTTGCACAGAGGCTTAATTATTTTATGGGCTTCATGCCCCGCACATGTGTTATTCTTCCGGATGTACCTTTTTTCACCATTATATGCATCGATATGACTTAAGTTTTGGCCAAGCTGGCTTGGCTGGCTCTTGTATTTATGCCCTACATTCCCGTTAATTCAGTTAGGGCATAATGGGAGCACCTCTGCGATTGTTACTGCCGGGTCAGCCGGATGTGTACCTCATACTGGGTGAAGCCGAAAGCTAGCGTTCTTAAGGGAATATTCGATCGGTGAATAAAAGATGACCCTTCATTATTATTATTTTCCACTTGCCCCCAGATGTTTTTTGCCTGCGTCTCTTCTTGCAGTTCAGACATGCACATTAGGGCATGCGTACACAAGGAAAGGAACCCTTAACGGAACTATTCTCCCTGGAAGATGTTTCTTACTACCCATGTAATATAACATAACTAGTTGGGTACTTGTCTGTTCAAGCACTTATGACCCCTACGCCTGGTTTCCACGCATACCCCGGTTTTTACATAACTGAGCGGGTATTCGGATACACTCCGGACTATCGGGTCCAGAGGTCGAAGCAAAAAGGTCCGCCACTACAAATGATTTACAATCCGGCTAGAGACATTCTACATGTCACTTAGACTGATTAAATTCTTCTTCTATACCATCCAACAGGCTGTCTAGCCTACAATCCTGTTGGAATACTTTGCGGCTAACTCTACTTGGTGATACACCAAATGGACAGGGATTTCTTTCCCATCGGGCCCCACAGGTCTGACCTCGACCATGTGGTTTGTGTCAGCCTTTGTATACCGCGTCTTCACCATGGCCCAGGCTTCCCTGGCACCTTGGAGGCAGGCCGATACCTTCCATAATCGGAAGCGCCGCCGCGCTCCCTTGAGCTTCTCGCAAGCTCTCCAACGCCCTCGGGTAGGGAGACGGATGGCCACTAGGCCTGGGCAATACCTTGCATCACCTGCCGGGCTTGTTTGTGCAGTTGTGAGAGTTCTGGTAGAAGATCACCCGCAGACCAGGGCATCTCATCCGCGGGATGACCCGTCAGCATACCTACAGACATAACTCTGCTAGCTGGCTTCTTTGCCGAACTCTTTTTAAAGTTCGCCCAAGCACTTACTAAAAATGCCGCGTTGAAGCCGCTTATTCTCCTTCACGGAGTCCGACAGCTGGGTGCGAACATCCTTTAGTTCAACGCTCAGCTGGGTATTGGCATCCTGGAGATCATTTTTCTCCTGCCTAACTTTTGTAAGCACGCGCTCGCCAGCCTTTAGCTGCCGTATGGCATGTTGCTCATCCGGATTCACTCCGGCGCCGTCTACAATATTTATTGTCACATTTGCAGGCATACCGCACTCTATGTGGTACCTATCATTCTTTGAAATAAGTGTTACCAGAGGAGGCCTTCTCGGACTCCTTCAATGCGGCAACTGCGGCCCGTAGCTGGGTCTTGCACTCTTCAAGCTCATGAGACAATTGGGTATTCTTCTCTGTAAGAACCTGCACAAATAATGATCTTTAAATCAGTTGTGCCAACTGTTTCAAGTCTCATGGGCTACTGCCATACATACTCATCAAATTTTCTTACCCGTATATCCTTTACATACTAATCCGTGGCTCTGGCAAAACCATTTTGAGCAGCACGGATGTACGTGTCTCCTGCATTGAAGGCATCAAAAGCCTCTTGGGAGAACAAGCGTCGCAAAGTACGGCCCTGCGACGCGTGTGATTCATGGCGCTCTCCACTTCAGAATTTGTGGCGGATATTTTATCCGCATCCTCGGTCGGAGGATCATTTGGCGGGTGCCCCGTGTTAGCTTCCGCCTCCGTGTCCGGCCCCGTGAGGGGAGAGAAATTTCATGACGTTACACATACAACGGTGTTTGGATGATTAAGCAAGAAACATTTAGCATTGGCTTCAAATGTTCTTATTGAAAATCGGAGTACCACATACATGCTTCAAGATAGCATTGACATGGTCTTCAAGTAAAGGTCAAACTTTGGATACACAAAGGATCCATCAGAAAAAAACTTATTAAACAAGTCATTCAATTTCGTCATGGAAGAATGGTTAACCTTGTTAGAAAAGGAAACTATAACACTAGGTCCTCCGGCCAGGGGTGCTAGGCATGACATCGCCTTACTAGGCTATACAAAGACCAATGTTATTGCTTTTGGAAAATGTTCCAACCATCATATTTGATCGAGATTCGGTTCTTATTGGTGTCAGGATACCTCAGACTCAGGATGCTTGAGAATAAAAAGGTGCGACACAAATTGACGAGATGACATTGTAAGATTCTCGAGAAATGAACTATGGAAGCGAGTTCCGAAACAAAAGCTCATCATTAAACTAAGGAGGGAATCAGGAGGTGGCTGATGAACTCAGCGACAATTCATCGAGATTTCCAAAAGATAAATTTCCACAATTATGTGAACAAGGAGATAACATTTGTCAGATCAAATGATATAATGAGGTATGCTCGAGGAAAACATACAGAATTAAACATTGGTTGAAAGCTGCGCCCAAAATATGGGCATTGGTAGCCTGATCAATTGTTAAAATGGTGATTTAGTAACCGATAGGCTAAGAAAGAACTGTCGATCATTCACTTCAAAGCAATAGGGTTGCTACAAGTGCAGAATCCATACAACACCGTTCACTTGTTCGTATCCCGGTTAGAATCAACACGGGGACCAAGAAAGAATGGTGATGGTGAGAAGTATCACTATACCAAGAATTCTTAAGAGGTGGAGCAATCCTTGCAACATCCTTGACATAAAGGACATCAATGCTTCAAGGTGGAACATAATACAAACTGGATAGCAAGTTGCATCCATAACATGAACAAGTTTGTGATGAAAGGAAGGTAAAGATGTTGTCGATGGTAACTCAAATTAACAAGGGACAAGTATGGCACTTACCATCATGAATTCGATTGATATCCTGGAAGGAGTCAAAATGTTGATGATGATCACGGCAAAATTTGTCGAGAGGCTCCACGAAGATGTAATCGATCGGTGATGACATCAAGTCAAAGGAATGATGAATCGATAGATTAATGTCAGGACCCCGATTCCAAGTCACATCGACCCAGCCGGTAACACCTCATATTACTTTGCGACCTCACGCATGGTAACCCCACGGGTGTCGCCTTACCATGGCCCGGGACCGTTTGCGCCTTTTGGCTCACGTATATGATAGTGTCACTAGCATCCATATGATAGAGAACCCAGGCCGACATGGCTAGTCGTGAACCCATAGCGGCACTAACCTATGAGGACAGGCATACATGAATCACATCGAGCATGTCGGTCATCAACGTGTGATTCCGGGCTGTAGCACTGGGCTAACAGGACTCCGGTAACCCGGGCTGTAGCAGGCTAGGCAGGACTCCGGAAGTCACCGCGTGACATTTCCCCGAAGGGACAGACATAGGAACGAGGTGAATCATATGCCGGCCAGTCAAGTGTTCCAAGTAGTAGTGCTGGGCTAGCAGGACTCCGGTGAACCGGGCTGTAGCGGACTACTATCGCTCAGAAGCACTAGACTACATTTCCCCATATGATAGGCTGCCAAGGATAAACAACTAGATTGTCGGATCCCACTCATACCAAGCATTTCAATCATACACACAATATGCCCGATATGAGTAAATACAACATGGCATCACAGCAAAACTCTACAACTCAAGTACTTTATTTAGAAGGCTCCGAGGAGCCATACATATCATCCATACAGGTAGGGGTCACATGACCCGACGCTCAAGTCATACAAACATACAAGCACATGCGGAAGCAAAGTAGTTTGAGTACAGACACTAGAAAGAAAGAAGGCTTGACGAAGCCTATCTATCTACATCGACCCTTCACAAGTCTTGGATCACCACCTGGGTGATAAGTCACTCGTCAACGTCGAGGTCTACATAGAACCCATCGGAGGGGTTGGTGTTGTCGTCTGAAAACATTATTTAAAGCAACATGAGTACGGAGGTACTCAGCAAGTCTTACAATAGAATCCTACAATACATGCACATTCTCAAGAAGGTAGTGGAGTTATTGCAGCAAGCCAGCTTTGACTCTTGGCTAAGCTATCCTACGTCAGACACAACTTGTAAATGATTTGTCGCACACGAGTCCACTATCACCAACACAATACTCCACCGTGGATCCTCTCTCGCCAACCTACGAGAGGGCCATCCGTGGTACTCACACTTATCTTGAGGCTTTTAGTAGTATCCATTTACTTGTCTATGAACTGTATTGGTGACCAAGTAGTCCTTTACCGCGGACGCGGCTATTCGAATAGTTTCATACCCTGCAGGGGTGTACTTCTTCACACATGCTTCCACCACTTAGCGTCTGCACACGTCATGTGCTCGGCAGACTTCAAGCGAAAGACGACGTGGGTGTAGACCATGACCTAACCAACCACACCAGTCTCTAGTCCAGGTTTATCGCCTATTCGGGTTCCATCCGCAAGGAGATCCGGCCGGGGTGTCTTCAACGGCCCCAAACGATGTGTGCAAGGTTTCCGAGACACCAAACAGGCGAATCGGTACACCGTGCCACGTGCCTACCGCAACACAGCCCACCCCTATGGTCAGTGCTACATGCGGCCCCCAGCAACTACAAACACCAGAAACTACTTGCAACTCCTGGACAGAGGACGAGAGGGGTCGGTAAGTCGAGCGGGGTCATATTTCAGGGCCCAATGTGTGGTAGTAGCTAAGTCTTAAATCACACACACAGATCTCAGTTCTTAAGGACGGCCTCAATGAAACAACCCACCATGTACTCCTACATGGCCTCTCATCGATTCCTTTACTAAATCGTATTCAACACTTTCACACTCTCGACACCGACACAACCTTTCACTCTAGTTCATCATCCCGATGAGCCAGACCTTACACAACTCTAAGCATAGCAAGCATAGCATGGTAGGAAACACACACATATGGCTCAATCAACTCCTACACATGCTAGTGGGTTTCATCTAGTTACTGTGGCAATGACAGGTCATGCAAAGGAAGTGGGTTCAAGTACCGCAATACACAGCAGTTTGAATCGCGTTGTCTTAATGCAGTAAACGAGAGCAGAAGCGAGAATCATGGGTTTGTATCGGAATGATCAACGGGTTGCTTGCCTGATGGAGTGGTAGTGGGATACTGCCCTTCAGTTGGATACTCGTGAATATCCTCGGAGGCAGAACCTACCACGAAGAACACATCGGAACACAATCAACACATGAAGATATGCAACAATATGATGCATGCTAAGACATGGCAATATGAATGTGTCTTGGCCTAATGCAAGCTATACCAGAAAGGAATGTGCTTATTTGAACCAAAGGTTCAAGTGTTAGTTCATTTACATAGCCATTTAAGTGCATCATCTTGTATTGCTTAAATAGCAAGGTTAACTTGTCCTGACATGCATGAAATCAGTACCAGTGGATAGATTGGATTTTTCTGATCAAATTTCATATATAAATCTTTGCATTTGGAGTTACAGATTAATTTCTATGAATTTTTGAAGTTTGAACTATTTTCTGGAATTTCCTGTATAAGAATAATTCCAGTAAATCAATTACTGCGTCAGCATTACGTCAGGATGATGTGAGAGGTCAACGGGGTCGTCCAGGTCAAACTGACCAACGGGTCCCGCGTGTCAGTAGTTAATTAAACTAACTAATTTTAATTAAAACTAATTAGGTTTAGTTAGCAAAGGGGGGGCCCACTTGTCATTGACTCAGAGGAGTCAACCTGAGCCCACACAGTCCACGTCAACGGTCAAACCCGCCGGCGTTTAGCCGCCGGCAAGGCTAGACGCGGTGGTGGAAGTGCATTAGTGCACTCCGGCGACCAAATGGACGGCGGAGGGCACCTACGGGTAGCTGGGGACGAGCCCCAGCGTTTGGTGGTGGCGGCTAAGCTCGGGGTAGCCGGAAACGTCGCCAGCGACGAGCTAGGCGGTCGCCGGAGTCGGGTGAGGACGGGTCCGAGGCTGTGGGGCACAGCGAGGTGCGTGGAGTGGGGCGTTGTGCTCCTGGGGATGCGGTGAAGTCATTAGACTAGGTGGCATGGCTAGAGTTTGGCCGGAGACACGTCGGCGACGAGCTCCGCGGCGATGCATGCGAGTGAGCTTCGTGTAGTAGCTACGGTGCACGAGAGGGAAAACAGAGAGGATTGGGAGGTGCAGCAGCTCACGGCGGTCACGTAGGAGCAAACGGCGCGGTCGGGGACGAGCTGATGCGGCGGCGACGGCGAAGGGGATCTGCGGCGGTGCTCGGTGAAGATGAGGTCGAAGAAGACGAAGTAGGGCTCGCGAGCGCTCGGGGCTCGGCCTGCTCGACGGAGTCGACGACGGCAGAGTTGTTGGACACGGTGGCTCGGTAGAGGGACGACGGTGGACGCGGTTTCACGGTGGCGCGGGCACAACAGCGTCGGCCATGGCGGAGGGAGAGCGAGGGAGAGAGGCAGGGGGCGAATGGAGGTGTCCAGCGGTTCGGGGTGGCGACGTTGAGCCTGTCCAGACCAGCAAGGCGGCGAGGGGAGGAAGCAGGGCGGCGGCCAGCTGCGTGGCGCGCGCTGAGCTCGCCGTCGAGCACCTGGCTGCCTGCCTGGCGGGGACGAAGCAGCTGGCTGGCATGGGCCAGCATAGCGCTGGGCCGCCAGGTGGTCCGACTGATGGGCTGTGGCCAGGTTAGTTTCCCTCTCTCTCTCTCTTTTAGTTCATGTTTTTCTATTTTTCTGTAGGTTTGTGGCATTATTAAAAATAGCTAGGTACTTCCAAAAATCCTGGATTTAACCATGGGCTATGTTTAGAATATATCCAACACCCTACACTTATTTCCAGAATTATTTGAACATTTAAAATATTTACTAGCATTTAAATGTCCAAAAGCAAATTACTTTTGATTTAAGCCAGTGACCTTCTGTTGTCCTAGAAAATTGTGCACCAATTTTGCCAGAGGTTATAACCCAAGACAAAGATGGTGAACATTTTAGAAGGGCATTTCAGGTTCATTGAAAATATTTTTAGTAAACCCTAGTTGATTTCAGGGGGGTGCTGGGGGTTCTGCTTACCCATTTCAAGTTTCTGTTGAAAGTAAACATGATGCAGCACTCTAATGCATGGTCTAGCTAGGATGTGACAATTAATGAAACCAAGGGTACGACACAAACTCCAAACCAAGCTTGGTGTTCAAAGCAAAATGATACGATGAGGAAGACCGATGTAAACTTATCTCATCGTCAAAAATTGTGCTCCGGGAAGGACCAGGTAGCACAGTTAAAATTTAGCACGATAATGATATAGCCGATCAAGCTTGGGATGACTTGAAGGATTATTAAACTCGTAAGAAACTAAAATTAATTAGAGTTATTGAATCAGAGTGCGGACTCGATTCACTATTCGGTGTTGCCGGTTGACAACAACCCAGAACCCAGGAAAATTGGAATCGGTGAGAAATAACAGTAGATGAAGAGCCCATAAGAACTTATGAAGTTCCATGATATTCTCAAGATACCAGAGTGTAATACTCGATGGTAGATCAAAGTAAAGGTTGGATAGGTGTATTGATCTCCAAAAGACAAGTACTTTAACTTGTTCGAGAAAAGGGGTCAAAGGGGAACAATATGGTCAGAACCACATTTGTAGATGATCAAACCACAGATACAAGAACTTATAACAAGTGGGTAACTATTTTACGAGAAGCTTCCATGATAAGATCTGCATCGTGTCCATGGGCATGAACGCAAGGTACAAGGTCGACTCCCACTTCTTCAATGTATACCCTTCCATTCACCTCTCGATCTTGATAATGTTGTAATGTTGAAATTTTATCTGATGAAAAAGCCAGTAGAGTATAACCCGCATAATCTTCAGGTTCACACTATTTATAGATGGCATAGGTTCAATCCATCAGGGCATCTTATGAACATATATGATACATCTCCAACGTATCTACTTTTCCTAACGCTTTTCCTCTTGTTTTGGACTCTAATTTGCATGATTTGAATGAAACTAACCCCGGACTGACACTGTTTTCAACAGAACTACCATGGTGTTGCTTTTGTGCAGAAATAAAAGTTCTCGGAATGGAACAAAACTTTACGAGGATTTTTTATACAATAAATAAGAGTTTCTGGAGGCAAGATCCACCAAAGGGGCACTTGGGTGGGCACAACCCACCAATGCGCTCCCCCTCCTGGCGTGCCCACATGGGTTGTCCCCACCTGGTGGCCCCTCAGACCCTGAAACCGACGCTATAAAATCCTATTTTTTCTGGGGAAAAATCAGGGAGAAAGAATTATCGCGATCCACGAGACGAAGCCGCCGTCACCTCCAATTCTTCATCAGGAGGCCAGATCTGGAGTCCATTCGGGGACCCGGAGAGGGGGGGGGTCTTTGTTCTTCATCATCACCAACCCTTCTCCATCGCCAATTCCATGATGCTCCACACCAGGAGTGAGTAATTCCTTCGTAGGCTCACTGGTCGTTGAGGAGTTGGATGAGATTCATCATGTAATCGAGTTAGTTTTGTTAGGGCTTCATCCCTAGTATCCACTATGTTCTAAGATTGATGTTACTATGACTTTGCCATGCTTAATGCTTGTCACTTAGGGCCCGGGTGCCATGAACTCAGATCTGAACCGTATATGTTATCATCATTAATTATATCCATGTTCTAGATCTTATCTCACCTACTACGTGTTATCATCCGGCAACCCTAGAGTGACTATAGTCGGGACCACTCCTGGTGATGTCTGTAGTTTGAGGAGTTCATGTATTCACTATGTGTTAATGCTTTGTTCCGGTTCTCTATTAAAAGGAGGCCTTAATATGCCTTAGTTTCTAATAGGACCCCGCTGCTGATGAGCCACAAGTATAGGTGATCAATTGTAGCTCTTTTTGATAAGTAAGAGTGTCGAACCCAACGAGGAGCAGAACAAAATGACAAGTAGTTTTCAGCAAGGTAATGTCTGCAAGTGCTGAAATTGTAAGTAGCGGAGTAGTTTGATAGCAAGATAATTTATAACGAGAAAGTAATGATAATAGTAACCAAATGCAGCAAGGTAGCCCAATCCTTTTGAGGCAAAGGACAGGCCAAAACGGTCTCTTATGATAAGCAAAGCGTTCTTGAGGGTACACGGGAATTTCATCATGTTGGTTTAATTTGTGTTCGGTACTTTGATAATTTGATATGTGGGTGGACCGGTGCTTAGGTGCTGTTCTTACTTGAACAAACCTCCTACTTATGATTAGCCCTCCCACAAGCATCCCCAACTACAAGAAAAGTATTAAGAATAAATTCTAACCATAGCATTAAACTTTTGGATCCAATCGGTCCCTTACAGAATAGCGCATAAACTGGTGTTTAAGCTTTTGTCACTCTCGCAACCCATCATCTTATTGCCACCCCACAATGCATTCCCTTAGGCCCAAATATGGTGAAGTGTCATGTAGTCGATGTTCACATGACACCACTAAGGGAATCACAACATACATACTATCAAACTATCGAACACATATCAAATTCACATGATTACTTGCAACATGATTTATCATGTGTCCTCAAGAACAAAAGTAACTACTCACAAATGATAAACATGCTCATGATCAGAGGAGTATTAAATAGCATATTGGATTTGAACATATAATCTTCCACCAAATAAACCATATAGTAATCAACTACAAGATGTAATCAACACTACGTACACTAAAAAAAGACACATCCGTGACATTTTGGGCCGAATAAAAAAATTCGGTCATACTTATGACACTTCTATGATGATAATTGTGACAAAACCCGGCATTATCATAGATGTGGTGGGGTCCTACTTCTATGACAAAAAATCATGACAGAAAATGGGCTTTTCGTCCTGGACAGGCCAGAGATGCAGCTGCATGACATTCTTTGGGCCGTCCATGACGAAAAAAATCATGGTAGAAGCGAGGGCGAGGAAAATATCGGGTTGTTCCCGGTTACGGTGGGTGGTCGGGGCCGAGCGATGCGCGTTTCTCTCGTACACGCACGCGCGTGGGTGCGAGGCATTGGGCTCTAACTGAACCCGAGCGAGGCATTGGGCTCTAACTGAATCCGAGTGATTCCAGTGCAGGCTACGCGTTACTGAACCCAAGCGATCGATCGATGGCTGTTAACTGAACCCGGTCGAGCGATTTCTTCACTACTGCTTCTAACTGAAGCCGCACGATGCTGCCTCTGGATGAACAGTGAGCGTTGCTAGGGTTTTTGGATTAACAGTTCCCGGTGAGGATGGATGAATATGACCCCGTGGTGTTGCCTCTGGATGAACAGGACCCCAGTCGATCGAGCCGGTTGGGGCTAGATGAATAGGACCCCGTGGAGGGCGAGATGAACAGGACCACCCCGTGGAGGGCAGGATGAACAGCAGATGGTGGAGGGCTGGATGAACAGTAGCCCGTGGAGTGGTGGTTGCACAGGAGCCCATGGAGAGGGCTGGTTGAATAGTAGCCGATGGAGTAGCGCGCGGTGGAGGCTGGATGAATAGGAGCCCGTGGATGAACAGTCGCAGGTGGGAGCTGGAGGAGGTCGATGGTGCATGAACAGTAGCCCGTGGAGGCTGGAGGGAGTCGACGGTGGAGATGAATACTATCCCGTGGAGTCCCGTTTTGAGGTCCGCCACACCCCTCCCGATGAACAGGACCCCCATTTCGACCGTAGCGCTCCAATACAAGTCCGTTTCCTCCGTTTTACGGTACGCCATACCACTCCCGATCAACAGGACCCCCGTTTTGACCATAGGAGGTCCGTTTCCTCCGTTTTGCGGTACGCCAGACCCCTCCCGATGAACAGGATCCCGTTTCGACCGTGGTCGGTTGAACACAAGGCCGTTTCCTTTGTTCTGCGGTATGCCAGGCCTCGTTTCCATCGGCTGTTCCGTCCAAGCCCTCCCGATGAACACGACGACGCATTCCGTTCCATCCCAGCCGGTTGGCTCCCCATGAACACGACGACGACGTTGTTTCTCTGTTCCGACCTAGCCATGTACACGAGCCCTGGCCGTACGTACGCGCGAGTAGGCGTTCGTGACCCCACCCGTATGTAACATACATGGTCGTATTTACTTTCTTGCACCCTAGCCGTTGTACGTAGGCGTACATGCTACGTGCGTGCCTCTACTACGACACATGCGCGCCTCTACATCGACCAGTATGTACGTACACGTTCGCGACCAGAATGACAACGCTACGTACCCTTCGACCAGGTGGGTCCTGACTGTCAGGCAATTCCTTGCGTCCGAAATGTAGCTAGTGGGTCCCAGCAGTCAGGGGGCGAATCGTTTTCCTTGCCCGGACGCACTTCCTTGCGTGCGAAGATGTAGCTGGTGGGTCCCAGCAGTCAGGGGAAACGTTTTTTTTGTGAAATATAGTGGCCCGTCCGGTGGGTCCCCACTGTCAGGTGGAGGAATAATTATTTTGCGCGTAATAAGGAGGCACTTCCTTGCTGCGGCAGTGGACCCAGTTGTCAGCCTGTCCACGTACAGTACTCTTCCGATGGAAGTCGTTCCTTGACCACGTTGACCACGCCACGCCGAGAGCACCAGGGCGGTGTACAATGGCGAGGCCTAGGAAGGGGACGACGTGGAGCCAGGTAAGACGCGGTAGTGGATGCCCACGCGTAGAGGAGTATGAGGGTTCACTGGTTCGCTGCGGTGTGAGAGGCTGCCGTCACCGCAGAACAACATGGGTTGTGGGTGAGTAGAGGGATGGCCTGGCCAGCGGTGGGAGTAGTAGGGGGCGGTGAGGCCTCCGCCGCATCGCAGCCGGCCACGAGAGGCAGGAGCACAAGGCACGACCGACGCTAGTTTTGGTGGCTGGAGCAAGAAGACGAGAGGTTTGAAGAAGCACTACGGCTGTTGGATGGACATCGTACGGTCACTGGAGCTAGAATCGTGCATATTGACTAAGTTGAGAAAGCCCTCCGTCCCCGTCAACTTAGTAGGCCCACAAGTCAGCCTGCCACTATATTGGGTCCCAGCTAGCAGGGGAGTATTCATTTTTTTGTGCGTAATAAGGAGGCACTTCCTTGCGTGCAAAGATATAGCTGGTGGGTCCAAGCTGTCAGCGGCGGTAACGTTTTGTTCAAGAAATGCAAAGGCCCTTTCGGTGGGTCCGAGATGTCAGGTGGAGGAATCATTATTTTGCGCGTAATAAGGAGGCATTTCCTTGCGTGCGGCCATGGACCCAGCTATCAGCCTCTCCACGTAGAGTCCACTTCAGATGCATGTCGGTCGTTGACCATGTTGACCAGACCGTGCCGAGAGCACCAGGGCGGTGGACGACAGCGCGGCCTAGGAAGGGAACGACACGGAGGCATGGAAGACTCGGCAGTTGTTTCCCACGCGGAGGGGAGGACGACTGTACGAGGGTTTACTGGTTCGTCTGCCGTCGCCGGAGAATAACAGCTGGTGTGGATGAGTAGAGGGATGGCTAGGCCAGCGATGGGAGTACGGTGGGGCGGTGAGGCCTGCGCGGCAGCATAGCATGCCGTAGGGAGGAGGGAGCAGGCAGTCCCGCCGGTGCTTGTTTGAGTGGCTGGAGCAGGAAGAGCAGAGATTGAAGAAGCACGACGGCCGTTGGATGGAAATATAACAGTCACTGCTTGTGCGTCAACTTTTTTTAGGAAAGGCTCAAATCTGTGGAAAACAACATACATCCCATATTTCTAATAATTTACAACCCATGTGCTAATTCTTAAGGGGTTTTTGGAGCCCATATTCTTTTTGTTAGCATTACAGCCCATATTGTGGCCACGGTTAAAAAATTATACGAAATTTTGCATATTTCAGTGCGGTCCGAATTGTTTTTAATCCCGAAATTTCCAGTCACATTCAAACTGATTTTAAAATAAATGTATATTAATATAAAATCCAACAAATTGTCCATGCATAAAAATCAATGCAATTTAAAATCTCGAAATGAAAAAAAGAAATTTGAAACTAATTGCCGGTTTGATGTGTTTTAAAAATGTACAACCCATTTCTCATTACTGATAGGTCATTTTCTCGGCAAGCCGAATGAGGCTCTCCTCGTCTTGAAAGATTCGCAGCCCAACAGGCCTGACAAAGTGACTTACTTGGCAAATCAGAAAAAAACTGGGCTGTGGCCATGGACCCAGCTGCGAGCCTCTCCACGTATCGTTGACCACATTGACCACGCCGCGGCGAGAGCACCAAGGCGGTGGACGACGGTGAGGCCTAGGAAGGGGACGACATGGAGCCGGGGAAGACGTGGCAGTGGATGCCCATGCAGAGAGGAGTATGAGGGTTCACTGGTTCGGCTATGGCATGAGGCTACCATCGCCGCAGAATAACAGAGGGTGTGGGTGACTAGAGGGATGCCCTGGCCAGCGGTGGGAATAGTAGGGGGCGGTGAGGCCTCCGTGGCTTCACAGCCGGCCACGGGAGGCAGGAGCATGTGGCATGACCGGCGCTGCTTTGGGCGGCTGGAGCAAGAGGTTGAAGAAGCACTATGGTCGTTGGATGGACATCGTACGATCACTGGAGCTAGAATCGTTCATATTGACTAAGTTCACAAAGCCCTCCGTCCCCGTCAACTTAGTAGGCCCACAAGTCAAGCACCCACTATGGTGGGTCCCAGTTATCAGGGGGTATTCATTTTTTTGTGCGTAATAAGGAGGCATTTCCTTGCGTGTGAAGATATAGCTGGTGGGTCCGACCTGCCAACGGGGGGAACATTTTTTTCGCGTAATACAAAATCCCTTCCCACATACAGTCCACGCACAGTGCGTAATAAGGATTAACTTTCCTTGCGTGCGACCATGGACCTCGTGGGTCCCAGCCGTCAGGCTCTCCACGTACAGTCCTCTTCCGATTACTCTCGTATGTTGACCACGCCACGCCGAGCGCACCGAGGCGGTGGACGACGGTGAGGCCCTAGACTGGAACAACCCAGAGATGGGGAAGACGCGGTAGTGGAGTCGCAGACGGAGAGGTGTGGGAAACTTGACTAGTTCGGGTGTGGGGTGGGCCTACACTCGGCAGAGAGTAACAGGAGGTGCAGAGTGGAGGGATGGCCTAGCCGTCGGCGGGGTAGCGTTTCACTGACGAGTACAAAACAACACCGCTGGAGGCCGGAGACTGGAGCAAGCAGTCCCGGCAGCGCTGGGGGGAAGAAGACGGGAGATTGAAGAAGAATGTCGGCCGTTGGATGTAAATCCAACTTCTTCTTAGGCTTCGACCTACTGGCCCACATGTCAGCCAGTCCATTTGTTTTTTTGTCCATTTGGTGGGCTGGGTGAAACAATGATCTAGCATCTATGAAGCCCGTTTATATATATATATATGGTAGAATTTAAAGCCCATTTGCATTATTCTCGAAATCCGCAGACTTTCTGGGCTGGGTGAAAATATCATGTTGGGCTAGACGGAGAAATGTTATAAAAACATAAACACATGATTGCACGTCTATTACTGCATTGGTCAGTAAAATATTTGCAAGCTTATGTACGCAATCACTAGGAGTTAACTTGCCAAGTTATATATAAACAATTATTATTATTATTTTGTAAGAACTTTCAACTTACGAAATAAAATATCATTTAAATTTGATGAGTTAATAGCACGTGGGGTATTATTATTTTTTAGGCTAGACATGGGACAATTAAGTTGGTTCTAGGGAAAACTACTAGGAGAAAACTTAGTTTACATCAAAAAAGAAAGTGGGAGAAAATTCAGATATAGGATTAATGAAAACGAAAAATAGAACTGAGCTATGCATCATCTTGAAAAAACAAGCATAACTTGGGCTGCTGATGTTATAGACAAGCTAGGTTGGGAGGCCCAGAGGCCGCTTGATACCTGTTGGATCCAAAAAATGTTGAAACATGTCGTGGGTTGCCCATGTTAAAAAACAAAACCTAGGCCATTGATCTGGTGGGTCCGGGACTGTCAGCATCTCGACAAACAGTTGTCTCCCGATTCCTCTTGTTTTGCTGATCATGTCGGGAACGACAGACAGCGGTGCCGCGGCTAGAGCACCAAGGAGGAGGACGACGTCGAGACCTCAGACCATATGAAGCAGCCCTGGGGGGCGTTCCCAGCTGGAAATGAAGCTTGAAGGACGTCACCTGAAGATGTCAAGGATGAAGTGGCGTTGGTGCAGCAGACTCGGTGGGCTGCGGAAGCCGATCATCACGAGCCCCTAGGCCCAGAGGCCTAAGGAGGCTCCGGAGGTGCTGGTGGCTCCTCTCGAATCGTCTCCATCTCCGCCAGGACCGCGGAATGCCTGTCTTCCTGAGTCTCCATGATGCCCCTCATGAGGCGCTGGTGTGCAGCAGCCACGCTAGGCAAGCCGTAAGGCATGCGAACATAGCTGCGGGGTGGGCCTCCGCAACGCCCTACCTGCAAGGGCCAGAGGCGCTCCATCATGGCGAACCGATTGAGCCCTGGTATGTCGCTGCAGACGCGCAACCCACCATCCTCGCCTGGATGGGGAGCCATAGCTGGTAGACGGCGGCAACCTCTCATGACTCTTGACTCCTGCAGTTCTCGAACGGCCTTGTTAACGAACTCCTGCTGGTCTGACCTTCCTTGCCCTGCTCCTACTTGAGGGAAACGTGCTTCGAGGCATGCCTCCACATGGTGCCCAAGCGCCTCCCTCGTGACCATGGCCAGGTCGGTGGCCCTCCAGGTTAGAGCCCCCGAGCCCTGCCTGAGGAGGGCGCCGGGCGCGCTTTCCTATGCGACGGAAGGAGGGTCCCCTTGGGCAGACGCGGGCACTGAGGGGCTTGCCTCCTGAGGGGCTAAGCCTGACGATGTCTTCTTCTTCTTGGGGGTGATCTCGGGAAGCCTCCTGCTTCCACGATCTGGGTCTTCCAGTGACGCGGCTTGAAAGGCTCGCTCCAGGGAACACACTACATCCTTTTCTTCACACGGCACCGTGATGACTCCGCCACTTCCTGGCATCTTGAGGATGTTGTAACCATGATGAGTCACGGCCATGAACTTGGCCAGCGCTGGGTATCCGAGGATGGCGTTGTATGGCAGGCGGATGTGAGCGACGTCGAAGTCGATGAGCTCGGTGCGGTAGTTGCTGCGGGCTCCGAAGGTGACAGGGAGGCGGACCTGCCCGATCGGGATCGTGGAACCGTCGATGACTCCGGAGAAGGGCTTGGTCGGCTGAAGCTGGTCATAGGGCACTTGAAGATTGTTGGATGTTTCCACGGACAGGACGTTGAGCCCTGCTCCACCATCGATGAGGGTCCTGGTGACCAATACGTTGCTGATGACTGGAGAGCAAAGCATCGGGAGGACCCCGGCTGTGGCCGAGCACTTGAGCTGATCTGCTGAGCTGAACATGATGGCGCACGCCGACCACTTGAGAGGGCATGTAGCTTCGAGCCTGGGGAGGACTTCATTCACTTCGCGGGCAAACTTCTTGAAGATGCGTTGGGAGGCTGGGGCTTGAGCTCCGCCCAGGATGCAGGCGATTGCACGTGGCTCCTGGAAGCCCCCAGCCCCCTCGTCTTGATGGTGGTCCTCGTTCCTCCTTGGCTGCGGTGGAAGTGGAGGGAGGCCTGCGTTGCCTTGTGGGAGGTCCTCACGAGGCTGATCCCTCCAGTCCCCCTCGCGAGGCAAGTATCGCCAGCGGTCCTCGCGAGGTTGGTCGCGCCACCCTTGGCGCGGGGCACGGTCTTCGCAGCGTCCTGGGTTCCTTGCTCCTCCTCGGCCGTAGCCCCGGTCGGCACGGTCAGGACGACGGCAGATCCTTCCTTCTCGCACTGCACGGAGTTCTTGGCATTCGTTGGTGTTGTGGGTGTGGAGGTCGTGGTACACACAGTACCGACTGCCCCTGGAAGATTCAGGTAGATCCTTGCCCCGCTTAGTGTCTGGTTCTGCCGCGAGCACGGCGGCCCCCTTGCGCTTCACGTCCTTGGCCTTGGGTTTCTTCTCTTCTGGGTCTGCGGCAGGCAGCTTGAGGAGGGAGAGACGCCCCTCCTCAGCCTTGGCGCACTTGGTCGCCAAGTTGAACAACTCCAGGGAGGTGCATAGGTCTTCATGCATCGCCAGCTCCTCCTTCATCTTGACGTCACCCACGCCATCGGAGAAGGCCAAGATGATGGCTTCCTCGGACACCCTGGGGATCTTGAGGCGCGCACTGTTGACGCGCTGGATGTACTTTTGCAGGGTCTCTCCGGGTTATTGCTTGACGCGGCGCATGTCGCTCACGGTAGGCGGCCGGTCACGGGTACCTTCGAAGTTGGCGATGAAGCGGGTGCACATCTGGTCCCAGGAGGAGATCGTGCCTGGGGCCAGGTTCAGGAGCCAGGCGCGAGCTCCTTCCTTGAGTGCCATGGGGAACCAGTTCGCCATGACCTTTTCGTCTCCACTGGCAGCTTCGATGCCCAGCTCATAGAGCTGGAGGAACTCTGCAGGGTCGGTCGTGCCGTCGTAGCGAGGAGGCAGGTCTGGCTTGAACTTGCCGGGCCACGCAACGCTGCGCAGCTCGGTGGTGTAGGCGCGGTAGCCTGCGGTGGCCACGGGAGGCTTCGGTTGAGGGAGAGCTTGGCCTTGCGGGTCCCCATGTGCTGCAGCTGGGCACAGTGCAGGGTCTTGACGTGCCGGAGCTGGAGCAGGGTCACGGCGAGCCGGAGCAAGAAGCGCCTGGGCAGCCTCTTGCAGTCGAGGGACTTCTTGGCAGCTCCGCTCTTGCTGGACTGGCGCCTGGCGGAGCGGGTTCCGCCCAGGGGCCACACGCCTTGCAGCCACGGCGTCTTCTTGGAGGGGAGGTGGCTGGTACGCCCCCGGAACTTCATTGCCAGTGCGTGGCGGAGTGCCCCCTACGGCGCGGAAGAGCTCGGCGACGCGGTCGAGCCACTCTTCGTAGACGTCGTCGACGGCATGGTAGCGCAGGAGCTCGTTTGCTGCGATGAGCGCAGCTGAAGCCTCCAAGGGTGCGCGGAGCGCGCGGGACGAAGAGCCAGCTGGTGCGACTGATGGAGTAGCGGTGCGGCCGTCGTGCCGCACGGACAGGTGCTGAGACGACGCTTGCTGCTCGTTCCCCGCCGAGCCGGTGGCGGCGTTGATGGCGGGCGACGGGGAACGATGGGGACGCCCACTGACGGGGGCCGTCTGGGCGACGCGGGAAGCGATGGCGGCCCGGCGCTCGGCGCGGGCCCGACGAGCGTCAGACATGGACGCGATGGTCGGCAGAGAGCGAAGCGGTGGAAGACAAATTCCGGCACGCCCCTACCTGGCGCGCCAAATGTCGGATTTCGGGTTCCGGCAGACCCTTGAGGTTCGAACTCTGGGGTGTGCGCAGAGATTATGCCCTCTACCTCTCCGTCTCGCAAGGATCTAAACTACCAAAGGAACAACACAAAAGACACAGAGTTTATACTGGTTCGGGCCACCGATGTGGTGTAATACCCTACTCCAGTGTGGTGTGGTGGATTGCCTCTTGGGCTGGTGATGAAGAACAATACAGAGGAGAACAGCCTCGCGAGGGTCTGTTCTTGGTTAGGGGGACGAACTACTAGGGGGAGTCCAGCCGCCCTTCTTTCTCTCTCTCTCTTCGCTCGCTCGGATTCTAAGTTCTACTAGCCTATCGCTCGATGCCAGATTCCTCGATTGATCGATCGATCGATCCCCCTACCCTGGGGTTGGCTAGTCCTATTTATAGGCAAAGGCCCTGGGCCTCTTCCCTAATATTGAGCGGGAAGGGCGCCAACAAATGGCCAATTCGAAGGGGAATGTCTGGTACACTTATCCTGACTAAAGTTGGTCCTCGCCTGCCAAAGGTCCTGTGGTGACGCCGTTCTGGGCTCCACGATGACCTCCTTCCCACCGTTGGACTGGTCTTGGTCTCGTTGCACCGAAATGGATGCCTTTGCTTGATCCTCTCGCCTGCGCTTTCCCCCTTTGCACCAAAGAGGAAAGGGAGGACACTACGCGAGCTGGTGCCCGCCTGGCGCCCTTGGTCGTCATGGCTTGCGTCATGGGCACCTCGTGAGGTACCCTGCCTTGATCTCTCCGCCTCCTCATGAGCCAGCCTGACGAGGTCGTGCCTGAGGAAGCGCTGTGTCGTCCGCCCCGCGAGGCTTGGCCCCTCGCGAGGGTCTTGGGTCTTGTGTTGATGAGGTTGGGCTGCGCTGGGACTCCTTTGAGCCACGCCGCAGGCCGCAGGCAGGCAAGTCTAGGGACCCCCGTTCCCAAAACGCCGACATCGTTGCCACGCATCGACCAGATTGTTGACTCCACGGCTGGGTGTGATCTGTTGTCATTCCTCTCCGGCTACCACCAGATCTTCATGACAAGAGAAGACGAAGAGAAAACATCATTCATCACCCCATGTGGTACGTATTGTTTCATGCGGATGCCTTTCGGGTTGAAGAGTGCTGGTTTGACGTTTGCAAGGGCAGTCCAGATTGGTTTTGAACCCCAGCTCCATAGAAATATGGAAGCTTATATGGATGACATATTGGTCAAAACCAAGGACAGGGCAACCCTCATACCAGATTTGACAGAAACATTTGCAGACTTGCGCAAGATCAATCTCAAGCTGAACCCTGAGAAGTGTGTCTTTGGCGTCCCGTCCTGCAAGCTTCTCGGGTTCTTTGTGTCACAGCGTGGGATAGAGGCCAACCCGGACAAGATCAAAGCTATAGAGGAGATTGAAGCACCCAAGCGAATCAAGGATGTGTGTCGGCTTGCTGGTTGCGTCGCCGCCATGGGCAGGTTCATTTCCAAGTCTGCCGAGCGCGCCCTTCCCTTTTTCAAGATCCTGAAAAAGACGGGCCCGATGGAGTGGACGCCAGAAGCCGAAGCAGCATTGCAAGATTTGAAAAAGTACCACTCCTCCTCGCCGATACTAGTTGCGCCGAGGCCATAGGAGCCGTTGCTGCTATACCTGGCGGCAACGAACCAGGTGGTCAGCGCCTCACTAGTGGCGCAGAGAGAGGTTGACGACGAGGTAATGGCAGCGACAGAGCCCGACACCACCAATGCAGAGACGACACAGCCAGTTGAAGTGCCGCCGAAGAAGAAAATGATGCAGCACCTGGTCTACTTTGTTAGTTCCCTCCAGCAGGGGGCTAGATCAAGGTACTCCGGCATGCAGAAACTGCTCTTCGGCCTTCTTATGGCCCCAAGGAAGCTGCGTCACTACTTCCAGGCACACAAGATCACTGTCGTCACTCGTCTCCCTCTGCAACGGATATTGCACAATCCAGATGCAACGTGAAGAATTGTGGAATGGGCACTGGAGCTGTCCAGCTTTGGCCTCAAGTTTGAAAGTACTTCGACGATTCAGAGCCGATTCCTGGCGGAGTTCATTGCAAAATGGTCCGTAACACCTGACGAAGAAGCCCAAGAGACTGCTCTCCCCGGCAAGGAGGCAAGTTGCGATTGCATCATGTACTTTGATGGAGCTTTCTCCTTACAGGGCGCCGGGGCTGGCGTACTGCTTGTCGCGCCCACCGGAGAGCACCTCAAGTACGTGATCCAGATGCACTTCCCCAGGGAGGCGTCAACCAACAATACGGCAGAGTACGAAGGGCTCCTTGCCGGTCTCAGGATCGCGGCAGACCTCGGAATCAAGAAACTCATCGTTAGGGGTGACTCGCAGCTTGTCGTCGAGTAAGTCAACAAGGATTACCAGAGCCCGTTGATGAAGGCCTACGTCGATGAAGTGAGAAACCTAGAAGAGCGTTTCGACGGTCTACAGGCTGAACACGTTCCTCGAGCGGAGAATGATATCTCCGATTACCTGTCAAAACGCGCTGCCCTCAAGCTACCTGTGGAACCAGGTACCTTTGTGCTTCAGCTAACTCAGCCATCCGTTGATCCATCAACAGAGCAGAACAAGCGGAGGAAATTAGGGCCCGGCAAGTACCTTCTCGTCGAGCTCCCCGGGGCCGCCGGCAAGGATGTTGCCGGGGACACTGAGCCCGCCACGGGACGGCTAGCTCCGACGGAGCGTCAAGCACTTGCCGTCGAGACAGCTGCTCCTATGGCGGAGGAAATACCTTTAGTCCTCGACGTCGAGCTCCAGGCTCCAGCGTGGGCACAACATACCGTCCGATTCCTCCAAACAGGGGAACTTCCTAAGGAGCAGGAAGAAGCGGAAAAAGTAGTCGGTCGCTCTACCATGTACCAGTTCGTCGATGACATCCTGTACAAAAAGAGGCCGAACAGTGTGAAATTGAAGTGTATCCCTCGGGAGGAAGGACTGGAGCTGTTGGCGGAGATACACAGAGGCATATGTGGATCCCACATCGGGTCAAGGGCCCTGCCGGCAAGGCATTTCGGCAAGGCTTCTTCTGGCCCACCGCCATCTAGGATGCGACGACACTAGTCACCAAATATGAAGCGTGTCAGTTCCATTCAAAGAAGCTTCATCAGCCAGCTCAAGACCTTCAAACCATTCCTCTCTCCTGGCAATTCTCGGTCTGGGGGCTCGACATACTGGGCCCTTTCCCCCGCGCTGTCGGGGGCTTTGAGTACTTGTATGTTGCAATCGACAAGTTCACAAAGTGACCGGAGGTGGAGGCAGTGAGGAAGGTCACAGCTCAGTCAGCTGTCAAGTTCTTCAAGGGACTAGTGTGCCGTTTTGGCGTACCCAACAGGGTTATCACCGACAACGACACACATTTCGCAAGCCGCACCTTCGTGCAATATACCCAAGACCTCGTTATCAAAGTCTGTTTCGCTTCCGTTGCTCACCCGCGAAGCAATGGTCAAGATGAGAGGGCAAATGCTGAAGTACTGCGAGGCTTAAGGACCAAGACCTTTGACAGGCTGCACAAGAGTGGAAGGCGCTGGATTGATGATTTGCCGACGGTTCTTTGGTCGATCAGGACGATGCCAAATCGAGCCACCGGCCAGAAACCCTTTGCCCTAGTATACGGGGCAGAAGCAGTTCTCCCCACTGAACTCATATACAGGTCACCTCGAGTGCTCGCTTATGATGAGCTTGAGGAAGAGCAACTGTGGCAAGATGACGCAGTGCTCCTTGAGGAAGATCGTCTTCGGGCGGCTATCAGAGCAGCATGCAACCAGCAAGCCTTGCGCCGCTACCATAGCCGCAAGGTTTATGCCCGAAGCCTTGAGGAAGGCGACCTTGTCCTTCGGCGCGTTCAATCGGCCAAGAATTCCAACAAGTTGACGCCAATGTGGGAAGGCCCTTATCGGGTAATACGAGTCACCAGGCCCGGCGCAGTCCGCCTGGACACCGAAGATGCCGTTCTGGTGAGTAACTCCTGGAACATTGAGCATCTTCGCAAGCTTTACCCGTGAGGCGCGGCTTGCCGGGCCCCCCGGCAAGCCACCTTTTGTACAAGCATTGCCGATGATGCATGTAACCCTTTGTACAAAGCCAGGCGCAGACCCTGAGCATAAATAAATGAAGCGCTGGCGCCCTAAGTTATACCATGCATGCTAGGTCGAGTCTCGTCCTTGGTTAGGGTTGATAGTGCTTAGCGGCGACTAACCCGTAGCTTAGAGCTCGAGTGTGCGTCTCTTTGCCATTCTTTTGTCTTCTTTTGTTCGCAGGACTCACAGATATCCTTGCCGGATCACTTGATGACCAAAAAGAGAAGAGGGGCAGACCAGCATCTAGACCCCGGTGAGCCAGTATTGCCGGGGGTTGCAAGTGCAAAGATTCACCCACGGTAAACCACAGTTGCCGGGGGCTACAGCTTCAGATAAGTTCTTCATCCCTTATCATGCATTCCCTTTTGGACTGAGGTATGTGAAACCTCGTTCCTTCCTAAAGCTACCGTGCTCCCCTAAACTCTAGGCCCTAGGGCTCGTTCCTGGGGCCAGGTTTGGTGGTAGTCGCGGCATCGGAAGGATGAAACAAGGAGCCTGAACTCACCTCATCCCTGCCTCCGCCAAAAGCGTGAGAAAGGTCGAGCAACATGGGAAGACGGCAAGGCCTGCTGCCGGGCAAGGAAATGTTTATCTTACAGAGATCAAGGATTTACTCGTTGTCGTGGGTTCTACCCACAAACAAATGACCCGGCAAGCATCCCTTTTTCATTAAAAACATTCCACTCAGGTACAGTCCATAGGGAATGAAAAACATGAATGATGGGATTACAAGTTTTAAATTCAGCTAAGGCCCGAAGGCTTACAAACTAAAAGGAGATAAGGTGCCCATAACACCTTTCTTGTCCCTCTCCTCAGGAGGCAGGTCAAGGAGGCGAAAAGGACAAAAGGAGCACCTAGGCGACGTGCGAGCGGCAGAAGGCACCAGGAAAACATCCCGACGGCCACCTCCACGGGAAGCTGGTGATGATGATGATGGTAGAAGAGCTGGAAGACAAGGAGGCAAGACCGGCAATACGCGACGAAGGCGTCGATGCCCACGTACTCCGAGCTGACGGCCCGCCATCCGCCTTCCCGCACTTCCTACGCCAGCCACCCAAGGAGACGGCCACGAGGAGTTGGTGGGGGCTCGGTGCAGATGCTGCTACTGCCAACATCACCCCAGGATGACGGGACCGACGCCTAGTCGGACCCATGATCCTGCCGCCTACCACCCTCGTCGCCGGTGTCGCTGTCCTCCTCGTCACTCTCGCCCGAGGAGGAATCTTCATCATCGGAGGAGCTCTCCACGTAGCACTTCAGGCGAGTTCCAAAATCGCCGAAGACCTTGACGGAGAGAAGGCCGCCCTCCATCAGCTTAAAATGGAGAGTGAACCCCTCTGCCAGGCAGTGGATACGAGCAAACGTCTTCCATCCCCGACGAAGATACATCACGTGAGGGGCTGGGAAGTCGAAGAGAACCCACGTACCGCTGATCCCACAGCACCTCATGTGCAGCCGCAATGACTCCGGCGGATCTAGCTCCATCTCCCGCGCGAATGGGGTCGGGAGACGAAGGCGACGGCAAGGCGGCTGGCGCAGCCTGACGAAGAACTCGCAAGGGTCATCCCCAACGTGGCCCTCCATGGGGGGAGGAACTGCTGGCGGAGGCGAGGCCGGTGCGCCACCCCGTCCTCCTCTTCCCCGAGTGCCTCGGCCTCGCCCACGGCCTCGCCCCCTCCCCCTTCCCCTCGCGGCTGGATCTGCCACCGCAGGCGCAGGAGAAGGAAGGATGCGTTGTCGAGTGGTGACCCTCGCCGCCACCATTGAAGGACCAGGATTCCCTCTCTCCATGGCGGATGGAGGGGGGAGCAGAAGCTGAAGGAAGGAGGAGATGAAAGAATGCGGGACGCCATCCCCCCTCCCGCTCTTTATAAAGGAACGGGGTGGGGGCTCGGCCGCCCCACTCAGCCAATCAAGACGCGGAAGGCGCAAGGAACTGGGATCGACCCGCTGCCCCAGCCCGCGACGGCCCGGTTTCCCGCCTCCACCGTTCGCCACCCCAAGCGCATGAGAGCCACGTGGCAGGCGTGCAGGACCGAGGCAACGGGTGAGGCGACCTCTCCCCACCCCGTGATCGTGGGGAGTGGATGCCTTGAAGACCACACCTCGGCCCCGTTCTGTAAATGGGCCGCGCTTCCACGCCTCCCTCCGTTTATGGGGAAGGCGCGAACCGCCCCCTTTACTACGACGTGACGCATGCGTGCAGAGCTCAGCCCCACGCATGCCGCCCATGTCACACACGCCTCCTGACACCGCACCACGCGCGGGAAGCGTGGGAAGCGCAGCGCGCGAAGGAACTTACCGCGGTAAAAACCGCCCCGCCTGCCCACGCACCGTTTTTGGGCCTAGCCCAACAACGCGTTGCGCTTATGTGTGGCCCAGGCCTGGGGGCTCCTGTCTGTGTACAAAAAGGGGGGTACACTTTTTGTACCCCTATAACTGTGCACGGGCAGTCTGAGCCACGGGCACCGCCACACCAAGCACGGCAAGGGAGGTAAGCCAAGGTAAGGCCGGAGCTCAAGAGAAGCAGAATGATGATAGGACCAAGACCACAAAGAGCAAAGGGGATGAAGCGGACTCCCCTGGCAAGATCCTTGCCGGGGGCAGTTCTAGCAAACCCGGCAAGACCCTTGCCGTGGCAGCTCGCCCCACACCTACGGAGCGAGTCACCCTTGAGTCCACTGCCCCCATGGGGCAAGGATTCGGGAGACATCCCCGTGGTGGCACGCAGATGTTTGTGAAGACATTCAAGATCAGATACACACTTTAAGAAGATGATGATCCTTAGCGGGATCCCAACCAAGGAGGACCACAAGGCCCCCGGCAAGAGCCTTGCCGGGGATGACAGTAGGCGCCACGACAAGACCCTTGCCGGGGCCCCGGCAAGGCTCTTGCCAAGAACACCCGTAGGGCCACCATCAGGCCCACGCCGATCAAACCTCCACCGCCACTCGCATGCAGCTGCCGACCCAACCAGCTGGGCAGGCACCTGCATGGCGGCGAGCGGATCTTCGTGGAGACCCACCACTGCGCCACCTCAGCTACCTGCCTGCCTACATGCCACTGCGGGCACCGCTGGCCAGGGCACGTGTCGACGCAAGAGGGTGCGGCGACGGACAAGATAGGGCTCTCCCCCGTCCCCAATAAAGCAAGGACACCTAAGCAAGACACATTAAATGTGCCTTGTCATGTAATGCGACGGATAACCTCGCATCACTGTACTCTTTCCACCTCCTTTGTGCCATTGTGGCAACCCCTTTCCTTATAAAAGGAGGCCCAACGCGACCAGGAAGAGGATTCCGCTTTTTGGAGCTCCTCACGCCCCATTGCTAGTTCAAGAACACAGATAAACAAACCACCAAAGCAGGAGTAGGGTTTTACGCATCCTCGCGGCCCGAACCTGGGTAAAGGAACCGTGTGCTATTTGTTTGATCCGCTCTTCTCACGACCCCATGCCCCGCAACCGTAGTAGGGATTCTTGTGATCCCATAGGTGTCGTTCCACACCGACAATGATAATTGTCTATTGTTCATGCTATAATTGTGTTATCCGGAAATCGTAATACATGTGTGAATACATAGACCACAACATGTCCCTAGTGACCCTCTAGTTGACTAGCTCGTTGATCAATAGATAGTCATGGTTTCCTGACTATGGGCATTAGATGTCATTGATAACGGGATCACATCATTAGGAGAATGATGTGATGGAGAAGACCCAATCCTAAGCCTAGCACAAGATCGTGTAGTTCGTTTGCTAAAGCTTTTCCAATGTTAAGCATCATTTCCTTAGACCATGAGATCATGTATCTCCCGGATGCCTTAGGAGTGCTTTGGGTGTGCCAAACGTCACAACGTAACTGGGTGACTATAAAGGTATACTACAGGCATCCCCGAAAGTATCGGTTGGGTTGACACGGATCGAGACTGGGATTTGTCACTCCGTATGACGGAGAGGTATCTCTGGGCCCACTCGGTAAAGCATCATCATAATGATCTCAATGTGACCAAGTGCTTGGTCATAGGATCATGCATTACGGTACGAGTAAAGTGACTTGTCGGTAACGAGATTCAACGAGGTATTGGGATACCGACGATCGAATCTCGGGCAAGTAACGTACCGATTGACAAAGGGAATTTTATACGGGATTGATTGAATCCTCGACATCGTGGTTCATCCGATGAGATCATCGAGGAGCATGTGGGAGCCAACATGGGTATCCAGATCCCGCTGTTGGCTATTGACCAGAGAGTCGTCTTGGTCATGTCTGCGTGTCTCCTGAACCCGTAGGGTCTACACACTTAAGGTTCAGTGACGCTAGGGTTGCAGAGATATGAGTATGCAGTAACCCGAAAGTTGTTCGGAGTACCGGATGAGATCTCGGATGTCACGAGGAGTTCCGGCATGGCCTGGAGGTGAAGATTTATATATAAGAAGTCCAGTTTCGGCCACCGGGAAGGTTGCGAGGTTAATCGGTATTGTACCGGGACCACCGTAAGGGTCCCGGGGGTCCACCGGGTGGGGCCACCTATCCCGGAGGGCCCCATGGGCTGAAGTGGGAGGGGAACCAGCCCCTGGTGGGCTGGTTTTCCCCCCTTGGGCCTCCCCCTACGCCTAGGGTTGGAAACCCTAGGGGTGGGGGGGCGCCCCACCTGACTTAGGGGCCAAGTCCCCCCCCCTTGGCCGCCACCCCCTCCTTGAGATGGATCTCTAGGGGTCGGCGCCCCCCTGGACCCCTATATAAAGAGGGGGGAGGGAGGGCAGCCGCACCCAAGCCCTGGCGCCTCCCTCTCCCTCCCGTAACACCTCCCCCTCTCGCTGAGCTTGGCGAAGCCCTGCCGAGATCCTCGCTGCATCCACCACCACGCCGTCGTGCTGCTGGATCTCCATCAACCTCTCCTTCCCCCTTGATGGATCAAGAAGGAGGAGTTGTCTTCCCCAACCGTACGTGTGTTGAACGCGGAGGTGATGTCCGTTCAACACTTGGTCATCGGTGATTTGGATCACGGCGAGTACGACTCCATCATCCCCATTCTCTTGAACGCTTCCACTCGCGATCTACAAGGGTATGTAGATGCACTCCTATCCCTCTTGTTGCTAGAGAACTCCATAGATTCATCTTGGTGATGCGTAGAAATTTTTTGATTTCTGCTACGTTCCCCAACATCTCTAGCGCTGGCCCTCAAATTTACACTAGCATCTGTCCGAGGACACTGATGGATGGTATCCAATGCTGCCCGCATACCTTTCGACAACTATATGAACTAACCGGACGAAATTCATGCAAAGAAAGCAAATTTAAAATTGACCGGATGAAATTCATTACATTTCGAGAACTTTCCTATAAATGGACAAAATTCATTACATATTTCGCGCAAACCATACTGAAACCTACTGTAAACCTAATCTAAACGATCACCGGGCCCCGACCACCATGTCCGGCCATGAACCTGAGAAAGTCGGCCATTGCCTTTGCCTCCTCCTTATCCGCCTTGATAACCTCCTCCTTCGGAGCACAAGGTTATGAAGATTTCCGCCTCCACGTCGCAGTCAAGCGGCTAATCATCCGCCGATTTTTATCCCACCAGGCTTGGCGTCGACTGAGTGGAGGAGCGGTGGCCTTCCAGGGACCAGAGCGGTGGGGACCTACCATGTACTACTCTTCCTCGCTGCCGGATGCGCCCGCGCACGCGCGCCAGCTTCGTGGTCGTGGCAGCGGAGGGTGGCCGGGGGGGAGCCGGTGATATCCTTCGTCTGCTCCAACGAGAGTACGTCCAAGAGACTTTTGGAGCGCCCCCAGAGCGGAGCCATTGATGTCGTTCATCTGCTCCTGCGATAGTATGTCCAAGAGAGCTTTCGAGTGCCCGGAGGCCATGGTTGGAGCGGTGCCAACAGAAGGAAGGGACCGGAGGAGAATGAGTGTGGGTCTTTGGCTATGGCTAGGAGCTGGGGCTCAACTTACTAAAGCGGGCGAATGGCAATGAGCTGCGGTAGAAGGATGGACGGCTGGCACCAGAGTAGGTTCATCGGCAGCCGTGGTGTCATTAACGCGGAGCAGTCGCTTGCACCGGGATGCCGCGCGGGTGGCACTCTCTCGGCCGTCGCGCTGCTGCAATGTTGGCGCCAGTGAGAGGTCGCGTCGAGCGTGAATGCGGACGCTACTTCAGTGACTTAACCGCAGGAGCGTTGTCTCACTGACATGTGGGCCCAACGGGCATCAGGCCCGCATGTCAGTGACACACCAACTACACCTGCAGTTAAGGCCGGTGAATGCGGCATTGACGTTCTGGAGAGACGGTGATTGTTTCAGTCGGGAAGAGCGCGCTAGCGATGGAAGGGGTTTCGGTAGGCCAGTGCGGTGGTGGTAAAATGTGAACTCATGGATGACGAGCCTTTGAAGCATATGCAGCACGTATCGACAACCAGGTGTCCATGCAACAGCTCTTGTCGCCAGCTAGCATTCGACGACCACCATTAGACACCACACAACCATACATAACTTACGAATAATGGACGAATCGATCAGACACACACTCGTGTGCAATGGCACTATGATCGGTTGCTCACGATAGTACATACTCTGCACCATAGTACCCTCACTAGCTAGGCTGTTTTATAGATTTTCGTTGTGATGGACGATATACATGAGCAAGGCGCCGAATCACGAGTATGACCGTTGGTGTTGAGCCAGGTGAATACATGCTCGGTGTTCACGGAGGCCTCCAGCAAACGTCTAAACAGTAATGTCACATACGAATAATTTTGGTTCTTATTTCTTTCTCCACTGACAGGTAGGCCCGCATAGATAGATAGATAAAGAACAGAGCTGATGAGGCGCATGGGACTGTTTAACTGGTCAACCAGACAAATACGGAGCTATACGCTAAGCCAGTGACCGTATAATCACCATATCTCGTATACAATGATCAAAGTGAGCTATCAAGACAAGTTCAATGACCTCCAATGCATTTTACTCGGCAATAAATGACCAAGATTGAAGGGCAATCCAAATTTCCTTCGTCTTCCGTCCTTGAGCTCTTGACAAACCAATGTGCTTTATGGTTGTCCGGCCACTCCACCCCAGAGCTATCACCAAGCGTCGTTCATGCCACCGCGCCGCACACTAACCGGTAAGGAAGTGATGGCATCCTACCATGCCGAGTTCCTCGCTGCCCACGACCGCACACAGAATGGTAGGCAAGCGGCGGCATCCCGCCGTGCTGAGTTCATCGCCGCTCGCGACCTCACACCTATGTGGGCGGAATTTGAAGATGCCAAGGCCGAATGGGCGGTAGAGCAAGAGGCCGCCAAAGCCGCACAGAGGGAGCGGAAAAGTCAGAAAGCACTCAAGAAAAGAGAGGCCCGCCGCCGCAAGAATGAAGAGGACGCACGCGCTGCGGCGGAGAGGTCGGCGGAGATCCAAGCACGGTGGGGTGTCACAGACGAAGTCGGGAAGGAGAACTACGACGTCTGGCCAGCATGTGAGAAGTAGTAGTACTAGTAGTTAGTGTCTGTGTCTGTGTCGCCCGTACGTTTGTTTAATTAATTACGAGCATGTAACAGTACTACTAGTTACTACTGTAGTTTTTAGAGCAAATTACCGGTACATTAGGCAAGAATCAATGGAAAAATTCGTATCCTATGCATAAAATGGCATCTCTTTCTCTATAGGAATTGAGATGCATGTCATCTCACTTCCTATGATTTTCATATTCCTATAAAATTCCTATCCTATGAACCAAAGGAGGCATCTTCTGGAGTAACTACTGTAGCTAGCAGTACTGCTGGTACAGTAGTTTTCTTCAAGAAGCGGAATTTGATGAAGTCATGATGGTTCCTTCGTTAGAGAAACTTCACAGTGGGTAAGTCTGGGCCTGTGATTTGACGGCTCATTAGTAATTACTGCGGCGCGATGACCGGGGTGACTCTCCCTTGGAGTTCCACGGGCATGGGAAGTGGACCAGGATGGTCGACGTCCCACATGTCGGCGAGCGGAAGTATTCTTTCCGATATCGAGGAGCAAGGAAACCGCACGGTATAGTATAACTAGTGATTTATATTTAATTTTTATTTCTAATGAATGCTAGCATTTCAACTCTTATGACGAAGGAGTGCAAAACACACGTCACATGCTCAATGTCGCACACATCAGCGAAAGGCGTGGGACATGAACAACGTGGTAGAGTGTCTCCACTTCTGGGTCAGAGACGACACGTAGTAGTACTTAGTGGTATGAACGATACAAAGTGCGACCCGGAGAGAAAGACACGTCTAGTTGGAAGGTCTCGGGGCATACACGTAAACAAATATAAAACATAATATGGGCCTCCTATTAATATAGTACTAGTAGAGTACTTAGTCACGTACTCCATAACATCACCGGGCATTGCACGTACAACATTTAGTGGTAGTAAGAGACAAATGCCTATATGCCACGCATGTTCATACTATTTGTGCCTTTCTACTTCACTTACTGCGCTATGTTACACAGGTTCGCACGTCCACTCCTGGGTACATGTCCGTCTCGTAGTTCTAGTCCTACGTGTTCTTCATATAGAAGGAACGATCCTTGCATGACACGTGCACCTTGATGCTAGATGTGTCGTGTGTTGGCAAAAGGATGAACAAAGCTCGCGTAAAAAAATAGAGTATAAGAACATAGATTCCCGATGACCGAGAAGGAGCAAGGAACCTCGGGGTGGAGTGTATGCACTCATAATATTTTATATTATTCAGCGATATAAAATCAACCAATCATCTCTGTCAGTGTCAAAACCGGCGGATCTCGGGTAGGGGGTCCCGAACTGTGCGTCTAAGGCGGATGGTAACAGGAGGCGGGGGACACAATGTTTACCCAGGTTCGGGCCCTCTCGATGGAGGTAATACCCTACTTCCTACTTGATTGGTCTTGATGATATGAGTATTACAAGAGTTGATCTACCATGAGATCGTAGAGGCTAAACCCTAGAAGCTAGCCTATGGTATGATTGTTGTTGTCCTACGTACTAAACCCCCCGGTTTATATATACATCGGAAGGAGCTAGGGTCACACAGAGTCGGTTACAAGGGAGGAGATCTACATATCCGTATTGCCAAGCTTGCCTTCCACACCAAGGAGAGTCCCATCCGGACACGGGACGAAGTCTTCAATCTTGTATCTTCATAGTCCAACAGTCCGGCCAAAGGATATATTCCGGCTGTCCGGAGACCCCCTAATCCAGGACTCCCTCAGTAGCCCCCGAACCAGGCTACAATGATGATAAGTCCGGCGTGCAGATTGTCTTCGGCATTGCAAGGCGGGTTCTTCTCCAAATTCTGAATACCTACTTAGTAGTGTCCGACTCCCCATAAATGTTGCGCCTCTTGGCTTCCGCGCCCAATAACGGCTATGTTCCACGTGTCGAGCGAACGCGAGAAGCCAGGGAATTTTTACATTCACCACCCTAGCCATGTGAGTAAATTGTCTATTAAAGATACGGGGATTATTAGATCCAGATCACACCATCCTCCCACGGCGAGTATCCATCGGAGCGTGCTTGGAAAAATCCATTCCAACATGGCCGGCCCTCGCAGCTCCTCCTCTCGCTCCCGCAGCCCTAAGCCCGATGACTGGAAGAAGTGTTCTGTCCCGCACAGCCAATTAGTAGAGTTACAAACCCAGGGATTCCTCCCCCAGCGTATATGGTCCCTGTTCGAGCTGGGCTCGCCACCTATAATGGCAGGGAGCAAGCGAAGAGCTTTCCCAACCCCTCCAAAGGGGAGCGGGTATGCCTCGTTCCTTATTTATTAAGGGGACTCGGATTTCGAATCCATCCCTTCCTCTGCGGACTCCTGGAGTTTTATGGCCTCCAGTTACATAATTTCACCCCTGCTTCCATATTACACATCGGTGGTTACGTTGCCTTTTGCAAACTGTTTATGGGTTGCGAAGCTCATTTCGAGCTGTGGAAGAGGCTATTCTGCCTGGTGCCCCGTACATAGAAGGGGTCAATATATCAAGTGGGCGGAGCCGAAATATGGCGCATCGCCGGGACCGGATACCTGTCCGGTACCCTGAAGAAGACGTCCGAAGACTGGCCTTCGGAGTGGTTTTATATGGAGAACGTTCCCCTTCCAGATCCTATTCGGATAGGTCTTCCCGAGTTCCACAATGAGCCTTTGAAGAAACGCCGATGCTGGCGCCCACGGAGCCCTCAGGAGGAAGATAACGGAGAAGTCCTTTATCTGATGGGCCAGCTAAAGGTGCTGGCTCAATCAGGACTAACAATAACCGAGGTTATGTCAATATGTATAATGCGGGGGGTACAGCCACTTCAATATCGAGGGCATCCCATATGGCATTTCAACGGGGAAGATCATGGCACCCGCTAGCTGCTCTAGAAAAAATCATGTCCGATTTGTTCAAGGGAGAAGAAGAGGATTCATCCGCATTAAGCCACGGGATGGATTCTCCATGTACAACCCTCCAAACTGGGTGAGCTGTCACTCTTTACTTCCATCCTTCCCGCATTTATCATCATAATCATTTACCTTGCCGTTTCATGGCAGGAACTGCGAAAAGCTATAAGGGAGGTCAACAGCCCGCCTCCACAACCAAAGGACCCTGAACGGGCCCTTGATCCCGGACTCGAAGAGGATCCGGACATATTTGTGGAGCTGATTGACAGGATATTCTATCAGTTGAGCTGCGGTGATGCCATGGTGGCCATCACGGCGACTATCCGGGGCTACTCCCTACGTCGCATGTAAGAAAAACAAGAGTCCCAACGTCCGAGAAGGATCCCCTTATATGCACCTCACCTGCCGTACACTTATGGTGTTTTACAGGGAAGGCCGTCGGGATGCCATGCCGAACCCATAGTGAAGCCGGGTAGGCAAAAAAGGAAGGTGGTCAGTACTGAGACGCCAGTGCAGAGGTGTGATACAGAACCTCTCTCCGTGGTTGTCATATTTTAAAATATAATAGCGTCTGTGTTTCCTAGTAGCAAAAATGCTCGCCGGACTATATCCGAAGAAGTTGCCAATCATGCTTCCACCAGTCGGGCTCCAAGGCCGGACATAGAGGCAGAAGCTAACACGGGGCAATCCTCGGATGCTCCTCCTACAGAGGATGCGGATAGAATACCCGCTACAAATTCCGAAGTGGAGAGCGCCATGAATCACAGGCATCGCCGGGGCCGTACTTCGTGACGCTTGTTTCTCCCAAAAGGCGTTTGATGCC
This sequence comes from Aegilops umbellulata, assembly GCA_032464435.1. NCBI lineage: Eukaryota > Viridiplantae > Streptophyta > Magnoliopsida > Poales > Poaceae > Aegilops > Aegilops umbellulata. The sequence goes on along the minus strand of CP136058.1, from coordinate 150,961,038 downwards.
TTCAACTCAGGAGACGCGTACATCCGTGCCGCTCAGAATGGTCTTGCCAGAGCCACAGACCAGTATGTAAAGGATATACGGGTAACAAAATCTGATGATTATATATATCAGTAGCCCCCGAGACTTGAAACAGTTGACACAACTTATTTAAGGATGGTTGTATATTTGTGCAGGTTCTTACAGAGAGGAAAACCCAATTGTCTCAAGAGCAGGAAGAGTGCAAAACCCTGCTACGGGCCGCAGTTGCCGCGTTGAAGGAGTCCGAGAAGGCCCCCTCAGGTAACACTTATTTCCATTGCCAAGAATGACCAGTACCAGAGCGTATGCGGCATGCCTGCAAATCTAACAATAAATATTGCAGATGAATTCGGAGTGAATCCAGAGGCCGTGCCAGGGGATGGGCAACGTGCTAATCAACAGCTAAATGCTGGCAAGCGCGTGCTTACGCGGGTCAGGAAGGAGAAAAATGATCTCCAGGACGCCAATATCCAGCTCGGCGTGGAACTGAAAGATGTCCGAGCCCAGCTTGCGGACTCCGTGAAGGAGAATAAGCGGCTTCGACGCGGCATTTTCAGTAAGTGCTTGAACGAACTTTTGAAACAGTTCGGCAAAGAAGCCAACTAACAGAGTTATGTTTGTAGGTATGCTGACGGGTCGCCCTGCGGAGGAGATGCCCGGGTCTGCGGGTGATCTTCTACCCGAGCTATCACAACTGGACGAACAAGTTCGGCAGGTGATGCGGGGTATTGCCCAAGCCTTGTGGCCATCCGCCTCCCTGCCAGGAGGCGTGGGGGAGCTTATAGAGAAGCTCAAGGGAGCGCGGCGGCGCTTCCAAATATGGAAGATATGAGCCTACCGACAAGGCGCAAGGGAAGCCAGGGCCATGGTGAAGACGCGGTATACCAAAGCTGACCCAAACCACGTGGCCAAGGTTGGACCTGTGGGACCCATTGGGAAAGAGATCCCCGTCAGTTTGGTGTATAACCAAGTAGAATTAGCCACATAGTATTCCCAACAGGATTGTAGGCTAGACAGCCTGTTGGATGGTATAGAAGAAAATTTTAGTCAATCTAAGTGACTTTGTACTTTAAGTGACATATTTAATGTCTCTAGCCAGATTGTAAATCATTTGTCATGGCGGACCTTTTCGCTTTGACCTCTGGACCCGATAGTCCGGAGTGTATCCGAATACCCGCTCGGTTATGTAAAAACCGGGGTATGCGAGGAGACCAGGCGTAGGGGTCATAAGTGCTTGAACATAAAAGTATCCAACAAGCTATGTTATATTACATGGATAGTAAGAAACATCTTCCAGGGAGAATAGTTCCGTTAAGGGTTCCTTTCCCTGGGTACGCATGCCCTCATGTGCATGTGTGAACTGCGAAAAGGGACGCTGTCGGTGGGAACGACACCTATGGGATCACAAGAATCCCTACTATGGTTAGTGGGGTGCAGGGTCGTGAGAAGAGCGGATCAAACAGATAGCACGCAGTTTGTTTATCCAGGTTCGTGTCGCGAGGATGCGTAAAACCCTACTCCTGCTTTGGTGGATGTATATTCTTGTTCTTGAGCTAGCTCTGGGGCTTTAGGAGCTCCAAAAAGCCGAATCTTTCTCCTGATCGCCTCGGGCCTCCTTTTATAGAAAAAGGGGTTGCCACAGTGGCACACAGGAGGTGGAAAGGGTACAGTGATGCGAGGTTATCCCTCACATTACATGACAAGGCGCATTTACTGCGTCTTGCCAAGGTGTCCTTGCTTTATCAGGGACGGGGGAGAAATTCGTCTCGTCCGTCGCCGCTCCTTCTTGTGTCGACACACGCCCTGGCCAGCGACGCCTGTGATGCCATGTAGGTAGGCAGGCAGCTGAGGTGGCGCAGTGGTGGGTCTTCACAAAGATTTGCATGCCGCCACGCAGGTGCCTGCCTAGCTGGTTCGGTCGGCAGCTGCATGCGGACGGTGGTGGAGGTTTAGTCGGTGTGGGCCTGATGGTGGCACCGCGGATGTCCTTGGCAAGGGCCTTGCTGGGGCCCCGGCAAGGGTCTTGCTGAGGCGCCTGCTGTCATCCCCGGCAAGGCGCTTGCCAGGGATCTTGTGGTCTTCCTCGGCTGGGATCCCACCAAGGGTCGTCATCTTCTATATCTGATTGTGAATGTTTCTTCACAAAGATCTGCATGCCACCGCGGAGGGGACTCTCCTTGCCCCATGGGGGGAGTGGACTCAAGGGTAATTTGCTCCGTAGGCGTGGGGCGAGTTGCTGCGGCAAGGGTCTTGCCGGGGTTGCTAAAACTGTCTCCCGGCAAGGATCTTGCCGGGGGGTCCGCTTCGTCCCTTTTGCTCTTCGTGGTCTTGGCCTTGGCTTCGTCCTAGTTCCCTTGAGCTTCGGTCTTACCCTGGCTCACCTCCCTTGCCTTGCTTGGTGTGGTGGTGCCCATGGCTCAGACTGCTCGTGCACAGTTATAGGGGTACAAGAAGTGCACCCCCTTTTTGTACACCGACAGGAGCCCCCGGGCCTGGGCCACACATAAGCGCAACGCGTTGTTGGGCTAGGCCCAGAACGGTGCGCGGGTAGGCGGAACGGTTTTTACCGCGGTAAGATTTTTCGCGCGCTGCGCTTCCCACAACTCGCGCGCGTGGCACAGTGTGGGGAGGTGGGCGTGACATGGGCGGCATGCGTGGGGCGGTTCCTGCAGGCATGCGTCACATCGTAGTAAAGAGGTGGCTTCGGCCTTCCCCGTAAACGGAGGGAGGCGTGGAGGCGCGGCCCATTTAACTGAATGGGGCCGAGGTGCGGTCTTCAAGGCGTCCACTCCCCACGATCACGGGGCGGGGAGAGCTCGCCCCACCCATCTCCTCCGTTCTGTACTCCTGCCACGTGTCTCCCATGCGCTTGGGGTGGTGATGATGGAGGCGGGAAACCGGGCCGTCGCTAGATGGGGCAGCGGGTCGGCCCCGGTTCCCTGCGCCTCTTGCGTCTTGATTGGTTGAGCGGGGCGGCCGAGCCTCGACCCCGCTCCTTTATAAAGAGCGGGGAGGGGGGAACGACACCTCACATTATTCTATCTTCTCCTTCCTTTAGCTTCTGCTTCTTTCTTCCACTCGTCATGGAGGGAGGAAATCCTGGTCCTTCAACGGTGGCGGCGCGGGTTGCTGCTCGACAACGCGCTCCTCCTCCTCATGCGCCTGCAGTGGCAGAGCCGGCCGCGAGGGGAAGGCGGAGGGGGCGAGGCCGTGGGCGAGGCCGGGGCGCTCGGGGAAGAGGAGGACCGGGTGGCGCGCCGGCCTCGCCCCCGCCAGCAGCTCCTTCTCCAATGGAGGGCCATGTTGGGGATGACCCTTGTGAGTTCTTCATCAGGCTGCGCCGTCCGCTGCGTCGTCGCCTTCGTCTCCCGACTCCATTTGCGCGGGAGATGGAGCTGGATCCGCCGGAGTCATTGCGGCTGCACATGAGGGGCTGCGGGATCAGTGGCACGCGGGTCCGCGTCGACTTCCCTGCTCCTCACGTGATGTATCTTCGTCGGGGATGGAAGACGTTTGCTCATATCCACAGCTTGACGGAGGGGCTCACTCTCCATTTTAAGCTGATGGAGGGTGGCCTTCTCTCCGTCAAGGTCTTCGGGCACTTTGGGACTCGTACAAGGTGTTGCGTGGAGAGCTCTTCTGATAGTTAAGATTCCTCCTCGAGCGAGAGTGACGAGGAGGACAGCGGCAGCGACAACGAGGGCGGTAGGCGGCAGGATGACGGGTCCGACTAGGTATCGGGTGCCGCTCCGTGCGGCACCGGCGACCCCATCATCTGTGTCGCCGGCTCCTTGAACTTCTCGGGGTCGTCTCCTTGGGCGGCTGGCATTGGGAGGCTGCGGAAGAGGAAGAGGGCGGGAGGCAAGGTCGTCAAGTCGGAGTACGCGGGCACCGACGCCTTCGACGCGTACTGATGTTCTGCCGCGTCGTCTTTGAGCTCTGCTTCCGGCGCCGCCATCACCATCCAGCCTTTGGACGGCCACCAAGATGTTCTCTCGGCGTCTTCTGCCACCCGTAGCTCGCCTAAGCGCCCCTTTTGACCTTCTCGCCTCCTTGACCTGCCTCATGAGGAGAGGGACAAGAAAGGGATTACGGGCACCTTAACTCTTTTTAGTTTGTAAGCCTTCGGGCCTTTGTTAAATTTAAAACTTGTAATCCCTTCATTCATGTTTTTCATTCCCTATGGACTGTACCTGAGTGGAATGTTTTTAATGAAAAAGGGATGTTTGCCTGGTCATTTGTTTGTGGGTGAGACCCACGACAAGGAATAAATCCTTGATATCTTTACGATAAACATTTTCTTGCCCGGCAACAGGCCTTGCCATCTCCCCACTTCGCTCGATCTTCCTCACGCCTTTGGCGGAGGCCGGGATGAAGTGGGTTTAGGCTCCTCGTTCTATCCTTTTTTTGCCGCGACTGCAACCAAACTCGCTCCTAGGAACGGGCCCTAGGGCCTAGAGTTAGGGGAGCACGGTAATTTGAGGATAAGACGAGGTTTCACATACCTCAGTCCGTAAGGAAATGCATGATAAGGGATGAAAAACTTATCTGAATCTGCAGGCCCCGGCAACCCTAGTTTGCCGTGGGTGAATCTTTGCTCTTGCAGCCCCCGGCAATACTAGCTTGCCGGGGCCTAGATGTCGGTCTGTTCCTTTTTTTCGCCCCAAGTGGTTTGGCAAGGATATCTGTGTGTCCTACGAACCAAAGAAGACAAAAGAAAGACAAAGAGATGCAAACCCGACCTCTAAGCTAGGGGTTAGCCGTCGCTAAGCACTATCAACCCTAACCAAGGACGAGACTCGACCTAGCATGCATGCTATAACTTAGGGTGCCAGCGCTTCATTTATTTATGCTCAGGGTCTGCGCCTGGCTATGTACAAAGCGTTACATGCGTCATCGGCAAGGCTTGTACAAAAGGTGGCTTGTCGGGGGGCCCGACAAGCCGCGCCTCACGGGTAAAACTTGCAAAGATGCTCAATGTCCCAGGAGTTACTCAACGGAACGGCATCTTCGATCTCCAGGTGGACTGCGCCGGGCCTGGTGACTCGTATTACCCGATAAAGGCCTTCCCACTTTGGAGTCAACTTGTTGGAATTCTTGGCCGATTGAATGCGCTGAAGAACAAGGTCGCCTTCCTCAAAGCTTCGGGCACGAACCTTGCGGCTATGGTAGCGGCGCAAGGCTTGCTGGTAGCGCGCTGCTCTCACAGCCGCCTGAAGACGATCTTCCTCAAGGAGCGTGTAACGCCCCGAGACCGACGTTCCAGAAGACTTCCATATATTTCGTGTTCGCCGTGTGTTTTATTTTTGTTTGTTGCTTTTATCATGTCATCATGAGCATTGCATCGCATGTTTTCTTAAAACTTGTAGTTGCTCGTAGTTGCTGCGTTCCCCTTTCTTTTGTTGACCGTTCCGAGACCAATCTTGTTCTTCGTTTTCCCTCTTGCCTAAACCGAAGTCTCTTTTCACAGTGCATCGACCCCTTACCCATGTCCGAAACTTCTCCGAACTCGAACCGGATTATCGTTACCGTTGGGTCCGGATCATCCCCAAACATCTATAAAACATCTCCGTTTTCGTAGTTGGGCTCCCTAAGCCATTTTTTCACAACAACTCGATTTTGATCAAAGGATTCAGTTTAGCCCAACTAGTCCACCTGCTATATAAACCAACCTAGCCTAACCCTAGTCTACCCAGTCCCATCCGCGCCGCCGCCGCTCTCTTTCTCGGGATCCATCCCCACCTACCACAGCCTCCGACCAGATCCCTGGTTTTCCGTGCAGCCGCCCGAGCATCTCGATCCCGAGTGGATCGAGCGCTTCGCCTCCAAGCCCAGCCTCCCCTGCTCATGCCCCGTGCCTCCCGTCGCCAAGGAGCTCGAGCTCCTTTGCCTCGCTGCCACGCGAACGGGAGTAGCAGCCCAGCCGGTCATCCCCGTTGCTGCCGAACCTCGCCACCGCCGGAACTGCTCCGCCCGCCGCCCGAACCGGCCAAGACGAGCACCAGCAGGGCCGCCTTCTCCTTCCCTATCTCTCCTTTCTTCTTCCCTTCTCCCTCCGGTCTCATCTCCCTGCCTCTTCTCCACAGGAACTGGAGCGCCGCCTGACTCCCTCGATCTGAGATGGGAGACTCCTCAAGCGGCCACCACCTTCTTCCAGGAGCCCGCGACCTTCTCTGCTTCCCCTCCTCGTGCCTCGCCGGCAGCAAGCTCGCTGTCACCAAGTCCCTGACGGCCTCCCCTATGTCTGGTGCGCGCAGCCGCATTGACCGCCTGCCGCAAAACTGCTTCTAGCCGCGCCACCACCCGTTCGGTCCTCCTCTGCTTTGAACCAAGCGGCGAGCTCCTCAAGCCCTGCGCCGCCCGCCAAGCCCGTTCCCGGCCAGATCCGCCGCCCTTCACCAGCGCGCCCTCGTCGGTCCTCCTTCCTCCACCAAGACCCAAGCCGCGCGCCATGGCCGCTGACCCCCTGCCTCGCCTCGGATCTCACATGGGACACCATCCTGTGCCCGGATCCGCACTTGCTCCGTGCCCTGCATCGCCTGAAGCCGCTGCGCCCTGCATCGCCTGAAGCTGACGCGCCCTGCATCGCCGGTTCTGTCTGCGTCCTCTGCATCGAGCAGCAGCTCGGGAACGAGCACCCTGCCCCCTCGTTGACTAGGTCCAGCGCCAGCATGGACGAGGGCCGTGTCGCCCGCGCGAGCCATCCTCTGCTTTGCCTACGCCGTGGGCCGCCAGATCCGCCGGCCTGCCCCGCCTCCTGCTCCACCGACCGGGCCAAAGCCCATGGTGAGCGCCCCCACAGCCTGCAGTTTCAGCCCATACCGTGTTTTTTCAGCGTGTGCGAATTTGTCTATTATTCCAGAGTTTGTAGTTTTACAGAAAAGTCCTTCATGTTCATGCATTTAATAAATCACAAATGGTGCATCGGATAAAAATGATTTATATATGATATATGACTAGAATTTTGTCTAGTTTCATAATATCCAACTTTCATCTATGTTTAAAATGTTTAAAACTGCTGTTTGCATTAATTTGCTCCCATGACATGTTAAAATGCTTTTATTCATAACTATTAAACTATAGCTCGGTTTTAAATAAATTATATATGTAAATGGGGTAGAAAAATGCCTAGTTTAACTTAGTGCACTTTGTTTTACTATTTAAAAACATTAAAATATGATTTAAGGAAGAACAGAACCAAACTCATAATATGCACATGAGGATTTTCCGGAATTGTTGTTGTTTCCGGCCTCATTTAAACTTGCCCAAATAGCTAGTTTACTTATGCTCATCTCTTGCCATGTTTAACAACATTTAATATTGTTGGGTACATAACCGAGAGAAAACTAAATAACTTGAATGTGGTGTTTCGTTAATATGCAAGTCGTTGCATACTGAGCTCCACTTTGTTTTTGAAGTTGAGCGCCACTTAATTTGTAGTGTTGTTTGTGCACTTTGCCATGCCATGCCTTTTTAAACCGGACATGCATCATACTTGATTGTGCATCTTGCCATGTTTATGTGATGGTTGTTTACCATGTTGTTTCCTTCTTTCCGGTTGCGCTTCTCCTTGATAGTTACGGTTACGTTGCGATTGTGAGGATTCGTTCGACTACGTCAGTTTGTCTTCTTCATGGACTCGTTCTTCTTCCTTGCGGGATCTCAGGCAAGATGACCATACCCTCAAAATCACTTCTATCTTTGCTTGCTAGTTGCTTGATCTTTTGCTATGCCGCGATACCTACCACTTGTTATATCATGCCTCCTATGTTGCCATGTCAAGTCTCTAACCATCCTTTCCTAGCAAACCGTTGTTTGGCTATGTTACCGCTTTTGCTCAGCCCCTCCTATAGCGTTGCTAGTTGCAGGTGAAGTTGAAGTTGGTTCCATGTTGGAACATGGATATGTTGGGATATCACAATATCTCTTATTTAATTAATGCATCTATATACTGGGTAAAGGGTGGAAGGCTCGGCCTTATGCCTGGTGTTTTGTTCCACTCTTGCCACCCTAGTTTCTGTCATACCAATGTTATGTTCCTTGATTTTGGGTTCCTTACATGGTTGGGTGATTTATGGGACCCCCTTGACAGTTCGCTTTGAATAAAACTCCTCCAGCAAGGCCCAACCTTGGTTTTACCATTTGCCACCTAAGCATTTTTCCCTTGGGTTTCACGGACTCAAGGGTCATCTTTATTTTAAACCCCCGGGCCAGTGCTCCTCCGGGTGCTGGTCAAAATTAGAGCCACTTGCGGTGCCGCCCCTAGGCAACTTGGGGTATCTTCAATTGCCGTACGTAGTGTTCATCGGGTGTGCCCTGAGAACGAGATATGTGCAGCTCCTATCGGGATTTGTTGGCACATTCGGGCGGCTTTGCTGGTCTTGTTTTACCATTGTCTAAATGTCTTGTAGCCGGGATTCCGAGACTGATCGGGTCTTCCCGGTAGAAGGAATATCCTTCGTTGACCATGGGAGCTTATAATGGGCTAAGATGGGACACCCCTGCAGGGTATTATCTTTCGAAAGACGTGCCCGTGGTTATGAGGCAGATGGGAATTTGTTAATGTCCGGCTGTAGAGAACTTGACACTTGACTTAATTAAAATACATCAACCGCGTGTGTAACCGTGATGGTCTCTTTTTGGCGGAGTCCGGGAAGTGAACACGGTTTGAGTTATGCATGAACGTCAGTAGTTTCAGGATCACTTCTTGATCACTGCTAGCTTCACGACCGTGCTTTGCCTCTCTTCACGCTCTCATTTGCGTATGTTAGCCACCATATATGCTTAGTGCTTGCTGCAGCTCCACCTCATTACTCCATCCTTCCTATAAGCTTAAATAGTCTTGATCTCGCGAATGTGAGATTGCTGAGTCCTCGTGACTCACAGATTCTACCAAAACAGTTGCAGGAACCGACGATGCCAGTGCAGGTGACGCAACCGAGCTCAAGTGGGAGTTTGACGAGGAACGCGATCGTTACTATGTTTCTTTCCCTGATGATCAGTAGTGGAGCCCAGTTGGGACGATTGGGCATTTAGCAGTTGGGTTGTCTTCTTTCATTTTGGTTCCGTAGTCGGACCTTGAGTGTACTCTGAATGATGTATGTTTAATTTATGCATTGTGTGAAGTGGCGATTGTAAGCCAACTCTTTATCCCATTCTTGTTCATTACATGGGATTGTGTGAAGATGACCCTTCTTGCGAGAAAACCACCATGCGGTTATGCCTCCAAATCGTGCCCCGACAAGTGGGAGATATAGCCGCATCGTGGGTGTTACAAGTTGGTAATCAGAGCCATCCCCGACTTAGGAGCCCCCTTCTTGATCGAATCGCTGGCGTTGTTGAGTCTAGAAAAATATGTTTTGAGTCTTAGGATTATATATATCGGAGAGTAGGACTCTTTTTACTCCTTAGTCCCTTCGTCGCTCTGGTGAGGTCTCCCGACGTAGAAGTTTTGACTCTCCGCTCCTCAAATTTCACTAAAAAAAATTAGGATCATGCGGGTATCTTGGAATCGTTCCGATGGTTTTGTGACGAGAACATTATTCTTGGTGCCTCCAGACATTTAGGGGTTGTGGCAGTGTCCCGGGGAGTTGAGCTCCGAGGTTTTGTCGTCACAATTTTATCATTGCAGTTCCGGAATACCTGAGTTTCGCCGACATCGAAAATCTCTTTTATGCAGTTGTTGGTGAGATCACCTCGACGCCACCCAGTACTTGGGCGGGAGTTCGGGAGTATTGCCATAACTCGTATAACGGATTGTCGGGGCGGACGGGCGTCCCCCCGCGAGCACCTATGGGGCCGGAGCCCCTTTCGTTGTCCGGCGAGGGGGGCGGAGGGAGCGCAGAGAGCAGATCGAGGCGGGCACACGAGCGGTTTACCCAGGTTCGGGCCGCGATGGACGCGTAAAACCCTACTCCTGCTTGGTTGTATTGAACTGGGGAGCTCGGGAGCTTGGGGAGCTAGCTGCACCGAGCGTATGGCTGTCTGGATGCCGAATCTCCGAACCCCGGAACCTCCTCTACATTGCACACGGGCCTCCTTTTATAGCGCAAAGGGGTCACCGACAGGTGTCAACGTAAGAGAAAGGGGTAAAAGTGTAAAAGGGGTGGTAGCTGTAATAGTGCGGGGACGGTGGCGCTACAGTGCGGCACAGTGTTATCATACCTACTTCTGACGGTAGGGGACAAGGGCATTAAATGCCCGTCACGGTCGCCCGGACAGCACCGAGGCGGACCGTTAGGTGCGCCACCGTTCGCCACGATGGCGGCTGCATGCCACCGCATGCCCCAGGCTGCGCGGTGCCTCGCCACGTGCCCTCGGGGGAAGCCCCAGAGCGACGCGTGGGCGGGCGAGCTGGAGCGCAGTCTTGAGGTGGCGATCTTGCCGCGGCAAGTGGCTTGCCGCGGGGGTCGTCTTCCTGTGCCTGGTAGCGTGCCAGCTATCAGGCCTTGCCGGGGCGCTTGGCGCGCCACGGCGGGCTTCTCTTGTGGTGCCTGGGTTCGGCCTTCCCGACAAGCTCCTCTTGTCGGGGGCTCGATCTTCTGTCTCGTATACTTTGTTCTTGGATGGCCTTACATGGGCTCAGTCGTCCCGGCAAGCTCCTCTTGCCGGGGTCTTGTCTTCCTGGCCCGGCAAGCTCCTCTTGCCGGGGGCCTTGTCTTGAATGCTTGGTCTTCTCCTGGCGCTTCCGGGGCGGGCCTTGCCGCAGGGTGCTACGACTGCCCGTGCACAAGTCTGGGGTACTAAGGTACCACTACTTTAGTACACCGACAGGAGCCCCCGGGCCTGGGCCACACATGGTGCCGAGCGTTGTTGGGCCAGGCACTAACGGTGCACGGGCACGCATGGCCTTGGTCGCGCTGCTCCTTAACTCCGCATCCGCCGCGCCTTCCCCAGGCGGCGCGCGCTTACCGCGGCGTCGTGGGGGCGGGGCGTGCGGGGTGAGCGTGACGTGGGTGGCGTGCGCGGGGCTGAACCGCACAGGCGCGCGTCACGTCGCGCACGATTTCTCGATGGCGAGAATGGAGTGTCCGCCCCTTCCCCATATAAGGCAGAGGAAGCGGGAGCGGTTCCCCTCCTTCGCCCTTACTGTGTCCTCTCCCTTCTCCAGAGATCCCATCTGCGCTCCGCCTCCATTTTTCCTCCGCCGCTCGCGCGCACTCGCGGAGCTACCGGATTCTTCGTCTCCCTTCCCTCGCCGCCTCCGCCATGGCCCCGAAGACTGAGAAGGCGAGGGCGGAGAAGACCAAGAAGGAGAAATCGGAGCACGCGGCGATGCTCACCTTGCTGCGGAAGCAGAACCTCGTCTTCGCGCCGAAGCTCGGCGCGCGGGAGCTCTGGAACAAGTACTACTTGTTCTGGGCCGAGGAGACCAAGGCGCATCCCCGCACCCGAGTCTATCCGGCCGCCGCCAAGGGCAACTACCCCGGCGGGTATTATTTCTTCGCAGCCTTCTTCCACTGCGGTCTTTGCCCTCCTTTTTCTGATTTCTTCTGCGACATAATGAACACCTTCGGCCTCCATCTTCTTGACTTCACTCCCAACGCCGTCCTCACGATGGCGGTTTTCGCGCATATGTGCGAAAACTATATTGGGGTGTATCCAAACGTCGCGCTTTTTAGGCACTTCTTCATCCCTAGAGTAGAGGCCGGCGCCCCCCTCGCTGGAGGGATATCTTGGGTCTTCCGCCTGAACAAGAAGGATTCCTACTTGCCGGGGGAGCTCCGCGGCAAATGGGAGGAGTGGCGCGCCGACTGGTGCTGGGTCGTCGAGGACCAGCCGCAATCTTTCACCGCGCCGCGCACAACACCTGTCATGCGCGGCAAGGATTGGAGCGAGCTGGATTCGGACGACGGCAAGCTCAACGCCGCCCTCATCAGGATTCTCCGTCTTCGGACAGCGAGGCTGTCCGTCGGAGAGGTGGGCGCAGACTTCCTCCGCCGCCGCATCGCCCCTCTTCAAGATAGGAAGAGGCCAGCCTGGGAGTATAGCAAAGCGGCGGACATAATGAGGCTGCGCCCCGGGCTCAACTTCAACTTCACGTCGGTGGAGCTGAAGGGGATGGTCCGGGAGCTATTCAAGCATGACCCGGCCCACCCAGAGTGGTTCAGGGAGCCCCGGGGAGTTGTGCCTCTTTGCAACAGCTCGGCCCGGGATTCCCTTCGCGCCATGATGCCCGCGTGCGACTCGCACGGCGTCGACCGCACGTGGATTCCGCCCAGGCCAGACGTCATCTTGAACTTCTTCGACAACCTGGCGGAGGTGGCGAAGAAGAAGGACGAGGCCCAGGGGCTGACGCGGGACACCACCGCGCGAGAGGCAGCATGCATAGCTTCTTGGGCTGAAGAGGCCACCGCAGCCGCAGCGGCCGGGGAGTTCGGCTTCTCGCCCGAAGAGGCGGAGGCCGCGGAGGCGTCCCGCCAAGCGGAGGTGGCGGAGATCTGCGAACTGCTGAAGCTTCCCCCCGACGAGCTCGCCGGGGTTCCCTCTCTGAGGCGCTCCGGGATCCAGGGGATCTTGATTGAGGCCGCGGCGAGGGCCACCACCGCTGGAGGACAAGGAGCCACAGCGCAGGACGCTGGGTCCAGCGGGCTCGCCGGGGTGGAGGAGGAGGACGGCGGTGACGACGACTCCGACGGATCCTTGGAGCTCTACGCCGATGACCTTCCCTCAGCGTCGGAGACCTCTTCGTCCCGTGTAAGCCCTCGGCGCTCCCCAGCGAAGCGTCTCCGCAGGATGGCGATGGGGGCAAAGGCGCCGGCCTCCCGGCAACAACCACCCCGCCAAGCGGCACGAGCCTCCCGGGGGAGCCAGGTTGCGACGGGGGCGCCCGGCGCGTCAGCTATGTCAGGGGCGCCCCGTGAGGCAGCGCCGCACGGAAAGGAGCCCTTGGAGGGTGGAGCGGCGGCTCCGCCCGCTCCCCGGGCCCCGGCAACCGTCGGGACCGCCAAGCGCCCGAGGGAGACCCCGCTGCCCGCTCCCCGCGTGGCCGCGCGTCAGGTGGAGTTTGACTTCTCCGCCCTGAGCGACGACGACGACGAGGACGAACGGGAGTAAGAGCTTTTGGGGTTTCGCGTCTTCATGGACTTGGCCTTGACTGTCGCAGGCTCTGATCTTGTTTCTTGTCTTAACTTCAGGACCTTGGCGGAGCGAGCGGCGAAGAAAGCCAAGGCGCCCGCGGTCGAGGTTGCGGGCGACTCGCCCACCGCGGCAACTGGGGGCGTGCCGGAGCCCAGCCCGCCGGATCCGAGCGCTACTCCGAGGGGCGGCCCTCTGCGTAGCCCCCAGCGCGGCCCCCAGCGTAAGTCTGGGTTCCGTACTTTCGCCTGTCGGGCGCGTTTGAGGGATCGTCCCCGCGCTGGTATCTTGATAATACTGTCTCGTGCAGAGGTGGAGCCACAGCCGCAGGAGCGGCCAGAAGCCGCCCCCGAGGAGGCGCGGACCCCGCCGTCCCCGCCAAGGCCGAGTTCTCCGGTAAAGGGGAGCACCCCGCCAAGGGCGAGTACTCCGCCGAGGGCGAGTACCCCGCCAGGGGGGGGGGTAGCCCGGCGAGGGTGGTGACCCCGCCAAGGCAGAGCTCCCCGGCGAGGGAACCCGCCGCCGATGACGTCTGCCAAGGTAAGCTCTGCGACTTAGTCATCTTGGGTTCGCCTTTTCCTTTTGGATGTTTGCTTGAATTTCTTTTGCTCCCTGTTCTCCTTCTTCTAGATTCCCCTCCCCCCGAGCCGATGGAGACGGAGGTCATCATCATCGAGGAGGAGGAGGGCGCGCGCGGCGGCAGCGGCGACACCCCTGTCGCCGAGGATGCGGCGGAAGCTGCCGAGTCATCCGCGCAGGAGACCGCCCCAGCGTCGGCCGCAACGGCTGGGGAGGGGGACGGCGGTCGCACTGCCGACCCGGAGGCAGCAGGAGCATCAGGCGCTGCGCCGGCCGCCGACCCCTCCGCCGAAAAGGAGCGGGCGGGCCATTACCTTGAAGCCCCCAACGGCATCTTCATCCAGGTGCCATGGGGCTCTTCTGCGCGGGCCCCCGCGGAGGGCGAGGCCCTTGATGGGGAGGTCCTCGCCTCCGCGGGCCTGAAGATTGTCGAGGCGCCCGGCGGGGCCGAAGAGCCCGAGGAGGAGAAGCTGCTTCGCCGGCTCCTGGCCCTTTACCGGGCCCGGCAGGCGAAGCTTGCTTCCCGGGAGGCCCTCGCTGCGGAGGCCGCCGTCGAGATGGAGAAGCGTGCGACGGAGCTCCGTGCCGCCAACCAAGCTGCCCTCCGCGGCGTGGCGGAGGAGCGCGAGAGGCTCGCCGGGGAGTACCAGGAGTGGGTGCTGCAGAAGGCCGACGCCGAAGAGCAGCAGCGGCTCGCCGGGGAGGAGCTGTCCCGGCGAGAGGGAGCGCTTGCCCAGCTGCAGGCCAATCTCAACTCCCACGAGGAGGAACTTGCCGCTCGGGAGCGGGCCCTTGGCGAGGAGCTGAAAGGGGCGAAAGCCGCCGCGGCTGCCGCGGAGGCCGCCAGGGAGGAGCTTGCCACCAAGGTCACGCAGCTGGAGGAGTCGTTGAAGGCGAGCGCGGAGAGGGTCGGCGCGCTCAATGCGGAGCGGGAGAAGGACGCCCACGCCAACTCCGAACTCCAGGCGCGTCTCTCCAAGCAGGGCGACGAGCTGAAGGCCGCCAAGGACTCCATCGAGGCCCTGGAGCTGAAAGTCTCCGCGCTGGAGGAGGGGCTCCGCAAGGAGCGAAGCTTGGCGGAGAGCGCCAACACCGCGGCCGAAGACTTCCGTCGGACCGTCGCGGTGTGGACCGAGGACCTGGTGTCTTCTGCATCCAACATCGACCAGGAGTTGCTGGCGTTGAAGTTGGAACACCTCATCTACTCTCCGGACCCGGACCTCCCTCACAGCGCCAAGCTCAGCCTCTTCTTCAGAGGGGTCGCGCCGGCTCTTGCGGATCTTCGGAAGAAGATCCCCGCGCAACTGGCCGAGGAGACGCGCCGGGCCTGCGCGGGAACCTTGGAGCGCGTGCTGACGAAGATTGTATACCGCAACCCCGGTATAAATCTCATCAACGTTCTTCGCAGCCTGCCGGCCGACGCTGACATGGAGGCGCTGAAGGAGCAGGTCGCCGACATCATCGCCAGAGTGGGCAAGATTTCTAGGATCGAGGGTGACCGCGTAGACTAGGCCCCCTTTATCTTATCTCTTTTTGTAGCTGCACACGACGTTATGAGCTCATTAGTCACTGTGACAAGTCACGTAAGGTTTCTACCTTAGCTGAACCAATCAGTGCATTGTTATCTTCCTTGTCCTGGCCCTTTACTTTGTACGTTTTTCGCCCTACGCTCCCGGGGAACTTCCCGGCAAGGAGCCCTTGGGCTTATAGCAGCCTGCTGGCCAAGGCCTCACCGGGAAGCAACCTTGCCGCAGCCAGTCGCAATCGCGCTCCGCTTGTTGAGTGAGCTCGGAAACGAAACAAGGGCGCGACGCTCATCGCAGCTCGCTTGAATCGTTGAGCGTACTCGAAACAAGGTGAGGGTGCGGCTAGCCGCGGGTAGGCTCCTCCGCGCACAGGTTTTCCGTAAAAAGCGTGACCGTCCAAGGAAGACAACCGAAAATTAAGAATCTGAACTGCTCAAATTTTAATAACTTAGCTTATGCATAACGCTCGTCCCTCGACGAGGCTTCTTCTTCTCGGACAGCACTTGGTTCCAGCACTTGGTTCCTCTCCCATCTCCTTCCCCCGGCAAACTTTGTGCGCGAGGAAAATAAAGAGGGAAGCAAGCACATGGCCTTTCGGCGTGCTGATGCTCACTGGACATGCATGTTACGCAGGATGCCAAATAATACACACAAATAACGAAGAGGAGCATGTAGAAGGCAAAAAGCGCAAAGCATAGGAGCTTTTGCTGATGTGCGGGGTCTGCGCCCGCCCCTTGCGCCAAGGATCACATGCAACTGCGGCAAGACTTGGGCAGGGAGGTTGGTTGGCGGAACGGGTTCCGGCAACCGCGCTGGCGAAACTCCTCCCACGGTCGGCGTCGACTCGTTTGGATCTTGGCGGACGAAGCGCGCCGAAGAACGAGGTCGCCTTTTTCGCGGCCTCCGGCGCTAACCGCTGCGGCTACAGGAGCGGCGCAGGGTTCGCTGGAAACGATCGGTTCGCCCAGCGGCCGGAAGGCGGTCCTCCTCAAGGAGCAGCTGCTTCTTGCCCGAACTCTGCGTGAGTGGGTACTCGAGGAGGGCCGTGCACGATTCCGTAGGGAGGAATGCCTCCGCCCCGCAGAGCGGGGCGGAAAGGTACCTGTTCATACCTGAGCTTACCAGTGTTCGCCTGAATCAGATCCGTACAACCTCGACGCGATCCCCCTACCTGGCGCGCCAAAGATGTCGGGGCGGACGGGCGTCCCCCCGCGAGCACCTATGGGGCCGGAGCCCCTTTCGTTGTCCGGCGAGGGGGGCGGAGGGAGCGCAGAGAGCAGATCGAGGCGGGCACACGAGCGGTTTACCCAGGTTCGGGCCGCGATGGACGCGTAAAACCTTACTCCTGCTTGGTTGTATTGAACTGGGGAGCTCGGGAGCTTGGGGAGCTAGCTGCACCGAGCGTATGGCTGTCTGGATGCCGAATCTCCGAACCCCGGAACCTCCTCTACGTTGCACACGGGCCTCCTTTTATAGCGCAAAGGGGTCACCGACAGGTGTCAACGTAAGAGAAAGGGGTAAAAGTGTAAAAGGGGTGGTAGCTGTAATAGTGCGGGGACGGTGGCGCTACAGTGCGGCACAGTGTTATCATACCTACTTCTGACGGTAGGGGACAAGGGCATTAAATGCCCGTCACGGTCGCCCGGACAGCACCGAGGCGGACCGTTAGGTGCGCCACCGTTCGCCACGATGGCGGCTGCATGCCACCGCATGCCCCAGGCTGCGCGGTGCCTCGCCACGTGCCCTCGGGGGAAGCCCCAGAGCGACGCGTGGGCGGGCGAGCTGGAGCGCAGTCTTGAGGTGGCGATCTTGCCGCGGCAAGTGGCTTGCCGCGGGGGTCGTCTTCCTGTGCCTGGTAGCGTGCCAGCTATCAGGTCTTGCCGGGGCGCTTGGCGCGCCACGGCGGGCTTCTCTTGTGGTGCCTGGGTTCGGCCTTCCCGACAAGCTCCTCTTGTCGGGGGCTCGATCTTCTGTCTCGTATACTTTGTTCTTGGATGGCCTTACATGGGCTCAGTCGTCCCGGCAAGCTCCTCTTGCCGGGGTCTTGTCTTCCTGGCCCGGCAAGCTCCTCTTGCCGGGGGCCTTGTCTTGAATGCTTGGTCTTCTCCTGGCGCTTCCGGGGCGGGCCTTGCCGCAGGGTGCTACGACTGCCCGTGCACAAGTCTGGGGTACTAAGGTACCCCTACTTTAGTACACCGACACGGATGCTTTTTGAAGGTTGAGGTAAACGATTTCCGAAGGTTTCTTGGTTATGTGTTGACGGATGGATACAGCTGGATCTAGGTATTGTTAGTTTGGGTGAGATATATTGCGTCCCCTGTATCCCCAACACCACATTGCATAACCAGAAAGTTTCGGGAGTTTATAAGTGGGAATTCAAGTATCTCATAGGATATCTTTCCAACAGACACATGATACGATATGGGATCTATCATATGTTTGTTTCCGGCTTATTCTGCAAGCCAAGTCCTTTGTTTTGTTTTTGTTTTGTGGTATTCGAGTTGCTTCAATGCCAAGTGTTGATTCCATACCTTTCCTAAGCGGTGTTCTCATACTTCTATGTGAATACCAATCCTTCATGATAATCGAGATTGTCATGTCAACCCTTTTTCAATCGGCGTGTTTCTCTTCAAGTGGATCCGATCATTTTCAACATTCGCTAGATCCAATATCAGTTTTCTCCATGTTATCTATTTCATCCATCCCAAGTTGCCTTTGTTTTTCCCGCCCTCCCACCCTTTTCCTTCAAGGAATCAGATGTCTTAACCAAGTATCCATTTTATTCATGTGAAGTCCCTTCATTCTTTTCAATCAATGTTCTTACCCGGTGGTTCTCATGAAGTTGTTCTTCAAGTTTATCATTCTTCATTCTTTTTCTTCTTCGGTGGACTAAATTCAAGCCTTCAATGTTGGTCACATTCCTTTCCTTGTTTCAAATGTTTTTCTCATGCCGGTGTATCTCTTAATCATTCACCTCTCGCTTTCCATTTGTTCCGGTGTGCTGAAGATATCTCAGAAGAATTTTGTCTCCATTATCAATCGGTTCAAGC
This sequence comes from Aegilops umbellulata, assembly GCA_032464435.1. NCBI lineage: Eukaryota > Viridiplantae > Streptophyta > Magnoliopsida > Poales > Poaceae > Aegilops > Aegilops umbellulata. Next base: position 150,942,788 of record CP136058.1, on the reverse strand, counting down.
TATTTCGAGGTTGTTATCACATTCAAGCCATTTAATTCAACCGATGCAATCTCTCTTCCAAGCGACCTTTTTAACGGTGTATCTTCTGAGTGGGCCCTAACCCACATGTCTTTTTCCAGGATCTTACCTAAATCTTTTAATTTTCTTGGAGCTATTCCCAAATTCTTTTCGAAGTTTGACGTAAGAATGAATTGTCATCATTCATATGTCTTTCTCCAAGATCTTTCACATTCTTTTCATCGTTGGTTCAATCCTTCTATTCTTCATTATTCCGGAGTGTCTCAACAATTCATCGTGGTGTTTCTCGTCGTCATTCTCAACATTTGGAGACCGAAGAAGAGTTTCTCTTAAATTTTGCTCCATTCTCTTCAAGATTCATTGTTCTAGCTTGATGCCATCCTCTCATAATTATTTTCGATTGTGAGAATTCTTTTTACCCATCCAGAGCAATTCATCAGTCTTTTCAGTTTGATTCTCCGAAGGCCATCATTTCAGAAGAATTATTCATTCTCAGCTTCAACTATCGTTCTACAAATCTTACCGGTGAATCGTTCAAATATTATCTAATCAGCTCGGGATCTCTGCGTTCACTTGTATCTAAATTCTCTCAAGTATCTTCGTTCATTTTCCAATTCTTCTCGGTGAATTGTGTCTTGGCTACTTTCATTTTTCAATTCTTACGGTGGTTCATTCAAGAGTTCTCTTCCTTCGTTATCATATAGATTCATTCGTTCTTTCCAATCCTACCGGTGGTTCGTTGAAGACCTTCCCAAGTTTGCGCCATATCTATCTTAATCCTTTCTACAAGAATAATTAGTATGCCAAGTCCGTTGCTTGTCATCAATTTAAATTGGTGAAGGTAAGCATAATGTAATTCTTATTCTTGTTACATCGGGTAAATTCAATTCCTTATTTCGGAGGTTCATCAAAATTCTTGATTTCAATTGTTCATCTTTCTTTCCGGAGTTCCAAGTTTTCTCGGTTATATCATTTCAAAGCTTCATCTTATCACTGCAAGGCTTCACCTTGTGTTTTCAACTTCTCTTTCTTTTATCATCCTTTTATTACCGGAGGTCTTCATGGAGACTCTACATGGTGATTCGTCAAGGATTCCTTTCATTCTTCAATTGTTCGTCAAGATTTCTCTCGGAGTCAAGATCCGCCAAGCTATACTCTAAAATAAACATGGTGTTCAACACATGTTTTGTTTTGAGGAGTTCAAGCATTCTTCATCTTGCATTCCAAAGTGCAATTCTTCCTACCTTATCTTTTGAGGTGGTGTTATGTCAGTCTTGACAATTTGAGTTCATGTTTCATGATTCACATGTTGTCAAGAGTGAGATATTTTAAATCCATCATTTTCTCTTTGTTCAGGAGATCGTTTCAACCTATCAATCCCTCCATTGGTGTTATCTTGGTGTAGATTTCTCTTAGAAGCCTTCCCTAAGGAATGTTGCTAATTATGATGCCTATAATCCAAGTTTCCTCCTATTCTCTCGGTGAAAGAAGTTTTCATCTCTTCGTGATCTCAAGCAAGCAATTTTTTTCGTTAGTGGCATATTTTCACCTCAAGTTTTGAGATGTCTCCATAAGCCCATGAGGATCATATCCTTTCGTTGTTGGTTTTCCAACAACTCCGTTTTAACCTTCTTGGAAGGATGCTTTCCAAATTCAATTGTGGTTGAAGTTGTCATTATCTTCTCCGTTCTTTTCTCCCAACCATCTAACTTCCATTCTTTCGTTGTGATGTTACTCTCTTCGACTCATCATCTCGTTTTGCCAAGATCATGTTCTTTTCCTTGCTAATCCATTTAACCGGAGTGTCGTGCCCTCTTTTTAAGTTCTTCCCATTTTGTCAAGCTTTACCTCCCTTCTGAACCGGAGTGTTGTGTCATCTCTTCAAGTTCTTTTTAGCTTATCAAGTTTTCCCTTCTCTTTTCAGTCGGAGTGCTGCCCAAATTATATCAATTTTATTCCTTCTCTATCTAGTTTTAACCGGGGTGGTTTCAATATCTATCTTATCACTAAACCTCTTGGTTCTCGTTGTATCCCATGTTCCTCTTTTCTAACGGAGTGTTTTCAACTTTGTTCATCTCCATTGTATTCTTTCTTTCAAATTGTTCAACTTCCAAGGTTCTTTGGATTCACTCGTTTGTCAAGAAGCAATTTTTTTTACCTCTTCCCCTTCCGCTTCTCTCCGGGGCCATCCTAGATCTCGGGACGAGATCCTCTTGTAGGGGTGGAGTGTTGTAACGCCCCGAGACCGACGTTCCAGAAGACTTCCATATATTTCGTGTTCGCCGTGTGTCTTATTTTTATTTGTTGCTTTCATCATGTCATCATGAGCATTGCATCGCATGTTTTCTTAAAACTTGTAGTTGCTCGTAGTTGTTGCGTTCCCCTTGCTTTTGTTGACCGTTCCGAGACCAATCTTGTTCTTCGTTTTCCCTCTTGCCTAAACCGGAGTCTCTTTTCACAGTGCATCGACCCCTTGCCCGTGTCCGAAACTTCTCCGAACTCGAACCGGACTATCGTTACCGTTGGGTCCGGATCATCCCCAAACATCTATAAAACATCTCCGTTTTCGTAGTTGGGCTCCCCTAAGCCATTTTTTCACAACCACTCGATTTTGATCAAAGGATTCAGTTTAGCCCGCCTAGTCCACCTGCTATATAAACCAACCTAGACTAACCCTAGTCTACCCAGTCCCATCCGCGCCGCCGCCGCTCTCTTTCTCGGGATCCATCCCCACCTACCACAGCCTCCGACCAGATCCGTGGTTTTCCGTGCAGCCGCCCGAGCATCTCGATCCCGAGTGGATCGAGCGCTTCGCCTCCAAGCCCAGCCTCCCCTGCTCATGCCCCAAGCCTCCCGTCGCCAAGGAGCACGAGCTCCTTTACCTCGCTGCCACGCCAACCGAAGTAGCAGCCCAACCGGTCATCCCCATCGCTGCCGAACCTCGCCACCGCCGAAGCTGCTCCGCCCGCCGCCCGAACCGGCCAAGACGAGGACCAGCAGGGCCGCCTTCTTCTGCACTGTCTCTCCTTTCTTCTTCCCTTCTCCCTCCCGTCTCATCTCCCTGCCTCTTCTCCACAGGAACCGGAGCGCCGCCTGACTCCCTCGATCTGAGATGGGAGACTCCTCAAGCCGCCACCACCTTCTTCCAGGAGCCCGCGGCCTTCTCTGCTTCCCCTCCTCGTGCCTCGCCGGCAGCAAGCTCGCCGTCACCAAGTCCCTGACGGCCTCCCCTGTGTCTGCTGCCCACAGCCGCATTGACCGCCTTCCGCGGAACTGCTTCCATCCGCGCCACCACCCGTTCGGTCCTCCTCTTCTTCGAACCCCGCGGCGAGCTCCTCAAGCCCTGCGCCGCCCGCCAAGCCCGTTCCCGGCCAGATCCGCCGCCCTTCACCAGCGTGCCCTCGCCGGTCCTCCTTCCTCCGCCAAGACCCAAGCCACGCGCCATGGCCGCCGACCCTCTGCCTCGCCTCGGATCTCACACGGGGCGCCATCCAGTGCCCGGATCCTTACTTGCTCTGTGCCCTGCATCGCCTGAAGCCGCTGCGCCCTGCATCTCCTGAAACTGATGCGCCCTGCATCGCCGGTTCTGTCTGCGTCCTCTGCATCGAGCAGCAGCTCGGGAACGAGCACCCTGCCCCCTCGTTGACTTGGTCCAGCGCCAGCGTGGACGAGGGCCGTGTCGCCCGCGCGAGCCATCCTCTGCTTCGCCTACGCCGTGGGCCACCAGATCCGCCGGCCTGCCCTGCCTCCTGCTCCACCGACCGGGCCAAAGCCCATGGTGAGTGCCCCCGCAACCTGCAGTTTCGGCCCATGCCGTGTTTTTTTCAGCGTCTGCGAATTTGTCTATTATTCCAGAGTTTGCAGTTTTACAGAAAAGTCCTTCATGTTCATGCATTTAATAACTCACAAATGGTGCATCGGATTAAAATGATTTATATATGATATATGACTAGAATTTTGTCTAGTTTCATAATATCCAACTTTCATCTGTGTTTAAAATGCTTAAAACTGTTGTTTGCATTAATTTGCTCCTATGACATGTTAAAATGCTTTTATTCATAACTATTAAGCTGTAGCTCGTTTTTAAATAAATTATATATGTAAATGGGGTAGAAAAATGCCTAGTTTAATTTGGTGCACTTTGTTTTACTGTTTAACAACATTAAAATATGATTTAGGGCAGAACAGAACCAAATTCATAATATGCACATGAGGATTTTCCGGAATTGTTGTTGTTGTTTCCGGCCTCATTTAAACTTGCCTAAATAGCTAGTTTACTTATGCTCATCTTTTGCCATGTTTAACAACATTTAATATTGTTGGGTACATAACCGAGAGAGAACTAAATAACTTGAATGCCGTGTTTCGTTAATATGCAAGTCGTTGCATATTGAGCTCCACTTTTTTTTTGAAGTTGAGCTCCACTTAATTTGTAGTGTTGTTTGTGCACTTTGCAATGTCATGACTTTTTAAACCGAACATGCATCATACTTGATTGTGCATCTTGCCATGTTTATGTGATGGTTGTTTACCATGTTGTTTCCTTCTTTCCGGTTGCGCTTCTCCTCGATAGTTCCGGATACGTTGCGATTGTGAGGATCCGTTCGACTACGTCCGTTTGTCTTCTTCATGGACTCGTTCTTCTTCCTTGCGGGATCTCAGGCAAGATAACCATACCGTCGAAATCACTTCAATCTTTGCTTGCTAGTTGCTCGCTCTTTTGCTATGCTGCGATAACTACCACTTGTTATATCATGCCTCCTATGTTGCCATGTCAAGCCTCTAACCATCCTTTCCTAGCAAACCGTTGTTTGGCTATGTAACCGCTTTTGCTCAGCCCCTCTTATAGCGTTGCTAGTTGCAGGTGAAGTTGAAGTTGGTTCCATGTTGGAACATGGATATGTTGGGATATATCACAATATCTCTTATTTAATTAATGCATCTATATACTGGGTAAAGGGTGGAACGCTCGGCCTTATGCCTGGTGTTTTGTTCCACTCTTGCCGCCCTAGTTTCCATCATACCAGTGTTATGTTCCTTGATTTTGCGTTCCTTACACGGTTGGGTGATTTATGGGATCCCCTTGATAGTTCGCTTTGAATAAAACTCCTCCATCAAGGCCCAACCTTGGTTTTACCATTTGCCACCTAAGCCTTTTTCCCTTGGGTTTCGCGGACTCAAGGGTCTTCTTTATTTTAAACCCCCGGGCCAGTGCTCCTCCTGGTGCTGGTCCAAATTAGAGCCACTTGCGGTGCCGCCCCTAGGCAACTTGGGGTACCTTCGGTTGCCGTACGTAGTGTTCATCTGGTGTGCCCTGAGAACGAGATATGTGCAGCTCCTATCGGGATTTGTCGGCACATTCGGGCGGATTTGTTGGTCTTGTTTTACCATTGTCGAAATGTCTTGTATGTCAGGACCCCGATCCTAAGCCACATCGATCCAGCGTGTAACACATCATATCACCTTGCGGCCTCACGCACGGTACTTCCACGGGTGCCACCTTACCTGGCCCGGGACCGTTTGCGCCTTTTGGCTCACGTATATGATAGTGTCGCTAGCATCCATATGACAGAGAACCCGGGCCGACATGGCTAGTCATGAACCCAAAGCGGCGCTAGCCTATGAGGACAGGCATACATGAGTCACATCGAACATGTCGGTCATCAACGTATCTATTCGGGCTGTAGCACTGGGCTAACAGGACTCCGGTAACCCGGGCTGTAGCAGGCTAGGCAGGACTCCGAATATCAGCGCGTGACATTTCCCCTAAGGGACAGACATAGGAACGACGTGAGACACATGCCGGCCAGTCAAGTGTCTAAGCAGTAGTGCTGGGCTAGCAGGACTCCGGTGAACCGGGCTGTAGCGGACTACTATCGCTCAGAAGCACAAGACTTACATTTCCCCATATGAAAGGCTGCCAAGGATAAACAACTAGATAGTCGGATCCCACTCATACCAAGCATTTCAATCATACACACAATATGCCCGATATGAGTAAATACAACATGGCAACACAACAGTACTCTACGACTCAAGTACTTTATTTAGAAGGCTCCGAGGAGCCATACATATCATTCATACAGATAGGGGTCACATGACCCAACACTCAAGTCATACAAGCATACAAGCACATGCGGAAGCAAAGTAGTCTGAGTACAGACACTAGAAAGAAAGAAGGCTTGACGAAGCCTGTCTATCTACAAAGACCCTTCACAAGTCTTGGATCACCACCTGGGTGATAAGTCACTCGTCAACGTCGAGGTCTACATAGAACCCATCAGAGGGGTTGGTGCAGTCGTCTGAAAAACATGATTAAAGCAACATGAGTACGGAGGTACTCAGCAAGTCTTACAACAGGAACCTATCATACATGCACATTCTCAAGAAGGTAGTGGGGTTATTGCAGCAAGCCAGCTTTGACCCTTGGCTAAGCTATCCTACGATAGACACCATTTGTAAATCATTTGTCGCACACGAGTCCACTAACACCAACACAATACTCCACCGTGGATCCTCTCTCGCCATCCCACGAGAGGGCCATCCGCGGTACTCACACTTATCTTGAGATTTTTAGTAGTATCCATTTAACTTGTCTATGAACTGATATAAGCGAACCAGAAGTCCATTACCGCGGACACGGCTATTCGAATAGATTATTTATAACCCTGCAGGGGTGTACTTCTTCACACATGTTTCCACCACTTAGCGTCTGCACACGACATGTGCTCGGCAGACTTCAAGCGAAAGCCGACGTGGATGTAGACCACGACCTACCTAAACACTCAAGTCTCCAGTCCAGGTTTATCGCCTATTCGGGTTCCATCCGCAGGGAGTCCGGCCGAGGTTTCCACTAACGGCCCCGAACGATGTGAACAGGGTTCCGAGACACCAAACGGGCGCCCGGTTGACCCGGCCACGTGCCTACCGCAACACAGCCCACCCCGATGGTCAGCACCGCGTGCGGCCCCCAGCATACTACAAACACCAGAAACTACTTGCAACTCCTGGACAGAGAACAGGGGTGATTAAGAAGTCGAGCGGGGTCATATTTCAGGGCCCAATGTGTGGTAGTAGCTGAATCATGGATCACAAACACAGATCTCAGTTCTTAGGGACGGCCTCAATGAAACAACCCACCATGTACTCCTACATGGCCTTTCATCAATTCCTTTACCAAATCGTGTTCAACACTTCCACACTTTCGACAACGACCCAACCTTTCACTCCGGATCATCATCCCGATGAACCAGACCTGACACAACTCTAAGCATAGCAAGCATAGCATGGTAGGAACACACATACACATGTATTGGCTCAATCAACTCCTACACATGCTAGTGGGTTTCATCTAGTTACTGTGGCAATGACAGGTCATGCAAAGGAAGTGGGTTCAACTACCGCGACACACAGCAGTTTGAAACGCGTTGTCTTAATGCAGTAAACGAGAGCAGAAGCGAGAACATGGGTTTGTATCGGAATGATCAATGGTTTGCTTGCCTGATGGAGTGGTGGTGGGATACTGCCCTTCAACTGGATACTCGGAGATATCCTCGGAGGCAGAACCTACCACGAATGACACATTGCAACACAATCAATACATGACGATATGCAACAATATGATGCATGCAATGACATAGCAATATGAATGTGTCCTGGTCTTGTGCAAGTTAAACTAGAAGGAAATGACCCTATTTGAACCAAAGATTCAAATGGTAGTGCATTTATAAGATCATATTAGTGCAATACCTTATAATGCCTAAACAGTGGGTTTAACTTGTTTTAACATGCATGAAACTAGTTCCATTGGATAGATTGGATTTTTTTGATAATTTTTCATATATAGAACTTTGCATTTGGAGCTACAGATAATTTTTTATGAATTTTTGAAGTTTGAACTATTTTCTGGATTTTCCTGTATAAAAATAAATCCAGCAAAATAGATTACTGCGTCAGCATGAAGTCATGCTGACCTCAGCAGGTCAACAGACCGGTCCAGGTCAAACCTGACACGTGGGTCCCGCGTGTCAGGGTCATTAACTTAACAGATTAGATTATTTTTTTAAAACCTGGATTAATTAGCAGTCGGGGCCCACATGTCATAGACTCAGAGGAGTCAACTGGGTCCACAAGTCAACGGTTAGGGTCAACTCGCCGGCGTCTAGCCGCCGGCGAGGCCAGACGCGGCGGAGCAGAGTGGAATTGGCCATTCCGGCCACCAAATGGGGCGCGGAAGGCATCTGCGCACTCCTGGGAACGAACCGCGACTACTGGTGGAGTCAGTTGGGGTCGGGGTGGCCGGAGTTGGCGCCGGCGACGAGTTTGGCGGCGCCGGGGCTCGGGTGAAGGTGGAACCGGGGCTGCGGGGCACGGCGAGGCGCGTGCGGTAGTGCGTTGGCCTCCTGGGGGCTCCAGGAACACGTTGACGTGCTCTGGCGCGGTTGGCAGGGGCTATGGCCGCGGCGGCGACATGGCCGGCGGAGCCAAGCTCTCGGGCTCGTCGGGGACGGGCGCTACGGCGAGCTAGCAGGCATGGGAGGAGGGGGAGAAGGTGCGGGAGCTCACAGGGAGGTCGACGAGCAGCTCAGCGGGCTCGGGGGCGAACGGAGCGGCGCGAATCGAAGAATGGCGGCCGGCGGGCACCGGGGTCGGAGACGAGCTGATGGCGGCGATGCAGGGCCTCCGGCGAGGCGTGGCTCGGTGGGGAGGGCGAGGGCGAAGTGGCGGAGCCTCTGGGCAGGTCAGCGGGACGAGGGGGCAACGGTGGGCGCGGCTATGGCGGCGGAGCGGCGACGGGTGCGGCGGCCATGGCGCTGGAGAGCGAGAGAGAGAGCCAGGGGGAGAAGTGAGGTGTCCACGGGGTCGAGGGCGCGACGTGGAGGACGTCCAGCGCGTCGGGCGGCGAAGCGGCGAGCAGGTGACGCCGTGGCGAGCTCGCGCTCGCCGGCGTCAGCTCCCTGCCTGCCTGGCGGGGACGAAGCAGCTGGCTGGCGCGGGCCAGCACAGTGCTGGGCCGCCAGGTGGGCCGGCAGGTGGGTAACGTCCAGGTTAGTTTTTCTCTGGTTAACTGTTTTCTTTTTCTATTATTTCTGCAACTTTGTGGACTTATTTAAAATACTTAAACAACTCCAAAAATCCCCAAACTGCTCATGCATACTATTTAAAATATAGACAACATGAAACATTTCTGTTTGAGAATATTTGAACATTTAAAATATTTTTATAAATTTTAAATGCCCAAATTCAAATACTTATGTGTTAATTCAAAAACCTTCTGTTGACCTAGAAAATTGTGCACCACTTTTGTCAAAGGTTTAAACCCAAAACAAAGGGGGTGAACATTTCAGAAGGGCATTTCAGGTTCATTGAAAAAGATTTTAGTAAACCCTAGTTATTTCCAGGGGGGGGGAAGTGTGTGTTGGGGGTTCTGGCATTTCCCATTTCAGAATTAATAGAATGTAAACATGATGCACACTCTAATGCATGGCCTAGCTAGGGATGTGACAACTCACCCCCACTCAAAAGAATCTCGTCCCGAGATTTAGGTTCCTCCGGAAAGAAGGCGGGGTACTCAAGTCGAAGACGATCCTCCCTTTCCCAGGTAGCCTCTTGCTCGGAATGGTGTGACCATTGAACCTTGAGAAACTTGATATTGTGGCGTCGAGTGGTACGCTCGGCTTGATCAAGGATACGAACGGGGTATTCCCGATAAGTGAGGTTATCTTGAAGATCAAGCGTTTCGTGGTCCACTCCACGGATAGGATCCGCGAAGCAACGCCTGAGTTGAGAAACATGGAAGACATCATGAACTCTGGAGAGATGCGGAGGTAGTTCCAGTTGGTAGGCAACTTCCCCTCGTTTGGCAAGAATGCGAAAGGGTCCAATGTAACGAGGAGCCAATTTGCCTTTGATACCGAATCGATGGGTTCCCTTTAAAGGTGTAACCCGAAGGTAAGCCATCTCGCCGACTTCATAAGCCATGGGTTTATGCTTGCGGTCGTACTGACTCTTTTGCCGGGATTGGGCGGTTTTCAACTTCTCACGAATAATGCGAACCTGCTCTTCTGCATCCTGGATCATGTCCGGGCCAAAGAGTTGTCTCTCGCCGGTTTCTGACCAGTTAAGAGGCGTCCGACATTTTCGTCCATAAAGAACTTCGAAAGGAGCTTTACCCAAGCTAGCTTGATAACTGTTGTTATAAGCGAACTCGGCGAATGGTAGACACTTCTCCCAATTCATACCGAAAGAGATGACAGAAGCTCGGAGCATATCCTCCAGAATTTGATTGACTCGTTCTACTTGACCACTTGACTGAGGATGGAAGGCGGTGCTAAAAGAGAGACGAGTCCCCATAGCATTTTGGAAACTTTCCCAAAATCGAGAGGTGAAAAGACTTCCACGGTCTGAATTAATTTCCAATGGAATACCATGGAGAGATACTATTCGAGAGATGTACAAATCCGCTAGCTGGCTAGCGGTTATACTCTCGCGAACAGGTAAGAAGTGGGCTACTTTGGAAAGACGATCGACAACAACGAAGATAGCATTATTCCCTCTTTTGGTTCTGGGAAACCCGGTAATGAAATCCATACCGATTTTTTCCCATTTCCATTCAGGAATCTCCAATGGTTGAAGGGTGCCAGCAGGCCGTTGATGCTCTGCCTTAACACGACGACAGACGTCGCAAGTTGCAATGTATTGAGCGATTTCTCTCTTCATCCTAGTCCACCAAAACCTCTGGCGTAGGTCTTGATACATTTTAGTACTACCGGGATGAATGGTGAGAGGGGATTCATGAGCTTCCTTAAGGATCAATTGACGTAAATGTTGCTTCTTGGGAACCACCAAGCGGTTCTCGAAGAAGACCACACCTCGTTCATCCATGGAAAAACATTTAGCAACTCCGCTAGCGATGTTTTCCTTAATCCGAGATATGCCCTTATCGCGCTTCTGGGCAGCTATGATTTGATCCGTAAGGTTAGGTTTCGCCACCAGGGTGGAAAGGAATCCTCGAGGAACAATGTGAAGGTTAAGCTTATGAAATTCCTCGTGGAGAAGTGGTTGACCTTGTTGTAACATCAAGTTGTTACAATAAGATTTACGACTTAGTGCATCAGCCATGACATTGGCTTTGCCTGGGGTGTAAGTTATTCCTAAGTCGTAATCCGAGATCAACTCGACCCAACGTCTTTGCCTGAGATTCAAATCCGGTTGGGTGAAGATATATTTCAGACTTTGGTGATCAGTGTAGATTTCGCAACGATTACCCAAAAGGTAATGTCGCCAGGTTTTGAGTGCATGGACTACTGCTGCAAGCTCCAGATCATGTGTGGGATAATTATCCTCATGTGGACGCAACTGTCGAGATGCGTAGGCAATTACATGACGATCTTGCATGAGTATGCAACCTAGTCCTTGTCGCGAGGCGTCGCAATAAATAACAAAGTCCTTAGAGAAGTCTGGTGGTACCAGTACGGGAGCAGATGTCAGGCGTCTTTTCAGTTCCTGAAAGCTGAACTCGCACTGTGGGGTCCACTCGAACCTTTTATCTTTCTTGAGGAGTTCAGTTAGAGGCTTAGCAACCTTGGAGAAATTCTCGACGAAGCGGCGGCAATAGCTCGCTAAACCAAGAAAACTCCGAACTTGCTTAACCGTTTCAGGTGGAGTCCAGTCATGGACAGCTTGAACTCGTTCGGGATTGACAGCAATGCCCTTGCCAGAGATTACATGGCCCAGATAGGTCACTTCTGGCAACCAAAATTCGCACTTGGAGAATTTGGCATAAAGGCGATGCTCTCGGAGTTTCATCAATACTAGCCTTAGATGTTCGGCATGTTCTTCCTCATTCTTGGAGTAGATGAGTATATCATCGAGGTATACTACGACGAATTTATCCAAGTACTCCATGAAGATCGAGTTCATTAACCGAGAGAAGGTGGCTGGAGCATTGGTTAAACCAAAGGACATGACGGTGTACTCGTATTGGCCGTAACGAGTGACAAAGGCCGTTTTGGGAATGTCCCCGTTCTTGATTTTGATTTGATGGTAGCCCAACCTCAAATCCATTTTGGAAAAGACTGAGGATCCAGCGAGCTGGTCATACAGGTCGTTGATCCTGGGGAGCGGATACTTGTTCTTGATAGTGACCAAATTGACAGGTCGGTAATCTACAACCATCCGATCCGTTCCATCCTTCTTCTTGACGAAGAGGACGGGGCAAGCCCATGGAGATGAACTAGGACGGATGAAACCCTTTTGCAAGGACTCATCGAGTTGTTTCTTAAGCTCAGCTAGTTCTAGGGGTGCCATCTTATAGGGTCTCCTAGAGATTGGGACGGTTCCTGGAACAAGATCTATCACGAACTCGACATCTCTGTCAGGTGGAACACCTGGCAGTTCCTCTGGGAAGACATCCGGAAAGTCATGGACTACTGGAATATCTTCGAGGTCTGGAAGGGGGTTGGCATTTAGAGAGTAGAGCTGACGCTCCGATACTCGGGTCAAAACATTAACTGTCTTGCCCGATGGATGGGTAAGTTGAACAGTTCTAGTTGAGCAGTCAATCTTGGCGTAATGGGCTGACATCCAGTCCATACCCAAGATGATGTTTATGTCCGAGGACTTGAGAGCTATTAGTGACGCGAGAAAAACCAATCTGTCGACAAGAATTTCATTTCCATGGCTGATCCTAGAGGTTTGCCATCTAGAACCGGGAGTTTGAATTTCCATGGAGGTGGGCATGTCACAAAAAGTGGTGTTGTGCAAACGAGCATAGCTCTCAGAAATAAATGAATGAGATGCTCCAGTATCAAAGAGAACAGTTGCCGGATGGCAATTAACAAGGAGCGTACCGAGAACGACGTTGGGGTCCTCTTGAGTTTCTTCAGCTGAAATGTAGTTGACATGGCCACGAGCAGTGGTGGCTGGCTTGGCGACAAGCACTTTTGCTGTTGACTTACCACAGCCAACAGACTTTCCGAACTGGCTGGGGTTGTTCTGGGGACACTCACGGATGTAGTGGCCCGGCTCACCACACTTGAAGCAAGTTGTTATATTGGGGCGTGGAGCAGTATTGGCAGTGGGGCCACCAAAAGTCTTGGGCGGCACATACTGTTGATTGGAACGAGGCGCCTCAAAGGATGGCCTCGGAGTATACCTGGGTGGCATAGCAGAATTTGGAATCCAGACCCGGCGCTTCTGTGATCCAGAACCGGATGAAGATCCATAGTCACGGGAGTGCTTGCGTGAAGCTTCAAAATCATTCTGCCCCGTCTCGGCACTGATGGCCTTATTGACTAGCTTCGGAAAAGAAATGCATTCATGCAGACGAAGGTCACGTCGGAGCTCAGGGCTAAGTCCCTTGCGGAACCTTGCCTGCTTCTTGGCATCGGTGGATACCTCTTCGGGAGCATAGCGTGCAAGCTTCCCAAACTCGCGACTTTATGCATCCACAGTCAGCTTCCCCTGGGTGAAGTTATAGAACTCCTCCCTCTTGCGATCCATGAGACCTTCCGGAATATGATGCTCACGAAAAGCGGCACTGAAATCAGCCCAAGTAGTGAGTTGGCCGACCGGACGCATAGCTTCATAATTCTCCCACCAAAGGCTGGCAGGGCCTTCGAGGTGATAGGCAGCAAAGGTGACCTTATCATCTTCAGCCACGTTGGCAGAACGTAGCTTATGGGCGATGCTGCGGAGCCAGTCATCCGCATCGAGAGGTTCGATGGAATGATTGAACTTTGGCGGGTACAGCTTGACAAAGTCATTGATGGACACTGGATTGACCCTTTGCTGACGTGCAGTGTTTTGTTCAATCCGCTCCAGCAAGCGGTTGGTGTCGCGCCTGTTGCGCTCTGCCTCCAGCATCACTTCGGCCAGAGAAGGTGGTTGAGGCAGACTTTCCTCTCTAGGAGCACTAGCTTCTCCCTGCTCCGGAGCAGCAGGGTTGCTGCGGGTGTTGACCATCCTGGGAAAACAAAACAATGATTTAAACCAGGATGGCAAAATCTGGCCAAGGAAGTGCGGAATGTAATGGATAACAAGGAATGCAGAGATGATCATCCGTATGACATGGTAATATAGAAACTGCCATATATATACCAACGGTCATACACGTCATACATAGTTTAGTACAAGCTCAAGCTGAAGTACAACTAAGATGAAAGACGCTACATCTCATCGGAGGCATTCCAAGCTCCTATACATTATTTTTCTACACCTCCGGAATTGATACCCACTAAGTTATATTCCACAATCACGCAGGACGGTGGACATACAACTATTACAATACTAGCGAGACTACTACTAGCTCAGACGGCTCCGTAGAAGTCCTCATAGAAGTCACCACCCAGACCTGGAAGCGGAACATGGTCATCTGGGAACAGACGGTGCTGTGGTGCTTGTGGACCATAGGGACTTGGATGCGGCCTCGGTCCAACAAATGGCGGTAGAAGAGGCCCACGAGGAGGGGTGATGCCTCCCACCTCACGCCATTCCATAAAGTCTGGCAGACTAGCCCGCACAGGGTACAAGTCTCTCGTGTCCATGTATCTGGCTTGCACAGCAGGTGCAAACCTCGTCAAGGTGGCCCAATGATCAGCACGAGCATTAAAGAGCTCCATACGCAAGGCCCGGTTTTCACGGTCCTTATCTTCCAACATCTCAGTAGTGGTGCAAAGGAGTGAGTCCTCATGGGATGCATCACTGTACATGCCCTGGAGGTAACCATGCGCCCCAGGGAGGGATGCTGGCATGTAGCGAAAATCAGTGTTGCTCAACAAGGCAGTTCTAGCTCGCATAATGGTCATCATCGAGTAGGCTGCATCTTGAACGGACATCCCAATAGTGATCCCGAGTCCATAAGAACAATGGAGTGGTTCCGTGGCTCCGGGATAAGATGGATATATCCTAACCGTGCACAGATATTGGCTCTGGTTGAAATCTCTAAACTGCTCTTCGACGGTGTATTCAGGGTACCATCGGTAACCTGCCTCAACCATCACGCGAACCAACATGGCGGTATGACCACATACACCGATGCAACGGGTCAGACGAACCACTTGGTTTTGGGGACGGGTAGCCATCTGAAAGCACAAAATAGTGCAAAGGCATTAGAATTTCTGGATGAAATTGGACAGCATAACGGCTGTAAATGCTCAGAAAAGGAATTGAGACATCCACAACAGTTTGCGAAACCACTCAACAACAACATATCAAGGTTCTGGTCCAATTGGTAACATACTAAACTTTAGTAGAACTGAACTGGGTTGTATCCAACAATCCTATAAGTTACTACGGATTTAGTAACACGTGAACCTGATAGAGAGAAGAAAGCCTAGTTCCTTAACCCACGTAGAATGAGAAGAGAATGACTCAGAATAGAGGGCATAAGGTAAAGGAGTAAAAGAGCCTTACGTTCCCTCCCACAATCAATTCCCCTACATATAACTAAAGCATTTCTAGACTCGACATCGACCAGTTTGGCTTAGCGAACCTACAGGCAGTCCGGCTCTGATGCCAACGCTGTCAGGACCACGATCCTAAGCCACATCGATCCAGCGTGTAACACATCATATCACCTTGCGGCCTCACGCACGGTACTTCCACGGGTGCCACCTTACCTGGCCCGGGACCGTTTGCGCCTTTTGGCTCACGTATATGATAGTGTCGCTAGCATCCATATGACAGAGAACCCGGGCCGACATGGCTAGTCATGAACCCAAAGCGGCGCTAGCCTATGAGGACAGGCATACATGAGTCACATCGAACATGTCGGTCATCAACGTATCTATTCGGGCTGTAGCACTGGGCTAACAGGACTCCGGTAACCCGGGCTGTAGCAGGCTAGGCAGGACTCCGAATATCAGCGCGTGACATTTCCCCTAAGGGACAGACATAGGAACGACGTGAGACACATGCCGGCCAGTCAAGTGTCTAAGCAGTAGTGCTGGGCTAGCAGGACTCCGGTGAACCGGGCTGTAGCGGACTACTATCGCTCAGAAGCACAAGACTTACATTTCCCCATATGAAAGGCTGCCAAGGATAAACAACTAGATAGTCGGATCCCACTCATACCAAGCATTTCAATCATACACACAATATGCCCGATATGAGTAAATACAACATGGCAACACAACAGTACTCTACGACTCAAGTACTTTATTTAGAAGGCTCCGAGGAGCCATACATATCATTCATACAGATAGGGGTCACATGACCCAACACTCAAGTCATACAAGCATACAAGCACATGCGGAAGCAAAGTAGTCTGAGTACAGACACTAGAAAGAAAGAAGGCTTGACGAAGCCTGTCTATCTACAAAGACCCTTCACAAGTCTTGGATCACCACCTGGGTGATAAGTCACTCGTCAACGTCGAGGTCTACATAGAACCCATCAGAGGGGTTGGTGCAGTCGTCTGAAAAACATGATTAAAGCAACATGAGTACGGAGGTACTCAGCAAGTCTTACAACAGGAACCTATCATACATGCACATTCTCAAGAAGGTAGTGGGGTTATTGCAGCAAGCCAGCTTTGACCCTTGGCTAAGCTATCCTACGATAGACACCATTTGTAAATCATTTGTCGCACACGAGTCCACTAACACCAACACAATACTCCACCGTGGATCCTCTCTCGCCATCCCACGAGAGGGCCATCCGCGGTACTCACACTTATCTTGAGATTTTTAGTAGTATCCATTTAACTTGTCTATGAACTGATATAAGCGAACCAGAAGTCCATTACCGCGGACACGGCTATTCGAATAGATTATTTATAACCCTGCAGGGGTGTACTTCTTCACACATGTTTCCACCACTTAGCGTCTGCACACGACATGTGCTCGGCAGACTTCAAGCGAAAGCCGACGTGGATGTAGACCACGACCTACCTAAACACTCAAGTCTCCAGTCCAGGTTTATCGCCTATTCGGGTTCCATCCGCAGGGAGTCCGGCCGAGGTTTCCACTAACGGCCCCGAACGATGTGAACAGGGTTCCGAGACACCAAACGGGCGCCCGGTTGACCCGGCCACGTGCCTACCGCAACACAGCCCACCCCGATGGTCAGCACCGCGTGCGGCCCCCAGCATACTACAAACACCAGAAACTACTTGCAACTCCTGGACAGAGAACAGGGGTGATTAAGAAGTCGAGCGGGGTCATATTTCAGGGCCCAATGTGTGGTAGTAGCTGAATCATGGATCACAAACACAGATCTCAGTTCTTAGGGACGGCCTCAATGAAACAACCCACCATGTACTCCTACATGGCCTTTCATCAATTCCTTTACCAAATCGTGTTCAACACTTCCACACTTTCGACAACGACCCAACCTTTCACTCCGGATCATCATCCCGATGAACCAGACCTGACACAACTCTAAGCATAGCAAGCATAGCATGGTAGGAACACACATACACATGTATTGGCTCAATCAACTCCTACACATGCTAGTGGGTTTCATCTAGTTACTGTGGCAATGACAGGTCATGCAAAGGAAGTGGGTTCAACTACCGCGACACACAGCAGTTTGAAACGCGTTGTCTTAATGCAGTAAACGAGAGCAGAAGCGAGAACATGGGTTTGTATCGGAATGATCAATGGTTTGCTTGCCTGATGGAGTGGTGGTGGGATACTGCCCTTCAACTGGATACTCGGAGATATCCTCGGAGGCAGAACCTACCACGAATGACACATTGCAACACAATCAATACATGACGATATGCAACAATATGATGCATGCAATGACATAGCAATATGAATGTGTCCTGGTCTTGTGCAAGTTAAACTAGAAGGAAATGACCCTATTTGAACCAAAGATTCAAATGGTAGTGCATTTATAAGATCATATTAGTGCAATACCTTATAATGCCTAAACAGTGGGTTTAACTTGTTTTAACATGCATGAAACTAGTTCCATTGGATAGATTGGATTTTTTTGATAATTTTTCATATATAGAACTTTGCATTTGGAGCTACAGATAATTTTTTATGAATTTTTGAAGTTTGAACTATTTTCTGGATTTTCCTGTATAAAAATAAATCCAGCAAAATAGATTACTGCGTCAGCATGAAGTCATGCTGACCTCAGCAGGTCAACAGACCGGTCCAGGTCAAACCTGACACGTGGGTCCCGCGTGTCAGGGTCATTAACTTAACAGATTAGATTATTTTTTTAAAACCTGGATTAATTAGCAGTCGGGGCCCACATGTCATAGACTCAGAGGAGTCAACTGGGTCCACAAGTCAACGGTTAGGGTCAACTCGCCGGCGTCTAGCCGCCGGCGAGGCCAGACGCGGCGGAGCAGAGTGGAATTGGCCATTCCGGCCACCAAATGGGGCGCGGAAGGCATCTGCGCACTCCTGGGAACGAACCGCGACTACTGGTGGAGTCAGTTGGGGTCGGGGTGGCCGGAGTTGGCGCCGGCGACGAGTTTGGCGGCGCCGGGGCTCGGGTGAAGGTGGAACCGGGGCTGCGGGGCACGGCGAGGCGCGTGCGGTAGTGCGTTGGCCTCCTGGGGGCTCCAGGAACACGTTGACGTGCTCTGGCGCGGTTGGCAGGGGCTATGGCCGCGGCGGCGACATGGCCGGCGGAGCCAAGCTCTCGGGCTCGTCGGGGACGGGCGCTACGGCGAGCTAGCAGGCATGGGAGGAGGGGGAGAAGGTGCGGGAGCTCACAGGGAGGTCGACGAGCAGCTCAGCGGGCTCGGGGGCGAACGGAGCGGCGCGAATCGAAGAATGGCGGCCGGCGGGCACCGGGGTCGGAGACGAGCTGATGGCGGCGATGCAGGGCCTCCGGCGAGGCGTGGCTCGGTGGGGAGGGCGAGGGCGAAGTGGCGGAGCCTCTGGGCAGGTCAGCGGGGTGAGGGGGCAACGGTGGGCGCGGCTATGGCGGCGGAGCGGCGACGGGTGCGGCGGCCATGGCGCTGGAGAGCGAGAGAGAGAGCCAGGGGGAGAAGTGAGGTGTCCACGGGGTCGAGGGCGCGACGTGGAGGACGTCCAGCGCGTCGGGCGGCGAAGCGGCGAGCAGGTGACGCCGTGGCGAGCTCGCGCTCGCCGGCGTCAGCTCCCTGCCTGCCTGGCGGGGGACGAAGCAGCTGGCTGGCGCGGGCCAGCACAGTGCTGGGCCGCCAGGTGGGCCGGCAGGTGGGTAACGTCCAGGTTAGTTTTTCTCTGGTTAACTGTTTTCTTTTTCTATTATTTGTGCAACTTTGTGGACTTATTTAAAATACTTAAACAACTCCAAAAATCCCCAAACTGCTCATGCATACTATTTAAAATATAGACAACATGAAACATTTCTGTTTGAGAATATTTGAACATTTAAAATATTTTTATAAATTTTAAATGCCCAAATTCAAATACTTATGTGTTAATTCAAAAACCTTCTGTTGACCTAGAAAATTGTGCACCACTTTTGTCAAAGGTTTAAACCCAAAACAAAGGGGGTGAACATTTCAGAAGGGCATTTCAGGTTCATTGAAAAAGATTTTAGTAAACCCTAGTTATTTCCAGGGGGGGGGAAGTGTGTGTTGGGGGTTCTGGCATTTCCCATTTCAGAATTAATAGAATGTAAACATGATGCACACTCTAATGCATGGCCTAGCTAGGGATGTGACATTGTAGCCGGGATTCCGAGACTGATCGGGTCTTCCCCAGGAATATCCTTCATTGATCGTGAGAGCTTATAATGGGCTAAGTTGGGACACCCCTGCAGGGTATTATCTTTCGAAAGTCGTGCCCGCAGTTATGAGGCAGATGGGAATTTGTTAATGTCCGGTTGTAGAGAACTTGACACTTGACTTAATTAAAATACATCAACCGCGTGTGTAACCGTGATGGTCTCTTTTCGGCAGAGTCCGGGAAGTGAACACGGTTTGAGTTATGCATGAACGTAAGTAGTTTCAGGATCACTTCTTGATCAGTTCTAGCTTCACAACCGTGCTTTGCCTCTCTTCTCGCTCTCATTTGCGTATGTTAGCCACCATATATGCTTAGTGCTTGCTGCAGCTCCACCTCATTACTCCAACCTTCCTATAAGCTTAAATAGTCTTGATCTCGCGGATGTGAGATTGCTGAGTCCTCGTGACTCACAGATTCTACCAAAACAGTTGCAGGAACCGACGATGCTAGTGCAGGTGACGCAACCGAGATCAAGTGGGAGTTTGACGAGGAACACAGGCGTTACTATGTTTCTTTCCCCAATTATCAGTAGTGGAGCCCAGTTGGTACGATCGGGCATTTAGCAGTTGGGTTGTCTTCTTTCATTTTGGTTCCGTAGTCGGACCTTGAGTGTACTCTGAATGATGTATGTTTAATTTATGCATTGTGTGAGGTGGCAATTGTAAGCCAACTCTTTATCCCATTCTTGTTCATTACATGGGATTGTGTGAAGATGACCCTTCTTGCGACAAAACCACCATGCGGTTATGCCTCCAAGTCGTGCCCCGACACGTGGGAGATATAGCCGCATCGTGGGCGTTACAGAGCGTTGCGTCATCTTGCCGCAATTTCTCTTGCTCAAGCTCTTCATAAGCGAGTACTCGAGGTGACCCGTACATGAGTTCTGTGGGGAGAACTTCTTCTGCCCCATATACCAGGGCAAAGGGTGTCTGGCTGGTGGCTCGATTTGGTGTCGTTCTGATTGACCAAAGAACCGTCGACATTTCATCAATCCAGCGCCTTCCACTCTTGCGCAGTCTGTCAATGGTCTTTTTCCTCAGGCCTCGCAGTACTTCAACATTTGCCCTCTCATCTTGACCATTGCTTCGTGGGTGAGCAACGGAAGCGAAACAGACCTTGCTGTCGAGGTCTTGAATATATTGCATGAAGGTGTGGCTTGTGAACTGCGTGCCGCTGTCGGTGATGACCCTATTGGGTACACCAAAACGGCACACCAGTCCTCTGAAGAACTTGACGGCTGACTGTGCTATGACCTTCCTCACTGCTTCCACTTCTGGCCGCTTTGTGAACTTGTCGATTGCAATGTACAAGTACTCAGAGCCCCCGACAGCGCGGGGGAAAAGGCCCAGTATGTCGAGCCCCCAGATCAAGAAAGGCCAGGAGAGAGGAATGGTTAGGAGGGCTTGAGCTGGCTGATGAAGCTTCTTTGAATGGAACTGACACGCTTCACATATGGTGACTAGTGTCGTCGCATCCTGGAGGGTGGTGGGCCAGAAGAATCCTTGCCGAAACGCTTTGCCGGCAAGGGCCCTCAATCCTATGTGGGATCCACATATGCCTCCATGTATCTCTGCCAACATCCCCAGTCCTTCCTCTCGAGGGATACACTTCAATTTCACACCGTTCGGCCTCTTTCTGTACAGGATGTCATCGACGAACAGGTACATAGTGGATCGACGGGCTACTTTTTCCGCTTCTTCCTGCTCCTCAGGAAGTTCCCCTGTTTGGAGGAATCGGACGGTATGCTGTGCCCACGCTGGAGCCTGGGGCTCGACGGCGAGGACTAAAGGCATTTCCTCCGCTATAGGAGCAGCTGTCTCCACGGCAAGAGCTTGATGCTCCGTCGGAGCTAGCCGTCCCGTGGCGGGCTTAGTGTCTCCGGCAACATCCTTACCGGCGGCTTCGGGGAGCTCGGCGGGAAAGTACTTGCCGGGCCCTGATTTTCTCCTCTTGTTTTGTTCTGTTGATGGATCAACGGATGGCTGAGTTAGCTGAAACACAAAGGTACCTGGTTCCACAGGTAGCTTGAGGGCAGCGCGTTTCGACAGGTAATCGGCAATGTCGTTCTCAACTCGGGGAAAGTGCTCTGCCTGTATACCGTCAAAACGCTCTTCCAGCTTCCTCACTTAATCGACGCAGGCCTTCATCAATGGGCTCTGGTAATCCTTGTTGACTTGTTTGAAGACAAGTTGCGAGTTGCCCCTGACAATGAGTTTCTTGATTCTGAGGTCTGCCGTGATCCTAAGACCAGCAAGCAGCCCCTCGTACTCAGCAGTATTGTTTGTCGACACCTCCCTGGGGAAGCGCATCTGGACCACGTACTTGAGGTGCTCTCCGGTGGGTGCGACAAGCAGTACGCCGGCCCCGGCGCCCTGTAAGGAGAAAGCTCCATCAAAGTACATGACCCAGTTGCAACTTGCCTCTTTGCCGGAGAGAACAGTCTCCTGGGTTTCTTCATCAGGCGCCGCGGTCCACTCTGCAACGAACTCCCCCAGGACTCGTGTGATATTTCGGGTTCCGGCAGACCCTTGAGGTTCGAACTCTTGGGTGCG
This sequence comes from Aegilops umbellulata, assembly GCA_032464435.1. NCBI lineage: Eukaryota > Viridiplantae > Streptophyta > Magnoliopsida > Poales > Poaceae > Aegilops > Aegilops umbellulata. Next base: position 150,920,533 of record CP136058.1, on the reverse strand, counting down.
CGCGGAGATTACGCCCTCTACCTCTCCGTCTCGCAAAGATCTAAACTACTAAAAGAACAACACAAGAGACACGGGGTTTATACTGGTTCGGGCCACCGATGTGGTGTAATACCCTACTCCAGTGTGGTGTGGTGGATTGCCTCTTGGGCTGATAATGATGAACAATACAAGGAAGAACACCCTCGCAAGGGTCTATTCTTGGTCTGGGGGATGAACTGCTAGGAGTTCAATCGCCCTTCTCTCTCTCTGATGCCTATCTAACTGACTGCCGGGTTGCTAGACGTTCCGATCTTCCTAGATCCAATTGCCTCTACCTTGGGGTTGGCTAGTCCTATTTATAGGCAAAGTCCCTGGGCCTCTTCCTAGATATTGAGCGGGAAGGGCGCCAACAATTGACCATTTTGAAGGGGAACATCTGGTACACTTATCCTGACTAAAGTTGGTCTTCGCCTGCCAAAGGCTCCGGCGGTTACGCTGGCTTGGGCTCCACAGTGACTTCTCCTTGTCGCGGATCTGGTCTTGGTCTCGTTGCACCGAAATGGGTGCCTTTGCTTGATCCTCCCGCCTGCGCTGGCTCCCTTTGCACCAAAGAGGAAAGGGAGGACACTGCGCGGGCTGGCGCCCGCCTGGCGCCTTTGGTCGTCATGGCTTGCGTCATGGGCACCTCGTGAGGTACCCTGCCTTGATCTATCTGCCTCCTCGTGAGCCAGCCTGATGAGGCTGTGCCTGAGGAAGCTCTGCATCGTCCGCCACACGAGGCTTGGCCCCTCGCGAGGGTCTTGGGTTTGTGTTGATGAAGATGGGCCATGCTGGGCCCCCTTTGAGCCACGCCGCAGGCCGCAGGCAGGCAAGTCTGGGGACCCCCGTTCCCAGAACACCGACAGTAGCCCCCGGGCCCAAGGTGCGCACGGACTTGGCCGTGCTGAGAGGCGAAAGGGTAAGGGCAAAGCGCCGCGGGCCCTAACAGCCTGCTGCCTTGGGCGCCGCGTGGCGGTTGATTGGACATGGGCGCCCCCACTTCCCCATGACGCCTCGGCATCTGCACGGATTGGACAAGTCCCTACATGCAAAACTGGTCATGATTACCTGCGATCGTGGAGGTCGACGGTTGGCCTTCACCGGCTATAAGTACGGAACGGCACGCGCCCTTACAATCCATCCCTCTTTGCTTCTCCTTCTTCCCGATCCTTGCTCCGTCTTGCAGCGATGGCTCCGATCCATCGGTTCTCCGCGGCAGTGAAAGGAAAGCCCCCCCGAGAGGAACCGGACCTGCTCCCGCCGAAGAAACGGCTCCCACTCCATGGTCGTGACGAGGGGACTCTTCAGGTGGCGCCGAAACCCTGGGGTGAGCGGGCGCCGCCGGGGTTCTCACTCCCCTTGTACACCGACATTGAGGGCGTTGAAGGAGCTGATGCCGATCGCCGTGGGCGGCGCCGCCGCATGCGCTGACGGGTCACGAAGGTGTGGGTCGTCCCCCCTGGGGTCCACACCAAGGGCTCCTCTCGAGAGTTTGTGCTTCACGCCGCCATCCCTCCTCGGTCTTGGATTTGTCTTCCCCCCTTCTTCGCCTCCATCATCCCACAGGGAGAGCTCCTGGAGCTTTGGCTGCAGCACGCCGGCTGTAGCACCCTCGCAACCGAGGCAGAGGTCGTGGTGGTTGCCCTGGGCGAGGTCTTCATGACTCGAGGCTGGGGCGAAATCGCTCGGGCTTGCAAGACTAGAGGCGCCTTCGTGATCCACCTGGAGTACGATGGTGCTTCGGTGATGTTCTTCAAGGTCTTCGACGCGAACGGGCGCCGGCTGGAGTGCTGCCCCGGGAGAGGTGGCCAGGGCCTCTCCACGGTGAGAGCTAGGCCCGTCGACCGCTCCCTTGGCGGCTCCACAGGCGACGGAGGCGCCGGAGGATCCAGCGACTCCAGCGAGATCTTCGCGACTCCGGAGACGAGCGACGACAGCTACGAGCCCACGAGCCGGCGCCGCTCCTGGAGCAGGGCGGGCTCGTCTGGCCGTCGCCGGCTCTGATCTGGATGAGGTTGGCGCCGGTGCTTGACGACCCACTATTGATGATGGCGTTTTTTGCGGGCGCGCGTGTAGTTAGCATCCTTTAGGATCCGTTCCCTGCGAGGAATCAAAATGCGCCCCATGGGGGCTTGTAAGGTGCCTGTGATCCTGCTTGTTAATATATAACCCTTGTCGCAGAATTGTGTGAGTTGCGGATTCCGTCTTAGCTCACTTTTCCCTTTCGAACCTCGTGAGGGCTTGGTGCTCTGTGTCGACAGGTCCCAGTCCCAAGGCGGCGTCAGCCGTCGCTGGTATGCCAGGTCGCGATGTCGTGGTCAAGGCCAGGAAGTGAGCGACCCGGGGTCCGGTAAGAGCCCCTTAGTTGCGGTGCTTAGGAGGTCCCCTTTGGCGCGCAAGCAGCCGTCGCTCGGTGAGAAAGGAGAGCGGCGTCGCTAGCACGGAATTGCGTTAGGTGCGTGGGTGGTGCCATGGTAGCCGGTGCTTTAGGGTGGTGACTTATCTCGAGAGTCGGGGATCGTTCCTGGTGTGTCGTCGGGTCCGCGCGTCGGTAGAAGCGGAATCGCTTGGCAAGGTTCTCGCGTCCCCCTTTCCTCCTCGTCTTCGCTCCCCTTTCTGCTCTACGTCCTCGGGTCCCAGCCCTCGAGCGAGTCTCAGCCGTCGCTGGTATGCCAGGTCACGATGCCGTGGTCAAGGCCAGAGGGTGAGGGCTGGAGAGCCAGTAGGAGCCCTGAGTCGCGATGTGAAGGCACCCCCCCTTTAACGTGCAAGCGGTTTGCGCGGACGAGAGTGAACGAGACGCCACAAGGGCCTTGCCCGGCACAGCTCTCTTGGGAGATCCTGTAGACTCATCATAGAAGGAAAAAGGGATTGGCATGACAACTGACAGTCGGTCGTTAGTTGCCTCCAAGGGGAGATGGGGCACTGAAGGCTTGATGAGGTGGCGCCATGCGGGGCTGCCGTGGCCAGAGCTCGGCCATTCAGGTTTGTCGGCGTTGCAGGGACGGACCCATGCGCAAGCGTCGCGCCGCTGTGGGAGCAGTTCCGTCCGTTGGCGTCAGTTGAGAAGGCAACTAGATCAAACACGTTAGCCACGCAGGAGTGGATTCATTCAAATAGATGCTGGGAAGGTAGACATCGCTGGGTCAGGCCCGAGCGACTTGGGGATGATGCAGCCCGAGGTGCGCCCCCAACAGGGTAAGCTAACAACATGAAAACGAAAGGGATACATGCCGCAGGGCGGACCCACGCGGCCTGGGAATGATGCAGCCTTGGGAGGGCGCTCCCAGTTGGAAATGAAACTTGAAAGATGTCACCTAAAGATGTCGAGGGCTAAGGGGTGTTGGCGCAGCAGACTCGGTGGGCTGCGGAAGCCGATCCTCACGAGCCCCCAGGCCCTGGGGCCTCGGGAGGCTCCGGAGGAACTGGTGGCTCTTCGCGAATCATCTCCATCTCCGCCAAGGCTGCGAGACGCCTGTCTTCTTGAGCCTCCATGATGCCCCTCATGAGGCGCTGGTACGTAGCAGTCGCGCTCGGCAAGCCGTAGGGCATGCGAGCATAGCTGTGGGGTGGACCCCCGCAGCGCCCCGCCTGCAAGGGCCAGAGGCGCTCCATTGAGGCGACTCGCCTGAGCCCTGGTACGTCGATGCAGATGCGCAGCCCACCATCCTCGCCTGGATGGGGAGCCACAGCCGGTGGACGGCGGCAGCCTCTCATGACTCTTGACTCCTGTAGCTCTTGAATGGCCTTGTTGACGAACTCCTGAGGGTCTTGCTCTCCTTGCCTTGCTCCTTCTTGAGGGAAACGTGCATCAAAACACGCCTCCGCGTGGTGCCCAAGCGCCTCCCTCGTGACCTTGGCCAGGTCGGTGGCCCTCCAGGGGAGAGCCCCCGAGCCCTGCCTGAGGAGGGCGCCGGGCGCGCTTTCATATGCGATGGAAGGAGGCTCCCCTTCAGCAGACGCGGGCCCTGAGGGGCCCGCCTCCTGAGGGGCCGGTCCAGACGATGTCTTCTTCTTCTTGGGGGTGGTCTCGGGAAGCCTCCTGCTTCCATGATCCGGGTCCTCCAGTGACGCGGCCTGAAAGGCTCGCTCCAGGGAACACACCGCATCCTTTTCTTCACAGGGCACAGTGATGACTCCGCCACTTCCTGGCATCTTGAGGACGTTGTAGCCATGGTGAGTTACGGCCATGAACTTGGCCAGCGCTGGGTACCAGAGGATGGCGTTGTACGGCAGGCGGATGTGGGCGACGTCGAAGTCGATGAGCTCGATGCGGTAGTTGTTGCGTGCCCCGAAGGTGACAGGGAGGCGGACCTGCCCAATCGGGACCGTGGAGCCGTTGGTGACTCCGGAGAAAGGATTGGTTGGCTGAAGCTGGTCATAGGGCACTTGGAGATTGTTGAATGTTTCCACGGACAGGACATTGAGCCCTGCCCCGCCGTCGATGAGGGTCCTGGTGACCAGTACGTTGCTGACGACTGGGGAGCAAAGCATCTGGAGGACTCTGGCTGTGGCCGCACACTTGAGCTGATCCGCTGAGCTGAACGTGATGGCGCACGCCGACCACCTGAGAGGGCATGTTGCTTCGAGCTTGGGGAGGACTGCATTCACCTCGCGGGAAAACTGCTTGAAGATGCGTTGGGAGGCAGGGGCTTGAGCCGAGCCCAGGATGCAGGCGATCGCGCGTGGCTCCTGGAAGCCCCCAGCCCCCTCGTCTTGATGGTGGTCCTCGTTCCTCCTTGGCTGCGGTGGCAGTGGAGGGAGGCCTGCGTTGCCTTGTGGGCGGTCCTCGCGAGGCTGATCCCTCCAGTCCCCCTTGCGAGGCATGTCCCGCCAGCGGTCCTCGCGAGGTTGATCGCGCCATCCTTGGCGCGGGCCGCGGTCTTCCCAGCGTCCTGCGTTTCTTCCTCCTCCTCTGCCGTAGCCCCGGTCAGCACGGTCGGGACGACAGCCGATCCTTCCTTCTCGCACGGTGCGGAGTTCTTGGCATTCGTTGGTGTTGTGGGTGTGGAGGTCGTGGTACACGCAGTATCGGCTGCCCCTGGAGGATTCGGGCAGATCTTTGCCCCGCTTGGTGTCTGGTTCTGCCGCGAGCACGGCAGCCCCCTTGCGCTTCACGTCCTTGGCCTTGGGCTTCTTCTCTTCTGGGTCTATGGCAGGCAGCTCGAGGAGGGAGAGACGTCCTTCCTCAGCCCTAGCGCACTTGGTCGCCAAGTTGAACAGCTCCAGGGAGGTGTACAGGTCTTCATGCATCGCCAGCTCCTCCTTCATCTTGACGTCGCGCACTCCATCAGAGAAGGCTGAGATGATGGCCTCCTCGGACACCTTGGGGATCTTGAGGCACTCACTGTTGAAGCGCTGGATGTACTTTTGCAGGGTCTCTCCGGGTTGTTGCTTGATGCGGCGCATGTCACTCACGCCGGGCGGCCGGTCGCGAGTACCTTGGAAGTTGGTGATGAAGCGGGTGCGCATCTGGTCCCAGGAAGAGATCATGCCTGGAGCCAGATTCAGGAGCCAGGTGCGAGCTCCTTCCTTCAGTGCCATGGGGAACCAGTTCGCCATGACCTTCTCGTCCCCGCTGGCAGCTTCGATGCCCAGCTCATAGAGCTGGAGGAACTCTGCAGGGTCGGTCGTTCCGTCATAGCGGGGGGCAGGTCTGGCTTGAACTTGCCGGGCCATGCGACGCTGCGCAGCTCGGTGGTGTAGGCACGACAGCCTGCTGTGGCCACGGGGGGCCTCGGCTGGTGGAGAGCTTGGTCTTGCGGGTCCCCATGCGCTGCAGCTGGGAGCAGCGCGGGGTCTTGACGCGCGGGAGCAGGAGCAGGGTCACGACGTGCCGGAGCAGGGAGCGCCCGGGCAGCTTCTTGCGGGCGAAGGACTTCTTGGCAACTCTACTCTTGTCGCGCCGGCGCCTGACGGAGCGGGTTCCGGCCAGGGGCCGCGCTCCTTGGAGCCATGGCGTCTTCTTGAAGAGGAGGCGGCTGGTACGCCCCCGGAGCATCGTTGCCCGCGCGGGGCGGGGTGCGGCGCAGCAGAACGGACGGCACGGGAGAGCCCCCTGCGGCGCGGACGAGCTCGGTGACACGGTCGAGCCACTCTTAGTAGACGTCGTCGACGGGACGGTAGCGCAGGAGCTCGTTTGCCGTGATGAGTGCAGCCCGGGCCTCCAAGGGTGCACGGAGCGCGCGGGACGAAGAACCAGCTGGTGTGAGCGATGGAGTGGCGGTGCGGCCATCTTGCCGCACGGACGGATGCTGAGACGATGCTTGCTGCTCGTTCCCCGCCGGGCCGGTGGCGGCGTTGATGGTGGGTGACGGGGAACAACGAGGACGCCCGTCGATGGGAGACGTCTGGGCGACGCGGGAAGCGATGGCGGCCTTGCGCTCGGCGCGGGCCCGACGAGCGTCGGACATGGACGCGACGGTCGGAGGAGAGCGGAGCGGCGGATGGCAAATTCCGGCACACCCCTACCTGGCGCGCCAGATGTCGGATTTCGGGTTCCGGCAGACCCTTGAGGTTCGAACTCTAGGGTGAGCGCGGAGATTACGCCCTCTACCTCTCCGTCTCGCAAAGATCTAAACTACTAAAAGAACAACACAAGAGACACGGGGTTTATAATGGTTTGGGCCACCGATGTGGTGTAATACCCTACTCCAGTGTGGTGTGGTGGATTGCCTCTTGGGCTGATGATGATGAACAATACAAGGAAGAGCAACCTCGCGAGGGTCTGTTCTTGGTCTGGGGGATGAACTGCTAGGAGGAGTTCAATCGCCCTTCTCTCTCTCTCTCTGATGCCTATCTAACTAATTGCCGGGTTGCTAGACGTTCCGATCTTCCTAGATCCAATTGCCTCTACCTTGGGGGCGGCTAGTCCAATTTTAGGCAAAGGCCCTAGCCCTTTTCCCAGATATTGAGCGGGAAGGGCGCCAATAATTGGCCATTTTGAGGGGGAACATCTGGTACACTTATCCTGACTAAAGTTGGTCTTCGCCTGCCAAAGGCTCCGGTGGTGACGCTGGCTTGGGCTCCACAGTGACTTCCTCCTTGTCGCGGAGCTGGTCTTGGTCTCGTTGCACCGAAATGGGTGCCTTTGCTTGATCCTCCCGCTTGCGCTTGCTCCCTTTGCACCAAAGAGGAAAGGGAGGACACTGCACGGGCTAGCGCCCGCCTGGCGCCTTTGGTCGTCATGGCTTTCTTCATGGGCACCTCGTGAGGTACCCCGCCTTGATCTCTCCGCCTCCTCGTGAGCCAGCCTGATGAGGCTGCGCCTGAGGAAGCTCCGCGTCGTCCGCCCCGCGATGCTTGGCCCCTCGCGAGGGTCTTGGGTTTGTGTTGATGAAGATGGGCCGTGCTGGCCCCCGTTGAGCCACGCCGCAGGCCGCAAGCAAGCAAGTCTGGGGACCCCCGTTCCCAGGACGCCGACAACTCGGCTTTGAATCGTCGAGGTGCTCTCAAACTTGAGGCCAAAGCTGGACAGCTCCAGTGCCCATTCTATAATTCTTCCAGTTGCGTCTGGATTGTGCAATATCCATTGCAGAGGGAGGCGAGTAACGACGGTGATCTCGTGCGCCTGGAAGTAGTGACGCAGCTTCCTCGAGGCCATAAGAAGGCCGAAGAGCAGTTTCTGCACACCGGAGTACCTTAAACTAGCCCCCTGCAGGAGGGAGCTAACAAAGTAGACCGGGCGCTGCATCATTTTCTTCCTTGGCGGCACTCCAACCGCCTGTGTCGTCTCTGCACCAACAGCATCAGGCTCTGTCGCTGCTATCACCTCGTCATCAATTTCTCTCTGCGCCACTAGCGCGGCGCTGACCACCTAGTTTGTTGCCGCCAGGTATAGCAGCAACGGTTCTTGTGGCCTAGGCGCAACTAGTACTGCCGTGGAGGAGAGATACCTCTTCAAATCTTGCAATGCTGCTTCGGCTTCTGGCGTCCATTCCATCGGGCCAGCCTTTTTCAAAATCTTGAAAAAGGGAAGGGCGCTCTCGGCGGACTTGGAAATGAACCTGCTCATGGCGGCAACGCAACTAGCAAGCCGACATACATCCTTGACCCGCTTGGGCGCTTCAATCTGTTCTATAGCTTTTATCTTGTCCGGATTGGCTTCTATCCCATGCTGTGACACAAAGAACCCGAGAAGCTTGCCGGACGGGAGGCCGAAGACGCACTTCTCAGGGTTCAGCTTGAGATTGATCTTGCGTAGGTTTGCAAATGTTTCTTGTAAATCTGGTATAAGGGTTGCCCTGTTCTTGGTTTTGACCACTATATCATCCATATAAGCTTCCATATTTCTATGGAGCTGGGGTTCAAAACCAATCTGGACCGCCCTTGCAAACGTTGAACCAACACTCTTCAACCCGAAAGGCATCCGTATGAAACAATACGTACCACATGGGGTGATGAATGTCGTTTTCTCTTCGTCTTCTCTTGTCATGAAGATCTGGTGGTAGCCGGAGTAGGCATCGAGGAATGACAACAGATCACACCCAGCCGTGGAGTCAACAATCTGGTTGATGCGCGGCAACGTGAAGGGGTCTTGGGGACAAGCCTTATTGATATCCGTGTAATCAATACACAGCCTCCACTTCCCATTTGCCTTGCGCACTACCACTGGATTGGCCAACCACGTTGGATGGAGCACTCTTCTTACCAAACCCGCTGCTTCCAGTTTCCGAATCTCCTCTGCGATTAACTCTTGTTGTTCCAGAGCGTGCTTTCTGACCTTCTGCTTGACGGGCCGCGCATGAGGACAGATAGCAAGGTGGTGCTCAATCATCTCCCTGGGAACGCCGAGGATGTCAGATGCTTGCCACGCAAACACATCGACATTCGCCCGCAGGAAGGTGACGAGCGCGTCTTCCTATTTGTCATCAAGGGCGGAGCTTATGGTGAAAGCCCCTCCCGTGCCGTCCTCCTTGACAGAAACCTTCTTGGTTCCCGGCGGTGTGGCCCTGGTCTTCTTGTTTCTGCCGGTGGATCTCTCTGGCATGTCCTCGACGGGAGCACTACACTCCGAAGAGGTGCGCTTGCCGGAGTGGGTGCCTGAGGTCTCACCGGTCTTCTTCTTTTTCCTTCCCGGGGCTCCAGCGGTAGGAGCAAGCGCCTTAGGAGTGGCGGCTGCTGCAACTGCTTGTTGGTAGAGTTGGTCAGCGCAAATTAGCGCGTCCTTCTTGTCTGATGCGACCGTGATGATCGTCACAGGCCCCGGCATCTAAAGGGTGTTGTAGGTGTAATGTGACGCCGCCATGAACTTGGCTAGCGCTGGGCGGCCAAGGATCCCGTTGTAAGGCAAGGGGATCTTGGCAACGTCGAACACAATCCTTTCTGTCCTGTAGTTTAGATCACTCCCAAAAGTCACGGGCAACGTGACCTTTCCCTTTGGTTGACTTCTTCCCGGGTTGACCCCCCTGAAACGTGCCCGTTTCTTCGAGGTCTCCATCAGGAATCTGCAGTTTCTCGATCACGGTAGGCGAGATTAAGTTCAGACCGGCCCCGCCATTGACTAGCATCTTTGTCACCTTGAGGTTACGTATTGTTGGTGAAACCAACAATGGCAAGCACCCGACTGCAGTAGTGCGATCAGGGTGATTCTTAGTGTCAAAAATGATAGGTGTGCTGGACCACTTCAGCGGCCTTTGGGCATCAAACGACGGCTCTGCCGCTGTAATCTCATGCACCCACTGTTTAAGCCGGCGGTGAGAGGTATGCAGCGAGGCGCCGCCATCGACGCACATGGCCTCTGTAGCTTTCCGAAATTCTTGGTCACCAGACTCATCATCCTCTTTGTGATCATCGTCTTCTAGCGTTTTGTCACGGCCTCGGATGGGCCTCTCCTGTTGTTTATCCTTGCCGCGACGGCCCGCCTGGCCGTCACGCTTCTTGCCGGACCCCTCAGCACCGTCCTGGCCCTTCTCCTTGTCCCGCCTCTCATATTCAGCCCTCTGCTTCTCAGCAAGGAGCTCAACCTGTCGGCAGTTCTGGAGATCATGGCCTTTGGTGCGATGGATCTTGCAGTATTGCTTGTCGGAGTTTCCTCGCTTCTCGGCAGCCACCAAGGCTCGGCAGGCGACACATCCGGCAATGTCCTTGCTGGGGTCATCTGCCTTGGTTTTCTTGGCGGAGCCGGCATCATCAGATCCCTCGACGGCAAGCACGGCTTTACCTTTGCGCTTCCTGTTGCGGCGCCAGCCTTTCTTTGCCGCGGCGGCAGTATCCTCATCTGAAGAGTCGGTTTCCATGCCGACGTCTTCGCCGGGGTACTTCCTTCCCTCTTCAGCCCGGGCACATATGTCAGCAAGAACATATAGTTCTGCCATGTCTTTCACCTTGTTCATTGCCAGCTCTTCGCGCATCTTGCGGTTACGCATGTTCTGATGAAACGCGCTGATGATGGCGGCAGGGTGAACATAAGGGATATTGTACTGTACCGGGCTAAACCTCTGTATATACTTGCGCAGACTCTCGCCTCCCTTCTGGGGAATGACGTGCAGGTCGCTTGCTTGGCCATGGGCTTGTTGACCTCCAGTAAAGGCGCCAACAAACTCATGGCACAAATCCGAAGAGGAGGAAATAGAGTCTACTGGCAAGTGCATCAACCACGACATGGCGTTGGGTTTAAGAGCCAATGGAAAGTAATTCGCAAGCACCTTATCGTTGTGGGCTCTGGCATCTTGCATCACAATGGTATAGATGCTGAGGAACTCAGACGGGTGCGTGTTGCCATTGTACTTCTCGCCAACGTCAGGTTTGAAGGTGCGGTGAGTGGGCCACTGGAACAGCCGCAGCTCACGGGTAAAAGCCAGACAGCCTACCTCGTAAGGTAGGCCTCCAGGGCTCTCTGGGGCCGGGTGGTTCGCAGGAGGCCCTGCACGCCTGTCTGACTGGTGGCGCGCTCCGCGCCGGCGCTCGATAGTGGTTCGAGCGTCTTCATGGGCTCGTTCCCGAAGAACTTGGCACTGGTCACAGTGGGTCTGTGGGTCGGACGACGCGATGGAGATGTCGTCGCCCGTGACGTCGCGACGAGCCGGCGTCCGCGGTACCGGATGGGGAGGAGGTGAATGCACCGTGGTCGTGGTGCCGCCGGCTTTTCCGCCACTGGTGCGTGGGACTCCATCGGAGCGTCGACCCGGGGACTCCACCGGACTTGGTTCGTCTTTGTTGGCCACCGCAACAAGGCTTTGGATAGTGTCTCTCCATTCGTCGAGTTTCCCTGTAGTGGGAGGAAAGTCGAAGAGCAACTGCGCGCGCGCCAGGGCCTCCGCTGGCGTCGGCGGCAGCGGAACCTGCACGGATCGCGAGGCGCTTCGACTTCTGATCATGTCAGAAGGATCTCTATCACGACCTCCTGGTCGCATGCCGTTTTCACCAGCGCTTCGGCGAGCGGGCAGGTCTTCTACATCCCGGGGGTGGCGCTCGGGGCTCTTCCCGCGGCGACGCCCGGGATCTTCGGCGTGATGACGCCGTTCGTCGCGCGATGCCTGGGAGGAGCGCGCTGTTGGCGCCGGCGTGGGAGTCTTAGAGGCCCTCACGTCGCCTTCGGGTGATGCAGCAGCGATCTTGGAGCCTGAACCATTTACAAAGCAAGTACATTACAGGATTTGTATTTGGATATCAAACCAACTCTATTGACTAGTCCTTTGTACCCACAACCCAGAACCATCTTGATCCACTCTTCTCCTTTTCAATTTTTTCAAATTTCACTCCCTGCAAGTTTGGACTAGATTTGCCAAATTTGGTGAAATTCATATCTACACTTCCCCAAAAATTCCACCAAAATTCAGGCAACCTACTGGTGCAATGAGAGACCACTCCACCAAGTTTCAGCTCAAGGAAAAATCCCTGCAAGCCAATATCATTCTGTCGAACACCTGGCCAGCACTGTTTCTTTGCAAATTCAGAGTTTCAGAGATTCAGTGTCGTTTCCTCTCGTCAGGTTCAGTCACGCGTCGCCAGTGCGCCATGGCGCGACGCGCGCAGCCCCTCCTCGCTGTCCGTAGCGCCGCACGCGCACTTGGCTGGTTCTCGGCGTCAGGGACTCCCTGGCCCGACCGGGCCGACGTCTACTGCGGCGGCAGCGCCACCCGTGGCGGCCAACAGTGGCAGCCCCAGCCTTGCAACGCCGTTCCGCGCCGCCCTTTGCTTCCTAGCCCTATGCGTGGCTCATGCATGCCAACGCAGCCCCGCTGCACCGTCACCGTGGCCTCACAAGCACTGGACGCGCTCTCTGCCGCCGGCGGACCCGCGCCGTCCCGTTCCGACCAAAACTGCCCTAAGCTTCTAATCCCAGTCCGTTGAGCGTCGGAGTGGAGCCAGTGGACCTCCACGTTGGTGGCCAGCCCCCTAAACTCCCCGACCAAGCTCTGCACCGCCGTAATCCATCGCCGGAGAACTCCGTTCACGGCCACCGCCTCGGATCGCCTATAAAAGGAGACCCCGAGCTTGCTCTTGTCCCCGCACAACTCAACCACCTCACTACACCCTGCCTGGCCACTGGAAGGGCCTCGAGGGGCCTTTCTTCCTCGACTCCGGCCACCTTCGTCCGCCTCGGGCTCCAGCAGCGTTCACTGCGGTGAGGCCATCTCCGGCGCCCAAATCCCGTCTGCAGCCTTCTTCCACACCTAGTACACTAACCCCCTCGTCAATTTGATCATTGCAGCCCTCTCCGGCAAGGTCCATGACCACGCGAACCGCCGTCCGCCGGAGCAGGAGCCACCGTCGACGTGGTGCTCACCGGCGACCACCACCACCACCAACCGACGCGAAATGGCGCCCTGAATACGTTGTTACTCTCAGGTCTCCCTACCTCGCCATGGATCGCCGCCGGCGACCACCGCGGCTCTCAGGCGCCAGCGAGCCCCGACCCGCCTCTTTTGAATTTAAACCTGACGGGTGGGACCCGCCTGTCAGCCTCTCAGCTCGTTTTAAACAAATCATTTTCTGAAAACGTCTTTTGCCAGAATACGATTTCCCTCTGGGCCGGCGTAGTTGCTATCGAAGCGTTTTCTGTTTTTATAATAAAAACACTGGGAAGTTTCTGTTTCATTACAGATATGTCCCTGGACAAAAACCTTTATATCTTTTTAACAGGAGCATATTTTTGAGTGATTCTTTGTCTGTTCCCTTCAAAATTTTGTCTTTATACCGTAGATATTTTCTTTGTCTATTTCTGCACCTCTCGGTATTCACGTTAGCGCGTATGTTTTCTTTATACCGTAGATACCGAAGAAGGTGACGGGGCCGCGAACTTCACCGAGCTAGGCTCCGACTATTCTGAACCAGGCAAGCATGTTTGAACTTTTGATATGATGAGTGTCTTGGCATGTTTTGCATTTAGTTAGCTTCATGGCATGTTGTGAACATTCCGATGAACGTGTTTATCATGCATTGTTGATGCAAGTAAGTTCGATGATCCACACATTGTTGGATGTGAGTATACAAGGCCATGTGTTGGCAAAAAGATGGGTAAGATGGCAGTGTTGTAGCATGCCAGTCTTATGCCATGCAAGTTAACTTTGGTACCAACCCGTATCGGTTTGGTTCCTATCCAATTCCCTTCCCTGTACTACCACACGTGTCTCGCAAGAGATATGGTTTAGTAAGTTGCAAACCACTTTCCTGGTACACACCAAAAAGGAGAGGCCGGGATGATGGTCCCATGGCCCTGGATTAAAGCCAGTCATCCGGTCAGGGGGCACGGGTGTTTCCGGTTGGGACCGAGAGGGGGGGACCCCTTAGAGCGCGCGTATATAAATTTGATCCCATGATATTCGAGATTTTGATCTCCCCGTCTCAAAAGTTTTTCTTGGACGATGCCTAGGGTGATTCCGGCATCGAGAAGTTGGATGGGTGTGTACCGGTTAGCTGTGTTTTCTTCTGAAATACCATAAATGGAACTAGTCTTCGTGACTACGAAAATCTGTTAACTGTGGGAAATTTTTTTGTACAAACTCTGCAGAGTCATAAATCTTCAATTTATCTTATTCATATCCAAGTTCCATGCTAACTAACAAGTGCCGGTTTTGGTGACAGATTATCCGGTGGGACACATGAGTGCTAAGTCCGGTTAAATATTTAATCCTGTGAATGGACTAACCCGTTTATTTTCAAGAGTGGAATACTCCTTATGAACATTATTACCTTGACAGTACAAGCCATTTCTGTGATGTCGCTCAGACGTCCGACTGTGGCATTTTACTAATTAGTTTCAGTACAAGCCCTTTCTGTGGTGTCGCTCAGACGCCCGGCTGTGGCATTTCTTTTAAAGCCCTTTCTGTGGTGTCGCTCAGACGCCCGGCTGTGGCATTTCTTTTAAAGCCCTTTCTGTGGTGTCGCTCAGACGCCCGGCTGTGGCATTTCTTTTAAAGCCCTTTCTGTGGTGTCGCTCAGACGCCCGGCTGTGGCATTTCTTTTAAAGCCCTTTCTGTGGTGTCGCTTAGACGCCCGGCTGTGGCATTTCTTTTAAAGCCTTTTCTGTGGTGTCGCTCAGACGCCCGGCTGTGGCATTTCTTTTAAAGCCCTTTCTGTGGTGTCGCTCAGACGCCCGGCTGTGGCATTTCTTTCAAAGCCCTTTCTGTGGTGTCGCTCAGACGCCGGACTGTGGCATAAGCATTATTTTCTTGTTCACCTTTCATGGCGTCACTCCAGACACTCGATTGTTTCCTTTATTTTTAGTGTTGGGATTTCAGGCGGACTACCGCCGATTCCCTTTTTATTTACCTTGCCTGCTAATATTTCAATTATGCATTGGTAAATTAACCATGATGCATTCATGCATGCATTTGTTATATCTTACGTCCGAACTGTCTTGAGAGTACTTTCAAAGTACTCACTGGCTTGTTGATTTGGCCAGATGCTGACGAAGGCGATCTCATGGATGAAGAGTTCGATAGCGAGTCCGACGCCTAGAGGAGTCCCAGTCAGTGTCGTGCGACCCTGGAGTTGGTCACTGTATTATATCCGCTTTCGCTACCCGAATAAATTCATCGAGCCTCACCTCGACGCTCGACGAGATGCTAGTTTGAGAGTCACGTTAACCTCTCCCCACTGTGTTATTCCACCATCACTTTACCCTCGAGTCAGTAGTATGCCACCACACCGTAGTGCTATGTCCGCCAATATGTATAATTATTGGTGCGCTTGTAATAATTTGTTGAGCCCCCTTAGCTCAACCTCTGTAATGTATTATATCCTACTGGCTTATTGTATCAAGAGTTTGTCTACCAGTGAGGGGGATTTTATCTCATACTGGACCCTAGAGATTGGTTTCTTCAATAAATATTTTTATTGGAAAAACCGGTCGTGACAAGCTTGGTACCAGAGCCAGGCTGACTGTAGGAAGCCACTAGGTGCGATCGCTAATCGGTTATTAGCATGATAGAGCTTATTCATGTTTTTGCAATCGTAGTCATTTTTCTGACAGTCAGCATATATTTATGATCTGACCATTCGAGATTTTTGCCTACTTTTGTAGATGGCCGACCACAGTTGCGAGTCTCAGACCTTCGCCAACGTGCCCGATGGGTTCGTCAAGCTTCTTTCCTTCGTCGTTCAGATCGTGATGGGGCCATCTGTGCGCCCAGTCGTCACTCTCTGCCAGCACAGAGTCAACGACAATCGGACTATGCACCAGGCCGCGGTGCAGTTCAAGGGAGGGCGTGGTGAGCTATGCCGCTTCCGGTTCTTGGGGAGAGCCATGCCTTCGGAGAAGCATGCTATCCAGATGGCAGCTCGCAAGGCGATAGCTCGTCTCAGGGATGTCCTTCCCGCGATGAAGGCTCGTCGCTACCGCTATCTTCCATGCCATGTGCCCTACACCTGTCACTACGCATTCTCCTGCCCCAGAGGAGAACGAGACGAGGCTTTTGAGATGCTTATTGAGTATCTCCGGGCCTTGGAGGCAGCCTTCGACAACTTGGTGGACGACTTCGTGGCCGCCCGCATGGACTCAGTCCACGGTTGTGCCGCCAACAGGAGGGAGCTCCTGCCCACCGCACCGCCACTGACTTTTGTCTCGTCCTCAGCATCCCATGCACCTGCTCGTCGCCTGCCTACCACCGAGGAGTTCAACCAAGCCATTGCGCCCACTCCAGTGCGCACTGCGCCACCCTTCGCGCCCACTCCAGTTCGTGTGGTTCCGCCACTGGCACCCGCTCCATCTACTCGACGCAGCACTACTCGTATGGAGCCTATTAGCGAGGAAGAAGTCGAGTCCCCGGCTTCGCTACGCCTCACCCTTGGCAGGGCCAAGGATGTCATCAACATCTCCGACTGAGTACGCTTAGCCATCGCGCGTTGTACCGCCATGTAAGATGTTGTGAGAAGTAGCTTGTTTGCGCATCATGTAGGATCTGGAGAAGTGCACTAGCCTAAATAACATGTCAGGATGATGTACGCATATCCTGAGTGATGTATTATATAATTATCGCCGCGTGTAAGATACGTAATGATACAGTCCTTCTCTATGCGCAAATCGATTTGTTTTTTTCCTTGAGTAATCTTGGCTTTAAAATTTATTTGCCAACCTTGTGCATTTATGGATTTATTTTTGCCACCCTTCCATTTTTCTTATGGGTTTTACAAAATACATCCCCAGAGTGAAAAATGTCTCGTCCTTGGACTCGCTCCATGCCAGCTCCACCAGAGGAAAATTATGGCAATCAACCGAGCAACAATTCCACACAAGGTCAGACAAGTCAACAGGACAGTGAAACGGCACTTTCCCAAATGTGCCGCCTTTATGAACAGAGTCAGCAACAACATCGGGAAATGATGAACCAAGTCATTAACATGGGAAATCACCATGGGCAGTATCCGCAGCATTCCAAGTTATGTGAGCTACAGAAGACACGTCCCTCAACATTTTCTCATACTGACAAGCCACTTGAGGCCGAATACTGGCTTCGAGATATGGAGAGAAAATTAATTATTGCAAAATGTTCAGACCCCGAGAAGGTACTTTATGCTCCGCACTATCTCACAGGAGCCGCCGCATCTTGGTGGGAGAATTTCTTGCACATGCATACCAACGAAAATGATATAACCTGGGATGATTTCAAGGAAGGTTTCCGTGGTGCACACATTCCTAAGAGTATTATCAAAATCAAGAAAAGAGAGTTCGATGACCTCAAGCAAAGGAACATGACAGTGTCAGATTACAACGGCCAATTTACTCTATTATCCCGCTACGCCAATGAAGAGCGTATGATAGAAAACAAGAAGATGGAGAAATGCCAACTAGTTGTGCACACTTTTCCAGATTTTAAGACACTAGTGGACAAGGCCATTACTCTGGAAAATGAGAGACGCAGTTTGGAAGATATCCGCAAGCGAAAGAGGGAACAGACTAACCATGCTCGCAATCACCGAAGCAAGACATATTTTCAAAAGGGTGGGACGCACAAATCATCATCCAATGTCTCACGCCCAACAAAGAATTTCCATGCTAGGGACAAGGAGTTCACATATCGCCCAGGTGTTACTTGTTACGCCTGTGGAGAAGAAGGACACTATGCCAAGCAGTGTCCCAAGCCAAGAAACTCAGCACCAAAGCCGAACAACGGCAACAATAATTCAGCGCCCAAGCGAAACAATTTCAATACCAACAATAACCACAGGAAAGGTCATCTGAACCATGTGACCAAAGAGGAGGCACAAAATGCTCCGGATATCGCACTCGGTACGTTTCCTGTCAACACAATACCTGCAATGGTTTTCTTTGATTCTGGAGCTTCTCACTCTTTTATTTCGAAAAGTTTTGCTTTGCAAAATAATTTTTTGATGCTTCCTTTGGAGAAATCCATGATCATCAAGTCCCCTGGGATTCAGCAAGTCACTCAGAATTACTGTCAGGATGTGATTATTGAGTTCAAAGGATTGAAGTTTCACGCCAATCTCATTGTGTTGGAAAATAAAGGACTGGATGTCATCCTAGGGATGGACTGGTTAACCACCAACAAAGGTTTTATTGACTGTTTCAATCGGACCGTGATTCTCACACACCACCATGGTAAGACAATAAGAGTATCCGCCAAAGAAAGGGAAATGCCCAGGCAACCAAGATTGAACAAGGTGGATATTTCTGAATTAAGCAAGGTTCCAGTAGTGTGTGAATTTCTAGACGTATTTCCCGAAGAGCTACCAGGCATGCCACCAGACCGAGAGATAGAATTCAGCATTGAGCTAGCACCAGGAACCACCCCCATATACAAGAAGCCATACAGAATGGCACCATCCGAGTTGGTTGAGTTGAAGAAGCAAATAAAGGAATTGCTGGACAAAGGATACATTCGAGCCAGCTCCTCACCTTGGGGATCACCAATTCTTTTTGCCAAAAAGAAAGACGGAACACTGAGATTGTGTATTGACTACCGAGCACTTAACATGATCACAATTAAAAACAAATACCCGATGCCACGGATAAACGATTTGTTTGATCAACTTGCTCAGGCCAAGGTATTCTCTAAGATAGACTTAAGGTCAGGATACCATCAATTAAAAGTACGGACCGAGGATATCCCCAAGACAGCATTCACCTCCAGATATGGACTATATGAGTTCACAGTAATGCCATTTGGATTAAAGAACGCCCCCGCATATTTTGTTCACCTCATGAACAAAGTATTTATGAAATTTATGGACAAGTTCGTTGTGGTATTCATTGACGATATTCTGGTATACTCCAAGACGCCAGAAGAGCACGCAGAACACCTCAGGATTGTGCTGGGAGAACTCAGGAAACACCAATTATATGCCAAATTCAGCAAGTGCGAATTTTGGCTAAGACAAGTAGGTTTTCTAGGCCACGTGCTGACCCAAGACGATATCGCAGTAGACCCAGAAAAAGTCAAGGCCGTACTTGGCTGGAAGTCACCAACCAGTGTAACAGACATACGAAGTTTCTTGGGAATGGCAGGATATTACCGCAGATTTATTGAAGGATTCTCCACCATAGCCAAACCTATGACCCAGTTACTCAAGAAGGAAAAGAAGTTTGAATGGACAGAGGCCTGCGAGAAAAGTTTCCAAGAGCTAAAGAGGAAGTTAACAACAGCACCAGTATTAATTGTGCCAGACATACACAAGAATTTTGAAGTATATTGTGACTCGTCTAGAAAGGGACTCGGAAGCGTGTTAATGCAGGAAGGCAAGGTTGTCGCATACGCTTCAAGGCAACTTCGCAAGCATGAGGAAAATTATCCCACTCATGACTTAGAAATGGCAGCGGTTATTCATGCACTCAAGGAATGGAGGCATTTCCTACTTGGAAATCGATGTGAAATATATACGGACCATAAAAGTCTCAAATATATTTTCACACAGCCAGAACTGAATTTAAGGCAACGACGCTGGTTAGAGCTAGTAAAGGATTATGATGTCAGAATCCACTACCATCCAAGAAAAGCGAATGTAGTAGCCGATGCTCTTAGTCGGAACCCCAGGGCCGATAACAACAGTCTGCCCGACTTAAGACCCGAATTCCAACAGGAATTTGCCAGACTCAACTTGTTGATGGTAGCAGAAGGCACCATAACAAACTTGGAGATACAACCCAACCATGTGGAAAGAATTAAAAAAGCCCAGCCTGTTCACCCCAGCATTGAAGGCATCAAAAGAAAGGTGAGTATGGGCAAGGCCTCAGAATTCATCATAGATGAAGAAGGGACACTATGGTACGGAAACAGACTCTGCGTGCCAGACATAGAAGACCTCAAACGGCAAATTCTAGCTGAAGCCCACACCGCTCCATATTCGATCCACCCTGGAGGAACCAAGATGTATAAGGATATCCAGGAAGGATTTTGGTGGCACGGTATGAAGAGGGACATAGCCACCTTCATTGCATGCTGCGACTCTTGTCAACGCATAAAACCTGAACATCAGAGACAAGCCGGACTACTATAACCAAACAAAATACCTGAGTGGAAATGGGATGAAATAGGGATGGATTTCATTGTCGGACTACCTCGACCACGACACGGGAATGACGCCATATGGGTTATCACCGACATGTTAACTAAGGTGGCACATTTCATTCCAGTAAAGACGACCCACACCACTCAGAAGCTTGCCAGGATATATCTCTCTCGCATAGTTTGTCTGCACGGTGTCCCGAAGACGATAATATCTGATAGAGGAACACAGTTCGTCTCGAGATTTTGGGAACATTTGCAACAGGCTCTGGGAACTCAACTAGCCTTCAGTACGGCATACCACCCCCAGACAGATGGACAGACAGAACGGGTAAACCAGATTTTAGAGGACATGCTGAGAGCATGTGTCCTCACCTATGGAACCAGTTGGGAAGACACCCTGCCATATGCCGAGTTCGCGTACAACAACAGTTATCAGGCCAGCCTGCAAATGGCACCATTTGAGGCTTTGTATGGACGAAGATGTCGTACCCCATTAAATTGGTCAGAGACCGGAGACAGCCGTATCTTCGGCCCAGACATGCTCAAGGAAGCCGAGGAAAAGGTCCAGCTAATCAGAGATCGACTCAAGACCGCCCAAAGCCGACAAAAGAGTTATTACGATCAGAAACATCGTGGGGTCAACTTCAAACCCGATGAATTCGTGTACCTACGAGTGTCACCTATGAGGGGATTGCAACGATTCAAAATAAAAGGAAAGCTAGCGCCAAGATTCATCGGACCATTCTGTATAACGGCACGAAAAGGCACAGTAGCATACCAACTAGACTTACCTGAGGAACTGTCAGATATCCGCAACGTGTTCCACGTATCGCAATTGAGAAAGTGCGTAAGCAACCCAGAGAAACAAGTATCCCATGAGAACATAGACGTGCAGCCAGACCTCACTTATCGGGAACACCCAGTAAAAATATTAGAGGAGTCTGAAAGGAGGACCCGACAGAAAACCGTCAAATTTTTCAAAGTTCAGTGGAGTAATCACACCGAAAGTGAAGCAACATGGGAAAGAGAGGATTTTCTTCGAACAGAGCATCCACACTTATTTAAGGATCAGCTGAAATCTCGGGGACGAGATTTTTCCTAAGGGGGTAGGTGTTGTGACACTCCAAAAATTTTATTTGGTTTTTAGCAAAAACCTTGCTGGTTTTTCTTTTGTGAAATGAGGCATTTTTAAAATTTTCAGAAAAACCATCCTCTTAAAAATCTTTTTTCTTTGGCTAGGATTGTTATTTCTGTTTCCTTCTTCAAACCTTGGGTTTGATCTTTTAAAACTTCTCCTCTATTGGTTCCCTTCCCCAAATTTATTTTTGGGAGTTTAATCTTTTCTTTTTAAAAGAAAAACTCTATGAAAATTTGGGATTTTCATTCTATTGATAACCACCCATGACCTTGTATTTTCTCCCATGTGGTCAAACCACTCCAAAACCTCCTCTCCTCCTTGTTATCAATCTAAGTTCTCTGCCCCAACAAGTCCAGACAAGTTTTGGATTTTATTTTGATTATTTCACCTCTCAAATATTTTCTGTCAATTATTTTGAGCCTGAACCATTTACAAAGCAAGTACATTATAGGATTTGTATTTGGGTATCAAACCAACTCTACTGACTAGTCCTTTGTACCCACAAACCAGAACCATCTTGATCCACTCTTCTCGTTTTCAATTTTTTCAAATTTCACTCCCTGCAAGTTTGGACCAGATTTGCCAAATTTGGTGAAATTCATATCTACACTTCCCCAAAAATTCCACCAAAATTCAGGCAACCTACTGGTGCAATGAGAGACCACTCCACCAAGATTCCGCTCAAGGAAAAATCCCTGCAAGCCAATATCATTCTGTCGAACACCTGGCCAGCACTGTTTCTTTGCAAATTTAGAGTTTCAGAGATTCAGTGTCGTTTCCTCTCGTCAGGTTCAGTCACGCGTCGCCAGTGCGCCGTGGCGCGACGCGCGCAGCCCCTCCTCGCTGTCCGTAGCGCCGCATGCGCACTTGGCTGGTTCCCGGCATCGGGGACTCCCTGGCCCGACCGCGCCGGCGTCTACTGCGGCGGCAACGCCACCCGTGGCGGCCAACAGTGGCAGCCCCAGCCTTGCAACGCCGTTCCGCGCCGACCTTTGCTTCCTAGCCCTACGCGTGGCTCATGCATGTCAGCGCAGCTCCGCTGCAGCGTCGCCGTGGCCCGACAAGCACTGGACGCGCTCTCTGCCGCCGGCGGACCCGCGCCGTCCCGTTCCGACCAAAACTGCCCTAAGCTTCTAATCCCAGTCCGTTGAGCGTCGGAGTGGAGCCAGTGGACCTCCACGTTGGTGGCCAGCCCCCTAAACTCCCCGACCAAGCTCTGCACCGCCGTAATCCATCGCCGGAGAACTCCGTTCACGGCCACCGCCTCGGATCGCCTATAAAAGGAGAACCCGAGCTTGCTCTTGTCCCCGCACAACTCCACCACCTCACTACACCCTGCCTGGCCACTGGAAGGGCCTCGAGTGGCCTTTCTTCCTCGACTCCGGCCACCTCCGTCCGCCTCGGGCTCCAGCAGCGTTCACTGCGGTGAGGCCATCTCCGGCGCCCAAATCCCGTCTGCAGCCTTCTTCCACACCTAGTACACTAACCCCCTCGTCAATTTGATCATTGCAGCCCTCTCCGGCAAGGTCCACGACCACCCGAAACGCCGTCTGCCGGAGCAGGAGCCACCGTCGACGTGGTGCTCACCGGCGACCACCACCACCACCAACCGACGCGGAATGGCACCCTGAACACGTTGGTACTCTCTGATCCCCCTACCTCACCGTGGATCGCCGTCGGCGACCACCACGGCTCTCGGGCGCCAGCGAGCCCCGACCCGCCCCTTTTGAATTTAAACCTGACGGGTGGGACCCGCCCGTCAGCCTCTCAGCTCGTTTTAAACGAATCATTTTCTGAAAACGTCTTTTGCCAGAATACGCTTTCCCTCTGGGCCGGCGTAGTTGCTATCGAAAC
Organism: Aegilops umbellulata; assembly: GCA_032464435.1. Classification (NCBI taxonomy): domain Eukaryota; kingdom Viridiplantae; phylum Streptophyta; class Magnoliopsida; order Poales; family Poaceae; genus Aegilops; species Aegilops umbellulata. Next base: position 150,897,613 of record CP136058.1, on the reverse strand, counting down.
GTTTTCTGTTTTTATAATAAAAACCCTGGGAAGTTTCTGTTTCATTATAGATAGGTCCCTGGACAAAAACCTTTATATCTTTTTAACAGGAGCATATTTTTGAGTGATTCTTTCTCTGTTCTCTTCAAAATTTTGTCTAGTTTTTTATCAGATTTATTTGAAAAATATTTGCAATACTTTTTCTGCACCTCTCGGTATTCACGTTAGCGCGTATGTTTTCTTTATACCGTAGATACCGAAGAAGGTGACGGGGCCGCGAACTTCATCGAGCTAGGCTCCGACTATTCTGAACCAGGCAAGCATGTTTGAACTTTTGATATGATGAGTGTCTTGGCATGTTTTGCATTTAGTTAGCTTCATGGAATGTTGTGAACATACCGATGAACGTGTTTATCATGCATTGTTGATGCAAGTAAGTTCGATGATCCACACATTATTGGATGTGAGTATGCAAGGCCATGTGTTGGCAAAAAGATGGGTAAGATGGCAGTGTTGTAGCATGCCAGTCTTATGCCATGCAAGTTAACCTCGGTACCAACCCGTATTGGTTTGGTTCCTATCCAATTCCCTTCCCTGTACTACCACACGTGTCTCGCAAGAGATATGGTTTAGTAAGTTGCAAACCACTTTCCTGGTACACACCAAAAAGGAGAGGCCGGGATGATGGTTCCTTGGCCCTTGATTAAAGCCAGTCATCCGGTCAGGGGCATGGGTGTTTCCGGTTGGGACCGAGAGGGGGGGCACCCCTTAGAGCGCGCGTATATAAATTTGATCCCATGCTATTCGAGATTTTGATCTCCGTGTCTCAAAAGTTTTTCTTGGACGATGCCTAGGGTGATTCCGGCATCGAGATGTTGGATGGGTGTGTACCGGTTAGCTGTGTTTTCTTCTGAAATACCGTAAACGGAACTAGTATTCGTGACTACGAAAATCCGTTAACTGTGGGAAATTTTTTGTACAAACTCTGCAGAGTCATAAATCTTCAATTTATCTTATCCATATCCAAGTTTCGTGCTAACTAACAAGTGCCGGTTTTGGTGACAGATTATCCGGTGGGACACATGAGTGCTAAGTCCGGTTAAATATTTAATCCTGTGAATGGACTAACCCGTTTATTTTCAAGAGTGGAATACTCCTTATGAACATTATTACCTTGACAGTACAAGCCCTTTCTGTGATGTCGCTCAGACATCCGACTGTGGCATTTTATTAATTACTTTCAGTACAAGCCCTTTCTGTGGTGTCGCTCAGACGCCCAGCTGTGGCATTTCTTTTAAAGCCCTTTCTGTGGTGTCGCTCTGACGCCCGGCTGTGGCATTTCTTTTAAAGCCCTTTCTGTGGTGTCGCTCAGACGCCAGGCTGTGGCATTTCTTTTAAAGCCCTTTCTGTGGTGTCGCTCAGACGCCCGGCTGTGGCATTTCTTTTAAAGCCCTTTCTGTGGTGTCGCTCAGACGCCCGGCTGTGGCATTTCTTTTAAAGCCCTTTCTGTGGTGTCGCTCAGACGCCCAACTGTGGCATTTCTTTTAAAGCCCTTTCTGTGGTGTCGCTCAGACGCCCGGCTGTGGCATTTCTTTTAAAGCCCTTTCTGTGGTGTCGCTCAGACGCCCGGCTGCGGCATTTCTTTTAAAGCCCCTTCTGCGGTGTCGCTCAGACGCCCGACTGTGGCATAAGCATTATTTTCTTGTTCACCTTTCGTGGCGTCACTCCAGACACTCGATTGGTTTCCTTTATTTTTACTGTTGGGATTTCAGGCGGACTACCGCCGATTCCCTTTTTATTTACCTTGCCTGCTAATATTTCAATTATGCATTGGTAAATTAACCATGACGCATTCATGCATGCATTTGTTATATCTTACGTCCGAACTGTCTTGCGAGTACTTTCAAAGTGCTCACTGGCTTGTTGATTTGGCCAGATGCTTAAGAAGGCGATCTCATGGATGAAGAGTTCGATAGCGAGTCCGACGCCTAGAGGAGTCCCAGTTAGTCTCGTGTGACCCTGGAGTTGGTCACTGTATTATATCCGCTTCCGCTACCCGAATAAATTCATCGAGCCTCACCTCGACGCTCGACGAGATGCTAGTTTGAGAGTCACGTTAACCTCTCCCCACTGTGTTATTCCACCATCACTTTACCCTCGAGTCAGTAGTATGCCACCACACCATAGTGTTATGTCCGCCAATATGTATAATTATTGGTGCGCTTGTAATAATTTGTTGAGCCCCCTTAGCTCAACCCCTGTAATGTATTATATGCTACTGGCTTATTGTATCAAGAGTTTGTCTACCAGTGAGGGGGATTTTCTCTCATACTGGACCAAAGAGATTGGTTTCTTCAATAAATATTTTTATTAGAAAACCGGTCGTGACAAGGGTCTTCACGAAGATTAGCATGCCGCCACGCAGGTGCCCGCCCAGCTGGTTGGGTCGGCAGCTGCATGCGTACGACGGTGGAGGTTTAGTCGGCGTGGGCCTGATGGTGGCCCTGCGGATGTCCTTGGCAAGGGCCTTGTCGTGGCCCCGACAAGGGTCTTGCCGAGGCGCCTGCTTTCATCCCCGGCAAGGCGCTTGCCGGGGGTCTTGTGGTCTTCCTCGGCTGGGATCCCGCCAAGGGTCGTCATCTTCTATATCTGATTGTGAATGTTTCTTCACAAAGATCCACATGCCACCGCGGAGGGGACTCCTGAATCCTTGCCCCATGGGGGCAGTGGACTCAAGGGTAATTTGCTCCGTAGGCGTGGGGCGAGTTGCCGCGGCAAGGGTCTTGCCGGGGTTGCTAAAACTGTCTCCCGGCAAGGATCTTGCCGGGGGGTCCGCTTCGTCCCTTTTGCTCTTCGTGGTCTTGGCCTAGGTGTCGTCCTAGTTCCCTTGAGCTTCGGTCTTACCCTGGTTCACCTCCCTTGCCTTGCTTCGTGTGGTGGTGCCTGTGGCTCAGACTACCCGTGCACAGTTATAGGGGTACAAGAAGTACACCCCCTTTTTGTACACCGACAGACGTAGGCTACAAACATCTGGGGGCATGTTTCAAAAATAAATAAAAGTCATCTTTTTTTCACCGACCGAATATTCCCTTAAGAACGCTAGCTTTCGGCTTCACCCAGTCCGAGGTACACATCCGGCTGACCCGGCAGTAACAATCGCAGAGGTGCTCCCCTTATGCCCTAACCGAATTAACGGGAACGTAGGGCATAAACACAAGAGCCAGGCAACCCAGCTTGGCGAAAACTTAAGTCATATCGATGCATATAATGGCGAAAAAAGGTACATGCGGAAGAATAACACGTTTGTGGGGCATAAAGCCCAGAAGAATAATTATACTAAGCTTATGTGTAAGAAGCCCCTAGGTAGAATGAGCGCTGTTAACGCGTCAAGATTGTGCAGTCAAGACACAAGTTGGCCTTTTAGGGCTATAAGGAAAAAGAAGGAAGAAAGAGAGAAAAGACAAATAACGGATTTGCAAAAATTTGACGGGGGTAGGGAGACGAACATAGAGTCCGGCACTAGGCGTAGAATCTTCGGAGTCTGACCGCATTCCATGGATTTGGCTCAAGTCGATTGTCCGATGCATCCCGCCGACGGTACACTCCACCGGTCAGAACCTGGTCGATAATGAAGGGACCTTCCCATTTGGGCTTGAGCTTGTTCTTTTTCTTCTCCGGCAGGTGTAGAACTAGTTCGCCAACGTTATAGGTTTTGGCCCGTACTTCTCTGCTTTGATACCTTCGAGCCTGTTGCTGATAGAATGCGGATAGGGCTTTTGCCACGTCTAGCTCCTCCTCCAGGGCGTCCAAGCTGTCCTGCCGATCGAGCTCGGCCTCCTTTTCTTCGTACATGCGCACTCGAGGTGAGTCATGAATTATGTCGCAGGACAGAACCGCCTCTGCCCCGTACACCATGAAAAACGGTGTGTATCCAGTAGTGCGATTCGGCGTGGTCCGCAGCCCCCATAGCACGGAGTCGAGCTCCTCTACCCAGTGCGTGTTGGATTCCTTTAAAGACCACACTAATCTGGGTTTGATGCCGCTCATAATAAGACCATTTTCTCACTCGACTTGACCGTTAGTTTGCGGGTGATAGACAGAAGCATAATCAAGCTTAATGCCCAAGTTGCTGCACCAAAGTTTCACTACAAAAAAATACACTTGCGTGATGATACATGTTTGTCACAGTAGGTCACGCTTTCTGTCATGCATGTACATCCATGAAAAATTTATGACAGAATCAAGATAGTCATACATGTGTTGTCATAGAAGTGTTCCATGACATTGCCAAAATTATCATCACAGAAGTGTCCACTTCCATGACGATAAATCGCGCGTCACAGAAGTGCTTTCGTCAAGGGTGACCGACACGTGGCATCCACCGTAACGGAACGCCATTAAGCTATCAGGTAGGATTTTGGATCCGATAACCCGTTAACAGCCACGACCAATGTTGATTTTCCACGTGTAAAATTCTCATTGGCTGACAGATCCACGCGTCAGCTCCACGTTGGCACAGGTGTCACTCATCCAACTGTCGAGATGGGCCTATGATATGTTGACACATGGACCGACCCAAAAGTGGCCCACAAAGTTTAAATGGGTCGGCCCAACCGAAGGCCCATAAGATTTAGCGGACCATAATGGGCCGGCCCAGCTAAAGGCCCACAAGATTTTGCGGACCACAATGGGCCGGCCCAGCAAAAGGCCCACAAGATTCTGCCAACCATAATGGGCCGGCCTAGCTAAAGGCCCAACGTTCTCTGTCAAATCGGCAAGTCAACGGCCTGTCCTAAACTTGTCATCAACACGGCCCATGTTCACTTCTGGCCCGTTAATAGTCCGCTAAGTAATTGGGCTGAATTACGGCCCGGTGTATTTCCGGCCTGTTAAAGGTCCGGCTTCATTTGGCCCATTTACAGGCCATCAAAACTTTCGGACCATAAACGACCGTGAAGGATTTGGGTCATATTCGGCCATGTCTGACATTCGGCCTGTTAGAGGCCCACTATAGCTTTGGGCCACTTTCGGCCTTTTGTCATTTTGGGCCTGTTAACGCCGGACGTAAACCATGGGCCATATGTGGACCAACGTCATATCGCACCAATTAACAGCCCATATAAAAATGATGATAATCTAGCCCAACCGAAGTTCCGGCCTGTTAAAAGCCCGTGTATTAGGTCGGCGCATTTACGGCAAGTCCGAATTTCGGCCTGTCAAAGATCCGCATCATAAATGGGCCACCATTTCGGCCTGCTAAGTCCAGTGGGTTATTTGGCACAATCAGGGCCCAATCTCACTTTCGGTCTATTAAAGGCCCATGTTTTTTATGGGATCGAGGTATTTACACCTGTAAACGGCCTATTTTTACTGAGGGCCCAAATTATGTTTAGGCCTGTTAAAGGCCCACTATGGGCATAGGCCTACCAGAAAAATATGAAAGCTTATGCTGATTTAGGCCCAGATATTTTAGTGGGCTACATGCCAATTTTGGCCCGTAATTGTTTTTAGCCCAATTCGAATGGGCCCGACGAATGTTGGCATGTTGGGCTCCTACGAAGCTTTCGACCGAATACATTACTAAGATAAACCTATACTATACAAAAATAGCGTCGTAATTACTGCAGCCTGAGGCAGCATCATAAATGTTGTATCACAACAAAATAAATCCTAACCATACAACAAAAGGCCTATTGGCATAGAGTTTACAGTCCTTCAAGATAAAAGCACCATCAGATGTATAGAAGCACAAATCATTTGACCTGAGTGCTAATGTTTCAAGCTGTAGAATCTGATAGAGCAACACGATCTCCACCTTTTTCTGCCATTGCTCTTGAACAACGAAGTGAATGTCTGATAGTCTGGTTTCAAAACCATTCATATCTTGATGACATTTCTCGACCACTATTCTTGTTTCCGAAACAACGTCCATTAGGGATTGGACTTGTGTATGGAGCATAGATATATCACTCTGTCTAGGAGGAAGATCTTGTTCAGTAGGCGATTTGGACAAGGTTACCTTGACAACCAACCCAGAATTACGCAGGAAGGTGCTTTTTGTACTGTTAGTGGAGAGATACTGACGCACTGCAGCAAGAGGTGACATTGTGCCTGTAGTAGCCTCGTCACCTTCAGGTGGTTGTGGCTGTTCAATCATTTGTTCCATAGCTTCCTGAAAGTTTGAACTTGTAGATTAGTGTACCAGATAAGTTACTAATGAGACAAAAACAAATAAAGTAGGTTAAACGTTTATACATAACTTATTTTGGTGAACTACTGTAATACATTAGCATGTATTGTAGTGCCAACTACATAATAAAATCAATTTTGGAACATATGTCCATGTAGCATGCCTACTGTATTGTCTATTTCCTCACATTCGTTGACATCTAAGGATAAACAGACATGGTTTAAAGTAGGATGAATATAGTATGACATCATTCGTATCATGGGCAAACAGATATAAAACAAACATGCTATTTTATCATTGTGTGCGCACGTGAACATAACAACTAGATTACAGATCAAGACCAAAAGAATATCCTTCATCTGTTTTAAACCATGTAAGGTGAAATGATACGTTAAGACAACTATGAATAAAAGTGAACAGACTAACTGACATTGGCTGCAAACCAAGTAGTTAAATGAACACATCACAGTACCAATCAGTTCAAGGCAGGAGGAGTAAGGACTTACAACAGCGGCTTGAACTGGTGTGCTCATGCCCTTCATCTTGCTCGTGTGGCAATCCTTGAAGATTTTCACTGCATTCGGTTCAGGTTCTTTTTGGTCCGCACGTGATTTCCTCTGTATTTGGAACAAGTCAATATAGATACGATAATATGGCACAAAAAAGAAGGAAGTAGCAGCTATTTACAAGAGCCTCGCAGTGTGCAATATAGCTACGAGATCCTGTTGTCTGATGGAATTTCACTTTAGAACGGTTGGTTTTGTTCTTCAAATAGTTAGCCTAGAAGAAGATACACTTGTATGGCACATACATAAATACAAGTCCAATATGTGGTCTGATCAAATACATATAGCCTACCTAATACTTTGGATCAGACCAGTGTTTAACGAGGGCTGTCCAGTCTTCATCTGTAATATATTCCACTTGAGATGTTTGGGCTATTTCATTGTTAGCCTTGCCTTCAAAGTAAGATTTTCTAAGGTGGTACTGATACTTTCGCAGAGAAGACTAAAAAACATGAGTGCATGCTTGTTTAGTTGCATCATCTTTTGGATCCAACTTGAACTTCATCTATTGAAAAAAGAATGTGAGTCTTATTAGGAGGAAGCTAGAAAGTATGGGACAGAGCAATACAATATTACTAATTGCGATGAATAACAATGCTTACGAATAAATGGTCAAGGAAGGTGTTAAACTGGGTATTGTCTTTCTCATTCGTGTACTGGATCCACGTTGGGAGGATACATGCATGACACCTAACGGCAATGGCTGCCTCTGATGATAACTTGGCTGACTCTGTAGCATCACGTGGCCTTTTTAAACCTGCCTCAAAATGGATCTCCATTCTTCCTCCTTTAGATTTTGTTAATGTGTCAAGCATTATCCCTGATGTTTGTTTCTGCTTGTGCCGTGGTGCTAGTTCAACAACGAATATGGAAAGTGTTAGTGTACATCAAACTGTGCGAGTACATATAAAGGAGCATGTAACTGCAACTTGACTCGGTCAGGTACCGTATTGGTGTTGATGCTCATGAGGTTCATATGATCTTGCCAAGTCCTGTTGTGTCAATAGTGCTTCGGAAGTAGTGTTAGGTGTGAAGGCAGCTTGGGAACTGGCCAGTTCCAGAGCAAACGAATGAGTAACTGGTTGAGATGCTGGTACAGTTGAAGCGGATGCTGCAGCTGGTGGAGCAGGTGATACTGTGTTTGTAGATTTAGCCGGTGGACTTGGAACTTCTATTGCACTATAAGTACCAGTAGAATCACGACGGCATAACCTTTTCCGTTTCACCCGACGAGTAACAGCACTCCCTACTATATTATTTTCCTTGCTCTTTTTTGACTTTGCCATGTCAAGCTATACCCACAACACAAAAGAATAAAATCACTCTTCAGAACTCATTGATGCATGATACAGAAAAGCAATACTTTGTTGTAAGACAACCGTATGAGGATGGAATATGTAAGAAAAACAGGACGGCATGACATATCCACAGCTACGATGTGCAAACTAAGCAGAAGGACTTTCAAGAAAATAGAAGCAATGCAAGCTAGACACCATATGAAAGATGCAACCAATATTACTCTGCCAAGTTAAAAGTGTCTTGTCATAAGTGGCAATTCGAAAAATTAGAAGCAGTACAACATAGAAATCAATGCAAGATGCAACCACTATCAAACTGCCATGTTAAAAGCGTCCAATCATGAGTGACTGATGCGGGATACACAACAGCAGTACTTTGATGTAAGAACATGGTATGATAGATAGATGAAGTGTATTCTAGACACAGAAAGCCATGTCATATGCACATGTATAACGTATAAACTCAGCAGGTGCAATAAATCAAAATAGAAGAAATGCAGGCTAGACAACATATGCAACATGAAACCAATTATCACACTGTCTACTTAGAGCAAGCACCTGCGATGGTGGAGTACGGGAGATGAACTCATCATGTAGACTTGGGACTTCAACTTCATTAGTAGTAGCAGTGGAAAATCTAGAGAGTCTCTGTTTGCGTCGGTGCGGAGGACACTACTTTGATGTAAGGCAAGCGCAGGATAGGAGGATGAATATATACAAAAAAAGACATCATTTCATATTCACACGTACGATAGGAGGATGGAATATGTATGAAAAATTAGTAAGGGGAAGGCATTTCAACAAAATTAGAAGAAATGAAAGCTAGGCACCATATGAACATGCAACCAATATCACTCTATCAGGTAAAAAGTGTCTCGTCGTAAGTGCCATTTCAAGAAATTAGAAGCAGTACAAGCTAGAATACAATGCAAGATGCAACCTACATCATAGTCCCAAGTTAAATGTCTCTTATGGGTAAGTGATCGTTGCAGGTATATGTTGTAAGCTACGCAAATGCAATTCAACATAATCAGAAGCAATACAAACTAGACATCATACGGAAAACGCAACCACGTATAACAGTTCCAAGTAAGAGCAAGCACCTGTGATGGTGGAGTACGAGAGATGTGCTCATCATGTACACGCATGTTCTAGAAACAGGAACACGTGTCATATTCACAGGCATTATGTGTAAAGTAAGCAGATGCAATTCAAGTTAGAAGTAATACAAGCTAGACATCATATGCAACATGCAATCACATATAATATTGTCAAGTTAGATCAAGCACCTGTGATGGTGGAGTAGGGGAGATGTGCTCGTCATCTACACAGCTACGTTGACTGTCCAGCCTTGTGTTGTCTTGCGAATCTTGTTGGGAGGATGGCGGAGTAGAATCTGTAGAGACCCCCTGTTTGAGTTGCTCCGAAGGACCACCATCATCCACTGCCGGACTAATTCCCTTCAGCTGTAATGATTTTGCATTGTGAAGTCAAACCGATAAGAAAAAGGAATAAAATTCGCTCTTCAGAACTCATTCATGCATGATACTAACGAACACTACTTGGACGAAAGGCAAACACATATTCACACCTATGATGTGGTAACTAAGCAGAAGGCCTTTCAACAAATTAGAAGCACTACAAGCTAGACACCATATGAAAGATGCAACCAATACCACTCTGCCAAGTTCAAACTGTATGGTGTTTCAACAAATTAGAAGCAGTACATGCTAGAAATCATATGCAAGACACAACCAACATCATAGTGGCGAATTAAAGGTGCCTTATCATAAGATATAGTATGTACCAAAAACAGGAAAGCGTGTCATATTCACATGTATCATGTGTAAGATAAGCAGATGCAGTTTACACTAATTAGGAGCAATACGAGCTAGACACCATATGCAACATGCAACCAGATATCACACTGCCAAGTTAGAGCAAGCACCTTGGATGGTGGAGTAGGGGAGCGGAGACTTGGACCTTGTAATGCACTATCAGTACAAGGAGAATCGGTACAGATGCTCCATTTACGTTGCTGCAGAGGACCACCATCATCGCCTTCCTTACTCTTTTCCTTCCTCTTTCTTGATTTTGCCTTGCCAAGTCAAACCCACAAGAAAAAGGAATAAAGTTTGCTCTTCAGAACTCATTGATGCATGATACTGACGAACACTACTTTCATGTAAGGTAGCCGCATGATAGGAGGATGGAATATGTATGAAAAACAGGACGGCGTGACATATTAACATGTATGATGTATAAAGTGTAAACTAAGCACAAGGTGCTTGAACTTGTTAGAATTGATGCAAGCTAGAAACCATATGAAAGATGAAACCAATATCACTCTGCCAAATTAAAAGGGTGCTCTAACAAATGTATTTGACCAAATTAGAAGCAATACATGGCAATAGGCTAGAAATAATATGCAATATGCAACGAATAAAGGTGACTCATCGTAAGTGATTGATGCAGGATACACAAGAGATGTAGTTTCATGTAAGAACAAGGTTAACACATAGATGTAGTGTGTACCAAAAATAGGAAGGCATGTCATATTCACAGGTATAGTGTGTAAACTAAGCAGATGCAATTTACCCTAATTAGAAACATTACAAGCTAGACACCGTATGCAACATGCAACCACATATCACACTGCGAAGTTAGAGCAAGCACCTGTGATGGTGGTGTAGGGGAAGTGTGGTCTTCAGGTACAGAGCTACGTTCAATATCTTCATTTAGGCTTGGTGTTTCTTGAGAATCATGTGGAGAGGATGAAATTGCATTCTTTATAATATTATTGCGTCTCATATTAACAAACGCGCGTGACTGTCTCATCATAAGCGATAGACGCAGGATACACAAGAACAGTAGTTTGATGTAAGAACATGGTGTGATAGGCAGATGTAGTATGTACCAAAAACAAGAAGGCGTGTTATATTCACATGTATAATGTGTAAGCTAAGGAGATGAAATTTAATAAATTAGGAGCATTGATGAGGGATACACCAAAAAAGTAGTTTGATGTAAGAACATGGTTAATAGAAAGATGTAGTATGTACCAAAAACAGGAAGGCATGTCATATTCACAGGTATAATGTGTTAACTAAGCAGATGCAATTTACCCTAATTAGAAGCATTACAAGGTAGACACCATATGCAACATGCAACCACATATCACACTGCCAAGTAAGAGCAAGCACCTGCGATGGTGGTGTGGGGGAATTGTGGTGATCAACTAGAGAGCTACGTTGACTATCTTCATTTAGCCTTGCTGTTTCTTGAGAATCATGTGGGGACGATGACACTGCACTCTTTAAACGAGTATGGCGTCTCACAGTAACCCACCCGGGTGACTGTCTCGTCATAAGTGATTGACGAGGGATACAAAAGAGCATTAGTTTGATGTATGAACATGGTTAATAGACATATGTAGTATGTATCAAAAACAGGAAGGCATGTCATTATCAAAGGTATAATGTGTAAAGTAAGCAGATGCAATTTAACCAAATTGGAAGCAATACGAGCTAGACACCATATGCAACATGCAACCACATTTGACTGCGCGAAGTTAAAGCAAGCACCTGGGATGGTTGTGTGTGGCAATTGAGATCATCAACTGCAGAGCTACATTTACAGTCTCCAACTGCTGACACTGCACCCGTTAGAGCGCTGGAACGCTTAGTGCTTATCTTCGAATTAAACAGGAGCGACTTCTGTCTTTTCTTTTCTGCATTCATCAACACTGCGTCAGAGTCTGAAATACCCATGCATAAAAAAATAGTGTGAGTATGGGTGAAGTGTGTGCACAATTAGTACAGTGTAAAGGTAGCAGATAGCAACTCAGTGAGAAATAAATGACGGGAGACATATGATAGCTCTACAACATGCATGGCACACTAAATTACTACAGGATTCTATGAAAATAACAGTCGACTGAAAGCAAATAGGCCAGTCCATTTTTTCTGCACCGTCCGATGTACAAAGAACGGGCAGATCGCCTTCTTCTCCCTCCAGCCAGTCAGTGTTGACGATCTTCCTCGAAATGCCAGCGACCACCGGCCCAGTATTCCTCCCCTTCCTGTGCCCTCCCCTCGACCTCATCGCACCGCCGTGCTTGGCACCGCCCCCCGGCCATCCATTCAAGCCCCGCCAACCTCCAGATCGTGCGCAAGCTGCTCCTGTGCCCCACACCCCTATGATATACACCAATGTGCCGCTTCCCCGGGGAACAGACGGACTAGGTGCTCCACGCGCCTAAGCGGGTGCTGCTTCTTTTAATTGCGGTTCGACTGACCCTGAAATGAAATCCAGGCGGGCTACTGACCTCTAGCAAAGGTGAAATAGTAAAAGGGAGGAAACCTTGTGCATTTAGTATCACGAAGAAGATGCAGTAAGAAGCGCTCAACTAGTTTCTTTCATGGGATGAATACGGTGTGAGCGAAGACGTAAGATTTGCACAAATAAGGGAAGAGGAGTACCTCTTTCTGCTTGTAGTGCTATGTCTTCCTTCTATTTTTCCGACGATCTTCTTGTTGTTCGCCGGAAACCAGAAGTTGTGGAGGACGGTGCAGCCTTGGACGAATCCATGGCCAAGTTGTTGGGTGTGGTGCGGTGGCCGTCTGTCGGCGGCGGGGAAGCAGATCCGAGGCGGCGAACGACGGCGTACCTGGAACAGCTCCGGTGGGGTGGACGGTTGCGACAGTAGAGCCGCAGCAGTGATGCGCAGGACGGCGTGGTCGGAGTGGTTCTGGTATGGCTCACGTCGGCGTCGGTGTCGTGGAGGCAGCTCTGCCTCGGCTTCAGCTGCTAAGTCCTTGAGGGCGTTGCGGTTGCATTGGACGACGACGTTGGGGTACCGGGTCCGGCGTGATGGAGGAGGGCGGTGGTGGATTGGCTGCTATGGGGTGGAGGACAGAGGAGGCTGGGGTTTTGCGGTTGGTGGAGAGGGCGTTTTCGTTCCCACGGAGTATGAATGGGGAAACAGAGGGAGGCGGGTAACTAAGGGGGAACAATGTTTCAGTTTGAGATGCGCTTGTTTGAAATTTGGGGAAAGTTACAAACTTTGCCCCCATCTAAAATTTCGGACATATTGCGGGTTGGGGGTAGGACAGTCATGTTAGGTGTCCGAAATGTGGGCAGGATAGATTTCGGCCGAGCGCATGGGTAGGCGCCCATGGCGTATGAATGCTTCTCTGGCATCTTGGTGAAGTTACAAACCTACCCCGGTTTAGACCTTTGGACATCGGGCCGATAGGCTACACGGGCCAGAGTCAGGACAGTAATTTCCTACCACCAAAACATTAGCCTCGCGCGGTTTCGGGTGACCAGAGGCCTATTTGGTGCTTCATTAAATATTTGGGAGCAGAAGCATTAATGTTTTCAGTTCTCTTGAATTGAACTTTCAGGATTTGTCAAACTTCACTAATCTTTACTCTTGAAAATCCTAAAGCTACAATTATTTTGGAATGGAGGGGGTACATTTGAATATACATTGTACACGAGTATATATTAAAAAATATGCAACTTACCTCAGTTCATGCATGGTTCCAGATATAATCTCCATGGTTGCAAAAAAAAGTTAGATATGCGTATGAATATATATAGCATGTTCAAACTCACAACAAAGATTGATGCCCCCTTTTACATCTTGTGTACAAATTCCATTATCTCGGGTTCAAATAGATGAATGCACTTCCTATGAATTCGAATCTTCGAAACCCCCTTTATGTTGAATTCGACATGTATTCTATTTCGTAGCTAGCAATTTGGAATGTATCCATGCAAGTGACAAATGTATAAAGTGCTTCACACTAACAACATGGAGTGCACTAATTAATGTTTATATATGAATTGCAAAAGCATCCATTGCTTGTATTTCAAACCGCTCTCACTCTATGGATCGATAATATGAAATAAACACATGCACATGCTAGAATTCAATTGCAGTTGAAGAAAGAGCCTACTCCTGGTACTGTATATTAGTGATAGGGGTGTGTACAAAGTACACGTGAATACCAGGCATTGTGCGTGTGTGTATACTATCGACGAACTAGCCCCCAAGCTTGTATAACATACTAAGGGCCTAGGGTTACAAATCATATATAGTCGGCTTATCACCAGTGGGGATAGAGTCCTCCGCGACTCTGGTAGCTTCGTGTTATATGCCGAGTCCTCCACATGGGTCTTCGTATAACACGTCTTGGTCCAACCTATATGTGGCATAGGATGGAACCGACCCATGAGTCTTCGTGTTGACCCACCATAACTAGAAATGATGTGCCCACCACACCACACACGCAATCGGCCACTAAGAAAATAAGCATATACAATAGTACAACAGTATCTAGCTCACGATACGTCTCCATATTTTGTTGATGACACTAACGGACTTTGCATTTGATGCGTGCTCCGTATTTTGTTGACGAAACTTATGGTCATTGTATTTGAAGCGAAAGCATGATATGGTCACTAGACTTCAGAATAAGCTCATCACGGTCACCACATACATTTTGTTGTGCTAACCAACATGTGGTTGGATGGTTAGAGGACAGTGGTTTCTCGAGCCCACCAAGGTTAAATTCCCGGTGCTATTATTTATCTTGTGTTAATTTCAGTATTTTCCGGCGATGTACGTTCAGTCGGAGGAGACGTTCCACTCGACTACGAGGCACCTATGGTGACTTCATAAAATCTCAAGATCATATATGCTGGCCCACTCTCTCGAAGGTGCTCATAGGGGTAGGGTTCACGTGTGTGCGCTTATAGCGGTGAGTGCTTGCGCGTATATATGATCCCTTGCGTCTATACCTTGTTAAACAAATACATATCATGATTATACGGTCACTGGCTCACCCGTACAACTCCCTATTTTGTTGATGACACAATCAATTGACCAGCCAAACGTTCCACGCGGCGCAACTAGTGTTGCACCATCGGGGCGCGTAACCGTGGGGCCCACCTGTCAACCCGTATATGAAAGAAATGGTAGTTTGAGTCTGTACTATGTTAATAAAATAGGAGTACATTTAGGGTGATCATACTGTCACTTGCTCACCATACAGCTCTGTAATTTGTTGATAACACAATCAATTAACCAGTCAAACGGTCCACATTCAGCAGCGCACATTACCATAGGGCCCACCCGTCAGCGCGTATATGAAGGACATAAATGGTAATAAATTAGTGGTCGGTGGGTATTCGAAGTCGTGAGACCTCTGGTTGGCAGTCACCGGCGGTTGGGGGGCGTTCATTGGGCGGTGGGGTGGGGATCCCCGGAGAAAAAGCTCGGTGGGGGGGCTAGAGGGATGGTCGGTGCGGCGGTGGACCGGCGGTGGGGAGTGGTTTCGCGGAGGGGGGCCGACCTCGGGCGGCGGGGCTGGCGGTTCGGCCGGTGGTGGCTGCCGACTCAGGGGGGTGGAGTTTGATGATAAACTGGAGCCCTTGATTTCATATCCAACGGCTGGAAAATCTAATGACCAGAGATGAAAAAGTCAGTTGACTGATGTGTAGCCTCACCCCGCATGTACACATGCACGCACACAAGACACGCACGCATGTAGGCGTGCAACACTGACACGTACACACGCACGCATGCTGGCATGCAACACTGACACGTACACATGCACTCACAAACACATGCACGTACACACCCATGCATGCAACACTGAAACGTACCCTTGCACGCACGCAACACTCGCACGCCTGCATGCACACAGCACACGATGCAAGACACACACTCAACCTATACGCGCATGCACCCTTTGTTAAGGACATGGATTGTAACGGGTATTAATCAATCTTATCGGTGATAAGAAGAACATTGATGTTTGCAGCGGTCTTTATCAATCACAACGTATCGAACGGGCTATCAACATAGTAGGCTTATCTACATGAAAAAGATGACGTCACACTCAATGAACAATCATCGATTTATGAAATGCCCGCTTCTGACCGCCCTGGCCCACCGAAGGTTCTTCTGCTGTGCCCTGCCTGCATTGGGTCACTGACATGTAGGCCATGCACCCAAAGAGCCCACACGTCGGTGGAAGAACGGCGCGGTGTCCTAGGTCAAATTCGAGGGCACCACTCGCGGCACGCCCGGCTGAACACGCCTCCGTGCCGCATTCAAACGCCTCCATGAAACCCGCCTGTGTGGAAGCCGAGAAACCCACTCTGGACACACGTCCGTTCATGACCGGGCCGGCGTTAAACGCAACGCCGGCCGAGCTCCTCCCATCCGCTGACTATTTAATCTCCTATTTAAACGAGGCCAAACGTCGGCCAAGAATCGCACACCTCCGCCGCTTCCCTATCTCCTCCACCATTTTGTCCACTCTTACAATGGCTTGCGAAGATTAGTTATTCCGCATCCAAGCCGGCTGGGTAGCCCACCGGATACGAGCTATGCAGCTCGCTGATCCACCTCCCTCCCCTAGCCCGACGGAGCCAGTTGCGGCCCCAAGGCGGCTTGCGGTTCAGCAACTCAAGGCTCCAGGCCAGCTCGACGAGGAGTGGCGCACGGGCGTCGTTGTTGCCGTCCATGCCGCCTCCTCGTACCGCGTCTCCCGTTTCTGTGGCCGAGACTCCCATGCCGGCGGCCATGCCATGCAATCAGCGACAGAAGCCGGGTGCGCGGAGAGCGACGAGTCGGTGGCCAGCGCCTCCGCGTCCGCTGCCATCATCGAGGAGAAGTAGAACACGGGAGGCCGCCGCCGCTTGGGTCCCATGAAGGCCACCGCGGAGGCGACGCCGGTGTACACTGCAGGTGCCTTGCCGGATCCTTTTGTTGCGAGGACCTTCGTCGACCCTGCATGGGCTCCCCGGAAGAGGGGAATGTAAGGATGAACTCGCGCCGGTGCCGGCCATGGCGAAGTAGTGGCCGGTGATGAACTCGAACCGATGCCGGCCACCATCATCTTCAGCACTAGCCAAAGATATCAATTGGGTAGTGGGGAAGCGAGCCGTCCTTTGCGCTGAAGCATATACCTCCGGGGCTCAGGCAGTCCGGTGATCGTGCTGCCAGACATGAGGAACACAAATCGATCGGCGGGCGACCATTTAGGCCAGGTATTATATACCTGTGCTTTCCAGAACTAGCACCGTGTAGTTCATTTGAATGTAATGAAATCCATCATGTTTGTATGAAAATCCGGTATTTTATATGATTTCTGTCGTTGTTTATATGAAATATCAGTTTGTCTACGTGTTTGCGTGAATTTTGTCCGGTTGGTTGAGTTGCTGACATAATGTGTGCGGCTATGGTTGGATGGCGTAATTTGCGGGTCGGCGGTCGGTCTGCGGGCTGCTCGGGTGGCGTTGTGGGACAATAAAACATAGCTCGTGCGAGCTCGTCTCCAACATGCGCGCTGGAGGACGCATGACAGCTTGAGCACCTGAGCCATTTCTCGTTCATCGGTGGCAAAGGCACCGGTGGACAAAAGGGTCGCCAATATTTTGGCTACCCCGGGCAAGATCCAAACAGCCCCTCCCAACAGATTCAAATCCCTCGTTCGCCGTGGAATTTTGCCATGTGTTGTTTTCATGGACTAGCAAGATGCACGTGCATTGCACGGAACATCAAGATGCATTTTTTACAAACTCCCGCATGCATGCAAGGGATAATTAATGTCCTCCTTTGCTAGTACCACGAGGCAAACACCATTAATATAGCATCGATTAGTGTTAGTGGCCTTGTATATCTGCAAATTGTAATTTTGATAGTGGCCCCTTGTATATAAAAATGAAGGGAGAAAGATGAGAGATACGGTGAGGAGGAGTGGGGCGTGGTGGTGACTGGTGGTCGGACTGGGCGGAGGCATGGGGATGGACGGCGCATTATGTCTAGGTTTGTATCTCTCTCACACACACCCACATAGGTGGGGGACGTGCACGAAGAGAAGAGGTGCACGCACGGCGCATGTACTCCCGTCTCTTTCCCAACCACACCCGCGCGGGTACACGGTGGAGATCATTTCTGTACGAAAAAGGCAGCCCATGTGGTAATTTGGCACATGTACTGGTTCTCCACTTGGTGGAGGGAGGATCGTCTACCACGAGTGAACAAACAAATTGCGACTTGACGCGTTATGTTAAATTAAAAAAAGAGGCAAACCATGTGGGGCCTACCTTAGAGGCAAGGCTCTATACACTAGAGTACTTTTGATGTGTCCCGTCAACTTGCAGAACGAGGAGAAGCTTGCTTAGTACTCCGTCTCCCCCGCCCACGGGCGCGGTGGCTCGTAGGATGAGGTGAAGCTTGCTTACGAGTACTACTACTACTACTACTACTACTGTACGCCTTTACGCCCGCTCCCTCGCCCACGCACGCGGTGGCTCGCAGCACGAGGAGAAAATTTTACTACTCCCTCCGTTTACTCCTCGTCCCTACTACGTACTTTGGTTAGTACTCCCTCCATTTACTTATACAAGGCCATTATAAAAAAATACATTTTGCATCTATACAAGGCCACAAATAGTAATCGAGACAAAAGTTACTACTTCCTCCTTTCCAGTTTATGGCTCAATTTCAAAATCTCTCCAACCAAGGTAGACGGTGGGTGGTAGAATTAATTTCGTAGTTCGCACAAGTAATTAGTATGCTCATTTTTCTCAAGAAGTTATGTTTACCGAGGCATTAATTAGAACAAATGCATGAATGACCACTAAATTTCCATGAACTTGTACATGCATTGGTTAGTTTCCTCTTGACACTGCTTGCGCCGGGTGATCTAACGCACCTCGAAATCCAACATGTAATGGTACTACTACTAGTATAGTAGAATTGAGACTTATCAAACAGAAAAACTGATGTTTTTTAGATGAGCCCTATAAACCCTAGTGGGTACATACTCCATAAAAACAGATTTTTCCAAAACTAAGTCGCTCCCTTTCATATAGTATACTCCTCCGTCGACGCTCCCTTTCATGAATTATCTACTTCCTGTCGCCGACATGTGGGACATATAGCAACCGGGTCAACGTGTCAAGCACCAAATAACAGTGCCGAACAGCAGGGGGGACACACCCCACTCGTATCGACCCAGTAGTAGTAATGAGCAATGAGACGTCAAATCACAATGACGCACCTTCCCAGACGGACGAAGCAACCATTATTTCACACTTCGGTTCACCATCATCTCAAACCACGTACTAGTATTGCTTCTGCCTCAAGAGGGACATGCGCATCGCCTTGGTACATCATGACACGTGGGACCGCATGATAGGCCATGCTCCCCCACCGATCGCTTGGTAAAATCACCTCATTTTTACTATACTTCCTCCGTATCGGTTTACTACATGGCATGCACGTCGTTCTAGGTTGAGAATTTAACTGGCTATATATGTGATGAACAGTACTCTAGCCTTTTAAAAAATGTATACTTTTGTACAGTAGTACTATCGATGGATTGTGCCATGGAGCAAAATGTCAGGACCCCGATCCTAAGTCACACCGATCTAGCATGTAACACATCATATCACTTTGTGGCCTCACGCACGGTGTTCCCACGGGTGCCACCTTACCTGGCCCGGGACCGTTTGCGCCTTTTGGCTCACGTATATGATAGTGTCGCTAGCATCCATATGACAGAGAACCCGGGCCGACATGGCTAGTCGTGAACCCAAAGCGGCGCTAGCCTATGAGGACAGGCATACATGAATCACATCGAGCATGTCGGTCATCAACGTGTGAATCCGGGCTGTAGCACTGGGCTAACAGGACTCCGGTGAACCGGGCTGTAGCAGGCTAGGCAGGACTCCGGATGTCACCGCGTGACATTTCCCCGAAGGGACAGACACAGGAACGAAGTGAATCACATGCCGGCCAGTCAAGTGTTCCGAGCAGTAGTGCTGGGCTAGCAGGACTCCGGTGAACCGGGCTGTAGCGGACTACTATCGCTCCGAAGCACTAGACTACATTTCCCCATATGATAGGCTGCCAAGGATAAACAACTAGATAGTCGGATCCCACCCATACCAAGCATTTCAATCATACACACAATATGCCCGATATGAGTAGATACAACATGGCATCACAACAAGACTCTACGACTCCAAGTATTTATTCATTAGGCTCCGAAGAGCGAGATATTACAAACATGGGTCTCATGACCCGACATTCAGAGCATACAAGTCAAACACATGCGGAAGCTTAACATGTCTGAGTACAGACATCTACAAATGAAAAAGGCTGAGAAGCCTGACTATCTACCAGATCCTGCCGAGGGCACAAGATCGTAGCTGAGGTAACAAGCTAAACGTCGAAGTCCAAGCGGTACTACTAGCGAGACTGACGTCTCTCTGCAAAACATAAAATAGGCAAACGTGAGTACAAACGTACTCAGCAAGACTTACATCAGAACTAACTACATATGCATCAGTTTCAATAAAGGGGGTGGTGGAGTTTGACTGCAGCAAGCCAGCTTTGACTCGGTGGCTAACCTGAACTACGACTGCAAGCGACTCTTTTGAGGTGGCGCACACGAGTCCACATATTCACCATATCAATACACCACTATGGATCCACTTCCGTCTCCCTACGAGAAGGCCATCCATAGCACTCACGCTTATCTTGCGTATTTTAGAGTATCCACTTTCACTTGTCTATGAACTGTTATAGGCAACCCAGAAGTCCATTACCGCGGACACGGCTATTCGAATAGATGATGTTAACCCTGCAGGGGTGTACTTCTTCATACATGTTTCCACCACTTAGCGTCTGCACACGACATGTGCTCGGCAGACTTCAAGCGAAAGCCGACGTGGGTGTAGACCACGACCTACCTAAACACTCAAGTCTCTAGTCCAGGTTTATCGCCTATTCGGGTTCCATCCGCAGGGAGTCCGGCCGAGGTTTCCACTAACGGCCCCGAACGATGTGAACAGGGTTCCCGAGACACCAAACGGGCGAGTCGGCACACCGTGCCACGTGCCTACCGCAACACAGCCCACCCCGATGGTCAGCGCTGCGTGCGGCCCCCAGCATACTACAAACACCAGAAACTACTTGCAACTCCTGGACAGAGGACAAGGGTGATTAAGAAGTCGAGCGGGGTCATATTTCAGGGCCCAATGTATGGTAGTAGCTGTTTCATGGATCACAAACACAGAACTCAGTTCCTGAGGACGGCTTCAATGAGACAACCCACCATGTACTCCTACATGGCCTCTCACCAATACCTTTACCAAATCGTGTTCACACACTTAGCTCACACACAGTAGGGCATGTTCATCACCATTCCAATTCATTCCCGATGAATCAGACCCGACTCAACTCTAAGCAGTAGCAGGCATGACAAACAAGCATGAATGAGTAGGCACAACATGGGCTCAAACAACTCCTACTCATGCTAGTGGGTTTCATCTATTTACTGTGGAATGACAGGACATGCAAAGGATAAAGGGGTTCAACTACCGCAGCAAGTAACACATGAATCGCTGTTGCCCTAATGCAATAAAAGAGAGCAGGAGCGAGAGAGTGGGACTTTATCGGAATGAACAAGGGGGTTTTGCTTGCCTGGCACTTCTGAAGATAATATAGTTCTTCATCAGTGTCATCGATCTCATCGTCGGCACATCGTCTATCGAGAGGGGACAAACACCGGCAAACACAAGAGGAACCACAATCAATGCAATGCACATTCATATGAATGATATGTCATGTTAAGGTACTGAATTGACCTAATGCAGTAGTAAGCCAAGTTAATTGGATTGGAATTCAAACAAGGTTAAACTCCAACTCCAAATGCTATTTCATAAATTGTCCTAATCATGATTCATCCTATTCAGTGAGGTTAACTTTTCCAATCATGCATGAAAGTGCCATAAAAGGATTCTTCATATTTTTCTGATCAAATTTCATATATAAAATGTTTGATTTGGAGTTACGGTTGAATTACTATGAAATTCTGAAGTTTAGGACATTTTCTGGAATTTCCTGAGTTAAATTAATCCAGAAAATGAGTTATGGCGTCAGCACTACGTCATGCTGACCTCAGCAGGTCAACAGAGTGCGGTCCAGGTCAAACCTGACCAGTGGGGTCCACTGGTCAGTGGCACACGGCTGGCATGAGTCACTGACGTGTGGGGCCGGTCAAAGGCCACGTCAGCAAGTCAAACTGACGTGTGGGGCTAGCTGGGTTAATAACTAATCTAAACAGAACATAAACTATGTTTAATTAGTCAGTGGGGCTCAGCTGTCAGTGTCACTAGGGGTTAATTAGCAGAAGTGTTAATCGCTAATGGCGTTGCCACGTCAGCTGGGTCAAACCCGGGTCAACTCGTCGGAGTTGACCGCGGCTTGTCGCCGGTGACGCCAGAGACGGCGGAGGGCGTCGGAATTCACCCTCAGGCGACCAAAGGAGCGGCGGAGGGGCTCTACGAGACGCCCAGGCTCGCGCGCATCCAAAGGAGGCAGCGGGAGTCGCCGGGGTGCAGTGTAGCGGTGGCGGCGACGGGCGGAGCGGCGGCCGGAGTTCGGACGTCGACCGCTCCGACGTTGCAGGGCACGAAAGGAGCGACGGATGGTTGCTACGGTCCCGTGGTGACGCGCTGAGCGCGGCGACGTGCTCAGTTTCGAGCTCCAGTGGGCGTGGCCACGGCGGTGAGGAGCTCAGGCGGCGGCGCGATTTGGTCGGCAAGGGGGCGGCGGCTACAGGGCGTAACGAGCTCGGGGAAGAGGGGTTTTTGACGCGGGAGCTCACAGTGGTTGTAGAGGGCGTCGACGCGGGCTCGGAGAAGGCCGGACGACGACGTACGGGCGGCGACGATCCTCGGAGGCCGAGGAGGGGAACGGCGGAGCTGGCGGCATCCAGGGCTTCCCGGCACCTTCTGACTTGGTGAGGAGGAAGAGGGGAACGAGACGGGGCTTCTTGGCGCGTCGGCGAGGCGAGGGGAGCACGGTGGCCGCGGCAATCGGTGTCGGCGGCGATGGCAGCGCTCGGGCTGCGCGCGAGGGAGAGAGACAGGGGAGGGGATAGAGCATGGGAGAGTGGGGAGAGGAGTGCAGGGGGGTGCTGGCGTCGTCGTGGCGCTCGAACGGGGACGGGGAGAGAAGCAGGAGGTGGAAGCAGGAGGTGGAGCTCGGCTGCGCGCGCGTCGACACGCCTCTGCCTACTGGCAGAGGTTGAAGACGGTGGGGAGTTGGGCTGGGCCAGGTGGCTGGGCTGCCAGCTGGGCCGGCCAGGTAGGTGGGCCTCAGGTAAGCGCCAGGTAATTCTCCCTCTCTCTTTTATTTCCAGTTTTCTATTCTATCATTTGTTTTGATTTAGTTTTTAGAAACTAAATCATTTTTGCTGCTTCTGTAAATTATTGTATGGACTAGAGATATTAGTATAAAGCCCCACAACAATTTCCAGAATTATTGGATCATAACTGAAATATATTAAATATAAATCCAATGCAAATAATTATTGAATTAATTCCAAATGCCCAAAATAAATATTTCTGAGACTCCAAAAATATTGGTTTGAGTTTTACCTCTTGCCAATATTTTTATAGCTTGACAGGAACATTTTCTTGGGTTTATTTGAAACAATTTTTAATGTTGATCATTTTTTTTAAAAGGCTTCTGAGGCTTTCTACTTTCCCCAATTCAACTTTCATAAATATGTACATGATGCATGAGTGCTTGTGCAACTAGTTACAACCAACTCTAGGGCTGTGACAGCTCACCCCCACTAAACAAGAATCTCGTCCCGAGATTCAAGACGTGAGGTAAGAAGACAGAGGGAGCACAAAGCTAACACGGTCTTCACGATCCAACTGTCCTTCTCAGAGATGTTGATTAATTGCTTCAAACTAATTTTGACATCCATGCTTTTGAGATCTTCATCCAACACGATGGTGACAGAAAGAAACTCTATAGGAAACGATCTCCTCGAAGATCGAGCATTCAGGATTAACTCGTGGAATGAGATGTTGGAACATCTCGAGTTGAGGCACAAAACGCATCGTGAGGGACGGAAGAATAACAACGGGGTTTGATTTGATGGGCAAAAATTCCACACTTAGAAAGATGGTGGAGGGTGTCACGGTAGCGAGGAAAATTGCCATGATTCCATAACGGGGCACCTCAGGGAAGGTGACTCGCAGAAATATTCCCTTAAGTGGCAAAAAGAATTACTTTTGATACTGAGATCATTGGAACTCTTTATTCCAGCCTAAGGTAATCACAAACGATCGTTTGAAGGAGTTCGGAAAGGTGACATACTCGGACTAGGTTGGATGATGGGGACTACCTTGTTGAAGACAACGCAATGAATGATTTTGCTTATCACCGGAAATGGATGGGGCCATGACAAGTCCACTCTTGAATATGATCCTGGACAACAACTATTGAGGCGCAAGCTGGGAACAAAATGCAAATGCTGGGAATGATTCTGGTAACTGGGAGATAACTCAACAGTCGAGAGCAATTCCACTGTTGAAATGGTTATAGCATAATCGAGGAATATTAATAGCACAAGGATCCCTAAGGAACAACTTCTAAAATAAGTCGCACTAGATCCTCATGGAGAAGATGGTCAACTAGTTCAATCAGGATACTACCATGATAGCTCTTCCGGCTAGGTGTGTCGGCCAGACATCAACCTTGTCGGGACCTACATAATAGATCTTGGAAAAGTTCCAACCATCACATCTGCCTGAGATTCAGACCTTGTTGGTAACAGGATATTTCAGACAGCATGTCCGGAAAAGGCAATTTGCAGCACAAACCGACGAGATGACGTTGCGAGATTCTCAGGAAATGAACTACGATAGCAAGCTCCAAAACATGAGCTGGTTCTGCTATATACATGTGAACATGTTGTCCAAGACAAGCATGACCACAAAGTAGTCTTGCAATAAAACACTACCGAGTTCAGGTGGGAAACCATCATTGCAGATAACGAAGTCCTTGATTAAGCCCGGGTTAGCTCTTAAAAAGGAACTTCCTCTCCTTGAATAAATCAATCAGTGGCTTGGTGTGCTAGGGACACATATAGAATGAAGGTTGCAAGTCTCCAAACCACAGAATACTTCGCACGTACGCATGACTGATTTGGGATGATTCCAGAGGAGGCAAAACAAACTTTCTCAAATCCACGGCAGCAACTTACATCAAATGCACGTGAATTAGAGGAAGTCACTCCTTTCATCCAAGCATAAGCTTCATGAACGGAACACGAAGGCATTGCTTACAAAGTTTCCAATACTAGTATAATGTTCAACATGAATCATGGGGGAGACAAAATGCTGCTAATGGGCTCAGCAACAACTCATCGGAATTTCCATAACACTAGACTTCCACCATCATGTGAACGATGCTATAGTAATGGTCAGACCAAAAGATGTAATGGTGTATACCCGAGGGATCAACCACGAGTAAGACAACATTACGAACATCGTTGGTTCTGATTTGACTTGACAATAGCCCATACTCAAGTCAAAGTTTTGGCAAGTCAATAGAGTCAACAACTGATCACGAGGACCAATTGGTGAAGATATCATCTTTCTTCAACACACACCACAAAAGATATCCCTTAACATGAACTAAGTCAGACAAGCTTTATCTTCCAACTCTCCAAGTTGTTGTCTAGCTCAACCAACCAGCTCAGGGATATCCAATACGGATTCTTGGAGAAGGGGTGGTTTACAGGAAAACCAACTGATCACGAACTCAACATAGCGGTCAGGTGACAACCAGGTAATACTTCCGAGAAGATCTTCGGAAAATCACGAACCACCGATATGTTTCTAAGCTCGAGAACAATCTTGCCTTTCAGAGCAAGACGATATGATCAAATAAGCAAGGGATTGAATAATCCTAACTCATTGATCGAAGAGTGCACCAAAAATAAGGACTAGGTAGCACAATCTATCTTAGAATGATGAGTCAAAACCCAACACGCTAAGAATGAGAATATTGTCCATTTACTACCAAGCAACGAGTTGCTAGGAGTATTGATTTCACACATCATAACTCATTTGTCGATATTCCGGTTGCAACAACACGGAACCGAGGAATGAAGAACGATGGCAAGAAGTATCACTTCGTCAAGAATTCATAAGACACGGTGCAATTCTCATGACATTCTTGATAAGAAAGAAGGTGACACTCCACGGTGGAACAGAACAAAAGCTTGATTGCACTTGATCTGCGGGTTACAACTACTTTGACCCAATCCTAGAAATGGATGAGGTACTGGAGTTTGTTTCTCCTAGTCATTCTGGAATAGAATGGCTTGACAGACCACAAGAATAATAAGCATCGATAACAAGGATGCACAATTACTCCTGACTATCAATTGACAGACGAGGGCCAGAAAATAACTAAAGAGGGACAACTCAAGGAACATATGATTTTCTGAGTTGTGGAGGCATAAATTAGTATGTCGAGCAAAGTTCAACATTTCTTCTGGATAATCCATGCGGAGAGGTAGGATTGGCAGATTCACAGTATGAATGGAGTACTCATCGAGGCACTCCCGTTGCGATCTTTGATCCAACAAACTTCTGCCATAAATGGTTCATGATATTTGGAAGAAGGAAATACCACGGACCTCGAGGACTAATGCAAAGGTTACTAATGTCCTTAAAGGAACTAGCAAGCACTATCAACAGGAAGAAAGTAGGGTGAATCTCCGGTTCGAAAACCCAGGAGTAGAATACCTACTACTAATTGGCATCACGGAATGCTTTCGCGAATGGTGGCCAGAATCATCACACCGAGAACACATATCATTGCCAGATTACTAGATGAACCCCTAAGACACCTAGGGTCATAATAATAGTTCCAACATATATGTCAAGGCAATGGGGTACCTCAACAGACCGATTAGTGTGCTTATTCCGACCAAAAGGACATCGGGGATGGAAGGAAAGGATTTGCAAATGCATCAGACTAGTTAGAAACCTGGGATGACTCGGACAGCATAACGGCTGTAAATGCTCAATTTTTTTTGAGACATCCTGCAAAAATGGTGGCATAGCCACTCAACATCACAATATCAAGGTTCTGAGGCCAGCTATGAACATATGGAAGTAGTAGGAACTGAACTGGGGCTTGAACTCAATAATCCTAGGCAACTATGGTTTAGTAACACGTCATCCTAAGAGATAGATGAGAAGCCTATTTCTTAATCCCCATAGAAGAGAAGAGGTTGACTCAGATCAGAAGGCCATGAGGTATAAGGAGTAAAAAGAGCCTTACATTCCCTTCCACAATCAATTCCCTTACATAACTAAAGCATTTCTAGACACAACTTCGACCAGTTTGGCTTGGTAATCCTACAGGCAGTCAGGCTCTGATACCAACGCTGTCAGGACCCCGATCCTAAGTCACACCGATCCAGCATGTAACACATCATATCACTTTGTGGCCTCACGCACGGTGTTCCCACGGGTGCCACCTTACCTGGCCCGGGACCGTTTGCGCCTTTTGGCTCACGTATATGATAGTGTCGCTAGCATCCATATGACAGAGAACCCGGGCCGACATGGCTAGTCGTGAACCCAAAGCGGCGCTAGCCTATGAGGACAGGCATACATGAATCACATCGAGCATGTCGGTCATCAACGTGTGAATCCGGGCTGTAGCACTGGGCTAACAGGACTCCGGTGAACCGGGCTGTAGCAGGCTGGGCAGGACTCCGGATGTCACCGCGTGACATTTCCCCGAAGGGACAGACACAGGAACGAAGTGAATCACATGCCGGCCAGTCAAGTGTTCCGAGCAGTAGTGCTGGGCTAGCAGGACTCCGGTGAACCGGGCTGTAGCGGACTACTATCGCTCCGAAGCACTAGACTACATTTCCCCATATGATAGGCTGCCAAGGATAAACAACTAGATAGTCGGATCCCACCCATACCAAGCATTTCAATCATACACACAATATGCCCGATATGAGTAGATACAACATGGCATCACAACAAGACTCTACGACTCCAAGTATTTATTCATTAGGCTCCGAAGAGCGAGATATTACAAACATGGGTCTCATGACCCGACATTCAGAGCATACAAGTCAAACACATGCGGAAGCTTAACATGTCTGAGTACAGACATCTACAAATGAAAAAGGCTGAGAAGCCTGACTATCTACCAGATCCTGCCGAGGGCACAAGATCGTAGCTGAGGTAACAAGCTAAACGTCGAAGTCCAAGCGGTACTACTAGCGAGACTGACGTCTCTCTGCAAAACATAAAATAGGCAAACGTGAGTACAAACGTACTCAGCAAGACTTACATCAGAACTAACTACATATGCATCAGTTTCAATAAAGGGGGTGGTGGAGTTTGACTGCAGCAAGCCAGCTTTGACTCGGTGGCTAACCTGAACTACGACTGCAAGCGACTCTTTTGAGGTGGCGCACACGAGTCCACATATTCACCATATCAATACACCACTATGGATCCACTTCCGTCTCCCTACGAGAAGGCCATCCATAGCACTCACGCTTATCTTGCGTATTTTAGAGTATCCACTTTCACTTGTCTATGAACTGTTATAGGCAACCTAGAAGTCCATTACCGCGGACACGGCTATTCGAATAGATGATGTTAACCCTGCAGGGGTGTACTTCTTCATACATGTTTCCACCAC
This sequence comes from Aegilops umbellulata, assembly GCA_032464435.1. Lineage (NCBI taxonomy): Eukaryota > Viridiplantae > Streptophyta > Magnoliopsida > Poales > Poaceae > Aegilops > Aegilops umbellulata. Next base: position 150,868,996 of record CP136058.1, on the reverse strand, counting down.
TTAGCGTCTGCACACGACATGTGCTCGGCAGACTTCAAGCGAAAGCCGACGTGGGTGTAGACCACGACCTACCTAAACACTCAAGTCTCTAGTCCAGGTTTATCGCCTATTCGGGTTCCATCCGCAGGGAGTCCGGCCGAGGTTTCCACTAACGGCCCCGAACGATGTGAACAGGGTTCCCGAGACACCAAACGGGCGAGTCGGTACACCGTGCCACGTGCCTACCGCAACACAGCCCACCCCGATGGTCAGCGCTGCGTGCGGCCCCCAGCATACTACAAACACCAGAAACTACTTGCAACTCCTGGACAGAGGACAAGGGTGATTAAGAAGTCGAGCGGGGTCATATTTCAGGGCCCAATGTATGGTAGTAGCTGTTTCATGGATCACAAACACAGAACTCAGTTCCTGAGGACGGCTTCAATGAGACAACCCACCATGTACTCCTACATGGCCTCTCACCAATACCTTTACCAAATTGTGTTCACACACTTAGCTCACACACAGTAGGGCATGTTCATCACCATTCCAATTCATTCCCGATGAATCAGACCTGACTCAACTCTAAGCAGTAGCAGGCATGACAAACAAGCATGAATGAGTAGGCACAACATGGGCTCAAACAACTCCTACTCATGCTAGTGGGTTTCATCTATTTACTGTGGAATGACAGGTCATGCAAAGGATAAAGGGGTTCAACTACCGCAGCAAGTAACACATGAATCGCTGTTGCCCTAATGCAATAAAAGAGAGCAGGAACGAGAGAGTGGGACTTTATCGGAATGAACAAGGGGGTTTTGCTTGCCTGGCACTTCTGAAGATAATATAGTTCTTCATCAGTGTCATCGATCTCATCGTCGGCACATCGTCTATCGAGAGGGGACAAACACCGGCAAACACAAGAGGAACCACAATCAATGCAATGCACATTCATATGAATGATATGTCATGTTAATTAAGGTACTGAATTGACCTAATGCAGTAGTAAGCCAAGTTAATTGGATTGGAATTCAAACAAGGTTAAACTCCAACTCCAAATGCTATTTCATAAATTGTCCTAATCATGATTCATCCTATTCAGTGAGGTTAACTTTTCCAATCATGCATGAAAGTGCCATAAACAGATTCTTCATATTTTTCTGATCAAATTTCATATATAAAATGTTTGATTTGGAGTTACGGTTGAATTACTATGAAATTCTGAAGTTTAGGACATTTTCTGGAATTTCCTGAGTTAAATTAATCCAGAAAATGAGTTATGGCGTCAGCACTACGTCATGCTGACCTCAGCAGGTCAACAGAGTGCGGTCCAGGTCAAACCTGACCAGTGGGGTCCACTGGTCAGTGGCACACGGCTGGCATGAGTCACTGACGTGTGGGGCCGGTCAAAGGCCACGTCAGCAAGTCAAACTGACGTGTGGGGCTAGCTGGGTTAATAACTAATCTAAACAGAACATAAACTATGTTTAATTAGTCAGTGGGGCTCAGCTGTCAGTGTCACTAGGGGTTAATTAGCAGAAGTGTTAATCGCTAATGGCGTTGCCACGTCAGCTGGGTCAAACCCGGGTCAACTCGTCGGAGTTGACCGCGGCTCGTCGCCGATGACGCCAGAGACGGCGGAGGGCGTCGGAATTCACCCTCAGGCGACCAAAGGAGCGGCGGAGGGGCTCTACGAGACGCCCAGGCTCGCGCGCATCCAAAGGAGGCAGCGGGAGTCGCCGGGGTGTAGTGTAGCGGTGGCGGCGACGGGCGGAGCGGCGGCCGGAGTTCGGACGTCGACCGCTCCGACGTTGCAGGGCACGAAAGGAGCGACGGATGGTTGCTACGGTCCCGTGGTGACGCGCTGAGCGTGGCGACGTGCTCAGTTTCGAGCTCCAGTGGGCGTGGCCACGGCGGTGAGGAGCTCAGGCGGCGGCGCGATTTGGTCGGCAAGGGGGCGGCGGCTACAGGGCGTAACGAGCTCGGGGAAGAGGGGTTTTCGACGTGGGAGCTCACAGTGGTTGTAGAGGGCGTCGACGCGGGCTCGGAGAAGGCCGGACGACGACGTACGGGCGGCGACGATCCTCGGAGGCCGAGGAGGGGAACGGCGGAGCTGGCGGCATCCAGGGCTTCCCGGCACCTTCTGACTTGGTGAGGAGGAAGAGGGGAACGAGACGGGGCTTCTTGGCGCGTCGGCGAGGCGAGGGGAGCACGGTGGCCGCGGCAATCGGTGTCAGCGGCGATGGCAGCGCTCGGGCTGCGCGCGAGGGAGAGAGACAGGGGAGGGGATAGAGCTTGGGAGAGTGGGGAGAGGAGTGCAGGGGGGTGCTGGCGTCGTCGTGGCACTCGAACGGGGACGGGGAGAGAAGCAGGAGGTGGAAGCAGGAGGTGGAGCTCGGCTGCGCGCGCGTCGACACGCCTCTGCCTACTGGCAGAGGTTGAAGACGGTGGGGAGTTGGGCTGGGCCAGGTGGCTGGGCTGCCAGCTGGGCCGGCCAGGTAGGTGGGCCTCAGGTAAGCGCCAGGTAATTCTCCCTCTCTCTTTTATTTCCAGTTTTCTATTCTATCATTTGTTTTGATTTAGTTTTTAGAAACTAAATCATTTTTGCTGCTTCTGTAAATTATTGTATGGACTAGAGATATTAGTATAAAGCCCCACAACAATTTCCAGAATTATTGGATCATAACTGAAATATATTAAATATAAATCCAATGCAAATAATTATTGAATTAATTCCAAATGCCCAAAATAAATATTTCTGAGACTCCAAAAATATTGGTTTGAGTTTTACCTCTTGCCAATATTTTTATAGCTTGACAGGAACATTTTCTTGGGTTTATTTGAAACAATTTTTAATGTTGATCATTTTTTTTAAAAGGCTTCTGAGGCTTTCTACTTTCCCCAATTCAACTTTCATAAATATGTACATGATGCATGAGTGCTTGTGCAACTAGTTACAACCAACTCTAGGGCTGTGACACAAAAATTGAAATTAAAAAAAGGTGGTAAATACAGAGAGCGCTCGTCGCCAAATTATGCATATAGTACTATTAGAAAAGCTAGTACGTGCTTAACTGGGGTGCTAAATTCTATTAAAGAAATACTAGTAGTATGTACATACTTAAGGGTTAAAGTAACGAGAAGAAACATAACATAGTTCTGCTGGGGGCTCAGCACAACACACCCCTCAAATTAAACTAAGCACACCTGAAATTAAACTATGCAACTAATCCGGTAGACACTGCATTAGATGTTTAGAACCACCATGAGCAACGACCAGGGATGAAAACGGAGCGGAAACGGACGGAACTGAGTGCTATCATATTTGTTTTCATTTTTTTTGCAGAAGCGGAAACGAATACAGAAACCCCGGAAATGAACACGGAAACAGATACTACCGGAAACGGACACAGAGCGAATACAAAGCAGACACGGACACAAAAATAGGCATTGATAGGAACTTTAAAAACCCATTGAATCATAGAGAAATAGACAGAAAAACAAACAAATTTAATGAGTTAACACGGCTACAAAAGAATAGCAAGTTAGCATAGTATTGTAGTAGTACCAGACAATTGCGTATAGGGTCAAGCTGAGTACATGTGTTGTAGTAGAAGTTGGGCCTTAAATCCATTCTACTAATTGTGTCATTTTGTTTTCTTTGGTGGTTCGCCAACAAAGTAGCTATAGGTCTATTGTAAAAACAGAAATTCCATATTCACAGAAACGGAAAGTTCCGTTTCCATGCATGTTCCATCGGAAAACACCGTTTCGTTTTTGTTTCCGTTTCCGCACAAAAAATTCCGTTTCCACTTCTGTTTTGCAAATTTCCATTTCCCTTTTCATATTTCCTCTCCGTTACCATTTTACCTCCGGAAAAATGGAAAGTTTCCACTCCATTTTCATCCCTAGGAACGACACTGCCACCTTACTCGGAGTCCTCGTCCACGTCCTCGACTTCGTCCTAGTCCCTATTCCTCTTGGCCGATACTTCTTTGCTTGAACTGCACACTTGGTTGTTGCTCTTCATCCAACCCTTGTAGATATTGAAACAAAGGTAGACATCCATTGCGGCGTAGTGGATGTGGTCTATATCTAGTACATTTCGCTGCCATGCATGACGATGAAACGTGTAATGAGGTTTCTCCAGTTTACGATACGAATGATGAACCATGGCTCCTGCCAGGGTCGGCATTGAAGGCTAACGAGAGGGCACCAGCCGATTCTTCTGGAGGTCGAAGGGGTTGCCTACAACGAGGCCGATCCGATCCAGGACTTCTTCATCTTTGTTAAAGTCTACAGTAAAGAATTTCACTATTTTGTCCTTGAGGAAGTTCTTAAAATCCTGGCACTCAACGTCGGCATGGCATATGTGGTAGGCCAAGCAAACGTTATGTACGCAAACCTGGATCATGGTGGGATTCTTCCTCTCTTCGTACTTTAGATCCTTCTCTCGTCCCAGAACTGTGGTGTACTCAACATCTAGCCCAGCGACCCACTCATCATTTGAGTTTTCGAACATGCGTCTGAAGCGAGAAAGGCATCCTTTCACCGTCGCGGAAGAACGGGTGTAGATGACATCGAACTCATCATCGGTGATGGTTCTAACCTTGTACTCACCGCCGATCGTGGAGATTTGGGACGCCATGGATTTGGGAGGAGGGTTAGGATTAGTGGAACTGCCATAATGTGAATGGACGGGACGACTAGGAGCGAACTGTCGTAGAATTGAAGCACGTGCCGGGACGAGTAGGAGAAAACTGCCAGCGTGCGAACGGCAGGGTAGTGGCTTTCCATTCTCCAATAATACGGGCTTCCGAGAGCCCTTGGATCTCTGATCGAACGGTTGCATGGCGTGATTCTAGACCTATGGGTGAATATCCAATCCTGGAGGGTTATTCTCTAAATTTTCAGCAACTTAGCATGCGACCGTTTGATCTCAGATCCAAGGGCTGCCAGCAGCCCATATTGTGGTCGCGCCTACCACGACCGTCGCGTCACTCGTGCTGTCGCTCCCTTGGAGATTTAACACGGTACATTAGGCTATCTGATGTTGGCATGTCATACATAGTCATCACTTAGTCACTCATACTAGAACAAGGTTTTGGCTATAAGGTTGGCTATAAGTGTATTTTTTTACTTCTCTCTATCTCTTTCTTCGTACTCCCTCCATCCCATAATATAAGAATGTTTTTGACACTAGTGTAGTGCCAAAAACGTTCTTATATTATGGGACACAGGGAGTACTAGTATTTATTGCATTTGCCAAGGAGTGACCTCTTCCAATGAAATGGTGTTGTTAAGGTTGCTTCATTTAATTAGCTATAGACTCAAAATTGTCTTTTCACCTAGGTACACGCGCTTAGCACCGTTTCTTCCTTGGGTCACCAAACTAGTCTCTCTCTTTTTGATTAACTTGCCACATCAGACTTTATGCCTATGTGGCAAGCTTAAGCACCTGTAGGAGCAAGTAAAAGTAAGTACAATAGTGCTCTTCACATGGCATTTTTGCATATGTGGAGGAAAGAGAGGCAAGGAAAAAGTGGAGAAGTAGGCTCTCATGCAAGAGCCAGCCTCTACTACATGGTGGAGCATTGGAAGAGGCACCTGTATGGAGGTGGTCAGAAATCTGGGAGACTCACGCCGGTCGTAGCACCGCAGTTAAAATGATAATGGCAAGTCAAATCATGGGGCCCCACCTGTCCTGCAGTAACTCGCTGTCAAATCACACAGCCCTACGTTTGCAGCAGCCTACTCCCTCGTCTTCTCGCGTCTCTGTCGAACCGACTAGGCGGAACTGCCCCGCCTACCGCGCAGGAAAAGCCCCGCCCTCGACTTTTAAATACAACTACATCCGCTTAAGAATCCAATGATATACTTTTTGTGACATAGTAACTCATATTTAGTTAGTCAAATGGATGACCTAGAACTACGTGCAGGCCCTATAAACCGAGACGCCTAAATATAAAAAAACGAGACAGAGAGGGTAGTTCAACACATATCTTTTTAGATCAATATAGTCGGGATTCACCAAGGAGCAAAACCAAGTGGTAGGCTGCTCCTGTCGTGTTGGCGTAGCAACTCAAGCAGGGTCAGTCCGCACACGAAATGGCGACACACTTAACAGGACCCCTTTGGCTGACATGTGGCTCATCCACCATCTTGTTCCACGTGCGATGCACCAAACTACAGTTAGGAGCAGCGGTTGGAACTGGAGGCACCCTGATCGTAGCGCCGCAGTAGTAGAAAATGAGCGATGAGGGGTCAAATCACAAAGCCCCACCTTTCCCGCATTAAGATGTATGGACGAAGCAACCATCATTTCACTCTAGGGAGCAAGAGCATAAAGAAAAGAGAAAACAATGATGCGTGCGGCAGCTACCTAGGGCACCCTAGGGTAGGTCTCCACTACAGATCCTTTTAATTAAACCGCCTCCACTACAAATCGGCTTCTCCCTCGTCCTCTTGAAGAAAACCGATGATGAGTGCGGCGGTAGGGTTTGTAGGAGTACTACGGCGTGCGGGGCCACGTCGTAGTAAATGGGTTCGAGTCGACGCCTCAAATATGTGTGGGCCGCTTGGTTTTATGGGAACGAGGCAGCATTTTCGGTTCGGGGACCAGTGGAGATATAGTACGTACAAAAATTGTGGACATAGGTTCGACCGAAAGGGAATGATGCATGGCCCTACATTTTGATATACCCGGGGCCGCGTGAAATTTGCTACTCTACTCAAAACTAGTAAGGTACACATGTATTGAACGCATGAGATTTCGAAACCAAATTATGAATAAATACACACTATAGCATGTGTCGGATCACGGGTTCCGGCAGACCCTTAAGGTTCGAACTCTGGGGTGCGCGCGGAGATCGAGCCCTCTACCTCTCCGTCTCGCTGGGATCTAAACTACTGCAAGAACAACGCATGAGACACGGGGTTTATACTGGTTCGGGCCACCATTGTGGTGTAATACCCTACTCTAGTGTGGTGGGTGGATTGCCTCTTGGGCTGATGAGGAAGAACAGTACAAGGGAGAACGACCTCGCAAGGGTCTGTTCTTGGTGAGGGGATGAACTGCTAGGGGGAGTTCGATCGCCCTTCTCTTTCTCTGTCTACTTGCTCTAGATACTGAATGAGATGCCTCTCTCCCGTTCCATCATCCCCTCTACTCTGTGGGTGGCTGGTCCTATTTATAGGCAAAGGCCCTGGGCCTCTTCCCAAATATTGAGCGGGAAGGGCGCCAACAATTGGCCAATTTGAAGGGGAACATCTGGTACACTTATCCTGACTAAAGTTGGTCTTCGCCTGCCAAAGGCTCTGGTGATGACGCCGGCTCGGGCTGCACAGTGACTTCCTCCTTGTCGCGGAGCTGGTCTTGGTCTCATTGCACTGAAATGGGTGCCTTTGCTTGATCCTCTCGCCTGCGCTTGCCCCCTTTGCACCGAAGAGGAAAGGGAGGACACTGCGTGGGCTGGCGCCCGCCTGGCACCCTTGGTCGTCATGGCTTGCATCATGGGCACCTCGTGAGGTACCCGCCTTGATCTCTCCGCCTCCTCGCGAGCCAGCCTAAGGAGGCCGTGCTGGAGGAAGCGTCGTGTCGTCCGCCTTGCGAGGCTTGGCCCCTCGCGAGGGTCTTGAGCCTTGTATTGATGAAGATGGGCCCCGTTGGGCCCCCACCCGCAGCCACGCCGCAGGCCGCAGGCAGGCAAGTATGGGGACCCCCATTCCCAGAACGCCGACAGTAGCCCCCGGGACCAAGGCGCGCATGGACTTGGCCGTGCCGAGAGGCGAAAGGGCAAGGGCGAAGCGCCACGGGCCCTAACAGCCTGCGGCCTCGGGCGCCGCGTGGCGGTTGATTGGACGTGGGTGCTTTTGCAACTACGCAGGATACTAAAGGTGTGGCATCTGCTCGGGTTTGGTTCTTCTCCTTCTTCATCCGCTGCTCAGATCCCCTTCTTGCGCTTCTTCTACCTTCCTCCAAGCTTCCAGATCTGCTCCACTCGCTCGTCCCAGGTAGCCATGGCGCCTCGCCGGACCCCGGCCGAAGCTTGGTTCCCGCCTGCTTTGGATTCGCCCAACGTGTCGAAGGCGAGCCTCGCCCTACTACACCGGATGGCCGCAGCGCAGGGCATTGACGGGGCGTAGATGTTCAAGGTCGGCTCCGATGTCCCTGAAGGCCAAGGGAGCACCTTCTATCCTTTCTTCGTGAGCTCCATTGCAGCGGGCCTGGTGCCTCCTTTCTCTGAGTTCTTCCTCGCCGTCCCTCGCCATTACAACTTGCAAGCCTTGCATCTCCACCCCAACGCCGTCCTTATCTTAGCGATCTTCGCCTAGTACTGCGAGGCGCATGTGGGGGTGCAGCCTTCAGTGGCCTTGCCGCGCCACTACTTCTACCTCCGGACCTCCAAGGGTTCTCCTTCTGCGTGCGCGGGCTTCTCCGCGTGCGGCAGCTCCATGGCCATCTCGAATCCAGGGAAGAGGATCGAGGGCTTCCGGAGCAAGTGGGTGTTGGTTGATGCCGGGTGCGTCGACCCTCGGTTGGCCCTTCCAACGGAGCCGGCCGTGAGCTCGGAAGACTGGTGCGGGGCGGAGCTCACGGATCCCCGCGCGAAGTCGGTGCTGGCGAAGATGGACGCCGATCTGAAGCCGGCCAACATGGCGGCGACGAAGCTGACCGGGGCGTCGTTGCTGAGGGAGTTCCTGGAGCACCAACTGGCTCCGCTTCGGCAGTATTCTCCTCCGAAGGGCACGTGACTGCGGTTCTCCAGTCCCTGGTCGGGGGCGAGGCATCAATGCCGGAGGGCGCACCTTCGCCCTTGTTCCTCCGCGACGATTGGGAGCAAGTTGTGGAGTCCGTGCACGTCTTCGACGGGGACGGGCTCGTGCCCGCCGTGGCTCCCGAGGACCTTGTGAATGTGTCTTCCGGCGACTCCAGCGGAGGTGGGGGCGAGGAGGAGGAGGGGGCGGGCCCCGACTCCGAGGCGACCGACAGAGAGTCTAGGACTCCCTCGCTCCAGCGCAAGCCCCGTGCTCTCCGCCTTTTGCTGAGTGATGATGATGACGACGACGACGTGCTGGGCAGCGGGAGCTCGCCTCCGGTCCCAAAGAAGGGCAGGACCGGGTTGATTACCCGCGGATCCGCCCTGACTCCGGGGCGAACCGCGGACGCGCCTTCTGCTTCCGAGGTCGAACCCTCCAGCCGGCTCTCCGGCTGCAAATTTGGCAGGAGACCACCGGAGCTTTCTGCCGACGACCTGTAACCGCTTGATCCTTGATTCCTGGTTCCTTGTTCCACTGACGGGGCTTGACGATTACTTCTCCTGAGCAGGTTGGCGCCCGCGGCGAAGAAGCTGAATGGGGTTGCTGAGGCCCCGGCTGCGACGACACCTCCACCTATGGGGGAGGGCGACCGCGACGCACAGGCTCCTCCTGCCCACTCGCCCTTGCGGGGCTTGCCTGATCTGGCTAGGGATGCATCCCCCATGGCTCGGTCGACCCCAGAGGTGCCCTTCTCTGGTGCTGCTGCTACGGCTGGGGAGGCGCAACAGACTCCGCCTCGGGATACTGCAGCCTCGCCGCCGCTACCTTCTCCTCCTGTTCCGCCAGCTGCTGGTTCCGGGACTCCTCCTGCTGCCCCGAAGCGCCCTGATGCTTCCCCGCCTTCTTCTTCCATCCTGGAGCAAGCTGTTGCTGGACTGGACCGGCTGCGGCAGGATCTTCTAGGCGCCGACCCTCGCCTGGTGGCCGGGCGCCTGGAGCTGGCCTCGGGGTGGATTCGCTCCGACGCCTTGATCCGGGCAGCGCTGGTTCAGGCCTCGACGGCATGTGACGAGGAGAAGGAGGCTACCCTCGAGGCGAAGGCTGCCCGTGACGCGGCCCTGGGAGAGGCGGTTATAATCCGTGGCCGCTGCAAGGAGCTGGAGGACGAGTTGCAAGACCTGCGTGGTCAGCTTGCAGAAGAGACCCGCCTTCGCCAAGAGCAGGGGAAGGAGGTGAAGGATCACGAGGCGGCACTCGAGGACCAGGAGGCGAAGCTCAAGAAGCGCCGCAGCCACCTAGGTGCGCTGAAGAAGGAGCTGGAGACGACGAAGGCCGAGCTGGACGCAAAGGCCCGGGTCCTTGCCAAGGATCGCGTGGCCTTCGCGGATATGGAGAAGGATGCCCGCGCTTCACTGAAGACGCTTTACGAGAGTGGCCTGGATTGCCCGCTGGCTGGCGACAGGGACGGCCCCGCCAAACTGCTTCCCTTCTTGGTGAAGGATCTTGGAGATGTCACCCTCGGACTTGTCCCCACGGTCGAGGCCGAGGCGCGTGTCCTGTCTTCCACCGCGCTGACGCGGGTCTTCGCCCATGTCTACCTTCGCGACCCCAGCGCTGACCTTGACAGCCTGCTGGAGCCGGTGAGCGGCGAAGGCGCCGCTGCTGCTGTCGAGGCCGTGAAGGGGCGCGCGGAGGAGCTGCTGGGGAAGTTCCGGGCTTTCAGCACCAAGCCGAAGCGAGGCGTTGCCGACCCTACTACCCCGCAAGGTGAAGCCACTCCACGCGACTCCGCTGCCGCCAAGTGACTCTGCTATTGTTCCTGTTCTTCTTTCGATTCCTGCACATGCACGACGCCTCGAGGAGGCATTTAAATTTGCGTTTGGAACCAAGGCGACATTATGGGTTGTAATATTCGTTTTTAAGTTCCTTGAATTTTATGTTCCTCTTCCCTACTTGCTTATGCTCTACGCCGGCAGAGCCCGGCCACGCGCATGCCTCACCCAGCATCAGCCCCGACCGGAAACCAGGACGGGACCAAAGGAATGAGGGGCCACGTGACAACTTAGGCTCCTGAGTCGCGATGCTCAGGAGTTCCCCTTAGCACACGAGCAACAAGTAGGGAAGCGCGATGTAGGTGCGTTTCCGTTCTACGTCTGCAGAGCCCGACCCCGCGCGTACCTCACCCAGCATAGCCTTTCGGAACTAAGGAGTGAGGGGCTACGGAGCCAGTTAGGCTCCTGAGTCGCGATGCTCAGGAGTCCCCCTTGACGCGCGAACAGCAGGTGGCGAGATGAAATGCAGGAGGGGCTACTGTTCTACGTCTGTAGAGCCCGTCCCCGCGCGTACCGCACCCAGCATAGCCTTTCGGAACTAAGGAGTGAGGGGCTACGGATCTAGTTAGGCTCCTGAGTCGCGATGCTCAGGAGTCCCCCTTGACGCACAAACGGCCTTCGTACCTTGGCTCCGCTCGGGGAGAGAAGCGCGACGAAACAGGCCCGAGGGGCCTGGCTGGGTCGTACGGCTGGGCGTGACCCAGTCGTAGCCCCCGTGCCCAGTCCCCTCGCGCGGCGCTCCCGGGAGAGGCGTTGCGATGAGGCCGGCCACTGAGCTCGGGGCTCCCTGAGGTTAACGTGGCCCGGAGGCCACCCTCAGTTGTTTATCACCAGCGCGGAGCATAGCGCTTCCGTATGTGTACGGGCATAGCCGCTCCTCAGCAGTGTCGTCAGCCAGCGCGGAGCATGGTGCTTCCACTGGTACGTGGGAGGGGGCTCCCCTCCGGGAGGATCCCCCGGGGCATGTACAGCCCCGCCCTGACACGTGGCTGGCACGGTAGAGCTAGGTGAGGTGTATCTGGGCACCCGTGAGCCAGCGCGGGACTCACGAGGACCTACCTCTAGGCGGGTTGCGCCTGGCACTGGGCCGTATCTTGAGATGTTTTCCTGCAAAGTCTGGTTAGATGCCGGCACTATACGTCCTCGGGTCCCGACCCTCGAGCTTGTCTCAGCCGTCGCTGGTATGCCAGGTCGCGATGCCGTGGACAAGGCTAGAGGGTGAGGGCTGGAGAGCCAGTAAGAGCCCTGAGTCGCGATGCTCAGGCACCCCCCTTTAACGTGCAAGTGGTCGACATGAAGAAGAAGCGCGCCGCAGACGGCATCAAGTAATGATGCATAACTGGAAATAAACGCGGAAGGGATACACGCCGCTGGGTCTAACCCGAGCGGCCTGGGGATGATGCAGCCCGAGGGGCGCCCCCAGCAAAGCAAGCTATCGACTGAAAAGATAAAAAGGGATATATGCCACAGGGACGGACCCACGCGGCCTGGGAATGACGCAACCCTGGGAGGGCGCTCCCAGCTGAGAATGAAACTTGAAAGATGTCACCTGAAGATGTCGTTGATGTAGTGGCATTGGCGCAATAGACTCGGTGGGCTGCGGAAGTTGATCCTCACGAGCCCCCAGGCCCGGGGGCCTCGGCAGGCTCCGGAGGCACTGCGACTCCTCGTGAGCAGCCTCCATCTCCGCCAGGGCTGCGGAACGCCTACCTTCTTGCGCTTCCAAGACGCTCCTCATGATGCGCTGGTACGCCACAGCCACGCTCGGCAGGCCATAAGGAATGCGAACATAGCTGTGGGGTGGTCCTCCGCAGCGCCCCGCTTGTGAGGGCCAGAGGCGCTCCACCGTGGCGATCTAGTTGACCCCTGGTACGTCGACGCAGACGCGCAGCCCACCATCCTCGCCTGGATGGGGAGCCACAGCTGGTGGGCGACGGCAACCCCTCATGTTCCTTGACTCCTGTAGCTCTTGTATCGCCTTGCTAACAAACTCCTGCTGGTATGGCCTTCCTTCCTTGGCTTCCTCCCGAGGGAAGCGTGCTTCAAAACACGCCTCCACATGGTGCCCCAGCGCCTCCCTCGTGACCTTGGCAAGGTCGGTGGCCCTCCAGGTGAGAGCCCCCGCGCCCTGCCTGAGGAGGGCGCCAGGCGTGCTTTCCTATGCGATTGAAGGAGGGTCCCCCTGGGCAGACGCGGGCCTTGAAGGGCCTGCCTCCTGAGGGTCTGAGCCTGGCGTTGTCTTCTTCTTCTTGGGGTGGTCTCAGGAAGCCTCCTGCTTCCGCGATCTGGGTCTTCTAGTGACGCGGCTTGGAAGGCTCGCTCCAGTGCACACACTGCATCCTTCTCTTGACATGGCACTGTGATGACGCCGCCGCTTCCTGGCATCTTGAGGACGTTGTAGCCATGGTGAGTCACGACCATGAACTTGGCCAGCGCCGGGTACCCGAGGATGGCGTTGTACGGCAGGCGGATGTGGGCGACGTCAAAGTCGATGAGCTTGGTGCGGTAGTTGTTGTAGGTGTCGAAGGTGACTGGGAGGCGGACCTGCCCGATCGGGACCGTGGAACCGTCGGTGACTCCGGAGAATGGCTTGGTTGGCTGAAGCTGGTCATAGGGCACTTGGAGGCTGTTGAACGTTACCACGGACAAGACATTGAGCCCTGCCCCTCCGTCGATGAGGGTCCTGGTGACCAGAACGTTGCTGATGACTGGGGAACAAAGCATTGGGAGGACTCCGGCTGTGGCTGCACACTTGAGCTGGTCTGCTGAGCTGAACGTGATGGTGCAGGCCGACCACCTGAGGGGACGCGTTGCTTCAAGCTTGGGGAGGACTGCATTCACTTCGCGAGCAAACTGCTTGAAGATACATTGGGAGGTTGGGGCTTGAGCTCCGCCCAGGATGCAGGCGATGGCGCGAGGCTCCTGGAAGTCCCCAGCCCCCTCGTCTTGGTGGCGGTATTCATTCCTTCTTGGCTGAGGCGGCAACGGCGGCAGGCCTGGACGTGGGCCGCGGTCTTCCCGGCGTCCCGGGTTCCTTCCTCCTCCTCGGCCGTAGCCCTGGTCAGCACGGTCAGGGCGTCCGCCGACTCTTCCTTCTCGCACGGCGCGGAGTTCTTGGCATTCATTGGTGTTGTGGGTGTGGAGGTCGTGGTACACACAGTACCGGCTGCCCCTGGAGGATTTAGGCAGATCCTTGCCCCGCTTGGTGTCTGGTTCTGCCGCGAGCACGGCAGCCCCCTTGCGCTTCACGTCCTTGGCCTTGGGCTTCTTCTCTTTTGGGTCTGCGGCAGGCAGCTCAAGGAGGGAGAGGCGTCCCTCCTCAGCTCTGGCGCACTTGGTCGCCAAGTTGAACAGCTCCAGGGAGGTGCAGAGGTCTTCATGCATCCCCAGCTCCTCCTTCATCTTGACGTCGCGCACGCCAACGGAGAAGGCCGAAATGATGGCTTCTTCAGACACCCTGGGGATCTTGAGGCGTGCGCTGTTGAAGCGCTGGATGTACTTCTGCAGGGTCTCCCCAGGTTGCTGCTTGATGCGGCGAATGTCGCTCATGGCGGGAGGCCGGTCACGGGTACCTTGGAAGTTGGCGATGAAGCGGGTACGCATCTGGTCCCAGGAGGAGATCGTGCCTGGGGCCAGGTTTAGGAGCCAAGTGCGAGCACCTTCCTTCAGCGCCATGGGGAACCAGTTCGCCATGACCTTCTCGTCCCCGCTGGCATCTTCGATTCCCAGCTCGTAGAGCTGGAGGAACTACGTGGGATCAGTGGTGCCTTCGTAGCGAGGAGGCAGGTCTGGCTTGAACTTGCCGGGCCACGCGACGCTACGCAACTCAGGGGTGTAGGCGCGGCAGCCAGCGGTGGCCGCGGGTGGTTTTGGTTGAGGGAGAGCTTGGCCTTGTGGGTCCCCTTGCGCCGCAGCTGGGAGCAGCGCGAGGTCTTAAAGTGCCGGAGCTGGAGCAGGGTCTCGGCGAGCCGGGGCCGGGAGCGCCCGGGCGGCCTCTTGCGGCCACGGAACTTCTTGGCAGCTCCGTTCCTGTTGGGCCGGCGCATGACAGAGCGGGTTCCACCCAGGAGTTGCGCGCCTTGGGGCCATGGCAACTTCTTGGAAAGGTGGCGGCTGGAACGCCCCCGGAGCTTCATTGCCCATGCGGGGCGGAGTGTGGCGCAGTGGTGCGGAAGGCGCGGGAGAGCCCCATGCGGCGCGGACGAGCTCGGCGACGCGGTCGAGCCACTCGTCGTAGACGTCGTCGACGGGGCGGTAGCGCAGGAGCTCGTTCGCCGCGATGAGCGCAGCTCGAGCCTCCAAGGGCGCGCGCAGCGTGTGCGACGAAGAACCGGCTGGGGTGAGCGACGGAGTGGCCGTGCGGCCATCCCGCCGCACGGACGGGTGTTGAGAGGACGCTTGCTGCTCGTTCCCCGCCGGGCCGGTGGCGGCGTTGACGGCGGGCGACAGGGAACGACGAGGACGCCCGCCGACGGGGGCCGTCTGGACGGCGTGGGAAGCGATGGCGGCCCGGCGCTCGGCGCGGGCCCGACGAGCGTCAGACATGGATGCGGTGGTCGGAGGAGAGCGGAGCGGTGGAAGACGGATTTCGGCGCACCCCTACCTGGCGCACCAAATGTCGGATCACGGGTTCCGGCAGACCCTTAAGGTTCGAACTCTGGGGTGCGCGCGGAGATCGAGCCCTCTACCTCTCCGTCTCGTTGGGATCTAAACTACTGCAAGAACAGCGCATGAGACACGGGGTTTATACTGGTTCGGGCCACCATTGTGGTGTAATACCCTACTCCAGTGTGGTGGGTGGATTGCCTCTTGGGCTGATGAGGAAGAACAGTACAAGGGAGAACAACCTCGCGAGGGTCTCTTCTTGGTTAGGGGATGAACTGCTAGGGGCAGTTCAATCGCCCTTCTCTTTCTCTTTCTACTTGCTCTAGATACTGAATGAGATGCCTCTCTCCCGTTCCATCATCCCCTCTACTCTGTGGGTGGCTGGTCCTATTTATAGGCAAAGGCCCTGGGCCTCTTCCCAAATATTGAGCGGGAAGGGCGCCAACAATTGGCCAATTTGAAGGGGAACATCTGGTACACTTATCCTGACTAAAGTTGGTCTTCGCCTGCCAAAGGCTCTGGTGCTGACGCCGGCTCGGGCTCCATAGTGACTTCCTCCTTGTCGCGGAGCTGGTCTTGGTCTCGTTGCACCGAAATGGGTGCCTTTGCTTGATCCTCTCGCCTGCGCTTGCCCCCTTTGCACCGAAGAGGAAAGGGAGGACACTGCATGGGCTGGCGCCCGCCTGGCACCCTTGGTCGTCATGGCTTGCGTCATGGGCACCTCGTGAGGTACCAGCCTTGATCTCTCCGCCTCCTCGCGAGCCATCCTAAGGAGGTCGTGCTGGAGGAAGCGCCGTGTCATCCGCCTCGCAAGGCTTGGCCCCTCGCGAGGGTCTTGAGCCTTGTGTTGATGAAGATGGGCCCCGTTGGGCCCCCACCCACAGCCACGCCGCAGGCCGCAGGTAGGCAAGTCTGGGGACCCCTGATCCCAGAACGCCGACAGCATGTAAAGCTTTGAGTCATATATGCATGATGTAGATGTTCGTTTAGTTCTTATAGTTCATCTCATTCAAAATCAATTAATTTTACAAAAATGTTAAGATTCATGGGGTTGTGCATTGTACTCCCTTTGTTCCAAAATAGATGACTCAACTTCGTACTAACTTTAGTACAAAGTTAGTGCAAAGTTGGGTCATCTATTTTGGAACGGAGGGAGTAAATCATAAAGTAAAAAACAAATAATGGTAATTCATTTAGAAAAAAATAATCAATTATGATACAGAAGATTCTAGAACAAAGGAGAAGTGCTTGTGTTTTGAGGTTTGTGCATTATGCTTAAGTTCAACCATGGAGTCTTCTAAATTGTACATGTGGCAGATCTGGTGGAATGTTGATGATATCCAACGGCCAGTAGTGCTCAGATTTGCCTATCTCTGCACTGTCGGGTTAGCTTCATCCAACGACCATCTTTCAAAGTTATTGGCACACTATATAGTTCTTGTGCCATAGTTGCATGTTTTGCAAAAAAGCTTCTAGTGGGCTGTACTATCTATTTAGGAATAGAAGATGTATACATGGAAGTTGTAGGGAAAGAGATGACATGGAGCATCTCAATTCCTATGAGTAGGGATTGGAAAAGAGATGTCATTTGGTTCACATCATAGGAACTTTTCTATTAAATCTAGAGATGACATGTATCCTAATTCCTATGAGGAGGGATTAGAAAAGAGATGTAATTTGGTTCATATCATAGGAACTTTTCTATTGAATATACGCTAATGTTTATTTTCCTTTGAAATTAAGGGAGTATAGGAATCCATTCATATGAACCAAGTGGCTCGAAAGCTATAGAAGTGATATCATGTTTATTTCCTTTGAAATGTGGAGTATATGAATCTATTCCTACTAACCAATTGTCTCTAAAGGAAAAATCCTATAAAAATCATATCATATAGAGTTCCTATGATATTCCTCGACACTAAAGGATGGTTGAAATTGCTGCGGGTGATACGATGGTCTTTCTTTGTAGACTCCTCACCCATCTGTATAGTTACCTCTTGAAGATGAACGAAATGATATATACATGGTATTCTACATGTGCAATTTGGTACACGAAAACACGGTAAAAAGTTTGAGAGGTTTGAATTTTCAATAAAGCTATATGCACTACATTTTGGAAGGGAGGGAGCATACGGCAGTTGCTAACACTCATGTGGAAGATTGGTGTGTAGGAGGAGTGGCTGTTCTGTTAAATGACATGGGAAAACTGACACTGTCGGATGCCGATATAACGGTTCTTACGGCGTTCGTCAGGAAAAGGCTTGTGGCGAACGTTTGTCGGATAATGATTTACGGACACATGCATTGCATTGATACGTGCCGCCCTCTCTCTCACGCACACGCACCCTCACGAGTCACGACTCACCCGATTCCTCTCGCAGACTCGCACGTCGCACCCACCGTCTATCTGCAGGTAGACGTCACGCACATATGTGCTCTTCACACCCTACCCTCAGAACTTCTAAAAAACAAAAGACGGCGCACACATTTTATTTTATCTCACACGCCACACACATATGCTATTACTCTTGCGGCGAACGTTCTTCTGGCATAGTATATTGTACTCTCACGAAGAGAAGCGGTGCACGCATGCACTAGTTCTCTCACACCCACTCGCGAGTACACGTAGGAGCGCATTTTTTTTAAGCTGGTACAACAAAATCACTCCACTATATATAAAAGCAGGAGCCTTAGCGCTTGCTTTACTAGGGTTCCTCTCGTTCACTCTCTCATGCTCTCCAGATCTAAGCAACACATGGGTGGCCACACTCTCAGCTCACGGCTGGTCACAAATCTGGCCGGACAACCTCGACCAGGGAAGGGTGTAGGTGAATCGCTCACGCTGTCGTCGGCAGCGAGGGAGGAGACCAACGGCTGCCCGCGCGTCCCGGTCGGCGGCCGTGCCGTTCTCTCCGAGAGAGCACCGGCTCGGGAGGGCCTCCGACCCCTTCTTCCTCCCTGCGGTATTGTGGCCAAGATGCGGCCTCCCGACGCTGTCTTTGCCGCATGCCGACGACCCTCAGGTATATATTCTTTCGAAACCTGCCTTACTCTACTGCCCCAGCTCCCTTCGTTTGGATCCTTTTCTACTTCCGTCCGCTGTTCCAAAGCCACCTAGACTTCTACTATTATTAGAAGTAAAGCTAGTTCATGCAGTCGACTCAAAGCGTTGGTTTAAAAAGGGAATAAAGTGGGAAAGCTATAGCATGAATCTAGGACTTGGTTCTAAGAGGAAACAGGGGAAAGTAGTAATATCTGTCACTGTTTAAATAACCGTATTTCTTATTTGCGCAAACAGGGATGTCTGTCTCCATATCGTTTCGGGATGTCTGTCTCCGTATCGTTTCTATCCGCTCAATCAAAAGCACACACCTCGGTTTTAGTACAACTGCGCAAAATGAGATGGCTATCCCTCGTTGCCGTCGTCTAACCTCCCGTCTTCAAGGTATCCCTATGTTGGTAGTAACTATGGTAGAATGACCAACGCAATCTAAAAGAAGCTGATTCGTATGTTTTACTTCCTGATTGCAGTGCAGGGACGAGCGAAAACAACTGCATCCTAGCCCGGAATGCACTTTCTACCAGTTCATCCATGGACCAAGGACTAGCTGGCACGGCTGCACGGCGGTTTTTTGGACTGGTGCGTGGACAAGAGGCATTTTGGTCTGCTTATTTCTGCAAATAGCGGTGCTTAAATTTAGTGGAATGCACAAGCATTTCAGCTGGTTAGTACACTGCATGGTTCAGTTCAGCATTCCAGCTGAGACCACAAATATAATTGGTTATTCTGGAATGAGAGAACCTAACCCTGAATGGTGGCAACAAGAAAAAACCAGAGTGAACTCCAGGAAATTTAAGCCTGCCGGGAGGCCCTTTGCTCAGAGAGAAGCCTTGCTTGTTTTTTCCTGATTTGTAAACCTTCTCACAACTTTGTCTTTTGCTATGCACTAGTATATGTTTGTTATGTTCTATGAATCATTGAGATGTATAAAATTGCTTAACTTATGCTTTTCAACTTTTTTATGAAGACGAGTTTAATGTGAGTGTTCCACATGAGCGCTGGACTAACGTGTGAACGTTTGGAATTTATTACATTGTGGCCTCAATTAACTGCATGAACCACTGTAACAAGATACATAGTTGCTTATATGTCAGACAGCAGATTGTTGATTGTTAGATGGTCGATAGCATAGTGTTGAAGTGAGCTGAGCCAATGTGTCGTGTTTTGCACAACAGCTTACAATTGGGGTAGCACCAACAGTGTTTACAAGTACTTATGTATACGTCAGCGCACGGTTCTCGAACGAGTGCTCTATTTCATCAAAACACACACTGCTCGTATGATAAACCGTGACAACTTATGTCTTACCATGCCATATTCATGAAAAAACTAGTGAGGACGCATCTGTTTCGGCAACAATTATGATGGTTCTCACATGATTCACGGGCACTCAAAAGTAGCAGCAGTTCCCATAGATGGATTCAAACAGAGTACTAGCCCCAGAGGAGTTGATGACATGCAAGGCTCGGATAATTAGAAACAATCCAAACTACTATTAAACACTAGCTGGGGCAACTATTTCATGCCTCGATCTAATTTGGGCTGGACACAAGACAGACCTTGCCATGAACATCATCGAGGACGTCCCGCAGCAGCTCAATCCTGTGAACCTTCATGAAGACAACCTTGTGGCCTTGCCACTGATAAACTGGTTTGTGGAGGCATGCCACCTCATCTTCCTGCGTAAGCTTGACAAGAACAATATTCCTCACCAACGAAGGAGTAGCTTTGAACTTCTTATGCTTCAGTACACCCTGGACAACACGCCTCACAATAGTGAGGCTAGAATACAACTCTTCATTGGTATAATCGCAAATGGCTTCCAGGATCCAACAGCCTAAGAACTCTGTTTTCCCAGTGCGTATATTCAGGTCGTCCGCCTCATAGCGAGTGACATGTACAACCACACGATCCTTGTCTGCATCAGGGCTCTAATTGAAACAGAAACAAATTCTGAATTACTTTTCAGTATAAGAAACACAAGTTATTTAAACCACTATGTATAGCATGGCATCGAAGCTCATAAAATTTTGCATTATTAATCACCACATACTTCCTTTTCTAAAAAAAATCACGACATACTCTGATGAAAAACCACAATCAAGATCGGCAAAGAAGGAAATCACATTGGGCAGCTTAGCGGGGGGGGGGGGGGACACATCCTCGAAGGGGGAAAACTGCTCCTGCAGTGCCACAAGGGTTGTAACCTCAAACGGGGAGTTGACCATCTCAGTATCTGGGGTCGCCTTGGTGGTTGCCTCCATCTTCTTGTAGCTCTTTGTCTCATGGGGATTAGCCTCCCGCGTCTGCTCCAATATCGGCAGATCTTTGCCTGGTTCTCCTTGGTCCATCGTGAAACTGACGAATACTAGGAGACCACTGAAAGGAAAACACAATCACAATGACAATGAAACTAAAAAGAGAGTGAGGATCGGTTACTGCTTTGCAAAAGTTGTTTTTTTTCTCTGAACGAAAATATACCAACATCACGGATCCGCTTACCTTCCTTCGTTCGGAGAGAAGAACAATGGCAGATGCAAGTGTTGCCTTTCTTGAAGACGGTGAGGGAGAAGGGGATTCAGCAAAGAGTGAAATGATGGTTGCTTCGTCCATCAAACTTAGACTGCGGGGAGGTGGGGTTTTGTGATACGACGGCTTGTTACTGCCGCGCTACGACCAGGGTGACTCTTCGCCTGCATACTGCCTTCTAATTTGGTGGATGCATTTGGGCCCGCGCGCTGCATGGCCCGCATGTGGGTGAACAAACGTATAACGACATTCAGTAGAGGGAGACGTTTCAATGACCTAGGAGGAGCCAGAAGCGGTAGAGTGTCTCCACTGTACTAGTAGTAATTGTTTTTCTGGGTAGCTGTAGAGTGTCTCCATTGTACTAGTAGTAATTGTTTCTCGGGGCCCAAGACAAAACAGTCCATCCACACTAGTAAATAGTAAAATCAATTCAAAACCCAATATATTTAGTGAATGAGAGGCGCTACACACACCCAGCACACCGCCCCCCAATAAAAACCTGGGTGCTCTTCTTCCTCCTCGCTCCCACCCACCTCACGTCAGCTCGCTCCACTCGTACCCGCAAATTCCTCACCTCACTCCTACAGAAAACCCTGGCTCCCCTTCTTCCTCACTCCTACAGAAAACCCCCAGCTCCCCTTCATCTTCGCTCGCACTACAACTAGGCTCGTTATTCGTTACTCTGCTCAAATCCGTGAGCGCGACGCGACGCCCTCGAGGAAAATGGAGTCGGCTGACCCCAACGCCAAGAAGATGGGGCTCCCGCCAGCGGTGACGCCTATTGTAGATCCCGCACACGGCACCGCGGGGAGAAGCGGTGACCCCGCCCCCACCGGATACCAGGAACCCTTAGAATCTCGGGTGGACCGCATCAGCGATCTCCCGGACGCCATCCTTGGGGAGATCGTCTCGCTTCTCCCCACCAAGGAATGCTGCCGCACCCAAGTCCTCTCAATTCGGTGGCGCCCTCTATGGCGTGTCGTTCCCGTTAATCTTGATTGTCATTAGCTATCTCTCTTCAATGATTTTGAAATCCCCAGAGCCATCATCTCCTCCCACCAGGGCTCCGTTCAAAGCCTCTGCATCCCGTCATGCTACCTGAGCAAGCATACCATGCCCTGCACGGTGGACGCCTGGCTGGAATCCCCTGAATTCACAGAACTACAGCTGCTTGAGTTCTACTATTCCCCTGGAAATCACATACCACATACTAAACACCGTGAACTTGTGCCCTGAGCATCGATGTCCATCTCGCGGTTTTCGTCCTCTCTCCACGCCGCCACCTTTGCACAGTGCTACCTACCAGACAATCTGTTACTAGACCTTTGACTCCCATTTCTCAAGAAACTTTCACTTGTGCGGGTTCGTATATCGGAGGCCTCATTGCACAGCATCATCCACTCCAGTTGCCCTGCGCTGGAGTGCTTGGTGCTTGTTTTCACAGTTAGAATCGGTTTTCTCCAAATAAAGTCACCTAACCTTGTAAGAATTGGAATTTCTTTTGACGGAAGGCAGCTCATCATCCAAGATGCCCCTTCACTTCAAAGGTTGATCCTTGATTCTAGTTATTCACCGTTGCAAATAACCGTCCTCTCTGCGTCTAAACTGGAGACCTTGGGTGTAATACATGATCTCTATGCTCATTTCAATATGGTGTTTGGCTCCACAGTTCTTCAGGTACTTTATATTATCATCTACACTTGTAACCATAAGCTGCATTTTAAATTTCTGCGCATAATTTATATATCATCTTGGAGTACACATTTTGTACTAATATTATGTTCTATGCTCAATGAAGAGTTACTCCATGGATGGCCTATCAATGGTGCTGGATTCTGTCAAGATCTTATATATCCAAATGAATAGTTTTGATCTGAACAAGATTATTGGCTTGATGCAATGATTTCCATGTCTGGAGAAGTTGTATATGAAGGTGATAATTTCACGCACATTGGAAGCCCGCATATAGTGTACTAGAATTAACCGTTCAGCTGTTGCTCTTTCGACAATCATCTTTTAGACATTAACTGTTTTCAATCTTCATGTCTATTTAGGCAACTGGACGGGGTAAGAAAGTTATAACCAATCGGTGGATTTGTAAGAATCGGGATTTTCTCACTTCTCATGAGATTCGACTGAAGACAATAACGCTAGAACGTTATGTAGCCAACCGTGCAAACACAAGATTTGTCACATTCTTCCTACTGAATGTGAGGTTACTATTGTCCATCAGGCTTAAGTTTATCAGCAGCATGGTTTTGACAGATGGGTGTGTCGAAGAGCAAAAAAAGGAGTTTCAGGTGGGCAAAAGCGCTTCTGAACGTGTTGGGCTTCTATTTAGAACATATTGTGGTCATAATCCAGTAAATTTTACGACCCAGGATGTTCATTCTATGGACTTGACCGATCATTTTGACTGTGACTGCCGAAAACAGTGCTGGAGTTAGATGTTGTTGCCCTTTTCAATCTGGTTTTTTTTGTAAACCTGATGAACAATTAACCCTCGTGCTTTTGTACAGTTTGTAAGCTGGAGTTAGATGTTCCTGCCCTTTTTAACTCGGCTGTGACTGTCATATTTTCTTTGAAACAAGGCAAATGGCTTGCCATTCGTTTAATTTAGAGTGAAATGTTGTAAAAAATCCAAACTAAGGGAAATAACATCACTCTCGCCGGCTGCTTGAGCTCACTGTGCATTACAGAAGACAAGTGATTAGCCCCCACCAGCACCCACAAACTTATTTCGAACTAGCACATCAAATGGGCTGTAAATTTTCATAGGGAAGGCTGCATGACCATGACAGATTTGGATTCTAACATTTGGGACCCGTGAGGAAATAGCCTATCCAAGGTGGTTTCGACTTACTAGGCAGTGAACAAACGACTCTGCCTACCAGCCGTTGGATTGACATCCAACATCTGTCGTGTATCTTCTATCTCTTGTCTTCTTCTTCCTCCATCCACCCAAACCAAACCACCCCGTCGGCTCCGCCTGATCCCACCTCCCACGGCTGGCTACGCCTCCACCGCCCTATCATACGTACCCTCCAACGTTGGCCAGTCCCTCCCTCTATCCCCCACACATCATGTTATTCTCCGACGACGTCAGCCCCAACAGGCACCCGCGCCCGAACCAGTCAACCCTCGTACTCCCCTCCGCCTGCGACTGGACCGGCGCATCTTCAATGGCTCCTATTCATTCCGTCCGAGGCCTCGCTGTCGTCCTCCGCCTTGTGGCCTTGGTTCGCTCGCCGTGTGCACCCTCTTGCTTGTAAACGTCGTCAACACCCGAGAGGAACAAGGAGATGACTGTACATGGACAGGATGACAGTAGGGACCCACCAGCGTCATGGCAGTACGCAAGCAAGTGTCTCTATAGTACAAGCCCAAAAATATGGTTCCTCCTAATGGTTGGACATCTGGGGCTCACGCCATTGTCACTGTAGTCAATAAACGAGAGAATTACACTACGAGCGGCTGACACCAGGGACCCAGCAAGTCGCGCAATTTTTTTTAGGAACAAGAAGTTGTTATTTATACTAGTTTTAGCAACGGATCAGGGTAACAACGGGGCTGTGCGGGGGCTGTGGCCCATCTAGCCAGGGTTTTATTTATGTTTACTACATCATGAGCCAGTTGTGTTTTTTTCTTGCTGAAAATGGCTAGCCCAGTTCTATTTTTTTTAAAGAAATACCCAAACAAGGCCTACTTGCTTTATTGGCCCTGCTGGGCTGCAAATCTTTCAAGACAGGAGAGTTTCATTCGGTTTGCCCAGAAATGGGCTGTACATTTTTAAAACACATCAAACTGGGAATCAGTTTCAATTTTTTTTCATTACAACATCTTAAATTCTATTGATTTTTATGCGTGGACAATTATTTGGATTTTATATTTATATAAATTATTTTTCAAAATAGTTTGAATGTGAATCGATATTTCTGGATTAAAAACAGTTGACCACACCGAAATATGCAAAATTTCGTATACTTTTTAACCGTGGCCACAATATAGGGTGTGATGCTAACAAAAAGAAGATGGGCTCCAAAAAAATCTTAAGAAATAGCAAATGGGCTGTACATTATTAGAAATAATGGTAGATGGGTTGTATGCTGTTTTCCACAGATTTGAGGCTGACTTGTGCGCCTACTACAGGTTGACGCGTATGCTTTCATAAAAAAAGGTTGACGCACACGCAACACCCTGTCAACTTAGTCAACACACGAGAGCACTGACTGTTGGATGTCCATCCAACGGCTGTCGTGCTTCTTCAATCTTTGCTCTTCATGCTCAAGCCACTCAAACAAGCACCGGCGAGACTGCCTGCTCCCTCCTCCCGCGGTCGGCTATGCTGCCGCGCAGGCGTCACAGCCCCACCGTACTCCCATCGCTGGCCCAGCCATCCCTCTACTCACCCACACATGTTGTTATTCTCCGGCGACGGCAGAGGAACCAGTAAACCCTCATACTCCTCCACGTGGGAAACAACTGCCGAGTATTCCCTGGCTCCGTGTCATTCCCTTCCTAGGCCTCGCCGTCGTCCACCGCCCTGGTGCTCTCAGCGCGGCCTGGTCAACGTGGTCAATGAACGACATCCATCGGAAGTGGACTGTACGTGGAGAGGCTGACAGCTGGGTCCAGGACCGCACACAAGGAAATTACTCCTTATTACGCGCAAAATAATGATTCCTCCACCTGGCAGCTAGGACCCACAGGAAGGGCCTCTGTATTTCGCGAAAAAAACATTCCCCCCGCTGACAGGTCGGACCCACCAGCTATATCTTCTCACACAAGGAAGTGCCTCCTTATTACGCCCAAAAAAATGAATACCCCCTGCTAGTTGGGACCCACCATATTGTTGGGTTGACTTGTGGGCCTACTAAGTTGACGGGGACGGAGAGCTTTGTCAACTTAGTCAATACTCCAGTGACCGTATGATGTCCATCCAACGGCCATAGTGCTTCTTCAAACTCTGGTCTTCTTGCTCCAGCCGCCCAAAGCAGCACCGATCGTGCCGCCTGCTCCTGCCTCCCGTGGTCGGCTGTGCTACCGCGGAGGCCTCACCGCCCCCATACTACTCCCACCACTGGCCAGGCCATCCCTCCACTCACCCACACCCCCTGTTATTCAGCGGCGACGGCAGCCTCACACCGCAGCCGAACCAGTGAATGCTCATACTCCTCTCCGTGTGGGCATCCACTGCCGCGTCTTGCATGGCTCCGCGTCGTCCCTTTCCTAGGCCTCGCCGTCGTCCACCGCCGTGGTGCTCTTGGCATGGCGTGGTCAATGTGGTCAACGACTAACTTCCATCGGAAGAGTACTGTATGTGGAGAGGCTGACAGCTGGGTCCACGGCAGCCGCAAGGAAGTGCCTCCTTATTACGCGAAAAATAATTATTCCTCCACCTGACAGCGGGGACCCACCGGACGGGCCTCCAGTTTTTGTGAAAAAAATCGTTTCCCCCTGACTGCTGGGACCCACTTGACGGGCCACCGTATTTCATGAAAAAAACGTTCCCCCCGCTGTCAGCTCGGAGCCACCGGAATGCCTCCTTATTACGCACAAAAAAATGAATACTCCCCCGGCTAGCTGGGACCCACCTTGGTGGGAGGCTGACTTGTGGGCCTACTAAGTTGACGGGGACGAAGGGCTTTGAAAACTTAGTCAATATGAACGATTCTAGCTCCAGTGACCGTACGATGTCCACCCAACGGTCGTAGTGCTTCTTCAACCTCTGGTCTTCTTGCTCCAGCCGCCCAAAGCAGTACTGGTCGTGTCGCATGCTCCTGCCTCCCGTGGCCGGCTGTGCTGCCGCAGAGACCTCACCGCCCCCTACTATTCACACCGCTGGCCAGGTGAGGGAGTCCTGGATTAGGGGGTGTCCGGATGGCCAGACTATACCTTCAGCCGGACTCCTGGACTATGAAGATACAAGATTGAAGACTTCATCCCGTGCCTGGAAGGGACTTTCCTTGGCGTGGAAGGCAAACTTGGCGATGCGGATATTTAGATCTCCTACCATTGTAACCTACTTTGTGTAACCCTAACCCTCTCCGGTGTCTATATAAACCGGAGGGTTTTTGTCCGTAGGACAACAACTCCAACATACAACAATCATACCATAGGCTAGCTTCTAGGGTTTAGCCTCCTTGATCTCGTGGTAGATCTACTCTTGTACTACCCATATCATCAATATTAATCAAGCAGGACGTAGGGTTTTACCTCCATCAAGAGGGCCCGAACCTGGGTAAAACATCGTGTCCCTTGTCTCCTGTTACCATCCGCCTAGACGCACAGTTCAGGACCCCCTACCCGAGATCCGCCGGTTTTGACACCGACATTGGTGCTTTCATTGAGAGTTCCTCTGTGCCGTCACTTTTAGGCCCGATGGCTCCTTTAATCATCAACGACGATGCGGTCCAGGGTGAGACTTTTCTCCCCGGACAGATCTTCGTCTTCGGCGGCTTCGCACTGCGGGCCAATTCGCTTGGCCGCCTGGAGCAGATCGAAAGCTACGCCCCTGGCCATCAGGTCAGGTTTGGATGTTTGAACCACACGACTGACATCCGCGGGGACTTGATCTTCGACGGATTCGATCCACAGCCAAGCGCGCTGCACTGTCTTGATGGGCATGATCTAGCTCTACCGCCGAACAGTGTCCTGGAGGCCGCACGCGCAACGGTTCTGTCGGTGTACTAAAGTAGGGGTACCCTAGTATACCGAACTTGAGCACGGGCAGTCGCAGCGCCCCGCGGCAAGGCTTGCCGGGTGACCGCCAAGGACCTCTGTGGTTCCTTTGGAACCATTCAAGAACAACGTATTCAAGCCAAGGAGACAAGGCCCCGGCAAGAGGAGCTTGCCGGGAAGGCCACTCAAAACACAAGACCCCGGCAAGAGGAGCTTGCCGGGAAGGCCAAGTAAGGCGTCTCAAGGAACTTGCCGCGACGTGCCACGCGTCCCGGCAAGACCCGGCGAGCGACAAGACATCAGCCGCGGCAAGGCGTTTGCCGCGGCTAGCAACCACTCTGTACCCGCGCTCCAGCTCACCCACCAACGTGTCGCTCTGAGACCCTTCTAGGCGCACGTGGCGGGAGGCTGTGCAGCCAGGGGTGCACCGTGGCAAGCGGTGCTGACAAGATCGCCATCGTGGCGAGCGGTGGCGTCCCTGACGGTCCCTTTTCTGCACTGTTTGGGCGACGTAGATAGGCATTTAATGCCCTTGTCCCCTGCCGTCAGGGTTAGGTATGATACACTGTGTAGGTAGCTGTACCTACCGCATCACCTTTCCATTTTTACCCTTGCCTACATTGCCACATGTTGGAGACCCCTTGAGCATATAGAAGGAGGCACATGCACAACGTAGAAGGGGGGAGGACAGCAGAACATCCATGCTCGGTCTCGTTAGCCGCCTGTGTGTACTATAGCACTCAGCGCTCTCGAGCAAGAACTCAATACAAACCACAAAGCAGCAGTAGGAGTATTATCTCTCCGGAGAGCTCCGAAGCTAGGTAAAACCGCTCGTGTGCCCCGCCTCGATCTGCTCTTCGTGCGACCTCCGCCCCCGCCGAACCGAGAAGGGCCTCCGTCCCCATAGGTGCTCGCGGAGTCAGATTCCCCGACATCTTTCGCGCGCCAGGTAGGGGTCGTCGAGGTTGTGTGAACCTGATCCGGCGTTCACGCGAGCTAGATCTTCATCGACTTCATCGACATGCCGCCGAAGAAGAAGGCTTCAGAGGTGGCTGCTCCGTCCGTGTCGAACCCACCGCCGCCTGAGCAAACGGCTGGTGGGGAAGACGCCGGCGGAAGAACGGGCGTCGACGAGGGAGCCCACGGTGCCGCCAGGTCGAAGGACAAGACTGCGCTGCCCATCGGCGGTGTAGCCAGCTCCCACGACGACCGAGCGTCCGTAGATGCACCGCGCCCATCTCAGGAGGCGCAGGACCGGCATCGTCGTGGTACTCATGGTGCCATACGCTCGCTAGACCCAAATCGAGCTGGCGGATCTCGAGATGCTCCAGGCCAGCATGCGCGCCAGCGTGCTGGTGCGAGCGAGGCACGGTCGCCTGGACAGGATATTGCTCCTTCTAACGCAGTTAGGAGTCCGAGCATATCCCGCTCGTCGCACCGTTCGCCACCGCTACCCGCCACTCCAGCAGAAGCTTTGGCGCGAGCTCAACTACTCCTAGATTTCCCTCCAACGCCAGACAAGATCGACGAACGGAGGGCCACCATCCAGAGTCTCATCGGTTTCGCCAACGGCGACACTCCACGGCAGCCGACTGCGTCGCAGCCGCGACAAGTCAGCCAGGCGTGGCCCGATGGCGACAAGACCGGTGGGGGTGCAACCACCGTGCACTCTCCGCCCCGAAGGCCAAGATCTCCGACTCGCCGGGTCCACCGCGACAGCGACTCCACCGCTTCATCAGATCCGCGAGCTCGCAGCGATCAGCGCCAAGTTCTTCACGAACGACAGCAAGAAGACGCTCGGACTCGCATCGAGCGCCGAAGAGAAGCGCGGCGTCAATCAGACCGGCGCGCTGGGCCCACTGTCGACATGCATGCGCCAGGGGAACCAGGCGACCTGCCCTACGTGGTAGGTTGCCCTGCGTTTACCCATGAGCTGCGGCAAGTCCAGTGGCCCAGCACGAAGAATTTCAAGCCAGACGTACCCGAGAAGTACGACGGCAAGTTGCATCCGTCGGAGTTCCTCAGCATCTACACCATCGCGGTGCAAGCTGCTGGGGGCCGCGACGACAAGATCCTTGCCAACGACTTCCCGCTGGTGCTCAAGCCCAACGTCAGGTCCTGGCTCATGCACTTGCCGGACAACTCCATGTCTTCCTGGGCAGACCTATGCCATCAGTTTGTCGGCGCCTTCACAGGCGGCCACAAACCTCATGGCCAGGAGAGTGATCTTCATATGCTTGCCCAGAAAGAAGGAGAGCCCCTGCGCAAGTACATCCAGAGATTCAGCCAAGTGCAACGCAACATCCCAGATGTCCACCCTGCCGCAGTCATCAGCGTGTTCCATCAGAACGTGCGTAACCGCAGGATGCGGGAGGAGATGGCGATGTGCAAGATCAGAGACGTCAGTGAGCTGTATGCCCTGGCCGACAGGTGTGCATGTGCTGAGGAAGGGAGGAAACTCCCTGGAGAGAATACAGGAACAGGAGGATCTGACAACGATGATGCTGCCCCGGCAAATAAAAACCGGCGGCGGAACAACAGGAAGAGGAAAGGCAAAGATGTGCTAGTTGTTGAGCAGTCCGGCAGCGACGGTGGCGCCAAGAAGGCCAAAGATGGTAGCTCCGGCAAGGAGGTTGCCGCATGCGCCAACTGCCAGGCTGTGGCGGCCGCCGACAAGAAGGACGGCACCAACAAACAGTACTGCAAGATCCACCGCACCAAGGGCCATGACCTCCAGAGCTGCAAGAAGGTCGAGCAGCTCGTCGAGCTGCAAAAGGCCGAGTACGAGCGACGCGAAAAGGAGAAAGCCCAGGGAGGTGCTGGAGGATCCGGTACGAAGCGCACCGGCCGGGGAGGACGCCGCGGCAAGGCCAATCAGCGGCAAGGAGACAGACCTCCCTGCGGCCGCGACAAGGATGAAGATGACGACGACGAAGACATGGATGATGACGAGACTAGTGAGCAGGAGTTCCAGAAAGCCACAGAGGTCTTGTGCGTTGATGGCGGTGCTTCTCTGCATACTTCACACCGCCAACTCAAGCAGTGGGTGCGGGAAGTCAATGCAGCAGAACCACCCGTTGAGTCATGCAAGCTTCTGAAATGGTCCAGCACGCCTATCATCTTTGATATTGAGGACCACCCTGATCGCACAACTGCGGTCGGGTGTTTGCCGATGTTGGTCTCACCAACTATCCGCAACCTCAAGGTCACTAAGATGCTAGTTGACGGCGGGGCCGGCTTGAACCTGATCTCCTCCGCTGTGCTCCGGAAACTCCAAGTCCCTGACAGCGAGCTCGAAGAGACCGGCACATTCCAAGGAATCAACCCGGGAAGGAGCAAGCCGAAGGGGAAGATCACGCTGCCGGTGACATTTGGCGGTGAGTTGAACTTCAGGACTGAGAGTATCACTTTTGACGTTGCCGATTTTCCATTGCCTTAAAATGGGATTCTCGGCCGACCAGCGCTCGCCAAGTTCATGGCGGCCTCTCACTACGCGTACAACATGCTGAAGATGCCAGGCCCAATAAGTGTCATCTCTGTCCCTGGCGACAAGAAAGATGCCCTTATCTGTGCCGACAAGATCTACCAGGAAGCGGCAGCCGTGACGGATCGTGAGACACTTGCCGCTGAAGCTCCCGGGGGGAAGAAGAAGACCAAGTCCGGCAAGAGTTCTGATGCCCACTCCAGCAAGCGCACCTCTTCGGAGTGCTGCGATACCGTCGAGGACGCACCATCGAGCTCCACCGGCAAGTGTAAGAAGGCAATGGCAGCTCCGCCAGCGACCAAGAAGGTGTCCACCAAGGAGGACGACACTGGTGGTACGTTCACCATCAGTGCCACTCTCGACCCTAAATAGGAAAGCGCGCTCATTGCTTTCCTGCGGGCGAACGTCGATGTGTTTGCGTGGCAACCGTCTGACATCCCCGGTGTTCCGAGGAAAGTGATTGAGCACCACCTTGCCGTCTGTCCTCATGCGCGGCCCGTCAAGCAGAAAGTCAGGAAGCAAGCAGTGGAGCGCCAAGAATTCATCGCAGAAGAGATCTAGAAATTGGAAGCAGCGGGCCTCGTCAGAGGAGTGCTCCATCCTACGTGGTTGGCTAGTCCTGTAGTCATACGCAAGGCAAATGGGAAATGGAGGCTTTGTATCGCTTTACCGATGTCAATAAAGCCTGTCCCAAAGACCCATTTCCCTTGCCGCGCATCGACCAGATTGTTGACTCCACTGCCGGATGTGACTTGCTTTCATTTGTTGACGCATACTCAGGATATCATCAGATCTTCATGGCAGAAGAGGATGAGGAGAAAACCGCATTCATCACTCCATGTGGCACATACTGTTTCATACGGATGCCTTTCAGTTTGAAGAATGCTGGTTCAACATTTGCAAGGGTAGTCCATACTGCTTTTGAGCCACAAATACACAGAAATGTGGAAGCCTACATGGATGACATAGTGGTCAAGAGCAGGGACAAAGCAACTCTGATTCAAGATTTAGAAGAGACTTTTGCAAATCTGCGCAAGATCAGCCTCAAGCTCAACCCCGAGAAGCGCGTGTTCGGAGTCCCTTCCGGCAAGCTTCTCGGGTTCTTCGTGTCTCAGCGGGGAATTGAAGCCAATCCCGACAAGATCAAGGCCATTGAGCAGATCGAAGCATCGAAGCGCGTCAAGGATGTACGGAAACTTGCCGGCTGCGTGGTGGCTCTCAGCAGATTTATCTCTAAGTCTGCTGAGCGCGCCCTGCCATTTTTCAAAATTTTGAAAAAGGCAGGTCCAATGAAATGGACTCCGGAAGCGGAGGCTGCGCTGCAGGACCTGAAGAGATACCTGTCCTCCACTCCAATACTTGTCGCACCTAAGCCACAAGAGAGGTTGCTACTATATCTGGCGGCAACCAATCAAGTGGTTAGTGTTGCATTAGTAGTGGAGAGGGAGGCAGATGATGAGCCGGCAACCACGGCAAGTGCATCCAGCGACAAGCAGGGGCCTTCCCCGACAAGCTCTGGTCCCGGCAAAGATGGATCTGCGCAGGCGCCCGAGGAGATACCGAAGAAAATGGTGCAGCGCCCAGTCTACTTTGTCAGTTCCCTTCTGCAGGGGGGCTAGGTCAAGGTACTCTGGTGTGCAGAAATTGCTTTTCGGCCTTCTTATGGCCTCGAGAAAGCTGCGCCATTACTTCCAAGCACATGAGATCACAGTTGTCACTCGCTTTCCGCTGAAGAGGATACTGCAGAATCCAGAAGCAACGGGCAGGATTGTTGAGTGGGCACTGGAACTGTCAAGCTTTGGCCTCAAGTTTGAGAGCACTTCAACTATCCAAAGCAGAGCATTGGCAGAATCCATAGCAGAGTGGACGCCAACACCAGATGAAGAAATTCCAGAGACGAGCATCCCCGTCAAGGAGGCAAGCAAAGAGTGGCTGATGTACTTTGATGGTGCCTTTTCGCTGCAAGGCGCCGGTGCTGGCGTGCTGCTTGTCGCACCCACCGGAGAGCACCTCAAGTACGTAGTCCAGATGCACTTTCCCAAGGAGCAAGCAACAAAAAATACTGCAGAGTATGAAGGATTGCTTGCCCGTCTCAGGATCGCGGCAGACCTTGGGATCAAGCAGCTCATTGTCAGGGGTGACTCGCAGCTTGTCGTCCGCCAAGTGAACAAGAATTATCAGAGTCCGTTGATGGAAGCTTATGTTGATGAAGTAAGGAAGCTAGAAGAGCACTTTGTCGGCCTATAGATCGAACACGTTCCAAGAGCTCAGAACGACATTGCCGATGGCCTGTCAAAGTGCGCAGCACTTAAGTTACCTGTGGAACCAGGGATCTTTGTGCTCAAGCTGACTCAACCGTCTGTTACGCCATCAACTGGACAGGTCAAGAAGAGGAAGTTGATTTCTGGTAACTATTTTCCGGCAGAGCTCCCCGAATCCGCCGCCAAGAAGGTCCCCAAGATCAATGCCAAGAGTGCTGAGGACAGTCTGCTCCGAGAAGCCCCAGGGTTTGTTTCATTGAAGCAGACGATCCCGACAAGTTTTGCTCCGGCAAGCTTGCCGGGGAACGTCAAGCTCCGGCTGAGCCGCAGGTTCTCACCGTAGAAGCGGATGTTCCCGTAGCAGCAGATATGCCTTTAGTCCTTGTTGTCGAGCCGCAAGCTCCAGCATGGGCACAGCAGATCGTCCGTTTCCTTCAGACAGGAGAACTTCCCGAAGAGCAAGAAGAAGCGGAAAGAGTAGCCCGACAGTCAAGTATGTACCAGTTTGTCGACAACGCACTGTACAGAAGAAGACTCAACGGTGTGAAATTGAATTGTATTCACCGGGAAGATGGACAGAAGCTGTTGGCAGAGATACATGGAGGCATCTGTGGTCACCACATTGGCGCAAGAGCACTTGCCGGCAAAGCGTTCCGGCAAGGTTTCTTTTGGCCGACAGCCCTCCAGGATGCAACTGCGCAAGTAACCAAGTGTGAAGCGTGCCAGTTCCATTCCAAGCAGATACGCCAGCCAGCTCAAGCTCTCCAGACGATCCCTTTATCCTGGCCATTTTCGGTCTGGGGGCTCGACATCCTCGGCCCCTTCCCCCGAGCAGTCGGGGGCTTTGAGTAATTGTACGTCGCAATCGACAAGTTCACAAAGTGGCCGGAAGTGGAAGCAGTGAGGAAGGTGACAGCACAGTCAGCAGTCAAGTTCTTCAGGTCGATTGTTTGCCGCTCCGGGATCCCTAACAGGATCATCACCGACAACGGTACGCAATTCACGAGTCGCACCTTCATGCAGTACGTCCAAGATCTTGGCGCCAAGGTCGGCTTCGCTTCTGTTGCTCACCCCAGGAGCAACGGTCAAGCGGAGAGGGCAAATGCTGAAGTGCTGCGTGGACTCAAGACCAGGACTTTCGACAGGCTGCACAGGTGCGGAAGAAACTGGATCGAGGAGCTGCCGGTGGTTCTTTGGTCGATTAGGACGACGCCAAATCGAGCCACTGGCCAGACACCTTTCGCTCTAGTCTATGGAGCAGAGGCAGTTATCCCCACGGAACTCGTATACGAGTCACCTCGAGTGCTCGCTTATGATGAGCTTGAGCAAGAGCAGCTGCGACAAGATGACGCGCTGCTCCTTGAGGAGGACCGTCTTCAGGCTGTGGTACGAGCTGCTTGCTACCAGCAAGCTTTGCGCCGCTAGCATAGCCGCAAAGTTAACGCCAGAAGTCTCGAGGAAGGCGACCTTGTTCTTCGGCGCGTTCATTCCGCCAAGAATTCCAACAAGTTGACGCCAAAGTGGGAAGGCCCTTATCGGGTGAAACGAGTCACTAGGCCTGGCGTTGTCCGCCTTGAGACCGAAGATGGCATTCCGGTGAGCAACTCCTGGAACATCGAGCATCTTCGTAAGTTTTACCCATAAGGCGCGGTTGCCGGACCCTGTTCCGGCAACCAGCCTTTTGTACAAGTCTTGCCTCTGTTGCATGTAATCCTTCGTACAAAGCCAGGCGCAGACCCTATGCATAAATAAAGCTCATGTGCTCCGCACATCTTGTCAATTTCATGCTTTTTTTTGCATGAGTTATCTGACACTTTGTGCAGCGAACACCCCCGGTAAGCAATAACGAGCCATAAGGCTCCATATTATTATTTTCTCTACTTCCTTTTTTCTCAAGGAAATGAAGGTTCCTTCGCCCACAAGTTTGCCGGGTTGGAAGGGGAAGATAATGGTATGGACCAGGCGTCGTTCAAGAAAGTCGCGCCTTGCCGGGAAGCAAACAACAGAAAAGCTAAGTTGCCAAAGTTTGAGCAATCAGATGTTTTTAAATTTTTTAAGTTATCTTCCTTGAATGACCATGCTTTGTATGGAAAACCTGTGCGCGAAGGAACCGGCTCGTGGCTAGTTGCGCCCTTACTTTGTTTCGAGTTCGCTCAACAGTTTAAGTGTGCTGCGACTAGAGTCGTGCCCTTACTTTGTTTCGAGTTCACTCAACAACTTAAGCGAGCTGCGACTAGTTACGACAAGGTTTCTCGTCGGCAATGGGACTGCCAGCAGGCTGCTGATGTCCCGCACTCAGCGCTCGCGGCAAAGGTGCCTGCGCCGGCAAGTTCCCTAAAAGTGTAGGGTAAAAACATACAAAGGAAGGAGTCAAGTAAAGGAAATAACATTGCAATCACTACCCAAAATAAAGTTATATATTACAAGATAGCTTGTCGCAGCTCTAATAGACTGTTTTCGAACATGACCAGCAGCGACAAGAAAAGCAGAAAATGGGCGGCCTAGTCCGCGCGGTCACCCTCAACCCTCTTGATCCCGCTCACCTTGTCCACAATGGGTGCGACAAGGTCCTTGAGCGCCTCCAGATCAGCGTCCGGCGGCAAGGATCTGAGGACGTTGGTGAGGTTAAGGCTCGGGTTGCGGAAGGCTACCTTCACCAACACCTTCTGAAGAGCTCCTGCGCAGATCTGGCGCGACTCGTCGGCCAGCTGCTTTGGGATCCTCTCCCGGAGTCGCTGGAGGGCCGTCGCCACGCCTTTGAAGAACAGAGTGAGCTTGGCGCTGGATGGGAGGGTCTCATCGGAGGGATACCCGAGATCCTCCATCCCCAGCTGCGCCAGCTCCTTGTCGATGTCTGCGGCAGCATTCACAAGACCCTCCGTCCACTGCTCCACAGTTTCTCTGAAATCGTTCTGGGTGGCGGCAATGCTCTCCAGCAGCGCCTTGTCGGCCTTGATCTCCTTCTTCAGGGCCGCCTCCTGCTCCCTGGCACCGTCCAGCGTCTTGGTCAAAGCAGCCAGCTTCAACTCAAGATCGGCGTTGGAGTCCTTGGCGGCGGCAAGCTCCTTGATCTTCTCGGCGAGACAACCCTGCAGCTCGCCAAAGGTGTAAGCGTCCTTCTCGCGCTCATGCTTGAGCGCGGCAAGCCCTTCACCGCTCGCCTTGAGATCATCCTCCAGCTGCGCCACCTTCATCTCCAGCTCCTTCTTGGCGGCCTCGGCGACTGCGGCAGCGTCCTTTGCTTCCTTGAGAGCTCCGCTGAGTGTTTGCTCGTGCGCAGCAAGCTCCTCTTCGTGGCTGTCCAGGCTGGCCTTCAGCTGCACCAACTCGCCCTCCCGCGCAGATAGCTCCTCGGCAGCAAGCCGTTGT
Organism: Aegilops umbellulata; assembly: GCA_032464435.1. Taxonomy (NCBI): domain Eukaryota; kingdom Viridiplantae; phylum Streptophyta; class Magnoliopsida; order Poales; family Poaceae; genus Aegilops; species Aegilops umbellulata. Next base: position 150,832,435 of record CP136058.1, on the reverse strand, counting down.
TGCTCTGCAACTTCTGCCTTCTCGAGGATGAAGGCCTTCTGCACCTCATCGAGCTGCACACGCTCTGCCGCCAGCGACCGGAGAGCTGCCTGGTTGAGACCTCGGAGCTCCTCCGCGCGCTTCTCCATGTCCACCCCCGCCTTCGCGACAAGCGCTTCGCGGGACTCCAGTTTGGCCTGGCGGGCACGGTAGAGCGACAACAGCTTCCACAACAGTCGCTCCTCCTCAGGCTCATCACTGCTGCTGCTTGGCGCGTCTACCAGCGTCAGCCCAACGGAGGCAAGCACCTCTACGTTAAAGCTTTCTCCTTCGACTGGCGCCCTGGACGTTGACGCCCAGGGGAGGTTGATGAAGACGCCATCACCGGCCTTCAAGTAGACGCCTGGCTGGGGCTCTTCGGAGCCTGACGCTGCGGTAGCGGCGGGAGGATCGGCGGTCGGTGTAGCGCCTGCCGCTCCTGCGGCCTCAGGGTCGTCAGTACGATCGCCAGACCCCTCGTCAGCTGCTGCGGCGGTAGCCTTGGCGGCATCTTCGCCGGCGGGATCATCAGCGCCGGCCGCTTCTCCGGTGGCGGCGGCATCATCAACAGCAACCTCGGTCTCCATCAGCTCCGCAGTAGGTGGATCTGACGGCCGAAAAAGGGAGAAAAGTCAAGCAAATATCCAAAAATAAGATCAAAAGGAGAAGAACCCAAGGGAAGTTTCGAAGCAAGAGGTTTACCTGCACTAGGCTCGGCAGTTGTGGTCTCCACCACCGGAGGACCGCTGGTGCTGTCCCTTGCCGGAGACTCCTCCCTTGCCGGAGAGCTCCCCCTCACCGGAGAGCTCTCCCTTGTCGGAGGATCCGTCCTTGCCGGAGAACTCTCCCTTGGCGGCGTAGTCGAAGCAGATGTCATGTCAGGGGCGGCCTCCGGGTGTTCCTGGCGAGGCTGCTCTGCTCCTACACAAGCCAACAATCAGATATCAGCAAACAAAGAGTATCCATGCGCGCTCAACAGCGGGAAGCAAACCATATACTTACGCTGGGGGCTGCGCTGGGGGCTGCTCTGAAGAACAGCTGCCGGGTCCGGCAAGCTTGTCTCAGGCGCACCCCCTGCTGACATGGTGGGATCATCCTCGATGACAATCACCGGGACCTTGACTCTCTTTGCCGCTCTCTGGGCCAGAGTCCTAAAAAGGAATAAGTTCAGAGTAAAGCAAATGAGATACGAGACAAGACAGCAAGTATTGAAGACATACAAGTACAACAAGAATCTTACTCTTCTTCTTCCTCGTCAGAGCTGAGCGCGGAGAAGTCAAAGCCTGGCCCTCCTCCGGCGCGAGGAGGCGGAGGAGTAGGATCCCTTGGCCGCTTGGCGGGAGCTGGAGCAGCGGATCGGGAGGACCCCGTTCCAGTTGCCGCTGTGGCGTGAGGTGCTTCCGCGGCAACAGAACTTGCCGCGGTGGAGCGCGTCGTGCGGCGCGGCGGGGGTTGACTCGTCTGCCGCTCCGCTACGTCCCCGGCCTTGCGAAGGCGCCTTCTTGGTGGAGCCGGGGGCTCTGCTTGTGGAGCCGGGGGCTCTGCTTGCGGCAAGCTGCCCGAAGACGAAGAGGAAGAGGATCCGATCTCCAACGAGCCGCTCGTATCCCCGGCGGGCCCGCTCGGCCCGACGTCATGCTCGGCGGACTTCTCCTCGTTGGCAAGTTCCTCTCGCTCAACAAGGCTTGCCGTTTCTGCTGCCGCTGCCTCCTCCACGGTGAATCCAAACTCGCCCGCCACTGCGGCTGCCGCCGCCTCTTCCAGCCCGGTGGCGTTGCGCTTGAGCTCATCGTCGGTGGTGTCCCGGGTGAGACCCCTCTTCTCATCGGCGTCGATCGGCACTTCTACCAAGTTATCGAAGAACGCCCGCACGACATCATCTGCAGGCTCTATCCAGGCTGGGTCAATTCCATGCGAGTCGCATAGCGGCATCATTGCACGGATGCGGTCGAGCGAGGAGTTGTTGCACAGCGGAACGATGCCCCTCGGCAACCTGAACACTTCGGGATGCTGAGGGTCGTACTTGAACAGCTCCTGGAGCATCGCGTTGAGCTCCATGACAGTGAAGTTGAAGTTGAGGCCTGGCCGTAGCCTCATGATATCCGCCGCGTTTTGGAACTCCCAGGCGGGTCTCCTCCTCTCCTGCAGAGGGGCGATGTGGCGGCGAAGGAAATCTGCGCCAACCGCTCCTACAGTAAGCCCGGCAAGCCTGAGGCGCAGGATCTGGGCGACGGCAATCTTCAGTCTGTCGTCTTTCTGGGCCAGGCTTCTCCAATCACTGTCGCGCACTACTGGAGTTTGGCGCAGGGCAGTAAACGGCTGCGGGTTCTCCTCGACAATCAGGCACCAGTCCGCCCTCCACTCTTCCCACTTGCTGCGGAACTCTCCATCCAGATAAGCATCCTTCTTGCTGGCTTTTGAGATCCAGGCGATTCCGCCGGATAAAGGCTCTCCTTTCTCAACTCGAGGCAAAAAGAAGTGGAGGAAAAGGGCTACGTTTGGATGGATTCCGACAAAGTTTTCGTAGAGATGTGCGAAAACTGCCATGGTCAGGACAACATTGGGGGTGAAGTCAAGGAGGTGGAGCCCGTAGGTGTTCATGACGTTGCAGAAAAATTCAGAAAAGGGCGGGCAGAGCCCGCAGTAGAAGAACAAGGCGAAGAAAGGGTACCCAATGGGAGCCTTTTTCCAAGCAGTGGCTGGGAATACCTTCGTGCGCGGATGCGCTCGCGTCCCCGTCGACCAGAAGAGGTAGTAGAACTCCTTCAGCTCCTCCGCGGCAAGCCTAGGAGGGAAGATTGCCCGCTCCTTTCGCAGCGCCGCGAGTCGCTGCGCCTAGGCCGACTTCACCTTCTCGGCTTTCGGAGCCATGGTGGGAGTGGTGAGGGAGGACGACGGCGTTGGTGGTGCTGGTGGCGATGGGGCGGAGCGCTGCTCTCTTTCGGCGAAGAGCAAGCAGGGGAGCGGCGGAGATTTCCGAGTCTGGAATAGCAACGGGCAGATGGGCAAACTGCCCCTGTTTCCCCTGCTTATAAGGAGGGAGAGGGCGGACGTTTCGCCTTTTCGAATAAAGAAACCACCCACGACCTCTCCCACGACGTCGCAATTGACGCGTGCCGTTCGGGGAGGGCGCGGTGGATACGGAGCAAGATACGACGTGACCCAGGCCGTGCGTGCCCGTGCCCTGTTTTGGGCCTGGCCCAACAGCGCTCGGCACCGTGTGTGGCCCAGGCCCGGGGGCTCCTGTCGGTGTACTAAAGTAGGGGTACCCTAGTATCCCGAACTTGTGCACGGGCAGTCGCAGCGCCCCGCGGCAAGGCTTGTCGGGTGACCGCCAAGGACCTCTGTGGTTCCTTTGGAACCATTCAAGAACAAAGTATTCAAGCCAAGGAGACAAGGCCCCGGCAAGAGGAGCTTGCAGGGAAGGCCACTCAAAACACAAGACCACGGCAAGAGGAGCTTGCCGGGAAGGCCAACTAAGGCGTCTCAAGGAACTTGCCGCGACGCGCCACGCGTCCCGGCAAGACCCGGCGAGCGATAAGCTCCCGGACGCGGCAAGACATCAGCCGCGGCAAGGCGTTTGCCGCGGCTAGCAACCACTCTGTACCCGCGCTCCAGCTCACCCACCAACGTGTCGCTCTGAGACCCTTCCAGGCGCACGTGGCGGGAGGCTGTGCAGCCAGGGGTGCACCGTGGCAAGCGGCGCTGACAAGATCGCCATCGTGGCGAGCGGTGGCGTCCCTGACGGTCCCTTTTCTGCACAATTTGGGCGACGTAGATATGCATTTAATGCCCTTGTCCCCTGCCGTCAGGGTTAGGTATGATACACTGTGTAGGTAGTTGTACCTACCGCAGCACCTTTCCATTTTTACCCTTGCCTACGTTGCCACCTGTTGGAGACCCCTTGAGCATATAAAAGGAGGCCCATGCACAACGTAGAAGGGGGGAGGACAGCAGAACATCCACGCTCAGTCTCGTTAGCCGCCTGTGTGTACTGTAGCACTCAGCGCTCCCGAGCAAGAACTCAATACAAACCACAAAGCAGCAGTAGGAGTATTATCTCTCCGGAGAGCTCCGAAGCTGGGTAAAACCGCTCGTGTGCCCCGCCTCGATCTGCTCTTCGTGCGACCTCCGCCCCCTGCCGAACCGAGAAGGGGCTCCGTCCCCATAGGTGCTCGCGGAGTCAGATTCCCCGACAGGTTCCGGCCCTTAATTCGGAGCCTGCTGCGCCGATCGAGGATGAGCGGTTGGACGCCACCTCGGGGGCTGCGATCTCAAAGGCGATCGAGCCAAACACCAGCCCCGCACTCTGCATTGCCTGTGACTCCGAGGAGCCGGATTCCTCTCCGGACTCCGAGCCCCCCGCGCCCCTACCGATGGAATCCGATGGGCGCCGATAATGGAGTTCACCGCCGCGGACATCTTTCAGCACTCGCCCTTCGGCGACATCCTGAATTCCCTAAAGTCTCTTTCTTTATCAGGAGAGCCCTGGCCGGACTACGGTCAACAAGGTTGGAATACGAATGATGAAGAAATTCAAATCCCACCCACCACCCACTTCGTAGCCGTTGTCGACGGTTTAACCGACTCCGAAGACATCGACGGTATGGACGACGATGCAGGAGACGAATAAGAACCAGCACCTGTAGGGCGCTGGAAGGCCACCTCGTCATATGACATATATATCATGGACACTCCAAAAGATGGAGAAGGCGATGGAACCGCGGGGGATGACAACTCTAAGAAACATCCCAAGCGCCGGCGTCAGCGGCGCCGCTCTAAATCCCGCCAAAGCGAAAACGGTGCTTCCGGCACGGGAGATAATACTACTCCGGAGAGCGCCGAAGAACACCCCCTCCAGCAAGATTCGGCACAGGAGGATGGAGAAGCCAACCCCCATGAGAGAGCGGCAGACCAAGAGGTTGAGGATGACAATTATATGCCTCCCTCCGAAGACGAGGCAAGCCTCGACAACGACGAATTCGTCGTGCCATCAGATCCCGCCAAACAAGAGCGTTTTAAACGCAGGCTTTTAGCCACGACAAGCAGCCTCAAGAAAAGCAGCAACAGCTTAGAGCTGATCAAGATTTGCTAGCTGACAGATGGACTGAAGTCCTTGTGGCCGAAGAGTATGAACTCGAACGCCCCTCCAAGCGTTACCCAAAACGCAGGCTGCTACCCCGATTAGAGGAGGAAGCACCTACATCACCAGCGCATGACATGGCCGACCGGCCACCTCGTGGCCGTGACAGAGAGGCCTCTAGTCCCTCCACTCAAGCCATGCCCCGACGCCGCTCAAAACACGCTAAGGCACGGGAAAACGCGCCAGACCTGCGAGATATACTGGAGGACAAGGCAAGGCAAACAAGATCGATCTACGGATCACGCGGGCGCCCCACGGCACGTGACGGTGATCGTCACTCTGGATACAATAAATCCGGCCGGGCCGAACACAATAGACAAAGCTCCTTTGAGCTGCGTCGTGATATAGCCCAGTACAGAGGCGCCGCACACCCACTATGCTTCACAGATGAAGTAATGGATCATAAAATCCCTGAGGGCTTCAAACTCGTAAACATTGAATCATACGATGGCACAACAGATCCTGCGGTATGGATTGAGGATTATCTCCTTCACATCCACATGGCCCACGGCGATGATCTGCATGCCATCAAATACCTCCCGCTCAAACTTAAGGGACTGGCCCAACATTGGCTTAACAGCTTGCCAGCAGATTCAACCGGTTCTTGGGAGGACCTGGAAGCCGTATTCCTCGACAACTTCCAGGGTACCTATGTGCGACCACCGGACGCCGATGACCTAAGCCACATAATTCAGCAGCCAGAGGAATCGGCCATGCAATTTTGGACTCGGTTCCTAACAAAAAAACCAAATAGTCGATTGTCCGAACGCAGAGGCCCTAGCGGCCTTCAAGCATAATATCCGTGACGAGTGGCTTGCCCGGCACTTGGGACAGGAAATCTATGGCAGCCCTTACGACACTCATGACCCGCTTTCGCGCCGGAGAAGATAGCTGGCTAGCTCGCAGCAACAACTTAACCAAGAACCTTGGTAATTCGGATACCAAGGACGAAAGCGGCAGGTCATGCCCGAACAAGCAAAAGCGCCGTGTTAACAGCGACAGCAACGAGGATACGACAATAAATGCCGGATTCCGAGGCTACAAATCCGGTCAGCGGAAAAAGCCATTCAAAAGAAACACTCAGGGCCCGTCCAGTTTGGACCGAATACTTGACCGCTCGTGCCAGATACATGGCACCCCCGAAAGGCCAGCCAATCACACCAACAGGGATTGTTGGGTGTTCAAGCAGGCAGGCAACTTAAATGCCGAAAACAGAGACAAGGGGATGCATAGCGACAACGAGGAGGAGCCCTGGCCGCTGAACAACAACGGACAGAAGGGTTTCCCCCCACAAGTGCGGACGGTGAACATGATATACGCAATCCACATCCCTAAAAGGGAGCGGAAGCGTGCATTACGGGACGTATACGCGCTGGAGCCAGTCGCCCCAAAGTTCAACCCATGGTCGTCCTGCCCGATCACCTTTGATCGAAGGGACCACCCCACTAGCATCCGTCATGGCGGGTTCGCCACATTGGTTCTTGACCCAATCATTGACGGATTTCATCTCAGAAGAGTCCTTATGGATGGCGGCAGCAGCCTGAACCTGCTTTACCAGGATATAGTGCGGAAAATGGGCATAGATCCCTCGAGGATCAAGCCCACCAAAACGACCTTTAAAGGTGTCATGCCAGGCGTAGAGGCCAACTGTACAGGTTCGGTCACACTTGAAGTGGTCTTCGGATCTCCGGATAACTTCTGAAGCGAGGAGTTAATCTTCAACATAGTCCCGTTCCGCGGTGGCTATCACGCACTGCTCAGACGAACCGTATTCACAAAGTTCAATGCGGTACCGCACTATGCATACCTCAAGCTCAAGATGCCAGGCCCTTGAGGAGTAATCACGGTCAAGGGAAACACCGAACGATCCCTCCGAACGGAGGAGCACACAGCAGCGCTCGTAGCAGAAGTACAAAGCAGCCTCTCTAGGCAGTTCTCCAGTCCGGCCCTTAAAAAACCGGACACTATAAAGCGCGCCCGGAGTAACCTACAACAAGACCGCCTGGCACGTTCCGAGCTAGCGTAGCAATGCGGTCCCAACCCTAGCCCTCGCGATATAGCAAAACCAGTGCTTCACGTACATAACTACGCTCTTGAAATACCATGGGCACAAGGGGAGGGGCACCTTCACGGCATGCCCAAAACACGACTTAAACCGTACTAAGGGCTGCCGGATTCTTTTTAATTTTCTCTTACTTTCAGGACTCCAAACTTCGGACGACCTGTTCGGCAATTCAACTGCCGCACAAACGATGCAAGATCCAGGAAAGCAGACAAGCCATGTCGCATTATGGAACTCCCAGGTGGTCTCTATTACGAGCAGTATACCTGTTTTGAATACAACTCCGCGGCCTACCCCTGGCCAGGACATGTTAAATAGTCCAATTTCTTTTGCTTATCGCACTATTTGTATCGTTCTGCTTTGATAACAATCTTTCTATAAACAATGCATAGCTTTTGTCTATTTTCTGCATTACCCTATTTTTATATATATGTTTATTAATAACATGTTGCACCCGTACACCGTGGTACGGCAAATACGCCAGGGGCTTCAGTACCCCTTAATATGGTGTGAGAAGACCGAACACTTTCACAGTGCGGCACCCCGAACTTATAGCACTATATGCATCGGCTCTGAATCATGATTTGGGTCAATAGTTGGGTTTGCCCGGCTCCTATGTTTTGGTGCCTTACATTCCGCTATATCGGCTAAGGTAGCACTAGGACAACTACTGCGATTGTGCCCCAGTTGAGCTGGGCTTAGCACCTCACTAGAGAAAGCTAAAACTGACTATCATGATGAGGCGAGAGACCGGTCGCTGTTCAAGAGGTTTTTCGAGTCCTTAAAGACTTATGCCGCTTCGAGCGAGGAACCAGCTTTGTCCGGCCAAGGCGTGGATAGCCCCCCGAACTCGGTCTTCCGAATACTAGTGTCGGGTTTCGGGTTCCGGCAGACCCTTAAGGTTCGAACTCTGGGGTGTGCGCGGAGATTATGCCCTCTACCTCTCCGTCTCGCAAGGTTCTAAACTACCAAAGGAACAAAACAAAAGACACAAAGTTTATACTGGTTCGGGCCACCGATGTGGTGTAATACCCTACTCCAGTGTGGTGTGGTGGATTGCCTCTTGGGCTGGTGATGAAGAACAATACAGGGGAGAACAGCCTCGCGAGGGTCTGTTCTTGGTTAGGGGGACGAACTACTAGGGGGAGTCCAGCCGCCCTTCTTTCTCTCTCTCTCTTCGCTCGCTCTGATTCTAAGTTCCACTGGCTTGATCGCTCGATGCTAGATTCCTCGATTGATCAATCGATCAATCCCCCTACCCTGGGGGTGGCTAGTCCTATTTATAGGCAAAGGCCCTGGGCCTCTTCCCAAATATTGAGCGGGAAGGGCGCCAACAATTGGCCAATTCGAAGGGGAACATATGGTAAACTTATCCTGACTAAAGTTGGTCCTCGCCTGCCAAAGGTCCTATGGTGACACTGTTCTGGGCCCCACGATGACCTCCTTCCCACCGTTGGACTGGTCTTGGTCTCGTTGCACCGAAATGGATGCGTTTGCTTGATCCTCTCGCCTACGCTTGCCCCCTTTGCACCAAAGAGGAAAGGGAGGACACTGCGCGGGCTGGCGCCCGCCTGGCGTCCTTGGTCGTCATGGCTTGCATCATGGGCACCTCGCGAGGTACCCTGCCTTGATCTCTCCGCCTCCTCGTGAGCCAGCCTGACGAGGCCGTGCCTGAGGAAGTGCCGTGTCGTCCGCCCCGTGAGGCTTGGCCCCTCGTGAGGTTCTTGGGTCTTGTGTTGATGAAGTTGGGCCGTGCTGGGCCCCCTTGAGCCACGCCGCAGGCCGCAGGCAGGCAAGTCTGGGGACCCCCATTCGCAGAACGCCGACAGTAGCCCCTGGGCCCAAGGCGCGCCCGGACTTGGCCGTGCCGAGAGGCGAAAGGGCAAGGGCGAAGCGCCGCGGGCCCTAACAGCCTGCGACCTTGGGCGCCGCGTGGCAGTTGATTGGACGTGGGCGTCTCCGCTTCCCCATGACGCCTCGTCGATCGCGCGGATTGGACAAGTCCCTGCGTGCAAATCGTGTCATGATTACCTGTGATCGTGGAGGCCAACGGTTGGCCTCCGCCGGCTATAAGTACGGCTCCGTGCGTGCCCTTCCAGTCCATCTCTCCTTGCTTTCTTCATCGCCTTGATCCTTGCTCCGCCTTGGCATGATGGCTCCGATTCGTCGGTTCTCTGCAGCGGAGAAGGGAAAAGCTCCTCGAGAGGAACCAGACCCGCTCCCGCCGAAGAAGAGGCCTTCCTTGCGCGGCCGAGACGAGGAAGACCGCCTGGCGGCGCTGAGGCCTTGGTACGAGCGGCCTCCTCCGGGGTTCCCGCTTCCCTTGTATGCCCACGCCGAGGGCCTTGGAAGAGGAGATGCCGATCCCCAGCGCCGTCGCCGGTGCCGGAGGGTCAAGAAGGTGTTGGTTGTTCCTCCTGGATTCCACGCCGAGGGCTCCTCCCGCGAGCTTGTGCTCCATGCTGCCATGCCTCCGCGAACATGGATTCGCTTTCCTCCCTTCTTTGCCTTCGTCATCCCACAGGGGAGACTCCTAGAGTTATGGCTGCAGCACGCCGACAACAGCACCCCCGCGACCGAGGCAGAGGTCGCGGTCCTTGCCTCGGGTGAGGTCTTCATGACTCGCGGCTGGGGTGAGATCGCTCGAAGTTGCAGGGCAAGGGGCGCCCTCACGATCCACCTGGAGTATGATGGCGCTTCGGTGATGGTCTTCAAGGTCTTCGACGTGAACGGGCGCCGGCTGGAGTGCTGCCCCGGGGGAGGCGACCAGGGCCTCGCTATGGCAACGGCTGGGCCCGACGACTGCCCCCTGGACAGCTCCACAAGCGACGGGAGCGCCGGAGGATCCGGCGATCCCAGCGAGGCCTTCGCAACTCTGGAGACGAGCGACGACAGCTACGAGCCCGCGAGCCAGCGCCGCTCCCGGAGCAGGTCGGGCTCACTCGACCGTCGCTGACTCCCATCTGGATGGGGTTGGCGCCGGTGCCTGATGGCCCACTGTTGATGATGGCGTCTTTTGCAGGGGCACATGTAGTTAGCGTCCCTCGGGACCTGTTTCCTGCAAGGAGTCATACTGCGCCAAATGGGGGCTTGTAAGGTGTTCATGATCCTTTTGTCAATATATGACTTTTGCTATGGAAATGTGCGAGTCGCCAATCCCGTCGTAGCTTAGTTCTCCCTTTCGAACCCCGCGAGGGCTTGGTGCTCTGCGTCGACTGGTCCCAGTTCCAAGGCGGCGTCAGCCGTCGCTGGTATGCCAGGTTGCGATGCCGTGGTCAAGGCCAGGAGGTGAGCGACCTGGGGTCCGGTAAGAGCCCCTGAGTCACGATGCTCAGGAGGTCTCCTTTGGCGCCCAAGCAGCCGTCGCTCGGTGAGAAAGGGGAGCGACGTCGCTAGTACGGAGTTGTGCTAGGTGCGGGGATAGTGCCACGGTAACCGGGGTTGTCGTGCGGTGACTTATCTCGTTAATCAGGGGTTACTCCTCTGTGACGACGGGTCCATGCGGCGGCGGGAATCGGAGTTGCATAGCGAGGTCCTCGCGTGCCCCTTCTCCCTCGCCTCTGCTCCCCCTTCTGCTCTACGCCCTCGAGTCCCGGCCCTCGAGCTGGTCTCAGCCGTCGCTGGTATGCCAGGTCGCGATGCCGTGGTCAAGGCCAGAGGGTGAGGGCTGGAGAGCCAGTAGGAGCCCTGAGTCGCGATGCTCAGGCACCCCCCCTTTAATGTGCAAGCGGTTCGTGCGGACGAGGGTGAAGGGAACTCCGTGAAGGCCTCGACCGACGCAACTCCCTCAGGAGGTCCTGCAAGCTCATTATGGAAGGAAAACGAGGCTGTGATGATAGCTATTAGTCGATCGTTAGTTGCTCTGGTTGGCGCAGGTGAGGTGTACCTGGGCGCCCATGAGCCAGCGCGGGACTCATGGGGCCCTACCTCTAGGCGGGTTGCGCCTGGCACTGGGCCGTGTCTTGAGGTGTGTTCCTGCAAATTGGGTTAGATGCCGGCACTCTACGTCCTCGGGTCCTGGCCCTCGAGCTTGTCTCAGCCGTCGCTGGTATGCCAGGTCGCGATGCCATGGACAAGGCCAGAGGGTGAGGGCTGGAGAGCCAGTAAGAGCCCTGAGTCGCGATGCTCAAGTACCCCCCCCTTTAACGTGCAAGTGGTCGACATGGAGAAGGAGAGGTGTCGTGGACATGCATCAAGTAATCAAGCATGATAGACGAAAGCATAGCTGGAAATAAACGCAAGGGAGATACACGCCACTGGGCCTGGCCCGAGCGGCTTGGGGATGATGCAGCCCGAGGGGCGCCCCCAACAAAGCAAGCTAATGACCGATAGGTAAAAAGAGATACACGACGCAGGGACAGACCCACGCGGCCTGGGAATGAAGCAGCCCTGGGGGGCATTCCCAGCTGGAAATGAAGCTTGAAGGACGTCACCTAAAGATGTCGAGGCTGAAGTGGCGTTGGTGCAACAGACTCGGTGGGCTACGGAAGCCGATCCTCACGAGCCCCCAGGCCCAGGGGCCTAAGGAGGCTCCGGAGGTGCTGGTGGCTCCTCGCGAATCGTCTCCATCTCCGCCAGGACCGCGGAACGCCTGTCTTCCTGAGTCTCCATGATGCCCCTCATGAGGCGCTGGTGTGCAGCAGCCACGCTCGGCAAGCCGTAAGGCATGTGAACATAGCTGCGGGGTGGGCCTCCGCAACGCCCCACCTGCGAGGGCCAGAGGAGCTCCATCGTGGCGGCCCGATTGAGCCCTGGTACGTCGATGCTGACGCGCACCCCACCATCCTCGCCTGGATGGGGAGCCATAGCTGGTAGACGGCGGCAACCTCTCATGACTCTTGACTCCTGTTGTTCTCGAACGGCCTTGTTAATGAACTCCTGCTGGTCTAACCTTCCTTGCCCTGCTCCTTCTTGAGGGAAACATGCTTCGAGGCATGCCTCCACATGGTGCCCAAGCGCCTCCCTCGTGACCCTCGCCAGGTCGATGGCCATCCAGGTGAGAGCCCCCAAGCCCTGCCTGACTAGGGAACAAAGCATCGGGAGGACCCCGGCTGTGGCCGAGCACTTGAGCTGATCCACTGAGCTGAACGTGATGGCGCACGCCGACCACTTGAGAGGGCGTGTAGCTTCGAGCCTGGAGAGGACTGCATTCATTTCGCGGGCAAACTGCTTGAAGATGCGTTGGGAGGCTGGGGCTTGAGCTCCGCCTAGGATGCAGGCGATTGCACGTGGCTCCTGGAAGCCCCCAGCCCCCTCGTCTTGGTGACGGTCCTCGTTCCTTCTTGGCTGGGGCGGCAGTGGAGGGAGGCCTGTGTTGCCCTGTAGGCGATCCTCACGAGGCTGATCCCACTAGTCCCCCTCGCGAGGCAAGTCTCGCCAGCGGTCCTCACGAGGTTGATCGCGCTACCCTTGGCGCGGGCCGCGGTCTTCCCAGCGTCCTGGGTTCCTTCCTCCTCCTCGGCCGTAGCCCCGGTCGGCACGGTCAGGACGACGGCCGATCCTTCCTTCTTGCACTGCACGGAGTTCTTGGCATTCATTGGTGTTGTGGGTGTGGAGGTCGTGGTACACACAGTATCGACTGCCCCTGGAAGATTCAGGCAGATCCTTGCCCCGCTTAGTGTCTGGTTCTGCCGCGAGCACGGCGGCCCCCTTGTGCTTCACGTCCTTGGCCTTGGGTTTCTTCTCTTCTGGGTTTACGGCAGGCAGCTCGAGGAGGGAGAGACGCCCCTCCTCAGCCCTGGCGCACTTGGTCGCCAAGTTGAACAGCTCCAGGAAGGTGCACAAGTCTTCATGCATCGCCAGCTCCTCCTTCATCTTGACGTCACGCATGCCATCGGAGAAGGCCGAGAAGATGGCTTCCTCGGACACCCTGGGGATCTTGAGGCGCGCACTGTTGAAGCGCTCGATGTACTTTTGCAGGGTCTCTCCGGGTTGTTGCTTGATGCGGCGCATGTCGCTAACGGCAGGCAGCCAGTCACGGGTACCATGGAAGTTGGCGATGAAGCGGGTGCGCATCTGGTCCCAGGAGGAGATCGTGCCTGGGGCCAGGTTCAGGAGCCAGGTGCGAGCTCCTTCCTTGAGTGCCATGGGGAACTAGTTCACCATGACCTTTTCGTCTCCACTGGCAGCTTCGATGCCCAGCTCATAGAGCTGGAGGAACTCTGCAGGGTCGGTCGTGCCGTCGTAGCGAGGAGGCAAGTCTGGCTTGAACTTGCCGGGCCACGCAACGCTGCACAGCTCGGTGGTGTAGGCGCGGCAGCCTGCGGTGGCCACCGGAGGCTTCGGTTGAGGGAGAGCTTGGCCTTGCGGGTCCCCATGCGCTGCAGCTGGGAGCAGTGCGGGGTCTTGACGTGTCGGAGCCGGAGCAGGGTCACGGCGAGCCAGAGCAGGAAGCGCCCGGGCAGCCTCTTGCGGTCGAGGGACTTCTTGGCAGCTCCGCTCTTGCTGGGCTGGCGCCTGGCGGAGCGGGTTCCGCCCAGGGGCCACGCGCCTTGGAGCCACGGCGTCTTCTTGGAGGGGAGGCGGCTGGTACGCCCCCGGAACTTCATTGCCAGCGCGTGGCGGAGCGCGGCGCAGCGGAGCGGACGGCGCAGGAGAGCCCCCTGCGGCGCGGACGAGCTCGGCGATGCGGTCGGGCCACTCTTCGTAGACGTCGTTGACGGGACGGTAGCGCAGGAGCTTGTTTGCTGCGATGAGCGCAGCTCGAGCCGCCAAGGGTGCGCGGAGCGCGCGGGACAAAGAGCCAGCTGGTGCGAATGATGGAGTAGCGGTGCGGCCGTCTTGCCGCACGGACGGGTGCTGAGACGATGCTTGCTGCTCATTCCACGCCGGGCTGATGGCGGCGTTGACAGCGGTCGACGGGGAACGACGAGGATGCCCACCGACGGGGGCCGTCTGGGCGACGCGGGAAGCGATGGCGTCCCGGCGCTCGACGCGGGCCCGACGAGCGTCAGACAAGGACGCGATGGTCGGCGGAGAGCGGAGCGGTGGAAGACAAATTCCGGCACACCCTATCTGGCGCGCCAAATGTCGGGTTTCGGGTTCCGGCAGACCCTTAAGGTTCGAACTCTGGGGTGTGCGCGGAGATTATGCCCTCTACCTCTCCGTCTCGCATGGATCTAAACTACCAAAGGAACAACACAAAAAACACAGAGTTTATACTGGTTCGGGCCACCAATGTGGTGTAATACCCTACTCCAGTGTGGTGTGGTGGATTGCCTCTCGGGTTGGTGATGAAGAACAATACAGGGGAGAACAGCATCGCGAGGGTCTGTTCTTGGTTAGGGGGACGAACTACTAGGGGGAGTCCAGCCGCCCTTATTTCTCTCTCTCTCTCTCTCTCTCTCTCTCTCTCTCTCTCTCTCTCTCTCTCTCTCTCTCTCTCTTCGCTCTCTCTGATTCTAAGTTCTACTGGCCTGATCGCTCGATGCTAGATTCCTCGATTGATCGATCGATCGATCCCCCTACCCTGGGGGTGGCTAGTCCTATTTATAGGCAAACGCCCTGGGCCTCTTCCCAAATATTGAGCGGGAAGGGCACCAACAATTGGCCAATTCGAAGGGGACACCTGGTACACTTATCCTGACTAAAGTTGGTCCTCGCCTGCCAAAGGTCCCGTGGTGACGCCGTTCTGGGCTCCACGATGACCTCCTTCCCACCGTTGGACTGGTCTTGGTCTCGTTGCACCAAAATGGATGCCTTTGCTTGATCCTCTCGCCTGCGCTTGCCCCCTTTGCACCAAAGAGGAAAGGGAGGACACTTCGCGGGCTGGCGCCCGCCTGGCACCCTTGGTTGTCATGGCTTGCATTATGGGCACCTCGCGAGGTACCCTGCCTTGATCTCTCCGCCTCCTCGTGAGCCAGCCTGACGAGGCCGTGCCTGAGGAAGTGCCGCGTCGTCCGCCCCGCGAGGCTTGGCCCCTCGCGAGGGTCTTGGTTCTTGTGTTGATGAAGTTGGGCCGTGCTGGGCCCCCTTGAGCCACGCCGCAGGCCGCAGGCAGGCAAGTTTGGGGACCCCCGTTCCCAGAACGCCGACAACTATGGGCTTCGCCGAAATTTAAAATTGTAGAGTTCTATGGCTAAATGAGAGTGTTCAAGCATTATAGTCCGATTGCCTTGTTCGTTGTGCTGAGCGCCTCCCTCGACGGACCCAATCATGGGAAAAAGAGCGCTCAGGTTTATCCCGAACACCCCAGCACTAGTGGCATGGGGGCAGAAGCCGACGACTAGCCATCTCTCAATTTTAAATGGCTGCACAGAAAGTAATATTTTAAATTCAAACAAGCATTGCTTAGCGCATATGAACAAGTTTTCAGCGCACAGGATAACACGTGCGAGTTCATTCAAAAATTACATCCTTGGTACATTCATCCGCCATAAGGCGGGCACCAGCAAGAACATCCTTGTAATAGTTCTGGGGCCTGCGATGCTCCTTCCCCGGCGGCGGCCCGTCCCTCACAAGCTTCTCACCGTCCAGCTTACCCCAGTGCACCTTTGCACGGGCAAGGGCCCTACGGGCACCTTCGATACAGATGGAGCGCCTGATGACCTCGAGCCTTGGACAGGCCTCCACCAGCCGCCGCACTAGCCCGAAGTAGCTCCCAGGCAGGGCCTCTCCAGGCCACAGCCGAACTATGAAGCCCTTCAGGGCCTGTTCGGCCGCCTTCTGGAGCTCGACCAGCTGCTTCAGCTGGTCGCTCAAGGGCACAGGGTGTCCGGCCTTAGCGTACTTGTCGGCGTTCTGGGAACGGGGGTCCCCAGACTTGCCTGCCTGCGGCCCGCGACGTGGCTCAAAGGGGGCCCCAGCACGGCCCATCTTCATCAACACAGACCGAAGACCCTCGCGAGGGGCCGAGCCTCGCGGGGCGGATGACACGAAGCTTCCTCAGGCACGGCCTCATCAGGCTGGCTCACGAGGAGGCGGAGAGATCAAGGCGGGGCACCACACGAGGTGCCCATGACGCAAGCCATGACGACCAAGGGCGCCAGGCGGGCGCCAGCCCACGCAGTGTCCTCCTTTCCTCTTTGGTGCAAAGGGAGCAAGCGCAGGCGAGAGCATCAAGCAAAGGCACCCGTTTCGGTGCAATGAGACCAAGACCAACCCAACGGCAGGGAGGAAGTCATTGTGGAGCCCAAGCCAGCGTCACCACTAGAGCCTTTGGCAGGCGTGGACCAACTTTAGTCAGGATAAGTGTACCAGATGTTCCCCTTCAAAATGGCCAATTATTGGCGCCCTTCCCGCTCAATATTTGGGAAGAGGCCCAGGGCCTTTGCCTATAAATAGGACTAGCCACCCCCAGGGTAGAGCAGATCGGAGACAGGGAGAGAGAGAGAGAAGGGTGACTGAACTCCTCCTAGCAGTTCATCGCCCCAGGCAAGGACAGACCCTTGCGAGGCTGTTCTTCCTTGTATTGCTCATCATCATCAGCCCAAGAGGCAATCCACCACACCACAAACTGGAGTAGGGTATTACACCACAACGGTGGCCCGAACCAGTATAAACCCTGTGTCTCTTGTGCTGTTCTTTCCGTAGCTTAGGTCGTAGCGAGGCGGTGGGGTGCAGGTAGGTAGAAGGCGAAATCTCCGCGCGCACCCCAGTGTTCGAACCTCAAGGGTCTGCCGGAACCCGAAATCCGACATTTGGCGCGCCAGGTAGGGGTGCGCCGGAATCCACCTTCTACCGCTTCGTGTCCCGTCGCGCCGTCATCACCATGTCCGACGACCAGATGGGCAACCCAGATCCTTGGGCGGCGTGGCCCGCCCGCACAGAGCCGCTCGCCTCGGGCGACCCCGTGCCCCAGGCAGCTCGCGGTCCACAGGGCGCTGCGGGCCGCGGGCGACGCGGACATGCTTCGACAGCTCTCACACCGCGGCAGGCGCGGTCGGCAGCAAAGGCCTCCAATCACGCCGCCACCATGACTCCATACACCCGCCGCGAGCAGGCGAACTCGAGGGACGCGCTCACGATGGCCCGAGAGATGCTGCAGTGCAGGCTGCTGGAGGGCGGCTGCAGTGCAGGCTGCTTGAGGGCGGGTGGCAGAGCTCCTGGGCTTTGCCGCCTTGGGGGCTCACCCCTTCTACATCCAGCTCCCATCTCAAGCCCAGGGCGGCCCGCAAATGGGCTCCGCGCGCGCTCGTGGGCTCCAAGGCTACTCCAACGCCAGCGAAGCTGTCGGCACCAGACCGGCGGCGGCGCTGCCCCCGCTCCCGGTCCTCAAAGAAGAAGGACTCGACATGGCCCACGACCCTAGTGGGCAGCCGCGCTACCACCCCACGGTGGGCGCGTGTCGGCGTTCTGGGAACGGGGGTCCCCAGACATGCCTGCCTGCGGCCTGCGGCGTGGCTCGAATGGGGGCCCAGCGCAGCCCATCTTCACCAACACAAGACCCAAGACCCTCACGAGGGGCCAAGCCTCGCGAGGCGGACGACATGGTGCTTCCTCAGGCGTGGCTTCCTCAGTACGGCTCATGAGGAGGCGGAGAGATCAAGGCAGGGTACCTCGCGAGGTGCCCATGACGCAAGCCATGATGACCAAGGGTGCCAGGCGGGCGCCAGCCCGCGCAGCGTTCCCCTTTCCTCTTTGGTGCAAAGGGGGCAAGCGCAGGCGAGAGGATCAAGCAAAGGCACCCATTTCAGTGCAACGAGACCAAGACATGTCCAACGGTGGGAAGGAGGTCACCATGGAGCCCAGAACGGCGTCACCATAGGGCCTTTGGCTGGCGAAGACCAACTTTAGTCAGGATAAGTGTACTAGATGTTCCCCTTCGAATTGGCCAATTTTTGGCGCCCTTCCCGCTCAAATATTTGGGAAGAGGCCCAGGGCCTTTGCATATAAATAGGACTAGCCACCCCCAGGGTAGAGGGGAATAAACCAGCTAGAACGTAGCATCAACAAACAGAGCTAGCAACACACTTAGAGAGAGAGAAGGGCGATCGAACTCCCCCAGCAGTTCATCCCCTAGCCAAGAACAGACCCTCGCGAGGCTATTCTTCCTTGTACTGTTCATCCTCATCAGCCCAAGAGGCAATCCATCCACCACAAACTATAGTAGGGTATTACACCACAATGGTGGCCCGAACTAGTATAAACCCTGTGTCTCTTGTGCTGTTCCTCCTATAGTTTAGATCCTTGCGAGACGGAGAGGTATTGGGCATAATCTCCGCGCGCACCCCAGAGGTCGAACCTTAAGGGTCTGCCGGAACCCGTGATCCGACATTTGGCGTGCCAGGTAGGGGTGCGCCGGAATTTGCCTCCCTACCTGCTCCGCCTCCCGTCGCATCGTCATCATCATGTCCGGCGACCAGGCGGGCAACCAAGGTCCATGGGCGGCGTGGCCCATCTACGCGGAGCCGCCCGCTCCGAGCGACCCCGCGCCCCAGGCAGCTCGTGGTCCGCAGGGCGCTGCGGGCCGCGGGCGACGCGGACAAGCCTCCGCGACCCTCACACCGCGGCAGGCACAGTCGGCGGCAAGGGCCTCCAACCACGCCACGACTACGAGACCGTACATCCGCCGGCAGCAGGCGAACTCGAGGGCCGCGCTCACGGTAGCACGGGAGCTGCTGCAGTGCAGGCTGCTGGAGGGCGGCCGTGACGTGCTGCTGGAGCGGGTCGCCGAACTCCTGGGCTTTGCCGCTTCGGGGGCTCACCCCTTCTGCATCCAACTTCCGCCCCAAGCCCAGGGCGGCACACGAGGAGGCCCCGCAGGCTCCCGCGGGCCTCAGGGCTACCCCGACACCGGCGAATCCGCCGGCGCTAGACTGGCGGTGGCACTACCCCCGCCCCCGGCGCGCGAAGGAGAGGGGCTCGGTGTGGCCCACGACGCCAGCGGGCAACCGCGCTACCACCCCGTGGTGGGCACGTCAAGCAACGCCACATGGCGCATGGAGCAGTACAACACAGCATTCAGGGTGGCGGCACCAGAAGCATATGTGCCTCACATGATGGACCAAGGGCACGCTCACGAGGGCGAGCAGGGCTCACTCTTCAGCCCCAGCTGGGGAGACGAGACGCCAGAGGCCGAGCCCTTCCAGGAGCCCCAGGACGGCTCCGTTGGCCACGCTGGAGGCGACAACTATCGGGTACCGTTAATTCCTCAATAGCAGGCGTACCCTAATCATGTGTTACAGGAGGTGCAGGTCGCCGCAGCGAGCAGCTGCCCCGCTCCCGCGGCCTCCTACCCCTCGGGAGGAGGACACAGGGGGCTGCAGGAGAGGGCCAGGGATCCTACATCACCACCGCGGCGTCCGGAGCAAGGTGTCCTTAGAAGGTAGGCCCTCTGCTGGGGAGGCGCCTGAGGGCCTGCCCCTGACGGAGGACCCGTGGTCGTCGGGGGAACCGCTGGCGACCGCTCTACCCCACCGGCGGCGTCCTGGTTTCCGGTCGTCGTTGGTGGCACTAGAGTGTGGCGCAAGGCGGGGCCCTTGTCTGACGATATGAAGCAAGGCCGGTTCCTGTGAAGAAGGCCCAGTGCCTGTGAAGCTCGCCGACCCGTGACACCCTCACGTAATAATGAGTGAGGCTGTACACGCCCCGGAGTCTCAGGGGTGCCGGCCTCAGGCCCTGGGGCTCCCTCCCATGCCCAGTGGATAGCACTTAGCTCCGCGTTGGTGAGAAGACGTCCAAGACTAGATTAGGTGCCAGACGCGGCTTTTTGGCTGGTTTTGTTTGCCTTTTCCCTTTGGTTGTAACTTTTTCCCCCGCTGGATTTAAGTTGAATTCGAATTTGAGCTTTGCGTGTGTTCGGGGAAGGGGTGCTTGGTCTCGTTCGAACCATTTCTCGCGTTCTAGTCACCGCCTCACCACGGCTACCTCCCCTCGTGAGCCCCTCGCGAGTCGGGCCAGGCCTAGCTCGAGCGCAGCCCTGACTGCCGTTGTTGCTTCCTCACGAGATTACCTTTTGGTGACTGAGGAAGTTGTCTTTTCCTAAGAAGGCCCGGAGCCTGTGAAGAAGGCAAACGCCTGTGAAGCCATTGCGTTTAGGAGAAGGCCCAGAGCCTGTGAAGAAGGCAAACGCCTGTGAAGACGTCCCGCTTGGGAGAAGGCCCGGAGCCTGTGAAGAAGGAAAACGCCTGTGAAGCCATTGCGTTTAGGAAAAGGCCCGGAGCCGGTAAAGAAGGGGAATGCCTGTGAAGACGTCCCGCTCGGGAGAAGGCCCGGAGCCTGTGAAGAAGGCGAACGCCTGTGAAGACGACCCGTTCGGGAGAAGGCCCGGAGCCTGTGAAGAAGGCAAACGCCTATGAAGCCATTGCGTTTAGGAAAAGTCCCGGAGCCTGTGAAGAAGGCAAACGCCTGTGAAGCCATTGCGTTTAGGAAAAGGCCCGGATCCTATAAACAAGGCGAATGCCTGTGAAGACGTCCCGCTCGGGAGAAGGCCCGGAGCCTGTGAAGAAGGCGAAAGCATGTGAAGACGTCCCGTTCGGGAGAAGGCCCGGAGCCTGTGAAGAAGGCAAACGCCTGTGAAGCCATTGCGTTTAGGAAAAGGCCTAGAGCCTGTTAAGAAGACAAATGCCTGTGAAGCCATTGCGTTTAGGAAAAGGCCTGGAGCCTGTAAAGAAGGCGAATGCCTGTGAAGACGTCCCGCTCGGGAGAAGGCCCGGAGCCTATGAAGAAGGCCCACGCCTGTGAAGTTTTCCGTCAGCAACGATCCCACATCCTGAGATCTCAACTAGAGGACACACAAGGTGCAGCGCCCTCCTGCAGGCAGCCTTGGAGCCAGCAAGGTACGAAGGTAAACCAGCCTACCATAGGGCACGCGCGCGATTTGAGTTCCATTGATATAATGAACACCAGTTCTTACATGAGGGGCTTCCCCTCCCAAAAATGCTCTCACAACCGTCAGGCCAAACACCTGAGTTCTATCCATGCAGGGTAAAAAGACGGGAGTGGTGCATGGTTAGTCTGACAAGTCTCCCAATGCATCCTCGGGAGCGCCTCCTGAGCTGTCGCTGGCATCGCTGAACTCGCCTTCGTTGTCTGCGCCACCACCAGCGGCGCCGGGATCATCCACCACGCCGCCCACGTCGGCAGCCACGATCACGTCGTCGTCATCCGAGGTGAAGGCCCATACGAGAGCATCCACGTTGTTCTCCACCCAATTCGCCAGGTCACCTCGGACGGCCTGGGGGACTGGGGCGATGGCGGCATTGAAGTCGAAGTGGGGATCCATGTCCTGAAGATGGCTGAAGACGCGGGAAAAGGCGCGCTCGAGTAGGGCGCGGCTCCTCTCCTCCACCAACCTGTCGGCCCTGGCCGACCGTGCCTCCAGCTACGTCACCACAATGATGAAGAACTGCAGGTTACCGGCGTAGTTTATCGTGTGCGGCTCATCAACGGCTGCCTCACAGATGTTGCTCAGGGCAGTATTAGCCCTTTCCCTGAGCGTGGTGAGCGTGGGGCCGTGCACGTGCTCTAAGACTTGCCGCTGACGTATCTCATAGGCATTCTGACGCTCGACGGCCTTGGCCTTCTCGACCCGCTGGCGGAGACAGAGCACCTCAGCCTGAAGGGCGGACGATTCCTTCCGCGCTGCCTCAAGGGCGGCCCGAGAAGCATCGGCCCGCCGCCTCGCCTCCTCCCGCTGGGCCCTCAAGGTCGTGGTCCTCCCCTCGGCCTCGACCCGGATCAGCCCCAGCTTCCTCTCGAACTCGCGCTCGAGGCCTTGGCGTGCCATCACCACCTGATGACCAACCTCCTCCAAGACACGCGTCTCTCGCGCGGCAACATCATCTTCCGCCTGCATCGCCAGGCGCTCCCTCGTCTCTAGCCGCTCGTACTCAAGGGAGCGTTCGGCAGCTTCCAGCACCAGCGCTTCCGAAGCTCAACCGGGTCACCGGAGGCCACCTTCATCGACACAAGGGCCGCCTCGCGCAGCTCCACCTGCTTCTCCAACGAGCGGCCCCAGGCCAGGAGCTCCCGGGTCTGTTCTTCTGCTGCTTCTCGCTGTAGGTCAGCTCTCCGGGCCTCCTCAGCGGCCTGGGATCAAGCTGCCCGAGAAGCCTCCAGCGACGCCTTCGCCTTTTCGTCATCGAGGTCACGCTGATGACGCGCGAGGGCAACGACGGCCTCCAGCTCGCACCTCTCTGTGGCCAGGCGCAGGCCCTCGGCTTCCAGGCGCGCGTCTTCATCGGCAAGCTGCTGCCCAAGCAAGTCTACGGCGCCACTCGCCCTTCGATGGAACTCGTGGCGACGGGCACGGCGCTCCCGTGCATGCTCAAGCACGTCTGCCACACCATCATCTGCCCCAAGCAGGCGTCGAGGGCCGTGGACCATCGCTCCGGCCCCGGGCAGGAGACTGGGGGCTGGAGCCCTCACGACGGCCGGCCGCGCCGCATTAGAAGCCCGGTCTGAGTCCAGCCCGACCTCAGGAGAAGAGCCCAAGGGGTGCCTCAGCCAGTCGCATCCCGCGACCAGACGAGAAGACCATGGCAGGCTGCCGATGCCAAGAGAGGGCCTGCACAAGGAGATCGCGGGGACAGAAGGGCCGCCGCGCTCTACGTGGCGGTCCACCCCATCGTTCGCCCTGACCACAAGAGTCGTGCTGCTCGAGGCACTTAGGGGTGGCGGAGGAGACAAAGTCAAGGGAGGCGGCACCTCAGCGGCCTCCACGACCTCGGCAGGAAGGGGCCTGCAGAGCAAGGATCAGTAGACGCGACAAGGGGATCAGGAGCCGGGAGAGGAGAAGGCTTACTCGTCGGTGGCAAAGTACTTCCGGCGCTTCAGCAGGCGACAAGGGGAGTCGTCACCCAGGGCCTCCCTTTTCCTCCGGAGGGCCTCGAAGTCCACACGAAAGCGGCCCAGGAGAGGTGCACAGGAATCAACCCGCGAAGAGGACGGAGCACCAAGGCGACCTGCGTCGAGGACGCATGCCTAGCGCGCACAGTCAGTTGCCTCGCCAGAGGGCACGGCCGGGGGCTCAGGAGCCCCGGCCTCAAGCGTCGGAAGTGGCTGCTCCTCGCCCACAGCCTCGGCGGCATGGGCCTCAGGAGCTGCCCCATCAAGGGCATCGCCAAGTGCGGTCACATCATCGGTAGCTCTCTCGAACCCCGCTGTCTCCTGCCTCCCTGCTCCACCACTTGAGGAGGATTCGCCTAGGCCGACCGGGAGGGTAATCACCACCACGGGGTTCTCGCGAGGCCCATGGAAGTCGGCAGGGTGCAGCCCCCACTCGTCGAAAGGGGGCATCTGCCTCACGAAGTCATTCCTATTCTGGCAGAGGTACAGCAAAGCTCCTCCCCGCTGGATGCTGCCCGGGTTGGGGTCGCCAGTCAGGACCAAGAGCACCGTCCTCAGCGCCGCGGGCGTCAAGTCTTCTTCCTGAAGCCTCATGAGATCATCATGCCCGCTGAAGGCCCACATTCGACGAGAATGGCACTGGAGAGGAGCAATGCGGCGCAATAGGAACTCCTTCACCACCTTGGGCGCCGTTACGCTGAGCTTTCTCAAGAACATGAAGCGGCGCCAGACGAAGGCGAGCCGGGGGCTCTCGAGCGTCTCCTGGCCCCAGCCAGAGTTGGGTACAGCAGGTGAAGTTGGCTTCACCAGCAGGGGGCTGGGCACCCCGACATCAACGAACAACCACCGCTCACGAAACCCGGCTGAAGGCGGAGGGAGGTTGAAGTCGATACCAGAGGCCGCAGCTTCGGGCGAAGCTACGAAGCTCACGCATGCCGAGCATTGAGCGGGGTCGACCAGGCGCAAGGAGAAGAAATGGCGCAGCAAGGCAACAAAAGGAGGGATGCCCATCAGCGCCTCGCAAACAAAAGCAAAAACCGAGAGGAGGGCAATGGATTCAGGACCGACGTGCATCATGTGGATCTGGTAATGGGTGAGGACGGCGTTGAAGAAATCGGAGAAAGGAGGAACTAGACCCACCCAGAAGGCGTCGGCAAAATAGTGAACCTCGGTGATAATCCTGTCCGTGGGGAAGTGGGACGTAGGCCAACCCGTCGTCCTCCCACACTCGTTGAAGACGGTGGCCAGAGCAGGACTGAGCTTGTCCAGGCACTCCAGATTGAGTATGATTGAGTGGCCGACGACGGGAGCCACCGGTGGCGGCGGGCGAGATGTAGGCGCAGGCTTTTTCCATTTCTCTTTCTTCGTCGGAGCCATGGCGGTGGACGAGAGATAGGAGATGTGAGATGGGATTAGAGGCAAGAGTTAGAGTTCGAAGGAAGGAAGAACAAGGGACAGTCAAGCAACAGGAAGAGGGGCGGCTGTGTACAACCGTGGGGCAACCTAGCACGGCGCAAAATAAGGGAGCGTGGGCAAACAGTACCGCCCACGCCCAATCAACTGCCACGCGGCGCCCAAGGCCGCAGGCTGTTAGGGCCCGCGGCGCTTCGCCCTTGCCCTTTCGCCTCTCGGTGCGGCCAAGTCCATGCGCGCCTTGGGCCCGGGGGCTACTGTCGGCGTTC
This sequence comes from Aegilops umbellulata, assembly GCA_032464435.1. Lineage (NCBI taxonomy): Eukaryota > Viridiplantae > Streptophyta > Magnoliopsida > Poales > Poaceae > Aegilops > Aegilops umbellulata. The sequence goes on along the minus strand of CP136058.1, from coordinate 150,807,801 downwards.
TGGGAACGGGGGTCCCCAGACTTGCCTGCCTGCGGCGTGGCTCGAATGGGGGCCCAGCGTGGCCCATCTTCACCAACACAAGACCCAAGACCCTCGCGAGGGGCCAAGCCTCGCGAGGCGAATGACACGGTGCTTCCTCAGGCGCGTCCTCCTCAGTATGGCTCACGAGGAGGCGGAGAGATCAAGGCAGGGTACCTCGCGAGGTGCCCATGACGCAAGCCGTGACGACCAAGGGTGCTAGGCGGGCGCCAGCCCGCGCAGCGTTCCCCTTTCCTCTTTGGTGCAAAGGGGGCAAGCGCAGGCAAGAGGATCAAGCAAAGGCATCCATTTCGGTGCAACAAGACCAAGACCAGTCCAACGGTGGGAAGGAGGTCACCATGGAGCCCAGAACGGCGTCACCACAGGGCCTTTGGCAGGCGAAGACCAACTTTAGTCAGGATAAGTGTACTAGATGTTCCCCTTCGAATTGGCCAATTTTTGGCGCCCTCCCCGCTCAAATATTTGGGAAGAGGCCCAGGGCCTTTGCCTATAAATAGGACTAGCCACCCCCAGGGTAGAGGGGAAGAAACCAGCTAGAACGTAGCATCAACAAACAGAGCTAGCAACACACTTAGAGAGAGAGAAGGGCGATCGAACTCCCCCAGCAGTTCATCCCCTAGCCAAGAACAGACCCTCGCGAGGCTGTTCTTCCTTGTGCTGTTCATCCTCATCAGCCCAAGAGGCAATCCATCCACCACAAACTATAGTAGGGTATTACACCACAATGGTGGCCCGAACTAGTATAAACCCTGTGTCTCTTGTGCTGTTCGTCCTTTAGTTTGGATCCTTGCGAGACGGAGAGGTAGTGGGCATAATCTCCGCGCGCACCCCAGAGTTTGAACCTTAAGGGTCTGCCGGAACCCGTGATCCGACAGCGTGTCAAGCAGAGCTGCATGGCACGCGGAGCACTACGGCGTGGCCTTCGGGATGACGGCGCCAGAAGAATACGTGCCCCACATGATGGACCAAGGGCACCCTCACGAGGGCAAACAAGGCTCGCTCCTCAGCCCAAGCTGGGGGGACGGTCCCACTGGCCACGTTGGATCGCAGGAGCAGGCATACGCTAATCATGGATCGCAGGAGGTGCAGGTCGCCACGGTGAGCAGCTGCCTCGCTCCCACAGTCTCCTACCCCTCGGGAGGAGGGCGCAGGGGGCTGTAGAAGAGGGGCCGAGATCCGACATCACCACCGCGGCATTCGAAGCAAGGTGTTCTCAGGAGGTAGGCCCTCTGCCGGGGAGGTGCCTCAGGGCCTGCCCCTGGCGGAGGACCGTGGTCGTCGGGGGAACCGCTGGCGGCCGCTCTACCCCATTGGCGGCGTCCTGGTTTCCGGTCATCGTTGATGGCACTAGAGTGTGGTGCAAGGTGGGGCCCTCGTCCCGCGATATGAAGCAAGGCTGGTACCTATGAAGAAGGCCCGGTGCCTGTGAAGCTCGCCGCCCCGTGACACTCTCACGTAATAATGAGTGGGGCTGTACACGCCCCGGAGTCTCAGGGGTGCCGGCCTCAGGCCCTGGGGCTCCCTCCCACGCCCAGTGGCAGCACTTAGCTCCACGCTGGTGAGAAGCCGTCCAAGACTAGATTAGGTGCCGGACACGGCCTTTTGTCTGCTTTCATTGCTTTTCCCTTTGGTTGTCACTTTCCCCCGCTGGATTTAGGTTGGACTGGAATTTGAGATTTGCGTGTGTTCAATGAAGGGGTGCTTAGTCTCGTTCGAGCAATTTCTCGTGTTTTGATTACCACTTTGCCTCAGCTGCCTCCCATCGTGAGACCCTCGCGAGCCGGGTCAGGACTAGCTTGCGCGCAGCCCAGACTGCTGCCGCCGCGTCCTCTCAGGAGAGTTTTTACCGCAAATCCTACGGATTCGATCAGGGAACACTCGGGACACCACAGTCTCCCACGGGCTACCTCAGGACCCGCACGGGACGAAGGTAAACTAGCCAACCAGCACGTCGCTTAGCCAACCACTTGGCGTGGGCGCATGGGCAATGTGACATCTACTAATACGATGAACGCAAGTTTTACATGAGGGGCTCCCCCTCCCAAAATGCTCTCACAGCCATCAGGCCAAAACCTGAGTTCTATTCATGCAGGGTAAGGAAACGGGAACGATGCATAATCAGCCGGATAAATCCCCCAATGCGTCCTTAGGAGCACCTCCCGAACCGTTGCTGGCGTCGCTGGACTCGCCATCGCTGTCTGCGTTGCCGCCAGCGGCGTCAGGGCTGTCGGCGTTCTTGGAACGGGGGTCCCCAGACTTGCCCGCCTGCGGCCTGCGGCGTGGCTCGAGTGGGGGCCCAACGTGGCCCATCTTCATCAACACAAGGCTCAAGACCCTCGCGAGGGGCCAAGCCTCGCGAGGCGGACGACACGGCGCTTCCTCCAGCACGGCCTCCTTAGGCTGGCTCGCGAGGAGGAGGAGAGATCAAGGTGGGGTACCTCATGAGGTGCCCACGACGCAAGCCATGACGACCAAGGCTGCCAGGCGGGCGCCAGCCCGCGCAGTGTCCTCCCTTTCCTCTTTGTTGCAAAGGGGGCAAGCGCTGGCGAGAGGATCAAGCAAAGGCACCCGTTTCGGTGCAACGAGACCAAGACCAACTCCGCGACAAGGAGGAAGTCACTGTGGAGGCCAAGCCGGCGTCATCACCAGAGCCTTTGGCAGGCGAAGACCAACTTTAGTTAGGATAAGTGTACCAGATGTTCCCCTTCAAATTGGCAAATTGTTGGCGCCCTTCCCGCTCAACATTTGGGAAGAGGCCCAGGGCCTTTGCCTATAAATAGGACTATCCGCCCCCAGGGTAGAGGCATCTCATTGAGTATCTAGAGCAAGTAGAGAGAGAGAGAGAGAGAGAGAGAGAGAGAGAGAGAGAGAGAGAGAAGGGCGATTGAACTCTCCCTAGCAGTTCATCCCCTAACCAAGAACAGGCCCTCGCGAGGCCGTTTACTTGTACTGATTCTTCCTCATCAGCCCAAGAGGCAATCCACCCACCACACTGGAGTAGGGTATTACACCACAATGGTGGCCCGAACCAGTATAAACCCTATGTCTCATGTGTTGTTCCTGCAGTAGTTTAGATCCTTACGAGACAGAGAGGTAGAGGGTTCGATCTTCGCGCGCACCCCAGAGTTCGAACCTTAAGGGTCTGCCGGAACCCCAGAACCCGACATTTGGCGCGCTAGGTAGGGGTGCGCCGGAATCAGCCTTCCATTGCTCCTCTCTCCTCCGACCACCGCATCCATGTCTGACGCTCGTCGGGCCCGCGCCGAGCGCCGGGCCGCCATCGCTTCCCGCGCCGTCCAGACGGCCCCTGTTGGTGGGCGTCCTCGTCGTTCCCCGTCGCCCGCCGTCAACGCCGCCGCCGGCCTGTCAGGACCGGTTTTCCCAATAAAAATATTTATTGAGAAACCAATCTTTAGAACCCAGTTTGAGATAAAACCTCCTCACTGGCAGACAAACTTTTGATGCAGTAAGCCAGTAGCAGAAATATATTACAGGGTTGAGCTGACGATGCTCAACAATTTATTACAAGCGTGCCAATAATTATACATAAAGGCGAATAATGACACGAAGGAGTGGTGGCATACTACTGACTCGCAAATATGGTAGAGGTGGAGTAACACAGTGGGAGTGGTTATGGGATTCTCAAACTAACATCCCATCGAGCGTCGAGGTGAAGCTCGAAGAATTTATTAGGGTAGCGGAAGCGGATATGAAACAGTGACCAACTCCAAGGTTGCACGAGACTGACTGGGACACCTCTAGGCGTCGGATTCGCTATCGAACTCTTCATCCATGAAATCACCTTCGTCAGCATCTGGCCAAATCAACAAGCCAGTGAGTACTTTGAAAGTACTTGCAAGACAGTTCGGACGTAAGATATAACAAATGCCAACATGAGATACATGGATAAATAACCAGTACGATCAGACATAGAAGTGATAATGCTGGGTGCCAAACGAGTGTCTGAAAGACACCTCGAGCGGAAAATGCGGAATAATAATACTGGTGCCAAACGAGTGTCTGAAAGACTCCTCGAGCGGAAAATGCGGAATAATAATACTGGTGCCAAACGAGTGTCTGAAAGACTCCTCGAGCGGAAAATGCGGAATAATAATACTGGTGCCAAACGAGTGTCTGAAAGACTCCTCGAGCGGAAAATGCGGAATAATAATGCCACAATCGGGCGTCTGAGCGACACCACATAAAGGGCTATAAAAGAAATGCCACAGTCGGGCGTCTGAGCGACACCACATAAAGGGCTATAAAAGAAAAGCCACAGTCGGGCGTCTGAGCGACACCACATAAAGGGCTTTAAAAGAAATGCCACAGTCGGGCGTCTGAGCGACACCACATAAAGGGCTTTAAAAGAAATGCCACAGTCGGGCGTCTGAGCGACACCACATAAAGGGCTATAAAAGAAATGCCACAGTCGGGCGTTTGAGCGACACCACATAAAGGGCTATAAAAGAAATGCCACAGTCGGGCGTCTGAGCGACACCACATAAAGGGCTTTTAACTGATAAGGAAATAATATACTCATCATAAGTATAATCAACTCATGGAATTAAACGGGTTAGTCTATCCACAAGAATAAACATTTAACCGGTCTTAGAGCTCATGCATCCCACCGGGAAAGCTGTCACCAAACTGGCACATGACTGTTAGCAGGGAACTTGGAAATAGATAAGATGATTTAAGGATATAGAGCTCTGCAGAGTTTGTACCAAAAATTTCCCATAGTCGACGGATTTCCGTAGTCCCTAGGACTAGTTCCGTTACGGTATTTCAGAAGAAAACACAGCAATCTAGTACACACCCATCCAACTCTTCGATGCCAGGAATCACCCTCAACATCGTCCAAGAAAAACTATTGAGACGGGGAGATCACAATCTCGAATAGCATGGGATCAAATTTATATATGCGCGCTCTAAGGGGTGCCCCCCTCTCGGTCCCAACCGGAAACACCCATGCCCCCTGACCGGATGCCTGGCTTTAATCCAGGGCCATGGAACCAACATCCCGGCCTCTCCTTTTTGGTGTGTACCAAGAAAGCAGTTTGCGACTTACTAAACCATATCCCTTTCGGGAAACATGTGGTAGTACAGGGAAAGGGAATGGATATGAACCAACCGATACGGGTTGGTACTGAAGATAACTCGCATGGCCTAAGACTGGCATGCTACAACACTGCCATCTTACCCATCTTCATGCCAACACATGGCCTTACATACTCACGTCCATCGACGTGTGAAATCATCGGGCTTACTTGCTCCAACAATGCATAATGAACGGTTCATCGGTATGCTCCACGCATGCCATGAAACTATCTACATGCAACCATGCCAATACACTCATCATATCAAAAGTTCGAACATGCTTGCCTGGTTCAGAGTAGTCGGAGCCTAGCTCGGTGAAGTTCGCGGTCCCGCCACCTCCGTCGGTATCTACGGTACAGAGAAAACATACGCGCTAACGTGAATACCGAGAGGTGCAGAAACAATATTGCAAATAATTTTCAAATAAATCTGATAAAAAACTAGACAAAATTTTGAAGAGAACAGAAAAAGAATCACTCAAAAATATGCTTATGATAAAAAGTTATAAGGGTTTTTGCCCAGGGACTCATCTGTAATGAAACAGAAACTTCCAAGAGTTTTTATTATAAAAACAGAAAACATTTCGATAGAAACTACGCCGGCCCAGAGGGAAAGCGTATTCTGGCAAAAGACGCCTTCAGAAAACGATTCGATCAGAAAAGACGGAGAGGCTGACAGGCGGGTCCCATCCGTCAGGTTTAAAATTTAAAAGAGGCGGGTCGGGGCTCGCTGGCGCCCGCGGGCCGCGGTGGTCGCCGGCGGCGATCCACGGCGAGGTGGGGAGATCGGAGGTTACCTCCGTGCTCAGGGTGCCATTCCGCGTTGGATGGTGGTCGAGGTGGTCGTCGGGAAGCACCACGTCGGCGGTGGCCCCTGCTTCGGCGGACGGCGGTTCGGGCGTGGATGGAGGTCGCCGGAGAGAGCTGCACAGATCAAATTGAGGAGGGGGTCAAGGATCTGGTAGCTATAGAGGGCGATGGACGGAGTTTGGGCGCCGGAGACGGCCTCACCGGAGCGAATCGAGCTGGAGGCCGAGGCGGAGCGGGGTGGCCGGAGTCAGGGGAGGAGACCTCCTCGAGGTCCTCCCAGTGACCTGGCAGGGTGTTGGTGGAGTGTAGGGGTGGTGCATGCTCGCGGAAGGGCTCGGGGTCTCCTTTTATAGGCGATCCGAGGCGGTGGCCGAGAACGGCGTTCTCCGGCGAGTGATTACGGTGGTGCAGTGCTTGGTCGGGGGAGTTTAGGAGTTGAGCACCGTCGTGGAGGTTCGCGGAGTCCATTTTGGAGCCAACGGCGTTGGTTTAAGCTTGCTGAGGTGGAGCTCGACGGAACGGGACGGCGCGGGTTCATCGGCGGCAGAGAGCATGCTCTGTGCGTGCCGCGCCACGACGGCTGTGCTGCATGCGTGCGCTGGCGTGGAGGTGGACACGCGGAGCCATCAGCGGGGCTGTGCGGCGCGGAACGGCGTTGAGCCGCCGTTCTGCTCCCTGTTGGCTGCCACGGCGGTTCAGCCGCCGCGGGACACGCCGGCGCGGTCGGGTCAGAGCGCCACCGACGCCAGGAAGAAGCCAAGCGCGCGTGCGGGGCTCTGGACACGTAGACCAGGTGGCGAGCAATGTGCCAAGGGCACTGTGTGCGCGTGACTGAAGATGATCTGAAGAAATCAACACTGAAGACTGAATTTGCTGAATGTGTTTGAACAGTGCATGCAAGGTGTTCGACAGAATGATCCAGGCATGTAGGGATTTTTCCTTGGGCTGATTTTTGGTGGAGTGACTTCTCATTGCTCTAGTAGGCTGCATGATTTTTGGTGGAATTTTTGGAGAAGTGTAGATATGAATTTCACCAAATTTGACAAATCTGGTCCAAACTTGCAGGGAGTGTAAGTTGAAAATTTTGAAAAGAAGATGAGTGGATCAAGATGGTTCTGGGTTGTGGGTGCAAAGGACTAGCCAGTAGAGTTGGTTTGAAGTCAAATCTCAAATGGGAAAGGGTACTTGCTTTGAAAATCCATCAGGCTCAAAATAATTGACAGAAAATATTTGAGAGATAAAATAAAATCCAAAACTTGTTTGGATGAGTTGGGATAGGGAATTTGAGTTGTTGACAAGGAGGGGTGAAGATGTTGGAGTGGTTTTGCCTCATGGGCAAGGTACAAGGTCATGGATGGTTTTCAATAGAATGAAAATCCCAAATCTTTTTCATAGAGTTTTTCTTAAAAAGAAAACTCCAATAAAAATCTGAGAAGGGAAACAATAGAGAGAAGGAGTTTTTAAGATGGTCAAACCCAGGGCTTGAAGGAGAAAACAGAAAAACCCTAGTCAAGGAAAAGGAAATTTTAAGAAGGTTGTTTTACTGAAAGCCTCAAATTTCAAGGAAAATCCAGCAAGGATTTTGCAAAAACCCAAATGAAATTTTTGGAGTGTCACAACACCTAGCCCCTTAGGAAAAATCCCGTCCCCGAGATTTCAGTTGATCCTTAAATAAGTGTGGATGCTCTGCTCGAAGAAAATCCTCTCTTTCCCATGTTGCTTCACTTTCGGTGTGATTACTCCACTGAACTTTGAAAAATTTGACGGTTTTCTGTCGGGTCCTCCTTTCAGACTCCTCTAATATCTTTACTGGGTGTTCCCGATAAGTGAGGTCTGGCTGCACGTCTATGTTCTCATGGGATACTTGTTTCTCTGGGTTGCTCACGCATTTCCTCAATTGCGATACGTGGAACACGTTGTGGATATCTGACAGTTCCTCAGGTAGGTCTAGTTGGTATGCCACTGCGCATTTCCGTGCCAATATACCGAATGGCCCGATGAATCTTGGTGCTAGCTTTCCCTTAATTTTGAATCGTTGCAACCCCCTCATAGGTGACACTCGTAGGTACACGAATTCACCTGGTTCGAAGTTGACCCCACGATGTTTCTGATCGTAATAACTCTTTTGTCGGCTTTGGGCGGTCTTGAGTGTCACAGCCCTAGAGTTGGTTGTAACTAGTTGCACAAGCACTCATGCATCATGTACATATTTATGAAAGTTGAATTGGGGAAAGTAGAAAGCCTCAGAAGCCTTTTAAAAAAATGATCAACATTAAAAATTGTTTCAAATAAACCCAAGAAAATGTTCCTGTCAAGCTATAAAAATATTGGCAAGAGGTAAAACTCAAACCAATATTTTTTTGGAGTCTCAGAAATATTTATTTTGGGCATTTGGAATTAATTCAATAATTATTTGCATTGGATTTATATTTAATATATTTCAGTTATGATCCAATAATTCTGGAAATTGTTGTGGGGCTTTATACTAATATCTCTAGTCCATACAATAATTTACAGAAGCAGCAAAAATGATTTAGTTTCTAAAAACTAAATCAAAACAAATGATAGAATAGAAAACTGGAAATAAAAGAGAGAGGGAGAATTACCTGGCGCTTACCTGAGGCCCACCTACCTGGCCGGCCCAGCTGGCAGCCCAGCCACCTGGCCCAGCCCAACTCCCCACCGTCTTCAACCTCTGCCAGTAGGCAGAGGCGTGTCGACGCGAGCACGCTCGAGCTCCACCTCCTGCTTCCACGCAGCTGCTCCCCCTCGCCCTGGACGCGCCACGACGACGCCCCGAAGCCCCGTCCCCTTTCCCTCACTCACCGCTCTCTCTCTCCTCACCTGGGTCCCTCTCTCTTCCCCACCGAGCGGAGCTCGACGTCGCCGACGAGCTCCACCACGGCCAGAGCCACCCCCTCACCCCTATGACGTGCCCACAAGCTCCGTTTCCGTCGTACACGCCTCCTCGACGACTCACGCGACGCCAGACGCCCCCGAACGCTCTCCCCATCGTCGTCTTCAACCTTGGGAAGCCGAGATCGCCGGCGACCTTCCGTCGTCACCAGCCCCTCCCCGAGCATGCCGAGGCCTCCGTTCAACTCGCGGTGAGCTTCTGCGTCTTTCCCCTTCCTTTCCGGGCTCGTCCCTGTCCTATAGTCGCCGATTCCACCGGAGCCGCGAGCTCGGCTCCGCCGGCCATGTCGCCACCGTGGCCACCGTCACCTAGAGCTACCACCGAGCGCCCCGACGTGCTCAGCACAATGCCAGACGACCAAAACACCCTCCTGTTGCTCCTGTCGTGCAACGCAACGCCGGGACCGCTGAGACCCGAACTCCGGCCGCCGCAAGAGTTGCCGCTGCCGTCGATTTAGTCCACTCCGGCGAGAGTTGTTGCCTCCGTTGGATGCACGGGCGCAAGGGCTATGCCCTGGTACCCTCAACGAGCCAAACCGCCACCCGTAGCACGTTTCCGAGCCGCGCCACCGTCATTTTGGTCGCCGCCGGCGAGGTTCCGGTGACGCTGATGTGGCAGATTAGACTAGTACTAATTATGTTATTAGTCTAACCCTATGACAATGACAGCTGGGCCCCGAGCCCTAATTAACCCAGGTTTTATCTGCGTTTAGATTAACCTAACCCCCATGGGCCCCACAGGTCAGTTTGACCTGGCCACATCAACCGTTGACCGACCCCACACGTCAGTATTGACTTGCTGACGTGTCCGTTGACCTGGCCCCACCTGTCATTAACACAGACAGCACTGTGTGACTGACCAGTGGACCCCACTGGTCAGGTTTGACTTGGTCAGCCGCAGTTGACTTGCTGACATCATGCTTACTCAATGCTGACGCAGTATTTGTTTTCTGGAATTAAAATAAATCAGAAATGATTTATAAATTTCAGAAAATACTCTAAACTTCTAAAATTCATATCAATTCAACCGTAGCTCAGTTTAAAATAAGTTATATATGAAAAATGATCAGAAAAATCCAATCTATCCATTTGTACCATTCTCATGCATGACTAAGCAACTTAACCTTGCTGTTTAGATGAAAACATGATAATACACTTTATAAATTCATAGTTTGATTTTGAATTTGAACCTTTGGTTCAAATCAACTCAAACCCTTCTCTTGATAGCTGCATTAGCTCAAATCACATCATTTTGCCATGTCATGATCATGCATCATATTGTCGCATTGCATTGATTGTGTTTCCTTCTCTGTTGCCGGTAATTGTCCCCTTTCGATAGACGTGGTTTCGACGATGAGATCGATGACACCGATGAAGAGCTATATTATCTTCAGAAGTGCCAGGCAAGCAAAACCCCCTTGTTCATTCCGATAAAATCCCACTCTCTCGCCCCTGCTCTCTTTTATTGCATTAGGACAACAACGATTCATGTGTTACTTGCTGCGGTAGCTGAACCCCTTTATCCTTTGCATGACCTGTCATTCCACAGTAAATAGATGAAACCCACTAGCATGAGTAGGAGTTGTTTGAGCCCATGTTGTGCCTACTCATTCATGCTTGTTTGTCATGCCTGCTACTGCTTAGAGTTGAGTCGGGTCTGATTCATCGGGAATGAATTGGAATGGTGATGAACATGTCCTACTGTGTGTGAGCTAAGTGTGTGAATACGATTTGGTAAGGTATTGGTGAGAGGCCATGTAGGAGTACATGGTGGGTTGTCTCATTGAAGCCGTCCTCAGGAACTGAGTTCTGTGTTTGTGATCCATGAAACAGCTACTACCATGCATTGGGCCCTGAAATATGACCCCGCTCGACTTCTTAATCACCCTTGTCCTCTGTCCAGGAGTTGCAAGTAGTTTCTGGTGTTTGTAGTATGCTGGGGGCCGCACGCAGCACTGACCGTAGGGGTGGGCTGTGTTGCGGTAGGCACGTGGCCGGGCAGCTGGGCGCCCGTTTGGTGTCTCGGACCCTGTACACATCGTTCGGGGCCGTTAGTGGAAACCTCGGCCGGACTCCCTGCGGATGGAACCCGAATAGGCGATAAACCTGGACTAGAGACTTGAGTGTTTAGGTAGGTCGTGGTCTACACCCACGTCGGCTTTCGCTTGAAGTCTGCCGAGCACATGTCGTGTGCAGACGCTAAGTGGTGGAAACATGTATGAAGAAGTACACCCCTGCAGGGTTAACATCATCTATTCGAATAGCCGTGTCCGCGGTTATGGACTTCTGGGTTGCCTATAACAGTTCATAGACAAGTGAAAGTGGATACTCTAAAATACGCAAGATAAGCGTGAGTGCTATGGATGGCCTTCTTGTAGGGAGACGGAAGTGGATCCATAGTGGTGTATTGGTTGGTGAATATGTGGACTCGTGTGCGCCACCTCAAAGAGTTACTTGCAGTCGTAGTTCAGGATAGCCACCGGGTCAAAGCTGGCTTGCTGCAGTTAAACTCCACCACCCCCTTTATTGAAACTGATGCATATGTAGCTAGTTTTGATGTAAGTCTTGCTGAGTACAATTGTACTCACGTTTGCCTATTTTATGTTTTTGCAGAGAGACTTCAGTCTCGCTAGTAGTACCGCTTGGACTTCGACGTTTAGCTTGTTACCTCAGCTACGATCTTGTGCCCTCGGCAGGATCTGGTAGATAGTCAGGCTTCTCAGCCTTTTTCATTTATAGATGTCTGTACTCAGACATGTTAAGCTTCCGCATGTGTTTGACTTGTATGCTCTGAATGTCGGGTCATGAGACCCATGTTTGTAATATCTCGCTCTTCGGAGCCTAATGAATAAATATTTACAGTCGTAGAGTCTTGTTGTGATGCCATGTTGTATCTACTCATATCGGGCATATTGTGTGTATGATTGAAATGCTTGGTATGGGTGGGATCCGACTATCTAGTTGTTTATCCTTGGCAGCCTATCATATGGGGAAATGTAGTCTAGTGCTTCGGAGCGATAGTAGTCCGCTACAGCCCGGTTCACCGGAGTCCTGCTAGCCCAGCACTACTGCTCGGAACACTTGACTGGCCGGCATGTGATTCACTTCGTTCCTGTGTCTGTCCCTTCGGGGAAATGTCACGCGGTGACATCCGGAGTCCTGCCTAGCCTGCTACAGCCCGGGTTACCGGAGTCCTGTTAGCCCAGTGCTACAGCCCGGATTCACACGTTGATGACCGACATGCTCGATGTGATTCATGTATGCCTGTCCTCATAGGTTAGCGCCGCTTTGGGTTCACGACTAGCCATGTCGGCCCGGGTTCTCTGTCATATGGATGCTAGCGACACTATCATATACGTGAGCCAAAAGGCGCAAACGGTCCCGGGCCAGGTAAGGTGGCACCCGTGGGAACACCATGCGTGAGGCCACAAAGTGATATGATGTGTTACATGCTAGATCGGTGTGACTTAGGATCGGGGTCCTGACAGCGTTGGTATCAGAGCCTGACTGCCTGTAGGATTACCAAGCCAAACTGGTCGAAGTTGTGTCTAGAAATGCTTTAGTTATGTAAGGGAATTGATTGTGGAAGGGAATGTAAGGCTCTTTTTACTCCTTATACCTCATGGCCTTCTGATCTGAGTCAACCTCTTCTCTTCTACGGGGATTAACAACTAGGCCTTCTCATCTATCTCTCAGGATGACGTGTTACTAAACCGTAGTTGCCTAGGATTGTTGTATTCAAGCCCCAGTTCTGTTTCTACTACTTCCATGTGTTCTTAGTTGATCTCAGAACATTAATATTGTGATGTTGAGTGGTTATGCCACCATTTTGCAGGATGTCTCAAATATTTTTGAGCATTTACAGCCGTTATGCTGTCCGAGTCATCCCAGGTTTCTAAATAGTCTGGTGCAGTTGCAAATCCCTTCTCTCTGTTTCTAATGTTTATTTGGGTCAGAATAAGCACACTAATCGGTCTGTTGAGGTACTCCGTTGCCTTGACGTATATGTTGGAGCAACTACTATGACCCTAGGTGTCTTATGAAACCATCTAGTAATCTGTCCATGTTTTGTGTTTCCAGTGTGTTGAATCTGACCACCATTCTCGAAAGCATCCCGTGATGCCACTTAGTAGTAGGCATTCTATCCCTGGGTTTTGAACCCGAGATTCACCCTACTTCATGTTGTTAGTATTTGCTAGTTCCCTTAAGATATTAGTAACCTTGGCATTAGTCCTCGAGGTCCGTGGTATCTCCTTCTTCCAGATACCATGAACCATTAAGGCAGAAGTTCTTTGAACCAAAAGATCACAACCAGGGTGCTCTTGAGGAGTACCCCATTCATATTGTGACTCTGCCAGTTCTATCATTCTGCATGGGTTATCCGGAAGAAATTTGTTGAACTCGTTTGACATACTAACCCATGAATCCACAACTCAGAAAGTTATATGTTCCTTGAGTTGTCCCTCTTTAGTTATTTTCTGGCCCTCGTCTGTCAATTGATAGTCAAGAGTATGTGTGCGATCGTGTTCATCGATGCCTATTATTCTTGTGGTCCGTTAAGCCATTCTAGTCCAGAATGACTAGGAGAAACAAGCTCCAGTACCTCATCCATTTCTCGGATTGGGTCAAAGTAATTGTATCCTGTAGATCGAAATGCCAATCCAGCTTTTGCTCTGCTCTGTCTTGGAGTGTTACCATATTTATGTCAAGAGTGTCATGAGAATTGCACCACCTCTTATGAATTCTTGACGCAGTAATACTTCTTGCCATCATTGTTCATTCCTCGGCCCTCGTGTTGTTGTAACCGGAATGCCGACAAGTGAATTGTGATGTGTGAAATCAATGCTCTGAGCAACTCGTTGCTTGTAGTAAATGGACAATATTCTCATTCTTAGCGTGTTGGTTACTAAATCATCATCCTAAGATTGATCGTGCTACCTAGTCCTTATTTCTGGTGCACTCTTCGATCAATGAGTAAGGATTGTTCAATCCCTTGTTTATTTGATCATATCATCTTGCCCTGAAAAGCAAGATTGATCTCGAGCTTAGTATCATATCGGTGGTTCGTGATTTTCCGAATATCTTCTCGGAAGTATTACCAGGTTGTCCCCAGACTGTTATGTTGAGCTCGTGATCAAGTTGGTTCCTTATGAACCACCCTTTCTCCAAGAATCTGTGTTGATATCCCTGAGCTAGTTGGTTGAGCTAGACAACAACTTGGAGAGTTGGAAGATAAAAGCTTGTCTAACTTAGTTCATGTTAAGGGATATCTTTGTGTGTGTGTGTGTTGAAGAAAGATGATATCCCCATCGATTGGTCCTCGTGATCAGTTGTTCGATCTATTGCCTTGTCAAAACTTTGACTTGAGTATGGGCTATCGTCAAGTCAAATCAGAACCAACGATGTTCATATTGTTGTCTTACTCGTGGTTGATTCCTCGAGCATACACCATTACATCTTTTGGTCTGACCAATGCTATCACCGTGTTCACATGATGGTGGAAGTCCAGTGATATGGGAATTCCGATGAGTTTCTACTGAGCCCATCAGCAGCATTTTGTCTCCCCCATGATTCGTGTTGAACATCAAGCTAGTGTTGAAAACTTTGTAAGCATTGCCTTCATGTTCCGCTCATGAGGTATATGTTTGAATGAAAGAAGTGACTTCCTTTGATTCACGTGCATTTGATGTAAGTTGCCGCCGTGAATTCGAGAAAGTTTGTTTTTGCCTCCTCTGGAATCATCCCAAGTCAGTCATGCATACGTGCGAAGTATTCTGTGGTTTGGAGACTTGCAACCTTCATTCCATATGTATCCCTAGCACAGCAAGCCACTGATTGATTTGTTCAAGGAGAAGAAGTTTCTTCCTAAGAGCTAGACTTACGCAAGGACTTTGATATCCTCGATGATGATTCCCAACCAGAACCTGGTGGTGTTTTATTATAAGACTATCATGTGGTCATGCTTGTCTAGGACAACATGTTCACATGTATATAGCAGAACCAGCTCATGTTTTGGAGCTTGCTATCGTAGTTCATTTCCTGAGAATCTCGCAACGTCATCTCGTCGGTTTGTGTTGCAAACTTCCTTTTCTGGACATGCTGTCTGAAATATCCTGTTACCAACCAGATCTGAATCTCAGGCAGATGTGATGGTTGGAACTTTTCCAAGATCTATTATGTAGGTCCCAACAAGGTTGATGTCTGGCCGACACACCTAGCCGGAAGAGCTATCATGGTAGTATCTTGATTGAACTATTTGACCATCTTCTCCATGAGGATCTCGTGCGACTTATTTTAGAAGTTGTTCCTTAGGGATCCTTGTGCTATTAGTATTCCTCGATTATGCTATAACCATTCCAACAGTGGAATTGCTCTCGACTGTTGAGTTATCTCCCAGTTACCAGAATCATTCCCAGCATTTGCATTTTGTTCCCAGCTTGCGCCTCAATAGTTGTTGTCCAGGATCATATTCAAGAGTGGACTTGTCATGGCCCCATCCATTTCCGGTGATAAGCAAAATCATTCATTGCGTTGTCTTCAACAAGGTAGTCCCCGTCATCCAACCTAGTCCGAGTATGTCACCTTTCCGAACTCCTTCAAACGATCGTTTGTGATTACCTTAGGCTGGAATAAAGAGTTCCAATGATCTCAGTATCAAAAGTAATTCTTTTTGCCACTTAAGGGAATATTTCTGCGAGTCACCTTCCCTGAGGTGCCCCGTTATGGAATCATGGCAATTTTCCTCGCTACCGTGACACCCTCCACCATCTTTCTAAGTGTGGAATTTTGCCCATCAAATCAAACCCCGTTGTTATTCTTCCGTCCCTCACGATGCGTTTTGTGCCTCAACTCGAGATGTTCCAACATCTCATTCCACGAGTTAATCCTGAATGCTCGATCTTCGAGGAGATCGTTTCCTATAGAGTTTCTTTCTGTCACCATCGTGTTGGATGAAGATCTCAAAAGCATGGATGTCAAAATTAGTTTGAAGCAATTAATCAACATCTCTGAGAAGGACAGTTGTATCGTGAAGACCGTGTTAGCTTTGTGCTCCCTCTGTCTTCTTACCTCACGTCTTGAATCTCGGGACGAGATTCTTGTTTAGTGGGGGTGAGCTGTCACAGCCCTAGAGTTGGTTGTAACTAGTTGCACAAGCACTCATGCATCATGTACATATTTATGAAAGTTGAATTGGGGAAAGTAGAAAGCCTCAGAAGCCTTTTAAAAAAAATGATCAACATTAAAAATTGTTTCAAATAAACCCAAGAAAATGTTCTTGTCAAGCTATAAAAATATTGGCAAGGGGTAAAACTCAAACCAATATTTTTTTGGAGTCTCAGAAATATTTATTTTGGGCATTTGGAATTAATTCAATAATTATTTGCATTGGATTTATATTTAATATATTTCAGTTATGATCCAATAATTCTGGAAATTGTTGTGGGGCTTTATACTAATATCTCTAGTCCATACAATAATTTACAGAAGCAGCAAAAATGATTTAGTTTCTAAAAACTAAATCAAAACAAATGATAGAATAGAAAACTGGAAATAAAAGAGAGAGGGATAATTACCTGGCGCTTACCTGAGGCCCACCTACCTGGCCGGCCCAGCTGGCAGCCCAGCCACCTGGCCCAGCCCAACTCCCCACCGTCTTCAACCTCTGCCAGTAGGCAGAGGCGTGTCGACGCACGCACGCTCGAGCTCCACCTCCTGCTTCCACGCAGCTGCTCCCCCTCGCCCTGGACGCGCCACGACGACGCCCCGAAGCCCCGTCCCCTTTCCCTCACTCACCGCTCTCTCTCTCCTCACCTGGGTCCCTCTCTCTTCCCCACCGAGCGGAGCTCGACGTCGCCGACGAGCTCCACCACGGCCAGAGCCACCCCCTCACCCCTATGACGTGCCCACAAGCTCCGTTTCCGTCGTACACGCCTCCTCGACGACTCACGCGACGCCAGACGCCCCCGAACGCTCTCCCCATCGTCGTCTTCAACCTCGGGAAGCCGAGATCGCCGGCGACCTTCCGTCGTCACCAGCCCCTCCCCGAGCATGCCGAGGCCTCCGTTCAACTCGCGGTGAGCTTCTGCGTCTTTCCCCTTCCTTTCCGGGCTCGTCCCTGTCCTATAGTCGCCGATTCCACCGGAGCCGCGAGCTCGGCTCCGCCGGCCATGTCGCCACCGTGGCCACCGTCACCTAGAGCTACCACCGAGCGCCCCGACGTGCTCAGCACAATGCCAGAAGACCAAAACACCCTCCTGTTGCTCCTGTCGTGCAACGCAACGCCGGGACCGCTGAGACCCGAACTCCGGCCGCCGCAAGAGTTGCCGCTGCCGTCGATTTAGTCCACTCCGGCGAGAGTTGTTGCCTCCGTTGGATGCACGGGCGCAAGGGCTATGCCCTGGTACCCTCAACGAGCCAAACCGCCACCCGTAGCACGTTTCCGAGCCGCGCCACCGTCATTTTGGTCGCCGCCGGCGAGGTTCCGGTGACGCTGACGTGGCAGATTAGACTAGTACTAATTATGTTATTAGTCTAACCCTATGACAATGACAGCTGGGCCCCGAGCCCTAATTAACCCAGGTTTTATCTGCGTTTAGATTAACCTAACCCCCATGGGCCCCACAGGTCAGTTTGACCTGGCCACGTCAACCGTTGACCGACCCCACACGTCAGTATTGACTTGCTGACGTGTCCGTTGACCTGGCCCCACCTGTCATTAACACAGACATCACTGTGTGACTGACCAGTGGACCCCACTGGTCAGGTTTGACTTGGTCAGCCGCAGTTGACTTGCTGACATCATGCTTACTCAATGCTGACGCAGTATTTGTTTTCTGGAATTAAAATAAATCAGAAATGATTTATAAATTTCATAAAATACTCTAAACTTCTAAAATTCATATCAATTCAACCGTAGCTCAGTTTAAAATAAGTTATATATGAAAAATGATCAGAAAAATCCAATCTATCCATTTGTACCATTCTCATGCATGACTAAGCAACTTAACCTTGCTGTTTAGATGAAAACATGATAATACACTTTATAAATTCATAGTTTGATTTTGAATTTGAACCTTTGGTTCAAATCAACTCAAACCCTTCTCTTGATAGCTGCATTAGCTCAAATCACATCATTTTGCCATGTCATGATCATGCATCATATTGTCGCATTGCATTGATTGTGTTTCCTTCTCTGTTGCTGGTAATTGTCCCCTTTCGATAGACGTGGTTTCGACGATGAGATCGATGACACCGATGAAGAGCTATATTATCTTCAGAAGTGCCAGGCAAGCAAAACCCCCTTGTTCATTCCGATAAAATCCCACTCTCTCGCCCCTACTCTCTTTTATTGCATTAGGACAACAACGATTCATGTGTTACTTGCTGCGGTAGCTGAACCCCTTTATCCTTTGCATGACCTGTCATTCCACAGTAAATAGATGAAACCCACTAGCATGAGTAGGAGTTGTTTGAGCCCATGTTGTGCCTACTCATTCATGCTTGTTTGTCATGCCTGCTACTGCTTAGAGTTGAGTCGGGTCTGATTCATCGGGAATGAATTGGAATGGTGATGAACATGTCCTACTGTGTGTGAGCTAAGTGTGTGAATACGATTTGGTAAGGTATTGGTGAGAGGCCATGTAGGAGTACATGGTGGGTTGTCTCATTGAAGCCGTCCTCAGGAACTGAGTTCTGTGTTTGTGATCCATGAAACAGCTACTACCATGCATTGGGCCCTGAAATATGACCCCGCTCGACTTCTTAATCACCCTTGTCCTCTGTCCAGGAGTTGCAAGTAGTTTCTGGTGTTTGTAGTATGCTTGGGGCCGCACGCAGCGCTGACCGTAGGGGTGGGCTGTGTTGCGGTAGGCACGTGGCCGGGCAGCCGGGCGCCCGTTTGGTGTCTCGGACCCTGTACACATCGTTCGGGGCCGTTAGTGGAAACCTCGGCCGGACTCCCTGCGGATGGAACCCGAATAGGCGATAAACCTGGACTAGAGACTTGAGTGTTTAGGTAGGTCGTGGTCTACACCCACGTCGGCTTTCGCTTGAAGTCTGCCGAGCACATGTCGTGTGCAGACGCTAAGTGGTGGAAACATGTATGAAGAAGTACACCCCTGCAGGGTTAACATCATCTATTCGAATAGCCGTGTCCGCGGTTATGGACTTCTGGGTTGCCTATAACAGTTCATAGACAAGTGAAAGTGGATACTCTAAAATACGCAAGATAAGCGTGAGTGCTATGGATGGCCTTCTCGTAGGGAGACGGAAGTGGATCCATAGTGGTGTATTGGTTGGTGAATATGTGGACTCGTGTGCGCCACCTCAAAGAGTTACTTGCAGTCGTTGTTCAGGATAGCCACCGGGTCAAAGCTGGCTTGCAGCAGTTAAACTCCACCACCCCCTTTATTGAAACTGATGCATATGTAGCTAGTTCTGATGTAAGTCTTGCTGAGTACAATTGTACTCACGTTTGCCTATTTTATGTTTTTGCAGAGAGACTTCAGTCTCGCTAGTAGTACCGCTTGGACTTCGACGTTTAGCTTGTTACCTCAGCTACGATCTTGTGCCCTCGGCAGGATCTGGTAGATAGTCAGGCTTCTCAGCCTTTTTCATTTGTAGATGTCTGTACTCAGACATGTTAAGCTTCCGCATGTGTTTGACTTGTATGCTCTGAATGTCGGGTCATGAGACCCATGTTTGTAATATCTCGCTCTTCGGAGCCTAATGAATAAATATTTACAGTCGTAGAGTCTTGTTGTGATGCCATGTTGTATCTACTCATATCGGGCATATTGTGTGTATGATTGAAATGCTTGGTATGGGTGGGATCCGACTATCTAGTTGTTTATCCTTGGCAGCCTATCATATGGGGAAATGTAGTCTAGTGCTTCGGAGCGATAGTAGTCCGCTACAGCCCGGTTCACCGGAGTCCTGCTAGCCCAGCACTACTGCTCGGAACACTTGACTGGCCGGCATGTGATTCACTTCGTTCCTGTGTCTGTCCCTTCGGGGAAATGTCACGCGGTGACATCCGGAGTCCTGCCTAGCCTGCTACAGCCCGGGTTACCGGAGTCCTGTTAGCCCAGTGCTACAGCCCGGATTCACACGTTGATGACCGACATGCTCGATGTGATTCATGTATGCCTGTCCTCATAGGTTAGCGCCGCTTTGGGTTCACGACTAGCCATGTCGGCCCGGGTTCTCTGTCATATGGATGCTAGCGACACTATCATATACGTGAGCCAAAAGGCGCAAACGGTCCCGGGCCAGGTAAGGTGGCACCCGTGGGAACACCGTGCGTGAGGCCACAAAGTGATATGATGTGTTACATGCTGGATCGGTGTGAATTAGGATCGGGGTCCTGACATTGAGTCGATCTCTGATTAACTGGACCTTTTCCTCGGCTTCCTTGAGCACGTCTGGGCCGAAGATACGGCTATCTCCGGTCTCTGACCAATTTAACGGGGTACGACATCTTCGCCCATACAAGGCTTCAAATGGTGCCATTTGCAGGCTGGCCTGATGACTGTTGTTGTACGCGAACTCGGCGTATGGCAGGCTATCTTCCCAACTGGCTCCGTAGGTGAGGACACATGCTCTCAGCATGTCCTCTAAAATCTGGTTTACCCGTTCTGTTACCCGTTCTGTTTGTCCATCTGTCTGAGGGTGGTATGCTGTGCTGAAGGCTAGTTGAGTTCCTAGAGCCTGTTGTAACTGCTCCCAGAATCTTGAGACGAACTGTGTTCCTCTGTCGGATATTATAGTCTTCGGGACACCGTGCAGACAAACTATGCGAGAGAGATATATTTTGGCAAGCTTCTGAGTGGTGTGGGTCGTCTTTACTGGAATGAAATGTGCCACCTTAGTCAATCTGTCGGTGATAACCCATATGGCATCATTCCCGTGTCGTGATCGAGGTAGTCCGACAATGAAATCCATCCCTATTTTATCCCATTTCCACTCAGGTATTTTATTTGGTTGCAGTAGTCCAGCTGGTCTCTGATGTTCGGCCTTTATACGTTGACAAGAGTCGCAGCATGCAATGAAGGTGGCTATGTCCCTTTTCATACCGTGCCACCAAAATCCTTCTTGGATATCCTTATACATCTTGGTTCCTCCAGGGTGGATCGAATATGGAGCGGTGTGGGCTTCAGCTAGAATCTGCCGTTTGAGGTCTTCTACGTCCGGTACGCAGAGTCTGTTTCCGTACCATAGTGTCCCTTCTTCGTCTATGATGAATTCCGAGGCCTTGCCCATACTCACCTTTCTTTTGATACCTTCAATGCTGGGGTGACCGGGCTGGGCTTCTTTGATTCTTGTCACAAGGTTGGGCTGTATCTCCAAGTTTGTTATGGTGCCTTCTGCTATTATCAACAAGTTGAGTCTGGCAAATTCCTGTTGGAATTCGGGTCTTAAGTTGGGCAGATTGTTGTTGTTGGCGCTGGGGTTCCGACTAAGAGCATCGGCTACTACATTTGCTTTTCCAGGATGATAGTGGATTCCGACATCATAATCCTTTACTAGCTCCAACCAGCATCGTTGCCTTAAATTCAGCTCTGGCTGTGTGAAAATATATTTGAGACTTTTATGGTCCGTATATATTTCACATCGATTTCCAAGTAGGAAGTGCCTCCATTCCTTGAGTGCATGAATAACTGCTGCCATTTCTAAGTCATGAGTGGGATAGTTTTCCTCATGCTTGCGAAGTTGCCTTGAAGCGTATGCGACAACCTTGCCTTCTTGCATTAATACGCATCCGAGTCCCTTCCTGGACGCGTCACAAAATACTTCAAAATTCTTGCGTATGTCCGGCACAATCAATACTGGTGTTGTTGTTAATTTCCGTTTTAGCTCTTGGAAACTTTTCTCACAGGCTTCTGTCCATTCAAATTTCTTATCTTTCTTGAGCAATTGCGTCATTGGCTTGGCTATGGTGGAGAATCCTTCAATAAATCTGCGGTAATATCCTGCCATTCCCAAGAAACTCCGTATGTCTGTTACACTGGCTGGTGACTTCCAGCCAAGTACGGCCTTGACTTTCTCTGGGTCCACGGCGATCCCGTCTTGGGTTAGCACGTGGCCTAGAAAGCCTACTTGCCTTAACCAAAATTCACACTTGCTGAACTTGGCGTACAATTGGTGTTTCCTGAGTTCTCCTAGTACAATTCTGAGATGTTCAGCGTGTTCTTCTGGTGTCTTGGAGTATACTAAAATATCGTCGATGAATACCACAACGAACTTGTCCATAAACTTCATAAACACTTTGTTCATGAGGTGAACAAAATATGCAGGGGCATTTGTTAATCCAAAAGGCATTACTGTGAACTCATACAGTCCATATCTGGAGGTGAAGGCTGTCTTGGGGATATCTTCTGTTCATACTTTTAATTGATGGTATCCTGACCTTAGGTCGATTTTTGAGAATACCTTGGCCGTAGCGAGTTGATCGAATAAATCATTTATTCTTGGCATCGGGTATTTGTTCTTGATTGTGACCATGTTGAGTGCTCGGTAGTCAATACACAATCGCAGTGTTCCATCTTTCTTTTTGGCAAAAAAAATTGGTGATCCCCATGGTGAGGAACTGGCTCGAATGTATCCCTTGTCAAGCAATTCCTTTATTTGTTTCTTCAGTTCAACCAACTCGGATGGTGCCATTCTGTATGGTTTCTTGTATATGGGGGTGGTTCCTGGTGCTAGCTCAATGCTGAACTCTATCTCTCGGTCGGGTGGCATGCCTGGTAGCTCTTCGGGAAATACGTCTGGAAATTCACACACTACTGGGACCTTGTTTAATTCAGAAATGTCCACCTTGTTCAGTCTTGGTTGTCTGGGCATTTCCCTTTCTTTGGTGGATACTCTTATTGTCTTACCATGGTGGTGTGTGAGAATCACGGTCCGATTGAAACAATCAATGAAACCTTTGTTGGTGGTTAACCAGTCCATCCCTAGGATGACATCTAGTCCTTTATTTTCCAACACAATGAGATTGGCGTGAAACTTCAATCCTTTGAACTCAATAATCACATCCTGACAGTAATTCTGAGTAACTTGCTGAATTCCAGGGGACTTGATGATCATGGATTTCTCCAAAGGAAGCATCGAAAAATTATTTTTCGAAGCAAAACTTTTCGAAATAAAAGAGTGAGAAGCTCCAGAATCAAACAAAACCGTTGCAGGTATTGTGTTGACAGGGAACGTACCGAGTACGATATCTGGAGCATTTTGTGCCTCCTCTTTGGTCACGTGGTTCAGATGACCTTTCCTGTGGTTATTGTTGGGATTGAAGTTGTTTCGCTTGGGCGCTGAATTATTGTTGCCGTTGTTCGGCTTTGGTGCTGAGCTTCTTGGCTTGGGACACTGCTTGGCATAGTGTCCTTCTTCTCCACAGGCGTAACAAGTAACACCTGGGCGATAGGTGAACTCCTTGTCCCTAGCATGAAAATTCCTGGTTGGGCGTGATACGTTGGATGATGATTTGTGCGTCCCACCCTTCTGAAAATCGGTCTTACTCCGGTGATTGCGAGCATGGTTAGTCTGGTCCCTCTTTCGCTTGCGGATATCATCCAAACTGCATCTTTCATTTTCTAGAGTAATGGCTTTATCCACCAGCGTCTTAAAATCTGGGAAAGTGTGTATGACCAGTTGGCATTTAAGCGCGGGTGCTAGGCCATCAAGGAACTTCTCCATTTTCTTGCTTTCAGTCATACGCTCTTCGTTGGCGTAGCGGGATAACAGAGTAAATTGGCTGTTGTAATCTGACACTGTCATGCTCCTTTGCTTGAGGTCATCGAACTCTCTTTTCTTGATTTTCATAATACTCTTAGGAATATGCGTGCCACGGAAACCTTCCTTGAAATCATCCCATGTTATATCATTTTCGTTGGGATGCATGTGCAGAAAATTTTCCCACCAGGATGCGGCTGCTCCCGTGAGATAATGCGATGCGTACAGTACCTTTTCTGGGTCTGAGCATTTTGCAATAATTAACTTTCTCTCCATATCGCGAAGCCAGTCTTCGGCCTCAAGTGGCTTGTCAGTATGAGAAAATGTTGGGGGACGTGTCTTCTGTAGCTCAGATAGCTTGGAATGCTGCGGATACTGCCCATGGTGATTTCCCATGTTAATGACTTGGTTCATCATTTCCTGATGTTGTTGCTGACTCTGTTCATAAAGGCGGCACATTTGGGAAAGTGTCGTTTCACTGTCCTGTTGACTTGTCTGACCTCGAGTAAAATTGTTGCCTGATTGAGTATTATAGTGTTGACTTGACTGCCCTCGTGCAAAGTTGTTGCCCGGTTGGTTGCCATAATCTTCCTTTGGTGGAGTGTGCATGGAGCGAGTCCAAGGACGAGACATTTTTCACTCTGGGGATGTATTTATAAAACCATAAGAAAAAATGGAAGGGTTGCAAAGATAATACCCAAAATGCACGAGGTTGACAAATAAAAATTTTAAAACCAAGATACTCAAGGGAAAACAAATTGATTTGCGCATAGAGAAGGACTGCATCATTACGCATCTTACACGCGGCGATAATTATACAATACATCACTCAGGATATGCGTACATAATCCTGACATGTTATTTAGGCTAGTGCACTTCTCCAGATCCTACATGATGCGCAAACAAGCTACTTCTCACAACCTCTTACATGGCGATGCAACGCATGGCGGCTACGCTTACTCAGTCGGAGATGTTGACGACGTCCTTGGCCCTGCCAAGGGTGAGGCGTAGCGAAGCCGGGGACTCGACCTCCTCGCTGATAGGCTCCATGCGAGTAGTACTGCGCCGAGTAGAAGGAGCGGGTGCCAGGGGCGGAACGACACGGATTGGAGTTGGTGCGAGTGGCGGAGCAGTGCGCGCTGGAGTGGGCGCAATGACCTGGTTGAACTCCTCGGTGGTAGGCAGGCGACGAGCAGGAGCATGGGATGCAGAGGACGAGACGAAAGTCAGTGGCAGTGCGGTGGGCAGGAGCTCCCTCCTGTTGGCGGCACAACCGTGGACTGAGTCCATGCGGGCGGCCACAAAGTCATCCACCAAGTTGTCGAAGGCTGCCTCCAAGGCCCGGAGATACTCAATAAGCATCTCAAAAGCCTCGTCCCGTTCTCCTCTGTGGCAGGAGAATGTGTAGTCACAGGTGTAGGGCACATGGCAAGGTAGATAGCGGTAGCGACGAGCCTTCATCGCGGGAAGGACATCCCTGAGACGAGCTATCGCCTCGCGGGCTGCCATCTGGATGGCATGCTTCTCCGAAGGCATGGCTCTCCCCAAGAATCGGAAGCGGCGTAGATCACCACGCCCTCCCTTGAACTGCACTGCGGCCTGGTGCATAGTCAGACTGTCGTTGACTCTGTGCTGACAGAGAGTGACGACTGGGTGCACAGACGGCCCCATCGCGACCTGAACGACGAAGGAGAGAAGCTTGATGAACCCATCGGGTACGTTGGCGAAGGTCTGAGACTCGCAGCTGCGGTCGGCCATCTACAAAAGTAGGCAAAAATCCTGAATGGTCAGATCATAAATATATGCTGACTGTCAGAAAAATGACTACTATTGTAAAAACATGAATAAGCTCTACCATGCTCATAACCGATTAGCGATCGCACCTAGTGGCTTCCTACAGTCAGCCTGGCTCTGGTACCAAGCTTGTCAGGACCGGTTTTCCCAATAAAAATATTTATTGAGAAACCAATCTTTAGAACCCAGTTTGAGATAAAACCTCCTCACTGGCAGACAAACTTTTGATGCAGTAAGCCAGTAGCAGAAATATATTACAGGGTTGAGCTGACGATGCTCAACAATTTATTACAAGCGTGCCAATAATTATACATAAAGGCGAATAATGACACGAGGGAGTGGTGGCATACTACTGACTCGCAAATATGGTAGAGGTGGAGTAACACAGTGGGAGTGGTTATGGGATTCTCAAACTAACATCCCATCGAGCGTCGAGGTGAAGCTCGAAGAATTTATTAGGGTAGCGGAAGCGGATATGAAACAGTGACCAACTCCAAGGTTGCACGAGACTGACTGGGACTCCTCTAGGCGTCGGATTCGCTATCGAACTCTTCATCCATGAAATCTCCTTCGTCAGCATCTGGCCAAATCAACAAGCCAGTGAGTACTTTGAAAGTACTCGCAAGACAGTTCGGACGTAAGATATAACAAATGCCAACATGAGATACATGGATAAATAACCAGTACGATCAGACATAGAAGTGATAATGCTGGGTGCCAAACGGGTGTCTGAAAGACACCTCGAGCGGAAAATGCGGAATAATAATACTGGTGCCAAACGAGTGTCTGAAAGACTCCTCGAGCGGAAAATGCGGAATAATAATACTGGTGCCAAACGAGTGTCTGAAAGACTCCTCGAGCGGAAAATGCGGAATAATAATACTGGTGCCAAACGAGTGTCTGAAAGACTCCTCGAGCGGAAAATGCGGAATAATAATGCCACAATCGGGCGTCTGAGCGACACCACATAAAGGGCTATAAAAGAAATGCCACAGTCGGGCGTCTGAGCGACACCACATAAAGGGCTATAAAAGAAATGCCACAGTCGGGCGTCTGAGCGACACCACATAAAGGGCTTTAAAAGAAATGCCACAGTCGGGCGTCTGAGCGACACCACATAAAGGGCTTTAAAAGAAATGCCACAGTCGGGCGTCTGAGCGACACCACATAAAGGGCTATAAAAGAAATGCCACAGTCGGGCGTCTGAGCGACACCACATAAAGGGCTATAAAAGAAATGCCACAGTCGGGCGTCTGAGCGACACCACATAAAGGGCTTTTAACTGATAAGGAAATAATATACTCATCATAAGTATAATCAACTCATGGAATTAAACGGGTTAGTCCATCCACAAGAATAAACATTTAACCAGTCTTAGAGCTCATGCATCCCACCGGGAAAGCTGTCACCAAACTGGCACATGACTATTAGCAGGGAACTTGGAAATAGATAAGATGATTTAAGGATATAGAGCTCTGCAGAGTTTGTACCAAAAATTTCCCACAGTCGACGGATTTCCGTAGTCCCTAGGACTAGTTCCCTTACGGTATTTTAGAAGA
The DNA here is from genome assembly GCA_032464435.1 of Aegilops umbellulata. Lineage (NCBI taxonomy): Eukaryota > Viridiplantae > Streptophyta > Magnoliopsida > Poales > Poaceae > Aegilops > Aegilops umbellulata. The sequence goes on along the minus strand of CP136058.1, from coordinate 150,780,857 downwards.
AAACACAGCAATCTAGTACACACCCATCCAACTCTTCGATGCCAGGAATCACCCTCAACATCGTCCAAGAAATACTATTGAGACGGGGAGATCACAATCTCGAATAGCATGGGATCAAATTTATATACGCGCGCTCTAAGGGGTGCCCCCCTCTCGGTCCCAACCGGAAACACCCATGCCCCCTGACCGGATGCCTGGCTTTAATCCAGGGCCATGGAACCAGCATCCCGGCCTCTCCTTTTTGGTGTGTACCAAGAAAGCGGTTTGCGACTTACTAAACCATATCCCTTTCGGGAAACATGTGGTAGTACAGGGAAAGGGAATGGATATGAACCAACCGATACGGGTTGGTACTGAAGATAACTCGCATGGCCTAAGACTGGCATGCTACAACACTGCCATCTTACCCATCTTCATGCCAACACATGGCCTTACATACTCACGTCCATCGACGTGTGAAATCATCGGGCTTACTTGCTCCAACAATGCATAATGAACGGTTCATCGGTATGCTCCACGCATGCCATGAAACTATCTACATGCAACCATGCCAATACACTCATCATATCAAAAGTTCGAACATGCTTGCCTGGTTCAGAGTAGTCGGAGCCTAGCTCGGTGAAGTTCGCGGTCCCGCCACCTCCGTCGGTATCTACGGTATAGAGAAAACATACGCGCTAACGTGAATACCGAGAGGTGCAGAAACAATATTTCAAATAATTTTCAAATAAATCTGATAAAAAACTAGACAAAATTTTGAAGAGAACAGAAAAAGAATCACTCAAAAATATGCTTATGATAAAAAGTTATAAGGGTTTTTGCCCAGGGACTCATCTGTAATGAAACAGAAACTTCCCAGGGTTTTTATTATAAAAACAGAAAACGTTTCGATAGAAACTACGCTGGCCCAGAGGGAAAGCGTATTCTGGCAAAAGACGCCTTCAGAAAACGATTCGATCAGAAAAGACGGAGAGGCTGACAGGCGGGTCCCATCCGTCAGGTTTAAAATTTAAAAGAGGCGGGTCGGGGCTCGCTGGCGCCCGAGGGCCGCGGTGGTCGCCGGCGGCGATCCACGACGAGGTGGGGAGATCGAAGGTTACCTCCGTGCTCAGGGTGCCATTCCGCGTTGGATGGTGGTCGAGGTGGTCGCCGGGAAGCACCACGTCGGCGGTGGCCCCTGCTCCAGCAGACGGCGGTTCAGGCGTGGATGGAGGTCGCCGGAGAGAGCTGCACAGATCAAATTGAGGAGGGGGTCAAGGATCTGGTAGCTATAAAGGGCGATGGACGGAGTTTGGGCGCCGGAGACGGCCTCACCGGAGCGAATCGAGCTGGAGGCCGAGGCAGAGCGGGGTGGCCGGAGTCGGGGGAGGAGACCTCCTCGAGGTCCTCCCAGTGACCTGGCAGGGTGTTGGTGGAGTGTAGGGGTGGTGCGTGCTCGCGGAAGGACTCGGGGTCTCCTTTTATAGGCGATCCGAGGCGGTGGCCGAGAACGGTGTTCTCCAGCGAGTGATTATGGTGGTGCAGTGCTTGGTCGGGGGAGTTTAGGAGTTGAGCACCGTCGTGGAGGTTCGCGGAGTCCATTTTGGAGCCAACGGCGTTGGTTTAAGCTTGCTGAGGTGGAGCTCGACGGAACGGGACGGCGCGGGTTCATCGGCGGCAGAGAGCACGCTCTGTGCGTGCGGCGCCACGACGGCTGTGCTACATGCGTGCGCTGGTGTGGAGGTGGACACGCGGAGCCATCAGTGGGGCTGTGCGGCGTGGAACGGCGTTGAGCCGCCGTTCTGCTCCCTGTTGGCTGCCACGGCGGTTCAGCCGCCGCGGGACACGCCGGCGCGGTCGGGTCAGAGCGCCACCGACGCCAGGAAGAAGCCAAGCGTGCGTGCGGGGCTCTGGACACGCAGACCAGGTGGCGAGCAACGTGCCAAGGGCACTGTGTGCGCGTGACTGAAGATGATCTGAAGAAATCAACACTGAAGACTGAATTTGCTGAATGTGTTTGAACAGTGCATGCAAGGTGTTCGACAGAATGATCCAGGCATGTAGGGATTTTTCCTTGGGCTGATTTTTGGTGGAGTGACTTCTCATTGCTCTAGTAGGCTGCCTGATTTTTGGTGGAATTTTTGGAGAAGTGTAGATATGAATTTCACCAAATTTGACAAATCTGGTCCAAACTTGCAGGGAGTGTAAGTTGAAAATTTTGAAAAGAAGATGAGTGGATCAAGATGGTTCTGGGTTGTGGGTGCAAAGGACTAGCCAGTAGAGTTGGTTTGAAGTCAAATCTCAAATGGAAAAGGGTACTTGCTTTGAAAATCCATCAGGCTCAAAATAATTGACAGAAAATATTTGAGAGATAAAATAAAATCCAAAACTTGTTTGGATGAGTTGGGATAGGGAATTTGAGTTGTTGACAAGGAGGGGTGAAGATGTTGGAGTGGTTTTGCCTCATGGGCAAGGTACAAGGTCATGGATGGTTTTCAATAGAATGAAAATCCCAAATCTTTTTCATAGAGTTTTTCTTAAAAAGAAAACTCCAATAAAAATCTGAGAAGGGAAACAATAGAGAGAAGGAGTTTTTAAGAAGGTCAAACCCAAGGCTTGAAGGAGAAAACAGGAAAACCCTAGTCAAGGAAAAGGAAATTTTAAGAAGGTTGTTTTACTGAAAGCCTCAAATTTCAAGGAAAATCCAGCAAGGATGTTGCAAAAACCCAAATGAAAATTTTGGAGTGTCACACGGCCCAGCGGGGAACGAGCAGCAAGCGTCCTCCCAGCACCCATCCGTGCAGCGGGATGGCCGCACCGCCACTCCGTCGCTCACCCCAGCCGGTTCTTCGTTGCACGCGCTGCGCGCGCCCTTGGAGGCTTGAGCTGCGCTCCTCATGGCGAACGAGCTCCTGCGCTACCGCCCCGTCGATGACGTCTACGAGGAGTGGCTCGACCGCGTCGCCGAGCTCGTCCGCGCCGCAGGGGGCTCTCCCGCGCCTTCCGCACCACTGCGCCGCACTCCGCCCCGCATGGGCAATGAAGCCCCGGGGGCGTTCCAGCCGCCACCTTTCCAAGAAGATGCCATGCCCCCAAGGCGCGCAGCTCCTGGGCGGAACACGCTCCGTCATGCGCCGGCCCAGCAGGAACGGAGCTGCCAAGAAGTCCCGCGACCGCAAGAGGCCGCCCGGGCGCTCCCGGCCCCGGCTCGCCGAGACCCTGCTCCAGCTCCGGCACGTCAACACCCCGCGCTTCTCCCGGCTGCGGCGCAAGGGGAGCCACAAGGCCAAGCTCTCCCTCAACCAAAACCCCCCGCGGCCACCGCTGGCTGCTGCGCCTACACCCCCGAGCTGCATAGTGTCGTGTGGCCCGACAAGTTCAAGCCGGACCTGCCTCCTCGCTACGACGGCACAACTGATCCCACGGAGTTCCTCCAGCTCTATGAGCTGGGAATCGAAGCTGCCAGCGGGGACGAGAAGGTCATGGCGAACTGGTTCCCCATGGCGCTGAAGGAAGGTGCTCGCACTTGGCTCCTGAACCTGGCCCCAGGCACGATCTCCTCCTGGGACCAGATGCGTACTCGCTTCATCGCCAACTTCCAAGGTACCCGCGACCGGCCTCCCGCCATGAGCGACATGCGCCGCATCAAGCAGTAACCTGGAGAGACCCTGCAGAAGTACATCCAGTGCTTCAACAGTGCGCGCCTCGAGATCCCCAGGGTGTCTGAAGAAGCCATCATTTCGGCCTTCTCTGATGGCGTGCGCGACGTCAAGATGAAGGAGGAGCTGGCGATGCATGAAGACCTGTGCACCTCCCTGGAGCTGTTCAACCTGGCGACGAAGTGCGCCAGAGCTGAGGAGGGACGCCTCTCCCTCCTCGAGCTGCCTGCCGCAGACCCAGAAGAGAAGAAGCCCAAGGCCAAGGACGTGAAGCGCAAGGGGGCTGCCGTGCTCGCGGCAGAACCGGACACCAAGCGGGGCAAGGATCTGCCTGTATCCTCCAGGGGCAGCCGGTACTGTGTGTACCACGACCTCCACACCCACAACACCAATGAATGCCAAGAACTCCGCACCGTGCGAGAAGAAAGAGTCGGCCGACGCCCTGACCATGTTGACCGGGGCAACGACCGAGGAGGAGGAAGGAACCCGGGAGGCTGGGAAGACCGCGGCCCACGTCCAAGCTGGCGTGAACAACCTCGCGAGGACCGCTGGCGCGACCCGCCTCGCGAGGGGGACTGGAGGCATCAGCCTCGTGAGGATCACCCTCACGGCAACCCAGGCCTGCCGCCGTTGCCACCTCAACCGAGAAGGAATGAAGACCGCCACCAAGACGAGGGGGCTGGGGGCTTCTAGGAGCCTCGCGCCATCGCCTGCATCCTGGGCGGAGCTCAAGCCCCAGCCTCTCAACGTATCTTCAAGCAGTTTGCTCGCGAAGTGAATGCAGTCCTCCCCAAGCTCGAAGCAACGCGTCCCCTCAGGTGGTCGGCCTGCACCATCACGTTCAGCTCAGCAGACCAGCTCAAGTGCGCAGCCACAACTGGAGTCCTCCCAATGCTTTGTTCCCCAGTCATCAGCAACGTTCTGGTCACCAGGACCCTCATCGACGGAGGGGCAGGGCTCAATGTCTTGTCCGTGGAAACGTTCAACTACCTCCAAGTGCCCTATGACCAGCTTCAGCCAACCAAGCCCTTCTCCGGAGTCACCGATGGTTCCACAGTCCCGATCGGGCAGGTCCGCCTCCCAGTCACCTTCGGCACCTACGACAACTACCGCACTGAGCTCATTGATTTTGACGTCGCCCACATCCGCCTGCCGTACAACGCCATCCTCGGGTACCCGGCGCTGGCCAAGTTCATGGCCGTGACTCACCATGGCTATAACGTCCTCAAGATGCCAGGAAGCGGCGGCGTCATCACGCTGCCCTGTCAAGAGAAGGATGCAGTGTGTGCTCTAGAGCGAGCCTTCCAGGCCGCGTCACTAGAAGACCCAGATCGCGGAAGCAGGAGGCTTCCTGAGACCACCCCCAAGAAGAAGAAGACAACGTCCAGCTCAGACCCTCAGGAGGCAGGCCCTTCAAGGCCCGCGTCTGCCCAGGGGGATCCTCCTTCAATTGCATAGGGAAGCGCGCCCGGTGCCCTCCTCAGGCAGGGCTCGGGGGCTCTCACCTGGAGGGGCACCGACCTCGCCAAGGTCACGAGGGAGGCGTTGGGGCACCATGTGGAGGCGTGTTTCGAAGCACGCTTCCGTCAAAAGGAAGCCAGGGGAGGAAGGTCAGACCAGCAGGAGTTTGTTAGCAAGGCCATTCAAGAACTACATGAGTCGAGGATCATGAGAGGTTGCCGTCGCCCACCAGCTGTGGCTCCCCATCCAGGCGAGGATGGTGGGCTGCGCGTCTGCGTCGACGTACCAGGGCTCAATCAGATCGCCACGACGGAGCGCCTCTGGCCCTCACAAGTAGGGCGCTGCGAAGGACCACCCCACAGCTATGTTCGCATGCCTTATGGCCTGCCGAGCGTGGCTGCGGTGTACCAGCGCATCATGAGGAGCATCTTGGAGGCGCAACAAGGCAGGCGTTCCGCAGCCTTGGCGGAGATGGAGGCTGCTCACGAGGAGCCACCAGTGCCTCCGGAGCCTCCCGAGGCCCCCGGGCCTGGGGGCTCGTCAGGATCAGCTTCCGCGGCCCACCGAGTCTGCTGCACCAACGCCACTGCACCGACGACGTCTTCAGGTGACATCTTTCAAGTTTCATTCTCAGCTGGGAGCGCCCTCCCAGGGCTGCGTCATTCCCAGGCCGCGTGGGTCTGTCCCTGCGGCATGTATCCCTTTTGACCTTCTCAGTCGCTAGCTTGCTTTGCTGGGGGCGCCCCTCAGGCTGCATCATCCCCAGGCCACTCGGGCTAGGCCCAGCGGCATGTATCCCTTCCGCGCTTATTTCCCATTATGCATCATTACTCGAGGCCGTCCGCGGCACCTCTTCTTCTTCATGTCGACCACTTGCGCGTTAAAGGGGGGTGCCTGAGCATCACGACTCAGGGCTCTTACTGGCTCTCCAGCCCTCACCCTCTGGCCTTATCCACGGCATCGCGACCTGGCATACCAGCGACGGCTGAGACAAGCTCGAGGGCCGGGACCCGAGGACGTAGAGTGCCGGCATCTAACCAGATTTTGCAGGGACACATCTCAAGGTACGGCCCAGCGCCAGGCGCAACCCGCCTAGAGGTAGGGCCTTGTGAGTCCCGCGCTGGCTCACGGGTGCCCCGACACACCTCGCCCGCTCCAACTGGCGAGCTCCTGAGCGACTAACAGTCAGCTAATCGCTGCTATGGCAACCCCGTCTTTTTTTGTGATGAATCTGCAGGGCCCATAGGGGGAACCGCGCTAGCCAAGGCCCTCACGGCGTTCCCTTCGCCCTTGCCTGCGCGAGCCGCTTGCACGTTAAAGGGGGGGTGCCTGAGCATCGCAACTCAGGGCTCCTACTGGCCCTCCAGCCCTCACCCTCTGGCCTTGTCCACGACAATGCGACCTGGCATACCAGCGACGGCTGAGATGTCACGCCCTCGATGCGGCTATATCTCCCACGTGTCGAAGCACGACTTAGAGGCATAACCGCATTGAAAGCAATGTCGCAAGTGAGGTAATCTTCACACAACCCATGTAATACATAAGGGAAAGAGATACATAGTTGGCTTACAGTCGCCACTTCACGCAATACATGAGTAAAGCATTACATCAAACAGATACAATCAAGGTCCGACTACGGAACCAAAATAAAAGAAGACTACCCCAAATGCTACATAGATCCCCGATCATCCCAACTGGGCTCCACTACTGACCAACTGAAATGAAACAACACAATGAACAAGATCTTCATCGAGCTCCTCCTTGAGCTCGGGTGCGTCACCTGCACGGTTTCATCGGCACCAGCAAGCTGGTTTTGGAAGTATCTGTGAGTCACGGGGACTCAGCAATCTCACACCCGCGAGATCAAGACTATTTAAGCTTATAGGTAGGAGAAGGTAGTGAGGTGGAGCTGCAGCAAGCGACTAGCATATCTGGTGTCTAACATACGCAAATGAGAGCGAGAAGAGAAGGCAAAAGCACGGTCGAACAACTATGATCAAGAAGTGATCCTGAAACTACTTACGTCAAGCATAACTCCAACACCGTGTTCACTTCCCGGACTCCGCCGAGAAGAGACCATCACGGTTACACACGCGGTTGATGTATTTTAATTAAGATCAACTTCGGGTTTTCTACAACCGGACATTAACAAATTCCCATCTGCCTCATAACCGCGGGCACGGCTTTCAAAAGATAATACCCTCCAGGGGTGTCCCAACTTAGCCCATTATAAGCTCTCACGGTCAACGAAGGATATTCCTTCTACCGGGAAGACCCGATCAGTCTCGGAATCCCGGCTACAAGACATTTCGACAATGGTAAAACAAAACCAGCAAGACCGCCCGCTGTGCCGACAAACCTGATAGGAGCTGCACATATCTCGTTCTCAGGGCACACCGGATAAGCTAAGCGTACAGGTACCAACATAACCCAAGTTGCCAAGGGACGGTCCCGCACGGTGCTCTAGTTTCGACCAGCACTCAGAGGAGCACTGGCCCGGGGGTTAAAATAAAGATGACCCTTGAGTCTACAGAACCCAAGGGAAAAAGTCTTAGGTGGCAAATGGTAAAACCAAGGTTGGGCCTTGCTGGAGGAGTCTTATTGAAAGCGAACTGTCAAGGGGGTCCCATAATACCGATATGACAGAAACTAGGGCGGCAAGAGTGGAACAAAACACCAGGCATAAGGCCGAGCCTTCCACCCTTTACCAAGTATATAGATGCATTCGTAATATAAAAGGTATTGTGATATCCCAACAAGTAAACATGTTCCAATCAAGGAACAACATCTCCATGTTCCAACAAGGAACAAACTTCATCTTCACCTGCAACTAACAATGCTATAAGAGGGGCTGAGCAAAGCAGTAACATAGCCAAACAACGGTTTGCTAGGACAAGGTGGGTTAGAGGCTTGGTTTAACAATATGGGAGGCATGATAAGCAAGTGGTAGGTATCACAGCATAGGCATAGCAAAAGAGCGAGCAACTAGCAAGCAAAGATAGAAGTGATTTCGAGGGTATGGTCATCTTGCGTGAGATCCCGCAAGGAAGAAGAACGAGTCCATGAAGGAGACAAACGGACGAAGTCGAACGAATCCTCACAACTCCGGAACGAAACCGAAGCTAACGAGAAGCAACCCGGAAAGAAGCAAGCAACATAGTAAACAACCATCACATAAACATGGCATGATGCACAATCAAGTATGATGCATGTCCGGTTTAATGAAGCATGGCATGGCAAAGTGCACAAACAATACTACAAATTAAGTGGAGCTCAATATGCAACGAGTTGCATATTGGCAAAACACCACATTTAATTATTTAGTTCTCTCTCGTATATATATCCAACAATATTAAATGTTGTTAAACATGGAAAGAGGTGAAACATATGAAAAAATACCTATCTAGGCAAATTTAAATGAGGCCGGAACAACAAACAACAAGTCCGGAAAATCCTCATGTGCATATTTTAGATTTGGTACTGTTCTTCCCTAAACCATATTTTAATGTTGTTAAACATGCAAAGCAAGTACACCATGATAAACTAGGCAATTTTCCACCCCATTTACATATAAAGTTTATTTAAATCCGAGTTACGGTTAATTAGTTATGAATTAAATCATTTTAACATGGCATTTATACAAATTAATGCAAACAACAAATTAAACATTTTAAACATGGATGCATGTAGCATATTATGAAACTAGACAGAATTCTAAGCATTTTACATATATAAAACATTTTAATATGATGCACGGTTCATGAGTTATTATATGCATGAAGTTCAAGGGTTTTTTCTGCAAAACTGCACTCTCTGGAAAATAGCTAAAACGCAGAACAGGGAAAAAACAATACATGGGCTGAAACTGGCTGGCCGATAGTGTACAGGAGAGGGACTGGAGGGGTCTGCTCACATTGGGCCTTGAGGCCGAATCTGGAGCTGGGCTAGGGGCGCTGGGATGAGGCAGCCCACGCAGCAGGACGACGCGTCCACGACGCGGGCGAGCGGGTGGTCAACGCGGCTTGACCCGAGCGCTGGCGCTGGACTTGCGAAGGCACGGGCGAACGGGCACCTCGTCCTCTGCTCGTCAGGAAGCCGAGCAGCGGCGGCGCCGGAGGGGGCTTGGCGCGGCGGGACATCGCAGGGAGGACCGGATCCAAGGCGGGGAGGCTCGACGGGAAGCAGGGGTGGCTGGATCTGGGCGAGGACGGCGTTCTCCGGCAAGGTGGCATGCGAGCGGAGCTGAAGAAGGCAGCGCCTATCCTCTGTTCAACGAGGGAGAGAGTTTCAGAGAAAAACAAAATGGGGAGGAAGGGAAATACAGGGGAGGAGAGGAGCGGGACGAGGCCGGTCCTGGTCGTGGTCGCCGGAGGGCGCGGCCTGCGGGGTCCTGCTGGTGGCTCTCGTCTCCGGCGATGGTCGCTGATGAGGAGCTCGAGGAGGAGGGGCGGTCGAGGTGGTGACGAGGACGGGTTGCAGGTTCGCGGGAGGTAGCACGACACGGCGGCGGGGAGGTCGTCCATGGCACCTTGGAGGTCGAGTGGGTCGGGTACTTGACGGATCTGGCGAGGGGTAGCACCGTCTTAAGCTCCTGGTGGCCGACGGCTTGGTGTTACCTGTCCATGGTGGGGAGAGGGACATGGACATGACAGAGAGGGGGATCGAGAGCAGGTAACAGAGGAGGCAGGGAAAAAGGGCGGCGTTGGGGACCTGCTGGTCACCGGAGCTTGCTGGGGGTGGCGGAACGGCGGTGAGGCCGAGCAGAGGAGGCGCACGGGAATGGAGCTGCGGCGCTCGATGGATTGGCTGGGCGAGGGGATCGAGGGAGATTGAGTGAGGGGATCCCGATGTGGAAGATGAGACACGGGGTGGCGGCGGCAGAGAAAAGATGGATGTGACATCTCCCTAAAATCTAGGGTTTGGTCTGATTTGGTTAGGGGCTGCCCATTATATATAGTAGGTGGCTAAAATGAGAGGGGATTTGAGCCTCAAGATTTTGATCGGACGGCTTCGGATGGTCTAAACAAAGAACGGATGATGTTTAGGATATCTCGGGATTGCTCCGGACCCACTGATCATGACCGTGCGACTCGGGTTCGGGGAAGTTTCGGACGCGCGCGAGAGGTCAAGAGAGGTCAAAGAGGACAAGGGCCTGACAAAAAGACAACGGAGGCAAAGCGAGAAAGGGCAACTGCGAACGGCTACGAGTTTTAAAAACAATGACGACAACGAGTGCCGATGCTATGCGGATGATGCAATCCTGAATGCAACAAGCAAATAAATAACACAACTGACACGCAAAACAAGCGTCGGTCTTGGGCCGTTACATGAGACCAGCTCGAGGGCCGGGACCCGAGGACGTAGAGCAGAAAAGGGGAGCAGAGGCGAGGGAGAAGGGGCACGGGAGGACCTCGGCCAGCGACTCCACTCAAGCTACCCCTGGACCCGGCGGCACGCTGAGGGCAATCACCGATCCTCAAGATAAGTCACCATCCAAAGCATTGGATACCGTGGCACTACCCCCGCACCTAGAGCGACTCCGTACTAGCGACGTTGCTTCCCTTTCTCACCCAGCGACGGCTGCTTGGGCGCCAAAGGGGACCTCCTGAGCATCGCGACTCAGGGGCTCTTACCGGACCCCGGGTCGCTCACCTCCTGGCCTTGACCACGGCATCGCGACCTGGCATACCAGACACGACTGACGCCGCCTTGGGACTGGGACCTGTCGACACAGAGCACCAAGCCATCGCGAGGTGCGAAAGGGGGAACCAAACTATGACGGAATTCGCAATTCACACAAATCCATAGCAAGGGTTACATATTAACAACAAGGATCACAGCCACCTTACAAGCCCCTATGGGGCACAATGTGATTCCTCGCAGGGAACGAATCCGAAAAGGTGCTAATTACACGCGCCCCTGCAAAAGATGCCATCATCAACAGTGGGCCGGCAGGCACCGACGCCAACCCCATCCAGATCAGGATCGACGGCGACCAAGCGAGCCTGCCCTGCTCCGGGAGCGGCGCTAGCTCGCGGGCTCGTAGCTGTCGTCACTCGTCTCCGGCGTCGCTAAGACCTCACTGGGATCGCTGGATTCTCCGGCGCTCCCGTCGCTTGCGGAGCTGTCCAGGGGGTGATTGGCGGGCCCAGCCATCGCCGTGGCAGGGTCCTGGCCGCCTCCCCCGGGGCAGCACTCCAGCCGGCGATCGCTCGCGTCGAAGACCTTGAAGAACATCACCGAAGCGCCGTCGTACTCCAGGTGGATCGTGAGGGCGCCCTTCGTTCTGCAGCACCGAGCGATTTCACCCCAGCCACGAGTCATGAAGACCTCGCCCGGGGCGGTGATCGCAACCTCTGCCCCGGTCGCAGGAGTGCTGCAGTCGGCGTGCTGTAGCCATAGCTCCAGGAGTCTCCCCTGCTGGAAGGCGGAGGCAAAGAAGGGAGGAAGGTGGATCCAAGTCCGCGGAGGCATGGCGGCGTGGAGCACGAGCTCGCGGGAGGAGCCCTCAGTGTGGACTCCAGGAGGAACAACCAACACCTTCGTGACCCTCCAGCGCCGCCGACGGCGCTGGCCGAGGGGATCGACATCTCCTCTTCCAGAGCCCTCGGCGTGGGCATACAGGGAAGCGGGAACCCCGGCGGAGACCGCTCGTACCAAGGCCTCAGCACCACTAGGCGGTTCTCCTTGTCTCGGCCGGGCAAGGCATGTCGTTTCTTCGGCGGGAGCGGGTCAGGTACCTCTTGAGGAGCCTTTCCCTTCTCCGCCGCAGAGAACCGGCGAATCGGAGCCATCACACCAAGACGGAGCAAGAACTGAGGCGGGGGAGGAAGCAAGAAGAGATGGACTAGAAGGGCACGCGCGGTGTCGTACTTATCGCCGGCGGAGGCCAACCGCCGGCCTCCACGATCACAGGTAATCATGACATGGTTTGCATGCAGGGACTTGTCCAATCCGCGCGATCGTCGAGGCGTCGTGGGGAAGTGGAGACACCCACGTCCAATCAACCGCCACGCGGCGCCCGAGGTCGCAGGCTGTTAGGGCCCGCGGCGCTTCGCCCTTGCCCGTTCGCCTCTCGGCACGGCCAAGTCCGTGCGCGCCTTGGGCCCGGGGGCTACTGTCGGCGTTCTGGGAATGGGGGTCCCCAGACTTGCCTGCCTGCAGCCTGCGGCGTGGCTCGAGTGGGGGCCCAACATGGCCCATCTTTATCAACACAAGGCTCAAGACCCTCGCGAGGGGCCAAGCCTCGCGAGGCGGACGATACGACGCTTCCTCCAGCACGGCCTCCTTAGGCTGGCTCGCGAGGAGGCGGAGAGATCAAGGTGGGGTACCTCACGAGGTGCCCATGACGCAAGCCATGACGACCAAGGGTGCCAGGCGGGCGCCAGCCCGCGCAGTGTCCTCCCTTTCCTCTTTGGTGCAAAGGGGGCAAGCGCAGGCGAGAGGATCAAGCAAAGGCACCCGTTTCGGTGCAACGAGACCAAGACCAACTCCGCGACAAGGAGGAAGTCACTCTGGAGCCCAAGCCGGCGTCATCACCAGAGCCTTTGGCAGGCGAAGACCAACTTTAGTCAGGATAAGTGTACCAGATGTTCCCCTTCAAATTGGCCAATTGTTGGCGCCCTTCCCGCTCAATATTTGGGAAGAGGCCCAGGGCCTTTGCCTATAAATAGGACCAGCCACCCACAGAGTAGAGGGGATGATGGAACGGGAGAGAGGCATCTCATTCAGTATCTAGAGCAAGTAGAGAGAGAAAGAGAAGGGCGATCGAACTCCCCCTAGCAGTTCATCCCCTAACCAAGAACAGACCCTCGCGAGGTCGTTCTCCCTTGTACTGTTGTTCCTCATCAGCCCAAGAGGCGATCCACCCACCACACTGGAGTAGGGTATTACACCACAATGGTGGCCCGAACTAGTATAAACCCTGTGTCTCATGTGTTGTTCCTGCAGTAGTTTAGATCCTTACGAGACGGAGAGGTAGAGGGTTTGATCTTCGCGCGCACCCCAGAGTTCGAACCTTAAGGGTCTGCCGGAACCCCAGAATACGACAAGGGCCGTTCACCACGCCGCCCTCGTTGGCAGCCACGATCACGCCGTCGTTGTCTGAAGTGAAGGCCCTGACAAGAGCATCCACATTGTCTTCCACCTAGTGCGCCAGGTCGTCTCGGACGGCCTGGGGGACTAGGGCGATGGCGGCGTCGAAATCGAAGTGGGGATCCATGTTCCTGAGGTGGCTGAAGACGCGAGAGAAGGCGCGCCCGAGCAGGGCGCGGCTCCTCTCCTCCACCAACCTGTCAGCCCTGTCCGACCGCGCCTCCAGCTGCGTTACCACGTGGGTGAAGAACTAAAGGTTGCTAGCGTAGTTGACTGCGTGCGGCTCGCCAACAGCCGCCTCGCATATGTTGCCCAAGGTTGTGTTGGCTCTCTCCTGGAGCGTGGTGAGCATGGGGCCGTGCTCATGCTCCAGGATCCGCCGCTGGCGTATCTCGTCCGCATTCTGGCGCGCGACGGCCTCAGCCTCCTCCACCCGGTGGCGAAGAAGGAGCACCTCGGCCTAGGAGGTGGTTGACTCCCCTTGCGCCACCTCAAGGGCGGCGCGAAAAGCATCGGCCCGCCGCGTCGCTTCCTCCAGCTTGGCCCTCAATGCAGCAGTCCTACCTTCAGCCTCGACCCGGATCAACCCCAGCCTCTCCTCGAACTCGCGCTCGAGGTTCAAGCGCGCCATCGCCACCCGACGTCCGACCTCCTCCAGGACACGGGCTTCCCGTGCAGCGACATCATCCTCCGCCTGCGTCACCAAGCGCTCCCTCATCTCCAAACGCTCGTACTCGCGTGCATGTTCGGCGGCTTCCAGCGTCAGCGCCTCCTCACGCTTCTGGAACTCTACTGGGTTGCCAGAGGCCACCTTCATCGACGCGAGGGCTGCCTCATGCAGATCCACTTGCTCCTCCAGTGAGTGGCACCGGTCCAGGAGCTCCCGCGCACGCTCCTCCGCCGCCTCTCGCCGTCGGTCAGCTTCCCGGGCCTCCTCAGCGGCCCGAGATTGGGCCTCCCGAGAGGCCACCAGTGATGCCTTGGCCTCTTTGTCGTCAAGGTCGCGCTGATGGTGCGCAAGGGCGATGGCGCCCTCCAGCTCGCGCCTCTCTGCAGCCAGGCACAGGCCCTCGGCCTCAATACACGCGTCTTCATCAGCAAGCTCCTCACCAAGTAGGTTCACCGCATCAGCCGCCCTCTGAAGGAATCCTTGGCGAAGAGAGCGACGCTCCTAGATGCGCTCGAGCACGTCTTCCACACCATCATCTGCCCCAAGCAAGCGTCGGGGGCCATGAATTAGCGCTCCCCCTCCGGGCAGGGGGCTGGGGGCTGGCACCCTCGCGACGGCCGGGCACGCCACGCCAGAAGCCCGGCCTGGAGCCAGCCCGTCCCCAGATGAAGAGCGCAGGGAGCGCCTCAGCCGATCGCAGTCCACGACCATGCGAGAAGCCCACGGCAGGCTGGCTATGCCGCGAGAAGGCTCGTGAATGAGGATCGCGAGGTGCGCAGGGCCTCGATGCGCGTCGGGATGGTTCGCCTCTCCGATCGCCCTCACCACAAGGGCTCTACTGCTCGGACTGCTTGAGGATGGTAGAGGGGGCGAAGCCAAGGGGGATAGCACCTCAGCCATCTCCGCGAGCTCGGTTGGAAGGGGCCTGCGGGGCAAGGATCAGTAAAAGCAACAGAAGGATTGGGAGCTGGAAAAGGAGAAGGCTTACTCATCAGTTGCGAAGTAGTTCCTACGCTTCAGCAGGCGACAAGGGTAATCCTCGCCCAGGGCCTCCCTTCTCTTCCGGAGGGCCTCAAAGTCCACGCGGAAGCGGCCCAAGAGTTGAGCGCAGGGATCAACCTGCGATGAGGACGAAGCGTCAAGACGATCCGCGTCAGAGGCGCCTTCCTGATGCGGACTGCCAGTTGCCTCGCCAAGAGAAGCGGCTGGCGCCTCAGGGGCCTCAACCGCAGGCACTGAGGGTAGCTGCTTGCCGCCCTCAGCCTCAGCGGCACGGGCACCAAGAGCTGCTCCCTCATGAGCATCGCCCGGCGCTGTCACCCCGCCGGGAGCCCCCTCGGCCTCTAGCGCCTCATGCCTCCCTGCTCCGCCACTTGAGGAAGAGTCGCCTTGGCTGACTGGAAGGGCAGTCACCATCACTGGGTTCTCGCGAGGCCCCTGGAGGCCGGCGGGGCGCGGCCCCCAGTCATCAAAGATAGGCATCTGATTCACAAAATCGCCCCTGTTCTGGCAGAGGTACAGCAAGGCCCCTCCCTGCTGGATGCTTCCAGGGCTGGGGTCCCCAGTCAGGATCAAGAGCACTGTCCTCAGCACTTCAGGCGTCAGGTCATCTTCCTGGAGGCTCATACGATCATCACGCCCGTTGAAGGCCCACATCCGGCAGGAGTGGCGTTGGAGAGGAGGAATGCGGCGTAGCAGGAACTCCTTCACCACCTTGGGCGCTGTCACGCCAAGCGACCTCAAGAACGCGAAGCGGTGCTAGACGAAGACGAGCCGGGGGCTCTCGAGCGTCTCCTGGCCCCAGCCCGAATTGGGGACAGCAGGCGAAGTTGGCTCCGATAGCAGGGGGTTGGGCACCCCTACATCCACATACAGCCATTGCTCGCCGAACCCAGCCGCAGGCGGAGGGAGCCTGAAGTCAATCCCTGAGGCCGCCGTCTCAGATGCGGCAGCGAAGCTCATGCACGCCGACCATTGGGTAGGGTCGACAAGGCACAGAGAGAAGAAGTGGCGCAGCAAGGCAACCAAAGGAAGGATGCCCATCATTGCCTCGCAAACAAAGGCGAAGACCGAAAGAAGGGTGATGGATTCAGGACCCAGATGCATCATGTGGAACTGATAGTGGGAAAGCACGGCATTGAAGAAATCAGAAAAGGGGGGAACCAGACCCGCCCACAGGGCGTCATCAAAATACTGGACCTTGGTGATTATCCTATCGATGGAGAAGTGAGACGCGGGCCAGGCCGTCGTCCTCCCGCATTCATTGAAGATAGTGGCCAGAGCTGAGCTGACCTTGCCCAAGCCCTCTCGATTGATTATAATTGACTCGGCGACGGCGGGGGACGCCAACGGCGGCGAGCAAGGCGGAGGCATGGGTTTCTTCCCTCTTCCCTTCTTCGTCGGAGCCATGGCGATGGGAAGGGGGGGAAGGTTCGAGACTGGGTTGAAAACAGAAGCTGGAGTTCGAAAGGAGGAAGGATAGAGGGTGCTCGAGCAACAGAAAGGGGAGCGGCTGTGTACGACTACGAGTCCGCCTAGCATGGCGCAAAATAAGGGGGTGTGGGGGAACAGTGCCGCCCACGTCCAATCAACCGCCACGCGGTGCCAAGGCCGCAGGCTGTTAGGGCCCGCGGCGCTTCGCCCTTGCCCTTTCGCCTCCCTGCACGGCCAAGTCCGGGCGCGCCTTGGGCCCGGGGCCTACTGTCGGCGTCTGGGAACGGGGGGTCCCTAGACTTGCCTGTCTGCGGCCCATGACGTGGCTCAAAGGGGGCCCCAGCACGACCCATCTTCATCAACACAGACCCAAGCCTCGCGAGGGGCCGAGCCTCTCGGGGCGGACGACACGGAGCTTCCTCAGGCACGGCCTGATCAGGCTGGCTCGCGAGGAGGCGGAGAGATCAAGGCGGGGTACCTCACGAGGTGCCCGTGATGCAAGCCATGACGACCAAGGGTGCGAGGCGGGCGCCAGCCCGCGCAGTGTCCTCCTTTCCTCTTTGGCGCAAAGGGAGCAAGCGCAGGCGAGAACATCAAGCAAAGGCACCCGTTTCGGTGCAACAAGACCAAGACCAACCCAACGGCAGGGAGGAAGTCATTGTGGAGCCCAAGCCAGCGTCACCACCAGAGCTTTGGCAGGCGAGGACCAACTTTAGTCAGGATAAGTGTACCAGATGTTCCCCTTCAAAATGGCCAATTGTTGGCACCCTTCCCGCTCAATATTTGGGAAGAGGCCCAAGGCCGTTGCCTATAAATAGGACTAGCCACCCCCAGGGTAGAGCAGATCGGAGACAGGGAGAGAGAGAAGGGTGACTGAACTCCTCCTAGCAGTTCATCGCCCCAGCCAAGAACAGACCCTCGCGAGGCTGTTCTTCCTTGTATTGCTCATCATCATCAGCCCAAGAGGCAATCCACCACACCACAAACTGGAGTAGGGTATTACACCACAACGGTGGCTCAAACCAGTATAAACCATGTGTCTCTTGTGCTGTTCTTTCCGTAGCTTAGATCTTAGCAAGGCGGTGGGGTGCAGGTAGGTAGAAGGCGAAATCTCCGCGTGCACCCCAGTGTTTGAACCTCAAGGGTCTGCCGGAACCCGAAATCCGATAGTACTGAGACCAGAACACCTTCTCCGTCGAGCTGCCTTCCTCGGCTCGGTAGAATGCGGCGGCATCGGATACGCTGCGGGGAAGATCTGCAAACGCCCCTGGAGAACTCCGGATTCGGGTAAGTAACAAGTAGTTTACATTTATATGTCTGCTTTGCATAGAGAATGCCTTACCCGCCGCTATCTTTTTCAGCGCATCCAATTCCTGGAAGGCCTTCTGGGCTTCGGCCTTGGCAGACTTGGCAGTTTCAAGGGCCGTGGCAAGCTCGGGCGCTCGCGTCTTCGAGTCCAGCTCCAAACTCTCATGTTCTTTCATGAGAGACTGAAGCTCTTGCCGCACCTTGCCGACCTGGGCCTCAAATTTCTCTCGCTCGGTGCGCTCCGTGGCCGCTCTCTTCTCGGCCTCGGACAGCGCCTGCTTGAGGGTCGCCACTTCAGTCGTGGCCCCTATAATAAGTAGTACAATCCTGTCATTTTTTTTGCAATTGCATCTTTTTTGTATATATTTTTCTATAAGGTATCTCTTACCTTCTTTCTCCTCGAGCTGCCGCTCGGCAAGGCCGAGCTCTTGCTTGGTCCGCTCGAGGCCCTGCTTCAGGGCACCCACCTCTGTAGTCAGTGCGGCGGTGGCTAGGAGCGAAGCCTGCATACGTATATTGACTCCTTTTTTGTTAGACTCCTGCGAAACTTAATAGATCCTCTATTTGGCTTTTTTTCCGAACGCCAAATAGAGCATCAGGGGCTACTGTCTATGTGGTAATATTTTTACATATTTTTACTTACCTCGAAGCCTGTTAGAAGGCTGGCACAAGCTTCAGTCAGTCCGCTCTTGGCGGACTGAACCTTCTGGACCACCGTACTCATAATAGCACGGTGCTCCTCGTCGATGCAGGCGCCGTTAAGCACCTCCAGCAGATTGTCCGGCACCTCTAGCTGGACGGAGGCTGCCGGCTCAAAAGGCTTGCTCCTCTTAGAAGGAGTTCGCCTACCGCGGTCCGGAACTATTGAGGATTCCCGCGCGGTGTCCGTCGATGGAGCCCTCGGGGGTCTTGTCCCCTTTACTCCTGGAGTCCGGGAGTTCGCCTCGCCGCTCCTCCAGGATCACCTCCTCTTGCCCCGGAGCTTGTCGCGACGCCACTTCGGCGTCGTCCGCGGTGCGGGGGGAGACTGCGGGCAGAACTGAGTTCACGTCCGATGAATCCAGGGAGCCGCTCGACGACTCGTCGAGTCTGGCCCAGGGTGGCCTGCATAATTATATTCGACATTAGGGAAAGGTTGAGCAATAATAGGGATATTATGAGTTACTCTGGTATCAGAATACTTACGATTTCGCCGGATGCTTGGCCCTGTCCGGCCACTCCTCTTCGTCCTCATCGGTGTCGGGGGAGTAGTCCGTTGGAGGGGTCTTCCTTTTCCTGGACCCTTCGGCCTCCCCTGTTGTGGCGGCCTTCCTCTTCTTTCCTACCCCCGCTGGAGGGGGAGAGGTTTCTTCTTCCTCCTCCTCGTCTTCACGGGAGGAGAGCGTCTCGGATCCGTCGGACGACGAATCAGACACCACCACATGACAGGAACTCTTTCGAGTCCCCGTGGCCTTCTTCTTCTTCGCCTTCTTCTCTGGCACCACGTAAGGCGCCGGAGCTAGCAGCTTCAATAAAGGAGTGTCTACTGGGTTTTCGGGCAAAGGAGCCGGACAGTTAATTGGTCCGGACTTCACCTGCCATTCCTGTCAAAGGTAAGGGAGTTTAGATCCCGCATAGAGTCAAACTATGAGAAACAAATGTCATGTAAAAGGTAAAGACAACTCACCGCGCTAGCCGAGCGCTGCGTGTTGAATCCGTGATCCTCGGATGCGGATGCAGGAGCCTCGGCGCCTTTGAAAAGCACCTTCCAGGCATCTTCATACGTCGTATCGAAGAGCCTATTCAGGGTTTGGTGCTGCGTCGGGTCAAACTCCCACAGATTGAAGTCCAGTTGTTGACACGGGAGGATCCGGCGGACGAGCATAACACGTACTATATTGACAAGCTTGAGTCGCTTGTTCACCAGGGACTGGATGCATGTTTGCAGTCCGGTCACCTCTCCCTCGTCGCCCCATGACATGCCCATCTCTTTCCAGGACGTGAGCCGCATAGGGGGTCCGGACCGGAACTCAGGGGTTGCGATCCATTCCGGATCGCGCGGCTCGGTCATGTAAAACCACCCTGACTGCCACCCCTTCAAGGTCTCCACAAAGGAGCCCTCGAGCCATAGGACGTTGGCCATCTTGCCCGCCATGGCGCCTCCGCACTCCGCTTGGCTGTCGCGCACCACCTTCGGCTTGACGTTGAAACTCTTGAGCCAAAGGCCGAAATGGGGGCGGATGTGAAGGAAGGCCTCGCACACGACGATAAATGCCGAGATGTTGAGGATGAAGTTCGGGGCCAGATCGTGGAAATCCAGGCCATAGTAGAACCTGAGCCCCCGGAGAAATGGGTGGAGAGGAAAGCCCAGTCCGCGGAGGAAGTGGGGGAGGAATACAACGCTCTCATGGGGCTCTGGGGTGGGGAGAAGCTGCCCCTTTTCAGGGAGCCGGTGCGCGATGTCTTTGGACAAGTATCCGTCCTTCCTCAGCTTTTTGACATGGCCCTCCGTGACGGAGGAGACCATCCACTTGCCTCCCGCTTCGGACATTGCTGGAGAAGGTTGAGGTGGGAAGTGCGGGCTTGGGCGCTGGAGCTCGGGCGCGCAGAAGATGGATAGGCAAAGGAGGAAGAAGGTGTGGGTAAAAAGGTGGATCCTTATCCCCTTATATGGGCGGATGCGGCTATGCGTCCCCACCAGCCTAGTAAAACTCGCTTGCCTCCCAAGCGCCGTGATAAATGGCGCGGTTGGGTTACCCACGCCCGTATTGATGAGAATCCCGTAAATGGGGGACACGATCTCTGCTTTGACAAGATGTGCCAAGGAAACCGCCTCGCAAAACACACTGAGGTGGAGAAGTGAAAACGATTCGAATAAAGGCTTGGCCGTAGTGTGATGTCACGCTACGGAATACGTCAGCAGATTAGATTTGTGTTAATTTTATTCTTTGTATGGCAATATGTGGAAACTTATTTTGCAGAGCCGGACACTATCCTTGGTGTTTAAAATATTTTATGAAGAGCTTGAAGGAGGAACCCGCCTTGCAATGCCGAAGACAATCTGCGCGCCGGACTCGTCGTCATTGAAGCCTGGTTCAGGGGCTACTGAGGGAGTCCTGGATTAGGGGGTGCCCGGATGGCCGGACTATACCTTCAGCCGGACTCCTGGACTATGAAGATACAAGATTGAAGACTTCGTCCCGTGTCCGGAAGGGACTTTACTTGGCGTGGAAGGCAAGCTTGGCGATGCAGATATTTAGATCTCCTACCATTGTAACCGACTTTGTGTAACCCTAATCCTCTCTGGTGTCTATATAAATCGGAGGGTTTTAGTCCGTAGGACAACAACTCCAACATACAACAATCATACCATAGGCTAGCTTCTAGGGTTTAGCCTCCTTGATCTCGTGGTAGATCTACTCTTGTACTACCCATATCATCAATATTAATCAAGTAGGACGTAGGGTTTTACCTCCATCAAGAGGGCTCGAACCTGGGTAAAACTTCGTGTCCCTTGTCTCCTGTTACCATCCACCTAGACGCACAGTTCGGGACCCCCTACCCGAGATCCGCCGGTTTTGACACCGACACCAGGCCCTGCGGCGACGGCAGCCTGACACCGCAGCCGAACCAGTGAACCCTCGTACTCCTCTTCGTGTGGGCTTCCACTGCCGCGTCGTCCCCTTCCTAGGCCTCGCCGTCGTCCACCGCCGTGGTGCTCTCCGCGCGGCGTGGTCAACGTGGTTGAGGAACGACTTCCATCCGAAGAGTACTGTACGTGGAGAGGCTGACAGCTTGGTCCATGGCCATAACCCAGTTTTTTTGTGATTTGCCAAGTAAGTCGCTTTGTCAGGCCTGTTGGGCTGCAAATCTTTCAAGACGAGGAGAGCTTTCATTCGGCTGGCCGAGAAAATGGCCCGTCAGTAACGAGAAATGGGTTGTACATTTTTAAAACCCATCAAACCAGCAATTAGTTTCAAGATTTTAAATTACATTAATTTTTATGCGTGGAGAATTTGTTGGATTTATATTGATATACATTTATTTTTTAAATCAGTTTGAATGTGAGTCGAAATTTCGGCATTAAAAACAGTTCGAACCACACCGAAATATGCTAAATTTCGCTTAATTTTCTAACTGTGGCCACAATATGGGCTGTAATGCTAACAAAAAGAATATGGGCTCCACAAAAACCTTAAGAATTAGCAAATGGGCTGAAAATTATTAGAAATAATGGCAGATGGGTTGTATGCTGTTTTCCACAGATTTGAGGCTTTCCTAAAAAAAGGTTGACGCACACGCACTGACTGTTGGATGTCCATCCAATGGCCGTCGTGCTTATTCAATCTCTGCTCTTCCTGCTCTAGCCACTCAAACAAGCGCCAGCGGGACTGCCTGCTCCCTCCTCCCCGTGGCCGGCTGTACTGTCGTGCAGGCCTCACCGCCCCATCGTACTCCCATCGCTGGCCTAGCCATCCCTCTACTCACCCACACCTGCTGTTATTCTCCGGCAATGGCAAACGAACCAGTAAACCCTCGTACAGTTGTACTCCCCTCCGCGTGGGAAACAACTGCCGAGTCTTCCCTACCTCCGAGTCATACCCTTCCTAGGCCTCGTCGTCGTCCACCGCCGTGGTGCTCTCGGCGCGGCGTGGTCAATGTGGTCAAGGACCGACTTCCATCGGAAGAGTACTGTGCGTGGAGGCACTAACAGCTGTGTCCACGGCCGCAGCAAGGAAGTGCCTCCTTATTATGCGCAAAATAATTATTCCTCCACTTGACAGCAGGGACCCACCGGACGGGCCACCATATTTTGCGAAAAAAACATTTCCCCCTGACTGCTGGGACCCACCAGCTACACCTTCGCACGCAAGGAAGTGTGTCCGGGCAAAAAAAACAATTCGCCCCCCCGACTGCTGGGACACACCGGCTACATCTTCGCACGCAAGGAAGTGCATCACAGTCGGGACCCACCTGTTCGAAGCGTACGTAGCGTTGTCATTCTGGTCGCGAACATGTACGTACAAATATTCTGGTGGATGTAGAGGCACGCACGTGTCATAGTAGAGGCACCCACGTAGCATGTACACATACATACAGCGGCCAGGGTGCAAGAAAGAAAATACGGCCACGTACGTACATACGGGCAGGGTCTCGAACGCCTACTCGCGCATAAGTACGGCCAGGGCTCGTGTACATGGCTGGATCGGAACAGAGAAACAACGTCGTCGTCGTGTTCATGGGGAGGCAACGGAATGCGTCGTGTTCATCGGGAGGCAACGGAATGCGTCGTGTTCATGGGGAGGCAACAGAATGCGTCGTGTTCATCGGGAGGCAATGGAACGCATGGGAGCCAACCGGCTGGGTCGGAACGGAATCCGTGGTCGTGTTCATCGGGAGGGCTTGGACGGAATAGGCGATGGAAACGAGGCCTGGCGTACCGCAGAACGGAGGAAACGGCCTTGTGTTCGACCGGCCATGTTCGAAACGGGATCCTGTTCATTGCGAGGGGTCTGGCGTACCACAAAACGAAGGAAACAGACCTCCTACGTTCGAAACGGGGGTGCTGTTGATCAGGAGGGGTGTGGCGTACCACAAAACGGACGAAACGGACCTCCTATGTTCGAAACGGGTATCGTGTTGACCGGGAGGGGTGTGGCGTACCGCAAAACAGAGGAAACAGACTTGTGTTGGAGCCCTCCACCGTCTACTGTTCATCCATCCCTCCACACCATGGGGTCCTATTCGACCACCCCTCCACGGGCACCCCTCCATCATCTATTGTTCATCCAGCCCTCCACCACACCACGGGGTCCTGTTCATCCGGAGGCAACGCCACCGCTCACTGTTCATCCAAACCCCCCGCAACGCTCACTGTTCATCCCATCGATCAGCTTCAGTTAGCAGTAGTAGCGAAGGAATCGCTCGATCGGGTTTAGTTAACAGTCGTCGATCGATCGCTCGGGTTCAGTAACGCGTAGCCTGCAGTGCAATCGCTTGGGTTTAGTTAGAGCCCAACGCCTCGCTCGGTTTCAGTTAGAGCCAACGCCTCACATAGACATGCATACGTGTACGGGAGAAACGCGCATCGCTCGGTCGCCGACCTCCCACCGTAACTGGGAACTGCCCGAAATTTTCCTCCCCCTCGCTTCTACCACGGTTTTTTACGTCATGGACGGCCCAAAGAATGTCATGCAGCTGCGTCTCCGGCCCGCCCAGGACGATATGCCCATTTTCTGTCATGATTTTTTCTCATAGAAGTAGGAGCCCACCACATCTATGATGATACCGGGTTTTGTCACAACTATCGTCATAGAGGTATGACAGAAAAAATTTCATTCCGCCCAAAATGTCACGGATGTGTCTTATTTTTGTAGTGTTTTACCTCGTCGGCTGTAAAGTTCATGCTGTTGTCAGTGATGATGCTGTGGGGGACGCCATAACGGTGTACGACCCCAGATATGAAGTCTATCACCGGTACGGATTCAGCCGTTTTAACGGTTTGGCTTCTATCCATTTGGTGAATTTATCCACCATGACCAGTAAGTATTTTTTCTTATGTGTTCCCCCTTTGAGGGGTCCGACTATATCAAGCCCCCAGACCGCAAAGGGCCAAGTGATGGGGATTGTTTGGAGAGCGGTAGGAGGCATATGTCTTTGGTTTGCAAAAAGCTGGCAACCGACGCAACGTTGGACTAGATCCTGTCCGTCTGCTCGGGCCGTTGGCCAATAGAAACCTGTATGGAAGGCCTTGCTTACAAGGGCCCGAGCTGTGGCGTGATGGCCGCCGAGTCCAGCATGGATTTCTGCCAAAAGCTTCCGCCCTTCCTCTTCGGAGATGCACCTCTGAAGGACTATGCAGCTTTTCTTATAGAGCTCTCCCTCGTGGACCTTGTAGGCTTTAGATCGCCGTACTATGCAGTGTGCCTCATTTTGGTCCTCGGGTAGTTCCTGCCTGGTTAGATAGGCCAGGAATGGTTCTGTCCAAGGGGCGATGACGACCATTATCACGTGGGATGAAGATGTTATTTCGATGGCAGAGCCTCCAATTGTGTCAGAGTGTTCGGTATCTGGTGTTGTGGCTGGGTCCGGACTATTGTTACTGGTGTCCCCTTCCCATACCACGGATGGCTTAAACAACCTTTCCAAAAAGATCTCCGGTGGGACAGCGTCGCGCTTCGCGCCAATACGGGTGAGGATATCCGCCGCCTGATTGTTTTCCCGAGCCACATGGTGGAATTCAAACCCCTCGAACCGAGCTGACATTTTGAGTACGGCGTTGCGATATGCCGCCATTTTCGGATCCTTGGCATTGAAGTCTCCATTTATTTGAGATATTGCGAGGTTCAAATCCCCACGCACCTCCAGGTGTTGAATGCCCATGGAAACTGCCATCCGGAGAACATGTAATAGGGCTTCGTATTCGGCTGCGTTGTTGGAGTCTGTGTATAGTATTTGGAGTACGTATTGGACTGTATCTCCGGTGGGGGACGTTAGTATGACGCCAGCCCCCAGACCAGCCAGCATTTTAGAGCCGT
The DNA here is from genome assembly GCA_032464435.1 of Aegilops umbellulata. Lineage (NCBI taxonomy): Eukaryota > Viridiplantae > Streptophyta > Magnoliopsida > Poales > Poaceae > Aegilops > Aegilops umbellulata. Next base: position 150,755,736 of record CP136058.1, on the reverse strand, counting down.
CGAAGTGCATGATCCAATTGGAGTACGCACCATACTCTCTAGGGAGTTCGGCTTCTGTCCACTCGGCGACGAAATCGGCCAGTACTTGCGACTTAATGGCTCGCCGAGGTTTATATGTTATATCGAACGGGAGGAGCTCAATGGCCCATTTGGCAATCAGGCCTGTGGCATCGCGGTTGTTTATTATGTCGTTGAGTGGTACTTCCAAGGCCACCGTGATTGAACACTCTTGAAAGTAGTGTCGTAGTTTCCGGGATGCCATAAAAACCGTGTATGCTATCTTTTGATAATGTGGGTACCGTGATTTGCATGGAGTGAGGACAGTGGATACATAGTATACCGACTTTTGAAGCGGCAATTTATGTCCGTTCGTCTCTCGTTCGACGACGAGCACTGCGGTTACAACTTGGTGAGTTGCCGCTATATATAACAGCATTGGTTCACCGACATTTGGCGCGGCCAAGATTGGGTTGGTGGCTAGGATGGCTTTTATTTCTTCCAATCCGGTCGTGGCTGCGTCCGTCCACTTGAAGTGTTTGGTGCGCCGGAGAAGGCGATAAAGGGGGAGTGCCTTCTCCCCTAGTCGGGAGATAAAGCGGCTTAAGGCCACCATGCATCCTGTTAACTTCTGGATTTTCTTGAGGTTACTTGGGATAGACAACTGTGACAGAGCTCAGATTTTGGCCGGCTTTGCTTCAATTCCTCTACTGGAGACTATGAAGCCCAGGAGCTTTCCGGCGGGCACGCCGAAAACGCATTTTTCTGGATTGAGCTTGATGTCATATGTTCGGAGATTGTCGAACGTGAGCATCAAGTCTTCTATTAAGGATTCGACGTGTCTGGATTTAACGACCACATCGTCTACGTATGCCTCCACTGTTTTGCCGATTTGCTTTTCCAGACATGTCTCAATCATGCGTTGATACGTTGCGCCGGCATTTTTGAGCCCGAAGGGCATTGTGTTCAAACAGAAGGGGCTGTATGGAGTGACAAATGCCGTTGTGGCTTGATCAGACTCCGCCATCTAAATTTGGTGGTAACCGGAGTATGCGTCGAGGAAGCACAATGAGTCGTGTCCTGCGGTAGCGTCGATAATTTGATCGATGCGGGGGAGAGGGAAGGGATCCTTAGGGCAAGCCTTGTTAAGGTCCTTAAAATCGACAGATAGGCGCCAGGATTTATCATTCATTGGTACTATCACCAGGTTTGCAAGCCAGTCCGGATGTTTTATTTCACAAATGAATCCGGCCTCCAGTAACTTGGCTAGTTCCTCTCCCATGGCTTGTCGCTTAGGCTCGGAGAAACGCCGAAGAGTCTGCTTGACCGACTTGAATCACTTTAGAATGTTAAGGCTATGCTTGGGCAACCTGCGTGGGATTCCTGGCATGTTTGAGGGATGCCAAGCGAATATGTCCCAATTCTCACGCAGGAACTCCCGTAGTGTGGCGTCTACAGCGGGGTTTAACTGCGCCCCAATGGATGCTGTTTTTGTAGGGTCCGTTGGGTGGACTTGGAATTTGAATATTTCATCCGCTGGTTTAAAAGAGGTGGACTTGGATCTTTTGTCAAGTATCACGTTGTCCCTATCCACGGTTGAGCGCATCGCAGTTAATTCCTCCGCCGCAAGGGCTTCGGATAATGCCTCAAGGGCTCGCGGAGTGCTATGTCCGGATCACTGGCTAGAGTGATGATTCCATTGGGCCCGGGCATTTTGAGCTTCATGTACCCTTAATGGGGTATGGCTTGGAAGATCGTGAATGCTTCCCGCACTAGAAGGGCGTGGTATCCGCTACTGAACGGGGCCACTTGGAATGTAATTCCTTCGGACCTGTAATTCTCCGGAGTGCCGAATACCACATCTAGTGTGATTTTCCCAGCGCAACGTGCCTCCCGACTGGGGATGATTCCTCTAAAGGTCGTGCTGCTTTGCTCAATGCCGTTTCTATCTATTTCCATTTTTTGAAGAGTCTCCTCATAAATGAGGTTTAATCCGCTACCGCCATCCATGAGCACTTTAGTAAGCCGAAAGCCGTCCACAATTGGACTGAGGACCAAGGCGGCTGGTGCTCGGGCTGTTCGGAATTTAGGTTCGTCACTGGCATTGAAGGGGATAGCCGTGTCGCTCCATGGATTTATTGCTGCCACATGGCAGACTTCGGCAAGGCTGCGGAGTGCTCGCTTGCGCCTATTATTTGATGCGAATGTCTCAAAGACTGTCAATACTGTATTGTTATCCACGGGATGGTGCTTTGCGGTGTTTTGAATGAGGAGATCTTCACCGCTCTTGGCCACCTGCAGGAGTACCCAACATGCTCTCAGGCTGTGTGTTGGTATGGTATCCGCTGTACTATGGATTTTGCAGGGCCCGTTAAGCCATCCCTCCAATACGATTCCACGCCCTATAGTGGGCTTTTGCTTCTTTGTGATTGAATCGGGCGACTTATGAGAGTGCACCCTTTTAATTCGGACTGGGGGTTCTGTCAGAGCCGGATTATCCCAAAATTTTGTTTGGGTTTTCCATACGCTTTCCATTGCATAGTACTTCCGTACTATGGCCGCCAAGTCTGAGAGACGTGTTATGTCACGGAGACTTATGGCATTGAGGATTCCCTTGTCCGTGCAATTATCGCAAAAGAATGAAATTGCGTCTTCCTCGTGAAAGTTCTTGACCTTGTTCAATACAAGGAGGAAACTGGCCCAATAGTGATGTACTGTCTCCTAGGGCTCTTGTCTAATGTGGGAAAGATCGTTTATATCTAGGTGGGTGGGTGGATTTAAGTCCGGACCTTGACCCGGTTTGATACCCAAGGGAGGAGGAGTTTCCGATCTTGGAAGTTCGGGCTCCGGTTTACTGCCTGATTCTAGGTTCAGGGTTTGGGCGATGTCCTCTCGTAGATAGGTATCAGGCTCGGAGAGCTCGGGAATCCGGACATATCTAATCCTCAAGATAGAGGAAGAATCGCCGCATTATTCCTCCACCACCGCTATCTGATGGGTGACCGGCGAAGAGTTAATCTCCCTTTGGTCGGGTTTAAGCCCAATCTGATCATAGTCTGTAGCGACTCCCAAAGTGGTGATGCGATGTAATAGCTCGTTCAAAGAGGAGAGCTCCATTGGATTCATCCGCTCGGTAAGCTCCGAGCCAATGTGGAGGTTGTTTTCGATGACCCGAGAAGTCATCGTCGGCGCGACGGCCGAACGGGCGGTCATGATGAAGCCGCCTAGTCGGAGAGTTTGGCATATAGCCAGGGCTCCCCCAGAGGTGACGTTGTCCCTGACAACGAGATGAGGCATCCTTCCTTATGATGAAAGCACAATGGAACTCTCAATGAAAGCACCAGTGTCGGTGTCAAAACCAGCGAATCTCGGGTGGGGGGTCCCGAACTGTGCGTTTGAGGCGGATGGTAACAGGAGGCGGGGGACACAATGTTTACCCAGGTTCGGGCCCTCTCGATGGAGGTAATACCCTACTTCCTGTTTGATTGATCTTGATGATATGAGTATTACCAGAGTTGATCTACCACGAGATCATAGAGGCTAAACCCTAGAAGCTAGCCTATGGTATGATTGTTGTTGTCCTACGGACTAACCCCCCCCCCCCCGCGTTTATATAGACACCGGAAGGGGCTAGAGTTACACAGAGTCGGTTACAAGGGAGGAGATCTACATATCTGTATTGCCAAGCTTGCCGTCCACGCCAAGGAGAGTCCCATCCGGACACGGGACGAATTATTCAATCTTGTATCTTCATAGTCCAACAGTCCGGCCAAAGGATATAGTACGGCTGTCCGGAGACCCCCAAATCCAGGACTCCCTCAATCTCCATAGTGGACTGGAAGAGTACGAAACACGGCAGCCCAGTGTAGTTACATCATACTAGTACATGGCTAACCCACGCTATCACCATATTTCTTGGCTTTCGTGCGACACCTATCTCTAGTAACCCAGTAGCCCGTATCGCTTCTCCCTCCTCGTCTCTCACAAAGTGCGGCGGGCAGGCATTTTTGCCGTCTATTGAGGTCGGTTAACTCATCACATGTTAGCGACATGCCAAGAGCATTCTAAAATAATTCCTTTCACGTTCCGTTTTCAAAAAGAAAACAATCCTTTCACCTACGAATTTGACTGTATGCTTTGAGCAACTTGCATGTCCTATACTACTCCTGTTTGGATACTCTAAATTAGCTAGAGGTTAGACTAACTCATGACTAACCCTAAACTAACTGTAGCCAAAGAGTTGTTTGGGTGACCGGGTTAGATTGACAATAAATGCACTTGATGGAGAGAGAGAAGTGATCTTTCAATGGTCCCAGTGAGAACAATCTCTAGTTAGCACCTCTTGGGCGGGATATTTTTTTTGGTGGGTTCGGTGCAACTTGCTCCAATTTAAATCCTCATGCTTGGATAGTTTAGGGCTATTTGAGACCCAACTATCTCAAACTAACTCTAACCCATGGATCCAAACAGGGCCTATGACCAGCCTCAATGCGGAGCAGTCGGTGCACCGGGAAGCGGCGCTCTGTCGGCCTTCGCGCCGCTTCAAAGCCGGTGCCAGTGAGAGGTCGCCTCCGCTCTGGCCGAGCATTAATGCGGCACTGATGCTCCAGGGCGACCCTAACCATTTCACACGGGAAGCACGCGCTGGCAAGGGAGTATAGGTTTTGAACCGTTTCATGTATAGTACTAGTAGTTTGCAAAACTACTCAATTATTGCACTCAGTTTCCTAAGAAATTTTGGTAAAAAACGTTAGTCCACAGCTCACTTCCCTTCTCCTTCCTCTTCCACTGCCCGCGCACGTCCGCAGGAAGCGACTGGTCAACCCTTATATAGGAGTGCTAGCACAAAAAGATGCATGCATGACCACTAAAATTTCTAGATTAAAGAGCCGCTCCGGCTGGAGTATGGCGTATGTTGTTACCTTCGGCAGGGCCATGGCTACCGAGCGATGGTGACTAGAGAAGAGGCGGCGGCGGGGGGGGGGGGAATGAATGCATCTACTGTTTGGGTTCGCCGTCCGGCTTAAATAAATGCGCATCATCACGTGTACCCGCGGGTGCACAAATTGTAACATACGTGTCTGCTTAAGTGGGCGTCACGTAACTGGTGTGTGTGTGTGAGAGAGATTCTGAGAGACAGAGTGCGTGTGTGCGACTCTACTCTTCGGACATGTACTCAACCTTTTGCATTGGGATATAAGTATAATGGTATTTACTTTAGCTAGTTATATACATGGCCAAGTTAACGTGGTTGTGTAAAAAAATGTCACTGCTCGGTATTTGCGTTATATAATTACAAGCAAGATGCTCGTGCATTGCATGGAACATAAATATTCATTTTTTACAAAACACATGTTGTGATTTACCCATGCAGGAGTAATCCCATGTGTAAAAACTAATGATATTTCGAGAATTTTATCAAAAAACTTGTATCTCGAGAATGTCATCGAAAAAATGAAAGATGAGAGATAAGGTGAGGAGGAGTGGACCGTGGTGGTGACTGGTGGTCGGAATGGGCGGAGGCATGGGGATGGACAACGCTGGCAGGCGGTAGCGGGAACCATACTAGATTGTTTCGGAGACTTTCTTTTTTAATTGCTCAGCAATGAGGTGTGGGAGATAAGGATGTGGAGAGAGGTGCAGGTATCTTTTGTAAAATTATCATAGTTTGCTTTCTATCCGTCAGATATAGATCAGATGGTCTATATTACAAGATGGCAGGCTCACCATCATCGCCAACTCGGTTTTCTATAAGGGTGCAGATGATAAGTTTGCTAACTACTAAAGTAAAGTGGAATTTTTCCATGTTATACAAGTAAATTGAGGTGATTGTTTATCATACGGGTAAGGGTGGATGAAGGGTGGTAGGAACAAATGCTCCGCCTAGAGCATGTGTGTGTGAGATCGAGTCTCGGTGTGTGTGGGGGGGGGAGAGAGAGATGGAGTCTTAGTGTGTGTGTGTGTGATGGAGTCTTACTGTGTGTGTGTGTGTTTGTGTGTGTGTGTGTGGGTGTGTGTGTGTGTGTGTGCGTGCGTGTGTGTGTGTGTTTGTGTGTGTGTGTGTGTGTGTCGCGGGGTCCTCGGTGGCGGATGTAATTTAAGTGTGCATGGCTTCATCATAGAGAGGTGATGTGTATGGCAGAGGCCACCAACGATGGGGTGCGAGAGAGAAAATGCTCGTAGAGAGGGAAGAGAAGGTATGTGCGCGTGAGAGTAGTCGACATCGAGAGAACGTGTTTATTCGAGAGACACCGAGGAAGACTACTATATATCGATGGTGCATGTAGGAGGGAACTAAATGAAGGCATGGTCTTATTGGTTTCGGGGATATAGAGGAAGAGTGAGAGGGGGGTAGCTACAAGGAGATTGTTAAGTGTGAGTGTGTGTTTTACCCATCCAGGCGGAAGTTATGTGCACACAAGAAGAGAACGATTCGATGTGGTGTTAGGGTTGAGGGTAATTAACTACGTATGGAGACATAGAGACATTCAACGTGCATGTGTGAGAGGTATGCATGTATACGTGGGATGTGTATGTGTGTGTGCCCGCGCATGATTGAGATAAAAGAAAGAAGACATAAGTCATAAGCTAAGATCAACGACATGGGAGAGACGGATCGGTATGACAATATGCATGCATGCGAGAATGCAGGGAAGAAGGCCCGACAATTGAGCATGTGTTTTTGTCTTTAAGAGATAGTGGCGTGGGCTGGAGCATGCATCTATGGCGAGCAGAGGGAGTGAGGCACAACGATTGTGCAAAAGAGATCAACCTATAAATGAAAGAAGGTTGATGGAGAAACAGATAAATAGAAAGATAAAGATGCTAGCAAGTGTGCGTTAGAGATAGGAGTCGAGTGGATTAGAAGGCTGAGTTATGGGTGTGGGTGTGAGAGAGATGAAGAAAGGGTGCATGTGACTCACATACAAACAAATATCTGAGAGAAATGAGATCCTGAGAGACAGAGTTTTGTGTCTGCGGGAGAGAAAGATATTTCAAAATGAGAGTGATAGCTAGAGAAACATATGAGGGAACACAAGATATCTCTAGGGAGAGACAGTGTGTGTGAGCGACATACAAGAGAACAGTGGAGAAATATGAGACCCTGGGAGATAGATTTTGTGTTTGTGTGTGAGAAAGAGATATTTAAGAGGAAGTGTCGGTGTCAAAACCGGTGGATCTCGGGTAGGGGTTCCCGTACTGTGCGTCAAGGTCGGATGGTAACAGGAGACAAGGGACACTTTATTTTACCCAGGTTTGGGCCCTCTCGATGGAGGTAAAACCCTACTCCTGCTAGATTAATATTGATGATATGGGTAGTACAAGAGTAGATCTACCACGAGATCAAGGAGGCTAAACCCTAGAAGCTAGCCTATGGTATGATTGTGTATGATGATGGTTGTCCTACGGACTACAACCCTCCGGTTTATATAGACACCGGATAGGGTTAGGGTTACACAAAGTCGGTTACAATGGTAGGAGATCTTGAATATCCGCACGCCTAGCTTGCCTTCCACGCCAAGGAAAGATCCTTCCGGACACGGGACGAAGTCTTCAATCTTGTATCTTCATAGTCACGGAGTCCGGCTGAAGGTATAGTCCGGCTATCTGAACACCCCCTAATCCAGGACTCCCTCAATAGCCCCTGAACCAGGCTTCAATGACGACGAGTCCTGCGCGCAGATTGTCTTCGGCATTGCAAGGCGGGTTCCTCCTCCAAGTTTCTTCAAGAAGATTGTAAACACCAAAAATAGTGTCCGGATCTACAAAATAAGTTTCCACATATTGCCATATAGAGAATAATATTAACACAAATCAAATCTGCTGACGTATTCCGCAGTGCGTCATAACACTGCGGCCAAGCTCTTTATATAAATTGTTTACATTGCTCCACCTCAGCGTGTTTTAGCGAGGCAATTTCCTTGGCACGTCTTGTCAAAGCAGAGATCGTGTGCCCCTTTTAACGGGATTCTCATCAATACGAACATGGGTAACCCAACCGCGCCATTTACCATGGCGCTTGGGAGGCAAGTGAGTTTTATTAGGTAGGTGGGGATGCCTAACCGCACCCGCTTGTATAAAGGGATAAGGATTCACCTTTTTACCTACGCCTTCTTCCTCCTTTGCCAATCCATCTCTCGCGCACTCAACCTCCAGCGCCCAAGTCCGCTCTTTGTTCCTCAACCTTCTCCAACAATGTACGAAGCGGGAGGCAATTGGATGGCCTCCTCCGTTACGGAGGCCCAAGTAAAAAAGTTAAGGAAAGCCGGATACTTGTCCAAGGACATCCCGCATCGGCTTCCTGAGAGGGGGCAGCTTCTTCCTACCCCAGGGCCCCATGAGAGGGTAGTTTTTCTTCCCCACTTCCTCCACGGACTGGGCTTTCCACTTCACCCGTTTGTCCGGGAGCTCATGTTCTACTACGGCCTGGATTTCCACGATCTGGCCCCGAACTTCGTTCTCAACATCTCGGCGTTTATCGTCATGTGTGAGGCCTTTCTCCGCGTCCGTCCCCACTTTGGCCTCTGGCTCAAGACCCTCAACGTCAAGCCCAAGGTGGTGTCCGGCACCCAGGCGGAGTGCGGAGGCGCTATGGCCAGCAAGATGGCCAACGTCCTCTGGTTCGAGGGCTCCTTTGTGGAGTCCCTAAAGGGGTGGCAAGCCGGGTGGTTTTACATCACCGAGCCGCGCGATTCAAAATGGGTTGCAGCCCCCGAATTCAGATCCGGACCCCCCACGCGGCTCATGTCCTGGAAAGAGACGGGCCTGTCGTGGGGCAATGAGGAAGAAGTGACTGGGTTGCAAACGTGCATCCAGTCCCTGGTGAACAGGCCAATCCGGCTGATCAATGTGATCTAGGTCATGCTCGTTCGCCGGATCCTCCCGTGCCAACAACGGGATTTTACTTTGTGCGAATTCGACCCGGCGCAGCACCAAACCCTCAGTAGGCTCTTCGACACGACGTATGAAGACGTCTGGAAGGTGCTGACCAAAGGCGCCGATTCCCCCACATCCGCTTCCGAGGACCGCGGATATAGCTCGCAACGTCACGCCAGTGAGGTAAGCTATCTATACCTTTGACATGTTTGTTAAGCTCTTCTTCATAGATTAGCTCTATGCGGGATCCAAACTCCCTTTACCTTTAACAGGCTTGGTGGGCTATATCCGGACCAATTAACTGTCCGTCTCCCCTGCCCGAAGACCCGGCCCCAGCTCTCCTAGTGAAGCTATTGACTCCGACACCTTACGCGGTGCCGGAGAAGAAGGCCAAGAAGAGGAAAACCACCGGGACTCGAAAGAGTTCCCGCAATATGGTGGTGTCGGACTCGTTATCTGACGAGTCCGCGACGCTCTCCTCTCGTGAAAACGAGGCGGAGGAACAAGAAAGCTCTCCCCCCCAGCGGGGGGAGAAAAGAAGAAGAAGGCCACCACAACGGGGGAGGCCGAGGGGTCGAGGAAAAGGAAGACCCCCCCCCCCTCCCGCCGGACTACTCCCACGACGCCGAAGAGGGCGGAGAGGAGTGGCCGGATAGAACCAAGCGTCCGGCGAAATCATAAGTACTTATATACCAGAGTGACTCATGATATTCTTTTAATGCGCGGCTTTCCCTAATATCGCTCGTAATTTATGCAGCCAGCCCAGGCCGAACTCGACGATTCGTCGAGCGGCTCCCTGGACTCGTTGGACGTGAACTCTGTTCTGCCCGCTGTCTCCCCCTGCAGGGCGGACGACACTGAAGTGGCGTCCCGCCAAGCTCCAGGGCAGGAGGAGATAGTCGTGGAGGAGCCGCAAGGCAATCCTCCGGACCCCAGGAGTAAAGGGGATGAAACCCCCCAGGGCTCCAAGTCCGGCTTTGTGCCAGACACCGCGCTAGACTCGACAGTCCTGGTCTGCGGTGGGTGAACTCCTTCCGCGAGGAGTAAGCCGTCTGAGCCGGCGACCTCCGTCCAACCAGAGGCGCCGGACAATCTGCTGGAGGTGCTTGAGGGCGCCGCCATCGACGAGGAGCACCGTACTGTTATGAGTACGGTGATCCAAAGGGTTCAGTCCGCCAAGAGCGGACTGACTGAAGCTTGCGCTAGCCTTCTAACAGGCTTCGAGGTAAGTAAAAATATGTCAAATTATTTACCGCATAGACAGTAGCCCCTGATGCTCTGTTCGGTGTTCGGAAAGAAAAGCCGAATAGAGGATCTAGTAATTTTCGCAGGAGTCTAACAACAAAAAGTCAAATATGCGTATGCAGGCTTCGCTGTTGTCCACCGCCGCACTGACTGCGCAGGTGGATGTCCTTAAAAAGGACCTCGGGCGGACCGAGCAAGAGCTCGGCCTTGCCAAACGGCAGCTCGAGGAGAAAGAAGGTAAGAAATAGCCCAAAAAAGAAAAAAGGTGCCTATAGAGAGGCTTGATTGCAGAAGGAAATAACATGATTGTACTGCTTATTGTAGGGGCCACAACCATGGTAGCAACCCTGAAGCAGGCGCTAGCTGAGGCCGGAAAGAAAACGGCCGAGGAGCGCGCCGAGCGAGAAAGGCTTGGGGTTCAGGTCGGCGAGGTGCAGCAAGAGCTGCAAGCTCTCATGAAAAAACATGAGAGTTTGGAGCTTGAGTCAAAAGCGCAAGCATCCGAGCTCTCGTCCTCCCATGAGACCGCCAAGAGTGCCAAGGCCGAAGCCCAAAAGGCCCTCCAAGAGTTGGAGGAGGTGAAAAAGATAGCAACGGGTAAGGCATTCTTAATGCAAAGTAGGAATATAAAAGTGAACTACTTATTACTTACCCGAATCCGGAGTTCTCCAGGGGCGTTCGCCGATCTTCCCCGCAGCGTATCCGATGCTGCCGTGTTCTACCGAGCTGAAGAGGGCATCTCGACGGAGAGTGTGTTCTGGTCTCAGTATTCTGAGGCCAGACACCCTGTGCCTTTGAGCGATCAGCTAAAATAGCTGGTCGAGCTCCACAAGGCGGCCGAACAGGCCATGAAGGGCTTACTAGTTCGGCTGTGGCCTGGAGAGGCCCTGCCTGGGAGCTATTTCGGGCTAGTGCGGCGGCTGGTGGAGGCCTGTCCACGGCTTGAGGTCATCAAGCGCTCCGCCTGCATTGAAGGTGCCCGGAGGACCCTTGCCCATGTAAGGGTACACTGGGGTAAGCTGGACGGAGAGAAGCTGGTGAAGGACGGGCCGCCACCGGAGAAGGAGCATCGCAAGCCCGAGAACTACTACAAGGAAGTTCTTGCCGGAGCCTGCCTTGTCACGGATGAATGTACTAAAGATGTAGTATTTGAATGAACTCGCTCGTTTGTATCCTGTGCGCTGAAAACTTGTTCATATGCGCTAAGCAATGCTTATTGAATTTAAAATATTATTTTCTGTGTGGCCATTTATCAAAAATTGAGAGATGGCCAGTCGTCGGCTTCTGCCCCCATGCCACTAGTGCTGGGGTGTTCGGGATAAACCTGAGGGCTCTTTTTCCCATAGTTGGGTACTTCGAGGGAGGCGCTCAGCACAACGAACTAGGAAATCGGACTATAATGCTTGAACACTCTCACTTAGCCATAGAACGTTATAATTTTAAATTTCGGCGAAGCCCCTAGTTCGCAAGGCTGAATTCGGGGCGCTATCCACGCCTTTGGCCGGATATAGCCAGCTCCTCGCTCGAAGCGGCATAAGTCTTTAAGGACTCGAAAGACCTCTCGAACAGCGACCGGTCTCACGCCTTATCATGACAGTCTGTTTTAGCTTTCTCCACTGAGGTGCTTAACCCAGCTGAACCGGGGCACAATCGCAGTGGTTCTCCTAGTGCTACCTTAGCCGATATAGCGGAACGTAAGGCACCAAAACATAGGAGCCGGGCAAACCGAACAGGTGACCAAAATCATGATTCGGAGCCGATGCATATAGTGCTATAAGTTCGGGGTGCCGCACTTGTGAAAGTGTACGGAATTCTCACACTAGATAGAAGGGTAATGAAGCCCCTGGCGTGTTTTGCCGTACCATGGTGTACGGTTGCGATCATGTTTATTTAATGAACAGATATATTAAAAGTGGACAACGCAAAAAATAGGCGAAAAGCTATGCATTGTTTATAGAGAGGCTATTTATCAAAGCCGAACGATACAAGTAGTGCGATAAGAAAAAAGATATTAGACTATTTAACATGTCCTGACCAGGGGCAGGCCGCGGAATTTAGAAACAGATATATCGCTCGAAATAAAGACCACCTGACAGTTTCGTAATGCGGCGTAGCTTTGTCTGCTTCCCTCGGTCTTGCATCGTCTGTGCGGCAGCAAAGCCGAACAGGTTATCCAGAGTGTGGTGTCCTGAAAGTAAAAAAAAATCAGGCAGCCCCTAGTACGTTTGACGCCGTATTGTAAGCATGCCGTTAATGTGCCCCTCCCCCTGTGCCCATGGAATTTCAAGGGCGTAATTGTGTACTCGAGGTACTAGCTCCGCTATGTTGCGATGGCTGGGGTTGGGGCCGTATTGCTACGCTTGCTCCGAACGTGCCAGGAGGTCTTGTTGCAGGTTACTCCGGGCGCGCTTTGTATTGTCCGGCTTTTTAACGGCCGGACTGGAGAGTTGCCTTGAAAGGCTGCTTTGTACTTCCGCTGCGAGGGCCGCCGTGTGCTCCTCCGTACGGGTGGAGCGTTCAGTGTTTCTGTTGACCGTAATTACTCCTCGAGGTCCTGGCATCTTGAGCTTGAGATATGCGTAGTGCGGCACCGCATTGAATTTAGCGAATGCGGTTCGTCCGAGCAGGGCGTGATAGCCACTGCGGAACGGGACTATATCAAAGATTAACTCTTCGCTTTGGAACTTATCCGGAGATCCGAAGACCACATCAAGTGTTACAGAGCCTGTGCAATTGGCCTCTACACCTGGTATGACGCCTTTAAAGGTCGTCCTTGTGGGCTTGATCCTTGATGGATCTATGCCCATTTTCTGCACTGTATCCTGATAAAGCAGGTTCAGGCTACTGCCGCCGTCCATGAGGACTCTTGTGCGATGAAATCCGTCAATGATTGGGTCAAGAACCAATGCGGCAAAACCGCCGTGATGGATGCTAGTGGGGTGGTCCCTTCGATCAAAAGTGATCGGGCAGGAGGACCATGGGTTGAACTTTGGGGCGACTGGCTGCATCGCGTATACGTCCCGTAGCGAACGCTTCCGCTCCCCCTTGGGAATGTGGGTCGCGTATATCATGTTCACCGTCCGCACTTGTGGGGGAAACCCCTTCTGTCCATTGTTGTTCGGCGGCCTGGGCTCCTCCTCGTCATTGCTATGCAGCCCCTTGTCTTTGTGTTCGACTCTTAACTTGCCTGCCTGCTTGAACACCCGACAATCCCTGTTGGTGTGATTGGCTGGCCTTTCGGGGGTGCCATGAATCTGGCACGAGCGGTCGAGTATCCGGTCCAAACTGGACGGGCCCTGGGTATTCTTTTCAAATGGCTTTTTCCGCTGACCAGATTTATAGCCTCTGAATCCGGCATTTACTGCCGTATCCTCATTGCTGTCGCTGCTAACGCGACGCTTTTGCTTATTTCGACGTGTCCTGCCACTTTTGTCCTTGGTCTCCGAATTACAAGGGTTCTTCGATAAGTTGTTGTTGTGAGCTAGCCAGCTATCTTCGCCCGCGCAAAAGCGGGTCATGAGTGTCGTGAGGGCTGCCATGGATTTCGGCTTTTCCTGTCCCAGGTGCCGGGCAAGCCACTCGTCGCGGATGTTATGTTTGAAGGCTGCTAGGGCCTCTGCGTCCGGACAATCGACTGTCTGATTTTTCTTTGTTAGGAACCGTGTCCAGAATTTCCTGGCCGATTCTTCTGGCTTTTGGATTATGTGGCTTAGGTCGTCGGCGTCCGGTGGCCGCACATAGGTTCCCTGGAAGTTGTCGAGGAATGCGGCTTCCAGGTCCCCCCAAGAACCGATTGAGTCTGTTGGTAGGCTGTTAAGCCAGTGCCGGGCTGGTCCTTTGAGCTTGAGGGGGAGATATTTGATGGCATGTAGATCGTCGCCACGTGCCATGTGGATGTGAAGGAGATAATCCTCAATCCATACTGCCGGATCTGTCGTACCATCGTACGACTCGATGTTGACGGGTTTGAAACCCTTTGGGATTTTATGATCCATTACTTCATCTGTGAAGCATAGTGGGTGTGCGGCGCCCCTGTACTGGGCTATGTCACGACGCAGCTCGGAAGAGCTATGCCTGTTGTGTTCGGCCCAGCCGGATTTGTTGTGTCCGGAGTGAAGATCATCATCACGTGTCGTCGGGCATCTGCGCGATCCATAGATCGATCTCGTTTGCCTTGCTTTATCCTCCAGTACGTCTTGCAGGTCTGGCTCATTTTCCCGTGCCTTAGTTGAGCGGCACCGAGGCATGGCTTCTTTAGAGGTTCGACAGGCCTCTCTGTCGTGGCCACGAGGTAGCCAGTCTGCCATGTCATGCATTGGTAATGTAGGTGTTTCCCGCTCTGATTGGGGTAGTGGCCTGCGCTTAGGATAATATTTGGAGGGGCGCTCGAGTTCATACTCTTCGGCCGCAAGGACTTCAGTCCATCTGTCAGCTAGCAAATCTTGATCAGCTCTAAGCTGTTGCTGTTTTTTCTTTAGGCTATTCGCTGTGGCTAGAAGCCTGCGTTTGAAACGCTCTTGTTCGGCGGGGTCTGATGGTACGACGAATTCGTCGTCGTCGAGGCTTGCCTCGTCTTCGGAGGGAGGCATGTAGTTATCATCCTCAACCTCTCGCTCTGCCGCTCTCTCATGAGGGCTGGCTTCTTGTGGGGACCCCGACTCATAAGTCGTGATCACCGAATGCATGTGTACAGTGATCCCAGAGATCAATGCTCACTGAACACACAGAAGTTGAATAACAAGAGTCTTACATCCATACATACCGTATTACACAAGTAGGACCATTATGGTCAAGTCTTGAGAATAACATTGCAGCGGAAAACATCGTCGATGACTTGGACCCATGCCATCTGCCTTAACCCTACAGGTATTCTGACTGGGAAGCGTCCTAGCTCGCATGCTCGTCACCACAGTATTCTTCTGCATATCATGTTCTTTCATGCCTGGCCAATAAAATAACCAGTGGCAAGCCAATGAGTACTTTGAATGTACTCGCAAGCAACCCATGTTTTGGTTCAAGGTACAACAATGCATGATATAGGTAAATTTTTGCGGAAAGCTAGTTTTGAGTGCAATGACATGTTCAACAACTTGTAAGACATGCATCAGGAGAATTCAAGTAACCATGAGGACAGGCTGCAGATGTCAACATAAATAGAGTGGGCACCAACCCAACTCAATCATGTCAAGTCCTTTGACTTGACCCAAGTAGTTCTTCCCACACACACTGGTTTGTAAACAAGTGGACGTAGCCCAAGAGCGGTTACCCAACTGTCCTTGACCGTTGACACGGCTATTCAAATAGTTTTACACTCTGCAGAGGTTGCACACTTTACCCACAAGATCCGGGGAACTTCCGTGTCATCCACGACCCGCGGTACCTCAAGTACCCGGGGAAAGCACCCGATCACTATCTTTCCCTAGACGACACTAACAAGGAGTCCACTCGTTGTTCCGTATCCTCACGATGTACATCATACAAGACTCGCTCGAGATCGTAACATCCGAGAGGGGACACAACGGTGTATCTGGTGCCCTGTAAAGACAGTCATGGTCGCCCTACCTGGCACGACCCCGTCCCGAGAGAGAGCACCAACTCTCCCCCGTCACTAGTAATGCGGGCTCCAAGCTAGTATCAGCCTAGGTAATCAATAATGCCCTTTCCCATATAAGGGTAGAGTGGTTGCGCATGTAAGGTTGGAATAATGGTCGCAACTTAAACCAATCCGTTTTGAAAAACAACACCCACACTTGCCTCGGTACACCACTTCGTCATCAAGTGGTTACCCAACTCATCATCTCCCTCGGGCATAAGTGGCACCCGATGGGGTTTCCGAAAAAGTCCTTTGAAAATACTTTGCCTCCATCACTATGCATATTCCCGTCCCTTTTGCGTAGCACTACTTTTGCATCCTATCTACTCCCACCTGCATAACCCTCATAAGGACGTAGGGTCATGCATAATGTAGGTTTCAACGAGGAAGTAACGGAGGCAACCCACCAAAGTGGCTACCACCTCATCATGATTCCATTGCAACAACAATAAAGTGCTATATAACATGCATAAAAAGGGTTTCATAGACATGGTCAAAGGGCTGCTTGCCTGGTTCATCAGAGTCTTGAAATCTTCTGGTCCCTTCTTCAAGTACTCCGTCTACTTCGTCAACTAACGTCGGAAACAAACACAATAAGCAGCACAACAAGGCAAAAGTAAAAGTGCTCTCAAAAATGTGAGTTGGACTTTTCTAGGATACTTCTGATCATATGAGGAATGACTAAGGTGATTTCATTGGATGTGGATCAATGGATACTTCTAAACATTTCAATATGATGGAATCAATGGATTTGATGGATCCACAAGTTGTCCACAGAATGCCATTTTATAAAAATAAGTAAAAGTACCCATTAATTCAGGCATGATTTTAGAAACATATCGAAATTGGTTTCACTGGATTTGGAGTTGAAATGAATATAATATGGATTTTTGAAGTGGACTTATGTGGATAAATGACCTTTTTAAAAGGTTCAGTGAAAACGAAGGACAACAAAAATGTTCACTGTGGCCTAATAAATAGCACTTGATTTATGGAGTCTGTGGAAATTTGAATCATCAAATTTGGAGTTTATTTGACTTATTTGTGGATTTTACAAATTTACAGAAAAGAAAAAGGAAAAGGAAAGGGTTTTACCCTTATCCAGCGCACTGGCAAAAGATAGCCGTGGGCCGGCCCAGCGGCTCAGCTGCGCTGGCGACATGGGGGGTGACGTCGAGGACAGCTTCGCGGGAGTGCGCCTTCGCGCAGGGGAGGCGGATCCGGCCGAAGCCGTTTCCACTTAAACGGTGGGGCCCGCCCAATGGGTCGCTGACGCGCGGGTCCCAACACAGGCCGTCTTCAACCTCCCACGCGCGCTCCGACCGCGTTGAGGACCGGCTCCCGGCGGCGATTGCCGGGGCTACAGAGCATCTCCGGCGACGCTCTGCCCACCGGCGTGCTCAGGGGACCCGGCCGCGTCCAACGGTGGGTGGCACGGTCGCCTAGGAGCAACGGGTCGAGCAGGGTGCTGGCCGCAGCGGACGAGGCTGGCGGTGAGATTCGGGCACGGCGAGGTGGGCATGGGAAGGAAGGAAAGATGTGCGGGTGAGGCTCCTTGGGGCCATGGGGGTCCTATGGCGTGGTTCAAGGGGAAGGAGAGGTTCGAGACGACGCGAATTTTGGGGATGGACGGAAGCTCGGCTCCGGCCATGGGAAGCGATGGAGCGGCTCTGGAGAGGAGGAGAGGGGTCCGGGCGACGTACGGGAGGGAGAGAGGGCAAAGGGGCTCCAGAGAGAGGCCTCGGGCGGCTTTATACGGCGAGGCGATGGTGCACCATGGACGCAGCTCACGGCCGCGACCGGGGCATCCCCAGAGGCCAAACAGGCGCTCTGGTGCATGCCTGGGGTGCTCGTGAGCGTGGTCCATGGTTCTCTTAGGGGAGAGGAGAAGGAGAGAGAGCTCGTGGAGGTCCCGCACGAGTGCGGCGACTGGCGGACGCGAGCGGCGCTCGGGCACGCGTGTCAGAGGTCGCCGGAGAGAGAAGGAGGAGGGGGCCGACCGTCTTGTGTGTCCCGGACGCCGAGGCGGCCTCAGGGGACACAAGGGGGAGGCCCTAGGTGGTCAGAAGCCTCGGGCAGGACGCGGCTACAGTGCCCTGTTGCACTGTAGCGTGCTCCAGAGCACACATATGGCTGGCATTGGCATATTTTTGGCGCCCAGGGCGTGGCCACTAGTGTCTAGGGGGTCAGGGGAGGAGTAAACAAATGGGTGGTGGCCTTGGGTGCCCTGGTGAGCCAGTAGGAGAGGAGAGAGGTAGAAGAAGTGGGAGAGAGGGGCTGTCCAGGGAGGTAAATGGGGGTATTTTACCCCTCAATCATTGAGCAATGGCCAGGAGAGAGTTATTGGAGGCAGGAGAGGACTAGGAGGAGCTGTGGTAAAAAGTTGAGTTCAAGGAGATTAGTGGAAGAGGTCAAAATGATGATTTTGGAAAAATGGCAGAAGGTGTTTGATGCTTGTTTGGGTAAGCAAGTGAACTCCATTTGGAATGAGACTCCACAGGGTGAAATGTAACATATAATTAGGGTGTTCCACCAAATTTGAGATCATTTGGTCAAAGTTTCCAATGCAACTTTTGTAAACCCTAGAAATTAGCAGAAATGAGCTTGTGTAGATCTAGTTGAGAAAATCACTTCTCCTTGGTGCACCACTTGGTGTAGTGGCCTTATTTGGTCATGTGAACATGCTCAAAGAAGATGGGGTCAAGGAGAAAAAGTTGGCAGTACAAACTTGTTCAAATTTGATTCTGGTCAGAGAGGGTTTTGGGGCACTTTGATCAAGATAAATTTCTCTCCAACTGGTGCCATTTGGTATAGATGCATTATTAAACCATTTGAGAGTGTGCACCAAGTTTGAGAGCATTTGGACATGTTTGACAGTGCAAAGCTGTTCAAACTTGAAAAAGGACACTAATGGTTTTGAGAGGGTTTGATGGGGTTATACTATTCTCCATGGCATGGTACTTGGCAAGATCATCCAAAATGTCATATGTGACATGTTAGAATTTTCTTGGATTTTGATGAAAATATTTCCTGTAGAAATATTTCAAATCCTTGAAATGAGCAGAAATGGTTTTGGTGGGTTTTGTCGAATATTTTGATCATGACCATGTGTTGAAACTCATATATATGGAAAATATATGTCCATTGAGTCTCCCTAATTTTTCTCAAATATTTTTAAAGCTTTAAAATAATTTTAACCTATTAAAGACCATTTTTGGCCTTAAGAAAAATCCTTTAAATAAAATAAGAAAATAACTTTTAAAATTATTTTTTTGTGGCTTCTGGGTAACCTATATCTAATAGGAGTCAAAAATATTTTTGGAAAGATTTTTACTGCCCTTAGTTAAGTACTTGCAGTGCAATCCTCAATTCAGGGGTTTTTGGAAAACTAATTTTTGAAAATACTTTTTGGCCAAATTATTTTTGTAAGAAAATACTATATTGCACTATACACATGGCATGATCATTGGGAAAAGGTTTTGGATCAAGGAGGAGTATAAGAGTTGGAGGATTTATTTGATTTTTAGAGCACTTGCAAACAATAGTCAAACATCAAATCAAGCAAAATCCAAAACACTCAAAAGTTTTTGTCAAACCACATTTTATCATGTTTTATTAGCTTAAGTGTTGTGGCATGAAAATCAGGGTGTGACAGACCTACCCCCCTTACAAGAATCTCGTCCCCGAGATTCCCAAACTAAGCGCGGAAAAGAATACAGAAACTTGGATCTGGGGTAGTCTTCACGTCCTCATACTTCTTCTGCTTCCGTTTGGTGCTCCATTGGTCCTTGAAGTACTCGATGGTGTGGCTTTGTGTTTGTCGTCCTGCTTCATCCAGATTGCAATTGGGGTCTGTCGTGTATGTCATATTGGGCTGGAGGTCGATGGCTTGGTGATCGATGTCCTTGTTGAGACCGGGCTAGTAAGGAATTTGGAAACACTTTCGGGGGTGTGCCGTGTGGAAAACGCTGTGCACAGTGGGTAACTCAGGCGGTAACCCTAACTGGTAGCCATCTATTCTTCGTCTTGCAGCGACCTCAGGGGGGATTGTCGAATCTTGGAGTGATCTCGAAGAGGGCCGATGAATCTTGGCGTGGGTTTCCTTGTCATGAAAATGCTTGGTTCCCTTGGGAGAAGTGGCTTGCAGATATGCCTGGTCTTTGATGCGGAGGTTTACTTCTTGACGATGGTGGTTGGTGTAGCTCTTCCTCCTTGACATGGCGGTCTTCAGATGTTCGCTAACGAGCTGAATGGTTCTTCTTCCGTCTTCGGGTAGGCAAGTATGTCATCAAGGAAAGGTGGCAACTAACTTGTTCGAGTACTCCGTGAAGACTCGCCCACGGGGTACATAAGGTATAGGTTGGGGTATCGGTGGTGGTCAAGGTTGAGTGTTGGTCAGGGTCTACTTGACCCAGAGCCAAAGCCCATGGTTGTGATTCTGACCATGTTGTGGCTTGGTGGGGCTTGAGGGTTTCAAGGATTCTGGTGTGTGAGCAAACGTTTGTCACCTTATCCTTAAGCACGGTTCCTGAGATGCCAATTGTTCTATCTAGTCTTCCAAACAATCACATCATGTCACCGAAAGAATCATCCCGTAGGTCAACTCCAATCATCACTCATGTTATTCATATCCTCATGACTCTCGAGAGGAGGTCTAACAAAATCATATATGTCTACAATCCCCAAACTCATATGTATGGCTACCCCTAAAAATCCATGGGTAGAGCATATAAGCTGCTAAGCTTGAAATTAATCACCACAATCCAAGTGATTAGTCTATTGATCCAAGGTCCATAATAAAGCATCTCTATCCTAAGGAAACAC
The DNA here is from genome assembly GCA_032464435.1 of Aegilops umbellulata. Lineage (NCBI taxonomy): Eukaryota > Viridiplantae > Streptophyta > Magnoliopsida > Poales > Poaceae > Aegilops > Aegilops umbellulata. The sequence goes on along the minus strand of CP136058.1, from coordinate 150,735,200 downwards.
GTCGTAAGCCACTCCAAGATCTTGTTTCCTTCCTATGAATCAACCAACAGCCCATTAGCTTCCATCAATCACTACATAATCCATTTAATTCTACAAATCCAATGTTTATGATGTTCCACATGATCTCCTAAAGTCCATATAATCCCCAAATGCTTGAAAGGGCTGTCTCTACTATAGTAAGTCCATCAATTTCCATTATCATGATCAGGTAAACTCCAAGATCAAGCTCATACATATCCCTAGATAAACTCCAACAATTAATCCAATCTCCTAGTTTATTGTCCTCCAAGAAACATGGTATCATAATCGAGATCATCAGTCTAAATCCAATTTACTCCGAACCATGTAGACTTACTCAACATCTATACTCAACTAGGATCACCTACTTAAATCCAAAGCTCTTGTCCAACGAGAATTCCTACATGTTTCCACCAAGTCATTATTATAATGTCAACTATCTCCTATCAATATCCCCTGGCTAAGTCAAATCCTCATACGTCCAAGAATTCAGCTTGCGGTCTTAATTGTCCAACTAAATCCAATTTATCCAGGGTAAAGCTATGATACTCTATAATCATGGTCCAACCACGTTCATCTACCAACATGAAAGCCTCATAATCCACCAAATAGCCTCAGATGATTCCTCAAAGTCATTGATATAAATTCATCAAGTCATTTGCCCTCTATTCCTATATCCTCAAATTGGTCTTCCCTATGGCATCGTCAGTTCTGGCGCTATATTAGGATGACAATGTGCTTGTTCACTATGTCCACTAGTTCCATAATGAACCCAGTGTTGTGTGAGGTTACAGAGGCTTAACTGGTTCTCTTGCGGTTCTGTGGGTTAAGCACATGGTTAAGGACTCGAGCTGGGGTATCTCATGAAGTCTTGAGGGGTCTAGGAATGGGTTTCTAGTCTGGAGGGTCAAACATAACTCTACGGGGTTTCACTTGGTCGAGGAGGCTGCCGACGGGGAATTCTTGGTGCATCTTGTCTTGCTAGCCTTCAGCTGATGAGAGAGATGAGAGGGAGAAGTAGCATAGAGGAGGGGAATGCCTAAAGGGGGTTCCATAGTGCAGGTGCAAACAAACAAGTGCCAAAAAGGGGTCAAACAAAAGAAAACAAGGAAAGGTGATTAGTCGCGTACTTGTTGCCTAGGGCAAAAGGGCGACTGACATCAAAACACAACCAAATAAAAGCAAGAAACACACAATCATGGTTCTATTCGAACCATCATACGGACTCGACAGCGCATAGGGGGTACACGACCTATCCTACCCTAGGGGTTCTCGGAATCAGTAATCGTGTCTTGAGCCTCGTGCAGTCTTCTGAGTTTTCCTCAGGTGTTGCTACGTCTCTTGTAGTTGTTCGATGAAACGATCCAGGTTGAGCCTGAAGATTCTTCAACAACTTCTTGCTTGTTGAAGTGATGGGGTGAAGGTGGCTCCTTGTAGCTGGCATTGACTCGGTCTTCTGTTGTCTTCTTAATCATGACGATCCCGTTTTTGTCTTCTAAGGCGTCGGCGGTTCCAGGTGGCCATCCTTTATGCAATGACATTAACAAGGCATAATAGAGGTCCAATCCGTCGAACACATTGTTGACAATATCGTCACCGAGAGCGGGGGATGAAGAGAACCGTTTTCCTGCTCACTATAGTGAGGCGGACCAAATGGCGAGGTTCTCATCCACCGGTAGTTGTTGATACAACAACGATAAGGACATGATTGCTTTATTAGAGATGTCTATCATTGTCTTGCATATCCTATGCCCTGATCGTCATAGGATAAGGTTGCATCATCTTGGGGCAGTGTCAAGGGTGTCACCATCTCCTGGGCCTTCAGGTCCTCATCGCTCGAGGATGTATCTTTTGTTGGTATCGTCTTGTTGTGATGTCGCCAATCTTGTGTTCAGGAGATGTGGGTGAATGTCTGGCAAGGCATCTTCCTTCTAGATTATCCACAAGGATTACAAGGAATCCAGTGGTCAGGGCATAAGGGTTCTAGCGACCAAAGGTTTTGAAGGGGAAGAGATCAATAAGGGAAGTATACCTTAGTTTTTTTGAAAAAACTGAGAAGGGAAGAGAAGAATAGATAGTTTTGAAAGATTGTAATAGTTTTTGGAAATAGTTTTACCCTAACTAACGACCATGCTAACTGAGGCTTCCTACAGTCAGGATGGCTCTGATACCAGCTCTGTGGGGACCCCGACTCATAAGTCGTGATCACCGAATGCACGTGTACAGTGATCCCAGAGATCAATGCTCACTGAACACACAGAAGCTGAATAACAAGAGTCTTACATCCATACATACCGTATTACACAAGTAGGACCATTATGGTCAAGTCTTCAGAATAACATTGCAGCAGAAAACTTCGTCGATGACTTGGACCCATGCCATCTGCCTTAACCCTACAGGCATTCTGACTAGGAAGAGTCCTAGCTCGCATGCTCGTCACCACAGTATTCTTCTGCATATCATGTTCTTTCATGCCTGGCCAATAAAATAACCAGTGGCAAGCCAATGAGTACTTTGAATGTACTCGCAAGCAACCCATGTTTTGGTTCAAGGTACAACAATGCATGATATAGGTAAATATTTGCGGAAAGCTAGTTTTGAGTGCAATGACATGTTCAACAACTTGTAAGACATGCATCAGGAGAATTCAAGTAACTATGAGGACAGGCTACAGATGTCAACATAAATAGAGTGGGCACCAACCCAACTCAATCATGTCAAGTCCTTTGACTTGACCCAAGTAGTTCTTCCCACACACACTGGTTTGTAAACAAGTGGACGTAGCCCAAGAGCGGTTACCCAACTGTCCTTGACCGTGGACACGGCTATTCGAATAGTTTTACACTCTGCAGAGGTTGCACACTTTACCCACAAGATCCGGGGAACTACCGTGTCATCCACGACCCGCGGTACCTCAAGTACCCGGGGAAAGCACCCGATCACTATCTTTCCCTAGACGACACTAACAAGGAGTCCACTCGTTGTTCCGTATCCTCACGATGTACATCATACAAGACTCGCTCGAGATCGTAACATCCGAGAGGGGACACAACGGTGTATCCGGTGCCCTGTAAAGACAGTCATGGTCGCCCTACCTGGCACGACCCCGTCCCGAGAGAGAGCACCAACTCTCCCCCGTCACTAGTAATGCGGGCTCCAAGCTAGTATCAGCCTAGGTAATCAATAATGCCCTTTCCCATATAAGGGTAGAGTGGTTGCGCATGTAAGGTTGGAATAACGGTCGCAACTTAAACCAATCCGTTTTGAAAAACAACACCCACACTTGCCTCGGTACACCACTTCGTCATCAAGTGGTTACCCAACTCATCATCTCCCTCGGGCATAAGTGGCACCCGATGGGGTTTTCGAAAAAGTCCTTTGAAAATACTTTGCCTCCATCACTATGCATATTCCCGACCCTTTTGCGTAGCACTACTTTTGCATCCTATCTACTCCCACCGGCATAACCCTCATAAGGAGGTAGGGTCATGCATAATGTAGGTTTCAACGAGGAAGTAACGGAGGCAACCCACCAAAGTGGCTAGCACCTCATCATGATTCCGTTGCAACAACAATAAAGTGCTATATGACATGCATAAAAAGGGTTTCATAGACATGGTTAAAGGGCTGCTTGCCTGGTTCATCAGAGTCTTGAAATCTTCTGGTCCCTTCTTCAAGTACTCCGTCTACTTCGTCAACTAACATCGGAAACAAACACAATAAGCAACACAACAAGGCAAAAGTAAAAGTGCTCTAAAAAATCTGAGTTGGACTTTTCTAGGATACCTCTGATCATATGAGGAATGACTAAGGTGATTTCATTGGAAGTGGATCAATGGATACTTCTAAACATTTCAATATGATGGAATCAATGGATTTGATGGATCCACAAGTTGTCCACAGAAAGCCATTTTATAAAAATGAGTAAAAGTACCCATTAATTCAGGCATGATTTTAGAAACATATAGAAATTGGTTTCACTGGATTTGGAGTTGAAATGAATATAATATGGATTTTTGAAGTGGACTTATGTGGATAAATGACCTTTTTAAAAGGTTCAGTGAAAACCAAGGACAACAAAAATGTTCACTGTGGCCTATTAAATAGCACTTGATTTATGGAGTCTGTGGAAATTTGAATAATAAAATTTGGAGTTTATTTGACTTATTTGTGGATTTTACAAATTTACACAAAAGAAAAAGGAAAAGGAAAGGGTTTTACCCTTATCCAGCGCACTGGAGAGAGATAGCCGTGGGCCGGCCCAGCGGCTTAGCTGCGCTGGCGACAGGGGGGTGACGTCGAAGACAGCTTCGCGGGAGTGCGCCTTCGCGCAGGGGAGGCGTATCCGGCCGAAGCCGTTTCCACTTAAACGGTGGGGCCCGCCCGCTGGGTCGCAGACGCGCGGGGCCCAACAGCAGGCCGTCTTCAACCTCCCACGCACGCTTCGACCGCGGGGAGGACCGGCTCCCGGCGGCGATTGCCGGGGCTAAAGAGCATCTCCGGCGACGCTCTGCCCACCGGTGTGCTCAGGGGACCCGGCCGCGTACAACGGTGGGTGGCACGGTCGCCTAGGAGCATCGGGTCGAGCAGGGTGCTGGCCGCAGCGGACGAGGCCGGCGGTGAGATTCGGGCACGGCGAGGCGGGCATGGGGAGGAAGGAAAGATGTGCCGGTGAGGCTCCTTGGGGCCATGGGGGTCCTATGGCGTGGTTCAAGGGGAAGGAGAGGTTTGGGACGACGCGAATTTTGGGGATGGATGGCGGCTCGGCTCCGGCCATGGGAAGCGACGGAGCGGCTCTAGAGAGGAGGAGAGGGGTCCGGGCGACGTACGGGAGGGAGAGAGGGCGAAGGGGCTCCAGAGAGAGGCCTCGGGCGGCTTTATACGGCGAGGCGATGGTGCACCATGGACGCAGCTCACGGCCGCGGCCGGGGCATCCCCAGAGGCCAAACGGGCGCTCTGGTGCATGCCTGGGGTGCTCGTGGGTGTGGTCCATGGTTCTATTAGGGGAGAGGAGAAGGAGAGTGTAACACCCCGGATGTAACTTGCCATATTTGTAATCCAACTCTTGCCATTTTCGGCAATGTGATATGATATTCCCTCCGTGGTTGGGTTTCCCGTCTTTTTGCTTTTTGTTCATGTCATGCATTTCATATCATGTCATCATGCCTCGCGGGCCGCCGCGCTCTCGGCCGCCGACCCCGCCCGCGCCTCCTCCCATGCCGTGTCCGCCGTCGCCCGGCCCCGCCTCCGCCGTTGCCGCTCCGGTCGCCGGCTCCGGGCTCGCCGCCTCCATCCGCCGCCCGCTCGCCGGCCCCTCCTCTCCGGCGTCGTCGCCGGTGAGAGCCCGCGCCGGATCTCAGATCCAAACCGCGTGGGGTTGACTTTCTCCTCCTCCAAATCTTCTAAGTCCCTGTTATTTTGCATATTTGTCACTTGTTCATCGCATCATATCTCTGCATAAGTAGCTCTGTTTCGTGCGTATACTATGTCAAATTGTTCGTCTCGATGAGTACATCATTTCATCTCATTGCATCTTTTTCATTTGAGCTCATCTTGATGCCCGAAATGCTGTTGGAAGAGGGCTATGTGATGTTAGATCCAGTTTATTATCAGAACATGCACTTTTGTCATTTTTGCCATGATTGATGTGTGCACCCTATGAAGTTGAGTCCTACATGTGTTTTTAAATATGCCATGCTATCTTTCCATAGGTGTATGCCATGTATTTTTGTGATCTTTGTGGTGACTAGCACAAGCATGCAAACTAGGGTACTTAATGTTGCTGATTTCAGAGACTTAGTATTTTCACTGTTATGTTCTGCTGTTATTTTTTATGCCATGTGTTCATGTTGTTTCAGAGAGATCTATGCCTCTTTTGAGCATGATCAGTAAGAGTGTTTTGAGCATATGGTTTTTCTCTATCTATCCATGGTCATGTTTGTAATTATGGAGTGCCATAGCTTGATTCAATAGAGCTCTACTTTTGCTATAAAATGTTGCTGGCAGATTGTTTACATGTTATTCGATTTTGCCAAGCTTGGTGTAGTTGATCCTTGCATGCTATGATGTTGTTCTTGCCATGTCTAGCTTCTATGTCATGTCTTCTTGATGGATGTATGCTTAGTTTATCACGCAATGCTCTGTAGTGAGTGCATCGAGCTCACGAACATGCCTACTTGTTATCACGCAAGTCTGAAACCTGTAGCGAAACTTGCTTAATTGACATGGGTGTTATTATTTTTTCTGATCCTTTTTGCCTCATGGTCAGTAAGGGACTTTTGTTAAGTGCTTTGAGTAGATTCATGCCATGCCTTATTTTGCCATCTCCTGTTCCTGTAGCATGTTGTTTGCTTGCTCTAAACATGTCATCCTGATGTTAATTTCTGGCATGTTATTTTCACGGTCTGTGAACCTGTTATCTTTTGCACTTTTGCCATGCTTGTTTGAACCTATTGTGGTGTGATTTAGCCGTAGCTCAGTGTTCATCTTTTGTCTAGCATCTTGAGTAGATTAGTGCCATATGCTTTGTTGAAATGTTTGGGTGCAGTAGCTTGATTTCTTGTTGCTTGCTAAGTAGCATCATGTTGTTAATGGCAGATTATTGTCATTCTTGTTTTGCTTGTCATTTGCAAACCGTGCATCCGATTCCGGTGATCTTTATATCGATTTCAACCGAAATCACCTCATCTTTCTAGCGGCATACTTGGTTTTCCAAGATTATTCCTGGTTCATCATTGTCCTTCCGGAGCATGCATATGCATTGCATATCACATCTCGCATATCATGCCATGTTTCGCATCATATTGTTTGTGCATTGCATCGTGGTTGATAGTTGCTCCTTTTGCTTGTGCACTTGTTTTGGGTAGATCCGGGAGACGAGTACATGAACGAGGAACCTGTTGAGAACGCTTACGAGGACCAAGCTTTCGACAACTCTGAGAACCTTGCAGGCAAGATGACCATACCCTCGAAATCACTTCTATCTTTGCTTGCTAGATGCTCGCTCTTTTGCTATGCCTATGCTGCGATACCTACCACTTGCTATTTCATGCCACCCATATTGCCATGTCATCCCCTAACCATCCATGTCCTAGCAAACCGTTGATTGGCTATGTTACCGCTTTGCTCAGCCCCTCTTATAGCGTTGTTAGTTGCAGGTGAAGATGAAGTTTGTTCCTTGTTGGAACATGGACTCGTTGTTCCTTGTTGGAACATGTTTACTTGTTGGGATATCACAATACCTCTTATTTAATTAATGCATCTATATTCTTGGTAAAGGGTGGAAGGCTCGGCCTTATGCCTGGTGTTTTGTTCCACTCTTGCCACCCTAGTTTCCGTCATACCGGTGTTATGTTCCTTGATTTTGCGTTCCTTACACGGTTGGGTGATTTATGGGACCCCCTTGACAGTTCGCTTTGAATAAGACTCCTCCAGCAAGGCCCAACATTGGTTTTACCATTTCACCACCTACCACCTTTTTCCCTTGGGTTTTCGCGAGCCCAAGGGTCATCTTTATTTTAGCCCCCCCGGACCAGTGCTCCTCTGGGTGCTGGCCCGAACCGAGCAACCTGGCGGGCCACCGCGGGGAAACTCGGGGCCTGGTTTTACTCGTAGCTTGACTTATCCGGATGTGCCCTGAGACCGAGATATGTGCAGCTCCTATCAGGATTTGTCGGCACAATCGGGCGGCTTTGCTGGACTTGTTTTATTACTGCCGAGATGTCTTGTAGTCCGGGATTCCGAGACTGATCGGGTCTTCCCGGTAGAAGGAATATCCTTCGTTGACCGTGAGAGCTTATAATGGGCTAAGTTGGGACACCCCTGCAGGGTATTATCTTTCGAAAGCCGTGCCCGCGGTTATGAGGCAGATGGGAATTTGTTGATGTCCGGTTGTAGAAAACCCGAAGTTGACCTTAACTAAAACACATCAACCGCGTGTGTAACCGTGATGGTCTCTTCTCGGCGGGGTCCGAGAAGTGAACATGGTGTTGGAGTTATGTTTGACGTAGGTTGTTCTAGGACCACTTCTTGGTCACTTCTAGCTTCACGACCGTGCTTTGCTTCTCTTCTCGCTCTCTTTTGCGTTGTTAGCCACCATATATGCTAGTCGCTTGCTACAGCTCCACCTCACAACCCTATCCTACCTATAAGCTTAAATAGTCTTGATCTCGCGGGTGTGAGATTGTTGAGTCCCCATGACTCACAGATTCTACTACAACAGTTGCAGGTACCAACGATGCCAGTGCAGATGACGCGACCGAGCTCACGTGGGAGTTCGACGAGGAATGTGGTCGTTATTATGTGTCTTTTCCTGATGATCAGTAGTGGAGCCTAGTTGGGGTGATTCGGGGATCTGTGTAGCTTTTGGAGTAGTCTTCTTTCATTTTGGTTCCGTAGTCGGACCTTGAGTGTAATCTGGATGATGAATGTTTATTTATGTATTGTTTGAAGTGGCGACTGTAAGCCAACTATGTATCTCTTTCCCTTATGTATTACATGGATTGTGTGAAGATTACCTCCTTGCGACATTGCTTTCGATGCGGTTATGCCTCTAAGTCGTGCCTCGACACGTGGGAGCTATAGCCGCATCGAGGGCGTGACAGAGAGCGAGCTTGAGGAGGTCCCGCACGAGTGCGGCGACTGGCGGACGCGAGCGGCGCTCGGGCACGCGTGTCAGAGGTCGGCGGAGAGAGAAGGAGGAGGGGGCCGACCGTCTTGCGTGTCCCGGACGCTGAGGCGGCCTCGGGGGACACAAGGGGGAGGCCTTAGGTGGTCAGAAGCCTCGGGCAGGACGCGGCTACAGTGCCCTGGTGCACTGTAGCGCGCTCCAGAGCACGCATATGGCTGGCATTGGCATATTTTTGGCGCCCAGGGCATGGCCACTAGTGCCTAGGGGGTCAGGGGAGGAGTAAACTAATGGGTGGTGGCCTTGGGTGCCCTGGTGAGCCAGTAGGAGAGGAGAGAGGTAGAAGCAGAGGGAGAGAGGGGCTGTCCAGGGAGCTAAATGGGGGTATTTTACCTCTCAATCATTGAGCAATGGCCAGGAGAGAGTTACTGGAGGTAGGAGAGGACTAGGAGGAGCTGTGGTAAAAAGTTGAGCTCAAGGAGATTAGTGGAAGAGATCAAAATGATGATTTTGAAAAAATGGCAGAAGGTGTTTGATGCTTGTTTGGGTACGCAAGTGAACTCCATTTGGAGTGATACTCCACAGGGTGAAATGTAACATATAATTAGGGTGTTCCACCAAATTTGAGATCATTTGGTCAAAGTTGCCAATGCAACTTTTGTAAACCCTAGAAATTAGCAGAAATGAACTTGTGTAGATCTAGTTGAGAAAATCACTTCTCCTTGATGCACCACTTGGTGTAGTGGCCTCATTTGGTCATGTGAACATGCTCACAAAAGTTGGGGTCAAGGAGAAAAAGTTGGCAGTACAAACTTGTTCAAATTTGATTCTGGTCAGAGAGGGTTTTGGGGCACTTTGATCAAGATAAAATTCTCTCCAACTTGTGCCATTTGGTCTAGATGCATTATTAAACCATTTGAGAGTGTGCACCAAGTTTGGGAGCATTTGGACATGCTTGACAGTGAAAAGCTGTTCAAACTTGAAAAAGGACACTAATGGTTTTGAGAGGGTTTGATGGGGTTATACTATTCTCCATGACATGGTACTTGGCAAGATCATCCAAAATGTCATATGTGACATGTTAGAATTTTCTTGGATTTTTATGAAAATATTTCCTGTAGAAATATTTCAAATCCTTGAAATGAGCAGAAATGGTTTTGGGGGGTTTTGTCCAATATTTTGATCATGACCATGTGTTGAAACTCATATATATGGAAAATATATGTCCATTGAGTCTCCCTAATTTTTCTCAAATATTTTTAAAGCTTTAAAATAATTTTAACCTATTAAAGACCATTTCTAGCCTTAAGAAAAATCCTTTAAATAAAATAGGAAAATAACTTTTAAAATTATTTTTTTGTGGCTTCTGGGTAACCTATATCTAATAGGAGTCAAAAATATTTTTGGAAAGATTTTTACTGCCCTTAGTTAAGTACTTGCAGTGCAATCCTCAATTCAGGGGTTTTTGGAAAACTAATTTTGAAAATAATTTTTGGCCAAATTATTTTTGTAAGAAAATACTATATTGCACTATACACATGGCATGATCATTGGGAAAAGGTTTTGGATCAAGGATAAGGAGTATAAGAGTTGGAGGATTTATTTGATTTTTATAGCACTTGCACACAATAGTCAAACATCAAATCAAGCAAAATCCAAAACACTCAAAAGTTTTTGTCAAACCACATTTTATCATGTTTTATTAGCTTAAGTGTTGTGGCATGAAAATCAGGGTGTGACACTTCTCCATCTTCCTGCGCCGAATCTTGCTGGATTTGGTGTTCTTCGGCGCTATCCGGGGTAGTATTATCTCCCGTGCCGGAATCACCGTTTCTGCTATGGCGGGATTTAGAGCGGCGCCGTTGATGCCGGCGTTTTGGCTGTTTTTTCGAGGTGTCATCCTCCGCTGTTCCATCGCCATCTTCATCATTTGGAGCGTCCACCATATATATGTCATATGACGAGGTGGCGGTCCAGCGCCCTACAGGTGCTGGTTCTTGTTCGTCTCCTCCTTCGTCGTCCATACCGTCGAAGTCTTCGAAGCCGAAGTCAAGTATGTCGGTTAAATCATCGACAGTGGCTATTAAGTGGGTGGTGGGTGGGCTTTGAATTTCTTCGTCGTCTGAATCCCAACCTCGCAGACCATAGTCCGGCCTGGGCTCTCCTGATAGAGAGAGAGACTTGAGAGAATTCAGGATATCACCGAAAGGTGAGTGCTGAAAGATGTCCGCGGCGCTGAACTCCATTATAGGCGCCCAATCGGATTCGACCGGCAGGGGCACGGGAGGCCCGGAGTTCGGAGAAGAATCCGACTCCTTGGAGTCATGGGTCGTGCGGAGTGCGGGGCTGGCGTTCGGCTCGATCGCCTTCAAGATCGCAGCCCCTGAGGTGACGTCCAACCGTTCATCCTCAAAGAACGCAGCGGGCTCCGAGTCCAGGATCGGGGCCGGTGCGTGTGCGGCCTCCAGGGCACTATTCGGAGGCAGAGCTATATCATGCCCCTCGAGGTAGTGCGGCGCGCTTGGCTGTGGCTCAAACCCGTCGAAGATCAAGTCTCCGCGGATATCTGCCATGTAGTTTAAGCTTCCAAACCTGACTTGATGGCCAGGGGCGTAGCTTTCGATCTGCTCTAGACGAGCAAGCGAATTGGCCCGCAGAGCGAAGCCGCCGAAGACGAAGATTTGTCCGGGGAGGAAAGTCTCACCCTGGACCTCATCGTTGTTGATGATCAAAGGAGCCATCGGGCCTAAAAGTGACGACGCAGAGCAACTCTCAATGAAAGCACCAATGTCGGTGTCAAAACTGGCGGATCTTGGGTAGGGGGTCCCGAACTGTGCGTCAAGGTCGGATGGTAACAGGAGACAAGGAACACTTTATTTTACCCAGGTTCGGGCCCTCTCGATGGAGGTAAAACCCTACTCCTGCTATATTAATATTGATGATATGGGTAGTACAAGAGTAGATCTACCACGAGATCAAGGAGGCTAAACCCTAGAAGCTAGCCTATGGTATGATTGTGTATGATGATGGTTGTCCTACGGACTACAACCCTCCGGTTTATATAGACACCGGATAGGGTTAGAGTTACACAGAGTCGGTTACAATGGTAGGAGATCTTGAATATCCGCACGCCTAGCTTGCCTTCCACGCCAAGGAAAGATCCTTCCGGACACGGGACGAAGTCTTCAATCTTGTATCTCCATAGTCCTGGAGTCCGGCTGAAGGTATAGTCCGGCTATCCGAACACCCCCTAATCCAGGACTCCCTTAGGAAGAGTCGTAGGTTCTCATACCTAAGGAGCGAAAGACATCTCTGTATGAGGGGTGTGCGAGTGGCACACACGGGAATAGTAGAGAGAAATGAGACCCCGGAAGACAAAGTTTTGTGTTTGTGTGAGAGAAAGAGATTCCACATCGAGAATCATAGTTAGAGACACCTAGCAGGGAGCGAGATATACTTAGAGAGAGAGAGAGTGATGAACGTCGAGAGAGAGGGAGTACCGCCAGTGTGTTACGAAGATAAAAGATCATTGTCGACATACAGGTAGCACGAGAGATACCCGAGAGACGATGAACGCGTATAGGTCTAGAGAGATAGTCCTATATAAGCATGAGTGATAGTTATATGAGACAAATATTTGGATCAAATGGGATTCAAATATTTAAACTGGAGATCACGACATCGATAATATCATAACGCAAATTGGTGTATCAAACATGCATATTCATTTGAATTTGGGGACACGTGTGATGTTATATAGTTTATCAATATCGGTGATCCATAGATTCTTTAATTAGAAACAATGCATGCTTTATATGCAATTAATGTCTAAACGGGATTACAGTATATGTTGCGTGTGTGAAACACATTATACATGTTTGAGAAGTAAAAAAACCCGCATGAAACACACATTAATTGGAGAGAGCTAGAGAGGAATGCATACATCGGATTTCAACATAAAGTGGTTTCAAATATTTGAAAATCCAAATTGATGGATACAACCTTATAAATCTGAGATCATGCCATTTGTAAACAATATTTATGTATAAAGGGTGTTGTGCTTTTGAAAGTATATAAAAAATGATGTATATAGAATTTTATTCCAATCGAAAATGGATCCCGCCCGAAAGAAAATAGAATACAAACGGGATTCCAATTGAGTTGGCATGGTAAACGCACACTCTGCAAAATTTGAACGAAGCGGGGAAAGTCGCAGTAACCGGCCGAAACCAAAATCTGCGAGATGGAAATTACTACTGCCTATCCCTGCCACGCAAAGCCTATCTGCTCGATTTCTATAGGTTTTGATAGGGTTAGGTTTGTTATTTCACTCAAAAGTGACATAACTGCCTCTCACCCGGATTCATACACGATGGGCGCCAAAACACGGTGTGTCCTCGGCCAAAATCGACTCCCTCCCTGATTCATACACGGTGGGCGCCAAAAACAAACTCTCATCGGCAAATATTCGGTGTATGCGAGATTACCGTCCTATCCCCAACCGACTAATATTGATGTGATATAGGAAATTTGAAACGGGGGCTAAGTTTGTAAATTTCCTCGCATTTGAGACAAGCGCGCCCTGAAGACATTGTTCCCCCCTTCCTATCCACCTCCATTTCCCCATTCGTACTCCGTGGGCACCAAAACACCCTCTCCACCCCAGCCTCCTCCGCCCGCCACCCCATCCACCACCGTTCTCCTCCACCATGCCGGAGCTGATACCCCGACGCCGCCATCCATTACAAGAGATCGACCTATCTCATCCACGGCTTCGGACCGAGATCCTTGCATCCCGTCCTCTCGCTTCATCCCCGCCGTCGTCCACCTTTCCGGCGCCGCTCCTACTATCGTCTCGTCCACCGCGCCCCGCCGCCACCGTCTACCCTCCTAGATCTGCTTCCACGCTGCCGACAGCCATCGCTATCGCAGCACCGTCAAATTCTCAGAAGCTGCATACATGGCGCCGCACCAGAGGCGGTACTCTTTCGTATCTGCTCAACTTATTTATCACAGCAAGAAAATAGATCGCCGCTGCTTTACTCTGATTTCTTGTCCATCACTTACTTGCTAGTTGAGAGCACACATTGGTTGTGAAGTTGCCTTTGTCCTGTTTGCACCTTCAGATCCGCCATGGCACGCTCAACACTATACTCCCAATGCTTATGGTTTTCCCATTTTATACTCCACACTAGTTAAATCACAGTAGACGGAATTTCAAAATTGGGTCGGTCGATTTTTCAGAGCTCGCACTACCAAAAAAATACACTTCCGTGATGATACGTGTTTTGTCACAGTAGGCCACGTTTTCTGTCATGCATGTACATCCATGACAGATTTATGACAGAATCAAGATAGTCATACCTGTGCTATAGTAGAAGTGTTCCATGACATTACCAAAATTATCATCATAGAAGTGTCCACTTCCATGACGATAAATCGCGCATCACAGAAGTGCTTTCGTCAAGGGTGACCGACACGTGGCATCCATCGTAACGGAACGCCGTTAAGCTATCAGGTCCGGTTTTGGATCCGATAACCCGTGAACAACCCCGACCAATGGGGATTTTCCACGTGTAAAATCATCATTGGCTGGAGGAAACACGTGTCGGCTCACCGTTGGGACAGATGCCATCCACTCATTGGACACAAAGCGCCTATGACACGTCGACACATGGCATGGCCCAGCAGAGGCCCATTCCTGTGTAAAGGCCGACCCGTTTGACTTGGTCAAAATCTGGCGGGCCGGCCCACGACAAGCCTGTTAACGACCTGTTCGCATAGAGCCCATTTACAGCCCGCTAACCCAGGGCCCGTTTACGGCCTATCCGAATTAGGCCCAGTAGCGTCATCTGGGCCATCCAATATAATTCCAGCCAGTTTTAACTTCCGACCCATGTATGGCCCATGACGTCTTTTGGCCCATATGAGGCCCTTAGTAACCCTCGGCCCATTTAACGGCCCATGGTAAAACTGGCCCGTAATGAACAGTGTATCACTTTATACCCATTAAGGGCCCATTATCCTGTTGGGCCGTTTCCAGCCCATGTTATCTTTTGGCCTTCTCAGGGCCCATTCATTCTTGGGGTCATTTCCAGCATTCGGTTACTTACGGCCCGTTACTGTCATTTTCTGCTTGTGGGCCAAATTCAGCCCTTGCTTACAGTCGGCCCGTTTGTGGCCCGTTAATACGTTGGGCCATTTTCATAGCGTCATCAAATACAACTGATTAACGAAGGCCCATTATGGTTGGCCCATGAACGGACGATTCCAACTCTAGCCCGTTTACGGCCATAAAGTGACATGTTATTGGCCCATGTTTGGGCGATCGAACATATGGCCCGTATAAGGCCCATTGATGATACGACCCGTAGAAGGCCCATTGATGATACGGCCCTTAGAAGGCCCATTGTTTCTATGCCCCATAGAAGGCCCATTGTTTCTACGGCCCGTAGAAGGCCTAGTGTCACTACAGTAAATATGTAGCCGATGGTTACTGTGGCCTAGTTTTTAAAAATAGGTTATTGCAGCCACTAGCAAACCGCGAAAAAAGAACAGCACTGACTACAAGCAAACAAATAAACAAGACAACTAGGAAAAAAATAAGCAAGCAACTTACGCTAGGCTATCACGGCTATTACACATATTACATCCACTAGGCATCAAAGTTCGCCACCTGTGCAAATATAGGGAACAAAGCAGCATATCATATACACTGGTTTTCAAAGTTGGCGACCAGTGCAAATAAATGCCGGAACAAAACAAGTCCAGAATTGAAACCACTTTAGAAGATCTCAAGAAACAATATCCTGGGTACCCATAATGGTGGCAAGCTGGTTAGCAAGATTATTAACTTTCTCTTGTTTGGCGATTAAATCCTCCGGCGCTTGTTGTTGCATCAAAAAGTATGCGTCTGAATTCTGCGGGGACTTCCTCAATCCCTCAGCTTCCTGTTGCAACACATCTGATCAATGTCTTTCAACTTGAAGCTGAGACTCAAGAAGACGAACTGATTCAGGCAGCGAGTTCGAAGAGCTTGTGCCAGCAGTAGTGGCCAGTAACTCGAACACTACATCAAGATAGGACTTCTGGGTTCTCTCACTGTCGTCAAGGTAGTTTTTATCAGCTTTCTTGGAGACCAACAGGGGTGTCTCACTATCTTGAAGCTTATCTGCATTAATTCGTTCACCATTGCATAACGGGGTTGTCGCGTTCTGGGAACGGGGGTCCCCAGACTTGCTTGCCTGTGGCCCACGGCGTGGCTGAGCTAGCAGGCCTGTATGGCCCATCTTCATCAACAAGACATTCAAGACCCTCGTGAGGGGCCAAGCCTCGCGAGGTGGGCAACGCAAGACCTCCTCAGGATCGGCCTCGCCAGGCAGGCTCACGAGGGGCGGAGAGATCAAGGCAAGGAAAACCTCGTGAGGTCCTCATGACGTGAGCCATGACGATCGAGACCAAGCGGGCACCAGGCAGGCGCCAGCGCGTGCAACTTCCTTGTTTCCTCTTTTGTGCCAAGGGGGCAAGCGCAGGCGCGGAGTACCAAGGCATCAAGCAAAGGTTTCCATATCGGTGCAACGAGACCAAGACCAGCCGGACGGCAAGACAGAGGTCACCATGGAGCCCAAGACGGCGTCACCACCAGAGCCTTTTGCAGGCGAAGACCACTTTTGTCAGGATAAGCTGTACTAGTTGTCCCCTTTCAAATTGGCTGTTGTTGGCTCCCTTCCCGCTCAATATTTGGGGAGAGGACCAGGGCCTATATAAGTAGAGCTAGCCACCACAGTAGAGGCATCTGATTCAAAGGCATCTCACCCACACAAGTTCGACAAGCACACCTCAACCTCAGGAGGTTGTTCTTCCTCTTTGTACTTTTCATCATCAGCCCAAGAGGCAATCCACCACCACCACACTAGAGTAGGGTATTACACCACAACGGTGGCCCGAACCAGTATAAATCTTGTGTCTTTCTGTGTTGCGAGTTCGTCCGCGAGATCTTAGAGAGCTAGGGCGTGGATCGGTAGGGAGGAGATCTTTGCACGCACCACAGTGTTCGAACCTCGAGGGTTTTGCCCGAACCCGTGATCCGACATTTGGCGCGCCAGGTAGGGGTGCGCCGAAGCTTACTTCCGTCGCCCCGCGCCCCATTGCTCCGTCGTCTCCATGGCAGACGCTTGCCACGCTCGTGCTAAGCGCCGAGCTGCCCTCGCCGCCCGCGTCGCTCAGAAAGCTCCTGTCGGCAGGCCAACTCGTCGTTCCCCATCGCCTGCCGCCAACGCCGCCACCGGCCCGGCAGGGAACGAGCAGCAGGCATCCTCGCTGCACCCCTCGGTGCGGTGGGATGGCCGCACCGCCACTCCATTGCTGACCCCGACCGGTTCTTCATCCCATGCACGTCGTGCTCCCATGGACGCACGGGACGCGCTCCTCTTGGCGCACGAGCTCCTGTGCTACCGCCCGGTCGACGACCTCTACGACGACTGGCTCGACCGCATCGCCGAGCTTGTACGCGCCGCAGGGGGCTCCCCTGCGTCGTCCCTCTCTCTGCCTCGCCCTTCGCCAGCTACCAATACCTCTTGAGCATTGCGTTGGTTTTCCCTTGAAGAGGAAAGGGTGATGCAGCAAAGTAGCGTAAGTATTTCCCTTAGATTTTGAGAACGAAGGTATCAATCCAGTAGGAGGCCACGCACAAGTCCCTCGCACCTACACAAACAAATAAATCCTCACAACCAACGCAATAAAGGGGTTGTCAATCCCTTCACGATCACTTACGAGAGTGAGATCTGATAGATATGATAAGATAATATTTTTGGTATTTTTATGATAAAGATGCAAAGTAAAATAGAAGGCAATGAAAATAGATAAGTGTTGGAAGATTAATATGATGGAAAATAGACCCGGGGGCCATAGGTTTCACTAGTGGCTTCTCTCAAGAGCATAAGTATTACGGTGGGTAAACAAATTACTGTTGAGCAATTGACAGAATTGATCATAGTTATGAGAATATCTAGGTATGATCATGCATATAGGCATCACGTCCGAGACAAGTAGACCGACTCCTGCCTGCATCTACTACTATTACTACACACATCGACCGCTATCCAGCATGCATCTAGAGTATTAGGTTCATAAGAACAGAGTAACGCTTTAAGCAAGATGACATTATGTAGAGGGATAAACTCATGCTATATGATATAAACCGCATCTTGTTATCCTCAATGGCAACAATACAATATGTGCCTTGGTGCCCCTACTATCACTGGGAAAGGAGACCGCAAGATTGAACCCAAAGCTAAGCACTTCTCCTATTGCAAGAAAGATCAATCTAGTAGGCCAAACCAAACTGATAATTCGAAGAGACTTGCAAAGATAAACAATCATACATAAAAGAATTCAGAGAAGATTCAAATATTGTTCATAGATAAACTTGATCATAAACCCACAATTCATCGGTCTCAACAAACACACTGCAAAAGAAGATTACATCGAATAAATCTCCACAAGAGAGGGGGAGAACATTGTATTGAGATCCAAAAAGAGAGAAGAAGTCATCTAGCTAATAACTATGGACCCGAAGGTCTGAGGTAAACTGCTCACACATCATCGGAGAGGCTATGGTGTTGATGTAGAAGCCCTCCATGATTGATGCCCCCTTCAGTGGAGCTCCAGAAAAGGCCCCAAGATAGGATCTCACAGGTACAGAAGGTTGCGGTGGTGGAATTAGGTTTTTGGCTCCGTATCTGGTAGTTCGGGGGTACGTAGGTATATATAGGAGGAAGAAGTACATCGGTGGAGCAACGTGGGGCCCGCGAGGGTGGAGGGCGTGCCCGGGGGGTAGGCGCGCCCCCTACCTCGAGCCCTCCTGGTTGATGTCTTGACATAGGGTCCAAGTCGTCTGGATCATGTTTCTTCCGAAAATCACGTTCCCGAAGGTTTCATTCCGTTTGGACTCCGTTTGATATTCTTTTTGTGCTAAACTCTGAAATAGGCAAATAACAACAATTCTAGGCTGGGCCTCCGGTTAATAGGTTAGTCCCAAAAATAATATAAAAGTGTATAATAAAGCCCAATAATGTCCAAAACAGAATATAATTTAGCATGGAACAATAAAAAATTATAGATATGTTGGAGACGTATCAAGCATCCCCAAGCTTAATTCCTGCTCGTTCTTGAGTAGGTAAATGATAAAAACAGAATTTTTGATGTGGAATGCTACTTGGCATAATTTCATTGTAATCCTCTTAATTGTGGTATGAATATTCAGATCCTAAAGATTCAAGACAAAAGTTTAATATTGACATAAAAATAATAATACTTAAAGCATACTAACTAAGCAATTATGTCTTCTCAAAATAATATGGCCAAAGAAAGTTATCCCTACAAAATCATATAGTCTGGCTATGCTCTATCTTCACCACACAAGATATTTAAATCATGCACAACCCTGATGACAAGCCAAGCAATTATTTCATACTTTTAGTGTTCTCAAACTTTTTCAATCTGTACGCAATACATGAGCTTGAGCCATGGACATAGCACTATATGTGGAATAGAATGGTGGTTGTGGAGAAGACAAAAAAGGGAGAAGATAGTCTCACATCAACTAGGCGTATCAACGGGCTATGGAGATACCCATTAATAGATATCAATGTGAGTGAGTAGGGATTGCCATGCAACGGATGCACTAGACCTATAAGTATATGAAAGCTCAACAAAAGAAACTAAGTGGGTGTGCATCCAACTCGCTTGCTCATGAAGACCTAGAGCATTTTGAGGAAGCCCATCATTGGAATATACAAGCCAAGTTCTATAATGAAAATTTTCCCACTAATATATGAAAGTGATATCATAGGAGACTCTCTACCATGAAGATCACGGTGCTACTTTGAAGCACAAGTGTGGTAAACGGATAGTAGCATTGTCCCTTCTCTCTTTTTTCTCTCATTTTTTTATTTGGGCCTTTTCTCTTTTTTTATGGCCTCTTTTTTTTTATTTCGTCCGGAGTCTCATCCCGACTTGTGGGGGAATCATAGTCTCCATCATGCTTTCCTCACTTGGGACAATGCTCTAAAAATGATGATCATCACACTTTTATTTACTTACAACTCATCAATTACAACTCAATACTTAGAACAAAATATGACTCTATGTGAATGCCTTCGGCGGTGCACCGGGATATGCAATGACTCAAGAGCGACATGAATGAAAGAATTATGAAGGGTGGATTTGGCACAAATACGATGTCAACTACATGATCATGCGAAGCAATATGACAATGATGGAGCGTGTCATAGTAAACGAAACGGTGGTAAGTTGCATGGCAATATATCTCGGAATGGCTATAGGAATGCCATGATAGGTAGGTATGGTGGCTGTTTTGAGGAAGGTATATGGTGGGTGTAGGTACCGGCGAAAAGTGTGCGGTATTAGAGAGGCTAGCAATGGTGGAAGGAGGAAAAATGCGTATAATCCATGGACTCAACATTAGTCATAAAGAACCCATATACTTATTGCAAAAATCTACAAGTTATCAAAGCAAAGTATTACGCGCATGCTCCTAGGGGGGTAGATTGGTATGAAAAGACCATCGCTCGTCCCCGACCGCCACTCATAAGGAAGACAATCAATAAATAAATCATGCTCCGACTTCATCACATAACGGTTCACCATACGTGCATGCTACGGGAATCACCAACTTTAACACAAGTATTTCTCAAATCCAAAACTACTCAACTAGCATGACTCTAATATCACCATCTTCATATCTCAAAACAATTATCTAGTATCAAACTTCTCATAATATTCAACACACTCATAAGAATTTTTTTTTACTAATCTTGAATGCCTATCATTGTTGAAGCAAACTAGCATGCTGTTTTGTAGGACTCTCAAAATAATCTAAGTGAAGCATGAGAGAACAATAATTTCTATAAAACAAAATCACCATAGTGCTATAAACGATATAAGTCAAGCACTAGAGCAAAAACTATATAACTCAAAAGATATAAGTGAAGCACATAGAGTATTCTAACAATTTCCAATTTATGTGTGACTCTCTCAAAAGGTGTGTCCAGCAAAGATGATTGTGGTAAACTAAAAAGCAAAGACTCAAATCATACAAGACGCTCCAAGAAAAACACATATCATGTGGTGAATAAAAATATAGCTCCAAGTAAAGTTACTAATGGAAGTAGACGAAAGAAGGGATGCCTTCCGGGGCATCCCCAAGCTTTGGATTTTTGGTGTCCTTAGATTATCTTGGGGTGCCATGGGAATCCCCAAGCTTAGGCTCTTGCCACTCCTTGTTCCATAATCCATCAATTCTTTTACCCAAAACTTGAAAACTTCACAACGCAAAACTTAACAGAAAATCTCATGAGCTCCGTTAGCGCAAGAAAACAAAACACCACTTAAAGGTACTGTAATGAACTCATTATTTATTCATATTGGTGTTAAACCTACTGTATTACAACTTCTCTATGGTTTATAAACTATTTTACTAGCCATAGATTCATCAAAATAAGCAAACAACACACGAAAAACAGAATCTGTCAAAAACAGAACAGTCTGTAGTAATCTGTAACTAACGCAAACTTCTGGAACTCCAAAAATTCAGCCAAAATAGGACGAGCTAGACAATTTGTTTATTGATCAGCATAAAGTGGAATCGATATTTATCACGTTCTGGTGATTTTTAACAATTATTTTCGTGAACAGAAAGTTTCTGCAATTTTCAGCAAGATCAAATAACTATTATCCAAGAAGATCCTATAGGTTTAACTTGGCACAAGCACTAATTAAAACATAAAAACACATCTAACCGGAGGCTAGATCAAAGTTTTATTCCTACACAAAAGCAAAAAGAAAAAAAACTAAAAATAAAATTGGGTTGCCTCCCAACAAGCGTTATCGTTTAACGCCCCTAGCTAGGCATTGAGATTTCGATGATGCTCACATGAAAGACAAGAATTGAAGCGCAAAGAGAGAATCATGATAGACATGACAAACACATCTAAGTCTAACATACTTCCTATGCATAGGCATCTTATAGGCAAACAAATTATCATATCAAGCAAAAACTAGCATATGCAAGGAAGCAGAAAGAAATAATAGCAATCTCAACATAACGAGAGGTAATTTGTTATCATGAAAATTTCTACAACCATATTTTCCTCTCTCATAATAATTACATGTAGGATCATAAGAAAATTAAACAAAATAGCTATCACATAACATATTCTCAACATGATCCACATGCATGCGAAGTTGACACTCTTCCAAAATAGTGGGATTAATATTAACTAAAGTCATGACCTCTCCAAACCCACTTTTATCAAAAATACCATAAGATTGAACATTCTCCAAATATGCGGGATCTACAGTTGCCACTCTTCCAAAACCACTTTCAATATTATTGCAAACACTATTATCAATCTCATATTCATCATGGGGATTAAATAAATTTTCAAGGTCATCAGAAGAATCACCCCAATCATGATCATTGCAACAAGTAGTAGACATAGCAAAACTAGCATCCCCAAGCATAGGGTTTTGCATATTATTAGCACAATTGACATCAAGAGAATTTATAGTAAAATCATTGCAATCATGATTTTTATTCAAAGATCTATCATGAATCACTTCATAAAACACTTCATTACAATTTTCAGATTCACGGATTTCAAGCAAAACCTCATAAATATAATCTAGTGCACTCAACTCACTAGCAATAGGTTCATCATAATTGGATCTCTTAAAGAGATTAGCAAGTGGATGAGGATCCATAAACTTTTAGCAAGCGAAGATGCAAGCAAAAAGAAGGTACATGGTAACACAAGATCAAATGGAAGGAGGGCGAATAAAACGGCAAGGGCGAAGTGGGGGAGAGGAAAACGAGAGGCAAATGGCAAATAAGGTAATGCGGGAGATAAGGGTTTGTGATGGGTACTTGGTATGTTGACTTTTGCATAGACTCCCCGGCAACGACGCCAGAAATGGCTCGTTGTCGGGAGTCCAAATCTTGACTTGACCTTGCGTAAGCCTCCCCGGCAACGGCACCAGAAATCCTTCTTGCTACCTCTTGAGCACTGCGTTGGTTCTCCCTTGAAGAGGAAAGGGTGATGCAGCAAAGTAGCGTAAGTATTTCCCTCAGTTTTTGAGAACCAAGGTATCAATCCAGTAGGAGGCCACACACAAGTCCCTCGCACCTACACGAACAAATAAATCCTCGCAACCAATGCAATAAAGGGGTTGTCAATCCCTTCACGGTCACTTACGAGAGTGAGATCTGTTAGATATGATAAGATAATATTTTTGGTATTTTTATGATAAAAATGCAAAGTAAAATAAAAGGCTATGAAAATATCAAAGTGTTGGAAGATTAATATGAGGGAAAATACACCCGGGGGCCATAGGTTTCACTAGTGGATTCTCTCAAGAGCATAAGTATTACGGTGGGTAAACAAATTACTATTGAGCAATTGACAGAATTGAGCATAGTTATGAGAATATCTAGGTATGATCATGTATATAGGCATCACGTCCGAGACAAGTAGACCGACTCCTGCCTGCATCTACTACTATTACTCCACACATCGACCGCTATCCAGCATGCATCTAGAGTATTAAGTTCATATGAACAGAGTAACACTTTAAGCAAGATGACATGATGTAGAGGGATAAACTCATGCAATATGATGTAAACCCCATCTTGTTATCCTCGATGGCGACAATACAATACGTGCCTTGCTGCCCCTACTATCACTGGGAAAGGACACCGCAAGATTGAACCCAAAGCTAAGTGAAAGTGCAACTATCCCTGGGTGGTTTTGGTAATTCCTAAAAACATATAGCTCATTGAGCTAACATTATTCCAAGAGTAATATTTCAGGAAAAGCTCAATGAATGGCATGGCATGGATGAGGAAAGTGGATCCCTCAAAATTATAAGGACAAAAGATTGGCTCAAGCTTCAAGATCAAGACTCTACATTTTATATTTTAGTGATCCAAGATCACATTGAGTCTATAGGAAAAGCCAATACTATCAAGGAGGGATGAGGTGTTGTTTAATGCGCCTCTTGCTTGATGTGCTTAGTGATATGCTCCAAAACCCTCAACTATCTTCCCACATCCACATATGACCAAAACCAAAAGTCAAACTCGGCCTCACCGATTCTTTCTATCCGGCGTCACCGAGTTTAAAATGTCATAGCCACTGCCACAAACCCTAGCAATTCGGTTTCACCGATAGGGATCTCGGTCTCACCGAGATGGGATTGCAATTTCTCTGTTTCCCTTCATAACGTTTCGGTCTAACCAAAGTGAGCGATAGGTCCCACCGAGATTGCAATGTAAACTCTATGTTTCCCTTTCGTAACATTTCGGTCTCACCGAAAAGAGCGAACCGGTCCCACCAAGTTTACCTGACCAACTCTCTGGTTAGCTTATTACCAAAATCGGTCCCACCGAGTTTGTGTAATCGGTCACACCGAGATTACGTTATGCCCTAACCCTAACCATATCGGTCCTACCGAGTTGCATCTCAGTCCCACCGAAAAATCCTAACAGTCACTAGGTTTGCTAAATCGGTCCGACCGAGTTTAACCATTCGGTCCCACCGAGTTTGGCAGATTGTGTGTAACGGTTAGATTTTGTGTGGAGGCTATATATACCCCTCCACCCACTCTTCATTCGTGGAGAAAGCCATCAGAACACATCTACACTTCCAATACACATGTTCTGAAAGAGAACCACCTACACTGTTGAGGTCAAGATATTCCATTCCAACCATATGAATCTTGATCTCTAGCCTTCCCCAAGTTGCTTTCCACTCAAATCTTCTTTCCACCAAATCCAAATCCCGTGAGAGAGAGTTGAGTGTTGGGGAGACTATCATTTGAAGCACAAGAGCAAGGAGTTCATCATCAACACACCATTTGTTACTTCTTGGAGAGTGGTGTCTCCTAGATTGGCCAGGTGTCACTTGGGAGCCTCCAACAAGATTGTGGAGTTGAAACAAGGAGTTTGTAAGGGCAAGGAGATCGCCTACTTCGTGAAGATCTACCGCTAGTGAGGCAAGTCCTTCGTGGGCGACGGCCGTGATGGAATAGACAAGGTTGCTTCTTCATGGACCCTTTGTGGGTGGATCCCTCCGTGGACTCGCGCAACCGTTACCCTCCGTGGGTTGAAGTCTCCATCAACGTGGATGTACGATGGCACCAGCTATCGGAACCACGCCAAAAACATCCGTGTCTCCAATTGCGTTTGAATCCTCCAAACCCTTCCCTTTACATTGTTGCAAGTTGCATGCTTTACTTTCCGCACCTCATATACTGTCGGCGTTCTGGGAACGAGGGTCCCCAGACTTGCCTGCCTGCGGCCTGCGGCGTGGCTCGAATGGAGGCCCAGTACGGCCCACCTTCAGCAACACGAGACTCAAGACCCTCGCGAGGGGCCAAGCCTCGCGGGGAGGACGACGCAACGCTTCCTCAGGCGCGGCCTCCTCAGGCTGGCTCATGAGGAGGTGGAGAGATCAAGGCAGGGTACCTCGCGAGGTGCCCATGACGCAAGCCATGACGACCAAGGGTGCCAGGCGGGCGCCAGACCGCACAGTGTCCTCCCTTTCCTCTTTGGTGCAAAGGGGGCAAGCGCAGGCGAGAGGATCAAGCAAAGGCATCCATTTCGGTGCAACGAGACCAAGACCAGTCCAACGGTGGGAATGAGCTCATCGTGGAGCCCAGAACGGCGTCACCACAGGGCCTTTGGCAGGCGAGGACCAACTTTGGTCAGGATAAGTGTACCAGATGTTCCCCTTCAAATTGGCCAATTGTTGGCGCCCTTCCCGCTCAATATTTGGGAAGAGGCCTAGGGCCTTTGCCTATAAATAGGACTAGCCGCCCCCAGGGTAGAGAGATATAATGGAGGCATGATCGAGAGAGATAGAGAGCAATCATAGAGCAAGTAGAGAGAAAGAGAGAGAGAAGGGCGGCTGAACTTCCCTAGCAGTTCATCGTCCTTGCCAAGAACAGGCCCTCGCGAGGCTGTTCTCCTTTGTACTGATCATCATCATCATCAGCCCAAGAGGCAATCCATCCACCCACAAAACTAGAGTAGGGTATTACACCACAACGGTGGCCCGAACTAGTATAAACTATGTGTTCTTTGTGTTGTTCTTTCTGTAGTTTAGATCCTTGCGAGACGGAGAGGTAGAGGGCAGAATCTCCGCGCGCACGCCAGAGTTCGAACCTTAAGGGTCTGCTAGAACCCCCGATCCGACATTTGGCGTGCCAGGTAGGGGTGCGTCGGAATCTGTCTCCCACCGCTCCGTTCTCCTCCGACCGTCGCATCCATGTCTGATGCTCGTCGGGCCCGCGCCGAGCGCCGGTCTGCCATCGCTTCCCGCGTCGCCCAGACAGATCCCGTTAGGCGGGCGTCCTCATGGTTCCCCGTCGCCCGCCGTCAACGCCGCCACCGGCCCGGTGGGGAACGAGCAACAAGCGTCGTCTCAGCCCCGTTCATGCGGCAAGACGGCCGCACCGCTACTCCGTCGCTCACGCCAGCTGGCTCTTCGTCCCATGCGCTTCGCGCGCCCTTGGAGGCTCGAGCTGCACTCATCGCGGCAAACGAGCTCCTGCGCTACCGTCCCGTCGACGACGTCTATGAAGAGTGGCTCGACCGCGTCGCCGAGCTCGTCCGCGCCGCAGGGGGCTCTCCTGCACCGTCCGCTCCGCTGCGCCGCACCCCGCCCCGCGCGGGCAATGAAGCTCCAGGGGTGTACCAACCACCTCCACTCCAAGAAGACACCATGGCTCCAAGGCACATGGCCCCTGGGCGGAATCCGCTCTGACAGGCGCCAGCCCAGCAAGAACAAAGCTACCAAGAAGTCCCCCGACCGCAAGAGGCTGCCCGAGCGCTCCATGCTCCGGCTCGCCGCGACCCTGCTCCAGCTCCGGCACGTCAAGACCCCGCACTACTCCCAGCTGCAGCGCAAGGGGGCCCGCAAGGCCAAGCTCTCCCTCAATCGAAACCTCCCGTGGCCACCGCAGGCTGCCGCGCCTACACCACCGAACTGCGTAGCGTCGCGTGGCCCGGCAAGTTCAAGCCGGACCTGCCTCCTTGCTACGACGGCACGACTGATCCCGCAGAGTTCCTCCAGCTCTACGAGCTGGGCATCGAAGCTGCCAGCGGGGATGAAAAGGTCATGGCGAACTGGTTCCCCATGGCGCTGAAGGAAGGAGCTCGCACCTGGCTCCTGAATTTGGCTCCAGGCACGATCTCCTCCTGGGACCAGATGCGCACCCGCTTCTTCGCCAACTTCCAAGGTACTCGCGGCCGGCCGCCCGTCGTGAGCGACATGCGCCGCATGAAGCAGCAACCTGGGGAGACCCTGCAAAAGTACATCCAACACTTCAACAGTGCACGCCTCAAGATCCCCAAGGTGTCCGAGGAAGCCATCATCTCGGCCTTCTCCGATGGCGTGCACGACGTCAAGATGAAGGAGGAGCTGGCGATGCATGAAGACCTCTGCACCTCCCTGGAGCTGTTCAACTTGGCGACCAAGTGCGCCAGGGCTGAGGAGGGACGTCTCTCCCTCCTCGAGCTGCCCGCCGCAGATCCAGAAGAGAAGAAGCCCAAGGCCAAGGACGTGAAGCGCAAGGGGGCTGCCGTACTCGCAGCAGAACCAAACACCAAGGGGGCAAGGATCTACCCGAATCGTCCAGAGGCAGCCGGTACTGTGTGTACCACGACCTCCACACCCACAACACCAACGAATGTCAAGAACTCCGCGCCGTGCGAGAAGGAAGGATCGGCCGTCGCCCTGACCGTGCCGACCGGGGCTACGGCTGAGGAGGAGGAAGAAACCCAGGACGCTGGGAAGATCGCGGCCCGCGCCAGGGGTGGCACGACCAACCTCGTGAGGACCGCTGGCGGGACCTGCCTCGCGAGGGGGACTGGAGGGATCAGCCTCGTGAGGACCGCCCTCATGGCAACGCAGGCCTTCCTCCGCTGCCGCCTCAGCAAAGGAGGAACGAAGACCGCCATCAAGACGAGGGGGCTGGGGGCTTCCAAGAGCCGCGCGCAATCGCCTGCATCCTAGGCGGAGCTCAAGCCCCAGCCTCCCAACGCATCTTTAAGCAGTTTGCCCGTGAAGTCAATGCAGTCCTCCCGAAGCTCGAAGCAACGCGCCCCCTCAAGTGGTCGGCGTGCGCCATCACGTTCAGCTCAGCAGATCAGCTCAAGTGCGCGGCCACAGCCGGGGTCCTCCCGATGCTTTGCTCCCCAGTCATCAGCAACGTACTGGTCACCAGGACCCTCATCGATGGTGGAGCAGGTCTCAACGTCCTGTCCGTGGAAACATACGACAACCTCCAAGTGCCCTATTGCCAGCTTCAGCCAACCAAGCCTTTCTCCGGAGTCACCGACTGTTCCACAATCCCGATCGGGAAGGTCCGCCTCCCTGTCACCTTCGGGGCCCGCAGCAACTACCGCACCGAGCTCATTGACTTTGACGTCGCTAACATCCCCCTGTCGTACAACGCCATCCTCGGGTACCCAGCGCTGGCCAAGTTCATGGCCGTAACTCACCACGGCTACAATGTCCTCAAGATGGCAGGGAGTGGCGGCGTCATCATGGTGCCATGTGAAGGGAGGGATGCAGTGTGTTCCCTGGAGCGAGCCTTTCAGGTCGTGTTGCTGGAAGACCCAGATCGCGGAAGCAGGAGGCTTCCCGAGACCACACCCAAGAAGAAGAAGACGTCGTTAGGCTTTGCCCCTCAGGAGGCAGGCCCCTCAGGGCCCGTGCCTGCCCAGGGAGACCCTCCTTCCATCGCATAGGAAAGCGCGCCCGGCGCCCTCCTCAGGCAGGGCTCGGGGGCTCTCACCTTGAGGGCCACCGACCTAGCCAGGGTCACGAGGGAGGCGCTTGGGCACCACATGGAGGCGTGCTTCGAAGCATGTTTCCCTCCAGAAGGAGCGAAGCAAGCAGAGTCAGACCAGCAGGAGTTCGCTAACCAGGCCGTTCAAGAATTACAGGAGTCGAGAATCATGAGAGGTTGCCGCCGCTTGCCGGCTGTGGCTCCCCATCCAGGCGAGGATGGTGGGCTGCATGTCTGCATCGACGTACCAGGGCTCAATCAAGTCGCCACGACAGAGCGCCTCTGGCCCTCACAAGTGGGGCGTTGCGGAGGTCCACCCCACAGCTATGTTCGCATGCCTTACGGCTCGCCGAGAGTGGCTGCTGCATACCAGCGCCTCATGAGGGGCATCATGGAGACTCAGGAAGACAGGCGTTCCGTAGTCCTGGCGGAGATGGAGATGATTCGCGAGGATCCACCAGCGCCTCCGGAGCCTCCCGAGGCCCCAGGGCCTGGGGACTCATGAGGACCGGCTTCCGCAGCCCACCGAGTCTGCCGCACCAACGCCATTTCGCCGTCAACATCTTCACGTGACATCTTTCAAGATCCATTCCCAGCTGGGAGCGCCCTCCTAGGGCTGCATTACTCCTAGGCCGCGTGGGTCCGTCCCTGCGGCGTGTACCCCTTTTTAGTTTTCGATCGTTAGCTTGCTTTGTTGGGGGCGCCCCTCGGGCTGCATCATCCCCAAGCCGCTCGGGCTAGGCCCAGCGACGGGTATCTTCCTCGCATTTATTTCCAACTATGCATTCGCCTATCATGCTTGATCACTTGATGCCTGTCCACTACAACTTTTCTTCTCCATGTCGACCACTTGCACGTTAAAGGGGGGGGGTGCCTGAGCATCGCGACTCAGGGCTCTTACCGGCTCTCCAGCCCTCATCCTCTGGCCTTGTCCACGGCATCGCGACCTGGCATACCAGAGATGGCTGAGACAAGCTCGAGGGCCGGGACCCGAGGACGTAGAGTGCCGGCATCTAACCAAATTTTGCAGGAACACATCTCAAGATACGGCCCAGTGCCAGGCGTAACCCGCCTAGAGGTAGGGCCTCGTGAGTCCCGCGCTGGCTCACGGGTGCCCAGATACACCTCACCTTGCCCTACCGTGCCGGCCACGTGTCAGGGCGGGGCTGTACACGCCCCAGGGGCTCCTCCCGGAGGGAGCCCCCTCCCACGTATTAGTGGAAGCACCATGCTCCGCGCTGGCTAACGACACTGCCGAGGAGCGGCTATGCCCATACACATACGAAAGCGCTATGCTCCGCGCTGGTGATAAACAACTGAGGGTGGCCTCCAGGCCGCATTAGCCTCAGGGAGCCTAGAGCTCAGTGGCTGGCCTCATCGCAACGCCTCCCCTCGGGAGCGCCGCGCGAGGGGGCTAGGCACGGGGGCTACGACTGGGTCACGCCCAGGCGTACGCCACCCAGCCAGGTCCCTCGGGCCTGGTTCGTCGCGCGTCTCTCCCCGAGCGGAGCCAAGGTATGAAGGTCGTTTGCGCGTCAAGGGGGACCCCTGAGCATCGCGACTCAAGGGCCTAACTGGTCTCGTAGCCCCTCACTCCTTAGTTCCGAAAGGCTATGCTGGGTGAGGTACGCATGGGGCCGGGATCTGCAGACGTAGAACGATGGTCCCACTCGCATCTCACCTCACCGCCCGCTGTTTGCGCGTCAAGGGGGACTCCTGAGCATCGCGACTCAGGAGCCTAACTGGCTCCGTAGCCCCTCACTCCTTAGTTCCGAAAGGCTATGCTGGGTGAGGTACGCGCGGAGTCAGGCTCCGCAGACGTAGAACGGAAGATACACCTACATCCCGCTCCCGTACTTGTAGTTCGTGCGCCAAGGGGGACTCCTGAGCATCGGGACTCAAGAGCCTAACTTGTCACGTAGCCCCTCACACCTTTGGTCCCGTCCTGGTTTCCGGTCGGGGCTAATGCTGGGTGAGGTATGCGCGCGGCTGGGCTCTGCCGGCGTAGAACACATGCAAGTAGGGAAGAAAAGCATAAAACTCAAGGAATTTAAAAGCAAAATATTACAGCCCATAATGTCGTCTTAGTACCAAACGCAAGTTTAAATGCCTCCTCGAGGCGTGATGCATGTGCATGAAGTAAAAGAAGAACAGGAGCGGCAGCAGAGTCACTTGTCGGCGGTGGGGAAGCGCGGAGTGGCCTCGCTTCGTGGAGCAGTAGGGCTGGCGGCGCTTCGCTTTGACCTGGTGCTGAAGGCCCGGAACTTCCCCAGCAGCGCCTCCGCGCGCCCCTTCACGGCTTCGACAGCGGAGGCTGCACCCTCGCCGCTCACCGGCTCCAGCAGACTGTCGAGGTCGGCGCCGGGATCGCGAAGATAGATGTGGGGGAAGACCCGCGTCAGTGCAGCAGAAGACAGGACGCGCGCCTCGGCCTCAGCCGTGGGCCCAAGGCCAAGGGCGACATCTCCAACGGCCTTAACCAGGAAGGGAAGCAGCTTGGTGGGGCCATCTTCGCCACCAGCCAGCGGGCTCTCCAGGCCACTCTCGTAGAGTGTCTTCAGCGAAGCACGGGCATCTTTCTCCATGTCTGCGAAGGCCACGCGATCCTCGGCAAGAACCCGAGCCTTGCGGTCCAGCTCGGCCTTCGTCACCTCCAGCTCTTGTTTCAGCGCGTGTAGGCGGGCGCGGAGTTTCTTAAGATTTGCCTCCCGATCCTCGATGGCCGCCTCGCGAGCCTTCGCGCCTACTTCCTGCTCCTGGCGATGGCAGACCTCCCTCGCGAGCTGGTCCTGCAGGCCCTGCAGCTCGTCCTCCAGCTCCTTGCAATGGCCACGGACTCCAACCACCTCTCCCAGGGCCGCGTCTCGGGCGGCCTTCGCCTCGAGGGTGGCCTCCCTCTCTTCGTCACAGGCCATTGAGGCCTGAACCAGCGCCGCTCGAATCGAGGTGTCAGAGTGAATCCACCCCGAGGCCAGTTCCAGGCGCGCGGCCACTAGGTGAGGGTCGGCACAAAGAAGATCCTGGCGCAGCCGGTCCAGTTCAGCAGCAGCACGCTCCAGGATGGAAGAAGAAGGCGGAGAAACATCGTCGCACGCCAAGACAGCAGGAGGCGTCGGGGAAGCAGCGGTCAGTTGAACGGGAGGAGAAGGTAGCGGTGGCAAGACCACAGCGTCCTGAGGCGGAGTCTGCTGCGCCCCGACGGCCGTGGCGGCGGCAGCAGGCAGGAGCACCTCGGGAGTCGCTTGGGACATGGGGGCTGGGCTCTCCCCAGCCAGCTCAGCCAAGCCTCGCAAGGATGAGCGGGCAGGAGAGGCCCGTGCCTCACGATCGCCCTCACCCGCAGGAGGAGGTGTTGTCGCGGATGGGGCCTCGGGAGCCCCCTTCGGTTTCTTCGCAGTGGGCGCCAGCCTATCCAAAAGGAGCAAACATCAAGCCCCAGTGACGGAACAACGAACAAAAGATGAGGGATCAAGCACTTACAGGTCGTAGCTGGAGGGCTCAAGCAGCCTCCGGCTGTACTTGAAGCCTGAGAGCCGGCTGGAGGGGTCAACCTCAGAAGCAGAAGGTGCGTCCGCGGATCGCCCCGGAGCCGGGACGGACCCGCGGAGGATCAACCCGGTCCTCTCCTTCTTCGGGATCGGGGGCGAACTCCCGCTGCCCAGCACGTCGTCGACCTCATCATCATCGCTCAATGAGAGGCGGAGAGTACGGGACTTGCGTCAGGGGAGGGGAGCCCTGGACTCTCCATTAGTTGCCTCGGAGTCAGGGCCCTCCTCGCTCTCCTCTTCGCCCTCCTCTCCGCCTAGGTCGCCGGAGGACACGTCCACCAGTCCCTCGGGAGCCACCACAGGCACCGGTCCGTCCCCGTTGAAGACGGGCATCGACTCCACCACCTGCTGCCAGTCGTCGTGAAGGAACAAGGGCGTCGGCGCGCCCTCCAGCCGTGCCACCTCGCCCCCAACCAGGGATTGGAGCGCCGCGGTCACATCCTCGTCGCCCAAGGCCGCGGGGCTTGGGTGAGGCCTCCACATCGGAGGTGAGTACCGCCGAAGCGGGGCCAGCTGGTTCTCCAAGAACTCCCTCAGCAGCGACGCGCCGGTCAGCCTCACTGCCGCAGCGTTGGCCGGCTTCAGGTCCGCGTCCATCTTCTCCACAACCGTCTTCGCGCGGGGGTCCGTAAGCTCCTCCCGAGACCAGTCGCCAGAACTCACGGGCTGCTCCGTGGGTAGGATCAGCCGAGGATGGATGCGCCCGGCGTCCACCAAGACCCACTTGCTCCTGAAGCCCTCAATCCTCTTCCCGGGATTTGAGATGGCCATGGCGCCGCCACACGCAACGAAGCTCGCGCATGCGGAAGGGAAGCCCCGGGTGACCCGGAGGTACAATTAGTGGCGCAGCAAGGCCACTGAGGGTTGCACCCCCACATGGGCCTCGCAGTAGTAGGCGAAGATCACCAGGAGAAGGATGGAGTTGGGGTGGAGATGCAGAGCTTGCAAGTCATAGTGGCGGAGGACAAAGAGGAAGAACTCGGAGAAAGGAGGCACCAGGCCCGCAGTAATGGAGCTTACTCAGGGATGGCGGAGCCGACCTTGAACACCCGCGTTCCGTCGACTCCCCACACCGCCGCCATCCAGCGCAGCCGGGCGAGGCTCGCCACCGACACATTCGGCGACTCCAGGGCCAGCGGGAACCAAGCTTCAGCAGGATGCTGGCGCGGCGCCATGGCTTCCAAGGTCACAAGGGAGCAGATCTGGGAGTCTGGAGGAAGGAAGGAGAGGCGCAAGAAAGGGGATCTGAGCAATGATGGGAGAAAGAGAGGAGCAAGGCCTGGGCAGACACTACGCCTTTAGCCTGCGAGGTTGCGGGGACGCCCGCGCCCAATCAACCGCCATGTCGCACCCAAGGCCGCAGGCTGCTAGGGCCCGCGGCGCTTCGCCCTTGCCCTTTCGTCTCTCGGAACGGCCAAGTCCGGGCGCGCCTTGGGCCTAGGGGCTACTGTTGGCGTTCTGGGAACGGGGGTCCCCAGACTTGCCTGCCTGCGGCCTACGGCGTGGCTCGAATGGAGGCCCAGTACGGCCCACCTTCGTAAACACGAGACTCAAGACCCTCGCGAGGGGCCAAGCCTCGCGGGGAGGACGACGCAGCGCTTCCTCAGGCGCGGCCTCCTCAGGCTGGCTCATGAGGAGGCGGAGAGATCAAGGCAGGGTACCTCGCGAGGTGCCCATGACGCAAGGCATGACGACCAAGGGTGCCAGGCGGGCGCCAGACCACATAGTGTCCTCCCTTTCCTCTTTGGTGCAAAGGGGGCATGCGCAGGCGAGAGGATCAAGCAAAGGCATCCATTTCGGTGCAACGAGACCTAGACCAGTCCAATGGTGGGAATGAGCTCATCGTGGAGCCCAGAACGGCATCACCACAAGGCCTTTGGCAGGCGAGGACCAACTTTGGTCAGGATAAGTGTACCAGATGTTCCCCTTCAAATTGGCCAATTGTTGGCGCCCTTCCCGCTCAATATTTGGGAAGAGGCCCAGGGCCTTTGCCTATAAATAGGACTAGCCACCCCCAGGGTAGAGAGATATAATGGAGGCATTCGAGAGAGAGAGCAATCATAGAGCAAGTAGAGAGAAAGAGAGAGAGAAGGGCGGCTGAACTTCCCTAGCAGTTCATCGTCCTAGCCAAGAACAGGCCCTCGCGAGGCTGTTCTCCTTTGTACTGATCATCATCATCATCAGCCCAAGAGGCAATCCATCCACCCACAAAACTAGAGTAGGGTATTACACCACAATGGTGGCCCGAACTAGTATAAACTCGGTGTTCTTTGTGCTGTTCTTTTTGTAGTTTAGATCCTTGCGAGACGGAGAGGTAGAGGGCAGAATCTCCGCGCGCACCCCAGAGTTCGAACCTTAAGGGTCTGCCGGAACCCCCGATCTGACATATACTCTTTTGCATGCTTGCTTGAATTGTGTGGAGATTGCTTGACTTATGCTAAGATAGCTAAAATCTGCCATGAACTAAAATTGGGAAAATTCTAGATTTTTATTTGGTCAAGTAGTCTAATCACCCCCCTCTAGACATACTTCCGATCCTACAAGTGGTATCAGAGCTTTGGTCTCCATTTGCTTTGATTTCCATAGCTTTTGGTGGTCATAGCCTTTGTTTCACAACCTAGGAGAGTATGGCGTCTAGCGAGGGAAATTATCACCGTAGAGGTCCTTACTTTGATGGAACTAATTTTGCTAGTTGGAAGCATAAGATGAAAATGCATATTCTCGGACATAACCCCGCCGTTTGGGCTATCGTGTGTGTTGGCTTGCAAGGCGACTTCTTTGATGGGAAAGAACCAAACCGTGAAGCTATCGCGGATGAGTTGAAGATGATGCAATACAACGCTCAAGTTTGTGATATCCTCTTCAACGGATTGTGCCCCGAAGAATTCAACAAAATCAGCCGTCTTGAGAATGCAAAGAAAATTTGGGATACTTTGATTGATATGGACGAAGGTACCAACTCCGTCAAGGAATCCAAATTGGATGTGTTTCAAAGTCAACTTGACAAGTTCAAAATGAAGGATGGTGAAGGTGTCGCTGAAATGTACTCTAGGCTTGCTCTTATCACAAATGAGATTGTCGGCTTAGGGAGTGAAGAGATGACTGATAGATTCATCATCAAGAAGATCCTAAGAGCCTTGGATGGAAAATATGATACTGGGTGCACATTGATCCAAATGATGCTCAATTACAAAGATCTCAAGCCAACGGAAGTCATTGGAAGAATTGTTGCTCATGAGATGTCACTCAAGGATAAAGAGGAACTTCACAACAAATCAAGTGGTGCTTACAAAGCCTCATGTGAAGCTCCCACATCATCAAGTGAGAAACAAACCTTCAATGAAGAATTGAGCTTAATGGTGAAGAACTTCAACAAGTTCTACAAGAGTAGAAGCAAAGATAGAAGCTCCAAGTCAAGGTCCTACAATGACAAAAGATCTTCTAGTCGAGAGCAAAACTACTACAATTGTGGAAGGCCAGGACACTATTCCAATGAGTGTACGGCTCTCTACAAGAGAAGAGAAGATTCTCCCAAGAGAAGAAGTAGAAGAGAAAAATCGCCATCTAGAGAAAGAAGGAGTAGAGATGATTGTTATGAACGAAGATACTCACGGAGAAGCAAGGATTCGGAAAGAAAGGACAAGTCATCAAGGAGCTACACAAAACAAAGACATCAAGCTCATGTTGGTGAATGGGTATCTGGCTCCAACTCCGACAACCACTCCGAGAGAAGCTATCACTCCGATTCCGAATATACTCAAGATGAAGGTGTTGTCGGCTAGCACTTGTGTCAGCCAACTCCTACGACATATTTGACTCACCAAATGAAGGAGTTGGAACATGCTTCATGGCTAAAGGCCCAAAGGTATCACATCCCGAGTATGTTGATTTCAATAGTGATGAAGATGACTTGTTAGGTGATGATGATTTACTTGTTGACAACTCTAGTGATGAATATTGTGATGAAACGTCAATTAATCATGCTAATCATGATAAAATGAATGACAATGATAAGGAGAAGATTGAGTCTCTAACTAAAGAACTAAACACTCTGAAGTTAGCTCATGAAACTATCTTAGGAGATCATCGAGAACTTTTAAGGGCGCATGAGAAATTACGCTTTGAAAAGCTCAACCTTGAGCAAGAGCATGAGTTCTTAAAAGCAATCAATGATGATCTTCGTAAGAAAAGTTCTTCTTACATTGCCAAGCGTTTACTTTTATCCACTTACATGCCTCAAGTCAAGTCTAGTAACAAGAACAAGATTCTTCCTCTAGTAGTAACAATGATCATGCTAAATCCAATATTGTTGCTTCTAGCAGTTCTCTTGATTCCACTAATGATTCTCTTAGCCAAGTTACACTTGAGCAAGAAAATAGCTTATTGAAGGGAATTATAGAGAAAGGAGTTTACAAGAGCCCTGCCGGAAGTAAGCAATTCGAGGAAATTGTACGCAAGCAAGGAAGGCACCGGAAGAATGAAGGTGTTGGTTTTGAACGAAAGTTCAATGCCGATGGAGTTGAGTGGGAAGAAGATAAATACCCCAAGACGAAGTTTGTTCCTCAACAAGAGAAGTATGATCCCACTTGAGGGAGTCCTTGATTAGGGGGTGTTCGGATAGCCGAACTATACCTTCAGCCGAACTCCAGGACTATGAAGATACAAAGTTGAAGACTTCGTCCCGTGTCCGGAAGGATCTTTTCTTGGCGTGGAAGGCAAGCTAGGTGAGCGGATATTCAAGATCTCCTACCAATGTAACCGACTCTGTGTAACCCTAACCCTATCTAGTGTCTATATAAACCGGAGGGTTGTAGTCCATAGGACAACCATCATCATACACAATCATACCATAGGCTAGCTTCTAGGGTTTGAGCCTCCTTGATCTCGTGGTAGATCTACTCTTGTACAACCCATATCATCAATATTAATCTAGTAGGAGTAGTGTTTTACCTCCATCGAGAGGGCCCGAACCTGGGTAAAATAAAGTGTCCCTTGTCTCCTGTTACCATCCGACCTTGACGCACAGTTCGGGACCCCCTACCCGAGATCCGCCGGTTTTGACACCGACATTGGTGCTTTCATTGAGAGTTCCTCTGTGTCGTCGGTTTTAGGCCCGATGGCTCCTTTGATCATCAACAACGACGAGGTCTAGGGTGAGACTTTCCTTTCCGGGCAGATCTTCGTCTTCGGCGGCTTCGCTCTGCGGGCCAATTCGCTTGGTCATCTGGAGCAGATCGAAAGCCACGCCCCTGGCCATCAAGTCAGGTTTGGAAGCTTAAACTACACGGCGGATATCCGCGGAGACTTGATCTTCGACGGATTCGAGCCACATCCAAGCGCGCCGCACTATCTCGAGGGGCATGATATAGCGCTGCCTCCGAACAGTGCCCTGGAGGCCGCACATGCTCCGGCCCCGATCCTTGACACGGAGCCCGCCGCGTTTTCCGAGGATGAACTGTTGGACGTCACCTCGGGGGCTGCGATCTCAAAGGCGATCGAGCCGAACGCCAGCCCCGCACTCCGCATGGCTCACGACTCCAAGGAGCCGGACTCCTCTCCAAACTCCGGGCCTTCCGTGCCCCTGCCGATCGAGTCTGATTGGGCACCTGTAATGGAGTTCACCGCCGCGGACATCTTTCAGTGCTCACCTTTTGGCGATATTCTGAATTCTCTCAAGTCTCTCTCTTTATCAGGAGAGCCCAGGCCGGACTATGGCCTGCGAGGTTGGGATTTGGACGACGAAGAAATTCAAAGCCCACCGACCACCCACTTAATAGCCACTGTCGATGACTTAACCGACATGCTTGACTTCGGCTCCGAAGAGTTCGACGGTATAGACGACGAAGGAGGAGATGAACAAGAACCAGCGCCTGTAGGGCGCTGGACCGCCACCTTGTCATATGATATATACATGGTGGATGCTCCAAATGATGGAGATGGCGAGGGAACTGCGGAGGACGGCACCTCGAAAAAGCCGCCAAAACGCCGGCGCCAACGACGCCGCTCTAAATCCCACCATAGTAGAAACGGTGATTCCGGCACGGGAGATAATACTACCCCGGACAGCGCCGACGAACACCAAAACCAGCAAGATTCGGCGCAGGAAGATGAAAAAGCCAGCCCTCGCGAGAGAGCGGCAGAGCAGGAGGTTGAGGATGATAATTACATGCCTCCCTCCGAAGACGAGGCAAGACTCGGCGATGATGAATTCATCATACCATCAGACCCTGCTGAACAAGAGCGCTTTCAACGCAGGCTTCTAGCCACGGCGAACAGCCTAAAGAAAAAGCAGCAACAACTTAGAGCTGATCAAGATTTGCTAGCTGACAGATGGACTGAAGTCCTTGCGGCCAAAGAGCATGAACTCGAGCACCCCTCCAAAAATTATCCCAAGCGTAGGCCGCTACCCCAATTAGAGGAGGAAGCTCATGACATGGCAGACCGGCCACCTCGCGGCCGCGACAGAGAGGCCTGCCGAACCTCTAAACAAGCCATGGCCCGGCGCCGTTCAAATAAGGCACGGGAAAAGGAGCCAGACCTGCGAGACGTACTGGAGGATAAAGCAAGGCAAACAAGATCGATCTACGGATCGCGCGGACGCCCGACGGCACGTGATGGCCTTCAATCCGGACACGGTAAATCCGGCCGGGCCGAACACAGCAGGCATAGCCCTTCCGAGCTGCGCCGCGACATAGCCCAGTACAGGGGCGCCGCACACCCACTATGCTTCACAGACGAAGTAATGGATCATAGAATCCCAGAGGGTTTCAAACCTGTCAATATCGAGTCGTACGATGGTACGACAGATCCGACAGTATGGATTGAGGACTATCTCCTTCACATCCACATGGCACGTGGCGATGACTTGCACGCCATCAAGTATTTGCCCCTTAAGCTCAAGGGACCAGCCCGGCACTGGCTCAATAGCCTCCCAGCAGACTCAATCGGTTCTTGGGAGGACCTGGAGGCCGCATTCCTCGACAACTTCCAGGGGATCTATGTGCGGCCACCGGACGCCGACGACCTAAGCCACATAATCCAGCAGCCAGAAGAATCGGCCAGGCAATTCTGGACACGGTTCCTAACAAAGAAAATCAGATAGTCGATTGTCCGGATGCAGAGGCCCTAGCAGCTTTCAAACATAACATCCGCGACGAATGGCTTGCCCGGCACCTGGGACAGGAAAAGCCGAAATCCATGGCAGCCCTCACGACACTCATGACCCGCTTTTGCGCGGGCGAAGACAGCTGGCTGGCTCGCAACAACTTATCGAAGAAGCACGGTAATTCGGATACCAAGGATAAAAGTGGAAGGTCACGCCGGAATAAGCAAAAGCGCCGCGTCAACAGCGACAGCAATGAGGATACGACAGTAAATGCCGGATTCAGAGGCTATAAATCCGGTCAGCGGAAGAAGCCGTTTAAAAAGAATAGCCAGGGCCCATCCAGTTTGGACCGGATACTCGATCGCCCGTGCCAGATTCACGGCACCCCCGAAAGGCCAGCCAACCACACCAACAGGGACTGTTGGGTGTTCAAGCAGGCAGGCAAGTTAAGAGCCGAACACAAAGACAAGGGGCTGAATAGCGATGACGAGGAGGAGCCCAGGCCGCCGAACAACAATGGACAGAAAGTGTTTCCCCCACAAGTGCGGACGGTGAACATGATATATGCAAAACACATTTC
The DNA here is from genome assembly GCA_032464435.1 of Aegilops umbellulata. NCBI lineage: Eukaryota > Viridiplantae > Streptophyta > Magnoliopsida > Poales > Poaceae > Aegilops > Aegilops umbellulata. The sequence continues at coordinate 150,695,448 of CP136058.1, read as the reverse complement.
CAAGCGGGAGAGGAAGCGTGCGCTACGGGACGTATACGCGATGGAGCCAGTCGCCCCAAAGTTCAACCCATGGTCCTCCTGTCCGATCACCTTCGATCGGCGGGACCACCCCACTAGCATCCGTCACGGCGGTTTTGCCGCATTGGTTCTTAACCCAATCGTGGACGAATTTCACCTCACAAGAGTCCTCATGGACGGTGGCAGTAGCCTGAACCTGCTTTATCAGGATACAGTGCGGAAAATGGGCATAGATCCTTCATGGATCAAGCCTACAAGGACGACCTTTAAAGGCGTCATCCTAGGTGTAGAGGCCAATTGCACAGGCTCGATAACACTTGATGTGGTCTTCGGATCTCTGAATAACTTCCGAAGCGAAGATTTAATCTTCGATATAGTCCCGTTCCGCAGTGGCTATCATGCCCTATTTGGACGAACCGCATTCACTAAATTCAATGCGGTGCCGCACTACGCATATCTCAAGCTCAAGATGCTAGGCCCTCGAGGAGTAATCACGGTCAGCGGAAACACCGAATGCTCCATCCGTACGGAGGAGCACACGGCGGCCCTCGCAGCGGAAGTACAAAGCAGCCTCTCAAGGCAACACTCCAGTCCGGCCGTTTAAAAACCGGACAATGCAAAGCGAGCCCGGAGTAATCTGCAACAAGACCGTTTGGCACGTTCGGAGCAAGCGTAGCAATTCGGCCCCAACCCCAGCCATCGCACCATAACGGAGCCAGTACCTAGAGTACACAATTATGCCCTTAAAATTCCATGGGCACAGGGGGAGGGGCACATTAAACGGCATGCATAAGATACGGCGTCAAACGTACTAGGGGCTGCCGCACTTCTTTTACTTTCAGGACTCCATACGCTAGATACCTGTCCGGCAGTGTTGCCGCACAAACGATGCAAGACCCAGGAAAGCAGACAAAGCTATGCCGCACTCCGAAATTCTCAGGTGGTCCCTATTTTGAGCGATATATCTGTCTCTAAACTTCGCGGCCTGCGCCTGATCAGGACATGTTAAATAGTCTAATATCTTTTTTGCCTATCGCATTACTTGAATCGTTCGGCTTTGATAAATAACCTCCTCATAAACAATGCATAGCTTTTTGTCTATCTTTTGCATTATCCTCTTATATATATATATATATATATATATATATATATATATATATATATATATATATGTTTATTAAATAACAAGATTGCACCCGTACACCATGGTACGGCAAACCACGCCAGGGGCTTCATTACCCTTCTATCTGGTCGTGAGAAGTCCGTAAACTTTCACAAGTGCGGCACCCCGAACTTATAGCACTATATGCATCGGCTCCAAGTCATGATTTTGGTCACATGTTGGGTTTGCCCGGCTCCTATGTTTTGGTGCCTTACGTTCCTCTCTATCGGCTAAGGTAGCACTAGGAGAACCACTGCGATTGTGCCCCAGATCCGGTGGGTTGAGCACCTCAGTGGAGAAAGCTAAAACAGACTGTCATGATAAGGCGCGAGACCGGTCGCTGTTCGAGAGGTTTTTCGAGTCCTTAAAGGCTTATGCCGCTTTAAGCGAGGAGTTGGCTATGTCCGGCCAAAGGCGTGGATAGCGCCCCGAATTCGGCCTTCCGAACTAGGGGCTTCGCCGAAATTTAAAATTATAACGTTCTATGGCTAAGTGGGAGTGTTCAAGCATTATAGTCCGATTGCCTGGTTCGTTGTGCTGAGCGCCTCCCTCGAAGGACCCAACTATGGGAACTAGAGCCCTCAGGTTTATCCCGAACACCCCAGCACTAGTGGCATGGGGGCAGAAGCCGACGACTCGCCATCTCTCAATTTTTGATAAACGGCCGGACAGAAAATAATATTTTAAATTAAACAAGCATTGCTTAGCGCATATGAACAAGTTTTCAGCGCACAGGATACAAACGAGCAAGTTCATTCAAATACTACATCTTTAGTACATTCATCCGCGACTAGGCGGGCTCCAGCAAGAACATCCTTGTAGTAGTTCTCGGGCTTGCGATGCTCCTTCCCCAGCGGCGGCCCGTCCTTCACCAGCTTCTCTCCGTCCAGCTTACCCCAGTGTACCCTTACACGGGCAAGGGCCCTCCGGGCACCTTCAATACAGACGGAGCGCTTGATGACTTGAAGCCGTGGACAGGCCTCCACCAGCCGCCGCACCAGCCCGAAATAGCTCCCAGGCAGGGCCTCTCCAGGCCACAGCCGAACTAGTAAGCCCTTCATGGCCTGTTCGGCCGCCTTGTGGAGCTCGGCCAGCTGTTTCAGCTGATCGCTCAAGGGCACAGGGTGTCCGGCCTCAGAATACTGAGACCAGAACACACTCTCCGTCGAGCTGCCCTCTTCAGGTCGGTAGAACGCGGCGGCAGCGGATGCGCTGCGGGGAAGATCGAAGAACGCCCCTGGAGAACTCCGGACTCGGGTAAGTAATAGGTAATTTACTTTTATATTCCTACTTTGCATTGAGAATGCCTTACCCGCTGCTATCTTTCTCACATCCTCCAACTCTTGGAGGGCCTTCTGGGCTTCGGCCATGGCATTCTTGGCGGTCTCGACGGCCGAGGCGAGTTCGGATGCTTGCGTTTTCGCCTCAAGCTCCAAACCCTCATGTTTTTTCAAGAGAGCTTGCAGCTCTTGCTGCACCTCGCCGACTTGGACCACAAGCTTCTCTCGCTCGGTGCGCTCCTCGGCTGTTTTCTTCTCGGCCTCAGCCAGCGCCCGCTTCAGGGTTGTCACCTCGGCGGTGGCCCCTACAATAAGCAGCACAATCCTGTTATTTCTTTTTGCAATCAAGCCTCTCTATAGGCACCTTTCTTTTTTAGGGTATTTCTTACCTTCTTTCTCCTCGAGCTGCCGTTTGGCAAGGCCGAGCTCTTGCTCGGACTGCCCGAGGTCCTTTTTAAGGACTTCCACCTGCGCAGTCAGTGCGGCGGTGGAAAGCAGCGAAGCCTGCATACGCATATTTGACCTTTTTTGTTAGACTCCTGCGATTATCATTAGATCCTCTATCCGGCTTTTCTTTCCGAACACCGAACAGAGCATCAGGGGCTACTATATATGCGGTAAATAAATATGCACATTTTTACTTACCTCGAAGCCTGTTAGAAGGCTAGCACAAGCTTCATTCAGTCCGCTCTTGGCGGACTGAATCCTTTGGATCACCGTACTCATAACAGTACGGTACTCCTCGTCGATGGCGGCGCCCTTAAGCACCTCCAGCAAATTGTCCGGCGCCTCCGGTTGGACGGAGGCCGCCGGCTCGGATGGCTTACTCCTCTTGGAAGGAGTTCGCCCGCCGCGGACCGGGACTGTCGAGTCCGGCGCGGTGTCCGGCACAAAGCCGGACTTGGAGCCCTGGAGGGTTTCATCCCCTTCACTCCTGGGGTCCGGAGGATTGCCTTGTGGCTCCTCCGGGACCATCTCCTCCCGCCCTGAAGCTTGGCAGGGCGCCACTTCGGCGTCGTCTGCCCCATGGGGGGAGACCGCGGGCGGAACAGAGTTCACGTCCGACGAATCCAAGGAGCCGCTCGACGAGTCGTCGAGTTCGGCCCGGGGCGGGCTGCATAAAATGCATGCGATATTAGGGAAAGCCGCACACAAAGAAAAGGGGTATCATGAGTTACTCCGGTATATAAATACTTACGATTTCGCCGGACGCTTGGTCCTGTCCGGCCACTCCTCTCCGCCCTCTTCGGCGTCGTGGAAGTAGTCCGGCGGAGGGGTCTTCCTTTTCCTTGACCCCTCGGCCTCCCCTGTTGGGGCGGCCTTCTTCTTCTTTGCTACCGTCGCTGGAGGGGGAGAGCTTCCTTGTTCCTCCTCCTCGTTTTCGTGAGAGGAGGGCGTTGCGGACTCGTTGGACGACGAGTCCGACACCACCATGTTGCGGGAACTCTTTCGAGTCCCGGTGGTTTTCTTCGTCTTGGCCGTCCTCTCTGGCACCACGTAAGGTGCCGGAGCCATTATCTTCACCAAGAGAGCTGGGGCCGGGTCTTCGAGCAGAGGGGCCGGACAGTTGATTGGTCCGGCTATCTCCAGCCAAGCCTGTCAAAGGTAAAAGGGGGTTTAGATCCCGCATAGAGATAATCTATGAAGAAGAGCTTAACGAACCTGTCAAAGGTATAGATAGCTCACGTCGCTGCGAGCTGTATCCGCGGTCCTCGGAGGCGGATGTGGGGGACTCGACGCCTTTGGTTAGCACCTTGCAGACGTCTCCATACGTCGTGTCGAACAGCCTACTGAGGGTCTGGTGCTGCGCCGGGTCGAATTCCCACAATGCAAAATCCCGTTCTTGGCACGGGAGGATCAGGCGAATGAGCATGACCTGGACTATGTTGGCAAGCCAGATTGGCTTGTCCACTAGGGACTGGATGCATGTTTGCAGCCCAGTCACTTCTTCCTCGTTGCCCCACGACAGACCTGTCTCTTTCCAGGACATGAGCTGCGTGAGGGGTCCGGATCTGAACTCAGGGGCCGTGACCCATTTCGGATCGCGGGGCTCGGTGATGTAAAACCACCCTGCCTGCCACCCCTTTAGGGACTCCACGAGGGAGCCATCGAACCAGAGGACGTTGGCTATCTTGTCAACCATAGCACCTCCGCACTCCGCTTGGGTGTCGGACACCACCTTGGGCTTGACGTTGAAGGTCTTGAGCCAGAGGCCGAACTGGGGGCGGACGTGGAGAAAGGCCTCACACACGACGATAAACGCCGAGATGTTGAGGACGAAGTTCGGGGCCAGATCGTGAAAATCTAGGCCGTAGTAGAACATGAGCCCCCGGACAAATGGGTGAAGTGGAAAGCCAAGTCCGCGGAGGAAGTGGGGGAGAAAAACCACCCTCTCATGGGGCCTTGGGGTAGGAAGTAGCTGCCCCTTATCAGGAAGCCGATGCGGGATATCGTTGGATAAGTATCCGGCTTTCCTTAGCCTTTTTACTTGAGCCTCCGTAACGGAGGAGACCATCCACTTGCCTCCCGCTCCGGACATTGTTGGAGAAGGTTGAGGAAGAAGGGCGGACTTGGGTGCTGGAGCTTGAGTGCGCGAGGGATGGATTGGCAAAGGAGGAAGAAGGCGTAGGTTAAAAGGGTGAATCCTTATCCCTTTATATAAGCAGGTACGGTTAGGCATCCTCACCTACCTAATAAAACTCACTTGCCTCCCAAACGTCGTGGTAAATGGCGCGGTTGGGTTACCCACATCCGTATTAATGAGAATCCTGTTAGAGGGGGGCACACGATCTCTGCTTCGACAAGATGTGCCAAGGAAACCGCCTCGCTATACGGGCTGAGGTGGAACGATGAAAACAATTTATAGAAGGCTTGGCCGCAGTGTTATGACGTACTGTGGGATACGTCAGCAGATTTGATTTGTGTTAATATTATTCTCTGTATGGCAATATGTGGAAACTTATTTTGCAGAGCCGGACACTATTTTGTGGTGTTTACAGTCTTTTTTGAGAACTTGGAGGAGGAACCCGCCTTGCAATGCCGAAGACAATCTGCGCGCCGGACTCGTCGTCATTGAAGCCTGGTTCAGGGGCTACTGAGGGAGTCCTGGATTAGGGGGTGTTCGGATAGCCGAACTATACCTTCAGCCGAACTCCAGGACTATGAAGATACAAAGTTGAAGACTTCGTCCCGTGTCCGGAAGGATCTTTTCTTGGCGTGGAAGGCAAGCTAGGTGTGCGGATATTCAAGATCTCCTACCAATGTAACCGACTCTGTGTAACCCTAACCCTATCCGGTGTCTATATAAACCGGAGGGTTGTAGTCCGTAGGACAACCATCATCATACACAATCATACCATAGGCTCGCTTCTAGGGTTTAGCCTCCTTGATCTCGTGGTAGATCTACTCTTGTACTACCCATATCATCAATATTAATCTAGCAGGAGTAGGGTTTTACCTCCATCGAGAGGGCCCGAACCTGGGTAAAATAAAGTGTCCCTTGTCTCCTGTTACCATCCGACCTTGACGCACAGTTCGGGACCCCCTACCCGAGATCCGCCGGTTTTGACACCGACACCACTTCTTTCAAAGGGACACAAGCTCAAGATGATCTTCCACCACAAGACTACAAGCAAAAAGGCAAGGACAAACTTCAAGAGGAAATTGATGCATTTGAAGAAGCTCCTAAGACCTTAGTCAAGTGGATTCCCAAGACTACTTCAAGTTCCACTTCATCAAGTACAACTACAACACCAAGGATTCCCATCAAAATGGTGTGGATCCAAAAGAAGAAGAACTAGAGAGTTCTTGAGGGTGACTCCGCCAACATACTTCACTCTCATCATCTTGGCAAGAACAAGTGCAATCAACTTCCACATCTTGCACTAGTTCAAGGAGTCACAAACCCTCTTGTTGATAAGACAAGGGACAAGGTAATCTAAAAGCTTGCATAGACATCATCTTGTGTGTGCATCACTCTATGTCTATGGATATCCTTGTTTGTTCCTTGTGGGACTAACCCATGTAGGTATTGAAAGTGCAACTCACTCCAATGGGTAGCTCCAAATGATCTACATCGACATTGAGCATCCACATCTTCAACATCTACATGAAGTCATCATCGACAAAACCCAAGGTTAGTTCATCCCTCTTAGGGGGGATATCACATCTAGGGGGAGCTTTACTCTAAGAATTGAGCTAAAGCAACTCTAATGGTGTGAACACAACAATGCTTTATGTAAAAGTGGTAACCCCACTTGTGCTTAAACGATGAGTATGACCTATGATCAAATGTTCTCATTTAACTCCTAACTCAATATACTCATATATAGATGACCTAGTCATCGCCAATTGCTTGATAGATGCTAGAATTGGTTGTGCATGCTTTGCCACATAATTCAATTGCCATTTTATTGTGTGAGCATGTTGATTGCATATTTTACTCATTCGAGGACATCCACTTGTTGTTTTGATTGATTGGTTTTCTTTTCTCTTGCCAAGTGGATGGACAAGAATGCCTAAGAACCTTCTCTAGCTATCTATGCTTTTCTCATCTCAAACTCTATTCATGCTACATCACAAAATTTGATCAAGTCAGATTCAAACCACTCTGTGTGAGGAGCACTCGGAGTTCCCGATTTTTCATAGACTTAAACTTCCAAAACTTCTTTGTGCTTTTCGGTCTGACCGATTCCTCCATTTCGGTCATACCAAGATCACTAAGTTGATCTAGGTTTTCACCTCGGTGCAACCGACTTGAACTTTTCGGTCACACCGAGTTGCTATAACTGTCAACAGTTATGCATCTCGGTGCCACTGAGTTGTTCCACTTGGTCACACCGACAGGGTCGGGCTATATATATTCACGGGCAAAATTTTGGAAATTTATCCGAAACCTCTTCGCCCGCGCATAGCTCGCTCTACCTACTGGGTCTCCGGATCGTCTTCCTCGTCGCCAGCCGCCTCCTGTCGCTGGTCTCTGCCGCTGTCAACGGATTTCGTCTCCGCCGTTGCCGCTGTAGCGAGTTCACCGCCGAACTAGGGTATGGACTCGATCACAGTGCTATCCCTGTCTGATTCCTAGCACATTGTGTTCATTATGATTCTTGCTACAATTGAAACACTTCTATCCAGTCAAAACAATCATTAGAATAGATGCGATTTGAAAATTTAGGTTTAGGTTTCTGCTGAAACCATCTCGGACCCACCGGGTTGCGGAACTCGGTTCCACCGATTCGGCCACGGCCATTGCACATGTGGTTCTCGGTCTGACCTAGAATTGCAAATCGGTGTGACCGAGTTCAGGACTTTGTGGAACCATAGCAGTCTCGGTGCCACCGAACTGTGACTCGGTCTGATTGAGTTCACTATTTTTGGTTCCAAAAGTTGCTTCGGTATCACTGAGTTTGCAAATCGGTTGATCCGAAATGCTTTCTGTGGAAAACTAAAACTAAGTTTTTGACTCATTCTTTTGCAAAAATCTCTGCATTTTGTGATGCTCATCCACTCTATCTCATCTACAATCTATTCACAGGGTCTGCAGTCAGAATTTGCAACATGTCTGATCAAAGTGACAGCCAGAACAAATCAGAGGAGCAGGTTCACATGAGTGAGGGCACTAGTCCCTCTAATAGCTCTGATGAGGGTAGTAGAAGCACCCCAAGCAACTTGCCCAAGGCTGCCACTAGAGCAAGCAAGAAAAGAACTTCTGAATCTGAGGATGAAGAGTATGTGGCAGAAGAGGAAGCCACTTCTAAGAAGAAAGTGCTCAAGAAAGAATATGGCTCAGCTGCAGCCACAAAACCAGGTATGCACAAGAAGGCACCTGCAAGGAGAGTTCCTACTTCCAAGCCTAGGAAGGTTTCCACTGGAGAAACCTTGAAATTTACCAAGGAGTCTGAAGTAGAAGCAGGTGGCCAAGACAAGAAGAAAAAGAGAGTCAGAACCACTACTGCTAGAGTTCTTGGCAAACCCTCCATGAGGAGAGACTCTGAGGGAGAAGAAGAGGTTGCTGCACCAGCACCCAAGGCACACAAGCTTATCGGTGATGCCATAAGGTCAGGGGCTGCATCATCAAAGCCCAAAGATGCACCCAAAGCTGCCTCCAAGCCCAAGAGTGCACCTAAGAGGAACACTAGGAACATATCTGCTGCTGAGAAGAACAAGGCCCTAGTGCCTTATGTTGCTGCTGAAGAAGAATAAGAAGGACAAGTTCTCATGAAGCTCAAGCCAAAGATTCCAGACCACAACGATGCTCACCCTGTGGCTGAGGACATGAAAATCAGGAGAGATTCAGGGCTGAGGAAATGGAGAGAGGCAGATCCATATGCTCCAAGGAGAAGAACTGCTGTTGATTACAGATTCCGCACCAAGGAACAGCAAGACTTCTATGAGACAGTGCTGCTGGACAAGAAACCCATAGTGTGTGATATGAGGTGGGTTGACTGGGAGTATATCAAGGAGAATGAAGAACACTATCCTGGAGTGCTTGACAGCTTCCAAGCTTGTGGAGTTGCAGACTTTGTTGGGCAGAAGCTTACCAAGTGGAATGAGGAGCTCATAATGCAATTCTACTCCACAGCACATTTCTATCCAGATGGCAGGATAGTATGGATGACTGAAGGCACAAGATACCAATCTACAGTTGCAGAATGGGCTCAGCTGATCAATGCCCCAGAATAGCTAGAAGATGACTTGGATGTCTATGCCAAGAAGATGATGGATCACAATTCCATGTCAAACATGTACAAGGAGATCCCAGACAAAGCTCTTGATACTTTCAAGTTTGGGTCAGTTCACTTCCTTTTGTCAGGGTTGCCTACAATCAACTGGATTCTAAGGCACACTCTCTTGCCCAAGTCAGGTGATCACAAAATGATCAGAGGCCATGCAATAAAATTGCTTCACATATTTGATGTGCCACAGAAGTTCAAGGTAATGAGTCTCATAGTTGAGACCATCAAGAGGACAGCAGCTGATCAAAAGAGGAGCTGTGGATATGCCCCACAAATTCAGGAGTTGATTAACTCGAAGATGGTCACAGACACATACCTGTTGGATAAGGAACACCTGCCCATCCATCCATATTTTGACGACAATCAAGTTGTGATGAATGAGAATGAACCATCATCTTCACAAGCTCAAGCAAAGAAGGAGAAGGCAAAGATGGAGAAAGCTGCGAGGATGCCAACTCAAGAGGAGGCATCTGAGTACTTTTTGAAGAACAAGCAGGAGCAGCTCGGTTACCTGATAGCATCAACTCTGAGAATTGAGAAAGGACTGGCCACCCTGACTCGAAACCAAGAGAGCCTGGAAAGAATCATGGAACAAAAGTTCTATGACCTAGATGTGAAAGTAACTGAGATTCAGTCTGCTGTGGAGCAACTATAGGATGATATGAAGGAGAGGAAGGGCAAGACCACAATTGATGCATTTGCCAGAGTGCCTAGAGCTCAGAGATCATCTGCAGTGCCAGTATCTGACACCAGAGCCACTACTTCTGCACCATCTACAGCCTCAGTTCCACCAGCTCCAGCTCCTACCCCAGCAGCTCCAGCTACTTCTACGGAAGCCTTCGTCCTTGGCGTCATCCGGACTCCACCACCTGAAGACCAAGCCCGAGAGTCGTTTTAGTGCTATGCATTTTCTATGAACTTTTTGGTAACTTGTTGCCAAAGGGGGAGAAAATGTATAGATCATAGGCTTCAAGAGAGAGAGTTTGCATTTGTTCTCTCTTGTCTTCTTGGTTGAACTTTATTTGCTTTTGAGTGCTTCTATGCTTTTATCTATGAGACATTGATGATCATGTGTTTGATCATAAGCTACACTTAATGCTTGTTGGATGTTACTATCAGTTTATCCTTATTTTGATCTTTCACTTTGCTTGGTGATGAGTGCATGTATTTAATTCTTATCATTTTGAGCGCTCCACCAAGATGTATGTGACATGGAAGAGTAACCCATGAGCCTAACTCATTGTGCATTTGCAGTCCAAAGCAAATCTTAAAACATGCACAAATTTAGGGGGAGCTCTTGCTTATCACATACTTCTCAAAGCGACGATATCTTTCACTCTTATTATCATTTGTCGAAGCTTTGATCTATACGTTGTCATCAATTACCAAAAAGGGGGAGATTGAAAGTGCAACTATCCCTGGGTGGTTTTGGTAATTCCTAACAACATATAGCTCATTGAGCTAACATTATTCCAAGAGTAATATTTCAGGAAAAGCTCAATGAATGGCCTGGCATGGATGAGGAAAGTGGATCCCTCAAAATTATAAGGACAAACGATTGGCTCAAGCTTCAAGATCAAGACTCTACATTTTATATTTTAGTGATCCAAGGTCACATTGAGTCTATAGGAAAAGCCAATACTATCAAGGAGGGATGAGGTGTTGTTTAATGAGCCTCTTGCTTCATGTGCTTAGTGATATGCTCCAAAACCCTCAACTATCTTCCCACATCCACATATGACCTAAACCAAAAGTCAAACTCGACCTCACCGATTCTTTCTATCTAGCGCCACCGAGTTTCAAATGTCATAGCCACTGCCACAAACCCTAGCAATTCGGTTTCACCGATAGGGATCTCGGTCTCACCGAGATGGGATTGCAATTTCTCTGTTTCCCTTCGTAACATTTCAGTCTAACCGAAGTGAGCGATTGGTCCCACCGAGATTGCAATGTAAACTCTATGTTTCCCTTTCGTAACATTTCGGTCTCACCGAAAAGAGCGAACCGGTCCCACCAAGTTTACCTGACCAACTCTCTGGTTAGCTTATTACCAAAATCAGTCCCACCGAGTTTGTGTAATCGGTCACACCGAGATTACGTTATGCCCTAACCCTAACCATATCGGACCTACCGAGTTGCATCTCAGTCCCACCGAAAAATCCTAACGGTCACTAGGTTTGCTAAATCGGTCCGACCGAGTTTAACCATTCGGTCCCACCGAGTTTGGCCGATTGTGTGTAACGGTTAGATTTTGTGTGGAGGCTATATACACACCTCCACCCACTCTTCATTCGTGGAGAAAGCCATCAGAACACATCTACACTTGCAATACACATGTTCTGAAAGAGAACCACCTACACTTGTGTTGAGGTCAAGATATTCCATTCCAACCATATGAATCTTGAGCTCTAGCCTTCCCCAAGTTGCTTTCCACTCAAATCGTCTTTCCACCAAATCCAAATCCTGTGAGAGAGAGTTGAGTGTTGGGGAGACTATCATTTGAAGCACAAGAGCAAGGAGTTCATCATCAACACACCATTTGTTACTTCTTGGAGAGTGGTGTCTCCTAGATTGGCTAGGTGTCACTTGGGAGCCTCCGACAAGATTGTGGAGTTGAACCAAAGAGTTTGTAAGGGCAAGGAGATCGCCTACTTTGTGAAGATCTACCGCTAGGGAGGCAAGTCCTTCGTGGGCGACGGCCGTGATGGAATAGACAAGGTTGCTTCTTCGTGGACCCTTCGTGGGTGGAGCCCTCCGTGGACTCGCGCAACCGTTACCCTCCGTGGGTTGAAGTCTCCATCAACGTGGATGTACGATAGCACCACCTATCGGAACCACGCCAAAAACATCCGTGTCTCAAGTGTCGTTTGAATCCTCCAAACCCTTCCCTTTACATTCTTGCAAGTTGCATGCTTTACTTTCCGCTGCTCATATACTCTTTTGCATGCTTGCTTGAATTGTATGGAGATTGCTTGACTTGTGCTAAGATAGCTAAAATCTGCAAAGAACTAAAATTGGGAAAAGGCTAGATTTTAATTTGGTCAAGTAGTCTAATCACCACCCCTCTAGACATACTTCCGATCCTACACTAAGCACTTCTCCTATTGCAAGAAAGATCAATCTAGTAGGCCAAACCAAACTAAAAATTCGAAGAGCTTGAAAAGATAACCAATCATACATAAAAGAATTCAGAGAAGATTCGAATATTGTTCATAGATAAACTTGATCATAAACCCACAATTCATTGGTCTCAACAAACACACTGCAAAAGAAGATTACATCGAATAGATCTCCACAAGAGAGGGGGAGAACATTGTATTGAGATCCAAAAAGAGACAAGAAGCCATCTAGCTAATAACTATGGACCCTAAGGTCTAAGGTAAACTACTCACACGTCGTCGGAGAGGCTATGGTGTTGATGTAGAAGCCCTCCGTGATTGATGCCCCCTCCGACGGAGCTCCGGAAAAGGCCCCAAGATGGGATCTCACGGGTACATAAGGTTTCGGCGGCGGAATTAAGTTTTTGGCTCCGTATCTGGTAGTTTGGGGGTACGTAGGTATATATAGGAGGAAGAAGTACGTCAGTGGAGCAACGTGGGGCCCACAAGGGTGGAGGGCGCACCCAGGGGGTAGGCGCGCCCCCGTACCTCGTGCCCTCCTGGTTGATGTCTTGACGTAGGGTCCAAGTCCTCTGGATCACGTTCGTTCTGAAAATCACGTTTCCGAATGTCGGCGTTCTGGGAACGGGGGTCCCCAGACTTGCCTGCCTGCGGCCCACGGCGTGGCTAAGCCAGCAGGCCGTACGGCCCATCTTCGTCAACAAGGCATCCAAGACCCTCGTGAGGGGCCAAGCCTCGCGAGGCGGACGACGCAAGACCTTCGGGAGTGGCCTAGTCAGGCAGGCTCTCGAGGAGTGGAGATATCAAGGCAGGGCAAACCTCACGAGGCTCTTGTGACGTGAGCCGTGATGATCGGCGCCAGGCGGGCGCTAGCACGTGCAGCTTCCTTGTTTCCTCTTTGGTGCTAAGGAAGCTAGCGCAGGCGAAGAATACCGAGGCATGAGGCAAAGGTTGCTATATCGGTGCAACGAGACCAAGGCCAGGAGGACGGCAAGACGGAGGTCATCGTGGAGCCCAAGACGGCGTCACCACCGGAGCCTTTCGCAGGCGAAGACCACTTTTGTCAGGATAGCTTGTACTAGCTGTCCCCCTTCAAATTTGCCTGCCGTTGTTGGTTCCCTTCTCACTCAATATTTGGGAAGAGGACCAGGGCCTATATAAGTAGATCTAGCCACCACAGTAGGGGGGATGGAGCAGTTCACCCAGCTCTCACCCGCTAAGTCACCAAGCGCAAGAACACCTCAACCTCCGGAGGCTGTTCTTCCCTCTGTACTGTTCATCATCAGCCTGAGTGGCAATCCATCCACCACCACACTGGAGTAGTATTTTACACCACAACGGTGGCCCGAACCAGTATAAATCTCGTGTCTTTCTATGTTGCGAGTTCGTCGAGTTCGTCCGCGAGATCTTAGTGAGCTAGGGCGTAGATCGATAGGAGGGAAAGACTTCGCGCGCACCCCAGTGTTCGAACCATAAGGGTTTGCCGGAAACCCACATCCAACATTTGGCGCACCAAGTAGGGGTGCGCCGGAGCTTCTTCTCTGCCAATCGACTTATTGACGCTCCGCGGCCACGATGTCCGACGACCCAAGAGCTGACTCTGACCGCTAGGCAGCCTGGCTAGCCCGGTCGGCGCCGCCCGCCCATGAAGACCTCAACCCCGCACTTCAGGTGGCACGAGCGCCGTCCAATCCTGTGGGGCGCGGGCGACGCGGCCAGGCGTCGTCTACCCTCACTCCACGGCAAGTGCGGGCCGCTGCAAGAGCAGCAAGCCACGCTGCGGCGATGGCGCCACACTCGCGGCGGGAACAGGCAAACATGCGGGCGGCACTCACCGTGGCAAGGGAGCTACTGCGGTGGCGGCTAATGGAAAGCGGCCGGGACGCACTGCTAGAACGCGTTGCCAAGCTGCTGGACGCGGCGGCCTCAGGAGCGCCGCCTTTCTCTCGTCAGCTCGCTCCTAAGGCCGCTACAGGGATTCACGGCGGGCCACACCGCCACCACGCGCCATCAGGTGCGCCAGTTGGCTTCGTCAACACCAGCATGGCCGGCGGCGCCGGGGGCTCTGCCGCCCCCATACCGCCCGCAACAAGCATGAGCACAAGCGTCGCCTCCCATGGCCCAAGTGGGATGCCGTGCTGGGCCGGGAAACATGGAGTGTGGAGCACTACGGCGAGGTGTTCGGGGTAACAACCCCGGAAGCCTGCGTGCCCCGCATGATGGACCAGGAGTACACACCGGAGAACGACCCCGACTTGTTCGTTGGAGAAGATTGGGAAGAAGGGACGCTAGGAGTCGAAGCCTTTCAGGAGTCGTCGGGGAACCACCACGACTGCGTGTGCGACGACCACTATAGGGTACCCCTAATCCCTCAGGAGCAAGATTATGCTAACCATGAGTCGCATGAGGAACAGATCACCGCAACGGCCGGCAGCCCCAGCTCGACGGCCCCCTGCCGGTGGGAGGGTCGCGCTGGGGGCTGGAGGAGAGGGGTCGGGAGCCAGGCCCCTCCCCAAGGTGCGCGAAGCTAGGGGACACCTAGAGGTAGGCCCTCTGCCGGGGAGGCTTCGATGACCCTTCCCCCGCTAGAGGACCTGCGGTCACCGAGGGCACCGCTGGCATCCCCTTTCCCTCTTTTGTGTCGTCCTGGTAACCGCTCGGCTCAAAGGAGGTCAAGGGTTGCGCAAGGCAGGGCCCCCGCCTAGCGATATGAAGCAAGGTCGGTACCTGTGAAGAAGGCCCAGTGCCTGTGAAGCTCGCCGCCCGTGACACTCTCACATAATAATGAGTTGGGGCTATACACGCCCCGAAGTCTCAGGAGCGCCGGCCTCAGGCCCTGGGGCTCCCTCCCAGGCCTAGTGGTAGCACTTAGCTCCGCGCTCGTGAGAAGACTTGAAGACCGGAAGACTAGACTAGGTGCCGGACGCGGCCTTTTGCTTTGGATCTCTCTTTCTCTAGCTTTGCTTTCTGGATCTGGATTTAAGTTGAAGCCGAATTTTTATCGTTGCGCGCGGGGGGAGCCTTTTCTCGTTTGAGCAGTTTCTTACCTTCTGGATCTCGTTTTGTCTGGGACTCATGTCCATCGCCTTCCCCTCACGGGCTCCTCGCGAGCTGAACGCACGAAGCGCACGCTCGCCGAGCGCGCGCCAGCGCTGCGGCTGGTGCTCACCCCTTGCGGGGGCCCTTCAGACGAGGCGATAAGCTCCGCAGGATTCTCAGAAACTCGCCGCTTCACGATCCGGCTCGAAGCTGGCGCAGACTAAGTTAAACCACGACGGAAAACTCGCCCCCGGATTCGCGGGTTCACGAGGACACATACTCGCATCGCATAGGAAAGTAAAAACTGCAATTACTTACATGAGGGGCTCCCCCTCTCAAAATGCTCTTACAAGTTTTCCGTTGGCATCGTCGCCGTCGTCAGCGATGCCCCCATCGCCATCGTCAACCACGTCGCCTTCGTCTGCGACGACCACCTCCGTGTCATCCTCCAAGGTGAAGGCCCTGACCAACGCGTCCACATTGTCCTTAACCCAACGTGCCAGGTCGCCTCGGACGGCCGTGGGTACGGGGGCGATGGCGGCGTCGAAATCGAAGTTGGGGTCGGCATTCAGAAGGTGGCTGAAGACACGGGAGAAAGCGCGCTCAAGCAGGCCACGACCCCTTTCCTCCACAAGCTGGCGAGCTCTTGCAGATCGAGCCTCCAGGCGCATCACCGCCTCGGTGAAGAAGGTCAAGTGGCTGGCATAGTCATTCGAGTGAGGGGCCGGTACATCCACGTCGCAAATATGGCCTAGAGCGGTATTGGCCCTGTTCCGGGGATCCTGAAGCATAGGGGCATGTTCGCGCTCCAGCGTTCGTCGTTGTTGCACCTCCTCCGTGTTTTGTCGTGCGACGGCCTCAGCGTCATCAACCCGCCTCCAAAGAGAACGCAGCTCGGCACGGGCGGAGGCCAAGTCTGCCTGCGCCGTAACCAGGGCGCGGCCGTGGCTTCCGCACGCCTCTCACCCTCGTACAACCTGGGCCTAAGGGCAGCGGCCCTGCCCGCATCCTCCGTACTCGCAAACTTCAGCTTCAGGTCATACCTACCCTCCAGGTCTGCGTGAACCTCGGCCACCCGGCGATTAACCTCCTCCTCCACTCTGGCCTCGCGAGCCCCGACGGCATCTTCTGCTTGAGCAACTTGACGCTCCCTCGTCTCAAGTTGCTCGAGCTCGAGGCTGCGCTCCATGGCTTACAGGGCCAGCGCCTCCTCGCGCTACCGGACCACCTCTTCCTCCGCGGGCGTCCCCCTCAGCGATGCAAGAGCGGCCCTGCACGCCTCCACCTGCTTCTCAAGGGACACTCTCCAGGCCTGGAGCTCCCACGTGCACTCCTTCGTAGCCTCGCGACGGCGGTCAGCCTCGCGAGCCTCTTCCAAGGCTCGCGAGCGGGCTTCATGGGCGATCTTGAGGGACGCCTCGGCCTTCGCACTCTCAAGGTCGCACTGATAGCGACCAAGGTTGATGGCCACCTTCAGCTAGGGATGAAAATGGAGTGGAAACTTTCCGTTTTTCCGGAGGAAAAATGGAAACGGAGAGGAAATATGAAAACGAAAACGGGAATTTGCAAAACGGAAGTGGAAATGGAATTTTTTATGCGGAAACAAAAACAAAAACGGAACCGTGTTTTTCGATGGAACATGCATGGAAACGGAACTTTCCGTTTCCGTGAGTATGGAATTTCTGTTTTTACTATAGACCTATAGCTGCTTTGTAACCCAACCACCAAAGAGAACACAATGACATAATTATTAGAATGGATCTGAGGCCCAAATTCTACTACCACACATGTACTCAGCTTGGCCCTATACGCAATTTTCCGGTACTACTACAATATTACGGTAAGTGTCAGGACCCCGATCCTAAGCCACATCGATCCAGCGTGTAACACATCATATCACTTTGCGGCCTCACGCACGGTACTCCCACGGATGCCACCTTACCTGGCCCGGGACCGTTTGTGCCTTTTGGCTCACGTATATGATAGTGTCGCTAGCATCCATATGACAAAGAACCCGGGCCGAAATGGCTAGTCGTGAACCCAAAGCGGCGCTAGCCTATGAGGACAGGCATACATGAATCACATCGAGCATGTCGGTCATCAACGTATTTATTCGGGCTGTAGCACTGGGCTAACAGGACTCCGGTAACCTGGGCTGTAGCAGGCTAGGCAGGACTCCGAATAACAGCGCGTGACATTTCCCCGAAGGGACAGACATAGGAACGACGTGAAACACATGCCGGCCAGTCAAGTGTTCCAAGCAGTAGTGCTAGGCTAGCAGGACTCCGGTGATCCGGGCTGTAGCGGACTACTAACGCTCAGAAGCACTAGACTTACATTTCCCCATATGAAAGGCTGCCAAGGATAAACAACTAGATAGTCGGATCCCACTCATACCAAGCATTTCAATCATACACACAATATGCCCGATATGAGTAAATACAACATGGCATCACAACAGTACTCTATGACTCAAGTACTTTATTTAGAAGGCTCCGAAGAGCCATACATATCATCCATACAGATAGGGGTCACATGTCCCAACACTCAAGTCATACAAACATACAGGCACATGCGGAAGCAAAGCAGTCTGAGTACAGACACTAGGAAGAAAGAAGGCTTGACGAAGCCTGTCTATCTACAACGACCCTTCACAAGTCTTGGATCACCACCTGGTGATAAGTCACTCGTCAACGTCGAGGTCTACATAGAACCCATCAGAGGGGTTGGTGCAGTCGTCTGAAAAACATGATTAAAGCAACATGAGTACGGAGGTACTCAGCAAGTCTTACAACAGGAACCTATTATACATGCACATTCTCAAGAAGGTAGTGGGGTTATTGCAGCAAGCCAGCTTTGACTCTTGGCTAAACTATCCTACGATAGACACCACTTGTAAATCATTTGTCGCACACGAGTCCACTAACACCATCACAATACTCCACCGTGGATCCTCTCTCGCCATCCTGCGAGAGGGCCATCCGCGGTACTCACACTTATCTTGAGAGTTTTAGTAGTATCCATTTAACTTGTCTATGAACTGATATAGGCAACCCAGAAGTCCATTACCGCGGACACGGCTATTCGAATAGATCATTTGTAACCCTGCAGGGGTGTACTTCTTCACACATGTTTCCACCACTTAGCGTCTGCACACGATATGTGCTCGGCAGACTTCAAGCGAAAGCCGACGTGGGTGTAGACCACGACCTACCTAAACACTCAAGTCTCTAGTCCAGGTTTATCGCCTATTCGGGTTCCATCCGCAGGGAGTCCGGCCGAGGTTTCCACTAACGGCCCCGAACGATGTGAACAGGGTTCCCGAGACACCAAACGGGCGAGTCGGTACACCGTGCCACGTGCCTACCGCAACACAGCCCACCCCGATGGTCAGCGCCGCGTGCGGCCCCCAGCATACTACAAACACCAGAAACTACTTGCAACTCCTGGACAGAGGACAAAGGGTGGATAAGAAGTCGAGCGGGGTCATATTTCAGGGCCCAATGTGTGGTAGTAACTGTATCATGGATCACAAACACAGATCTCAGTTCTTAAGGATGGCCTCAATGAAACAACCCACCATGTACTCCTACATGGCCTCTCATCGATTCCTTTACCAAATCGTGTTCAACACTTCACTCTTGTCACCGACACAACCTTTCACTCCAGTTCATCATCCCGATGAGCCAGACCTGACACAACTCTAAGCATAGCAAGCATAGCATGGTAGGAACACACACACACATGTATTGGCTCAATCAACTCCTACACATGCTAGTGGGTTTCATCTAGTTACTGTGGCAATGACAGGTCATGCAAAGGAAGTGGGTTCAACTACCGCAACACACAGCAGTTTGAAACGCGTTGTCTTAATGCAGTAAACAAGAGCAGAAGCGAGAACATGGGTTTGTATTGGAATGATCAATGGGTTGCTTGCCTGATGGAGTGGTAGTAGAGTACTGCCCTTCAGTTGGATACTCGTGAATATCCTCGGAGGCAGAACCTACCACGATGAACACATCGGAACACAATCAATACATGGCGATATGCAACAATATGATGCATGCTATGACATGGCAATATGGATGTGTCCTGACCTAGTGCAAGTTAAACCAGAAGGGAATGAACCCATTTGAACCCAAGATTCAAATGGTAGCTCATTTATGAAGATCATATTAGTGTATCAACTTGTAATGCCTAAACAGTGGGTTTAACTTGTTCTGACATGCATGAAACCAGTACCAATGGATAGGTTGGATTTTTCTGATAATTTTTCATATATAAAACTTTGCATTTGGAGTTACAGATAATTTTCTATGAATTTTTGAAGTTTGAACTATTTTCTGGATTTTCCTGTATAAAATTAATTCCAGTAAATAAAATTACTGCGTCAGCATGAGGTCATGCTGACCTCAGCAAGTCAACAGCCGGTCCAGGTCAACTGACCAGTGGGCCCAGGGGGTTAGTGATTAATTAAACATGTTTAATTAGTTTTAAACTAATCCAGTGATTAACAGAAAAAGGGCCCCACCTGTCATTGACTCATCAGAGTCAACCAGGGCCCTCCAGTCAACGGTCAGGGTCAACTCGCCGGCGTCTAGCCGCCGGCGAGGCCAGACGCGGCGGAGCAAAGTGGATTTGGCCGTTCCGGCCACCAAATGGGGCGCGGAAGGCATCTACGCGCTCCTGGGAACGAGCCGCGGCTATTGGTGGAGTTAGTTGGGGTCGGGGTGGCCGGAGTTGGCGCCGGCGACGAGTTTGGCGGCGCCGGGGCTCGGGTGAAGGTGAAACCGGGGCTGCGGGGCACGGCGAGGCGCGTGGAGTGATGCTTCGGGCCCCTGGGTGTGCGGTGAGGCTAGTGGACAAGGTGGCGCGGCCGTTGGGTGGCCGGAGCTTCGTCGGCGACGAGCTCCGCGGCGGCGCGTGCGGGCGAGCTTCGTGCGCTCGTTGTAGGGCACGGGAAGAGGAACGGGGAGGATGGAGAGGTGGCCAGACTCACGGTGATTGCAGCGAGCATCGAAGTGGGCTCGGGGAAGGTCGGAGCTGAGCGAGGCGATGATGGCGATCTCGGCGGCCGGAGTTGGGGAAGACGGGGTCGGGGGCGACTCCAGAGCGGGCGAGCGCTCGGGGCTCGTCTTGCTCGAAGAAGAGGAGGGTGGCGGAGCTCGTGGACACGGTCGGGTGGCGCGGGGACGACGGTAGCTATGGCTACGGCGGCGGAGCGGCGGCGATGGCGTCGGCCATGGCGGGGGAGAGCGAGGGAGAGAGACAGGGGAGAAGTCGACGTGTCCACGGGGTCGGGGGCACAACGTGGAGCGCGTCCAGGCCAGCGGGGCGGCGAGGAGGTGAAACAGGGCGGCGGGGAGCTGCGTGGCGCGCGCTGAGCTCGCCGTCGAGCACCTGCGTGCCTGCCTGGCCGAGCCAAGCAGCTCGCTGGCGCGGCAGCTGGGCTGGGCCGGCAGGTGGGCCGGTTAGGCGCCAGGTAAGTTTTCCTCTGCTTTTCCTTTTTCTATTTTCCTGTAACTTTGTGGACTTATTAAAAATACTAAAACAACTCCTAAAATCACCAAACTTCATCTGGACCTTAGTTGGGATATTCCCAGCAAGGAACATTTTAGTTTGGAGATATTTGAGCATTTGAAATATTTTATAAATTTTAAATGCCCAAATTCAAATACTAATGCATTAATTCAATGACCTTCTGTTGACCTAGAAAAATATGCACCATTTTTGCCAGAGGTTTTAATCCAAGACAAAGAGGGTGAACATTTTAGAAGGGCATTTCAGGTTCATTGAAAATATTTTTAGCAAACCCTAGTTGATTTCAGGAGGGGTGCTGGGGGTTCTGCCTTCCCCATTTCAATTTTCTTGTCAAAAGAAAACATGATGCACACTCTAATGCATGAACTAGGTAGGATGTGACAACTCACCCCCACTCAAAAGAATCTCGTCCCGAGATTTAGGATCTGTCGGAAAGAAGGTGGGGTACTCAAGTCGAAGACGATCCTCCCTTTCCCATGTAGCTTCTTGCTCGGAATGATGTGACCATTGAACCTTGAGAAACTTGATATTGTGGCGTCGAGTGGTACGCTCGGCTTGATCAAGGATATGAACGGGGTATTCTCGATAGGTGAGGTTATCTTGGAGATCAAGCGTTTCGTGGTCCACTCCACGGATAGGATCCGAGAAGCAACGCCTGAGTTGAGAGACGTGGAAGACATCATGGACTCTGGAGAGATGCGGAGGTAGTTCCAATTGGTAGGCAACTTCCCCTCGTTTGGCAAGAATGCGAAAGGGTCCAATGTAACGAGGAGCCAATTTGCCTTTGATACCGAATCGATGGGTTCCCTTTAAAGGTGTAACCCGAAGGTAAGCCATCTCGCCGACTTCATAAGCCATGGGCTTATGCTTGCGGTCATACTGACTCTTTTGTCGAGACTGGGCGGTTTTCAACTTCTCACGAATAATGCGAACCTGCTCTTCTGCATCCTGGATCATGTCCGGGCTAAAGAGTTGTCTCTCGCCGGTTTCTGACCAGTTAAGAGGCGTTCGACATTTTCGTCCATAGAGAACTTCGAAAGGGGCTTTGCCCAAGCTAGCTTGATAACTATTGTTATAAGCGAACTCGGCGAATGGTAGACACTTCTCCCAATTCGTACCGAAAGAGATGAAAGAAGCTCGGAGCATATCCTCCAGAATTTGATTGACTCGTTCTACTTGACCGCTTGACTGAGGATGGAAAGCGGTGCTAAAGGAGAGACGAGTCCCCATAGCATTTTGGAAACTTTCCCAAAATCGAGAGGTGAAAAGACTTCCACGGTCTGAATTAATTTCCAATGGGACACCATGGAGAGATACTATTCGAGAGATGTACAAATCCGCTAGCTGGCTAGCGGTTATACTCTCGCGAACAGGTAAGAAGTGGGCTACTTTGGAAAGACGATCGACAACAACGAAGATAGCATTATTCCCTCTTTTGGTTCTGGGAAACCCGGTAATGAAATCCATACCGATTTTATCCCATTTCCATTCAGGAATCTCCAATGGTTGAAGGGTGCCAGCGGGCTGTTGATGCTCTGCTTTGACACGACGACAGACGTCGCAAGTTGCAATGTATTGAGCGATTTCTCTCTTCATCCTAGTCCACCAAAACCTCTGGCGAAGGTCTTGATACATTTTAGTACTACCGGGATGAATGGTGAGAGGGGATTCATGAGCTTCCTTAAGGATCAATTGTCGTAAATGTTGTTTCTTGGGAACCACCAAACAGTTCTCGAAGAAGACAACACCTCGTTCATCTATGGAAAAACATTTAGCAACTCCGCTAGCGATGTTTTCCCTGATGCGGGATATGCCCTTATCGCGCTTCTGGGAAGCTATGATTTGATCCGTAAGGTTAGGTTTCGCCACCAGGGTGGAAAGGAATCCTCGAGGAACAATGTGAAGGTTAAGCTTATGAAATTCCTCGTGGAGAAGTGGTTGACCTTGTTGTAACATCAGGTTGTTACAATAAGATTTACGACTTAGTGCATCAGCCATGACATTGGCTTTGCCTGGGGTGTAAGTTATTCCTAAGTCGTAATCCGAGATCAACTCAACCCAACGTCTTTGCCTGAGATTCAAATCCGGCTGGGTGAAGATATATTTCAAACTTTGGTGATCAGTGTAAATTTCTCAACGATTACCCAGAAGATAATGTCGCCAGGTTTTGAGTGCATGGACTACTGCTGCAAGCTCTAGATCATGTCTGGGATAATTATCCTCATGTGGACGCAACTGTCGAGATGCGTAAGCAATCACATGACGATCTTGCATGAGTATGCAACCTAGTCCTTGTCGCGAGGCGTCGCAATAGATAACAAAGTCCTTAGAGAAATCTGGTGGTACCAGTACGGGAGCAGATGTCAGGCGTCTTTTCAGTTCCTGAAAGCTGAACTCGCACTGTGGGGTCCACTCGAACTTTTTATCTTTTTTGAGGAGTTCAGTTAGAGGCTTAGCAACTTTGGAGAAATTCTCGACGAAGCGGCAGCAATAGCTCGCTAAACCAAGAAAACTCCGAACTTGTTTGACCGTTTCAGGTGGAGTCCAGTCAAGGACAGCTTGAACTCGCTCGGGATTGACAACAATGCCCTTACCAGAGATTACATGGCCCAGATAGGTCACTTCTGGCAACCAGAATTCACACTTGGAGAATTTGGCATAAAGGCGATGCTCTCGAAGTTTCATCAATACTAGCCTTAGATGTTCGGCATGTTCTTCCTCATTCTTGGAGTAGATGAGTATATCATCGAGGTATACTATGACGAATTTATCCAAGTACTCCATGAAGATCGAGTTCATTAACCGAGAGAAGGTGGCTGGAGCATTGGTTAAACCGAAGGACATGACGGTGTACTCGTATTGGCCGTAACGAGTGACAAAGGCCGTTTTGGGAATGTCCCCGTTCTTGATTTTGATTTGATGGTAGCCCAACCTCAAATCCATCTTGGAAAAGACTGAGGATCCAGCGAGCTGGTCATACAGGTCGTTGATCCTGGGGAGAGGATACTTGTTCTTGATAGTGACCAAATTGACAGGTCGGTAATCTACAACCATCCGATCCGTTCCATCCTTCTTCTTGACGAAGAGGACGGGGCAAGCCCATGGGGATGAACTAGGACGGATGAAACCTTTTTGCAAGGACTCATCGAGTTGTTTCTTAAGCTCAGCTAGTTCTAGGGGTGCCATCTTATAAGGTCTCCTAGAGATTGGGACGGTTCCTGGAACAAGGTCTATCACGAACTCGACATCTCTGACAGGTGGAACACCTGGCAGTTCCTCTGGAAAGACATCCGGGAAGTCACGGACTACCGGAATATCTTCGAGGTCTGGAAGGGGATTGGCATTTAGAGAGTAGAGCTGACGCTCCGATACTCGGGTCAAAACATTGACTGTCTTGCCCGATGGATGGGTAAGTTGGACAGTTCTAGTTGAGCAGTCAATCTTGGCGTAATGAGCTGACATCCAGTCCATACCCAAGATGATGTTTATGTCTGAGGACTTGAGAGCTATTAGTGACGCAAGGAAGACCAATCTGTCAACAAGAATTTCATTTCCATGGCTGATTCTAGAGGTTTGCCACTTAGAACCAGGGGTTTGAATTACCATGGAGGTGGGCATGTCACAAAAGGTGGTGTTGTGCAAACGAGCATAGCTCTCAGAAATAAATGAATGAGATGCTCCAGTATCAAAGAGAATAGTTGCCGGATGGCAATTAACAAGGAGCGTACCGAGAACGACGTTGGGGTCCTCTTGCGAAACCACTCAACAACATCATATCAAGGTTCTGGTTCAAATGGCAACATACTAAACTTTAGTAGAACTGAACTGGGTTGAACCAACAATCCTATAAGTTACTACGGATTTAGTAACACGTGAACCTGATAGAGAGAAGAGAGCCTAGTCCTTAACCCACGTAGAAAGAGAAGAGAATGACTCAGAATAGAGGGCATAAGGTAAAGGAGTAAAAGAGCCTTACGTTCCCTCCCACAATCAATTCCCCTACATATAACTAAAGCATTTCTAGACTCGACATCGACCAGTTTGGCTTAGCGAACCTACAGGTAGTCCGGCTCTGATGCCAACGCTGTCAGGACCCCGATCCTAAGCCACATCGATCCAGCATGTAACACATCATATCACTTTGCGGCCTCACGCACGGTACTCCCACGGGTGCCACCTTACCTGGCCCGGGACCGTTTGCGCCTTTTGGCTCACGTATATGATAGTGTCGCTAGCATCCATATGACAAAGAACCCGGGCCGACATGGCTAGTCATGAACCCAAAGCGGCGCTAGCCTATGAGGACAGGCATACATGAATCACATCGAGCATGTCGGTCATCAACGTATTTATTCGGGCTGTAGCACTGGGCTAACAGGACTCCGGTAACCCGGGCTGTAGCAGGCTAGGCAGGACTCCGAATAACAGCGCGTGACATTTCCCCGAAGGGACAGACATAGGAACGACGTGAAACACATGCCGGCCAGTCAAGTGTTCCAAGCAGTAGTGCTGGGCTAGCAGGACTCCGGTGATCCGGGCTATAGCGGACTACTATCGCTCAGAAGCACTAGACTTACATTTCCCCATATGAAAGGCTGCCAAGGATAAACAACTAGATAGTCGGATCCCACTCATACCAAGCATTTCAATCATACACACAATATGCCCGATATGAGTAAATACAACATGGCATCACAACAGTACTCTATGACTCAAGTACTTTATTTAGAAGGCTCCGAAGAGCCATACATATCATCCATACAGATAGGGGTCACATGTCCCAACACTCAAGTCATACAAACATACAGGCACATGCGGAAGCAAAGCAGTCTGAGTACAGACACTAGGAAGAAAGAAGGCTTGACGAAGCCTGTCTATCTACAACGACCCTTCACAAGTCTTGGATCACCACCTGGTGATAAGTCACTCGTCAACGTCGAGGTCTACATAGAACCCATCAGAGGGGTTGGTGCAGTCGTCTGAAAAACATGATTAAAGCAACATGAGTACGGAGGTACTCAGCAAGTCTTACAACAGGAACCTATTATACATGCACATTCTCAAGCCAGCTTTGACTCTTGGCTAAACTATCCTACGATAGACACCACTTGTAAATCATTTGTCGCACACGAGTCCACTAACACCATCACAATACTCCACCGTGGATCCTCTCTCGCCATCCTGCGAGAGGGCCATCCGCGGTACTCACACTTATCTTGAGAGTTTTAGTAGTATCCATTTAACTTGTCTATGAACTGATATAGGCAACCCAGAAGTCCATTACCGCGGACACGGCTATTCGAATAGATCATTTGTAACCCTGCAGGGGTGTACTTCTTCACACATGTTTCCACCACTTAGCGTCTGCACACGATATGTGCTCGGCAGACTTCAAGCGAAAGCCGACGTGGGTGTAGACCACGACCTACCTAAACACTCAAGTCTCTAGTCCAGGTTTATCGCCTATTCGGGTTCCATCCGCAGGGAGTCCGGCCGAGGTTTCCACTAACGGCCCCGAACGATGTGAACAGGGTTCCCGAGACACCAAACGGGCGAGTCGGTACACCGTGCCACGTGCCTACCGCAACACAGCCCACCCCGATGGTCAGCGCCGCGTGCGGCCCCCAGCATACTACAAACACCAGAAACTACTTGCAACTCCTGGACAGAGGACAAGGGTGGATAAGAAGTCGAGCGGGGTCATATTTCAGGGCCCAATGTGTGGTAGTAACTGTATCATGGATCACAAACACAGATCTCAGTTCTTAAGGATGGCCTCAATGAAACAACCCACCATGTACTCCTACATGGCCTCTCATCGATTCCTTTACCAAATCGTGTTCAACACTTCACTCTTGTCACCGACACAACCTTTCACTCCAGTTCATCATCCCGATGAGCCAGACCTGACACAACTCTAAGCATAGCAAGCATAGCATGGTAGGAACACACACACACATGTATTGGCTCAATCAACTCCTACACATGCTAGTGGGTTTCATCTAGTTACTGTGGCAATGACAGGTCATGCAAAGGAAGTGGGTTCAACTACCGCAACACACAGCAGTTTGAAACGCGTTGTCTTAATGCAGTAAACAAGAGCAGAAGCGAGAACATGGGTTTGTATTGGAATGATCAATGGGTTGCTTGCCTGATGGAGTGGTAGTAGAGTACTGCCCTTCAGTTGGATACTCGTGAATATCCTCGGAGGCAGAACCTACCACGATGAACACATCGGAACACAATCAATACATGGCGATATGCAACAATATGATGCATGCTATGACATGGCAATATGGATGTGTCCTGACCTAGTGCAAGTTAAACCAGAAGGGAATGAACCCATTTGAACCCAAGATTCAAATGGTAGCTCATTTATGAAGATCATATTAGTGTATCAACTTGTAATGCCTAAACAGTGGGTTTAACTTGTTCTGACATGCATGAAACCAGTACCAATGGATAGGTTGGATTTTTCTGATAATTTTTCATATATAAAACTTTGCATTTGGAGTTACAGATAATTTTCTATGAATTTTTGAAGTTTGAACTATTTTCTGGATTTTCCTGTATAAAATTAATTCCAGTAAATAAAATTACTGCGTCAGCATGAGGTCATGCTGACCTCAGCAAGTCAACAGCCGGTCCAGGTCAACTGACCAGTGGGCCCAGGGGGTTAGTGATTAATTAAACATGTTTAATTAGTTTTAAACTAATCCAGTGATTAACAGAAAAAGGGCCCCACCTGTCATTGACTCATCAGAGTCAACCAGGGCCCTCCAGTCAACGGTCAGGGTCAACTCGCCGGCGTCTAGCCGCCGGCGAGGCCAGACGCGGCGGAGCAAAGTGGATTTGGCCGTTCCGGCCACCAAATGGGGCGCGGAAGGCATCTACGCGCTCCTGGGAACGAGCCGCGGCTATTGGTGGAGTTAGTTGGGGTCGGGGTGGCCGGAGTTGGCGCCGGCGACGAGTTTGGCGGCGCCGGGGCTCGGGTGAAGGTGAAACCGGGGCTGCGGGGCACGGCGAGGCGCGTGGAGTGATGCTTCGGGCCCCTGGGTGTGCGGTGAGGCTAGTGGACAAGGTGGCGCGGCCGTTGGGTGGTCGGAGCTTCGTCGGCGACGAGCTCCGCGGCGGCGCGTGCGGGCGAGCTTCGTGCGCTCGTTGTAGGGCACGGGAAGAGGAACGGGGAGGATGGAGAGGTGGCCAGACTCACGGTGATTGCAGCGAGCGTCGAAGTGGGCTCGGGGAAGGTCGGAGCTGAGCGAGGCGATGATGGCGATCTCGGCGGCCGGAGTTGGGGAAGACGGGGTCGGGGGCGACTCCAGAGCGGGCGAGCGCTCGGGGCTCGTCTTGCTCGAAGAAGAGGAGGGTGGCGGAGCTCGTGGACACGGTCGGGTGGCGCGGGGACGACGGTAGCTATGGCTACGGCGGCGGAGCGGCGGCGATGGCGTCGGCCATGGCGGGGGAGAGCGAGGGAGAGAGACAGGGGAGAAGTCGACGTGTCCACGGGGTCGGGGGCACGACGTGGAGCGCGTCCAGGCCAGCGGGGCGGCGAGGAGGTGAAACAGGGCGGCGGGGAGCTGCGTGGCGCGCGCTGAGCTCGCCGTCGAGCACCTGCGTGCCTGCCTGGCCGAGCCAAGCAGCTCGCTGGCGCGACAGCTGGGCTGGGCCGGCAGGTGGGCCGGTTAGGCGCCAGGTAAGTTTTCCTCTGCTTTTCCTTTTTCTATTTTCCTGTAACTTTGTGGACTTATTAAAAATACTAAAACAACTCCTAAAATCACCAAACTTCATCTGGACCTTAGTTGGGATATTCCCAGCAAGGAACATTTTAGTTTGGAGATATTTGAGCATTTGAAATATTTTATAAATTTTAAATGCCCAAATTCAAATACTAATGCATTAATTCAATGACCTTCTGTTGACCTAGAAAAATATGCACCATTTTTGCCAGAGGTTTTAATCCAAGACAAAGAGGGTGAACATTTTAGAAGGGCATTTCAGGTTCATTGAAAATATTTTTAGCAAACCCTAGTTGATTTCAGGAGGGGTGCTGGGGGTTCTGCCTTCCCCATTTCAATTTTCTTGTCAAAAGAAAACATGATGCACACTCTAATGCATGAACTAGGTACGATGTGACAGTAAGTTGCTAACATAATGATATTATTTTGTAGCCATGTTAAGAACTCATTAAATCTGTTTGTTTTTGTGTGTATTTATCTATGATTCAAGGGGTTTTTAAGTTCTGATCAATGCCTTTTTTACCGTATCCGCTTTGTATTTGCTCCGTGTCCGTTTCCAGTAGTATCTGTTTCCGTATTCATTTCCGGGGTTTCTGTATTCGTTTCCGCTTCTGCAAAAAATGTGAAAACAAATATGATAGCACTCAGTTCCGTCTGTTTCCGCTCCGTTTTCATCCCTACCTTCAGCTTGCGCTGTTCCTCCACCAGCCGTAGACCTTCAGCCTCAAGGCGCGAGTCGACACCAACGAGCTCTTCACCAAGTCAACTCATCGCGCTCATCGCCTCCTGGAAGAGCTCGTGACGAACTATGCTCTGCCCACTCTCGAGCTCAAACACTCGGCCCACCTCGTCCTCCACCTCCGGGGCAGCTGGCGGGGCGCCAAGTGGCGCGCCACCTCCCGGCAGGGGGCTGGGGGCTGACATCGCACCTGATGTCAGCCAGTCCTCGTGAGAAGCCCGAGCCAATCGGGGGTCGCTACTTGAAGAGGACCTGAAGATCGAGGCCAACTAGCTATTGTCCATGAGCAAAGGAGGAGTCTTGGGCACTCCCGTCAAGCTCCACGCCAGACCGTGGGGGAGGGGTGGCCAAGCCGCGGGCTCAGCGCGCCACGAAGGCAGAGACGCTCCCCTAACCGACCCTGCTCGAGGGGCGGCAGGCAGACCAGGAACGCTCAAGGCCGATGGGGGAGCTGGTGAAGTAGGAGGGCGCTTCTCAGAAGACGCAACAACTTCAACGGAAGGAGCCCTGAAGGACTGGTGTCAGGATAAGAAGGCTACATACAAGAAGCCATGATAATAAGGTACTTACGCGTCAATGGCGATGTACTTTGGTTGCTTCAACGGTCCAAAGATATTGCTGCCGCTGGGGGATCCCTTCCTCTTGCCGAGCTCCTCGAAGTCCACACAAAGACGACCGAAGCGCTGGATGTGACGGCCGGTGCACGGCGGGGACAGAGAAGAGCTTGGAAGGATGTCTTCAGGGGCGCCCGGTTGCGGCGAAAAGCCGGGCACCGTCTCACCACAACCTCCCGAGGCTCCTGGAGCCTTGGCCTTGGGAGCCGCATGCCGCGTCTCCTCAGTGACCGACGCCTCTGGAGGGGGGTCGCAGGCCCCCAAGGAAGACGCTCCAGGATCACCGCTCGGCATGTGCTCCTCAGCACTCGAGTCAGCGGCCCCCGTCGGAGCTCGCTCTCCCGCACCGTCACCTGGGGCGAGCTCGGCACCGGCGGCAAAGAAGGGAACCACGATGACGGTGTTCTTGCAGGGCCCCACCAGGCCGATTGGGCGCAGACCCCACTCATCAAAGGAAGGCATGCCCGCGGCAAATGCGGCTTTGTTCTTGCAGCAGTACCACAGGCAGCTATTCCTGGGCAGCTCATCTGGCAGAGGGACACCTGACAGGACCATGAGCACCATTTGTCGTGTCGCAAGAGGAAGCCCCTTCTCCTGAAACCTCATGCGGTCCTGGCTGTGGAGCAAGTCCCACATCGGGCGGGAGTGGCGCTGAAGTGGAGCGACTCGACGCTTGATGAACTCCTTCACCACCATGGGCGCAGTCACGCCGAGGTCCTTCAACCACCTCATCCTGGCCCAGACGTGGGCAAGGCGGGGGCTCATGAGCTTTTAATGGCCCCAGCCGGAGTTTGGAACAGCGGGCCCCGCCGGAACTTGGAGCAAGAAGGGTCACTAATTGAGGGTCGAGATGAAGCATGTGGACCTGGTAATTCTCGAGCACCGCGTTGAAGAAGGCGGATAAGGGAGGAATCAGGCCAGCCCAGAGGGCCTCTATGAAGATCGGGACCTCAGTGGCTGCCCGAGCCATGTGAGTGTGGGACGCGGGCCAAGCCGCCGTCTCTCCCCACTCGTTGAAACTGGACGCAAGCATGGGGCGCACCTTGTCCATGGCCTCGTTGTTGAGCACCCGAGGTCGGCCGAGCGCCGGCTCAAAAGACGGAGGCGCAGTTGGCAACGACAGGGGTTTCTTCCCCTTTTCAGCTTGTTTCGGCGCCATGGCGATGAAGTAGGCGGAGCGCAAGCCGGATTGGAAGGGCAGAGCAGAGCCTCGAGGAAGCACGGAGATTGGAAGAGCCAGGCATGGGCGACGGAAGAATAACTGTGTGAGATGCGGGGGCCGCGTAGCCAGGCGGATTCAAGGGTAGCGTGGGGAAGCGGAGATGCCCACGTCCAATCAACCGCCATGCGTCAACCGAGGTCATAGGCTTTTGGGGCCTGCGGTGCTCCAAACTTGACCCTTGGCTTCGCCGTGAAGCCACGCCCGAGCGCACCTTGGGCCCGGGGGCTACTTTCGGCGTTCTGGGAACGGGGGTCCCCAGACTTGCCTGCCTGCGGCCCGGTGTGGCTAAGCCACTAGGCCATATGTCCCATCTTCATCCACAAGGCATCCAAGACCATCGCGAGGGGCCAAGCCTCGCGAGGCGGATGACGCAAGACCTCCTCGGGAGTGGCCTAGTCAGGAAGGCTCGCGAGGATCGGAGATATCAAGGCAGGGCAAACCTCACGAGGCTCTCGTGACATGAGCCATGACGATCGGCGCCAGGCGGGCGCCAGCTCGCACAGCGTCCTTATTTCCTCTTTTGTGCTAAGGAAGCTAGCGCATGCGAAGAGTACCGAGGCATCAGGCAAAGGTTGCTATATCAGTGCAACGAGACCAAGACTAGGAGGACGGCAAGACGGAGGTCATCGTGGAGCACAAGACGGCGTCACCACCAGAGCCTTTCGCAGGCGAAGACCACTTTTGTCAGGATAGCTTGTACTAGCTGTCCCCCTTTAAATTTGCCCGCCGTTGTTGGCTCCCTTCCCGCTCAATATTTGGGAAGAGGACCAGGGCCTATATAAGTAGAGCTAGCCACCGCAGTAGGGGGGTGGAGCAGTTCACCCAGCTCTCACCCGCTAAGTTACCAAGCGCAAGAACACCTCAACCTCAGGAGGTTATTCTTCCCTCTGTACTGTTCATCATCAGCCCGAGAGGCAATCCATCCACCACCACATTGGAGTAGGGTATTACACCACAACAGTGGCCCGAACTAGCATAAATCTCGTGTCTTTCTGTGTTGCGAGTTCGTCGATTTCGTCTGCGAGATCTTAGTGAGCTAGGGCGTAGATCGGTAGGAGGGAAAGACTTCGCGCACACCCCAGTGTTCGAACCTTGAGGGTTTGCCGGAACCCCACATCCGACACCGAAGGTTTCATTCCGTTTGGACTCCGTTTGATATTCTTTTTCTGCGAAACTCTGAAATAGGCAAAAAACAACAATTCTGGAGTGGGCCTCCGGTTAATAGGTTAGTCCCAAAAATAATATAAAAGTGTATAATAAAGCCCAAGAATGTCCAAAAAAGAATATAATATAGCATGGAACAATAAAAAATTATAGATACGTTGGAGACGTATCGGAGCGCCTCCACCACCTCTGCCCCAAAACGACGCCCTAGCGCCAAGGCGCGCAGCTCCACGACGCGACCCGCCGCGTCCCGCGCCCGCGCATGAAGAAAGAAGCTGTCAAGAAGTCCCTCCGCCGCGAGAATACGCTCCGCCGCTCCTCGCACCACCACGCCAGGACCGTCTACTGCGGCAAGACCGTGCTCCACCTGTAGCAGCAGGGCGCGGACCCCATCAAGACCAAGCTCCACCCCCAAGGCGGGCCCCGGTGACCACAGCCGGTTGCCGCGCTTTCACCACCGAGCTACGTAGCATCGTCTGGCCGGGCAAGTTCAAGCCGGATCTGCCTCCTTGCTACGACGGCACCCCCGACCCTGGGGAGTGCTTGCAGCTCTACGAGCTGAGAATCGAAGCGGCCAACGGCGACGAGAAAGTCATGGCAAACTGGTTTCCCATGGCTCTCAAGGATCGCGGCCGCTCCTGGCTCCTGAACCTGCCACCAGGCTCGATCTCCTCCTGGGACGAGATGCGCAACCGCTTCGTCGCCAACTTCCAGGGCACTCGCGACCGCCCACCGGCAGCGGGTGACCTGCGCCGCATCAAGCAGCAACTGGGAGAGACCCTCCAGAAGTACATCCAGCGCTTCAACAATGTCCGCCTCAAGATTCCCAAGGTGACGGAGGAGGCCATCATCTCTGCGTTCTCTGATGGCGTCCATGAGGTCAAGATGAAGGAAGAGCTCGCTATCCACGAGGAGCTATGCACGTCCCTGGAGTTGTTCAACCTGGCGACCAAGTGCGCAAGAGCTGAGGAGGGTCGCCTCTCCCTCCTCGAGCTCCCAGCCGCAGACCCGGAGGAGAAGGAAGCCAAGGCCAAGGACGTGAAGCGCAAGGGAGCAGCCGTGCTCGCAGCGGAACCAGACACCAAGCATGGCAGGTACCAACCAAAGTCATCCAAGAGCAGCCGTCCATTCTGCTCCTTCCACAACCTGAATACCCACAACACAAGCGACTATCAAGAGCTCAGAGCCGTTCGCGAAGAACGCTTCGGTCGACGCTCCGAGCGCGGCGACCGGGGCTACGGCCGAGGAGGAGGACGTGGTGGCGGATGCTAGGACGACTGTGGCCCGCGCCAGGGGTGGCGCGACCGGCCTTGTGAGGACCGCTGGCAGGATCAGCCTCGCGAGGGCGCCTGGAGGGACCAGCCTCGTGAGGATCATCCTCAAGGCAACGTTGGACTCCCTCCGCTGCCGCCACCGCCAGGAAGGAATGACGAACACCATCAAGACGAGGGGGTTGGGGGCTTCCAGGAACCGCGTGCTATCGCTTGCATCTTGGGCGGAGCCCAGGCCCCAGCCTCGCAGCGTATCTTCAAGCAGTTTGCTCGCGAAGTGAATGTTGTCCTCCCCAAGCTCGAAGCCGCTCGCCCGCTCAGGTGGTCCCAGTGCCACATCACGTTCAACTCGACAGATCAGCTCAAGTGCGCAGCTATCACTGGCGCCCTCCCGGTGCTTTGCTCCCCAGTCATCAGCAACGTGCAAGTTACCAAGACCCTCATCAACGGGGGCGCAGGGCTAAATGTCCTATCCCTCGACATGTTCGACAACCTCCAAGTGCCATATGACCAGCTTCAGCCTACCAAGCCTTTCTCAGGAGTGACCGACGGTTCCACCATGCCGATAGGGCAGGTTCGCCTCCCTGTCACCTTCCGAGAATGCAAGAACTACCGCGTCGAGCTCATCGATTTCGACATCGCGCACATCCGTCTGCCGTACAATGCCATCCTCAGGTATCCAGCCCTGGCCAAGTTCATGGCGGTGACCCATCACGGCTACAATGTCCTCAAGATGCCGGGAAGCTACGGGATCATCACGGTCCCATGTGAAGAAAGAGATGTGGTGTGCTCCCTCGACATGCCTTCCAAGCTGCAGCAATCGACGACCCCGACGGCAAGGGCGAGGGGCCTCCTGAGGTAATTCCCAAGAAGAAGAAGCAGCTACACCGTGCAGGACCTCAGAAGGGTGGCGCTGCAGCCGGAGCCTCGTCAGGATCAGCACCCGCTCCAGGGGCGCCTCCCTCCATCGCATAGGAAGGCGCGCCCAGCGCCCTCCTCGGGCAGGGCTCGGGGGCTCTCTTCTAGAGGGCCTTAGACCTTGCCAACATCACGAGGGAGGCGCTTGGGCACCACTTGGAGGCGTGCTTCGCGGGACGTTTCCCTCCGGAGGGCGCGGGGCAAGGATCGCCCACCGTTCGGGAGTTCATCACCAAGACCACCCAGGAATTGCAAGACGCAAGGGCCATGCGTGGCGACCGCCGCTCATGAGGCGTAGCTTCCCATCCAGGCGAGGATGCCGGACTACGCATCTGCATCGATGTTCCAGGGCTCAACAGGGCCGCTTCTCAAGAGCCTTTCTAGCCTTCGCGCGTGGGACGCTGCGAGGGCCCACCACACAACTACGTTTGCATGCCCTTCGGCCTGCCGATCGTGTCGCCCGCCTACCAGCGCAACTTGTGGCGCATCCTAGCAGCTTAGGAGGCCAGGCACCACACCGTCCTGACTGAGATGGAGACTATCCTCGAGGAACCACCTGAGGCCCCAGTGCCTCCTGAGGCTCAAGGCCCCGGCGGCTCGTGAGGAGCGACCTCTTCGCTGTGCACCTTCAGCTGCCCCAACTCTCCTTCGTCAACAGAACCAGGTGACATTTTCCAAGTTCATTTAGCTAGGAGCGCCTCTTGGGCTGCATCATTCCCAAGCCGCGTGGGTCCGTCCCTGTGGCATGTATCCCTTTTTCTTCATGTCTTTAGCTTACCTTGTTGGGGGCGCCCCTCGGGCTGCATCATCCCCAAGCCGCTCGGGCCTGACCCAGTGGCATGTATCTCCCTTGCATTTACTTAAGCCAGTTGCTTTCATGTTTAACCTACCTATGATTACTACTTGCTCGATCGCCACCCATCATGGGGACCGCGCGCCGACCGTCTTTCTTTAGGACCCTTCGTGTGAGTAAGTTGAGCGCGGCGTCTGTGCTCGAGCCCGTCCCTGCAGCGTCGATAATTCCAACGGCTGAGCTCTGTCTGGCGGGCCGGCCCCGTTGACATCACCTCCCGGGGCCGTTGGAGCTTGGCTTTCGCACGCGATAACCTCTGGAGATTCGTTCGGCGCAGATTGTCTGACCACCTCGCAGGACCAGCACAGCGAACAAGAACCAAGACCAGGCGCAACCCGCCTTGAGGTAGGGCCTCGTGAGTCCCGCGCTGGCTCATGAGTGCCTAGATACACCTCGTCTAGCCCTGCCGTGCAAGCCACATGTCAGGGCGGGGCTGTACACGCCCCAGGAGCTCTCCTTAGAGGGAGCCCCCCTCCCACGCACAAGTGGAAGCACCATGCTCCGTGCTGGCCGTCGACACTGCCGAGGAGCGGCTATGCCCGTGGACAAGGGGAAGCACTATGCTCCGCGCTGGTGATAAACAACTTAGGGCAGATTCACGGTCGTACCAACCTCAGGGAGCCCAGAGCTCAGCGTCCGGCCTCACCGCAACGCCTCCCCTCGGGAGAGCCGCGCGAGGGGGCTGGGCACGGGGGCTGCGCTCGGGTCACGCCCAACCGTACGCCACCCAACCAGTTCTCCAGGACATGGGGCCTGCGTTCGAGTCACGCCCTAGCGCACGCCACCCAACCAGGTCTCCCAGATCTAGTCGTCGCACGCCCGTCCCGAGCCGAGCCTCGGCGAGGGCAAAGGTATAGATATTGTTTGCATGTCAAGGGGGACTCCTGAGCATCGCGACTCGGGATCCTAACTGGTCACGTAGCCCCTCACTCCTTGGTCCGTCCTGGTCTCCGGTCGGCCCAACGGCGGTTGAGGTATGCGCGGGGACGGGCTCTACCGCCTAGAACATTAACCTATCCTCGCGTACTCTCCCTGTAAGATGTTTGCGCGTCAAGGGGGACTGCTGAGCATCGCGACTCAGGAGCCTAATTGGTCACGTAGCCCCTCACTCCTTGGTCCGTCCTAGTCTCCGGCCGGCCCAACGGCGGTTGAGGTATGCACGGGGCCGGGCTCTGCCGACGCAGAACACAAAGCAAATAGGAAGAAAAACGCAAAATCTCGAAGCAATTATTACAAAACATATTGTCCTTACAATATAAGATGAATGTTTTAACGCCTCCACGAGGCCTGATGCGTATTGCAGGAATGAAACAGAAATGCAGCCGCAGGTCACCCCTGGTGTCGGTGTCAAAACCGGCGGATCTCGGGTAGGGGGTCTTGAATTGTGCGTCTAGGCGGATGGTAATAGGAGACAAGGGACACGATGTTTTTACCCAGGTTCGGGCCCTCTCGATGGAGGTAAAACCCTACTCCTGTTTGATTGATATTGTTGATATGGGTATTACAAGAGTTGATCTACCACGAGATCAGAGAGGCTAAACCCTAGAAGCTAGCCTATGGTATGATTGTTGTTCTTATGTCCTATGGACTAAACCCTCCGGTTTATATAGACACCGGAGGGGGCTAGGGTTACACAGAGTCGGTTACAAGGAAGGAGATCTACACATCCGTATTGCTAAGCTTGCCTTCCACGCCAAGGAGAGTCTCATCCGGACACGGGACGAAGTCTTCAATCTTGTATCTTCATAGTCCAACAGTCCGGCCAATGTTTATTGTGCGGCTGTCCGGATACCCCCTAATCCAGGACTCCCTCAGTAGCCCCCGAACCAGGCTTCAATGACGATTAGTCCGGCGCGCAGATTGTCTTCGGCATTGCAAGGCGGGTTCCTCCTCCGAATACTTCATAGAAGATTTTGAACACGAGGATCGTGTCCGGCTCTGCAAAACTAGTTCCACATACCACCGTGGAGAGAATTCTATTTCCACAAATCTAATCTACTGACGTATTCCGTATCGTGACATCACACCACAGCCAAGCCTTTATTCGAATCTTTTTTTACCCCCCACCTCAGCGCGTTTCGCGAGGCAGTTTCCTTGGCACGTCTTGTCGAAGCAGTGATCGTGTCCCATTTATTTACAGGATTCTCATCAACACGGACGTGGGTAACCCAATCGTGCCCATTGGTATGTCCCCTCGATCGAAGGTAAGTCCCAAACGGTCACAAGGAGGGCTCTCTGTATTCAACCTCTTTATAAAGACACCAAGGCCTTACTCTTTTGTTTCGGTCTCAATCGAATCCGCCTCCCGCCTCGAGTTCCAACACCCGAAGCTTCAGATTCAGGCACTTTGGATCTTCGATTATGTCTGGATCCAACCTTCAAGGCCGATGGATGCCTTCCTATGTCACGGAGGAAGACATGATAAAGCTAAGGTAGGCCAGGTACTTGATCGGAGAAATCCCGCATAGGTTGCCTGCTCAAGGGCAGATTATTCCCACTCTTAAGCCCGGTGAGAGCGTCGTGTTCGTATCTCACTTCCTCCGAGGGCGAGGCTTCACGCCGGATCCCTTCGTGAGGGGGCTCATGTTCCATTATGGGCCGGACTTCCACGGCTAAGCTCCGGAGTCTATCCTCCACATCTCATCGTTCATTGTTGTGTGCGAAGCTTTCCTCCGTATTACCCCTTGCTTCGGACTATGGCTCAAGACCTTCAAAGTGGAGCCGAAGATGGTCGAGGGACGGCACGCAGAGTGTGGAGGTGCTGTAATAAGCAAAAATGCCGACGCCCCATGGCCCGAAGGCTCTTTCCAAGAGGAGACCAGCTTATGGCAACAAGAGTGGTTTTGTATCACAGCTCCCAGGGGTACCAAGTGGGTGGCTCCGCCTGTTTTTCGCTTGGGTCCCCCGCCACAACTAACGTCATGGGTCAACAAGGGGCTAGACTGGGGGCTAGTAAAGGATGTGCCCATACTACAGAGCCGCATCCATGATCTCCTGGAGAGAGATGTCAGTTTGGTCGTGGTGACGCAGGTCATGTTAATTCACCGATTCCTGCCCTGCAAACGTCGTCCTTCCGCCTGTGGGAGTTCAATCCGGAGGGACCGCGAGCTCTTCAACATTTCCTTGGCATGACGCCCGCGGAGATGTACAATTCTTCAGACCACGAATAATGTGTCTGGACTCTACTGAGGATGCAAGTCTGAGCTACGATCGTCCGGATACCCAAGTAAGTAGCCCTGTGTCCGAACACGCCGTCCGTTTATTTATCGCAACATCACCCTTAAAAAATAGTTGTTCTTCAACCAGGTGTCCAGCCCCCCTTCCTGAGAACTCGCCAGATCCTGTGTTAACCAGGATGCTGGAGATCGTGCCTTCGGAAGAAGATGAAGGGGGGAACAAGGAAGCTACTGCCTCCGCGGAGGAGGTTGTCCGGAAGGGAGGAATCGAAAATTCCTCTCCTCAGGGGAAGAAGAGGACCGCCTCTGAAGACCCGTAGACAATGGTCTCGAAGCGGGGGAAGAAATCTTCGCCAGAGGGTCCTGCACCGGGGGATACCCCGATCGTACTATGCCCTCAAGGGGATCAGCCCTCCACCGAGCTGTAAGTAAAAGGGTATTTAATAATGAGAAAAAAAACTTCGCTGTACTCCTGAGGAAACTAACCAAAGCATTTATCTTGCAGTTCGGATCTTAGCCCTTCTCAGCAGAGCTCGTCTTCGGGGGATCTTCTTCCAGAGATGATGGAGAGCGGAATGCCTCCCCCTGCCATACCGCCTCATTAGGCGGGCGACCCCGAGGTGTTGTCACGAAGGGTTTCTCCTGATCCGGAAAGGCCAGAAGGTAGTCATATGGCCACCCGAAGCCCTCAATATCCGGCTTTTGAAAAAAGCAATCGAATGAGTCCGGCACCGTCTGGTGCACGGTCGGAGGTACTGAGGGATCTGCTAGGGCGAGTGTCTATCTCAGAAGAGCATCGTACGTTGATGGGTACGGTAATCGAAAGAATTTCGTCCGTGGAGAGCGGGTTGCACGAAGCTGTCATGAGTCTACTGACAGGTTTTCAGGTACGTGAAATGATGTACCTTTTTGACAGTGCCGCATACTTTAAGATGCGCCCTGTGTAGATAGTAGCCCCTGAGACTCTGGGTGCTGTCAAAAACAATGACGCGCAGAGGATCATAGTCCCAAGTTTGATTTTGCCGCCTTAATATGCAGGTGGCAAGGTGTCCAGTGGCCAGCCGGACTGATGAATTTGCCGAGTTGAAGCGGCAGCTTGACGTGGCAGATGCCGACATCGTGCTTGCCAACAAGCGACTTGACGAGGCACAAGGTATGTGATTTCTCCGGAGACACATGGTAAGAGGAGCATGATGCCAGTATCTTATAACGTGTGTGCTAGTGCAGATGGAGCTGCAGCCATGGAGAACCTTCGGGAAGAGCTTGCCCGAGTCAAAGAACAAGCCAGAAAAAGTGATGCGGCTGCCCTAAAGGCGGTTGAGGAGCTAAAGGCTGAATAGGGTGCTCACTGCCAAAGCAAGGAAGAAATGGGCAAGATGGCTGTGAAGTTGAAGAACGCCGCTAACCGTTGCAAGCTTCTTGAAACGGAAGACCAGGCGAAGAGGACAGACCTGGAGAAGGCCAAGATGGCGGCCAAGGATACTCGTTCTGCAATGAGAGCGATGAAGGAGGAGCTGCATCAAGCCGGGGCTATCGCGGCTGGGAAGCCCTTTATGCTGTCGATGAAGTTCGGAGATCCTAAATATGCTCCTTTGGACCGGATGTGGAGTTCTGCGGACGCATATCTGGATTTAGTGGCGAGTGCTGCTGATGCGGCCGAACACTTCCGAGATCAAAAGGATCGTGAAGTGGAAAAGCTGTTCTGGTCACAATTTAACGATCTAGAGCGTCCGCTTCCATTGCCTGATCGGCTGGCCGAATGGTCCGAGCTGAATAGATTGTCCGGACTTGCCATGAGTTATGTCCTGGATCATGTGTGGCCGGAAAGGCCAAAGCCGAACAGTTATTTTAGCTTCGTGCAGCAGTTCCTTGGTGCAGTGCCACATATCAATGCGATGAAGAGGTCGGCGTGCGTAGAGGGTGCGCGGATGGCCCTTGCCCGTGTGAAGACATACTGGGCGGAGATGGAGGCCACCGTCTTTGCAGCCCAAGATTCGGACGAAAGCCGAGTACCTGCCAAGCACTACTTTCAAGAAGTTCTCGAGGGCGCTCGTTCGATAGAGGCGCAGTGCTCGAAGAATATTATGTTCTAATGACATGTATTCCCATGAAAAACAATGCTTTGCTGAAATGTAAAGGCTTTTTTATACTTGTGCCTGCAAGAATTATAATACCTCATGTGCGGCCGTTTATGTATATATGTGTATAACCTGAAAGATGGCAGTCTCGGCTTCAGCTCCCACGCATATAATGCGGGGGTGCTCGCAGAAGATGCATATTCACACTTAGTCCAACGTCTTGGTCCATTACGGAGGTGATAGCGCAGCGAGCTAGGCAATCGGACTATAATGCTTTATCACTTTCACTTTGCCATAGGAGTTTGACAGTGGGGCTACTATACAGCCCCTGGTGGCTCTGCGCTCACCCTAATTCGGGGTGCATGTGTGCCTGGCCGGGAAACGGCCCTTTGTTAAGGCGGAGGAATCCCGAAGATTCCGATAGGTCATCGAGTGGTTGACCAGTCTCAAGCTATATCATGACAGTCAGTTTTCGGCTTTCTCTACTGAGGTGCTCGCCTAGCTGAACCGGGGCACAATCGCAGTAGTTCTCCTGGCGCCGCCTTAGCCGATAGAGCGGAACGTAAGGCAGCAAAACACAGGAGCCGGACAAACCCAACATTTGACCAAAGACATGATTCGGAGCTGATGCATATAAGGCCAAACTCGCGACGCCGAACACTCCCTAAGGTATTCGGTCTTTGTGATTTTGAACGGGCTGAACATCGCCCTTTGTAATAAGCCCCTAGTGTCCAGGTACGTGCAATACTCTGACGTGGCCACATGTCGAGACGCCAACCTCCTTCTCGATAACGCTGAGAATCCGGGGGATGTGTATCAACAAGAGAGAGTAAAAAAGGTTTACGCAGGGTCTTAATCTAAAAAGAATCCTTCGAACGGGTCCCTGCTGCACGTCTGCGCATGTGTCTCCGTTGTGCCGTATCCTGGACGGGTGTAGCTCGATGGTCATCTGTAAAAGAGAGGAACTTAGTTGAAAAAGTAGTTGTGCACAATGTATGTTATAGTAAATAAACAAGGTATAATTCAAGATGGGTAAAATTGAGCCTTATTGTCGCTTGTTTACGTGTGCGGAGCCCCATGTATAGGGATATATAGCCATCAAACCTTTATCAATTATATGGTTATGCCGGACTCTTCTTGCTGTGTCCGTGGTCTTAACGACCTGTTATATGCTCTGGTTGGTGAGGAAGTGTGTGGCTGCCACGGCAGCCGCACAGTCTTCCGCGCACGAGGAGCGCTCAACCTTTCCCTTTAGTGAAATGATGCCTCATGGGCTCGGCATCTTAAGCATGGGAGACGCATAATGCGGTATTGCATTAAAGCGAGCGAAAGCTTCGCGTCCCAGTAGTGCTTGATAACCACTTTTAAACGGAGCGATGTGGAAGGTTAGCTTTTCGCTACGGGAGTTATCGGGGGAGCCGAACATAACTTCTAGTAGGAGGAAGCCCGTGCAATGGGCTTCTGGGCCTGGCGTTACTCCTTTAAAGGAAGTATTGCTATGGCTAATTTTTGTTGGGTCCATCCCAATTTTGCAGACTGTGTCCTGATATATTAGGTTTAAACTACTGTCGGCGTCCATCAGGACTCGTGTAAAGTGGTATCCGTCAATTGTCGGGTCTAACACCAAGGCAGCCCATCCTGCGTGCTGGATACTTGCAGAGTAATCCCGGTGGTCGAAGGTGATCGGTTTGGATGACCAGTGGCGGAACTCTGTTGTGATAGGCCATTGGGCACGTATCTCTATGGGCGCCACTTTGTTTCTCCCCTTTGTCACGTGTAACACGTTTACTATTTTCACTTCTAGTGGGAATTTCTTCTGTTCCCCAGTGCTTTGTTTGCGGGGTTCGTCATCGTATTCAATTGGTGTATCCAGCCCCTTGTGTTCGGCGTTGAGTTTGCCGGATTGCTTGAAGACCCAACATTCTCTATTTGTCTGATCTGGAGGCTTATCAGGGGTGCTGTGGATTTGACATATCTTGTCCAACATTTTGTTTAGGCTGGACAGTTCGTCCCTGTTGTTTTTGAGAGGCAGCTTTTGCTGACTCCGCCGAGAGCTTTTGAATCCGGCGTTTACCGTCGTGCTCTTCGGGCTGTTTTCTTTATTCCGGCACTGGTTTTTGCTGCGTCGTGGATTCCCGTTCCCGTCCCTGACTTCGGATGTACTTGGGTCGCTGGTGCTGCATCTTGCCAACCAGCTGTCCTCGCCTGCGCAAAAGTGGGTCATGAGGCTTGTTAATGCAGCCATTGTTCTTGTCTTTTCTGGGCCGAGGTGTCTGGCGAGCCATTCGTCTCGAATGCTGTGTTTGAAAGCTGCTAAGGCTTAGGCATCTGGACAGTCGACTATTTGGTTCTTTTTAGTAAGAAATTTGTTCTAATGCTTTCGGGCTGACTCTCCGGGCTGTTGAGTTATATGGCTTAAATCGTCTGCATCCGGTGGTCGGACATAGGTCCCTTGAAAATTTGCACGAAAGGCGTCCTCGAGCTCTTCCTAACTTCCAATGGTGTTTTTGGGGAGGCTTTTAAGCCAGTGCCTGGCTGGCCCTTGGAGCTTGAGGGGTAGGTACTTGCTGGCATGGAGATCATCTCCTCGAGCCATGTGGATATGGAGGATGTAGTCCTCAATCCAGACCCCAGGGTCTGTCGTTCCATCATACGCCTCTATGTTTATGGGTTTGAATCCCTCTGGAAATTCATGGTCCAGCACCTCGTCGGTGAAACAAAGGGGGTGTGCGGCACCCCTGTATTTGGGTGTAGCGTGGTGTTCGGATTTTTGTTGTGTTGCATTGCTTGCTAGAGCGTGCTTTCTTGGCCCGTAGATAGATCTGGTTGGGCCGTCTTTCTGATGCGAGTCCTCATGTGGATCGTGTGCTGGCTTGTGTGCAGCGTTGTTTGCCACTCTATGTTGGCCATGAGGTCGTCTATCCGACTGGATGGCTGCTTTGCTTTTTGATTGCGGGGGCTCTAAGGCCTCCTCATCAAATTCAGGCAGTAGCTTTCGCTTCGGGTAGCTCTTTATGGGGCGACTGCCGCCATATT
This sequence comes from Aegilops umbellulata, assembly GCA_032464435.1. NCBI lineage: Eukaryota > Viridiplantae > Streptophyta > Magnoliopsida > Poales > Poaceae > Aegilops > Aegilops umbellulata. The sequence continues at coordinate 150,651,745 of CP136058.1, read as the reverse complement.
TGTCTGTGGTGTTGAGTACTCTGCTCCATCTGATTCTAAGTGCATCTTCCGCAGTCTTGAGCTTCCGCTTCTGCTTTTTCAGGCTACGCGCAGTGGCGACAAGCCTTTATGGAGGTTCTTCTGCTCCAGGAGCTTATCCGGCGTGAGGTCATACGGACTGTTATCTTCACTGGAGAGGGGTTGTTTGGTTTGATTATCCGTGTTGTCATGGTCGGACGGTTGTTCAATACCATGTTCGTCGTCCGCCGGCTCACCCTGCTCGATCGCTGGGTCTGTATGACTGCTATTTCGGTCGAGGCGGGGTTTGGAGCGGCGCTTACGCCGCCGCTTTGACTGCTTTTCGAGGGAACGATCCTTCGCTGCATCCTTCCGTTCCTCGTCGTCGTTTCCTCTGGGTGTGTCCACCATGTATACATCATGGGATGAGGTGGCTGTCCAGTGCCCTGTGGGCAGTGGTTCCTGTTCGTCTCCTGCATCGTCGTCCATACCGTCAATGTCTTCGGAGTCAAAGTCGAGCATGTCGATCAAATCATTGACAGTGGCTACTAAGTGGGTGGTGGGTGGGCGGCGAATTTCTTTGTCGTCCGCATCCCAATCCTGCCGGATGTAGTCCGACAAGGGCTGTCCTGACAAGGAGAGAGACCTTAGAGAGTTTAATATATCGCCAAAGGGCGAGTGTTGAAAGATATCTGCGGTGGTGAACTCCATGATCGGCGCCCAATCGAATTCGATTGGCAGGGGCACGTGTGATTCGGAGTTCGGAGGAGAGTCCGGCAATTTGGATTCACGGGCCTCGCGAAGGGTAAGGCTAGTGTTCGGCTCGATCGCCGTTGAGGCTGCGCCTCCGTGGCGGGGTCTAACCACCCGCCCACAGATGGCGAAATTGGCTCCGAATTGAAGGTTGGAGCGGTTGTAGGTGCGGTCTCCTAAACACTGTTCGGCGGCAGAGCTAGATCATGCCCATCGTGATAGTGCGACGCACTCGGCTGGGGCTCGAATCCGCCGAAGATCAAGTCTCCGTGGATGTCGGCGGTGTAGTTTAAGCTTCCAAACCTGACCTAATGGCCAGGGGCGTAACTCTTGATCTGCTCCAGATGGCCAAGCAAGTTGGCCCGCAGTGCAAAGCCGCCGAATACGAAGATCTGTCCGGGGAGAAAAGTCTCACTCTTGACTGCATCGCTATCGATGATCGAAGGAGCCATCGAGCCTAACGATGACGACACAGAGGAACTCTCAATGAAAGCACCAATGTCGGTGTCAAAACCGGCGGATCTCAGGTAGGGGGTCCCAAACTGTGCGTCTAGGCGGATGGTAACAGGAGACAGGGGACACAATGTTTTTACCCAGGTTCGGGCCCTCTCGATGGAGGTAAAACCCTACTCCTGCTTGATTGATATTGATGATATGGGTATTACAAGAGTTGATCTACCACGAGATCAAAGAGGCTAAACCCTAGAAGCTAGCCTATGGTATGATTGTTGTTCTTATGTCCTACAGACTAAACCCTCCGGTTTATATAGACATCGGAGGGGGCTAGGGTTACACAGAGTCGGTTACAAGGAAGGAGATCTACACATCCGTATTGCTAATCTTGCCTTCCACGCCAAGGAGAGTCTCATCCGGACACGGGATGAAGTCTTCAATCTTGTATCTTCATAGTCCAACAGTCCGGCCAAAGTTTATAGTCCGGCTGTCCGAATACCCCCTAATCTAGGACTCCCTCACCTGGACGCCGCCATCACCTGCTGAAGGTGCTCCTCCCTTGGTAGCGTCATCTTCACCTGCACCGCCAGCTATAGGATCGGTGGCATCGCCGTTCGAGGGCACGGGGACAAAGCCGCGGAACTTCTTCAGCAGGGCCTCGACCTAACCTTTCATGGCTGCGGCGGCGGGCGCACAATGTTCATCGGCTACAGGCTCCAGCAGCTCATCGAGACGAGCATTGGGGTCGCGAAGGTACAGATGGCTGAAGACACGCGTCAGGGTAGCTGAAGAAAGGACACGACCCTCTGCCTCAGCCATGGGATCGATGCCCTCCACGACTTCCTCAAGCACCTTCACCAAGTGGGGAAGCGGCTAAGCAGGGCCATCCTCATCGGTGATCAGCGGCTTCTCCAGGCCCTTCTCGTACAGTGACTTCAGCGCCACGCTGGACCTCTTCTCAAGAAGCGAGAAGGCCACGCGGTCTTCGGCCAGGACATTCGCCTTGGCGTCGAGCTCGGCCTCCCTCGCCTTTGCCTTCTGCTCCAGCAACTCCAGTCGGCTGCGCTCCGTGGCCTGCGCCTTCATCAGCTCCCCCAGCTCGGCATCACGGCCCTTGATGGCGTCCTCCCGAGCCTTCATCTCCTCCTCCTTCGCCTTTCGGTCACGTGCTTTTGTTGTGCGCTCGTTGCGCAGGCTCTTCAGCTCATCCTCCAACTTTTGGCAGCGGCCTCGACGTCCTTCAGCGCTGCCTCGCGATCGGCCGCAGCTCTGGTGGTGGCCTGCTTCTCCTTCTCGGAGGCTACTGCGGCCCGGCTCAGCGATGCCCGAACTGCCAAGTCGGAGTGAAGCCAACCTGAGGCCAGCTCCAGGCGCCCCGCCATTAGGTGCGGGTCCGCGCCTAGGAGGTCTTCCTGCAGCTTGACCATCCACAAGAAGACACGCTCCAAGACAATGGAGGAAGTAGAAGAATTTGGGGCCAGAGGCGCAGCAGGAGGAGGAAGCATCGAGGGCTCCGGAGCCCTTTGGACGTCATCAGCCAAGCCGAATGCCGGCACTTCCGGAGCCAGCGGGGCCACGGGGCCTGACTCCTCCTGACGATGCTCCTCTTGGCCTCGCGAGGGCGACTGGGCTGGGGAGGTGCGAGTGATGTCGCCTCTCTTCTCCGCAGAGGGGGGCACAGCCGCGGCATCCTCCTTCCTTTTCTTCGCTGAAGACACCGGCCTGATCAACCAATGGCGAATGTTAGCAAGTACAAGCAGGAACAAGATGAAGCTCGAAGCACTTACTGATCCACTACGACATAATCCACCTTCCGCTTGGGGAGCCTGAAACCCGAAAGCGTCGGGGCATGAGGAGTGGGCACACAGGCCCCGGGGGTAGAAGACGGCGCAACAGAAGGGCGAGAGCCGGCCCAAGGCGGTGTCAAGACGGGGGCAGTATCTCGAGGGACCAGCGACAATCTACCCCTTGTCGGGATGAGGGGCAGCTCCCTCTCCTCCTGGCATACGTCAACCCCGGCGTCGTCTGGCAGAACGCGAAGGATGTCGGCCTTGCTCAAGGGGGAGTTCTACCCCAGCTTTTCCGGGGTCTCCTTCGAGTCCTCCTCCCCCTCTTCCTTCCCGCGGGATTCGCCAGAAGACACCTCCACCGGCTTCGGCGTTGTAGAGGCCCCAACGAGCGCCAGCCGCACCAGCCCACGCGCATCGAAGGTCGGCCTGGAGGCCACGATTGGCTCCCAGTCCTTGTGATGGAACAAAGGGGTGAAGGCACTCGGTAGGTACTCCTGGTTGTCCCCAACCCGGAGGCGCAGGACAGCGGTTAGCTCTTCGGCAGGCAAGGCCACCGGGCTCAGACGAATCTTATCTTCTTCCTCTCCAAGCTTCCACAAAGGGCACGCATGCGCCTGAAGTGGAGCAACGCGCAGCGATAAGAATTCCTTCAGGAGCATGGCCCCCGTCACCTTGGCCACCTTCGCATTGCCCGGCTTCAAATCGACCTTCATCTGCTCCAACACCGACGACGCCCGCTCGTCGATGAGCTCTACACGAGACCACCCCTTGTCAAACTGCGGGGCCTCCATCAGCAGTTCTAAGTGTGGACGGACGCACTTTGCATCCATCATGACCCATTTGGCCCAGATGTTGTCGACCCTCTTTCCGGTGTTCGAGATCGAGTTGGCCTTGCCGGATGCGATGAAATTGGCGCACCCGGAGACGTGTCCCTCGCTGACGCGAAGAAAGAAGAAGTGGCGCAGAACAGCCACGGACGGCATCATGCCCAAATACGCCTCGCAATAGTAGGTGAAGATGGACAAGAGAAGAATGGAGTTGGGATGGAGATGCAGCGCCTGCAGCCCGAAGTGATCGAGGACTTCGAAAAAGAAATCAGAAAATGGGGGAACCAACCCGGCGGCGATGCTGCTCGTAAAGAAAGGGAATAAGGTGCTTCCCTCAGGCTTCGGCGCGTCGGAGGCAAGCCGGAGCTCCATCTTCCCCCTCTGGTTGCTCTCCCCTGCCGTCAGCAAGCGTGTGGCGGCTAGGTTCTTCTCCGCGACGTTGGGCGCATCGAGAGCAGGCGCGTACCAAGCCGGCGCCGAGGAGGACTTGACCTTGCGCGGTGCCATTGGTTGTAGATGCAGAGCGAGGTTGAAGCGGATCTGGAGGTTCCGGCAGCAAGGAGCGAGAAAGTGGATCTGGAGCAAGGCGAGGAAGAAGCAATGAAGGAAAGCACTGTCCGCGCCAGCCTTTTTGTCAAGTTGGGCAGTTGTCGAGGCAGCGTGGGCAAGCGGAGACACCCACGTCCAATCAACCGCCACGCATCAACCGAGCCCGCATGCTTTTGGGGCCCGCGGCGCTCCGCACTTGACCTATGGCTTTGCCTCAAAGCCAAGCCCGAGCGCGCTTTGGGCCCGGGGGCTACTGTCGGCGTTTTGGGAATGGGGGTCCCCAGACTTTCCTGCCTGCGGCCCACGGCGTGGCTGAGCTAGCAGGCCAGTATGGCCCATCTTCATCAACAAGGCATTCAAGACCCTCACGAGGGGCCAAGCCTCGCGAGGCGGGTGACGCAAGACCTCCTCAGGAGCGGCCTCGCCAGGCAGGCTCACAGGGGGCGGAGAGATCAAGGCAAGGCAAACCTCACGAGGACCTCATGACATGAGCCATGAAGATCGAGACTAGGCGGGCGCCAGCGCGCGCAGCATCCTTGTTTCCTCTTTTGTGCCAAGGGGGCAAGCGCAGGCGCGGAGTACCAAAGCATCAAGCAAAGGTTTCCATATCGGTGCAATGAGACCAAGACCAGCCAGACGACAAGATGGTGGTCACCATGGAGCCCAAGACGGCGTCACCACCAGAGCCTTTTGCAGGCGAAGACCACTTTTGTCAGGATAAGCTCTACTAGTTCTCCCCTTTCAAATTGGCCGTTGTTGGCTCCCTTCCCGCTCAATATTTGGGGAGAGGACCAGGGCCACAGTAGAGGCATCTGCTTCAGAGGCATCTCACCCACACAAGTTCGACAAGCACAAGAACACCTCAACCTCAGAAGGCTGTTCTTCCTCTTTGTACTATTCATCATCAGCCCAATAGGCAATCCACCACCACCACACTGGAGTAGGGTATTACACCACATCAGTGGCCTGAGCCAGTATAAATATTGTGTCTTTCTGTGTTGCGAGTTTGTTGTGTTCGTCCCCGAGATCTTAGAGAGCTAGGGCATGTATCGGTAGGGAGGAGATCTTTGCGCGCACCCCAGTGTTCGAACCTCGAGCGTTTTGCCAAAACCCGTGATCCGATAGGGGTACTGTTCTCCAATATTTTGTCCGCATTCTAAAAGAGAAACAAGCAGACACATCACAGGTTTACCATGTTGTATATGGAACTCATTTTGGTAAATCAGTTCAGTAGTAAAGTGCACAGGATAACAACATGAAACAAGCATATATCTATGTACCATGGTCACTTTATGGTCTATATCATCCTAGTTTTTGTTGCCAAATCAAGATAGAGACACAGTTCAAATAATATTTGTTCAATACAAAGCAGAATAGACAAAATATAAGTGTGGGAAACTATAGAGACACTTGTAATCTGCGTGAAATCAATATAGAGCAAGTTACAACAGCAAACCAGTTAAAGAAACAAGTTTAAAACATACCTGTTGCGCCACTGGAGTTTCAATTCCATCCTTCAAATTTGAAAATAGTTGTTGTGAGTAAATACAGTGATGCAAGAGAAAAGGAGTATGAACCATAGCTACAGAACCTGACCTGAGAACAATTCTTCTTCTCCTTTAAGCGTTGAGTTGGGATTCGGAGTCGTTGTCCTCGTGTTTGGGTGCTCTGTGGTGGAGACGGTGCTATGTCAACTAGAACTGGGTTACTATCTGCTGGAGTTGGGGTTGGAAGGGGTGTAACTGGTTCTCTGTCCAACTGGGTAGGGGTACAATCTGCGAGAGTCTGGGTTATGTGTGGTGGGCTGGTTCTTGGGCAAGTACAACCGTGGTTCTATCTGCATCAACTGGTAGCACTATCTTTTCTGAAGACTGTGTTGTTACTCCCTTAGATAATGCCATCACCCTCTCCAATTCAAATGGCTGATAAACAAGAAAAGTAATTGAATGTACATACATTGTATGTTAGATAGGTGCAATGGATAGTGGGGAAGAAAAGAGGGCATGAAATAATTCACATCTATGTAGTCTAACCAAACAGGATAGCATGACACACTTTCACATATATGATGGCTAACTAAACAGGATAGCATGATACAATTTCACATTAGATGGCTAACTAAAAAAGATGGAAAGACATAGTTCAAAATATGATGACTATGTAAACAGGATGACATGATATAACTATATAATGTGTTTATTAAATAGGTTGGCATGCCATAATTCACATAGATGCCGCCTATGGAAACATGATAGCATGATATATTTCCCGGATAGAATGACATAATTCAAAATATGATGACTGTAAACACTAAACAGGATGAGATGATATAACTATATGATGTCTTTATTAAATGGGTTGCCATGCCATAATTCAGATAGATGTTGTGTATGTAAACATGATGGCATGATATAATTCAAATATATTATTTATATAGTAAGCAAGTAAGCAGATGGTAATCCATATATGATGTCAAAACTAAATGCAAGACAACATGCATGACATGGGTAATATAACCCTGCCAAGTTTGAGCATAGACCTCAGGGGGGAAATAGGACTGATCATCAGTCTCTAAATCCTCCTCTGAGGATCGCTCTGTATCCAGCAAGATGTCTGCTTCAGCAGGTAGCATTTTCTGCTCTGAATACCTTGTTTTCACTCTAGATACTTCCATCACCACTTCAAATGGCTGATGCACAGGAAGAGTAGTTGAATATACAAACGTTGTCAACAAATGAAACACGTAATACAAAAAAATGATAGCATGATATAATTCACATACATCATGATTGGCCCAACAGCATGGCATTTCATAATTCACATATATAATGCCTTTGCAACAAGATAGCATTGCATAATTCACATATATAATGTCTTGCCACAAGATGGCAATGCATAATTCACATATATGGTAATTAGACACTAAACAGGTGCCACTCACACAAAGCATGTCTAAACTAATCAAATGACATCGCAATGCAAGACACCATACACACGATATGAACAACATAACCCTGCCAAGTTAATTAGAGCATGCACCTCGGGGGGGGGGGATAGGACTGGTCATCTGTCTCTGAATCCTCCTCTGAGGAGCTATCTGTAACCAGTGAGATATGCGCTTCGTTAGATAGCATAGTCTGCTCTGGAGACATTGTTTTCACTCCAGAATTTTCCATCATCGTGTCAAATGGCTGATGCACACGAAGAGTAGTTGAATGTACTAACATTGTTGACAAATGTAATACGTAACGAAAAAAGGATGGCCTGATATAATTCACATATAAGATGACTAGCTAAGCAGGATGGCATTGCAAAATTCACATATATGATGCCTGACTAAACAAGATGGCATTGCATAATTCACATAAACGATGAATAAACTAAACAGATGGCATTCACACAAGGCATGTCTAAACTAAGCAGTTGACATATTTGATGTATAAAGTAAGCAATGCAAGGCACCATATGCATGATATAACTAACATAAGCATGCCAAGTTAGAGTGAATACCTCATGGGGTAAATAGGAGTGGTCTTCTGCTTCTGAATCCCCCTCAGAAAAGTTATCTTCCTCTTGATTACGATCCGAAATGGGTGGAGGGGGCCCGCCTTTGCGCCCACCATGGAGCGACGTCTGCATGAAATTTTATTGCCACGCAAGGCTCCTCTCTTTTGCTCTACATGTTCATTTCCATTGTGTACAATAACTGACATGCATAGGAATAAAACATAGAGAGATTATGTAAGGAGTACATGCACATGTCGGCGTTCTGGGAACGGGGGTCCCCAGACTTGCCTGCCTGCGGCCCACGGCGTGGCTAAGTCAGCGGGCCGTACGACCCATCTCCATCAACAAGCATCCAAGACCCTCGCGAGGGGCCAAGCCTCGCGAGGCGGACGACGCAGGACCTCCTCAGGAGTGGCCTAGCCAGGCAAGCTCACGAGGAGCGGAGATATCAAGGCGGGGCAAACCTCATGAGGCTTTCGTGACATGAGCCATGACGATTGGCACCAGGCGGGCGCCAGCGTGCAGTGTCCTTGTTTCCTCTTTGGTGCTAAGGAGGCAAGCGCAGGCGAGGAGTAACGAGGCATCAGGCAAAGGTTGCCATATCGGTGCAATGAGACCAAGACTAGAAGGACGGCAGGACGGAGGTCATCATGGAGCCCAAGACGGCATCACCACCAGAGCCTTTCGCAGGCGAAGACCACTTTTGTCAGGATACCTTGTACTAGCTATCCCCCTTAAATTTGCCCGCCGATTGTTGGCTCCCTTCCCGCTCAATATTTGGGGAGAGGACCAGGGCCTATATAAGTAGAGCTAGCCACCACAGTAGGGGGACCGGAGGGAGAGTTCTCATCCACCAGTTCACCGAGCACAAGAACACCTCAACCTCAGGAGGCTATTCTTCCCCTTGTACTGTTCATCATCAGCCCAAGAGGCAATCCACCACCACCACACTGGAGTAGCGTATTACACCACAATGATGGCCCAAACCAGTATAAATCTTGTGTCTTTCTGTGTTACGAGTTCGTCGAGTTCGTCTGCGAGATCTTAGCGAGCTAGGTTATGGATCGGTAGGAGGGAAAGACTTCGCGCGCACCCCAGAGTTCGAACCTTAAGTGTTTGCCAGAACCCCACATCCGACATTTGGCGCACCAAGTAGGGTTGCGCCGTAGCTTCCCTTCCGTTGATTCGCCGCTCCGTCGCTCCGACGTCTCCATGGCGGACGCTAGTCGTGCTTGAGCTGAGCGCCGGGCTGCCCTCACCGCCTGTGTCGCTCAAATGGCTCCTGTCGGTGGGCCACCTCATCGTTCTTTGTCTCCCGCCGCCAACGCTGCCACCGGCCCGGCGGGGAACGAGCAATAGGCGTCCTCGCTGCATCGTCGGTGCGGCAGGACGGCCGCCCCACCACTCCATCGCTGACCCCAGCCAGTTCTTTGTCTCATGCACGCCATGCTCCCATGGAAGCGCGGGCCGCGCTCCTCGCGGTGAATGAGCCCCTGCGCTACCTCCCAGTCGATGACCTCTACAAGGAGTGGCTCAACCGCGTCGCCGAGCTCTTTTGCACCGCAGGGGGCTCCCCGGCGTCGTCCCTCTCTCTGCCTCACCCTCCGCCAGCCACAGGCGACGTGGCTCATGGCGCGCCTGCACCACCTTTGCCTCAAGACTACGCCTTGGAGCCAAGGCGCGCGGCCCCACAGCGTGATCTGCCACGTCCGATGCCTGCGCGTGAAGAGAGAAGCTGCCAAGAAATCCCTCGTCCGCAAGAAGTTGCACCAGCGCTCCCCACGCCGCCTCGTCAAGACCGCGCGCCGCCTGTAGTGGCGCCACGCGGACCTCATCAAGACCAAGCTCCACCTCCGAGGCGGGCCCCGGCGACCACGGCCGGCTCCCGCGCCTTCACCCCCGAGCTGCGTAGCATCGCCAGGCCAGGGAAGTTCAAGCCCGATCTGCCTCCCCGCTACAACGGCACCTCCGACCCCACGGACTTCCTGCAGCTTTACAAGCTGAGCATTGAAGCAGCCAACGGCGACGAGAAATTCATGGCGAACTGGTTCCCTATGGCTCTCAAGGATGGTGCCCGCTCCTGGCTCCTGAACCTGCAGCACGGCTTAATCTCCTCCTAGGATGAGATGCGCGACCGCTTTGTCGCCAACTTCCAGGGCACCCGCGACCGCCCGCCGGCCGTAGGTGACCTGCGCCGCATCAAGCAACAGCCAGGCGAGACCCTCCAGAAGTACATCCAGCGCTTCTACTACACTCGCCTCAAGATCCCCAAGGTCACGGACGAGGCCATCATCTCCGCGTTCTTAGACGGCGTCCGTGACGTCAAGATGAAGGAAGAGCTCGCTATCCACGAGGAGTTGTGCACCTCTCAGGAGTTGTTCAACCTAGCGACCAAGTGCGCAAGAGCTGAGGAGGGGCTCCTATCCCTCCTCGAGCTGCCAACCACGGGCACAGAGGAGAAGTGTCGGTGTCAAAACCGGCGGATCTCGGGTAGGGGGTCCCGAACTGTGCGTCTAAGGCGGATGGTAACAGGAGGCAGGGGACACAATGTTTACCCAGGTTCGGGCCCTCTCGATGGAGGTAATACCCTACTTCCTGCTTGATTGATCTTGACGATATGAGTAGTACAAGAGTTGATCTACCACGAGATCGAAGAGGCTAAACCCTAGAAGCTAGCCTATGGTATGATTGTTGTTGTCCTACGGACTAAACCCTCCGGTTTATATAGACACTAGAGGGGTCTTGGGTTACACAGAGTCGGTTACAAGGGAGGAGATCTCCATATCCTTATCGCCAAGCTTGCCTTCCACGCCAAGGAGAGTCCCATCCGGACACGAGACGAAGTCTTCAATCATGTATCTTCATAGTCCAACAGTCCGGCCAAAGGATGTAGTCCGGCTGTCCGGATACCCCCTAATCCAGGGCTCCCTAAGTAGCCCCTGAACCAGGCTTCAATGACGATGAGTCCGGCGTGCAGTTTGTCTTTGGCATTGCAAGGCGGGTTCCACCTGTGAATACTCCATAGAAGATCTTGAACACAAGGATAGTGTCCGGCTCTGCAAAACAAGTTCCACATACCACCATTGAGAGAATAATATTTCCACCAATCTAATCTGCTGACACACTTGATATCATGACATCATACTACGGCCCAGTCATTATTCGAACCGTTTTTCTTAACCAGCCTTGGTGCATATCGCGAGGCGGTTTCCTTGGCACGTCTTGTCGAAGTAGAGACCGTGTCCCCTTATTACGGGATTCTCATCAATATGGACATGGGTAACCCAATCATGCCCGTTGGTATGACTCCTCGATTGTAGGCAAGTCCCAAACGGTCACGAGGAGGGCGCTTGGTATTCACCCTCTTTATAAATAGACCAAGGCCTATCCCTTTTTTACTCCTCGAACTCAATTAGATCCTTCCCCCACCTCCAGTTACAACACCCGAAGCTCAGGTCAGGCGCTTCGGACCTTCAACCATGTCCGCATCCAACCTTCAAGGTCGGTGGATGCCTTCCTCCGTCACGGAGGAAGACGTCAAAAAGTTAAGAGAGGCCGGGTTTCTGACCGACGAGACCGAAGGAAGACGTCAAAAAGTTAAGAGAGGCCGGGTTTCTGACCGACGAGATCCCGCACCGGCTGCCTGCCCGAGGGCAGGTCATTCCCACTCCCAAGCCTGGTGAGAGCATTGTGTTTGTATCTCACTTCCTCCGAGGGCTAAGCCTTGCTCTAGATCCCTTCGTGAGGGGGCTCATGTTTTACTACGAGCTGGATTTCCATGATCTGCCTCCGGATTCTGTCCTCCACATCTCGTCATTTATCATCATATGTGAAGCTTTCCTATGTATTACCCCTCACTTCGGTCTGTGGCTCAAGAACTTTAAGGTGGAGCCAAAGATGATCGAGGGGCGGCAAGCAGAGTGCGGAGGCGCCATAATAAGCAAAAGTGTCGATGCCTCATGGCCAGAGGGTTCTTTCCAGGAGGTGTCCAGCTTATGGCAACGAGAATGGTTTTACATCATAGCTCCCAGGGGTACCAAGTGGGTGGCTCCCCCTGCTTTTCGCTCGGGCCCTCCGCAACAACTAGCGTCATGGGTCAACAAGAGGCTGGACTGGGGGCCAGTAAAGGATGTGCCAACATTGCAGAGCCGCATCCAAAATCTCCTAGAGAGAGACATCAATCTAGTCTCGGTAACGCAAGTCATGTTAATTCGTCGAGTCCTGCCCTGCAAATGTCGTCCCCTCCGCATGTGGGAGTTCAACCCAAAGGGACCGCGAGTTATCCATCATTTCCTCGGACCACAAATAATGTGTCCGGACACCACCGAGGATGCGGGTTTGAACTGCAATCGTCCAGATACCCAAGTAAGTAGTCCTGTAACCGAACATGTTGTATCTTTACTTATCACAACATCATTCTGAAAAGTCGCTCTTTGACTAGGACTGGGTAACAAAGGCGAAGATGATCAGGTGTCCGGCCCCCTCCCCGAGGTCTCATCAGATCTTGTACTAGCCAGGATGCTGGAGCTCGCGCCTTATCAAGCGTCCTTGGGGGAAGACAAAGGGGGGAAGAAAGAAATCTTCGCCGGAGGGTCCTGCCCCGGGGGATACCCCGGCCGCAAAATGCCCGCAAGGGGATCATCCCTCAACCGAGCTGTAAGTAGAAAGGGGACTTTAATAATGAAAACGTCTTGCCTTGCTTCTGAGGAAAATAACCGAAATATTTATCTTGTAGTCCGGATCATAGCTCTTCTCGGCAGAGTTCGTCTTCGGGGGATCTTCTTTCGTAGATGATGGAGAGCAAAACGCCTCCCCATGCCCTCCCGCCTTACGAGGCGGGCGACCCAGAGGTGTCGTCGCGGAGGGCTTATCCTGATCCGGTAAGGCCAGAGGTTAATCCTTTGGCCACCCGAAGTCCTCAGTATCCGGCTCTTAAAGAGAGCAACCGAAAGAGTCCGGCACCGTCTGTTATGCGATCGGACTCACTGAAGGATCTGCTAGAGCGAGCGGCTATCTCAGAAGCGCATCGTACACTAATGGGTACGGTGGTTGAGTGGATTTCGTCCGCGGAAAGCGGGTTGCATGAGGCCTTTATGAGTCTGCTGAAAGGTTTTGAGGTACGTGAAATAGTGTGTATTTTTGACAGTACCGCACACGTTAAGGTGTGTCCTATGCAGATAGTAGCCCCTGAGACTCTGGTTGCCGTCACAAACGGCGGCAAACAGAGGATCATAGTCCCAGGTAACAATCCGGCCGCCCTCATATGCAGGTGGCGGAAGGTCCGGTGGCCAGCCGGACTGGTGAGTTTGCCGAGCTGAAGCGGCAACTTGATGCGGCATATGCCGACATCGTGCTTGTCAACAAGTGGCTTGACGAGGCACAAGGTACGTGATTTCTCCGGTTATCAGCACGTAGTAAGAGGAGCATAATGCCAGTATCTTTAATATGTTGTGACTGCAGATGGAGCTGCGGTTGTGGAGACCCTTTGGGCGGAACTTGCCCGAGCCAAAAAACAAGCCAGGAATAGTGATTCTGAAGGCGGCCGAAGAGCTGAGGGCCGAACAGGCTGCCCATTGCCAAAGTAAGGAGAAGATGGCCAAGATGGCCGTTGAGTTAAAGGATGCCGTCGACCGGTACCAGCTTCTTGAAAAGGAAAACCAAGCGAAGGCGACGGAGCTGGAGAAGGCCATGGTAGCAGCCAAGGAAGCCCGCTCGAAGATCAGAGCATCGAAGCAGGAGCTGCATCAAGCTGGAGATATCGCAGCTTGGAAGCCCTTCTTGCTGCGGACGAAGTTCGGAGATCCGAAGTATGCCCCTCTTGATCATCTATGGAGTTCTGCGGACCCGTATGCAGATCTGGTAGCCAATGCAGCCGAGTACTTCAAGAATCAAAAAGATCATGAAGTGGAAAAGCTATTCTGGTCGCAGTTCAACGGTCCAGCGTGTCCGCTGCTGTTAAATGAGCGCATGAACGAGTGGGCCGAGCTCCATAGGTTGTCTGGGCTTGCCATGGGGTGTGTTGTGGATCATCTGTGGCCGAGAGGGCCACGGCCGAACAGTTATTTTGGTTTGGTGCAGCAGTTCCTTGGTGCTGTGCCGCGCATCAACGCTATGAAGAGGTCGGCGTGCATCGAGGGTGCACGGATGGCGCTTGCCCGTGTCAAGACATACTGGGCCGAGATGGAGACCACCGCGATTGCAACCCCGAGTTCGGTCGTTAGCCGAGTAGCTGCCGAGCACTACTTTGACGAAGTCCTTGAAGGCGCTCGTTCAATAGAAGCTCAGTGCTCGAAGAATATTATGTTTTAGTGACATGTATTCCCATTGAAAAACAATGTTTTACTGAATTGTAAAGGCTAGTTTTATACTTTTGCCTGAAAGTATTATGATGCCTCCTGTGCGGCCGTTTATGTATATATATATATAACCTGAAAGTTTGCGGTCGTCGGCTTCAGCCCCCACGCATATAATGCGGGGGTGTTCGCACAAGACGCGTGTTCACACTTGATCCAACGTCTTGGTCCATTAAGGAGGTGATAGCGCAGCGAACTAGGCAATCGGACTATATTGCTTTAACACTTTCACTTAGCCATAGGAGTTTGACAGTGGGGCTACTATATAGCCCCTGGTGGCTCCGCTCTCGTCCGAATACGGGGAGCGTACATGCCTGGCCGGGAAACGGCCCTTCGTTAATGCAGAGGAATCCCGAAGATTCTGCTAGGTCATCGAGTGGTGGACCAGTCTCGCGCTTTATCATGACAGTCAGTTTTCGGCTTTCTCTACTGAGGTGCTCGTTCGGCCGAACCAGGGCACAATCGCAGTAGTTCTCCTGGTGCCGCCTTAGCCGATAGAGCGGAATGTAAGGTAGCAAAACACGGGAGCCAGGCAAACCCAACATTTGACCAAATACATGATTCGGAGCTGATGCATATAAGGCCTAACTCGCGACGCCGAACACTCCCTAAGGTATTCAGTCTTTGAAATATATACCGGGCTAAATGATGCCCTTGGATAATGAGCCCCTAGTGTCCGGGTACGAGCAATATTCCAACGTGGCCACATGCCAAGAACGTCAGCATCCTTCTCGGTTGTATGGAGAATCCGGAGGATGTGAACAACAAAAGACAGTAAAAAAGGTTGACACAGGGTCTTAATCTAAAGAGAAACCTTTGAACGGGTCCCTGCTGCACGTCTGCGCGTGTGTCTCCGTTGTGCCGTATCGTGGACGGGTGTAGCACGATTGTCATCTGTAAAAGAGAGAAACTTAGTTCAAAGTTGTCGTGCAAAAAATTGGCTAGTATAAATGAACCATTTAAAAGTCAAGATGGGTAAACTTGAGCCGAATTATCGCTGAGAAGCCCCTGGTATCGTTTATAAGGGTATAACCATCAAACCAATCTCTATCCAATGATTAGTCGGACTCGTCTAACCGTGTCCGTGGTCCTAACTACCGGTTATATGTTCTGGTCGTGAGGCCGTCTAGTGTTCGGCTGTTAAAGCAGCCGTATGTTCGTCTGCTCCTAAGCAGCGCCCAACATTTCCATGTACTGTGATGATGCCACGCGGACCAGGCATTTTAGTCTTGAGAAAAGCGTAATGTGGTATTGCATTAAAACGAGCAAAAGCCGCTCGTCCGAGTAGTGCTTGATAGCCACTTCGGAATGGAGCAATGTCGAAGGTTAACTTCTCGCTTTGGAAGTTGTCGGGCGAGCCGAACACAACCTATAGTACTAGAGAGCCCATGCAGCGGGTCTCTGTGCCTGGTATTACTCCCTTGAAGGTAGTATGACTATGGCAGATTTTTGTGGGGTTTATCCCCATTTTGCGGATGGTGTCCTGATATATCAGATTTAGACTACTGTCGCCGTCCATAAGTGTCGGATTTCGGGCTCCGGCAGACCCTTGAGGTTCAAACACTGGGGTGCGCGCGGAGATTTTGCCTTCTACCTACCTGCTCCCCACCGCCTCGCTAAGATCTAAGCTATGGAAAGAACAGCACAAGAGACACAGGGTTTATACTAGTTCGGGCCACCATTGGGGTGTAAAACACTACTCTAGTTTGTGGTGTGGTGGATTGCCTCTTGGGCTGATGATGATGAGCAATACAAGGAAGAACAGCCTCACGAGGGTCTGTTCTTGGCTAGGGCGATGAACTGCTAGGAGGAGTTCAGTCACCCTTCTCTCTCTCTCTCCCTGTTCTCTGTATATGCCTCTACCCTGGGGGTGGCTAGTCCTATTTATAGGCAAAGGCCCTGGGCCTGTTCCCAAATATTGAGCGGGAAGGGCGCCAACAATTGGCCATTTTGAAGGGGAACATCTGGTACACTTATCCTGACTAAAGTTGGTCCTCGCCTGCCAAAGGCTCTGGTGGTGACGCTGGCTTGGGCTCCACAATAACTTCCTCCCTGCCGTTTGGCTGGTCTTGGTCTCGTTGCACCGAAACGGGTGCCTTTGCTTGATGCTCTCGCCTGCGCTTGCTCCCTTTGCACCAAAGAGGAAAGGAGGACACTGCGCGGGCTGGCGCCCGCCTGGCGCCCTTGGTCATCATGGCTTGCGTCATGGGCACCTCGTGAGGTACCCCGCCTTGATCTCTCCGCCTCCTCGCGAGCCAGCCTGATGAGGTTGTGCCTGAGGAAGCTCCGTGTCGTCCGCCCCGTGAGGCTTGGCCCCTCGCGAGGGTCTTGGGTCTGTGTTGATGAAGATGGCCGTGCTGGCCCCCCCTTTGAGCCACGCTCCAGGCCGCAGGCAGGCAAGTCTGGGGACCCCCGTTCCCAGAACACCGACAGTAGCCCCCGGGCCCAAGGTGTTGGGGAACGTAGTAATTTCAAAAAATTTCCTACGCACATGCAAGATCATGGTGATGCATAGCAACGAGAGGGGAGTTTGTCTATGTACCCTCGTAGACCGAAGCGGAAGCGTTGACGCAATGTAGAGGAAGTAGTCGTACGTCTTCCCGATCCGACCGATCCAAGTACCGTTACTCCGGCACCTCCGAGTTCTTGGCACACGTTCAGCTCGATGACGATCCCCGGGCTCCGATCTAGCAAAGCTTCGGGGAGGAGTTCCATCAGCACGACGGCGTGGTGACGATCTTGATGCACTACCGGCGCAGGGCTTCTCCTAAGCACTGCAACGATATGACCGAGGTGGAATATGGTGGAGGGGGGCACCGCACACGGCTAAGGAACGATCACGAAGATCAACTTGTGTCTCTGGGGTGCCCCCTGCCTCCGTATATAAAGGATCCAGGGGGAGGGGCTGGCCGGCCAAGCCCTTGGCGCGCCAGGAGAGTCCTACTCCCTCCGGGAGTAGGATTCCCCCCCCCCCCTAATCCTAGTTGGACTAGGACTCCTCAAGGGGGAGAGGGAGAGAGGGGGCCGGCCACCTCTCCTAGTCCTAATAGGACTAGGGGAAGGGGGGGAGGCGCGCGGCCACCTAGGGCAGCCCCTTTTCTCCTTTCCACTAAGGCCCACTATGGCCCATTTGGCTCCCGGGGGGTTCCGGTAACCCTCCCGGTATTCCGGTAAAATCCTGATTTCACCTGGAACACTTCCGATGTCCAAACATAGGCTTCCAATATATCAATCTATATGTCTCGACCATTTCGGGACTCCTCGTCATGTCCGTGATCACATCCGGGACTCCGAACAACCTTCGGTACATCAAAATGCATAAACTCATAATAACTGTCATCGTAACGTTAAGCGTGCGGACCCTACGGTTTGAGAACAATGTAGTCATGACCGAGACACGTCTCCGGTCAATAACCAATAGCGGGACCTGGATGCCCATATTGGCTCCTACATATTCTACGAAGATCTTTATCGGTCAGACCGCATAACAACATACGTTGTTCCCTTTGTCATCGGTATGTTACTTGTCCGAGATTCGATCGTCAGTATCCAATACTTAGTTCAATCTCGTTACCGGCAAGTCTCTTTACTCGTTCCGTAATACATCATCCCGCAACTAACTCATTAGTTGCAATGCTTGCGAGGCTTAAGTGATGTGCATTACCGAGAGGGCCCAGAGATACCTCTCCGACAATCGGAGTGACAAATCCTAATCTCGAAATACGCCAACCCAACATCTACCATTGGAGACACCTGTAATACTCCTTTATAATCACGCAGTTACGTTGTGACGTTTGGTAGTACCCAAAGTGTTCCTCTGGCAAACGGGAGTTGCATAATCTCATAGTCATAGGAACATGTATAAGTCATGAATAAAGCAATAGCAACATACTAAACGATCGGGTGCTAAGCAAATATAATGGGTCATGTCAATCAGATCATTCAACCAATGATGTGAACTCGTTCATCAAATAACAACTCTTTGTTCATGGTTAGGAAACATAACCATCTTTGATTAACGAGCTAGTCTAGTAGAGGCATACTAGTGACACTCTGTTTGTCTATGTATTCACACATGCATTATGTTTCCGGTTAATACAATTCTAGCATGAATAATAAACCTTTATCATGATATAAGGAAATAAATAATAACTTTATTATTGCCTCTATGGCATATTTCCTTCAGTCTCCCACTTGCACTAGAGTCAATAATCTAGATTACACTGTATTGATCCTAACACCCATGGAGTCTTGGTGCTGATCATGTTTTGCTCATGGAAGAGGCTTAGTCAACGGGTCTGCAACATTCAGATCCGTATGTATCTTGCAAATCTCTATGTCTCCCACCTGGACTAGATCCCGGATGGAGTTGAAGCATCTCTTGATGTGTTTGGTCCTTTTGTGAAATCTGGATTCCTTTGCCAAGGCAATTGCACTAGTATTGTCACAAAAGATTTTCATTGGACCCGATGCACTAGGTATGACACCTAGATCGGATATGAACTCCTTCATCCAGACTCCTTCATTTGCTGCTTCCGAAGCAGCTATGTACTCCGCTTCACATGTAGATCCCGCTACGACACTTTGTTTAGAACTGCACCAACTGACAGCCCCACCGTTTAATGTAAACACGTATCCGGTTTGCGATTTAGAATCGTCCGGATCAGTGTCAAAGCTTGCATCAACGTAACCTCTTACGGTGAGCTCTTTGTCACCTCCATATATGAGAAACATATCCTTAGTCCTTTTCAGGTATTTCAGGATGTTCTTGACCGCTGTCCAGTGATCCACTCCTGGATTACTTTGGTACCTCCCTGCTAAACTTATAGCAAGGCACACATCAGGTCTGGTACACAGCATTGCATACATGATAGAGCCTATGGCTGAAGCATAGGGAACATCTTTCATTTTCTCTCTATCTTCTGCAGTGGTCGGGCTTTGAGTCTTACACAATCTCACACCTTGTAACACAGGCAAGAACCCTTTCTTTGCTTGATCCATTTTGAACTTCTTCAAAATCTTGTCAAGGTATGTGCTTTGTGAAAGTCCAATTAAGCGTCTTGATCTATCTCTATAGATCTTTATGCCTAATATGTAAGCAGCTTCTCCGAGGTCTTTCATTGAAAAACTTTTATTCAAGTATCCCTTTATGCTATCCAGAAATTCTATATCATTTCCAATCAGTAATATGTCATCCACATATAATATTAGAAATGCTATAGAGCTCCCACTCACTTTCTTGTAAATACAGGCTTCTCCGAAAGTCTGTATAAAACCAAATGCTTTGATCAAACTATCAAAGCGTTTATTCCAACTCCGAGAGGCTTGCACCAGTCCATAAATGGATCACTGGATCTTGCACACTTTGTTAGCTCCCTTTGGATCGACAAAACCTTCCGGTTGCATCATATACAATTCTTCTTCCAGAAATCCATTCAGGAATGCAGTTTTGACATCCATCTGCCAAATTTCATAATCATAAAATGCGGCAATTGCTAACATGATTCGGACAGACTGAAGCATCGCTACGGGTGAGAAAGTCTCATCGTAGTCAATCCCTTGAACTTGTCGAAAACCTTTTGCGACAAGTCGAGCTTTGTAGACAGTAACATTACCATCAGCGTCAGTCTTCTTCTTAAAGATCCATTTGTTCTCAATTGCTTGCCGATCATCAGGCAAGTCAACCAAAGTCCATACTTTGTTCTCATACATGGATCCTATCTCAGATTTCATGGCTTCAAGCCACTTTGTGGAATCTGGGCTCACCATCGCTTCTTCATAGTTCGTAGGTTCATCATGATTAAATATCATGACCTCCAGAACAGGATTACCGTACCACTTTGGTGTGGATCTCACTCTGGTTGATCTACGAGGTTCAGTAGTATCTTGATCTAAAGTTTCATGATCATCATCATTAGCTTCCTCATTTATTGGTGTAGGTGTCGCAGAAACAGTTTTCTGTGATGTACTACTTCTCAATAAAGGAGTAGGTACAGTTACCTCGTCAAGTTCTACTTTCCTCCCACTCACTTCTTTCGAAAGAAACTCCTTCTCTAGAAAGTTTCCGAATTTAGCAACAAAAGTCTTGCCTTCGGATCTGTGATAGAAGGTGTATCCAACAGTTCCCTTTGGATATCCTATGAAGACACATTTCTCCGATTTGGGTTCGAGCTTATCTGGTTGAAGCTTTTTCACATAAGCATCGCAGCCCCAAACTTTAAGAAACGACAACTTTGGTTTCTTGCCAAACCATAGTTCATAAGGCGTCGTCTCAACGGATTTAGATGGTGCCCTATTTAACGTGAATGCGGCCGTCTCTAGAGCGTATCCCCAGAACGATAGCGGTAAATCAGTAAGAGACATCATAGATCGCACCATATCTAGTAAAGTACGATTACGACGTTCGGACACACCATTACACTGTGGTGTTCCGGGTGGCGTGAGTTGCGAAACTATTCCACAATTTTTCAAATGTACACCAAACTCGTAACTCAAATATTCTCCTCCATGATCTGATCGTAGAAACTTTTTTTCTTGTTACGATGATTTTCAACTTCACTCTGAAATTCTTTGAACTTTTCAAATGTTTCAGACTTGTGTTTCATTAAGTAGATATACCCATATATGCTCAAATCATCTGTGAAGGTGAGAAAATAACGATATCCGCCACTAGCCTCAACATTCATCGGACCACATACATCCGTATGTATGATTTCCAACAAATCTGTTGCTCTCTCCATAGTTTTGGAGAACGGTGTTTTAGTCATCTTGCCCATGAGGCACGGTTCACAAGTGCCAAGTGATTCATAATCAAGTGACTCCAAAAGTCCATCAGTATGGAGTTTCTTCATGCGCTTTATACCGATATGACCTAAACGGCAGTGCCACAAATAAGTTGCACTATCATTATCAACTCTGCATCTTTTGGCTTCAACATTATGAATATGTGTATCACTACTATCAAGATTCATCAAAAATAGACCACTCTTCAAGGGTGCATGACCATAAAAGATATTACTCATATAAATAGAACAACCATTATTCTCTGATTTAAATGAATAACCGTCTCGCATCAAACAAGATCCAGATATAATGTTCATGCTCAACGCTGGCACCAAATAACAATTATTTAGGTCTAATACTAATCCCGAAGGTAGATGTAGAGGTAGCGTGCCAACTGCGATCACATCGACTTTGGAACCATTTCCCACGCGCATCGTCACCTCGTCCTTTGCTAGTGTCCGCTTATTCTATAGTCCCTGTTTTGAGTTGCAAATATTAGCAACAGAACCAGTATCAAATACCCAGGTGCTACTGCGAACATTAGTAAGGTACACATCAATAACATGTATATCACATATACCTTTGTTCACCTTGCCATCCTTCTTATCTGCCAAATACTTGGGGTAGTTCCGCTTCCAGTGACCAGTCTGCTTGCAGTAGAAGCACTCAGTTTCAGGCTTAGGTCTAGACTTGGGTTTCTTCTCTTGAGCAGCAACTCGCTTGCCGTTCTTCTTGAAGTTCCCCTTTTTCTTCCCTTTGCCCTTTTTCTTGAAACTAGTGGTTTTGTTAACCATCAACACTTGATGCTCCTTCTTGATTTCTACCTCCGCAGCTTTTAGCATTGCGAAGAGCTCGGGAATAGTCTTGGTCATCCCTTGCATATTATAGTTCATCACGAAGCTCTTGTATCTTGGTGGCAGTGATTGGAGAATTCTGTCAATGACGCAATCATCTGGAAGAGTAACTCCCAATTGAATCAAGTGATTATTATACCCAGACATTTTGAGTATATGCTCACTGACAGAACTGTTCTCCTCCATTTTGCAGCTATAGAACTTATTGGAGACTTCATATCTCTCAATCCGGGCATTTGCTTGAAATATTAACTTCAACTCCTGGAACATCTCATATGCTCCATGACGTTCAAAACGTCGTTGAAGTCCCGGTTCTAAGCCGTAAAGCATGGCACACTGAACTATCGAGTAGTCATCAGCTTTGCTCTGCCAGACGTTCATAACTTCTGGTGTTGCTCTAGCCGCAGGCCTGGCACCTAGCGGTGCTTCCAGGACGTAATTCTTCTGTGCAGCAATGAGGATAATCCTCAAGTTACGGACCCAGTCCGTGTAATTGCTACCATCATCTTTCAACTTTCCTTTCTCAAGGAACGCATTAAAATTTAACGGAACAACAGCACGAGCCATCTATCTACAATCAACATAAACAAGCAAGATACTTATCAGATACTAAGTTCATGATAAGTTTAAGTTCTGTTAATCAAATTAATTAAGAACTCCCACTTAGATAGACATCCCTCTAATCCTCTAAGTGATCACGTGATCCAAATCAACTAAACCATAACCGATCATCACGTGATATGGAGTAGTTTTCAATGGTGAACATCGTTATGTTGATCATATCTACTATATGATTCACGCTCGACCTTTCGGTCTCTGTGTTCCGAGGTCATATCTTATATGCATAGCTCGTCAAGTATAACCTGAGTATTCCGCGTGTGCAACTGTTTTGCACCCGTTGTATTTGAACGTAGAGCCTATCACACCCGATCATCACGTGGTGTCTCAGCACGAAGAACTTTTGCAACGGTGCATACTCAGGGAGAACACTTCTTGATAATTTAGTGAGAGATCATCCTATAATGCTACCGTAAATCAAAGCAAGATAAGATGCATAAAAAGATAAACATCACATGCAATCAATATAAGTGATTATGATATGGTCATCATCATCTTGTGCTTGTGATCTCCATCTCTGAAGCACCGTCATGATCACCATCGTCACCGGCGCGACACCTTGATCTCCATCATAGCATCGTTGTCGTCTCGCCAATCTTATGCTTCCACGACTATCACTACCGCTTAGTAATAAAGTAAAGCATTACATCGCGATTGCATTGCATACAATAAAGCGACAACCATATGGCTCCTGCCAGTTGCCGATAACTCGGTTACAAAACATGATCATCTCATACAATAAAATTTAGCATCATGTCTTGACCATGTCACATCACAACATGCCCTGCAAAAACAAGTTAGACGTCCTCTACTTTGTTGTTGCAAGTTTTACGTGGCTGCTACGGGCTTTAAGCAAGAACTCATCTTACCTACGCATCAAAACCACAACGATAGTTTGTCAAATAGACTCCGTTTTAACCTTCTCAAGGACCGGGCGTAGCCACACTCGGTTCAACTAAAGTTGGAGAGACAGTCTTCCGCAAGCCATCTATGTGCAAAGCACGTCGAGGGAACCTGTCTCGCGTAAGCGTACGCGTAAGGTTGGTCCGGATCGTCTCGTCCAACAATACCGCTGAACCAAAGTATGACATGCTGGTAGGCAGTATGACTTGTATCGTCCACAACTTACTTGTGTTCTACTCGTGCAAATAACATCAAACCATAAAAACCTAGGCTCGGATGCCACTGTTGGGGAACGTAGTAATTTCAAAAAATTTCCTACGCACATGCAAGATCATGGTGATGCATAGCAACGAGAGGGGAGTTTGTCTACGTACCCTCGTAGACCGAAGCGGAAGCGTTGATGCAATGTAGAGGAAGTAGTCATACGTCTTCCCGATCCGACCGATCCAATGTAGAGGAGTTCTTGGCACACGTTCAACTCGATGACGATCCCCGGGCTCCGATCCAGCAAAGCTTCGGGGAGGAGTTCCGTCAGCACGACGGCGTGGTGACGATCTTGATGCACTACCGGCGCAGGGCTTCGCCTAAGCACTGCAACGATATGACCGAGGTGGAATATGGTGGAGGGGAGCACCGCACACGGCTAAGGAACGATCACGAAGATCAACTTGTGTCTCTGGGGTGCCCCCTGCCTCCGTATATAAAGGATCCAGGGGGAGGGGCTGGCCGGCCAAGCCCTTGGCGCGCCAGGAGAGTCCTACTCCCTCCGGGAGTAGGATTCCCCCCCCTAATCCTAGTTGGACTAGGACTCCTCAAGGGGGAGAGGGAGAGAGGGGGCCGGCCACCTCTCCTAGTCCTAATAGGACTAGGGGAAGGGGGGAGGCGCGCGGCCACCTAGGGCAGCCCCTTTTCTCCTTTCCACTAAGGCCCACTATGGCCCATTTGGCTCCCGGGGGGTTCCGGTAACCCTCCCGGTATTCCGGTAAAATCCTGATTTCACCTGGAACACTTCCAATGTCCAAACATAGGCTTCCAATATATCAATCTTTATGTCTTGACCATTTCGAGACTCCTCGTCACGTCCGTGATCACATCCGGGACTCTGAACAACCTTCGGTACATCAAAATGCATAAACTCATAATAACTGTCATCGTAACGTTAAGCGTGCGGACCCTATGGTTCGAGAACAATGTAATCATGACCGAGACACGTCTCCGGTCAATAACCAATAGCGGGACCTGGATGCCCATATTGGCTCCTACATATTCTACGAAGATCTTTATCGGTCAGACCGCATAACAACATACGTTGTTCCCTTTGTCATCGGTATGTTACTTGTCCGAGATTCGATCGTCAGTATCCAATACTTAGTTCAATCTCGTTACCGGCAAGTCTCTTTACTCGTTCCGTAATACATCATCCCGCAACTAACTCATTAGTTGCAATGCTTGCAAGGCTTAAGTGATGTGCATTACCTAGAGGGCCCAGAGATACCTCTCCGACAATCGGAGTGACAAATCCTAATCTCGAAATACGCCAACCCAACATCTACCATTGGAGACACCTGTAATACTCCTTTATAATCACCCAGTTACGTTGTGACGTTTGATAGTACCCAAAGTGTTCCTCTGGCAAACGGGAGTTGCATAATCTCATAGTCATAGGAACATGTATAAGTCATGAATAAAGCAATAGCAACATACTAAACGATCGGGTGCTAAGCTAATATAATGGGTCATGTCAATCAGATCATTCAACCAATGATGTGACCTCGTTAATCAAATAACAACTCTTTGTTCATGGTTAGGAAACATAACCATCTTTGATTAACGAGCTAGTCTAGTAGAGGCATACTAGTGACACTCTGTTTGTCTATGTATTCACACATGCATTATGTTTCTGGTTAATACAATTCTAGCATGAATAATAAACCTTTATCATGATATAAGGAAATAAATAATAACTTTATTATTGCCTCTAGGGCATATTTCCTTCACAAGGCGCGCCCGGACTTGGCCGTGCAGGGAGGCGAAAGGGCAAGGGCGAAGTGTCGCGGGCCCTAACAGCCTGCGGCCTTGGGCACCGCGTGCCGGTTGATTGGACGCGGGCGCCTCCACTTCCCCACGACGCCTCGGCAACTGCACGGATTGGACAAGTCCCGGCATGCAAAGCGGGTCATGATTACTTGCGATCGTGGAGGCCGATAGTTGGCCCTCACCGGCTATAAGTACGGAGCGGCGCGCGCCCTTCCAGTTCAACCCCCCTTGCTTCTCCTTCTTCATGGCTCCGTCGAGGAGGTTCTCGGCCGCAGAGAAGGGGAAGGCTCGCCAGGTTGAGCCTGCCTCTCCCCCGACCAAGTGCGGCCGAGGGCGCCCTTGCAAACATCCCCTGGCCACCATGGCAGCTCCCCGCGACCGTGGAGATGATTTCCAGCATGGTGACGGGCGGACAGCTGCGGCCGGGGGGCGCGCTTCGGTCGCGCTTTCCCCTAGGCTGCGTTTTCGTGCTGCAGAGGTGCTGCCGGAGTTCGTTGTGTGGTCGGCAGAGCCGACTAGCACCCGGCTTCAACTTCCTCGCTTCCTCCTCGGTGAGCTCCCGGCCGGTGCCCCGGGCGGCCTCTGGCTTCAGGCAAACGGCTGCTGCAGCCGGGCCTCATGGGCTTCACTGGAGGTCCCCGCAGCCAGGAGCCTGGCCTTGACCCGCGGTTGGCAGACGTTTGCCCGCGCGCGTGGCCTGAGCCATCGGTGCACCCTGCACTTCAAGTTTGACGGCGATGCCACCCTCTACGTGAGGGTGTTTGGGGAAGATGGTCGCCGCACAGGGTGCTGCCCTGAGGACGACGACCGCGGCCGGGGACCCAGCCCTGGCGATGATGGAGAGGATAGCGCCCGCGTGATTGGCTGCGCTCAGGGTTCCCCAAGCTTCACCGGTTCTTCTTTAGGCGGCGACTCTTCTAGCAGTGGCCGCGGTCAGCCTCCATGCCATCGTACCTACTTGGGAGGTGGTAGCGCGTCTGCCCGCCGTCGCGCCTCAGTGAAGCGCGAGAGGGAGTCTGCTTGAGCCCCGAAGGCAGCTTGAGTCTTCCCTGCAGGCCGGTGTGAGGCGAGCTACGCCTGATTTGCTCTTTCTTTTCCTTTTTCCTGCGTAAAAAGACAGTAGCGTGGAGCCCCGCGGGGGCGTGTTTGGGTTATTGCTGTTAATCATCGCTTTGCTTTCGTTATCATGCCTTCCAGCTACGTGCCCGCGTGTGGATAGTTTTTGGCCCTAGCCGTGGGGGGCGACCGACCCAGGCCCTGTGTTCGTGTCGCGGTGCCCGTGGGGCACGGACTGGAGGGGTGCTCCTGTAATGGACCTAGGTCGCGAAACCTTTGAACTGCTAGGACAGAAACACTCACGAGGGCGCTCGGCTGTCCCCCTCGCGAGGCCTTGCATAAGAGAAATCGAGGCAGGAGAGTGAAAAGTCGAAGAACCACAAGTCAAAGACGGTAACAGCTTCAACAAAACTTCGAATGAGAATGAACAAGTCAACTGAGGAAAGCAAATGAAAAAGCTGCGTCCGGCACCTAATCTAGTCTTCGACGTCTTCTCACCAGCGCAGAGCTAAGTGCTGCCAATGGGCGTGGGAGGGAGCCCCAGGGCCTGAGGCCGGCGCTCCTGAGACTCCGGGGCTTGTACAATGCCAACTCATTATTACGTGAGAGTGTCACGGGCGGCGAGCTTCACAGGCGTTGGCCTTCTTCACAGGCTCCAGGCCTTTCTTGGGGGAAGCAAGCTTCATGGGCATTTGCCCTCTTCACAGGCTCTGGGCCTTTTCCAAAACGCGACAGCTTCACAGGCATTCGCCTTCTTCACAGGCTCCGGGCCTTTTCCAAAATGCGACAGCTTCACAGGCATTCGCCTTCTTCACAGGCTCTTGGCCTTTTCCAAAAAGGATAGTCTTCACAGGCATTCGCCTTCTTCACAGGCTCTGGGCCTTCTCCAAAAAGGATAATCTTCACAGGCATTCGCCTTCTTCACATGCTCTGGGCCTTTTCCAAAAAGGATAATCTCCACAGGCTCTGGGCCTTTTCCAAAAAGGATAATCTTCACAGGCATTCGCCTTTTTCACAGGCTCTGGGCCTTTTCCAAAAAGGATAATCTTCACAGGCATTCGCCTTCTTCATAGGCTCTGGGCCTTTTCCAAAAAGGATAATCTTCACAGGCATTCGCCTTCTTCATAGGCTCTGGGCCTTTTTAGGGGTAGAACCTCCGGAGGTGCTGGATGTTCCATGCGTTCTGGACCGGCACCCCCTCCTGAGTCTCCAAGCGAGAGAAGCCAGGCCTGGAAACATGAACAACCTTGAACGGGCCCTCCCACATGGGAGAGAGCTTGTGCAGTTCCTCCCTGGAGAGAACCCGCCTGAGCACGAGGTCTCCTACCTCGAGATTTCTGGGGCGGATGTTGCGGCAGTGATACCGTCGTAGCGCTTGTTGGTACCTCGCCGCTCGCAGCGCGGCTTCTCGGCGACGTTCCTCCCCCAGCACGAGGTCCATCCCCCGCATGGCGTCCTGCCGTGCCTCATCAAATGCCAGGACCCGTGCGGAGCGACGCCTGACCTCGTGAGGGAGGACCGCTTCGACTCTGTAGACCAGGAAGAACGGGGTCTCTCCAGTCGGCTTGGTCACGGTTGTGCGGATGGACCACAAAACGGACTGGAGCTCATCGTACCAACCTCTGCCGCAGGCCTCCAGCTTCTTCTTGAACGTCCTGCTCTTGAGGCCCCTCAGGACCTCTGCGTTGGCTCGCTCGGCCTGGCCGTTGCTTCGGGGGTGCGCCATCAAAGTGTAGCATATCTGCGTTCCAAGGTTAGCACAGTATGTTTTGAAGAGGTTACTGGTGAACTGCGAACCGTTGTCTGTGATGATGCGGTTCGGCACCCCGAACCAGCTCACGATGCCCCTGATGAACTTGACCGCGGAACCCGCGGTGATGGTGCGGATGGCCTCTACTTCAGCCCACTTGGTGAACTTGTCCACGGCGACGTAGAGGTAGCGGTAGCCCCCTGGCGCCCGAGGAAACGGGCCCAGGATGTCCAGCCCCCAGACTGCGAATGGCCATGAAAGGGGTATAGTCTGCAGGCCTCCTGCCGGCTGATGGATCTGCTTGGCGTGGAACTGGCAGGCTTCACAAGCCTTCACCAGTTCGACGGCGTCATTGAGTGCGGTGGGCCAATCAAACCCACTACGGAACGCCTTGCCGACGAGGGTCCGTGATGATGAATGATGTCCACAGTCTCTGCCGTGTATATCTTCCAGCAGCTCCTTTCCTTGCTCCCTGGAGATGCAGCGCAGGGATACATCATTTGGTCGCTTTCGGTAGAGCTCTCCATCCTTGATGCAGTATGCCGTGGCCTGCCGTGCCACATGCTCCGCTTCTTCCTCCTTCTCCGGCAAGTTCCCTTGTGTTAAGTAACTCCGGAGCTCCATGATCCAGCACCCCTCCTGAGGCTCCATCGTCAGTAGCAGGCATGCTCCTGAGGCCAGGCCACAGACCGGGGCACCTGAGGCAGGTGGCTAGGGGAGCTCCTCCTGAGGCTGAGCCGTGCTTGACAATGACGGCCAGGCTGAGGGCTTGAAGAGCCGCTCCTTGAAGACGCCAGGCTCCTGAGGTAACCGCCTGGATGCCCGTCTGGCGATGTCGTCGGCCTCCTGATTGGTGCCGCGGGGCACATGCTGCAACTCCAACCCCCAGAACTGCTTCTCCATCCTGCGGACCTCCGCAAGGTAGGCTTCCATGTGCTCATCTTTCGGCTCGTACACCTTGTTGGAGAAATTGACAAGGAGCTGCGAATCACCGTTGATGGTGAGGCGTTTCACCCCCAGGGCAGCTGCGGCCTTCAAGCCCGCTATTAGACCTTCATACTCCGCTATGTTGTTGGAGACCTTTTCACCTTGCTGGAAACAGAGTTGTACAGCGTAGTAGACCTTGTCTTGAGTGGGCGATATAAGCACCGCCCCAGCCCCAGCGCCATGCCTGGAGAACGCCCCATCGAAGTACATGACCCAGCCTTCTGGCGCCTCGCTTCCCGGGGAGAGGGATCGATCCTCGTCGGCCTTGAGGCCTGGTGCCTCCGTCCATTTTGCCACAAAATCCGCTAATGCTGCTCCCTTGATGACTCTGGTCTTGCTGAATTCGAGCTGAAACGCTTGCAGTTCTATGTTCCACTCAGCGACCCTTCCAGCTGAGTTAGGGCTCCTAAGCACTCTCTCCAAGGGGTATGACGAGACGACCTTGATGGGGTGACCCTAAAAATAGTGCCGCAGCTTGTGTGAGGCCACCAGTAGCGCGAGGAGGAGCTTCTAAGGCATGGGGTACCGTGCCCTCGCGTCCCGCAACACCGTGCTGACGACGTACACTGGGTGCTCAACGAGGTTGGGTGCGTCAGTGCTGGTGGCACCCTCCGGAGACCATGGCGCCTCCTGAGGCGATGAGGCCTCCGGAGGCTAGCCATCTGGGAGAGGGGCCTCTTCCGCCTCCCGTGCACTCCTCTGCGGCGGCTGATCCTCCTCAGCCGCGGTGGCGGTTTCTATGGGCCTTCCTTGTTCCTATTTTGCCTTGTCCCGGGCTGCTGCTATGGTTTTGATTCGACGCTCCTCCCTAACCGCCACCAGGGCTGCGCTGGCGGAGTAGGGAGTGGCGGCGAGGTAAAGCACCAGGGGCTCTTGAGGGCGAGGAGCCACCATGACCGGAGGGCTAGTCAGGTATCTCTTGAGATCTTGGAACGCCTTGTCGGCCTATTCAGTCCATTCAAAGGGCCCCTTTTTCTTCATTAGCTGGAAGAAGGGCAGCGCTCGCTCCCCCAACTTGGAGATGAAGCGCCCTAGCGCGGTCACGCGCCCAGTGAGCTTCTGCTTTTCTCTGAGGGTCTTTGGCGGGCTCAAGCCCTCGACCGCCCTGACCTTTTCCGGGTTAGCCTCGATGCCTCTGTGGGACACGAGGAAACCCAAGAGCTTGCCCGAGGGGACTCCGAACACACACTTCTCTGGGTTGAGTCGCAGGTTCACTACGTTGAGGCTCGCGAAGGTTTCCTCCAGGTCTTGTATTAGGGTCCTGGCCTCCCGAGACTTCACCACAATGTCATCGACGTAAGCATCAACATTCTTCCCGAGCTGCAGGCCCAAGGTGTTGTGCATCAGCCGCTGAAAGGTCGCCCCTGCGTTACGCAGCCCAAATGGCATGCATGTGTAGCAGTACACCCCACACGGGGTTAGGAAGGCTGTCTTTTCGATGTCTTCTACCGCCATCTTGATCTGGTGATACACAGAGAAGGCGTCCAAGAAGCACAGCAGGTCGCATTCTACGGTGGAATCGACGATCTGGTCGATGCGGGGGAGCGGGAACGGATCTTGCGGGCATGCCTTGTTGAGGTTGGTGAAGTCGACACACATGCGGTCCTTCCCTCCCTTCTTTGGCACAACGACAGGGTTGGCCAACCAATCTGGGTATCGTACCTCGCGAATGACCCCAACGGCTTCCAGTTTGCGGGTCTCTTGGACGATGAAGGCCTGATTTTCTGTGGACTGCCGCCTTGCCTTCAGCTTCACAGGGCGCACGTTGGGGCACACGTTGAGGTGATGCTCGATTACGCTCCTAGGGATCCCCGCCAACTGGTCAGGCTCCCAAGCGAACACCTGCTTGTTCACGCGCAGGAACTTGACCAGGGCCTCCTCCTGCTCGGGCTCGAGGTGGGCACCTATGGTGAAAGTGGCGTTGGTGGACCCGTGCTCATCGATGGGTATCTGCTTGGTTTCTACCTTGTCTTGGGTGAACAATTGTTTCTTCTTGGTGGGTGTAGCCCCCTTGGACTCGGGGGTCTCCGAGTCGGCGGGCTGTGCCGACGCCGCCGTCTTGAAGGCGAGCTTGAGCACTCGCAGCGCGCCTCCGGTGTCGCCGTGCACGGTGAGGACACCGCTGCTCCCGGGCATCTTCATGAGGTTGTACGCCGGGTGCGTCGCGACCATGAACTGGGCCAGCGCTGGATAGCCGAGGATGGCGTTATAGGGGAGGCCGATGGGGGCGATGTCAAAGTTGACCAACTCCGTGCGGAAGTTGTTGTAGGTGCCGAAGGTTACTGGGAGCCGGATATGTCCCAAGGAGCTGGATGACCCGCCCCCAACGCCTGAGAAAGGCCGGCTGGGTTGCAGCCGTTCCAGTGGTATGCAGAGGAGGTTGAAGGCCTCAACCGAGAGCACGCTGAGGCCCGCGCCGCCATCGATGAGAGTTCTGGTGACAGCCACCTAGCAGATGGTGGGGGTGCACAGCATGGGGAGCGCACCCGAGCAGGCCGAATTGGAGGGGTGGTCCTACGAACTGAAGGTCAGGCCAGCCTTGGGGGCCGCCCGGCCCGGGAGAGCCCCCTGCCGCGTGGAAGCGGCGCTGACCCGGCGGATGAATGACTTGACGTGGTGACTTGTAGGCAGCGCCCGCGATCCGCACAGGAGGGCCGCGACGACCAGGGGTGTTGGTGTAGCGTGATGGGTGAGGAAGAGGCCGCGGAGCTCTTCCCAAGAGGCCATGGAGGCTGCCGGCAGGTGGAGCAGCCATGCGCGCGGAGTGCCGGTGAGGGCCATAGGAAGCCAGTCGGCCATGACCCTATCATCACCTCCAGCTTCGAGGATGGCCTCCTCGTACGCCAGCAAGAAGGCCAGCGGATCAGTCGCGCCGCTGTAGCGCGGCGGCATTGTCGGCTTGAACTTATCTGGCCACCGTACCCGTTGCAGGGCTGGGGCCAGGGCTCGGAGCCCCCTGGCCCCCGTGCAGGCGCCGGCGGCCGGAGCGGGCGACGCGCTACTCATCGCGAGGCATGTCGCGGTGGTGGCGGAAGGGAAAACTCCGGTGCACCCCCTACCTGGCGCGCCAAATGTCGGATTTCGGGCTCCGGCAAACCCTTGAGGTTCAAACACTGGGGTGCGCGCGGAGATTTTGCCTTCTACCTACCTGCTCCCCACTGCCTTGCTCAGATCTAAGCTATGGAAAGAACAACACAAGAGACACAGGGTTTATACGAGTTCGGGCCACCATTGGGGTGTAAAACCCTACTCTAGTTTGTGGTGTGGTGGATTGCCTCTTGGGCTGATGATGATGAGCAATCCAAGGAAGAACAGCCTCGCGAGGGTCTGTTCTTGGCTGGGGCGATGAACTGCTAGGAGGGGTTCATTCACCCTTCTCTCTCTCTCCCTGTTCTCTGTATATGCCTCTACCCTTGGGGTGGCTAGTCCTATTTATAGGCAAAGGCCCTGGGCCTCTTCCCAAATATTGAGCGGGAAGGGCGCCAACAATTGGCCATTTTGAAGGGGAACATCTGGTACACTTACCCTGACTAAAGTTGGTCCTCGCCTGCCAAAGGCTCTGGTGGTGACGCTGGCTTGGGCTCCACAAGGACTTCCTCCCTGCCATTGGGCTGGTCTTGGTCTCGTTGCACCGAAACGGGTGCCTTTGCTTGATGCTCTCGCCTGCGCTTGCTCCCTTTGCACCAAAGAGGAAAGGAGGACACTGCATGGGCTGGCGCCCGCCTGGCGCCCTTGGTCGTCATGGCTTGCGTCACGGGCACCTCGTGAGGTACACCGCCTTGATCTCTCCGCCTCCTCGCGAGCCAGCCTGATGAGGCAGTGCCTGAGGAAGCTCCGTGTCGTCCGCCCCGCGAGGCTTTGCCCCTCGGGAGAGTCTTGAGTCTGTGTTGATGAAGATGGTCCGTGCTGGCCCCCCCTTTGAGCCACACTACAGGCCACAGGCAGGCAAGTCTGGGGACCCCCGTTCCTAGAACGCCGACAATAACGACTCGTGTGAGATGGTATCCGTTTATTATTGGGTCCAACACCAAGGTCGCTGATCCTTCAAGCCAGATGCTTTTTAGGCGATACCTGCGATCAAAAGTGACCGGGTAGGACACCCAGGGGTTGAACTCAGGGGTAACGGGCTCTACGGCTCGTGTATTTTCGAGTGCATATTTGCTTATCCTCTTTGTCGCGTGGATCATGTTTACTGTTTCGACTTCTGGTGGGAATTTTTTCTGTCCCCCAGTGCCTTGCTAGTGAGGCTCATCCTCGTCTTCGCTCAGTGTGTCCTTGCCCTTGTGTTCGGCGTTTAGCTTGCCGGCCTGCTTGAAGACCCGGCATTCTCTGTGGGTATGACTTGCAGGTTTATCGGGGGTGCCATGGATCTGACGTAGTTTGTCTAGAATCTTATTTAGGCTGGTCGGTCCATCTCTGTTGCCTTTAAAGGGCTTTTTCTGCTGACTCGGCCGATAGCCCCTGAATCCGGCGTTTACCGCCGTGTTATCTGGGCTGTCTTCTTTGTTCCGGTGCTTGTTTTTACTACGTCGTGGTTTTCCATTGCCATCCTTGACTTCGGATGTGCTTGGGTCACTGGTGCTGCTTCGGGCTAACAGGTTGTCCTCGCCCATGCAAAAGCGGGTCATGAGGCTTGTTAGGGCTGCCATTGTTCTTGGCTTTTCTTGGCCGAGGTGTCTGGCAAGCCATTCGTCTCGGACGTTGTGCTTGAAAGCTGCTAAGGCTTCGGCATCCGGATAGTCAACAATTTGGTTCTTCTTAGTGAGAAACATGTTCCAAAGCTTTTGGGCTGACTCTCCGGGCTATTGAATTATATGACTCAAATCGTCTGCGTCCGGAGGTCGGACATAAGTCCCTTCAAAATTAGCCCGAAAAGCATCCTCGATCTCCTCCCAACTTCCAATGGAAATTTCGGGGAGGCTTTTTAGCCAGTGCCGAGCTGGTCCTTTGAGCTTGAGGGGGAAGTATTTGATGGCATGGAGATCATCTCTGCGAGCCATATGAATATGGAGGATAAAGTCCTCAATCCAGACCCCTGGGTTTGTAGTCCCGTCATACGCCTCTATGTTCACCGGTTTGAATCCTTCTAGAAATTCATGGTCCAGTACTTCGTCGGTGAAACATAGGGTGTGTGTGGCACCCCTGTATTTAGCTGTACCATGGCGTTCGGACGGTTGTAATACTTGGTTTTGGTTGGGTGCTGGAGTGTGTTTCCTTGATCCGTAGGTGGACCTGGTTGCGTCGGCTCTTTGATGTGAGTCCTCGCGTGGGTCATGTACTGACTTATGTGCGGCCTCTTTGGCCGCTCTATCGCGACTACGGGGTCGTCGATCCGACCAGTCCGCAGTTTTATTTTTTGGCTGTTGGGGCTCTAAGGCCTCATCATCGAATTCAGGCAGCAGCTTTCGCTTCGGGTAGCTCTTCGTGTGGCGACTGCCACCATACTTTTCTGCCGTATCGAGCACTTTGTTCCGTCTACTATTGACTGTATTTTGTGCGGCCTTGAGCCTTTGCTTCTGCTTCTTCACACTCCTCGCAGTGGCGATAAGCATTTTATGGAGTTTCTCTTGCTCTAGTTGCCTTTCCGGGATGATGTGTTCATCGTCATCGGGACTGTTTTCTTCTCCGGAGACGGGTTGATTAACTTGGCGCTCGGCGTCGCCGAGTTCGGACAGCGGCTCCGTACTTCGTTCGTCGTCTGCTGGCTCACCCTGCTATGTCGCTGGGTCTATTTGGTCGTCGTTTCCTCCGGAGTCTACCGGGGTATTGTTTTTTCTTGCGCTGTTATCACTGTTTTTGCCGAGGCGGGATTTGGAGCGGCGCCTACGGCGCCGCCTTGATTCCTTCTCGAGGGAGCTATCCTTTGCTGCATCCTTCCCTTCCTCTTCATTATTTTCTTTGGGTGTATCCACCATGTGTATTTCATGTGATGAAGTGGCGGTCCAGCGCCCTTTTGGCGGTGGTTCCTGTTCGTCTCCTGCATTGTTGTCCATACCATCGATATCTTCGGAGTCGAAATCTAGCATGTCGGTTAAATCATCGACAGTGGCTACTAAGTGGGTGGTGGGACGGGAGTGAATTTCTTTGTCATCCGCATCCCATTCTGGGCAAACATAGTTCGGCCAAGGTTCTAATGACAGGAAGAGAGACCTTAACCAGTTTAGTACATCGCCGAAGGGCGAGTGCTGAAAGATACCCGCGGACGTGAACTCCATGATCGGTGCCCAATCAGATTCGATAGGCATGGGCGCAGGCAGTTGAGAGTCCGTGGCCGGAGACGAGTCCATTGGTTCGGCGTCACGGCTCTCGTGAGGGGTAAGGTCGGTATCCGTCTCTATCGCCGCTGAGAGTGCAGCCTCCAAGGCAGGGTCTATCCGCCCGTCCTCGAATGGCTCAATTTGCCCCAGATTGAAGGCCGGAGTGGTTGCCGGTGTGATCTCCCGAACACTGTCTGGCGGCAGAGCTACATCATGCTCGTCGTGATCATGCGACACACCTGGCATGGGCTCGAATCCGTCGAGGATCAAGTCTTCGTGAATGTCGGCAGTGTAATTCAAGTTTCCGAACATGACCTGATGGCCAGGGGCGTAGCTCTCGATCTGCTCCAGATGGCCAAACGGGTTGGCCCGCAGTGCGAAGCCGCCGAATACAAAGATTTGTCCGGGGAGGAAAACCTCTCCATGGACCGCATCGTTATCAATGATCGAAGGAGCCATCCAGCTTTACTGCGACGACACAGTGGAATTCTCAATGAAAGCACCAATGTCGGTGTCGAAACCGGCGGATCTCGGGTAGGGGGTCCCGAACTGTGCGTCTAAGGCGAATGGTAACAGGAGGCAGGGGACACGATGTTTACCCAGGTTCGGGCCATCTCGATGGAGGTAATACCCTACTCCCTGCTTGATTGATCTTGATGATATGAGTAGTACAAGAGTTGATCTACCACGAGATCGAAGAGGCTAAACCCTAGAAGCTAGCCTATGGTATGATTGTTGTTGTCCTACGGACTAAACCCTCCAGTTTATATAGACACCGGAGGGGGTTAGGGTTACACAGAGTCGGTTACAAGGGAGGAGATCTTCATATCCATATTGCCAAGCTTGCCTTCCACGCCAAGGAGAGTCCCATCTGGACACGAGACGAAGTCTTCAATCTTGTATCTTCATAGTCCAACAGTCCGGCCAAAGGATGTAGTTCGGCTGTCCGGATACCCCCTAATCCAGGACTCCCTCAAGAAGAAAGCCAAGGCCAAGGACGTGAAGCGCAAGGAAGCGGCAGTGCTTGCAGCGGAGCCCTACACCAAGCGGGGCAGAGATCAGCCCGAGTCATCCAAGAATAGCCAACCGTTCTGCGCCTTCCACAATCTGAACACCCACAACACAAGTGACTGTCAATAGCTCAGAGCCATCCGTGAAGGACGTTTCGGTCGACGCCCCGAGCGTAGCGACCAGGGCTACGGCCGTGGAGGTGGACGTGGAGGCGGACGCTGGGACGACCGTGGCCCGCACCAGGAGTGGCGCGCCAGGCCTCGTGAGGACCGCTGGCAGGACCATCCTCGCGAGAGCGCCTGGAGGGACCAGCCTCGTGAGGATCACCCCCAGGGCAACGCCGTCTTCCCCCGCTGCCGCCACCAAGAAGGAACGACGATCACCATCAGGATGAGGGGGCTGGGGACTTCCAGGAGCCGCGTGCAATCGCCTGCATCATGGGCGGTGCGCAGGCCCCAGCCTCTCAACGCATCTTCAAGCAGTTCGCTCATGAAGTGAATGCGGTGCTCCCCAAGCTCGAGGCCACACGCCCGCTCAAGTGGTCCCAGTGCGCCATCAATTTCGACTCGGCAGATCAGCTCAAGTGCGCAGCCACCGCTGGCGCTCTCCCGATGCTTTGTTCACCAGTCATCAGCAATGTGAAAGTTACCAAGACCCTCATCGACGGTGGCGTAGGGCTCAACGTCCTGCCGTCGACACGTTCGACAACCTCCAAGTGCCATATGAGCAGCTTCAGCCTACCAAGCCTTTCTCAGGAGTGACTGACGGTTCCACCACACCGATAGGGTTGGTCCGCCTGCCTGTCACCTTCGGAGAGCGCAAGAACTACCACACCGAGCTCATCGACTTCGACATTGTGCACATCCGCCTGCCATACAACGCCATCCTCGGGTATCCGGCCCTGGCCAAGTTCATGGCAGTCACCCATCACAGCTACAACGTCCTCAAGATGCCGGGAAGCAGCGGAATCATCACGGTCCCGTCTGAACAGAGAGATGTGGTGTGCTCCCTCGAGCGCGCCTTCCAAGCTGTAGCAATCGACGACCCCGACAGCAGAGTGAGGGCCCTCTGGAGGCCATCCCCAAGAATAAGCAGATGCCCCGCGCTGGGCCTCAGGAGGGCGTCGACGCGGCTGGAGCCTCATCAGGATCAGCGCCGGCTTCAGGCGCGCCTCCCTCCATCGCATAGGAAGGCACGCCCGGCGCCCTCCTCGGGCAGGGTTCGGGGGCTCTCTTCTGAAGGGCCTCGGACCTTGCCAACCTCACGAGGGAGGCGCTTGGGCACCACTTGGAGGCATGCTTCGCGGCACATTTCCCTCAGGAGAACACAGGGCAAGGAGTGCCCATCGCTCAGGAGTTCATCACAAAGACCACTCAGGAACTGCAAGACACAAGAGCCATGCACGGCGATAGCCGCTCACGAGGCGCAGCTCCCCATCTAGGGGAGGATGCTGGGCTGCGTGTCTGCATCGACATCCCAGCGCTCAACAGGGCCGCATCTCAGGAGTGTTTCTGGCCTTCGTGTGTGGGCCGTTGCGAGGGCCCGCCACAGAGCTACGTTCGCATGCCCTTCGGCTTGCTGAGCATGGCGTCAGCCTATCAGCGCAACATGCGGTGCGTCCTGGCGGCTCAGGAGGCCAGGTAACACGCCGTCCTGGAAGAAATGGAGACGGTCTTCAAGGAACCCCCCGAGCCCCCAGAGCCTCCCGAGGCTCAGGGCCCCGGTGGCTCGTGAAGAGTCATTCCTTTGATGCACGCCTTCAGCTGCACCAACTCTACTTCGTCTACAGAACCAGGTGACATCTTCCAAGCTCGTTTAGCTAGCAGCGCCCTCGGGCTGCATTATTCCTAGGCTGCATGGGTCCGTCCATGTGGCATGTATCCCTTTTTCTTATGTCTTTAGCTTACCTTGCTAGGGGCGCCCATTGGGCTGCATCATCCCCAAGCCGCTGGGGCCGGACCCAGTGGCATGTACCTTCCTGCATTTACCCAAGCTGATTTGCCTTCCATGCTTAACCCGCCTACGGTTATCACCTGCTCGATCATCGCCTCCCATGGGGCCTCCTCACAGGCACGACGCTGGTGCATGGGTCCGTCCCTGCCACATCGACAAATCTGAGCAGTCGAGCTTTGGCTCGTGGCACGCCCCGCGCACGTCACCTCACCAGGCCCTCAGTGCCTTCACCTCATTTCAGAGCAACCAGCGGCAGGCCGGCAGCTATAACGGCAAACCGTGTTTCTTCTTGTGCCTGTTCACAGGGATCCCATGGGGAGGATAGCAGGCGGCACCGCGAGTCTCCTTTTCTCTCCTGCAATTCGCTTGTGCATTGAAAGGGGGGCTCTTGAGCATCACGACTCAGGAGCTCTTACTGGCTCTCCAGCCCTCACCCCCTGGCCTTGACCACGGCATCACGACCTGGCATACCAGCGGCGGTTGGGCTCGCTCGAGGGCTGGGCACTAATGTCAGGACCCTGATTCAAAGTCACATCGATCCAGCCGGTAACACCACATATCACTTTGCGGCCTCACGCACGGTATTCCCACCGGTGTCGCCTTACCATGGCCCGGGACCGTTTGCGCCTTTTGGCTCACGTATATGATAGTGTCGCTAGCATCCATATGACAAAAAACCCGGGCTGACATGGCTAGTCGTGAACCCAAAGCGGCACTAACCCATGGGGACAGGCATACATGAATCAACTTCGAACATGTCGGTCAGCAGCGTGTGAATCTGGGCTGTAGCACTGGGCTAACAGGACTCAGGGAACCCGGGCTATAGCAGGCTAGGCAGGACTCCGGATGTCACCGCGTGGCATTTCCCCGAAGGGACAGACACAGGAACGAAGTGAAACACATGCCGGCTAGTCAAGTGTCCTGAGCAGTAGTGCTGGGCTAGCAGGACTCCGGTGAACCGGGCTGTAGCGGACTACTATGGCTCATGGAAGCAATAGACTACATTTCCCCATAAGAGAGGCTGTCAAGGATAAACAACTAGATTGTCGGATCCCACACATACCAAGCATTTCAATCATACACACAATATACCCAATATGTGTAAATACAACATGGCATCACAACAAAACTCTACAACTCAAAGTACTTTATTTAAAGGCTCTGAAGAGCCACATAACATGTTCATACAGATAGGGGTCACATGATCCGACACTCAAGTCATACAAACATACAAGCACATGCGGAAGCAAACTAGTCTGAGTACAGACACTAGAAAGGAAGAAGGCTTGACGAAGCCTGTCTATCTACATAGGTCCTTCACAAGCTTAGATCACCACCTGGGTGGCAAGTCACTCGTCAGTGTCGAGTTCTTCATAGAACCCATCTAAAGGGGCGGTGTTGTCGTCTGAAAACAGAAATTAAAGCAACATGAGTACAAAGGTACTCAGCAAGTCTTACAACAAATCCTACTATACATGCACATTCTCAAGAAGGTAGTGGAGTTATTGCAGCAAGCCAGCTTTGACTCTTGGCTAAGCTAACCTACGAGACACCACTTGTAAAATAGTTTTCGCACACGAGTCCACTAATCACCATTACAATACTCCATCGTAGATCCTCCCTCGTCATCCTACGAAGGGGCCATCCGCGGTACTCACACTTATCTTGAGGCTTTTAGTAGTAACCATTAACTTGTCTATGACCTGCATAAGCAACCAAGTAGTCCTTTACCACGGACGCGGCTATTCGAATAGTTTCATACCCTGCAGGGGTGTACTTCTTCACACACGTTTTCACAACTTATCGCCGTTTACACGACATGTACTCGGCAACCTTCAAGCGGAAGCCCAGCGAGGGTGTCGGCCACAACCTGACTAAACACACGAGTCCCTAGTCCAGGTTTATCGCCTATTCGGGTTCCATCTGCGAGGAAATCCGGTCGGGGTGTCCTCAACGGCCCCAAACGATGTGTGCAGGGTTCCCGAGACACCAAACGGGCGAACCGGTACACCGTGCCACGAGCCTACCGTATCATAGCCCACCCCTAAGGTCAGCGCTGCGCACGGCCTCCAGCAACTACAAACACTAGAAACTACTTGCAACTCCTGGACAGAGGACAAGAGTGGGTAATAAGTCGAGAGGGTCCATTGGTTTCGGGCCCAACGCATGGTAGTAGCTGATCTTAAATCACACATACAGATCTCAGTTCTTAAGGACGGCCTCAATGAAACAACCCACCATGTACTCCTACATGGCCTCTCATCGATACCTTTACAAAATCATGTTCAACACTTCACTCTCATTATCGACACAACCTTTCACTCTAGTTCATCACCCCGATGAGCCAGACCTGACACGACTCTAAGCATAGCAAGCATAGCATGGTAGGAAACACAAGCATGGCTCAATCAACTCCTACACATGCTGGTGGGTTTCATCTAGTTACGGTGGCAATGACAGGTCATGCAGAGGAAGTGGGCTCAACTACCGCAACACACAGCAGTTTGAAACGCGTTGTCTTAATACAGTAAAAGAGAGCAGAAGAGAGAAGATGGGTTTGTATCGAAATGATCAATGGGGTTGCTTGCCTGACGGAGTGGTAGTGGAATACTGCCCTTCGGATGGATACTCGTGAATATCCTCGGAGGCAGAACCTACCACGAAGAACACATCGAAACACAATCACCACATGGCAATATGCAACAATATGATGCATTCAATGACATGGCAAAATGGTGTGTGTTATGTCTAATGCAACTTGGGACAGAATATTTTGAGTCCATTTGAATCAAGGATTCAAATGCTATCCCAAAGTAAAAGGTCACAGGAGCGGAAGCATGTGCTAAGGGACGTATATGCCTTGGAGCTAGTCGCCCCAAAGTTCAACCCATGGTCCTCCTGTCCGATCACTTTCGATCGCAGGGACCATCCCACTAGCATCCGTCATGGCGGATTTGCCGCATTGGTCTTAGACCCAATCATCGACGGATTTCAACTCACTCGAGTCCTTATGGACAGCGGCAGCAGCTTGAACCTACTTTATCAGGACACGGTGCGCAAAATGGGTATGGCTCCCTCAAGGATTAAACCCACAAAAACGACCTTTAAAGGCGCCATACCAGGTGCAGAGGCCCATTGCACAGGCTCAGTCACACTAGAAGTGGTCTTCGGATCCCCGGATAATTTCTGAAGCGAGGAGTTAATCTTCGATATAGTCCTGTTCCGAAGTGGCTACCATGCACTGCTCGTGAGAACCGCATTCGCAAAATTCAATGCGGTGCCGTACTACGCATATGTCAAGCTCAAGATGCTAGGACCTCGGGGGGGTCATCATAGTCAATGGAAACGCAGAACACTCCCTCCGAACAGAGGAGCACACTGTGGCCCTCGCAGCAGAAGCTCAAAGCAGCCTCTCAAGGCAATTCTCCAGTCCGGCGATCAAACGTCCAGACGCCGTCAAGCGCGCTCGGAGTAATCTGCAACAAGACCGCCTGGCACGTTCCGAGCAAGCGTAGCAATGCGGCCCCAACCCCAACCCCAGCCAAACGGCGAAATCCGTGCCACATTACGCTCTGAAAATACCATGGGCATAGAGGGAGGGGCACGACCACGGCACGCCCCAAAATGCGGCTCAACCGCACTAGGGGCTTCCCACTTTCTTATTTTTTTCTCTCTTTCCGGACCTTACTCTCCGGAAGCCCTGTTCGGCAGTATAATCGCCGAACACACGATACAACAACCAGGGAGGCAGAAAAGCTACGTCACACCATGGAACTCCCAGGTGGTCTCTATAACGAGAAAAATACCTGCTTTCAATACCATTCCGCAGCTTGCCCCCGGAGGGGACATGTCAAATAGTCCCATTTTTTGCTTATCGCACTGCTTGTATCGTTCTGCTTTAATGCACCTTTTCGAATAAACAATGCATAGCTTCAGTCTATTACTGCATTCTCTATTCCTTCCTTTATATATATATATATATATATATATATATATATATATGTGTGTGTGTGTGTGTGTGTGTGTGTGTGTGTGTGTGTGTGTGTGTGTGTGTGTGTGTGTGTGTTCATCCATGACATCCAACAACCGTACACTTTGGCATGGCCAATACGCCACGGGCTTAAGCAACCCATAATACAGCGTGAGAAGTCCGAACACTTTCACAAGTGCGGCACCCCGAACTTATAGCATTATATGCATCAGCTCCGAATCATGACATGGGTCAATAGTTGGGTTTGCC
This sequence comes from Aegilops umbellulata, assembly GCA_032464435.1. Lineage (NCBI taxonomy): Eukaryota > Viridiplantae > Streptophyta > Magnoliopsida > Poales > Poaceae > Aegilops > Aegilops umbellulata. The sequence goes on along the minus strand of CP136058.1, from coordinate 150,609,067 downwards.
CGGCTCCCATGTTTTGGTACCTTACGTTCCGCTATATCGGCTAAGGTAGCACTAGGAGAACTACTGCGATTGTGCCTCGGTTCAGCTGGGCTAAGCACCTCAGTAGAGAAAGCTAAAACTGACTGTCATGATAAGGCGAGAGCTGGTCGCTGTTCGAGAGGTTTCGATTCCCTAATGACTTATGCCGCTTAGGGCAAGGAGTTTGCTTTGTCCGTCTTAGGCGTGCATAGTGCCCCGAACTCGGGCTTCGCCAAAATTTAAAATTATAGAATTCTCTGGCTAAGTGAGAGTTATAAAGCATTATAGTCCGATTGCCTTGTTCGTTGCGCTGAGCACCTCCCTCGAAGGACCCAAGAATGGGAAAAAGAGTGCTCAGATTTACCCCGAACACCTCAGCACTCGTGGCATGGGGGCAGAAGCCGACGACTGGCCATTTCTCAGATTTGATAAACAGCCGCACAGAAGGTAATATTTTAAATTCAAACAAGCATTGCATAGCGCATATGAACAAGTTTTCATGAACGTAGGATCACACGAGAAAGTTCACTCAAAAATTACATCCTTGGAACACTCATCCGCCATAAGGCGGGCACCCTTCAGGACGCCCTCATAATACATCTCAGGGTGGCAATGCTCCTTGCCCTACGGTGGTCCGTCCTTCACCAGCTTCTCAGCATCCATCTTGCCCTAGTGTACTTTAACACGGGCAAGCGCCCTGCGAGCGCCCTCGATGCAGACGGAGCGCTTGATGACTTCAGGCCAAGGACAGGCATCCACCAGCCGCCTCACCAGCCCGAAGTAGCTCCTGGGCATGGCCTCTCCAGGCCATAGCCGAACTATAAGAACCTTCATGGCCTGTTCGGCCGCCTTATGGATCTCGACCAATTGCTTCAGCTGGTCGCTCAAGGGCACAGGGTGTTCGGCCTCAGTATACTGAGACCAGAACACCTCCGTCGAGCTCCCTTCCTCAGCTCGGTCGGCATCCGACACGCTGCGGGGCAAATCTGCGAATGCTCCTAGAGAGCTCCGGACTCGGGTAAGTAACAAGTAATTTACTTTCACATGCTTGCTTTGCATAATGAATGACTTACCCGCCTCTATCTTCTTCATCGCCTCAATTTCCTGGAGGGCTTTTTGGGCTTCGGACTTGGCAGACTTGGTGCTCTCGAGGGACGCAGCAAGCTCGGACTCTCGAGTCTTCAAGTTAAGCTCCAAAGTCTCGTGCTTATTCACGAGAGCCTGGAGCTCTTGCTGCACCTCACCAACCCATGCCTCCTGTTTCTCCCGCTCGGTTCGCTCCGTGGCCGCCTTGCTTTCGGCCTTGGACAGCGCTTGCTCCAGGGTCGCCACCTCGGTTATGGCCCCTGGCACATTCATAACGATCCTATCATTTTTGCAACTGCATCTTGTTTATATATACACATATAGACAAGGCAATACTTACCTTGATTCTCCTCGAGCTGCTTCTTGGCAAGGCCGAGCTCTTTCTCGGACCGCTCGAGGTTCTGCTTCAGCGAATCGACCTCCGCAGTGAGTGCGGCAGAGGTCAGCAGCGAAGCATGCATACGCATATCGACATACTGGTATTAGACTCATGCGAATGTTATTTCGATCCTCTATTCGTCTTTTCTTTATGAATGCCAAACAGAGCATCAGGGGCTACTGTCTATGCGGTAATATTTTTATATATTTTAAATACATACCTCAAAGCCTGTTAGAAGGCTGGCACAGGCTTTAGGCAGTCCGCTCTTGGCGGACTGAACCTTCTGGATCACTGCACTCATAATAGTGCGGTGCTCCTCGTCGATGGAGGTGCCGTTAAGCACCTCCAGCAAATGATCCGGTGCCTCCGGTTGGACGGAGGTCACCGGCACGGTAGGCTTGCCCCTCTTAGTGGGGGGCCGCCTGCCGGAGTCCGGAACCACTGGAGGTTCCGGTGCGGTATTCAGCCTAGGGACGAACTTGGAGCCCTCGGGAGCCTTGCTCCCTTTGCACCTGTAGTCCGGAAGGTCTCCTTGTGGCGCCTCCAGGACTACCTCCCCTCGGCTTGGTGCCCTTTTTTTAATATATGCTTGGTGCCCTTTGAGACAACACCTCGGCGTTGTCCGTAGGGTGAGGGATGGAGGCGGTCGGAAGTGATCCTCCGTTGCTCATGGCTGACGGGTCCAAAGAACCGCTCGACGAGGATACGTCAATGCGAACCCGGGACGGACTGCATAATCGTGTCCGGCGTTAGAAGAAGCTGTGCAATTAAATGGTTCCACGAGTTACTCTGGTGTGCGAATACTTACGATCTCGCCAGGGGCTTGGCCCTGGGTGGCCACTCGTCTTCACTGTCGGCGGCGGTGGCGGAGTAGTCTGAAGGGAGAGTCCTTCCCTTCTTGGACCCTCCGGCCTCCCCAGTTGGGGCGGCCTTCCTCTTCCTGTCTTCCCCGGCTGGAGGGGAAGAACCTTTATCTGCCTCCTCCTCGTTTTCACGGGACGAGTGCGTCTCAGAATTATCGGACGATGAGTCCGACAACACCTGGCGCCGGGAACTCTTTCGGGTTCTCGTGGCCTTCTTCTTAATCTTCTTCTCCGGCACCTCGTAAGGCGCCGGAGTCAGCATCTCCATCAGGAGAGCGTCGGTGGGGTCTTCGGGCAAAGGGGCCGGGCAGTCAATCTGCCCCGATGTCTCCACCCATTCCTGTCAAAGGCGTGGAAGCTTAGATCCCGCACATAGTTAAACTATATGAACACCCTATAAGAGATAAAATAGCTTACCGCGCTGGCTTGGCGCTTCGAGCTGAATCCGCGATCCTCGGTAAGGGGAGGGGGGACCTTGGCGCCCTTAAATAGCACCTTCCAAGCATCCTCGTGTGTTGTGTCGAAAAGTTCGCTTAGAGTTTGGTGCTGGGCCGGGTCGAACTCCCACAAGTTGAACGCTCGTTGTTGACACAGGAGGATCCGGCAGATGAGCATGACCTGGACTATGTTGACAAGCTTGAGCTTCTTGTTCACCATGTTTTGGATACAGGTTTGGAGTCCAGTCACCTCTCCCGGACTACCCCAGGGCAGGCCCTTCTCTTTCCAAGAGGTGAGCCGCGTGGGCATTCCAGATCGGATCTCGGGGGCCGCTTCCCATTTGGGGTCACGCGGCTCGGTGATGTAGAACCACCCTGATTGCCACCCCTTTATGGTCTCCACATAGGAGCCCTCGAGCCATGTGACGTTGGGCATCTTGCCCACCATGGCGCCTCCGCACTCCGCCTGCTGGCCGCCCACCACCTTCGCTTTAACATTGAAGGTCTTCAGCCATAGGCCAAAGTGGGGCTTGATGCGGAGGAAGGCCTCACACACGATGATAAACGCCGAAATGTTGAGGATGATGTTCGGGGCCAGATCGTGGAAGTCCAGGCCGTAGTAGAACATGAGTCCCCAGACGAATGGGTGGAGAGGAAATCCAAGTCCGCGGAGGAAATGGGTGAGGAATACTACCCTCTCATGAGGCCTGGGGGTGGGGATGAACTGCCCTGCATCTGGGAGCTGATGTGCGATATCCTCGGACAAGTATCCGGCTCCCCTCAGTTTCTTTATTTGTCCCTCTGTGACGGAGGAAACCGTCCACTTGCCTCCCGCTCCGGACATGGTTGGAGAAGGTTGAGGAAGAGAATGTGTACTTGGGCGCTGGAGCTCGAGTGTGCGAGACTGGATGAGCAAAGGAGGAAGAAGGCGTGGGTGGAAAAAGGTGGATCCTTATCCCTTTAGATGGGCGGACGAAAGCATGCGTACCCACCAGCCTGGTAAAAGTCGCTTATCCCCCAAGCACCATAATTGATGGCGCGGTTGGGTTACCCACGTCCGTATTGATGAGAATCCCGCGATAAGGGGGCACGATCTCTACTTCGACAAGACGTGCCGAGGAAACCACCTCGCGAAACGTGCTAAGGTTGGCTGTAAAAAACGATTCGAATAAAGGCTTGGCTGTGGTGTGATGTCACATTACGGAATACGTCAGCAGATTACATTTGTGGAAATACTATTCTCTCTACGGAGGTATGTGGAAACTTGTTTTGCAGAGCCGGATACGATCCTCATGTTCAAAATCTTCTATGAAGTGTTCGGAGGAGGAACCCGCCTTGCAATGCCGTAGACAATCTGCACGCCGGACTCATCGTCATTGAAGCCTGGTTCAGGGGCTACTAAGGGAGTCCTGGATTAGGGGGTATCCGGACAGCCGGACTATAACATTTGGCCGGACTATTGGACTATGAAGATACAAGATTGAAGACTTCGTCCCGTGTCCGGATGGGACTCTCCTTGGCGTGGAAGGCAAGCTTGGCAATACAGATATGTAGATCTCCTTCCTTGTAACCGACTCTCTGTAACCCTAGCCCTCTCCAGTGTCTATATAAACCGTAGGGTTTAGTCCGTAGGATATAAAAACAACAATCATACCATAGGCTAGCTTCTAGGGTTTAGCCTCTCTGCTCTCGTGGTAGATAAAATCTTGTACTACCCATATCATCAATATCAATCAAGTAGGACTAGGGTTTTACCTCCATCGAGAGGGCCCGAACCTAGGTAAAAACATCGTGTCCCTTGTCTCCTGTTACCATCCGCCTAGACGCACAGTTTGGGACCCCCTACCCGAGATCCGCCGGTTTTGACACCGACACTTACCATGGCAGCTTGAGCGCTAAGGGGGACCACTTGAGCATCGCTCCTCAGAGGCTCTTACTGTACCTCGGGCCGCACACCTCCTGGCCTTGACCAAGGCACGTGACCTGGCATACCAGCGACGGCTGTAGCCTGCCTAGGGACCAGTACCTGTCAGTGTAGAGCAACAAGCTATCGCGAGGGAAGAAAGGGGGACCGAGCCTTAACGGGACATGCGTTTACCAAATTTTCATAACAGGGAAGATGAGCGCAAAAGACATTACAGACCCTTTACACGCCCCCATGGGGTACTTCATGATTCTTCGCAGGGAACAAAAGCTAGAACTAAGAGGGATCTTATCTACATCCTCCCACGGCGGACGCCTTCACCAACAGTGGGCCACGGGAGGCCGGCTCCAACCCCATCCAGATCAGCGGCGGTGACTGCCGAACGCCGCGACTCTGCTTCGAGCGCGGCAAGAGCTCGGGGGCACGTAGCTGTCGTCGCTCGTCTCCGGAGTCTCGTAGAGCTCAGGAGTGCTACTGGACTCTCACGGGCTGCTGCTGCTGGAGTAGCCGCGAGCGGAGCGCGCGTCAGCCTGACGCTCCTCTCTGGAGAAGCATTCCGGGCGGCTGCCCTCCGCATCAAAGACCTTGAAGAAGAGCGTGGAGGCACCATCGTACGCAAAGTGGATCGCGAGGGCGCCCCTCGCATGGCAGACCCGCGCGACCTCGCCCCAGCCGTGAGTCATGAAGATCTTGCCCATGGGGACCGCTTCGATCTCTGCTCCGGTCGCCGGAGTGTCGCAGTCGGCGTGCTGCAACCAGAGCTCGAGAGGCCCCCACGGCAGCATCACGTCGGAGAAGAACCGCGAGAAGAGGCCCCCACGGCGTGGATTCCAGGGGCGACAACGCGTGTCACCGTGGCGCGGCAACCACGGGCGCGGCGTGGGTGATGCCGCTCGTCGCTCTGTCCTCTTGAGCCCTCGGCTCGGGCGTACAAGGGTAGCAGATACCCTGGAGGAGGCCGCTCGCACCAAGGCCTCGTCACCACCTGCATCGCCGCTTCATCACGGCAGTGGATCGGCCTCTTCTTCAGCGGGAGTGGCCCCGGATCATCACGCGGGGACTTTCCCTTCTCTTCAGCGGAGAACCTTCTGGTAGGCGCCATTGCAACTGGCGGTGAAGCGAGGAGGAAGAAGCACACAAGCAAGGAAGAGATGGGCAAAGGGGGCTCCACCCCCTACACATTTATAGCAAAAGAAGGCTAACCGGCGCCTCCCATGATCGCAGGTAATGATGGTTCTCCTTGCATGTCGCAGGGACTTGTCAAGTCGTGCAGTTGCCAAGGCAGCATGGGGAAGCGGAGACGCCCATGTCCAATCAACTGCCACGCGTCAACCGAGGCCGCAGGCTTTGGGGGCCCGCTGATAACCCACAAGTATAGGGGATCGCAACATCTTTCGAGGGTAAAGTATTCAACCCAAATTTATTGATTCGACACAAGGGGAGCCAAAGAATATTCTCAAGTATTAGCAGCTGAGTTGTCAATTCAACCACACCTGGAAACTTAGTATCTGCAGCAAATTGTTTAGTAGAAAAGTAAAATGATAGTGGTGGTAGCGGCAACAAAAGTAAAGGCATCAAAAGTAATGTTTTTCGTATTTTGTAGCGATTGTAATAGTAGCAACGGAAAAGTAAATAAGCGAGAACCCGTATATGGAAAGCTCGTAGGCACCGGATCAATGATGGATAATTATGCCGGATGCGGTTCATCATGTAGTAGTCATAACATAGGGTGACACAGAACTAGCTCCAATTCATCAATGTAATGTAGGCATGTATTTCGTATATAGTCATACATGCTTATGGAAACGAACTTGCATGACATCTTTTGTCCTACCCTCCCTTGGCAGCGGGGTCCTATTGGAAACTAAGGGATATTCAGGCCTCCTTTTAATAGAGAACCAGAACAAAGCATTAGCACATAGTGAATACATGAACTCCTCAAACTATGGTCATCACCAGGAGTGGTCCCAATTATTGTCACTTCGGGGTTGCCGGATCATAACACATAGTAGGTGACTATATACTTGCAAGATAGGATCAAGAACTCACATATATTCATGAAAACAAAATGGTATCAGATCTGAAATCATTGCACTCGGGCCCTAGTGACAAGCATTAAGCATAGCAAAGTCATAGCAACATTAATCTCAAACCCTAACAAAACTAACTCGATGACATGATAAATCTCATCCAACCCATCACCGTCCAGCAAGCCTACGATGGAATTACTCACGCACGGCGGTGAGCATCATGAAATTGGTGATGGAGGATGGTTGATGATGACGAGGGTGACGAATCCCCCTCTCCGGAGCCCCGAACAGACTCCATATCAGCCCTCCCGAGAGGTTTTAGGACTTGGCGGCGGCTCCGTATCGTAAAACGCGATGATTTCTTCTCTCTGATTTTTTTCTCTCCGAAAGCAGATATATAGAGTTGGAGTTGGTGTCGGAGGGCATCTAGGGGGGGCCACGAGGTAGGGGCGCGCCCCCCACCCTCGTGGACAGGGTGTGGGCCCCCTGGCCTTCATCTTTGGCGAGGATTTTTTATTATTTTTTCAAAGATGTTCCGTGGAGTTTCAGGTCATTCCGAGAATATTTGTTTTCTGCACATAAAACAACATCATGGCAATTCTGCTGAAAGTAACGTCAGTACGGGTTAGTTCCATTCAAATCATACAAGTTAGAGTCTAAAACAAGGGCAAAAGTGTTTGGAAAAGTAGATACGATGGAGACGTATCAACTCCCCCAAGCTTAAACCCTTGCTTGTCCTCAAGCAATTCAGTTGACAAACTGAAAGAAAGAACGAAAAACATTTACAAACTCTGTTTGCTCTTGTTGTTGCAACTATGTCAAGCCAGCATTCAAGTTTTCAACAAAGATCATAACTAACCACATTTGCAATAATTCTCAGGTCTCATAATTACTCATATCAATAGCATAATCAACTAGCAAGTCATAATAATAAATCTCGGATGACAACACTTTCTCAAAACAATCATATATGATACAACAAGATGGTATCTCACTAGCCCTTTCTGAGACCGCAAAACATAAATGTAGAGCACCTTTAAAGATCAAGGACTAACTAGACATTGTAATTCATTGTAAAAGAGATCCAATCATAGTCACACCCAACATAGATTAATAACGATGAATGCAAATGACAGATGTGCTCTCCAGCTAGTGCTTTTTAATAAGAGGGTGAGGACTCAACATATAAGTAAATGGATAGGCCCTTCGCAGAGGGAAGCAGGGATTTGTAGAGGTGCCAGAGCTCGGTTTTGAAATAAAGATAAATTGTATTTTGAGCGGTATACTTTCATTGTCAACGTAGCAACTAAGAGATGGCGATATCTTCCATGCTAAACACATTCTAGGAGGTCCCCAAACAGAATGGTAAAGTTTATACTCCCCCTCCACCAACAAGCATCAATCCATGACTTGCTCGAAACAACGAGTGTCTCCAACATACATCAGGTCCCAGGGGGAGTTTCGTTTGCAATTAATTTTGATTTAGTTTGCATAAAGCATGGGACTGGGCATCCCGGTGACCAGCCATTTTCTCGTGAGTGAGGAGCGGAGTCCAGTCCTCTTGAGAATAACCCGCCTAACACGGAAGATAAGGACAGCCTTGGTTGATACATGAGCTATTCGAGCATACAAAACAGAATGTTTATTTGAAGGTTTAGAGTTTGGCACATACAAATTTACTTGGAACGGCAGGTAGATACCGCATATAAGAAGGTATAGTGGACTCATCTGGATTGGATGCACAAGCAGTATTCCTGCTTAGTACAAGTGGAGGCTAGCAAAAGACTGGGAAGCGACCAACTAGAGAGCGACAACAGCCATGTACATGCATTAAAATTGATAAACATTGGATGCAAGCATGAGTAGGATATAATCCACCATGACCATAAATATCGTGAAGGTTATGTTGATTTGTTTCAACTACATGCATGAACATGTGCCAAGTCAAGTCACTTAAATCATTCAAAGGAGGATACCACCCCATCATACCACATCATAATCATCTCAATAGCATGTTGGCACACAAGGTAAATCATTATAACTCACAGCTAATCAAGCATGGCACAAGCAACTATGATCTCTAATTGTCATTGCAAACAAGTTTATTCATAATAAGCTGAATCAAGAACGAGGGACTCATCATATTTACAAAAACAAAAGAGGTTGAGTTCATACCAGCTTTTCTCATCTCAGTCAGTCCATCCTATATCATCATAATTGTCTTTCACTTGCACGCCCGAACGATGTGAATAATAATAAGAGTGCACGTGCATTGGACTAACTGGAAGCTGCAAGCATTCAATAAACAGGAGAAGACAAGGCAATACGGGCTCTTGGTTAAATCAACAATAATGCATATAAGAGCCACTTCAACGATCAAATTATGGTCTTCTCCTACTGACCCCCGAAGAAAAGAAAAGAAATAAAAACTATTTACACGGGAAAGCTCCCAACAAGCAAAAGAAGAACAGGAAATATTTTTGGGTTTTCTTTTTAATTACTACTACTACAGTAGAAAAATAAACTACTACTAATTTTTTTTGTTTTTTCTTAAGGTTTAACAAACACACAAGAAGAAAGCGGGAAAAAGGAAATAAACTAGCATGGATATTACAGTGAAAGAGTATGAGCACCGACATCTAGCAATGAGTGTGTGTGAACATAAATGTAATGTCGGTGAGAAATACGTACTCCCCCAAGCTTAGGCTTTTAGCCTAAGTTGGTCTATGGCCAGGGATAGCCTGGCGGATACCCGTAGGTGTAGCTGGGGTCGTACTGCGACGAAGAGTAGTTGGGATCATACTGTGATGAAGAAGACTCTGACTGCCACTGGCGTACAGTCATCTCTGGATCCCAAGAATAAACAGATTGTCATGGAGGCTCATCTTGTGGTTCCGGTTCCGGGGTGGTGCAGGGTTTTTGTAAGCTTGAACAGCAGCCCACGTAACGAGATAGGTTCCTACAAAATTAAACAAAGAAGGAGCAGGCAATGTAATAGTTTTAGGATAATGTTTATCAAAGTATAACTTATATTTGAGCTCTCCATTCCTGTCCTGAACAAGAAAATCATGGGCTATCATGCTCTTATAGTCTAGATAAGCATTAGGCAGCATTTTTTCTTCTTTCTCATAATGCCTAATAGCTATGTTAAAATGTGCAGCAAGGCGAGAAGCATAAATGCCTCCAAACATGGGGCCTTTAGTACGGTTCAGACTCAACCTTCTAGCAATAATTCCGCCCATACTAACAGTGTTGTCGCGGTATAAAGCATGGAAGAGAATAATAATACCAGGAACACTAAGGTTCCCACAGTTCCCACGACCAATCAAGCATCGACTAGCAAATAAAGCAAAATAGCGTAACACAGGAAAATGTATGCTAGTGATTCTCGCATCAGAAACCTTCCTTGTTTCTCCCAGAGAGATAAGGTTAATAAATGGTTCCAACTCTTTACAAGGTGGTTCCTCTAATATTCCATCAGGGGGTATGTTGTAGACTGCGCAAAATTCAGACAACGACATTTTCTTCACAATGTCATATAAATGAAACTCTACTGAAGGAGGTGATTTTTTAAGGAAAAAGTAGAAGTTTTGCACAAAAGTATTTGTGAGTAAGAGATACCATGGACGTTGGTCGCGGACGAAGTCAGTGAGGCCAGCATTTTCAATCAATGAATAGAAATCCTCATAAATCCCGGCCTCTCTCAAGATATTATCAGAAGGCCATTCACATGGCCGGATTTCCGCGATACGAGGCAAATTATATTTGGGCCTCTGAGTTTCTTCATTTTGTTTCTCCTTTGAGCTTTGGCTCGATGAACCCCTCAAAAGTCTCCTCATTATTTTCTGAAATAATCTGAAATTTTTAGTAACTTCAAACAAAAGTGAACCAACTTCAATAAAACTGATAGCAATTACTCCCACAAGTGCCTAGAGCCTATATCAAGCGTTAGAACTACTTGGAACCATATAAATTTGACATCCAAGCTCAAGAACATGGTCACCTATGCAGCACAAATTTGCAAAGAATAGAGCACTAGAACAAAAACTAATTGGACCAATGGAGGAGTCACATACCAAGGAACAATCTCCCCAAGCAATTTTGCGAGAGGTGCTTTGAGCAAGGAGATCGAAAATCACAGCAAAAGTGGCTGGAACTCGTGCTTCAGTTGGTTTTTCGGGTTTGTGTGAGGCAGAGGAAGAAGATGGGTGCTGGGATAAGTGGAGGAGGGCCACCGTGGGCCCACGAGGCAGGGGGCGTGCCCTCCACCCTCGTGGTCGGGTGGCAGCTCCTCCCGCGGTAATTTTTGCACAGTAAATCCTCAAATATTCTCGAAAAAATCATATTAAATTGGCATGGCATTCTGAGGACTTTTATTTTCAGGATATTTTTATATTGCACGGATAAGCCAGGAAACAGACAGAAAAATACTATTTTTACTTTATTTCTACTAAATAACAGAAAGTATAGAGAGGGGACACAAGATTGTGCTTCTAGTTTCATCCATCTCATGCTCATCAAAAATAATCCTCTAACAAGGTTGATCTAGTCTTTTTAACAAACTCATTGCGATAATCATGAAATCGGAGAAATTTTAAATAACACTAAGTTACCTCAACGGGGATATGGACATCCCCTATAATAAGTATATCATATTTCTTTTTGATAGTAGGAAGAGGAAATTCAAAACCTCCAATTATAATCGATGGAATTTTTCCAATGCAGTTGATACTATGAACTTGAGGTTGTTTCCTCGGAAAGTGTACTGTATGCTCATTACCATTAACATGAAAAGTGACATTGCCTTTGTTGCAATCAATAACAGCCCCTCTAGTATTAAGAACAGGTCTTCCAAGAATAATAGACATACTATCATCCTCGGGAATATCAAGAATAACAAAGTCCTTTAAAATAGTAACGTTTGCAACCACAACAGGCACATCCTCACAGATACCGACAGGTATAGCAGTTGATTTATCAGCCATTTGCAAAGATATTTCAGTAGGTGTCAACTTATTCAAGTCAAGTCTATGATATAAAGAGAGAGGCATAACACTAACACCGGCTCCAAGATCGCATAAAGCAGTTTTAATATAATTTCTTTTAATGGAGCAAGGTATAGTAGGTACTCTGGGATCTCCAAGTTTCTCTGGTATTCCACCCTTAAAAGTATAATTAGCAAGCATGGTGGAAATTTCAGCTTCCGGTATCTTTCTTTTATTAGTAATGATATCCGTCATATATTTAGCATAAGGATTTGTTTTGAGCACATCAGTTAATCGCATACGCAAAAAGATAGGTCTAATCATTTCAGCAAAGCGCTCAAAATCCTCATCATCCTTTTTCTTGGATGGTTTCGGAGGAAAAGGCATGGGTTTCTGAACCCATGGTTCTCTCTCTTTACCATGTTTCCTAGCAACAAAGTCTCTTTTATCATAACGTTGATTCTTTGGTTGTGGGTTATCAAGATCAACAGCAGGTTCAATTTCTACATCATTATCATTACTAAGTTGAGCATCATCATGAACATCATCATTGCTATTTTCATTAGGTTCATGTTCATTACCAGATTGTGTTTCAGCATCATACATAGAGATATCATTTGGATTGTCAGGTGGTTCAGCAATAGGTTCAATAGAAGTTTGCACAGTTCTATCATTTTTCTTTTTCTTCTGTTTAGAAGAACTAGGAACATCAATATTATTTTTCTGAGAATCTTGCTCGATTCTCCTAGGATGGCTTTCAGGATACAAAGGTTCCTGAGTCATTCTACCAGTTCTAGTAGCCACTCTAACAGCATAATCATTTTTCCTACTATTCATTTCATAAAGCACTTCTTTTTGAGCTTTAAGTACTTGTTCTACTTGAGTGGTAACCATAGAAGCATGTTTGCTAACAAGTTTAAGTTCACCTTTAATATTAGCCATATAATCACCCAAGTATTTAATCTTATAAGCATTCTCTTTTAATTGTCTACCAAGATAAGCATTGAAATCGTCTTGCTTAAACATAAAACTATCAAACTCATCCAAGCAATTACTAGCAATTTTAGTAGGAGGGACTTCAGCTTTATCATATCTATAAAGAGAATTTACCTTTACTACCTGTGTCGGGTTATCGGGATCAGGAGGTTCTTCAGTAAATAAAGAATTGAGATCATATGTTTCTTCGACAGGCGGTATATTAAGACCATGTATTTCTTCAATAGGAGGTAAATTCTTAACATCTTCAGCTTTAATACCTTTTTCTTTCATAGATTTCGTTGCCTCTTGCTTATCTTCGGGACTGAGAAATAGAACACCTCTCTTCTTCGGAGTTGGTTTAGGAATAGGCTCAGTAATTGGAGCGGGAGCTGGCTCAGGAGGTGCCCAATTATTTTCATTCATCAACATATTATTCAATAGAATTTTAGCTTCATCCGGTGTTCTTTCCCTGAAAAGAGAACCAGTACAACTATCCAGGTAATCTCTGGAAGCATCGGTTAGTCCATTATAAAAGACTTCAAGTATTTCAGGTTTCTTAAGCGGATGATCAGGAAAAGCATTAATTAACTTGAGAAGCCTCCCCCAAGCTTGTGGGAGACTCCCTTCTTTAATTTGCACGAAGTTGTATATTTCCCTCAAGGCAGCTTGTTTCTTATGAGCAGGGAAATATTTAGCAGAGAAGTAACCAGGATCAAGAGAATTAAACCATATCTTAGCATCACCCTTTAATGAGAACGAAAATATTTTGAGTATATAAAAGTAACGCGATCTCTCATCATTAGTGAACAGGGCAGCTATATCATTTAACCTAGTAAGATGTGCCACAACAGTTTCAGATTCATAGCCATAAAAAGGATCAGATTCAACCAAAGTAATTATATCAGGATCAACAGAAAATTCATAATCCTTATCAAGAACACATATAGGTGAAGTTGCAAAAGCAGGGTCAGGTTTCATTTTATCTCTAAGTGATTCTTTATTCCATTTAACTAATAACCTCTTAAGCTCATATCTATCTTTGCAAGCTAAAATAGCTAAAGAAGATTCTTTATCAAAAACATAACCCTCAGGAATAACAGGCATATTTTCATCATCACTTTCATCATCGTTTTCAGATTCAACAATTTCTTTCTCTCTAGCCCTAGCAATTTGTTCATCAAGAAATTCACTAAGGGGCACAGTAGTATCAGGCATAGAAGCAGTTTCGTCATAAGTATCATGCATAGCAGAAGTGGCATCATCAATAACATTCGACATATCAGAACGAATAGCAGAAGCAGGTTTAGGTGTCGCAAGCTTACTCATAACAGAGGGTGAATCAAGTGCAAGGCTAGATGGCAGTTCCTTACCAACCCTCGTAGTTGAGGGATAAATTGTTGTCTTAGCGTCTTTCAAGTTCTTCATAGTGTCCAGCAGATATAAATCCCAAGTGACTCAAAGAATAGAGCTATGCTCCCCGGCAACGGCGCCAGAAATTAGTCTTGATAACCCACAAGTATAGGGGATCGCAACAGCTTTCGAGGGTAAAGTATTCAACCCAAATTTATTGATTCGACACAAGGGGAGCCAAAGAATATTCTCAAGTATTAGCAGCTGAGTTGTCGATTCAACCACACCTGGAAACTTAGTATCTACAGCAAAGTGTTTAGTAGCAAAGTAATATGATAGTGGTGGTAGCGGCAACAAAAGTAAAGACAGCAAAAGTAACATTTTTGGTATTTTGTAGTGATTGTAACAGTAGCAGCGGAAAAGTAAATAAGCGAGAACCAGTATATGAAAAGCTCGTAGTCACCGGATCAGTGATGGATAATTATGCCGGATGCGGTTCATCATCTAGTAGTCATAACATAGGGTGACACAGAACTAGCTCCAATTCATCAATGTAATGTAGGCATGTATTCCGTATATAGTCATACATGCTTATGGAAAAGAACTTGCATGACATCTTTTGTCCTACCCTCCCGTGGCAGCGGGGTCCTATTGGAAACTAAGGGATATTGAGGCCTCCTTTTAATAGAGAACCGGAAGAAAGCATTAGCACATAGTGAATACATGAACTCCTCAAACTATGGTCATCACTGGGAGTGGTCCCGATTATTGTCACTCCGGGGTTGCCGGATCATAACACATAGTAGGTGACTATAGACTTGCAAGATAGGATCAAGAACTCACATATATTCATGAAAACATAATAGGTTCAGATCTGAAATCATGGCACTCGGGCCCTAGTGACAAGCATTAAGCATAGAAACGTCATAGCAACATCAATCTCAGAAGATAGTGGATACTAGGGATCAAACCCTAACAAAACTAACTCGATTACATGATAAATCTCATCCAACCCATCACCGTACAGCAAGCCTACAATGGAATTACTCACGCACGGTGGTGAGTATCATGAAATTGGTTATGGAGGATGGTTGATGATGACGAGGGCGACGAATCCCCCTCTCCAGAGCCCCGAACGGACTCCAGATCAGCCCTCCCGAGATGTTTTAGGGCTTGGTGACTCCTCCGTATCATAAAACGCGATGATTTCTTCTCTCTGATTTTTTCTCACCGAAAGCAGATATATAGAGTTGGAGTTGGCGTCGGAGGGCATCCAGGGGGCCCACGAGGTAGGGGGCGTGCCCTAGAGGGGGGCGCCCCCACCCTCATGGACAGGGTGTGGGCCCCCTGGTCTTCATCTTTGGCAAGGATTTTTTATTATTTTTTCTCAGATGTTCCGTGGAGTTTCAGGTCATTCCGAGAATATTTGTTTTCTGCACATAAAACAACATCATGGCAATTCTGCTGAAAACAGCGTCAGTCCGAGTTAGTTCCATTCAAATCATACAAGTTAGAGTCCAAAACAAGGGCAAAAGTGTTTGGAAAAGTAGATACGACGGAGACGTATCAACTCCCCCAAGCTTAAACGCTTGCTTGTCCTCAAGCAATTCAGTTGACAATCTGAAAGAAAGAAAGAAATACTTTTACAAACTCTGTTTTCTCTTGTTGTTGTAACTATGTCAAGCCGGCATTCAAGTTTTCAGCAAAGATCATAACTAACCACATTTGCAATAATTCTCAGGTCTCATAATTACTCATATCAATAGCATAATCAACTAGCAATTCATAATAATAAATCTCGGATGACAACACTTTCTGAAAACAATCATAATATGATAGAACTAGATGGTATCTCGCTAGCCCTTTCTGAGACCGCAAAACGTAAATGCAGAGCACCTTTAAAGATCAAGGACTGACTAGACATTGTAATTCATGGTAAAAGATATCCAATCATAGTCACACCCAACATAGATTAATAGTGATGAATGCAAATGACAGCTGTGCTCTCCAGCTAGTGCTTTTTAATAAGAGGGTGATGAGTCAACATATAAGTAAATGGATAGGCCCTTCGCAGAGGAAAGCAGGGATTTGTAGAGGTGCCAGAGCTCGATTTTGAAATAGAGATAAATTGTATTTTGAGTGGTATACTTTCATTGTCAACGTAGCAACTAAGAGATGGCGATATCTTCCATGCTAAACACATTCTAGGCGGTCCCCAAACAGAATGGTAAAGTTTATACCCCCCCTCCACCAACAAGCATCAATCCACGACTTGCTCCAAACAACGAGTGTCTCCAACATGCATCAGGTCCCAGGGGGAGTTTTGTTTGCAATTAATTTTGATTTAGTTTGCATAAAGCATGGGACTGGGCATCCCGGTGACCAGCCATTTTCTCGTGAGTGAGGAGCGGAGTCCACTCCTCTTGAGAATAACCCGCCTAACACGGAAGATAAGGATAGCCTTGGTTGATACATGAGCTATTCGAGCATACAAAACAGAATGTTTATTTGAAGGTTTAGAGTTTGGCACATACAGATTTACTTGGAACGGCAGGTAGATACCGCATATAGGAAGGTATAGTGGACTCATCTGGAATAACTTTGGGGTTTAAGGGATTGGATGCACAAGCAGTATTCCCGCTTAGTACAAGTGAAGACTAGCAAAAGACTGGGAAGCGACCAACTAGAGAGCGACAACAGCCATGTACATGCATTAAAATTGATAAACATTGGATGCAAGCATGAGTAGGATATAATCCACCATGAACATAAATATCGTGAAGGCTATGTTGATTTGTTTCAACTACATGCATGAACATGTGCCAAGTCAAGACACTTAAATCATTCAAAGGAGGATATCACCCCATCATACCACATCATAATCATCTCAATAGCATGTTGGCATACAAGGTAAATCATTATAACTCATAGCTAATCAAGCATGGCACAAGCAACTATGATCTCTAATTGTCATTGCAAACAAGTTTATTCGTAATAAGCTGAATCAAGAACGAGGGACTCATCATATTTACAAAAACAAAAGAGGTCGAGTTCATACCAGCTTTTCTCATCTCAGTCAGTCCATCGTATATCATCATAATTGCATTTCACTTGCACGACCGAACGATGTGAATAATAATAAGAGTGCACGTGCATTGGACTAAGCTGGAATCTGCGAGCATTCAACAAACAGGAGAAGACAAGGCAATACGGGCTTTGTGTTAAATCAACAATAATGCATATAAGAGCCACTTCAACAATCAAATTATGGTCTTATCCTACTGACCCTCGAAGAAAAGAAAAGAGATAAAAACTATTTACGCGGGAAAGCTCCCAAAAAGCAAAAGAAGAACATGAAATACTTTTGGGTTTTCTTTTTAATTACTACTACTACAGCAAAAAAAATAAACTACTACTAATTTTTTTTGTTTTTTCTTAAGGTTTAACAAACACACAAGAAGAAAGCAGGAAAAAGGAAATAAACTAGCATGGATATAACAGTGAAAGAGTATGAGCACCGACATCTAGCAATGAGTGTGTGTGAACATAAATGTAATGTCGGTGAGAAATACGTACTCCCCCAAGCTTAGGCTTTTGGCCTAAGTTGGTCTGTGGCTAGGGATAGCCTGGCGGATACCCGTAGGTGTAGCTAGGGTCGTACTGCGACGAAGAGTAGTTGGGATCATACTGTGATGAAGAAGACTCTGACTGCCACTGGCTGACAGTCATCTCTGGATCCCAAGAATAAATAGAATGTCGTGGAGGCTCATCTTGTGGTTCCGGTTCCGGGGTTGTGCAGGGTTTTTGTAAGCTTGAACAGCAGCTCACGTAATTGAGATAGGGTCCTGCAAAATTAAACAAAGAAGGAGCAGGCAACGTAATAGTTTCAGGATAATGTTTATCAAAGTATAACTTATATTTGAGCTCTCCATTCCTGTCCTTAACAAGAAAATCATGGGCTATCATGCTCTTATAGTCTAGATAAGCATTAGGCAGCATTTTTTCTTCTTTCTCATAATGCCTAATAGCTATGTTAAAATGTGCAGCAAGGCGAGAAGCATAAATGCCTCCAAAGATGGGGCCTTTAGTACGGTTCAGACTCAACCTTCTAGCAATAATTCCGCCCATAATAACAGTGTTGTCGCGGTATAAACCATGGAATAGAATAATAATATCAGGAACACTAAGGTTCCCACAGTTCCCACGACCAATCAAGCATCGACTAGCAAATAAAGCAAAATAGCGTAACATAGGAAAATGTATGCTAGTGATTCTTGCATCAGAAACCTTCCTGGTTTCTCCCACAGAGATAAGGTTAATAAATGGTTCCAACTCTTTACGAGGTGGTTCCTCTAAAATTCCATCAGGGGGTATGTTGCAGACTGCGCGAAATTCAGACAATGGCATTTTCTTCACAATGTCATATAAATGAAACTCTACTGAAGGAGGTGATTTTTTAGGGAAAAAGTAGAAGTTTTGCACAAAAGTATTTGTGAGTAAGAGATACTGTGGACGTTGGTCGCGGACGAAGTCGGTGAGGCCAGCATTTTCAATCAATGAATAGAAATCCTCATAAATCCCGGCCTCTCTCAAGAAATTATCAGAAGGCCATTCACACGGCCGGATTTCCGCGGTACGAGGCAAATTATATTTGGGCCTCTGAGCTTCTTCATTTTTTTTCTCCTTTGAGCTTCGGCTCGATGAACCCCTCAAAAGTCTCCTCATCATTTTCTAAAATAATCTGAAATTTTTAGTAACTTAAAACAAAAGTGAACCAACTTCAATAAAACTGATAGCAACTACTCCCACAAGTGCCTAGAGCCTATATCAAGCATTAGAACTACTTGGAACCATATAAATTTGACATGCAAGCTCAAGAACATGGTCACCTTTTGGCTTCACCGTGAAGCCAAGCCCGAGCGCACCTTGGGCCCGGGGGCTACTGTCGGCGTTCTGGGAACGGGGGTCCCTAGACTTGCCTGCCTGCGGCCCACCGCGTGGCTAAGTCAGCGGGCCGTACGGCCCATCTCCATCAACAAGGCATCCAAGACCCTCGCGAGGGGCCAGGCCTCGCGAGGCGGACGACGCAGGACCTCCTCAGGAGTGGCCTAGCCAGGCAGGCTCACGAGGAGCGGAGGTATCAAGGCAGGGCAAACCTCACGAGGCTTTCGTGACGTGAGCCATGACGATCGGCACCAGGCGGCTGCCAGCGCGCGTAGTGTCCTTGTTTCCTCTTTGGTGCTAAGGAGGCAAGCGTAGGTGAGGAGTACCGAGGCATCAGGCAATGGTTTCCATATCGGTGCAACAAGACCAAGACCAGAAGGACGGCAGGATGGAGGTCATCGTGGAGCCCAAGACAGCGTCACCACCAGAGCATTTTGTAGGCGAAGACCACTTTTGTCAGGATAGCTTGTACTAGCTCTCCCCCTTCAAATTTGCCCGCCGATTGTTGGCTCCCTTCCCGCTCAATATTTGGGGAGAGGACCAGGGCCTATATAAGTAGAGCTAGCCACCACAGTAGGGGGGACCGAAGGGACAGTTCTCATCCACCAGTTCACCGAGCACAAGAACACCAAAACCTCAGGAGGCTGTTATTCCCCTTGTACTCTTCATCATTAGTCCAAGAGTTAATCCACCACCACCACACTAGAGTAGGGTATTACACCACAACGGTGGCCCGAACCAGTATAAATCTTGTGTCTTTCTGTGTTACGAGTTCGTCTGCGAGATCTTGGCGAGCTAGGGCATGGATTGGTAGGAGGGAAAGACTTCGGCGCACCCTAGAGTTCGAACCTTAAGGGTTTGCCGGAACCCCACATCCAACAGCACAAATCCAGAGTGATGGTAGCAAACTGTGGATAGACCCAAAACCAATGATAGCAGGCAGATAATAGCTTTAGTTAAAAAATAAAGATAATGGCTCCTTTAATGTTTGTTTGCACCAAACATGAAACTCATAGTAGACACCCGAGATTAACCAGATAGTGGACAGGTAGTACTGATTGCTGCCCCAATATGTACCCCACAACCATTTAAAAACTCAAGTTTCAGCATAAGTTTGGACCTGACTCGGAGTCTAATAGGTGAACACGAAGATAAAGTAGCATGTCATCATATTAAGCGATGCATAACGTAAGTAGAAACAAAAGAGTGCGACCTCTCTTGCGGACCCGTGTAGTCCTCAAGGTCATCTGCTTAGTTGATGATGGTAATGTAGTTGTCGTGGCTGTCGCCGGTGGGGAAGAAGATCTGAGGCGGCGAACGACAGTCTGGAGAGCGGATCCCTGCTGTGGTGAACCCTTCCCTCATTGGAGCAGCTGAGCTGGGGTGGAACACAACATCGTAGGAGCAGGACAAACCACAAAAGGTTTTCTTTGACACATATCTGTAATAGAAGTAATTGTGTAAGGGCTTGTTTGAATTTGAGAATTCTAATAATGCAGGGATAGGAAATAGAAAGGAATAGGATAGGAATGCACGTGCAAAACAGAGAACTTAAAAACACAGGATTTCTGCCAATCTGGTGTTTGGTTCACAAGAATTGGAAGATCACAGGATGCAAAGAAGCATGGTGAGATTAAGTCAAACCACAAGAAAATGTACGGCTATAATGCTATTATGCTACTATCTCTTATTCTAGTGCTTCACGAATAGGAATTTGAAAAGGAGGACAAGTGGAAATTAAAATTCCTACGGTTTTTCTTTCAACGAGACACTAAAGGAACAAATCCTACAGTTTTCCTTTGCTCCATTCCTTTGCACCAAATTCATGAAAAGTAGTATCATATGAAACTTTCCAATTCCTATGTTTTTCATTCACTTTTTCTTTCAAGCACAAGCGATTCCAGTAGGCAGGCTCGAGCAAGGAAAAGCCTACACTAAAAACTGTTTTTGTGCTACTTCTATTACTTTGGACCCAGGCCAATGCCCTACTAGCTCAACTCCTAGGGCCATCGACAAATGCACAGCTCAAACGCGCAGAGATAAATAATGATGGCGTTCAAGAGAGTCCATCACGGATAGCTAAGTTGTCCGGTACCTCGCTTCTTGTCGTATAGTAGGATAAAGTAATTGTATTTCCCGTTACTCCGTGTTGTAACGCCCATGATGCGGCTATATCTCTCACGTGTTGAGGCACGACTTAGAGGCATAACCGCATTGTAGGTTTTGTCGCAAGAAGGGTCATCTTCACACAATCCCATGTAATGAACAAGAATGGGATAAAGAGAGTTGGCTTACAATCGCCACTTCAGACAATACATTAATAAATCATACATCATTCAGAGTACACACATAGTTCGACTACGGACAAACAAATGAAAAGGAAGATAACCCCAAATGCTAGATCCCCGATCGTCCCAACTAGGCTCCACTACTGATCACCAGAAAACGAAACATAGTAACGACCAAGTTCCTCATCGAACTCCCACTTGAGTTCGGTAGCATCGCCTGCACTGGTATCGTCGGGACCTACAACTGTTTGGAAGTATGTGTGAGTCACGAGGACTCAGCAATCTCACACCCGCGAGATCAAGACTATTTAAGCTTATGGGTAGGATAAGGTAGTGAGGTGGACTTGCAGCAAGCACTAACAAAATATGGTGGCTAACATACGCAAATAAGAGCGAGAAGAGAAGCAACGTAACGGTCGTGAACCTGAAGTGATCAAGCAGTGATCCTGAAACTACTTACGCACAACCATAACACAAGAACCGTGTTCACTTCCCGGACTCCGCCAAAAAGAGACCATCACGGCTACACACGCGGTTGATGCATTTTAATTAAGTCAAGTGTCAAGTTCTCTACAACCGGACATTAACAAATTCCCATCTGCCACATAACCGCGGGCACGGCTTTCGAAGATAATACCCTGCAGGGGTGTCCCAACTTAGCCCATCACAAGTTCTCACGTTCAACGAAGTATATTCCTTCTCCCGGGAAGACCCGATCAGGCTCGAAATCCCGGTTACAAGATGTTTCGACAATGGTAAAACAAGACCAGCAAGACGACCCGATTGTGCCGACAAATCCCGATAGGAGCTGCACATATCTCGTTCTCGGGGCACACCGGATGAGCGAAGCGTACAGGTACCAACGTAACCCAAGTTGCCAAGGGATGGTCCCGCATGGTGCTCTAGTTTGGACCAACACTCAGAGGAGCACTGGCCCGGGGGGGTTAAAATAATGAGGACCCTCGGGAGCGCGACTCCCAAGGGAGAAAGGCTTAGGTGGCAAATGTTAAAACCAAGGTTGGGCCTTGCTGGAGGAATTTTATTCAAAGCGAACTGTCAAGGGGTTCCATAACACCCAACCACGTAAGGAACACAAAATCAAGGAACATAACACCGGTATGACGGAAACTAGGGAGGCAAGAGTGGACACAAAACACCAGGCATAAGGCCGAGCCTTCCACCCTTTACCAAGTATATAGGTGCATTAATTAAAATAAGAGATATTGTGATATCCCAGCATATGCATGTTCCAACATGGAACAAACTTCAGCTTCACCTGCAACTAGCAACGCTATAAGAAGGGCGGAGCGAAAGCGGTAACTTAGCCAAACAACGGTTTGCTAGGAAAGGATTGTTAGAGGCTTGACATGGCTATATGGGAGGCATGATATAGCAAGTGGTAGGTAGCGCGGCATAGCAATAGAGCGAACAACTAGCAAGCAAAGATAGAAGTGATTTCGAGGGTATGGTCATCTTTCCTGAGATCCTGCAAGGAAAAAGAACGAGTCCATGAAGAAGACAAACGGACGTAGTCGAACGAATCCTCACAACTCCGAAACGAAACCGAAGCTAACGAGAGAAGCAACCCGGAAAGAAGAAAGCAACATAGTAAACAACCATCACATAACATGGCATGATGCGCAACTGTAACACCCCAAAATTTTGACCTTGATTTATTAATTAAAATTTTGCCAGGAAATTAAAATTTTATTTTCTGGGTTTATCCTCTAAATTTCAGATCACTTGGTCCCTCTAATTTTTTTTGAGTTTTTCCTTCTAGGTGGAAACCTTTCAAAAATAATTGTTGGACATGTTTATCTCCCCAAGATCTTTTCCTTTAATCAGTGGAATTTTATTTCTACAAATTATTTTTTTTGAACTTTATTTCTTTTAAAATGGTTTTCATGAATTTTAGAGCCTCTTTTGCACTACAACCATTTGATAATTGCATTTAAAATTTTCACCACAAATTGGGGATGTCATATGATGTTTTTAAGTCACTCTTATGCAAAAATATCTTCTATTCATTGGAGATTTTGAGATCTACAACAAATTTTCAAATCTGGTCCAGTTTGCAATTTTGCACTACAACCTATTTAAATATTTCTCTAATTTTTTTAAATGTTTGGAGATGGCAGTAGATGCATATAATTCAACTTTATGCAAAAACCCACTGGTGTTCTTTGCAAAATTTGAGCAAATCATCCTCTTTTGCTCTCTGGCCCAGTTGGGTGTTTTCCACTGCAACCCTAATTATTTTTGCCCTAGTGAACATGAGCGTTTTCCTGCTTGTAGTACACCCTACCAAACCCTTAAGTCCAGGAGATTGGGTCCATTGGAATATTTTTCGTCCATGCAATTATGCCCTTTACTTTCTGTCCAGAATTGGTTTTCCCAAAAATTTACACTAACAAGTTTCTAGTCTTGACCAACTAACCTCACCACCATCACCTACTCCTAAAGAGACGCTGATCTGGAGATTTTGGCCAAGACGCTGATCTGGAGATTTTGGCCACCCCAAGAGTTGCCTAGATGCCCTTGGCATTCTGTCCAGCACCTTGAGTGCATGGACAGTTTTGGCATGATTTTATTTTAGCACCGTGATCTTGCCCCTCTGGACAAACAAGCTTGCCGACTAAGCTCCTAGCTACCCCTAACCCAGAACTGTTAACTACAAGCCTCACTCAAGCCCTCTAGCCCATGATGGCATTCCGTCGAGCACATGGCGTGCGTGCTCTGGGCGCGGCCAGAGCGCGCGTTTTGCCCGTGCGTGCGCCCGAGTCGCCGCGTCTGGATCCTGGCCTTTTCTCGCCCGCAGGGCCACGCCCTGCCCTCGCCCACGCGCCAAAACCCTCCAAGTGTCCAGTTAGGTTGTTGTGGGACTATGACATTGTTGAGTATCACACAAGGTGATGCTGCGGCCACCCTGGCGCCCTACGGCGCCACCGTCAGAGCGCCCTTGGCGGCACACCGGCGTCCATAGCAAGCCTCTGCCATGGACAGCGCCGCCCGAGCCACTCCAGCCCGCCAGCTGCCCTCTAGAACAGCTCGAGCTCATCCACGAGCCCGTTTGCTAGTGCCCATCGCCGCCACCTCACCCTGCTGCAACAGAACGGCGGTTGGCCGAGCTTATCTCCGGTCGCCGCAGAACCGATCTAGTCACGCTATAAGTAGGAGACCCCGAACTCATCCAAGCACTCAGGCGACCTCAGGGCACCCCCATAGAGCCCCCACAGTCAGCAATCGACGAGGGAAGGCCGTCTTCCTCTTCTCCGGCCAGTTCGGCCGCCGCCGCGTTCCAGTGTCGTGCGTCGCAAACAGAGCCTCCCTTGCCTTTCCAGCGCTACCACCTGACTCCCCTTGATCGTGCGGCGCCTCCCAAACCCTCAGCCTCGACCAGCAGCCACCATAGCCAATATCCCCAAATCCTCCCGAAGCCACCTCCGCCGCGGAGCTTGCCGCCGGCGACTTCCTCCACCCCCGCCAACCTAGCAACTACCGGGAGGACCACCCCAGATTGGCAGATCCATCCCCGCCCTCAGAACCCCGCGGGGAGCAGCCGTTCGTCGATGGCGATCGCCAGAGCCCCGCATCGGCTCGGCCCACAGGAGAAAGAAGAACGCGGGCGACTGGTCAAACCTGACCAGTGGGCCCAAGGGACCCACTGTCAGTGACCCAGCCCCACCGAAACGTGGCTTAAGTGGAAGCATATTCCACGGAATACATCTTCACTAAGCAGAAAGCGTAAGCCCCCCCCCCCCCCCCCCCGAAATGTCTTCTTTTTCTGTTTTTTATGAAAACAGAATGTTGACTAAACTTTGACTAGCTATAACTTTTTAAATATAAGTCCAATTGAGCTGATTCTTTTTCTGTTGCTTCTCAAATTTTGTCTAGTTTATTTTCATATTTATTTAAAAAAATTCCAAGCAACTTTTTTGTACTGTTTTGGGACTATGTGTTAATTTATATTTTCGTAAAATAGGATTTTGAAGAAGACAACTTTCAAAAAAATTGGAATGCACCCTACCTCTCCACAACTTAAAGGCAAGCATTCTGAACCCGGGCATAATATTTTTGTGGGTTGTTCGATACGGCTATAGCACCACCCTGACATGGAGCATTCGTTATTTTATGTGACGATATGATCATACGCATTGAGTGCATAATGAAAATTATTGCTGTTGGAAATGGACATGCTTGTGATAGTAATTACTCTCGTAATACCTTTCATGCCTACCGGGAGGAAGCCGGGAAAGTCTCTGTCTTGGGTAGACACAAGCTTGTCTACGGTCTTCATCGAGACGATTGTGTCCGGTACGGCATAGTGAGGCATGATGAGTGTGATTTTGTCGGTTGGTTGAAACATATTTGTTATGCTAACCATGCAAGGAATACTTAAACCTCCTGAGTCGACCGTAGATCGAGTCTTGTTCCAGTAACCCCCATACTTGTCTCGTAATACCACTTGTCCCTGCCACAGGTAGGGTACGGTTCAGTAAGTTGTCAGCCCCTTCCTAGCACACATCATACAGAGAGGCCATGGTGGAAGATACCGGAGGCCTCCGGTAGAAATGCCACCTGGTCCGGGGGCATGGGTGTTTTCGGTTGTAGCCGAAGGGGTATCTCCCCTAGTTTGCGCGCGGTATAAATTTTGCGATCCCATGCTTAACGGGTGTCGTGAGTGATTCCAGACACCGGTAAGTTAGGCTGGTGTGTGCAGGCGGGTGTGTTTTCAATCAAAAGACCGTAGACGGAATTAATCCCGATGGACTAAAGAAATCCGTTACTCGTGGGTAAAGAGTACACCCTCTGCAGAGATTATATCAATTCGAATAGCCGTATAATGGTCAAGGACTACAGTCTAGGATGGGTCAAGTGTCGGTCTTCGGAGGAAAAACTACTAAACCAGAACAAGGATCGTGACTTGTGACTCATGATGATTATGATTACTTTTATTATGGACTAACCATTTACATTATTTGAATTTTTTAGTATCCCTGGGACGGTTCTACCTCCTAGATATTCATTGTGATGATCCTTTATAAGCTCTTTATGTGGTGTCGCTCAGACGCCCGACTGTGGCATGCTTATTACTTGATTTGCTTATAAGCCCTTTATGTGGTGTCGCCCAGACGCCCGACTATGGCATGCTTATTATTTGATTTACTTATAAGCCCTTTATGTGGTGTCGCTGAGACGCCCGACTGTGGCATGCATGTTATTCATTTACCTTATAAGCCCTTTATGTGGTGTCGCACAGACGCCCGACTGCAGCATGTTTGTTACTTATTTCACTTATAAGCCCTTTATGTGGTGTCGCTCAGACGCCCGAATGAGGCATGCCTATTATTTATTTTCCTTTTGAGGCGTCGCTTCAAAGACCCGATCGGTGCAGTCTATTCCTACCCGCTGATTGCATATTCATGTTTTGTATGAAAAATCGGTTTGCGTGCATCATGGGTTTTTATTTCATGACTGACGTTGAGATCATAGCATAATTCAGAGCATAATTAGCTTTTGATATATTATACCTATGTTCTTAATGTTTGGGAGTACATTCAAAAGTACTCACTGGCTTGTCCCTGGATATTGTCTTGGCCAGATTTCTTGCATGGAGAGGAGCCCTGCGATGACAGCCTCGGAACCTAGGCAGTGATGATAGCAGACTCGCGAAGATAGGAGTTATCCAGGTCAGCTGTTTCTGTGGGAAATGGAGTCCCATGGCCACTGATGAACCTCAAACCGCTTCCGCCATCAACCACTAGAAACCATTTGTTGTACTCCTAGGCCAGAATGGTCTTGTACTAGGCCAGAATGGTCTTGTACTACATATCTTGTGTTTTGCTTGGAGTTTCTGTATCAAGTTGGTGCCTCATCAGCTAACAGTAATCCTGGGGCTGGTGAGCACAAAGGCCATTTTCTGGGAAATTAATATCCCGAAAATCCGGTCCTGACAGCAACCAAGTATGATGCATGTCCGGTTTAAAGAGGCATGGCATGGCAAAGTGCACAAACAATACTACAAGTTAAGTGGAGCACAATATGCACCACATCAATTATTTAGTTCTCTCCCGTTTATATACCCAACAAAATTAACTGTGATTAAGCATGGCAAGAGGTGAAGCATAATAAAACTATCTATTTAGGCAAGTTTAAATGAGGCCGGAAATAACAAATAACAATTCCGGAAAATCCCCATATGTCATTTAGCAATTTAAAGCAAACAACAATTTTAAACGTTTTAAATGTTATTATCATGATGCGGATGACATATGCAAGTTTTAAGCAATTTTATGGAAATGTTGACATGAGCATGATACGAGGCATTTGTCGCCATGCCAAACGAAAAAGGGTGCCACGGCGGTGAAACAGAAATGGTGCCACATCAACATCCTGGTTCCGGCAACTCGATTGAGATGCTGGTGCAAAGGAACAAGTGTGGGTGCGCCAAACATGCAGGAGTGACGGGGAGTGATTCCGGATACCGGGTGTCCCACATGTCGGTGGCATGGCTTACGGCGAACGTGCAAGAAACAATTCGGACACGGTCCAAACATAGGCATCTCATACATCACTCATGCATTCATTCACGGGCATCATTTCGGGGTTATACCTTCAAAGTGTTCCTTTTCGGAGCGGATCGGGTTCGACGGTAGTGGAAGTAGTCGTTCTCGCAATGGTAGTGGAAGTAGTGGTACACGTTTCGTAGATGTTCGGGGTCACGGCGAGGAACTTGAGGCATCGTTGAACTTGGCATCTGAGGAATGCCGTGTAGTCATACACGAGTCGTAGTTGAACTGGATGGATCCAAGGGCTCTCGGCGTCGTGGTAGTTGGCGATCTTGACGAATCCAAGTGGCACTAGGCACACACCCACGGTAGTCATTCAGACTTGGGGTTACATGTACAGGACTTGACGAATCCAGGGGTCTCGGTGGAGGCCATGGTCTCCCTGATGGCACCGTGGTGGTCTAGCAGCAGCAGCAAGGGCGTCGGGGAGGTGATGGCCGGATGTTGGGAGCAGCAGGGGAGACCGCAGAGACGAGGTCGAGGAGGCCAGGTTGGGGACGGGACTGGACGGCGGCAGCGTGCCTGCTGGTGGTGGCGATGGGCTTGGGGAGGTGCCGGACTTGCTAGATCTCGCGGGGACGAGCAAGGCGCCGCGGCACCGACCTTGGCTCAAAGAAGGCCTCGCGGTGAAGACCCCAGGAAGCAGAGAACGGGGCGACGACGGAAGGTGCTCCACTCCTCCTGGTGCTCCTCCGGCGAGGAGAGTTGGCGGTGGGGACGAGGGGTCGTGACAGCGGTGGCAAGGCAGAGGGGAACGGGACGAGGGTGCGGCGCTCCTGCTGGGCGCGGAAGACGACAGCTGCGGGCGCGGGGTCTCGCTCCTTTCTCTGGCGATGCAAGGAAGAAGGAGGGGGTCGAGGGAGAGGGGTGCTGCGAGGGAGATGGGGGCGCTGCGGGAGGGAGAGGGTGAGATTGAGAGGACGGGGATCGGCCACCCTGGCGGCTAGGGTTAGCAGCGGGGGCTTTGCCTCTAGGAGCAAATGGGTCGTCCTGCTGGGAGGACCAAGTGGCCAGCTGGGCTTCTCTTCTCTCGCTCTCTTATTTCCTTTTAGCAGAAAAGTATTTGAGAGAAGAAAAAGAAAGATAGGGTTAGGGAAATCACTTGCGCATGCGGGTAATGTTCCCGGACTCACAAAAATGTGCTTGTTCCGAGAAAATAGAAAAGGCCAAGATTGAAATATTTGAATTCAAACTCATTTGATTTAAATTCAAATGATTTTAATAGGAAGTGAGGGTTGGGAAGGTATAAAATGTTCGGATTTTTGGTGGAGCTCCGGAATATTATGAAAGAATATATGGCAAGGTTGGAGACCAATAATTAAGATAACAAAGGCATTGGGATAATTTGGAAGTGTGTTATGGTGATTTCCAAATTAAAAAATATTTAATATAGCTCCCTAATATTGGGAGGATATGTTATAAAGAGAAGTCACCCTTCCCTCGATTTAAATAGATCAACCATCTATGCCATTTATTAGTTGAGTTGAGATGCAAAGATTAATGACATGATGGCATGATGACATGATGCAATGCAAAAATAAAAGAGCAAGCACGAAAGAAACACACGGTGATCATGAAAATATGGAAGTTTTCTGAAGCGCCGGTCTCAGGGCGTCACAACACTCCTCCACTTACAAGAGATCTCGTCCCGAGATGTAAGGGTGGCGCCGGAGAGAAACGGAAGAGGAAGAGGTAAAACAAAGTTGCTTCTATGATAAACGAGTGAAACCCACAAACCTTGAGAGGTTGAACAAATCGAAAGAAAGAATACAATGGAGGTGAACGAGATTGCAAACACTGCGTTAGCAGAGAAGAACAAAGAACATGATGAGAACCAAGAGCTTAGGGGACAAGATAGACTTTGAAGCCACTCTGGTTAAAACAAGATAGAGTAGGATTAAGAATTATACAATTTGGACAGCACTCTGACTGAAAATGGAAGGAATTAACATGAACTTGAGAAGATGGGATGATACTTGATGAAATCAACAACACACTGCCTCCGGAACTATTGAAAATTTCACAAGGGGTAAGAAAGATTTCAGACCGCACTCTGGTTGAGGAAGGAGGCAAAACCTGATAAGATGAGAGAGCTCGAATGAAAACACGACACTCCGGTTAAATGGATAAGCAAGGAAAAGAACATGATCTCCAAAATGAGATGAATGGGACAAAGAAAACATCACAATGCCTTCGGGACAAATGAAAGAGTGGAATCAAGAGAACAGAGAAGAGAACAACAACTTCTATCACAATTCAATTTGAAAGAGCCTCCTTAAAAAGAAGGATTGAACGGAGTTGTTGGAAAACTAACAACGAAAAGAATAAGCTTGTAGTGGACTTATGGAAACATCTCAACATTATGAGGTGACAAACGGCCACTAAAGGAAGCCATTGATTTGAGTGAGAGCACCAAGGCGATGAAAAACTTCTTTCACCAAGAGGATAGGAGAAGACTTGGATCATTGATAAGCACCATAATAGCAACAATCCTTAGGGAAGGCTTTAGGTGAAACATGACACGAGATAAATCCAACGAAGAGATTGGTGGATTTAAAATATCCCATTCTTGACAACATGTGAATCATGAAACGCGAACTCGAATTGTCAAGAATGACATAACACCGCCTCAAATGATAAGGTAGAACGAATTGCACTTTGGAATGCAGGAAGAAGAATATTTGAGCTCCTCCAACAAGAATCTTGAGAACACTTCGAGAATGAATTAAATCCTTGATGAACCACCATGAAGAAACTCCATGAAGAACTCTGGTAATAAAAGGATGATAGAAAGAAAGAGAAGTTGAAAACACCAGGTGAAGCCTTGAAGTGATAAGATGAAGCTTTGAAATGATATAATCAAGAAAACTTGGAACTCCGGAAAGAAAGATGAATAAATGAAATAAAGAATTTTGATGAACCTCCGGAATAAGGAATTGAATTTACTCGATGAAACAAGAATAAGAATTACATTATGCTCATCCTTCACCAATTAAATAGATGACAAGCAATGAATTTGGCATACTACTTATTATCGTAGAAAGGATTAAGATAGATATGGCGCAAACTTGGGAAGATCTTCAACGAACCACTAGTAGGATTGGAAAGAACGAATGAATCTATATGATAACGAAGGAAGAGAACTCTTGAACGAACCACCATAAGAATTGAAAATGGACGAAGAAAAGATAAAGAAACACCGGGAAGAATCAAAAAATGAACGAAGATACTTGAGAGAATTTAGATACAAGTGAACGCAGAGATCCCGAGCTGATTAGATAATACTTGAATGATGCACTGGTATGATTTGGGGAACGAGAGCTGAAAGCTTGAATGAATAATTCTGAGATGATGGGCTCCGGAGAATCAAACTAAAAAGACTCCTGAAATTCTCCAGATGGGTGAAAAGAATTCTCACAATCGAAAACAATTATGAGAGGATGGCATCAAGCTAGAACCATGAATCTTGAAGAGAATGGAGCAAGATTTAAGAGAAACTCTTGTTCGGTCTTCAACTGTTGAGAATGACGATGAGAAACACCACCATGAGTTGTTGAGGCACTCCGGAATGAAAATCGGAAAGGTTGAACCAAGGATGAAAAGAATTTGAAAGATTTTGGAGAAAGACATATGGCTGATGATAACCCATTCTTAAATCAAACTTTGAAAAGAATTTTAGAAGCTCCGGGAAAACTAGAAGAGTCAGGTAAGATCATGGGAAAAGACCTGTGGGTTTGTAACGCCCTCGATGCGGCTATATCTCCCACGTGTCGAAGCACGACTTAGAGGCATAACCGCATTGAAAGCAATGTCGCAAGTGAGGTAATCTTCACACAACCCATGTAATACATAAGGGAAAGAGATACATAGTTGGCTTACAGTCGCCACTTCACACAATACATAAATAAACATTCATCATCCAGATTACACTCAAGGTCCGACTACGGAACCAAAATGAAAGGAGACTACCCCAAATGCTACACAGATCCCCGATCGTCCCAACTGGGCTCCACTACTGATCATCAAGAAAAGACACATAGTAACGACCACGTTCCTCGTCGAACTCCCACGTGAGCTCGCTTGCGTCATCTGCACTGGCATCGTTGGCACCTGCAACTGTTTTGGTAGAATCTATGAGTCACGGGGACTCAGCAATCTCACACCCGCGAGATCAAGACTATTTAAGCTTAAAGGTAGGATAGGGTTGTGAGGTGGAGCTGCAGCAAGCGACTAGCATATATGGTGGCTAACAACACAAAAGAGAGCGAGAAGAGAAGCAAATCACGGTCGTGAAGCTAGAAGTGATCAAGAAGTGATCCTAGAACAACCTACGTCAAACATAACTCCAACACCGTGTTCACCTCCCGGACTCCGCCGAGAAGACACCATCACGGTTACACACGCGGTTGATGTGTTTTAATTAAGGTCAACTTCGGGTTTTCTACAACCGGACATTAACAAATTCCCATCTGCCTCATAACCGCGGGCACGGCTTTCGAAAGATAATACCCTGCAGGGGTGTCCCAACTTAGCCCATTATAAGCTCTCACGGTCAACGAAGGATATTCCTTCTACCGTGAAGACCCGATCAGTCTCGGAATCCCGGACTACAAGACATTTCGACAGTAATAAAACAAGTCCAGCAAAGCCGCCCAATTGTGCCGACAAATCCTGATAGGAGCTGCACATATCTCGGTCTCAGGGCACATCCGGATAAGTCAAGCTACGAGTAAAACCAGGCCTCGAGTTTCCCCGCGGTGGCCCCGCAGGCTGCTCGGTTCGGGCCAACACTCGAAGGAGCACTGGCCGGGGGGGGGGGGTTAAAATAAAGATGACCCTCGGGCTCGCGAAAACCCGGGGGAAAAAGGCTTAGGTGGCAAATGGGAAAACCAATGTAGGGCCTTGCTAGAGGAGTCTTATTCAAAGCGAACTGTCAAGGGGGTCCCATAAATCACCCAACCGTGTAAGGAACGCAAAATCAAGGAACATAACACTGGTATGACGGAAACTAGGGTGGCAAGAGTGGAAAAAAACACCAGGCATAAGGCCGAGCCTTCCACCCTTTACCAAGTATATAGATGCATTAATTAAAATACAAGATATTGTGATATCCCAAAATAATCATGTTCCAACAAGGAACAAACTTCATCTTCACCTGCAACTAGCAACGCTATAAGAGGGGCTGAGCAAAGCGGTAACATAGCCAATCAACGCTTTGCTAGGACATGGATGGTTAGAGGCTGACATGACAATATGGGTGGCATGATATAGCAAGTGGTAGGTATCGCAGGATAGGCATAGCAAAAGAGCGAGCATCTAGCAAGCAAAGATAGAAGTGATTTCGAGGGTATGGTCATCTTACCTGGAAGGTTCTCAGAGTTGTCGAAAGCTTGATCCTCGTAAGCGTTCTCAATAGGTTCCTCGTTCATGTACTCGTCTCCCGGCTCTACCCAAGGCAAGAACACAAGCAAAGGAACAACTATCAACCACGATGCAATGCGCAATCAACATGATGCAAAACATGGCATGATATGCGAGATGTGGTATGCAATGCATATGCGTGCGCCGGAAGGAAAAAGATGAACAAGGAATAATCTTGGCAAACCAAGTATGCCATTGGAAAGGTGAGGTGATTTCGGTTGAAATCGATATAAAGATCACCGGAATCGGATGCACGGTTTGCAATTGAAAACAAAACAAGAATGACATATTTCTGCGTTAAACAACATGATGCCACTTAGCATGCAACACCACAACAGGTTCAAACAAGCATGGCAAAAGTGCAAAACATAACAGGTTCGCAGACTTTGTGAAAATAACATGCCAGAATTTAACATTAGGATGACATGTTTAGAGCAAGGAAACAACCTGACACAGGAAAAGGACATAGCAAAATATGGCATGGCATGAATCTACTCAAAGCATTGAACAAAAGTCCCTTACTGACCATGAGCCAAAAATGACCAGAAAATATAATAACACCCATGTCAATTAAGCAAGTTTCGTTACAGGTTTCAGACTTAGCAGAAAACTGGACATGTCAAAAACAGATAACAAGTAGGCATGTTTACGAGCTCGATGCACTCACTACAGAGCATTTCATGATAAACTAAGCATACACCCACCAAGAGGACATGGCATAGAAGCTACAAATGGCAAGAATAACATCATATCATGTAAGGATCAACTACAACAAGCTTGGCAAAATCGAATAACATGTAAACAATCTGCCAGTAACATTTTATAGCAAAAGTAGAGCTCGATTGACTCAAGCTATTCACTCCATAATTACTAATAAAGGCATGAATGGATAGAGAAAATCCATATGTTCAAAACACCCTTATTGATGATGCTCAAAAGAGGCATAGATCTCTCTGAAACAACATGAACACATGGCATAAAAATAACAGCAGGGAATTACTTAGTGAAATTACTTAGTCCCTGAAATCAGCAACAATATGTACCCTAGTTTGCATGCTTGTGCTAGTCACCACAAAGATCACAAAAATACACGGCATACACCCCTGGAAATATAGCATGGCATATTACAAAACACATGTAGGACTCCAGTTCATAGGATGCACACATCAATCATGGCAAAAATGACAATAGTGCATCTACTCAAACAGATCTGAAACTAACATCACATAGCCCTCTTCTAACAGCATTTCGGGCATCAATATGAGCTCAAATGAGAATGATGCAATGAGATGAAATGATGTACTCATCGAGGCGAACAAATTGATATGCTATACGCCCAAAACAGAGTCACGGATGCAGAGATATAGCATGTCAAAGTTAGCATAAAAATTAAGGAGGAGAGGGAAAAGTCAGCCGAGTCCAGATCTAGGGTTCCTCGCGGGCGCGCGAACCGAGGCCGGATCTTGAGCTCGCCAGAGATGCTGTACACCAGAGCTCGCCGGAGGAAGGGGAAGGCCGGCCCGGGGCTCGCTGGAGTGGCGTCCGGAGCGCGGGGCCCGAGGGGCACGGCGACGGAGGCGGTGGCGAAGCGGCGCGGCGGTGCCGGCCACCGGAGCGGAGGGAGGCGGCGGTGCTCGGGCGTGGGAGGCTAGAGTCGGGCGGCGGTTCGGATGGGCTTGCGGGGGCTGCGGCTGGGCCGAGCGGGCCCGCGCGGTCGACGGCGAAGTGGGGCGCGGCCCGGGCGACGTGGCGGCTCCCGGTTGGTCGGCGGCGGCGGCGGACAACGTCCGGCTCGCCCGGACGTGTCCGGCGGCGGGGGGGGGGGGGAAGCGGGGCTAGGGTTAAGGTGCGAAATGATCCGGAATTGGAGGGGGAGATGCATATTTATAGGTATGAGGGGCTAGGAGGCTCCAAATCGAGCACGGTTTGCGGCCACACAATCGTGATCGAACGGCGATGGACATGGGAGTGTCTTAGATGGGTTATTGGGATGTTTTGGAGGGGTTTTGGGCTGCAACCCAAAAGAGGCTTTCGCGGTTACCTGGTTAACCGTTGGAGTATCAAACGACCTCCGAATGACCCGAAACTTGACAGGCGGTCTACCGGTGCTATACCAAGACCGCTTGGCAAACCTCGGTCCATTCCGAGAAAGTTTAATACCCGCTCACGGAAAAAGGTAAAAGGGGACGCCGGGGAACATAGGAGCGCCGGATTGCAAAACAGACAACGGGGAAAATGCTCGGATTCATGAAACAAACACGTATGCGAATGCGATGCACATGATGACATGATATGAAATGCATGACAAGGACAAAATGCAAAATGACGGGAAACCCAACCACGCAGGGAATATCATATCACATTGCCGAAAATGGCAAGAGTTGGAGTTACAAATATGGCGAGTTACATCTGGGGTGTTACAGGGTTAGGTCCCACTCAAAAGATACACCGTTGAACGATTTAAAAGAGAGATTGCGCCGGTTGACCTAAATGGCTTGAATGAGATAGCATCCTCAAAAGAACTTGAGTGAATTGAAATGGAAACTTGAATCGTCTGAGATATCTTCTTCACTCTGGAACAATTGAATAGCGAGAAGTGGATGATTAAGAGGTGCACCGGTATGAGAAAAAACATTTGAAACAAGGAAAAGATATGATCGACAAAGCTTGAATTTAATCCACTGGAGAAGAAATAGAATGAATAATGATGAAGTTAAGGCTCCGTTAGTATCTTCCTGAGAATCACCAGATAAGAACATTGACGGAAAAGAATGGAGAGACTTCCCATCTATAAGATGGATACTTGATTAAGAAATCTGAGTCCTTGAAGAAAAAGGGTAGGTGGGCGGGGAAAACAAAGACAACTTGGGGCGGATGAAGCAAACACTGTTGCAAAGAACTGAGAATTGATCTCGCGAATGTTGAAATGATCGGATCCACTTGAAAAAGAGCACGTCGATTGGAAAAGAATTGGCATGACAATCTTGATGATCAAGAAGGATTGGTATTCACATAGAAGTATGAGAACACCGCTTAGGAAAGGTATGGAATCAACACTTGACTTCGAAGCAACTCGAATACCACAATTTAAAACAAAACAAAGGATTGGCTCATGAAATAAGCCGGAAACAAACATATATAGATCCCATATCGTAACATGTGTCTGTTGGAAAGATAATCTAGGAGATACTTGAATTCCCACTTATAAACTCCCGAAACTTTCTGGTTATGCAATCAGGTGTTGGGGATACAGGGGACGCAATATATCTCACCCAAATTAACAATACCTAGATCAAGTTGTATCCATCCATCAACACATAACCAAGAAAACTATGGAAATCGTGTACCTCAACCTTCAAAAAGAATCCGTTATGCGAGTTATGGTAATACTCCCGAACTCCCGCCCAGTACAGGGTGGCGTCGAGGTGATCTCACCAACAACTGCATAAAAAGAGATTTTCAATGTCAACGAAACTCAGGTATTCCAGAACTGCGATGATAAAATTGTGATGACAACACCTCGGAGCTCAACTCCCCAGGACACTGCCACAACCCTTAAACGTCAGGAGGCACCAAGAACAATGTTTTCGTCACAAAACCATCGAAACGATTACAAGATACCCACGTGATCCTAAAAAAATTTAGTGAAATTTGAGGAGAGGAAAGTCAAAACATCTACATCAGGAGGCCTCACCAGAGCGACGAAGGGACTGAGGAGTAAAAAGAATCCTACTCTCCGATATATATAATCCTAAGACTCAAAACATTTTTTACTAGACTCAACAACATCAGCGATTTGATCAAGCAGGGGGCTCCTAAGTCGGGGATGGCTCTGATTACCAGCTTGTAACGCCCACGATGCGGTTATATCTCTCACGTGTCGAGGCACGACTTAGAGGCATAACCGCATTGTAGGTTTTGTCGCAAGAAGGGTCATCTTCACACAATCCCATGTAATGAACAAGAATGGGATAAAGAAAGTTGGCTTACAATCGCCACTTCACACAATATATTAATAAATCATACATCATTCAGAGTACACACATAGTCCGACTACGAACAAACAAATGAAAAGGAAGATAACCCCAAATGCTAGATCCCCGGTCGTCCCAACTGGGCTCCACTACTGATCATCAGGAAACGAAACATAGTAACGACCAAGTTCCTCGTCGAACTCCCACTGAGTTCGGTAGCATCGCCTGCACTGGTATCGTCGGCACCTGCAACTGTTTGGAAGTATGTGTGAGTCACGAGGACTCAGCAATCTCACACCCGTGAGATCAAGACTATTTAAGCTTTTGGGTAGAATAAGGTAGTGAGGTGGAGTTGCAGCAAGCACTAAGCAAATATGGTGGCTAACATACGCAAATAAGAGCGAGAAGAGAAGCAACGCAATGGTCGTGAAGCTAGAAGTGATCAAGAAGTGATCCTGAATGTACTTACGCACAACCATAACAGAACAACCGTGTTCACTTCCCGGACTCCGCCGAAAACAGACCATCATGGCTACACACACGGTTGATGCATTTTAATTAAGTCAAGTGACAAGTTCTCTACAACTGGACATTGACAAATTCCCATCTGCCACATAACCGCGGGCACGGCTTTCGAAAGATAATACCCTACAGGGGTGTCCCAACTTAGCCCATCACAAGCTCTCACGGTCAACGAAGGATATTCCTTCTCCCGGGAAGACCCGGTCAGGCTCGGAATCCCGATTACAAGACGTTTCAACAATGGTAAAACAAGACCAGCAAGACCACCCGACTGTGCTGACAAATCCCGATAGGACCTGCATACATCTCGTTCTCAGGGCACACCGGAGAGCGAAGCGTACAGGTACCAACGTAACCCAAGTTGCCAAGGGACGGTCCCGCACGATGCTCTAGTTTGGACCAACACTCAGAGGAGCACTGGCCCGGGGGGGTTAAAATAAAGATGACCATCGGGAGCGCGACTCCCAAGGAAAAAAGGCTTAGGTGGCAAATGTTAAAACCAAGGTTGGGCCTTGCTAGAGGAGTTCTATTCAAAGCGAACTGTCAAGGGGTTCCATAACACCCAACCGCGTAAGGGACGAAAAATCAAGGAACATAACACCGGTATGACGGAAACTAGGGCGGCAAGAGTGGAACAAAACACCAGACATAAGGCCGAGCCTTCCACCCTTTACCAACTATATAGGTTCATTAATGAAAATAAGAGATATTATGATATCCCAACATATCCATGTTCCAACATGGAACTAACTTCAGCTTCACCTGCAACTAGCAATGCTATAAGAAGGGCTGAGCGAAAGCGGTAACTTAGCCAAACAACGGTTTGCTATTAAAGGATTGTTAGAGGCTTGACATGGCAATATGGGAGGCATGATATAGCAAGTGGTAGGTAGCGCGGCATAGCAATAGAGCGAAAAACTAGCAAGCAAAGATAGAAGTGATTTCGAGGGTATGGTCATCTTGCCTGAGATCCCGCAAGGAAGAAGTATGAGTCCATGAAGAAGACAAACGGACGTAGTCGAACGAATCCTCACAACTCCGGAACGAAACCAAAGCTAACGAGAGAAGCAACCCGGAAAGAAGAAAGCAACATAGTAAACAGCCATCACATAAACATGGCATGATGCGCAACCAAGTATGATGCATGTCCGGTTTAAAGAGGCATGGCATGGCAAAGTGCACAAATAATACTACAAGTTAAGTGGAGCACAATATGCAACGAGTTGCATATTGATAAAACACCACATCAATTATTTAGTTCTCTCGCGCTTATGTACCCAACAAAATTAACTGTGGTTAAGCATGGCAAGAGGTGAAGCATAATAAAACTATCTATTTAGGGAAGTTTAAATGAGGCCAGAAATAACAAATAACAATTCTGGAAAATCCCCATATGTCATTTAGCAATTTAAAGCAAACAACAATTTTAAAGGTTTTAAATGTTATTATCATGATGCGGATGACATATGCAAGTTTTAAGCAATTTTATGGAAATGTTAACATGAGCATGATACGAGGCATTTGTCGCCATGGCGGAAGGAAAAGGGTGCCATGGCAATGAAACGGAAATGGTGCCATGGCAACATCCCGGATCCGGCAACTCGATTGAGATGCTGGTGCAAAGGAACAAGTGTGGGTGCGCGAAACGTGCAAGAGTGACGGGGAGTGATCCCTGATACCGGGTGTCCCACATGTCGGTGGCATGGCTTACGGCGAACGTGCAAGAAACAATTTGGACACAGTCCAAACATAGGCATCTCATACATCAGTCATGCATTCGTTCACAGGTGTCATTTCGAGGTTATACCTTCGAAGCGTGCCTCTTCGGAGCGGATCGGGTTCGACGGTAGTGGAAGTAGTCAATCTCGCGATGGTAGTGGAAGTAGTGGTACACGTTTCGTAGATATTCGGGGTCACGGCGAGGAACTTGACGCATCGTTGAACTTGGCATATGAGGAATCCCGTGTAGTAGTACACGAGTCATAGTCGAACTTGATGGATCGAAGGGCTCTGGGCGTCGTGGTACTTGGCGATCTTGACGAATCCAAGTGGCACTAGGCACACACCCACGGTAGTCATTCAGACTTGGGGTTACATGTACAGGACTTGACGAATCCAGGGGTCTCGGTGGAGGCCATGGTCTCCCTGATGGCACCGTGGTGGTCTAGCAGCAGCAGCAAGGGCGTCGGGGAGGTGATGGCTGGATGCAGGGAGCAGCAGGGGAGACCGCAGAGACGAGGTCGAGGAGGCCAGGTCGGGGACGGGACTGGACGGTGGCGGCATTGCCTGCTGGTGGTGGCGATGGGCTTGGGGATGCGCCGGACTTGCTGGATCTCGCGGGGACGAGCAAGGGGCTGCGGCACCGACCTTGGCTCAAACAAGGCCTCGCGGTGAAGACTCAAGGGAAGCAAGGAACGGGGCAACGACGGAAGGTGCTCCACTCCTCCTGGTGATCCTTCAGCGAGGACAGTTGGCGGTGGGGACGAGGGGTCGCGATGGCGGTGGCGAGGCAGAGGGGAACAGGACGAGGGCGTGGCACTCCTGCTGGGCGCGGAGGACGACAGCTGCAGGCGAGGGGTCTCGCTCCTTTCTCTGGCGATGCAAGCAAGAAGGAGGGGGTCGAGGGAGAGGGGCGCTGCGAGGGAGATGGCGGCGCCGCGGGAGGGAGAGGGTGGGATTGAGAGGATGGGGATCGGGCACCCTGGTGGCTAGGGTTAGCAGCGGGGGCTTGGCCTCCAGGAGCAAATGGGTCGGCCTGCTGGGAGGACCAAGTGGCCAGCTGGTCTTCTCTTCTCTCTCTCTTATTTCCTTTTAGCAGAAAAGTATTAGAGAGAAGAAAAAGAAAGATAGGGTTAGGGAAAGAACTTGCGCATGCGGGTAATTTTCCCGGACTCACAAAAATGTGCTTGTTCTGAGAAAATAGAAAAGGCCAAGATTGAAAGATTTGAATTCAAACTCATTTGATTTAAATTAAAATGATATTAATAGGATGTGAGGGTTGGGAAGGTCCAAAAATGTTCGGATTTTTCGTGGAGCTCCGGAATATGATGAAATAATATATGGCAAGGTTGGAGACCAAGAATTAAGATAACAAAGGCATTGGGATAATTTGCAAGTGTGTTATGGTGATTTCCCAATTAAAGAAATATTTAATATAGCTCCCTAATATTGGGACGATATGTTATGAAGAGAAGTCACCCTTCCCTCGATTTAAATAGATGAACCATCTATGCAATTTATTAGTTGAGTTGAGATGCAAAGATTAATGACATGATGGCATGATGACATGATGCAATGCAAAAATAAAAGAGCAAGCACAAAAGAAACACACGATGATCACGAAAATATGGAAGTCTTCTGAAGCGTCGGTCTCGGGGCGTCACACGTGTGCTCAGTGGACAATATATATATATAACATGTAGAGTAAAAAAGATATGCAACAAGTGTACAAACTCTTTGGTGAAGCCATGTCGATCTCAGCGTGATTGGGTTGGCCGGTGAGGATGCTCCGACTGACTTGTCTGTCGGAGGAGGGGAAGAAGATCTTAGGCATCTGGAGATGGAGCCTAAGGTACTGCTCTGTTGTGATGGAGGGTTTCGTCGTTGGAGCAGCTCCAGTGAGTTGTACGATGCCGAGGCTGAAGCAGGACAAGAGAGACAACGTTAACCTGAGTGGAATTCTAATAGCATCTCCAATAGATGATGTAAAATACATAACCAAAAAGTGCTAGATGTATACATATGCCGCTCATCTCTGAACTTAACTGTCGAAACTGAATTTAACTGTCGAAACTGAACTTAACTATCGAAACTGAATTTTGCTGTCGAAACTGAATTTTACTATCGAAACTGAACGCACTAGAGGTGAGGCTACATGTTAGTCGACTGACTTTTTCATCTCTGGTCAGTCGATTTTGCAGCTGTTGGATTCGAAATCAAGGGTCTGCAGTTCATCTTCAACCTCCACCCCCTAAGGCGCCAACCACCACTGGCCAAAAAGCCGCCCCCGCCGCCCGCAGCTGGCGGTGCGCCGCCCCGCCCGCCCCGAAAACACTCCCCACCGCCGGTCCGCCGCCACCCCGACCATCCCTGTAGGCCCCCCGTGCTGAGCTTTTTCTTCGGCGATCCCCACACCACCGCCCCACCACTGCCGGCGACCACTACTCCCACCCTGAACCCTAAGATAGATAGTGGGGTTCCTCTCCGGCGAGCCCTCCTCCCTACTGTGGCTGGTTCTTCCTTAGCTCCGGCGAGCCCCCCACCCCCTGAAAATCGACTGACCCAAAAGTCGATTCAGTCGACTGAAGTGTGGGGCTTCGCTGGTTTTGCCGGCCTCGGTGTATGAATGGGTGGGCGGATGGGATGGGAATGGGGAACCATGGCTTAGGGACGCACTTGTCCGAAATGTGGGGTAAGTTACAAAAGTACCCCCACCAATTTGAGACGGTTCTTTCGGTTCAGGGGTATCACGGGCATTTCGTGTGTCGGGATTTCATAGGAGGTGGGAGTTTTCGCGCACGTTGTAATTTTGGAATAGCAAGGCGCGGGTTGAGATGGAGGGAGTTGTCGAAGCACAACGAGACAAAGATATATCTTAAATATTTCGGGCTAACAAGGTGCGGGTTGAAATTTCTGGACAAGCCTAACGTGTACTGTACCAAATCAATTCGCACTACAAATGTCATTCAAAACTTTGAATTCATGTTATGTTCAATTAAAATATTTCACTACGTGTATAATGCATGCAACCTAGTACTGAAATGAACATTTTAGTGCATTCCAAACGTATATACTACCGCTTCAATATGAACTATATTTGAATTCGTTTCTCTATTTGAATAAGATCTACAATAATGATTGTTGTGAAGTCAAAGCATTTGAATTCGTTTCTCTATTTTAATAAGATCTACAATCGTCATTATTGTCAAGTTAAACCATCGTTTGTGTATTATCTTCACAGCACACCACATGATTAGTCTCGAGTTACATATGAACTATGTGTACTATATGAACTCGAACTCGATTTTTTGAATCCACTTTATGTTGATTTCAAATCATAGTACATTTCAAGCTCTAGCTAGATCTTCACAAACTAAACCATGTCTCATATGTATAATGTGTTTATCACATTAAATATGGTTCCCCGCCCCCTACGCCTACAAGTATTTAGATGTGAGTTGCAAACACCACACATTACCACAAATTCAAATAAAATGTGAGAATGTTCGGTATATAGTATTGTTTAGATTGTTCGATAGTAGTAAGCTGCAAACGCCACATATTATCACAAATTCAAATAAAATGTGAGATTATTCGATGTATAGTATGGTTTAGATTGTTCGGCGTTTAGCTGTGAGTTGCAAACGCCATGCATTATCACATTATGGTATAACATGTGCAAAACCACAAAATGCGTATCATCGCTATATTCATGCATGCATATGTTTAAGACGCTATGATCTCCTGTTCAAATATATGAATCCACTTTCATATCAAATTATGATCTTTGTTAGTCTCTTACACCCACACAATCCTGTAACCTTTGTAGCTACCACTAACTTTCTCTCGTGCATGCACACGCCCTCCTCGCCCTCCCCCTCCCTCAGCATTCTATCCATCGCGCACATTCATTTTTTTCTTTAGGTCGTTCTCCCACAGTCTCCACAACTCCTTTCCGACACACACCGATCGATAAACCTCTCCAGCGATGTCTGCCTACAACATACACACGCACCTTCAATCTCCTCCTTTATGTGTCCTTGCCTCGTGTCTCTCATACGGTCCCACACACGTGTAAACTCTCGCCCCTCTTTTCATCGATCTCACAACCGCACACTCCTCCCCCTATCTAGCTAGTAGCTGGGCCTCTCGCACCACCTCCTAGCTCCATTCTCTCTGTCTATCCGTCTCGCCAGGCCTTATTTGCCTCTAACAAATGGACGTACACCGACCGATCTCCCGCTATACATATAGCTAGCTAGGTCCTTATAACTCGTTCTTTCCCACGCATCGATCGATCTACCTCATTAGTTATGTCTCTCCCTTCCTACGACAAACAACAATTGATCTATCGATCTATTTAGGTTTGCTTACAAAACACGTGGTTCACCTTCATCATCCATGGATGTGTCTCGACAAATTTATCACGCACAGGCACACACAGAAACACATCCCCACTCTTATTGATAATATTGTAGTTCCACCCTCAGTTTGTCTAGTAGGCCTCTCCCTCCATCTTCGAGAAGCAATTCCATCACCCATCCAGCACTCTCCCCTCTCCCTCCCTCTCTCTCCTCTCTCTCTCTTTCTCTCTCTCTCTCTCTCTCTCTGTGTGTGTGTGTCCCATCCTATTTCCCGTCCTTCAGTTATGTCTGGATGTCGACCGATCTCCCTCAAGACATAGCTGGGTCTCTCCTTCTCAACACATATACAAGTCGTTCTACCTCTATAGTTAGGCCTCTGCCTACTGTCGGTGTCAAAACCGGCGGATCTCGGGTAGGGGGTCCCGAACTGTGCGTCAAGGTCGAATGGTAACAGGAGACAAGGGACATTTTATTTTACCCAGGTTCGGGCCCTCTCGATGGAGGTAAAACCATACTCCTGCTAGATTAATATTGATGATATGGGTAGTACAAGATTAGATCTACCACGAGATCAAGGAGGCTAAAACCCTAGAAGCTAGCCTATGGTATGATTGTGTATGATGATGGTTGTCCTACGGACTACAACCCTCCGGTTTATATAGACACCGGATAGGGTTAGGGTTATACAGAGTCGGTTACATTGGTAGGAGATCTTGAATATCCGCACACCTAGCTTGCCTTCCACGCTAAGAAAAGATCCTTCCGGACACGGGACGAAGTCTTCAACTTTGTATCTTCATGGTCCTGGAGTTCGGCTGAAGGTATAGTTCGGCTATCCGAACACCCCCTAATCCAGGACTCCCTCAGTAGCCCCTGAACCAGGCTTCAATGACGACGAGTCCGGCGTGCAGATTGTCTTCGGCATTGCAAGGCGGGTTCCTCCTCCATGTTCTTCAAAAAGATTGTAAACACCACAATATAGTGTCCGGCTCTACAAAATAAGTTTCCACATATTGCCATACAGAGAATAATATTGACACAAATCAAATCTGCTGACGTATCCCACAGTGTGTCATAACACTGCGGCCAAGCCTTCTATAAATTGTTTTCATCG
Source organism: Aegilops umbellulata (assembly GCA_032464435.1). Lineage (NCBI taxonomy): Eukaryota > Viridiplantae > Streptophyta > Magnoliopsida > Poales > Poaceae > Aegilops > Aegilops umbellulata. Next base: position 150,564,102 of record CP136058.1, on the reverse strand, counting down.
TTCCACCTCAGCCCGTATAGCGAGGCGGTTTCCTTGGCACGTCTTGTCGAAGCAGAGATCGTGTGCCCCCCTCTAACGGGATTCTCATTAATACGGATGTGGGTAACTCAACCGCGCCATTTACCACGGCGTTTGGGAGGCAAGTGAGTTTTATTAGGTAGGTGAGGACGCCTAACCGTACCTGCTTATATAAAGGGATAAGGATTCACCCTTTTAACCTACGCCTTCTTCCTCCTTTGCCAATCCATCTCTCGTGCACTCAAGCTCCAGCGCCCAAGTCCGCCCTTCTTCCTCAACCTTCTCCAACAATGTCCGGAGCGGGAGGCAAGTGGATGGTCTCCTCCGTTACGAAGGCTCAAGTAAAAAGGCTAAGGAAAGCCGGATACTTATCCAAGGATATCCCGCATCGGCTTCCTGATAAGGGGCAGCTTCTTCCTACCCCAAGGCCCCATGAGAGGGTGGTTTTTCTCCCCCACTTCCTCCGCGGACTGGGCTTTCCACTTCACCCATTTATCCGGGGGCTCATGTTCTACTACGGCCTAGATTTTCACGATTTGGCCCCGAACTTCGTCCTCAACATCTCAGCGTTTATCGTCGTGTGTGAGGCCTTTCTCCGCGTCCGCCCCCACTTCGGCCTCTGGCTCAAGACCTTCAACATCAAGCCCAAGGTGGTGTCCGGCACCCAAGCGGAGTGCGGAGGTGCTATGGTTGGCAAGATAGCCAACGTCCTCTTGTTCAATGGCTCCCTCGTGGAGTCCCTAAAGGGGTGGCAGGCAGGGTGGTTTTACATCATCAAGCCCCGCGATCCGAAATGGGTCGCGGCCCCTGAGTTCAGATCCGGACCCCCCACGCGGCTCATGTCCTGGAAAGATACAGGTCTGTCGTGGGGCAACGAGGAAGAAGTGACTGGGCTGCAAACATGCATCCAGTCCCTGGTGGACAAGCCAATTCGGCTTGCCAACATAGTCCAGGTCATGCTCGTTCGCCTAATCCTCCCGTGCCAAGAACGGGATTTTGCATTGTGGGAATTCGACCCGGTGCAGCACCAGACCCTCAGTAGGCTCTTCGACACGACATATGAAGACGTCTGGAAGGTGCTAACCAAAGGCGCCGAGTCCCCCACATCCGCCTCCGAGGACCGCGGATACAGCTCGCAGCGTATCGCCGGCGAGGTGAGCTATCTATACCTTTGACAGGTTCGTTAAGCTCTTCTTCATAGATTATCTCTATGCGGGATCTAAACCCCCTTTTACCTTTGACAGGCTTGGCTGGAGATAGCCGGACCAATCAAGTGTCCGGCCCCTCTGCCCGAAGACCCGACCCCAGCTCTCTTGGTGAAGCTAATGGCTCCGGCACCTTACGTGGTGCCGGAGAGGAAGGCCAAGAAGAAGAAAACCACCGGGAATCGAAAGAGTTCCCGCAACATGGTGGTGTCGGACTCGTCGTCCAACGAGTCCGCAACGCCCTCCTCTCGCGAAAACGAGGAGGAGGAACAAGGAAGCTCTCCCCCTCCAGCGAGGGGAGCAAAGAAGAAGAAGGTTGCCCCAACAGGGGAGGCCGAGGGGTCAAGGAAAAGGAAGACCCCTCCGCCGGACTACTCCCACGACGCCGAAGAGGGCGGAGAGGAGTGGCCGGACAGGACCAAGCGTCCGGCGAAATAGTAAGTATTTATATACCGGAGTAACTCATGATACCCCTTTTCTTTGTGTGCGGCTTTCCCTAATATCGCACACATTTTATGCAGCCCGCCCCGGGCCGAACTCGACGACTCGTCGAGCGGCTCCTTGGATTCGTCGGACGTGAACTCTGTTCCGCCCGCGGTCTCCCCCCGCGGGGCAGACGACGCCGAAGTGGCGCCCCGCCAAGCTTCAGGGCGGGCGGAGATGGTCCTGGAGGAGCCACAAGGCAATCCTCCGGACCCTAGGAGTGAAGGGGATGAAACCCTCCAGGGCTCCAAGTCCGGCTTTGTGCCGGACACCGCGCCTGACTCGACAGTCCCGGTCCGCGGCGGGCGAACTCTATCCAAGAGGAGTAAGCCATCCGAGCCGGCGGCCTCCGTCCAACCGGAGGCGCCGGACAATTTGCTGGAGGTGCTTAAGGGCGCCGCCATCGACGAGGAGCACCGTACTGTTATGAGTACAGTGATCCAAAGGATTCAGTCCGCCAAGAGTGGACTAAATGAAGCTTGTGCTAACCTTCTAACAGGCTTCGAGGTAAGTAAAAATGTGCCAATTTATTTACCGCATAGACAGTAGCCCCTGATGCTCTGTTCGGTGTTCGGAAAGAAAAGCCGGATAGAGGATCTAATGATAATCACAGGAGTCTAACAAAAAAGGTCAAATATGCGTATGCAGGCTTCGCTGCTTTCCACCACCGCACTGACTGCGCAGGTGGAAGTCCTTAAAAAGGACCTCGGGTAGTCCGAGCAAGAGCTCGGCCTTGCCAAACGGCAGCTCGAGGAGAAAGAAGGTAAGAAATACCCTAAAAAAGAAAGGTGCCTATAGAGAGGCTTGATTGCAGAAAGAAATAACAGGATTGTGCTGCTTATTGTAGGGGCCACCGCCGAGGTGACAACCCTAAAGCGGGCGCTGGCTGAGGCCGAGAAGAAAACGGCCGAGGAGCGCACCGAGCAAGAGAAGCTTGGGGTCCAAGTCGGCGAGGTGCAGCAAGAGCTGCAAGCTCTCATGAAAAAACATGAGGGTTTGGAGCTTGAGGCGAAAATGCAAGCATCCGAACTCGCCTCGGCCGTCGATACCGCCAAGAATGCCAAGGCCGAAGCCCAGAAGGCCCTCCAAGAGTTGGAGGATGCGAGAAAGATAGCAGCGGGTAAGGCATTCTCAATGCAAAGTAGGAATATAAAAGTAAATTACCTATTACTTACCCGAATCCGGAGTTCTCCAGGGGCGTTCTTCGATCTTCCCCGTAGCGCATCCGACGCCGCCGCGTTCTACCGAGCTGAAGAGGGCAGCTCGACGGAGAGTGTGTTCTGGTCTCAGTATTCTGAGGCCGGACACCCTGTGCCCTTGAGCGATCAGCTGAAACAGCTGGCCGAGCTCCACAAGGCGGCCGAACAGGCCATGAAGGGCTTAATAGTTCGGCTGTAGCCTGGAGAGGCCCTGCCTGGGAGCAATTTCGGGCTGCTGCGACGGCTGGTGGAGGCCTGTCCACGGCTTGAAGTCATCAAGTGCTCCGTCTGTATTGAAGGTGCCCAGAGGGCCCTTGCCCATGTAAGGGTACACTGGGGTAAGCTGGACGGAGAGAAGCTGGTGAAGGACGGGCCGCCGCAGAGGAAGGAGCATCGCAAGCCCGAGAACTACTACAAGGATGTTCTTGCCGGAGCCCGCCTAGTCGCGGATGAATGTACTAAAGATGTAGTATTTGAATGAACTTGCTCGTTTGTATCCTGTGCGCTGAAAACTTGTTCATATGCACTAAGCAATGCTTGTTTAATTTAAAATATTATTTTCTGTGCGGCCGTTTATCAAAAATTGAGAGATGGCGAGTCGTCGGCTTCTGCCCCGATGCCACTAGTGCTGGGGTGTTCGGGATAAACCTGAGGGCTCTTGTTCCCATAGTTGGGTCCTTCGAGGGAGGCGCTCAGCACAGCGAACCAGGCAATCGGACTATAATGCTTGAACACTCTCATTTAGCCATAGAACGTTATAATTTTAAATTTCGGCGAAGCCCCTAGTTCGGAAGGCCGAATTCGGGGCGCTATCCACGCCTTTGGCCGAACATAGCCAGCTCCTCGCTTAAAGCGGCATAAGCCTTTAAGGACTCGAAAAACCTCTCGAACAGCGACCGGTCTCGCGCCTTATCATGACAGTCTGTTTTAGCTTTCTCCACTGAGGTGCTCAACCCACCTGATCTGGGGCACAATCGCAGTGGTTCTCCTAGTGCTACCTTAGCCGATAGAGCGGAACGTAAGGCACCAAAACATAGGAGCCGGGCAAACCCAACATGTGAACAAAATCATGACTCGGAGCCGATGCATATAGTGCTATAAGTTCGGGGTGCCGCACTTGTGAAAGTTTACGGACTTCTCACGACCAGATAGAAGGGTAATGAAGCCCCTGGCGTGGTTTGCCGTACCATGGTGTACGGGTGCAATCATGTTATTTAATAAACATATATATATATATATATATATATATATATATATATATATATATATATATATATATATATATATATATAAGAGGATAATGCAAAAGATAGACAAAAAGCTATGAAGTGTTTATAAGGAGGTTATTTATCAAAGCCGAACGATACAAGTAATGCGATAGGCAAAAAAGATATTAGACTATTTAAGATGTCCTGACCAGGCGCAGGCCGCGAAGTTTAGAGACGGATATATCGCTCGAAATAGAGACCACCTGAGAATTTCGGAGTGCGGCGTAGCTTTGTCTGCTTTCCTGGGTCTTGCATCGTTTGTGCGGCAACACTGCCGGACATGTATCCAGCGTATGGAGTCCCGAAAGTAAAAGAAGTGCGGCAGCCCCTAGTATGTTTGACGCCGTATCTTAGGCATGCCGTTTAATGTGCCCCTCCCCCCTGTGCCCATGGAATTTTAAGGGCATAATTGTGTACTCTAGATACTGGCTCCGTTATGGTGCGATGGCTGGGGTTGGGGCCGAATTGCTACGCTTGCTCCGAATGTGCCAAACGGTCTTGTTGCAGGTTACTCCGGGCTCGCTTTGCATTGTCCGGTTTTTTAACGGCCGGACTGGAGTGTTGCCTTGAGAGGCTGCTTTGTACTTCCGCTGCGAGGGCCGCCGTGTGCTCCTCCATACGGATGGAGCGTTCGGTGTTTCCGCTGACCGTGATTACTCCTCGAGGGCCTGGCAGCTTGAGCTTGAGATATGCGTAGTGCGGCACCGCATTGAATTTAGTGAATGCGGTTCATCCAAGCAGGGAATGATAGCCACTGCGGAACGGGACTATATCGAAGATTAACTCTTCGCTTCGGAAGTTATCCGGAGATCCGAAGACCACATCAAGTGTTATCGAGCCTGTGCAATTGGCCTCTACACCTGGGATGACGCCTTTAAAGGTCGTCCTTGTAGGCTTGATCCTTGAAGGATCTACGCATATTTTCTGCACTGTATCCTGATAAAGCAGGTTCACGCTACTGCCGCCGTCCACGACGACTCTTGTGAGGTGAAATCCGTCCATGATTGGGTCAAGAACCAATGCGGCGAAACCGCCGTGACGGATGCTAGTGGGGTGGTCCCGCCGATCGATGGTGATCGGACAGGAGGACCATGGGTTGAACTTTGGGGCGATTGGCTCCATCGCGTATACGTCCCGTAGCGCACGCTTCCTCTCCCGCTTGGGAATGTGTATTGCGTATATCATGTTCACCGTCCACACTTGTGGGGGAAACCCTTTCTGTCCATTGTTGTTCGGCGGCCTGGGCTCCTCCTCGTCATCGCTATTCAGCCCCTTGTCTTTGCGTTCGGCTCTTAACTTGCCTGCCTGCTTGAACACCCAACAGTCCCTGTTGGTGTGGTTGGCTGGCCTTTCGGGGGTGCCGTGAATCTGGCACGGCGATCGATTATCCGGTCCAAACTGGACGGGCCCTGGGTATTCTTTTTAAACGGCTTCTTCCGCTGACCGGATTTATAGCCTCTGAACCTGGCATTTACTGCCGTATCCTCATTGTTGTCGCTGCTGACGCGGCGCTTTTGCTTATTCCGGCGTGACCTGCCACTTTTATCCTTGGTATCCGAATTACTGTGCTTCTTCGATAAGTTGTTGCTGCGAGCCAGCCAGCTGTCTTCGCCCGCGCAAAAGCGGGTCATGAGTGTCGTGAGGGCTGCGATGGATTTCAGCTTTTCCTGTCCCAGGTGCCGGGCAAGCCATTCGTCGCGGATGTTATGTTTGAAAGCTGCTAGGGCCTCTGCATTCGGACAATCGACTATCTGATTTTTCTTTGTTAGGAACCGTGTCCAGAATTGCCTGGCCGATTCTTCTGGCTGCTGAATTATGTGGCTTAGGTCGGCGGCGTCCGGTGGCCGCACATAGGTCCCCTGGAAGTTGTCGAGGAATGCGGCCTCCAGGTCCTCCCAAGAACCGATTGAGTCTGCTGGGAGGCTATTGAGCCAGTGTCGGGCTGTTCCCTTGAGCTTAAGGGGCAAATATTTGATGGCGTGCAAGTCATCGCCACGTGCCATGTGGATGTGAAGGAGATAGTCCTCAATCGGTCGCGGCCGCGGCAAGGCGTTTGCCGCGGCTAGCAACCACTCTGTACCTGCGCTCCAGCACACCCACCAACGTGTCGCTCTGAGACACTTCCAGGTGTACGTGGCGGGAGGCTGTGCAGCCAGGGGTGCACTGTGGCAAGCGGCGCTGACAAGATCGCCATCGTGGAGAGCGGTGGCGTCCCTGATGGTCCCTTTTCTGCACTGTCTGGGCGACGTAGATAGGCATTTAATGCCCTTGTCCCCTGCCGTCAGGGTTAGGTATGATACACTGTACAGGTAGCTGTACCAACCGCAACACCTTTCCATTTTTACCCTTGTCTACGTTGCCACCTGTTGGAAACCCCTTGAGCATATAAAAGGAGGCCCATGCACAACGTAGAAAGGGGGGAGAGAAGAACGCTCACGCTCGGTCTCGTTAGCTGCTGGTGCATACTGTAGCACTCAGCGCTCCCGAGCAAGAACTCAATACAAACCACAAAGTAGCAGTAGGAGTATTATCTCTCCGGAGAGCTCCGAAGCTGGGTAAACTGCTCGTGTGCCTCGCCTCGATCTGCTCTTCGTGCGACCTCCGCCCCCCGCCGAACCGAAAGGGGCTCCGTCCCCATAGGTACTCGTGGATCAGTTTCCCCGATATCTTTGGCGTGCCAGGTAGGGGGCGTCGAGGTTGTGTGAACCTGATCCGACGTTCACACGAGCTAGATCTTCATCGACTCCATCGACATGCCGCCGAAGAAGAAGGCTTCGGAGGCGGCTGCTCCGTCCGCGTCGAACCCACCGCCGCCGGAGCAAACGGCTGGTGGGGAAGACGCCGGCGGAAGAACGGGCGTCGACGAGGGAGCCCACGGTGCCGCCAGGTCCAAGGACAAGGCTGCGCTGCCCATCGGCGGTGTAGCCGGCTCCCACGACGACCGAGCGTCTGTAGATGCATCGCGCCCATCTCAGGAGGAGCATCGTGGTACTCACGGTACCATACGCTCTCTGGACCCAGACCGAGTTGGCGGATCTCGGGATGCTCCAGGCCAGCATGCGCGCCAACGTGCTGGCGCGAGCGAGGCACGATCGCCTGGATGGGATATTGCTCCTTCTAACGCAGTTAGAAGTCCGAGCATATCCCGCTCCTCGCACAGTTCGCCACCGCTACCCGCCACTCCAGCAGAAGCTTTGGCGCGAGCTCAACTGCTCCTAGACTTCCCTCCAACGCCTGACAAGATCGACGACTAGAGGGCCACCATTCAGAGTCTCATCGGCTTCGCCAACGGCAACACTCCACGGCAGCCGACTACGTCGCAGCCGTGGCAAGTCAACCAGGCGCGACCCGATGGCGACAAGACCGGTGGGGGTGCAACCACCGTGCACTCTCCGCCCCGAAGGCCAATATCGCCGACTCGCCGGGTCCACCGCGACAGCGACTCCACCGCTTCATCATATCCACGAGCTCGTCACGATCAACGCCAAGTTCTTCACGAACGACAGCAAGAAGACGCTCGTACCCGCATCGAGCGCCGAAGAGAAGCGCGACGTCAGTCAGACCAGTGCGCTGGGCCCACTGTCGACATGCGTGCGCCAGGGGAACCAGGCGACCTGCCGTACGGGGTAGGTTGCCCTGCGTTTACCCGTGAGCTGCGGCAAGTCCAGTGGCCCAGCATGAAGAATTTCAAGCCAGACATACCCGAGAAGTACGACGGCAAGTTGCATCCGTCGGAGTTCCTCGGCGTCTACACCATCGCGGTGCAAGCTGCTGGGGGGCGGGACGACAAGATGCTTGCCAACTACTTCCAGCTGGTGCTCAAGCCCAACGTCAGGTCCTGGCTCATGCACTTGGCGGACAACTCCATATCTTCCTGGGCAGACCTATGCCATCAGTTTGTCGGCGCCTTTACAGGCGGCCACAAACCTCATGGACAGGAGAGTGATCTTCATCTGCTTGCCCAGAAGGAAGGAGAGCCCCTGCGCAAGTACATCCAGAGATTCAGCCATGTGCAACGCAACATCACAGATGTCCACCCTGCCACAGTCATCAGCGCGTTCCATCAGAACGTGCGTAACCGCAGGATGCGGGAGGAGATGGCGATGTGCAAGATCAGAGACGTCAGTGAGCTGTATGCCCTGGCCGACAGGTGTGCACGTGCTGAGGAAGGGAGGAATCTCCCCGGAGAGAATACAGGAACAGGAGGATCTGACAGCGAGGATGCAGCCCCGTCAAAGAAAAACCGGCGGCGGAACAACAAGAAGAGGAAAGGCAAAGATGTTCTAGTTGTTGAGCAGTCCGGCAATGAAGGTGACGCCAAGAAAGCCAAGAATGGTAGCTCCGGCAAGGAGGTTGCCGCATGCGCCAACTGCCAGGCTGTGGCGGCCGCCGACAAGCAGGACGGCACCAACAAACAGTACTGCAAGATCCACCGCACCAAGGGCCATGACCTCTAGAGCTGCAAGAAGGTCGAGCAGCTTGTCGAACTGCAAAAGGTCGAGTACGCGCGACGCGACAAGGAGAAAGCCCAAGGAGGTGCTGGAGGATCTGGTACGAAGCGCACCGGCCGGGGAGGACGCCGCGGCAAGGCCAAGCAGTGGCAAGGAGACAGACCTCCCCGCGGCCGCGACAAGGATGAAGATGACGACGACGACGAAGACATGGATGATGAAGAGACTAGTGAGCAGGAGTTCCAGAAAGCCATAGAGGTCTTGTGCGTTGACGGCGGTGCTTCTCTGCATACTTCACACCGCCAACTCAAGCAGTGGGTGCGGGAAGTCAATTCGGCAGAACCACCCGTTGAGTCACGCAAGCTTCTGAAATGGTCCAGCACGCCTATAATCTTTGATATTGAGGACCACCCTGATCGCACAACTGCGGTCGGGTGTTTGCCAATGTTGGTCTCACCAACTATCCGCCACCTCAAGGTCACTAAGATGCTAGTTGACAGCGGGGCCGGCTTGAACCTGATCTCCTCCGCTGTGCTCCGGAAACTCCAAGTCCCTGACAGCGAGCTCGAAGAGACCAGCACATTCCAAGGAATCAACCCGGGAAGGAGCAAGCCGAAGGGGAAGATCACGCTGCAGGTGACATTTGGCAGTGAGTTGAACTTCAGGACTGAGAGGATCACTTTTGACGTCGCCGATTTTCCATTGCCTTACAATGGGATTCTCGGCCGTCTAGCGCTCGCCAAGTTCATGGCGGCCTCTCACTACGCGTACAACATGCTGAAGATGCCAGGCCCGATAAGTGTCATCTTTGTCCCTGGCGACAAGAAAGATGCTCTTATCTGTGCTGACAAGATCTACCGGGAAGCAGCAGCCGCAACGGATCACGAGACACTTGCCGCTGAAGCTCCCGGGGGGAAGAAGAAGACCAAGTCCGGCAAGAGTTCTGATGCCCACTCCGGCAAGCACACCTCTTCGGAGTGCTGCGCTAACGTCGAGGACGCACCATCGAGCTCCACCGGCAAGTGTAAGAAGAAAATGGCAGCTCCGCCAGCGACCAAGAAGGTGTCCGCCAAGGAGGACGGCACTGGTGGTACTTTCACCATCAGTGCCACTCTCGACCCTAAATAGGAAAGCGCGCTCATTGCTTTCCTGCGGGCGAATGTCGATGTGTTTGCGTGGCAACCGTCTGACATCCCCGGTGTTCCCAGGAAAGTAATTGAGCACCACCTTGCCGTCTGTCCTCATGCACGGCCCGTCAAGCAGAAAGTCAGAAAGCAAGCAATGGAGCGCCAAGAATTCATCGCAGAAGAGATCAAGAATTTGGAAGCAGCAGGCGTTGTCAGAGGAGTGCTCCATCCTACGTGGTTGGCCAATCCTGTAGTCGTGCGCAAGGCAAACGGGAAATGGAGGCTTTGTATCGACTTTACCGACGTCAATAAAGCTTGTCCCAAAGACCCATTTCCCTTGCCGCGCATCGACCAGATTGTTGACTCCACGGCCGGATGTGACTTGCTTTCATTTCTTGATGCATACTCAGGATACCATCAGATCTTCATGGCAGAAGAGGATGAGGAGAAAACCACATTCATCACTCCCTGTGGCATGTACTGATTCATACGGATGCCTTTCGGTTTAAAGAATGTTGGTTCAACATTTGCAAGGGTAGTCCATACTGCTTTTGAACCGCAAATACACAGAAATGTGGAGGCCTACATGGATGATATAGTGGTCAAGAGCAGGGACAAAGCAACTCTGATTCAAGATTTAGAAGAGACTTTTGCAAATCTGCGCAAGATCAGCCTCAAGCTCAACCCCGAGAAGTGCGTGTTTGGAGTCCCTTCCGGCAAGCTTCTCGGGTTCTTCGTGTCTCAGTGGGGTATTGAAGCCAATTCCGACAAGATCAAGGCCATTGAGCAGATCGATGCACCGAAGCGCGTCAAGGATGTACGGAGACTTGCCGGCTGCGTGGCGGCTCTCAGCAGGTTTATCTCTAAGTCTGCTGAGCGCGCCCTGCCGTTTTTCAAAATTTTGAAAAAGGCAGGTCCAATGAAATGGACTCCGGAAGCGGAGGCTGCGCTGTAGGACTTGAAGAGATACCAGTCCTCCACTCCAATACATGTCGCACCTAAGCCACAAGAGAAGTTGCTGCTGTATCTGGCGGCAACCAATCAAGTGGTTAGTGCTGCGTTAGTAGCGGAGAGGGAAGCAGATGATGAGCCAGCAACCACGGCGAGCGCATCCAGCGACAAGCAGGGCGCTTCCCCGACAAGCTCTGGTCCCGACAAAGATGGATCTGCGCAGGCGCCCGAGGAGATACAGAAGAAAATGGTGCAACGCCCATTCTACTTTGTCAGTTCCCTTCTGCAGGGGGCTAGGTCAAGGTACTCTGGTGTGCAGAAATTGCTTTTCGGCCTTATCATGGCCTCGAGAAAGCTGTGCCATTACTTCCAAGCACATGAGATAACAGTTGTCACTCGTTTTCCGCTGAAGAGGATACTGCAGAATCCAGAAGCAACAGGCAGGATTGTTGAGTGGGCACTGGAACTGTCAAGCTTTGGCCTCAAGTTTGAGAGCACTTCAACTATCCAAAGCAGAGCATTGGCAGAATTCATAGCAGAGTGGACGCCAACACCAGATGAAGAAATTCCAGAAACGAGCATCCCCGTCAAGGAAACAAACAAAGAGTGGCTGATGTACTTTGATGGTGCTTTCTCGCTACAAGGTGCCGGTGCTGGCGTACTGCTTGTCGCGCCCACCGGAGAGCACCTTAAGTACGTAGTCCAGATGCACTTTCCCAAGGAGCAGGCAACAAAGAATACTGCAGAGTATGAAGGATTGCTTGCCGGTCTCAGGATCGCGGCAGACCTTGGGATCAAGAAGCTCATTGTCAGGGGTGACTCGCAGCTTGTCGTCCGCCAAGTGAATAAGAGTTATCAGAGTCCGTTGATGGAAGCTTACGTTGATGAAGTGAGGAAGCTAGAAGAGCACTTTGTCCGCCTACTGATGGAACATATTCCAAGAGCTCAGAACGACATTGACGATGGCCTGTCAAAGTGCGCAGCACTTAAGTTACCTGTGGAACCAGGGATCTTTGTGCTCAAGCTGACTCAACCGTCTGTAACGCCATCAACTGGACAGAGCAAGAAGAGGAAGTTGATTTCTGGTGACTATTTTCCGGCAGAGCTTCCCGAAGCCGCCGCCAAAAAGATCCCCAAGATCAACACCAAGAGTATTGGGGAGCAGTCTGCTCCGGCAAACCCCAGGGTTTGTTCCGTTGAAGGAGACGCTCCCGACAAGTTTTGCTCCGGCATGCTTGCCGGGGAACGTCAAGCTCCGGCTGAGCCGCAGTTTCTCGTCGTAGAAGTGGATGTTCCCACAGCAGCAGATGTGCCTTTAGTCCTTGTTGTCGAGCCACAAGATCCAGCATGGGCACAACAGATCGTCCCTTTCCTTCAGACGGGAGAACTTCCCGAAGAGCAAGAAGAAGCGGAAAGGGTAGCCCGGCAGTCAAGTATGTACCAGTTTGTCGACAACGCACTGTACAGAAGAAGACTCAACGGTGTGAAATTGAAGTGTATTCACCGGGAAGTGGACAGAAGCTGTTGGCCGAGATACATGGAGGCATATGTGGTCACCACATTGGCGCAAGAGCACTTGCCGGCAAAGCTTACCGGCACGGTTTCTTTTGGCCGACAGCCCTCCAGGATGCGACTGCACAAGTAACCAAGTGTGAAGCGTGCCAGTTTCATTCCAAGCAGATACACCAGCCAGCTCAAGCTCTCCAGACGATCCCTTTATCCTGGCCATTTTCGGTCTGGGGGCTCGACATCCTCGGCCCCTTCCCCCGAGCAGTCGGGGGCTTTGAGTACTTGTACGTTGCAATCGACAAGTTCACAAAGTGTTCGGAAGTGGAAACAGTGAGGAAGGTGACACCACAGTCAGCAGTCAAGTTCTTCAGGTCGATTGTTCGCCGCTTCGGGATCCCTAGCAGGATCATCACCGACAACGGTACGCAATTCACGAGCCGCACCTTCATGCAGTACGTCCAAGATCTTGGCGCCAAGGTCTGCTTCGCTTCTGTTGCTCACCCCAGGAGCAACGGTCAAGCGGAGAGGGCAAATGCTGAAGTGCTGCGTGGACTAAAGACCAGGACTTTCGACAGGCTGAACAGGTGCGGAAGAAACTGGATTGAGGAGCTGCCGGTGGTTCTTTGGTCGATCAGGACGACGCCAAATCGAGCCACTGGCCAGACACCTTTCGCTCTAGTCTATGGAGCAGAGGCAGTTCTCCCCACGGAACTCGTATACGGGTCACCTCGAGTGCTCGCTTATGATGAGCTTGAGCAAGAGCAGCTGCGGAAAGATGACGCGCTGCTCCTTGAGGAGGACCGTCTTCAGGCTGCTGTACGAGCTGCTCGCTACCAGCAAGCTTTGCGCCGCTACCATAGCCGCAAAGTTAACGCCAGAAGTCTCGAGGAAGGCGACCTTGTTCTTCGGCGCGTTCAGTCCGCCAAGAAATCCAACAAGTTGACGCCGAAGTGGGAAGGCCCTTACCGGGTGAAACGAGTCACTAGGCTTGGCGCTGTCCGCCTTGGGATCGAAGATGGCATTCCGGTGAGCAACTCCTGGAACATCGACCATCTTCATAAGTTTTACCCGTAAGGCGCGGTTGCCGGACCCTGTTCCGGCAACCACCTTTTGTACAAGTCTTGCCGCTGTTGCATGTAATCCTTTGTACAAAGCCAGACGCAGAACCTGAGTATAGATGAAGCGCTGGCGCCCTAAGTTATAGCATGCATGCTAGATCGAGTCTCGTCCTTGGTTAGGGTTGATAGTGCTTAGTAGCGGCTAACCCCTAGCTTAGAGGTCGGGTGTGCGTCCCTTCGCCTTTCTTTCGTTTCCCTTGGTTCGCAGGGCTCCGTATATCCTGGCCGGACCACTTGAGGACGAAAAAGAGAAGGAGGACGGACCAGCATCTGGACCCCGGCAAGCCAGTGTTGTCGGGGGCTGCAAGTACAAAGACTCACCCACGGCGAACCAGAGTTGCCGGGGGCTGCAATCTCAGATATGTTTTTCATCTCTTATCATGCATTCTCTTATGGACTGAGGTATGCGAAACCTCGTTTCTTCCTAAAAGCTACCGTGCTCCCCTAACTCTAGGCCCTAGGGCTCGTTCCTGGGGCCAGGTTTGGTCGTAGTCGCGGCAGCAAAGGGACGAAACGAGGAGCCTGAACCCGCCTCATCCCTGCCTCCGCCAAAAGCGTGAGAAAGGTCGAGCGACGTGGGAAGACGGCAGGGCCTGCTGCCGGCAAAAGAAGTGTCTATCTTAAAGATATTAAGGATTTGCTACTTGACGTGGGTTCCACCAACAAGACAAGTGACCCGGCAAGCATCCCCTTTTCACAAAAAAAAAACATTCCACTCAGGTACAGTTCATAGAGAATGAAAAACATGAATGATGGGATTACAAGTTTTAAATGCAGCTAAGGCCCGAGGGCATACAAACTAAAAAGAGATAGGGTGCCCATAATCCCTTTCTTGTCCCTCTCTTCAGGAGGTAGGTGAAGGAGGCGAAAACGGCAAAAGGGGCGCCTAGGCGAGCTACGGGTAGCAGAAGGCAGCAAGAGAACATCTCGGTGGCCGTCCAAAGGCTGGATGGTGATGGCGGCGCTGGAAGCAGGGCTCGAAGACGAGGCGGCAGGATGTCAGCACGCTATCGAGGGCGTCACGCCCACGTACTCCGACTTGACGGCCTTGCCGCCTGCCCTCTTCCTCTTCCGCAGCCTCCCTACGCCAGCCGCCCAAGGAGACGACCCCGAGAAGTTCAAGGAGCCGGCGACACGGATGATGGGGTCGCCGGTGCCGCACGGAGCGACGCCCGACACCTAGTCGGACCCGTCATCCTGCCGCCCGCTACCCCCATCGTCGCTGCCGCTGTCCCCCTCATCACTCTCGCTCGAGGAGGAGTCTTCGCTATCAGAGGAGCTCTCCACGCAGCACCTTGCCCGAGTTCCGAAGCACCCGAAGACCTTGACGGAGAGGAGACCGCCCTCCATCAGCTTAAAATGGAGGGTGAGCCCCTCCGTCAGGCGGTGGATACGGGCGAACGTCTTCCACCCTCGACCAAGATACATCACATTAGGGGCCGGGAAGTCAACGCGGACTCGCGTACCGCTGATTCCACAGCCCCTCATGTGCAGTCTCAGTGTCTTGGGCGGATCCAACTCCATCTCGCTCGCAAATGGAGTCGGGAGACGAAGGCGACGACGAGGCGGCCAACGCAGCCTAACAAAGAACTCGCAAGGGTCGTCCCCTATATGGACCGCCATGGGAAGAGGAACCGCTGGCGGAGGCGAGGCCGGCGAGCCGCCCCGTCCACCTCTTCCCCGAGCGCCTCGGCCTCGCCCTCGACCTCGCCCGCGGCCTCGCCCCCTCCCTCTTCCCCTTACGGCTGGCTCTGCCACCACGGGTGCGGGAGAAGGAGGGACGCGTTGTCTAGCGGTGACCCTCGCCGCCACCGTTGAAGGACCAGGGTTCCCTTTCTCCATGGCGAATGAGAGAGAGGGGAGCAGAAGCTGAAGGAAAGAGGAGATGAAAGAATACGGGCCTCCGCCCCCCTCCCGCTCCTTATAAAGGAACAGGGTGGGGACTCGGCCGCCCCGCTCAGCTAATCAAGAAACAGAAGGAGCAGGGAACTGGGACCGATCCGCTGCCTCGACCCACGACGGCCCGGTTTCCCACCTCCACCGTTCGCCACCCTAAGCGCATGGAAGCCGCGTGGCAGGCGTACAGAAGCGAGGTGACGGATGAGGCGACCTCTCCCCACCCCGCGATCGTGGGGGGTGGACGCCTCGAAAACCACGCCTCCACGCCTCCCTCCGTTTATGGGGAAGGCGCGAACTGCCCCTGTTTCCCCTGCTTATAAGGAGGGAGGGGGTGGACGTTTCGCCCTTGCGAATAAAGAAACCACCCATGATTTCTCCCACGACGCCGCAATTGACGCGTGCCGTTCGGGGAGGGCGCGGTGGATGCGGAGTCAGATGCGGCGTGTTCCAGGCCGCGCGTGCCCGTGCCCTGTTTTGGTCCTGGCCCAACAGCGCTCGGCACCGTGTGTGGCCCAGACCCGGGGGCTCCTGTCAGTGTACTAGAGTAGGGGTACCCTAGTATCCCGAACTTGTGCACGGGCAGTCGCAGCGCCCCGCGGCAAGGCTTGCCGGGTGACCGCCAAGGACCCCCGTGGTTCCTTTGGAGCCATTCAAGAACAAAGTATTTAAGCCAAGGAGACAAGGCCCCGGCAAGAGGAGCTTGCCGGGAAGGCCACTCAAGGCACAAAGCCCCGGCAAGAGGAGCTTGTCGGGAAGGCCAACCAAGGCATCTCAAGGAACTTGCCGCGACGCGCCACGCGTCCCGGCAAGACCCGGCGAGCGACAAGCTCCCGGACGCGGCAAGACAACGGCCGCGGCAAGGCATTTGCCGCGGCTAGCAACCACTCTGTACTTGCGCTCCAGCACACCCACCAACGTGTCGCTCTGAGACCCTTCCAGGCGTACGTGGCGGGAGGCTGTGGAGCCAGGGGTGCACTGTGGCAAGCGGCGCTGACAAGATCGCCATCGTGGCGAGCGGTGGCGTCCCTGACGGTCCCTTTTCTGCACTGTTTGGGCGACATAGATAGGCATTTAATGCCCTTGTCCCCTGTCGTCAGGGTTAGGTATGATACACTGTACAGGTAGTTGTACCAACCGCAACACCTTTCCATTTTTACCCTTGTCTACGTTGCCACCTGTTGGAGACCCCTTGAGCATATAAAAGGAGGCCCATGCACAACGTAGAAAGGGGGGAGAGAAGAACGCTCACGCTCGGTCTCGTTAGCTGCTGGTGCATACTGTAGCACTCAGCGCTCCCGAGCAAGAACTCAATAAAAACCACAAAGCAGCAGTAGGAGTATTATCTCTCCGGAGAGCTCCGAAGCTGGGTAAACTGCTCGTGTGCCTCGCCTCCATCTGCTCTTCATGCGACCTTCGCCCCCCGCCGAACCGAAAGGGGCTCCGTGCCCATAGGTGCTCGTGGATCAGTTTCCCCGACAGCCCCCGCGACTGTGGTGGCGGCGGCAGGCAAATGCTCCTCGGGAGTCACTTGGGCCGTGGGGGCTGGGCTCGCCCCAGCTATCTCGGCCAGACCTCGCGAGGATGACCGGGCAGGAGAGGCCCGTGCGTCGCGGTCACCTTTCTCCGCATGCAGAGGAGCTACGGCGGATGGAACCTCGGGAGCCCCCTTCAGCTTCTTCACCGCGGGCGCCAGCCTACCCAAGGAACGCGGACGTCAAGCCTCAGCAGCAAAACAGGAAACAAAGACAAGAGTCAAGCACTTACGGGTCGTCGCCGGTGAACTCAGGCAGCCTCCGGCCAAACTTGAAGCCTGACAGCCAGCTGGAAGGGTCAACCTCGGAAGCGGAAGGCGCGTCTGCGGACCGCCCTGGGGCCGGGGCAGACCCGCGGGAGATCAGCCCGGTCCTGTCCTTCTTTGGGATCGTGGGCGAGCTCCCGCTACCCAGCACGTCATCATCCTCGTCGTCGTCGCTCGGAGAGAGGCGGAAAGCGCGGGGCCTGCACCGGGAGAGGGGAGCCCTTGACTCTCCGTCAGTCGCCTTGGAGTCAGGCCCTCTCTCCCGCGCCCCTCTACCCTCCTCGTCGCTGGAGTCATCGGAGGACACGTCCACCGGACCCACGGGAGCCTCCGCGGGCACGGGCCTGTCCCCGCTGAAGGCAGGCATGGACTCCACCACCTGCTCCCAATCGTCGCGAAGGAACAAGGGCGTAGGAGTGCCCTCCAACCTCGCCACATCGCCCCCAACCAGAGATTGGAGCACCGCGGCCAGATCTTCGTCGCCCAAGGCCGCGGGGCTCGGGTGAGGCCTCCACATCGGAGGTGAGTACTGCCGAAGCGGAGCCAGCTGGTGCTCCTAGAATTCCCTCAGCAGCGACACGCCGGTAAGCTTCACCGCCGCCATGCTGGCCGGCCTCAGATCCGCGTCCATCCTCTCCAACACCGGCTTCGCACGGGGGCCCGTGAGTTCTGCACGGGCCCAATCACCGGAGCTCGTGGGCAGCTCCTTTGGCAAGATCAGCCGCGGGTGAATGCGCCCAGCGTCTATCAAAACCTATTTGCTCCTGAAGCCCTCGATCCTTTTCCCGGGCTTCGAAATGGCAATGGCGCCACTGTACGCGATGAAGCTCGCGCACACGGAAGGAGAACCGCGAGAGACCCGGAGGGAGAAGTAGTGGCGCAGCAAGGCCACTGAGGGCTGCACCCCTACGTGAGCCTCGCATTAATAGGCAAAGATTGCCAAGAGAAGGACGGAGTTGGGGTGGAGATGCAGAGCCTGTAGGTTGTAATGGCGGAGGACAGAGAAGAAGAACTCGGAGAAGGGAGGCACCAAGCCAGCAGCAATGGAGCTTACAAAGAGCGGATAGAAGCTGCTTCCTCGGCCCTCAGGGGTGGCGGAGCTAGCCTTGAACACCCTCGCCCCGTCAATGCACTGCGCCGCCGCCATCCGGCGCAACCGGGCGAGGCTCAACTCAGACACGTTTGGCGAGTCCAGGGCAGACGAGTACCAAGCTCCGGCCGGGGACTGACGAGGCGCCATGGCTTCTAGGTCACGCGGTCGAAGTAGATCTGGAGATTTGGAGGAAGGAAGGAGAGGCGCAAGGAAGGGGACCCGGGCAGCAACCGAGGAAGCAGAACAAGCAAAGCCGGGCGGATGCCGCTCCTTTATCAACTCGCGCAGTTGCGGGGGTGCCCACGTCCAATCAACCGCCACACGACGCCCAAGGCCGCGGGCTGTTAGGGCCCGCGGCGCTTCGCCCTTGCCCTTTCGCCTCTCAGCACGACCAAGTCCGGGCGCGCCTTAGGCCCGGGGGCTACTGTCGGCGTTCTGGGAACGGGGGTCCCCAGACTTGCCTGCCTGCGGCCTGCGGCGTGGCTCAAAGGGGGCCCAGCAAGGCCCACCTTCATCAACACAAACCCAAGACCCTCGCGAGGGGCCAAGCCTCGCGGGGCGGACGACACGGAGCTTCCTCAGGCACAGCCTCGTCAGGCTGGCTCGCGAGGAGGCGGAGAGATCAAGGCGGGGTACCTCACGAGGTGCCCATGATGCAAGCCATGATGACCAAGGGCGCCAGGTGGGCGCCAGCCCGCGCAGTGTCCTCCCTTTCCTCTTTGGTGCAAAGGGAGCAAGCGCAGGCGGGAGGATCAAGCAAAGGCACCCATTTCGGTGCAACGAGATCAAGACCAGCTCCGCGACAAGGAGGAAGTTACCATGGAGCCCAAGCCAGCGTCATCACGAGAGCCTTTGGCAGTCGAGGACCAACTTTAGTCAGGATAAGTGTACCAGATGTTCCCCTGCAAAATGGCCAATTGTTGGCGCCCTTCCCGCTCAATATTTGGGAAGAGGCCCAGGGCCTTTGCCTATAAATAGGACTAGCCACCCCCAGGGTAGAGGCATCTAGGAAGATCGGAACGTCTAGCAACCCGGCAATTAGTTAGATAGGCATCAGAGAGAGAGAAGGGCGATTGAACTCCTCCTAGTAGTTCATCCCCCAGGCCAAGAACAGACCCTCGCGAGGCTGTTCTACCTTGTAGTGTTCATCATCATCAGCCCAAGAGGCAATCCACCACACCACACTGGAGTAGGGTATTACACCACATCGGTGGCCTGAACCAGTATAAACTCTGTGTCTCTTGTGTTGTTCTTTTGGTAGTTCAGATCTTAGCAAGGCTGACGAGTACGGGTAGGTAGGAAGCATAATCTCCGCGCGCACCCCAGAGTTTGAACCTTAAGGGTCCGCCGGAACCCGAAATCCGACAGTGTCTAAAGATAACAAAACTGGGACCAACACAAATATGCTCCTTGGTTGTTTGTTCTTTGTTGCAACAGACTGTGCATCACCCTAGTACATCGGTATATGCACATGGTGCTGGTGCGTCCACTGTCCCGTGCAACTCTTTAGCTGTTGTTAATCTAAGGCCCCGTTTGGTTAAAAACTCCTTAGCCCCTACCTGCTTGGTTCCAGGGACTAAACATGGACTAGAGGTTATTAAATGACACGCTAAAAGACCATGTTACCCCTAATAATGAACTAATAGAGACAAGGCACGATGCGTGTCAGGACCGGGTTTTCGGGATATTAATTTCCCAGAAAATGGCCCTTGTGCTCACCAGCCCCAGGATAACTGTTAGCTGATGAGGCCCCAACTTGATACAGAAATTCCAAGCAAAATACAATATATGTAGTACAAGACCATTCTGGCCTATGAGTACAACAAATGGTTTCTAGTGGTTGATGGCGGAAGCGGTTTGTGGTTCATCAGCGTCTATGGGACTCCATTTCCCACGGGAACAGCTGACCAGGATAACTCCTATGTTGGCGAGGCTGCTATCACCATTATGTAGGTTCCGGGGCTGTCTTCGCAACGCTCCTCTCCATGTAAGACATTTGTCCAAGACAATATCCAGGGACAAGCCAGTAAGTACTTTGAATGTACTCGCAAAATATTCTATGATCATGTCGTCAGTCACAAAATAAAACTCCATGATGCACGCAAGTAGGTTGTTCATACAAAACATGAATATGCAACCAGAGAGTGGAAATAGAATGCACCGATCGGGTGTCTGAGCGACGCCTCGAAAGGACAATAATATAAAGCATGCCTCAGTCGGGCGTCTGAGCGAAACCACATAAAGGGCTTATACAGTAATAAATAACAAGCATGCCACAGTCGGGCGTCTCAGCGACACCACATAAAGGGCTTATAAAGTAAATAAATAACAAGCATGCCACAGTCGGGCGTCTCAGCGACACCGCATAAAGGGCTTATAAAGTAATTTATATAACAAGCATGCCACAGTCGGGCGTCTCTGCGACACCACTTAAAGGGCTTATAAAGTAATTTAAATAACAAGCATGCCACAGTCGCGCGTCTCTGTGACACCACATAAAGGGCTTATATGAGAAAAATCAAAGTGAATATCCAGGAGGTTGGACCGTCCCTGGGATACTCAATAATTCAAATAATACAAATGGTTAGTCCACAATAATAATAATCATAATCATCATGAGTCACGGGCCATGATCCATGTTTTGGTTTGGCAATCTTTCCTCCGAAGACCGACACTAAGACCGACACTTGACCCATCCCAGACTGTAGTCCCTAACCATGGACACGGCTATTCGAATAGATATGATCTCTGCAGAGGGTGTACTCTTTACCCACGAGCAACGGATTTCTTTAGTACATCGGGACTAATTCTGTGTACGGTCTTTTAATTGAAAACACGCCTGACTCGCACACACCAGCTTAACTTTACTGGTGTCTGGAATCACCCACGACACCCGTTAAGCGAAACCCTTAGTGGGGAGGCTACAACCTTGGCTAGCATGGGATCACAAAATTTATAACGCGTGCAAACTAGGGGAGCTACCCCTTCGGCTCCAACCGAAAACACCCATGCCCCCGGACCAGGTAGCATGCCTACCGGATGCAGCCGGTATCTTCCACCATGCCCTCTCTGTACGGTGTGTGCTAGGAAAGGGGTTGACAACTTACTGAACCGTACCCTACCTATGGCAGGGACAAGTGGTAGTACGAGACAAGTATGTGGGTTACTGGAACAAGACTCGATCTATGGTCAAATCAGGAGGTGAAAGCATTTCCTGCATGATTAGCATAAGAAATATGTTTCACACTGATCATATAGGATCACCACTCACCATACCCCATCATGTCCTACCGGACACAACCGTCTCGACGAAGAACCAGAGACAAGCTCGTGTCCACCCAAGACAGAGGCTTTCTCGAATTCCTTCTGGTAGGCATGGAAGGCATACGAGGGTGATTACTATCACAACCATATCAAATAACAACAACACGGAATCATCAATATGCAGTTATGAGTATGATCATATCATCGCATAAAATAACAAAACTCCGAGTCAAGGTGGTGTTGTAACTGTATCAAACAACACACAACAATATTATGCCAGGGTTCAGAATGCTTGCCTTCAAGTTGTGGATAGGCAGAGTGCATCCCAAAACTTTTGGAAGTGTTCTTCTCTCTCCATAATCGTTTTCGGGACGGAGAGGACGTACTTCTGGGTTTACGCCTCCACTTAAACTAGCGCGGGCCGGCTCGGGGTCACTGACAGTGGGTCCCTTGGGCCCACTTGTCAGGTTTGACCAGGCGCCTGCGCCTCCTTCCTCCTCTGGTCGAGCAGAGGCAGGGCTCCGGCGATCAACGCCGGCGATTGGTGGCTCCTCGCGGGCTTCCGAGGGCAGGGATGGATCTGCTGGTCCAGGGCGGTCCTTTCATTGGTCGACTGGCCGGTGGGGACGACGGGAGTCGCTAGTGGCGAGCTCTGCAGTGGACGGCGTCTCTGGAGGAATTGGGGGTTTGGGCTACGGTGGTTCCCCGTCGAAGCTGAGAGGTTGGGAGGCTCCGGACGGTCGAGGGGAAGAGGATGGAAGCATGGGAGAGGTTAGGGGCCTCGATCTTGGCCAGATTTTACCAGATCATGGCGGTGGCCGAACCTGCCGGAGATGGGGAAGGGGAGGGCCTCTGGCAAATTGGGGAGGAGGGGGGCTTCTTACTGCTCGAACGAGGCTGCTGACGAGCTTAGGCATGATCGGGAGGCTTACTTATAGCCCGGAGAGGTCGGTTCCCGCGGCTGCGGATAAGAGCGCCAGCGAACCACCGTTCTGTTGCAGCAGGGTGACGTGGAGGCGATTGGAGCTGGTTGGCGCATTCCGACGAACTCCCCACTGCTCAAGGGGGCGAGCTGGCGCGCGCGTATGGCTCGGGCGGCGCCGTCCATGCAGAGGCCTACTGTGGCCGTCCTCTAGCTGCCACGACCGACCTGACGGCAGCGCTGTGGGGCTCTAGGGGCGGCTTGGATAGTTCTGGTGTGCGGGCGAGGCCGGGGTGTGGCCCTGCGGGCGAGCAAGGGCCAGGGGCATGACGGGGCGGCTCGGCTGCGCGCGCGTGCAAAACGTGCGCTCTAGGCGCACCCAGAGCACGCACGCTACATGCTCGTCGAAATGCCAACGTGTGTTAGAGAGCTCGAATGATGCTGGCAGTAAACATGTCTAGGTTAGTGGTAGATAGGAGTTTAGTGGACAAGCTAGTTAGGCAAAGCAAGCAGGCCCAATGTGCAAACTGAAAACTATGTCAAATCTGACCATGCACACAAGGTGCTTGACAGAATGCCAAGGGCATCTAGGCAACTCTTGGGGTGGCCAAAAACTCCAGATCAAAGTCTCTTTTGATGGAAGTGATGCTAGCAAGGTTAGTTGGGCAAAACCACAAACTTGTTAGTGCAAGTTTTTGAGAAAACCAAATCTGGACAGAAAGTAAAGGGCATCATTACATGGACCAAAAATACTTCACTGGTTCCACTCAAGTAGACGAGAGAGCAAAAGAGGATGATTTGCTCAAATTTTTCAAAGAACACAAAAGGGTTTTTGCATAAAGTTGAATTATACACTACTACTAACAACCCCTAATTTTGGTGGAAGCTTTAAAGAAATATTTAAATAGGTTGTAGTGCAATTTTACAAAGTGGACCAGATTTGAAAACCTGGGGTAGAGCTCAAAATTTCCAAAAGACTAAAAGATATTTTTGCATAAAAGTGAGGTGAGAGCATCACATGACATCTCCAAATTTTGGTGAAAGTTAGAACTAATTTTATCAAAGGGTTGTAGTGCAAAAGAGGCTCCAAAACTTATGAAAAATCATTTTGAAGGAAATAAAGCTCAGGGAAAAATAATTATGCAAATAAATCCAGTGATAAAAGAAATGTTTCTTGAGAGGGTATACAGGTCCAACAATATATTTGGAAAGTTTTCACTTGGGGTAAAAACTCCATAATATCAAAGAAAAGAGTGGTTCTGAAATCAAAGAAAATCTAGAAAATAAAATTTAATTTAGCAAGGCAAAATTTTAACTAATAAATCATGGTTAAATTTTTGGGGTGTTACAACACTACCCCCCTTAAGAAAAAATCTCGTCCTCGAGATTTGCTAAGGGCTGTTTTATTTTATTTATTTATTTTTTAAAATTACTCCTATCTCAAAGTAAAAACACAAAAATAACCATCCTACTTATGTAATAAAATGAGGCTACAGTGAGTGGGCAAATAAGTGGTGCAAAACTACAATGTGGAATACTGGCGATGCGTAAAAAATCTATGGTTGGGGGAAACGAGAAATTACTACTTTGGTTACAGTAAATTTAGAATTAAATTCTAAATCCCTAAAATACGCTGGTCGTACCCGAGAGCACAGTGCTCTCCCTGGCTGACAGGTGGACCCGGGGCCCACTGTCAGTCTCTTCTTCTACCTCTGGCTCTCTCCTCTTCCTCTCTCTCGCGCGCTTTCCCGCACTTTCCCCACCGACGACGTCTAGCTCATAGGGCATCTAGGCCGTACTGCGATAGTGCGCGGCGTGCTAGCTGCCGTTGCAGCGTGCACTCACCTCGCGGGCCAGTGCGCTGTCGGCACTGCTCACGGATTCGCCTCCGAACACCGGCGATCGAGCGACGAGCGGCGCTGGTGGACATTGCCCATCGTACACCGATCTCGAGCTATAAAATGACCGAGGTGCTCCTTTCTTCTTCCTCACACCTAGCCTCGCTTCTTCTTCTCCTTCCTTCTCCTCCATTTCTGTTTGTAGGAGCTCGAGACGAGGCTCTAATGGCGGAGGTGATGCCGGACTGGTACCTTGTCCTGGCATGCGGAGGGTTGGCGGCATTGCTGGGTTTCTCCGTGCTCTTTTCATGATGATCCTCGGTGATCGTCGTGATGCTGCCGCTCAAGTGTTGGCTCTCCACGGTGGCGGTGATCATGAGGATTGGGTGCAGTGTTGGGTGCTAACTGCTGTCAGTGTGCTGTAGGCAACTTGCACCCGAATAATTTCTCCCAAATCTCTCCCTCTGATACTATGGTGCGTTAGGGAGGTAATCAGTTAGGTGTAACATGGGTACGTGGTTTTGCAATTAGTGCATGCGTTCGAGTGGTTGTGGTTGTGAGTCTGCTGCCGTGGTGCTGCGTGAATAAAAATCTATGTCATGAGGAGATATACGCTGCAACAACTCAAGGAAAAGAAATCTCCCTTCAGAATTTATCACAAGTGAAATTAGTTAATCAAAATTAACAGCAGTAAAAACTACTCACATTAATTGAAACCAATTATTTAACTCGTCGCACAAATTTAGGATACCACGCGTAAGTTGCAACACATAAAGAAATGCGGGGACAATAAACATAGCAGTGACATCTACAATGAAAACGGTGAATAGACAGGGTCCTAAGAAAATGTCTCTGGTACTGGGGCACACTCTTCTTCTATCGGGGGAAGCGGGCTGACCAGTCGATGAATGCGTCTCTCCTGGTCGGGCCTCAGTGGTCTGCCGATGGCGATCTGAGGTTTTAAATCAGCGAGGCTCTGGAGATAACCCATTACTCGCTGGGTCAAACGCTCTTGAGCGATGATATACTGGGCAAGGTTGGCCATTACTGGGTTTCTCTCAATTCGTCCACTGGGAAAAGATGCTACTTCTCCGTGTGCTACATGACTCGGGAAGTAATAATACCCCCGTTCGCTGGCATAGGGTACCGCAAATCAAAGGCGAGCAAGCGCTTCGTACGCAGCAGCTTCTATGGCCATCTGCGGAGTCGGCATGGATTTTCCCACGAAGGAGACTTCCATTGGGTCTTGGTTTGGGTTTGCGGGAGGGATGTGCACCACTGCCCAATATTTCGAGGTGGATGGGGTGATCCTCGATTTGAGCAACTCGTATTGGGGTGGATGGATAGAACTCATGGTACTGCAGGTAAAGTCCCACAATATTTTAACAAAGCTACCTGGGGTGGCATCTGGAGTTCTCAGATAAATACTACGGGTCGGCACGGCAAAGGAAATGGATGTGAGAGTTGTGCACAAGGTGAGGGATACTTGGTAAGGTCATGAGGTGGCCTTTTATATACCAGCTGGGCTGGGTCATTTATCACGGTGAGGGGCAACTAATTGTCGGTTCTGATCTATGGGGTCGGGGTCAATGTCACAGATATACATATCTCACAAAAGTGACGTATAACTGTGGGAGTCGACGGGGGTGGTTTTTGGTAGCTATGCCCGTAATTAAAAATGCAACCATACACAACCATACTTATGCATGGCTACTATTTAAAATAGGGGCGCACGAGCAGACATCATTTAGTTATGGCGATACAAGGTCACAGTTACAGGGTGAGGACATACTAAGACTCGGCATTACTCGAGTGACTTAGTCTACCTCATTAATGTCTAAGCGGGTGTGCCTTGTGGACGTCAAGGCTTCTCCAAGGGTTTCATCGTCGGGGTTTGTGGGAGGGGCTTGAGGGACTGCAGGGTCGGGATAGCGATGATGACCATCGCGGGGGTTGTTGGCCACAATCCCGTTGGAGCAGGTTCCCAAAAGGCGAGGAAGCACTTGTGGGGACACCAAAGCACCTTGGTCGATGGCTGGGGCTGACCTCAAGGACTCGATCGGTTGTCCGAACAACACGACTGGGTTGTCCGCGTCGGGCTCCTCTTCTCTTATTGCTGGGGCTCGGCGAACCAGTTCTCCACGGGCTGCGATCAGATCAAGGGTGATTTGATCGAACAGTTCCTCTGGTGCACTTACATAGCGCACAAGATGCAACAATGCAGGATCCGTCTCGTGATCTCCGTTGGCAACCTGGGGTGGCCTACCATACCTGTCACGGCTGGGGTAGTAGTAGAACGAGCGATAGTTAACTCTAGGCGACAAGTGCCAAAGTTGAACTATGGCCTCTCGAGCAGCTAGTTGGATGGCTTGTTGCTCAAAGGAAGTTGTCCTTCCAGTGAACCTGTAGGGGCGTTCTGGCGATAGACCCCTACCATAGACATGCACAGTGGCCCAGAATTGACGGCTCTCACCGCTCATGGGCCCTTGGTACACAACATATTCTGGGGGCTCTTCTAATGCAAAGGCACGGTGGGTGAGGTTTGCTAGCACGGTCACAAAACTTCCAAGGTTGGTTGCTGTGGTCTCATTGTGCACAATGGGTCCTGGCATTTTAGCTCGGTTTGGGGTAGAGGCTGTGCTGTGCTGGTTGAGGCTAGCGTGTCCTTTTTATAGAAAAAGGGGACGGAGTCTTCCTTCGCACGCTTGCGAAAGAGACAATTTAGGTGTCGGTCACTTGCGTGTGATCGACAGGCTAGGCTGATAGGTTGGGCACCGACTGCCAAAAGGTGTCGGGGTCGCTGTGTGGCTATCTTACATGAGAAGCTTGGACGGGGTTAGGTTATGGTCTGGTGGGTTGGTTAACCTGGGTTTTTCGACCTGGCTAAGATAGGATTAGCCAATGGTCAGCCTGGCTCTGATACCAATGTTGTCAAGACCGGGTTTTCGGGATATTAATTTCCCAAAAAATGGCCCTTGTGCTCACCAGCCCCATGATTACTGTTAGCTGATGAGGCACCAACTTGATACAGAAATTCTAAGCAAAATACAGTATATGTAGTACAAGACCATTCTGGCCTATGAGTACAACAAATGGTTTCTAATGGTTGATGGCGGAAGCTGTTTGTGGTTCATCAGCGTCTATGGGACTCCATTTCCCACGGGAACAGCTGACCAGGATAACTCCTATCTTCGTGAGGCTGCTATCACCATTATGTAGGTTCCGGGGCTGTCTTTGCAACGCTCCTCTCCATCTAAGACATCTGGCCAAGACAATAGCCAAGGACAAGCCAGTGAGTACTTTGAATGTACTCACAAACATTATGAACACGGGTATAATATAACGACAGTTAATCATGCTCTGAAATATTCTATGATCACGTCGTTAGTCACGAAATAAAACTCCATGATGCATGCAAGCAGGTTGTTCATACAAAACATGAATATGCAACCAGAGAGTGGAAATAGAATGCACCGATCGGGTGTCTGAGCGACGCCTCGAAAGGACAATAATATAAAGCATGCCTCAGTCGGGTGTCTGAGCGACACCACATAAAGGGCTTATACATTAATAAATAACAAGCATGCCACAGTCGGGCGTCTCAGCGACACCACATAAAGGGCTTATAAAGTAAATAAATAACAAGCATGCCACAGTCGGGTGTCTCAGCGACACCGCATAAAGGGCTTATAAAGTAATTTATATAACAAGCATGCCACAGTCGGGCGTCTCTGCGACACCACATAAAGGGCTTATAAAGTAATTTAAATAACAAGCATGCCACAGTCGCGCGTCCTTGCGACACCACATAAAGGGCTTATATGAGAAAAATCACAGTGAATATCCAGGAGATAGGACCGTCCTAGGGATACTCAGTAATTCAAATAATACAAATGGTTAGTCCACAATAATAATAATCATAATCGTCATGAGTCACGGGCCATGATCCATGTTTTTGTTTGGCAATCTTTCCTCTGAAGACCGACACTAAGACTGACACTTGACCCATCCCAGACTGTAGTCCTTAACCATGGACACATCTATTCGAATAGATATAATCTCTGCAGAGGGTGTACTCTTTACCCACGAGCAACGGATTCCTTTAGTCCATCGGGACTAATTCCGTCTACGGTCTTTTAATTGAAAACACGTCTGACTCGCACACACCAGCTTAACTTTACATATGTCTGGAATCACCCACGACATCCGTTAAGCGAAACTCTAAGTGGGGAGGCTACAACCTCGACTAGCATGCGATCACAAAATTTATAACGCGCGCAAACTAGGCGAGCTACCCCTTCGGCTCCAACCAAAAACACCCATGCCCCCGGACCAGGTACCATGCCTACCGGATGCAGCCGGTATCTTCCACCATGGCCTCTCTGTACGGTATGTGCTAGGAAAGGGGTTGACAACTTACTGAACCGTACCCTACCTAAGGGAGGGACAAGTGGTAGTACGAGACAAGTATGGGGGTTATTGGAACAAGACTCGATCTATGGTTGACTCAGGAGGTTAAAGCATTTGCTGCATGATTAGCATAAGAAATATGTTTCACACCGATCAGACAGGATCACCACTCATCATACCCCACCATGCCCTACCGGACACAACCATCTCGACGAAGAACTAGAGACAAGCT
The DNA here is from genome assembly GCA_032464435.1 of Aegilops umbellulata. Lineage (NCBI taxonomy): Eukaryota > Viridiplantae > Streptophyta > Magnoliopsida > Poales > Poaceae > Aegilops > Aegilops umbellulata. Next base: position 150,535,317 of record CP136058.1, on the reverse strand, counting down.
CGTGTCCACCCAAGACAAAGGCTTTCCCGGATTCCTTCTGGTAGGCATGAAAGGCATACGAGGGTGATTACTATCACAACAATATCAAATAACAACAACACGGAATCATCAATATGCACTTATGAGTTTAATCATATCATCACATAAAATAACGAAAGTTCAAGTCAAGGTGGTGTTGTAACTATATCAAACAACACAAAACAATATTATGCCAGGGTTCAGAATGCTTGGCTCCAAGTTGTGGATAGGCAGGGTGCATCCCAAAACTTTTGAAAGTTTTCTTCTCTCTCCATAATCGTTTTCGGGATGGAGGAGACGTACTTCTTGGTTTACTCCTCCACTTAAACCAGCGCGGGCCAGCTCGGGGTCACTGACAGTGGGTCCGTTGGGCCCACTGGTCAGGTTTGACCAGTCGCCCGCGCCTCCTTCCTCGTCTGGCCGAGCAGAGGCGGGGCTCCGGCGATCAACGCCGGCGATTGGTGGCTCCTCACGGGATTCCGAGGGCAGGGATGGATCCGCTAGTCTAGGGCGGTCCTTTCGGTGGTCGACTGGCCGGCGGGGACGAAGGGAGTTGCCGGCGGCGAGCTCTGCGGCGGACGACGTCTCGGGAGGAATTGGGGGTTTGGGCTACGGTGGTTACCCGTCGAAGCTAACAGGTTGGGAGGCTCCGCACGGTCAAGGGGAAGGGGATGGAAGCACGGGAGAGGTTAGGGGCCTCGGTCATGGCCGGACTTTACTAGATCATGGCGGCGGCCGAACCTGCCGGAGATGGGGAAGGGGAGGGCCTCTGGTTTACTGGGGAGGAGGGGGGCTTCCTACTGCTCGAACGAGGCTGCCGACGAGCTTAGGCATGATCGGGAGGGCTATTTATAGCCCGGAGAGGTCGGTTCCCGCGGCTGCGGATAAGACGCCGTCGAACTGCCGTTTTGTTGCAGCGGGGCGACGTGGAGGCGATTGGATCTGGTTGGCGCATTCCGACGAACTCCCCACTGCTTAAGGGGGCAAGCTGGCGCGCGCGTATGGCTCGGGCGGCGCCGTCCATGGCAGAGGCCTACTGCGGCCGTCCGCTAGCTGCCACGGCCGACCTGACGGTGGAGCTGTGGGCTCCAGGGGCGGCCTAGATGGTTCTGGTGAGCGGGCGAGGCCGGGTTGTGGCCCTGCTGGCGAGCAAGGGCCAGGGGCACGACACGGTGGCTCGGCTGCGCGTGCGTGCAAAACGTGCACTCTGGGCGCGCCCAGAGCACGCACGCTACATGCTCGTCGAAATGCCAACGTGTGTTAGAGAGCTCGAATGATGCTGGTAGTAAACATGTTTAGGTTAGTGGTAGATAGGAGTTTAGTGGACAAGCTGGTTAGGCAAAGCAAGCAGGCCCAATGTGCAAACGAAAAACTATGTCAAATCTGACCATGCACACAAGGTGCTTGACAGAATGCCAAGGGCATCTAGGCAACTCTTGGGGTGGCCAAAAACTCCAGATCAAAGTCTCTTTGGATGGAAGTGTTGCTGGCAAGGTTAGTTGGGCAAAAACCTGAAACTTGTTAGTGCAAGTTTTTGAGAAAACCAAATCTGGACAGAAAGTAAAGGGCATCATTGCATGGACCAAAAATACTCCACTGGTTCCACTCTCCTGGACATAAGGGTTTTGTTGGGTGGTTTACAAGCAAGAGAAAGATCATGGGCACTAGAGCCAAATAAAAGAGAGTTGCAGTAGAAAACAACCAACTGGACCAGAGAGCAATAGAGGATGATTTGCTCAAATTTTTCAAAGAACACATCAGGGTTTTTGCATAAAGTTGAACTATACACTACTACTAACATCCCTAATTTTGGTGGAAGCTTTAAAGAAATATTTAAATAGGTTGTAGTGCAATTTTACAAACTGGACCAGATTTGAAAACCTGGGGTAGAGCTCAAAATTTCCAAAAGACTAAAAGAGATTTTTGCATAAAAGTGATGTGAGAGCATCACATGACATCTCCAAATTTTGGTGAAAGTTACAACTAATTTTATCAAAGGGTTGTAGTGCAAAACAGGATCCAAAACTGATGAAAAATCATTTTTAAGGAAATAAAGCTCAGGGAAAAATAATTATGCAAATAAATCAATTGATAAAAGAAATGTTTCTTGAGAGGGTATACAAGTCCAACAATATATTTGGAAAGTTTTCAGTTGGGGTAAAAACTCCATAATATCAAAGAAAAGAGTGGTTCTGAAATCAAAGAAAATCCAGAAAATAAAATTTAATTTACCAAGGCAAAATTTTAACTAATAAATCATGGTTAAATTTTTGGGGTGTTACAATGCGTGGCAGGGGCAACTGTTGGAAAAATTCCCAAAAAGACTCTCCCTCGGGGTCTTGTTTCTTTAGTCCCAAATACCCACTTTTAGTCCCTAAAAGTCCCTCCTGTTTGGTTTAGATGGGACTGACACAAAGTTTTTTTAGTCCCTCCACCAAAATGTCCCTGTAAACAAGCACCCTCTAATAATTCCGCTGGAAAATTGATGCAATGCCACAGGTAAAAGCAAATTACATGTTTAACGAATTTTATTGTTAATATAATCTCTCTGTTAATATTAATCAATGCCACCTTTTAAGAAATGCTACTGTCTTACTTTCTTTCCCATTTAGATAAGGTAGATGCTTCTTTTTGTTGGTTTCTGTGTCATCCACCGTTATTGACCACTAGTTGTTTCCTTTGCACCTCCGTGTAAACAGGGTTATTTACTTCACCTCATTGCCATTGTGACCTTTTGTTGCACTGCACAAAACACTTCTGTTTTAAGAGTGTTTTGTGAAGTTCAACCGAAATGTCACACCGACAACGTTGCTTGATTGCTTGATCTTAGTGGAACTGCATAAGAGGAGATCTTACTTCCTATCCGTGTTGGCAAATTTGGTTCAGATCTTCTTCTTGTGAGTTGTTTGAATTCCGCGTCATGAGAGGTCAGTACTAGCCTTCTTTCACATCATTCTGCAGTGTGCTTTCATATGTTGTGCTACTTGTACGGTAATTTTCTTGATTTTAGTGAACTGCACAAATGGAGACAAGACTTCCAATCTGTATGTGTACCGCAATATCCCATTGAGGTAAGATAAGGATATTTCACAACTATTGGCCTGTATTTTGCCACTTTCGTCAGAAAATTAATGTCATTGTTTAGTGCTATACTTGTGCAACCTAATTGACATGCCAAATCTTACATTGAAGGCGAAGCTTATCTGTTATTGAACCAAGTGATGAAGGGGAACAAGCGGAAGAAAAACAAAAATCAACTCCTGGTGCTGTAAAGAAGCACTGGAACTGTGATGACACAAGTAACGATATAGTTTTGCATCTTAATTTATTGCTATGGCTAGAACGAGCAATTGTTTTGCCACTGATTTGATGCCACTCTTAATGTAATACGTAATTATCTCTACTTGTCCAAACGGGGATTTTCTTTGAAGATACCATATATTTTAATGGAACTGCACAAGAAGGTATTGGAAACATTAATCTAATCGAGGAGTATATAGTAAGCATGGCCAGCACAGTAGATAGCAACAGATGGTTCCGGAGAAGTGCTTCATCTGTATGCTCTACACAATAAGCCTCCTGACAAAGGTTGGTACTCGCACACTGATTTCATCCATATGACTGAGCTTTGTCATCTCTATTGGTGTTGTGCTACTATTTAGATACTGTCATCAAAAAGTGGTATTGTCCTTGAGAAGTGCCTCATCTGTGATGTTTTAAATATTTCCTTTCCTTTTTTTGAGCAAACAGGGATGCTAGCATTTATTTATCCTCTTGTCTTTGCACAACAGGATCACCCCCCTCTGAAGAATAATATGGAGTACGTGAAGTGACTAGTTCCGATTATGCCAGGATGAAGAAGCCATGTCTATCTTCTCATCAGAAAGAGCAGTTGAAGGATGGTTACGTTACCCCCCACAAGACCAAACTAACTTCAACTCAGAAGGACTGACAAATCTCCATTTTCTTGCTGTGAAGCGCAACTACACTGTTGTTCTAGGATACTTTCCGGTGAGTTCCATTTTTCTAAAAGTGTGCTCTACGTGGACCATGTAGGTGCCTGTTTAAACTGTCAATTCATAGTACAATATGCTTTATACTAATCACTTTTTTTGTATTTGTGCAAACAGGGGTGCTCAGCTTGATTTCGATGGGAACTGCACAAAATGTTCATGAATACATCGAATCATTCATTTCCACCACAAGAAAGGAGGTGCCGATAAGTTCAAGGCATTGCAACATATAAGGGCAAAATCATACGAGGTACGCGCGAATTTGGTTGATTTTGGTGGAGCTGCACAAAAAGAACATCTGGTTTATTTAGCACGAGGTGCCATGTCAATGTCCCAACTGATGGCAAACCCTGCCCAATCAACAATCGTAGGCATTTGATATTTTGGAATGGGAAAACCTTGTCAAATTTTGCTCATTGATTTCAGCAAGAAGATATGTGTTTGATATTTTCAAATGGGATGCCCTTTGCTGTCAGTAGCGTTGATCCATTTTTTCTTTATTCTTTAGTTGCGAAGTAAATATTGGCTCTGGCATGTGAATCGCTGAGATGTATAATCATCGATTGTTTTGAATGTTCTCTATGAATTGCCAGGCCTGTGTGTTTGATTGCCATGTACAGGAACGCTAAAAAGCTGCTCAAACTCTTTGTACTCCTTCTGTTCCTTTTTTACTTCACACATTGTAAAAGTGCATACTTGTTTCTATAAGATTGGTCAAAGTAGAGATACTTTGACTGCAGACAAAACTTGTATGCAGACTAAGAAAGGACCGGAGGGAGTACATGTGAAACTCCTGCAAACGAGGTGATCACCCTGGGAATAATGCTAGTATGTATTGTTTTGCATGTTCATCCAATGCCAGTGATACAAGAATTCGAACTAATAGAAATAAATTCATTCATACACAGTCGGATTTCATATAAACATGCCGGATTTCATTACATTTCATACATTCTTCAACTAAAAAGGGGTGCGCTGGAGGTATAATTAATTAACCAAAGCTACCCACCTGTGTCCGGCTGAGCCGATCAGAAGCTTCAATGACTTAACTGCACCAGCAGTTAAGTAGAAGCAGCGTCCTTCTCGAACATAGCTCTCCGACTCCACGTTGCCGCCAAGAAGCTAGCCGGCCATCATAGGTCAACCCGCCTAGCTTGTCATAGCGATTAGGGCAACTAGGAGCCCTATGATCAGGATCCCCACACGACAAACACCTTTCTTCTTGCCATTCTTCTTCTTGAAGTTCGTGTGTTGCATAGCCTTGTTCTTCCCATCAAACTTTGCTTTACCATCAAACTTTCCCTTGTTCTTGAACTTGTGGGGCTGGAAGTTCTTCTTCTGTACCAGATTGGCACTAGATCCTCCCTCAATTCCTCGAGCATGTGTGTCCTTTGCTCTCGCCTTTTCTTCCACATCAAGAGTGCCAACGAGATCCACGAACGAGGAAGCTTAGTGATGGTACCTCTGGCAACAAACTTGTCCGGTAGCATACAACTGAAGTGCTCAAGTTCTCTAGCAAATGGTTGTATCTCAAGAGCTTGCTCAACCACGGAGCGCTCTTCAATCATCCTGTAATCATAGAATTGTTCCAAGATGTACAACTTAGTGCCAGCAACCGGAGGGTAGCTGTGTTGGGGATCGTAGCATAAATTTAAAATTTTCTACGCATCACCAAGATCAATCTATGGAGTCATCTAGCAATGAGGGAGAGGGGAGTGCATCTACATACCCTTGTAGATTGCTAAGCGGAAGCGTTCAAGTGAACGGGGTTGATGGAGTCGTACTCGTCGTGATCCAAATCACCGATGATCCTAGTGCCGAACGGACGGCACCTCCGCGTTCGACACACATACAGCCCGGGGACGTCTCCTCCTTCTTGATCCAGCAAGGGGAGAGGAGAAGTTGAGGGAAAAACTCCGACAGCATGACGGCATGGTGGTGATGGAGCTCGTGGTTCTCCGGCAGGGCTTCGCCAAGCACTACGGAGGAGGATGAGGTGTTGGAGGAGGGAGAGGGCTGCACCAGGGGAAGGGTACGGCTGCCCTCTCTCTTCCTCACTATATATAGGGGTAAGGGAGGAGGGGGAGGCGCCCTAGGGTTCCCTAGGGGAGGGGCGGCGTCCACAGGGGAAACCCTAGATGGGTTTGGGCGCCCCCACCCCCTAGGAAACTTGCCCCCCCAAGCCGGGAGGGGCGGCTGCCCTAGGGGTGGCGCCCCCACCTCTGGTTACGTGAGATGGGGTTGGGAGGGGCGCTCAGCCCCTTAGTGGGCTGATGTGCCCTCTCCCCTTGGCCCATAAGGCGCCCCAACGCTTGCCGGGGCCTCCGAAACCCCTTTCGGACACGCTGGTCATCACCTGGTACCCCCAGAACAATTCCGGACTCCAATACCCTTCGTCCAATATACCGATCTTCACCTCCGGACCATTCCGGAGCTCCTCGTCATGTCCGGGATCTCATCCGGGACTCCGAACAACCTTCGGTAACCACATACTATTTCCCATAACAACTCTAGCGTCACCAAACCTTAAGTGTGTAGACCCTACGGGTTTGGGAACCATGCAGACATGACCGAGACAACTCTCCGTCCAATAACCAACAGCGGGATCTGGATACCCATGTTGGCTCCCACATGTTCCACGATGATCTCATCGGATGAACCACGATGTCGAGGATTCAATCAATCCCGTATTCAATTCCCTTTGTCTAGCGGTATTGCACTTGCCCGAGATTCGATCATCGGTATCTCGATACCTTGTTCAATCTCGTTACCGGCAAGTCTCTTTACTCGTTTCGTAACACGTCATCCCGTGATCAACTCCTTGGTCACATTGCGCATATGATGATGTCCTATCGAGTGGGCCCAGAGATACCTCTCCGTTACACAGAGTGATAAATCCCAGTCTCGATTCGTGCCAACCCAACAGACACTTTCAGAGATACCTGTAGTGTACCTTTATAGCCACCCAGTTACGTTGTGACGTTTGGTACACCCAAAGCATTCCTACGGTATCCGGGAGTTGCACAATCTCATGGTCTAAGGAAATGATACTTGACATTAGAAAAGCTTTAGCATACGAACTACACGATCTTTGTGCTAGGCTTAGGATTGGGTCTTGTCCATCACATCATTCTCCTAATGACGTGATCCCATTATCAACGACATCCAATGTCCATGGTCAGGAAACCGTAACCATCTATTGATCAACGAGCTAGTCAACTAGAGGCTTACTAGGGACATGGTGTTGTCTATGTATCCACACATGTATCTGAGTTTCCTATCAATACAATTATAGCATGGATAATAAACGATTATCATGAACAAGGAAATATAATAATAACCAATTTATTATTGCCTCTAGGGCATATTTCCAACAGTCTCCCACTTGCACTAGAGTCCATAATCTAGTTCACATCGCCATGTGATTAACACTCACAGGTCACATCGCCATGTGACCAACATCCAAAGAGTTTACTAGAGTCAATAATCTAGTTCACATCACTATGTGATTAACACTCAATGAGTTCTGGGTTTGATCATGTTATGCTTGTGAGAGAGGTTGTAGTCTTCGGGTCTGCAACATTCAGATTCGTATGTATGTCATCTTGTGGATGCAGCTACTACGCTATATTTGGAGCCATTTCAAATAACTGTTCTACTATACGAATCCGGTATCTCTACTCAGAGCTATCCGGATAGGTGTTAAGCTTGCATCGATGTAACTCTTTACGTCGAACTCTTTATCACCTCCATAACCGTGAAACATATCCTTATTCCTCTAAGGATAATTTTGACCGATATCTGGTGATCTACTCCTAGATCATCTTTGTACCCTCTTGCCAGACATGTGGCAAGGCACACATCAGGTGCGGTACTCAGCATGGCATACCGTATAGAGCCTATGACAAAAGCATAGGGGACGACATTCGTCCTTCCTCTTTCTTCTGCCGTGGTCGAGCTTTAAGTCTTAACTTCATACCTTACAACTCAGGCAAGAACTCCTTCTTTGACTGATCCGTCTTGAACACCTTCAAGATCATGTCAAGGTATGTGCTCATTTGAAAGTACCATTAAGCGGTTTTTCATCTATCGTTATAGATCTTGATGCTGAATGTTTAAGTAGCTTAATCTAGGTTTTCCAATGAAAAACACTTTTCAAATAACCCTATATGCTTTCCAGAAATTCTACATCATTTTTGATCAACCATATGTTCACAACATATACTCATCAAAAATTATATAGTGCTCCCACTCACTTCTTTGGAAATACAAGTTTCTCATAAACTTTGTATAAAACCAAATCTTTGATCATCTAATCAAAGCGTACATTCCAACTCCGAGATGCTTACTCCAGTCCTTAGAAGGATTGCTGGAGCTTTGCATACTTGTTAGCATCTTTCAGGATTGACAAAAATCTTCTGGTTGTATCACATACAACCTTTCCTCAAGAAAATCATCAAGGAAACAATATTTGTTTTTTTTACATCCTATCTGCAAGATTTCATAAATAATGCAGTACCTGCTAATATAATTCCAATAGACTCTTAGCATCGCTACGAGTGAGAAAGTCTCATTGTAGTCAACTCCTTGAACTTGTAAGAAAACATCTTAATGACAAGTCGAGCTTTCCTAATGGTGATACTTACCATCATTGTCCGTCTTCCTTTTAAGATCCATATGTACCTAACAGCCTTACGACCATCAAGGAGTTCCTTCAAAGTCTACACTTTGTTTTCATACATGGAACCTCTCTCGGGTTTTATGGCCTCGAGCCATTTTTCGGAATCCGGGCCCACCATCGCTTCTCCATAGCTCGTAGGTTAATTGTTGTCTAGCAACATGACTTCCAAGACAGGATTACGTGCCACTTTGAAATAGCACGCATCCTTGTCGCCCTACGAGGTTTGGTAGTGACTTGATCCAAAGTTTCATGATCACTATCATAAGCTTCCACTTCAATTGGTGTAGGTGCCACAGGAACAACTTCTTGTGCCCTGCTACACACTAGTTGAAGTGACGGTTCAATAACCTCATCAAGTCTCCACCATCCTCCCACTCAATCCTTTCGAGAGAAACTTTTCCTCGAGAAAGGATCCAATTTCAGAAACAATTCCTATTGCTTTCGGATCTGAGACAGGAGGTATACCCAACTGTTTTGGGTGTACTATGAAGATGCATTTATCCGCTTTGGGTTCGAGCTTATCAGCCTAAAACTTTTTCACATAAGCGTCGTAGCCCCAAACTTTTAAGAAACAACAACTTAGGTTTCTCTAAACCATAGTTCATACGGTGTCATCTCAACGGATTTGTGTGGTGACCTATTTAAAGTGAATGCGGTTGTCTCTAATTCCTAACCCATAAACGATAGTGGTAATTTGATAAGAGACATCATGGTATGCACCACATCCAATAGGCTGCAGTTATGATGTTCGGACACACCATCACACTATGGTGTTCCCGGCGATATTAGTCGTGAAACAATTTCCACAATGTCTTACTTGTGTGCCAAACTCGTAACTCGGATATAAATCTCTATGATCATATCATAGACATTTTATCCTCTTGTCACGACGATCTTCAACTTCACTCTGAAATTACTTGAACCTTTCAATTATTCAGACTCATGATTCATCAAGTAAATATACTTAGCATCTACTCAAATCATCTATGAAGTAAGAACATAACGATATCCACTACATGCCTCAGCACTCATTGGACTGCACACATCAAGATGTATTACTTCCAACAAGTTGCTTGTTGTTCCATCTTAGTGAAAACGAGGCCTTTCGGTCATCTTGCCCATGTGGTATGATTTGCATGTCTCAAGTGATTCGAAATTAAGTGAGTCCAAACGATCCATCTTCATGGAGCTTCTTCATGCGTTTTATACCAATATGACTCATATTGCAGGGCGACAAGTATGTGGTACTATCATTACTATCTTATATCTTTTGACATGAACACGTGTATCACTATGATTGGGATGGTATTATTCAAATAAACAGAGTAACCATTATTCTCCTTAAATGAATAACCGTATTGCGATAAACATAATCCAATCATGTCTATGCCCAACGCAAAAACCAAATAACAATTATTTAGGTTTTAATACCAATCTCAATGGTAGAGGGAGCGTACGATATTTGATTACATCAACCTTGGAAACACTTCCAACACATATCGTCATCTCACCTTTAGCTAGTCTCCGTTTATTTCGTAGCCTTTTATTTCGAGTTACTAACACTTAGCAACCGAACTGGTATCTAGTACCCTGGTGCTACTAGGAGTACTAGTAAAGTACACATTAATATAATGTATATCCAATATACTTCTATTGATTTTTCCAGCCTTTCTTATCTACCAAGTATCTAGGGTGGTTCTGCTTCAGTGACCGTTCCCCTTATTACAGAAGCACTTAGTCTCGGGCTTGGGTTCAACTTTGGGTTTCTTCACTGGAGCAGCAACTGATTTGTTGTTTCATGAAGTATCCCTTTCTTTCCCTTGCCCTTCTTGAAACTAGTGATTTTACTAACCATCAACAATTGATGCTCCCTTTTGATTTCTACTCTCGCGGTGTCGTGAATAGCTCAAGGATCATATCTATCCCTGATATGTTATAGTTCATCACGAAGCTCTAGTAGCTTGGTGACAGTGACTTTGGAGAACCATCACTATCTCATCTGGAAGTTTAACTCCCACTCGATTCAAGCGATTGTAGTACTCATACAATCTGAGCACATGCTCAACGATTGAGCTTTTCTCCTTAGTTTGCAGGCTTAGGAAACTTGTCAGAGGTCTCATACCTCTTGACGCGGGCACTAGCCTGAAATCCTAATTTCAGTCCTTAGAACATCTCATATGTTCTGCGATGTTTCAAAAAAACGTCTTTGGTTCCTCAATTCTAAACCATACGCACTGAACTATCATGTAGTCATCAAAGCGTGTATGTCAGATGTTCGCAACATCCACAACCGACACTCGAGGTTCAGCTCACTGAGCGGTGCATTAAGGACATAATCCTTGTGTGCAGCAATGAGGACAATCCTCAGTTTACGGACCGAGTCCGCATAATTGCTACTATCAACTTTCAACTAAATTTTCTCTAGGAACGTATCTAAAAGAGTAGAACTAAAGCGTAAGCTATGACATAAATTGCAAAATCCTTTTGACTATGTTCATGATAATTGAGTTCATCTGATTATTTAATGAACTCCCACTCAGATAGACATCCCTCTAGTCATCTAAGTGATACATGATCCGAATCAACTAGGCCGTGTCCGATCATCATGTGAGACGGACTAGTCATCATCGGTGAACATTTCATGTTGATCGCATCTTCTATACGCCTCATGTTCGACCTTTCGGTCCTCCGTGTTCAGAGGCCATGTCTGTACATGCTAGGCTCGTCAAGTTAACCTAAGTGTTTCGCGTGTGTTCTGAGGCCACGTCTGTACATGCTAGGCTCGTCAACACCCGTTGTATTCGAACGTAAGAATCTATCACACCCGATCATCACGTGGTGCTTCGAAACGATGAACCTTCGCAACGGTGCACAGTTAGGGAGAACACTTTTCTTGAAATTTTAGTGAGGGATCATCTTATTTAAGCTACAGTCATTCTAAGCAAATAAGATGTAAAAACATGATAAACATCACATGCAATCAAATAGTGACATGATATGGCCAATATCATTTTGCTCTTTTTGATCTCCATCTTCGGGGCTCCATGATCATCATCGTCACCGGCATGACACCATGATCTCCATCATCATGATCTCCATCATCGTGTCTTCATGAAGTTGTCTCTCCAACTATTACTTCTACTACTACAGCTAACGGTTAGCAATAAAGTAAAGTAATTACATGACGTTTATGTTGACACGCAGGTCATAAATAAATTAAGACAACTCCTATGGCTCCCGCCGGTTGTCATACTCATCGACATGCAAGTCGTGATTCCTATTACAAGAACATGATCAATCTCATACATCACATATCATTCATCACATTCTTTTTGGCCACATCACATCACATAGCATAACCTGCAAAAACAAGTTAGACGTCCTCTAATTGTTGTTGCATGTTTTTACGTGGCTGCTATGGGTTTCTAGCAAGAACGTTTCTTACCTACGTAAAACCACAACGTGATATGCCAATTTCTATTTACCCTTCATAAGGACCCTTTTCATCGAATCCGATCCGACTAAAGTGGGAGAGACAGACACCCGCTAGCCACCTTATGCAACTAGTGCATGTCAGTCGGTGGAACCTGTCTCACGTAAGAGTACGTGTAAGGTCGGTCCGAGCCGCTTCATCCCACGATGTCGCCGAATCAGGATAAGACTAGTAACGGCAAGTAAATTGACAATATCGACTCCCACAACTGCTTTGTGTTCTACTCGTGCATAGAAACTACGCATAGACCTAGCTCATGATGCCACTGTTGGCGATCGTAGCATAAATTTAAAATTTTCTACGCATCACCAAGATCAATCTATGGAGTCATCTAGCAACGAAGGAGAGGGGAGTGCATCTACATACCCTTGTAGATCGCTAAGCGGAAGCGTTCAAGTGAACGGGGTTGATGGAGTCGTACTCGTCGTGATCCAAATCACCGATGATCCTAGTGCCGAACGGACGGCACCTCCGCGTTCAACACACATACAGCCCGGGGATGTGTCCTCCTTCTTGATCCAGCAAGGGGAGAGGAGAAGTTGAGGGAAAAACTCCGACAGCACGACGGCATGGTGGTGATGGAGCTCGTGGTTCTCCGGCAGGGCTTCGCCAAGCACTACGGAGGAGGATGAGGTGTTGGAGGAGGGAGAGGGCTGCGCTAGGGGAAGGGTGCGGCTGCCCTCTCTCTTCCTCACTATATATAGGGGTAAGGGAGGAGGGGGAGGCGCCCTAGGATTCCCTAGGGGAGTGGCGGCGGCCACAGGGGAAACCCTAGATGGGTTTGGGCGTCCCCACCCCCTAGAAAACTTGCCCCCCAAGCCGGGAGGGGCGGCTGCCCTAGGGGTGGCGCCCCCACCTCTCTGGTTACGTGAGATGGTGTTGGGAGGGGCGCTCAGCCCCTTAATGGGGTGATGTGCCCTCTCCCCTGGGCCCATAAGGCCCCCCAACACTTGCCGGGGCCTCCGAAACCGCTTTCGAACACGCTGGTCATCACCTGGTACCCCCAGAACAATTCCGGACTCCAATACCCTTCGTCCAATATACCGATTGTCGGTGTCAAAACCGGTGGATCTCGGGTAGGGGTTCCCGAACTGTGCGTCAAGGTCGGATGGTAACAGGAGACAAGGGACACTTTATTTTACCCAGGTTCGGGCCCTCTCGATGGAGGTAAAACCCTACTCCTGGTAGATTAATATTGATGATATGGGTAGTACAAGAGTAGATCTACCACGAGATCAAGGAGGCTAAACCCTAGAAGCTAGCCTATGGTATGATTGTGTATGATGATGGTTGTCCTACGGACTACAACCCTCCGGTTTATATAGACACCGGATAGGGTTAGGGTTACACAGAGTCGGTTACATTGGTAGGAGATCTTGAATATCCGCACACCTAGCTTGCCTTCCACGCCAAGAAAAGATCCTTCCGGACACGGGACGAAGTCTTCAATCTTGTATCTTCATGGTCCTGGAGTCGGGCTGGAGGTATAGTTCGGCTATACGAACACCCCCTAATCCAGGACTCCCTCAGTAGCCCCTGAACCAGGCTTCAATGACGACGAGTCCGGCGCACATAGTGTCTTCCGCATTGCAAGGCAGGTTCCTCCTCCAAGTTCTTCAAAAAGATTGTAAACACCACAAAATAGTGTCGGGCTCTGCAAAATAAGTTCCCACACATTGCCATACAGAGAATAATATTAACACAAATCAAATCTACCGACGTATACCACAGTGCGTCATAACACTGCGGCCAAGCCTTCTATAAATTGTTTGCATCGTTCCACCTCAGCCCATATAGCGAGGCGATTTCCTTGGCATGTCTTGTCGAAGCAGAGATCATGTGCCCCCCTTTAGCGGGATTCTCATTAATACGGACGTGCGTAACCCAACCGCGCCATTTACCACGGCTCTCGAAGGGAAAGTGAGTTTTATTAGGTAGGTGGGGACGCATAACCGCATCCGCCTATATAAGGGGATAAGAATCTGCCTTTTTACCTACGCCTTCTTCCTCCTTTGCCCATCCATCTCTTGCGCACTCAAGCTCTAGCGCCCAAGTTCGCTCTTCCTTCCTCAACCTTCTCCAGCAATGTCCGGAGCGGGAGGCAAGTGGATGGCTTCCTCCATGACGGAGGCTCAAATCAAAAAGCTAAGGAAAGCCGGATACTTGTCCAAGGACATCCCGCATCGGCTTCTTGATGAGGGGCAGCTTCTTCCTACCCCAAGGCCCCATGAGAGGGTACTTTTTCTTCCCCACTTCCTCCATGGAATGGGCTTTCCACTTCACCCATTCGTCCGGGGGATCATGTTCTACTATGGCCTGGATTTCCACGATCTGGCCCCGAACTTTGTTCTCAACATCTCGGCGTTTATCGTCGTGTGTGATGCCTTTCTCCGCGTCCGCCCCCACTTCGGCCTCTGGCTCAAGACCTTCAACATCAAGCCCAAGGTGGTGTCCGGCACCCACGCGGAGTGCGGAGGCGCTATGGTTGGCAAGATAGCCAACGTCCTCTGGTTCGATGGCTCCCTCGTGGTGTCCCTAAAGGGGTGGCAGGCTGGGTGGTTTTACATCACCGAGCCCCACGATCCGAAATGGGTCGCGGCCCCTGAGTTCATATCCGGACCTCCCACACGGCTCATGTCCTGGAAAGAGACAGGCCTGTCGTGGGGCAACGAGGAAGAAGTGACTGGGTTGCAAACATGCATCCACTCCCTGGTGGACAAGACAATCCGGCTTGCCAACATAGTCCAGGTCATGCTCGTTCGCCTGATCCTCCCGTGCCAAGAACGGGATTTTACATTGTGGTAATTCGACCCGGCGCAGCACCAGACCCTCAGTAGGCTCTTCGACACGACGTATGAAGATGTCTGGAAGGTGCTAACCAAAGGCGCCGAGTCCCCCACATCCGCCTCCGAGGACCGCGGATACAGCTCGCAGCATATCGCCGGCGAGGTGAGCTATCTATACCTTTGACAGGTTCGTTGAGCTCTTCTTCATAGATTATCTCAATGCGGGACCTAAACCCCCTTTTACCTTTGACAGGCTTGGCTGGAGATAGCCGGACCAATCAACTGTCCGGCCCCTCTGCCCGAAGACCCGGCCCCAGCTCTCTTGGTGAAGCTAATGGCTCCGGCACCTTACGTGGTGCCGGAGAGGAAGGCCAAGACGAAGAGAACCACCGGGACTCGAAAAAGTTCCCGCAACATGGTCGTGTCGGACTCGTCATCCAACGAGTCCGCAACGCCCTCCTCCCGCGAAAACGAGGAGGAGGAACAAGGAAGCTCTCCCCCTCCAGCGAGGGGAGCAAAGAAGAAGAAGGCCGCCCCAACTGGGGAGGCCGAGGGGTCGAGGAAAAGGAAGACCCCTCCGCCGGACTACTCCCTCGACACCGAAGAGGGCGGAGAGGAGCTGCTGTACAGAACCAAGTGTCCGGCAAAATCGTAAGTGTTTGCATACCAGTGACTCATGATATTCTTTTAATGTGCGGCTTATCCTAATATCGCCAGTGCTTTATGTAGCCCGCCCCGGGCCGAACTCGTCAATTCGTCGAGCGGCTCCCTAGATTCGTCGGACGTGAACTCAATTCCGCCCGCTGTCTCCCCCCGCACCGCAGATGACGCCGAAGTGGCGTCGTGACAAGCTCCAAGGCAGGAGGAGGTGGTCCTGGAGGAGCCACAAGGCAATCCTCCGGACCCCAGGAGTGAAGGGGACGAAACCCCCCAGGGCTCCAAGTCCGGCTTTGTGCCGGACACCGCGCCGGACTCGACAGTCCCGGTCCGCGGTGGGCGAACTCCTTCCAAGAGGAGTAAGCCATCTGAGCCGGCGGCCTCCGTCCAACCGGAGGCGCCGGACAATCTGGTGGAGGTTCTTAAGGGCGCCGCCATCGATGAGGAGCACCATACTGTTATAAGTACGGTACACCGAAGGGTTCAGTCCGCCAAGAGCGGACTGAATGAAGCTTGCGCTAGCCTTCTAACAGGCTTCGAGGTAAGTAAAAATATGTCGAATTATTTACCGCATAGACAGTAGCCCCTGATGCTCTGTTTGGTGTTCGGAAAGAAAAGTCGGATAGAGGATCTAGTAATTTTTGCAGGAGTCTAACAAAAAGTCAAATATGCGTATGCAGGCTTCGCTGCTTTCCACTGCCGCACTGACTGCGCAGGTGGAAGTCCTAAAAAAGGACCTCGGGCGGACCGAGAAAGAGCTCGGCCTTGCCAAACGGCACCTCGAGGAGAAAGAAGGTAAGAAATACCCTAAAAGGAAAAGAAAAGGTGCCTATAGAGAGGCTTGATTGCAAAAAGAGATAACAGGATTGTGCTGCTTATTGTAGGGGCCACAGCCGAGGTGACAACCCTGAAGTAGGCGCTGGCTGAGGCCGAGAAGAAAACGGCCGAGGAGCACACCGAGCGAGAAAAGCTTGGGGTTCAAGCCGGCGAGGTGCAGCAAGAGCTGCAAGCTCTCATGAAAAAACATGAGGGTTTGGAGCTTGAGGCGAAAACGCAAGCATCCGAGCTCGCCTCGGCCATTGAGACCGCCAAGAGTGCCAAGGCAAGCCCAGAAGGCCCTCCAAGAGTTGGAGGATGTGAAAAAGATAGCAGCGGGTAAGGCATTCTCAATGCAAAGTAGGAATATAAAAGTAAAGTACCTATTACTTACCCGAATCCGGAGTTCTCCAGGGGCGTTCTTCGATCTTCCCTGCAGCGCATCCGCCACCGCCGCGTTCTATCGAGCTGAAGAGGGCAGCTCGACGGAGAGTGTGTTCTGGTCTCAGTATTCTAAGGCCAGACACCCTGTGCCCTTGAGCGATCAGCTGAAACAGCTGGCCAAGCTACACAAGGCGGCCGAACAGGCCATGAAGGGCTTACTAGTTCGGCTATGGCCTGGAGAGGCACTGCCTGGGAGCTATTTCGGGCTTGTGCAGCGGCTGGTGGAGGCCTGTCCACGGCTTGAGGTCATCAAGCGCTCCGTCTGCATTGAAGGTGCCCGAAGGGCCCTTGCCCGTGTAAGGGTACACTGGGGGAAGCTGGACGGAGAGAAGCTGGTGAAGGACGGGCCGCCGGAGGGGAAGGAGCATCGCAAGCCCGAGAACTACTACAAGGAAGTTCTTGCCGGATCCCGCCTTGTCGCGGATGAATGTACTAAAGATGTAATATTTGAATGAACTCGCTCGTTTGTATCCTGTGCGCTGAAAACTTGTTCATATGCGCTAAGCAATGCTTATTGAATTTAAAATATTATTTTCTGTGCGGCCGTTTATCAAAAAATTGAGAGATGGCCAGTCGTCGGCTTCTGCCCCCATGCCACTAGTGCTGGGGTGTTCGGGATAAACCTGAGGGCTCTTGTTCCCATAGTTGGGTCCTTCGAGGGAGGCGCTCAGCACAGTGAACGAGGCAATCAGACTATAATGCTTGAACACTCTCACTTAGCCATAGAACGTTATAATTTTAAATTTCGGCGAAGCCCCTTGTTCGGAAGGCCGAATTCGGGGCGCTATCCACGCCTTTGGCCGGACATAACCAGCTCCTCGCTCGAAGCGGCATAAGCCTTTAAGGACTCGAAAACCTCTCGAACAGCGACCGGTCTCACGCCTTATCATGACAGTCTGTTTTAGCTTTCTCCACTGAGGTGCTCAACCCACCTGAACTGGGGCACAATCGCAGTGGTTCTCCTAGTGCTACCTTAGCTGATATAGCGGAACGTAAGGCACCAAAACATAGGAGCCGGGCAAACCCAACATGTGACCAAAAGCATGAATCGGAGCCGATGCATATAGTGCTATAAGTTCGGGGTGCCGCACTTGTGAAAGTGTACGAACTTCTCACAACCAGATAGAAGGGTAATGGAGCCCCTGGCGTGGTTTGCCGTACCATGGTGTACGGGTGCGATCATGTTATTTAATAAACATAGATATAAAAAACAGGATAATGCAAAAGATAGACAAAAAGCTATGCATTGTTTATAAGGAGGCTATTTATCAAAGCCGGACGATACAAGTAGTGCGATAAGCAAAAATATATTATACTATTTAACATGTCCTGACCACGCGCAGGCCGCGAAGTTTAGAAACAGATATATCGCTCGAAATAGAGATCACCTGCGAATTTCGGAGTGCCGCGTAGCTTTGTCTGCTTTCCTGGGTCTTGCATCGTCTGTGCGGCAACACTGCCGGACAGGTATCCAGAGTATGGAGTCCTGAAAAAAAGAAAAAAATCCGGCAGCCCCTAGTACATTTGACGCCGTGTTGTAGGCATGCCGTTAATGTGCCCCTCCCCCTGTGCCCATGGAATTTTAAGGGCATAATTGTGTACTCTAGGTACTGGCTCCGTTATGGTGCGATGGCTGGGGTTGGGGCCGAATTGCTACGCTTGCTCCGAACGTGCCAGACGGTCTTGTTGCAGGTTACTCCGGGCGCGCTTTGCATTGTCCGTTTTTTAACGGCCGGACTGGAGTGTTGCCTTGAGAGGCTGCTTTGTACTTCCGCCGCGAGAGCCACCGTGTGCTCCTCTGTACGGATGGAGCGTTCGGTGTTTCCGCTGACCGTAATTACTCCTCGAGGGCCTGGCATCTTGAGCTTGAGATATGCGTAGTGCGGCACCGCATTGAATTTAGCGAATGCGGTTCGTCCAAGCAGGGCATGATAGCCACTGCGGAACGAGACTATATCGAAGATTAACTCTTCGCTTCGGAAGTTATCCGGAGATTCGAAGACCACATCAAGTGTTATCGAGCCTGTGCAATTGGCCTCTACACCTGGGATGACGCCTTTAAAGGTCATCCTTGTGGGCTTGATCCTTGAAGGATCTATGCCCATTTTCTGCACTGTATCTTGATAAAGCAGGTTCAGGCTACTTCCGCCGTCCATGAGGACTCTTGTGAGGTGAAATCCATCCACGATTGGGTCAAGAACCAATGCGGCGAAACCGCCATGACCGATGCTAGTGGGGTGGTCCCTTCGATTAAAGGTGATCGGGCAAGAGGACCATGGGTTGAACTTTGGGGCGACTAGCTCCATCGCGTATACGTCCCGTAGCGCACACTTCCTCTCTCGCTTGGGAATGTGTGTTGCGTATATCATGTTCACCGTCCGCACTTGTGGGTGAAACCCTTTCTATCCACTGTTGTTCGGCGGCCTAGGCTCCTCCTCGTCGTCGCTATTCAGCCCCTTGTCCTTGTGTTCGGCTCTTAACTTGCCTGCCTGCTTGAACACCCAACAGTCCATGTTGGTGTGATTGGCTGGCCTTTCGGGGGTGCCGTGAATCTGGCACAAGCGGTCGAGTATCCGGTCCAAACTGGACGGGCCCTGGGTATTCTTTTTAAATGGCTTTTTCCGCTGACCGGATTTTTGGCCTCTGAATCCGGCATTTACTGTTGTATCCTCATTGATGTCGCTGCCGACGCGGCACTTTTGCTTATTCCGGCGTGACCTGCCACTTTTATCCTTGGTATCCGAATTACCGTGCTTCTTCGATAAGTTGTTGCTGCGAGCCAGCCAGCTGTCTTCGCCCGCGCAAAAGCGGGTCATGAGTGTCGTGAGGGCTGCCATGGATTTCGGCTTTTCCTGTCCCAGGTGCCAGGCAAGCCATTCATCGCGGATGTTATGTTTGAAAGCTGCTAGGGCCTCTGCATCCGGACAATCGACTATCTGATTTTTCTTTGTCAGGAACCGTGTCCAGAATTGCCTGGCCGATTCTTCTGGCTGCTGGATTATGTGGCTTAGGTCGTCGGCGTCCGGTGGCCGCACATAGGTCCCCTGGAAGTTGTCGAGGAATGCGGCCTCCAGGTCCTCCCAAGAACCGATTGAGTCAGCTGGGAGGCTATTGAGCTAGTGCCGGGCTGGTCCCTTGAGCTTAAGGGGCAAATATTTGATGGCGTGCAAGTCATCGCCACGTGCCATGTGGATGTGAAGGAGATAGTCCTCAATCCATACTGCCGGATCTGTCGTACCATCGTACGACTCGATATTGACCGGTTTGAAACCCTCTGGGATTCTATGATCCATTACTTCGTCTGTGATGCATAGTGGGTGTGCGGCGCCTCTATAATGGGCTATGTCACGACGCAGTTCGGAAGATCTGTGCCTATTGTGCTCGGCCCGGCCGGATTTATTGTGTGCGGGGTGAAAATCATCACGTGTTATCGGGCGTCCGCGCGATCCGTAGATCGATCTTGTTTGCCTTGCTTTATCCTCCAGGACGTTTTGCAGGTCTGGCTCGTTTTCCCGTGCCTTAGTTGAGCGATACCGGGGCATGGCTTGTTTGGAGGTTCGGCAGGCCTCTCTGTCGCGGCCGCGGGGTGGCCGGTCTGCCATGTCATGAGCTTCCTCCTCTGATTGGGGTAGCGGCCTGCGTTTAGGATAGTTTTTGGAGGGGCGCCCGAGCTCATGCTCTTCGGCCGCCAGGACTTCAGTCCATCTGTCATCTAGCAAATCTTGATCAGCTCTAAGCTGTTCCTGCTTTTTCTTTAGTCTGTTCGCCGTGGCTAGAAGCCTGCGTTGAAAGCGCTCTTGTTCGGCAGGGTCTGATGGTACGATGAATTCATCATCGCCGAGGCTTGCCTCTTCTTCGGAGGGAGGCATGTAATTATCGTCCTCAACCTCTTGCTCTACCACTCTCTCATGAGGGCTGGCTTTTTCATCTTGCTGCGCCGAATCTTGCTGGTTTTGGCGTTCTTCGGCGCTGTCCGGGGTAGCATTATCTCCCGTGCCGGAATCACCGTTTCTGCTGTGGCGGGATTTAGAGCGGCGCTGTTGGCACCGACGTTTTAGCGGCTTTTTCGAGGTGCCGTCCTACGCAGTTCCCTCGCCATCTCCATCCTTTGGAGCATCCACCATGTATATATCATATGACGAGGTGGTGGTCCAGCACCCTATAGGTGCTGGTTCTTGTTCGTCTCCTCCTTCGTCGTCCATACCTTCGAAGTCTTCGGAGCCGAAGTCAAGCATGTCGGTTAAATCGTCGACAGTGGCTATTAAGTGGGTGGTGGGTGGGCTTTGAATTTCTTTGTCGTCCGCATCCCAACCTCGCGGGCCATAGTCCGGCCTGGGCTCTCCTGATAAAGAGAGAGAGAGACTTAAGAGAATTCAGGATATCACTGAGAGGTGAGCACTGAAAGATGTCCGCAGGCGCCCAATGAGATTCGATCGGCAGGGGCGCGGAAGGCTCGGAGTTCGGAAAAGAGTCTGGCTCCTTGGAGTCCTGGGCCGTGCGGAGTGCGGGGCTAGCGTTCGGCTCGATCGCCTTTGAGATCGCAGCCCCCGAGGTGACGTCCAACCGTTCATCCTCAGAGTACGCAGCAGGCCCCGAGTCAAGGATCGGGGCCGGAGCGTGTGCGACCTCCAGGGTATTGTTCGGAGGCAGAGCTATATCATGCCCCTCGAAACAGTGCGGCGCACTTGGCTGTGGCTCGAATCCGTCGAAGATCAAGTCTCCGCGGATATCCACCGTGTAGTTTAAGCTTCCAAACCGGACTTGATGGCCAGGGGCGTAGCTTTCGATCTGCTCCAGATGACCAAGCGAATTGGCCCGCAGAGCGAAGCCGCCGAAGACGAAGATCTGTCCAGGGAGGAAAGTCTCACCCTGGACCTCATCGTTGTTGATGATCAAAGGGGCCATCGGTCCTAAAAGTGACGACACAAAGGAACTCTCAATGAAAGCACCAATGTCGGTGTCAAAACCGGCGGATCTCGGGTAGGGGTTCCCGAACTGTGCGTCAAGGTCGGATGGTAACAAGAGACAAGGGACACTTTATTTTACCCAGGTTCGGGCCCTCTCGATGGAGGTAAAACCCTACTCCTGCTAGATTAATATTGATGATATGGGTAGTACAAGAGTAGATCTACCACGAGATCAAGGAGGCTAAACCCTAGAAGCTAGCCTATGGTATGATTGTGTATGATGATGGTTGTCCTACGGACTACAACCCTCCGGTTTATATAGACACTGGATAGGGTTAGGGTTACACAGAGTAGGTTACATTTGTAGGAGATCTTGAATATCCGCACACCTAGCTTGCCTTCCATGCCAAGAAAAGATCCTTCCGGACACGGGACGAAGTCTTCAATCTTGTATCTTCATGGTCCTGGAGTCCGGCAGAAGGTATAGTTCGGCTATCCGAACACCCCCTAATCCAGGACTCCCTCACCGATCTTCACCTCCGGACCATTCCGGAGCTCCTCGTCATGTCCGGGATCTCATCCGGGACTCCGAACAACCTTCGGTAACCACATACTATTTCCCATAAAAACTCTAGCGTCACCAAACCTTAAATGTGTAGACCCTACGGGTTCAGGAACCATGCCGACATGACCGAGACAACTCTCCGGCCAATAACCAACAGCGGGATCTGGATACCCACGTTGGCTCCCACATGTTCCACGATGATCTCATCGGATGAACCACGATGTCGAGGATTCAATCAATCCCGTATTCAATTCCCTTTGTCTAGCGGTATTGCACTTGCCCGAGATTCGATCATCGGTATCTCGATACCTTGTTCAATCTCGTTACTGGCAAGTCTCTTTACTCGTTCCGTAACACATCATCCCGTGATCAACTCCTTGGTCACATTGCGCATATGATGATGTCCTACCGAGTGGGCCCAGAGATACCTCTCCGTTACATGGAGTGATAAATCCCAGTCTCGATTCGTGCCAACCCAACAGACACTTTCGGAGATACCTGTAGTGTACCTTTATAGCCACCCAGATACGTTGTGACGTTTGGTACACCCAAAGCATTCCTACGGTATCCGGGAGTTGCACAATCTCATGGTCTAAGGAAATGATACTTGACATTAGAAAAGCTTTAGCATACGAACTACACGATCTTTGTGCTAGGCTTAGGATTGGGTCTTGTCCATCACATCATTCTCCTAATGATGTGATCCCATTATCAACGGCATCCAATGTCCATGGTCAGGAAACCGTAACCATCTATTGATCAACGAGCTAGTCAACTAGAGGCTTACTAGGGACATGGTGTTGTCTATGTATCCACACATGTATCTGAGTTTCCTATCAATACAATTATAGCATGGATAATAAACGATTATCATGAACAAGGAAATATAATAATAACCAATTTATTATTGCCTCTAGGGCATATTTCCAACAAGCTGTAGTGGCCTTACTTGGACCCGAGCGGCGGCGACCTAACGTGTTCTACTCTTCCTCATTTTCTGTGTGGCGCGGCCTCGTTGGCAGCGGGGCAGGGCCTTGACGGAGCCGGTGATGTCCTATGTCTTGTTGCTGGCGGGCGGCGCCTCGATGGAGCGGGGGAAATCCTCCCCCTTGTTGTCGGTAGGGTGGGGCTTTGGCGGAGCCGGCGGTGTCCTATGCCTCATCCTCGGTCTCACCAAACAGTGCCTCGCTCGCTTCATCGCCCTCTTTTTAGGCGGCCGCAGCCTCCGCCACCCGCATGCGGTACCGCCAGCGCTCGAGGCGGCCCTCGCAGGCGGAGCGGTACGAGTCGTGCGGTGCCTCCTGCTCCGCCCGCTCCACGGCGATCTGCTCCTCCGCCTGCAGGTGCTCCTGGAGGAGATGGTGGTTGTAGGCGGCGTCAGCCTGTGCCTCACGGAACTGCTCCTCACGCTTCTACCTCACCGTGTCCATATATTGGGCACGGGCCTCGCCGATGGTCATGGTGCAATGCACCAGCGAGGATGGCATGGAGGAGGGGTTTGGCGCCGGATCATCGACTACCATGTTATCCATTTGGACGTCGTCGTCCTCCGGCTGCCTGCCGGCCAGCCAGTCGGCAGCAATGGCTGCCATCTCCTTGTGGTCCATCGTCCGCCCGTCATGAAGAGTGCTAGAGCGCGAGGAAGCCATGGTGGGCAGTAGTGGTGTGGCCAGGAGAATAGGAACGGATGCAGATGACTGCGGCTATGACCGGCGCGGCAGTTTATATAGCAATGGTGGGCAGCGGAGGGACGGACGTGTGGTGCCGGAGTAGCCGCCTCGGCAACCGCATATCATTAATTTGGGCGGCACAAGGACGGACGGACAGCACTTGTGTTGTTTGAAGGTGGAGCAATCGCATGCACCGGGAAGCGGGACGGGAAACACTGACCGTTTCGCGCGAAAAGCGCGTGAGGGCGAGGGAGGCGGTCTGGGTGGGCCATGGCAGTTAGACTCGTGCTTGGTAGCGGGTCGGTCCAGCAGCTAGACATGCTGGCTCGCCAGCTACCTAGCCGAACTGAGCAACGACAATTAGACGATGGACGTAGCTTTCGACCAGGAGCCGGCGCCACTGTCCAAGTCGGTTCATGCTGTGTTCACCATAGAGAAGGTGCGGCCGCACTTCGACGCCCTAATGGCGGAAGAGCAACCAGCGTAGGAGGACCTGTGTTGCAATCTCCGACTCCTCAACGAGCACATGTGAACAAGCGAACGACAATGTCGTCACGGA
This sequence comes from Aegilops umbellulata, assembly GCA_032464435.1. NCBI lineage: Eukaryota > Viridiplantae > Streptophyta > Magnoliopsida > Poales > Poaceae > Aegilops > Aegilops umbellulata. The sequence goes on along the minus strand of CP136058.1, from coordinate 150,510,708 downwards.
CATGTGGCCTTATGATCCCGGCTTCCCGAATTAGTAGCGGGCGTTGTATCAGACCATCCATAGGGCCCGCGAGGTCCTCCCCGTCGTCCTTCGAGTTGTTGCGCTCGCCGTGGCGCCGCCGTCTCGCGTTGTCAACATGGTCAATGGACATGAGGATGAGGAGATGACTTTACTTGGAGAGGATGACAATGGGGACCCACCAAGGCCATAGCCGCACATACGCAAGTGCCTCCTTATTAGTATATAAAACTATAATTTTTTTGCTTCCTCCTGGTTTCCTGACATCGCGGTCCCACACCATTGTCAACCTATGTAGTCAATAAATGAGAGAATTGCACAAGAAGCGGCCGACAGCTGGGACCAAGCAGCTCGAGCAGTATTTGTGTTTTTGAGGTGTGAGCACTGCAGAGTTTTTCTAGAGCGATGTTTAGCCCAGATATTAAATTTTCTCCTCTGAACAACAACGAACACATCGCTGCAACTATTAACTGGGCGGGTTGTGGCCCGTCTAGCCCAGGCCAGATATCCAGCCCAGATATTAATTTTTTTTCAAGCTGAAAATGGCTAGCCCAGCTATACTTTTTTTAGGAATACCCAGGCAAGTTTAAGTTGTTATTCTCCGCCCCGCTTGGCTGCAAATCTTTCCTAGGAGGGATGCATTATGCTTAGCAAGAAAATGGGCTTTAAGAAATAATATATGGGATGTAATTATAAAAACTGGGCAGTAACTATAAAAAATGCACCAAACACACTTTATAAAATATTATTTTTGGATATTGAAAATTTTAATTTCATTAATTGTTGCGAGCGCAATGTTTCGTTAGATTTTTACGTAATATAAATGTATATTGAAATTGTATTTAATCTGACTAGAAATTTCGGGATAAAAATATTTCGGATCCCATCAAAATGTGGGAAATTTTATTGAATTCTGTTTTGAACGGTTGGTTGAAATGGGCTGTACTTTTAACAAACTGTAAATGGGTTGTAGTAAATTCCATTAGAATTCAAAAATTGGCTACACATTATTACAAATCTGAAGTGGGGTATAAGTTCTCTGTCACATACTTGTGGCCTTACTAAGTTGACGTGTCCCCTAAAAAAAAGAGAGTTGACACGTATGCAAGGCTTTGTCAACTTATAGTCAACACACAGTTCTAGCAGCAGTGGCCGTTTGATGTCCATCCAACGGATGACGTGCTTCTTCTAGCTTCACCTGCCCAAAAAATGATTCCTCCCCCTGACATCTGGGGAGTACCATTTCGGAAGCTGACCTGTGGGCCTACTAAGTTGACGCGTACCAAACGCTTTGTCAACTTAGTCAATATGAATGATTCTAGCTCCAGTGACCGTACGATGTCCATCCAACGGCCGCAGTGCTTCTTCAACCTCTGGTCTTCTTGCTCCAGCCGCCCAAAGCAGCGCCGGTCGTGCCACATGCTCCCGCCTCCCGTGGCCGGCTGTGCTGCCGCAGAGGCCTCACCGCCCCCTACTATTCCCACTACTGGCCAGGCCCAGCGGTGACGGCAGCCTCACACCGCAGCCATACCAGTGAACCCTCGTACTCCTCTCCGTGCGGGGTTCCACTACCGCGTCTTCTGCGGCTCCGCGCCGTCCCCTTCCTAGGCCTCGCCATCGTCCACCACCCAGGTGCTCTCGGCACGTCGTGGTCAACGTGGTCAAGGAACGACTTCCATCGGAAGAGTACTGTACGTGGAGAGGCTGACAGCTGGGTCCACGGCGGCAGCAAGGAAGTGCCTCCTTATTACGTGAAAAATAATTATTCCTCCACCTGACAGCAGGGACCCATCGGACGAGCAACTGTATTTCACGAAAAAAATGTTTCCCCCGGACTGCTGGGACCTAGCAGCTACATCTTCGCACGCAAGGAAGTGCGTCCAGGCAAAAAAAACAATTCGCCCCCCTGACTGCGGGGACCCACCAGCTACATCTTCGCAGGCAAGGAAGTGCCTGACAGTCGGGACCCACCTTATCGAAGCGTATGTAGCGTTGTCATTCTGGTCGCGAACGTGTACGTACATACTACTCGATGTAGAGGCGCGCACGTGTCGTAGTAGAGGCGTGCACATAGCATGTACACATACGTAAAGTGGCCAGTGTGCAAGAAAGAAAATATGGCAACGTACGTACATATGGGCAGGGTCTCGAACGCCTACTCGCGCATACGTACGGCCAGGGCTCGTGTACATGGCTGGGTCGGAACAGAGAAACTACGTGGTCGTCGTGTTCATGGGGAGCCAACCGGCTGGGTCGGAACGGAATGCGTCGTCGTGCTCATCGGGAGGTCTTGGACGGAATAGACGATGGAAACGAGGCCTGGCGTACCGCAAAATGGAGGAAACGGCCTTGTGTTCGACCGGCCACGGTCGAAATGGGATCCGGTTCATTGGGAGGGGACTGGTCTACCGCGAAATGGAGGAAACAGACCTCCTACGTTCGAAACGAGGGTCCTGTTGATCGGGAGGGGTGTGGCGTACCGCAAAACGGAGGAAACAGACTTGTGTTGGAGCGCTACAGTCGAACGGGGGTCCTGTTCATTGGGAGGGGTGTGGCGTACCGCAAAACGGGACTCCACGGGATACTGTTCATCTCCACCATCGACCCCCTCCAGCCTCCACGGGCTACTGTTCATCCACCATCGACCTCCTCTAGCCTCCACCTGCGACTGTTCATCCACGGGCTCCTGTTCATCCAGCCTCCACCGTGCACTATTCCACCGGCTACTATTCAACCAGCCCTCTCCATGGGCTCCTGTTCAACCACCCCTCCACGGGCTACATTTCATCCAGCCCTCCACCGTCTATTGTTCATCCTGCCCTCCATGGGGTGGTCCTGTTCATCCAGCCCTCCACGGGGTCCTGTTCATCCAGCCCCAACCGGCTCGATCGATCAGGGTCCTGTTCATCCAGAGGCAACACCGAGGGGTCCTGTTCATCCACCCCACCGGAAACTGTTCATCCAACCCCCCCCCCAACAACGCTCACTGTTCATCTAGAGGTAGCATCGATCGACTTCAGTTAGCAGTTGTAGCGAAGGAATCGCTCGATCGGGTTCAGTTAACAGCCATCGATCGATCGCTCGGGTTCAGTAACGCGTAGCCTGCTGTGCAATCGCTCGGGTTCAGTTAGAGCCCAACGCCTCGCTCGGGTTCAGTTAGAGCCCAGTGCCTTGCACCCACGCGCGTGCGTGTATGAGAGAAACACGCATCGCTCGGCCCCGACCACCCACCTTAATCGGGAACACCCCGATATTTTCCTCGCCCTTGCTTCTACCATGGTTTTTTTCGTCATGGACGGCCCAAAGAATGTCATGCAGGTGCGTCTCCGGCCCGCCCAGGATAAAAAGCCCATTTTTTGTCATGATTTTTGGTCATAGAAGTAGGACCCCACCACATCTATGATTATATCGGGTTTTGTCACAATTATCGTCATAGAAGTGTCATAAGTATGACAGAAAAAAATTCGTTCGGCCCAAAATGTCACGAATGTGTCTTTTTTTTGTAGTGTCGCCGGAGTTGGCCGGTGCGAATGAAGGGACTCGGGTGGGGACTTTGGTTGTGGTGGCGGTGGTGGGGCCTTGCCGAACGAAGAAAACTCAACGTGGGTGGGGGCGGAGGTGGGGGTGGGGTGGCGGTGGAACACAGGCGGTGGGGGCCGGTGGTCTGGCCAGCGGCCCGTGCGGTGTTCTGTATGGGAATAATCAGATACGAGGAAGAAGAAGGGTTACGATACGTAGGATCTTCATCCAACCGCCTGAAATGGTCGACTGACCCAAATGACAAAAGTCATGCAACTTGCATGCAGACATGCTGTCGTGGCTTTGTCACGGCAGATGTCCTAGCCAAAGGACTTAGTCGTCGAGCCATCGCAACGGGTTAACTCGAAGGGGTTAAAGCAGACACAGGGACACAGAGTTTATACTAGTTCGGCCCCTTCGATGAAGGTAAAAGACTACGTCTAGTTTGTGGTGGAATTGATGAAGTCTCGATGACTAGGGAGCAGATAAGCTTCGCCTAGGCCTCGAGTTGTCGTTCTCTCTCCCTGAACCGATATCGGGTCGCCCCCTTATATACACGGGTGACGCCCATCGGTTCATAGAGTCCCAATCTCCGGTTTATACTCGTACCCGGGTTGGTCTCTTCCTTATCCCTAACTTACAATACAAGTTGTACACAGGCCGGTTTACGGCTACAGATGTTAAACCGACTACGGCCTCGGGCCTTTACATAGCCTCTTGGGCTTTACCATTCTTGAACTACAGATGAAGTTAACCCGGCCCGTATAGGCCGGTTTACGCCCAGTAGTAATATCCCCAACATTAGGCCCCAGGTTGATTTGAATGAGTTCATGTCAACCCTTAGCATAAATCTTCATACTCAGCACCTTCCCTTCGTCGCTAAACCGCTACGTCGTCATCTTCGTTGGCGGCCGTAAACCGGCATGACATCATCACGAAGCTAGCTTTTATGATGCCTTCTTTGTTTAACCAATTTGCAATAATCGAGGCGATAGCTTTGCTTCCGAAATCTGTGGCTCCTGGATTCGCGCGCTTGACACATGTGTTTCGCCTTATAAATAGGGGCAAAGGTTCATTTCTTTGTCCCCTTCACCCCTTTCCTCTTCGTCTTCTCCGCGCCGTCAGCTTCGTAGCTCCACCGCTGTCGCTGACCTCCGCATCGTCTCGGGCCGCTGCATCCACCTGACTGGACCAGAGAAACTGCGGCGTGCTTCCGCATCCCTCCGAGCTCCGGTGAGATCCCCACCTTCTCAACTCAGATCTACCTCTAGGGTTTACTATGTTCTTCACGTTCTTCATGTTCTTCGCGTTCTTCGCGTTCTTCGTGTTCTTCGCGTTCTTCGCGTTCTTCGCACTTAACCTGAGATGCACCTTCAGATGACCCCACGACCTTTGCTCCGTTCAGTAGTAGTTTTCAGCATCTGTTTTTATTGCAATATACCTGGACCGTAGATCTGATCCATAGCTTGACCTTGCTGTTCTTGCACAATTTTCTTTAAATCATGAGTATTTTACCCCTTTTACGAGATCGCCCCAGATCCAATATCATACTGAGATAATGTGAAACTTGTTTCCGTACACTTGCTCTTTTGCAATTTCCACTGTTTCACGGTCTTAGGTCCAGCGGTTTAACCTTGTTATAGAATATCACCAAATCGGTACATACCATTAGTCCCCTTGTTGAACCGCCAGTAAACCCTTGATAGACCGCACTGCTTTACCAACGTCGGCTTGTAATTGATTTCCTCCGGTTTAACATTGATAGTATCAACATGAAAAAACCTGTGCACAACACAGTCCTGAACCGGAATCATTTTCATTTTGTAGACTTCCTCATGGCTAAGCAAGTGTATGAGTGCAACTGGGCTCCTTCCCGGGTCACGGAAACTCAACTGAATAATCTGGTTCTGACCGGTGCTTTGAGCAGCAGAAAAACCATTCATTGGAGGGTTCCGGGCAAAGAGTGCCCCCCTACACCCCAAGACGATGAAGTTGTTGTGTTTGCGGATCACTTAGCCCGCGGTTTCAACCCGCCCGGTTCAAAATTTTATCGCGACGTTTTGGCTAATTTCCAACTCCATCCACAAGATATTGGCCCCAACTCTGTCACTAACATATGCCACTTTCAAGTGCTCTGTGAGGTGTTTTTTCAAGAGGAACCTACAGTTGAGTTGTTCTGAGATTGCTTTCACCTAAACCGCCGCACAGAATTTACTGATGGCTCCAACATGGAACTGGGTGGCGTGTCAATCCAGAAAAGGAAAGAGGTCCCTTACCCTCATGCGAAACTGCATAGTCACCCCCAAGAGTGGAATAACTCCTGGTTTTATTGTAAAGACACCTCTCCAGAGAATGAGAATATCCTGCCCGGCTTTCGTCCAGAACGGCTCAGCAACACTCACCCCCTTCCTCAGAGGCTGACTGCTAAAGAGAGGAGTAAATACGCTCCCCAACTGTCCAAGCTCAGAGCCTTCATGGCCAACGGTTTAACAGGAGTCGACCTTGCTCGTTGCTGGATATCTTGGAGTATACTGCCACTCAGTCAACGCTCCGGTTTGATGTGTGAATACACAGGCAGTGTTGATGATCCGTTATGTCATGTAAACATCCAGCTTACGGATGACGAGGTCACCGAAGCCGTAAAGAAGATTTTAAATGAACCGGAACGCATCTGTGCACGAACTGGCCTTCTTCCCTTCTGCGCCATCAACAAACCACCAGCGGTAAATCAAAATTTCTTCTCATTAAGTCTGATGTTATTTTGTGCGCGTATGAATGATTCTAATGTCTGTTGACGCAGGGTGATGACCCGTTCTGGAGCAAAAAACTCCCTCAAGGAAAAGCGGATAAACCGGAGCAATCGACCCGGCCTAAGACGAGAGTCGTCAAAAAGTCTGCTCACAAGAGGAAAACCACGGCCTCTTCCGATCCTGCCGATGATGAGGTGGGTAATCCGGGTTTTGAAGCTGATCTTGACTCCCTCGGTTTGTTGTTCGTACAGCTTATTGACGATGCAATTTGTCAGGATGATGCCGATACGAGCCATGCTGATGATGCAGAGGTAATTACCATTTCTTCTGATTCAAGCCTTCTGCCTTTCCACAAAATCCGTCAGGCGAACCGTAAAGTTAAATTTTCCCATCCTCTTGCTTACTTGGATCCCAACTTTCTTATGAAGACCCGTCAGCACGAGGTGCGTCGTATAACCCGACACAGCGGTCAGGTAGTTACCTCCGCCGGTTTACCGAACAGTCCGGCTCGGAGACGTCGTTCAGAGGTCTCTAACTTGCTTGTCAAATTTTGTCCTAAAGCGGGCTGTTTTCGTCAACCGCTTAATCCGTCTGACTCCGATTATCAGGTCACCTCGCACTCATCCTCTGGCAAGTCAACTGGTACTCAGCTGCCTCCGCTCAAAACCGTGCTTGGGTAAGCTTACTTTTCTCATCAAGTTGTCCATTGTTGTAATCTTCACCATATGCTGTCTTCAACTTTGCTGCTTCTTTCAGAGCTAAACCAAGGCCGAGCAAAAAAGCTCGCCAAGACAAAACAGGAGAAGAAAACGCTCCTCCTGAACCGGACACTGCCCCGAATGTTGAAACGACCACCCCTGAAGATGTAATTGATGACCCATTAGTCCGAGATGAAGTCATTGTTCCTGAAGAAGGCTCTGTTAACCCCTCCGGCCCAACGGATCAACCAGCCAGCCCGATTCGTGCTGAGAAAACCATTAGTTCCTCAAAGCCTGTCGAGAAACCGACCGTGCCAGTCCAGACCGACGACCACAACGATGATGAAGTCATGATTACCGGCATTGGTCGTACTGAACCGGGAAATCCCATCGCTTTGGCCAAGCACACTGCTAAAGAAGAAATTTCTGCTTTAATTAAAGGTAAATGGGATGTTGATCTGGCCACGTACTCCACTCTTGGCGCTCAAGACATTCATTCTGGCTATTTAAACCGGCTATATACTAGCCGTGACTATGAAGCCAATCTTGTGAAGATGATGAAAGACAAATTCGAGGTAACTTCCATGCCCTCACTCCTGCTTCTTACCATCGTAGCCCCCAAGGGTCGGTTTAACTTTATCATAATTGAATCGACACTTGCAATCATCATACCGTAGCATCCGAAATATCATTAAAGCAAATAGCCATTAGCCCCCAAGTGCCAAGTTGAATATTTGTATTGAGCTTGGGACTTTGATAATGACCTGAGAACTTGAGATCAAATAAGCATTAGCCCCCAAGTACAAAGTATCTAACTTGTTATGTGCTTGGTACTTTCTTTGTTTAAACTGTATAACTTGTCGGACTGTAGGCTGAGCTGAAGGTCAAAGAGAGCCAAATCGCTGATCTTCAAGAGAATGTGAAATCCCAGCAAGCAGAATCTTCCAAAGCCAAGGAGGAACTAACCAGCGCTTTGGGCAGCATGGAACAATTGAAGGAAGGTTTTAATAAGGAGCGGGCGGACTGGGCTACAGAAAAGGCCGCTTTAACCAAGAAGATTGAAACCGCAGAAGCTGCCCTTAAAACGGTAACGGATGAATTAACAAGTGTGAAGCGACAGGTGCACGCAATGGCTGCAGCCATCTTTGGTAAGCCTCCTATAACATGTGTAATGACCTTGATTCTTCTACAAAACAGCTCGATTTACGACCTGCTGATCGTATTACAGGCACTCGCATCCATCACTTGGGATCAGACGTGCGTATGAAGCTGAAAGCGGTCTATACCTTAGTCGAGCAGCTGTATACGGGCGCTCAGCGGATTATCACCACTGCTTCACACAACAATCCGGCACCCACATTGATCCAGGACACACTGAAAAGGTTGTCGATGCTCCCTGCTCGGATTGAAGAGCTAAAAAGATCTGCTGCTCGAACCGGAGCCATTAATGCCTTAATCCGGGCCAAAGCATGGGTGCCTGATTTTGATCCCGTTGAAGCGGCTCAAGGCTATCCTAGCTTAAAGGAGGATGGCTCCGAATTCGATGAAGAAGAATTGAGAAAGATAAACCGGGCAGTGCGCCCTCTGGCCTGCCAATTGGTAGAAGAAGCAAACTTGTCTCATTATCAAGCCCAGTATGACGATCAGAACAAGCGGGTAGCTGTGCCAATCCCTAAAGCGGAAAACTTAATTCCTCCAATCCGTAAGCACACTTATGCCCCTGATATTGAACCGTCGTCACTGATACATGAGGAAGCCGTTTTTCAAGCATTAATGGGGATCGATTGGACCACTGTTGACTTCCAGCGGCTGGGTAGGGAGGAGGACGCTGAAGTGGAGCAGGATGATCCAGAACCATCAAACCGGAACGGCACGCCGACGTGAACCGAGGGCAGTTTTAGCGGGTTTCCTTTTGATACTTTGTCAAGAAACAATCCTCTTATTCGGGCACCGTGTTGCCTTGTAATAGGATAGACCTTACCTTATGCTTCATGAGATGCCTTCGCGCATCAGCACTGATATCCTCCTTTGGAAAATCATTATTGCCAATTTATATCTCCTGCGATCACAAAATTTTAAACTACCAGGGCGGTTGTACCGTCATCCAGTTTGTGAATTATTATAGTTACGCAAGGAAACTTGCAAGTATGATCAAATTTTTGTGATATGAAATACCTGTCATATAATGGGCATGAAATAGGCGTTCTTAGCCAATGTTGAAGCGGGAGTTGGTAACTCTTAAACCGTCATGGGAGAATCGAACCCCTGTGTATATAACACCGGTTTACAATGCCAACCGTCCTTTAATGATAGCAGCCTTTCGTTGCTCGAAAGAGGATATTTAGCAGCAAAAAAACTCAAACCGAGGCAACAATCTCAGATTTTTGAAAAAGAGGGCTGTGTTCCGCCAAATTGGCTATGTTGGACCGGTGCGGAATGTTGTCGGTTTTAAGAGAAAAGCAATAAACTATCAACTCTTAAAAAAGGAAAGAGATCAAAATACGGTGACAAAGACCTTTTGCAAAAGAAGAGCTCTATTGAGCTTGGTCAGACGGAATCACCATGGACAGACGCAACCAAGCCCCCCGAAGGTGTAGCGATGGTGCCAGTCAGCCAGGACCCCAAAATGACGCGTGACATTATGCCGGCCAAGTGGCATTGCTATGGTTTGGGTTCGACCAAGCCCCCAAATGACTCTAAGGCCCGTAGGCCGACCAAGAGGCGTGACCGGTTCAGACGTGACCGTGTCCCCAAATGATTCTAGTGGCTTTCGCCGGCCAAGAGGTATTGCATCGGTTCGGACACGACCGAGCGCCCAAATGACTCTGGTGGCTTTCGCCGGCCAAGAGGTATTGCATCGGTTCGGACACGACCGAGCCCCCAAATGACTCTGGTGGCTTTCGCCGGCCAAGAGGTATTGCATCGGTTCAAACATGACCGAGCCCCCAAATGACCTCATAAGGATAGCTATGTTCTCTTTGGTTCGAACACGACCTATGTTTGAACAGGAAGCCTCAAGTGATCTTGTTAAGACTTGCAAGGGGTAAACCGGATGTTGCTTAAAGACAACCCCGTGTAACCACACATGATATAAAAGAACAGATACCCCGCTTTAGCTGAGGATCCGGTTTATTATAATATATACATAGTCATGATATATACATAAGCAGAGCCCATGGCTCAAGTATAGTAAGGCCGAAGATGAGCTATATTCCATGGTCTGTCGGTCTCTCGTCCTGATTTGCGTGAGTCTTTGTGCTCTCGAACATCTATCAGGTAGTATGAACCATTGTGTAGATTCTTGCTGACCACGAAAGGCCCTTCCCAAGGCGGAGACAATTTATGCATCTCGGTTTGATCTTGAATAAGTCGAAGCACCAAATCTCCCTCTTGAAAGGTTCTGGTCCTGATCCGACGACTGTGATAGCGACGAAGATCCTGCTGGTAGATCGCTGAGCGGGCAGCTGCTATGTCTCGCTCTTCGTCTAGCCGGTCCAAAGCGTCCTGTCTAGAACTTTCGTTGTCTGCTTCAACGTAAGCCGCCACACGAGATGAATCGTGTCGTATGTCACTAGGAAGAACTGCCTCTGCCCCATAAACCATGAAGAACGGCGTATATCCAGTTGACCTGTTAGGCGTGGTGTTGATGCTCCATAACACAGAGGGTAACTCTTCGACCCAACAACCCGGCGTCCACTGCAAAGGAACCATAAGCCTGGGCTTAATGCCTCTCAAGATCTCCTGATTAGCTCTTTCTTCTTGACCATTGGACTGTGGGTGAGCCACTGATGACACATCAAGGCGGATGTGCTCTCGTTCGCAAAACTCCTTCATGGCACCTTTAGATAAATTGGTACCTTTGTCTGTGATGATGCTGTGTGGAAAACCAAACCGGAAAATCACTTTTTTGATGAACCAAACCGCGGTGGCCGCATCACACTTGCTAACGGGCTCTGCTTCTATCCATTTTGTAAATTTGTCCACCGCCACCAGAAGGTGGGTCTTCTTGTCCTTGGACCGTTTGAAAGGCCCAACCATGTCCAGCCCCCAGGTTGCAAACGGCCAAGTAATTGGAATCATCCTTAATTCTTGAGCCGGGACGTGAGCGCGTCTTGAGAATTTTTGACAACCATCACACCGCCTGACCAGATCCTCCGCATCCGCATGAGCAGTCAGCCAATAGAAACCGTGACGAAAAGCTTTTGCCACTAAAGACTTTGAACCGGCTAGTGACCACAATCTCCTTCGTGGATCTCACGCAAAATTTCACGGCCTTCCTTAGGAGATACACACCGTTGAAAGGCTCCTGTCACACTGCGATGATGTAGTTCGCCGTTTTCCACTACCATGGACTTGGACCGCCGTACTATCTGCCTGGATAGAACCTCATCCTCTGGCAACTCCCCTCGGTTCATGTACGCCAGGTAAGGGAGCGTCCAATCCGGGATGACATGTAATGCCGCGACCAATTGAGCCTCTGGGTCAGGAACCGCCAAATCTGCTTCGCCAGGCAGTTGAACCGACGGGTTTTGAAGCACATCAAGGAACACATTAGGTGGTACCGGTTTACGCTGTGACCCCAGTCGGCTTAAAGCATCCGCCACCTCGTTCTTTCGTCGGTCCACATGGTCCACCTAATAACCTTTGAAGTGACCGGCGACCACATCAACCTCACGACGATAAGCAGCCATGAGTGGATCTTTTGAATCCCATGTACCAGACACCTGCTGGGCCACCAAATCAGAGTCGCCAAAGCACTTAACCCGGCTTAAATTCATCTCCTTAGCCATCCGGAGACCATGGAGCAAGGCCTCATATTCTGCTGCATTGTTAGTACAAGGGAACATTAAACGGAGAACATAACAAAACTTATCACCTCGTGGGAAAGTTAGTATGACTCCAGCCCTCGATCCTTCCAATTGACGTGATCCGTCAAAATGAATGGTCCAGTAAGTGTGATCCGGCTTCTCTTCAGGGACTTGCAATTCCGTCCAATCATTGATAAAATCCACCAATGCCTGAGACTTTATCACAGTGCGAGGCGCATGCTTTAAACCGTGCGGTCCAAGCTCTATAGCCCACTTGGCAATCCGACCAGTCGCTTCCCGGTTCTGGATGATATCACCCAAAGGAGCAGAGCTGACCACCGTGATAGGGTGGCCTTGGAAATACTGCTTCAGCTTCTGGCTTGCCATAAAAACTCCATATACTAGCTTTTGCCAATGCGGATATCGTTGTTTGGATTCAATCAGCACCTCGCTGATGTAATAAACCGGATGCTGAACCGGGTATTCTTTGCCTGCCTCCTTCCGCTCTACCACAATAGCCACACTGACCGCGCGAGCGTTAGTAGCTACATACAACAGCAATGGTTCCTTATCAGTGGGAGCAGCGAGTACGGGCGGATTGACCAGCTGTCGCTTTAAATCCTCGAACGCCTGATCAGCGGCAGAATTCCAGACAAACTGATCTGTCTTCTTCAACATTTGATACAGAGGAATTGCTTTCTCTCCGAGGCGGCTGATAAACCGGCTTAAAGCAGCAATTCTGCCTGCCAGACGTTGGACGTCATTGATGCATTTCGGTTTAGCTAGAGAGGTGATAGCTATAATTTTGTCCGGATTAGCCTCAATTCCCCTGTTGGACACCAAGAAACCCAACAGCTTGCCAGCTGGTACACCAAAGACACACTTGGCTGGATTGAGCATCATCTTGTATATCCTTAAGTTATCAAAGGTCTCCTTCAAATCATCAACCAACGTTTCCTTCTTCCTTGACTTGACCACAATGTCGTCCACATAAGCGTGCACATTACGGCCAATCTGCTTGTGGAGACAATTTTGCACACACCGTTGATAAGTTGCCTGGGCACTTTTGAGCCCAAAAGGCATAGATACATAGCAGAAGGCTCCAAAGGGAGTAATGAACGCCGTCTTCTCCTGGTCCTTAACTGCCATCTTAATCTGATGATAACCAGAGTATGCATCCAGAAAGCATAAACGCTCGCAACCCGCTGTAGCATCAATGATTTGATCAATACGGGGGAGGGCAAAAGGATCTGCAGGGCAGGCCTTATTAAGATCTGTATAGTCCACACACATACGCCAAGTGCCGTTTTTCTTAAGGACCAGCACCGGATTAGCAAGCCATTCAAGGTGAAAAACTTCAACGATGAAGCCGGCCGCTAAGAGCCTGGCCACCTCTTCTCCAATAGCCTTTCTTCTCTCCTCGTTGAACCGACGGAGGAACTGTTTCAACGGTTTGTATTTAGGATCCACATTAAGGGTGTGCTCAGCGAGTCGCCTCGGTACACCTGGCATGTCAGAGGGCTTCCATGCAAAGATGTCCCGATTCTCACGGAGGAACACGATGAGCGCGCTTTCCTATTTTGGATCCAGATTGGTACTGATGCTGAATTGCTTGGATGAATCCCCCGCTACGAAATCAACAAGCTTGGTCTCCGCGGCTGACGTGAATTTTAAAACCGGATCATGCTCTATGGTAGGCTTCTTTAAAAGAGTCATATCCGTCGGATCAACATTATCCTTGTAGTATTTGAGCTCCTCCGCAGCACAAACCGATTCCGCATAGGCGGCATCTCCCTCTTCACGCTCCAAAGCGATCCCGCGGCTCCCATGAACCGTGATGGTTCCCTTGTGGCCTGGCATCTTGAGCTGCAGATATACATAACAGGGCCATGCCATGAATTTGGCATAAGCCGGCCGACCAAACAGGGCATGGTACGGGCTTTGGATCTTCACCACCTCAAAAGTCAGTGTTTCTGATAGGGAATCGTGATCATCTACGAAAGCCACCTCCAATGCTATCTTGCCCACGGGATACGCAGACTTGCCCGACACCATGCCATGAAACACTGTGTTTGAAGGCCGTAGATCTTTATCCTTGAGCCCCATACGTCGAAAGGTCTCATAGTACAGGATGTTAATACTGCTGCCCCCATCCATGAGCACCTTGGTGAACTTATAACCTCCTACCTAAGGCGCCACCACTAAAGCCAGCTGACCCGGATTATCCACCCGAGGAGGGTGATCCTCTCTACTCCAGGTGATCGGCTGCTCTGACCATCGTAGATATCGGGGCACGGCCGGTTCAACAGAGTTAACTACCCTCTTCTGGACCTTCTGGTCTCGCTTGTCAAAGATAGTGGTGAATACATGGTACTGGCCACTGTTTAACTGCTTCGGATTGCTCTGGTATCCCGACTGCTCCTGATTATACCCCCCTTGATCATTCTGGTTATGTTGATTACCATGTCCGCCCGGATTACCAGCCCCGCTCGGATTACCATTAAACCCTGAACCGGAGTTTCCTCCACCGTGGTTTGGCCCGGATCCTGAACCGCCACCGGGATTGTGATCATACCGGAAGGCGTTGGAATTCTTAAACTCTCGCATGATGTAACAATCCTTCCATAGATGGTTTGCCGGTTCCTCCGTCGTTCCATGCTTTGGGCAGGGCTGATTCAACAAACTATTTAAGCTCTCTGGATTGGGGCTGGGTCCGCCACCGCGGCCCTTGCCCCTACGCGGCCGGCCCCTATTCTGCACATTGGTGTTAGCCACAAAATCCATGGAACCATCCGCTTTACGCTTGCCTCCAACGCCGCTCCCCGGGTGATGCTGCTGACCTCTGAAGTTGCCGTTCTTTTTTCCCTTCCCTGCCTTTTCATCATCAGACTCGGGATCCTTGGTACTATCAGAATCAGCATACTTTACCAAAACAGCCATGAGAGTCCCTATGTCAGTGCAATGGCGCTTCATTCGTCCTAATTTCAATCTCAAGGGCCCAAACCGGCAATTGCTTTCCAAAGTCACAACTGCAGTGTCAGCATTGATGCGGTCTGATGAATGCAAGATTTGCGAAACGCGGCGCACCCAATGAGTGGTTGACTCCCCTTCCGCCTGGACGCAGGCGGCTAAGTCCACTATCGACATGGGCTGCCTGCACGTATCTTTGAAATTACTAATAAACCGAGCTCGCAATTGAGCCCATGAACCGATGGTATTGGGCGGCAGGCTTTTTAACCAAGTGCGGGCCGTTCCTTCAAGCATCATAGAGAAATATTTTGCACATGCAGCTTCATCTACGTCAAGCATCTCCATGGCCATCTCGTAACTCTCCACCCACGCCTCCGGGGGTTGATCTGCTGTATAATTTGGTACCTTGCGCGGCCCCTTGAAGTCCTTAGGCAGGCGCACATTGCGCAAAGCAGGTATAAGGCAAGGCACCCCCAAAAAGCTAGAAGCAAGCCCTGGTTCGACCGAAGTGGTGGGACGAACCGGCGTAGTCTGATGTGCTGCCAATGCGGCTTCTCTGCGTGCACGGGCCCGGTCTACCAACTCCTGAGCATCAGGAGCCGGATTGTCGCCGCGGGGCCCTCCATGCCGTGCATCGCTGGACTCAGCTTGTTCTTCCAGGCGCCTGTTATAACTCCGGATTGGACGTGGAGTAGAATGAATCCTCTCGCGGCTGTATGAATACGCCTCCTGTTGGACCAGCGCCGTTCTGAGGAGCTCCTTGACCCGACGCATCTCTATGGCCTGTAACGAATCTCCCTCGACCGGAATAGCCTCTAGACGTGCTGCCGCAGCAACAAGATTATCCAGCGGGTTGGAGTAATGATCCGGGGGTGTGGTCACTATCCGCGGCTCCGGGTTATAACGGGGTAGATCTACTATGCGGGGCTGAACCGGCGCGCTTGTCCCGGGCGCCTCTGCTCGGTTTACCACTGGTTGATTACTGGTCCCTGCTCCAGGAGTTTTGAAAAGATCCCTTCCTTCAAAAACCGGTGGCAGGCGGGACCGATATTTCCTCCTCATGACCTCCTGCGAAGCGTTCTGATCGAGCATGAACTTATAGGCTTGCGCGTCCAAAGCGGCCCGTTCCGCAGTCATCCTGACCTCTTCGGCCGCCAGATCCACCTTGGCCTAACTAATCTGCTCTCTCACCTTTGCAATCTCTGCGTTATGAGCATCCCGATCCACCGGATTAGCCTCTGTCAAGAGCGCCGCCAGTGCGTCGAACAGATCGGATAATACTTGAACCGGTGGGCGCACAGAACCTCCTGCTCCGGCAGTCGTTGAACCGGAAACTATTGTTGCGGCCGTCGATGAATGAGGCGCCGCTTGGGTGCCAGCCATGAATATGTCGACCCGACTAGGCAGATCGGAGGGCTCCGGAATACTGTTGCCATCGGAACAGCCCCCAATCCGATCATCATGCACTTGATACAGGGACTCAGTTTCCCCGGTTGACGACTCATCACCGGAATAAACAACGGTTTCGCCACCAGATTCTGATCCGTCCTCATAGTTTCGCCCGTGGATGACTCCCACAAAGGCACGCTTTATGGCTGGCTTAACCCGGGCAGGTCGCCCACGCTGAGCTGTCTCGATGAGGTCGGTGCAGGTGTCCAGCTGAGGGCCCGGTTCACCAATCTTGCCGATGAAAACGTGTATTCCGCCAAAGGGGACCCGGTACCCGTACTCAATTGAGCCGGCCTCAGGGCCCCAGCTTGCGTCGTCGATGTAGATCTTGCCGCGGCGACTCTTGGTCATCCGGCCCACGGCATATCCCTTGAGTCCTTCAAAGCGGCCCTCCAAGAACTTGAAACCATCGTGCGATAGCCCCACGGTGGGCGCCAACTGTCGTGGGTTTGTCACGGCAGATGTCCTAGCCAAAGGACTTAGTCGTGGAGCCATCGCAACGGGTTAACTCGAAGGGGTTAAAGCGGACACAGGGACACAGAGTTTATACTAGTTCGGCCCCTTCGATGAAGGTAAAAGCCTACATCTAGTTTGTGGTGGAATTGATGAAGACTCGATGACTAGGGAGCAGATAAGCTTCGCCTAGGCCTCGAGTTGTCGTTCTCTCTCCCTGAACCGATATCGGGTCGCCCCCTTATATACACGGGTGACGCCCGTCGGTTCATAGAGTCCCAATCTCCGGTTTATACTCGTACCCGGGTTGGTCTCTTCCTTATCCCTAACTTACAATACAAGTTGTACACAGGCCGGTTTACGGCTACAGATGTTAAACCGACTACGGCCTCGGGCCTTTACATAGCCTCTTGGGCTTTACCATTCTTGAACTACAGATGAAGTTAACATGGCCCGTATAGGCCGGTTTACGCCCAGTAGTAATATCCCCAACACATGCCTTTATATTCAGTACCATCATCGTACTTGCTTAGCACTACTCTTGAATCCATCAAGCTAAACAGCGTGCCACTCATAATTCCAAACATGTTTCTCAGGTACGAATCTGATATGATGTTGATATTACTAAAACAGATAACATTTAATTGGTCAGCTAATGTTCCTACTTTACTTTCGAAAAAGCACGTGCACCACATATAGAGAGACAGTAGGGAGACGCTTTCTTAATGCGCTCCGGTTCATCATGTGTGGGCACTGCGCAAGGAACATTTTATTATCCAAAATCTGCTTGCTCTTCTTTAGCATGTTCCTCTTCCGTTCTTCTTTAATAAGTACTCTCTCCATTCCTAAATACAAGTCTTTGTATAGATTCCACCATGGACTACATATGGAGCAAAATGAGTGAATCTACACTCTAAAATGTATCTGGATACATCTGTATGTGATCCATTGTGGAAATCTCTACCAAGACTTATATTTTCGAATGGAGGGAGTATGATAGTAGTACAGTATGTTCCTTATAGTGAAGATGAGCAGGGACATTTGCAGTGTAGAGGTCTATACGGTCGGTTGGTATGGACACTTTGAACTCTTTGGGCCTCTTTGATTCGTAGGATTTTGTAAACATGGGGATAGGATTTGTAGTGTCCTGCCCACTTGAATCCTATAAGAATAGCAAGGAAATGCGGGGAGCTGTGTCGCCTTTGAGAGTTACACTGATATTAATAGTACCGCACCTTCAGGTTAACAGAGCTGGTAACCGAAGCCTTTCTAGTTGTATCGGCAATACTAGCACATATATTCCAGCAAGTTCCACTTTGCTGATTTTACTCTGATGCTTACGGGTTTCCCGTTATATCTACAATATGATCTGTGTAGCTGCTTTGTGTCGCACTAGCACCAGTCCACTCTTGAAGCTAAACACCGCAATGACTTACAAAATTGGCACCAAGGCATTGAGTGCCATTCTGGATGCAATGAAACTCACACACTCCCCACCTGTTGACTCTTGTTAAGAATATGATCCTAATGACTCTTGTTCAAAATTGCCACATATAGAGAGACAGCATGGAATTGCATTTCTTTGGGCGCTGTGATTCATCTTGAGTGGGCAACCAACATTGTATGCAATTAAGCGGAACCTCAAGAATATGCTTCTTCTTCTGTTCTTTAACATGTTCCTCTTTTGTTATTCTATATTTAGTACGTACAGTATGGTCCTTGTCAGGAAGGGGAGCAGGGACATCGGCAGTCAATAGCTGATAGAGCTGGCATGTACTTGATCGATAGGCTTTCAATTACTAGCAGCAATACAACACCGTATTTTCAAGCCAGTTCCACTGTCCCGATCTATATATCGTGGTTATGGTGTACCCCTTTTATGTACACTATGATCTTCCTAGTTGCTGTGTGCTCTTGTTATCATGGTTTCGCAATAAACTCTCTATACAGTATATTTTGAACCTATCATCTGCCAACTATCCTTACTTCTGGACCGTATTTTTTTGTGTATTTGTACCAGATTTTATAAATGCACGCACGATATTACAGCACACATGAGCTCTCTCATCGGAATCCAGTGATAGCACACAAGTGTTTACAGGGGCGCCCCTATATTAGAATATCCTCTGCATTACAAAGATAATCTCACAAGTATTTATGTTTTCATGGTTCTCAAATATTTTACGTAATTACAGTGAATATCAGAATCCGCGCATCAGAAGAATATTGTGGAACACTGCAATGACTTACAAAATTGGCACCAAGGCATTGAGTGCCATTCTGGATGCAATGAAACTCATACGCTCCCCACCTGTAGATTCTTGTTCAGAATATGATCCTAATGACTATTCTAACCTCGAGGAGTCAAAGGCAGATGGCATGTCATGTTCACCCATCAAGGTGCCTGCTCTAATTTGGCAAGGTTTTATTGATTGCGCGCATCTTGCATATGTTGTCTTGCATTTTTTCTACTTTGTTGCACCGCCATCTGCTTAGTTTACCCATCATATATGTCGAGATGCCATGCCCATCCATTATCAATACATATTCCATCTGTCATCATACCATGTTTTTCACTCAAATGGTGTTCTTGTGCATCAGACATCAAAAAGGAAGTGGGTGATTGCCGAACCTGAAGGAGCACCAGCAAAGTCCTTGAAAAACGTGGTTGTGCCAGAGAAATCAGACAGCAGCCCACTTATATTGGCTGTACAACCAGTGACACAAAACGTAGGACCAATTCCAGCAGACTGTACCCATACTTCACTGGCCACACCACTTTCCCCACCACACAGGACCTGCACTCCAGCAAAAGGTATGCCAATTTCAGTTGCCATAGCACCAGCCGTACACAAAAAATCCCACTCCAACAAAAAGTACAGCAAGTCCACCGGCCGAAGACCTATCCCAATTGCAGAGACGACCAATTCCTGCAGATTGGAACCCCATTCTAGTTATTCCCAGTTTAAAAGACAATGCTTTCAAAGTTGTTAGGGACTACATGCATATATTCCCATCATTGGAAGATTATAGTGAAGATAAACACCATTTTCACATCTTCATGTCCCACTTACGTGTAAGTGCTATTATTCATGGTGATTATTTTCCTGTTTTATGCTGATTGAACACATCAATGATTTACATTACATTGTTGTAAATAGGCGAGGGTCAATCTGGATAGTCATGATGAGCAAAGATTGCTTGCGCTTTTCAAGGAAGCATTGCAGCAGTATTGGTGTTACCTGAGGAAATCACACTTTGATGACAAGTATATAAAGGAATTTCTGGTGAAGTCTCCTGTGCTAAATTTAGAAGTCATTGAATGGTTACGTTAGTGTAGAATATATCAACTGTTCGCTCCAAATTATCTGATCTGTATGAATGGTTACGTTAGTGTAGAATATATCCAATGCCAATGAAATTTTTTAGCTCTGCATTGTTCTTGTAAGTACCTGTTGTCCTTTATGAGTGTACTTATATTGACAGCTAGTTGTTCATGAACCATCACTCTACAGCTTATTTTCCTTTGCCCTCCATTTTCTACACATAAGATCTATATTTATTCTTACCTTAAGGTTGGATAACACTGATGGTACCAAAGAAGTTTAGCTCTGCTTTGCTCTTGGCTGTACCTTTTGCCTGTATCATTGTACTTACATTTATAGCTACTTGGTTATGTAGCATCACTCTTCATCTTATCTTAAATATTCTCCATTTTTCTTATATTGTCACATCTATATTTACTCTTAACAAAATGTAGAATAAAGGCAATGCTTTTGAAGAAGATTTTGTGGTAAACTTCTTGAATTGCCCCCCCCCCCCATCAGCATGGACAAGGGCTTTATAAAGCCCGCTTTCACCAATAATGTAAGTTTGTCCTTCTCAAGCCTTCAAACTTTGTTGTGTATAGTTTGTTAGGCATGACTGCAACATCTGTTTATTTTTTGTGTTTGCATCAAATTGCATGTTTAAAGTTTATTATGTACTCCAGTTCATAAACAAAAGTTTGTCCATCTCAATTTAATTTTCAGTTGTACAACAAAGTTCCTTCTTCATACCATGTAAATTAATCTATACAGAGCAAGTGATCTTATTTTGCCAATCTGAAATGGGATAAATTGACAGCACACTAACCATTGATACTTATGAGTTCTTGATCTGTAATCTAGTGGTGTCATGAAGCTGCCAACTCCTTCACAATGTCATTTCCTGCCATGTCTTGACCTGAACAATACCATATTCTGTTAATGCTATTTTAAACTGTGTCACTTTATTCGTTAGTAGGGAATGTGATCAATTGTCAGCACTGATACTTATATGTGCAAAACCTGTCATCTGTCTGCTTATTTATCTTTCAGAGTGAGGAGGATATAAGTGTCAAACAAGTGCAGTCTCACCAGCTTGCTCAGCTGCTTGCGCTGCAGCTCCCGAGCAGGGCTTACCTTTCTTGAACTCTATTGAAGTGATGTCGGTTTTGTATATTATTTTTTTGGTCTGTTTAGTTGCACTAGTGGCGATCTTTGATGCCCAGTGTATGTAATCTGTTGTCTGCTTGTGCTTTATTATCATAGTGGCGAACTTTGATGCCCAGTGGATGTAATATGCCGTAATTTCTTTATTGTATAGTCTAGGTTTTTTTCTTATTCACGATGTTGCAGTTATTTTACTGTATATATATCCTGTCTTCGCAGTAAACCGGCCAAACCGTAAGATTACGGTACATAATCGGGCCGTCATGCAAATCACCATGTATGATCCGCATCATGGGCCCCGTCATCTTGGTCCATTAACAGGCCTAAATGTAAACTTGCCCACTAGTAGATTCGGGCCTTTAATAGGCCGAGCAAACTGCCGACCCTATTTTCCTAAGAAAACTAAATGGGCCTTTAGGAGGATGAAAAGTAGGTTGGGCCTGAAACATGACGAACATCTCACGGGACGGCAGCAGGCCGAAATAGACCCTGGCCCATGAATGTGCCAATCAAATCATGGGCTTATAACTGGCCAAAATTGTCTCGGTCCTTGTTTGGCCCAATCAGATTATTGGCTGCGAGTAGGCCGGATGCAAATCGGGCCGTAGTTAGGCCCAACTATATGACAGGCTTTTAACAAGCCGAAATTAATATAGGGCCTAAATATTAAACGAGCCCATAACAGGCCGAATTACTAAATGGGCCTTTAGCAAGTGGGCCCAAAAGCATAGCGTCCAGTTGACGGGCCGAATCTGATATGGGCCATAATTTAGCCCAAAGCCTCTTAAAGGGCCGGACCTGATCTAGGCCACAATTTGGCCCAGAACGTGGTACGCTTTTAACCGGCCAGATCTCATATGGGCCACTATTAGGCCCGGAACGTGGCAGGCCATTAATGGACCGGATCAAATATGGGCTGACATTTGGCCCAAAACATGGTAGCCAGTTAATGGGCTGGCCTACTAGGGTCCTCAAAATCTTGTGGGCCTACAGCTGGGCCGGCCCATTACTGTCGACGAAATCTCGTGGGCGTTTAGTTGGGCCGGCCCATTATGGTCCACAAAAGTCTTGTGGGCCTTCACCTGGGCCGGCCCATTATGGCCAGCAAAAATCTTGTGGGCCTTTAGCTGGGCCAGCCCATTATGGCCAGCAAAATCTTGTGGGCCTTTAGCTGGGCCGGCCCTTTATGGTCCACAAAATATTGTGGGCCTTTAGTTGGGCCGGCCCCTTTAAACTTTATGGGCCACTTTTGGGCCGGTCCACGTGTTAACATATCATAGGCGCATCTCCCCCATTGGATGAGTGACACCAGTGCCAACACGGAGCTGACACGTGTTTCCTACAACCAATAATGATTTTACACATGGAAAATCTCCATTGGTCCGGGCTATTAACGGGTTATCAGATCCAAAACCGGACCCGATAGCTTAACGGCGTTCCGTTATGGTGGATGCCACGTGTTGGTCACCCTAGACGAAAGCACTTGTGTGACACATGATTTATCGTCATGGAAGTGGACACTTCCATGATGATAATTTTGGTAATGTCATGAAACACTTCTACGACAACACAAGTATGACTATCTTGATTCTGTCATAAATTTGTCATGGATGTACATGCATCACAGAAAACGTGACCTACTGTGACCAACACGTATCATCACGGAAGTGTTTTTTTTTGTAGTGGTACTAGTCACCCACAAGCACCAATCTATAGTTCCGATAACAAGATTGAACACAAGAGATGAACTAGGGTTTGAGATGAGATGGTGTTGTTGAAGATGTTGATGGAGATTGCCCTCCCTAAGATGGGAGAGTTGTTGGTGATGATGATGACGATGATTTCCCCCTCCGGGAGAGAAGTTCCCCTGGCGGAATCGCTCCGCCGGAGGGCAAAAGTGCTCCTGCCCAAGTTCCGCCTCGAGATGGCGACGCTCCGTCCCGAAAGTCCTCTCCTTATTTTTTCTAGGTGAAAATGACCTATATACCAAAAGATGGGCACCGAAGGTGGGCCTGGGTGAGCACAACCCACCAGGGCGCGCCTGGGCTCCCTAGCGCGCCCAGGTGGGTTGTGCCCACCTGGTGGGCCCCCTCTGGTAATTATTTGCTCCAATAATTCTCAAATATTCCATAAAAAATCCTCATGAAGTTTCATCTCATTTGGAGTTGTGCAGAATAGGTAGCCTGACGTAGCTTTTTCAGGTCTAGATTTCCAACTGCCGGAATTCTCCCTCTTTGTGTATACCTTGCATATTATGAGAGAATAGGCATTAGAATTACTCCAAAACAGCATTATTATGGATAAAAACATTATAAATAACATTAAGAAAACATGATGCAAAATGGACGTATCAGCTGCCATGGGAGGGTAGGACAAAAGATGCCATGCAAGGTCTTTCCATAAGCACGTATGACTATTTACGGAATACATGCCTACATAATATTCATGAACTATAGATAGTGTCGTATCTCCCTAGGTTATAATTATCTCATGATGAATATCATCCAACAAGTCACTGATCCAATGCCTGCGAATTTATGATCCGAAGTTTGCTACTTCACCGATCTTTATTGATGATAAGGATTATGAATTCTCTGTCGAACTAGAGTTAATGACTCTGGTTGAATCTGATCCTTTCCATAGTTAGGAAACTGAAATTGTTGTGGCACATCTTGCTAATTTGCATGACATAGCCACCCTTTTTACTCATGATGAGAAGACTCACTATTACTTTATTCTTAAATTATTTTCGTTCTCATTAAAGGGGGATGCTAAAGCTTGGTACAATACTATTGCTCCTGGTTGTGTGCGGAGTTCCCAGGATATGATTGAAGGAAATATGCCATAGAGGCAATAATAAAGTTATTATTTATTTCCTTATATCATGATAAATGTTTATTATTCATGCTAGAATTGTATTAACCGGAAACATAATACATGTGTGAATACATAGACAAACAGAGTGTCACTAGTATGCCTCTACTTGACTACCTCATTGATCAAAGATGGTTAAGTTTCCTCCCCATTGACATGGCTTGTCATTTGATTAATGGGATCACATCATTAGGAGAATGATGTGATTGACTTGACCCATCCCGTTAGCTTAACACTCGATCGTTTAGTATGTTGCTATAGCTTTCTTCATGACTTATACATAATCCTACGACTATGAGATTATGCAACTCGCGTTTACCGTAGGAACACTTTGTGTGCTACCAAACGTCACAACGTAACTGGGTGATTATAAAGGTGCTCTACAGGTGTCTCCGAAGGTACTTTTTGGGTTGGCGTATTTCTAGATTAGGATTTGTCACTCCGATTGTCGGAGAGGTATCTCTGGGCCCTCTCGGTAATGCACATCACTTAAGCCTTGCAAGCAATGCAACTAATGAGTTAGTTGCGGGATGATGTATTACGGAACGAGTAAAGAGACTTGCTGGTAACGAGATTGAACTAGGTAATGAGATACCGACGATCGAATCTCGGGCAAGTAACATACCGATGACAAAGGGAATAATGTGTGTTGTTATGCGGTCTGACCGATAAATATCTTCATAGAATATCTGGGAGCCAATATGAGCATCCAGGTTCCGCTATTGGTTACTGACCGGAGATGTGTCTCGGTCATGTCTACATAGTTCTCGAACCCGTAGGGTCCGCACGCTTAACATTTCGCTTACAGTTATATTATGAGTTTATATGTTTTGATGTACCAAAGGTTGTTCGGAGTCCCGGATGTGATCACGGACATGACGAGGAGTCTCGAAATGGTCGAGACATGAAGATTGATATATTGGAAGCCTATGTTTGGATATCGGAAGTGTTACGGGTGAAATCGGGATTCTACTGGAGTACCGGGAGGTTACCGGAACCACCCGGGGGCTTAATGGGCCATAGTGGAGAAGAGGAGAGGCGGCCAGGGCTGGGCCGCGTGCCCCTCCCCGCTTAGTACGAATAGGACAAGGAGAGCGGGGCGGTGCCCCCCCTTTCCTTCCTCCCTCCCTCCTCTTTCCCCCTCCACTCCTAGTCCAACAAGGAAAAGGGAGGGAGTAGGACTCCTCCTGGCGCGCCCCCAATGGCCGGCCGCACCTCCCCCTTGCTCTTTTATATACGGGGGCAGGGGCACCCTAGAGACACAACAATTGATCGTTTGATCTTTTAGCCGTGTGCGGTGCCCCCTCCACCATAGTCCACCTTGATAATACTGTAGCGGTGCTTAGGCGAAGCCCTGCTTCGGTAGAACATCATCATCATCACCACGCCGTCGTGTTGATGAAACTCTCCCTCAACACTCAGCTGGATCGGAGTTCGAGGGACGTCATCGGGCTGAACGTGTGCTGAACTCGGAGGTGCCGTGCGTTCGGTACTTGATCGGTCGGATCGTGAAGACGTATGACTACATCAACCGTGTTGTACTAACGCTTCCGCTTTTGGTCTACGAGGGTACGTGGACAACACCCTCCCCTCTCATTGCTATGCATCACCATGATCTTGCATGTGCGTAGGATTTTTTTTTTGAAATTACTACGTTCCCCAACAGAGGCATCCGAGCCAGGTTTTATGCGTAGATGTCATATGCACGAGTAGAACACATGTGAGTTGTGGGCGATATAAGTCATACTGGTTACTAGCATGTCATACTTTGGTTCGGCGGTATTGTTGGATGAAGCGGCCCGGACCGATATTACGCGTACGCTTACACGAGACAGGTTCTACCGACGTGCTTTGCACACAGGTGGATGGCGGGTGTCAGTTTCTCCAACTTTAGTTGAACCGAGTGTGGCTACGCCTGGTCCTTGCGAAGGTTAAAACAACATCAACTTGACAAACTATCGTTGTGGTTTTGATGCGTAGGTAAGAACAGTTCTTGCTAAGCCCAGTAGTAGCCACGTAAAACTTGCAACAACAAAGTAGAGGACGACTAGCTTGTTTTTGCAGGGCATGTTGTGATGTGATATGGTCAAGACATGATGCTAAATTTTATTGTATGAGATGATCATGTTTTTGTAACCGAGATGTCGGCAACTCGCAGGAGCCATATGGTTGTCGCTTTATCTTATGCAATGCATCGCCCTGTAATGCTTTACTTTATCACTAAGCGGTAGCGATAGTCGTAGAAGCATAAGATTGGCGAGACGACAACGATGCCACGATGGCGATCAAGGTGTCGCGCCGGTGACGATGGTGATCATGAAGGTGCTTCGGAGATGGAGATCACAAGCACAAGATGATGATGGCCATATAATATCACTTATATTGATTGCATGTGATGTTTATCTTCTATGCATCTTATCTTGCTTTGATTGACGGTAGCATTATAAGATGATCCTTCACTAAATTATCAAAGTATAAGTGTTCTCCCTAAGTATGCACCGTTGCAAAAGTTCTTCGTGCTGAGACACCACGTGATGATCGGGTGTGATAGGCTCTACGTTCAAATAGAACAGGTGCAAAACAGTTGCACATGCGGAATACTCAGGTTAAACTTGACGAGCCTAGCATATAACAGATATGGCCTCGAAACACGGAGACCGAAAGGTCGAGTGTGAATCATATAGTAGATATAATCAACATAGTGATGTTCACCATTGAAACAAATCTATCTCACGTGATGATCGGACATGGTTTAGTTGATTTGGATCACGTGATCACTTAGAAGATTAGAGGTATGTCTATCTAAGTGGGAGTTCTTAAGTAATATGATTAATTGAACTTAAATTTATCATGAACTTAGTACCTAATAGTATCTTGCTTGTCTATGTTGATTGTAGATAGATGGCCCGTGTTGTTGTTCTGTTGAATTTTAATGCGTTCCTTGAGAAAGCAAAGTTGAAAGATGATGGTAGCAATTACACGGACTGGGTCCGTAACTTGAGGATTATCCTCATTGCTGCATAGAAGAGTTACGTCCTGGAAGCACCGCTAGGTGTACCACCTGCACCAGCAACTGCAGACATTGTGAATGCCTGTCAGTCACGTGTTGATGACTACTCGATAGTTCAGTGTGCCATGCTTTACGGATTAGAACCGGGAATTCAACGATGTTTTGAATGTCATGGAGCATATGAGATGTTCCAAGAGTTGAAGTTAATATTTCAAAAGAATGCCCGGATTGAGAGATATGAAGTCTCCAATAAGTTCTATAGCTGTAAGATGGAGGAGAATAGTTCTGTCAGTGAGCATATACTCAAGATGTCTAGGTACTACAATCACTTGATTCAACTGGGAGTTAATCTTCCGGATGATAGCGTCATTGAAAGAATTCTCCAATCACTGCCACCAAGCTACAAGAGCTTCGTGATGAACTATAATATGCAAGGGATGGATAAGACGATTCCCGAGCTCTTCGCAATGCTAAAGGCTGCGGAGGTAGAAATCAAGAAGGAGCATCAAGTGTTGATGGTCAATAAGACCACCAGTTTCAAGAAAAAGGGCAAAGGGAAGAAGAAGGGGAACTTCAAGAAGAACAGCAAGCAAGTTGCTGCTCAGGAGAAGAAACCCAAGTATGGACCTAAGCCTGAGACTGAGTGCTTCTACTGCAAGCAGACTGGTCACTGGAAGCGGAACTGCCCCAAGTATTTGGCGGTTAAGAAGGATGGGAAGGTGAACAAAGGTATATGTGATATACATGTTATTGATTTGTACCTTACTAATGCTCGCAGTAGCACCTGTCGAATTACGGGTTCGGCATACCCTTAAGGTTCGAACTCTGGGGTGCGCACGAAGATCTTTCCCCTACCGACTCGCACTTCTATGGCTCGCAAGAAATCTAGGCCGGAAAGAAGAACACACAAGGGACACGAGGTTTATACTGGTTCGGGCCACCGATGTGGTGTAATACCCTACTCCAGTGTGTGGTGTAGTGGATTGCCTCAGGGGCTGATGATGAATAATATAGGGGAAGAACAGCCTCGCGAGAGGTGTTCTTGAGCTGGTACGGTGTGTTCTACTTGGTCTGGATCTCTCTCCCTCTCTCTATGGTTGCTAGTCCTATTTATAGAGGCCCTAGTCCTCTTCCCAAATAATGAGCGGGAAGGGCGCCAACAACTGGCCATTTTGAAGGGGAACATCCAGTACAAGTCATCCTGACCAAAGGTGGTCTTCGGCTACCAAAAACACTGGTGATGACACTGTCTTGGGCTCCACGATGACCTCCGTCCTGCTGCTCTGCTGGTCTTGGTCTCGTTGCACCGGAATGGTAACCTTTGCCCGATGCCTTGGCCTGTGCTTGCTCCCTTTGCACCGAAGGGGAAACAAGGACACTACGCAGGCCGGCGCACGCCTGGCACCCGCCTGATCTCGATCGTCATGGCTTGCGTCACGGGCTCCTCGCGAGGTGCCCCTGCCTTGATCTCTCCGCCTCCTCGCGAGCCTGCCTGAAGAGGCTGCTCCTGAGGAAGCTCCCTGTCATCCTCCCCGCAAGGTTTGGCCCCTCGCGAGGCTCTTGAGCTTGAGCTGATGAAGCTGGGCCGCACTGGACCCCACTCGAGCCATGCCGCAGGCCGCAGGCAGGAAAGTCTGGGGACCCCCGTTCCCAGAACGCCGACAGTAGCCCCCGGGCCCAAGGCGCGCCCGGGGTTGGGCTAGCAGAGAAGCGAAGGGGCAAGCGCGAAGCGCCGCGGGCCCCAATAGCCTGCGGCCCTGGGCGCCGCTTGGCGACTGATTGGACATGGGCGTTTGCACTTCCCCACGACGCCTCGGCAACCACACGACTTGACAAGTCCCTGCATGCAAAGAAATGGGTCATGATTACCTGCGACCGTGGTGGTCGGCGGTTGGCCTTCTCCGGCTATAAGTACGGGATTGCGTGAGCCCCTTCAGTCAATCCCTTCCTGCTACTCCTTTCCCTCCATCCTGGCTACTCGCCATTCCCATGGCTCCGCCGAAGAGATTCCGGCCGCGGAGAAGGGAATGGCTCGTCCGGCAGGGCCTGACTCCCCACCGACCAAACGCGACCGAGGCCTCCCTCGCAAGCATCCCGCGGTTCCCTTAGTGGCTTCTCGTGGCCATGGGGGCGGTTCCCTGCGCGGTGGTGAGCGCCCGCTTGCCGATGGGAGGCACGCCGTGGCCGCACGCCCCCCAGGCCACGCTTGCGCTCGGCGGAGGTGCTGCTGGAGTTCGTCGTGTGGTCGGCGGACCCGACCAACACCTGGCTCCAGCTCCCCCGTTTCTTCGTAGGTGAACTGCCGGCCGGCGCTCGAGGCGGCCTATGGCTTCAGGAAGATGGTTGCTGCAGCATGGCCTCCTGGGCTTCACTGGAGGTCTCCGCTTCTGGGAATGCGGCCCTGACCTGCGGTTGGCAAACGTTTGCCCGTGCGCGCTGCCTGAGCCGGTGGTGCACCCTGCACTTCAAGTTCGATGGCGACGCCACCCTCTACGTGAGGGCATTCAGGGAAGACATTAGCCGTGCGGGGTGCTGCCCCGAAGACAATGACCGCGGCCGTCTGCCCAGCCCCGGTGCTGACCAGGATGAAGACGGCGGCAGGCGTGTAGGCGGTGGCGCTCGGGGCTCGCCAAGCTTCGACGACTCTCTCTCTCAGGCTGCAGCTCCTCCAGCGGTGGCCGCGACCAGCCCCCGCGTCGTCGCGCCCGCCTGGGTGAAGGTAGCAGGTCAGCCCGCCGTCGCGCCCCATTGAAGCGAGAGGAGGGATCCGCCTGAGCCCCAGAGGCAGCTCGAGCTTTCGCCGCAAGTTGGTGCCGAACAAGTCGTGCCCATTTTGTTTTTCTTCTTTTCCTGCGCAGAAACAGAAGGTAGTATAGGGCCCCGAGAGGGCGTGTTAGAACTATTGCTGTTAATCATCGCGCTGCTTCCGCTATTTCTGCGCCATGTTTCCGCGCTGTGTGCCCATGTGCGGGAAGTATTTAGCTCGGTGGGGCTTGACGCGGTCCTCGCCTCCCGAGGTTGAGGCCTCGCCGTGCGCTTCATGTCCTGCAAGGATTAGCAGGAGGAGTAGCTTTCAGTCTCAGTTGTGGGGGCGATCGGCCCAGGTCCTGCGCTCGTGTCGCGATGCCCGTGGGGCACGGACTGGGAGGGGTGCTCCCGGAGCGGACTCGAACAGGAAAGCTTCAAACGATCGGGGCAGAAAACACTCGCGAGGGCGCCCGTGAACCTCCCTCGCGAGACTTGTGCGAGAGAAAACGAGGCAAGTGAGTGAAAAAGATAAAGAGTCACAAGCTTGGGACGACAACGGCTCCAGTAAAACTTCAAACAGGAACGAACAAGCCAACTGCAGAAAGCAAATGAAAAAGCCGCGTCCGGCACCTATTCTAGTCTTCGACGTCTTCTCACCAGCGCGGAGCTAAGTGCTGCCACTGGGCATGGGCGGGAGCCCCCGAGGCCCGAGGGCGGCACTCCGGAGACTCCGGGGCGTGCACAGCCCCACTCATTATTACGTGAGAGTGTCACGGGTGGCGAGCTTCACAGGCATTGGCCTTCTTCACAGGCACCAGGACTTTCCCAAAATGTGGCAGCTTCACAGGCATTGGCCTTCTTCACAGGCACCGGGCCTTTCCCAAAATGCGGCAGCTTCACAGGCATTGGCCTCCTTCACAGGCACCAGGCCTTTCCATAGGCGCTAGACCTCGCTCAGGGATAGAACCTCCGTAGATGTTGAATGTTCCATGCGTTCTGGACGGGTACCCCCTCCGGGGTCTCCAAGCGCGCGGAGCCAGGCCTGGAAACATGAACAACCTTGAATGGGCCCTCCCACATGGGAGAGAGCTTGTGCAGCCCCTCCCTGGAGAGAACCCGTCTGAGCACGAGGTCCCCTACCTCAAGAGTTCTGGGGCGGATGTTGCGGCCGTGGTATCGCCGCAGCGCCTATTGATACCTTGCCGCTCGTGGCGCAGCTTCTCGACGGCGTTCCTCCCCCAGCACGGGATCCGTCCCCCGCATGGCGTCCTGCTGCGTCTCGTCGAATGCCAGGACCCGTGCGGTGCGACGCCTGACCTCGTGAGGGAGGACAGCCTCTGCCCCGCAGACGAGGAAGAATGGGGTCTCGCCAGTCGGCTTGGCCGTGGTTGTGCGGATAGACCACAACACGGACTGGAGCTCGTCGTACCAGCCCTTGCCACAAGCCTCCAGCTTCTTCTTGAAGGTCCTAGCTTTGAGGCCCCTCAGGACCTCCGCGTTGGCTCGCTCGGCCTGGCCGTTGCTCCGGGGGTGTGCTACCGAAGCGTAGCCTATCTGCGTTCCAAGGTTAGCACTTTATGTTTTGAAGAGATTACTGGTGAATTGCGAACCGTTGTCGGTGATGATGCGGTTAGGCACCCCAAACCGGCTCACGAGACCCTTGATGAACTTGACTGCGGAGCCTGCTGGGATGGTGCGGACAGCTTCCACCTCAGCCCACTTGGTGAACTTGTCCACAATGACGTACAGGTAGCGATAGCCCCCTGTCGCCCGAGGAAACGGGCTCAGAATGTCTAGCCCCCAAACTGCGAACGACCATGAGAGGGGTATAGTCTGTAGACCCCCGCCAGCTGATGGATCTGCCTAGCGTGGAACTGGTAGGCCTCACCAGCCCTCACCAGCTCAACGGCGTCGCTGAGTGCTATGGGCCAGTAGAATCCACTGCGGAACCTTGCCGACGAGGGTTCGTGACGATGAGTGGTGCCCATAGTCTCCGCCGTGTATGTCCGCCAGCAGCTCCTTCCCTTGCTCTCTGGAGATGCAATGCAGGGACACGTCATTCGGTCGCCTCCGGTAGAGCACTCCATCCTTGATGTAGTAAGTCGTGGCCTGCCACACCACACGCTCCGCCTCCTCCTCGTTCTCTGGCAGGGTCCCTTGCATCAAGTAATTCTTGAGCTCTGCGATCCAACATCCTTCCTGAGGCTCCAACGCCAAGAGCAGGCGTGCCCCTGAGGTCAGGCCGCAGACCGGAGCTCCCGAGGTAGGCGGCTGAGGGAGCTCCTCCCTTGGTTGAGCCGTGCTCGATAGTGACGGCGCCGCCGAGGGTTTGAAGAGCCGCTCCTCAAAGACGCCAGGCTCCTGAGGCAGCCTCCTGGATGCCCTCTTGGCAATGTCATCAGCCTCTTGATTGGTGCCACGAGGCACATGCTGCAACTCCAGCCCCCAGAACTGTTTCTCCATCTTGCAAACCTCAGCGAGATAAGCTTCCATGTGCTCGTCCTTTGGTTCATATATCTTGTTGGAGAAGTTGATGAGGAGCTGCGAATCGCCCTTGATGATGAGGCGCTTTACCCCTAAGGCGATTGTGGCTTTCAAGCCTGCTATCAGGCCTTCGTACTCTGCTATGTTGTTGGAGACCTTTTCTCCGTGCTGGAAACAGAGTTGTACGGCGTAGTAGAGTTTGTCCTGGGTAGGGGATACAAGCACTGCGCCAGCTTCCGCGCCGTGTCGGGAGAATGCCCCATCGAATTACATGACCCAGCCGTCCGGGGCCTCACTTCCCACGGAAAGTGATAGGTCCTTGCTTGCCCCGAGACCCGGTGCTTCTGCCCATTCTGCCATGAAATCCGCCAGTGCGGCTCCCTTGATGACTCTGGTCGTACTGAATTCTAGCTGAAATGCCTGTAGTTCGATGTTCTATTCAGCGACTCTTCCAGCTGAGTTGGGGCTCCTGAGTACCCTTTCCAAGGGGTATGCTGAGACGACTCTGATGGGATGGTCTTAGAAGTAGTGCCGCAGCTTGCGTGAGGCCACTAATAGCGCGAGGAGGAGTTTTTGAGGCATGGGGTACCGCGCCCTTGCGTCCCGTAGCACCGTGCTGACGAAGTATACGGGATGCTCGACGAGGTTGAGGGTGCCAGCACAGCTTGCGTCCTCCAGAGGTCGAGGCGTCTCCTGAGATGGCGGAGCCCCCATTGCTTGGTCGCTTGGAGAGGCCTCTCTTGCTCCAGGTGCGTTCTCCTGCTGTGGCTGTTCCTTTCCGGCTGCGGTTGTGGTATTCGCGAGGCCCTATTTGCTTTGCTTTGCTTCAGCCCGGACGTTCGCTGCGGCCTTGGTCCGACGCTCCTCCCTGACCGCCACCAGAGCTGCGCTAGCGGAGTAGGGGGTGGCCGCAAGGTAGAGCACCAGGGGCTCCCGAGGACGTGGAGCTACCATCACTGGTGGGCTGGTAAGGTACCTCTTGAGATCTTGGAATGCTTTGTCGGCCTCTTCAGTCCATTTGAAGGGGCCCTTCTTCTTCATCAGCTTGAAGAAGGGCAGTGCTCGTTCCCCCAGCTTGGAGATGAAGCACCCTAGCGCGGTTACATGCCCGATGAGCTTCTGCATCTCTCTGAGGGTCCTTTGCGGGCTCATGTCTTCGACTGCTTTAACCTTCTTCGGGTTGGCCTCGATGCCCCTATGGGACACGAGGAAACCCCGGAGCTTGCCCGCGGGGACTCCAAACACGCACTTCTCCGGGTTGAGCCATAGGTCCACTTCGTTGAGGCTCGCAAAGGTTTCTTCCAGGTCCTGTATCAGGGTTTTTGCCTCCCGAGACTTCACCACGATGTCGTCGACGTAAGCTTCAGCGTTCCTCCCGAGCTGCCGGGCTAAGGCGATGTGCATCAGCCGCTGAAAGGTTGCGCCTGCATTGCGCGACCCAAGTGGCATGCACGTATAGCAGTACACTCCACATGGGGTCAGGAAAGCCGTTTTTTCCACGTCTTCTACCGCCATCTTGATCTGGTGGTAGCCCGATAAGGCATCCAGGAAGCACAATAGATCACACTCTGCGGTTGAGTCGACTATCTGGTCAATGCGGGGGAGCGGAAATGGATCCTATGGGCAGGCTTTGTTGAGGTTGGTGAAGTCGACACACATGTGTTCCTTTTCTCCCTTTTTTGGCACAACGAACGGATTAGCCAGCCAATCAGGGTAGCGGAACTCGCGGATAACTCCTGCCGCTTCTAGCTTCCGGGTCTCTTCAACGATGAAAGCTTGTTTCTCAGTGGACTGTCGCCTCGCCTTCTGCTTCATGGGGCGCACTTTGGGGCACACGTTGAGGTGATGCTCAATCACACCCCTCGGGACCCCTACTAACTGATCAGGTTCCCATGCAAACACATTCTTGGTCGCACGCAGGAACCTCACCAGGACCTTCTCCTGCTCGAGCTCGAAGTTGGCTCCTATTGTGAAGGTGGCGTCAGTGGACCCGTCCTCGTCGACCGGTACCTGCTTGGTTTCCGCCTTGTCTTGGGTGAATAGCTGCTTCTTTTTGGCCGGCGCAGCACCCTTGGGCTCAAGGGCATCGGTGCTGGTGGGCTGCGCCACCGCGGTCGCCCTGAAAGCAAGCTTGAGCGCCTGCAATGCATCCCTTGTGTCTCTTGACACGGTAAGGACACCGCTGCTCCCGGGCATCTTCATGAGGTTGTACGCCGGGTGAGTTGCTGCCATGAACCGGGCCAAGACCGGATAGCCGAGGATCGCGTTGTAGGGGAGGCCGATGGGGGCGATGACGAAGTCGATCAGCTCTATGCGGAAGTTGTCATAGGTACCAAAGGTCACTGCGAGGCAGATCTGTCCCAAGGAGGCGGTGGAACCGACTCCGACGGCCGAGAAAGGCCTGCTGGGCTGAAGCCGCTCTAGTGGCACGTGGAGGAGGCTGAAGGCCTCCACCGAGAGCACGTTGAGGCCGGCACCACCGTCGATGAGGGTCCTGGTGACGACCACTTGGCAGATGGTGGGGGTGCACAACATCGGGAGAGCGCCCGAACCGATGGGGTTGAAGGGGTGATCATCTGAGTTGAAGGTTAGATTAGCCTCGGGTGCCACCCAGCCCGGGGGGGCTTCTCAGCGCTTGGAGGCGGTGCTGATCCGGCGGGTGAACGGCTTGACGTGGTGGCTCGAGGTTGGTGCCTGTGAGCCACCCAGGAGAGCTGCGACGACGGACGACACTGGTGCGGCATAACGGGCGAGGAAGAAGTCGCGTAGCTCCCCCCAGGAGGTCACAGAAGCCGTCAGCAGGTAGAGGAGCCACGCGCGCGGGACGCCGGCGAGGGCCATGGGAAACCAGTTGGCCATCACTCGGTCGTCGCCCCTGGCTTTGAGGACGGCTTCTTCATATGCCAGCAGGAAAACTAGCGGATCCGTCGCGCCGTTGTAGCACGGCGGCATCTCAGGCTTGAACTTGTGCGGCCACTGCACCTGTCGCAAGGTGGGGGCCAAGGCTCGGAGCCCCCCAGCCCCAGTGCCAGCATCGGTTGCAGGAGCGAGCGGCGCGTTGTCCGCCATGAGGGAGAAACGCGATGTTGGTGGAGAGCAGGTCGTCGGGAGCGAGAACTCCGGCACACCCCTACCTGGCGCGCCAAATGACGGATTTCGTGTTCCGGCAGACCCTTAAGGTTCGAAGTCTGGGGTGCGCACGAAGATCTTTCCCCTACCGACTCGCGCTTCTATGGCTCGCAAGAAATCTAGGCCGGAAAGAAGAACACACAAGGGACACGAGGTTTATACTGGTTCGGGCCACCGATGTGGTGTAATACCCTACTCCAGTGTGTGGTGTAGTGGATTGCCTCAGGGGCTGATGATGAACAATACAGGGGAAGAACAGCCTCATGAGAGGTGTTCTTGAGCTCGTGCGGTGTGTTCTACTTGGTCTGGATCTCTCTCACTCTCTCTATGGTGGCTAGTCCTATTTATAGAGGCCCTGGTCCTCTTCCCAAATAATGAGCGGGAAGGGTGCCAAGAACTGCCATTTTGAAGGGGAACATCCAGTACAAGTTATCCTGACCAAAGGTGGTCTTCGGCTGCCAAAAGCACTGGTGATGATGTCATCTTGGCCTCCACGGTGACCTCCGTCCTGCCGCTCTGCTGGTCTTGGTCTCGTTGCACCGGAATGGTAACCTTTGCCCGATGCCTTGGCCTGTGCTTGCTCCCTTTGCACCGAAGGGGAAACAAGGACACTGCGCAGGCCGGCGTCCGCCTAGCGCCCACCTGATCTCGATCATCATGGCTTGCGTCACGGGCTCCTCGCGAGGTGCCCCTGCCTTGATCTCTCCGCCTCCTCGCGAGCCTGCCTGATGAGGCTGCTCTTGAGGAAGCTCCCTGTCGTCCGCCCCGCAAGGCTTGGCCCCTCGTGAGGGTCTTGAGCGCTGATGAAGCGGGGCTGCACTGCGCCCCCACTCGAGCCACGCCGCAGGCCGCAGGCAGGCAAGTGTGGGGACCCCCGTTCCCAGAATGCCGACAGCACCTGGGTATTTGATATTGGTTCTGTTGCTAATATATGCTACTCAAAACAGGGGCTACAGATTAAGCGAAGATTGGCTAAGGACGAGGTGACGATGCACGTGGGAAATGGTTCCAAAGTCGATGTGATCACGGTCGGCATGCTACCTCTACATCTACCTTCGGGATTAGTTTTAGACCTAAATAATTGTTATTTGGTGCCAGCATTCAGCATGAACATTATATCTAGATCTTGTTTGATGCGAGACGGTTATTCATTTAAATCAGAGAATAATGGTTGTTCTATTTATATGAGTAATATCTTTTATGGTCATGCACCCTTAAAGAGTGGACTATTTTTGTTGAATCTCAATAGTAGTGATACACATATTCATAATATTGAAGCCAAAAGATGCAGAGTTGATAATGATAGTGCAACTTATTTGTGGCACTACCATTTAGGTCATATCAGTGTAAAGCGCATGAAGAAACTCCATACTGATGGACTTTTGGAACCACTTGATTATGAATCACTTGGTACTTGCGAACCGTGCCTCATGGGCAAGATGACTAAAACATCGTTCTCCGGAACTATGGAGAGAGCAACAAATTTGTTGAAAATCATACATACAGATGTATGTGGTCCGATGAATGTTGAGGCTCGAGGCGGATATCGTTATTTTCTCACCTTCACAGATGATTTAAGAAGACATGGGTATATCTACTTATTGAAACATAAGTCTGAAACATTTCAAAAGTTCAAAGAATTTCAGAGTGAAGTTGAAAATCATCGTAACAAGAAAATAAAGTTTCTACGATCGGATCGTGGAGGAGAATATTTGAGTTATGAGTTTGGTCTTTATTTGAAACAATGCGGAATAGTTTTGCAACTCACGCCACCCGGAAACACCACAGCGTAATGGTGTGTACGAACATCATAATCATACTTTACTAGATATGGTGTGATCTATGATGTCTCTTACTGATTTACCGCTATCGTTTTGGGGTTATGCTTTCGAGACGGCCGCATTCACATTAAATAGGGCACCATCGAAATCTGTTGAGACGGCGCCTTATGAACTGTGGTTTGGCAAGAAACCAAATTTGTCGTTTCTTAAAATTTGGGGCTGCGATGCTAATGTGAAAAAGCTTCAACCTGATAAGCTCGAACCCAAATCGGAGAAATGTGTCTTCATAGGATACCCAAAGGAGACTGTTGGGTACTCCTTCTATCACATATCCGAAGGCAAGACTTTTGTTGCTAAATTCAGAATCTTTCTCGAGAAGGAGTTTCTCTCGAAAGAAGTGAGTGGGAGGAAGTAAAACTTGATGATGTAACTGTACATGCTCCCCTACTGGAAAGTGAGGAAGTTAATGATGATGATCATGAAACTTCAGATCAAGTTGTTACTGAACCTCGTAGGTCAACCAGAGTAAGATCCACACCATAGTGGTATGGTAATCCTGTTCTGGAAGTTATGTTACTAGACCATGACGAACCTACAAACTATGAAGAAGCGATGGTGAGCCCAGATTCCACGAAATGGCTTGAGGCCATGAAATCTGAGATGGGATCCATGTATGAGAACAAAGTGTGGACTTTGGTTGACTTGCCGGATGATCGGCAAGCAATTGAGAATAAATGGATCTTCAAGAAGAAGACTGACGCTGACGGTGTCGGATTTCGGGTTCCGGCAGACCCTTGAGGTTCGAACTCTGGGGTGCGCGCGGGGATTACGCTTCCTACCTACCTGTACCCCTCCGCCTCGCAAGAATCTAAGCTACGAGAAGAACAACACAAGAGACACATGGTTTATACTGGTTCGGGCCACCGATGTGGTGTAATACCCTACTCCAGTGTGGTGGTGTGGTGGATTGCCTCTTGGACTGATGATGCACAATACAAGGACGAACAGCCTCGCGAGGGTCTGTTCTTGGCCGGGGCGATGAACTGCTAGGAGGAGCTCAGTCGTCCTTCTCTCTCTCTCTCTCTCTCTCTCTCTCTCTCTCTCTCTCTGTGTGTGTGTGTGTGTGTGTGTGTGGTCTGATTGCCAATCGATATGTCCCCTCAATCCTGGGGGTGGCTAGTCCTATTTATAGGCAAAGGCCCTGGGCCTCTTTCCAAATATTGAGCGGGAAGGGCGCTAACAATTGGCCAGTTTGAAGGGGAACATCTGGTACACTTATCCTGACTAAAGTTGGTTCTCGCCTGCCAAAGGCTCTGGTGATGACGCTGGCTTGGGCTCCACAGTGACTTCCTCCTTGTCGCGGAGCTGGTCTTGGTCTCGTTGCACCGAAATGGGTGCCTTTGCTTGATCCTTCCGCCTGCGCTTGCTCCCTTTGCACCAAAGAGGAAAGGGAGGACACTGCGCGGGCTGGCGCCCGCCTGGCGCCCTTGGTCGTCATGGCTTGCGTCATGGGCACCTCGTGAGGTACCCCGCCTTGATCTCTCCGCCTCCTCGTGAGCCAGCCTGATGAGGCCGCACCTGAGGAAGCTCCGCGTCGTCCGCCCCGCGAGGCTTGGCCCCTCGCGAGGGTCTTGGGTTTGTGTTGATGAAGATGGGCCGTGCTGGGCCCCCTTTGAGCCACGCCGCAGGCCGAAGGCAGGCAATTCTAGGGACCCCCGTTCCCAGAACGCCGACAGTAGCACCCGGGCCCAAGGCGCGCTCGGACTTGGCCGTGCAGAGAGGCGAAAGGGCAAGGGCGAAGCGCCGTGGGCCCTAACAGCCTGCGGCCTTGGGCGCTGCGTGGCGGTTGATTGGGCGTGGGCGTCTCCGCAATCGTGCGAGTTGATAAAGGAGCGGCATCTGCCCAGGTTTTGCTTTTTGCTTTCTCCGGTTGCTGCTCAGATCCCCTTTCTTGCGCCTCTCCTTCCTTCCTCCAAATTTCCAGATCTACTCCGGCCGCGTAACCTAGGAAGCCATGGTGCCTCGTCAATCCCCGGCCGAAGCTTGGTACTCGCCTGCCCTGGACTCGCCGAACGTGTCGGAGGCGAGCCTTGCCCGGTTGCGCCGGATGGCGGTGGCGCAGCGCATCGATGGGGCGAGGGCGTTCAAGGCCGGCTCTGCCACCCCTGAGGGCCGAGGGAGCTCCTTCTATCCGCTCTTTGTAAGCTCCATTGCTGTCGGCCTGGTGCCTCCCTTCTCTGAGTTCTTCTTCTCTGTCCTCCGCCATTACAACTTACAGGCTCTGCATCTCCACCCCAACTCCATCCTTCTCCTAGCAATCTTCGGCTATTACTGCGAGGCTCACGTAGGGGTGCAGCCCTCAGTGGCCTTGCTGCGCCACTACTTCTCCCTTCGGGTCTCTCGCGGTTCTCCTTCCGCATGCGCGAGCTTCATCGCATACAGTGGCGCCATTGCTATTTCGAAGCCCGGGAAAAGGATTGAGGGCTTCAGGAGCAAATGGGTCTTGGCAGATGCTAGGCGCATTCACCCTCGGCTGATCTTGCCCACGGAGCTGCCCATGAGCTCCGGTGATTGGGGTCGAGCGGAACTCACGGACCCCCGTGTGAAGCCGGTGTTCGAGAAGATGGACGCGGATCTGAGGCCGGCCAGCATGGCGGCGGCGAAGCTGACCGGCGCGTCGCTGCTGAGGGAATTTCTGGAGCACCAGCTGGCTCCGCTTCGGCAGTACTCACCTCCGATGTGGAGGCCTCATCCGAGCCCCGCGGCCTTGGGTGACGGAGATCTGGCCGCGGTGCTCCAATCTCTGGTCGGGGGCGATGTGGCGAGGTTGGAGGGTGCTCCCATGCCCTTGTTCCTTGATGACGACTGGGAGCAGGTGGTGGAGTCTATGCCCGTCTTCAACGGGGACGGGCCAGTGCCCGCGGAGGCTCCCGAGGGTCCGGTGGACGTGTCCTCCGATGACTCCAGTGACGAGGAGGACAGAGGGGAGCGGGAGAAAGGGCCTGACTCCGAGGCGACTGACGGAGAGTCAAGGGCTCCGCTCCCCGGGCGCAGGTCCCGCGCTCTTCGCCTCTCTCCGAGCGACGACGACAATGATGACGAGCAGGTCGGCGGGAGCTTGCCCCCGATCCCAAAGAAAGACAGGACCAGGCTGATCTCTCGCGGGTCTGCCCCTGCCCCGAGGCGGACCACAGACGCGCCTTCCACTTCCGAGGTTGACCCCTCCAGCCGGCTTTCAGGCTTCAAATTTGGCCGGAGACTGCCTGAGCTCACTAGCAACGACCCGTAAGTACTTGATCCTTGTCTTTATTTATTTTTCTGCTGCTGAGGCTTGATGTCCGCGTTTCTTGGATTGGCTGGCGCCCGCGGCGAAGAAGCTGAAGGGAGCTCCTGAGGTTCCATCCGCGGCAGCGCCTCTGCCTGCAGAGGAAGGTGACCGCGACGCACGGGCCTCTTCTGCCCGGTCGTCCTCGCGAGGTCTGGCCGAGCTAGCTGGGGCGAGCTCAGCCCCCATGGCCCAAGTGACTCCCGAGGTGCCTTTGCCCGCGGCCGCCACCACAGTCGTTGGGGCGCAGCAGACTCCGCCTCGGGATGCTGTGGTCGTGCCGCCGCCTTCTCCTCCCGCTCCACCGACTGCTGTCTCCCCGACTCCTCCTGCCGTTCTGGAGCGTGCTGTTCATGAGCTGGACCGGCTGCGGCAGGACCTTCTTGGCACCGACCCTCGCTTGGTGGCCGGGTGCTTGGAGCTGGCTTCAGGATGGATTCGCTCCGGTGCTTCGATTCGGGCGCCGCTGGTTCAGGCCTCGACGACCTATGATGAGGAGAGGCGGGCCGTGCTTGAGATGAAGGCTGCTCGAGACGCAGCCCTGGGGGAGGTGGTTGAGGTCCGCGGTCGCTGCCAGACGCTGGAGGACGAGCTGCAAGGCCTACGGGGCCAGCTCGCGAAAGAGGTCCGCCTTCGCCAAGAGCAAGAAGAAGGCGTGAAGGCTCTTGAGGCGGCCATCGAGGGCCGAGAGGTCAAGCTCAAGAAGCGCCGCGACCGCCTAGGCGCGCTGGAGAAGGAGTTGGAGGCGATGAAGGTCGAACTGGACAGCAAGGCCCGGGTTCTTGCCGAGGACCGCATGGCCTTCGCAGACATGGATGCGAAGGCTCGTGCTTCGCTGAAGATGCTCTACGCCAGCGGCCCGGAGAGCCCGCTAGCTGGCGCCGAGGACGGCCCCGCCAAGCAGCTTCCCTTCCTGGTTCGTGCTCTTGAGGATGTGGCCCTTGGCCTTGGCACCACGGCCGAGGCCGAGGCGCGTGTCCTATCTTCTGCAGCGCTGATGCGGGTCTTCACCCACATTTACCTTCGCGACCCCAACATCGACCTTAACATTCTGCTGGAGCCAATGAGCGGCGAGCGTGCCGCTGCCGCTGCCGAGGCCGTGAAGGGTCGCGTGGAGGCTCTGCTGGAGATGTTCCGGGCCTTCAGCACCAAGCCGAAGCCAAGCGCTGCCGACCCTGCTGCTCCATGAGGCGAAGCCACTCCGCACTGCTCCACCACCGACAAGTGACTCTGCTGCGGCTCTTGTTCTGCTTTTAATTCCTGCACATGTATCATGCCTCGGGGAGGCGTTTAAACTTGCGTTTGGCATTGAGATAACAGTGTGGACTGTAATATTTGCTTTTAAATTCCTTGAATTTATGCTTTTCCTTCCTACTTGCTGATGTTCTACGTCGGCAGAGCCCGGCCCTGCGCGTACCTCACCCAGCATTAGCCCCGATCGGAAACCAGGACGGGACCACAGGAGTGAGGGGCTACGTGACAAGTTAGGCTCCTGAGTCGCGATGCTCAGGAGTCCCCCTTGGCGCACGAACAACAAGTAGGGAGGCGATCCTTGAAGTTTACGATTTTCCTTCCTACTTGCTCATGTTCTACACCAGCAGAGCCCGACCCCGCGCGTACCTCACCCAGCATTAGCCTTTCGGAACTAAGGAGTGAGGGGCTATAGGACCAGTTAGGCTCCTAAGTCGCGATGCTCAGAAGTCCCCCTTGGCGTGCGAACATCAAGTAGGGAGGTGAGATGTGGGTGGATCTACCGTTCTATGTCTGTAGAGCCCGGCCCCGCGCGTACCTCACCCAACGTTAGCCTTTCGGAACTAAGGAGTGAGGGGCTACGGGACCAGTTAGGCTCCTGAGTCGCGATGCTCAGGAGTCCCCCTTGACGCTCAAACGGCCTTCGTACCTTGGCTCCGCTCGGGGAGAGACGCGCGATGAACCAGGCCTGGGGGGGCTGGCTAGGTGGCGTGCGTCTGGGCGTGACCCAGGCGCAGCCCCCGTGCCCAGCCCCCTCGCGCGGCACTCCCGGGGGGAGGTGTTGCGATGAGGCCAGACACTGGGCTCTGGGCTCCCTGAGGTTGATGCGGCCCGGGGGCCACCCTCAGTTGTTTATCACCAGCACGGAGCATAGCGCTTCCGTATGTGTACGGGCATAGCCGCTCCTCGGTAGTGTCGTCAGCCAGCGCGGAGCATGGTGCTTCCACTGCTATGTGGGAGGGGGCTCCCCTCCGGGAGGAGCCCCCGGGGCGTGTACAGCCCCGCCCTGACACGTGGCTGGCACGGTAGGGCCTGGTAAGGTGTATGTGGGCACCCGTGAGCCAGCGCGGGACTCACGGGGACCTACCTCTAGGCGGGTTGCGCCTGGCACTGGGCCTTATCTTGTGGTGTGTTCCTGCAAATTGGGTTAGATGCCGACACTCTACGTCCTTGGGTCCCGGCCCTCGAGCTGGTCTCAGCCGTCGCTGGTATGCCAGGTTGCGATGCCGTGGTCAAGGCCAGAGGGTGAAGGCTGGAGAGCCAGTAAGAGCCCTGAGTCGTGATGCTCAGGTACCCCCCCTTTAACGTGCAAGTGGTCGGCTTGGAGAAGAAAAGGTGCCGTGGACCGGCAACGAATGATCAAGCATGGTGGACCAAACGGATAGCCATAGATAAACGTAAAAGGGATACATGCCGCTGGGTCTGGCCCGAGCGGCTTGGGGATGATGCAGCCCGAAGGGCGCCCCCAACACAGTAAGCTACCGACACGAAATAAAAGGGATACATGCCACAGGGATGGACCCACGCGGCGTGGGAATGATGCAGCCCTGGGGGGCGCTCCCAGCCGGAAATGAAACTTGAAAGATGTCACCTGATGATGTTGAGGACGAAGCGGTGTTGGTGCAGCAGACTCGGTGGGCTGCAGAAGCCGATCCTCATGTGCCCCCAGGCCCTGGGGCCTAGGGAGGCCCCGGAGGCGCTGGTGGCTCCTCCCGGACCATCTCCATCTCCGCCAAGGCTGCGGAACGCCTGGCCTCTTGAGCTTCCATGATGCCCCTCATGAGGCGCTGGTACGTGGCAGCCGCGTTCGGCAAGCCGTAAGGCATGCGAACATAGCTGTGGGGTGGACCTTCACAGCGCCCCACTCGCGAGGGCCAAAGGCGCTCCAGAGTGGCGACTCGGTTGAGCCCTAGTACGTCGACGCAGACGTGCATCCCATCATCCTCGCCTAGATGGGGAGCCACAGCTGGTAGGCGGCCGCCGCCTCTCATGACTCTCGACTCCTGTAGCTCTTGAATGACCTTGCTGACGAACTCCTGAGGGTCTGACTCCCCTTGCCTTGCTCCTTCTTGAGGGAAACGTGCTTCGAAACACGCCTCCATGTGGTGCCCAAGCGCCTCCCTCGTGACCTTAGCTAGGTCGCTGGCCCTCCAGGGGAGAGCCCCCGAGCCCAGCCTGAGGAGGGCGCCAGGCGCGCTTTCCTATGCGATGGAAGGAGGTTCCCCCTGGATAGGCATGGGCCCTGACGGGCCTGCCTCCTGAGGGACCGGGCTAGATGATGTCTTCTTCTTCTTGGGGGTGGTCTCGGGAAGCCTCCTGCTTCCGTGATCCGGGTCCTCCAGTGATGCGGCCTGAAAGGCTCGTTCCAGGGAACACACCGCGTCCTTCTCTTCACAGGGCACCGTGATGACTCCACCACTTCCTGGCATCTTGAGGACATTGTAGCCGTGGTGAGTCACGGCCATGAACTTGGCCAGTGCCGGGTACCCAAGGATGGCGTTGTATGGCACGCGGATGTGGGCGACGTCGAAGTCGATGAGCTCGGTGCGGTAGTTGTTGCGTGCCCCTAAGGTGACAGGGAGGCGGACCTGCCCGATCGGGACCGTGGAGCCGTCAGTAACTCCGGAGAAAGGCTTGGTTGGCTGAAGCTGGTTGTAAGGCACTTGGAGATTGTTGAATGTTTCCACGGACAGGACGTTAAGCCCTGCCCCGCCGTCGATGAGGGTCCTGGTGACCACCACGTTGCTGATGATTGGGGAACAAAGCATCGGGAGGACTCCGGCTGTGGTTGCACACTTGAGCTGATCCGCTGAGCTGAACGTGATGGCGCACGATGACCACCTGAGAGGGCGTGCGGCTTTGAGCTTGGGGAGGACTGCATTCACTTTGCGGGCGAACTACTTGAAGATGCGCTGAGAGGCTGGGGCTTGAGCTCCACCCAGGATGCAGGCGATCGCGCGCGGCTCCTGGAAGCCCCCAGCCCCTTCGTCCTGATGGCGGTCCTCGCTTCTCCTTGGCTGAGGCGGTAGCGG
Organism: Aegilops umbellulata; assembly: GCA_032464435.1. Lineage (NCBI taxonomy): Eukaryota > Viridiplantae > Streptophyta > Magnoliopsida > Poales > Poaceae > Aegilops > Aegilops umbellulata. The sequence goes on along the minus strand of CP136058.1, from coordinate 150,465,937 downwards.
AGGGAAGCCTGCGTTACCTTGTGGGCGATCCTCGCGAGGCTGTTCCCTCCAGTCTCCCTCGCGAGGCGGTTCTCGCCGGCGATCCTCGCGAGGTTGATCGCGCCACCCTTGGCGCGGGCCGCGGTCTTCCCAGCGTCCTGCGTTTCTTCCTCCTCCTCAGTCGTAGCCCCAGTCAGCGCGGTCGGGACGACGGCCGATCCTTCCTTCTCGCACGGCTCGGAGCTCTTGGCATTCATTGGTGTTGTGGGTGTGGAGGTCGTGGTACACACAGTACCGACTGCCCTTGGAAGATTCGAGCTGATCTCTGCCCCGCTTGGTGTCCGGTTCTGCCGCAAGCACGGCAGCCCCCTTGCGCTTCACATCCTTGGCCTTGGACTTCTTATCTTCTGGGTCTGCGGCAGGCAACTCGAGGAGGGAGAGATGCCCTTCCTCAGCCCTGGCGCACTTGGTCGCCAAGTTAAACAGCTCCAAGGAAGTGCACAGGTCTTCATGCATCGCCAGCTCCTCCTTCATCTTGACGTTGCGCACGCCGTCGGAGAAGGCTGAGATGATGGCCTCCTCGGACACCCTGGGAATCTTGAGGCGTGCGTTGTTGAAGCGCTAGATGTACTTTTGCAGGGTCTCTCCGGGCTGCTGCTTGATGCGGCGCATGTCGCTCACGGCGGGTGGCCGGTCGCGAGTACTTTGGAAGTTGGCGATGAAGCGGGTGCGCATCTCGTCCCAGGACGAGATCGTGCCTGGGGCCAGGTTCAGGAGCCAGGTGCGGGCTCCGTCCTTGAGCGCCACAGGAAACCAGTTCGCCATGACCTTCTCATCTCCGTTGGCAGCTTCGATGCCTAGCTCATAGAGCTGGAGGAACTCCGCAGGGTCGGCCGTGCCGTCGTAGCGAGGAGGCAAGTCTGGCTTGAACTTGCCGGGCCACGCGACGCTGCGCAGCTCGGTGGTGAAGGCGCGGCAGCCCGCCGTGGCCACGGGAGGCCTTGGCTGACGGAGATCTTGGTCTTGCAGGTCCCCGCGCACTTCAGTTGGGAGCAGCGCGGGGTCTTGACGTACGGGAGCAGGAGCGTGGCCGCGACGTGCCGGAGCATGGAGTGCCCAGGCGGCCTCTTGCGGATGAGGGACTTCTTGGCAGCTCTGCTCTTGCCGCGCTGGTGCCTGGCGGAGCGGGTTCCAGCCAGGGGTCACGCGCCTTGCGGCCGGGGCGTCTTCTTGGTGAGGAGGCGGCTGGGGCGTCCCCGAAGCTTCGTCGCCCGCGCGGGGCGGGGTGCGATGCAGCGGAACGGATGGTGTAGGAGAGCCCCCCGCGGCACTGACGAGCTCGGCGGCACGGTTGAGCCACTCTTCGTAGACGTCATCGATGTGACGGTAGCGCAGGAGCTCGTTTGCCGCGATGAGCGCAGCTCAAGCCTCCATGGGTGCGCGGAGTGCGCGGGACGAAGAACCAGCTTGGGTGAGCGAGGGAGTAGCGGTGCGGCCAGCTTGGGTGCTCGTTCGCCGCCGGGCCGGTGGCGGCGTTGATGGCAGGCGACGGGGAACGGCGAGGACGCCCGCCGACAGGGGCCGTCTGGGCGACACGGGAAGCGAGAGCGGCTCGGCACCCGGCGCGGGCCCGACGAGCGTCAGACATGGACGCGATGGTGGGAGGAGAAACGGGCGATGGAAGACGAATTCCGGTGCACCCCTACCTGGCGCGCCAAATGTCGGATTTCGGGTTCCGGCAGACCCTTGAGGTTCGAACTCTGGGGTGCGCGCGGGGATTACGCTTCCTACCTACCTGTACCCATCCACCTCGCAAAGATCTAAGCTACGAGAAGAACAACACAAGAGACACAGGGTTTATACTGGTTCGGGCCACCGATGTGGTGTAATACCCTACTCCAGTGTGGTGGTGTGGTGGATTGCCTCTTGGGCTGATGATGCACAATACAAGGACGAACAGCCTCGCGAGGGTCTATTCTTGGCCGGGGCGATGAACTGCTAGGAGGAGCTCAGTCGTCCTTCTCTCTCTCTCTCTCTCTCTCTCTCTCTCTCTCTCTCTCTCTCTCTCTCTGGTCTGATTGCCAATCGATCCGTCCCCTCAGTCCTGGGGGTGGCTAGTCCTATTTATAGGCAAAGGCTCTGGGCCTCTTCCCAAATATTGAGCGGGAAGGGCGCCAACAATTGGCCAGTTTGAAGGGGAACATCTGGTACACTTATCCTGACTAAAGTTGGTCCTCGCCTGCCAAAGGCTCTGGTGATGACGCTGGCTTGGGCTCCACAGTGACTTCCTCCTTGTCGCGGAGCTGGTCTTGGTCTCGTTGCACCGAAATGGGTGCCTTTGCTTGATCCTTCCGCCTGCGCTTGCTCCCTTTGCACCAAAGAGGAAAGGGAGGACACTACGCGGGCTGGCGCCCGCCTGGCGCCCTTGGTCGTCATGGCTTGCGTCATGGGCACCTCATGAGGTACCCGCCTTGATCTCTCCGCCTCCTCGTGAGCCAGCCTGATGAGGCCGCACCTGAGGAAGCTCCGCATCGTCCACCCCGCGAGGCTTGGCCCCTCGCGAGGGTCTTGGGTCTGTGTTGATGAAGATGGGCCATGCTGGGCCCCCTTTGAGCCACACCGTAGGCCGCAGGCAGGCAAGTCTGGGGACCCCCGTTCCCAGAACGCCAACAGACGGTAATGTTACTGTCTATAAAGCTCGACTTGTTGCGAAAGGTTTTCGACAAGTTCAAGGGATTGACTACGATGAGAACTTCTCACCCGTAGCAATGCTTAAGTCTGTCCGAATTATGTTAGCAATTGCCGCCTTTTATGATTATGAAATTTGGCAAATGGATGTCAAAACTGCATTCCTGAATGGATTTATGGAAGAAGAGTTGTATGTGATGCAACCGGAAGGTTTTGTCGATCCAAAGGGAGCTAACAAAGTGTGCAAGCTCTAAGGATCCATTTATGGATTGGTGCAAGCCTCTCGGAGTGGAATAAACACTTTGATAGTGTGATCAAAGCATTTGGTTTTGTACAGGCTTTTGGAGAAGCCTGTATTTACAAGAAAGGGAGTGGGAGCTCTGTAGCATTTCTAATATTATATGTGGATGACATATTGCTGATTGGAAATGATATAGAATTTCTGGATAGCATAAAAGGATACTTGAATAAGAGTTTTTGAATGAAAGACCTCGGTGAAGCTGCTTATATATTGGGCATCAAGATCTATAGAGATTGATCAAGACGCTTAACTGGACTTTCACAAAGCACATACCTTGACAAAGTTTTGAAGAAGTTCAAAATGGATCAAGCAAAGAAAGGGTTCTTGCATGTGTTACAAGGTGTGAAGTTGAGTAAGACTCAATGCCCGACCACTTCAGAAGATAGAGAGAAGATGAAAGATGTTCCCTATGCTTCAGCCATAGGCTCTATCTTGTATGCAATGCTGTGTACCAGACCTGATGTGTGCCTTGCTATAAGTTTAGCAGGGAGGTACCAAAGTAATTCATGAGTGGATCACTGGACAGCGGTCAAGAACATCCTGAAATACCTGAAAAGGACTAAGGATAGGTTTCTTGTTGATGGAGGTGACAAAGAGCTCATCGTAAATGGTTACGTTGATGCAAGCATTGACACTGATCCGGACAATTCTTAATCGCAAACCGGACACGTGTTTACATTGAATGGTGGAGCTGTCAGTTGGTGCAGTTCTAAACAAAGCGTCATGGCAGCAAATGAAGGAGTCTGGATGAAGGATTTCATATCCAATCTAGGTGTCATACCTAGTGCATCAGGTCCAATCAAAATCTTTTGTGACAATACTGGTGCAATTGCCTTGGCAAAGAAATCCAGATTTCACAATAGAACCAAGAACATCAAGAGACGCTTCAATTCCATCGGGGGTTTAGTCCAGGTGGGAGACATAGAAATTTGCAAGATACATACAGATCTGAATGTTGCAGACCCATTGACTAAGCCTCTTCCACGAGCAAAACATGATCAACACCAAGGCTCCATGGGTGTTAGAATCATTACTGTGTAATCTAGATTATTGACTCTAGTGCAAGTGGGAGACTGAAGGAAATATGCCCTAAAGGCAATAATAAAGTTATTATTTGTTTCCTTATATCATGATAAATATTTATTATTCATGCTAGAATTGTATTAACCGGAAACATAATACATGTGTGAGTCCATAGACAAACAGAGTGTCACTAGTATGCCTCTACTTGACTAGCTCGTTGATCAAAGATGGTTAAGTTTCCTAACCTTTGACATGGGTTGTCATTTGATTAACGGGATCACATCATTAGGAGAATGATGTGATTGACTTTCCCATTCCGTTAGCTTAGCACTAGATCCTTTAGTATGTTGCTATTGCTTTCTTCATGACTTATACATGTTCCTATGACTATGAGATTATGCAACTCCCGTTTACCGAAGGAACACTTTGTGTGCTACCAAACGTCACAACGTAACTACATGATTATAAAGGTGCTCTACAGGTGTCTCAGAAGGTACTTATTGGGTTGGCGTATTTCGAGATTAGGATTTGTCACTCCGTTTGTCGGAGAGGTATATCTGGGCCCTCTCGGTAATGCACATCACTTTAGCCTTGCAAGCATTGCAACTAATGAGTTAGTTGCAGGATGATGTATTACGGAATGAGTAAAGAGACTTGCCGGTAACGAGATTGAACTAGGTATTGAGATACCGACGATCGAATCTCGGGCAAGTAACATACCGATGACAAAGGGAACAACGTATGTTGTTATGCGGTCTGACCGATAAAGATCTTCGTAAAATATGTGGGAGCCAATATGAGCATCCAGGTTCCGCTATTGGTTATTGACCGGAGACGTGTCTCGGTCATGTCTACATAGTTCTCGAACCCGTAGGGTCCACATGCTTAACGTTTCGATGGCAGTTATATTATGAGTTTATATGTTTTGATGTACCGAAGGTTGTTCGGAGTCCCGGATGTGATCACGGACATGACGAGGAGTCTCAAAATGGTTGAGACATGAAGATTGATATATTGGAAGCCTATGTTTGGATATCGGAAGTGTTCCGGGTGAAATTGGGATTTTACTTGAGTACCGGGAGTTTACAGGAACCCCCCGGGGGCTTAATGGGCCATAGCGGGCCTTAGCGGAGAAGAGGAGAGGCGGCCAGGGCAGGGCCGCGCAACCCTCCCCCTTAGTCCGATTAGGACACGGAGAGGGGGGCGGCGCCCCCCTTTCCTTCCTCTCTCCATCCTCTTTCCCCCTCCACTCCTAGTCCAATAAGGAAAAGGGAGGGAGTCCTACTCCCGGTGGGAGTAGGACTTCTCCTGGTGCGCCCCCTCTTGGCCGGACGCACCTCCCCCTTGCTCCTTTATATAATGGGGCAGGGGGCACCCTAGAGACACAACAATTGATTGTTTGATCATTTAGCCATGTGCGGTGCCCCCTCCAGCATAGTCCACCTCGATAATACTGTAGCGGTGCTTAGACGAAGCCCTGCGTCGGTGGAGCATCATCATCGTCACCACGCCGTCGTGCTGACGAAACTATCCCTCAACACTCGGCTGGATTGGAGTTCGAGGGACATCATCGGGCTGAACGTGTGCTGAACTCGGAGGTGCCATGCGTTCGGTACTTGATCGGTCGGATCGTGAAGACGTACGACTACATATTGAAAAATTATGATGATTGGACTCTTCCTGAGCAACCGGTTAAACCCACTCCGAAGAAGAGGGGTATATTATATCTCAGCCCTGAAGATATGCAAGAGGCAAAGAAATCTATGAAGGAAAAAGGTATTAAAGCTGAGGATGTTAAAAATTTACCTCCTATTGAAGAAATACATGGGATTAATACACCACCACTTCCTAAGGTGGTAGAGGTAAATTCTTTAATGAAGTTCAATGATAATGACAGTCCTCACAATATGCACCCTAGACAATGCCTTTATGAGTTTGAAAACTACATTAGAAAACCAGATCACTTCAATGAAAATGTTATGAAACAATTGAAATATAATTCTGATATGATTGCTCGCTTGAGTGACTTGTTATTTAGAATCTCGAATGATGTTAGAGGTGTTGGAAAACATGCTTCTATGGTTCAAACTCAACTAGAACAAGTTGCTAAATCTCAAAGAGAATTGCTTGATGAAATGAATAACAATATACATGACTTTGTTGTTAGAGTTGCAACGAGATGACGTAAAATGAATCAGGAACCACTTTATCCTGAGGGACACCAAAAAAGAATTGAAAAGCATACACAAAGAAATAACACTGCTGCACCTAGTCCTTCTAAAAAGAAAAAGAAAAATGATATGACTTTGCATGCCTCTAGTGATCCTGAAATAGAAAAACCTCCTGGTAATGATAATGAAACTTCTATCTCTGATGCTGAAACTCAGTCTGGTAATGAACACCCGCCTTCTGATAATGAAAAAGATAATGATGAGGTTCATGAAGATTCTCAACCAAATAATAAAGAACCAGGCAATGATGTTGAGATAGAACCACCTATTGATCTTGATAACCCACAACCTAAGAATAAAAGTTATGACAAAAGGGTCTTCATTCCTAGAAAACACGGCAAAGAATGAGAACCATGGGTTCCAAAATCTATTCCTTTTCCACCCAAGTCAACTAAAAAGAAAGATGATGAAGAATTTGAACGCTTTGCTGAGATGCTGAGGCCAGTCTTTTTGCGTACTCACTTGACTGATATCTTGAAAATGCCTCCTTATGCAAAGTATATGAAAGACATCATCACTAATAAGAGAAAAATACCGGAAGCTGAAATCTCTACTATGGTTGCTAATTATACTTTTAAAGATGGAGTGACTAAAAAACTTGGAGATCCGGGAATACCAACTATACCTTGCACCATTAAAAAGAATTATGTGAAAACTGCTTTGTGTGATTTAGGAGATGGTGTTAGTGTTATGCATTTCTCTTTATATAAAAGACTTGATGTGAGTAAACTCACACCTAGTGAAATATCGTTGCAAATGGCTGACAAATCAACTGCCATACCTATTGGTATTTGTGAGGATATGCGCATTGTTGTTTCTAATGTTACTATTTTGACTGACTTTGTTATACTTGAGATGCCCAAGGATGACAACATGTCGATTATCCTTGGTAGACCATTCTTGAATACTACAGGGGCTGTTAATGATTGCAATAAAAGCAAGGTCACTTTTCATATCAATGGTAATGAGCATACAGTGCACTTTCCTAAGAAACAATTCCAAGTGAATGGTATTAATGTTATTGAAAAATCTCCGACAATCACTATTGGAAGTTTTCAAATACCTCTACCTACTGTTAAAAATAAATATGTAATGCTTATTGTTGGGGACATTCATATCCCCATTAAGGTAACTTAGTGATTTACGAAAGTTCTTCGATTTCATGCTAATCGAAAGTGGTTGTTAATAAGACCTGATCAACCTTATTAATGAATCATTTTTAGAAGTATGAAGTTGATGAATTTAGTAAGCACTATCTTCTGTCCCTACATTTTTTCTATTTTTATTAGTTAAATAAAATAAAATGACATGTTTTGTCTATTTTCTAAATTTCCCATGCAATAAAAAAGTGACCCAAAAATAAAAGTTCTTAGAATGCTCTGAAAATTTAATACATTTTTTCTGAATATTTAAGAATTTTTGGTGCAAATAATATCAGAGGGAGGTGCACCAGGTGGGCACAACCCACCTGGGCACGCCAGGACCCCCATGCGTGCCCTGGTGGGTTGTCGTCCCCACATGGGCCCGCTCACTTATCCCTTCACACCACATCATCACTTACCTCTAGAAAAAATTCTTCATTGCTCTCTCTCCCATGTTTTTGCTCTCAAACCCACGGATTTCAATCTCTTTGCTCGAACCTCCATTTCCGAAACTGTTCCGGGGATTGTTGCTTGGTATGTGACTCCACCATTTGTCCAATTAGTTTTTGTTTTAGTAGTTTATATTTTGAATAATTAGCTACTCTTGTTGCTGTTGTAGATGATCTTGCATGTTGAATTCTTAGAGTTCTAAGTAGTTTGAATGCTTGCTATGGCCTCTATGTTGTTGGAAATATGCCCTAGAGGCAATAATAAAATGGTTATTATTATATTTCCTTGTTCATGATAATTGTCTATTGTTCATGCTATAATTGTATTAACCGGAAACCGTAATACATGTGTGAATATATATACCACAACATGGCCCTAGTGAGCCTCTAGTTGACTAGCTCGTTGATCAATAGATGGTTGTAGTTTCCTGACCGTGGACATTGGATGTCGTTGATAACGGGATCACATCATTAGGAGAATGATGTGATGGACAAGACCCAATCCTAAGCATAGCACAAGATCATGTAGCTTGTTTTTCTAGAGCTTTTCTAATGTCAAGTATCATTTCCTTAGACCATGAGATTGTGCAACTCCCGGAAACCGTAGGAATGCTTTGGGTGTATCAAACGTCACAACGTAACTGGGTGACCGTAAAGGTGCACTACAGGTATGTCTGGAAGTGTCTGTTGGGTTGGCACGAATCGAGACTGGGATTTGTCTCTCTGTATGATGGAGAGGTATCTCTGGGCCACTCGGTAATGCATCATCATAATGAGCTCAATGTGACTAAGGAGTTAGTCACGGGATCATGTGTTATAGAACGAGTAAAGAGACTTACCGGTAACGAGATTGAACAAGGTATAGGGATAACGAAAATCGAATCTCGGGCAAGTAACATACCGATGGACAAAGGGAATTGTATACGGGATTGATTGAATCCCTGGCATCGTGGTTCATCCAATGAGATCATCGTGGAACATGTCTGAGCCAATATGGGTATCCAGATCCTGCAATTGGTTATTGGCCAGGGAGGTATCTCGGTCATGTCTGCATGGTTCCCGAACCCGTAGGGTCTACACACTTAAGGTTCGGTGACGGTAGAGTTGTAATGGGAATTCTATGTGGTTACCAAAAGTTGTTCGGAGTCTTGGATGAGATCCCGGACATCACGGCGAGTTCCGGAATAGTCGAGAGGTAAAGATTTATGGGAAGTCCTATTTTGGCCACCAGAAAATGTTTGGGATTTTTTGGAATTGTACCCGGAAGGTTCTAGAAGGTTCCGGAGTGGGGCCCACCAGCATGGGGGGAACCACATGAACATGGGTAGTGGGGGAAAGGCCCCACACCCCTGGTCAAGGTGCACCAAGATCCCCCCTTAGAAGGAATAAGATCATATCCTGAAGGGATAAGATCAAGATCCCTAAAAACGGGGGATAATAATCGGTGGGGAAGGGAAAGGATGGGATTTCTTTCCTCCTACCTTTGCCAACGCCCCAATGGAATTGGAGGGCAAGAAACCAGCCCCTCCACACCTATATATGGTGGGGAGGTACATGGGAGCTGCACCCCTTTCCCCTAGCACAACCCCCCTCCAACTCCTCCTCCTCCTCCGTTGAGCGCAGCGAAGCTCTGCCGGAGAACCACGAGCTCCACCTCCATGCCGTCGCGCTGCCGGATTTCTCCCTAAACTTCTCCTCTCCCCTTGTTGGATCAAGAAGTAGGAGACGTCCCCGGGCTGTACGTGCGTTGAACGCGGAGGCGCTGTCTGTTTGGCGCTTGGATCAGATCTTCCGCGATTTGAATCGCCACGGGTACGATTTCATCAACCGCATTCTTGTAACGCTTCCGCTTAGCGATCTTCAATGGTATGAAGATGCACTTCCTCTCTATCGTTGCTAGCTTCTCCTAGATTGATCTTGGTGACACGTAGGAATTTTTTTGAATTATTACTATGTTTCCCAACAGTGGTATTAGAGCTAGGTCTATGCGTAGATTCTATGCATGAGTATAACACAAGTAGTTGTGGGCGATGATTTGTTCAATTTGCTTACCGCTACTAGTCCTATCTTGATTTGGCAGCATTGTGGGATGAAGTGGCTCGGACTGACCTTACACGTACGCTTACGTGAGACAGGTTCCACCGACTGACATTCACTTGTTGCATAAGGTGGCTAGCGGGTGTCTGTCTCTCCCACTTTAGTCGGATCAGATTCGATGAAGAGGGTCCTTATGAAGGGTAAATATCAATTGGCATATCACTGTTGTGGTTTTTGCATAGCTAAGAAATGTTTTTGCTAGAAACCCATAGCAGCCACGTAAAACATGCAACAACAATTAGAGGACTTCTAACTTGTTTTTGCAGGGTATGCTATGTGATGTGATCTGGCCAAAAGGATGTGATGAATTGTAAATGTGATGTATGAGATTGAATGTTCTTGTAATAGGAATCATGACTTGCATGCCGATGAGTCTGACAACCGGCAGGAGCCATAGGAGTTGTCTTAATTTATTGTATGACCTATGTTTGTCAATGAAAACGCCATGTAATTACTTTACTTTATTGCTAACCCTTAGCCATAGTAGTAGAAGTAATAGTTGGCGAGAGAACTTCATGAAGACATGATGATAGAGATCACGGTGTCATGCCGGTGACAATGGTGATCTGTCGCGCCTCGAAGATGGACATCAAAAGCGCAAGATGATATTGGCCATATCATGTCACTTTATGATTTGCATGTGATGTTTATCATGTTTACATCTTATTTGCTTAGAACGATGGTAGCATAAATAAGATGATCCCTCACTAAAATTTCAAGAAATGTGTTCCCCCTAACTATGCACCGTTGTGAAGGTTTGTTGTTTTGAAGCACCACGTGATGATCGGGTGTGATAGATTCTAACGTTTGCATACAACGGGTGTAAGCCAGATTTACACATGCGAAACACTTACATTGACTTGACGAGCCTAGCATGTACAGACATGGCCTTGGAACACAAGAGACCGAAAGGTCGAAAATGAGTCGTATGGTAGATGCGATCAGCATGGAGATGTTCACCGTTGATGACTAGTCCGTCTCACGTGATGATGGGACACTGCCTAGTCGATTCGGATCATGTATCAATTAGATGACTAGAGCGATGTCTATCTGAGTGGAAGTTCATTAAATAATTTGATTAGATGAACTTAATTATCATGAAATTAGTCTAAAATTGCCTTTACAACCTATCTTATAGATCTAATGGCCCACGCTAATGTTGCCCTCAACTTCAACGTGTTCCTAGAGAAAACCAAGCTGAAATACAATGGAAGCAAGTATATGGACTGGGTCCGTAACTTGAGGATCATCCTCATAGCTGCCAAGAAAGCATATGTCCTTGAAGCACCGCTAGGTGACGCACCCATTTTCCTAGCAACTCAAGACGTTATGAACGCCTGCAGTCGCGTACTGATGATTACTCCCTGGTTCAGTGCGACATGCTTTATAGCTTAGAACCGGGGCTCCAAAAGTGTTTTGAGCAAAACAAAGCATATGAGATGTTCCAAGAGCTGAAAATGGTTTTCCAAGCTCATGTCCGGGTCGAGAGATATCAAGTCTCCGACAAGTTCTACAGTTGTAAGATGGAGGAAAATAGTTCTGTCAGCGAGCATATACTCAAAATGTCTCAGCTGGGAGCTAATCTTCCAGATGACTCGGTCATTGACAGAATCCTCCAGTCGCTTCCACCTAGCTACAAGAGCTTTGTGATGAACTACAATATGCAAGGGATGGAGAAGTCCATTCCTGAGTTATATTCAATGCTGAAATCAACGGAGGTGGAAATAAAAAAAGGAACATCAGGTGTTGATGGTGAATAATACCACTAGTTTCAAGAAAGGCAGGGGTAAGAAGAACTTCAAGAAGGACGGCAAGGGAGTTGCTGCGCCCGATAAGTCAGTTGTCGGGAAGAATAAGCCAAAGAATGGACCCAATCCTGAGACTGAGTGCTTTTATTGCAAGGGAAATGGTCACTTGAAGCGGAACTGCCCCAAGTACTTAGCGGATAAGAAGGCCGGCAACGCCAAAGGTATATATGATATACATGTTACTGATGTGTACCTTACCAGCACTTGTCGACATGAACGACACCTATGGGATCACGCGGATCCCTTCTATGGTTCGTCAGGGAAGAGGGGTGGTGCAAAGAGCGGATCTAAAGGTCAACACGATGGATTTTTTACCCAGGTTCGGGCCGCTGAGGAGCGTAAGACCCTAGGCCTGCTTGGTTGTGTATTCTGTGTTCTTGAGCTCCGGCTAGCTGCTCGCATGCATGCTGGGCCGAGAGGTTCGAAAGTTTGAATCCTCCTACAGTATGTCGTGGGCCTCCTTTTATATGTCCAAGGGGCTGCCACGGTGGCACACAGGAGGTGTAAAGTTGGTACAATATCTATGTTTATCGCCGGCGTCTTAGGACAAACACCATAAATGCACTGCTTACGTGTCCTCTAGATTTATCGGGGACAGGAGGAGAGCCCATCCCGTCTATTGCCGCCTCGCCCCGTCTTGACACACGTCCACGCCGACGAGGCATGCAGTGCCAAGTTGGCTGGCCAGCTGCTACGCTGGAGAGATGGCAGGGTCTTCACGAAGATCTGTATGCCACCACGCCGGTGCTTGCCAGGCTGGCAGACTGGCCACTGCGTTGGAGTGGTGACGGGGTGGCGGAGTCTTGCCGTGGTCTTGTCGATGCCCCCGGCAAGGATCCTGCCGGGGCTTCGCGGACGTCCCCGGCAAGGATCTTGCCGGAGCCTCGTCTTTAGGCCTTCACAAAGATCTGCACGCCACTACGCGCGCGCCCTTGGATCTTGGCTTTAACATTGTCCATGGTGCCAGAGCTCTCAACCTCAAGGGTGCCTTTGTGAGTGATCTACAAATTGTTCCCGACAAGGATCTTGCCAGGGTCTCGCAAGCCGTCCCAGCAACGATCTTGCTGGGGGTCCAGCTCGTCCTCTGTTCTTTGGTCTCTAGCTTGGCTGCTTCTCTTCGGCTTGTATCTTGTTCTTGGTCGCCCCCCTTCAGGCATCGCCGCAGGTGTGGCTACGACTGCCCGTGTGTCGGTGGGAACGACACCTATGGGATCACAAGAATCCCTACTACGGTTGCGGGGCGCGGGGTCGTGAGAAGAGCGGATCAAACAGATAGCACACGGTTTCTTTACCCAGGTTCGGGCCGCGAGGATGCGTAAAACCCTACTCCTGCTTTGGTCGATTGTTTATCTGTGTTCTTGAACTAGCAATGTGGCGTGAGGAGCTCCAAAAAGCCGAATCCTCTTCCTGGTCGCCTTGGGCCTCCTTTTATAGGGAAAGCGGTTGCCACAGTGGCACACATGAGGTGGAAAGGGTACAGTGATGCGAGGTTATCCCTCGCATTCCATGACAAGGCGCATTTAATGCATCTTGCTTAGTTGTACTTGCTTTATCGGGGACGGGGAGAGCCCTGTCTCGTCCGTCGCCGCTCCCTCTCGTGTCGACACGCGCCCTGGCCAGCGGTGCCTGCGGTGCCATGTAGGGAGGCAGGCAGCTGAGGTGGCGCAGTGGTGGGTCTCCACGAAGATCCGCTTGCCGCCACGCAGGTGCCTGCCCAGCTAGTTGGGTCGGCTGCTGCATGCGAACGGCGGTGGAGGTTTGATTGGCGTGGGCCTAACGGTGGCCCTATGGGTGTTCTTGGCAAGGGTCTTGCCGTGGCGCCTGCTGTCACCCCCGGCAAGGCTCTTGCCGTGGGCCTTGTGGTCCTCCTTGGCTGGGATCCCGCCAAGGATCATCATCTTCTAAAGTGTGTATCTGATCTTGAATGTCTTCACAAAGATCTGCATGCCACCACGGGGATGTCTCCTGAATCCTTGCCCCATGGGGACAGTGGACTCAAGGGTGACTCGCTACGTAGGTGTGGGGCGAGCTGTCACGGCAAGGGTCTTGCCGGGTTTGCTAAAACCGCCTCCCGGCAAGGATCTTTCCGGGGTAGTCCGCTTCGTCCCCTTTGCTCTTTGTGGTCTTGGTCTTGGTGTCGTTCTGCTCCTCTCGAGCTTTGGTCTTACCTTGGCTCACCTCCCTTGCCTTGCTCACTGTGGTGGTGCCCGTGGCTCAGACTGCCCGTGCACAGTTATAGGGGTACAAAAAGTGTACCCCTCTTTTTGTACACCGACAGGAGCCCCCGGGCCTGGGCCACACGTAAGCGCAATCGCGTCGTTGGGCTAGGCACAAAAATGGTGTGCGGGCAGGCGGGGTGGTTTTTACCGCGGGAAGTCTCTTCACGCGCTACGCTTCCCATGCCTCCCGCGCGTGGCGCGGTGTGGGGAGGCGTGTGTGACGTGGGCGGCCTGCGTGGGGTTGCTTCCCGCGGGCATGTGTCACATCACAGTTAATGTGAAAGGAGGCGGCCCGCGTTTCCCCCCATAAGAAGGCATAACCGTGGGCGCGCCGCTCACTTTCTCCTCTTCCCTCGGGCCTTTTCCAATCTCAGAGCCGCCGTTCCCTCTCTTCCTTCCTTCCTAAGCTTTCGTCGTTGCCCGCCGTCGCTGCTTAGCGACCCCCCTTCCTCAACCCTCTAGACTTCTCGACCGCCATGGCGCCCAAATCCGCCAAGGGCAAGGGGGTGGCTAAGGGCTCCGGGACCGTGGAGCCACCGGAGAGCGCGCTGTCGTGGGACCGGACGAAGTCCGCCTTCTTCTTCCCCTCGACGGTTGATATTCATGAGCTCCGGGTGTAACGCCCCAGATTCGATGCGCCAGGTGTCCGCCAGTTATTCGCCGTCGTTGCCATGTCATGTGCTTGCGTGTTGCACTTTGCCATGTCGTCATCTGCATTTCATATCATGTCATCATGTGCATCGCATTTGCATACGTGTTCGTCTCATGCATCCGAGCATTTTCCCCATTGTCCGTTTTGCAATCTGGCACTCCTATGTCCCCCCGGCGCCCCTTTTTTTTGGTGTGCGGGTATTAAACATTCTCGGAATGGACCGAGGTTTGTCAAGCGGCCTTGGTATAGCACCGGTAGACCGCCTGTCAAGTTTCGTGCCATTTGGAGTCCGTTTGATACTCCAACGGTTAACCAGGTAACCGTAAAGCCTCTTTTGTGTGCAGCCCAACACCTCTCCAAAGTGGCCCAAAACCCATCTTAACCCCCTCCATCCTCTCGGTCGTTCGATCACGATCGTGTGGCCGAAAACCGCTCTCCATTTGGAGCCTCCTAGCTCCTCCTACCTATAAATATGTGATCCCCTCCCAAAATCCCGGATGAACCCTAGTCTTCTTCCACCTCTCGCCGTCGGACATGTCCATCTCGCGCCGAACGTGTCCGCCCGCCGCCCCCGACGAATCGTGCGCTGCCACGTCGCCCCCAACCAGCTCCCGCCGTCGTGGCCCTCGAGAGCCCATCCACGGCCCTCCCGAGCCGATCTGGGCCCGGACGAGCCCGCGCCGCCGCCGAGCGCCCGCTCCCTCCTCCCGTTCGTCTCCTCGAGCTGCTCCCGCGGCACCTCCCGCGACCGAGCACCGGCGCCCTCGTCGCCCGGCCACCAGCACCCCGCGGGCGAGCCCCAGTGACCAGGCCAGTGCCCCGTGCCCATCCCCATCTCCCTTGTTCTCCTCGAGCTCCCTCACCCGATCTCTCTCTCCCCCTCACGCAGCTCTCTCTCTATCTGTACCAGGGAGCTGCCCTTCCATGGCTGCCCCGATCTACGCACTCGCGCCGTCCCAAGCCGCCCCCTCGCCGGGAATGGGTTGCCTCGCGCCCGATCTATCCATTCCCAACCTTCCCAAGGCCCGCCGGAGTCCCACGGCCCCTCCTCGTCGCCGTTGACTTCCGCCGGAACAGTCCGTACGAGAGAAAGAGACGACCCCGACCTGCCAGTTTTTTTCCGCGAGGTGATTTTCTGCTAAGTCCCCGAAATATTTCATCTCGTGTGTGCTACTTTGACATGTCATTACTTGATGCGTACTGCTCCGTTTCGTGCGTATAATATGTCAAATTGTTCGTCTCGATGAGTACATCATTTCATATCATTGCATCATTTTCATTTGAGCTCATCTTGATGCACGAAATGCTGTTAGAAGAGGGCTATGTGATGTTAGTTTCAGATCTTTTTCAGTACATGCACTTTTGTCATTTTTGCCATTATTGATGTGTGCATCCTATGAAGTTGAGTCCTACATGTGTTTTGTAATATGCCATGCCATCTTTACAGTAGTTTATGCCATGTATTTTTGTGGTCTATGTGGTGACTAGCACAAGCATGCAAACTAGGGATCATAATGTTGCTGATTTCAGGGACTTCGTAATTTTACTAAGTCATGTCCTGCTGTTATTTTTATGCTATGTGTTCATGTTGTTACAGAGAGATCTATGCCCATTTTGAACATGATCAGTAAGGGCGTTGTGTACATATGGATTTGCTCTATCCGTCCGTGCTTTTGTTAGTAATTATGGAGTGCAATAGCTTGAGTCAATCGAGCTCTACTTAGACTATAAAATGTTACTGGCAGATTGTTTACATGTTATTCAATTTTGCCAAGCTTGTTGTAGTTGGTCTTTGAATGCTATGATGTTGTTCTTGCCATGTATAGCTTCTATGCCATGTCTTCTTGATGGGTGTATGCTTGGTTTATCATGAAATGCTCTGTAGTGAGTGCATCGAGCTCGTAAACTTGCCTACTTGTTATCTGTTTTTTACATGTCCAGTTTTCTGCTTAATTGACATGGGTGTTATTATATTTTCTGATCCCTTTTGGATTATGGTCAGTAAGTGACTTTTGTTATATGCTTTGAGTAGCTTCATGTCATGCTCTAGTTTGACATGATAGCTTTCGGTAACGTGTTGTTTGATAGCTCTGAATATGGCAACCTGATGTTATTTCTGCCATGCCCTGTGAAGCTGATATGTTTTGCACTTTTGCCATGCTTGTTTGAACCTGTTATGGTGTGATTTAGCCGTAGCTCAGTGTTCATATTTTGTCAAGCATCTTGAGTAGATTACTGCCGTATGCTTTGTTGATACGTTTGGGTGCAGTAGCTTAATTTCTTGTTGCTTGTTACGTAGCATCATGCTGTTAATGGCAGAATCTTGTCATTCTTGTTTTGCTTGTCATTTGCAAACCGTGCGTCCGATTCCGGTGATCTTTATATCGATTTCAACCGAAATCACCTCACCTTTCTAGTGGCATACTTGGTTTGCTAAGATTATGCCTTGTTCAGCTTTGTCCTTCCGGAGCACGCATATGCATTGCATATCACATCTCGCATATCATGCCATGTTTTGCATCATACTTGTTTGTGCATCATGCCATGTGTATGTGGTGGTTGTTTACTATGTAGCTTGTATCTTTCCGGGTTGCTCCTCTCGTTATCTTCGGTTTCGTTCCGGAGTTGTGAGGATTCGTTCGACTACGTCCGTTTGTCTTCTTCATGGACTCGTTCTTCTTCCTTGCGGGATCTCAGGCAAGATGACCATACGCTCGAAATCACTTCTATCTTTGCTTGCTAGATGCTCGCTCTTTTGCTATGCCTATGCTGCGATACCTACCACTTGCTTATCATGCCTCCCATATTGTTAAACCAAGCCTCTAACCCACCTTGTCCTAGCAAACCGTTGTTTGGCTATGTTACCGCTTTGCTCAGCCCCTCTTATAGCGTTGTTCGTTGCAGGTGAAGATGAAGTTTGTTCCTTGTTGGAACATGGAGTTGTTGTTCCTTGTTGGAAAATGGTTACTTGTTGGGATATCACAATATATCTTGTTTAATTAATGCATCTATATACTTGGTAAAGGGTGGAAGGCTCGGCCTTACGCCTGGTGTTTTGTTCCACTCTTGCCGCCCTAGTTTCCGTCATATCGGTATTATGTTCCCGGATTTTGCGTCCCTAACGCGGTCGGGTGATTTATGGGACCCCCTTGACAGTTCGCTTTGAATAAGACTCCTCCAGCAAGGGCCAACCTTGGTTTTACCATTTGCCTCACCACCACCTACTTCCCCTTGGGAGTAATTAACCCAAGGGTCATCTTTATTTAGCCCCCCCTGGGCCAATGCTTGTCTAAGTGTTGGCCTGAAACGAGTAGACTGCGGGTCCACCTTGGGGAAACTTGAGGATTGGTTTTACTCGTAGGATGTCTCATTCGGTGTTGCCCTGAGAACGAGATATGTGCAGCTCCTATCGGGATGTCAGCGCATCGGGCGGCTTTGCTGGTCTTGTTTTATTGCTGTCGAAATGTCTTGTAGCCGGGATTCCGAGACTGATCGGGTCTTCCCTTCGTTGATCGTGAGAGCTTATCATGGGCTAAGTTGGGACACCCCTGTAGGGTTTTGAACTTTTGAAAGCCGTGCCCGTGGTTATGTGGCAGATGGGAATTTGTTAATGTCTGGTTGTAGAAAACCCGAAGTTGATCTTAATTAAAATACACCAACCGCGTGTGTAACTGTGATGGTCTCTTCTCGGCGGGGTCCGGGAAGTGAACACGGTGTTGGAGTTATGCTTGACATAAGTAGTTTCAGGATCACTTCTTGATCATAGTTGTTCGACCGTGCTTTTGCCTTCTCTTCCCGCTCTCATTTGCGTATGTTAGACACCAGATATGCTACTCGCTCGCTGTAGCTCCACCTCACTACCCTGTCCGACCTTTAAGCTTAAATAGTCTTGATCTCGCGGGTGTGAGATTGCTGAGACCCCGTGACTCACAGATACTTCCAAAACCAGTTTGCAGGTGCCGATGAAACCGTGCAGGTGATGCACCCGGGTTCAAGGAGGAGCTCGATGAAGATCTTGTACATTGTGTTGTTTCGTTTTAGTTGATCAGTAGTGGAGCCTAGTCGGGACGATCGGGGATCTATGTAGCATTTGGGGTAGTCTTCTTTTAATTCTGTTCCGTAGTCGGACCTTGATTGTATCTGTATGATGTAATGCTTTACTCATGTATTGTGTGAAGTGGCGATTGTAAGCCAACTATGTATCTCTTTCCCTTATGTATTACATGGGTTGTGTGAAGATTACCTCACTTGCGACATTGCTTTCAATGCGGTTATGCCTCTAAGTCATGCTTCGACACGTAGGAGATATAGCCGCATCGAGGGTGTTACAAGTTGGTAATCAGAGCCATCCCCGACCTTAGGAGCCCCCACTGATTGATCGTTTTTAGCGGCCGAGTTGTGTCTAGAAAAATGTTTTGAGTCATTTAGGAATTATATATCGGAGAGTTTAGGAATTCTTTTTACTTCCCAGTCTCCTCATCGCTCTGGTAAGGCATCCTGACGTAGAGATTTGACTCTTCTCTTCTCGAATTTCACTAAAAAAAATTTTAGGATCACGCGGGTATCTTAGAATCGTTCTGATGGTTTTGTGATGACAACATTGTCTTGGTGCCTCCTGTCAGCAGGGGTTTAGTGGAAGTGTCCCGGGGAGTTGAGCTTTGAGGTGTTGTCGTCATAATTTTATCGTTGCAGTTCTGGAATACCTGAGTTTAGTATGCCGACATCGAAAATCTCTTTTGTACAGTTGTTGGTGAGATAACCCTGATAGCCCAGTACTGAGGCGAGTGCGGGAGTATTGCCATAACTCGTATAACGGATGCTTTTCGAAGGTTGAGGTAGCCGATTTCCGAAGGTTTCTTGGTTATGTGTTGAAGGATGGATACAGTTGGATCTAGGTATTGTTAGTTTGGGTGATATATTTTGTGTCCATTGTATCCCCAACACCTGATTGCATAACCAGAAAGTTTCGGGAGTTTATAGGTGGGAATTCAAGTAGCTCCTAGAATATCTTTCCAACAGACACATGATACGATATGGGATCTATCATATGTTTGTTCCGGCTTATTCTGCAAGCCAAATCCTTTTTTTGTTTTGGTTTGTGGTATTCGAGTTGCTTCGAAGTCAAGTGTTTATTCCATACCTTTCCTAAACGGTGTTCTCATATTTCTCTATGAATACTAATCCTTCTTGATCACTGAGGTTGTCTTTTCAATTCTTTCCAACCGGTGTGCTTCTCTTCAAGTGGATCCGATCATTTCAACATTCACAAGATCACCTCTCAGTTTTTCCCAACGTTGCTTCTTTCATCCGTCCCAAATTGTCTTTGTTTTTCCCGCCCTCCCACCCTCTTTCTTTAAGGACTCAGATTACTTAAATCATGTATCCTTTTGTTTGATGTGCAGTCTCTTCATTCTTTTCCTCAATGCTCTTATCCGGTGATTCTCAGGAAGATACTAACGGACCTTCAAGTTTATCATTCTTCATTCTTTTTTCTTCTACGGTGGTTCCAATTCAAGCTTTCGGTGTTGATCGTATTCTTTTCCTCGTTTTAAATGCTTTCGCATGACGGTGCATCTCTTAATCATCCACCTCTTGCTATTCATGTTATCTGGAGTGTTGAAGATATCTCAGAAGATTCAAGTTTCCATTCTCAATTCACTCAAGTTCTTTTGAGGATGCTATCGCATTAATGCCATTTAATTCAATCGGTGTAATCTCTCTTCCTAAGTAATCGTTCAACGGTGTTTCTTTTGAGTGGGCCCTAACCCACATGTCTTTTCCCAGGATCTTACCTGACTCTTCTAATTTTCCTGGAGTTATTCTCAAATTTTATTTCCAATTTTGACGTAAGAATGAATTATCATCAGTCATATTCCTTCTCCTAGATCGCTTTCAAATTCTTTACATCGTTGGTTCAACCTTTCTAATTTTCATTTCGGAGTGCCTCAACAATTTCATGGTGGTGTTTCTCGTCATCATTCTCAACATTTGAAGACCGAAGAAGAGTTTCCCTTAAATCTTGTCCATTCTCATGAAGATGCGTGCTTCTAGATTGATGCCATTCTCTCATAATTGTTTCGATTGTGAGAATTTTTTCCATATCCATCCGGAGCATTTCATGAGTTGTTTCCATTTCTTTTCCCCGAAGGCCATCATTTCATAACTCCTCATTCTCAGCTTTCAGCTCTTGTTTTCCAAATCTTACCTGTGCATCATTCAAATATCCTCTAATCAGTTCATGATCTGTTCGTTCTCATGTATCTAAATCCTAGCAAGCATCTTCGTTCATTTGCTAATTCTTCCCGGTGTTTCTTTATCTTTTCTTCGTCCATTTTAAATTCTTACGGTGGTTCGTTCAAGAGTTCTCTTCTTTCATTATCATATAGATTCATTTGTTCTTCCCAGACCCGACCGGTCATTCATTGAAGACCTTCTCAAGTTTGCGCTATATCTCTCTTAATCCTTTCTACGAGAATAAGTAGTATGCCAAATTCATTGCTTGTCATCAATTTAAATTGGTGAAGGATAAGCATAATGTAATTCTTATTCTTGTTTCATCGAGTAAATTCTATTCCTTATTCCGGAGGTTCATCAAAATTCTTGATTTCATTTGTTCATCTTTCTTTCCGGAGTTCCTAATTTTTCTCGGTTATATCATCTCAAAGCTCCATCTAAATCATTGCAAGGCTTCACCTTGTATTTTCAACTTCTCTTTCTTTCTATCTTCCTTTTATTACCGGAGTTCTTCATGGAGGCTCTACATGGTGGTTTATCAAGGACCCTTTTCATTCTTCAATTGTTCGCCAAGATTTCTCTCGGAGTTAAGATCCGCCAAACTAATACTCAAAAATAAACATGGTGTTCAACACATGTTTTGGTTGGAGGAGTTCAAGCATTATTCATCTTGCATTCCGAAGTGCAATTATTTCTACCTTATTTTGAAGTGGTGTTATGCCACTTTCGACAACTTCTCTTCGTGGTTCATG
Source organism: Aegilops umbellulata (assembly GCA_032464435.1). NCBI lineage: Eukaryota > Viridiplantae > Streptophyta > Magnoliopsida > Poales > Poaceae > Aegilops > Aegilops umbellulata. Next base: position 150,444,362 of record CP136058.1, on the reverse strand, counting down.
TTGCACATGTTGTCAAGAATGAGGTATTTTTAAATCCATCAATCTCTTCATTGGAGTTATCTTGGGTTATATTTCACTTAAGGCTTTCCCTAAGGATTGTTGCTATTTATGGTGCTTATAAATGACCCAAGTTCTTCTTTTATCCTCCCGGTGATATAGCTTTCTCGTCTCTTTTTTCGTATCAATCCAATTAATTTCCCGTGAGTGGTCGGTCGTCACCTCTTAATTTTGAGATGTTTGCCATAAGCCCACTACAAGCTTGTTCTTTTCGTTGTTGGTTTTCCAACAACTCCGTTCAATCCTTCTTTTAAGGAGGCTCTTTCAAATTCAATTGTGATAGAAGTTGTTGTTCTCTTCTCTGTTCTCTTGATTCCACTCTTTCATTTGTCCCGAAGGCATTGTGATATTGCTCTCTTCGAACCATCTTCTTGTTTTGTCAAGATCATCTTCTTTTCTTGTTTATCCATTTAACCGGAGTGCTGTATCATCTATTCAATATCTTTCATCTCATCAAGTTTTCTTCTCTTTTCAACCTACAAGGTTCTTGTAATGTTCCTTGTTCCTCTTTTCTAACGGAGCGTTTCCAACTTCGTTCATCTCCGTTGTAGTATTTATCGCAAGATTCTTTAACCTTTCAAGGTTCTTTGGTTTCACTCTTTTGTCAAAGAAGCAACTTAGTTTTACCTCTTCGCTTCCTCTTCCGTTTTCCCCTCCGGTGCCATCCTAGATCTCGGGACGAGATCCTTTCGTAGTGGTGGAGTGTTGTGACGCCCCGGATTCGATGCGCCAGGTGTCCGCGAGTTATTCGCCGTCGTTGCCATGTCATGTGCTTGCGTCTTGCACTTTGCCATGTCATCATCTGCATTTCATATCATGTCATCATGTGCATCGCATTTGCATACGTGTTCGTCTCATGCATCCGAGCATTTTCCCCATTGTCCGTTTTGCAACCCAGCACTCCTATGTCCCCCCGGCGCCCCTTTTGTTTTTTTTCGTGTGCGGGTATTAAACATTCTCGGAATGGACCGAGGTTTGTCAAGCGGCCTTGGTATAGCACCGGTAGACCGCCTATCAAGTTTCGTGCCATTTGGAGTCCGTTTGATACTCCAATGGTTAATCGGGTAACCGTAAAGCCTCTTTTGTGTGCAGCCCAACACCTCTCCAAAGTGGCCCAAAACCCATCTTGATCCCCTCCATCCTCTCGGTCGTTCGATCGCGATCGTGTGGCCGAAAACCGCTCTCCATTTGGAGCCTCCTAGATCCTCCTACCTATAAATATGTGATCCCCTCCCGAAATCCCGGATGAACCCTAGTCTTCTTCCACCTCTCGCCGCCGAACATGTCCATCTCGCGCTGGACGTGTCCGTCCGCTGCCCCCGACGAATCGTGCGCTGCCACGTCGCCCCCAACCAGCTCCCGCCGCCGTGGCCCTCCAGAGCCCATCCGCGGCCCGCCCGAGCCGATCTGGGCCCGGACGAGCCCGTGCCGCCGCCGAGCGCCCGCTCCCTCCTCCTATTCGTCTCCTCGAGCTGCTCCCGCGGCACCTCCCGCGACCGAGCACCGGCGCCCTCGCCGCCCGGCCACCGGCAGCCCACCGGCGAGCCCCAGTGACCAGGCCAGTGCCCCGTGCCCATCCCCATCTCCCTCTTTCTCCTCGAGCTCCCTCACCTGATCTCTCTCTCCCCCTCACGCAGCTCTCTCTCTATGTGTACCAGGGAGCTGCCCTTCCATGGCTGCCCCGATCTACGCACTCGCGTCGTCCCAAGCCGCCCCCTCGCCGGGAATGGGTTGCCCCGCGCTCGATCTATCCATTCCCGACCTTCCCAAGGTCCGCCGGAGTCCCACGGCCCCTCCTCGTCGCCGTTGACTTCCGCCGGAACAGTCCGTACGAGAGAAAGAGACGACCCCGACCTGCCAGTTTTTTTCCGCAAGGTGATTTTCTGCCAAGTCCCCGAAATGTTTCATCTCGTGTCTGCTACTTTGACCTGTCATAACTTGATGCGTACTGCTCCGTTTTGCACGTATAATATGTCAAATTGTTCGGCCCGATGATTACATCATTTCGTCTCATTGCATCATTTTCATTTGAGCTCATCTTGATGCCCGAAATGCTGTTAGAAGAGGGCTCTGTGATGTTAGTTTCAGATCTGTTTCAGTACATGCACTATTGTCATTTTTGCCATGATTGATTTGTGCATCCTATGAAGTTGAGTCCTACATGTGTTTTGTAATATGCCATGCCATCTTTACAGTAGTTAATGCCATGTATTTTTTTGTCTATGTGGTGACTAGCACAAGCATGCAAACTAGGGATCATAATGTTTCTCATTTCAGGGACTTAGTAATTTTACAGTCATGTCCTGCTGTTATTTTTATGCTATGTGTTCATGTTGTTACAGAGAGATCTATGTCCATTTTGAGCATGATCAGTAAGGGTGTTTTGAACAGGTGGATTTGCTCTATCCATCCGTGCTTTTGTTAGTAATTATGGAGTGCAATAGCTTGAGCCAATCGAGCTCTACTTTGGCTATAAAATGTTACTGGCAGATTGTTTACATGTTATTCGATTTTGCCAAGCTTGTTGTAGTTGCTCTTTGAATGCTATGATGTTGTTCTTGCCATGTATAGCTTTTATGCCATGCCTTCTTCACGGGTGTATGCTTGGTTTATCATGCAATGCTCTGTAGTGAGTGCATCGAGCTCGTAAACTTGCCTACTTGTTATCTGTTTTTGACATGTCCAGTTTTCTGCTAAGTCTGAAACCTGTAACGTAACTTGCTTAATTGACATGGGTGTTATTATGTTTTCTGATCCATTTTGGCTTATGGTCAGTAAGGGACTTTTGTTACACGCTTTGAGTAGATTCACGCCGTGCTCCTGTTTGACATGATAGCTTGCTGTGACATGTTGTTTGATAGCTCTGAATATGACAACCTGATGTTATTTCTGCCATGCCCTGTGAATTCTGCTAAGTCTGTGAAGCTGATATGTTTTGCACTTTTTCCATGCTTGTTTGAACCTGATATGTTGTGATTTAGCCGTAGCATAGTGTTCATCTTTTGTCAAGCATCTTGACTATATCACCGCCGTATGCTTTGTTGATACGTTTGGGTGCAGTAGCTTAATTTCTTGCTGCTTGCTAAATAGCATCATGCTGTTAATGGCAGAATCTTGTCATTCTTGTTTTGCTTGTCATTTGCAAACCGTGCGTCCGATTCCGGTGATCTTTATATCGATTTCAACCGAAATCACCTCAACTTTCCAGTGGCATACTTGGCTTGCTAAGATTATGCCTTGTTCATCTTTGTCCTTCCGGAGCACGCATATGCATTGCATATCACATCTCGCATATCATGCCATGTTTTGCATCATATTTGTTTGTGCATCATGCCATGTGTATGTGGTGGTTGTTTACTATGTTGTTTGTATCTTTCCGGGTTGCTCCTCTCGTTAGCTTCGGTTTCGTTCCGGAGTTGTGAGGATTCGTTCGACTACGTCCGTTTGTCTTCTTCATGGACTCGTTCTTTTTCCTTGCGGGATCTCAGGCAAGATGACCATACCCTAGAAATCACTTCTATCTTTGCTTGCTAGTTGCTCGCTCTTTTGCTATGCCTATGCTGCGATACCTACCACTTGCTTATCATGCTTCCCATATTGTTAAACCAAGCCTCTAACCCACCTTGTCCTAGCAAACCGTTGTTTGGCTATGTTACCGCTTTGCTCAGCCCCTCTTATAGCGTTGTTAGTTGCAGGTGAAGATGAAGTTTGTTCCTTGTTGGAACATGGAGTTGTTGTTCCTTGTTGACATGGTTACTTGTTGGGATATCACAATATATCTTATTTAATTAATGCATCTATATACTTGGTAAAGGGTGGAAGGCTCGGCCTTACGCCTGGTGTTTTGTTCCACTCTTGCCGCCCTAGTTTCCGTCATATCGGTATTATGTTCCCGGATTTTGCGTCCCTAACGCGGTCGGGTGATTTATGGGACCCCCTTGACAGTTCGCTTTGAATAAGACTCCTCCAGCAAGGCCCAACCTTGGTTTTACCATTTGCCTCACCACCACCTACTTTCCCTTGGGAGTAATTAACCCAAGGGTCATCTTTATTTAGCCCCCCCGGGCCAATGCTTGTCTAAGTGTTGGCCCGAAACGAGTAGACTGCGGGGCCACCTTGAGGAAACTTGAGGATTGGTTTTACTCGTAGGATGTCTCATCCGGTGTTGCCCTGAGAACGAGATATGTGCAGCTCCTATCGGGATGTCGGCGCATCGGGCGGCTTTGCTGGTCTTGTTTTGTTGCTGTCGAAATGTCTTGTAGCCGGGATTCCGAGACTGATCGGGTCTTCCCGAGGAGAAGGAATATCCTTCGTTGATCGCGAGAGCTTATCATGGGCTAAGTTGGGACACCCCTACATGGTTTTGAACTTTCGAAAGCCGTGCCCGCGGTTATGTGGCAGATGGGAATTTGTTAATGTCCGGTTGTAGAAAACCCGAAGTTGATCTTAATTAAAATACACCAACCGCGTGTGTAACCGTGATGGTCTCTTCTCGGCGGGGTACGGGAAGTGAACACGGTGTTGGAGTTATGCTTGACGTAAGTAGTTTCAGGATCACTTCTTTATCATAGTTGTTCGACCGTGCTTTTGCCTTCTCTTCTCGCTCTCATTTGCGTATGTTAGACACCAGATATGCTAGTCGCTCGCTGCAGCTCCACCTCACTACCCTGTCCGACCTTTAAGCTTAAGTAGTCTTGATCTCGCGGGTGTGAGATTGCTGAGTCCCCGTGACTCACAGATACTTCCAAAACCAGTTTGCAGGTGCCGATGAAACCGTGAAAGTGATGCACCCGAGTTCAAGGAGGAGCTCGATGAAGATCTTGTACATTGTGTTGTTTCGTTTCAGTTTATCAGTAGTGGAGCCCAGTCGGGACGATCGGGGATCTATGTAGCATTTGGGGTAGTCTTCTTTTATTTTGGTTCCGTAGTCGGACCTTGATTGTATCCGTATGATGTAATGCTTTACTCATGTATTGTGTGAAGTGGCGATTGTAAGCCAACTATGTATCTCTTTATCTTATGTATTACATGGGTTGTGTGAAGATTACCTCACTTGCGACATTGCTTTCAATGCGGTTATGCCTCTAAGTCGTGCTTCGACACGTAGGAGATATAGCCGCATCGAGGGCGTTACAAGTTGGTAATCAGAGCCATCCCCGACCTTAGGAGCCCCCACTGATTGATCGTTTTTAGCGGCCGAGTTGTGTCTAGAAAAATGTTTTGAGTCATTTAGGAATTATATATCGGAGAGTTTAGGAATTCTTTTTACTTCCCAGTCTCCTCATTGCTCTGGTAAGGCATCCTGACGTAGAGATTTGACTCTTCTCTTCTCGAATTTCACTAAAAAAAAATTTAGGATCACGCGGGCATCTTAGAATCGTTCCGATGGTTTTGTGATGACAACATTGTCTTGGTGCCTCCTGTCAGCAGGGGTTTAGTGGAAGTGTCCCGGGGAGTTGAGCTCTGAGGTGTTGTCGTCATAATTTTATCGTTGCAGTTCTGGAATACCTGAGTTTAGTACGCCGACATCGAAAATCTCTTTTGTACAGTTGTTGGTGAGATAACCCTGATAGCCCAGTACTGAGGCGAGTGCGGGAGTATTGCCATAACTCGTATAACGGATGCTTTTCGAAGGTTGAGGTAGCCGATTTCCGAAGGTTTCTTGGTTATGTGTTGAAGGATGGATACAGCTGGATCTAGGTATTGTTAGTTTGGGTGATATATTTTGTGTCCCCTGTATCCCCAACACCTGATTGCATAACCAGAAAGTTTCGGGAGTTTATACGTGGGAATTCAAGTAGCTCCTAGAATATCTTTCCAACAGACACATGATACGATATGGGATCTATCATATGTTTGTTCCGGCTTATTCTGCAAGCCAAATCCTTTTTTTGTTTTGGTTTGCGGTATTCGAGTTGCTTCGAAGTCAAGTGTTGATTCCATACCTTTCCTAAACGGTGTTCTCATATTTCTCTGTGACTACTAATCCTTCTTGAGCACTGAGGTTGTCTTTTCAATTCTTTTCAACCGGTGTGCTTCTCTTCAAGTGGATCTGATCATTTCAGCATTCACAAGATCGCCTCTCAGTTTTTCCCAACGTTGCTTGTTTCATCCGTCCCAAATTGTCTTTGTTTTTCCCGCCCTCCCACCCTCTTTCTTTAAGGACGCAGATTTCTTAAATCATGTATCCTTTTATTTGATGTGGAGTCTCTTCATTCTTTTCCTCAATGCTCTTATCCGGTGATTCTCAGGAAGATACTAACGGACCTTCAAGTTTGTCATTCTTCATTCTTTTTTCTTCTACGGTGGTTCCAATTCAAGCTTTCGGTGTTGATCGTATCCTTTTCCTTGTTTCAAATGCTTTCGCATGACGGTGCATCTCTTAATCATCCACCTCTTGCTATTCATGTTATCTGGAGTGCTGAAGATATCTCAGAAGATTCAAGTTTCCATTCTCAATTCACTCAAGTTCTTTTGAGGATGCTATCGCATTAAAGCCATTTAATTCAACCGGTGTAATCTCTCTTCCTAAGTAGTCATTCAACGGTGTTTCTTTTGAGTGGGCCCTAACCCACATGTCTTTTCCCAGGATCTTACCTGACTCTTCTAATTTTCCTGGAGATATTCTCTTTTTTTTTCAATTTTGACGTAAGAATGAATTATCATCAGTCATATTCCTTCTCCAAGATCGCTTTCAAATTCTTTACATCGTTGGTTCAACCTTTCCAATTTTCATTCTGGAGTGCTTCAACAATTTCATGGTGGTGTTTCTCGTCATCATTCTCAACATTTGAAGACCGAAGAAGAGTTTCCCTTAAATCTTGTCCATTCTCTTAAAGATGTGTGCTTCTAGATTGATGCCATTCCCTCATAATTGTTTCGATTGTGAGAATTTTTTTCATATCCATCCGGAGCATTTCATGAGTTGTTTCCATTTCTTTTCCCCGAAGGCCATCATTTCATAACTCCTCATTCTCAGGTTTCAGCTCTTGTTTTCCAAATCTTACCGGTGCATTGTTCAAATATCCTCTAATCAGTTCATGATCTCTTCGTTCTCATGTATCTAAATCCTAGCATTTGCTAATTCTTCCCGGTGTTTCTTTATCTTTTCTTCGTCCATTTTAAATTCTTACGGTGGTTCGTTCAAGAGTTCTCTTCTTTCATTATCATATAGATTCATTTGTTCTTCCCAGACCCGACCGGTCATTCATTGAAGACCTTCTCAAGTTTGCGCTATATCTCTCTTAATCCTTTCTACGAGAATAAGTAGTATGCCAAATTCATTGCTTGTCATCAATTTAAATTGGTGAAGGATAAGCATAATGTAATTCTTATTCTTGTTTCATCGAGTAAATTCTATTCCTTATTCCGGAGGTTCATCAAAATTCTTGATTTCATTTGTTCATCTTTCTTTCCGGAGTTCCTAATTTTTCTCGGTTATATCATCTCAAAGCTCCATCTAAATCATTGCAAGGCTTCACCTTGTATTTTCAACTTCTCTTTCTTTCTATCTTCCTTTTATTACCGGAGTTCTTCATGGAGGCTCTACATGGTGGTTTATCAAGGACCCTTTTCATTCTTCAATTGTTCGCCAAGATTTCTCTCGGAGTTAAGATCCGCCAAACTAATACTCAAAAATAAACATGGTGTTCAACACATGTTTTGGTTGGAGGAGTTCAAGCATTATTCATCTTGCATTCCGAAGTGCAATTATTTCTACCTTATTTTGAAGTGGTGTTATGCCACTTTCGACAACTTCTCTTCGTGGTTCATGTTGCACATGTTGTCAAGAATGAGGTATTTTTAAATCCATCAATCTCTTCATTGGAGTTATCTTGGGTTATATTTCACTTAAGGCTTTCCCTAAGGATTGTTGCTATTTATGGTGCTTATAAATGACCCAAGTTCTTCTTTTATCCTCCCGGTGATATAGCTTTCTCGTCTCTTTTTTCGTATCAATCCAATTAATTTCCCGTGAGTGGTCGGTCGTCACCTCTTAATTTTGAGATGTTTGCCATAAGCCCACTACAAGCTTGTTCTTTTCGTTGTTGGTTTTCCAACAACTCCGTTCAATCCTTCTTTTAAGGAGGCTCTTTCAAATTCAATTGTGATAGAAGTTGTTGTTCTCTTCTCTGTTCTCTTGATTCCACTCTTTCATTTGTCCCGAAGGAATTGTGATATTTCTCTCTTTGAACCATCTTCTTGTTTTGTCAAGATCATCTTCTTTTCTTGTTTATCCATTTAACCGGAGTGCTGTATCATCTCTTCAATATCTTTCATTTCATCAAGTTTTCTTCTCTTTTCAACCTACAAGGTTCTTGTAATGTTCCTTGTTCCTCTTTTCTAACGGAGCATTTCCAACTTCATTCATCTCCGTTGTAGTATTTCTCGCAAGATTCTTCAACCTCTCAAGGTTCTTTGGTTTCACTCTTTTGTCAAAGAAGCAACTTAGTTTTACCTCTTCGCTTTCTCTTCCGTTTTCCCCTCCGGTGCCATCCTAGATCTCGGGACGAGATCCTTTCGTAGTGGTGGAGTGTTGTAACGCCCCGGATTTGATGCGCCAGGTGTCCGCCAGTTATTCGCCGTCGTTGCCATGTCATGTGCTTGCGTGTTGCACTTTGCCATGTCATCATCTGCATTTCATATCATGTCATCATGTGCATCGCATTTGTATACGTGTTCGTCTCATGCATCGGAGCATTTTCCCCTTTGTCCGTTTTGCAATCCGGCACTCCTATGTCCGCCCGGCGCCCCTTTTGTTTTTTTTCGTGTGCGGGTATTAAACATTCTCGGAATGGACCGAGGTTTGTCAAGCGGCCTTGGTATAGCACCGGTAGACCGCCTGTCAAGTTTCGTGCCATTTGGAGTCCGTTTGATACTCCAACGGTTAACCGGGTAACCATAAAGCCTCTTTTGTGTGCACCCCAACACCTCTCCAAAGTGGCCCAAAACCCATCTTAACCCCCTCCATCCTCTCGGTCGTTCGATCACGATCGTGTGGCCGAAAACCGCTCTCCATTTGGAGCCTCCTAGCTCCTCCTACCTATAAATATGTGATCCCCTCCCGAAATCCCGGATGAACCCTAGTCTTCTTCCACCTCTCACCGCCGGACATGTCCATCTCGCGCCGGCCGTGTCCGCGCGCCGCCCCCGACGAATCGTGCGCTGCCACGTCGCCCCCAACCAGCTCCCGCCGCCGTGGCCCTCCAGAGCCCATCCGCGGCCCGCCAGAGCCGATCTGGGCCCGGACGAGCCCGCGCCACCGCCGAGCGCCCGCTCCCTCCTCCCGTTCGTCTCCTCGAGCTGCTCCCGCGGCACCTCCCGCGACCAAGCACCGGCGCCCTCGCCGCCCGGCCACCGGCAGCCCGCCGGCGAGCCCCAGTGACCAGGCCAGTGCCCCGTGCCCATCCCCATCTCCCTCGTTCTCCTCGAGCTCCCTCACCCGATCTCTCTCTCCCCCTCACGCAGCTCTCTCTCTATCTGTACCAGGGAGCTGCCCTTCCATGGCTGCCTCGATCTACGCACTCGCGCCGTCCCAAGCCGCCCCCTCGCCGGGAATGGGTTGCCCCGCACCCGATCTATCCATTCCCGATCTTCCCAAGGCCCGCCGGAGTCCCACGGCCCCTCCTCGTCGCCGTTGACTTCCGTCGGAACAGTCCGTACGAGAGAAAGAGACGACCCCGACCTGCCAGTTTTTTTCCGCGAGGTGATTTTCTGCCAAGTCCCCGAAATGTTTCATCTCGTGTGTGCTACTTTGACCTGTCATAACTTGATGCGTACTGCTCCGTTTCGTGCGTATAATATGTCAAATTGTTCGCCTCGATGAGTACATCATTTCATATCATTGCATCATTTTCATTTGAGCTCATCTTGATTTTACTAAGTCATGTCCTGCTGTTATTTTACTAAGTCATGTCCTGCTGTTATTTTTATGCTATGTGTTCATGTTGTTACAGAGAGATCTATGTCCATTTTGAGGATGATCAGTAACATTTTTTTGAACAGATGGATTTGCTCTATCCATCCGTGCTTTTGTTAGTAATTATGGAGTGCAATAGCTTGAGCCAATCGAGCTCTACTTTGGCTATAAAATGTTACTGGCAGATTGTTTACATGTTATTCGATTTTGCCAAGCTTGTTGTAGTTGCTCTTTGAATGCTATGATGTTGTTCTTGCCATGTATAGCTTTTATGCCATGTATTCTTCACGGGTGTATGCTTGGTTTATCATGCAATGCTCTGTAGTGAGTGCATCGAGCTCGTAAACTTGCCTACTTGTTATCTGTTTTTGACATGTCCAGTTTTCTGCCAAGTCTGAAACCTGTAACGTAACTTGCTTAATTGACATGGGTGTTATTATATTTTCTGATCCATTTTGGCTTATGGTCAGTAAGGGTCTTTTGTTATATGCTTCGAGTAGATTCATGCAATGATCTAGTTTTACATGATAGCTTGCTGTAACATGTTGTTTGATAGCTCTGAATATGATAACCTGATGTTATTTCTGCCATGCCCTGTGAATTCTGCTAAGTCTGTGAAGCTGATATGTTTTGCACTTTTGCCATGCTTGTTTGAACCTGTTATTGTCTGTTTTAGCCGTAGCTCAGTGTTCATCTTTTGTCAAGCATCTTGAGTAGATCACTGCCGTATGCTTTGTTGATACGTTTGGGTGCAGTAGCTTAATTTCTTGTTGCTTGTTATGTAGCATCATGCTGTTAATGGCAGAATCTTGTCATTCTTGTTTTGCTTGTCATTTGCAAACCGTGCGTCCGATTCCGGTGATCTTTATATCGATTTCAACCGAAAACACCTCACCTTTCCAGTGGAATACTTGGTTTGCTAAGATTATGCCTTGTTCATCTTTGTCCTTCCGGAGCACGCATATGCATTGCATATCAAATCTCGCATATCATGCCATGTTTTGCATCATACTTGTTTGTGCATCATGCCATGTGTATGTGGTGGTTGTTTACTATGTTGTTTGTATCATTCTGGGTTGCTCCTCTTGTTAGCTTCGGTTTCGTTCCGGAGTTGTGAGGATTCGTTCGACTACGTCCGTTTGTCTTCTTCATGGACTCGTTCTTCTTCCTTGCGGGATCTCAGGCAAGATGACCATACCCTCGAAAGCACTTCTATCTTTGCTTGCTACTTGCTCGCTCTTTTGCTATGCCTATGCTATGATACCTACCACTTGCTTATCATGCCTCCCATATTGTTAAACCAAGCTTCTAACCCACCTTGTCCTAGCAAACCGTTGTTTGGCTATGTTACTGCTTTGCTCAGCCCCTCTTATAGCGTTGTTAGTTGCAGGTGAAGATGAAGTTTGTTCCTTGTTGGAACATGGAGTTGTTGTTCCTTGTTGGAACATGGTTACTTGTTGGGATATCACAATATATCTTATTTAATTAATGCATCTATATACTTGGTAATGGGTGGAAGGCTCGGCCTTACGCCTGGTGTTTTGTTCCACTCTTGCCGCCCTAGTTTCCGTCATATCGGTATTATGTTCCCGGATTTTGCGTCCCTAACGCGGTCGGGTGATTTATGGGACCCCCTTGATAGTTCGCTTTGAATAAGACTCCTCCTGCAAGGCCCAACCTTGGTTTTACCATTTGCCTCACCACCACCTACTTTCCCTTGGGAGTAATTAACCCAAGGGTCATCTTTATTTAGCCCCCCCCCCGGGCCAATGCTTGTCTAAGTGTTGGCTCGAAACGAGTAGACTGCGGGGCCACCTTGGGGAAACTTGAGGATTGGTTTTACTCGTAGGATGTCTCATCTGGTGTTGCCCTGAGAACAAGATATGTGCAGCTCCTTTCGGGAAGTCGGCGCATCGGGCGGCTTTGCTGGTCTTGTTTTATTGCTGTCGAAATGTCTTGTAGCCGGGATTCCGAGACTGATCGGGTCTTCCCGGGGAGAAGGAATATCCTTCGTTGATCGCGAGAGCTTATCATGGGCTAAGTTGGGACACCCCTGCAGGGTTTTGAACTTTCGAAAGCCGTGCCCGCGGTTATGTGGCAGATGGGAATTTGTTAATGTCCGGTTGTAGAAAACCCGAAGTTGATCTTAATTAAAATACACCAACCGCGTGTGTAACCGTGATGGTCTCTTCTCGGCGGGGTCCGAGAAGTGAACACGGTGTTGGAGTTATGCTTGACGTAAGTAGTTTCAGGATCACTTCTTGATCATAGTTGTTCGACCGTGCTTTTGCCTTCTCTTCTCGCTCTCATTTGCGTATGTTAGACACCAGATATGCTAGTCGCTCGCTGCAGCTCCACCTCACTACCCTGTCCGACCTTTAAGCTTAAATAGTCTTGATCTCGCGGATGTGAGATTGTTGAGTCCCCATGACTCACAGATACTTCCAAAACCAGTTTGCAGGTGCCGATGAAACCGTGCAGGTGATGCACCCGAGTTCAAGGAGGAGCTCGATGAAGATCTTGTACATTGTGTTGTTTCGTTTCAGTTGATTAGTAGTGGAGCCCAGTCGGGATGATCGGGGATCTGTGTAGCATTTGGGGTAGTCTTCTTTTATTTTGGTTCCGTAGTCGGACCTTGATTGTATCTGTATGATGTAATGCTTTACTCATATATTGTGTGAAGTGGCGATTGTAAGCCAACTATGTATCTCTTTCCCTTATGTATTACATGGGTTGTGTGAAGATTACCTCACTTGCGACATGGCTTTCAATGCGGTTATGCCTCTAAGTCGTGCTTCGACACGTAGGAGATATAGCCGCATCGAGGGCGTTACACCGGGCCTCCTTCAAGCCCCTATGGGGAGTGAAGATGGGGGGAGAGGATTCGGGACACCCGGCAACGCGCCTCATTCCTGCCGCTTGCGCTGATCCTGCCCCAAGTCGGTACCCCTTCTTCGTTGATTACTTTTCTTGCGGGTTATGCCCCCCTTTCTCTGATTTCTTCTGCGACATTATGCACACCTTCGATTTTTGCCTCTTGGATTTTACTCCGAATGCGGTGGCGTGCATGTCTTTCTTTGCGCATCTCTGCGAGGGCTTCGCCGTGGTGCAACCCAACACGGTGCTCTTCCGCCATTATTTCTATCCTCGAATCCAGACGAGAGGTGCCGTCTCTGGTTGCGTCACCTGGATCCCAAGATCCAAGGAGGCGTACCCGGACGGTGCCGTGAAGGAGAGATGGGAGGAACGACATGACCGGTGGTGCTGGATTGAGGACGAAGACCCGCCGGAATTTAGCAAGGTCCGCCAAGTGCCGCTGGTCCGCGGCAGCGATTGGGGTGATGTCGACGCCGCCGACGGGAGGCTTACTGTCGCCACCACCAGGATTCTTCGGCTGACCCGGGCTGGGCTCACCCTTGAGATGATCGGGGCGGACTTCATTCGCCGCCGGATTGCCCCGTTGCACAATAAGGGGAGGCCAGCCTGGCTTTTTACGAATCCGGCTGACATTATGCGGCTCCGCCCTAGCCTCGACCACAACTTCACGGTGATGGCACATGCCCACTTCTGCCAGCGGCTCTTTCAGCTGGATGTGGGTCGCGACGGCGAGGTCGAGCTGACCGGCAAGGCCGCAAGGGTTGCCGTATAGGCCGGCAAGGCCGTCAAGGGGCTGTTCTTCAAGTTGCCAGCGGGGGTGGTCCCGTTGTGCAATAATTCACGCCGGTCCGAGATCATCGCCATGATGCCGGACTGCAACGCGCACGGCCCCGTCCCGAGCTGGAGGGAGCCGACGGACGCAGATGTGCAGCAATTCTTCGACACCTTGATTGAGGTGTACGTCAATGCTGACGCCGAGCGGTGGCTTGTCATGGACACCACACAGGCAGAGGTGGACTACATCGCCACTAGGGCGAGGGAGGCATAGCTCGCCATGGAGGCCGGCAGCGCCGGGGGTGTGGAGGACAAGGCCGCAACGGCTGCGGAGGAGGAGCGGTTCACCCTGTGGGCGGCGGCCACCAAGGAGGCCAGCAGCACCGACACCGGAGTTCCGCTTGTCGAGGACGCGGCCGACAAGTCGTCGTCGGAGGATGGCGTGGTGGCGGGCTCGACGCCAGTCAGGGGAAGAGGGCGAGTCCTGCGGCTGTCTGGCTCCGCCGAGCCGGTCCGGCCCAGCAGGGCTACGCATCCTGAATTGACACTGGAGGGGTCCGGGCATCACACGAGGGCCTCGGCAGCGAAGAGGCTGACGAAGGCCGCTGAGAAGAAGAAGGCGACAGCCCCTTCCTCATCTGGGCGCGCACAAACCCCGCCGCCTTCTTCGCCTCCTCCGGCAGGCGTCGACTCGGATGACGATGTGGAGCTCCCTTTTGATCTCGGGCCTCTCAGCCCGGAGAGGAAAAGGAAACTGGTGGAAGAGGAGGAGACGGATGACGAGTAAGTACTCCGTTCCTTACTGTCATTTCCATTTCCCCGAATTGGGTCGCTTGTCTTGATCCATTTTTGCTTTTGCAGGGAGGCAGAGACGTTGGCCCAGAGGGTGAAGAGGGCGAGGACCTCGGTGAGCAGCCAGTCCCCGGCTGGGGCTTCAAAGACACCACTGGTGGTGCTGAGAAGCCCGGACAACATCCCCCGGTGCAGCCCCCAGCGTAAGTTCGTCACCCTCTTCTTACTCGACATGTGGTAGGCGCTCGATGCTATGATGCTGACCTTGCCGGGTTTGTAGGAGGGGAGCGGCAGCACGAGGAGCCACAGAGGGCTACTCCTAACACACCACCTCCATCGACTACGCCGCCGCGGGGGGCGTCCCCGGCAAGGGCATCAGGCACGGAGCCCACACCCATGGAGGAAGAGGGGAACTTGGGCGCTGGTGGCTCTGCCATGGGGCCAAATGCTGGTGGAGAGGGGACTCCTGCTTCACAGCCTGGCACTGGTGAGTCGCCTGTCCTTCGTCTCTGTTTTTCCCTTATACTTTTCTTGGCTTCATTGCTCCCGTTGCTGCCCAGGCCCTCCTTCAACAGACATGGAGGACGTGGACACTGTTGTCGAAGATATTGCCGAAGAGGCCGCGGCTGAGGCCGACAGAATTGCCGCTGAGGAGGCCGCCAAGGATGCTGACGAGGCCGCCGCTGATGAGGCCGCCAAGGGTGCTGCCGAGGATGCCGCTGCTGGGGCCACCAAGGCTATCGGCGAGGCTTCCGCCGAGGGCGCCAGCGGTGGTCCTGCCGGGGAGGCCGACAAGGCCTCCGCCGAGGAAGAGGTGATGGATGATCAGCCTCCCTCCTCCTCAACCTCGGGCCCCGACAGATACCTGAAGGTGGGCGATGATCTTTTCGTCAACCTCCCAGGGGCGTCAAGCCGAGCGCCCACCGAAGGGGAAGTTTTTGACGGCGAGGTGCTTGCCGCCACCGGGCTCGAGGTGGTCGACGCGCCGGGCATTGGTGGCGACGGTTCTCCAGAAGAGCAGCTTTTCCGTGCCATGGGGGCCAATTTCCGGAAGCTCCAAGTGCTCTACCGTGCCCGCCTGGACAAGGTCAAGTCCAGGATGGCAATGGTGGACAACGCGGAGGTGGACTTCAAGGCGCGTGTTGCCGAGATGCAGGCCTGGTTCCACCAGACTCGCGAGGAGCAGAGGGCCTTTCAGGAGAAATTGGCCCAGCGCGATGTGGAGCTCAGCATGAAGATGGCCGACATCAAGAAGGCCCAGGAGAAGGCGGCGAACTTGGCCGCCGCGGCCGAAGCCGCCCGGAACCAGCATCAAGCCATCTTGGACTCCCAGGAGGAGGACCTCTCCGCGCATGAGGCGAAGCTTGCCGCAGCGCTCCGCGGCAAGGAGGAGGAGCTCGAGGCCCTTGTTGCGCGATGGACTCGCGAGCTGGAGTAGAGGCATAAAGAGGCACTCGATGCCCAAGCCCTGGCCCATGCCGGCAAGGTGAAGGGGCTGGAAGCAGAGCGGGATAAGCTGAAGGAGCAGGCCCTCAAGCTGTCCAGCGAGAAGAGCACGCTCAACCGCGCCTTGGTAGAGGCGCAAGGAGCGGTCATCAGCAGGACTGGGGAGCTCTCCGAGGTGCATAACTCCATCAGAGACCTCAAGCTGAAGCTAGAGGATCTCGAGAAGCTGTTGTCAGAGAGCAGGGCTCGGGAGGAGACCTTGACCTGGAGCCTGGAGGAGGAGAAGCAGTTGTGGGCAAATGAGGCCGCCTCCCACCAGGAATATGTGGCGGGCGAGAACAGGTGGATCAGCCATCTGGAGGTCTTCACCGGCAGGGTCACCTCGCAATTGGCCACCATGGGGATGCCAAACATGAGGTACGCCCCTGAGCGCAGCGGGACTGTCAACGCCAAGCTGACCCAGTTCTTCGAGGCGTCCTCGGAGCCTTGGGCTATGTTCACTCCAATAGGACGGCCACACTGGCCGAGGAGGCCCGGCGACTTTGCCGGAGGGTCGTGACCAAGGTCCTCACCAAGGTGGCGCACTGGAATCCCGACCTTGACTTCGCGGCCGCGATGAAGAGCTTGCCAGATGGTGTTGACCTCACGGTGCTCAAGGAGCGCATCAAGCCCATCACCGACTGCATCGACGAAATCAAGAGGGTGGAAGGCCAGTGTCAGGACTAGGCGTCCCGTTCTTCTTCGCCGTTGCGGGTTCCCGACCAAGAAAATTTTTATCTTTAGTTAGAACCACAGCTATGATGTGATGTAATATAACTCTGAAGTATTCTTAAGTTTCATGCATGTTATTTCCCCGTTCAACTCCTCTTTGTATGGGTGCCCTACGCCGATTGGGTAGGCTCGCCGGCGCGAAAGCCCCTAGCGGCGTTTTGGGGACGGATCCCAATGGCCTGTCAGGTACGCGTGCTGCCGGACGAGCCACCTTTCCGTTCCGAACGCGGCCGCTCGAACTGTCGAGCTTGACTCGAGTCAGAATCGAGGGCGTTGTCGATCGCGGAAGGTTACTCCGCCATTCTCGACGCAGCCGCTTGAGTTGTTGAGCAGACTCAAAACAGGGCAAGGGCGTTGCCGATCGTGGGAGAGCCCCCTGGTGTGCAGGTTCCTCATACAAAGGCGTGACATCTCCAGGGGGAAATAACCTCAAATAAGAAAGGTAGCACAAATAAGGGTTCAGTGCAACTTAGCTTCTATTTGCGATCGCTCGAGTGTCGATCTTCTGGCCTCCTTTCTTCTTCAAGGGTCACCGAGATGAAGGAGCGTCGGGCTCACTACTAAAGCCGATTCTCACAACTGCACCCCCTACCTGGCGCGCCAAAGATGTCGGTGGGAACGACACCTATGGGATCACAAGAATCCCTACTGCGGTTGCTGGCGCGGGGTCGTGAGAAGAGCGGATCAAACATATAGCACACGGTTTCTTTACCCAGGTTCGGGCCGCGAGGATGTGTAAAACCCTACTCCCGCTTTGGTGGATTGTTTATCTGTGTTCTTGAACTAGCAATGGGGCGTGAGGAGCTCCAAAAAGCCGAATCCTCTTCCTGGTCGCCTTGGGCCTCCTTTTATAGGGAAAGGGGTTGCCACAGTGGCACACAGGAGGTGGAAAGGGTACAGTGATGCGAGGTTATCCCTCGCATTCCATGACAAGGCGCATTTAATGCATCTTGCTTAGGTGTCCTTGCTTTATCGGGGACGGGGGAGAGCCCTGTCTCGTCCGTCGCCGCTCACTCTCGTGTCGACACGCGCCCTGGCCAGCGGTGCCCGTGGTGCCATGTAGGCAGGCAGGCAGCTGAGGTGGCGCAGTGGTGGGTCTCCACGAAGATCCGCTTGCCGCCACACAGGTGCCTGCCCAGCTGGTTGGGTCGGCAGCTGCATGCGAACGGCGGTGGAGGTTTGATTGGCGTGGGCCTGATGGTGGCCCTACGGGTGTTCTTGGCAAGGGCCTTGCCGGGGCCCCAACAAGGGTCTTGCCGTGGCGCCTGCTGTCATCCCCGGCAAGGCTCTTGCCGGGGGCCTTGTGGTTCTCCTTGGCTAGGATCCCGCCAAGGATCATCATCTTCTAAAGTGTGTATCTGATCTTGAATGTCTTCACAAAGATCTGCATGCCACCATAGGGATGTCTCCCGAATCCTTGCCCCATGGGGGCAGTGGACTCAAGGGTGACTCGCTCCGTAGGTGTGGGGAGAGCTGTCACGGCAAGGGTCTTGCCGGGTTTGCTAAAACCGCCTCCCGGCAAGGATCTTGTCGGGGGAGTCCGCTTCGTCCCCTTTGCTCTTTCTGGTCTTGGTCTTGGCGTCGCTCTGCTCCTCTCGAGCTTCGGTCTTACCTTGGCTCACCTCCCTTGCCTTGCTCAGTGTGGTGGAGCCCGTGGCTCAGACTGCCCGTGCACAGTTATAGGGGTACAAAAAGTGTACCCCTCTTTTTGTACACCGACACCGTGCACAAGTATGTGGTGCTAAAGAGCCCAAACTTTAGTACACCAACAGGAGCCCCCGGGCCTGGGCCATACACGGGTGTGAGGCGTCATTGGGCCAGGCCCAAAGAGTGCACGAGCACGAGTGCCAGGGGGATAACTGCTATAATATTCTCGTCTGTCGTGCTCGCAGCGGCCTAACGACCCACAAGTATAGGGGATCTATCGTAGTCCTTTCGATAAGTACGAGTGTCGAACCCAACGAGGAGCAGAAGGAAATGATAAGAGGTTTTCAGCAAGGTATTCTCTGCCAGTACTGAAATAAATGGTAATAGATAGTTTTGTGATAAGATAATTGGTAACGAGCAACAAGTAACAAAAGTAATAAAATGCAGCAAGGTGGCCCAATCCTTTTTGTAGAAAAGGACAAGCCTGGACAAACTCTTATATAGATAAAATTGCTCCCGAGGACACATGGGAATATAGTCAAGCTAGTTCTCATCACGTTCATATGATTCGCGTTCGGTACTTTGATAATTTGATATGTGGGTGGACAGGTGCTTGGGTGTTGTTCTTACTTGAACAAGCATCCCACTTATGATTAACCTCTATTGCAAGCATCCGCAACTCCAACAAAAGTATTAAGCTAAACCTAACCATAGCATGAAACATATGGATCCAAATCAGCCCCTTACGAAGCAACACATAAACTAGGGTTTAAGCTTCTGTCACTCTAGCAACCCATCGTCTACTTATTACTTCCCAATGCCTTACTCTAGGGCCAAATAATGGTGAAATGTTATGTAGTCTATGTTCACATAACACCACTAGAGGCTAGACAACATACATCTCATCAAAAGATCGAAAGAATACCAAATTCACATGACTACTAATAGCAAGACTTCTCGCATGTCCTCAGGAACAAACGTAACTACTCACAAAGCATATTCATGTTCATAATCAGAGGGGTATTAATATGCATATAGGATCTGAACATATGATCTTCCACCAAATAAACCAACTAGCATCAACTACAAGGAGTAATCAACACTACTAGCAACCTACTAGTACCAATCCCGGACTTGGAGACAAGGATTGGATACAAGAGATGAACTAGGGTTTTGAGATGACATGGTGTTGGTGAAGATGTTGATGGAGATTGCCCTCTCCTGATGAGAGGAGCGTTGGTGATGACGATGGCGATGATTTTCCCCCTCCTGGAGGGAAGTGTCCCCGGCAGAACAGCTCTGCCGGAGCCCTAGATTGGTTCCGCCAAGGTTCCGCCTCATGGCGGCGGAGTCTCCTCCCGAAAGGTTGCTTATGATTTTTTCCTCGACGAAAGACCTCATATAACAGAAGATGGCCATCGGAGAGCCAATAGGGGGCCCACGAGGCAGGGGCGCGCCCTGGGGGGTAGGGCGCACCCCCCACCCTCGTGGCCAGGTGGGTCCCCCTCTGGAGAACTTCTTCCGCTCAATATTTTTTATTATTTCCAAAAATGACTTTCATGGAGTTTCAGGACTTTTGGAGTTGTGCAGAATAGGTCTCTAATATTTGCTCCTTTTCCAGCTGTCGGCATTCTCCCTCCTTATGTAAACCTTGTAAAGTAAGAGAGAATAGGCATAAGTATTGTGACATAACGTGTAATAACAGCCCATAATGCAATAAATATCGATATAAAAGCATGCTGCAGAATGGACGTATCAACTCCCCCAAGCTTAGACCTCGCTTGTCCTCAAGCGAAAGCCGATAACGATAAATATGTCCCCATGTTTAGAGGTAGAGGTGTCGATAAAAATAAAATACGGACATGAAGGCATCATGATTTTTCTCATAACAGCAACATATATAGATATTATCATATGACCTCTTATGCTCAAGTAATAATCTATTCACAATGCAAAGTACGAATCATAAACTTTTTTGAGAACTAACAAACTATAATATCAGTCATTGAAGCAATTGTAATTTATCATAATATCAGAAAGAGTCTATGTCAGAGCTCTATAGCAAGTCCACATACTCAACTATCATTTAATCTTTCATAATTGCTAACATCACGCAATACTTGTGGTTACGGAGTTTCAATCAGACACAGAGAAAGATAGGGGCTTATACTTTCGCCTCCCAACCTTTTACCTCAAGGGTAATGTCAACAATAATAACTCATGCTCCCCTACATCCAATTAGATATATCTATCAGGATCTTTCCAACAAATTGTTCTTGCCAAAGGATAAAATGTAAAAAGGAAAGGTGAAGATCACCATGACTCTTGCATAAGGTAGAAGATAATAGTAATAGATAGGCCCTTCGCAGAGGGAAGCAGAGGTTGCCATGCGCTCTTATGGTTGGATGCACAAAATCTTAATGCGAAAGAATGTCACTTTATATTGCCCCTTGTGATATGAACCTTTATTATGCAGTCTGTCGCTTTTATTTCTTCCACATCACAAGATCATATAAAGCTTATTTTCTCCCACACTAATAAGTCATACATATTTAGAGAGCAATTTTTATTGCTTTGCACCGTTGACAACTTACTCGAAGGATCTTACTCAATCCATTGGTAGGTATAGTGGACTCTCATGGCAAAACTGGTTTAAGGGTTCTTGGAAGCACACGTAGTATCTCTACTTGGTGATGAGAATTTGGCTAGCATGAGGGGAAAGGCAAGCTCAACATGTTGGATGATCCATGACAACATACTTTATCTCAGATATAAGAAAACTTAACCCATTACGTTGTATTCCTTGTCCATTGTCAACTCTTTAGCATGTCATATTTTAATGAGTGCTCCCAATCATAAAAGATGTCAATAATAGTATATTTATATGTGAGACCTCTCTTTCCTTATTACTTCCTATTAATTGCAACGATGACCAAGGCTATGCTTGCCAACTCCCAACAACTTTTAATCATCATACTCTTTCTATGTGAAGTCATTACTCTCAATAAGATCAATATGAACTCTTTGTTTCTTTTTATTCTTTTTTCTCTTTTTTTCTTTCTTTTATTCACTCAAGATCATGGCAAAATAATCAAGCCCTTGACTCAACATTGATCTTTATTATATATAGCTCACGGACTCGATTACATAGAGAGATCATAAAGCAAACCTCAGAACTAGATCATGCCATAAAATTTATTCTACTAGATTAAGATACTACTAATAGGATCGAACTAAGAAAAAGGTAAAGATAGGAGTGTGATGGTGATACGATACCGGGGCACCTCCCCCAAGCTTGGCAGTTGCCAAGGGGAGTGCCCATACCCATGTGATTATATCTCCTTCTTTGTTGATGGTGTAATATTCTTGGCGATGATTCCTCTCAGGATACGATTCTCCTCCTCGAGCTTATTGACTTGCTCCTTGAGGTCCATTATTTACTTACGAAGCTTTCCTGTGACGGCTAAAGCTCCTTGCACCCAAGGGTGCTGCATAGCTGCGGGAGAACAAGTGACACTCCTCTTCATATTTTCATAAGAAAGAAATCTAACATTAGAAGGGATAACCGAGTTTGGAATAGCTGAGCTCTGTAGTTCCCCCATCGTGAACCCATCACGGAAGCGAGAAGTGACTTCTTGATCCTCCATGGCATCTACCATCATCAAGTCAGCCTCCATCTCTTCCTCCGTTGCTGGCCCACAGTGGTCAGTGTCGCTGTTTGCCCTTGGTTCCGATGCCGGATGAGACACCCGGCTCTCCCCGACTGATTCTTGAGAAGACATCTTGCTCTAATCTGCAGCAGCAACAGCTCGAAACAAAAACAGAGGATATTTGCGTGATACGGGAGTCAAAACGTTCGGGAGAATATATAATGAATTTTTACCGACCAAAATACATATCGTGCAAGAAAACGGAGTCCGGAGGGCACACGAGGTGCCCACGAGGTAGGTGGCGCGCCCAGGGGGGTAGGGCGCGCCCTCCACCCTCGTGGAGCCCTCGTGTCCTTCCCGGACTGCTACTTATTTTTCTATTTTTCTAAATATTCCAAAACGGAGAAATATTGCCTTAAAAACTGGTTTGGAGTGAGTTTACTTACCGTACCACATACATATTCCTTTTCGGAGTCTGAAGCGTTCTCGAAAGTGTCCATTATGTATTCCTCCGGGGTTACGGTTTAAAAAACACTGGTTTCAACATTTATGGGATTATCTGGGATATAATGTTTAATCCTTTGACCGTTCACCACCTTCGGATTTGTGCCTTCGAGGTTGTTGATTTTCATGGCACCGGAACGATAGACCTCCTCGATAACGTAAGGACCTTCCCATTTAGAGAGAAGTTTTCCAGCAAAAAAATCTTAAACGAGAGTTGTATAGCAATACATCACCACCTACGTTAAACTCACGCTTTTGTATCCTTTTGTCATGCCATCTTTTAACTTTTTCTTTAAACAACTTGGCATTTTCATAAGCTTGGGTTCTTCATTCATCATGTGAGCTAATATCAAATAACCTCTTGTCACTGGCAAGTTTGAAATCATAGTTGAGCTCTTTAATAGCCCAATGCCTTATGTTCTAGTTTGAGAGGTAAGTGACATGCTTTTCCATAAACCATTTTATACGGAGACATAACCATAGGATTTTTATATGCAGTTCTATAGTCCCATAATGCATCATCAAGTTTCTTGGACCAATTCTTTCTAGACCTATTGACAGTCTTTTGCAAAATTAATTTGAGCTCTCTATTGCTCAATTCTACTCGACCACTAGACTGTGGGTGTTAAGGAGATGCAATTCTATGATTAACATCATACTTAGCAAGCATTTTACGGAAAGCACCATGAATAAAATGTGAACCACCATCAGTCATTAAATATCTAGGGACTCCAAATCTCGGAAAAATAACTTCCTTAAGCATCTTAATAGAGGTGTTATGATCATCACTACTAGTTGGAATAGCTTCTACCCACTTAGTAACGTAATCAACAGCAACTAAAATATGTGTATAACCATTAGAGGCAGGAAAAGGTCCCATATAATCAAAGCCCCAAACATCAAATGGTTCAATAACAAGTGAATAATTCATAGTCATTTCTTGACGTCTACTAATATTACCAATTCTTTGACATTCATCACAAGACAAGACAAACTTACGGGCATCCTTGAAGAGAGTGGGCCAATAAAAACCGGATTGCAATACCTTATGTGCGGTTCTATCTCCCGCGTGGTGTCTTCCATAAGCTTCAGAGTGGCACTTGCGTAGGATCTGTTCCTGTTCATGCTCGGGTACACAACGTCTAAACTCCTTCTTTATAAAGATGTGGGTCATCCCAAAAGTAATGTCTCAAATCATAGAATTTTTTTTCTTTTGCTGGTATGTGAAACTAGGTGGTATAAATTTAGCAACAATGTAATTGGCATAATCAGCATTCCATGGAGTACTACGAGAAGTATTTATGACATTTAATTGCTCATCAAGAAAGCTATCATCAATAGGTAGTGGGTCATCAAGAACATTTTCTAACCTAGACAAGTTGTCTGCAACAGGGTTCTCATCTCCCTTTCTATCAACAATATGCAAATCAAATTCTTGTAGCAAGAGAACCCATCTAATAAGTCTAGGTTTAGCATCTTTCTTCTCCATAAGATATTTAATAGCAGCATGATCAGTGTGAATAGTTACTTTAGAATCAACAATATAAGGTCTGAACTTATCACATGCAAATACAACTGCTAAGAATTCCTTTTCACTAGTAGCATAATTTCTTTGAGCATTGTCTAGAGTTTTACTAGAATAATGGATAACATTTAATTTCTTATCAACTCTTTGCCCTAGAACAGCACCTACAACATAATCACTAGCATCACACATAATTTCAAAGGGTAAATTCCAATCAGGTGGATGAACAATAGGTGCAGAGATCAATGCTTTCTTAAGTATTTCAAATGCTTCTACACAATCATCATCAAATACAAATGGTATATCTTTTTGTAATAAATTAGTCAGAGGCCGAGAAATTTTTGAGAAGTCCTTAATGAACCTCCTATAAAAACCGGCGTGACCAAGGAAATTTCTTATACCTTTGATGTCCTTGGGACATGGCATCTTTTCAATAGCATCAACCTTGGCTTTATCAACTTCAATACCTCTTTCAGAAACTTTATGCCCCAAGACAATACCTTCATTAACCATAAAATGACACTTTTCCCAATTCAAGACAAGATTAGTTTCTTCACATCTCTGCAAAACTCGATCAAGATTGCTCAGGCGATCATCAAAAGAGGATCCATAGACGGAGAAATCATCCATGAAAACCTCAAAAATCTTTTCACAAAAGTTAGATAATATAGCCATCATTCATCTTTGAAAGGTAGCAGGTGTGTTACATAAACCAAAACACATACGTCTATAAGCAAAAGTACCAAAAGGGCAAGTAAAAGTAGTCTTTGATTGATCATTAGCTGACACGGGTATTTGAGAGAAACCAGAATAACCATCTAGAAAGCAATAATGTGTATCTTTGCATAATCTTTCTAGCATTTGATCGATAAAAGGTAAGGGGTAATGATCCTTTTTAGTAGCCTTATTTAATTTACGGAAATCAATTACCATCCTATAACATGTAATGATTATTTGCAGAATCAATTCATCTTTATCATTAGGAACAACAGTAATACCTCCCTTCTTAGGGACACAATGGACATGACTTACCCACTGACTATCAGCAACGGGATAAATTATACCTGCCTCCAGAAGCTTTAGTATTTCTTTTCTTACCACTTCTTTCATCTTAGGACTAAGCCTTCGTTGACGATCAGGGACTGGTTTGGCATCTTCTTCCAAATTTATTTTATGTTGACACAGAGTGGGACTAATGCCCTTAAGGTCATCAAGAGTATATCCAATAGCAGCACGGTGCTTCTTCAGAGTTTTCAATAATCTCTCTTCTTCATGTTCTGAAAGGTTAGAACTAATAATAACATGGTATATCTTCTTTTCATCAAGATAAGCATATTTAAGATTATCAGGCAACGGTTTAAGCTCAAACACGGGATCACCCTTGGGTGGAGGAGGATCCCCTAGGATTTCAACAGGCAAATTGTGTTTCAAAATAGGTTCCTGTTTAAATAATACCTCATCTATTTCCCTCCTTTCATTCATAAACATATCATTTTCATGGTCTAGCAAATATTGTTCTAAAGGATCACTAGGAGGTACGGCAATAGAAGATAGACCAATAACTTCATCCTTACTAGGAAGTTCTTCTTCACAGTGTTGTCTACTAAATTTAGAGAAATTAAACTCATGAGACATATCACCCAAACCAATAGTAACAACATTCTTTTCGCAGTCCATTCTAGCATTGATAGTGTTCAAGAAGGGTCTACCAAAAATAATGGGACAAAAGCTATCTTGTGGGGAACCAAGAACAAGGAAATCAGTAGGATATTTAGTTTTCCCACACAAGACTTCAACATCTCTAACAATTCCCATTGCTGAAATAGTATCTCTATTGGCAAGTTTAATTGTGACATCAATATCTTCTATCTCAGTAGGTGCAATATCATGCATAATTTCTTTGTATAAGTCATAAGGTATTGTACTAACACTAACACCCATATCACATAAGCCATGATAACAATGATCTCCTATTTTAACAGAAATAACAGGCACGCCTACTACAGGTCTATGTTTATCTTTGGCACAAGGTTTAGCAATTCTAGCAGTTTCACCGAAGAAATAAATAACATGCCCATCAATATTATCAGCCAAGATATCTTTAACAATAGAAATATTAGGTTCAACTTTAACTTGCTCAGGAGGTGTATAAGTTCTAATATTGCTTTTACGAACCACAGTTGAAGCTTTAGCATGATCTTCTAACAGGGAAAGGTGGTTTCTCAACATAAGAAGTAGGAACAATAGGATCATTATAAGTGACAGACTTTTCTTCAACTTTAGTAGGTGCAGCTACTTTTACTTCTATGGGAGGATGATATTTAAAACACTTCTCCTTGGGGAGATCAACATAAGTAGCAAAAGATTCACAGAAAGAAGCTACTATCACTAGTAGAAAACGGAGCTTTAAAACCGGTTTGTAAGGGCCTTTAGTGCCGGTTATGGAACCGGCACTAAAGTGTGGGCACTAAAGCCCCCCCCCCTTTAGTACCGGTTCGGCACGAACCGGCGCTAAAGTGCCACCACGTGGCGTGAGCTCGCGCCCTGGTATGGGGGACCTTTAGTACCGGTTGGTGTTACCAACCGGTACTAAAGGTTTTTTTTTGAATTTTTTTTTTGAAAATTTTGGAAAAATAATTTGATTTTTTTATTTTTAATTTTTCTGAATTATTTGATGATTTAGTCTCTAATCACCTCTCTTAACTGCTCAAGTGTGGATCACTCATTCGAAATCATCCAACTTCCCGACCGGTCACCCATCCCTCTCACTACTCCAGCCCGAGCATGCTTAACTTTCAGGTTCTATTCTCCTTCGTTTCCAAGTCTACACTTGTTGTTTTCCTGACAATAGTAAGATGTCAATCCTATTAAGCCTTAGGAGTTTAGCTTGAGCATGAATTCACACATTTCACCGTTTGAGTTTGAAACTATTATTCTAAAAAACAGTAATTATTTAGTAAAGCTAATATTTCTTGAATAAGTTTGACCATAGTTTGACCACAGTTTGACCATAGTTTGACCAGATTTGACCAAAATTCAAAAAATTGAAATAATTATTTAGTAACACTAATATTTTTGAATAATTATGTAGTAACATTAATACTTCTTGAATAAGTAGTTTGACTAGATTTAACGAAAAAATTTAAAAAAAACTGAAATTTGACCAGATCTTTTTTTCCTTTTGGAATTTGAGGATTCTAAAAAATTCCAAACAGGCCGTAGGCGGTCTCCATCGGATGCGGATTTTTGTGCTGAATTTTTTGATATATTATATGTTTTTTTCCGACATCGTATGCAAAAGTTATAGCCGTTTTACATTTTCCCTACACTTTTTGCAAACCATGTCCAAATTTAAGTTTTCAAATTTTCCTAACTAGTAGATGTAGTAATATAACTACCTCTCGAAGGATTTTATTTTTTTGAAGTTTTTATCATTTTCTTTTGATTTTTTTCAAAACTGAAATGGCGATACACGGGGGGGGGGGGGGGGGTAGAGTTTGAAAATTGCCCCCTTTAGTGTGGGTTCGTGGCACGAACCCACACTAAAGGCTTGTCCCCTTTAGTGTGGGTTCGGGGCACGAACCGGTACTACAGGTTAGACCTTTAGTACCGGTTTGTGTCACAAACCATCACTAAAGGGGCTCGTGGGGACCTGGCCTGACGCCAGCCTGCCACCACCCCTTTAGTACCGGTTCGTGGCACGAACCGGTACTAAAGGTTCATTACGAACCGGTACTATTGATCGTCGCCACGAACCGGTACTATTGATCATATTAGTGCCGGTTTTTTTACAAACCGGCACTAATGTTCTTCACGTTTGACCCTTTTTCTACTAGTGTATCTCAGAGTCAAATCCATATTTAGTGCTAAATTTACGAAAAACATCGGTATCCATAAAAGACTTAACACAATCAAACTTAGGTGTCATACCTGACTCCTTACCTTCGTCGAGATCCAAATCTTTAGAGTTGCGTTTAGTTCTATCCATTAAATTCCATTTGAATTCAATAGTCTTCATCATAAAAGAGCCAGCACAAGAAGTATCGAGCATGGATTGATTATTATGAGAAAGGCGAGCATAAAATTTTTGAAGAACTATTTCTCTTGAGAGCTCATGATTGGGGCATGAATATAACATTGATTTAAGCCTCCCCCAAGCTTGAGCGATGCTTTCTCCTTCGCGAGGCCAAAAATTATATATATAATTGCGATCACGATGAACAAGATGCATAGGATAATACTTCTGATGAAATTCCAATTTCATTCGTTTATAGTTCCATGATCCCGTGTCATCATATAGCCTATACCATGTCGCTGCATCTCCATTCAAAGATAAACGGAAGACCTTCTTCTTAAACAACATCATCGGGTATACCTGCAAGCTTAAATAATCCACAAACTTCATCCACATAGAGTAGATGTTCATCAGGATGCTTTGTTCCATCTCCTGTAAAAGGATTATCTAGCAGTTTTTCTAACATACCCGAAGGAACTTCAAAGGGAACATTTTCATTTTCAGTAGGCTCAGTAGGTTGAGGAGCAATTCTTTGCTCTACTGGTCGAGGTGAAGATACCCCAAACAAGCCCCTCAGAGGATTACATTCCATAGTAACAAGTGACAGTATTTTTCAGCACACTATATAAATTTTTCCTTACCAAATTCCACCTACCAAAGGCGCTTCACTCCCCGGCAACGGCGCCAGAAAAGAGTCTTGATGACCCACAAGTATAGGGGATCTATCATAGTCATTTCGATAAGTAAGAGTGTCGAACCCAATGAGGAGCAGAAGGAAACGATAAGCTGTTTTCAGCAAGGTATTCTCTGCAAGTACTGAAATAAGTGGTAACAGATAGTTTTGTGATAAGATAATTGGTAACGAGCAACAAGTAACAAAAGTAAATAAAGTGCAGCAAGGTGGCACAATCCTTTTTGTAGCAAAGGACAAGCCTGGACAAACTCTTATATAGATAAAAGCGCTCCCGAGGACACGTGGGAATATCGTCAAGCTAGTTTTCATCACGTTCATATGATTCACGTTCGGTACTTTGATAATTTGATATGTGGGTGGACCGGTGCTTGGGTCCTGTTCTTACTTGAACAAGCATCCCACTTATGATTAACCTCTATTGCAAGCATCCGCAACTACAACAAAAGTATTAAGGTAAACCTAACCACAGCATGAAACATATGGATCCAAGTCAGCCCCTTACGAAGCAATGCATAAACTAGGGTTTAAGCTTCTGTCACTCTAGCAACCCATCAACTACTTATTACTTCCCAATGCCTTCCTCTAGGCCCAAATAATGGTGAAGTGTTATCTAGTCGACGTTCACATAACACCACTAGAGGCTAGACAACATACATCTCATCAAAATATCAAACGAATAACAAATTCACATGACTACTAATAGCAAGACTTCTCCCATGTACTGAGGAACAGACGTAACTACTCACAAAGCATATTCATGTTCATAATCAGAGGGGTATTAATATGCATATAGGATCTGAACATATGATCTTCCACCAAATAAACCAACTAGCATCAACTACAAGGAGTAATCAACACTACTAGCAACCTACTAGTACCAATCCCGGACTTGGAGAAAAGAATTGGATACAAGAGATGAACTAGGGTTTTGAGATGAGATGGTGCTGGTGAAGATGTTGATGGAGATTGCCGTCTCCCGATGAGAGGAGCGTTGGTGATGACGATGGCGATGATTTTCCCCCACCCGGAGGGAAGTGTCCCCAGCATAACAGCTCTGCCGGAGCCCTAGATTGGTTCCGCCAAGGTTCCGCCTCGTGGCGGCGGAGTCTCGTCTCGAAAGGTTGATTATTATTTTTTCCTCGACAAAAGACCTCATATAGCAGAAGATGGCCATCAGAGAGTCAACAGGGGGCCCACGAGGCAGGGGGCGCGCCCTGGGGGGTAGGGCGCGTCCCCCACCCTCGTGGCCAGGTGGGTCCTCCTCTGGTGAACTTGTTCTACTCAATATTTTTTATTATTTCAAAAAATGACTTTTGTGGAGTTTCAGGACTTTTGGAGTTGTGCAGAATAGGTCTCTAATATTTGCTCCTTTTCCAGCCCAGAATTCCAGCTGCCGGCATTCTCCATCCTTATGTAAACCTTGTAAAATAAGAGAGAATATGCATAAGTATTGTGACATAATGTGTAATAATAGCCCATGATGCAATAAATATCGATATAAAAGCATGATGCAGAATGGACGTATCACGGCCCGTGAATAGCCTTTTTTCACGGGGTGGTAATCGCCGTTCCACGCTTCCCACTACGCCCGCCTTTCTTGCCACATACGCCGCATGCATGGCGCGTGGTAGGTGGCGGACACGCGGGATATGGGAAGGCGCACCATGGCAGATACCCATGCGCCTTTGGTTGGCGGAGGAACGGCGGTCGACGACCCCGCTTGTTGCCAACGTCTTTAATGAGCCTAATTCGAAAGGGCCCTTTTGGGAAGGCATAGCGCCAGCCCTCAGCTCTTCCTGCCTGGCTATAAAAGGGGAGTTGGGAGGAGTGTCGCTGTCAGAACCGCCGGATCTTGGGTAGGGGGTCCCGAACTGTGCGTCTAAGGCGGATGGTAATAGGAGGCAGGGGGCATGATGTTTACCCAGGTTCGGGCCCTCTCGATGGATTTAATACCCTACTTCCTGCTTAATTGATCTTGATGATATGAGTAGTACAAGAGTTGATCTACCACGAGATCGTAGAGGCTAAACCCTAGAAGCTAGCCTATGGTATGATTGTTGTTGTCCTACGGACTAAACCCTCCGGTTTATATAGACACCGGAGGGGGCTAGGGTTACACAGAGTCGGTTACAAGGGAGGAGATCTACATATCCGTATCGCCAAGCTTGCCTTCCACGCCAAGGAGAGTCCCATCCGGACACGAGACGAAGTCTTCAATCTTGTATCTTCATAGTCCAACAGTCCGGCCAAAGGATATAATCCAGCTGTCTGGATACCCCCTAATCCAGGACTCCCTCAGTAGCCCCTAAACCAGGCTTCAATGACGATGAGTCCGGCGCGCAGATTGTCTTCAGCATTGCAAGGCGGGTTCCTCCTCCGAATACTCCATAGAAGATTTTGAATACAAGGATAGTGTCCGGCTCTGCAAAATAAATTCCACATACCACCGTAGAGAGAATAATATTTCCACAAATCTAATATGCTGACGCATCTTGAAGTATTACATCACACCATGGCTCGGTCATTATTCGAACCATTTTTCTCAACCAGCCTCGGCGCATATCACGAGGCGGTTTCCTTGGCACATTTTCTTGAAGCAGAGATCGTGTCCCCTTGTCATGGGATTCTCATCAATTACGGCGTTTAGGGAGCAAGAGGTTTTGCCAGGCAAGTGGGCAGGCGCATCGCCTCTTCTGTCCTTATAAGGGGACAAGGATCTTTTCTTCTAACTCATGTCTTCCTCCCAGCTCATTCCCTTCTGCTCAAGCTCCAATGCTCAAGCATTCCTCTCCTCTGTCCACAAGAGGTCCTCCTAAGATGTCCAGATCCGGAGTGGGAGGCAAATGGATGGCCTCTACCGTCCAAGAGAAGGATATTAAAAAGCTTTGGAAGGCCGGGTATCTGGCCAAGAACATCGGCCACTGTGGGGACCCCGACTCATAAGTCGTGATCACCGAATGCACGCGTACAGTGATCCCAGAGATCAATGCTCACTGAACACACAGAAGCTGAATAACAAGAGTCTTACATCCATACATACCGTATTACACAAGTAGGACCATTATGGTCAAGCCTTGAGTATAGCATTGCAGTGGAAATCTTCGTCGATAACTTGGACCCATGCCATCTGCCTTAACCCTACAGGCATTCTGACTGGGAAGCGTCCTAGCTCGCATGTTCGTCACCACAGTATTCTTCTTCATATCATATTCTTTTATGCCTGGCCAATAAAATAACCAGTGGCAAGCCAATGAGTACTTTGAATGTACTCGCAAGCAACCCATGTTTTGGCTCAAGATACAACAATGCATGATATAGGTAAATTTTTGCGGAAAGCTAGTTTTGAGTGCAATGACATGTTCAACAACTTGTAATACATGCATCAGGAGAATTCAAGTAACCATAAGGACAGGTTACAGATATCAACATAAATAGAGTGGGCACCAACCCAACTCAATCATGTCAAGTCCTTGACTTGACCCAAGTAGTTCTTCCCACACACACTGGTTTGAAAACACATGGACGTAGTTTAAGCAGCACCGCCCAACTGTCCTTGACCGTGGACACGGCTATTCGAATAGTTTTACACTCTGCAGAGGTTGCACACTTTACCCACAAGATCCCGGGAACTTCCATGTCATCCACGACCCGCGAAACCCCAAGTACCCGGGTAAGCACCCGATCACTACCTTTCCCTAGACGACACTAACAAGGAGTCCACTCGTTGTTCCGTATCCTCACGATGTACATCATACGAGACTCGCTCAAGATCGTAACATCCGAGAGGGGACACAACGGTGTATCCGGTGCCCTGTAAAGACAGTCATGGTCGCCCTACCTGGCACGACCCCGTCCCGAGAGAGAGCACCAACTCTCCCCCGTCACTAGTAATGCGGGCTCCAAGCTAGTGTCAGCCTAGGTAATCAATAATGCCCTTTCCCATATAAGGGTAGAGTGGTTGCGCATGTAAGGTTGGGACAGTCGACAAATCTTAAATCTAATCCGTTTTCAAAAACAACACACACACTTGCCTTGGTACACCACTTCGTCATCAAGTGGTTACCCATCTCATTGTCTCCCTCAGGCATAAGTGGCACCCGACGGGGTTTTCGAAAAGTCTTTGAAAACACTTTGACTCCATCACCATGCATATACCCTTCCCTTTTTGCATAGCAACTACTTTGGCATCCTATCTACTCCCACCGGCATAACCCCCATAAGAAGGTAGGGTCATGCATAATGCAGGTATCAACGAGGAAGTAACGAAGGCAACCCACCAAAGTGGTTACCATCTGATCATGATCTCGATGCAAGCAATAAAAGTGCCATATGACATGCATAAAAAGGGTTTCATAGACATGGTCAAAGGGTTGCTTGCCTGGTTTATGAGAGTCTTGAGATCTTCTGGTCCTTCTCCAAGTACTCCGTCTACTTCGTCAACTAACGTCGAAACAATCATATAAGCAACATAACAAGGCAAAAAATAAAGTGCTCTAAAAATATGAAGTTGATTTTTATTGGATGCCCCTGGTCATATGAGGAATGACCAAAGTGGTTCCATTGGAAGTGGATCAATGGATATTTCTAAACATTTCGATATGATGGAATCAAGGGTTTTACGGGATTGCAAGAAGTGTACAGAAACATATTTTTGAAAAATGAGCAAAGCCACCCATTTAACAAAGGATGATTTTAGAAGCATCTAGGAATTGGTTTCACTGGATTTGGAGTTCAAATGAATTTCTTATGAATTTACAAAGTTGGTAAGTATGAAGAAATGGCTCAATAATTTATGTGGTACAGAAAGTATTAACAAAAATGTTCATAAACTAAGTTATGAACTTAGGAACACCTAGGAATTTGAATCATGGAATTTGGATCAATTTTGAGCTCTCTGGGATTTTCTAAAGTTCATCACAGAAATAGGAAAAACAAGGTTTGATAAATGTTTGTGAAGAAAAAGTTCCTGGAAAAATGTGCAAGTTGCACCATGAGATAGATTATGATTTTATGAGCTACTAGGAATTTGAATCATCAAATTTGGAGATAATATGAATATTCTATGGATTTTAGAAGCTCTCTGGAAAAAGAAAAAGAAAAGGTTTAGGTTTATACCTAAAGCACGCATGGGGCGAAGGATAGCCACTGGGCCGGCCCAGTGGCTCAGCTGCGTGCGGGAAGTGGCCACGTCGAAGGCGTATTCACGCCAGGGCGTCTTCGCCGCGGGGAAGCGGCGCTCGGGTTGGTACGTTTCCACTTAAACGGGAGGGGCCCGCTGGAGGGTCACTGACCTGCGGGGTCCACCCGCAGGGTCGTCGCCCTCCTCCCGCCCGCGACAGAGGAGGCAGAGGGGGCGGGGCCGAGCGCTTGCCGGCGCCCGTTCCGGTGGCTCCGGCCACCTCCGGCGACCGCCCGGACTCCGGCGAGCTCGAGAGGATGGCCCGCGTCCACCTGGGGACCCAGTTTCCGCCGGGGAGCGCCGGTGCGAGCGAGGCCTCGGCCGCGGCGGGAACAGGCAATGGCGGGTTCGGCACGGGGAGGAAGGCGCGAGGAGGAGGGGATGGAGCACGGGGTGAGTTCGCGGTGGTGATGAGAGGGTGCAGGAGTGTTCAGGGGGAGAGAGAGAGGTCGAGGCCACGAATTTAAGCGGCGGCCGACGACACTGCTCCGGTCATGGAGAGGGAAAGAGAGCACTAGGGGGAGAGGGATGATGTCTGGGAGGTGCATGAGAGAGAGAGGGGGACCCAACCGAGGTGAGAGAGAGCTCGGGGGAGGCTCTATATAGGGGGGGCACTGGTGCACCATAGGCGCGGTCCAGGCCGCGCTCGGGTGAGCTCGAGGAAGGAGACAGAGGACAGGGGAGGAGGGGCCCGATAGCATTGCGTGTCGTGGACGTCGAGGTGACCTCGGGGGACACGAGGGGGAGGCCCTAGGTGGCCGGAGGCGGTTGGAAGGGGGCGGCTACAGTGCGGGAGAGCACTGTAGCGTGCTCTAGAGCGTGCAAATGGCCGGCATGCCATTTTTTTGGCAATTTGGGCGCGGCCACTGATGTCTGGTAGTGCTTGGGGGTAGTAAAGAAGGGTGGAGAGGCCTTGGATGCGTTGGAGAGCCAGTAGGAGAGGAGAGAGGTTGATGGAGAGAGAGAAAGAGGCTGTCCAGAGAGAGAAAGTGAGGGTTTCACCCCCAAATAATTGAGCTGAAGTGCAGCCATTGCTACTGGAGGTAGAGGAGGACTAGGAGGAGATGTGGTAAAAAGTTGAGCTCAAGGAGATTAGTGGATGGGGTCAAAATGGAATTTTGGTAAAGTGGCAGAAGGTGTTTGATGCTTGTTTGGGTAAGCAAATGAACTCCATTTGGAATGAGACTCCACAGGGTGCAATGTAACATATAATTAGGGTGTTCCACCAAAGTTGAGCTCATTTGGTCAAAGTTGCCAATGCAACTTTTGTGAACCCTAGAAATCAACAGAAATGGTTTTACCAAGATTTAGTCATGTAAATATATTCTCCTTGATGCACCACTTGGTGTAGTGTCATCATTTGAGGATTTGAACATGCTCACAAAAGTTGGGGTCAAGGAGAAAAAGTTGGCAGTACAAACTTGTTCAAATTTGATTCTGGTCAGAGAGGGTTTTGGGGTACTTTGATCAATATAAAATTCTCTCCAACTTGTGCCATTTGGTCTAGATGCATTATTACACCATTTGAGAATGTGCACCAAGTTTGAGAGCATTTGGACATGTTTGACAGTGCAAAGCTGTTCAAACTTGAAAAAGGACAGAAGTGGTTTTGAGAGGGTTTCATGGAGTTATACTATTCTACATGACATGGTACTTGGCAAGATCATCAAAAATGTCATATGTGACATGCTAGAATTTTCTTGGATTTTTATGGAAATATTTCCTGTAGAAATATATCAAATCCTTGAAATGAGCAGAAATGGTTTTGGGAGGTTTTGTCCAATATTTTGATCATGACCATATGTTGAAACTCATATATATGGAAAATATATGTCCATTGAGTCTCCCTGATTTTTCTCAAATATTTTTAAAGCTTTAAAATAATTTTAACCTATTTAAGACCATTTTTGGCCTTAAGAAAAAGCCTTTAAATAAAATAGGAAAATAACTTTTAAAATTATATTTTTGTGGTTTCTGGGTAACCTATATCTAATAGGAGTC
This sequence comes from Aegilops umbellulata, assembly GCA_032464435.1. Taxonomy (NCBI): domain Eukaryota; kingdom Viridiplantae; phylum Streptophyta; class Magnoliopsida; order Poales; family Poaceae; genus Aegilops; species Aegilops umbellulata. The sequence continues at coordinate 150,408,511 of CP136058.1, read as the reverse complement.
AAAAATATTTTTGGAAAAATTTTTACAACCCTTTATTAAGTACTTGCAGTGCAAACCTCAATCAAAGGGTTTTTGGAAACTAATTTTTGAAAATACCATTTGGCCAAGTTATTTTTGTAAGAAAATACTATATTGTACTATACACATGGCATGATCATTGGGAAAAGTTTTTGGATCAAGGAGAAGGAGTATAAGAGTTGGAGGATTTATTTGATTTTTAGAGCACTTGCAAACAACTCACAAAAATCAAATCAAGCAAAGTCCAAAACGCTCAAAAGTTTTTGTCAAACCACATTTTATCATGATTTATTAGCTTAAGTGTTGTGGCATGAAAATCAGGGTGTGACAGCCACCGTCTTCCGACGGCGGGACAAATCGTACCTACTACGGAACCCCACAAGAGGGTTGTATTCCTCCCTCATTTCGTCCCCGGGCTGGGGTTTCCCCTCCACCCGTTTGTTCGCGGCATCATGTATTATTATGGCATCGATCTTCACAATCTTTCCCCCAATTCCTTCCTCCACATCTCGACATTCATTGTCGTGTGCGAGGCTTTTCTCCGCATTTCACCGCACTTTGGCTTATGGTTGAAGATCTTTAATGTGAAGCCCAAGGTGGTGGGCGGTGAGCACACCGAGTGTGGGGGCGCCATGGTGAGCAAGATGCCCAACGTCATCTGGCGCCCCCCTGCGGCTTACATCCTGGGTCAAGAAAGGCCTGGACTGGACCTCGTCTGGCGAACTGTCGGTGCTCCAGACATGCATTGGAGATATAGGAGACAAGAACATTGGGCTTGTCAATGTTGTCCAGGTGATGCTGATTCGCCGGATGCTACCTTGTCAGCACCAGACTTGCAATTTGTGGGAATTTGATCCGGCCCAGCATCAAACCTTGCGGGAGCTTTTTGGCTCCTCACACAAGGACATCTGGAAGGTGCTCTTCAAGTCCAGCAACTCATGGCCGGACTCCGCCGAAGACCGTGGGTACCAGCTGTCCCGCCCAGAAAGTTCGGTGAGTTATCAGACTTTCTTAACCGCGTAGCCCAAAAGAAATGCTTAACGTGTTTTATACAACTCTCCCAGGGCTGGACGAAGAAGGCAGAGCAGATCCATTGCCCGGCCCCGCTTCCCGAAGAACCGGCCATCCCACTTCAGACGAAGATGTTGGTCCCGGCGCCTTACAAGTTGCCGAAGAAGACGACCGAGAAGGAGGCCAAAAAGACCCGGGGCGGCCTCCGTCGCCGCGGAACTTTGGACTCAATATCCGAAGACTCCAATGCCCATTCTGCCTCCGAAGAGGACGGGGAGGAGAAAGATAAATCCCCTGCGGGGGGAAGAAGGAAGAGGACGGCCTCCGTGCACTTGGAGGCCGAGCTGCCCAAAAGGGGAAAGGCTCCACTTCCGGAGGAGTCCACTGTCGCCGCCGACAGCGGCCCGACATGGGATTCTAGGGCCCAGCCCCTGGTGAACTCGTGAGTGTATAAAATCCGAGTATGTTTTAGGCGTCCGGACTCATCGTGGCTTAGTATTTTAACCCAAGCCATATTTTTTTAGTCCGGCGGGGTCTCGTGCCAAACAATCCTCATCAGAGGACTTGCTAAGCTCAAGTGCTATGGAGAGCGGGACGCCCCCAAAGGCCCCTTCCTCCAAACAGGTGTACAACACCGAGGCTTCGTCCCATAAGGACACCGGCCGAGGAGGAAAGGAAAGAACCGTGAAGGCGGCGCCAGGAGGTCAAACCTCAGGGGCCGGACACATGGGGGAAAAGATTCCCATGGGTGCAGATGGCGGGAGCGATACTGAGTTCGGCTCCCAGCCGGATGCGATTCCAGAGACCTGTATGGCTCCGGGATCAAACAGGCAGTCTCCTTTGGCTGGAGGGGGGGGGTGTCTGTTCCATCAACGACCTCAGTCTATCCGGAAGTGTCGGATGCTTTGCTAGTGGCGTTGAAAGACGCCTCCCTCATCGACGAACACCGTGCCCTTATGGGTGCGGTGATTGAGAAAATTCAGTCAACTAAGAGTGGACTGAACGAAGCCTGTATCAGCCTTATAAGAGGCTTTGAGGTATGTCTTATGTGTTGTCGAAGCGTGTCATGGTATGGATAGTAGCCCCTGATACACTGTTCGGCGAAGAAACCGGATAGAGGATCAATTATATATTCGCAGGAAGACTCATTAAATGACAGTTATTTCTCTTCTTTTAAAAGCAGGCGTCTGTAGTGGCTGTTGCCTCCCATACTGCGGAAATCTCCGGACTGAATCAAAGTCTGGAGCGGGCCCAGGAAGAACTTGACCAGTTGAAAATGCAGTTGAGGGATAAACAGGGTATGCACAAGTCTTGTTCGCGTTTATTGTGAATGAATTTTCAGTATGTACTGAGCTTTATGACATTGCGCTAGGAATTGTGACCGAAGTGGAGGCCCTCAAGAAGGTTGTGGCCAAAGCCGAGAAAAAGGCAACCACTGAGAAGGCTCTTCGTGAGAAACACGAGGCCAGGGTTATTAAAGCTGAACAGGAGCTACAAGAGGCCGTAAGGAAATGCGAGACCTTGGAGTAGAGTTTAACGAAGAAAGAGTCTGAACTCACCAAGGCTCATCAGGCCACGAGGGATGTCCAGGGGAAAACCCGAAGCACCCTGTGGGAGATCCAAGAGGCGAGAAAGATCGCGGATTGTAAGGCGTTTTCCCCGTGGAGTAAGTATTGGGGGGGGGACTTATGTTTCTAATTTTGAATCCGGATTTCTCAGGGGTATTTGCCGAGCTACCTCGCAGCATATCAGATGTCGCTCAATTCTACCAAGCCGAAGAAAGGGATACTTTCTCCCCCTTTGGCAACAAGTTCCCAAAAAGCTTGAAAATGCAGAGTGCTATGCATCTCTCTAGGCTTGATCTTCGGGAGGAGGTGTTGAGAGGACTCCAAGGATGAATGAATCTATGGAAGTTGTTGGAGCTGGTGGAGTGGCAACTGGAGGTGGCACTGATGCTGTGGCTTCAGGTGCTGATGTAGTTGCTCTTGTGTCAGCCATGGGCACTGCAGCAGATCTCTGCCCTCTTGGCACTCTCTGAAAGGCATCTGTGGTAGCCTACCCTTTCCTCTCCTCAGCTTCTTCCTGGAGCTGCTCAACTACTGTCTACATCTCCGTCACCTTCAAATCAAGATCATAAAATTTAGTCTCAATGATCCTTTCCAGGATTTCTTGGTTCTGAGTCAGGGTGGACAAGCCCTTCTGAATCCTCAAGGTGGCTTGAATCAAATATCCAAGTTGATCTTGCTTAGTCTTGAGAAACACTTGAGATGCTTCTTCAGCACTTGGCACCTTTGCAGCTTTCTCAGCCTTAGCTTCTCTCTTTTCTCTTGTGGGATCATCTTCATTCATGACAACAGTGTTGTCCTCAAAATATGGTCTCAAGGGTAGATGTTCCTTGTCCAAAAGATATGTGTGTGTGCCCATCTTGGAGTTGATGAGCATTTGAATGTGTGGAGCATACCCACATGACCTCTTTTGATCTGCAGCTGTCCTCTTGATTGTCTCAACAATCAGACTCGTGACTTTGAATTATTGGGGCACATCAAACAACTGCAGGAGGTTGATGGAGTGACCTCTGATCATTCTATGATCTCCAGACTTGGGCAACAATGTATGCCTCAATATAGTGTTGATTGTGGTCAATCCAGACAACAAATAGTAGATAGAGCCCATCTTGTGAGTTTCCAAGGCTTTGTCAGGAATCTCCTTATACATATTGGCCATGGAGTTGTGATTCTTCTTCTTCTTGGCATATACATCTATGTCATCCTCTTTGTCATCAGGTGCATTGATCAATTTTTCCCACTCATCAACTGTAGACTGGTACCTAGTACCTTCACACATCCAAACAATTTTCCCATCAGGATAGAAATGTGTTGTGGAGTAGAATTGCATGATGAGTTCATCATTCCACTTGGTCAACTTCTGACCCTAAAACTTATCCACTCCACATAGCCGGAAGCTCTCATGCACTCTTGGAAAATGGTCTTCATTGTTGTTAATATATTTCCAATCTGCCCACTTCAGATCACAGACAATTGGCTTCTTATCAAGCAAGATTGTTTCATAAAAATCCTGCTGCTCTTTGGTGTGGAACCTGTAATACACAATAGTCCTTCTCCTCACAGCATATGGATCAGATTGTCTCCATACTCTGAGACCTGCATCCTTTCTGATCTTCATGTTTTCTGCCACTGGATGGCTATCATCATGATCAGGGATCTTGGGTTTGAGCTTTCTAAGCTCTTGGGCTTCAAGATCTTATTCATCAATTCAAGTTTCAGGCACTACGGCCTTGTTCTTCTCAGCAGCTGGAATATTTCTTGTGGTCCTCTTTGGTGCAGTCTTTGGAGATGGAGCAGATGCTTTGGGGGCTATCTTGGGCATAGAAGGGGCAGCCCCAGACATGATGGCATCCCCCATCAGCTTTTGTGACTTTGGTGCTGGTGCAGCATCCTCTTCTTCTTCTTCTTCTTTATTATCAGAATCTCTTACCATGGTTGATGTTCCAAGTACTTTTGCAGTTATGGTTCTTGCCCTTTTCTTCTTCTTGCCAGCAGCCACATCATCATCTGACTATTCTATAGTGAACTGCATGGTTTCTCCTGTTGGAACTTTTCTTGGCTTGGATGTTGGCACCCTTTTGGCAGGAGCTTTCTTCTTCATCCCTGGCTTGATTGTGGCAGCTGTACCATATTCCTTTTCCCACACCTTCTTCTTAGAGCCGACTTCCTCCTCAGCAGCCACATAATCCTTATCTTTTGAGTCAGAATTTCTCTTCCTCCTTGTCCTTGTAGCTGCTTTGGGCAAGTTGCTTGGGGTGCTCATGCTACCCTCATCATAGTTGCTAGAGGGACTAGTGCCCTCACTCATGTTCACCTGCTCTTCTGACTTGTTATGAATATCACTGTGATCAGACATAGATGAGATAGAGTGGATGAGCATCACAAAGTGCAGAGATTTTGCAAAACAAATGAGTCAAAAACTTAGTTTCAGTTTTCCATAGAAAGCATTTCAGAGCTACCAATTTGTTAAACTCGGTCACACCGAAGCAACCTTCGGAGTCTAAACTAGTGATATCGGTTAGACCGAGACACATGTCAGTAACTCCGAGATTTCTATGGTTTCATTGAGAGTTGAACTCGGTCACACCGATTTGCAAATTTTGGTCAGACCGAAAAGTGAAAGTGCAATGGCCTAAGCCAAATCAGTGAGTGCGATTTCCACAACTCGGTTGATCCGAGATGAGTTTGGCGGAAACCTAACCCTAAAATTTCGAATCGAAACTAATCTAAAGGAAGTTTTTGCAGGATAGGTGTCGGTGGAAACGACACCTATGGGGTCACTGGGATCCCTTCTACGGTTGGCGGGCGCGAGATTATGCAAAGAGCGGGTCCGACAGGAAGCACATGGATCATTTACCCAGGTTCGGGCCACGAAGATGCGTAATACCCTAGTCCTGCTTTGGTAGATGTATTAGAGTGTTCTTGTGTTCTTGAGCTAGCTACGGGGTGTAACTCGCCCGAAAGGTCCGAATCCTCCTCCTAAATACCTCGGGCCTCCTTTTATAGGCAAAAGGGGTCGCCACAGTGGCACACGGGAGGTGGAAAGTTGTACAGTGGATGAGTCTATCCTCTGGCACCGTCGGACAAACGCATTTAATGCGCTGCTGACGTGCCCCCCTTGCTTTATCGAGGACGACAAGGAAGCACGTCCCAGCTGTCGCCGCCTCGCCTGGTTTTGACACGCGCCTGAACTGACGAGGCCTTGTGGCGCCATGTTGGCTGGCTGCTGGGCTGGCGCGGTGGTGGAGCCTTCTCGAAGGGTCGCATGCCACCACGCAGGTGCTTGCTGAGTCGGTGTAGAGGCCGCCCAATGCCACGCAGGTGCCTGCCCAGCTGGTTGAGCTAGCAGCTGCTTGGGGACGGCGGTGGAGTCTTGGCAGGCGCGGGCCTGGCTGTGGCCCCGCTGATGCCCTCGGCAAGGGTCTTGCTGGGGGCCCGGCAAGGGTATTGCCGTGGCATTGCAGTTGTCTCCGGCAAGGCGCTTGCCGGGGGTCTTGTGGATTTCCTCGGCTAGGATCCCGCCGAGGGTCGCCGTCTTCTGGTCCTCATCTGATCTCACATGTTTATGATCTTGACGAAGATCTGCATGCCACCACAGAGGCGCCCCACGAGCCCTAGTCCCAAGGTAGTTGTTGGTAGTGGAACCCTTGGGCTCAAGGAAAGCGCGGTCCACTGGGGTTAGGCAAGTTGCCCCGGGAAGACTCTTGCCGGGGCTGCGGAGGCCGCCCCGGCAAGGGTCTTGCCGAGGGGGAGTCCACTTCGCCTTCTTGCTCTTTGTGTTTCTGGTCTTGGCGTTACCTTGGTTGTCTTGTGCTTTGGCTTCGCTCCGGCTTCCCTCCTCTGCCCTGCTAAGTGTGGCTGTGGCGCGCGGCTTCGACTGCTCGTGCACAAGTAAAGGGGTCAAAAGGAGAGCCCCTACCTTTGTACACCGACAGGAGCCCCAGGGTCTGGGACACACATAAGCGTGACGCGTTGTTGGGCCAGGCCCAGAACGGTGCACGGGCAGGTGGGGCAGATTTTTACCATAGTAACTGTTTCGTTCGCTGCGCTTCCCCACGACCAGCGTTGAACATGCGACGTGGAGGATCGTGTGTGACGTGGGGGTCATGCGTGGGGCGGTTTCCGCACGCATGCGTCACATCGTGGTAAAGAGGCGGCTCGCGTCTTCCCCATAAAAAAGAGGGAGGCGCGACTCATATACTAAGTGGACGCGGGTCGCGGTCTTCAAGGCATCCGCGCCCCACGATCACGGGGTGGGGAACGGTTGCCTCACCCATCCCCTCAATCCTGCTCGCTCGCCACGCGTCCCACATGCAGGTGGTAGATGATGGAGGCGGGAAACCGGGATATCGCTGATTGGGGAAGCGGGTCGGTCATGATTCCCTGCACCTCCGATGGCTGGACTGGTTGAGTGGGGCGGCCGAGCCTCGACCCCTCCCCTTTATAAGGAGGGGGACGGGGATGTCATCCCACATTCTCTTAGCATCCATCCACTTCCACCTCCGCTCCTTTCTTCCACCCGCCATGGCAAGAGGGGGTGCAGGCCCTTCGACGGTGGCGGCGAGGGTCGCTGCTCGACAGCGCGTTCCTCCTACCCAAGAGCCCGCGGTGGCGGAGCTGGCTACGAGAGGAAGGGGGAGGGGGCGAGGCCGAGGTCATCGCGGCGCTCGGGGAAGAGGGGGACGACGCGACGCAATGGTCGGGCCTCCGCCAGCGATGCCTCCCGTGATGGAGGGCCATGTCAGGGACAAGCCCCGTGAGTTCTTCATCAGGCTGCGTCGGCCATCGCGTCGTCGTCTTTGTCTCCCTAACCCATTTGCTCAGGAGATGGAGCTCGATCCGCCCCAGACCCTCAGGTTGGACATGAGGGGCTGCGGGAACGGCGGCACGCGGGTCGATGTCGACTTCCCTGCTCCTCACGTCATGTACCTCCGTCGCGGGTGGAAGACGTTCGCTCGCATCCACAGCCTGACGGCAGGGCTCGTCCTCTACTTCAAGTTAATGGAGGATGGATTGCTCTCCATCAAGGTCTTCAGAGATCTTGGAACTCGCCTGAAGTGCTGCGTGGAGAGCTCCTCCAACGATGAAGATTCCTCCTCGAGCGAGAGTGATGAGGAGGACGGCGACAGAGACGACGAGGGCGTCGAGCGGCGAGATGCCGACCTCGACTCCGACTGACCGCATCGCCCTTCCCTCGGCCTCGCGCCCTGCCGAGGGCCTTCCTCGTCAAGCTCTCCATCGGCGCGTTCCCCATTGCCTCCTTGGGTGGCTGGCGTAGGAGGGCCGGAGAAGGCAAAGAAGGCGGGTGGAGGCCGCTAAGTCGAAGTACGCGGGCACCGACGCCTTTGTCGCGTATTGCCGGCCCGCTGCTTCGTCTTCCAGCTCCTTTCCCGGCATCAAGATGTTCTCTTGGTGCCTTCTGCTCATCGTACCTTGCCTAGGCGCTCTTTTTGCCCTCCCACCACCTTGTTCCTCTTTCTGAGGAGAGGGACAAGAAAGGGATTACGAGCACTTTATCTCTTTTTAGTTTGTAAGCCTGCGGGCACTTGTTAATTTTAAGACTTGTAATCCCCTTGCTCATGTTTTTAATTTCGTATGAACTGTACCTGTATGGGATATTTTTAATAAAAAGGGTGCTTGACGGGTTCTTTGTGCGTGAGCGAGGCCCATGCCAAGGAACGAATCCTTGTTATTTTTAAGATAAACATTGTCGCCCGGCAATAGGCCTTGCCGTCCCTTGACTTCAGCCGACCATTCTCACGCTTTTGGTGGAGGCAGGGGCGAAGTAGAGTTAGGCCCTTCGTTTATTTCCTTGCCACCGCGTCTACGACCCAGGGACTTGGGTACAAGAAGAAAGGGGTGCACGGTGGTCTCGGAGCAAAACGAGGTTTCATTTGTCCCAGCCCCATACGAAAATGCAGAACAGGGGATGAAGGACTTATCTGAATCCGCAGCCCCCGACAGCTTTGGCTTGTCGTGGTCAGATCCTTGTGTCTTCAGCCCCCGGCAGTCTTGGCTTGCTAGAGCCGGAGCGCCGGTTCATTCTCTTCTTCCCAAGCGGCTCAGCAGAAGTGTCCACGTGCCCTCCGAACCAAAGAGGACAGAAAGACGCATACTCGACCTCTAGGCTAGGGGTTAGTCGCCGCTAAGCACTATCAACCCTAACCGAGGGAGAGACTTAACCTAGCATGCATGCTAAAACTTAGGGCGCCAGCGCTTCGTTTATTTATGCTCAGGGTCTGCGCCTGGCTTTGTACAAAGGGTTACATGCCTTGCCGGCAAGGCTTGTACAAAAGGTGGCTTGCCGGGGGGGCCCGGCAACCGCGCCTTATGGGTAAAACTTGCGAAGATGCTCAATGTTCCAGGAGTTGCTCACTGGAATAGCATATTCGGTGTCCAGGCGGACTGCGCTAGGCCTGGTGACTCGTATTACCTGATAAGGGCCTTCCCACTTCGGCGTCAACTTGTTGGAATTCTTGGCCGACTGAACGCGCCGAAGAACAAGGTCGCCTTCCTCAAAGCTTCGGGCAAGAACCTTGTGGCTATGGTAGCGGTGCAAGGCTTCCTGGTAGCGTGCTGCTCTCACAGTCGCCCAAAGACGATCTTCCTCAAGGAGCGTCGTGTCATCTTGCCGTAATTGCTCTTGCTAAAGCTCGTCATAAGCGAGCACTCGAGGTGACCCATATGTGAGTTCCGTGGGGAGAACTGCTTCTGCCCCGTATACATGGGCAAAGGGTGTCTGGCCGGAGGCTTGATTTGGCGTCGTCCTGATCGACCAAAGAACCACCGGCAACTCATCAATCCAGCGCCTTACACTCTTGTGCAGCCTGTCAAAATTCGTTGTCCTCAGGCCTTGCTACCTCTTGAGGATTGCGTTGGATTTCCCTGAAGAGGAAAGGATGATGCAGCAAAGTAGCGTAAGTATTTCCCTCAGTTTTTGAGAACCAAGGTATCAATCTAGTAGGAGGCTATGTGCGAGTCCATCGTACCTACACAAAGCAAATAACTCCTCGCAACCAACGTGAATAGGGGTTGTCAATCCCTTCACGGTCACTTACGAGAGTGTGATCTAATAGAGATAATAGATAATATTTTTGGTATTTTTGGTGTAAAGATGCAAGGTAAAATAAAAGGTAAAGTAAATAACAAAGCAATAATAAAGTGATGGAAGATTAATATGATGAAGATAGACCCGGGGGCCATAGATTTCACTAGTGGCTTCTCTCAAGAGCATAAGTATTCTACGGTGGGTGAACAAATTACTGTTGAGCAATTGACAGAATTGAGCATAGTTATGAGAGTATCTAGGTATGATCATGTATATAGGCATCACATCCGAGACAAGTAGATCGACTCCTGCCTGCATCTACTACTATTACTCCACTCATCGACCGCTATCCAGCATGCATCTAGAGTATTAAGTTCCAGAAAACAGAGTAACGCCTTAAGCAAGATGACATGATGTAGAGGGATAAATTCATGCAATATGATAAAAAAAACCATCTTGTTATCCTCCATGGCTACAATACAATATGTGCCTTGCTGCCACTACTGTCACTGGGAAAGGACACCGCAAGATTGAACCCAAAGCTAAGCACTTCTCCCATTGCAAGAAAACCCAATCTAGTAGGCCAAACCAAACTGATAATTCGAAGAGACTTGCAAAGATAACCAATCATACATAAAAGAATTCAGAGAAGATTCAAATATTGTTCATAGATAATCTTGATCATAAACACACAATTCATCGGTCTCAACAAACACACCGCAAAAAGAAGATTACATTGAATAGATCTCCATGAGAGAGGCGTAGAACATTGTATTTAGATCCAAAAAGAGAGAAGAAGCCATTTAGCTACTAACTATGGACCCGAAGGTCTGAGGTAAACTTCTCACACTTCATCGGAGGGGCTATGATGTGGATGTAGAAGCCCTCCGTGGTGGATTCCCCTTCCGGCGCAGCTCCAGAACAGGCCCCAAGATGGGATCTCGTGGATACAGAAAGTTGCGGCGGTGGAATTAGGTTTTTGGCTCCGTATCTGATCGTTTGGGGGGTACGTAGGTATATATAGGAGGTAGGAGTACATTGGTGGAGCTTCGTGGGGCCCACGAGGGTGGGGGCACGCCCCCCTACCTCGTGCCCACCTCGTGGCTTTCTTGACGTAGGGTCCAAGTCTCATGGATCATATTCGGTGAGAAAATCACGTTCCCGAAGGTTTCATTCCATTTGGACTCTGTTTGATATTCCGTTTCTTCGAAACACTGAAATAGGCAAAAAACACCAATTCTGGGCTGGGCCTCCGGTTAATAGGTTAGTCCCAAAAATAATATAAAAGTGTAAAAGAAAGCCCAATATGGTCCAAAATAGTAGATAATATAACATGGAGCAATCAAAAATTATAGATACATTGGAGACGTATTAGGCATCCCCAAGCTTAATTCCTGCTCGTCCTCGAGTAGGTAAATGATAAAAGAAATAATTTTTTATGCGGAGTGCTATTTGGCATAATTTCAATGTAATTATTCTTAATTGTGGTATGAATATTCAGATCCGAAAGATTCAAGACAAAAGTTCATATTGACATAAAAATAATAATACTTCAAGCATACTAACAAAGCAATCATGTCTTCTCAAAATAACATGGCCAAAGAAAGTTATCCCTACAAAATCATATAGTGTGGCTATGCTCTATATTGACCACACAAAGTATTTAAATCATGCACAACCCCGATGACAAGCCAAGCAATTGTTTCATACTTTTGAAATTCTCAAAACTTTTTCAATCTTCACGCAATACATGAGCGTGAGCCATGGATATAGCACTATATGTGGAATAGAATGCTGGTCGTGGAGAAGAAAAAAAGAGGGGAAGATAGTCTCACATCAACTAGGCGTATCAACGGGCTATGGAGATGCCCATCAATAGATATCAATGTGAGTGAGTAGTGATTGCCATGCAATGGATGCACTAGAGCTATAAGTATATGAAAGCTCAACAAAAGAAACAAAGTGGGTGTGCATCCAACTCGCTTGCTCACGAAGACCTAGGGCATTTTGAGGAAGCCATCATTGGAATATACAAGCCAAGTTCTATAATGAAAAATTCCCACTAGTATATGAAAGCGACAAAATGAGAGACTCTCTATCATGAAGATCATGGTGCTACTTTGAAGCACAAGTGTGGTAAAAGGATAGGAACATTGTCCCTTCTCTCTTTTTCACTCATTTTTTTATTTGGGCCTTTTCTCTTTTTTATGGCCCCTTTTTTCTTTCTTTTTTTATTTTTCGTCCGGAGTCTCATACCGACTTGTGGGGGAATCATGGTCTCCATCATCCTTTTCCTCACTTGGGACAATGCTCTAAAAATGATGATCATCACACTTTTATTTTCTTACAACTCAACAATTACAACTCGATAGTTAGAACAAAATATGACTCTATATGAATTCCTCCGGCGGTGTACCAGGATATGCAATGAATCAAGAGTGACATGTATGAAAGAATTATGAACGGTGGCTTTGCCACAAATACAATGTCAAGTACATGATCATGTTAGCAATATGACAATGATGGAGCGTGTCATAATAAACGGAACAGTGGAAAGTTGCATGGCAATATATCTCGGAATGGCTATGGAAATGCCATAATAGGTAGGTATGGTGGCTGTTTTGAGGAAGGTATATGGTGGGTGTATGATACAAGTGAAAAGTGCGCGGTATTAGAGAGGCTAGCAATGGTGGAAGAAAGAAAAGTGTGTATAATCCATGGAGTCAACATTAGTCATGAAGAACTCATATACGTATTGCAAAAATCTACAAGTTATCAAAGCAAAGTATTACCCGCATGCTCCTAGGGGGATAGATTGGTAGGAAAAGACCATCGCTCGTCCCCGACCGCTACTCATAAGGAAGACAATCAATAAATAAATCATGCTCCGACTTCATCACATAACGGTTCACCATACGTGCATGCTACAGGAATCACAAACTTTAACACAAGTATTTCTCAAATTCACAACTACTCAACTAGCATGACTCTAATATCACCACCTTCATATCTCAAAACAATTATCAAGCATCAAACTTTTCTTAGTATTCAACGCACTCAAAAGAAAGTTTTACAAATCTTGAATACCAAGCATATTAAGATTATTAAGCAAATTACCATGCTATTTAAGACTCTCAAAATAATCTAAGTGAAGCATGAGAGATCAATAGTTTCTATAAAAGAAATCCACCACCATGCTCTAAAAGATATAAGTGAAGCACTAGAGCAAAACTATATAGCTCAAAAGATATAAGTGAAGCACATAGAGTATTCTATCAAATTCCAATTCATGTATGGCTCCCTCAAAAGGTGTGTAAAGAAATGATGATTGTGTTAAACTAAAAATCAAAGACTCAAATCATACAAGACGCTCCAAGCAAAACACATATCATGTGGTGAATAAAAATATAGCTCCAAGTAAAGTTACCGATGGAAGTAGACGAAAGAGGGGATGCCTTCCGGGGCATCCCCAAGCTTTGACTTTTTGGTGTCCTTAGATTATATTGGGGGTGCCATGGGCATCCCAAAGCTTAGTCTCTTGCCACTCCTTGCTCCATAATCCATCAAAAGATTTCACCCAAAACTTGAAAACTTCACAACACAAAACTCAACATAAATCTCATGAGATCCATTAGCGAAAGAAAACAAAAGACCACTCCAAGGTACTGTAATCAACTCATTCTTTATTTATATTGGTGTTAAACCTACTGTATTCCAACTTCTCTATGGTTTATAAACTATTTTACTAGCCATAGATTCATCAAAATAAGCAAACAACACACGAAAAACAGAATCTATCAAAACAGAACAGTCTGGAGTAATCTGTAACTAGCGCAAACTTCTGTAACTCCAAAAATTCAGCCAAAATAGGAAGACCCAGGCAATTTGTTTATTGATTATAAGCAATTGGAATCACTATTTTATCACGTTCTGGTGATTTTTTAACAATTGTTTTCGTGAACAGAAAGTTTCTGGAAATTGCAGCAAGATCAAATAACTATCATCCAAGAAGATCCTATAGGTTTAACTTGGCACAAACACTAATTAAAACATAAAACCACATCTAAAAAGATGGTAGATGGATTATTTATTCCTAAGCATAAGGAAAAGAAAAAAACCAAAAATAAAATTGGGTTGCCTCCCAACAAGCGCTATCGTTTAACGCCCCTAGCTAGCCATAAAAGCAAGGGTAGATATAGGTATTGCCATCTTTGGTAGGCAATCCATAAGTGGCTCTCATGATAGATTCATATGGTAATTTTATTTTCTTTCTAGGGAAGTGTTCCATGCCTTTTTTTAATGGAAATTGGAATCTAATATTTCCTTCGTTCATATCAATAATTGCACCAATCGTTCTAAGGAAAGGTCTACCAAGAATAATAGGACAAAAAGGATTGCAATCTATATCAAGAACGATAAAATCTACAGGCACATAATTCCTATTTGCAACAATAAGAACATCATTAATTCTTCCCATAGGTTTCTTAATAGTGGAATCTGCAAGGTGCAAGTTCAGAGAGCAATCATCAAAATCACGGAAATCTAGCAAATCGCACAAAGTTTTGGGAATGGTGGAAACACTAGCACCCAAATCACATAAAGCATAAAATTCATGATCCTTAATCTTAATTTTAATAGTTGGTTCCCACTCATAAGTTTTCTAGGGATAGGAACTTCCAATTCAAGATTTTCTTCATAAGATTGCATCAAGGCATCAACGATATGTTTGGTAAAGGATTTATTTTGACTATAAGCATGAGGAGAATTTAGCACGAATTGCAACAAGAAAATACAATCAATTAAAGAGCAACTTTCTTAATTAAATTCCTTGAAATCTAAGATAGTGGGTTTAGCAACATCTAGGGTTTTGCTTTCTTTAATCCCACTTTTATCAATTTCATCATCAAGATCTAAAAACTCTGAATTCTTGGAATGCCTTCTAGGTAGAGGTGGATCATATTCGGTCCCATCATTATCAAGATTCATATTTCAAAACAAATATTTAATAGGGGACACATCAATAACTTTTTGATCTTCATCTTTATTTTCATAGGGATTGGAAGAATATGCTTTAATAAAGGCATCTTTCGTAGCACGCATCCTAGCGGTTCTTTACTTGCACTCATCAATGGAAATTCTCATGGCCTTGAGAGACTCATTGATATCATGCTTAGGAGGAATAGATCTAAGCTTGAAAGAATCAACATCAAGAGAAATTCTATCAACGTTCCTAGCCAATTCATCAACTTTAAGTAATTTCTCTTCAAGCAAAGCATTAAAATTCTTTTGTGAATCCATAAACTCTTTAACACTAGTATCAAATTCAGAGGTTATCTTATTAAAATTTCCATAAGAGTTGTTGTAGGAATTTCCATAATTATTAGAAGGATTACTAGGATAAGGCCTAGGATTAAAAATCCCTCTATACGCGTTGTTACCAAAATTAATCCTACCAACAAAACTCACATCCATAGATTCATTATTATTCTCAATCAAAGTAGACAAAGGCATATCATTAGGATAAGAAGAAACACTCTTAGTAGCAAATAATTTCATAAGTTCATCTATCTTTCCACTCAAAACATTAATTTCTTCTATCGCATGCACATTTTTATTAGTAGATCTTGCGGTGTGCCATTGAGAATAATTAAACATAATATTATCTTGGAGTTTAGTAGCTTCTCCTAAAGTGATTTCCATAAAAGTGCCTACCGCGGCCAAATCCAAAAGATTTCTAGAAGAAAAATTCAATCCGGCATAATTTTTTTTTATAACCATCCACAAGTTCAAACCATGAGTAGGGCAATTACGTATCATTAATTTAATTCTCTCCCAAGCTTGTGCAACATGTTCATAATCAAGTTGCTTAAAATTCATAATATCGTTTCTAAGAGAGATGATCTTAGCGGGAGGAAAATACTTAGAGATAAAAGCATCTTTGCACTTGTTCCAAGAATCAATACTATTTTTAGGCAAAGACGAAAACCAAGCTTTAGCACAATCTCTAAGCGAAAAAGGAAATAGCTTCAATTTAACAATATCATTATCAACATCTTTCTTATTTTACATATCGCACAAATCCACGAAGCTATTTAGATGAGTAGCGGCATCTTCTCTAGGAAGGCCGGCGAAATGATCTTTTATAACAAGATTCAACAAAGCAGTATTGATTTCACAAGATTTAGTGTTGGTAAGAGGAGCAATTGGTGTGCTAAGGAAATCATTGTTGTTGTTATTGGTAAAGTCACATAATTTGGTATTCTCTTGAGCCATCGTGACGAGCTAGCAATCCAACACACGAGCAAACAAGAAGGCAAGCGAGAAAAAGGCAAACGGAAAAGAGGGGGCGAATAAAATGGCAAGGGTGAAGTGGGGGAGAGGAAAACGAGAGGCAAATGGAAAATAATGTAATGCGAGAGATTAGGGATTGTGATGGGTACTTGGTATGTTGACTTTTGCGTAGACTCCACGACAACGGCGCCAGAAATTGTTCTTGGTACCTCTTGAGCACTGCGTTGGATTTCCCCGAAGGGGAAAGGATGATGCAGCAGAGTAGCGTAAGTATGTCCCTGAGTTTTTGAGAACCAAGGTATCAATCCAGTAGGAGGCTACGCGCGAGTCCCTCGTACCTACACAAAGCAAATAACTCCTCGCAACCAACGCGAATAGGGGTTGTCAATCCCTTCACGGTCACTTACGAGAGTGAGATCTGATAGAGATGATGGATAATATTTTTGGTATTTTTGGTGTAAAGATGCAAAGTAAAATAAAAGGTAAAGTAAATAGCAAAGCAGTAATAAAGTGATGGAATATTAATATGATGAAGATAGACCCGGGGGGCATAGATTTCACTAGTGGCTTCTCTCAAGAGCATAAGTATTCTACAGTGGGTGAACAAATTACAGTTGAGCAATTGACATAATTGAGCATAGTTATGAGAGTATCTAGGTATGATCATGTATATAGGCATCACGTCCGGGACAAGTAGACCGACTCCTGCCTGCATCTACTACTATTACTCCACTCGTCGATCACTGTCCAGCATGCATCTAGAGTATTAAGTTCAAGAAAACAGAGTAACGCCTTAAGGAAGATGACATGATGTAGAGGGATCAATTCATGCAATATGATAAAAACCCCACCTTGTTATCCTCGATGGCAACAATACAATACGTGCCTTGCTGCCCCTACTGTCACTAGGAAAGGACACCGCAAGATTGAACCCAAAGCTAAGCACTTCTCGCGTTGCAAGAAAAACCAATCTAGTAGGCCAAACCAAACTGATAATTCGAAGAGACTTGCAAAGACAACCAATCATACATAAAAGAATTCAGAGAAGATTCAAATATTGTTCATAGATAATCTTGATCATAAACCCACAATTCATCGGTCTCAACAAACACACCGCAAAAAGAATATTACATCGAATAGATCTCCACGAGAGAGGGGGAGAACATTGTATTGAGATCCGAAAAGAGAGAAGAAGCCATCTAGCTACTAACTATGGACCCGAAGGTCTGAGGTAAACTACTCACACTTCATCGGAGGGGCTATGATGTTGATGTAGAAGCCCTCCATGGCGGATTCCTCTTCCGGCGGAGCTCCGGAATAGGCCCCAAGATGGGATCTCATGGATACAGAAAGTTGCGGCGGTGGAATTAGGTTTTTGGCTCTGTATCTGATTATTTGGGGGTAAGTAGGTATATATAGGAGGAAGGAGTACGTCGGTGGAGCTTCATGGGGCCCACGAGGGTGGGGGCGCGCCCTAGGGGGTGGACGCGCCCCCCTACCTCGTTCCCACCTCATGGCTTTCTTGACGTAGGGTCCAAGTCTCCAGGATCATATTCGGTGAGAAAGTCGCGTTCCCGAAGGTTTCATTCCGTTTGGACTCCGTTTGATATTTCGTTTCTTCGAAACACTGAAATAGGCAAAAAACAACAATTCTGGGATGGGCCTCCGGTTAATAGGTTAGTCCCAAAAATAATATAAAAGTGGAAAATAAAGCCCAATATGGTCCAAAACAGTATATAATGTAGCATGGAGCAATAAAAAATTATAGATACGTTGGAGACGTATCAGGCCTCGCAGCACTTCAGCATTTGCCCTCTCCGCCTAGCCGTTGCTCCGTGGATGTTCCACGGAAGCGAAACAGACCTTGCTGCCGAGGTCTTGGATGTATTGCATGAAGGTGTGGCTTGTGAACTGCGTGCCATTGTCGGTGATGACTCTGTTTGGCACACCAAAACGGAAAACTAGCCCCTTGAAGAACTTGACGGCTGACTGTGATGTCACCTTCCTCACTGCTTCCACCTCCGGCCACTTTGTGAACTTGCCGATCGCAACGTACAAGTACTCAAAGCCCCCAACAGCGCGGGGGAAAGGGATTAAGATGTCGAGCCCCCAGACCGAGAATGGCCAGGAAAGAGGAATTGTTTGAAGGGATTGAGCTAGTTGATGAAGCTTCTTGGAATGGAACTACCACGCTTCACACTTGGTTACTAGTGTCGTTGCATCCTGGAGGGCAGTGGGCCAGAAGAAACCCTGCCGGAATGCCTTGCCGGCAAGGGCTCTCGACCCTATGTGGGAGCCACATATGCCTCCATGTATGTCCGCCAATAGCTCCAGTCCTTCCTCCCGGGGAATGCACTTCAATTTCTCACCATTCGATCTCTTCATGTACAGGACGTCATCGATGAACTGATACATAGCAGACCGACGGGCTACTTTCTTCGCTTCTTCCTGCTCCTCAGGAAGCTCCCCTGTTTGGAGGAATCAGACGGTATGTTGTGCCCATACCGGAGCCTGGGGCTCGATGGCAAGGACCAAAGGCATTTCTTCTGCAATGGGAGCGGCCGTCTCTACGGCCAGGACTTGATGGCCTGCCGGAGTTAGTCGCTCCTCGGCAGGATCAGGATCCGTGGCAACACCCTTGACGGCGGCCCCCGAGGGCTCAGCGGGAAAGTACTTGTCGGGGCCTGATTTCCTCCATTTGTTCTGCTCCATTGATGGTTCGACGGATGGTTGAGTTAACCAAAGCAAAAAGGTACCTGGTTCCACAGGTAGCTTGAATGCAGCGCGCTTTGACAGGTAATTGGCGCTGTCGTTATCCGGTCGGGGAACGTGCTCCGCTTGCATACCGTCGAAGCGCTCCTCCAGCTTCCTCACCTCATATACGTAGGCCTCCATCAACAGGCTCTGATAATCTTTTTGTTGACTTGTCTGACGACAAGCTGCAAATCACCCCTGACGGTGAGCTTCTTAACCCTGAGGTCTGTCGTGATCCTGAGACCGGCAAGCAACCCCTCATACTTAGCAGTGTTGTTGGCGGACATCTCCCTGGGAAAGTGCATCTGGATTAGATACTTGAGGTGCTCTCCGGTGGGTGCGACGAGCAGCACACTAGCACCGGCGCCTTGCAGCGAGAAAGCCCTATCAAAGTACATGACCCAATTGTGACTTGCTTCCTTGCTGGGGAGAGTGGTCTCCTGGATTTCCTCGTCAGGCGTTGAGGTCCATTCTGCAATGAACTCCTCCAAGACTCTACTCTTGATTGTCGAAGTAGTTTCAAACTTCAAACCAAAGCTTGAAAGCTCCAAGGCCCACTCCACAATCCTTCCGGTTGCGTCTGGGTTGTGCAATATCCGTTGTAACGGGAGGCGGGTGACGATGGTGATTTCGTGTGCTTGGAAGTAGTGACGCAACTTCCTCGAGGCCATAAGGAGGCCGAAGAGCAATTTCTGCACACCACAGTACCTTGACCTAGCCCCCTGCAGGAGGGAGTTGACAAAGTAAACCGGGTGCTGCATCATCTTCTTCTTCTGCACCACCTCATTTGATTGCATGGGCCATGTCCTGATGGCGCCAGACTTTACCGGGGGCCTTGCCTTGCCGGCATCATGCCTTGCCGGGGGAATCTCTGGCTTGTCATCCGCCAGTCCCGCCTTCGCCACTGCCTCTTCATCGACCTCCCTCTGCGCCACTAGAGTGGCAGTGACCACTTGATTCGTTGCCGCCAGATACTGCAGCAACGGCTCTTGTGGTTTAGGCGCAACCAGTATTGGTGTAGAGGAAAGGTATTTCTTTAGATCCTGCAACGCTGCCTCGGCCTCTGGGGTCCACTCCATTGGGCCCGCCTTCTTCAAGATTATGAAAAATGGAAGGGCACGCTCAGTGGACTTGGAGATGAATCTGCTCATGGCGACAACGCAGCCAGTGAGGCGACGCACATCCTTGGTCCGCTTGGGTTCCTCAATCTGCTCAATAGCCTTGAACTTGTCCGTGTTTTCCTTGATCCCACGCTGCAACACAAAGAACTCGAGAAGTTTGCCGGACAGAACACCGAAGACACACTTCTCAGGGTTCAACTTGAGGTTGATCTTGAAGGAAATATGTCCTAGAGGCAATAATAAAGTTATTATTTATTTCCTTATATCATGATAAAGGTTTATTATTCATGCTAGAATTGTATTAACCGGAAACATAATGCATGTGTGAATACATAGACAAACAGAGTGTCACTAGTATGCCTCTACTAGACTAGTTCGTTAATCAAAGATCGTTATGTTTCCTAACCATGAACAAAGAGTTGTTATTTGATTAACGAGGTCACATCATTGGTTGAATGATCTGATTGACATGACCCATTATATTAGCTTAGCACCCGAGCGTTTAGTATGTTGCTATTGCTTTATTCATGACTTATACATGTTCCTATGACTATGAGATTATGCAACTCCCGTTTGCCAGAGGAACACTTTGGGTACTACCAAACGTCACAACGTAACTGGGTGATTATAAAGGAGTATTACAGGTGTCTCCAATGGTAGATGTTGGGTTGGCGTATTTCGAGATTAGGATTTGTCACTCCGATTGTCGGAGAGGTATCTCTGGGCCCTCTTGGTAATGCACATCACTTAAGCCTTGCAAGCATTGCAACTAATGAGTTAGTTGCGGGATGATGTATTATGGAACGAGTAAAGAGACTTGCCGGTAACGAGATTGAACTAAGTATTGGATACTGACGATCGAATCTCGGACAAGTAACATACCGATGACAAAGGGAACAACGTATGTTGTTATGCGGTCTGACCGATAAAGATCTTCGTAGAATATGTTGGAGCCAATATGGGCATCCAGGTCCCGCTATTGGTTATTGACTGGAGACGTGTCTCGGTCATGTCTACATTGTTCTCGAACCGTAGGGTCCGCACGCTTAACGTTACGATGACAGTTATTATGAGTTTATGCATTTTGATGTACCGAAGGTTGTTCGGAGTCCCGGATGTGATCACGGACATGACGAGGAGTCTCGAAATGGTCAAGACATAAAGATTGATATATTGGAAGCCTATGTTTGGACATCGGAAGTGTTCCAGGTGAAATCAGGATTTTACTGGAATACCAGGTGGGTTACTGGAACCCCCCGGGAGCGATATGGGCCTTAATGGGCCTTAGTGGAAAGGAGAAAAGGGGCAGCCCTAGTGGCCAAGCGCCCCCCCCCCTTCCCTAGTCCTATTAGGACTAGGAGAAGGTGGTCGGCCCCCCTCTCTCTCTCTCCCCCCCTTGAGGAATCCTATTCCAACTAGGATTGGGGGGGGGGAATCCTACTCTCGGAGGAAGTAGGACTCCCTGGCGCGCCACCCCTTGGCCGGCCAGCCCCTCCCCCTTGGCTCCTTTATATACGGGGGCAGGGGAGCACCCTAGGACACACAAGTTGATCTACGGATCGTTCCTTAGCCGTGTGCGGTGCCCCCTTCCACCAAATTCCACCTCGGTCATATCGTTGCAGTGCTTAGGCGAAGCCCTGCGCTGGTAACACATCAAGATCGTCACCATGCCGTCGTGCTGACGGTACTCTTCCCCGACGCTTTGCTGGATCGGAGCCCGGGGATCGTCATCGAGCTGAACGTGTGCTAAGAACTCGGAGGTGCCGGAGTAACGGTGCTGTGATCGGTCGGATCGCGAGGAGAACGTACGACTACTTCCTCTACGTTGAGCCAACGCTTCCGCTTCAGTCTACAAGGGTATGTAGACAACACTCTCCCCTCTCGTTGCTATGCATCACCATGATCTTGCGTGTGCGTAGGAATTTTTTTGAAATTACTGCGTTCCCCCAACAGATCTTGCGTAGGTTGGCAAACGTCTCTTCAAATCTTGTACAAGGGTTGCCTTGTCTTTGGTTTTGACCACTATGTCATCCATATAAGCTTCCATATTTCTATGTAGCTGGGGCTCAAAACCAATTTGGAACGCCCTTGCGAATGTCGAGCCAGCACTCTTCAACCCGAAAGGCATCCGTAAAAAGCAACCCGAACACCAGCACTCTAAAGGATGTTTTTGCAGGACATATGTTAGTGGAAACAACACCTATGGGGTCACTGGGATCCCTTCTACAGTTGGCAGGCGCGAGGTTGTGCAAAGAGCGGGCCTGACAGGAAGCACACACATCGTTTACCCAAGTTCGGGCCGCGAAGATGCGTAATACCCAAGTCCTGCTTTGGTATATGTATTAGAGTGTTGTTGTGTTCTTGAGCTAGCTACGGGGTATAACTTGCCCCAAAGGTCCGAATCCTCCTCCTGAACCCTCGGTCCTCCTTTTATAGGCAAAAGGGGTCACCACAGTGGCACACAGGAGGTGGAAATGTGTAAAGTGGATGAGTCTATCCTCTGGCACCGTCGGACAAACGCATTTAATGCGCTGCCGACGTGCCCCCCTTGCTTTATCGGGGACGGCAAGGAAGCACGTCCCAGCTGTCGCCGCCTCGCCTGGTTTTGACATGCGCCCGAGCTGACAAGGCCTTGCGGCGCCACGTTGGCTGGCTGCTGGGCTGGCGCGGTGGTGGAGCCTTCACGAAGGGTCGCATGCCACCATGCAGGTGCTTGCTGAGTCGGTGTAGAGGCCGCCTGTCACCACGCAGGTGCCTGCCCAGCTGGTTGAGCTAGCAGCTGCTTGGGGACGACGGTGGAGTCTTGGCAGGCGCGGGCCAAGCTGTGGCCCTGCTGATGCCCTCCGCATGGGTCTTACCGGGGGCCCGGCAAGGGTCTTGACGTGGCGTTGCAGTCGTCCCCGGCAAGGCGCTTGCCGGGGGTCTTGTGGATTTCCTCGGCTAGGATCCCGCCGAGGGTCGCCGTCTTCTGGTCCTCATCTGATCTCACATGTTTATGATCTTGACGAAGATCTGCATGCCACCACAGAGCACTACAAAAAAAGACACATCAGTGACATTTTGGGCGGAACGAAATTTTTTTCTGTCATACATATGACACTTCTATGATGATAATTGTGACAAAACCCGGTATCGTCGTAGATGTGGTGGGCTCCTACTTCTATGACAAAAAATCATGATAGAAAATGGGCTTTTCATCCTGGGCGGGCCGGAGACGCTGCTCCATGACATTCTTTGGGCCGTCCATGACGGAAAAAACCATGGTTGAAGCGAGGGCGAGGAAAATTTCGGGGAGTTCCCGGTTACGGTGGGAGGTCGGGGGCCGAGCGATGTGTGTTTCTCTCGTACACGTACGCACATGTGTGCGAGGCGTTGGATCTAACTGAACCCGAGCGAGGCATTGGGCTCTAACTGAACCTAAGCGATTGCACTGCAGGCTACGCATTACTAAACCCGAGCGATTGATCGATGGCTGTTAACTGAACTCGATCGAGCGATTCCTTCGCTACTGTTGCTAACTGAAGCTGATCGATGCTGCCTTTGGGATGAACAATGAGCGTTGCGGGGGGGGGGGGGGTTGGATGAACAGTGAGCGGTGACGTTGCCTCTAGATGAACAGGACCCCGTGGTGTGGTGGAGGGCTGGATGAATACTAGACGGTGGAGGGGTGCCCGTGGAGGGGTGGTTGAACAGGACCCCGTGGTGTGGAGGGTTGGATGAACAGTAGACGGTGGAGGGGTGCCCGTGGAGGAGTGGTTGTACAGTAGCCGGTGGAGTAGCGCGCGGTGGAGGTTGGATGAACAAGAGCCCGTGGAGGCTGGAGGAGGTCGACGGTAGCCCGTGAAGGCTGGAGGAGGTCGACGGTGGAGATGAAGAGTATCCCGTGGAGTCTCGTTTTGCGGTACGCCACACCCCTCCCGAAGAACAGGACCCCCGTTTCGACCGTAGGAGGTCCGTTTCATCCGTTTTGCGGTACACCACACCCCTCCCGATCAACAGGACCCCGTTTCGACCGTAGGAGGTCCGTTTCGTCTGTTTTGCGGTACACCACACCCCTCCCGATCAACAGGACCACCGTTTCGACCGTAGGAGGTCCGTTTCCTCCGTTTTGAGGTACGCCACACCCCTCCCGATCAACAGGACCCTGTTCCGAACATAGGAGGTCTGTTTCCTCCGTTGTGAGGTATGCCAGGCCTCGTTTCTTTCGCCTGTTCCGTCCAAGCCCTCCCGATGAACACGACCACGCATTCCATTCCGACCCAGCCGGTGGGCTCCCAAGCGATCCGTTGCCTCCCGATGAACACGACGCATTCCGTTGCCTCCCCATGAACACGACGCATTCTGTTGCCTCCCCATGAACACGACGACGATGTTGTTTCTCCGTTCCGACCCAGCCATGTACACGAGCCCTGGTCGTACGTATGCGCGAGTAGGCGTTCGAGACCCCGCCCGTATGTACACATACGTGGCCGTATTTTCTTTCTTGCACCCTGGCCACTATACGTACGTGTACATGCTACGTGCGCGCCTCTACTACAACACGTACGCGCCTCTACATCCACCAGTATATATGTACGTACACATTCGCGACCAGAATGACAATGCTGCGTACGCTTCAACCAGGTGGGTCCCGACTGTCAGGCACTTCCTTGCCTGCGAAGATGTAGCTGGTGGGTCCCAGCTGTCAGGGGGGCGAATCGTTTTTTTTTGCCCGGACGCACTTCCTTGCGTGCGAAGATGTAGCTGGTGGGTCCCAGCAGTCAGGGGAAATGTAGCTGGTGGACCGTCCAGTGGGTCCCCGCTGTCAGGTGCAGGAATAATTATTTTGCACGTAATAAGGAGGCACTTCCTTGCTACGGTTGTGGACCCAGCTGTCAGCCTCACCATGTACAGTCCATGTCCGATGGAAGCCGTTCCTTGACCACGTTGACCACGCCGCGCCGAGAGCACCAGGGCGGTGGACGATGGCGAGACCTAGGAAGGGGACGACGCGGAGCCGGGGAATACGCGGCAGTGGATGCCCACGCGTTGTAACGCCCCGGGACCGACGCTCCAGATGTCTTCCATGTTTTGCGTGTCAGATGTGTTATTTATTTGATTGTTGCATTCATCATCGCATCCTCCGCATTGCATCGGCACCTCGTTGTCGTCATTGTTTTCAAAGCTTGCATTCATGTGTAGTTGCCGCGTTCCCCCCTCGCCTTCGTTGATCGATCCGAGACCAACCGGGTTCTCGTTTCCCACTTGTTTGACCACCTTATCTCTTTGCATAGCCATGGACTCTCTTTCGCAACCTCGCGCACGTCCGAATACTTACCCGAACCCAACCAGCTCAGTCATCACCGTTGCATTCGGTTCATCCCCAAACATCTATATAATATCTCCGTTTACTCATTTGGACTTTCGAAGCCTATTTTATCTCGACTGTTCGATTTCGATCGGATGATCCAAACTCCCCTCCTTTTCCATATATATAGTCCACCCCTAGTCTATTTTGGACAACCCTAAAAATTCTCCCCTTGTCCCATCCCCCACCGCCGCCACTCTCTACCATCTCCCTCGGGATCACCTCCCGATCCAACCAGCCACCATCCGACCATCCCCCTCCATTTGCGCCGCCACCCAACCACAACACGCCGAAGGCTCCTCCTTCTCGATCCAGCCAACCAGCGCCTTCCACCGATCTCCCAACCAGCCAACCTCCTCCTCCTCTCGATCTATCCTCGCGGCAACCTTCAGATCGAGCAGGAGACTCGGCCTTGTCTCTTGGGGCCGCCGAGCCGCCTGAGTCTCCTTCCAGGACAGATGAGGAACTCCCTGGCCCCGTTGTTCCTCGCCGGATCAGCAGATGGACCTCGCCGCCCTTGCTCAAGGTCGCGCCAGCCGCTCCGAACCGCAGGTCCTCGTCAGCGCGTCTCCTCTCTGTTTCTCACTAGCTCCCGCTGCTGTCTGTAACCGCGTCGTCGCTGTGTTCTTTTACAAGGACTGCACCACCGGGTCGGAACTCAGGAAGTGCTCCTCCGCCGCTGTTGTTCTGCCGGAGCACCGGTGCCGCGGATCCGGCCCTTCGTCCACCTGTCGTCCCCATCTCTAGGCTCCCCTGCAACTTCTGCTGCTGCCTCCTTCCTCTCGTGCGAGACAAGCAAGCGCTTCGTCCTGCTCGATCCTGCCGCGCCCGATGACCGCGCAAGTGAGCGCCCGTCTGCGTCAAGCCAATCGGCCCTGCAGCCGCTGACCTCGTCGGTGAACATTCAGGTCGCCCCATCGCGTCCCTGCCATCTCCCCTGCTGTCTCTCTCCTTCCCTTCCCCTGTTTCTGTCTGAACTCTGTCCTTTCTTCAGTTAACAGCAGCCTCCTTCAAGTTCGCCGACTCAAGCCCCTGCCTCGACTCCTCGTGTCTGGATCCGTTCGCCCTCGCACTTTTCCCGCGGGATCTAGCGTGATCTGGCGGAGAGAGCCCCGCCGCGGCGACCTCCTGCTTCCTGTCGCCATGGACGGGCTGCTGTTTCTGTTCTTCAGAAACGAGCAGCAGCAGCTCGCCCGCCCCTTCACCCGTTAACCGATCCGGCTGCTCACGTGGGCGGCAACCATGGGTCGGCCTCCTCCGCGCCAAGGCCCAGCGCGCCCCTTCGCGGCCTGCCCAGCCTCCTCCCCACCGAACTGGGCCTGGACCATGGTGAGCGCCCCAACGCCTAGCAGTTTCGGCCCTTGTCTTGTTTTTTTTTTCAGATCTGCGTTTTAGCTATTTATCCAGTGATTTACTGTTTTGCAGAAAAACCCTCATACTTCATGCATCTAATAACCTTTCACTCGTGCATCGGAACCTAATAAACTTTATATGAAAAGTGCTTAGAATTTCATCTAGTTTCATAATATGCTACTTTCATCCATGTTATAAATGTTTAAAATGTTTTTTGTTTAATTTTGCATAATGCCATCTTAAAATGATTTATTTCATAACTAATTAACCGTAGCTCCAAATTTAATAAATTATATATGTAAATGGGGTAGAAAAATGCCTAGTTTAACATGGTGCCATTACTTTGCATGTTTAACAACACTAAAATGTGCTTTAGGACAGAACAGTACCAAATCTAAAATATGGACATGAGGATTTTCCGGAATTGTTGTTTGTTGTTCCGGCCTCATTTAAACTTGCCTAAATAGTTAGTTTACTTATGCTTCACCCCTTGCCATGTTTAATTATATTTAATATTGTTGGGTACATAACCAAGAGCGAACTAAATATTTGAATGTGGTGTTTCGTCAATATGCAACTCGTGGCATATTGAGCTCCACTTAATTTGTAGTGTTGTTTGTTGCACTTTGCCAGGCCATGCTCATTAAACCGGACATGCATCATACTTGATTGTGCATCATGCCATGTTTATGTGATGGTTGTTTACTATGTTCCTTGTTTCTTTCCGGGTTGCTTCTCTCGTTAGCTTCGGTTTCGTTCCGGAGTTGTGAGGTTTCGTTTGACTACATCCGTTTGTCTTCTTCATGGACTCATTCTTCTTCCTAGCGGGATCTCAGGCAAGATGACCATACCCTCGAAATCACTTCTATCTTTGCTCGCTAGTTGCTCGCTCTTTTGCTATGCCTATGTTGCGATACCTACCACTTGCTTATCATGCCTCCCATATTGTTAAACCAAGCCTCTAACCCACCTTGTCCTAGCAAACCGTTGTTTGGCTATGTTACCGCTTTGCTCAGCCTCTCTTATAGCGTTGTTAGTTGCAGGTGAAGATGAAGTTTGTTCCTTGTTGGAACATGGAGATGTTGTTCCTTGTTGAAACATGTTTACTTGTTGGGATATCACAATATATCTTATTTAATTAATGCATCTGTATACTTGGTAAAGGGTGGAAGACTCGGCCTTGTGCCTGGTGTTTTGTTCCACTCTTGCCATCCTAGTTTCCGACATATCGGTATGATGTTCCCGTTTTGCGTTCCTTACATGTTTGGGTGATTTATGGGACCCCCTTGACAGTTCGCTTTGAATAAGACTCCTCCAGCAAGGCCCAACATTGGTTTTACCATTTGCCACCTAAGCCTTTTCCCCTTGGGTTCTGTAGACTCAAGGGTCATCTTTATTTTAACCCCCGGGCCAGTGCTCCTTCGAGTGTTGGTCCAAACCGTCAGCCGCCGGTGGCTGCCAGGGGCAACTCTGGGCTCGCCTACCGGAAGTTTGGACAATCCGGTGTGCCCTGAGAACGAGATATGTGCAGCTCCTATCGGGATTTGTCGGCACATTGGGCGGCTTTGCTGGTCTTGTTTTACCATTGTCGAAATGTCTTGTAGCCGGGATTCCGAGACTGATCGGGTCTTCCCGGTAGAAGGAATATCCATCGTTGACCGTGAGAGCTTATAATGGGCTAAGTTGGGACACCCCTGCAGGGTATTATCTTTCGAAAGCCGTGCCCGCGGTTATGAGGCAAATGGGAATTTGTTAATGTCCGGTTGTAGAAAACCTGAAGTTGACCTTAATTAAAATACACCAACCGCGTGTGTAACCGTGATGGTCTCTTCTCGCCGGAGTCCGGGAAGTGAACACGGTGTTGGAGTTATGATTGACGTAGGTTGTTCTAGGATCACTTCTTGATCATAGTTGTTCGACCGTGCTTTTACCTTCTCTTCTCGCTCTCATTTGCGTATGTTAGACACCAGATATGCTAGTCGCTTGCTGCAGCTCCACCTCACTACCTTCTCCTACCCATAAGCTTAAATAGTCTTGATCTCGCGGGTGTGAGATTGCTGAGTCCCCGTGACTCACAGATAATTCCAAAACCAGTTTGCAGGTGCCGATGAAACCGTGCAGGTGACGCACCCGAGCTCAAGGAGGAGCTCGATGTAGATCTTGTTCATTGTGTTGTTTCGTTTCAGTTTATCAGTAGTGGAGCCCAGTTGGGACGATCGGGGATCTGTGTAGCATTTGGGGTAGTCTTCTTTTATTTTGGTTCCGTAGTCGGACCTTGATTGTATCTGTATGATGTAATGCGTTACTCATGTATTGTGTGAAGTGGCGATTGTAAGCCAACTATGTATCTCTTCCCCTTATGTATTACATGGGTTGTGTGAAGATTACCTCACTTGCGACATTGCTTTCAATGCGGTTATGCCTCTAAGTCGTGCTTCTACACGTGGGAGATATAGCCGCATCGAGGGCGTTACAAGTTGGTAATCAGAGCCTTCCCCGACCTTAGGAGCCCCCACTGATTGATCGTTTTTAGCGGCTGAGTTGTGTCTAGAAAAATGTTTTGAGTCGTTTAGGAATTGTGTATCGGAGAGTTTAGGAATTCTTTTTACTTCCCAGTCTCCCCATCGCTCTGGTAAGGCATCCTGACGTAGAGTTTTGACTCTTCTCTTCTCAAATTTCAAAAAAAAAATTAGGATCACGCGGGTATCTTGGAATCGTTTCGATGGTTTTATGATGAGAACATTGTCTTGGTGCCTCCTGTCAGGGGTTTAGTGGAAGTGTCCCGGGGAGTTGAGCTCCGAGGTGTTGTCGTCACAATTTTATCGTTGCAGTTCTGGAATACCTGAGCTTTACCGACATCGAAACCTCTTTTGTACAGTTGTTAGTGAGATAACCCCGATAACCCAGTACTGGGGCGAGTTCGGTAGTATTGCCATAACTCGTATAATGGATGCTTTTCGAAGGTTGAGGTAAACGATTTCCGAAGGTTTCTTGGTTATGTGTTGAAGGATGGATACAGCTGGATCTAGGTATTGTTAGTCTGGGTGATATATTTTGTGTCCCCTATATCCCCAACACCTGATTGCATAACCAGAAAGTTTCGGGAGTTTATAAGTGGGAATTCAAGTAGCTCCTAGAATATCTTTCCAACAGACACATGATACGATATGGGATCCATCATATGTTTGTTTCTGGCTTATTCTGCAAGCAAATCCTTTGTTTTTGTTTTGTTTTGTGGTATTTGAGTTGTTTCATTGTCAAGTGTTGATTCCATACCTTTTCTAAGTGGTGTTCTCATATTCCTATGTGGATACTAATCCTTCTTGATCATCGAGGTTGCCATCTTAATACTATTTTCAACCGGTGCGTTTCTCTTCGAGATGATCCCATCATTCTCCCCATCCGCAAGATCTATTCTAAGTTTTCTCAACGGTGTTTGTTTCATCCGTCCCAAGTCGTCTTTGTTTTTCCCACCCTCCCACCCTTTTCTTCAAGGACTCAGATTTCTCAAATAAGTATCCTTTTTATTGATGGGAAGTCTCTCCATTCTTTTCCGTCAATGTTCTTATCCGGTGATTTCCCATGAAGATACTAACGGAGCTTCAAGTTTATCATTCTTCATTCTTTTCTTCTCCGGTGGATTCAATTCAAGCTTTGTCAATCATATCTTTTCCTCGTTTCAAATGTTTTTCTCATACCGGTGCACCTCTTAATCATCCACTTCTCGCAATTCAATTGTTACGGAGTGATGAAGACATCTAAGAAGATTCGTTTCCATTCTCAATCCGTTCAAGGTATTTTGAGGTTCTTATCTCAGTCAAGCCATTTAATTCAACCGGTGTAATCTCTCTTTTCAAGCAATTCTTTCTACGGTGTTTCTTTTGAGTGGGCCCTAACCCACAGGTCTTTTCCCAGGATCTTACCTGACTCTTGTAATTTTCCCGGAGTTATTCTCAAATTCTTTTCCGATTTTGATGTAAGAATGAATTATCATCAATCAAATGTGTTTCTCCAAGATCTTTCAAATTCTTTTCATCGTTGGTTCAACCTTTATATTCTTCATCCTGGAGTGCCTCAACAATTCATGGTGGTGTTTCTCATCGTCATTCTGAAAATTTGTAGACCCAAGAAGAGTTCCTCTTATATCCTTACCTGTTCTTCCAAAGATTCATGGTTCTAGCTTGATGCCATCCTCTCATAATTGTTTTCAATTGTGAGAATTCTTTTCACCCATCCGTAGCAATTCAGGAGTCTTTTCAGTTTGATTCTCCAGAGCCCATCTTCTCAGAATTATTCATTCAAGCTTTTAGCTCTCGTTCTCCAAATCTTACAAGTGCATCATTCAAATATCCTCTAATCAGTTCATGATCTCTTTGTTCTCATGTATCTAAATTCTGTCAGGTGTCTTTATTCGTTTTCTAATTCTTCCCGGTGAATGGTGTCTTTGCTACTTTCATTTCCGATTCTTACGGTGGTTCGTTCAAGAGTTCTCTTCCTTCATTATCATATAGATTCATTCGTTCTTTCAAATTTAACCGGTGGTTCGTTGAAAACCTTCCCAAGTTTGCGCCATATCGATCTTAATCCTTTCTACAAGAATAAGTAGTGTGCCAAATCCGTCGCTTATCATCAATTTAAATTGGTGAAGGATACGCATAACATAATTCTTGTTCTTGTTTCTTCCAAGTGATTAATTCCTTCTTTCGGAGTTTGTTCATGATGAATAAATTCTCGGTTTCAATTGTTTCATCTTTTCTTTTCCCGGAGTTCCAAGCTCTCATCACCACGAAGCTCCATCTAAATCATCGCAAGGCTTCACCTTGTGTTTTGAACTTCTCTTTCTTTCTATCATCCTTTTATTACCGGAGTTCTTCATGGAGGCTCTACATGGTGGTTCATCAAGGATTCCTTTCATTCTCGTTTTGTTCTTCAAGATTTCTCTCGGAGTTAAGATCCGCCAAGCTATACTCTAAAATAAACATGGTGTTCAACACATGTTTTGTCCTGAGGAGTTCAAGTTTTCTTCATCTTGCATTCCGAAGTGCAATTCGTTCTACCTTATCTTTTGAGGTGGTGTTATGTCATTGTTGATAATTTCCCTTCATGTTTCATGATTCACAAGTTTTCAAGAGTGACATATCTAAATCCATCATTTTATCTTCGATCAAGAAATCTTTTCAACCTATCAATCCCTCCATTGGAGTTATCTTGGTATAGATTTCACCTAAACCCTTTCCTTAAGGGTTGTTGCTATTTGTGGTGATCATGCATGACCCAAGCTTGCTCTTTATCCTCTTGGTGGAAGAAGTTTTCATCTCTTCATTGATCTCAAGCAAGCAATTGTTTTCGTTAGTGGCAGATTTTCACCTCAAGTTTTGAGATGTCTCAATAAGCCCACGAGGATCATATCCTTTCATTGTTGGTTTTCCAACAACTCCATTTTAACCTTCTTGAAAGGATGCTTTCCAAATTCAATTGTGGTTGAAGTTGTCATTTCTTCTCCATTCCTTCATTCCAATGATCTATCTTCTATTTTTTCTTTCGGAGGCATTGTGATGTTGCTCTCTTCGACCCACCATATTGTTTTGTCAATACCATGTCCTTTTCCTTGCTAATCCATTTAACCGGAGTGTTGTGTCATCCCTTCAAGTTCTTTTCTTCTTATCAAGTCTTGCATCTCTTTTATACCGGAGTGTTGTCCGAATTTGTTCTTCCTTATTCCTTGTTTTTCTCGTTTCAACCAGAGTTCTTCCGATTCCTCTGGTCCGTGAAGCTCTTGTTTCATGACATTCAACCTACAAGGTTCTTGTATTGTTCCTTGTTCCTCTTTGATAACGGAGTGCTTGCAATCTCGTCATCTCCATTGTATTCTTTCGTTTAATTTGTTTAACCTCTCATGGTTCGTGGTTTCACTCGTTTGCCAAAGAAGCAACTTTGTTTTACCTCTGCCTCTCCCGTTTTCCCTCCGGTGCCATCCTAGATCTCGGGACGAGATCCTCTTGTAGTGGTGGAGTGTTGTAACGCCCCGAGACCGACGCTCCAGATGTCTTCCGTGTTTTGCATGTCAGCTGTGTTATTTATTTGTTTGTTGCATTCATCATTGCATCATCCCCATTGCATCGGCACCTCGTTGACGTCATTGTTTTTAAAGCTTGCATTCGTTCATAGTTGCCGCGTTCCCTCCTCACCTTCGTTGATCGATCCGAGACCAACCGGGTTCTCGTTTCCCTCTTGTTTGACCACCTTATCTCTTTGCATAGCCATGGACTCTCTTTCACAACCTCGCGCATGTCCGAATACTTACCCGAACCCAACCTGCTCAGTCATCACCGTTGCATTCGGTTCATCCCCAAACATCTATATAATATCTCCGTTTACTCATTTGGACTTTCGAAGCCTATTTTATCTCGACTGTGTGATTTCGATCGGATGATCCAAACTCCCCTCCTTTTCCATATATATAGTCCACCCCTAGTCTATTTTGGACAACCCTAAAAATTCTCCCCTTGTCCCATCCCCTGCCGCCGCCACTCTCTACCATCTCCCTCGGGATCCCCTCCCGATCCAACCAGCCACCATCCGACCATCCCCCTCCATTTGCACCGCCACCCAACCACAGCAAGCCGAAGCCTCCTCCTTCTCGATCCAGCCAACCAGCGCCTTCCACCGATCTCCCAACCAGCCAACCTCCTCCTCCTCTCGATCTATCCTCGCGGCCACCTTCAGATCGAGCAGGAGACTTGGCCTCGTCTCTTGGGGCCGCCGAGCCGCCTGAGTCTCCTTCCAGGACAGACGAGGAACTCCCTGACCCCGTTGTTCCTTGCCGGATCAGCAGATGGACCTCGCCGCCCTTGCTCAAGGTCGCGCCAGCCGCTCCGAATCGCAGGTCCTCGTCAGCGCGTCTCCTCTCTGTTTCTCACTAGCTCCCGCTGCTGTCTCTAACCGCGTCGTCGCCGTGTTCTTTTACAAGGACTGCACCACCGGGTCGGAACTCAGGAAGTGCTCCTCCGCCGCTGTTGTTCTGCCAGAGCACCGGTGCCGTGGATCCGGCCCTTCGTCCGCCTGTCGTCCCCATCTCTAGGATCCCCTGCAAGTTTTGCTGCCGCCTCCTTCCTCTCGTGCGAGATAAGCAAGCGCTTCGTCCTGCTCGATCCTGCCGCGCCCGATGACCGCGCAAGTGAGCGCCCGTCTGCGTCAAGCCAATCGGCCCTGCAGCCGCTGACCTCGTCGGTGAACATTCAGGTCGCCCCATCGCGTCCCTGCCATCTCCCGTGCTGTCTCTCTCCTTCCCTTCCCCTGTTTCTGTCTGAACTTTGTCCTTTCTTCAGTTAACAGCAGCCTCCTTCAAGTTCGCCGACTCCAGCCCCTGCCTCGACTCCTCCTGTCTGGATCCGTTCGCCCTCGCTCTTTTCCCGCGGGATCTGGCGTGATCCGGCGGAGAGAGCCCCGCCGCGGCGACCTCTTGCTTCCTGTCGCCATGGACGGGCTGTTGTTTCTGTTCTTCAGAAATGAGCAGGAGCAGCTCGCCCGCCCCTTCGCCCGTTAACTGATCCGGCTGCTCACGTGGGCCGCAACCATGGGTCGGCCTCCTCCGCGCCAAGGCCCAGCGCGCCCCTTCGCGGCCTGCCCAGCCTCCTCCCCACCGAACTGGGCCTGGACCATGGTGAGCGCCCCAACGCCTAGCAGTTTCGGCCCTTGTCTTGTTTTTTTTTCAGATCTGTGTTTTAGCTATTTATCCAGTGATTTACTGTTTTGTAGAAAAACCCTCATACTTCATGCATCTAATAACCTTTCACTCGTGCATCAGAACCTAATAAACTTTATATGAAAAGTGCTTAGAATTTCATCTAGTTTCATAATATGCTACTTTCATCCATGTTAAAAATGTTTAAAATGTTGTTTGTTTAATTTTGCATAATGCCATGTTAAAATGATTTATTTTGTAACTAATTAACCGTAGCTCCAGATTTAATAAATTATATATGTAAATGGGGTAGAAAAATGCCTAGTTTAACATGGTGCCACTACTTTGCATGTTTAACAACACTAAAATGTGCTTTAGGACAGAACAGTACCAAATCTAAAATATGGACATGAGGATTTTCCGGAATTGTTGTTTGTTGTTCCGGCCTCATTTAAATTTGCCTAAATAGTTAGTTTACTTATGCTTCACCCCTTGCCATGTTTAATTATATTTAATATTGTTGGGTACATAACCAAGAGCGAACTAAATATTTGAATGTGGTGTTTCGTCAATATGCAACTCGTGGCATGTTGAGCTCCACTTAATTTGTAGTGTTGTTTGTTGCACTTTGCCAGGCCATGCTCATTAAACCGGACATGCATCATACTTGATTGTGCATCATGCCATGTTTATGTGATGGTTGTTTACTATGTTCCTTGTTTCTTTCCGGGTTGCTTCTCTCGTTAGCTTCGGTTTCGTTCCGGAGTTGTGAGGTTTCGTTCGACTACGTCTGTTTGTCTTCTTCATGGACTCGTTCTTCTTCCTAGCGGGATCTCAGGCAAGATGACCATACCCTCGAAATCACTTCTATCTTTGCTCGCTAGTTGCTCGCTCTTTTGCTATGCCTATACTGCGATACCTACCACTTGCTTATCATGCCTCCCATATTGTTAAACCAAGCCTCTAACCCACCTTGTCCTAGCAAACCGTTGTTTGGCTATGTTACCGCTTTGCTCAGCCTCTCTTATAGCGTTGTTAGTTGCAGGTGAAGATGAAGTTTGTTCCTTGTTGGAACATGGAGATGTTGTTCCTTGTTGAAACATGTTTACTTGTTGGGATATCACAATATATCTTATTTAATTAATGCATCTGTATACTTGGTAAAGGGTGGAAGACTCGGCCTTGTGCCTGGTGTTTTGTTCCACTCTTGCCACCCTAGTTTCTGTCATATCGGTATTATGTTCCCGGATTTTGCGTTCCTTACACGGTTAGGTGATTCATGGGACCCCCTTGACAGTTCGCTTTGAATAAGACTCCTCCAGCAAGGCCCAACATTAGTTTTACCATTTGCCACCTAAGCCTTTTTCCCTTGGGTTCTGCAGACTCAAGGGTCATCTTTATTTTAACCCCCGGGCCAGTGCTCCTTTGAGTGTTGGTCCAAACCGTCAACCGCCGGTGGCTACCAGGGGCAACTCTGGGCTCGCCTACCGGAAGTTTGGACAATCTGGTGTGCCCTGAGAACGAGATATGTGCAGCTCCTATCGGGATTTGTCGGCACATCAGCCGGTTTTGCTGGTCTTGTTTTACCATTGTCGAAATGTCTTGTAGCCGGGATTCCAAGACTTACCGGGTCTTCCCGGTAGAAGGAATATCCTTCGTTGACCGTGAGAGCTTATAATGGGCTAAGTTGGGACACCCCTGCAGGGTATTATCTTTCGAAAGCCGTGCCCGCGGTTAAGAGGCAGTTGGGAATTTATTAATGCCCGGTTGTAGAAAACCTGAAGTTGACCTTAATTAAAATACACCAACCGCGTGTGTAACCGTGATGGTCTCTTCTCGGCGGAGTCCGGGAAGTGAACACGGTGTTGGAGTTATGATTGACGTAGGTTGTTCTAGGATCACTTCTTGATCATAGTTGTTCGACCGTGCTTTTGCCTTCTCTTCTCGCTCTCATTTGCGTATGTTAGACACCAGATATGCTAGTCGCTTGCTGCAGCTCCACCTCACTACCTTCTCCTACCCATAAGCTTAAATAGTCTTGATCTCGCGGGTGTGAGATTGCTGAGTCCCCGTGACTCACAGATACTTCCAAAACCAGTTTGCAGGTGTCGATGAAACCGTGCAGGTGATGCACCCGAGCTCAAGGAGGATCTCGATGTAGATCTTGTTCATTGTGTTGTTTCGTTTCAGTTGATTAGTAGTGGAGCCCAGTTGGGACGATCGGGGATCTGTGTAGCATTTGGGGTAGTCTTCTTTTATTTTGGTTCCGTAGTCGGACCTTGATTGTATCTGTATGATGTAATGATTTACTCATGTATTGTGTGAAGTGGCAATTGTAAGCCAACTATGCATCTCTTTCCCTTATGTATTACATGGGTTGTGTGAAGATTACCTCACTTGCGACATTGCTTTCAATGCGGTTATGCCTCTAAGTCGTGCTTCGACACGCGGGAGATATAGCCGCATCGAGGGTGTTACACGCGTAGAGGAGTACGAGGGTTCACTGGTTCGCTGCGTTGTGAAGCTGCTGTCGCCGCAGAATAAAATGGGGTGTCGGTGATTAGAGGGATGGCCTGGCCAGCGGTTGGAGTAGTAGGGGGTGATGATGCCTCCGCCGCATCGCAGCCGGCCACGGGAGGCAGGAGCCCGAGGCACGACTGGCGCTGGTTTGGGCGGCTGGAGCAAGAAGAGCAGAGGTTGAAGAAGCACTACGGCCGTTAGATGGACATCGTACGGTCACTGGAGCTAGAATCGTGCATATTGACTAAGTTGACAAAGCCCTCCGTCCCCGTCAACTTAGTAGGCCCACAAGTCAGCCTGCCACTATACTAGGTCCCAGCTAAAAGGGGGAGTATTCATTTTTTTGTGCGTAATAAGGAGGCACTTCCTTGCGTGCGAAGATATAGCTGGTGGGTCCGAGCTGTC
Organism: Aegilops umbellulata; assembly: GCA_032464435.1. Classification (NCBI taxonomy): domain Eukaryota; kingdom Viridiplantae; phylum Streptophyta; class Magnoliopsida; order Poales; family Poaceae; genus Aegilops; species Aegilops umbellulata. The sequence continues at coordinate 150,371,394 of CP136058.1, read as the reverse complement.
AACGGCGATAACTTTTTTTCACGAAATACAGAGGCCCTTTCGGTGGGTCCCTGATGTCAGGTGGAGGAATCATTATTTTGCGCGTAATAAGGAGGCATTTCCTTGCATCCGGCCGTGGACCCAGCTGTCGGCCTCTCCATATACAGTCCACTTCAGATGCATGTCGGTCGTTGACCACGTTGACCAGGCCGCGCCGAGAGCACCAGGGTGGTGGACGACGGCGAGGCCTAGGAAGGTAACGATGCGGAGGCAGGGAAGACTCGGCAGTTGTTTCCCACGCAGAGGGGAGTACGACTGTACGAGGGTTCACTGGTTCATCTGCCACCGCCGGAGAATAACAGCAGGTGTGGGTGAGTAGAGGGATGGCTAGGGGCGGTGAGGCCTGCGCGGCAGCCGAGCCGACTGCGGGGAGGAGGGAGCCGGCAGTCCCGCCGGCGCTTGTTTGAGCGGCTGGAGCAGGAAGAGCAGAGATTGAAGAAGCACGACGGCCGTTGGATGGCCATCCAACAGTCACTGCTTGTGCGTCAACCTTTTTTTTGTAAAGCCTCAAATCTGTGGAAAACAACATACAACCCATCTGCCATTATTTCTAATAATTTACAGCCCATTTGCTAATTATTAAGGGTTTTTTGAGCCCATATTCTTTTTGTTAGCATTACAACCCATATTGTGGCCGCGGTTAAAAAATTATACAAAATTTTGCATATTTCGGTGCGGTCCGAACTGCTTTTAATCCCGAAATTTCGAATCACATTCAAACTGATTTTAAAATAAATGTATATCAATATAAAATCCAACAAATTCTCCACGCATAAAAATTAATGTAATTTAAAATCTTGAAATAAAAAAAAAGATATTTGAAACTAATTGCCGGTTTGATTGTTTTAAAAATGTACAGCCCATTTCTCATTACTGATGGGCCATTTTCTCGGCCAGCCAAATGAAATCTCTCCACGTCTTGAAAGATTTGCAACCCAAGAGGCCTGACAAAGCGACTTACTTGGCAAATCACAAAAAAACTGGGCTGTAGCCGTGGACCCAGCTGTCAGCCTCTCCACGTACAGTACTCTTCCGATGGAAGTCGTTCCTTGACCACGTTGACGATGCCGCACGGAGAGCACCACGGCGGTGGACGATGGCGAGGCCTAGGAAGGGGACGATGCGGAGTCGGGGAAGACGCGACAGTGGAAGCTCGCGCGAAGAGGAGTACGAGGGTTCACTGGTTCGGCTGCGTTGTGAGGCTGCCGTCGCCGCAGGGCCTGGCCAGCGGTGGGAATAGTAGGGGGCAGTGAGGCCTCCGCGGCAGCACAGACGGCCACGGGAGGCAGGAGCATGCGGCATGACCGGCGGTGCTTTGGGAGGCTAGAGCAAGAAGACTAGAGGGTGAAGAAGCACTACGGCCGTTGGATGGACATCGTACGATCACTGGAGCTAGAATCGTTCATATTGACTAAGTTCACAGAGCCCTTCGTCCCCGTCAACTTAGTAGGCCCACAAGTCAGCTTCCCACCAAGGTGGGTCCCAGCTAGCCGGGGGAGTATTCATTTTTTGTGTGTAATAAGGAGGCACTTCCGGTGGGTCCGAGCTGAAAGCGGGGGGAATGTTTTTTCGCGAAATACGGTGGCCCGTCAGGTGGGTCCTAGCAGTCAGGGGGAAAACGTTTTTTTCGCAAAATACGGTGGCCCATCTAGTGGGTCCCTGCTGTCAGTTGGAGGAATCATTATTTTCCGCGTAATAAGGAGGCACTTACTTGCTACAGCTGTGGACCCAGCTGAGACTCTCCACGTACAGTATACTTCCGATGGAAGTCGTTCCTTGATCGCTTTGTCCTCGCCGCATTCCGTTGCATGCATGCGTCCATGGGCGTGGTGCGTCCCCACTATCGGCCTCTCACGTACAGTCATCTTCCGATGACTCTCTGTTGTTGACCATGTTGACCACACCATGCCGAGCGCACCCAGAATGGAACGACCCGAAGATGGGGAAGGCGGGGCAGTGGAGTCGCAGATGGAGAGGAGTGGGAAACTTCACTGGTTCAGGTGCGCGGTAGCACAGCGGCGATGCCGCCCATGGGAGACAGGAGCAAGAACAGAGGTTGAAGAAGGAGCACGGCTGTTGGATTAGCATCCAACAGTCCAGCTGCTAGAATCATTTGTTGATTAAGTTGACAAAGCCGTGCATACACGTCCGCTTAGTAGGCCCACAAGATTGTCACCAAATCTGACGGGTCCCAGCTGTCAACGGGATGAATAATTTTTTTCACAAAACAAGGAGGCACTTCCTTCCGTGCGAATATACAGCCGATGGGTCCCAGCTGTCAGGTGGAGGAAACATTTTTTTCAGCTTAATAAGGAGGAACTTTCCTTGCGTGCGATCATGGACCTCGTGGGTCCCAGCCGTCAGGCTCTCCACGTACAGTCCTCTTCCGATGACTCTCGTTTGTTGACCACGCCGCACCGAACACAGCGAGGCGGTGGACGATGGCGAGGCCCCGGACGAGAACGACTCGGAGATGGGAAAACACGGCAGTGGAGTCACAGATTGAGAGGAGGAGAAGGGTTATAACTAGTTCTGTTGCGGCGTGGGGCTGTAGTCTGTTGAGAATAATAGGAGGTGTCGAGGGGTGGAGGGATAGCCTGGCCGGCGGTGGGGTAGCACTTCGCAGCGATGCGTGCTAAGCAGAGCCGCTAGCCGCCGGAAGCCGGAGCATGCGGTCCCGGCGACGCTGGAGGAAGAAGACGAGAGATTGAAGGTGCATGCGGGCCGTTGGATATAAATCCAATGGCTATGGATGACACAATCATTTGTTGACCAAGTTGACAATGCCCTGCGTAGGCTTCGACCTATTGGCCCACATGTCAGCCTACAAAAATGTGGCATATATTTAACCCATGTTTTCTAGAATGTACAGTCCATTTGCTGGGCTGGGTGAACAAATAATTTCACGTCAATCAGGCCCATTTATACTTTCTAAGAAATCCCAGCCCATTTGCACTTCCTTGAAATACACGTATTAGGTGGGCTCGTTATATATATAGTGTTATGTTAGAAGGAGCAATTAATATCAAAGAATAAGCCGGAGAGGCACATTATATATATATATATAATTAAGAAATTAGCGAGTTATTGCTCAAAATAAAAATGAGCGTGTTATTATTAAATTGGTCCTTAAAATCTTCGCAAGCTTTTGTACGCAATCACCAGGATTTTCCTTGCCAACTTGTGTTAAACATTTACTTTTATAAGTTAATAACACGTGGGATTTTTTATAATGTATATATATGTCTCTATAAAGTATACGACAATAGTAATAATATAAATATATATAATGGGGTTAGAAGGGAAAAGATAAGTTGGACACAACATTACTTTTATAAGAGACCTGCGTTTTATACCCCACAGTAGGCATACTAACAAGTTCACACACAAAATCAACAGAAAAGGTAAACATTCATATCAAACTCAGGTTCACAGGACACGTTCATATTCATAGCCAACATTCACTATCAACAACTGAAAAGATTCATATATACACAAGCTCAGCATATCTATGCATCAAAATGATTGATAGATCACACGACAATATTCATACATAATTCACAAAAAGATTCAGATATACACATGTTTAGCATGTTTATGCATCCAAATGATTGAGATCACAACCAATATGATCCATGGACGAAGTTTAATTACCTAGGGTACAGACTGGTAAATGGTGTTCAATCGGAGGTACTTCTTGCTAAAATTAGTTCTTGTACGAGTAAACTTTCGAGTACATCAGAGGCAACACAAACAATATGAACTTTGCTTGTAGGTTTATCCTCAAATAGTGGCCTCATGCCGAGGAAGGTTTGAGCAACATGGCCACTACTTTCATCCAACTAGTTTACTGGCTCATCTTGGTCCTGTATCTCGCCAAAATTCTACATTGCAGACGAGAAAGGAGGCGGTTGAGAAAATGAACCACCCAAATTTTTGTGCAGTTCAACTGAAATGGAGCATCCTTGGCGTGCAGACTGATTAAGTGCCAGATGAATATACGCGCCAACCAACTTGTTTGGAATCTTTAGACTCCATGCCATATAGTTCGCTACCATATGTGCCAATAACCAAAAGGCACAAGTTGGGACCAAAGACTGGACTGCGTTTTTCTGGGCTATGCACCAAGCAATATTTTTGGCGTTCACTCTCCTAATACTTGGATTTTGGACAATTGGTTGACGCCGGTTGATACTCGAATGAATATAGGCACTTCTTGTCAACATCGATTCTTGTCTGAGTGAACTTTGGAGTACATAGCAGCAGCATAAGTACCTGTCCATCTGATCATTTTGTGCAGTTCTACCGAAATCACCTGATGTAATGATTTCCCTGTGAGTTCAGGCTCCAAATTACTCCTTTATGAAATCGACAAACAGTAGCACAATACAAAATTACCAATACATATGACAGGCACAATAATCAGGATAAAGACCAATACCAACCTGTGTGAGGTAGCATATCAATTACTATTTCCTTTGACTGGAAGCCGAGATAAGCCAAGCGACTGACAGCAAAGGAAGAAAGCAAGCGGAGATTAGCGACTAATAGGAAAGGACGGAAGCTGTCGAGGCAATGAAGCACCCAAAGTTTTTCTGCAGTTCCACCAAAATCGAGCACCCCTGTTGGCACATATATTGAGAGAGTGAGATTACTGTAATAGTGGGACTAGTTGATGAAACATACCCTAACAAATAGAAGCACCCTCATTATCTTAATTGGTAAAGTTAGCAACATAGTATTCTGGCTTAAAGAGAGGTATTAGTTTATTTAATCAGTGCCAGTTAGCTCAACTCAACACTCAAAGCATTGCCATTTATCATAGGTTGCAAAAATTTAACGTGCAAAGATAAATGAGTTGCTCATGACAGTAGCACGATACAAATAGAGATGACAACAAACTAATATGGATGAAGGCCTTAGGCCCGTGCCAACATGAGAAAAAAAGCTTATTCATGTAGTCCCATAAGAGATGATAAAGCACTCACTGGAATCACACAATAGTATATATTTTTGTGCACTTCAAATGTATGGTTGAAATCACTCTTGTTTACCAGTGCTGAGATAATATCGGAAGATTATCAAGAACTTCCAGCAGAGTTAAAGCACTGGCTGGGATGCAGTTCATTGTATTGTCTTGTGTAGTTCCACTAAAATGTATGATTGGCACAACATGATCCCTGTTTGCACAAGTAGGAAAAAGGTGAAACCTTCATTAGCTTAGTGAGAAAGGATAGGAAGACATTAGAATATTAGTCAAATAGTAGCATCAAATTCATGATGGACAATACGCAAAACATTGCCTCATTGAACCAATGGCAATAAATTCACATGCAAAACAATAGCACTATTATGTCATGACACTAATAATATTCGCTCCCTGCTCCACCACATGATTCACCTCCATAGACAAACATACACACATACATGATTCAGCATAGGGTCCTACTAAAGATCTGTTTAACTCCAACAGGAAAATTAGGCAGTAATAAATTAGTGGTACTTAAGTACTCCTAATTAATTAAGTGAGACAGCAGAAGTGGAAGGGCTCCCTGGAGGATCGTCTCACATGTAAGGTAGTCATTGCCGGAGCCCTTGAATGGCCTCGACTGAGGCCTCTGGCTTCAGCAAGATCGCCTTGGCACTGTTTCTTCTTCTTATTCTTCCTCTTCATGCTCTGTTTCTCTTTATCCTCACCAGTTGGTGAAACCAAGTACATGATTGGCCTTCTAATTCAAAATTGGTCTTGTCAGTGAGGGAGTACAAGTGTACTAGTAAAAAACAACATTATTTTCTCATGGCAGTCAGAAAATAGAGATGAACACATGAATTAAATATCATTCTAACCTAAAGGAAGGTTATGGCGCCAATATGGATGATGAGGATTGGAACACAGATCTCCCTTTGTGCAGTTCCACCAAAATGAACCAACTGTTCCATTCTGACATTCCAGTTAAACAGCACAAAAGTCACTTCTTTTAAGAGTTTTGTGCAGGGCACCAAAAGGTCACAACAGCAACCAGGTGAATTGGATATCCCTGTTTGCACAAAAAGGCACATAGGAAACAGTCAGAGTCTCAAACAATTACAGGCAAAAACATTTGGCTAAACTTGTCATGGCTTATAACAGTGGCATGGCTTCATTTTTACTAGGGACATTAGATTAAGAACAGCTAAGGCTACGTTCGGTTCACAGGTTTGGTGCAGGATTTTCATAGGAACACAATTCCTATGGTATTCTTTCCCTTCCAACCGTTCGGAACACGGGAAAGGTGAATAGTGTTTCATAGGAAAGCTGGTCTGGTAGTACTGATTTCATAGGATTAGAAACATCCACGCGCTGCTCATTTTTTGGGCGGAAGCCCGAGGCAGGCACTCGTTGCCATGCGTTAAACAGGCTGTTGTGCTGTGTTTTAAAAAAATCAACCTATGTGTGGTACGTGAGGTGAGGACAAAAGTAGTCACTGTGCAACTGAATAAACAAATAGCATCTCATACTGCCAGGCATGCTACTCTAAAAAATCAAATATGTACATTTCGTAGTCCATCCGAACACATTCTCTTGAGAGTTTCCTCCGGTTTGCTGTTCCATAGTTTTATACCTGCATTCCTTTCCTATTCCTCTATTTTCATCAAGACCTATGTTTTCTACCCCTTTATTCCGAACGGAGCCTAAATATTTGGTATAAGGGCATGGGACAGTGGGCGCACCAGCAGTCGAGCCCCATGTACGTAAACAGGGGCATAAAGTGGTGATTCATAGTTTGTTGCCCCGAGAAACAAACATCCAAGAAACATATCTGGGTTGGTCCCATTTTTTTCACTCTAGCCACCTACTCCTATGTGTGGATAGCAAATCTAGTCCTGGTCATACCTCTGTGTACAGCGTTACCCCTATATTTCCCTTTTCGACCAAGAGACCGGATGGATGACCAGTCTGTACTACTTTCACCCCCTTTCCTTCCTGTTTGTACCAAGTCCGGTGTACATACTAAATTCCCCCACCCCCACTTTATTTCTTGTTTGAACCAAGTACTACAAGATTCGACTCCATGAAGTAGCTTTACCTCTAACAATAGAAGAAAAATATATGTGATGTTGGACCATCCGATCGAGAGGGGCAGAGAGGTAGAAAATGATGCACATGCAGCGACGTAGGGAGCTGGGGAAGTAGAGCTAAGGCGGTTTCGAACGAAGATATACCTGAAGGTCGTCAGGATGTGGATAGGTGGGCGGCGGGAGGCCGGATCCGCCCACAGGCAACGATGAAGGGATCGGAAGACCTCCCGCGTCGGCGCTCGGCCAGAGGTAACGGTGTGGCCGACAGTTGGTCTCCTCCCTCACTGTCGGCGACGGCCTAAACGCTGCCCCTCCTCCCCTTCACCAGCGGAGGGGGATACGTCCGGATATGTAACCAGCGGTGAGGATGGAAAGCCAATGTTTTTTGAAGGGAGAAAGACGGTGTTACTACCCCTATCTTGTTTAGATCTAGAGAGGATGCGAGTGTGTGAATAGAGCAACCCTAGCAAGCAAGCGCGGAGGCTCCAGCCTATATATACATAGTGGGGTAGTTTTCCTTTTTCACTCCATTAAAACAATCGTTTAAAATTGTGTACTACTACATGCCAGGTCGCGGTTTTTTAGTTGTTGATTGTTTTTTGAGATAGCTACCCGCTTGTTCCAAGTGGTTTTACGGTGTGCCAGGTTGCACTTTGTATCGTTCAAGTCTGGTACTACAAGTCCCTCCATTAAATGAACAACCACCCCCTCATAAAAATTGTGAACAAGCCCACGGCTAAAATTAGCGGAAACATGGGTTGCCCTAACATGCATTATTATCTATATTTTCTACTCCCTCCGTTCCTAAATATAATCCTTTTTATTAGCCACACCTAAGACAAGATTTTTTTATTAGCAGTGAACCCGACATGTCATAGGCACAAAAATTGTGGCAAGATTCCCTTAGGCAAGCCAAAGTGTGTCTAACAATTTGAGCAACTCAGGTTAGGCAAGTGTGGCAAGTGTGGGAAAAATAATGTGGCAACATAAGACAAACATAGTCACTATCCAAACAGCCCCGTAATTTTTTGTGATATGCATGAAAATTTGGTTAGTTAAATTTATAGTCAAAATTTGGCAAGGTGCATCAAATCAACACATGCAAGTATCAAAAGGAAAGTCACGGCATGCATGCATGCATTGTACACCCTCCGTTTCCAAATATAAGTCTTTTTAGAGATTGCAACAAGTGACTGCATACGAAGCAGAATATGTCTACTCCTACATACGAAGTAGCCCATTTGAAATGTGTAAAAAGACTTATATCGAGTGCAGTGCTTTGATGTGTCACGTCAACTCGTACAAGATCGAGAAATTTGATTACTACAACGCCCTCTCCCTCGCGGACTAAGCTCTAGTGCCTTAACTGCACCTTCCTTTGGCTGCATGACAGGAGGGCCAACCACCTGTTGGGCCCACCTGTCATAGACGCAAAGGCAGGAGCAGTAAGTAGAAGCTTTCGCTACACGCTATCCTTCCCGCACGAGGTGGACGGACATGCAGCAGTGGATTCGATACTGTAGAAGTAGGAGTAACATCATTGTTCGTCTTCTCGAAGAGGCGAAGAGCCAAGCGCAACCCGAACGTGGCAGTTGCGAACGCTTGCATGGTGCGGTTCCTTGGAGTACTAGCCAGGCTCTTGCATGAGACAAAATTGCTATTGTTTAACAATTAAACTCCATTATCCATTGGTTGATACTCATTCTGCATAGGTCCACGCGCTTAGCACCGTTTCCTCCTGGGGTCACCAATGTTATAGCATTGCATGCAATGAACTAGCCATTGCAAGTCATTAAAAGCATGCACACCTCTCATCTCTTATTGGTTGATATGTCAAGAAACAAGAAACAAGGTAGAAGTTAATGCACCGCGCCTAAGTGTTTTGGGACTATTTAGTTTTCGTAAGATGACTTACACACCTAGACGGAGGGAGTAGTATAGCCCTGTAAACCGGAAAGGAGTATTTGCCTTTCTAGAGATTTCAACAAGTGACTAGACTACACTGTGTGCAGTACTCCCTCCCTTCTGGTTTATAGGGCTCAAATCTCAAATCTCATGCACCAAGGCATTTTGCGATTGGAGGAATGTATCTCATACTTTACAAAACTACCCTAATTAAACTCATGCATTAATTATGTAGTTCTCTCGTTTTCCTCTCTGCCTTGGTCGCGGTGCACAATATTGAGCACTCCTATATGACTAGCCGCTCTATCTACATGCGGGACATTTCAAAGCATCCGGGCCCGCGTGCCATCCACCAAATCACAGCGAGGTGCTACAGTCGAGACTCACCTGTCACCCCGGTGTGGCCGTCATGACCCGTCATATGACAAAACCCACACCTTTACCAGCAGTGGTAAGGTGGCCTCCAAGTTGGACTGGACGAAGCAACCATAATTTCACTGGACCACTCGTTCAAGCCCTTTCTTCCCATTCTTGAAGAAAACCTCACTCCAGGCTACTCACTTCTGCCATTTTTATTCTACACCGATGAAGGAAAGGTGGGCGAATCAGTTATGCTGCTATATTTTCATTCCAAGAATCTTATTTTTGCGAATCACCGACCGATTCTCACATCCTATTCTTTTCCCATTTTCATTGCGATTGTGGTTTCCTTTCGATTGATTTTTGTTTGTCAATTCATTGATGGATCCTGGAGCACTAGGCAAAGAGTTGCCGGCGGACAACCCACTGGAGACAGCGATCTCTAGGAAGCGAGCACCGACCAACGAGTTGACCATGTTGGCGGGCCAACCCATGGAGACTAATAACTCCAAGAAACAAGCACTGGACAAAGAGTTGAGGACGTTGGCGGATGAACTCCTCAAAGAAAGTTGGAAGAACAGCAAGGGCCCCACCGTGCCTACCCCAGGAACTCTGATTGCCACCTATGTGAGGCTCAAGACCGAGTTTGAGGAGATAGTCGCCGTTGAGAAGCAGTATTCCCTGGGCAAGGTGATGGCCCCCATCGAGGACGAGATGGCCCTCGGAGGGATGAGATCCCCCGGTGAGCTACACAAGGTAAAAAATAATGGCTTATTACCATAGTTGTGTTTTTTGATTATTTGCAATGTGCTTGCTAATATGTTAGGGTTGTGCAGGTGCTGGTGGACGTTCTTGATGATTCCGATGTCGTGGCCCGTCCTGTTGGCATCGCCCCAGAGATCGATTCCGATGCCGCTGTCCATCCTGTGGACATCGCCCCAGGGATTGATTCCGATGTCGCGGTCAGTCCTGTGGACATCACCCTAGAAATCGATTCCCATACCGCTGTCCGTGCTGTGGTCATTGCCTGAGAGATCGATAATAAGAAATAGGTGGTCGCGCTAATCCTTCAGGGTAGTTTGCATTGCTCTGTGTTTAATTACCAGAACGATGCGTGTTATCAAACCATCTTAGGTCTAGTGCACTGTCTTGTGTGAGCGGATCTTGCTACTTTTGTTTGATAGTGAATCATGCGATGAATCATGCGAACCCTCTCCGAGTTATAGAAACAGATGTATCCTCACCAGCTTTTGATGTAATATATGGCATGCTTAGATGTAAGTTTGAACTGTTTATCATATCAGCAGGGCTTGTTTGATGATCCTTGGTGTTAGTAGGCTAGCTACTGTGCGAGCTATAGTACTTGCAAAACACTCACCGAAGAGAAACGTTGGGGCTGATGAGCTTGTGGTATGCTTATACTTATCCCTCGTCGATCGACCAATAGCCCTAGCTCCTAAAATTGTAGGCTTAGCGATCGATCAGACAATAGTCGACATACATTCAGGCCTCATTTGGTTCATAGGGTAGGAAAATCGTCGCAAAAGTACAGAGAACGTGCAAAAAAAATCATAGCAGTGCAGAGACGTACTCCCTCCGTTCCAAAATAGATGACCTAGGCGGGTACAGTAAGTTTTCTTGAAGAAGTGGAATTCAACGAAGTCATGATGGTTCCTTCGTCCAAACAACTTATAGTGGGAAAGGTTGGGCCTGTGATACGACCGGGGTAGACCAGGATAATATTGTTCATGGCAGGTGGACCAGGATGGTCGACGTCTCACATGTCGGCGAATGAAAGTATTCTTTCCGATATAGAGGACGAGCAACGAGTATTCATTGTTTATTTTTGATGAAAGCTATTGTATCCACTGTTACGACGGAGGAGTGTGAAACACGGCAGCCCAGTGAACTTGGCATGTGCACCACTCCCTCCTTCCTCATGTAATGCCCAGGTTACAACTTTTTCTCACTTTCTCTCTATCTATTTCCTCTCAAATGTTTTTACCTTTCTTTTTTTAAGACACAATTGTTTTTATGCCTTCTTTAGAATTATTTTTTATACCTAGGAGCAATGTAGAGACGGGCTCTTGCAGAGCCCACTCCTTGACTTTGTCAATGCGTCTCTCTCCTCCACATAAGGAGTACTACTTGCTATGCATGCATGCGGCGGGCAGCTGGCGTCTTGAGGGGCCAGGGCGGTGAGAGCAGGCTCCGGAAGCGGTCTGGACTCCAGCATGGCCCACCTCACATTATCAACATATATTTCTTGTAGTCCATGCGCGGCGGGCGAGCGATCTCTTCTCCCTCCCCCGTTTCTCTCTTCTCAGCCGACGCCCGCCAAGCATTAGATTTCGGCTATCGACGGTTTATTCAATTATGGTCCCACATGTCAGTGAAATTGCAAGACAACGCGTGTCCCCTTGGTGAGCGGCGTGCGAGCCGGACTGTCGGGGTTGCGACGCGTACGAGTCGTAAGTGTGCCACCTTTTCCTTTAGAACTTGCGAAGCGTAAAATTTTCGCGCGATCGATCGATAGAAATCCAGAACAAAATGACGAGGGCGGTGCTTTCCCGCTCGTTAGGCAGGCTAGTTCGAGTGATATGACGTGCTATAGTGTCGTCCACTTGCTCCATTTTTATGTAAGCAAGAGTTTACACTCTTACGCGGGAGGAGTGCGAAACACCGTGGATCTGATTTTGATCGAGGGATAATTGTTCCCTGCCAAATAATGGAGGATTGTTAACGATTATAGCATGATAGTTAGGGCATCTCCAGCGCTGGCCCACAAATTTACACCGGCATCTGTCCGAGGACACTGATGGATGCCATCCGATGCTGCCCGCATACCTTTCGACAACTATATGAACTAACCGGACGAAATTCGTGCAAACAAAGCAAATTTCAAATTAACCGGATGAAATTCATTACATTTCGAAAACTTTTCCTACAAACTGGACGAAATTCATTACATATTTCGCACAAACCGTACTAAAACCTACTGTAAACCTAATATAAACGATCGCCGGCGCCCGACCACCATGTCCGGCCATGAACCCGAGAAAGCCGGCCATTGCCTTTGTCTCCTCCTCGTCCGCCACGATAACCTCGTCCTTCAGAGCATAAGGTTCTGAAGATTTTCTCCTCCACGTCACCGTCAAGCGGCTAATCGGCCGCCGATGTTTACCCCACCAAGCTTGGTGTCGACTGAGTGGAGTAGCGGTGGCCTTCCCGGGACAAGAGCGGCGGCAACCTACCATGTACTACTCTTCCTCGCTGCCGGCTGCGCCCGCGCACGCGCACCGGCTTCGTGGTTGTGGCGGCGGAGGGCGGCCGGGGGGTGCCGGCGATCTCCTTCGTTTGCTCCTGCGACAGTACGTCGAAGAGAGCTTTGGAGCGCGCCCGGAGCGGAGCCGCCGATGTCCCTCGTCTGCTCCTGCGACTGTACGTCCAAGAGAGATTCAGAGCGCTAGGAGGCCATGGTTGAAGTGGTGCCGACAGAAGGACGGGACCGGAGGAGAATAAGTGTGGGTCTTTGGCTATGGCTGGGAGCTGGGGCTCAAGTTAATATAGCGGGCGAATGGCAATGAGCCACGGCAGATGGATGGACAATTGGCGCCGGAGTCGGTTCATCGGGCGTGAATGCGGACGCTGCTTCAGTGACTTAACTACAGATGCGTTTGGGTTACTGACATGTGGGCCCAACGGGCATCTGGCCCGCATCTCAGTGACACACTAATTGCACCTGCAGTTAAGTCCGGTGAATGCGGCATAGACATTCTGGAGAGAAGGTGAACGTTTCAGGCGGGAAGCATGTGCTAGCGATGGAAGGGGTTTTGGTGTGCAGTGGCACTAAGATCAGTCGCTCACGATAGTACATACTCCGTACCATACTACCATAGTACCCTCTCTAGCTTAGGATGTTTTATAGATTGTCGTTGTGATGGACGATATACATGAGCAAGGCGGTCCGAGTATGACCATTGGTGTTGAGCCAGGTGAATACATGCTCGGCGTTCGCGTAGGCCTCCATCAAACGTCTAAACAGTAGTGTCAGGCACCGCCGGGGTGCGCAGGTGATGGGCTCGCCGTTTGCGTTGTGCCATGAGAAGGACTTTGATTTAGAGGGCGACGTGCATGCATTAGCATGCTTTGACAGCGTGAGCGTGAGTGTCTGATGCGAAGTATTTCATTTTCATTTGGCTAACGAGGGTGTGTTGTAGCGACGAGTCCGTGGTTTGATTCCCCACGTATGCATAATTTTGGTTTTTACAATATTTCTTTCTCCATTGACAGGTAGGCCCGCGTAGATAGATAAAGAACACGAGCTGATGAGGCGCATGCGGACTGTTTGACTGGTCAACCAGACAAATACGAAGCTATACGCTGAGCCAGTGACCGTATAATCACCATATCTCGTATACAATGATCAAAGTGAGCTATCAAGACAAGTTCGATGACTGCCAATGCATTTTACTCGGTAATAAATGACCAGGATTGAAGGGGAATCCAAATTTGCTTCGTCTTCTGTCCTTGAGCTCTTGACAAACTAATGCACTATACGGTTGTCTGACCACTCCACCCCAGAGCTCTCACCACGCGTCGTTCATGCCATCGCGCCGCACACTAACCGGTAAGGCAGCGATGGCATCCCGCCGCGCCGAGTTCCTTGCCGCCCACGACCGCACACAAAATGGTAGGGAAGCGATTGTCGGATTTCGGGTTCCGGCAGACCTTGAGGTTCGAACTCTGGGGTGCGCGCGGGGATTACGCTTCCTACCTACCTGTACCCCTGTAACGCCCTCGATGCGGCTATATCTCCCACGTGTCGAGGCACGACTTAGAGGCATAACCGCATTGAAAGCAATGTCGCAAGTGAGGTAATCTTCACACAACCCATGTAATACATAAGGCAAAGAGATACATAGTTGGCTTACAGTCGCCACTTCACACAATACATAAATAAACATCCATCATTCAAATTACACTCAAGGTCCGACTACGGTACCAAAAAGAAAGAAGACTACCCCAAATGCTACACAGATCCCCGATCACCCCAACTGGGCTCCACTGCTGATCATCAGGAAAAGACACATAGTAACGGCCACGTTCCTCGTCGAACTCCCACGTGAGCTCGGTCGCGTCATCTGCACTGGCATCGTTGGCACCTGCAACTGTATTGGTAGAATCTGTGAGTCACGGGGACTCAGCAATCTCACACCCGCGAGATCAAGACTATTTAAGCTTATAGGTAGGGTAGGGTTGTGAGGTGGAGCTGCAGCAAGCGACTAGCATATATGGTGGCTAACAACGCAAAAGAGAGCGAGAAGAGAAGGCAAAGCATGGTCGTGAAGCTAGAAGTGATCAAGAAGTGATCCTAGAACAACCTACGTCAAGCATAACTCCAACACCGCGTTCACTTCCCGGACCCCGCCGAGAAGAGACCATCACGGATACACACACGGTTGATGTGTTTTAATTAAGGTCAACTTCGGGTTTTCTACAACCGGACATTAACAAATTCCCATCTGCCTCATAACCGCGGGCACGGCTTTCGAAAGATAATACCCTGCTGGGGTGTCCCAACTTAGCCCATTATAAGCTCTCACGGTCAACGAAGGATATTCCTTCTACCGGGAAGACCCGATCAGTCTCGGAATCCCGGACTACAAGACATCTTGACAGTAATAAAACAAGTCCAGCAAAGCCGCCCGATTGTGCCGACAAAACCTGATAGGAGCTGCACATATCTCGGTCTCAGGGCACATCCGGATGAGACATCCTAAGGGTAAAACCAAGCCCCGAGTTTCCGCGAGGGGGCCCCGCAGTCTGCTCGTTTCGGGCCAGCACCCAGAGGAGTACTGGTTCGGGGGGGGCTAAAATAAAGATGACCCTCGGGCTCGCGAAAACCCGGGGGAAACGAAGTAGGTGGTAGGGAAATGGTAAAACCAATGTTGGGCCTTGCTGGAAGAGTCTTATTCAAAGCGAACTGTCAAGGGGGTCCCATAAATCACCCAACCGTGTAAGGAACGCAAAATCCGGGAACATAACACCAGTATGACGAAAACTAGGGTGGCAAGAGTGGAACAAAACACCAGGCATAAGGCCAAGCCTTCCACCCTTTACCAAGTATATAGATGCATTAATTAAATAAGAGGTATTGTGATATCCCAACAAGTAAACATGTTCCAATAAGGAACAACAAGTCCATGTTCCAACAAGGAACAAACTTCATCTTCACCTGCAGCTAACAACGCTATAAGAGGGGCTGAGCAAAGCGGTAACATAGCCAATCAACGGTTTGCTAGGACATGGATGGTTAGAGGCTGATATGGCAATATGGGTGGCATGATATAGCAAGTGGTAGGTATTGCAGCATAGGCATAGCAAAAGAGCGAGTATCTAGCAAGCAAAGATAGAAGTGATTTCGAGGGTATGGTCATCTTGCCTGCAAGGTTCTCAGAGTTGTCGAAAGCTTGGTCCTCGTAAGCGTTCTCAATAGGTTCCTCGTTCATGTACTCGTGTCCCGGCTCTACCCAAAGCAAGAACATAAACAAAGGGGGCAACATCAATCACGATGCAATGCGCAAGCAACATGATGCAAAACATGGCATGATATGCGAGATGGGATATGCAAAGCATATGCGAGCTTCCGAAGGAAAAATATGAATGAGGCATAATCTTGGTAAACCAAGTATGCCACTGGATAGGTGAGGTGATTTCAGTTGAAATCGATATAAAGATCACCGGAATCGGATGCACGGTTTGCAAATGACAAGCAAAACAAGAACGACAATAATCTGCCATTAACAGCATGATGCTACTTAGCGAGCAACAATAAATTAAGCTACTGCACCCAAACATATCAACAAAGCATATGACAGTAAACTGCTCAAGATGCTTGACAAAAGATGAACACTGAGCTACGGCTAAATCACACCACAACAGGTTCAAACAAGCATGGCAAAAGTGCAAAAGATAACAGGTTCACAGACTTAGTGAAAATAGTAACATGCCAGAAACTAACATCAGGATGACATGTTTAGAGCAATTAAACAACATGCTGCAAGAACAGGACATAGGAAAGTAAGGCATTGCGTGAATCTACTCAAAGCACTTAACAAAAGTCCCTTACTGACCATAAGCCAAAAAGTATAAGAAAATATAATAACACCCATGTCAAATAAGAAAGTTTCGTTACAGGTTTCAGACTTAGCAGAAAACTGGACATGTCAAAAACAGATAACAAGTAGGCATGTTCGTGAGCTCGATGCACTCACTACAGAGCATTTCACGATAAACTAAGCATACATACATCAGGAAGACATGTCATAGAAACTATACATGGCAAGAACAACATCATAGCATGCAAGGATCAACAACAACAAGCTTGGCAAAATCGAATAACATGTAAACAATCTGCCAGCAACATTTTATAGCAAAAGTAGAGCTCGATTGACTCAAGCTAAGGCACTCCATAAATACAAACAAAGGCACAGATGGATGTAGCAAATCCGTATGCTCAAAACACTCTTAATGATCATGCTCAAAAGAGGCATAGATCTCTCTGAAACAACATGAACACATGGCATAAAAATAACAGCAGACAGGGACTTAGTGAAATTACAGTCTCTGAAATCAGCAACATTAAGTATCCTAGTTTGCATGCTTGTGCTAGTCACCACAGAGGTCACAAAAATACATAGCAAAAATCAATGTAAAGATGGCATGGCATATTACAAAACACATGTAGGACTCAACTTTATAGGATGCACACATGAATCATGGCAAAAATGACAAAAGTGCATGTTCTGATAATAATCAGGAACTAACATCACATAGCCCTCTTCTAACAGCATTTCGGGCATCAATATGAGCTCAAATGAAAATGATACAATGTAATGAAATGATGTACTCTTCGAGGTGAACTATTTGACATATTATACGCACGAAACAGAGCAACGGATGAAGAGATATGATGCAATGAACACGTGATGATTATGCAATAAATAAGGGACTTTGTGGAATTTGGAGGAGGGTGAAAGTCAACCCTGCGACGCGCAGATCGAGGCCGAGGCAGCGGCTCGCCGGAGTTTGGCCGGAGGGAGGCCGGAGGAGGCGGGGCGAGGAGAGGGGAGCCGCGGATCTGGGCGCCCCGACCCGGATCCGGCGCGGGCGGCGGCGTGGGGCCGCGGGCGGCGGAGGACGGCGCGGGCGCGGCGGCTGCGGCGGCGGCGAGCGCGACGGGCGGCGCGACGGCGAGGCGGCGGCGCGAAGTGGGCGGTGGAGAGGCGCGCGGGGCTCGGGCGCCTGCGGGAGGCGGCGGCGCGGCGACCCGGGCCGCGGGGGCCGGATCTGGGCCCCGCGGGCTTCGGCGGCGGCGGGCGGCGGCTGCGCCACGTGGCAGGCGCCGGTTGGCCGGGCGGCGGGGGACGGACACGTCCGCTGCCCGGATTTTTGTCCGGCGGCGGCGGGAGAGGAATTTGTCTAGGGTTAGGGTCGATTCATCCGCAAATTTCGGGAGAGGGGCTATATTTATAGGTAGAGGGGGCTAGGAAGCTCCAAATGGAGTGCGGTTTTCGGCCACGCGATCGTGATCGAACGACGATGGACATGGGAGTGACTTCGATGGGTTATTGGGCTGTTTTGGAGGGGTTTTGGGCTGCAACACACACGAGGCCTTCACGGTTACCCGGTTAACCGTTGGAGTATCAAACGACCTCCGAATGACCCGAAACTTGACAGGCGGTCTACCAGTGTTATACCAAGGCAGCCTGACAAACCTCGGTCCATTCCGAGGAGGTTTAATACCCGCTCACGGAAAAAGGTAAGAGAGGACGCCGGGGAACATAGGAGCGCCGAATTGCAAAACGGACAACGGGGAAAATGCTCGGATTCATGAGACGAACACGTATGCAAATGCGATGCACATGATGACATGATAATAAAATGCATGACATGAACAAAATGCAAAACGATGGGAAACCCAACCACGGAGGGAATATCATATCTCATAGCCGAAAATGGCAAGAGTTGGAGTTACAAATATGGCAAGTTACATCCGGGGTGTTACAACACTCCACCACTACGAGAGGATCTCGTCCCGAGATCTAGGACTGAAAGAACTCCGGATATTCGGAACGTAGGTGGTCCTCGCGCTCCCAGGTGGCTTCTCGGTCTGAATGGTGTGACCATTTCACTTTCAGGAATTTGATTGACTTGTTGCGAGTCTTGCGCTCAGTTTCTTCAAGAGTAGCTACGGGATGCTCATGATAGGACAAATCTTCTTGAAGATCAATCTCTTCGAAGTTGATGGTGCGCTCAGGCGTCTTGAAGCACTTGCGAAGCTGTGACACGTGGAAGACATTGTGCACATTTGCAAAGTTGGAGGGAAGCTCAAGTTGATAGGCGAGGTCGCCTCGTTTGCCGAAGATCTTGAAAGGGCCCACGTATCTAGGGGCAAGTTTCCCCTTGATACCGAAGCGACGAGTTCCTTTCATTGGAGAGACGCGGAGGTAGACATGGTCTCTGATCTCGAATGCCAAATCAGGATGTTTGCTGTCGTAATAGCTCTTCTGGCGTGACTGCGCGGCTTTGAGGTTCTCACGAATGACCTTGCACATTGCCTCAGCCTCTGAGATCAAATTGTTGCCAAGCAATTGGCGTTCGCCTGTCTCAGACCAATTGAGAGGAGTACGACACTTTCTGCCATAGAGAATCTCGAATGGGGCTTTGCCCGAGCTGGCTTGAAAGCTGTTGTTGTAAGAGAACTCAGCATAAGGAAGACAATCCTCCCACTTCATGCCGAAAGAGATAACACAAGCTCTGAGCATATCTTCAAGAATTTGGTTGACACACTCGACTTGTCCACTAGTTTGAGGGTGGAAAGCTGTGCTGAAGCGAATATTTGTGCCCATGGCCTTCTGGAAAGAATCCCAAAACTTGGAGGTAAAGATGCTGCCACGGTCTGAAGAAATCAATTGTGGAATGCCGTGCAAGGAGACAATTCTGGAGGTGTAGAGCTCTGCCAGCTGCGCTGCTGTGATAGACTCTTTGATAGGGAGAAAATGAGCCACTTTGGTGAGCTTGTCGATGACGACGAAGATAGCATCATTTCCACGCTTGGACTTGGGGAAACCAGTCACGAAGTCCATTTCGATATGATCAAACTTCCATTCTGGAATAGCAAGAGGTTGGAGTAGACCAGCTGGTCGTTGGTGTTCTGCTTTCACCCTTCGACAGACATCACATTCATTCATGAATTGAGCAATCTCTCGCTTCATTCGACTCCACCAATACGACTGCTTGAGGTCATGGTACATCTTCGTACTTCCAGGATGAATTGACAGAAGAGAGTTGTGCGCTTCGTTCATAATGACCTTACGAAGATCACCCTTTGGAACCACAATCCAGTCCTCGAAGAAAAGAGTATCTGTGTCATCGACTCGGTAGCACTTGTATTTGGAAATGCCCTTGTCAATACCACGTTTCACCTTCTTCACCATGGTATCCAACAGTTGTGCCTCACGAATTTGATCTTCCAAAGTAGGAGAGACGATGAGGTTGGCAAGAAAACCTTGAGGGACAACTTGGAGATTCAACTTGCGGAAAGCTTCACAAAGATCCGGTTCAAAGGGCTTGAGGATTAAGCTGTTGCACTAAGCCTTCCTGCTCAATGCGTCTGCAATCACATTAGCCTTGCCTGGAGTATATTCAATACTCGGATTATACTCTTGAATCATTTCGACCCATCGAGTTTGCCTGAGGTTGAGGTGGGGCTGAGTGAAGATGTACTTGAGACTCTTGTGATCGGTGAATATGTCCACTTTCCTTCCCAACAGGAGATGTCTCCATGTTATTAGAGCATGAACCACTGCCGCCAACTCAAGATCGTGAGTGGGGTAGTTCTTTTCGTTGGGCTTCAACTGACGAGAGGTATAGGCCACAACCTTCTTCTCTTGCATTAAGACGGCACCGAGGCCCTGAAGAGAAGCATCACAGAAAACTTCATAAGGCTTGTCTTCGTCAGGAGGAGTCAAAACTGGAGCAGTGACGAGTTTCTCTTTGAGGGTATTGAAAGCAACGTCACACTCAGGAGACCAGACATACTTCACATGCTTCTGGAGGAGGTTGGAAAGAGGCTTTGCAATCTTTGAGAAATTCTCAACGAATCTTCTGCAATAGCTTGCAAGACCAAGGAAACTGCGAAGCTGCTTGACATTCTGAGGAGGTTCCCAATTCACAACTGCAGACACCTTCTCAGGATTAACAGCGATGCCCTTGGCAGAGATGATATGGCCAAGATAAAGAACTTCATCAAGCCAAAATTCACATTTGGAGAACTTCGCATATAATTTGTACTCTCTGAGCTTGTCGAGCACCAATCGCAAATGTTTGGCATGATCCTCCTTATTCTTGGAGAAGACCAAAATATCATCGAGATAGACCAAGACAAATTCGTTGATGTAGGGGTTGAAGATGAAATTCATCAAGCGAGTGAATGCTGGAGGAGCATTGACAAGGCCGAAAGACATGACAGTATATTCATAAGAACCAAAGCTTGTTCTGAATGCTGTCTTGGGAATATCTTCTTCACGAATGCGAATCTGATGATACCCCATGCGAAGGTCAAGCTTGGAGAACACTTTAGCACCTTTAAGTTGCTCGAATAGCTCATTGATGTTGGGAAGTGGGTACTTGTTCTTGATTGTCTTCTTGTTCAATGGACGGTAATCAACGCAAAGTCGGTCCGTGCCATCCTTCTTCCGGACAAAAAGAACACCACAACCCCAAGGAGAAGAACTCGGTCTGATCAGACCCAGACGCTCTTGTTTATCGAGTTGTTTCTTGAATTCCTTCAACTCATCTGGTCCAAGCTTGTATGGACGCTTGCAAACAGGTTCCATGCCGGGCTCAAGATCAATAACGAATTCAACTGGCCGGCGGGGAGGCATACCCGGAAGCTCTTCTGGAAAAACATCTTGGTACTCACAAACGACTGGAATTTGAGAGATAGCCTCCAATTCACCATTCTCATTGAGAGAAAACAACCGAATGGTATCATCACGAGCGGCATAGATGATCACATCGTCAGAAGAGTGAGTCAATTTAATTTCCCTGGCAGCACAGTCAAGCTGAGCCTTGTGCTTAGAAAGCCAGTCCATCCCGAGAATAAGATCAATATCAGAGTCACCAAGAACAATTGGTTTAGACAAGAATCTATAGTCGCCCATCTTGATGGAAACATCGGGAGCAACCAAGCTAGAAGTCAATAGTTTTCCAGGAGAAACAACTTGCATAACTTTGGACAAAATCTCTGTGTCCACGTTGTGCTTCGATGCAAAAGGATATGACATGAAAGAATGCGATGCACCGGTATCGAATAAGACTTTTGCAGGAATATCATTAACAGGAAGGTTACCCATGATCACTTCAGAAGAACCTTCTGCTTGAGCTGCATTCAACATGTTCACCTTGGCATGCTTAGGATTATGCTTGACCACTGCATTGCTGGAAGATTTCGCAGGAGGAGGAGGCGGAAGGCGCCTTTGGTTGAAGCACTTGTCCGCATAGTGACCCTTTTGCTGACATTACCTGCAAGTCACCTCTGAGAGCGGACGATAGTAAGGAGCACTTGGCCTTGGAGCTTGATTCCGAGACTTGTTCTGATAGCCAGGGTTGGGTGGGTGGGAAGATCCACGTCCACCTGAGTTCTTCTGCTCATGAGGCTGACGGAACGGAGGAGGAGGAGGCAACCAGAACTTTTGTTGCTTAGCTGCCACAAGTGAGGAAGAAGAAGACTGAACTGCGTCTCTGACTCTCTTCTTAGATGCCTCACACTTGAGCTGAGCAGCTTCTTGTTTTAGCGCCATGTTGTAGAATTCATCATACTTTAATGGCTCTAAAAGCACGAGAGCAAGTTGCAGATCTTCTCTGAGACCACGCCTGAATTGGTAGATCATACTCTTCTCATCAGGGATGTCTTTCCTCGCAAAACGAGAGAGCTTCTGGAATTGAATGTTGTATTGATAGACAGACATGGTGCCTTGCTTGAGATTGCGGAATTCCTCAAGCTTACTCTCAACAACACTTTCTGGAATGTGATGAGCTTTGAAGTCACGGCGGAAATCATCCCAGGTAATCACACGACCTCCTCTGGAATCTTTGTATTGCTGGAACCTCTCAGCAGCTTGATCCTTGAGTTGAAAAGAGGAAAACTTGACAAAGTCCTCAGGTCTGACATTGCTGCACTCGAAATGCTTGCCGATGTCCACGAGCCAATCATCGGCGTCTGTGGCCTCGACACAGTAGCTGAAGGTCTTTGGCTGATTAGCAAGGAACTGATTGAGTGAAGCGAAGTGCGGCTGATTGTTGCCTTGGCCTTGATTCCCTTGATTACCTTGCCCTTGGTTGCGATCTTGCAAGAGCTGAATCAGAATCTGAGCGTTGGCATTTGTGGCAGTCATCAAGGCTTGCCATGCCTCCGGAGGTGGAGGTGGTGGCGGAGGGTTAGCCTGACTTCCTTCATTGCGTTCCGGAATCTGACGCGTTGGCGGAGCCATCCTGAAGAGGGTGACATCCATTAGCATCTTGACAGATATATATATTCAAGCTGAATCAAAGGAACGAAATTGCAACATATAGTCTTCACAATAAACATCCGAACGAGAATGAACGAATGAATTCCAAAGTAAAGTATCACACTTCCATAAGCTGAGAAACCACTTAGAAAAAAGGTATGGAATAAAATCAACAAGGTACGGATGTGAACAAATACTTGGTAAGGATTACCCAATCACGAACCAAATATCTGCAGGAAGAAGTACTAGAGCTACATGAATTCCCACTTATAAACTCCCGAAACTTTCTGGTTATGCAATCAGGTGTTGGGGATACAGGGGACACAAAATATATCACCCAAACTAACAATACCTAGATCCAGCTGTATCCATCCTTCAACACATAACCAAGAAATCCTCGGAAATCGTCTACCTCAACCTTCGAAAAACATCTGTTATACGAGTCATGGCAATACTCCCGCACACGCCTCAGTACTAGGCTATCAGGGTTATCTCACCAACAACTGTACAAAAGAAATTTCCGATGTCGGCGTACTAGACTCAGGTATTCCAGAACTGCAACGATAAAATTATGACGAGAACACCTCGGAGCTCAACTCCCCGGGACACCTCCCCCAAAACCCCTGCTGACGGGAGGCAACCAAGACAATGTTGTCATCATAAAACCATCGGAACGATTCTAAGATACCCACGTGATCCTAAAAATTTTTTTTAGTGAAATTTGAGAAGAGAAGAGTCAAAACTCTACGTCAGGATGCCTTACCAGAGCGATGAGGAGACTGGGAAGTAAAAAAGAATTCCTAAGCTCTCCGATATATAATTCCTAAATGACTCAAAACATTTTTCTAGACACAAGTCGGCCACTAAAAACGATCAATCAGTGGGGGCTCCTAAGGTCGGGGAAGGCTCTGTTACCAACTTGTAACGCCCTCGATGCGGCTATATCTCCCATGTGTCGAGGCACGACTTAGAGGCATAACCACATTTAAAGCAATGTCGCAAGTGAGGTAATCTTCACACAACCCATGTAATACATAAGGGAAAGAGATACATAGTTGGCTTACAGTCGCCACTTCACACAATACATAAATAAACATCCATCATTCAAATTACACTCAAGGTCCGACTACGGTACCAAAAAGAAAGAAGACTACCCCAAATGCTACACAGATCCCCGATCACCCCAACTGGGCTCCACTACTGATCATCAGGAAAAGACACATAGTAACGGCCACGTTCCTCGTCGAACTCCCACGTGAGCTCGGTCGCATCATCTGCACTGGCATCGTTGGCACCTGCAACTGTATTGGTAGAATCTGTGAGTCACGGGGACTCAGCAATATCACACCCGCGAGATCAAGACTATTTAAGCTTATAGGTAGGGTAGGGTTGTGAGGTGGAGCTGCAGCAAGCGACTAGCATATATGGTGGCTAACAACGCAAAAGAGAGCGAGAAGAGAAGGCAAAGCACGGTCGTGAAGCTAGAAGTGATCCTAGAACAACCTACGTCAAGCATAACTCCAACACCATGTTCACTTCCCGGACCCCGCCGAGAAGAGACCATCACGGATACACACGCGGTTGATGTGTTTTAATTAAGGTCAACTTCGGGTTTTCTACAACCGGACATTAACAAATGCCCATCTGCCTCATAACCGCGGGCATGGCTTTCGAAAGATAATACCCTGCTGGGGTGTCCCAACTTAGCCCATTATAAGCTCTCACGGTCAACGAAGGATATTCCTTCTACCGGGAAGACCCGATCAGTCTCGGAATCCCGGACTACAAGACATCTCGACAGTAATAAAACAAGTCCAGCAAAGCCTCCCAATTGTGCCGACAAATCCTGATAGGAGCTGCACATATCTCGGTCTCAGGGCACATCCGGATGAGACATCCTACGGGTAAAACCAAGCCTCGAGTTTCCCCGAGGGGGCCCCGCAGTCTGCTCGTTTTGGGCCAGCACCTAGAGGAGTACTGGTTCGGGGGGGCTAAAATAAAGATGACCCTCGGGCTCGCGAAAACCCGGGGGAAAAGAAGTAGGTGGTAGGCAAATGGTAAAACCAATGTTGGGCCTTGCTGGAAGAGTCTTATTCAAAGCGAACTGTCAAGGGGGTCCCATAAATCACCCAACCGTGTAAGGAACGCAAAATTCGGGAACATAACACCGGTATGACGGAAACTAGGGTGGCAAGAGTGGAACAAAACACCAGGCATAAGGCCGAGCCTTCCACCCTTTACCAAGTATATAGATGCATTAATCAAATAAGAGGTATTGTGATATCCCAACAAGTAAACATGTTCCAATAAGGAACAACAAGTCCATGTTCCAACAAGGAACAAACTTCATCTTCACCTGCAGCTAACAACGCTATAAGAGGGGCTGAGCAAAGCGGTAACATAGCCAATCAACGGTTTGCTAGGACATGGATGGTTAGAGGCTGACATGACAATATGGGTGGCATGATATAGCAAGTGGTAGGTATTGCAGCATAGGCATAGCAAAAGAGCGAGCATCTAGCAAGCAAAGATAGAAGTGATTTCGAGGGTATGGTCATCTTGCCTGCAAGGTTCTCAGAGTTGTCGAAAGCTTGGTCCTCGTAAGCGTTCTCAACAGGTTCCTCGTTCACGTACTCGTGTCCCGGCTCTACCCAAAGCAAGAACACAAACAAAGGGGACAACATCAATCACGATGCAATGCGCAAGCAACATGATGCAAAACATGGCATGATATGCGAGATGGGATATGCAAAGCATATGCGAGCTTCCGAAGGAAAAATATGAATAAGGCATAATCTTGGTAAACCAAGTATGCCACTGGATAGGTGAGGTGATTTCTGTTGAAACCAATATAAAGATCACCGGAATCGGATGCACGGTTTGCAAATGACAAGCAAAACAAGAACGACAATAATCTGCCATTAACAGCATGATGCTACTTAGCAAGCAACAATAAATTAAGCTACTGCACCCAAACATATCAACAAAGCATATGAAAGTAAACTGCTCAAGATGCTTGACAAAAGATGAACACTGAGCTACGGCTAAATCACACCACAACAGGTTCAAACAAGCATGGCAAAAGTGCAAAAGATAACAGGTTCACAGACTTAGTGAAAATAGTAACATGCCAGAAACTAACATCAGGATGACATGTTTAGAGCAATTAAACAACATGCTGCAAGAGCAGGACATAGGAAAGTAAGGCATGGAGTGAATCTAATCAAAGCACTTAACAAAAGTCCCTTACTGACCATAAGCCAAAAAGTATAAGAAAATATAATAATACCCATGTCAAATAAGAAAGTTTCGTTACAGGTTTCAGACTTAGCAGAAAACTGGACATGTCAAAAACAGATAACAAGTAGGCATGTTCGTGAGCTCGATGCACTCACTACAGAGCATTTCACGATAAACTAAGCATACATACATCAGGAAGACATGGCATAGAAACTATACATGGCAAGAACAACATCATAGCATGCAAGGATCAACAACAACAAGCTTGGCAAAATCGAATAACATGTAAACAATCTGCCAGCAACATTTTATAGCAAAAGTAGAGCTCGATTGACTCAAGCTAAGGCACTCCATAAATACAAACAAAGGCACGGATGGATGTAGCAAATCCGTATGCCCAAAACACTCTTAATGATCATGCTCAAAAGAGGCATAGATCTCTCTGAAACAACATGAACACATGGCATAAAAATAACAGCAGGCAGGGACTTCGTGAAATTACAAAGTCTCTGAAATCAGCAACATTAAGTATCCTAGTTTGCATGCTTGTGCTAGTCACCACAGAGGTCACAAAAATACATAGCAAAAATCAATGTAAAGATGGCATGGCATATTACAAAACATATGTAGGACTCAACTTCAAAGGATGCACACATCAATCATGGCAAAAATGACAAAAGTGCATGTTCCGATAATAATCAGGAACTAACATCACATAGCCCTCTTCTAACAGCATTTCGGGCATCAAGATAAGCTCAAATGGAAATGATGCAATGGAAAGAAATGATGTACTCTTCGAGTCGAACAATTTGACATATTATACGCACGAAACGGAGCAACGATGCAGAGATATGATGCGATGAACACGTGATGATTATGCAATAAATAAGGGACTTAGTGGAATTTGGAGGAGGGTGAAAGTCAACCCTGCGGCGCGCAGATCGAGGCCGAGGCAGCGGCTCGCCGGAGTTCAGCCGGAGGGAGGCCGGAGGAGGCGGGGCGAGGAGAGGGGAGCCGCGGATCTGGGCGCCCCGGCCCGGATCCGGCGCGGGCGGCGGCGTGGGGCCGCGGGCGGCGGAGGACGGCGCGGGCGCGGCGGCTGCGGCGGCTGCGGCGGCGGCGAGCGCGATGGGCGGCGCGACGGCGAGGCGGCGGCATGAAGTGGGCGGTGGAGAGGCGCGCGGGGCTCGGGCGCCTGTGGGAGGCGGCGGCGCGGCGACCCGGGCCGCGGGGGCCGGATCTGGGCCCCGCGGGCTTCGGCGGCGGCGGGCGGCGGCTGCGCCACGTGGCAGGCGCCGGTTGGCCGGGCGGCGGCGGACGGACACGTCCGCTGCACGGATTTTTGTCCGGCGGCGGCGGGAGAGGAATTTGTCTAGGGTTAGGGTGGATTCATCCGCAAATTTCGGGAGAGGGGCTATATTTATAGGTAGAGGGGGCTAGGAAGCTCCAAATGGAGTGCGGTTTTCGGCCACGCGATCGTGATCGAACGGCGATGGACATGGGGGTGACTTCGATGGGTTATTGGGCTGTTTTGGAGGGATTTTGGGCTGCAACACACACGAGGCCTTCACGGTTACCCGGTTAACTGTTGGAGTATCAAACGACCTCCGAATGACCCGAAACTTGACAGGCGGTCTACCAGTGTTACACCAAGCAGCCTGACAAACCTCGGTCCATTCCGAGGAGGTTTAATACCCGCTCACAGAAAAAGGTAAAAGAGGACGCCGGGGAACATAGGAGCGCCGGATTGCAAAACGGACAACGGGGAAAATGCTCGGATTCATGATACGAACACGTATGCAAATGCGATGCACATGATGACATGATAATAAAATGCATGACATGAACAAAATGCAAAACAATGGGAAACCCAACCACGGAGGGAATATCATATCACATAGCCGAAAATGGCAAGAGTTGGAGTTACAAATATGGCAAGTTACATCTGGGGTGTTACAACCCCTCCGCCTCGCAAGGATCTAAGCAACGAGAAGAACAACACAAGAGACACAGAGTCTATACTGGTTTGGGCCACTGATGTGGTGTAATACCCTACTCCAGTGTGGCGTGTGGATTGCCTCTTGGGCTGATGATGAACAATACAAGGACGAACAGCCTCGCGAGGGTCTGTTCTTGGACGGGGCGATGAACTGCTAGGAGGAGCTCAGTCGTCCTTCTCTCTCTCTCTCTCTCTCTCTCTCTCTCTCTCTCTCTGTCTCTGGTCTGATTGCCAATCGATCCATCCCTCAATCCTGGGGGTGGCTAGTCCTATTTATAGGCTAAGGCCCTAGGCCTCTTCAGAAATATTGAGCGGGAAGGCGCCAACAATTGGCCATTTTGAAGGGGAACATCTGGTACACTTATCCAGACTAAAATTGGTCCTCGCCTGCCAAAGGCTCTAGTGATGACGCTGGCTTGAGCTCCACAGTGACTTCCTCCTTGTCGCGGAGCTGGTCTTGGTCTCGTTGCACCGAAATGGGTGCCTTTGCTTGATCCTCCCGCCTGCGCTTGCTCCCTTTGCACTAAAGAGGAAAGGGAGGACACTGCGCGGGCTGGCGCCCGCCTAGCGCCGTTGGTCGTCATGGCTTGCGTCATGGGCACCTCGTAAGGTACCCCGCCTTGATCTCTCCACCTCCTCGTGAGCCAGCCTGATGAGGCCGCGCCTGAGGAAGCTCCGCGTCGTCCGCCCCGCGAAGCTTGGCCCCTCGCGAGGGTCTTGGGTGTGTGTTGATGAAGATGGGCCGTGCTGGGCCCCCTTTGAGCCACGCCGCAAGCCGCAGGCAGGCAAGCCTGGGGACCCCCGTTCCCAGAACGCCGACAGTAGCCCCCGGGCCCAAGGCGCGCCCGGACTTGGCCGTGCAGAGAGGAGAAAGGGAAAGGGCGAAGCGCCGCGGGCCCTAACAGCCTGCGGCCTTGGGCGCCACATGGCGGTTGATTGGGCATGGGCGTCTCCGCAACCGCGCGAGTTGATAAAGGAGCGGCATCTGCCCAAGTTTTGCTTTTTGCTTTCTCCGGTTGCTTCTCAGATCCCCTTTCTTGCGCCTCTCCTTCCTTCCTCCAAGTTTCCAGATCTACTCCGGCCGCGTGACCTAGGAAGCCATGGCGCCTCGTCAGTCCCCGGCCGAAGCTTGGTACTCGTCTGCCCTGGACTCGTCGAACGTGTCAGAGGTGAGCCTTGCCCGGTTGCGCCGAATGGCGGCGGCGCAGGGCATCGACTGGGCGAGGGCGTTCAAGGTCGGCTCCGTCACCCCTGAGGGCCGAGGGAGCTCCTTCTATCCTCTCTTTGTAAGCTCCATTGCTGCCGGCCTGGTGCCTCCCTTCTTCGAGTTCTTCTTCTCTGTCCTCCGCCATTACAACTTACAGGCTCTGCATCTCCACCCCAACTCCATCCTTCTCCTGGCAATCTTCGCCTATTAATGCAAGGCTCACGTAGGTGTGCAGCCCTCAGTGGCCTTGCTGCGCCACTACATCTCCCTCTGGGTCTCTCGTGGTTCTCCTTCCGCGTGCGCGAGCTTCATCTTGTACGGTGGAGCCATTGCTATTTTGAAGCCCGGGAAAAGGATTGAGTGCTTCAGGAGCAAATGCGTCTTGGCAGATGCTGGGCGCATTCACCCTCGGCTGATCTTGCCCACGGAGCTGCCCACGAGCTCCGGTGATTGGGGTCAAGCGGAACTCACGGACCCCCGTGCGAAGCCGGTGTTGGAGAAGATGGACGCGGATCTGAGGCCGGCTAGCATGGCGGCGGCGAAGCTGGCCGGCGCGTCGCTGCTGAGGGAATTCCTGGAGCACCAGCTGGCTCCGCTTCGGCAGTATTCACCTCCGATGTGGAGGCCTCATCCGAGCCCCGCGGCCTTGGGTGACGGAGATCTGGCCGCAGTGCTCCAATCTCTAGTCGGGGGCGATGTGGCGAGGTTGGAGGGTGCTCCTACGCCCTTGTTCCTTCGCGACGATTGGGAGCAGGTGGTGGAGTCTATGACCGTTTTCAACGGGGACGGGCCCGTGCCCGCGAAGGCTCCCGAGGGTCCGGTGTACATGTCCTTCGATGACTCCAGCGACGAGGAGGACAGAGGGGAGTGGGAGAAAGGGCCTGACTACCAAGCAACTAATGGAGAGTCAATGGCTCCGCTCCCCATGCGCAGGTCCCGCGCTCTTCGCCTCTCTCCAAGCGACGACGATGATGATGACGAGCAAGTCGGCGGGAGCTTGCCTCCGATCCCGAAGAAAGACAGGACCGGGCTGATCTCCCGCAGGTCTGCCCCGGCCCCGAGGCGCACCGCAGACGCGCCTTACGCTTCCGAGGTTGACCCCTCCAGCCGGCTTTCAGGCTTCAAATTTGGCCGGAGGCTGCCTGAGCTCACTGGGACGACCCGTAAGTACTTGATCCTTGTCTTTATTTCTTGTTCTGCTGCTGAGGCTTGACGTCCGTGTTTCTTGGATAGGCTGGCGCCCGCGGCGAAGAAGCTGAATGGGGCTCCTGAGGTTCCATCCGCGGCAGCGCCTCTGCCTGCGGAGGAAGGTGACCGCGACGCACGGGCCTCTTCTGCCCGGTCGTCCTCGCGAGGTCTGGCCGAGCTGGTTGGGGCGAGCTCAGCCCCCATGGCCCAAGTGACTCTGTTGCGGCTCCTGTTGTGCTCTTAATTCCTGCACATGTATCATGCCTCGGGGAGGCGTTTAAACTTGCGTTTGGCGTTGAGATAACAGTGTGGACTGTAATATTTGCTTTTAAATTCCTTGAATTTATGCTTTTCCTTCCTACTTGCTTATGTTCTACGCCGGCAGAGCCCGGCCCCGCGCGTACCTCACCCAGCATTAGCCCCAACCGGAAACCAGGACGGGACCAAAGGAGTGAGTGGCTACGTGAAAAGTTACGCTCCTGAGTCTTGATGCTCAGGAGTCCCCCTTGGTGCACGAACAGCAAGTAGGGAGGCGATCCTTGAAGTTTACGATTTTCCTTCCTACTTGCTGATGTTCTACGCTGGCAGAGCCCGGCCCCGTGCGTACCTCACCCAGCATTAGCCTTTCGGAACTAAGGAGTGAGGGGCTACAGGACCAGTTAGGCTCCTGAGTCGCGATGCTCAGGAGTCCCCCTTGGCGCGCGAACAGCAAGTAGGGAGGTGAGATGTGGGTGGATCTACCATTCTACGTCTGCAGAGCCCGACCCCGCACATACCTCACCCAGCGTTAGCCTTTCGGAACTAAGGAGTGAGGGGCTACGAGACCAGTTAGGCTCCTGAGTCGTGATGCTCAGGAGTCCCCCTTGACGCTCAAACAGCCTTCGTACCATGGCTCCGCTCGGGGAGAGACGCGCGACGAACCAGGCCCGGGGGGCCTGGCTGGGTGGCGTGCGTCTGGGCGTGACCCAGGCGCAACCCCCGTGCCCAGCTCCCTTGCGCCGCACTCCCGAGGGGAGGCATTGTGATGAGGCTAGACACTAAGCTCTGGGCTCCCTGAGGTTGATGTGGCCCGGGGGCCACCCTCAGTTGTTTATCACCAGCGCGGAGCATAGCGCTTCCGTATGTGTACGGGCATAGCCGCTCCTCGGCAATGTCGTCAGCCAGCACGGAGCATGGTGCTTCCACTGGTACGTGGGAGGGGGATCCCTTCCGGGAGGAGCCCCCGGGGCGTGTACAGCCCCGCCCTGACACGTGGCTGGCACGGTAGGGCCTGGTGAGGTGTATCTGGGCACCCGTGAGCCAGCGCGGGACTCACGGGGCCCTACCTCTAGGCGGGTTGCGCCTGGCACTGGGCCTTATCTTGTGGTCTGTTCCTGCAAATTGGGTTAGATGCCGGCACTCTATGTCCTCGGGTCCCGGCCCTCGAGCTGGTCTCAGCCGTCGCTGGTATGCCAGGTCACGATGTCGTGGTCAAGGCCAGAGGGTGAGGGATGAAGAGCCAGTAAGAACCCTGAGTCGCGATGCTCGTGTACCCCCTCCCTTTAACGTGCAAGTGGTCAGCATGGAGAAGAAAAGGTGCCGTGGACCGGCAACGAATAATCAAGCATGGTGGACCAAACGCATAGCCATAGATAAACGTAAAAGGGATACTATCGGCGTTCCGGGAATGGGGGTCCCCAGACTTGCCTACCTGCGACCTGCGGCGTGGCTCAAAGGAGGCCCAGTACGGCCCACCTTCATCAAACACGAGACTCAAGACCCTCGCGAGGGGACAAGCCTCGTGGGGAGGACGAAGCAACGCTTCCTCAGGCGTGGCCTCCTCAGGCTGGCTCATGAGGAGGCGGAGAAATCAAGGCAGGGTACCTCACGAGGCGCCCATGACGCAAGCCATGACGACCAAGGGTGCCAGGCGGGCGCCGGACCACACAGTGTCCTCCCTTTCCTCTTTGGTGCAAAGGGGGCAAGCGCAGGCGAGAGGATCAAGCAAAGGCATCCATTTCGGTGCAACGAGACCAAGACCAGTCCAACGGTGGGAATGAGCTCATCGTGGAGCCCAGAACGGTGTCACCACAGGGCCTTTGGCAGGCGAGGACCAACTTTGGTCAGGATAAGTGTACCAGATGTTCCCCTTCAAATTGGCCAATTGTTGGCGCCCTTCCCGCTCAATATTTGGGAAGAGGCCCACAGCCTTTGCCTATAAATAGGACTAGCCACCCCCAGGGTAGGGGAGAGGATCGAGAGGTCAGAAAACTAGCAAGTAGGCTTCAAGAAAGCAAGTAGAGAGCAAGAGGGGCGGCTGAACTCCCCTAGCAGTTCATCTACCCAGCAAGAACACGCCCTCGCGAGGCTGTTCACCTTTGTACTGTTCATCATCATCAGCCGGAGAGGCAATCCACCCACCACACTGGAGTAGGGTATTACACCACATCGGTGGCCCGAACCAGTATAAACTCAGTGTTCTTTGTGTTGTTCCTTTAGTAGTTTAGATCCTTGCGAGACGGAGAGGTAGAGGGCAGAATCTTCGCGCGCACCCCGGAGTTCGAACCTTAACGGTCTGCCGGAACCCATGATCCGACATTTGGCGCGCCAGGTAGGGATGCGCCGGAATCTGTCTTCCACCGCTCCGTTCTCCTCCGACCGTCGCATCCATGTCTAACGCTCGTCGGGCCCGCGCCGAGCGCTGGGCCGCCATCGCTTCCCGCGTCGCCCAGACAGCTCCCGTCGGCGGGCGTCCTCATCGTTCCCCGTCGCCCGCCGTCAACGCCGCCACCGGCCTGGCGGGGAACGAGCAACAAGCGTCATCTCAGCACCCGTCCATGCGTCGAGACGACCGCACCGCTACTCCGTCGCTCACGCCAGCTGGCTCTTCGTCCCACGCGCTCCGCGCGCCCTTGGAGGCTCGAGCTGCACTCATCGCGGCAAACGAGCTCCTGCGCTACCGTCCTGTCGACGATGTCTACGAAGAGTGGCTCGACCGCGTTGCCGAGCTCATCCGCGCCGCAGGGGGCTCTCCTGCACCGTCCGCTCCGCTGCGCCGCACCCCGCCCCGCGTAGGCCATGAAGCTCCGGGGGCGTACCAGCCACCTCCACTCCAAGAAGACGCCATGGCTCCAAGGCGCATGGTCCCTGTGCAGAATCCGCTCCGTCAGGCGCCAGCCCAGCAAGAACGGAGCTGCCAAGTAGTCCCTCGACCGCAAGAGGCTGCCCGAGCCCTCCCTGCTCCGGCTCGCCGCGACCCTACTCCACCTCCGGCATGCCAAGACCCCGCGCTGCTCCTAGCTGCAGCGCAAGGGGACCCGCAAGGCCAAGCTCTTCTTTAACCAAAGCCGCCCGTGGCCACCGCAGGCTGCCGCGCCTACACCACCGAGCTGCGTAGCGTCGCATGGCCCGGCAAGTTCAAGACGGACCTGCCTCCTCGCTACGACGGCACGACTGATCCCGCAGAGTTCCTCCAGCTCTACGAGCTGGGCATCGAAGCTGCCAGCGGGGATGAAAAGGTCATGGCGAACTGGTTCCCCATGGCGCTGAAGGAAGGAGCCCGCACCTGGCTCCTGAATCTGGTTCCAGGCACGATCTCCTCCTAGGACCAGATGCGCACCCGCTTCATCGCCAACTTCCAAGGTACTCGTGACCGGCCGCCCGCCGTGAGCGACATGCGCCGCATCAAGAAGCAACCTAGGGAGAACCTGCAAAAGTACATCCAGCGCTTCAGCAGTGCGCGCCTCAAGATCCCCAAGGTGTCCGAGGAAGCCATCATCTCAGCCTTCTCCAATGGCGTGCACGACGCCAAGATGAAGGAGGAGCTGGCGATGCATGAAGACCTCTGCACCTCCCTGGAGTTGTTCAACTTGGCGACCAAGTGAGCCAGGGCTGAGGAGGGACGTCTCTTGCTCCTCGAGCTGCCCGCCGCAGATCCAGAAGAGAAGAAGCCCAAGGCCAAGGACGTGAAGCGCAAGGGGGCTGCCGTACTCGCGGCATAACCGGACACCAAGCGGGGCAAGGATCTGCCGGAATCCTCCAGGGGCAGCCGGTACTGTGTCTACCACGACCTCCACACCCACAACACCAACGAATGTCAAGAACTCCGCGCTGTGCGAGAAGGAAGGATCGGCCGTCGCCCTGACCGCGCCGACCGGGGCTACGACCGAGGAGGAGGAAGAAACCCAGGACGCTGGGAAGATCATGGCCCGTGCCAGGGGTGGCGCGATCAACCTCGTGAGGACCGCTGGCGGGACCTGCCTCGCGAGGGGGACTGGAGGGATCAGCCTCGTGAGGACCGCCCTCATGGCAACGCAGGCCTTCCTCCGCTGCCGCCTCAGCCAAGGAGGAACGAAGACCGCCATCAAGACGAGGGGGCTGGGGGCTTCCAAGAGCCGCGCGCAATCGCCTGCATCCTAGGCGGAGCTCAAGCCCCAGCCTCCCAATGCATCTTCAAGCAGTTTGCCCGTGAAGTCAATGCAGTCCTCCCTAAGCTCGAAGCAACGCGCCCCCTCAAGTGGTCAGCGTGCGCCATCACGTTCAGCTCAGCAGATCAGCTCAAGTGCGCGGCCACAACCGGGGTCCTCCCGATGCTTTGCTCCCCAGTCATCAGCAACGTACTGGTCACCAGGACCCTCATCGATGGTGGAGAAGGGCTCAATGTCCTGTCCGTGGAAACATTCAACAACCTCCAAGTGCCCTATGACCAGCTTCAGCCAACCAAGCCTTCCTCCGGAGTCACCGACGGTTCCACAATCCCGATCGGGCAGGTCCGCCTCCCTGTCACCTTCGGGGCCCGCAGCAACTACCGCACCGAGCTCATCGACTTTGACGTCGCTCACATCCGCCTGCCGTACAACGCCATCCTCGGGTACCCAGCGCTGGCCAAGTTCATGGCCGTAGCTCACCACGGCTACAATGTCCTCAAGATGCCAGGGAGTGGCGGCGTCATCACGGTGCCATGTGAAGAGAGGGATGAACTGTGTTCCCTGGAGCGAGCCTTTCAGGCCGCGTCGCTGGAAGACCCAGATCGCGGAAGCAGGAGGCTTCCTGAGACCACACTCAAGAAGAAGAAGACGTTGTCAGGCTCCGCCCCTCAGGAGGCAGGACCCTCAGGGCCCGTGCCGGCCCAGGGGGACCCTCCTTCCATCGCATAGGAAAGCGCGCCTGGCGCCCTCCTCAGGCAGGGCTCGGGGGCTCTCACCTTGAGGGCCACCGACCTAGCCAGGGTCACGAGGGAGGCGCTTGGGCATCACGTGGAGGCGTGCTTCGAAGCACGTTTCCCTCAAGAAGGAGCGAGGCAAGCAGAGTCAGACCAGCAGGAGTTCGTTAACCAGGCCATTCAAGAACTACAGGAGTCGAGAATCATGAGAGGTTGCCGCCGCTTACCGGCTGTGGCTCCCCATCCAGGCGAGGATGGTGGGGTGCGTGTCTGCATCGACGTACCAGGGCTCAATCAAGTCACCACGACGGAGCGCCTCTGGCCCTCACGAGTGGGGTGTTGTGGGGGTCCACCACACGGCTATGTTCGCATGCCTTACGGCTTGCCGAGCGTGGCTGCAGCGTACCAGCGTCTCATGAGGGGCATCATGGAGACTCAGGAAGACAGGCGTTCCGCAGTCCTGGCGGAGATGGAGATGATTTGCGAGGAGCCACCAGC
This sequence comes from Aegilops umbellulata, assembly GCA_032464435.1. Lineage (NCBI taxonomy): Eukaryota > Viridiplantae > Streptophyta > Magnoliopsida > Poales > Poaceae > Aegilops > Aegilops umbellulata. The sequence goes on along the minus strand of CP136058.1, from coordinate 150,335,182 downwards.
GCCTCTGGAGCCTCCCGAGGCCCCAGGGCCTGGGGGCTCATGAGGATCGGCTTCCGCAGCCCACCGAGTCTGCCGCACCAACGCCATTTCGCCGTCGACATCTTGAGGTGACATCTTTCAAGCTCCATTCCCAGCTAGGAGCGCCCTCCTAGGGATGCATTACTCCCAGGCCGCGTGGGTCCGTCCCTGCGGCGTGTATCCCTATTTAGTTTTCGATCGTTAGCTTGCTTTGTTGGGGGCGCCCCTCGGGCTGCATCATCCCCAAGCCGCTCGGGCTAGGCCCAGCGACGTGTATCACCCTCGCGTTTATTTCCAACTATGCATTCGCCTATCATGCTTGATCACCTGATGCCTGTCCACTACAACTCTTCTTCTCCATGTCGACCACTTGCACGTTAAAGGGGGGGTGCCTGAGCATCGCGACTCAGGGCTCTTACCTGCTCTCCAGCCCTCACCCTCTGGCCTTGTCCACGGCATCGCGACCTGGCATACCAGCGACGGCTGAGACAAGCTCGAGGGACAGGACCCGAGGACGTAGAGTGCCGGCATCTAACCGAATTTTGCAGGAACACATCTCAAGATACGGCCCAGCGCCAGGCGCAACCCGCCTAGAGGTAGGGCCTCGTGAGTCCCACGTTGGCTCACGGGCGCCCAGGTACACCTCACCTGCCCCAGCCAACGAGCTCTCGAGCGACTAACGGTCGACTAATGACTGTCATGGCAGCCCCTTCTTCTTTCTGTGATGAGTCTGCAGGATCCTTGGAGGGAATTGCACTAACCGAGGCCCTCACGGAGTCCTCTTCACCCTCGCCCGTGCAAGCCGCTTGCGCGTTAAAGGGGGGGGTGCCTGAGCATCGCGACTCAGGGCTCTTACCAGCTCTCCAGCCCTCACCCTCTGGCCTTGTCCACGGCATCGCGACCTGGCATACCAGCGACGGCTGAGACAAGCTCGAGGGCCGGGACCCGAGGACGTAGAGCAGAAAGGGGAGCAGAGGCGAGGGAGAAGGGGTGCGCGAGGACCACGCCGAGAACCTCCGTTCTAACTACCCCACGGACCCGACGATCCGCTGGGGACGACCCCCGACCCTCCAGATAAGTCACCATCCAAAGCACTGGCTACCATGGCGCTACCCCCGCACCGAATGCAATTCCGTACCAGTGACGTCGTTTCCCTTTCTCATCAAGCGACGGCTGCGTGGGCGCTAAAGGGGACCTCCTGAGCATCGTGACTCAGGGGCTCTTACCGGACCCCGGGTCGCTCACCTCCTGGCCTTGACCACGGCATCGCGACCTGGCATACCAGCGACGGCTGACGCCGCCTTGGGACTGGGACCTATCGACGCAGAGCGCCAAGCCCTCGCGAGGTTCGAAAAGGAAGACTAAGCTACGACGGAATTAGCGACCCGCATAGTTCCATAGCAAAAGTCACATATTAACAAAAAGGATCATAGACACCTTACAGGCCCCCACGGGGCGCAGTATGATTCCTTGCAGGAAACGGATCCTAAGGTATGCTATCTACACGCGCCCCAGCAGACGATGCCATCATCAACAGTGGGCCATCAGGCACCGGCGCCAACCCCATCCAGATTAGAGTCGGCGGCGGCCGAGCGAGCCCGCCCTGCTCCGGGAGCGGCGCTGGCTCGCGGGCTCATAGCTGTCGTCGCTCGTCTCCGGAGTCGCGAAGACCTTGCTGGGGTCGCTGGATCCGCCGGCGCTCCCGTCGCTTGTGGAGCTGTCCAGGGGGCGGTCGGCGGGCCCAGCCGTCGCCATCGCGAGGTCCTGGCCACCTCTCCTGGGGCCGCACTCAAGTCGGCGCCCGCTCGCGTCGAAGACCTTGAAGAACATCACCGAAGTGCCATCGTACTCCAGGTGGATCGTGAGGGCACCCCTTGCTCTGCAGCCCCGAGCGATCTCGCCCCAGCCATGAGTCATGAAGACCTCGCCCGAGGCGAACATCGCGACCTCTGCCTCGGTCGCGGGGGTGCTGCAGTCGGCGTGCTGCAGCCACAACTCCAGGAGTCTTCCCTGTGGGAAGACGGAGGCGAAGAAGGAAGGAAAGCAAATCCAAGTTCGCGGAGGCATGGCGGCGTGGAGCACGAGCTCGCGGGAGGAGCCCTCGGCATGGACTCCAGGCGGAACGACCAACACCTTCGTGACCCGGCGGCGATGGCGCCTGCCGCTGGGATCGACGTCACCCCCTCCGAGGCCCTCGGCGTGGGCAAACAAGGGAATAGGAAACCCCGGCGGAGGCCGCTCGTACCAAGGCCTTGATACCACCTGGTGGTCTCCTTCGTCTCGGCTGCGAGGGGCAAGTCGCTTCTTCGGCGGGAGCGGGTCTGGCACTTCTTGGAGAGCTTTTCCCTTCTCCGCCGCAGAGAACCGGCGAATCGGGGCCATCACGTCAAGAGGGAGCAAGAATCAAGGCGAAGGAGAAAACAAGAAGAGATGGACTGGAAGGGCACGCGCGGTGCCGTACTTATAGCCAGAGGAGGCCAACCGTCGGCCTCCATGATCACAGGTAATCATGACACGATTTGCATGCAGGGACTTGTCCAATCCGTGCGATCGTCGAGGCATCATGGGGAAGCGGAGACGCCCGCACCCAGTCAACCGCCACGCGGCACCCAAGGCCGCAGGCTGTTAGGGCCCGTGGCGCTTCGCCCTTGCCCTTTCGCCTCTCGGCACGGCCATGTCCGGGCGCGCCTTGGGTCCGGGGGCTACTGTCAGCGTTCTGGGAACGGGGTCCCCAGACTTGCCTGCCTGCGGCCCGCGGCTTGTCTCAAAGGAGGCCCAGTACGGCCCACCTTCATCAAACACGAGACTCAAGACCCTCGCGAGGGGCCAAGCCTCGCGGGGAGGACGAAGCAGCGCTTCCTCAGGCACGGCCTCCTCAGGCTGGCTCCTGAGGAGGCGGAGAAATCAAGGCAGGGTACCTCACGAGGCGCCCATGATGCAAGCCATGACGACCAAGGGTGCCAGGCGGGCGCCAGACCGCACAGTGTCCTTCCTTTCCTCTTTGGTGCAAAGGGGGCAAGCGCAGGCGAGAGGATCAAGCAAAGGCATCCATTTTGGTGCAACGAGACCAAGACCAGTCCAACGGTGGGAATGACCTCATCGTGGAGCCCAGAACGGCGTCACCACAGGGCCTTTGGCAGGCGAGGACCAACTTTGGTCAGGATAAGTGTACCAGATGTTCCCCTTCAAATTGGCCAATTGTTGGCGCCCTTCCCGCTCAATATTTGGGAAGAGGCCCAGGGCCTTTGCCTATAAATAGGACTAGCCACCCCCAGGGTAGGGGAGAGGATCGAGAGGTCGGAAAACTAGCAAGTATGCTTCAAGAAAGCAAGTACAGAGAGAGAGAGAGGGGCGGCTGAACTCCCCTAGCAGTTCATCGTCCCAGCAAGAACACGCCCTCGCGAGGCTGTTCACCTTTTACTGTTCATCATCATCAGCCCGAGAGGCAATCCACCCACCACACTGGAGTAGGGTATTACACCACATCGGTGGCCCGAACAAGTATAAACTCTGTGTTCTTTGTGTTGTTCCTTTAGTAGTTTAGATCCTTGCGAGACGGAGAGGTAGAGGGCAGAATCTTCACGTGCACCCCAGAGTTCGAACCTTAAGGGTCTGCCGGAACCCGTGATCCGACAGATACATGCCGCTGGGTCTGGCCCGAGCGGCTTGGGGACGATGCAGCCCGAGGGGCGCCCCCAACACAGTAAGCTACCGACACGAAATAAAAGGGATACATGCCGCAGGGATGGACCCACGCGGCGTGGGAATGATGCAGCCCTGGGGGGCGCTCCCAGCCGGAAATGAAACTTGAAAGATGTCACCTGATGATGTTGAGGATGAAGCGGTGTTGGTGCAGCAGACTCGGTGGGCTGCAGAAGCCGATTCTCACGAGCCCCCAGGCCCTGGGTCCTAGGGAGGCTCCGGAGGCGCTGGTGGCTCCTCGCGTACCATCTCCATCTCCGCCAAGGCTGCGGAACGCCTGGCTCTTGAGCTTCCATGATGCCCCTCATGAGGCGCTGGTACGTGGCAGCCGCGTTCGGCAAGCCGTAAGGCATGCGAACGTAGTTGTGGGGCGGACCTTCGCAGCGCCCCACTCGCGAGGGCCAAAGGTGCTCCAGAGTGGCGACTCGGTTGAGCCCTGGTACATCAACGCAGATGCGCAGCCCACCATCCTCGCCTGGATGGGGAGCCACAGCTGGTAGGCGGCGGCCGCCTCTCATGACTCTTGACTCCTGTAGCTCTTGAATGACATTGCTGACGAACTCCTGAGGGTCTGACTCCCCTTGCGTTGCTCCTTCTTGAGGGAAACGTGCTTCGAAACACGCCACCATGTGGTGCCCAAGCGCCTCCCTCGTGACCTTAGCCAGGTCAGTGGCCCTCCAGGGGAGAGCCCCCAAGCCCTGCCTGAGGAGGGCGCTGGGCGCGCTTTCCTAAGCGATGGAAGTAGGTTCCCCCTGGACAGGCACGGGCCCTGAGGGGCCTGCCTCCTGAGGGACCGGGCCGGATGATGTCTTCTTCTTCTTGGGGGTGGTCTCGGGAAGCCTCCTGCTTCCGCGATCCGGGTCCTCCTGTGATGCGGCCTGAAAGGCTCGTTCCAGGGAACACACTGCGTCGTTCTCTTCACAGGGCACCGTGATGACTCCGCCACTTCCTGGCATCTTGAGGACGTTGTAGCCGTGTTGAGTCACGGCCATGAACTTGGCCAGCGCCGGGTACCCAAGGATGGCGTTGTACGGCAGGCGGATGTGGGCGACGTCGAAGTCCATGAGCTTGGTGCGGTAGTTGTTGCATGCCCCGAAGGTGACAGGGAGGCGGACCTTCCTGATCGGGACCGTGGAGCCGTCAGTAACTCCGGAGAAAGGCTTGGTTGGCTGAAGCTGGTTATAAGGCACTTGGAGATTGTTGAATGTTTCCACGGACAGGACGTTGAGCCCTGCCCCGCCGTCGATGAGGGTCCTGGTGACCACCACGTTGCTGATGATTGGGGAACAAAGCATCGGGAGGACTCCGGCTATGGCTGCACACTTGAGCTGATCCGCTGAGCTGAACGTGATGGCGCACGATGAGCACCTGAGAGGGCGTGTGGCTTCAAGCTTGGGGAGGACTGCATTCACTTCGCGGGCGAACTGCTTGAAGATGCGCTGAGAGGCTGGGGCTTGAGCTCCGCCCAGGATGCAGGTGATCGCGCGCGGCTCCTGGAAGCCCCCAGCCCCTTCGTCCTGATGGCGGTCCTCGTTTCTCCTTGGCTGAGGCGGCAGCGGAGGGAGGCCTACGTTACCTTGTGGGCGATCCTCGCGAGGCTGGTCCCTCTAGTCTCCCTTGCGAGGCGGGTCTCGCCAGCGATCCTCGCGAGGTTGATCGCGCCACCCTTGGTGCGGGCCGCGGTCTTCCCAGCATCCTGCGTTTCTTCCCCCTCCTCGGCCGTAGCCCCGGTCAGCATTGTCGGGACGACGGCCGATCCTTCCTTCTCGCACGGCTCGGAGCTCTTGGCATTCATTGGTGTTGTGGGTGTGGAGGTCGTGGTACACACAGTACCGACTGCCCTTGGAAGATTCGGGCTGATCTCTGCCCCACTTGGTGTCCGGTTCTGCCGCGAGCACGGCAGCCCCCTTGCGCTTCACATCCTTGGCCTTGGACTTCTTCTCTTCTGGGTCTGCGGCAGGCAGCTCGAGGAGGGAGAGACGCCCTTCCTCAGCCCTGGCGCACTTGGTCGCCAAGTTGAACAGCTCCAAGGAAGTGCACAGGTCTTCATGCATCACCAGCTCCTTCTTCATCTTGACGTCGGGCACGCCGTCGGAGAAGGCTGAGATGATGGCCTCCTCGACACCCTGGGAATCTTGAGGCGTGCGTTGTTGAAGCGCTGGATGTACTTTTGCAGGGTCAATCCGGGCTGCTGCTTGATGCGGCGCATGTCGCTCACGGCGGGTGGCCGGTCGCGAGTACCTTGGAAATTGGCGATGAAGCGGGTGCGCATCTCGTCCCAGGAGGAGATCGTGCCTGGGGCCAGGTTCAGGAGCCAGGTGCGGGCTCCGTCCTTGAGCGCCATGGGAAACCAGTTCGCCATGACCTTCTCATCTCCGTTGGCAGCTTCGATGCCCAACTCATAGAGCTGGAGGAACTCCGCAGGGTCGGCCGTGCCGTCGTAGCGAGGAGGCAAGTCTGGCTTGAACTTGCCGGGCCACGCGACGCTGCGCAGCTCGGTGGTGAAGGCGCGGCAGCCCGCCGTGGCCACGGGAGGCCTTGGGTAACGGAGAGCTTGGTCTTGCAGGTCCCCGCGCGCTGCAGCTAGGAGTAGCGGGGGGTCTTGACGTACGGGAGCAGGAGCGTGGCCGCGATGTGCCGGAGCATGGAGCGCCCAGGCGGCTTCTTGCGGGCGAGGGACTTCTTGGCAGCTCTGCTCTTGCTGCGCTGGTGCCTGGCAGAGTGGGTTCCAGCCAGGGGCCACGCGCCTTGCGGCCGGGGCGTCTTCTTGGTGAGGAGGCGGCTGGGGCGCCCCCGGAGCTTCGTCGCCCGCACGGGGCGTGGTGCCGTGCAGCGGAACGGATGGTGCAGGAGAGCCCCCCGCGGCGCGGACGAGCTCGGCGACGCGGTCGAGCCACTCTTCGTAGACGTCGTCAACGGGACGGTAGCGCAGGAGCTCGTTTGCCGCGATGAGCGCAGCTCGAGCCTCCATGGGTGCGCGGAGCGCGTGGGACGAAGAACCAGCTGGGGCGAGCGAGGGAGTAGCGGTGCGGCCGTCTTGCCGCACGGAAGGATGCTGCGACGATGGTTGCTGCTCGTTCCCCGCCGGGCCGGTGGCGGCGTTGATGGCAGGCGACGGGGAACGACGAGGACTCCCGCCGACAAGGGCCATCTGGGCGACGCGGGAAGCGAGAGCGGCTCGGCGCTCGGCGCGGGCCCGACGAGCGTCAGACATGGACGCGATGGTCGGAGGAGAAACGGGCGGTGGAAGACGAATTCCGGCGCACCCCTACCTGGCTCGCCAAATGTCGGATTTCGGGTTCCGGCAGACCCTTGAGGTTCGAACTCTGGGGTGCGCACGGGGATTACGCTTCCTACCTACCTGTACCCCTCCGCCTCGCAAGGATCTAAGCTACGAGAAGAACAACACAAGAGACACATAGTTTATACTGGTTCGGGCCACCGATGTGTTGTAATACCCTACTCCAGTGTGGTGGTCTGGATTGCCTCTTGGGCTGATGATGAACAATACAAGGACAAACAGCCTCGCGAGGGTCTGTTCTTGGCCGGGGCGATGAACTGCTAGGAGGAGCTCAGTCGTCCTTCTCTCTCTCTCTCTCTCTCTCTCTCTCTCTCTCTCTCTGGTTTTATTGCCAATCGATCCGTCCCTTAATCCTGGGGGTGGCTAGTCCTATTCATAGGCCAAGGCCCTGGGCCTCTTCCCAAATATTGAGCGGGAAGGGCGCCAACAATTGGCCAGTTTGAAGGGGAACATCTGGTACACTTACCCTGACTAAAGTTGGTCCTCGCCTGCCAAAGGCTCTGGTGATGACGCTGGCTTGGGCTCCACAGTGACTTCCTCCTTGTCGCGGAGATGGTCTTGGTCTCGTTGCACCGAAATGGGTGCCTTTGCTTGATAATCCCGCCTGCGCTTGCTCCCTTTGCACCAAAGAGGAAAGGGAGGACACTACGCGGGCTGGCGCCATTGGTCGTCATGGCTTGCGTCATGGGCACCTCGTGAGGTACCCCGCCTTGATCTCTCCGCCTCCTCATGAGCCATCCTGATGAGGCCGTGCTTGAGGAAGCTCCGCGTCGTCCGCCCCACGAGGCTTGGCCCCTCGCGAGGGTCTTGGGTCTGTGTTGATGAAGATGGGCCGTGCTGGGCCCCCTTTGAGCCACGCCGCAGGCTGCAGTCAGGCAAGTCTGTGGACCCCCATTCCCAGAACGCCAACAGCGATGGCATCCCGTCGTGCCGAGTTCATCGCCGCTCGCGACCTCACAACTATGTGGGAGGAATTTGAAGATGCCAAGGCCGAATGGGCGGTAGAGCAAGAGGCGGCCAAAGCCACATAGAGGGAGCGGAAAAGTCAGAAAGCACTCAAGAAAAGAGAGGCCCGCCGCCGCAAGAAAGAAAAGGACGCACGCACTGCTGTGGAGAGGTCGGCGGAGATCCAAGCGCAGTGGGGTGTCGCCGACAAAGCCAGGAAGGAGAATGACGGCGTCTGGCCAGCATGTGAGAAGTAGTAGTACTAGTAGTTAGTGTGTGTGTCTCTGTGTCTGAGTACGAGCATGTACCAATACTACTAGTTACTAATGTAGTTTTTAGAGCAAATTACCCGTACATTAGCCTAGACTAAATGAAAAAAATTCCTATCCTAAGCATCAAATGGCATCTCTTTCTCTATAGGAATTGAGATGCATGTCATCTCACTTCCTATGATTTTCATATTCCTATCCTATGAACGAAAGGAGGCCTCTGTTGGAGTAACTACTGTAGCTAGCAGTACTGCCGGTATAGTAGTTTTCTTCAAGAAGCGGAATTCAATGAAGTCATGATGGTTCCTTCATCCGAGCAACTTCAAAGTGGGAAGTGGGCATTTGACGGCTCATTAATCATTGTTACTGCGGCGCGACGACCTGGGTGACTCTCCCTTGGAGTTCTGCGTGCATGGCAAGTGGACCAGGATGGTCGACGTCCCACATGTTGGCGAACAGAAGTATTCTTTTCGATATCGAGGAGCAAGGAAACCACGTGGTATAGTATCATTGCTGATTGGTTCGCAAAAAAATAGTATCACTGTCCATTTATAATTATTTTTTATTTCTGATGAATGCTAGCGTTTCAACTCTTACGACGATGGGTGCCAAACACGGCACATGCTGGATGTCCCACACGTCAGCGAAAGGAGTGGGACATGAACAGCGTGGTAGAGCCCAGAGTAAAAAACAGCGTGGTAGAGCATCTCCACTTCTTCCACTTCTGGGTCGGAGACCACATGTAGTAGTACTTAGTGGTATGAATGATACAAAGTGCGACCTAGAGAGAAAGACATGTCTAGTTGGAAGGTCTCGGGGCATACACGTAAACAAATATAAAAGTTAATATGTGCCTCCAACTAATATAGTAGTAGTAGAGTACTTAGGCACATACTCCACAACATCACCGTGCATTGCACATACAACATTTAGTGGTAGTACGTAGTAAGACACAAATGCCGCCCAAGAGTTCCCTTCTCGACCTACTTTTGGGTGTTTGATAGAGTGTATGGAGGGTGCATGAGTCCACACTAGTTTAGCACAAATACACTAGAAGCATGCATGAAGAGAGCATGCATGAAGAGGGGTGTTGAGTTGAGCATGCATAAAGAGGGAACAACTATGCTGAGACGAGAACGCAACCAAACACACCCTGTATGCCACACATGTTCATACCATTTGTGCCTTTCTACTTCACTTACTGTGCTACATTACTCAGGTTCGTACGTCCACTCCTGGGTACATGTCCGTCTCATAGTTCCAGTCCCACGTGTTCTTCATATAGATGGAACGATCCTTGCATAACACATGTCCGTCTCATAGTTCCAGTCTCACGTGTTGGCAAAAGTATGAACAAAGTTCACGTAAAAAAATAGAGTGGAAGAACATAGATTCCAGACGACCGAGAAGGAGCAAGGAACCTCGTGGTGGAGCGTCTGCACTCATAATATTTAATATTATTCAGCGATATAAAATTAACCAATCATCTCAATAGTGGACTGGAAGAGTACGAAACACGGCAGCCCGGTGTAGTTACATCATACTAGTACATGGCTAACCCACGCTATCACCATATTTCTTGGCTTCCGTGCGACACCTATCTCTAGTAATCCAGCAGCTTGTATCGCTTCTCCCTCCTCGTCTCTATCAAAGTGCGTCGGGCTGGCGTTTTTGCCGTCTATTGAGGTCGGTTAACTATCACATGTTAGCGACATGCCAAGAGCATTCAAAAAAAATATTCCTTTCATGTTCCGTTTAAAAAAAATTCCTTTCACGTACGAATTTGCATGTATGCTTTGAGCAACTTGCATGTCCTATATTGCTCCTGTTTGATACTCTAACTTAGCTAGAGGTTAGACTAACTCGTGACTAACCCTGAACTAACTGCAGCCAAAGAGGTGTTCTGGTGACAGGGTTAGATTGACAATAAATGCACTTCATGGAGAGAGAAACGTGATTTTTCAGTGGTCCCAATGAGAACAATCTCCAGTTAGCACTTCTTGGGTGGGATAGTTTTTTTTGGTGGGTTCGGTGCAACTTGCTCCAATTTAAACCCTCATGCTTGGATACTTTAGGGCTATTTGAGCCCCAACTAGCTCAAAATAACTCTAACCCATGGATCCAAACAGGGCCTATGGTCAGTCCCGACGCGAAGCAGTCGTGTGCACCGGGAAGCGGCGCTCTCTCGGCCGTCGCGCCACTTCAAAGCCGGCGCCAGTGAGAGGTCGCCTCCGCTCTGGCCGGGCATTAATGCGGCACTGACGCTCCAGGGTGACGCTGACCGTTTCATGCGGGAAGCGCGTGCTGGCAAGGGAGTATAGGTTTTGAACCGTTTCAGGTGTAGTACTGGTAGTTTGCAAAACTACTCAATTATTGCACTCAGTTTCCTAAAAAATTGTGGTAAAAAACGTTATTCCACAGCCCGTTTCCCTTCTCCTTCCTCTTCCACCACCCGCGCACGTCCGCGGGAAGCGACCGGTCAACCCTTATATAGGAGTGCTAGCACAAAAAGATGCATGCATGACCACTAAAATTTCCATATTAAAGCGCCGCTCCAGCGAGAGTATGGCGTATGTTGTTACCTTCGGTCGGCCCATGGCTACCGGGTGACGGCGACCAGAGAAGAGGCGGTGGGAGGGGAATGAATGCAGCTACTGTTTGGGTTCGCCTTCCGGCTTAAATAAATGCGCAGCATCACGTGTACCCGCGGTGCACAAATTGTAACATACGTGTCTGCTTAAGTGGGCGTCACGTAACTGGTGTGTGTGAGAGAGATTCTGAGTGCGTGTGTGCGACTCTACTCTTCGGACATGTACTCTACCTTTTGCATCGGGATATAGGTATAATGGCATTTACTTTAGCTAGTGATTTACGTGGCCATGTTAACGTGGTTGTGTCAAAAAAATGTCACTTCCTGCTCGTGATTTGCATTATATAATTACAAGCAAGATTCTCGTGCATTGCACAGAACATCAATATGCATTTTTTTTACAAAACACCTGTTGTGATTGACCCATGCAGGAGTAATCCCATGTGTAAAAACTAATGATATCTCGAGAATTTTATTGGAAAATTGGTATCTCGAGAATGTCATCGAAAAAATTAAAGATGAGAGATAAGGCGAGGAGGAGTGGAGCGTGGTGGTGACTGGTGGTTGGAATGGGCGGAGGCATGGGGATGGACGGCGCCGGCAGGCGGCAACGGCCACCATGCATGCTAGATTGTTCCAGAGACTTATTCCTTTTTTAATTGCTGAGCAATGAGGTTGCGGGAGATAATGATGTGGAGAGAGATGCGGGTATCTTTTGTAAAATTATGATAGTTTGCTTTCTATCCTCAGATATAGATCATACGATCTGTATTACAAGATGGCAGGCACACCATCACCGCCAACTTGTTTTTTATAAGGATACAGATGATAAGTGTGCTGACTACTAAAGTAAAGTGGAATTTGTCCATGTTATGCAAGTAAATAAAGGTGATTGTTTATCATACGGGTAAGGTTGGATGAAGGGTGGTAGGAACAAATGCTCCGCCTAGAGCATGTGTGTGTGAGATGGAGTCTTAGTGTGTGTGGGGGGGTGTGTGTGTGTGAGAGAGAGAGGAGAGAGAGAGAGAGAGAGAGAGAGAGAGAGAGAGAGAGAAATGGAGTCTTAGTTTGTGTGTGTGCGAGAGAGAGAGAGAGAGAGAGAGAGAGAGATGGAGTCTTAGTGTGTGTGGGGGGTGTGCGTGCGTGTGTGTGTGTGTGAGAGAGAGAGAAATGGAGTCTTAGTGTGTGTGGGAGGGGTGCGTGCGTGCGTGTGTGTGTGTGTGCATGTGTGTGTGTGTGTGTCGTGGGGTCCGCTGTGGCGGATGTGTATGGCAGAGGCCACCAACGATGGGGTGCGAGAGAGAAAATGCCCGTAGAGAGGGAAGAGAAGGCGTGTGCGCATGAGAGGAGTCGACATCGAGAGAACGTGTTTGTTCGAGAGACACCGAGGAAGACTACTATATATCAATGGTCCATGTAGGCGGGAATTAAACAAAGGGATGGTCTTATTGGTTTTGGGGATATAGGGGAAGAGTGAGAGGCGGGGGGGGGGGGTAGCTAGAAGGAGATTGTTAAGTGTGAGTGTGTGTTTTACCAATCCTGGCGGAAGTTATGTGCACAAAAGAGGAGAACGATTCGATGTGGGTAATTAACTATGTATGGAGACATAGAGACCTTGAACGTGCATGTGTGAGAGGTATACATGTATACGTGGGATGTGTGTGTGTGCGCGCGCGCATGATCGAGATAAAAGAAAGAAGACATAAGTCATAAGATCAACGACATGGGACAGACGGATCGGTATGACAATATGCATGCATGTGAGAATGCAGGGAAGAAGGCCCGACAATTGAGCATGCGTTTTTGTCTTTAAGAGATAGTGGCATGGGCTGGAGCATGCATCTATGGAGAGCAGAGGGAGTGAGGCGCAACGATTGTGCAAAAGAGACCAACCTATAAATGCATATGTATGGAGAGACATATATAGTGTGGGTGATAGGAAGCAAGACTCCATGCGAGAAAGAAATGTTGACGGAGAAACTACAGATAGATACAGAGATGGAGATGCTAGCTAGAGGGACATCCGCTAGTTTGGGTGTTGGAGATGAACGTCAGGTGGTTCAAAGGGTGAAGTTATATATGTGTGTGAGAGGGCACTTGACTGCATGTAGAGAGAAACATATGTAGTGTGCATGATAGGAATCAAGAGTGAGGGCGAGAAAGAAGGTTGATGGAGAAACAGATAAATAGAAAGATAAAGATGCTAGCTAGTGTGCGTTAGAGATAGGAGTCGAGTGGATCAGAAGGCTGGGTTATGTGTGTGGGTGTGAGAGAGATAGAGAGAGGGTGCATGTGAGTCACATACAAACAGATATCAGAGAGAAATGAGATCCAGAGAGACGGAGTTTTGTGTCTGCGAGAGATAAAGATGTTTCACAACGAGAGTGATAGCTAGAGAGAGATACAAGGGAACGCAAGATATCTCTAGGGAGAGAGGGTGTGTGTGAGCGACATACAAGAGAACAATGGAGAAATATGAGACCCTGGGAGAAAGAGTTTGTGTTTGTGTGTGAGAAAGAGATATTGAAGAGGAAGAGTCGTAGGTTCTCATATCTAAGGAGCAAAAGACATCTCTGTATGAGGGGTGTGCGAGTGGCACACATGGGAATAGTAGAGAGAAATGAGACCCCGGGAGACAGAGTTTTGGGTTTGTGTGAGAGAAAGAGATTCCACATGGAGAATCATAGTTAGATACACATAGCAGGGAGCGAGATATACTGAGAGAGATATAGAGTGATGAAGGTCGAGGGAGAGAGTACCGTCAGTGTGTTACGAAGATAAAAGATCATTGTCGACATACAGGTAGCACGAGAGATACCTGAGAGACGATGAACGCGTATAGGTCCAGAGAGATAGTCCTATATAAGCATGAATGATAGCTATATGAGACGAATATCTGGATTAAAGGGGATTCAAATATTGAAACTGGAGATCACGACATCGATAATATCATAACACAAATTGGTGTATCAAATATGCATATTCATTTGAATTTGGGCACACGTGTAATGTTATATAGTTTATCAATATTGGTGATCCATAGATTCTTCAATTACAAACAATGCATGGTTTATATGCAATTAATGTCTAAACGGGATTACACTATATGTTGCATGTGTGAAACACATTATACATGTTTGAGAAGTAAACAAAACCCGCATGAAACACACATTAATTGGAGACAGTTAGCGAGGAATGCATACATTGGATTTCAACATAAAGTGGTTTCAAATATTTGAAAATCCGAATTGCTGGATACAACCTTATGAATCTGAGATCATGCCATTTGTAAACCATATTTATGTATAAACGGTGTTGTGCTTTCGAAAGTATATATAAAAACAGATGTATATAGAATGTAATTCCAATTGAAAATGGATCCCGCCCGAAAAAAAATAGAATACAAACGGGATTCGAATTGAGTTGGCACGGTAAACGTGCACTCTGCAAAATTTGAACGAAGCAGGGAAAGTCGCACTAACCGCCCGAAACCAAAATCTACGAGATGGAAATCATTACTGCCTATCCTGCCACGCAAAGCCTATCTGCTGGATTTCTATAGGTTTCGATAGGGGTAGGTTAGTAATTTCACCCAAACATGACGTAACCGCCTCTCACCCAGATTCATACACGGTGGGCGCCAAAACACAGTGTGTCCTCGGCCGAAATTGACTCCCTCCCCGATTCATATTCTTACACGGTGGGCGCCAAAACAAACTCTCGTCGGCAAATATTTGGTGTATGCGAGATTACCGTCCAATCCCCAACCAACTAATGTTGATGTGATGTAGTAGAAATTTGAAACGGGGGCTAAGTTTGTAAATTTCCTCGCATTTGAGACAAGCGCGCCCTGAATACATGGTTCCCCCTTCCTCTCTACCTCCCTTTTCCCCATTCGTACTCCGTGGGCGCCAAAACACCCTCTCCACCCCAACCTCCTCCGTCCGCCGCCGTCCGCCACCCCATCCACCGATGTCCTCTTCCACCATGCCGGAGCTGATACCCCGACGCAACCGTCCATTACAAGAGATCGACCTCTCTCATCCACGGCTTCGGACTGGGATTCTTTCATCCCATCCTCTCGCTTCATCCCCGCTGTCGTCCACCTTGCCAGCGCCGCTCCTACGACTGTCTCGTCCACCACGCCCCGTCGCCACCGTCTACCCTCCTAGATTTGCTTCCACGCCGCCGACAGCCATCGCTACCGCAGCACCGTCAAATTCTCAGCAGATGCGTACACGGCGCCGCACCATAGGCGGTACTCTTTCGTATCTGCTCAAGTTATTTATCGCAACAAGAAAATAGATCGCCACTGCTTTACTCTGATTTCTTGTCTAGGTTGCGAAGTTGCCTTCGTCCGGTTTGCACCTTTAGATCCGCCATGGCACGCTTAACACTATACTCCCAATGCTTATGGTTTTCCCCTTTTATATTCCACACTAGTTAAATCACAGCAGACTAAATTTCAAAATTGGGTCAGTCGATTTTTCAGAGCTCGCTGGAGTTCGCCGGTGCGATCGAAGGGGCTTGGGTGGTTGTGGGGCCTCGTCGAACAAAGAAAACTCGACGCGGGTGGGGGTTGGGGTGGGGGTGGGGGCTAGGGGTGGCGGAGGAACACAGGCGATGGGGGCCTGTGGTCCGCCCGGCTTCCCGTGCGGTGTTCTGTATGGGAAGAGTCAAAGACGAGGAAGAAGAAGGGTTAGGAGACGTAGGATCTTCATCCAACCACCTGAAAAGGTTGAGAGACAGCTGGGAGTTGCATTCTTAATGCGCTCTGGTTTATCATGTGTGGGCACTGCGCAACCAACATTTTATTATCCAAAATCTACTTGCTCTTCTTTACCATATTCCTCTTCCGTTCTTCTTTAATATGTACTCTCTCCATTCCTAAATACAAGTCTTTGTATAGATTCCACCATGGACTACATATGGAGCAAAATGAGTGAATCTACACTCTAAAATGTATCTGGATACATCTGTATGTGATCCATAGTGGAAATCTCTACCAAGACTTATATTTTGGAATGGAGGGAGTATGATAGTAGTACAGTATGTTCCTTGTACTGAAGATGAGCAGGGACATTTTTAGTGTAGAGGTCTATACGGTCGGTTGTGATGGACACTTTGAGCCTCTTTGATTCGTAGGATCTTGTAAACATAGGAATAGGATTTGTAGTGGCCTGTCCACTTGAATCCTATAAGAATAGCAAGGAAATGGAGGGAGCTGTGTCGCCTTTGAGAGTTACACTGATATTAACAGTACCGCACCTTCACTTGAAGAGAGCTGGTATACGAATCCTTTCTAGCCGTACCGGCAATACTAGCACATATATTCCAGCAAGTTCCACTTTGCTGATTTTACTCTGATGCTTAAGGTTTTCCCATTATATCTACACTATGATCTGTGTAACTGCTTTGTGTCGCACTAGGAGCAGTCCACTCTTGAAGCTAAACACTGCAATTACTTACAAAATTGGCACCAAGGCATCGAGCGCCATTCTGGATGCAATGAAACTCATACGCTCCCCACCTATTGATTCTTGTTCAGCATATGATCCTAATGACTATTCTAACCTCGAGGAGTCAAAGGCAGATGGCCTGTCCTGTTCACCCATCAAGGTGCATGTTCTAATTTGGCAATGTTTTATTGATTGTGGGTATCTTGCATATGTTGTCATGCATTTATTCTACTTTGTAGCACCACCATCTGCTTAGTTTACTCATAATATATGTCGAGATGCCATGCCCATCCATTATCAATACATATTCCATCTGTCATCATACCATGTTTTTCCACTCAAATGATGTTCTTGTGCATCCGACATCAAAAAGGAAGAGGGTGATTGCCGAACCTGAAGGAGCACCAGCAAAGTCCTTGAAAAACGTGGTGGTGCCGGAGAAATCAGACAGCACCCCAGTTATATTTGCTGTACAACCAGTGACACAAAACGTAGGACCGACTCCAGCAGACTGTACCCATACTTCACTGGCCACACCACTAGCCCCACCACACAGGACGTGCACTCCAGCAAAAGGTATACTGATTTCATTTGCCATAGCACCAGCTGTACCACAGAAAAATCCCACTCCAGCAAAAAGTACAACAAGTCCATCGGCCGAAGACCTATCCCAACTGCAGAGACGGCCAATTCCTGCAGATTGGAACCCCATTCCATTTATTCCCAGTTTAAAAGACAATGCTTTCAATGTTGTTAGGTACTACGTGCATATATTCCCATCATGGGAAGATTATTGTGAAGACAAACACCATTTTTACATCTTCCTGTCCAACTTACATGTAAGTGCTATTATTCATGGTTATTATTTTCCTGTTTTCTGCTGATTGAACACATCAATGATTTGCATTCCATTGTTGTAACTAGGCGAGGGTCAATGTGGATAGTCATGACGAGCAAAGCTTCCTTGTGCTTTTCAAGGAAGCATTGAAGCAGTATCGGTGTTACCTGAGTAAATCACACTTTGATGTCAAGTCTATAAACGAATTTCTGGTGAAGTCTCCTGCGCTAAATTTAGAAGACATTGAATGGAAAAACTTTGTTATGCACTGGTCTCGTTCCTAGGATGAGGTACTTTCTATGAAATCACATGACAATTTGAACTTCTACTTTTCCGCATGTGCCTTACGGATCTTTTTTGCAGGAAATCTGCTCGAAGAAGAATTTCGGTTTGACAAGAACGACAGGATATCGCAAATATGCTGCCCACTGCTTTGCTCTTGTTAGTACCTGTTATCCTGTATCACTGTACTTGCATACATACCTGGTTCATTATGTGACAGCAGTATGCATGATAGCTTGCTTATCAATTGTTCGCTCCAAATTATCTGATCTGTATGAATGGTTACATTAGTGTAGAATATATCCAATGCCAATGTTTTTTTAGCTCTGCATTGTTCTTGTAAGTACATGTTGTCCTTTATCAGTGTACTTATAATGACAGGTAGTTGTTCATGTACCATCACTCTGCAGCTTATTTTCCTTTGCCCTCCATTTTCTACACATCAGATCTATATTTACTCTTACCATAAGGTTGGTACTGAAGAAGTTTAGTTGTGCATTGCTCTTGGCCGTACCTTTTGCCTGTATCGCTACACTTACATTTATAGCTACTTGGTTATGTAGCATCACTCTTCATCTTATCTTCAATATTCTCCATTTTTTTTGTATATTATCACATCTATATTTACTCTTAACAAAATGTAGAATAAAGGCAATGCTTTTGAAGAAGATTCTGTGGTGAACTTCTTGAATTGCCCCCCCCCCCATCAGCATGGACAAGGCCTTTATAGAGCCTGTCTTCACCAATAATGTAAGTTTGTCCATCTCAAGCCTTCAAACTTTGTTGTATATATTTGGTTAGGCATGACTGCAACAACTATTTATTTTTGGTGTTTGCATCAAATTGCTTGTTTAAAGTTTATTATGTAGTTCATAAACAAAAGTTTGTCGTTTCTCAATTTAAGTTTTCAATTGTACAACCAAGTTCCCTCTTCATGCCATGTAAATTAAACTATACAGAGCAAGTGATCTTCTTTTGCACTGCATGTATGCTTCTGTTCTTCATCTGTAATCCAGTGGTGTGGTGAACCTACCCACTACAGCACAATGTCATATTCTGCAATGTCTTAACTATGAACAATGTCATATCATTCTACTAGTATTTAAACTGTCTCTTTATTTGCCAATTTGAAATGGTATAAATTGACAACACACTAACCATTGATACTTATGAGTTCTTGATCTGTAATCCAGTGGTGTCGTGAAGCTGCCAACTCCTTCACAATGTCATTTCCTGCCATGTCTTGACCTGAACAATACCATATTGTGTTAATGCAATTTTAAACTGTGTCACTTTATTCGTTAGTAAGAAATGTGATGAATTGTCAGCACTGATACTTTTATGTGCAAAACCTGTCATCTGTATGCTTGTTTATCTTTCAGAGTGAGGAAGATATAAGTGTTGAAAAAGCGCAGTCTCATCATCTTGCTCAGCTGCTTGCGCTGCAGCTCCCCATTAGGGCTAACCTTTCTTGAACTCAATTGAAGTGCTGTCGGTTTTGTATATTATTTTGTCGACGTGTTTATTTGCACTGGTGGCGATCTTTGATGCCCAGTGTATGTAATCTGTTGTTTGCTTGTGCTTTATTATCATAGTGGCGAACTTTGATGCCTAGTGGATGTAATATGCCGTAATTTCTTTATTGTATAGTCTAGGTTTTTTCTTATTCATGATGCTGCAGTTATTTTACTGTATATATATCCCGTCTTCGCAGTAAACCGGCCAAACCGTAAAATTACGGTACATAATCGGGCCATCATGCAATCATGATGTAGGTTTGGACTGAAACGTGCCGAACAGCTCACGGGCCGGCAGCAGCCCAAAATGAACCCCGGCCCATGATTGTGCGAATCAAATCATGGGTTTTTAACATGCCAAAATTGTCTCGATCCTTGTTTGGCCCAATCAGATATCGGCTGCGAGCAGGCCGGATGCAAACTGGGCCGTAGTTTGGCCCAACTATATGATTGGCCTTTAACAGCCGAAATTAATATAGGGCCGAAATGTTAAACGGGCCCTTAACAGGCCAAAACTAATATCAGGCCGAATTACTAAGTGGGCCTTTAGCAAGTAGGCCCAAAAGCATAGTGTCCAGTTGACGGGACGACTCTGATATGGGCCATAATTGGGCCCAAAGCCTCTTAAAGGGACGGACCTGATGTGGGCCGTAATTTGGCCCAGAACGTGGTAGGCTTTTAACGGGCCGGATCTCATATGGGCCACTATTAGGCCCGGAGCATGGCAGGCCATTAATGTACCGGATCAAATATGGGCCGACATTTGTCCCAAAACATGGCAGCCAGTTAATGGGCCGGCCTACTAGGCTCCTCAAAATCTTGTGGGCCTACAGCTGGGCTGGCCCATTAATGTCGGTGAAATCTCGTGGGCCTTTAGCTGGGCCTGCCCATTATGATCCGCAAGAAACTTGTGGGCCTTTACCTGGGTCGGCCCATTATGGCACACAAAAATCTTGTGGGCCTTTACCTGGGCCGGCCCATTATGGCCTGCAAAATCTTGTGGGCCTTCAACTGAGCCAGCCCATTATGATCCGCAAAATCTCGTGGGCCTTTAGCTGGGCCGGCCCATTATGGTCCGCAAAATCTTGTGGGCCTTCAGTCGGGCCGGCCCATTTAAACTTGATGGGCCGGTCCACGTGTCAACATATCATAGGCGCGTCTCGCCTATTGGATGAGTGACACCTGTGCCAACGCGGACCTGACATGTGTCTCCTCCAGCCAATGATGATTTTACACGTGGAAAATCCCCATTGGTCGAGGCTATTAACGGGTTATCGGATCCAAAACCCGACCCGATAGCTTAACGGCGTTCCGTTACGGTGGATGCCACGTGTCGGTCACCCTTGACGAAAGCACTTTTGTGACGCGCGATTTATCGTCATGGAAGTGGACACTTCTGTGATGATAATTTTGGTAATTTCATGGAACACTTCTATGACAGCACAAGTATGACTATCTTGATTCTGTCATAAATTTGTCATGGATGTACATGCATGACAAAAAACGCGACCTATTGTGACAAACACGTATCATCATGGAAGTGTATTTTTTTTGTAGTTGAGGCGCCCCCCGAGCCATAGTCCCAAGGTAGTTGTTGGCGGTGGAACCCTTGGGCTCAATGAAAGCACGCTGCACTGGCGTTAGGCAAGTTGCCCCGGCAAGACTCTTGTCAGGGCTGTGGAGGCCGCCCCGGCAAGGGTCTTGCCGGGGGGAGTCCACTTCACCTTCTTGCTCTTTGTGTTTCTGGTCTTGGCGTTGCCTTGGTTGTCTTGTGCTTTGGTTTCTCTCCGGCTTCCCTCCTCTGCCCTGCTAAGTGTGGCCGTGGCGCGTGGCTTCGACTGCCCGTGCACAAGTAAAGGGGTCAAAAGGAGAGCCCCTACATTTGTACACCGACAACAGGATGATCTCATACATGGTAAAGAACATGGCATTTGCTTTGTGCTAAGAATCGGAGTAAGGAACAGCACAAAGATTCGAACTCATACCCTAGTTCAGTGATGAGCTCGCTATGGCGGCAACGGCGGGGTTGAAATCCATTGACGACGATGGAGACTAGCGGCAGGAGGTCGCTGATGACAAGAGGACGATCTGAAGACCCGAGGCGGTAGAGCAGGACACGCGCGGGCTAAAGGGTTTTGGAGGAATTTCCAAAATTTGACCTGACGGTATATATATCCTGACCCTGTCGGTGTGACCGAGTGGAACAACTTGGTGGCACCGAAATGCAGAATCGCAAGCGGTTACTGCAACTCGGTGTGACCGAAAAGTTCTAATCGGTTGCACCGAGATTGAGAACCTAGATCAACTCAGTGAACTCGATCAGACCGAAAAGGAAGAATCAGTCAGACCAACATGCATAGAGAGGTTTTGGAAGTTTAATTCTATGATGAATCGGGGACTCTGAGTGCTCCTCACACAGAGTGTTCGAATCTGACTTGATCAAACTATGTGATGTAGCATGAATAGAGTTTGAGACGAGAAAAGCATATATAGCTAGAGGAAGTTCTTAGGCATTCTTGTCCCTCCATTTGGCAAAAGAAAAAGAGCCAAACAATCAAAGCAACAAATATATGTCCTCGAATGAGTAAAATATGCAACCAACATGCTCACACAATAAAATGGAAATGAAATATGTGACAAAGCATGCACAAACACCCTAGCATCTATCAAGCAATTGGCGATGACTAGGTCATCTATATATGAGTATATTGACTTAGGAGTCAAATGAGAACATTTGATCATAGGTCATACTCATCATTTAAGCACAAGTGGGGTTAACACTTTACATAAAGCATTGTTGTGTTCACACCATTAGAGTTGCTTTAGCTCAATTTTCAGAGTAAAGCTCCCCCTAGATGTGATATCCCCCCTAAGAGGGATGAACTAACCTTGGGTTTTGTCGATGATGACTTCATGTAGATGTTGAAGATGTGGATGCTCAATGTTGATGTAGATCATTTGGAGCAATCCATTGGAGTGAGTTGCACTTTCAATACCTACACGGGTTAGTCCCACAAGGAACAAACAAGGATATCCATAGACATAGAGTGAAGTTCACACAAGATGATGTCCATGAAAGCATTAGGTTACCTTGTCCCTTGTCTTACCAACAAGAGGGTTTGTGACTACTTGAACTAGTGCAAGATGTGGAAATTGTTTGCACTTGTCCTTGCCAAGATGATATGAGTGATGTATGTTGGCAGAGTCACCCTCAAGAACTCTCTAGTTCTTCTTCTTCGGGATACACATCAACTTGATCGGAATACTTGGAGTTGTAGTCGTACTTGATGAAGTAGAACTTGATGTAGTCTTGGGAACTAAGACGCCCCCGATTCAATCGTACACTAATCATGCACGCAAACGTGTACGATCAAGATCAGGGACTCACGGGAAGATATCACAACACAACTCTAAAACATAAAATAAGTCATACAAGCATCATAATACAAGCCAGGGGCCTCGAGGGCTCGATTACAAGTGCTCGATCATAGACGAGTCAGCGGAAGCAACAATATCTGAGTACAAACATAAGTTAAACAAGTTTGCCTTAAGAAGGCTAGCACAAACTGGGATACAGATCGAACGAGGCGCAGGCCTCCTGCCTGGGATCCTCCTAACTACTCTTGGTCGTCGTCAGCGGGCTGCACGTAGTAGTAGGCACCTCCGGAATAGTAGGAGTCGTCGTCGAAGGTGGCGTCTGGATCCTGGACTCTAGCATCTGGTTGCGGCAACCGGGTAGAAGGGAAAGGGGGGAAAGGGGGAGAAAAGCAACCCTGAGTAGTCATCCAAAGTACTCGCAAGCAAGGAGCTACACTACATATGCATCGATATATGTGTAAAGGGCCATATCAGTGGACTGAACTGCACAAGGCCAGAATAAGAGGGGGATAGCTAGTCTTATCGAAGACTACGCTTCTGGTCGCCTCCGTCTTGCAGCATATAGAAGAGAGTAGACTGAAGTCCTCCAAGTAGCATTGTATAGCATAATCCTACCCGG
This sequence comes from Aegilops umbellulata, assembly GCA_032464435.1. Taxonomy (NCBI): domain Eukaryota; kingdom Viridiplantae; phylum Streptophyta; class Magnoliopsida; order Poales; family Poaceae; genus Aegilops; species Aegilops umbellulata. The sequence continues at coordinate 150,312,264 of CP136058.1, read as the reverse complement.
CGATCCCCTCCTTGATGCCCTGTTAGAGAGCGATCACCGGGTTGTATCTGGCACTTGGAAGGGTGTGTTTTATTAAGTATCCGGTTCTAGTTGTCATAAGGTCAAGGTACAACTCCGGGTCGTCCTTTTACCGAGGGACACATCTATTCGAATAGATAAACTTCCCTGCAGGGGTGCACCACATAGCCCAACACGCTTGATCCCATTTGGCCAGACACACTTTCCTGGGTCATGCCCGGCCTCGGAAGATCAACACGTCGCAGCCCCACCTAGGCACAACAGAGAGGTCAGCACGCCGGTCTAAACCTAAGCGCAGAGGGGTCTGGGCCCATCGCCCTGAGCACACCTGCAAGTTGCGTACGCGGCCGGAGAGCAGACCTAACAACCTCCATTACAAAGGAAGTCACGTTACGCGGTCCAACCCGGCGCGCGCCGCTCAGTCGCTGACGTCACGAAGTGCTTCGGCTGATACCACGACACCGGGATACCCATAACTACTCCCGGGTAGATTGTTAGTGCGTATAGACCAAATGGCCAGACTCAGATCAAATACCCAGATCTCGTTAAGCGTGTTAAGTATCGCGAACGCCGACTAGGGCCAGGCCCACCTCTCTCCTAGGTGGTCTGAACCTGCCCTGTCACTCCGCCACAAAGTAACAGTCGGGGGTCGTCGGGAACCCAGGCCCACCTCTTCCAGGATGGAGCCACCTGCCCCTTCAGCCCCCATCTCCGAACAGTATCACATGTAATGTAACAGTGTAAAGTATAAAGTATGTCCGTGATCACCTCCCGAAGTGATCACGACCCAGTAGTATAGCATGGCAGACGGACAAGGGTGTAGGGCCACTGATGGAACACTAGCATCCTATACTAAGCATGTAGGATTGCAGGTAAAGGTATCAACAGCAGTATCAAAGACAGGCTATGCATCAGGATAGGAATAACGAAAGCAGTAACATGCTACACTACTCTAATGCAAGCAGTATAGAGGAGAGTAGGCGATATTTGGTGATCAAGGGGGGGCTTGCCTGGTTGCTCAGACAAGAAGGAGGGGTCGTCGGTGACGTAGTCGACCACAGGGGCATCAGCGGCAGTCTCGGGGTCTACCGGAGAGAAGCGGGGGGAAGAAACAGTAAATACATAGCAAGCAAGAGCATAACAGGACAACAGGCAGAGCTAGACGTGTTCTAACGCGGTGCTACACGTTACCGGCGAAGGGGGATAACATCCGGGAATGTTTCCCCAGGTTTAGCATTTTTGGTCAGACGAGCCGGAGGGGAAAAGTTCCATGTTCGCTATGCTAGGAGTGTGTGGCGGACGAACGGAGGGTGTAACCAGATTCGTCTCGTCGTTCTGAGCAACTTTTATGTAGAAAGTATTTTCATCTGAGCTACGGTTTATTTTATATGATTTTCTAAAGTTTAATCACTTTTAGAATTTATTTAATTAATTCAATTTAACATTATCCAAAATAGTGTTTGCTGACGTCAGCATGACATCAGCAGTCAACAGAACGTTGACAGGGTCAAGCTGACGTGTGGGTCCCACTGGTCATAGACTGTTCAGTTAGCAGTTTAATTAGACAGAGTTAATTAGGTTAATTACCTAATTAGTTAGTGTAAACAGAATTAATTAAGTTAATTATTTAGTTAACTAATTGATCAATTAATATTTAATTTTATTTAATTATTTAATTAAATTTAGTATCTTTTTTTATTAAACGTTATGGGGCTGGGGGCCCCACTTGTCATTGGCCCTAGGGGCCTATCGGGCAAAAGGGCAGCGGGTGGAGCCCCGTTAGCGCGCGGGCGCTGGCGGGCGCCACGCCCGAACGGGCAAGATTGGGGCAGACCACCCAGGCGGCGCCGCAGGGCAGTGGCCGCCCGGCGGGGAGCAGCAGGACGCTACCAGCGGCGCGCGGGCCGGCAGAAGCTGCCCCAGCAGCGGCGAGCAAAAGGGGGCGGCGCGGCGGCGCAAGTGCAGCCGCAAGCATCAGAAGGGGGCGCGGGCGGCTAGAGATGCTCGGGCGGGCGCGGCCGCGAGAGGAGAAGAGGGCGGCCCACGGGCGAGGCCACCGTGGGTGGCGGCACGAGCAGAACCGCGATGCGGCGTCGGGCGCGTGCAGCCGCGTGCGTGAGTAGGGAGGCGCGGTCGGGCCGGCGAGGCAAAGGCAGGCGGGGCGCGACAAGCGAGGCTTTGGCGGACGGGGTAGCACACGAGAGGAGGTAAAAGGAGGAAATGAGGGGGGGGTTTCTCATAGGGAGCTGCAGGGGGGAGGCAGGGGGCTCGGGGAGGTGGCGCCAGTGTCGCCGGCGATGGGGGCGGCGGAGGACGGCGCCGTTCGGGGGAGATGCCGGCGTCGTGGTCGACCCGGTCGATCCGGCGACATAGCTCGTAGGTGGGGATGAGGAGGCAGCGACGACGACGATGGGGAGTGGCGCCGGACGGCTCCGGCTGGCGGCCGCGGCGAGCGGCCTCGTTCCCGATCGGGGAATGAGGCAGAGGAGGGGAAAGGTGATGGCGTTGGGGGCCTGATGCCCCGATCTAGATCCGATCGGGGGGGGCGAGGGGATCGTGCGGGGGGGGAGTAGGGCGATGAGGGTTAGGTCACGGGGTAGTGAGGGGGTTATGGGAGGTGGGGTGGGCCGGCGATGGTGGGCCAGCGGGCTGGGCTGGTTGGGCTGGCCGGCTGGGCCGTTTGGCCCAGTTGGCCAAGGGGTTTCTTTTTTTGTTTTATTTTACTTTTCTGTTCTTTTTGGTTTATCTACTTTTTACTGTTTTACTTTATTTACAATTATTTTAGTTTTAGTAAAATATACACTTAGTTCCAAAAATAGTGTTTCAAAGTAACCCACTACCCTAAAAAGTTTACCTCAAGATAAAATAGTTTAAGATTTCATAAAATAACAAAGACACTTATTTAATCTTTTCAACTACTGTTTTAATCATTTTAGAGTATTAAAACATTTTATAAAAGTGGTGTTTCCTCACCACAATTAACTTTGCATTACTTGGCACAACCCGGACATTTTAGTTTTAAAGTTTGAAAACTTTTGTTGTTTACCTTTAATTCAATTTTGAATTTGAATCGGTTTTGAACTAACGCGAGATTAGCAACAGTAATCGGGGTGACGTGGCATCATTAGTAGAGGGTTACTGTAGCTTAATTATTCGGGCGTCACAATTCTCCTCCACTACAAGAAATCTCGTCCCGAGATTTAAGAGGGGAGTAAGGGGGAAGAATAGGCTATGACATTCTAACGACTCTTCTTGGTCTTAGTTGTTCTTCTCGAAGAGGTTCATTCCCGTGCTTCAGTCATCACGATGAAGCCGACATCCTTTCTTCGGGAACTCCATCGTATTTACGAAAGAATAAAGGGTGGGCATTCCGGGAGAACAGACCTGTGCAAGGTCGACTATCTGGTCGATAACATCGGGGAAGGTGGCGGAAAGTAACTCTCGAATTGAAACTTAAGAAGATGTCGAGAGCAAAGTAAGAAGGTGCAAAATAGAAGTTTCAAGCGCATAGGCAATCGTTCGTTGCCTGATTACGAAATGTGAAAGGGGTTCAGAGCAATGGGAAAGTATTGCGTCTGATACCAGAATAGATCACTAGGAAGGTGGCCCGTGAATTACATACGAAGCCAAGCGGGTGGAATAACTTTGGGAACAGGGGTGTACAGAAGAGTCAGGTTTCGATCCTATCGAACTATGGGTTATGGGCCCACCATGTGGTTAAAAGTAGGAAGGTTGGTGATATCTTGCATGATCGTGTAAGCAAGGCATGTCAGAGGATAGTCTGTCGTCATGTCGGCAACAATATAGGTACCAAGGGCGAGGGACGAAGAGAACCATTTTCCTGCTCGTTGAACGAGGCGGACCAGTAGGCAAAGTTCTCGTCCATCGGTGGTTACCGGAATGTCATCAACAAAAGTAACAGGGTCTTTCTGACAGAGTGGTACAACGAGGTGTTTACATAAGTAGGGATATTAATACTGCTTAGACCAAAATGATCACCAGAAAGGTTAAACCAAATAATGGAAAGGAAAATATGATTATCAGATATTTCAGGGGTATATCCTCCCCAATGATAAGCAGAGCATGATATCCATGACAGGATATAATGTAGAAAACTCTTTAGGTACGGGAGAGAATTTTCATGACATTACCCATACAGCGGTGTTTGGATAATTGAGCACGAAACATTTAACATTGGGCTTCAAATGTTCCTGTTGAAAATCGGAGTACCATAGACATGCTTCGAGATAGCATTGACATGGTCAACAGGTGAAGATCAGACATTGGAAACAAAAAGGATCCATCAGGAACAACTTATAGAATAAGTCTTAGAATTTCCTCATGGAAGAAAGGATAGCCTTGCTGAAAAGGAAACTATAACAATAGGGCCTCCGGCCAGGTGTGCTAGGCACGACATCACCTTACCGGGTCACATAAAGACCATTGTATAACTCCTGGAAATATATTCCAACCATCATATCTGACCGAGATTCAGATCTGATTGGTGTCAGGATACCTCAGACTCAGGATCCTGAGATAAAAAGGTGCGACACGAATTGATGAGAAGACATCATAAGATTCTCGGGAAATGAACTCTGGAAGCGATTTCTAAGACAAGGGTTCATCATCATCAAACCAAGGAGAGGATGAGGGGGGTGGATGATGGACTCAACGACAATTCATCGAGATTAACAAAACATGGATGTCCACAGTTATGTGAACAAGGAGATAACATTTGCCAAATCCAATGGTATAATGATGTATGTTCGAGGAAAACATACACAATTAAATATTGGTTAAAAAGTGCACCCATAATATGGGCTTAGGTAGCATCATCCATGTTAGAATGGTGATGGTGAGAAGTAACACTATACCAAGAATTCTTAAGAGGTGTTGAAATCCCCACGACATTCTTGACATATAAGGTGGTAATTCTCCAATGTAAAGAAGAACATAGCAACGAACTCAAGGTATAACACAAAACACGAACAAGTTTGTGTCGGAGGGAAGGCAATAAAGTGGCCGATGATAACACGACTCATCGAGGGCAAGGATGGTATTTCTCTTCATGAATTCAATTGATATTCTGGAACAGCTCAAATTGTTGATGATGATCACGACACATTTGTCGAGAGATTTCATGAAGATGTAATCGATCGATGATGACATCAAGTCAAACGAATGATGAAGTGAAGGTTAATTAAACCACTAGTACGACACAAATTCGAAATCGAGCTTGCTGTTCAAGGCAAAATGATATGACGAGGAAAATCGACGTAAGCTTAGCTCAACGTCAAAAGTTGTGCTCCGGGAATAAGGACCAGGTGGCACAGTTAAAATTTAGCACGATAATGATATAGTCGATCAGGCTTGGGATGACTGGAAGGATTATTAAACTCGTAAGCAACAAAAATTACTTAGAGTTATTGAATCAGAGTGCGGACTCGATTCCGTTATCGGTGTCCTTGAGTGTTTCATAACTCAAAGCCCGTGAAAAATTGGAGTCCGTGAGAATGTAATACCTGATGAAGAACTCATAAGAGGTTATGTAGTTCCATGATAATCTCGAGATACCAGGGGGGTAATGCTCGACGATAGATCAAAGTAGAGATTGGACTAGGGTATTGCTCTACAGAAGACAAATGCTTAAACTTGCACGACAAATGTTATTTAAAGGAGAACATGGTCGGAACCACGATTGCATAAGGCCAGATCCTAGAGATAAGATGAACTTATACCAAGGGAATAATTAATTTAAGAAAAGCTTTAATGATAAGATCTACATCATTTCCATGGGCATGAGCAGAAAGTTCAAGGTCAACTCCCACTTCTTCAATGTATAACCTTCCATTCACTTTTCGCTTTGATAAAGGCATTAGTGTTGAAAGTTTTATCTGGTGAAATACCAGATGAGTATGACTCGTGAAAACTTCCGAGCTCACACATATAAAGGAAGGCATAGGTTCAACCCGTCGGGGTATCGTGGAAACATATACCACAAGCTTCAATAGTAAATACGACCAGCTCGAAAGCAGAGCATGGTTGGCCAAGCAGATGATACAATTTACTAAGGGCATTATGTATCAGGTAAAGAACTCACAAGAATTTTGGTTGTGAAGGACCTTGTCGGATAATAACCCGGCAATGGGTATGGCGATCCACAACGGGACTGATGTGAGTATCGGTACTCAATCAAAGGAAGAAGGAATGCCATGGCATCGGGTTATAGAAACAACTAACTAATTCAAAGCTTAATGCAAAGAAACTTTATGATCTCCAAATCAAGGGATCAGAAGCAATCGTTCTGATCAAAAATGAATAAGTTCAACAGACTTGGAAGCACAAACGATCAAGGCATTGATTGGTCAAGAACCAGCTCATATCCAATTGACGTCTGAGCCGAAAGGATGAATCCTAGGATTTGACTGAGGAATGCGGGCATCCTCAACATATTGAATCAACGGACTTAAAATGATAAAGACAAGGGAGGCCAATAAGATTACGAAACTTATGGGATTAACCATAATGCAAGCAAGCGAGAATTTCAAGAGCAATAGGTTGGTCGGGGTTTTCGGAAGATCGAATGATATTTTGAAGTCTTTGGCGAAACACTTGAACAACTGGGAATGAGCAGATACCCGATAAGTGCGAGAATTATCCGTAGGGGTGTATATGTGGATAATGAACTGCTAGGCAGTAGGCACAAAGTATTTTCGGAAAAATAGATAGAATTTCCGAGGTATCTTGTAATAACAAGATCAACTGGGAATGAAGTTATGGACGACAAGTGTATGTAGCTTTCCATAGGGACTTGTCGGTGGTATGGAATTGCAACGGCGAAGGACACAAAAGTCTCGGGAAAACATCAGAGAGTATTGTCAGAATCTTCTGTTGCAGCAAGCGATCATCTGGCCTGAAGGGGCTCTCCGGGAGGAAGTATTTTCGAGAACCTAAAGTTAGATTAGCAAAATCGCTTAACCCTAATAGAAGAGAATTCAGAGTCCCAGAGTGAAGGTTGAGGAATAAAAAGATCCTATTACCACCCAATGGCGACGTGGGCCCGTAAGACACACAACCATGTTAGTAAAAGTTTTTGCAATGTCTAGACTCGACTTCAGCCAAGGAGTGTGGAAGGGGGATTCCTACAGGCAGTTGGCTCTGATACCAACTTGAGACGCCCCCGATTCAATCGTACACTAATCATGCACGCAAACGTGTACGATCAAGATCAGGGACTCACGGGAAGATATCACAACACAACTCTAAAACATAAAATAAGTCATACAAGCATCATAATACAAGCCAGGGGCCTCGAGGGCTCGAATACAAGTGCTCGATCATAGACGAGTCAGCAGAAGCAACAATATCTGAGTACAGACATAAGTTAAACAAGTTTGCCTTAAGAAGGCTAGCACAAACTGGGATACAGATCGAACGAGGCGCAGGCCTCCTACCTGGGATCCTCCTAACTACTCCTGGTTGTCATCAGCGGGCTGCACGTAGTAGTAGGCACCTCCGGAATAGTAGGAGTCGTCGTCGAAGGTGGCGTCTGGATCCTGGACTCCATCATCTGGTTGCGGCAACCGGGTAGAAGGGAAAGGGGGGAAAGGGGGGAGAAAATCAACCGTGAGTACTCATCCAAAGTACTCGCAAGCAAGGAGCTACACTACATATGCATGGATATGTGTGTAAAGGGCCATATCAGTGGACAGAACTGCAGAAGACCAGAATAAGAGGGGGATAGCTAGTCTTATCGAAGACTACGCTTCTGGTCGCCTCCGTCTTGCAGCATATAGAAGAGAGTAGACTGAAGTCCTCCAAGTAGCATCGTATAGCATAATCCTACCTGGCGATCCCCTCCTCGATGCCCTGTTAGAGAGCGATCACCGGGTTGTATCTGGCACTTGGAAGGGTGTGTTTTATTAAGTATCCGGTTCTAGTTGTCATAAGGTCAAGGTACAACTCCGGGTCGTCCTTTTACCGAGGGACACGGCTATTCGAATAGATAAACTTCCCTGCAGGGGTGCACCACATAGCCCAGCACGCTTGATCCCATTTGGCCGGACACACTTTCCTGGGTCATGCCCGGCCTCGGAAGATCAACATATCGCAGCCCAACCTAGGCACAACAGAGAGGTCAGCACGTCGGTCTAAACCTAAGCGCGCAGGGGTCTGGGCCCATCGCCCTGAGCACACCTGCATGTTGCGTACGCGGCCGGAGAGCAGACCTAGCAACCTCCATTACAAAGGAAGTCACGTTACGCGGTCCAACCCGGCACGCGCCACTCAGTCGCTGACGTCACGAAGTGCTTCGGCTGATACCACGACGCCGGGATACCCATAACTACTCCCGCGTAGATGGTTAGTGCGTATAGACCAAATGGCCAGACTCAGATCAAATACCCAGATCTCGTTAAGCGTGTTAAGTATCGCAAACGCCGACTAGGGCCAGGCCCACCTCTCTCCTAGGTGGTCCGAACCTGCCCTGTCACTCCGCCACAAAGTAACAGTCGGGAGCCGTCGGGAACCCAGGCCCACCTCTACCGGGATGGAGCCACCTGCCCCTTCAGCCCCCATCTCCGAACAGTATCACATGTAATGTAATAGTGTATAGTATAAAGTATGTCCGTGATCACCTTCCAAAGTGATCACGGCCCAGTAGTATAGCATGGCAGACGGACAAGGGTGTAGGGCCATTGATGGAACACTAGCATCCTATACTAAGCATGTAGGATTGCAGGTAAAGGTATCAACAGCAGTATCAAAGACAGGCTATGCATCAGGATAGGAATAACGAAAGCAGTAACATGCTACACTACTCTAATGCAAGCAGTATAGAGGAGAGTAGGCGATATCTGGTGATCAAGGGGGGGCTTGCCTGGTTGCTCAGACAAGAAGGAGGGGTCGTCGGTGACGTAGTCGACCACAGGGGCATCAGCGGCAGTCTCGGGGTCTACCGGAGAGAAGCGGGGGGAAGAAACAGTAAATACATAGCAAGAAAGAGCATAACAGGACAACAGGCAGAGCTAGACGTGTTCTAAAGCGGTGCTACACGTTACCGGCGAAGGGGGATAACATCCAGGAATGTTTCCCCAGGTTTAGCATTTTCGGTCAAACGAACCGGAGGGGAAAAGTTCCATGTTCTCTATGCTAGGAGTGTGTGGCAGACGAACGGAGGGTGTAACCAGATTCGTCTCGTCGTTCTGAGCAACTTTTATGTAGAAAGTATTTTCATCTGAGCTACGGTTTATTTTATATGATTTTCTAAAGTTTAATCACTTTTAGAATTTATTTAATTAATTTAATTTAACATTATCCAAAACAGTGTTTGCTGACGTCAGCATGACATCAGCAGTCAACAGAACGTTGACTGGGTCAAGCTGACGTGTGGGTCCCACTGGTCATAGACTGTTTAGTTAACAGTTTAATTAGACAGAGTTAATTAGGTTAATTACCTAATTAGTTAGTGTAAACAGAATTAATTAAGTTAATTATTTGGTTAACTAATTGATTAATTAATATTTAATTTTATTTAATTATTTAATTAAATTTAGTATCTTTTTTTATTAAACGTTATGGGGCTGGGGGGCCCACTTGTCATTGGCCCTAGGGGCCTATCGGGCAAAAGGGCAGCGGGTGGAGCCCCATTAGCGCGCGGGCGCTGGCGGGCGCCACGCCCGAACGGGCAAGATCGGGGCGGACCACCCAGGCGGCGCCACAGGGCAGTGGCCGCCCCGGCGGGGAGCAGCAGGACGCTACCAGCGGCGCGCGGGCCGGCCGAAGCTGCCCCAGCAGCGGCGAGCAAAACGGGCGGCGCGGCGGCGCAAGTGCAGCCGCAAGCATCAGAAGGGGGCACGGGCGGCTAGCAATGCTCGGGCGGGCGCGGCCGCGGGAGGAGAAGAGGGCGGCCCACGGGCGAGGCCACCATGGGTGGCGGCACGAGCAGAACCGGGATGCGGCACCGGGCGCGTGCAGCCGCGTGCGTGAGCGGGGAGGCGCGGTCGGGCCGCGAGGCAAAGGCAGGCGGGGCGTGACGAGCGAGGCTTTGGCGGACGGGGTAGCACACGAGAGGAGGTAAAAGGAGGAAATGAGGGGGGGTTCCTCATAGGGAGCTGCAGGGGGGAGGCAGTGGGCTCGGATAGGTGGCGCCAGTGTCGCCGGCGATGGGGGCGGCGGAGGACGGCGCCGTTCGGGGGAGATGCCAGCGTCGTGGTCGACCCGGTCGATCCGGCGACATAGCTCGTAGGTGGGGATGAGGAGGCAGCGACGACGACGATGGGGAGTCGCGCCGTGGTCCCGGCGACGGGATCCGGACGGCTCCGGCTGGCGGCCGCGGCGAGCGGCCTCGTTCCCGATCGGGGAGGGAGGCAGAGGAGGGGAGAGGTGATGGCGTTGGGGGCCTGATGCCCCGATCTAGATCCGATCGGGGGGGGGGGGCGAGGGGATCGTGCGGGGGGGGAGTGGGGCGATGAGGGTTAGGTCACGGGGTAGTGAGGGGGTTATGGGAGGTGGGGTGGGCCGGCGACGGTGGGCCAGCGGGCTGGGCTGGTTGGGCTGGCCGGCTGGGCCGTTTCGCCCAGTTGGCCAAGGGGTTTCTTTTTTTTGTTTTATTTTACTTTTCTGTTCTTTTTGGTTTATCTACTTTTTACTGTTTTACTTTATTTCCAATTATTTTAGTTTTAGTAAAATATACACTTAGTTCCAAAAATAGTGTTTCAAAGTAACCCACTACCCTAAAAAGTTTACCTTAAGATAAAATAGTTTAAGATTTTATAAAATATCAAAGACACTTATTTAATCTTTTCAACTACTGTTTTAATCATTTTAGAGTATTAAAACATTTTATAAAAGTGGTGTTTCCTCACCACAATTAACTTTGCATTACTTGGCACAACCCGGACATTTTAGTTTTAAAGTTTGAAAACTTTTGTTGTTTACCTTTAATTCAATTTTGAATTTGAATCGGTTTTGAACTAACGCGAGATTAGCAACAGTAATCGGGGTGACGCGGCATCATTAGTAGAGGGTTAGTGTAGCTTAATTATCCGGGCGTCACAGGAACCCACTTGACCAAGGCCTTGGTAGCTTCTTCAAATGCATCAATCTCCTCTTTAAGCTTGTCCTTGCCTTTTTGCTTGTGTTCTTGTGGTCGAGGATCATCTTGAGCTTGTGTCCCTTGGAAAGAAGTAGGATCATACTTCTCTTGTTAAGGAACAAACTTCGTCTTGGGGTATTGATCTTCTTCCCACTCAACTCCATTGGCATTGAACTTTCGTTCAAAAGCAATACCTTGATTGTTCCAGTACCTTCCTTGCTTGCATAGAATTTCCTCAAATTGCTTACTTCTGGCAAGGCTCTTGTAAACCCTTTTCTCTATAGTTCCCTTCAATAAGCTATTTTCTTGCTCAAGGGTAACTTGTCTAAGAGAATCATTAGTGGAATCAAGAGAGCTACTAGAAGCAACAATATTGGATTTAACGTGATTATTGTTACTACTAGAAGAAGAATTTTTCTTACTCTTGTTGCTAGACTTTACTTGTGGCATGTAAGTAGAAAAGAGTAAATGCTTGGCAATGTAGGAATAACTTTTCTTGCATAGATCATCATTGATTGCTTTTAAGAACACATGCTCTTGCTCAAGATTGAGCTTTTCAAAGCGTAGCTTCTCATGAGTCTTTAAAAACTCTCGATGATCTTCCAAGGTAGTTTCATGAGCTAACTTAAGAGTGTTTAGTTCTTTAGTTAGACACTCAATCTCCTTCTTATCATCGTCATTCATTTTATATTGATTTGCATGATTAATAGCGATTTCATCATAGTTTTCATCACTAGAGTTGCCAACAAGTAAATCATCATCACCTAGCAGATCATCTTCATCACTATTGAAATCAACATACTCAGGGTGTGATACCTTTGGGCCTTTAGCCATGAAGCATCTTCCAATTTCTTCATTTGGTGAGTCAAATATGTCGTAGGAGTTGGTTGACACAAGTGCTAGACCGGCAACACCTTCATCTTGAGTATATTCGGAGTCATAGTGATAACTTCTCTCGGAGTGATGGTCGGAGTCGGAGTCGGAGCCGGATACCCATTCACCAACGTGAGCTTGATGTCTTTGTTTTGTGTAGCTCCTTGATGACTTGTCCTTCCTTTTCGAATCCTTGCTTTTGCGAGAGGTTCTTCGTTCATAACGATCATCTCTACACATTCTCTCTCTTGGAGGTGATTCTTCTCTTCTACTTCTCCTTTTGGGTGAGTCTTCTCTTCTTTTCAAGAGATTCGTACACTCATTGGAGTAGTGTCAGGGTCTTCCACAATTGTAGCAATTACGCTCATAACTCAAAGATCTTTTTGTCATTGTAGGACCTTGACTTGGAACTTCTTTCCTTGCTTCTACTCTTGTAGAACTTGTTGAAGTTCTTCATCATTAAGCTCAATTCCTCATTGAAGGCTTGTTTCTCACTTGATGATGTAGGAGCATCACATGAGGCTTTGTAAGCACCACTTCACTTGTTGTGAAGCTCTTCTTTATCCTTGAGTGACATCTCATGAGCAACAATTCTTCCAATGACCTCCGTTGGCTTGAGATCTTTGTAATTGGGAATCATTTGGATCAACGTGCCCACGGTATCATATTTTCCATCCAAGGCTCTTAGGATATTCTTGATGATGAATCTATCAGTCATCTCTTCACTTCCTAAGCCGGCAATCTCATTTGTGATGAGAGCAAGCCTAGAGTACATTTCAGCGACACCTTCACCATCCTTCATTTTGAACTTGTCAAGCTGACTTTGAAGCACATCTAATTTGGATTCCTTGACGGAGTCGTTACCTTTGTGCATATTAATCAAAGTATCCCAAATTTCCTTAGCATTCTCAAGACGGCTGATTTTGTTGAATTCTTCGGGGCACAATCTGTTGAAGAGGATATCGCATGCTTGAGCATTGTATTGCAGCATCTTCAACTCTTCCGCGGTAGCTTCACGGTTCGGCTCTCTCCCATCAAAGAATTCACCTTGCAAGCCAATACACACAATAGCCCAAAAGTGCGGTTATGTCCAAGAATATGCATTTTCATCTTATGCTTCGAACTAGCAAAATTACTACCATCAAGGTAAGGACCTCTACGATGGTAATTTCCCTCGCTAGAAGCCATACTCTCCTAGGTTGTGAAACCAAGCCTATGATCACCAAAGCTATGGAATTCAAGGAAAATGGAGACTAAAGCTCTAATACCACTTGTAGGATCGGATGTATGTCCCGAGGGGGGTGATTAGACTACTTGACCCAATAAAAATCTAGCCATTTCCCAATTTTAAGTTTCGGCAGATTTTAGCAACTTAGCACAAGTCAAGCAATCAACCTACACATGCAAGTCTAAGAGTATAGCAGCGGAATGTAAAACATTACACATGAAGGTAAAAGGGAGGAGTTTGGAGGGAGCAATAGACAGGGAGATTTTTGGCATGGTTCTGATAGGTGGTGCTATCGTACATCCACATTGATGGAGACCTCAACCCACGAAGGGTAACGACTGCGTGAGTCCACGGAGGGCTCCACCCACGAAGGGTCCACGAAGAAGCAACCTTGTCTATCCCACCATGGCCATTGCCCACGAAGGACTTGCCTCACTAGGGTAGATCTTCACGAAGTAGGTGATCTCCTTGCTCGTACAAACTCCTTGGTTCAACTCCACAATCTTGTCGGAGGCTCCCAAGTGACACCTAACCAATCTAGGAGACACCACTCTCCAAAAGGTAATAGATGGTGTGTTGATGATGAACTCCTTGCTCTTGTGCTTCAAATGATAGTCTCCTTAACACTCAACTCTCTCTCACAGATTTGGATTTGGTGGAAAGATGATTTGAGTGGAAAGCAACTTGGGGAAGGCTAGGGATCAAGATTCTTGTGGCTGGATTGGAATATCTTGGTCTCAACACATGAGTAGGTGGTTCTCTCTCAGAAAATGAATGGTAGAAGTGTAGGCACATTCTGATGGCTCTCTCCACGAATGAAGAGTGGGTGGAGGGGTATATATATAGCCTCCACACAAAATCTAACCGTTACACACAATTTACCAAACTCGGTTAGACCGAATCATGAAACTCGGTCAGACCAATTTAGTTCAAAATGTGAACATTAGGCTTTTCGGTGGGACCGACATGTCAACTCGGTGGGACCAATTTCATTAGGGTTAGGGCATAACGTAATCTCAGTGAGACCGATCACATAAACTCGGTGAGATCGATTTTCTGTAATAGGCACATAGAGAGTTGGTCAGGCAAACTCGGTGGAATTGAATCGCTCATTTTGGTGAGACCAAGACATTACGAAAGGGAAACAGAGAGTTTGCATTGCGAACTCGGCAGGACCAATCACTTATCTCAGTTAGACTGAACGTTACGAAGGGAAATGGACAGTTTGCAATCCCATCTCGGTGAGACCGAGATCCCTATCGGTGAGACCAAACTGATTAGGGTTTCTGACAGTGGCTATGTCAAATGAACTCGGTGGCGCCGGATAGATCAAATCGGTGGGGCCGAGTTTGACTTTTGGTTTGGGACATGTGGATATGAGAAAGTGGTTGAGGGCTTTTGGAGCATATGACTAAGCATTTTGAGCAAGCAAGCCATTAAGCAACACATCATCCCCTTTTAATAGTATTGGCTTTTCCCATGGACTCGATGTGATCTTGGATCACTAAAATGAAAATGTAGAGTCTTGAGCTTGAGCCAATATGTGCCCTTAGCATTTTGAGGGGTCCACGTTTCTAGTCCATGCCATGCCAATCATTGAACTCTCTGAAATGATCATCTTGAAAGAGCATTAGTTCAATGAGCTATATGTTGTTAGGAATTACCAAAACCACCTAGGGATAGTTGCACTTTCAGGTCTTGCCGTCGTACTTCTCCGGGACCTCGGGTTTGAACATGCGGGTAGTGGGCCACTGGAACTGCCACAGCTCACGGCTAAAAGCTGGACAACCTACCTTGTAAGGAAGCTCACCCGAATCTCTCGGCGCACGCTTGTACGCAGTGGGCCCTTCACGCCTATCAGACTGATGGCGTGCTTTCCGTCGCTGCTCGATGGTGGTTCTAGCGTCCTCTTCAACCCACTCCCGAAGAACTTGACGCTGGTCGCGGCGAGCTCGTGGATCGGACGAGGCCGTGGATCCATCATCACGGGCGTCGACCCGCCGAACTGGCGACCGCTGCTGTCGCGGTGGAGGGGAGTGCACCGTGGTTGCGGCGCCTCCGGCCCCTCTTCCATCGGCACGTGCCAGCTTGGTGGACCGTCGCTGCGAGGGGCGTGCCTCCTAGTGCTGATCATTATTGGCGTGGCCAATAAGGCTCTGGATAACAGCCCTCCACTCTTCTTGCTTCTCTGCAGCAGGAGGGAATTCGAGGAGCAGCTGTACTCGCGCCAATGCTTCCGCTGGCGTAGGTGGCAGCGAAAAGCGCGAGGAAAGGGAGGTGCTCGGACTGCTAACCATGTCAGAAGGAGCGCCATCATGGTTCCGCGGTCGTGCGCCATCTCGACCAGCATCTTGGCGAGCATGTCGGCCCTGCGCATCTTGAGATTGATGCAGAGGGCTCTTCCCGCGGCGGCGCCCGGGGTCACCAATGTTGCGGTGCTGCTCGTCGCACACGACCTGAGAGGATCGCCGCATGGTCGCTGGCGGGGGTGTCTTGGAGGTTGCCGCGCCGCCTGTAGGCAGTATGGCTCCGCCCTTGGAGGTCCCCACGCCGCCCGTAGGTGGCACGGGTCCGTTCTAGGACGCGGCGGGGCGCGGCTCATCGTCTCGCCGCTCGCCTGGATTCGGTTGCCGGAGTATCGTGGATGGTCGTGATTCGCACCTCCGCCACCATCCGTGACTACCCCATCACCCGTCCGTGTTGGCACAGGTAGTTTGGCTCCAGAAGAACCGATCGTCGTGATCCCCTTTTTCTTGGGAGCCATGGTTGAGGGAGTCCTGGACTAAGGGGTCCTTGGGCGTCCGGCCTCTTATCCATGGGCCGGACTGATGGGCTGTGAAGATACGAAGGCCGAAGACAATACCCGTGTCTGGATTGGACTCTACTTGGCGTGGAAGGCAAGCTAGGCGACCTATTATGAAGATTCCCTCCTATGTAACCGACCTCATGTAACCCTATATCTCTCAAGTGTCTATATAAACCGGAGAGCATAGTCCGGATAGGACAGAGTCATTACCATATACTCATAGGCTAGACTTCTAGGGTTTAGCCATTACGATCTCGTGGTAGATCAACTCTTGTATCACTCATATTCATCAAGATCAATCAAGCAGGAAGTAGGGTATTACCTTCATAGAGAGGGCCCGAACCTGGGTAAACATTGTGTCCCCCGTCTCCTTTTACCATCGATCCTAGACGCACAGTTTGGGACCCCCTACCCAAGATCTGCCGGTTTTGACACCAACATTGGTGCTTTCATTGAGAGTTCCACTGTGCCATCGACGAAAGGTTTGATGGCCCCTTCAATCGTCAGTAATGACGTGGTCCAGGGAGAAATCTCCCCCCGGACAGATCTTTGTATTCGGCAGCTTCATACTGCGGGCTAACTCGCTCGGCCATCTGGAACAGATCGATAGCTACGCCCCTGGCCATCAAGTCAGATTCAGAAGCCTGAACTACGTCGCGGACATCCGTGGAGACTTGATCTTTGACGGATTCGAGACTGCGGCAACTGCTCCCCCTCGCCCCAATGAACATGGCTTAAACCTGTCATCGGGCCGTATCCAGGAGATAACTCCTGTAACAACTCCGGCCTTAGACCCAGAGTAGATCAAGTCATCCAAAGACGGGAAGCTCAACCCCATCACGGGGCTACCGATTTGGCGGCGTTGGAGCCGCATGCAGATTCCACTTCGCACGATACTTGAATCAACGGAACCCCAGACTTGTCTCCGGTATCAAGTTCCGAGCCCTGCGAGCCTGCGGATACCAAACTCGGTCGGCTATCGATCTTAAAGTTCAACGCCGCAGATGTCTTCCAACGCTCGCCCATGGGCGACCTCCTAAACTCACTAAAAAGCCTATCCCTGGAAGACGGCTCGTCGCCAAACTATTTGCGGTTCGACCTTACGGCGGATGATGGAGAATTTTGCTTCCCACCCGCCACCCACTTCATAGCCACCATCGAAGACCCAACCAATACGCCTGATCCCTACTCCAAAGACATCGACAGTCTAGATGACGATGAGGGGCAAAACCAGAGCTTACTATCCGCTAGACGTGGGGCGACCACTTCCTGGTATGACGTGTGTATGGTAGACACACCCAACGATGATCTTGACGATGACAAGGAGGATCCAGTCGAGGATAAACCTCCTGGTACATAGTACGAACACCGGCGCCCCCGGCGCCACTCTCAGTCACGTCACTCAACTGAAAACAATACTAGCACCGGAGGTGATAATACTCCGGACAATGAAGACCCTGTCGAGACAGGATCTGAACAGGAGGACCAGGAAAGCGGGCAGGATAGCCCTGATGAACAGGCCGCATATGGGGACTCGGAGGATAGTAATTATCTCCCACTCTCCGAGGAATAAGAGAGCCTCAGCAACAAGGAATTCATCGCGCCTGAGGAACCTCGAGAACAGGAGCGCTTTAAACACAGACTCATAGCCACCGCAAGGAGCCTAAGGAGGAAGCAGCTGCAGCGTCAAGTGAGACAAGATTTGCTCAACGATAGATGGACCGAGGTCCTGGCCGCCGAAGAATACGGCCTTAGCGGCCCAGACAAAAGCCACCACAACAGTAGGCGGCTCCCTCAATACGATGGCAAGGCTTTGGAGCCCACACCACCATCGAATAATCCAGTAGGCCGACCACAGTTCGGCTCGGGCAAAAGCAGCAGCCCCAGCAGAGCACCATACCAACCCATCCGGCCGTCCAAGCAAGAATAAAGAAGCTCGGGGGAACACTCGCGACATCCAACAAGACCCGAAGGGTAGAACAGGACACACAAAACCGACACACAGATCGCGGAGACATGCCCCGGCCAGTAATAATAGATACCTATTCGGACACAATAAATCCGAGCATGCTCAGTCCGAAAACCGTAAGCGGAGTCCACCGGAGGTGCTTCACAGTGTGGCCCAACATAGAGGAGCCGCACACCCTCTTTGCTTCACTAACGAGGTAATGGAGCATGAATTCCTAGACGGGTTTAAGCCCATCAACATCGAATCATACGATGGAACAACAGATCCCGCAGTATGGATTGAGGACTTCCTCCTCCATATCCACTTGGCTCGCGGAGACGACCTTTGTGCCATTAAATACCTGCCTCTCAAGCTTAAGGGGCTAGCACCGTACTGGCTAAACAGTTTGCCAGAAAATTCTATTGGCTGCTGGGAAGATCTGGAAGACACCTTTCGTGACAACTTCCAAGGAAAACATGTCCGTCCACCAGATGCCGATGACTTAAGTCATATTGTCCAACAGCCCAGTAAGTTAGCCAGGGAACTATGGACTAGGTTCTTAGTCAAAAAGAACCAAACTGTCGATTGTCCGGACGCGGAAGCCCTTTCGGCCTTCAAATACAGCGTCCGGGATGAATGGCTAGCACGTCACCTCGGCCAGGAAGGACCTAAATCCATGACAGCCCTTACCACTCTAATAACTCGCTTTTTTGCGGGAGAAGACAACTGGCTCGCTCATAAAAGCAACAACGCTAGCAAACCGGGCACTTCTGAAATCCAAGACGGCAACGACAAGCCATGATTAAACAAACACAATAGTCGCAGCAATAATGAAAGATCACGCGACACAACGTTCAACGCCGGATTTCACAATCCGAAACCCGGTCAACGGAAGAAGCCATTTAAGGCCAACCAGGATGAACCATCCACCCTCAAGAGGATATTAGACCGACCTTGTGAGATTCACGGTCACCCTGATAAGCCAGCTAATCACACCAACAGAAATTGTGGGGTCTTCAAGCAGGCAGGCAAGCTTAATACGGAGCACAAGGGGAGGAGGCCACCAACAATAAAGACGACGGAGTAGCTCGCCAGCCGAACGCCAAGGGCCAGAAATAGTTTCCCTCTGAAGTTCGACCACTCCCGAAACGGAAATAGCAGTTTGGCTTCCACCACCCACCCACTACGCCGGCCAGATTTACACCACGTGTGCATCACTACGCGCTCAAGATACCATGGGGATCGGCGGAAGCACAATACGGACAACCCTGCAAGCATTCCCATAACGTTCTTTATCTGTTTCACTTACTTTTCTTTATAATAACTCAAAAACAGGTGACCAACAGGATAGCATCTACAACGGACTCTATCGGAGTTCGGATCCGTACATTCACCTAAGGGGCTACTTCCATTAAGGACTCCCCTCCCTGAGGACGGGCGGCGCAGACGTGTGACAGGAGGTCCAAAACAGCTTTTTGTAGACCGCACTCTTTATTCTGAGCATGTATTATGCCTTTTTTCCTCCATCCCCGACCCGAGCATGTCAAATAGCCGGGTTGTGGTTTTTCCTTTCCATATACGAATTTATCATTGGATTGTTGCTCCACTCACAGTAAACTATATCCGAACTAATTTTCCATACTCTCCCTACAATGTGTAAGGCCCTAACGGCTGTGTTACAAGACGCACCTCGGCATAACCTGCCAGGGGCTCGGTATGGGAACAAATGAGTCGCCAATAAAAGTCCGAACAGCTCTATAGCGTACTTCGGTGTCGCAAGTTGGCCTTATACGCATCAGCTCCGAATCATTGTCTTTGGTCAATACTTGGGTTGGCCGGCTCCTGTGCTTTCTACCCTACGTTCCGCTCTATCGGCTAGGGTAGTAAAGGGAGAACTACTGCGATTGTGCCCTGCATTTGGTCGGATGAGCGCCTCAATAGAGAAAGTCGAAAACTGACTGTCATGATGCGGCCAGAGCTGGTCAGCCACTTGACGAATTATTCGAATCTTTAGCGATTCTCCGTGTCACATGAAGGATCTTTTTCAGATCAAAACATGTAAGGCACAAAAATTATAATACGCCGCATACATACTAGGGGCTATGTCGTAGCCCCGCCATAAAACTCCTATGGCTAAGTGGAAGTGTTAACGCCCTATAATCCGATTGCCTGGTTCGCCGCATTATCACCTCCTTCATGGACCGAGACGTTGGATAAAGAGTGATTCAATGCTTTTTCAAACACCCCCGTATTTCCTACGAGGGGGCTGAAGTCGACGACTGGAAAACTTTCAGATTACATTAAAACGGCCGCACAGGACGAATAAAAGCTTTCGAGCAAAAGATAAAAACAGATGAACCATAAAGTTGTCTGTTACAACACTTATACACATTACTCGAACATTATGTATTTCAAGCACTAACTCTCTATCAAGCGGGCGGCCTCTAGGACATCTTCAAAATAGTGCTCCGGTTCCGGACGGTCCTTGCCTTTGGGTGGACTCTTCGCCGCAACATCGATGGCCTTCATCTTCCCCCAGAACGTCTTGACGCGGGCGAAGGCCATCCGTGCACCTTCAATGCACGTTGACCGCTTCACAGCGTCGATACGCGCCACCGCATCAACAAGCCGCTACACCAGGCCGAAATAACTAATCAAAACAGGTTCAGTCGGCCACAACCGGACTATGACGTTCTTCATGGCAGCGCCGGATATCCTATGCAGCTCAGCCCACTGGGACATCTGTTCATTTAGCAACAGAGGGCGTTTTGACGCGCCAAATTGTGACCAGAAAAGCTTCTCCGTTGCATACCCCTCTTGCACATGATAAAATTGCGCCGCATCGGAAGAACTCTTCAACAAGTCTAAAAAATTGTTCGGAGAACTCCACACTTGGTTAAGCTGAGCATAGTTTGGAGCTCCGAACTTAGCCTGTAGCAAAAAGGGCTTGCCAGCCACAATCTCCCCAGCTTGCCGGATCTCCTCTTGGGCTGCTCTGGATTTAGACCGCGCTTGTCTTGCCTCTCGTAAGGCCTTATCAAGTTCAGCCGTTTTGACTTCATTTTCCTTCTCAAGAAGTTTGCAGCGGCTAGCTGCATTCTATAACTCGCGCACCATGGTGGACATCTTCTCCTTGTCTTGGCGTCGTGCAGATTGTTCGGCTTTCAACTCAGCCGATGCCTTTTCAGCAGCTGCATAACTAAACCAGGCCTGCTCCTTGACCCGGGCCAGCTCCGCCCGAAGGGCTTCCACGGCGGCGGCACCATCTGCATTCATGCACATTTCATATAAAACTCTTTTTCATAGTCAGGCTTAACTTACAAGCACATTGGTGTAAGGAATGCTCGAAATATATACCTTGCGAGTCGTCAAGATGCTTGTTGATCAATGCAATGTCATCCACCGCAATATCTAGCTTTCGCTGCAGTTCATCCACCTCCGTACTTTCAGTAGTGGCAGGAGGGGCGGTAGCCTGTATTCCGAATTAAATCAAAATTAGTACCTGAGCATATCTTTTTTTATCGTCTGATTGCTTCCTTCGGAAGGCAATCCGAGTCTCAGGGGCTACTGCATAACAACAGGTGCATTTTGTCAATATCATTCAATTGGCAACATCACATCACAAACCTCAAAACCTCTCAGAAGGCTCGTAAAGGCCTCGTCCAACCCGCTCTTCGTGGAGAGAACCTTTTCGACCACCGTAACCATTAAGGCACGATGCTCTCCCGAAACGGACGCTCGTCGCAGCATGTCCGTCAACGTCCCTGGCACTCCTGGGTCTTCGGACACCGCCGCCGGAGCACGACACTACTTTGAAGGAATTCGCTTACCCGCCTCCAGAATCACCTCCGGCTATGAACCAGATAGTTCGGGGCCGTCATTCTTGATCCCCGAACCCTAAGTGACAGAGGCGCCACATTCAGGCAACTCCTTCTTTGTTTCCTGCGCTACTTGCCGATGGGGAGGAGCCCTTCGGGACGACACCTCAAGATCATCCGCCCTATTGAGCGAGGAGGCCGGAGAAGGCGTGTCACTCTCCATCATCTCCGGCAGAAGGTCTCCTGAGGAGGAGGACGATTGAGAAACACCAGGCGTTAACCTGCGATGATGTGCATATATCAGAGGATTACTTTAGTAATAAGAAAGGAATGAGGTATGGTTGAAGTACCTTGTGTCACTTACGGTCTGGCCAGAGGTTCGTCCTCATCATTAAGCCCTACATCGACATCGCTCGCCCGACCCAAGCCGCCCGACGATTGTGTTTTCCCTTTCTTGGAAGGTTTCCCCTCCTGACCTCCAGAAGCGGCCCTCTTCTTGCTATGGAAGGCCCCCTCTACTCCTTTGCCCCTGGGCAAAAGGGTTTCGGTTTCCCCGAACACAGCATCTGAATCATCCTCAGGGCGAGCATCTCCTTTGGGCTCCCTGCTCTCACCCCCCTCTACAGACACATGGTACGGTGTCGGAGTTAACATCCGCGTCAGCAGGGCGGATGCAGGGTCTTCGGCAAGGGGCACCGGACACCAGATCAACATCGCTTTCTATATCCAGTCCTGTACAAGGACAAGTTGTTTAGTATCTTGTCAAGAGATGCATGAATGAAAGGTGTTCGGAGATTAAATACTTACTGGAGTGTCCGGATGATTGCAGTCAAGGCCAACGTCCTCAGTGGTGTCCGGCCATTGTTCTCTCTCCCCGAAATATAATCTCCACATCCCTTCGTGCATAGCGCTGAAGAAGTGTTGAAGAGTCCGTCGCCCCTCTGGATTAAACTCCCACATACGGAGAGGTCGCCGCTGACATGGCAGGGTCTGGCGGACTAGCATTACTTGAACAACGTTCACGAGTCCGATGCCCTTCTCGGTAAGGCTTCGGATGCGACTTTGCAGAGTCTGCACTTCATTGGCGGACCCCCAGTCTAATCCCCTATGGATCCATGAAGCGAGCTGAGTCGGAGGGCCAGGTCGGAACGCGGGCACAACTGCCCACTTGGAGCCTCGCGACTCGTTGACATAAAACCACCCCTGCTGCCATAGGTCGGAAGACTCGGAGAAAGATCCTCCAAACCAAACCGCGTTGGCAAGCTTGCTTATATAATGCTACCGCACTCTACCTGCCCTCCTCCGTCACCCGCGGCCTCACATCAAAAGTCTTGAGCCACAAACCAAAGTGCGGAGGAGTCCGGAGGAAGGCCTCACATGTGACGATAAATCTTGAGATGAGGAGGACGTAGTCCCGGGCCAGATCTTGAAAATCTAGCCCATAGTAGAACATGAGCCCCCGGATGAAGGGGTTAAGCGCGAACCCTAACCCATGGAGAAACTGTGACACAAATACTACCCTCTCGCTAGATTTGGGGGTGGGAATAACCTGCCCCATGGCAGGAAGCCGATGAAGGATTTCTGGGGTCAGATACCTCGCCAAGCGGAGCTTTGCAATATCCTCCTCTATGACAGAAGAGGCCACCCACCAGCCTCAACGGCCGGGCCCGGACATGATTGGAGCTGGTGGTGATTGAAACTCGAGGGATAGAACTCGAGGTGGCTGGGATTGAGGAAGAAACAAGCGCGGAAGAGAAAGACAAGTTTTATCGAGCGTCCCCTCCCAGGTCTCGAAACTTACCTATCCTCAAAGAGTTGTACCCTGGGGACGGTTGGGTTACCCACACCTGCGTTATTGAAAATCCCGTGAATAGGGGGCACGATCTCTGCTTTGACAAGACATGCCAATAAAACCGCTCCCCGAGACGTGGGGCGACGGGCTAGCCAACGGTTGGAAATAATAACAGGGCGGGCAGGACACAATGTCATAACTCGTTGTCAGCAGATTGGACTCGTGGAGTATTGTATTTTCTGCAACTACATACACAGGTCCGGATATATTTACTACATCCGAAGACTATCTTGGAGTTTAGAAGAAGGGGAACACCTCATCATTTAAGCCAGGTTCAGGGGCTACTGAGTGAGTCCTGGACTAAGGGGTCCTCGGGCGTCCAGCCTGTTATCCATGGGCCGGACTGATGGGCTGTGAAGATACGAAGGCCGAAGACAATAGCCGTATCCGGATTGGACTCTACTTGGCGTGGAAGGCAAGAGAGGCGACCTATTATGAAGATTCCCTCCTATTTAACTGACCTCATGTAACCCTATATCTCTCCGGTGTCTATATAAACCGGAGAGCATAGTCCGGATAGGACAGAGTCATTACCATTTACTCATAGGCTGGACTTCTAGGGTTTAGCCATTATGATCTCGTGGTAGATCAACTCTTGTAACACTCATATTCATCAAGATCAATCAAGCAGGAAGTAGGGTATTACCTCCATAGAGAGGGCCCGAACCTTGGTAAACTGTCACACCCTGCATTTTATAACATGTCATTTGCATTATTAAAGCATGAAAAATTGGACCAACAAAAACTTTTGCATTAGTTGGCTTTTATTTTGGAGTTGGTTTTCTCTGTGTGATTTTCAAGTGCTCTTTAAAGTCAACTACTCCACCTTCTGTACTTCATCTCCTTGCCCCAAACTTCTGCCCAATGATCATGCCATGTGTATAGTACAGTATAGTATTTTCCTACAAAAATAATTTGGCCAAATAGTATTTTCAAAAATTAGTTTTCCAAAACCCCCTGAGTTGAGGTTTGCACTACAAGTACTTGATTTGGGGTATGAAAAATATTTCCAATAGTATATTTGAAACCTATTAGATATAGGATTCCCATAAACCACAAAAATATAATTTTAACAGTTATTTTCCTATTTTATTTAAAAGCTTTTTCTTAAGGCCAGAAATGGTCTTAAATAGGGAAAAGATTATTTTATTGTTTCAAAAATATTTGACAAAAATCAGGGAAACTCAGTGGACATATATTTTCCATATATAAGAGTTTCAACACATGGTCATGATCAAAATATTGACAAAACCTCCCAGAACCATTTCTACCCAATTCAAGGATTTGAAATATTTCCATAGGAAGTATTTTCATAAAAATCCAAGGAAAATCCAGCAAGTAAAAAATGCATATTGTGATCACCTTGCAAAGCCTCATCTCAATTAAGGTCAGTTTGGTTCACCAAAATGCACCAAAACCCTCTATGACCAGAATCAAATTCGAAGAAATTTGTACTACCAACTTTCTCTCCTTGACCCCAACTTTTGTGATCATGTTCATATGACCAAATGAGGCCACTACACCAAGTGGTGCATCAAGGAGAAATGATTTGATCAACTAGATCTGCACAAGTTCACTTCTGCTAATTTCTAGGGTTTACAAGAGTTGCATTGGCAACTTTGCCCAAATGAGCTCAAAATTGGTGGAAGGCCCTAATTATATGTGTCATTCCACCCTGTGGAGTCTCATGGCAAATGGAAATCATCTAGTTGCCCAAACCAGCATCAAACACCTTCTGGCACTTTACCAAAATCCCATTTTTGGCCTCTTCCACTAATCTACTGTCGGGGAAACAGATCCACGAGCACCTATGGGGACCGGCGGACCGAGCCCCTTTCGGTTCGGCGGGGGCAGAGATCGCACGAAGAGCAGATCGAGGCGAAGCACACGAGCAGTTTACCCAGGTTCGGGCCGCACGGATGCGTAAAATCCTACTCCTGCTTTGTGGTTTGTATTGAGTTCTTGCTCGGGAGCGCTGAGTGCTATAGTACACACTAGCAGCTAACGAGACCGAGCGTGAGTGTTCTTCTGTCCGTCCCCCCCTCTACATTGCGCATGGGCCTCCTTTTATATGCTCAAGGGGTCACCGACAGGTGGCAACGTAGACAGGGGTAAAAATGGAAAGGTGTTGCGGTTGGTACAGCTACCTGTACAGTGTATCATACCTAACCCTGACGGCAGGGGACAAGGGCATTAAATGCCCATCTGCGTCGCCCAAACAGTGCAAAAAGGGACCGTCAGGGACGCCACCGTTCGCCACGATGGCAATCTTGTCAGCGCCGCTTGCCACCGCGTACCGCTGGGTGCACAGCCTCCCGCCATGTACGCCTGGAAGGGTCCCACAGCGACATGTTGGTGGATGTGCTGGAGCGTGGGTACGGAGTGGTAGCTTGCCGCGGTAAATGCCTTGCCGCGGTCGTTGTCTTGTCGCGTCCGGGAGCTTGCCACTCACCGGGCCTTGCCGGGACGCGTGGCGCGTCGCGGCAAGTTCCTCGAGATGCCTTGGTTGGCCTTCCCGGCAAGCTCCTCTTGCCGGGGTCTTGTGCCTTGAGTGGACTTCCCGGCAAGCTCCTCTTGCCGGGGCCTTGTCTCCTTGGCTTGAATACTTTGTTCTTGAATGGCTCCAAAGGAACCACGGAGGACCTTGGCGGTCACCCGGCAAGCCTTGCCGCGGGGTGCTGCGACTGCCCGTGCACAAGTTCGGGATACTAGGGTACCCCTACTCTAGTACACCGACAGGAGCCCTTGGGCCTGGGCCATACACGGTGCCGAGTGATGTTGGGCCAGGCCCAAAACAGGGCACGGGCACGCGCGGCCTGGGTTACGCCGTATCTTTCTCCGTATCCACCGCGCCCTCCCTGAACGGCACGTGTTGATTGCGGCGTCGTGGGAGAGATCGTGGGTTGTTTCTTTATTCGGAAAGGCGGAACGTCCGCCCCCTCCCTCCTTATAAGCAGGGGAAACAGGGGCAGTTCGCCCATCCGCCAGTTGCTACTCCAACCTCGAAAATGTCCGCCACTCCCCTTCTTCCCAAAGCCAAAAGAGAGCAGCGCTCCGCCCCCCATCGCCACCAGCACCACCAACGCCGTCGACCTCCCTCGCCACTTCCGCCATGGCTCCGAAAGCCGAGAAGGGGAAGGTCGTGAAGTCGGCCGAGGCGCAGCGGCTCACGGCGCTGCGAAAGGAGCGGGCAATCTCCCCCCCCCCAAGCTTGCCGCGAGGGATCTGAGGGAGTACTACTACCTCTTCTGGTCGACGGAGACGCGGGCGCACCCGCGCACGAAGGTACTTCCAGCCGTCGCTTGGAAAATGGCTCCAACTGGATACCCCTTTTTCGCCTTGTTCTTCTACTGCGGGCTCTGCCTGCCTTTCTCTGAGTTCTTCTGTGATATTATGAACACCTACGGGTTCCTCCTCCTTGAATTCACCCCCAATGATGTCCTAACCATGGCAGTTTTCGCACATCTCTGCGAAAACTTTGTCGGAGTCCATCCAAATGTAGCCCTTTTTCGGCACTTCTTTATGCCCCGAGTTGAGAGAGGAGAGCCTTTATCCGGTGGAATCGCCTGGATCTCAAAAGCCGGCAAGAAGGAAGCTTATCTGGAGGGAGAGCTCCGCAGCAAGTGGGAGGAATGGAGAGCAGACTGGTGCTGGATTGTCGAGGAGGACCCGCAACCGTTTACCACCCGGCGCGAAACTCCAGTAGTGCGCGGCAGCGATTGGAGCAACGTGGCCCCGGAAGACGACAGGCTGAAGATTGCCGTCACCCGGATCCAACGCCTCAGGCTTGCCGGGCTCACTGTAGGCGCCGTTGGCGCAGATTTCCTTCGCCGCCGCATCGCCCCCCTGCAGGAGAGGAGGAGACCCGCCTGGGAGTTCAAGAATGCGGTGGATATCATGAGGCTGCGTCCGGGCCTCAACTTCAACTTCACTGTTCTGGAGCTTAACGCGATGCTCCAGGAGCTGTTCAAATACGACCCTCAACATCCCGAAGTGTTCAGGTTGCCGAAGGGTGTCGTTCCACTGTGCAACAATTCCTCACTCAGCCGCATCCGTGCAATGATGCCGCTGTGCGACTCGCATGGAATTGACCCAGCTTGGCAAGAGCCTGCAGACGACGCCGTGCAGTCGTTCTTCGATGGCTTGGTAGAAATGTCGATCCGCTCCGACGAGCAGAAGGGCCTCACTCGCGCCACCACCGATGAGGAGGTGAAGCGCATCGCCACTAGGCTGGAAGAGGCGGTGGTAGCCGCAGCCGCGGGCGTGTTTGGGTTCACCGTGGAGGAGGCAGAGGCAGCGGAGGCGGCAAGCCTTGCCGAGCGAGAGGGGCTTGCCGGCAAGGAAGAGCCTGCCGGGCATGACGTCGAGTCGAGCGAGCCCACCGAGGATACGAGCGGCTCGTTGGAGATCGACTCCTCTTCCTCCTCATCTTCGGGCAGCTTGCCGCAAGCAGAGCCCCCGGCTCCACCAAGAAGGCGTCTCCGCAAGGCCGGGGACGTAGCCGAGCGGCAGACGAGTCGACAGCCGTGTGCCGCGCGACACGCTCCACCGCGGCAAGTTCTATTGCCGCGGGAGCACCTCACGCTGCTACGGCAGCTGGAGCGGGGTCTTCCCGGACCGCCGCTTCTGCTCCTGCCGCTTCTCATGCCGCGGCGGTAGTTGGAGCGGGGTCGTCTCAGACCACCGTCACTGCTCCCGCCAAGCGGCCAAGGGAACCTACTCCTCTGCCTCCTCGCGCTGGAGGTGAGCCAGGCTTTGACTTCTCCGCGCTCAGCTCCGACGAGGAAGAAGAAGAGTAAGATTCTTGTTGAACTTGTATTTCTTCAATTCTTGCTGTTTTGTCTTGTATCTCATTTGCTTTACTCTGAACTTATTCCTTTTTAGGACTCTGGCCCAGAGAGCGGCAAAGAGAGCCAAGGCCCCGGTGATTATCATCGAGGACGAACCCACCGCGACAGCAGGGGGTGCGTCCGAGACAACCTTGCCGGACCCGGCAACTGTTCTTTAGAGCAGCCCCCAGCGCAGCCCCCAGCGTAAGTATATGGTTTGCTTCCCGCTGTTAGGCGCACATGGATACTCTTTGTTTGCTGATATCTGACTGTTGGTTTGTGTAGGAGCAGAGCAGCCCCACCAGGAGCGTCCTAAGACCGCCCCTGACATGCCATCTGCTTCGACTACACCGCCAAGGGAGAGTTCTCCGGCAAGGGAGAATCCTCCGGCAAGGGAGAGCTCTCCGGCAAGGGGGAGTTCTCCGGCACGGGAGAAGTCTCCGGCAAGGGACAGCACCAGTGGCCCCCCGGCGGCAGAGACCACAACTGCAGAGCCCGGTACAGGTAAACCTCTTGCTTCGAAACTTCCCTTGGGTTCTTCTTCGTTTGATCTTCTTTTTGGATATTCGCTTGACTTTTCTTCCTTTTCCGGCCGTCAGACCCATCTGCTGCGGAGCCGATGGAGACCGAGGTTGCTGTCGACGACGCCGCTGCCACCGAAGAAGCGGCCGGCGCTGATGATCCCGCCGGCGAAGAGGCCACCACGGCTGCCGCCGCAGCAGCTGGCGAGGGGTCTGGCAATCGCACTGACGGCCCTAAGGCCGCAGGAGCGCCAGGCGCTACGCCAACCGCTGACCCTTCCGCCGCTGCCGCAGCGTCAGGCTTCAAAGAGCCCTAGCCAGGCGTCTACTTGAAGGCCGACGATGGCGTCTTCATCAACCTCCCCTGGGCGTCAATGTCCAGGGCGCCGGTCGAAGGAGAAAGCTTCGACAGAGAGGTGCTCGCCTCCGCTGGGCTGACGCTGGTTGACGCGCCAAGCAGCAGCAGCGGCGAGCGCGAGGAGGAGCGGCTGCTGCGGAAGCTGTTGTCGCTCTACCGCGCTCGGCAAGACAAGCTGGAATCCCGCGAGGTGCTTGTCGCCAAGGCGGGAGCAGACATTGAGAAGCGCGCGGAGGAGATCCGAGGTCTCAACCAGGTAGCTCTCCGGTCCCTGGCGGAGGAGCGGGAGCAGCTCGCTGAGGAGCATAAGGCCTTCCTCCTCGAGAAGGCTGACGTCGAAGAGCAGCAGCGGCTTGCCGCTGAGAAGCTGTCTGCGCAGGAGGGCGAGCTAGCGCAGCCTGAAGATCAACCTCGATAGCCACGAGGAGGAGCTTGCCGCGCGCGAGCGAACATTTGGCGGAGCTCTCAAGCAAGCAGAGGACGCTGCCGCAGCTGCCGAGGCCGCCAAGAAGGAGCTGGAGACGAATGTGGCGCAGCTGGAGGCCGATCTCAAGGTGAGCGGCGAGGAGCTTGCCGCGCTCAAGCGTGAGCGGGAGAAGGACTCCTACAGCCACTCAGAGTTGCAGGCCCGTCTCGCCGAGAAGGGCAAGGAGCTCGGCGACGCCAAGGACTCCAACGCAGATCTTGAGTTGAAGCTGACCACTTTGACCAAGACGTTGGACGGCGCCAGGGAGCAGGAGGTGGCCTTGAAGGAGGAGATCAAGGCCGACAAGGCACTGCTGGAGAGTGCTGCTGCCGCCCAGAACACTTTTAGGGAGGCTGTGGAGCACTGGACGGAGGGTCTTGTGAATGCTGCCGCAAACATTGACAGGGAGCTGGCGCAGCTGGGGATGGAGGATCTCGGGTATCCCTCTGATGAGAACCTCCAATCTAGCGCCAAGCTCACCTTGTTCTTCAAAGGCCTGGCGACGGCCCTCCAGCGACTCCGGGAGAGGATCCCAAAGCAGCTGGCCGACGAGTCGCGCAAGATCTGTGGGGGAGCTCTTCAAAAGGTGTTGGTGAAGGTGGCCTTCCGCAACCCGGGCCTCAACCTCACCAATGTCCTCAAGACCCTCACACCGGATGCTGATCTGGAGGCGCTGAAGGCCCTTGTCGCACCCATTGTGGACAAGGTGAGCGGGATCAAGAGGGTTGAGGGCGATCGTGTAGACTAGGCTGCCCGTTTTCTTCTTTTCTTGGCGCTGCTGGTCATGTTATGAAAACAATCTATTAGAGCCGCGACAAGCTATCTTGCAATATAACTCTATTTTGGGTAGTGATTGCAATGTTATTTCCTTTACTTGATTCCTTCCTTTGTATGTTTTTGCCCTACGCATTTAGGGAACTTACCAGCGCGGGCACCTTAGCCGCGACCGCTGAGTGCGGGACGTCAGCAGCCTGCTGGCGGTGCCATTACCGACAAGAAACCTTGTCGCAACTAGTCGCATCTCACTTAAGTTGTTGAGCGGACTCGAAACAAAGTGAGGGCGCAACTCTAGTCGCAGCACACTTAAGTTGTTGAGCAGACTCGAAACAAAGTAAGGGCGCAACTAGCCACGAGCTGGTTCCTCCGCGCACAGGTTTCCATACAAAGCATGGTCGTTCAAGGAAGATAACTTAAAAATTTTAAAAACCTGATTGCTCAAACTTTGGCAACTTAGCTTTTCTGTTGTTTGCTTTCCGGCAAGGCGAAACTTTCTTGAATGACGCCTGGTCCATACCATTATCTTCTCCTTCCCCCCGGCAAACTTGTGGGCGAGGGAACCTTCCTTTCCTTGAGAAAAAAGAAAGAAGAGAAAATAAAGATATGGAGCCTTATGGCTCGTTATTGCTTACCGGGGGTTGGCGCTGTACAAAGTGTCAGATAACTCATGCAAAAAATAAAAAGCATGAAATTGACAAGATGTGCGGAGCACATGAGATTTATTTATGCACAGGGTCTGCGCCTGGCTTTGTACAAAGGATTACATGCAACAGCAGCAAGACTTGTACAAAAGGTGGTTGCCGGATAAGGGTCCGGCAACCGCGCCTTACGGGTAAAACTTACGAAGATGCTCAATGTTCCAGGAGTTGCTCACCGGAATGCCATCTTCGGTCTCAAGGCGGACAGCGCCAGGCCTAGTGACTCATTTCACCCAGTAAGGCCCTTCCCACTTCAGAGTCAACTTGTTAGAATTCTTGGCGGACTGAACGCACCGAAGAACAAGGTTGCCTTCCTCGAGACTTCTGGTGTTAACTTTGCGGCTATGGTAGCGGCGCAATGCTTGCTAGTAGCAAGCAGCTCGTACAGCAGCCTGAAGACGGTCTTCCTCAAGGAGCAGCGCGTCATCTTGTCGCAACTGCTCTTGCTCAAGCTCATCATAAGCGAGCACTCGAGGTGACCCGTATACGAGTTCCGTGGGGAGAATTGCCTCTGCTCCATAGACTAGAGCGAAAGGTGTCTGGCCAATGGCTCGATTTGGCGTCGTCCTGATCGACCAAAGAATCACCGACAGCTCCTCAATCCAGTTTCTTCCGCACTCGTGCATCCTGTCGAAAGTCCTGGTCTTGAGCCCACGCAGCACTTCAGCATTTGCCCTCTCCGCTTGACCGTTGCTTCTGGGGTGAGCAACAGAAGCGAAGCAGACCTTGGTGCCATGATCTTGGACGTACTGCATGAAGGTGCGGCTCGTGAATTGCGTACCGTTGTCGGTGATGATCCTGTTAGGGATCCCGAAGCGGCAAACAATCGACCTGAAGAACTTGACTACTGACTGTGCTGTCACCTTCCTTACTGCTTCCACTTCCGACCACTTTGTGAACTTGTCGATTGCAACGTACAAGTACTCAAAGCCCCCGACTGCTCGGGGGAAGGGGCCGAGGATGTCGAGCTCCCAGACCAGAAATGGCCAGGATAAAGGGATCGTCTGGAGAGCTTGAGTTGGCTGGTGTATCTGCTTGGAATGGAACTGGCACGCTTCACACTTGGTCACTTGTGCAGTTGCATCCTGGAGGGCTGTCGGCCAAAAGAAACCTTGCCAGAATGCTTTGCCGGCAAGTGCTCTTGCGCCAATGTGGTGACCACATATGCCACCATGTATCTCTGCCAACAGGTTTTGTCCGTCTCCCCGGTGAATACACTTCAATTTCACACCGTTGAGTCTTCTTCTGTACAGTGTGTTGTCGAAAAACTGGTACATACTTGACTGCCGGGCTACTCTTTCCGCTTCTTCTTGCTCTTCGGGAAGTTCTCCTGTCTGAAGGAAACGAACAATCTGCTGTGCCCATGCTGGAGCTTGCGGCTCGACAACAAGGACTAAAGGCACATCTGCTGCTGCGGGAACATCCGCTTCTACGGCGAGAACCTGCGGCTCAGCCGGAGCTTGAGGTTCCCCGGCAAGCTTGCCGGAGCAAAACTTGTCGGGAGCGTCTGCTTCAACAGAACAAACCTTGGGGCTTGCCGGAGCAGACTGCTCCCCAGCACTCTTGGTGTTGATCTTGGGGACCTTCTTGGCGGCGGCTTCGGGAAGCTCTGCCGGAAAATAGTCACCAGAAGTCAACTTCCTCTTCTTGCTCTGTCCAGTTGATGGCGTTACAGACGGTTGAGTCAGCTTGAGCACAAAGATCCCTGGTTCCACAGGTAACTTAAGTGTTGCGCACTTTGACAGGCCATCGGCAATGTCGTTCTGAGCTCTTGGAACATGTTCCATCTGTAGGCCGTCAAAGTGCTCTTCTAGCTTTCTCACTTCGTCAACGTAGGCTTCCATCAACGGACTCTGATAACTCTTATGCACTTGGCGAACGACAAGCTGCGAGTCACCCCTGACAATGAGCTTCTTGATCCCAAGGTCTGTCGCGATCCTGAGACCGGCAAGCAAACCTTCATACTCTGCAGTATTGTTTGTTGCTTGCTCCTTGCGAAAGTGCATCTGGACTATGTACTTGAGGTGCTCTCCGGTGGGTGCGACAAGCAGCACGCCAGCACCGGCGCCTTGCAGCGAGAACGCACCATCAAAGTACATCAGCCACTCTTTGCTTGCTTCCTTGACGGGGATGCTCGTTTCTGGAATTTCTTCATCTGGTGTTGGCGTCCACTCTGCTATGAATTCTGCCAATGCTCTGCTTTGGATAGTTGAAGTGCTCTCAAACTTGAGGCCAAAGCTTGACAGTTCCAGTGGCCACTATACAATCCTGCCTGTTGCTTCTGGATCTGCAGTATCCGCTTCAGCGGAAAACGAGTGACAACTGTGATCTCATGTGCTTGGAAGTAATGGCGCAGCTTTCTCGAGGCCATGAGAAGGCCGAAAAGCAATTTCTGCACACACGAGTACCTTGACCTAGCCCCCTGCAGAAGGGAACTGACAAAGTAAACTGGGCGCTGCACCATTCTCTTCTGTATCTCCTCACGCGCCTGCGCGGATCCATCTTTGTCGGTACCAGAGCTTGCCGGGGAAGCCCCCTGCTTGTTGCTGGATGCGCCTGCCGTGGTTGCTGGCTCATCATCTGCCTCCCTCTCCGCTACTAACGCAGCACTAACCACTTGATTGGTTGCCGCCAGATACAGCAGCAACTTCTCTTGTGGCTTAGGTGCGACAAGTATTGGAGTGGAGGACAGGTATCTCTTCAAGTCTTGCAGCGCAGCCTCCGCTTCCGGAGTCCATTTCATTGGACCTGCCTTTTTCAATATTTTGAAAAACGGCAGGGCGCGCTCAGCAGACTTAGAGATAAACCTGTTGAGAGGTGCCACGCAACCGGCAAGTCTTCGTACATCCTTGACGCGCTTTGGTGCTACAATCTGCTCAATGGCCTTGATCTTGTCGGGATTGGCTTTAATTCCCCACTGAGACACGAAGAACCCGAGAAGCTTACCGGAAGGGACTCCAAACACACACTTCTTGGGGTTGAGCTTGATGCTGATCTTGCGCAGATTTGCAAAAGTCTCGTCTAAATCTTGAATCAGAGTTGCCTTGTCCTTGCTCTTGACCACTATGTCATCCATGTAGGCTTCCACATTTCTGTGTATTTGTGGCTCAAAAGCGGCATGGACTACCCTTGCGAATGTTGAACCATCATTCTTTAAACCGAAAGGCATCCGTATGAAACAGTACGTGCCACATGGAGTGATGAATGCGGTCTTCTCCTCATCCTCTTCTGCCATGAAGATATGATGGTATCCTTAGTATGCGTCAAGAAATGAAAGCAAGTCACATCCGGCCATGGAGTCAACAATCTGGTCAATGCGCAGCAAGGGAAATGGGTCTTTGGGACAAGCTTTGTTAACATTGGTAAAGTCGATACAAAGCCTCCATTTCCCGTTTGCCTTGCGCACGACTACAGGATTGGCCAACCACGTAGGATGGAGCACTCCCCTGACAAGGCCTGCCGCTTCCAACTTCTTGATCTCTTCTGTGATGAATTCTTGGCGCTCCACTGCTTGCTTCCTGACTTTCTACTTGACGGGTCGCGCATGAGGACAGACGACAAGGTGGTGCTCAATTACTTTCCTGGGAACACCGAGGATGTCAGACGGTTGCCACGCAAACACATCGACGTTCGCCCGCAGGAAAGCAATGAGCGCGCTTTCCTATTTAGGGTCGAGAGTGGCATTGATGGTGAAGGTACCACCAGTGTCGTCCTCCTTGGCGGACACCTTCTTGGTCTCTGGCGGAGCTGCCATTGTCTTCTTACACTTGCCGGTGGAGCTCGATGGTGCGTCCTCGACGGTAGCGCAGCACTCCGAAGAGGTGCGCTTGCCGGAGTGGGCATTAGAACTCTTGCCGGACTCGTCGTCGTCATCTTCATCCTTGTCGCGGCCGCGGGGAGGTCGGTCTCCTTGCCGCTGCTTGGCCTTGCCGCGGCGTCCTCCCCGGCCGGGGCGCTTCATGCCGGATCCTCCAACACCTCCTTGGGCTTTCTCCTTGTCGCGTCGCTCGTATTCGGCCTTTTGCAGCTCGACAAGCTGCTCGACCTTCTTGCAGCTCTGGAGGTCATGGCCCTTGGTGCGGTGGATCTTGCAGTGCTGTTTGTTGGTGCCGTCCTGCTTGTCGGCGACCGCCACAGCCTGGCAGTTGGTGCATGCGGCAACCTCCTTGCCGGAGCTACCAGCTTTGGCTTTCTTGGCGCCACCTTCGTTGCCGGACTGCTCAACAACTAGCACATCTTTGCCTTTCTTCTTCCTGTTGTTCCGCCACCGGTTTTTCTTTGCCGGGGCAGCATCCTCGCTGTCAGATCCTCCTGCTCCTGTATTCTCTCCGGGGAGTTTCCTCCCTTCCTCAGCACGTGCACACTTGTCGGCCAGGGCATACAGCTCACTGACGTCTCTGATCTTGCACATCGCCATCTCCTCCCGCGTCCTGCGGTTACGCACGTTCTGATGGAACGCGCTGATAACCGCGACAGGGTGGACATCTAGGATGTTCTGCTGTACACGGCTGAATCTCTGAATGTACTTGCGCAGGGGCTCACCTTCCTTCTGGGCGAGCAGATGAAGGTCACTCTCTTGGCCATGAGGTTTGTGGCCGCCTGTAAAGGCGCCGACAAACTGATGGCATAGGTCTGCCCAGGAGGATATGGAGTTGTCCGGCAAGTGCATGAGCCAGGACCTGACGTTGGGCTTGAGCACCAGCGGGAAGTAGTTGGCAAGGATCTTGTCGTCCCGCCCCCCAGCAGCTTGCACCGCGATGATGTAGATGTTGAGGAACTCCGACGGATGCGACTTGCCCTCATACTTCTCTGGTACGTCTGGCTTGAAATTCTTTGTGCTGGGCCACTGGACTTGCCGCAGCTCACGGGTAAACGCAGGGCAACCCACAGCTTACGGCAAGTCGCCTGGTTCCCCTGGCACATGCATGTCGACAGAGGGCCCAGCGCGCTGGTCCGATTGACGCCGCGCTTCTCTTCGGTGCTTGATGCGAGTTCGAGCGTCTTCTTGCTGTCGTTCGTGAAGAACTTGGCGTTGATCGCGACGAGCTCGTGGAAACGATGACGCGGTGGTGCCTGGCTGACTTGCCGCGACTGCGATGTACTCGGCTGAACTCCTGCTCGTCCTCGAGTAGGTAAGTGATAAAAACGGAAATTTTGATGTGGAATGATGCCTAACATGTCATCTCATATTATTTTCTTTATAGCATGGAAATTTGGACTTTTATGTGATTCAAAGCAATAGTCTACTTTTGACATGATAACTTAAATACTCAACCATACCAACAAGCAACCATGCCTTTCAAAATATCAAAGCTAAATTAGGCTATCCCTAGCCCATCATGCTCAATCATTGATCCATTCATGAAACACAATCGCATATTAACTACACCCAATGCTCAAGTACAATCATAGTGCCTCCTAGTTGGTGCTTTATAAGAGAAGATGGAGACTCAAATTCGAAATAAAAAATGCATAAAGTAAAAGAAAGGCCCTTCGCGGAGGGAAGTAGGGATTTGTAGAGGTGCTAGAGCTCAAAGCGGAAAACTTAGATGTAAAAACATTTTGGGAGGTGTGCCTTTCCCACCAATGAAAATGACTTAGAGTTCCCAACACTTTACATGCTAGATATATCATAGGCGGTTCCCAAACAGAAATTAAAGTTTATTCCTTTTTCAACCATACTTTCACTTTCCATGGCTAGCTGTATCCACAGTTGCCCTCCATGCCAACACTTTCCAAGGAATTTATTATTTGACAACATAAAGTAAATTCATTTTTCATTTCGGGACTGGGCATCCCAAATACCTTTGCCTTACTCTCATGCAATGACAAGTGAATAGACACTCATCGTGAGAATAACACATCTAGCATGGAAAATAATAGCCACTCCTCATCGCTCCGCGAGCGGTACGAACACACAAAAAGAGAAGTTTATTTTGAATATTAGAGATGGCACATAGAAATTTGCTTAGAACGGCAAAGGAATACCGCATATATGTAGGTATAGTGGACTCATGTGGCAAAACTAATTTAAAAGTTTTTGGATGCACAAGTAGTGATCATACTTAGTGCAAAATGAAGGCTAGCAAATGATTGATAAGCGACGAGCCAAGAAACGAATAATCTCATAAGTGAGCATTAAGTATAATTAACACGGAATAATGCATCACAAGTAGGATATAATTTCATTGCATAATTATTGACTTTCATGCTTGCATAGGGAATCACAAACCTTAACACCAATATTCTTACTAAAGCACAATTACTCATCAACATGACTCACATATCACATCATCATGTCTCAAAACTATTACAAGGAATCAAGTTTATTTTATCCAATGATCTTCATGAAATTTTTTATTATATCCTTCTTGGATATCTATCACTTTGGAACTAATTCTCATATGTTGATTTTGATAAGCTCAAACAAATATAAGTGAAGATCGTGAGCATAATATTTCTTTCTCTTTAATTTAAGTGAAGCAAGAGAGAATTTCTTGAAAATTTTACTAACTCTCAAATAAATTTAAGTGAAGCAAGAGATCATTTCTTCAAAAATAACTAAGCACACCATGCTCAAAAAGATATAAGTGAAGCACTAGAGCAAATCCATAGCTCATGAAAATTTAAGTGAAGCATAGAGAGCAATTCTAACAAGTCATTGCATAATGTTGGCTCTCTCAAATAGGTGCGTCCAGCAAAGAATCAAGACTTAAAACACAAAATAAGACAAGCAAATAATCTTCTCATACAAGATGCTCCAAGAGAAACACATATTATGTGACGAATAAAAATATAGTTTCGAGTAAAATACCGATGGTCGTTAGAAGAAAGAAGGGATGCCACTCGAGGCATCCCCAAGCTTAGTTGTTTGCTCTCTTTTGGATAATATATTGGGATGCCGAGGCATCCCCAAGCTTAGGCTCTTCTTACTCCTTATTTCTTCATCCATCGTTAGATAACCCAAAACTTGAAAACTTCAATCACACAAAACTCAACAAAACCTACATGAGATCCGTTAGTATAAGAAAGGAAATCACTACTATAAGTACTGTAGCAAACCAATTCATATTTCTCTTGCATTATATCTACTATATTCCAAATTTGCTATGGCAAAAACTCATCAAAGAAAACCATAGAGCCATTAAAACAAGCACACAACGCAGAGAAAACAGAATCTGTCAAAAACAGAATAGTCTGTAGCAATCTGGATATTTCGAATACTACTGAAACTCAAAAAATTCTGAAAACTTAGGACGGCCTGAGAAATTTGTATATTAATCTTCTGCAAAAATAATTGGAATTTTATCAAACTCTGGTTAAAAATAAGAATTATTT
Source organism: Aegilops umbellulata (assembly GCA_032464435.1). NCBI lineage: Eukaryota > Viridiplantae > Streptophyta > Magnoliopsida > Poales > Poaceae > Aegilops > Aegilops umbellulata. The sequence continues at coordinate 150,273,639 of CP136058.1, read as the reverse complement.
TCAAGAGCGCAAAAGTTTCTGTTTTTTCAGCAAGATCAAACAACTGTCACCCAAGAAGATCATAAAGGCTTTACCTGGCACAAACACTAATTAAAGACAAAAACATAATCATAACAGTAGCATAATTGTGCAAACACTTAAGAACAGAAAGCAAAAAAGCAAAAATAAATTTTATTCATTGGGTTGCCTCCCAACAAGCGCTATAGTTTTACGCCCTTAGCTAGGCATAAACAAGGATCTAAGGTTTGTCATGTTTGTTTCGAGATCCGTAAGATGCCCTCATGATTGATTCATATGGTGGCCTAATTATTGTTCTAGGGAAGTGTTTCATACTCTTCCTCAAAGGAAATTGGAACTTAATATTGCCTTCTTTCATATCAATCACGACACCGACAGTGCGTAAAAATGGTCTACCAAGAATAATTGGACAAGACGGATTGCAATCAATATCAAGAACAATAAAATATATGGGCACATAATTCCTATTTGCAAGAATAAGAACATCATTAATTCTTCCCATAGGGTTTTTAATAGTAGAATCTGCCAAGTGCAAATTTAAAGAGCATTCGTAAATATCGGTAAGACCAAGCACGTCACATAAAGATTTCGGAATTGTAGAAACACTAGCACCCAAGTCACACAAAGCGAAACACTCATAATTTTTAATCTTTAATTTGATAGTAGGTTCCCATTCATCATGAATTTTTCTAGGAATTGAAACTTCTAATTCCAACTTTTCTTCTAAAGCTTTCATCATAGCATCAACATTATGTTTAGTAAAAGCTTTATTTTGTTCATAAGCATGGGGTGAATTTATCATGGATTGGAACAAAGAAATACAATCAATCAAAGAGAAACTATCATAATTGAAGTCTTTGTAATCCAAAAGAGTGGGCACATCACTAGTTAAAGTTTTGACCTCTTCAAACCCACTTTCATCAATTTTCTCAATAAGATTTTCACCCTCCAAATTATCGAGATGCCTTCTAGCTGAAGTTGAATCTTATCCAGTCCCTTTTTCATCAATCTTAACTTTACTAAACAAGGAATCAATAAAGGAACCACAAATCATTTTAAGATTGTCATCACTTTTGCGAAAGTAATCACTAGAAAAAGCTTTTTCTAAAAACTCACTTTTAGCTGTAAGCATAGCGGTTCTTTTTTTTACTTTAATCCATAGAAACATAAAGAGCAATAATTGATTCGTAAACCTTAGGCACAAGAATTTTTATCTTGAGAGTTTCCACATCATGAGAAATTCTATCAACACTTCTAGACAAATCATCAATCATATTCAACTTTTCTTCTACGGTAGTGTTGAAAACTTTTTGCGTGTTGATAAACTCTTTAATATTATTCTCAAGATCACAGGTGTTCCTATTATTATTATAAGATTGATTTCCATAGGAATTACCAAAATTATTAGAGGAATTAATAGGAAAAGGCCTAGGATTAAAATTACCTCTATAAGCATTGTTGTTGAAATTATTTGGAGAGATAAAATTTACATCTACGGCATCACTATTTTGCTTAATCAAAGTAGACAAAGGCATATAATTAAAATCAAAATGAGAAATTTTACTTGCAACCAATTCCATAATAGCATCAACTTTTTCTACTCAAAGAAGAAATTTCTTTAACCAAATTAATTTTTTTACTAGTAGGAGCTCTTTTAGTATGCCATTGCGAATAATTTGCCATAATATTATCAAGCAATTTGGTGGCTTCACCCAAAGTGATTTCCATATAAGTCCCACCCGCGGCGGAATCTAAAAGATTACGTGAAACAAAATTAAGCCCCGCATAAAAATTTTGTATGATCATCGAAAGATTTAACCCATGAGTTGGGCAATTCCTTAGCATCATTTTCCTCCTTTCCCAAGATTGTGCAACATGCTCATGTTCAAGTTGCTTGAAATTCATGATCTAGGTTCTAAGGGAAATAATTTTTGCGGGAGGAAAAAACTTAGTGATAAAAGCATCTTTGCACTTATTCCAAGAATCGATACTATTGCGAGGCAAAGAGGAAACCAAATTTTTGCAGAATCATGCAAAGAAAACGGCAATAATTTCATCTTCACAACATCATTGTCCACATCTTTTTTCTTTTGCATATCACATAATTCCACAAAGGTATTAAGATGGGGCGATGCATGCTCATTAGGAGTACCGAAAAATTGAGATTTCATAACAAGATTCAGCAAAGCAGAATTAATATCACAAGACTCCACACTAGTGGTGGGAGGAGCAATCGGAGTGCCAATAAAATCATTATTGTTGGTATTTAATAAATCACACGACTTGGTGTTCTCTTGAGTCATGATGACTGTGCAACAAGATTGCACTCAAAAACAGACCCGACAAGAGAAACGGCGAATGAAAAAGAGGGGCGAATTAAATGGCAACTTTTTTGAAGTGGGGGAGAGGAAAACGAGAGGCAAATGGCAAATAATGTAAATTGCGAGGAGATGAGATTTGTGATTAGGAACCTGGTATATGTTGAAGATCCTCCCCAGCAACGACACCAGAAATTCCTTTTGATGTGGCTTGAAGCGACGTCGGTATTTCCCCAAAGAGGAAGGGATGATGCAGCACAACAATGGTAGGTATTTCCCTTAGTGATGAAACCAAGGTTATCGAACCAGTAGGAGAACCAAGAAACACAACATAAACAACACCTGCACACAAATAACAACCACTCGTAACCCGACGTGTTAAAGGGGTTGTCAATCCCTTTCGGTTAACGGCACCAGAAATTGGCACGTGGACGGGAGAAAGTTGTAAATACTGATAGATCAAACGCCAAATAAAATAAAGTGTAGCAAGGCATTTTTATATTTTTGGTTTAGTATATCTGAAAATAAAAGCAAAGGAAAAGTAGATCGCAAAGGAAAATAATATGAGAAAGGGACCCGGGGTCGTAGGCTTCACTGTGGCTTCTCTCGAGAAAAAATAACAAATGGTGGGTAAACAAATTACTGTTTGGCAATTGATATAACTTCAAATAATCATGACGATATCCAGTCAATGATCATTATATAGGCATCACGTCCAAGATTAGTAGCACGACTGCCTGCATCTCCACACATCGACCGCTATCCAGCATGCATCTAGTGTATTAAGTTCATGGGGAAATGGAGTAATGCAATAAGAATGATGACATGATGTAGACAAGATCTATCTATGTAGACATAGACCCATCGTTTTATCCTTAGTAGCAACGATAAATACGTGTCGGTTCCCCTTCTGTCACTGGGATCAAGCACCGTAAGATCGAACCCCCTACAAAGCACCTCTTCCCATTGCAAGATAAATAGATCAAGTTGGCCAAAAAACACCCAAATATCAGAGAAGAAATACGAGGCTATAAGCAATCATGCATATAAGAGATCAAAGAAACTCAAATTACTTTCATGGATATAAAAAGATAGATCTGATCATAAACTCAAAGTTCATCTGATCCCAACAAACACACCGCAAAAAGAGTTACATCATATGGATCTCCAAGAGACCATTGTATTGAGAATCAAACGAGAGAGAGGAAGCCATATAGCTACTAACTACGGACCTGAAGGTCTACAAAGAACTACTCACGCATCATCGGAGAGGCACCAATGAAGTGGTGAACCCCTCCGTGATGGTGTCTAGATTGGATCTGGTGGTTCTGGACTCTGCGGCAGCTGGAATTGATTTTCGTCGACTCCCCTAGGGTTTCTGGAATATTGGGGTATTTATAGGGAAAATGGGCGGTCCGGGGGCACCCGAGGTGGGCACAACCCACCAGGGCACGCCCTGGTGGGTTGTGCTCCCCTCGGAGCACCCCCCAGGCGCTGCCTTGGCCCATTGGGTGTCTTATGGTCCATAAAAATGTCCTTGAAGTTTCGTTGCGTTTGGACTCCGTTTGGTATTGATTTCCTGTGATGTAAAAAACATGCAGAAAAAAGCAACTGGCACTTGGCACTATGTCAATAGGTTAGTACCAAATAATGATATATAATGACTATAAAATGATTATAAAATATCCAAGATTGATAATATAACAGCATGGGAGACTAAAAAATTATAGATACGTTGGAGACATATCAGTGGACAAACCAGCAACCAGAAAGTAGATAGAGCCAAACTTGTGTGTTTCTAATGCCTCACCGGGAATGGTCTTGTACATGTGTTCCATAGTGTTGTGATCCATCCTGGGCTTTCCGTATACATCAGTATCATTCTCATCTTCCTTTAGAGCATTGATAAGAGCAACCCACTCAGAGATTGATTACTGGTATCAAGTGCCCTCAATCATCCAAACAATCTTTCCATCTGGATAGAAATGTGCAGTGGAGTAAAACCGCAATACCATCTCATCATTCCATTTGGCGAGCTTTTGTCCAACAAAAGCATCAACACCTGTCAACCTGAAGCACTCATGAACATGGGGAAGTAGTCTTCATTGCCATCTATATACTTCCAATCCACCCATTTCATGTTGCTTATGATGGGTTTCCTGTCAAGCAGCACTCTCATAGAAATCTTGTTGTTCTTTGGTATGAAATTTTAGTCAACAGCTATTCTTCTCCTTGTAGCGTAGGGATCAACTTTCCTCCATGCTCTCAGTCCACTATCCTTCATCAGCTTCATGTTTTCAGCCACTGGATGTTCATCATCATGGTCTGGAATCTTTGGCTTCAATTTCCTGAGCACTTGTGGCTCTTCATCCTCTTGAACCTCTGGCACTGGGGCCTTTTTCTTTTCAGCAGCTGGGATATTTCTTGTGGATCTCTTGGGAGCAACCGTCTTAGGTGCAGGAGCTGGAGCTTTGGGCTTCGGCTTGAAGAGTGCACCTGCAGATTTCATGGCATCTGCCATTAACTTCTGAGATTTGGTAGGGGGTGCAGTCGGTTCCTGTTGCTCCTCTTCCTCTTCCCTCATGGAAGGCTTGCCCGACACTTTTGCAGTTGTTGTTCTAGCTCTTTTCTTCTTCTTTCCTCTAGCAGCCTCATCATCATCAGACTGTTCAAGTGTGAATTTCATTGTTTCTTGAGTAGATCTTCTGGCTTTAGACATTGGAACTCTCCTGGTAGGGTCTTTCTTTTGGAGACCCGGTTTTGTAGCGGCACTAGTAGCATATTCTTTCTTCATCACTTTCTTCTTTAAGGTGACCTCCTCTTCAACCACAAAAACTTCATCCTCACTGCCTGAGGTTCTCTTCTTCCTTTGTCTAGTGGTAGCTTTGGGCAGATTGCTAGGACTCTAGGAGTTCTTCTGATGCCCCCATCATAGCTTCCATTTGAGCTTGTGTCCTCACTGAGATTAACCTCTTCCTCTGACCTGTTCTGGCTGTCACTTGCTTCAGACATCTTGCAGACAGACCCTGTGAATAGATAGGTATGGGCAGAGTGGATGAACATAAAAAAAACAGCTTGTTTTGCAAAAAGTTGAATCAAAATTTTAGTTTTAGTTTTCTGCATAAAGCATTTCAGAGCTACCGATATGAAAATCTCGGTGACACCGAAGCACTAATAGACTCTAAACACACAACATCGGTCAGACCGAGTTGTTGTTCGGTGACTCCGAGATGCTAGGGTTTCACTGAGGTTTTGCTTTCGGTCTCACCGATCAGTACACTTCAGTGGCACTGAGTTGTACTTAGTGCAATGGCCATGGTCAATCGGTGGGACCAAAAACTTCATTTTGGTCGGTCCAAGATGAGCTCGGCAAAAACCTAACCCTACATGTTTTCATCGAATCTAATCTAAAGAATTTTTTGTGTGGATAGGAAGTTCTCACACGTGTCAACAAGCTAGGCATTGACTTTGTGCATTGAATCGGAAAGTGGAATAGCACAAAGTGGCCGAACTGTACCCTAACTTGGTGACGATTCACTATGACGACAACGGCGGTGAAGATTTCCATTGACGGTGACGGAGACATGTGGCGGAGACGCACAGGCGGAGATGATGATGATCCGGAGACCAGGGAGCGGCAGCACTGGAGCGCGAGCATGAGTGGTCTGAAGAAATTTTCAACTGTATGGGTTCGCACGGTATATATACCCAGTCGATGCCACCGAATGGAATGCTTCGGTGGTGCCGAGATGCAAGACTGCGTGCAGTTAGTGCAACTCGGTGGGTCCGAGTCATTCTAATCGGTATCGTCGAGATGAAAACCTAGATCAATCTGGCGATTTTGGTGGGAGCAAATAGGTGTGAGTTGGTCTGACCGAAATACACAAGAAGGTTTTGGAAATCAGCCCTTGACGGATCGATGACTCCGAGTGCTCCTCACCCGGAGGGTCCGGAAAAGACTTGTTCAAATTTTGTGATGTAGCATGAATAGAATTTGAGATGAGAAAAGCATGGATAGCTAGATAAGGTTCTTAGGCATTCTTGTCCATCCATTTGGCCAATAAAAACCAAGCAATCAAAAAGAACAAATGGATGTCCTCGAATGGAGAAATTATGCAACCAACATGCTCACACAATAAGATAGCAAATGAAATATGTGACAAAGCATGCACAAACAATTCTAGCATCTATCCAGCAATTGGCGATGACTAGGTCATCTATATATGAGTATATTGACTCAGGAGTCAAGTGAGAACATTTGATCGTAGGTCATACTCATCGTTTAAGCACAAGTGAGGTTACAACTTTTATATAAAGCATTGATGTGTTCACACCACTAGAGTTGCTTTAGCTCATTGTTTAGAGCAAAGCTCCCCCTAGATGTGATATCCCCCCTAAGAGGGATGAACTAACCTTGGGTTTTGTCGATGATGAGTTCATGTAGATAGTGAAGATGTGGATGCTCAATGTTGATGTAGATATTTTAGAGCAATCCATTGAAGTGTTGCACTTTCAATACCGGGTTAGTCCCACAAGGAACATACAAGGATATCCATAGACATAGAGTGAATTGCACATATCATCATGTCCATGAAAGCATTAGGTTACCTTGTCACTGGTCTTACCAACATGAGGGTTTGTGACTCCATGAACTAGTGCAAGATATGAAGGTTGATTGCACAAGTCCTTGCCAAAATGAATATGAGTGAAGTATGTTGGCGGAGTCACCCTCAAGAACACTCTAGTTCTTCTTCTTCTTTGGGATCCACATCAACTTGATGGGAATCCTTGGAGTTGTAGTTGAACTTGATGATGTAGAGCTTGACGTAGTCTTCGGAATGCACTTGACCATGGCCTTAGGAGCTTCCTTAAATGAGTCAATCTCTTCTTGATGCTTGTCCTTGCCTTTTAGCTTGTGGTCTTGTGGTTGAAGATCATCTTGAGCTTGTGTTTCCATGAAAGAAGTGGGGTCATACTTCTCCTGTTGAGGAACAAACTTCATCTTGGGGTATTGATCTTCTTCCCACTCAACTCCATCGGCATTGAACTTTCGTTCAAAACCAACACCTTGGTTCTTCCAGTGTCTTCCTTCCTTGCATACAATTTCCTCAAATTGCTTACTCCCGGCAAGGCAATTGTAAACACCTTTCTCTATAATTCCCTTCAATAAGATATTTTCTTGCTCAAGTGTAACTTGGCTAAGAGAATCATTAGTGGAATCAAGAGAACTACTAGAAGCAACAATATTGGATTTAACATGGTTATTGTTACTACTAGAAGAATCTTTCTTTCTCTTGTTACTAGATTTATGTTGTGCCCAAGATGCGATTCTATCCCAATCACGTGACGAATTCATTATTGGGGCACAATTGCATTTCGAGTGCATAGCAAGGTGGATATCATTACAACGTACCATGTACTAAATACATGATAATACTAGATAAAGGCTTACACTCCCCACAAGCTACAACATGAATACAACAGTTCATCAATACATAGCAATCATCATATAGAAGAGCAGGATCTGACTATGGATGAAATCAAATGAAAATAAGAACGACATCCACCCTGCTAATCCCAGGTTCCCGACCCTGAACCTATCCCTTGATCGAAGAAGAAGCAGAAGAAGAATTCCAAATAGATCAAGCATCGCTCTCACGTCAGATCATCGCATTACCTGTACCTGCACCTGTTATTGTAGTAATCTGTGAGCCACGAGGACTCAGCAATCCCATTACCATGGATATCAAAACTAGCAAAGCTTAATGGGTATGAATGGATAGGTGGTGAGGTTGCAACAAGCACTAAGCATTGTATGGTGGCTAACTTAGGAGTACAAGAATAAGAAGAGAAACTATGCATCACGGTCACAAACTAGTAGTGATCAATAAGTGATCCTGAACTAGTTACGAATCAATCATAACACCACCGTGTTCTATTCCCGAACTCCCTTGAAAAGAGACGATCAAAGTTACACACGGGGTTGGTGTATTTTATTTGAAGTTTAGTGTCAAGTTTTCTACAACCAAATGTTATAAATTTCAAATATGCCACATAACCACGGGCACGACTCTCAAAAAGATTAAACCCTGCAGGGGGTGTCCCAACTTAGTCCATCACAAATTCTCATGATCCGCAGAGGTAAATCTCCATCTCGGGACAACCCGGTCAAACTCGGAATCCCGGTGCACAAGACATTTCAACAATGGTAAACCAAAACCAGAAAGACCTCCCGACGTGCTGACACCCTAGTAGAACTGCCCGTATCTTGTCTCAGGCCACGATCGGATGAGCAGTCCGTACAAGTAAAACCTGTCCTCGAGTTTCCCTGTGGTGGTGCTACAAGGGGCTCTAGTTTGGACCAACACACATGAGGAGCACTTGCCCGGGTTGTTGATTAAGAATCCTTGGGTGTTAGCCAGTCCCTATGCAAGTTTTATTTATTATTAGGCAAATGGTAAAACCAAAGTTGGGCCTTGCTGGAAGAGTTTTATTCAAAGCAAACTGTCAAGGGGGCCATAAACCCCGACCGTGTTAGGAACGCAAAATCAAGGAACATAATGATACGTCTCCAATGTATCTATAATTTTTGCTTGTTCCATGTTGTTATATTATCAATCTTGGATGTTTTATAATCATTTTATAGTCATTTTATATCATTTTTCGGTACTAACCTGTTGACATAGTGCCAAGTGCCAGTTGCTGTTTTTTGCATCGCAGGAAATCAATATCAGACGGAGTCCAAACGCAACGGAACTTTACGGAAGTTTTCTTTGGACCAGAAGGAACATAATGGGCCCTGGCTGCGCCTGGGGATGCCCCGAGGGAGGCACAACCCACCAGGGCGCGCCAGGAGGCCCAGACGCGCCTTTTTGGGTTGTGCCCACCTGGGGTGCCCCCGGACCTCCTATTTTCTCTATAAATACCCCAATATTCCAGAAACCCTAGGGGAGTCGACGAAATATTCATCCAGCCGACGCAGAGTCCAGAACCACCAGATCTAATCTAGAAACCATCTTGGATGGGGTTCACCACCTCCATTGGCACCTCTCCGATGATGCGTGAGTAGTTCCTTGTAGACCTTCGGGTCCGTAGTTAGTAGCTAGATGGCTTCATCTATCTCTCTAAATTCTCAATACAATGGTCTCTTGGAGATCCATATGATCTAACTCTTTTGCGGTGTGTTTGTTGGGATCGATGAATTTTGAGTTTATGATCAGATCTATCTTTTTATATACATGAAAGTATTTGAGTTTCTTTGATCTATTTTATGCATGATCTCTTATAGCCTCGTATTTCTTCACCTATATTTGGGTTTTGTTTAGCCAACTTGATCTATTTATCTTGGAATGGGAAGAGGTTCTTTGTAGTGGGTTCGACCTTACGGTGCTTGATCCCAGTGACAAAAAGGGAGCCGGCACGTATGTGCCATTTCTACTAAGGATAAAACGATGTGATCTATATCTACATAGATAGATCTTGTCTACATCATGTCATCGTTCTTATTGCATTACTCTATTTCTCCATGAACTTAAGACACTAGATGCATGTTCGATAGCGGTCGATGTGTGGAGTAATAGTAGTAGATGCAGGCAGGAGTCGGTCTACTAATCTTGGACGTGATGCCTATATAATTAATCATCATTGCCTGGATATCGTCACGAGTATTTGAAGTGTTGTCAATTGCCCAACAGTAATTTGTTCACCCACCATTTGCTATTTTTCTCGAGAGAAGCCCCTAGTTAAACCTACGGCCCCGGGGTCTCTTTCTTATATATTTGCCTTTGTGATCTACTTTTTCCTTGCATTTATTTTTAGATCTATTAAACCAAAAATACAAAAATACCTTGCTGCAATTTTTCCTTATTTATTTATTTGGCGTTCGATCTATCAATCTACTACAAATTTATCTCACGTCCGTTTGCCTACTGGAGGCGCCGTACCCTGGAAGGGATTGACAACCCCTTTAACACGTCGGGCTGCGAGGATTTGTTATCTGTGTGCAGGGGATGTTTTACGTTGTGTTGCTTGGTTCTCCTACTGGTTCGATAACCTTGGTTTCATATCTGAGGGAAATACCTACCGCCGCTGTGCTGCATCATCCCTTCCTCTTTGGGGAAATACCGACGTAGCTTCAAGCGACATCAAAAGGAACTTCTGGCGCCGTTGCCGGGGAGGATCTTCAACATATACCAGGTTCCTAATCACAAATCTCATCTCCATGCAATTTACATTATTTGCCATTTGCCTCTCGTTTTCCTCTCCCCCACTTCACAAAAATTTGCCGTTTTATTCGCCTCTCTTTTCAGTTTGCTGTTTTCTTGCTGGATCTGTTTTGGAGTGCAATCTTATTGTGTGTTCATCATGACTCAAGAGAACACTAAGTTATGTGATTTCTCAAATACCAACAACAATGATTTTATCGGCACTCCGATTGCTCCTCCCGCCACTAGTGCAGAATCTTGTGATATTAATACTGCTTTGTTGATTCTTGTTATGAAAGATCAATTTTCTGGTACTCCTAATGAGGATGCCACGTCCCATCTTAATACCTTCGTGGAATTATGCGATATGCAAAAGAAAAAAGATGTGGACAATGATGTGGTGAAGATGAAATTATTTCCAATTTCTTTGCGTGATTCTGCAAAAAATTGGTTCTCTTCTTTGCCTCGCATTAGTATCGATTCTTGGAATAAGTGCAAATATGCTTTTATCACTAAGTATTTTCCTCCTGCAAAAATTATTTCCCTTAGAACCCAGATCATGAATTTCAAGCAACTTGAACACAAGCATGTTGCACAATCTTGGGAAAGGATGAAAATGATGCTAAGGAATTGCCCAACTCATGGGTTAAATCTTTGGATGATCATACAAAAAATTTATGTGGGTTTGAATTTTTTTCTCGTAATCTTTTAGATTCCGCAGCGGGTGGTACTTTTATGGACATTACTTTGGGTGAAGCCACCAAATTGCTTGATAATATTATGGCGAATTATTCACAATGGCATACCGAAAGAGCTCCTACTAGTAAAAAGGTTAATTCGGTTGAAGAAATTTCTTCTTTGAGTGAAAAAGTTGATGCTCTTATGAAATTGGTTGCTAGTAAAAGTGCTCCTATTGATTTTAATGATATGCCTTTGTCTACTTTGATTGAGCAAAATAGTGATGCCATAGATGTGAATTTTATCTCTCAAAATAATTTCAACAACAATGCTTATAGAGGTAATTTTAACCCTAGGCCTTTCCAGTAATTCCTCTAATAATTAATTACTATGGAAATAAATCTTATAATAGTAATAGGAACACCTATGATCTTGAGAATAATATTAAAGAATTTATCAACACGCAAAAAGTTTTCAACACAGCCATAAAAGAAAAGTTGAGTAAGATTGATGATTTGTCTAGAAGTGTTGATAGAATTGCTTATGATGTGGAAAATCTCAAGATGAAAATTTGTGTGCCTAAAGTAGATGAATCAATTAAAGCTCTTTATGTTTCTTTGAATGAAAGTAACAAAAGAACCGCTATACTTAGAGCTAAAAGAGATTTTTTAGAAAAAGCGTTTTCTAGTGATTTCTTTCGCAAAAGTGATGAAGATCTTAAAATGATTGGTGTTCCTTCTATTGATTCCTTGTTTAGTAATGTTAAGATTGATGAAAAGGGACACGAGAAGAGTCAAATTTAGGTGGAAGGCATCCCAATATTTCGGAGGGTGAAAATCTTATTGAGAAAATTGATGAAAGTGGGTTTAAAGAGGTCAAAACTTTAGCTAGTAATGTGCCCACTCTTTTGGATTAAAAAGACTTTAATTATGATAGTTGCTCTTTGATTGATTGTATTTATTTGTTGCAATCCATGGTAAATTCACCCATGATTATGAACAAAATAAAGCTTTTACTAAACATATTGTTGATTGATGAAAGCTTTTGAAGAAAAAATGGAATTAGAAGTTTCAATTCCTAGAAAATTGCATGATGAGTGGGAACCTATGTGACTCCCCCGATTCAATCGTACACTAATCATGCACGCAAACGTGTACGATCAAGATCAGGGACTCACGGGAAGATATCACAGCACAACTCTACAAATAAAATAAGTCATACAAGCATCATAATACAAGCCAGGGGCCTCGAGGGCTTGAATACAAGTGCTCGATCATAGACGAGTCAGCGGAAGCAACAATATCTGAGTACAGACATAAGTTAAACAAGTTTGCCTTAAGAAGGCTAGCACAAAGGGGATACAGATCGAACGAGGCGCAGGCCTCCTGCCCGGGATCCTCCTAACTACTCCTGGTCGTCGTCAGCGGGCTGCACGTAGTAGTAGGCACCTCCCGAGTAGTAGGAGTTGTCGTCGACAGTGGCGTCTGGATCAGGGGCTCCATCGTCTGGTTGCAGCAATCGGGTAGAGAGATGGGGAGAAGGGGAAACAAGGCAACCGTGAGTAGTCATCCAAAGTACTCGCAAGGAAGGAGCTACACTACATATGCATGGATATATGTGTAAAGGGCCATATCAGTGGACTGAACTGCAGAATGCCAGAATAAGAGGGGGATACCTAATCCTGTCGAAGACTATGCTTCTGGCAGCCTCCATCTTGCAGCATATAGAAGAGAGTAGATTGAAGTCCTCCAAGTAGCATCGCATAGCATAATCCTACCCGGCGATCCCCTCCTCGATGCCCTGTTAGAGAGCGATCACCGGGTTGTATCTGGCACTTGGAAGGGTGTGTTTTATTACGTATCCGGTTCTAGTTGTCATAAGGTCAAGGTACAACTCCGGGTCGTCCTTTTACCGAGGGACACAGCTATTCGAATAGATAAACTTCCCTGTAGGGGTGCACCACATAACCCAACACGCTTGATCCCATTTGGCCGGACACACTTTCCTGGGTCATGCCCGGCCTCGGAAGATCAACACGTCGCAGCCCCACCTAGGCACAACAGAGAGGTCAGCACGGCGGTCAAAACCTAAGCGCGCAGGGGTCTGGGCCCATCGCCCTGAGCACACCTGCACGTTGCGAGGGCGGCCGGAAGAAGACCTAGCCTAGTGGTGTTCCAGTCTAATCCGGCGCACGCCGCTCAGTCGCTGACATCACGAAGGCTTCGGTTGATACCACGATGTCGAGTGCCCATATCTTTCCCACGTAGTTGGTTAGTGCGTATAGACCAAATGGCCAGACTCAGATCAAATACCAAAATCTCGTTAAGCGTGTTAAGTATCCGCGAACGCCGACAAGGGCCAGGCCCACCTCTCTCCTAGGTGGCCCCAACCTGCCCTGTCGCTCCGCCATAAAGATCCACTCACGGGTACTCCTATGAGCCGACCCGTCTTTAGTCACCACATGTATCATGTATTATGTATATAAGTATATTCCCATGATCACCCCCGAGTGATCACGGCCCGATAGTATAGCATGGCAGACGGACAAGAATGTAGGGCCATAGATGGAATACTAGCATCATAAACTAAGCATGTAGGATAGCAGGTAAAGGTAACAACAATAGTAGCAAGGACAGGCTATGCATCAGGATAGGAATAACGAAAGCAGTAACATGATACACTACTCTAATGCAAGCAGTATAGAGGAGAGTAGGCGATATCTGGTGATCAAGGGGGGGGCTTGCCTGGTTGCCCTGGCAAGAAGGGTTCATCGTCGATGTAGTCGATCATAGGGGTACCGACATCGGCTCCGGGGTCTACCGGAAAGAAGTAACGAAGGGGAACACAATAAATAACAGAGCAATCAAAGCATCACAAAGCATAGCATGGCTATACGTGGTGCTAGAGGCGACCTAACGCAGTACTAGGTGATACCGGCAAAGGGGGAAACATCCGGGAAAGTATCCCCAAAGTTTTGCGTTTTCGGACAGATGAACCGGAGGGGAAAAGTTGCGTGTTTGCTATGCTAGGGATGTGTGGCGGACGAACAGGATGCGTATCCGGATTCGTCTCGTCGTTCTGAGCAACTATCATGTACAAAGTATTTTCATCCGAGTTACGGATTATTATATATTAATTTTCAAAGATTTAAACAATTTCAAGAATTTCTGGATTTATATTAATTTGAATTAAAACAGAATATACTCTTGTCACCTAGTGCTACCCTAGCATGTGAGTATGACAGTGGGGCCAGTGGGGTTGGGTTGACCCGGTTAAAGGTTGACTGGTCAACATATGAATAGTGTAAGCGGGTCCCGCGTGTCATTGACTTAGATCTTTTAATCTAATTTTAGCATATTCATCTAACAGTTGGTCCCAGATGTCATTGACTGGCCTTTTAATAATGGGTTATTTAGCGTGAGGGACCACCTGTCACAAAACCTTAGGCAATTTAATTAACATATAAAGTAGCAGCCCTAAACTAATCTAATTAGTAGTAGTAACTAATCTGGAAGGCCTCATACCCAGAACACACACGCACGCACACCGCACGGAACGCACTCACACATGCACGCATGGACGCTCGGCCATGGCCGGCCATGGCCAACAACAGGAGCAGCCGGCGGGAAGGCGAGGCCACGCGCGGGACGGGGCCCGGCCTGGGTGCAGTGGGAGCGGCAGCAGACGCGGTTAGGCGCCGGCGGCGCGGACAGGCGGCTAAGGCGGCGGGGCAAGTGTTGCAGCGGCAGCAGAAGCAGCAAAGAGCAGGGAGCGGGCAGGGCAAGGAAGATGCGGCTAGCGACAGCATTAGTAGCAGTTAGCAGTAGCACGCAACAACAACTAGGAGCAGCATGAGCAGCGGAACACGTACGCAGAAGCTCAGCCTCCGGCCATGGCGGCCACAGACGAACACGGGACGGAGCCTAACAGAGTGGATCGAAGATGGGAACGAGGGGAATTGGCCAAGGAGCTCACCGCGAACCTTTATAGGTGCAAAGTAAGCTCGGGGAAGGCTTGGAGGCGACAAATCGAAGCGGCGATGAGCGGCGACCGGAGGTAGAAGATGACTCGATCCAGGCGATGCAGCGCGAGCGGGCTCGAGCTGGTCCTCGCAGGTGACGTAGATGACGAAGGGGGAGCCGGGGGAACAAGCTAATTTGGCGGGGGGACGACGTTGGCCACGCGGACGGCAAGGCCGTGGCAACGGCTGCGGCTGCGCGCGTTGCAGAGAAGAGGGCGAGCGAGGGAGAGGGGGGACGGGGCGAGGGTTTCTCCAGAGGTGCCGGGGTGCTCTTATCCATCGGGGGGTTCGTCGGATGCTTGACATGGCATCAAACATCGGCGTGGACGACAGGGGCGCATCCACGACGCCATGGCCTCCCTGCCTCTGTACAGAGGTTGGAGAAAAGGCCACTGTGGGCTTGGGCTGAGTGCACTATGCACTTAGGCCCAATGGCACAATAGGTGTTTAGGCCTTTTTCTATTTGTTTGTTTGTTTGTCTTCTCTTTTTATTTATTTTCTTTTTTGTTTTCTTTTAACTTCCAGTCTATTTTAACTCTATTAAGATAAATAATTAGCACCTAAAATAGTGTTGTAATTAAGTCTTTGCCATAAAAATCTTGACTTCCAAATAAAATAGTTTAGGATTTTATAAAATACAAAAGTCAATCATTTAATTATTTTAGCCACTATGTTAATTACTTTTGAGCATTTAAACATGTTTTAAAAATTGTGGTTTTCTCTACCACTATTACTCATGAATTATTTGACACGTTTAGAGCATTTTAATTTTAATGTTTGGAAACTTTTATTGTTTGACTTAAATTCAAATTTGAATTTGAATTGGTTTTGAACTAGCGTGTCGGTGTACTAGAGTAGGGGTACCCTAGTATCCCGAACTTGTGCACGGGCAGTCGCGGCGCCCCGCGGCAAGGCTTGCCGGGTGACCGCCAAGGACCCCCGTGGTTCCTTTAGAGCCATTCAAGAACAAAGTATTTAAGCCAAGGAGACAAGGCCCCGGCAAGAGGAGCTTGCCGGGAAGGCCACTCAAGGCACAAAGCCCCGGCAAGAGGAGCTTGTCGGGAAGGCCAACCAAGGCATCTCAAGGAACTTGTCGCGACGCGCCACGCGTCCCAGCAAGACCCGACGAGCGACAAGCTCCCAGACGCGGCTAGCAACCACTCTGTACCCGCGGTCCAGCACACCCACCAACGTGTCGCTCTGAGACCCTTCCAGGCGTACGTGGCGGGAGGCTGTACAGCCAGGGGTGCACTATGGCAAGCGGCGCTGACAAGATCGCCATTGTGGCGAGCGGTGGCGTCCATGACGGTCCCTTTTCTGCACTGTTTGGGCGACGTAGATAGGCATTTAATGCCCTTGTCCCCTGCCGTCAGGGTTAGGTATGATACACTGTGTAGGTAGTTGTACCTAACGCAGCACCTTTCCATTTTTACCCTTGTCTACGTTGCCACCTGTTGGAGACCCCTTGAGCATATAAAAGGAGGCCCATGCACAACGTAGAAGTGGGGGGACAGAAGAACGCTCGGTCTCGTTAGCCGCTTGTGTGTACTGTAGCACTCAACGCTCCCGAGCAAGAACTCAATACAAACCACAAAGCAGCAGTAGGAGTATTATCTCTCCGGAGAGCTCCGAAGCTAGGTAAAACCGCTCGTGTGCCTCGCCTCGATCTGCTCTTCGTGCGACCTCCGCCCCCCGCCGAACCGAAAAGGGGCTCCGTCCCCATAGGTGCTCGTGGAGGCAGTTTCCCCGACATCTTTGGCTCGCCAGGTAGGGGGCGTCGAGGTTGTGTGAACCTGATCCGGCGTTCACACGAGCTAGATCTTCATCGACTTCATCGACATGCCGCCGAAGAAGAAGGCTTCGGAGGCGGCTGCTCCGTCCGCGTCGAACCCACTGCCGCCGGAGCAAACGGCTGGTGGGGAAGACACCGGCGGAAGAACGGGCGTCAACGAGGGAGCCCACGGTGCCACCAGGTCCAAGGACAAGGCTGCGCTGCCCATCGGCGGTGTAGCCGGCTCCCACGATGATCGAGCGTCCGTAGATGCACCGCGCCCATCTCAGGAGGCACAGGACCGGCAGGATCGTGGTACTCACGGTACCATACACTCGCTGGACCCAAATCGAGCTGGCGGATCTCGGGATGCTCCAGGCCAGCATGCGCGCCAACGTGCTGGCGCGAGCGAAGCACGGTCGCCTGGACGGGATATTGCTCCTTCTAACGCAGTTAGAAGTCCGAGCATATCCCACTCCTCGCACCGTTCGCCACCGCTACCCGCCACCCCAGCAGAAGCTTTGGTGCGAGCTCAACTGCTCCTAGACTTCCCTCCAACGCCAGACAAGATCGACGACTGGATGGCCACCATTCAGAGTCTCATCGGCTTCGCCAACGGTGACACTCCACGGCAGCCGACTGCGTCGCAGCCGCGGCAAGTCAGCCAGGCGCGGCCCGATGGCGACAAGACCGGTGGGGGTGCAACCACCGTGCACTCTCCGCCCCGAAGGCCAAGATCGCAGACTTGCCGGGTCCACCGTGACAGCGATTCCACTGCTTCATCAGATCCGCGAGCTCGCCGCGATCAGCGCCAAGTTCTTCACGAACGACAGCAAGAAGACGCTCGTACCCGCATCGAGCGCCGAAGAGAAGCGCGGCGTCAGTCAGACCAGCGCGCTGGACCCACTGTCGACATGCATGCGCCAGGGGAACCAGGCGACCTGCCGTACGCGGTAGGTTGCCCTGCGTTTACCCGTGAGCTGCGGCAAGTCCAGTGGCCCAGCACGAAGAATTTCAAGCGAGACAAATTGCATCCGTCGGAGTTCCTCAGCATCTACACCATCGCGGTGCAAGCTGCTGGGGGCGGGACGACAAGATCCTTGCCAACTACTTCCCGCTGGCGCTCAAGCCCAACGTCAGGTCCTGGCTCATGAACTTGCCGGACAACTCCATATCTTCCTGGGCAGACCTATGCCATCAGTTTGTCGGCGCCTTTACAGGCAGCCACAAACCTCATGGCCAGGAGAGTGATCTTCATCTGCTTGCCCAGAAAGAAGGAGAGCCCCTGCGCAAGTACATCCAGAGATTCAGCCAAGTGCAACGCAACATCCCAGATGTCCACCCTGCCGCGGTCATCAATGCGTTCCATCAGAATGTGCGTAACCGCAGGATGCGGGAGGAGATGGCGATGTGCAAGATCAGAGACGTCAGTGAGTTGTATGCCCTGGCCGACAGGTGTGCACGTGCTGAGGAAGGGAGGAAACTCCCCGGAGAGAATGCAGGAACAGGAGGATCTGACAGCGATGATGCTGCCCCGGCAAAGAAAAACCGGCGGCGGAACAACAGGAAGAGGAAAGGCAAAGATGTGCTAGTTGTTGAGTAGTCCAGCAATGACGGTGGCGCCAAGAAAGCCAAAGATGGTAGCTCCGGCAAGGAGGTTGCCGCATGCGCCAACTGCCAGGCTGTGGCGGCCGCCGACAAGCAGGATGGCACCAACAAACAGTACTGCAAGATCCACCGCACCAAGGGCCATGACCTCCAGAGCTCCAAGAAGTTCGAGCAGCTTGTCGAGCTGCAAAAGGCCGAGTACGAGCGACGTGACAAGGAGAAAGCCCAAGGAGGTGCTGGAGGATCCGGTACGAAGCGCACCGGCCGGGGAGGACGCCGCGGCAAGGCCAAGCAGCGGCAAGGAGACAGACCTCCCCGCGGCCGCGACAAGGGTGAAGATGACGACGACGACGAAGACGTGGATGATGACGAGACCAGTGAGCAGGAGTTCCAGAAAGCCACAGAGGTCTTGTGCATTGACGGCGGTGCTTCTCTGCATACTTCACACCGCCAACTCAAGCAGTGGGTGCGGGAAGTCAATGCGGCAGAACCACCCGTTGAGTCACGCAAGCTTCTGAAATGGTCCAGCACGCCTATCATCTTTGATATTGAGGACTGTAACGCCCTCGATGCGGCTATATCTCCCACGTGTCGAAGCACGACTTAGAGGCATAACCGCATTAAAAGCAATGTCGCAAGTGAGGTAATCTTCACACAACCCATGTAATACATAAGGGAAAGAGATACATAGTTGGCTTACAATCGCCACTTCACACAATACATGAGTAAAGCATTACATCATACAGATACAAACAAGGTCCGACTACGGAACCAAAATAAAAGAAGACTACCCCAAATGCTACACAGATCCCCGATCGACCCCAACTGGGCTCCACTACTGATCAACTGAAACGAAACAACACAATGAACAAGATCTTCATCGAGCTCCTCCTTGAGCTCGGGTGCGTCACCTGCACGGTTTCGTCGGCACCTGCAAACTGGTTTTGGAAGTATCTGTGAGTCACGGGGACTCAGCAATCTCACACCCGCGAGATCAAGACTATTTAAGCTTAAAGGTAGGACAGGGTAGTGAGGTGGAGCTGCAGCAAGCGACTAGCATATCTTGTGTCTAACATACGCAAATGAGAGCGAGAAGAGAAGGCAAAGCACGGTCGAACAACTATGATCAAGAAGTGATCCTAGAACAACCTACGTCAAGCATAACTCCAACACCGTGTTCACTTCCCGGACTCCGCCGAGAAGAGACCATCACGGTTACACACGCGGTTGATGTATTTTAATTAAGATCAACTTCGGGTTTTCTACAACCGGACATTAACAAATTCCCATCTGCCACATAACCGCGGGCACGGCTTTCGAAAGTTCAAACCCTGCAGGGGTGTCCCAACTTAGCCCATGATAAGCTCTCGCGATCAACGAAGGATATTCCTTCTCCCCGGGAAGACCCGATCAGTCTCGGAATCCCGGCGATAAGACATTTCGACAGTAATAAAACAAGTCCAGCAAAGCCGCCCGGATGTGCTGACAAATCCTGATAGGAGCTGCACATATCTCGGTCTCAGGGCACACCGGATTGTCCAAACTTCTGGTAGGCGAACCCAGAGTTGCCCCTGGTGGCCACCGGCGGCTGACGGTTTGGACCAGCACTCACGACGAGCACTGGCCCGGGGGGGTAAAATAAAGATGACCCTCGAGAGCGCGACTCCCAAGGGAAAAAAGGGCTAGGTGAGGCAAATGGTAAAACCAAGGTTGGGCCTTGCTGGAGGAGTCTTATTCAAAGCGAACTGTCAAGGGGGTCCCAT
Source organism: Aegilops umbellulata (assembly GCA_032464435.1). Taxonomy (NCBI): domain Eukaryota; kingdom Viridiplantae; phylum Streptophyta; class Magnoliopsida; order Poales; family Poaceae; genus Aegilops; species Aegilops umbellulata. The sequence goes on along the minus strand of CP136058.1, from coordinate 150,253,258 downwards.
AAATCACCCAACCGCGTTAGGGACGCAAAATCCGGAAACATAATACCGATATGACGGAAACTAGGGCGGCAAGAGTGGAACAAAACACCAGGCATAAGGCCGAGCCTTCCACCCTTTACCAAGTATATAGATGCATTAATAATATAAAAGGTATTGTGATATCCCAACAAGTAAACATGTTCCAATCAAGGAACAACATCTCCATGTTCCAACAAGGAACAAACTTCATCTTTACCTGCAACTAACAACTCTATGAGAGGGGCTGAGCAAAGCGGTAACATAGCCAAACAACGGTTTGCTAGGACAAGGTGGGTTAGAGGCTTGGTTTGACAATATGGGAGGCATGATAAGCAAGTGGTAGGTATCACAGCATAGGCATAGCAAAAGAGCGAGCAACTAGCAAGCAAATATAGAAGTGATTTCGAGAGTATGGTCATCTTGCCTGATATCCCGCAAGGAAGAAGAACGAGTCCATGAAGAAGACAAACGGACGTAGTCGAACGAATCCTCACAACTCCGGAACGAAACCGAAGCTAACGAGAGAAGCAACCCGGAAAGAAACAAACAACATAGTAAACAACCACCACATAAGCATGGCATAATGCACAACCAAGTATGATGCATGTCCGGTTCAATGAGCATGGCATGGCAAAGTGCAACAAACAACGCTACAAATTAAGTGGAGCTCAATATGCAACGAGTTGCATATTGACGAAACACCACAACAATTGTTTAGTTCTCTCCCGTTTATGTACTCGACAATATTAAATGTTGTTAAACATGGCAAGGAGTGAAGCATATGAAAAACTACCTATCTAGGCAAATTTAAATGAGGCCAGAACAACAAACAACAAGTCTGGAAGAACCTCATGTGCATATTTTAGATTTGGTACTGATCTGTCCTAAAGCATATTTTAATTTGTAAAACAGGAAAATAAAGTGCATCATTTTAAACTATGCATTTTTCTACCCCATTTACATATAAAGTTTATTTAAATCGGAGCTATGGTTATTAAGTTATGGAATAAATCATTTTTAACATGTCGTTTATGCAAATTAATGCAAACAGCAATTTTAAATATTTTAACATGGATGAAAGTTGGATATTGTTAAACTAGACAAAATTCTAAGCATTTTACATATATGGTTTGTTTAATTTGGATGCATGCATATTTAAATATGAGCAATGCAAAACAATGGCAGTTCTGAAAATATGCACGCTCTAGATATGGCAAAAATCACAGACTGGAAAAAAAATATAACATCGGGCCGAATCTGGAACAGTGGCAGCGGCCGAGTAGGATTTGGCCCAAGCAGCTGTGAGTGTGTGCAAAATAACAGGAAAACAGAGCAAAAATATGGAAGCTGGGAATCGAACCCCAGACCTCCTGGATGCGAGCAAGTGTGGCTGACCAGCTGGGCTACGATGGATAGGCGACATTGGATGGGTTTGGCTCTAGATGACACATGCTCTCGAACTGATCTGGACTGAAGAATCAACGAACACAGAGCAAAGAGGAAAATAGGGGCGCCTGGGATTTGAACCCCAGATCCCCTGGATGGATACTGGCTACGCTAGCCACTACGCTAGCCACTAGGCTAGCTTTGTGTTGATGATGCAAAGGGAGATCAGCTGTGAGATGAAGCATATGGTCAACGCGACCAGGACCCAAACTGAAGCGTCCGCATGGGGACTCGCCGGCGACGGGAGCCAACAGCAATAGCTACTGTGGTTTCAGAGGACCGGCGGGGGTGCAGAATTCTTCTAGGGAGGCTGCGGGAATGGGGTATGGATGCGTGCGTGCGGAGCAGCTGCGGGAGATTGGCTCGAGCACGAGGCCGTGCTCGTCTCGGGCGTTGGCGAGCAAGTGCGGCAGAGGAGAGCTTGGCGCGGCGAGCGAACGGCAAGCAGGTAGGGTGCGCGCGCAGGTGCAGATGCATGCGGGGGCTACGGGCGCGTGTTCGTGTGCGAGCTCGAGCATGCAAGCAGGGGTATAGAAGAGGTTGCGAAGATTTCCGGCGATCAAGGCCTCGGATATGCATAGAACGCCGGCTTCATGGACGGAATTGACAAGGGGACAAAGACCGGGAGGAGCATGAGCTCACCACGGGTTTTGGCGACGTCGTGGTTCAACTGGAACGTAGTGGAGACGGCGGGGAAGCACGCTGAACGGCGGCGGAGACTTGGCGGGGCTTCGGGTCCATGAAGCAGAGGAAGCAGGGGAAGAAGACGTCAAGGAGGAGGTCGATCCGTGGCTCGAATGGGCGCTTGCGAGGTCGAGAAGAAGAAGGAGACACGGGCGTCGCTCCCCGAGGAAGAAGACGAAGGCGTCGAGCTTGATCGCGTCGGAGTAGAGCTCGAGCATGGCGTTGGCGACGGCTATGGCGTGGAGTGGCTTACCTTGCGGCGGCTAGACGAGGAGGAGGGAGGAATGGAAACAGGAGAGACCCTAGGGCACCGAGGCATGATTTATAGGAGGTAGGGAGGCTGTCCCGGCCGTCAAATCAAGCCAGCTGCCGACGTGGAGGTGCTGGATGCGCTGCCGTACAGGAGAGAAGAAGAAGAACAGGGCGCTGGTGCTGATGGGCTAGATGGGCTGCAACAGAGGGAGTAAGTTGGTGCGCTAGACCATGGCTGGGCTAAGGCACTGGGCTCTCTCTCTCCCTTATATCCTTTCCTTTTTTTCATTTTCCAGAACAGAAAACACTTGGAGGAAAAGAATAGAAGGGCAGGAATGGAATTCGACAGACAAGAATATATGTATGGAGTCCTGGAAATATGCACATTTTAAATGAATTGGTTTGGCAATTTTTAGAGGTAGAAAACTAAGTCAAGTTTGAATTTAATTCAAACTTGAGCCATTTTTGAACCCAACCAAATCAAATCAAAATGGGCTGAAATTTGAGAGAGAGATACAAGGTATTGAGTAAGATCATCAGGAAATAAATGAACATTAATGGAGGAGGGAAAAATGTCGCTTGCAAAAACATGAAGGAAGAAGGAAGGGAGAGGTGATGATACACGGGCATATGGCTTGAGAAAGATAGCAAGGGCTGATGCACACAAAACATGAATAATGTAACCCACATGATGAGCATGATGAAATGCAAAAATGACAAGTGTGCAATGCAACATAACAAGTGAGATGAGCATGGTGCAATAAGCAAATATATGACAAGGCACTCAACATAATAATGGCATAAACATATAGGAATGAAATATGCAAAACAAATATGATAATGCAACAAACACAAAACAACACATGACAACAACTAGAAATAAAAGGAAGGCAACTCGAGCATCGGTCTCGGGGCGTTACAAGGACCACCCTGATCGCACAACTGCTGTCGGGTGTTTGCCGATGTTGGTCTCACCAACTATCCGCAACCTCAAGGTCACTAAGATGCTAGTTGACGGCGGGGCCGGCTTGAACCTGATCTCCTCCGCTGTGCTCCGGAAACTCCAAGTCCATGACAGCGAGCTCGAAGAGACCGGCACATTCCAAGGAATCAACCCGGGAAGGAGCAAGCCGAAGGGGAAGATCACGCTGCCGGTGACATTTGGCAGCGAGTTGAATTTCAGAACCGAGAGGATCACTTTTGACGTTGCCGATTTTCCATTGCCTTACAATGGGATTCTCGGCCGTCCAGCGCTCGCCAAGTTCATGGCGGCCTCTCACTACGCGTACAACATGATGAAGATGCCGGGCCCGATAAGTGTCATCTCTGTCCCTGGCGACAATAAAGATGCTCTTATCTGTGCCGACAAGATCTACCGGGAAGCAGCAGCCGCAACGGATCGCGAGACACTTGCCGCTGAAGCTCCCGGGGGGAAGAAGAAGACCAAGTCCGGCAGGAGTTCTGATGCCCACTCCGGCAAGCGCACCTCTTCGGAGTGCTGCGCTACCGTCGAGGACGCACCATCGTGCTCCACCGGCAAGTGTAAGAAGACAATGGCAGCTCCGCCAGCGACCAAGAAGGTGTCCGCCAAGGAGGACGGCACTAGTGGTACTTTCACCATCAGTTCCACTCTCGACCCTAAATAGGAAAGCGCGCTCATTGCTTTCCTGCGGGCGAATGTCGATGTGTTTGCGTGGCAATCGTCTGACATCCCCGGTGTTCCCAGGAAAGTAATTGAGCACCATCTTGCCGTCTGTCCTCATGCGCGGCCCGTCAAGCAGAAAGTCAGGAAGCAAGCAGTGGAGCGCCAAGAATTCATCGCAGAAGAGATCAAGAAGTTGGAAGCAGCAGGCCTCGTCAGAGGAGTGCTCCATCCTACGTGGTTGGCCAATCCTGTAGTCGTGCGCAAGGCAAACGAGAAATGGAGGCTTTGTATTGACTTTATCGATGTCAATAAAGCTTGTCCCAAAGACCCATTTCCCTTGCCGCGCATCGACCAGATTGTTGACTCCACGGCCGGATGTGACTTGCTTTCATTTCTTGATGCATACTCAGGATATCATCAGATTTTCATGGCAGAAGAGGATGAGGAGAAAACCGCATTCATCATGCCATGTGGCACATACTGTTTCATACGGATGCCTTTCGGTTTAAAGAATGCTGGTTCAACATTTGCAAGGGTCATCCATACCGCTTTTGAACCACAAATACACAGAAATGTGGAAGCCTACATGGATGATATAGTGGTCAAGAGCAGGGACAAAGCAACTCTGATTCAAGATTTAGAAGAGACTTTTGCAAATCTGTGCAAGATCAGCCTCAAGCTCAACCCCGAGAAGTGCGTGTTTGGAGTCCCTTCCGGCAAGCTTCTCGGGTTCTTCGTTTCCCCGCGGGGAATTGAAGCCAATCCCGACAAGATCAAGGCCATTGAGCAGATCGAAGCACCGAGGCGCGTCAAGGATGTGCGGAGACTTGCCGGCTGTGTGGCGGCTCTCAGCAGGTTTATCTCTAAGTCTGCTGAGCGCGCCCTGCCGTTTTTCAAAATTTTGAAAAAGGCAGGTCCAATGAAATGGACTCTAGAAGCGGAGGCTGCGCTGCAGGACTTGAAGAGATACCTGTCCTCCACTCCAATACTTGTCACACCTAAGCCACAAGAGAAGTTGTTGCTGTATCTGGCGGCAACCAATCAAGTGGCTAGTGCTGCGTTAGTAGCGGAGAGGGAGGCAGATGATGAGCCAGCAACCACGGCGAGCGCATCCAGCGACAAGCAGGGGTCTTCCCCGACAAGCTCTGGTCCCGGCAAAGATGGATCTGCGCAGACGCCCGAGGAGATACAGAAGAAAATTGTGCAGCGCCCAGTCTACTTTGTCTGTTCCCTTCTGCAGGGGGCTAGTTCAAGGTACTCTGGTGTGCAGAAATTGCTTTTCGGCCTTCTCATGGCCTCAAGAAAGCTGCACCATTACTTCCAAGCACATGAGATAACAGTTGTCACTCGTTTTCCGCTGAAGAGGATACTGCAGAATCCAGAAGCAACAGGCAGGATTGTTGAGTGGGCACTGGAACTGTCAAGCTTTGGTCTCAAGTTTGAGAGCACTTCAACTATCCAAAGCAGAGCATTGGCAGAATTCATAGCAGAGCGGACGCCAACACCAGATGAAGAAATTCCAGAGACGAGCATCCCCGTCAAGGAGGCAAGCAAAGAGAGGCTGATGTACTTTGATGGTGCCTTTTCACTGCAAGGCGCCGGTGCTGGCGTGCTGCTTGTCGCACCCACCGGAGAGCACCTCAAGTACGTAGTCTAGATGCACTTTCCCAAGGAGCAAGCAACAAACAATACTGCAGAGTATGAAGGATTGCTTGCCGATCTCAGGATCGCGGCAGACCTTGGGATCAAGAAGCTCATTGTCAGGGGTGACTCGCAGCTTGTCGTCCGCCAAGTGAACAAGAATTATCAGAGTCCGTTGATGGAAGCTTACGTTGATGAAGTGAGGAAGCTAGAAGAGCACTTTGTCGGCCTACAGATGGAACATGTTCCAAGAGCTCAGAACGACATTGCCGATGGCCTGTCAAAGTGCGCAGCACTTAAGTTACCTATGGAACCAGGGATCTTTGTGCTCAAGCTGACTCAACCGTCTGCGACGCCATCAACTAGACAGAGCAAGAAGAGGAAGTTGATTTCTGGTGACTATTTTCCGGCAGAGCTTCCCGAAGCCGCCGCCAAAAAGGTCCCCAAGATCAACACCAAGAGTGCTGGGGAGCAGTCTGCTCCGGAAAACCCCAGGGTTTGTTCCGTTGAAGCAGACGCTCCCGACAAGTTTTGCTCCGGCAAGCTTGCCGGGGAACGTCAAGCTCCGGCTGAGCCGCAGTTTCTAGTCGTAGAAGCGGATGTTCCCACAGCAGCAGATGTGCCTTTAGTCCTTGTTGTCGAGCCACAAGCTCCAGCATGGGCACAGCAGATCATCCGTTTCCTTTAGACAGGAGAACTTCCCGAAGAGCAAGAAGAAGCGGAAAGAGTAGCCCGGCAGTCAAGTATGTACCAGTTTGTCGACAACGCACTGTACAAAAGAAGACTCAACGGTGTGAAATTGAAGTGTATTCACCGGGAAGATGGACAAAAGCTGTTGGCAGAGATACATGGAGGCATTTGTGGTCACCACATTGGCGCAAGAGCACTTGCCGGCAAAGCTTTCTGGCAAGGTTTCTTTTGACCGACAGCCCTCCAGGATGCAACTGCACAAGTAACCAAGTGTGAAGCGTGCCAGTTCCATTCCAAGCAAATACTCCAGCCAGCTCAAGCTCTCCAGACGATCCCTTTATCCTGGCCATTTTCGGTCTGGGGGCTCGACATCCTCGGCCCCTTCCCCCGAGCAGTCGGGGGCTTTGAGTACTTGTACGTCGCAATCGACAAGTTCAGAAAGTGGCCTGAAGTGGAGGCAGTGAGGAAGGTGACAGCACAATCAGCAGTCAAGTTCTTCAGATTGATTGTTTGCCGCTTCGGGATCCCTAACAGGATCATCACCGACAACGGTACACAATTCACGAGTCGCACCTTCATGCAGTACGTCCAAGATCTTGGCGCCAAGGTCTGCTTCGCTTCTGTTGCTCACCCCAGAAGCAACGGTCAAGCGGAGAGGGCAAATGTTGAAGTGCTGCATGGACTCAAGACCAGGACTTTCGACAGGCTGCACAAGTGCGGAAGAAACTGGATTGAGGAGTTGCCAGTGGTTCTTTGGTCGATCAGGATGATGCCAAATCGAACCACTGGCCAGACACCTTTCGCTCTAGTCTATGGAGCAGAGGCAGTTCTCCCCACGGAACTCGTATACGTGTCGCCTCGAGTGCTCGCTTATGATGAGCTTGAGCAAGAGCAGCTGCGACAAGATGACGCGCTTCTCCTTGAGGAGGACCGTCTTCAGGCTGCTGTACGAGCTGCTCGCTACCAGCAAACTTTGCGCCGCTACCATAGCCGCAAAGTTAACGCCAGAAGTCTCGAGGAAGGCGACCTTGTTCTTCGGCGCGTTCATTCTGCCAAGAATTCCAACAAGTTGACGCTGAAGTGGGAAGGCCCTTATCGGGTGAAACGAGTCACTAGGCCTGGCGCTGTCCGCCTTGAGACCGAAGATGGCATTCCGGTGAGCAACTCCTGGAACATCGAGCATCTTTGTAAGTTTTACCCGTAAGGCGCGGTTGCCGGACCCTGCTCCGGCAACCACCTTTTGTACAAGTCTTGCTGCTGTTGCATGTAATCCTTTCTACAAAGCCAGGCGCAGACCCTGTGCGTAAATAAAGCTCATGTGCTCCGCACATCTCGTCCATTTCATGCTTTTTATTTTTTGCATGAGTTATCTGACACTTTGTGCAGCGAACACCCCCGATAAGCAATAACGAGCCATAAGGCTCCATATCATTATTTTCTCTACTTCCTTTTTTCTCAAAGAAATGAAGGTTCCTTCGCCCACAAGTTTGCCGGGGGGGGGGGGGGGGTCGGAGGGGAAGATAATGGTATGGACCAGGCGTCGTTCAAGAAAGTTTCGCCTTGCCGGGAAGCAAACGACAGAAAAGCTAAGTTGCCAAAGTTTGAGCAATCAGATGTTTTTAAATTTTTTAAGTTATCTTCCTTGAATGACCATGCTTTGTATGGAAAACCTGTGCGCGAAGGAACCGGCTCGTGGCTAGTTGCGCCCTTACTTTGTTTCGAGTTCGCTCAACAGTTTAAGTGTGCTGCGACTAGAGTCGCGCCCTTACTCTGTTTCGAGTTCGCTCAACAACTTAAGCGAGCTGCGGCTAGTTACGACAAGGTTTCTTGTCGGCAACGGCACCGCCAGCAGGCTGCTGTCGTCCCGCACTCAGCGCTCGCGGCGAGGGTGCCCGCGCCGGCAAGTTCCCTAAAAGCGTAGGGCAAAAACATACAAAGGAAGGACTCAAGTAAAGGAAATAACATTGCAATTACTACCCAAAATAAAGTTATATATTACAAGATAGCTTGTCGCGGCTCTAATAGACTGTTTTCATAACACGATCAGCAGTGACGAGAAAAGAAGGAAACGGGCGGCCTAGTCCACGCGATCGCCCTCAACCCTCTTGATCCCGCTCACCTTGTCCACAATGGGTGCGACAAGGTCCTTGAGCGCCTCTAGATCAGCTTCCGCCCGCAGGGCTCTGAGGAAGTTGGTGAGGTTGAGGCCCGGGTTGCGGAAGGCTACCTTCACCAACACCTTCTGAAGAGCTCCTGCGCAGATCTTGCGCGACTCGTCGGCCAGCTGCTTTGGGATCCTCTCCCGGAGTCGCTGGAGGGCCGTCGCCACGCCTTTGAAGAACAGAGTAAGCTTGGCGCTGGATGGGAGGGTCTCATCGGAGGGATACCCGAGATCCTCCATCCCCAGCTACGCCAGCTCATTGTCGATGTCTGCAGCAGCATTCACAAGACCCTCCGTCCACTGCTCCACAGTTTCTCTAAAATTGTTCTGGGTGGCGGCAATGCTCTCCAGCAACATTCACAAGACCCTCCGCCTCCTGCTCCCGGGCGCTGTCCAGCGTCTTGGTCAAAGCAGCCAGCTTCATCTCAAGATCGGCGTTGGAATCCTTGGTGGCGCTAAGCTCCTTGATCTTCTCGGCGAGACGACCCTGCAGCTCGCCAAAGGTGTAAGCGTCCTTCTCGCGCTCATGCTTGAGCGCGGCAAGCTCTTCACCGCTCGCCTTGAGATCAGTCTCCAGCTGCGCCACCTTCGTCTCCAGCTCCTTCTTGGCGGCCTTGGCAGCTGCGGCAGCGTCCTTTGCTTCCTTGAGAGCTCCACTGAGTGTTTGCTCGCGCGCAGCAAGCTCCTCTTCGTGGCTGTCCAGGCTGGCCTTCAGCTACGCCAACTCGCCCTCCAGCGCAGATAGCTCCTCGGCGGCAAGCCGCTGTTGCTCTGCAACTTCTGCCTTCTTGAGGATGAAGTCCTTCTACGCCTCACCGACCTGCACACGCTCCGCCGCCAGCGACCGGAGAGCTGCCTGATTGAGACCTTGGAGCTCCTCCGCGCGCTTCTCCATGTCCACCCCCGCCTTCGCGACAAGCGCTTCGCGGGACTCCAGTTTGGCTTGTCGAGCGCGGTAGAGCGACACCAGCTTCCGCAGCAGTCGCTCCTCCTCAGGCTCGTCGCTGCTGCTACTCGGCGCGTCGACCAGCGTCAGCCCAGCAGAGGCGAGCACCTCCACGTCAAAGTTTTCTCCTTCGACCGGCGCCCTGGACGTTGACGCCCAGGGGAGGTTGATGAAGACGCCATCGCCGGCCTTCAAGTAGACGCCAGGCTGGGGCTCTTCGGAGCCTAGCGCTGCGGCAGCGGCGGAAGGGTCGGCGGTCGGCGTAGCGCCTGATGCTCCTGCGGCCTCAGGGTCGTCAGTGCGATCGGCAGACCCCTCGTCAGCTGCTGCGGCGGCAGCCTTGGCAGCCTCTTCGCCGGCAGGATCATCAGCGTCGACTGCTTCTTCGGTGGCGGCGGCATCATCAATAGCAACCTCGGTCTCCATCGGTTCCGCAGTGGGTGGATCTGACGGCCGAAAAAGGGAGAAAAGTCAAGCAAATATCCAAAAAGAAGATCAAAAGAAGAAGAACCCAAGGGAAGTTTCGAAGCAAGAGGTTTACCTGCACCAAGCTCGGCAGTTGTGGTCTCCACCACCGGAGGACCACTGGTGTTGTCCCTTGCCGGAGACTCCTCCCTTGCCGAAGAGCTCCCTCTTGCCGGAGAGCTCTCCCTTGTCGGAGGATCCTCCCTTGCCGGAGAGCTCTCCCTTGGCGGTGTAGTCGAAGCAGATGGCATGTCAGGGGCGGCATCCGGACGCTCCTGGTGGGGCTGCTCTGCTCCTACACAAGCCAACAGTCAGATATCAGCAAACAAAGAATATCCATGCGCACCAAACAGCGGGAAGCAAACCATATACTTACACTGGGGGCTGCGCTGGGGGCTACTCTGAAGAACAGCTAACGGGTCCGGCAAGTTTGTCTCAGGCGCACCCCTTGTTGTCACGGTGGGATCGTCCTCGATGACAATCACTGGGACCTTGGCTCTCTTTGCCGCTCTCTGGGTCAGAGTCCTAAAAAGGAATAAGTTCATAATAGAGCAAATGAGATACAAGACAAGACAGCAAGTATTGAAGACATACAAGTACAAAAAGAATCTTACTCTTCTTCTTCCTCGTCGGAGTAGAGCGCGGAGAAGTCAAAGCCTGGCCCACCTCCGGCGCGAGGAGGCGGAGGAGTAGGATCCCTTGACCTCTTAGCGGGAGCTGGAGCGCCGGACCGGAGGACCCCGCTCCAGTTGCCGCTGCAGTGTGAGGTGCTTCCGCGGCAACAGAACTTGCCGCGGTGGAGCGTGTCGTGCGGCACGGCGGGGGTTGACTCGTCTGCCGCTCCGCTACGTCCCTGGCCTTGCGAAGACGCCTTCTTGGTGGGGCCGGGGGCTCTGCTTGTGGAGCCGGGGGCTCTGCTTGCGGCAAGCTGCCCGAAGATGAAGAGGAAGAGGAGCCGATCTCCAACGAGCCGCTTGTATCCTCGGCGGGCCCGCTTGGCCCGACGTCATGCCCGGCGGACTTCTCCTCGCCGGCAAGATCCTCCCGCTCGGCAAGGCTTGCCGCCTCAGCTGCCTCTGCCTCCTCCACAGTGAACCCAAACTCGCCCGCGGCTGCAGCTGCCGCCGCCTCTTCCAGCCTGGTGGCAATGCTTTTGAGCTCCTCGTCGGTGGTGTCCTGGGTGAGGCCCCTTTGCTCATCGGCATCGATCGACACTTCTACCAAGCCATCGAAGAACGCCCGCACAACATCATCTGCAGGCTCTATCCAGGCTGGGTCAATTCCATGCGAGCCGCACAGGGGCATCATTGCACGGATGCGGTCGAGCGAGGAGTTGTTGCACAGCGGAACGACGCCCCTCGGCAACCTGAACACTTCGGGATGTTGTGGGTCATACTTGAACAGCTCCTGGAGCATCGCGTTGAGCTCCAGGACAGTGAAGTTGAAGTTGAGGCCCGGCCATAGCCTCATGATATCCGCCGCGTTCTGGAACTCCCAGGCGGGTCTCCTCCTCTCCTGCAGGGGGGCGATGCGGCGGCGGAGGAAATCTGCGCCAATCGCTCCTACAGTAAGCCTGGCAAGCCTGAGGCGTAGGATCCGGGCGACTGCAATCTTCAGTATGTCGTCTTCCGGGGCCGGGCTACTCCAATCACTGCCGCGCACTACTGGAGTTTGGCGCAGGGCAGTAAACGGCTGCGGGTTCTCCTCGACAATCAGGCACCAGTCCGCCCTCCACTCCTCCCACTTGCTGCGGAACTCTCCATCCAGATAAGCATCCTTCTTGCCGGCTTTCGAGATCCAGGCGATTCCGCCGGATAAAGGCTCTCCTTTCTCAACTCGAGGTGAAAAGAAGTGGCGGAAAAGGGCTACGTTTGGATGGATTCCGACAAAGTTTTCGCAGAGATGTGCGAAAACCGCCATGGTCAGGACAGCATTGGGGGTGAAGTCAAGGAGGTGGAGCCCGTAGGTGTTCATGACGTCACAGAAGAATTCAGAAGAGGGCGGGCAGAGCCCACAGTAGAAGAACTAGGCGAAGAAAGGGTACCCAGTGGGAGCCTTTTTCCAAGCGGCGGCTGGGAGTACCTTCGTGCGCGGATGCGCTCGCGTCCCCGTCGACCAGAAGAGGTAGTAGTCCTCCTTCAACTCTTCCGCGGCAAGCCTCGGAGGGAAGATTGCCCGCTCCTTTCGTAGCGCCGCGAGCCGCTGCGCCTCGGCCGACTTCACCTTCTCAGCTTTCGGAGCCATGGCGGGAGTGGTGCGGGAGGACGACGGCGTTGGTGGTGCTGGTGGCGATGGGGGCGGAGCACTGCTCTCTTTCGGCTTTGGGAAGAAGGGGAGTGGCGAAGATTCTCGGGGAAGGAATAGCAACGGGCGGATGGGCGAACTGCCCCTGTTTCCCCTGCTTATAAGGAGGGAGGGGGGCGGACGTTCCGCCTTTCCGAATAAAGAAACCACCCACGATTTCTCCCACGACGCCGCAATTGACGCGTGCCGTTCGGGGAGGGCGCGGTGGATGCGGAGTCAGATGCTGCGTGACCCAGGCCACGCGTGCCCGTGCCCTGTTTTGGACCTGGCCCAACAGCACTCGGCACCGTGTGTGGCCCAGGCCCGGGGGCTCCTGTCAGTGTACAAGAGTAGGGGTACCCTAGTATCCCGAACTTGTGCATGGGCAGTCGCAGCGCCCCGCGGCAAGGCTTGCCGGGTGACCACCAAGGACCCCCGTGGTTCCTTTAGAGCCATTCAAGAACAAAGTATTTAAGCCAAGGAGACAAGGCCCCGGCAACAGGAGCTTGCCGGGAAGGCCACTCAAGGCACAAAGCCCCGGCAAGAGGAGCTTGTCGGGAAGGCCAACCAAGGCATCTCAAGGAACTTGCCGCGACACGCCACGCATCCCGGCAAGACCCGGCGAGCGACAAGCTCCCAGACGCAGCTAGCAACCACTCTGTACCCGCGCTCCAGCACACCCACCAACGTGTCGCTCTGAGACCCTTCCAGGCGTACGTGGCGGGAGGCTGTACAGCCAGGGGTGCACCGTGGCAAGCGGCGCTGACAAGATCGCCATCGTGGCGAGCGGTGGCGTCCATGACGGTCCCTTTTCTGCACTGTTTGGGCGACGTAGATAGGTATTTAATGCCCTTCTCCCCTGCCGTCAGGGTTAGGTATGATACACTGTGTAGGTAGTTGTACCTAACGCAGCACCTTTCCATTTTTACCCTTGTCTACGTTGCCACCTGTTGGAGACCCCTTGAGCATATAAAAGGAGGCCCATGCACAACGTAGAAGTGGGGGGACAGAAGAACGCTCGGTCTCGTTAGCCGCTTGTGTGTACTGTAGCACTCAGCGCTCCCGAGCAAGAACTCAATACAAACCACAAAGCAGCAGTAGGAGTATTATCTCTCCGGAGAGCTCCGAAGCTAGGTAAAACCGCTCGTGTGCCTCGCCTCGATCTGCTCTTCGTGCGACCTCCGCCCCCCGCTGAACCGAAAAGGGGCTCCGTCCCCATAGGTGCTCGTGGAGGCAGTTTCCCTGACATAGTGCGAGATTAACAACAGTAGTCGTGGTGACGTGGCATCATTAACGTGGGATTACTGTAGCTTAATTATCCGGGCGTCACAATTCTCCTCCACTACAAGAAATCTCATCCCGAGATTTAAGAGGTAGAGAAGGGGGGAAAGGTCTAGTTACGAAATTCAAACGGATCTTCTCGGCCTTGGTTGCTCTTCTCAAAGAGGTCGATCCCTTACATTGACATCTTCATTTCTCTGCTTCAGGTCATCATGGTGAAGTCGTCCTTTTCTTCGGGATCTCCATCGTACTTACGAAAGAATCAAGGGTGGGTCTTCTGGGAGAACGATCCTCTGCAAGGTTGACCATCTGGTCGATAACATTGGGGAAGGTGGCGGAAGGTAACTCTTGAATTGAAACTTAAGAAAATATCAAGAGAAAGGTAAGAAGGTACCATGAGAAGTTTCAAACGGATAGGCATTCGTTCGATGCCTAATCAGAAGGTGAAAGGGTTTTACGGCAACAAGAATGTCGGTGTACTAAAGTAGGGGTACCTTAGTACCCCAAACTTGTGCACGGGCAGTAGTAGCGTCCCGCGACAGGGCTTGCCAGGGGAGCAACAAGAGTCTCCACGGCCCTTTCTGGGCCGGACGAAGGCCAAGTGATCGAGCCTAGAAGACCAGGCCCCGGCAAGAGGAGCTTGCCGGGCCAAGGAGGCGAGGTCCGGCAAGAGGAGCTTGCCGGGCCAAGGTGACAAGGCCCCGGCAAGAGGAGCTTGCCAGGACGACTAAGCCGAAGCACCAAGGCCCCGGTGGGAGGAGCTCGCCGGGACGGCCAAGCCAAGGCACCCCAAGAAAAGCCCGCCGCGGCGCGGCGCGCGCCCCGGCAAGGCCTGACGAGCGGCAAGCTTTCTAGTGCGGCAAGACAACCACCACGGCAAGCCACTTGCCGCGGCAAACCACCACCTCAGGCCTGCGCTCCAGTTCACCTGACCACGCGTCACTCTGGAGCTTCCCCAGAGGCACGTGGTGGGGCGCCGCGCAACCTGAGGCGCGCGGTGGCATGCGACGTTGGCAGAGTCGCCCCCGTGGCAAGCGGAGGCGCCCCCAACGGTCCGCCTCGGTACTGTTTGGGCGATCCAGACGGGCATTTAATGCCTTTGTCCCCCGCCGTCAGAGTTAGGTGCGATAGCACTGTGCGGCCACTGTTCGCACAGTTCCTTGCCATTTTTACCCTCACCTGCGTCGCTACCTGTGGGAAACCCCTTAGCATATAAAAGGAGGCCCATACGCACGTAGGGGGGGACCCCGAGGGGAAAAACCCGGTAGACCCTCGTCTACGTCCAGCTCCGACTTACTGTAGCTTCTTGCGCTCCAGAGCAAGAACTCGAATCAACCAGACAAGCAGCAGTAAGGTTTTACGCATCCGTGCGGCCCGAAGCTGGGTAAAATCGTTGTGTGTGTGTGTGTCGCCTCGATCTGCTCTTTGTGCAACCTCCGCCCCCCCCCCCGCCCCCCCCCCCCGCCGAACCGAAAAGGGGCTCCGTCCCCATAGGTGCTCGTGGAGGCCGATTTCCCCCGACAAAGAATAAGTATTGCGTTTGATACCAGAAGAGATCATTAGGAAGGTGACCTGTCAAGTACATACGTAGCCAGGCGCGAGAAATAACTTTGGAGACAGGGATATACAGAAGAGTCAGGTTTTGATCCTGTGGAACTGTGGGTTATGGGCCCACCATGTGGGTTAAAGTAAGAGGGGCAGAGACATCTTGCATGGTCATGATAGCAAGGCCTGTCAAAGGGTAGCCCGTGAGTTATGTCAGCAACAACGTCGGTACCAAGGGCGAGGGACGAAGAGAACCATTTTCCTGCTCGTTAAACGAGGCGGACAAATAGGCAAAGTTCTCGTCCATCGGTGGTTACCGAAATGCCATCAACAAATGCAACAGGGTCTTACTAACACGGTTGTACACCAAGGTGTTTACATAAGCAGGAGAAAATTACTACTTAGATCATATAAATCACCAGAAAGGTTAAACAAATCAATGAAAAGGAAAAGGTGACCATCAGATTAAACAGAACAATGGAAAGGTAAATGTGTTTAAACACATGTTTCAGGGATATATCCTTCCCAAGGACAAGCAGAGCATGATATCCATGACAGGATAGAAAGTAGATAACCGTTTAGGTAAGGGGAAAGGAATTTCATGACATTACCCAAACAACGGTATTTGGATAATGGACAAAGAAAATTTAGCATTGTTCTTCAAATGCTCTTATTGAAAATAGGAGTACCACAGACATGCTTCGAGGTAGCATTGGCATGGTCTTCAAGCGAAGGTTAGACTTTGGATACAAAGGATCCATCGGAAACAACTTATAGAATAAGTCTTACAATTTCCTCATGGAAGAATGGATAACCTTGATAAAAAGGAAACTAAAACATTTGGTCCTCCGGTCAGGTGTGCTAGGCACGACATCACCTTACCAGGTCATATAAGGACCAACGTTATGACTCTTGAAAAATGTTTCAACCATCATATCTGACCGAGGTTCAGATCCGATTGGTGTCAGGATACCTCAGACATTAGGATGCCTGAGAAGAAAAGGTGCAATACAATTTTGACGAGATGACCATGTAAGATTCTCGGGAAATGAACTTTGGGAGCGAGTTCCGAAACAAAAGCTCATCATTAAACCAATGAAGGGATAAGGAGGTAGCTGATGAACTCGGCGACAATTCAACGAGACTTCCAAAAGATGGGTTTCCACAATTAAGTGAACCAGGAGATAACATTAGTCAGATCAAATGGTATAATGATGTATGCTCGAGGAAAACATACACAATTAAACATTGGTTGAAAGGTGGACCCGAAATATGGGCTGGGTTGCACGACCAACGTCGGAATGGTGATTCAATAATCAATAGTCTGAGAATGAATGGCCGACCATTAACTTCAAAGCAATAGTGTTGCTAGAAGATTTGGAATTACACATCACAGACCATTTGTCGGTGGTTAGAAACAACACGGTGACCAGGAAAAGAATGGTGAGGGTGATAAGTATCACTTGTATCAAGAATTCTCCAGAGGTGGTGAAATTCCCATGACATCCCTGACATAAAAGATGGTAATACTCCAAGGTAAAGAAGAACAATTGCTGGATAGCAAGGATCTCAAGGTATATCACAAAGCACGAACAAGTTTGTGTTGAATGAAAGGCAATAAAGTGGTCGATGATAACACAATTCATCGAGAGCAAAGGGTGGTATTTCTCATCAGGAATTCGATAGATATCTAGGAAGAGCTCAGAATGTTGATGATGTTCACGACACATTTGTCGCGAGATTTCATGAAGATGTAATCGATCGGCTACGACATCAAGTCAAAGGAATGATGATGCGAAAGATTATTGGAACTAAGAGTATGATACAAACTCGAAATCAAGCTTGGTGCTCAAGGTGAAATTATATGATGAGGAAGATCGGCGTAAGGTTACTTTATCGTCCAAAATTGTGCTAGCCGATCAGGCTAGGAATGACGTGATCAGGTACAGACTCGTAAGTAAAGAAGATTTCTAAAAGTTGTTGAACCATAGTGCGTACTTGGTTCAGTTATTGGTGTCTTTGAGTGTTTAATAACTCAGAGCCCGTGAAAATTTGTAATCAGTGAGAATGTAGTACTTGATGAAGAACTCATAAGGATTTATGCAGTTCCATGATAATTTCCAGATACCAGGGGGTAATACTCGATGACAGATCAAAGTAGAGGTTGGACTAGGTTATTCCTCTCCAGAAGAAAGTGCTTGAACTTGTCCGAGAAATTGGATCAAAGAAGAACAATATGGTCGGAAACCACGATTTCAAAAGACCAAATCCCAGATATAAGATTAAATTATATCAAGGGGATAATTGCTGTTACGAGAAGCTTCCATTACAAGATCTACATCGTGTCCATGGGCATGAACACAAAGTTCAAGGTCGACTCCCACTTCTCCAATGCATAACCTATCATTCACTCCTCATTTTTCATGGAGTTGTAGTGTTGGAATTTTATCTGGTAAATCACCAGGAGAATATGACTCGTGAAAACTTTCGGGTTCACACGGTTTTAGAGAAGGTATAGGTTTAACCCATCGGGGCATCTTAGAAACATATACCACAAACTGCGGAGTAAATAATACAAGCTCAAAAGTAGAGCATTGTTCCAAAGCAGATGATACAATTTACCAAAGGCATTATATACCCATGGAAAGGCTCACAAGGTTATTCAATATGAAGGACACTGTCGGATAAAATCCAACAAAGGAACCGATGGTCCACAAGGGATCTGATGTGAGTATCGGTACTCAACCACAGGAAGAAGAATGCATGGAGATCTGATTATAGAAACAACTGACTAATTCAAAGTTCAAATGCAAAAGAATTATGATTTCCAAATCAGGGGATCAGAAGCAACGTTCTGATCGAGGATGGATAAGTTGAGTAGGCTTAGGGGTAGAATCGATGGCAATTTGATTGGTCGAGATCCAGCTCATGTTTAAAATGACGTCTGAGCCGAAAGGATAAATTCTAGGATCTGATTAAGGATTGCAACATTCGCATCATATTGAATCAAGGGAACCGATATGATAAAGGCAAAGGACATCCATGAATATTGCTAGTCATTTGGAATTGACCAAAATGCAGGCAGACAAACATTTCAAGAGCCATAGGCTAATGAGGATTCTCGAAAGATCGGATAGTATTTTGAAGAATTTTGTGAAACACATGAACAACTAGGGATGAGCGGATACTCGATAACAGCAAGGAATTATCCGTAAGGGTATTCATGTGGCAAAGAACTGCGTGGCAGTAGGCACAAAGTATTCTTGAAACAATATAGAGAATTTCAGTGTATCATGTAATAACAAGACCAACTGGGAAGCATTGTATGAATGGCAAGTATACGTGGTTATCAATAGGGGTTTATCGACGGAGGGGAATTGCAAAAGCGACACCATAAAGCCTCAAGAGAACATCAGAGAGTATCTTCGGATTCTTTTGATGTAGCAGACGATCATCTGTAATAAGGGGCTCTCCGGGAGAAAGTATTATCGAGAACCTAGAGTCAGAGTTACTAAAATCGTTTAACCCAAATAGAAGAGATGTTAGAGTCCCAAAGTATAGGTCGAGGAATAAAAGATCCTAATACCACCCAATGGCGACGTGGGCCCGTAAGGCACACAGCCATGTTAGTAAAAGTTTTTGCAATGTCTAGACTCGACTTCGGCCAAGTAGTTGGAAAGGGGGATTCCTACAGGTAGTCGGCTCTGATACCACCTTGTGACTCCCCCGATTCAATCGTACACTAATCATGCACGCAAACGTGTACGATCAAGATCACGGACTCACAGGAAGATATCACAACACAACTCTACAAATAAAATAAGTCATACAAGCATCATAATACAAGCCAGGGGCCTCGAGCCCTCGAATACAAGTGCTCGATCATAAACGAGTCAGCGGAAGCAACAATATCTGAGTACAGACATAAGTTAAACAAGTTTGCCTAAAGAAGGCTAGCACAAACGAGGATACAGATTGAACGAGGCGCAGGCCTCCTGCCTGGGATCCTCCTAACTACTCCTGGTCGTCGTCAGCGGGCTGCACGTAGTAGTAGGCACCTCCAGAGTAGTAGGAGTCGTCGTCGACGATGGTGTTTGGATCCAGGGCTCCATCGTCTGGTTGCAGCAATCGGGTAGAGAGATGGGGAGAAGGGGAAACATGGCAACCGTGAGTACTCATCCAAAGTACTCGCAAGCAAGGAGCTACACTACATATGCATGGATATATGTGTAAAGGGCCATATCAGGGGACTGAACTGCAGAATGCCGGAATAAGAGGGGGATATCTAGTCATGTCGAAGACTATGCTTCTGGCAACCTCCGTCTTGCAGCATATAGAAGAGAGTAGACTGAACTCCTCCAAGTAGCATCGCATAGCATAATCCTACCCGGCGATCCCCTCCTCGATGCCCTATTAGAGAGCGATCATCGGGTTGTATCTGGCACTTGGAAGGGTGTGTTTTATTATGTATCCGGTTCTAGTTGTCATAAGGTCAAGGTACAACTCTGGGTCGTCCTTTTACCAAGGGACACGGCTATTCGAATAGATCAACTTCCCTGCAGGGGTGCACCACATAACCCAACACGCTTGATCCCATATGGCCGGACACACTTTCCTGGGTCATGCCCGGCCTCGGAAGATCAACACGTCGCAGCCCCACCTAGGCACAACAGAGAGGTCAGCACGGCGGTCAAAACCTAAGCGCGCAGGGGTCTGGGCCCATCGCCCTGAGCACACCTGCATGTTGCGAGGGCGGCCGGAAGCAGACCTAGCCTAGTGGCGTTCCAGTCCAATCCGGCGTGCGCCGCTCAGTCGCTGACGTCATGAAGGCTTCGGCTGATACCACGACGTCGAGTGCCCATATCTTTCCCACGTAGTTGGTTAGTGCGTATAGACCAAATGGCTAGACTCAGATCAAATACCAAAACCTCGTTAAGCGTGTTAACTATCCGCGAACGCCGACCAGGGCCAGGCCCACCTCTCTCCTAGGTGGCCCCAACCTGCCCTGTCGCTCCGCCATAAAGATCCACTCGTGGGTACTCCTACGAGCCGACCCGTCTTTAGTCACCACATGTATCATGTATTATGTATATAAGTATATTCCCATGATCACCCCCAAGGGATCACGGCCCGATAGTATAGCATGGCAGACGGACAAGAATGTAGGGCCACAGATGGAATACTAGCATCCTAAACTAAGCATGTAGGATAGCAGGTAAAGGTAACAACAGTAGTAGCAATGACATGCTATGCATCAGGATAGGAATAACGAAAGCAGTAACATGATACACTACTCTAATTCGAGTAGTATAGAGGAGAGTAGGCGATATCTGGTGATCAAGGGGGGGGGGGGCTTGCCTGGTTGCTCTGGCAAGAAGGGTTCATCGTCGATGTAGTCGATCATAGGGGTACCGACATCGGTTCCGGGGTCTACCGGAAAGAAGTAACGAAGGGGAACACAATAAATAACACAGCAATCAAAGCATCACAAAGCATAACATGGCTATACGTGGTGCTAGAGGCGACCTAACGCAGTACTAGGTGATACCGGCAAAGGGGGAAACATCCGGGAAAGTATCCCCAAAGTTTTGCGTTTTCGGACAAACGAACCGGAGGGGAAAAGTTACGTGTTTGCTATGCTAGGGATGTGTGGCGGACGAACAGGATGCGTATCCGGATTCGTCTCGTCGTTCTGAGCAACTTTCATGTACAAAGTATTTTCATCCGAGTTACGGATTATTATATATTAATTTTCAAAGATTTAAACAATTTCAAGAATTTCTGGATTTATATTAATTCGAATTAAAAACAGAATATACTCTTGTCACCTAGTGCTACCGTAGCATGTGAGTATGACAGTGGGGCCAGTGGGGTTGGGTTGACCCGGTCAAAGGTTGACTGGTCAACATATGAATAGTGTAAGCGGGTCCCGCATGTCATTGACTTAGGTCTTTTAATTAAATTTTAGCATATTAATCTAACAGTTGGTCCCAGATGTCATTGACTGGCCTTTTAACTAATGGGTTATTTAGTGTGAGGGACCACCTGTCACAAAACCATAGGCTATTTAATTAACATATAAAGTAGCAGCCCTAAACTAATCTAATTAGTAGTAGTAACTAATCTGGAAGGCCTCATACCCGGAAAACACACGCACGCACACCACACGGAACGCACTCACACATGCGCGCATGGCCGCTCGGCCATGGCCTGCCATGGCCAACAACAGGAGCAGCCGGCGGGATAGCGAGGCCACGCGCGGGACGGGGCCCGGCCTGGGCACAGTGGGAGCGGCGGCGGACGCGGTTAGGCGCCGGCGGCGCGGACATGCGGCTAAGGCGGCGGGGCAAGTGTTGCGGCGACAGCAGAAGTAGCAAAGAGCAGGGAGCGGGCAGGGCAAGGAAGATGCGGCTAGCGACAGCATTAGCAGCAGTTAGCAGTAGCACGCAACAACAACTAGGAGCAGCATGAGCAGCGGAACACGTACGCAGAAGCTTATCCTCCGGCCATGACGGCCACAGACGAACATGGTACGGAG
Organism: Aegilops umbellulata; assembly: GCA_032464435.1. Taxonomy (NCBI): domain Eukaryota; kingdom Viridiplantae; phylum Streptophyta; class Magnoliopsida; order Poales; family Poaceae; genus Aegilops; species Aegilops umbellulata. Next base: position 150,231,663 of record CP136058.1, on the reverse strand, counting down.
CCTAACGGAGTGGATCGAAGATGGGAACGAGGGGAATTAGCCAAGGAGCTCACCACGAACCTGTAGAGGTGCAAAGTAAGCTCGGGGAAGGCTTGGAGGAGACAAATCAAAGTGGCGACGAGCGGCGACCGGAGGTAGAAGATGACTCGATCCAGGCGATGCAGCGCGAGGGGGCTCGAGCTGGTCCTCGCAGGTGACGTAGACGACGAAGGGGGAGACGGGGGAACAAGCTAATTTGGCGCGGGGATGACGTTGGCCACGCGGACGGCAAGGCCATGGAAACGGCTACGGCTGCGCGCGTTGCAGAGAAGAGGGCGAGCAAGGGAGAGGGGGGAACGGGGCGAGGGTTTGTCCAGAGGCGCCAGGGTGCTCTTATCCATCGGGGGGTTCGTCGGATGCTTGACACGGCATCAAACATCAGCGTGGACGGCGGGGGCGCATCCACCACGCCATGGCCTCCCTGCCTCTGTACAGAGGTTGGGGAAAAGGCCACTGTGGGCTTGGGCTGAGTGCACTATGCACTTAGGCCCAATGGCACAGTAGGTGTTTAGGCCTTTTTCTATTTGTTTGTTTGTTTGTCTTCTCTTTTTATTTATTTTCTTTTCTGTTTTCTTTTAACTTCCAGTCTATTTTAACTCTATTAAGATAAATAATTAGCGCCTAAATTACTATTGTAATTAAGCCTCTTCCATAAAAATCTTGACTTCCAAATAAAATAGTTTAGGATTTTATAAAATACAAAAGTCATTCATTTAATTATTTTAGCCACTATGTTAATTACTTTTGAGCATTTAAACATGTTTTAAAAAATATGGTTTTCTCTACCACTATTACTCATGAATTATTTGAAACGTTTAGAGCATTTTAATTTTAATGTTTGGAAACTTTTATTGTTTGACTTAAATTTAAATTTGAATTTGAATCGGTTTTGAACTAGCGCGAGATTAACAACAGTAGTCGTGGTGACGTGGCATCATTAACGTGGGATTACTGTAGCTTAATTATGCGGGCGTCACAACCTACTATCAAAGTCATGATTAAAAATTATGAATGGTTTTCTTTGTGTGACTTGGGTGCTAGTGTTTCTACAATTCCGAAATCTTTATGTGATGTGCTTGGTCTTACCGATCTTGAAGAATGTTCTTTAAATTTGCACTTGGTGGATTCTACTATTAAAAGCCTATGGGAAGAATTAATAATGTTCTTATTCTTGAAAATAGGAATTATGTGCCCATAGATTTTATTGTTCTCGATATTGATTGCAATCCTTCTTGTCCAATTATTCTTGGTAGACTGGTTTTAGGCACTATCGGTCCCGTGATTGATATGAAAGAAGGCAATATTAAGTAACAATTTCCTTTGAGGACGGGTATGGAACACTTTCCTAGAACAAGAATTATTCCACCTTGTGAATTAATCATGAGAGCATCTTATGTATCTCGAACCAAAGATGACAAAACTTAGACCCTTGCTTTATGCCTAACTAAGTGCGTAAAACTATAGCGCTTGTTGGGAGGCAACCCAATGAATAAAAATTATCTTTGCTTTTTGCTTTCTGTTCTTGAGTGTTAGGACAATTATGCTATTGTTATGATTGTGTTTTTTGTCTTTTAATTAGTGTTTGTGCCAAGTAGACCGATAGGATCTTCTTGGGTGATAGTTGTTTATCTTGCTGAAAAACAGAAACTTTTGCGCTCACGGAAAAAATTCTTATTTTTTACGAGAGCATGATAAAATGCCAATTATTTTTTAAGAAGACTAATATACAAATTTCTCAGGTCGTCCTATTCTTTCAGAATTTTTGGAGTTCCAGAAGTTTTTGAAATAGTCAGATTGCTACACACTATTCTGTTTTGACAGATTCTGTTTTCTTTGCGTTGTGTGCTTATTTTGATGGCTCTATGGTTTTCTTTGATGAATTTTTCCCATAGAAAAGTTGGAATACAGTAGATATAATGCAAAAATAAAATATTAATTGGTTTAGTACAGTACTTATAGTAGTGATTTGCTTTCTTTTACTAACGAATCTCATGAAGGCTTTGTTGAGTTTCGTGTGATTGAAGTTTTCAAGTTTTGGGTTATCTTACGATGGATGAAGGAATAAAGGATGGAAGAGCCTAAGCTTGGGGATGCCCTGGCATCCCAAGCTATTATCCTATAATGAGCAACTAACTAAGCTTGGGGATGCCCCCGAGTGGCATCCCCTCTTTCTTCTAACGACCATCGGTATTTTACTCGAAGCTATATTTTTATTCATCACATGATATGTGTTTTGCTTGGAGCGTCTTGTATGATATGAGTCTTTGCTTGTTTTATTTTGTGTTTTAATGTCGGTGGAAGCGACACCTATGGGATCACGGGGAATCCCTTCTACGGTTGGCGGGTGCGGGGCTGTGGAAAGAGCTGGTTTAGAAGATCAACACGGGGAATTTATCCAGGTTCGGGCCGCAAGTGATACGTAATACCCTACTCTTGTTGTTTTGTGTTTACCTGGTGTTCTTGGACTAGATACAAAGTGCGCAGGGTCAAAAACGTCTGAATCCCCCTCCAGTATGCCCCGGGCCTCCTTTTATAGCCAAAGGGGGTCGCCACAATGGCACACAGGAGGTGGAAAGTTTGTACTGTATACAAGTCTATCGTCTGGCAGCGTGGGACAAATGCATTTAATGCACTGCCGACGTGCCCCTCACTTTATTGGGGACGACAAGGAAACTCGTCCCGTCCGTCACCGCTTCGCCTCGCTCCGACGCGCGTCCAGGCTGACTAGGCGTCCAGCGCCATGCTGGTTGGCTGCTGAGTTGGTGCGGTGGCAGAGTCTTCATGAAGATCTGCATGCCACCATGCAGATGCTTGCTGAGTTGGCCTAGAAGTTGCACATCACCACGCAGGTGCCTGCCTTGTTGGCGGGTTGACTTTTGTGTTTGAACGACGGTGGAGCCTTGGCAGGTGGGGGCCTAGCTACGGCTGTTAGTGTCAAAACCGGCGGATCTCGGGTAGTGGGTCCCGAACTGTGCATCTAAGGTCGATGCTAACAGGAGACAGGGGACACGATGTTTACCCAGGTTCGAGCCCTCTCTTTGGAGGTAATACCCTACTTCCTGCTTGATTGATCTTGATGAAAGTATTACAAGAGTTGATCTACCATGAGATCGTAATGGCTAAACCCTAGAAGTCTAGCCTGTATGATTATGATTGTCTCTATGGACTAAACCCTCTGGTTTATATAGACACCGAAGGGGACTAGGGTTGTACCAAGTCAGTTAGAGAGAAAGGAATCTTCATATCCGAACACCAAGCTTGCCATCCACGCCAAGGAGAGTTCCATCTAGACACGTGAGAGAGTCTTCTGTCTTGTATCTTCACGGCCCATCTGTCCGGCCCTTGTCCAACAGGCCGGACGTCCGAGGACCCCTTAATCCAGGACTCCCTCAGTAGACCCTGAACCAAGCTTCGATGATGAGGTGTCCGGCACGCAGATTGTGTTCGCCATTGCAAGGCGGGTTCCTCCTCTGAATACTCCAAAACAGCCTTCAAACACAAAGAACGTGTCCGTCTCTGCAAAACAAGTACCACACACAACGGCAGAGAGTATAATATTTCACGAGTCCAATCTACTAACAACTTTTTGTAGCGTGATGCCGCGTCACCACCCGGTCATTATTTCGAACCGTTTTTCAGCCTGCCGCTCCATGTTTTGAGATGCGGTTTCATTGGCATGTCTTGTCAAAGCAGAGATCGTGTCCCCTTATTATGGGATTCTCATCAATACGGGCGTGGGCAATCAAAATGTCCCGTCGGCTTGATTCCTTGGGAATAGGCAAGTTTTAAGGCCCATGAGGAGGCGTTTGATATTCGCCGCCTTTATAAAGGGGCACAGACCCGTCTTTCTCCTCTACGCTTGCGTCTTCCTCGACCTTTCCAACCTCGAGTTCCAGCACCCAGGATTCAACTTAATTGCTACCAGCCTACCAGTCATATCCGGACCCATCCTTCAAGGCCGGTGGTGGCCTCTTCTGTCACAGAGGAGGATATTGCGAAGCTCCAAGCGGCAAGCTACCTAACCGCGGAAATCCTCCACAGGCTCCCTGCTAAAGGGCAGGTTATCCCTACCCCCAGATCCGGCGAGAGGGTCGTATTCATCTCCCACTTCCTCTGGGTGCTAGGGTTCGCTCTTCATACCTTTGTCTGTGGGCCCATGTTCTATTATGGGCTAGATTTTCACGATCTAGCCCTGGACTCATTTCTTCTCATCTCGGCATTCATCGTCATGTGCGAGGCCTTCTCCATATTCCTCCACACTTCGGCTTATGGCTCAAGAACTTTAATGTGAAGCCGAAGGTGATCGAGGGGAAGCAAGCGGAGTGTAGTGGTGCCACGGTGAGCAAGCTTACCAATGCTCTTTGGCTAAAAGGCTCTTTCACGGAATCCTCCAACTTATGGCAGTGGGAGTGGTTTTACATCACTGAACCCCATGGTACCAAGTGGGCAGCTACACCTGCGTTCCGATCTGGCCCTCCAATACAGCTTGCGTCATGGATCAATAAGGGGTTGGACTGGGGATCAATTGACGAAGTGCAGACTAAAAAGAGCCGCATCCGGAGTCTCCTTGAGAAGGACACCGATCTCATCAATGTAATCCAAGTAATGCTAGTCCGTCGGGCCCTGCCGTGCCAGCGACGGCCTCTCCGTATGTGGGAGTTCAATCCGGAAGGACCACGAACCCTTCAGCACTTCTTCAGCATGACACACAGAGGAATGTGGAAGTTATTTTTTGGGACACGAAAGTAGTGGCCGGATACCACCGAGGACATCGTCCTTGACTACAACCATCCGGATACCTCGGTAAGCACTCGGCTCCTGAACACAACTTAGTTAAATATCACGTAATAAGGTATTGAGAAAACAATCTTCTTCCAGGGATGAATAAAGAAGGCGGAGCAAATTAGGTGTTCGGCCCCTCTTCCCGAAGACTCAGTTGATCCTGTGCTAACAAGGATGCTGGTTCCGGCACCATACCAAGTGCCAGCGAAAGAGGACAAGGAGGCAGGAAGGCCAAAGGTGGCCTCCATTCTGAAGGTACACCAGACACGGTGTCCGGGCAGATTAGGGCTCCATCTTCCGAAGACAAAAGAGAAGGAGAAGCTGACATCCTTTCTCCCCATGGTAAGAAAAGGGCCGCCTCCGAAGGTTGGGAGGTAAAGGCTCCTAAGCAGGGGAAGATGCCCCTGTCAGGCAGTTCGGACTCGGAAGACGATGTTGTCGCACAGTTCCTTCGTAAGGACAAGCCTTTAGCTGAATCGTAAGTGAACAAGGGTGTCTTAAACATATCCCGTTCTTTTCCTGTTACAAGGGTAACATCTAGAATATATGTTTGTAGTCCGGCACGCAATCTTGCTCAACAATCCTCTTCCTCGAGGGATCTTCTTCCGGAGATGATGGAAAGCGAGATGGCTCCATAAGCCTCTTCGCCCAATAGGGCGGACGACTTCGAGGTGTCGCCCCGGAGGATCTCTCCCGATCAAAAAGTGGTGCGGGGGACAATGAAGACAATACCCGAAGGTGAAACTTCGGTCACCCAGGGTCCGGGGTGTGTGGCCCCTACGAAGGTTGGGAGGTAGAGGGGCCGGACTATCCGGTTTACAGCTGGAGACGACTCTAGGGTCGAGTAAACATATCCCTTCAAAGGGAGTCCGTACTCCTGCAGATGCTTCCAGGAATCCAGAGGCGCCGGATACATTGATGGACATGTTGCAACATGCGTCCGTCTCAGAGGAACATCGTACCTTGATGGGTACGGTGGTTGAGAGGATTATGTCCTTGAAAAGTGGATTGAATGAAGCTTTCACGGGCCTGCTAAGAGGCTTCGAGGTATGCAATGAAATATCTTCAATTGCACTCTATGTGCAAAATGGACCTGTGTATAGATAGTAGCCCCTGAGACTCTGGTTCTCACCCAAAGGGAGGCGATCAGAGGATAAAAAAAAGGTATGCCCAGGAGATAACCCAATTAATTTGAAGACAGGTTGTTACATCAATGATGACTGCCCGTGCTACAGAGGTTGCATGTGTGAAGCAGAAACTTGACATGGCGGATGACGACATCACGCTTATTAACAGGCGGCTCGACGAGGCGCAAGGTATGTTTTGGGGCGGCCAGTAGATTTATGTATAATAACATGAGCACGAAGCTGAGGATTATATACTAAGACATGCACAACTGCAGATAGTGCTGCCCAGCTTGCCCGAGCCAAGGAGCAAGCCAGGATGGGTAATGTGGCTACCAAGAAGGCAGCTGAGGAGTGAAAGGCCGAAAAGGCTGCTTGGCGCCAGTGCGAGGAGAGAATATCTTCCATAGAGCGAGATCTAAAGGATGCCGCTGGCAAATGCTAAGCACTCGAGGAGGAGAATAAGGCCAAAGTAGCCGAACTCGAGAAGGCCTTACAAGAGGCGAGAGAAGCATGATCCAAGTCTAGAGCGGCTCGGGAGGAGATCCGGCAAGCCAGGGAGGTAGCGGCCGGTAAGCCCTTTCTATTACAGACTAAATTCGGTGATCCAAAGTATGCGCCGCTTAATCAAATGTGGAGCTCTCCATACGCATTCTTGGACTTGCCGAAGAGTGTCTCCGATGCGGCGTAGTTTTTCCAAGTGCAAGAAGGTCAAGCAACGGAGAAGCTTTTCTGGTCACAATTCAGCGCGCCGAAGCGTCCGCTGTTGCTGAATGAACAGATGGCCCAGTGGGCCGAGCTCCACAAGATATCCGAATCTGCCATGAAGGACGCTGTGGTCCGGCTGTGGCCGACTGAGCCAGTTTCGAATAGTTATTTTGGTTTGGTGCAGCGACTTGTTGATGTGGTGCCGTGTATCGACGCCGTGAAGCGATCAACATGCATTGAAGGTGCACGGATGTCCTTTGCCCGCGTCAACACGTATTGGGCGAAGATGAAGGCCACCGATATCGCAGCGAAGAGTCCACCCGGGGGCAAGGGTAATCACACGCCGGAGCATTATTTTGAAGATGTCCTAGAGGGCGCCCTCTTGATAGAAGGTCGGTGCTCAAAGGATATGATATTCAAATGAATGTACCCAAACAATATTATGATGTATTAAGGCTATGTTTTTATACTTTTGCCTAAAAGTATTTGATTCCTCCTATACGGCCGTTTTTTTGTATATACTCTGAAAGTTTACCAGTCGCCGGCTTCGGCCCCTCGCACATAATACGGCGGTGTTCGAAAAAAGCACATGATCACTCTTGACCCAACGTCTTGGTCCGTGAAGGAGGTATCCATGCGGCGAACTAGGCAATCAGACTATAGGGCTTTAACACTTTCACTTAGCCATAGGAGTTTGACGGTGGGTCTACGATATAGCCCCTAGTATGTACGCAGTTATCCGGATACGATGCGTTACATAGGTGACCAGAAGAACGGTCGTTCATTTTAAATGGAAGGAATAGCGAGAGATTCTAATAAGTCATCGAGTGGTTGACCAGCTCTCGCCGCGTCATGACAGTCAATTTTCAGCTTTCTCTACTGAGGTGCTTGACCAGATGAATCGGAAACACAATCACAGTAGTTCTTCCTTTACTTCCTTAGTCGATGGAATGGAATGTAACGTAGCAAGCACAGGAGCCGGGCAACCCAACTATTGACCAAAGACATGATTCGGAGCTGATGCATATAAGGCCAAACTCGTGACGCCGAAGTATGTTGTAAAGCTATTCGGACTTGTCGGCAACTCATATGTTGCTATATCGAGCCCCTGGCAATTTTTTGCGAGGTGCAAGCGTGAAACAACCAAATAAGAAAAATTCAGTTCCTTAGAAAAAGCGAATACTGAATATGGATTATGTTCACTGGAATCTGATTGATATGTCAATCACAATCTTACAGATAATAACGCCACTACCCAGGCTATTTGACATGCCGAGGGTCGAAGGCTTAGGGAAAAGGCACTTTACAGGCTCGAAATAAAGAGTGCGGTCTACAAAAAAATATTTGGACCTCCTGTCACACGTCTGCACCACCTTGCCTCCGTGAAAGGACTCCTTTAATAGAAGTAGCCCTTGGGTAAGTGTACGAAGCTGAACTCCAAAAGAGTCCGTGAGATGACCAGCCTTTGAGTCACCTGTTGTAAAAGATAAAAAATAGTTAGAGAAAAGAAAAAGGGCTATGGTAGTGCGAACCGCATTGTAGGCCTGTTCGTATTGTGCCTCCACCGATGACTAGGGTATTTTAAGTGCATAATTATGTATGCGCGATACAAGCTTCGTAGGTATATGAGGCGAACGACGGAGGCTGAACTGCTAATCCAGCTCTGAAATTGATCAGTCCTGTTTAATAGACACCGGTGGCTTGATGGCCGATGAGATACGCGGCTTGATGAGGCCGCTTTGTACTTCGGCTGTAGTAGCTGTAGTATGCCCCTTTATTCGGAGGGAGCGTTTCGTATTTCCAGTTATCGTTATGACGCCGCGTGGACTGGGCATCTTAAGTTTTGTATAGGCGTAGTGTGGGGCCGCATTAAAACGAGTAAGAGCGGTACGCCCCAGAAGTGCGTGATAGCTACTGCGGAACGGGACAATATCGAAGGTCAAGCCTTCGCTTCGGAAGTTGTTCGGTGAACCGAAAACGACTTCCAATCTGATGGAGCCCTTGTAGTGAGCTTCTATGCCTCGTACTCCCTTGAGGGTAGTTGTGGTGGGCTTGATTCTTGAAGGATCAATGCCCATTTTGCGGACAGAGTTTTCGTAGATTAGATTAAGGCTACTGCCGCCGTCCATAAGGACTTTCGTGAGATGGAACCCATCGACAATTGGGTCGAGGACCAGAGCTGCTGAACCTGTGTGACGGATACTGACTAGGTGGTCCTTCCGATCAAAAGTGATCGGGCAGGACGCCCATTAATTAAATTTTGGGGCGACCGGCTCTGGCATAGGCGTCCCGTAGTGCGCGCTTGCGCTCCCCTATAGGGGTGTGCATCACGTATACCATGTTTACTGTTTTTACTTCGGGGGAAATTGCTTCTGACCCCCGGTGTTCGGTTGGCGAGTCTCTTCGTCATCGCTGTCACTGGGCGGCCCCTTCCCCTTGTGTTCGGCATTAATCTTGCCGGCTTGTTTGAAAACCCAACAGCTTCTGTTGGTATGATTGGTTGGTTTATCGGGGGTGCCATGAATCTGGCAGGGCCGATCCAGTATCTTGTCTAAATTGGATGGCCCGTCTCTGTTTGCCTTGAATGGCTTTTTTTCGTTGACCGGGTTTGGAGCCGCTGAATCCGGCGTTCACCGCCGTGTCTTGTGTTCCTTCGTTACTATTTTGACGCTTGTGTTTAGTGCGTCGTGGCTTGTCGTTGTTGTATCGAACTTCGGAGGTGCCCGGATCACTGGTGTTGTTGCTTCTACGAGTGAGCCAGCTGTCTTCCCCCATGCAAAAGCGCGTCATCAGAGCAGTAAGGGCTGCCATGGATTTCAGTTTTTCTTGACCGAGGTGGCAGGCGAGCCACTCATCTCCGATGCTGTGTTTGAAGGCCGCGAGGGCTTTGATGTCTACTACACAACCTTCTTCTTGTAGACGTTGTTGGGCCTCCAAGTGCAGAGGTTTGTAGGACAGTAGCAAATTTCCCTCAAGTGGATGACCTAAGGTTTATCAATCCGTGGGAGGCATAGGACGAAGATGGTCTCTCTCAAGCAAACCTGCAACCAAATAACAAAGCGTCTCTTGTGTCCCCAACACACCCAATAGAATGGTAAATTGTATAGTTGCACTAGTTCGGCGAAGAGATGGTGATACAAGTGCAATATAGATGATAGATATAGGTTTTTGTAATCTGAAAATTTAAAAACAGCAAGGTAACTAATGATAAAAGTGAGCACAAACGGTATTGCAATGCTAGGAAACAAGGCCTAGGGTTCATACTTTCACTAGTGCAAGTTCTCTCAACAATAATAACATAATTGGATCATATAACTATCCCTCAACATGCAACAAAGAGTCACTCCGAAGTCACTAATAGTGGAGAACAAACGAAGAGATTATGGTAGGGTACGAAACCACCTCAAAGTTATTCTTTCCAATGAATCCATTGGGCTATTCCTATAAGTGTCACAAACAGCCCTAGAGTTCGTACTAGAATAACACCTTAAGACACAAATCAACCAAAACCCTAATGTCACCTAGATACTCCAATGTCACCTCAAGTATCCGTGGGTTTGATTATACGATATGCATCACACAATCTCAGATTCTTCTATTCAACCAACACATAGAACCTCGAAGAGTGCCCCAAAGTTTCTACCGGAGAATCAAGACGAAAACGTGTGCCAACCCCTATGCATAGGTTCATGGGCGGAACCCGCAAGTTGATCACCAAAACATACATCAAGTGAATCACGTGATATCCCATTGTCACCATAGATACGCACGGCAAGACATACATCAAGTGTTCTCAAATCATTAAAGACTCAATCCGATAAGATTACTTCAACGGGAAAACTCAATCCATTACAAGAGAGTAGAGGGGGACAAGAAACATAAGATCCAACTATAATATCAAAGCTCGCGATACATCAAGATCGTGCCAAATCAAGAACATGAGAGAGAGAGAGAGAGATCAAACACATAGCTACTGGTACATACCCTCAGCCCTGAGGGTGAACTACTCCCTCCTCGTCATGGAGAGCGCCGGGATGATGAAGATGGCCACCGGTGAGGGTCCCCCCCCCTCCGGCAGGGTGTCGGAACAGGGTCCCGAGAGGTTTCTGGTGGCTACAGAGGCTTGCGGCGGCGAAACTCCCGATCTATTCTGTTCTTCGGAAGTTTTAGGGTACGTGGGTATATATGGGTGAAAGAAATACGTCGGTGGAGCTTTGGGGGGCAAACGAGGCAGGGGGCGCTCCCCCCACCCTCGTGGCCACCTCCCTTCTTTCCTAACATGCACTCCAAGATTTTACGGTAGCCTTCCTTCCAAAAATAACTTCTCCAGTTGGTTTCATTCCGTTTCGACTCCATTTGATATTCCTTTTCTTCGAAACACTGGAATAGGCAAAAAACAACAATTCTGGGCGGGGCCTCCGGTTAATAGGTTAGTCCCAATATTGTCTAAAACAGTAGATAATATAGCATGGAGCAATCAAAAATTATAGATACGTTGGAGACCTATCAAGCATCCCCAAGCTTAATTCCTGTTCTTCCTCGAGTTGGTAAATGATAAAAAAGAATTTTTGATGCGGAGTGCTACTTGGCATAATTTCAACGTAATTCTTCTTAACTGTGGCATGAATATTCAGATCCGAAAGATTCAAGACAAAAGTTCATATTGACATAAAAATAATAATACTTCAAGCATACTAACTAAGCAATTATGTCTTCTCAAAATAACATGGCCAAAGAAAGTTCATCCCTACAAAATCATATAGTTTAGTCATGCTCCATTTTTGTCACACAAGAATGCTCTCATCATGCACAACCCCGATGACAAGCCAAGCAATTGTTTCATACTCTAGTAATCTCAAACTTATAAACCTTCACGCAATACATGAGTGCGAGCCATGGATATAGCACTATCGGTGGAATAGAATTTGATGATGGGGGTTATGTGGAGAAGGCAAAAAAGGAGAAAGTCTCACATCAACGAGGCTAATCAATGGGCTCTGGAGATGCCCATCGATTGATGTTAATGCAAGGAGTAGGGATTGCCATGCAACGAATGCATTAGAGCTATAAATGTATGAAAGCTCAACAAAAGAAACTAAGTGGGTGTGCATCCAACTTGCTTGCTCACGAAGACCTAGGGCATTTGAGGAAGCCCATCGTTGGAATATACAAGCCAAGTTCTATAATGAAAACTTCCCACTAGTATATGAAAATGTCAAAACAAGAGACTCTCTATAATGAGGATTGTGATGCTACTTTGAAGCACAAGTGTGGAAAAAAGGATAGTAGCATTGCCCCTTTTATTTTTTTATTTTTTTTGGGCCTTCTTTTTTTTCTTTGGCCTTTCTCTTTTTTTATTGGGACAATGCTCTATTAAATGATGATCATCACACTTCTATTTATTTACAACTCAATGATTACAACTCGATACTAGAACAAAGTATGACTCTATATGAATGCCTCCGGCGGTGTACCGGGATATGCAATGAATCAAGAGTGACATGTATGAAAGAATTATGAATGGTGGCTTTGCCACAAATACTATGTCAACTACGTGATCATGCTAAGCAATATTACAATGATGAATGTGTCATGAAAAACGGTATGGTGGAAAGTTGCATGGCAATATATCTCGGAATGGCTATGGAAATGCCATAATAGGTAGGTATGGTGGCTGTTTTGAGGAAGATATAAGGAGGTTTATGTGTGAAAGAGCGTATCATATCACGGGGTTTGATGCACCGGCGAAGTTTGCACCAACTCTCAATGTGAGAAAGGGCAATGCACGGTACCGAAGAGGCTAGCAATGATGGAAGCGTGAGAGTGCGTATAATCCATGGACTCAACATTAGTCATAAAGAACTCACATACTTATTGCAAAAATCTACAAGCCATCAAAAACCAAAGCACTACGCGCATGCTCCTAGGGGGACAGATTGGTAGGAAAAGACCATCCCTCGTCCCCGACCGCCACTCATAAGGAAGACAATCAAAGAACACCTCATGTTTCAATTTTTTTACATAACGTTTACCATACGTGCATGCTACGGGACTTGCAAACTTCAACACAAGCATTTCTCAAATTCACAACTACTCAACTAGCACGAGTTTGATATTATCACCTCCATATCTCAAAACAATTATCAAGCATCAAACTTTTCTTAGTATTCAACGCACTCAAAAGAAAGTTTTACAAATCTTGAATACCAAGTATATTAAAATTATTAAGAAAATTACCATGCTATTTAAGACTCTCAAAATAATCTAATTGAAGCATGAGAGTTCATCTATTTCTTCAAAATAAAACCACCACCGTGCTCTAAAAGATATAAGTGAAGCACTAGAGCAAACAACAAACTACTCCGAAAGATATAAGTGAAGATCAATGAGTAGTCGAATAATTATGCAACCATGTGAAGACTCTCTCATTTTAAGAATTTCATATCTTGATACTTTATTCAAACAGCAAGCAAAACAAAAGAAAATGACACGACGCTCCAAGCAAAACACATATCATGTGGTGAATAAAAATATAGCTCCAAGTAAAGTTACCGATGAACGAAGACGAAAGAGGGGATGCCATCCGGGGCATCCCCAAGCTTAGGCTCTTGGTTGTACTTTAATATTACCTTGGGTTTCCTTGGGCATCCCCAAGCTTAGGCTCTTGCCACTCCTTATTCCATATTCCATCGAATCTTTATCCAAAACTTGAAAACTTCACAACACAAAACTTAACAGAAAACTCATGAGCTCCGTTAGCGAAAGAAAACAAAACACCACTTCAAGGTACTGTAGTGAACTCATTCTTTATTTATATTGGTGTTAAACCTACTGTATTCTAACTTCTCTATGGTTTATAAACTATTTTACTAGCCATAGATTCATCAAAATAAGCAAGCAACACAATGAAAACAGAATCTGTCAAGAACAGAACAGTCTGTAGTAATCTGTATCTAACGCAAACTTCTAGAACTCCAAAAATTCTAGAATAAATTGGGGGACCTGAATAATTTTTCTAGTAATCATCTGCAAAAAGAATCAACTAAATAGCACTCTCGAGTAAAACGTTGAAGCTAATTTCGTGAGCGCTAAAGTTTCTGTTTTTTACAACATGGTCATTATCGTCGGTTTGTCACGGCAGATGTCCTAGTAAGAGGACTTAGTCGTGGAGCCATCGCAACGGGTTAGCTTGAAGGGGTTAAAGTGGACACAAGGACACGGTTTTATACTAGTTCGGCCCCTTCGATGAAGTTAAAAGCCTACGTCTAGTTGTGATGGGATTGATGGGTTTCGAGGGCTCAGGGAGCGATAAGCTTCGCCTAAACCTCGAGTCCTCTTTCTCTGTCCTCAAACCGCCGCCAGGTCATCCCCTTATATACACGGGTGACGCCCGTCGGTCTGCAAAGTCCCAACCTCCGGCTAATAATCATGCCCGGGTCGGTCTCTCTATTCCTAACTTACAATACAAGTTTACATCAGGCCGGTTTACACCATAAACCTTTAAACCGATTATGGGCCTTAGGCCCTTCTATCTCTCCTTGGGTTTTAACATCTCGGGTCTGCTGACGGAGGTAACCCGGGCCCTGCAGGCCGGTTTACCCCGGATAGCAACATCCCCAACATTAGGCCCCAGATTGATTTGAACAGGTTCATGTCAATCCTTAATAAGAATTTCTGTCTTCAAATGTCTTCCAGTGACTTGTTAAACCGTCGTTTCTCCGTCTCCTCTTGCTGTGGTAAACCGATATGACGTCAGCGCAAGCTACCGTCTCCTTTCGCTAACCCGCAAGAATCAGGGCGACGGCTGGGCTTCCGAAATCTCCGGCTCCTGGATTCGCGCGCCTGACACGCGCGCCGCGCCTTATAAATAAGACTTGAAGGCCATCTTCCTTTCCTCCCCTTCTTCGTCTTCCTCGCGACCCAGACCTCAAAGCTCCGCCGCCGCCGTCAGCTGCTGCACCAACTCCGGCCGCTGCATCAACCTGATCGGTTTAGAGCACCGCGGCGACTTTCCGCATCTGTTTGGACCCCGGTAAGGCCCCTGTTCTTGTTGCTTTAGATCTGTTCTAGGGTTCATCGTTCTGCTACTGTTTCTTGCTCATCCCCATAGCAGCCTTTGCGAACAGATGATGCTACCTGTATCTGGATTTGTAGTTCCTCTTAGCAGTCACCATAAATCTGCACTCATTTCCTTAGATCTAGCTCTTGTTCCTGCTTGTCGAACTTATGTTGTTCTGCTGTGAGCCTGACTTCATATTACCTGTTTTTTATTTCTTTTTCGCCTTAGCTGTAGATCCATTGCTTTGAAAGAATCTGTACGGGATCTGTTTCTGCTTTCATACTCACAACTGTTTAGATCTGGTCGGTTTAACTCTTAGCAAAGCGAACAAACCGATCTACACATCCATTAGTCCCCTTGATGAACCGCCGGTTGATATTATTGTAGATAACCTGACTCTATATAAGAGCATCTTCGGTTTACAATCATACTTGCTCTCAAACCGGAATACCTTTGCCTTGTAGATTTCCTCATGGCAAAACAGGTGTATGAATGCAACTGGGTTCCCTCTTGCATCACTGAGACCCAACTAAACAACTTAGTTCTGACTGGTGCTCTGAGTAGCAAAAGTACCATCCATTGGAGGGTTCCAGGAGACGAATGTCCTCCTACCCCGCAGGAAGGAGAAGTGGTGGTGTTTGCGGATCACCTGGCCCGGGGGTTTAATCCACCCGGTTCAAAATTTTATCGGGACGTCTTGGCTAATTTTAGACTGCGCCCACAAGATGTTGGTCCAAATTCAGTCACGAATATCTGCCATTTCCAAGTACTTTGCGAGGCGTACTTTCAAGAGGAACCCACTGTAGAGCTGTTCCGGGACTTTTTCCATCTGAACCGACGTACTGAATTCACCGATGGCCCTAATATGGAACTGGGTGGTATGGCGATTCAGAAGAGGAAAGAGGTGACTTATCCTCACGCCAAGTTGCATAGTCATCCGCAAGAATGGAATTGCACTTGGTTCTATTGCAAGGATACTTCCCCTGCTGAAGAAAATCCACTGCCCGGTTTCCGTCCAGAGAGACTTAGCAATACTCACCCCTTCCCCCCACGGCTAACTGCCAAAGAGAGGAGTAAGTACGCCCCTCAGCTGTCCAAGCTCAGAGCCTTCATGGCTAACGGTTTAACGGGGGTAGATCTTGCTCGTTGCTGGATTTCGTGGAGCATCCTGCCCCTTAGCATCCGCTCCGGTTTAATGTGCCAATACACGGGTCGGGTTGATGATCCCTTGAGGCACTGCAACATTCAGCTGACGGAGGACGAAGTCGCTGAAGCTGTGAAAAAGATGTTGAATGAACCGGAACATGTTTGTGCCCAAACCGGCCTGCTTCCATTCTGTACCACCAACAAGCCTCCTGCTGTAAGTATCTCCCCTCTGTTTGTTATAGAACTTATGATCCCCTTATACACATATTGCTAACTCCAGTCCTTCCTGAGACAGGGAGATGATCCATTTTGGAGCAAGAAGTTACAAGAGCCAACCGAAAAGGTAACCCGACCCAAGACGAGGGTGAAGAAGCCTGCTCAGAGGAAAAGGAACACCGCTTCCTCTACTCCGGATTTAGAGGAGGATGATGTGGGTAATCCGGACCTCGGGGTAGACCTCGATTCAGTTGGTTTGCTTTTTATACGTCTTATTGATGATGATATTTGTCAGGACGACGCTGAAGTGAGCCATGCCGAAGGCCCAGAGGTAACTATCCTTTCTTCTGATGCCGTTCCTTTGCCTTTGAAAAAACCTCGCCAAGCAAACCGGAGAATTAAATTTTCTCACCCTCTTGCTTACTTGGATCCCAAATTTCTTGTGAAGACCCAGCAACATGAAGCTCGACGCACCACCCGACATAGCGGCCAGGTAGTCACCTCCGCCGGTTTACCGAACAGCCCGGTTCGGAAACGCCGCTCAGAGGTCTCCGATTCACGCGCTAGCTTTCCTCCTAAAGCAGGTTTAAATCGTCAGCCTCTAAATCCATCTGACTCCGATTATCAGGTCACTTCCCATTCCTCTTCCGGTGAATCTTCAGCCACTCAACTGCCACCATTGAAGACAGTTATTGGGTAAGTTGGACCGATCACAGCATATCTCTGTATGGGTTTCTTAATCCATCTTATACCGTTTTTTCAATCTTTGGGCTTTTTCCAGGGCCAAACCTAGACCGAGCAAGAAGGCTCGTCTGGATAACCCGGCTGGAGGAACTGCCGCCCCTGAACCGGAGAAAACTCCTGGTGCTGACGCTCTGGGTCGTAAAGATACTCAGAGTTATCTATCTCCGCAAGATGACACCTGCGCTGAAGAAAGGATTATCGAACCTGCCAGCCATACTGATCCGCCTGCCAGTCCTGTTCGGGTTGAGGAATCCATCCCCCCTTCTGGAACTGCTGATAAACCGACAGGGCCACTGCAGAGCAGCGATTCCAAGGACGATGATGTTGTGATTACCGGCATCGGTCACTCTGAACCGGGGAACACTGCTACCTTAGCCAAGCATACTGCCAAGGACGAAATCTCGGCCATGAAGGGCAAATGGGACCTTGACTCTTCTTCGTACGCCGCTTTAAGCGCCCCGGATCTTTATTCCGGGTACCTGAACCGACTGTACACCAGTCGGGATTATGAAGCTGGCATGATCAAGATGATGAAGGAGAAACTTGAGGTAACTCCCTTGTGCTTCATTCCCTTGCAACTTAGATTATCAATGTTTCCAAACCGAAATGGTAAACCGGATCAGGCTGTCTTGACAATTAAAGCCCGGTTTAGAAAACCCAAGGCTTCAACATAGGTCATAACCAGAAAACATCATTAGATAACTATTAGCCCCCAAGTGCCAAGTTTAAATACTTGTATTAATCTTGGGACTTTTCGCAATGGGAAACTTGTGTTAAAATCAAATATGCATTAGCCCCCAAGTATCGAGCACATAACCTGCTTGTGTGGTTGATACTTCCAAACCGTGCAATATTTTCTGAACACTGTTGACGACCTGCTGCAGGGGGACCTGAGGATCAAAGCGAACCAAGTCTCGGACCTTCAGGAAATCTTAAGAACCCAACAGGCTGAAACTGAAAAAGCGAAGGATGAATTGGCCAACGCCTTAACCGTTATGGAACAGCTGAAAGAGAGCCACAAAAAGGAACAAGCTGACTGGGCTACTGAGAGAGCTCTTCTGACGAAGAGGGCTGAAAATGCCGAAGCTGCTCTTAAACCGGTGGTTGATGAATTATCCACCGTGAAGCGACAGATACACTCCATGACCTCTGCTGTCTTTGGTAAGCTTTTCGACGCCCTTCTTCCAATTCGTACCTTGTCTGTTACCTCCTATGTCCGGTTTGTAATCCATCTTGAAACACTGCAGGCTCACGTATTGGACACTTGGGTTCTGATGTGCGGATGAAACTCAAGGCTGCCTATACTCTGATTGAACAGTTATACACTGGAGCACAAAGAGCTATCACCACTGCATCGCACAACAACCCTGCGCCGGCTCTGATTCAAGACACATTAAAGAGGCTGTCCATGCTGCCGGCCCGGATTGAAGAGTTGAAAAGATCAGCTGCTCGAACTGGAGCTATCACTGCCTTGATCCAGGCCAAAGCGTGGGTACCAGATTTCGATCCTGTCGAAGCGGCCCAAGGATACCCCAGCTTGAAGGAAGACGGTTCAGACTTTGGTGAAGATGATTTGAGGGCGATAAACCGGGCGGTGCGCCCCCTAGCTTGTCAATTGGCTGAGGAGGCAGATCTGTCACGTTACCAAGCCCAATACGACAACCAGAACAAACGAGTATCTGCCCCGGTCCCTGAAGCGGGAAACCTTGTTCCTCCAATCCGTAAGCATACTTACGCCCCAGACATTGAACCGTCTTCGCTGATTCACGAAGAAGCCGTCTTTCAAGCGCTAATGGGAATCGACTAGACCACTGCTGATTTCCAGCCAATGGGTAACCAAGATGGAGCTGAAGCGGCGCGAGACGATCCCCAGCCTTCGAACCAAGGCGGCGAACAGGCGTAATCAACGCTCCGGTTCACCCTACTTGGTGACGTCTTAATCCGTCAACGAACAATATATTCAGGCACTACGTTGCCTTGTAATAAGATAGTTTAATACCTCTGCCTTTGAATGTGCCTTCGCGCACGGGTACTGATGCTCTTTCGAATGACGTTTCCAACTTATGTTTCCTGTCTTTACTGAGTACACAATGTGATTTTTTCGACCACCTGAACCGTGCTGCGCCTCTGCCAAACCGGGCAATTTGCCTCCGGGTTAAAACGGACCAGGCTATGCCAGCTGAATCGGTTTAAGGATACTTGACGTTCCGAAGAACCAAAAAACACCACAATAAAGGCAGAAAACAAAACCAAATATGAAAAGGCAACGCGATAGTAAAACGCATGCGAATAGTGGTTACTATGAACCGTTCAGAAGGCGTGACCAACGTCAAGACAAAACCGAGCCCCCAAGAGGTGTAGCTACGGTTTAAGTCGACTAGGTTCCTAACTGAATCGTGGCAAATATGCCGGCCAAATGGCATTGCATTGGTTCGTCAACCAAGCCCCCAAGTGACTCAATGGCTAAAAAGCCGACCAGAAGGCATTACCATCATCAAGACATGACCGAGTAACCATAAGGTGTAATCTACGGTTCAAGCCGATTAGGTCCCCAACTGATTCAGTGGCAAATATGCCAGCCAGAAGGCATTACCGTCGTCAAGACCTGACCAAGCCCCCCGGAGGTGTAGCTACGGTTCAGGCCGACTAGGTCCCCAACTGACTTTATAGGGATAGCTATGTTCTCTTTGGTTCGAATACGACCTATGTTTGAACAGCTGTGTTCTCTTGGGTCCGAATACGACCTATGTTTGAACAGAAATCCCCATGTTTGAATAGCTATGTTCTCTTTGGTTCGAATACGACCTATGTTTGAACAGGAAGCCTCATGCTGAATGGCTATGTTCTCTTTGGCTCGAATACGGCCTATGTTTGAACAGTAAGCCTTATGCTGAATGGCTATGTTCTCTTTGGCTCGAATACGGCCTATGTTTGAACAGTAAGCCTTATGCTTGAACCGGGATATTGAACCAGATATTAAGAGCTTCACAACCCTGTAGGAGACATCTTCCCTTGAACCAGCTTTTAAACCGGAATTTGAACTTCTGTGAAGCGACCTCCAGGGGTAAGTACACATGATGTGAAGAACAGAAGAGACCCCGCTTTACTCGAGGCTCCGGTTTATTGTATTCAATCATAATATATACATGGTCATGATATGTACATAAACAGAGCCCAGGGCTCATGTATAATAAGGTCGAAGATAAGCTATGTTCCACGGCCTGCTGGTCTCCTCCTCCGCTGTGCGTGAATCCTTGCGCTCTCGAATATCAATCAGGTAATATGACCCATTATTCAGATTCTTGCTGACCACAAAGGGTCCTTCCCAAGGCGGGGATAACTTATGCTGATCAGACTGATCCTGGATGAGCCGAAGCACCAAATCCCCCTCCTGAAAGGTTCTGGTCCTAACCCGACGGCTGTGGTAGCGGCGAAGATCTTGCTGGTAAATCGCTGAACGGGCAGCTGCCAAGTCGCGCTCCTCATCCAACAAGTCAAGAGCGTCCTGCCGTGCCTGCTCATTGTCCACTTCAACATATGCTGCCACACGAGGCGAGTCATGTCGTATATCACTTGGGAGAACCGCCTCTGCTACATAGACCATAAAAAACGGCGTAAACCCCGTGGATCTGTTAGGCGTGGTGTTGATGCTCCATAACACAGACGGTAGTTCCTCCACCCAACAACCCGGCGTCCTTTGCAAAGGGACCAGAAGCCGGGGTTTGATACCTCTCAAGATCTCTTGGTTCGCTCGTTCCGCCTGACCATTAGACTGTGGGTGCGCTACCGAAGAAACATCAAGCCGTATATGCTCCCGTGCACAGAACTCTTTCATGGCCCCTTTGGATAGATTGGTACCATTATCTGTGATGATGCTGTGTGGAAAACCAAACCGGAAGATCACCTTCTTTATAAATTGAACCGCCGTGGCAGCATCACACTTACTGACAGGTTCTGCCTCCACCCACTTGGTAAATTTGACAACCGCCACCAGTAGGTGGGTCTTCTTATCTTTGGAACGCTTAAAAGGTCCAACCATATCAAGCCCCCAAGTCGCAAACGGCCAAGTGATTGGAATCATCCTCAATTCTTGAGCCGGTATGTGTGCTCGTCTGGAAAATTTCTGGCACCCATCACATAACCTGCTCAGGTCTTCTGCATCAGCATGAGCAGTTAACCAGTAGAAACCGTGGCGGAACGCTTTAGCCACCAATGATTTTGAACCGGCGTGGTGGCCGCAATCCCCTTCATGTATTTCTCGTAATATCTCGCACCCCTCCTTAGGGGATATGCACCGTTGCAGCGCTCCTGACACGCTGCGATGATGCAACTCTCCTTGGAAAATGGTCATAGACTTGGACCGTCGTACTATCTGTCGAGCCAAACTTTCATCTTCTGGCAACTCACCCCGGTTCATATATGCCAGATAAGGGAGCGTCCAATCCGGGGTGGCGTGAAGAGCCGCCACTAACTGAGCCTCCGGATCAGGAACAGCCAACTCCAGCTCACCGGGCAGCTGAACCGATGAGTGGTACAATACATCCAAGAAAACATTGGGTGGGACCGGTCTACGCTGAGAGCCCAAGCGACTTAAAGCGTCAGCTGCCTCATTCTTTCTGCGGTCCACATGATCCACTTGATAGCCTTTGAAATGCCCAGCCACCATATCTACTTCACGTCGGTATGCAGCCATAAGCGGATCCTTAGAATCCCAGGTGCCAGATACCTGCTGAGCCACCAGATCCGAATCACCAAAGCACCTAACTCTGCTCAGATTCATCTCTTTAGCCACCCGAAGACCATGAAGCAAAGCTTCATACTCCGCCGCATTATTTGTACAGGGGAACATTAAATGGAGGACATAACAAAACTTATCTCCTCGTGGGGAAGTTAAAACGACTCCAGCCCCCGAGCCTTCCAATTGTCTTGATCCGTCAAAATGAACGGTCCAATAGGTGTTATCTGGCTTCTCCTCAGGCGCTTGTAACTCTGTCCAATCGTTTATGAAATCGACAAGTGCCTGTGACTTTATGGCCGTTCGGGGTACGTACCTTAAATCGTGCGGCCCGAGCTCGATAGCCCACTTGGCAATCCGACCGGTCGCCTCCCGGTTCTGTATAATGTCACCCAAAGGAGCAGAACTGACCATCGTGATTGGGTGTCCTTGGAAATATTGCCTCAGCTTCCGGCTTGCCATAAAAACGCCATATACCAGCTTCTGCCAATGCGGATACCTTTGTTTGGACTCGATAGGTACTTCACTGATATAGTAAACCGGTCGCTGAACCGGATGTTCCTTTCCAGCCTCCTTTCGTTCTACCACCATCGCCACACTGACTGCTCTGGCATTCGCTGCAACATATAACAGGAGTGGCTCTTTATCTACAGGGGCTGCCAACACTGGCGGATTGACTAGTTGTCGCTTCAAGTCCTCAAACGCTTTATCAGCCTCCGGACTCCAGACAAACTGATCCGTCTTCTTGAGCATTTGATACAAAGGGATCGCCTTTTCACCAAGGCGACTGATAAACCGGCTTAACGCTGCAATCCGCCCGGCCATGCGCTGAACATCATTGATGCACTTCGGTTTGGCCAGGGAGGTGATGGCTGTGATCTTTTCTGGATTGGCCTCAATTCCTCTATGGGACACTAAAAATCCCAACAGCTTACCTGCAGGTACACCAAAAACACATTTAGCCGGGTTGAGCATCATTTGGTACACTCTCAAGTTATCGAAAGTCTCCTTCAAATCGTCAACCAGGGTCTCCTTCTTTCGTGACTTGACCACAATATCATCCACATAAGCATGCACATTTCGACCAATCTGCTCGTGGAGGCAATTTTGCACACATCGTTGATAAGTAGCCTGCGCACTCTTAAGCCCAAAGGGCATAGACACATAGCAGAAGGCTCCAAAGGGAGTAATAAACGCTGTCTTCTCCTGGTCCTTAACTGCCATCTTGATCTGATGATAACCCGAATAAGCATCCAAAAAACTTAAACGCTCGCAACCTGCCGTAGCATCAATGATCTGATCAATCCGGGGGAGAGCAACAGGATCTGCTGGGCAAGCTTTATTCAAGTCTGTGTAGTCCACACACATGCGCCAGGTGCCGTTTTTCTTAAGAACTAGCACCGGATTAGCGAGCCATTCGGGATGAAAAACCTCAATGATAAACCCAGCTGCCAGGAGCCTGGCCACTTCCTCACCAATCGCTTTACGTCTTTCTTCGTTAAACCGCCGTAAGAACTGCTTTACCGGCTTGTACTTAGGATCTACATTAAGGGTGTGCTCAGCGAGTTGCCTCGGTACACCAGGCATGTCAGATGGCTTCCATGCAAAGATGTCCCGATTCTCACGGATGAACTCGATGAGCGCGCTTTCCTATTTTGGATCCAAGTTTGCACTGATGCTGAACTGCTTAGATGAATCGCCAGGTACGAAGTCAACAAGCTTAGTTTCGGCCGCTGACTTGAACTTCAAGGCCGGATCGTGGTCCGTAGTTGGCTTTTTTAATGAAGTCATATCCTCCGGATCAACACTGTCTTTGTACTGCTTTAGCTCCTCCGTAGCACAAACCGATTCAGCATAAGTCGCATCTCCTTCCTCGCATTCCAAAGCGATTCGGCGGCTCCCATGAACCGTTATAGTGCCCTTGTAACCTGGCATCTTAAGCTGCAGATATACGTAGCAGGGCCGTGCCATAAATTTTGCATAAGCTGGCCGCCCGAACAAAGCGTGGTACGGACTTTGGATTTTAACCACCTCGAACGTCAGCGTCTCTGATCTGGAATCGTGACTATCGCCAAATACCACTTCAAGGGCTATCTTACCAACCGGATACGCAGACTTGCCAGGCACCACCCCGTGGAACACTGTATTGGTCGGTTTGAGATCCTTATCTACCAGTCCCATACGACGGAAGGTCTCATAATACAAGATGTTAATGCTGCTCCCTCTGTCCATGAGCACCTTGGTGAGCTTATAACCTCCCACCTGAGGCGCTACCACCAGTGCTAACTGACCCGGATTATACACCCTGGGAGGATGATCTTCTCGGCTCCATATGATAGGCTGTTCCGACCAACGCAGATAGTGAGGCGTGGCCGGTTCGACAGCACTGACTGCCCGCCTCTGAAGCTTCCTATCTCGTTTATCCAAGCTCGTAGTAAAGACATGATACTGTCCACCACTCAACTGTTTCGGGTTGCTCTGATAACCACTTTGATTACTTTGATTATTCTGATTATTTTGGCTGACCTGTCCGCCCGGGTTACCCTGGAACCCTGGACCGGAATTCCCGCCACCGTACCCTGATCCGGAACCGGAACCGCCACCGGAGCTGTGATCATATTGGAAAGTGTTTGAGCTTTTGAACTCCTTCATGATATAACAATCCTTCCAAAGATGGGCTGCTGGTTCCTCCTTTGTTCCGTGCTTCGGACAGGGCTGGTTTAAGAAAAAGTTCAAACGCTCCGGATTAGGACCGGGATGTGCGCGGAAACTTGGCTGTTTCCCCTTACGCCGCTGGCCTTTATCCTGCGCACTTGTGCTGGCCACCAAGTCCATGCTCCCGTCCGGTTTACGCTTTCCTCCGCCTCCATTACCTGTCGGCCGATGCTGCTGGCCTTTGGTGTTGCTATTCTTCCTTCCCTTCCCTGCTTTGTCATCACCAGAGTCAGGATCCTTGGTACTGTCAGAATCCGCATACTTCACTAAAGCGGTCATGAGCGTTCCTATATCTGTACAATCACGCTTCATCCGGCCCAGCTTTAGCTTCAAAGGGCCAAACCGACAGTTGCTCTCCAACAGCACCACGGCGGTGTCTGCGTTGATGCGATCTGACGAGTGCAAAACTTCTGATACCCGTCGTACCCAATGGGTAGTTGATTCCCCTTCTTGCTGAACGCAGGCTGCTAGGTCAACTATTGACATTGGCTGTTTGCACGTGTCCTTGAAATTCTTGATAAACCGGGCGCGCAATTGGGCCCATGAACTAATTGAATTAGGCGGTAAGCTTTTTAGCCAAGTCCGGGCCGTTCCTTCTAACATCATAGTGAAATACTTAGCACACGCCGTGTCATCCACATCCAGCATCTCCATAGCCATTTCATAGCTCTCCACCCATGTCTCCGGAGGCTGATCTGCCGTGTAGTTTGGTACCTTGCGGGGGCCTTTGAAGTCTTTGGGCAGGCGTACGTTGCGTAAAGCGGAAACAAGGCACGGTACTCCCAAAGAACTGGAAACCACCCCCGGTTCAACCGTAGCTGCGGGGAAGATAGGTGTAAGCTGACGAGCCTGATGCTGCGCTGCTAATCTGGCCTCCCGTGCACGGGTGCGATCCACATTCTCGTGAGTATTGTCGACGCTCGCCGGATTGTTGGCACGGAGCGCTTCACGCCTGGCGTTACTTGAAACGGCCGGCTCCTCCACGCGCCTACTATAACTCCTGCTGGGGCGAGGGGTGGAGTGAATCCGATCACGGCTTTGCGAATACGCTTCTTGCTGGGCCAACGCGGTCCTAAGGAGCTCCTTGACCCGGCGTGTCTCTTCATCCTGCGGTGAATCTCCTTCGATCGGAATGGCTTCCAACCGAGCCGCCGCCGCGACGAGGTTATCCATCGGGTTGGAATAATGACCTGACGGCGTTGGCATGGCCGGTGGCGTATCAGTGTTATGACGAGGCAGGTCTATAATCCGGTGCTGAACCGGGGCGCCGGCTGTCGCCTCCGCACGGTTTACCCCCGGGGTGTTGAAGAGATTTCGAGCGTCGAGGGCGGCGGGCAACCGAGACCGGGATTTTCTCTTCAGGACCTCCTGAGATGCCTTCTGGTCCATCATGAGCCTGTAAGCCTGTGCCTCTAAAGCGGGGCGCTCCGCCGTCATCCTGATCTCTTCTGCTGCCAGCACCGCTTTAGCCCGAGTGATCTGCTCTCTCACTTTGGCAATCTCAGCATTGTGAACCTCCTGATCCACCGGGTTGGCCTCCGCCATGAGCGCTGCTAGTGCGTCAAACAGGTCTGACAAAACTTGGGCTGGTGAACCGGTAGGGCCTCGTGCCCGCGCAGCCGTTGCTGCTGCCGATCCGGAGATCGCTGCTGCTGCAGTTGATGATCGTGGCGTCGCCTGTGTCCCAGCCATGAAGATCCCAACCCGATAGGGCAGATCAGAGGGGTCCGGAATACTGTTGCCATCGGAGCCGCCCCCAACCCGATCATCTTGTAGCTGGTAAAGAGATTCGGTCTCCCCGGTCGACGTTTCATCGCCAGAGTAGATGGCGGTTTCGTCACCAGATTCGGATCCTTCCTCGTAGCTTCCCCCGTGGATGACTCCCACGAAGGCGTGCTTCCTGGTCGGTTTAGCCAGGGTCGATCTCGTGCACTGAGCTGTCTCAATGAGGTCGGCGCAGTCGCCTAACTCGGGGCCCGGTTCTCCGATCTTGCCGATGAAAACATGGATGCTGCCAAAGGGGACCCGGTACCCGTACTCGATCGAACCGGCGTCGGGGCCCCAGCCTGCGCTGTCGATGTAGAGTTTTCCGCGGCGGCTCTTGGTCATCCGTCCCATAGCGTAACCCTCGAGTCCTTCAAAGCGGCCCTCCAAGAACCTGAAACCATCTCGCGATAGCCCCACGGTGGGCGCCAACTGTCGTCGGTTTGTCACGGCAGATGTCCTAGTAAGAGGACTTAGTCGTGGAGCCATCGCAACGGGTTAGCTTGAAGGGGTTAAAGTGGACACAAGGACACGGTTTTATACTAGTTCGGCCCCTTCGATGAAGGTAAAAGCCTACGTCTAGTTGTGATGGGATTGATGGGTTTCGAGGGCTCAGGGAGCGATAAGCTTCGCCTAAACCTCGAGTCCTCTTTCTCTGTCCTCAAACCGCCGCCAGGTCATCCCCTTATATACACGGGTGACGCCCGTCGGTCTGCAAAGTCCCAACCTCCGGCTAATAATCGTGCCCGGGTCGGTCTCTCTATTCCTAACTTACAATACAAGTTTACATCAGGCCGGTTTACACCATAAACCTTTAAACCGATTATGGGCCTTAGGCCCTTCTATCTCTCCTTGGGTTTTAACATCTCGGGTCTGCTGACGGAGGTAACCCGGGCCCTGCAGGCCGGTTTACCCCGGATAGCAACATCCCCAACAGTCATAAAGACTTGACCCAAGTCTTCCCAAAGGTTCTACTTAGCACAAACACTAATTAAAACACAAAACCACATCTAAACAGAAGCTAGATGGATTATTTATTGCTAAACAGAACCAAAAAGCAAGAAATTAAAATAAAGTTGGGTTGCCTCCCAATAAGCGCTAACGTTTAACGCCCCTAGCTAGGCATGATGATTTCAATGATGCTCACATAAAAGATAAGAACTGAAACATAAAGAGAGCATCATGAAGAATATGACTAGCACATTTAAGTCTAACCCACTTCCTATGCATAGGGATTTTGTGGGCAAACATCTTACGGGAACAATAATCAACTAGCATAGGAAGGTAAAACAAGCATAACTTCAAGATTTTAAACACATAGAGAGGAAACTTGATATTATTGCAATTCCTACAAGCATATATTCCCCCCTCATAATAATTTTCAGTGGCATCATGAATGAATTCAACAATATGACTAGCACATAAAGCATTCTTTTCACGATCTACTTGCATAGAAAATTTACTACTCTCCACATAAGCAAATTTCTTCTCATGAATAATAGTGGGAGCAAACTCAACAAAATAACTATCATGTGATTGAAAATTAAGATCAAGATGACAAGTTTCATGGTTATCATTATTCTTTATAGCATACGTGTCATCACAATAATCATCATAGATAGGAGGCATGCTTTCATCATAGTAAATTTGCTCATCAAAGCTTGGGGGACAAAAAATACCATCTTCATCAAACGTAGCTTCCCCAAGCTTGTGGCTTTGCATATCATTAGCATCATGGATATTCAAGGAATTCGTACTAAAAACATTGCAATCATGCTCATCGTTCACATATTTTATGCCAAGCATTGTATGTAATTCTTATTCTAGCACTTTGGCACAATTTTCCTTCCCATCATACTCACGAAAGATAATGAAAAGATGAAGCATATGAGGTACCCTCATTTCCCTTTTTTTGTAGTTTTATTTTATAAACTAAACTAGTGATAAAACAAGAAACTAAAAGATTCGATTGCAAGATCTAAAGATATACCTTCAAGCACTAACCTCCCCAGCAACGGCGCCAGAAAATGCTTGATGTCTACTACACAACCTTCTTCTTGTAGACGTTGTTGGGCCTCCAAGTGCAGAGGTTTGTAGGACAGTAGCAAATTTCCCTCAAGTGGATGACCTAAGGTTTATCAATCCGTGGGAGGCATAGGACGAAGATGGTCTCTCTCAAGCAAACCTGCAACCAAATAACAAAGCGTCTCTTGTGTCCCCAACACACCCAATAGAATGGTAAATTGTATAGTTGCACTAGTTCGGCGAAGAGATGGTGATACAAGTGCAATATAGATGATAGATATAGGTTTTTGTAATCTGAAAATTTAAAAACAGCAAGGTAACTAATGATAAAAGTGAGCACAAACGGTATTGCAATGCTAGGAAACAAGGCCTAGGGTTCATACTTTCACTAGTGCAAGTTCTCTCAACAATAATAACATAATTGGATCATATAACTATCCCTCAACATGCAACAAAGAGTCACTCCGAAGTCACTAATAGTGGAGAACAAACGAAGAGATTATGGTAGGGTACGAAACCACCTCAAAGTTATTCTTTCCAATGAATCCATTGGGCTATTCCTATAAGTGTCACAAACAGCCCTAGAGTTCGTACTAGAATAACACCTAAAGACACAAATCAACCAAAACCCTAACGTCACCTAGATACTCCAATGTCACCTCAAGTATCCGTGGGTATGATTATACGATATACATCCCACAATCTTAGATTCATCTATTCAACCAACACATAGAACCTCAAAGAGTGCCCCAAAGTTTCTACCGGAGAATCAACACGAGAACGTGTGCCAACCCCTATGCATAAGTTCATGGGCGGAACCCGCAAGTTGGTCACCAAAACATACATCAAGTGAAGCACGTGATATCCCATTGTCACCACAGATATGCACGGCAAGACATACATCAAGTGTTCTCAAATCATTAAAGACTCAATCCGATAAGATTACTTCAATGGGAAAACTCAATCAATTACAAGAGAGTAGAGGGGGAGAAGAAACATAAGATGCAACTATAATAGCAAAGCTCACGATACATCAAGATCGTGCCAAATCAAGAACACGAGAGAGAGAGAGAGAGAGAGAGAGAGAGAGAGAGAGATCAAACACATAGCTACTGGTACATACCCTCAGCCCCGAGGGTGAACTACTCCCTCCTCGTCATGGAGAGCGACGGGATGATGAAGATGGCCACCGGCGAGGGTTCCCCCCCCTCCGGCAGGGCGCCGGAACAGGGTCCCGAGAGGGTTTTGGTGGCTACAGAGGCTTGCAGTGGCGGAACTCCCGATCTATTCTGTTCTTTGGAAGTTTTAGGGTACGTGGGTATATATGGGCGAAAGAAGTACGTCGGTAGAGCTTCGGGGGGGGGGCTACGAGGCAGGGGGCGCGCCCCCCACCCTCGTGGCCACCTCCCTTCTTTCCTGACGTGCACTCCAAGCTTTTCCGGTAGCTTTCCTTCCAAAAATAACTTCTCCAGTTGATTTCATTCCGTTTCGACTGCGTTTGATATTCCTTTTCTTTGAAACACTGGAATAGGCAAAAAACAGCAATTCTGGGCTGGGCCTCCGGTTAATAGGTTAGTCCCAAAAATAATATAAAAGTGGATAATAAAGCCCAATATTGTCTAAAATAGTAGATAATATAGCATGGAGCAATCAAAAATTATAGATACATTGGAGACGTATCAGGCTTCGGCGTTCACACAATCGACAATTTGGTTCTTTTTAATTAAGAACCTAGTCCAGAGCTTCCTGGCTGACTCACCGGGCTGCTGGATGATGTGATTTAGGTCATCGGCGTCTGGTGGCCGGACATATATACTTTGGAAGTTATCACGGAAGGCGTCTTCCAGGTCCTCCCAGCTGCCAATGGAGTTCTCTGGAAGGCTGTTTAGCCAGTGCCGCGCTGGTCCCTTTCGCTTTAGTGGGAGGTATTTGATGGCATGGAGATCATCACCGTGGGCCTTGTGGATATGGAGAAGGAAATCTTCAATCCATACCACAGGATCTGTTGTTCCATCATATGATTCGATATTCATGGGCTTAAACCATTCTGGGAATTCGTGTTCCATTACTTCATCGGTGAAGCAAAGGGGGTGTGCGGCGCCTCTATATCAGGCCACATCGCGACATAGCTCGGATGGAGTTCGTCTGCGGTTTTTGGCCCGGGTGTGATTATGCTTGTTGCATCTGGCTCAGTAGCTGTCATCGCGTGTCAGGGCACGCCCCCTCGATTCGTAGATCGATTTGGTCTGTCCTGCTCTACTGTCCAGGTCCTGCTGCAAGTCATATGTATATCCCCGAGCTGTTTTATCCCTACCTTTTCGGTGAAGTAGTACGGGCTGGTGTTCGGATTGAGGTGCCGCTTTGTCCCGACCACGTGGTGGTCGATCCGCCGCATTACGCACTGACGGTACGGGCTCTATCGCCTCGTCGTCAAATTTAGGTAGCAATTTGCAATTCGGATAACTTTTGGTCGGGCGCTCGAGGCCGTATTCCTCGGCTGGTAGAACCTGAGTCCATCTGTCGTTGAGTGTTCCTGTTCGGCTTGAAGCCGTTGCTGCTTCCTTTTCAGGCTCCTTGCGGTTGCGATGAGCTGTTGCTTAAAGCGTTCTTGCTCGAGGGGTTCTTATGGCACGATGAAGTCTTCGTTGACGAGACTTATTTCGTCTTCGGAGGGTGGCATATAGCTGTTGTCCTCCGAGCGTCGTTCCCAATTTGCTCATCGGGGTTACTCTGCCCTTCCTCCCTACCTTCCTATTCGGAATCTGGTTCGATGAGGGCGTGTGGGTCTTCGGCGTTCTCCGGAGTATTATTTTCTCCGGTGCCGGTATTGCTTTCTTTGTCACGACATGATTTTGAATAGCGCCGCTGATGCCGCCGCTTCAGTGGTTTATCATCGTTATTGTCCTTAAACGGATCCCTACCGCCATCCTCGCCATAGTCGTTGGATGTATCCACCATATATATATCGTACGTGGAGGTGGCCGCCCAGCGTCTGGTATGCTGTGGGCTTTGGGCCTGCTCCTCTCCGGCGTCGTCGTCCAAACCGTCGGTGTCTTCGGAGTCGTAATCGAGCATGTCGGTTAAATCCTCGACAGTGGCTATAAGGTGGGTGGTGGGTGGGAGGAAAAATTCCCTGCTCTCAGCCCCTAGTCCGGGTTGAGCATAGTTCGGACGTTGATCCTCTGTAATGACATGGGATTGCATTAAGTCTAGAGCCTCGCTTAAAGGCGAGGTTTGTCCAGAGAGAAGAGAGTCCGCGGAGTACGGCGGGAGGGAGACTCCCCTGCCGGACTCACACGATGCTGACTCCGAGGGTCCGAAGCCAGTGTCCAAAGAAGGGTCTAGCTTCATGATGGTTGCTAGCGACGCCACTTCAACCGCTCTCCTGTGCTGGGTTTGGTGGCCGCAGACAGGCCGGCAGGCTCGAGAAGTCCGTCTTCGGACATGGCGACCCACTCCGGATCTAAGGCCAGAGCGGGAGTTGGGGTCATGAATCCTTGGAAGATCAAGTCTCCCCGGACGTCGGCAACATAATCCAGGTTTCCAAAACTAATCCGGTGACCTGGGGCGTAGCCGTCGATCTGCTCTAGATGGTGAAGCGAGTTGGCCCACAGTGCGAAGCCGCCGAACACGAAGATCTGGCCGGGGAGAAAAACTTCCCCTGGACAGCTTTGTTGTAGATGATTGACGAAGCCATCGAACCACTTGAAGACGACGCAGTGGAACTCTCAATGAAAGCACCAATGTTGGTGTCAAAACCGGTAGATCTCGGGTAGGGGGTCCCGAACTGTGCGTCTAAGGTCAATGGTTACAAGAGACAGGGGACAAGATGTATACCCAGGTTCGGGCCCTCTCTATGGAGGTAATACCCTACTTCCTTCTTGATTGATCTTGATGAATATGAGTATTACAAGAGTTGATCTACCACGAGATCGTAATTGCTAAACCCTAGAAGTCTAGCCTATATGATTATGATTGTCTCTATGGACTAAACCCTCTGGTTTATATAGATACCGAAGGGGACTAGGATTGTACCAAGTCGGTTATAGAGAAAGAATCTTCATATCCGAACACCAAGCTTGCCATCCACGCCAACGAGAGTCCCATACGGACACGGGAGAGAGTCTTCTATCTTGTATCTTCACGGCCCATTAGTCCGGCCCACGTCAAATAGGCCGGACGTCCGAGGACCCCTTAATCCAGGACTCCCTCACTGGCCCCGTGGATGTTTCCGGCAAGGGTCTTGCCGGGGCCCCGGCAAGGGCCTTGCCAGGGTCTCGCGGGTCTTTGTCTTTTGGTTTTCATCTAGTATTGTATGTCCTTGGTCTTCACAAAGATTTGCATGCCACCATGCAGGCGCCTCCTGAGCCTTGGTTCCAATGTTGTCGATGGTGTCGGAACTCTTAGGCTCAAGGGTGGCGACTCTGCTGGTGTTGGGCAAGCTGCCCCGGCAATGCCCTTGCCGGGGCTTCATAAGCTACCCCGGCAAGGCTCCTGCCGGGGAGAGCCCACCTTGTCCCTCTACTTCTCGCGCCTTTGGCTTGGCGCTGCTCTTGTAGTCTTGTTTCTTTGCTTCCCCTTCTATCCCGCCAAGCGCTGCCTCCGACATGTGGCTGCGACTGCCCGCGCGCAAGTAAAGGGGTACAAAAAGGACCCCTACTTTTGTACACCGACAGGAGCCCCCGGGCCTAGGCCACATATAAGCACGGAGTGTTATTGGGCCAGTCCCAGAATGGTGCGCGGGTACGCGTGGCAGAGTTTTACCGCAGTTACTCTCTCACCAGTTGCACTTCCCCACGACCCGCGTTGAATGTGTGACGTGGGGGTCGTGCGTGGGGTGGTTGCTGCACGCTTGCCTCACATCATGGTAAATGGTAAAGAGGCGGCCCGCGCCTTCCCCATAAAAAGAGGGAAACGCAGGGGTGTAGCTCATTTACTAAGTGGACTCGGGTCATGGCCTTCAAGTCGCCCGCGCCCCACGATCACGGGGTGGAGAACAGTCGTTTCACTTGTCTTCTCGATCCTGGCCTGCTCGCCAAGTGTCCTCCATGCCCCAAGGATGATAGGTGGTAGGCGCGGAGGGAACGGGCCTTAATGGCGAGGCGGGAAACCAGGTCGTCGCTGATTGGGGCAGTGGGTCGGTCCCGATACCCTGCGCCCGTGGCGGCCGGATTGGTTAAGTGGGGCGGCCGAGCCCCCGCCCTTCCCCTTTATAAGAATGGGATGGGGATGGCACCCTTCAATCCTCCAACATCCATCTCCTTCCATCTTGACTCCTTCCTTCCCTTCACTATGGCGAGAGGGCGAGCCGGCGCTCCGATGGCAGCGGCGAGAGTCTCTGCTGAACAGCGTGCCCCTCCTTCCCAAGAGCTCATGGCGGTAGAGCCGGCCGCGAGAGGAAGAGGGAGGGGGCGAGGCCGAGGCCGCCGTGGCGCTCATGGGGGAGATGGACGGGGCGGCGCACTGGCCTTGCCTCCGCCAGCGGCTCCTCCCCCAATGGAGGGCCATGTCGGAGACCAGCCCCGCGAATTCTTCATCAGGATACACAAGTGCTACCTCTTGAGCATGTGTTGGTTTTCCCTTTAAGAGGAAATAGTGATGCAGCAAAGTAGCGTAAGTATTCCCCTCAGTTTTTTAGAACCAAGGTATCAATCCAGTAGGAGACTACAAGCAAGTCCCTCGTACATGCACAAACAATCAAGAACCCTGCAACCAACGCGATAAAGGGGTTGTCAATCCCATCACGGCCACTTGCAAAAGTGAGATCTGATAAAGATAATAAGATAAATATTTTTGGTATTTTTGTTGTATAGATTGGAAAGTAAAGATTGCAAAAATAAACGGCGACAGAAATAGCACGTTGGCGGGAGATTAATATGATAGAAAATAGACTCGGGGGCCATAGGTTTCACTAGTGGCTTCTCTCAAGATAACATAATCTACGGTCGGTGAAGAAATTACTGTTGAGCAATTGATAGAAAAGCGCATAGTTATGAGAGTATCTAGGCATGATCATGTATATAGGCATCACGTTCGTGACAAGTAGACCGAAACGATTCTGCATCTACTACTATTACTCCACACATCGACCGCTATCCAGCATGCATCTAGAGTATTAAGTTCATAAGAACAGAGTAACGCATTTGGCAAGATGACATGATGTAGAGGGATAAACTCAAGCAATATGATATAAACCCCATGTTTTTATCCTCGATGGCAACAATACAATACGTGCCTTGCTGCCCCTGCTGTCACTGGGAAAGGACACAACAAGATTGAGCCCAAAGCTAAGCACTTCTCCCATGGCAAGAAAGATCAATCTAGTAGGCCAAACCAAACTGATAATTTGAAGAGACTTGCAAAGATATTGAATCATGCATATAAGAATTCAGAGAAGAATCAAATATTTTTCATAGATAATCTTGATCATAAACCCACAATTCATCGGATCTCGACAAACACACCGCAAAAAGAATTACATCGAATAGATCTCCAAGAAGATTGAGGAGAACTTTGTATTCAGATCCAAAGAGAGAGAAGAAGCCATCTAGCTAATAACTATGGACCCGAAGGTCTGTGGTAAACTACTCACACATCATCGGAGAGGCTATGGTGTTAATGTAGAATCCCTCCGTGATCGATTCTCCCCTCCGACAGAGCGCCGGAAAAGGCCCCAAGATGGGATCTCACGGGTACAGAAGGTTGCGGTAGTGGAAATAGGGTTTCGTGGTGCTCTCGGATTTTTTCAGGGTATATGAGTATATATAGGCGAAAGAAGTAGGTCGGTAGAGCCACGAGGGGCCCACGAGGGTGGGGGGCACGCCTACCCCCCTGGGCGTGCCTCCCTACCTCGTGGCCGCCTCGTTGTTTCTTTGACGTCCACTCCATGTCTCCTTGATTGTGTTTGTTCCAAAAACGATCCTCGCGAAGTTTTCATTCCGTTTGGATTCCGTTTGATATTCCTTTTCTACAAAACACTGAAATAGGCAAAAAAACAACAATTTGCGCTGGGCCTTCGGTTAATAGGTTAGTGCCAAAAACAATATAAAAGTGTGTAATAAAGCCCATTAAACATCCAAAACAGATAATATAATAGCATGGAACAATCAAAAATTATAGATACGTTGGAGACGTATCAAGCATCCCCAAGCTTAATTGCTGCTCGTCCTCGAGTAGGTAAATGATAAAAAAAGAATTTTTGATGTGGAATGCTTCCTAACTTAATTTTCTAAGTAATTCCCTTTATTGTGTCATGAATGTTCACATCCGAAAGATTGAAGACAAAAGTTTAGTATTGACATAAAAATAATAATACTTCAAGCATACTAACTAAGCAATTATCTCTTCTGAAAATAACATGGCCAAAGAAAGCTTATCCCTACAAAATCATATAGTTTTGGCTATGCTTTATTTTCGTCACACAAGAATGCTCTCATCATGCACAACCCCGATGACAAGCCAAGCAATTGTTTCATACTTTAGTAATCTCAAACTTTTTTCAACTTTCACGCAATACATGAGCATGGTCCATGGACATAGCACTATGGGTGGAATATATTATAATGATGGGGGTTGTGTGGAGAAGAAAAAAAAGTCTCACATTGACGCGGCTAATCAACAGGCTAGGGAGATGCCCATCAATTGATGTCAATGCAAGGAGTAGGTATTGACATGCAATGGATGCACTAGAGCTATAAATGTATGAAAGCTCAACAAAAGAAACTAAGTGGGTGTGCATCCAACTTGCTTACTCACGAAGACCTAGGGAATTTGAGGAAGCCCATTGTTGGAATATACAAGTCAAGTTCTGTAATGAAAAATTCCCACTAGTATATGAAAGTGACAAAATAAGAGACTCTCTATCATAAAGATCATGGTGCTACTTTGAAGCACAAGTGTGGAAAAAGGATAGTAGCATTGTCCCTTTTATTTCTTTTCTCTTTTTTTGGGCCTTTCTTTTTTCATTTGGCCTTTCTCTCTTTTTTGGGGGGACAATGCTCTATTAATGATGATCATCACACTTCTATTTATTTACAACTCAATGATTACAACTCGATACTAGAACTAAATATGACTCTATATGAGTGGCTCTGGCGGTGTACCGGGATGGGCAATGAATCAAGAGTGACATGTATAATCAATTATGCATCGTGGCTTTCCCACAAATACGATGTCAACTACATGATCATGCAAGGCAATGTGACAATGATGAAGCGTGTTATAGTAAATGAAACGGTGGAAAGTTGCATGTCAATATATCTCGGAATGGCTATGGAAATGCCATAATAGGTAGGTATGGTGGCTGTTTTGAGGAAGATATAAGGAGGTTTATGTGTGATAGAGCGTATCGTATCATGGGGTTTGGATGCACCGGCGAAGTTTGACCCAACTCTCAAGGTGAGAAAGGGCGATGCACGGTACCGAAGAGGCTAGCAATGATGGAAAGGTGAGAGTGCCTATAATCCATGGACTCAACATTAGTCATAAATAACTCACATACTTATTGCAAAAATCTACAAGTCATCAAAAACCAAGCATTATGCGCATGCTCCTAGGGGGATAGATTGGTAGGAAAATACCATCGCTCATCCCCGACTGCCACTCATAAGGATGACAATCAAAGAACACCTCATGTTTCAAATTTGTCACACAACGTTTACCATACGTGCATGCTACGGGACTTGCAAACTTCAACACAAGTATTTCTCAAATTCACAACTACTCAACTAGCACGACTCCAATATTACCATCTTCATATCTCAAAACAATCATCAAGTACCAAACTTCTCATAGTATTCAATGCACTTTTTATGAAAGTTTTTATTATACCCGTCTTTGATGCCTATCATATTAGGACTAATTTTATAGCCAAAGAAAATTACCATGCTGTTCTAAAGGACTCTCAAAATAATATAAGTGAAGCATGAGAGACCAATAATTTCTATAAAATAAAACCACCACCATGCTATAAAATATATAAGTGAAGCACTAGAGCAAAATTATCTAGCTCAAAAGATATAAGTGAAGCACATAGAGTATTCTAATAAATTCCGATTCATGTGTGTGTCTCCAAAAGGTGTGTAAAGTAAGGATGATTGTGGTAAACTAAGAAGCAAAGACTCAAATCATACAAGACGCTCCAAGCAAAACACATATCATGTGGTGAATAAACATATAGCCTCAAGTAAAGTTACCGATGGATGAAGACGAAAGAGGGGATGCCTTCCGGGGAATCCCCAAGCTTAGGCTTTTGGTTGTACTTGAATTTTACCTTGGTGTGCCTTGGGCATCCCCAAACTTAGGCTCTTGCCACTCCTTATTCCAAAATCCATCAAATCTTTACCCAAAACTTGAGAACTTCACAACACAAAACTCAACAGAAAATCTCATGAGCTCCGTTAGTATAAGAAAACAAATCACAACCTCAAAGTACTGTAATGAACTCATTCTTTATTTATATTGGTGTTAAACCTACTGTCTTCAAAATTCTCTATGGTTCATACCCCCTGATACTAGCCATAGATTCAGCAAAATAAGCAAACAACACACACAAAACAGAATCCCTCAAAAGCAAAACAGTCTGTAGCAATCTGATTTTTTCTAACACTTATGGAACTCCAAAAATTCTGAAAACTTGGACAACCTGGATAATTTGTATGTTGATCTACTGCAAAAACAATTAGCAATTTACCACGTTCTGGTGAATTTTAACAATTATTTTCGTGAGCTCAAAGTTTTTGTCTTTTTCAGCAAGATCAAACAATTATCACCCAAGAAGATCCAATTGGTTCTACTTGGCACAAACACTAATTAAAACAAAAAAACACATCTAAACAGAAGCTAGATGAATTATTTATTACTAAACAGAAACAAAAAGCAAGAAACACAAATAAAATTGGGTTGCCTCCCAACAGGCGCTATCGTTTAACGCCCCTAGCTAGGCATAAAAGCAAGAATAGATCTAGGTATTATCATAATAATGGTAAGGCAAATCGCGAAAACTCATCTTGTATTCCCTACGTTCAGCAGCAAGTTTTCTTTGAGGCAAGCAAAAGTAATCAAAAGGCTAAATTTAATGGGACAAAAGTCCCCAAGATCAAGCTCGGGAGGTATGGGTTCCTCCTTTGGCCCCTTATATTGCACAACTAATTCATCATTATAAGAATTCTTTTGGCAAAAAGTCATGAGACTTTGTTCAAGAGAAAATCCTAAACCGTTGTTCTGAATGGCAAAATTATCATTAAGCTCAGAAATTTTATTGGCTAGAACATCGGTAGGAACCTTTTTTCTAACGTTTTCATTATAAGCAACATGATCTAAAGATTGTAAACGCATTATATCTTCCTGATTAAAAAGGAAAGCCTCTATGGGTGGACAGCCGACATCCACCCTATAGTGCGCAAAAATTTCCTTGGCTTCTTTCATAATAAATCTGAACTCATGTGCCTAAAAGATAGTAGTTGCGCATTTGACAGAAAAATGCTCAATATTGGAAAATTCTAAGAAAATATTTTGTATGGAAGGATGCATATGCATAAATTGTCTTTCAAGTTCAACTATGAGCAAAGATATAGCATCCGCAAGACTACTAGTTTTATTAAGAATTGACCCTCCCATAGTGGGCAAAGCACCGGCACAAGTAAAGAAATCTTGAATAACTCCTTTTCCAATAATATTACCACTACCAATCAGAAACTTTTTAGTGTGTGAAATAGTAGGACCTTCATCAGGATCATCGAAAGCATCAAAGTTTTCCATGTTATTACCACTATCCTTATCAATGATATCTCCCCAATTTCAGACATGAAGGCAGCAAATCGCCAAAGAACGAGCACACAAAAGGTACGCAAAAAGAGATGAATGGAAAAGAGGGCGAATAAACGGCAAAGGTGAAGTGGGGGAGAGGAAAACGAGTGGCAAATGGCAAATAATGTAATGCGAGGGAGAAGAGTTTGTGATGGGTACTTGGTATGTCTTGACGTGTGCGTAGATCTCCCCGGCAATGGCGCCAGAAATCCTTCTTGCTACCTCTTGAGTATGCGTTGGTTTTCCCTTGAAGAGGAAAGGGTGATGCAGCAAAGTAGCGTAAGTATTTCCCTCAGTTTTTGAGAACCAATGTATCAATCCAGTAGGAGACTACACGCAAGTCCCTCGTACCTGCACAAACGATCAAGAACCATGCAACCAACACGATAAAGGGGTTGTCAATCCCTTCATGGCCACTTGCAAAAGTGAGATCTGATAAAGATAATAAGATAAATATTTTTGGTATTTTTGTTGTATAGATTGGAATGTGAAGATTGCAAAAATAAACAACGACAAAAATAGCACGTTCGCAAGAGATTAATATGATTGAAACTAGACCCGGGGGCCATAGGTTTCACTAGTGGCTTCTCTCAAGATCGCATAATCTATGGTGGGTGAACAAATTATTGTCGAGCAATTGATAGAAAAGTGCATAGTTATGAGAATATCTAGGCATGATCACGTATATAGGCATCACGTCCGTGACAAGTAGACCGAAACGGTTCTGCATCTACTACTATTACTCCACACATCGACCGCTATCCAGCATGCATCTAGAGTATTAAGTTCACAAGAACAGAGTAACGCATTAGGCAAGATGACATGATGTAGAGGGATAAACTCAAGCAATATGATATAAACCCCATGTTTTTATCCTCGATGGCAACAATACAATACGTTCCTTGCTGCCCCTACTGTCACTAGGAAAGGACACCGCAAGATTGAACCCAAAGTTAAGCACTTCTCCCATGGCAAGAAAGATCAATCTAGTAGGCCAAACCAAACTAATAATTCGAAGAGACTTGCAAAGATATTAAATCATGCATATAAGAATTCAGAGAAGAATCAAATATTGTTCATAGATAATTTTGATCATAAACCCACAATCCATCGGATCTCGACAAACACACCGCAAAAAGAATTAAATCGAATAGATCTCCAAGAAGATCGAGGAGAACTTTGTATTGAGATCCAAAGAGAGAGAAGAAGCCATCTAGCTAATAACTATGGACCCGAAGGTCTGTGGTAAACTACTCACACATCATCGAAGAGGTTATGGTGTTGATGTAGAAGCCCTCCGTGAGTATATGAGTATATATTGGCAAAAGAAGTAGGTCGGTGGAGCCACGAGGGTGGGGGCGCGCCTACCCCCCGGGCACGCTTCCCTACCTCGTGGTTGCCTTGTTGCTTCCTTGACCTCCACTCCAAGTCTCCTGGATTGCGTTTCTTCCAAGAACGATCCTCGCAAAGGTTTCATTCCATTTGGATTCCGTTTGATATTCCTTTTCTGCGAAACACTAAAATAGGCAAGAAAACAACAATTTGCACTGGGCCTTCGGTTAATAGGTTAGTCCCAAAAAGAATTTAACAGTGTGTAATAAAGCCCATTAAACATCCAAAACAGATAATATAATAGCATGGAACAATAAAAAATTATAGATACGTTGGAGACGTATCAACAAGCCAGTGCGCGGTCGCCTTCGTCTCCCCACTCCGTTCGCTCGGGAGATGGAGCTCGACCCGCCACAGGCTTTGAGGCTACATATGTGGGGCTGCGGGAATGGCAGCATGCGGGTCGACGTCGACTTCCCCGCCCCCCACGTTATGTATCTCCGTCGTGGATGGAAAACCTTTGCTCGTGCCCACAGCCTGTCGGAGGGGCTCGTCCACCACTTCAAATTGATGGAGAACGGCCTGGTGTCCATCAAGGTCTTTGGGAACTTGGGAACTCGCCTAAGGTGTTGCATGGAGAGCTCCACCGATGACGAAACTTCCTCCTCGAGCAAGAGTGACAAGGAGGACAGCGACAGCGACGACAAGGGCGTCAAGCGGGAGGTCTCCAATTCCGACTCTGATTGACCTGCCAGTGCCCTCTGCGCCTGCCGGAGAATCACATCTACCGGGTTACAGACAAAGGGCCCAGCCCCCCATCCATCTCCTTCTAACAGGGGCCACTATGACCACTCCGACCGAAGCAGCGTTCAGGCCGGGAATGGGAGCACCCGAGTTTTGTAAAGAAGGGTGGCGACGTTTTCTAATGCACAAGTCATAGGTTACGAACACGAATGGGCAAGAGGTAAACTTTATCTATTTGATTTGCCGGGGATCGCCATGCCAGGCGGTCTTCTCGACTTCTTGCCGGAGCTGGGTCCTCAGCGGGATCGCGTGCCCTTGCCGTGGCTGGAAAGAAGAGAGGGCAAGAGCATTATAGTACCCTGGACAAGCATCCATATACGTACACACATAAACATGGAAATCAATAAGAAACTACACATACTAAGGGATTTCTTTCCCTGACTGCGCACAGGGTCTATGCCTAGCTCTGCACATAGGGTTACATGCCCTGCCGGCAAGGCTAGTACAAAATGGGGCTTGCCGGGGCTCCAGGCAACCGCGCCTTAGGGGTAAAACTTGCGAAGATGTTCAATATTCTAGGAATTCCTCACCGGAATGCCATCTTTGGTCTCCAGGCGGACTGTGTCGGGCCTGGTGACTTGTATTAGCCGATAAGGGCCTTCCCACTTTGGTGTCAAGTTTTTTGAATTCTTGGCGAATTGGATCCACCAAAGAACAAGGTCGCCTTCCTCAAGGCTTTGGGTGTGAACCTTGCGGCTATGGTAGAGGCGCAAGGCTTGCTGGTAGCAAGCGGCTCGCACAGCAGCCCGAAGACGATCTTCCTCAAGGAGCGTCATATCATCTTGGTGCAATTGCTCTTGCTCAAGCTCATCATAAGCGAGCACTCGAGGTGAGTCGTATATGAGTTTTGTGGGGAGAACTGCTTCTGCCCTGTATACCAGGGCAAAGGGTGTCTGGCTAGTGGCTCAATTTGGTGTCGTCCTGATTGACCAAAGAACTGTTGGCAATTCATCAATACAACGCCTTCCACACTTGTGTAGCTTGTCAAAAGTTCTGGTCTTGAGGCCTCGCAGCACTTCTGCATTCACCCTCTCAGCCTGGCCATTACTTCTGGGATGAGCAACAGAAGCAAAACAAACCTTGCTGACGAGGTCTTGAATGTACTGCATGAAGGTGTGGCTCATGAACTGCGTGCCGTTGTCGGTGATGACTCTGTTCGCACACCAAAACGGCAGACAAGTCCCTTGAAGAACTTGACGGCTGACTGTGATGTCACCTTTCTCACTGGTTCCACTTCCGGCCACTTTGTGAACTTGTCGATCGCGACGTACAAGTACTCAAAGCCCCCGACAGTGCAAGGAAAGGGGCCCAGAATGTCGATCCCCCAGACCAAAAAGGCCAGTAAAGAGCGATTGTCTGAAGAGCTTGGGCTGGTTGATGAAGCTTCTTTGAATGGAATGGGCACGCTTCACACTTGGTTACTAGGGTAGTTGCATCCTGGAGGGCAGTGGCCCAGAAGAAGCCTTGCCGGAATGCTTTGCTGGCAAGGGCTCTCGACCCTATGTGGGAGCCACACAAGCCTCCATGTATCTCTGCGAACAGCCTCAGTCCGTCTTCCCGAGGAATGCACTTCAACTTCACGCCGTTCGGTCTCTTTCTGTATAGCGCATCATCCACAAACTGGTACATGCTAGACCGACGGGCTACTTTCTCTGCCTCTTCTTGCTCCTCAGGAAGCTCCCCTATTCGGAGGAAACGGACGGTGTGTTGTGCCCATGCTGGAGCCCGAGGCTCAACGGCAAGGACTAAAGGCACATCTTCAGCCGCAAGTGAGGGAGTCCTGGACTAAGGGGTCCTCGGGCGTCCGGCCTGTTATCCATATGCTGGATTGATGGGCTGTGAAGACATGAAGGCCGAAGACTCTACCCGTGTCCGGATAGGGCTCTCCTTGGTGTGGAAGGCAAGCTTGGCGATCAACTATGAAGATTCCTTCCTATGTAACCGACTCTATGTAACCGTAGATCCATCTGGTGTCTATATAAACCGGAGGGTGTAGTTCGGATAGAAGATACTCATTACCATAGTCATACAGGCTAGACTTCTAGGGTTTAGCCATTACGATCTCATGGTAGATCAGCTCTTGTAATACTCATATTCATCAAGATCAATCAAGCAGGAAGTAGGGTATTGCCTCCATAGAGAGGGCCCGAACCTGGGCAAACATCGTGTCCCCCATCTCCTGCAACCATCGACCTTAGACGCACAGTTCGGGACCCCCTACCCGAGATCCGCCAGTTTTGACACAGACATTGGTGCTTTCATTGAGAATTCCACTGTGCCGTCGACGAAAGGTTTGATGGCCCCTTCAGTCGTCGATAGTGACGCCATCCAAGGAGAAACCTTCCTCCCAGGACAGATCTTGGTATTCGGCGGCTTCGTACTGTGGACCAACTCGCTTGGCCATCTGGAGCAGATCGATAGCTACGCCCCTCACCATCAAGTCAGATTCGGAAGCTTGAACTACGTCGCGGACGTCCGCGGAGACCTGATCTTCGACGGATTTGAGACCGCGACGATCGCTCCCCCTCGCTCTGATGAACATGACTTAAATCTGTCATCGGATCACATCCAGGAGATGGTTCTTGTTGCTACAACGGCCTTAGAACTGGAGCAGATCGTGCCATCTGAGGCCACAGAGTCCGCGGTGTTGGAGCCGCACACAGACTCGACACCCTGCAATATTTGCGTCAACGGAACTTCGGACTCGTCTCCGGCTATAAGTTTCAGACCATGTATGCCTGCGGACACCGAGCTGGATCGGTTATCGATTTTCGAATTCAGCGCCGCATACATC
The DNA here is from genome assembly GCA_032464435.1 of Aegilops umbellulata. Classification (NCBI taxonomy): domain Eukaryota; kingdom Viridiplantae; phylum Streptophyta; class Magnoliopsida; order Poales; family Poaceae; genus Aegilops; species Aegilops umbellulata. The sequence goes on along the minus strand of CP136058.1, from coordinate 150,187,870 downwards.
TTCCAGCACTCACCTTTGGGTGATGTGCTAAACTTTTTAAAGAATTTGTCCTTGGAGAAGGACTCACAACTGAACTACGTTCGGCTCGAGCTAGAGGTTGATGATGGGGAATTTTGCTTCCCACCCGCCACGGACTTTATAGCCACTGTCGATGACCTAACCGACGCGCTTGATTATGGCTCCGAAGACATCGATGGTATGGACGACGATGCCGACAAGGAGCAAGGCTAAGACCCTCCATTCACTGGACGTTCGACGGCCACCTCTTCATATGATGTGTACATGGTTGACACACCTAAAAAAACTAGCGACAATGACAAAGAAGATCCAGTTGCGAATAAACCTTCTAAGACACAGTCCAAGCGCCGGCGCCCTAAATGCCGTTCTAAACCTCGTCGCTCAAAAGATGGCAACACTGGCACCGGAGAAAATAGTACTCCGAGCGACGCCGAAAACAATGAAGACCCTGTTGGAGCTGCATCCGAACAGGAGGAACAAGATAACGGGCAAGTTAACCCTGATAAACAGGCCATGCCCAATGACCCGGATGACGATAGTTATCGTCCAGTCTCCGAGGATGAGGAGAGCCTTGACAGCAAGGATTTCATCGTGCCTGAGGCACCCCTCGAGCAGGAGCGCTTCAAGCGCCAGCTAATAGCTACTGCAAGAAGCCTGAAGAAAAAGCAGCAGCACCTCCAAGCCGATCAAGACCTACTCATTGACAGATGGACCGATGTCCTAGCAGCCTAAGAATACGGCCTCAAGCGCCCAGCCAAGAGTTACCCAAAGCACAGACTGCTACCTCAGTTCGATGAGGAGGCACCAGATCCCATACCTCCCTCGCGTAATGCGGAACGGCAACCACGCGGTCGGGATAGTGCGGAGGACCGACCACCCCTTGGTCGGGATAAAACGGCAACTCAGGCCGAACAACAGCCCGCCCCACCGCCTCATAAAAACAGGGACAGAACAGCTCGGGACCATACATACGACCTTCGGCAGGACCTGGATAGTAGAGCAGGACACACCAGATCAATCTACGGATCGCGAGGACGCTTCCCAACTCAGGATGACATCTACCTATTCGGACGTGACAAACCCAGTCATGCCCGGGCCGATAACCGCAGACGGACTTCATCGGAGGTGCGCCGTGACGCAGCCTGATATAGAGGCGTCGCACACCCTCTCTGCTTCACAGATGAAGTGCTGGATCACGAATTCCCCGAGGCGTTCAAGCCCGTCAATATAGAATCATACCACAGAACAACCGATCCTGTAGTGTGGATCGAAGGTTTTATTCTCCACATCCATACGGCGAGAGGAGACGACCTCCACGCCATCAAATACCACACTAAAATTAAAAGGGCCATCTAGACACTGGCTAAATAGCCTGCCCGAAAATTCCGTGAGCAGTTGGGAGGACTTGGAAGAAGCTTTTCTTGACAACTTCCAAGGTACTTATGTTCGGCCACCAGACGCTGATGACTTAAGTCATATAGTTCAACAACCTGGAGAATCAGCCAGAAAATTCTGGACTAGGTTCCTAACAAAAAAGAACCAGGTCGTTTACTGTCCAGATGCCGAAGCCCTAGCGGCCTTCAAACACAGCATCCGCGACAAATGGCTTGCCCGCCACCTCAGCCAAGAAAAGCCGAAGTTTATGGCAGCCCTCGCGGCACTCATGACCCACTTTTGCGCGGGTGAGGATAGTTGGTTGGCTCGTAGTACAAACACAGCCAACGAGGCAGGCCCCTATGAGGCCAAAAACAGCACCGGCAAGCTCCGGCGCAATAAATACGAACACCGAAGTAATGGCGATAATACTGATGACACGACAGTTCACGCCAGATTCAGCGGCTCCAAGTCCGGCCAGCAGAAGAAGCCCTACAAAAGGAACAATGAGGGACCATCCGGCTTGGACCACATACTTGATCATCCGTGCCAGATACATGGCACCCCAGACAAACAAGCCAATCATACCAACAGAGATTGTTGGGTTTTCAAACAGGCTGGCAAGTTAAATGCCGAGAACAAAGAAAAGGGATCACCAAGTGAGGACGAGGACGAAGAGCCCCGGCAGCCGAACATTGGGGGGCAGAAGAAATTTCCCCCTCAGGTCAAAATGGTGAACATGATATACGCTACACACATCCCCAAAAGGGAGCGCAAGCGAGCACTCAGGGACATCTATGAGGTAGAGCTAGTCGCCCCAAAATTCAATCCGTGGTCGTCATTCCTGATAACTTTCGATCGTTGAGATCACCCAACTAGTATCCTCCATGGCGGTTCGGCCGCACTGGTCCTCGACCCAATCATCAACGGATTTCACCTAACATGAGTCCTAATGGACGGTGGCAGCAGCCTCAACCTACTCTACCAGGATACAGTGCGGAAGATGGGCATTAACACCTCACAAATCAAACCCACAAAGACTACCTTTAAAGGAGTCATACCAGGCGTAGAGGCCCATTGTACGGGCTCAATCCGCTGGAGGTTGTCTTTAGTTCTCCGGATAACTTCCGAAGCGAAGAGTTAATCTTCAATATCGTCCCTTTCCGCAGTGGCTACCACACACTGCTCGGATGAACCGCGTTTGCTAGATTCAATGCAGTGCCACACTATGCTTATCTCAAGATCAAGATGCCCGGTCCACGCGGCGTTATAACAGTCAATGGCAACACTGAACGCTCCCTCTGAATGGAGGAGCACAGAGCCGCCTTAGCAGCAGAGGTACAGAGCGGCCTTCTCAAGCAGAACCATAATCCGGCTGCCGAGCCCCTAGACATCACTAAGAGAGTCCGGACCACACTGCAAAAGGACGGTTCGGCTCGTTAAGAGCTCGACTAGCAATTCGGCCTCCATCCCAGTCCCGATGAGGTAGCGGCGTCCGCACCACGCGTACATAATTACACACTCAAAATCCCATGGGCATCGACGGAGGCACAATTAGCTTGTAGTTCGGCTACACCAATCCTGGACTCACTGGTACCTTTACTATTTCCCTTTTTCCTTATTTTTTCAAGTACCTTTTATACAGGCCCCCTTCGACGGCCTGATTACTAGTCATGTCAAAGGACAAGTACACCAGATTGGTGCAGAGCACAGGCATATAGAGGAAGCCTTAGAGGACAATCCAACGACTACTCTACCTGTTTTTCAGTACCCAAATGCAGCTCTCCTCTAGTTCTGGCATGTTAAATAGCCAGTTGCTTATCGCATTATTTGTATAAATGCTCTTTGACGCATTAACCCAACTATAATGGAAACAGTTTACGGCCCAAGTCATGGGGCCCCAGATGCTACCATTGTTCTTTTTTTGTTTCCCGTTGCTATTAATTACTTATATCCTCGCACCCGTGCACTTTGGTACGTTTCACATTCGCCAGGGGCTCCCTATCGCCCCACAATACGGCAACAAAGTCCAAACACTTCTCATAGATAAGTTCGGCACCCCGAATTTAGCATTATATGCATTGGCTCCGAATCATGTCTTTGGTCAATAGTTGGGTTGCCCGGCTCCTATGCTTGCTACCCTACGTTCCACTACATCGGCTATGATAGTAAAGGGAGAACTACTGCGATTGTGCCTTGGTCTAAACCGGATGAGCACCTTAGTAGAGAAAGCCGAAAACTGACTGTCATGATGCGGCGAGAGCCGGTCAGCTGTTCGGATGTCACAAATCGTTGGAGATTTTTTCCGAATTACACAAAGGATCGGTACTTCCCGATCAGATGCTGACAGCACTCTGGTTCGTATACCAGGGGCTGCGCCTATGTTTTATTATAAAACTGCTATGGCTAAGTGAGGGCATTTAAGCCGCATAGTCTGATTGCCTCGTTCGTTGCGCTAAACAACTCCTTCAAGGACCATATAATTGGATCAAGATTGTTTAGATTCCATCCCGAACACCTCCGTACTACCTACGTGAGGGCAGAAGCCGACGACTGGTCAACCCTCAGATTTCCATACAACATGGCCGCACAGGAGGAAACAATCAAAACATAACAAACATTATATTGCAAACGGATTTGTTTTCATGATACAAGGCAAATACAAAAAACGAATGTCTTCATTCGAAAATAATGTCCTGCCCGCACTGCGCTGCTGCAAGTCGAGACCCCTCCAGGACATCCGCAAAATATCGCTTGGGTGTGCGGTGCTCCTTGCCCTCCGGCGGCCCCTTGGCCACATCGACGGCGTCCATCTTCGCCCACCACATTTTGCAACAGGCAGAGGCCATGCGGGCACCTTCGATGCAGACTGATCGCTTGACGACGTCTAGCCGCGGACAAGCCTCCATCATCTGCTTCATGATGCGGAGCATCCCATGATCATCCCCATGGACCTAAAACCGTCTCATCAAGAGCCAAGAGGACCTATGACACGAGCACGAGCTAGAGCTCTCGAGAACGAGGTGACTTCCTTCATTAGTGATATCACATATGATCCACTCGAGACATGTCTACTACCTAAGTCCGATATGTTATGCATGATTAGGTGTCAAGAGGAACCTCCCAAGGATGCACATGAAGACGGACAAGCCGCCAAGGTCACGGATGAAGAGAACCGCCGGAAGGAGAAGAACACAGCTCCAGGGCCCGGACATCCGGCCCCAGCCCCGGACATCCGGTCGCTGGAGATATCTACTACAGCAGCATCCCAGCCGCCCAACATCTACATGCCCCGGACATCTGGACCCAGCCCGGAAATCCGACCAGAAGCCCGGAAATCCGGCGCCACGCACCAGAACCTACACAAGCTTTCGCCGCCAGCCCGGACATCCGCCCCCTAGCCCGGACATCCGGGCCCTCCGAAGCCCCGGACATCCGGCCCGACGCACGGACATCCGGCTCCGCCTGTCTGCACACAGTAAAGGGCCAAAGCCCATGTACCTCTTCGCCCCCCTAGACTTTATATACTCCATCCCCTTCCTCTTTCTAGGGTTAGCATTGGTTTAGCTCATAGTTAAGATAGAGCTTTGCTCATCCATTACGGATCTCCTCCTCGAGAGAGACTATGGCCCCTCTTCGGAGAAGATCACCTTGGATTCAAGACCCCCTCTTGGGTGGCCCCCATCAAGACCTCCACACGGAGAAGAACCGGTTACTGTTTGTATCGTCTGTTGTTGACTTTGGATCTTGTATCTTACCTTTGTGTTCATCGATCTAGTGCATGTGTGATCTATTCTTGTTGGTTGAGTGATTTCTCTCGTGTTCCCCTCGTGTTTCCCCTCGTGTTCATTGCGTCCTTCGTAGGGATCCGCACCTTTCGTGAAAGATCGGCAATCTAGGGTTCCACCCTACATCATTTTGGTATCATGAGCCGCGTTGATCACGATTTCGGAGCCCCCTCTCTTTTTTTTCTAGCTTTATTTTGTTGTTTTTTGTCCTAATCCGAAAATTGCCCCACAAAAATAACCCCCCAAAAAAATTGTGATTTGTTGGTGTGATGAAGTTTTGTTGGATTTGATCCGCGGATTTCGTGTGTTGCAGGTAGATCTAGCTTTTCCCCAAATTCCATCCACAAAATCTTCCGAATTTTGCGCCGGATTTGACCTCTCCGTGCGGTGTTCTTCGAGTTCGTCCACGGAACCCGAGCCCGGAAATCCGGCCCGACAACCTGGACATCCGGCCCGGCCCGGACATCAGGCCATCAGCCCGGACATCCGGCCCGGCCCGGACATCCGGCCCCTGACAGCATCACTTCCATCCTCCACTCTGTTTACCGTCTAATGATACGTCCATTTTGCATCATGCTTTTATATCGATAATTATTGCATTATGGGCTGTTATTATGCATTATGTCACAATACTTATGGCTATTCTCTCTTATTTTACAAGGTTTACATAAGAAGGGAGAAGGCCGGCAGCTGGAATGCTAGGCTGGCAAAGGAGAAAATATTAGAGACCTATTCTGCACAACTCCAAAAGTCCTGAAACTCCACGAAAGTCATTTTTAGAAATAATAAAAAATATCCAGCGGAAGAAGTTCACCAGAGGGGGCCCACCTGTCCACGATGGTGGGGGGCGCGCCCTACCCCCTGGGCGCGCCCCCCTACCTCGTGGGCCCCCTGTTGGCTCTCCGATGCCCATCTTCTGCTATATGAGGTCTTTCGATGAGGAAAAAATCATAAGCAACCTTTCGGGACGAGACTCCCCCGCCACGAGGCGGAACCTTGGCGGAACCAATCTAGGGCTCCGGTAGAGCTGTTCTGTCGGGGATACTTCCCTCTGGGAGGGGGAAATCATCGCCATCATCATCACCAACGCTCCTCTCATCGGGAGAGGGAAATCTCCATCAACATCTTCACCAGCACCATCTCATCTCAAAACCCTAGTTCATCTCTTGTATCCAATTCTTGTTTCCAAGTCCGGGATTGGTACTAGTAGGTTGCTAGTAGTGTTGATTACTCCTTGTAGTTGATGCTAGTTGGTTTATTTGGTGGAATATCATATGTTCAGATCCTTTATGCATATTATTACCCCTCTGATTATGAACATGAATATGCTTTGTGAGTAGTTACGTTTGTTCCTGAGGACACGGGAGAAGTCTTGCTATTAGTAGTCATGTGAATTTGGTATTCATTCGATATTTTGATGAGATGTATGTTGTCTAGCCTCTAGTGGTGTTATTTGAACGCCGGCTACATAACACTTCACCATTATTTGGGCCTAGAGGAAGGCATTGGGAAGTAATAAGTAGATGATGGGTTGCTAGAGTGACAGAAGCTTAAACCCTAGTTTATGCGTTGCTTCGTAAGGGGCTGATTTGGATCCATATGTTTCATGCTATGGTTAGGTTTACCTTAATACTATTGTTGTTGTTGCGGATGCTTGCAATAGAGGTTAATCATAAGTGGGATGCTTGTTCAAGTAAGAACGGCACCCAAGCACCGGTCCACCCACATATCAAATTATCAAAGTACCGAACGCGAATCATATGAACGTGATGAAAACTAGCTTGATGATATTTCCATGTGTCCTCGGGAGCGCTTTTCTTTATATAAGAGTTTGTCCAGGCTTGTCCTTTGCTACAAAAAGGATTGGGCCACCTTGCTGCACTTTATTTACTATTTTTGCTTGTTGCTCGTAATAATTTATCCTATCACAAAACTATCGGTTACCACTTATTTCAGTACTTGCAGAGAAAACCTTGTTGAAAACCGCTTATCATTTCCTTCTGCTCCTCGTTGGGTTCGACACTCTTACTTATTGAAAGGACTACGATAGATCCCCTGTACTTGTGGGTCATCAAGACTCTTTTCTGGGGCCGTTGCCGGGGAGTGAAGCGCCTTTGGTAGGTGGAATTTGGTGAGAAAAAATTTATATAGTGTGCTGAAATTTACTGTCACTTGTTACTATGGAAAGTAATCCTCTGAGGGGCTTGTTCAGGGTATCTTCACCCCGACCAGTAGAGCAAAGAGTTGCTCCTCAACCTACTGAACCTATTGAAAATGAAATTATTCCCTTTGAAGTTCCTTCGGGTATGATGGAAAAACTGCTAGCTAATGCTTTTACAGGTGATGGAACAAAGCACCCTGATGAACATCTACTCTATGTGGATGAAGTTTGTGGATTATTTAAGCTTGTAGGTATACCCGATGATGTTGTTAAGAAGAAGGTATTCCCTTTATCTTTGAAGGGAGATGCATCGACATGGTATAGGCTATGTGATGATACGGGATCATGGAACTATAAACGAATGAAGTTGGAATTTCATCAAAAGTATTATCCTATGCATCTTGTTCATCGTGATCGCAATTATATATATAATTTTTGGCCTCGCGAAGGAGAAAGCATCGCTCAAGCTTGGGGAGGCTCAAATCAATGTTATATTCATGCCCTAATCATGAGCTCTCAAGAGAAATAATTCTTCAAAGTTTTTATGCTCGGCTTTCTGATAACAATCGCACCATGCTCGATACTTCTTGTGCTGGCTCTTTTATGATGAAGACTATTGAATTTAAATGGAATTTATTGAATAGAATTAAACGCAACTCTGAAGATTGGGATCTCGATGAAGGTAAGGAGTCAGGTATGAAACCTAAGTTTGATTGTTTTAAATCTTTTATGGATGCCGATATTTTCCGTAAATTTAGCACTAAATATGGACTTGACTCTGAGATAGTAGCTTCTTTCTGTGAATCTTTTGCTACTTATGTTGACCTCCCTAAGGAGAAGTGGTTTAAATATCATCCTCCCATAGAAGTAAAAGTAGCTGCACCTATTAAAGTTGAAGAAAAGACTGTCACTTATAATGATCCTATTGTTCCTACTTCTTATGTTGAGAAACCACCTTTCCCTGTTAGGATAAAGGATCATGCTAAAGCTTCAATTGTGGTTCGTAAAAGAAATATTAGAACTTATAGACCTCCAGAGCAAGTTAAAGTAGAACCTAATATTGCTATTGTTAAAAATCTCTTGTCTGATAATATTGATGGGCATGTTATTCAGTTCTGCGGTGAAACTGCTAGAATTGCTAAACCTTGTGCTAAAGATAAACATAGACCTGTGGTAGGCGTGCCTGTTATTTCTGTTAAAATAGGAGATCATTGTTATCATGGCTTATGTGATATGGGTGCTAGTGCTTGTGTTATGCCTATTACCTTATATGAAGAAATTAAGCATGAAATTGCACCTGCTGGGTTGCAAGATATTGATGTCGCAATTAAACTTGCCAATAGAGATACTATATCAACAATGGGAATTGTTAGAGATGTTGAAGTCTTGTGTGGGAAAACTAAATATCATGTTGATTTTCTTGTTCTTGGTTCCCCACAAGATAGCTTTTGTCCCATTATATTTGGTAGACCGTTCTTAAACACTATCAATGCTAAGATAGACTGCGAAAAGAATGTTGTTACTATTGGATTGGATGATATGATTCATTAGTTTAATTTCTCTAAATTTAGTAAACAACACCTTGAAGAGGAATTGCCTAGTAAGGATGAAATTATTGGTCTTGCTTCTATTGCCGTACCTCCTAGTGATCCTTTAGAACATTATTGGCTAGACCATGAAAATGATATGTTTATGAATGAAAGAAGGGAAATAGATGAAGTATTCTTTAAACAGGAAACTATTTTGAAACACAATTTGCCTGTTGAAATCCTAGGGGATCCTCCTCCACCAAAGGGTGATCCCGTGTTTGAGCTTAAACCGTTGCCTGATAATCTTAAATATGCTTACCTTGATGAAAAGAAGATATATCCTGTTATTATTAGTGCTAACCTTTTAGAGCATGAAGAAGAGAGATTATTGAAAACTCTGAAGAAGCGTCGTGCTGCTATTGGATATACTCTTGATGATCTTAAGGGCATTAGTCCCACTCTATGTCAACATAAAATAAATTTGGAAGAAGATGCCAAACCAGTTCGTGATCCTCAACGACGTCTAAATCCTAAAATGAAAGAAGTATTAAGAAAAGAAATACTAAAGCTTCTGGAGGCAGGTATAATTTATCCCGTTGCTGATAGTTAGTGGGTAAGTCATGTTCATTGTGTCCCTAAGAAGGGAGGCATTACTGTTGTTCCTAATGATAAAGATGAATTGATCCCACAAATAATTATTACAGGTTATAGGATGGTAATTGATTTTCGCAAATTAAATAAGGCTACTAAGAAGGATCATTACCCCTTACCTTTTATCGATCAAATGCTAGAAAGATTATGCAAACATACACATTATTGCTTTCTAGATGGTTATTCTGGTTTCTCTCAAATACCTGTGTCGGCTAAGGATCAATAAAAGACTACTTTTACATGCCCTTTTGGTACTTTTGCTTATAGACATATGCCTTTTGGTTTATGTAATGCACCCGCTACCTTTCAAAGATGCATGATGGCCATATTCTCTGACTTTTGTGAAAAGATTTGTGAGGTTTTCATGGATGATTTTTCCGTCTATGGATCTTCTTTTGATGATTGCTTGAGCAATCTTGATCGAGTTTTGCAGAGATGTGAAGAAACTAATCTTGTCTTGAATTGAGAAAAGTGCCACTTTATGGTTAATGAAGGTATCGTCTTGGGGCATAAAGTTTCTGAAAGAGGTATTGAAGTTGATAAAGCCAAGGTTGATGCTATTGAAAAGATGCCATGTCCCAAGGACATCAAAAGTATAAGAAGTTTCCTTGGTCACGCCGGATTTTATAGAAGGTTCATTAAGTACTTCTCAAAAATTTCTCGGCCTCTGTCTAATTTATTACAAAAAGATATACCATTTGTCTTTGATGATGATTGTGTAGAAGCATTTGAAATACTTAAGAAAGCATTGGTCTCTGCACCTATTATTCAGCCACCTGATTGGAATTTACCCTTTGAAATTATGTGTGATGCTAGTGATTATGTTGTAGGTGTTGTTCTAGGGCAAAGAGTCGATAAGAAATTAAATGGTATCCATTATGATAGTAAGACTCTAGACAATGCTCAAAGAAATTATCCTACTACTGAAAAAGAATTCTTAGCAGTTGTATTTGCTTGTGATAAGTTCAAACCTTATATTGTTGATTCTAAAGTAACTATTCACACCGATCATGCTGCTATTAAATACCTTATGGAAAAGAAAGATGCTAAACCTAGACTTATTAGATGGGTTCTCTTGCTACAAGAATTTGATTTGCATATTGTTGATAGAAAGGGATCTGAGAACCCCGTTGCAAACAACTTGTCTAGGTTAGAAAATGTTCTTGATGACCCACTACCTATTGATGATAGCTTTCCTGATGAACAATTAAATGTTATAAGTACTTCCCGTAGTACTCCATGGTATGCTGATTATGCTAATTACATTGTTGCTAAATTCATACCACCTAGTTTCACATACCAGCAAAAGAAAAAGTTTTTCTATGATTTGAGACATTACTTTTAGGATGACCCACATCTTTATAAAGAAGGAGTAGATGGTGTTATTAGACGTTGTGTACCTGAGCATGAACAGGAATAGATCCTACGCAAGTGTCACTCCGAAGCTTATGGAGGACACCACGCTGGAGATAGAACTGCACATAAGGTATTGCAATCTCGTTTTTATTGGCGTACTCTCTTCAAAGACGCCCGTAAGTTTGTCCTATCTTGTGATGAATGTCAAAGAATTGGTAATATTAGTAAACGTTAAGAAATTCCTATGAATTATTCACTTGTTATTGAACCATTTGATGTTTGGGGCTTTGATTATATGGGACCTTTTCCTGCCTCTAATGGATACACACATATTCTAGTTGCTGTTGATTACGTTACTAAGTGGGTAGAAGCTATTCCAACTAGTAGTGCTGATCATAACACTTCTATTAAAATGCTTAAAGAAGTTATTTTTTCGAGGTTTGGAGTCCCTAGATATTTAATGACTGATGGTGGTTCACATTTTATTCATGGGGATTTCCGTAAAATGCTTGCTAAGTATGATGTTAATCATAGAATTGCATCTCCTTATCACCCGCAGTCCAGTGGTCAAGTAGAATTGAGTAATAGAGAGCTTAAATTAATTTTGCAAAAGACTGTCAATAGTTCTAGAAAGAATAGGTCTAAGATACTTGATGATGCATTATGGGCTTATAGAACTGCATATAAAAACCCTATGGGTATGTCTCCGTATAAAATGGTTTATGGAAAAGCATGTCACTTACCTCTCGAACTAGAACATATGGCATATTGGGCTATTAAAGAGCTCAATTATGATTTCAAACTTGCCGGTGAGAAGAGGTTATTTGATATTATCTCACTTGATGAATGGAGAACCCAAGCTTATGAAAATGCCAAGTTGTTTAAAGAAAAAGTTAAAAGATGGCATGATAAAAGAATACAAAAGCGTGAGTTTAACGTAGGTGATTATGTATTGCTATACAACTCTCGTTTAAGATTTTTTGCAGGAAAACTTCTCTCTAAATGGGAAGGCCCCTATGTTATCAAGGAGGTTTATCGTTCCGGTGCCATAAAAAACAACAACTTCGAAGGCACAAATCTGAAGGTGGTAAACGGTCAAAGAATTAAACATTATATCTCAGGTAATCCCATAAATGTTGAAACAAATGTTATTGAAACAGTAACCCCATAGGAATACATAAGGGACACTTTCCAGAACGTTTCAGACTCCGAAAAGGAATAGGTATGTGATACGGTAAGTAAACCGACTCCAAAACAATTTTTAAGGCAATATTTCTCCGTTTTGGAATATTCATTAAGTGGCGGTCCGGGAAGGACACATGGGCCCCACGAGGGTGGAGGGCGCGCCCTACCCCCTGGGCGCGCCCCCTGACCTCGTGTGCCTTCCGGACTCCGTTTTCTTGCACGATATGTATTTTGGTCGGTAAAAATTCATTATATATTCTCCCGAAGGTTTTGACTACCGTATCATGCAAATCTCCTCTGTTCTTCTTTCGAGCTATTTTTCTGATAGATCTAGATTATCATGACGTCCCTAAGTGCTTCCAAGGACAAGTTCTTCGAGAAGGTCATCAACCCTTACCTCACGGGGGTGCTGCAACACCCTCAAACCATTGAGTTGCGTGATGGGTTGTTGCACATCCACGATGAAGAGGGACCAAAGGGGACCGGAAGCGTGGAGACGAGGCTCGAAGCAATGGAGCAACAAGTTTTCAACTGTCAAGGGATGGTAGAACGTGGACTCAACTCCCACCACATGATGATTGCAGAGTTCACTACCAACCACAAGTTGGATGCCGACAACATCGGGGAAGCCATCTTCAAGCTTCATGAGAAGATCGAGCACCTTTAAGCCCAAATCTATGAACTGCAAAACCAAAACTATGAGTATGAATATAGATTCAAAAGGATGAGTTTGGCTGCAGATTTGAGGATCTCGAAGACTCGATCATCCTTCTATGATGGTGAGCCTATGCCTTGGAAGATGGATGACAAGCCCGCATCATCGACAACAGCTCCACCTACTTCACCAACAAAGGAGACATAATCACATGGGTATGGGCACTCCCCTTGGCAACTGCCAAGCTTGGGGGAGGTGCCCCGGTATCATATCACAAACACATCTCCTATCTTTACCGTTTTTCTTAGTTCGATCCTATTAGTAGTATCTTGATCTAGTAGAATAAAGTTTATGGCATGATCTAGTTTTGAGTTTTGCTTTATGATCTCTCTATGTAATCGAGTCCGTGAGCTATATATAATAAAGATTAGTGTTGAGTCAAAGGCTTGATAATTTTGCCATGATCTTGAGTGAATAAAAGAAAAGAAGAAAAGGAATAAAAAGAAACAAAGAGTTCATATTGATCTTGTTGAGAGTAATGACTTCACATAGAAAGAGTATGATGATTAAAAGTTTTTGGGAGTTGCCAGACATAGTTTTGGTCATCGTTGCAATTAATAGGAAGTAATAAGGAAAGAGAGGTTTCACATATAAATATACTATCATTAACATCTTTTATGATTGGGAGCACTCATTAAAATATGACATGCTAAAGAGTTGATGTTGGACAAGGAAGACAACATAATGAGTTATGTTTTCTTATATCTGAGATAAAGTATGTTGTCATGGGTCCTCCAACATGTTGAGCTTGCCTTTCCCCCTCATCCTAGCCCAATTCTCAGCACCAAGTAGAGATACTACTTGTGCCTCCAAAACCCTTTAAACCAGTTTTGCCATAAGAGTCCACCATATCTACCTATGGTGTCAGGGGGAATCGGCTTCCTTGAACACCTATGGGGACTGAGCCCCTTACTGGTTCGGTGGGGGGCGGAGGTTGCAAAAAGAGCAGATCGAGGCGCTGCACACGAGGGATTTGACCCAGCTTCGGGCCGCAAGGATGCGTAAAACCCTACTGCTGCTTGGTGTATTGTATTGTGTTCTTGCTCGGGAGCGCGCGGTGCTACAGTACACACGAGCTGCTGGCGAGGTCGAGCATGACGATGGGTCTTCCCTCCTACGTGCGCATGGGGCCTACTTTTATATGCTTAAGGGGTTACCCACAGGTGGCAGCGTAGGTGGGGGCAAAAATGGTAGAATGTTGTAGTGGGTACAGCTGCCTGCACAGTGGATGTACAGTGCTATCATACCTAACTCTGACAGCGGGGGACAAGGGCATTAAATGCCCGTCCGTGTCGCCCAGACGGTGCAGGGAAGTGGACCGTCAGGAGTGCCACCGTTTGCCACGATGGCTACTCTGTCAGCTTCGCTTCGCCACCGCATGCCCCTGGCTACACAACCTCCCGCCACGTGCGCCTGGAATGCCCCCAGAGCGACACGTTGGTGGGTGAGCTGGAGCGCAGGCACAGGGTGGTAACTTGCCGCGGCAAGCGCCTTGCCGCGGTGGATGTCTAGTCGCGCCCGGGAGCTCATCGCTCACCGGGCCTTGCCGGGGCGCGGGGCGCGCCGTGGCAGGGTCCTTGTCGTGCCGAGGATGGCCTTCCCGGCAAGCTCCTCTTGCCGGGGTCTTGTGCTTCGAGCGGCAGTCCCGGCAAGCTCCTCTTACCAGGGCCTCGCTCTCTTCGGGCGGCCTTCCCGGCAAGCTCCTCTTGCCAGGGCCTTGGCTCAAATACTTTGTTCTTGAATGGCCCAAGAGGGGACCGCGGAGAGTCTTGGCGATCGCCCGGCAAGCCTTGCCGCGGGGGGCTACGACTACCCGTGCACAAGTTCGGGGTACTAAGGTACCCTTATTTTAGTACACCGACAGGAGCCCCCGGGCCTGGGCCATACACGGTGCCGAGCGCTGTTGGGCCAGGCCCAAAACAGTGCACGGGCACGCGCGGCCTGGGTCATGTTGCATCTTTTTCTGCGCCCACCACGTCCTCCCCGAACGGTACGCGTCGAACACGGCATCGTGGGGAGAGGCGTGCGTGACGTGGGCGGCGTGCGCGGGGCCGAAACCCGCAGGCATGCGTCACGTCGCCATAAAAAGGGGGGACGGTTCGCGCTAGCTCCATAAGTGGAGGGAGGCGTGGAGGCGTGGCCCGTTCGCTGGACGGGGCCGAGGCATGGTTTCCGAGGCGCCCGTACCCCACGATCAAGGGGTGGGGAGAGGTCGCCTCATCCGTCGCCTCGGTCCTGCGCGTCAGCCATGCGGCTTCCATGCACCCGCGGTTGTGGACGGTGGAGGCAGGGAACCAGGTCGTTGCGGGTCGGGGCAGCAGGCCGGCCCCAGTCGCCTGGCCTTCCTGCGTCTTGATTGGCTGAGCGGGGCGGTCGAGCCCCCACCCTGCTCCTTTATAAAGAGCAAGAGGGGGCGACGGGAACCCACACTCCTCCATCCCTTCTCCTCTTCATCCTGTGACCCCCCTCTCTCCATTAGCCATGGAGAAAGGGAATCCGGGTCCTTCATCGGTGGCGGCGAGGGTTGCCGCCAGGCAGCGCGCCCCTCCTCCCCTTGCACCCGCGATGGCGGAACCATCCGTAAGGGGAAGGGGGAGGGGGTGAGGTCGTGGACGAGGGCGTGGACGAGGCCGCGGCGCTCAGGGAAGAGGCGGGCGGGGCGACGCGCCGGCCTCGCCTCTGCCAGCGGCCCCTCTTCCCATGGCAGTCCATCTCGGGGACGATCCTTGCGAGTTCTTCGTCAGGCTGCGCCGGGCGCCTCGCCGCTGCCTCCGCCTCCCGGCTCCCTTCGCGAGCGTGATGGAGATGGAGCAACCGAGACGCTAAGGCTGCGCATGAAGGGCTGCGGGATCAGCAGCACGCGGGTCCACGTCGAGTTCCCAGCCCCCGGCGTAGCGTATCTTGGCCGAGGGTGGAAGACATTCGCCCGTATCCACACCTTGACGGAGGGGTTCACCCTCCATTTCAAGTTGATGGAGGGCGATCTCCTCTCCGTCAAGGCCTTCGGGGACTTCGGGACCCGGGCCCGGTGCTGCGTGGATAGCTCCTCCGACAGCGAAAGCTCCTCCTCGAGCGAGAGTGACGAGGAAGGGAGCGACAGCGACGACGAGGGCAGCGGTCGTCGGGATGACGGGTCCGACTAGGCGCCGGTCGCAGCTCCGTGTGGCACCGGTGACCCCATCATCCGGGTCGCCGTCCCCTTGAGCTTCTCGGGGTCGTCTTCCCGGGCGGCCGGAGTGGCGAGGCTGCGGAAGAGGAGGAGGACTGGCGGCAAAGCCGTCAACTCGGAGTACGAGGGCTAGGTGCCCCCGACAGCGTGTTGACGTCCCGCTGCCTCATCTTCGAGCTCCATCTCCGGCGCCACCGCCACCATCCAGCCTCTGGAGCCCCCGGGGCGTTCTGTTGGTGTCTTCTGCCACCCGTAGCTCGCCTAGGCGCTCCTTTTGCCCTTTTCGCCTCCTTGTCCTACCTCCTGAGGAGAGAGACAAGAAAGGGATTACAGGCATCTTATCTTTTTTCAATCTGTAAGCCCTCGGGCCTTAGCTGTGTTTAAAACTTGTAATCCCATCTTTTCATGTTTTTCATTCTCTCTGAACTGTACCTGAGCGGAATATTTTTAATGAAAAGGGGATGTTTGCCGGGCCACTTGTCTCGTGGGTAAAACCCACGCCAAGGAACGAATCCTTTATATCGTTAAGATAGACACTCCTTTGCCCGGCAACAGGCCCTGCCGTCTTCTCGCGCCACTCGACCTCTCTCACGCCTTTGGCGGAGGAAGGGACGAAGCGAGTTCGGGCCCCTCGTTCCGCCCCTTTGCCGCCGCGACTACTACCGAAACGGGCCCCAGGAACGCGCTCTGGGGCCTGCCGTTAAGGGAGCACGGTAGCTTTTAGGAGGTAACAAGGTTTTCGTATTCCACAGTCCATAAGATAATGCATGACAAGGGATGCAAAAACTTATCTGGGATTGCAGCCCCCGGCAACTTTGGCTTGCCGCGGGTGAATCTCCGTACTTGCGGCCCTTGGCAATACTGGCTTGCCGGGGACCAGATGCTGGCCCGCCCTTCTTCTCTTCTTCGCCCTCAAGCGGTCTGGCCAGGATGTACAAAACCCTGCGAACCAAAGGAAACGAAGGAACAGGAAAAAGGACGCAGACTCGACCTCTAAGCTAGGGGTTAGCAGCTGATAGGCACTATCAACCCTAACCAAGGACGAGACTCGACTCAGCATGCATGCTAAAACTTAGGGCGCCAGCGCTTCATTTCTGCTGCTCAGTGTCTGCGCCTGGCTTTGTACAAATGATTACATGCAACTGCGGCAAGACTTGTACAAAAGGTTGGTTGCCGGGCGGGCCCCGACAACCGCGCCTTACGGGTAAAACTTACGAAGATGCTCAATATTCCAGGAGTTGCTCACCGGAGTGCCATCTTCGGTCTCGAGGCGGACAGCGCCGGGCCTCGTGACTCGTCTCACCCGGTAAGGGCCTTCCCACTTCGGAGTCAACTTGTTATGATTCTTGGCGGACGAGGCGCGCCGAAGAACAAGGTCGCCTTCCTCAAAGCTTCTGGCTTTAACTTTGCAGCTGTGGTAGCGGTGCAAAGCTTGCTAGTAGCGAGAGGCTCGCACAGCAGCCTGAAGACGATCCTCCTCAAGGAGCAGTGCGTCATCTTCACGCAGTCGCTCTTGCTCAAGCTCATCATAAGCGAGCACTCGAGGTGACCCGTATACGAGTTCCGTGGGGGTAACTGCTTCTGCTCCATAGACTAGAGCAAATGGTGTCTGGCCAGTGGCTCAATTTGGCGTCGTTCTGATCGACCAAAGAGCCACTGGTAGCTCCTCGATCTAGTTTCTTCCGCACTTGTGCAGCCTGTCGAAAGTTCTGGTCTTGAGCCCGTGCAGTACTTCGGCGTTGGCCCTTTCAGCTTGACCGTTGCTCCTAATATGAGCAACAGAAGCAAAGCAGACCTTGGCGCTGAGATCTTGGACGTATTGCATGAAGGCGCAGCTCGTGAATTGAGTAACGTTGTCGGTGATGATCCTGTTGGGGATCCCAAAGCGGCAGACAATTGACCTGAAGAACTTGATGGCTGACTGTGGTGTCACCTTCCTCACTGGTTCCACTTCCGGCCACTTTGTGAACTTGTCGATTGCGATGTACAAGTACTCAAAGCCCCCGACAGCTCGGGGGAAGGGGCCGAGGATGTCGAGCCCCCAGACCGAAAATGACCAGGATAAAGGGATCGTCTGGAGAGCTTGAGCTGGCTGGTGTATCTGCTTGGCATGGAACTGGCACGCTTCACACTTGGTTACTTGTGCAGTTGCATCCTGGAGGGCTGTCGGCCAGAAGAAACCTTGCCGGAACGCTTTGCCGGCAAGTGCTCTTGCGCCAATGTGGTGACCACATATGCCTCCATGTATCTCCGCCAACAGCTGCTGTCCGTCTTCCCGGGAAATACACTTCAATTTCACACCGTTGGGCCCTCTTTTGTACAGCGCGTTGTCGACGAACTGGTACATACTCGAGCGCCGGGCTACTCTTTCCACTTCTTCTTGCTCGTCGGGAAGTCCTCCGTGCTGGAGGAAATGGACAGTCTGTTGCGCCCATGCTGGAGCCTGCGGCTCGACAACAAGGACTGTAGGCACTTCTGCTGCTGCGGGAACATCCGCTTCTACGGCGAGGATCTGGGGCTCGGCCGGAGCTTGACATTCCCCGGCAAGTTTGCCGTAGCAAAACTTGTCGGGAGCGCCTGCTTCTACGGAATAAACCCTGGGGTTCTCCGGAGCAGACGCCTCCTCAGCGCTCTTTCTGTCGATCTTGGGGACCTTCTTGGCGGCGGCTCCGGGGAGCTCTGCCGGAAGATAGTCGCCGGAGACCGACCTCCTCTTCTTGCTCTGTCTGGTTGATGGCGTTACGGATGGTTGAGTCAGCTTGAGCACAAAGGTTCCTAGTTCCACAGGTAACTTAAATGCCGCGCACTTTGACAGGCCGTCAGCGATGTCATTCTCAGCTCTTGGAATGTGTTCCATTTGCAGGCCGTCAAAGTGCTCTTCCAGCTTCCTCACTTCATCAACGTACGCTTCCATCAATGGACTCTGGTAATCCTTGTTCACATGGCGGACGACAAGCTGCGAGTCACCCCTGACAATGAGCTTCTTGATCCCAAGTTCTGCCGCGATCCTGAGACCGGCAAGCAAACCTTCATACTCTGCAGTATTGTTGGTTGCTTGTTCCTTGGGGAAGTGCATCTGGACTACGTACTTGAGGTGCTCTCCGGTGTGCGCGATAAGTAACGCGCCAGCACCGGCGCCTTGCAGCGAGAAGGCACCATCAAAGTACATCAGCCACTCTTTGCTTGCTTCTTTGGCGGGGATGCTCGTCTCTGGGATATCTTCGTCCGGTGTCGGTGTCCACTCCGCTATGAACTCCGCCAATGCTCTGCTTTGGATAGTCGAGGTGCTCTCGAACTGGAGACCGAAGCTCGACAGTTCTAGTGCCCACTCGACAATCCTGCCTGTTGCTTCTGGATTCTGCAGTATCCTCTTCAGCGGAAAGCGGGTGACAACCGTAATCTCGTGTGCTTGGAAGTAATGGCGCAGCTTTCTCGAGGCCATGAGGAGGCCGAAAAGCAATTTCTGCACACCACAGTACCTTGACCTAGCCCCCTGCAAAAGGGAGCTGACAAAGTAAACTGGGCGCTGCACCATTTTCTTCTTCCGCACCTCCACTTGCTCCTGCGCAGATTCATCCTTGTCGGGGCCAGAGCTTGTCGGGGAAGCCCCCTGCTTGTCGCTGGACGTGCTTGTCGTGGTCGCTGGCTCATCATCTGCCTCCCTCTCTGCTACTAACGCAGCACTAACCACTTGATTGGTTGCCGCCAGGTATAGAAGCAATTTCTCTTGTGGTTTAGGCGCGACAAGTATTGGAGCGGAGGACAGGTACTTCTTGAGGTCCTGCAGTGCAGCCTCCGCTTCCGGAGTCCATTTTATTGGACCCGCCTTTTTCAAAATTTTGAAAAATGGCAGGGCGCGTTCTGCAGACTTGGAAATAAACCTGCTGAGAGCCACGACGCAGCCGGCAAGCCTTCGTACGTCCTTGACACTGGTTGGTGCTTCAATCTGCTCGATGGCTTTGATCTTGTCTGGGTTGGCTTCTATTCTTCGCTGAGACACGAAGAACCCGAGAAGCTTGCCGGAAGGGACTCCGAACATGCACTTCTCGGGGTTGAGCTTGAGGCTGATCCTGCGCAGATTCGCAAAGGTCTCTTCTAAGTCTTGAATCAGGGTTGCCCTGTCTCTGCTCTTGACCACTATGTCATCCATGTAGGCCTCCACATTCCTGTGGATTTGTGGCTCAAAGGCAGTGTGGACAACCCTCGCAAATGTCGAACCGGCGTTCTTCAGTCTGAAAGGCATCCGTACGAAACAGTACGTGCCACATGAAGTGATGAACGCGGTCTTCTCTTCATCTTCTTCAGCCATGAAGATCTGATGATACCCAGAGTAGGCGTCAAGAAATGAAAGCAGGTCACATCCGGCCATGGAGTCAACAATCTGGTCAATGCGCGGCAAGGGAAAGGGATCTTTGGGACAAGCTTTGTTAACATCAGTGAAGTCGATGCAAAGCCTGCATTTCCCATTTGCTTTGCGCACGACAACAGGATTGGCCAACCACGTCGGATGGAGCACACCTCTGACGAGGCCTGCTGCTTCCAACTTCCTGATCTCCTCTGCGATGAACTCTTGGCGCTCCACTGCTTGCTTCCTGACCCTCTGCTTGACGGGCCGTGCGTGAGGACAGACGGCGAGGTGGTGCTCAATCACTTTCCTGGGAACGCCGGGGATGTCAGATGGTTGCCAAGCAAACACATCGACATTCGCCCGCAGGAAAGTAACGAGCGCGCTTTCCTATTTGGGGTCGAGCGTGGCACTGATGGTGAAGGTACCACCAGTGCCGTCCTCCTTGGCGGGCACCTTCTTGGTCGTTGGCGGAGCTGCCATTGTCTTCTTACTCTTGCCGGTGGAGCTCGTTGACCCGTCCTCGATGGTAGCGCAGCACTCCGAAGAGGTGCGCTTGCCGGAGTGGGCGCCAGAGCACTTGCCGGGCTTGGTCCTCTTCTTCCCTCCGGGAGCTTCGGCGGCAAGCGGCTTGTGATCCGCTGCGGCTGCTGCTTCCCGGTAGATATTGTCAGCACAGATAAGGGCATCCTTCTTGTCGCCGGGGACAGAGATGACGCTTATCGGGCCTGGCATCTTGATCATGTTGTAGGCGTAGTGAGAGGCCGCCATGAACTTGG
Organism: Aegilops umbellulata; assembly: GCA_032464435.1. Lineage (NCBI taxonomy): Eukaryota > Viridiplantae > Streptophyta > Magnoliopsida > Poales > Poaceae > Aegilops > Aegilops umbellulata. The sequence continues at coordinate 150,166,800 of CP136058.1, read as the reverse complement.
CGAGCGCTGGACGGCCGAGAATTCCATTGTAGGGCAATGGAAAATCGGCAACGTCAAAAGTGATCCTCTCTGTCCTGAAGTTCAGCTCGCTGCCAAATGTTACTGGTAACGTTATTTTCCCCTTCGGCTTGCTCCTTCCCGGGTTGATTCCTTGGAACGTGCCTGTCTCTTCGAGCTCGCTGTCGGGGACTTGGAGTTTCCGGAGCACAGCGGAGGAGATCAGGTTCAAGCCGGCCCCGCCGTCAACTAGCATCTTAGTGAACTTGAGGTTGCGGACTGTTGGTGAGACCAACATCGGCAAGCACCCGATCGCAGTTGTGCGATCAGGGTGGTCCTCAATATCAAAGATGATAGGCGTGCCGGACCATTTCAGAGGCTTGCGCGACTCGACGGGTGGTTCCGCTGCATTGACTTCCCGCGCCCACTGCTTGAGCTAGCGGTGAGAAGTATGCAGGGAGGCGCCGCCGTCTACGCACAAGACCTCTGTGGCTTTCTGAAACTCCTGCTCACTGGTCTCGACGTCATCCATGTCTTCGTCTTCGTCGTCGTCTTCATTCTTGTCGCGGCCGCGGGGAGGTCGCTCCGCTTGCCGCTGCTTGTCCTTGTCGCGGCGTCCTCCCTGGCCGGGGCGCTTCGTGACCGATCCTCCGCCACCTCCCCGGGCTCTCTCCTTGTCGCACCACTCGTACTCGGCCTTTTGCAGCTCGACGAGCCGCTCGACCTTCTTGCAGCTCTGGAGGTCATGGCCCTTGGTGCGGTGGATCTTGCAGTACTGTTTGCTCGTGCCGTCCCGCTTGTCGGCGGCCGCCACAGCCTGGCAGTGGACGCATCCGGCAATCTCCTTGCCGGAGCTACCATCCTGGGCCTTCTTGGCAGCGCCTTCATCGCTGGACTGCTCAACAACCAGTACTTCTTGGCTCTTCTTCTTCCTGTTGCTCCGCCGCCGGCCCTTCATTGCTGGGGCAGTATCCTCACTGTCAGATTCTGCTGCTCCAATGTTCTCTCCGGGAAGTTTCCTCCCTTCCTCAGCACGTGCACACTTGTCGGCTAGGGCATATAGCTCGTTGACGTCTTTGATCTTGCACATCGCCATCTCCTCCCTCATACTGCGGTTGCGCACGTTCTGATGGAACGCGCTGATGACCACAGCAGGGTGGACATCGGGGATGTTGTAGTGCACACGGCTGAATCTCTGAATGAACTTGCGCAGAGATTCTCCCTCCTTCTGGACGAGCAGATGAAGGTCGCTCGCTTGGCCATGGGGTTTGTGGCCGCCCGTGAAGGCGCCAACAAACTGATGGCACAAGTCTGTCCAGGAGGTTATGGAGTTGTCCGGCAAGTGCATGAGCCAGGATCTGACGTTGGACTTGAGCACCAGCGGGAAGTAGTTGGCAAGGATCTTGTCGTCTCGCCCCCCGGCAGCCTGCACCGCAATGGTGTAGATGCTGAGGAACTCCGACGGATGCGACTTGTCGTCGTACTTCTCTGGCACGTCTGGCTTGAAATTCTTTGTGCTGGGCCACTGGACTTGCCGCAGCTCACGGGTGAACGCAGGGCAGCCCATCGCGTACGGCAGGTCGCCTGGTTCCCCTGGTGCATGCATGTCGACAGAGGGCCCAGCGCGGTGGTCTGATTGACGCCGCGCTTCTCTCCGACGCTCGATGCGAGTACGAGCGTCCTCTTGCTCTCGCTCGTGAAGAACTTGGCGTTGATCGCGACGAGTTCGCGGATTCGACGACGCGGTGGAGTCGTTGTCATGGTGATTCCGGCGAGTCAGCGATCTTGGCCTCTGGGGCAGGGAGTGCACGGTGGTCGCACCCCCGCCGGTCCTGGCGCCATCGGTCCTCGCCTGGCCGTCCCGCCGCGGCTGCGACGAGCTGTGCTGCCGCGGGGTGTCGCCGTTAGCGAAACCGATGAGGCTCTGTATCGTGGCCCTCCAGTCGTCAAGCTTGTCCGTCGTTGGAGGGTAGTCTAGGAGCAGTTGAGCTCGTGCTAGAGCTTCTGCCGGAGTGGCGGGCAGCGGTGGTGAACGGCGCGTGGAGCGGGATGTGCTCGAACTCCTAACTACGTTAGAAGGAGCAACATCCGGACCAGGCAGCCACGCCACGCTCGCGCCAGCACGTTGGTGTGAGTGCTGGCCTTGAGCGCCCTGGGATCCGCCGGCTCGATTTGGGTCCAGCGAGCGTATGGTACCGTGGGCGCCAAGACGCTGCTGGTCCCGTGCCTCCTGAGAGGGGCGCGGTGCATGTTCGGACGCCGTGGCGCCATGAGCTGGCTCGACGACGCCCGTCCCGCCGCCGGTGCCGTCCCCGCCACCCGTTTGCTCCAAGGGCGGCGGGTTCGACGCGGACGGACCGGCCACCTCCGGAGCCTTCTTCTTCGGTGGCATGTCGATGAAAACGAAGGAGATCTAGCTGGTGCAGGCGCCGGATCAGGTCCGCACAACTTCGACGCCCCCTACCTGGCGCGCCAAAGATGTTGGGGGGAATCGTCTTCCTCGAACACCTATGGGGACCGAGCCCCTTACTGGTTCGGCAGGGGGAGGAGGTTGCACAAAGAGCAGATCGAGGCGCTGCACACGAGGGATTTTACCCAGCTTCGGGCCGCAAGGATGCGTAAAACCCTACTGCTGCTTGGTGGATTGTATTGTGTTCTTGCTCGGGAGCGCGCAGTGTTATAGTACACACGAGCTGCTGGCGAGGTCGAGCGTGACGATGGGTCTCCCCTCCTATGTGCGCATGGGGCCTCCTTTTATATGCTCAAGGGGTTACCCACAGGTGGCAGCGTAGGTGGGGGCAAAATGGTAGAATGTTGTAGTGGGTACAGATGCCTGCACAGTGGCTGTACAGTGCTATCATACCTAACTCTGACGGCGGGGGACAAGGGCATTAAATGCCCGTCCGCGTCGCCCAGACGGTGTAGGGAAGTGGACCGTCAGGAGCGCCACCGTTTGCCACGATGGCTACTCTGTCAGCTTCGCTTCGCCACCGCATGCCCCTGGCTACACAACCTCCCGCCACGTGCGCCTCGAATGCCCCCAGAGCGACACGTTGGTGGGTGAGCTGGAGCGCGGGCACTGGGTGGTAACTTGCCGCGGCAAGCGCCTTGCCGCGGTGGATGTCTAGTCGCGCCCGGGAGCTCGTCACTCACCGGGCCTTGCCGGGGCGCGGGGCTCGCCGTGGCAGGGTCCTTGTCGTGCCGAGGATGGCCTTCCCGGCAAGCTCCTCTTGCCGGGGTCTTGTGCTTCGAGCGGCAGTCCCGGCAAGCTCCTCTTGCCAGGGCCTCGCTCTCTTCGGGCGGCCTTCCCGGCAAGCTCCTCTTGCCGGGGCCTTGGCTCAAATACTTTGTTCTTGAATGGCCCAAGAGGGGACCGCGGAGAGTCTTGGCGATCGCCCGGCAAGCCTTGCCGCGGGGGGCTACGACTGCCCGTGCACAAGTTCGGGGTACTAAGGTACCCCTATTTTAGTACACCGACATATGGATTGAGTAAGATCCTTCAAGTAAGTTGTCATCGATGCAAAGCAACAAAAATTGCTCTAAATATGTATGATTGATTGATGTGGGAGAAATAAGCTTTATACAATCTTGTGATCTGGAAGTAATAAAAGCGACGGACCGCATAATAAAGGTTCATATCACAAGTGGCAATATAAAGTGACGTTCTTTCGCATTAAGATTTTGTGCATCCAACCATAAAAGCGCATGGCAACCTCTGCTTCCCTCTGCGAAGGGCCTATCTTTTATTATTATCTTCTACCTTATGCAAGAGTCATGGTGATCTTCACCTTTCCTTTTTAATTTTATCCTTTGGCAAGCATAGTATGTTGGAAAGATCATGATATATGTACCTAATTGGATGTAGGAGAGCATGAGTTATTATTGTTGACATTACCCTTGAGGTAAAAGGTTGTGGGGTGAAACTATAAGCCCCTATCTTTCTCTGTGTCCGATTAAAACTTCATAACCACAAGTATTGCGTGAGTGTTAGCAATTATGAAGGACTAGATGATAGTTGAGTATGTGGACTTGCTTTTGAGCTATGACATAGACTCTTTCTGATGTTATGATAAATTGCAATTGCTTCAATGACTGAGATTATAGTTTGTTGGTTTTCAATAAAGTTTATGATTCGTACCTCTGCATTGTGAATAGATTATTACTTGAGCATAAGAAATCGTATGACAAAATCTATATATGTTGTTGTTATGAGAATAATAATGATGCCTTCATGTCCGTCTGTTATTTTTATCGACACCTCTACCTCTAAACATGAGGACATATTTATCATTATCGGCTTCCGCTTGAGGACAAGCGAGGTCTAAGCTTGGGGGAGTTGATACGTCCATTTTGCATCATGCTTTTATATCGATAATAATTGCATTATGGGCTGTTATTATGCATTATGTCACAATACTTATGGCTATTCTCTCTTATTTTACAAGGTTTACATAAGAAGGGAGAAGGCCGGCAGCTTGAATTCTGGGCTGGAAAAGGAGCAAATATTAGAGACCTATTCTGCACAACTCCAAAAGTCCTGAAACTCTATGAAAGTCATTTTTGGAAATAATAAAAAAATATCCAGCAAAAGAAGTTCACCAGAGGGGGGCCCACCTGTCCACGAGGGTGGGGGGCGCGCCCTACCCCCTAGGCGCGCCCCCCTACCTCGTGGGCCCCCTGTTGGCTCTCTGCCAATCTTCTACTATATGAGGTCTTTCGATGAGGAAAAAATCATAAGCAACCTTTCGGGATGAGACTCCGCCGCCATGTGAATTTGGTATTCATTCGATATTTTGATGAGATGTATGTTGTCTAGCCTCTAGTGGTGTTATGTGAACGCCGACTACATAACACTTCACCATTATTTGGGCCTAGAGGAAGGCATTGGGAAGTAATAAGTAGATGATGGGTTGCTAGAGTGACAGAAGCTTAAATCCTAGTTTATGCGTTGCTTCGTAAGGGGCTGATTTGGATCCATATGTTTCATGCTATGGTTAGTTTTACCTTAATACTTTTGTTGTAGTTGCGGATGCTTGCAATATAAGTTAATCATAAGTGGGATGCTTGTTCAATAACAGCACCCAAGCACCGGTCCACCCACATATCAAATTATCAAAGTACCGAACGTGAATCATATGAACGTGATGAAAACTAGCTTGACGATATTCCCATGTGTCCTAGGGAGCGCTTTTCTTTATATAAGAGTTTGTCCAGGCTTGTCCTTTGCTACAAAAAGGATTGGGCCACCTTGCTGCACTTTATTTACTTTTGTTGCTCGTTACAATTTATCCTATCACAAAACTATTTGTTACCACTTATTTCAGTACTTGCAGAGAATACCTTGCTGAAAACCGCTTATCATTTCCTTTTGCTCCTCGTTGGGTTCGACACTCTTACTTATCGAAAGGGCTACGATAGATCCCCTATACTTGTGGGTCATCATCTAACTCTCGCCAAATTTTGTCCCGGTGCCCACATACTCTTCCGCATACGTCCACCACTTCCGCATAGCACCACCATAGCCTTTCCCGCTACCTACTCCGACAATTTTGACCCATTTTGCTTTGAGAATTTGAGTTGTGGTTTCCTTGTCCTATTGTGTTTCGGCTATCTAGGTACGGTTCGGCATCAACATCACCATCACTCATCTTCTTCAAGGACTACTACGAATGGCTACATCACTTTGGTATCAACCTCACCTTGTTATCACTTTGGTATCGTGATATAGTCATACCCTCTTGCATTTGCATTGATAACCCCATAGCCTTACTTGTGCGTCTCTTACCCATCGAGACTAGCCTTTGAGTATTGCCGGCAACGTGACTTGTGCACATTAGTGTTCATACTTGCCATAGCATACATACCATCATCGTGTTGCATATCTTGGTATCATCTCTTGTGTCACAAAGTTGTCATCGCACACACAATTGCTATCTTGGTTCGTGAAGCATTGCATGAGAAAAGAGCTCAAACAATAAAGAGGCAACCAAGCTTTTAAGCAAAAGAGGAAAGATAAGCAAAGAGCTTATAAGCTAGAACCATAGCATCATACAACATTAAGATTGTCATAATCGATCATCTTGGATCAAAGCATAGGAACATCATACATATAGCATACTTGGGATAGAAGTTGTTACTTTTTTGCTTAGTAGGTTGTGCACAGGTTCGTATCTACCTATTGTGCAATCGTGCTAGCATCTATCTAGTGTTGTGCAATAAGAGCATCTTGTTGGATTCCACATTTTGTCTCACCCTTGGTTGCATAACCCCACCTTATCTATTTGTGTGTGTGTTTCCGTGTACCATATCTTGCTATTGGTACTTGTTGCATTTGCAAATTTGTGAATCTTTTCCAGCATTATTGGGTCTCACTTACAATTGCATCAAATTTTGTGCCACCATCCTAACCGAGCTCCACCATAAGCTTTTACTTGTGTAGGTGTGAGAACCGACAAGAATTGGTACCAATTGTGCTATTTCCTTGCTACACATTGGAGTGATCTTTGATCCATTTTCAACATAAGTCAAGGTACATTTGGTATTGGTTCTTCTTTTTCTCCCACTCACATATCTTTGTTTGGAATGATGGATATGCCAAGTACTTCTACCAACCCACTCTTCTTGGAGCAAGACAACGACACGTCCTCCTACGTCACCAAGACTCAACTATTTGGTGCACACCGAGCTTTGCATCAAGAACAACTTGCTTTGGGCGATCACATCGACAATCTCGCCATTGACCTACGACAAGCTAGGCAATGTACAAGAGACTATTTCGACACATCCATGAGTTCCCTCAAAGAAGATATCTGAACCATGATGGTCCGCTCTTCTACAACTTCGTCCTCTTCAAGACGGAGCCGCTCAAGTCGACACTCCGACGACACTATCTCCGGTTCAAGTACACCGACATCGAGCACTCTTCGTCGTGCCGCGCGTCAAGACCGTCAAGCCAACCGCAATCCTCTACACGACACCGACTCTCAAGAGCATCGATATCGTCAAAACCAAGCTGCATTCGCACAAGCACAAGAACGGCAACGCCAACGACAACAATAACAAGAGGAGCGAGCGCGACAACATCAAGATGCTCAAGACGCCGAGGCGCAACATCAAGAACAACAACTACGTGAAGCTCAAGCACTTGAAGCGCAACGTGCCCTTCATGACTCAAGTCGTGCCGTAGCCAATCAAGGCCGACAAGCTCGACTACATCAAGAAGCACTTCGCGACGAAGCTCAAGATAGAATTTACCAAGCACGTGTGCATCGACAAGCTCCTTGTCAAGATCAACAAGCTCCTCGTCAAGATAGACAAGCTCATCCTCAAGCGAGACAAGAACGTCAAGTCCATCAAGAGCAAGAAGACAATGGACCCCGTCCTCGCCATGAGCAACATGAGGTTGACAACCCTCCTCGCCAAGAGCAACATGATGTCGACAACCCTCCTCGCCAAGAGAAACATGAGGAAGACAACCCTCCTCACCAAGAGCAACATGAGATTGCCAATCCTCACCGACATGGGAGTCATCATCCCCGACCCCAACACAATGAAGAGCAACGTCATGGCAAGCTAAAGTTCACCATGCCCAAGTTTACCGGAAGCAATGACCCCGAAGAGTACATATCATGGGCATTGAAGGTTGACAAAATCTTCCGCTTGCACAACTACGAAGAAGAGAAGAAGATCGCAATGGCATCCCTCAAATTCCAAGACTACGTCCTCATTTGGTGGGAACAAGTCATGGAGCGCCGAGCGGCAAGAGGTGAGCCACCCATCACCACTTGGACACAAATGAAGGATGTCATGAGAGCACGATTCGTGCCAAACTACTACAACCGCGACCTCTTCAAGAAACTCCAACAACTCAAGCAAGGTACCAAGAGTGTTGAAGAGTACTACAAAGAAATGGAGATTGCCATGATACGAGCCAATGTCAAAGAAGATGATGAGCAAACTATGGCATGTTTCTTGAATGGACTCAATCACCCTATCAAGAAGATTGCCGACTTCCAACCATACTCGAACCTCATCCAGCTAGTGCATCAAGATACCAAAGCGGAACGGCAAGTACACGACGACTTCAAGTATGCCAAGTTCTCACCCAAGTCCTACGGCTTCTCCAACAATCGAGCTTCGACGACTCCAACACCTTCTACCTCAACCAAGCCATCTACAAGCAACAGCGACAAGTCAAGTTACAAGAAAACTTCGACAAGCTCAAGTCATCCTCCTTCTACAAGCAACTTCAAGCTAAAAGCTTCATCATCATCTACTCCAACCGATGAGACCATCAAGACAAGTTCCATCAAATGTTTCACATGCGGAGGCCGAGGCCAAAAGTCCTTCGAGTGCACAAACAAGCGCACCATGATCCTCAACAACGACGGAACCTACGACTCCATGAGTGAAGGAGAAATGGAAGCCCTTGAGCAAGTGGCCATGCACCGATAAGCGAACAACGAAGCGAAGATGATCAAGTCTTTTGTGATGAAGATTCAAGTACCGCTATTGTTGTCTCCAAGGTCTTGACTCTTCAACATCAACAAGACGAAGATCAAAGATGCCATATCTTCCACACAAAGGCCGGCATCAATGGACGTTCCGTCAAGGTCATCATCGATGGAGGTAGTTGCCATAACTTAGCAAGTGAAGAACTATGCTACAAACTCCAATTGGTCAAGATGAAGCACCCTCACCCCTACAAGGTTCAATGGCTAAGCGACACCGGCACCATCCAAGTCGAGCATAGGGTACAAGTCTCTTTCAAGATCGGTGCCTATGAAGACACTTTGGAATGTGATGTCCTTCCGATGACCGTTTGCCACCTCCTTCTTGGACGGCCATGGCAATTTGACCGAGGTGTCATTCACAATGGGCGTACAAATCACTATAGCTTCAAGATAAAAGGGAAGGTGTTTGTGGTACGTCCTATGTCTCCAACCCAAGTGCTCGCCGACAAGCAAAACAACCATCGTGGAGAAAATAGTGACAGAGTGAACCACCAAAAAGAGAGTGAGCGCCACAAGCCCAAATTGAGTGCCTCCATGATGAGCGACGAGAAAAACTTAGTTCTCTTTGCCACAAAACGTGAGACAAGATAAGTGTGTGAGAACCCATCAAGTGTCCTACACGATGTCCTATTGTGCAAGGACGAGGCACCAAAAACTAACAACTCTCACAATGTACCTTTGGTGTTATCTTCCTTATTGCAGGAATTCCAAGATGTTTTCCCCGATGATCTACCTCCGGGTCTACCTCCTCTACGAGGCATTGAGCACCGAATCGACCTCATCCCTGGAGCACCCCTACCTAACAAAGCTCCCTACCGCGTCAATCCCGAAGAAACCAAAGAAATACAAAGGCAAGTAAAGCATCTCATAGACCATGGACATGTGCGTGAAAGTTTGAGTCATTGTGCCGTACCGGTCATTCTTGTGCCCAAAACGAGACGGTAGCTTTCGCATGTGTTCCGATTGTAGACCTATCAATGCTATCACCGTTCGATATAGGTACCCCATTCCATGCCTTGATGATATGCTTGATGAACTTAGTGGTGCCACTATCTTTTCCAAAATTGATCTTAAAAGTGGTTACTATCAAATCCGCATACAAGAGGGTGATGAATGGAAGACCGCTTTCAAAACAAAGTTTGGTCTATATGAGTGGTTAGTCATGCCTAAGGGTTTATCGGAAGCACCTGGTACTTTCATGCGCCTTATGCATTACGTGTTTCGCCCTTACATTGGTGAATTTGTTGTTGTCTACTTTGATGATATCCTTGTGTTTAGCAAATCTCTCAAAGAACATGTCACCCACCTTCGCACCGTCCTACAAACTCTTCGAAAAGAGCAACTTTATGCTAATATGGAAAAATGCCTATTTGGTGTTGATAAGCTTGTTTTCTTGGGTTTCGTAGTATTCTCTAAGGGTGTTCATGTTGATGAATCTAAGATCAATGCTATTAAAACTTGGCCCCAACCAACCAATTTGCAACAAGTGCGTAGTTTTCTTGGTTTAGCCGGTTTCTACCATAGATTTGTGAAGGATTTTAGCACCATTGCTTCACCTTTGCATGCTTTGAGTAAGAAAAATGCACCGTTTGTTTGGGGAACATCCCAAGATATTGCTTTCAATGAGCTTAAGAATTTTCTTACTCATGCTCCCGTGCTTGCATTACCCAACTTTGACAAACCTTTCAAAATTCATTGCAATGCAATGGTAATGGCATAGGAGGTGTGTTAACGCAAGAGAAGCGCCCCATTGCATACTTTAGTAAGAAACTCTCTGGAGCGCAACTCAATTATCCCATCTATCACAAAGAGCTATATGCTTTAGTGCGAGTTTTGCGTGAATGGGAACATTACCTTCGCCCTCATGAGTTCATCATCCATACCGACCATGAAACCCTTAAATACCTTAAGGGTCAAACTAAGTTGAACAAGCGTCATGCTAAGTGGAGTGAATTTATTGAGTCATTTCCGTATGTCATCAAGTACATTAAAGGTAAGGAAAATGTTGTGGCGGATGCGCTTTCCCGTATATGCATGCTTGTTACTCAACTTGAATTGAATGTCATTAGTTTTGAGCACATAAAAGACTTGTATGAGCATGATCCTACATTTGCTATTCCTTATGCCAAGTGTTTGACGCATACTTCTTGGGATCAATACTACATCAAAGATGGACATCTTATGAGAGCTAACAAACTTTGCATCCCCGAGTCCTCTCTTCGCTTGTTGCTTTTGCAAGAATCTCATGGAGGCGGACTAATGGAACATTTTGGACGCGACAAGACATTCGCCACGCTCTCCAAGAACTACTTTTGGCAGAAAAGTATATCACAAGCAAGGCAGATATTTGGACATCCCTTCTTCTTTGAAGTTATGCTCACAGTTGCTTGGAATATCTGGATTCTGAGAAATGGGAGAACTTTCAGGGGAGTTCTGGCTACTTTTGCTGCCTGGAGGGGCAGCTTTGTACATGATATTCTTCTCCTGTCACATAGGTTTAAGGATAGCTTGAAGTCTAGGCTTGTAGATTGGGTTAACTCCCTCATATAATTGTAAGTTCTTCTTATCCTTTAGCTTAGGATTGTAATATTTTTTCCTCTTTCTGTACAGTTTGCTTTCTTGAGACTGCAATAAAGGGCTGTGGGGTTTTTACCCTACAGTAATTATTCAAAAAAAGAACTACTTTTGGCCTAAGATGTTTCGCGACGTCAATCGCTTCACCAACCGATGCTCTACATGTCGCAAAGCTAAGTATAAAGCCCAATCTCATGGCCTCTATATGCCACTTCCAATTCCATATCAACCATGGGAAGATATTAGTATGGACTTTGTGCTTGGTTTGCCTAGAACTCGAAATGGCAAGGATTCCGTTTTTGTTGTTGTGGACCGATTCTCCAAAATGGCTCATTTCATTCCTTGCAACAAGACAGACGATGCTTCGCATGTTGCAAATTTGTTTTGTAGGGAAATCTTGCGCCTTCATGGAGTGCCAAAGACGATTGTCTCGCACCGCGACGTCAAGTTCTTGAGTTACTTTTGGAAGGCCTTGTGCGCCAAGCTCAGAATCAAGCTCTTGTTCTCTTCGGCATACCATACACAAACCGATGGCCAAATGGAGGTGACCAACCGCACGCTCTCCACTCTACTACGCATGGTGATAAAGAAGAACATCAAGGAGTGGGAGGAGTGCCTACCTATCGCCGAGTACGCCTACAATCGTGCAAGGCATTCGATTACCGGCAAGTCCCCCTTCGAGGCCGTCTATGGCTTCAACCCATTGTCACCATTGGATATCCTACCTCTACCGCTACAAGAGCGCACAAACATGGACGCGAGTGCCCGAGTCAACTTCCTCAAGAAGATGCATGAAGATACAAGGAACACCATTGAGCGCCAAGTACAATGACTCGCAACCAAGCTCAACGTCAACAAGCAACCCATGATGTTCCATGTTGGAGATCTTGTGTGGCTACACCTTCGCAAGGATCGCTTCCCCAATGAATGCAAGTCCAAGCTACTACCCCGAGTAGATGGACCCTTCAAGGTGCTCGCACACTACAACGACAACACATACAAGATCGACCTCCCACGCGACAAGTACTCCGTGAGCGACATCTTCAACATCAAAGATCTCTCCCCGTACCATGGTGATGAGGATTTCGATCCGAGGTCGGATCTTTCCCAAGGGAGGGGAGATGATGCGGAGCATCCCATGATCATTCCCATGGACCTACAACCGTATCATCAAGAGCCAATGCAAGAGGACCTATGACACGAGCACGAGCTAGAGCCCTCGAGAACGAGGTGACTTCCTTCCTTAGTGATATCACATATGATCCACTCGAGACATGACTACTACCTAAGTTCGATATGCTATGCATGATTAGGTGTCAAGAGGAACCTCCTGAGGATGCACGTGAAGACGGACAAGCCGCCAAGGTCACGGATGAAGAGAACTATCGGCGTTCTGGGAACGTGGGTCCCCAGACTTGCCTGCCTGCGGCCCAGCACGGCCCATCTTCATTAACACAAGACTCAAGACCCTCGCGAGGGGCCAAGCCTCGCGGGGCGGATGACACGGAGCTTCCTAAGGCGCGGCCTCACCAGGCTGGCTCACGAGGAGGCGGAGAGATCAAGGCGGGGTACCTCACGAGGTGCCCATGACGCAAGCATGACGACCAAGGGTGCCAGGCGGGCGCCAGCCCGCGCAGCGTCTCCCTTTCCTCTTTGGTGCAAAGGAGGCAAGCGCAGGCGAGAGGATCAAGCAAAGGCATCCATTTCGGTGCAACGAGACCAAGACCAGTCCAACGGTGGGAAGGAGGTCATCGTGGAGCCCAGAACGGCGTCACCACAGAGCCTTAGGCAGGCGAGGACCAACTTTAGTCAGGATAAGTGTACCAGATGTTCCCCCTCAAAACGGCCAATTGTTGGAGCACTTCCCGCTCAATATTTGGGAACAGGCCCAGGGGCGTTGCCTATAAATAGGACTAGCCACCCCCAGGGCAGAAGGACCGGGCAACCGTGCATCTAGACATCCAGAGATCGAGGGGACGAGATCATCAGATCATCAGGCAGCAAAGAGAGAGAGAGACAGAGAGAGAGAGAGAGAGAGAGAGAGAGAGAGAGAGAGAAGGGCGGCTGAACTCCTCCTAGCAGTTCATCGTCCTTGCTAAGAGCAGACCCTCGCAAGGCTGTTCTCCCTTGTACTGTACATCTTCATCAGCCCAAGAGGCAATCCACCCATCACAAACTAGAGTAGGGTATTACACCACAATGGTGGCCCGAACTAGTATAAACCTCGTGTCTCTTGTGCTGTTCTTTCGGTAGTCTAGATCTTTGCGAGACGGAGAGGTAGAAGGCAAAGTCCCCGCACGCACCCCAGAGTTCGAACCTCAAGGGTCTGCCAGAACCCGAAATCCAACATTTGGCGCGCCGGGTAGGGGTGCGCCGGAATCCACCCTTCTACCACTTCGCGTCTCGTCGCATTGTCATCACCATGCCCAGCGACCAGGCGGGCGACCAAGTTCCGTGGGCAGCATGGCCCGCCCGCGCAGCGCCGCTCGCCTCGGGCGACCCCGCGCCCTAGGCAGCTCATGGTCCGCAGGGCGCTGCGGGCCGCGGGCGGCGCGGACAGGCTTCAACAACTCTTACGCCACGGCAAGCGCGGTCGGCAGCAAGGGCCTCCAATCACGCCGCGACCACGACACCGTACACCCGCCGAGAGCAGGCGAACTCGAGGGCCGCGCTCACGGTGGCCCGAGAGCTGCTGTAGTGTAGGCTGCTGGAAGGCGGTCGCGACGTGCTGCTAGAGCGCGTTGCCGAGCTCCTGGGCTTTGCCGCTTCGGGGGCTCACCCCTTTTGCATCCAGCTCCCGTCTCAAGCCCAGGGCGGCACGCGCGGGGGCCCCCCGCGCGCCCGCGGGCCCCAAGGCTACTCCAACACCAGTGAAGCCGTCGGCACCAGACTGGCGGTGGCGCTACCCCCTCCCCCAGCGCGTGAAGGAGAGGGACTCGACGCAGCCCACGGTGCAAGTGGGCAGCCGCGCTACCACCCCATGGTGGGCACGTCAAGCAGAGCCGCATGGCACACGGAGCACTACGGCATAACCTTCGGAGTGGCAGCGCCAGAAGAATACGTGCCCCACATGATGGACCGAGGGCACGCCCACGAGGGCGAACAAGGCTCGCTCCTCAGCCCGAGCTGGGGAGACGAGACACCAGAAGTTGAGCCCTTCCAGGAGCCCCGAGATGGTTCCACCGACCACACTGGAGGCGGCGATTATCGGGTACCACTAATTCCTCAGGAGCAGGCGTACGCTAACCATAGATCGCAGGAGGTGCAGGTCGCCACGGCAAGCAGCTGCCCCGTTCCCGCAGTCTCCTACCCCTCGGGAGGAGGGTGCAGGGGGCTGCAGGAGAGGGGCAGAGATCCGACGTCACCGTCGCAGCGTTTGGAGCAAGGCGTTCTCAGGAGGTAGGCCCTCCGCTGGGGAGGAGCCTAAGGGCCTGCCCCTGGCGGAGGACCAGTGGTCGTCGGGGGAACCGCTGGCGACCGCTCTACCCCACCGGTGGTGTCCTGGTTTCCGGTCGTCGTTGGTGGCACTAGAGTATGGCGCAAGGCGGGACCCTCGTCGGGCGATATGAAGCAAGGCCGGTACCTGTGAAGAAGGCCCAGTGCCTGTGAAGCTCGCCGCCCAGTGACACTCTCATGTAATAATGAAAGGGGTTGTACACGCCCCAGAGTCTCAGGGGTGCCGGCCTCAGGCCCTGGGGCTCCCTCCCATGCCCAGTGGACAACACTTAGCTCCGCGCTGGTGAGAAGACGTCCAAGACTAGATTAGGTGCCGGACCCGGCCTTTTGTTTGCTTTCATCGCCTTTTCCCTTGATTGTAACTTTTCCCCGTTGGATTTGAGTTGGATTCGAATTTGAGATTTGCGTGTGTTCGGGGAAGGGGTGCTTAGTCTTGTTCAAGCCATTTCTCGCGTTCAAGTTACCACTTCACCACAGCTGCCTCCCCTCGCAAGCCCCTCGCGAGTCGGGCCGGGCCTAGCTCGTGCGCAACCCAAACTGCCGCTGTCGCCCCCCCCCCCCCCCCCGGGAGGATTTTTTTGGTGCATGTGGAGGTTGTCCTTTAAGGAAAAGGCCCGGAGCCTGTGAAGAAGGCGAATGCCTGTGAAGCTATCGCGTTTAGGAAAAGGCTCGGAGCCTATGAAGAAGGCGAATGCCTGTGAAGCTATCGCGTTTAGGAAAAGGCCCGGAGCCTGTGAAGCTATCGCGTTTAGGAAAAGGCCCGGAGCCTGTGAAGAAGGTGAATGCCGGTGAAGCTATTGTGTTTAGGAAAAGGCCCGGAGCCTGTGAAGAAGGCGAATGCCTGTGAAGTTATCGCATTTAGGAAAAGGCCCGGAGCCTGTGAAGAAGGCGACTGCCTGTGAAGCTGTCGCGCTCATAAAAAGGCCTTGAGCCTGTGAAGAAGGCCAACGCTTGTGAAGCTCCCTGCTAGCGACATTCTCGCACCCTACGGATTCAACTAGAAGGCACCCAAGACATCGCGTCCTTCCACGGGCTGCCTCAGGGCCTACGCGAAACAAAGGTAAACTAGCCCACCACTGGCCGCGGGCGCTCGCGCTATGTAACAGCTGCTAATACGATGAACCAAGGTTTTACATAAGGGGGCTCCCCCTTTCAAAATGCTCTCACATCCATCAGGTCAAAAACCTAAGTTCTATTTATGCAGGGTAAAAAAGACACGAGCGATGCATACTCAGTCAGACAAATCCCCCAATGCGTCCTCAGGAGCACCTCCCGAGCCGTCGCTGGCGTCGCTGAACTCGCCGTCGTTGTCTGCATCGCCACCAGCGGCGCCAGGGTCGTTCACCACGCCGCCCTCGTCAGCCGCCACGATCACGTCGTCGTTGTCCAAAGTGAAGGCCCTGATAAGAGCGTCCACGTTGTCTTCCACCCAGTGCGCCAGGTCGTCTCGGATGGCCTGGGGGACTGGGGCGATAGCGGCGTCAAAGTCGAAGTGGCGATCCATGTTCCGGAGATGACTGAAGACACGGGAGAAGGCGTGCCCGAGCAGGGCGCGACTCCTCTCCTCCACCAATCTGTCGGCCCTGACTGACCGCGCCTCCAGCTGCGTCACCACGGCGGTGAAGAACTGAAGGTTGCCAGCATAGTTGATTGTGTGCGGCTCTCCGACAGCCGCGTCGCAGATGTTGCCCAAGGCTGTGTTAGCCCTCTCCCGGAGCATGGCGAGCATGGGGCCATGCACGTGCTCCAAGACCTGCCGTTGGCGTATCTCATCAGCGTTCTGGCGTGCAACGGCCTCAGCACCCTCCACCCGTTGGCGTAGATGGAGCACCTCGCTTGGGAGGTGGCTAACTCACCTTGCGCTGCCTCAAGGGAGGCCCGGGAAGCGTCGGCCCGCCGCGTCGCCTCCTCCCGCTTGGCCCTCAAGGCCGCGGTCCTCCCCTCAGCCTTGGCCCGGATCAACTCAAACCTCCCCTCAAACTCGCGCTCGAGGTCTTGGCACGCCATCGCCACCCGACGATCAACCTCCTCCAGGACACGAGCTTCCCATGCAGCGACATCGTCTTCCGCCTGCGCCACCAAGCGCTCCCTCGTCTCCAGCCGCTCGTACTCGCGAGTGCGTTCGGCGGCTTCCAAGGTCAGCGCCTCTTCGCGCTTCTGGAGCTTGGTTGGGTCGCCAGAAGCCACCTTCATCGATGCGAGGGCCGCCTCGGGTAGCTCCATTTGCTCTTCCAGTGAGTGGCTCCAGGCCAGGAGCTCACGAGCCCGCTCCTCCGCAGCCTCTCGCCGACGGTCAGCTCCTCGGGCCTCCTCGATAGCCTGGGATCGGGCCACCCGAGAGGCCTCTAGCGACGCCTTCGCCTCTGCATCATCGAGATCACGTTGTTGGAGCGTGAGGGCGATGGCGGCCTCCGGCTCGCGCCTTCCTGCGGCCAGGCGCAGGCCCTCGGCCTCCAGGCGCGCGTCTTCGTCAGCGAGTTCCTCCCCAAGCAGGTCCACCGCACCAGTCGCCCTTTGGAGGAACCCTTGGCGACGAGCACGGCGCTCCCGAGCGCGCTTGAGCACGTCTTCCACACCATCATCTGCCCCAAGCAAGCGCCGGGAGCCACGAATCATCGCTCCCGCTCCGGGCAGGGGGCTGGGGGCTGGCGCCCTCGCGACGGCCGGGCGCGCCGTGCCAGAAGCCCGGCCTGGAGCCAGCCCGTCTCCAGGAGAGGGGCGCAGGGAGCGCCTCAACCAGTCGCAGTCCACGACCAGACGAGAAGCCCATGGCAGGCTGGCTATACCCCGAGAGGGCCCATGAAGGAAAATCGCGGGGAGTAAAGGGTCGCAGTGCGCTTCGGGACGGTCCACCCCGTCAGTCGCCCTTACCACAAGAGCAGTGCTGCTCGGAGCACTTGAGGGCAGTGGAGGAGGCGAAGCCGAAGGAGGCGGCACCTCAGCAACTTCCGCTAGCTCGGCCGAAAGAGGCCTGCGGGGCAAGGGTCAGTAACAGCAACAAGAGAATCAAAAGCCAGGAAAGGAGAAGACTTACTCGTTAGTGGCGAAGTACTTCCTGCGCTTCAGCAAGCGGCAAGAGAAGTCATCACCCAGGGCCTCCCTTTTCCTCCGGAGGGCCTCAAAGTCCATGCGGAAGCGGCCCAAGAGAAGAGCACAAGGATCAGCCCGCGACGAAGACGGAGCATCCAAGCGGTTCGCGTCAGGAGCGCCTGCCTGACGCATGCTGCTGATCGCCTCGCCGGAAGACGCGGCCGGGGCCTCAGGGGCCTCAGCCCCAGGTGCTGGGAGCGGCTGCTCGGCACCCTCAGCCTCAGCGACACGGGTCCCGGGGGCTGCTCCCTCGAGAGCATCACTCAGCGTTATCGCCTCATCAGGAGCCCCCACGGCCTCTGGCGCCTCATGCCTCCCTGCTTCGCCACTTGAGGAAGAGTCGCCTTGGTCGACTGGGAGAGCAGTCACCACCACTGGGTTCTCGCGAGGTCCCTGGAGCCCAGCGGGGCGCAGTCCCCATTCATCAAAGATAGGCATCTGCTTCACGAAGTCATCCCTGTTCTAGCAGAGGTACAGCAGAGCCCCTCCCCACTGGATGCTGCCCGGATTGGGGTCGCCTGTCAGGATCAAGAGCACTGTCCTCAGCGCCTCAGGCGTCAGGTATTCTTCCTGGAGCCTCATGCGGTCACCATGCCCACTGAAGGCCCACATTCGGCGGGAGTGGCGCTGGAGGGGGGCAATGCGGCGCGACAGGAACTCCTTCACCACCTTGGGCGCTATCACACCGATCGACTTCAAGCACCCGAAGTGGTGCCAGACAAAAGCAAGCCGGGGGCTCTCGAGCGTCTCCTGGCCCCAACTCGAATTAGGGACAGCAGGCGAGGTTGGCTTCGACAGCAGGGGCTGGGCACGCCGACATCAACATATAGCCACCGCTCGCGGAACCCAACCGAAGGCGAAGGAAGCGTGAAGTCGATCCCCGAGGCCGCAGTCTCAGGCGCGGCGACGAAGTTCACACACGCCGAGCATTGGGTAGGGTCGGCGAGGCACAGAGAGAAGAAGTGGTGCAGCAAGGCAACGGAAGGAGAGATGCCCATCATTGCCTCGCAAACGAAGGCAAAGACCGAAAGAAGGGTGATGGATTCAGGACCCAAATGCATCATATGAATCTGGTAATGGGAGAGGACGGCCTTGAAGAAATCAGAAAAGGGAGGAACCAGACCCGCCCACAGGGCGTCAGCAAAATAATGGACCTCAGTGATTATCCTGTCTGTGGGGAAGTGAGACGTAGGCCAGGCCGTCGTCCTTCCGCACTCGTTGAAGATGGTGGCCAGAGCCGAGCTGAGCTTGCCCAGGCACTCTAGGTTGAGTATGATCGACCGGCCGACGGCGGGGGCCACCGATGGCGGCGAGCAAGGCGGAGGCGTGGGCTTCTTCCCTCTCTGCTTCTTCGTCGGAGCCATGGCGATGGGGAGGAGAGGGAAGATTCGAGATTGGATTGGGAGCGGAAGCTGGCGTTCGAAGGGAGAAAGAGTTGAGGACGCTCGAGCGACAGAAAGGGGAGCGGCTGTGTACAACTACAAATCTGCCTAGCAAGGCGCAAGTTAAGGGGGCGTGGGGGAACAGTGCCGCCCACGTCCAATCAACCGCCACGCGGCGCCCGAGGCCGTATGCTTTTACGGCCCGCGGCGCTTCGCCCTTGCCCTTTCGCCTCTCAGCACGGCCAAGCCCGGGCGCGCCTTGGGCCCGGGGGCTACTGTCGGTGTTCTGGGAACGGGGGTCCCCAGACTTGCCTGCCTGCGGCCTGTGGCGTGGCTTAAAGGGGGTCCAGCACGGCCCATCTTCATTAACACAAGACTCAAGACCCTCGCGAGGGGCCAAGCCTCACAGGGCGGACGACACGGAGCTTCCTAAGGCGCGGCCTCACCAGGCTGGCTCACGAGGAGGCGGAGAGATCAGGGCGGATACCTCACGAGGTGCCCATGACGCAAGCCATGACGACCAAGGGTGCCAGGCGGGCGCCACCCCGCGCAGCATCTCCCTTTCCTCTTTGGTGCAAAGGGGGCAAGCGCAGGTGAGAGGATCAAGCAAATGCATACATTTCGGTGCAACAAGACCAAGACCAGTCCAACGGTGGGAAGGAGGTCATCATGGAGCCCAGAACGGCGTCACCACAGAGCCTTTGCCAGGCGAGGACCAACTTTAGTCAGGATAAGTGTACCAGATGTTCCCCTTCAAAACGGCCAATTGTTGGCGCCCTTCCCGCTCAATATTTGGGAAGAGGCCCAGGGCCTTTGCCTATAAATAGGACTAGCCACCCCCAGGGTAGAAGGACCAGGAAACCGTGCATCTAGACATCCAGAGATCGAGGGGATGAGATCTTCAGATCATAAGGCAGCAAAGAGAGAGAGAGAGAGAAGGGCGGCTGAACTCCTCCTAGTAGTTCATCGACCTAGCTAAGAGCAGACCCTCGCGAGGCTGTTCTCCCTTGTACTGTTCATCTTCATCAGCCCAAGAGGCCATCCACCCACCACAAACTAGAGTAGGGTATTACACCACAATGGTGGTCCGAACTAGTATAAACCTCGTGTCTCTTGTGATGTTCTTTCGGTAGTCTAGATCTTTGCGAGACGGAGAGGTAGAAGGCGAAGTTCCCGCGCGCACCCCAGAGTTCGAACCTCAAGGGTCTTCCGGAACCCGAAATCCGACAAGAACCGCCGGAAGGAGAAGAACACACACTACTAGAAAAAGGGCTATAGATGGGATTGACACTAATGGCGCACCAGATAAGAGGTGCGCCATTAGTATATACTAATGGCGCACCACCTTCTGATACGCCATTAGTGTTGAAACTACTAATGGCGCACCTGTCCTAGAGTGCGCCATTAGTATCAAAAAAATTGAACTAGTGCACCTGTCCGAACATACTAATGGCGCATCCAGACACAATGCGCCATTACTAGTTGTAACTAGTAATGGCGCACCAGTCCCAGAGTGCACCACTAATGTTGTTTTTTAATTATATTTTTTATTCCTTTTGTTGCAAAACTACTAATGGCGCACTCTTTCACCGTGCGCCATTACTAGTTCAAACTAGTAATGGCGCATTGTGGAACAGTGCGCCAGTAGTATGTTTTTTTTTTGCAAAACTACTAATGGCGCATCAGATGTAGGTGCGCCATTAGTAACCTGGATTACTAATGGCGCATTTATTGCTGGTGCGCCATTAGTAAGTGGGCAGCAACAAGATATTTTGGGCAGCCTCTCCTACCCACACTCACTTTCTCCCCACTTCATTCTCTCCACCTCCTCCTTGTCTCGGGTGCCTCCTCTTTTTCACCTCATTTCCACCATAGATTCATTCAAATTAAGTGGTTAAATTACCTTGTTTTGATAGGTAAGTAAGGGGGGAAGCTATATTTATGTTGTTCTCCCTACAACAATGTGCACATGCACTTTTTAAGGCCTAGCTAGATCTATGTATGTTCGTGGTGTTGCATATGTGTTTGTGTTTGGAGGTGTACCGGTATTTGAAATGCGATAGTTGCCAATATTTTGCCGGAATGTTGATTCATTTCTGTTTCGGCGATAATTTTGGCATTAAGAATTATTTTTGGTCCTATTTTTAGGGAAAGTCATGCCAAATTTTTTCTTGGTTCTAAAATATCGTTTTGCTCTACCCCGCAAGCGACCATGGTCCGCACGATGACCGAAGGCATCGTGAATAGGTTTTTGAGGTCCGCGAAGGCTGAGATGCTTCAAAAGAACGAGACGATGATAAGATGTCCGTGTCGAAGATGCAAGCTGGAGAGCCTTATTGCGGACCCGGATTCCGGGCAGGTGCGGGACCACCTGCTCTTGCGTGGTTTCATGGATGGCTATCGGTGGAAAGGTGATGAAGATGACTACGAAGTCGTCCATGGGGGCCGGGCAAGAAATGAGGAAGGGCAGCAAGACAACCACCGCGACTCGGGCGGGCGAGAAGACGAAGAATCCCCAGGAGATGATCACGATGGTGATGCTGTACACAGTCATCATGTAGAAGATGCGGGACATGATGATGAGGAAGATGCTGGAGCAGACGACGGGCATGATCATGAAGATGATGATGCCGGCGGAGCAGACGACGGTGGACCATCGATGGGCTGGGTGCAGGACCCTTATATTCAAGAGCTGCTTCTCAAGCAGACGGATAACGCAAGAGCTGCCGCCTGAGAGAAAGCCAAGGTGGATCAACTTGAGTTAGACGCGGTTACTCCATTGTATGAAGGATGCAGGCCCGAGGATACCCGCCTGAAAGTAACGCTCATGGCTCTGGAGATGAAGGTAAAACACAAAATGACCGACGCATGCTTCGACGAGAACATGTCATTCTGGCACGAACGTCTTCCAAAGGGGAACAAGTGCCCGACCAGTTTGGAGGAGGCGAAGAAAATCGTGTGTCCTCTGGATTTACCGCACGTGAAATACCATGTGTGCATGAACAATTGCATCATTTATCAGGACGAGCACGCGGAGTCTACCATATGTCCGGTGTGCGGCGTCACTCGATACAAGAAGAGGAAGAAAGCTCCTCGAAAAGTGGTGTGGTACTTTCTGATCACTCCTCGTCTGCAGCGGTATTTCGCAGATCCTAAGGTAGCAAAGCTCCTGCGTTGGCACGCAGATAGGGATGAGAAGAAGCGAGAAGATGACGCAAATGATCCAGAGATAGATAAAAAAGACAAGATGCTGAGTCACCCTAAGGATGCGAGCCAGTGGCAAGCGTTGAATTTTGAATACCCAGAATTTGGGAAGGATCCAAGGAACATCATGCTGGGCGCGAGCACCGATGGAGTCAATCCGTTTGGCAGCCAGAGAAGCACACATAGCACCTGGCCTGTGTTTGTGTGGATGTACAACCTTCCCCCCTGGTTGTGCATGAAGAGGAAGTACATTCACATGAGTATGCTAATTGAAGGGCCGAAACAACCAGGGAACGACATCAATCTGTATCTGGGGCTGCTAAAGGAGGAGCTAGACACGCTGTGGAAAACGCCAGCCAATACGTGGGACGCCGCAGAGAAAGAATATTTCCCTATGAGAGCCGCACTGCTCACGACGGTGCACGACTATCTCGGTTACGGATATCTCGCGGGGCAGGTAGTCCACGGATTTTCTGGATGCATAAGGTGCATGGATGACACAACGTATCGCCAGCTAGATAGAGATCCCGGGTCTTCGAAAACCGTGTTCATGGGACATCGAAGGTGGCTTCGCGACGATGACCCGTGGAGGAAACGCAAGGATCTGTTCGATGGTGAAACCGAACCCCGAAAATGCCCGTGTACGAGGAGCGGCGAGGAAATAGACAAGCTGTTGAAAAATTGGAAAGACTGCCCACTGCCGGGAGAGAAGCAAAAGGCGCCAGAGCCGGGAAAGAAGCGAAAGGCGCCAGAGCCGCTGCTGAAGGTATGGAAAATGGGGTCTGTTTTCTGGGACTTGCCGTACTGGAAAATCCACCGTGTGCCTCACAGCCTTGATGTCATGCATATCACGAAGAACGTGTGCGAGAGTCTGCTTGGTACCCTGCTCAACATGCCAGAGAGGACCAAAGATGGGTCGAAAGCAAGGGCAGACTTGAAATCAATGGGCATCAGACAGGAGCTTCACGCTATATATGATGATGATGATGATGATGATGATGATGTGGCGAAGCAGGACACAGAAAGTCGTCGCAAAGGCAAAAAGGCCAAGAAGACCGGAAATGACTACCCTCCCGCGTGCTTCACTCTAAGTCAGGAGGAGATCGGGCAGTTTTTCACCTGCCTCCTAGGAGTAAAACTTCCTTACGGTTACGCGGGGAAGATAAGCAGATACCTAGACCCAGCGAAGCAGAAGTTCATCGGGATGAAGTCTCACGACTGTCACGTGCTGATGACGCAGATACTTCCAGTTGCAATCCGTGGGATCATGGACGCGCACGTCCGTGAAATGCTATTTGGCCTATGCAACTTCTTCGACGTCATCTCTCGGAAGTCGATTGGCGTGAGGCAACTCAGAAGGCTACAGGAAGAGATCGTGGTGATACTATGCGAGCTTGAGATGTACTTCCTGCCCGCATTCTTCGACGTTGTGGTGCATCTGCTAGTCCATATAGTGGAGGATATCATCCAACTCGAGCCGACGTTCCTGCACAGCATGATGCCGTTCGAAAGGATGAATGGTGTCATCAAAGGATACGTTCGCAACATGTCACGTCCAGAGGGAAGCATAGCCAGGGGCTTTCTGACCGAAGAGTGCATCTCCTACTGCACGGATTATCTAGGCATCGAGAACCCCGTTGGTCTGCCCGTCCACAGGCACCTCGGCAGGCTCGCTGGATGTGGTCACCGTGAGGGTCGCCGCGAAATGTATGTCGACTTCGAGGGTCGACTCGCCGACTTTGAAAGAGCAAACCTAGTCGCGCTACAACACATAGACGTGGTCGATCCTTGGGTGGTAGAGCACAAAACCTTTATTAAGAAGACGTACAATGACCGAGGCCAACAGAGGACGGACGGAGATATACTCAAAGAGCACAACTCATGTTTCACGCGTTGGTTCGAGCAGAAGCTTCTGTCGTACCCTTTACATGAGGATTCTTCCGCGGAAGAAAAACTCATATTCGCCTTGTCACAGGGCGCCGAGCACAACCTGATGACCTATGAGGCGTACGATATCAACGGCTACACATTCTACACCGAGGCCAAGGACATGAAGAGCGATGGTTATCAGAACTCCGGGGTAACAATGGAATCCTACACCGGTAACGACAAGGACAGATACTACGGAAGGATCGAGGAGATCTGGGAGCTGAGCTACGCTGGAGAGAAGGTCCCAATGTTCCGTGTCAGATGGGCCAAGAATGTCATAAAAGAAGACCGGTATTTCACCACCATGGTTATACCCGAAGCCAAATCCAAGACCGTGGGCGCAAACGTCACTGCGAAAAATGAGCCATGGGTACTGGCTTCCCAAATGGACCAATGCTTCTTCATTACCGACCCGCCAAAGGCCAGTCGTGTTGTCGTGAGGAGAGGCAAAAGGAAGATCATCAGAATGGACGGAGTAGCCAATGAGCAAGACTTCGACAAGTACGGCAACCCGAGGATCGAACATGATGACGATGATGAAGTAGCAGCATACACCACAAGAAGAAGTAGGACCACCTTACCTAAAGGACGTCCGTTCCACAGAAGAACTCCATTTGCGAAAAAGAAGGGCAAGAAGATTGTGAACAGATAGCTAGCTAAGATCGATTGTATTTAAATCGTAGACTTCATTTCTCGATTGTATTTCATGGGCACTTTTTGAACTATCATGAATATTTTTAAATTTCATGGACACTCGATCTCGATCCCCCTCCATCTCGATCGTTATCCCACCTCGCCAGATCCGGTCCACCGGCCGCCGCCGCCGACCCCCCGCACCCCTCCCCTACTCAACCGCCGCCGCCGACCCCCCGCACCCACCGCACCCTCCCCCGCTCCACCGGCATTACTGTTTGATGATATTTTTAAAAAAATTATTACTGTCTTATAAAAAAATATTACTGTTATGATTTAAACAAGTTTGAACATATTTAAACACAAATAAGTATCAATCAGCATTTTAAATGCATAAAAAAATTGTGGAGCCTGGGAATCGAACCATGGACCTCGTCGTGTGAGAACTAGCTACTGACCAGTCGAGCTAGTAGAGAAGACTTGACGTGGATCAGGTCAGGTAGTAGATAACCTGTTGGCTCGAGCAGAAATAAAAAAATACTAATGGCGCACCAGGGTGTGGTGCGCCATTAGCATGTATGTACTTATGGCGCACTAAGGGGTGGTGCGCCATTAGTATTGTGCCGCCCCTACTTCATAGCCCCTTCCCCTCTCTCTCCCTCGCCCTCACCCTCGATCCCCTTCCCCTCTCCTCTCCCGACGCCGCTGCCCCGCCGCCTCGACGCCGCCCCGACGCCGCGACGCCGCCCCGTCGTCCTCGTCTCCGCCCCGATGCCCCGACGCCACCCTCTCCTCTCCCGACGACGCCGCCCCGCCGCCCCGTCGTCCTCGTCTCCTCGGCGCCGCTCTCCACATAGCCCCACCTCGTTGGACGCCATCGCCCCGCCGCCATCGTCGCCGGTGGCCCGGACGCCGCCCCGTCCACACCACCGTCGCCGGAGCACCACCACCACCTGGACATCGTCGCCTCCCGGACCTCGTCGCACCACCACCACCCGGACCTCGTCGCCGCACCTCGTCGCCCCGTCCACACCACCGCCCCCATGAGCTCCCCCTCCTCCTCTCCCCCTATCCCCCTCGCCCCGTCCACACTTGGCATTCAAATAGTATAAATCTATTCAAATGGCATAATTTACTTGCTGATAGATAGTATAAATCTGTTCATTGTGAAGAAATGTGTGACATTTCACTAACTTAATTTCATTCTGAAGAAATTTGCGCCTAGAATTTCTTTTTGTTACAATGCTGCTTGCTGAATGGAGTGATGGCATCAAATTGAAACATGGATAGAAAAAAATTGGGTCATGTTATTATTATATATGTAAAAAAAATACTCATGTTAGTATTTTAGCCCTGACCACCACAAGAAGTCTGTATGTTTGTGAAAACAGGGCAATTCATAGCTCGGTTTCAACATGTAATATAATCCAAACAGATAGGTTACTGATCTGTTCCGGCTTTGGCAAGCTAATTGGTGATTCCATAGGGTGACTTCAGGCTTTCTGCGGATGTTTTCCACAATTTCTGAGATATCGATAGCACAAGTAGGAGCCCTTGTGATTTTATTCTTGCTTTGCAGGGCATGCCCGAGGTTTTCTAGTGATAGTTGGCGTTCATGGCCCTATGTTCTTAGCCTTATGAGATGCTCAGTGGTGATTTGTAATGTTTCAGCTTTTTCACCTAGACACGGCCACCACATATTTTTGGGCAGCTAGTGTTTGATGATTGAGCGTACCATATATACCTTATCATTTTTATGATGATGTAGTGCTTAGGAATGGCATCAAGTCAGCTTCTCAAGTTCTTAACAGTGCATGTATGCATTAAGCAATCGGTAGAACTTAGTGAACTTGCATTTTTTACCACTCATATTGAACATCAAATGTCAGGAGGCTCCAGAGTACAGCACTGCAGCACCACATTATGTTCCTTTGCTATAAAAAAAAGTCGAACTGAGACCATGTGCAATGGCATGCCCATCCAGTATCAAAGTTTAAAAAACTAACTCAGGTAGTAATAGTATGTGTCAAAGTTATTCAGGTAATGTAATAATTATAGTAGAGGAAAACTGGCTTCATACTGTACACACAGCCATGAAAGTAAAGTTGAATCTCCAAATAGCATCTACTAGCAACCGACTGTGAAATCAGTAAAAATTACTTTAGCCTATGTTGTGGTGCAAGTTCATTTACTTAGTTCATAGATGTAGCTTCTGAAACCAGGCACTATAAAAATGTCTCTCTGAATTTATCCATGGTCTAATTCTTTGAAATAAGAGATAAGGTTATCATACCATTTTACCATTTCACAATCTTCAGTGGGACATTAGGATAAATTAATTTTCTTGATTCTTGCAATGGTAGAATGCTACAAGGCTGATATGTTATTAATTTCTGAATATCAAAAAACTTCTCCGTCTTATCAATCAACAAACACTAGCAGTGAGGCAGTGCAATTTTTTAGTTTTGGACCAATGTGACAGCTACTCTTCGTTATGGTAGATGACAGTTGAATTAAAAGTTTCTTACCAATCTGAGTGTTGCATATACTACTTCCAAATAACATAGCCATGTGTTGTGTAGTTTAGCTCCATTATTGTTCTCATATGTTGCCACCTTTTTTTGGGGGTAGTTTTTGTTTGGAGATTGCAATTGGAATTGTTGTATTTGGTGCATCTGTCAGTCAACTGCTGCTGACCAGTTGATCGTCATAACTTAAATCATCAACCAACTATGTTGTGATGGAGGCCTTTTTTGCCTTGTCCACCCGAGAGGCCCTTGAGTTTGCTGGAATGTCGATTAACTTCCGTTCCGGCAAATTCGGGTACTCCATATGTCCTATTTTCAGCAAAGGTCATGCTGAAATTTTCCGTGAATTTTAGCATGACTTTGCTAAAAATAGGACATATGGGGTACTTGTGACTAATGCATGGGCCGGGGTATCTTAGTAGTTAATTAAGTAGGATCAAGTGCCCCGGCGTACTTGTGACTAATGCATGGCTTTTAGGGTGCCTCGATGTCGATAAAAACCGAAATGATGAAAGCTTAGGCTTTTAGGGTGCCTCGGCGTCAAAAAACCCTCAATGATAAAAGCTTAGATTTTAGGATGCCTCGGTGTCGACAAACCCTAAATGATGAGACCATGATCTTGTTCCTTGACAATAACCAACTTTTTGACCAAACTTTGTTTCTATTTAGAGAGAAACATGGCCCACAACGATGAGGTCGGCGGTTCGGGCGGCAAGGCATTCTGGGAGCTGTCCCAGGAGATGGAGGAACAACCTCACTTGTATGAGGACGCCGCCTTCCCCACCGATCCTGAGACCACTGATGGTGCCGCCGAGGATGACCCCACTGATGCCACCACTGATGGTGCCGTCGAGGATGCCACCACTGATGGTGGCGGCGCACGCACAGATGGCAGCCAGAAGAGGCAACGGAAGGACCGGCGCCCGACCGTGCTCCGCACCCTCAAGAGGAAGTTACTGAAGTGGACTCTGACGGGAATCCAACGGCGCCCGAACGAATATTCAAGGGGTACTCGCTTTAGCTCGGGTGCATTCTCCGGAGCACCGTCTTGATCAACACCGAGAACCTGAGGCATCCTGGCCGAGGGAATTTGTGCAACCTCCTCTTCACGAAGCTGCACGAACGATACAAGTTCCCCGCTGAATTTGAAAACACAAGCCTCAAAGGGAATAAAGTGAACAATGCTGCCCTCACGAAGATGAGCAAGGCCCTGTCTACTTGGAAAAGCAATGTGAAGAGAATGATCGAGAAAGGTGAGAGTTATGAGAAGATCAAGGAGAAAAATCCTTCGATGACCGAAGATGACTACAACGACTTCAAGATGAATTGCTCGAGCACCGCACACTCCGAATCAAGTAAGTGGGGGAAAGAAATGCTGGAGCTGAACTTAGGGAAACACACACTCGGTCCCGGCGGTTATAGAGTGGCGGAGCCTATATGGGACAAGGAGGAGGCGGACCGTGCCGAGAAAGGCCTACCGCCCCTCTTCGATAAATACGGTGACAAGCAGACCAGGAACTATGTTAGGGCCCGGTACAAGAAGGACCCGAAAACAAAGGAGCTTACCACAGATCCGAAGACCAGGGCGCTTGAGCTTGTTCTGGTAAGGAATACACCCCCGCGTAATTAGCTCCATATGGTTGCATTCTAATTAATGAAGCCAAATTTCTAAATGGTTCACATTCCTTCCGCAGGCGACAGAAAGCAGTAGTGCGGGGTCGACTAAGAGCAACCCTTGGGACACCACTCTAAATAGGGCGTTGAATGTAATGAAGAACAAGGATAAGCTCAGTAAGCCGACGTCAGCTGGTCGTGTGGCCGGCAAAGGCTTGTCGACAAAATGGGGGTCATACTATAACACTGGTGGACGAAAGGAGAAAAAGACCAGCTCGGAAAGCCAGGCGCGCGAGGTTCAAGAACTCAAGGCACAGGTGGCGCGGATTCCGGAGATTGTCCAAGAGCAAGTGCAACAACAACTCGGAGCGACGATCACCGCCATTGTGCCTACCTTGATCCAGGGGTTAAGTGCGTGGATTGCCGGCGGCCAACAGGGGCCGCCCCCGATTCCTAGCTTCACGGCCAGCAACTCGCAGAACGCGATGGCGGGGCCATTGGTGTCTCCGGCGGAGGCGGCATTGGTGTCTCCGACGCCGGCACGGGAGCTTAATGCACCCGGGTGTACGCCGGCCGGCACCTCTGCAGCAAGCGGCACCTCCGTCAACTGCACGCCCGCCATTGGCGGTGCCTCGACATTAGCCTAGCTCGACGCCATCATCAGGTAACTAATTAATCCTCTCTCGCCCGAGGACTTCATCTCCTTGCCTTTGACTGGGCATCCCTCACGCCCTACATGTTTTCGCAGGGCGCCACCGACGTTCCGTGCACTCTCTTGCACTTCGTGAACAACGAGTTGGTCGATGTCGCCAAGGGCAAAATCGTTCAACCGGGCAACCCCTTGTTCCACGGTACCCAGATGCCACCCAACTTGTTTAGGGTTCAACTGGTTCGGGTGCTGCCAGGCTGCGATGAGTTGTTACCTCCAATTCGACCCGTCGGGGCCGACGATGATGACGTGATGACCCTCAGCGCCTGCCTGAGCTGGCCCCTGCTTTGGCCGAAGAGCCAGATTCATTTGGGGGCGGGGGACACCACCCCAAAGACAACACCGCTAGTCGTGCCGGCGCCAAGTCGGCCCCATGGTAAGACGGCCGCAACGGTGCCGGACATCCCTATGCCACTGGATCCAAACATGCATATGGCACAGGATCAGAACGACGACGACGATACATTTGCCAACATCGATCGGTACTTTGCCGATCATGGGTACGATGGCGACTTCATGGGGCCTCCTTCTCAAGAACCCAACCCAACAAAAGACGTGCACGATCTAGCTGGTACCACGGAGAAGCCAAGTTGCAACAGGCGTCGTCTGCCGTTCAGCTCTCAGGAGACGCCTCCAGCTGCTGACTTCACCAGGCCTCAGATAGGCGAGGTGCGAAATATTCTCAGCCCCAACACACTCAAGAAGGCGGTCTATGAGCAGAACTCGGTCCCATTACAGGAGAAGAAGAAGGCACGCAAAAGAAAGACTAACAAGGGTGCGGGCCAGCCGGCACCGAGTACAATCCGTGCTTAGGACAGGCCACCTTCACCTGATGATTTAATGAGGAGGGTGCATGTGGCGGGTAGGCCGATGCTACCGAGAAATATGCTCGATGTTGCAGCCGGTGCTATGCGGAGTCTGCATGACAGTGTTCTTTCTTTGGAGAAGCGGCGTCTCAGAGAGAAGGATGTGGCATACCCGGTTTTCGTGGCCAAGGTGCCAGAGGGCAAGGGCTTTGTGGATAACTCCATCGCGGGTACGATCGTCCTGTGGTTTGATGACATCCACGCAATGTTGAACCTTCATCCGCTGCACTACACCTTCGTTCGGCTATTTTCGCTGAGTATGGAGATGCGGATCATTCGCGACAAGACCCCGGACATCGTGACAGTCGACCCCTTCTACATGCGTGCCAAGATCTTGGGCAGCGCTGGGGACCGGCAAGTCGCGAGTTCTTACCTCGAAGGCGTCATTCTGGCAAACCCAGATAAGGATAACTTCCTCGTGCCTTACTTTCCCGAGTAAGTCCTCCCCTCAACCGCCCTGTAACATACGAATTCTTAGATTTCGATCGTTTTTCTTTTAACATTCCGTGTTTTCTGAAGTGACACACATTGCACGCTCATCCTCCTAAGCCCCAAATATTCCATGGCCACGTATTTCGACCAGGACCGTCAGTCGAACGTAGACTACACAAATGTCAAGAAGGTTCTTGATGATGTTCTCCCCGGCTACGCCCAATCTGGAGGCACCTTCAACAGGCCTATTCGTAAGTACGGCAAGCATGTGTTCTCCCACAATACAACGTTCTGCTGCGTCAAGCAGCCGCCTGGCGGTCAGAAGGGTGCCTACTACGCCATCCATCACATGCGGGCGATCGTACGGGACCATCATCAACTTCTGCTACCGAGTAAACTCAAAGATTGGGCCGCGAGCGTGTCGGCAATCCAGGACGCGGACATCAGACAAGAATTCTTTCGCATCCAGTCGGAGTATGTGGAAATCATCCATCAAGATGTCCTTCGTACCTCGGGGCAGTTCAACCTCAGAAATCAACCGTCCAACAGTGAGATAGACGGAATGCTACAAATGCAGGCTGACAACGCCCGTAATTTCATGACTCCCACGATAGACGGCGGCTTCATCCATGCTCCAGTCCCTTGAGTTGAGTCGAAAGCAGTGATGTTGTGTCTAGTTTTGAAACATCGATTGGCTCATGTTGTAATTAAACTTTAATGAACTTGTAGTATGTCTCTTTGGTTTCGAGAGTCGTTCAACTTAGATGTAATCGATGCTATTAATGTCTTGCTTTTCTCTTCCGATCGTTCTGTTGCATACTTATATATTGCTTATGTATTGTCTGTGAATTGGTACTAACGTTTCGTTTGGCTAGTGCATAGCGATGCCGTCGTATGTCGTGTACAAGGGTAAGGTTCCCGGAGTCTACGATGACTGGGAGGAGTGTCGGAGATAGGTTCACCGATTCAGCGGTAACAGTTACAAAGGGTACACCACTAGGGCCGAGGCTAAATCTAGATACGCCCGCTATCTAGCGGGAGAGGGGAGGTAGCGTTGGAGGAACCGGATGAAGACGAGTTTCATCGTGATGATGCTCATCGTGATGACCGCAGCTCTCTTCTATGTGATGGTAGTTTAGATGATCGATATCGACTTGTAATGTGAAGACAAACTCGCTACTCGCGGTCTCGAGACTTGTAATATAATGTTCTATCTTTGTTCGGTCTTTTCAATTCGGAGACTAATATGATGAATTGTATTCGGAGACTAATATGATGAATTGTATTCATAGACTAATCTTCTATTGTATTCGATGAATTTGTTGTTGATGTGTGCTGTCTATATTTTGTCCAATTACACATTTTGTAACCTGTGCAAAAAACAGAAAATTAAAAAATTAAAAAAAACTAATATTCATACTAATGGCGCATCACATCATAGTGCGCCATTAGTATGCCAGAGGATACTAATGGCGCATCATTAAGCAGTGCGCCATTAGTATGACGAGGTTACTAATGGCGCATCCTGTTGTCGTGCGCCATTAGTATGCCAAAGCATCTGGGTATACATGGCCCTTGGGAGGCATACTAATGGCGCACCGTGGCCTATACTAATGGCGCACCAGTGGTGCGCCATTAGTAAAAATTACTAATGGCGTGCTAGTAATGGCGCACCACTAATGTGCCATTAATGGCCAAATTAGGTGCGCCATTAGTAGCCCTTTTTCTAGTAGTGACAGCTCCAGGGCCCGGACATCCGGCCCTAGCCCCGAACATCCGGGCGCTGGAGACATCTACTACAACAGCATCCAAGTCGCCCAACATCTACAGGCCCCAGGCATCCGGCCCCAGCCCGGACATCCGTCCCTAGCCCGGAAATCCAGCCAGAAGCCCGGAAATCCGGCGCCACGCACCAGAACCTATAGAAGCTTTCGCCGCCAGCCCGGACATCCGGCCCCTCCGAAGCCCCGGACATCCGGCCCAACGCCCGGACATCCGGCCCCGCCTGTCTGCGCACAGTAAAGGGCCAAAGCCCATGTACCTCTTCGCCCCCTAGACTTTATATACTCCATCCCCTTCCTCTTTCTAGGGTTAGCATTGGTTTAGCTCATAGTTGAGATAGAGCTTTGCTCATCCATTACGGATCTCCTCCTCGAGAGAGACTGCGGCCCCTCTTCAGAGAAGATCACCTTGGGTTCAAGACCCCCTCTCGGGTGGTCCCCATCAAGACCTCCTCACGGAGAAGAACCGGTTACCGTTTGTATCGTCCGTTGTTGACTTTGGATCTTGTATCTTACCTTTGTGTTCATCGATCTAGTGCATGTGTGATCTATTCTTGTTGGTTGAGTGATTTCTCTCGTGTTCCCCTCGTGTTTCCCTCGTGTTCATCGCGTTCTTTGTAGGGATACGCTCCTTTCGTGAAAGATCGGCCATCTAGGGTTCCACCCTACATCACTTCACGAGGCCAAAATAGCTTCTAGGTATAGCTTCGGCTAGCCATAGCCGGATTATTAAATCCTTCATGGCCAGTTCGGCCACCCTGTGCAGCTCGAGCAACTGTTTTAGTTGATCGGCAAAGGGCACCGGATGTTCTGGCACATCATACTGCGACCAGAAGAACCTCTCCGTGGAATTCCCTTCTCCGGCTCGGAAGAACTCCGCAGCATCGGACACGCTGCGTGGCAGATCAGCAAAGGCCCCTGGGCAACTCCGAACCCAGGTTAGTAAAAGGTACTTCTTCTCCGCATACTTGCTTTGCATGTTAAAGGCCTTACCCGTTGCGATTTTCTTGGCCTCCTGGATCTCCTGGAGTGCGCCCCGGGCTTCATTCTGTGTGGCCTCCGTGCTCTGGCGAGATTTGGTAAGCTCAGTCTCTCGAACCGATGCTTCGCGCTCCAAGGCATCACATTTCTTCACCGCGTCCTGGAGCTCCTACTGGACCTCGTCGACCCGGGCCTTGAGCTTCTTACGAGCGGCTTGCTGCTGGACAGCCTTCCCCTCGGCTTCGGTCAGGGCGTTTTTCAGGGCCTCGACCTCGGTCGCCGCCCCTACACATATTATGACACTCCGTTCAATACTCAATACTTACTCTTTTCGAATACACAGCAGGTCGTTACTCACCTTGCTTCTTGTGGAGCTGAATCTTCACCTCGCCGAGCTCGTTCTCGGTCCGCTCCAACCTCTGCTTCAGTTCAGAGACTTTGGCAGCATGCGAGGTTGCAGCCAACAGCGACGCCTATTCAATCACATAATTAGTCTCCTACAAAGGGTTGATCCCCTGTCCAGCCTTTCTTTCCGAACACCGGACGGTGTCTCAGGGGCTACTGTCAGCATGGGTTGTCCTCTTTTTACATGACTTACCTCGAAACCTGCCAACAAGTTGTGGCAGGCCTCGTTTAGTCCGCTCTTGATGGACTGAACTTTCTCGATCACCATACCCATAAGGATACGGTGCTCGTCCACAATAGAGGCGCCTCGTAGTGCCTCCATCAGGTTATCTGGTGCCCCTGGTTGGACAGGGGCCATTAGTGGAATTGGCGCACCCCCCTCCTTTGAAGGAATGCGCGGGCTGGATTCTGGGGCCGTATCGGTCCCCGGGACCATATTCGGCTGAGGGCCGAATTGAATACGTCCCTCTTCGCCAGTCAACATGGGGATCTGCTCCCCCATGTGTCCGACAATGGAGGTCTCGCCTTGCGGCGCCTCCTGGACAACGTCCTTGGCCCCTCCCCGGCTTGGAGCATTCCTCCGGCACAAAACTTCGATGTCGTCCTTGGCCTCAGGGGAGTAAGCGGGCGGTGGCGACATACTGGCCATTTCCGCCGGATCCAACGAACCCCCAGATGAGGATCGCTGGATGCTGCCACGGGCCGGACTTCAATGGCACAATTAACCACATCAAAACAATGAAAAAGGAGAGGCCGGGTACACTTATGTACGGGCAGTCATATACTTACGATGCGGCCTGAGGCTTAGTGCGGAGGCGTCGCTCCAGACTACTGTCAACGTCCCACGCGGTGTTGACCGCAGGGGCGCCCTTGCCCTTCTTGGGCGTTCCCGCCTCCAGATTCATGGAGCCCCCCCTCTTCCTCTCCTTAGGGGGAGGGTTCTTCTCCTCCTCCTCCTCTTCCTCGTCGTCGTCCTTAGGGACGGAGGAATAGGCTTCCTCGTCTTCGGACGTCACGTCCGAAGTTCCCTTGCAACAGGGGCCACTTTTGGCCCCCTTGGCCTTCTTCTTGGCCTTCTTATCCGGTGCCTTACATGTCGCCGGCACCAGCATCTTCGCCAGGCGCGGGATGACCAGCCCTTCAGGCAGCGGAGCTGGACATTGGATCCACTTCGCCCTCTCCATCCAGTCCTAAAAAGCAATGATAAAAGTTCAGACATCATCCTCGAAACAAACAAGCAAGGGATACACCAAAAATAGCATACCTCGCTGGGGGGTGTTTACAATTGTGACCACGGTCTGAATCTGTGGCCGGCGGTTTCTCGCTGCCCTTAAAGAGCAACTTCCAGGCACCTTCGTGAGTAGTTTCGAAGAGCCTCTCCAGGGTTTGGTGCTTCTTCAGATTAAACTCCCACAAAGGGTGACTTATGCGCTAGCACGGGAGGATCCGGTGAACTAGCATCACCTGGATTACATCGACAAGCTTGACATTCTTGGCTATCATACTCTGAACGCGCGTCTGCAGCGCTATCAGCTCATCGGGCGAACACCAGTTCGGACTCTTCTCGACCCAGGAGGTGAGTCGCATGGGAGCACCGGAGCGGAATTCGGCAGCTGCGGCCCACATGGTGCCGCGAGGTTCTGTGATGTACAACCACTGTTTCTGCCACTCCTTTATGTCTCCATGAAAGTGACTTTCGGCCAGGAGACGTTTGACAGCTTACTCACCATGGCTCCCCCGCACTCCGCATGCTGGCCATCCACCACCTTCGGCTTCACACTGAAGACTTTGAGCCATAGCCCGAAGTGCGGTTGGATGTGGAGGAAGGCCTCACACAAGACGATAAACCCTGAGATGTTGAGGAAGGAGTTCGGGGACGGATCGTGGAAATCTATCCCGTAATAATACATCAGCCCGCGAAAAAAAAGGGTGGAGTGGGAACCCTAGTTTGCGGAAGAACCCTAGCCCACGACTTGTCCCTCGGCCGGCAGGCGGTGGGCGATTTGCTTCGCCACGTACCCGGCTGCCCGAAGCTCAGTAATGTCCTCCTCCTTGACGGAGGAGACCATCCACTTGCCCTGACCTCCGTATCCGGACATGGTTGAGTGCTAGCTCGAGTGGAAAGGAGATTAGAACTTGGGCGCTAGAGCTCGAGATTTGAAGGGCGGAGATAGAGAGAGGGCGTGGGAGAGGAAGAGGGAATCCTTATCCCTTTATAAAGGCAGTAAATATCAAACGCCTCCCCACTCGCCTTGGAATTTGCCTATTCCCAAGGGCTATATAAGCGGCGCGGTTGGATTACCCATGCCCGCATTGATGAGAATCCCACTATAAGGGGGCATGATCTCTGCTTCAACAAGACATGTCAATGGCAACCGTGTCTCGGGACATGGAGCGACGGGCACAAAACGGTCCGGAATTATGACCGGTCGGACGTGATGTCATGCAACCGAAATTTGTCAGCGGATTGAACTCGTGCAAAATTATATTCTCTCTGTGGTTGTGTATGGTGTGTGTGTGTGTGTGTGTGTGTGTGTGTGTGTGTGTGTGTGTGTGACAGGTCTAGATACTATCATCGCGTCCGAAGACTATCTTGGAGTTCGGATAGAAGGGAACCTGCCTTGCAGTGCCGAAGATAATCTGCGCGCCGGACTCCTCATCATTGAAGCCAGGTTCAGGGGCTACTGAGGGAGTCCTGTACTAAGGGGTCCTCGGGCATCCAGCCTGTTATCCATGGGCCGGACTGATGGGCTGTGAAGACATGAAGGCCGAAGACTCTACCCGTGTCCGGATAGGGCTCTCTGTAACACCCCGGATGTAACTTGCCATATTTGTAACTCCAACTCTTGCCATTTTCGGCTATGTGATATGATATTCCCTCCGTGGTTGGGTTTCCCTTCTTTTTGCATTTTGTCCTTGTCATGCATTTCATCTCATGTCATCATGTGCATCGCATTCGCATACGTGTTCGTCTTATGAATCCGAGCATTTTCCCCGTTGTCCGTTTTGCAATCCGGCGCTCCTATGTTCCCCGGCGTCCCCTTTTACCTTTTTCCGTGAGCGGGTATTAAACTTTCTCGAAATGGACCGAGGTTTGTCAAGCGGCCTTGGTATAGCACCGGTAGACCGCCTGTCAAGTTTCGGGTCATTCGGAGGTCGTTTGATACTCCAACGGTTAACCGGGTAACCGTGAAAGCCTCTTTTGGGTTTCAGCCCAAAACCCCTCCAAATCAGCCCAATAACCCATCTAAGCCACTCCCATGTCCATCGCCGTTCCATCACGATCGTGTGGGCGAAAACCGTGCTCAATTTGGAGCCTCCTAGCCCCTCCTACCTATAAATATACCCTCTTCCCCGAAATTCCGGATCATTTCGCACCCTAACCCTAGCTCCCCGCACCTCCGTCGCGCCGGACGTGTCCGCCCGGGCCGTACACGCCCGCGCCGCCGCCCGCAGCCACTCCCGCGCCGCCACATGGCCCCGGCCATCGCGCGCCGCCCGCGGCCCAGCCGCTCCCCGCGCCCCCCCGGCGCGCCGCCTCCGTCCGCCGCCGACGCGCCGCCGCCTCGCGCCTCCGCCTCCGCGCCGCCGCGCCGCTCCGCCCGGCGGGCCTCGCCGGCGCGCTGCGCAGCGACTCGCCGCCGCCACCTCCCCGTGCCGCCTCGACCTCGCCGGAGACTTCCTCGGCCTCAACTCCGGCGAACCTCGGGCCCCGTGCGCTCAGATCTGGATCGGGTCAAACCCGAGGTTGACCTCGATTTTCTCTTAAGTCCTGTATATTTTTGCATTATGTTGCATTCTTTGACCTGTCATATCTCCTAGCATACTGCTCCGTTTCGTGCGCGTAATATGTCAATTTGTTCGCCTCGATGAGTACATCATTTAATATCATTGCATCATTTTCATTTGAGCTAATCTTGATGCCCGAAATGCTGTTGGAAGAGGGCTATGTGATGTTAGTTTCAGATCTGTTCCAGTAGATGCACTTTTGTCATTTTTGCCATGATTGATGTGTGCTTCCTATGAACTTGAGTCCTACATTTGTTTTGTAATATGCCATGCCATCTTTACAGGGGTGTATGCCATGTATTTTTTTGATATTTGTGGTGACTAGCACAAGCATGCAAACTAGGGATCATAATGTTGCTGATTTCAGAGACTTAGTAATTTCACTAAGTTATTCCCTGCTGTTATTTTTATGCCATGTGTTCATGTTGGTTCAGAGAGATCTATGCCTCTTTTGAGCATGATCAGTAAGGGTGTTTTGAACATATGGATTTTCTATATCCATCCATGCCTTTGTTTGTAATTATGGAGTGCGATGGCTTGAGTCAATCGAGCTCTGCTTTTGCTATAAAATATTACTGGCAGATTGTTTACATGTTATTCGATTTTGCCAAGCTTGTTGTAGTTGATCCTTGCATGCTATGTTGTTGTTCTTTCCATGATTAGCTTCTATGGCATGTCTTCTTGGTGGTTGAATGCTTAGTTTATCATGAAATGCTCTTTAGTGAGTGCATCGAGCTGTTAAAAATGCCTACTTGTTGTCTGAAAACTGTAGCGAAACTTGCTTAATTGACATGGGTGCTATTATATTTTCTGTTCCTTTGTGGCTCATGGTCAGTAAGGGACTTTTGTTCTATGTTTTGATTAGATTCATGCCATGCCCTTTTTTGCTATATTGTGTTCCTGTAGAAGGTTGTTACCTTGCTCTAAACATGTCATCCTGATGTTAATTTCTGGCATGATAGTATTTTCACCAAGTCTGTGAACCTGTTATGTTTTGCACTTTTTCCATGCTCGTTTGAACCTGTTGTGGTGTGATTTAGCCGTAGCTCAGTGTTCATCTTTTGTCGAGCATCTTGAGTAGATCACTACCATATGATTTGCTGATATGTTTGGGTGCAGTAGCTTAATTTCTTGTTGCTTGCTAAGTAGCATCATGCTGTTAATGGCAGAATCTTGTCATTCTTGTTTTGCTTGTCGTTTGCAAACCGTGCATCCGATTCCGGTGATCTTTATATCGTTTTCAACCAAAATCACCTCACCTATCTAGTGGCATACTTGGTTTTCCAATATTATGCCTTGTTCATCCTTGTCCTTCCGGAGCACGCATATGCACTGCATATCACATCTCGCATATCATGCCATGTTTTGCATCGTGTTGATTGCGCATTGCATCGTGGTTGATAGTTGTTCCTTTGCTTGTGTTCTTGCCTTGGGTAGAGCTGGGAGACGAGTACGCGACCGAGGAACCTGTTGAGAACGCTTACGAGGATCAAGCTTTCGACAACTCTGAGAACCTTGCAGGCAAGATGATCATACCCTCGAAATCACTTCTATCTTTGCTTGTTAGATGCTCGCTCTTTTGCTATGCCTATGCTGCGATACCTACCACTTGCTATATCATGCCACCCATATTGCGATGTCAACCTCTAACCATCCTTTCCTAGCAAACCGTTGTTTGGCTATGTTACCGCTTTGCTCAGCCCCTCTTATAGCGTTGTTAGTTGCAGGTGAAGATGAAGTTTGTTCCATGTTGGAACATGGAGATGTTGTTCCTTGTTGGAACATGTTTACTTGTTGGGATATCACAATATCTCTTATTTTAATTAATGCATCTATATACTTGGTAAAGGGTGGAAGGCTCGGCCTTATGCCTGGTGTTTTGTTCCACTCTTGTCACCCTAGTTTCCGTCATACCGGTGTTATGTTCCTTGATTTTGCGTCCCTTACATGGTTGGGTGATTTATGGGACCCCCTTGACAGTTCGCTTTGAATAAGACTCCTCCAGCAAGGCCCAACTTTGGTTTTACCATTTGCCACCTAAGCCTTTTCCCTCGGATTTTCGCGAGCCCGAGGGTCATCTTTATTTTAACCCCCGGGCCAGTGCTCCTCTGAGTGCTGGTCCAAACTAGAGCACCGTGCAGGACCGTCCCTAGGCAACTTGGGTCACGTTGGTACCTGTACGCTTCGCTTATCCGGTGTGCCCTGAGAACGAGATATGTGCAGCTCCTATCGGGATTTGTCGGCACAGTCGGGTGGTCTTGCTGGACTTGTTTTATTACTGTCGAAATGTCTTGTAGTCCGGGATTCCGAGACTGATCGGGTCTTCCCGGTAGAAGGAATATCCTTCGTTGACCGTGAGAGCTTATAATGGGCTAAGTTGGGATACCCCTGCAGGGTATTATCTTTCGAAAGCCATGCCCGCGGTTATGAGGCAGATGGGAATTTGTTAATGTCCGGTTGTAGAAAACCCGAAGTTGACCTTAATTAAAACACATCAACCGCGTGTGTAACCATGATGGTCTCTTCTCGGCGGAGTCCGGGAAGTGAACACGGTGTTGAAGTTATGTCCGACGTAGGTTGTTCTAGGATCACTTCTAGTTTCATGACCGTGCTTTGCTTCTCTTCTCGCTCTCTTTTGCGAATGTAGCCACCATATATGCTAGTCGCTTGCCGCAGCTCCACCTCACAACCCTATCCTACATTTAAGCTTAAATAGTCTTGATCTCGCGGGTGTGAGATTGCTGAGTCCCTGTGACTCACAGATTCTACCAAAACAGTTGCAGGTGCTGACGATGCCAGTGCAGGTGACGCATCCGAGCTCAAGTGGGAGTTCGACGAGGAACGTGGTCGTTACTATGTGTCTTTTCCTGATGATCAGTAGTGGAGCCCAGTTGGGACGATCGGGGATCTGTGTAGCATTTGGGGTAGTCTTCTTTTATTTTGGTTCCGTAGTCGGACCTTGAGTATAATCTGGATGATGAATGTTTATTTATGTATTGTGTGAAGTGGCGACTGTAAGCCAACTATGTATCTCTTTCCCTTATGTATTACATGGGTTATGTGAAGATTACCTCACTTGCGACATTGCTTTCAATGCGGTTATGCCTCTAAGTCATGCTTCGACACATGGGAGATATAGCCGCATCGAGGGCGTTACACTCTCCTTGGTGTGGAAGGCAAGCTTGGCGATCAACTATGAATATTCCTTCCTATGTAACCGACTCTATGTAACCCTAGATCCCTCCGGTGTCTATATAAACCGGAGGGTGTAGTCCAGATAGGAGATACTGATTACCATAGTCATACAGGCTAGACTTCTAGGGTTTAGCCATTACGATCTCGTGGTAGATCAACTCTTGTAATACTCATATTCATCAAGATCAATCAAGCAGGAGTTAGGGTATTGCCTCCATAGAGAGGGCCCGAACCTGGGTAAACATCGTGTCCCCCGTCTCCTGCAACCATCGACCTTAGACGCACAGTTCGGGACCCCCTACCCGATATCCGCCGGTTTTGACACCGACTGCAAGGGCAGCTGCCTCTACGGTCCGAGCTCGAGGCTCTGTCGGGGGTTGCTGCTCTCCGACAAACTTGGGGCACCCGGCAACGTCCTTGCCGGCGGCTGGGAGCTCAGCGGGAAAGTACTTGCCAGGGCCTGCCTTCCTTCGCTTGTTCTGTCCTGATGATGGCACGACGGACAGTTGAGTTAATTGAAGCACAAAGGTACCTGGTTCCACGGGCATCTTCAGGGCGGCGCGCTTCGACAGGTTGTCAGCAATGCCGTTCTCCGCTCGGGGAACATGCTCTGCCTGCAATCCATCAAAACGCTCTTCCAACTTCCTCACTTCATCCACGTAGGCCTCACACAACGGGCTCTGGTAATCCTTGTTGACTTGCTTAACGACGAGCTGCGAATCACCTCTGATGATGAGCTTGTTGATTCCGAGGTCTGCCGCGATTCTGAGACCGACAAGCAATCCCTCGTACTCCGTCGTGTTGTTCGTTGATTTTTTTCCGAGGAAAGTGCATCTGGACTACGTACTTGAGGTGCTCTTTGGTGGGCGCGACGAGTAGCATGCCGGCACCAGCACCTTGTAGTGAGAAAGCACCATCAAAGTACATAACCCAATCGCGGCAGGTCTCCTTGCCGGGAAGGGTGGTTTCTGGAACCTCTTCATCGAGCGTCGCGGTCCATTCCGCTATGAATTCTACCAAGGCTCGGCTCTTGATCGTTGAAGTGCTTTCAAACTTGAGGCCAAAGCTCGACAACTCCAATGCCCACTCCACAATCCTCCCTCTTACGTCTGGGTTGTGCAAAATCCAATGCAAAAGGAGGCGGGTGACGATGGTGATCTCATGCGCTTGGAAATAGTGATGCGGCTTTCTCGAGGCCATAAGGAGGCCGAAAAGTAGCTTCTGCATACCAGAATATCTTGATCTAGTCCCCTGCAAGAGGAAACTAACAAAATAAACGGGGTGCTGCATCACCTTCTTCTTATGTCCCACTTCGCCCATCTGCTCAGACTCTGCCTTGTTGGGATCGGGCCTTGCCGGGGGCTCCACCTCGCCGGCATCAGGCTCTGCCGGGGAGGGCCGCGGCTTGCCATCTGACGGCTCTGCTGCTACTGCTGCTTCTTCCTCAAGTTCCCTTTGCGCCACCAATGCAGCACTGACCACACGATTCGTTGCTGCTAAGTACAGCAGCAACGACTCTTGTGGTTTAGGCGTGACTAGCATTGGCGTGGAGGAGAGGTACCTCTTCAAATCTTGCAGCGCTTCCTCTGCCTTCGGAGTCCACTTTACTGGACCCACCTTTTTCAAAACTTTGAAAAAGGGGAGGGCGCGCTCAGCAGATTTGGAGATGAACCTACTCAGGGCAGCAACGCAGCCGACGAGCCTACGGACATCTTTGACCCGTTTTGCCGCCTCAATCTGCTCGATTGCCTTGATCTTGTTGGGATTTGCTTCGATTCCGCATTGAGACACAAAGAACCCAAGAAGTTTGCCGGAGGGGACACCGAACACGCACTTCTCTGGGTTGAGCTTGAGGTTGATCTTGCGTAGATTTGCAAATGTTTCCTCTAAATCTTGCACGAGCGTGGCCCTGTCCTTGGTGTTGACCACTATGTCATCCATATAAGCTCCATATTTCTATGTAGCTGGGGCTCAAAACCATCTGGAATACTCGGGAAAACATTGAACCAGCACTCTTCAACCCGAAAGGCATTCGTACAAAACAGTACGTACCACATGGGGTGATGAACGCGATTTTTTCTTCATCTTCCTTCATCATGAAGATCTGGTGGTGTCCCGAATAAGCATCGAGGAATGACAGTAGGTCACACCTGGCAGTGGAGTCCACAATCTGGTCGATGCGCGGCAGAGGGAAAGGATCCTTTGGACAGGCTTTATTGATATCTGTGTAGTCAATACACAACCTCCATTTCCCATTTGCCTTACGCACCACCACTGGATTGGCCAACCACGTGGGGTGGAGCACTCCTCTAACCAGGCCTGCCGCCTCTAACTTACTGGTCTCATCGATAATGAACTCTTGTCGCTCCAAAGCTTGCTTCCTGACCTTCTGCCTGATGGGCCGCACATGAGGACAGACAGCAAGATGGTGCTCAATCACCTCCCTGGGAACGCCGGGGATGTCAGATGCTTTCCATGCAAACACATCGACATTCGCCCGGCGAGCGCGCTTTCCTATTTGCTGTCGAGGGTGGAGCTTATAATGAAAGCGCCGCCCGTGCCGTCCTCCTTGACAGACACCTTCTTGGTTTCTGGTGGTGCGGCCTTGGACTTCTTGCTCTTGCCGGTGGAGCTCTCTGGCACGACCTCAATGGGAGCGCAGCACTCTAAAGAGGCACGCTTGCCGGAGTGGGTATGAGAGGTCTTGCCGGAAGAGTTCTCGCCGGAAGAGGTCTTGCCGGCAGAGGTCTTCTTCCTTCCCAGGGCTTCAGCGGCAGGAGCAAGTGCCTTGGCGGCAGCTGCTGCAACTGCCTCTCAGTAGAGTTGGTCGGCGCAGACGAGCGCGTCTTTATTGTCAGAGGGGACGGTGATGATGGTCAGTGGCCCCGGCATCTTCAATGTGTTG
This sequence comes from Aegilops umbellulata, assembly GCA_032464435.1. Classification (NCBI taxonomy): domain Eukaryota; kingdom Viridiplantae; phylum Streptophyta; class Magnoliopsida; order Poales; family Poaceae; genus Aegilops; species Aegilops umbellulata. Next base: position 150,122,817 of record CP136058.1, on the reverse strand, counting down.
TAGGCGTACTGTGACGCCGCCATGAACTTGGCCAGCGCTGGGCGGCCAAGGATCCCATTGTACTGCAAGGGGATCTCGGCGACATAAAAAACGATCTTCTCTGTCCTATAGTTCAGCTCGCCCCCAAACGTAACGGGCAGCGTGATTTTACCTTTTGGCTGACTCCTTCTCGAGTTGACCCCTTGAAACATGCCTGTATCCTCGAGATCTCCATCAGGAATCTGCAGCTTCCTGATCACAGCGGGCGAGATCAAATTCAGACCGGCCCCACCGTCAACCAGCACTTTTGTCACCTTGAGGTTGCGTATTTTTGGTGAAAACAACAACGGCAAACACCCGACCGCAGTCATGCGATCAGGGTGATCCTCGGTGTCGAAAATGATGGGTGTGCGGGACCACTTCAGCGGCTTCTTGGCATCGAACGATGGCTCTGCCACAGTGACCTCACATGCCCACTGCTTCAGTTGGCGGTGAGAGGTGTGCAGCAAGGCGCCACCGTCTACGCACATGGCCTCTGTAGCTTTCTGGAATTCGTGCTCGCCGGACTCATCATCCTCGTCGTCATCATCATCTTCCTCCTTCTTGTCGCGGCCCCGAGTGAGCCTCTCTTGTTGGTTATCTTTGCTGCGGCGACCTCCTTGGCCACCACACTTCTTGCCGGACCCCTCAGCACCATCCTGACCCTTCTCCTTGTCCCGACTTTCATATTCAGCTTTCTGCTTCTCTGCAAGCAGCTCAACCTGTCGGCAGTTCTGGAGGTCATCGCCCTTGGTGCGGTGGATCTTGCAGTACTGCTTGACGGAGCCTCCTGGCTTGTCAGCGGTTGCCAAGGCCCGATAGGCGGCGCACCCGGCAACCACCTTGCCTGGGTCGTCAGCCTTGGCCTTCTTGGCAGCACCGGGGTCGCCGGATCCCTCAACGGCAAGCACAGTCTTGCCCTTATGCTTCATGTTGCGGCGTCGGCCCTTCTTCGTCGGGGCGGTGGCGTCTTCGTCCATGGAGTCGGTTTCTGCGCCGACGTCCTCGCCGGGGTACTTCCTTCCTTCCTCAGCCCAAGCACATATATCAGCTACAACATAAAGTTCGGCTACATCCTTGACCTTGTTCATCGCCAGCTCTTCACGCATCTTATGGTTGCGTACGTTCTAATGGAACGCACTAATGGCAGCGGCGGTATGAATATCTGGGATGGTGTACTGCTGTGGGGACCCCGACTCATAAGTCGTGATCACCGAATGCACGTGTAAGTGATCCCAGAGATCAATGCTCACTGAACACACAGAAGCTGAATAACAAGAGTCTTGCATCCATACATACCGTATTACACAAGTAGGACCATTATGGTCAAGTCTTGAGTATAACATTGCAGCGGAAAGCTTCGTCGGTAACTTGGACCCATGCCATCTGCCTTAACCCTACAGGCTTTCTGACTAGGAAGCGTCCTAGCTCGCATGTTCGTCACAAAGTATTCTTCATCATATCCTGTTCTTTCATGCCTGGCCAATAAAATAACCAGTGGCAAGCCAATGAGTACTTTGAATGTACTCGCAAGCAACCCATGTTTTGGCTCAAGATACAACAATGCATGACACAGGTAAATTTTTGCAGAAAGCTAGTTTTGAGTGCAATGACATGTTCAACAACTCGTAAGACATGCATAAGGAGAATTCAAGTAACCATGAGGACAGGTTACAGATATCAACATAAATAGAGTGGGCACCAACCCAACTCAATCATGTCAAGTCCTTGACTTGACCCTAGTTCTTGCCACACACACTGGTTTGTAAACAAGTGGACGTAGTTTAAGCAGCACCGCCCAACTGTCCTTGACCGTAGACACGGCTATTCGAATAGTTTAACACTCCGCAGAGGTTGCACACTTTACCCACAAGATCCGGGGAACTTCCGTGTCATCCACGACCTGCGATGCCTCAAGTACCCGGGGTAAGCACCCGATCACTACCTTTCCCTAGGCGACACTAACAAGGAGTCCACTCGTTGTTCCGTATCCTCATGATGTACATCATACGAGACTCGCTCGAGATCGTAACATCCGAGAGGGGACACAACGGTGTATCCAGTGCCCTGTAAAAACAGTCATGGCCGACCTACCTGGCACGACCCCGTCCCGAGAGAGAGCACCAACTCTCCCCCGTAACTAGTAATGCGGGCTCCAAGCTAGTATCGGCCTAGGTAATCAATAATGCCCTTTCCTATATAAGGGTAGAGTGGTTGCGCATGTAGGGTTGGGTCAGTCAAAAAATCTTAGATCTAATCCATTTTCGAAAACAACACACACACTTGCCTCAGTACACCACTTCGTCATCAAGTGGCTACACATCTCATCATCTCCCTCGGACACAAGTGGCACCCGATGGGGTTTTTGATAAGTCCTTTGAAAATACTTTGTCTCCATCACCATGCATATACCCGTCCTTTTTGCGTAGCAACTACTTTTGCATCCTATCTACTCCCACCGGCATAACCCTCATAAGGAGGTAGGGTCATGCACAATGCAAGTATCAACGATGAAGTAACAGAGGCAACCCATCAAGTGGTTACCAACACATCATGATTCTGAAGCAACACTAATAAAGTGCTTTATGACATGCATAAAAAGGGTTTCATAGACATGGTCAAAGGGCTGCTTGCCTGTTTTAACAAGGTCTTCGAGGTCTTCTGGTATCTCTGGTCCAACTCCGAGCATTTCGTTTACTTCGTCAACTATCGTCGAAAGCAACCACAATAAGCAACACAACAAGGTAGAAAATAAAAGTGCTCTAAAAATATTGATTTGACTTTTCTAGGACATCTCTGGTTATATGAAAATTAACCAGAGTGGTTTCATTGGAATTGGGTCAGTGGATATTTCTAAACATTTTGATATGACGGAATCAAGGGGTTTATGGATTTGCAAGAAGTGTACAGAAACATATTTTTGAAAAATGAGCAAAGGCACCCATTTAACAAAGGATGATTTTATAAGCATCTAGGAATTGGTTTCACTGGATTTGGAGTTCAAATGAATTTCCTATGAATTTGCAAAGTTGATAAATATGAAGAAATGTCTCAATAATTTATGTGGTATAGAAAATATTAATAAAAATGTTCACAAACTAAGTTATGAACTTATAGACATCTAGGATTTTGAATCATGGCATTTGGATCAAAAATGGGCTCTTTGTGATTTTCTAAAGTTTATCATAGAAATGGAAAAATGGGATTTGAGAATTGTTTGTGAAGAAAACCTTTATGGAAAAATGTGCAAATTGCACCATGTGATAGATCAGGAATTTATGAACTTATAGAAATTAGAATCATCAAATTTGGAGTTAATTTGAATTGTCTATGGATTTTTGAAATTGACTAGAAAAAGAAAAAGACAAAGGATATACCTAATTGGGCCGGATCTGGGCGGTGGCAGCGCGCACTGGGCGAGGTTTCGAAGTATGGCGCCACTGGGCCGGCCCAGCGGCTCGGCCGCAAGCGCGCAGGGGGCCGCGTCGAAGGCGCCTGCCCGGAATATGTCTTCGCTGCGGGGAGACGGCACCCAGGGAAGCCGTGTCCACTTATCCCACGGGCCAGGCCCTCAGGGACGCCAACACGCGGGGCCCACTTGTCGGGTTCATCCCCAACCTCCCGCTCGAGCAGAGCAGAGGCAGGGGCGGTGTCGACGGAGGCTTGCCGGCGCTACAGGCCAGTGTTTCCGGTGATATGGCCACCAGCGTGCTCAGGGGACCCGGCCGCGTCCAACCGTGGGTGGCACGGTTGCCCAGGGGCACCGGATCGAGTAGGGCGTCGGCCGCGGTGGACGAGGCTGACGGTGTGGTTGGGGGCACGGTGTTGCGGCCGCGGAGAAGAAATGGAGTCCAGGAGAGGGTCGTGGGGAAGTGGGTGTTGTTCTGGTGCAGGTAGGAGGGAGAGAGGAGCACCGGAGAGCTCAAATTTGAGCGGTGGCCGGTGGCAAGGTTTCCAGCCATGGAGGTGAATGGGGGCACTAGAGGAGGAATGGGTTGGCCTGGGGAGCGTACGAGAGAGAGAGAGAGAGAGCCAAAGGAGTCGAGATGGGGCTCGGGGTGGCTTTAAATAGAAGGGGGCGAGGTGCACAGTGGGGCCGTGCGCCGGCGAGGCCGTAGCCGTCGCTATAGGCCACGGGAGGGCTTGGCTTCTAGTCCGGGGTCTTCCTGGGGTAGTCTACGACCAGGGAAAGAGAGAGGGAGAGAGGAGCGAGCGCGAGGCGTGCTAGGGACGCGGGCGTCAATTGGCGGGTGCGGGTGGCGCTCGGGCACGCACCGCAGGGGCGAGAGGAGAGCGCGGGAGCAAGTGGGAGACCTGCTGGCGTGATGCGGACGCCGAGGCGCGTCGACTGGCGCGCTCGGGCGGCCCGAGGCGGACGGGGCGCGGTGTCAATGGTCGGGAGCACGGTAGCATGCTCCAAAGCGCGTCTTTGGTCGGGATGTGCGGCTTTTCCCCGCGTCCTCGCGTGGCCACTTGCGTCTGGGGGCTCTGGGAGGGAGTAAACAAAGCGGAAATGGCATTGGATCCATTGGATGGCGCTGGAGTGAGAAGGAGAGGTGAGAAAGGATAGAAGTGCTGCTGTCCAGAGAAGCAAATGAGGGTTTTCACCCCCCCCCCCCCAATAATTGATCTGGGGGCTGTCAAGACTTACTGGAGCTAGAAGAGGGCCAGGAGCAGCTGTGGTACAAAGTTGAGCCCATGGAGATTAGTGGAAGAGGTCAAAAATGGAATTTTGGTAAAGTGGCAGAAGGTGTTTGATGCTTGTTTGGTTAAGCAAATGATCTCCATTTGGCATGAGACTCCACAGGGTGAAATGTCACATATAATTAGGTCCTTCAACCAATTTTGAGCTCATTTGGGCAAAGTTGCCAATGCAACTTTTGTAAACCCTAGAAATTAGCAGAAATGGACTTGTCTAGATCTAGTTGAGAAAATCATTTCTCCTTGATGCACCACTTGGTTTAGTGGCCTCATTTGGTCATGTGAACATGCTCACAAAAGTTGGGGTCAAGGAGAAAAAGTTGGCAGTACAAACTTGTTCAAATTTGATTCTGGTCAGAGAGGGTTTGGGGGTACTTTGATCAAGATAAATTTCTCTCCAACTTGTGCCATTTGGTATAGATTCAGTATTACACCATTTGAGAATGTGCACCAAGTTTGAGAGCATTTGGACATGTTTGACAGTGCAAAGCTGTTCAAACTTGAAAAAGGATAGAAGTGGTTTTGAGAGGGTTTCATGGGGTTATATTATTCTCCATGACATGGTACTTGGCAAGATCATCACAATTGTCATATGTGACATGCTAGAATTTTCTTGGATTTTTATGAAAATATTTCCTGTAGAAATATTTCAAATCCTTGAAATGAACAAAAATGGTTTTGGGAGGTTTTGTCCAATATTTTGGTCATGACCATGTGTTGAAACTCATATATATGGAAAATATATGTCCATTGAGTCTCCCTAATGTTTCTCAAATATTTTTAAAGCTTTAAAATAATTTTAACCTATTTAAGACCATTTCTGGCCTTAAGAAGAAGCCTTTAAATAAAATAGGAAAATAACTTTTAAAATTATATTTTTGTGGTTTCTGGGTAACCTATATCTAATAGGAGTCAAAAATATTTTTGGAAAGATTTTTACTGCCCTTAATTAAGTACTTGCAGTGCAAACCTCAATCAAGGGGTTTTTGGAAAACTAATTTTTGAAAATACTATTTGGCCAAATTATTTTTGTAAGAAAATACTATATTGCACTATACACCTGGCATGATCATTGGGAAAAGGTTTTGGATCAAGGAGGAGTATAAGAGTTGGAGGATTTATTTGATTTTTAGAGCACTTGCAAACAATAGTCAAACATTCAATCAAAGCAAAGACAAAACACTCAAAAGTTTTTGTCAAACCACATTTTACCATGATTTATTAGCTTAAGTGTAGTGGCATGAAAATCAGGGCGTGACAGACCTACCCCCCTTACAAGAATCTCGTCCCCGAGATTCCCAGACTAGGCGCGGAAAGGAATATGGAAACTTGGATTTGGGGTAGTCTTCACGTCCTCATACTGCTTCTGCTTCCGAATGGTGCTCCATTGAACCTTGAAGTACGTGATGGTGTGGCTTCGTGTATGACGCTCTTCTTGATCCACGTTGCTAATGGGTAGGTCGTGGTAGGTTAGATTGGGCTAGAGGTCGATGGCTCGATGATCGATGTCCTTGTTAGTGATCGATCTAGCTAGGAAGTCGAAAACAGTTCCGGAGTTGTGTCATGTGGAAACATTACGCATAGTGGGTAACTCAGGTGGTAACTCCATCTGGTAACTATCTTCTCTTTGTCTTGTGGCGATCTCGGAGGGGGTTGTTAAATCTTGGAGTGATCTCGAAGAGGGCTGATGAATCTTGGCGTGGGTTCCCCTTTGACATGGAAATGCTCGGTTCTCTTTGAGAGAAGTGGCCCGCAGATACACCTGGTCTTCGACGAGAAAGTTCACTTCTTGACGATGGTGGTGGGTGTAGTTCTTCCTCCTAGACATGACGATCTTTAGATGTTCCTTGACAAACTCAACGATTCTTCTTCCGTCTTCGGGTAGACAAGTATGTCATCAACGAAAGATGACAACTAACTTGTCCAAGCACTCCATGAAGTCCATGGGGTACGTAAAGTGGGCTGAGGCATTGGTGATGGTCACGGTTGAGCATTGGCCAAGGTCTTATCGATCTAGAGCCAAAGCCCAAGGTCAGGATCCGACAATGTTGTGGCTTGGTGGGGCTTAAGGGTTTCAAGGATTCTAGTGTGCGAGCGAACGTTTGTCACCTTATCATTAAGCACGGTTCCTGAGATGCCATTTGTGCTATCTAGTCCTTTAAACAAATCACGTCATATCACCGATAGCATCATTTTGTATAGGTCAACTCCAATCATTACTCATGCTATTCGCATCCTCATGACTCCCAAGAGGAGGTCTAACAAAATCATATATGTCTACAATCCCCAAACTCATATGTGTGTCTACCCCTAAAAATCCATGGGTAGAACATACAAGCTACTAAGCTTGAATTTAATCACCACAATCCAAGTGCTCAGTCTATTGATCCAAGGTCCATGATAAAGCATCTCTATCCTAATGGAAACACGCCGTAAGCCACTCCAAGATCTTGTTTCCTTCCTATGAATCAACTCCAATCAACCCATTAACTTCCATCAACCACTACACAATCCATTAATCCTACAAATCCAATGTTTATGGTGTTCCACATGATCTCCTAAAGTCCATATAATCCCCAAATACTTGAAAAGGGTTATCTTTACTATAGTCAGTCCACCAATTCCCGTTATCGTGGTCAAGTAACTTCCAACCTCCAGCTTATAGCGATCCTTAAATCAATTCCAATCTCCTAGTTTATTGTCCATCGTGGAACATGGTATCACGATCGAGATCATCAGTCTAAATCCAATTTACTCCGAACCATGTATACTTACTCAACATCTATTACCTACTTAAATCCAAATCTCATATCCAACGAGGATTTCTATATGTCTCCCCAAGTCATTATCATAATGCCAACTATCTTCTATCAATATCCCCTAGCTAAGTCAAATCCTTATGCTTCCAAGAATTTCAACATGCGATCATAATTGTCCTACTAAATCCAGTTTACTCCAGGGGATAATGAAAGTTATGCTAATCTATAATCATGATCTAGCCACGTTCATCTACCAACATGAAAGCCTCATAATCCACCAAATAGTTTCAGATGATTCCTCAAAGTCATTGATATAAACTCATCAAGTCATTTGTCCTCTATTCCTATATCCTTAAACTGGTCTTTACTATGCCATCGTCAGTTCTGGTGCTGTATTAGGATGATAATGTGCTCGTTCACTATGTCCACTAGTTCCATAATGAACCCAGTGTTGTGCAAGGTCTACAGAGGCTTAACTGGTTCTATTGCAATTCTATGGGTTAAGCACATGGTTCAAGACTCGAGCTGGGGTATCTCGTGAAGTCTCGAAGGGTCTAGGAATGGGTTTCTAGTCTGGAGGGTTAAACATAACTCTACGGGGTTTCACTTGGTCGATGAGGCTGCAACAAAAAGTCTTCAGTGCTAGTTGGCTGCCGAGGTGGAATTCTTGGTGCATCTTGTCTTGCTAGCCTTCAGTTGTTGAAAGGGAGGAGAGGGAGAAGTAGCATAGAGGAGGGGAATGCCTAAAGGGGGTTCTATAGTGCAGGGGCAAACAAACAAGTGCCAAAAAGGGCCAAACACAAACAACAAAATAAGGCAGGTGATATAGTCACGTACTTGTTGCCTAGGGCAAAAGTGTGACTTATATCAAAACACAAACAAATGAAAACAAGCAACACACAATCATGGTTCTATTCGAACCATCATACGGACTCGACTGCGCATAGGGGGTACACGACTCATCCTACCCTAGGGGTTCTCGGACTAAGTAGTCGTGCTTTACTTCGTACCTCATGCAGTCTTCTGGGTTTTTCCTCAGGTGTCGCTACGTCTCTTGTAGTTGTTTGATGAAACGATCCGGGTTGAGCCTGAAGATTCTTCAACAACTTCTTGCATGTTGAAGTGATGGGGTGAAGGTGGCTCCTCGTAGCTGGTATTGTCTCGGTCTTCTGTTGTCTTCTTAATCCTGATGATCGCTTTTGCCTTTTTAAGGTGTCGGTGGTTCCAGGTGGCCATCCTTTTTGCAATGACATTAACAAGGCATAATAGAGGTCCAATATGTCGAACACATTGTTGACAATATCGTCACTGAGAGCTGGGGATGAAGAGAACCGTTTTCCTGCTCACTATAGTGAGGCGGACCAAATGGCTAGGTTATCATCCACCAGTGGTCGCAGATACAACAACGGTAGTGACAGGGTTACCCTATTAGCGATGTATATCATGATCTTGCATATCCTATGCCCTGATCGTCGTAGGCTAAGGTTGCATCATCTTGGGGCAGTGTCAAGGGTGTCACCATCTCCTAGGTCTTCAGGTCCTCATCCCTCGAGGATGTATCTTTTGTTGGTATCGTCTTGTTGTGATGTCGTCAATCTTGTGTTCAGGAGATGTGGGTGAATGTCTGGCAAGGCATCTTCCTTCTAGATTATCCATGAGGATTACAAGGAATCCAGTGGTCAGGGGCATAAGAGTTCTAGCGACCAAAGGTTTTGAAGGGGAAGAGATCAATAAGGAAAGTATATCTTAGTTTTTCGAAAAACTGAGAAGGGAAGAGAAGTATAGATAGTTTTGAAAACTAGTAGTCATTTTGGAAATAGCTTTACCCTAACTAACGACCATGCTAACTAGGGCTTCCTACAGTCAGGATGGCTCTGATAACAGCTCTATCGAGAACCCGACTCATAAGTCGTGATCACCGAATGCACGTGTACAGTGATCCCAGAGATCAATGCTCACTAAACACACAGAAGCTGAATAACAAGAGTCTTACATCCATACATACCGTATTACACAAGTAGGACCATTATGGTCAAGTCTTGAGTATAACATTGCAGCGGAAAGCTTCATCGGTAACTTGGACCCATGCCATCTGCCTTAACCCTACAGGCATTCTGACTGGGAAGCGTCCTAGCTCGCATGTTCGTCGCGAAGTATTCTTCATCATATCCTGTTCTTTCATGCCTGGCCAATAAAATAACATGTGTTAAGCCAATGAGTACTTTGAATGTACTCGCAAGAAACCCATGTTTTGGCTCAAGATACAACAATGCATGACATAGGTAAATTTTTGTAGAAAGCTAGTTTTGAGTGCAATGACATGTTCAACAACTCGTAAGACATGCATAAGGAGAATTCAAGTAACCATGAGGACAGGTTATAGATATCAACATAAATAGAGTGGGCACCAACCCAACTCAATCATGTCAAGTCCTTGACTTGACCCAATTAGTTCTTCCCACACACACTGGTTTGTAAACAAGTGGACGTAGTTTAAGCAGCACCGCCCAACTGTCCTTGACCGCGGACACGGCTATTCGAATAATTTAACACTCTGCAGAGGTTGCACACTTTACCCACAAGATCCAGGGAACTTTCGTGTCATCCACGACCCGCGATACCTCAAGTACCCGGGGTAAGCACCCGATCACTACCTTTCCCTAGGCGACACTAACAAGGAGTCCACTCGTTGTTCCGTATCCTCACGATGTACATCATACGAGACTCGCTCGAGATCGTAACATCCGAGAGGGGACACAACGGTGTATCCGGTGCCGTGTAAAAACAGTCATGGCCGCCCTACCTGGCACGACCGCGTCCCGAGAGAGAGCACCAACTCTCCCCCGTCACTAGTAATGCGGGCTCCAAGCTAGTATCGGCCTAGGTAATCAATAATGCCCTTTCCCATATAAGGGTAGAGTGGTTGCGCATGTAAGGTTGGGTCAGTCAGCAAATCGTAAATCTAATCTATTTTCGAAAACAACACACACACTTGCCTCGGTACACCACTTCGTCATCAAGTGGCTACCCATCTCATCATCTCCCTCGGGCACAAGTGGCACCCGATGGGGTTTTCGAAAAGTCCTTTGAAAATACTTTGTCTCCATCACCATACATATACCCGTCCTTTTTGCGTAGCAACTACTTTTGCATCCTATCTACTCCTACCAGCATAACCCTCATAAGGAGGTAGGGTCACGCACAATGCAAGTATCAACGAGGAAGTAACAGAGGCAACCCATCAAGTGGTTACCATCACATCATGATTCTGAAGCAACACTAATAAAGTGCTATATGACATGCATAAAAAGGGTTTCATAGACATGGTCAAAGGGCTTCTTGCCTGTTTTAACAAGGTCTTCTGGTATCTCTGGTCCAACTCCGAGCATTTCGTCTACTTCATCAACTATCGTCGAAAGCAACCACAATAAGCAACACAACAAGGTAGAAAATAAAAGTGCTCTAAAAATATTGATTTGACTTTCCTAGGACATCTCTGGTTATATGAAAATTAACCAGAGTGGTTTCATTGGAATTGGGTCAGTGGATATTTCTAAACATTTTGATATGACGGAATCAAGGGGTTTATGGAATTGCAAGAAGTGTACAGAAACATGTTTTTGAAAAATGAGCAAAGGCACCCATTTAACAAAGGATGATTTTAGAAGCATCTAGGAATTGGTTTCACTGGATTTGTAGTTCAAATGAATTTCCTATGAATTTGCAAAGTTGATAAATATGAAGAAATGTCTCAATAATTTATGTGGTACAGAAAATATTAATAAAAATGTTCACAAACTAAGTTATGAACATATAGGCATCTAGGATTTTGAATCATGGCATTTGGATCAAAAATGGGCTCTCTGTGATTTTCTAAAGTTTATCATAGAAATGGAAAAATGGAATTTGATAATTGTTTGTGAAGAAAACCTTTATGAAAAAATGTGCAAATTGCACCATGTGATAGATCAGGAATTTATGAACTTATAGAAATTAGAATCGTCAAATTTGGAGTTAATTTGAATTGTCTATGGATTTTTGAAATTGACTGGAAAAAGAAAAAGACAAAGGATATACCTAAATGGGCCGGATCTGGGCGGTGGCAGCGCGCACTGGGCGAGGTTTCGAAGTATGGCGCCACTGGGCTGGCCCAGCGGCTCGGCCGCACGCGCGCGGCGAGCCGCGTCGAAGGCGCCTGCCCGGAATACGTCTTCGCCGCGGGGAGACGGCACCCAGGGAAGCCGTGTCCACTTATCCCACGGGCCAGGCCCTCAGGGTCGCCGACACGCGGGGCCCACTTGTCGGGTTCATCCCCAACCTCCCGCTCGAGCAGAGCAGAGGAAGGGGCGGTGTCGACGGAGGCTTGCCGGCGCTACAAGCCAGCCTTTCCGGTGATATGGCCACCGGCGTGCTCAGGGGACCCGGCCGTGTCCAACCGTGGGTGGCACGGTAGCCCAGGGGCACCGGATCGAGCAGGGCGTCGGCCGCGGCGGACGAGGCTGACGGTGTGGTTGGGGGCACGGTGTTGTGGCTGCGGAGAAGAAGAAATGGAATCCGGGAGAGGGTTGTGGGGAAGTGGGTGTTGTTCTGGTGCAGGTAGGAGGGAGAGAGGAGCACCGGAGAGCTCGAATTTGAGCGGTGGCCGGTGGCAAAGTTTCCGGCCATGGAGGTGAATGGGGGCACTAGAGGAGGAATAGGTTGGCCTGGGGAGCGTACGAGAGAGAGAGAGAGAGAGAGAGAGAGAGAGAGAGAGAGAGCCAAAGGAGTCGAGATGGGGCTCGGGGGTGGCTTTAAATAGAAGGGGGCGAGGTGCACAGTGGGGCCGTGCGCCGGCGAGGCCGTAGCAGTCGCTAGAGGCCACGGGAGGGCTTGGCTTCGAGTCTGGGGTCTTCCTGGGCGTGGTCTACGACCAGGGAAAGAGAGAGGGAGAGAGGAGCGAGCGCGAGGTGGGCCAGGGAAGCGGGCGGCAATTGGCGGGTGCGGGTGGCGCTCGGGCACGCACCGCAGGGGCGAGAGGAGGGCGCGGGGGCAAGTGGGAGACCTGCTGGCGTGATGCGGACGCCGAGGCGCGTCGACTGGCGCACTCGAGCGGCCCGAGGCGGACGGGGCGCGGTGTCAATGGTCGGGAGCACGGTAGCATGCTCCAGAGCGTGTCTTTGGTCGGCATGTGCGGCTTTTCCCTGCGTCCCCGCGTGGCCACTTGCGTCTGGGGGCTCTGGGAGGGAGTAAACAAAGGGAAAATGGCATTGGATCCCTTGGATGGCGCTGGAGTGAGAAGGAGAGATGAGAAAGGATAGAAGTGCTGCTGTCCAGAGAAGCAAATGAGGGTTTTCACCCCCCCCCCCCATTAATTGATCTGGGGGCTGTCAAGACTTACTGGAGGTAGAAGAGGGCCAGGAGCAGCTGTGGTACAAAGTTGAGCCCATGGAGATTAGTGGAAGAGGTCAAAAATGGAATTTTGGTAAAGTGGCAGAAGGTGTTTGATGCTTGTTTGGTTAAGCAAATGATCTCCATTTGGCATGAGACTCCACAGGGTGAAATGTCACATATAATTAGGTCCTTCAACCAATTTTGATCTCATTTGGGCAAAGTTGCCAATGCAACTTTTGTAAACCCTAGAAATTAGCAGAAATGGACTTGTGTAGATCTAGTTGAGAAAATCATTTCTCCTTGATGCACCACTTGGTGTAGTGGCCTCATTTGGTCATGTGAACATGCTCACAAAAGTTGGGGTCAAGGAGAAAAAGTTGGCAGTACAAACTTGTTCAAATTTGATTCTGGTCAGAGAGGGTTTTGGGGTACTTTGATCAAGATAAAATTCTCTCCAACTTGTGCCATTTGGTATAGATTCAGTATTACACCATTTGAGAATGTGCACCAAGTTTGAGAGCATTTGGACATGTTTGACAGTGCAAAGCTGTTCAAACTTGAAAAAGGACAGAAGTGGTTTTGAGAGGGTTTCATGGGGTTATACTATTCTCCATGACATGGTACTTGGCAAGATCATAAAAATTTTCATATGTGACATGCTAGAATTTTCTTGGATTTTTATGAAAATATTTCCTGTAGAAATATTTCAAATCCTTGAAATGAACAGAAATGGTTTTGGGAGGTTTTGTCCAATATTTTGGTCATGACCATGTGTTGAAACTCATATATATGGAAAATATATGTCCATTGAGTCTCCCTAATTTTTCTCATATATTTTTAAAGCTTTAAAATAATTTTAACCTAGTTAAGACCATTTCTGGCCTTAAGAAGAAGCCTTTAAATAAAATAGGAAAATAACTTTTAAAATTATATTTTTGTGGTTTCTGGGTAACCTATATCTAATAGGAGTCAAAAATATTTTTGGAAAGATTTTTACTGCCCTTAATTAAGTACTTGCAGTGCAAACCTCAATCAAGGGGTTTTTGGTAAACTAATTTTTGAAAATACTATTTGGCCAAATTATTTTTGTAAGAAAATATTATATTGCACTATACACATGGCATGATCATTGGGAAAAGGTTTTGGATCAAGGAGAAGGAGTATAAGAGTTGGAGGATTAATTTGATTTTTAGAGCACTTGCAAACAATAGTCAAACATTCAATCAAAGCAAAGACAAAACACTCAAAAGTTTTTGTGAAACAACATTTTATCATGATTTATTAGCTTAAGTGTAGTGGCATGAAAATCATGGTGTGACAACTGCACACGGCTGAATCTTTGTATGTACTTACACAGGGGCTCACCATCCTTCTGGGGGATGACATGCAAGTCACTTGCCTGGCCAGGAGCTTGGTGGCCTCCGGTAAAGGCACCAACAAACTCGTGGCACAGATCCATCCAGGAACAGATGGAATCCACTAGCAGGTGCATCAACCATGACATGACGTTGGGATTAAATGCCAACGAAAAGTAGTTGGCGAGCACCTTGTCGTGGCGAGCCCCGGCGGCTTGCATCACGATGGTGTAGATGCTGAGGAACTCCGACGGGTGAGTCTTGTCGTTGTACTTTTCCCCAACATCAGGCTTGAACGTGCGTGGGAGGGCCATTGGAACTGCCGCAACTCTCGGGTAAAGGCCGGACAACCCACGTCGTAAGGCAAGTCGCCACAGCCCCCCGGCGCTGGGTGGTCCATAGCAGGCCCTGCACGCCGATCCGACTGATGGCGCGCCTCCCGCTGTTGCTTGATGGTAGTTCGAGCGTTTTCCTGAGCTCGCTCTCAAAGAACTCGATGTTGGTTGCGGCGGGTTCGCGGGTCGGACGACACTTTGGAAATGTTGTAACAGGCGTCGGCCCGACCAGCCGGCTGCTGCTATCGCGGCCGTGGGGGAGGAGAGTGTGATACGTCTCCAACGTATCTATAATTTATGAAGTATTCATGCTATTATATTATCCATCTTGGATGTTTAATGGGCTTTACTATGCACTTTTATATTATTTTTTGGGACTAACTTATTAACCCAGAGCCCAGTGCCAGTTTCTGTTTTTTCCCTTGTTTCAGTGTTTCGTAGAAAAGGAATATAAAACAGAGTCCAAACGGAATGAAACCTTCGGGAGAGTTATTTTTTGGAACGGAAGCAATCCAGGGGACTTGGAGTGCACGTAAGGGAAGCAACGAGGAAGGTACGAGGCAGGGGGCGCGCCCACCCCCCTAGGCGTGCCCTCCACCCTCGTGGGCCCCTCATGGCTCCCCTGACCGACTTATTTCACCTATATATATATCAATATACCCTAAAACCATCGGGGAATAGAAGAGATCGGGAGTTACGCCGCCGCAAGCCTCTGTAGCCACCAAAAACCAATCGGGACCCTGTTCCGCCACCCTGCCGGAGGGGGGATCCCTCACCGGTGGCCATCTTCATCATCCTGGCGCTCTCCATGACGAGGAGGGAGTAGTTCACCCTCAGGGCTGAGGGTATGTACTAGTAGCTATGTGTTTGATCTCTCTCTCTCTCTCTCGTGTTCTTGAGGTGATACGATCTTGATGTATCACGAGCTTTGCTATTATAGTTGGATCTTATGATGTTTCTCCCCCTCTACTCTCTTGTAATGGATTGAGTTTTCCCTTTGAAGTTATCTTATTGGATTGAGTCTTTAAGGATTTGAGAACACTTGATGTATGTCTTGCCGTGCTTATCTGTGGTGACAATGGGATATCACGTGATCCACTTGATATATGTTTTGGTGATCAACTTGCGGGTTCCGCCCATGAACCTATGCATAGGGGTTGGCACACGTTTTCGTCTGGACTCTCCGGTAGAAACTTTGGGGCACTCTTTGAAGTACTTTGTGTTGGTTTGAATAGATGAATCTGAGATTGTGTGATGCATATCGTATAATCATACCCACGGATACTTGAGGTGACTTTGGAGTATCTAGGTGACATTAGGGTTTTGGTTGATTTGTGTCTTAAGGTGTTATTCTAGTACGAACTCTATGATAGATTATTCAGAAAGAATAACTTTGAGGTGGTTTCGTACCCTACCATAATCTCTTCGTTTGTTCTCTGCTATTAGTGACTTTCGAGTGACTCTTTGTTGCATGTTGAGGGATACTTATATGATCCAATTATGTTATTATTGTTGAGAGAACTTGCACTAGTGATAGTATGAACCCTAGGCCTTGTTTCCTAGCATTGCAATACCGTTTACGCTCACTTTTATCATGAGTTACCTTTCTGTTTTTATATTTTCAGATTACAAAAACCTATATCTACCATCCATATTGCACTTGTATCACCATCTCTTCGCCAAACTAGTGCACCTATACAATTTACCATTGTATTGGGTGTGTTGGGGACACAAGAGACTCTTTGTTATTTGGTTGCAGGGTTGCTTGAGAGAGACCATCTTCATCCTATGCCTCCAACGGATTGATAAACCTAGGTCATCCACTTGAGGGAAATTTTCTATTGTCCTACAAACCTCTGCACTTGGAGGCCCAACAACGTCTACAAGAAGAAGGTTTTGTAGTAGACATCAAGTGCAACGTCCTCCCACCGCCGGCATGCCCTAGCTCGACAGAACGCCGGCATGAGGGTCTCGCTGGGAGCGACTCGTCTTTGTTGGCGAAGCTGACGAGGCTTCGGATGGTGGCCCTCCACTCGTTGAGCTTCTCTGCAGCAGGGGGAAGTCGAGGAGCAGTTGCACGCGCGCCAGCGCTTCTACTGGCGTGGGCGGTGTCGAAAGCTGCATGGACCGTGACGCGCTCCGACTTCTAACCAAGTTAGAAGGAGCTCTGTCACGGTCTCACGGTTGCACGCTGCTCCCGCCGGCGTCCGGGCGCGCACGCCGGCCTGGTGCGTCCTGAGAGTGGCGCACAAGACTCTTCCCGCAGCGGTGCTTGGGAGCCCCGGCGTCGGGGTGTTGATCATCGCGCGCGGCCTGGGAAGGCCGCGTCGTGGATGCCAGCTGGGGTGCCGTAGAGGTTGCCGCTCGTTGTCTTGGACCCGAACAACGCTGCTTGCCTGGCTTCGATTGCCAAAATGTCATGGATGCTCGCGGGCCACGTCTTCGGAACCATCCGTGGCCACCCGGTCGCCTACTCGCGCTCGCGTGGACGGGCCGGCCCCGGACGACCTGGTCGCTGTCATCCCCTTCTTCTTGGGGGCCATGGTGATGACGAAGTCGATTCGTTAACTTCCAAACCGGATTTTCACAACTTGCGCACCCCCTACCTGGCGCGCCTAAGATGTCGGTGGAAACGACACCTATGGGATCATGGGGAATCCCTTCTACGGTTGGCGGGCGCGGGGCTGTGGAAATAGCGGGTTTAGAAGATCAACATGGGGAATTTATCCAGGTTCGGGCCGCAAGTGATGCGTAATACCCTACTCCTGCTGGTTTGTGTTTATCTGGTGTTATTGGACTAGCTACAAAGTGCGCAGGGTCCAAAAAGTCTGAATCCCCCTCCAGTATACCTTGGGCCTCCTTTTATATCCAAAGGGGGTCGCCACAGTGGCACATAGGAGGTGAAAAGTTTGTATTGTATACAATTCTATCGCCTGGCAACGTGGGACAAATGAATTTAATGCGCTGCCGACGTGCCCCCTCACTTTATCAGGGACGACAAGGAAACTCGTCCCGTCCACTGCCGCTTTGCCTTGCTCCGACGCACGTCCAGGCTGACTAGGCGTCCAACACCATGCTGGCTAGCTGGCTGCTGAGTTGGTGCGGTGGCAGAGTCTTCACGAAGATCTGCATGCCACCACGCAGGTGCTTGCCGAGTTGGCCTGGAAGCTGCATGTCACCATGCAGGTGCCTACCTTGTTTCAGGGTTGACTTCTGGGTTGGAACGGCAGTGAAGCCTTGGCAGGTGGGGCCTGGCTGCGGCCCCGCAGATGTCTCCGCCAAGGGTCTTTCCGGGGCCCCGGTAAGGGCCTTGCCGGGGTCTCGCAGGCGTCCCCAGCAAGGGTCTTGTCGGGGGTCTCCGTCTTCTGGTTTTCATCTAGTATTGTATGTCCTTGGTCTTCACAAAGATCTGCATGCCACCATGCAGGCGCCTCCCGAGCCTTGGTTCCAATGTTGTCGATGGTGTCGGAACTCTTAGGCTCAAGGGTGGGGGCTGTGCTGGTGTTGGGCAAGTTTTCCCGGCAAGGCCCTTGCCGGGGCTTCGTAAGCTACCCCGGCAAGGCTCCTGCCGGGGAGAGCCCGCCTTGTCCCTCTGCTCCTCGCGCCTTTGGCTTGGCGCTCCTCTGGTAGTCTTGTGTCTTTGCTTCCCCTTCTATCCCGCCAAGTGCGGCCGCCGGCGTGTGGCTGCGACTGCCCGCGCACATGTAAAGGGGTACAAAAAGGACCCCTACTTTTGTACACCGACACTTAAGTCTTGATCCCTGGGTGGACACACCTATTTGGGAGAGCCAAAATCATTTCATGACTTGTTAGAATTGCTCTCTATGCTTCACTTTAAATTTTTTATGAGCAATGGACTTGCTCTAGTGCTTCACTTATATCTTTTTTAGCACGGTGTGCTTAGTATTTTTGAAGAAATGCTCTCTTGCTTCACTTAGATTTATTTGAGAGTTAGTAAAATTTTCAAGAAATTCTCTCTTGCTTCACTTAAATTAATTTGAGAGAAAGAAAGAACTTTTATGCTCATGATCTTCACTTATATTTGTTTGAGCTTATGAAAAGCAACACATGAAAATTAGTCCCAAAGTAATAGATATCCAAGAAGGATATAATAAAAAACTTTCATGAAGATCATTGGACAAAATAAACTTGATTCTTAGCAAAAGTTTTGAGATATGATGATGTGATATGTGAGTTATGTTGATGAGTAATTGTGCTTTAGTAAGAATATTGGTGTTAAGGTTTGTGATTCCCTATGCAAGTGCGGAAGTCAATAATTATGCAATGAAATTATAACCTACTTGTGGTGCATTATTCGGTGTTATTTATGCTTAATGCTTGCTTATGAGATTATCCATTTCTTGGTTGGTCGCTTCTCAATCTTTTGCTAGCCTTCATTTTGCACTAGGTATGATCTCTACTTGCATCCAAAAACCTTTAAACCAGTTTTGCCACATGAGTCCACTATATCTACATATATGTGGTATTCTCTTGCTGTTCTAAGTAAATTTGCATGTGCCATCTCTAATTTTCAAAATAAACTTCTCTTTTGTGCGTTTGTTTCGCTCGTGGAGCGGTGAAGGGTGGCTAATATTTTCCATGCTAGATGTGTTATTCTCAAGATGAGTGTTTATTCACTTGTCATTGCACGAGAGTAAGGCAAAGGTATTAGGGATGCCCAATCCTGAAATGAAAAATGAATTTACTTTATATTATCAAATAATAAATTCCTTGGAAAGTGTTGGTATGGAGGGCAACCGTGGATACGACTAGCCATGGAAAGTGAAAGTATTGTTGAAAAAGGAATAAACTTTATTTTCTGTTTGGGAACCGCCTATGATATATCTAGCATGGAAAGTGTTGGGAACTCTAAGTCATTTTCGTTGGTGGGATGGATACAACTCCCAAAATGTTTTTATCTATAAGTTTTTCGCTTTGAGCTCTGGCACCTCTACAAATCCCTACTTCCCTCTGTGAAGGGCCTTTCTTTTACTTTATGCAATTTTTACTATGAATTTGAGTCTCCATCTTATCTTACAAAAGCACCAACTAGGAGCCAATATGATCGTACCTAAGTATTGGGTGTAACTAATATGCGAGTGTGTTTCATGAATGGATCAATGATTGAGCATGATGGGCTAGGGATAACTTATTTTAGCGTTGATATTTTGAAAGACATGGTTGCTTGTCGGTATGCTTGAGTATTTAAATTATCATGTCAAAAATAGACTATTGCTTTGAACAATATAAAAGTCAAAATGTCCATGCTATAAAGAAAGAATATGGTATGACATGATAGGCAGCATTCGACATCAAAATTTTTGTTTTTATCACTTCCCTACTCGAGGATGAGTAGGAGTTAAGCTTAGGGATGCTGATATGTCTTATGTATCTATAATTTTTGCTTATTCCATGTTGTTATATTATCAATCATTGATGTTTTATAATAATTTTATAGTCATTTTATATCATTTTTTGGTACTAACCTATTGACATAGTGCCAAGTGCTAGTTGCAGTTTTCTGCATGTTTTTGCATCGCATGAAAGCAATATCAGACGGAGTACAAACGCAACAAAACTTTACGGAGATTTTTTTTGGACCAGAAGGAACGTAATGGGCCCTGGCTGCACCTGGGGGTGCCCTGAGGGAGGCACAACCCACCAGGGTGCGCCAGGATGCTCTATAAATACCCCAATATTCCAGAAACCCTAGGGGAGTCGATGAAATATTCATCCAGCCGCCGCAGAGTCCAGAACCACCAGATCCAATCTAGACACCATCTCGGAAGGGGTTCACCACCTCCATTTGTGCCTCTTCGATGATGCATGAGTAATTCTTTGTAGACCTTCGGGTCCGTAGTTAGTAGCTAGATGGCTTCATCTCTCTCTCTCTCTCTTTGAGTTCTCAATACAATGGTCTCTTGGAGAACCATATGATGTAACTCTTTTGCGGTGTGTTTGTTGGGATCGATGAACTTTGAGTTTATGATCAGATCTATCTTTTTATATCCATGAAAGTATTTGAGTTTCTTTGATCTCACTTATGCATGATCTCTTATAGCCTCGTATTTCTTCTCCGATATTTGAGTTTTGTTTGGCCAACTTGATCTATTTGTCTTGCAATGGGAAGAGATACTCTATAGTGGGTTCGATCTTACGGTGCTTGATCACAGTGACAGAAAGGGCCCCAACACGTATGTATTGTTGCTACTAAGGATAAATCGATGGGGTCTATCTCTACATAGATAGATCTTGTCTACATCATGTCATCGTTCTTATTGCATTACTACGTTTCTCCATGAACTTAATACACTAGATGCATGCTGGATAGCGGTCAATGTGTGTAGTAATAGTAGTAGATGCAGGGAGGAGTCGGTCTACTAATCATGGACGTGATGCCTATATAATGATCATTGCCTCGATATCGTCATGACTATTTGAAGTTTTGTCAATTGCCCAACAGTAATTTATTCACCCACCGTTTGCTATTTTTCTCGTGAGAAGCCACTAGTGAAACCTACGGCCCCCGGGTCTCTTTCTCAAATATTTGCCTTTGCGATCTACTTTTTCCTTGCATATTTAGATCTATTAAACCAAAAATACAAAAATACATTGCTGCAATTTTTCCTTGTTTATTTTATTTGGCGTTCGATCTATCAATCTACTACAAATTTATCTCATGTCTGTTTGCCTACTGGAGGCGTCATACCCCGGAAGGGATTGACAACCCCTTTAACACGTCGGGTTGCGAGGACTTGTTATCTGTGTGCAGGGGTTGTTTTACGTTGTGTTGCTTTGTTCTTCTACTGGTTCGATAGCCTTGGTTTCATATCTGAGGGAAATACCTACCGCCGATGTGCTGCATCATCCCTTCCTCTTTGGGGAAATACCGACGTAGCTTCAATCGACATCACATAACACCGGTATGATGGAAACTAAGGCGGCAAGAGTGGAACAAAACACCAAGCAAAAGGCCGAGCCTTCCATCCTTTACCAAGTATGTAGATGCATTAATTAAATAAGAGATATTGTGATATCCCATGATATCCATGTCCCAACATGGAACAACCTGCAACTAGCAATGCTATAAGAGGGGCTGAGCAAAGCAGTAACATAGCCAAACAACGGTTTGCTGGGAGGCTTGATAAAAAAGTGATAGGTAGCACGACATAGCGATAGCAACAAGAAAACTAGCAAAGCAAAGATAGTACTGATATCCAAGGTAATGGACATCTTGCCTGAAATCCCACTAGGAAGAAGATCGAGTCCATGAAGTAGACAGACCAACGCAGTCGAACAAATCCTCACAATCGCAACGTAACCGAAACTATCAAGAAGATGTAACACCAGAAAGAAGTAAACAACATGGTAAATAAACAAGCATAAACATGGCATGATGCGCAATAGAGTATGATGCATGTCCGGTTTAATGATTCATGGCATGGCAAAGTGCAACAAACAAAACTAGAAATTAAACAAAACTAGAAATTAAGTGGAGCTCAATATGCAACGAGTTGCATATTGACGAAACACCACATTCATTTATTTGGTTTGCTCTCGTTTACACTACTCCTCAATATAAAATGTTGATTGAAATGGCAAGAGATGCAGCATAATTAATCGAACTATTTAGGCAAGTATAAATGAGGCCGGAACAACAAACAACAATTCCAGAAAATCCCCATGTGCATATTTTGGATTTGGTACTGTTATGATCTAAACCATATTTGAGAGTTGTTAAACATGCAAAATAAGTGCACCATGTTAATATATGCATTTTTCTAGACAAGTTACATATAAAGTTTATTTAGTTCGGAGCTACGGTTAAATTGTTATGAAATAAACCATTTTGACATTCCATTTAGCAAATTAATACAAACAACAATTTAAATATATTTTTAACATGGATGAAAGCTGCAAAATATGATACAACATGAAATTCTAAGAATTTTACATATAAAGTTTGTGTTAATCCGATACACGGTTATGAAGTTATTATATGCATGAACAACACGGGGTTTTCAGAAGTATAGGGGAAGTGATGACCCACAATTATAGGGGATCTATCGTAGTCCTTTTGATAAGTAAGAGTGTCGAACCCAACGAGGAACAGAAGGAAATGACAAACGGTTTTCAGCAAGGTATTCTCTGCAAGCACTGAAATTATTGGTAACAGGTAGTTGTGTGATAAGATAATTCGTAGCGGGTAACAAGTAACAAAAGTAACTAAGGTGCAGAAAGGTGGCCCAATCTTTTCTATAGCAAAGGACAAGCCTGGACGAACTCTTATATAAAGCAAAGCGCTCCCGAGGACACATGGGAATTACTGTCAAGCTAGTTATCATCATGCTCATATGATTTGCGTTCATTAATTTGATAATTTGATATGTGGGTGGACCGGTGCTTGGATGCTGCCCTTCCTTGGACAAGCCTCCCACTTATTATTAACCCCTCTAGCAAGCATCCGCAACTACGAAAGAAGAATTAAGGTAAATCTAATCATAGCATGAAACATATGGATCCAAATCAGCCCCTTACGAAGCAATGCATAAACTAGCGTTTAGGCTTCTATCACTCTAGCAACCCATCATCTACTTATTACTTCACAATGCCTTCCCCTAGGCCCAAATCATGGTGAAGCGTCATGTAGTCGATGTTCACATAACACCACTAGAGGAAAGACAACATACATCTCATCAAAATATCGAACGAATACCAAATTCACATGATTACTTATAACAAGACTTCTCCCATGTCCTCAGGAACAAACGTAACTACTCACAAAGCATATTCATGTTCATAATCCGAGGAGTATTAATTATCATTAGGGATCTGAACATATGATCTTCCATCGAATAAACCAACTAGCATCAACTACAAGGAGTAATCAACACTATTATCAACCCACAAGTACCAATCTGAGGTTTTGAGACAAAGATCGGATACAAGAGAGGAACTAAGGTTTGAGAGGAGATGGTGCTGGTGAAGATGTTGATGGAGATTGACCCTCTCTCGATGAGAGGATCATTGGTGATGACGATGCCTTTGATTTCCCCCTCCTGGAGGGAAGTTTCCCAGGCAGAATAGCTCTGCCGGAGCCCTAGATTGGTTTTGCCCAGGTTCCGCCTCGAGAAGGCGGCTCTTCATCCCAAAAGCTTCCTTCTGATTTTTTTCCAGGGAAAAAGACACCATAGAAAAATATGGGCATCGGGGGCCTGCCAGGTGGCCCACAAAGTAGGCGGCGCGCCCAGGGGCAGGGTGCGTCCTCCACCCTTGTGTATGGCAGGTGGCCCCCCTCTGGTGCTTTCTTCGCCCAATATTTTTATATATTGAAAAATAATTCTCCGTGAAGTTTCAGGACTTTTGGAGTTGTGCAGAACATGTCTCTAATATTTTCTCTTTTTCCAGTCCAGAATTCCAGCTGCTGACATCCTCCCTCTTCATGTAAACCTTGTAAAATAAGAGAGAAAAGGCATAAGTATTATCATATAATGCGTAATAACAGCCCATAATGCAATAAATATCAATACAAAAGCATGATGCAAGATGGACATATCAACTCCCCCTAGCTTAGACCTCGCTTGTCCTCAAGCGAAAACCAAAACCAAAAAATATGTCCACATGTTTAGAGATAGAGGTATCGATAAAATAAAATACGGACATGAGGGCATCATGATCATCTTTAGAGCAGCAACATATATTGTCATATAATTTCTTATGCTAGAGTAACAATTCGTTCACAAGGTAAAGCATGAATCAGAAACTTTATTGAAAACTAACAAACTATGATCTCAGTCATTGAGGCAATTGCAATTTATCATAACATCGGAAAGAGTCAATTTAAGAGCTTTTCAGCAAGTCCACATACTCAACTATCATTTAGTCTTTCACAATTGCTAACACTCACACGATACTTATGGGTACAAAGTTTCAATTGGACATACAGAAAGATAGGGGCTTATAGTTTCGCCTCCCAACCTTTTAACTCAAGGGTAATGTCAACAATAATACTTTATGATAACCTACATCCGAGTGGATATATATATTCGGATCTCTCCAACACATAGTGCTTGCCAAAGGAAAAGGTGTAAAAACAAAAGGTGAAGATCACCATGACTCTTGTATAAGGGTAGAAGATAAAAGTAAAAGATAGGCCCTTCATAGAGGGAAGTAGAGGTTGTCATGCGCTTTTATGGTTGGATGCACAAAATCTTAATGCAAAAGCACATCACTCTATATTGTCGCTTGTGATAAAGACCTTTATTATGCGGTCCATCGCTTTTATTTCTTCCATATCACAAGTTCGTATAAAGCTTATTTTCTTCACACTAATAGATCATACATATTTAGAGAGCAATTTTTATTTCTTGCACCGATGACAACTTACTTGAAGGATCTTACTCAATCCATAGGTAGCTATGGTGGACTCTCATGGCAAAATTGGTTTAAGGGATGTTTGGAAGCACAAGTAGTATCTCTACTTGGTGCAAAGAATTTGTCTAGCATGAGAGGGAAAGGCAAACTCAACATGTTAGAGGATCCATGACAATATAACTTCTATGCGGATATAAGAAAACATAACCCATTATGGTGTCTTCCTTGTCCAACATCAACTTTTAGCATGTCATATTTTAATGAGTGCTCACAATTACAAAAGATGTCCAAGATAGTATATTTATATGTGAAGCCTCTCTTTCTTTATTACTTCCTATTAATTGCAACAATGACCAAAACTGTGTTTGTCAACTCTCAACAAATTTTATTCATCATACTATTTATATGTGAATTCATTACTTTCCATAAGATCAACATAGTAGGCTTCTTCCTCAGCTTGCGCTTGAGGATAGAATTTTCCTCCCTTAAGTCATGGATCTCCTGCTCAAGCCTTAATATCTTTTTACATAGTTCTTGTTTGTTTTCCAGCAAGAGACAAAAAGGATAAACTCGATCTTAGGTTTGTTTGCTTTATTAGGGAGACTTGACTTTTTGAACTCCACGAGCATGTCCCCAGGTTGAGGTAGTGGGACTTCATCTTCATTTGAGCATGTCTCGTCTTTTCCCTTTGGATCAGAATCTTCTTCCTCCTCTATAGTCCAACCGTAATACTCCAAATGCCTGTAGACCTTGGGGTCTGCAATGTAATCAACTACATAGCTCTCTCCCTCCGAATCTTGGGACGACATACTGCTCTAAATGTGCTGCAAAAACAACTTAAAACAAAAATAGGAGATATTTTCGTTGTATGGTGGTCAAAACCATCTGGGGATTATATAATGAATTTTTACCTATCAAAAGAAGTGTTGTGCAAGAAAACGGAGTGCGGAGGGCACATGAGGTGGCCACAAGGCAGGGGGCGCGCCCAGGGGGTAGGGTGTGCCCTCCACCCTTGTGGTCGCCTCGTGTCTCTTTCGGACTACTTTTAATTTTCCTAATTTTTTAAATATTCCAAAATGGAGAAAAATTGCTATTAGAACTGTTTTGGAGTCGGTTTACTTACTGTACCACATACCTATTCCTTTTCGGAGTATGAAACGTTCTGGAATGGGAATATCTGAGATATAATGTTTGATTCTTTGACCGTTTACCACCTTCGGATTTATGCCTCCGACATTGTTGATTGTGATGGCACCGGAACGATAGACCTCCTCGATAATGTAAGGACCTTCCCATTTAGAGAGAAGCTTTCCTGCAAAAAATCTTAAATGAGAGTTGTATAGCAAAACATGATCACCTACATTAAACTCATGCTTTTGTATCCTCTTGTCATGCCATATTTTAACCTTTTTCTTTAAACAACTTGGCATTCTCATAGGCTTGGGTTCTCCATTCATCAAGCGAGCTAATGTCAAATAACCTCTTCTCACCGGCAAGTTTGAAATCATAACTGAGCTCTTTAATAGCCCAATATGCCTGATGTTCTAATTCAAGAGGTAAGTGACATGCTTTACCATAAACCATTTTATACGGAGACATACCCATAGGATTCTTATAAGTAGTCCTATAAGCCCATAATGCATCATCAAGTTTCTTAGACCAATTCTTTCTAGATCTATTAATAGTCTTTTGCAAGATCAATTTAATCTCTCTATTTCTCAATTCTACTTGACCGCTAGATTGAGGATGATATGGAGATGCAAATATGATGGTTAACATCATACTTAGCAAGAAATTTATGAAAAACACCATGAATAAAATGTGAACCACCATCAGTCATTAAATATCTAGGGAAACCAAACCTCAGAAAAAAATAATTTCTTTAAGCATCTTGATAGAAGTGTTATGATCAACACTGCTAGTAGGAATAGCTTCTACCCACTTAGTAACATAATCAACATTAACTAAAATATGTGTATACCCATTAGAGGAAGGAAAATGTCCCATATAATCAAAGCCCCAAACATCAAATGGTTCAATAACAAGTGAATAACTCATAGGCA
This sequence comes from Aegilops umbellulata, assembly GCA_032464435.1. Taxonomy (NCBI): domain Eukaryota; kingdom Viridiplantae; phylum Streptophyta; class Magnoliopsida; order Poales; family Poaceae; genus Aegilops; species Aegilops umbellulata. Next base: position 150,095,842 of record CP136058.1, on the reverse strand, counting down.
TTTCCTGACGTCTACTAATATTGCCAATCCTCTGGCATTCATCATAAGACAAGAAAAACTTACGAGCATCCCTAAAGAGAGTAGGCCAATAAAAACCAGATTGCAATACCTTATGTGTGTTGGGGAACGCGGTATTTCAAAAAATTCCTACGACCACGCAAGATCTATCTAGGAGATGCATAGCAACGAGATGGGGAGAGTGTGTCCACATACCCTCGTAGACCGAAAGCAGAAGCATTATGTTAACGCGGTTGATGTAGTCGAACATCTTCATGATCCAACCGATCCAAGTACCGAATGTACGACACCTCCGTGTTCAGCACATGTTTAGCATGATGACGTCATTCGAGCTCTTGATCCAGTTGAGGACGAGGGAGAGTTCCGTCAGCACGACGGCGTGGCGACGGTGATGATGAAGTTACCGACGCAGGGCTTCGCCTCAGCACTATGATGATATGACCGAGGTGTGTAACTGTGGAGCGGGGCACCGCACATGGCTAAGAGAAGACTTATTATCTCTTTGGGTTCCCCCTAACACGTATATAAAGGAGGGAGGGAGAGAGGCCAGCCCTCTAGGGGCGCGCCAAGAGTATGGAGTCCTACTAGGACTTCCAAGTCCTAGTAGGAATCCCTTTCCCTTTTCGGAGTAGGAGAGAAGGAAAGAGGGAAAGAGAGAGAGAGTAGGAAAAGGCAAGGGGGTGCCGCCCCTTCCCCTAGTCCAATTCGGACCCATGGGGGGCATGCCACCTCCCCTTGGCGTGCCTCCTCTTTTCCCGTATGGCCAAATAAGGCTCATTACTTCTCCCGGTGAATTCCAGTAACTCCCCGGTACTCCGAAAAACATTTGAATCACTCGGTACCTTTCCGATGTCCGAATATAGACTTCCAATATATGAATCTTTACGTCTCGACCATTTTGATACTCCTCTTCATGTCTGTGATCTCATCCGGGACTCCGAACAAACTTCGGTCATCAAATCACATAACTCATAATACAAATCGTCATCGAATGTTAAGCGTGCTGACCCTACGGGTCCGAGAACTATCTAGACATGACCAAGACATATCTCCGGTCAATAACCAATAGCGGAACCTGGATGCTCATATTGGCTCCCACATATTCTACGAAGCTCTTTATCGGTCAAACCGCATAACAACATACGTTGTTCCCTTTGTCATCGGTATGTTACTTGCCCGAGATTTGATCATCGGCATCCTCATACCTAGTTCAATCTCGTTACCGGCAAGTCTCTTTACTCGTTCCATAATGCATCATCCGGCAACTAACTCATTAGTCACATTGCTTGCAAGGCTTATAGTGATGTGCATTACCGAGAGGGCCCAGAGATATCTCTCCGATACACGGAGTGACAAATCCTAATCTCGATCTCTGCCAACCCAACAAACACCTTCGGAGACACCTATAGATCATCTTTATAATCACCCAGTTACGTTGTGATGTTTGATAGCACACAAGGTGTTCCTCCGGTATTCGGGAGTTGCATAATCTCATAGTCAGAGGAACATGTATAAGTCATGAAGAAAGCAATAGCAATAAAACGCAACGATCGTAATGCTAAGCTAACGGATGGGTCTTGTCGATCACATCATTCTCTAATGATGTGATCCCGTTCATCAAATGACAACACATGCCTATGGTCAGGAAACTTAACCATCTTTGATTAACGAGCTAGTCTAGTAGAGGCATACTAGGACACTCTGTTTGTCTATGTATTCACACATGTACTAAGTTTTCGGTTAATACAATTCTAGCATGAATAATAAACATTTATCATGATATAAGGAAATATAAATAACACCTTTATTATTGCCTCTAGGGCATATTTCCTTCAGTCTCCCACTTGCACTAGAGTCAATAATCTAGTTCACGTCGTCATGTGATTTAACACCAATAGTTCACATCTTTATGTGATTAGTTCACATTGCCATGTGACTAATACCCAAAGGGTTTTACTAGAGTCAATAATATAGTTCACATCACTATGTGATTAACACCCAAAGAGTACTAAGGTGTGATCATGTTTTGCTTGCGAGAGAAGCTTAGTCAATGGGTCTGTCACATTCAGAGCCATATGTATTTTCCAAATTTTCTATGTCTACAATGCTCTGCATGGAGATACTCTAGCTAATTGCTCCCACTTTCAATATGTATCTAGATTGAGACTCAGAGTCATCCGGATCGGTGTAAAAGCTTGCATCGACATAACTCTTTATGATGAACTCTTTATCACCTCCATAACCGAGAAATATCTCCGTTGTTTTCTAAGGATAATTTTGACCGCTGTCCAGTGATCCACTCCTGGATCAATATCGTGCCCCTTGCCAAACTCATGGCAAGGTACACAATAGGTTTGGTACATAGCATAGCATACTTTATAGAACCTATGGCTGAGGCATAGGGAATGACTTTCATTCTCTTTCAATTTTCTGCAGTGGTCGTGTTTTGAGTCTTACTCAACTTTACACCTTGCAATACAGGGAAGAACTCTTTCTTTGATTGTTCCATTTTGAACTACTTCAAAATCTTTTGAAGGTATGTACTCATTGAAATTTTTTATCAAGCGTCTTGATCTATCTCTATAGATCTTGATGCCCAATATGTAAGCAACTTCACCGAGATCTTTCTTCGAAAAACTCCTTTCAAACACTCCTTTATGCTTTCCACAAAATCTACAACATTTCCGATCAACAATATGTCATTCACATACTTATCAGAAAGGCTGTGTGCTCCCACTCACTTTCTTGTAAATACATGCTTCACCGCAAGTCTATATAAAACTATATGCTTTGATCAACTCATCAAAGTGTATATTCCAACTCCGAGATGCTTGCACGAGTCCATAGATGGATCGCTGGAGCTTGCACATTTTGTTAGCACCTTTAGGATTGACAAAACCTTCTGATTGTGTCATATACAACTCTTCTTTAATAAATCCATTAAGGAATGCATTTTTGACATCCATTTGTCAGATTTTATAAAATGTGGCAATTGCTAACATGATTCGGACAGACTTTAAGCATTGATATGAGTGACAAAATCTCATCGTAGTCAACACCTTGAACTTGTCAAAAAACCTTTCCGACAAGTCGAGATTTGTAGATAGTAACACTACTATCAGGGTCTGTCTTCCTCTCTAAGATCCATTTATTCTCAATGGCTTGCCGATCATCGGGCATGTCCACCAAAGTCCACACTTTGTTCTCATACATGGATTCTATCTCCGATTTCATGGCCTCAAGCCATGTGTCGGAATCTGGGCTCATCATCGCTTCCTCATAGTTTGTAGGTTCATCATGGTCTAGTAACATGACTTCCAGAATAGGATTACCATACCACTCTGGTGCGGATCGTACTCTGGTTGACCTACGAGGTTCGTTAGTAACTTGATCTGAAGTTTCATGATCATCATCATTAACTTCCTCAGTAATTGGTGTAGGCATCACTGGAACTGATTTCTGTGATGAACCATTTTCCAATTCGAGAGAAGGTACAACTACCTCATCAAGTTCTACTTTCCTCCCACTCACTTCTTTCGAGAGAAACTCCTTCTCTAGAAAGGATCCATTCTTAGCAACGAATATCTTGCATTCAGATCTGTGATAGAAGGTGTACCCAACAGTCTTCTTTAGTTATCCTATGAAGACACATTTCTCCGATTTGGGTTCAAGCTTATCAGATTGAAGCTTTTTTAAATAAGCATCGCAACTCCAAACTTTAAGAAACGACAGCTTAGGTTTCTTGCCAAACCACAGTTCATATGGTGTCGTCTCAACGGATTTAAATGGTGCCCTATTTAACGTGAATGCAGCTATCTCTAATGCATAACCCCAAAACGATTGTAACATCCCAATTTTCAATTTGGATGTTATACATAGGTCATCATATGTATATCATGTTTTATTTGCATTTTGGTTGAGATCCTAGAAATCTTAAGCAACTCAAGGACCCAAGGAGAGAGTTGGAGGTTTTATATATTTTCATATTTGAATTTTCTCAAATTGAAAAGAGGATCATTTTGGTTTTAATATATTTCTCTCCAATTATTTTCAATATTTAAATTAAAAGAGTGAAGATAATCTGACTTTATCAAAATAGAGGAAATATTGGAGAAGAAATTTTAAAATCAAATAAATATTTTATTTCGATTTTTATTTGCTATTTTATTTGAATTACAAAATTATGCATTTTCGAAAATTGCATTTTAGGCCAGAAAAATGTTCACTTTGTTCTAAATATTAGATTTAGACGGTGAAAATTGTTTTTGGCATTTTTAGAATTTTTTTATATTTTACTAGGATTTTTCTTCGGGCGGAATTTTATTATAAAAAAATCTGACTGACTCGGCCAAAACCCAGCCGGCACATCCGAGCCGCCACTGCCTTGCTCGCGTGCGGGAGCCGGACTCTCGCCGGAGTCCAGGTCGGCCTCCCCTCCGCGCCCCCTCGCGCAAGCCGCCTCCCCCTGGCCCTTTAAAAGCCGCCGCCACGCCGCCTCCTCCCTCACCCCGAGCTGCCGCAACCCAGAGCCGCCGCCGCCGAGCTTCGCCACCGCCGCGCCTGCCGCCTGCCGCCGCTGCTGTAGCCGCCACCGCCACCGCTCCACAGGGCCGCCACACACCGCCGCACGCTGCCCCGCCACGCCGGAGTCACGCCGCCGCCGCCGGATCTCGCCATCGGTCAACCCCGGCTAAACGGTATAAAACCGTTCGGGTTTTTTAGGTCTATGTTTTTTTCGGTTTTCGGTTTAGAACGGTTTTTTTTCGAGTTCGTTAATTTGCAAACGTTCACTACAACGTCACTGTTAGCGAACGTATTCGCCCGTTTGTCCCTGATAGCGAACGTTCGTTCGTTAGTGTTTTTCTTTTTATTTTATTTTCGGCCAGGGACCTATCCGCGGTTATTTTTATCACAGATTAGCCCCTGATCTTCAAACCCTCGCAACTTTTTGCTTGTTTATCCAAATCCAGTGAAACCAACACCAAAATCTTCGTCTCGAACCCCTCTTTCTAGATAATCAACTTGAACATGATTTTGACAATTTAAAATTTGGTTCCAAGCAGATTTGAATTCGAACTTCTTTTGATCGTAGTTTGAGCTTCGTAGCTCCGATTTGGCTGATTCTTTTTGCAAACGAAGCTCTTCTTTTGCACTTTCGATTGGGATCTTCTCATCTGAGTTTTACCCTTGAATTTTATGCTTGAGTGCTTACGTATGCCATTGTTTGTTTGCGATTGAGTTTCCGGAGTGCGAAGCGTGCTACTACGAGTCACTATGGTTTTTAGATCGTCAGCAAGGTAAGTAACACTTTGACCATATCCCTTTATTACCCTGTTTTTATGCATTAGTTTCAACCCTCAAACATTCCATGGTTAGGATTTGTTAACTTGTGGGTTTTGGGAAGTAGATGATGAGGTAGAACCTATTGTCCTTTATTTTAAACCCTGGGAGTTACTTCTATGTTGCGCTTATACTGCTATGCTATGCTCGTAGACGTGGTTTGGTTTGAGTGATTCATGACAGATGTGAGAGATTATTGTTAACTAAGGGATTACTTAAGGTGGCTACTATAATACACATCTAGATGGATTGTTTGTGGGCACCTAGGGTGTCGGTGTACAAAAGTAGGGGCTCTCCTTTCGACCCCTTTACTTGTACACGGGCAGTCAGAGCCACGCGCCGCGGCCACAGGTAGCAGGGTAAAGGAGGGAAGTCAGAGAGAAGCTGAAACCCAACACAAGACGATCAAGGCAACGCCAAGACCAGAAACACAAGACAGCGAAGGGGCGGGTGGAGTTCCCCGGCAAGGCCCTTGCCGGGGAAGCCCTCCGCGGCCCCGGCAAGAACCTTGCCGGGGCAATTTGTCCAAACACCAACAGAGCGAGCCACCCTTGAGCCCAGGGGTTCCAACCCAACTAACTACGGTTGGACCAGGGCTTGGGAGGAACCTCTATGATGGCATGCAGATCTTTGTCAAGATCACGGACACATGAGATCAGATGAGGACCAGAAGACGGCGACCCTCGGCGAAATCCTTGCCAAGGAAGGCCACAAGACCCCCAGCAACATCCTTGCCGGGGACGACTGTGCGCCACGGCAAGACCCTTGCCGGGCCCCCGGCAAGGCCCTTGAACAGGACATCAGCAGGGCCACTACCAGGCCCGCGCCAGCCAAGTTTTCCACCGCCGTTCGCATGTAGCTGCCAGCCCAACCAGCTGGGCTGGCACCTGCGTGGCAACATGCTGCTTCCAGGCCAGATCGGCAGGCGCCTACATGGCGGCATGCAGATCTTCGTGAAGACCCTACCATCGCGCCACCTCAGCTGCCTGCCTGCCTGCCTACATGGCGCCGCATGCATCGCTGGCTAGGGCGCATGTCGAAGCGAGGAGGAGCGGCGATGGACGGGACGAGCCTCGCTCCCATTCCCGATAAAGCCAGGAGACACCTCAGTGGCGCATTAAATATGTCTTGTCCTGTAATACGGGCGATAAGCTCATAGTACTATAGGCGTTTCCACCTCAGGTGTGCCACTATGGCAGCCCCATTCGACTATAAAAGGAGGCCCATGGCGTACTGGAGAGGGATTCGGCTCTTTTGAACTAGACGGCCACCATAGCTAGTTGGAGAGCTCAAGAACACTCAATACATCCACCAAAGCAGGACTAGGGTTTTACGCATCCTCGCGGCCCGAACCTGGGTAAACGATCCTCGTACTGACTATTATCCCTGCTCTTCTCACAACTCTGCGCCCCGGCAACCGTAGTAGGGATTCCTGTGATCCCATAGGTGTTGTTTCCCACCGACATCTTTGGCGCGCCAGGTAGGGGCGCTATTGTGAGAATCTGTTCTAGTAGTTGACCTAGCAATACTTCATCGCCATTGCTCCCAAGAAGAAGACGATCGCGGCGGTCGGCTCGTCGGGAGCCGAACGGCCCATGCCAGTGCGGGCGAGCAGCGGGCCGGTCGTGGATAGGACCCAGGCCGCAGTCCGCGAGCACCAGCATCGCTCTGGCAGTCAGAGCCTAGCGAGAGGCATCGTTCGTGCGCTAGGCGACGGGCCGCACGCCGCCAAATCCAAAGACGGAGCTAGGGCCCCCGCAGGCGGCGCTGGGCCCTCCAAGAGTGTCATAGTGCCGCCCGCGGGCGGCCCAGCAGCCTCCAAGACGCCCACAACATGCTCTTCCCAGGGTGTGCGCGACGAGCAGCGCCACGCTGGAGACCCCGGACACCGCCGTGAGAAGAGCCATGTGCATCGTCCACGAGACGAAGGAGTCCAGCATGCTCACCGAAGTGCTGGAGAAAATGGCATGCAGCCGCTGGGCCGTGGTGGAGCTCCTTCTAACATAGTTAGAGGTTGAAGCACGCCACGGTCCACGCAGCTGTCACCGCCACCCACGCTAGCGGAAGCTTTCGCGCATGTGCAGTTGCTCCTCGACTTCCCTCCTACTGCGGAGAAGCTCGACGAGTGAAGAGCCACCATCCGGTGCCTCGTCGCCGTCGCCAATAAAGATGATCCGCAACCAGTGGGGCCTTCGGGCCGGCGCTCTATCGAACCACCGCATGCTAGCGGTGGAGAGGCCGGGGGTGCTGCGGCCACGGTGCACTCTCCTCCTCCATGCCATCCATGGCGGGTATCGGTCCGTCGCGATGACGCTTGTGATAATATTTCCATAGCGGCGTCTGACCCACGGACCCACCGCGACCAACATCAAGTTCTTCGAGAGCGAGCTCACGAAGATGCTCGAACCACCATCGAGCGCCGGCATGATACACGCCACCAGTCGGACAAGCGGCCGGGGCCCGCTATGGACCACCCAGCACTGGGGCCTCCGGCAGCCTACCTTACGAGGTGGGCTGCCCAACCTCTACCCGTGAGCTACGGCAGTTCCAGTGGCCATCCCACCACACGTTCAAGCCCGACGTCAGTGAGAACTACACTGGCAAGACCCATCCGTTAGAGTTCCTCGGCATCTACACCATCGCGATGCAGGCTGCCGGAGCTCGCGGCGACAAGGTGCTTGCAATTACTTCCCGTTAGCACTGAAGCCCAATGTCATGTCTTTGTTGACGCACTTGCCCACGGATTCCATTTCTTCTTGGTCGGATATGTGCCATGAGTTCGTTGGCGCCTTCACTGGAGGCCACCAAGCTCATGGCCAGGCCAGTGATTTGCATATCATCCCCTAGAAGGAAGGGGAAACCCTGCGCAAGTACATCCATAGATTCAGCCGGGTGCAGTACAACATCCCCAACGTTCATCCCACCACTGTGATCAGCATGTTCCATTAGAACGTCCGCAACCGCAAGATGCGCGAAGAGCTGGCGATGACCAAGGTTAAAGATGTGGCCGAGCTCTATGTTTTGGACGATAGGTGCGCCCGGGCTGAAGAGGGAAGGAAGTACCTCGGCGAGGACGCCGGCGCGGAAACCGACTCTACTAATGAAGACACCGCCACCCCGACGAAGAAGGGCCGGTGCCACTACAGGAAACGCAGAGGCAAGACCGTGCTTGCTGTCGAGGGATCCGACAGCAACGGCGCTGTTAAGAAGGCCAAGGCAGACGACCCCGGCAAGGAGATCGTCGGGTGCGCCGCCTGCCGGGCCATGGTAGCTGCCGACAAGCAATACTGTAAAATCCACCGCACCAAGGGCCACGACATCCAGAACTGTCGACAAGTCGAACTGCTTGCCGAGAAGCAAAAAGCTGAATACGAGAGGCGGGACAAGGAGAAGGGCCAGGATGGTGCCGAGGGATCCAGCAAGAAGCGTGGCGGCCAAGGAGGCCACCGCGGCAAGGAGAACCAGCAAGAGAGGCCCGCCTATGGCCGTGACAAGAAGCAAGAAGACGATGATCATGACGAGGACGACGAGTCCGGCGAGCAAGAGTTCCAGAAGGCTATGGAGGCCATTGGCGTCGATGGCGGTGTCTCGCTGCATACTTCTCACCGCCAGCTCAAGCAGTAGGCGCGTGAGATTACAGCAGCAGAGCCGTCGTTCGACGCTGAGAAGCCGCTGAAGTGGTCTAGCACGCCCCTCATCTTTGACGCTGAGGACCACCCTGACCGCACAACCGCAGTCCGGTGTTTTTCGTTGTTGGTTTCGCCAACGATACGCAACCTCAAGGTGAACAAGATGTTGGTCGACGACGGGGCCGGCCTGAACATGATCTCGCCCGTCGTGATCAAAAGGTTGCAAATTCCGACCTTGAGGAAACGGGCACGTTTCAATGGGGTCAATCTGGGGAGGAGCCAGCCGAAGGGAAAGGTCACATTGCCCGTGACGTTTGGAGGAGAGTTGAACCACAAGACGGACAGGATCGTGTTCGATGTGGCCGAGATCCCCTTGCCCTACAACGGGATCCTCGGCCGCCCAGCGCTAGCTAAGTTCATGGCGGCAATGCACTATGCCTACAACATGCTGAAGATGCCTGGGCCGTTGACCATCATTTCCGTCCCCTCTGACAAGAAGGATGCACTGATTCGCGCCGACTAACTCTACCGGGAAGCAGTCGCAGTAGTTGCCGCCAAGGCACTTGCTGCCGCTGAAGCCCCGGGAGGGAAGAAGAAGCCTGGCAAGACCTCTCTCACCCACTCCGGCAAGCGCACCTCTTCGAAGTGTTGTGCTACCATCGAGGACGTGCCAGAGAGCTCCACTGGCAAGAGCAAGAAACCCAGAGCTGAGCCACCGCAGACCAAAAGGTGTCTATTAGGGAGGATGGCACGGGAGGGGCTTTCACCATAAGCTCCACCCTCGACAGCAAATAGGAAGGCGTGCTCGTCACCTTCCTGCGGGTGAATGTTGACGTGTTTGCATGGCAAGCATCCGGCGTTCCCAGGGAGGTGATTGAGCACCACCTAGCTGTCTGTCCTCATGCGCGGCCCGTCAAGCAGAAGGTCAGGAAGCAGGCTTTGGAAAGTCAGGAGTTCATCACAGAGGAGATCAGGAAGTTGGAAGCGGCAGGTTTGGTGAGAGGAGTGCTCCATCCGACGTGGTTGGCCAATCCGGTGGTGGTGCGCAAGGCGAATGGGAAGTGGAAGCTGTGTATTGACTACACAGATGTCAATAAGGCTTGTCCCAAAGACCCCTTCCCATTGCCGCACATCAACCAGATTGTTGACTCCACGGCCGGGTGTGATCTGTTGTCATTCCTCGACGCCTACTCAGGCTACCACCAGATCTTCATGACAAGAGAAGATGAAGAGAAGACAGCATTCATCACCCCGTGTGGTACGTATTGCTTTTTACGGATGCCTTTTGGGTTGAAGAGTGTTGGCTCGACGTTCGCAAGAGCGGTCCAAATTGGTTTTGAACCCCAGCTCCAAAGAAATATGGAGTCATACATGGATGGCATAGTGGTAAAACCCAAGGACAGTGCCACGCTTGCGCAAGACCTGGAAGAGACGTTTGCAAACCTACGCAAGATCAACCTCAAGCTAAACCCTGAGAAGTGCATCTTCGGTGTTCCGTCTGGCAAGCTTCTCGGGTTCTTTGTGTCATGGTGCGGGATTGAGGCAAACCCAGACAAGATCAAGGCTATCGAGCAGATTGAGGCGCCCAAGCGGATCAAGGATGTGCGTCGGCTCACTGGCTGCATTGCCGCCATGAGCCGATTCATCTCCAAGTCTGTCGAGCGCACCCTTCCTTTTTTCAAAATCTTGAAGAAGGCAGGCCCAATGGAGTGGACCCCAGAAGCCAAGGCGGCATTGCAGGATCTGAAGAAGTACCTTTCGTTCACGCCAATACTGGTTGCGCCTAAACCACAAGAGTCGTTGCTGCTTTATCTAGCGGCAATGAATCAAGTGGTCAGCGCCGCACTGGTGGCCCAGAGGGAGGTCGACGAGGAGGCAGTGGCGACGGCGGGGCCGGCGGGTGGCAAGCCAGAGATTCCCTCGACAGGGCCTAATGCCGGTGAGGCAAGGCCCCGGCAGAGTCTGACGCCATCGGGGCAGTGCCCGCACAGTCAAGTGAAGTGGTGCAGAAGAAGAAGATGATGCAGCACCCGGTTTACTTTGTCAACTCCCTCTTGCAGGGGGCTAGGTCGAGGTACTCTGGTGTGCAGAAATTGCTCTTCGGCCTCCTTATGGCCTCGAGGAAGCTGCGTCATTACTTCCAAGCCCACAAGATCACCGTCGTCACCCGCCTCCCATTGCAACGGATACTGCACAACCCAGATGCGACCGGAAGGATTGTGGAATGGGCCCTAGAATTTTCAAGCTTTGGGTTGAAGTTTGAAAGTACCTCGACAATCTAGAGCAAAGTCTTGGCATGAGTTCATTGTAGAATGGAGCTCAACGCCCGACGAAGAAATCCAGGAGACCGCTCTCCCCGGCAAGGAGGCAAGCCGCAACTGGATCATGTACTTTGATGGGGCTTTCTCGCTGCAAGGCGCCGGTGCCGGTGTGCTTCTTGTCGCACCCACCGGAGAGCACCTCAAGTATGTGATCCAGATGCACTTTCACAGGGAGATGTCCCCAAACAACACTGCTGAATACGAGGGGTTGCTTGCCGGTCTCAAGATCGCGGCGGACCTCGCGGTGAAAAAGCTCATCGTCAGGGGTGATTCATAGCTTCTCGTCAGACAAGTTAACAAGGATTACCAGAGTCTGTTGATGGAGGCCTACGTAGATGAGGTGAGGAAACTGGAGGAGTGCTTCGACGGTATACAAGCGGAGCACGTTCCCCGAGTGGAGAATGACATCGTTGACTACCTGTCAAAGTGCGCTGCATTCAAGCTACATGTAGAATCAGGTACCTTTTGCTTCGGTTAACTCAACCATCCGTCGAGCCATCAACAGAGCAGAACAAGCGGAGGAAGTCAGGACCCGGCAAGTATTTTCCTGCCAAACCCCCGGGTGCTGCCGGCAAAGGTGTTGCCGCGGATCCTGAGCCCGCCGAAAGACGGCTGACTCCGGCAGGGCACCCAGCCCTGGCCGTAGAGACGGCTGCCCGCATGGCGGAAGAGATGCCTTTGGTCCTTTCCGTCGAGCCCCAGGCTCCAGCATGGGCATAGCATACCGTCCATTTCCTCCAGACATGGGAACTTCCTGAGGACTAGGAAGAAGCAGAAAGAGTAGCCCGTCGGTCTGCCCTATACCAGTTCGTCGATGACGTCCTGTACAGAAGAAGGCCGAACGATGTGAAATTGAAGTGCATCCCCCAAGAGGAGGGACTGGAGATGTTGGCAGAGATACATGGAGGCATATGTGGCTCCCACAGAGGGTCAAGGGCCCTTGCCGGCAAGGCATTCCGGCAAGGCTTCTTCTAGCCCACCGCCCTCCAGGATGCAACGGCACTAGTAACCAAGTGTGAAGCGTGCCAGTTCCATTCAAAGAAGCTTCATCAACCAGCCCAAGCCCTTCAAACAATCCCTCTCTCCTGGCCATTTTCAGTCTGGGGGCTCGACATACTCGGCCCCTTCCCCCGCGCTGTCGGGGGCTTTGAGTACTTGTACGTCGCAATCGACAAGTTCACAAAGTGGCCGGAGGTGGAACCGGTGAGGAAGGTGACAACACAGTCAGCCGTCAAGTTCTTCAAGGGACTAGTCTGCCGTTTTGGTGTGCCAAACAGGGTCATCACCAATAACGGCACGCAGTTCACAAGCCACACCTTCATGCAATACATTCAAGACCTCGGCAGCAAGGTCTGTTTTGCTTCCGTGGCTGATACGTCTCCAACATATCTATAATTTTTTATTGCTCCATGCTATATTATCTACTATTTTAGATCATATTGGGCTTTATTTTCCACTTTTATATTACTTTTGGGACTAACCTATTAACCGGAGGCCCAACCCAAAATTGCTGTTTTTGCCTATTTCAGTGTTTCGAAGAAACGGAATATCAAACGGAGTCCAAACGGAATGAAACCTTCGGGAACGTGATTTTCTCATCAGATAAGACCCAGGAGACTTGGACCCTCCGTCAACAAAGCGACAAGGCGGTCACGAGGGCAGAGGGCGCCCCCCTAGGGCGCGCCCCCTGCCTCGTGGGCCCCTCGAAGCTCCACCGACGTACTCCTTCCTCCTATATATACCTACGTACCCCCAAACGATCAGATACGGAGCCAGAAACCTAATTCCACCGCCGCAACCTTCTGTACCCACGAGATCCCATCTTGGGGCATGTTCCGGAGCTCCGCCGGAGGGGGCATCCATCACGGAGGGCTTCTACATCATCATCATAGCCTCTCCGATGAAGTGTGAGTAGTTTACCTCAAACCTTCGGGTCCATAGTTAGTAGCTAGATGGCTTCTTCTCTCTTTTTGGATCTCAATACAATGTTCTCCGCCTCTCTCGTGGAGATCTATTCGATGTAATCTTCTTTTTGCGGTGTGTTTGTTGAGACCGATGAATTGTGGGTTTATGATCAAGATTATCTACGAACAACATTTGAATCTTCTCTGAATTCTTTTATGTATGATTGGTTATCTTTGCAAGTCTCTTCGAATTATCAGTTCGGTTTGGCCTACTAGATGGGTTTTTCTTGCAATGGGAGAAGTGCTTACCTTTGGGTTCAATCTTGTGGTGCTGGATAGCGGTTGATGAATGGTAATAGTAGTAGATGCAGGCAGGAGTCGGTCTACTTGTCTCGGACGTGATTCCTATATACATGATCGTACCTAGATATTCTCATAACTATGCTCAGTTCTGTCAATTGCTCAACGATAATTTGTTCACCCACCGTAGAAATACTGATGCTCTTGAGAGAAGCCACTAGTGAAACCTATGGCCCCCGGGTCTATTCTCATCATATGAATCTCCAATCACTTTATTATTGCTTTGATTTTTTACTTTGCCTTCTATTTTACTTTGCACCTTTATATCAAAAATACCAAAAATATTCTCTATCAGATCTCACTCACGTAAGTGACCGTGACGGGATTGACAACCCCTAATCGCCTTGGTTGCGTTGAGCTATTGTTTTTTTAAGTACGAGGGACTCGCGCGTAGCCTCCTACTGGATTGATACCTTGGTTCTCAAAAACTGAGGGAAATACTTACACTACTTTGTTGCATCATCCTCTCCTCTTCGGGGAAATCCAACGCAAGCTCAGGAGGTAGCAGTGGCACACCCCCGAAGCAACGGCCAAGCGGAGAGGGCAAATGCTGAAGTGTTGCGAGGCCTGAGAACGAAGACTTTTGACAGGCTGCACACGAGCGGAAGGCGCTGGATTGATGAGTTGTCGACAGTTCTTTGGTCGATCAGGACGACGCCAAATTGAGCCACCAACCAGACACCCTTTGCCCTAGTATATGGGGCAGAGGCAATTCTCCCCACAGATCTCATATACGGGTCACCTCGAGTGCTCGCTTATGATGAGCTTGAGCAAGAGCTGCTGTGGATAGATGACGCAATGCTCCTTGAGGAAGATCGTCTTCGGGCGGCTGTGAGAGCAGCACGATACCAGCAGGTCGTGTGCCGCTACCATAGCTGCAAGGTCCATGCCCGGAGCTTTGAGGAAGGCGACCTTGTTCTTCGGCGCGTTCAGTCGGCCAAGAATTCCAACAAGTTGACGGTAAAGTGGGAAGGCCCTTATCGGGTAATACAAGTCACCAGGCCTGGCGCAGTCCGCCTGGAGACCGAAGATGCTGTCCCAATGAGCAACTCCTGGAGCATCGAGCATCTTCGCAAGTTTAACCCATAAGGCGCGGCTTGCCGGGCCTCCCGGCAAGCCACCTTTTGTACAAGATTTGCCGGCAAGGCATGTAACCCTCTGTACAAAGCCAGGCGTAGATCCTGAGCATAAATAAACGAAGCGCTGGCACCCTAAGTTATAGCATGCAAGCTAGGTTGAGTCTCTCCCTCGGTTAGGGTTGATAGTGCTTAGCGGCGACTAACCCCTAGCCTAGAGGTCGAGTTTGCGTCTTTCTGTTTCCTTTGGCTGCAGGACACGTGGACACTTCTCCTGAGTCGCTTGGGAGAAAGAGGACGGATCAGTGCCCTGACCCCGACAAGCCAGGATTGCCGGGGACTGGAGACGCAAGGATCCAACCACGGCAAGCCAAGGTTGATGGGGGCTGCGGATTCAGATAAGTCTTTCATTCCCCTGTTATGCATTTCTGTACGGGACTGGGACGTGTGAAACCTCATTTGTTTTCTTAAAACCACCGTGCTCCCCTTTTCCCGTGCCCAAGAGCTATCCCCTAGGTCGCAACTTGGTCGTAGTCGCGGTGGCAAGAGAAATGGACGAGGGGCCTAACTCCACATCGCCCCTGCCTCCGCCGAGAGCGTGATAATGGTCGGCTGAAGTGGGGGAACGGCAAGGCCTGCTGCCGGACGATAATTTTTATCTTAAAAATAACAAGGATTCATCCTTGGCATGGGCCTCGCTCACGCACAAAAAAACCTGGAAAGCACCCTTTTTCATTAAAAACGTCCCATACAGGTACAAGTTTGTACGGAAAGAAAAACATGAGCAAGGGGATTACAAGTTTCAAATCTAACAAATGCCCGCAGGCTTACAAACTAAAAAAAGGA
Organism: Aegilops umbellulata; assembly: GCA_032464435.1. Classification (NCBI taxonomy): domain Eukaryota; kingdom Viridiplantae; phylum Streptophyta; class Magnoliopsida; order Poales; family Poaceae; genus Aegilops; species Aegilops umbellulata. Next base: position 150,080,348 of record CP136058.1, on the reverse strand, counting down.
TAAGGTGCCCGTAATCCCTTTCTTGTGGAAATGGAACAAGATGACGGAAGGGCAAAAAGAGCGCCTAGGCGAGGCACGAGCAGCAGAAGGCACCATGAGAACATCCCGGCGGCCATCCCAGAGAGAGGCTGGTGGTGATGATGACGGGAGAAGATCTGGAAGATGAGACGGCAGGACCGACAATATGCAACAAAGGCGTCAGTGCCCGCGTACTCCGACTTGACGGCCCACCGCCCGCCTTCTTCGCCTTCTCCGAGCCTCCTATGCTAGCCGCCCAAGGAGGCAACCCCAAGAAGTTCAGAGGGGCCGGTGCAGAGCTGCTGCTGCCGACGCCGCCCCGGGACGGCGGGCCCGACACCTAGTCGGACCCGTCATCCTCCTGCCTACTACCCACGTCATCAATGTCGCTGTCCTCCTCGTTGCTCTCGCTCGAGGAGGAATCTTCATCGTCGGAGGAGCTCTCCATGCAGCACTTCAGGCGAGTGCCAAGATCTCTGAAGACCTTGGCGGAGAGCAGGCCGCCCTCCATTAACTTGAAGTAGAGGACAAGCCCCACCGTCAGGCTATGGATGCGGGCGAATGTCTTCCATCCGCGACGGAGGTACATGACGTGAGGAGCAGGGAAGTCGAAGTTGACCCGCGTGCCGCCGGTCCCATAGCCCCACATGTGCAACCTGAGGGTCTGGGGCGGGTCGAGCTCCATCTCTTGAGCGAAAGGGGTGGGAAGACGGAGACGACGACGCGGTGGCCGGCGCAGCCTGATGAAGAACTCGCGGGGCCGGTCCCCGACGTGGCCCTCCATCGTGGGGGGCACCACTGGCACAGGCACGGCCGCCGCACCACCTCGTCCCCCTCTCCCCCGACCACCGCGGCGACCTCGGCCATGCCCCCTCCCCCTTCCTCTTGCGGCTGGCTCCGCCGCCGCAGGCTCGTGGGGAGGAGGGACGCGCTGACGAGCAGCGACCCTCGCCGCCACCGATGAAGGCCCAGTACCTCCTCTCGCCATGGCAGGTGGAAGAAAGAAGCAAAGATGAAGGAGGGTGGGTGCTGGAAGAGTGCGGGACGACGCCCTCCCTCCCCCTCTTTATAAAGGGGCAAGGTCAAGGCTCGGCCGCCCCACCCAGCCAATCCAGCCATCGGAGGCGCAGGGAATCAGGACCGACCCACCGCCCCAATCAGCGACGGCCCGGTTTCCCGCCTCCACCACCCACCGCTTGCATGAAGGACGCGTGGCGAACGTGCAGGGTTGAAAGGACGGGTGAGGCGACCGTTCCCCGCCCCGTTATCAGGGGGAGTGGGCGCCTTAAAGACCGTGTCGGTGTACTAAAGTAGGGGTACCTTAGTACCCCGAACTTGTGCACGGGCAGTAGTAGCGTCCCGCGGCAAGGCCTGCCAGGGGAGCGACAAGAGTCTCTACGGCCCTTTCTGGGCCGGACGAAGGCCAAGTGATCGAGCCTAGAAGACCAGGCCCCGGCAAGAGGAGCTTGCCGGGCCTAGAAGGCGAGGTCCGGCAAGAGGAGCTTGCCGGGCCAAGGCGGCAAGGCCCCGGCAAGAGGAGCTTGCCGGGACGACTGAGCCGAAGCACCAAGGCCCCGGCGAGGGGAGCTCGTCGGGACGGCCGAGCCACGACACACCAAGAGAAGCCCGCCACGGCGCGCCGCGTGCCCCGGCAAGGCCTGACGAGCGGCAAGCTCTCAGGTGCGGCAAGGCAACTACCGCGGCAAGCCACTTGCCGCGGCAAACCACCACCTCAGGCCTGCGCTCCAGCTCACCTGCCCACGCGTCGCTCTGGGGCTTCCCCGGAGGCACGTGGCGGGGCGCCGCGCAACCTGAGACGCGCGGTGGCATGCGACGTTGGCAGAGTCGCCCCTGTGGCAAGCGGAGGCGCTCCTAACGGTCCGCCTCGGCACTGTTCAGGCGATCCAGACGGGCATTTAATGCCTTTGTCTCCCGCCGTCAGAGTTAGGTGCGATGGCACTGTGCGGCCACTGTTCGCACAGTTCCTTGCCATTTTTACCCTCACCTACGTCGCTACTTGTGGAAAACCCCTTTGCATATAAAAGGAGGCCCATGCGCACGTAGGGAGTGGATCGGACCCAGAGAGAGAAGGGAAAAACCCTAGAAGGGATCAAACCCTAGAGAGGAGGAGAGGGATCCAGACCCGAAGAAGGAGGTCCCGTAGACCCTCGTCTATGTCCTGCTCCAGCTTACTGTAGCTTCTTGCGCTCCAGAGCAAGAACTCGAATCAACCAGACATGCAGCAGTAGGGTTTTACGCATCCATGCGGCCCGAAGCTGGGTAAAATCGTTGTGTGTGTGTGTCGCCTCGATCTGCCCTTTGTGCAACCTCCGCCCCCGCCGAACCGACAAGGGGCTCCGTCCCCAAAGGTGCTCGTGGAGGCCGATATCCCCCGACATCTTTGGCGCGCCAGGTAGGGGTGCGTCGAGGTTGTGTGAATCAGATCCGGTGTCCACGCGAGCCAGACTCTCATTGTTTGCGCCAGCATGGCGCCGAAGAAGAAAGCTCCGGAGGCGATCGGTCCGTCAGCGCCGAACCCACCGCCCATGGAGCAGACGGGTGGTGGAGAGGACGCTGGCGGAAGAACGGGCGCCGTCGAACCAGTTCTTGGTCCCGTGACGTCCGAGCTTGCCCCGCGCCCCTCTCAGGAGGCGCGAAACCAGCAGCGTCATAGTACCCATGGTACCATACGCTCGCTGGACCCAGACCGTGCTGGTGGGTCCCAAGGTGCTCAGGACCAGCATGCGATCCAGCGTGCCGGAACGAGCGTCGCGCGGCTGCCTGGACCGGGTGCTGCTCCTTCTAACATAGTTAGGAGTTCGAGCACATCCCGCTCCTCGCGCCGTTCGCAGCCTCTGCCCGCCACCCCAGCGGAAGCTCTCGCGCGAGCTCAGCTGCTCCTAGACTACCCTCCGACGGCGGACAAGCTCGACGACTGGAGGGCAACCATCCAGAGCCTCATCGGTTTTGCCAACGGCGACACTCCGCGACAGCACAGCGCGTCGCAGCCGCGGCCAGTCACCCAGGCGAGAACCGATGGCGCCAAGATTGGCGGGGTGCGACCACCGTGCACTCCCCGCCCTAGAAGCCGCGGTCGCCGACTCGCCGGGCTCACCTCGACAACGACTCCACTGCGTCGTCGAACCCGTGAACTCGCCGCGACCAGCGCCAAGTCCTTCACGAACGAAGGGAAGAGGACGCTCGAACCCGCATCGAGCGCAGAAGAGAGGCGTGGCGCCAATCAGACCAGCGCGTTGAGCCCTCAGGAAACATGCCCGCACCGGGGGAACCAGGCGAACTGCCGTATACGGTAGGCTGCCCCGCGTTCACCCGCGAGCTGCGGCAAGTCCAGTGGCCCAGCACGAAGAACTTCAAGCCCGACGTGCCCGAGAAGTACGACGGCAAGTCGCATCCGTCTGAGTTCCTCAGCATCTACACCATTGCGGTGCAGGCTGCCGGGGGACGGGACGATAAGATCCTTGCCAACTACTTCCCGCTGGTACTCAAGCCCAACGTCAGATCCTGGCTCATGCACTTGCCGGACGGCTCCATCTCCTCCTGGCCAGATCTATGTCATCAGTTCGTTGGCGCCTTCACGGGCGGCCACAAACCCCATGGCCAGGCGAGCGACCTTCATCTGCTTGTTCAGAAGGAGGGGGAGCCTTTGCACAAGTTCATCCAGAGGTTCAGCCGTGTGCACTACAACATCCCAGACGTCCACCCCGCCACGGTGATCAGCGCGTTCCACCAGAACGTGCGTAACCGCAGGATGCGGGAGGAGATGGCGATGTGCAAAATCAAGGAGGTCTGCGAGCTTTACGCCCTGGCCGACAAGTGTGCACGCGCTGAGGAGGGGAGGAAGCTCCCCGGAGAAAGTGTCGGAGCAGCAGAATCCGACAGTGAAGGTACCGCCCCGGCAAGGAGAGGCCGGCGGTGGAACGGCAAAAAGAAGAAAAACCCAGAGGTACTGGTTGTCGAGAAGTCCGGCAGCGAGGGCTCCGCCAAGAAAGCCCAGGCGGGAGGCCCCGGCAAGGAGATTGTCGGGTGCGCCAACTGCCGGGCGGTGGCCGCTGCCGATAAGCGAGACGGTACCGACAAGAAGTACTGCAAGATCCACCGTACCAGGGGCCACGACCTCCAGAGTTGCAAGCAAGTCGAGCGGCTCGTCGACCTGCAGAAGGCCGAGTACGCACGACGCGACAAGGAGAGAGCCCAAGCAGGTGGCGGGGGATCCGGCACGAAGCGCCCCGGCCCAGGGGAGCACCGCGGCAAGGACAAGCAGCGGCAAGCAGACAGACCTCCCCGGGGGCGCGACAAGGGCGAAGACGAGGACGACGACAAAGACATGGAAGACCCCGAGACCAGCGAGCAGGAGTTTCAGAAAGCCACTGAGGTCTTGTGTGTGGACGGCGGTGCCTCCCTGCACACTTCCCACCAACAGCTTAAACGGTGGGCGCAGGAGGTCAATGCGGCGGAGCCACCCGTCGAGTCACGCAGACCCCTGAGATGGTCCAGCACGCCTATCATCTTCGACATTGAGGACCACCCTGATCGCACAACCGCAGTCGGGTGCTTGCCGATGTTGGTTTCCCCAACAATCCGCAACCTCAAGGTCACTAAGATGCTAGTTGACGGCGGGGCCGGCTTGAATCTGATCTCCTCTGCTGTTCTCCGGAGACTCCAAGTTCCCGACAGCGAGCTCGAAGAAACCGGCACATTCCAAGGAATCAACCCGGGAAGGAGCAAGCCGAAGGGAAAGATCACGCTGCCGGTAACATTTGGCAGCGAGCTGAATTTCAGGACTGAGAAGGTCACCTTTGATGTCGCCGACTTTCCGTTTCCTTACAACGGGATCCTCGGCCGACCAGCGCTCGCCAAGTTCATGGCGGCCTCTCACTACGCGTATAACATGCTCAAGATGCCTGGCCCGATAAGCGTCATTTCTGTCCCCGGCGACAAGAAGGATGCCCTTATCTGCGCTGACCAAATATACCGGGACGCAACAGTAGCAACGGCCCGCGGCCCGCTTGCCGCTGGAGCTTCCGGGGGAAAGAAGAAGTCCGGCAAGTGCTCTGACGCCCACTCCGGCAAGCGCGCCTCTTCGGAGTGCTGCGCAGCCGTCGAGGACGTGCCATCGAGCCCCGCCGGCATGAAGACCAAGTCCGGCGAGTGCTTTGGCGCCCACTCCGGCAAGCGCGCCTCTTCGGGGTGCTGTGCTGCCGTCGAGGACGTGCCATCGAGCCCCGCCGGCATGAAGAAGAAGCCCGGCGAATGCTCTGGCGCCCACTCCGGCAAGCGCGCCTCTTCGGAGTGCTGCGCTGCCGTCGAGGACGTGCCATTGAGCCCCGTCGGCAAGAAGAAGCCCGGCGACTGCTCTGGCGCCCACTCCGGCAAGCGCGCCTCTTCGGAGTGTTGCGCTGCCGTCGAGGACGTGCCATCGAGCCCCGCCAGCATGAAGACCAAGTCCGGCAAATGCTCTGGCGCCCACTCCGGCAAGCGCGCCTCTTCGGAGTGCTGCGCTGCCGTCGAGGACGTGCCATCGAGCCCCACCGGCATGAAGACCAAGTCCGGCGAATGCTCTGGCGCCCACTCCGGCAAGCGCGCCTCTTCGGAGTGCTGCGCTGCCATCGAGGACGTGCCATCGAGCCCCGCTGGCAAGAAGGCCAAGCCCGGCAAATGCTCTGGTGCCCACTCCGGCAAGCGCGCCTCTTCGGAGTGCTGCGCTGCCGTTGAGGACGCGCCATCGAGCCCCGCCGGTAAACACAAGGAGACGACGGCTGCTCCACCAGCGACCAAGAAGGTGCCCGCCAAGGAGGACGGCACTGGTGGTACCTTCACCATCAGTGCCACTCTCGACCCCAAATAGGAAGGCGCGCTCATTGCTTTCCTGCGGGCGAATGTCGATGTGTTTGCCTGGCAACCATCTGACATCCCCGGCGTTCCCAGGGAAGTGATTGAGCACCACCTCGCCGTATGTCCTCATGCGCGGCCCATCAAGCAAAAGGTCAGGAAACAAGCGGTGGAGCGCCAAGAGTTTATCGCGGAGGAGATCAGGAAGTTGGAAGCGGCAGGCCTCGTCAGAGGCGTGCTCCATCCGACGTGGTTGGCCAATCCTGTTGTCGTGCGCAAAGCAAACGGGAAGTGGAGGCTTTGAATCGATTTCACCGATGTCAACAGAGCTTGCCCTAAAGATCCATTTCCCTTGCCGCGCATCGACCAGATTGTTGACTCCACGGCCGGATGCGACCTGCTTTCATTCCTTGACGCCTACTCCGGGTACCACCAGGTCTTCATGGCCGAAGAAGACGAAGAGAAGACTGCGTTCATCACTCCATGCGGCACGTACTATTTTGTGCGGATGCCTTTTGGACTGAAGAACGCAGGCTCGACGTTCGTGAGGGTTGTCCACACTGCTTTCGAGCCACAGATCCACAGAAATGTGGAGGCCTACATGGACGACATTGTGGTCAAGAGCAGAGACAAGGCAACCTTGGTTCAAGACTTGGAAGAGACCTTTGCGAACTTGCGCAAGATCAGCCTCAAGCTCAACCCCGAGAAGTGCGTGTTCAGAGTTCCCTCCGGCAAGCTTCTCGGGTTCTTCGTGTCTCAGCGCGGGATCGAAGCCAACCCCGACAAGATCAAGGCCATCGAGCAGATTGAAGCACCAACGCGTGTCAAGGACGTGCGAAGACTTGCCGGCTGCGTGGCGGCTCTCAGTAGGTTTATTTCCAGGTCTGCGGAACGCGCCCTGCCGTTTTTCAAAATCTTGAAAAAGGCAGGTCCAGTAAAATGGACTCCGGAAGCGGAGGCTGCGCTGCAAGACTTGAAGAAATACTTGTCCTCTGCTCCTATACTTGTCGCGCCTAGACCGCAAGAGAAGTTGCTGCTCTACCTAGCGGCAACCAATCAAGTGGCTAGTGCTGCGTTAGTTGCGGAGAGGGAAGCTGATGATGAGCCAGCAACCACGGCAAGCGCGTCCGACGGCAAGCAGGGGGCTTCCCCGACAAGCTCTGGCCCCGGCAAAGGCGGATCCGCGCAAGCGCAAGGGGAAGTGCAGAGGAAGAGGATGGTGCAGCGCCCAGTTTACTTCGTCAGTTCCCTCCTGCAGGGGGCTAGGTCGAGGTACTCTGGTGTGCAGAAATTGCTCTTCGGCCTCCTCATGGCCTCGAGGAAGCTGCGCCATTACTTCCAAGCACACGAGATCATAGTGGTCACTCGCTTTCCGCTTAAGAGGATACTGCAGAATCCCGAAGCAACAGGCAGGATCGTCGAGTGGGCACTAGAACTGTCAAGCTTTGGCCTCAGGTTCGAGAGCACATCGACCATCCAGAGCAGAGCATTGGCAGAGTTCATAGCAGAGTGGACGCCGACACCGGACGAAGAAATTCCAGAGACGAGCATCCCCGGCAAGGAAGCAACCAAAGAGTGGCTGATGTACTTTGATGGTGCCTTTTCGCTGGAAGGCGCCGGTGCCGGCGTGCTGCTCATCGCGCCCACCGGAGAGCACCTCAAGTACATCGTCCAGATGCACTTTCCCAAGGAGCAAGCAACCAACAATACGGTAGAGTATGAAGGTTTGCTCGCCGGTCTCAGGATCGCGGCGGAACTTGGGATCAAGAAGCTCATTGTCAGGGGTGACTCGCAGCTCGTCGTCCGCCAAGTGAACAAGGATTACCAGTGCCCGTTGATGGAAGCTTACGTTGATGAAGTGAGGAAGCTGGAAGAGCGCTTTGACGGCCTGCAAATGGAATACGTTCCAAGAGCAGAAAACGACATCGCCGACGGCCTGTCAAAATGCGCCGCACTAAAGCTACCTGTGGAACCAGGGACTTTTGTGCTCAAGCTGACTCAGCCATCCGTGACACCATCCACTGGACCAAGCAAGAAGAGGAAATCGGTCTCCGGCGACTATCTCCCGGCAGAGCTTCCCGAAGCCGCCGCCAAGAGAGTCCCCAGGATCGACGCCAAGAGTGCTGAGGAGCTGCCCGCTCCGGCAAGCCCCAGGGCTTGTCCCGACGAAACAGGCGCTCCCGGCAAGCCACGCCCCGGCAAGCTTGCCGGGGAACGTCAAGCTCCGGTTGAGCCCCAAGTCCTCGCCTTAGAAGCTGATGTTCCCGCAGCCGCCGACATGCCTTTAGTCCTCGTCATCGAGCCACAGGCTCCGACGTGGGCACAGCAGATCGTCCATTTCCTCCAGAGAGGAGAACTTCCCGAAGAACAAGAAGAAGCTGAAAGAGTAGCCCGGAAGTCCAGTATGTACCAGTTCGTTGACAACGCACTGTACAGAAGAGGACGCAACGGGGTGAAATTGAAGTGCATTCACCGGTAAGACGGACAGAAGCTGTTGGCGGAGATACACGGAGGCATATGTGGACACCACATTGGCGCCAGAGCACTTGCCGGCAAAGCGTTCCGGCAAGGTTTCTTCTGGCCAACAGCCCTCCAGGATGCAACTGCACAAGTAACCAAGTGTGAAGCGTGCCAGTTCCATTCCAAGAAGATACACCAGCCAGCTCAAGCTCTCCAGACGATCCCTTTGTCCTGGCCCTTCTCGGTCTGGGGGCTCAATATCCTCGGCTCCTTCCCCCGATCCGTCGGGGGCTTTGAGTACTTGTTCATTGCCAACGACAAGTTCACAAAGTGGCCAGAAGTGGAACCGGTGAGAAAGGTGACCGCCCAGTCCGCGATCAAATTCTTCAGGTCGATTGTTTGCCGCTTCGGGATCGCCAACAGGATCATCACCGACAACGGTACGCAGTTCACAAGCCACGCTTTCATGCAGTACACCCAAGATCTCGGCACCAAGGTCTGCTTCGCTTCTGTTGCTCATCCCCGGAGCAACGGTCAAGCGGAAAGGGCCAACGCCGAGGTACTGCGCGGGCTCAAGACCAGAAGTTTTGACAAGCTGCTCAAGCGCGGACGGAACTGGATCGAGGAGCTGCCGGCGGTTCTTTGGTCAGTCAGAACGACGCCAAATCGAGCCACCGGCCAGACACCATTTGCCCTAGTCTATGGAGCAGAAGCAGTTACCCCCACGGAACTCGTATACGGGTCACCTCGAGTGCTCGCTTATGATGAGCTTGAGCAAGAGCGGTCGCGTGAAGATGACGCACTGCTCCTCGAGGAAGATCGTCTCCAGGCCGCTGTGCGATCCGCTCGCTACCAGCAAGCTCTGCGTCGCTATCATAGCCGCAAAGTTAAAGCCAGGAGCCTCGAGGAAGGCGACCTTGTTACTCGGCGCGTTCAGTCGGCCAAGATACACAACAAGTTGATGCCGAAGTGGGAAGGCCCTTACCGGGTGAAACGAGTCACGAGGCCCGGCGTCGTCCGCCTCGAGACCGAAGATGGTACTCCGGTGAGCAATTCCTGGAACATTGAGCATCTTCGCAAGTTTTACCCGTAAGGCGCGGTTGTTGGACCCCGTCCGGCAACCAACTCTTTGTACAAAAGTCTTGCCGCAGACGCATGTAATCCTTTGTACAAAGCCAGGCGCAGACCCTGGCCGCAATGACGCGCTGGGGCCCCAAAAGTTTTAGCATGCATGCTGAGTCGAGTCTCGTCCTTGGTTAGGGTTGATAGTGCCTAACAGTCGCTAACCCCTAACTTAGAGGTCGAGTCCGCGTCTTTTTCCCGTCCTTTCCCTTTTGCTCGCGGGAGTTGCATACCCTTGCCGAGCCGCTCAAGGACGAAGAAGGGGAGAAGGGCGAGCCAGCACCCGCGCCCCGGCAAGCCAGAGTGGCCGGGGGCTGCAACCTCAGATAAGTCTTTACATCCCTTATCATGCATTCTCTCATGAGCTGCAGAATGCGAAAACCTTGCTTCCCCCTAAAAGCTGTCATGCTCTCTTAAGCGACAAACCCCGGAGCGCGTTCCCGGGGCCCGCTTCGGATAGTAGCCGCGGCGGCAAGGGGAGGAAGCGAGGGGCCAGAACCCGCCTTCTCCCTGCCTCCGCCAAGAGCGTGAGGAGGGCCAAGAGGCGCGGGGAGACGGCAGGGTCCGTTGCCGGGCGGGGAAGTGTCTATCTTAACGATGCAAAGGGTTTGCTCCTTGCCGCGGGATGTACCCGCGAGACAAATGGTCCGGCAAACACTCCCTTTCCATTAAAAACATTCCACTCAGGTACAGCTCAGAGAGAATGAAAAACATGAAAGATGGGATTACAAGATTTAAATACAACTAAGGCCCGAGGGCTTACAAGATAAAAAGAGATAAGGTGCCCGTAATCCCTTTCTTGTCTCTCTCCTCAGGAGGTAGGGCAAGGAGGCGAGAAGGGCAAAAGGGGCGCCTAGACGAGCTACGGGTGGCAGAAGACGCCAAGAGAGCATCCGGGGCTCCGCCCGGGGGGCTCCGGAGGCTGGATGGAGACGGCGACGCCGGAAGCGGAGCTCGAAAAGGAGGCGGCGGGACGTCAGCACGCTGTCGAGGGCATCTAGCCCTCGTACTCCGAGTTGACGGCCTTGCCGCCGGCCTCTTCCCCTTCCGCAGCCTCGCCACTCCGGCCGCCTGAGAAGACGAAGCCCCGGCAAGAGGAGCTTGCCGGGCCGGAGAGAAGACCCCGGTGGTCGTCGCCGCGAGCAGGGTTGGTGACGGCGTCTGGGACGAAGTTGGAAGATGAGGCAGCGGCCTTGTCGCCCGCCCTCTTCCTCTTCCGCAGCCTCCCTACGCCAGCCGCCCAAGGAGACGACCCCGGGGAGTTCACGGCGCCAGCGACGCGGACGATGGGGGCCGCCGGTGCCACGCGGAGCTGCGACCGGCACCTAGTCGGACCCATCATCCCGGCGGCCGCTCCCCTCGTCGTCGCTGTCGCTCCCCTCCTCGCCACTCTCGCTCGAGGAGGAGCCTTCGCTGTCGGAGGAGCAATCCACGCAGCACCGGGCCCGGGAGCCGAGGTCCCCGAAGGCCTTGACGGAGAGGAGATCGCCCTCCATCAAGCTGTGGATCCGGGCGAACGTCTTCCACCCGCGGCCAAGACACATCACGCCGGGGGCTCGGGATTCGACGTGGACTCGCGTACCACTGATCCCGCAGCCCCTCATGCGCAGTCTCAGCGTCTCGTGTTGTTCCGCCTCCAAGACGTCCGCGAAGGGGGCCGGGAGGCGGAGGCGACGGCGAGGCGCCCGGCGCAGCCTGATGATGAACTCGCAGGGGTCGTCCCCGAGATGAACCGCCGGGGGAAACGGAGCCGCCGGCGGAGGCGAGGCCGGCGCGCCATCCTGCCCGCCTCGAGCGCCTCGGCCCCGTCCACGGCCTCGTCCACGACCTCGCCCCCTCCCCCTTCCCCTTACGGTTGGCTCCGCCGCCGCGGGTGCAAGGGGAGGAGGGGCTCGCTGCCTGGCGGCAACCCTTGCCGCCACCGAAGAGGGACCAGGGTTCCCTTTCTCCATGACAGTTGGGGAGAGGGGACCAGGGATCTAAGAGAAGGAAGAAGGGAGGAGTGCGGACCCTCATCGGCCCCTTCCGCTCCTTATAAAGGGGTGGAGTGGGGGCTCGGCCGCCCCGCCCAACCAATCAAAGCAGAGGAAGGGCAGGCGACGGGGCCGACCCTCTACATCAACCCGCGTCGGCCCGGTTTTCCGCCTCCACCACCGCGACCCCAAGTGCATGGAGGACGCGTGGCAGGCGAGCAGGGCTGAGGCGACGGATGAGGAGACCTCTCCCCACCCGTGATCGTGGGGACGGGCGCCCCGAAAGCCGCGCCTCGACCCCGTTCGTTCACCAAGCCGCGCCTCCACGCCCCCTCCCCCATTTGAAAATGGGGGCGGGCGCTTCGCCTTTCCAAATAAAGGAGTCGTGCCCGACGTGACGCATGCCTGCGGGCCTCAGCCCCGCGCACACCACCCACGTCACGCACGCCTCGCACGCCTCGCCCCCCACGACGCCGCGATAAGCGCGCGCCACTTGGGGAGGGCGCGACGGACACGGAGTTAAGGAGCAGCGCAACCCAGGCCACGCGTGCCCGTGCACTGTTAGGGCCTGGCCAACAACGCTCGGCACTGTGTATGGCCCAGACCCGGGGGCTCCTGTCGGTGTACTAAAGTAGGGGTACCTTAGTACCCCGAACTTGTGCACGGGCAGTAGTAGCGTCCCGCGGCAAGGCCTGCCAGGGGAGCGACAAGAGTCTCTACGGCCCTTTCTGGGCCGGACGAAGGCCAAGTGATCGAGCCTAGAAGACCAGGCCCTGGCAAGAGGAGCTTGCCGGGCCTAGAAGGCGAGGTCCGGCAAGAGGAGCTTGCAGGGCCAAGGCGGCAAGGCCCCGGCAAGAGGAGCTTGCCGGGACGACTGACCCGAAGCACCAAGGCCCCGGCGGGGGGAGCTCGCCGGGACGGCCGAGCCACGGCACACCAAGAGAAGCCCGCCGCGGCGCGCCGCACGCCCCGGCAAGGCCTGACGAGCGGCAAGCTCTCAGGTGCGGCAAGGCAACTACCGCGGCAAGCCACTTGCTGCGGCAAACCACCACCTCAGGCCTGCGCTCCAGCTCACCTGCCCACGCGTCGCTCTGGGGCTTCCCCGGAGGCACGTGGCGGGGCGCCGCGCAACCTGAGACGCGCGGTGGCATGCGACGTTGGCAGAGTCGCCCCCGTGGCAAGCGGAGGCGCTCCTAACGGTCCGCCTTGGCACTGTTCAGGCGATCCAGACGGGCATTTAATGCCTTTGTCTCCCGCCGTCAGAGTTAGGTGCGATAGCACTGTGCGGCCACTGTTCGCACAGTTCCTTGCCATTTTTACCCTCACCTGCGTCGCTACCTGTGGAAAACCCCTTTGCATATAAAAGGAGGCCCATGCGCACGTAGGGAGGGGATCGGACCCAGAGAGAGAAGGGAAAAATCCTAGAAGGGATCAAACCCTAGAGAGGAGGAGAGGGATCCAGACCCGAAGAAGGAGGCCCCGTAGACCCTCGTCTACGTCCTGCTCCAGCTTACTGTAGCTTCTTGCGCTCCAGAGCAAGAACTCGAATCAACCAGACATGCAGCAGTAGGGTTTTACGCATCCATGCGGCCCGAAGCTGGGTAAAATCGTTGTGTGTGTGTGTGTCGCCTCGATCTGCTCTTTGTGCAACCTCCGCCCCCGCCGAACCGACAAGGGGCTCCGTCCCCATAGGTGCTCGTGGAGGCCGATATCCCCCGACAGACCGCGACCCAAGTCCGTCCAGTAAATGAGCCGCGCCTCCACGCCTCCCTCTTTTATGGGGAAGGCACGAGCTGCCTCTTTAATACGATGTGATGCATGCATGTGGAAACCGCCCCACGCACGACCCCCACGTCACGCATGACCCTCCACATCGCGCGCAGGGCTTGGGGAAGCATAGCGGACGAAAAAGTACTACGGTAAAATCCGCCCCGCCTTCTCGTGCACCGTTTTGGGCCTGGCCCAACAATGTGTCGCGCTTATGTGTGGCCCGGGCCCGGGGGCTCCTGTCGGTGTACAAAAGTAGGGGTTCTCCTTTCTACCCCTTTACTTGTACACGGGTAGTCAGAGCCACACGCCGCGGCCACACGTAGTAGGGCAAAGGAGGGAAGTCAGAGAGAAGCTGAAGCCCAACACAAGACAATCAAGGCAATGCCAAGACCAGAAACACAAGACAGCGAGGGGGCGTGGTGGTGTTCCCCGGCAAGGCCCATGCCGGGGCAGGACTCCGCGGCCCCGACAAGAACCTTGCCGAGGCAACTTGCCCAAACACCAATAGAGCGAGCCACCCTTGATCCCACGGGTTCCAACCCAACTAACTACGGTTGGACCAGGGCTCGGGAGGCACTTCTGTGATGGCATGCAAATCTTTGTCAAGATCATGGACACATGATATCAGATGAGGACCAGAAGACGGCGACCCTCGGCGAAATCCTTGCCGAGGAAGGCCACAAGACCCCTGGCAAGATCCTTGCTGGGGACGACTACGCGCCACGGCATGACCCTTGTCGGGCCCCCGGCAAGGCCCTTGCCGAGGACATCAGCGGGGCCACTACTAGGCCCGCGCCAGCCAAGTTTTCCACCGCCGTTCGCATGCAGCTGCCAGCCCAACCAGCTAGGCACCTGCGTGGCAACATGCTGCTTCTAGGCTAGATCGGCAAGCGCCTGCGTGGCGGCATGCAGATCTTCGTGAAGACCATACCACCGTGCCACCACAGCTGCCTGCCTGCCTACATGACGCCGCATGCATCGCTGGCTAGGGCGCGTGTCAAAGCAAGGAGGAGCGGCAATGGATGGGACGGGCCTCGCTCCCATCCCTGATAAAGCCAGGGGACACCTCAACGGTGCAATAAATGCGTCTTATCCTATAATACGGGCGATAAGCTCATAGTACTGTAGGCCTTTCCACCTCCTGTGTGCCACTGTAGCAGCCCCTTTCGACTATAAAAGGAGGCCCATGGCGTACTGGAGAGGGATTCGGCTCTTTTGAACTAGACAATCACCATAGCTAGTTGGAGAGCTCAAAAACACTCAATACATCCACGAAAGCAGGACTAGGGTTTTACGCATCCTCACGGCCCGAACCTGGGTAAACGATCCTCGTGCTGACTATTATCAGTGCTCTTCTCACAACCCTGCGCCCCCGCAACCGTAGTAGGGATTCCCGAGATCCCATCGGTGTCGTTTCCCACCGACATGGAGAATCCAGTGTTGTCCAAGGACATCCCGGGGAATCTGTGTGATCATCCTAGGTTCGCCACCCAGGCTCAAAGGGATCATAAGATTATTCATGCTAGAAACTTCCATGTGCAGCCACAAGCCATTATGGGCTCTAGCATAGTTGAGTATGTTGCGTGACCTCTTTCAATGGTAAACTAGCAGATGTAGGGGATGAAGGTGGTACGGTTTACCCGTCCAAAGAGTTAATGCTTCTGAAAGACTGTGTCTCGGTCATCTGTTTCTCAAACACCATGTAGTGCGAGAAATTCAATGGAGGAGATCGAGTCTTGTGGGGAAAAGTGCGCAAACCTCTGCAGAGTGTACTGATACATCTCCAACGTATCTATAATTTTTTATTGCTCCATGCTATATTATCTACTATTTTGGACTATATTGGGCTTTATTTTCCACTTTTATATTATTTTTGGGACTAACCTATTAACCAGAGGCCCAGCCCAGAATTGCTGTTTTTTTTCCTATTTCGGTGTTTCGGAGAAACAGAATATCAAACGGAGTCCAAACGGAATGAAACCTTCGGGAACGTGATTTTCTCATCAGATAAGACCGAGGAGACTTGGACCCTCTGTCAAGAAAGCCACGAGGCGGTCACCAGGGTGGAGGGCGCCACCCCCCTAGGGCGCGCCCCCTGCCTCGTGGGCCCCTCGAAGCTCCACCGACGTACTCCTTCCTCCTATATATACGTACGTACCCCTGAACGATCAGATACGGAGCCAAAACCTAATTCCACAGCCGCAACTTTCTATATCCACGAGATCCCATCTTGGGGCCTGTTCCGGAGCTCCGCCGGAGAGGGCCATCATCACGGAGGGCTTCTACATCATCCTAGCCCCTCCGATGAAGTGTGAGTAGTTTACCTCAGACCTTCGGGTCCATAGTTAGTAGCTAGATGTCTTCTTCTCTCTTTTTGGATCTCAATACAATGTTCTCCCCCTCTTTCATGGAGATCTATTCAATGTAATCTTCTTTTTGCGGTGTGTTTGTTGAGACCGATGAATTGTGGGTTTATGATCAAGTCTATCTATGAATAATATTTGAATCTCCTCTGAATTCTTTTATGTATGATTGGTTATCTTTGCAAGTCTCTTTAAATTATCAGTTTGGTTTGGCCTACTAGATTGGTTTTTCTTGCAATGGGAGAGGTGCTTAGCTTTGGGTTCAATCTTGCGGTGTCCTTTCCCAGTGACAGAAGGGGCAGCAAGGCACGTGTTGTATTGTTGCCATCGAGGATAACAAGATGGGGTTTTTATCATATTGCATGAAACTATCCCTCTACATCATGTCATCTTGCTTAAGGCGTTACTCTGTTTTTAACTTAATACTCTAGATGCATGCTGGATAACGGTCGATGAGTGGAGTAATAGTAGTAGATGCAGGCAGGAGTCGGTCTACTTGTCTCAGAGGTGATGCCTATATACATGATCATACCTAGATATTCTCATAACTGTGCTCAATTCTGTCAATTGCTCAATAGTAATTTGTTCACCCACTATAGAATACTTATGCTCTTGAGAGAAGCCACTAGTGAAACCTATGGCCCCCGGGTCTATTCTCATCATAACAATCTCCATCACTTTATTATTGCTTGCTTTTACTTTGCCTTTTAATTTTCACTTTGCATCTCTATTCCAAAAATACCAAAAATATTATCTATCATCTCTATCAGATCTCACTCTCGTAAGTGACCGTGAAGGGATTGACAACCCCTAATCGTGTTGGTTGCGTTGAGCTATTGTTTTGTGTAGGTACGAGGGACTCGTGCATAGCCTCCTACTGGATTGATACCTTGGTTCTCAAAAACTGAGGGAAATACTTACGCTACTTTGCTGCATCATCCCTTCCTCTTCGGGGAAATCCAATGCAGTGCTCAAGAGGTAGCAAGAAGAATTTCTGGCGCCGTTGCCGGGGAGTCTGCGCAAAAGTCAACATACCAAGTACCCATCACAATCCCTATCTCCCACATTACATTAGTTGCCATTTCCTCTCATTTTCCTCTCCCCCACTTCACCCTTGTTGTTTTATTCGCCCTCCCTTTTTTGTTTGCCTTTTTCTCGCTTGCTTGTCGTTATGGCTAGTCCTCTCTCTGCTCCTTTGTCCCCCGAGTTTGAGGTTCCTCATTTCAAACAAAAACAAGGATAAAACTTAAAGGATGCTTGGTTTAGAATGATGGAATCTTATCGTAATTGCTCCCTAGAAGTAAATTTCAGAATTTTGCTTTGCAACTTCTATGTTGGACTTAATATGTCTCATAGACAACTTTTGGATTGTGTTGCCAAAGGCAATTTTATTGAAATTGATCCCAGTATCGCGCATGAAATTATAGAAGGTATAGTAGGAACTTTACCTCAACAAAATGGGCCTCTTCATACCCAAGAGGAAACGCAAGTTTTTGAGAAAATTTGCGAAGTAACTAAGATTTTACAAAAGTCTCTTGAACCTCTTAAGAGTGTTAGCGGGAATCTCCACCGCATGAATATGTTGATTACTCTTTGCAATAAGCGGTTGGATTCTTTAGATCTAAAGATTTATGAATATGAAGGGAAACATAAAGAACCTCCCGGATTCGAGCATAACGTCACTAAAAGAATTAAGAATCAAGATGACACTACCTAGGTCTATCCTTGCTTTTATGCCTAGCTAGGGGCATTAAACAATAGCGCTTGTTGGGAGGCAACCCAATTTTATTTTTAGTTTTTTTGTTTTTTCTTCTGTTTAGGAATAAATAATCCATATACCTTCTGTTTAGATGTGGTTTTATGTTTTAACTAGTGTTTGTGCCAAGTTAGACCTATAGGATCTTCTTGGATGATAGTTATTTGATCTTGCTGTAATTTCCAGAAACTTTCTGTTCATGAAAACAATTGTTAAAAATCACTAGAACGTGATAAAATACTGATTTCAATTGGTTCTGATCAATAAACAAATTTTCTAGGTCTTCCTATTTTGGTAGATTTTTTGGAGTTCCAGAAGTTTGCATTAGTTGCAGATTACTACAGACTGTTCTGCTTTTGACAGATTCTGTTTTTCGTGTGTTGTTTGCTTATTTTGATGAATCTATGGCTAGTAAAATAGTTTATAATCCATAGAGAAGTTGGAATACAGTAGGTTTAACACCAATATAAATAAAAAATGAGTTCATTATAGTAGCTTGAAGTGGTCTTTTGTTTTCTTTCGCTAACGGAGCTCACGAGATTTCTATTGAGTTTTGTGTTGTGAAGTTTTCAAGTTTTGGGTGAATTCTTTTGATGGATTATGGAACAAGGAGTGGTGAGAGCCTAAGCTTGGGGATTCCCATGGCACCCCCAAGATAGTCCAAGGACACCAAAAAGTCAAAGCTTGGAGATGTCCCGGAAGGCATCCCCTCTTTCGTCTACTTCCATCGGTAATTTTACTTGGAGCTATATTTTTATTCACCACATGATATGTGTTTTGCTTGGAGCGTCTTGTATTATTTGTGTCTTCGTTTGTTAATGTGCCACAATCATCCTTGCTGTACACACCTTTTGAGAGAGCCATACATAATTTGGAATTTGATAGAATACTCTATGTGCTTCACTTATATCTTTTGAGCTTTATAGAATACTCTATGTGCTTCACTTATATCTTTTGAGCTTTATAGTTTTGCTCTAGTGCTTCACTTATATCTTTTAGAGAACGGTGGTGGATATGTTTAATAATAACTATTGATCTCTCATGCTTCACTTAGATTATTTTGAGAGTCTTTAATAGCATGGTAATTTGCTTAATAATGATATGCTTGGTATTCAAGATTTGTAAAACTTTCTTTTGAGTGCGTTGAATACTAAGAAAAGTTTGATGCTTGATAATTGTTTTGAGATATGGAGGTGATAATATCAAAGTCGTGCTAGTTGAGTAGTTGTGAATTTGAGAAATGCTTGAGTTGAAGTTTGCAAGTCCCGTAGCATGCACGTATGGTAAACATTATGTAACAAATTTGAAACATGAGGTGTTATTTGATTGTCCTCCTTATGAGTGGCGGTCGGGGACGAGCGATGGTCTTTTCCTACCAATCTATCCCCCTAGGAGCATGCGCATAATGCTTTGGTTTTTGATGGCTTGTAGATCTTTGCAATAAGTATATGAGTACTTTATGACTAATGTTGAGTCCATGGATCATACGCACTCTCACCCTTCCATCATTGCTAGCCTCTTCGGTACCGTGCATTGCCCTTTCTCACATTGAGAGTTGGTGCAAACTTCGCCGGTGCATCCAAACCCCGTGATATGATACGCTCTTTCACACATAAACCTCCTTATATCTTCCTCAAAACAGCCACCATACCTACCTATTATGGCATTCCCGTAGCCATTCCGAGATATATTGCCATGCAACTTTCCACCATTCCGTTCATCATGACACATCCATCATTGTCATATTGCTTAGCATGATCATGTAGTTGACATAGTATTCGTGGCAAAGCCACCGTTCATAATTCTTTCATACATGTCACTCTTGATTCATTGCATATCCTGGTACATCGCCGGAGGCATTCATATAGAGTCATACTTTGTTCTAGTATCGAGTTGTAACCATTGAGTTGTAAATAAATAGAAGTGTGATGATCATCATTTAATAGAGTATTGTCACAAATAAAAAAAGAGAAAGGCCAAAAAACGCCCAAATATATATATATATATATATATATATATATATATATATATATATATATATAATAAAAAGGGGCAATACTACTATCCTTTTTTTCCACGCTTGTGCTTCAAAGTAGCACCATGATCTTCATAATAGAGAGTCTCTTGTTTTGTCATTTTCATGTACTAGTGGGAACTTTTCATTATAGAACATGGCTTGTATATTCCAATGATGGGCTTCCTCAAATGCCCTAGGTATTCATGAGCAAGCAAGTTGGATGCACACCCTTTTAGTTTCTTTTGTTGATCTTTCATACATTTATAGCTCTAGTGCATCCGTTGCATGGCAATCCCTTCTCCTTAAATTAACATCAATCGGTGGGCATCTCCATAGCCCATTGATTATCCTCGTTGATGTGAGACTCTCTCCTTTTTTGTCTTCTCCACATAACCCTCATCATCATATTCTATTCCACCCATAGTGCTATATCCATGGCTCGCGCTCATGTATTGCGTGAAGGTTTATAAGTTTGAGATTATTAAAGTATGAAACAATTGCTTGGCTTGTCATCGGGGTTGTGCATGATGAGAGCATTCTTGTGTGACGAAAATGGAGCATGACTAAACTATATGATTTTGTAGGGATGAACTTTCTTTGGCCATGTTATTTTGAGAAGACATAATTGCTTAGTTAGTATGCTTGAAGTATTATTATTTTTATGTCAATATGAACTTTTGTCTTGAATCTTTCGGATCTGAATATTCAAACCACAATTGAGAAGATTTACATTGAAATTATGCCAAGTAGCACTCCGCATCAAAAATTCTCTTTTTATCATTTACCTACTCGAGGATGAGCGGGAATTAAGCTTGGGGATGTCTGATACGTCTCCAACGTATCTATAGTTTTTTATTGCTCCATGCTATATTATCTACTGTTTTGGACTATATTGGGCTTTATTTTCCACTTTTATATTATTTTTGGGACTAACCTATTAACCGGAGGCCCAGCCCAGAATTGCTGTTTTTTGCCTATTTCAGTGTTTCGGAGAAACAGAATATCAAACGGAGTCCAAACGGAATGAAACCTTCGGGAACGTGATTTTCTCATCAGATAAGACCCAGGAGACTTGGACCCTCCGTCAAGAAAGCCATGAGGCGGTCACGAGGGTGGAGGGCGCCCCCCCTAGGGCGCGCCCCCTGCCTCGTGGGCCCCTCGAAGCTCCACTTACGTACTCCTTCCTCCTATATATACCTACATGCCCCCAAACGATCAGATACGGAGCCAAAAACCTAATTCCACCGCTGCAACTTTCT
Organism: Aegilops umbellulata; assembly: GCA_032464435.1. Classification (NCBI taxonomy): domain Eukaryota; kingdom Viridiplantae; phylum Streptophyta; class Magnoliopsida; order Poales; family Poaceae; genus Aegilops; species Aegilops umbellulata. The sequence continues at coordinate 150,059,760 of CP136058.1, read as the reverse complement.
GTATCCACGAGATCCCATCTTGGGGCCTGTTCTGGAGCTCCGCCGGAGAGGGCCATCATCACGGAGGGCTTCTACATCATCCTAGACCCTCCGATGAAGTGTGAGTAGTTTACCTCAGACCTTCGGGTCCATTGTTAGTAGCTAGATGGCTGCTTCTCTCTTTTTGGATCTCAATACAATGTTCTCCCCCTCTCTCATGGAGATCTATTCGATGTAATCTTGTTTTTGCGGTGTGTTTGTTGAGACCGATGAATTGTGGGTTTATGATCAAGTCTATCTATGAATAATATTTGAATCTTCTCTGAATTCTTTTATGTATGATTGGTTATCTTTGCAAGTCTCTTTGAATTATCAGTTTGGTTTGGCCTACTAGATTGGTTTTTCTTGCAATGGGAGAAGTGCTTAGCTTTGGGTTCAATCCTACGGTGTCCTTTCCCAGTGAAAGAAGGGGCAGCAAGGCATGTATTGTATTGTTGCCATCGAGGATAACAAGATGGGGTTTTTATCATATTGCATGAAACTATCCCTCTACATCATGTCATCTTGCTTAAGGCGTTACTCTGTTTTTAATTTAATACTCTAGATGCATGCTGGATACCGGTCGATGAGTGGAGTAATAGTAGTAGATGTAGGCAGGAGTCGGTCTACTTGTCTCGGACGTGATGCCTATATACATGATCATACCTAGATATTCTCATAACTATGCTCAATTCCGTCAATTGCTCAACAGTAATTTGTTCACCCACCGTAGAATACTTATGCTCTTGAGAGAAGCCACTAGTGAAACTTATGGCCCCCGGGTCTATTCTCATCATATCAATCTCCATCACTTTATTGGTGCTTGCTTTTTGCTTTGCCTTTTACTTTTCACTTTGCATCTCTATACCAAAAATACCAAAAATATTATCTATCATCTCTATCAGATCTCACTCTCGTAAGTGACCTGAAGGATTGACAACCCCTAATCGTGTTGGTTGCGTTGAGCTATTGTTTTGTGTAGGTACGAGGGACTCGCACGTAGCCTCCTACTGGATTGATACCTTGGTTCTCAAAAACTGAGGGAAATACTTATGCTACTTTGCTGCATCATCCCTTCCTCTTCGGGGAAATCCAATGCAGTGCTCAAGAGGTAGCATGTACAAACTAATCATGGTTAGCCCTGTCCCCGGTTATGGACATCTTGAGTATCTGGTTCTTGAATTATTGATTTGATCTCATCACTCTATTTAATGAAATTGTTGGGTTATTAACAATTTGGGATTGAGATGGGGTTTCCATTCTCAATGCTTTGAACTAACTTTGTAGTTAAATAAAATATATTCCTTTGAAGTAGGGAAAAATTGGCTTTACACAAAATGATAACCATAGAGCCTCCACCAGCCATATATGCATATAGATGTAGTTGTTCTTGTTCATTCCTCTATAGTGTTATTTTGCCAGCATATTCCATGTGCTGACCCGTTTCGGGCTGCAACGTATTATGTTGCAGACTTTTCAGACAAAGAGTAAGGTGCGCTAGGTCGTTGTCATGCACTCAGCTATGCCGTTGGAGTTGATGGACTCATTTACCTTCGAAGCTTCCGTTGTTATCTTATTTAGTTGGCCTTAAGCCATATTATTGTAATAAGTTCTCTTTTGAGACATTTGATGTAATAAGTATGTGATTGAACTCTGTTATAAATCCTTTAAGTATTGTGTGTGTCAGCATTACCGATCCAGGGATGACACTTATACACAGAGATTTGACCGTCTGAGGTCGGATCGCTACAAGATGGTATCAGAACACACGCTGACTGTAGGACACGACCACTAAGATAAGCCATAGGTCACTCTTCTCTACTCATTTCTGACTCCTCTCCAATTTCCACTCTATAGATGGCGGACCCAAGGAACAAGTTTGCTCAATCGGATGAAGACACACCTTTTGGATGACACTTGAAGGAAGTCACTAGGTACCTGAACATAGGAATACCAAGCTTCACCGAGACCTACACCGCCACTTTACCAGAAGAGGAGCGCTGGATGATTCGAGTTCATGTTCCAAGAAGGACATTCACGCCAGTTACTAAGCCCATAGAGTTTTCCTTTGATGCACCAACCTGGAGTCTGGGAAAGAGCATGGCAGCCCACATCGCCATGGGACGCATCGGCGAAGTTTACAACAAGGATCTTAAGGACACCATCTACCAGATATGTGGGCGCCAAGATGAGCAATGGGAAATGAATAGCACCAGGAGGGACAAGTCCATTGCAGCCTACATCCAGGAGTTAAACTAGCACATTCGCCGCCAGGAGAACCAAATGTGCGCCAACATGCTAGATCTGAAGAAAATGATGACCAGGAACATGGAGCTTGAAGAGGAACTCAAGTCGACACGCGATGGATATGAGGAGGAAATTGTAGTACTACTGGAGAAGAATGAAGACCTGAAGAAGAAGCTAGGAGTATTCATGGGAGATCCCGCACCTGAGGAGGACATCCGTTCTGAAGACTACAACATCATCGACGACACCGACTCCGACCCTGACAGTAGTGATGATGATTATGAAGATGAAGCTGGAGCGGATATCATGGAGTCTTCCATCGATCAAAATTTCTAGTCGACCACCATATTATCAGTAGTATTTTCCCCCATGTATATAGTAGTAGTCCGAGTATTTTGTAACGGTAGCTAGATAGATTGTATGCCCTTGATTGAATTGAGTGGCGTGATATGATTGTGTTTGTCTAATGTGCATATGGGTATTGATTTTCGCCTTAGACCCCACTCTATTCTAATCTCTCCCCTCTAAAACTTATCAGATGCCTCCAAGACGTGACCCCACAACAGTTGACAACTTAGCCCGTTTTCTGAGGTTGAATCCGCCGGTGTTCTCCAGTAGCACCGAGCCGATTTTTGCTGATGACTGGCTCCACAGGATTGGAAGGGAGCTGACCACTGCAGGTTGCACAGATGCTGAGAAGGTGCACTTCACCGCACACCAACTGGATGGACCTATAGCCTCATGGTGGGAGAATTACACATCCACTTTCCCTATAGCCAATGTCACTTGGGATCAGTTCCAGCAAGCTTTTCGTACTGCACATGTCTCAACCGGAGATATGATCATGAAGAAGCGTGAGTTTCGCAAATTACGCCAGGGAAATCGTATTGTAGGGCAGTACGTGGATGAGTTCAGTAAATTAGCTCGCTATGCCCTAGATGATGTGGCCACAGATGCCGCGAAGCACGAGAAGTTTATGGAAGGGCTGAATGATGAGCTGAGTATGCAGTTGATGGTAGCAACATTTGCTAACTACCAGGAGTTGGTAGACAGGGCTCTTATGATTGAAGGGAAGCAGCAGCAGATAGAGAGCCGCAAAAGGAAGTATGGACAAGGGAAGTACAACTCTGGAGCTCAGCAGAAGCCTCGTTTTACCCTGAAGTCGGGAGGACACACCCATCATAACCATGGAGGACACACTCACAATGGAGGAAGTTCACATAACCATAGTGGCCCCAAGAATGGAAATGGGAATGGAGCAAGCAGCAACCAGAACCGTTCCAACCCAGCAACCCCCGCTAAGAAGTATCTGAGTCATGTCACCTGTTACAAGTGCGGGAAGACTGGGCACTACGCCAACGATTGTTCTGAGTTGAAGACTGGCAATGGAAACATAAGCTCTGGGAAGAAGCCCAATCCCTTCACCAGAGGTCAGGTGAACCACATCAACATGGAGGAAGTTGAAGATCAGCCTGATGCAGTGATTCGTAAGTTTTTGGTTAAGTCATTTACCGCTCTTGTTCTTTTCGATACTAGTGCATCGCATTCATACATATCAAGGGGATTTGTGGACAAGTTTAAGTTGCCAACCCTAGCCCTTAGGTCCCCCATGTTAGTAAGCTCACCAGGAGCGGAGTATATGGCCAGCCGATAGTGCGATCGGTTCCCCTTAACCATTGGTAGCCATGTTTTCCCCTCAGACCTAATAATTTTGGAGTCACAGGGATTGCATATAATATTGGCATGGATTGGCTATTGAAGTATGGAGGAAACATTGACTGTGCTAGTAAGTTGATACTTCTCACCACCCCTGATGGAAAAAGGATTAAGTATGTATCCAGGCATGCGCCAAGGAGGACCCAAGTGACTTCCCTCTCAGGAGTTGTTCAAGAGGAAGTGCCTGTTGTGAAGGATTACCCGGATATATTTCAAAAGGAATTACCAGGCATGCCACCGGATCGAGACATAGAGTTTTTGATAGAGTTGTTGCCAGGCACCGGACCAATATCAAAGAGGCCATACCGGATGCCCGCAAATGATCTGGAGGAAATTAAGAAGCAGATTAAGCAGTTATTGGAGAAAGGTTACATTCGACCAAGTTCATCATCGTGGGGAGCCCCAGTGCTCTTGGTTGAGAAGAAAGATGGACCTTTGAGAATGGTTGTTGATTACCATGCATTGAATGAACTGACGATCAAGAATAAGAACCCACTACCGATGATCAATGATTTTTTTGACCAACTGCAAGGAGCTAAAGTATTCTCCAAGATCGATCTGCGATCAGGATACCATCAGCTGAAGATCCGAGAATAGGATATACATAAGACAGCTTTTTCCACAAGGTACGAGTTGTATGAGTACACGGTTATGTCATTTGGTTTGACTAATGCCCCTGCCTATTTCATGAGTATGATGAATAAGGTGTTCATGGAGTTCTTGGAGAAGTTTGTTGTGGTGTTCATTGACGATATATTGGTATACTCGAAGAATGAAGAGGGCACAAGGAGCATTTGCGTTTAGTTCTCGAGAAGCTTAGGGAACATCAACTATATGCCAAGTTCAGCAAATGTGAGTTTTGGTTGAAAGAAGTTGGATTTCTTGAACATGTTATATCAGGAGAAGGTATAGCAGTAGACCCTACCAAGGTTCAGTCAGTCACTGAGTGGTTGGCACCCACCTCAGTTGGAGAGATAAGTTGTTTTCCTAGACTCGCGGGATATTACCGGAGATTCATTGAGAATTTTTCCAAGATTGCAAAACCTATGACGGAGTTATTGAAGAAGGACACCAAGTTTAAGTGGAGCGAAGAATGTAAGGCCAGTTTTCAGGAGTTGAAGAAGCGGTTAGTTACAGCCCCCATGCTAATTCTACCGGACATACGCAAGGATTTCCAAGTGTATTGCGATGCCTCTCGCCAAGGACTTGGAGGAGTACTTATGCAAGACGGAAGAGTTGTTTCATATGCCTCACAACAGCTTCGACCGCATGAGTTGAATTATGCCACGCATGATTCGGAGTTAGCAGCCGTAGTGCATGCGCTTAAGACCTGGAGACATTTTCTGATTGGAAACAGATGTGATGTGTACATGGATCACAACAGTTTGAAGTACATTTTCACGCAGAAAGAGTTGAATCTCAGGCAGAGGAGATGGTTGGAGTTAATAAAGGATTATGATATGAAGCTGCATTATCATCCAGGAAAGGCCAATGTCGTAGCAGACGCTTTGAGCCGCAAAAGTTATGTCAATACCCTAGTAAGCGGAGGATTACCGCAGGAGTTAGTCGACGATCTCAAGGAACTTCGTTTGGAGATAGTTTCAAGAGGTTTTGTTGCAGCTATGGAGGTTCAGTCAACATTAATGGGAAGGATTCAAGAAGCTCAAAAGGATGACAAGGAGATCGCTGAGATAAAGGAGAATATGAGCAAAGGAAAAGCCAAGGGTTTTCATGAGGATGAGCACGAGACTTTATGGTTTGAGGATCGTGTATATGTACCCAATAATGCAGAGATCAAGTAGTTAATACTTCAGGAGGCCCATGACTCGCCATACTCAATACACCCCGGAAACACCAAGATGTATTTGGATTTGAAGGAGCGTTTTTGGTGGACATGTATGAAGAAGGATATTGCTAAGTATGTAGCTGTATGTGATGTATGTCAGAGAGTGAAGGCAGAACATCAGAAGCCTGCAGGATTATTATAGCCTATGCCGATACTCGAATGGAAGTGGGATAAACTTGGCATGGATTTCATTACTGGATAACCCAGGACCCGATTGGAATATGATTATATCTAGGTAGTAGTTGATCGTTTGACCAAAGTGGCTCACTTTATCCCGGTGAAAACCACCTATATAGGTGCGAAGTTGGCCAAGATATACATGACCAGGATCGTATGTCTGCACGGAGTTCCGAGGACCATCATATCAGATAGAGGAACACAGTTTACTTCGATGTTTTGGAATTAGCTGCACCAAACTTTGGGTACCAAGCTAGAGTTTAGTACAGCCTTTCATCCGCAGACAGATGGACAGACTGAAAGAGTCAATCAGATTCTTGAGGACATGTTGAGAGCCTGTGCACTAGATTATGGATCCAGTTGGGATGATAATTTACCTTACGCAGAGTTCTCATACAACAACAATTATTAGGCTAGTTTGAAGATGGCACCTTTCAAAGCTTTGTATGGAAGAAGGTGCGGGACACCGTTAATGTGGGATGAAGTCAGAGACCGTCAGTTGTTTAGATAAGATTTGATCAAAGAGTCGGAAGAGAAGGTTAAGTTGATCCGCGATAGACTGAAGGTAGCTCAATCCAGGCAGAAGAGCTATGCCGACACTAAACGCAAGGAGGTAGTCTATGAAATCGGAGACAGGGCATATCTTCGTGTGTCACCTCTACGAGGAGTTAAACGATTTGGAGTTAAGGGAAAGTTAGCCCCGAGATTTGTAGGACCATACCGAGTTTTGGAGCGTATGGGAGAGGTGGCCTACAAGTTGGAGTTACATGAAGGTTTGTCAGGAGTTCACGATGTGTTTCACGTTTCCCAGTTGAAGAAGTGCCATGCTGAGATGGCTAATATTCCTATAAGAGATACAGTGCCCCTGGAAGTAATTTAGTTGGAGAGTGACCTGACCTATGAGGAGAAACCAGTCAAGATCCTCGAGTTTGCCAGCCGAGTTACCCACAGCAAGGTTATCAAGTTTTGCAAAGTTCAGTGGAGCCACCATAATGAGGATGAAGCCACCTGGGAACGAGAAGAAGATCTACGGAAAGACCACCCACATCTATTTTCTAGCCAACCCGAATCTCAAGGGAGAGATTCATCTTAAGGGGGGTAGGTTTGTAACATCCCAATTTTCAATTTGGATGTTATACATAGGTGATCATATGCATATCACATTTTATTTGCATTTTGGTTTAGATCCTAGAAATCTTAAGCAACTCAAGGACCCAAGGAGATAGTTGGAGGTTTCATATATTTTCATATTTGAATTTTCTCAAATTGAAAAGAGGATCATTTTGGTTTTAATATATTTCTCTCCAATTATATTCAATATTTAAATTAAAAGAGTGAAGACAATATGGCTTCTTCAAAATAGAGGAAATGTTGGCGAAGAAATTTTAAAATCAAATAAATATTTTATTTGGATTTTTATTTGCTATTTTATTTGAATTAGAAAATTATGCATTTTTGAAAATTACATTTTAGGCCAGAAAAATGTTCACTTCGTTCTAAATATTAGATTTAGACGGTGAAAACTATTTTTGGCATTTTTAGAAAAAAAAATTATATTTTATAAGGATTTTTCTTCGGGCGGAATTTTATTTAAAAAAATGGACCAACTGGGCCGAAACCCAGCCGGCCCATCCGAGCCGCCGCCGCCTTACTCGCGTGCGGGAGCCGGACTCTCGCCAGAGTCCAGGTTGGCCTCCCCTCCACGCCCCCTCGCGCAAGACGCCACCCTCCTGGCCCATTAAAAGTCGCCGCCCTGCCGCCTCCTCCCTCACCGAGCTGCCACAACCCGCAGCCGCCGCCGCCGAGCGTTGCCGCCGTCGCCACGCCTGCCACCCGCGCTTGCCGCCGCCGCCTCTCGTCGCCACACGCGGCCCCGCCACGCCAGATTCCCGCCGCCGCCGTCGCCGCGCCTGCCGCCCGCGCTTGCCGCCGCCGCCTCGCGTCGCCGCATGCCGCCCCGCCACGCCGGTGTCCCGCGGCCGCCGCCTGATCTCATCGTCGGTCAACCCCGGCTAAATGATATAAAACCGTTCGGTTTTTTTAGGTTTGCGTTTTTTGGTTTTTTGTTTAGATCGAATTTTTCCGAGTTCGTTAATTTGAAAACTTTCACTCCAACGTCACTGTTAGCGAACTTATTCGCCCGTTTGTCCCTGATAGCGAACGCTTGTTCGTGAGTGTTTTTCTTTTTATTTTATTTTCGGCCAGGGACCTATCTGCGATTATTTTTATCGCAGATTAGCCCCTGATCTTCAAACCCTCGCAACTTTTTGCTCGTTTATCCAAATCCAGTGAAACCAACGCCAAAATCTTCGTCTCGGACCCCTCTTTCCAGATAATCAACTTGAACATGATTTTGACTATTTAAAATTTGGTTTCAAGAAGATTTGAATTTGAACTTCTTTTGATCGTAGTTTGAGTTTCATAGCTCCGATTTGATTGATTCTTTTTTCAAATCGAAGCTCTTGTTTTGCAGTTTCGATTGGGATCTTCTCATCTGAGTTTTACCCTTGAATTTTATGCTTGAGTTCTTATGTATGCTATTGTTTGTTTGCGATAGTGTTTCTAGATTGCAAAGCGTGCTACTACAAGTCTCTAAGGTTTTCAGATTGTCAACAAGGCAAGTAACACTTTGATCATATCCCTTTATTACCCAACTTTTATGCATTATTTTCAACCCTCGAACATTGCATGGTTAGGATTTGTTAACATGTGGGTTTTGGGAAGTATATGATGAGGTAGAACCTATTGTCCTTTATTTCAAACCCTGGGAGTTACTTCTACGTTGCGCTTATACTACTATGCTATGCTCGTAGACGTGGTTTGGTTTGAGTGATTCATGGCAGATGTGAGAGATTATTGTTAACTAAGGGATTACTTAAGGTGGCTACTATAATACACATCTGGGTGGATTGTTTGTGGCCACCTGGGTAATCCAGTGTTGTCCAAGGAGATCCCGGGGAATCCGTCTGATCATCCTACGGTTCGCCACCCAAGATCAAAGGGATCATAAGATTATTCATGCTAGAAACTTTCGTGTGCAACCACAAGCCATTATGAGCTCTGGCATAGTTGGGTATGTCGTGTGACCTCTTTCAGTGGTAAACTAGCATATGTAGGAGATGTAGTGGTATGGTTTACCCGTCGAAAGAGTTAATGCTTCTGAAAGACTGTGTCTCGGTCATCCGTTTCTCAAACACCATGTAGTGCGAGAAATTCAACGGAGGAGATCGAGTCTTGTGGGGAAAAGTGCGCAAACCTCTGCAGAGTGTACAAACTAATCATGGTTAGCCGTGTCCCCAGTTATGGACATCTTGAGTATCTGGTTCTTGAATTATTGATTTGATCTCATCACTCTATTTAATGAAATTATTGGGTTATTAATAATTTAGGATTGAGAGGGTTTCCATTCTCAATGTTTTCAACAAACTTTGTAGTTAAATAAAATATATTCCTTTGAAGTAGGGAAAAATTGGCTTTATGCAAAATGATAACCATAGAGCCTCCACCAGCCATATATGCATATAGATGTAGCTGTTCTTGTTCATTGATCTATAGTGTTATTTTGCCAGCATATTCCATGTGCTGACCCGTTTCGGGCTGCAACGTATTATGTTGCAGACTTTTCAGACGAAGAGTAAGGTGCGCTAGATCGTTGTCATGCACTTAGCTATGCCGTTGGAGTTGATGGACTCATTTACCTTCGAAGCTTCCGTTGTTATCTTATTTAGTTGGCCTTAAGCCATATTATTGTAATAAGTTCTCTTTTGAGACATTTGATGTAATAAGTGTGTGATTGAACTCTGTTATAAATCCTTCTAGTACTGTGTGTGTCAGCATTACTGATCCAGGGATGACACTTATACACAGAGATTTGACCGTCTGAGGTCGGATCGCTACAACGATAGTGGTAAATCGGTAAGAGACATCATATATCGCACCATATCCAATATAGTACGGTTACGACATTCGGACACACCATTACGTTGTGGTGTTTTACGTGGCATGAGTTGTGAAACTATTCCATGTTGTTTAAATGAAGGCCAAAACTCGTAACTCAAACATTCGCCTCTACGATTAGATCGCAGAAACTTTATTTTTCTTGTTACGGTGATTCTCCACTTCACGCTAAAATTCTTTAAACTTTTCGAATGTTTCAGACTTGTGTTTCATTAAGTGGATATACCCATATCTGCTTAAATCATCTGTGAAGGTCAGAAAATAACGATACCCGCCACGAGCCTCAACACTCATCGGACCGCATACATCAGTATGTATTATTTCCATTAAGTCAGTGGCTCGCTCCATTGTTCCAAAGAACAGAGTTTTAGCCATCTTGCCCATGAGGCATGGTTCGCAAGCATCAAGTGATTCCAAAAGCCCATCAGCATGGAGTTTCTTCATGCGCTTTACACCAATATGACCTAAAAGGCAGTGCCACAAATAAGTTGCACTATCATTATTAACTTTGCTTCTTTTGGCATCAATATTATGTGTAACACTATGATAGAGATTCAAATAACCATTAACATTGGATGTAAGACCATAGAAGGTTTTATTCACGTAAACAGAACAACAATTGTTCTCTGACTTAAATGAATAACCGTATCGCAATAAACATGATCCAATCATATTTATGCTCAACGCAAACATCAAATAACATTTATTTAGTTCCAATACTAATCTTGAAGGTAGAGGGAGTATGCGATGGTGATCTTATCAACCTTGGAATCATTTCCAACACACATCCTCACCTTGCCCTCAACTAGTCTTTGTGCATTTTGTAACTCCTGTTTCGAGTTACTAATCATAACAACTGAGCCGGTATCAAATACCTAGGGGCTACCATGAACACTAGTAAAGTACCACTACAAAAAAAAGACACATCCATGACATTTTGGGCCGAACGAAAAAAATTCTGTCATACATATGACACTTCTATGACGATAATTGTGACAAAACCCGGTATCATCATAGATGTGGTGGGCTCCTACTTATATGAAAAAAATCATGACAGAAAATGGGCTTTTCGTCATGGGCGGGCCGGAGACGCAGCTGCATGACATTCTTTGGGCCATCCATGACGGAAAAAACCATGGTAGAAGCGAGGGGGAGGAAAATTTCGGGGAGTTCCCGGTTACGGTTGGAGGTCGGGGGCCGAGCGATGCGCGTTTCTCTCGTACACGTACGCGCGTGTGTGCGAGGCGTTGGCTCTATACCCGAGCGAGGCGTTGGGCTCTAACTGAACCCGAGCGATTGCACTGTAGGCTACGCGTTACTGAACCCGAGCGGTCGATCGATGGCTGTTAACTGAACCCGATCGAGCGATTCCTTGGCTACTGTTGCTAACTGAAGCCGGTTGTATGAACAGTGAGCGTTGCGGGGGGGGGGGGGTTTGGATGAACAGTGAGCGGTGGCGTTGCCTCTGGATGAACAGGACCCCGTGGTGTGGTGGAGGGCTGGATGAACAGTAGACGGTGGAGGTGTGCCCGTGGAGGGGTGGATGAACAGGACCCCGTGGTATGGAGGGCGAGATGAACAGTAGACGGTGGAGGGTGCTCGTGGAGGGGTGGTTGAATAGGACCCCATGGTGTGGAGGGCTGGATGAACAGTAGACGGTGGAGGGGTGGTTGAACAGTAGCCGGTGGAGTAGCGCGCGGTGGAGGCTGGATGAACAGGAGCCCGTGGAGGCTGGAGGAGGTCGACGGTGGATGAAGAGTAGCTCGTGGAGGCTGGAGGGGGTCGACGGTGGAGATGAACAATATCCCGTGGAGTCCCGTTTTGTGGTACGCCACACCCATCCCGATGAACAGGACCCCCGTTTCAACCGTAGCACTCCAACACAAGTCTGTTTCCTCCGTTTTGCGGTACGCCACACCCCTCCCAATCAACAGGACTCCCGTTTCGACTGTAGGAGGTCCGTTTCCTCTGTTTTGCGGTACGCCACACCCCTCCCGATCAACAGGACCCCCGTTTCGATCGTAGGAGGTCCATTTCCTCTGTTGTGCGGTACGCCACACCCCTCCCGATCAACAGGACCCCCGTTTCGACTGTAGGAGGTCCGTTTCCTCCGTTGTGCGGTACGCCAGGCCTCGTTTCCATCGCCTCTTCCGTCCAAGCCCTCCCGATGAACACGACCACGCATTCCGTTCCGACCCAGCCGCGTTGCCTCTCGATGAACACGACCACGCATTCCGTTGCCTCCCCATGAACACGACGATGACGTTGTTTCTCTGTTCCGACCCAGCCATGTACACAAGCCCTCGCCGTACGTATGCGCGAGTAGGCGCTCGAGACCCCGCCCGTATGTACACATACGTGGCCATATTTTCTTTCTTGCACCCTGGCCGCTGTACGTACATGTACATGCTACGTGCGCGCCTCTACTACGACACGTGCGCGCCTCTACATCGAACAGTATATATGTACGTACACGTTCGCGACCAGAATGACAACGCTGCGTAAGATTCGACCAGGTGGGTCCCGACTGTCAGGCAATTCCTTGCTTGCGAAGATGTAGCTGGTGGGTCCCAGCAGTCGTGGGGCGGTGGGTCCCAGCAGTCGGGGGGCGAATCATTTTGGTTTTATTTTATTTTTGCCCGGACGCACTTCCTTACATGCGAAGATGTAGCTGGTGGGTCCCAGCAGTCAGGGGGCGAATCGTTTTTTTTTTGCCCGGACGCACTTCCTTGCGTGCGAAGGTGTAGCTGGTGGGTCCCAGCAGCCAGGGGGAAACGTTTTTTCGCGAAATACTGTGGCCCGTCCAGTGGGTCCCTGCTGTCAGGTGGAGGAATCATTATTTTCCGCGTAATAAGGAGGCACTTCATTGCTGCCGCCGTGGACCCAGCTGTCAGCCTCTCCACGTACAGTCCACGTCCGATGGAAGTCGTTCCTTGACCACGTTGACCACGCCGCACCGAGAGCATGAGGGCGGTGGATGACGGCGAGGCCTAGGAAGGGGACGACGGGGAGCCGGGGAAGACGCGGCAGTGGAAGCCCCCGCGCGCGCGGAGAGGAGTACGAGGGTTCACTGGTTCGGCTGCGGTGTGAGGCTGCCGTCGCCGCAGGGCCTGGCCAGCGGTGGGAATAGTAGGGGGCAGTGAGGCCTCCGCTGCAGCACAGCCGGCCATGGGAGGCAGGAGCATGCGGCACGACCGGCGCTGCTTAGGGCGGCTGGAGCAAGAAGACCAGAGGTTGAAGAAGCACTACGGCCGTTGGATGGACATCGTACAGTCACTGGATCTAGAATCGTTCATATTGACTAAGTTGACAAAGCCCTTCATCCCCGTCAACTTAGTAGGCCCACAAGTCAGCCTCCCACCAAGGTGGGTCCCAGCTAGCGGGGGGAGTATTCATTTTTTTGTGCGTAATAAGGAGGCACTGTCGGTGGGTCGGAGCTGACAGCGGGGGGAACATTTTTTCGCGAAATACGGTGGCCCGTCCGGTGGGTCCCAACTGTCAGGGGCAAACGAATTTTTTCGCAAAATACTGGTGGCCCGTCCGGTGGGTCCCCACTGTCTGGTCGAGGAATAATTATTTTCCGCGTAATAAGGAGGCACTTCCTTGCGGCTGCCGTGGACCCAGTTGTCAGCCTCTCCATGTACAGTACTCTTCCGATGGAAGTCGGTCATTGACCACTTTTACCACGCCTCGCCGAGAGCACCACGGCGGTGGACGACGGCGAGGCATAGGAAGGGGACGACACGGAGCCGGGGAAGACGCGGCAGTGGATGCCCACGCAGAGAGGAGTACGAGCGTTCACCGGTTCTGCTGCGGTGTGAGGCTGTCGTCATCGCAGAATAACAAGGGGGTGGGAGAGTAGAGGGATGCCCTGGCCAGCGGTGGGAGTAGTAGGGGGCGCTGAGGCCTGCGCGGCAGCACAGCCGGCCACGGGAGGCGGGAGTAGGTGGTCCCGTCGGCGCTGCTTTGGCGGCTGGAGCAAGAAGATCAGAGATTGAAGAAACACGACGGCCGTTGGATTGACATCCAACGGTTACGTCTGCTAGAATCGTTTGTTGACGTATATAATAATAAAAAAATCTTGCATACGCGTCAACTAAACAGGCCCACAAGTCAGACCACTCCCTCTTTTTTTAATAATTTATATATAGCTCATGGAAACTTCTTATGCAATTTATTGCAGTCATTTTTTTTGTTGGCCAGGGCCAATTTCGCATATTTCTATGGGTTCCAAACTATTTTTAATACCGAAATGTCCAACCAGATTTGAAGTACTTTGAAGATATATTTAAATTAGGTTAATGCCCAGTGAAATAGGAATCTGAAAATGTGATAAAATTCAGAAATTATAAAGTAATTGCCAATTTGTCATCTGTTTTTATATTTACAACCCATTTCATATTACTTTCAAGATTTGCAGGCGTCTTGAAAGAGTTGCAGCCCATCACGGCGAAGAAAAATAAGTAGGCCTGGATTGGGTATTCTTCAGAAAAAATAAACTAGGCTCATTTTCACAAAGAAAAAATAGTTGGGCTGGTCACATGGTGAACATAAAATATAAGCCTGGGCTAGACGGGCCACAGCCCAGTTCAAACCCTGCTCCGTCTCAACAATACCAAACAAAAAAAATACTGCTCAAGTAGCTACGTCCCAGGTGTCAGCCGATCTTGTGTTGTTCTCTTGTCTATTGACTATATACACTCATAATGTCGTGGGTCCCAAATGTCAGGAAAACGCTAGGAGGAAGCATTTTATTTTTCCATACGCTGACGTGGTGGGCCCCTACTGTCATCCTCTCCACATACTTCTGCCGATTCCTGTTGTTGATTAACCATGTTGACAATGCGAGAGGGCGGCGCCACGGCGAGCGCACCAAAGTGCGCGGAGGACGTTGGCGTTAACGATTTAGGAGACGGTGGGGCGGCGATGCGTGCGCTGAGGCGCAGCCAGCCGTGGGAGGCGGAAGCAGGCAGCCCCGCCGGCGCTGGTTTGGTTTTGGCGGCTGGATGAAGACAGGCCTGAAGAAACACGACAGACTGTAAAAGCAGCAGGAGTACTTAACAACCTTAACTGAAACCAGCAGGGGCACTTAACAACCAAAGCCGAAAGCAGTATGAGTACTTATACAGGTTCAACCGTACAAAGCATGGCACGAACAGTGCTACTTTTCCTACAGTTAACCAAGGGTGAGGCCGCCAAGCCCCAGGACAAGGCCCAGGCGCCACCCCGCGCATCCACAACCTTCTGAAAGCGGCTTCATCTCGCAATGTGGTCAATAAACAGGATATTCACTTTAGAGCCATGGAAAAGCATGAACATAATCTTCTGTCCTATTCTCCAAGATGGACGGGCCTTCATTATTTGAGACCACCCATGAATAAGTATCATTTCACCTCCAAGGGGAATTGAGTAGGTCGATATAAACATCATGTTGTGACCAAGCACAAGTCCGACCCGACCATGGTCAGGCATCTGTATAGGAACAATATAACTCGGCAGTTCCTGTTTCAAGAAGATCATAGCTGTAAAATTGTGTATAAGCAATAGTTTATGAACTACATATATAACAGAAAACAGCTTGTACCATAAGTTTCTCGACACTGTTGGACCTGTTCAATGAGTGCAGCAGTGGCACACATATCCCACGTGGCCTTCCACCATTGAAACGCCCCACAAGGACCTCAAGACGATCAATAAAGTGTAGGAACTTGTGGATGTCGATCCAGTCAACTTCAGTGCCATTAGTAATAGACGAGTTATTACAGAGTAACAAACGAGCAGACTGCTTAACTCTGAAAAAACCTACACGTGCCACAAATTATAAGAAAATATTAGTTAGAAGTAGCATCTTCGTGAGAGATTCGTTGCTACTTCTAAAGTTAAATTGTGATTAGTTAGACAGAATAGGTGGATTAGGAAGTAATCGAGGCAACAAGCAAGAACCAGATACAAAACTAAGATGGATGGACAATTGGAACGACGTCGGGGTGGAAGATCGCAGTGAAGATGAGACCAGGTTCTGCTATTTCCATCAACATTCGTGCGCCAACTTTCAGTCTATAACACTTGAGAAAGTTTATCCAAGTTCGGCCATAAAAAAAGCAGCGATCTTCTTGGTTCATGAACCCAACTCGGAACTTATATCCATGGCTTGTCTTCACTGTGACCATTAAACTAGTGTATTCAGTTATGGCAAGGCCAAGCACCTTGAGTACATGTGTTCTGGCAGAGCAAATAATACACTGCAGGAAAAATAATATGAGAACACAGCATGTTCAAAAAAAAAACCCACCCTCCCGGATAGAAAAGAGGATTCTAGGAACATATTGTGCGTGTTTCAAAATGCTGTGTTAGGATGAGAAGGAACAAGTGTGGCGTCTCGCCGAGGGCGCAGAAACCTGTAGGGTACTCGCACTTTGGGCACACAAATAAAACACACTAGATTCAGTAGGAAGAAAAATGCATCAACGGCGGCGGCTGCCATCCTAGGATTACCTGCGACTAAGGGACTTGTGTTTCTCGGGGATGGATGAAGAATTCGTACCTGGTTCTCCATGAGAAAACCCTATGCAATCGCCGAGAGGGGGTTTTCTCTGAACAAGCAGACGAGGGAGAAGGGGATTCAGGCCCAGTGAAATATTGCCGCTTCGTCCGTCCAGCTTACTGCTAAAGCTAGAAAGGGGGGGTTGTGATTTGATGGCTCATAGGGCATTAATGCGGCGCTACGACCGGGGTGTGTCTACCGTGAAGTGGTGCACTCTAATTTATGCATATGGCACGTGGACCCCGTTGCCGGTTGCCCCACATATCAGCGAAAGGAAGTAGAAAGACAGGAGTAACTAGTTACACATGTATATATTTTTTGACAAAGAGATACTCCCTCTGTAAAGAAATATACAAATCTTTATATCACAGGCTCACCTTGCCGAGAAATATACTCCCTCTGCAACGCACGGGCATTATGGGGGTTCAGCTTTTTTATGGGGGTTCAGCTGAGAATATAATACTCAGATAGGCCCACGGTTCTGGACTTTGGCCGCAGACCGACCCTGCATGTTTGGGGGCCCATGTGTTCTACCTTAGCGCTTTTCATATTGCAAGCGATCGGTACGGTGCTGGTTTTAGATGTTGTCGCAAGGCGAATACACAAAATTGAATAAAGCACGGCAGCTATTGGAATGAAATCGAACGACAGTTCTTAACCAGCAATCAGAGTTGCAATTCTATCAACGATATACCATGTGATAAATAATACTGTCGTACTACTTATACAAATAGGACACTTGTTTCACCATGCCAGATTATTACATCAAAATCTCTCGGAGGATAGATCAGTTCAGCAGTTGCGTGCTGCTAATTTCAAAGTTGATTTGCACCAGCTCTCCTTTAGCATCAATCATCATGCGACCATCCTTTGTACTTACGGTATATTGAGCAGGTTCATTCACACCAAGGCTGCGCATGGTAAGAGAAACTTGGCCGCGGTCGCCTGGATTGTTGAACGACTCCCTCCTTGCTCTAGGAATTCTCTGTTTGCAAACAAGAAGACATACCCAAACAGTTAGATCAACACAATGAATCATGTGAAACAACATGGAAAGAAAAAAGAACGAAGCACTTGGGCGGCCAATGCTTACCAAGAAGGTGGACATGTCAGTTTTTGTCAGGACTTTGGTATATGAAGTGCGATCTGCAGCCCAGTCTATTGTCGGTGCAACTGCAAGGGCCGGAGCAGATGCAAGTGCAAGTGTTGGTGCAGGTGCCGAAGCCGCTGCTGCTGCCGGAGATGGTGCTCCTTGTAGAGCTGGTGCCGGTGTCGGAGCAGGTGCCGGTGTCGATGCCCGATCCTCCAGTAGATCAGACTGATCCGCTGACGCAGTCGGTGCCCAATCCTGAGCTGGATCAGACTGAGCTGCTGCCGCTGTCAGTGCTAGAGCAACTGCCGGTGCTCGATCTGTGTGAGACAGCGGCGTTGTGTCTGG
This sequence comes from Aegilops umbellulata, assembly GCA_032464435.1. NCBI lineage: Eukaryota > Viridiplantae > Streptophyta > Magnoliopsida > Poales > Poaceae > Aegilops > Aegilops umbellulata. Next base: position 150,041,817 of record CP136058.1, on the reverse strand, counting down.
TCTGCTATGATCAGCTTTCTAACTTGACTAGGATCCGTGACCGTGATCCAATTTTTTTCTTCATTTCTTTTAAACGCGAGAAGGACTAATTGTGGCATTTTTGTTAAACCAAACTGTAGTTCATCATAGGGATTCGGCTTGTACTCAGACAACAGACTGATCCAATTTTTTCTAGTAATATAAGTGATGGACAGTGCCTTCATTACTGACACGACATAAGAAGTGAAACCTGCAAAAATAGCCATCGTAGAGCAAACCAAACGGTTTATTCTGTGATGAATGTCACATGGCAAAAACTACATCGTAAAATTGCAGGAAAAGAAAGAAAACATGACATTAAATCAATAAGATTTAGATAGTAAATCAATAAGATTTACTTGATGTGACACGAGTGAATCCTTACCAGGAAATCACTATGTTGAAGTACTAAACAGAAGATTGATCGTCCAACTACGCGTGGCATGCAGGGGCCCTGCCTACTCCCACAAGCAGGACAGTCCAAAGGTCGTGACAAATCATATGGACCGAACATCCATGGGACTGGAAATCCTGGTGGGTGCGATAAACCCTGCAATGCATACAGATATTGGAGTGTAAACATAATTGATAAACCGTCCTCACAAAAAATATGGTCTGGATACTTCAAAATATACAGACTGAATTGAGTGGACAGACATTAACATAGACCGTTCTCAGGACTGACCACACACCAAAAGCGGCAGTACTAATAAACAATACAGGGTTCACAAACACAAATCAAGTACTGAACAATAGTACTTACTACAGACAAGCAAAGTTGCACTAACTAAACTCTGCAGACTATTTCTTGCCACCGACCTACGGGATGAACCCCGCATAACTAACTAGGCCATGGACTTCGTGTGAGATGTCTACATGCACCATCACCATCTTGTCAACCTTGGAGAACCTAACAGAGTGGTCTTTCCATTCATAAACATGATGATGAAGACAGGCCGCATCAGATTTCTGGGAAGCTTTATAAGAACCACACCCTTCGTAATCGAAGGCACAGCCAGGAAATTGTTGTGGTCAAGTACAGCCTCGAGAACACACCTGACAACAACGCTAAAGGAAAACACTAGTTCAGGACACGTGGCGACAAGGACATAGCAGCTGGATAGTTCAGCAGTAAAACTCATCATCAGGTCTTCCAGTTCACATGGCATGACTTTGAGAACTTCATCTCCACCGCGGACCTGGTTCTAATTCAAACAGAAACCATATTTTATTACTACCTCCATTCAGAAATATAAGATGATTTTCGATATTATACTCCATATATGAATGACTACATATACGCACAGAAATGAGTGAACAAAGACACTAAAACATGTCTTCAAAGGCATGAGAGCAGAGGGATTACATGCAAAATCCATAACACAAGTTACTGAGGCAAATATATCCTCTTAAAAGGTAGCATTGATGTTCATAAAGTACTCCCTCCGTCCCAAAATTCTTGTCTTAGATTTGTCTAGATACGGATGTATCAAGTCACATTTTAGTATTAAATACATCCGTATCTAGACAAATCTAAGACAAGAAATTTGGGACAGAGGGAGTAGTTGAAAGTAATCTATAAGAAATCAGTGTCAACCTCTCGCATGTTTTGGTCAAAAGAGGAATTTAGAACCGTCATTTGGCACACAAAAATCACATGCAAGATCACCCAGAAAATTGTACTACTAGTACTAGTACTGCGTGTTAGATGAAAAAACACGATCAAGATCAAGAAAAAGATCTTCAAGAAGAGATATTACCTGGACTTGCTTAATGAGGGATCCCGGAGAGGGGGGCTTGGACAGGGCGATGGCTTTGAGCTTGTCTGCGGTAGTCTCGGTGGGGTGCTTGCGCTTCTTCGTACCATGAGCCTCGACGGTTTTGGCCGAAGCCATAGACATCACTTCGGTCGGTGCTCCAGCGTCCATCAAGAAACTGTCAAATAGAAATAAAGGAGAAGAAACCATAATCACAAACCCAAAAGAAGAAAAGAAAGGGAGTTATAGGATCAGTATCGGGGTTGCAAGACCGGGCCTTGGCCAGAATCAACACCATTGATGCGCTCACCTTTCCTTCTTTGGGAGAAAAGAACAATGGCAGAAGCAGGTCGGGGTTTTCTTGAAGAAATGAGGAACAAGATGAGGCAGAAGCGAGGGTTGGGTAGAGAGGAAGCTGAGAGAGAAGAGTGAAATGATGGTTGCTTCGTCCGTCCAACTTACTGCTGGAAAGGAGGGGGTTTTGTGATTTGACGGCTCATTGGGCATTACTGCGACGCTTTGATCGGGGTAGTCTACCGTCACTCTACTACGGAGTAATTTAGTGCATGGCTGGTGGACCCCGATGCTGGCTGTCCCACACGTCGGCGAAAGTGAGTAATTTAGTGCATGGCTGGAGGAGGATCCGCGCGGTAGAGCGTGTCCACTGTTTTTCAAAAGAAAAATGATTACAGAAAGCGTTTCCACTCTTACGACGGAGGAGTGCAAAACATGGCAGCCACTTGAACATACACAGTGCTCCTACTACTAGGCATGTGTAGTGGTCCGTACGTCAGTACTACACAATCTTGTTGCTGGTGTAGTAAGATATGACGATAACAAATGATGTTGTGCGCATGTCAACTACTCCTATATGTTACAAATACACGAAGAGGAAACAACTATATTGAGATGAGAATGCAACCAAACACACCCACACGCTTTGTGCTATAGTGATTGATCTGCACCGTCTGACTTTGATCCAACGGTCATGTTGCGCCGAGACATGGACATGCCCATGCAGAGGGCGCCTAAACACCACCGAAGTCCTTCTGCTTCTCGAGGCGCACGATGTTGGTGATGCAGGGTGCAACTGTCCGCAGAGCCCGCTCCCAGTCGACGGGAGCCAGCTCGTCAAAGACGGCATCCAATGGCATGAATGGATTCCGGTGACGGAGCCCTGAAAGGATTCGCCCGGCAACGGTGACGGCAGCCCGCAACCCCTCCTTGTCCAACTCAGCCCCCACCATCGCGCGGAGACGGCTCAGCTCCTCGGAGATATAGGTGAAGAAGGAGACCAGGTCAGGAAGCCGCAGCTCATTGAAGTCGACCGGGTGGTCGAAAGGGTTTAGCCCGACGGCCGGCATCGTCGCGCTGGCACGACGGTAGGCATCGTGCAGCCGCAACACGTGCGTGGCAACTTGGTTCACCAAGTGGCTGAGGCGATCCTGGACCTCGTCACGGTCGGCCCACTTGCGCTCCAGCCGGCTCCCCTGACAAACTATCGTATCTCCCGCTTTCTACGGCAACACCGCCGACGCCTCGAGCATCTTTGTGGTGGACGCCTGCCGCTTTTGAAGCTCCGTGAACTCCCGCACATAACGGAGGAGCATGGCACTCCTCTCCTCCTTGAGCTCATGGAGCTCCACGTCCTTGGCCCTGAGCTCCGCATCCTTGTCATGGAGCTCCTGTGTCAGGAGCCTCACCTCGGACTCCATGATCTGCTGCGCCGCCATGGCACCAGGTAGAAGCAATGGGGAGAGGAAGCAAAGGGGGCGAAACGGCTGAAAGGCAATGCAATCTACGGGAAGGCGGAGGGAGCGGGGAATCTTTTGGTTTTCACCACGGTAAAACACCAGTCGACGACTTCTCACATCCGGGAGCGGTGGGTTTTTAGAGGCGGAGTCATCGTGACTAATTGCTGCCGTGCCTGCTCCCGTCAATCAAAAAATTAAAAATCCTGTTGCGCCTGCTCCCGTCAATCAAAAAATAGAAATCCTGCCGCACCCAAACACCAGAGCAACGCCATGGTGGATATTTATATTTACCTGCCGGCAAGTAGATAAAAAAGGGGTGAAAAAACAAATGTGGCGGCGGCCTAGCTAATCGGTCGAACTAGCCCAACTAGCTAGCCACCGTGCTTCACTGATGTACTCGTCGGGAAAGCTGGTCTTTCGTGATTTGACGACTCATTTACTTGCTTCAGCGCTACGACCGAGGAGGACCCAGAAAACACGCGGTAGGGCGTCCCACGTCAGGAAGAATATATGCGTGCACCACCCGGGAGGATCCCGAAACTGCGCGGTAGGGTGTGCCACGTCTCGGCACGGAGGAAAAATGTGCATGTAAAAATATATTGTATCAGACGTAGTACCTATGGTTCGACCTCGGGACCCAGCCAGTCGGTCGAAAACACCCCACTAGCCACACAGCTTCATCATGCAAACGTGGCACGGAGGATAGATGTGGTTAGCTCCGTCTCGACCAGCCACAACGTCTCTTGTTCTAGGCGATTCTTCTATTTTCCAAGCTTTTTTTAGTTGTAATAACACCACGGCAAGCTAGCGCTGCTCTTCGTGTGTGCCCGTGCAAAGGTTAGACGATGGAGAGAAGAGAGATTGAGATCGCAGACCTGGGACCCACCAGTAAGTGAGACAACGGTCATGCACGTGTTGACGAGGCACTCCCTCTACTCTACTCAACGAAAGTACTGTATAAATAAAATCAACTTATGGGACAAAGCCAACAACCGTTCGTTTTTTCAGGCTATCGACTTACGCTTCGTAGTCCAGGTTGCCATTTCGAATCTTGTCTTTCAGATTTGTTAGTTTTAGGTCAAAATTTGATTAATGACAAGTGGGACCCCCGTGTGTTGTTCCGATATTTCAGTGTAGGATGGTTTTTTTGAACAAACACTTTGCGCGGTTAGACAAGTAACGGCACGAGTTACACGTATTTTGCAAGTTTACGAACAAAAATGACAGTGGCATGGAATATTACATCCACCCCGCAGCTTAGATACTATGGTGATACGAGTTTTTATACCGTTGGAAGTGAGATCCAATGGCTTGGGAGTAGTCTTTGTAATTATGCACAATTTCCAAACTCTCCAAAGGTTTTTTTGCAAATAAAACATTCAGGCCTCATGTGTGCCGCCGCATCTTCGATCCAACGGCTCCCCGTAGCTTAATTACCCGCTATGGTGATATGAGCATCTAGGTCGTATGATCAGTGATCAGATGGCACATGCGTAGTACTTGTACTTTCTGCGCATTTCCCAAACTCTATCAGCCGTATATTGCAAAAACATTCAAACCTCCTATTGTGGGCCGTTAGATCTCAGTGAACTCGTATCACCATAGAATCTACGGTGCGGGAGCACCTCATACTCTCCCGTGCGAGAAGACATAAGGTGCTATCGCAGCTTGGATGCTACGGTGATATAAGCTTGGAGGTCGTTTGATTTGAGATCCAATGGCATCTAAGCAGTCTTTGTGCTTGTAAGCAGTGGCCGAACTCTTTTGGGGCTTTTCTGCAAAAAAACATTCGAACCGCCGAGGAGGTGTTGGGTCACAAATCCAACGCCTCCGAAGAGCTTGTATCACCAAAGCATCTAAGGTGTGGTAGCACATGATATTCTTACATACAGGAGAATATGATTTCCTCCTTCATCTTAGATGCTACGGTGATACGAGCTTCGAGGTCGTTGGATATGGGATCAAAGGGCATGTAAGTAGTTTTTGTACAAATTGTGTGCAATTATCAAACTCATCAAGGTTTCCTGCAGAAATATTAAGACACATCATGTGAGCTACTATATCTCAGATCTACAAGCTCCAAGCAACTCGTATCGGCATATAGCATCTAAGGTATGGGGGCACATGATATTCTCCCAGGGAGGAGGGGTGGGGTGCACAACCAATCGTTGGCTGGGAGGGTGGGGACAAATATAATCTAAACAACCCTAAACAGAGCTCCACAATTTTATCTAAGGTCGAGGGGTTGACCCCCGACAATCATAGCTCCGCCTAAACAGAACATTTGCATGTACTATAGTAATAGACTTAATATTCATGTTTCAGTTTCATGTTCATTTTAAATATTGAACTGAGGACCATGGATGTCTTACATTTTACTCCCTTCGTTCCCAAATATTAGTCTTTTTAGAGTCTTCAAATGGACTGGCACATACGGATGTATATAGACATATTTTAGAGTCTAGATTCACTCGTTTTGCTCCGTATGTAGTCACTTGTTGAACTCGCTAAAAGACTAATATTTAGGAATAGAAGGAGTATTTTTAAATTCGTGTCATACATGCATGGTTTGGAAAAATAGATGCACTATACTTATTGGATTGTTGTTGTGTTCATGCGTGTGTGTGTCTCTGTGTGTGTGCGTGTGTGTGTGTGTGGTCATATGCTTGATACATACAAAGTTTTCTCACCTCCATGTTGTTCATCTTTTAAATTTGAATTTGCATTGGTAAACTTACTAGGGATACCATGAAATGTGAAATCCACGTTGAGATTACTATATCACAAACTCAATCTAATTCAACAACTCGTCATAAATCAATTACCACGTTGAGATTAGTATTTTCAAGGAAAATACGGGTATTGTAATACACATAGATTCGTTCGGCAATTTAAAAGGTTCCTTTCGTATTCTCGAATGGTAGGACCCAACGGCGTACCAGCCAGACCTTGGCTCGTGTTGATCCTAAAAAAGCGGGCTTGTGTCCTTCGGTGGCGTGCGTGGTACGTACATTAGGCAAACCCATTACCCCAACCAGTCGAGCCTCAGCGTTTCAAGTCGAAATATCTGGCGGCCAGAATTCCAGCCCTAGGAAATTTTTCCCTCATGTCCCCGGTCCATAATGACTAGTACCGATGAACAACAGAGGGATGCTTTAGTAACTAGACAACATTACCTACCATGCCGAGCACGGTTCAATTCCCTCGGTCGCCGCTCATCAAGGTCACCCGTCAACTGCATTGCCTAGTACTACTACTACTACTACACCAGGATGAGCATAGAATTGAGCCCGTTTGTTCGTGCCTAGTACTTGAGTTAATATATCAGGCAATGCACTGGTACGGAGAGATTATCCTTTTACTCTGCATATATAACTTGTCTGGAGTATAACTAAGCAAAATGTTTGAACGAATCCTTTCTTAAGAAATACAACAGGACAGATGTACGGCTTGAAAATTTATTGCATGATGCAGGTTATGATATTGTTTCGAATCCTGGATCTTAAATTTCAGAAAATCCAAAAGTGAGCATAAATTCTTGAAACTAAGCATGGTCACGTGATATGGCACAAATATTACTTCGTAAGTTTTTTCTTCAATTTGAGACAAGCTGCTTATGACAAGTTGCACAAATGAAGAGCCAAGGTATTTTGGAAGAAAGACATGTCACGTTAAGGCGAGCGCTTTCACTATTGAAACCGTGGGCGTTTACGTGCCGCCACGAGTCCCCGTTGCTCATCGGCAATCGGCAGGTGCCGTCCGAGCAAGCGTGTGGGTCGACAGGAGGCGTCCGAGCAGACCGCTGCGCCGGCTGTCAGGGAGGCGTGCGAGCAGATCGCTGTGCAGGCTCACCGGGAGGCGAGCCCTTTGACCAGGCTCCGCCGCCCACCTTCGTCCCAACTGCTCCCACTTTTAATGTCGCCAGTGCCGCAGTTTAAAATCAACCCCGCACTACCCGGTACTCCCTCCTTTCCGGTTTATAAGGCTTATCTCAAAATATTACTTTTTCCATTTTATAAGGCTCGATTTTGTTGTTTCCCATCACATGTTCAGATTCCAAGGTAAATTAAATCATTGCATGCAAGTATTAAGAGAAAATTGACCAATGCATGTAATTTATGCATGCATGCATTGCAACTAATGCATTGGTAAACATATTTTTTTGAGAAAAACAAGAGCATTAATTGGGTGCTTTTGCAAACTACAAAAAGTATTCCACCACTCACCTTGGTTGGTGAGATTTTTGAATTGAGCCTTATAAACCGGAAAGGAGGGAGTATCGCTACAATCCTCTCTCTTCCTCTCCAATTCTCCTGTCGTCTACCTCCAACTAGCCAGACCTAAACATACGCCATGCCGCACCATGATGGTCTGCCCTTAGTGTTCCATTTTCCTGAGGAAGACACCCAGCCGGAGTCTCGAGAACATAAGGCGCTTTGGGACGAGCTTGAACTGGCCTTGCGGGAAGACGTCGCGCCTGTCCCCGCTCCCATTCCGGCTCACGTCGCCCCGACTGCGCCAGCGCCCATCCCCGTGGCATTGATGGGCTGGGAGCCGCACATTGTCATCGAGCTTGATCCCACGGGGTTCCACGAGGTGCCCGCCGACTTTCACGCGCCCGTGCACCTGCCAGCGCATGCGCCTACGCGTGCACTGACGCGCACGCCCGTGCCGGTGCCCGTGCACCTACCAGCGCCTGCGCCTGCGCGTGCACTGACGCGCACGCCCGTGCCGGTGCCCATGCACCTGCCAGCGCCTGCACCTGCGCGTGCACTGACGTGCGCGCTCGTGCCGGTGCCCGTGCACACGAATGTCTCCGCCGCGCCATTGACAGCGCCTGTCCCCGCGCGGGTGCCAGTGCCCCCCCCCCCGGCGGCATGGATGGCCGCCGTCAACCGCTTCCTTGCACCAACGCCAGTCGCCTCCTCCCGCCAGTCGACTCGCTCCGAAGTACAGAACATTTTGGCCTTCCTTGAAGCTAGGACAACATCCAGGAGTACGCCAACAACGGCGCAACACGCCGCCGTCGTCATCGGTCAGTGGCCCGACGACACATAGAGCACGGCAGAGGAGCCGCTTTCCACCGCGAGACGCCCCCGCCGCCGCCGCGTAATCTAAATTTTCCATGAAAAACATTCAGATTGCCATGCTTAAAATTCGAACGTTTGTCATTTCCGTTTATTTTATATCAATCGTCGTATAATTTAAAGTCGGAGTCAGACTAAACGAAATTTACGGTTTGATCGATTGAATGTTCTGCTAGAGCCGTATCAAATTAAATATAAAATGTCATCAAGCCACATGTATTACTTGTCATCCAACGACCTAGACTACTTCAATGTCGAGCGCTCAACACGTTTAGCGTGCAGTTAATTTCATGCCAAAAATAGTACTAATCACATGACAACACGCAAATAATATCCTAGTAGTTAATATCCGCATGCACTTAATATACATCAAAATTAACGTGCATTGCACGTACACACTGACTAGTGCTGCTAGTACGTGAAACTGGTGCCGTGACTTGTGAACGCGTCCAGATATGGTCAACGGCAACATCGCCCGCGAGTTCTTCCTGTTTGGCCATGCGTCTAAACGCAGAAGGGGAGAAGAGAGAGAGCACACATGGAACCCACCAGTAAGTCAAGACGTGTAGATATATTTTGTGCGTGGGAGGAAGCAAGGTCAACCGATCACATAGGGTCGCCGTGCGATCGAAAGAGTGAGATGGGTTGGAGAGAGTGACCTAGATAGACGATGTGCATGAGAGAGTATACAATGTGAATAGGTCGAATTGGGCTCAAACATGGTGATATATCGTTTTTGTCCGAGAAAGAGCGAGGTCAATCGAGACATACGGAGAGAGAGAGAGAGAGAGAGAGAGAGAGAGATTGAGTGAGCGTGGCCCACCATGAGGTCGAAAGAGTGGTGGCCACTTGGATGGACTGACCTAGATAGATAATCTGCGTGAGAGAGTATAGAGTGTGTCGATCGAGGCCCGAATAGGGAGATATATCATTTGTGTGTGAAAGAAAACGAGGTTAAAAGAGACTCGGATAAAGAGAGCGAGATTGAGCGAGTGTGGCCCGCCGTGCGGAGGAAAGAGTGAGACAGTCTAAAGGGAGTGACCTAGATATACAACATGCGTGCGTGCGCATGCACGAGAGGTTGGGGGGCTAGATAGGCAATGCATGTATTTAGCGCGAGAGGGTGAGAGGGAGAGGGGGGAGAGAGAGAGAGCTCGACATGGGGTGCAATGGCGGGTGTGTGAGGTAAATACATTTGGTAACAGAGTGGAAAAAGGGGTTGTGTAGTTGAGAGACTTAGAGGTCGAAACATGGAGAGAAAGAATGAACGTGTGTTGGAAACCGATAGCTTCCTAAGGTGGTTAGGAGAGGAAGATTGACCGATACAGGAAGTATGTAGCGTTTGTGTGGGGGGGGGGGGCTAGAAACAACATTTGAATGTACATAGTACGAGACTTAGTATCGATGTTTCAATTCGGTGTACATTGTAAGATTTGAACCGAGGAGCATGCATACGGGTAATTATTTCGAATTCGTGCCATACTAAGTTTCGAAAAGTTGACATTGACTCAGTTTGTTGTGCTATTTTGTAGGTCATATGTTTGAATCCATCCAAAAGTTTTCTCACTACCATGGTGTTCATCATATACATATGCATCTGTATTAAAAAAGTAGCGTGGATACAGTGAAATGCGAAATCCACGTTAGAATTGGAGATCGCTAAGTGACACACACTCTAATTCAAATAACTAACTACGTGACACACACTCTAATTCAAATAACTAATTATGTGAGACACACTCTAATCAACGTTAGCGTGGGTACCGTTTTGATTTTTTTTCAAATAACTCCTCATTAATTAATTTATAGTACTCCCTCTGTTCACTTTTATAAGACCTTGAAGACATTTCAGACAATGTGCAAAATAGTTCATTTTAAGTTGTTTGAAACGACTTACAAAAGTGAACGGATGGAGTATCTCGTTTTGAATGACTAATTATTGCAAGGAAAACACGGGCATGGTAATACATACAGATTCGTTTGCAAATGAAAGAAGATTTGTTTGCATTCTCAAATGTAGGCGCACCAGGCAAACCAGGGTCGTGTTGTTGTGGACGCTGCTTCGGTGCCTTAAAGGCAACTGCCTTTGCGTCACTGACATGTGGGCCAGCCACCTGTTGGGCCCATATGCCATGGACACAAAGGCAGATGCCTTAAGGCACCAAAGCATAGTCCTGTCGGGGTGGTCGCGTGTGTCGGACGGACGCGTAGCACCCAGCCACCCACCCCCCCCCCCCCTCCCGCCCCCAAGAAAAAGGACGACGACAATATAAGTTCGCGCTTGCACGTTTCGGATTGAAATATCTGGCGGACCCTTCCAGCCTGCAAAATCTCTCTTCTCCACCGTCCCCTTCCGCGCCCAGATTGCTCAAATCCCTAATTCGCTGCCAACCCTTGAATCGCCCCTCGTCTCGTCTCTTTCCCCACCGTTCCTCACCTCTATGCCGGACGACAACGACGAAGACGACGGTCGCGCTTCACCACCGCACCGGAGCTACCTCATCTACGCCCTCGTCCACTGCACCGGGTGGTCCACCGACAACGTCGGCCGCTGCAACCGACGTGCCTCACAGACACCGAGTTCCACCGCATCAGGTGCGCTTCACCGACGCCGTCTCCTAGCTCACCGGGGCTACTTCACCGAGCACATCATCGCACCTCCGCCCCCGAGGCCGTTGGGGCTTCATCAATGGTCTCGTCCACCGCATCGTAGCGCTCCGCTGCCACTCAAGATCTGCATCCGTACGCGGCCAGCCAACGCCAGCGCATCACCCTAAACAGCTCTGAAGTGACCCGCACTCTAGCTAGGCGAGCATGCCCAAATGCCGGCCCGAACTAGGTATCCACACATCACTCCCTTGTGCACTGTTCCGACAATGTTTGGATATCCTTTCACTACTCTCTTAGCTTACACACCTATGCAACTCTGACCTTAATCTTATTTCTTCTGGAGATATCATCTGAAACAAGCAAATCCATATTTTAGCGAAGCATGACGGCGCTACGGGATCTGGTACACATCTTGCACACCCATATAACCTTGTAAGTATCTGTCCTCCGGTACAACATCAAGGTCGATTCCTCTTATTTGATCAACTATTCGCCGTGTCAAAAATGCAGAGGGGGATGCAAGGAGCACAAGGCCTACACATCCAAGCAAGTGGTAACATGGACTTGTACATGGAATATCCCAAGCGCAAGTAGAGCTGAAGTGAGCCTGTACAACGAGCTAGCATAAGTCCGTGCATTTCATTTAATTCGTACTGGCATTCGTGTATGATTTGTGTGCAGTGGCTGATCCACGAATTCAAGTTACCAGGGGCGAACATTTAACTTAACAAATACGAAGGCACTTGCACTCCGGAAATCAACATAACTTGAGAAATGTGAAGCTACATGCACTTTGAAAACCAGCTAATGATCCAAAGTAGTTCAGATTATAAACACTAAATGATGCAAGCACCAAAAAACACAAAATGCAACATGGTGTACAAGGACTACAAACATGGTCTGTACCTGCTTGAATTATTCGTTCTCTGGCTGAAAATATTGAAGTGTAATTGCACGTATAACCAGTGCGCAAACTGCATATCAATATGTCTATCCTGCACAAGTAAGCCAATATGTCGGGGGGAATCGGCTTCCTCGAACACCTATGGGGACCGAGCCCCTTACTGGTTCGGCGGGGGGCGGAGGTTGCACAATGAGCAGATCGAGGCGCTGCACACGAGGGATTTTACCCAGCTTCGGGCCGCAAGGATGCGTAAAACCCTACTGCTACTTGGTGGATTGTATTGTGTTCTTTCTCGGGAGCGCGCGGTGCTACAGTACACACGAGCTGCTGGCGAGGTCGAGCGTGATGATGGGTCTCCCCTCCTACGTGCGCATGGGGCCTCCTTTTATATGCTCAAGGGGTTACCCACAGGTGGCAGCGTAGGTGGGGGCAAAAATGGTAGAATGCTGTAGTGGGTACAGCTGCCTGCATAGTGGCTGTACAGTGCTATCATACCTAACTCTGACGGCGGGGGACAAGGGCATTAAATGCCCGTCCGCGTCGCCCAGACGGTGCAGGGAAGTGGACCGTCTGGAGCGCCACCGTTTGCCACGATGGCTACTCTGTCAGCTTCGCTTCGCCACCGCATGCCCCTGGCTGCACAGCCTCCCGCCACGTGCGTCTGGGATGCCCCCAGAGCGACACGTTGGTGGGTGAGCTGGAGCGCAGGCACGAGGTGGTAACTTGCCGCGGCAAGCGCCTTGCCGCGGTGGATGTCTCGTCGCGTCCGGGAGCTTGTTGCCCACCGGGCCTTGCCGGGCACGGGGCGTGCCGCGGCAGGGTCCTTGTCGTGCCGTGGATGGCCTTCCCGGCAAGGTCCTCTTGCCGGGGTCTTGTGCTTCGAGCGGTAGTCCCGGCAAGCTCCTCTTGCCAGGGCCTCGCTCTCTTCGGGTGGCCTTCCCGGCAAGCTCCTCTTGCCGGGGCCTTGGCTCAAATACTTTGTTCTTGAATGGCCCAAGAGGGGACCATGGAGGGTCTTGGCGATCGCCTGGCAGGCCTTGCCGCAAGGTGCTACGACTGCCCGTGCACAAGTTCGGGGTACTAAGGTACCCCTATTTTAGTACACCGACAGGAGCCCCCGGGCCTGGGCCATACACGGTGCCGAGCGCTGTTGGGCCAGGCCCAAAACAGTGCACGGGCACGCGCGGCCTGGGTCACGATGCATCTTTTTCTGCGTATGTCACACCCTCTCCGAACGGTATGCGACGAACACGGCATTGTGGGGAGAGGCGTGTGTGACGTGGGTGGCGTGCGCGGGGCCGAGCCCTGCAGGCATGCGTCACGTCACAATAAATGGGGACGGTTCGTGCCATCTTCGTAAGTGGAGGGAGGCGTGGAGGCGTGGCTCCTTCGCTGGACGGGGCCGAGGCATGGTTTCCGAGGCGCCCGTTCCCCACGATCACGGGGTGGGGGAGAGGTCGCCTCATCCGTCGCCTCGGTCCTGCGCGTCAGCCACGCGGCTTCCATGCACCTGGAGTTGCGGGCGGTGGAGGCAGGAAACCGGGCCGTCGCGGGTCGAGGCAGCAGGCCGGCCCCGGTCGCCTGGCCTCCCTGCGCCCTGATTGGTTGAGCGGGGCGGTCGAGTCCCCACCCTACTCCTTTATAAGGAGCAAGAGGGGGGCGACGGGAACCCACACTCCTCCATCTCTTCCTCCTCTTCATCCTATGACCCCCCTCTCTCCATTAGCCATGGAGAAAGGGAATCCGGGTCCTTCATCGGTGGCGGTGAGGGTTGCCGCCCGGCAGCGCGCCCCTCCTCCCCTTGCACCCGCGGTGGCGGAGCCAGCCGCAAAGGGAAGGGGGAGGGGGCGAGGTCGTGGACGAGGCCGCGGCGCTCAGGGAAGAGGCGGGCGGGGCGACGCGCCGGCCTCGCCTCCGCCAGCGGCCCCTCTTCCCAAGGCGGTCCATCTCGGGGACGATCCTTGCAAGTTCTTCGTCAGGCTGCGTCGGGCGCCTCGTTGCCGCCTCCGCCTCCCGGCTCCTTTCGCGAGCGTGATGGAGATGGAGCAACCTGAGACGCTAAGGCTGTGCATGAAGGGCTGCGGGATCAGCGGCACACGGGTCCACGTCGAGTTCCCAGCCCCCGGCGTAGTGTATCTTGGCCGAGGGTGCAAGACATTCGCCCGTATCCACACCTTGATGGAGGGGTTCACCCTCCATTTCAAGTTGATGGAGGGCGATCTCCTCTCCGTCAAGGCCTTCAGTGACTTCGGGACCCGGGCCAGGTGCTGCGTGGATAGCTCCTCCGACAGCGAAAGCTCCTCCTCGAGCGAGAGTGATGAGGAGGGGAGCGACAGCGACGACGAGGGCAGCGGTCGTCGGGATGACGGGTCCGACTAGGCGCCGGTCGCAGCTCCGTGTGGCACCGGCGACCCCATCATCCGGGTCGCCGGCTCCTTGAGCTTCTCGGGGTCGTCTTCCCGGGCGGCTGGAGTGGCGAGGCTGCGGAAGAGGAGGAGGTCTGGCGGCAAGGCCGTCAACTCGGAGTACGAGGGCTAGGTGCCCCCGACAGCGTGTTGACGTCCCGCTGCCTCATCTTCGAGCTCCATCTCCGGCGCCAGCGCCACCATCCAGCCTCCGGAGCCCCCGGGGCGTTCTGTTGGTGTCTTCTGCCACCCGTAGCTCGCCTAGGCGCACCTTTTGCCCTTTTCGCCTCCTTGTCCTACCTCCTGAGGAGAGAGACAGGAAAGGGATTACGGGCATCTTATCTTTTTTCAATCTGTAAGCCCTCGGGCCTTAGTTGCATTTAAAACTTGTAATCCCATCTTTCATGTTTTTCATTCTCTCTGAACTGTACCTGAGCGGAATGTTTTTAATGAAAAGGGGATGTTTGCCAGGCCATTTGTCCCGTGGGTGGAACCCACGCCAAGGAGCGAACCCTTTATATCGTTAGGATAGACATTTCTTCGCCAGGCAACAGGCCCTGCCGTCTTCCCACGCCGCTCGGCCCTCCTCACGCTCTTGGCGGAGGCGGGGAGAAGGCGGGTTCCGGCCCCTCGCTTCGCCCCTTTGCCGCCGCGACTACTACCAAGACGGGCCCCAGGAACGCGCTCTGGGGCCTATCGTCGAGGGAGCACGGCAGCTTTTAGGAGGAAAAAGGGTTTTCGTATTCCACAGTTCATGAGAAAATGCATGACAAGGGATGCGAAAACTTATCTGGGATTGCAGCCCTCGGCAACTTTGGCTTGCCGCGGATGAATCTTCGTACTTGCAGCCCCCGGCAATATTGGCTTGCCAGGGACCAGATGATGGCCCGCCCTTCTTCTCTTCTTCGCCCTTAAGTGGTCTGGCCAGGATGTACAAACCCCTGCGAACCAAAGGAAACGAAGGAACAGGAAAAAGGACGCAGACTCGACCTCTAAGCTAGGGGTTAGCAGCTGTTAGGCACTATCAACCCTAACCAAGGACGAGACTCGACTCAGCATGCATGCTAAAACTTAGGGCGCTAGCGCTTCATTTCTGCTGCTCAGGGTCTGCTCCTGGCTTTGTACAAAGGATTACATGCAACTGCGGCAAGACTTGTACAAAAGGTTGGTTGCTGGGCGGGCCCTGACAACCGCGCCTTACGGGTAAAACTTACGAAGATGCTCAATATTCCAGGAGTTGCTCACCGGAGTGCCATCTTCGGTCTCGAGGCGGACAGCGCCGGGCCTCGTGACTCGTCTCACCCGGTAAGGGCCTTCCCACTTCGGCGTCAACTTGTTATGATTCTTGGCGGACGGGGCGCGCCGAAGAACAAGGTCGCCTTCCTCGAAGCTTCTGGCTTTAACTTTGCGGCTATGGTAGCGACGCAAAGCTTGCTGGTAGCGAGAGGCTCGCACAGCAGCCTGAAGACGATCTTCCTCAAGGAGCAGTGCGTCATCTTCACGCAGCTGCTCTTGCTCAAGCTCATCATAAGCGAGCACTCGAGGTGACCCGTATACGAGTCCGTGGGGGTAACTGCTTCTGCTCCATAGACTAGAGCGAATGGTGTCTGGCCAGTGGCTCGATTTGGCGTCGTTCTGATCAACCAAAGAGCCACCGGGAGATCCTCGATCCAGTTTCTTCCGCACTTGTGCAGCCTGTCGAAAGTTCTGGTCTTGAGCCCGCGCAGTACTTCGGCGTTGGCCCTTTCAGCTTGACCGTTGCTCCTGGGATGAGCAACAGAAGCGAAGCAGACCTTGGCGCCGAGATCTTGGACGTATTGCATGAAGGCGTGGCTCGTGAATTGTGTACCATTGTTGGTGATGATCCTGTTGGGGATCCCGAAGCGGCAGACAATCGACCTGAAGAACTTGATGGCTGACTGTGCTGTCACCTTCCTCACTGGTTCCACTTCCGGCCACTTTGTGAACTTGTCGATTGTGACGTACAAGTACTCAAAGCCCCCGACAGCTCGGGGGAAGGGGCCGAGGATGTCGAGCCCCCAGACCGAAAATGGCCAGGATAAAAGGATCATCTGGAGAGCTTGAGCCGGCTGGTGTATCTGCTTGGAATGGAACTGGCACGCTTCACACTTGGTTACTTGTGCAGTTGCATCCTGGAGGGCTGTCGGCCAGAAGAAACCTTGCCGGAACGCTTTGCCGGCAAGTGCTCTTACGCCGATGTGGTGACCACATATGCCTCCATGTATCTCTGCCAACAGCTGATGTCCGTCTTCCCGAGAAATACACTTCAATTTCACACCGTTGCGCCCTCTTCTGTATAGTGTGTTGTCGACGAACTGGTACATACTCGAGCGCCGGGCTACTCTTTCCGCTTCTTCTTGTTCTTCGGGAAGTTCTCCATGCTGGAGGAAATGGACAGTCTGCTGCGCCCATGCTGGAGCCTGGGGCTCGACAACAAGGACTGAAGGCACTTCTGCCGCTGTGGGAACGTCCGCTTCTACGGCGAGGATCTGGGGCTCGGCCAGAGTTTGACGTTCCCCGGCAAGCTTGGCGGAACAAAACTTGTCGGGAGCGCCTGCTTCTACGGAACAAACCCTGGGGTTTTCCGGAGCAGACGGTTCCTCAGCGCTCTTGGCGTCGATCTTGGGGACTTTCTTGGCGGCGGCTCCGGGGAGCTCTGCCGGAAGATAGTCGCCGGAGACCAACTTCCTCTTCTTGCTCTGTCTGGTTGATGGCGTTACGGACGGCTGAGTCAGCTTGAGCACAAAGGTCCCTGGTTCCACAGGTAACTTAAATGCTGCGCACTTTGACAGGCCATCAGCGATGTCATTCTCAGCTCTTGGAATGTGTTCCATTTGCGGGCCGTCAAAGTGCTCTTCCAGCTTCCTCACTTCATCAACGTACGCTTCCATCAACGGACTCTGGTAATCCTTGTTCACTTGGCGGACGACGAGCTGCGAGTCACCCCTGACAATGAGCTTCTTGATCCCAAGTTCTTCCGCGATCCTGAGACCGGCAAGCAAACCTTCATACTCTGCAGTATTGTTGGTTGCTTGTTCCTTGGGGAAGTGCATCTGGACTACGTACTTGAGGTGCTCTCCGGTGGGCGCGACAAGTAACGCGCCGGCGCCGGTGCCTTGCAGCGCGAAGGCACCATCAAAGTACATCAGCCACTCTTTGCTTGCTTCTTTGGCGGGGATGCTCGTCTCTGGGGTATCTTCGTCCGGTGTCGGTGTCCACTCCGCTATGAACTCCGCCAATGCTCTGCTTTGGATAGTCGAGGTGCTCTTGAACTGGAGACCGAAGCTCGACAGTTCTAGTGCCCACTCGACAATCTTGCCTGTTGCTTCTGGATTCTGCAGTATCCTCTTCAGCGGAAAGCGGGTGACAACTGTAATCTCGTGTTCTTGGAAGTAATGGCGCAGCTTTCTCGAGGCCATGAGGAGGCCGAAAAGCAATTTCTGCACACCAGAGTACCTTGACCTAGCCCCCTGCGAAAGGGAGTTGACAAAGTAAACCGGGCGCTGCACCATTTTCTTCTTCCGCACCTCCACTTGCTCCTGCGTAGATTCATCCTTGTCGGGGCCAGAGCTCGTCGGGGAAGCCCCCAGCTTGTCGCTGGACGTGCTTGCCGGGGTCGCTGGCTCATCATCTGCCTCCCTCTCCGCTACTAACGCAGCACTAACCACTTGATTGGTTGCCGCCAGGTATAGCAACAACTTCTCTTGTGGTTTAGGCGCAACAAGTATTGGAGCGGAGGACAAGTACTTCTTCAGGTCCTGCAGCGCAGCCTCCGCTTCCGGAGTCCATTTTACTGGACCCGCCTTTTTAAAAATTTTGAAAAATGGCAGGGCGCATTTTGCAGACTTGGAAATAAACCTGCTGAGAGCCGCGACGCAGCCGGCAAGCCTTCGTACGTCCTTGACATGGGTTGGTGCTTCAATCTGCTCGATGGCTTTGATCTTGTCTGGGTTGGCTTCTATTCCTCGCTGAGACACGAAGAACCCGAGAAGCTTGCCGGAAGAGACTCCGAACACGCACTTCTCGGGGTTGAGCTTGAGGCTGATCCTGCGCAGATTCGCAAAGGTCTCTTCTAAGTCTTGAATCAGGGTTGCCCTGTCTCTGCTCTTGACCACTATGTCATCCATGTAGGCCTCCACATTCCTTGGATTTGTGGCTCAAAGGCAGTGTGGACAACCCTCGCAAATGTCGAACCGGCGTTCTTCAGTCCGAAAGGCATCCGTACGTAACAGTACGTGCCACATGGAGTGATGAACGCGGTCTTCTCTTAATCTTCTTCAGCCATGAAGATCTGATGATACCCAGAGTAGGCGACAAGAAATGAAAGCAGGTCACATCCGGTCGTGGAGTCAACAATCGTGTCAATGCGCGCCAAGGGAAAGGGATCTTTGGGACAAGCTTTGTTAACATCAGTGAAGTCGATGCAAAGCCTCCATTTCCCATTTGCTTTGCGCACGACAACAGGATTGGCCAACCACGTCGGATGGAGCACACCTCTGACGAGGCCTGCTGCTTCCAACTTCTTGATCTCCTCTACGATGAACTCTTGGCGCTCCACTGCTTGCTTCCTGACCCTCTGCTTGACGGGCCGCGCGTGAGGACAGGCGGCGAGGTGGTGCTCAATCACTTTCCTGGGAACGCCGGGGATGTCAGATGGTTGCCAGGCAAACACATCGACATTCGCCCGCAGGAAAGTAACGAGCGCGCTTTCCTATTTGGGGTCGAGCGTGGCACTGATGGTGAAGGTACCACTAGTGCCATCCTCCTTGGCGGGCACCTTCTTGGTCGTTGGCGGAGCCGCCATTGTCTTCTTACTCTTGCCGGTGGAGCTCGATGGCGCGTCCTCGACGGTAGCGCAGCACTCCGAAGAGGTGCGCTTGCCGGAGTGGGCGCCAGAGCACTTGCCGGGCTTGGTCCTCTTCTTTCCTCCGGGAGCTTCAGCGGCAAGCGGCTTGTGATCCGCTGCGGCTGCTGCTTCCCGATAGATCTTGTCGGCAAAGATAAGGGCATCCTTCTTGTCGCCGGGGACAGAGATGACGCTTATCGGGCCTGGCATCTTGAGCATGTTGTAGGCGTAGTGAGAGGCTGCCATGAACTTGGCGAGCGCTGGACGGCCGAGAATTCCATTGTAGGGCAATGGAAAATCGGCAACGTCAAAAGTGATCCTCTCTGTCCTGAAGTTCAGCTCGCTGCCAAATGTTACTGGCAACGTTATCTTCCCCTTCGGCTTGCTCCTTCCCGGGTTGATTCCTTGGAACGTGCCGGTTTCTTCGAGCTCGCTGTCGGGGACTTGGAGTTTCCGGAGCACAGCGGAAGAGATCAGGTTCAAGCCGGCCCCGCCGTCAACTAGCATCTTAGTGACCTTGAGGTTGCGGACTGTTGGTGAGACCAACATCGGCAAGCACCCGACCGCAGTTGTGCGATCAGGGTGGTCCTCAATATCAAAGATGATAGGCGTGTCGGACCATTTCAGAGGCTTGCGTGACTCGACGGGTGGTTCCGCTGCATTGACTTCCCGCGCCCACTGCTTGAGCTGGCGGTGAGAAGTATGCAGGGAGGCGCCGCCGTCTACGCACAAGACCTCTGTGGCTTTCTGAAACTCCTGCTCACTGGTCTCGACGTCATCCATGTCTTCGTCTTCGTCGTCGTCTTCATTCTTGTCGCGGCCGCGGGGGGGTCGCCCCGCTTGCCGCTGCTTGTCCTTGTCGCGGCGTCCTCCATGGCCGGGGCGCTTCGTGCCTGATCCTCCGCCACCTCCCCGGGCTCTCTCCTTGTCGCGCCGCTCGTACTCGGCCTTTTGCAGCTCGACGAGCCGCTCGACCTGCTTGCAGCTCTGGAGGTCATGGCCCTTGGTGCGGTGGATCTTGCAGTACTGTTTGTTGGTGCCGTCCCGCTTGTCGGCGGCCGCCACGGCCTGGCAGTGGACGCATCCGGCGATCTCCTTGCTGGAGCTACCAGCCTGGGCCTTCTTGGCGGCGCCTTCATCGCCGGACTGCTCAACAACTAGTACCTCTTGGCTCTTCTTCTTCCTGTTGCTCCGCCGCCGGCCCTTCTTTGCCGAGGCGGTATCCTCACTGTCAGATTCTCCTGCTCCAGCGTTCTCTCCGTGGAGTTTCCTCCCTTCCTCAGCACGGGCACACTTGTCGGCCAGGCCATATAGCTCGCTGACGTCTTTGATCTTGCACATCGCCATCTCCTCCCGCATCCTATGGTTACGCACGTTCTGATGGAACGCGCTGATGACCGCGGCGGGGTGGACGTCTGGGATGTTGTAATGTACACGGCTGAATCTCTGGATGAACTTGCGCAGAGGTTCTCCCTCCTTCTGGACGAGCAGGTGAAGGTCGCTCGCTTGGCCATGGGGTTTGTGGCCGCCCGTGAAGGCACCAACAAACTGATGGCACAAGTCTATCCAGGAGGTTATGGAGTTGTCCGGCAAGTGCATGAGCCAGGATCTGACGTTGGACTTGAGCACCAGCAGGAAGTAGTTGGCAAGGATCTTGTCGTCTCGCCCCCCGGCAGCCTGCACCGCAATGGTGTAGATGCTGAGGAACTCCGACGGATGCAACTTGCCGTCGTACTTCTCTGGCATGTCTGGCTTGAAATTCTTTGTGCTGGGCCACTGGACTTGCCGCAGCTCACGAGTGAACGCAGGGCAGCCCACCGCGTACGGCTGGTCGCATGGTTCCCCTGGTGCATGCATGTCGGCAGAGGGCCCAGCGCGGTGGTTCTATTGACGCCGCGCTTCTCTCCGACGCTCGATGCGAGTACGAGCGTCCTCTTGCTCTCGCTCGTGAAGAACTTGGCGTTGATCGCGACGAGTTCGCGGATTCGACGACGCGGTGGAGTCGTTGTCATGGTGATTCCGGCGAGTCGGCGATCTTGGCCTCTGGGGCGGGGAGTGCACGGTGGTCGCACCCCCGCCGGTCCTGGCGCCATCGGTCCTCGCCTGGCCGTCCCGCCGCGGCTGCAACGCGCTATGCTGCCGCGGGGTGTCGCCGTTAGCGAAACCGATGAGGCTCTGTATCGTGGCCCTCCAGTCGTCAAGCTTGTCCGCCGTTGGAGGGTAGTCTAGGAGCAGTTGAGCTCGCGCCAGAGCTTATGCCGGAGTGGCGGGCAGCGGTGGCGAACGGCGTGTGGAGCGGGATGTGCTCGAACTCCTAACTACGTTAGAAGGAGCAACATCCGGACCAGGCACCGCGCCACGCTCGCGCCAGCACGTTGGTGTGAGTGCTGGCCTTGAGCGCCCTAGGATCCGCCGGCTCGATTTGGGTCCAGCGAGCGTATGGTACCGTGGGCGCCAAGACGCTGCTGGTCCCGTGCCTCTTGAGAGGGGAGCGGTGCATGTTCGGACACCGTGGCTCCATGAGCTGGCTCGACGACGCCCGTCCCGCCGGCGGTGCCGTCCCCGCCACCCGTTTGCTCCAAGGGCGGCGGGTTCGACGTGGATGGACCAGCCACCTTCGGAGCCTTCTTCTTCGGTGGCATGTCGATGAAAACGAAGGAGATCTAGCTGGTGCAGGCGCCGGATCAGGTCCGCACAACTTCGACACCCCCTACCTGGCGCGCCAAAGATGTCGGGGGGAATCGGCTTCCTCGAACACCTATGGGGACTGAGCCCCTTACTGGTTCAGCGGGGGGCGGAGGTTGCACAAAGAGCAGATCGAGGCGCTGCACACGAGGGATTTTACCCAGCTTCGAGCCGCAAGGATGCGTAAAACCCTACTGCTGCTTGGTGGATTGTATTGTGTTCTTGCTCGGGAGCGCGCGGTGCTACAGTACACATGAGCTGCTGGCGAGGTCGAGCGTGATGATGGGTCTCCCCTCCTACGTGCGCATGGGGCCTCCTTTTATATGCTCAAGGGGTTACCCACAGGTGGCAGCGTAGGTGGGGGCAAAAATGGTAGAATGCTATAGTGGGTACAGCTGCCTGCACAGTGGCTGTACAGTGCTATCATACCTAACTCTGACGGCGGGGGACAAGGGCATTAAATGCCCGTCCGCGTCGCCCAGACGGTGCAGGGAAGTGGACCGTCTGGAGCGCCACCGTTTGCCACGATGGTTACTCTGTCAGCTTCGCTTCGCCACCGCATGCCCCTGGCTGCACAGCCTCCCGCCACGTGCGTCTGGGATGCCCCCAGAGCGACACGTTGGTGGGTGAGCTGGAGCGCAGGCACGAGGTGGTAACTTGCCGCGGCAAGCGCCTTGCCGCGGTGGATGTCTCGTCGCATCCGGGAGCTTGTTGCCCACCGGGGCGCGGGGCGCGCCGTGGCTGGGTCCTTGTCGTGCCGTGGATGGCCTTCCCGGCAAGCTCCTCTTGCCGGGGTCTTGTGCTTCGAGCGGTAGTCCCGGCAAGCTCCTCTTGCCAGGGCCTCGCTCTCTTCGGGTGGCCTTCCCGGCAAGCTCCTCTTGCCGGGGCCTTGGCTCAAATACTTTGTTCTTGAATGGCCCAAGAGGGGACCATGGAGGGTCTTGGCGATCGCCTGGCAGGCCTTGTCGCAGGGTGCTACGACTGCCCGTGCACAAGTTCGGGGTACTAAGGTACCCCTATTTTAGTACACCGACACAATAGTTCCAAACAACATATTAGAAAAGTATTTATGCTATGTTGTCATGATACGGGGACTTTCTGGTAGATGGCCTCGACGTTTCCTCAAGCTATGAAAATGCACTATAATTTGCTTGTCATTAATGCCTGCAAATCTCTGTCTCTCTCAACATTGTAGATCATCATTAGACAATAAGTCCTTCAATGAGCTTGCAAAATGCTTGCATTAGATCCCTCATTAGACACTATATGTTCATCACCAGGAGCATGTAAAATGTTTGCATCAAATTCTTCATTAGCAGTCTGTTCATTAGACACTTCAGGCTCAAGAACAACATGAGCTTGTATGTTTGCACCGGAAACTTGATTAGATACATCAGATTCAGTCAGTTCAGCATTGATTGGGGGAGTTACTCATAGATTCCCTACATAGAAGCAGTTTTACAACACCGTCAGGTTTAACTATTGGCCAGAAATTGAAGAGTTGAATTAGATATAATCAGGGATGTGATGTACCTGCTTGTTGCGCATGCTACTCTTGCAATTAGCGGTTGTCCGTTTGCGCAAGCTCGATGCCATGCCCGTGCTGCCGCCGCTGCCTCCCACGCAGGCTACACCCAGGGTTGGATCTTCATCTTCTTGTCCTTCCGTTTGCTTCAAGCCCGGCGACCGCCCTCTAACGAGGGCGCGAGGAAGTGTTGTGTCGGTCTGTCCAGCGGCGGCTAGGTTAGGAGCGAACCAGACTGGAGGCTGGAGCGAATGAATTGGGATTTTTCCTGCTGTCGATCGATATGGGAGGCGCTCATTTGGGCCGCGAGCCTGCTATAGGGCCTGCCTTGCACTTATGTTATTGGCCCATCCAAATTGAAACATTTTTGTTCATTTTTTACATTGCCTGCTCGTGCGTTGGGATGAACAAAACTAGCGTGGGCCAACCTGGACGACTCAAAATAGCTGCACACTTTCCAGCCACCTGAGGCGGCCGCCCATACCAGCCCCTATGGCGGCGTCGCCCCTTTTTGCGTGTATGATTGGATAGTGAAAAATATTACAGTGGCGCTTTTGATTTACCCACAGAATGGTTGAATTGCTTGTTTCTATGAACTGAGTTCGCCAATAATGTGAAGGGTGCCAGTCTGTTCATCCTATTGTAGATTGCTTAGATCTCGATATGCCAATAGTAATCGCATGAAATATACAGTAAAAGCCAGTGTGATGTGTTTGGCTACAAGTAGTCTGACTACACATCCTCATATAACATATCAAGGACGCACCATCTTACTAGATTAACCATTCGACTTACCCATGCAGTGTGGGAAGAAAGAAGTATTGGGACTGCGTATCCAAGCAATTGATGCCATGGACTCCTTCGTACAACCATGTAAGAGAAAAAGAAGTTGCAGTGTGCCTGTACAAAGAACTAGCGTAAGTTCAGTTACCTGCTTCTCGGAATTTTAGTTAGCCACTTATTGCAAAATTGTTCAATTACGTTGCTTGGCTTAATTTAGTTTGCTACTGATTACATAATGGCACAGCCTGTTAATCATATTGTAGATTGCGCCTATCTATGTGTTTGATACTTACTGTTAAGAATTACCTGTTTGCCTTAACTTAAATATCTACTTGTTTGTTTAACTGCTTTGCTGCTGCAACAGTGGGTTACAATGATGTTAATAACTACTTTTCAGAATCCAATTGAAACTCTTTAATTCCTTGTTTGTTTAACTGGTTTGCTATTATAACTCCCAGTTGAGATGTGTTGCTAACTTCAACTTTTCTGAATCCAATCGGAACTTTAATGGCAAAACAGGTTAGCCCAAGATCAAAGAGCGAGGGCCCCATGGACGTTGCATCATCCCACAGCAGTGGCACCGGCCCAATCGTGCATTATGAATTGCCAACTGCTGATGCTCTAGAGGCTAAACTAGTGGTAGAAAGAGATTCTGCTTCTGCACTTAGAGATGAAGTTGACATGTTGAGGAAGCAAACAGCACAATCACAAGCAGTACTCAAGACAACCATTAAATATTTGGTGGATTTCAAAACGAAGCAAGCTGAGACTGACCAGATTGTTAAGGTCTTGAAGGAAAAAAGGAAATTAAATTCCTACATGGTAAATCATAGGTGAAATGTTCTTTCCATAGTTGAATAACCTTTGTGTTGTCTGTTCATGTAATCAATCAAACCATTTGTTTTAGAGATCATGTAATAATTGTTTTTTTGTTTTTTGTTTGTAATTTTATTTGAGCACAAGTCTGTATTAATTGATAAGACTCGGAGACATTTCATTTGGATTGTTGTGCCAGACCTACAAATATGCCAATCAGGCTGAATGTGCATTCAACAATACTAGTATAGATGGACCATAAGTGGCACGCATCGGAAAGGGCCAAGATGCTGGCTAAAAAAAGGATGCTGTTATAGCCAAAAAAAAGTACAGCGGCCTAGCTTATGTATGTTAGTTGATATTATTGATCCATATACTCTATAAGTGTTTATATGTCTGTTAGTTTTGTACATTCTTGGTTGATTGACTCGGTATTTGAATCTTGATACATCGCTTGTGTACATATCTAAATGGGAGTACACATTATGCTGCGTGTGACATTTGAGTTGGACATGAAGTGTTCCAAATATTCGAATTCACCTTAAACTGGATTCTAGTTTTTGAATTTGAGTATCGGCATTTGTAAACCATATTCATATATGACAGTGGAATACATCTTTGTTGTCCTTTTGAAGATATATACAAACACATAGAATGATTTATAAAGATTCATATAGGAATACAAAATGGATTCAAATTTAGTTGCCAGGGTAAACGTGGATGCTTATTGTCCCAAAATTCGAAAGAAACAGCAAAATGTCCACTCCCACATCGGCTGCCCGAAGCCAAGTGTTTGGGAGATGGAAATTACTGTCTACCCATTACACGGACAATCCATCGGCCCGATTTCCACTGCTCTAAATAGGGGTAGATTAGTAACTTCAATTAGATGTGACACGACCGCCTCTGACTCCATTCCGACACGGTGGGCGTCAAACATGGGCGGCAAAACTCATTTGATTCAAGCTCGTCCGAAAGACCTCTGTTTCTCCCTCCATTCCCCATTCATACACGGTGGGCAGCAAAAACAAACTCTCCTCGTCCGAAATAGATGTAGGCTAATATTTTAAATAGGGGCAGATGTGTAACTTCCATCAGACGTGACACAACCGCCCTACCTGTCAGCCACGTCCATACACCGTGGGCACCAACCATGGGCGGCAAAACACCCTCTCCTCGCCCGAAATAGTTACCGGCAAATATTTGGGAGATGCGAGATTACCGTCCTATCCCCAACCGACGAGACGTCCAAATTTGAAACGGGGGATAAGTTCGTAACTTTCCCATATTTCAGACAGGCGCATCCCAAAAACATGGTTCCCCGTACCTCTCCCTCCATTTTCCCATTCATACACCGTCCGCACTAGAACACCCCATTCCCACACCAGCCTCCGTCCGCCACCCCATCCATTGCCGCCGTCCTCCACCACATCCATCGCCACCGTCCTCCACCATGCCGGAGCGCCTACCAAGACTGCGTCGTCCACTGCTAGAGATGGACGTTTCTCATCCACGGCGACGGACCAATAGCCCTGCATCGCGTCCTCTCGCTTCATCGGCGCCGTCGTCCTCTTTGCCGGGGCCGCTCACACGACCTTCTCTTCCACCGCAACGGGACTTATCCCTCGATGCACCCGTCTACCGTCGCAGATCTGCTTCAACGCCACCGACAGCCATCGCACCCCCGATGCCTACACGGCGCCGCAAGAGAGGTGGTACTTCATATCTCCTCAACTTTTTGAGCTCAACCAGAAAATAGATCTTAACTTGGTTACTCTACTTTCTTTTCAGCTCTTAGAATTTAGTTCTTAGTTCGAAGCAAACAATGGATGCTAAATATCATTTCTCCGGTTTGCAGCTTCAAATCTGCCATGGCATGCACAACCATAGTACGGTTTAATTGATCATGCTTAGGGTTTAAATGATCATGTTGGTTCCGTGGTGGTTTATTTAATAGAAATCAGAGGGGAAACCCTCTTTTGCTAAAAAAATATATGCTTAGAGTTTCCCCCTTTTATGATCACTATACGATCAGAATACGTTCTTCGTGTCATAATATCACTGCTCCACCCATCAAGCTAAACAAGCTTAGTTGTTCAAATACGAATCTGATATTATTAAAACAGAGTTGTTTAATTGGTCAGCTAAATGTTCCTAAATTAGTTTCAAAAATGCATGTTCGCCACTCGGATGTGTATCTCTGTGTGTGGTCTGGTCAGCACGGTTGGGGAGGTGAACTTTGCATATGCAGGGGTTTATAGGGAGACACTCTCCGAGTTGAAACCGCAATGCATTCCATAGATAATCTGACTACTTTTTATGTTTTCATGAATCTCAGATTCTGAACAGCATCATAATGATTATGAGCTTGCGTGCATGAAAAGAATAAAGCAGAACAATGCCATGGCTGTCAAACTTGGCATTAAGGGACTGAAATCAAGTCTAGATGCAATGCAATGCAAACACTCTCCACCTTTAGATTCATGCTCAGAATATGATCCTAACAGTGATTCTGAGCTAGAGGGAGACCTAAGTCAATGTAGCTCCCTAGTGGAGGAGTCAGAGGAAGATGCCCTATCTTATTCACCCATCAAGGTACTTGCTCTAACTTTCCAAGGTTACATTGCTCGCACATATCTTGCAACTGATGCTTTGCATTGCTTCTACTTTGTTGAACTGCCATTAGCTTAGTTTACACATCGTGTATGTGAATACGCCCTGCCTATCCATTTTCAGTACATATTCCATCTGTCATCATACCATATTTATCCATTCAAATGCTATTCTTGTGTATCAGACGTTCAAAAGGAAGAGGGCGATTACTGATCGTGGAGGAGCACAAGCAAAGTATTTGGAAAAGGTAGTGTCACCTGATAAATCAAATAGCCCATTAGGTGTAGTTGCAATATCACCAGACCCACAAAATACCCCAACTCTAGCAGACTCTAGCCCTACTACACTGGTCATTTCTGATGCCCCAACTCAGCAGACCCCAACTGCAGCAAACAGTATGATTATGCCAGTTGACATAGCACCAGCTGTACGACGCAAAACCCCCATTCCAGCAAAGAGTACACCAAATCCAGCTACCAAATCCCTTTTCGAACCAGAGAGAGCCCCAATTGCAGCAAATAGGACCCCTGTTCCATTTATTCCTAGTTTACAAGACGAAGCTTATGTTGTTGTCAGGAACTTTGTGCGCATCTTTCCTTCATGGAAAGATTATACCGCAGACACAGAACAATTTCCAGTCTTCCTCCGCAACTTACGCGTAAGTAATGTACTAATGTTATTCATGGTCATTACTGCATATGTTTCTGCTGACAGAAGACGCAAGATTTCATTATTTTAAATAAGTGAGGCGCAAACTAGATTGTGATGACGAGCGAGGGTTGGTTGCGCTTTTCAAGCACTCGTTGATGAAGTACCGTTCCTACCTGAGGCAAGCGCACTTCGATGGCAAGCCTCTGAACGAAATTTCTGTAAAGTCCCCGGTGCTACATTTATCCGATGGTGACTAGAATAATCTTGTTACACATTGGTCTCGGCTGCTGCGTAAGGTACTGTCTATGATATCACATCACAATTTGAACTACATTTCTGCATTTGCCTTAATGTCTCACTTGTATGAAAACTGTTAGCAGAAGAACATTCGTTCTCAAGGGACCACAGAATCTCGCAACTATACTGCACACTGCATTGCTCTTGTGAGTACCTCTTGCCCTGTACGTATGACCATACTTACTTTCATAGCTGTTTGATTATGTAGCATCACTGCATATGTTAGCCTCGTAATCGTCCATTTGGTGGACATTATAAGATCCGTATGGACTCTTACATAAATTTAGAATCAACCCAATGCTTTTGAAGAGGTTTAGCTCTGCAGTCCTATTGTAAGGACTGAACGTGGTCTATCACTGTACTTACATTAACAGCTACTCCCTCCATCCCATAATATAAGAACGTTTTGTACAGTACACCAGTGTTCAAAACATTTTGTATTATGGGAAGAGGGATTGGTTCATTTTGTAGCATTCTGCATCTTATCTCCCTCGCCCACCATTTACTAAAAAAGATTAGATCTATATTTAATCTTACGAACAAGTAGAATACACAGACAATGCGAGTGCAGAAGTGTAGCCCATTGCTCTTGTCAGTACATTTTGTCCTGTAACGCTTGTACTTACAGGGATTGGTAGTTGATTATGTAGCATCAATCTGCATCTTATCTTCATTATCCTCTACCCCTTCCAGTATTATCATATCTATAATTACTCTCTACAAAATTTAGAGTACAGGCAATGCTTATGAAGAAGATTCTGTGCTGAAATTCTTGAGTTATCCTTCCCTTGACATGGAGAAGGGCATTATAAGGCCGGTGTTAACTGTTAATGTAAGTCAGTCCTTCTAAAGCCTTTATCCTCAACTGCTGTTTAATTTGCTCATACTCCCTATCGTTTACTGCTGTTTAGTTTGATGTTTCTACCAAAATGTATGTTCGTAAGAACCGTAAGTTCTAAGTTTTACTTGTAAAACCAAATTCCTTATTCATACCATGCACATTACTTAATACTCCCTATATGTATGCTTGTTTTTGTGGATCTATATTCTAGTGTGTGGTGAAGCAGCCCACGTTTGCACCTTGTCATCTCCTGTTTTATCTTACTGATGTGGTTGATGATATGAACAACATGCCATGCACATTATCCAAAATAGATACAATGATTTTCTTTACCCTTCATCTATGCTTGTTATGTTGACATGGTAATCCAGTAGTGTGGTGAAGCTCCCCGCATTATGAACAATGCCAAATTATGCTATTGATATTTTGAACATACTCTTTATTTTCTAATTTGAAATTGGATAGAATTGACAGAACAATTATCATCTTTGTTTATACACGTGGAAAACCTATCATCTCTCTGCTTTGTTTCAGGGTGATATGCCTGATGGCATGCACAAGTCTGGTGAAGGTTGTGAGACAAACCCAACATATATTGCAGCAAAGAAGGCAAAACATCTTGAAGATAGCGAGACAACCCCAAAGTCTTGTCTTGATGCAGTGTTCAAGTTACTTGACACTAACAGTCAGACAAGCTCACAAAATTCGTTGTCTGAATCAGTTCGACTTCTTCAGTCCCAAGTTCTAGCAGAAAGGCATTCAGCAACTCAACTTCAACTAGAAGTCCTATCTCTAAGAAAGATTGCGGAGAACACCAATGAGAACCTCATCGCTAAACAGCTACACCTGGAAGCTATGACCGACATGCTAGGCCAGTCTCACAGCCTTGCTCAGCAGCTTGCGCAGTAGTTCCCCTGCAAGGCTAACCTTTCTTGAACTGTCTTCGAAGTGGTCTCGGTTCAGTATTATTTTGTTACGCTGCAATGGTGCCCAGTTTTTGTAATCTTCTTCTATGTTGCGCTTTATGATCACTGGTGGCGAACTTCGATGCCCAGTGGATGTAATATACCTTAAACCCTTTATTGTACAGTGTAGGTTTATTCTAAGTTACTATAACGTAATTTCTTTATTGTATAGAGTAGCTTTGTTCTTAATTCATACTAGTTACGCAGCAGCCCGAAATGAACCCCGGCCCATGATTGTGCGAATCAAATCACGGGCTTTTAATAGGCCAAAATTGTCTCGGTCCTTGTTTGGCCCAATCAGATATCGGCTGCGAGCAGGCCGGATGCAAACAGGGCCGTAGTTAGGCCCAACTATATGACGGGCTTTTAACAGGCTGAAATTAATATAGGGCCGAAATGTTAAACGGGCCCTTAACAGGCCAAAACTAATATCAGGCCAAATTACTAAGTGGGCCTTTAGCAAGTGGGCCCAAAAGCATAGTGTCCAGTTGACGGGCCGAATCTGATATGGGCCATAATTGAGCCCAAAGCCTCTTAAAGGGTCGGACCTGATCTGGGCCGTAATTTGGCCCAGAACATGGTGGGCTTTTAACGGGCCAGATCTCATATGGGCCACTATTAGGCCCGGAGCATGGCAGGCCATTAATGGACCTGATCAAATATGGGCCGGCATTTGGCCCGAAACATGGCAGCCGGTTAATGGGCCGGTCTACTAGGGTCCTCAAAATCTTGTGGGCCTACAGCTGGGCCGGCCCATTAATGTCGGCGAAATCTCGTGGGCCTTTAGCTGGGCCGGCCCAATATGACCCGCAAGAATCTTCTGGGCTTTACCTGGGCCGGCCCATTATGGCACACAGAAATCTTGTGGGCCTTTACCTGGGCCGGCCCATTATGGCCCGCAAAATCTTGTGGGCCTTTAGCTGGGCCATCCCATTATGGTCCGCAAAATCTCGTGGGCCTTTAGCTGGGCCGGCCCATTATGGTCCGCAAAATCTTGTGGGCCTTCAGTTGGGCCGGCCCATTTAAACTTGATGGGCCGGTCCACGTGTCAACATATCATAGGCGCGTCTCGCCCATTGGATGAGTTGACACGTGTCTCCTCCAGCCAATGATGATTTTACACGTGGAAAACCCCCATTGGTTGGGGCTGTTAACGGGTTATCGGATCCAAAACCCGACCCGATAGCTTAACGGTGTTCCGTTACGGTGGATGCCACGTGTCGGTCACCCTTGACGAAAGCACTTATGTGAAGCATGATTTATTGTCATGGAAGTGGACACTTCTGTGATGATAATTTTGGTAATGTCATGGAACACTTCTACGACAGCACAGGTATGACTATCTTGATTCTGTCATAAATTTGTCATGGATGTACATGCATGACAAAAAAAGCGACCTACTGTGACAAACACGTATCATCGCGGAAGTGTATTTTTTTGCAGTGTACACATCAATAACATGTATATCATATATACTTTTGTTTACTTTGCCATCCTTCTTATCCACCAAGTATTTGGGGCAGCTCCGCTTCCAGTGACCATTTCCTTTGCAGCAGAAGCACTCAGATTCAGGCTTGGGTCTAGCTTTGGGCTTTTTCATGGGAGTGGCAACTTGCTTGCCATTCTTCTTGAATTTCCCTTTCTTTCCCTTTCCCTTTTACTTGAAACTAGTGGTCTTGTCAACCATCAACACTTGATATTCTTTCTTGATTTATACCTTTGCTGATTTTAGCATCGTGAAAAGCTTGGGAATCGTTTTCGTCATCCCTTGCATATAATAGTTCATCACGAAGTTCCAGTAACTTGGTGATAGTGGCTAGAGAACTCTGTCAATCACTATCTTATCTAGTGGATTAACTCCCACTTGATTCAAGTGATCGTAGTACCCAGACATTCTGAGCACATGCTCACTAGCTGAGCTATTCTCCTCCATCTTGTAGGCAAAGTACTTTGTCAGAGGTCTCATACCTCTCGACTCGGGCATAAGTCTGAAATACCAATTTCAGATCTTGGAACATCTTATATGCTCTGTGGCGTTCAAAACATTTTTGAAGTCCCGGTTCTAAGCCGTAAAGCATGGTGCACTAAACTATCAAGTAGTCATCATACCGAGCTTGTCAAACATTCATAACATCTGCATCTGCTCCTACAATAGGTCTGTCACTTAGCGGTGCATCAAGGACATAATTCTTCTGTGCAGCAATGAGGATAATCCTCAGATCACGGATCCAGTCCGCATCATTGCTACTATCATCTGTCAACTTAGTTTTCTCTAGGAACATATCAAAAATAAAACAGGGGAGCTATACGTGAGCTATTGATCTATAACATATATATGCAAATACTGTCAGGACTAAGTTCATGATAAATTAAAGTTCAATTAATCATATTACTTAAGAACTCCCACTTAGATAGACATCTCTCTAGTCATCTAAATGATCATGTGATCCATATCAACTAAACCATGTCCGATCATCACGTGAGATGGAGTAATTTTCAATGGTGAACATCACTATGTTGATCATATCTACTATATGATTCATGTTCGACCTTTTGGTCTCAGTGTTCCGAGGCCATATCTGCATATGCTAGGCTCGTCAAGTTTAACCCAAGTATTCAGCGTGTGCAAAACTGGCTTGCACCCATTGTATGTGAACGTAGAGCTTATCACACCCGATCATCACGCGGTGTCTCGGCACGACGAACTGTAGCAACGGTGCATACTCAAGGAGAACACTTATACCTTGAAATTTAGTGAGAGATCATCTTATAATGCTACTGCCGTACTAAGAAAAATAAGAAGGATGGGGGGCCGCCCCCTTCCCCTAGTTCAATTCGAACCCATGGGGGGCAGGCCACCTCCCCTTGGCCTGCCTCCTCTTTTCCCGTATGGCCCAATAAGGCCCATTACTTCTCCCGGTGAATTCCCATGACTCCCCGGTACTCCGAAAAACATCCGAATCACTCGGAACCTTTATGATGTCTGAATATAGCCTTCCAATATATGAATCTTTACCTCTCGACCATTTCGATACTCCTAGTCATGTCCGTGATCTCATCCGGGATTCCGAACAAACTTCAGTCATCAAATCACATAACTCATAATACAAATCATCATTGAACGTTAACCATGCTGACCCTATGGGTTCGAGAACTATGTAGACATGACCGACACATATCTCCGGTCAATAACCAATAGCGGAACCTGGATGCTCATATTGGCTCCTACATATTCTACGAACATCTTTATCGATCAAACCGCATAACAATATACATTGTTCCCTTTGTCATCGGTATGTTACTTGCCCGAGATTCGATATTCGGTATCCTCATACCTAGTTCAATCTCGTTACCGGCAAGTTTCTTTACTCGTTCTGTAATGCATCATCCCGCAACTAACTCATTAGTCACATTGCTTGCAAGGCTTATAGTGATGTGCATTACCGAGAGGGCCCAGAGATACCTCTCCGATACACGGAGTGACAAACCCTAATCTCGATCTATGCCAACCCAACAAACACCTTCGGAGACACATGTAGAGCATCTTTATAATCACCCAGTTATATTGTGACATTTGATAGCACACAAGGTGTTCCTCCGGTATTAGGGAGTTGCATAATCTCATAGTCAGAGGAACATGTATAAGTCATGAAGAAAGCAATAGCAATAAAACTCAACGATCGTAATGCTAAGCTAACAGATGGGTCTTGTCCATCACATCATTCTCTAATGATGTGATCCCGTTCATCAAATGACAACACATGTCTATGGTCAGGAAACTCGACCATCTTTGATTAATGAGCTAATCTAGTAGTGGCATACTAGGGACACTTTGTTTGTCTATGTATTCACACATGTACTAAGTTTCTGGTTAATACAATTCTAGCATCTATAATAAACATTTACATGATATAAGGAAATATAAATAACAACTTTATTATTGCCTCTAGGGCATATTTCCTTCAATGTGTAGTTCTATCTCCGGCGTGGTTTCCTCTGTAGGCCTCGGAGTGGCACTTGCGTAGGATCTGTTCCTGTTCATTCTCAGGTACACAACGTCTAATAACACCATCTACTCCTTCTTTATAAAGGTGTGGGTCATCCCAAAAGTAATGTCTTAAATCATAGAAAAACTTTTTCTTTTGCTGGTATGTGAAACTAGGTTGTATAAATTTAGCAACAATGTAATTAGCATAATCAGCATACCATGGAGTATTACGAGAAGCATCTATGAGAGCTAATTTCTCATCAGGAAAACTATCATCAATAGGCAGTGGGTCATCAAGAACATTTTCTAACCTAGACAAGTTGTCTGCAAGGGGGTTCTCAGCTCCCTTTCTATCAATAATATGCAAATCAAATTCTTGTAACAAGAGAACCCATCTATAAGTCTAGGCTTAGCATCTTTCTTTTCCATAAGATATTTAATAGCAGCATGATCAGTGTGAACAATTACTTTGGAATCAAAAGTATAGGATCTAAACTTATAACAAGCAAATACAATCGCTAAAAAATGTTTTTCAGTGGTAGCATAATTTCTCGAAGCACTATCTAGAATTTTACTAGCATAATGAATAACATCCAATTTTTTATCAACTCTTTGCCCTAAAACAGCACCAACAGCATAATCACTAGCATCACACATAATTTCAAAAGGTAAATTCCAATCAGGCGTTTGAACAATAGGGGCAGAAATCAAGGCTTTCTTAAGTATTGCTTCTACATAGTCATCATCAAAAACAAATGGAACATCTTTTTGCAAGAGATTAGAGAGAGGCCTAGAATTTTTAGAGAAGTCTTTAATAAACTTCCTATAGAAACCAGCATGACCAAGTAAACTTATTATACCTTTGGTATCTTTAGGACACGGCATCTTTTCAATAGAATCTACTTTAGCTTTATCAACTTCAATACCTCTTTCAGAAATTCTATGCCCCAAGACAATACCTTCATTAACCATAAAGTGGCACTTTTCCCAATTCAAGGGAAGATTAGTTTCTTCACATCTCTGCAAAACTCGATCAAGGTTGCTTAAGCAATCATCAAAAGAAGTTCTGTAAATGGAGAAATCATCCATGAAAACCTCGACAATCTTTTCACGAAGATCAAATAATATAGCAGTCATACATCTTTGAAAGGTAGCAGGTGCATTACATAAACCAAAAGGTATATGACTATAAGCAAAGGTACCGAAAGGGCAAGTAAAAGTGGTCTTTTCTTGGTCCTCTTTTGACACAGGTATTTGAGAGAAACCAGAATAACCATCTAGAAAGCAAAAATGTGTATGTTTGGATAGTCTTTCTAGCATTTGATCAATAAAAGGTAGAGGGTAATGATCTTTTCTAGTAGCTTTATTTAATTTGCGAAATTCAACTACCATTCTATAACCTATAACAATTCTTTGTGGAATGAATTCATTCTTATCATTAGGAACAACAGTAATACCTCCCTTCTTAGGGACACAATGAACATGACTTACCCATCTACTATCAGCAATAGGATAAATTATACCTGCCTCCAGAAGCTTTAGTATTTCATTTCTTACCACTTCTTTCATCTTAGGATTTAACCATCATTGGTGATCAACAACTGGTTTAGCATCATGCTCCAAATTAATTTTATGCTCACATAGAGTGGGACTAATGCCCTTAAGATCATCAAGAGTATATCCAATAGCGGCACGGTGCTTCTTCAGAGTTTTCAATAATTTGTTTTCTTCATGCTCTGAAAGGTTAGCACTAATAATAACACAATATATCTTCTTTTCATTGAGACACTGGTACACGTCGGTGCTATACAAATGGTTTTTAACCCCTTTCCGCGACGGCATTTGGACCCGCCGCCAAGTGAGTGTGGGCGATAGGGGGGTCCTTCCCACATGACCCAGAAACCGTCGGGGATAGGCCCTCCTAGGACACAGGCTGGGGCGAAATGAGCTCGTGTGCGATTGGGCGAGGCATCGAAACCCAATCATTTCCGTTCGTATGTACATCCCACACGGTGAATCCTAGAAAAACATTTCCATTCATATGTATATCACACATAGTCAATCCAAGGAATACGTTTCGTTCTTACGTACATCCCACATAGTCAATCCAGGGAAAACATTTCCGTTCGTATGTACATCCCACACAGTCAACTAGGGAAACGTTATTGTTTGAATGTACATCCCAAATAGTCAATCCAGGGAAAACATTTCTGTTCGTATGTACATCCCACATAGTCAATCTAGGAAAAACGTTTCCGTTCGTATGTACATCCCACAAAGGTTTATTTATAGGCTCGTGTGTGATAGGTGTAACTATCACACACGCTCTGCCTTGGCTAACCGTTTGCTTTTATCAACTACATCACACACAATTTGATGAAGAAAACTGTGTGGCATTGGGCTATCCATCACAAGCGCTTTTACTGCTAGAACCGTTTGCAAAATTCCATGACACATTTAGCAGGTTTATTAGTTTACAATTAATAACTCCGGTATTACACAAATTCACATTTCATACCGAACAGTTGTTTGCCAATTTCATATCAGGCACATAAATATATTTTAACATCACAATATGATAGCAAAGTCTGATTTAAAAAATATGTGCTCATTCTCCACCTTCCCCTTTTTATCCCGCATCTTCAAATATTCTTTAGCGTTGACAATACTTTCTCTAAGCCTACCTCTGTCCTCTTCCTCATACATGCTCCAGAGCTTTGCTAGGCACATCTTCAAAGACTGTGGCCACTCTTGATCAACCCACTCCAAGTAACAACACTTTGGTTCATCCTATAATATTTAAAACTAGATCAGTAACAATTGTAGGGGAAATGGGTTTATAGGAACATAGAAAATCACCAATGCTTATTTTGAAAAACTGAAGAAACATGTTAATTATGACATATCTTCTCAAAAAGATCAATGTGCAAATGAATTAATTGCTACTGAGACAACAACCAAATTCTGAAACATCAGAAGCTATAATTAAATACAACAACAACGCTAAAAGTTCTTACTCATGTACAATAAATAACAAATTGAACATTTTATGAGGAAGGTAAATATAACTGCAACAGCATAGTGACAGTGTTTGGATGACAACAAATTGATACTAACATGTGTGTACATGCACAAATTTAGTAACATAGAACTAATAGCACTAAGGTCGTCCACTATGTATGCCAAAACTGGTGTAAAGACAACTGTTGCTACATCTCGCATCGGTGCCCTACACTGGCAAGCCGATGCAGTGGAAAAAATCAGGGACCCGGACTCCGGAGCACGTAGTTGCTCCGATGCCCAGTTCCTTTCTGCCATAAAGATTTAGTATTTTACTACTTGGCTACTCAGATGTGTGGACCAAAGTTGGCTGCACAAACTGCTAAAGCGGTGCCAAATAATTTTCTAATGGCATCGCTGATGAGATGGCAACAATTTTAGATACTAGGTACAAATTGTGACACTGCCTTAGGATGCGTTTGGTTGAAGGTGTGGTATGAATGAGTTGGGACCGTGACAATGTCTGAATCACATCTAACAAATGATTTGTAACAATGAAAGAGGGTCTAACCTTCTCTGCACATGCCAGAAACTTCCTCCCACTATCCACAGATTCAAACGCAACTAGCTTCATGCATGGAGATTGATGGTGACAATGAGCAGATAGATCTTCAGCCACCCGATTCGTTGCCACTGATGGTCCTAGGGAGCTACAAGAGGAAGAAATGACTCAAATCGACCGCCGGGTAAAAATCCTTCATTCCAAGTCATAGCCCGAGAGAGAGAAGAGAGGCATACCCGAGTGGTAAAGTAGAGAGGTCTGTGAAGAAGACCATGGCGACCCCGGCAGTAGGATGCGAGATGGCGAGAGTGAGGAAGTAGCTATAGCTTAGGAAGGAAGGAAGGAGGAATCAAGGAAAATGTGACTTGTGGTCGGGGAGAAAAGGGGGTGGGGAAGGGGGGAGGGGCAGGGTAGATATTTTGGCGGTAGGACAAACTTTTGGAAATGTGGAGGGAAACTTTGCGCGCGGTGCCATCGGACACCATTCACTTTGAACGATTGTGTGCATCGCAAACGATTCTTCTGCTTTACGTGCATGGGATGACTTTGATAATTCAAATTTTGGTGGAAATTTCCCCAGGTACGTCATTGCATAATTTAACATCGCTTGCTAATTTGGGCACACAAAAGAGCGTACAGCAGACAGACCACACTGATTGAATCGAGCAATTTTAGTAATTAAACTGAGCCAGTTGACCTAAACATTGCTCTAACAAAAGACCAGCATTAAAAACAAAGCCTAAGTACGCATAATATTAACAAATCGCCGTCGTGCCAGCCTATGCATCGCCGGTGTGAGATGAGACATCAATGACTTGTCCTGGCGACATGTCGCCATTGGTGGACTCCGTGTCCCTCTGCTGAACTCGACCGCGTCCTCGTCCTCGTCCTCGGCGCCGCCCTCAAGGTTGTAGTACTCGTAGTAGTGGTTGCGCCAGAGCTCGCGTTGGTACTCCACCGCCGATTCCTTGACAAATAAACTCTTCTCTACCTCGACCTCGGCCACGCGCAACTCCCCCTTCCGATGCTCCACGATCTCCACCGCCTCCTGCATCTCCAGCTCCCGCTCGGCGACCTCATGAGGAAGCAGGTGATCCATGGACACTGCCGCCTTTTCGAACGTGGGTTGCATGTTGGATTCCGAGGTGGCCTGGAATATCTTGGCGTGGATGGCCTCGACTAGGGCCAGGGCAACATCGGCGGCACGGACGGCAGCTCGAGCGCTCTCGGCATTTGCAGCCGCCGTTGTAGCAGCAGCTGCAGCCGTCTCGGCTACCGCAGATGCCCTCTCGGCGGAAGCAGCCGCACTCAATGCGGATGCGGCGGCACTCTCGGCGTAGACGGCCGTGCTCTCTGCGCAGGCGGCGATGCTCGGGGGGTGCGGCCATCGTACGGGCCTTCACGAAGCGTTTCCACAGCGTCATCTTTGCAAGAAGAGGTGCGGGAATGGGGATTGAGATTCGTGGATTCGGGGGTTGCCGACACTGGAGCAGACGAGCCAGCGAAGTTTAAGGAGGAAGACTTAAATAGACCAAGAAATTTTCATCGCAAACGGTTCCTACAAAACTACTGTGTGTGATGTTGTAGATATTTTTTTATTAGCTGTGAAAGACGAATTTGGAGTAAAGTGGCAATGTATGGTGTTTTAAATGTACGAGAAAATTTGTAGTACTAAGACAACTGTCATGTCAAATTTTGGAAAATTTCAGGGTTCATTTGACCTTTTAAGACAATTAAGTGATTTTCTAGCCATTTAATGGCCGTAATTAAAATTTGCACTACATGTACATGCAACATCTAACCATAACGGTTTGAAAAGTCATATTTTGTGTACTTGTGTGACATTTAATTCGATGTGCAGTAAATTGGAAGGAATTTTCAAACATATTGGTCTAACGGCTATGACACAATTAAGCATGGAGTGCCATGGCATTTAAATTCCAAAATATTAAAAAATATCAGAAACACATGAAACCTTGGTTGATGTAATGTCATAAGACCAAGATGATGTGGTAAAAAATTTGGCATGTTTGACGAAAGTTTGGACACACACCCCTCACAACCGGGAGCAACTCGCTAGAAGGCTCGTGTTTCTGAGAGGGAACAATGGATGTTTGATGACGAACGGGAGATAGCTTCCTCTTACGGCCTTCAAATTTTTTCTACGTGTAACGTGCACTAATACAACTATCATGTCAAATTTTGGAAAATTTCAGGGGTGATTTGACCTTTTGAAGACATTTAAGTGATTTTCTAGCCATTTAAAGACCGTAATTCAAATTAGAACTAGATGTACATGCAACGGCTAACCATAACGGTTTGAAAAAACATATTTGTGTACTTGTGTGTGATTTAATTCCATGTGAAGTAAATTGGAAGGAATTTTCAAACATATTGGTCTAACGGCTATGACATTATTAAGCATGGAGTGCCATGGCATTTAAATTCCAAAAAATTAAAAAAATCAGAAACACATGAAACCGTGGTTGGTGTAATGTCATACCACCAAGACGATGTGGTAAAAAAATGGCATGTTTAACGGAAGTTTGGACACATACCCCTCACAAACCGGAGCAACTCACTAGAAGGCTCGTGGTTCCGAGAGGGAACAATGCATGTTTGATGACGAACAGGAGATAGCTTCCTCTTACGGCCTTCAATTGTTTTTACGTGTAACGTGCACTAATACAACTGTCATGTAAAATTTTGGGAAATTTCAGGGGTCATTTGACCTTTTGAAGACATTTAAGTGATTTTCTAGCCAATTAATGACCGTAATTCAAATTAGAACTAGATGTACATGCAACGGCTAACCATAAAGGTTTGAAAAATCATATTTGTGTACTTGTGTGCGATTTAATTCCATGTGCAGTAAATTGGAAGGAATTTTCAAACATATTGGTCTAACGGCTATGACATAATTAAGCATGGAGTGCCGTGGCATTTGAATTCCAAAAAATTAAAAAAAATTATCAGAAACACATGAAACCTTGGTTGATGTAATGTCATGCCACCAAGATGATGCGGTAAAAAATTGGCATGTTTGACGAAAGTTTGGACACACACCCCTCACAAACCGGAGCAACTCACTAGAAGGCTCGTGGTTCCGAGAGGGAACAATGCATGTTTGATGACGAACAGGAGATAGCTTCCTCTTACGGCCTTCAAATATTTTCTACGTGTAACATGCACTAATACAACTGTCATGTGAAAATTTGGAAAATTTCAGGGGTCATTTAACCTTTTGAAGACATTTAAGTGATTTTCTAGCCATTTAATGACTGTAGTTCAACTTCGAACTACATCTACATGCAAGGGCTAACCATAACGGTTTGAAAAATAATATTTGTGTACTTGTGTGCGAGTTAATTCCATGTGCAGTAAATTAGAAGGATTTTTCAAACATATTGGTCTCACGACATGGACACATGCATATGTATGCATGGAGTGCCATGGCATTTTAGTTCCAAAAAATTAAAAAATGATCAAAAAAACATGAAACCTTGCTTGATGTAATGTCATGCCCCCAAGATGATGTGGAAAAAAATTGGCATGTTTAACGGAAGTTTGGACACACACCCCTCACAAACCGGAGCAACTCACTAAAAGGCCAGTGGTTCCGAGAGGGAACAATGCATGTTTGATGACGGAAGGGAGATAGCTTCCCCTTACGGCCTTCAAACTTTTTTCTACGTTTAATGTGCACTAATACAACTATCATGTAAAAATTTGGAAAATTATAGGGGTCATTTGACCTTTTTAAAGACATTTAAGTGATTTTCTAGCCATTTATTGACCGTAATTCAAATTTGAACTACATCTACATGCAACGGCTAACCATAACGGTTTGAAAATTCATATTTGCGTACCTGTGTGCGAGTTTATTCCATGTGCAGTAAATTAGAAGGAATTTTCAAACATATTGGTCTCACGACATGGACACATGTACATGCATGGAGTGCCGTGGCATTTAAATTCCAAAAAATTAAAAAATGATCAGAAAACATGAAACCTTGCTTGATGTAATGTCATGCCACCAAGATGATGTGGTAAAAAATTGGCCTATTTGACGAAAGTTTGGACACACACCCCTCACAAACCGGAGCAACTCACTAGAAGGCGAGTGGTTCCGAGAGGGAATAATGCATGTTTGATGACGAATGGAAGATAGGTTCCCCTTACGACCTTCAATTTTTTTTCTACGTTTAACATGCACTAATACAACTGTCATGTGAAATTTTTGAAAATTTCAGGGGTCATTTGACCTTTCAAAAACATTTCAGTGATTTTCTAGCCATTTAATAACCGTAATTAAAATTTGAACTACATCTACATGCAACGGCTAACCATGACGGTTTGAAAAATCATATTTTTGTGTACTTGTATGCGAGTTAAAAAATCTTCAGACGATGTAAATATCTGGTGTTCAAAAAAGAAAATGTAAAGATCTGGCAAGACAACCGGCCCCCACACGATTGGCACTCTATTTCGTGCCTTGAGGTTTGGAATGTGGATGGCGAGAGTTATTAATCAGACACGGTTCTGTATTGGAAACTGTCAGCTATTATGTTCACACACGGATTCTAATGCGGGAATCGTGTGTAATTCAAACTACAGTACTCGTAAATTTCGACGACCGGCGTGTGTACTGTTCCCGTCGATCTAGATTCTGGCCGCCAATAAATACTACCTTGCTCACGTCGTCCCGTCTGCATTCTCATCTACATCCTCCCCTCGCTCGCCCTCTCTATCTCTATCTCAAAGCTCTGCCATGGTGCCACCACTCTGCCCACGCGCCGACTAGGAGTCGCCACCCCCCGAGGAAGCTCAGTTGAAGAGTAGCGACGAGGAGGACCCCTACGTGCCGCAGGACGAGGTTGCACCGGACCCCCCAACTTTGGATTGGTTTTGGGGCCAGTACAATCTTTGTCTGTGGAAGTCACTGCCGCCGGCTGAGAAAGCCAGGCAAGTGGCGTTCAAGAAGGAGATGGCGGAGGAGGAAGCTAGGTACCAGGCGGCCTGTTAAGCCCGTGATGCCGCCTGGGAAAAGGAGAAGGTGGAGCTTCGGGGGCGGGCGTGTCGTCGTGCGGAGGAGGTGTACGAAGACGGGTACTTCGCGAGGAAGTTCAAAGGAGCTAGGCACCTCATCACTGCGTGGAGGTGGGCCGATAAGCTCCAGCATGCCACCAACGAGGAGCTTCGGTGGGCGCCCAACAAAATGGCAAGATCGTACGTGCTCGTTCGCCAGCAAGAGGCAGATCGGTGCGTCAAGCGCCATGAGGCGGAGGAGGCGGAGTACTGCCTCCACGCTAGGATGACGCCGCGCGTCAGGAGGGATTATTAGTTTTAGTATTGTTCATTTTCAATTTTATGCAGTGTACCTAGTAGTTAAATATCATCACATAATGTGATGATATTATATATATATTCTATGATGAACTAATGAACAATATATATATATATATATATATATATTATGAATTCCATTTTCTATCGGTTTTTCTATACTAATTTGATTCTAGCTGTTATCATCCACATATACAGAATGGGAAGCGTATATACACACATTGAAACAGAACATATAAGAACGGAAAACAGAGTACACACATTGAAACAGAGCAATACTATGATTGCTGTTAATACATAGCTATCCACGTCGAAACGACTCGACAATATAAAACGCGTCCATGAGACCATGACCAGCATCCCTTGCCTACGGTAGCTCTTGGCTCTGCCTGAACTCGTGCAGGCGTTCGTCCAAGCAATCGACACGCTCGCGGTACATCTGGAGTGCGATCTCGAGCTTCAAGTTGGCTATTTCATCGGAGATCACCAGCTCGAGGATGC
The DNA here is from genome assembly GCA_032464435.1 of Aegilops umbellulata. NCBI lineage: Eukaryota > Viridiplantae > Streptophyta > Magnoliopsida > Poales > Poaceae > Aegilops > Aegilops umbellulata. The sequence goes on along the minus strand of CP136058.1, from coordinate 149,997,842 downwards.
GACGGTCATGTTCCTCTACTGCGCCCAGGTGGACACCTGGGCCAAGAAGGGGGTCGAGCCTACCAACCAGTGTGTTGGCATTAAGCAGGCCGCGGACAAGGCAAACGGCGCGACCCATGCGAGCAGCGCGGCGGGCGTCCAGTGCAAGTAAGGCACGGTCAGCCTCTGGTGCAAGTACGGCGCAGAGGGCCTCTGCCCACTCCTGGCGAGGAATGGGGGTACTGACGGGACGAGTACCCAGCTATGAAACCGTGTTGATAGCGGGCAAGCACCGATGGATCCGCTCTTGCTGTGCGGCACACCGCGCCTCTCGCTCTGCGGCGCTCCAATGGTCTCACCGTAGCTTGCTCTGCGACGGGCCATCTATCATGATGTGTGGCGAGCTGCAACCTCTCGGCGTTGACATGCCTATCTTGATCCGCGGCACTCAAGCGCCATGCGCCAAGGGTCTGCTCAACCCTGCCGATGATGCGCATCACGGCGTCGTCCATCGCGTTGCCGGGGAGTGCCTCGGCCTCGACGGGTCGTGGCACCTTCTTGTTTTCCTCGTCGACGAGGTTGATGGTAGAGGCGTGATACGTCTCCAACGTATCTATAATTTTTTATTGCTCCATGCTATATTATCTACTGTTTTGGACTATATTGGGCTTTATTTTCCACTTTTATATTATTTTTGGGACTAACCTATTAATCGGAGGCCCAGCCCAGAATTGCTGTTTTTTTGCCTATTTTAGTGTTTCGGAGAAACAGAATATCGAACGGAGTCCAAACGGAATGAAACCTTCGGGAACGTGATTTTCTCAACGAACGTGATCCAGGAGACTTGGACCCTACTCCAAGGAGTCAAAGAGGCGGCCACGAGGGTGGGGGCGCGCCCACCCCCTAGGGCGCGCCCCCTGCCTCATGGGCCCCTCGGAGCTCCACCGACGTACTCCTTCCTCCTATATATACCTACGTACCCCCAAACGATCAGAACAGGAGCCAAAAACCTAATTCCACTGCCGCAACTTTCTGTATCCATGAGATCCCATCTTGGGGCCTGTTCCGGAGCTCCGCCGGAGACGGCCGTCATCATGGAGGGCTTCTACATCATCCTAGCCCTTCCGATGAAGTGTGAGTAGTTTACCTCAGACCTTCGGGTCCATAGTTATTAGCTAGATGGCTTCTTCTTCTCTCTTTTTGGATCTCACTACAATGTTATCCCCCTCTCTCGTGGAGATCTATTCGATGTAATCTTCTTTTTGCGGTGTGTTTGTTGAGATCGGTGAATTGTGGGTTTATGATCAAGTCTATCTATGAATAATATTTGAGTCTCCTCTAAATTCTTTTATGTATGATTGGTTATCTTTGCAAGTCTCTTCGAATTATCAGTTTGGTTTGGCCTACTAGATTGGTTTTTCTTGCCATGGGAGAAGTGCTTAGCTTTGGGTTCAATCTTGCGGTGTCCTTTCCCAGTGACAGAGGGGGCAGCAAGGCACGTATTGTATTGTTGCCATCGAGGATAACAAGATGGGGTTTTTATCATATTGCATGAAACTATCCCTCTACATCATGTCATCTTGCTTAAGGCGTTACTCTGTTTTTAACTTAATACTCTAGATGCATGCTGGATAGCGGTCGATGAGTGGAGTAATAGTAGTAGATGCAGGCAGGAGTCGGTCTACTTGTCTCGGATGTGATGCATATGTACATGATCATACCTAGATATTCTCATAACTATGCTCAATTCTGTCAATTGCTCAACAGTAATTTGTTCACCCACCGTAGAATACTTATGCTCTTGAGAGAAGCCACTAGTGAAACCTATGGCCCCCGGGTATATTCTCATCATATCAATCTCCATCACTTTATTATTGCTTTGCTTTTTTACTTTGCCTTTTACTTTTCACTTTGCATCTCTATATAAAAAATACCAAAAATATTATCTATCATCTCTATCAGATCTCACTCTCGTAAGTGACCGTGAAGGGATTGACAACCCCTAATCGCGTTGGTTGCATTGAGCTATTGTTTTGTGTAGGTACGAGGGACTTGCGTGTAGCCTCCTACTGGATTGATACCTTGGTTCTCAAAAACTGAGGGAAATACTTACGCTACTTTGCTGCATCATCCTCTCCTCTTCGGGGAAATCCAATGCAGTGCTCAAGAGCTAGCAAGAAGAATTTTTGGCACCGTTGCCGGGGAGTCTGCACAAAAGTCAACATACCAAGTACCCATCACAATTCCTTATCTCCCGCATTACTTTAGTTGCCATTTGCCTCTCGTTTTCCTCTCCCCACTTCACCCTTGCCGTTTTATTCGCCCTCTCTTTCCCAATCTCCTCCTTCTCTTTTTCCCGTTTTCCTTTTTCTCGCTTGCCTTGTCGTCATGGCTAGTCTTATTTCCTCTCCGTTATCTCCCAAGAATGAAGTCTTAAATTTTAAACAAAGGGAGGGAGAAAATCTGAAAGACGCTTGGTATAGAATTTGCAATGCTCAAAACAGATCTACCAGGAAGCAATCTACTTCAATTCTTCTTCGTAATTTTTATGTAGGTGCTAGTCCTTGGTATAGATATATCCTTGATACCATTACCGGGGGGAATTTCTTGGGTAGCCATACTTTTGATTCTTATAATGCTATGATAGATTTATTTGGCTCACCACCTCTCTTGGTTAATGGAACTATGTTAACTTTGGAGCATGTTATGCAAAGACTTGAAATTATTGAAAATAAAATTGCTACCATTGAATCAATCGAAAATCTAGATAAAAAGATCCACAATCAAATTACCCAATATGGATCTAAGGTAGGAATTACTTTGAAAAATATTAAGGAGAAGGAACCCATGGTTAATGAGAAAATAAATCTAGATTCCACTAGAATCGCTAAACTTGAGGGTATCATTACCAACTTGGGAACCGCTTTTTATTTCGTAAAGAATACTCCTAGTCCTCCCACTAAAATTGCCAAGCTTATGTATGTTCCTAAGAATAAGGGTGAATCATCTAGTAAGGAAACTGCGGATCTTAAATCTATAAGTATTCATCCCAATCTTTTTGCTATCATTAAGGAACCATTTGCTACAAATGAATTTTTTGATCTTGTTCCTAAAAGCTTGATAATTACTAAAAAGAAATAGATCTCTAAGAAAGGTAGATGCCTCATCGAAGAATTGCCTACCAAAGATGGCAATACCTAGATCTATCCTCGCTTTTATGCCTAGCTAGGGGCGTTAAACGATAGCGCTTGTTGGGAGGCAACCCAATTTTTTTTTAGTTTTTGTTTTTGTTTCTGTTTAGTAATAAATAACCCATCTACCTTCTATTTGGATGTGGTTTTGTGTTTTAATTTGTGTTTGTGCCAAGTTAGACCTATAGGATCTTCTTGGATGATAGTTATTTGATCTTGCTGTAATTTCCAGAAACTTTGTGCTCAGTGCCCGAATTTTAAAAATCACCAGAACGTGATAAAATACTGATTCCAAGTGCTGCTGATCAACAAACAAATTGTCTAGGTTTTACTATTTTGGTAGATTTTTTGGAGTTCCAGAAGTTTGCGTTAGTTACAGATTACTACAGACTGTTCTGTTTTTGACAGATTCTGTTTTTTTGTGTGTTGTTTGCTTATTTTGATGAATGTATGGCTAGTAAAATAGTTTATAATCCATAGAGAAGTTGGAATACAGTAGGTTTAGCACCAACATAAATAAAGAATGAGTTAATCACAGTACCTTGAAGTGGTCTTTTGTTTTCTTTCTCTAACGGAGCTCACGAGATTTCTATTGAATTTTGTGTTGTGAAGTTTTCAAGTTTTGGGTGAAATCTTTTGATGGATTATGGAACAAGGAGTGGCAAAAGCCTAAGCTTGGGGATGCCCATGGCACCCCCAAGATAATCCAAGGACACCAAAAAGTCAAAGCTTGGGGATGCCCCGGAAGGCATCCCCTCTTTCGTCTACTTCCATCGGTAATTTTACTTGGAGCTATATTTTTATTCACCACATGATATGTGTTTTGCTTGGAGCGTCTTGTATTATTTGTGTCTTTGTTTGTTAGTGTACCACAATCATCCTTGCTGTACACACCTTTTGAGAGATCCATACATGAATTGAAATTTGATAGAATATTCTATATGCTTCACTTATATCTTTTGAGCTATGTAGTCTCGCTCTATGTGCTTCACTTATATCTTTTGAGCTTTATAAACTTGCTCTATGTGCTTCACTTAGATCTTTTAGAGAACGGTGGTGGACTTGTTTTAAAGAAACTATTGATCTCTCATGCTTCACTTAGATTATTTTGAGAGTCTTTAATAGCATGGTAATTTGCTTAATAATAACAATATGCTTGGTATTAAAGATTTGTGAAACTTTCTTTTGAGTGCTTTGAATGCTAAGAGAAGTTTGATGCTTGATACTTGTTTTGAGATATGGAGGTGATAATATCAAAGTCGTGCTAGTTGAGTAGTTGTGAATTTGAGAAATGTTTGTGTTGAAGTTAGCAAGTCCCGTAGCATGCACATATGGTAAACGTTATGTAACAAATTTGAAACATGAGTTGTTATTTGATTCTCCTCCTTATGAGTGGCGGTCGGGGACGAGCGATGGTCTTTTCCTACCAATCTATCCCCCTAGGAGCATGCGCGTAGTACTTTGGTTTTTTATGGCTTGTAGATTTTTGCAATAAGTATGTGAGTTCTTTATGACTAATGTTGAGTCCATGGATTAGGCGCACTCTCACCCTTCCATCATTGCTAGCCTCTTCGATACCGTTAATTGCCCTTTCGCACATTGAGAGTTGGTGCAAACTTCGCCGGTGCATCCAAACCCCGTGATATGATACGCTCTTTCACACATAAACCTCCTTATATCTTCCTCAAAACAGCCACCATACCTACCTATTATGGCATTTCCATAGCCATTTCGATATATATTGCCATACAACTTTCCACCATACCGTTCTTTATGACACATTCGTCATTGTCATATTGCTTTAGCATGATCATGTAGTTGACATAGTATTTGTGGCAAAGCCACCGTTCATAATTTTTTCATACATGTCACTCTTGGTTCATTGCATATCCCGGTACACCACCGGAGGCATTCATATAGAGTCATACTTTGTTCTAGTATCGAGTTGTAATCATTGAGTTGTAAATAAATAGAAGTGTGATGATCATCATTCAATAGAGCATTGTCCCAAATAAAAAAAAGAGAAAGGCCAAAGAAAAAAATAAGGCCCAAAAAAATATATACATAAAGGGGCAATGCTACTATCCTTTTTTTCCACACTTGTGCTTCAAAGTAGCAATAATCTTCATGATAGAGAGTCTCTTGTTTTGTCACTTTCATATACTAGTGGGAATCTTTCATTATAGAACTTGGCTTGTATATTCCAACAATGGGCCTCCTCAAGTGCCCTAGGTCTTCGTGAGCAAGCAAGTTGGATGCACACCCACTTAGTTTCTTTTGTTGAGCTTTCATACATTTATAGCTCTAGTGCATCCGTTGCATGGCAATCTCTACTCCTTGCATTAACATCAATTGATGGGCATCTCCATAGCCTATTGATTAGCCTAGTTGATGTGAGACTATCTCCTTTTTGTCTTCTCCACATAACCCCCATCATCATATTCTATTCCACCCATAGTGCTATATCCATGGCTCACGCTCATATATTGCGTGAAGGTTTATGAGTTTGAGATTATTAAAGTATGAAACAATTGCTTGGCTTGTCATCGGGGTTGTGCATGATGAGAACATTCTTGTGTGACGAAAATGGAGCATGACTAAACTATATGATTTTGTAGGGATAAACTTTCTTTGGCCATGTTATTTTGAGAAGACATAATTGCTTTGTTAGTATGCTTCAAGTATTATTATTCCTATGTCAATATAAACGTTTGTCTTGAATCTTTCTAATCTGAATATTCATACCACAATTAAGAAGATTTGCATTGAAATTATGCCAAGTAGCACTCCGCATCAAAAATTCTCTTTTTATCATTTACCTACTCGAGGACGAGCAGGAATTAAGCTTGGGGATGCCTGATACGTCTCCAACGTATCTATAATTTTTTATTGCTCCATGCTATATTATCTACTGTTTTGGACTATATTGGGCTTTATTTTCCACTTCTATATTATTTTTGGGACTAACCAATTAACCGGAGGCCCAGCCCAGAATTGTTGTTTTTTGCCTATTTCAGTGTTTTGGAGAAACAGAATATCAAACGGAGTCCAAACGGAACGAAACCATCGGGAACGTGATTTTCTCACCGAACGTGATCCAGGAGACTTGGACCCTACTCCAAGGAGTCAAAGAGGCGGTCACGAGGGTGGGGGGGCGCCCACCCCCCTAGGGCGCGCCCCCTGCCTCGTGGGCCCCTCGGAGCTCCACCGACGTACTCCTTCCTCCTATATATACCTACATACCCCCAAACGATCAGAACAGGAGCCAAAAACCTAATTCCACTGCCACAACTTTTTGTATCCACGAGATCCCATCTTGGGGCCTGTTCCGGAGCTCCGCCGGAGAGGGCCATCATCAGGAAGGGCTTCTACATCATCCTAGCCCTTCCGATGAAGTGTAAGTAGTTTACCTCAGACCTTCGGGTCCATAGTTATTAGCTAGATGGCTTCTTCTCTCTTTTTGGATCTCAATACAATGTTCTCCCCCTCTCTCGTGGAGATCTATTCGATGTAATCTTCTCTTTGCGGTGTGTTTGTTGAGACCGATGAATTCTGGGTTTATGATCAAGTCTATCTATGAATAATATTTGAATCTTCTCTAAATTCTTTTATGTATGATTGGTTATCTTTGCAAGTCTCTTCGAATTATCAGTTTGGTTTAGCCTACTAGATTGGTTTTTCTTGCCATGGGAGAAGTGCTTAGCTTTGGGTTCAATCTTGCGGTGTCCTTTCCCAGTGACAGAAGGGGCAGCAAGGCACGTATTGTATTGTTGCCATCGAGGATAACAAGATGGGGTTTTTATCATATTGCATGAAACTATCCCTCTACATCATGTCATCTTGCTTAAGGCGTTACTCTGTTTTTAACTTAATACTCTAGATGCATGCTGGATAGTGGTCGATGAGTGGAGTAATAGTAGTAGATGCAGGCGGGAGTCGGTCTACTTGTCTCGGACGTGATGCCTATATACATGATCGTACCTAGATATTCTCATAACTATGATCAATTCTGTCAATTGCTCAACAGTAATTTGTTCACCCACCGTAGAATACTTATGCTCTTGAGAGAAGCCACTAGTGAAACCTATGGCCCCCGGGTCTATTCTCATCATATCAATCTCCATCATTTTATTATTGCTTTGCTTTTTACTTTGCCTTTTACTTTTCACTTTGCATCTCTATATCGAAAATACCAAAAATATTATCTATCATCTCTATCAGATCTCACTCTCGTAAGTGACCGTGAAGGGATTGACAACCCCTAATCGCGTTGGTTGCATTGAGCTATTGTTTTGTGTAGGTACAAGGGACTTGCGTGTAGCCTCCTACTGGATTGATACCTTGGTTCTCAAAAACTAAGGGAAATACTTACGCTACTTTGCTGCATCATCCTCTCCTCTTCGGGGAAATCCAACACAGTGCTCAATAGGTAGCATGGCGGCGCTTTGGTGGGTTGGCATGCTTGGGGAAAGGTGGATGTGCTACAAGTTGTGCTTGTTGCCTCCATGCGTCACGCGCCACCTAGGTTTATGCGCAATATCGCTGGGTGACGGGAAACAAGTGAGGAAAATGGCGGGAAACGGTGGCGTGTTCATAAAATGCCATCAATTAATGGAAACACCATATAAGGAACATCGAGCTAGCACAAGAACTAGATGATGATCATATGAACACAGACCACACTACGGAACCCGTCGATGATGAATTCATCAATCACAAACAGTTTGTATACTAGCAAGCGTTTGCCCACAACACACACGGCTTATTCCATCACAAACAGGTCGGATGGATCAACTGTATGCCACGTTTCGCACATAGTCAAAAATTAATGCGGTAGACCTTCTTTAACATGTGTTAAGAAAAACAAAAAAACAAAACAAGGACCTTGAGGTTAATTCCACCCCACAACACACACGGCTTATTCCATCACAAACAGGTCGGATGAATCAATTGTATGCCACATATCACACATTGTCAAAAAGTAATGTGGTAGACCTTCTTTAACATGTGTTAAGAGATGGGTGACCGGATGGGAAGTTGTCAAAATTTCAAAACCCACTGATGGGATGTATCTTAAAGGTCCTTGACAACTTCCCATCCGGTCACCCATCTCATGGCTGCTCCATCCTGAGCACAGTTAACTTGAGAGTTCTCTTAGATGAGCTATTGGTGGAACAGCTAGTCCTTGCTGATATAAGATGCCTCTTCGCATCCATATGGCATACCCGGATGACCGTCGATCGCCCAATGGCCAATATATGTTGTGTAGACAGAGCATATCACATACATCTTATTAGAAGCAATCGTTTGTGTTATTATCGGTCTTCGCACACATTTCTGTTTACAGACCTGTTTGCTGCATATCGCACACATCTTGTTAAATTGAACCATTTCTATTCTCTTGGCTCAAAGCAAACAGTTCATCCAAGTGAACTGTATGACGTATATCACACACACCTTGATCTGGCTGACTGTTTCTTTTTTGTTGCCTAATCACAAATAGTTCATCCGAGTGAACTGTATGTTGTATATCGCACACACCTTTATCTAGCTACTCGTTTTTGTTCTCCTCCCACATCGCAAACAGTTCATTGAACTTAACCGTATGCCCTTCATCGCACACGCAACTAAAATACGAACCGTGTTTGATGCATCCATCATCGCAAACGTTTTGCACCTTTTTTGACTATTTTTTTACATCACTGTTTGCGATTATTGCATCGCACACAGTTTCGTCGAAGGTCTCTGATCGTAGTGTCGCGTTAGCAGCATCTTGCAATAGTGAGATAAGCATATCTCAGAGTATCAGGTGATTGTTTAAGTTCAAACACGGGATCTCCTTTGGGTGGAGGAGGATCCCCAAGGATTTCAACAGGCAAATTGTGTTTCAAAACAGGCCCTTGCTTGAAGAATATTTCATCTAATTCCTTCTTTCATTTATAAACATGTCATTTTCATGGTCTAGCAAATATTGTTCTAAAGGATCAGTAGGAGGCACGACAATAGAAGCAAGACCAATTATTTCATCCTTACTAGGCGATTCTTTATCATGGGGTTGTCTACGAAATTTAGAGAAATTAAAATCATGGGACATATCCCCTAAACCAATAGTAACATTATCTTTCTCGCAGTCTATCTTCGCATTAACAGTATTCAAGAAAGGTCTACCAAATATGGTGGGACAAAAGTCATCTCATCTTGTGGGGAAGCAAGAACAAGGAAATCAATAGGGTATTTTATTTTCCCACACAAGACTTCAACATCTCTAACAATCCCAGTTGGTGATATGGTATCTCTATTAGCAAGCTTAATAGTAACATCAATATCTTCTATCTCATCATGTGCAATATCATTCATAATTTCTTTAAATAAAGTAAAAGGAATTGCACTCACACTAGCACCCACATCACATAAGCCATGATAACAATGATCTCCTATTTTAACAGAAACAAGAGGCATGCAAACAATGGGTCTATGTTTATCTTTCATACCAGGTTTAGCAATTCTAGCATCCTCATCACAGGAGTAAATAACATGCCCATCAATATTGTCAACCAAGAGTTCTTTAACCATAGCAATACTAGGTTCAACTTTAATTTGCTCAGGGGGTGTAGGTGTTCTAGTATAACTCTTACGAACCACAGTTGAAGCTTTAGCATGATCCCTTATTCTAACATGGAAAGGTGGTTTCTCAATATAAGCAGTAGGAACAATAGGATCAAAATTATAAGTAATAGTTTCTTCTTCAATTTTAATAGGTTCTACTACTATCACTTCAATGGGAGGATGATATTTAAACCACTTCTCCTTAGGGAGATCAACATGAGTAGCAAATGATTCACAAAAAGAAGCTACTATCTTAGATTCAAGTCCATATTTAGTGCTAAAATCACAAAAAGCATCGGCATCCATAAAATATTTAACACAATCAAACTTAAGGTTTATACCTGACTCCTTACCTTCGTCGAGTTGCCAATCTTCAGAGTTGTGTTTAATTCTGTCCAATAAACCCCATTTGAATTCAATATCTTTCTTCACAAAAGAACCAGTACAAGAAGTATTGAGCATGGATCGATCATTGTGACAAATCCAAGCATAAATTTTTTGTATAATAATTTCTCTTGAGAGCTCATGATTGGGGCATGAATATAACATTGAATTAAGCCTCCCCCAAGATTGAGCGATACTTTCTCCTTCACGAGGCCAAAAACTATATATATAATTCCGATCACGATGAACCAGATGCATAGGATAAAACTTCTGATGAAATTCCAATTTCAATCGGTTGTAGTTCCATGATCCAATATCATCACATAGCCTATACCATGTCAATGCCTTTCCCTTCAAAGATAAAGGGAAGAGCTTCTTCTTGACAACATCCTTGGGGAAACCTGCAAGCTTAAATAATCCACAAACTTCATCCACATAGATTAGGTGCATATTAGGATGTAATGTTCCATCTCCTGCATAAGGATTAGCTAGCAGTTTCTCTATCATACCCGAAGGAATTTCATAATAAATATTTTCAGCATGTGCAGTAGGTTGAGGAGAAACTCTTTGCTCTTTCGATCGAGGTGAAGATACCCCGAACAAGCCCCTCAAAGGATTATTTTCCATAGTAATAAGTGACAGTAAATTTTAGCACACTATATAAATGTTTCCTTACCAATTCCACTTACCAAAGGCGCTTCACTCCCTGGCAACGGCACCAGAAAATAGTCTTGATGACCCACAAGTATAGGGGATCTATCATAGTCCTTTCAATAAGTAAGAGTGTCGAACCCAACGAGGAGCAGAAGGAAATGACAAGCGGTTTTCAGCAAGGTATTCTCTGCAGGCACTGAAATTATCGATAACAGATAGTTGTGTGATAAGATAATTCATAACAGGTAACAAGTAAAAAAAGTAACTAAGGTGCAGCAAGGTGGCCCAATCCTTTTTGTAGCAAAGGACAAGCCTCGACGAACTCTTATATAAAGCAAAGTGCTCCCGAGGACACATGGGAATTACTGTCAAGCTAGTTTTCATCATGCTCATATGACTCGCATTCGTTACTTTCATAATTTGATATGTGGGTGGAATGGTGCTTGGGTGATGCCCTTCCTTGGACAAGCCTCCCACTTATGATTAACCCCTCTCGCAAGCATCCGCAACTACGAAAGAAGAATTAAGATAAATCTAACCATAGCATGAAACATATGGATCCAAATCAGCTCCTTACGAAGCAATGCATAAACTAGGGTTTAGGCTTCTATCACTCTAGCAACCCATCATCTACTTATTACTTCCCAATGCATTCCCCTAGGCCCAAATAATGGTGAAGTGTCATGTAGTCGATGTTCACATAACACCACTAGAGGAAAGACAACATACATCTCATCAAAATATCGAACGAATACCAAATTCACATGATTACTTATAACAAGACTTCTCCCCTGTCCTCAGGAACAAACGTAACTACTCACAAAGCATGTTCATGTTCATAATCAGAGGAGTATCAATTTTCATTAAGGATCTGAACATATGATCTTCCACCAAATAAACCAACTAGCATCAACTACAAGGAGTAATCAACACTACTAGCAACCCGCAGGTACCAATCTGAGGTTTTGAGATAAAGATCGGATACAAGAGATGAACTAAGGTTTGAGAGGAGATGGTGCTGGTGAAGATGTTGATGGAGATTGACCCAATCTCGATTTCCCCCTCCCGGAGGGAGGTTTCCCCGACAGACAGCTCCACCGGAGCCCTAGATTAGTTCTACCCATGTTCCGCCTCGAGACGGCGGTGCTTCATCCCGAAAGCTTCCTTCTGATTTTTTCCATGGCAAAAGACACCATATAGCAGAAGATGGGCATCGGGGGCCTGCCAGGTGGCCCACAAGGCAGGGGGAGCGCCCAGGGGGGTAGGGCGCGCCCTCCACCCTTGTGGATGGCAGGTGGCCCCCTCTGGTGCTTTCTCCGCCCAATATTTTTTATATATTCCAGAATAGTTCTCTGTGAAGTTTCAGGACTTTTGGAGTTATGCAGAATAGGTCTCTAATATTTGCTCCTTTTCAAGTTCAGAATTCCAGCTGCCGGCATTCTCCCTCTTCATGTAAACCTGGTAAAATAAGAGAGAAAAGGCATAAGTATTGTGATATAATGCATAATAACAACCCATATGCACTAAATATCAATATAAAAGCATGATGCAAAATGGACGTATCAGGAAGAAGCAGAGGAGGAGCTCGGGATCGAGGCTCCTGCTCGATCTAAAGGTGGCCGCCGGGATGGATCGAGAGGAGGAGGAGGTTGGCTGGTTGGGAGATCGGTGGAAGGCATTGGTTGGGTGGTGGCTGAGGGAGTCCTGGACTAAGGGGTCCTCGGGCGTCCGGCCTGTTATCCATGGGCCGGACTGATGGGCTGTGAAGATACGAAGGCCGAAGACAATACCCGTGTCCGAATTGGACTCTACTTGGCATGGAAGGCAAGCTAGGCGACCTATTATGAAGATTCCCTCCTATGTAACCGACCTCATGTAACCCTAGATCTCTCTGGTGTCTATATAAACCGAAGAGAATAGTCCGGATAGGACAGATTCATTACCATATACTCATAGGCTAGACTTCTAGGGTTTAGCCATTACGATCTCGTGGTAGATCAACTCTTGTAAGACTCATATTCATCAAGATCAATCAAGCAGGAAGTAGGGTATTACCTCCATAGAGAGGGCCCGAACCTGGGTCAACATTGTGTCCCCCGTCTCCTATTACTATCGATCCTAGACGCACAGTTTGGGACCCCCTACCCGAGATCCGCCGATTTTGACACTGACATTGGTGCTTTCATTGAGAGTTCCACTGTGCCGTCGGCAAAGGACTCGATGGCCCCTTCAATCATCAGTAATGGCGTGGTCCAAGGAGAAACCTTCCTCCCCGAACAGATCTTCGTATTCGGCGGCTTCACACTGCGGGCCAATGCGCTTGGCCATCTAGAGCAGATGGATAGTTACGCCCCTGGCCACCAGGTCAGGTTCGGAAGCTTAAACTACGTCGCGGATATCCGTGGAGACTTGATCTTCGAGGGATTTGATACCGCGGCGACCGCTCCCCCTTTCTCCGATGAACATGACCTAAATCTGTCATTGGAGTACACTCAGGAGATGGATCTTGTTGCTGCAATGGCCTCAGTACCAAAGCAGATCGCGCCCTCCGAGGCCACAAAGTCCGCGGCATTGGAGCCGCACACGGACTCGACATCCTGCAATGCTTGCGTCAGCGGAACCCCGGACTCGTTTCGGGCTGCACGTTCCGGACCGGATACACCTGCGGACTCCGAGCTGGATCGGTTGTCGATTTTTGAATTTAGTGCCGTAGACATCTTCCGGCATTCACCTTTGGGTGACGTACTAAATTCTTTGAAGAACTTGTCCTTGGAGGAAGACTCATAGTTGAACTATGTTCGGTTCGAGCTAGAGACAGACGATGAGGAATTTTGCTTCCCACCCGCCACCCACTTCATAGCCACCATCGATGACTTAACCGACGTGCTTGACTATGGCTCCGAAGACATCACCGGTATGGACGACCATGCTGACAATGAGCAAGGCCAAGACCCGCCATTCACTGGGCGTTGGATGGCCACCTCTTCGTATGACGTATACATGGTTGATACACCCAAGGGATCTGGCGACGACAAAGAAGAGCCAGATAAGAATAAAACTTCCGAGATACAGTCTAAACACCGGCGCCCCAAACGCCGTTCTAAGCCTCGCTGCTCAAAGGATAGCAATACTGGTATCGGAGAAAATAGCACTCCGGGCGACACTGAAAACAATGAAGACCCTGTCGGAGCTGCATCCGAACAGGAGGAACATGACGACAGGCAAGACAACCCTGATGAGCAGGCCATAGAAGATGACTCGGGGGACGATAGTTACCATCCACCCTCCAAAGAGGAGACAAGCCTCGGCAACGAAGATTTCATCGTGCCTGAGGACCCTCTGGAGCAGGAGCGCTTTAAGCTTCAACTCATAGCCACTGCAAGGAGCCTGAAAAAGAAGCAGCAGCAGCTTCAAGCTGAACAAGATCTGCTCGTCGATAGATGGACTTATGTCCTGATAGCGAAAGAATACGGCCTCAAGCGCCCAACCAAGAGCTACCCAAAACGCAGACTGCTACCTCAGTTCAATGAGGAGGCACCAGAGCACACATCTCCCACGCGTAATGCGGAACGACCACCACGTGGACGAGACAGGGTGGCCGACCGGCCACCACGCGGTCGGGATAAAGCGGCAACTCAGGCCGAACAGCAGCCTGCCCAACTGCCCCGCAAAAATAAAGACGGAAGAATTCGGGGTCACACGTATGACTTCCAGCAGACCCTGGACAGTAGAGCAGGACATACAAGATCGATCTACGGATCACGAGAAAGTGCCTCGAGGCACGAAGATGGCTACCTATTCGGACATGACAAACCTAGCCACCCCTGGTTCGAATGTCGTAGACGGACTCCATCAGAGCTACGCAGCGACACGGCACGGTACAGAGGTGTCGCACACCCTCTCTGCTTCACAGACGAGGTACTGGATCACAAATTCCCCGAGGGATTCAAGCCCGTCAATATTGAATCATACAATGGCACAACAGATCCCACAGTGTGGATCAAGGATTTCATCCTCCACATCCATATGGCTCGAGGAGATGATCTCCACGCCATTAAATACCTCCCACTCAAGCTCAAAGGGCCAGCTCGTTACTGGCTTAACAGTCTGCCTGAAAATTCTATTGGTAGCTGGGAGGACTTAGAAGAAGCTTTCCTAGACAACTTCCAAGGAACTTATGTCCGGCCACCAGACGCCGATGACTTAAGCCACATAGTTCAGCAACCTGGAGAATCAGCCAAAAAATTCTGGACTAGGTTCCTAACCAAACAGAACCAGATTGTTGACTGTCCGGACGCTGAGGCCTTAGCAGCCTTCAAACACAGCATCTGTGACGAATGGCTAGCACGCCACCTCGGCCAAGAAAAGCCGAAGTCCATGGCAGCCCTCACAGCACTCATGACCCGCTTTTGCACGGGACAGGATAGTTGGCTGGCCCGTAGTAACAACACAGCCAGTGAGACAGGCCCCTCGGAGGCCAAGAATAGCACTGGTAAGCTTCGGCGCAATAGACACAAACGCCGAAGCAATGACAACAACACCGATGACACCACAGTCAATGCCGGATTCACTGGCTCTAAGTCCGACCAGTGGAAGAAGCGCTATAAAAGGAACAATGAAGGACCTTCCAGCCTGAACCGCATACTCAACCGTCCGTGCCAGATATACGGCACCCCGAACAAGCAAGCCAATCATACCAACAGGGATTGTTGGGTTTTCCAGCAGGCTGGCAAGTTAAATGCCGAAAACAAAGAAAAGGGATCACAAAGTGAGGACGAGGACGAAGAGCCCCGGCAGCCGAACACTGGGGGGCAGAAGAAATTTCCCCCTCAAGTCAAAACGATGAACATGATATATGCTACACACATCCCCAAAAGGGATCGTAATCGTGCACTCAGGAACGTCTATGCGGTAGAGCCAGTCGCCCCCAAATTTAACCCATGGTCATCATTTCTGATCACCTTTGATCGTCGAGACCACCCAACCAGTATCCGCCATGGCGGTTCGGCCGCATTGGTCCTCGACCCAATCATCGACGGATTTCACCAAACATGAGTCCTAATGGACGGTGGTAGCAGCCTCAACCTGCTCTATCAAGACACACTTCGGAAGATGGGCATTGACCCCTCACGAATCAAACCAACAAAGACTACCTTCAAAGGAGTCATACCAGGCGTCGAGGCCCGCTGTACGGGCTCAATCACACTGGAAGTGGTCTTCGGTTATCCAGACAATTTCCGAAGCGAGGAGTTAATCTTCGACATCGTCCCATTCCGCAGTGGCTACCACTCACTGCTCGGACGAATAGCGTTTGCTAGATTCAACGCAGTGCCACACTACGCTTATCTCAAGCTCAAGATGCCTGGCCCACGCGGCGTCATCACAGTCAATGGCAACACGGAACGCTACCTCCGAACAGAGGAGCACACCGCCGCCCTAGCAGCAGAGGTACAGAGCGGCCTTCTCAAGCAGCACCATAGTGCGGCTGCCAAGCCCCTGGACACCATCAAGAAGTTCCGAACTACACTGCAGCAGGACAACAAGGCTCGTCAAGAGCTCGACTAGCAATTTGGCCTCCGTCCCAGTCCCGATGAAGTAGTGGCATTCGTACCACGCGTACATAGTTACGCACTCAAAATTCCATGGACATCGACGGAGGCACTAGCTAACCCGGGATCTACAGTTCGGCTAGACCGACCCCGGACACTCTTTTTCCTTTCTGTTTCAGGTTCCTTTTCCCGCGAGCCTGATCACCAGCCCCTTCGAAAGATCGGCATACAAAGGGGGCATGCAGCATAGGTGTGCAGGGTAACCCCCATACGTTCTTCTTGACAGTATTTTTACTTATTTCCCAGGACCCACACGCTGCTCCCTCTTGATCCCGGCATGTTAAATAGTCCAGGTGCTTATCGCACTATTTGTACAAGATACGCCTTGACGTATCCATTCAGCTATAATAAAAATGATGTGTGGCCCGGTTTTTTTGGCTCTTACCCCTTATTCCATTTCATTTCGATCTGCTTATTAGCTACATCGGTACTCTTTTGTACGTTTCATATTCGCTAGGGGCTGCTTATCACCCCGCAATACGGCAGCAAAGACCGAACACTTCTTATATATAAGTTCGGCACCCCAAATTTAGCATTATATGCATTGGCTCCGAATCATGTCTTTGGTCAATAGTTGGGTTGCCCGGCTCCTGTGCTTGCTATCCTACGTTCCGCCCTATCGGCTAGGGTAGTAAAGGGAGAACTACTGCGATTGTGCCCTGGCCTTGACCGGATGAGCACCTTAGTAGAGAAAGCCGAAAACTGACTGTCATGATACATCGAGAGCCGGTTAGCTGTTCAAGGGTTACAAAATCATTGGAGATTTTTTCCGCATCACGCGAAGGATCGGCACTTCCCAATCAGATGCTGACAGCACCTTGGCTTGGACCAGGGGTTGCGCACTTGCTTAATTATAAAACTCCTATGGCAAAGTGAGGGTGTTTAAGCCGTATAGTATGATTGCCTTGTTCGTTGCGCTAAACAACTCCTTCAAGGACCATATAATTGGATCAAGATTGTTTAGATCCCATCCCGAACACCTCCGTACTAATTACGTGAGGGCAGAAGCCGACGACTGGCCAACCCTCAGATTGCATATAACACGGCCGCACAGGAGGAAACAATTTAAAGCATAACAAAATTACATTACAAAACAAAGCTTTGTCTTTATAATACAAGGCAAAGGACAACACGAATGTATTCATTCGAAAATAACATCCTGCGAACATTGAGCTACCACAAGTCGAAACCCTTCTATGACATCCGTAAAATATTTCTCGAGTGTGCGGTGCTCCTTGCCCTCCAGCGGCCCGCTGGCCACTTCCACAACGTTGATCTTCGCCCACCACATCTTGCAGCGAGCGAAGGCCATACGGGCGCCCTCAATACATGCAGAGCGCTTGACGACGTCCAGCCACGGACAGGCTTCCACCAGCCGCCTCACGAGTCCGAAGTAGCTGTCGGGTATAGCTTCGGCTGGCCATAGCCGGATTGTCAAATCCTTCATGGCTAGTTCGGCCACCCTGTGCAGCTCCACCAGCTGCTTCAGCTGATCGGTGAAGGACACGGGATGCTCCAGCGTCGCATACTGCGACCAGAATAGCTTCTTCGTAGAACCTCCTCCTTCGGCTCAGTAGAACGTTGCAGCGTTTGATACGTTGCGTGGTACATCCGCAAAAGCTCCTGGGGAACTCCGAACCCGGGTTAGTAAAAGGTACTGCCTCACCGCATACTTGCTTTGCATCTTAAAAGCCTTACCCGCCGTGATCTTCCTGGCCTCCTGGATCTCCTAGATGACGGCACGGGCCTCATTCCGTGCAGTTTCCGCACCCTGACGAGCTTTGGTGAGTTTTGCTTCCTGATCCGACGCATTATTCTCCAAGGTCTCACATTTTTTCATTACATCTTGGAGCTCCTGCTGGATTTCCTTGACACGGGCCTTGAGCTTCTTACGGGCGGCTTGCTGCTGGACAGCCTTCTCCTCGGCCTCGCCCAGGTCCTTCCTCAGGGCCTCGACCTCGGTCGCGGCCCCTGCATACATTTCGACATTACAGTCAATACACAGCGTCTCCGCTTTCCGAACACATAGCAAGACGTTACTTACCTTGCTTCTCCTGCAGCCGCACTCTAACCTCGCCAAGCTCGTTCTCGGTCCTCTCCAGCCTCTGCTTTAGTTCAGAGACTTCGACAGCATGAGAGGTCGTGGCCAATAGCGACGCCTGCTCATGCACACATATCGCGTTAGTTTCCTACACTAGAGGATTGATCCTCCGTCCAGTTCCTCTTACCGAGCACCGGACAGTGTCTCAGGGGCTACTGACTATAGGAGGTTTTTTCTCTGTCCCTTACCTCAAAACCTGTCAACAGGTTGCTGCAGGCTTCGTTCAGTCCACTCTTGGCGGACTGAACCTTCTCAATCACCGCGCTCATAAGAACACAGTGCTCGTCCATAATGGAGGCGCCTCGTAGCGCCTCCATCACGTTATCCGGCGCCCCTGGATGGACAGGGACCACCGGCGGAAGTGGTGCGCCCCCTCCTTCGAAGAGGGCTGCCCGCCCGACTCCGGAGCCATATGGGTCTCCGGAATCGTATTCAGCTGAGGGCCGAGCTGGGTGCGGCCTTCACCAGTCCCATGGGGATCGTTTCCTCCATGCATCCGGCAGTGGAGGCTTCGCCTCGTGGCCTCCCGGACAGCGTCCTGGGCTCCCCCCCCCCCCCCCCCCGGTTTGGATCGGCCCTCCGAGACAGCATTTCGGTGTCATCCCCGTTACCGGGGGAATAAGCAGGCAGTGGCGACTGGCTCGCCATCTCCGACGGAGCCAACGAACTTCCAGACGAGGATCGCTGGATTAGGTCGCAGGCCGGATTGCAATGGTACAGTTAACTACATCAAGATCATGGAGAGAAAGGGTTGGATGCGCGCATAAATAAGCCATATCACCTACAATGCGGTCTGGGGCTTAGTGCAGGGGCATTGTTCCGGACTACTATCAACGTCCCACGCGGTGTTGGCCGCCGGAACGCCCTTCCCCTTTTCGGGTGCCTCCGCCTCCAGATGCGCCGGAGCCGCCCTCTTCTTCTTCCTCTCCTCAGGGGGAAGATTGTTTTCTTCCTCCTCCTCCTCCTCTTCCTTGTCATTGTCCTCAGGGACAGAGGAATGAGTTCGTCGTCTTTGGACACTGCCTCCGAAATACCCTTACGATGGGGGCCACTCTTGGCCCCCTTTGCCTTCTTCTTGGCCTTCTTCTCCGGCGCCTTATGGCGCCGGCACTAGCATCTCCGCCAAGCGTGGGATGACTGGTTCTTCGGGCAACGAAGCCAGACACTGGATCCGCTTCGCTCTCTCCGTCCAGTCCTGAAAGAGCAGCAATAAAAGCTCAGACATCATCCTCGAAAAAATTAGGTTCAGGACTCATTCGAAATAACCTACTTTGCTGGCGGGGTGTGTATAATCGTGACCACAGTCTGAATCCGTGACCGGTGGTTTTTCATTGCCCTTGAAGAGCAATTTTCGTGCGCCTTCGTGCGTAGTCTCGAAGAGCCTCGCCAGGGTCCGGTGCTTCTTTGGATTGAACTCCCACAGCGGGTGGCTTCGGCGGTGTCATCGAAGGATCCGGCGAACTAACATCACCTGGATCACGTCAACCAGCTTGACGCTCTTGGTTACCATGCTTTGAACACGCGTCTACAGTGCTATCAGCTCGTCAGGAGAACACCAGTCCGGACTCTTCTCGACCCAGGAGGTGAGTTGCATAGGAGCACCGGAGCGGAATTCGGCAGCTCCGGCCCAGGTGTTGCCGCGTGGTTTTGTGATGTAGAACCACTGCTTCTGTCACTCCTTTACCGTATCCACGAAGGTTCCTTTGGGCCAAGAGACGTTGGACAATGTGCTCACCATTACCCCTCCGCACTCCGTGTGCTGGCCATCCACCACCTTCGGCTTCACGTTGAAGACTTTGAGCCACAGCCCATAGTGGGGTTGGATGCGGAGGAAGGCCTCGCACACGACGATAAACGCCGAGATGTTGAGGAAGGAATTTGGGGACAGATCATGGAAATCTACCCCATAGTAATACATTAACCCGCGGACGAAGGGGTGGAGTGGAAACCCTAGCCCGCGGAAGAAATGGGGGAGGAATACCACCCTCTCTATGGGCTCCGGCGTGGGGACGATTTGTCCCTTGGCTGACAGGCGGTGGACAATCTCCTTCGCCAAATATCTAGCCGCCCGGAGCTCAGTAATGTCCTCCTCCATGACGGGGGAGACCATCCATTTTCCCTGACCACCGGATTCGAACATGGTTGCTTGAGTGGAAAGGAGATGAAAACTTGCGCGCTGGAGCTCGAGATCAGGAAGGCGGAGACGGAGAGAAAGCGTGAGAAGAGGAAGAGGGGGTCATTATCCTCTTATAAAGGTAGTAAACATTAAACACCTCCTCGCTCACCTTAAGATTCGCCTATTCCCAAAGGCTGTGCAAACGGCACAGTTGGGTTACCCTTGCCCGCATTGATGAGAATCCCGCAATAAGGGGACACGATCTCTGCTTCGACAAGACGTGCCAATAGTGACCACGTCTCGAAACGTGGGACAAATGGTTCGAAATTGTGACCGAACGGACGTAATGCAGAAAGTTGTTAGCCGATGGAGCTCGTGTAAAATATATATATTCTCTCTGCGGTTGTGCATGGTGTTTAACAGGTCTGGATACAATCATCGCGTCCGAATACTACCTTGGAGCTCGGAAGAAGGGGAACCCACCTTGCAATGCTGAAGACAATCTGCGCGCCGAACTCCTCGTCATTGAAGCCAGGTTCAGGGGCTACTGAGGGAGTCCTGGACTAAGGGGCCCTCGGGCGTCCGGCCTGTTATCCATGGGTCAGACTGATGGGCTGTGAAGATACGAAGGTCGAAGACAATACCCGTGTCCGGATTGGACTCTACTTGGCATGAAAGGCAAGCTAGGTGACCTATTATGAAGATTCCCTCCTATGTAACCGATCTCATGTAACCCTAGATCTCTTTGGTGTCTATATAAACTGAAGAGAATAGTCCGGATAAGACAGATTCATTACCATATACTCATAGGCTAGACTTCTAGGGTTTAGCCATTACGATCTCGTGGTAGATCAACTCTTGTAAGACTCATATTCATCAAGATCAATCAAGCAGGAAGTAGGGTATTACCTCCATAGAGAGGGCCCGAACCTGGGTAAACATTGTGTCCCCCGTCTCATGTTACCATCGATCCTAGACGCACAGTTCGGGACCCCCTACCCGAGATCCGCCGGTTTTGACACCGACAGTGGCCGAACACGAGGAGTGAGGTGGTTGGCTGCGGGTGGATTTAGATCGGGAGGATCCGGAGGTAGGAGAAGACAGCAGCGGCGCCGACGGGACAAGAGGTCTAGGATCTAGGGTTTGTCCCAACTTGGAATGGGGTGGTCTATAAATAGGGAAATAAGGAGATTTGGGGTCTCCGATTTAGATCGGACGGCTCCGGGTCAACGGGATGGTCCAATGAGGAAACCGAAGATATTTGGGAGATGTTCGGGAAGAATCCAAGCGGTTCGGGTTCGGGGAAGCATTTGGACTTGCGCGAGGGGTTCGACGAAAGGCCATGGAGACAAGGGGGTTTGATGGGCTCAGAGAAGAGAGAGAGAAGAGAGCGGTTTGGTTGATCTGAGAGGAGGTTAAGAGAGACAAGGAAGAAGTGGCAACTATGAGCAGATGCAAGTTTTAAAAAATGACAGCAACGGAGTGCCGGTGCAATACGAATGATGCGATGATGAAATGCAACAAACAAATAAAACACACAGCGACAACGAAAAACATGGAAGGCATGTGGAGCGTCAGTCTCGGGTTGTTAAAATTTACTTGTGGCATACAAGTAGACAAGAGGAGACGTTTGGCAAGATAAGAAGAAATCTTCTTTCGAAATCATCGATAGCTTTTAGAAACTCATGCTCTTGCTCTAAATTTAGCTTCTCGAAGCGTAGCTTCTCATGAGTCCTTTGGAGCTCTCTATGATCCTCTAGAGTTGTTTCATGAGCTAACTTGTGAGTGTTTAATTCTTTAGTTAGACGCTCAATCCCCTTCTTATCATTGTCCTTTGTTTCATCTTGATTAGCATGATTACTAGCAGGTTCATCATAGTTTTCATCACTAGTGTTGTCAACAAGTAAATCATCATCACCTAGCAAATCATCTTCATTGAAATCAACACACTCGGGGTGTGATAGCTTAGGGCCTTTAGCCATGAAGCATCTTCCAATTCCTTCATTTGGTGAGACAAATATGTCGTAGGAGTTGGATGACACAAGTGCAAGACCGGCAACACCTTCATCTTGAGTATAGTCGGAGTCAGAGTGATAGCTTCTCTCGGGGTAGTTGTCGGAGTCAGAACCAGATACCCATTCACCAATGTGAGCTTCATGTCTTCGTCTTGTGTAGCTCTTTGGTGACTTGTCTTTCCTTTCTGAATCCTTGTTTCTACGAGAGGTTCTTCGTTCATAATGATCATATCTGCTCCTTCTCTCTTTTGGAGGTGAGTCATCTCTTCTACTCCTCCTTTTTGGTGAGTCTTCTCTTTTCTTGTAGGGAGCCGTATACTCATTTCAGTAGTGTCCGGGTCTTCCACAATTGTAGCAATCATGATCACAACTAGAAGATCTTTTGTCACTGTAGGACCTTGACTTGGATCTTCTCTCTTTGCTTCTATTCTTGTAGATCTTGTTGAAGTTCTTCACCATTAATCTCAATTCTTCATTAGAGACTTGCTTCTCACTTGATGTTGTAGGAGCATCGCTTGAAGCTTTATAAGCACCACTTGGCTTGTTGTGGAGCTCTTCGTTATCCTTGAGTGACATCTCATGAGCAACAATTCTACCAATGACTTCCGTGGGCTTGTGATCTTTGTAATTGGGCATCATTTGGATCAAGGTGCACACGGTGTCGTATTTTCCATCCAAGGCTCTTAGGATCTTCTTGATGATGAACTTGTCGGTCATCTCTTCACTTCCTAAGCCGGCAATCTCATTTGTGATGAGAGCAAGCCTAGAGTACATTTCGGCGACTTCTTCATCATCCTTCGTCTTGAACTTGTCAAGTTGACTTTGAATCACATCCGACTTGGATTCCTGGACGGACTCGGTACATTCATGCATATCAACCAAAGTATCCCAAATTTCCTTTGCATTCTCAAGGCGGCTGATTTTGTTCAATTTCTTGGGGCACAATCCATTGAAGAGAATATCTCAAGCTTGAGCATTTGTAACGCCCTCGATGCGGCTATATCTCCCACGTGTCGAAGCACGACTTAGAGGCATAACCGCATTGAAAGCAATGTCGCAAGTGAGGTAATCTTCACACAACCCATGTAATACATAAGGGAAAGAGATACATAGTTGGCTTACCATCGCCACTTCACGCAATACAGGAGTAAAGCACTACATCATACAGATACAACCAAGGTCCGACTATGGAACCAAAATAAAAGAAGACTACCCCAAATGCTACACAGATCCCCGATCGTCCCGACTGGGCTCCACTACTGATCAACTGAAATGAAACAACACAATGGACAAGATCTTCATCGAACTCCTCCTTGAGCTCGGATGCGACACCTGCACTGTTTCATCGGCACCTGCAAACTGGTTTTGGAAGTATCTGTGAGTCACGGGGACTCAGCAATCTCACACCCGCGAGATCAAGACTATTTAAGCTTAAAGGTAGGACAGGGTAGTGAGGTGGAGCTGCAGCAAGCGACTAGCATATATGGTGGCTAACATACGCAAAAGAGAGCGAGAAGAGAAGGCAAAAGCACGGTCGATGAACTATGATCAAGAAGTGATCCTAGAACAACCTACGTCAAGCATAACTCCAACACCGTGTTCACTTCCCGGACTCCGCCGAGAAGAGACCATCACGGTTACACACACGGTTGATGAGTTTTAATTAAGATCAACTTCGGGTTTTCTACAACCGGACATTAACAAATTCCCATCTGCCACATAACCGCGGGCACGGCTTTCGAAAGTTCAATCCCTGCAGGGGTGTCCCAACTTAGCCCATGATAAGCTCTCGCGATCAACGAAGGATATTCCTTCTCCCCGGGAAGACCCGATCAGTCTCGGAATCCCGGCTACAAGACATTTCGACAGTAATAAAACAAGTCCAGCAAAGCCGCCCGATGCGCCGACATCCTGATAGGAGCTGCACATATCTCGTTCTCAGGGCAACACCGGATGAGACAGGCTACGAGTAAAACCAGGCTTCGAGTTTTCCCGAGGTGGCCCCACAGGCGGCTCGGTTCGGACCAACACTTAGACAAGCATTGGCCCGGGGGGCTAAAATAAGATGACCCTCGGGCTGGCCGACCCAAGGGAAAGGGATAGGTGGTAGGCAAATGGTAAAACCAATGTTGGGCCTTGCTGGAGGAGTCTTATTCAAAGCGAACTGTCAAGGGGGTCCCATAAATCACCCGACCGCGTTAGGGACGCAAAATCCGGGAATATAACACCGATATGACGGATACTAGGGCGGCAAGAGTGGAACAAAACACCAGGCATAAGGCCGAGCCTTCCACCCTTTACCAAGTATATAGATGCGTTAATTAAATAAGATATATTGTGATATCCCAACAAGTAAACATGTTCCAACAAGGAACAACATCTTCATGTTCCAACAAGGAACAAACTTCATCTTCACCTGCAACTAACAACGCTATAAGAGGGGCTGAGCAAAGCGGTAACATAGCCAAACAACGGTTTGCTAGGACAAGGTGGGTTAGAGGCTTGGTTAACAATATGGGAGGCATGATAAGCAAGTGGTAGGTATCGCAGCATAGGCATAGCAAAAGAGCGAGCAACTAGCAAGCAAAGATAGGAGTGATTTCGAGGGTATGGTCATCTTGCCTGAGATCCCGCTAGGAAGAAGAACGAGTCCATGAAGAAGACAAACGGACGTAGTCGAACAAATCCTCACAACTCCGGAACAAAACCGAAGCTAACGAGAGAAGCAACCCGGAAAGAAACAAACAACATAGTAAACAACCACCACATACTTGCATGATGCACAAACAAGTATGATGCATGTCCGGTTTAAATATGCATGGCATGGTAATATGCAATAAACAAAGCTACAAGTTAAATGGAGCCCAATATGCAACGAGGTGCATATTGCCAAAACACCACAACAATTATTTAGTTCTCTCCCGTTATGTACCCAACAATATTAAATGTTGTTAAACATGGCAAGAGGTGAAGCATAATAAAACTATCTATTTAGGCAAGTTTAAATGAGGCCGGAACAACAAACAACAAGTCCGGTAAATCCCCATATGTCATTTAGCAATTTAATGCAAGCAACAATTTTAAGCAATTTAAATGTTGTTATCATGATGCGGATGACTTATACAAGTTTATGCATTTTTTAATGAAAACGTTGACATGAGCATGTTATGAAGCATTTGTCACCGTGGTGGAAGAAAGGGGTGCCACGGTAACGACAACGGAAATGGTGCCACGGCAACTTCCGGTTCCGTTAACTCGATTGAGATGCCGGTGCAAAAGAAAGTGTGACGGAAGCGAGTTAAGCAAGATGGTGGGGTGTTCCCGGTTACCGGGTTCCCACGAGACGATGGCATGGCAACGAGGAGAAACATGCAAGCGACAATTTCGGACACAGTGCAAACACGGGCATCTCATAAAACACACATGCATTCGTTCGCGGGCGGTCGTTTCGGAGTTATACCTTTGAAGCGTGCATTTTCGGGGCGGATCGAGTTCGACGGAGTGGAAGTAGTCGTTCTCGCGACGGTAGGGGTCCACGTTTCGAAGAGGAAGTAGTTGTTCATGTTCCGAAGAAGTTCGGGTCACGACAAGGAACTTGACGTCCACGGGGTCTTCGCGGGTCGACGGTAGTGGTACACGCGACGTCGGGTACTAGTCGGACCGGTCTTGGCGATGTAGATGTACTTGTCGGGGAACTTGTCACATCATCGGGTGTAGTTGTTCATGAGGGTCTTGATGAATCCGAAGGTACTTGGAGATCCAAAATTGCTCCTGTAGACGAACTTGAGGTACTCCGGGGCAGA
The DNA here is from genome assembly GCA_032464435.1 of Aegilops umbellulata. Classification (NCBI taxonomy): domain Eukaryota; kingdom Viridiplantae; phylum Streptophyta; class Magnoliopsida; order Poales; family Poaceae; genus Aegilops; species Aegilops umbellulata. The sequence goes on along the minus strand of CP136058.1, from coordinate 149,971,384 downwards.
GGTTGCGACGTTGCAACGATGGTCTCGACGCATCCAGGACGAAACAAAGCCAAGTGGCCTCGGGCATCGCAGGTCGAAGCAGCAGTCGTACTCATCCTCCCGCGAGCAGAGACGAGGGCACCATGAAGACCTACGAGAAGCAGCAACAGCAAGGGCGTCGGGGAGGCCTAGCACGGCGCCGGAGACGGAAACGGGTGGAAAACAAGGTTCCCCGGCAGCAGGGACGGCATCTGGCGATCCCTGGCCCGGTGGCTCGAAGCAGGGGCGCGGGGGCGCTCGAGGCAGGGCCGGAACCTGCCGGTGGCGACGCGAGAGGAACCGGGCGGAGGAGACCCGAGGCGGCGGGATGGCGAGGTGGCCGGGTGGCGGCGACGGGCGGCGCCGGGAAGAGCAGCTGCAGTAGGGCGTGGGGGAGGAGCTGCAGGGGAGCGGCCGGAGATGCGCGACGCGGCTCCGCTGGCCCATGGCAGGAGGAGCTACGAGGAGGAGAAGGAGGCGCCCGACAGCGGCGAGCCGAAGGACGGTGGGGACAAGGGAGCTCCTCTCCCTGGTGCGGGGAGGGAGACAAGTGGAGGGGAAAGGGAATCGAGCCGGGGGATCGGGCGCTGGGGCTCTCGCCTGGCGGCGCTCGAACGGGAGACGAGGGAGAGATGCGTGAGGCTAGGGTTAGGAGGGACTGGTGGGGGCGGCTGGGCCTTGCCAAAAGGGTTGGTAGCTGGGCTGCAAGGTTGGGCTCTCTCTCTCTCTCTAAAGAAAAATAAAAACAAAACAGAGAAATAAGAGAAAGAAAAAGAGAGAAGAGAAGGTTAGAGGAAGAATTTGGGCATGGGGTTAATTTTCTTGGACTCACAAAAATCTGCTTGGTCCGAGAAAATTAGAAAGGTCTAGATCGAACAATAAGAATTCAAACTCATTTGAATTTGATTCAAATGGGTTTGAACTAGGACGAGGTTTGGTGTAGCCAAAAATGTTGAGAATTTGGTAGAGCTCCGGAAAAAGGATGAAAGAATAAAAGACAAGGTTAGAGGTCGAGAGTTGTGATAACAAAGGCATTGGGATTATTTTGCAAGTGGGTTATGGTTAATTCCAAATAAATGGAACAATTTAATATAGCTCCCAAATATTGGGAGGATATGTTATAAAGAGAAGTCACCCTTCCCTCGATTTAAATAGATCAACCATCTATGCAATTTATTAGTTGAGTAGAGATGCAAAGGCTAATGACATGATGGCATGATGACATGATGCAATGCAAAAATAAAAGAGCAAGCACAAAAGAAACACACGGCGAAACTCGGAATAGCTGGAAGTCTTCTGGAGCGTCGGTCTCGGGGCGTTACAACACTCCACCACTACGAGAGGATCTCGTCCCGAGATCTAGAATGGCACCGGAGGGAAAACGGAAGATAAAGAGGAGAGGTAAAACTAAGTTGCTTCTTTGGCAAACTAGTGAAACCAAAGAACTTTGAGAGGTCGCAAAGCTTGAAGAAAAGACACGACGGAGGTGAACAAAATCTAAAGCACTCCGTTCAGCAAGAGGAACAAGGAACATGTAACGCCCCGGATCCGATGCGCCAGGTGTCCGCCAGTTATTTGCCGTCGTTGCTATGTCATGTGCTTGAGTGTTGCACTTTGCCATGTCATCATCTGCATTTCATATCATGTCATCATGTGCGTCGCATTTGCATACGTGTTCGTCTTATGCATCCGAGCTTTTTCCCCGTTGTCCGTTTTGCAATCCGGCGCTCCTATGTTCCCCGGCGTCCTCTTTTACCTTTTTCCGTGTGCGGGTATTAAACCTTCTCGGAATGGACCAAGGCTTGACATGTGGCCTTGGTATAGCACCGGTAGACCGCCTGTCAAGTTTCGGGTCAATCGGAGGTCATTTGATACTCCAACGGTTAACCGGGTATCCGCAAAGGCCTCTTTTGGTGCAGCCCAACACCCCCTTCAAAGTGGCCCAAAACCCACCTAAGTCACTCCTATCCTCTCGGTCCTTCGATCACGATCGCGTGGCCGAAAACCGCACTCCATTTAGAGCTTCCTAGCCCCCTCTACCTATATATATGTGCTCCCCTCGGATTTTTCGGGCAGATGAAACCCTAAATTCCTCTCCGCGCCGCGCCGGACATGTCCGCGCCCGCCGGACGAAATCCCGCCACATCGCCCGGGCCAATCGGGGCTCGCCACGTCAGCGCCCGCGCCGCCCTCAGCCACTCACGCCGCGACACCTCAGCGCCGCGCCTCCCCTCCTCTCTCCTCCGCCGCCGCGGCCCGCGGGGCCCGAGGCCGGCCCGCGCGGGCCCGAGATCCGCCGCCGCCCGCGGCTGCCGCCCGCATCCATCGCCCGCAGGCGCCGCCCGAGCCCCGCCTCCTCGCGCCTCATCGCCGGCCGCCACCGCCCGCCCGTTCGCCGCCCCTACTGCGCGCCCCCGCGCCTCCCCGCTCGCCGCCGCTCCCGCGCGCATCCGTCGTGCGCCGCCGCCCTCTGCCCCGCACCGACGCGCTACCCCGCCGCCTCGCCGCTGGTGCGCCTCGCCGCGCCGCCCCGGAGGACCTCGCCGGAGGCCGCGCCGCTCCGCCTCCTCGCGGTCGTTCGCGCCTCCCGCCGGCCGGATCCGGCGAGATCCGGCCCGGATCCGCCTCCTCCCGGCCTCCCCGACCTCTCCCGCGGCCCCGGCCATCTTCCTCGTCTTCTTCGGCGAAGTTCCGGCGAGTTCCCGGCCGCCTCGGCATCCGTGCCCGCGGGTTGACTTTCTTCCCCCTCTAAATTTTGCCCGTCCCCGACATTTGGACATTATCATGCCAGGTTCATCACATCATAACTTTGCACACGTAGCTTCGTTTCCGGCGTACAATATGTCAAATTGTTCGCCTCGACGAGTACATGATTTCATCTCATTGCATCATTTTCATTTGAGGTCATCTTGATGCCCGAAATGCTGTTAGAAGAGGGCTATGTGATGTTAGTTTCTGATTCTTAGCAGAACATGCACTTTTATCTTTTTGCCATGATTGATGTGTGCATCCTATGAAGTTGAGTCCTGCATGTGTTTTGTAATATGACATGCCTTCTTTCCATATAATTATGCCATGTATTTTTGTGATCTTTGTGGTGACTAGCACAAGCATGCAAACTAGGGTACTTGATGTTGCTGATTTCAGAGACAGTAATTTCACTAAGTCCCTGCCTGCGGTTATTTTTATGCCATGTGTTTATGTTGTTTCAGAGAGATCTATGCCTCTTTTGAGCATGATCAGTAAGAGTGTTTTAAGCATATGGATTTTCTCTATCCATCCATGCCTTTGTTTGTATTTATGGAGTGCCATAGCTTGAGTCAATCGAGCTCTACTTTTGCCATAAAATGTTGCTGGCAGATTGTTTACATGTTATTCGATTTTGCCAAGCTTGGTGTAGTTGATCCTTGCATGCTATGATGTTGTTCTTGCCATGTCTAGATTCTATGTCATGTCTTCTTGATGGATGTATGCTTAGTTTATCATGCAATGCTCTGTAGTGAGTGCATCGAGCTCACAAACATGCCTACTTGTTATCTGTTGTTGACATGTCTAGTTTTCTGCAAAGTCTGAAACCTGTAACGAAACTTGCTTAATTGACATGGGTGTTATTATATTTTCTGTCCCATTTTGGCTTATGGTCAGTAAGGGACTTTTGTTAATTGCTTTGGGTAGATTCATTCCATGCCTTGCTTTGCTATGTCCTGATCCCGTACCATGTTGTTTCATTGCTCTAAACATGTCATCCTGCTGTTAATTTCTGGCATGATAGTATTTTCACCGTCTGTGAACCTGTTATCTTTTGCACTTTCGCCATGCTTGTTTGAACCTGTTGTGGTGTGATTTAGCCGTAGCTCAGTGTTCATCTTTTGTCAAGCATCTTGAGTAGATTACTTTAATATGCTTTGTTGATATGTTTGGGTGCAGTAGCTTAATTTGTTGTTGCTTGCTAAGTAGCATCATGCTGTTAATGGCAGATTATTGTCATTCTTGTTTTGCTTGTCATTTGCAAACCGTGCATCCGATTCCGGTGATCTTTATAACGATTTCAACCGAAATCAACTCACCTTTCTAGTGGTATACTTGGTTTGCCAAGATTATGCCTGGTTCATCTTTTCCCTTCCCGAGCATGCATATGCATTGCATACCACATGTCGCATATCACGCCATGTTTATGTGATGGTTGTTTACTTTGTTGTTTGTTTCTTTCTTTCTGAGTTGCTTCTCTCGTTAGCTTCGGTTTCGTTCCGGAGTTGTGAGAATTCGTTCGTCTTCGTCCGTTTGTCTTCTTCATGGACTCGTTCTTCTTCCTTGCGGGATCTCAGTCAAGATGACCATACCCTCGAAATCACTTCTATCTTTGCTTGCTAGATTGCTCGCTCTTTTGCTATGCCTATGCTGCGATACCTACCACTTGCTTATCATGCCTCCCATATTGTTAAACCAAGCCTCTAACCCACCTTGTCCCAGCAAACCGTTGTTTGGCTATGTTACCGCTTTGCTCAGCCCCTCTTATAGCGTTGTTAGTTGCAGGTGAAGATGAAGTTTGTTCCTTGTTGGAACATGGACTTGTTGTTCCTTGTTGGAACATGTTTACTTGTTGGGATATCACAATATATCTTATTTAATTAATGCATCTATATACTTGGTAAAGGGTGGAAGGCTCGGCCTTATGCCTGGTGTTTTGTTCCACTCTTGCCGCCCTAGTTTTCCGTCATATCGGTGTTATGTTCCCGGATTTTGCGTCCCTAACGCGGTCGAGTGATTTATGGGACCCCCTTGACAATTCGCTTTGAATAAGACTCTTCCAGCCAGGCCCAACCTTGGTTTTACCATTTTACTACCACCTATCCCTTTCCCTTGGGTCTGATCAACCCGAGGGTCATCTTTATTTAGCCCCCCCCCGGGGGCCAATGCTTGTCTAAGTGTTGGTCCAAACTAGAGCCACTTGCGGTGCCGCCCTGGGGCAACTTGGGGTATCGTCGGTTGCCGTACGTACTGCTCATCCGGTGTTGCCCTGAGAACGAGATATGTGCAGCTCCTATCAGGATGTCGGCGCATCAGGCGGTTTTGCTGGACTTGTTTTATTACTGTCGAAATGTCTTGTAGCCGGGATTCCGAGACTGATCGGGTCTTCCCGGGGAGAAGGAGTATCCTTCGTTGATCGCGAGAGCTTATCATGGGCTAAGTTGGGACACCCCTGCAGGGTTTGAACTTTCAAAAGCCGTGCCCGCGGTTATGTGGCAGATGGGAATTTGTTAATGTCCGGTTGTAGAAAACCCGAAGTTGATCTTAACTAAAATACACCAACCGCGTGTGTAACCGTGATGGTCTCTTCTCGGCGGGGTCCGGGAAGTGAACACGGTTGTTGGAGTTATGTTTGACGTAAGTAGTTCAGGATCACTTATTGATCATAGTTGTTCGACCATGCTTTTGCCTTCTCTTCCCGCTCTCATTTGCGTATGTTAGCCACCATATATGCTAGTCGCTTGCTGCAGCTCCACCTCATACCTTTACCCTACATATAAGCTTAAATAGTCTTGATCTCGCGGGTGTGAGATTGCTGAGTCCCCGTGACTCACCAGATACTTCCTAAACCAGTTTGCAGGTGCCGCTGAGACCGTGTAGGTGACGCACCCGAGCTCAAGGAGGAGCTCGATGAAGATCTTGTCCTTTATGTTGTTTCGTTCTAGTCGATCAGTAGTGGAGCCCAGTTGGGGTCGATCGTGGACCTTTGTCGCTTTTGGGGTTTCTTCTTTTATTTTGGCTCCGTAGTTGGGCCCTGATTGTATCTGTATGATGTAATGTTTTATTCATGTACTTGTGTGAAGTGGCGATTGTAAGCCAACTATGTATCTTTTTCCCTTATGTATTACATGGGTTGTGTTAAGATTACCTCACTTGCGACATTGCTTTCAATGCGGTTATGCCTCTAAGTCGTGCTTCGACACGTGGGAGATATAGCCGCATCGAGGGCGTTACAAGTTGGTATTCAGAGCCTTCCCCGACCTTAGGAGCCCCCACTGATTGATCGTTTCTAGCGGCCGAGTTGTGTCTAGAAAAATGTTTTGAGTTATTTAGGAATTATGTATCGGAGAGTTTAGGAATTCTTTTTACTTCCCAGTCCCTTCGTCGCTCTGGTGAGGTATCCTGACGTAGAGTTTTGACTTTCCTCTCCTCAAATTTCACTAAAAAAAATTTTAGGATCACGCGGGTATCTTAGAATCGTTCCGATGGTTTTATGATGACAACATTGTCTTGGTTGCCTCCCGTCAGCAGGGGTTTTAGTGGAGGTGTCCCGGGGAGTTGAGCTCCGAGGTGTTGTCGTCATAATTTTATCGTTGCAGTTCTGGAATACCTGAGTTTAGTATGCCGACATCAAAAAACTCTTTTGTACAGTTGTTGGTGAGATAACCCTGATAGCCCAGTACTGAGGCGAGTGCGGGAGTATTGCCATGACTCGTATAACGGATGCTTTTCGAAGGTTGAGGTAGATGATTCCCGAGGGTTTCTTGGTTATGTGTTGAAGGATGGATACAGCTGGATCTAGGTATTGTTAGTTTGGGTGATATATTTTGTGTCCCCTGTATCCCCAACACCTGATTGCATAACCAGAAAGTTTCGGGAGTTTATAAGTGGGAATTCAAGTATCTCGTAGGATATCTTTCCAACAGACACATGATACGATATGGGATCTATCATATGTTTGTTTCCGGCTTATTCCGCAAGCCAATCCTTTGTTTTTGATTTGTTTTGTGGTATTCGAGTTGCTTCAATGTCAAGTGTTGATTCCATACCTTCCCTAAGCGGTGTTCTCATATTGCTATGTGAATACCAACCCTTCATGATAACTGAGAGTGCCATGTCAATCCTTTTTCAACCGGTGTGTCCCTCTTCAAGTGGATCCGATCACTTCAACATTCGCAAGATCAATTACTAGTTCTTCTCAACGGTGTTTGCTTCATCCGCTCCAAGTTATCTTTGTTTTCCCGCCCTCCCACCCTTTTTCTTCAAGGACTCAGATTTCTTAACCAAGTATCCATCTTATAGATGGGAAGTCTCTCCATTCTTTTCCGTCAATGTTCTTATCCGGTGATTTCCATGAAGATGCTAACGGAGCCTCAAGTTTATAATTATTTGTTCTTTTATCTTCCCCGGTGTGTTCAATGCAATCTTTCGATGGTGATCACATCTTTTCCTTGTTTCAATATTTTCTCGTACCGGTGTACCTATTAATCATTCACTTCTCGTTATTCAATTGTTCCGGAGTGATGAAGATATCTCAGAAGATTCAAGTTTTCCATTCTCAATTCACTCAAGTTCTTTTTGAGGATGTTATCTCATTCAAGCCATTTAAATCAACCGGTGCAATCTCTTTTCAAGTAATCGTTCAACGGTGTTTCTTTTGAGTGGGCCCTAACCCACAGGTCTTTTTCCAGGATCTTACCTGGCTCTTCTAATCCTTTTCGAAGTTATTCCCAAATTCTTTTCAAAGTTTGATGTAAGAATGTATTCCATCAGTCATATGTCTTTCTCCAAGATCTTTCAATTTCTTTTCATTATTGGTTCAACATTTCAAATTCTCATTCCGGAGTGCCTCAACAATTCATGGTGGTGTTTTCTCATCGTCATTCTCCGCATTTCAAGACCGAAGAAGAGTTTCTCTTAAATCTTGCTCCATTCTCTTCAAGATTCGTGGTTCTAGCTTGATGCCATCCTCTCATAATTGTTTTCGATTGTGAGAATTCTTTTCACCCATCCGGAGCAATTCAGGAGTTTTTCAGTTTGATTCTCCAGAGCCATCATCTCAATATTATTCATTCTCAGCTTTCAGCTCTCGTTCTCCAAATCTTACCGGTGCAACATTCAAATATCCTCTAATCAGTTCATGATCTCTTCGTTCCCTTGTATCTAAATTCTCTCAAGTATCTTCATTCGTTTTCCAATTCTTTCCGGTGAATTGTGCCTTTGCTACTTTCATTTCCAATCCTTACGGTGGTTCGTCCAACATTCCTCTTCCATCGTTATCATATCAATGCATTTGTGCTTTCCAAATCCTACCGGTGGTTCATTGAAGACCTTCCCAAGTTGCGTTATATCTCTCCCAATCCCTTCTACGAGAATAAGTAGTATGCCAAATCCATTGCTTGTCATCAATTTAATTGATGAAGGATGAGTATAGTGTAATTCTTATTCTTGTTTCATCGAGTAAATTCAATTCGTTATTCCGGAGGTTCATCAAAATTCTTGATTTCAATTGTTTCATCTTGTCTTCCTTGGAGTTCCAAGCTCTCGCAATTATATCACCACGGAGATCCATCTAATCATTGCAAGGCTTCACCTTGTGTTCTACTTCTCTCTCTTTCTATCATCCTTGTTTTACTGGAGTTCTTCATCGAAGGTTCACATGGTGCTTCGTCAAGGATTCTTTTCATTCTTCAATTGTTCTTCAAGATTTCTCTCGAAGTTAAGATCCGCCAAGCTATACTCTAAAATAAACATGGTGTTCAACACATGTCTTGTTTTAAGGAGTTCAAGTATTCTTTATCTTGCATTTTAAAGTGCAATTCTTTCAACCGTATCATTCGAGGTGGTATTATGTCATTTTTGATAATTTGAGTTCATGTCTCATGATTCACATGTTGTTAAGAATGAGATATTTAAATCCATCATTTTCTCTTCGTTCAAGGGATTTTTTTCAACCAATCTATCTCTCCGTTGGAGTCATTTTGTGTCATATTTCACCTAAAGCTTTCTCAAAGGATTGTTGCTATTTATGGTGCTTATAAATGACCCAAGTTCTTCATTTGTCCTCCCGGGGAAATAAGTTTCTCGTCTCCTTGTTGATATCAATCCAATCGTTTGTTTCCATTGGTGGCAGAATTTCACCTCATAATTTTGAGATGTTCGCCATAAGCCCACTACAAGTTTGTTCTCTTCGTTGTTGGTTTTCCAACAATTCTGTTCAATCCTTCTTTTTTTTAAGGAGGCTCTTTCAAATTCAATTGTGATAGAAGTTGTCATTTTCTTCTCCATTCTGTTATTCCAATGATCTATCTTCTATTTCTTCTTCCGGAGGCATTGTGATGTTGTTCCCTTCACTCTTCTTCTCGAATGGTGAGGATCATGTTCTTTGCTTTTGCTTATCCATTCAACCGGAGTGTTGTGCTCTCATCCAAGTTCTTTCATCCTATCAAGTTTTGCCCTCCTTCTCAACCGGAGTGCTGTCTGAAATCTTTCTTACCCCTTGTGCCATTCTTTCTTTTGTTCCGGAGGCAGTGTGTTGTTGTTTTCGTCAAGTATCCCCTCATCTTGTCAAGTTCATGTTCTATTCCCTTCCATTTTCAGTCGGAGTGCTGCCCAAATCATGTCATTCTTATTCCTTCTCTATCTTGTTTAACCGAAGTGGTTTCAATATCTATCTTATCACTAAACCGCTGGGTTCTCGTCGTATTCTGTGTTCCTCTTATCTAACGGAGTGTTTTCAAATTCGTTCAACTTTGTTGTATTCGTTCTTTCAACCTTTTAACCTCTCAAGGTTCTTTGGTTTCACTCTTTTGTCAAAGAAGCAACTTAGTTTTACCTCTTCTCTTTCTCTTCCGTTTTCCCCTCCGGTGCCATTCTAGATCTCGGGACGAGATCCTCTCGTAGTGGTGGAGTGTTGTAACGCCCCGGATCCGATGCGCCAGGTGTCCGCCAGTTATTTGCCGTCGTTGCCATGTCATGTGCTTGAGTGTTGCACTTTGCCATGTCATCATATGCATTTCATATCATGTCATCATGTGCGTCGCATTTGCATACGTGTTCGTCTTATGCATCCGAGCTTTTTCCCCGTTGTCCGTTTTGCAATCCGGCGCTCCTATGTTCCCCGGTGTCCTCTTTTACCTTTTTCCGTGTGCGGGTATTAAACCTTCTCGGAATGGACCAAGGCTTGACGTGTGGCCTTGGTATAGCACCGGTAGACCGCCTGTCAAGTTTCGGGTCAATCGGAGGTCGTTTGATACTCCAACGGTTAACTAGGTATCCGCAAAGGCCTCTTTTGGTGCAGCCCAACACCCCCTTCAAAGTGGCCCAAAACCCACCTAAGTCACTCCTATCCTCTCGGTCGTTCGATCACGATCGCGTGGCCGAAAACCGCACTCCATTTGGAGCTTCCTAGCCCCCTCTACCTATATATATGTGCTCCCCTCGGATTTTTCGGGCAGATGAAACCATAAATTCCTCTCCGCGCCGCGCCGGACATGTCCGCGCCCGCTGGACGAAATCCCGCCACGTCGCCCGGGCCAATCGGGGCTCGCCACGTCAGCGCCCGCGCCGCCCTCAGCCACTCACGCCGCGACACCTCAGCGCCGTGCCTCCCCTCCTCTCTCCTCCGCCGCCACGGCCCGCAGGGCCCGAGGCCGGCCCACCCGGGCCCGAGATCTGCCGCCGTCCGCGGCTGCCGCCCGCACCCGCCGCCCGCAGGCGCCGCCCGAGCCCCGCCTCCTCGCGCCTCGTCGCCGGCCGCCAGCGCCCGCCCGTTCGACGCCCCTGCTGCGCGCCCCCGCGCCTCCCCGCTCGCCGCTGCTCCCGCGCGCATCCCGCCGTGCGCCGCCGCCCTCTGCCCCGCACCGGCGCGCTGCCCCGCCGCCTCGCCGCTGGTGCGCCTCGCCGCGCCGCCCCGGAGGACCTCGCCGGAGGCCGCGCCGCTCCGCCTCCTCGCGGTCGTCCGCGCCTCCCGCCGGCCGGATCCGGCGAGATCCGGCCCGGATCCGCCTCCTCCCGGCCTCCCCGACCTCTCACGCGGCCCCGGCCATCTTCCTCGTCTTCTCCGGCAAAGTTCCGGCGAGTTCCCGGCCGCCTCGGCATCCGTGCCCGCGGGTTGACTTTCTTCCCCCTCTAAATTTTGCCCAAGTCCCTGACATTTGGACATTATCATGCCATGTTCATTGCATCATAACTTTGCACCCGTAGCTCCGTTTCGGGCGTATAATATGGCGAATTGTTCGCCTCGACGAGTACATCATTTAATATTATTGCATCATTTTCATTTGAGGTCATCTTGATTCCCGAAATGCTGTTAGAAGAGGGCTATGTGATGTTAGTTTCTGATTCTTAGCAGAACATGCACTTTTATCGTTTTTGCCATGATTGATGTGTGCATCCTATGAAGTTGAGTCCTGCATGTGTTTTGTAATATGGCATGCCATCTTTCCATAGAATTATGCCGTGTATTTTTATGATCTTTGTGGTGACTAGCACAAGCATGCAAACTAGGGTACTTGATGTTGTTGATTTCAGAGACACAGTAATTTCACTAAGTCCCTGCCTGCGGTTATTTTTATGCCATGTGTTTATGTTGTTTCAGAGAGATCTATGCCTCTTTTGAGCATGATCAGTAAGAGTGTTTTAAGCATATGGATTTTCTCTATCCATCCATGCCTTTGTTTGTATTTATGGAGTGCCATAGCTTGAGTCAATCGAGCTCTACTTTTGCCATAAAATGTTGCTGGCAGATTGTTTACATGTTATTCGATTTTGCCAAGCTTGGTGTAGTTGATCCTTGCATGCTATGATGTTGTTCTTGCCATGTCTAGATTCTATGTCATGTCTTCTTGATGGATGTATGCTTAGTTTATCATGCAATGCTCTGTAGTGAGTGCATCGAGCTCACAAACATGCCTACTTGTTATCTGTTGTTGACATGTCTAGTTTTCTGCAAAGTCTGAAACCTGTAACGAAACTTGCTTAATTGACATGGGTGTTATTATATTTTCTGTCCCATTTTGGCTTATGGTCAGTAAGGGACTTTTGTTAATTGCTTTGGGTAGATTCATTCCATGCCTTGCTTTGCTATGTCCTGATCCCGTACCATGTTGTTTCATTGCTCTAAACATGTCATCCTGCTGTTAATTTCTGGCATGATAGTATTTTCACCGTCTGTGAACCTGTTATCTTTTGCACTTTCGCCATGCTTGTTTGAACCTGTTGTGGTGTGATTTAGCCGTAGCTCAGTGTTCATCTTTTGTCAAGCATCTTGAGTAGATTACTTTAATATGCTTTGTTGATATGTTTGGGTGCAGTAGCTTAATTTGTTGTTGCTTGCTAAGTAGCATCATGCTGTTAATGGCAGATTATTGTCATTCTTGTTTTGCTTGTCATTTGCAAACCGTGCATCCGATTCCGGTGATCTTTATAACGATTTCAACCGAAATCAACTCACCTTTCTAGTGGTATACTTGGTTTGCCAAGATTATGCCTGGTTCATCTTTTCCCTTCCCGAGCATGCATATGCATTGCATACCACATCTCGCATATCACGCCATGTTTATGTGATGGTTGTTTACTTTGTTGTTTGTTTGTTTCTTTCTGAGTTGCTTCTCTCGTTAGCTTCGGTTTCGTTCCGGAGTTGTGAGAATTCGTTCGTCTTCGTCCGTTTGTCTTCTTCATGGACTCGTTCTTCTTCCTTGCGGGATCTCAGTCAAGATGACCATACCCTCGAAATCACTTCTATCTTTGCTTGCTAGATTGCTCGCTCTTTTGCTATGCCTATGCTGCGATACCTACCACTTGCTTATCATGCCTCCCATATTGTTAAACCAAGCCTCTAACCCACCTTGTCCCAGCAAACCGTTGTTTGGCTATGTTACCGCTTTGCTCAGCCCCTCTTATAGCGTTGTTAGTTGCAGGTGAAGATGAAGTTTGTTCCTTGTTGGAACATGGACTTGTTGTTCCTTTTTGGAACATGTTTACTTGTTGGGATATCACAATATATCTTATTTAATTAATGCATCTATATACTTGGTAAAGGGTGGAAGGCTCAGCCTTATGCCTGGTGTTTTGTTCCACTCTTGCCGCCCTAGTTTTCCGTCATATCGGTGTTATGTTCCCGGATTTTGCGTCCCTAACGCTGTCGGGTGATTTATGGGACCCCCTTGACAGTTCGCTTTGAATAAGACTCTTCCAGCAAGGCCCAACCTTGGTTTTACCATTTTACTACCACCTATCCCATTCCCTTGGGTCTGATCAACCCGAGGGTCATCTTTATTTAGCCCCCCCCCCCCCGGGCCAATGCTTGTCTAAGTGTTGGTCCAAACTAGAGCCACTTGCGGTGCCGCCCCGGGGCAACTTGGGGTATCGTCGGTTGCCGTACGTACTGCTCATCCGGTGTTGCCCTGAGAACGAGATATGTGCAGCTACTATCAGGATGTCGGCGCATCAGGCGGTTTTGCTGGACTTGTTTTATTACTGTCGAAATGTCTTGTAGCCGGGATTCCGAGACTGATCGGGTCTTCCCGGGGAGAAGGAGTATCCTTCGTTGATCGCGAGAGCTTATCATGGGCTAAGTTGGGACACCCCTGCAGGGTTTGAACTTTCAAAAGCCGTGCCCGCGGTTATGTGGCAGATGGGAATTTGTTAATGTCCGGTTGTAGAAAACCCGAAGTTGATCTTAACTAAAATACACCAACCGCGTGTGTAACCGTGATGGTCTCTTCTCGGCGGGGTCCGGGAAGTGAACACGGTTGTTGGAGTTATGTTTGACGTAAGTAGTTCAGGATCACTTATTGATCATAGTTGTTCGGCCGTGCTTTTGCCTTCTCTTCCCGCTCTCATTTGCGTATGTTAGCCACCATATATGCTAGTCGCTTGCTGCAGCTCCACCTCATACCGTTACCCTACATATAAGCTTAAATAGTCTTGATCTCGCGGGTGTGAGATTGCTGAGTCCCCGTGACTCACCAGATACTTCCTAAACCAGTTTGCAGGTGCCGCTGAGACCGTGTAGGTGACGCACCCGAGCTCAAGGAGGAGCTCGATGAAGATCTTGTCCTTTATGTTGTTTCGTTCTAGTCGATCAGTAGTGGAGCCCAGTTGGGGTCGATCGTGGACCTTTGTCGCTTTTGGGGTTTCTTCTTTTATTTTGGCTCCGTAGTTGGGCCCTGATTGTATCTGTATGATGTAATGTTTTATTCATGTACTTGTGTGAAGTGGCGATTGTAAGCCAACTATGTATCTTTTTCCCTTATGTATTACATGGGTTGTGTGAAGATTACCTCACTTGCGACATTGCTTTCAATGCGGTTATGCCTCTAAGTCGTGCTTCGACACGTGGGAGATATAGCCGCATCGAGGGCGTTACAAGTTGGTATTCAGAGCCTTCCCCGACCTTAGGAGCCCCCACTGATTGATCGTTTTTAGCGGCCGAGTTGTGTCTAGAAAAATGTTTTGAGTTATTTAGGAATTATGTATCGGAGAGTTTAGGAATTCTTTTTACTTCCCAGTCCCTTCGTCGCTCTGGTGAGGTATCCTGACGTAGAGTTTTGACTTTCCTCTCCTCAAATTTCACTAAAAAAAAATTAGGATCACGCGGGTATCTTAGAATCGTTCCGATGGTTTTATGATGACAACATTGTCTTGGTTGCCTCCCGTCAGCAGGGGTTTTAGTGGAGGTGTCCCGGGGAGTTGAGCTCCGAGGTGTTGTCGTCATAATTTTATCGTTGCAGTTCTGGAATACCTGAGTTTAGTATGCCGACATCAAAAAACTCTTTTGTACAGTTGTTGGTGAGATAACCCTGATAGCCCAGTACTGAGGCGAGTGCGGGAGTATTGCCATGACTCGTATAACGGATGCTTTTCGAAGGTTGAGGTAGATGATTCCCGAGGGTTTCTTGGTTATGTGTTGAAGGATGGATACAGCTGGATCTAGGTATTGTTAGTTTGGGTGATATATTTTGTGTCCCCTGTATCCCCAACACCTGATTGCATAACCAGAAAGTTTCGGGAGTTTATAAGTGGGAATTCAAGTATCTCGTAGGATATCTTTCCAACAGACACATGATACGATATGGGATCTATCATATGTTTGTTTCCGGCTTATTCCGCAAGCCAATCCTTTGTTTTTGATTTGTTTTGTGGTATTCGAGTTGCTTCAATGTCAAGTGTTGATTCCATACCTTCCCTAAGCGGTGTTCTCATATTGCTATGTGAATACCAACCCTTCATGATAACTGAGAGTGCCATGTCAATCCTTTTTCAACCGGTGTGTCCCTCTTCAAGTGGATCCGATCACTTCAACATTCGCAAGATCAATTACCAGTTCTTCTCAACGGTGTTTGCTTCATCCGCTCCAAGTTATCTTTGTTTTCCCGCCCTCCCACCCTTTTTCTTCAAGGACTCAGATTTCTTAACCAAGTATCCATCTTATAGATGGGAAGTCTCTCCATTCTTTTCCGTCAATGTTCTTATCCGGTGATTTCCAAGAAGATGCTAACGGAGCCTCAAGTTTATAATTATTTGTTCTTTTATCTTCCCCGGTGTGTTCAATGCAATCTTTCGATGGTGATCACATCTTTTCCTCGTTTCAATATTTTCTCGTACCGGTGTACCTCTTAATCATTCACTTCTCGTTATTCAATTGTTCAGGAGTGATGAAGATATCTCAGAAGATTCAAGTTTTCCATTCTCAATTCACTCAAGTTCTTTTTGAGGATGTTATCTCATTCAAGCCATTTAAATCAACCGGTGCAATCTCTTTTCAAGTAATCGTTCAACGGTGTTTCTTTTGAGTGGGCCCTAACCCACAGGTCTTTTTCCAGGATCTTACCTGGCTCTTCTAATCCTTTTCGAAGTTATTCCCAAATTCTTT
Organism: Aegilops umbellulata; assembly: GCA_032464435.1. NCBI lineage: Eukaryota > Viridiplantae > Streptophyta > Magnoliopsida > Poales > Poaceae > Aegilops > Aegilops umbellulata. The sequence goes on along the minus strand of CP136058.1, from coordinate 149,955,741 downwards.
TCAAAGTTTGATGTAAGAATGTATTCCATCAGTCATATGTCTTTCTCCAAGATCTTTCAATTTCATTTCATTATTGGTTCAACATTTCAAATTCTCATTCCGGAGTGCCTCAACAATTCATGGTGGTGTTTTCTCATCGTCATTCTCCGCATTTGAAGACCAAAGAAGAGTTTCTCTTAAATCCTGCTCCATTCTCTTCAAGATTCGTGGTTCTAGCTTGATGCCATCCTCTCATAATTTTTTCGATTGTGAGAATTCTTTTCACCCATCCGGAGCAATTCAGGAGTTTTTCAGTTTGATTCTCCAGAGCCATCATCTCAATATTATTCATTCTCAGCTTTCAGCTCTCGTTCTCCAAATCTTACCGGTGCAACATTCAAATATCCTCTAATCAGTTCATGATCTCTTCGTTCCCTTGTATCTAAATTCTCTCAAGTATCTTCATTCGTTTTCCAATTCTTTCCGGTGAATTGTGCCTTTGCTACTTTCATTTCCAATCCTTACGGTGGTTCGTCCAACATTCCTCTTCCATCGTTATCATATCAATGCATTTGTGCTTTCCAAATCCTACCGGTGGTTCATTGAAGACCTTCCCAAGTTGCGTTATATCTCTCCCAATCCCTTCTACGAGAATAAGTAGTATGCCAAATCCATTGCTTGTCATCAATTTAATTGATGAAGGATGAGTATAGTGTAATTCTTATTCTTGTTTCATCGAGTAAATTCAATTCGTTATTCCGGAGGTTCATCAAAATTCTTGATTTCAATTGTTTCATCTTGTCTTCCTTGGAGTTCCAAGCTCTCGCAATTATATCACCACGGAGATCCATCTAATCATTGCAAGGCTTCACCTTGTGTTCTACTTCTCTCTCTTTCTATCATCCTTGTTTTACTGGAGTTCTTCATCGAAGGTTCACATGGTGCTTCGTCAAGGATTCTTTTCATTCTTCAATTGTTCTTCAAGATTTCTCTCGAAGTTAAGATCCGCCAAGCTATACTCTAAAATAAACATGGTGTTCAACACATGTCTTGTTTTAAGGAGTTCAAGTATTCTTTATCTTGCATTTTAAAGTGCAATTCTTTCAACCGTATCATTCGAGGTGGTATTATGTCATTTTTGATAATTTGAGTTCGTGTCTCATGATTCACATGTTGTTAAGAATGAGATATTTAAATCCATTATTTTCTCTTCGTTCAAGGGATTTTTTTCAACCAATCTATCTCTCCGTTGGAGTCATTTTGTGTCATATTTCACCTAAAGCTTTCTCTAAGGATTGTTGCTATTTATGGTGCTTATAAATGACCCAAGTTCTTCATTTGTCCTCCCGGGGAAATAAGTTTCTCGTCTCCTTGTTGATATCAATCCAATCGTTTGTTTCCATTGGTGGCAGAATTTCACCTCATAATTTTGAGATGTTCGCCATAAGCCCACTACAAGTTTGTTCTTTTCGTTGTTGGTTTTCCAACAATTCTGTTCAATCCTTCTTTTTTTTAAGGAGGCTCTTTCAAATTCAATTGTGATAGAAATTGTCATTTTCTTCTCCATTCTGTTATTCCAATGATCTATCTTCTATTTCTTCTTTCGGAGGCATTGTGATGTTGTTCCCTTCACTCTTCTTCTCGAATGGTGAGGATCATGTTCTTTGCTTTTGCTTATCCATTCAACCGGAGTGTTGTGCTCTCATCCAAGTTCTTTCATCCTATCAAGTTTTGCCCTCCTTCTCAACCGGAGTGCTGTCTGAAATCTTTCTTACCCCTTGTGCCATTCTTTCTTTTGTTCCGGAGGCAGTGTGTTGTTGTTTTCGTCAAGTATCCCCTCATCTTGTCAAGTTCATGTTCTATTCCCTTCCATTTTAGTCGGAGTGCTGCCCAAATCATGTCATTCTTATTCCTTCTCTATCTTGTTTAACCGGAGTGGTTTCAATATCTATCTTATCACTAAACCGCTGGGTTCTCGTCGTATTCTTTGTTCCTCTTATCTAACGGAGTTTTTTCAAATTCGTTCAACTTCGTTGTGTTCGTTCTTTCAACCTTTTAACCTCTCAAGGTTCTTTGGTTTCACTCTTTTGTCAAAAAAGCAGCTTAGTTTTACCTCTTCTCTTTCTCTTCCGTTTTCCCCTCCGGTGCCATTCTAGATCTCGGGACGAGATCCTCTCGTAGTGGAGTGTTGTAACGCCCCGGATCCGATGCGCCAGGTGTCCGCCAGTTATTTGCCGTCGTTGCCATGTCATGTGCTTGAGTGTTGCACTTTGCCATGTCATCATCTGCATTTCATATCATGTCATCATGTGCGTCGCATTTGCATACGTGTTCGTCTTATGCATCCGAGCTTTTTCCCCGTTGTCCGTTTTGCAATCCGGCGCTCCTATGTTCCCCAGCGTCCTCTTTTACCTTTTTCCGTGTGCGGGTATTAAACCTTCTCGGAATGGACCAAGGCTTGACATGTGGCCTTGGTATAGCACCGGTAGACCGCCTGTCAAGTTTCGGGTCAATCGGAGGTCGTTTGATACTCCAACGGTTAACCGGGTATCCGCAAAGGACTCTTTTGGTGCAGCCCAACACCCCCTTCAAAGTGGCCCAAAACCCACCTAAGTCACTCTTATCCTCTCGGTCTTTCGATCACGATCGCGTGGCCGAAAACCGCACTCCATTTGGAGCTTCCTAGCCCCCTCTACCTATATATATGTGCTCCCCTCGGATTTTTCGGGCAGATGAAACCCTAAATTCCTCTCCGCGCCGCGCCGGACATGTCCGCGCCCGCCGGACGAAATCCCGCCACGTCGCCCGGGCCAATCGGGGCTCGCCACGTCAGCGCCCGCGCCGCCCTCAGCCACTCACGCCGCGACACCTCAGCGCCGCGCCTCCCCTCCTCTCTCCTCCGCCGCCACGGCCCGCGGGGCCCGAGGCCGGCCCGCGCGGGCCCGATATCCGCCGCCGCCCGCGGCTGCCGCCCGCACCCGCCGCCCGCAGGCGCCGCCCGAGCCCCGCCTCCTCGCGCCTCGTCGCCGGCCGCCAGCGCCCGCCCGTTCGACGCCCCTGCTGAGCGCCCCCGCACCTCCCCGCTCGTCGTCGCTCCCGCGCGCATCCCGCCGTGCGCCGCCGCCCTCTGCCCCGCACCGGCGCGCTGCCCCGCCACCTAGCCGCTGGTGCGCCTCGCCGCGCCGCCCCAGAGGACCTCGCCGGAGGCCACGCCGCTCCGCCTCCTCGCGGTCGTCCGCGCCTCCCGCCGGCCGGATCCGGCGAGATCCGGCCCGGATCCGCCTCCTCCCGGCCTCCCCGACCTCTCCCGCGGCCCCGGCCATCTTCCTCGTCTTGTCCGGCAAAGTTCCGGCGAGTTCCCGGCCGCCTCGGCATCCGTGCCCGCGGGTTGACTTTCTTCCCCCTCTAAATTTTGCCCAAGTCCCTGACATTTGGACATTATCATGCCATGTTCATTGCATCATAACTTTGCACCCGTAGCTCCGTTTCGGGCGTATAATATGGCGAATTGTTCGCCTCGACGAGTACATCATTTAGTATTATTGCATCATTTTCATTTGAGGTCATCTTGATTCCCGAAATGCTGTTAGAAGAGGGCTATGTGATGTTAGTTTCTGATTCTTAGCAGAACATGCACTTTTATCATTTTTGCCATGATTGATGTGTGCATCCTATGAAGTTGAGTCCTGCATGTGTTTTGTAATATGGCATGCCATCTTTCCATAGAATTATGCCATGTATTTTTATGATCTTTGTGGTGACTAGCACAAGCATGCAAACTAGGGTACTTGATGTTGCTGATTTCAGAGACACAGTAATTTCACTAAGTCCCTGCCTGCGGTTATTTTTATGCCATGTGTTTATGTTGTTTCAGAGAGATCTATGCCTGTTTTGAGCATGATTAGTAAGAGTGTTTTAAGCATATGGATTTTCTCTATCCATCCATGCCTTTGTTTGTATTTATGGAGTGCCATAGCTTGAGTCAATCGAGCTCTACTTTTGCCATAAAATGTTGCTGGCAGATTGTTTACATGTTATTCGATTTTGCCAAGCTTGGTGTAGTTGATCCTTGCATGCTATGATGTTGTTCTTGCCATGTCTAGATTCTATGTCATGTCTTCTTGATGGATGTATGCTTAGTTTATCATGCAATGCTCTGTACTGAGTGCATCGAGCTCACAAACATGCCTACTTGTTATCTGTTGTTGACATGTCTAGTTTTCTGCTAAGTCTGAAACCTGTAACGAAACTTGCTTAATTGACATGGGTGTTATTATATTTTCTGTCCCATTTTGGCTTATGGTCAGTAAGAGACTTTTGTTAAGTGCTTTGAGTAGATTCATTCCTTGCCTTGCTTTGCTATGTCCTGATCCTGTAGCATGTTGTTTCATTGCTCTAAACATGTCATCCTGCTGTTAATTTCTGGCATGATAGTATTTTCACCAAGTCTGTGAACCTGTTATCTTTTGCACTTTCGCCATGCTTGTTTGAACCTGTTGTGGTGTGATTTAGCCGTAGCTCAGTGTTCATCTTTTGTCAAGCATCTTGAGTAGATTACGTTAATATGCTTTGTTGATATGTTTGGGTGCAGTAGCTTAATTTCTTGTTGCTTGCTAAGTAGCATCATGCTGTTAATGGCAGATTATTGTCATTCTTGTTTTGCTTGTCATTTGCAAACCGTGCATCCGATTCCGGTGATCTTTATATCGATTTCAACCGAAATCACCTCACCTTTCCAGTGGCATACTTGGTTTGCCAAGATTATGCCTGGTTCATCTTTTCCCTTCCCGAGCATGCATATGCATTGCATACCACAACTCGCATATCACGCCATGTTTATGTGATGGTTGTTTACTTTGTTGTTTGTTTGTTTCTTTCCGGGTTGCTTCTCTCGTTAGCTTAGGTTTCGTTCTGGAGTTGTGAGGATTCGTTCGTCTTCGTCTGTTTGTCTTCTTCATGGACTCGTTCTTCTTCCTTGCGGGATCTCAGTCAAGATGACCATACCCTCGAAATCACTTTTATCTTTGCTTGCTAGATTGCTCGCTCTTTTGCTATGCCTATGTTGTGATACCTACCACTTGCTTATCATGCCTCCCATATTGTTAAACCAAGCCTCTAATCCACCTTGTCCCAGCAAACCGTTGTTTGGCTATGTTACCGCTTTGCTCAGCCCCTCTTATAGCGTTGTTAGTTGCAGGTGAAGATGAAGTTTGTTCCTTGTTGGAACATGGACTTGTTGTTCCTTGTTGGAACATGTTTACTTGTTGGGATATCACAATATATCTTATTTAATTAATGCATCTATATACTTGGTAAAGGGTGGAAGGCTCGGCCTTATGCCTGGTGTTTTGTTCCACTCTTGTCGCCCTAGTTTTCCGTCATATCGGTGTTATGTTCCCGGATTTTGCGTCCCTAACGCGGTCGGGTGATTTATGGGACCCCCTTGACAGTTCGCTTTGAATAAGACTCTTCCAGCAAGGCCCAACCTTGGTTTTACCATTTGACTACCACCTATCCCTTTCCCTTGGGTCTGATCAACCCGAGGGTCATCTTTATTTAGCCCCCCCCCCCCCGGGGCCAATGCTTGTCTAAGTGTTGGTCCAAACTAGAGCCACTTGCGGTGCCGCCCCGGGGCAACTTGGGGTATCGTCGGTTGCTGTACGTACTGCTCATCCGGTGTTTCCCTAAGAACGAGATATGTGCAGCTCCTATTAGGATGTCGGCGCATCGGGCGATTTTGCTGGACTTGTTTTATTACTGTCGAAATGTCTTGTAGCCGGGATTTCGAGACTGATCGGGTCTTCCCGGGGAGAAGGAGTATCCTTCGTTGATCGCGAGAGCTTATCATGGGCTAAGTTGGGACACCCCTGCAGGGTTTGAACTTTCGAAAGCCGTGCCCACGGTTATGTGGCAGATGGGAATTTGTTAATGTCTGGTTGTAGAAAACCCGAAGTTGATCTTAACTAAAATACACCAACCGCGTGTGTAACCGTGATGGTCTCTTCTCGGCGGGGTCCGGGAAGTGAACACGGTTGTTGGAGTTATGTTTGACGTAAGTAGTTCAGGATCACTTATTGATCATAGTTGTTCGACCGTGCTTTTGCCTTCTCTTCCCGCTCTCATTTGCGTATGTTAGCCACCATATATGCTAGTCGCTTGCTGCAGCTCCACCTCATACCTTTACCCTACCTATAAGCTTAAATATTCTTGATCTCGCGGGTGTGAGATTGCTGAGTCCCCGTCACTCACCAGATACTTCCTAAACCAGTTTGCAGGTGCCGCTGAGACCGTGCAGGTGACGCACCCGAGCTCAAGGAGGAGCTCGATGAAGATCTTGTCCTTTATGTTGTTTCGTTCTAGTCGATCAGTAGTGGAGCCCAGTTGGGGTCGATCGTGGACCTTTGTCGCTTTTGGGGTTTCTTCTTTTATTTTGGCTCCGTAGTCGGGCCCTGATTGTATCTGTATGATGTAATGTTTTATTCATGTACTTGTGTGAAGTGGCGATTGTAAGCCAACTATGTATCTTTTTCCCTTATGTATTACATGGGTTGTGTGAAGATTACCTCACTTGCGACATTGCTTTCAATGCGGTTATGCCTCTAAGTCGTGCTTCGACACGTGGGAGATATAGCCGCATCGAGGGCGTTACAGAACATTGCGAGAACCTTGTAGGTTGAAGGACATGAAACAAGAGCTTAACGGATCAAAATTAATATGAAAGCACACCGGTAGAAAATGGAAGGAATTAACATGAACTTGAGAAGATGGTATGATACTTGACGAAATCAACAACACACTGCCTCGAAAACAATTATAAGAATGACACAAGGGGTAAGAATGATTCCAAACAGCACTCCGGTTGAGAAGAGAGGATAAACTTGATAAGATGATAGAACTTGAATGAAGGACACGACACTCCGGTTGAATGGATAAGCAAAAGCAAAGAACATGATCTTGACAATTCGAGATGATGAGTGAAGAGAGCAACATCACAATGCCTCCGGAAGAAGAAATAGAAGTTAGATCATTGGAATAAAGGAATGGAGAAGAAAATGACAACTTCTACCACAAATGAGTTTGGAAAGCACCCTTAAAAAGAAGAATAGAACGGAGTTGTTGAAAAAACAAGCAACGAAAAGAATAAGTTTGTAGTGGGCTTATAGAAACATCTCAAAATTATGAGGTGAGCTTCTGCCACCAACGGAAACAAATGATTGGATTGATATCAACAAGGAGACGAGAAACTTATTTCACCGGGAGAACAAACGAAGAACTTGGGTCATTTATAAGCACCATAAAAAGCAACAATCCTTAGGGAAAGCTTTAGGTGAAATATAACCCAAGATAACTCCAATGAAGAGATTGATGGATTTAAATACCTCATTCTTGACAACATGTGAATCAAGAAGCACGAGAAGAAATTGCCAAGGATGACATAACACCATCTCAAAAGATAAGGTAGAAAGAATTGCACTTCGAAATGCAAGATGAAGAATACTTGAACTCCTCAAAACAAAACATGTGTTGGAACACCATGTTTATTTTAGAGTATAGCTTGGCGGATCTTAACTCCGAGAGAAATCTTGAAGAACAATTGAATAATGAAAAGGGTCCTTGATAAACCATCATGTGAACCTTCCATGAAGAACTCCGGTAAAACAAGGATGATAGAAAGAGAGATAAGTTGAAAACACAAGGTGAAACCTTGTAATGCTTTAGATGGAGCTTCTCGACGAGATAATACAGAAAACTTGGAACTCCAGAAAGAAAGATGAACAAATGACATCAAGAATTTTGATAAACCTCCGGAATAAGGAATTGAATTTACTCGATGAAACAAGAACAAGAATTATGTTATGCGTATCCTTCACCAATATAAATTGATAACAAGCAACGGATTTTGGCATACTACTTATTCTCGTTGAAAAAGGATTCAAGAGAGATATTGCTCAACTTGGGAAGGTCTTCAACGAACCACCGGTAGGATTGGAAAGAACGAATGAATGTATATGATATCAAAGAAAGAGGAATCTTGAACGAACCACCGTAAGAATTGAAATTGAACGTAGCAAATGCACAAATCACCGGGAAGAATTGCTAAATGAAAGAAGATACTTGAGGGTATTTAGATACAATTGAACGAATAGATCACGAGCTGATTAGAGAATACTTGAATGATGCACCGGTATGATTTGGAGAATGAGAGCTGAAAGCTTGAATGAATAATTCTGAGATGATGGGCTCCGGAGAATCAAACTGAAAAGACTCCTGAATTGCTCCGGATAGGTGAAAAGAATTCTCACAATCGAAAACAATGATGAGAGGACGTCATCAAGCTTGAACTATGCATCTTTGCAAGAACGGGTAAGGATTTAAGAGGAACTCCTCTTCGGTCTTCAAAATCCAAGAATGACGACGAGAAACACCACCATGAATTGTTGAGACACTCCGGAATAAAGAATAGAAAGGTTGAATCAATGATGAAATAATTTGAAAGATCTTGGAGAAAGACATATGACTGATGGACTCCATTCTTACATCACACTTTGAAAAGAATTTGAGAATAGCTTCGGGAAAATTAGAAGAGTCAGGTAAGATCCTGGGAAAAGACCTGTGGGTTAGGGCCCACTCAAAATAACCACCGTTGAAACGATTGCTTGAAAAGAAAGATTGCTCCGGTTGAATTAAATGGCTTGAATGAGATAGGAACCTCAAAATACCTTGAACGGATTGAGAATGGAAATGAGTCTTCTGAGATATTTTCAACACTCCGGAACAAATGAATAGCGAGAGGTGAATGATTAAGAAATACACCGGCATAAGAAAGCACTTGAAATGAGAAAAGGAATATGATCAACACCGAAAGCTTGAATTGAATCCAACAGAGAAGAAAAGAATGACGAATGATGAACTTGAAGAACATTTTCATGAGAGCCACTGGGTAAGAACATTAAAGGAAAGAATGAAGAAACTTCCATCAATAAAAGGGATAGTTGATTGAGAAATCTGAGTCCTTGAAGAAAGAGGGTGGGAGGGCGGGAAAAACAAAGACAACTTGGGACGAATGAAACAAACACCGTTGAGAATACTTAGAGTTGATCTTGCGGATGTTGAAAATGATCAGATCTACTTGGAGAGAAGCACACCGGTTGGAAAGGATTGAAAAGACAACCTTGATGAACAAGAAGGACTAGCATCCACATAGAAATATGAGAACACCGCTTAGGGAAGGTGTGGATTCAACACTTGACATTGAAGCAACTCGAATACCACAAAACAAAACAAAAACAAAGGATTTGGCTTGCAGAATAAGCCGGAACAAACATATGATGGATCCCATATCGTATCATGTGTCTGTTGGAAAGATATTCTAGGAGCTACTTGAATTCCCACCTATAAACTCCCGAAACTTTCTGGTTATGCAATCAGGTGTTGGGGATACAGAGGACACAAAATATATCACCCAAACTAACAATACCTAGATCCAGCTGTATCCATCCTTCAACACATAACCAAGAAACCCTCGGAAATCGTCTACCTCAACCTTCGAAAAGCATCCGTTATACGAGTTATGGCAATACTCCCGCACTCGCCTCAGTACTGGGCTATCAGGGTTATCTCACCAACAACTGTACAAAAGAGATTTTCGATGTCGGCGTACTAAACTCAGGTATTCCAGAACTGCAACGATAAAATTATAACGACAACACCTCAGAGCTCAACTCCCCGGGACACTTCCACTAAACCCCTGCTGACAGGAGGCACCAAGACAATGTTGTCATCATAAAACCATCGGAACGATTCTAAGATACCCGCGTGATCCTAAAAAAAAAATTTAGTGAAATTTGAGAAGAGAAGAGTCAAAACTCTGCGTCAGGATGCCTTACCAGAGCGATGAGGAGACTGGGAAGTAAAAAAGAATTCCTAAACTCTCTGATACATAAATCCTAAATGACTCAAAACATTTTTTCTAGACACAACTCGGCCGCTAAAAACGATCAATCAGTGGGGGCTCCTAAGGTCGGGGAAGGCTCTGATTACCAACTTGTAACGCCCTCGATGCGGCTATATCTCCCACGTGTCGAAGCACGACTTAGAGGCATAACCGCAATGAAAGCAATGTCGCAAGTGAGGTAATCTTCACACAACCCATGTAATACATAAGGGAAAGAGATACATAGTTGGCTTACAATCGCCACTTCACGCAATACAGGAGTAAAGCATTACATCATACAGATACAACCAAGGTCCGACTACGGAACCAAAATAAAAGAAGACTACCCCAAATGCTACACAGATCCCCGATCGTCCCGACTAGGCTCCACTACTGATCAACTGAAACGAAACAACACAATGGACAAGATCTTCATCGAACTCCTCCTTGAGCTCGGATGCGACACCTGCACTGTTTCATCGGCACCTGCAAACTGGTTTTGGAAGTATCTGTGAGTCACGGGGACTCGGCAATCTCACACCCGCGAGATCAAGACTATTTAAGCTTAAAGGTAGGACAGGGTAGTGAGGTGGAGCTGCAGCAAGCGACTAGCATATATGGTGGCTAACATACGCAAAAGAGAGCGAGAAGAGAAGGCAAAAGCACGGTCGATGAACTATGATCAAGAAGTGATCCTAGGACAACCTACGTCAAGCATAACTCCAACACCGTGTTCACTTCCCGGACTCCGCCGAGAAGAGACCATCACGGTTACACACACGGTTGATGTGTTTTAATTAAGATCAACTTCGGGTTTTCTACAACCGGACATTAACAAATTCCCATCTGCCACATAACCGCGGGCACGGCTTTTGAAAGTTCAAACCCTGCAGGGGTGTCCCAACTTAGCCCATGATAAGCTCTCGCGATCAACGAAGGATATTCCTTCTCCCCGGGAAGACCCAATCAGTCTCGGAATCCCGGCTACAAGACATTTCAATAGTAATAAAACAAGTCCAGCAAAGCCGCCCGATGCGCCGACATCCTGATAGGAGCTGCACATATCTCGTTCTCAGGGCAACACCGGATGAGACAGGCTACGAGTAAAACCAGGCTTCGAGTTTCCCCGAGGTGGCCCCGCAGGCGGCTCGGTTCGGACCAACACTTAGACAAGCATTGGCCCGGGGGGGCTAAAATAAGATGACCCTCGAGCTGGCCGACCCAAGGGAAAGGGATAGGTGGTAGGCAAATGGTAAAACCAATGTTGGGCCTTGCTGGAGGAGTCTTATTCAAAGCGAACTGTCAAGGGGGTCCCATAAATCACCCGACCGCGTTAGGGACGCAAAATCCGGGAATATAACACCGATATGACGGAAACAAGGGCGGCAAGAGTGGAACAAAACACCAGGCATAAGGCCGAGCCTTCCACCCTTTACCAAGTATATAGATGCGTTAATTAAATAAGATATATTGTGATATCCCAACAAGTAAACATGTTCCAACAAGGAACAAACTTCATCTTCACCTGCAACTAACAACGCTATAAGAGGGGCTGAGCAAAGCGGTAACATAGCCAAACAACGGTTTGCTAGGACAAGGTGGGTTAGAGGCTTGGTTAACAATATGGGAGGCATGATAAGCAAGTGGTAGGTATCGCAGCATAGGCATAGCAAAAGAGCGAGCAACTAGCAAGCAAAGATAGGAGTGATTTCGAGGGTATGGTCATCTTGCCTGAGATCCCGCTAGGAAGAAGAACGAGTCCATGAAGAAGACAAACGGACGTAGTCGAACAAATCCTCACAACTCCGGAACAAAACCGAAGCTAACGAGAGAAGCAACCCGGAAAGAAACAAACAACATAGTAAACAACCACCACATACTTGCATGATGCACAAACAAGTATGATGCATGTCCGGTTTAAATATGCATGGCATGGTAATATGCAATAAACAAAGCTACAAGTTAAATGGAGCCCAATATGCAACGAGGTGCATATTGCCAAAACACCACAACAATTATTTAGTTCTCTCCCGTTATGTACCCAACAATATTAAATGTTGTTAAACATGGCAAGAGGTGAAGCATAATAAAACTATCTATTTAGGCAAGTTTAAATGAGGCCGGAACAACAAACAACAAGTCCGGTAAATCCCCATATGTCATTTAGCAATTTAATGGAAGCAGCAATTTTAAGCAATTTAAATGTTGTTATCATGATGCGGATGACTTATACAAGTTTATGCATTTTTTAATGAAAACGTTGACATGAGCATGTTATGAAGCATTTGTCACCGTGGTGGAAGAAAGGGGTGCCACGGTAACGACAACGGAAATGGTGCCACGGCAACTTCCGGTTTCGATAACTCGATTGAGATGCCGGTGCAAAAGAAAGTGTGACGGAAGCGAGTGAAGCAAGATGGTGGGGTGTTCCCGGTTACCGGGTTCCCACGAGATGATGGCATGGCAACGAGGAGAAACATGCAAGCGACAATTTCGGACACGGTGCAAACACGGGCATCTCATAAAACACACATGCATTCGTTCGCGGGCGATCGTTTCGGAGTTATACCTTTGAAGCGTGCATTTTCGGGGCGGATCGAGTTCGACGGAGTGGAAATAGTCGTTCTCGCGACGGTAGGGGTTCACGTTTCGAAGAGGAAGTAGTTGTTCATGTTCCGAAGATGTTCGGGTCACGACAAGGAACTTGACGTCCACGGGGTCTTCGCGGGTCGACGGTAGTGGTACACGCGACGTCGGGTACTAGTCGGACCGGTCTTGGCGATGTAGATGTACTTGTCGGGGAACTTGTCACATCATCGGGTGTAGTTGTTCATGAGGTTCTTGATGAATCCGAAGGTACTTGGCGATCCAAAATTGCTCCTGTAGACGAACTTGAGGTACTCCGGGGCAGAGATTGCGACTTTGCAACGATGGTCTCGACGCATCCAGAACGAAACAAAGCCAAGTGGCCTCGGGCATCGCAGGTCGAAGCAGCGGTCGTACTCATCCTCCCGCGAGCAGAGACGAGGGCACCATGAAGACCTACGAGAAGCAGCAACAGCAAGGGCGTCGGGGAGGCCTAGCACGGCGCCGGAGACGGAAACGGGTGGAAAACGAGGTTCCCCGGCAGCAGGGACGGCATCTGGCGATCCCTGGCCCGGTGGCTCGAAGCAGGGGCGCGGGGGCGCTCGAGGCAGGGCCGGAACCTGCCGGTGGCGACGCGAGAGGAACCGGGCGGAGGAGACCCGAGGCGGTGGGATGGCGAGGTGGCCGGGTGGCGGCGACGGGCAGCGCCGGGAAGAGCAGCTGCAGTAGGGCGTGGGGGAGGAGCTGCAGGGGAGCGGTCGGAGATGCGCGACGCGGCTCCGCTGGCCCATGGCAGGAGGAGCTATGAGGAGGAGAAGGAGGCGCCCGACAGCGACGAGCCGAAGGACGATGGGGACGAGGGAGCTCCTCTCCCTGGTGCGGGGAGGGAGAAAAGTGGAGGGGAAAGGGAATCGAGCCGGGGGATCGGGTGCTGGGGCTCTCGCCTGGCGGCGCTCGAACGGGAGACGAGGGAGAGATGCGTGAGGCTAGGGTTAGGAGGGACTGGTGGGGCGGCTGGGCCTTGGCCAAAAGGGTTGGTAGCTGGGCTGCAAGGTTGGGCTCTCTCTCTCTCTAAAGAAAAATAAAAACAAAACAGAGAAATAAGAGAAAGGAAAAGAGAGAAGAGAAGGTTAGAGGAAGAATTTGGGCATGGGGTTAATTTTCTTGGACTCACAAAAATCTGCTTGGTCCGAGAAAATTAGAAAGGTCTAGATCGAACAATAAGAATTCAAACTCATTTGAATTTGATTCAAATGGGTTTGAACTAGGACGAGGTTTGGTGTAGCCAAAAATGTTGAGAATTTTGGTAGAGCTCCGGAAAAAGGATGAAAGAATAAAAGACAAGGTTAGAGGTCGAGAGTTGTGATAACAAAGGCATTGGGATTATTTTGCAAGTGGGTTATGGTTAATTCCAAATAAATGGAATAATTTAACATAGCTCCCTAATATTGGGAGGATATGTTATAAAGAGAAGTCACCCTTCCCTCGATTTAAATAGATCAACCATCTATGCAATTTATTAGTTGAGTTGAGATGCAAAGGCTAATGACATGATGGCATGATGACATGATGCAATGCAAAAATAAAAGAGCAAGCACAAAAGAAACACACGGCGAAACTCAGAATAGCTGGAAGTCTTCTGGAGCGTCGGTCTCGGGGCGTTACAGCATTGTATTGCAACATCTTCATTTCTTCCATCGTCGCTTCAGATATGGTTCTTTTCCATCCTCGAAGAAACCACCTTGCAAGCCAATACGCACAATAGCCCAAATGGCGGGGTCATGACCAAGAATATGCATTTTCATCTTATGCTTCCAACTAGCAAAGTTTGTACCATCAAAATAAGGACCTCTACGGTGGTAATTTCCCTTGCTAGACACCATACTCTCCTAGGTTGTGAAACCAAGGCTATGATCACCAAAGCTATAGAAATCTAGGCCAATGGAGATCAAAGCTCTGATACCACATGTAGGATCCAAAGTATGTCTAGAGGGGGGTGATTAGACTACTTGAGCAAATAAAAATCTAACCTTCTCCCAATTTTAGTTGTGGGAAGATTTTAGCAATTAGCACAAGTCAAGCAATCAACCTACACATGCAATTCTAAGAGCGTAGCAGCGAAAAGTAAAAACATTGCATATGAAGGTAAACGGAAGGGTTTGGAGAAGGCAAACGCAATGGAGACATGAAGGATTTTGGTGTGGTTCCGATAGGTGGTGCTATCGTACGTCCACGTTGATGGAGACTTCGACCCACGAAGGGTAAGGGCTGCGTGAGTCCACGGAGGGCTCCACCCATGAAGGGTCCACGAAGAAGCAACCTTGTCTATCCCACCATGGCCATCGCCCATGAAGGACTTGCCTCACTCGGGTAGATCTTCACGAAGTAGGCGATCTCCTTGCCCTTACAAACTTCTTGGTTCAACTCCACATCTTGACGGAGGCTCCCAAGCGACACCTAACCAATCTAGGAGACGCCACTCTCCAAAAGGGAATAGATGGTGTGCTGATGATGAACTCCTTGCTCTTGTGCTTCAAATGATAGTCTCCCCAACACTCAACTCTCTCTCTCTCTCTCTCTCTCTCTCTCTCTCTCTCTCTCTCTCTGATTTGGCTATGGTGGAAAGATGATTTGCGTGGAAAGCAACTTGGGGAAGGCTAGAAATCAAGATTCTTGTGGTGGGACCGGAATGTCTTGATCTCAACACATGAGTAGGTGGTTCTCTCTCAGAAAATGTATGGTGGAAGTGTAGGCATGTTCTGATGGCTCTCTTGCAAATGGAGAAGGGGGTGGAGGGGTATATATAGCCTCCACACAAAATCCAACCGTTACACACATTTGACTCATCTCGGTGGGACCGAATAGTTAAACTCGATGAGACCGATATGTTCAAAAATGTGAATGTCAGGAATCTCGGTGGAACCGACTGGAACAACTCGGTGAGACCGATGTGCTAGAGCTTAGGGCAAACATCATCTCGGTGGCACCGATTGCATCAACTCGGTGAGACCAAAGTGAAGCAATGAGGCAACAAAGAGTCTGTCAAGCCAACTCGGTGAGATCGATCGCATAACTTGGTGAGACCGAAACAAATGCAACAAGTCACAGAGTGTTGGCAAGGCCATCTCGGTGAGACCGAGACCCATATCGGTGAGACCGAATTGTGAGGGTTTCTGGCAGTGGCTATGCCATATGAACTTAGTGGCACCGGATAGAAAGAATATGTGGGGCCGAGTTGGAGTTTAGGGTTTTGACATATTTGGATGGAGAAAGTGGCTGAGGGTTTTGGAGCAATATCACTAAGCATTTGAGCAAGCAAGCCATTAAGCAACACCTCATCCCCTTTTAGTAGTATTGGCTTTCCTATGGAATCAATGTGATCTTGGATCACAAAATAAATATGGAGAGTCTTGAGCTTTTGCCAATATATGTCCTTAGCATTTTGAGGGGTCCACATCTCTAGTCCATGCCATGCATTCATTGAACTTCCTGAAATATTTATGTTGAATGGATATTAGTTCAATGAGCTATATGTTGTTATGAATTACCAAAACCACCCAGGGATTAGCTGCACTTTCACAGAGCCTAAAAAAATAATACCTTGCACTCACTAGCTCACCAGATCAAAGCAGCAGGCTAGACAACCGGATAAGAGGCTTCCACGGACAGGCTCAGTAGATCCAGGCACTGAGTAGGACCCTAGCAAAAAGAAGGTGGACTATGGACGAACTTAGATCGGGGGAAACTTGGGAGTCTACACTCACAAGGAAATCTACACAAACACACAAGAGCTTGGATTTGAACGGAATCAAGGGAAGGCACTGTATTTTCTTCTCTCTCTACAGGATATAGGGAGAAGAGAGAACATGGGGATTGCTGTGATCCGGAAGGAACAAGAGAATTGGACAAGGAAGATTAGAGTACTAAGTGGGGATTAGTAAAGGAAGAAAGAAGAATCAAGAGGAGAAATCGGGAGGAAGATGGATGGCATGCCGCCAATCTCCGGCATATCGCCAAGTCGCCAACCAGGACACATCTCTCTCTCCCCCCTTCGGCTAGCAGTTTAGTCAGAGCCTTTTAGTTCTTGCAAGGTTGGAGCTCGGATGGACGATGACGCTTCATCTTTGAGTTGGTCTTCCAGACTTCAATTCTCCTCCAATTCGTCTGCCAGGTCGAAGTCGATGGAACTCTGGCATAGATTCATGTCTTCTTCTTGGAGCGACGTTTCTCACAGTGCGACAGATCTGGTGCGAGATGCTCCAGATCAGTTCAACGACGACGACTACGACTCCAAGTTCCTGGTCCTTAGGGCCATATGCACGAAGATTTACCGGTTGTCATCAACAAGGGCTAGCCTACTCTGGTATGGGAACGGGGACAAGGTGTGTCGGTGGCTTGTTCTGGCAGCAATAGTGGTCATTCGATGATCCAGATAGCTCGATGTAATTTTAATTATATTTAAAGTGCTTTATACTTCCGGTGAACTTTTATAATAGGCCTGTATTGTTTATTTTTATTTAAGGTGAAGTATCAAGTGAAAACTTGATTTAAGTGAAAATCTAAAAACTTGGATCTCACCCCGTTGGATCTATAGTGAACGGCCTCTGCTAAAGGCGGAGCTCCCACCAGCAACTTAAATACACATTAGCAGAAAACCCCCTCTCCTATTCGCCATCTAGGGCCATAATCCTTGACTGTTCATGAGATGGATTCGGCTGCCCTACACCGGTTGCAACGAGACCTCCGTCGGCTAGCCCTTTCCCTACGCCGGCTGCAACAAGACCTTCATCGGCAACGACTTTCCTTCCACCGGCCTTGATGGTCTCCCCATCGGATGCGACTCTCCCTTCACCGGTCACGTCTGGCACCATGACATGCCTTTCGCTGATCGTGATGGGTCTGCAACTTAAATACACATTAGCAGAAAACCCCCTCTCCTATTCGCCATCTAGGGCCATAATCCTTGACTGTTCATGAGATGGATTCGGCTGCCCTACACCGGCTGCAACGAGACCTCCGTCGGCTAGCCCTTTCCCTACGCCGGCTGCAACGAGACCTTCATCGGCAACGTCTTTCCTTCCACCGGCCTTGATGGTCTCCCCATCGGATGCGACTCTCCCTTCATCGGTCACGTCTGGCACCATGACATGCCTTTCGCTGATCGTGATGGGTCTGCTGTCGGCTACGGCTCGCCCTCTGCGGGTCGTGACTGACTCCTTGGAGTACTCCTCACCAGTAGCCCTCGATCTTGATGGCCATGCCTCTATTCGGTCCCCTGACCTCCCCTTCTATTTGATTTAAGACAAGCCGGTGCTTTTCATTTTGGTGTAGAACAAGATGAAATTCAGAGCTTCATTGTTATTTTTTGAGCTATTGAGGCCATGAAATTCATGTGGTATGAGCTTTTGAGATTTCTGTATCTCTGAATGTTTAAGTTTGAGAATTTTCTAGTGTTTGTATTGTCAATCTATATTGTAGCAAATGTGTTATGCGAAGAGAATTGGTAACAGTCAACAAGCTTACAAGTTATGCAAAGAACTGGCCATTAAAATCTTGCGTTCACTATTTAATTGAGAGATTATTTGACCCAGTTTGTAGGTTCTTTTCTCGTGCAGAAATAAAACAACCCATTATGCAGAGTATGATTGTGATCTTTCAGGAATAGAAACTGCTATTTGTTGAAAGCCTGCAAGCTTTTGATGCTTACTGAATTTCAAGAATATGAACTGCTCTTTGCTATGCTTACTGCAATTTCAGTTCTTATTTTCTTCTATATTTATTACTAGAAAGTGCAATCACGTAGTTAGTTGCAACGGTGTTTCCATCATTATTCAGATTTGTACAAACAAGTCACTCTATTAGTCATATAAACTAAAGCAAAAAATCATGTTAAATCTTGAGTGGTAATACATCAACATTCAACTACAAGTTTACAAAGGAGGAGCTACAAAGTGTGAGAGAAAATTCCGTACATCAAGAATTAGGAGGAGCTACAACTTCACACTGAATCAGATACTACCTACACGGAATTTACATGAAAATTGCAGCATACTTTTGCTGGACGGGCTCCCTACATACACATACAGGATATGACCACTGGTGCCGCTTGACTTCATCTCCAGAGACGGTCTAGTAAGAGCGTTGGGACCCCAGCTCGAGGTGAGCTTCAGCGCCGGCACCGCCAGTCCGCCACAACTATGAGCCTCGCCTGCTGTAGTCGCCTCACCTGGCGAGCCCTTCCCGCCGAGGGGAGCTTCAACGTGGTGCGTGGCTGCCCCACTGTCGTTGCGAGCTCTGTCTATGTCCGCCTCACCTCGGGACCCCTCCTGGCCGAGGGGAGCTTCGACGTGGTGGGTGCCTGCTCTGCCGCCATTGGGAGCGCTGGCTGTGGCCGCCTCGCCGCAGGAGCCGTCCCCGCCAAGGGGAGTCAGCACGGTGCATGGACGCGCCGCTTCTTTTGGCGGCGCGGGCTGTGGCGCCTCGCCTCAGAAGCCATCCGGCGTGGGGCGCGCCGGCGTCGCCGCCATGGCTATTTCGCTGCGGGATAGGAACGGGAGGGGATAAGCCAACATTATTAGGAAAGAGGGGGTTTTGTGCTAATGAGTGTTTAAGCTGCTGGTGGAGCTTCGTCCTTGAGTAGATGCCGTTCGCTACAGATCCAACGGAGTAGGATCCAAGTTTCCAGATTTTCATTGAAATAAGGTTTTCACTTGATACTTCACCTTTTTTTTGACGGGTTGATACTTCACCTTTATTTATTTATCGTTACCTCTTTACGTAATAATAAAGCAAATTGGGTTTCTTTCGTCCATCATGGCATTTTTTAGAAATGTCTTTTTATTTTAGAGAATTCAACCCACAGTCCTATTTTAAGTTAAAACGAATCGTTATTTTCATATTTTATACAAAAGTCCCTGTCTTTTTTTAAAAGGAACCCGTCGTCCGGATTTAAGTCACACCCGGACCGTTATTTTACATTTTTCGAAACCCATGATGTTTTAGGTAATTCATCCGCGGATCATATTTAAGTCAAAAAAATGCTTTTTAAAATCATCCATATCTTTTAAACCGTAACTCCTATTTGAATATGTTATATATGAAATTTGATTAGAAAAATATTTAGAATATGAATATGAGATTAATTTTACCTGTTAAGTATTTTTAAATATTATTTTGGAATATATTTGAGTCAAACCAAATGATTTTCTAAATTATCTATATATTTTAAACCGTAACTTTGATTTTAACATATTATATATGAAATTTTATTAGAAAAAGTGTGGAATCTAAATATGATGTTAGTTTTACCTGTTAAATATTTTTAAAATATTGTTATGGAAGCAAACTTATAATTTATAGTGCAAGATTCAATTTTTTTTCATACCGGCGACGATCCCGATTGCAAATAAACACCCCAGTATAACCATATACGGAAAAGAAAACATCGATAACTACACATGCATACCTTTAAAAAATGTCGTAGGGAAAAACAACAGATTGCTCATCGCGAGATTGAGAGAAAGTGAGCGAGAGAGAGAGGGAGAGAGAGGGAGAGGGAGGAGAGAGGGAGAGAGAGACGCCTTAGAATTAACCATATTCAACACACATTTTTTGTTGTTTTGTGTGAACACCGAGGTCATCGCCGGCGAGGGTGAGAAGGAGGATAAGCGGCGACACAAATATGATGCCTCGCAAAACTAAAGGAGATGAACCTATTGTGGTCTTGAGTGATGGTTGTTGAGTTAAGAGCGTGTGTTATGTTTTCTCTCCCGTTGCAACGCACGGGCTCTTTTGCTAGTAATAATAATAATAAAGCAAATTAGGTTTCTTTCGTCCGTCATGGCATTTTTCAGGAAAGTCCTTGTCTTTTCTTGAAATCAACCCGCCGTCCGGATTTAAATCACACCGAACCGTTATTTTACATTTTTCAAAACTCCCCCTGATGTTTTAGGTAATTCATCCGCGGATCATATTTAAGTCAAACAAATGCTTTTTAAAATCATTCGTATCTTTTAAACCGTAACTCCGATTTGAACATGTTATATATAAAATTTGATTAGAAAAATATGTAAAATATGAATATGAAATTATTTTTACCTGTTAAGTATTTTTAAATATTATTTTGAAATATATTTGAGTCAAACCAAATGATTTTCTAAATTATCTGTATCTTTTAAACCGTAACTTCGATTTTAACATACTATATATGAAGTTTTATTAGAAAAATGTGTGAAATCTAAACATGATATTAATTTTACCTGTTAAATATTTTTAAAATATTATTATGGAAGCAAACTTATAATTTATAGCACAAGATCCTTTTTTTTCATACTGGCGGCGATCCGGATTATAAATAAATACCCCACTATAACCATCTACGAAAAAGAAAACATCGATAACTACACATGCATACCTCTGAAATATGTCGCAGGGGAAAACAACAGATTTCTCATCGCGAGAGTGAGAGAAAGCAAGAGAGAGAAAGAGATATATATAGAGAGAGGGAGAGGGAGGAGAGAGACGCCTTATGATTAACCATATTTAACACACGCTTTTTGTTGTTTTGTGTGAACATCGAGGCCATCGTCAGTGAGGGTGAGAAGGAGGATAAGCGGCAACACAAATATGATGCCTCGCAAAAATAAAGAAGATGGACCTATTATGTTTTTGAGTGATGGTTGTTGAGTTAAGAGCATGTGTTATGTTTTCTTTTCCGTTGCAACGCACAGACTCTTTTGTTGGAAATATGCCCTAGAGGCAATAATAAAAGCATTATTATTATATTTCCTTGTTCATGATAATTGTCTTTATTCATGCTATAATTGTGTTATCCGGAAATCGTAATACATGTGTGAATACATAGACACCAATATGTCCCTAGTAAGCCTCTAGTTGACTAGCTCGTTGATCAACTGATAGTCAAGGTTTCCTGACTATGGACATTGGATGTCATTGATAACGAGATCACATCATTAGGAGAATGATGTGATGGACAAGACCCAATCCTAAGCATAAGCACAAAGATCGTATAATTCGTTTGCTAGAGCTTTTCCAATGTCAAGTATCTTTTCC
This sequence comes from Aegilops umbellulata, assembly GCA_032464435.1. Taxonomy (NCBI): domain Eukaryota; kingdom Viridiplantae; phylum Streptophyta; class Magnoliopsida; order Poales; family Poaceae; genus Aegilops; species Aegilops umbellulata. The sequence continues at coordinate 149,934,170 of CP136058.1, read as the reverse complement.
TTAGACCATGAGATCGTGTAACTCCCGGATACCGTAGGAGTGCTTTGGGTGTGCCAAACGTCACAACGTAACTGGGTGACTATAAAGGTATACTACGGGTATCTCCGAAAGTGTCTGTTGGGTTGACACGGATCGAGACTGGGATTTGTCACTCCGCATGATGGAGAGGTATCACCGGGGCCACTCAGTAATGCATCATCATAATGAGCTCAATGTGATCAAGGTGTTTGATCACGAGATCATGCATTACGGTACGAGTAAAGTGACTTGCCGGTAACGAAATTGAACGAGGTATTGGGATACCGACGATCGAATCTCGGGCAAGTAAAATACCGATTGACAAAGGGAATTGCATGCGGGATTGATTGAATCCTCGACATCGTGGTTCATCCGATGAGATCATCGAGGAGTATGTGGGAGCCAACATGGGTATCCAGATCCCGCTGTTGGTTATTGGCCAGAGAGGTATCTCGGTCATGTCTGCATGTCTCCCGAACCCGTAGGGTCTACGCACTTAAGGTTCGGTGACGCTAGGGTTGTAGAGATATGAGTATGCAGTAATCCGAAAGTTGTTCAGAGTCCCGGATGAGATCCCGGACGTCACGAGGAGTTCCGGAATGGTCCGGAGGTGAAGAATTATATATAGGAAGTGCAGTTTCGGCCATCGGGAGTGATTCGGGGGTTACCGGTATTGTACCGGGACCACCGAATGGGTCCCGAGGGTCCACCGGGTGGGGCCACCCATCCCGGAGGGCCCCATGGGCTGAAGTGGGAGGGGAACCAGCCCTTAGTGGGCTGGTGCGCCCCCCTAGGCCCATCCCCTGCGCCTAGGGTTGGAACCCTAGGGTGGGGGCGCCCCACTTGCCTTGGGGGGCACTCCACCCCCCTTGGTCGCCGCCCCCCTGGGAGATTGGATCTCCAGGGCCGGCGCCCCCCCAGGGGGCCTATGTAAAGGGGGAGGGAGGGATGGGCAGCCACACCCTTGACCCCTGGCGCCTCCCTCTCCCCTGTCACACCTCTCCCTCTCGCGCAGACGCTCGGCGAAGCCCTGCTACAGGTGACAACTGCATCCACCACCACGTCGTCGTGCTGCTGGATCTTCATCAACCTCTCCTTCCCCCTTGCTGGATCAAGAAAGAGGAGACGTCATCCGCTCCGTACGTGTGTTGAACGCGGAGGTGTCGTCTGTTCGGCACTCGGTGATAGAGGCAAAGGTGTCCCGATGTTTCGATGAGATGATAACTATCGATTTGGTGGATTCGACTTTGAAGATTCGAATACGAACGTGCGAGACGTCGCGCCTTAGCAATCGCTAAACCAACTTCCAAGGGTTATTGACCACGCCGGAGCATGATCAACCTGACCACGAAGGTCTATTCCTGCACGCAATCGAAGAACAAGCAAGAATATGATAAAGCAATCTGAATATTGCGAATATATATGAAGTATTGATAAAGGTGGGGATCCGGAAGCGGTCTTGGTCTGGTCGTTGGACACAAACGAAGTACACGAAGTTGCAATGGCTAACTTTTAACTAAACAAATCCCAAGGAAAAAGCTACTAGATGGATCTACTTATATAGGAGCAAGGGGTGGCGGCCAAGGAGGTGGGAGGACGTCCCAAGGCAGCCTAAAACCAACCCTAGGTCGTACAAGGCTCATGGGCCCAAGTGGAGGTGATGCAACACCTTTGGACTTGTTGTTTGACTCGGATTCTGCTGCAGCGTCAGATTGTTTTGTTCATATCTCAACGCTTCGGATGAATTTAAAGATGATTCCAATTGTTTTGGAAAGAGGATGAAATCTACTTTCCAACCAAAAAAGAATCACCCAATTCGGAGTCCGTATGAAAAAGTTGTTGGCGTTTTGAGTCAGGTATGTCTGTGCAGTCCGAATCTGAATCCAAAACGTGAGAGACTTGGACTCTATCTTCTCTTGGTCCAAAAGTGACGTGAGAGGACTTTTTGAACAGCACCTAAACTTCTCTTTTTCCCTTATCTTCATATGTGGATTGCACAAATGTCCCATACACCTGCAATTAGACAAAACACAAAAGTGTGTGAAGTATTTTTGTTCTGGATAACATAAATAGATTATTGAATAGTTTGCACTAGAAATCACCTGACAAATATGCATGTATGCAATATTTTTGGTCGTATCCAAGGTAGTCATGTCCTCATCATCCTCCCCTTTTTGAAAACAAAGCCGTCCTCGGCGTTGCTTAATCTGAAATGTGGCTAACAAAAGAGACAAGGTGTACATGTTGTATATGTATATGTCATCCTTTTTTACTTCCCTTGGTTTTTGCACATATGACACATGTATAGATGAGTAACTTGCATAGTTCATAAAATCTGAAGCCAAAATATTATCACTAGAAGTAGAAGACATGAAAATATTGCAACTCAATTTGCACATATAAGTGATGCTCTTATTCATATCAAAAGATTGACAATGTTCATCATTAAACCATCCCAACATTGGTGAATAAACCTTACTTGCATCTAATTTACATGCTACAACATGATTAAATAGGCAAACATGCAATATGTCTTTGGTCACAGAATCATCACCAAGATTAGAGGTCATATCAAAATGATTAAACATTGATTCTTTTGCATCAACAGTTAACTCAATGGGTGCACTCAAAATTGTTGGTATTTCAATTGTTTGATCACATGACGCATTCATGACAGTATCAAGATTCTCTAGAATAGGTGTTGTGCTCAAATCACCAGGTAACTGAACACATGATGCATTTAAGTTAACTAGGGATGCATCATTCTCATGTGAAGTTATATCATCAATACCTTTACTGTTACCTTGTCGCAAAGATGTAGCTGATGTAGGTACGGACGTTGACAATGCACCATACTCTTGAGATGATGTCGCGCTCACAATCCGAGGTGGGGCTGCTCTAGTAGGTGCAACGGTGGAGGAACCAACCGGTGGTGGTGAGCACGAACTGGAATAGTAGTTGTTGTAGTCACCCAATGCATCCTCCTGCATCTGTCTCTCAAAGGTACAAGCACGAACATACATACCAGTAATGCAACGGGGAATATACTGAAATCTTGCCTGAATATCATGGTTCAAACCACCAAAAAATCTATTCATTGTATCATCCTTAGATTCTTCTATGTCACAATGATGCATATAAGATTTGAACTCTTGGTAGTAAGCATGAACAGTGTTGTTGCCTTGTTTAAATTGTTCAAATTTGCGAAGCAATTCACGACGATAGTAAGGAGGGAAAAAATGTTGTCTCATTACATCTTTCAAATCTTTCCAAGTTGTGGGTTGGTTATCAATGTTTTTCTTACAATGCACATTCCACCAAACAGAAGCAAAACCAGTAAATGCTCTAGTGGCAGCTCGTACTTGCTCAAGTTCAGAAAAGTCATGGTGACTAAAAACTTGTTCAACTTCAAGCTCCCAAGCTAGATAAATAGCAGGATTAAATCTACCCTCAAATGACGGTAAAGAGATAACCTGACCATGCGCTTCTGTGTGTTGTCCCAACTCTCGTGATGGTGAAGACGTGTCCGTCATCCAAGAACTTCTATCTCCGGAACCTGTCATGATTAGTAGAAACAAGAAACAAAATTCGAGAATAATGTTCCTATGAACTACTAGGATGTGGTTGTAAAGTGTTCACAGTAAAGCAAATATCAATATCTTACAAGTTCTTACCATGCGGCAGGTGGTGACAGGCAACCAGCGGTGTCAAATAACTCCGAAGATTGTGTAAAGCGATTGACAGGGGAACGTACGTATACACGGTGTAGAAATATGTGGAGCTGGGCTGGCTATATATGGTAGCAAAAGATTAGCAATAATCAATTCAAAGATGCAATGTTGAATAAACGCTCAACGACGGTACTGTGCTGGTCCTAGGCTAGACCGGACTAGAGACGCGAGCCTAGAACACCAATAAGGTCACGGCATAGCACAACTAGCATCAATAAAGGATATGAAGTAGCTCTGGACAGCAAGATATAAGTGAAGATCACAATAGCAGTAAAGATAATGATGTGAAACAACTGCCAAGCAGGATATACAACAACTCTCTCTCCAACTTTCATCTTGAAAAGTTTGAGCAAATTTTCTGATAACTTTTTTTAAAGAATGCTACTAGCTCAAGCTTTCCAATGCAAAAAGAATCACTCAATTCCGAATTGATACGAGGAGTCAAAGAATTCGAAAACTGGCCTGAAAACTGGAATAAGCTGTGTCCGCGAACTTCGGAGGGCAAAAAGACCTATTTAGAAGACGATTTTGAGGTGTCAAATATTGAACTAGCTTCTGAAACTATTTAGATGCGTCTCGTCGCTAGCTTTAATTTGAGTACACATGGAGCCAAAACGGACTTCGTATGAGAAAGTTATGCCTGTTTGACTGAACAGTGCACAAAACAGAATCCAATCCGAATTCAACTACGAGATTGAGTCTAGATAGATCCGATTTTTTTTCTTCTCTCTTTTTTTCCTCACACTTTTTTTTTCTTTTTCTTTCTCTCTTTTTTTTCTCTGACTTTTTTTTTTCTCTGTCTTTTTTTTCTTCCTCTTTCCAAGACAAACTAGATAAGATGCAGATTGGATCAAGCAAAGATGGGAACGACCTCAACTATGATTGTGATAATGAACTATGGGAAGCACGTGGTGGAAATTGATGGATGGTGTGGTGGACAGCGGAAGGGATAACGATGCAGCGACGACGTGACTAATGTGAACAAAACTCGAAACTCTAAACGAACTAGACACTAAGACCAGCAACTCGACACGACGATGCAACCGATAATTCAATAATGCAAACAATGAAAAGAAAATTGCATAGGATCAGATTGGCTTGGACAAAGGATGAATAGATCTAACTTTTTGTGGCTTTTTCTTGGACAATAGGTAAGAAAGTAAATCTAATCTAGGGAAAGCTAGAAATTCTCACCGAGCAACCTGAAAACTGATATCACTTGATAGAGGCAAAGGTGTCCCGATGTTTCGATGAGATGATAACTATCGATTTGGTGGATTCGACTTTGATGATTCGACTACGAACGTGCGAGACGTCGCGCCTTAGCAATCGCTAAACCAACTTCCGAGGGTTATTGACCACGCCGGAGCATGATCAACCTGACCACGAAGGTCTATTCCTGCACGCAATCGAAGAACAAGCAAGAATATGATAAAGCAATCTGAATATTGTGAATATATATGAAGTATTGATAAAGGTGGGGATCCGGAAGCGGTCTTGGTCTGGTCGTTGGACACAAACGAAGTACACGAAGTTGCGATGGCTAACTTTTAACTAAACAAATCCCAAGGAAAAAGCTACTAGATGGATCTACTTATATAGGAGCAAGGGGTGGCGGCCAAGGAGGTGGGAGGACGTCCCAAGGCAGCCTAAAACCAACCCTAGGTCGTACAAGGCTCATGGGCCCAGGTGGAGGTGATGCAACACCTTTGGACTTGTTGTTTGACTCGGATTCTGCTGCAGCGTCAGATTGTTTTGTCCATATCTCAACGCTCCGGATGAATTTAAAGATGATTCCAATTGTTTTGGAAAGAGGATGAAATCTACTTTCCAACAAAAAAAGAATCACCCAATTCGGAGTCCGTATGAAAAAGTTGTTGGCGTTTTGAGTCAGGTATGTCTGTGCAGTCCGAATCTGAATCCAGAACGTGAGAGACTTGGACTCTATCTTCTCTTGGTCCAAAAGTGACGTGAGAAGACTTTTTGAACAGCACCTAAACTTCTCTTTTTCCCTTATCTTCATATGTGGATTGCACAAATGCCCCATACACCTGCAATTAGACAAAACACAAAAGTGTGTGAAGTATTTTTGTTCTGGATAACATAAATAGATTATTGAATAGTTTGCACTAGAAATCACCTGACAAATATGCATGTATGCAATATTTTTGGTCGTATCCAAGGTAGTCATGTCCTCATCACTCGGTCATCGGTGATTTGGATCACGGCGAGTACGACTCCATCATCCACGTTCTAGTGAACGCTTTCGCTCGCGATCTACAAAGGTATGTAGATGCAATCTGAATACTCGTTGCTAGATGAACTCATAGATGGATCTTGGTGAAACCGTAGGAAATTTTTTTGTTTTGTGCAACGTTCCCCAACAGTGGCATCATGAGCTAGGTCTATGCGTAGTTCCTTTTGCACGAGTAGAACACAATTGTTGTGGGCGTAGATGTTGTCAACTTTCTGGCCGCTACTAGTCTTATTTTGCTTCAGCGGTATTGTGGGATGAAGCGGCCTGGACCAATCTTACACGTACGCTTACGTGAGACCGGTTCCACCGACTGATATGCACTAGTTGCATAAGGTGGCTGGCGGGTGTCTGTCTCTCCCACTTTAGTTGGAGCGGATTCGACGAAAAGGGTCCTTATGAAGGGTAAATAGAACTTGACAAATCACGTTGTGGCTTTTACATAGGTAAGAAAACGTTCTTTCTAGAACCCTAATGCAGCCACGTAAAACTTGCAACAACAATTAGAGGACGTCTAACTTGTTTTTGCAGCAAGTGCTTTGTGATATGATATGGCCAAAGTTGTGATGAATGATGAATGATATATATGTGATGTATGAGATCATGTTCATGTAATAGGAATCACGACTTGCATGTCGATGAGTATGACAACCGGCAGGAGCCATAGGAGTTGTCATTATTTTTATGACCTGCGTGTCAATGGAAACGCCATGTAAATTACTTTACTTTATTGCTAAACATGTTAGCCTTAGTAGTAGAAGTAATAGTTGGCGAGCAACTTCATGGAGACACGATGATGGAGATCATGGTGTCGTGCCGGTGACAAGATGATCATGGAGCCCCAAGATGGAGATCAAAGGAACTATATGATATTGGCCATATCATGTCACTATTATTATTTGATTGCATGTGATGTTTATCATGTTTTGCATCTTGTTTACTTAGAACGACGGTAGTAAATAAGATGATCCCTCATAATAAATTTCAAGAAAGTGTTCCCCCTAACTGTGCACCGTTGCGACAGTTCGTTGTTTCGAAGCACCACGTGATGATCGGGTGTGATAGATTCCAACGTTCACATACAACGAGTGTAAGACAGATTTACACATGCAAACACTTAGGTTGTCTTGACGAGCCTAGCATGTTCAGACATGGCCTCGGGACACGGAGGACCGAAAGGTCGAGCATGAGTCGTATAGAAGATACGATCAACATGGAGATGTTCACCGATGATGACTAGTCCGTCTCACGTGATGATCGGACACGACCTAGTCGAGTCGGATCATGTATTCACTTAGATGACTAGAGGGATGTCTAATCTGAGTGGGAGTTCATTAAATAATTTGATTAGATGAACTTAATTATCATGAACTTAGTCCAAATAAACTTTGCAATATGTCTTGTAGATCAAATGGCCCAAGCTAATGTTAACATGAACTTCAACGCGTTCCTAGAGAAAACCAAGCTGAAAGATGATGGCAGCAACTATACGGACTGGGTCCGGAACCTGAGGATCATCCTCATAGCTGCCAGGAAACAATATGTCCTAGAAGCACCGCTAGGTGAAGCACCCATCCCAGAGAACCAAGACATTATGAATGCTTGGCAGTCTCGTGCTGATGATTACTCCCTCGTTCAGTGCGGCATGCTTTACAGCTTAGAACCGCGGCTCCAAAAGCGTTTTGAGCATCACGGAGCATATGAGATGTTCGAGGAGCTGAAACTGGTTTTCCAAGCTCATGCCCGGATCGAGAGATATGAAGTCTCCGGCAAGTTCTACAGTTGTAAGATGGAGGGAAATAGTTCTGTCAGTGAACACATACTCAAGATGTCTGGGTTGCACAACCGCTTAACTCAGCTGGAGATTAACCTCCCAGACGAGGCGGTCAATGACAGAATCCTTCAGTCGCTCCCACCTAGCTACAAGAGCTTTGTGATGAACTACAATATGTAGGGGATGGTAAAGACTATTCCCGAGGTATTTGCTATGCTGAAATCAGCAGAGGTTGAAATCAAAAAGGAACATCAAGTGTTGATGGTCAATAAAACCACTAAGTTCAAGAAAGGCAAGGGTAAGAAGAACTTCAAGAAGGACGACAAGGATGTTGCCGCGCCCGGTAAGCCAGTTGCCGGGAAGAAGTCAAAGCATGGACCCAAGCCTGAGACTGAGTGCTTTTATTGCAAAGGGAAGGGTCACTGGAAGCGGAAGTGCCCCAAATACTTAGCGGACAAGAAGGCCGGCAACACTAAAGGTATATGTGATATACATGTAATTGATGTGTACCTTACCAGTGCTCGTAGTAGCTCCTGGGTATTTGATACCGGTGCCGTTGCTCATATTTGTAACTCAAAACAGGAGCTGTGGAATAAGCGGAGACTGGCGAAGGACGAGGTGACGATGCGCGTCGGGAATGGTTCCAAGGTCGATGTGATCGCCGTCGGCACGCTACCTCTACATTTACCTACGGGATTAGTTTTAAACCTCAATAATTGTTATTTAGTGCCAAGTTTGAGCATGAACATTGTATCTGGATCTCGTTTAATACGAGATGGCTATTCATTTAAATCCGAGAATAATGGTTGTTCTATTTATATGAGTGATATGTTTTATGGTCATGCTCCGATGGTCATTGGTTTATTCTTAATGAATCTCGTACGTGATAATACACATATTCATAGTGTGAACGCAAAAAGGTGTAAAGTTGATAACGATAGTCCCACATACTTGTGGCACTGCCGCCTCGGTCACATTGGTGTCAAGCGCATGAAGAAGCTCCATGCTGATGGACTTTTAGAGTCTATTGATTATGAATCATTTGACACATGCGAACCATGCCTCATGGGCAAAATGACCAAGACTCCGTTCTCCGGGACAATGGAGCGAGCAACCAACTTATTTGAAATCATACATACTGATGTGTGCGGTCCAATGAGTGTTGAGGCCCGCGGAGGATATCGTTATGTTCTCACTCTCACGGATGACTTGAGTAGATATGGGTATGTCTACTTGATGAAACACAAGTCTGAGACCTTTGAAAAGTTCAAGGAATTTCAGAATGAGGTAGAGAATCAACGTGACCGAAAAATAAAGTTCTTGCGATCAGATCGCGAAGGAGAATATTTAAGTCACGAATTTGGCACACACTTAAGGAAATGTGGAATCGTTTCACAACTCACGCCGCCTGGAACACCTCAACGTAACAGTGTGTCCGAACGTCATAATCGCACTCTATTGGATATGGTGCGATCTATGACGTCTCTTACAGATTTACCGCTATCATTTTGGGGATACGCTCTAGAGACAGCCGCATTCACTTTAAATAGGGCACCGTCTAAATCCGTTGAGACGACACCGTATGAATTATGGTTTGGAAAGAAACCTAAGCTGTCGTTTCTAAAAGTTTGGGGATGTGATGCTTATGTCAAGAAACTTCAACCTGAAAAGCTCGGATCCAAATCGGAAAAATGCGTCTTCATAGGATACCCTAAGGAAACCGTTGGGTATACCTTCTACCTAAGATCCGAAGGCAAGATCTTTGTTGCCAAGAACGGATCCTTTCTGGAGAAAGAGTTACTCTCGAAAGAAGTGAGTGGGAGGAAAGTGGAACTTGATGAAGTATCACCTCTTGAACCGGAAAGTAGCGCAGCTCAAGAAAATGTTTCTGTGGTGCCTCCACCGGTTAGAGAGGAGGTTAATGATGATGATCATGAAACTTCAGATCAAGTTGCTACTGAACTTCGTAGGTCCACAAGGACACGTTCCGCACCAGAGTGGTACGGCAACCCTGTCCTGGAAATCATGTTGTTAGACAACGGTGAACCTTCGAACTATGAAGAAGCGATGGCGGGCCCAGATTCCAACAAATGGCTAGAAGCCATGCAATCTGAGATAGGATCCATGTATGAAAACAAAGTATGGACTTTGACAGACTTGCCCGATGATCGGCGAGTGATAGAAAACAAATGGATCTTTAAGAAGAAGACAGACGCAGATGGTAATGTTACCATCTATAAAGCTCGACTTGTCGCTAAGGGTTATCGGCAAGTTCAAGGGGTTGACTACGATGAGACTTTCTCTCCCGTAGCGAAGCTGAAGTCCGTCCGAATCAGCAATTGCCGCATACTATGATTATGAGATATGGCAAATGGACGTCAAAACGACATTCCTTAACGGTTATCTTAAGGAAGAACTGTATATGATGCAGCCGGAAGGTTTTGTCGACCCCAAGAATGCTAACAAGGTATGCAAGCTCCAGCGATCTATTTATGGGCTGGTGCAAGCATCTCGGAGTTGGAACATTCGCTTTGATGAGATGATCAAAGCGTTTGGGTTTACGCAGACTTATGGAGAAGCCTGTGTTTACAAGAAAGTGAGTGGGAGCTCTGTAGCATTTCTCATATTATATGTAGATGATATACTTTTGATGGGAAATGATATAGAACTTCTGGACAGCATAAAGGCCTATTTGAATAAGAGTTTTTCAATGAAGGACCTTGGAGAAGCTGCTTATATATTAGGCATCAAGATCTATAGAGATAGGTCAAGATGCCTCATAGGTCTTTCACAAAGCACATACCTTGAAAAGATATTGAAGAAGTTCAATATGGATCAGTCCAAGAAAGGGTTCTTGCCTGTATTGCAAGGTGTGAAATTGAGCTCAGCTCAATGCCCGACCACGGCAGAAGATATAGAAGAGATGAGTGTCATCCCCTATGCCTCGGCCATAGGGTCTATTATGTATGCCATGCTGTGTACCAGACCTGATGTAAACCTTGCCGTAAGTTTGGTAGGTAGGTACCAAAGTAATCCCGGCAAGGAACACTGGACAATGGTCAAGAATATCCCGAAGTACCTGAAAAGGACTAAGGACATGTTTCTCGTTTATGGAGGTGACGAAGAGCTCGTCGTAAAGGGTTACGTCGACGCTAGCTTCGACACAGATCTGGATGACTCTAAGTCACAAACCGGATACGTGTATATGTTGAATGGTGGAGCAGTAAGCTGGTGCAGCTGTAAGCAGAGCGTCGTGGCGGGATCTACATGTGAAGCGGAGTATATGGCAGCCTCGGAGGCAGCGCATGAAGCAATTTGGATGAAGGAGTTCATCACCGACCTAGGAGTCATACCCAATGCGTCGAGGCCGATCAAACTCTTATGTGATAACACTGGAGCTATTGCACTCGCCAAGGAGCCCAGGTTTCACAAGAAGACCAGGCACATCAAGCGTGGCTTCAACTTCATTCGTGAAAATGTTCAAGATGGAGACATAGAAATTTGTAAAGTGCATACGGATCTGAATGTCGCAGATCCGTTGACTAAACCTCTCCCTAGAGAAAAACATGATCAACACCAGAAATCTATGGGTGTTAGATTCATCACAATGTAACTAGATTATCTCTACTCCTAATGAAGCAGTTGGTAGTCTCCGCCGGTCAATTTTCGTCCCACCACTTTCGTCCGTTTTTTTTCGTAGGTTAACCTTCGTCGTTTTTTTTCATCTGGTTTTCTTTCGTATCTCAGGCCGCACGTAAGAAAACAGTCAACCAGCCTCATCAGATCTCGATCTGCTTCATCTCTCAAACGACGCCCCAGCCCCGAGAGGAGCCGCCGCCGCCACCGCCGGGGAACGAGAGGAGCCGCCGCCACGGGGAACGAGAGGAGTCGCCGCCGCCGCAGGGGAACGAGAGGAGTCGCCGCCGCCGCCGGGGAACGAGAGGAGTCGCCGCCGCCTCCGGGGAACGAGAGGAGCCGCCGCCTCCAGGTCACCACTGCCCTCGCACTCGCATCCATACCTTCGCCGCCGCCCTCGCACTCACGGATCCCTGAAATGCCGCCGATCCGAGACGAGCCGCCGCCTTCATTGCGGACCTGGGCTAGGGTTCCATACGCCGCCGCTGGTGTCTCGCCCCCTCACCATGTACGCATCTCTCCTTTCCATCCCCATCTGAGACCGAAACCTACTCACGCCTCTCCTTGTTCGCCCACGGCATTGCAGTCCCAACCACGAACGCCGACGCCGGCTGTAGCCGTCACGCCGCCAGCCATCCATGCCTCGCAGCCGTCGCAGCCGGTGCTTCCCCACTGAACGAGCGCCAAGGAGAAACACCGCCATGGAGGGTTTCAAGCAGAAATTGTGGTGTCTCTTCCCCAAGTCGCCGGCCCCCCCTTCCTTCTATAGGTCGCCGCCAGCCTCGCCTAAGTGTGCCGGCCTCGCCCAGGTCGCTGACCTCCTCGCCCACGGGCCTGCTACATCAATCATCATCCGGACCAGGCAACGAACTCGGCTTCTACTCTGAACACGAGCTCACTCATAATCCATCACAAGGTAAGCTTTGGCAGTATGGGTTGATGTATGGATTCTACATTTGTACTACTGTCATGGAGGTTATCCGTTTTGAGATTGATGATTGGTGAATTGAACTACTTTCATGGACTGGTGTATCGTAACTTTGTAATTGAACTACTGTCATGCCCTGCTAAATTGGTGTATGGACTTGTTTAAATGAAATTGTTGATGAAATTAGATAGCATTGGGACCCAACCAGAGAAGCTTGTAAATATATCTTTGAGTGTAAATTTGTAACCAACAATAGAAGCTTGTTTCCTGACCAATTCATGCTGTCATAGACTTAACTTGAATTGTTGATTTGCTGGCTGCTGCTATATAATATCAATTGTCATGTATATATTAATTTGATGCCTAATTATATGTTTATTTTTTTATTTTTTATTAATTTATGATGAAACGCTAAATGGGCCTTAGCACGCTATAGCGTTTCAAACCTTTTGGCCGAGCCGCCACTAAGAGGACTAGCGCTCTATTTAGAACTTTGGGTGTCTGTACCGTTGTTCTACCGCCGCCAACTACCTTGATCAATTCTTGTGCGCTCATGAGGTGAATCGTGGCGGAGGACCCAATCACCGCTGATGGTGGGGGCAGTCAGCACGAGTCTCCAATCACCGCTGGTGCATGGGCCTCCCACAGTGACATTGAAGCTCTATACGACGATGTGTGTTTGCTCTTTGTTCCCTTGATTCAATCACCATGATTTTATAGATGATGTTTCTTCTTTTTAACAGGGGAATATAACCACATGGGAACAAGGAGGAGGTGCCCTATGGTTGTTGCGGGTCTGGAGGCAGATACTGATAAGCAAGGTGAGTTTTCAGTTAATACTGCAAGATTTCCATGGAGGTCAAGGAGTTCCCATTGGGACATCAGGACATGCTCCTCCATCTCCTCCGCTGGACGACATCCAACATCGCCAGGTAGATTACTGTTTTTGCAAATTCCGGTTCTTGATGTTTAAAACTGGATGATCTGCACCCAACCCCTCTATTGTTCTATTTCTGCTTAAATCTGATTTGGTTGTTCAGTTCATGCACTTATGGACTGAAGAAAAAAATGGAAATGAAGAATAAAAGAATAGCAATATTATCATATGCAAGGTTTGCTTTTAACCTTGGTTCCTAACCAATATTTGCTTCCTAATTTTGCTGGAGAGATTCACACTGTCATTCATATTATGAATATAGTTCGCAACCACTATTCTCTTTTATCTAATTACATGTACAGAAAGGAGTAATCTGAAGTGAATTCATGCTATGTTAACAGTCTAACAAACATCTTGGAGGTGTGAATGATTTCTTGGGTCTGACAAGTAATCAATAATTGATGGTATACTGGGATTTTCTCATACTTCTAGCACTTCCTCATTGACAATAAAGCAAGTACTATCACAACAAAGGCTGTTACCTCCAGGTATTTTTTTCAACTATAATCCTTCCAGCTTTAGGGACTCCTCAATTGGATCTGCACAATCCAACAAAATAAATGTGCATAGTGTCTGCGACACTTTCTTCCTATCATCACGAAGGTAGTTGTAGGAGTAAAAAAGTATGTCATACTGTTTTTTCAGTTCAAGCCAATAGGCTAGGATAGGCAATACTTGTTTTTACAGTACTTGTGCAAAAAGTATGTCATACTGTTTGTTCTAGATGATTTTGATGAATTTTACAACCTTATTTTCAGTTGTATACCCCAAGAAATGGTCTGCTTTCATGGGGCTTATTGAATCCAGGAAATAACTGTGAGTAGTAGCGAACCAGACATGAAAAGTTTCAGAGAACTACAAAAACTCTGGTCAGTTTTGTCGGGATCTTGTGACACAGTTCTAGGACTCTATTGACTAAGGTAATGATATATATGTGTGATTTATCCTATTAAAACTTTTAGTGTTCACTTAGGGGTGAGTGCAACCAGTAACTGAATTTAGACTACGAACTAGAGTATGACAGTAAAGTCAGGAGCATGATGGAGAACACATGGGACATTGAGGACTAATGGTCAACACTTAAATCTTGCTTTACATACAGTTCAGTTCCAAGTAGTCTGATACATAGATGGCGAAGGGAGTGCTGATTTGGGGTTGATTTTGGTAATTATATATTTTCCTTGATGACTGTCGTTTTGTTGTCCTACATGTGCTATATGATATGCATAACAACTTGAGAGCACCTTTGCTTCTCTTGATGTAATTCCATTATAGGGCCGTGCGTTGAACATGCTTCTTTGATGATAAGTAACAGACTTCTTCCTCCAATGGCTGGAACAAGCTTTGTGATTTACTCCTCTAATTCTCTCTTGACATGCTGATTAATTCCTCGCAATTTTCTAGAGTAAATCCATTCCCCTGCCACCTATAATGGAATTTCACGTGTTTTACTTGCATGAACCAAACATATATGTGCGCTGACTACAGGCCAAAGCCTAAAGAATTCCTTGAACATCAAATACATATAGAATGCACAACACATATTAGTACAATGCCCGTGCGATAATTTTCTTGTAATTTAGAATGCACAATACATAAAGAGTTCCTGTAGATATACTCTTACGTTGTGATAATTTTCTTGATATCTTTTTAATGCCAGCCTCTTTCAGTTAGTACAATGATCAAGGATCTCATCTGAGTATGGGTTTGCACATCTGAGTGCTGGTGATCTTCTTTGTGAAGAAGTTAAAGTGATATGGAGCAGGTAACAATCTTCTTTCAGTTCCTGTAAATATACTCTTACGTTGTAATAATTGTCTTGATATCTTTTATGCCAGCCTCTCTCAGTTAGTACAATGATCAAGGATCTCATGTATGAAGGAAAGCTTGTGCCTTTTGAGATCATTGTCATGCTAATTAGTAAAGAACATGCTTGTGATTGGAAATAATATGTTTCTGATTGATGGATTTCCGCAAAATGAATAACTGCCAATCATACGAGAATATTTAAGAATGCTTCTATGTACATTCGATAGTGCCAATAGCAGATCAATCTCTTGTTGTGTGCTTCACACATGTGCATTTGTTTAACAGATTAAAATTGACCATGAGTTCGTACTATTAATTGAAGGCTCAAGGGAAGAGATAGCGGCATATTCTTCGTTGAAATCAGGTGCGTGCTTTTGATTAATTAGACCCAACTTGTCTTGTTTGATTGCATGTCACCCAATTTCGTTGTCTTAGGGGAATAGATGATGACACATGGACACCATTCAGTGGCAGTTTGATATTTTTCAGGAATGAATTCCACTCGTTATGCAATACCACTATGAGAAAAGTAGGGAAATGTTGGCCCTCTGAAAAATGTGTTGGTTCACCTCGCGGTCTCACCCCCAAAACAGAGGAGAGGAGCAGGGAGCTCCTCTCTCACACTCGTCGGCTCCAAGGAGCTCCGCCGCCACATAAGGTTATCTCCACGCCACTAATATCCATTGTTGCATCTTGTAATTATTAATTTAGAATAAATCATGCAATTGGCATTTATATATGCTTTACTCTGTCCATTTTGTAGGCAAACCAAGGCTGCAACGTTTGAATATTATACTCAGTCAGTTGCTCGACTACTTACAGTCCTATTACTTGAGACTTAATACTCGGTCAGCTGCCGTGTACATTGTTCTGACATAAATGACACCATGTCTATGCGCAAGTCAGAAGGAACTTACCATCTAATATGTCTAATTAGTGTGGTACATGCTTCAGTACTGCAAGTTGGAGTAGCAAGTAAGTATACATCAGAAGAAAGTACTGCTTCAGTACTACTCCCTCCGTTCCAAAATAGATGACTCTACTTTGAGTTAGTACAAATTCGAGTCATCTATTTTGGAACGGAGGGAGTACATGCTTAGTACTGACCATCTAAAAAGATGTCTAATTAGTGTGCACGAATCAGGTTAAACCCGCATGCCTACCTGCACATTGATACTCATAGCATGAATCGGGTTAAACCCGCATGCCTACCTGCACATTGATACTCATACCTGACTGTGATAGAAGTTGCATCTTGAGATTCAATTCTTTGATTTATGATGCCCATTCATATGCACAATGAGGACGACAAAAGACTGGCCTTTTGCGGGGCAGAGAAAAGACCGGCTTATTTTATTTTTAACACAACATAACAAGCTCCATATATTTTAGTTAGTACATGGCAGGATGCAGACTATGTGCATTATTAGTGGTGCATGGTTAGACTCCAAAATTGCAGTATTAGTGGTGTTTTAAAGAGAAAGGTTCGTAAATGATGTTGTTTTCTACTAAGAAATTTCAGTAGTCGGTGTAACCATTGAGTGCCAATGTGATGGGCATTTAAGATTTAGATTCAGAACTGTGGGGTTCAACACAGATGGCTTCACTTCAATATTTTTCCCCATGTGGTTGCTGGATGCATACATATCTATGTACGCTGGTACATATCCATCCATTCAACTTCAGTTTTGATGCATCTTGTATAATGAATCCTACATTATGTGGAGAAATTTAGACATATAAGAGTATCTGTAAGCCAACCACATACCACACATTTTAAAGGCTTATTTTCTCTACATCTATACTAGCTTGAACCAAGTATTTCTACTTTCTTTTTATTTGTTGCCAAAATTGAAGGAATGTCGATATGGTGTATTTTTACAACAATCAGCGTGTTGACTTGGAGCTTGTCCATTTGCGACGCACTTCTAATTCTTGGATTAAGCCTAATGCTTGCTCTACCAATCATGTAGTACTGTTGTGAACTCATAGGTGAAACCATTCTCTATCCAATACAGAGTTAGCATAGCTGAGCATGATTAGGAGGGAAGGATTATTTGGATTGCTTTACGTAGACTGACATGGTTGATCTTCCCTTCCATTATTATTGCTACTTTATGTTTTAATTCCATTGTTCTTCACTTGATCTTGGGATCTATGTTCCAGTGACTTCCTGAACTTTTACTTGCTGATGAGAAGTTCCTATTTTAATTTTTCTTTCACTTGATCTTCAGGTTTACAGGGTTAATGGATCCATGTTTCAGCGACTTTGTAAAAGTGTGTTTACTTATCTTGCTTTTGTTGATACCGCTGGTGAAGACAAACTCCAGAAAAGGGAGTGAAATAAGAAAGATGAGAGGTTGCACAAGATGAGTAATGTTGGGTAGCGGTAGAGGCTGAAACTGTGATGATGATGCGTATCTGACCATTAGTATGTTTCCTATCAAGGAAACCTACAATTTCTATTATGATACAGAGTTTCTATTATGAGGTGTATTTCTCATAAAGAATGTGAATTCTGCATGATAGTGTTTTGGAAACGTGAAGGTTTTATGCAAAGACTGACATTTAAGAAAGGATGTATTAAAATGTAAACCCTGGTAGATACTCCTAAAGTCGAAGTTGATCAGACAATAGTAATTTTTTTTCGAGCACTGAACTACCGTTTTGGGTTTTGCTTAATATTGTTATTCCTCATAGGATGTTCAAGAGGAACACCATTCAGAATTTCCTCATAGGGTTTTGCTTAACTTAGATTAGGATGGGGTTCCTTTGACCTTATGGTTATATATATAACAAGGACCTATTACGTATCCTTTTTCCACTCAGAAATATTTGAATTAAAAGTGTGTTGCAAGTCAAATGCACCACTGATATACAGTAGACACAATTCGTGTTAAACCATTGAAATGTTTATGACCCTTTCCAATGCACGGACAGTTAACTAATTCGATACGCCATCATCTCTCGAGGTAGTGATAATCATCTCATTTTTTCAATCAGATGTACAATACGCCATTATATATCGGAGTATGCGGGGAAGTTTAGAAAAGATGCAACAATGGTGTGGTGAGATGACATACATTCTATGTGACGACAATGCACATGCTACTTTGTATTTTATTTGTTTATTTAATGTATTTTTATTTGTTAACTTTTTTAGGTCAGAGATAATAAAAATTGATGGCTTCGGATGATGCTTTGAAAATTTTGATTGACAAAGTCGCATATGTAACTATGAGCGATTGGACTCAAAAGTCATCCAATTTTACACAATGAGATGCATACAAATAGTTATTCTTTCCTTGTATATATGTTGCACATGATAATACTTTTTTTCATGGGGTATATGATAGAGATGGAGATAGATTAGGTTGATGTTCAAAAAGAATCCTTCGACAAGGGCCTGCGTCAATTTCGTTGGAAGGAGTAAAAAATTCACAGAATTTTATACAACAATCATAAAAAAGTTAAAAAGCCCGTGGCAACGCACGGGCATTGTACTAATGTTCCTTTAGATACAACTCAATACTCAATAGTATTTTGTTTATGGCAAGTCAAATCAGATGTGTTGAGTATATGTGTTGTGCATATCTATGTATTGGGCCCACCTCTCCTGGTTAACCTGGAACATTCCAAAGCCTAAAGAATTCCTTCGAGCTTAGGGGTTGCATAAGCGAACAAGCGGGAAGTAAGGTGGAGAGTAAAGCTATAAAAAGTAGGGCGGACAGCAAGACTCGGCTCACCATTGTCTGATTTAGGCGCTGCAGACACAGGTAATGAAGGGTGACACAGGGAGGGGCAGAGAAGCACTTGCGATGGAGGTACATGTCGTCTCCATAGACATGGAAGAGATTGCCGAGGTGTGCTCTTGCGGGAGCTTGCTATCATATGGGGTTTGCGCTTGGACATGCAAGATGTGATTTCTACTGTTAAATATATATGGCCATGGCTTGTGGTGTACTGTGTGAGGAGCCCATGGAGTGACGGCGTGAAAGCGAGTAACCATGATTACCATTCCGTACCAAGCATGTGGTACATTTAAATTTGTATGTCACAAGTCACCGTAGCAATGTGCATACCATAATGAAATGAAATAAGTTTATGGTTACTGTCATTTTAGTTAACCAGGTCTTTGTTTTAGTTTCTTTTTCTCTGTTCCTTTGCAGTCTCAAAACTGTTACCTTCGTTGGAGCCAAAAAAAATCATTGCACTAAGTGCGTCTTTCATTATTTGTAAATTAGAAATTTAGTGTGCGGTCATTTCTCGTTGTATTCCATCTGTATTCGATGCAGCTAGGGTTGCCCCAAGTCGCCTGGGTGGCAGCGGCGGGGGCTGGGATAAATATGGATTCAGTCTGTGTTTCTTGCTACTATTGTCACACACGCTATACAATTTTGAGAGAGAGAGAGAGAGAGAGAGAGAGAGAGAGAGATTAGCCACATGACAAGAGTGAAGGTTGAGGGGAAGAGTCGCCTGGGTAGCGGCGTTGGGGGGGGGGCAAATATGGTTCAGTTTGCGTTTCTTGCTACTATTGTCACACGCTATACAATTTGAAAGAGAGATTAGACACATGACGAGAGTGAAGGTTGAGGGGAAGAGTCATCGGGAGAAGGACGTTAGTTTTTCTTCTTCTAAGGTTTACCTTCTTGTAAGGAGAGGGTTGTTGAGGACAAGATGTTATTTTGTCTTCTTGTAAGGGCCACCTCCTTGTAAAGAGAGGATGGTTAAGGAGACACACCCCAGAGAAAAGGAGTGAGAGAGAAATAGTTTGTCGTTATATGAACAAAAATCACACACCATTATGTTTATAAACATTTTTGGATTAAAACATTATTTAATCCACATTGTGAAAACACATGGACATTTCTGTTTCGAGGGAAGGGAGGCGGCGGGGACAAGAGCAGAAATGCTCTATCGATGGTGTGGAGAGGAGGAGCGCCGACGCTGTGGAGGGGAGAGGAGGGGATGATTGTGGCAGGGAAAGGAGGAACCGGACAATTCCGTCGAGAGGAGGGGAGTGGTCGGGCGACGGTGTTGAGCAAAGGGGAGGCGCCATGGAAACGATGCTTGTGTGGAGATAGTGAGAGGATTGCCCTGTCGTGCGGCCTCTTTGCGGTGAGTATATGTTATTTCAGTGAGCACAGACGATTAAATTTATATATTCCATTATCATAATAAACAAGAAACAAGCATTTGTTTTTGTTATCACTATATTCAAGATAATATCAATTTAGGAAATTGCAGAGATGTGTCTGGGTATTTTGTTTTTGATTGTATGCTCTCATCGAAATTGGTTTGTCCGGTTTTGTAACGCCCCGGATGCAACTTTCCATATTAGTAACTCCAACTCTTGCCTTTTCCGGAGATGCGATATTTTTATTTCCTTCGTGGTTGGGTTTTTGTTTTGTTTTGCATTTTTGTTTATGTCATGCATTCATCGTTGCATCATTTGCATTGCATCATGTCATCATGCAGCCCTTTTTAAAAACTCAACTAAATAAAATCGGGTGGATCTTTGATCCATTTAAATCGAGGGAATTCACATGGTGATTTCTCTTTAAAACATATTCAAAGTCTCCTACTATTATTAGGGAGCTATAATAAATATTTTTTTATTTGGAATTGATCATAACACACTTGCAAATAAATCCCAATGCCTTTGTTATGGCAATTCTTGGTCTCCAACTCTACCCATAAATCCTTTCGGCATTTTCCGGAGCTTCACCAAAAATCTCAACATTTTTGGAACTTCCTTTTCCAAGTCCTAATTCAAACCAATTGAGTGAAATTCAAATGAGTTTGAATTTACATCTTTCGATCTTGCCTTTTTCTATTTTCTCGGAACAAGCGTATTTTTGTGAGTTCGGGAAAATTATCCCCATACCCAAACTCCACTCTAATCTCTCTCGACATTTCTTCTAAGCTTTGTTTCCTTGAAATAGAGAGATAATTAGGGAGAGAGGGAGTTAGCAGCAGTGCCCCTTGGGCCTCTCTGTTCAGGCCCATCTGCAGCCCAAGCCAATCAGGCCCAGCCGCGCCCCGCTACTAACCCTAGCTCGAACCCGCATCCCTCGATCCTCCTCCTCCTCCGTTCCTTTCCCCAGCGCCGCCAGGGAGACCGTACCCGCATCTCTCTCGATCCCCCCTCTCCTTCTTCCTTGCATCGCCACGAGGGGAGCGTCAGGGCCCGATCCCCTCAAGCTCGCCACCAGGGGGATCCTCGACCCCAATCCTCCTCGCCCTGCGCGCCCGACGCCGCCCGCATCCTCGCCCTCGTCACCGCGCCGCTCCGGTGACCCAGCCGCCGGCAGGGCCCGTCCCCACCTCCGGCGCGCTAGGCTCGCCGCCTCCCTGCCAGGCCGGAGCCCCGTCGCCACCCACCGTCGTCAGCAAGCAGTCCCGCCGAAGCAGCTCTTCCTCCGCGCGCCATGGCCGACGGCCTCCTCGAGTCCGGCCGCCCGCGCGCCCTGTCTTCCTCCTCGTCGCGCGGAACCAGGGAGACGTCGCCCGTGCCCTGTCTTCCTCCTCCAGCGCCTGCAGCGACGCTGCCCTGCTGCAGCTGCTCTTCCTGCGCGCTGCCTTCCTCGCTGAGCCCCGTGGCGTGGCCCTTCTCTGGCAACTAGCGCCCCTCCATGGACGACCACCACTGCCTGTGCACGCCTCTGGATTCGTCCAAGTCCGATGATGTTTTTTTTGTACAACTACGCTGCGGAGACCAAGACCACCAAGTCCGCACGGGAGCCCGAACGACTACTTCCACGATGATGCGAGTACAAGTATCCCCTTCGTGGTTTTTCGCCAAGTACCACGACGCCCGGATCCCTCGGATCCATCAAGTCCAACAACGACTGTGTACAACTACCGGCGATGCCCGAATGACTACACAGTGACTTCGAAGAACATGGTAATGCCAAGTTCCTCTCCGAACGTGTACGACTACATACCCGTGGGCGTCAAGTTCCTCTACGAAAACGAGTACCACTACCGTCGCCTTGTACCACTACTTCCACTACGCCCGCGAGAACGACTACTTCCACTACTACCGCCGCGGAACAACTACTTCAACTACCTCCTCCACGAACTCGAACCGCTCGAGAATGCTCCCTTGGAAGGTATAACCGCCGAGACGACCTTCGAAGAACGTATGCATGTTGTATGAGATGCCCCTTTGTTTGCACCGTTTTCACCGTGTCTGAATTGTCCCTCGTTGCCATGCCATCGTCTCGTGGGAACCCGGTATCCGGGATCACCCCACCATCATGTTCAACTCGCTTCCGTCACGCTTCCTTTTGCACCGATATCTTCATGGGTACCGGAACCGATATGTTGTCGTGGCACCATTTTCGGATTCGTTGCCGTGGCACCATTTTCGGATTCGCTGCCGGGGCACCATTTTCGGATTCGTTGCCGTGGCACACTTTCTTTCCGCCACGATGACAAATGCTTCATAATGCTCTTGTCAACATTTTCATCATAATTACATAAAACTTGAAATTGTCATCCGCATCACGATAACAACATTTAAAATGCTTAAAATTGTTGTTTGCATTTATTTTGCTAAATGCCATGTTAAAATGATTTATTTCATAACTTAATAACCGTAACTCGGAATTTAATAAACTTTATATGTAAATGGGGTAGAAAAATGCATAGATTAACATGTTGCACTTTATTTTCCTGTTTAATAACTCTAAAATATGGTTTAGGGCAGAACAGTACCAAATCTAAATATGCACATGGGGTTTTACCGGAATTGTTGTTTCTTATTTCCGGCCTCATTTAAACTTGCCTAAATAGTTAGTTTAATTTTGCTTCACCCTCTTGCCATATTTAACAACATTTAATAATGTTGGGTACTTAAACAAGATCTAACTAAATATTTGATGTGGTGTCCCGTCAATATGCAACTCGTTGCATATTGAGCTCCACTTAATTTGTAGCGTTGTTTGTTGCATTTGCCATGCCATGAATCATTAAACCGGGCATGCATCATACTTGTGCATCATGCCATGTTTATGTGTTGGTTGTTTACTATGTTGTTTGTTTCTTTCCGGTGTTGCTTCTTCTTGATAGTTCCGGTAACGTTGCGATTGTGAGGATTCGTTCGACTCCGTCCGTTTGTCTTCTTCTTGGACTCGTTCTTCTTCCTTGCGGGATCTCAGGCAAGATGACCATACCCTAGAAATCACTTCTATCTTTGCTCGCTAGATTGCTCGCTCTTTTGCTATGCCTATGCTGCGATACCTACCACTTGCTTATCATGCCTCCCATATTGTCAAACCAAGTCTCTAACCCACCTTGTCCTAGCAAACCGTTGTTTGGCTATGTTACCGCCTTGCTCAGCCCCTCTTATAGCGTTGTTAGTTGCAGGTGAAGATGAAGTTTGTTCCTTGTTGGAACATGGAGATGTTGTTCCTTGTTGGAACATGTTTACTTGTTGGGATATCACAATATATCTTATTTAATTAATGCATCTATATACTTGGTAAAGGATGGAAGGCTCGGCCTTATGCCTGGTGTTTTGTTCCACTCTTGCCGCCCTAGTTTCCGTCATATCGGTGTTATGTTCCCGGATTTTGCGTCCCTAACGCGGTCGGGTGATTTATGGGACCCCCTTGACAGTTCGCGTTGAATAAGACTTTTCCAGCGAGGCCCAACATTGGTTTTACCATTTGCCTCACCACCACCTACTTTTCCCTTGGGAGTAATTAACCCACGGGTCATCTTTATTTAGCCCCCCGGGCCAATGCTTGTCTAAGTGTTGGTCCAAACTAGAGCACCGTGCGGGACCGTCCCTTGGCAACTTGGGTTATGTTGGTACCTGTACGCTTAGCTTATCCGGTGTTGCCCTGAGAACGAGATATGTGCAGCTCCTATCAGGATGTCGGCGCATCGGGCGGCTTTGCTGGACTTGTTTTATTACTGTCGAAATGTCTTGTAGCCGGGATTCCGAGACTGATCGGGTCTTCCCGGGGAGAAGGAATATCCTTCGTTGATCGCGAGAGCTTATCATGGGCTAAGTTGGGACACCCCTGCAGGGTTTGAACTTTTGAAAGCCGTGCCCGCGGTTATGTGGCAGATGGGAATTTGTTAATGTCCGGTTGTAGAAAACCCGAAGTTGATCTTAATTAAAACACATCAACCGTGTGTGTAACCGTGATGGTCTCTTCTCGGCGGAGTCCGGGAAGTGAACACGGTGTTGGAGTTATGCTTGACGTAGGTTGTCCTAGGATCACTTATTGATCATAGTTCATCGACCGTGCTTTTGCCTTCTCTTCTCGCTCTCATTTGCGTATGTTAGCCACCATATATGCTAGTCGCTTGCTGCAGCTCCACCTCATACCTTTTACCCTACCTATAAGCTTAAATAGTCTTGATCTCGCGGGTGTGAGATTGCTGAGTCCTCGTGACTCACCAGATACTTCCAATACCAGTTTGCAGGTGCCGATGAGACCGTGCAGGTGACGCACCCGAGCTCAAGGAGGAGCTCAATGAAGATCTTGTCCTTTATGTTGTTTCGTTCTAGTCGATCAGTAGTGGAGCCCAGTTGGGGTCGATCTTGGTCCTTTGTCGCTTTTGGGGTTTCTTCTTTTATTTTGGCTCCGTAGTCGGGCCCTGATTGTAGCTGTATGATGTAATGTTTTATTCATGTATTTGTGTGAAGTGGCGATTGTAAGCCAACTATGTATCTTTTTCCCTTATGTATTACATGGGTTGCGTGAAGATTACCTCACTTGCGACATTGCTTTCAATGCGGTTATGCCTCTAAGTCGTGCTTCGACACGTGGGAGATATAGCCGCATCGAGGGCGTTACAGGTTTGCACGATGAGTATTATTCGTTGCACATTTTGAGACCTTTCACAAAAATATCGTGCTAACTACATATATTACCCTTGCAGCATAGTTTTGAGCTAAGGAAGTTCTTATTATTCTTTGCTTAAATATCATGTGAATAAAGTTAAAGACAACATTTCTAATATTGTGCAGAATATCTTAAGGGTATCAAGTAGATGTTAATTTATAAGAGATTATTAGTTAGATCACTGCTCTCAATATATACATTGTCAAATTACCTTTTTATCAACTTATATCGTAAGTGAGGTGGACTTCAATTATTACATGATTGTTACTGGTTATCTTTTCTATACATGTGAAATTTAACATGCATATATATAACTTCAAAAAAATAGTTCAAAAGCCCGTGGCAACGCACGGGCTTTCTACTAGTTGACTCTAGTGCAAGTGGGAGACTGTTGGAAATATGCCCTAGAGGCAATAATAAAAGCATTATTATTATATTTCCTTGTTCATGATAATTGTCTTTATTCATGCTATAATTGTGTTATCCGGAAATCGTAATACATGTGTGAATACATAGACACCAATATGTCCCTAGTAAGCCTCTAGTTGACTAGCTCGTTGATCAACTGATAGTCAAGGTTTCCTGAATATGGACATTGGATGTCATTGATAACGAGATCACATCATTAGGAGAATGGTGTGATGGACAAGACCCAATCCTAAACATAAGCACAAAGATCGTATAATTCGTTTGCTAGAGCTTTTCCAATGTCAAGTATCTTTTCCTTAGACCATGAGATCGTGTAACTCCCGGATACCGTAGGAGTGCTTTGGGTGTGCCAAACGTCACAACGTAACTGGGTGACTATAAAGGTATACTACGGGTATCTCCGAAAGTGTCTGTTGGGTTGACACGGATCGAGACTGGGATTTTTCACTCCGCATGACGGAGAGGTATCACCGGGCCCACTCAGTAATGCATCATCATAATGAGCTCAATGTGATCAAGGTGTTTGATCACGGGATCATGCATTACGGTATGAGTAAAGTGATTTGCCGGTAACGAGATTGAACGAGGTATTGGGATACCGACGATCGAATCTCGGGCAAGTAAAATACCGATTGACAAAGGGAATTGCATGCGGGATTGATTGAATCCTCAACATCGTGGTTCATCCGATGAGATCATCGAGGAGTATGTGGGAGCCAACATGGGTATCCAGATCCCGCTGTTGGTTATTGGCCAGAGAGGTGTCTCTGTCATGTCTGCATGTCTCCCGAACCCGTAGGGTCTACACACTTAAGGTTCGGTGACGCTAGGGTTGTAGAGATATGAGTATGCAGTAATCCGAAAGTTCTTCGGAGTCCCGGATGAGATCCCGGACGTCATGAGGAGTTATGGAATGGTCCGGAGGTGAAGAATTATATATAGGAAGTGCAGTTTCGGCCATCGGGAGTGATTCGGGGGTTACCGGTATTGTACCGGAACCACTGAATGGGTCCCGGGGGTCCACCGGGAGGGGCCACCCATCCCGCAGGGCCCCATGGGCTGAAGTGGGAGGGGAATCAGCCCTTAGTGGGCTGGTGCGCCCCCTAGGCCCACCCCCTGCGCCTAGGGTTGGAACCCTAGGGTGGGGGGGGGCGCCCCACTTGCCTTGGTGGGCACTCCACCCCCCTTGGCCGCCGCCCCCCTGGGAGATTGGATCTCCAGGGCCGGCGCCCCCCAGGGGGCCTATATAAAGGGGGGGAGGGATGGGCAGCCACACCCTTGACCCCTGGCGCCTCCCTCTCCCCTGTCACACCTCTCCCTCTCGCGCAGACGCTCGACGAAGCCCTGCTGCATGCATCCACCACCACGCCGTCGTGCTGCTGGATCTTCATCAACCTCTCCTTTCCCCTTACTGGATCAAGAAGGAGGAGACGTCATCCGCTCCGTACGTGTGTTGAACGCGAAGGTGCCGTCTGTTCGGCACTCGGTCATCGGTGATTTGGATCACGACGAGTACGACTTCATCATCCACGTTCTAGTGAACGCTTCCGCTCGCAATCTACAAAGGTATGTAGATGCAATCCGAATACTCGTTTCTAGATGAACTCATAGATGGATCTTGTGAAACCGTAGGAAATTTTTTTGTTTCTGCAACGTTCCCCAACATCTTTCGCTAGTAAAGAAAAAACAATTGAGACTGCCGGTTTATGGAATAACCCGTAGGAAACCGAAACTGCGTGACATCCAAGCAAAAACAGAGTATAATTCGGAGACGTACAAAATTACAACTCAGTACTCTAAAGGAACAGTTCTCGTACAGCTCTAAGTTAAGCCCACCGTTATTATCTACACAGCGACAACTCTTCCCTGCCTCTTTCCCTGAGCCAGGCCCGCCTCGAAAACCCTAGCGTTGTCGTCGTCGTCGTCGGCGGCGGCCATGGCGTCGGCGGCGCCCAAGCGCTGCTACTACGAGATCCTCGGACTCTCCCGAGACTGCTCCCCGACCGACATTAAGCTCGCGTTCCGGCGCCTCGCGCTCACCCTCCACCCCGACAAGCAGGCCCCGGGCTCCGACGTCGCCGCCGCCACCGCCGCTTTCCAGGAGCTGCAACACGCGCACTCCGTCCTCTCCGACCCCCAGGAGCGCGCCTACTACGACTCCCACCGCTCCCAGATCCTCTTCGCCGACCCCGTCTCCTCCCGTTCCGGCACCGCCTCCGCCTCACCCGTCCCCGACCTATTCTCCTTCTTCTCCACCTCCGCCTTTTCCGGCTTCTCCGACTCCGGCCGCGGATTCTACAAGGTCTACGGCGACGTATTCGACAAGGTATACGCCCAGGAGGTCGCCTATGCCCGCCGCATGGGCATCCCCACCGACTCCATCCCCACGCCGCCGGTCATTGGCAACCTCGACTCCCCTTACACCCAGGTCACCGCTTTCTACTCCTACTGGCTGGGTTTCGGCTCGGTTATGGACTTCGGGTGGGCGGCCGAGTGGGACGCATCCCGTGGGGAGAACCGCCGTGTTAGGAGGCTCATGGAGGAGGATAACAAGAAGGCAATGCGCAAGGCGCGGCGGGAGTATAACGATGCTGTGAGAGGGTTGGCTGCCTTCTGTAAGAAGAGAGATAAGAGGGTGGTTGACATGGCACTGCGGAAGAAGGCAGAGGAAGAGAAAAAGAAGAAGGAAGAGATGGAGCGAAAGAAGGCCGAGGAGAAGAAGAAGAAGGAGCGGGCAATGGCGTATCAAGAGCCTGAGTGGGCGAGGGTGGACGACATCGAGTTAGCCTTTGAGGAAGAGGATGATGAGGAGACGAGGGAAAAGGCCAAGGAGGAGCTGTACTGTGTGGCCTGTAATAAGAAGTTCAAGTCGGAGAAGCAGTGGAAGAACCATGAGCAGTCTAGGAAGCATAAGGATAAGGTGGCTGATCTGAGGATGGCCTTTAAGGAGGAGGAGGCGGCTCTAAAGGAAGCTGAGGAGGAGGCAGGAGGTGAGTGGGAAGAAGTTGATGTGGGGTTCGACTTTAAGCCTGCTAACGAGTCCGAGGAGAGTGATTGGTCAGATGCTGCAGAAGAGTTGGCTGAGGAGTTGGACGAGGGCTTGGAGGTGGCGGATGAAGACAATGGTAATAAGGACTTCAATAATGGGGAGCAGGAGGTTGGTTCATATGATGAGACGAGTGTGTTGGAGGCGATGTTGTCAAGCCGTAAGAACAAGAAAAGTGGCTATGTGGTTCCTCAAGAGGAAGCTCCTTCTGTTCTTACAGAGGATGATAACAGTGAAGATAGAAATTCTGAAGTTAAGAGTGTCAAGAAGAAAGGACGCCGGAGGCGGGCATCAAAGAAGGGACAAGATGAAGGTAGTTATGCTGATAGTGGACATGGTATGAAGAATGATGTTCCAAATGAGGAATCTGTGCATGATAATGATGAAAATGATGCTGATGATAAGGCGGAAGGTCCACCCTCTTCTAATGATGATGGCACATCAGCAAGCGTTGGAGGCCAACAGAACGAAAAGACTGACAATCCTAAAAAGAATAAAAAGAACAAGAAAGGCGCAGAGAAGAAAACAACTGTTTCTGCTGACGTAAAGATCACATCAAAGGGAAAGAAGCAAAAGGTAAATTTACAATTGTGCTCTTCTTCAATCCAGGACATTGTTCTTATTATTGTCTTATACTTTGTAGCAAGCTTATCCTGGTATTTGTGTTGTGGTTAAACCCTGTAGTGTTGCTTCGATCCGATGGCAAAAACTATTTGACATTGTTTGAGCCATATATGCAACTTCAAGTTGCTTGATGAACTGCCTAACTGGCTAACTGCTCAAACCCCGTATAATTTCCGATGGTTGTATTGAGGTGAGCGGATAGGGTGTCTTTTGTTGCTGAAGAACCACTTATTTGGAGCCCTGTGTGAGCAGATTACTATATGTTCCATTTGTGAGAACTATGTCACTAGAGAGCCATGTGCAAAAGGGTTGATTATACTAATAAGAACACAGTTTCCTAATCTCGTGCTATATCAATTCCAGCGCCCTGTTGGGGAAGGTTGTTCCTACAAGTTAATTCAATGGGCTTCTAGCAAGTTTGTGATGTTCTAATACATTTTTATATATTCATCATAGTGTGGATTGCGAACATCTTATTGATATAGGATAGGAAGGGAAATAGATGATAGCCTTCATGAGAACTGTGTATGGTGATTGAGCATGTTAATGCTGATGGGTTTTGAGCTAGGCAGATGGAGTTATTGTTTTATGTATAAGTGTGTTCTCGTTTTTTTTTTCTTTTGCTGGGAGTATAAGTGTGTTCTTGTCTTTGATGGTTTTCGTACTATGAAAACTGAAGTCCCTGGACTTATGAGATTGAACTCATGATACTAAATACCATTTAGTAATTAAGTGAAGATGACTAACTCTTCATTTTGCACACACCCTTATGGTGTATCTGTTGTTTGCTAAACTGAATATTTTGGCACAAAATCCAGGAGATACAGATCTGATCCGCCAAACTTTTATGCTCACCCATGATCTTACTTCTGCTTTCATACTTGGGAAAATAAAGCTGAGTACGATTAAGTATATTTCATAGGACATTGGTTATTGCTGACATTGGTCAACATAACATACGAGTTAGTCAGTTCCATGTCAATTGCCATATGATGGCGTCAGTTCCATGTTAATGGCCATATGATGCTTTTCTGTGTGTCTGTTCAACTAAGTTGGTCTAGATTGGCATAATTCCAGTTTTCTTTTATTCTTGTTATGTTAAAATTAGCTCATGTGTTTTGCTCCCCTAATGAAACACACATACATTACATCCATGCAGAGATGTGAAATCCTAGAAAATAATAATATTTTGTGTTTCACTGTGGCTGTGGTTTATGTCTTCTAAGTACCAAGTTAATTGAAGTTCTACCTTTGTCCTAAGTCGAATTTCTTTAACTTTGACCAATCCTACAGAAAACATATCAAAATCTTACAACACCAAGTTCGTTTCATCATATACCAGATTCGTTTCATCATGAAATATATTTCCACACTATATGTATTTGATGTGGTGTATATTATTATATTTTTCTATAGACTTGGTCAAACTTAGACTTAGGACAAAGCTAGAACTTCAGTTAATTTGGAATGGAGGGAATACATCTTATATGGTTCCAATGTTTATAAGCCGAGGCGAGCTGAGGCGCTGTACCCCTGCCTCACCTTTTAAGCACTTGTAGCGTAAGGCGAGGCGACGCTTTAGACACATAAATATGGCAGCCAATTAGGAGATCTAACAACTAGCATTAATGCAAATGCTCCACAAGTTGCATAACATGATAACTTTTACCAAAGCATAGGCCTCAAATCATCTTGTGAGCAAATATATGACAGAACGGCGTCTTTGAACTTCCGCTTCAGCCTCCTTGTCTATATATCGCTCCATAGCTTTAAACTTTATTGTGTTCTAACTAATGAATTGCGCATCTCTTTCCTAATCTCGATGGATGCCATGGAACACTTATCCACCTCACTGGAACCCCCAGAAAGGCGCTGCTTCAGCCTTCTCACTCCGGCATGGACTATCTTGCCATACAGTGTACACTGGAATATATCTTTCCTCTCTAAATCTTTTTGAGAAAACTTTCCTCTCTAAATCTTTTTGAGAAAAATTTCCTCTCTAAATCTGGCCAGAACCATACTTCCAAGCTGGATCGTTGGATGTAGCTCTTCTTCTAGGATCATTGGATAGATCATAAGCATTACCAGCCACAGGATCCATCGGAGCAGGTACACCTGGCTACTGCAGCAACACTGATAGAAGGCACAACCAGCCGTTAAAGAAAAAGAGAGAAGAGCCAAATCACTAGAGCAACCAGATCAAGCATGGGAAAGGAGAGAAGCAGTGGTGGGGCTGCTGCCTTGTTGGGGGAGAAGCAGATTTGGGAGGAAATTGATGTGGGGGAGAAGGAGAGGAGGCAAGCAGCGGAGGGCGGGAGCCATATCTTGCTGTTGCACCAGAGGAGGCCTTGTTGGTGGAGAAGCAGATTTTGGAGGAAACTGATGTGGGGGAGAAGGAGAGGAGGCAAGCAGAGGAGGGCGGGAGCCATACCTTGCTGTTGCACAAGAGGAGGGGCACAGATGAGCCGTGGAGGAAGGTGCCACCGCCAAAGGTCCAGAGAGGAGAGGAGGAATCCCTCGACGATTGGTTTGATCCTCCCCCCTCCTCCTCGCACCTGTTCGTGCGTGAACCAGTTTTTCCCGCGAAAGTTTCCTGCACGAGCCACTCTTTCCCGCCTGAGAGCAGCTGCCCATGGCGTCCGATCTGGGACAAGGCACCGCCTGTGCGCCTAGGTGGACGATTCAGACATCCTACTATCTAAGGTGGACACCTTACGGAGCTGTCAAAGGCGAGCAAGACGCCCTGCCGTACCTTAGGTGCGCCTTAAAAACAATGTGTGGTACTATACGGACATGCAGAATTCGTTCATCAAAACCATGTTTGGCCTACACACGTGGCATGTTGACTGTCGCTATGGAAACCATATTTGACCTTTCATTCTCACTCGCGGTCCCTCCTTTCTATTCCCCACACACAAGTTCACGGCGACGGACGGTGGAGTGACTGCACCCTGGAACAGGTGAACCTTAAGCATAGCCAGCGCCCAGCGGTCACCTCTGATGTGTGTTGGCCTTGCTCTGAACTGGGCTCCTTGCTGGGGTCACAACACTCTTAACGGTATTCAAACCCCCAGGGCGCTGTACCACTAATGTTCCACGCTGACCTGCTGGAGGAGGCATTCTTCAGCAGCAGCGGCGGCCACGATGTGGAGCAGAAGCAGCGCCAGAAGCCATGGATCCCATTGCTGACTCGTTGGACTCGCTCGTCTTCACGTGTGAATGTTGGCATGCTAGATGTTGTGTATCTGTGCCCCCATGGGGCGAGGGGAGCTGTTGCTTGTGCTGCGGACAAAACGAGCTGATGTTTATGCTTGAGAATCTCATGAAAAGGAGCTGTTGCCTGTGTGTCTGTGGCACCCGCAAATCATGAGGATTGCAGCATGGGTGCTATCCGAAAGCCGCTGAAAGGCAGCACCACCGCTGGCGCTGGGTGCCTGGATGTGGCAGTGGCTTTCAAGGTGCAGTTGCTCCACCGATGCTGTCGCCGCAAGCTCATGTCAGCGGAAAAGGAACGACGGACCCCAGTGAGAATGAGAGGGATACCAGAGGTTTGCATGCAAAATAATTTTGTACTCCCTCCGTTCCCAAATACTTGTCTTTCTAGCCATCTCAAATGGTTACAACATACGGATGTATGTAGACATATTTTAGAGTGTAGGTTCATTCATTTTGCTTCGTATGTGGTCACTTGTTGAAATCTCTAGAAAGACAAGTATTTAGGAACGGAGGGAGTATTTGGTTATTCACATGGGGCACATGTTGATGTGGTGAGAGTCAACATGCCACGTGCGCAGGTCAAACATGGTTTTGGTAGCTTAGGACCTGCGATGAAGTACAAACTTTTGGAACCTGAATCTGCAGTGTTGAAGTTTTAGGACTACCGTGACACAAGAACAGTTTTAGGGCCTCTGTGCATTTCACTCTTTGGAAAACACATAAATTTCCGAGGATCAAATATTGCTAACTGCTACATGTCAAGCATTTGTAATATAATCTGGATTTTCTTTCATGAGGATAATATGAAGCTTTTGTCTGCATCAAGTATGAATTATTAATCTTTACGTGACATGCCATTTTCAACAATAAGTAACACTGCTTCATTGTACCAGGAGGTCTCGAAGGCACGCAATGATTGTGAAACATGTGGAGATACTTTCGAGTCAAGGTGCCCTCCCTGCCCTCTCATTTATTTTGCTGCCACGCCCATTTTGTTAACCTGAAATAACCTTTATGTTTCATTCAGGAGCAAGTTGTTTTCTCATTTGGAAGAAACAGGTCATGCTGTGATCAAGGCACGACAGAAAAAGCGTTAAGGCGAGGAATAATTAGATATTTTTGTTTGAGCATTCTCTCTCCCAGTTCCAGTTGGTGGTAGCATGTCGATATCAGTGCTGTGCCATTCTTGTAACTTGTCTTGTTTTGGGCGCCTCTATGCACATGAAGGTTTTGACCTGAAATCAATACCCCTTCCCCTTGTCTTGTTTGTAGGGAGGTGCTGTCTTTGGTTTAACACATTAACAAACAGAGTGAAAACACCATATCATCCAGGGCATCCTGTTTATGAAAAAGTCATCTGATCAATGGTTTCTTTCTCATTTTTGCAAACCAACCAAGACAAGACGCACATACTGCTACTTTCTACTCATCATATGTGACAGACTAATCTTAGGGAGAGGGCAAGTTTCTGTGGTCAGGCCACTTATCATTCTTGAGAAAACGTACCGTAACAAACTGAGTCGATCCGATGTTGCACAGCTTTCTACTGCTATGTTCATTCGTTCATGCACCTTAAGCAAACATTGCAAACTGTGCTTAGCTATTTAAAAAGCAAGTAATGTTGGTATATCAAGTATGAGTATTTAGTCAATATAAGAGCAACTCCAACTGGCCGACCCAAACGGACGGCGCATGTGTCTGCTTTTTGTCCGTTTGGGTCAGCCGCCCGCTCGGCGTCTGCTCAATTTTGCATTTGGGTCGGCAGTGCGCCCAACGCGCTGACCCATTTCATATCCGCACTCAACTTTAAAAAAAAGGCCTGCAACCGATCATGCTAGCGGCCATGACTCATGCCAGCGCCGGCATACAATGCCGACTTCAAAAAATATCACCACAATTCATGCTGCTGCACTCGCCAGCCGGCCGACACACATGTTAGCACACAAAAAATGGTGGGACTTGAGTTCGACCATGCCATCGCGGGCCCATGGTCATGACAGCACACAAGCCGGCATACAAAAAAAGGAAGGCGCTCGCGGCCACGAGATCACTTGTCGGTGAACTTGAACATGTCTGCCTGCATCTTCTCGAACCACGACATCTTCCTTGGCGACACGGTGTTAAGATCCACCTTCACGATTTCCACCCCGGTCATCAGGCTCGCGAGCGCTACTTCTTTCGCCTTGGTCTTGGCGTTGGCGGCCTCGATCTCTAGCATCTTGGCTTGCTTCTCCGCCTCCAGCTCAAGCTGATTGGCTTGCACTTCGCGTGCATCTCAAGCCTCCTCTTTTGGATCTCCATGAAGGCATTCATTTGCTCTTCTTTGAAACGTCGGCGCTCCTCCTCCCTTGTGTCTTCTTGTTCATCATGCCCTCCACGCTTGTGATCAAGGCATTGGATGCCGCATCCCGTTTGTCCTCCTTCTTGGAGTTGGTCTTCCCCCGCGGCTGTGCCGGCTCGCCCTCCCCAACCTCCTCCACGGCTTGCTCCCCCCCACGCGACTTGAGGGTGGCATATTGCGCCTTGAACTTCTCCTCGTCCTTGATGACCCGAAAGCAATGGGAGAGGTTGAAGCACTTGCCATTGTGTTGAACCTTGAATGCCTACAAAATGTTTTCATGCAAGCATATGGGCAAATGATATGCAAATGAACACGCAAGCATGAATTTGATGACACAAAAGAGGGCGGCTTGCTAGCATACCATGTCTTGCATGCCGATGCTGCTCACGGGGCGGGCCTTGACGCTCTCAAGAGTGGCGCAAAACTTGTTGCACTCTTGTTGGATCACCCTCCATCGCTTGGAAATGGACACCCACCCACACGTGCTCACAAATTGGTAAGACGGAAACTTCTTGCGCTCATGAAACTCTCGGTGGACACGAATCCAAAAGGTTGAATGCTTTTGTTCGACGCCCGTCTTGGGGACTTGTCCAATGTCTCGCCAGTACTCGCAAAGAAGCTTGTCCTCGGCAGCCGTGTATGCCTTCGTGCGCTTGCACTTGCGCTTCGGCTTAGGACCGGCGGCTTGGTTGGCGAGCTCGTCCTCGAACAAAGGCTCCACTTCGATGTCGCACTCGTCCTCTTCCTCTAGCCCGTAGTCGTCTGGGAACTCGTGGTCGAGTGGGAAGCCGTCCAGGTCGATGCCGACCTGATCACGCATGAAGGCCGCCTGGTTTGGATCATAGCCAGCGGCCGGCGTGAACGGCCCGCGGCCGTCTTGGCTTTGTGTCTCGTCGGGATCGTAGCCAGCGGCCGGCCCACCGCCCTCGAAGATGAGGTTCTGCATGTAGTCCTCGTTGACGGTGGATGGCATTCCCTCGAACAGGTTGCGGGCGTCCGGGAGCAGGCCTGCCGGCGTCTGCCGCGCGCGTTTCCTCGCGCCGCCAGATGACGAGCCACTGGCCACCGGGGTGGCGTTGAGGTCGATGGGCGCGGGCGCGGGCGTGGAAGGCGCGACCATGCTCACGTCGGGCGAGCACTCCCCGGAGAGGCGGGAGGCCTGCGGGTACACGTGGAAGCATCGGGTTGCAAGTCGACGCACGGGGCGAGTCGGGCAACACCATATGAGGAAACACCGATGAGCCGGTGCTGGCCGCGGTGACGGCGGCGTTGATGAGGCCGTGCTGGCCAGGGTTTAACCCTAGCATGTAGAGCGCCTTCCCCGTTGCTGTCGTGATGCGGGCGTTGGTGACCTCCTGTTGCGCGGCGGCGACGACGGCGGCCTGCGCGGCGGCCTCATCCCTCGCATCCGCGGTGTGCCTCCGGTCCTTCCTCTTGGCCGACTCCCTTGCCCGTTGTGCGGGCGTTAGCGGCTTCTTTGGCTTGGCCGCGGCGGCGGTCTTGCGCGGGGCACAAGGCTTGCCTTTCCCGAAGGGGGCGGCGGCGCCGGACGAGGCGAGGGAGGCGAGGCCGGCAGCAGCGTCGACGTCAATGGCGTCGTCCATGGCGGGTGTGGGGTGGGAGCGCGCGGCCGGGAGGTTTTTTTTGGGGGGAAATGGTGGTGGCTGCCACCGACCGGCGGGTCTGGGGAGAGGAGTAGGCGCGCGCGCGTCCGTCTCGTGTCCGCGCCAACGCAAACCCGGCTCAAAATTGGGCCGGGAATGGGTCGCCATGCGGACGCCAAGCGGACGCGTGTCCGTTTGGGTCGGCGTTGGGCCGCTTTTTCTGTCCGCGTTGATACGTCTTCAACGTATCTATAATTTTTGATTGTTCCATGCTATTATATTATCCATCTAGGATGTTTTATATGCATTTATATGCTATTTATATAATTTTTGGGACTAACCTATTAACCTAGAGCCCAATGCCAGTTTCTGTTTTTTCCCCTTGTTTTTGAGTTTTACAGAAAAGGAACACCAAACGGAGTCCAATTGATGTGCCAATTTGATGATTTTTTATGGACCAAAAGAGCCCCTCGGAGTAAAATAATTAGGCCAGAAGAGTCCCGAGCCGTCCATGGGCGCGTCCCCCTATCTCGTGGACAACTCGAAGACCCCCCTAACGTGAGACCGATGCCAAAAATTCCTATAAATACAGAAAACCCCGAAAAGAAACCTAGATCAGGAGTTCAACCGCCGCAAGCCTCTGTAGCCACCAAAAACCAATCGGGCCCCTGTTCCGGCACCCTGCCGGAGGGGGTTCCCTCACCGGTGGCCATCTTCATCATCCCGGCGCTCTCCCTGACGAGGAAGGAGTAGTTCACCCTCGGGGCTGAGGGTATGTACCAGTAGCTATGTGTTTGATCTCTCTCTCTCTCTCTCTCTCTCTCTCTCTCTTTTTCTTGATATGACACGATCTTGATGTACCGCGAGCTTTGCTATTATAGTTGGACCTTATGATGTTTCTCCTCCTCTATCTCTTGTAATGGATTGAGTTTCCCTTTGAAGTTATCTTATCGTATTGAGTCTTTAAGGATTTGAGAACACTTGATGTATGTCTTGCATGTGCTTATCTGTGGTGACAATAGGATATTCACATGATCGACTTGATGTATGTTTTGGTGATCAACTTGCGGGTTCAGTGACCTTGTGAACTTATGCATAGGGGTTGGCACACATTTTCGACTTGACTCTCCGGTAGAAACTTTGGGGCACTCTTTGAAGTTCTTTGTGTTGGTTGAATAGATGAATCTGAGATTGTGTGATGCATATCATACAATCATACCCACGGATACTTGAGGTGACATTGGAGTATCTAGGTGATATTAGGGTTTTGGTTGATTTGTGTCTTAAGGTGTTATTTTACTATGAACTCTAGGGCTGTTTGTGACACTTATATGAATAGCCCAATGGATTGATCAGAAAGAATAACTTTGAGGTGGTTTCATATCCTATAATAATCTTTTCGTTTGTTCTCCGCTATTAGTGACTTTGGAGTGACTCTTTGTTGCATATTGAGGGATAGTTATATGATCCAATTTTGTTATTATTGTTGAGAGAACTTGCACTAGTGAAAGTATGAACCCTAGGCCTTGTTTTCTAGCATTGCAATACCGTTTACGCTCACTTTTATCACTTGCTACCTTGCTGTTTTTATATTTTCAGATTACAAAATCCTATATCTACCATCCATATTGCACTTGTATCACCATCTCTTCGCTAAACTAGTGCACCTATCCAATTTACCATTGTATTGGGTGTGTTGGGGACACAAGAGACTCTTTGTTATTTGGTTGCAGGGTTGCTTGAGAGAGACCATCTTCATCCTACGCCTCCCGCGGATTGATAAACCTTAGGTCATCCACTTGAGGGAAATTTGCTACTGTCCTACAAACCTCTGCACTTGGAGGCCCAACAACGTCTACAAGAAAAGGTTGTGTAGTAGACATCAAGCATTTCTGGCGCCGTTGCCAGGGAGGTTAGTGCTTGAAGGTATATCTTTAGATCTTGCAATCGAATCTTTTAGTTTCTTGTTTTATCACTAGTTTAGCTTATAAAAGAAAACTACAATGAAAAAATGGAATTGAGGGTGCCTCATATGCTTCATCTTTTCAATATCTTTCGTGAAAATGATGGAAAGGAAAATTATGCTCAAGTGTTAGAAGAAGAATGCATTAAAATGGTTGGCACTAAATATTTGAATGATGATCATGATTGCAATGTTGTTAGTATGAATTCTAAGAATATCCATGATGCTAATAATATGCAAAGCCACAAGCTTGGGGATGCTATGTTTGATGAAGAAGATATTTTTTGTCCCCCAAGTTTTGATGAGCAAATTTACTATGATGAAAGCATGCCTCCTATCTATGATGATTACTGTGATGACATGTATGCTATAAAGAATAATGATAACCATGGAACTTGTCATCTTGATTTTAATTCTCAATCACATGATAGTTATTTTGTTGAGTTTGCTCCCACCACTATTCATGAGAATAAATTTGCTTATGTGGAGAGTACTAAAATTTCTATGCTTGTAGCTCATGAAAATAATGCTTTATGCAATGGTTATATTTTTGAATTCATTCATGATGCTACTGAAAATTATTATGAGGGAGGAATATATGCTTGTTGGAATTGCAATAATATCAAGTTTCCTCCCTATGTGCTTGAAATCTTGAGGTTATGCTTGTTTTACTTTCCTATGCTAGTTGATTCTTGTTCCCATAAGTTGTTTGCTCATAAAATCTCTATGCATAGGAAGTGGGTTAGACTTAAATGTGCTAGTCATATTCTTCATGATGCTCTCTTTATGTTTCAATTCTTATCTTTTATGTGAGCATGATTGAAATCATCGTGCCTAGCTAGGGGCGTTAAACGTTAGCGCTTGTTGGGAGGCAACCCAATTTTATTCTTGTTATTTGCCTTTTGCTCCTGTTTAGTAATAAATAATTCATCTAGCTTCTGTTTAGATGTGATTTTATGTTTAATTTAGTGTTTGTGCCAAGTAGAACCTTTGGGAAGACTTGGGTGAAGTCTTTGCGATCTTGCTGTAAAAAACAGAAACTTTTGCACTCACGAGATTAGCTGCCATTTTTTATTGGAGAGCGCTTTTAAGTTGATTCTTTTTGAAGAAGATTAATATACAAATTAATCATGTCCATCAATTTATTTCAGAATTTTGGAGTTCCAGAAGTATTCGAACAAAACAGATTACTACAGACTGTTCTGTTTTTGACAGATTCTGTTTTCTATGTGTTGTTTGCTTATTTTGATGAATCTATGAGTAGTATCGGAGGGTATGAACCATAGAGAAGTTGGAATACAGTAGATATTACACCAATATGAACTTAGAATGAGTTCACAACAGTACCAGAAGTGGTGATTTATTTTCTTGTACTAACGGAGCTTACGAGTTTTCTGTTGAGTTTTGTGTTGTGAAGTTTTCAAGTTCTGGGTAAAGATTCGATGGACTATGGAATAAGGAGTGGCAAGAGCCTAAGCTTGGGGATGCCCAAGGCACCCCAAGGTAATATTCAAGGATAACCAAGAGCCTAAGCTTGGGGATGCCCCGGAAGGCATCCCCTCTTTCGTCTTCGTTCATCGGTAACCTTACTTCGAGCTATATTTTTATTCACCACATTATATGTGTTTTGCTTGGAGCGTAATTTTATTTTCTTTTGTTTTGCTTTCTGTTTGAATAAAATACCCAGATCTGAAATTCTTAAATGCTAGAGAGTCTTCAAATAGTTGCATAATTATTCAACTACTCATTGATCTTCACTTATATCTTTTGGAGTAGTTTGTCGTTTGCTCTAGTGCTTCACTTATATCTTTTAGAGCACGACGGTGGTTTCATTTTGAAGAAATAGATGAACTCTCATGCTTCACTTGCATTATTTTGAGAGTCTTAAATAGCATGGTAATTTTCTTTGGTTATAAATTTAGTCCTAATATGATGGGCATCCAAGAGGGATATAATAAAAACTTTCATATAAAGTGCATTGAATACTATGTGAAGTTTGATTCCTTATGATTGTTTTGATATTTGAGGATGGTAATATTAGAGTCATGCTAGTGAGTAGTTGTGAATTTGAGAGATACTCGTGTTAAAGTTTGTGATTCCCGTAGCATGCACGTATGGTGAACCGTTATGTAACGAAGTCGGAGCATGATTTATTTATTGATTGTCTTCCTTATGAGTGGCAGTCGGGGACGAGCGATGGTCTTTTCCTACCAATCTATCCCCGTAGGAGAATGCGTGTAGTACTTTGTTTCCATAGCTAATAAATTTTTGCAATAAGTATGTGAGTTCTTTATGACTAATGTCGAGTCCATGGATTATACGCACTCTCTGTAACGCCCTCGATGCGGCTATACCTCCCACGTGTCGAAGCACGACTTAGAGGCATAACCGCATTGAAAGCAATGTCGCAAGTGAGGTAATCTTCACACAACCCATGTAATACATAAGGGAAAGAGATACATAGTTGGCTTACAATCGCCACTTCACACAAATACATGAATAAAACATTACATCATACAGTTACAATCAGGGCCTGACTACGGAGCCAAAATAAAAGAAGAAACCCCAAAAGCGACAAAGGTCCCCGATCGACCCCAACTGGGCTCCACTACTGATCGACTAGAACGAAACAACATAAAGGATAGGATCTTCATCGAGCTCCTCCTTGAGCTCGGGCGTGTCACCTGCACGGATTCATCGGCACCTGCAAACTGGTTTTGGAAGTATCTGTGAGTCACGGGGACTCAGCAATCTCACACCCGCGAGATCAAGACTATTTAAGCTTAAGGTAGGACAGGGTAGTGAGGTGGAGCTGCAGCAAGCGACTAGCATATATGGTGGCTAACATACGCAAATGAGAGCGAGAAGAGAAGGCAAAGCACGGTCGAACAACTATGATCAATAAGTGATCCTGAACTACTTACGTCAGACATAACTCCAACAACCGTGTTCACTTCCCGGACCCCGCCGAGAAGAGACCATCACGGTTACACACGCGGTTGGTGTATTTTAATTAAGATCAACTTTGGGTTTTCTACAACCGGACATTAACAAATTCCCATCTGCCACATAACCGCGGGCACGACTTTCGAAAGTTCAAAACCCTGCAGGGGTGTCCCAACTTAGCCCATGATAAGCTCTCGCGATCAACGAAGGATATTCCTTCTCCCCGGGAAGACCCGATCAGTCTCGGAATCCCGGCTACAAGACATTTCGACAGCAATAAAACAAGTCCAGCAAAGCCGCCCGATGCGCCGACATCCTGATAGGAGCTGCACATATCTCGGTCTCAGGGCAACACCGGATGAGACATCCTGCGAGTAAAACCAAGCCTCGAGTTTCCTCGCGGGGGCCCCGCAGTCTGCTCGGTTCGGACCAACAGTTAGACAAGCATTGGCCCGGGGGGGCTAAATAAAGATGACCCTCGGGTTGATCAGACCCAAGGGAAAGGGATAGGTGGTAGGCAAATGGTAAAACCAAGGTTGGGCCTTGCTGGAAGAGTCTTGTTCAAAGCGAACTGTCAAGGGGGTCCCATAAATCACCCGACCGCGTTAGGCACGCAAACTCCGGGAACATAACACCGATATGACGGAAACTAGGGCGGCAAGAGTGGAACAAAACACCAGGCATAAGGCCGAGCCTTCCACCCTTTACCAAGTATATAGATGCATTATTAAATAAGATATATTGTGATATCCCAACAAGCAAACATGTTCCAACAAGGAACAACATCTCCATGTTCCAATAAGGAACAAACTTCAACTTCACCTGCAACTAACAATGCTATAAGAGGGGTTGAGCAAAGCGCTAACATAGCCAAACAACGGTTTGCTAGGACAAGGTGGGTTAGTGGCTTGGTTTAAC
Source organism: Aegilops umbellulata (assembly GCA_032464435.1). Taxonomy (NCBI): domain Eukaryota; kingdom Viridiplantae; phylum Streptophyta; class Magnoliopsida; order Poales; family Poaceae; genus Aegilops; species Aegilops umbellulata. Next base: position 149,892,130 of record CP136058.1, on the reverse strand, counting down.
AATATGGGAGGCATGATAAGCAAGTGGTAGGTATCGCAGCATAGGCATAGCAAAAGAGCGAGCAACTAGCAAGCAAAGATAGAAGTGATTTCGAGGGTATGGTCATCTTGCCTGAGATCCCGCAAGGAAGAAGAACGAGTCCATGAAGAAGACAAACGGACGTAGACGAACGGATCCTCACAATCGCAACGCTATCAGAACTAACCTGAAGAAGCAACACCGGAAAGAAGCAAACAACAAAGTAAACAACCACCACATAAACATGGCATGATATGCGAGATGTGGTATGCAATGCATATGCATGCGCGGGAAGGGAAAAGATGAACAAGGCATAATATTGGAAAACCAAGTATGCCACTGGAAAGGTTAGGTGATTTCGGTTGAAATCGATATAAAGATCACCGGAATCGGATGCACGGTTTGCAAAAGACAAGCAAAACAAGAATGACAAGATTCTGCCATTAACAGCATGATGCTACTTAGCAAGCAACAAGAAATTAAGCTACTGCACCCAAACATATCAACAAAGCATATGACAGTGATCTACTCAAGATGCTTGACAAAAGATGAACACTGAGCTACGGCTAAATCACACCACAACAGGTTCAAACAAGCATGACAAAAGTGCAAAAGATATCAGGTTCACAGACTTAGTGAAAATACTAACATGCCAGAAATTAACATCAGGATGATATGTTTAGAGCAATGAAACAACATGCTACAGGAACAGGACATAGCAAAGAAAAGGCATGGCACGAATCTAATCAAAGCACTTAACAAAAGTCCCTTACTGACCATAAGCCAAAAAGGACTAGAAAATATAATAACACCCATGTCAAATAAGCAAGTTTCGTTACAGGTTTCAGACTTGGCAGAAAACTAGACATGTCAAAAACAGATAACAAGTAGGCATGTTCGTGAGCACGAAGCACTCACTACAGAGCATTGCATGATAAACTAAGCATACATACATCAAGAAGACATGGCATAGAAGCTAGGCATGGCAAGAACAACATCATAGCATGCAAGGATCAACTACAACAAGCTTGGCAAAATCAAATAACATGTAAACAATCTGCCAGTAACATTTTATAGCAAAAGAAGAGCTCGATTTACTCAAGCTATGGCACTCCATAAATACAAACAAAGGCATGGATGGATAGAGCAAATACATATGCTCAAAACACCATTACTGATCATGCTCAAAAGAGGCATAGATCTCTCTGAAACAACATGAACACGTGGCATAAAAGTAACAGCAGGCAGGGACTTGGTGAAATTACTAAGTCTCTGAAATCAGCAACATTAAGTACCCTAGTTTGCATGCTTGTGCTAGTCACCACATAGATCACAAAAATACATGGCATAAATCTCTGTAAAGATGGCATGGCATATTACAAAACACATGTAGAACACAACTCCATAGGGTGCACACATCAATCATGGCAAAAATGACAAAAGTGCATCTACTGAAACAGATCTGAAACTAACATCACATAGCCCTCTTCTAACAGCATTTCGGGCATCAAGGTAAGCCCAAATGAAAATGATCGAATGAGATGAAATGATGTACTCTTCGAGCCGAACAATTTGACATATTATACGCCCAAAACGGAGCAGTATTCGGGGAGTTATGGCATGATGAATATGGCATGTTAAAGCAAAATAATCGGGACTTAGAAGAATTCGGGAGGGGAGAAAGTCAACCTCGGGTTTGACCCAATCTGGATCTGGATCCGGGCGAGGGCGCGCGGCTCGAGGCGGGCGCGGGCGCCGGCGCAAGGAGGGGCGCCGGCGGACGGTGAGGAGGCCGCGGCGGCACGGAGGCGACCGGCGCGGCGGCGAGAGGCGCGCGGGGCAGGCGGCGGCGGGGGGCATCGGCGGGCGGCGAGGCACGAGGGCGCGAGGGCGCGCGCGGCGGAGGTGCGCCGGCTCGCCGGCTCGGGCGCGGGAGCTCGCGCGGCCGGGCGAGCTGCGGCGGGCGGCGGCGCGCGGATGGGCCGGGCGGGCCCCGCCTGGGCCCGGCGGGCCGCGCGGTGGAGGAGGCGGCGGGAGGACGCGTGGCGGCGCGCCGTTGGCTCAGGAGGCGGGGTTGACGACGTGGCGGCGTCCCATTGGACAGAACGACGTGGCGGTGGGCGGTGGACACGTCCGGCGCAGACGGACGTGTCCGGCGGCGGAGAGGGAGCGGGGCTAGGGTTTCATGTGCCCGAAAATCTGGGGAGAGACACATATTTATAGGTAGAGGGGGCTAGGAAGCTCCAAATGGAGTGCGGTTTTCGGCCACGCGATCGTGATCCGACGACCGAGAGGATGGAGATGAATTAGATGGGTTTTGGGCCACTTAGAAGGGTGTGTTGGGCTGCACACCAAAGAGGCCTTTGCGGATACCCGGTTAACCGTTGGAGTATCAAACGACCTCCGAATGACCCGAAACTTGACAGGCGGTCTATCGGTGCTATACCAAGGCCGCTTGGCAAACCTCGGTCCATTACGAGAAAGTTTAATACACGCTCACGGAGAAAGGCAAAAGGGGACGCCGGGGAACATAGGAGCGCCGGATTGCAAAACGGACAACGGGGAAAATGCTCGGATGCATAAGACGAACACGTATGCGAATGCGATGCACATGATGACATGATATGAAATGCAGATGATGACATGGCAAAGTGCAACACGCAAGCACATGACATGGCAACGACGACGAATAACTGGCGGACACCTGGCGCATCAGGTCCGGGGCGTTACAACACTCCACCACTACGAGAGGATCTCGTCCCGAGATCTAGAATGACACCGGAGGGGAAAACGGAAGAGAAAGAGAAGAGATAAAGCTAAGTTGCTTCTTTGACGAAAGAGTGAAACCAAAGAACCTTGAGAGGTTGAGAAAAATGGAAGAAAGAATAACATGGAGATGAACGGAATGAAATACTCCGTTGGACAAGGAACAAGGAATACGGCGAGAAAGAAGAGCTTAAGTGACAAGATAGACGTTGAAACCACTCCGGTTGAAACAGATGTACAAGGAACGATAAAGGACAATTACAACAACACTCCGGTTGGAAATGGAAGGAATTGAATATGAACTTGATAAGATGAGGGGATACTTGATGAAAAGAACAACACACTGCCTCCGGAACAAATGAAAGAGTGGAATCAAGAGAACAGAGAAGAGAACAACAACTTCTACCACAATTGAATTTGAAAGAGCCTCCTTAAAAATAAGGATTGCACGGAGTTGTTGGAGAACCAACAACGAAACGAATAAGCTTGTAGTGGGCTTATGGAAACATCTCAAAATTATAAGGTGAGCTTCTGCCACCAACGGAAACAAATGATTGGACTGATATCAAAAAGGAGACGAGAAACTTATTTCACCGGGAGGACAAATGAAGAACTTGGGTCATTAATGAGCACCATAAATAGCAACAATCCTTAGGGAAGGCTTTAGGTGAAATATAACCCAAGATAACTCCAATGAAGAGATTGATGGATTGAAAAGATCTCTTGAACGAAGAGAAAATGATGGATTTAAATCTCTCATTCTTAACAACATGTGAATCATGAGACATGACCTCAAATTATCAAGAATGACATAATACCACCTCGAATGATACGGTAGAACGAATCGCACTTCGGAATGCAAGATGAAGAATACTTGAACTCCTCAAAACAAAACATGTGTTGAGAACCATGTTTATTTTAGAGTAAAGCTTGACGGATCATAACTTCGAGAAAAATCTTGAAGAACAAATGAAGAATGAAAAGAATCCTTAACGAACCACCATGTAGAGCCTCCATGAAGAACTCCGGTAATAAAAACATGATAGAAAGAAAGAGAAGTTGAAAACACAAGGTGAAGCCTTGCGATGATTTAGATGGAGCTTCGCGATGAGATAATGCGGAAAACTTGGAACTCCGGAAATGAAAAAGATGAAGCATCTCGAACTGAGAAATGTGACATGATGAACAACTCTGGAAAGAAGAAACTAGATCACTTGGATGAAACAAGAACAAGAATTATGTTATGCGTATCCTTAACCAATTTAGACTGATGACAAGCAACGGATTTGGCATACTACTTATTCCCGTAGAAAGGATCAAGAGAGATATAGCACAAACTTGAGAAGGTCTTCAACGAACCACCGGCAGGGTTGGAAAGAACGAATGAATCTATATGATAACGAAGGAAGAGAACTCTTGAACGAACCACCGTAAGAATTGAAAATGAACGAAGAAAAGAGAACGAATCACCGGGAAGAATTAGAAAATGAACGAAGATACTTGAGAGAATTTAGATACAAATGAATGAATAGATCATGAGCTGATTAGAGGATATTTGAACGATGCACCAGTAAGATTTGGAGAACAAGAGCTGAAAGCTGGAATGAGTAATTCTGAGATGATGAGTTCCAGAGAATCAAACTGAAAAGACTTCTGAAATGCTCCGGATGGGTGAAAAGAATTCTCACCATCGAAAACAATTATGAAAGGATGGCATCAGGCTAGAACCAAGAATCTTGAAGAGAATGGAGCAAGATTTAAGGGAAACTCTTCTTCGGTCTTCAAATGTTGAGAATGACGATGAGAAACACCATGAATTGATGAGACACTCCGAAATAATGAAGAATAGAAAGATTGATCCAACGATGAAAAGAATGTGAAAGATCTTGGAGAAAGACATGACTGATGAAAATTCATTCTTACGCCAAACTTTGAAATGAATTTGGGAATCGCTCCGGGAAAATTGGAAGAGTCAGGTAAGATCCTGGGAAAAGGCCTGTGGGTTAGGGCCCACTCAAAAGAAACACCGTTGAACGATTTAAAAGATAGATTGTACCGGTTGAATTAAATGGCTTGAATGAGATAGCATCCTCAAAAGAAATTGAGTGATTTGAGAATGGAAACTTGAATCTTCTGAGATATCTTCATCACTCCGGAACAAATGAATAGCGAGAGGTGAATGATTAAGAGATACACCGGCATGAGAAAACATTTGAAAAGAGGAAAAAGGGATAAGATCAAAACCGAAAACTTGAATTAAATCCACCGGAGAAGAAAAAGAACGAAAATTGATGAACTTGAAGCTCCGTTAGAATCTTTGTGAGAATCACCGGTAAGAACATTGAAAGAAAAGAATGGAGAGACTTCACATCTATAAGATGGATACTTGATTAAGAAATCTGCGTCCTTGAAGAAATAAGGGTGGGAGGGCGGGTAAACAAAGACAACTTGGAACGGATGAAGCAAACACCGTTGAGAAGAATTGATAATTGATCTTGCGAATGTTGAAGTGATCGGATCCACTTGAAGAGGGACACACCGGTTGGAAAAGAATTAACATGACAACCTCGATGATCAAGAAGGATTGGTATCCACCTAGGGATATGAGAACACCGTTTAGAATAAGGTATGGAATCAACACTTGACATTGAAGCAACTCGAATACCACAAATAAAACAAAACAAAGGATTTGGCTTGCAGAATAAGCCGGAAACAAACATATGATAGACCCCATATCGTAACATGTGCCTGTTGGAAAGATATCCTACGAGATACTTGAATTCCCACCTATAAACTCCCAAAACTTTCTGGTTATGCAATCAGGTGTTGGGGATACAGGGGACACAAAATATATCACCCAAACTAACAATACCTAGATCCAGCTGTATCCATCCTTCAACACATAACCAAGAAACCTTCGGAAATCGTCTACCTCAACCTTCGAAAAGCATCCGTTATATGAGTTATGGCAATACTCCCGCACTCGCCTCAGTATTGGGCTATCAGGGTTATCTCACCAACAACTGTACAAAAGAGATTTTCGATGTCGGCGTACTAAACTCAGGTATTCCAGAACTGCAACGATAAAATTATGACAACAACACCTCGGAGCTCAACTCCCCGGGACACCTCCACTAAACCCCTGCTGACAGGAGGCAACCAAGACAATGTTGTCATCATAAAACCATCGAAACGATTCTAAAATACCCGCGTGATCCTAATTTTTTTTTTAGTGAAATTTGAGAAGAGAAGAGTCAAAACTCTACGTCAGGATGCCTTACCAGAGCGATGAGGAGACTCGGAAGTAAAAAGAATTCCTAAACTCTCCGATATATAATTCCTAAATGACTCAAAACATTTTTCTAGACACGACTCGGCCGCTAAAAACGATCAATCAGTGGGGGCTCCTAAGGTCGGGGAAGGCTCTGATACCAACTTGTAACGCCCTCGATGCGGCTATACCTCCCACGTGTCGAAGCACGACTTAGAGGCATAACCGCATTGAAAGCAATGTCGCAAGTGAGGTAATCTTCACACAACCCATGTAATACATAAGGGAAAGAGATACATAGTTGGCTTACAATCGCCACTTCACACAAATACATGAATAAAACATTACATCATACAGTTACAATCAGGGCCCGACTACGGAGCCAAAATAAAAGAAGAAACCCTAAAAGCGACAAAGGTCCCCGATCAACCCCAACTGGGCTCCACTACTGATCGACTAGAACGAAACAACATAAAGGATAGGATCTTCATCGAGCTCCTCCTTGAGCTCGGGTGCGTCACCTGCATGGATTCATCGGCACCTGCAAACTGGTTTTGGAAGTATCTGTGAGTCACGGGGACTCAGCAATCTCACACCCGCGAGATCAAGACTATTTAAGCTTAAGGTAGGACAGGGTAGTGAGGTGGAGCTGCAGCAAGCGACTAGCATATATGGTGGCTAACATACGCAAATGAGAGCGAGAAGGGAAGGCAAAGCACGGTCGAACAACTATGATCAATAAGTGATCCTGAACTACTTACGTCAGACATAACTCCAACAACCGTGTTCACTTCCCGGACCCCGCCGAGAAGAGACCATCACGGTTACACACGCGGTTGGTGTATTTTAATTAAGATCAACTTCGGGTTTTCTACAACCGGACATTAACAAATTCCCATCTGCCACATAACCGCGGGCACGGCTTTCGAAAGTTCAAAACCCTGCAGGGGTGTCCCAACTTAGCCCATGATAAGCTCTCGCGATCAACGAAGGATATTCCTTCTCCCCGGGAAGACCCGATCAGTCTCGAAATCCCGGCTACAAGACATTTCGACAGCAATAAACAAGTCTAGCAAAGCCGCCCGATGCGCCGACATCCTGATAGGAGCTGCACATATCTCGGTCTCAGGGCAACACCGGATGAGACATCCTACGAGTAAAACCAAGCCTCGAGTTTCCTCGCGGGGGACCCGCAGTCTGCTCGGTTCGGACCAACACTTAGACAAGCATTGGCCCGGTGGGGGCTAAATAAAGATGACCCTCGGGTTGATCAGACCCAAGGGAAAGGGATAGGTGGTAGGCAAATGGTAAAACCAAGGTTGGGCCTTGCTGGAAGAGTCTTGTTCAAAGCGAACTGTCAAGGGGGTCCCATAGTCTCATCCTTCCACCATTGCTAGCCTCTCTAGTACTGAGCAACTTTCGCCGATATCATAAACCCACCATATACCTTCCTCAAAACATCCACCATACCTACCTATTATGGCATTTCCATTGCCATTCCGAGATACATTGCCATGCAACTTTCCACCATTCCGTTTATTATTACATGTTCCATCATTTTCATATTGCTTTGCATGATCATGTAGTTGACATCGTATTTGTGGCAAAGCCACCGTTCATAATTCTTTCATACATGTCACTCATGAGTCATTGCACATCCCGGTACACCGCCGGAGGCATTCATATAGTCATATTTTGTTCTAAGTATCGAGTTGTAATTCTTGAGTTGTAAGTAAATAAAAGTGTGATGGTCTTCATTATTAGAGCAGTGTCCCAGTGAGGAAAGGATGATGGAGACTATGATTCCCCCACAAGTCGGGATGAGACTCCGGAAGAAAAATAAAAAAAGACAAAAAAAAGAGGCCATAAAAAAGAGAAGGCAAAAAAAAAAAGAGAGAAAAAGAGAGAAGGGGCAATGCTATTATCCTTTTACCACACTTGTGCTTCAAAGCAGCACCATGATCTTCATGATAGAGAGTCTCCTATGTTGTCACTTTCATATACTAGTGGGAATCTTTCATTATAGAACTTGGCTTGTATATTCCAATGATGGGCTTCCTCAAAATGCCCTAGGTCTTCATGAGCAAGCGAGTTGGATGCACACCCACTTAGTTTCTTTTTGAGCTTTCATACACTTATAACTCTAGTGCATCCGTTGCATGGCAATCCCTACTCACTCACATTGATATCTATTGATGGGCAACTTCATAGCCCGTTGATACGCCTAGTTGATGTGAGACTATCTTCTCCCTTTTTGTCTTCTCCACAAGCACCATTCTATTCCACCTATAGTGCTATGTCCATGGCTCACGCTCATGTATTGCGTGAAGATTGAAAAAGTTTGAGAACATCAAAAGTATGAAACAATTGCTTGGCTTGTCATCGGGGTTGTGCATGATTTAAATATTTTGTGTGATGAAGATGGAGCATAGCCAGACTATATGATTTTGTAGGGATAAGCTTTATTTGGCGATGTTATTTTGAGAAGACACAATTGCCTAGTTAGTATGCTTGAATTATTATTATTTTATGTCAATATTAAACTTTTGTTTTGAATCTTATGGATCTGAATATTCTTGCCACAATAAAGAGAGTTACATGGATAAATATGTTAGGTAGCATTCCACATCAAAAATTTTGTTTTTATCATTTACCTACTCGAGGACGAGCAGGAATTAAGCTTGGGGATGCTTGATACGTCTCTAACCGTATCTATAATTTTTTATTGTTCCATGCTATTATATTATCCATCTAGGATGTTTTATATGCATTTATATGCTATTTATATGATTTTTGTGATTAACCTATTAACCTAGAGCCCAATGCCAGTTTCTTTTTTTCCATGTTTTTGAGTTTTACAGAAAAGGAATACCAAACGGAGTCCAATTGACGTGCCAATTTTTGATAATTATTTATGGACCAAAAGAAGCCCCCGGAGTAAAAGAGTTGGGCCAGAAGAGTCTCGAGCAGTCCACGAGGGTGGAGGGCACACCCTACCCCCTGGGCGCGTCCCCCTATCTCGTGGACGACTCGGAGAACCCCCTGACGTGAGATCGACGCCAAAAGTTCATATAAATACAGAAACCCCCGAAAAGAAACCTAGATCGGGAGTTCCGCCGCCGCAAGCCTCTGTAGCCACCAAAAACCAATCGGGACCCTATTCCGGCACCCTGCCAGAGGGGGGATCCCTCACCAGTGGTCATCTTCATCATCCCAGCGCTCTCCATGACAAGGAGGGAGTAGTTCACTCTAGGGACTGAGGGTATGTACCAGTAGCTATGTGTTTGATCTCTCTCTCTCTCTCTCATGTTCTTGATATGGCACGATCTTGATGTACCGCGAGCTTTGCTATTATAGTTGGACCTTATGATGTTTCTCCCCCTCTATCTCTTGTAATGGATTGAGTTTTCCCTTTCAAGTTATCTTATCGGATTGAGTCTTTAAGGATTTGAGAACACTTGATGTATGTCTTGCATGTGCTTATCTGTGGTGAGAATGGGATATTCATGTGATCCACTTGATGTATGTTTTGGTGATCAACTTGCGGGTTCAGTGACCTTGTGAACTTATGCATAGGGGTTGGCACACGTTTTCGTCTTGACTCTCCGGTAGAAACTTTGGGGCACTCTTTGAAGTTCTTTGTGTTGGTTGAATAGATGAATCTGAGATTGTGTGATGCATATCGTATAATCCTACCCACGGATACTTGAGGTGACATTGGAGTATCTAGGTGACGTTAGGGTTTTGGTTGATTTGTGTCTTAAGGTGTTATTTTACTACGAACTCTAGGGCTGTTTGTGACACTTATAGTAATAGCCCAATGGATTGATCGGAGAGAATAACTTTGAGGTGGTTTTGTACCCTACAATAATCTCTTCGTTTGTTCTCCGCTATTAGTGACTCTGGAGTGACTCTTTGTTGCATGTTTAGGGATAGTTATATGCCAATTATGTTATTATTGTTGAGATAACTTGCACTAGTGAAAGTATGAACCCTAGGCCTTGTTTCCTAGCATTGCAATGCTGTTTACGCTCACTTTTATCACTTGCTACCTTGCTGTTTTTATATTTTCAGATTACAAAAACCTATATCTATCATCCATATTGCACTTGTATCACCATCTCTTCGCCGAACTAGTGCACCTATACAGTTTACCATTGTATTGGGTGTGTTGGGGACACCAGAGACTCTTTGTTATTTGGTTGCAGGGTTGCTTGAGAGAGACCATCTTCATCCAACACCTCCTACGGATTGATAAACCTTAGGTCATCCACTTGAGGGAAATTTGCTACTGTCCTACAAACCTCTGCACTTGGAGGCCCAACAACGCCTCCTACGGATTGATAAACCTTAGACCATCACGCGCCGATCCAAACGGATGCCAGCGGACAAAATGGGTCGCCCCATTGGAGTTGCTCTAATGAGGCAGCGTCGAAAGCTTGTCTAAAATAAAGCAAGGATTTTCATTGCAATTCCAGCCCATTTCTGCTAGCTCACAAGCCCGATCCGTCATCACCCTCATGCCATTTACATCCTTAACAACTTGAATTTAGCAACAAACTGGGAGTAGGGCATTTACAATGGTTGATAAGATAGTTCTATCTTACGTTTTGCATGTAATTTAGAGATGACAAAAAAATATGTATACAATGAGTTATATCTTAGCCTTATCTTCAATAACTAGTCATTCCTTAAAACATGATGAGACAAATTGTGCTAAGAGATCATCTCTTGTCTTCTCTTAAATAAGAGAAGACAAGCCTTTTCTTATGATTTCTCTCTCCTCCACGTCATCATTTATCATATGTGTCAATCCTAAGATAGCACCATTGTACATGCCCAAAAAGTTCCAGCCCGAGCCTTCCTGAGAAAAAGGGACTAAACACTCACTAACAGACCACACAACGGTGTAATTCAAGCAGTTCACACTTGAATTTCTGCGAACCCAGAGGCAAGAGTAGATGCATAATGCTGTCGGAAGTGTCATTCTGCTCCCAAAGTGCACCACACATTCCGAACAATGGCCCTTAAAAATGCAAAAAATTCCAACATTTTTGTAGACAAACATTCTTGAGTGTTTTTCCCTACATATGAAATTTTGTGATGCTCTGGTAAGAAAAACAACACAAATGATAAGTATCTGGCGTCAGGTTTCTGAACATTCAACCCAAACGTTGTTTCTACCCCATGTTCTTTTTGCATGACCCAGTTCGCCTCTCCGCTTTATCCGCCCGACTAACCACATTTTCCCCACCACCAATGCTCTCTCTCTCTCTCATGGCGCGATTTGCCAGCAGAGGTGCAGGAGCGGGCTCACTGGCGAGGGCCGCGGTGGGGGCTCACTGGCGGGGACAAGGGAGCGCCGGCAATTGCTCCCGAGGGTGGCGATTGGCAACTGGGGAGGCGGCGATGTCTGCTCCTAAGGGCAGGCCTTGTCGTCCTCGACAAGCTGCTGTTCGCGAGGGAGCGTCAACAATTGCTCCTGGCATCGATGGCAATGCACAAGAGGCGATGACGGCAGGGGAGGCAGCGGCGCCGTCATCCTACATGAGAGGTGGGGATTGGCGGTACGGGATGTGGTGGCACAGGCGCCGCTGGTTGCTAGCACCGGCCGCCACTGCTACTTGGGTCAGTGGAGAAGATCCCAGTCGACGCGCACAAGCAGGAGTTCCCGCGCCTCTTCCTCATGCCCGTTATACCCACCGTTATGAAAAGCATCACCTCCATCTGTGGCGTCCTCCATGCAGGTCGCCTCCTGCACCCATCCTTTTTGTATAGGAGGGGAAATGCTTCATCAGCAACTAGCGGTAGCAGCTATTCAAGTTCACCCATGGATGCTCCCCTTGGATTTTTTATGCATTTTACACATCACAATAACCTTTTTCCTACTGCAAATTATGCAGTGTGATGCTAGCTTGACCCTAATTTGATGCGTTTGTGCACATAGTTCATGGAAAACTAGTTCAAAATTGTCGGATTACGGGTTCCGCAGACCCTTGAGAGGTTCGAACTCTGGGGTGCGCACGAAGAACTCTCTCTCCCCGGTCTGCCTGCTCAACGATCCCATGGCCTAGCTCGACGAACCCAAAGAATGAGAGACACAGAGATTTATCCTGGTTCGGGCCACCTTGCGGTGTAATACCCTACTCCAGCTTTGTGGTGAATTGCCTCGAGGGGCTGAGGATGAACTAGTACAGTGGATGAACAACCTCAGGAGGTGAGGTGTTCTTGAGCTCGATGAGCTGGTGAGGTGGTCAGGGTAGAATGGCCCCGATTTGAGATGTCTCGCTATGGTGGTGGATAAGTCCTATTTATAGTGTCCTTGGTCCTCTTCCCAAATGTTAGGCGGGAAGGGATCCCACAACGGCCAAATTTGAAGGGAGACAACTAGTACAAGCTATCCTGACAAAAGTAGTCTTCGCCTGCAAAAGTGTCGCGACCGGTTTTTCCGGACATTAATTTCCAGAAATGGCCGTCGAGCTCATCAGCCCCAGGATTACTGTTAGCTGATGAGGATCCAACTTGATACAGAAATTCCAAGCAAGAGTACAAAATATGTCGTACAAGACCATTGTGGCCTAAGAGTACAACAAATGGTTTCTAGTGGTTGAGGACGGAAGCGGTTTGTGGATCACCATGGCTATGGGACTCCATTTCCCACGGGAACAGCTGACCAGGTTAACTCCTATCTTCGCGAGGCTGCTATCATCGTTGCTTAGGTTCCGAGACTGTCGTCGCAACGCTCCTCTCCAAGCAAGCAATCTGGCCAAGACAATAGCCAGGGACAAGCCAGTGAGTACTTTGAATGTACTCGCAAACATTAAGAACACAGGTACAATGTAGGCACAGATAATCCTGCTTCAAAATTTTATATGGTTACTCTGATTATCATGGAGTAAATTTCATGTTGTATACGAGTATAAATTTAAGGAATGCATGGGTTATTCACAAGAAAATGAAATAAATAAAAGTGCCGCAGTCACCACAAAAAGGGGCTTTTAAAGAAATGCCACCGTTGGGCGTCTGAGCGACACCATATACAGGGCTTTTAAAAGAAATGCCACAGTTGGGCGTCTGAGCGACACCACATACAGGGCTTTAAAAGAAATGCCACAGTCGGGCGTCTGAGCGACACCACATACAGGGCTTTAAAAGAAATGCCACAGTCGGGCGTCTGAGCGACACCACATACAGGGCTTTAAAAGAAATGCCACAGTCGGGCGTCTGAGCGACACCACATACAGGGCTTTAAAAGAAATGCCACAGTCGGGCGTCTGAGTGACACCACATACAGGGCTTTAAAAGAAATGCCACAGTCGGGCGTCTGAGCGACACCACATACAGGGCTTTAAAAGAAATGCCACAGTATGAATATCCCGGAGGTAGAACCGTCCCAGAGATACTCGGTAATAACAATAATATCACGGGTTAGTCAACAATAGTAATGATCACAATCATCACAAGTCACAGGTAGTAATTCTCGTTCTGGTTTAACAATTTCACCTCCGAAGACCGACACTAAGACCGACACTAGACCCATCCCAGACTGTAATCCTTAACCATGGACACGACTATTCGAATAGGTTTATTCTCTGCAGAGGGTGTACTATTTACCCACGAGTAACGGATTCCTTTAGTCCATCGGGACTAATTCCGTCTACGGCCTTTTAGTTGAAAACACGCCTAACTTGCACACACCAGCTTAACTCATCGGTGTCTGGAATCACCCACGACACTTGTTAAGCAAAACTCTAAGTGGGGAGGCTACAACCTCGCGTAGCATGGGATCAAATTTATATCGCGCGCTCTAAGGGGTGGCCTCCCCTCTCGGTCCCAACCGGAAACACCCATGCCCCCTGACCAAGTGGCATGCCTACCGGCTACAACCGATATCTTCCACCATGGCCTCTCTGTACGGTGTGTGCTGGAAAGGGGTTGACGACTTACTGAACCGTACCCTACCTGTGGCAGGGACGAGTGGTAGTACGAGGCAAGTATGGGGGTTACTGGAACAAGACTCAATCTGCGGTCGACTTAGGAGGTTTATAAGTTCCTGCATGACATGTATATCAAATACAATACAACTGAAGAAATCACCACTCAATGTACCTTACCATGCCATACCGGACACAACCGTCCTGACGAGGACCGGCGACAAGCTCACGCCCACCCAAGGCCGAGGCTTTCCTGGATTCCTTTCCGGTATGCATGCAAGGCACATGAGGATGATTACCATCACAATCATTTTCATTTCCACCAGCAAGGAAATCACTAATATGCTTCCATGCAAATGATCATGCCACATGAAATAACAAGTCATCTGAAATAAGGTGATGTTATAAACGTGTCAACCAACACATCAAAAATATTATGCCAGGGTTCAGAATGCTTGCCTTTAGGTCATGAAAAGGAAGGGTGCAACCAGATCATCTTGAAATCCTCAAAAATCCTATTTAAAAGGGTATGCATGAATTAACACATTCAATCAAAACAGCACAAGAAGTTGTTTGGAAATTTTTTCAAATAAATCTTAAAATAAACTAGACAAAATTTAAGAAATGTAGGAAAAAGAATCAATTCATTTGGGGTATTATTTAAAGAGTTATGTTCAGTCAAAGTTCAGTCAAATCTGTTATTTGAATTAAAACAGAAAAGAAAACGATTTAAACGAGAATACGCTTTCAATCAGAGGAGGCGTACTTGCGGCTTTACGCTTCCACTTATACACGTGGGCGGTGGGGGTGTCACTGACAGTGGGTCCGGGACCCCACTAGTCAGGTTTGACTAGTCGCCCGCGTTTTCCCCTTCCTCTGCCCGAGAGGAGCGGGGCTCCGGTGGTCGTCGCCGGCGAACGGCGGCACTTCGCGGGCATCCGATGGTGGAGGTGGATCCGCACGGCTGGGGCGTTCCTCCTGGTGGTTGTTTTGTTCTCTGGGGTGGACGGAGCTGGCGGCGACGAGCTCCGCGGCGGACGGCGGTCGTCGGAGAAAGTGGAATATTGCCTGTGGCGTGTCCCGATCAAGATTGAGTAGGGGAACGAGCTCACGGGAGGATGAGGGTGTTTCTGGTGAAGAGAATGGAGAGGGAGAGGCACTGGTGGAGACGGAATCGGCCGGAACTCGGCGGCGGCCGAACCGGCCGGACTCGGGGAAGAAGGCCTTCCCTCTCTCGACTGCTGGCCAAGGTAGCACTAGGAGGATCATATGAGGTTGCTCCCCCCTCTCGATTGAGCTCCGGGGTCCTTATATACGCGGTGGAGGTCGGTTCCGAGGCGGCTGGCGATAAGGATGACGGCGAACCGCCTCTCTGTAGCAATGGCGACGTGGCGACGACGGGAGCTAGCCGACGAGCGAAGGGATAGGCTTGCGCTGTTCCCAGGGGCCAGGTGGCGAGCGGGAGAGGCTTGGGCGGCGCTGCCCGTGGCAGAGGCTGTCGGCCGACGCCGGCGTGCCGCCAAAAGGGCTCTGGCGGTGGAGCTGTAGGGTGCCAGGGTGGATGGCGTGTTGCGGCGAGGCGGGGAGTGCGTGGCGAGGTTCTCCCTTGCGGGCCAAGGCAGGGAGGTGCGACGCGGCGGCTCGGTTGCGCGGCTGCAATACGCGCGCTCTGTGCGCGCCCAGAGCACGCTCACCAGCTGCTCGGCGAAATGCCAGGGCGGGTTAGAGGTCTCGAGTGAGGCTGGGACTTAGCAGGCCTAAGCTAGGGGTAGCGGGGAGTCCATTGGACAAGGTAGCTAGGCAAGGGAAGCAAGATCACAGTGTAAACAAAAATTCATGCCAAACCTGATCACGCCCATAGGGTGTTTGACAAAATGTCAAGGGCCCTTAGGCAAGTCTTGGAGTGGTCAAAAACTCCAGATGGAAGTCTCTTTAGATGAAAGAGAGAGTGGTGAGGTTAGTTTGTCAAATGCAGCAACTTGTTAGTGTAAGTTTTGCTGAACTTCAATTCTGAACAGGGAATAAATGGCATCATTTCATGAACCAGAAGTGATCCAAATGTTGCATGCTCTTGGACTCAGGGGTTTGGTAGGGTGGTCTACAATCAGGGGAAAGTACAAGGTCACTGGAGCAAAAATAAATAGGGTTGCAGTAGAAATCAGAGGGCTGGACCAGAATGAAGATGATGCTGATACACTCAAAATTTTCAAAGAACAACACCAGGTTTTTGCATAAAGTTGAATCACAGGCTATTACCAACATCCCATAATTTTGGTGGAGGCTAGAAGAAATTTTTTAAATGGGTTGTAGTGCAAAATTGGCCTTTTTAACTTTGAAAAACCATCTTCAAGAAAGTAAAGATCAAGCAACTTAATTATTTAATTAGTTATATTAAATAAGGAAAATTTTCTCTTGAGAGATCAAATAAGCCCAATAACATATTTGAAAAGTTTTCTCCTTGGGAAAAACTCATCACAATAGGGAAGAAAATGATAAAAAAAATCAAAAATGGAGCTCAGAAATTCAAAGTTTTAATTCCTGACAAAATTTTAATTCATTAAAATAAGGCCAAAATTTTGGGGTGTCACAACACTAACCCCCTTAAGAAAAATCTCGTCCTCGAGATTTGTTAAAAGCTGTTTTCAAGAAATTATATGCAATAAAAAAATGTGGCTACAGTGAGAGGGCAATAAGTGGTGAAAACCACAGTGTGAATACTGGTGCTGCGTGGAAAAATCTATGGTTCGGGACAAAAACGTGAGATTTCTACGCTGGATATAAATTTAGAATAATTTCTAAATTTAAATATACGCTGGTCGTACCCGAGAGCACAGTGCTAAATCTGGCCGACAGGTGGACCCGGGGCCCACAGTCAGCCTCTTCTTCTTCCTCTGGCTCTTCTTCTTCCTCTCTTCCACGCGCTTTCCCGTGCTTTCTCCCTGGCGACACCTAGCGCGTAGGGCATCTAGGCCGTACTGTGGTAGTGCGCGGCGTGCTAGCTGCCGGGGCAGCGTGCACTCACCTCGCGGGCCAGCGGGCTGTCGGCACTGCTCGCGGATTCGACTCCGAACACCAGCGATCGGGCGACGAGCGGCGTTGGTGGACTTCGCCCACCGAACACCGAGCTCGAGCTATAAAACGGCCGAGGTGTCCTTCTCTCCTTCCTTACACCTGGCCTCGCTTCCCTTTCTCCTTCTTCCTCCATTTCTGCTTACAAAAGCTCGGGTGAGGCTCTAATGGCGGAGGCGATGTCGGACTGGTTCGCGATCCTGGTATGCGGAGGGCTGGTGACACTGCTGGGCTCTCCGTGCTCCTGTGCGCGATGATCCTCGACGAGCGTTGTGATGCTGCTGCTCGGGTGTTGGCTCTCCGCGATGGTGACGATCACGAGGAGTAGGTGGGGTGTGCCGTGTGCTAACTGTTGTTAGGGGGGTGGTTAGCCAGATGTAACACCGTTGCAAAGTTTTGTAACCGGTGTACGTGCTCGGATGATTATGGTCGAGTGTCTGTGGTTGTTGTGCTATGTGAAATAAAATAATCCATGACGTGAGAAGATGCGGATGTAGTGGCTTGGCGAAAAGAACACTCATACCAGGATTATTCGCGGAAGAAAACAGTAATGCAGCAAAATCACTCATATTAATTGAAACTAAAGATTTACTCAATGCGCACACTGGGTTACCATGCATAGGTTACATCATATAAATAAATGTTGCAACAATTAATTATAACAACATCGTTTATAATGCAAAGGGTAACTGGACGGGATCCCGAGAAAATGTCTCCGGTATTGAGACACATTCTTCCTCTATTGGAGAAAGTGGATTGACCAGTCGATGCACGTGTCTCTCCTGGTCGGCCCTCAGTGATCTGCCGATGGCGATCTGAGGATTTAAATCTGCGAGGCTCTGGAGATAACCCATCACGCGTTGGATCAAACTCTCTTGAGCGATGACGTACTGGACAAGGTTGGCCAGGACGGGGTCTCTTTCGATTCACACACCGGGAAACGATGTTACTCCTCCGGGCGCTGCACGGCTCGGGAAGTAATAATACCCTCATTCGCTGGCATAGGGTACCGCGAATCGAAGGCGAGCAAGAGCTTCGTAAGCCGTAGTTTCCACGGCCATCTGGAGTGAAATGCGCCACTAGTCCATGAACTCAAATTGATTACACACTTTAGGCCAACAACTCGAGAAGTGATCAGATTTAGTCCGTAAACACGTTGATTTGATCAAATAAGGCCAAAACCGGCATGACTTGGAAAAAACCGGACAAATTGGATGCCATGTCATCATTCCTTTGACCGCTCGTAAATTCACTATTCTTTACAGGGGTCTATTTTAAAAGTGGCTGTTTATTTTCTCATAAATCATGCTAGCGTTGTTTAGAGTGCAAAAGTATTGAAAATTTATTTTTCATGGGACTTGAACCTCAGCCGTCTTGATTAATCATTGCCTCACCGACCACTGGAACAACACCAGGTTTGTACAATTTCTAGATGTGTTCATCCTCCTAACATTTAGTTTGGCAATGTTGCGCAAAAAGAAACATTTAGTTTGGCAATGACCCCCACGCTACCATCTAGCGACAAACGAGGCAACAGTCAAGCGAAACATAAGGAAAGAGATCGCCTGATTTTTTTCTCTCTTGGTTTTACGTGAAAATATATATATTCGGCTTTAAATTATTTGTGTAAAACTTGAGTTGTTGCAGTGGTAAGTGAGGCAATGCTTAA
This sequence comes from Aegilops umbellulata, assembly GCA_032464435.1. Lineage (NCBI taxonomy): Eukaryota > Viridiplantae > Streptophyta > Magnoliopsida > Poales > Poaceae > Aegilops > Aegilops umbellulata. Next base: position 149,873,403 of record CP136058.1, on the reverse strand, counting down.
TCTTAACTGGCGAGGTTCAAGTCCTGGCCACTGCAATTTTGGAATATTTTCCCCTCCAAGCGCCCTTACATTGTTTGTGACAAAAAAACAGGTCAATTTGCAAATAGACCCCTGTAAACAATAGTGAATTCACGAGCAGTCAAAGGAATGATGACATGGCATTCACGTGGCTGGTTTTTTTCTCGGTCGGGCCTGTTTTGGCCTTATTTGATCAAATCAATGAGTTTGCGGACTAAATCTGATCACTTGTCGAGTTGTTGGCCTAAAGTGTGCAATCAGTTTGAGTTCGTGGACTAGTGATGCATTTCACTCACTATGGGGTTGGCATAGATTTCCCCACGAAGGAAACCTCTGTTGGGTCTTGGGCTGAGTTTACGGGAGGGATGTGCACTGCGGCCCAATATCTCGAGGTGGAAGAGGTGATCCTCGATTTGAACAGCTCGTACTGGGGTGGCTGGGTAGCGCCCATGGTACTGCAGGTAAAATCCCACAATATCTTGACAAAACTACCCTGGGTTGCATCTGGGGTTCTCAGGTAAATGCTGGGGGTCGACATGGCAAGAAACGGTTGTGAGGGTGGTGCACAAGGTGAGAGGTGCTTGGCAAGGTCACGCGGTGGCCTATTTATAGCACCGGAGCTGGGTCATTTTTACCGTGGTGAATGGTAAAGAAAAAAAAATTCAGCTCTGTTCTGTGGGTCGAAGTCAATGCCACAGATACACATATTTCACCGAGGTGACGTGTTACTGTGGGGCTATCTTGCATGAGAAGCTTGGCTGGGGTTCGGTTAAGGTCCGGTGGGTTGGTTTGCCTAGATTTAGTGACCTGGCTAAGATAGGATTAGCCAATGGTCAGCCTGGCACTGATACCAAGTCTGTCGCGACCGATTTTTCCGGACATTAATTTCCAGAAATGGCCGTCGAGCTCATCAGCCCCAGGATTACTGTTAGCTGATGAAGATCCAACTTGATATAGAAATTCCAAGCAAGAGTACAAAATATGTCGTACAAGACCATTGTGGCCTAAGAGTACAACAAATGGTTTCTAGTGGTTGAGGACGGAAGCGGTTTGTGGATCACCATGGCTATGGGACTCCATTTCCCACGGGAACAGCTGACCAGGTTAACTCCTATCTTCGCGAGGCTGCTATCATCGTTGCTTAGGTTCCGAGACTGTCGTCGCAACGCTCCTCTCCAAGCAAGCAATCTGGCCAAGACAATAGCCAGGGACAAGCCAGTGAGTACTTTGAATGTACTCGCAAACATTAAGAACACAGGTACAATGTAGGCACAGATAATCCTGCTTCAAAATTTTATATGGTTACTCTGATTATCATGGAGTAAATTTCATGTTGTATACGAGTATAAATTTAAGGAATGCATGGGTTATTCACAAGAAAATGAAATAAATAAAAGTGCCGCAGTCACCACAAAAAGGGGCTTTTAAAGAAATGCCACCGTTGGGCGTCTGAGCGACACCATATACAGGGCTTTTAAAAGAAATGCCACAGTTGGGCGTCTGAGCGACACCACATACAGGGCTTTAAAAGAAATGCCACAGTCGGGCGTCTGAGCGACACCACATACAGGGCTTTAAAAGAAATGCCACAGTCGGGCGTCTGAGCGACACCACATACAGGGCTTTAAAAGAAATGCCACAGTCGGGCGTCTGAGCGACACCACATACAGGGCTTTAAAAGAAATGCCACAGTCGGGCGTCTGAGTGACACCACATACAGGGCTTTAAAAGAAATGCCACAGTCGGGCGTCTGAGCGACACCACATACAGGGCTTTAAAAGAAATGCCACAGTATGAATATCCCGGAGGTAGAACCGTCCCAGAGATACTCGGTAATAACAATAATATCACGGGTTAGTCAACAATAGTAATGATCACAATCATCACAAGTCACAGGTAGTAATTCTCGTTCTGGTTTAACAATTTCACCTCCGAAGACCGACACTAAGACCGACACTAGACCCATCCCAGACTGTAATCCTTAACCATGGACACGACTATTCGAATAGGTTTATTCTCTGCAGAGGGTGTACTATTTACCCACGAGTAACGGATTCCTTTAGTCCATCGGGACTAATTCCGTCTACGGCCTTTTAGTTGAAAACACGCCTAACTTGCACACACCAGCTTAACTCATCGGTGTCTGGAATCACCCACGACACTTGTTAAGCAAAACTCTAAGTGGGTAGGCTACAACCTCGCGTAGCATGGGATCAAATTTATATCGCGCGCTCTAAGGGGTGGCCTCCCCTCTCGGTCCCAACCGGAAACACCCATGCCCCCTGACCAAGTGGCATGCCTACCGGCTACAACCGATATCTTCCACCATGGCCTCTCTGTACGGTGTGTGCTGGAAAGGGGTTGACGACTTACTGAACCGTACCCTACCTGTGGCAGGGACGAGTGGTAGTACGAGGCAAGTATGGGGGTTACTGGAACAAGACTCAATCTGCGGTCGACTTAGGAGGTTTATAAGTTCCTGCATGACATGTATATCAAATACAATACAACTGAAGAAATCACCACTCAATGTACCTTACCATGCCATACCGGACACAACCGTCCTGACGAGGACCGGGGACAAGCTCACGCCCACCCAAGGCCGAGGCTTTCTCGGATTCCTTTCCGGTATGCATGCAAGGCACATGAGGATGATTACCATCACAATCATTTTCATTTCCACCAGCAAGGAAATCACTAATATGCTTCCATGCAAATGATCATGCCACATGAAATAACAAGTCATCTGAAATAAGGTGATGTTATAAACGTGTCAACCAACACATCAAAAATATTATGCCAGGGTTCAGAATGCTTGCCTTTAGGTCATGAAAAGGAAGGGTGCAACCAGATCATCTTGAAATCCTCAAAAATCCTATTTAAAAGGGTATGCATGAATTAACACATTCAATCAAAACAGCACAAGAAGTTGTTTGGAAATTTTTTCAAATAAATCTTAAAATAAACTAGACAAAATTTAAGAAATGTAGGAAAAAGAATCAATTCATTTGGGGTATTATTTAAATAGTTATGTTTAGTCAAAGTTCAGTCAAATCTGTTATTTGAATTAAAACAGAAAAGAAAACGATTTAAACGAGAATACGCTTTCAATCAGAGGAGGCGTACTTGCGGCTTTACGCTTCCACTTATACACGTGGGCGGTGGGGGTGTCACTGACAGTGGGTCCGGGACCCCACTAGTCAGGTTTGACTAGTCGCCCGCGTTTTCCCCTTCCTCTGCCCGAGAGGAGCGGGGCTCCGGTGGTCGTCGCCGGCGAACGGCGGCACTTCGCGGGCATCCGATGGTGGAGGTGGATCCGCACGGCTGGGGCGTTCCTCCTGGTGGTTGTTTTGTTCTCTGGGGTGGACGGAGCTGGCGGCGACGAGCTCCGCGGCGGACGGCGGTCGTCGGAGAAAGTGGAATATTGCCTGTGGCGTGTCCCGATCAAGATTGAGTAGGGGAACGAGCTCACGGGAGGATGAGGGTGTTTCTGGTGAAGAGAATGGAGAGGGAGAGGCACTGGTGGAGACGAAATCGTCCGGAACTCGGCGGCGGCCGAACCGGCCGGACTCGGGGAAGAAGGCCTTCCCTCTCTCGACTGCTGGCCAAGGTAGCACTAGGAGGATCATATGAGGTTGCTCCCCCCTCTCGATTGAGCTCCGGGGTCCTTATATACGCGGTGGAGGTCGGTTCCGAGGCGGCCGGCGATAAGGATGACGGCGAACCGCCTCTCTGTAGCAATGGCGACGTGGCGACGACGGGAGCTAGCCGACGAGCGAAGGGATAGGCTTGCGCTGTTCCCAGGGGCCAGGTGGCGAGCGGGAGAGGCTTGGGCGGCGCTGCCCGTGGCAGAGGCTGTCGGCCGACGCCGGCGTGCCGCCAAAAGGGCTCTGGCGGTGGAGTGGTAGGGTGCCAGGGTGGATGGCGTGTTGCGGCGAGGCGGGGAGTGCGTGGCGAGGTTCTCCCGTGCGGGCCAAGGCAGGGAGGTGCGACGCGGCGGCTCGGTTGCGCGGCTGCAATACACGCGCTCTGGGCGCGCCCAGAGCACGCTCACCAGCTGCTCGGCGAAATGCCAGGGCGGGTTAGAGGTCTCGAGTGAGGCTGGGACTTAGCAGGCCTAAGCTAGGGGTAGCGGGGAGTCCATTGGACAAGGTAGCTAGGCAAGGGAAGCAAGATCATAGTGTAAACAAAAATTCATGCCAAACCTGATCACGCCCACAGGGTGTTTGACAAAATGTCAAGGGCCCTTAGGCAAGTCTCGGAGTGGTCAAAAACTCCAGATGGAAGTCTCTTTAGATGAAAGAGAGAGTGGTGAGGTTAGTTCGTCAAATGCAGCAACTTGTTAGTGTAAGTTTTGCTGAACTTCAATTCTGAACAGGGAATAAATGGCATCATTTCATGAACCAGAAGTGATCCAAATGTTGCATGCTCTTGGACTTAGGGGTTTGGTAGGGTGGTCTACAATCAGGGGAAAGTACAAGGTCACTAGAGCAAAAATAAATAGGGTTGCAGTAGAAATCAGAGGGCTGGACCAGAATGAAGATGATGCTGATACACTCAAAATTTTCAAAGAATAACACCAGGTTTTTGCATAAAGTTGAATCACAGGCTATTACCAACATCCCATAATTTTGGTGGAGGCTAGAAGAAATTTTTTAAATGGGTTGTAGTGCAAAATTGGCCTTTTTAACTTTGAAAAACCATCTTCAAGAAAGTAAAGATCAAGCAACTTAATTATCTAATTAGTTATATTAAAAGGAATATTTTCTCTTGAGAGATCAAATAAGCCCAATAACATATTTGAAAAGTTTTCTCCTTGGGAAAAACTCATCACAATAGGGAAGAAAATGATAAAAAAAATCAAAAATGGAGCTCAGAAATTCAAAGTTTTAATTCCCGACAAAATTTAATTCATTAAAATAAGGCCAAAATTTTGGGGTGTCACAAAAAGGCTCTGGTGGTGACGCTGTCGTGGGCTCGGTGATGACCTCCATCCTGCCGTCCTAGCGGTATCAGTCTTGTTTCACCGGTATGGAAACCTTTGCCTGATGCCTTGGGACCCCGCGCCTGCGCTTGCCTCCTTAGCACCAAAGAGGAAACTGGTACACTGCGCCCGTTGGCGCCCGCCTGGCCTTGGTCGTCATGGCTCACGTCACACTGATGACCCACAAGTATAGGGGATCTATCGTAGTCCTTTCGATAAGTAAGAGTGTCAAACCCAACGAGGAGCAGAAGGAAATGATAAGCGGTTTCGAGCAAGGTATTCTCTGCAAGCACTGAAATAATAGGTAACAGATAGTTTTGTGATAGGATAATTTGTAACGAGCAACAAGTAACAAAAGTAAATAAAGTGCAGCAAGGTGGCCCAATCCTTTTTGTAGCAAAGGACAAGCCTGGAAAAACTCTTATATAGAGAAAAGCGCTCCCGAGGACACATGGGAATTATCGTCAAGCTAGTTTTCATCACGTTCATATGATTCGCGTTCGGTACTTTGATAATTTGATATGTGGGTGGACCGGTGCTTGGGTGTTGTCATTGCTTGGACAAGCATCCCACTTATGATTAACCTCTATTGCAAGCATCCACAACTACAACAAAAGTATTAAGGTAAACCTAACCATAGCATGAAACATATGGATCCAAATCAGCCCCTAACGAAGCAACGCATAAACTAGGGTTTAAGCTTCTGTCACTCTAGCAACCCATCATCTACTTATTACTTCCCAATGCCCTCCTATAGGCCCAAATAATGGTGAAGTGTCATGTAGTCGACGTTCACATAACACCACTAGAGGATAGACAACATACATCTCATCAAAATATCGAACAAATACCAAATTCACATGACTACTAATAGCAAGACTTCTCCCATGTCCTCAGGAACAAACGTAACTACTCACAAAGCTTATTCATGTTCATAATCAGAGGAGTATTAATATGCATAAAGGATCTGAACATATGATCTTCCACCAAATAAACCAACTAGCATCAACTACAAGGAGTAATCAACACTACTAGCAACCTACAGGTACCAATCCCAGACTTGGAGACAAGAATTGGATACAAGAGATGAACTAGGGTTTGAGAGGAGATGGTGCTGGTGAAGATGTTGATGGAGATTGCCCTATCCCGATGAGAGGAGCGTTGGTGATGATGATGGCGATGATTTACCCCTCCCAGAGGGAAGTGTCCCCGGCAGAACAGCTCTGCCGGAGCCCTAGATTGGTTCTACCAAGGTTCCGCCTTGTGGCGGCAGAGTCTCGTCCTGAAATCCTGCTTATGATTTTTCTTCGGATGAAAGATTTCATATAGCAGAAGATGGGCACCGGAGGGCCAACTGGGGGCCCATGAGGCAGGGGGCGCGCCCAGGGGGGTAGGGCGCGCCCCCACCCTCGTGGACAAGTGGAGGCCCCCCTGACGTATTTCTTCCGCTCAATATTTTTTATTATTTCCAAAAATAACTTTCGTGGAGTTTCAGGACTTTTGGAGTTGTGCAGAATAGGTCTCTAATATTTGCTCCTTTTCCAGCCCAGAATTCCAGCTGCCGGCATTCTCCCTCCTTATGTAAACCTTGTAAAATAAGAGAGAATAGGCATAAGTATTGTGACATAATGTGTAATAACAGCCCAAAATGCAATAAATATCGATATAAAAGCATGACGCAAAATGGACGTATCAACTCCCCCAAGCTTAGAACTCGCTTGTCCTCAAGCAGAAGCCGATAACGATAAATATGTCCACATGTTTAGAGGTAGAGGTGTCGATAAAATAAAATACGGACATGAGGACATCATGATTATTCTCATAACAGTAACATATATGGATATTGTCATATGATTTCTTATGCTCAAGTAATAATCTATTCACAATGCAAAGTATGAATCAGAAACTTTATTGAGAACTAACAAACTATAATCTTAGTCATTAAAGCAATTGCAATTTATCATAACATCAGAAAGAGTCTATGTCAGAGCTTTCTAGCAAGTCCACATACTCAACTATCATTTAGTCTTTCATAATTGCTAACACTCACGCAATACTTGTGGTTACGGAGTTTTAACCGGACACAGAGAAAGATAGGGGCTTATAGTTTCGCCTCCCAACCTTTTACCTCAAGGGTAATGTCAACAATAATAACTCATGCCACCCTACATCCAATTAGGTATATATATCAGGATCTTTCCAACATCCTTTGCTTGCCAAAGGATAAAATATAAAAAGGAAAGGTCAAGATCACCATGACTCTTGCATAAGGTAGAAGATAATAATAAAAGATAGGCCCTTCGCAGAGGGAAGCAGAGGTTGCCATGCGCTTTCAGGGTTGGATGCACAAAATCTTAATGCGAAAGAACGTCACTTTATATTGCCACTTGTGATATGAACCTTTATTATGCAGTCCGTCGCTTTTATTTCTTCCACATCACAAGATCGTATAAAGCTCATTTCCTCCACACCAATCAATCACGCATATTTAGAGAGCAATTTTTATTGCTTGCACCGATGACAACTTACTTGAAGGATCTTACTCAATCCATAAGTAGATATGGTGGACTCTCATGGCAAAACTGGTTTAAGGGTTTTTGGAAGCACAAGTAGTATCTCTACTTGGTGCAAAGAATTTGGCTAGCATGAGGGGGAAAGGCAAGCTCAACATGTTGGATGATCCATGACAATATACTTACCTCAGATATAAGAAAACATAAGCCATCACATTATCTTCCTTGTCCAACATCAACTCTTTAGCATGTCATATTTTAATGCGTGCTCCCAATCATAAAAGATGTCCAAGATAGTATATTTATATGTGAAATCTCTCTTTCTTTATTACTTCCTATTAATTGCAACGATGACCAAAGCTATGTTTGTCAACTCTCAAAATTTTTTAATCATCATACTCTTTCTATGTGAAGTCATTACTCTCAATAAGATCAATATTATATCTTTATTTCTTTTTATTATTTTTCTCTTTTCTTTTATTCACTCAAGATCATAGCAAAGTAATCAAGCCCTTGACTCAACACTAATCTTTATTATATAGCTCACAGACTCGATTACATAGAGAGATCATAAAGCAAAACTCAAAAATAGATCATACCAAAACTTTATTCTACTAGATCGAGATACTACTAATAGGATCGAACTAAGAAAAACGGTAAAGATAGGAGTGTGATGGTGATACGATACCGGGGCATCTCCCCCAAGCTTGGCAGTTGCCAAGGGGAGTGCCCATACCCATGTGATTATGTCTCCTTTGCTGGTGAAGGGATTGTTGATGATGTAGGCTTGTCGTCCATCTTCCAAGGCATAGGCTCACCATCATAGAAGGATGATCAAATCTCCGGGATCCTTAAATCTGCAGCCAAACTCATCCTCTTGAATCTATATTCATACTCACAGTTTTGGTTTTGCAGGTCATAGATTTGGGCTTCGAGGTGCTCGATTTCTCGTGAAGCTTGAAGATGGCCTCCCCAATGTCCTTGGCATCCAGCTTGTGGTTGTTGGTCAACTCCGTGATCATTATGTGATTGGAGTCAAGTCCACGCTCCACCATCTCCTGGCACTTGAAAACTTGTTGCTCCATTGCTTCAAGCCTTGTCTCCACGCTTCCGGTCCTCCGTGGTCCCTCAACATCGCGGATGTGCAGCACCCCCTCACGCATCTCAATGGTTTGAGGGTGTTGCAGCACCTCCACGAGGTAGGGGTTGATGACCTTCTCAAAGAACTTGTACTTGGGGGCGCTTGGAGATGTCATGATGATCTAGATCTGTCAAACAAACAACTCGCAACAAGAACAGAGGATAATTGCGTGATACGGGAGTCAAAACCTTCGGGAGATTATATAATGAATTTCTACCGACCAAAATATGTATTGTTCAGGAAAATTGAGTCCGGAGAGCACACGAGGTGCCCATGAGGCAGGGGGGCGCGCCCAGGGGGGTAGGGCGCGCCCTCCACCCTCGTGGAGGCCTCGTGTCCTTCCCGGACTGCCTCTTATTTTATTATTTTATAAATATTCCAAAACGGAGAAATATTGCCATTAGAACAGTTTTGGAGTCGGTTTACTTACCGTACCACATACCTATTCCTTTTCGGAGTCTGAAACGTTCCGGAAAGTGTCTCTTATGTATTCCTCCGGGGTTACAGTTCCAATAACATTGGTTTCAACAATTATAGCATTACCTGAGATATAATGTTTAATTCTTTGACCGTTCACCACCTTCGGATTTGTGCCTTCGAAGTTGTTGATTTTTATGGCACCGGAACGATAGACCTCCTCGATAACGTAAGGACCTTCCCATTTAGAGAGAAGTTTTCCTGCAAAAAATTTTAAACGAGAGTTGTATAGCAATACATAATCACCTACATTAAACTCACGCTTTTGTATTCTTTTGTCATGCCATCGTTTAAGTTTTTCTTTAAACAACTTGGAGTTCTCATAGGCTTGGATTCTCCATTCATCAAGTGAGCTAATGTCAAATAACCTCTTCTCACCGGCAAGTTTGAAATCATAATTGATCTCTTTAATAGCCCAATATGCCTTATGTTCTAGTTCGAGAGGTAAGTGACATGCTTTTCCATAAACCATTTTATACGGAGACATACCCATAGGATTTTTATATGCAGTTCTATAGGCCCATAATGCATCATCAAGTTTCTTGGACCAGTTCTTTCTAGATCTATTAACAGTCTTTTGCAAAATCAATTTGAGCTCTCTATTACTCATTTCTACTTGACCACTAGACTGCGGGTGATAGAGAGATGCAATTCTATGATTAACATCATATTTAGCAAGCATTTTTCGGAAAGCACCATGAATAAAATGTGAACCACCATCAGTCATTAAATATCTAGGGACTCCAAACCTCGGAAAAATAACTTCTTTAAGCATCTTAATAGAAGTGTTATGATCAGCACTACTAGTTGGAATAGCTTCTACCCACTTAGTAACGTAATCAACAGCAACTAAAAAATGTGTGTAACCATTAGAGGCAGGAAAAGGTCCCATATAATCAAAGCCCCAAACATCAAACGGTTCGATAACAAGTGAATAGTTCATAGGCATTTCTGGACGTCTACTAATATTACCAATTCTTTGACATTCAACACAAGATAAGACACACTTACGGGCATCCTTGAAGAGTAGGCCAATAAAAACCGGATTGCAATACCTTATGTGCAGTTTTATCTCCAGCGTGGTGTCCTCCATAAGCCTCAGAGTGACACTTGCGTAGGATCTGTTCCTGTTCATGCTCAGGTACACAACGTCTAATAACACCATCCACTCCTTCTTTATAAAGATGTGGGTCATCCCAAAAGTAATGTCTCAAATCATAGAAAAACTTTTTATTTTGCTGGTATGTGAAACTAGGTGGTATAAATTTTGCAACAATATAATTAGCATAATCAGCATACCACGGAGCAGTACGAGAAGCATTTATGACATTTAATTGTTCGTCAGGAAAGCTATCATCAATAGGTAGTGGGCCATCAAGAACATTTTCTAACCTAGACAAGTTGTCTGCAACGGGGTTCTCATCTCCCTTTCTATCAATAATATGCAAATCAAATTCTTGTAGCAAGAGAACCCATCTAATAAGTCTAGGTTTAGCATCTTTCTTTTCCATAAGATATTTAATAGCAGCATGATCCGTGTGAATGTTACTTTAGAATCAACAATATAAGGTCTGAACTTATCACAAGCAAATACAACTGCTAAGAATTCCTTATCAGTAGTAGCATAATTTCTCTGAGCATTTTCTAGAGTCTTACTAGCATATTGAATAACATTTAATTTCTTATCAACTCTTTGCCCTAGAACATCACCTACAGCATAATCACTAGCACCACACATGATTTCAAAGGGTAAATTCCAATCAGGTGGCTGAACGATAGGTGCAGAGATCAATGGTTTCTTAAGTATTTCAAATGCTTCTACACAATCATCATCGAAGACAAATGGTATATCTTTTTGTAATAAATTAGTCAGAGGCCGAGAAATTTTTGAGAAGTCCTTAATGAACCTCCTATAAAATCCGGCGTGACCAAGGAAACTTCTTATACCTTTGATGTCCTTGGGACATGGCATCTTTTCAATAGCATCAACCTTGGCTTTATCGACCTCAATACCTCTTTCAGAAACTTTATGCCCCAAGACAATACCTTCATTAACCATAAAGTGGCACTTTTCCCAATTCAAGACAAGATTAGTTTCTTCACGTCCCTGCAAAACTCGATCAAGGTTGCTCAAGCAATCATCAAAAGAGGATCCATAGACGGAAAAATCGTCCATGAAAACCTCACAAATCTTTTCATAAAAGTTAGAGAATATAGACATCATGCATCTTTGAAAGGTAGCAGGTGCATTACATAAACCAAAAGGCATACGTCTATAAGCAAAAGTACCAAAAGGGCAAGTAAAAGTGGTCTTTGATTGATCATCGGCTGACACAGGTATTTCTTTCCTTACCACTTCTTTCATTTTAGGATTCAGACGTCTTTGAGGATCACAAACTGGTTTGGCGTCTGACTCCAAATTTATTTTATGTTGACATAGAGTGGGACTAATGCCCTTAAGATCATCATGAGTATATCCAATAGCAGCACGGTGCTTCTTCAGAGTTTTCAATAATCTTTCTTCTTCATGCTCTGAAAGGTTAGTACTAATAATAATAGGGTATATCTTCTTTTCATCAAGATAAGCATATTTAAGATTATTAGGCAACGGTATTTGAGAGAAACCAGAATAACCATCTAGAAAGCAGTAGTGTGTATGTTTGCATAATCTTTCTAGCATTTGACAAATAAAAGGTAAGGGGTAATGATCTTTCTTAGTAGCCTTATTTAATTTGCGGAAATCAATTACCATCCTATAACCTGTAATAATTCTTTGTGGAATTAATTCATCTTTATCATTAGGAACAATAGTAATACCTCCCTTCTTAGGGACACAATGGACAGGACTTACCCACTGACTATCAGCAACGGGATAAATTATACCTGCTTCCAGAAGCTTTAGTATTTCTTTCCTTACCACTTCTTTCATTTTAGGATTCAGACGTCTTTGAGGATCACAAACTGGTTTGGCGTCTGACTCCAAATTTATTTTATGTTGACATAGAGTGGGACTAATGCCCTTAAGATCATCAAGAGTATATCCAATAGCAACACGGTGCTTCTTCAGAGTTTTCAATAATCTTTCTTCTTCATGCTCTGAAAGGTTAGCACTAATAATAACAGGGTATATCTTCTTTTCATCAAGATAAGCATATTTAAGATTACCGGGCAACGGTTTAAGCTCAAACACGGGATCACCCTTAGGTGGAGGGGGATACCCTAGGATTTCAACAGGCAAATTGTGTTTAGAATAGGTTCCTGTTTAAAGAATACTTCATCTATTTCCCTTCTTTCATACATAAACATATCATTCTCATGGTCTAGCAAATATTGTTCTAAAGGATCACTAGGAGGTGCAGCAATAGAAGCAAGACCAATAATTTCATCCTTACTAGGAAATTCTTCTTCACGGTGTTGTTTACTAAATTTAGAGAAATTAAACTCATGAATCATATCATCCAAGACAATAGTACAACATTCTTTTCGCAGTCTATCCTAGCATTAACAGTGTTCAAGAAGGGTCTACCAAATATAATGGGACAAAAGCTATCTTGTGGGGAACTGAGAACAAGAAAATCAGCAGGATATTTAGTTTTCCCACACAAGACTTCAACATCTCTAACAATTCGCATTGCTGAAATAGTATCTCTATTGGCAAGTTTAATTGTGACATCAATATCTTCTAACTCAGCAGGTGCAATTTCATGCTTGATTTCTTTATACAAGTCATAAGGTATAACACTAGCACTAGCACCCATATCACATAAGCCATGATAACAATGATCTCCTATTTTAACAGAAATAACAGGCACGCCTACCACAGGTCTATGTTTATTTTTAGCACAAGGTTTAGCAATTCTAGCAGTTTCACCACAGAACTGAATAACATGCCCATCAATATTATCAGACAAGAGATCTTTAACAATAGCAATATTAGGTTCAACTTTAACTTGCTCAGGAGGTGTATAAGTTCTAATATTGCTTTTACGAACCATAGTTGAATCTTTAGCACGATCCTTTATTCTAACAGGGAAAGGTGGTTTCTCAACATAAGAAGTAGGAACAATAGGATCATTATAAGTGACAATCTTTTCTTCAATTTTAATAGGTGCAAATACTTTTACTTCTATGGGAGGATGATATTTAAACCACTTCTCCTTGGGGAGATCGACATAAGTAGCAAAGGATTCACAGAAAGAAGCTACTATCTCAGAGTCAAGTCCATATTTAGTGCTAAACTTACGGAAAATATTGGTATCCATAAAAGATTTAACACAATCAAACTTAGGTGTCATACCTGACTCCTTACCTTCGTTGAGGTCCCAATCTTCAGAGTTGCGTTTAATTCTATCCAATAAATCCCATTTAAATTCAATAGTCTTCATCATAAAAGAGCCAGCACAAGAAGTATCGAGCATGGTGCGATTGTGTTCAGAAAGCCGAGCATAAAGATTTTGAATAATTGTTTCTCTTGGGAGCTCATGATTGGGGCATGAATATAACATTGATTTAAGCCTCCCCCAAGCTTGAGCGATGCTTTCTCCTTCGCGAGGCCAAAAATTATATATGTAATTGCGATCACGATGAACAAGATGCATAGGATAATACTTTTAATGAAATTCCAATTTCAATCTTCTATAGTTCCCATATCTCGTATCATCACATAGCCTATACCATGTCAATGCGTCTCCCTTCAAAGATAAAGGGAAGACCTTCTTCTTAGCAACATCATCGGGTATACCTGCAAGCTTAAATAATCCACAAACTTCATCCACATATATTAAGTGCTCATCAGGATGCTTTGTTCCATCTCCTGTAAAAGGATTAGCTAGCAGTTTTTCCATCATACCCGAAGGAAATTCTATGTCAACACAAAATAAATTTGGAGAAAGATGCCAAACCAGTTCATGATCACCAACGACTGCTGAATCCTAAAATGAAATAAGTGGTAAGAAAGGAAATACTAAAGCTTCTTGAGGCAGGCATTATTTATCCCATTGCTGATAGTCAGTGGGTAAGTCCTGTCCATTGTGTCCCTAAAAAGGGAGGTATTATTGTAGTTCCTAATGATAAAGATGAATTGATCCCGCAAAGAATTATTACAGGTTATAGGATGGTAATTGATTTCCGCAAATTAAATAAAGCTACTAAAAATGATTATTACCCCTTACCTTTTATCGATCAAATGCTAGAAAGATTATCCAAACATACACATTTTTGCTTTCTAGATGGTTATTCTGGTTTCTCTCAAATACCTGTGTCAGCCGATGATCAATCAAAGACCACTTTTACTTGCCCTTTCGGTATTTTAAAGATGAATTGATCCCGCAAAGAATTATTACAGGTTATAGGATGGTAATTGATTTCCGCAAATTAAATAAAGCTACTAAAAATGATCATTACCCCTTACCTTTTATTGATCAAATGCTAGAAAGATTATGCAAACATACACACTACTGCTTTGTAGATAGTTATTCTGGTTTCTCTCAAATACGTGTGTCGGCTAAAGATCAATCAAAGACTACTTTTACATGCCCTTTTGGTACTTTTGCTTATAGACGTATGCCTTTTGGTTTATGCAATGCACCTGCTACCTTTCAAAGATGCATGATGGCTATATTCTCTGACTTTTGTGAAAAGATTTGTGAGGTTTTCATGGACGACTTTTCCGTCTATGGATCCTCTTTTGATGATTGCTTGAGCAATCTTGATCGAGTTTCGCAGAGATGTGAAGAAACTAATCTTGTCTTGAATTGGGAAAGGTGCCACTTTATGGTTAATGAAGGTATTGTCTTGGGGCATAAAGTTTTTGAAAGAGGTATTGAAGTTGATAAAGCCAAGGTTGATGCTATTGAAAAGATGCCATGTCCCAAGGACATGAAAGGTATAAGAAGTTTCCTTGGTCACACCGGATTTTATAGGAGGTTCATTAAGGACTTATCAAAAATTTCTCGGCCCCTGACTAATTTATTACAAAAAGATATACCATTTGTCTTTGATGATGATTGTGTAGAAGCATTTGAAATACTTAAGAAAGCATTAGTCTCTGCACCTATTGTTCAGCCACCTGATTGGAATTTACCCTTTGAAATTATGTGTGATGCTAGTGATTATGCTGTAGGTGCTGTTCTAGGGCAAAGAGTTGATAAGAAAGTAAATGTTATCCATTATGCTAGTAAGACTCTAGACAATGCTCAAAGAAATTATGCTACTACTGAAAAAGAATTCTTAGTAGTTGTATTTGCTTGTGATAAGTTCAGACCTTATATTGTTGATTCTAAAGTAACTATTCACACGGATCGTGCTGCTATTAAATATCTTATGGAGAAGAAAGATGCTAAACCTAGACTTATTAGATGGGTTCTCTTGCTACAAGAATTTGATTTGCATATTGTTGATAGAAAAGGAGTTGAGAACCCCGTTGCAGATAACTTGTCTAGGTTAGAAAATGTTCTTAATGACCCACTACCTATTGATGATAGCTTTCCTGATGAGCAATTAAATGTCATAAATACTTCTCGTAGTACTCCTTGGTATGTTGATTATGCCAATTATATTGTTGCTAAATTTATACCACCTAGTTTCACATACCAGCAAAAGAAAAAGTTTTTCTATGATTTGAGACATTACTTTTGGGATGACCCACATCTTTATAAAGAAGGAGTAGACGGTGTTATTAGACGTTGTGTACCTGAGCATGAACAGGAACAGATCCTACGCAAGTGCCACTCCGAAGCTTACGGAGGACACCACGCGGGAGACAGAACTGCACATAAGGTATTGCAATCCGGTTTTTATCGGCCTACTCTCTTCAAGGATGCCCGTAAGTTTGTCTTGTCTTGTGATGAATGTCAAAGAATTGGTAATATTGGTAGACGTCAAGAAATGCCTATGAATTATTCACTTGTTATTGAACCATTTGATGTTTGGGGCTTTGATTATATGGGACCTTTTCCTGCCTCTAATGGATATACACATATTTTAGTTGCTGTTGATTACGTTACTAAGTGGGTAGAAGCTATTCCAACTAGTAGTGCTGATCATAACACTTCTATTAAAATGCTTAAAGAAGTTATTTTCCCGAGGTTTGGAGTCCCTAGATATTTAATGACTGATGGTGGTTCACATTTTATTCATGGTGCTTTCCGTAAAATGCTTGCTAAGTATGATGTTAATCATAGAATTGCATCTCCTTATCACCCGCAGTCTAGTGGTCAAGTAGAATTGAGCAATAGAGAGCTCAAATTAATTTTGCAAAAGACTGTCAATAGGTCTAGAAAGAATTGGTCTAAGAAACTTGATGATGCATTATGGGCTTATAGAACTGCATATAAAAATCCTATGGGTATGTCTCCATATAAAATGGTTTATGGAAAAGCATGTCACTTACCTCTCTAACTAGAACATAAGGCATATTGGGCTATTAAAGAGATCAACTATGATTTCAAACTTGCCGGTGAAAAGCTGTTATTTGATATTAGCTCACTTGATGAATGGAGAACCCAAGCTTATGAAAATGCCAAGTTGTTTAAAGAAAAAGTTAAAAGATGGCATGACAAAAGGATACAAAAGCGTGAGTTTAACGTAGGTGATTATGTATTGCTATTCAACTCTCGTTTAAGATTTTTTGCAGGAAAACTTCTCTCTAAATGGGAAGGTCCTTACATTATCGAGGAGTTCTATCGTTCCGGTGCCATAAAAATCAACAATTTCGAAGGCACAAATCCGAAGGTGGTAAACGGTCAAAGAATCAAACATTATATCTCAGGTAATCCCATAAATGTTGAAACCAATATTGTTGAAACCGTAACCCCGGAGGAATACATAAGAGACACTTTCCAGAACGTTTCAGACTCTGAAAAGGAATAGGTATGTGGTACGGTAAGTAAACCGACTCCAAAACAATTTTTAAGGCAATATTTCTCTGTTTTGGAATATTTAGAAAAATAGAAAAATAAGTAGCAGTCCGGGAAGGACACGAGGTCCCCACGAGGGTGGTGGGCGCGCCCTACCCCCTAGGCGTGCCCCTACCTCGTGAGCACCTCGTGTGCCTTCCGGACTCCGTTTTCTTGCATGATACGTATTTTGGTTGGTAAAAATTCACTATATATTCTCCCGAAGGTTTTGACTCCCATATCATGCAAATCTCCTCTCTTCTTGTTTCGAGCTGTTTTTCTGACAGATCTAGATTATCATGACGTCCCCAAGTGCTTCCAAGGACAAGTTCTTCGAGAAGGTCATCAACCCTTACCTCACGGAGGTGATGCGACACCCTCAAACCATTGAGTTGCGTGATGGGTTGCTGCACATCCGCGATGTTGAGGGACCAAAGGGAACCGGAAGCATGGAGACGAGGCTCGAAGCAATGGAGCAACAAGTTTTCAAGTGCCAGGGGATGGTGGAGCGTGGAATTAACGCTAGCCACACGATGCTCGCGGAGTTAACTAACAACTACAAGCCGGATGCCAAGAACGCCGAGGAGGCCATCTTCAAGCTACATGAGAAGATCGTGCACCTCCAAGCCCAAATCTATGACCTGCAAAACCAAAACTATGAGTATGAATATAGATTCAAAAGGATGAGTTTGGCTGCAGATTTGAGGATTCCGGAGACTCGATCATCCTTCTATGATGGTGAGCCTATGCCTTGGAAGATGGACGACAAGCCCGCATCATCAACAACACGTTCACCTTCTTCACCAACAAAGGAGATATAATCACATGGGTATGGGCACTCCCCTTGGCAACTGCCAAGCTTGGGGGAGGTGCCCCGGTATCGTATCACAATCACAACTCCTATCTTTACCGTTTTGCTTAGTTCGATCATGTTAGTAGTATTTTGATCTAGTAGAATAAAGTTTATGGCATGATCTAGTTTTGAGTTTTGCTTTATGATCTCTCTATGTAATTGAGTCCGTGAGCTATATATAATAAAGATTAGTGTTGAGTCAAGGGCTTGATTTTCTTGCTATGATCTTGGGTGAATAAAAGAAAAGAGAAAAAGAATAGAAAGAAACAAAAGTTCATATTGATCTTATTGAGAGTTATGACTTCACATAGGAAGAGTATGATGATTTAAAAGTTGTTGGGAGTTGGCAGACATAGCTTTGGTCATCATTGCAATTAATAGAAAGTAATAAGGAAAGAGAGGTTTCACATATAGATATATTATCCTTGACATCTTTTATGATTGGGAGCACTCATTAAAATATGACATGCTAAAGAGTTGATGTTGGACAAGGAAGACAACGTAATGAATTATGTTTTCTTATATCTGAGATAAAGTATGTTCTCATGGATCCTCTAACATGTTGAGCTTGCCTTTCCCCCTCATGCTAGCCAAATTCTCAGCACCAAGTAGATATACTACGTGTGCTTCCAAAAACCCTTAAACCAGTTTTGCCATTGGAGTCCACCATATCTACCTATGGATTGAGTAAGATCCTTCAAGTAAGTTGTCATCGGTGCAAAGCAATAAAAATTGCTCTAAATATGTATGATTTATTGGTGTGGGAGAAATAAGCTTTATATGATCTTGTGATGTGGAAGTAATAAAAGCGACGAACTGCATAATAAAGGTTCATATCACAAGGGGCAATATAATGTGACGTTCTTTTGCATTGAGATTTTATGCATCCAACCATAAAAGCGCATGGCAACCTCTGCTTCCCTGTGTGAAGGGCCTATCTTTTATTATTATCTTCTACCTTATGCAAGTGTCACGGTGATCTTCACCTTTCCCTTTTCATTTTATCCTTTGGCAAGCCCAGCATGTTGGAAAGAACCTGATATATATATATATCTAATTGGATGTAGGGGAGCATGAGTTATTATTGTTGACATTACCCTCGAGGTAAAAGGTTGTGGGGCGAAACTATAAGCCCCTATCTTTCTCTGTGTCCGATTAAAACTCTGTAACCACAAGTATTGCGTGAGTGTTAGCAATTATGAAGGAATAGATGATAGTTGAGTATGTGGACTTGCTTTTTAGCTCTGACGTAGACTCTTTCTGATGTTATGATAAATTGCAATTGCTTCAATGACAGAGGTTATAGTTTGTTGGTCCTCAATAAGGTTTCTGATTCATACTTTTGCATTGCGAATAGATCATCACTTGAACATAACAAATCATATGACAATATCTATATATGTTGCTATTATGAGAATAATTATGATGCCTTTATGTCCGTATTTTATTTTTATCGACGCCTCTACCTCTAAACATGGGGACATATTTATTGTTATCGGCTTTCGCTTGAGGACAAGCGAGTTCTAAGCTTGGGGGAGTTGATACGTCCATTTTGCATCATGCTTTATATCGATATTTATTGCATTATGGGCTGTTACTTCACACTATGTCACAATACTTATGGCTATTCTCTCTTATTTTACAAGCTTTACATAAGGAGGGAGAATGCCGGCAGCTGGAATTCTGGGCTGGAAAAGAAGCAAATATTAGAGACCTATTCTGCACAACCCCAAAAGTCCTGAAACTCCACGGAATATCTACTACCTCTTGAGCACTTCGTTGGATTTCCCCGAAGAGGAGAGGATGATGCAGCAAAGTAGCGTAAGTATTTCCCTCAGTTTTTGAGAACCAAGGTATCAATCCAGTAGGAGGCTACACGCAAGTCCCTCGTACCTACACAAAACAATAGCTCAACGCAACCAACGCGATTAGGGGTTGTCAATCCCTTCACGGTCACTTACGAGAGTGAGGTCTGATAGAGATGATAGATAATATTTTTGGTATTTTTGATATAGAGATGCAAAGTGAAAAGTAAAAGGCAAAGTACAAAAGCAAAGAAATAATAAAGTGATGGAGATTGATATGATGAGAATAGACCCGGGGGCCATAGGTTTCACTAGTGGCTTCTCTCAAGAGCATAAGTATTCTACGGTGGGTGAACAAACTACTATTGAGCAATTGACAGAATTGAGCATGGTTATGAGAATATCTAGGTATGATCATGTATATAGGCATCACGTCCGAGACAAGTAGACCGACTCCTGCCTGCATCTACTACTATTACTCCACTCATCGACCGCTATCCAGCATGCATCTAGAGTATTAAGTTAAAAACAGAGTAACGCCTTAAGCAAGATGACATGATGTAGAGGGATAAATTCATGCAATATGATATAAACTCCATCTTGTTATCCTCGATGGCAACAATACAACACGTGCCTTGCTGCCCCTTCTGTCACTAGGAAAGGACACCGCAAGATTGAACCCAAAGCTAAACACTTCTCCCATGGCAAGAAAAAACAATCTAGTAGGCCAAACCAAACTGATAATTCGAAGAGACTTGCAAAGATAACCAATCATCCATAAAAGAATTCAGAGAAGATTCAAATATTGTTCATAGATAGACTTGATCATAAACCCACAATTCATCGGTCTCAACAAACACACCGCAAAAAGAAGAGTACATCGAATAGATCTCCATGAGAGAGGGGGAGAACATTGTATTGAGATCAAAAAGAGAGAAGAAGCCATCTAGCTAATAACTATGGACCCGAAGGTCTGAGGTAAACTACTCACACTTCATCGGAAGGGCTAAGATGATGTAGAAGCCGTCCGCGATGACGACCCTCTACGGCGGAGCTCCGGAACAGGCCCCAAGATGGGATCTCGCGGATACAGAAAGTTGCGGCGGTGGAATTAGGTTTTGGCTCCTGTTCTGATTGTTTGGGGGTACGTAGGTATATATAGGAGGAAGGAGTACGTCGGTGGAGCTCCGAGGGGCCCACGAGGCAGGGGGCGCACCCTAAGGTGGTGGGCGCGCCCCCCACCCTCGTGACCGCCTCTTTGACTCCTTGGAGTAGGGTCCAAGTCTCCTGGATCACGTTTGGTGAGAAAATCACGTTCCCAAAGGTTTCATTCCGCTTGGACTCCATTTGATATTCTGTTTCTCCGAAACACTGAAATAGGCAAAAAAAACAGCAATTCTGGGCTGGGCCTCCGGTTAATAGGTTAGTCCCAAAAATAATATAAAAGTGGAAAATAAAGCCCAATATAGTCCAAAACAGTAGATAATATAGCATGGAGCAATCAAAAATTATAGATACGTTGGAGACGTATAAGGCATCCCCAAGCTTAATTCCTTCTCGTCCTCGAGTAGGTAAATGATAAAAAGAGAATTTTTGATGCGGAGTGCTACTTGGCATAATTTCAATGCAAATCTTCTTAATTGTGGTATGAATATTCAGATTAGAAAGATTCAAGACAAAAGTTTATATTGACATAGGAATAATAATACTTCAAGCATACTAACTAAGCAATTATATATGTCCTCTCAAAATAACATGGCCAAAGAAAGTTCATCCCTACAAAATCATATACTTTAGTCATGCTCCATTTTCGTCACACAAGAATGCTCTCATCATGCACAACCCCGATGACAAGCCAAGCAATTGTTTCATACTTTAATAATCTCAAACTCATAAACCTTCACGCAATATATGAGCGTGAGCCATGGATATAGCACTATGGGTGGAATGGAATATGATGATGGGGGTTATGTGGAGAAGACAAAAAGGAGATAGTCTCACATCAACGAGGCTAATCAATAGGCTATGGAGATGCCCATCGATTGATGTTAATGCAAGGAGTAGGGATTGCCATGTAACGGATGCACTAGAGCTATAAATGTATGAAAGCTCAACAAAAGAAACTAAGTGGGTGTGCATCCAACTTGCTTGATCACGAAGACCTAGGGCACTTGAGGAGGCCCATTGTTGGAATATACAAGCCAAGTTCTATAATGAAAGATTCCCACTAGTATATGAAAATGACAAAACAAGAGACTCTCTATCATGAAGATTATGGTGCTACTTTGAAGCACAAGTGTGGAAAAAAGGTTAGTAGCGTTGCCCCTTTTTATATTTTTTGGGCCTTTTTTTTCTTTGGCCTTTCCCTTTTTTTATTTAGGACAATGCTCTATTGAATGATGATCATCACACTTCTATTTATTTACAACTCAATGATTACAACTCGATACTAGAACAAAGTATGACTCTATATGAATGCCTCCGGCGGTGTACCAGGATATGCAATGAACCAAGAGTGACATGTATGAAAGAATTATGAACGGTGACTTTGCCACAAATACTATGTCAACTTCATGATCATGCTAAAGCAATATGACAATGACGAATGTGTCATGAAGAACGGTATGGTGGAAAGTTGCATGGCAATATATCTCGGAATGGCTATGGAAATGCCATAATAGGTAGGTATGATGGCTGTTTTGAGGAAGATATAAGGAGGTTTATGTGTGAAAGAGAGTATCATATCACAGGGTTTGGATGCACTGGCGAAGTTTGCACCAACTCTCAATGTGAGAAAGGGCAATGCATGGTACCGAAGAGGCTAGCAATGATGGAAGAGTGAGAGTGCGTATAATCCATGGACTCAACATTAGTCATAAAGAACTCATATACTTATTGCAATAATCTACAAGCCATCAAAAACCAAAGTACTACGCGCATGCTCCTAGGGGGATAGATTGGTAGGAAAATACCATCGCTCGTCCCCGACCGCCACTGATAAGGAGGACAATCAAATAACACCTCATGTTTCAAATTTGTTACATAATGTTTACCATATGTGCATGCTATGGGACTTGCTAACTTCAACACAAGCATTTTTCAAATTCACAACTACTCAACTAGCATGATTTTGATATTACCACCTCCATATCTCAAAACAATTATCAAGCATCAAACTTCTCTTAGCATTCAACGCACTCAAAAGAAAGTTTCACAAATCTTGAATACCAAGCATATTGTTATTATTAAGCAAATTACCATGCTATTAAAGACTCTCAAAATAATCTAAGTGAAGCATGAGAGATCAATAGTTTCTTTAAAACAAGTCCACCACCGTGCTCTAAAAGATCTAAGTGAAGCACATAGAGCAAAATTATAACGCTCAAAAGATATAAGTGAAGCACATAGAGCGAGACTACATAGCTCAAAAGATATAAGTGAAGCATATAGAGTATTATATCAAATTTAAATTCATGTATGGCTCTCTCAAAAGGTGTGTACAGCAAGGATGATTGTGGCACACTAAAAGACAAAGACACAAATAATACAAGACGCTCCAAGCAAAACGCATATCATGTGGTGAATAAAAATATACCTCCAAGTAAAATTACCGATGGAAGTAGACGAAAGAGGGGATGCCTTCCGGGGCATCCCCAAGCTTTGACTTTTTGGTGTCCTTGGATTATCTTGGGGGTGCCATGGGCATACCCAAGCTTAGGCTTTTGCCACTCCTTGTTTCATACTCCATCAAAAGATTTCACCCAAAACTTGAAAACTTCACAACACAAAACTCAATAGAAATCTCGTGAGCTCCGTTAGAGAAAGAAAACAAAAGACCACTTCAAGGTACTGTAATGAACTCATTCTTTATTTATATTGGTGTTAAACCTACTGTATTCCAACTTCTCTATGGATTATAAACTATTTTACTAGCCATAGATTCATCAAAATAAGCAAACAACACACAAAAACAGAATCTGTCAAAAACAGAACAGTCTGTAGTAATCTGTAACTAACGCAAACTTCTGGAACTCCACAAAATCTACCAAAATAGGACGACCTAGACAATTTTTTTATTAATCAGAAGCAATTGGAATCAGTATTTTATCACGTTCTGGTGATTTGTAACAATTCGGGCACTGAGCACAAAGTTTCTGGAAATTACAGCAAGATCAAATAACTATCATCCAAGAAGATCCTATAGGTCTAACTTGGCACAAACACAAATTAAAACACAAAACCACATCTAAACAGAAGGTAGATGGGTTATTTATTCCTAAAAAGAAACAAAAACAAAAAACTAAAAATAAAATTGGGTTGCCTCCCAACAAGCGCTATCGTTTAACGCCCCTAGCTAGGCATAAAAGCAAGGATAGATCTAGATATTGCCATCTTTGGTAGGCAATCCATAAGTGGCTCTCATGATAGTTTCATATGGCAATCTTATTTTCTTTCTAGGAAAGTGTTACATGCCCCTTTTTAATGGAAATTGAAGTCTAATATCCCCTTCCTTCATATCAATAATTGCACCAATCGTTCTAAGGAAAGGTCTACCAAGAATAATAGGGCAAGTAGGATTGCAATCTATATCAAGAATGATAAAATCTACGGGCACATAATTCTATTTGCAACAATAATAACATCATTAATTCTTCCCAGAGGTTTCTTAATAGTGCAATCTGCAAGATGCAAGTTTAGAGAGCAATCATCAAAATCACGAAAATCTAGCAAATCACACAAAGTTTTGGGGATAGTGGAGACACTAGCGCCCAAATCACACAAAGCATAAAAATCATGATCTTTAATTTTAATTTTAATAGTTGGTTCCCACTCATCATAGAGTTTTCTAGGGATAGAAACTTTCAACTCAAGTTTTTCTTCATAAGATTGCATCAAGGCATCAACAATATGTTGGTAAAGGCTTTATTTTGACTATAAGCATGAGGAGAATTTAACACAGATTGCAACAAGGAAATACAATCAATTAAAGAGCAACTTTCATAATTAAATTCCTTGAAATCCAATATAGTGGGTTTAGCAACATCTAGGGTTTTATTTCTTTCGATCCCACTTTTATCAATTTCATCATCAAGATCTAAATACTCCGAATTTTTGGAACGCCTTCTAGGTCAAGGAAGATCATATTCAGTTTCATCAAGATTCATATTGCAAAAACAAAGATTTAATAGGATATACATCAATAACTTTTAGATCTTCATCTTGATTTTCATAGGGATTGGAAGAACACGCTTTAATAAAGGCATCTTTTGTAGCATGCATCCTAGCGGTTCTTTCCTTGCACTCATCAATGGAAATTCTCATGGCTTTGAGAGACTCATTGATATCATGCTTAGGAGCAATAGATCTAAGCTTTAAAGAATCAACCTCAAGAGAAATTCTATCAACGTTCCTAGCCAAATCATCAACTTTAAGCAATTTCTCTTCAAGCAAAGCATTAAAATTCTTTTGTGAATTCATAAACTCTTTAACACTACTCTCAAATTCAAAGGGCATCTTATTAAAATTTCCATAAGAGTTGTTGTAGGAATTTCCATAATTATTAGAAGGATTACTAGGATAAGGCCTAGGATTAAAATTCCCTCTATATGCGTTGTTATGAAAATTATTCCTACCAACAAAATTCACATCCATAGATCCATTATTATTCTCAATCAAAGTAGACAAAGGCATGCCATTAGGATCAGAAGAAACACTCTTAGTAGCAAATAATTTCATAAGTTCATCCATCTTTCCACTCAAAACATTGATTTCTTCTATCGCATGCACTTTTTTATTAGTAGATCTTTCAGTATGCCATTGAGAATAATTAACCATAATATTACCTAGGAGTTTAGTAGCATCTCCTAAAGTGATTTCCATAAAAGTGCCTCCCGCGGCAGAATCTAAAAGATTTCTAGAAGCAAAATTCAATCCGGCATAAATTTTTTGTATAATCATCCACAAATTCAAACCATGAGTAGGGCAATTACGTATCATTAATTTCATTCTCTCCCAAGCTTGTGCAACATGTTCATGATCAAGTTGCTTAAAATTCATAATGTCGTTTCTAAGAGAGATGATCTTAGCGGGAGGAAAATACTTAGAGATAAAAGCATCTTTGCACTTGTTCCAAGAATCAATACTATTTTTAGGCAAAGATGAAAACCAAGCTTTAGCACGATCTCTAAGCGAAAAAGGAAATAGCTTCAATTTAACAACATCATTATCGACATCTTTCTTCTTTTGCATATCACATAAATCAACGAAGCTATTTAGTTGAGTAGCGACATCTTCACTAGGAAGGCCGGCAAATTGATCTTTCATAACAAGATTCAACAAAGCAATATTGATTTCACAAGATTCAGTATTGGCAAGAGGAGCAATCAGAGTGCTAAGGAAATCATTATTATAGGTATTGGTGAAGTCACACAATTTGGTAGTATCTTGAGCCATCGCGACAAACAAGCAATCCAACACACGAGCAAACAAAAGGCAAGCAAGGAAAAGGCAAATGGAGAAGGAGAAGGAGATTGGGAAAGAGAGGGCAAATAAAACGGCAAGGGTGAAGTGGGGGAGAGGAAAACGAGAGGCAAATGGCAACTAATGTAATGCGAGAGATAGGGACTGTGATGGGTACTTGGTATGTTGACTTTTTGCGTAGACTCCCCGGCAACGGCGCCATAAATTCTTCTTGCTACCTCTTGAGCACTTCATTGGATTTCCCCGAAGAGGAGAGGATGATGCAGCAAAGTTGCGTAACTATTTCCCTCAGTTTTTGAGAACCAAGGTATCAATCCAGTAGGAGGCTACACGCAAGTCCCTCGTACCTACACAAAACAATAGCTCAACGCAACCAACACGATTAGGGGTTGTCAATCCCTTCACGGTCACTTATGAGAGTCATATCTGATAGAGATGATAGATAATATTTTTGGTATTTTTGATATAGAGATGCAAAGTGAAAAGTAAAAGGCAAAGTAAAAAAGCAAAGCAATAATAAAGTGATGGAGATTGATATGATGAGAATAGACCCGGGGGCCATAGGTTTCACTAGTGGCTTCTCTCAAGAGCATAAGTATTCTACAGTGGGTGAACAAATTACTATTGAGCAATTGATAGAATTGAGCATAGTTATGAGAATATCTAGGTATGATCATGTATATAGGCATCACGTCCGAGACAAGTAGACCGACTCCTGCCTGCATCTACTACTATTACTCCACTCATCGACCGCTATCCAGCATGCATCTAGAGTACTAAGTTAAAAATAGAGTAACGCCTTAAGCAAGATGACATGATGTAGAGGGATAAATTCATGCAATATGATATAAACCCCATCTTGTTATCCTCGATGGCAACAATACAATACGTGCCTTGCTGCCCCTTCTGTCACTGGGAAAGGACACCGCAAGATTGAACCCAAAGCTAAACACCTCTCCCATGGCAAGAAAAACCAATCTAGTAGGCCAAACCAAACTGATAATTCGAAGAGACTTGCAAAGATTAGCAATCATACATAAAAGAATTCAGAGAATATTCAAATATTGTTCATAGATAGACTTGATCATAAACCCATAATTCATCGGTCTCAACAAACACACCGCAAAAAGAAGATTACATCGAATAGATCTCCACGAGAGAGGGGGAGAACATTGTATTGAGATCCAAAAAGAGAGATGAAGCCATCTAGCTAATAACTATGGACCGAAGGTCTGAGGTAAACTACTCACACTTCATCGGAAGGGCTAGGATGATGTAGAAGCCCTCCGTGATGACGGCCCTCTCCGGCGGAGCTCCGGAACAGGCCCTAAGATGGGATCTCGTGGATACAGAAAGTTGCGGCGGTGGAATTAGGTTTTTGGCTCCTGTTCTGATCGTTTGGGGGTACGTAGGTATATATAGGAGGAAGGAGTACGTCGGTGGAGCTCCGAGGGGCCCATGAGGCAGGGGGCGTGCCCTAGGGGGGTGGGCATGCCCCCACCCTCGTGACCGCCTCTTTGACTCCTTGGAGTAGGGTCCAAGTCTCCTGGATCACGTTCGGTGAGAAAATCACGTTCCCGAAGGTTTCATTCCGTTTGGACTCCATTTGATATTCTGTTTCTACGAAACACTGAAATAGGCAAAAAACAGTAATTCTGGGCTGGGCCTCCGGTTAATAGGTTAGTCCCAAAAATAATATAAAAGAGGAAAATAAAGCCCAATATAGTCCAAAACAGTAGATAATATAGCATGGAGCAATCAAAAATTATAGATACGTTGGATACGTATCAATATCTTATAATAAATAATAGAAAATCCTCGCCAAAGATGAAGACCAGGGGGCCCACACCCTGTCCACGAGGGTGGGGGCACCCCCCTAGGGCACGCCCCTACCTTGTGGGCCCCCTGGTGGCTCTCCGATGCCCATCTTCTGCTATATGAAGTCTTCCGTCAAGGAAAAAACAAGAAGCAACCTATCAGGACGAGACTCCGCCGCCACGAGGCGGAACCTTGGCGGAACCAATCTAGGGCTCCGGCAGAGCTGTTCTGCCGGGGAAACTTCCCTCCGGGAGGGGGAAATCATCGCCATCGTCATCACCAACGCTCCTCTCATTGGGAGAGGGCAATCTCCATCAACATCTTCACCAGCACCATCTCATCTCAAAACCCTAGTTCATCTCTTGTATCCAATTCTTGTCTCCAAGTCCGGGATTGGTGCTAGTAGGTTGCTAGTAGTGTTGATTACTCCTTGTAGTTGATGCTAGTTGGTTTATTTGGTGGAAGATCATATGTTCAGATCCTTTATGCATATTATTACCCCTCTGATTATGAACATGAATATGCTTTGTGAGTAGTTACGTTTGTTCCTGAGGACAAGGGAGAAGTCTTGCTATTAGTAGTCATGTGAATTTGGTATTCGTTCGATATCTTGATGAGATGTATGTTGTCTAGCCTCTAGTGGTGTTATGTGAACGTCGACTACATAACGCTTCACCATTATTTGGGCCTAGAGGAAGGCATTGGGAAGTAATAAGTAGATGATGGGTTGCTAGAGTGACAGAAGCTTAAACCCTAGTTTATGCGTTGCTTTGTAAGGGGCTGATTTGGATCCATATGTTTCATGCTATGGTTAGGTTTACCTTAATACTTTTGTTGTAGTTGCGGATGCTTGCAATAGAGGTTAATCATAAGTGGGATGCTTGTTCAAGTAAGAACAACACCCAAGCACCGGTCCACCCACATATCAAATAATCAAAGTACCGAACGCGAATCATATGAACATGATGAAAACTAGCTTGACGATATTCCCATGTGTCCTCGGGAGCGCTTTTCCTTATATAAGAGTTTGTCCAGGCTTGTCCTTTGCTACAAAAAGGATTGGGCCACCTTGCTGCACTTTATTTACTTTTGTTACTTGTTGCACGTTACAAATTATCCTACCACAAAACTACCTGTTACCACTTATTTCAGTACTTGCAGAGAATACCTTGCTGAAAACCTCTTATCATTTCCTTCTGCTCCTTGTTGGGTTCGACACTCTTACTTATCGAAAGGACTACGATAGATCCCCTATACTTGTGGGTCATCACGCGCCGCCGAGGCTCGTCAGCGCGAGGCGTGGGAGGAGAAGTTGAAAGCTCGAGAAGACGCGGTCGCCGGTCGTGACACCGAGCTGGCGCAGTCGACGGGAAGCAGGCTGCAGAGCGCAACCGCCTGGGGGAGCTCAATAAGGAGGTGGAGGAGGAGAAGTTCCGGCTGGAGGCTAAGGCAAAAATCCTTGCCAATGACCATGCCGCCTTCGATTCTCTTGAGGAGAGGTCCTGCAAGGCGCTGCGGGAGCTCTATGGGAGGGGGTTGAAGGAGCCGTTGGTCACTGCTGAGGAAGGCCCCGCCGAGCTGCTCCCCCAGCTTTTTGAGGCACTCGAGGGCGTTGCCAATGGGGTCGGCACCATGGTGGAAGAGGAAGCCCGCATGCTCTCCTCCTCGGCTATGACGCATATCTTCAGCCACCTACATCTTCGCGACCCAAGCAACGACCTTGGAGCTCTGCTTGAGCCTGTGGATGAGGAGCGTTGTGCATCCACTACCGAAGGCGTGAAGGACCTAGTGGAGGCCCTACTGGAGAATTTCCTCGCCATCGACCCTGCGCCTCCGGCTGAAGGTGCCGCGGATCCTACGGCCATGACCGACGGCACGGGCGACGATGACGTTGTCGGTGAAGGGGCACTCCTTGACGGCAGTGCCCAAGGCTGAAGAGAAGGCTTGCTGGCGGTGCTCCTCTCCACTTTTATTTCCCTGCAACATGAACCATGCCTCGTGGAGGCGTTAAAACTTCTGTTTTGTATTTGAAGAAACAATACGTCTTGTAATAATTTGTTAGGATTCCGCAATTTCCTTCTCGTTGCTTTAGTGTTCTGCATCGGCAGGGCCCGACCCCACGCATGCCTCAGCCGCTGTTGGGTCGTCCGGATCACCAAGACGAGACCAAGGGGCGAGGGGCTACGTGACCAGTTAGACTCTTGAGTCGCGATGCTCAGGAGTCCCCCTTGATGTACAAACATCCCTCGGGAAGGGAATGCAAAAGTAGGCCTTAGCGTTCTGCGTCGGCAGGGCCCGGCCCTGCGCATGCCTCAGCTGATGTTGGGTCGTCCGAATCACCAGGACGAGACCAAGGGGTGAGGGGCTACGTGACTAGTTAGGCTCCTGAGTCGCGATGCTCAGGAGTCCCCTTGACGTACAAACAGACGCCCATACCTGTCCTCGCTGAGGTCCCGCTCGGGAGGGGCGCACGGCGAGCAGGTCTGAGGGACCTGGCAGGGTGGCGTACGCTAGGCGTGACCTGAGCGTAACCCCCGGTGCCCAGCCCCCTCGCGCGACTCTCCCGAGGGGAAAGTGTTGCGATGAGGCTGGACACTGAGCCTGGTGGCTTCCCGAGGTAGATGCGGCCATGGGGCCACCCCCAGTTGTTTGTCACCAGCGCGGAGCATAGCGCTTCTGCACTTGCACAGGCAAGCCGCTCCTCGACCGCGTCGACTGCCAGCATGGAGCATGGTGCTTCCACTGGTGCGTGGGTGGGGGCTCCCTCTGAGTGGAGCCCCAGGGGCGTGTACAGCCCCGCCCTGACACGTGGCTTGCACGGCAGGGCTAGACGATGTGTGTCTGAGCACTCGTGAGCCAGCGCGGGACTCACGAGGCCCTACCTCAAGGCGGGTTGCGCCTGAATTTGATTCTTGACAGCTATAGTGGACCCGTGAGATGGTTAGACAACATGCGCCGAATGAATCTCCTTAGGTGATCACATGAGAAGCACAAACACCAATGACCCGAGGAGGTGACGTGAACGGGGCCGACCCGCCAGACAGAGCTCAGTTGTTGGGTTTATCTACACTGCAGGGACGGACCCAAGCACAGACGCCGTGTCTAGTCTTCTCATGTGAAAAATCCTAAAGAAAGACAACCGGCGCACGGCTCCCGTGGTGGCGAGGCACCAGGTCGCGCGCCCTGGCTCGTCCGCCCGCGATTAGCTCTTGCGAGAACAAGGCACCAAGGGCCATGGGAGGTGACGTACACGGGAGCTGGCCCGTGAGCCAGAGCTCAGCCTCTTGGGTTTAGCGACGCTGTAGGGATGGACCCAAGCACATACGTCGTGCCAGTCCTTAATCATGAGGCGGTCGTGGGTGGGCTTGCAAGCGCGTACGACATTCATGGTATCGAAGTACCGAACATGCACATAATAATCGTGAAGCAACTCATGGAAGGAGGCGACTAGCTTAGATAAATGCAAGAACTATACATGCCGCAGGGACGGACCCATGCGGCCTGGGGATGATGCAGCCCTAGGGACACCCCCAACAGAGTAAATTAAGGATGCAAGGGATACACGTTGCAGGGACAGGCCCATGCGACCCAGGGATAATGCAACCCGAGGGGTGTGATAATCCCCAAGTGCAGGGTATCATCGTAGCAATTCCCAAACGTGGAAGTGATAAGTATGGAGTGTTGAACCCACAAGGAGCTAAAGGTAGGATCAATAATATCTAAAGTCCTATCTGCCACTGATACGACTCTACGTAGACCGAACATTTGCTTCCAACTAGAAACGAGAAATAAAACTATGTTGTGGGTATGAAGAGGATAACTTTGCATGGTATCGGAGAGCTAAAACATAAAAGTAAGTGTTGTTATCATAAAGTTAGAATATATTACTAAATATTATAAATAGCGAGTGTGGAATAATGATGGATCAGTGTGAGGAATTGTCCTAGGCAATTGTTAACAAGACCAGTAGTCGTCATTGCAATTTCATATGAGCGAGAGGCATAAGCTAACATACTTTCTCTTCTGGGATCATATGCACTTATGATTGGAACTCTAGCAAGCATCCGCAACTACTAAAGATCATTAAGGTAAAACCCAACCATAGCATTAAAGCATCAAGTCCCCTTTGTCCCATACGCAACAACCCCCTTACTCGGGTTTATGCTTCTTTTCACTCAAGCAACCCACTATAAGCGAATCATGAACGTATTGCAACACCCTACAGCGGAAATCCCTCATGCTTGCGTGACACGGAGGGCACTATAGGATAACACCAAAATAAAACATACAACTCATACCAATCTAGATCATCAATCAACCCAAAGATAAAGGATATCTACTCAAAACATCATAACATGGCAACACATCATTGGATCATAATATGTGGCATAAAGCACCATGTTCAAGTAGGGATTACAGCGGGGTGTGGGAGAGTGGACCGCGTAAAAGAGATGAGGATGGTGATGTTGATGAAGACGATCACCACATCGATGATTCCCCTCCCGATGGCACTCCGGCGCCACCGAGAGACAGGAGGAGAGGTTCTCCCCCTTGTGCTTCCTCCTCCATGCCCCCCTAGATGGGGAGAGGTTCTCCCTCTGGTCCTTGGCCTTCATGGCGATGATGGCCCCTCCGGGATCCTCCTCCATGGCCTCCGGTGATGATGGCCCCCTCCGGCAGGGTGCCGGAGAGGGCCTAGATTGATTTCTCGTGGCTACAGAGGCTTGCGGCGGCGGAACTTTTGATCTAGGTTATTTTCTGGAGGTTTGGGCATTTATAGGAGAGGTTGGTGTCGAGAACAAGTCAAGGGGCCCCACGGGAAGTCCACGAGGCACAGGGGCGCGCCCTAGGGGGGTGGGCGCACCCTCCACCCTTGTGGGGCCCATGGGCCTCCCGCTCGCTAACTCTTCGTTTCAGTATTTTTTATATTTTCCAAAAAACATCTCCGTTGATTTTCATCGCATTCTGAGACTTTTATTTCTGCACAAAAACAACACCACGGTAGTTCTGCTGAAAACAGCGTCAGTCCGGGTTAGTTCTAATCAAATCACACCAAAATCATATAAAACTATTATAAACATGGCATGAATACTTCATAAATTATAGATACGTTGGAGACGTGTCAGCATCCTCAAGCTTAATTCCTGCTCGTCCTCGAGTAGGCAAATTATAAAAGAAATAATTTATGAAGTGTGAATGCTAGCAAGTGCATATGTTTGATCAATGATAGTTTCAATCACTTCTTCTAGCATCATTATATATCATAATAGTAGCTCAACTCATAAAACTTCTCATGATCAAGTAACAAGCTATTCACATGTTAAAGTATAGATCATAAACTTTCTTGAAACTAACAAACCATGCTCTTAGTCATCAAACAATTGCAATTCATCTTATTTCGGTAAGGGTCTACATAAGAGCTTTGATTCAGCAAACTCCACATACTCAACTATCATTTAATCTTTCACAATTGCTAACACTCACTTGAAATTTATAGGTTCAAAGTTTTAATCGGACACAGAGAAATATAGGGGCTTATAGTTTTGCTCCCAACCTTTTACCTTAAGGGTAGTGTCAACAATAATAATTTATGAAAACCTACATCCAAGTGGACATATATATCCGGATCGATCCAACACAAAGTGCTTGCCAAAGGAAAAAGTGTAAAAAGGAAAGGTGATGATCACCATGACTCTTGTATAAGGGTAGAAGATAAAAGTAAAAGATAGGCCTTCGCAGAGGGAAACAGAGGTTGTCATGCGCTCTTTTGGTTGGATTCACAAAATCTTAATGCAAAAGAACGTCACTTTATATTGCCGCTTGTGATAAAGACCTTTATTATGCAGTCCGTCGCTTTTATTTCTTCCCTATCACAAGCGTATAAATCTTATTTTCTTCGCACTAATAGATCATACATATTTAGAGAGCAATTTTCATTGCATGCACCGATGAAAATTTACTTGAAGGATCTTACTCAATCCATAGGTAGGTATGGTGGACTCTCATGGAAAAACTGGTTTAAGGGATGTTTGGAAGCACAAGTCGTATTTCTACTTGGTGCAAAGAATTTGGCTAGCATGAGAGGGAAAGGCAAGCTCAACATGTTGGATGATCCAACACAATATAACATTTCAGATATAGGAAAACATAACCCATTAAGTTGTCTTCCTTGTCCAACATCAAATTTTTAGCATGTCATATTTTAATGAGTGCTCACAATTACAAAAGATATCCAAGATAGTATATTTATATGTGAAATCTCTCTTCCTTCAATATTCTTTCATGAATTGTTTAAGTGACCAATTCTGCGTTTGCTAACTTTCAATAAGTTTATTACCTATACTTATTCTGTGTGAAGTCATTACTCCCCATGGTATAAGCATATGAAACATATATAAATTCAGATTTATGATATTCAATTCATTCAACCGTTTACTCATAGGATATACGTGAAGCACGTGAGTAAATGACAAACTACTCCGAAAGATATAAGTGAACAACACTGAGTAGTCAAATAATTAACTACCCATGGGAGGATTCTTTTTCATTCAAGATCTCAAATCCAATGATTTTATTCAAACATCAAGTAAAATTAAAAATACGCTCCAAGCAAAAACACATTTCATGTGACAAATAAAAATATAGCTCCGAGTAAGGTATACCGATAGTTTTGAAGACGAAGGAGGGGATGCCTCCCGGGGCATCCCCAAGCTTAGGCGTTTGAGTCTTCCTTTAATATTACCTTGGGGTGCCTTGGGCATCCCCAAGCTTAGGGTCTTTCCACTCCTTATTCTCCTCATATCGATATCTCACCCAAAGCTTGAAAACTTCAATCACACAAAACTTAACGGAACTTTGTGAGATAGGTTAGTATGATAAAGAGTAAACCATTCACTTTGGTACTGTCAAAGACAAGGTTCATAATTTTTCTCACACAATGCATATTGTACCATACCATTTCTGCAATTTATATTGAGAAATATAAGCAATAGAAAGTAGAAATAAAGCAAACTATGCATGAAAACAGAATCTGTCAGAAACAGAACAGTCTGTAATGATCTAAACAGCAACCATACGTCTACTACTCCAAAAATTATGAAATAAATTGGTGGATGTGAGGAATTTTTCTATTAATCTTCTTCAAAAAGAATCAACTCAAAATCATTCTTTTGTACAAAATGACAGCTAATCTCGTGAGCATAAAGTTTCTGTTTTTTACAGTAAGATCACATTAACTTTCACCCAAGTCTTTCCAAAGGTCTTACTTGGCACTTTATTGAAAAAAAGCTATAATACATGATTACTACAGTAGCTTAATCATGTAAACACACAAAAACAGTAAGGGTAAGTATTGGGTTGTCTCCCAACAAGCACTTTTTTTAATGCCTTTTAGCTAGGCATGATGATTTCAATGATGCTGACATAAAAGAAAAGAATTGAAACATAAAGAGAGCATCATGAAGAATATGACTAGCACATTTGAATCTAACCCACTTCCTATGCCCAGGGATTTTGTGAACATATAATTTATAGGAACAAGAATCAACTAGCATAGGAAGGCAAAACAAGTATAACTTCAAAACTTTAAGCACATAGAGAGGAAACTTGATATTATTGCAACTCCTACAAGCATATATTCCTCCCTCATAATAATTTTCAGTAGCATAATGAATGAATTCAACAATATAACCATCACATAAAGCATTCTTTTCATGATCTACAAGCATAGAAAATTTTCTACTCTCCACATAAGCAAAATTCTTCTCATTCTGAATAGTGGGATCACTAATTCCTAAAGTTGACACTATTCCAAACCCGCTTTAGATGATAGTATTATTCATACTCCAAAAGATATAAGTGAAGTTCATGGAGCATTCTACAACTAATATAGACTAACCAATATCCAAGCTCAAAATATATAAGTGAAGCACACGAAGCATTCTATAAAACCATCTCAAAAGATTTAAGTGAAGCACAAAGAGCATTCTATAAGGTCATACTCGAAAGATATAATTGAAGCACAAGAATCACTCTATAAATAGATGAAGGGACATCTCATACTAGCATGGTTCTTAAAGAACAATAAAAACACAAAGGACACAAATCATGTGAACAAAATAAAAACCGAGGTATACCGACAATTGTTGAAGAAGAAAGATGGGATGCCAACCGGGGCATCCCCAAGCTTAGATGCTTGAGTACACTTGGAATATTTACTTGGGGTGCCTTGGGAATCCCCAATCTTGAACTATTGCATCTCTTTATTCTTCTCATACTGATAGCTCCTCGATCTTCGAACACTTCATCCACACAAAACTCTAACAAAAACATTGTGAGATCCGTTAGTATAATAAAGCAAACCACTAATTTTAGGTACTATTGCAAACCTATTCAAATTTCATATTAGCACTTTATATACTGTATTCCAACTTCACCATGGTTCATACCCCCGATACTACCCATAGATTCATCAAAATAAGCGAACAACACATAGAAAACAGAATCTGTCAAAAACAGGACAGTCTGTAGTAATCTGGAAGTTTAGTAAACTTATGTAACTCCAAAAAATTCTAAAAAATATTACAATTCAAAAAATTTGTACATAAGTAATTTAAAAAAAGTTCCAAACCCATTTGAATTTCCAGTAAAAAATGTAAATTCACGCACTATAGCCAAAGTATCTGTTTTTGTACTGCACATAGTAAACAAGCAATCTAATCATCCTAAAACTGAAGCTTGGCACATTATTTTTATAATACAATGGATATATAGAAGGGGATAATTATTTTCAGAGAAGCTTCCATGAATTTTTTTACATTGTTTCCATGAGCATGAACACAAGTGTTCAAGGTCGACCCTCACTTCTCCAATGCATAACCTTCCAATCACTTATCTTATTAAAAAACTTTTTATGCATGACAGGCAAGTAATTTTTTTTGTATTTTCATTCTTATTTTTTTGTATGTTTAACCCACAACTAAACAGAAACAAAAAGGAAAAACAAAATCTACTTAGTGAAGAAAGCAAAGAAGCACACACGAGAATATCAACCCCACACTATTGTCCCCGACAACGGCGCCAGAAAAGAGCATGATAATCCCCAAGTGCAGGGAATCATCGTAGCAATTCCCAAAGGTGGAAGTGATAAGTATGGAGTGTTGAACCGACAAGGAGCTAAATGTAAGATCAATACTCTCTCAAGTCCTATCTGCCACTGATACGACTCTACGTACACCGAACGTTTGCTTCCAACTAGAAACGAGAAATAAAACTACGTTGTGGATATGAAGAGGATAACTTTGCATGGTATCGAAGAGCTAAAATATAAAAGTAAGTGCTGTTATCATAAAGTTAGAATATATTACTAAATAGTATAAATAGCGAGTGTGGAATAATGATGGATCGGTGTGCAGAATTGTCCTAGGCAATTGTTAACAAGACCGGTAATCGACATTGCAATTTCATATGAGGGAGAGGCATAAGCTAACATACTTTCTCTTCTTGGATCATATGCACTTATGATTGGAACTCTAGCAAGCATCCGCAACTACTAAAGATCATTAAGGTAAAACCCAACCATAGCATTAAAGCATCAAGTCCCCTTTATCCCATACGCAACAACCCCCTTACTCGGGTTTATGCTTCTGCCACTCAAGCAACCCACTATAAGCGAATCATGAACGTATTGCAACACCCTACAACGGAAATCCCTCATGCTTGCGCGAGACGGAGGGCACAATAGGACAACACCAAAATAAAACATACAACTCATACCAATATAGATCATCAATCAATCCAAAGACAAAGGATATCTACTCAAAACATCATAAGATGGCAACACATCATTGGATCATAATATGTGGCATAAAGCATCATGTTCAAGTAGGGATTACAGCGGGGTGCAGGAGAGTGGACCGCGTAGAAGAGATGAGTATGGTGATGTTGATGAAGACGATCACCGCGACGATGATTTCCCTCCCGATGGCACTCTGGCGCCACCGAGAGAGAGGAGGAGAGGTTCTCCCCCTTTGTGCTTCCTGCTCCATGGCCCTCCCCCTAGATGGGGAGAGGTTCTCCCTCTGGTCCTTGGCCTTCATGGCGATGATGGCCCCTCCGGGATCCTCCTCCATGGCCTCCGGTGATGATGGCTCCCTCTGGCAGGGTGCCGGAGAGGGCCTAGATTGATTTCTTGTGGCTATAGAGGCTTGCGGCGGCAAAACTTCCGATCTAGGTTATTTTCTGGAGGTTTGGGCATTTATAGGAGAGGTTGGCATCGAGAACAAGTCAGGGGGCCCCACGGGAAGTCCACGAGGCATAGGGGCGGGCCCTCCACCCTCGTGGGGCCCACGGGCCTCCCCTCCGGTAACTCTTCATTCCAGTATTTTTTATATTTTCCAGAAAAATTCTCTGTTGATTTTCATCGCATTCCGAGAACTTTTATTTCTGCACAAAAACAACACCATGGCAGTTCTGCTGAAAACAACGTCAGTCCGGGTTAGTTCTAATCAAATCATACCAAAATCATATAAAACTATTATAAACATGGCATGAATACTTCATAAATTATAGATACATTGGAGACGTATCAGGGCGTCCCCAACTGAATGAATCAGAAAATGTCACCTGGCACCATTACTGGAGGGATGTTGAAGCAGCTGAAGACGCGTGCTAGAGGAGTTGCTGCTCACGATCCGCCTAGGTCCCAAACCTCGAGAGGCTCTGGAGGTCCCGGGGGCTCGTGAGGAACCATCGCCATCTCCGCCTGGACCGCCTGATTCCTGACCTCCTGAGCCGCCAGAACGCTCCGCAGGTAACTTTGGAAGGTAACAGCCGCGTTTAGCAAGCCGAATGGCATGCGAACATAGCTGTGAGGTGGACCCTTGCACCGACCAACGCATGAAGGCCAGAAGCACTCCTAGGATGCGGCCCTGTTGAGCCCTGGGATGTTGACGCAAACGCGCAGCTCGTCATCCTCGCCAGGACATGGAGCTGCGCCAGGTGGTGAGCGGCGGTCGCCGCGCACGGCTCTTGCCTCTTGAAGCTCCTCGGTCGTCTTGGTGATGAACTCCTGGGCACCAGGCACCCTGTGCCTTGTGCCCTCTTGAGGGAAGCATGCGATGAAGCATGCCTCCATGTGATGCACGAGCGCCTTCCTTGTGACGTTGGCTAAGTCAGAGGCCCTCCATAAGAGAGCCCCCGAGCCCAGCCTGAGGAGGGCGCCGGGCGCACCTTCCTATGCGAGAGAGGGAGGCACCCCATCCGTGGGCGCAGGTCCTGAGGTGGTGCCGCTGGAGACACCGCTCTCCTGAGGCTCTTGACGGAGCAGCTGCTTCTTCTTCTTGGGGACTGCCTCAAGAGGGTAGATGGTGCCTCCGTTGTCTGGGTCTTCAATCGCCACAGCCTGCTAGGCGCGCTCAAGAGAGCACATCGCGTCCTTCTCTTCGCAGGAGACCGTGACGATGCCGCAGCTTCCTGGCATCTTGAGGACGTTGTAGCCGTGGTGGGTCACCGCCATGAACTTGGCCAGGGCCGGATATCCAAGGATGGCATTGTACGGCAAGCGGATGTGGGCGACGTCGAAGTCGATGATCTCAGCGCGGTATTTGTCACGCTGGCTGAAGGTGACAGGGAGGCGGATCTGCCCTATCGGAATGGTGGAGCCGTCGGTCACCCCTGAGAAGGGCTTGGTGGGCTGCAGCTGATCATATGGCACTTGGAGGCGGTCGAACGTCTCGATGGAAAGAACATTAAGTCCTGCACCGCCATCGATGAGGGTCTTGGTGACAAGGACATAGCGGATGACGGGCGAGCAGAGCATCGGGAGGGCACCGATAGTTGCCGCGCACTCGAGCTGGTCGGACGAGCCGAAGGCGATGGTGCACTTTGACCACCTAAGCGGGCGCGTGGCCTCGATCCTGGGGAGGGTTGCGTTCACCTCGCGAGCAAACTGCTTGAAGATGCACCGGGAGGCTGGGGCCTGAGCGCCACCCAAGATGCAGGCAATAGCGCGAGGTTCCTAGAAGCCCCCAGCCCCCTCGTCCTGGTGGTGGTCATCGGTCCTCCTTGGTGGTGGTGGCAATGGAGGGAGGCCAGCGTTGCCCTGAGGCCAGTCCTCACGAGGCTGATCTCTCCAGGCGCCCTCGCGAGGCTGGCTTTGCCAGCGGTCCTCACGAGGCTGGTCACGCCACTCCTGGCGGGGGGCCGCGGTCGTCCCAGCGCCCTCCACTTCTGCCTCCTCGGCGGCCGTAGCCTCGGTCGTTGCACTCGGGGAGTCGACCGAAGCGCCCGTCACGGATAGCCCTGAGCTCCTGACAATCATTGGTGTTGTGGCTGTGTACATTGTGGAAGGCGCAGAACGGACAGTTGGCCTTGGATGACTCTGGGTGTTCGCAGCCGCGCTTCATCTCCAGCTTAGACGCGTGCATGACCGCCCCCTTGCGCTTCACGTCCTTGGTCTTGGCCTTCTTGTCTCCCAGGTCGGCAACTGGGAGCTCGAGAAGGGATAGGCGCCCTTCCTCAGCTCTCGCGCACTTGGTCACCATGTTGAACATCTCCAGAGCCGTGCACAGGTCCTCGTGGATGGCGAG
The DNA here is from genome assembly GCA_032464435.1 of Aegilops umbellulata. Lineage (NCBI taxonomy): Eukaryota > Viridiplantae > Streptophyta > Magnoliopsida > Poales > Poaceae > Aegilops > Aegilops umbellulata. Next base: position 149,832,832 of record CP136058.1, on the reverse strand, counting down.
CTCCTCCTTCATCCTGACGTCACAGACGCCATCGGAGAATGCTGAGATGATGGCCCCGTCCATCACCTCAGGGATCTTGAGGCGAACGTTGTTAAAGCACTGGATGTACTTCTACAGGGTTTCTCCTGGCTACTGCTTGATGCGTCGCAGGTCACCCACAGCAGGCGGGCGGTCGCGGGTGCCCTGAAAATTGGCAACAAAACGCTCGCGCATCTCGCCCCAGGAGGAGATCTATCCTGCAGGCAAGTTCAGGAGCCACGAGCGCGCACCATCCTTGAGGGTCATAGGAAACCAATTCACGATGACCTTTTTGTCGCCGTTGGCCGCCTCGATGCTCAGCTCATAGAGCTGCAGGAACTCAGCAGGGTCGGGGGTGCCGTCATAGCGCGGAGGCAGGTCAGGCTTGAACTTGCCGGGCCAGACAATGCTGGGCAACTCGGGGGTGAAGGCGAGGCAGCCCGCGGTGGTCATCGGAGCTCGTCGTGGAGGTGGAGCCTGGTCATGGTATCCATGCGCCGCTGCCGCAGGCGGCGCGCGGTCTTGACGTGGTGGTGCCGAGAGTGCAGGAGCGTCCCCTTGCGAACGCTGGACCTCTTGGCAGCTTTCTTCTTCACGCACGGGCGCCCTGCATGGTGGGTCACGCCGCGAGGCCGCACATCTTTGTCCGAGGGCGACATCTTGACGAGGAGGTGGTGGAGGCGCTCCATGGGCTACGTCGCCCGCGGCGGGAGGCGGGCGCGGTAGCGAGAAAGACGGTGCTGGAGAGCCCCCAGCGGCGCTAATGAGCTCGGCAATGCGGTCCAGCCAGTCCTCGTAGAGGTCGTCGATCGGGCGGTAGTGCAGGAGCTCGCGCGCCATGAGCAACGCAGCCTGCGTGTCCGTGGGCCCATGATGAGCGTGGGATGATGAGCCGGCCGGAGTCAGCGACGGGGTGGCGGTGCGTCCGTCCCTCCGCACGGAGGGGTGGAGTGACGAAGCTTGCTGTTCGTTCCCCGCCGGGCCGGTGGCGGCGGGTGATGAAGAACAACGTGGAGGCCCGATGACGGGCGCCGTCTGGGTGACGCGAGCGACGAGAGCGGCTCGGCGCTCAACACGGGCTCGACGAGCATCAACCATGGAAGCGGTGGTGCGTCGATCGACGGAAAAGAGGCTTCGGCGCACCCCTACCTGGCGCGCCAAATGTCGGACTACGGGTTCCGCAGACCCTTGAGAGGTTCGAACTCTGGGGTGCGCACGAAGAACTCTCTCTCCCCGGTCTGCCTGCTCAATGATCCCACGACCTAGCTCGACGAAGCCAAAGAACGAGAGACACAAAGATTTATCCTGGTTCGGGCCACCTTGCGGTGTAATACCCTACTCCAGCTTTGTGGTGGATTGCTTCGAGGGGCCGAGGATGAACTAGTACAGTGGATGAACAACCTCAGGAGGTGAGGTGTTTTTGAGCTCGATGAGCTGGTGAGGTGGTCAGGGTAGAATGGCCCCGATTCGAGATGTCTCGCTATGGTGGTGGCTAAGTCCTATTTATAGTGGCCTTGGTCCTCTTCCCAAATGTTAGGCGGGAAGGGATCCCACAACGGCCAAATTTGAAGGGAGACAACTAGTACAATCTATCCTGACAAAAGTAGTCTTCGCCTGTAAAAGGCTCTGGTGGTGACGCTACCGTGGGCTCCGTGATGACCTCCGTCCTGGCGATCCTGGTCTTGTTGCACCGATATGGAAACCTTTACCTGATGCCTCGGGAGCCCGCGCCTGCGCTTGCCTCCTTAGCACCAAAGAGGAAACTGATACACTGCGCCCGCGAACCTCATAGCTCACGTCATAGCTCCCTGCATTGATATCTCCACTCCTCGGGAGCCAGCCTAACGAGGCTGCCCCAGGAAGGTCTTGGTGTCACCCGCCTCGCGAGGCTTGGCCCCTCGCGAGGGTCTTGAGCTGTTGCTGCTGGAGCTAGGCCATACCGTACCGCCAACGAAGCCACGCCACGGGCCGCAAGCAGGCAAGTCTGGGCACCCCGTTCCCAGGACGCCGACAAGAACTAGCAATGCGTTGTGTTCATGGCCAGAACTCCTTTGTTTTGAGTAGCTTTTTCTAGTTAGCTGATTATGCTTTGGTGTGCTAATTAACTTTATAGACATGGCCATTTAATTTCACAGTCCATGGTAAATTTAATTTGTACTCCATGGCAAATTAACTCTACAGCCCCACAATATTTTTTACCTTACATCCATGGTATGTATAATATACAAATCATGTCAATTTTTATTAATTAACCATGGCAAATTGAACATGCATTTGCCATGGCAATTTTTGTTCCTTTTTTGTATTATTTCACATTCATGGCAACATTCTTTTATAAAGCATGGCTATTTTGATAAAAAAATCCAGGGGAAATTTGAATATGCATTTTTGCATGACAACTTTTGATCATTGTGGCAATTTTATGACACAAAGATGGCAACTTTGGTAAATATACAATTGCAATTTTGAATGCATTTTGCCATGGAAATTTTTGATATTTTTTTGTATTAAATTCACATTCATGGCAAAATTCTTTTATAAAGCACAGCACATTTGATAAAAATACCATGGCAAATTTGAACATTATTTTGCCATGGCAATTTTGATCATTTGTTTGTGTTTTTCGCATACATGGCAATTTTATTACGCAAAAGATGGCAACTTTGATAAATATACCATGACAAATTTGAATGCATTTTGCCATGGCAATTTTGATAATTCGTTTGTGTTTTTCACATACACAACAACTTTTATTACAAAAAAGATGACAAATTTGGTAAATATACCATGGCAAATTTGAATGCATTTTGCCATGGAAATTTCTGATCATTTTTTTGTATTTCTTCACATTCATGGTAAAATTCTTTTGAAAAGCATGGCAATTTTTCTTATACAATGCATGACAATTATGACTAAAACGCCATGGCAATTTTGAATATGCATATGCCATGGCATTTTGTTTTCATAACTTGTAATTTTTTACATACACAACGAATTTATCATAAAGAACATGGCAATTTTAATTTATATATGATAGCAAATTTTACATTTTTAGAACATGGTAGATTTTACTATGTAGTATGGCATTTTTTACTTCTATAGCCATGGAAAAATTTAAACTATTATTACATGACAAAAATACTATTACTCACATGGAAAATTTTACGTTTTTTTGGCCATGGAAAATTTTAATCTTTTTTGCCATGGCAAATTTTCCACGCCATGTCATTTGCATAGAGCATGGCAAGTTAATTGCATGGAGTACACATCCATGCATGAATAGATTCATGTCAACTTAATTTTGTATGGCAACTCTAGTTTATGGGTCATGGCATTTTTAGTTAATATTTGAACACATTTGGCAAATTTTTGATTTTTTCGAGTACTTGAAAACAATCTTTCTGGCATGATTTTTTTGGGAAAATGTTCACATGGCAACTTTTGCAACGCTTGCATAGAAATTCATGATTTTTTCTCTCTATAACACACAACAATTCTTGGAATGCCCTACTATTTGCACACCATGGCAATATTTGTGTGCGTGTGCATGTCCTAGTCCACTTCCACTCCACGGACCCCTTGGAGGCGTACCCAGTCATGGAATCACTGGAACTTGTCTTCGTCCTTGCAGCAGTCGTGGGTACACTCGTGGTGCAGCACCATGCAGTCGTCCTTCTGCTCCTCCGGTGACGGCAGCAACGACAAGTTGGCGCGCTTGAGGGCCTGGAACTCCACAGGCGAGGATCCAGGCGATCCCATCCAGCGGCAGGCGCTACATATTTTCTTGCTTTTTTTGCTGGAGCCTCCTGCTCCTCATTTGGCGGCGCATGAGCACTCCTCGACGGCGATAGCCTCCACTTTTCTCTTGCCAGAGCAGACTTTCAGCCCTCATTCCACAACTTCCTCCGGCGCCATCGGTTGATCTGATGGAGGGATTTATTCGGCAAGAGGGATTGGGGACCTCCTATTTGGGGCAAGAAGATGGCAGAATTGATCTTTATATTTTGTTGGCTGCCATGCTACCGAGGATTTTAGAAGATGTACAATGCGAAAATTCAATTCAGTGTCCAGGCACACCCGACGAACAGTAAAATTTTAAAAAATAGCAAAAGGATTCAAAAAAATCAGATTTTGTTATGGTGCAAGATGCTCAAATGCATGATGTTCATGTAAAATTTTAGCTTGTTTGGACATTCGAGGAGCTCGTGGCAACTTTTTTTTATTTCTTGAATTTATTTGCTATTTTTTATTTTACTGTTCACACCCGGGTATAGATGAACCCGGGTGCAGAATAGCTGCTTCCATGTACAATGATGCTATATTAGGAGTGTCACATAGATTAAATGATGCGGAGATGAGAGAGAAAGTATAAGAAAATTATGTGACAGACTTAAGATAAAATTGTCTTATTAACATGTGTACATCATGGCAAAGGTTTTGAGAAGTTAGATTTAAAGCACATCGAGTTCGATTTTTATGTCATCATCATGCCTGTCTGCAAAATGAGAGCAGTCCAACTAAAAACTACTATTATGATCATTTTTTGACAGCTACTGAAGATGAAGATGAACAATCAAGTTTGGCCACGAAAGTGAGCAGGCATCTAGAACGGGAGTGGTGCGTCCCTGCCAATTTTTGTTAACTGGTTCGAGAGACTGCACAAACTTAATATGTAATCATGGTTGCTCGTTTCTCCTTTGGCCTTCCCTTTCGACATTTTCTCCTTTGGCCAGCTAGTTCTATGTGACCACGATGATAAAATAAATCCCGCAAAAATAATAATTCTATGTGAGCAGGACGATAGAATGGCGGGTGGTGACTATGGCGGCAGACATCGGGATGCATTATGTTTTTTTTGCGGGGTTAAAAGGGATTTCATTGCTCAAGCTGGAGGAAGCTCCTCCAAACAAAGTTCGGGTACATTAGCAGGGCGAGACCTTAGCCAAACAGCCATCCTAGCTTCTACATGACCAAAAGAAGCTAATCTATGGCTGACAATATTTTGGTGCCTACTAATATAAGTAATAGAGCTATCCCTTTCACCTAGAAGTGACTTGACTTCATTGATCATCATCGCATGTTGCGATCTATCCTGCGCCTGTGCCCGGATAGAGCCCACTGCAGCTACGCAAACCATCTCAACATCCACCTGGAGCAGCGACCATTGCGTAGCAAAATTTAGTCCCTCCAAACAAGCCGAGAGTTCAGCTTGCAGTGGACTAGCGCAGTTGTGCAGGCTTCTGCACGCCGAGAAGATGATGGCGCCGTTGTTGTCCCGCAAAATCATCCCCGCGCCCGCCTTCCCAGAAGCTTCACAGTAGGATCCATCAGCATTTAGCTTAACACGTCCTTGGGTTGGAGGTTGCCATCTAACCGGGGGATTCTGTGGAGGCAACCCACATGAAAACGGCATCTGATGGCCGCCTTCTTCAATCACCATTTTTCCTTTCGTAATATCACCTGAAGGGTACCTCTTAATAGCAATCAGCGATGCCTCATAGATGAGCAAGAAACGACATGACGCCTCAACTGAGGGTGGTTTTTTATCATGGACGATTTCATTCCGTACATGCCCGGAGCGCCAGAGGACCATCAGAACGCGCATGCGATCATTGTCATTTAGATCATGCAGTACGTCAAAGAGCCATTCAACTCCCGTCGGCCTCTCAGTGGTTAGCTTCGGCAGGTTCCAGTGCCTCTCAATGGCTCGCTAGAGCTCCACCGCTCGAGGGCACCTACAGAAGACATGTAACGTGTCCTCTCGCTCCGCCGCACATAGCGGGCACTCATCGGTGATCTCGAGTGTTCTAGATTTTTTATTTGCCCAAGTGACCAACGAGTTTGATGCAAGCTTCCACGCAAAAATACGCACCTTGGGTGTAGTAGGGCACCTCCATATAAGTGCCCAGACGACACATCGCCCATTCGGTGCCCTGCTCGCTGCGATTGAAGATGGCAAGAGGTGCTCATTGAGGCCGAGACGATAAGCGCTCCTCACCGAAAAGGATCCATTGCGCTCAGCCGCCCATGCGATAAAATCACAAGCTCATCATGGAGAAGCTTTAATCTTCAATATCTCCATGACATACACATGCAAAAAGTGCTCCTGTAGCAGCGCCACATTCCAATTTCCATGTTCATCAAGGAGTTGGCTGACCCACCTAAGCCGGCAGCGGCCCTGCAAAGAAACTGGAGCCCGTGCCAGCGGGTGTGGAATCCACTGGTCACGCCAAATGCGGATCGATACACCATCGCCAACACGCCAAATTAGCCCCTTCTTAAGAAGTTCGAGGCCATGAACAATGGATTGCCAAGTCGACGAAGCGTTGCCGGAGAAGACTGTGTCCTCAAGGCGTCCATCGGGGTAATACCGAGCCTTTAAGACCTGCGCACACAAATCGGGATGCATTATCTCCAGGATATATGTTGTCGTAGGTTTTGTGGTACAATTGGGCGATGCTGTCGCGAGGTATGTCCTATGTGAATGGCCTCATCCCCCCTCATGTAAGTTGATTTATTTGGCATTTTAAATAATTAATATGGCTGTGTGCATCACTCGATGCAGAGGCTGAAGGTCTTTCCCCCTTTTTGAATAAAAAGGTCAACTTATATCCCAAAAAGGAAGAAGAGCCATACAACTATCAATTTTTTTTAAAACTCGTTTTTTTAAACTCGTACAACTATCAAATTGACATGTATATAATGTATATGGAGTTATGGACAAAGGAGCAGAGCAACTAGAGCACAATAAAAGGAACGAGGAACTGGATTGTGCATCCTCTGTTCCTAAATACAAGACATTTTGGTAGTTTAAATTGAACTACCAAAACTTCCTATACTTGGGAACGGAGGGAGTACAATGCAAAAACACCATTGCAGCACATCTCCTGCAATCTGCAGGCATCCCATGTTGTTGGCTTGTTTTTTCTTTTATTTTCTTTCAGTTATCTTTACTTTTGTTCTCAAGAACCGACTATGGAGGTACAATCTCATCTATTCAAACAAGTAGGAAACATGTATATTCCCATCTATTCAAACAACATCGCCACAAAATAAACAAGATAAAAACAAGTATCACATTATGTCATGCAGGATAGCTGTGGCCTATGCCACCTGATCATGGATCCAAATGAGGCCTAAGGTTCAGGGAGATTATAGTATTATTTTTGCAGCATCTATCATGTTCACGAATGGAATGTTAATTTCTGTAGAACCTTGAAGTTTATTTCGTTAGTAACAGAACCAAATATTGTGTTGTCTTCTCCTTTCACATGGAATCAAACATAATAATTTGGTATGAATTTGAAATCTGAAGACCTTTGCCTCTTTAGTTGGCAGGATTTAAATAGAAGTAGGAATAAGAAAAGCAAATGGCATGTTGAATCATATAATAATTGAAAACAGAAAAATATTTGATAGAAGTTGTTTGATTGCACACAAACTAAAGTTTCCATGAGGTTGGACTCATTGGGATTTTGCAATACAAAATGGATTCTAAAAAATATTTCTATGATTTCAATCCTACATTTTTTTATAAGAGATAGAATCCTCCAAAATTCCTACAAAATTTCTTTCAACCAAGGAGGCACTGAAACATTTCCCCTTGTTTGGGGATATGTACAACCACACCTGACAACTCCATTTGGATGAAAACATCGCAGATAGGATTCACTTTGTCATGGCATGGCCTGCTTCCCGGGTCAACTCCTTGCCTTCCCGTCTTACTTCATTCCTACGCCTTGTGGTAGGACTAGGAGGACTTGCAAACTAGAAGAACAGATGAAAGGATGGGGCAAACCATCACTTTGTGCGCCGCGCTTTTGACCAGATGAAGCCACAAGCATGGCTACAGCCGGCAACCAACCTGAGCAGAAGTTCTCCTTGACCACTTCCGGTACCGCCGAATAGCAAGATGGCCCAGAATGTGGTAATGGATCACTTTGTGCTCCTGTGACCAGCTGAAGCCATCAGCGTTGCTACAGCCGCAACGAACATCAGTAGCACGGACACAAGCAGAGTGTACATTTTCTTTGACGACTTCCGGTACTCTCCGAATAGCACGATGCCCCAGAATGTGCTCACAAGTGGCAATGCCTGATAAACAGCAATGCAGAAGCAGTTAGAATCATAGGTGTAGAGAAGTTTCCTCTTCATTCTGAAAATTATATCTACCACAGGATATGTTTTAGAGATTCAATATTATTTTAACATCTTGATTGAATCACACAGAATGCAAACATGGTGCATTTCTCTTCAGATGTGAAGATGCTTTTTTTAACGGTTCTGGATGCGAACATATAAGAACCACGAGACAGTTCAACCAACCTCAACAGCATCAGCACCAGCATAACCAGTAGCCTGACCACCCATGAACTGGAAGCCATTGCGCAAACCACAAAGGAGACCAGCAAGAAGAGCCCATTGCCTGCCTTCCCAGTCATCCAGATAGGCCTTGAAGGATGACTTTGGCACGCCGGTCATTGGGCGGTAGAGGAACAAGATGTTCAACCCGATACCAATGACAAAACACGATATGGAGAAGTAGAAGAAGGCAGTGTATACAACCAGATGTTGGACACCGTCTTTCAGGGTGTGCCACTGGTCATTGATGGCCAGATTGAGTGCTGGAGAGAAGAGCGAGAGGCAGACACCAGCAAAGAAAACTAGCCCAAGCCCCTTGAGAGTACTCGATCCAAATACTTGGAAAATGGAGAAGTTTGGCTAGATCAGTTCGTTGATGTTGCGACAATAATTATGCTTCTCGCTTTTGAAAACGAGGTTCAGAACAAACATTCAATACTATCTGCGTTATTCTAAAATGACTTGTGACGTTTACCTTAACTGAATGCCGTCCTTCGAGCTCAATTAGGTATTCTGCAGTTCCTGCCTCAGCTCTGGTGGCATCTTCTACAGAAGCTCCATTCTCTATGTCCTCTAGTGCATCTGAAATAGGCAAAGTTAGGAACTAGAATCTGCAACTGCAATACATCAACAATACCAGTAGTCATGCACCATATATAACTTGTGTGCTTGGCTCCATACCTCCATTTGTCCTGTTAAATTAGACATTATAGTGATCAGAGCAGCAGCAATAAGACGTAAAATGGTTTACAAAGATTGACATCTAATGCACCTAGCCGATGTAAGTGAACCAGTGGGTAATGTGACTCCGTGTGATGAAAAAGTGTGCAAGAAAGTGAGACCATGTTACCCAAGGTTGTAGCCATTTGCGGATTCACTTAGTTTTTCTTCATTATCTGCTGCATTAGAAGCGTGTACAACAGTCCCAAGGATGACTGCTGTCGGGGATCGTAGCAGAAATTAAAATTTTCCTACGCATCACCAAGATCTATCCATGGAGTATTCTAGCAACGAGGGGATAGGAGAGCATCTACATACCACTTGTAGATCGCAACAGAAGCGTTCAAGAAGAACGTGGATGATGGAGTCATACTCGTCGTGATCCAAATCACCGATGACCAGCGCCGAACGGACGGCACCTCCGCGTTCAACACACGTACGGTCGGGATGACGTCTCCTCCTTCTTGATCCAGCAAGGGGGAAGGAGAGGTTGATGAAGATCCAGCAGCACGACGACGTGGTGGTGGATGCAGCAGAATTCCAGCAGGGCCTCGCCAAGCGTCTACGGAGAGAGGGAGAGGTGTAACAGGGGAGAGGGAGGCGCCAAGGCTGCAGGTTCCGGCTGCCCTCCCTCCCCCCCTTTATATAGGCCCCCTAGGGGGGGTGCCGGCCCTGGAGATGCATCTCCAAGGGGGGGTGGCGGCCAAGGGGGAGCCTTGCCCCCCAAGGCAAGTGGGACGCCCCCTGCCCTAGGGTTTCCAACCCTAGGCGCAGGGGGGAGGCCCATGGGGGGCGCACCAGCCCACTATGGGCTGGTTCCCTCCCCACTTCAGACCACGGGGCCCTCCGGGATGGGTGGCCCCACCCGGGGGACCCCCGGGACCCATCCGGTGGTCCGGGTACAATACCGGTGACCCCCGAATCCTTCCCGATGGCCGAAACGGCACTTCCTATATATAATTCTTTACCTCCGGACCATTCCGGAACCTCTCGTGACGTCCGGGATCTCATCCGGGACTCCGAACAACCTTCGGTTTGCTGCATACTAATATCTTTACAACCCTAGCGTCACCGAACCTTAAGTGTGTAGACCCTACGGGTTCGGAGACATGCAGACATGACCGAGACGATCTCCAGTCAATAACCAACAGCGGGATCTAGATACCCATGTTGGCTCCCACATGCTCCTCGATGATCTCATCGGATGAACCACGATGTCGAGGACTTAATCAATCCCGTACTCAATTCCCTTCGTCTATCGGTACGATACTTGCCCGAGATTCGATCGTCGGTATACCGATACCTTATTCAATCTCGTTACCGGCAAGTCTCTTTACTCGTTCCCGTAACACATCATCCTGTGAACAACACCTTGATCACATTGATCTCATTATGATGATGTCTTACCGAGTGGGCCCAGAGATACCTCTCCGTCATACGGAGTGACAAATCCCAGTCTCGATTCATGCCAACCCAACAAACACTTTCGGAGATACCTATAGTGCACCTTTATAGTCACCCAGTTACGTTGTGACGTTTGATACACCCAAAGCACTCCTACGGCATCCGGGAGTTGCATAATCTCATGGTCTAAGGAATGATACTTGACATTCGGAAAAGCTCTAGCAAACGAACTATACAATCTTTGTGCTATGCTTAGGTTTGGGTCTTGTCCATCACATCATTCTCCTAATGACGTGATCCCGTTATCAATGACATCCACATGTCCATAGTCAGGAAACCATGACTATCTTTTGATCAACGAGCTAGTCAACTAGAGGCTTACTAGGGACACATTGTGGTCTATGTATTCACACATGTATTATGATTTCCGGACAATACAATTATAGCATGAACAATAGACGATTATCATGAACAAGGAAATATAATAATCCTTTTATTATTGCCTCTAGGGCATATTTCCAACAGTCTCCCACTTGCACTAGAGACAATAGTCTAGATACATTGTGATGAATCGCACACCCATGGAATTTTGGTGTTGATCATGTTTTGCTCTAGGGAGAGGTTTAGTTAACGGATCTGCCACATTCAGGTCCGTATGTACTTTACAAATCTCTATGTCTCCATTTTGAACACTTTCACGAATGGAGTTGAAGCGACGCTTGATATGCCTGGTCTTCCTGTGAAACCTGGGCTCCTTCGCAAGGGCAATTGCTCCAGTGTTGTCACAGAAGAGAGTCATCGGGTCCGACGCATTGGGTATGACTCCTAGGTCGGTAATGAACTCCTTCACCCAGACTGCTTCCTGTGCTGCCTCCGAGGCTGCCATATACTCTGCTTCACATGTAGATCCCGCCACGACGCTTTGCTTGCAACTGCACCAGCTTACTGCCCCTCCATTCAAAATATACACGTATCCGGTTTGTGACTTGGAGTCATCCAGATCTGTGTCGAAGCTAGCGTCGACGTAACCCTTTACGACGAGCTCTTCGGCACCTCCATAAACGAGAAACATATCCTTAGTCCTTTTCAGGTACTTCAGGATGTTTTTGACCGCTGTCCAGTGTTCCTTGCCGGGATTACTTTGGTACCTACCTACCAAACTTACGGCAAGGTTTACATCGGGTCTGGTACACAGCATGGCATACATAATAGACCCTATGGCTGAGGCATAGGGGATGACACTCATCTCTTCTATATCTTTTTCCGTGGTCGGGCATTGAGCCGTGCTCAATCGCACACCTTGCAATACATGCAAGAACCCCTTCTTGGACTGATCCATTTTGAACTTCTTCAAAATCTTGTCAAGGTACGTACTTTGTGAAAGACCGATGAGGCGTCTCGATCTATCTCTATAGATCTTGATGCCTAATATATAAGCAGCTTCTCCAAGGTCCTTCATTGAAAAACACTTGTTCAAATGGGCCTTTATGTTTTCCAAATATTCTATATCATTTCCCATCAATAGTATGTCATCCACATATAATATGAGAAATGCTACAGAGCTCCCACTCACTTTCTTGTAAACGCAGGCTTCTCCGTAAGTCTGCATAAACCCAAACGCTTTGATCATCTCATCAAAGCGAATGTTCCAACTCCGAGATGCTTGCACCAGCCCATAGATAGAGCGCTGGAGCTTGCGTACTTTGTTAGCATTCTTAGGATCGACAAAACCTTCCGGCTGCATCATATACAATTCTTCCTTAAGAAAGCCGTTAAGGAATGCCGTTTTGACGTCCATTTGCCATATCTCATAATCATAGAATGCGGCAATTGCTAACATGATTCGGACGGACTTCAGCTTCGCTACGGGTGAGAAAGTCTCATCGTAGTCAACCCCTTGAACTTGTCGATAACCCTTAGCGACAAGTCGAGCCTTATAGATGGTCACATTACCATCCACGTCTGTCTTCTTCTTAAAGATCCATTTATTTTCTATGGCTCGCCGATCATCGGGCAAGTCATTCGAAGTCCATACTTTGTTTTCATACATGGATTCTATCTCGGATTTCATGGCTTCTAGCCATTTGTCGAAATCTGGGCCCGCCATCGCTTCTTCATAGTTCGAAGGTTCACCGTTGTCCAACAACATGATTTCCAGGACAGGGTTGCCGTACCACTCTGGTGCGGAACGTGTCCTTGTGGACCTACGAAGTTCAGTAGGAGCTTGATCAGAAGTATCTTGATCATCATCATTAACCTCCTCTCTAATCGGTGCAGGCACCACAGGAACATTTTCCTGAGCTGCGCTACTCTGATTTTCAAGAGGTAGTACTTCATCAAGCTCTACTTTCCTCCCACTTACTTCTTTCGCGAGAAACTCTTTCTCTAGAAAGGACCCGTTCTTGGCAACAAAGATCTTGCCTTCGGATCTGAGGTAGAAGGTATACCCAACTGTTTCTTTGGGATATCCTATGAAGACGCATTTTTCCGATTTGGGTTCGAGCTTTTCGGGTTGAAGTTTCTTGACATAAGCATCGCAACCCCAAACTTTCAGAAACGACAGCTTAGGTTTCTTTCCAAACCATAATTCATACGGTGTCGTCTCAACGGATTTTGACGGAGCCCTATTTAAAGTGAATACGGCAGTCTCTAAAGCATAGCCCCAAAATGAGAGTGGTAGATCGATAAGTGACATCATAGATCGCACCATATCCAATAGAGTGCGATTACGACGTTCAGACACACCGTTACGCTGAGGTGTTCCAGGCAGCGTGAGTTGTGAAACGATTCCACATTTTCTTAAGTGTGTGCCAAATTCATGACTTAAATATTCTCCCCCACGATCTGATCGTAAGAACTTTATTTTTCTGTCACGTTGATTCTCGACCTCACTCTGAAACTCCTTGAACTTTTCAAAGGTCTCAGACTTGTGTTTTATTAAGTAGACGTACCCTTATCGACTCAAATCATCAGTGAGAGTGAGAACATAACGATAGCCTCCGCGAGCCTCAACGCTCATTGGACCACACACATCTGTATGTATGATTTCCAACAAGTTGGTTGCTCGCTCCATTGTCCCTGAGAATGGAGTCTTGGTCATTTTGCCCATGAGGCATGGTTCGCATGTGTCAAATGATTCATAATCGAGAGACTCTAAAAGTCCATCAGCATGGAGCTTCTTCATGCGCTTGACACCAATGTGACCAAGGCGGCAGTGCCACAAGTATGTGGGACTATCATTATTAACTTTACGTCTTTTGGTATTCACACTATGAATATGTGTATCATCACGTACGAGATTCATTAAGAATAAACCATTAACCATCAGAGCATGATCATAAAACATATCACTCATATAAATAGAACAACCATTATTCTCAGATTTAAATGAGTAGCCATCTCGAATTAATCGAGATCCAGATACAATGTTCATGCTCAAACTTGGCACTAAATAACAGTTATTGAGGTTCAAAACTAATCCCGTAGGTAAATGTAGAGGTAGCGTGCCGACGGCGATCACATCGACCCTGAAACCATTCCCGACGCGCATCGTCACCTCGTCCTTTGCCAGTCTCCGTTTATTCCGCAGCTCCTGCTTTGAGTTACAAATATGAGCAACCGCACCGGTATCAAATACCCAGGAGCGACTACGAGTGCGGGTAAGGTACACATCAATAACATGTATATCACATATACCTTTGGTGTTGCCGGCCTTCTTATCCGCTAAGTACTTGGGGCAATTCCGCTTCCAGTGACCATTTCCCTTGCAATAAAAGCACTCAGTTTCAGGTTTGGGTCCATTCTTTGACTTCTTCCTGGCAACTGATTTACCAGGCACGACAACCTCCTTGCCGTCCTTCTTGAAGTTCTTCTTACCCTTGCCTTTCTTGAACTTAGTGGTTTTATTCACCATCAACACTTGATGTTCCTTTTTGATCTCCACCTCCGCAGATTTCAGCATTGAATACAACTCGGGAATGGTCTTTTCCATCCCCTGCATATTGTAGTTCATCACGAAGCTCTTGTAGCTAGGTGGGAGCGACTGAAGGATTCTGTCAATGACCGCCTCATCCGGGAGATTAACTTCCAGCTGAGTCAAGCGGTTGTGCAACTCAGACATCTTGAGTATGTGTTCACTGACAGAGCTATTTTCCTCCATCTTGCAGCTAAAGAACTTGTCGGAGACATCATATCTCTCGACCCGGGCATGAGCTTGGAAAATCAATTTCAGCTCCTCGAACATCTCATATGCTCCGTGTTGCTCAAAACGCTTTTGGAGCCCCGGTTCTAAGCTGTAAAGCATGCCGCACTGAACGAGGGAGTAATCATCAGCACGTGACTGATGGGCGTTCATAACGTCCTGGTTTTCTGGGAATGGTGCTTCACCTAGCGGTGCTTCTAGGACATAATCTTTCTTGGCAGCTATGAGGATGATCCTCAGGTTCCGGACCCAGTCCGCATAGTTGCTGCCATCATCTTTCAGCTTGGTTTTATCTAGGAACGCGTTGAAGTTGAGAGTGACATTAGCGTGGGCCATTTGATCTACAAGACATATTGTAAAGATTTAGACTAAGTTCATGATAATTAAGTTCATCTAATCAAATTAATGAATGAACTCCCACTCAGATTTGACATCCCTCTAGTCATCTAAGTGATACATGATCCGAGTCAACTAGGCCGTGTCCGATCATCACGTGAGACGGACTAGTTATCATCGATGAACATCTCTATGTTGATGGTATCTTCTATACGACTCATGTTCGACCTTTCGGTCCTCCGTGTTCCGAGGCCATGTCTGTACATGCTAGGCTCGTCAATCCAACCTAAGTGTATTGCGTGTGTAAATCTGGCTTACACCCGTTGTATGCGAACGTAAGAACCTATCACACCCGATCATCACGTGGTGCTTCAGAACGACGAACCTTAGCAACAGTGCACAGTTAAGGAGAACACATTTTTGATATTTTAATGAGGGATCGTCTTATTTATGCTACCGTCGTTCTAAGCAAATAAGATGTAAAAACATGATAAACATCACATGCAATCAAATAGTGACATGATATGGCCAACATCATTTCGCTCCTTTGATCTCCATCTTCGGGGCGCCATGTTCATCGTCGTCACCGGCATGACACCATGATCTCCATCATCATGATCTCCATCATCGTGTCTTTATGAAGTTGACACGTCAACTATTACTTCTACTACTATGGCTAACGCTTTAGCAATAAAGTAAAGTAATTACATGACGATTTAAGTTGACACAGGTCATAAATAAATAAAGACAACTCCTATGGCTCCTGCCGGTTGTCATACTCATCGACATGCAAGTCGTGATTCCTATTACAATAACAAGATCATCACATACATCACATACATGATTCATCACAACTTCTGGCCATATCACATCACAAAGCACTTGCTGCAAAAACAAGTTAGACGTCCTCTAATTGTTGTTGCAAGTTTTTACGTGGCTGCTATAGGTTGCTAGCAAGAACATTTCTTACCTACGTTAAAACCACAACGTGAATTGTCAATCTCTATTTACCCTTCATAAGGACCCTGTTCATCGAATCCGATCCAACTAAAGTGGGAGAGACAGACACCCGCCGGCCACCTTATGCAACTAGTGCATGTCAGTCGGTGGAACCGGTCTCACGTAAGCGTACGTGTAAGGGTGGTCCGGGCCGCTTCATCCCACAATACCGCTGAATCAAGATAGGACTAGTAACGGCAAGAAGAATTGACAATTCGACGTCCACAACTACTTTGTGTTCAACTCGTGCATAGAAACTACGCATAAACCTGGCTCTGATACCACTGTCGGGGATTGTAGAAGAAATTAAAATTTTCCTACGCATCACCAAGATCTATCCATGGAGTATTCTAGCAACGAGGGGATAGGAGAGCATCTACATACCACTTGTAGATCGCAACGGAAGCGTTCAAGAAGAACGTGGATGATGGAGTCATACTCGTCGTGATCCAAATCACCGATGACCAGCGCCGAACGGACGGCACCTCCGCGTTCAACACACGTACGGTCGGGATGACGTCTCCTCCTTCTTGATCCAGCAAGGGGGAAGGAGAGGTTGATGAAGATCCAGCAGCACGACGACGTGGTGGTGGATGCAGCAGAATTCCAGCAGGGCCTCGCCAAGCGTCTACGGAGAGAGGGAGAGGTGTAACAGGGGAGAGGGAGGCGCCAAGGCTGCAGGTTCCGGCTGCCCTCCCTCCCCCCCCTTTATATAGGCCCCCTAGGGGGGGCACCGGCCCTGGAGATGCATCTCCAAGGGGGGGCGGCGGCCAAGGGGGGAGCCTTGGCCCCCAAGGCAAGTGGGGCGCCCCCTGCCCTAGGGTTTCCAACCCTAGGCGCATGGGGGAGGCCCATGGGGGGGGGGCGCACCATCCCACTATGGGCTGGTTCCCTCCCCACTTCAGCCCACGGGGCCCTCCGGGATGGGTGGCCCCACCCGGTGGACCCCCGGGACCCATCCGGTGGTCCCGGTACAATACCGGTGACCCCCGAATCCTTCCCGATGGCCGAAACGGCACTTCCTATATATAATTCTTTACCTCCGGACCATTCCGGAACCTCTCGTGACGTCCGGGATCTCATCCGGGACTCCGAACAACCTTCGGTTTGCTGCATACTAATATCTTTACAACCCTAGCGTCACCGAACCTTAAGTGTGTAGACCCTACGGGTTCGGGAGACATGCAGACATGACTGAGACGATCTCCGGTCAATAACCAACAGCGGGATCTGGATACCCATGTTGGCTCCCACATGCTCCTCGATGATCTCATCGGATGAACCACGATGTCGAGGACTTAATCAATCCCGTACTCAATTCCCTTCGTCTATCGGTACGATACTTGCCCGAGATTCGATCGTCGGTATACCGATACCTTGTTCAATCTCGTTACCGGCAAGTCTCTTTACTCGTTCCCGTAACACATCATCCCGTGAACAACACCTTGATCACATTGAGCTCATTATGATGACGTCTTACCGAGTGGGCCCAGAGATACCTCTCCGTCATACGGAGTGACAAATCCCAGTCTCGATTCTTACCAACCCAACAAACACTTTCGGAGATACCTGTAGTGCACCTTTATAGTCACCCAGTTACGTTGTGACGTTTGATACACCCAAAGCACTCCTACGGCATCCGGGAGTTGCATAATCTCATGGTCTAAGGAATGATACTTGACATTCAGAAAAGCTCTAGCAAACGAACTATACGATCTTTGTGCTATGCTTAGGTTTGGGTCTTGTCCATCACATCATTCTCCTAATGATGTGATCCCGTTATCAATGACATCCCCATGTCCATAGTCAGGAAACCATGACTATCTATTGATCAACGAGCTAGTCAATTAGAGGCTTACTAGGGACACATTGTGGTCTATGTATTCACACATGTATTATGATTTCCGGACAATACAATTATAGCATGAATAATAGACGATTGTCATGAACAAGGAAATATAATAATTCTTTTATTATTGCCTCTAGGGCATATTTCCAACAACTGCAACAAGGAAGCATGCCACTCCAATGAAAAGAATATCTGCCCTGTTGATGCGATTGTCCAGGAAATAATTCAGTGTTGTGCCTGAAAATACAACACACGACTTAACAGAAGAAATATTAAAAATAAATAAAGAGGCAGCTAAAATTCCAACATGTAATTGGTGCAGTGGTTCTTTCAGTTCAAATATTAGCTATACTTGTAGTATCATCAAAGTTGTTCATATCTTGAGATATTTTTAAACCTAGACAATAATGCCTTGCTAAATGATTCACCGAAGATTGACAGACACTTTTTGAAGCATCTGGAACTGTCAGATAACCAGTGTTATTGGGCAAAAGACTAACTTAAACCAACTAGTGCTAACCTAGTAATTCAATCCCTATTGTAATGATTAATAAAGGAACATTATGATCAATAATGAGTTGTACGTGACATGTATCATCAAAAGCATAACCAGAAGAGTGTTTACTGCATTCAGTTTGCAGGGATCAACTTACCTATTACAACAACCATACTTGCACAGATAACCTCAGTAACTGAGAGACCCACATATGCCCAAGCATACTGTGTGGAAAGGTTCCCAATACTGAGCACAAGACCCCCTGCCATTGCAAACAGCACCGAAGGCCAGTTATCCTTCATCAAACAATTAATTCAGAGTCAGCAAACCGGATGAATCATCGATTGTCTCATCAGGAAGTTCTTGCATAAATAAATGAATGATTACTTAGACAGCTAACCTGACTGAGCTGGGTGAAGAAATTAGGCATGTTTTGCTTGCTCTCCCCAAGCTGACCCAAGGTGAGCGCAATGAGGACTGCGGCGAGGAGGTTGGTGATTGAGTAATCAAGATACGTGTGCTGCGGTAGCCGTCCCCTGTGATCCAAGAGGGTGAGCAATGCTGGCCATGTGCCCAAGAAGAGGAGGGAGGCACACATGAGAGCAATGGCACTGCCTTTGTCTTGTACGATGAACATGTTGAGGCCTTGTTTGATGGAGAAGACACAATTCAGTCGGGGGGCCTTCAACCGCCTGCAGGCCATCAATTGAGAGTTTTCAAGTTAGGAATCTGGAATTAATTCTGGATACAGATGATCAATGAAGACAATGATTTCTTCATCATCAAACCAATTGAGGGTTTCCAAGTTAGGAATCTGGAATTAATTCTGGAAAGTTACTACAAAATCTGGAATTAATATTGGATACACATGATCAATGAACACACAGATTTCTTCATCACCAAATCGATTCAGAGTTTTCAAGTCAGGAATCTGGAATAGGTCTAGATTCAAATGATCAATGAAAGATTTATTTCTTCATCTCTGCAAAGCTTGCATGAAATCGAACGATTTGGAGCAGTCGTTACAGGGAGTAATAAAATCGTATCAGAACAAAACGTAAAAGAAAAACTGGCCCAACAAGCACAAGAAAATAACCCAACATATTAGGTCCAGTTTGTTCTAAACCCAAACAAAATTACTAGCGCATATCAGATACTCAAAAGTTGAGTCGCACAGGCACAGCTGCCGCAAAACTCGCGGCGTGTGCAATGGAATTGGGGCTGTATGGGCAGGAAGGAAGGGAAAGGAAGTCGCATCCCGAGATGGGTCGTTGGGAATTGCGGAGGTGGAACCCTCTCAAAACCCTAACACACCCACCGGCGGGCGAGAGCAGCTCCCCACCTCTACTACGGTGGAGTGCGCCCGGGAGCAGCAGCCATGTCACGGCGCCGCCGGGTTGGATGCTCTCTCTGGTCGGCCTCGGATTTGTCGGCGAGTATACACGTACAGAGAAGGAGCGGGACAGGAACCAGGAAGGGATACGCACCGGCACCGGAGTTGGACAAGACGAGAGGATCGATCCTGATGAACTTTTGTGTTTGTTCCTCCGCTCGGCTGGGTTGCGCTGCGTCGCTAATCGCTATATATGTTGAGCAGGCGGCGCTTGTCTTCCGTGGCGATTACGGTAATGCGAGGCAGGTTTGTGTTTCTCCCTGTTTCAGGCCAGTTTGCGAGGGAGAGCCGTTGCCCACGCTGGCGGCAGCGCCACGCTACCTCCTCCTTCCTTCGCCTGGACCAACAACAGCCCAGAGGCCCATGCCTATCGGGCTACAAGAATTCGGTACTAGTAGTACTCTTTTTCTTAGCTGAATTTGGACAATCCATATTAGACGCCCGCCTCTCCTTTTTTCTGTTTCTATTTCTACTTTTTTTCTTCTCTTTTTTCTTTTTCCGATTTCTTTCTTTATTTTTATTTCCTTTTTCATGCATTATACAAAGTTCATTGCGTGTTTATACACAAAAAGACCTTCTTCATATATTTAAGGAAAATTTCACCCTATATTACGAAAATGTTCAATGTATATTTTTTAGTTGTTCATTGAGTATTTTAAAATAGTTCAGCACATATCACAAAAATGTTCGATGTGCATTTAAATATTTGTTCAGCGTGTATCACAAAAATTTTCAATGTGTATTTAAATATTGTTAAGCCTATATCACAAATGTGTGAAGTGTGTATTTTAAAAATTGTTCAGCGTATATTACAAAAGATTATATATATATATATATATATAAATTGTTCATCGTATAAAATTTCCTATAAAGGTTCGAAATTTCAAGAGTTTCCTCACTTCATGTAAAAAAATGTCCATTGTGTATGGGGAAATTGTTTAGTGTTCATTTGAAAAATGTTTGCCACATATTAAAAATATGTCTAGTGGGTATTTGAAAATATTTCACCTATAATAAAAAGAGTTCAGAGTATATTTTTAAATTCAATTTTTTCAAAAATTGTTCACATCTTTAAAAAATTGTTCGAAATTTCGAATTTAGTTTTTTTTGAACCGCCCTCAAGGCACTTATTCATCTTGGCGGGGCATATCTGATTGAACAACCTCAATCAGAAAATCAGGAATTACATGATAAACTAGAGACATAGAATCTAAAGAGAGGGCTTTCTTAGCACAAGTATGGGCAGCTAAATTTGCTTCCCGGCCTGTCCATTGTATCACACACTCCTGAAAATATGGGAGATAGGTGCGCATCTCCCGCAGAATTAAACCACCAACAGATCGATCATCTCCTTGTTGCCACGCTAAGCAGACCATCTGACTGTCAGTCTCAATGATAATTTGACGCAGGTCGCTTGCTACAGCCAGGATCATAGCATCCCGACAGGCAATCAGTTCAGCTGTGAACGGATCAAAAAAAGCATTGTACTTGTTACATTGACCAAGCTGGAAGTGGCCATTGTCGTCCCTCACAACTATTCCAACCCCTGAGGCCTGGGGGAAGGCTCGTGTCGAGGTAGTCGCACATGGGTCGGCCCAAGTTCGCTGGAGGGCGCATTCTTAGGGTTTTTTATGTTTTATATTTTCCTTTTGCCTTTCTTTTTTTAAATTTTTTTATACTTTAAAATGTTCTAAATATATATTATATTACAAAAAACACTTTCCAGAGAGCATTTGAATTTTTTTGAATGGGTATTTTAAAAATGTTGAACAAGTATTTGAAAAATGGTGAACATATATTTGAAAAATGTCGTACAAGTATTTGAAAAATGTTGATAATGTATATAAAAAAGTTTTTTTTGCGGATGTATGTAAACATGTTGAACAAGTATTTCAATTTTTCCGAACAAGAATTTAACTTGTTGAACAAGTATTTGAAAAATGTCGATCATGTATATAAAAATGTTGAAAAAGTATTTGTAAAATGTTGAATAAGTATTTGTAAAAATGTTGGCAATTATTTGAGAAAATGTTGGTCATGTACATAAAAATGTTAAACAAGTATTTTAAAAATATTTAACAAGTATTTAAAACAAATGTTGAACAAGTATTTGAATGAAAAACCCAAAAAGGAACAAAAACCCGGAGAAAAAACAAAATAAAGCGAAAAATGTAAAACAAAAAGAAAACTAAACAAAAAGTTGAGACGAAGAAATAAAAAATAAAAACGAAAAGAAAAAATAGAAAAAAAAACCCGTGAAAACAAATGGAAAACAGGCTCCACTGGCCTCAACTACAAAACGTGTCTCATACTTATAAATTATCACAAACGAGACTTTGGCGGAGTGGCTAGCAGCATTAGCTCTCATCCTCTACCTCGCGCGCCTACTTTATAGAATTTTATTTCACATTTCAAAATGTAATGGCCGGTCCAGTCGGGCTGCTTGTGCGCAAAAGCTTGACTATTGGAGCATGTGCGTCCAATAGGAGCTCTCCTGAATTTGGTACTAGTACTGCTTGCTTGCAATGTGGGAGAGGGTGCGGTCACGCGCAACAACTATATCTCGCATTCACGGTAGAAAACCCACGCTGGAGTATCTACAACAGTTGAGCCGACCCATCCGTGCACATTAAAGGAAAAAGAGATTGGAAAGGAGGAGAATGCGGGATCAATCCCTAGTCTCCAACGAGATAGCCGGCGCTGCTAGCCACTGTGTCCGTTTCCCGTCAGTAGTTAGTAGTAGGAGCGCGACCTACTTGAGGTGATTCGACCCGGTCTTCACCTTTTTTTTCTTTTTTCTTTTTGTTTTGTTTCTTTTCATTTTTCTTCTATGACCTTTTCATTAATTTTTTGCATTTGTTTCATTATTTTTTAGTTTATTTTGCTTCTTTTTTGGTTTTCTTTATTTATTTTGATTTTCATTCTAAATTTCTTGTATATGTTAACAACATTTTTCTAATACACGTTTAACGTTTTTCTAATACAAATATAATATTTTTTAATACATGGTCAACATTTTTTCTATCACATTTTTAACATTTTTAAATGCTTGATTAACATTTTAAAAATACAAGATGAATATTTTTAATACGTGTTAAACATTTTTTTCGATACAATCTGAAAGCACAAGTGCTTCCTGGGTGGTTTTGGTAATTAATGTCAACATATCTCTTGTTGGACTAACACTTTTATCTAATATGTTTCAGATAAGTTCAACAATGGAGTGGCATGGACTAGAGGATGTGGAACCCCTTCAAGATGCTAAGGACAAAGGATTGGCTCAAACTTCAAGATCAAGACTCTACATTTTTTATTTTAGTGATCCAAGATCACATTGAGTCCATAGGAAAAGCCAATACTATCAAGAGGGGATGAGGTGTTGCTTAATGGCTTGCTTGCTCAAAGTGCTTAGTGATATGCTCCAAAACCCTCAACTACCTTCCCACATCCACATATGACCTAAACCAAAAGTCAAACTCGGCCCCACCGATTCTTTCTATCCGGCGCCACCGAGTTTCAGATGTCATAGCCACTGCCACAAACCCTAGCAAATCGGTTTCACCGATAGGGATCTCGGTCTCACCGAGATGGGATTGTAATCTCTCTGTGTATGTCCATTACCCAAATCGGTCTCACCGAGTTTGAGCAATCGGTACTACCAAGATTACAATGCAAACCCTCTGGTTAGCTTATTACCAAAATCGGTCCCACCGAGTTTGTGTAATCGGTCTCATCGAGTTTGCCTGACCAACTCTCTGGTTAGCTTATTACCAAAATCGGTCCCACCGAGTTTGTGTAATCGGTCACACCGAGATTACATTATGCCCTAACCCTAACCATATCGGTCCTACCGAGTTGCATCTCAGTCCCATCGAAAATCCTAATGGTCACTAGGTTTGCTGAATCGGTCCGACGAGTTTAACCATTCGGTCCCACCGAGTTTGGCAAATTGTGTGTAACGGTTAGATTTTGTGTGGAGGCTATATATACCCCTCCACCCACTCTTCATTCGTGGAGAGAGCCATCAGCACATACCTACACTTCCAATACACATTTTCTGAGAGAGAACCACCTACACTTGTGTTGAGGTCAAGATATTCCATTCCAACCATATGAATCTTGACTCTAGCCTTTCCCAAGTTGCTTTCCACTCAAATCTTCTTTCCACCAAATCCATATCCTGTGAAAGAGAGTTGAGTGTTGGAGAGACTATCATTTGAAGCACAAGAGCAAGGAGTTCATCATCAACACACCATTTGTTACTTCTTGGAGAGTGGTGTCTCCTAGATTGGCTAGGTGTCACTTGGGAGCCTCCGACAAGATTGTGGAGTTGAACCAAGGAGTTTGTAAGGGCAAGGAGATCGCCTACTTCGTGAAGATCTACCACTAGTGAGGCAAGTCCTTCGTGGGCGACGGCCATGATGGAATAGAAAAGGTTGCTTCTTCGTGGACCCTTCGTGGGTGGAGCCCTCCGTGGACTCGCGCAACCGTTACCCTCCGTGGGTTGAAGTCTCCATCAACGTGGATGTACGATAGCACCACCTATCGGAACCACGACAAAAACATCCGTGTCTCCAATTGCGTTTGAATACTCCAAACCCTTCCCTTTACATTCTTACAAGATGCATGCTTTACTTTCCTCTGCTCATATACTCATTGCATGCTTGCTTGATATGTATTGTGTTTGTTAAACTTGTGCTTAAACTCCACTTAAACTTAAGAATATTAAAAACTGCAACTTTTGGCACTTAGTGTCTAATCACCCCCCTCTAGACAACTCTTCTCGATCCTTTCAATTGGTATCAGAGCTTTGGTCTCCATTGCCTTGGTTTAAACACCATTGGAGGAAGATGGATGTGTCTACTTTGGGGAGTCTTAGACATAGAGTGCCTTTTCTCAATGGAGAGTATTTTCATGAGTGGAAAAATGAAATGCTTGAGATTTTCAATGAATATCAATTGAACAAGTACATTACTAGCCCTTGTGCACCTCATATTGATCCCTTGCATCTCACACCCGAACAAGATCTTGACATGATTCGCAATCTTAGAACCATCAATCTTATCATAAGAGGATTGCCCAAAAATTTGATTGCTAGTTTGTCTACTCTTGATTGTGCCTATACTATATGGAAATTTCTTGAGGAACGATTTCCAGATTATTCCTTGAAAAATTTAGATGAAATTCTCCATAAGTCTATTGCCTTGAGTAAGATGAACTCTAGTGATCCTAGCTTTGGTGATTGTCTATTTGAGCTTACAAATCTCATGCGTGCTAAAGGAAATGTTGGAATCATTAGCGATATCATATCCGAAGCTATTAGAATTCATAAAGGTAACCATTGTGATGATCATTTATCTAATGAATTACCCTCTCTAGGAATTGATCAATCACAAGATGATGTTGAACATGGATACTATGATGAAGATGATGATAGTGACTATGATCTTGATGATGCAATGAGGCATTTTGGTCTTATGGCAAATCTTCGCGGCTACATGGCTGGAGGAAAGGAATGGGTCCTTGATAGTGGATGTACTGATCATATGACCGGAGATGAAGATATGTTCTGTGAGCTTGCCTCGAAAATATGTCATTTTTGGTGATAATTCAAAGGGTAAGGTGGTTGGCCTTGGTAAGGTGGCCATCTCACACGATAGCTCCATACAAAATGTCATGCTCGTTGAATCCCTTGGATACAATTTACTTTCAGTTTTCAGACTTGCTGATTTCGGTTTCAATGTCCTATTCATTGAAGTAGATTGCCAAGTGTTTCGTAGAGACAATCATAAAATGGTCTTTACTGGTATACGTAGAGTAGATCTTTACATTGTTGGTTTCACTAAAAAGGCTCAACCTAGAACTTGCTTAATTGCTAAATCTTCTAAAGGCTAGTTGTGGCATAGAAGACTAGGTCATGTTGGTATGCGAAATCTTGATAAGCTTATTAAAGGTGATCATATCCTTGTAATAAAAGATGTCATATTTGACAAGGATAGACTTTGTAGTGCTTGTCAAGCAGGGAAACAAGTTGGAGGAAGTCACCGCGCGAAGAACATCATGACCACAAGAAGACCACTCGAGCTACTTCACATGGATCTCTTTGGTCCAAATGCCTACAAGAGTCTCGGTGGTAACTCATTTGGTCTAGTCATAGTTGATGATTTTTCAAGATTTACGTGGGTGTTCTTTCTTGATGACAAATCGCAGGTCCAAAAGATCTTCAAAAACTTCGCTAGGAAGGCCCAAAATCATTTTGACGTGAAGATCAAGAAGGTTCGGAGCAACAACGGAACGGAGTTCAAGAACGCAAATGTGGACACCTTTCTTGACGAAGAAGGGATTTAACACGAGTTCTCGGCTACGTACACACCTGAACAAAATGGAGTTGTTGAAGGAAGAACCGGACTCTTATCGAGATGGCAAGAACGATGCTTGATGAGTACAAAATGCCGAAGCACTTTTGGGCGAAAGCAGTTGAGACAGCTTGTCATGCAACAAATCACTTGTATCTTCACAAGCTACTCGGCAAGACGGCATACGAGCTCCTCACCGGTAACAAACCCCAAGTTGGATACTTTCGAGTATTCGGCTCAAAGTGCTACATTCTTGATAAGCATCGTCGTTCTAAATTTTCTCCTAAATCTCATGAAGGTTTCCTACTTGGTTATGGCTCAAACTCTCACACTTGCCGTGTCTACAACAATTTCACCCGAAAGGTTGAAGAGATGGTAGATGTGAAGTTTGATGAATCTAACGGCTCGCAAGTAGAGCAATTGCCAATTGATGTAGGAGACAAAGACCCTTCGGAAGCAATTCAAGACTTGTCCATTGGCAAGATTCGTCCAACGGAAGTGAAGGAGAGTACCTCGCCCGTCCAAGTGGAAGCTTCTACCTCACGACAAGGTGAACCAAGAGTTGATACGGAAGCATCCACAAGTGGGACACACCAAGATGAAGAAAACGAGGAAGTACACCAAGATGAACATCAACAACCTCCTTCTCCACCACGACAAGAGAACGACAACGCCAACAATGAAGAAGACCAAGAAGAAGCACAAGATGAAGAGGATGTTCCACCCCGACCCAAGCAAAAGCTTTCACGAATTCGAGCAGGAATTGCCAAAGATCATCCCGTCGAGCAAATCTACAATGATATCCAAACCGGGAGAATCACTCGCTCTAAAACTCATTTAGCTAACTTTTGTGAACATTACTCATTCATCTCTAGCATTGAACCTATGAAGGTTGAAGAAGCATTGAAGGATCTGGACTGGAGAAACGCTATGCATGAAGAGCTACACAACTTTGAGAGAAATCAAGTGTGGACATTGGTCGAGAAGCCCGACAACAACCACAACATCATTGGTACCAAATGGGTGTTTCGCAACAAGCAGGATGAAGATGGACAAGTGGTTCGCAACAAAGCACGTCTCGTCGCCCAAGGCTACACACAGGTTGAAGGTATGGAGTATGGTGAGACATATGCTCCCGTTGCTAGACTTGAGTCCATTCGCATCTTACTTGCTTATGCTAATCACCATGATATCACCTTGTACCAAATGGACATTAAAAGTGCTTTTCTAAATGGCAAAATTGAGGAGGAAGTTTATGTTAAGCAACCTCCCGGCTTCGTCAATCCTAAGAAACCTAATCATGTTTACAAGCTTCACAAAGCCCTTTATGGTCTTAAACAAGCTCCTAGAGCATGGTATAAACGCTTGACCAAGTTCCTTATTGAAAAAGGCTTTGAAATCAGTAAAATCGATTCTACTCTTTTGACTAAAAGGTTTAATGGAGAACTATTTGTGTGCCAAATTTATGTTGATGATATCATATTTGGTTCAACTAACCCTCATTTTAGTGAGAAGTTTGGAAAGCTAATGTCGGAGAAGTTTGAGATGTCTATGATGAGTGAACTCAAATTCTTTCTCGATTTGCAAATCAAGCAAACTAAGGAAGGTACCTTTGTCTCTCAAACAAAGTATAGTAAGGACTTATTCAAGAAGTTCAATATGCAAAAATGCAAAGGTATGACTACACCCATGCCTACTAGTGGACATCTTGATTTGACCAAAGATGGTGAACCGGTTGATCAAAAAGTTTATCGCTCTATGATTGGTTCATTGTTATATCTATGTGCCTCTCGTCCCGATATTATGCTAAGTGTGTGCATGTGTGCACGATATTAAGCTGCTCCTAAAGAGTGTCATCTTAAGGCTGTGAAAAGGATAGTGAGATACCTAATCCATACACCAAATTTTGGCATTTGGTATCCTAAGAGGTCCTCTTTTGATCTTGTTGGCTACTCCGATTCGGACTATGCCGGAGACAAGGTTGATAGAAAGTCCACTTCGGGTACTTGTCAATTCCTTGGTAGATCTCTTGTGTCTTGGTCTTCCAAGAAACAAAACTCGATATCCTTATTCACCGCCGAAGCGGAATACATTGCCGCTGGTTCATGTTGTGCTCAATTACTTTGGATGACCCAAACTCTTAAAGATTATGGGATATATGTGAAACATGTTCCATTGCTATGTGACAATGAAAGTGCTATTAAGATTGCTCACAATCCCGTGCAACATTCTAGAACTAAGCATATTGAAGTTCCTCATCATTTCATTCGAGATCATGTTGCAAAAGGGGACATTAACCTTAAGCATGTTCGCACCGATAAGCAATTGGCGGATATATTCACTAAACCACTTGATGAGAAAGTGTTTTGCAGGTTGAGAGGTGAATTTAACATCATTGATGCTTCAAACTTGGAGTAGGAACTCCATTTGATACATGCGGGGCATGAGCCTATAACTAATCCTCGATATTTCTCTTATGATGCTATTCATATGTCTTG
Organism: Aegilops umbellulata; assembly: GCA_032464435.1. Taxonomy (NCBI): domain Eukaryota; kingdom Viridiplantae; phylum Streptophyta; class Magnoliopsida; order Poales; family Poaceae; genus Aegilops; species Aegilops umbellulata. The sequence continues at coordinate 149,804,201 of CP136058.1, read as the reverse complement.
GATATATTTGTACCTTGCATGTTATCTAACCCGTGTAGGTACTTGGATGAATCTAAATCTATGAGATTGCAACTCACTCACATCTTGAGCAATCTCTACATCACCAAGTCTCTACACAATGGTGGTTGAAGACAAGGAAGCACGAAACCATTCAAACATATCCTTTGACAAATTCTGTGATTAAATCTCATGATTGTCATTTTGGATACACAAGTGCTCTTCCTTGCAAAGCTAACCCATGTAGGTAGATGAACTCAAACTCCAAGTGGTGCTCCCAACTCTTGTTGAACTACATCAACCTTGAGCAACCCACACAAGTTTAACTACATGAGCAAGATCAACACCACCACCCAAGGTATGTTATTCCATCTTAGAGAAGCTTTACTCCAAGTCATGAGTCAAAGCAACTCGACAAGATGTGAATACATCAAAAGGCTTAAACGAAAAATGGTAACCCCATTTTGAGCTTAAACGATGAGTATGACCTATGATCAAGTGCTCTCACTTGACTCCTAAGTTAATATACTCTAACATAGGTGACTTTGTGGCCGCCCAACTCTAGATGAAGTTCTCTTGTGTTCTTTTCTGTGTTATTGCATTTGTCTCTTGCACATTTGTTTCCCCTTTCAAACAAAATAAACTTCATCTTGATCTTTTAGTTTCTTTTTTTTCTTTTTGTTATGCATTTTCTGCATCCAATTCATTGCAAATCTTTCAGTAAATTCCTTGCATATCCTTGTGAGATCTTACTTGTCTAGTGAGATGAGGTGACAAGTGGTTTCACTCTAATGAACTCGGTCACACCGGTTTGTTCTCTTTGGCCCAACCGAAATCTTTCGATGCAACCGACGCACACAACTCGGAGTCACCGATTTCACCACAGCAAAACCAACTTGCCACTTATTCCTGATTTCTGCTTGCTCCATCTCTACTCAATGATTCTTGTCCTCTACCGGCATCATATTAGACATGCTGCTTTGCTCTGTGACTCAAGGATCAACCCATTTGTATCACATGTCCAGAAGAGCCCTTCTTGAAAATTGATGTCAAAGGGGGAGAGAGAGATCACATCAAAGCTTAATCTTTCCTATAGGGGAGAAAGAGAGAATACTCAGGGGGAGAGAGTTTCTCAACAAGGAGAAAGTAATATCCTCAAAGACCCCAGATGCTTGGTGTTCAAGAGGAGAGATGTCGCATGTCTTTAAGAGGGGAAAGACATGTTTGGTTGCTTGCTTTAGCTCAAGCTTTGTTGTTTCTTTTCTGTTGCTCTGATTTTTTGTTCCCTATCTTCTCCCAATATCGTTAGATTCAGGGGAGCAAGACATCTAAGGGAAGGAAATCTCTGATTTTATTGCATATCTTTACCTTTGGGGACATGTCTATATCCAATGTGGTACTTAGTACTCACTCTACATGTCATCCCAGTCTTGGTTCTCTTGTGGTTTCTCTCGTTTGCTCTGGTCAGTAGGTGTATCTGTGTTATCTAATCTTGTTTCCGCAGGTTCATCCCATCCTAAGCCAACTCAAGACCACAAGGTAAGTATATGCATCACAGTCATGTGAATGAGAAGTTCTTGCTGATGTACATACTGTTTGCAAGAAGGACTCATGAGCATGAAGGTACATTTCTCATATTCACATCATTTGCTCTGATGCATATAGCCAAGATACATGTAACACATTGCTTACTCTTTCATGCTTATGCATTCACATGCTCCTATATTCCATATTCACATGTTTGCATACATGTAGGGGGAGCCTATGCTTGTTACATGTCTTTCCAAAGCTTTACTTACAATTCTCTATATCTTTATCTAAAGCTTTGATGTATGTTGTCATCAATTACCAAAAAGGGGGAGATTGAAAGCACAAGTGCTCCCTGGGTGGTTTTGATAATTAATGTCAACATATCTCTTGTTGGACTAACACTTTTACCTAGTATGTTTCAGATAAGTTCAACAATGGAGTGGCATGGACTAGAGGATGTGGAACCCCTTCAAGATGCTAAGGACAAAGGATTGGCTCAAGCTTCAAGATCAAGACTCTACATTTTCTATTTTAGTGATCCAAGATCACATTGAGTCTATAGGAAAAGCCAATACTATCAAGAGGGGATGAGGTGTTGCTTAATGGCTTGCTTGCTCAAAGTGCTTAGTGATATGCTCCAAAACCCTCAACTACCTTCCCACATCCACATATGACCTAAACCAAAAGTCAAACTCGGCCCCATCGATTCTTTCTATCCGGCGCCACCGAGTTTCAGATGTCATAGCCACTGCCACAAACCCTAGCAAATCGGTTTCACCGATAGGGATCTCGGTCTCACCGAGATGGGATTGTAATCTCTCTGTGTATGTCCATTACCCAAATCGGTCTCACCGAGTTTGAGCAATCGGTACTACCGAGATTACAATGCAAACCCTCTGGTTAGCTTATTACCAAAATCGGTCCCACCGAGTTTGTGTAATCGGTCTCACCGAGTTTGCCTGACCAACTCTCTGGTTAGCTTATTACCAAAATCGGTCCCACCGAGTTTGTGTAATCGGTCACACCGAGATTACGTTATGCCCTAACCCTAACCATATCGGTCCTACCGAGTTGCATCTCAGTCCCATCGAAAATCCTAACGGTCACTAGGTTTGCTGAATCGATCCGACCGAGTTTAACCATTCGGTCCCACCGAGTTTGGCAAATTGTGTGTAACGGTTAGATTTTGTGTGGAGGCTATATATACCCCTCCACCCACTCTTCATTCGTGGAGAGAGCCATAAGAACATACCTACACTTCCAATACACATTTTCTGAGAGAGAACCACCTACACTTGTGTTGAGGTCAAGATATTCCATTCCAACCATATGAATCTTGATCTCTAGCCTTCCCCAAGTTGCTTTCCACTCAAATCTTCTTTCCACCAAATCCAAATCCTGTGAGGGAGAGTTGAGTGTTGGGGAGACTATCATTTGAAGCACAAGAGTAAGGAGTTCATCATCAACACACCATTTATTACTTCTTGGAGAGTGGTGTCTCCTAGATTGGCTAGGTGTCACTTGGGAGCCTTCGACAAGATTGTGGAGTTGAACCAAGGAGTTTGTAAAGGCAAGGAGATTGCCTACTTCGTGAAGATCTACCGCTAGTGAGGCAAGTCCTTCGTAGGCGACGGCCATGATGGAATAGACAAGGTTGCTTCTTCGTGGACCCTTCGTGGGTGGAGCCCTCCGTGGACTCACGCAACCGTTACCCTCCGTGGGTTAAAGTCTCCATCAACGTGGATGTACGATAGCACCACCTATCAGAACCACGACAAAAACATCCGTGTCTCCAATTGCGTTTGAATACTCCAAACCCTTCCCATTACATTCTTGCAAGTTGCATGCTTTACTTTCCGCTGCTCATATACTCATTGCATGCTTGCTTGATATGTATTGTGTTTGTTAAACTTGTGCTTAAACTCCACATAAACTTAAGAATATTAAAAACTGCAACTTTTGGCACTTAGTGTCTAATCACCCCCCCTCTAGACACCTCTTCTCGATCCTTTCACAATCTTTTAAACCTTTCAAATTATTGACTAACATTTTGCATATAAAACATTAACATTTAATAATACATGGTCAACATTTTTTGTAGGCACATTTAACATTTTCAAATGCTTGACTAATATTTTTTAATTTCAATATTAATATTTTTTAACACATGGTCAACAGTTTTTTCTAAACACTACATTTTTCAAATTCTTGATTAATATTTTCCATATACTTGTTCAATATTTTTTTAAATGCTTGATTAACATTTTCATATACATGATAAAAAATTTCCATCATTTTTTAATAAATGATCAACATTTTTTCTGTACACATTTAACATTTTTCTAATATTTGTTCAACATTTTTTAAATGCTTGTCTAACATTTTTTATATATGGTCAAATTTATCAATCATTTTTTTAATACATGGTCAACATTGTTTCTATACAAATTTAACATTTTTCAAATGGTTGATTAACATATGTCAAACACTTGTTCATTTTTTTTTCAAAATGCTTGATCAACATTTTTTAAATACATGATCACATTATTTCAAACACATTTTTTGTATACATTTTACATATACGTGATAAACATGTTCTCTATACATTTAAAAAAAATTCAAATGCTTGGCCAACATTTTTTGAATCTTTTTATGTAGTGTGATTATGTAATAATTTATTTATAATAATTTGGATGTATAAACAAAAGTAAAAGATGAATTAAATAAAAAATAAAAAAAACCCAACCAAGAAACGGGGTTTTTGTTCCCGTGTGCCCGAGCAGGCCGAGCTCGCGCCACCCATAGCGAGGGTTCCTGGTTCCCTCATGAGCGCGCTTAAAGCGGCTATGGTTTAACGTGAGATATAGATGCGCCAGCGGTTGCGGGAGCCACTAGTTAACGGGCGCTCCTTCGGGAGCCTCACAACGATCAACGCCACTTGGCGCGCTCTCAGCCATTCGCCACGTGTCATACTCTGAGCGCTCCCTCTGGATTTTTATTTTTTTATTTTTCCGCACGCGTTTTCGGCTATTTAAATGGTTTTTTTCAACGTTTTGGTTTTCCACCGGTCTTCCTTAGCTTTTCGACCAAATTTTTTTTGCGCGAAAAAACCCGTTTTCTATTTTTTTTCCTTTTTCGCGAGAGTCACGGTTTTGCTTCTGTGAGAGGCACGATTTTACTTTCGCGAGAGTCACGGCCGCGCCTCTTGGAAACGAAAAAAACGCATTTTCTGTTTTTTTTCTTTGGCGAGAGTCACGGTTTTGCTTCCACGAGATGCACGGTTGTACTTTCGCGAGAGTCACGGTTGTGCCTCTCGAAAACGAAAAAAGCCAATTTTCTGTTTTTTTCCTTTCGCGAGTCATGGTTTGCTTCCGCGAGAGGCCCGGGTGTGCTTTCGCGAGAGTCACGGCCGTGCATCTCAGAATCGAAAAAAAACGTGTTTTCTGTTTCTTTTTTTTTTCGCGAGAGCCGCGGTTTTGCTTCCGCGAGAGGCATAGTTGTGCTTTTGCGAGAGTCACGACCGTGCCTCTCAAAAACAGAAAAAAACGCGTTTTCTGTTTTTTTTCCTTTCGCGAGAGTCACGGTTTTGCTTCCACGAGAGGCACGGATGTGCTTTCGTGAGAGTCACGGCCGTGCCTCCTCGGAAACGAAAAAAAACGCGTTTTCTCTTCTTTTTCGCTTCCGCAAGAGTCACGGTTTTGCTTCCGCGAGAGTCACGGTTTTGCTTCCGCGAGAGGCACGGTTGTGATTTTGTGGAGGCACGGGCGTGCCTCTTTCGAAAAGGGAAAAACCCGTGCTCCCGGTTCGGTTTTCTCATCCGGTTTCCTTCGACCGGTTTTTTTCATGAAAAAAAAGTTCGTCAAAATCTATCAACATGAGATCTGTTTAGAAGACCTCGACGCACCAACGATGAAATCGGTTTGAGATTTGGACGCACGTTTGTTCCTTAAGTTTATGAAAATAACATCCACGTAAGTGTTTAAAAATGAAAAGCATTAGAAAATGTACGTGAAAATTTTAAAATATATTCATATAATGTAAAAAATATATACATAATTAAAAGATGATTCATACATTTAAAAAAAAGCAATGGAAAAAATGTTCTCATAGTATAAAATAAATGTTAGTACCAGTCAAAAATGTACTTGCTGTTTTAAACAATTATCCACATGTTTTCGAAAAGTGGTCGTGCCATTTAAAATATGTGTATATAATGTTTAAAAATGACTGCTTAGGTTAAATAAAATGTTTCATGACATTAAAAAATGTTCAAGGTGTATTTTAAGAAATGTCTGACATGTATTGAAAAAGTGTTCAACAAAGTATTTTAAAAATGTGCAACGTGTATCAAAAGAATATTCCACACATATATTAAAATGTACAATGTGTATTGAAAAAAGTAGACATGAGTTGGAAAAAAAAGGAAGAAAAAACCAAATAAAACCTATGAAAGGACGCAGAAAAATAAAGCCAGTGAAGAAACGAAGAAATAGAGAAAAAATAAAAAGAAAAACTCGAGCTAGATGCGCTACAATAGTGCCCAGCCCCTTCCCTCATGCCGAGAGGCGAGACCGAGTTACATCTCGCAATGGGTGAGGAAAAGCCCTGGGGAGGAGGGTGCCCTCGGTGTGTGTGTGTGTGTGGGGGGGGGGAGCTTGATTTTCGTAGCACATGAGCACCTCAGCGAGCCATGTGGTGTGTCCCATTGCCCCGCCATGTGCTGCGCATTGGTGCCTCTCCATCTTGGACGATTTTTTTGTGTTTTTTTTTGGGTTTATTTTTTTTGTTCTTATGAGGGTTTTCCTGATTTTTTTATTTTTGCTATTTTCTGGTTTCTTCTGTCTATCATTTTTTATTTTGGTTTGTTGGGAACGTGGACCATAGTTGTGCTTCTACATGATGCATGAAAGCAAAATTATGCTTCCACAAAAAGTGAAGCACAACCTCGTGAAAAGCACGAATGTGCTTCCCCAAAACTAAAGCACGATTCGGATAATTTTGAAGCACGGTTAGTACAGATTTGGAGCACATATTTTACCCAAAAATAGTTCGTCCAAACCTACCAACATGGATCTTTTTTTGAAAATCTTGACGTGAGGAACGCAACCGTAAAAACAGTTCGTGATTTGGACGCACATTATGAGATATAAATTATTTCGAAAAATCAAATCTACAAAAAATAAAAAATAAACCCACCCATTTCTCCCCGCATGTAGGGAGCGATCCCTCCAAAACTTCCTAATTGCGAGAAGTGGCGCACATGTGGAATCAAGGTGGAGGTCGTGTGCTCCAATCTCAAAGTCGAACGGACCGGCCCAGAGTGAGGGAGGGGTGTGCGCCGGTTTGCCATGGCCTATAACCGGCGCTTGAAGCGCTAAATAGGTAATGCCTGGGCGCCACTCTTCCTAGGAGGATGTAGACGGTTGTTTGTTTGTTGGGCTGGCGGTGTGCTTCGCCCCTATATATCCCCACCCAGCAAATAGTAGCCCTCTTTTTGTTATTTTTTGAGTTCTGCCTTTTATGGTAGTCTTTTATCATGCCAATTAACATGATTTTTACACCATATCCTTTGGATTCTTTCCTGGTGCCTCAAAATACCTCCATAGACGAAATCCTGGTGAAAACAGATAAAAGGGCGCGAACAAGGTAAAATTCTAACACAAAGGCGCAAAGGAAAAGGGTATGAAATACCCCCAAAAATGGACTCATTACTTCGCCCGGCGGCGCCTTTCGGAGGCGGTGGGGGAAGGGGGAGGGAGTTCGACGGGAGCTTGGTGGAAAGGAAAATATATCAGGTTATCCTGTTCACAAATGAGATGTCAATTTGTGCGGAATCGAGTAGTTTACTTAGTAGCAACAGAGTCAAACCAATCAATTCCCACCATTTCAAACTCTTGATTTTGAAGCTAAACTGCATCCAAATCAAACATAATAACTTCATAGTGATCTTTCGTAGCATTCTGGCGAGTCCTGCTTCCTAGTACTATTGGCTATAGACTTTTAGAACGAACAACACATCCTTTTATATATAATATCCTGCACTAACTTGAAATCAAAATGCATCAACATTTGCCATTTTTGTGGTTATGTACAGCTCCATTCAAACGAAAACTTCATGAATGGAATTCACTTTGTGTTGGCATGGCCTGCTTCCTTGGTCAAGGCCTCAAGGGCTCAAGGTACCTGTCTTCCTGTCTGGATTTCTTCGCCTTGTGGCAGGAAGAGCTGCAAACTAGAATAACTGATGAAAGGATGGGGCAGCAGATCACTTTGTGCTCCTGTGACCTGCTGAAGCCATGAGTGTTGCTACAGCGGCGATAAACATGAGCAGCATGAACACGAGCAGAGTATACGTTTTCTTCGACGACTTTCGGTACTCCCCGAATAGCAGGATACCCCAAAATGTGCTCACAAGTGGCAATGCCTGATGAACAGCAATGCTGACACAGTTAGAATCAAAGGTGCATAGAAGTTTCCTCTTTTCTTTGAAGGCTAAGTATTAATTGGACAAACCTGAACAGCATCAGCAGCTGCATAACCAGCAGCCTGACCACCCATGAATTGGAAGCCATTGCCGAAACCGCAAAGGAAGCCGGCAAGAAGAGCCCATTGCCTGCCTTCCCAGTCATTCAGATAGGCCTTGAAGGATGACTTGGGCACGCCCGCCATTGGACGGTAGAGGAACAAGATGTTCAACCCGATACCGACGACAAAACACGAAATGGAGAAGTAGAAGAACGCGGTGTAGACCACCAAATGCGGGACACCGTCTTTCAGGGTGTGCCACTGGTCATTGGTAGCCAAGTTGATCGCCGGGGAGAAGAGAGAGAAGCAGACGCCAGAAAAGAAAACTATCCCAAGCCCTATAAAAGTGCTTGATCCAAATACCTAGAAAAGCAAGAAGTTTTACCAGATCAATTCAGTGGTCTTACCATTCAGAAGAAGTTTAGTAGTGACAATTATGCTTCTCTGTTTTGAGCACAAGGTTCAAGACAAAGATCAAATACTATCTGAATTATTCTATAGTGATGATTGTATGACGGAATTAAAGTTACCTTAATTGAGCGGCGCTCTTCGAGCTCAATTAGGTATTCTGCAGTTCCAGCTTCGGCTTTGGTGTCACACTCCGCAGAAGCGCCATTCTCCATGTCCTTCGGAGCATCTGAAATAGACAAAGTTAAGAATTAAAATCTGTCAGTCGCAAAAAAAAAAAAAAAGAATTAAAATCTGCAAATGCAACACCAACAGTGCCTGTAGTTGATGCAATAATGCACTATATTTGATACCTTTGTCTATAACTTGTTTGCCTCTCTCCGTATCTCCATCTGTCCTGTAAAAGTTCGCATTATGATGATCAGAGCAAGGAATATAAGATGAAGATGGACCCCAAAAGCACCTAACAGATCCAAGTTAAAAAGTGGTTAGGATGTTTCAGTTAGACCGCAAAAAGTTGTGCAAGAAAGTGGGAAGGATTTACCCAAGTTTGTAGGTATTTGTGGATTCACTGAGTTTCTTTTCATTGTCAGCCGCATTGGAAGCATGAACAGCAGAGCCAAGGATGACCGCAACAAGGAAGCATGCCACTCCAGTGAAAAGAATCTCTGCCCTGTTGATGCGGTTGTCCAGGAAGTAATTTAGTGTCGTGCCTGAAAATACAACATGCAATTTGATGGAATAAGTATCCAAGAAAGAAAATGGCGGCCCATAATTTGCCAGATTCTTCGATGGGGACACACAGGATAATAGTGGAGCAACGATTAGTTTGGTGTAGCTACTGAATTATCGGAAGAATGTTCTTTAAGTGATAGTTTGTTGTCTTCTTATTGTGAACGCTAATTTTTTTCCCCAGACTGCAATCGAATTCAATGAATGATTTTTAATGAAATTCAAATAATGCTTTTATTGCCATCAATGGTTTGCAATTCTTCAGCTGTTTAAATCTTGATGAAGTGAGCTGACTCAGATTGATAGACCAATTTGCTCAAGCAACTTTAACTTTTAGCTGAAAAAAGCAACTCAAATTTTTATATCTAAAAAAAGCAACTCGACGTGTCAGATAACTAGTGCTAAATAATTGAGCCCCTCCTGTAATGCTTATATATGAATAAAGATTGTGATCAAGAAATCTGTGACTCACATGCATCATCAGAAGCAAAATAACCATCATCAAATGTATTCACTTTAAGTAGTAGAGGAGATCAGCTTTACCTATTACAACAACCATGCTTGAGCTGATAACCTCAGTAACTGAGAGACCCACATATGCCCAAGCATACTGTGTAGAGAGGTTCCCAACACTGAGCACAACACCCCCTGCCATTGCAAACATCACTGAAGGCCAGTTGTCCTTCATCATAAAGTTCATTCAGAATCAGTAAACAGCCAACCAACGAATCCCCAAGTTTTTCCTGAACCAAGATAGCTCACCTGACTGAGCTGAGTGAAAAAATTGGGCATGTTGTGCTTTGCATCCCCAAGCTGGCCGAAGGTAAGCGCGATGAGGACGGCGGCAAGGAGGTTCGTTATGGAGTAGTCGAGGTATGTGTGCTGCGGCAGCCGTCCCCGGCGCTCCAAGAGGGTGAGCACCGCTGGCCACGTGCCCAGGAAAAAGAGGGAGGCGCACATGATGGCAATGGCGCCCCCTTTGTCTTCTATGATGAACATGTTGAGGCCTTGTTTGATGGAGAGCAAGGAATTCAGGAGGGGCTCTTCAACCACCTGCAAGAATCACGTTCGTCAGCTATTTCAAGTTACTGATTTGGATAATGAAACCATGGTTTCTTTTTTCCTGCATAGCTTGCATGAACTGAATGATTTGGAGCTCTTGATTGTTACGAGGAGCAAACATCAGGGCATAAAAGAAGGAAAACTTGAAAACAATAATAATAATTAGAGCATCCAATCATTGAGAACCTAACACGAGCAGGGAAGTTGATAAGATGCCAATTACCACAGATGAGATTATCCAAAGAACGAAAAAGGAAAGAAAAGATGACTAGATGAGCCCAAATCCGAGCCGAACATCCAACAGGAGTAAGAGTAGGATGAAGGTGGGAGTACCTCTTGGCAGGGAACCAAAGAAGAAGCACATGCCAGAGCATGGTCCATGGCCATGGGGGATTTTATAGTGATACAGCTCACAAAAGCTGGAGATCGAATGGGATCTTTTCAATCAAAGTCCAACCTGATCTGCACGAGTTTGACTCACACAGCTATTGGAAATTTGTGGCGCCTTTCCATACGGAGATCACCAATGGAGCTGGGGCTTTATGGGGAGGAAGATTTTTTTTATAATGGGGCCAAGAAATGGACAAATGGTGCACGCATAAATAATTGTACGTGTGACAATGACCTCCACGCGAATTAAATCAAATCATGAAAATTAAACCTATGTGTGTGATTCGCGTAAAATGTTGAATGTAAGCAGGAGAAGTAGAGTATCACACTCATTGGCCAGAGATAAAGAACCCAAACCATCTCTTTCAACTAGGCTATCCAAGAAATGGACCATTGACGAAGGGCGAGGAAGAGGAGTGAGGATTCCACCAAGAAATGGGCACTGAATCTTGTCCTTTTTCTTTCTCCCACAAGTATGAACTCTGTATTCTTATTTATTGCTTCAGAGACACGATGGAGAAAAGTGAGACCCGTTCGGCGTTTGAGCTCACATGGATCCAAGAATTCGGCAGCGAATACCTTGTCAAAATGAAGAGAACCACACAGCAGTTTGTCCATGTGGATAGCAACATATTTGCAGTCCAAAAAAAAAACTAAATCCATCATAGACAGATGTAAGAGGAGCAGGATAAGAAGAGCACACACCTCGAGAAGAGAAGACGAAGACGAAGAAGGATCCTTCTCTTCCTTGAAAGAACTCAATGCATTGTGTCCTCTCTGTCTTGATATATATATGTGTGTTCAGATCAGCGGTGGTTGTTGTGGTTCTCCTCCTCCTCTACTACTACTACTACCTGAGCTGATGATACACGAGAATTAGTTAATTGATTAATCAGGCACTCCATTGTTTAAGTAGGAGCACAGCTGTGTAAATATTGTAGGGGTGGCAAACTATGATCCCCTTTAACTTCGGATCTGGAGGGCAGTTGGACAGATTCTCCAGATCAGTGCATGATTATCACGACTCTGTGTTTCTTTTCGCCCATTTGGAGAACCACTAGATTCCCAGTTTACACGGTTGGTTGGCCACAACCCCACCGCGCTGAATTTCTATCGATCTTGACCGTTAGTAAATTTTCTAGCGGGCCGGATCAAGCCACGTCACATTCGTCACTCCTGAAGACACCTGCCTTTCTTCATGTAATCTTGCGTTGACTCAGAAAAGCTCCACTCTACTCCATCAAGTGTCAGGGGAAGGTTCGAAGCCAGTCCAAGCAAGAAGAGGATGAAAAGAAAACCTTCCATCCAGGAACAAGAGGAAACAGATACACTAACAGTAACCAAATGAAATGCTCTGTACCTGACGGAGGAGGAGCGGTGGCGCTGGAAGAAGAAGAAACGATGCGGCTTTTTGATCTACAGTAGTTACTAGTAGTACATTACTATTACTTAACTGCCGAGTTGGGTTGAGATGTAGAGAAATCCACGCTGTGCATGGGTTGAAGCCAACGAGAGGGCGGATCTTCTTGTCGAGACCTCGCTGTTCGGAGCGGTCGTTTTTCTTGGCATTTTAAGCGGCGATGATTTTGTGGAGTGCGGTTGTCCAAAGATTCTGAGATAACTAGAACCACGTTTTTGGGACCGAATCTGGAGCGGATGCAGTTGGACTGGGAGGACACGGAGATACTCTACGATTAGTTCTCGGGATTCCCATGCTGCGCGGTTCAGTTTGTCATCACTCATGGCCGCCTTAGGCCCTGTTTGGTACGGCTTGTATCGACGGATTCCGCTGCCACGCAGCAGAATCTGAACCAAAGGGCGAACCCGGCAGAATCCGATTCTAGAAATCCGTTGCCAAAATCTGAACCAAAGGGCGAACCCGGAACCAAAAGCGAAAGCAGCCCAGGACGTGTTTTCCAAAATCTGATTCCGCTGCGGGCAAAAATCTGAAAATGCTGTATCAGCTGGTTTACCAAATAACCTACATCTTTTTCACATCAGATTTTCCACAGCTGTTTTTCCACAGCAGATTTTTCACAGATGCTTTTAGAAATCCACAGCCGAACCAAACAAGGCCTAAGAGCGTCTCCAAATGGACTATAGCTCCAGCGGATGCGCTAAAATTACAGCACGCGTCCAACATAAATAACATTTCTCACTTTATATAGAACCAAGAAGATCAAACAAAAAAACAAATCAATTAAATAGTTCAATTATTACTACAACTCAAACTATCTTCCAATACAACAAATAATTCAACAATACAACATCAAATTGGTTTTGTTGTCCATTTCATGCCCACGATTCCTCGAGGAAACCTTTTAAGGATCATCATGCGGTTCGACACGTTGAATGGCACGATAGGATGCAATAAATCGGACCACCCTCACAGCCCTCCTCCACACTCGCATGGGACATCCCAACAACTCATACTGAGAATAGTCTAAATTTTGCGCACGCTCATTCTCGATGACCATTTTATGCATGATCACACCAGTATTCATGATGTACCAAAGGATCTTTGATCCCAAAATCTAGATGGTCCTCTTACAATAGCAAATTGGGCTTGCAAAATCTCAAAAGCTCTCCCCACATCTTTCCTAGCTGCCGCCTGAGCACTGTGGAAATCAAGATTTTTCTTACCTTGCGGTGCTGTCAACGGCTTCACAAATGTTTGCCACCTTTGGTAGATGACATCTGCAAGATAGTAGCCATAGTTGTATGTATAGTCATTTGCTACAAACTCCACCGATGTAGGTTCATCATTTGCAATCTTATTCATGTGTGGTGACCGATTAAGAACGTTGATGTCATTCAAAGATCCAGGCATTCCCCAAAAAACATGCCAAATCCAAGTCTCCTAATCGGCCACTGCTTCAAGGATTATAGTGGGATCCTTTTTGTGGCCGTGGAATTGTCCATGCCATGCCTTAGGACATTTCTTCCAACTCCAATGCATGCAATCTATTGAGCCAAGCATACTTGGAACCCGTGAGTTTTGTTCATCTCCAAAAGCCTTGCGGTGTCTCCAACATTGGAGCTGTCAAATATTTCGGATCAAACACTTGCACAATTCTGACTGCGAAGCGCTTGACACACATGATGACTTGACTCCCACCCATGGTCAAGTGGTCATCAATGAGATCCGTCAGGATATCATATGCCAACATACGCAAAGAGGATGTCACCTCTTGAAAGGTGTTATGCCCGGGTTCTCCGGCGGCATTCCTACTTTACTAGAAAAATCGATCATGGCTCGCCAGTTTCTCTGCAATGCGTTTGAACAACTCGATGTTCATCCTAAAATGACGCCAAAAGTAGGACTCGGGGTATGTGGTATTCTCCGCAAAATAGTTCCTCATCAATCTATTGTGGGCATCGATCTTATCCCTCCACAATTTCTGACGACTGATAACCGAACCACTGTGCTTCGGCTTTTTATTTATGTGCATAGCTAGGATCATTGCGAGGTCCTCCTCCTGTTGAATATCAAATTCTTCGTCGGAAGAACCGTAGGACGAACTCAGCTACAATATTGAATTCAAACTAGTTTAAAACTAAAAAAACATGCATTAAATTCATCTACAAAATAAAAAGTTGAAGCAATACATATATTGCAAGCATTTTGTCAAACACCTTGCGGGCGCCGAGCTGCAAATGGCCGTCGGGCACTGTTCATTGAGGGAATGGTGCGCTCGACGGGCGGCGGTGAGGACAGGAGGTGGAGGAAGCAGCGACAGCGAGCGAGGATAGGCGGGGGAAGCGCCGATGGGTCACCGGAGAAAATGGGGAAGGTGCGGGCGGCGACGCCAGCGCCTAGAGGTCTCAGATCTGGCGGTTGGTGAAGTCGCGCGCGAATCATCGATGTCCAACACACGGGAGCGGGCGCAACAAATACACCGCGCGCGATGCCGTTTTCCTCTGCGCGCTGAACCAAGTTTACCGCGCACGCGATTATTGCGCGGCTGCTGGAGCGCTCGTTTCGGCTCCGTGCGCGTAAAAAGGCGGGGTTTTCTAGCGCATGGCTAAGATAGCGCGCGTGTTGGAGATGCTCTTAGTGGATGTGCTTGTTTTTCGTGCCACAACGGAGTTTTGTTTTTTTGTTTCTTTTTACCATAAGGAAGGTTTTTACTCCTTCTGTATCAAATATAACTATAATACTGTCAGAAAGGGTCTTATATTTTGATATGGAGAAAGTATTTCATTAGAAAAGATAGCACTTCCACACCCATGAACATATACCCCCTCCGTCCCAAAATTCTTGTCTTAAATTTGTTTAGATACAGATGTATCTAACACTAAAACGTAACTAGATATATCCGTATTTAGACAAATGTAAGACAAGAATTTTGGGACGGAGGGAGTACATACATCCAACCTCATGAACACATGCAGACCCTACTCATATCAGTACCTTCAGAAGACTAGGCGATGGGTCACCACAAGTGTCTCTCTGTTGCCGGGGACATTGCCTCGTGTTCAAAGAATATTTCACCTTTACGATACCCCAAAGCATCAAACCTAGGTTTTTGATCCCGTGGGGACTGAGACTACTGCCCTCCTAACCATGCAACCATGGCCAGTCAAGCTAGCGCTCTCCTTGCCTAGCGCTCCCCTTCTCGCCGGCTGCCACTCTAGCACCAACGTCCATCCCTAGCGCTCTAACAGTCTCCACTCTTGATCTGCCATCCACCCCATGTCGACTTAGGTCTAGTTCTCCAGTTCCTCTTCGCCCTCCTGCTCCCACACCACGCTTCCCCCGCCCCTCCCCCTCCGCTCGCTTGTGATGCCCATGGCGGAGTTCGCCGCTAGCCCCCTCGCCCTAGGCCAGCCGGTGTTGGGGAACGCAGTAATTTCAAAAATTTTCCTATGCACACGCAAGATCATGGTGATGCATAGCAACGAGCGGGGAGAGTGTTTGTCTACGTACCCTCGTAGACCGAAGCGGAAGCGTTGACACAACGTAGAGGAAGTAGTCGTACGTAGAGGAAGTAGTCGTACGTTCTCCTCGCGATCCAACCAATCACAGCACCGTTACTCCGGCACCTCCGAGTTCTTGGCACACGTTCAGCTCGATGACGATCCCCGGGCTCCGATCCAGCAAAGCGTCGGGGAAGAGTTCCGTCAGCACGACGGCGTGGTGACGATCTTGATGTGTTATCGGCGCAGGGCTTCGCCTAAGCACTGCAACGATATAATCGAGGTGGAATTTGGTGGAAGGGGGCACCGCACACGGCTAAGGAACGATCCGTAGATCAACTTGTGTGTCTTTGGGGTGCCCCCTGCCCCCGTATATAAAGGATCCAAGGGGGAGGGGCTGGCCGGCCAGGTTTGGTGCGCCAGGAGAGTCCTACTCCCTCTGGGAGTAGGATTCCCCCCCCCCAATCCTAGTTGGACTAGGATTGCTCCAAGGGGGAGAGAGAGAGAGAGGGGGCGCCCCACTTCTCCTAGTCCTAATAGGACTAGGGAAGGGGGGGAGGCGCGCAGCCCCTAGGGCTGCCCTCTCACCTTTCCTCCAAGGCCCATGTTGGCCCATTATGCTCCCGGGGGGTTCCGGTAACCCTCCCGGTATTCCGGTAAAATCCTGATTTCACCTGGAATGCATCCGATGTCCAAACATAGGCTTCCAATATATAATTCTTTATGTCTCGACCATTTCGAGACTCCTCGTCACGTCCGTGATCACATCCGGGACTCCGAACTCCTTCGGTACATCAAAATGCATAAACTCATAATAACTGTCATCGTAACGTTAAGCGTGCGGACCCTACGGTTCGAGAACAATGTAGACATGACCGAGACACGTTTCCGGTCAATAACCAATAGCGGGACCTGGATGCCCATATTGGCTCCTACATATTCTACGAAGATCTTTATCGGTCAGACCGCATAACAACATACGTTGTTCCCTTTGTCATCGGTATGTTACTTGCCCGAGATTCGATCGTCGGTATCCAATACCTAGTTCAATCTCGTTACTGGCAAGTCTCTTTTCTCGTTCCGTAATACATCATCTCGCAACTAACTCATTGGTTGCAATGCTTGCAAGGCTTTATGTGATGTGCATTACCGAGAAGGCCCTGAGATACCTCTCCGACAATCGGAGTGACAAATCCTAATCTCGAAGTATGCCAACTCAACATGTACCTTCGGAGACACTTGTAGAGCACCTTTATAATCACCCAGTTACGTTGTGACGTTTGGTAGCACACAAAGTGTTCCTACGGTAAATGGGAGTTGCATATTCTCATAGTTAAAGGAACATGTATAAGTCATGGATAAAAGCAATAGCAACATACTAAACGATCGAGTGCTATGCTAATGGAATGGGTCATGTCAATCAGATCATTCAACTAATGATGTGATCTCGTTAATCAAATAACAACTCTTTGTTCATGGCTAGGAAACATAACCATCTTTGATTAATGAGCTAGTCAAGTAGAGGCATACTAGTGACACTCTGTTTGTCTATGTATTCACACATGTATTATGTTTCCAGTTAATACAATTCTAGCATGAATAATAAACATTTATCATGATATAAGGAAATAAATAATAACTTTATTATTGCCTCTAGGGCATATTTCCTTCAGTCTCCCACTTGCACTAGAGTCAATAATCTAGTTCACATCGCCATGTGATTTATCAGCAATAGTTCACATCGATATGTGACCAACACCCAAAGGGTTTACTAGATTCAGTAATCTAGTTCACATTGCTATGTGATTAACACCCAAAGAGTACTACAGTGTGACTTATGCTTGTGAGAGAAGTTTAGTCAACGGGTCTGCCACATTCAGATCCGTTATGTATTTTGCAATTTTCTATGTCTACAATGCTCTGCACGGAGCTACTTTAGCTAATTGCTCCCACTTTCAATATGTATCTAGATTGAGACTTTAGAGTCATCCAGATTAGTGTCAAAACTTGCATCGACGTAACCTTTTACGACGAACCTTTTTGTCACCTCCATAATCGAGAAACATATCCTTATTCCACTAAGGATAATTTTGACCGCCGTCCAGTGATCTACTCCTAGATCACTATTGTACTCCCGTGCCAATCTCAGGGTAGGGTATACAATAGGTCTGGTACACAGCATGGCATACTTTATAGAACCTATGGCTGAGGCATAGGGAATGACTTTCATTCTCTTTCTATCTTCTGCCGTGGTCGGGCTTTGAGTCTTACTCAATTTCACACCTTGTAATACAGGCAAGAACTCTTTCTTTGACTGTTCCATTTTGAACTACTTCAAAAATCTTTTCAAGGTATGTATTTATTGAAAAACTTATCAAGCGTCTTGATCTATCTCTTATAGATCTTGATGCTCAATATGTAAGCAGCTTCACCGAGGTCCTTCTTCGAAAAACTCCTTTCAAATACTCCTTTATGCTTTACAGAATAATTCTACATTATTTCCGATCAATAATATGTCATTTACATATACTTATCAGAAATGTTGTAGTGCTCCCACTCACTTTCTTGTAATTACAGGCTTCACCGCAAGTCTGTATAAAACTATATGCTTTGATCAACTTATCAAAGCGTTTATTCCAACTCCGAGAGGCTTGCACCAGTCCATAAATGGATCGCTGGAGCTTGCACACTTTGTTAGCTCCCTTTGGATCGACAAAACCTTCTGGTTGCATCATATACAACTCTTCTTCCAGAAATCCATTCAGGAATGCAGTTTTGACATCCATTTGCCAAATTTCATAATCATAAAATGCGGCAACTGCTAACATGATTCAGACAGACTTAAGCATCGCTACGGGTGAGAAAGTCTCATCGTAGTCAATCCCTTGAACTTGTCGAAAACCTTTTGCAACAAGTCGAGCTTTATAGACAGTAACATTACCATCAGCGTCAGTCTTCTTTTTGAAAATCCATTTATTTTCTATTGCTTGCCGATCATCGGGCAAGTCAACCAAAGTCCACACTTTGTTATCATACATGGATCCCATCTCAGATTTCATGGCCTCAAGCCATTTTGCGGAATCTGGGCTCACCATCGCTTCTTCATAGTTCGTAGGTTCATCATGGTCTAGTAACATGACTTCCAAAATAGGATTACCGTACCACTCTGGTGCGGATCTTACTCTGGTTGATCTACGAAGTTCAGTAGAAACTTGATCTGAAGTTTCATGATCATTATCATTAGCTTCCTCCCTATTTGATGTAGGTGTCACAGAAACAGATTTCTGTGATGTACTACTTCTCAATAAAGGAGCAGATACTGTTATCTCATCAAGTTCTACTTTCCTCCCACTCACTTCTTTCGAGAGAAACTCCTTCTCTAGAAAGTTTCCGACTTTGGCAACAAAAATTTTTGCCTTCGGATTTGTGATAGAAGGTATACCCAATAGTCTCCTTTGGGTATCCTATGAAGACACATTTTTCCGATTTGGGTTCGAGCTTATCAGGTTGAAGTTTTTTCACATAAGCATCGCAGCCCCAAACTTTAAGAAACGACAACTTTGGTTTCTTGCCAAACCACAGTTCATAAGGCGTCGTCTCAACGGATTTTGATGGTGCCCTATTTAACGTGAATGCGGCCGTCTCTAGAGCATAACCCCAAAAAGATAGCGGTAAATCGGTAAGAGACATCATAGATCGCACCATATCCAGTAAAGTACGATTACGACGTTCGGACACACCATTACGTTGTGGTGTTCCGGGTGGCGTGAGTTGCGAAACTATTCCGCATTGTTTCAAATGTAGACCAAACTCGTAACTCAAATATTCTCCTCCACGATCAGATCGTAGAAACTTTATTTTCTTGTTACGATGATTTTCCACTTCACTCTGAAATTCTTTGAACTTTTCAAATGTTTCAGACTTGTGTTTCATTAAGTAGATATACCTATATCTGCTTAAATCATCAGTGAAGGTGAGAAAATAACGATATCCGCCACGAGCCTCAACATTCATTGGACCACATACATCAGTATGTATGATTTCCAATAAATCTGTTGCTCTCTCCACAGTACCGGAGAACGGTGTTTTAGTCATCTTGCCCATAAGGCACGGCTCGCAAGTGCCAAGTGATTCATAATCAAGTGACTCCAAAAGTCCATCAGTATGGAGTTTCTTCATGCGCTTTACGCCGATATGACCTAAACGGCAGTGCCACAAATAAGTTGCACTATCATTATTAACTCTGCATCTTTTGGCTTCAACATTATGAATATGTGTGTTACTACTATCGAGATTAAGTAAGAACAAACCACTCTTTAATGGCGCATGACCATAAAAGATATTACTCATATAAATAGAACAACCATTATTCTCTGATTTAAATGAATAACCGTCTCGCATCAAACAAGATCCAGATATAATGTTCATGCTCAACGCTGGTACTAAATAACAATTATTTAGATCTAATATTAATCCCGAAGGTAGATGTAGAGGTAGCGTGCCGACCGCGATCACATCGACTTTGGAACCATTTCCCACGCGCATCGTCACCTCGTCCTTAGCCAATCTTCGCTTAATCCGTAGCCCCTGTTTTGAGTTGCAAATATTAGCAACAGAACCAGTATCAAATACCCAGGTGCTACTGCGAGAATTAGTAAGGTACACATCAATAACATGTATATCACATATACCTTTGTTAACCTTGCCATCCTTCTTATCCGCCAAATACTTGGGGCAGTTCCGCTTCCAGTGACCAGTCTGCTTGCAATAGAAGCACTCAGTTTCAGGCTTAGGTCCAGACTTGGGTTTCTTCTCTTGAGTAGCAACTTGCTTGCTGTTCTTTTTGAAGTTCCCCTTTTTTTTCCCTTTGCCCTTTTTCTTGAAACTAGTGGTTTTGTTAACCATCAACACTTGATGCTCCTTTTTGATTTCTACCTCCGCGGCTTTTAGCATCGCGAAGAGCTCGGGCATAGTTTCGTCCCCGGGCACGGCACCACATGTGTAGATCATTGATGGCGGAGGTAAGGATCCATTGCACCATGTGATGCATGTGGTGCGTGATGGCGGCGATAGAAACCCTTGGCCGATGCCGACCCGTACCAACTACGGAGACTAGGCCCTTCTCATGTAGGTGATGCTTGAGGGGAGACATCTCTGAGATATGATCGAGAAGGGAACCATGGTGTGCAGCGGTGACAGGCTTGCGCTCAAGGCGATCCTTCGGGGCATGACGCTGGAGATGGTAGCAACCTTGACTGCGAAGGCCACGGCGAAGGACGCTTGGGACACCCTCAAGACCATGCGCCTAGGAGTGAGGCACGTGCGTGAGGCCACAACGGTGACCTTGTACAAAGAGTACACATCATGCACTTGTCAGGTATGGTGAGTCAGCTCAGCCTCCTCGAGGAGCAGATCCCGAAGAAGGTCGTTTGAATATTCCTTTTGGTTGTGCCTAGATAATTCTCATAGATCGCCGTGTCTATTGAGACATTGGTGCATCTATACAACTTATCGATAGAAAAGCTCACCGGTAGGCTAAAGGTGGCAGATGAATCTTCCTACTTGACTCTTGGCACATGCAAGCTCCTGCTCACGAAAGAGGAGTGGCATGTGCGCCATAATAGCCACCCCCTGACGGAGCCAACAACAACAACGCCAACCGGGGCCACGGCGGCGACCATGGATGTGGCAGAGGCCATGGACACGGAAACCGCGGTGGCAGCAAGGCGGTGCCCACCGACAAGAGTCACTACTGCCACAAGCTGGGCCACTGGGCTTGGGAGTGCCATACCTGGATCAAGGAGGAGGCCCACCTCGTCCAGGAAGATGTGCCTGATCCAGGGCTATTGATGGCCATGGTGGTCAAAAGCACTACTATGATAGCCGAAACCGAGGGCTCTAGCACTGCCACCGGTTGAAATCGCTGCCACAATAGCAGTGGCGAACATCCCCAATGCGGTGGCGTCACAAGGGATGCAGATGTACCTCAACAAGGAGTGCGCCCATGTCGAGCTACAAGAGGGAGGAGAAGAAACCAACGAGTCCTGGTTCCTGGACACAATAGAGGAGCCTCAAATCACATGACCGATGACTCATCCTCTTTTGCCAAGCTTGGCAAGAGCATCTCCGGCACGGTGAATTTCGACGATGGCTCCCTTGTCGATATCCAGGGCAAGGGCACGGTCCTGTTCGGGGTCGCCGGTGGGCAACACTACGCATTCACATGCATGTACTGGATCCCGCGCCTCTGTAGCAATGTGGTGAGCATAGGGCAACTCGATGAGATCGCGTGCCCCATGCACGTTGGGAACGGCTACATGATCATGCAGGACGGACAAGACCAGATAATTTCCAAGGCGCCAAGGGCATGGAACCACTTGTACATCATGCACATCCGAATTGTGAGGCCGATGTGTCTGCTAGTGCATGCCAGCAAGGACGCGTGGATCTTGCAGACAAGGTTTAGAAATCAGCATTTCCAAGGGATCAAGTGGTTTCCCGGTAGAGCATGGTGCGCAGCATGCCTCAGATAAACCACACCGAGCAGCTGTTTGACACTTTCCTTGCCGAGAAACAGAAGAGGTCTCTGTTCCCACAAGCAACAAACTTCAGGGTGGCGGAGCCACTCAAGCTGGTTCACACTACAAATTTTGTCTATGCAGTGACAAAAACCCTGGCGACGAAACAGGAAATCGCCTAAAATCAATTTTTGTGGCAGTCCACCATCATGAGGTGTTTCCCTCCCAGGGTCAACTTTGGCGATGTTCTCGCCTGATTTTCGGCGACGCTTTTGGGCATCACCATGCGCGTCCATTTTCTGGGACGATTCGTAGTGTCACTGAAAATGTTTGGTGTCACAAAAAATGGTTGGCATGTTAGAAAAATGATTTAAAAAATGGCGTGTTGGTATTCCGAAGGTAGTACCTTATAATTTCTGCCATGGTAGAGTTTATACATATTAGAATCAAACTTTCAGGGGTTAGGGTTCAGATTCTTGTATCGAAATCCATTGATCATTTTTCTGTACGTACTCATTGAAGTGAACTATGAGAGCACGAATGGGAAAATATGATCACATAGAAATATATTGTGTTAAAAGTTGCAAAATTCACTTCAAATAGTGTGCCTCGACAACAAAGGGACTACCAAGTTAGGTGGCAGTACTAAAAATAATAAAAATGTCTTCGAACAAAAATAATAATTATCAAAACTAATTAAAACAAGGTCTTCAAAATTATTTTATATGACGTGACAGGGCCTGATGCGGAGCATCGTATGGTCAGCCCCATGGACATTCCATCCTCACCACGAACACCAAGTGGACCAATGACGATAGCCCATGCACGTGCAACCAAAATTGAGGTTACCTATTTCCTCTTTGAGCTCTCTTTCAATTCACATGAGACATGGCTTCTACCTAAAGAGGAGAATTTATGCATGCTTAGGTATAGAGGAGAAGATCATGAGGAAGCAAGAAGGGATCTTGAAGTACACATGGAGTCCCAAGGAGGAAGAGGGACCCCAAGACGCAGAAGACCGGATGCCCGGCCTCCTAGCATTCCTCCCCCTCCTGGCTTGCAATGCTCATTTGGTCGATCTCATCGTACCGTGGGTGGTGCTCCCACTGATATGTCCATTTTACATGCCCCTACTTCCTATGTTCTACTCAGTTTTCACCTGCCCATCTAAGTGTGCTCACTTTTGCCCTCCTCCACTCGCCCATGCCTCACAAAAGGTCAAACGGTGCTGGGCTGTCTGGTCAAAGCTATTGACCGTTACTTCGCAAGTGCTGACGCATGGGGCCGACCTGAGATGATGACATGTGGGACCGATTGGTGCTGATGCGTGGGGCCGACCTAACATGATGATATGTGGGACCGGTTGGTGCTGACGTGTGGGGCTAACCTGAGATGCTGACATGTGGGACTGGTTGATGGACGGCCGGTGCTAACGCATTTGTCTAAAAAAAGGGGGACGAAATATCTCCCTCTCATTTTGCATCCCTCACGGCCCAAGCAACCCACCTCCACCTCCCCATCCCCACCCCAAATCCCGCGGCCGCCGGCAGCGATGTCGACGGCTACGGAGGTGCTCTGCGCCGGTGACGTTGTCTTACTGGAGAAGTGCAAGGAGATCTCCTCTTGGTTTCCTAGCATGCAAGCTCTGGCGGAGCATGCGTTGCAATTGTTGAGAGATGCGACGCCGGATGTGATCCGATGGATGATTCTAGATCCAGTCAATGGGGTGACTTTGTCGGCCCCGTGGAACCCAGGGTATTCAGGCCCGTCTGCCTTCAGCCCAGGGCGCGTTGCATGGCGGAGGCCCATTAGGTAGCCCACCAGCGGGCACCTCGAGCAAAACCCCTCATGAGGCCCTGGCCACCTCAGGACCCCTCCTCACAAAGCGAGAAAGTAAGACATCGGCTTCACCGAGAGCCTCGCGAGGCCCTCTCACGAAGTGGCTTCCCGAGGTTGCCTCCCAAGCCACCCTCCCGGAGGCATGCGAGGCGAGGGCTGTTCGGCTCGGCCGCGCCGTCTCATGTCCATCACGTGGGTGATGCGTGCGGTGACGAACGATGACAGAGGCTGTGCTAGTAGGTGCAGATGAAGAGGTTTTCCCCTTTTGTGCTAAGGGAGCAAGGCCAACAATCCAGTTCCCAAAGCAACCCCCAAAGGTTGCCTGGTCGGTGAAAGAAGACCAAGACGGCGGGCGTGCTTGGCGGAGGTCATCCTCGAGCCCACCGGCACGTCATGGATGGTCGCTTTGCAGGCGAAGACCGTCTTTTCGTCAGGATAGACTGCGCCCCTGTCCCCCTTCAAACTTGCCGTTGTATGGCAACCCTTCATGCCAATGTTTTTGGGGGAAGAGGACCAAGGAAGATATAAAAGGAGGGCAGGGTGCCGCTGTAGAGGGGATTGACTCATCCACCCAAATCCTCGTACTCTCTCTCTCTCTCTCTCGCACTAGAGAAATAACAACCAAGCAGGAGTAGGGTTTTACACCACATGGTGGCCTGAACCTGGGTAAACCGTTGTGTCACCAGTCTGCTTCCGCTAGCATGTTCTCGCCATAGCTTCGCCGTTGTTTAGCTGAGGAAGAGGGCGAGGTGGTAAGAACGAGCTCACCCCAGTGTTCGAACCTTTGGGGGTCCCCGGAGCCTGACTACCAACATTTGGCGCGCCAGGTAGGAGTGCGCTACTGCTTTCCACTCTACCCTCCACTCCACTAGCTTCATGGCCGACGCTTGTCGGCGTTCTGTGAACGGGGGTCCCCAGACTTGCCTGCCTGCGGCCTGCGGTGTGGCTCAAAGGGGCCCAACATGGCCCATCTTCATCAACACATACCCAAGACCCTCGCGAGGGGCCAAGCCTCGCAGGGCGAACGACACGGAGCTTCCTCAGGCACGGCCTCATCAGGCTGGCTCGTGAGGAGGCGGAGAGATCAAGGCGGGGTACCTCACGAGGTGTCCATGACGCAAGCCATGACGACCAAGGGCGCCAGGCGGGCGCCAGCCCGCGAAGTGTCCTCCCTTTCCTCTTTGGTGCAAAGGGAGCAAGCGCAGGCGGGAGGATCAAGCAAAGGCACCCATTTCGGTGCAACGAGACCAAGACCAGCTCCGCGACAAGGAGGAAATCACTGTGGAGCCCAAGCCAGCGTCATCACCAGAGCCTTTGGCAGGCGAGGACCAACTTTAGTCAGGATAAGTGTACCAGATGTTCCCCTTCAAAATGGCCAATGGTTGGCGCCCTTCCCGCTCAATATTTGGGGAGAGGCCCAGGGCCTTTGCCTATAAATAGGACTAGCCACCCCCGGGGTAGAGGCATCTAGAGACCGAGAAATCTAATCAGCTAGGATCCAGAGAGAAGGGTGACTGAACCCCTCTAGCAGTTCATCGCCCCAGCCAAGAACAGACCCTCGCAAGGCTGTTCTTCCTTGTATTGTTCATCATCAGCCCAAGAGGCAATCCACCACACCACCACATTGGAGTAGGGTATTACACCACATCGGTGGCCCGAACCAGTATAAACTCTGTGTATCTTGTGTTGTTCTTCTGGTAGCCTAGATCCTTGCGAGGCGGAGGGGTACATGTAGGTAGGAAGCGTAATCTCTGCGCGCACCCCAGAGTTTGAACCTTAAGGGTCTGCTGGAACCCGAAATCCGACATTTGGCGCGCCAGGTAGGGGTGCGCCGGAATTCGCTTCCACCGCCCCGTTCTTCTCCGACCATCGCGTCCATGTCTGACGCTCGTCGGGCCCGCGCCGAGCGCCGAGCCGCTCTCGCTTCCCGCGTCGCCCAGACGGCCCCTGTCGGCGAGCGTCCTCGCCGTTCCCCGTCGCCTGCCATCAACGCCGCCACCGGCCCAACGGGGAACGAGCAGAAGCGTTGTCTCAGCATCCTTCCGTGCGGCGAGACGGCCGCACCGCTACTCCCTCGCTCACCCTGGCTGGTTCTTCGTCCCGCGCGCTCCGCGTGCCCTTGGAGGCTTGAGCTGCGCTCAGCGCGGCAAACGAGCTCCTGCGCTACCGTCCCGTCGATGATGTCTACGAAGAGTGGCTCGACCGCGTCGCCGAGCTCGTCCGCGCCACGGGGGGCTCGCCTGCACCGTCCGTTCCACTGCACCACAACCCGCCCCGCGCGGGCGACGAAGCTCTGGGGGCGCCCCAGCCGCCTCCTCACCAAGAAGACGCCTCGACTGCGAGGCGCGTGGCCCCCGGCCGGAACCCGCTTCGCCAGGCACCAGCGCGGCAAGAACAGAGTTGCCAAGAAGTCCCTCGCCCGCAAGAAGCCGCCTGGGCGCTCCATGCTCCGGCGCGTCGCGGCCACGCTCCTGCTCCCGCACGTCAAGACCCCGCGCTACTCCCAGCTGCAGCGCACGGGGACCTGCAAGACCAAGCTCTCCGTCACCCAAGGCCTCCCGTGGCCATGGTGGGCTGTCGCGCCTTCACCACCGAGCTGCGCAGCGTCGCGTGGACCAGCAAGTTCAAGCCAGACTTGCATCCTCGCTACGACGGCACGGCCGACCCTGCGGAGTTCCTCCAGCTCTATGAGCTGGGCATCGAAGCTGCCAACGGAGACGAGAAGGTCATGGCGAACTGGTTCCCCATGGCACTCAAGGACGAAGCCCGCACCTGGCTCCTGAACCTGTCCCCAGGCACGATCTCCTCCTCGGAGGAGATGCGCACCCGCTTCATCGCCAACTTCCAAGGTACTCGCGACCGGCCACCCGCCGTGAGCGACATGCGCCGCATCAAGCAACAACCCAAAGAGACCTGCAAAAGTACATCCAGCGCTTCAACAGCGCACGCCTCAAGATTCCCAGGGTGTCCGAGGAGGCCATCATCTCAGCCTTCTCCGACGGCGTGCGCGACGTCAAGATGAAGGAGGAGCTGGCGATGCATGAAGACCTGTGCACTTCCTTGGAGCCGTTCAACTTGGCGACCAAGTCCGCCAGGGCTGAGGAAGGGCGTCTCTCCCTCCTCGAGCTGCCTGCCGCAGACCCAGAAGAGAAGAAGTCCAAGGCCAAGCATGTGAAGCGCAAGGGGGCTGCCGTGCTCGCGGTGGAACCGGACACCAAGTGGGGCAGAAATCAGCCCGAATCTTCCAAGGGCAGTCGGTACTGTGTGTAAAATGACCTCCACACCCACAACACCAACGAATGCCAAGAGCTCCGAGCCGTGCGGGAAGGAAGGATCGGCCATCGCCTCGACCGCGTCGACCGGGGCTACGGTCGAGGAGGAGGAAGAAACGCAGGACGCTAGGAAGACCGCGGCCCGCGCCAAGGGTCGCGCGATCGACCTCGCGAGGACCGCTGGCAAGACCCGCCTCGCGAGGGAGACTGGAGGGATCAGCCTCCCGAGGATCGCCCGCAAGGTAACGCAGGCCTCCCTCCACTGCCGCCTCAGCCAAGGAGAAACGAGGACCGCCATCAAGACGAAGGGGCTGGGGGCTTCCAGGAGCCACGCGCAATCGCCTGCATCCTGGGCGGAGCTCAAGCCCCAGCCTCTCAGCGTATCTTCAAGCAGTTCGCCCGCGAAGTGAATGCAGTCCTCCCCAAGCTCGAAGCCACACGCCCTCTCAGGTGGTCATCATGCGCCATCACGTTCATCTCAGCAGATCAGCTCAAGTGTGCAGCCACAGCCGGAGTCCTCCCGATGCTTTGTTCCCCAATCATCAGCAACGTGGTGGTCACCAGGACCCTCATCGATGGCGGGGCAGGGCTCAACGTCCTGTCCGTGGAAACATTCAACAATCTCCAAGTGCCCTAAAACCAGCTTCAGCCAACCAAGCCTTTCTCCGGAGTTACTCACGGCTCCACGGTCCCGATCGGGCAGGTCCGCCTCCCTGTCACATTTGAGCACGCAACAACTACCGCACCGAGCTCATCGACTTCGACGTCGCTCACATTCGCCTGCCGTACAACGCCATCCTTGGTTACCCGGCGCTGGCCAAGTTCATGGCCGTGACTCACCACGGCTACAACGTCCTCAAGATTCCAGGGAGTGGCGGAGTCATCACGGTGCCCTATGAGGAGAAGGACGCGGTGTGTTCCCTGAAACGAGCTTTTCAGGCCGCATCATTGGAAGACCCGGATCGCGGAAGGAGGGGGCTTCCCGAGACCACCCCCAAGAAGAAGAAGACATCGTCAGGACCGGCCCCTCAGGGCCCGTACCTGCCCAGGGGAACCTCCTTCCATCGCATAGGAAAGCGCGCCCAGCGCCCTCCTCAGGCAGGGCTGGGGGGCTCTCCCCTGGAGGGCCACCGACCTGGCTAAGGTCACGAGGGAGGCGCTTGGGCACCACGTGGAGGCGTGTTTCGAAGCACGTTTCCCTGAAGAAGGATTAAGGCAAGGGGAGCCAGACCCTCAGGAGTTCGTCAGCAAGGCCGTTCAAGAGCTACAGGAGTCAAGAGTCATGAGAGGCGACCGCCGCCTACCAGCTGTGGTTCCCCATCTAGGCGAGGATGGTGGGCTGCGCGTCTGCGTCGACGTACCAGGGCTCAATCGAGTCGCCACTCTGGAGCGCCTCTGGCCCTCGCGAGTGGGGCGCTGCGAAGGTCCACCCCACAGCTACGTTCGCATGCCTTACGGCTTGCCGAACGCGGCTGCCACATACCAGCGCCTCATGAGGGGCATCATGGAAGCTCAAGAGGCCAGGCGTTCCGCAGCCCTGGCGGAGATGGAGATGGTCCGCGAGGAGCCACCAGCGCCTCCGGAGCCTCCCGAGGCCCCAGGGCCTAGGGGCTCGTGAGGATCGGCTTCTGCAGCCCACCGAGTCTGCTGCACCAACACTCGTTCGTCCTCAACATCATCAGGTGACATCTTTTAAGTCTCATTTCCAGCTGGGAGCGCCCCCCAGGGCTGCATTATTCCCAGGCCGCGTGGGTCCGTCCCTGCGGCACGTATCCCTTTTATTTTCATGTTGTTAGCTTACTCTGTTGGGGCGCCCCTCGGGCTGCATCATCCCCAAGCCGCTCGGGCCAGACCCAGCGACATGTATCCCTTTTACGTTTATGTATGGCTATGCGTTTGGTCCACCATGCTTGATTATTCGTTGCCGGTCCACGGCACCTTTTCTTCTCCATGTCGACCACTTGCGCGTTAAGGGGGGGGGTACCTGAGCATCGCGACTCAGGGCTCTTACTGGCTCTCCAGCCCTCACCCTCTAGCCTTGACCACGGCATCACGACCTGGCATACCAGCGACGGCTGAGACCAGCTCGAGGGCCGGGACCCGAGGACGTAGAGTGCCGGCATCTAACCAAACTTGCACGAACACATCACAAGATAAGGCCCAGTGCCAGGCACAACCCGCCTAGAGGTAGGGCCCCGTGAGTCCCGCGCTGGCTCACGAGTGCCCAGATACACCTCACCAGGCCCTATCGTGCCAGCCACGTGTCAGGGCGGGGCTGTACACGCCCCGGGGGCTCCTCCCGGAGGGGAGCCCCCTCCCACGTACCAGTGGAAGCACCATGCTCCGCGCTGGCTGACGACACTGCCGAGGAGCGGCTATGCCCGTACACATACAGAAGCGTTATGCTCCGCGCTGGTGATAAACAACTGAGGGTGGCCCCCGGGCCGCATCAACCTCAGGGAGCCCAGAGCTCAGTGTCTAGCCTCACCGCAACGCCTCCCCCCGGGAGTGCCACGCGAGGGGGCTGGGCACGGGGGCTGCGCCTGGGTCACGCCCAGACGCACGCCACCCAGCCAGGCCCCCCGGGCCTGGTTCGTCGTGCGTCTCTCCCCGAGCGGAGCCAAGGTACGAAGGCCGTTTGAGCATCAATGGGGACTCCTGAGCATCGTGACTCAGGAGCCTAACTGGTCCCGTAGCCCCTCACTCCTTAGTTCCGAAAGGCTAATGCTGGGTGAGGTACGCGCGGGGCCGGGCTCTGCAGACGTAGAACGGTAGATCCACCCACATCTCACCTCCCTACTTGCTGTTCAGGCGCCAAGGGGGTTCTCCTGAGCATCGCGACTAAGGAGCCTAACTGGTCCTGTAGCCCCTCACTCCTTAGCTCCGAAAGGCTAATGCTGGGTGAGGTACGCGAGGGGCCGGGCTCTGCCGGCGTAGAACATAAGCAAGTAGGAAGGAAAAACGTAAACATCAAGGATCTCCTCCCTACTTGCTGTTCGTGCGCCAAGGGGGACTCCTGAGCATCGCAACTCAGGAGCCTAACTTGTCACGTAGCCCCTCACTCCTTTGGTCCCGTCCTGGTTTCCGGTCGGGGCTAATGCTAGGTGAGGTACGCGCGGGGCCGGGCTTTGCCGGCGTAGAACGTAAGCAAGTAGGAAGGAAAAGCATGAATTCAAGGAATTTAAAAGCAAATATTACAGTCCACACTATTATCTCAACGCCAAACGCAAGTTTAAACGCCTCCCCGAGGCATGATACATGTGCAGGAATTAAAAGCAGAACATGAGCCGCAGTAGAGTCACTTGTCGGCGGTGGAGCAGTGCGGAGGGGCGTCACCTCATGGAGCAGCAGGGTCGGCAGCGCCTGGCTTCGGCTTGGTGCTGAAGGCCCGAAACTTCCCCAGCAGAGCCTCCGCGCGACCCTTCATGGCCTCGGCAGCGGCGGCGGCACGCTCGCCGCTCACTGGCTCCAGCAGGCTGTCGAGGTCGACGTTGGGGTCACGAAGGTGGATGTGGGTGAAGACCCGCGTCAGCGCTGCAGAAGACAGGACACGCGCCTCGGCCTCGTCCATGGGGCCAAGGCCAAGGGCGACATCCTCAAGAGCACGAACCAGGAAGGGAAGCAGCTTGGCGGGGCCGTCCTCGGCGCCAGCTAGCGGGCTCTCCAGGCCGCTGGTGTAGAGCATCTTCAGCGAAGCACGAGCCTTCGCCTCCATGTCTGCGAAGGCCACGCGGTCCTCGGCAAGAACCTGAGCCTTGTCATCCAACTCGACCTTCCTCGCCCCCAACTCCTGCTCCAGCACGCGTAGGCGATCGCGGCGTTTCTTGAGCTTGGCCTCCCGAGCCTCGACGGCCGCCTCACGAGCCTTCACGCCTTCTTCTTGCTCTTGGCGAAGGCGGGCGTCTTTCACGAGCTGGCCCCGCAGGCCTTGCAGCTTGTCCCCCAGCACCTTGCAACGACCACGGACGTCGGTCGCCTCCCCCTGGGCCGCGTCACGAGCAGCCTTCGCCTCAAGGGCGGCCTGCCTCTCCTCATCGCAAGCCGTTGAGGCCTGGACCAGCGCCGCCTGAACCGAAGCGTCGGAGCAAATCCATCCTGAAGTTAGCTCCAAGCGCCCGACCACCAAGCGAGGGTCGGCGCCAAGAAGATCCTGCCGGAGCCGGTCCAGCTCGGCAGCGACACGATCCAGAACGGCGGGAGGAGTCGGAGAGACAGCAGTTGGTGGTGGAGGAGGAGAAGGCGGCGGCACGAGCAAAACATCCTGAGGCGGAGTCTGTTGTGCCCCAACGGTTATGGTGGCGGCAGCAGGCAAAGGCACCTCGGGAGTCACTTGGGGCATGGGGGCTGAGCTCGCCCCAGCCAGCTCAGCCAGGCCTCGCGAGGACGATCGGGCAGGAGAGGCCCGTGCGTTGCAGTCGCCTTCCTCCGCAGGCAGAGGCGCTGCCGTAGATGGAACCTCAGGAGCCCCGTTCAGCTTCTTCACCGCGGGCGCCAGCCTATCCAAGAGACGCGGACGTCAAGCCTCAGCAGCAAAACAAGAAACAAAGACAAGAGTCAAGCACTTACGGGTCATCGACGGTGAGCTCAGGCAGCCTTCGGCCAAACTTGAAGCCTGACAGCCAGCTGGAAGGGTCAACCTCGGAAGCGGAAGGCGCGTCTGCGGACCGCCTCGGGGCCGGGGCAGGCCCGCGGGAGATCAGCCCGGTCCTGTCCTTCTTCGGGATCGGGGGCGAGCTCCCTCTGCCCAGCACGTCATCATCCTCGTCATTGTCGCTCGGAGAGAGGAGGAGAGCGCGGGACCTGCGCCGAGAGAGGGGAGCCCTTGACTCTCCATCAGTCGCCTCGGAGTCAGGCCCTTTCTCCCGCTCCCCTCTGCCCTCCTCGTCGCTGGAGTCATCGGAGGACACGTCCACCGGACCCACGGGAGCCTCCACAGGCACGGGCCCGTCCCCATTGAAGACAGGCATGGACTCCACCACCTGCTCCCAGTCGTCGCGGAGGAATAAGGGCGTAGGAGGGCCCTCCAACCTCGCCACATCGACCCCAACCAGAGATTGGAGCACCGTGGCCAGATCTCCGTCACCCAAGGCCGCGGACTCGGATGAGGCCTCCACATCGGAGGTGAGTACTACCGAAGCGGAGCCAGCTGGTGCTCCAGGAATTCCCTCAGCAGCGACGCGCCGGTCAGCTTCGCCGCCGCCATGCTGGCCGGCCTCAGATCCTCGTCCATCTTCTCCAACACCGGCTTCGCACGGGGGTTCGTGAGTTCCGCTCGACCCCAATCACCGGAGCTCGTGGGCAGCTCCGTGGGCAAGATCAGCCGAGGGTGAACGCGCCCAGCATCTGCCAAGACCCATTTGCTCCTGAAGCCCTCAATCCTTTTCCCGGGCTTCAAAATGGCAATGGCGCCACCGTATGCGATGAAGCTTGCGCACGCAGAAGGAGAACCGTGAGAGACCCGGAGGGAGAAGTAGTGGCGCAGCAAGGCCACTGAGGGCTGCACCCCTACGTGAGCCTCGCAGTAATAGGCGAAGATTGCTAGGAGAAGGACGGAGTTGGGATGGAGATGCAGAGCCTGTAAGTTGTAATGGCGGAGGACAGACAAGAAGAACTCGGAGAAGGGAGGCACTAGGCCAGCAGCAATGGACAGAGAAGAGCGGATAAAAGGTGCTCCCTCGGCCCTCAGGGGTAGCGGAGCCGGCCTTGAACACCCTCGCCCCGTCGATGCCCTACGCTGCCGCCATCCGGCGCAGCCGTGGCGAGGATCGCCTCCGACACGTTTGGCGACTCTAAGGCAGACGAGTACCAAGCTCCGGCCGGGGACTGATGAGGCGCCATGGCTTCTAGGTCACGCGGTCGAAGTAGATCTGGAGATTTGGAGGAAGGAAGGAGAGGCGCAAGAAAGGGGATCTGAGCAGCAACCGGAGAAAGCAAAAAGCAAAACCTGGGCAGATGCCACTCCTTTATCAACTCGCGCGGTTGCGGAGACGCCCACGTCCAATCAACCGCCACGTGGCGCCCAAGGCCGCAGGCTGTTAGGGCCCGCGGCGCTTTGCCCTTGCCCTTTCGCCTCTCTGCACGGCCAAGTCCGGGCGCGCCTTGGGCCCGGGGGCTACTTTCGGCGTTCTGGGAACGAGGGTACCCAGACTTGCCTGCCTGCGGCCTGCGGCGTGGCTCAAAGGGGCCCCAGCACGACCCATCTTCATCAACATAGACCCAAGACCCTCGCGAGGGGCCAAGCCTCGCGGGGCGGACGACACGGAGCTTCCTCAGGAGCGGCCTCATCAGGTTGGCTCGTGAGGAGGTGGATAGATCAAGGCGGGGTACCTCACGAGGTGTCCATGACGCAAGCCATGACGACCAAGGGCGCCAGGCGGGCGCCAGCCCGCGCAGTGTCCTCCCTTTCCTCTTTGGTGCAAAGGGAGCAAGCGCAGGCAGGAGGATCAAGCAAAGGCACCCATTTCGGTGCAACGAGACCAAGACCAGCTCCGCAACAAGGAGGAAATCACTGTGGAGCCCAAGCCAGCGTCATCACCAGAGCCTTTGGCAGGCAAGGACCAACTTTAGTCAGGATAAGTGTACCAGATGTTCCCCTTCAAAATGGCCAATTGTTGGCGCCCTTCCCGCTCAATACTTGGGGAGAGGCCCAGGGCCTTTGCCTATAAATAGGACTAGCCACCCCCGGGGTAGAGGCATCTAGAGACCGAGAAATCTAATCAACTAGGATCCAGAGAGAAGGGTGACTGAACCCCTCTAGCAGTTCATCGCCCCAGCCAAGAACAGACCCTCGCGAGGTTGTTCTTCCTTGTATTGTTCATCATCAGCCCAAGAGGCAATCCACCACACCACCACACTAGAGTAGGGTATTACACCACATCGGTGGCCCGAACCAGTATAAACTCTGTGTCTCTTGTGTTGTTCTTTTGGTAGCCTAGATCCTTGCGAGGTGGAGGGGTACAGGTAGGTAGGAAGCGTAATCTCCACGCGCACCCCAGAGTTTGAACCTTAAGGGTCTGCAGGAACCCGAAATCCGACAATGCTCGCCGCAAGCGCGCTGAGCGCAGGGAGGGTCGCGTGGCCCAGATGGAGCAGATGGCCCGTGGTAACCACAACCGCCTTGTCGAGGCCACAGCCGCTGCCGCCACCGACCCTGCTACCCGTAAGTAGCAGGACTCCTTCCTACACCCCTGCGTGCAAGCAGACGGCCGCACCTCCATGACATCTACCTCCCTTGGTCTCCGTGGGCTGCCGAACATGTAGGTCGCGCTACTCATGGCGCGTGAGATGCTTTGCTACCATCCAGCAGATGATGGATATGATGTCTGGCTTGGTCACATCACCGAGCTCGTCGACGCCATCGAGGACGCTCTGGCATCTTCCCACTCGCTCTGCCCTTCGTCGTCTTACGTGGGGGACGTAGTGCATGGCGCTCCCCTACTACCTCCTCTGCGCGACAAGGTCGCCTGGCCCCGGCGCGACACGCGGGCGCGTGATCCATCCAACGGGCGTCCCCACCGGGCCGAGACAAGGCCATCTGCCAGATCATCCGCCACGCGCCGCCAGATGCACATGTGCTTCTCGAGCAACAACACCAGCGCCTAGACCGGACGGTCCAGGAGGGCGTGGCGGCAGGGTGCCAGAACCACACCACTCTCGTCCATGATGTTCCCTCGAGTGATGTAGGCTGCCGAGCCTTCACCCACGAGTTGCGTCGGGTGGTCTAGCCCATGAAGTTTAAGCCGGAGCTACCCCCGCGGTACGACGGCACCCCCAACCCCGCAAAGTTCCTTCAGCTCTATGCGCTGAGCATCGAGGCGGTCAACGGCGATGACAAAGTCATGGCGAACTAGTTCCCCATGGCCCTCAAGGACGACCTGCACTCCTAGATCATGAACCTTACTAAGGCGTCGATCTCTTCGTGGAGCAAGCTCTATAGCCAGTTCGTCGCCAACTTCAAGGGCATGCACGACCGCTCCCTCACCATCAGCGACCCGCGGCAGCGCCCCGACGAGACCCTCCGCAAGTACATCCAGTGCTTTAGCCAGGTGCGCAACAAGATTCCGCGTGCCTCCGACGCGGACGTCACCTCTGCTTTCTCGACTGGCGTCACAGATGTCAGGATGTGCGAGAAGCTCGCCATCAATGACGAGTTGGACTTGGTGCTTGAGCTGTTCGACCTCGCCGACAAGTGCTCCAAGGCTGAAGAAGGTCACCTCTTCGTCCACAACGACTCCGACGTGACACCCAACGTTGCCAAGGCCAAGAGCAAGGACGTCAATCACAAGGGCCCTGCCATGCTTGCGGCGGAGCCCGGGCAGAAGCACGGCCGTGACTGCTACGAGCCCGGGAAGGACACCCGCCCGCTTTGCGTCTACTACAATGCGCGCTCGCACATCACTGAAGACTGCTAGGAGCTCAAGCTGCTCCGTGATAAGCGCTTGGGCCGCCGAGGCGACGGTGGTGACCGCGGTGTCGGTCGTGGAGGTGGCTGTGGTGGAAAATGCTAGGACAGCCGCAACGGCAACAACAACTTCCGCTAGGGTTGGCGCGACGAGCCTCGTGAGGCGGCCTGGCGCGACCAGCCTTGTGAGGCAAATCCTCAGGCCAACACACTCTTTCGCCATTGCCACTGCCACCTCAAAGGAACGATGTCAACCAGCTTGACAAGGACGTTGGGGGCTACCAGGAGCCTCGCGCGGTTGCCTGCATCCTCGGCGGAGCTTAGGATCCCGCATCCAACCGCCACTTCAAGCAATTATCTCGTGAGGTGAATGATGACCCACAAGTATAGAGGATCAATCATAGTCCTTTCGATAAGTAAGAGTGTCGAACCCAACGAGGAGCAGAAGGAAATGATAAGTGATTTTCAGCAAGGTAATTTCTGCAAGCACTGAAATTGTCGGTAACGAGTAGTTTGATATCAAGATAATTTGTAACAAGCAAGTAACGGTTATGGTAAATAAAGTGCAGCCAGGTAGCCCAATCCTTTTGTGGCAAAGGACAAGCCAATGCGGTTTCTTATAATAGGCAAATCATTCTTGAGGGTACACGGCAATTTCATCTAGTCACTTTCACCATGTTGGTTCGATTCGTGTTCGCTACTTTGATAATTTGATATGTAGGTGGACCGGTGCTTAGGTGCTCTTCTTACTTGAACAAACCTCCTACTTATGATTAACCCCCTCGCAAGCATCCGCAACTATGAGAAAAGTATTAAGATAAAATCTAACCATAGCATTAAACTTTTGGATCCAAATCGGCCCCTTACGAAGTAGCGCATAAACTAGGGTTTAAGCTTCTGTCACTCTAGCAACCCATCATCTAATAACTACTCCACAATGCATTCCCTTAGGCCTAAATATGGTGAGTGCCATGCAGTCGACGTTCACATGACACCACTAAGGGAATCACAACATACATATCATCAAAATATCGAACACATATCAAGTTCACATGATTACTTGCAACAAGATTTCTCACGTGACCTCAAGAACGAAAGTAACTACTCACAAATGATAATCATGCTCAAGATCGGAGGGGTATTAAATAGCATAATGGATCTGAACTTATAATCTTCCACCAAATAAACCATATAGTAATCAACTACAAGATGTAATCAACACTACTAGTCACCCACATGTACCAATCTGAGGTTCCGGTACAAAGATTGAACACAAGAGACGAACTAGGGTTTGAGAGGAGATGGTTCTGTTGAAGATGTTGATGGAGATTGCCCTCCCAAAGATGAGATGGTTGTTGGTGATGACGGTGATGATGATTTCCCCCTCCGGGAGGGAAGTTCCCCTAGCGGAATCGCTCCGTCGGAGGGCAAAAGTGCTCCTGCCCAAGTTCCGCCTCGAGATGCGCTCCATCTAGAAAGTGCTCTCCATATTTTTTTTCTAGGTCAAAATGACTTATATAGTATAAGAGGGGCACCGGAGGTGGTCCGAGGAGGGCACAACCCACCAGGGCGCGCCTAGGTGGGTTGTGCCCACCTGGTGGGCCTCTTCCGATAGTTGCTCCAGTATTTTTCTTTTATTCCAAACAATTCTCCATGATGTTTAAACTCATTTGGAGATGTTCAGAATAGGTAACTCTGACGTAGCTTTTTCAGGTCCAGAATTCCAGCTGCCGGTATTCTCCCTCTTTATGTAAACCTTGCATATTATGAGAGAAAAGGCATTAGAATTACTCCAAAAAGCATTATTATGCATAAAAACATAGTAAATAACAGTAGGTAAACAGGATGCAAAATGGGCGTATCAACTCCCCCAAGCTTAGACCTCGCTTGTCCTCAAGCGAAAAACCAAAATTGAAAAACATTTCCACATGCTTAGAGAGAGAGAGAGAGGTGTCGATAAAAACAAAATACGGACATGGAACCATCATGCATATTATTTTAACATCAACAAACTTTGTCATAGGACTTTTACCACATAACTTTTATCATAAACTTCTCATGAACAAGTAACAATTCATCACAACATCGAAGTATACAACATAAACTCAATTGAAAACCAACAAACTATGTTCTTAGTCAACTTTGCAACTACAATTCATCATCTTTTCAGGAAGGGTCACGTATCGGAGCCTTTTGGCAAGTCCATGTACTCAACCATCATATAGTCTTCTATGATTGCTAACACTGACCGCATACCCATGAGCAAAAAGTTTCAACTATACACATAGGAAGATAGTGGCTTATATTTTCGCCTCCCAACATATTCACCTCAAGGGTGATGTCAACAATAATAATTCATGCTCACTCATATCCAACTGGATATATGTGCCTAGATCTTTCCTCACCACATGATGCTTGCAAAAGAGAAAATAAAAAGGAATAGGGAAGAATAATTTGACTCTTGCATAAAAGTAAAAGATAGGCCCTTCGTAGAGGGAAGCAGAGATTGTCGTGCGCTTTTTGGTTTGTATGCTCAATCTCTTAGTGCAAAAGAACGTCATGTTGTATTGCCCCTTATGATAGCAACCTTTATTATGCTTTCTGTCTCCTTTATTATTTCGCCATCACAAGTTCGTACAATGCTCTATTTTCTCTTACACTAAATGATCCAATACATTTAGAAGCAATTTTTATTGCCTTATTGCACCGATGACAACTTACTTGAAGGATCTTACTCAATCCATAGGTAGGTATGGTGGACTCTAAAAATAAGATTTGGGTTTAAGGGTTTTTGGATGCACAAGTAGTATCTCTACTTAGTGCGGAATTTTTGGCTAGCAAAGATAGGGGCAAGCACCACATGTTAAAGGATCTATGACAATATAACTTGTATGTGAATAAGAACAAGCACAAATCATTATGTTGTCCTCCTTGTCCAACGTCAACAAATTTGGCATAAAATATTTTGATGGGGGCTCACAATCATAAAAGATGTCCAAGATAGTGTATTTGCATGTGAATCTTATCTTCCCTTATTAATTCTTTCATGAATTGCATCATTGACCAATGCTATGTTTGTCAATCTCCAATAAATTATACCACTTATACTTTTCCTTATGTGATATCATTACTTACCATAAGATTAGCATATGATCTTCTCATTATTGTTTTTCTTTATTTTGATTGAAACATAAAAGTGAAAAAAAACAAAACTTGAACTGAACTTTATTATATATCTCGCACACGATTACAAAGATGGATCACTAAGCAAAACACTCAAAAAGGATTGAACTAAGCTTTTATTCAACTGATTCAAAAGATAACTAAAGATCGAACGATGATAAATAAGGGCAAAGAGGTGGTATGATACAATACCGGGGCACCTGCCCCAAGCTTGGCACAAGCCAAGGGGAGTGCCCATACCCGACACTCAAGTCTCCTTTGGTGGCACTAGTAGAAAAAGGGGCTTTCGTTCGGGCCTAGCCAGCCCATTAGTCCCGGTTCTTATATGAACCAGGACCAATGGGTGCATTCGTCCCGGTTCGTGAGCCCAGGTGGCCGGCCGGGGCCTCATGGGCTTTGGTCCCGGTTCGTCTGGACCCATTTGTCCCGGTTCTAGGCACGAACCGGGACCAATGGGCCTCGCTCCTGGCCCATAACCATTGGTCCTGGTTCCAGCCACAAACCGGGACAAATGAGTTGCATATATATAGCCCATCGCCGGCGAGCAAAGCACTCCACACTGCTCTGTTTTTTGCTGGCCGGCGAGGGAAGGGCATTTGGGTGCTCTAGCTCACCTCCTATGCACATGAGGTGTTCGATGAAATGTCCGAACCACACTAGTTAATATTTCTTCTCTCGAAACTCGACCTCCGAGCTCCATTTTCCCCGAGATTTTTCTAGGTTTAGCGGCCCGTCACGTCCCGTCCCCGTCTTCACCGCCGTCGATCGCCCGCGCCGATCTCGTCGCCGGCACCACCGTGGTGAGCCTCTTGTTCTTATCTTCTTTCTGAAAGAAAAAAAAAATTCTTACTTCATATAGATACTTGTCTAATTTTCTTACTTTTATTATTCCTTGTTATTATATAGTGCGATGGTTCTGGTATCCGCCCCCGTCGGCCCTCGTCCTATGTATGATTCGGATGTGGTATATATTATCTTTTTATAACTATTTGGTTCATTTATTGTTTATGACAATTATGCCGACCAACGTGACATAGATTTTGTTTATGTAGGATGTGGTTGAACCGGAAATTCCAACCGACCCTATTGTAGAGAGGTTAAATTTAGTTGAAGAAGAAAACAATTACTTGAAGGAAAAAAATAAAAAATATTGAGGAGGAGAAGATGATATTGTAGTTGCATGTTGCGGATGTCGTCGATGATCACAAGATCAAGATGGATGCAATGCGGTTGAAGTTTAGAAATATTAGAAAATATGCCATTCATACCGAGGCTTGGTATCATTATGCCGTTGGATCAATTGTTACCTTAGTTGTGATTATGATCGCATTTGTTGTTGCATTGAAAGGTTTTACATAGTTTCAATGTATGGTTTAACTAGATGCTCTGGAGAGCTATATGTTGTTCAATTTGAACTATGTATGTACTTTAGTTTTAATGTGATGATGAACTACTATTAATTTGGTCACTTATCTATCCATGTTCATTTGTAGTGCTTTTCAATTTCAGGGTCTTATAGCTGAAAAAAATGGGACAATTGGTTTTGTGCCCCTAGTTGTGTCCCCCTTGTCTGTTTTACCCCTATTTTGAGAAAGTCACCGGTTCTGTCCACACCACTTTGGAATTCTTTCGTTTTTGCCCTTCCATCACGAATCCGCTTGGTCAGCGCCATTTGACCACATACGACGCTCTGTTTTGGACCCTGCTTGCCCCCCGCTAGGACAGAACCCACTCGGGCCCATCTCACTCTCATCCCCACTCTCTCCCGTTCCCTACTCTCTCCCTGTTCCCACTCTCAAGAACCCTAGCTAGGAGGCGACGGCGGCGACAACGTTGACGACTGCGGTGCCCGCGGTGACTGCTGGAGATGGTGGACGACGGCGAAGGCAGCGGTGCCACCTGCGGCGACCGCGGCCGCAAGGCAAGGATGGTGGACGACGGCGACGGCAGCGGTGCCACGTACGGCGCCCGCGGCCGCAAGGCAAGAATGGTGGACGACGGCGACGACAGCGGTGCCACCTGCGGCGTCCGCGGCTGCAAGGCAAGGACACGGTCGCAGACAACATTAGGGTAAGTCCCCCCATCCCAGATCTGATGTTTCTTCCTCCCCTAGATCCCAGATCTGTTGTTGTATGTTGATATCGTGCCCTGTTTGCATAGGATTGATCCGGCTAGAGCATTTAATATCAGTGTTAGAATGGAGACATGCACTTTAACTGCTGTTGGTACAGAAGGAAAAGAAACTGGCTTCACATTTCCATTAGTGGTGGACAACAACAGCACATTTGAGCAGTTTAGGGCAACAATATTTGCCAAATATCCATGGGGATTACATGATGCTGTTGAGCTAAGGTACTAGGATGTGTCGAAAGTTGCTTGGGTGCCTGTTCAGTCTGATAATGAGTTAGGTGTCATGTTTGCAAATAATGCACAAACCATGTCATGCAATCTGGAAATCAATGTTTTCATAGGCGTAGGCCCCCCTCTGGTTCAGAAAATAATTCAAACCCCCATGCTTCAAGGCCCTCTGGTTCTAAAGCATCTACAAAACATAGGACTAACACAAGGGGAACAAGTAGCAGTTGTAGGCCACTTACAACTCCAAGTGCAAATGCTCAGTTTGAGATGCTAGCTATGTCATGCTTTAATTTGAAGTTGTTTGATCATATGTGATACTTGCTATGTTATGCTTTAATTTGAAGTTGTTTGCTCATCTGCCAATATGAACCAAATTGTCGTCGTCGATGACAATTTGGTCATCTCTCTAGTCATCTGCTAATATGAACCAAATTGACTTTGACGACGACAATTTGGTCATCTCTCTAGTCATCTGCCAATAAGAACCAAATTGTCGTGGACGACGACAATTTGGTCATCTCCCTAGTCATCTGCCAATAAGAACCAAATTGTCGTCGATGACGACAATTTGGTCATCTCCCTAGTCATCTACCAACATGAACCAAACTGCAGAAATTTAGAACACCAAATAGCATTACATTAGGATTGGTACATTACAAAGTTCATCCATATCCTGCACTACAACAACAATAAACATATTTGCTTCACTTAGTGGCTTGATTCTGTGATAACACTGATAAAGCCACAACTACAACACATACAACAATTCCACTAAACAACACTGCCCAAACATTGAGCATCTCATCTCTCTCCTTCAGTTTCTTGTTCAAAGCACGGTTCTTCTTTGATAGCTCCATATTTTCCCTCTGCAATTTGTGAGACTTGATCCAGCTGCGTTCAATCTCTGCATGTAGATCTTCAAATGCAAGGGCCACACACAGTGGAGGAGGAGGGTCAACCCAAACCACCCACTTGCACTCATCTGGCAACTAATTAGATGAACAAAATTAGAAATTTCAAAATAACAACAACCTCCCAAATTGACAAGCAACTACTTACATCAAGAGGGCAACCCAAAAATCATTGGCCCGTGCTAGCCCCTCCCCAAGCCACCCGACGAGCAGGAACTAGGCCATGTCCAGGGCAACGGTTCTTAGATCTAGGCTCCAAGCCAGAAAATGATTTTTCTAGGTGATGGTACTCCGAGACGAGCTCCACAATCCCCATCCCATCGATCTAAATCAGAAGAAGAGCAAAAAAATCCCCAAATCAGAGAAACCCTAGAATGAGGGGGTCAAATGGTTGAAACCCTAGAAAATCCCCAAATCCCCACGGAGTGCTCCACTTACCTCTGCGGCAGTAGAACCAGCCGCCGTCGAGGAGTTTGACGACGGGAAGCTTGTCGTCCGCATCTTCTCCTCCCGCTCGGGCCTCTCCCATGGCGGCTATCGATCCCGTTCTTCACGAGCTCTCCCACTCTCTGTTTGTTTCTGCATGTGAGCTCGAGGAGGACGAAGGGGTATCGGGGCTGGGGACACAGGGGAAAAAATGTCCAAAACAGAGCGCCATATGTGGTCAAACGGCCCTGACCAAGCAGAGCCGTGACGGAAGGGCAAAAACGAAAGAATTCCAAAGTGGTGTGGACAGAATCGGTGACTTTCTCAAACTAGGGGTAAAACAGACGAGGGGGTCACAACTAGGGGCATAAATCAAATTGTCCCAAAAAAATTCAGTAAATGCACGAAAAATAACAAATGAAGTCAGAAAGGGTTGAAAATTGATGATGTGGCTTTGAATGGTGCATTTTGAACACAGAAAAACTATGGAGTTCAAATAAGTTCAAAAAAAATGAAATCCCTTTGTAACAGACGAGTTTCCGTATGAAACCCTGATACTTCGAAAGAGATTGTCCGTTTTGTACACGAAGTGCATCCAGTTTTTGCCGTAAGCCTCTCTACTTTCTTGCACATTCTATGTGGGTGAAATGATGATACCATGCCAACTTTCAACCTTTTCAGAGTTCATTTGTAGTGCTTTTCAATTTCAGGGTCTTATAGCTGAAAACAATCAGTAAATGCACGAAAAATAACAAATGAAGTCAGAAAGGGTTGAAAATTGATGATGTGGCTTTGAATGGTGCATTTTGAACACAGAAAAACTATGGAGTTCAAATAAGTTCAAAAATGAAATCCCTTTGTAACAAACGAGTTTCCGTATGAAACCCTGATACTTCGAAAGAGATTGTCCATTTTGTACACGAAGTGCATCCAGTTTTTGCCGTAAGCCTCTCTAGTTTCTTGCACATGCTATGTGGGTGAAATGATGATACCATGACAACTTTCAACCTTTTCGGAGCTCATTTGTAGTGCTTTTCAATTTCAGGGTCTTATTGCTGAAAAAATCAGTAAATGCATGAAAAATAACAAATGAAGTCAGAAAGGGTTGAAAATTGATGATGTGGGTTTGAATGGTGCATTTTGAACACAGAAAAACTATGGAGTTCAAATAAGTTCAACAAAATGAAATCCCTTTGTAACAGACGAGTTTCCGTATGAAACCCTGATACTTCGAAAGAGATTGTCCGTTTTGTACAC
Source organism: Aegilops umbellulata (assembly GCA_032464435.1). NCBI lineage: Eukaryota > Viridiplantae > Streptophyta > Magnoliopsida > Poales > Poaceae > Aegilops > Aegilops umbellulata. The sequence continues at coordinate 149,760,472 of CP136058.1, read as the reverse complement.
GAAGTGCATCCAGTTTTTGCCGTAAGCCTCTCTACTTTCTTTCACATTCTATGTGGGTGAAATGATGATACCATGCCAACTTTCAACCTTTTCAGAGTTCATTTGTAGTGCTTTTCAATTTCAGGGTCTTATAGCTGAAAAAAATCAGTAAATGCCCGAAAAATATCAAATGAAATCAGAAAGAGTTGAAAATAGATGATGTGGCTTTGAATGGTGCATTTTGAACACAGAAAAACTATAGGGTTCAAATAACTTCAAAAAAATGAAATCCCTTTGTAACAGACGAGTTTCTGTATGAAACCCTGATACTTCAAAAGAGATTGTCCGTTTTGTACACGAAGTGCATCCAGTTTTTGCCGTAAGCCTCTCTACTTTCTTGCACATTCTATGTGGGTGAAATGATGATACCATGGCAACTTTCAACCTTTTCAGAGTTCATTTGTAGTGCTTTTCAATTTCAGGGTCTTATTGCTGAAAAAATCAGTAAATGCATAAAAATAACAAATGAAGTCAGAAAGGGTTGAAAATTGATGATGTGGCTTTGAATGGTGCATTTTGAACACAGAAAAACTATGGAGTTCAAATAAGTTCAAAAAAAATGAAATCCCTTTGTAACAGACGAGTTTCCGTATGAAACCCTGATACTTCGAAAGAGATTGTCCGTTTTGTACACGAAGTGCATCCAGTTTTTGCCGTAAGCCTCTCTACTTTCTTGCACATTCTATGTGGGTGAAATGATGATACCATGCCAACTTTCAACCTTTTCAGAGTTCATTTGTAGTGCTTTTCAATTTCAGGGTCTTATAGCTGAAAAAAATCAGTAAATGCACGAAAAATATCAAATGAAGTCAGAAAGGGTTGAAAGTTGATGATGTGGCTTTGAATGGTGCATTTTGAACACAGAAAAACTATAGGGTTCAAATAAGTTCAAAAAAATGAAATCCCTTGGTAATAGACGAGTTTCCGTATGAAACCCTGATACTTCAAAAGAGATTGTCCGTTTTGTACACGAAGTGCATCCAGTTTTTGCCGTAAGCCTCTCTAATTTCTTGCACATTCTATGTGGGTGAAATGATGATACCATGGCAACTTTCAACCTTTTCAGAGTTCATTTGTAGTGCTTTTCAATTTCAGGGTCTTATTGTTGAAAAAAATCAGTAAATGCATGAAAAATAACAAATGAAGTCAGAAAGGGTTGAAAATTGATGATGTGGCTTTGAATGGTGCATTTTGAACACATAAAACTATGGAGTTCAAATAAGTTCAAAAAAATGAAATCCCTTTGTAACAGACGAGTTTCCGTATGAAACCCTGATACTTCGAAAGAGATTGTCCGTTTTGTACACGAAGTGCATCCAGTTTTTCCCGTAAGCCTGTCTACTTTCTTGCACATTCTATGTGGGTGAAATGATGATACCATGCCAACTTTCTACCTTTTCAGAGTTCATTTGTAGTGCTTTTCAATTTCAGGGTCTTATAGCTGAAAAAAAATCAGTAAATGCACGAAAAATAACAAATGAAGTCAGAAAGGGTTGAAAATTGATGATGTGGCTTTGAATGGTGCATTTTGAACACAGAAAAACTATGGAGTTCAAATAAGTTCAAAAAAAAAAATGAAATCCCTTTGTAACAGACGAGTTTCCGTATGAAACCCTGATACTTCGAAAGAGATTGTCCTTTTTGTACACGAAGTGCATCCAGTTTTTGCCGTAAGCCTCTCTAATTTCTTGCACATTCTATGTGGGTGAAATGATGATACCATGGCAACTTTCAACCTTTTCAGAGTTCATTTGTAGTGCTTTTCAATTTCAGGGTCTTATTGCTGAAAAAATCAGTAAATGCATGAAAAATAACAAATGAAGTCAGAAAGGGTTGAAAATTGATGATGTGGCTTTGAATGGTGCATTTTGAACACATAAAACTATGGAGTTCAAATAAGTTCAAAAAAATGAAATCCCTTTGTAACAGATGAGTTTTCGTATGAAACCCTGATACTTCGAAAGAGATTGTCCGTTTTGTACACGAAGTGCATCTAGTTTTTGCCGTAAGCCTCTCTACTTTCTTGCACATTCTATCTGGGTGAAATGATGATACCATGCCAACTTTCTACCTTTTCAGAGTTCATTTGTAGTGCTTTCCAATTTCAGGGTCTTATAGCGGAAAAAATTAGTAAATGCACGAAAAATATCAAATGAAGTCAGAAAGGGTTGAAAATTGATGATGTGGATTTGAATGGTGCATTTTGAACAAAGAAAAACTATAGGGTTCCAATAAGTTCAAAAAAAATGAAATCCCTTTGTAACAGACGAGTTTCCGTATGAAACCCTGATACTTTAAAAGAGATTGTCCGTTTTGTACACGAAGTGCATCCAGTTTTTGCCGTAAGCCTCTCTACTTTCTTGCACATTCTATGTGGGTGAAATGATGATACCATGGCAACTTTCAACCTTTTCAAAGTTCATTTGTAGTGCTTTTCAATTTCAGGGTCTTATAGCTAAAAATAATCAGTAAATGCATGAAAATTTAATAGCAAAAATAATTACCGTAAAATAAAATAAATTAGTAATTTGAAACAAAATAATATGAACTTAAAAAAAAATATAAGTAGAAACAAAATAAAATAAAATAAAATAAACTTTAATAACATAAATAAAATTTATGAAACTAAAATTATCAAAGTATTTTCTATTCAAAACATTATAAGAAACCTCTAAAATTTATGAAACTAAAATTATATAAAATTGATGCAACTAAATTATCAAAGTATTTTCTGTTCAAAATCATTAAAAGCAAAAATAATTTTCATAAAGAACTTTGTTTGTTAGAAACTTTAATAACAAAAAGAATTATCATAAAATAAAATAAATAAGTAATTGGAAACAAAATAAAGTAAATAAATAAGTATTTTTTGTATGTAGAAACAAAACAAAAAAATAAAGCAAAAATGAAAACAAAAAACTGGGAAAAAATAAAAAAATTGCCACCTACTGGGCCACCACGGCGTGAATACGACTAGAAACCCATCCATGTGCCAAGATTCAGGCCCGCATAAGGCCCAGTAGGCCCATCAGGCATAGCAGTCACAATTAGGCCGGTAAGCCTGCAATGGAGAGAGGAGCTCGAGAGGGGTGCGGCAGGGGGCTTATAAACCACTGCGTGTCCCTCTCAACTAGTGAGGTGGGACTAAACTTACGACGCGGGTGCAGCAGCACAAGGCCTTTGGTCCCGGTTGGTGGAACCAACCGGTACTAAGGGGGGTGCATTGGTACCGGTTCGCGGCACCAACCGGGACCAATGCCACCCCTTTAGTCCTGGTTGGTGCCACCAACCGGGACTAAAGGCCGCCGCTTCCCGCCCTTTGGGGTGCTGAAAAGAGACCTTTGGTCCCGGTTGGTGGCACCAACCGGGACTAAAGGGGGGAATTGGTCCCCATTGGTGTCACGAACCGGGACCAATGCGCTGGGTATATAAGAAAACACTTAGCAGTTTCGATCAAATCCATAACTTCTTCCCCCCGACAACCCTGCTCCTCCTCGCCGTCGCCGCCCGAAGCCCGTGCTCCACCTTGCCGTCGCCGCCCGAAGCCCGTGCTCCACCTTGCCGTCGCTGCCACCACCGACGCCGTCAGGCTACTCGACGTCGCCGTCGCCACCACCACCGACGCCGTCAGTCTGCTCAACGTCGCCGCCGCCGCTGACGCCCTCTGCCCCGACGACGGTGTCGACCCTCGCGCTCCTGCCGGCCCCGACGCGCCGCCCACCGTGCCCCGCCGCCCCTGTGAACACCAGCCTGCTCCCGCGCCCCTTCCCTATCCCGCGCCCCTGCGCCCCTGCCCTGCCCCACCGGCGCCGGCCCCTCCGCCGTGCCCCTCCGCCCCTGCCGGGTGCTAGCTATTAGATTTTTAGATGTTTTTTTAGATGTTTTTTTAGATGTTTTTTTAGATGTTTTTTTAGATGTTTTTAGATGCTATTTTTAGATGTTTTTTAGATTATTTTAGTTTATGTTTAGTTTAGTTTTAAGAATAGGAAAATTTCAGATGTATAGTTATATTTATTTAGATGTATAGTTAATTTAGATGTTGTAATTTGTTTATAAAAATTGTGCACTTTTGTATAGAAACAATATTTTTTTTCATATGTACGAAAATGTAGAATGAAAACGAAAACAAACATATAAGAAAAAACAAAGGAAAAAAATGAAGAAGGACCCGCGGCGAAGCAAGTCTTTTTTAAGCTAGTTCTTTGTTAAAGTGAGGGGGGACGTCCGGAGCATCCCCTGGCCCTCTCGCTCGACCAAAATTCTCGAGGACACCCAAACCCTAGAAAAAAACAACGTCGGTCTCCTACCCCCTCCCGCCGCGCCCCTACCCGATCGACAAACTCTCTTGAGGCCACCCAAATTTACCAAGTTAAAAGAGCATTGTCGTCGAGGCCACCCCGAACCCTTGAAGCGTTGTTGAGGCCACCCAAACCCTTGAAGCATTGCCGAGGCCACCCCAAACCGTAGAGAAGCGTCGAGGCCAGGCCACTAATATGATTCCTTATTGTGCTTAGCTAGCTAGTTCAACATTTGCCACTAATATATCCATCTGTCATGTTTTGAATAATAATTGCCATGTTGTAAATATTTGTAGAAACTATGGATCCGCACCCGAGACGAAGCAAAAGAAGCGGTGTTGGGGGAGATAATCGCACACGGAAGTGATGCCGTCTTGTTGTTTCTCAATGACACATGCACTGATGGTTTAGAAAGACAGGATGAAGAAGCAGGTACGACGATGATCAAACAATGGAGGAGGAAGGACACCGTGATGACGGCCCCGGTGACCGAATGGAGGGGGAAGGACACCGTGATGACGGCTCCGGTGACCGAATGGAGGGGGAAGGACACCGTGATGATGGCTCCGGTGACCGAACGGAGTCCAGCGAGGTATATATATATATTAATTAATTAAGCATGTGCTGACTATATAGCTAATTGATGCATTAATTTTTTGGTATGTACACATATTAACTCTCTTATTTTTCTTCTTTTCTAGCCCTCCAGATCGAGCAACACTTCGGTAACGAGACGAGGCCCGAAGAGAAAGTTGCGCACGGATGAAAGGTACACGATCATCGAAATTGATCGCGCTGGCCAACCGATTGAACCCCTTCGGACCAAGCAAAAATTTAATGCTCAGTGCGGGGTTCTAGTTGGGGACATGATCCCGATCAGCATCGAGCAATGGTTGAAGCCTAAGGACATAGAATCTCAGGTGTCTTATGTCAGCGATAGGCAAAAAGCTGATCTTTGGACCGTGCTGCAGGAAAATTTCACCTTCCCGCTAGAGGAAGATCCAGAGAATCCAGTTAAAAAGCCAATGATCAAGGCTTATGCTTTTAGGAAGATGGATGAGCTAGTCAGGAGGTGGAAGAATGAGCTGAAATCATCGTTTGTCGACCAAGACAAGACTCCAGAATTCATCGGCCGATTTGAGAAGATCAAACATCAGTGGCCCGCATTTATCACCAAAAAGAAATCTGAGAGAGCAGCGAAGATGTCAGCGACAAACAAGAAGAATGCTGCAAAGAAGAAGCATCACCATCGCATGGGGTCAGGTGGCTACCTGAAAGCCCAGCCGTTTTGGGACAAGGCTGAGAATGACCTCATTGATAAAGGGATCGAACCAGAGACACGACGCTGGCCAGACCGTTGCAGGACTTGGTTCTTCGGGGTTGGGGTAAAATTGGACCCTGTAATAGGGAAGTGCGTTTGGACCAACGAGCAACTGAACACACCCATCGAGAAGCTTCAGGAGTATATCAAAAAAGCGCAGCAAGGGACCTTCGTTCTGGACAAAGAGAACGACGAGCTCATAGAGGCCCTTTGGAATCCTGAGCACCCCGGACGGACACGAGGCACGCCAGGCTCCCTTTCATGGAAGGCTGGATTTCCTGACGCATGCGGCTACAAACGCCAGGAGAGGAAGAAGAAAAAGGAGTTGACCCAACTACAAGCGCTGCACGCAAGGGTACAAGCGCTAGAGGAACGAGACGCAGTTCGCAACACGCGACCTGCCGAAGCTACACCCGAAGTTACCCCGCCATCTCAGCGGAGAAGCAGCGTGGCTTCCACGGAGCTGCTTCAGGAGCGTGTCTTCACGTCTCCTGCTAGCTACCCCGTGGATGCTATCACGGAATCTCAGCATTGCTACCTTATGACGCAGTGGATGGAATTCAAAGTCAAGGCGGCTGTTGGCTTTGTTGCACCTCCTGAACCTGGCGCAACTTTTCACTGCCGGCCGATTACAGAAGGATATGCTAGGGTGATGGTGGATGAAATCACAGAAGGATTTGAGGACCTCGCGCTTGACCACCCTACGGGTGACGGGGAGACTCGGCTGGGTTCTTGTCTGAAGACTCCATGCCTATGGTGGAAGGAGCTCATCAACCTTCCGAACTAGACGCCTCCGCCTCCTCCTCCTCCTCCTCCTCTGGCGAGTCAGGGCACTCCGCCTCCTCCTCCGCCTCCTCCTCCAGCGAGTGATCATGGCACTCAGCCTCCTTCTCCGGCATGTGGCGGCACTCCACCTCCTTCTCTGCCTGCGCCGGCGCGCCCGAGCAGCCAGCCTCCTCCTTCTCCGCCTCGCTAGCAAGGGCGGAAGAGACCCACCGCCCCGGCTGCTCCGGTGCATCGTAGTCCTTCTCCTCCACCTCGTAAGCAAGCATGAAAGAAGACAGCCGCAGCCGCTCCGTCTGCTCCGGCGTCTAGCAGTACAGCCAGAGGCGGGAGGCAATACAGATATGTTCCTTCTCTGAAGACTCCGCCGAAGTTACCATACGAGAGGATGGTGGAGGAAAACACGAATATCGTGCGAGCTGAAGTGACGAACTTCTTTGAAGGGGTGAAAGCAAAGAAACATCCACCTCCAGAGGAGAAGATAGATCCGGTGAAAGCGAAGCGCACTCTGGCTGCCCCTGAGGAAACCACCAAATTCTTCGTCGAAAGCCAACTATGACCGCATTATTGAAAAGTCATTTCTCGAAGTGAAGCGGTCGGGAAGTACTATCAGTGATCAAAGGTTAGCAGAACGATGAGCTGGGAAACAAATATCCCAGCTCGGCGAACAAGCGGACCAATTGTGCTCCCCGCTCAAGGTGTCTAGCGACATCGTCGCTAATGATCCGAGGATGGTGCCCGGTTATAGCAATCTTGGAGATTACCTGCCCGAGGATGTACATTATGATTTCTTGGAGGTGGGCGAACACAGATACGAGTACGGGAAGCCTCTCGTCAAAGATGAAAAATCTCTAACAACGATGATGCGAAGATTCCATGATTGGTACATGAAAACCTACAGAGAGTCTGGGGGGACGAATACTTTTAAGTTGTTCGTTAAAGAGGATCATGACCTCGTTGTAATTGATCTGTTGCATGTTCCATTTGAGGAGTTCTTCCAGTTTTTCAATCAACACGCCCTCGATAAATTAACAGTCACTTGCTACTGTCTATAAGTAGTACTATTTCTATCATTAAGTCTCTATATATAGGTCAGCTCTTACATTGCATGTATTTTTAATTATCCTCACTATATTATGCAGATTGAAGATCGCCGAATTGAAGAAAAGACAAATCGGTGATACTGGGTTCATTAACACAAATCTCATAGATGCAACTGAGGTTAAATTTCATGCCGAAGATGCCGAGGCCAACTTGCTACGATCGTTGGTAATAAATGAAAACAAAGATATAATACTCTTTCCTTACAACTTCAAGTGAGTGTTACGGTCTTGTGCATATTCGGTTTCCCTTATTAGTCCAGGTTATAGTAATGTAATTGATGAGTTATGCATGCGTGTGCAGCTTCCACTATATTCTCCTAGAGATTAAGCTTGAGCGGGGACTAGTAACCGTCTTAGACTCGAGATGAAAAGATCCTAAGGAGTATGTGGACATGACTGCAATGCTCGAGAAGTAAGTTAAATCAATCATTATCGCACCATATCAGCAACTTTGTTCATTTCCTGATAACAAATAATTGTTTTCTTTGTCTCGCAGGGATTGGAGAAAATTCACCAAAAAAGCTCCAGGACTGCCGAAGAAGCTGCAATTTAGACACCCGAAAGTAAGTACTACTAGCATGTTCCGCGCATCTCCTAGTGATTCAACCGCTAGTTTCATCAATACCATTTATAGCATGCTTGCTTATCAGTTTGATTGACCTCTATTTCTTGTAAAGTGGTTGTGGCAGGAAGCCGGGAATAATTACTATGGATACTACGTTTGTGAGTCCATCCGCAACACGACCTGTGAGCGGGGCTACTCTGACGAACAATATGAAGTGTGTAAGCAATAATATTCACAATTTTATTTTATTACCTTCATTTGTGTTGAGTTTCATTTATTCATATATATATGTATTGACCCCCTTCTTCAAATTAGATCTTTCGGATGCGGGATGAACTCCTACCACCAGATCGTATGCGAGCAATTCAAGAGGAATTGGCGGCATTCTTCCTTGACCACATGATTGCGAAAGACGGAGAATACCATGTGGACCCTGTGTTCATATATAATTAGGAGATTATATTGTAAGAGATAATTATATTGTATATATGTAGCCAGTAGTGTCCGATAGATATATGAGAACTTGTTGTTCGACCAATCTCTCGGAGAAGGAGAGGTGGTCGATATCACTTCTCTCTGTATGCATATGTTCATGATGATCTTCTGTTTCCTTCATTTGCTAACTAGCTAGCGTGTCGAGTCCTCTCTATCCGTATAATACATAGCGTACGTTGACCAAGCACGGAGATAAGAGAGGACACTTCTCTCTATTAATTAATTATCTACCTAGCACAATATATGAAACACCTTAATTAACCATACAAAAACCCCTATAAACCCCCCCTTTAAAAAAAAACAAAAACCCCAGCCCCTGAAATGCTGACGCGTGGATGCCTATTGGTCCCGATTGGTGCACCAACCGGGACCAAAGGGGCTTGTGCCTGGGCTCGCCGCAACGGCCACGTGGAGGCCCATCTGTCCCGGTTTGTATAAGAACCGAGACTAAAGGCCTAGGGCATTAGTAACGACCCTTTAGTCCCGGTTCCCCAACCGGTACAGATGGGCCTTATGAACCGGGACAAATGGCCCTTTTTCTACTAGTGTGGGTGAAGAAGGTGATGGTGGTGATGTAGAAGCGAGCTTATCCTTCATGCTCAAAAGATACTCCAGTCTGTAGATGACGCTCCGGAGGGCAATGATGTGCTCTTGCAATAGAATATTTTTATGAGTGAGATATTTGTTTTGAACAGGAACCGTTTCAATGGTCCTAAAAGCTTCAATTTCAGTGGGGGTAAGATATTCATAGTGTGGTTGAAGGATATCTTCTTCTTCTTCCACAGGCAAGGCCTGCTCTACTACTAGAGCTTGATCTCCGGTAGCTTCCTTGCTCTTGTCCCCTTGAAGGCTTCTTTTGGTTCTTCTCTCTTCAATTCTATCTTCATCAACCAAGCATCCTCTTCTACCTTGCGGGAGGAGGGAGAAGGCATGATGCCTGACTTGGCAGATCTAACAGAAAACAGCAAGAAAAGAGAACCGAAGATTTCTCCGCGATATAGTGGTCAATAGGTTCGGGGGGTATAATTTTTTTTAATCTTGGGAAACAAGAAAACAGGAGAAAAACGAAGACCGGAAGGTACCCGAGGTGGGCACAACCCACCTGGGCGCGCCAGGCGCCCTAGTGTCTTGTGCCCTCCCCGATTGCCTTGTGGGTTGTTTATTATTTTATTAATTTTTGTAATATTCCAAAACTAGAATTTTTTTTTTGCAGATTTTTAGGAGTTTGTTTACTTACCATATCACGTACCTCCTATTTTTCACGACTCTGGAGTGTTCCGGAAGGTTTCGTTTATGTGTTCCTCCGATGTCATAGTTTGGATAATATTGCTTTCAACATTAGTAGGCGTACCTGAGATATAGTGTTTGATTCTTTGCCCATTGACAACCTTCGGGTTAGTACCTTTGGGATTATTTATTTTGATAGCTCCAGAGCGGTAAACTTCTTCGATAATATATGGTCCTTCCCATTTGGAGAGAAGTTTCCCTGCAAAGAATCTGAAACGAGAGTTGTACAAAAGAACATGTTCTCCAACTTTGAATTCCTGCTTTTGGATTCTTTTGTCATGCCATCTTTTAACTTTTTCTTTAAATAATTTGGCATTTTCATAAGCTTGGTTTCTCCATTCATCTAGTGAGCTAATATCAAATAACCTCTTTTCACCGGCAAGTTTGAAATAATAGTTGAGTTCTTTAATTGCCCAATATGCCTTATGTTCTAACTCAAGAGGCAAATGACAAGCTTTTCCATAAACCATTTTATAAGGAGACACACCCATAGGATTTTTATATATTGTTCTGTAGGCCCAAAGTGCATCATCCAATTTCTTAGACCAATTCTTTCGGAACCTATTAATAGTTTTTTGTAATATTAATTTTATTTCTCTATTGCTTAGATAGTCTTTCTAGCATTTGATCAATAAAAGGCAATGGGTAATGATCCTTTCTAGTTGCTTTATTTAATTTTCTAAAATCAATGACCATTCTATAGCCAGTAACAATTCTTTGTGGAACGAGTTCATTTTTATCATTAGGAACAATAGTAATACCTCCCTTATTAGGGACACAATGAACAGGCTTACCCATCTACTATCAGCTATGGGATAGATTATACCTGCTTCAAGAAGCTTTAATATTTCAGCTCTTACCACTTCTTCCATCCCAGGATTGAAAAGTCGTTGGTGATCAACAACATGTTTAGCATCAGGTTCCATATTTTTCTTGTGCTGACATAGAGTGGGACTAATGCCCTTAAGGTCATGTAGAGTATACCCAATAGCAGCTCGGTGCTTCTTCAGAATTTTCAATAATCTTTCTTCTTCATGTTCTGAAAGGTTAGCACTGATAATAACATGATATATCTTTTTCTCATCAGTATAAGCATATTTCAAAGTGTCTGGCAATTGTTTTAATTCAAACAACGGGATCACCCTAGGTGGAGGAGGACCTGCTAGAGTTTCAATAGGAAAATCGTGTTTGAGCAGAGGTTGTTGCTCAGAGAAGATTTTATCTATTTCATTTCTTTCATCCATATGCATATCATTTTAATGGTCCAGCAAATATTGTTCTGGTGGATCAGTAGCAGGCACGACAATAGAAGCAAGACCAATTATTTCATCCTTACTAGATAATTCTTTCTTACGATGTTTTCTACTAAACCAAGAGAAATTCAACTCATGAGACTCATCACCACCGAGAGTTTGTTTTTCACAATCTATTTTAGCATTAATGGTGTTCAAGAAAGGTCTACCAAAAATAATGGGACAAAAATCATCTTGTGGGGAACCAAGAACTAGAAAATCAATAGGGTATTTTACGCTCCCACACAAGACTTGAACATCTATAACAATCCCAAGTGGTGTGATGTCTACTACGCAACCTTCTTCTTGTAGACGTTGTTGGGCCTACAAGTGCAGAGGTTTGTAGGACAGTAGAAAGTTTCCCTCAAGTGGATGACCTAAGGTTTATCAATCCGTGGGAGGCGTAGGATGAAGATGGTCTCTCTCAAACAACCCTGCAACCAAATAACAAAGAGTCTCTTGTGTGCCCAACACACCCAATACAATGGTAAATTGTATAGGTGCACTAGCTCGGCGAAGAGATGGTGATACAAGTGCAATATGGATGATAGATATAGGTTTTTGTAGACTGAAAATATAAAAACAGCAAGGTAACTAATGATAAAAGTGAGCGTAAACGGTATTGCAATGCTAGGAAACAAGGCCTAGGGTTCATACTTTCACTAGTGCAAGTTCTCTCAACGATAATAACATAATTGGATCATATAACTATCCCTCAACATGCAACAAAAAGTCACTCCAAAGTCACTAATAACGGAGAACAAACGAAGAGATTATGGTGGGGTACGAAACCACCTCAAAATTATTCTTTCCAATCAATCCGTTGGGCTATTCCTATAAGTGTCACAAACAGCCCTAGAGTTCATACTATAATAACACCTTAAGACACAAATCAACAAAAACCCTAATGTCACCTAGATACTCCAATGTCACCTCAAGTATTCGTGGGTATGATTATACGATATGCATCACACAATCTCAGATTCATCTATTCAACCAACACATAGAACCTCAAAGAGTGCCCCAAAGTTTCTACCGGAGAATCAAGACAAAAACGTGTGCCAACCCCTATGCATAACTTCATGGGCGGAACCCGCAAGTTCATCACCAAAACATACATCAAGTGAGTCACGTGATATCCCATTGTCACCACAGGTATGCACGACAGGACATACATCAAGTGCTCTCAAATCATTGAAGACTCAATCTGATAAGATTACTTCAAAGGGAAAACTCAATCCATTACAAGAGAGTAGATGGGGAGAAGCAACATAAGATCCAACTATAATAGCAAAGCTCGCGGCATATCAAGATTGTGCCAAATCAAGAAGAGGAGAGAGAGAGAGAGATCAAACACATAGCTACTGGTACATACCCTCAGCCTGGAGGGTGAACTACTCCCTCCTCGTCATGGAGAGCGCCGGGATGATGAAGATGGCCACTGGTGAGGGATCCCCCCTCCGACAGGGTGCCAGAATGGGGTCCCGATTGGTTTTTGGTGGCTACAGAGGCTTGCGGCGGTGGAACTCCCGATCTATTATGTTCACCGATCGTTTTAGGGTATATGGGTATATATAGGAGGAAGAAGTACGTCAGGGGAGCCACGAGGGGCCCACGAGGGTGGAGGGCGCGCCCTAGGGGGGTGGGCGCGCCCCCTACCTCGTGGCTCCCTCGTTTCTTTCCTGACGTGCACTCCAAGTCCATCGGGTAGCTTTCCTTCCAAAAATAACTTCTCCAGAAGGTTTCATTCCGTTTTGACTCCGTTTGATATTCCTTCTCTTCGAAACACTGAAATAAGGGAAAAACAGGAACTGGCACTGGGATCTGGGTCAATAGGTTAGTCCCAAAAGTAATATAAAAGTGTTTAATAAGGCCCATAAACATCGAAAACAGATAATATAATAGCATGGAACAATAAGAAATTATAGATACGTTGGAGACGTATCAGCATCCCCAAGCTTAATTCCTGCTCGTCCTCGAGTACGTAAATGATAAAAGAAAGAACTTTTGATGTGGAATGCTAGTTGGCATAATTTCAGTGTAGTTCTTCTTAATTGTGGTATGAATATTCAGATCCAAAAGATTCAAGATAAAAGTTCATATTGACATAAAAGTTATAATACTTCAAGCATACTAACTAAGCAATTATGTCCTCTCAAAATAACATGGCCAAAGAAAGTTCATCCCTACAAAATCATATAGTTTAGTCATGCTCCATTTTCTTCACACAAGAATGCTCTCATCATGCACAACCCCGATGACAAGCCAAGCAATTGTTTCATACTTTAGTAATCTCAAACTTATAAACCTTCACTCAATAGATGAGTGCAAGCCATGGATATAGCACTATGGGTGGAATAGAATATGATGATGGGGGTTATGTGGAGAAGACAAAAGGGAGAAAGTCTCACATCAACGAGGCTAATCAATGAGCTATGGAGATGCCCATCGATCGATGTTAATGCAAGGAGTAGGGATTGCCATGCAACGGATGCACTAGCACTACAAGAAATATGTCAACTTGTGACCACCACTATTGGTCACTGAAAGGTCACAAATTTCCATTTGCGACCTTTTTGTGACAAAAAACAGAAGATCAAAAGCTGGCGGTCGTAAACTGACTATAGCGACCTTTCTTCTGGAATGGTCGAAGACATTTACGACCAAAATACGTCTACTGTGGCATTTTGGTCACTAGCAACCTCCCCAGGACACGTAGGCATCCAACGTGGCAATCTGACGTGGCACAAGATTCAGCCCGGTCCAATTCGATTTTCTACATGGGCCTAGCCCAACAATTCGGCCTATTTGTGTTTTTTTCTGTGTGTCAATTTTTGGTTGGGTTCATGGGCCAAGCCCAATATTGCAACCTTTTTATTGTTGGGTTGTGGCCTTTTTGTCTAAACGAATTTAGTTTTTCTTTTTTTCCAAAAGAAGGGTCCACTAGTCAGATGTGTCCCAGTTGTCAGGTTCTAGTAACAGGTTCCCATCAATTCAGACTCATATTCTTCATATTTCAAGCATTATTTAGATTTTCGGAGACAAAAACACACATGATACTTAAATAAGAGCAACCAGATCACATAATACAAGCTCTATCCATTCCAATACAGAAGACCATACTGCTTTACAAGCTCTACAAGTGTAACAAGCTCTACAATTGTAATACTAACAAGCTCTACAAGTTCTAGATTCAGACTCCTAACAAGCTCTACTAGATGAACAACATGCCGGACTCGCTCGACGACCATAGTCAGGGCTGGGAACAAACAAAACAACAACATGGCTTCCACTGTCATCCTGTTACATGAATCAGAGAAGAATTAGAATAACTGGGGAAAATATATGTTGTAGCTAACAAAGTAAGAAACAATAGTTAACAAGTCTGAGTCATAGAAGCTAGAAGTGTCCCTTCAGAGAGACGAGAACTTAGAATTGATGCATGGATCTTATTCTAAACAGTATAAACACCATGGCAATAACAAATTAACAGTAACAAGATCAGTGTTAGCAGAATTAAGTACAAGGCAATCAAAGGTACCAATCCAGTGCAAGTTAATAGAGAAAATATGTCAAAGTTACTCAGATTTACTCTATTAACTGGAGTTGATGATGCGTATGTACCAGCTCAAATCCTCTAGCATGTGGTTAGTTGTAGGGATGCCTAAAGGTCAATCTTAGGAATTCTTGCAGTACTGGGCTAATAATATAAATCCGGTGCCCCAAGATGCTAGTGGTCCAAATAACAAATCAAGTCCGTGGCTAATTTGTAATTCTGGGAAAATGTAAGGCAGTGATGGCTCACAATGATGGCTTTGGCATAGCAGAGAGCAAACTAAATAAAAATGGCTTAATTCACCCACTTGAATAGAATAACAACTCATGTAAACGTTTAATCAAAACGTGATGCTTTGGTTTCAGTCAAGGTTTAATCAAATCAACACATACAAAACTGAACCAAGACCTGATTTGTTTCATATATAGTTGCACAATTGCAAGTATCATCCATATCTGGGGTAGGGGGAGAGGGGAAGCTCACCATGCTAGGAGAGCAGGAGGACGCAGCCGTCGGTCCACGCGCTGGAGGATAGGAGGCCTTGCTGCTCCACCTCCTCTGACCAAGAGAGCTCTTTGGGACGGCCGCGTCGAGGAGGACGACATCCAGCACACTGCCGAATGGGCGGAGAATGGGGTCCAGGGGCATTGCCTGCGCGTTAACAAACTTCAAGACAACCTCAAAAAATCAAATGTGTCGAGCATGGCACATACCCCAGCAGCGTGGGCTCATGTCTAATGTATGAACAATTCTTCAATTATTTCTAAAGAATATATATTCTTTAATTACTTTATCATTATGCAGTGTTTCCCAATTACCATGCTCACTAATGGAAAATTACATCTTAAAAGTTAATTGTACAAGCAAGTCGGCTTAGGTTTCTGTACGAACAACACCATGACCGTGGTCTCCGAGCTACAATTATCCTATGATATGAAATACTTCTGTTATAGGAAAACATATAATCTTGATGGACAATATAGTGAATCTAGGGATTAATCCTTTTCATTAATTGATCATTTGAATTTTGTTAATATTTATGGACTACACATGGACAAAAAACTTGAAATGATTTATTTGTTTGCTGACTAAGGAGACGACCATGATATACAGACTTGCATTCTATAACATGACATATCTTCAAGGTCCAGAGTACTAAGAAACATAACCTATCTAGTGCACATGTACCCAGAAATAACCATATTTTGTAAAGTTTCAGACAATTCTAAAAAACACACAAGAACATGGAGGTGTAAACTAGTACATTCTATGAAGTTTTGTGATCAAATACGGCTTGGTTTGAGCTGTACAAAAATGCAAAACCATAGACTTCTATAGGGAAAATGAATAGTGCGCATGCATCCACCCCATGCGTGTCTCTCACAGTCTCACAGAAAACGTTTGCGTCCTCACTTGGTCCTAGTGTTAATTATACTGCTAAGATATCAGGATTCCTTTTTTTGAAAAAAGATATCCAGATTACGTGGTCTCCTTCAGAAGCTAGCTAGCCACACACTCTACCGGTCTCTCTCGGCGCTTAGCACTGATCGAGTCATCGGAAGCTAGCTAGCTAAGTCAAATTCTCCGGCCATGTATGCAGAAATAACGTATCTCTCGACACCAAACACTGCAACGATGGCAGAGCCTAATGCAAAACAAATAGGGAGCCCTCTAGTGGATCTGACGATGTATCTTTCATACCACTGGGAAGGGACAGAAGAAAAATGAGGGGATTTGGGTTGTGCGAATCGGATCAACCTTGAAGGCCGCCGGTGAGCTTGACCTGGACGCCCTTATCGACGAACTTGCCAGGTCGAGCGCTGTCTCCTTGCGCCCTGCCTGAGTAAAAAAATAAACAAACAACACATCATCAACGGGACGCTCGTACCAACACGAATCAAATCATCGAACCAGCCCGCAACAACAGCTTACCATCTCAGGGACGCGGACCGAGGGGGAGCCTGGGCGGACCAAGGAGGAAGACGTCGGCACTGGGCGTTGAAGATCTGGCAGCACACGTAGAGTAGTCGGGGGCTCCTCTTCTCGCTTGTCTATGAATCTTGCCCGATCTGCTCCGCGGGCAGGCGTCTTCGTTGGAGCAGCAAGGCGAACAGAGTAGTTGGCGTGTTCGTTGATGGTGAGGCAGGCGGCCGCCGATGGCGAAGATGGCTGGAGCAGTGAGGCGACGTGGGTGGGGCGTTTGTGGTGGATGGGCGGCAAAGGTGGGGGATGGGAGGGTGCAGACCGGCGGCGAGGGGACAGGGAGATGGCGGCGGATCTGGATCGGGGAGCAGCGGTGGATCTGGATCGGGGAGCAGCGGTGGATCTGGATCGGGGAGCAGCGGTGGGAGGCGGCTGCAAGCACTAGGATTGAGAGGGGTTTGCTGCATGAGAGAGCGAGAGAGAGAGAGTGCGCAGAGCGCTAGGATGGTCGGGCGGACGGATGTATGGATGGATAGATGTTTGCCATGTCATCGATCCAGGGCACAAATGATTCCACCAATCAAAGTTAAGCTTATATATTTATTTCTTTTTTTTCTTTTGTTTCTCTTATAGTTTTTACCCTCTTATTCAGGATAAACATTTGACATATTAACTTATTATATTTTATTCAAATGAACCAATTTTTTGCACGTGTGTGTATGTAGGGATGACAAACAATGTTGATTTGCGGGGGTTTCATTTTCTTTGCGCGAAAAAACCATTTTTCATTTTCCGAGTGACCAAAATAAGTTTTTCTTATGATGGACCTACCAAATTTTTATGGCATAGTTTATTCAAATGATCTCATATTGTGCACAAGGGTGCATCTTGGAATTCCAAACAATGTTGCCTAAGAGAGTTTTCATTTACTTTGCACGGGAAATTCATTTTCCATTTCCGAGTGCCCGAAATGAGTTTTTTTTGTGAAGGACCTACCATATATTTGTTCCAAAATCGCATCAGATAAGTTTTCTAAAATACTAGGACATATTTAATGCACAATTGACCAAATGGTTGGGTGTAAAAAAAATTGATCCACCTCTCGTGAAAAAGACAAATTTTCACCGATTCAGCTGGAAGCAGGTCAAATTTGAACTGTAGCTACCTCGTATTTTGCTCTTTATTTTTTCCAGAAATCATTTCTAGGTACATAAGTATCTATTTAATTAGAGAAACACCAAAAAATTCCAAGATTCAACCACTAGCTAGGAACGGTCATTCCCGCCGTTTTGACCGCATTTTGAAACGGGCATAAAAAATTCAAAAAAAATAAAAAATTGTGAAACCTTCGCATTGTTTCATTATATGTGGCCAAGTTCCCAATAAAATAACAAAATTTTAATACGGCAATCATTTAAAAAAAATGTTCTCAGAAACGAGCTATCATGCGTGAAGATTCATGGCTTTCAAGACAAATGATCAATCTTATGGCGACATTCATGGCATAGTTTGTTCAAATGATATCATATTGTGCACAAGGGTACATCTTGGAATTCCAAACAATGTTGCCTATGGAAGTTTTCATTTTCTTTGGACGAGAAAACCATTTTCCATTTTTCGAGTGCCCGAAAGGAGGTTTTTTGTGAAGGAACTACCAAATAATTGTTGCGAAAATGGACCAAATCATTTTTATAAAATAGTAGGCCATATTTAATGAACAATTGACCAAATGGTTGGGTGTAAAAGTTTTTGATCCACCTCTCGTGAAAAAGACAAATTTTCGTCGATTCAGTTGGAAGCGGGTCAAATTTGAACTGCAGCTGCCTCATAGTTTGCTATTTGTTTTTTCCAAAAATCATTTCTAGGTACATAAGTATCTATTTAATCAGAGAAACACCAAAAAAAATCCAAGACTCAACCGCTAGCTAGGAACGGTCAAGCCCGTCGTTTTGACCACATTTTGAAACGGGCATAAAAAATTCAAAAAAAATAAAAAAATGGAAAACCTTCGCATTGTGTCATTATATGTGACCAAGTTTCCGGGAAAAATAATAAACTTGTAATACGATAATTATCTTAAAAAAGTGTTCTCAGACACGAGCTATCATGCGTGAAGATTAATGGCTTTCAAGCCAAATGATCAATCTTATGGCCACATTCATGGCATAGTTTGTTCAAATGATCTCATATTGTGCGCAATGGTGCATATTGGAATGGCAAACAATGTTGCCTAAGGAAGTTTTCATTTTCGTTGGACGAAAAAACCATTTTCCATTTTTCGAGTGCCCGAAAGGAGGTTTTTTTGTGAAGGAACTACCAAATAATTGTTGCAAACTTGGACCAAATCATTTTTATAAAATACTAGGCCATATTTAATGCACAATTGACCAAATGGTTGGGTGTAAAATGTTTTGATCCACCTCCCGTGAAAAAGACAAATTTCCGCCGATTCAGTTGGAAGCGGGTCAAATTTGAACTGCAGCTGCCTCATAGTTTGCTATTTATTTTTTTCCAAAAATCATTTCTAGGTACACAAGTATCTATTTAATCAGAGAAATAACAAAAAAATTCCAAGATTCAACCACTAGCTAGGAACGGTCAAGCCCGCCGTTTTGACCACATTTTGAAACGGGTATAAAAAATTCAAAAAAAATCAAAAAATTGGAAAACCTTCGCATTGTGTCATTATATGTGACCAAGTTTCTGGGAAAAATAACAAACTTGTAATACGAAGATTATTTTAAAAAAGTGTTCTCAGAAATGAGCTATCATCTCTGAAGATTCATGGCTTTCAAGCCAAATGATCAATCTTATTCCCACATTCGTGGCATAGTTTGTTCAAATGATCTCATATTGTGCGCAAGGGTGCATATTGGAATGGCAAACAATGTTGCCTAAGGAAGTTTTCATTTTCTTTGGACAAAAAAACCATTTTTCATTTTCCGAGTGCCCGAAAGGAGGTTTTTTGGTGAAGGAAGTACCAAATAATTGTTGCAAAAATGGACCAAATCAATTTTCTAAAATACTAGGACATATTTAATGCACAATTGGCAAAATGGTTGGGTGTAAAAAGTTTTGATCCACCTCTTGTGAAAAAGACAAATTTCCACCGATTCAGCTAGAAGCGGGTCAAATTTGAACTGCAGCTGCCTCATAGTTTGCTATTTATTTTTTCCAAAAATCATTTCTAGTTACATAAGTACCTATTTAATCATAAATACATGGTTTGGTGGCGATACGTCGAGGTTTGGGCGGTGGCCGAGGGCCCCATCTCTAGAGCGCGTAAACTCGCATGCCCGCCGCGTGGTCACCCCGTGGCCGTGGCATTGCCATGTGTTCTGGGTGGCCTAGACATGTCTAGTGGGTTGGGCACTCCCCAGGTAGGTGCTAGTAAGAAAATTACAACATAATATTCTCACGAGGAGACCGATCAGTGCTCAAACATGAATTAGCAGCCAAGTGTTTGATTAGCGGTACAGGAAATGTACATGGCTAATGGGCGTGAGTTTTGGCTGAGGATGATCAGTTACTAAGAAGACCGTCTTCAAAAAATTTCAGCTCAAAAGGAGGAGCCTAGGTGGTACTTGCTTTGCAAACTACCACACTGGACATAAATACGTATGTTGAAGCTCGGCTCAAAATAATGAATAGATTGAGCTGGAATTTGGTGGAGGATGTTTATTTGGGCATAGGAAAGCACTATAGAAAATGGATACTATTTGGACATGCCAAAGTGGTACTTCCTTCACAAACTGTTGTTCTGAACAGAATAGGAAAATGAATATTTTTGAATTATTTTTGAACTAGGCAAGGAAGGTTTTTACATATTTGACGAAGATATGACCCAAAGAATTTATGAGATTTTTTTGGGATATTTGGGAATGACAAAAATATAGGTTGCTTCACAACCTAGGGCAAAAACTGCCACATGGACATGACACATAGGCAAAACTGATGAGGTGGCGCCTACTCATCGCAACCCACCACAATTTACAAGGCTATGACCATCTATATTGGTCGTTAACAACTAGAAATAAGGCAGCGGACTAGCGCTGTTTGCTTTATGACCATTTCCTGTAATGAAATTACGACCTTTCTGACCAAAATGGTCGCAATGGTTTAGGGTTTGGAGCCCCCCGAACAGCTTTTGACCAATTGGTCTGAAATGGTCATAAATTTATGACCAATTCTTCGAGGGTCACTGACAGAAGGTCATAAGTTGACATATTTCTTGTAGTGTAGAGTTTTAAATGTATGAAAGCTCAACAAAAGAAACTAGTGGGTGTGCATCCAACTTGCTTGCTCACGAAGACCTAGGGCACTTGAGGAGGCCCATCATTGGAATATACAAGCCAAGTTCTATAATGAAAAGTTCCCCTAGTATATGAAAGTGACAAAACAAGAGACTCTCTATCATGAAGATCATGGTGCTACTTTGAAGCACAAGTGTGGTAAAAGGATAGTAGCATTGTCCCTTCTCTCTTTTTCTCTCCCCCTTTTTTTGGGTCTTCTCTTTTTTATGGCCTTTTTGGGCCTTCTCTTTTTTATGGCCTTTCTATTTTTTTGTATTCCTCACTTGGGACAATGCTCTAGAAAATGATGATCATCACACTTCTATTTATTTACAACTCAATGATTACAACTCGATACTAGAACAAAATATGACTCTATATGAATGCCTCCAGTGGTGTACCGGGATATGCAATGAACCAAGAGTGACATGTATGAAAGAATTATGAATGGTGGCTTTTCCACAAATACTATGTCAACTACATGATCATGCTAAGCAATATGACAATGATGAACGTGTCATGATAAACGGAATGGTGGAAAGTTACATGGCAATATATCTCGGAATGGCTATGGAAATGCCATAATAGGTAGGTATGGTGGCTGTTTTGAGGAAGATATAAGCAGGTTTATGTGTGAAAGAGCGTATCATATCACGGGGTTTGGATGCACCGGCGAAGTTTGCACCAACTCTCAATGTGAGAAAGGGCAATGCACGGTACCGAAGAGGCTAGCAATGATGGAAGGGTGAGAGTGCGTATAATCCATGGACTCAACATTAGTCATAAAGAACTCATATACTTATTGCAAAAATCTACAAGTCATAAAAAAACAAGCACTACGCGCATGCTCCTAGGGGGATAGATTGGTAGGAAAAGACCATCGCTCGTCCCCGACCGCCACTCCTAAGGAGGACAATCAAAAAACACCTCATGTTTTAATTTTGTTACATAACGTTTACCATACGTGCATGCTACGGGACTTGCAAACTTCAACACAAGTATTTCCCAAATTCACAACTACTCAACTAGCACAACTTTAATATCACTACCTCCATATCTCAAAACAATCATCAAGTATCAAACTTCTCTTAGTATTCAATGCACTCATAAGAAAGTTTTTACTAGTCTTGAATACCTAGCATATTAGGATTAAGCACATTACCATGCTGTTCAAGACTCTCAAAATAATATAAGTGAAGCATGAGAGTTCATCTATTTCTTCAAAATAAAACCACCACCGTGCTCTAAAAGATATAAGTGAAGCACTAGAGCAAACGACAGACTACCCCGAAAGATATAAGTGAAGATCAATGAGTAGTCAGATAATTATGTAACTATGTGAAGACTCTCTAACATTTAAGAATTTAAGATCTTTATATATTAGTCAAACAGCAAGCAAGGCTAAATAAAATAAAATGATGCTCCAAGCAAAATACATATCATGTGGTGAATAAAAATATAGCTCCAAGTAAAGTTACCGATGAATGAAGACGAAAGAGGGGATGCCTTCCAGGGCATCCCCAAGCTTAGGCTCTTGGTTGTCCTTGAATATTACCTTGGGGTGCCTTGGGCATCCCCAAGCTTAGGCTCTTGCTACTCCTTATTCCGTAGTCCATCGAATCTTTACCCAAAACTTGAAAACTTCACAACACAAAACTTAACAGAAAACTCGTAAGCTCCGTTAGTGAAAGAAAACAAAACACCACTTCAAGGTACTGTAATTAACTCATTATTTACTTATATTGGTGTTAAACCTAATGTATTCCAACTTCTCTATGGTTTATAAACTATTTTACTAGCCATAGATTCATCAAAATAAGCAAACAACACACGAAAAACAGAATCTGTCAAAAACAGAACAGTCTGTAGTAATCTGTAACTAACGCAAACTTCTGGAACTTGAAAAATTCTAAAATAAATGGGTGGACCTGAGTAATTTGTCTAGTAATCATATTCAAAAAGAATCAACTAAATAGCACTCTCCAGTAAAAATTTTAGCTAATCTCGTGAGCGCTAAAGTTTCTGTTTTTTTATAGCATGATCATAAAGACTTCACCCGAGTCTTCCCAAAGGTTCTACTTGGCACAAACACTAATTAAAACATGAAAACACATCTAAACATAAGCTATATGGATTATTTATTCCTAAACAGAACCAAAAAGCAAGAAACTAAAATAAGATTGGGTTGCCTCCCAACAAGAGCTAATGTTTAACGCCCCTAGCTAGGCATGATGATTTCATTGATGCTGACATAAAAGATAAGAATTGAAACATAAAGAGAGCATCATGAAAAATATGACTAGCACATTTAAGCCTAACCCACTTCCTATGCATAGGGATTTTGTGAGAAAACAACTTATGGGAACAATAATCAACTAGCATAGGAAGGCAAAACAAGCATAACTTCAAAACTTTCAACATATAGAGAGGAAACTTGATATTATTGCAATTCCTACAAGCATATATTCCTCCCTCATAATAATTTTCAGTAGAATCATGAATTAATTAAACAATATAACCAGCACATAAAGCATTATTTTCATGATGCACAAGCATAGAAATTTTATTACTCTCCACATAAGCAAATTTCTTCTCATGAATAGTAGTGGGAGCAAACTTAACAAAATAACTATCATGTGAAGCATAATCCAATTGAAAATTAAATCATGATGACAAGTTTCATGGTTATCTTTATTCTTTATAGCATACGTGTCATCACAATAATCATTATAGATAGCAACTTTGTTCTCATAATCAATTGGAACCTCTTCCGAAATAGTGGATTCATCACTAAATAAAGTCATGACCTCTCCAAATCCACTTTCATAAATATTATAAGATTCAACACTGTCGGTGTACTAAAGTAGGGGTACCTTAGTACCCCAGACTTGTGCACGGGCAGTCGTAGCACCCTGCGGCAAGGCCCGCCCCGGAAGCGCCAAGAGAAGACCAAGCATTCAAGACAAGGCCCCCGGCGAGAGGAGCTTGCCAGGCCAAGAAGACAAGGCCCCCGGCAAGAGGAGCTTGCCGGGCCAGGAAGACAAGACCCCGGCAAGAGGAGCTTGCCGGGACGACTGAGCCCATGTAAGGCCATCCAAGAACAAAGTATACGAGACAGAAGATCGAGCCCCCGACAAGAGGAGCTTGTCGGGAAGGCCGAACCCAGGCACCACAAGAGAAGCCCGCCGTGGCGCGCCGAGCGCCCCGGCAAGGCCTGATAGCTGGCACGCTATCAGGCACAGGAAGACGACCCTCGCGGCAAGCCACTTGCCGCGGCAAGATCGCCACCTCAAGACTGCGCTCCAGCTCGCCCGCCACGCGTCGCTCCGGGGCTTCCCCCGAGGGCACGTGGCGAGGCACCGCGCAGCCTGAGGCATGCGGTGGCATGCAGCCGCCATCGTGGCGAACGGTGGCGCACCTAACGGTCCGCCTCGGTGCTGTCCGGGCGACCGTGACGGGCATTTAATGCCCTTGTCCCCTACCGTCAGAAGTAGGTATGATAACACTGTGCCGCACTGTAGCACCACCGTTCCCACACTATTACAGCTACCACCCCTTTTACACTTTTACCCCTTTCTCTTACGTTGACACCTGTCGGTGACCCCTTTGCGCTATAAAAGGAGGCCCGTGTGCAACGTAGAGGGGGGTCGGTTCCGGGTTCCGGGGTTCGGAGATTCGGCATCCAGACAGCCATACGCTCGGTGCAGCTAGCTCCCCAAGCTCCCGAGCTCCCCAGTTCAATACAACCAAGCAGGAGTAGGGTTTTACGCGTCCATCGCGGCCCGAACCTGGGTAAACCGCTCGTGTGCCCGCCTCGATCTGCTCTCTGTGCTCCCTCCGCCCCCCTCACCGGACAACGAAAGGGGCTCCGGCCCCATAGGTGCTCGCGGGGGGACGCCCGTCCGCCCCGACATCTTTGGCGCGCCAGGTAGGGGGACGACGCCGAGGGACAGCCCGCTCCTGCGGATCCCAGGGTCCGTCCAGTCGAAGCAGGTGTCCCCGGTGAGCCTTGCTCCGGCGAGCAGACCAGCAATCTGAACGCCGAGGAACAGTCCGCTCCTGCGGATCCGAGGATCTGTCCAGTTGAAGCGGGGGTTCCCGACAAGCTGTGGCGTTCCTTCCCACGGGCTCGTGTGCGGCCCTCCTCGAGTATCCACTCGCGTAGAGATTGGGCAAGAAGCAGCTGCTCCTTGAGGAGGACCGCCTTCTGGCCGCTGGGCGAACGATTCGCCTCCAGCGAACTCTGCGCCGCTCCCGTAGCCGCAGAAGTTAGCGCCAGAAGTCGCGAGAAAGGCGACCTCGTTCCCCGGCGCGCCTCGTCCGCCGGGGTGCCGAACGAGTTGACGCCGACCGTGGGAGGAATCTCGCCAGCGCGGTTGCCGGAACCCGTTCCGCCAACCATCCTCTCTGCCCGAGTCTTGCCGCAGTTGCATGTGATCCTTGGCGCAGAGAGGGGCGCGGATTCCCAAGCATAGCTACGCCTAGCTCCGGGAGGTCGTGAGGCCCTGCGCCTTGCTTACCCCCAGGATGGGCTGGATGCTACCCAAGGAGGTTTTACCCCACCGGGCGGCAAGCGATAAGAAAAGATAAGTTGCCGGAGCTCGAGCAATTGCTCCTTTAATTTTTAAGAGTTATCTCCCTCGAACGACCGAGCCTGGGTTGAGAGGCCTGAGCGCGGAAGGACCGGCACGAGACTGGTTGCGCCCTCGTTTCGTTTCGAGTCCGCTCAACGACTCGAGTGTGCTACACCCCGAGTAGCGTCCTCACTATGTTTCGAGCTCGCCCGGCACCCTAAGCGTGCTGCGACCGCAGTCGCACCGTTTACTTTGCCTCGAGCCTGCTCAACAATCTGAGTGAGCGGCAACCAGCCGCGGCGAGGTTTCTTGCCGGTGGCAGCCCCGCCAGCGGGTCGCTGACGTCCCGCACTCGGCACCCGTGGCAAGGCGGAGGCCTACGCCGGCAAGTCCCCGAAAGCGTAGGGCGGAAACAAACAAGGCGCCGGTCGAGTAGAGGGGATAACAGTGCGATGCATGGCCTAAGATGAAAAGTTATATTACAAAAATGCCTTACTGCTGCCCTAACCAGCCGTTTCCGTGGCATATTTAACAGCGGCAGGGAAAGGGAGATAGAAGAAAGGGGCAGGCGGCCTAATCTACGCGGTCGCCCTCGATCCTCCTGACCCCGGCCGCCTTCTTGACGATAGGGGCGATGAGGGCCTGGATCCCCGTCAGGTCCGCGTTCTCCGGCAAGGGCCTGAGGACCGCGTGGTGGGCGTGCAGAACCGAGGCGACGGGTGGGACGACCTCTCCCCATCCCGTGACTATGGGGAACGTACGCCTCGAAAGCCGCGCCCCACCCCCGTTCATTTATTGAGCCGCGCCTCCGCACCTCCCTCCACTTAAAGAGGGAACGGGCGTTTTCGCCCCCATGACTCCGCGGTAAGCGCGCGCCGCCCGGGGAAGGCGCGGCGGATGCGGAGTTAAGGAGCAGCGCGACCAAGGCCATGCGTGCCCGTGCACCGTTAGGGCCTGGCCCAACAACGCTCGGCACCATGTGTGGCCCAGGCCCGGGGGCTCCTGTCGGTGTACTAAAGTAGGGGTACCTTAGTACCCCAGACTTGTGCACGGGCAGTCGTAGCACCCTGCGGCAAGGCCCGCCCCGGAAGCGCCAAGAGAAGACGAAGCATTCAAGACAAGGCCCCCGGCGAGAGGAGCTTGCCAGGCCAAGAAGACAAGGCCCCCGGCAAGAGGAGCTTGCCGGGCCAGGAAGACAAGACCCCGGCAAGAGGAGCTTGCCGGGACGACTGAGCCCATGTAAGGCCATCCAAGAACAAAGTATACGAGACAGAAGATCGAGCCCCCGACAAGAGGAGCTTGTCGGGAAGGCCGAACCCAGGCACCACAAGAGAAGCCCGCCGTGGCGCGCCGAGCGCCCCGGCAAGGCCTGATAGCTGGCACGCTATCAGGCACAGGAAGACGACCCCCGCGGCAAGCCACTTGCCGCGGCAAGATCGCCACCTCAAGACTGCGCTCCAGCTCGCCCGCCACGCGTCGCTCCGGGGCTTCCCCCGAGGGCACGTGGCGAGGCACCGCGCAGCCTGAGGCATGCGGTGGCATGCAGCCGCCATCGTGGCGAACGGTGGCGCACCTAACGGTCCGCCTCGGTGCTGTCCGGGCGACCGTGACGGGCATTTAATGCCCTTGTCCCCTACCGTCAGAAGTAGGTATGATAACACTGTGCCGCACTGTAGCACCACCGTTCCCACACTATTACAGCTACCACCCCTTTTACACTTTTACCCCTTTCTCTTACGTTGACACCTGTCGGTGACCCCTTTGCGCTATAAAAGGAGGCCCGTGTGCAACGTAGTGGGGGGTTCGGTTGGGTTCGGCCCCGGAAAGGTTCCGGGGGGTTCGGTTCGGAGATTCGGCATCCAGACAGCCATACGCTCGGTGCAGCTAGCTCCCCAAGCTCCCGAGCTCCCCAGTTCAATACAACCAAGCAGGAGTAGGGTTTTACGCGTCCATCGCGGCCCGAACCTGGGTAAACCGCTCGTGTGCCCGCCTCGATCTGCTCTCTGTGCTCCCTCCGCCCCCCTCACCGGACAACGAAAGGGGCTCCGGCCCCATAGGTGCTCGCGGGGGGACGCCCGTCCGCCCCGACAAACACCCTCCAAAATAGTGGGATCATTACTTCCTAGTGTTGAAACTCTTCCAAAAATATAATTATCATAAATAGGAGGAGTGCTATCATCATAATAAATTTGCTCATCAAAACTTGGGAGACAAAAAATATCATCTTCATCAAACATAGCATCCCCAAGCTTGTGGATTTGCATATCATTAGCATCATGGATACTCAAGGAATTCATACTAACAACATTGCAATCATGCTCATCATTCACATATTTCATGCCAAGCATTCTATGCAATTCTTCTTCTAGTACTTGAGCACAATTTTCCTTCACATCATTTTCACGAAAGACATTAAAAAGAAGAAGCGCATGAGACAAACTCAATTCCATTTTTTTGTAGTTTTATTTTATAAACTAAACTAGTGCTAAAACAAGAAAGAAAAAGATTCGATTGCAAGATCTAAAGGTATACCTTCAAGCACTCGCCATCCCCGGAATGGCGCCAGAAATTGCTTGATGTCTACTACACAACCTTCTTCTTGTAGACGTTGTTGGGCCTCCAAGTGCAGAGGTTTGTAGGACAGTAGAAAGTTTCCCTCAAGTGGATGACCTAAGGTTTATCAATCCGTGGGAGGCGTAGGATGAAGATGGTCTCTCTCAAACAACCCTACAACCAAATAACAAAGAGTCTCTTGTGTCCCCAACACACCCAATACAATGGTAAATTGTATAGGTGCACTAGTTCGGCGAAGAGATGGCGATACAAGTGCAATATGGATGATAGATATAGGTTTTTGTAGACTGAAAATATAAAAACAGCAAGGTAACTAATGATAAAAGTGAGCGTAAACGGTATTGCAATGCTAGGAAACAAGGCCTAGGGTTCATACTTTCACTAGTGCAAGTTCTCTCAACAATAATAACACAATTGGATCATATAACTATCCCTCAACATGCAACAAAAAGTCACTCCAAAGTCTAATAGCGGAGAACAAACAAAGAGATTATGGTAGGGTACGAAACCACCTCAAAGTTATTCTTTCCAATCAATCTGTTGGGCTATTCCTATAAGTGTCACAAACAGCCCTAGAGTTCGTACTAGAATAACACCTTAAGACACAAATCAACCAAAACCCTAATGTCACCTAGATACTCCAATGTCACCTCAAGTATCCGTGGGTACGATTACACGATATGCATCACACAATCTCAGATTCATCTATTCAACCAACACATAGAACCTCAAAGAGTGCCCCAAAGTTTCTACCGGAGAATCAAGACAAAAACGTGTGCCAACCCCTATGAATAAGTTCATGGGCGGAACCCGCAAGTTCATCACCAAAACATACATCAAGTGAGTCACGTGATATCCCATTGTCACCACAGATATGCACGGCAAGACATACATCGAGTGTTCTCAAATCATTAAAGACTCAATCCGATAAGATTACTTCAAAGGGAAAACTCAATCCATTACAACAGAGTAGAGGGGGAGAAGCAACATAAGATCCAACTATAATAGCAAAGCTCGCGATACATCAAGATCGAGCTAAATCAAAGAACATGAGAGAGAGAGAGAGAGAGAGAGATCAAACACATCGCTACTGGTACATACCCTCAGCCCCGAGGGTGAACTACTCCCTCCTCGTCATGGAGAGCGCCAGGATGATGAAGATGGCCATCGGTGAGGGATCCCTTCCTCCGGCAGGGTGCCAGAACAGGGTCCCAATTGATTTTTTGTGGCTACAGAGGCTTGCGGCAGCGGAACTCCTGATCTATTCTATTCATCGATCGTTTTAGGCTATATGGGTATATATAGGAGGAAGAAGTACGTCAGGGGAGCCATGAGGGGCCCACGAGGGTGGAGGGCGTGCCCTAGGGGGTGGACGCGCCCCCCTACCTCGTGGCTCCCTCGTTTCTTTCCTGACGTGCACTCCAAGTACATCGGGTAGCTTTGCTTCCAAAAATAACTTCTCCAGAAAGTTTCATTCCGTTTTGACTCCGTTTGATATTCCTTTTCTTCAAAACACTGAAACAAGGGAAAAAACAGGAGTTGGCACTAGGCTCTGGGTCAATAGGTTAGTCCCCAAAGTAATATAAAAGTGTTTAATAAGGCCCATCAACATCCAAAACAGATAATATAATAGCATGGAACAATAAAAAATTATAGATACATTGGAGACGTATCATGGTGTGATAGTGTCTCTATTAGCAAGTTTAACAGTAACATCTATGTCTTCTATTTCAGCGGGTGCTATGTCATTGATAATTTCTTGATATAAAGTAAAAGGAATAGCACTCATGCCAGCACCCATGTCACATAAACCATGAGAACAATGATCTCCTATTTTGACTGAGTCAACATGCATGCCAACAACATGTCTATGTTTATCTTTTTCATCGGGTTTGGCAATTCTAGCAGCTTCATCACAGAAGTAAATAGCATGCCCATTAATATTTTCTACCAAGAGATCTTTAACCATATCAACACTAGGTTCTACTTTGATTTGTTCTGCAGGTCTAGGTGCTTTGATATTACTTTTGCGAACCACAGTTGAAACCTTAGCATGTTCCTTTATCCTTATAGGGAAAGGTGGTTTTTCAATATAAACAATAGGCACAACTGGATCAACATTGTAAATAATAGTTTCTTATTTAGCTATTATCGGTTCTTTAATTTCTTCTATAATAGGGGGTGATATTTAAACCACTTCTCCTTAGGGAGATCAACATGAGTAGCACAAAATTCACAAAAGGAGGCTACTATCTCAGAGTCAAGTCCATATTTAGTGCTAAACTTATGAAAGGCATCGGTATTCATAAAAGATTTAACACAATCAAACTTAAGCTTAATACCTGACTCTTTACCTTCATTGAGTTCCCAATCTTCAAAGTTGCATTTAATTCTTTCTAAAAGATCCCACCCGAATTCAATAGTCTTTTTCATAAAAGAACCAGTACAAGAAGTATCGAGCATGGCTCGATCATCACAAGAAACCCGAGCATAATTTTTTTTGGATAATAATTTCTCTTGAGAGATCATGATTGGGGCATGAATATAACATTGACTTAAGCCTCCCCCAAGATAGAGTGATACTTTCTCCTTCATGAGGCCAAAAATTATATATATAATTCCGATCACGATTAATTAGATGCATAGGATAATTTTTTTTGGTGAAATTCCAATTTCAACCGATTCCAGTTCCAAGATCCAATATCATCGCATAGCCTATAGCATGCCAATGCTTTTACCTTCAAAGATAAAGGAAAAATCTTCATTAGCTTCATCTCCGGGTAAACCTGTAAGCTTAAATAATCCACAAATTTCAGCCACATATATCAAGTGCATATTAGGATGTTCAGTTCCATCTCCTACGTAAGGATTAGCTAGTAGTTGTTCTATCATATCGAAGGAATCTCATAACCAATATTTTCAGTAGGAGCAGTAGGTTGAGGGGCAACTAATTGTGGTTCCGGTCAAGGTGAAATACCCCGCACATACCCCAATGGACTGTTCGTCGGGAAAGGCCCATGGCAAGCCCAACAAATTTTTGGTCGAGAAAGACGCACCATAGCCATCAAGCAGTCAGTTGGGAAAGATATGTCAGTCGGGAAAGGGTTTTCCCGTCTATACTTTCCCCAACAGACACGATCGGTTGGCAATAGTCTTTCCCGACCGACTGTTTGTTGACAGAAGTTGTTTCCCCGACCAACTAGGTTGTTGGGAATGTAGTGTTGTGGTGTAGTGTCCATAGTAGCAAGTGACAACAAATTTCAGCATGTAGTAATAATTTTCCCTTACCAAGAGCGCTTCACTCCCCGGCAACAGCGCCAGAAAAGAGTCTTATGACCCAAAAATATAGGGGATCAATCATATTCCTTTCAATAAGTAATAGTGTCGAACCCAACGAGGAGCAGAAGGAAATGACAAGTGGATTTCAACAAGGTAATTTCCGCAAGCACTATAATTGTTGGTAACGAGTAGTTTGATAGCAAGATAATTTGTAAGAAGAAAGTAACGGCAATGGTAAATAAAGTGCACCAAGGTAGCCCAATCCTTCTGTGGCAAAGGACATGCCAATACGGTTTCTTATAATAGGCAAAGCGTTCTTAAGGGTACACTGGAATTTCATCTAGTCACTTTCACCATGTTGGTTTGACTCATGTTCGCTACTTTGATGATTTGATAGGTGGGTGGACCGGTGCTTAGGTGTTATTCTTACTTGAACAAACCTCCTACTTTTGATTAACCCCCTCGCAAGCATCCGCAGCTATGAGAAAAGTATTAAGATAAAATCTAACAATAACATTAAACTTTTGGATCCAAATCGGTCCCTTACGAAGTAGCGCATAAACTAGGGTTTAAACTTCTGTCACTCTAGCAACCCATCATCTAATAACTACTCCACAATGCATTCCCTTAGGCCCAAATATGGTGAAGTGCCATGTAGTCGGCGTTCACATGACACCACTAAGGGAATCAGAACATACATATCATCAAAATATCAAACACATATCAAGTTCACATGATTACTTTCAACAAGATTTCTCCTGTGACCTCAAGAACAAAGTAGCTACTCACAAATGATAATCATGCTCAAGATCAGAGGGGTATTAAATAGCATAATGGATCTGAACATATAATCTTCCACCAAATAAACCATATAGTAATCAACTAAAAGATGTAATCAACACTACTAGTCACCCACAAGTACCAATCGGAGGTTCCGTTACAAAGACTGAACACAAGAGATGAACTAGGGTTTGAGAGGAGATGGTGCTATTGAAGATGTGTATGGATATTGCCCTCCCAAAGATGAGAGGGTTTTTGGTGATGACGGTGACGATGATTTCCCCCTCCAGGAGGGAATTCCCCTCGGCGGAATCGCTCCACCGGAGGGCAAAAGTGCTCTTGCGCAAGTTCCGCCTCGAGACGACAGCGCTCCGTCGAGAAAGTACTCTCTGTATTTTTCTAGGTCAAAATGACTTATGTACCATAAGAGGGGCACCGAAGGTGGGACGAGGAGGGCACAACCCACCAGGGTGCGCCTGGGGGGCCTAGCGCGCCCATGTGGGTTGTGCCCGCCTGGTGCGCCTCATCGGATAATTATTTGCTCCAGTATTTTTCTTTTATTCCAAAACAATTCTCTGTTAAGTTTCAGCTCACTTGGAGATGTGAAGAATAGGTAACTCCGACGTAGCTAGGTCCAAAATTCCAGCTGCCGGCGTTCTCCCTCTTTGTGTAAACCTTGCATATTATGAGAGAAAATGCATTAGAATTACTCCAAAAAGCATTATTTTGCATAAATACATAGTAAATAACAGTAGGTAAACATGATGCAAATGGACGTGTCAGTGAACGCCGCCCTCCCAAAGCCCGAGACTGAACGGCCCCTCAAGTTGCCACAGTACGCCATCACCTTCGACCACAAGGACCACCCCAAGTCCGCGGCCACCGCAGGAGTGGTCCCCATCCTGTGCACTCCTACTATCAGCAACGTCACGGTCACCAAGACCCTCATCGACGGGGGTGCCGGCCTGTAGGATCCAAAGTATGTCTAGAGGGGGGGTGATTAGACTACTTGACCAAATAAAAATCTAGTCTTTTCCCAAATTTAGTTCTTGGCAGATTTTAGCTATCTTAGCACAAGTCAAGAAATCTCCACACAATTCAAGAAAGCATGCAAAAGAGTATATGAGCAGCGGAAAGTAAAGCATGCAACTTGCAAGAATGTAAAGGGAAGGGTTTGGAGGATTCAAACACAATTGGAGACACGGATGTTTTTGTCGTGGTTCCGATAGGTGGTGCTATCGTACATCCACGTTGATGGAGACTTCAACCCACGGAGGGTAACGGTTGCGCGAGTCCATGGAGGGCTCCACCCACGAAGGGTCCACAAAGAAGCAACCTTGTCTATTCCATCACGGCCGTCGCCCACGAAGGACTTGCCTCACTAGCGGTAGATCTTCACGAAGTAGGCGATCTCCTTGCCCTTACAAACTCCTTGGTTCAACTCCACAATCTTGTTGGAGGCTCCCAAGTGACACCTAGCCAATCTAGGAGACACCACTCTCCAAGAAGTAACAAATGGTGTGTTGATGATGAACTCCTTGCTCTTGTGCTTCAAATGATAGTCTCCCCAACACTCAACTCTCTCTCATAGGATTTGGATTTGGTGCAAAGAAGATTTGAGTGGAAAGCAACTTGGGGAAGGCTAGAGATCAAGATTCATATGGTTGGAATGGAATATCTTGAGCTCAACACAAGTGTAGGTGGTTCTCTCTTAGAAAATGTGTATTGGAAGTCTAGGTATGTTTTGATGGCTCTCTCCTAGAATGAAGAGTGGGTGGAGGGGTATATATAGCCTCCACACAAAATCTAACCGTTACACACAATTTGCCAAACTCGGTGGGACCGAATGGTTAAGCTCGGTCAGACCGATTCAACAAACCTAGTGACCGTTAGGATTTTCGGTGGGACTGAGATGCAACTCGGTAGGACCGATATGGTTAGGGTTAGGGCATAACGTAATCTCGGTGTGATCGATTACACAAACTCGGTGGGACCGATTTTGGTAATAAGCTAACTAGAGAGTTGGTCAGGTAAACTCGGTGGGACCGATTCGCTCATCTCGGTGAGACCGAAATGTTACAAAAGGGAAACAGAGAGTTTACATTGCAATCTCGGTGGGACCGATCGCTCATCTCGGTAAGACCGAAACGTTACGAAGGGAAACAGAGAGATTACAATCCCATCTCGGTGAGACCGAGATCCCTATCGGTGAGACCAATTTGCCTAGGGTTTGTGGCAGTGGCTATGACATTTGAAACTCGGTGGTGCCGGATAGAAAGAATCGGTGGGGCCGAGTTTGACTTTTGGTTTAGGTCATATGTGGATGTGGGAAGGTAGTTGAGTATTTTGGAGCATATCACTAAGCACTTTGAGCAAGCAAGCCATTAAGCAACACCTCATCCCTCCTTGATAGTATTGGCTTTTCCTATAGACTAAATGTGATCTTGGATCACTAAAATATAAAATGTAGAGTCTTGAGCTTCAAGCTTGAGCCAAACTTTTTGTCCTTAGAATTTTGAGGGATCCACTTTCCTCATCCATGCCATGCCATTCATTGAGCTTTTCCTGAAATATTAATCTTGGAATAATGTTAGCTCAATGAGCTATATGTTGTTAGGAATTACCAAAACCACCCATGGATAGTTGCACTTTCATGGCCTCAGCGTGATCCCCATCGAGACCTTTGAGATGCTCCAAGTGCCCTACGGCCAGCTGATGCTGACCAGGCCCTTCTCTGGAGGGACTGCTGGTTCCACAATCCCTCTGGGAAAGTGCGCCTCCCTGTCACCTTTGGCACCCGCAAGAACTACCACACTAAGATCATTGACTTCAACGTGGCGCACATTGGCCTACCTTACAATGCCTTCTTGGGGTATCCGGCTCTCGCCAAGTTCATAGCAGCGACTCATCACGCCGAAAACATCCTCAAGATGCCTGGCTACAGCGCCATCATCACCATCGCCCGCGACGAAAAAGACACGGTCTGATCCCTTGAGCATGCCTATAAGGCTGCTGTAGCCGCAATCCAGCTAACGAGGACGCGGTTGAGCCTCCTGAGGCCGCGCCCGCGAAGAAAAAATAGTTGTTCTCTCAGGACCGTCTCGAGACAAACAAGGTGTCAGTTGACGGCAGTAGCTCAGGCCCAGATATCACCATCGACGCCTGCCTTCCTCCTGCATATGAAGGCGTGCTCGTCACCTTCCTTTGGGGAAATTCGGATGTTTTTATCGGAAAGCGTCGGACTTGTCCATTGTACCGAGGGAGGTGATTGAGCACCACTTAGTTGTGTGCCCCAACGCACGCTCCATCAAGCAAAAGCATGATGCTAGGCGCCCGAGAAGCAAGAGTTCATTGTCCAAGAAGTATGCAAGCTGCAAGAAGCTGGAGTCATCCGCGAGGTGCGCCACCGAATGGCTCACCAACCCAGTCATCATCCCCAAGAAGGACGGCAATGAGCGTATGTGCGCCGACTTCATGAGTCTCAACAAGGCCTGCCCTCAGGACCTCTTTCGACTACCGCGCGCCGACCAGGGCACATACTCCACCACCAACTACGTCTGCATGCCCTGCGGCCTTAGGAACACCGGCACCACCTTCCAAAGGCTGGCACGCTCGCGCTGGGTCCTCACGGGCCCCCTGCTCCTCGCGAGCCCCCTGGGCCTCAGGGGCCCCTCAGCCCCTTAGGGGCGAGCTTCCGTGGCACGCCTCACCAAGTTAGTCGACACTTCTACAACACAATTCTGCCAGGTGATTTTTGGTTCGTTCGAATTGAGGTCACCCCACGTGCTGCAAAAACCTCAAGCTGATCTGTGCTGGACACGGCAGTCGCATCTCTTTTTGGTTGTGTAATGAATCTTGCTGATTATGCTCTGATAAACTTGCGTTGCCTACGTAATTGTGTATTTGGTACAATGCCGCGTCCCCTCTCCTAACCTTTCCATGAGTGGGGGCTAGGCATGACGCCTGTGCTCAGATCCTCCCCGCAGCGCCGCAAAATCCAAGTGACCGAGCTTTGGCTCGCGGGCCTACTCCCGTGCACGTCACCTCACCAAGGTCCTTCGTCCATTATCTCCTCACGCAATGGCCATGAGCGAGTTGGCAAGTGCACGTCGCTCCCCTATGGTGATTTGTCAACATGCAGTTACCTCAGGAGCCAGCCGCTCGAAAGCTCCACGGACAACATCCCACAAGCCGACCTGCGATGGTCGCCTAATCGGAAGGCCTCATGAGACAGAAACTTCGAAGGCCGATCCTCGAGAGACACGCCTCCCGAGCTGTGTGAAATCCTCGTGAGCCATGGCTCGCTCGATGCTGCACCCCATAAAAGCTATGTCTAAATAATTCGCGAGCTGCCCTCGCCATCTCCCAAGCCTTCCTTTCGAGCAACCTCACGAGCACTAGCGTTTTCCTTCACGTGAGCCTCTTGCAGTCAAAGGGGGCTCCTTGAGCATCACGCCTCGGGGCACCTTACTAGCTCCTGGTGCCCTCACCTCCTGGCCTTGTCCAGGCATCACAACCTGACATACCAGTTAAAGCTGTAGCCCGCCCGGGGGCTGGGCCCTGACGACATAGAGCATGAAGGAAAGAAAAGGGAAAAAACATGCCTCAAGAGAAAGCTTCACGGGGCACAAACATACATGTACATCAAATCGTAATATACTTAGGAAAAAGTCATTGTCTTCACGCCCCCATGGGGCCACGATTAACTATGAGCAGGATGATGAGGAAATGGCATATGAGGACGCGTCATCACTACCACTATTGCTGCCATCGTTGTCTTCACCTTCATCGGCTCCGCCTAGGACCTCATTGCTGTCGTGGGCGAACTTCACATGCAACACATCCATGTGGTCCTCCACCGTCTTCCCGAGTTCATCGCGAAGCTCTTCCGGGACGGGAGCTATCACCATCTCGAAGTCAAAATTGGGGTCGGCGTGGAGAAGGTGGCTGAAGATGGGTGTAGCTGCTTGGGTGAGGAGATCACGACACTCCTCCATGACGATTCCATCCATCTTCTTGGCACTGACCTCGAGCCTTTCCACGATCTTGGCGAAGAAGTCAAGGCAGCTGGCGTCGGGGGTCTCGAGGGGGCTATGGACGTCCTCCTTGCAAATGGAGCCCAAGGCGCGGAAGGCTTGGAACTCGAGGGTGCAGAACATCTTGGAGCGTTCAAGCTGCCGCCCCCGTGCTTGGGTCGCCTTGTCCCTCGCCTGCTCCACGACAGCAGCGATGTCCCCCACCTGCTGCTAGAGGGAGGCCAGCTCAATCTCGACATTGGCCTCGGCCTTCAGTGCGGTTCCTTGCCAGGTCTCTGCTTTCGTCAACATCTCCTTAAGGCCCGCGATCTCTTGCGGGAGCTCCTTGTGCCGCTCTCTAAAGCGGTCCTCCTGCAGCTTCAGTCTCTTGCTGTGTTCCTCAGCAAGCGTCTTCTAGTTCTGCGCGACCCTCCTATCTGCATCCTCTTGGATCTTCTTCTCCTTCCCCGCAGGTTGGCGTTGGCCTTGTCTAGGCGCTTAGGAACCCTGGGCCGCGGCTACCTCATGTTCCAGCGCCTCCAGCCGCTCGCGCTCCAGGTCTTGCACAAATGCCGTCCGTGCAAGTTCCCGCTCACAGATCTCGAGGTCGGCATTGCGGGCTGCCAGGTCCTCTTCATGGGCGGAGATGGCATTTATTCGCGCCTGAAGCTACCATTCTAGCATGGTGTTCTGATCTAGGAGCTCCTGTCCGCGGGCCTCCGCCACCCCAC
This sequence comes from Aegilops umbellulata, assembly GCA_032464435.1. NCBI lineage: Eukaryota > Viridiplantae > Streptophyta > Magnoliopsida > Poales > Poaceae > Aegilops > Aegilops umbellulata. Next base: position 149,722,565 of record CP136058.1, on the reverse strand, counting down.
GATGCTGGACTACTGCCTCAGCCTCCTGAAAAGCAGGCTCACTGACCTCCTTCGCCTCGGCGGCGGCCTTCTCGCTCCTGGCGAGCGGTCTTGTTCTTACGATGGGCTCACTTAACAATGACTTCAAATTGATGCCACCCTCGGGCTAGGCGTAGGCTCTCTCTAGCAAAATGCGCTTCTACCAAGGTTTTGGATTCCGAATGGACGGATTTTCTCGTGGGGGGGGGGCAAGATTCTCGGTTACCACGGTTACCGAGAAATACCGAATATATTTCGGACGAAATTTATTTTTGAATTTTGAATTCAAATATTTTTATCTGCGATATAGATAGAACTTGAACCGGAATTGATCACAGAAGTGATAGTATCTCAAGTGGAACGTCTACTCGCGCTAGGTTAAGACGTCGCGAGGTTGACTCCTCGCGGGGACTTTTATTTTTCACGTACATATCAAAAATAAACAAAAAATGGTTATGCAAAAATGAGGAATCGAACCTGCGTCGTCCTGATAACGGAAGTACATGGTTACCACCACGCCGCAGCTAACTCTTGTTAAATTTTTGAGATGTTAGTTTATACTAGTATAGATTGGAGGTAAAAATTCAAAAAATTTGGGATTTTTTGCTCGGGACATGCCTTTCTCGTGGGGTGGCGAGAATCTCGGTAATCGTGCGGTAACAGTTTTTCTCGCGCGGTACCCAAAACCATGGCTTCTACAACCTGAAGCTCCGGTCCGAGCTAGCCTAGCGCATCGATGACATTCTACCAGACCCCGCACCTGATCTTGGTGGGACCGCTCACGAGCACGAGGGCCCGGTCCAAGTCTGGCCCTTCGACGCCCTCTCCTATCATGGCCCACGAGGGCCCGGCGCCGCTCGCTGGGGCAGAGGTGCTGGGGTATTGCACCAGCGAGTCACATCGGCCTTCCGCGCCGCCTTCGCCACCCATGGAGCTTGGTGGGAGGGCTGGTGCTCCCGCTCCTACCATCACAACGTCCTCCCCTGCAGCGGGCGCCCCAGGGGCCGCGGAGTTGCCTCCCGAGGTGGCCCCTAAGGCTCAACCGCCTGAACCTCTTGAGCCTTGCCCTCCTACGGCTCAGGAGAGGTCACCTACTCCTCTGCCCTCACGAGCCCGGACCTGAAACCAAGCTGCTGAGCATTCTCCTCGCAACCCTTGGCCCTGGCAATCGGCGGGGAGGCCCCCACCAAGCTGCGCGACCTTTTCTTCTGCTTCTTCTTACTCGAGGAGGTCCTGTGTAGAGTAGAGACTCAAGCACATGTGACACCCCGGATGCAAGAGGAACCACCAAAATGGGGTTAGCCCAGGGCCCCTCGAGGCCCTCCGGAAGCGGTCCCCACTGGTCGAAGCACGACATCGCCCTGGCCAGTGCCACCTTGTTCCGGTAGCGATACAAAGGGAGCCCCTCCTCAGGTGGCTCGTCTACTTCCTCGACAGTCAGGGTGTGGAGGACCCTGTTCAATACCTCGGGCAACAGGCTGTCCATGCTTAGCCGCATCGGGTCCTCCGGGCCGGTGAAGGCCCACATGGGGCGGGAGTGTTGCTGGAGGGGAGCGATGTGTCGGTGGAGGAACTCCCTCACAACCGTGACCACCTTCACTTTCGCGGCCCTCAGCTCGGCCAACCTCCTCACACCCGCGCCAGTCTTGTATCAGCGAGGCTCTGATGTCCCCATCTAGAGCTCCTTCCCGTCGGAGACGACGGTAGCTGCAGCAGGGGGCTGCATTGGGCCACGTCCACATACACCCATTGCCACCTGAAGCCCTCTACCTCCTTGGCAAGTCTCGTGTCGATACCATAGCCAGCGGTTTCCTCTACGATGCAGAGCGAGGCACACCTGAAGCATTGGTTCACTGCGGTCAGCCGTAGGCTGAAAAAGTGGCGGAGAAGCACCACCGAGTGTGTCACGCATAGGAAGGCCTCGCGTAAAAAGGCAAAGGCGTAAAGGGGGAGAACAGATTTTGGCTCGAGATGCAGCACATGGACCTGGTAGTGTGAGAGAATGGCGTTGAAGAAGTTGGAGAATGGTGGCCGCAGGCCGGGGAAGTGTGAGTGAAGGTGGAGGATGACGGAGGTGGCGTTGAGGTTGGTGGTCGGGTGCGAAGCCGACCAGATCCGAGTGGCCCTCCACTCGTTAGAGGCGACTCGGTCTTTGGGAGCACCTTGCTAAGCCCCTCGGCGTTGATGATCATGGGCTTACCCACAGCGGGATCTAGCACCACCTCCACGACCACCACCTCCTTCACCCTTCCCTTCCTACCCAAGGGTGCCATGGTAGTGCAACCAAGACCTGGGGTGGCAAAGCTTCAAAGGGGAAGGAGTTGTGCGTAAGAAGGAAGGTGCGGGATGATGACACACGCGCAAGGAAGGCAATAATGGTCTCACGTCGTGTGCGGGCAGGCTTTATGTCAGCACGGGCAGTCACCAAGGCGTTGTGGGAGAAGTGGGGGCGTCTATTGTCATATCATGCACCACACGTCGTGCCTGGCCCACAAGCGATTGGGGCCCACGCTGTTTTGGCCCTGAATAGGCTGGAACGTGCGCGCTGCGGGTCCAGGGGATACTGTCAGACCCGTGGAGCCTAGGTTATGTAGGCCCGCCTGCCTTTGGCCTAGGGAGCAATTCATGGTAGAGGACCACTAGGTGGCCCACCAGCGGGCACCTCGAGCAAAACCCCTCATGAGGCCCTGGCCACCTGAGGACCCCTCCTCTGGGAGAGGGATGCAAGATAGCGGCTTCACTGAGTGCCTCACGAGGCGGCTTCCCGAGGTTGCCTCCCAAGGCAACATCCCGGAGGCATGCGAGGCAAGGGCAGTTTGGCTCGGCCGCGCGTTCTCGTGTCCATCATGTGAGTGACGTGCGCGGCGACAAACGGCAGTAGAAGCCGTACCAGCAGGTGCAGATGAAGAGGCTTACCCCTTTTTGTGCTAAAGGATCAAGGCCATCAATCCAGTTCCCAAAGCAACCCCCAAAGGTTGCCTGATCAGTGAAAGAGGACCAAGAGGGAGGGTGCGTAGGACGGAGGTCATCCTCTAGCGCACCGACGCGTCATGGACGGTCCCTGTGCAGGCAAAGACCGCCTTTTCGTCAGGATACACTACAAAAAAATCACTTTCGTGATTTTATGTGTTTGTCACAGTAGGTCATGTTTTCTGTCATGCATGTACATTGGTGACGATTTTATGACAGAATCAAGATAGTCATACTTTTGCTATCGTAGAAGTGTTCCATGAAAATACCAAAATTATCATCACGAAAGTGTCCACTTCCATGACGATAAATGGCACGTCACGGAAGTGTTTTCATCAAGGGTAACCAACACATGGCATCCATCGTAACGGGTCGCCGTTAAGCTATCAGGTTCCAGTTTGGATCATATAACCCGTTAACAGCCCGGACTAATGGGGATTTTCCACGTGTAAAATTCTCATTCGCCGGAGGATCCACATACCAGCTCCTTTTTGAGACAGATTTCATTCCTACAATGGACGGAAGACGCGTATGATATGTCGACATGTGGCACAGCCCAACAGTGTCCCATTTAAGGTAAAAAGGTCGGCCCAGCTAAAGGCCCACCATATTTTTTCACACTAGTGGGCCGGCCCAAGAACAGCCTGCCATGTTTTGGGTCAAATTACAGCCCATATCAGATCTGGCCCGTTCATAGCCTGTCATGTTTTCGGCTAAATTACGACCCATATCAGATCAGGCCCGTTAGCAGGCCACTGTTCTTTTGGGGCCATTCTAAGCCGGGTTTGTATTTCAGCCTGTTAAATCCCCATTTACTAGTTTGGCCCGATAATTGTTTCAGCCTGTTAGCGGCCCTTGGTGCATCTGGGCCGTTGTTAGCCCGGGTTCATTTCAGGCCATTTTACGGCCCGTGCTGAAATTGGGATATTTCTTGTACGAAGTGAATTTAGGCCTCTTAACGTCCCATAGTCTTCATGGATAAATTTTAGCACAACGTGCCTATCGGCCTGTTAATGGCCCGTGTAATAGTTGGGCCTAATTACATCCCGCGTTGAATCCGTCCTGCTTACAGCCCATCTGTTAATTGCCTGTGACACAGTTGGGCCGACGGCCCATGTTGATACCGGCCTGCTTACAGCCCATAATTTTATTGGGCCAAACAGGGCCCGAGATACATTTTGGCTTGTTAACAACTCGTTTGCTATTTGGGCCAAACATGGGCCTACGTTAGTTTCGGCCTGTGTTGGCCCGTGATTTTTTGGCTCAACGCCAGCCCAATCTAGTTTTTAGCCTGTTAAAAGCCCATGGTATTCTCTGGCCAGCTGACCCGAACTTTACTCGGCCTGTTAAAGGCGGAAAACTACTATAAGTTTATACCTGCTAATGGCCCAAGATGATTATAGGCCCATGTTTCAACCCATATATAGAGAGTTACAGGATGGCCTGAAGACCGACAACATTGAGATCCGTTGAAGCTTCCAGCCTAAATTACAACATACTGACTAAGAATAAACCTAGACTATACAATAAAGAAATTACGACATATTACACCCATTAGGCATCAAAGTTCGCCACCGGTGATAATAAAGCGCAGCGAGACCGCAATTACATACATTGGGTATCAAAGTTCGCCACTAGTGCATATAAAAGTGCTGACAAAATAATATACAAAACTGACAACACTTCAGAAGGCATTAGGCCTGCCATAGATGTGCACCGCAAGCAGCAGTACAAGCTGATGAGACCTTAGTTATCTCAACGATAGATGCTCTAACCCTAGATGCGTAGCAAGAAAGCGTGCATGGCTATCCTCTGAGGTCTTCTTTACATCATTGATATCAAGCCGGAGCTGAGCTGAGCCAAGACTTTCCGCTTTAAGTTGATACTGAAGAAGTCGAACTGATTGAGGCAGCAACTACACAAAGGTAGTCTCACAGCTGCTGGTGAGTAGCTTCAATTCAATGTCTTCATCAAGACATGACCTTGAGGTCATCTCACTCTCTTCAAGATGGTTTGGCTCACTATCTTCCCTAAAGTTTTGCCTGGCATAAGAGATATGACTCCGAAGGAGAAACAAGGAGACACATAACAGGTTTCACAAATATATAAGCAGTGATAGTCAGGGTGCTGACAGTTCCGTCCCATTTATATTGGAAAATAAGAAAGTAAATGGATCTGTTCTGCATAAGGAACATGTTTTTACAACTACAATTTAAAACTGGCAGTTGTTGCAAACATCCAATCAGATTTAAACACCAAATTAAATAGAAGTGGAGGAAATGATGCCTATCCAAATATATACTAGAACAAAGTTTGAAGGCTTGATAAGGATGAACTTACATTACATGTTAACACGGGGTGGACAAAACCCTTCTCCATGTGGATGGAAGGATAATTCAAGAAATTCCCCAAAGAAACTTCTTTACAAGCATTGCCTTTATTCTCCATTTTGTAAAGAGTAAATATAGATCAAATAATATTGGAAGAAATGCAGGATAATGAAGCTCAGGTGCGGAGTGATGATACATAATCAGATAGCTATTAATTAAGTAGAGTGTACAAGGCAAAAGGTACTGACAAGAGGAATGCAGACATCAACATGTGTAGTGGCATTGGCTTTATTCGACATTTTGGTAAGAGTAAATGTAGATATGATAAATTTGTGAAAGTGGAGGGCAAGGTAGATAAGATGCAGAGTAATGCTAGACAATCAACTATCTTGCAATGCAAGTACAGTAATACTACCACCGTCCGTTATTACTTGTCGCTCAAATGGATGTATCTAGCACTATTAAGTTCTAAATACATCCAATTGAGCAAGAATTAATTCGATACAGAGGGAGTACATGACAACAGGTACTTACATGAGCAATCCAGAACTTCATAACCATTGTGTTAATTCTACATTTATGTAATAGTAAATATATATCTTATAATTTCGAGCAAAGGGAGGATAAGGCAGATAACATTTACAGTGATGCTACATAATCAAACAACTATGAGTGTAAGTATGCCGACAAAGGGCAAGAGGTACCGACAAGAGCAATGCAGTCCCAGTATTGTTGTGAGATCCTATGATCCATTGAGAAAGAAGATTCATCTGAAATTAGTTTTCATATAAGAGAGATGGTAAGGCACATGCATAAATGTAGGAGTTCAAATTTTGAATTGATATCATAGACAGTACCTAACGCTGGGCTCTCTGCAGTTCTAATAGGGCTTTGGCCAGTGGAGTAGGGGTAAACTGTGGTACAGTTGGGCATGTGTTTTATGTGGCTCTGATCTATCTGATTTAACATGTATCACTGCCTTTTCCAAATACTTAGTTTGTACTCCTTGAGGATCTGCACTCACCCTCTTCCTTTTGGACATCTATTACGAAAGAACAACATTTGAATGAAAAAACAAAGTATGATGACACATGGAATAGGTACAGAAAATGGATAGGTATGGCATATACTCATATATGATGCTTAAACTAAGCAAATGGTGGTGTAACAAAGTAGACATAATGCAAGAGGTCATATGCAAGATATGTGCGACCAATACAACCTTGCCAAGTTAGAGCAAGCACCTTGACATGCATGAAAACATAAAAATAAGTGAGATTATGTTTGTACATAGGTGATTCTAATCCAATACTACCTCCGTGTAAACCCCTATGTGCTATCTCCGCAATTCTTCTGAGAGATGCCATGCATGTTGTAATTTGGTGTGTGCATTAATATAATGTGGCCTACTACTCAAAATATGAGATCTCCAGAAGTAATGATACTTCGCAGATGACATCTTCAATATATAGTAAGGAAGAACAACTCGACTCGACCTGACCTGAAAGATTCAAAATATACTAAGGAAGAACAACTCGACCTGACCCGTCGACCGCAAATCTCTCTGCTACTCTTGCCAGCAAGGAACATATTGGTCTTATTAAAGAAGAAGAAGAGAAGATGATCATGTTAAAGAAGAGAAGAAGAGCAAGCAGATTGAAGATATTACTAGTCTTTCTATAAAATGTCTGTTTCCACCCATGATGAACCAGAGCGCACAGGGAAATGCTATTCCTTCTGGTCTCTCCACATGTGGCTCACATGCATTTGAAACTAAAGTAGGAACATTTAGCTGACAAATTAAACATGTCTCAGTTTTACTAATATTGACATCATATCAAATTAGAATTTGTACAACTAAGCTTGTTTAGCTTGATGGGTGGAGCAGTGCTATTACGACACGGATCACGTAGGCTGATCGTGGTCATCATAAAATGGGGAAACCGTAAGCATGATGAGTGATACGTCCATTTTGCATCATGCTTTTATGACAATATTTATTGGATTATGGGCTGTTATTACACATTATATCACATTACTTATGGCTATTCTCTCTTATTTTACATGGTTTACATGAAGAGGAAGAATGCCGACAGCTGGAATTCCGGACTGGAAAAGGAGAAAATATTAGAGACCTATTCTGCACAACTCCAAAAGTCCTGAAACTTCATGGAGATTATTTTTGGAATATATAAAAAATATTGGGCAAAGAAAGAACCAGAGGGGGGCCACCAGCCAGCCACAAGGGTGGAGGGCGCGCCCTACCCCCTGGGCATGCCCCCAACCTTGTGCGCCCCCCGGTAGGCCTCCGGTGCCCATCTTCTGCTATATGTGTCTTTTACGGAGCGCCGCCGTCTTGAGGCGGATCCTGGGCAGAACCAATCTAGGGCTCTGGCGGAGCTGTTCTTCCAGGGAAACATACCCCCGGGAGGGGGAAATCATCGCCATCGTCAACACCATCGATCCTCTCATCAAGGGAGGGTCAATCTCAATCAACATCTTCACCAGCACCATCTCCTCTCAAACCCTAGTTCATCTCTTGCATTCGATCTTGGTCCCAAAACCTCAGATTGGTACCTGTGGGTTGCTAGTAGTGTTGATTACTCCTTGTAGTTGATGCTAGTTGGTTTATTCGGTGGAAGATCATATGTTTAGATCCTTAATGATAATTAATAATCCTCTGATTATGATTATGAATATTCTTTGTCAGTAGTTACGTTTGTTCCTGAGGACATGGGAGAAGTCTTGTTATAAGTAGTCATGTGAATTTGGTATTCGTTCGATATTTTGATGAGATGTATGTTGTCTCTCCTCTAGTGGTGTTATGTGAACGTCGACTACATGACACTTCACCATTATTTGGGCCTAGGGGAAGGCATTGGGAAGTAATAAGTAGATGATGGGTTGCTAGAGTGACAGAAGCTTAAACCCTAGTTTATGCGTTGCTTCATAAGGGGCTGATTTGGATCCATATGTTTCATGCTATGGTTAGGTTTACCTTACTACTTCTTCCATAGTTGCGGATGCTTGCAAGAGGGGTTAATCATAAGTGGGAGGCTTGTCCAAGGAAGGTAAGCACCCAAGCTCCGGTCCACCCATATATCAAATTATCAAATTAATGAACGCGGATCATATGAGCATGATGAAAACTAACTCGACAACAATTCCCATGTGTCCTCGGGAGCGCTTTGCTTTATATAAGAGTTTGTCCAGGCTTGTTCTTTGCTACAAAAAGGATTGGGCCACCTTGATGCACCTTGTTTACTTTTATTACTTGTTACCCGTTACGATTTATCCTATCACAAAACTATCTGTTACAGATAATTTCAGTGCTTGCAGAGAATACCTTTCTGAAAACCACTTGTCATTTCCTTCAGCTCCTCGTTGGGTTCGACACTCTTACTTATCGAAAGGACTATGATAGATCCCCTATACTTGTGGGTCATCAAGACTCTTTTCTGGCGCCGTTGCTGGGGAGTGAAGCGCTTTTGGTAAGTGGAATTTGGTAAGGAAACATTTATATAGTTTGCTGAAATTTGCTGTCACTTGTTACTAAGGAAAATAACCCTTTCAGGGGTTTGTTCAGGGTATCTTCACCTCGACCAAAACCACAATTAGTTACTCCTCAACCTACTGCACCTACTGAAAATATTTATTATGAAATTCCTTCAGGTATGATAGAGAAACTGCTAGCTAATCCTTATGCAGGAGATGGAACGCTACATCCCGATATGCACCTAATCTATCTGGATGAAGTTTGTGAATTATTTAAGCTTACAGGTATTCCCGAGGATGTTGTCAAGAAGAAGTTCTTCCCGTTATCTTTGAAGGTAAAGGCATTGTCATGGTATAGGCTATTGGATGATATTGGATCATGGAACTACAACCGATTGAAATTGGAATTTCATCAGAAGTTTTATCCTATGCATCTGGTTCATCGTGATCAGAATTATATCTATAATTTTTGGCCTCGTGAAGGAGAAAGTATCTTTCAAGCTTGGGGCAGGCTTAAGTCAATGTTGTATGCATGCCCCAATCAAGAGCTCTCAAGAGAAATTATTATTCAAAATTTTTATGCTCGACTTTCTCATAATGATCGATCCATGATCGATACTTCTTGTACTGGTTCCTATATGAAGAAGGATATTGAATTCAAATGGAATTTATTGGAAAGAATTAAACGCAACTCTGAAGATTGGGATCTCGACGAAGGTAAGGAGTCAAAGTATAAACCTTAAGTTCGATTGTGTTAAGTCTTGTATGGATACCTATGCTTTCCGTGAATTTAGCACTAAATATGGACTTGACTCTGAGACAGTAGCTTCTTTTTGTGAATCATTTGCTACTCATGTTGATCTACCTAAGGAGAAGTGGATTAAATATCATCCTCCTATTGAAGTTAAAGTAGTTGAACCTGTTAAAGTTGAAGAAGAAACTATTACTTATAATACTGATCCTATTGTTCCTACAATTTATATTGAGAAACCGCCATTCCCTATTAGAATAAAGGATCATGCTAAAGCTTCAACTATGGTTGGTAAGAGTTATACTAAAACACATACACCCTCTGAGCAAATTAAAGTTGAACCTAGTATTGCTATGGTTAGAGATCTCTTGGTTGATAATATTGATGGGCATGTTATTTACTTCTGTGATGAAGCTGCTATAATTGCTAAACCCGATACTAAAGGTAAACATCGACCTGTTGTTGGCATGCCTGCTATTTCTGTTAAAATTGGAGATCATTGTTATCATGGCTTATGTGATGTGGGTGCTAGTGTGAGTGCAATTCCTTACACATTATATAAAGAAATTATGAATGAAATTGCACCTGCCGAGATAGAAGATATTGATGTTACTATTAAGCTTGCTAATAGAGATACTATATCACCAATCAGGATTGTTAGAGATGTTGAAGTTTTGTGTGGGAAGATAAAATATCCTACTAATTTTTTTGTTCTTGGTTCCCCACAAGATGATTTTTGTCCCATTATATTTGGTAGACCCTTCTTGAATATTCTTAATGCTAAGATAGACTGCGGGATAGATATTGTTACTATTGGTCTAGGGGATATGTCTCATGATTTTAATTTCTCTAAATTTAAGGGAATGATCACGTTGCCAGTGACTTTCGGAGGAGAGTTGAACTATCGGATTCAGAAGGTTGTGTTTGATGTGGTCGACCTCCCCCTGCCGTACAACGGAATCCTTGGATGCCCAGCTCTGGCAAAATTCATGGCGGCATCCCACTATGCCTACAACACCTTGAAGATGCCAGGGCCGGTGGGTGTCATTTCCATTCTGTTAGACGAGAAGGACGCAATTATTTGCGTAGATAAGATGTACCGGGACGCAGCCGCGGTAGAGGCCGCTGAAGCCGCAGTTCCCGACAAGGAAAGCAAAGGAAAGAAGAAGGCTAGCAGGGAAACCAGCAAGGAATCTAAGAAGCGTACCTCTTCGGAGTATGCTGCGCCTGTTGATGACTTGCTGGAGAGTTCCGATAGCAAGAAATCGAAGTCTGCTGCACCTTGTGTGAAAAGGTCCCAGCAGGGCTGGCTGGCGCTGATGGTACCTTTACTATCAGTGCCATCCTTGATGACAAATAGGAAAGCATGCTTGTTTCCTTCCTGTGGGCGAATATTGATGTGTTTGCTTGGCAACCATCCGATATCCCCAGTGTTCCCAGGGAGGTAATCGAGCACCACCTTGCTGTCTGCCCACATGCCCGACCTGTCAAGCAGAAGGTCCAAAAGCCAGCCTTGGAGCGGTGGCAATTCATTGCCGAGGAAATCAAGAAACTTGAGGCAGCTGGTTTGGTCAGAGGAGTACTACATCCAACATGGTTAGCAAACCCAGTGGTCGTACGGAAGGCAAATAGAAAATGGAGGCTTTGCATAGATTTCACAGATGTAGACAAGGCGTGCCCGAAGGACCCTTTTCCCTCGCCGCGCATCGACCAAATTGTGGATTCCACCTTCGGATGTGATTTGCTCTCCTTTTTGGATGCGTACTCTAGATATCATCAGATTTTTTTGTCCAAGGAAGATGAAGAGAAGACCTCATTCATCACCCGATGTGGCACATACTGCTTCATGCGCATGCCTTTCGGGTTAAAGAGTTCTGGGTCCACTTTTGCAAGAGCAGTCCAGATTGGTTTTGAATCGCAGTTGCACATGGACATTGTAGCTTGTATGGATGATATTGTGGTCAAACCAAGGATAGATGAACCCTCATCCAGGATTTGGTAGAGACGTTTGCTAATTTGCGCAAGATCAACTTGAATCTGAACCCGGAGAAGTGTGTGTTTAGCATTCCCTCCAGCAAGCTACTTGGTTTCTTCGTGTCTCATCACGGGATAGAGGCCAACCCCGATAATATCAAGGCTATTGAGCATATTCAGGCACCTAAGACAGTTAAGGATGTGAGGCGTTTCACAGGATGTGTTGCCGCACTTAGCAGGTTCATCTCCAAGTCTGCCCAGCGCACCTTGTCGTTCTTCAAAATTTTGAAGAAGGCAGGGCCCATGAAGTGGACTTCAGAAGCAAACGCAACACTGCAAGATTTCAAGACCTACTTATCCTCTATGCCCACTTTGGTTGCTCCCAAACCACAAGAACCATTGCTGCTATACTAGGCTGCAACTAATCAGGTGGTTAGTGCAGCATTAGTGGCACAGCGGGAAGTGGAAGAGGCATTAGCCCCAGCTACTGCCCCTTTCGGGGGAGAGAGTGAGGATGGCCCGACAGAGCCAGACATGGATCAAGGCAAAAAGAGCACGACAACGGAGACAACCCCAAGGACGCGACAAGGAAGAAAGTGATGCGGTGCCCAGTGTACTTCGTCGGCTCCTATTGCAGGGGGCTAGATCCAAGTACTCTGGTGTGCAAAAGTTGATTTTTGTTCTAGTCACAGCCTCAAGGAAACTGCGCCACTACTTCCAAGCCCACGAGATCACGGTTGTCACCCTCTTTCCTTTGCAAAGGATACTCCGAGATCCCGAGGCTACCAGCAGAATAGTGGAGTGGGCATTGGAGTTATCCAGTTTTGGCTTGAAGTTTGAAAGCACATCAACAATTCAGAGTAGGGCACTGGCAGAGTTTATTGCAGAATGGACGCCAACCCCTGATGAAGAGGTATTGGAGACAGTTGTCCCTGGCAAGGAAGCACCCCAGGAATGGATCATGTATTTCGATGGTGCCTTCTCCCTGCAAGGTGTAGGGGATGGCGTGCTTCTTGTTGGTCCTACTGGAGAGCACCTGAAGTACGTCGTCCATATGCATTTTCCCAGGGAGGAGGCGACCAACAATACAACTGAGTATGAAGGGCTCCTTATCGGGCTCAGGATTGCCACAGAATTGGGGATCAAGAAGCTGATCATTTGAGGAGATTCACAACTTGTGGTGAGACAAGTCAACAAGGATTACCAAAGTCCATTGATGGAGGCATACGTTGAGGAAGTGAGAAGACTTGAGGAGCGCTTTGATGGATTGCAAACAGAGCACGTACCCCGTGCGGAAAACATCATTGTTGATCATCTGTCAAATTGCACTACGCAAAAGCTTCCTATGGAACCAGGAACTTTTATTCTCCATCTTACTCAGCCCTCCGTATCCCCGGCAACAATGGCCCAAAAGAGGAGAAAATTGGACTCCAGTAAGCCTCTCCCAGTAGAGCCTCTCGAGGCTCCTGGCAGGGACCCTGCCGGAAACAACTCCCCTTTGATTGCCGGGTTGCACCCTGCTGCCAGGCCACTGGTCCTTGCGGTCGAGGAACGCGCTCCCATGAATGAGGAGGTGCCGTTAGTCCTCATTGCCGAGCCCTAGGCTCCAACTTGGGCAAGGCACATAGTCCATTTCCTCCAAACTAGAGAACTTCCCGAAGAGCAAGAAGAAGTTGAAAGAGTAGCCCTGAGGCCAGTATGTATCATTTTTTCGATGACACACTATACAGAAGAAGGCCCAACGATGTGAAATTGAAGTGCATTTGTCGGGAAGAAGGAAAGGAACTCCTGGCAGAAATACACAAAGGCATGTGCGGCTCCCACATCGGGTCGAGGGCGTTGGTTGGGAAAGCATTCCGGCAAGGATTCTATTGGCCCATAGCCCTCCAAGATGTGGTCGAGCTAGTCACCAAATGTGAACCCTGCTAGTTCCATTCTCGGAACATCCATCTGCCTGCTCACACTACTAGGGAAAAGCCTGGCAGTAGCGCGTGTTTTAGGCCTATCAGTAGCACGGGCAGGAGCGCTACAGGTACGACGCTACAGCTAAAGGTTAGCAGTAGCGTGGGTTAACCCACGCTACTGCTATATCGAATTAGTAGTAGCGCTTTCTCCAAAGAGCGCTACTGGTAATTACTAGTAGCGCTTCTCCCAGCCCGCGCTACTACTATCATTCCATATTTTATTTCTTTTTTATTTCATGTTGTATTCATACACCTTTATACAAGTTTTCATACAACAACAACTTAGAGATTGTTTTACATCATAATGAGTTATTACATTACTGGGTGAAAGAACTGCGGATTAGTTTCAAGTGGATGTCCATCCACTTCAAACTAATCCGCGGTTCTTTCACCCAATGATATAATAAATATCATCATCATTATATCATTAACAACTTATCATCATAATACATCATTGTCATATAACACCTCCTCATGATCATCGTTTTCATCAATGAGACATCACATAGCAAGTTGGTCACTAGTCATAATCACAACTACTCCTCATCATCAACTCTAACACATTGTACCACATAATAAACATTGTACCTCATCGGACCTACTACATTCTCTTAGGACCTACAGTATTCTCTTAGGTAAAATCGCATAAAACAAGATAGCCCCCGACTCTCCATTATGGAGAATGGAGATTATCATGTCTCCAATTCTTGCCTTTCGCACAATGTTGCTTCCAAGAACCTCCTTACGACTGCCCATACATTTTTTCCATTCTTTGATTACCATGTGTTCACCGGTTTTAGAAATCCGATACGAACATGTGAGATTTGTAGGATGACCTGGCTGTATGTTCAAAACATCAAGGCGACCATTCTAATACATCAGATGAGGCACACAATCCTTTGGGATTTTTTGTTGAAAAACATAGTAATAACTTTGTAGTTAGCAATGTAGTTAAGTTTTAGATGTATGCAAAAGATGCACGAATATTGTAATAGTAAAAAATCTTACCATGGCATCTCCATGGATGTTACCGTGGTTCAACACGTGCAGTAGTGGCACGTATTGACCATAATGTGGAGGAGTTTGATAATAGATATTGTAATTCTCAAGTTCAGTACAAAATGCGATCAAATGATTTTTCTCCTGATAAGTTAATTCGAAGCCATCGGTGTAGTAGGTTCTGTCTACCATCTTCCGCACATTGTTTGAAGAATGAAAATAAGTTGTCAATGGAAATAAGCTGTCAACTATTTTAAAATAAAAAATATAAAGTAGTTAATAACTATATTTGAGAAACTCACATAGCGGTAGAATTGGAAGCGTATCAACAAGGACCCAAATGTCCATATTGTCTTGCTCGATGTCAGGATCACCAAGATCCATGGTGACAAGCATATCCTCATAAAAACCATACATCTTGCAAAGTGCTTCCCAATTTGTGCAATCAAAATGGGTTACGCTCTGAGCATTGTTACTTCAAAATCCATACCATGATGGGTCCTTAGGTGAATTTTCTTTGTTTAGAAACTTTCAGCATCTTGCATGGCATGGGATAAGCTAGTCGAATTGTAAAAGATGAAAATTACACGTTGAAATAGTTGAAGTCATGCTTAGTTACAAAAAAAACACTTGTCGTCGTTGCATACCGTTTCAACATCGAAGGTCTCCTGGAGCTTAATGCTGAAGCACCAATCTTCGTCTAGGTGAGGCCTGTCGCACTAACCTCGGTCGTTGTTGCACCAGTTGCACTCCCCCGGGAGACTTTCGTTGTTCGAGTACGACATTTCTTATGTTCATAATTCAAAGATTAAACTTTTAAAATTAAATATATGTACTACAAAAACTAAATTAGATCATTATTATTCATCACGGGTTGACTATCGGTCTGCCGAGTCTTTTCTTGAAAACTCTCAGCTCACGTGGTGTATACATTCGACCGTTGGTGATGATTGCTCCTCCTTTCGTCCCTGAGTGCATTACACCAAAATTTCTAGCACACGGGAACGAAGGAGAAGCGACCCCCACGACAACAGTCGGGATTCTTCATCCTCTCATATATGGTGGAGACTCTCCCTCACTGATTCCTCTCTGACATTTGCGACCATCGGTGATGGTCGTTACTCCTGCTTCCCCTAGTGCACAACAAAGGTCTAGCACAAGGAGAAGAAGGACAAACGACCCCCATGACAATAGCCGGGATTCTTCATCCTCTCATATATGGTGGAGCCTCGACAGACTTAAAGTTAACCCGAAATATCGTTTAATTATCTTTCTAGAAAATCCAGGCCACTCGATATGTCCTGCCTATTCTAGCACAAGTCATGCTAAAATTCACGGAAAAATCCGGCATGACCTTTGCTAAAAAAGGACATATCGAGCGCCTGAAATTTGCCGGAACAGAAATTAATCAACACTTTGGCAAAACATAGGCCACTCCGAGGTGTAACCTGCAAACATGATCGACCACTTGGGCAAGCACATATCCTATTTGAGCAACACAAGATATACATGTTTTTATCTACATCATATGAGCATTCAAACTTGATGGTCATTGCATTTCAATGGTTGAAAATATGAGAAAAAACATTTCAAAATTTCTTATAGGATTCGTATTGACATGGAGATTTGGCAGGTCTCACCTCGAGGTCGGTGACGGGGACGACGGCGGGGATGATGGAGGGGCTCCTAGATTTCTGCAAAAACAAAAACCCTATAAGCTATCAACTAGTCAAATGCATACGTCTTGCATAGTGGGGTCCAATTTGAGCATTCAAAACAGGAGCAATTCTCCAATTTGAGCATTCAATAAGAAAAACCAAATCGTAAAATAAATAAGTATTCAAATTAGCATGCATTCAATAAGCAAAAGTAAATCATCTCTTGCGTGCGTACATCGTCGAATATTATCACTAATACATCCCGAATAGTATCATACATATAACATCACTAATACAACTAAAACCCTAGCGAATGACGGGTGAGGGAGTCCGGGATAAGGGGGTATCCGGACAGCCGGACTATAACCTTTGGCCGGACTGTTGGACTATGAAGATACAAGATTGAAGACTTCGTCCCATGTCCGGATGGGACTCTCCTTGGCGTGGATGGCAAGCTTGGCAATACAGATATGTAGATCTCCTTCCTTGTAACCGACTCTGTGTAACCCTAGCCCCTTCCGGTGTCTATATAAACCAGAGGGTTTAGTCCGTAGGACCAAGAACAACAACCATACCATAGGCTAGCTTCTAGGGTTTAGCCTCTCTGATCTCGTGGTAGATCAACTCTTGTACTACCCATATCATCAATATTAATCAAGTAGGAGTAGGGTTTTACCTCCATCGAGAGGGCCCGAACCTAGGTAAAAACATCGTGTCCCTTGACTCCTGTTACCATCCGCCTAGACGCACAGTTCAGGACCCCCCTACCCGAGATCCGCCGGTTTTGACACCGACATTGGTGCTTTCATTGAGAGTTCCTCTGTCTCGTCATCATTAGGCTTGATGGCTCCTTTGATCATCGTTAGCGATGTAGCCCAGGTTGAGACTTTCCTCTCGGACAAATTTTTGTATTCGGCGGCTTTGCACTGCGGGCCAATTCGCTTGGCCATCTGGAGCAGATTGAAAGTTACGCCCCTGGCCATCAGGTCAGGTTTGGAAGCTTAAACTACACGGACGCCATCCGCGGAGACTTGATCTTCGACGGATTCGAGCCCCTACCGAGTGCGCCGCATGATCTCGATGAGCATGATTTAGCTCTGCCGCCGGACATCGTTCAGGAGATCGCACCTGTCACTGCACCGACCCTCAATTCGGAGCTAACTGCACCACCCATGGACGGGTGGTAAGACCCCGCCATGGATGTCGCAGCCTCAACGACGATCGAGCCGAACACCAGCCTTACCCTTCGCGAGGCCCGTGACCCCAAATTGCCGGACTCTCCTCCGGACTCCGAACCACCCGCGCCCCTACCAATCGAATCCGATTGGGCGCCAATCATGGAGTTCACCGCCGCGGATATCTTTCAGCACTCCCCTTCGGCGACATACTGAATTCACTGAGGCCTCTCCCCTTGTTAGGAGAGTCCTAGCCGGATTATGACCAGCAGGATTAGGATGCGGATGACGAAGAAATTCGACGCCCACCCACCACCCACTTCGTAGCCACTGTCGATGATTTGACCGACATGCTCGACTTTGACTCCGAAGACATCGACGGTATGGACGACGATGCAGGAGATGAACAGGAACCACCGCCCACAGGGCACTGAACAACCACCTCATCACATGATATATATATGTATATATATATATATATATATATATGGTGGACACACCCAAAGAGGGCAATGACGACGGAACAACGGGGGATGACCCCTCCAAGAAGCAACCCAAGCGCCGGCGTCAGCGGCGCCGCTCTAAGCCCCGCCAAAGAAAAAACGGTGATACCGGCATAGGAGATAATAACACCCTGGACAGTGCCGAAGACAAACTCCCTCCAGCAAGATTCGGCGCAGGAGGATGGAGAAGCCAGCCCTCCCGAGAGAGCGGCAGATAGAGAGGTAGAGGATGATAATTACATGCCTCCCTCCGAAGACGAGGCAAGCCTCGACGACGACGAATTTGTCGTGCCTGAGGAACCCGTCGAGCAAGAGCACTTCAAGCGCCGGCTTATGGCCACGACAAACAGCCTTAAGAAAAAGCAGCAGCAACTTAGAGATGATCAAGACCTGCTAGCTGACAGATGGACTGAAGTCCTTGTGGCCGAGTAATATGAACTCGAACACCCCTCCAAGAGCTACCCAAAGCGCAGGTTACTACCCCGATTAGAGGAGGAAGCATTAAAACCTACATCCCTAGCGTATGATGCGGCTGATCAGCCACCTCGCGGCCGCGATAGAGAGGCATTTCAGCCAAAAGCTCAAGCCACACCCCGTCGCCATTCAAAGAAAAATATCAAGGCACAGGGAAATACGCTAGACCTGCGAGACGTATTGGAAGATAAAGCAGGCAAGGAAGATCGATCTACGTATCAGGAAGGCGCCCCACTACGAGAGATGATAGCTGTCACGCCGGATATAGTAAAAGTAAATCCGGCCGGGCCAAACACAGCAGACAAGACTCATTCGAGCTGCATCGTGATATAGCCCAGTATAGAGGCGCCGCACACCCCCTATGCTTCACAGATGAAGTAATGGATCATCAAATCCCAGAGGGTTTTATACCTGTAAATATTGAATCATACGATGGTATGACAGAACCTGCGGTATGGATTGAGGACTACCTCCTGCACATCCACATGGCCCGCGGTGATGATCTGCATGCCATCAAATACCTACCACTCAAGCTTAAAGGACCAGCTCGTCATTGGCTCAAGAGCCTGCCAGCGGAATCCATTGGCTGTTGGGAAGATCTGGAAGCTGCGTTCCTCGACAACTTCCAGGGAACTTATGTGCGATCACCAGATGCTGATGACAGCCACATAATTCAACAGCCAGAGGAATCGGCCAGGCAATTCTGGACACGGTTCCTTGTAGGGGAACGTTGCAGAAAACAAAAATTTTCCTACGGTTTCACCAAGATCCATCTATGAGTTCATCTAGCAATGAGTATTCAGATGCATCTACATACCTTTGTAGATCGCGAGCGGAAGCGTTCACTAGAACGTGGATGATGGAGTCGTACTCGCCGTGATCCAAATCACCGATGACCAAGCGCCGAACGGACGACACCTCCGCGTTCAACACACGTACGGAGCGGATGACGTCTCCTCCTTCTTGATCCAGCAAGGGGGAAGGAGAGGTTGATGGAGATCCAGCAGCACGACGGCGTGGTGGTGGATGCAGTTGTCATGTGCAGCAGGGCTTCGCCGAGCGTCTGCGCGAGAGGGAGAGGTGTGACAGGGGAGAGGGAGGTGCCAGGGGTCAAGGGTACGGCTGCCCCTCCCTCCCCCCTTTATATAGGCCCCCTGGGGGGGCGCCGGCCCTGGAGATCCCATCTCTAGAGGGGGCGGCGGCCAGGGGGGGTGGAGTACCCCCCAAGGCAAGTGGGGCGCCCCCCACCCTAGGGTTCCAACCCTAGGCGCAGGGGGTGGGCCTTGGGGGGCGCACCAGCCCACTAAGGGCTGGTCCCCCCTCCCACTTCAGCCCATGGGGCCCTCCGGGATGAGTGGCCCCACCCAGTGGACCCCTGGGACCCATCTGGTGGTCCCGGTACAATACCGGTGACCCCCGGATCACTCCCGATGGCCGAAACTACACTTCCTATATATAATTCTTCACCTCCGGACCATTCCGGAACTCCTGGTGACGTCCAGGATCTCATCCGGGACTCCGAACAACTTTCGGATTACTGCATACTCATATCTCTACAACCCTAGCGTCACCGAACCTTAAATGTGTAGACCCTACGGGTTCGGGAGACATGCAGACATGACCGAGACACCTCTCTGGACAATAACCAACAGCGGGATCTGGATACCCATGTTGGCTCCCACATACTCCTCGATGATCTCATCAGATGAACCACGATGTCGAGGATTCAATCAATCCCGTATTCAATTCCCTTTGTCAATCGGTATTTTACTTGCCCGAGATTCGATCGTCGGTATCCCAATACCTCGTTCAATCTCGTTACCGGCAAGTCACTTTACTCGTACCATAATGCATGATCCCGTGTGTCGGTGGGAAATCTGCCTCCACGTACACCTATGGGGACCGAGCCCCTTTCTTGGTTCGGCAGGGGGCGGAGGTCGTGCGAAGAGTGGATCGAGGCGATGCACACAAGGGGTTTACCCAGCTTCGGGCCGCACGGATGCGTAAAACCCTACTGCTGCTTTGTGGTTTTGTATTGTGTTCTTGCTCGGCAGCGTGTGGTGCTATAGTACACGCGAGCCGCTGGCGAGACCGAGCAAGAATGGCCTCCCCCCTCCCGTTGCGCATGGGGCCTCCTTTTATATGTGCAAGGGGTTACCCACAGGTGGCAACGCAGGCGGGGGTAAAACTGGAAAACGCTCTGTTGGGCACAACTGTTTGCACAGTGCTATCATACCTTACTCTGAAGGCAGGGGACAAGGGCATTAAATGCCCGTCTGGGTCGCCTAAACAGTGCAGGAAAGGGACCGTCAGGAGCGCCACCGTTTGACACGATGGCTACTCTGTCAGCGTTGCTTCGCCACCGCATGCCCCTGGCTGCGCAGCCTCTCGCCATGTACGCCTGGAATGGCCCTAGAGCGACGCGTGGGTGGATGAGCTGGAACGCAGGCGCGGGGTGGTGACTTGCCGCGGCAAGCGCCTTGCCGCGGTCGATGCCTTGTCGCGCCCGGGAGCTTGTTGCTCACCGGTCCTTGCTGGGACGCATGGCGCGTCGTAGCAAGTCTCTTGCCGTGCCTTGGTCGGCCTTCCCAGCAAGCTCCTCTTGCCGGGGCCTTGTGCTTCGAGCGGCCGTCCCGGCAAGCTCCTCTTGCCGGGGCCTTGCTCTCTTCAGGTGGCCTTCCCGGCAAGCTCCTCCTGCCGGGGCCTTGGCTCAAATACTTTGTTCTTGGATGGCCCCAAAAAAGGGACCACGAAGAGTTTTGGCGATCGCCTGGCAAGCCTTGCCGCGGGGTGCTACGACTGCCCGTGCACAAGTTCGGGGTAATAAGGTACCCCCTACTTTAGTACACCGACAGGAGCCCCCGGGCCTGGGCCATACACGGTGCCGAGCGCTGTTGGGCCAGGCCCAAAACAGTGCACGGGAATGCGCGGCCTGGGTCACGCTGCATCTTCTTCTGCATCCACCACGTCCTCCCCGAACGGCACGCGTCGAACGCGGCATCGTGGGGAGAGGCGTGCGTGACGTGGGCGGCGTGCGCGGGGCTGAGCCCCGTGGGCATGCGTCACATCGTAGGTGATTTGTTTATTCGGAAAGGCGAAACGCCCCCTCCCTTCCCCCTTATAAGCAGGGGAAACAGGGGCAGTCCACCCACCCGCCAGTTGCGATTCCTCGAAAATCTCCACCACTTCCCAAGAGAAGCAGCGTTCCGCCCCTTACATCGCCACCAGTGCTACCGACGCCGTCGACCTCCCTCCCTGCTTCCACCATGGCCCCGAAGGGCGATAAGGGGAAAGGGAAGGCCGTGAAGTCGGCCGAGGCGCAGCGGCTTGAGGCGCTGCGAAAGGAGCAGGCGACCTCCCCCCTGAGCTCGACGCGTTGGTCCTGCGGGAGGAATACTACATCTTCTGGTCGACGGGGACGCGAGCGCATCTGCGCACGAGGGTTCTTCCCACCGCCGCCCAGAAGGAGTATCCGACCGAGTACCCTTCTTTGCTCTATTCTTCTATTGCGGGCTCTGCCCGCCCTTCTCTGAATTTTTCTGCGACATCATGAACACCTACGGGTTCCATCTCCTTGATTTCACCCCCAATGCTGTCCTGACCGTGGCAATTTTCGCACATCTTTGCGAAAATTTTGTCGGAGTCTATCCAAACGTAGCCCTCTTCCGCCACTTCTTCACGCCTCGAGTAGAGAGAGGAGAGCCCCTCTCCAATGGAATCGCCTAGATCTCGAAGCTCGGCAAGAAGGATGCTTATCTGGAGGGAGAGCTCCGCAGCAAATGGGAGGAATGGAGAGCAGACTGGTGCCTGATCGTCGAGGAGAACCCGCAGCCATTCACTGCCGTGCGCCGAACTCCTGTGGTGCACGACAGGGATTGGAGCGACGTGGCTCCGGATGACGACAAGCTGCAGATTGCCGTCACCCGGATCCTGCGGCTCAGGCGTGCCGGGCTCATAGTTGGTGCCGTTGGTGCAGATTTCCTCCGCCGCCGCATCGCTCCTCTGCAAGAGAAAGGGAGACCCGCCTGGGAGTTCCAGAATGCGGCGGACATCATGAGGCTTCGCCCTGGCCTCAACTTCAATTTCACCGTCTTGGAGCTTGACGGGACGCTCAGGGAGCTGTTCAAGCACGACCCCGATCAGCCCGAATGGTTCAAGTTGCCGCGAGGCGTTGTCCCATTGTGCAACAATTCGTCCCTCAGCCGCATCCTTGCAATGATGCCGCTGTGCGACTCGCACGGGATCGACTCCACTTGGCAGGAGCCCGCCGGCGATGTCGTGTAGGCGTTCTTCGACGACTTGGTGGAGGTGCCAGTCGACGCCGACGAGCAGAAGAGCCTCACCCAAGATACCACCGACGCGGAGTTGGCGCGCATCGCCTCCAGGATGGAAGAGGCGGCGGCAGCCGCGGCCGGGGGCGAGTTTGGCTTCACATTGGCGGAGGCGGACGCAGCGGAGGCGGAAAGCCTTGCCGACCGAGCGGAGTTTGTCGGCGAGGAAGATCCTGCCGGGCATGGCGTCGGGGCGGACGAGTCCACCGAGGGCACGAGCGGCTTGCTGGAGGTTGACGCCTCTTCCTCCCGACCTTCGGGCAGCTCGTCGCAAGCGGAGCCCCGGGCTCAACCACGGAGGCGTCTCCGCAAGGCCGGAGAAGTGGTGGGGCGGCAGACGAGCCAACAGCCGCAGCGCCACGTGACGCGCTCCGCTGTGTCAGCAGGAGCGGGGTCTCCGCAGGCCGCTGCTCCTGCTCCTGCCGCCCCTCGCGCCACGGCGGCGGCCGGGGCAAAGCCGTCTCGGGCTAGTGCCACCACTGCCTCCGCCAAGCGGCCGAGGGAGCCTACTCCTCCACCTCCTCGCGCCAGAAGCGGGCCAGTCTTCGACTTCTCCGCGCTTAGCTCCGACGAGGAAGAGGGACAGGAGTAAGATCCCCGCTGTACTTGTGTTTCTTCAATTCTTGTAGTTGTGTCTCGCATCTCATTTGCTTTCCTCTGAATTTGCTCCTTTTCAAGACTCTGGCTCAGAGGGCGGCAAAGAGAGCCAAGGTCCCGGTGGTCATCCTTGACGACGAGCCCACCGTGACGGCAGGGGGCGCGCCTGAGATGACCTTGTCGGAGCCGCCAACTAATCCTCTGAGCAGCCCCCAGCGCAGCCCCCAGCGTAAGCATATGGCTTGCTTTCTGCCGTTGGGCGCGCCCGGGTACCCTTCGTTTTTCTTGACATCTAGCTGACGATTTGCGTAGGAGCAGAGCAGCCCCACCAGGAGCGTCCGGAGACCGCCTTTGATGCGCCACCCGCTACAACCACACCGCCAAGGGGGAGTTCCCCGGCGAGGGAGAAATCCCCGACAAGGGAGCAGTCCCCGGCAAGGGAGCAGTCTCCGGCGAGGGAGCAGTCCCCGGCAAGGGAGCAGTCTCCAGCAAGGGGGCAGTCTCCGGCGAGGGACGACACCGGCGACCCTTTGGCGACGGAGACCGTGACTGCAGACCCTGGCCTAGGTAACCTTCTTGCCTCGAAACTCCCTTGGGGTTCTTCTTATTTGGATAGTTGCTTGACTCCCCCCTCTTTCGGCCTTCAGACCCGCCCGCCATGGACCCGATGGAGACCGAGGTCGTCGTCGAGGAGGATGCGCGAGGCCATGCCGACGACTTGGCCGCCACTGGAGGGGCGGACGGTGCTGAAGATCCGGCCGACGAACAGGCCGCCAAGGCCGCCGCAGCAGCCACGGGCGAGGGGGTCGGTGATCGTACTGACGGCACTGGGGCCGCTGGAGGGCCAAGCGCTGCGCCGACCGCCGATCCCGCCTCCGCAGCAGCGTCGGGCCCCGAGGAGCCCCAGCCAGGCGTCTACCTGAAGGCCGGCGATGATATCTTCATCAAGCTCCCCTGGGAGTCGACTTCCAGGGCGCCGGTCGAGGGGGAGACCTTGGATGGGGAGGTGCTCGCCTCCGCCGGGCTGACGCTGGTTGATGCGCCAAGCAGCAGCGGCGGCGAACCTGAGGAGGAGCGGCTGCTCCGGAAGCTGGTGTCACTCCACCGCGCCCGACAAGCCCAGGTGGAACGCCGGGAAGCGCTTGTCGCGAAGGCGGGAGTAGACATGGAGAAGCGCGCCGGGGAGTTCCGGGAGCTCAACCAGGAGGCCCTCCGATCCTTGGCGGAGGAGCGAAGGCAGCTCGACGAGGTGCGGATGGCCTTCATCCTCGAGAAGGCAGGAGCCGAAGAGCAGCAAAGGCTTGCCGCCGCGGGGCTGGCCGCGCGGGAGGGCGAGCTGGTGCAGCAGAAAGCCAGCCTCGTCGGCCACGAGGAGGAGGTCGCCGCGCGCGAGCAAGCGCTCGGCGGAGCGCTCAAGGAAGTGCAAGATGCTGCCGCGGCCGCCGAGGCTGCCAAGAAGGCGCTGGAGGCGAAGGTGGCGCAGCTCGACACTGATCTCAAGGCGAGCGGTGAGGAGCTCGCCGCGCTCAAACAGGAGCACGAGAAGGGTGCCCACACCCTCGGCAAGCTGCAGGGCCGCTTCGCCGAGAAGATCAAGGAGCTTGATGCCGCCAAGGACTCCAACGCTGATCTCGAGCTGAAGCTGGACGCCCTGTCCAAGGCGCTGGACAGCACGAAGGAGCAAGAGGTGATTTTGCAGAAGGAGGTCGCGGACAACGAGGCGCTGTTTGAGAGTGCCGTAGTCACCCAGAACGAATTTAGGGCAATGGTGGAGCAGTGGACGGAGGGTCTGGTGGACATCGCCGCCTCCATCGACAAGGAGCTGTCGCTGCTGGGGATGGAGGGTCACGAGTATCCCTCTGACGCGAACCTCCCACCCAGCGCCAAGCTTACTTCATTCTTCAAAGGCGTGGCGGCGGCCCTTCAGCATCTCCGGAACGCGATCCCAGAGTAGCTGGCCGGCGAGACGCGCGAGGCCATCGCCGGAGCCCTCGAGAAGGTGCTGGTGAAGATCGCCTTTTGCAACCGAGGTCTCAAGCTCACCAACGTCCTCAGGTCCCTGCCGGCAGACGCTGACCTCAAGGAGATCAGGGCCCTTGTCGCGCCCATCGTGGAAAGGGTGGCCGGGATCAAGAGGATCGAGGGCGACCGCGTGGATTAGGCCGCCTGCCCTTTTCTTTTCTTGTCGCTGCTGGCCGAGTTATGAAAACGATTCATTAGGGCTGCGACAAGTTATCTTGTAATATAACTTTATCTTAGGTAGTGATTGCACTGTTATCTCCACTACTTGATTCCGTGCTTTGTATGTTTTTGCCCTACGCTTTTGGGGACTCGCCGGCATAGGCCTCCGCCTTGCCGCGGGCTCTGAGTGCGGGACATCAGCAGCCTGCCAGCGGCGCCATTACCGGCAAGAAACCTTGCCGCGGCTAGCTGCAGCTCACTTAAATTGTTGAGCAGGCTCAAAACAAAGTAAGTGTTGCGACTGCAGTCGCAGCACACTTAAGCTGCCGAGCGAGCTCGAAACAAAGTAAGGATGCCACTCTGGTTGTAGCACACTTAAGTCGTTGAGCGGACTCGAAACGAAGTAAGGGTGCAACTAGCCACGAGCCGGTCCCTCCGCGCACAGGTTTTTCATACAAAGCACGGTCGTTCAAGGGGGATAACTAAAAAATTTAAAAACTCGATTGCTCAAACTTTGGCAACTTAGCTTTTCCGTGGCTCGCTGCCCGGCAAGGTCGCTTTCTGGCAAGGCGAAACATGGGGCTCGCCATTGCTTACCGGGGGTCAGTGCTGCACAGAGTGTCAGATAATGCATGCAAATAATAAAGAGCATGATATCGACGAGATGCGCGGAACACATGAGCTCAATCTGCGCACAGGGTCTGCGCCTGGCTCTGTACAAAGGATCACATGCAACAGCGGCAAGACTTTGTACAGAAGGGTGGTTGCTGGATGGGGTCCGACAACCGCGCCTTATGGGCGAAACTTGCGAAGATGCCCAACGTTCCGGGAGTTGCTCACCGGAGAGGTATCTTCGGTCTCAAGGCGGACAGCGCCAGGCCTAGCGACTTGTTTCACCCGGTAAGGGCCTTCCCACTTCCTCGGAACTTCTGGCACTAACTTTGCGGCTATAAAAGCAGCGCAAAGCTTGTTGGTAGCGAGCAGCTCGCACAGCGGCCTGAAGACGGTCCTCCTCGAGGAGCAGCGCGTCATCTCGTCGCAGCTGCTCTCGCTCGAGCTCAGCGTGAGCGAGCACTTGAGGTGGCCCGTATGCGAGATCCGTGGGGCTAACTGTCCCTGCTCCATGGAATAGAGCGAGAGGTTGCCTGGTCATACCAGGGCTTACCTGCGCCGAGAGACGTTGGCGTATGTTCGGACGCCGCGGCACCATGAGCTGGTTCGGCGACGCCCGTTCCGCCGCCGGTGCCGTCCCCACCACTCGTTTGCTCCAGGGGCGGTGGGTTCGACGCGGACGGACCAGCCACCTCCGGAGCCTTCTTCTTCGGTGGCGTGTCGATGAAGATGGTGGAGATCTAGCCTGTGCAGACGCTGGATCAGGTTCGCACAACTTCGACGCCCCCTACCTGGCGCGCCAAAGATGTCGGTGGGAAATCTGCCTCCACGGACACCTACGGGGACCGAGCCCCTTTCTTGGTTCGGCGGGGGGCGGAGGTCGCGCGAAGAGCGGATCGAGGCGATACACACAAGGGGTTTACCCAGCTTCGGGCCGCACAGATGCGTAAAACCCTACTGCTGCTTTGTGGTTTTGTATTGTGTTCTTGCTCGGGAGCGTGTGGTGCTACAGTACACGCGAGCCGCTGGCGAGACCGAGCGAGAATGGCCTCCCCCCTCCCGTTGTGCATGGGGCCTCCTTTTATATGTGCAAGGGGTTACCCACAGGTGGCAACGTAGGCGGGGGTAAAACTGGAAAACGCTGTGTTGGGTATAGCTGTTTGCACAGTGCTATCATACCTAACTCTCACGGCAGGGGACAAGGGCATTAAATGCCCGTCTGGGTCGCCTAAACAGTGCAGGAAAGGGACCGTCAGGAGCGCCACCGTTTGCCACGATGGCTACTCTGTCAGCGTTGCTTCGCCACCGCATGCCCCTGGCTGCGCAGCCTCTCGCCACGTACGCCTGGAATGGCCCCAGAGCGACGCGTGGGTGGATGAGCTGGAACGCAGGCGCGGGGTGGTGACTTGCCGCGGCAAGCGCCTTGCCGCGGTTGATGCCTTGTCGTGCCCGGGAGCTTGTTGCTCACCGGTCCTTGCTGGGACGCATGGCGCGTCGCAGCAAGTCTCTTGTCGTGCCTTGGTCGGCCTTCCCAGCAAGCTCCTCTTGCCGGGGCCTTGTGCTTCGAGCGGCCGTCCCGGCAAGCTCCTCTTGCCGGGGCCTTGCTCTATTCGGGTGGCCTTCCCGGCAAGCTCCTCCTGCCGGGGCCTTGGCTCAAATACTTTGTTCTTGGATGGCCCAAAAAAAGGGACCACGGAGAGTTTTGGCGATCGCCTGGCAAGCCTTGCCGCGGGGTGCTACGACTGCCCGTGCACAAGTTTGGGGTACTAAGGTACCCCCTACTTTAGTACACCGGCACCATGATCAAACACTTTGATCACATTGAGCTCATTATGATGATGTATTACTGAGTGGGCCCGGTGATACCTCTCCGTCATACGGAGTGACAAATCCCAGTCTCTATCCGTGTCAACCCAACAGACACTTTCGGAGATACCCGTAGTATACCTTTATAGTCACCCAGTTACGTTGTGACGTTTGGCACACCCAAAGCACTCCTACGGTATCCGGGAGTTACACGATCTCATGGTCTAAGGAAAAGATACTTGGCATTGGAAAAGCTCTAGCAAACAAATTATACGATCTTGTGCTTATGCTTAGGATTGGGTCTTGTCCATCACATCATTCTCCTAATGATGTGATCTCGTTATCAATGACATCCAATGTCCATAGTCAGGAAACCATGACTATCAGTTGATCAACGAGCTAGTCAACTAGAGGCTCAGTAGGGACATATTGGTGTCTATGTATTCACACATGTATTACGATTTCCGGATAACACAATTATAGCATGAATAAAAGACAATTATCATGAACAAGGAAATATAATAATAATGCTTTTATTATTGCCTCTAGGGCATATTTTCAATAGTCTCCCACTTGCACTAGAGTCAATAATCTAGTTACATTGTGATGAATCGAACACCCATAGAGTTCTGGTGTTGATCATGTTTTGCTCTAGGGAGAGGTTTAGTCAACGGATCTGCGACATTCAGATCTGTATGCACTTTACAAATTTCTGTGTCTCCATCTTGAACATTTTCACGAATGGAGTTGAAGCGACGCTTGATGTGCCTGGTCTTCTTGTGAAACCTGGGCTCCTTTGCAAGTGCAATAGCTCCAGTGTTGTCACAGAAGAGTTTGATCGGCCCCGACGCATTGGGTATACTCCTAGGTCGGTGATGAACTCCTTCACCCAAATTGCTTCATGTGCTGCCTCCGAGGCTGCCATGTACTCCGCTTCACTTGTAGACCCCGCCACGACGCTCTGCTTGCAGCTGCACCAGCTTACTGCTCCACCATTCAACATATACACGTATCCGGTTTGTGACTTAGAGTCATCCAGATCTATGTCGAAGCTAGCGTCGACGTAACCCTTTACGACGAGCTCTTTGTCACCTCCATAAACGAGAAACATGTCCTTAGTCCTTTTCAGGTACTTCAGGATATTCTTGACCGCTATCCAGTGTTCCTTTCCAGGATTACTTTGGTACCTACCTACCAAACTCACGACAAGGTTTACATCAGGTCTGGTACACAGCATGGCATACATAATAGACCCTATCGCCGAGGCATAGGGGATGACACTCATCTCTTCTATATCTTCTGCCGTGGTCGGGCTTTGAGCTGAGCTCAATTTCACACCTTGCAATACAGGCAAGAACCCCTTCTTGGACTGATCCATATTGAACTTCTTCAATATCTTTTCAAGGTATGTGCTTTGTGAAAGACCTATGAGGCGTCTTGATCTATCTCTATAGATCTTGATGCCTAATATATAAGCAGCTTCTCCAAGGTCCTTCATTGAAAAACTCTTATTCAAATAGGCCTTTATGTTGTCCAGAAGTTCTATATCATTTCCCATCAAAAGTATGTCATCTACATATAATATGAGAAATGTACAGAGCTCCCACTCACTTTCTTGTAAACGCAGGCTTCTCCATAAGTTTGCATAAACCCAAACGCCTTGATCATCTCATCAAAGCGAATGTTCCAACCCCGAGATGCTTGCACCAGCCTATAAATGGATTGCTGGAGCTTGCACACCTTGTTAACATTCTTAGGGTCGACAAAACCTTCCGGCTGCATCATATACAGTTCTTCCTTAAGATAGCCATTAAGGAATGCCGTTTTGATGTCCATTTGCCATATCTCATAATCATAGTATGCGGCAATTGCTAACATGATTCGGACGGACTTCAGCTTCGCTACGGGAGAGAAAGTCTCATCGTAGTCAACCCCTTGAACTTGCCGATAACCCTTAGCGACAAGTCGAGCTTTATAGATGGTCACATTACCATTCGCGTCCGTCTTCTTCTTAAAGATCCATTTGTTCTCTATCGCTCGCCGATCATCGGGCAAGTCTGTCAAAGTCCATACTTTGTTTTCATACATGGATCCTATCTCGGATTGCATGGCCTCTAGCCATTTGTTGGAATCTGGGCCCGCCATCGCTTCTTGATAGTTCGAAGGTTCACCGTTGTCTGACAACATGATTTCCAGGACAGGGTTGCCGTACCACTCTGGTGCGGAACGTGTCCTTGTGGACCTACGAAGTTTAGTAGTAACTTGATCCGTAGTTTCATGATCATCATCATTAACCTCCTCTCTAACCGGTGGAGGCACCACAGAAACATTTTCTTGAGCTGCGCTACTTTCCGGTTCAAGAGGTAATACTTCATCAAGTTCCACTTTCCTCCCACTTACTTCTTTCGAGAGAAACTCTTTCTCCAGAAAGGATCCGTTCTTGGCAACAAAGATCTTGCCTTCGGATCTTAGGTAGAAGGTACACCCAATGGTTTCCTTGGGGTATCCTATGAAGACGCTTTTTTCCGACTTGGGTTCGAGCTTTTCAGGTTGAAGTTCCTTGACATAAGCATCGCATCCCCAAACTTTTAGAAACGACAGCTTAGGTTTCTTCCCAAACCATAATTCATACGGTGTCGTCTCAACGGATTTAGACGGTGCCCTATTTAAAGTGAATGCGGCTGTCTCTAGAGCATATCCCCAGAATGATAGCGGTAAATCTGTAAGAGACATCATAGACCGCACCATATCCAATAGAGTGCGATTACGACGTTCGGACACACCATTACGTTGAGGTGTTCCAGGCGGCGTGAGTTGTGAAACGATTCCACATTTCCTTAAGTGTGTGCCAAATTCGTGACTTAAATATTCTCCTCCACGATCTGATCGTAAGAACTTTATTTTTCGGTCACGTTGATTCTCTACCTCATCCTGAAATTCCTTGAACTTTTCAAAGGTTTCAGACTTGTGTTTCATCAAGTAGACATACCCATATCTACTCAAGTCATCTGTGAGAGTGAGAACATAACGATATCCTCCACGAGCCTCAACACTCATTGGACCGCACACATCAGTATGTATGATTTCCAATAAGTTGGTTGCTCGCTCCATCGTCCAGAGAACGGAGTCTTGGTCATTTTGCCCATGAGGCATGGTTCGCATGTGTCAAATGATTCATAATCGAGAGACTCTAAAAGTCCATCATCATGGAGCTTCTTCATGCGCTTGACACCAATGTGACCAAGGCGGCAGTGCCACAAGTATGTGGGACTATCGTTATCAACTTTACACCTTTTGGTATTGACACTATGAATATGTGTATTGTCACGCACGAGATTCATTAAGAATAAACCATTGACCATCGGAGCATGACCATAAAACATATCACTCATATAAATAGAACAACCATTATTCTCGGATTTAAATGAGTAGCCATCTCGCATTAAACGAGATCCAGATACAATGCTCATGCTCAAACTTGGCACTAAATAATAATTATTGAGGTTTAAAACTAATCCCGTAGGTAAATGTAGAGGTAGCGTGCCGACAGCGATCACATCGACCTTGGAACCATTCCCGACGCACATCGTCACCTCGTCCTTCGCCAGTCTCCGCTTATTCCGCAGCTCCTGCTTTGAGTTACAAATATGAGCAATGACACCGGTATCAAATACCCAGGAGCTACTACAAGCACTGGTAAGGTACACATCAATTACATGTATATCACATATACCTTTAGTGTTGCCGGCCTTCTTGTCCGCTAAGTATTTGGGGCAGTTCCGCTTCCAGTGGCCCTTCCCTTTGCAATAAAAGCACTCAGTCTCAGGCTTGGGTCCATGCTTTGACTTCTTCCCGGCAACTGGCTTACCGGGCGCGACAACATCCTTGCCGTCCTTCTTGAAGTTCTTCTTACCCTTGCCTTTCTTGAACTTGGTGGTTTTATTGACCATCAACACTTGATGTTCCTTTTTGATTTCAACCTCTGCTGATTTCAGCATAGCAAATACCTCAGGAATGGTCTTTACCATCCCCTGCATATTGTAGTTCATCACAAAGCTCTTGTAGCTAGGTGGGAGCGACTGGAGGATTCTGTCAATGACCGCCTCGTCTGGGAGGTTAATCTCCAGCTGAGTCAAGCGGTTGTGCAACCCAGACATCTTGAGTATGTGTTCACTGACAGAACTGTTTTCCTCCATCTTACAACTGTAGAACTTGTCGGAGACTTCATATCTCTCGACCCGGGCATGACCTTGGAAAACTAGTTTCAGCTCCTCGAACATCTCATATGCTCTGTGATGCTCAAAACGCTTTTGGAGCCCCGGTTCTAAGCTGTAAAGCATGCCGCACTGAACGAGGGAGTAATCATCAGCACGAGACTGCCAATCATTCATAATGTCTTGGTTCTCTGGGATGGGTGCTTCACCTAGCAGTGCTTCTAGGACATATTGTTTCCTGGCAGCTATGAGGATGATCCTCAGGTTCTGGACCCAGTCCGTATAGTTGCTGCCATCGTCTTTCAGCTTGGTTTTCTCTAGGAACGCGTTGAAGTTCATGTTGACATTAGCTTGGGCCATTTGATCTACAAGACATATTGCAAAGTTTATTTAGACTATGTTCATGATAATTAAGTTCATCTAATCAAATTATTTAATGAACTCCCACTCAGATTAGACATCCCTCTAGTCATCTAAGTGTAACATGATCCGACTCGACTAGGCCGTGTCCGATCATCACGTGAGACGGACTAGTCATCATGGGTGAACATCTCCATGTTGATCGAATCTTCTATACGACTCATGCTCGACCTTTTGGTCCTCCGTGTTCCGAGGCCATGTCTGTACATGCTAGGATCGTCAAGACAACCTAAGTGTTTTCATGTGTAAATCTGTCTTACACCCGTTGTATCTGAACGCTGGAATCTATCACACCCGATCATCACGTGGTGCTTCAAAACAACGAATTGTCGCAACGGTGCACAGTTAGGGGGAACACTTTCTTGAAATTTATTATGAGGGATCATCTTATTTACTACCATCGTTCTAAGTAAACAATATGCAAAACATGATAAACATCACATGCAATCAAATAATAATAGTGACATGATATGGCCAATATCATATAGCTCCTTTGATCTCCATCTTGGGGCTCCATGATCATCTTGTCACCGGCATGACACCATGATCTCCATCATCGTGTCTCCATGAAGTTGTTCGCCAACTATTACTTCTACTACTATGGCTAACACGTTTAGCAATAAAGTAAAGTAATTTACATGGCGTTTCCATTGACACGCAGGTCATAAAAAATAATGACAACTCCTATGGCTCCTGCCGGTTGTCATACTCATCGACATGCAAGTCGTGATTCCTATTACATGAACATGATCTCATACATCACATATATATCATTCATCATTCATCACAACTTTGGCCATATCATATCACAAAGCACTTGCTGCAAAAACAAGTTAGACGTCCTCTAATTGTTGTTGCAAGTTTTACGTGGCTGCATTAGGGTTCTAGCAAGAACGTTTTCTTACCTACGTAAAAGCCACAACGTGATTTGTCAACTTCTATTTACCCTTCATAAGGACCCTTTTCGCCGAATCCGCTCCAACTAAAGTGGGAGAGACAGACACCCGCCAGCCACCTTATGCAACTAGTGCATGTCAGTCGGTGGAACCGGTCTCACGTAAGCATACGTGTAAGGTTGGTCCGGGCCGCTTCATCCCACAATACCGCTAAAGAAAAATAAGACTAGTAGCGGCAAGAAAGTTGACAACATCTACGCCCACAACAATTGTGTTCTACTCGTGCAAAAAGAACTACGCATAGACCAAGCTCATGATGCCACTGTTGGGGAACGTTGCAGAAAACAAAATTTTTCCTACGGTTTCACCAAGATCCATCTATGAGTTCATCTAGCAACGAGTATTCAGATGCATCTACATACCTTTGTAGGTCGCGAGCGGAAGCGTTCACTAGAACGTGGATGATGGAGTCGTACTCGCCGTGATCCAAATCACTAATGACCAAGCGCCGAACGGATGGCACCTCCGCGTTCAACACACGTACGGAGCGGATGACGTCTCCTCCTTCTTGATCCAGCAAGGGGGAAGGAGAGGTTGATGGAGATCCAGCAGCACGCCGGCGTGGTGGTGGATGCAGTTGTCACGTGCAGCAGGGCTTCGCCGAGCGTCTGCGCGAGAGGGAGAGGTGTGACAGGGGAGAGGGAGGCGCCAGGGGTCAAGGGTACGGCTGACCCTCCCTCCCCCCTTTATATAGGCCCCCTGGGGGGGCGCCGGCCCTGGAGATCCCATCTCCAGAGGGGGCGGCGGCCGGGGGGGGGGTGGAGTACCCCCCAAGGCAAGTGGGGCGCCCCACCCCACCCTAGGGTTCCAACCCTAGGCGCAGGGGGTGGGCCTTGGGGGGCGCACCAGCCCACTAAGGGCTGGTCTCCCCTCCCACTTCAGTCCATGGGGCCCTCCGGGATGGGTGGCCCCACCCGGTGGACCCCAGGACCCATCTGGTGGTCCCGGTACAATACCGGTGACCCCCGGATCACTCCCGATGGCCGAAACTACACTTCCTATATATAATTCTTCACCTCCGGACCATTCCGGAACTCCTCGTGACGTCCGGGATCTCATCCGGGACTCCGAACAACTTTCGGATTACTGCATACTCATATCTCTACAACCCTAGCGTCACCGAACCTTAAGTGTGTAGACCCTACGGGTTCGGGAGACATGCAGACATGACCGAGACACCTCTCTGGACAATAACCAACAGCGGGATCTGGATACCCATGTTGGCTCCCACATACTCCTCGATGATCTCATCGGATGAACCACAATGTCGAGGATTCAATCAATCCCGTATTCAATTCCCTTTGTCA
Organism: Aegilops umbellulata; assembly: GCA_032464435.1. Lineage (NCBI taxonomy): Eukaryota > Viridiplantae > Streptophyta > Magnoliopsida > Poales > Poaceae > Aegilops > Aegilops umbellulata. The sequence goes on along the minus strand of CP136058.1, from coordinate 149,687,830 downwards.
ATCGGTATTTTACTTGCCCGAGATTCGATCGTCGGTATCCCAATACCTCGTTCAATATCGTTATCGGCAAGTCACTTTACTCGTACCGTAATGCATGATCCCGTGATCAAACACTTTGATCACATTGAGCTCACTATGATGATGCATTACTGAGTGGGCCCGGTGATACCTCTCCGTCATACGGAGTGACAAATCCCAGTCTCTATCCGTGTCAACCCAACAGACACTTTCGGAGATACCCGTAGTATACCTTTATAGTCACCCAGTTACGTTGTGACGTTTGGCACACCCAAAGCACTCCTACGGTATCCGGGAGTTACACAATCTCATGGTCCAAGGAAAAGATACTTGACATTGGAAAAGCTCTAGCAAGCGAATTATACGATCTTGTGCTTATGCTTAGGATTGGGTCTTGTCCATCACATCATTCTCCTAATGATGTGATCTCGTTATCAATGACATCCAATGTCCATAGTCAGGAAACCATGACTATCAGTTGATCAACGAGCTAGTCAACTAGAGGCTCACTAGGGACATATTGGTGTCTATGTATTCACACATGTATTACGATTTCCGGATAACACAATTATAGCATGAATAAAAGACAATTATCATGAACAAGGAAATATAATAATAATGCTTTTATTATTCCCTCTAGGGCATATTTCCAACATTCCTAACCAAGAAAAATCAAATCGTCGACTGTCTGGATGCAGAGGCCCTAGAAGCTTTCAAGCATAACATCCGCGATGAGTGGCTTGCCCGGCACCTTGGCCAGGAAAAGGCGAAATCTATGGCATCCCTCACGGCACTCATGACCCGCTTTTGTGTGGGAGAGGACAGCTGGCTGGCTCGCAACAATAACATATCAATGAACCCTGGTACTTCGGATACCAAGGACATCAGTGGTAGGTCACGTTGCAACAAACACAAGCGCCACATCAACAGCGACAATACAGAGGGTACGACAGTCAATGCCGGATTCAGAGCCTCCAAGCCCGGTCAGCGGAAAAAGCCATTCAAATGAAGTACTCCGGGCCCATCCAGTTTGGACCGTATACTCGATCGCTCGTGTCAGATACATGGCACCCCCGACAAGCCAGCCAACCACTCCAACAGGGATTGTTGGGTGTTCAAGCAGACCGGCAAGTTAAATGCCGAAAACAAAGACAAGGGGCTACATAGCGACGACGATGGAGGAGCCCCGACCGCCGAACAATGGAGGACAAAAGGGGTCCCCCCCACAAGTGCGGATGGTGAACATGATATACGCAATCCACATCCCCAAGAGGGAGCGGAAGCATGCGTTAAGGGACGTATACGCGTTGGAGCCAGTCGCCCCAAAGTTCAACCCATGGTCCTCCTGTCCGATCACTTTCGATCGCAGGGACCATCCCACTACTATCCTCCATGGCGGATTCGCCGCATCGGTCCTAGACCCAATCATTGACGGATTTCACCTCACTCGAGTCCTTATGGACGGCGGCAACAGCCTGAACCTGCTTTATCAGGACACAATGCGCAAAGTGGGCATAGATCCCTCAAGGATTAAACCCACAAAAACGACCTTTAAAGGCGTCAACCAGGTGTAGAGGCCCATTGCACAGGTTCAGTCACACCAGAAGTGGTCTTCGGATCCCCGGATAATTTCCGAAGCGAGGAGTTAATCTTCGATATAGTCCCGTTCCGCAGTGGCTATCATGCACTGCTCGGGCGAACCGCATTTGCAAAATTCAATGCGGTGCCGCACTATGCATACCTCAACCTCAAGATGCCAGGACCTAGGGGGGTCATCACAGTCAATGGAAACACAGAGCGCTCTCTCCGAACGGAGGAGCACACTGCGGCCCTCACATCAGAAGTACAAAGGCCTCTCAAGGCAATTCTCCAGTCCGGCGATCAAATGCCCGAACTCCTTCAAGTGCGCCCGAAGCAATCTACAACAAGACCGCCTGGACTCGCATAACAATGCGGCCCCTACCCCAGCCCCAGGCAAACAGCGAAATACGTGCCACGTGTACATAATTACGCATTGAAAATACCATGGGCACAGGGGGAGGGGCACGACTACGGCACGCCCTAAAACACGGCTCAACCGCACTAGGGGCTTCCTACTTTGTTATTTTTTCTCAGTTTCAGGACTTTACTCTCTGGAAGCCCTGTCCGGTAGTATAATTGCCGAACACACGACACAAGAACCAAGGGGCGGAAAGCTACGTCGCATCATGGAACTCCCAGGTGGTCTCTATAACGAGCGAAATACCTGCTTTAAATACCATTCCGCAGCTTACCCTTGGAGGAGACATGTCAAATAGTCTCATTTTTTGCTTATCGCACCAACTTGTATCGTCCCGCTTCAATGCACCCTTTTTTGAATAAACAATGCATAGCACTAGTCTATTTCCGCATTCTCTATTCCTTCCTTTTTTATGTATATATGCTCATTCATGACATTTAGCACCTGTACACTTTAGTACGGCCAATACGCCAGGGGCTTAAGTACCCCATAATACGGCATGAGAAGTCCGAACACTTTCAAAAGTGCGGCACCCCGAACTTATAGCATTATATGCATCGGCTCCGAATCATGTCTTGGGTCAATAGTTGGGTTTGCCCGGCTCCCATGTTTTGGTACCTTACGTTCTGCTATATCGGCTAAGGTAGCACTGGGAGAACTACTGCGATTGTGCCCCGGTTCAGCTAGGCTAAGCACCTCAGTAGAGAAAGCTAAAACTGACCGTCATGATAAGGCGAGAGCTGGTCGCTGTTCGAGAGGTCCCGAGTCCGTAAAGACTTATGCCTCTTAGAGCGAGGAGCGGCCTTGTCCGGCCTAGGCGTGTATAGCACCCCGAATTCGGCCTTCCGAATACCAGGGGCTTCGCCGAAATTTAAAATTATAGAATTCTCTGGCTAAGTGAGAGTGATAAAGCATTATAGTCCGATTGCCTTGTTCGTTGTGCTGAGCACCTCCCTCGAAGGACCTAAGAATGGGAAAAAGAGTGCTCGGGTTTATCCCGAACACCCCAGCACTCGTGGCATGGGGGCAGAAGCCAACAACTCGCCATCTCTCAGATTTAATAAACGGCCGCACAGCAGGTAATATTTTAAATTCAAACAAGCGTTGCATAGCGTATATGAACAAGTTTTCAGCGTACAGGATCACACAAGCGAGTTTACTCAAATATTACATCTTTGGAACATTCATCCGCCACAAGGCGAGCACCCTTCAGGACGCCCTCATAGTACATTTCAGGGTGGCGATGCTCCTTGCCCTGCGGTGGCCCATCCTTCAACAGCTTCTCAGCGTCCATCTTGCCCCAGTGTACTTTAACATGGGCAAGCACCCTGCGGGCGCCCTCGATGCAGACGGAGCGCTTGATGACCTCAAGCCAAGGACAGGCATCCACAAGCCGCTTCACCAGCCCGACGTAGCTCCCTGGCATGGCCTCTCCAGGCCACAGCCGGACTGTAAGACCCTTCATGGCCTGTTCGGCCGCCTTATGGAGCTCGACTAATTGCTTCAGCTGGTCGCTTAAAGGCACCGTGTGTTCGGCCTCAGTATACTGAGACCAGAACACCTTCTCCGTCGAGCTCCCCTCGTCGGCTCGGTAGTGCTTTGCGGCATCCGACACACTGCGGGGCAAATCTGCGAATGCTCTTGGAGAGCTCCGGACTCAGGAAAGTAACAAGTAATTTACTTTCACATGCTTGCTTTGCATAATGAATGCCTTACCCACCGCTATCTTCTTCATCGCCTAATTTTCCTGGAGGGCCTTTTGGGCTTTGGCCTTGGCATGCTTGGCGCTCTCAAGGGCCGAGGCAAGCTCGGACTCTCGCATCTTCGAGTCAAGCTCCAAACTCTCATGCTTTTTCACGAGAGGCTGGAGCTCTTGCAGCACCTCAGCAACCCACGCCTCCTGCTTCTCTCGCTCGGTGCGCTCCGTGGCCGCTTTGTTTTCGGCCTCGGACAACGCTTGCTTCAGGGTCGCCACCTCGTTCGGGGCTCCTGGCACATTCATAACGATCCTATCATTTTTGCAACTGCATCTTTTTTATATATACACATATAGACAAGGCATTACTTACCTTGGTTCTCCTCGAGCTTCTTCTTGGCAAGGCCGAGCTCTTTCTTGGACCGCTCGAGGTTCTGCTTCAGCGCATTGACCTTCGCAGTCAGTGCGGCAGAGGTCAGCAGCGAAGCCTGCATACGCATATCGACATACTAGTATTAGACTCCTGTGAATGTTATTTTGATCCTCTATTCGGCTTTTCTTTATGAACGCCAAACAGAGCTTCAGGGGCTACTATCTATGCAGTAATATTTTCATATATTTTAAATACGTACCTCAAAGCATGTTAGAAGGCTGGCACAGGCTTCAGTTAGTCCGCTCTTGGCGGACTGAACCTTCTGGATCACTGCACTCATAATAGTGCGGTGCTCCTCGTCTATGGAGGCGCCGTTAAGCACCTCCAGCAAATTATCCGGTGCCTCCGGTCTGACGGAGGTCACCGGCACGGTAGGATTGCCCCTTTTAGTGGGGGGGGGGGCACCTGCCGGAGTCCGGAACCACTGGAGGTTCCGGTGCGGTATTCGGCCCAGGGTCGAACTTGGAGCCCTTGGGAGCCTTGCTCCTTTTGCGCCTGTAGTCCGGAAGGTCGCCTTGTGGTGCCTCCAGGACTACCTCCCCTCGGCTTGGTGCCCTTTGAGACAACACCTCGGCGTTGTCTGTAGGGCGAGGGGTGGAGGCGGTCGGAAGTGATCCTCCGCTGCTCATGGCCGACGGGTCGAAAGAACCGCTCGACGAGGATACGTCGATACGGGCCCGGGACGGACTGCATAACCGTGTCCGGCGTTAGAACAAGCTATGCAATTAAACGGTGCCATGAGTTACTCTAGTGTCCGAATACTTACGCTCTCGCCAGGGACTTGGCCCTGGGTGGCCACTCGTCTTCGCTGTCGGCGGCGGTGGCGGAGTAGTCCGGAGGGAGAGTCCTTCCCTTCTTGGACCCTTCGGCCTCCCCAGTTGGGGCGGCCTTCCTCTTCCTATCTTCCCCGGCTGGAGGGGAAGAAACTTTATCTGCCTCCTCCTCGTTTTCACGGGAGGAGTACGTCTTAGAATTATCGGACGATGAGTCCGATAACACCTGGTGCCGGGAACTCTTTCGGGTTCCCGTGGCCTTCTTCTTGATCTTCTTCTCTGGCACCTCGTAAGGCGCCGGAGTCAGCGTCTCCGTCAGGAGAGCGTCGGCGGGGTCTTCGGGCAGGGGGTCTGGACAATCAATCTGCCCTGATGTCTCCACCCATTCCTGTCAAAGGCATGGAAGCTCAGATCCCGCACACAATTAAACTATGAAAAATGAATACCCTATAAGAGATAAAATAGCTTACCGCGCTGGCTTGGCGCTTCGCGCTGAATCCGCGATCCTCGGTAATGGGAGGGGGAACCTCAGCGCCCTTAAATAGCACCTTCCAAGCATCCTCGTGTGTTGTGTCGAAGAGCTCGCTCAGAGTTTGGTGCTGGGCCAGGTCGAACTCCCACAAGTTGAACGCCCGTTGTTGACACGGGAGGATCCGGCGGATGAGCATGACCTGGACTATGTTGACAAGCTTGAGCTTCTTGTTCACCATGTTTTGGATACAGGTTTGGAGTCCGGTCAGCTCTCCCGGACTACCCCAGGGTAGGCCCTTCTCTTTCCAGGAGGTGAGCCGCGTGGGGATTTCGGATCGGAACTCGGGGGCCGCTGCCCATTTGGGGTCACGCGGCTCGGTGATGTAGAACCACCCCGATTGCCACCCCTTTATGGTCTCCACGTAGGAGCCCTCGAGCAATGTGACGTTGGGCATCGCCCACCATGGCGCCTCCGCACTCCGCCTACTGGCCGCCCACCACCTTCGGTTTAACATTGAAAGTCTTCAGCCATAGGACGAAGTGGGGCTTGATGCGGAGGAAGGCCTCACACACGACGATAAACGCCGAGATGTTGAGAATGAAGTTCGGGGCCAGATCGTGGAAATCCAGGCCATAGTAGAACATGAGTTCCCGGACGAATGAGTGGAGGGAGAATCCCAGTCCGCGGAGGAAATGGGTAAGGAACACTACCCTCTCTTAGGGCCTGGGGGTGGGGATGAGCTGCCCCACATCTGGGAGCCGGTGTGCGATATCCTCAGGTAGGTATCTGGCTCCCCTCAGCTTCTTGATGTGTCCCTCCGTGACGGAGGAAACCATCGACTTGCCTCCCGCTCCGGACATGGTTGGGGAAGGTTGAGGAACAAAATGTGGACTTGGGCGCTGGAGCTCGAGTGTGTGAGAATGGATGAGCAAAGGAGGAAGAAGGCGTGGATGGAAAAAGGTGAATCCTTTTCCCTTTATATGGGCGGACGAAACTATGCATCCCCACCAGCCTGGTAAAACTCTCTTATCCCCCAAGCGCCGTAATTGATGGCGCGGTTGGGTTACCCACGTCCGTATTGATGAGAATCCTGTGATAAGGGGACACGATCTCTGCATCAACAAGACGTGCCAAAGAAACCGCCTCGCAAAATGCGCTGGGGTTGGCTGTAAAAAAACGATTCGCATAAGGGCTTGGCTGTGATGTGATGTCACATTACGGGGTACGTCAGCAGATTAGATTTGTGGAAATATTATTCTCTCTACGGTGGTATGTGGAACTTGTTTTGCAGAGCCGGACACGATCCTTGTGTTCAAAATCTTCTATGAAGTATTCGGAGGAGGAACCCGCCTTGCAATGCCTAAGATAATCTGCGCGCCGGACTCATCGTCATTGAAGCCTGGTTCAGGGGCTACTGAGGGAGTCCTGGATAAGGGGGTATCCGGACAGCCGGACTATAACCTTTGGCCGGACTGTTGGACTAAGAAGATACAAGATTGAAGACTTCGTCCCGTGTCCAGATGGGACTCTCCCTGGCCTGGATGGCAAGCTTGGCAATATAGATATGTAGATCTCCTTCCTTTTAACCGACTCTGTGTAACCCTAGCCGCCTCCGGTGTCTATATAAACCGAAGGGTTTAGTCCGTAGGACCAAGAACAACAATCATACCATAGGCTAGCTTCTAGGGTTTAGCCTCTCTGATCTCGTGGTAGATCAACTCTTGTACTACCCATATCATCAATATTAATCAAGCAGGAGTAGGGTTTTGCCTCCATCGAGAGGGCCTGAACCTGGGTAAAAACATCGTGTCCCTTGACTCCTGTTACCATCCGCCTAGACGCATAGTTCGGGAACCCCTACCCAAGATCCGCCGGTTTTGACACCGACAACGGGTATCGGCGCGGGCGCTGGACACCCAAAGAGAAGGAACCATCACAGGATCATAGCTCGAGTGAGATCCCTGGAGAACCTGCCAGGTATTGGAGAACCTGCGCTCCAACGCAACCATGTAGCGATGGACGTGCACGTCCTCCTCACTGACATGGTGACGTACCACCTCCGCGGGGTTCTCAAGCCTCTACATCATCACTGGCCCACGCGACCGCCACCAAAGAATGTTCGGGTCAACGATGGGCTGGCTCCCCACCAAACTGCGCCCTCGGTAGGTAGTGCCTCCCAGTACCAGCCTGGCGGAGCCCAGTCCCGGACATGGCCCGTCTGATCAAGCAGGGGTCCTCCGCCGAGTCGACGATGATGTTGCGGGATAGGCATCGTCGACGTCGATGCAGGAATAATTGCTTTAACTAAAAAAATAACAATAAATGTGACATGTTCAACTAGTTCTATTAATCCAACTAGTTCTTACTAAAAATAAATTTACTATAAATAAAAATAAACTGGTTCTTACTAAAAATAAACTAGTTCAACTAGTTATATTAATTTTCTTACTAAAAATACACTTGTTCTATTAATTCAACTAGTTCTTACTAAAAATAAACTAGTTCTATTAATTTTCTTACTAATTCTATTAAACACTACTGCCCTAGTTCTTACTAAATAATTAGATGAACCTACCTAGGAACTACTGCCCTAATCAGCATCTAATTTGATGAACCCTAACTAATTTGATGTAATCTAAAATTTGTTGAACCCTAGGAAGTTTAGCTAGGCAGAGGTAGGGGAGGAGGAGGAGGAGGCGTGCTCACCTCGGGTGCCGGCGGCGAGGGAGGGGCAGGCGGCATCGACGTTGGGGTTGGGGTGGTGTCGAGGTCGGGGTCGGGGGTGGCATCGAAGTCGGGGTCGGGGGCGGCGTCGAGGTTGGGGTCGGGGGCGGCGTTGAGGGCGTGCGGAGAGTGACGGGAGAGCGCGCGGCGGCCGACGGCGATGCTGGGCGACGACAGCGGCGACAACGGAGGAGTTCAATTTGGGGGAAGTGGCCGTGGGGAAGAAAGAACCACGTGGTTAAGTCAGAAGTAGCAGCAGCGCATTCCAGGAAATGCGCTACTGCTACATTAGCTATAGCTAACTTAGCTATAGCGTGGGCTTACAAAGTGCACTACTGCTAAGTTAGCTATAACGCCTTTCCGGAAAGCACACTGCTGCTACGTCTTTCTCCTTTATTTTTCTTTTTCATTTTTTTTCCTTCACATTTTCTTTTTTTTCCTTCCCCGTTTTCCATTTCTTTCATTTTCCTTTACTTTTCCATATGTTTTTCATTTTATTTTCCTTTCATTAGCAGTAGTGCTTTCCCCGTGAAACAGGTTACTACAACCACCTTAGTAGTAGCGTGCATTTTCTAAGCCCGCTACTAATATTGGTAGCCTGCCGAGAACAGTAGGGGAATTGTAGTTGTAGCTATTCTTCCCTGAGACGCACTACTGCTATGAACTTAGCTGCAGTGTGTTTGAGTGGCACGCACTACTGGTAAGTAGTAGTAGTGCTTGTTTTTGTCCCTTGCTACTGGTAAGATTCTGTGTATAAAGTTTTCCCTAGTAGTGTCTGTTGGGGAATGTATTAATTTCAAAAATTTCCTACGCACACGCAAGATCATGGTGATGCAAAGCAACGAGAGGGGAGAGTGTTGTCTACGTACCCTCGTAGACCATAAGCAGAAGCGTTCATCAACGCGGTTGATGTAGTCGTACACCTTCACGATCCGTCTCCATCAAGTACCGAACGTACGGCACCTCCGCGTTCAGCACACGTTCAGCTCGATGACGTCCTCGCCTTCTCGATCCAGCAAGAGGGGCGAAGTAGTAGATAAGTTCCGGCAGCACGACATCATGGTGACGGTGTTGGTGAAGAACAATCTCCGCAGGGCTTCGCCTAAGCACTACGAAAACTATGACGGAGGGAAAACTAGAGGGGACGGGGTTGCCGGCACACGGCTTGGTGTTTCTTGATGTGTCTTGGGTGCTAGCCCTACGCCTCTATTTATATGTTGAGCCCTGGGGTCGAAACTTGGAGTAAAAGCCTCCACAAAGTCGGTTTCACCCGAAAGGCAAGAGTCCTTCTCCGACTCCAGGACTAGACGCCAGAGTTCCCGGCGTCTGGACCCAGACGCCACGGACCCTGGCGTCTGGCCCCTGGACTCCACAAAACTTCCATTTGCACTTTCCATAAATCTTGTGGGCTTTCCCCTTTGGCCCAAATAAAGTGTTCTCGTACCCAAACATTTCGGGAAACATCCGGAACCCCTTCCAGTGAATTCCGGAACCCTTCCGGAGTCCAAACACTATTATCCCATATATCAATCTTTATCTTCAGACCATTCCGGAGTTCCTCGTCATGTCCGTGATCTTATCCAGAACTCCGAACAACATTCGGTTACTAACATACATAACTCATAAATACTATATCGTCAACAAACGTTAAGCGTGTGGACCCTATGAGTTCGAGAACTATGTAGACATGCCGGAGACACTTCTCTGGTCAATAACCAATAGCGGAACCTGGATGCCCATATTGGCTCCTACATATTCTACGAAGATCTTTATCGGTCGAACCGCATAACAACATACATTGTTCCCTTTGTCATCGGTATGTTACTTTCCCGAGATTCGATCGTCGGTATCTTATTACCTAGTTCAATCTCGTTACCGGCAAGTCTCTTTACTCGTTCTGTAATACATCATCCCGTAACTAACTCATTAGTTACACTGCTTGGAAGGCTTATAGTGATGTGCATTATCGAGTGGGCCCAGAGATACCTCTCCGACAATCGGAGTGACAAATCCTAATCTCGAAATACGCCAACCGAACAAGTACCTTTGGAGACACCTGTAGAGCACCTTTATAATCACCCAGTTATGTTGTGACGTTTGGTAGCACACAAAATGTTCCTCCGGTAAATGGGAGTTGCATAATCTCATAGTCATAGGAACATGTATAAGTCATGAAGAAAGCAATAGCAGAATACTAAACGATCAAGTGCTAAGCTAACGGAATGGGTCAAGTCAATCACATCATTCTTCTAATGATGTGATCTTGTTAATTAAATGACAACTCATGTCTATGGCTAGGAAACATAACCATCTTTGATCAACGAGCTAGTCAAGTAGAGGCATACTAGTGACACTCTATTTGTCTATGTATTCACACATGTATTATGTTTCTGGTTAAGACAATTCTATAATGAATAATAAACATTTATCATGAGAATAAGGAAATAAATAATAACTTTATTATTGCCTCTAGGGCATATTTCCTTCAGTCTCCCACTTGCACTAGAGTCAATAATCTAGTTCACATCGCCATGTGATTTAACACCAATAGTTCACATCACCATGTGAATAACACCCATAAAGGGTTACTAGAGTCAATAATCTATAGTTCACATCGCTATGTGATTAACACTCGAAGAGTACTAAGGTGTAATCATGTTTTTCTTGTGAGAGAAGTTTAGTCAACGGGTCTGCCACATTCAGATCCGTATGTATTTTGCAAATTTCTATGTCAACAATGCTCTGCACGGAGCTACTCTAGCTAATTGCTCCCACTTTCAATATGTATCCAGATTGAGACTTAGAGTCATTTGGATCAGCGTCAAAACTTGCATCGACGTAACCCTTTACGACGAACCTTTTATCACCTCCATAATCGAGAAACATATCCTTATTCCACTAAGGATAATTTTGACCATTGTCCAGTGATCTACTCCTAGATCACTATTGTACTCCCTTGCTAAACTCAGTGTAGGGTATACAATAGATCTGGTACACAGCATGGCATACTTTATAGAACCTATGGCTGAGGCATAGGGAATGACTTTCATTCTCTTTCTATCTTCTGTCGTGGTCGGTCTTTGAGTCTTACTCAATTTCACACCTTGTAACACAGGCAAGAACTCTTTCTTTGATTGTTCCATTTTGAACTACTTCAAAATCTTGTCAAGGTATGTACTCATTGAAAAAACTTATCAAGCGTCTTGATCTATCTCTATAGATCTTGATGCTCAATATGTAAGTAGCTTCACCGAGGTCTTTCGTTATAAAAACTCCTTTCAAAAACTCCTTTATGCTTTCCAGAAAGTTCTACATCATTTCCGATCAACGATATGTCATTCACATATACTTATCAGAAAGGCTGTAGTGCTCCCGCTCACTTTCTTGTAAATATAGGCTTCACCGCAAGTCTGTATAAAACTATATGCTTTGATCACACTATCAAAATGTACATTCCAACTCCGAGATGCTTGCACCAGTCCATAAATGGATAACTGGTGCTTACACACTTTGTTAGCATCTTTTGGATTGACAAAACCTTCTGGTTGCATCATATACAACTCTTCTTTAAGAAATCCATTAAGGAATGCAGTTTCGACATCAATTTTCCAAATTTCATAAAATGCGGCAATTGCTAACATGATTCAGACAGACTTAAGCATCGCTACGAGTGAGAAAATCTCATCATAGTCAACACCTTGAACTTTGTCAAAACCTTTTTCGACAAGTCTATCTTTGTAGATAGTAACACTACTATCAGCGTCCGTGTTCCTCTTGAAGATCCATTTATTTTCTATGGCTTGCCGATCATCGGGCAAGTCAACCAAAGTCCACACTTTGTTCTCATACATGGATCCCATCTCAGATTTCATGGCCTCAAGCCATTTTGCGGAATCTGGGCTCATCATCGCTTCCTCATAGTTCATAGGTTCGTCATGGTCATGACCTCCAGAACAGGATTACCGTACTACACTGGTGAGGATCTCACTCTCGTTGACCTACGAGGTTTGGTAGTAACTTGATCTAAAGTTACATGATCATCATCACTAGCTTCCTCACTAATTGGTGTAGTAGTCACATGAACAGATTTCTGTGATGATCTACTTTCCAATAAGGGAGCAGGTACAGTTACCTCATCAAGTTCTACTTTCCTCCCACTCACTTCTTTCGAGAGAAACTCCTTCTCTAGAAAGGATCTATTCTCAGCAACAAATTTGCCTTCGGATCTGTGATAGAAGGTGTACCCAACAATTTCGTTTGGGTATTCTATGAAAATGCACTTCTCCGATTTGGGTTCGAGCTTATCAGTTTGGAACTTTTTCACATAAGCATCGCCGCCCCAAACTTTACGAAACGATAGCTTAGGTTTCTTGCTAAACTACAGTTCATACAGTGTCGTCTCAACAGATTTAGATGGTGCCCTTTTTAACGTGAATGCAGCTGTCTCTAATGCATAACCCTAAAACGGTAGTGGTAAATCGGTAAGAAATATCATAGATTGCACTATATCCAATAAAGTACGATTATGATGTTCAGACACACCATTATGTTGTGGTGTTCCAGGTGGCACGAATTTGTGAAAGTATTCCACATTGTTTTAATTGAAGACCAAACTCGTAACTCAAATATTTGTCTCCGCGATCAGATCGTAGAAACTTTATTTTCTTGTCACGATGATTTTCAACTTCACTCTGAAATTCTTTGAACATTTCAAATGTTTCAGACTTATGTTTCATTAAGTAGATATACCCATATTTGCTTAAATCATCTGTGAAGATGAGAAAATAATGATACCCGCTGCGAGCCTCAACAGTCATCAGACCACATACATCTGTATGTATGATTTCCAACAAATCTGTTGCTCGCACCATAGTTTCGGAGAACGGCGTTTTATTCATCTTGCCCATGAGGCACGGTTCGCAAGTACCAAGTGATTCATAATCAAGTGGTTCCAAAAGTCTATCAGTATGGAGTTTCTTCATGCGCTTTACACCAATATGACCTAAACGGCAGTGCCACAAATAAGTTGCACTATCATTATCAACTCTGCATCTTGTGGCCTTAATATTATGAATATGTGTATCACTACGATCGAGATCCAACAAACCATTTTCATTGGGTGTATGAGAAGGTTTTAGTCATGCAAATAGAACAACAATTATTCTCTAACTTAAATGAATAACCGTATTGCAAGAAACATGATCAAATCATATTCATTCTCAACGCAAACACCAAATAACACTTATTTATGTTCAACACTAATCCCAAAAGTGTAGGGAGTGTACGATGATGATCCTATCAATCTTGAAACCACTTCCAACACACATCGTCACTTCACCCTCAACTAGTCTCTGTTTGTTCTGCAACTCCCGTTTCGAGTTACTACTCTTAGCAACTGAACCAGTATCAAATACCGAGGGGTTGCTATGAGCACTAGTAAAATACATATTAATAGTCTGTATATCAAATATACCTTTGTTCACTTTGCCATCCTTCTTGTCCGCCAAATACTTGGGGCAGTTCCGCTTCCAGTGACTAGTCCCTTTGCAGTAGAAGCACTTAGTCTCAGGCTTAGGTACAGACTTGGGCTTCTTCACTTGAGTAGCAAGTTGATTGCCGTTCTTCTTGAAGTTCCCCTTCTTCCCTTTGCCCTTTTCTTGAAACTAGTGTTATTTTCAACCATCAACACTTGATGCTTTTCTTGATTTCTACCTTCGTCAATTTCAGCATCACGAAGAGCTTGGGAATCGTTTCCATTTATCCCTTGCATATTATAGTTCATCACGAAGTTCTAGTAACTTGGTGATAGTGACTAGAGAACTTTGTCAATCATTATCTTATCTGAAGATTAACTCCCACTTGATTCAAGCAATTGTAGTCAACTTTGAAGTCCCGATTCTAAGCCCTTAAGCATGGTGCACTAAACTATCAAGTAGTCATCATATTGAGATAGCCAAATGTTCATAACGTCTGCATCTTATCCTGTAGTAGGTCTGTCACTTAGCGGTGCATCAAGGACATAATTCTTCTATGCAGCAATGAGGATAAACCTCAGATCACGGATCCAATCCGCATCATTGCTACTAACATCTTTCAATTTAGTTTTCTCTAGGAACACATATAAAACATAGGGAAGCAACAACGCGAGCTATTGATCAACAACATTATTTGCAAAATACTACCAGGACTAAGTTCATGATAAATTAAAGTTCAATTAATCATATTACTTAAGAACTCCCACTTAGATAGACACCCCTCTAATCCTCTAAGTGAACACGTGATCCATATCAACTAAACCATGTCCGATCATCACGTGAGATGGAGTAGTTTCAATGGTGAACATCACTATGTTGATCATATATACTATATGATTCACGCTCGACCTTTCGGTCTCAATGTTCCGAGGCCATATCTCCATATGCTAGGCTCGTCAAGTTTAACCTGAGTATTCTGCTTGTGCAAAACTGGTTTGCACCCGTTGTAGATGGACGTAGAGCTTATCACACCCAATCATCACGTGGTGTCTGGGCACGACGAACTTTGGCAACGGCGCATAGTCAGGGAGAACACTTTTATCATGAAATTTAGTGAGAGATCATCTTATAATGCTACCGTCAATCAAAGCAAGATAAGATGCATAAAAGACAAACATCACATGCAATAAATATAAGTGATATGATATGGCCATCATCATCTTGTGCTTGTGATCTCCATCTCCGAAACACCGTCATGATTACCATCGTCACCAGCGCGACACCTTGATCTCCATCATACCATTGTTGTCGTCTCGCCAATCTTATGCTTCTAAGACTATCGCTACCGCTTAGTGCTAAAGTAAAGCATTACAGGGCGATTGCATCGCATACAATAAAGCGACAACCATATGGCTCCTGCCAGTTGCCGATAACTCGGTTACAAAACATGATCATCTCATATGATAAAATTTAGTATCATGCTTTGACCATATCACATCACAACATGCCCTGCAAAAAACAAGTTAGGGCATATCCAGCCGTTGGCCCCCCAAGGGGCGTCTAAAAGCACCGCCTGGGGGTGAGCCGGCGGAAAAAATGGCCCTAGGGGCGAGTCGGTCCCCAGCCGTCGGCCCCCAGGGCCGCCCCCAGGCGTGTATTAAAAAAAGAAGGACCATTCAGCGAAGTTATGATAAAAACTAGTTAAATTTTGGCCAAACATGGAAAATTTCGGCGAAATTCACGCATTTTCATTACATTAACTTAATCTAAAAAAGAGAAAGGGGCTGAAGTCGTCGTCGCCGCCGTCGCCGCCGTCGTCGTTGGCCTTCTCCTCCTTGACGTGGGCGCCCCTGCTGGACCCCTGCCCGGCGTCGCCATGGCGGACTGGCGGCAGCGCGTCGTCGTCGTCGTCGCTGTCGCATAAGACGACGACCCCGCCTTCATCGCGGCCGCGTCGGCGCTCCTCGAAGCGGCGTAGGGCGGCGCACTGGTGCTCCTTCTCCTTCTCCCGGTGCGCCTTCTCCATCACAATGGAGTCCTGGCTCGCCCATTCTAGGGCCGCATCGTCGTCGTCGAACTCCGCCTTCACCGGCGTCAGCCCCAGCTCCGTCTTCACCGGGGACAGCCCCGGCTCCGTCTTCACCGGCGCCATCCCCGGCTCCGTCTTTGGCTTGACAAAGCGCGGAGGAGCCGACAAGGGGGAGGCGCGTCGGCCGCCCTCGTTGATGACGATGCCGGCGCCGCGAGTGCGCCGGCCGAGCGGCGTCTCCGCCGCGGGCTCGGCCTTGACGCCGAGCAGGGCCGGAGTGCCGGAGGAGTGCGACGAGGATCGGGAGGAGGAAGAGGAGGAGGAGGACCCGAACCTCCTTGGCGCCCACAGTCCGGCGCGTCGGTGCTGCGCTGGTGCGGCCACCCTCGCCGGGGGTACGCCAACGGCGGGTCGTTGCCGCCCACGAGGTACGTGAGCACGCCCTCGAGTGTGCGGCCGGGGACGCCCCACCACAGGTGGCGCCCCTCGCTATTCTGCCGACCGCCGACCACCGGCGCGCCGTTTGTGGACGCCAAGCGCTGCTGCTGGCGGCGCTAGAAATACACCGCCCATGCCGCGTGGTTGTCGGCGGCGTACTAGGGGATGGAGAGCTGCGCGTCGGTGAGGGAGGCGCGCACGACCTCGACTTCCTCGGCGAAGTACTTCGGCTTCGCCACGGCGTCGGGCATCGGGGGAATGGGCACTCCCCCGGCGCTGAGTCTCCACCCGGTCGGCCCGGCGCGCATGTCCGGCGGCGCCGGGATGTTCGCCTGGAACAGGAGCCAGGACTCCTGTTCGCGGAACGAACGGCGGCCGAAGCCGTTGGCCGCCGCCTCGTCTCCGGGGAAGCGTTATGCCATGGCGACGGCGGGGCTGGGCGGGCTCAGGAGAGGTAGAGGGAGGGGCTGGGCGGCGGCGCTCGGGAGAGGTAGGGAGAGGGAGGGGCTGGACGGCGGCGAGGGGCGGGGCTGGTGTGGGCACAGGCGAGTGGAGGCCACCGGCTTTTATAGCCGCGCCACGCCCGTGTGTACGCGTGCGAGGGAGGGGAGGCGTCGGCGCGCCGTCCCATGACGCGCCGCCCGTGAGGAGTCAATGGCAAGGCTGACCGGCGGCAGCCTTGCCATTGATTCCCCGCGGGAACCGAGGCCGTTGGGGGAAGACGAGGCGCCGAGTCGCTGACGCGGCTGGCCCGCGGCTTTTTCGCGCCAAAACAGTTCACCCTGGCTCCCCCGGGCGCCCCCCGGCGTGTCGGGTTCGGCCTGGGTCCGTCGGCGCTATTTTCGGCCCAAGCAGGCGAAAATCGGGCTCCTGGGGGCGCGACTGGGCCGTTTTTCGGCGCTGTCGCGAAAAAATCGCCTGGGGAGGCCTTCCTGGGGGCGCGGCTGGTGATGCCCTTAGACGTCCTCTACTTTGTTGTTGCAAGTTTTACGTGGCTGCTACGGGCTGAGCAAGAACCAATCTTACCAACGCATCAAAACTACAACGATAGTTTGTCAAGTTGGTGCTGTTTTAACCTTCGCAAGGACCGGGCGTAGCCACACTCGGTTCAACTAAAGTTGGAGAAACTGACACCCGCCAGCCACCTGTGTGCAAAGCACGTCGGTAGAACCAGTCTCGGGTAAGCATACGCGTAATGTCGGTCCGGGCCGCTTCATTCAACAATACCACCGAACCAAAGTATGACATGCTGGTAAGCAGTATGACTTCTATCACCCATAACTCACTTGTGTTCTACTCGTGCATATAACATCTAAGCATAAAACCAGGCTCGGATGCCACTGTTGGGGAACGTAGTAATTTCAAAAACTTCCTATGCACACGCAAGATCATGGTGATGCAAAGCAACGAGAGGGGAGAGTGTTGTCTACGTACCCTCGTAGACCGTAAGCGGAAGCGTTCATCAACGTGGTTGATGTAGTCATACACCTTCACGATCCGTCCCGATCAAGTACCGAACGTACGGCACCTCCGCGTTCAGCACACGTTCAGATCGATGACGTCCTCGCCTTCTCGATCCAGCAAGAGGGGCGAAGTAGTAGATAAGTTCTGGCAGCACGATAGCGTGGTGACGGTGTTGGTGAAGAACAATCTCCGCAGGGCTTAGCCTAAGCACTACGAAAACTATGAAGGAGGATAAACTAGAGGGGACGGGGTTGCCGGCACACGGCTTGGTGTTTCTTGATGTGTCTTGGGTGCTAGCCCTACCCCTCTATTCATATGTTGAGCCCTGCGGTCGAAACTCGGAGTAAAAGCCTCCACAAAGTCAGTTTCACCCGAAAGGCAAGAGTCCTTCTCGGACTCCAGGACCAGACGCCAGGGTTCCCGGCGTCTGGACCGAGACGCCATGGACCCTGGCATCTGGCCGCTGGACTCCGCAAAACTTCTTTTCGCGCTTTCCAAAAACCTTATGGGCTTTCCCCTTTGGCCCAAATAAAGTCTTCTCGTACCCAAACATTTCGGGAAACATCCGGAACCCCTTCCGGTGAATTCCGGAACCCTTCCGGAGTCCAAACACTATTATCCCATATATCAATCTTTATCTCCGGACCATTCCGGAGTTCCTCGTCATGTCCATGATCTTATCCGGAACTCCGAACAACATTCAATTACCAACATACATAACTCATAAATACTATATCGTCAATGAATGTTAAGCGTGTGGACCCTACGGGTTCGAGAACTATGTATACATGACCGAGACACTTCTCTGGTCAATAACCAATAGCGGAACCTGGATGCCCATATTGGCTCCTACATATTCTACGAAGATCTTTATCGGTCGAACCGCATAACAACACACGTTGTTCCCTTTGTCATCGGTATGTTACTTGCCCGAGATTCGATCGTCGGTATCTTAATACCTAGTTCAATCTCGTTACCAGCAAGTCTCTTTACTCGTTCTGTAATACATCATCCCGCAACTAACTCATTAGTTACAATGCTTGCAAGGCTTATAGTGATGTGCATTACCGAGTGGGCCCAAAGCGTATCTCTCCGACAATCAGAGTGACAAATCCTAATCTCGAAATACACCAACCCAACAAGTACCTTTGGAGACACCTGTAGAGCACCTTTATAATCACCCAGTTATGTTGTGACGCTTTGTAGCACACAAAGTGTTCCTCCGGTAAACGGGAGTTGCATAATCTCATAGTCATAGGAACATGTATAAGTCATGAAGAAAGTAATAGAAGAATACTAAACGATCAAGTGCGAAGCTAACAGAATGGGTCAAGTCAATCACATCATTCTCCTAATGATGTGATCTCGTTAATTAAATGACAACTCATGTCTATGGCTAGGAAACATAACCATCTTCGATCAACGAGCTAGTCAAGTAGAGGCATACTAGTGACACTCTATTTGTCTATGTATTCACACATGTATTACGTTTCCGGTTAATACAATTCTATAATGAATAATAAACATTTATCATGAGAATAAGGAAATAAATATTAACTTTATTATTGCCTATAGGGCATATTTCCTTCAGTGTCATGCTCTTCAGACAATCCTTTGTCATGGCCGTTTTCGGCCGGCCCTTTCCCCCGAGCTACCAGGGGTTTTGAATTCTTGTTCGTTGCCATCTACAAGTTTACAAAGTGGCCGGAAGTAGAAGCCGTGAGAAAGGTGACTGCTCAGTCGGCTATCAAGTTCTTGAAAGGATTGGTGTGCTGCTACCTCTTGAGCACTACGTTGGATTTCCCCGAAGAGGAGAGGATGATGCAGCAAAGTAGCGTAAGTATTTCCCTCAGTTTTTGAGAACCAAGGTATCAATCCAGTAGGAGACTACGCATGAGTCCCTCGTACCTACACAAAACAAATAGCTCAACGCAACCAACGCGATTAGGGGTTGTAAATCCATTCACGGTCACCTACGAGAGTGAGATCTGATAGAGATGATAGATAATATTTTTGGTATTTTTCATATAAAGATGCAAAGTAAAATAAAAGCAAAGTAAAAAGCAAAGCAATAATAAAGTGATTTGAGATTAATATGATGAGAATAGACCCGGGGGCCATAGATTTCACTAGTGGCTTCTCTCAAGAGCATAAGTATTTCTACGTGGGTGAACAAATTACTGTTGAGCAATTGACAGAATTGAGCATAGTTATGAGAATATCTAGGTATGATCATGTATATAGGCATCACGTCCGAGACAAGTAGACCGACTCCTGCCTGCATCTACTACTATTACTCCACTCATCGACCGCTATCCAGCATGCATCTAGAGTATTAAGTTCAAGAAAACAGAGTAACGCCTTAAGCAAGATGACATGATGTAGAGGAATAAATTCATGCAATATGATAAATACCCCATCTTGTCATCCTCGATGGCAACAATAAAATACGTGCCTTGCTGCCTCTACTGTCACTGGGAAAGGACACCGCAAGATTGAACCCAAAGCTAAGCACTTCTCCCATTGCAAGAAAAACCAATCTAGTAGGCCAAACCAAACTGATAATTAGAAGAGAGTTGCAAAGATAACCAATCACACATAAAAGAATTCAGAGAAGATTCAAATATTGTTCGTAGATAATCTTGATCATAAACCCACAATTCATCGGTCTCAACAAACACACCGCAAAAAGAAGATTACATCGAATAGATCTCCACGAGAGAGGGGGAGAACATTGTATTGAGATCCAAAAAGATAGAAGAAGCCATATAGCTACTAACTATGGACTCGAAGGTCTAAGGTAAACTACTCACACTTCATCGGAGGGGCTATGGTGACGATGTAGAAGCCCTCCGTGATCGATGCCCCCTCCGGCGGAGCTCCGGAACAGGCCCCAAGATGGGATCTCGTGGGTACAGAAGGTTGCTACGGTGGAATTAGGTTTTTGGCTCTGTCTCTGATCGTTTGGGGGTACGTAGGTATATATAGGAGGAAGGAGTGCGTCGGTGGAGCTTTGAGGGGCCCACGAGGCAGGGGGGCGCGCCCGAGGGGGCGCCCTCCACCCTTGTGACCGCTTCTCTTCTTTCTTGACGGAGGGTCCAAGTCTCCTGGATCTTATCTGATGAGAAAATCACGTCCCCGAAGGTTTCATTCCGTTTGGACTCCGTTTGATATTCCGTTTCTTCGAAACACTGAAATATGCAAAAAACAACAATTCTGGATTGGGCCTCTGTTTAATAGGTTAGTCCCAAAAGTAATATAAAAGTGGAAAATAAAGCCCAATATAGTCCAAAACAGTAGATAATATAGCATGGAGCAATAAAAAATTATAGATACGTTGGAGACGTACCAGGCATCCCCAAGCTTAATTCCTACTCGTCCTCGAGTAGGTAAATGATAAAAAGAGAATTTTTGATGCGGAGTGCTACTTGGCATAATTTCAATGTAACTCTTCTTAACTGTGGTATGAATATTCAGATCCGAAAGATTCAAGACAAAAGTTCATATTGACATAAAATAATACTACTTCAAGCATACTAACAAAGCAATTATGTCTTCTCAAAGTAACATGGCCAAAGAAAATTTATCCCTACAAAATCATATAGTTTAGTCATGCTCCATTTTCGTCACACAAGAATGCTCTCATCATGCACAACCCCGATGACAAGCCAATTAGTTGTTTCATACTTTAATAATCTCAAACTCATAAACCTTCACTCAATACATGAGCGTGAGCCATGGATATAACACTATATGTGGAATAGAATGGTGGTTGTGGAGAAGATAAAAAGAGGAGAAGATAGTCTCACATCAACTAGGCGTATCAACGGGCTATGGAGATGCCCATCAATATATATCAATGTGAGTGAGTAGGGATTGCCTTGCAACGGATGCACTAGAGCTATAAGTATACGAAAGCTCAATAAAAGAAATTAAGTGGGTGTGCATCCAACTCGCTTGCTCACGAAGACCTAGGGCATTTTGAGGAAGCCCATCATCGGAATATACAAGCCAATTTCTATAATGAAAAGTTCCCACTAGTATAAGAAAGTGACAAAATGAGAGACTCTCTATCATGAAGATCATGGTGTTACTTTGAATCACAAGTGTGGTAAAAGGATAGTAACATTGTCCCTTCTCTCTTTTTCTCTCATTTTGTTTATTTGTGCCTTTTTTCTTTTATTTTTTTATGGCCTCTTTTTTTTCTTTCTTCTCTTTTTTTTATTTTTTGTCCAGAGTCTCATCCCTACTTGTGGGGGAATCATAGTCTCCATCATCCTTTCCTCACTTGGGACAATGTTCTAAAAATGATGATCATCACACTTTTATTTTTCTTACAACTCAACAATTACAACTCGATACTTAGAACAAAATATGACTCTATATGAATGCCTCCGGCGGTGTACTGGGATATGCAATGAATCAAGAGTGACATGTTTGAAAGAATTATGAACGGTGGCTTTGCCACAAATACGATGTCAACTACATGATCATGCTAGCAATATGACAATGATGGAGCGTGTCATAATAAACGGAACGGTGGAAAGTTGCATGGCAGTATATCTCGGAATGGCTATGGAAATGCCATAATAGGTAGGTATGGTGGCTGTTTTGAGGAAGGTATATGGTGGGTGTATGATGCCGGCGAAAAGTGCGCGGTATTAGAGAGGCTAGCAATGGTGGAAGGATGGGAAAAGTGCGTATAATCCATGGACTCAGCATTAGTCATAAAGAACTCATATACTTATTGCAAAAATTTAGAAGTTATCAAAGCAAAGTATTACGCGCATGCTCCTAGGGGGATAGATTGGTAGGAAAAGACCATCGCTCGTCCCCGACCGCCACACATAAGGAAGACAATCAATAAATAAATCATGCTCCGACTTCATCACATAACGGTTCACCATACGTGCGTGATACGGGAATCACAAACTTTAACACAAGTATTTCTAAAATTCACAACTACTTAACTAGCATGACTCTAATATCACCATATTCATATCTCAAAACAATTATCAAGCATCTAACTTTTCTTAGTATTCAACGCACTCAAAAGAAAGTTTTACAAATCTTGAATACCAAGCATATTATTATTATTAAGCAAATACCATGCTATAAGACTCTCAAAATAATCTAAGTGAAGCATGAGAGATCAATAGTTTCTTTAAAACAAATCCACCACCGTGCTCTAAAAGATATAAGTGAAGCACTAGAGCAAAAACTATAAAGCTCAAAAGATATAAGTGAAGCACATAGAGTATTCTATCAAATTCCAATTCATGTATGGCTCTCTTAAAAGGTGTGTACATAAAGGATGATTGTGGTAAACTAAAAAGCAAAGACTCAAATCATACAAGACGCTCCAAGAAAAACACATATCATGTGGTGAATAAAAATATAGCTCCAAGTAAAGTTACCGATGGAAGTAGATGAAAGAGGGGATGCCTTCCGGGGCATCCCCAAGCTTTGAATTTTTGGTGTCCTTAGATTATCTTGGGGGTGCCATGGGCATCCCCAAGCTTAGGCTCTTGCCACTCCTTGTTCCATAATCCATCAAAAGATTTCACCCAAAACTTGAAAACTTCACAACACAAAACTCAACAGAAATCTCGTGAGCTCTGTTAGCGAAAGAAAACAAAAGACCACTTCAAGGTACTGTAATGAACTCATTCTTTATTTGTATTGGTGTTAAACCTACTGCATTCCAACTTCTCTATGGATTATAAACTATTTTACTATCCATAGATTCATCAAAATAAGCAAACAACACAGGAAAAACAGAATCTGTCAAAAACAGAACAGTCTGTAGTAATCTGTAACTAACGCAAACTTCTGTAACTCCAAAAACTCAGACAAAATAGGACGGCATAGGCAATTTGTTTATTGATCAGCAGCAATTGGAATCACTATTTTATCACGTTCTGGTGATGTTTAACAATTGTTTTCGTGAACAGAAAGTTTCTGGAAATTACAGCAAGATCAAATAACTATCATCCAAGAAGATCCTATAGGTTTAACTTGGCACAAACACTAACTAAAACATAAAACCACATATAAAAAAAGGTGGACGGATTATTTATTCCTAAAAAGAAACAGAAAACAAAAAACTAAAATAAAATTGGGTTGCCTCCCAACAAGCGCTATCGTTTAATGCCCCTAGCTAGGCATAAAAGCAAGTATAATTCTAGGTAGTGCCATCTTTGGTAGGCAATTCTTCAATGAGGCATCTACCTTCCTTAGGGATTTCTTTCTTTTTAGTAATTATCAAAATTTTAGGCACAAGATCGAAAAATTCATTCATAGCAAATGGTTCCTTAATGATAGCAAGAAGATTGAGATGAATACTTATAGATTTAAGATCCGCAGTTTCTTTACTGGAGGATTCACCCTTATTTTTAGGAACATACATAAGCTTGGCATTTTTAGTCGGAGGACTTGGAGTATTCTTTACGGAAGAAAACGCGGTTCCCAAGTTTGTAATGATACCCTCAAGTTTATCGATTCTAGTGGAATCTTGATTTATTTTCTCATTAACTATGGGTTCCTTCTCCTTAATATTTTTCAATGTTACTCCTACCTTAGATCCATACTGGGTAATTTGATTGTGGACCTTTTTATCTAGATTTTCAATTAACTCAGCGGTAGAACCTTTATTTTCAATAATTTCAAGTCTTTGCATTACATGCTCCAAAGTTAACATAGTTCCATTAACCAAAAGAGGTGGTGAGCCAAATAAATCTATCATAGCACTATAAGAATCAAAAGTATGGCTACCCAAGAAATTCCCTTCGGTAATGGTATCAAGGATATATCTATACCAAGGATTAGCACCTACATAAAAATTATGGAGAAGAACTGAAGTAGATTGCTTTCTGGTAGATCTATTTTGAGCATTGCAAATTCTATACCAAGCGTCTTTTAGATTTTCTCCCTCCATTTGTTTAAAATTTATAACTTCATTCCCGGGAGACAATGGAGAAGATATAAGACTAGCCATAACGACGAGCAAGCGAGAAAAAAGGCAAACGGAAAAGAGAGGGCGAATAAAACGGCAAGGGTGAAGTGGGGGAGAGGAAAACAAGAGGCAAATGGCAAATAATGTAGTGCGAGAGATAAGGAATTGTGATGGGTACTTGGTATGTTGACTTTTGCGTAGACTCCCCGGCAACGGCGCCAGAAATTTTTCTTGCTACCTCTTGAGCACTGCGTTGGATTTCCCCGAAGAGGAGAGGATGATGCTGTAAAGTAGTGTAAGTATTTCCCTCAGTTTTTGAGAACCAAGGTATCAATCCAGTAGGAGGCCACGCGCGAGTCCCTCGTTCCTACACAAAACAAAAAGCTCAACGCAACCAACGCGATTAGGGGCTGTCAATCCCTTCACGGTCACTTACGAGAGTGAGATCTCATAGAGATGATAGATAATATTTTTGGTATTTTTGATATAAAGATGCAAAGTAAAATAAAAGGCAAAGTAAAAAAGCAAAGCAATAATAAAGTGATTGGAGATTGATATGATGAGAATAGACCCGGGGGCCATATATTTCACTAGTGGCTTCTCTCAAGAGCATAGGTATTTCTACGGTGGGTGAATAAATTACTGTTGAGCAATTGACAGAACTGAGCATAGCTATGAGAATATCTAGGTATGATCATGTATATAGGCATCACATCCGAGACAAGTAGACCGACTCCTGCCTGCATCTACTACTATTACTCCACTCATCGACCGCTATCCAGCATGCATCTAGAGTATTAAGTTCAAGAAAACAGAGTAATGCCATAAGCAAGATGACGTGATGTAGAGGAATAAATTCATGCAATATGATAAATACCCCATCTTGTTATCCTCGATGGCAACAATACAATACGTGCCTTGCTGCCCCTACTGTCACTGGGAAAGGACACTGCAAGATTGAACCCAAAGCTAAGCACTTCTCCCATTGCAAGAAAAACCAATCTAGTAGGCCAAACGAAACTAATAATTCGAAGAGACTTGCAAAGATAACCAATCACACATCAAAGAATTCAGAGAAGATTCAAATATTGTTCGTAGATAATCTTGATCATAAACCCACAATTCATTGGTCTCAACAAACACACCGCAAAAGGAAGATTACATCGAATAGATCTCCATGAGAGAGGGGAGAACATTGTATTGAGATCCAAAAAGAGAGAAGAAGCCATCTAGCTACTAATGATGGACCCGAAGGTCTGAGGTAAACTACTCACACTTCATCGGAGGGGCTATGGTGATGATGTAGAAGCGCTCCGTGATCGATGCCCCCTCCGACGGAGCTCCGAAACAGGCCCCAAGATGGGATCTCATGGGTACAGAAAGTTGCGGCGGTGGAATTAGGTTTTTGGCTCCGTCTCTGATCGTTTGGGGGTACATAGGTATATATAGGAGGAAGGAGTACGTCGGTGGAGCTTCGAGGGGCCCACGAGGCAGGGGGCGTGCCCTAGGGGGGGCGCCCTCCACCCTCGTAACCACCTCTCTTCTTTCTTGACAGAGGGTCCAAGTCTCCTGGATCTTATCTGATGAGAAAATCACGTTCCCGAAGGTTTCATTCCTTGGACTCCGTTTGATATTCCGTTTCTTTGAAACACTGAAATAGACAAAAAACAACAATTCTGGGCTGGGCCTCTGGTTAATAGGTTAGTCCCAAAAGTAATATAAAAGTGGAAAATAAAGCCCAATATAGTTCAAAATAGTAGATAATATAGCATGGAGCAATCAAAAATTATAGATACGTTGGAGACGTATCATGTGCCGCTTCGGGGTCCCTGCCCTGATCATCACCGACAATGGCACCCAGTTCACGAGCCGCGCCTTCATGCAATATGTTCATGCCCTCAGAAGCAAGATCTCATTCTCCTCTGTTCCACATCCCAGAAACAATGGACAAGTTGAGATGGCGAATGCTGAAGTGTTGTGAGGACTTGTGAGCACTCAAGACAAGAGCATTTGATAAGCTGCAAAAGTGTGGTAGGTGATGGATCAACGAGCTGTAGGTGGTTCTTTGGTCCCTCAGAACGACACCAAATCGAGCTACCGGGCAGACTCCCTTCTCCCTAGTCTATGGGGCAGAAGCAGTTATCCCCGCGGAACTCACTTATGGGTCACTTCGAGTGCTTGCGTATGATGAAGTAGCGCAGGATAAGCACCAGTGTGAGGACGTTGTGCTTCTCAAGGAGAACCGTCTCCGGGATGCTATGTGTGCTGCACGCTACCAGGAAGCCCCGTGTCGCTATCACAGCCCCATGGTTCATGCCCGGTGTTTTGAGGAAGGCGACCTTGTCCTTAGGTGCGTTCAGTCTGCCAAGGGTGCAAACAAGTTGACACCTAAGTGGGAAGGCCCTTAGCGGGTAGTACGATTCACTAACCTGGTGCAGTCCGTCTGGAGACTGGAAATGGCATTCAGTTGCAAAACTCATGGAATATTGAGCATCTTCGCAAGTTCTACCCGTAAGGCGCGGTTGTCGGGCCCTACCCGACAGCCACCCTTTTTTACAGGCCTTGCCTCAGCTGCATGTAACCCCTTGTACAAAGCCAGGCGCAGACCCTGAGCAACAGAAAAATAAATGAAGCGTCGCCCCCCCGACAAGTTGCATGCATGCATAAGAATTTCATGAGCATCGCATGTTCATGTAGATAAGGTCGCATCTGGCATCATTTTCATCTGCATAAACTGTAGGCTCATGCCGTGGACTTGGTCCCCAAGAGGAGAAGACAAGCCTACACTGCGATCTTCGGCAAGCCAAACATATAAGTTCTTTCTCTTATCCATGCGTCTTCTGTAAGTAAGGACTTGTGCATAAGAAAACCTCACCTCCTTTTGAAACTTAGGTGCTCCCATTCCTTGACTCGAACGTTGATTCGATCAAGATGGTCGCAGTGGCCTTTGGTAAAAACAGATTGGCGAGGGGCTGGTCCCTCTTCATGATTTATGCCCGGTAGGCCTAACTACACGGCAACAAAACTGAGGGTACCGACAGGATAGCCTGCCGGGGAAAACTTGTTTACTTAAAATAATAGAGGCATTCCACCTCTGCATGGACATATTACATACAGGAGTCCCGGCAAGGTTTATCTTATTCATAAATATGCTGATCAAACAAGTACAGACCTTACAGGACACAACATGGATTCAAGAGATTACATAATTTGGACTAAAATTTGGCAAGTGCCTATAGATTTAATGTTGAAAAAGATAAAGTGCCCGTGATGCCTTCACTTTTTCCTCTCCTTCTTCGAAACTACAGGAAGAGACGAAGAAGGCGGAGGGAAGGCCTAGCTGGGATTCAGCGCCTCCCCAGGATCAGGATGGTGCCGTTTCCAAGCTAGGATGAAGAAACCACAGGGCGGGTGCGGATGGTGACACTGCCGGAAGCCCGGACAAAGACGGCGGAATCACCGGCAAACATGACTCGTCGGACCGTTCGCCCCCATTCTTGATGCGTCGTGGGTTGCCGCCACCTTCCGTATTGCTGCCGCCCGAAGCCTTCATCATGATAGCCAAATCAGGCACCATGCTCTCTGGATAATCCCATAGAGAGCATGGTCGTCCCCGACGGCCCGAAGATCAGGAGCCACCGCACATTAAGGAAGCATGTATGGGGAGGAGGAGCTCTCCCACGCGCCGGCCGGGCAGTGCCTGGGGAGGTCAGATCCACCTTTACCAATGGTTAGCCTATTATGCAACCTCCCTCCGATGCCGTGAGAGGAGGGGGAATAGGCCACGGTCGACTACCACGCCTTGCGTCCGTTACAGGCCTCGGCATGGTGTCATTTGCATTGTCCCTCACTAAAATTGAAGCCATGGACGGCCCGACGACGAGCACACCGGAGTCGCCACCTCCAATGCACCCTCCTGAGGCTTGCGGGAAGATGCGGAAGGAATCTCGCCCCAATGAAGGTGTGATCGCGCCTCCTACGGGCTTGAATCAGACTCACACTCCAAGCATCAGCACAAACATTCGACATCGCCAACCCCAAGCTATGGCCCGGGGCCTGGCCCCGGGCTCTCCCTTTCGGCATGACCAACAGAAAGCAGAGGATGGAGGAGGAGGGATGTGAGGATGAATGCCTCCGCTCCTCCCCCGCCCCTCCCTTTATAAGCGGGTCGGAGAAGGGAGCTGATCCCTCGACGGGTAACCGCTGCCCTCCTCCACCAATCCGAGAAGACCGGGCCCCTGCCTTGATGCTCTCCCGCACCACACGTCTTTGTTACCTACCCCACTTGATGCATGCAACATACGTTGCTAAGGATAAGGGCGTGGTGGGAAGAGTGAATTGGCAGTTACTCACCCGTGCGTTAAAGTCATTCATGGGCCATTACAAGCGTTTCCCCACTACGATTGGCGTTACGCGATGCGCGGAAAAACCGAAGACTGGCCCGAGCTCAAGTTAATGAAGAAGCAAAGAAGATATCAATGGGCAAGCCACCTCTACGCCCTTGCATATGCACTGGTTAGGGCGTACCCCGACGACGCCTGACAGTGCGTTTGGGCCAGGCCCGGGGGCTCCTGTCGGTGCAACAAACCCTAGGTCCGTTGCCCAGACTGTGCACAGGCCCAAGAACAAGTTTGCAGCATCCAAGATCAGATCAAAGCATGAACGGACCAGTTCTTTGAAGGATCAAAGTGCAGATCAAGAAGA
The DNA here is from genome assembly GCA_032464435.1 of Aegilops umbellulata. Taxonomy (NCBI): domain Eukaryota; kingdom Viridiplantae; phylum Streptophyta; class Magnoliopsida; order Poales; family Poaceae; genus Aegilops; species Aegilops umbellulata. The sequence continues at coordinate 149,658,651 of CP136058.1, read as the reverse complement.
CCAAGACTGGCCAGAGAGGCAAGATATCGCTAAGAGAAGAACCTCCCTTGCCGGGCAGGCGAGCCTGGCAAGGTTGGGGCTACCGCAGAAGCAAGCCTCCAAGATCGTCCCGGCAGGCCTACCGGGGCTTGTGGAGGCGAACCACTCCACCATGCCACCTCACAGTGATGCACATTGTCAATCAGTGCGGTGTCGAGCTCCCAAGTGACTAAGTGGCTTCTTCATGCCACATGGCAGCCAGTTCCTACAGAAAATACCTCCAAATGACACCTGTCCTGAGACGTGTCAAGCAAATAGGCACGAAGCTGGCAAAATAGCCCGGCAAGGCCTGCCGGGCACGCTGTGATGTGACACTGAGTGGCGCATTTAATGTGCTCTGTCTGCCTGCGAAGTTAGGTATGATAGCACTGTTTACTATCTAATCAACATGTAAAGACTGATTTGCCACTGTGGTGACCCCTTCATCTATAAAAGGAGGCCCATGGCAACCTTAGAAGGGATTTGGACCCCCGCACTTTCATACACACGTAGCCACCACTACTAGAAAAAGGGCTATAGGTGGGATTGGCACTAATGGCGCACCAGAGAGGTAGTGCGCCATTAGTATATACTAATGGCGCACCACAATCTGGTGCGCCATTAGTGTTGAAAGTACTAATGGCGCACCTTGCCTAGGGTGCGCCATTAGTATCCTAATTTTTTTTGAACTAGCGTGTCTGTCCAAACACACTAATGGCGCATCCTGGCACGGTGCGCCATTACTAGTTGTAACTAGTAATGGCGCACTAGTACCAGAGTGCGCCACTAATGCTGTTTTTTTAATTATATTTTTTATTCCTTTTGTTGGAAAACTACTAATGGCGCACTATCCCACCGTGCGCCATTACTAGTTCAAACTACTAATGGCGCACCATTGGAGAGTGCGCCATTAGTATGATTTTTTTTTCTTTTTTTTCCGCAAAACTACTAATGGCGCATCAGGTAGAGGTGTGCCATTAGTAACCTGGATTACTGCTGGTGCGCCATTAGTAAGTGGTCAGCAACAAGATATTTTGGGCAGCCTCTCCTACCCACACTCACTTTCTCCACACTCCATTCTCTCCACCTTCTCCTTGTCTCGGGTGCCTCCTCTTTTTCACCTCATTTCCACCATAGATTCATTGAAATTAAGTGGTTAAATTACCTTGTTTTGATAGGTAAGTAAGGGGGGAAGCTATATTTATGTTGTTCTCCCTACAACAATTTGCACATGCACTTTTTATGGCCTAGCTAGATCTATGTATGTTCGTGGTGTTGCATATGTTTGTGGTGTTGCATATGTGTTTGTGTTTGGACGTGTACCGGTATTTGAAATGCGATAGTTGCCAATATTTTGCCGAAATGTTGATTCATTTCCGTTTCGGCGATAATTTTGGCATTAAGCATTCTTTTTGGTCCTATTTTTAGGGAAAGTCATGCCAAATTTTTTCTTGGTTCTAAAATATTGTTTTGCTCTACCTCGCAGGCAATCATGGTCCGCACGATGACCGAAGGCATCGTGAATAGGTTTTTGAGGTCCGCGAAGGCCGAGATGCTTCGAAAGAATGAGACGGAGATAAGATGTCCGTGTCGAAGATGCAAGCTGGAGAGCCTTATTGCGGACCCGGATTCCGGGCAGGTGCGGGACCACCTGCTTTTGTGTGGTTTCATGGATGGCTATCGGTGGCAAGGTGATGAAGATGACTACGAAGTCGTCCATGGGGGCCGGGCAAGAAATGAGGAAGGGCAGCAAGGCAACCACCGCGGCTCGGGCGGGCGAGAAGGCGAAGAATCCCCAGGAGATGATCACGACGGTGATGCTGTACACAGTCATCATGTAGAAGATGCAGGACATGATGATGAGGAAGATGGCGCCGGAGCAGACGACGGGCATGATCATGAAGATGATGATGCCGGCGGAGCATACGACGGTGGACCATCGATGGGATGGGTGCAGGACCCTTATATTCAAGAGCTGCTTCTCAAGCAGACGGATAACGCAAGAGCCGCCGCCCGAGAGAAAGCCAAGGTGGATCAACTTGAGTTAGACGCGGTTTCTCCATTGTATGAAGGATGCAGGCCCGAGGATACCCGCCTGAAAGTAACGCTCATGGCTCTGGAGATGAAGGTAAAACACAAAATGACCGACGCATGCTTCGACGAGAACATGTCATTCTGGCACGAACGTCTTCCAAAGGGGAACAAGTGCCCGACCAGTTTGGAGGAGGCGAAGAAAATCGTGTGTCCTCTGGATTTACCGCACGTGAAATACCATGTCTGCATGAACAATTGCATCATTTATCGGGACGAGCACGCGGAGTCTACCATATGTCCGGTGTGCGGTGTCACTCGATACAAGAAGAGGAAGAAAGCTCCTCGAAAAGTGGTGTGGTACTTTTCGATCACTCCTCGTCTGCAGCGGTATTTCGCGGATCCTAAGGTAGCAAAGCTCCTGCGTTGGCACGCGGATAGGGAGGAGAAGAAGCGAGAAGATGACGCAAATGATCCGGAGATAGATAAAAAAGACAAGATGCTGAGTCACCCTAAGGATGCGAGCCAGTGGCAAGCATTGAATTTTGAATACCCAGAATTTGGGAAGGATCCAAGGAACATCGTGCTGGGCGCGAGCACCGATGGAGTCAATCCGTTTGGCAGCCAGAGAAGCACACATAGCACCTGGCCTGTGTTTGTGTGGATGTACAACCTTCCCCCCTGGTTGTGCATGAAGAGGAAGTACATTCACATGAGTATGCTAATTGAAGGGCCGAAACAACTAGGGAACGACATCAATCTGTATCTGGGACTGCTGAAGGAGGAGCTAGACACGCTGTGGAAAATGCCAGCCAATACGTGGGACGCCGCAGAGAAAGAATATTTCCCTATGAGAGCCGCACTGCTCACGACGGTGCACGACTATCTCGGTTACGGATATCTCGCGGGGCAGGTAGTCCACGGATTTTCTGGATGCGTACGGTGCATGGATGACACAACATATCGCCAGCTAGATAGAGATCCCGGGTCTTCGAAAACCGTGTTCATGGGACATCGAAGGTGGCTTCGCGACGATGACCCGTGGAGGAAACACAAGGATCTGTTCAATGGTGAAACCGAACCCCGAAAACGCCCGTGTACGAGGAGCGGCGAGGAAATAGACAAGTTGTTGAAAAATTGGAAAGACTGCCCACTGCCGGGAAAGAAGCAAAAGGCGCCAGAGCCGGGAAAAAAGCGAAAGGCGCCAGAGCCGCTGCTGAAGGTATGGAAAACGAGGTCTGTTTTCTGGGACTTGCCGTACTGGAAGATCCACCGTGTGCCTCACAGCCTTGATGTCATGCATATCACGAAGAACGTGTGCGAGAGTCTGCTTGGTACCCTGCTCAACATGCCAGAGAGGACCAAAGATGGGCCGAAAGCAAGGGCAGACTTGAAATCAATGGGCATCAGGCAGGAGCTTCACGCTATATATGATTATGATGATGATGATTATGATGATGAGGCGAAGCAGGACACAGAAAGTCGTCTCAAAGGCAAAAAGGCCAAGAAGACCGGAAATGACTACCCTCCCGCGTGCTTCACTCTAAGTCAGGAGGAGATCGAGCAGTTTTTCACCTGCCTCCTAGGAGTAAAACTTCCTTACGGTTACGCGGGGAAGATAAGCAGATACCTAGACCCAGCGAAGCAGAAGTTCAGCAGGATGAAGTCTCACGACTGTCACGTGCTGATGACGCAGATACTTCCAGTTGCAATCCGTGGGATCATGGACGCGCACGTCCGTGAAACGCTATTTGGCCTATGCAACTTCTTCGACGTCATCTCTCGGAAGTCGATTGGCGTGAGGCAACTCAGAAGGCTACAGGAAGAGATCGTGGTGATACTATGCGAGCTTGAGATGTACTTCCCGCCCGCATTCTTCGACGTTATGGTGCATCTGCTGGTCCATATAGTGGAGGATATCATCCAACTCGGGCCGACGTTCCTGCACAGCATGATGTCGTTCAAAAGGATGAATGGTGTCATCAAAGGATACGTTCGCAACATGTCACGTCCAGAGGGAAGCATAGCCAGTGGCTTTTTGACCGAAGAGTGCATCTCATACTGCATGAATTATCTAGGCATCGAGAACCCCGTTGGTCTGCCCGTCAACAGGCACCTCGGCAGGCTCGTTGGATGGGGTCACCGTGAGGGTCGCCGTGAAATGCATGTCGACTTCGAGGGTCGACTCGCCGACTTTGAAAGAGCAAACCTAGTCGCGCTACAACACATAGACGTGGTCGATCCTTGGGTGGTAGAGCACAAAACCTTTATTAAGAAGACGTACAATGACTGAGGCCAACAGAGGACGGACGGAGATATACTCAAAGAGCACAACTCATGTTTCACGCGTTGGTTCAAGCAGAAGCTTTTGTCGTACCCTTTACATGAGGATTCTTCCGCGGAAGAACAACTCATATTCGCCTTGTCACAGGGCGCCGAGCACAACCTGATGACCTATGAGGCGTACGATATCAATGGCTACACATTCTACACCGAGGCCAAGGACATGAAGAGCGATGGTTATCAGAACTCCGGGGTAACGATGGAATCCTACACCGGTAACGACAAGGACAGATACTACGGAAGGATCGAGGAGATCTGGGAGCTAAGCTACGCTGGAGAGAAGGTCCCGATGTTCCATGTCAGATGGGCCAAGAGCGTCCTAAAAGAAGACCGGTATTTCACCACCATGGTTATACCCGAAGCCAAATCCAAGACCGCGGGCGCAAACGTCACCGCGAAAAATGAGCCATGGGTACTGGCTTCCCAAGTGGACCAATGCTTCTTCATTACCGACCCGTCAAAGACCAGTCGTGTTGTCGTGAGGAGAGGCAAAAGGAAGATCATCGGAATGGATGGAGTAGCCGATGAGCATGACTTCGACAAGTACGGCGACCCGAGGATCGAACATGACGACGATGATGAAGTAGCAGCATACACCACAAGAAGAAGCAGGACCACCCTACCTAAAGGACGTACGCTCCACAGAAGAACTCCATTTGCGAAAAAGAAGGGCAAGAAGATTGTATTTAATTAAATCGTAGCCTTCATTTCTCGATTGTATTTCATGGGCACTTTTTGCACTATCATGAATATTTTTAAATTTCATGGACACTCGATCTCGATTCCCCTCCATCTCGATCGCTATCCCACCTCGCCAGATCCGGTCCCACTCACCGCCGAGCACCCCCCCGGTCCACCGGCCGCCGCCGCTGACCCCCCGCACCCTCGATTCCCCTACTCAACTGCCGCCGCCGACCCCCCGCACCCCTCCCCTACTCAACCGCCGCCGCCGACCCCCTGCACCCTCCCCCACTCCACCGCCATTACTGTTTGATGATATTTTTTAAAAAATTATTATTGTCTTATAAAAAAATATTACTGTTATGATTTAAACAAGTTTGAACATATTTAAACACAAATAAGTATCAAACAAAATTTTAAATGCATAAAAAAAATTTGTGGAGCCTGGGAATCGAACCCAGGACCTCCTGGTGTGAGAACTAGTTGCTGACCAGTCGAGCTAGTAGAGAAGACTTGATGTGGATCAGGTTAGGTGGGAGATAAACCTGTTGGCTCGAGCTGAAATAAAAAAATACTAATGGCGCACCAGGGTGAGGTGCGCCATTAGTATGGATGTACTTATGGCGCACCGAGGGGTGGTGCGCCATTAGTATTGTTAGGCCCCCATCCATACCCTTTAGTCCCGGTTGTGGAGGCGGACCGCGACTAAAGGTTACCCTTTAGTCGCGGTTGTTGTCCCCAACCGCGACTAAAGGGTCTTTCTGCGCCCACACCTATCCCCTCTCTCTCCCTCGCCCTTGCCCTCGATCCCCTTCCCCTCTCCTCTCCCGACGCCGCTGCCCCGCCGCCTCGACGCCGCCCCGCCGCCTCGACGCCGCCCCGTCGTCCTCGTCTCCGCCCCAACGCCCCGACGCCGCGATGCCGCCCTCTCCTCTCCCGACGCCGCCGCCCCGCCGCCCCGTCGTCCTCGTCTCCTCGGCGCCGCTCTCCCCGTCGCCCCGCCGCCCTCGTCGCCGGTGGCCCGGACGCCGCCCCGTCCACACCACCGTCGCCGGAGCACCACCACCACCCGGACCTCGTTGCCTCCCGGACCTCGTCGCACCACCACCACCCGGACCTCGTCGCCCCACCTCGTCGCCCCGTCCACACCACCGCCCCCGTGAGCTCCCACTCCTCCTCTCCCCCTCTCTCCCTCCCCCATGAGCTTCTTACTTTACTGCTACATGCTGTTAGTGCAGTGCAAGTGCAAGTTTAGTGCAGTGTAAAATTTAAAGAATTATACTGTTAGTTTAGGTAAATTTCAAGTTCAAGGTTAGTGCAGTGCAAGTTTAAAGAATTATACTGTTAGTTTAGGTAAAATTTTGTGCATTTTTCAGTGTAATTTGAGTGTAAGTTCCAGTGAAATTATAGTGTAATTTCAATGTAGTTAATTTAGGGCATTTCATTGTCAGTGCCACTATATTTCCCAGGACATTTAACATCACAATTTCATGGTTATTACAGTGTTATTTCAAGGTTCTTGCAGTGTCAGTGCCACTATACTTTACCTATGTCTTATTTGCAGTCCATAGTTCTTGATTGAAGGCTTAATTTCTTTCTTTTTTTTGCGAAAGAGTAGAGGCTTAATTTCTTCTCTCTGATAACTATTGCACACACTAGTGCTAGTTGATTGTTGAAAGGACGCATCTTCTGTGCTGATTGATAAGCCCATATATTACTTCTATTTATATAATCGGCAATCGGCATAACTATTTGATGTACTGCATAGAAGGACATAAAGCCTCTCCCTTCCTTTTTCTGGTGTTCACGGAGTCTACGACGACTGGGAGGAGTGTCGGAGACAGGTTCACTGATTCAGCGGAAACAGTTACAAAGGGTACACCACTAGGGCCGAGGCCGAATCTAGATACGCCCGCTATCTAGCACGAGAGGGGAGGGAGCGTTGGAGGAACCGGATGAAGACGAGTTTCATCGTGATGATGCTCATCGTGATGACCGCAGCTCTCTTCTATGTGATGGTAGTTTAGATGATCGATATCGACTTGTAATGTGAAGACAAACTCGCTACTCGCGGTCTCGAGACTTGTAATATAATGTTCTATCTTTGTTCGGTCTTTTCAATTCGGAGACTAATGTGATGAATTGTATTTGGAGACTAATATGATGAAATGTATTCAGAGACTAATCTTCTATTGTATTCGATGAATCTGTTGTTGATGTGTGCTGTCTATATTTTGTCCAATTATACATTTTGTAACCTGTGCAAAAAAACAGAAAATAAAAAAATAAAAAAAACCTAATATTCATACTAATGGTGCATCACATAACAGTGCGCCATTAGTATTCCAGAGGATACTAATGGCGCATCCTTATGCAGTGCGCCATTAGTATGCCGAGGTTACTAATGGCGCATCGCCCTGTGGTGCGCCATTAGTATACCAAAGCACCTGGCTATACATGGCCCTAGGAGGCATACTAATGGCGCACCATTTCCTATACTAATGGCGCACCAGTGGTGCGCTATTAGTATACCAGATACTAATGGTGCACCAGTGGTGCGCCATTAGTAAGTATTACTAATGGCGTGCTACTAATGGCGCACCACTAATGCGCCATTAATGGCCAAATTAGGTGCGCCATTAGTAGCCCTTTTTCTAGTAGTGCACTCTCGCCACGAGGCAAATCTTGTCAGGCAAGAGCGCCGCGTTTTCCACCATTATCCACCATGAAATCCACCAAAGACGGAGTAGGGTTTTACGCCTCGCGGCGGCCTGAACCTGGGTAAAACTGCCTGTGTGATCTCTGTTGTGGTGTGTTGCGCTTCCCCGTTCTTTGTGCAAAGTGTCCATCCCCCCGCCGAACCAAAAGGGGCTCATGGCCCTATAGGTGGCTGGGGTTTCCCACGACAATAGTGTTGAAGAAAGGACTACCAAAAATTATGCGACAAAAGTCATCTTGTGGGGAACTAAGAACTAGAAAATTAGTAGGATATTTTATTTTCCTACACAGTACTTCAACATCTCTAACAATCCCAAGTGGTGTGATGGTGTCTCTATTTGGAAGTTTAATAGTAACATCTATGTCTTCTATTTCAGCGCGTGCTCTATCATTCATAATTTCTTGGTATAAAGTAAAAGGAATATCACTCACACTAGCACCTAGATCACATAAACCATGATAGCAATGATCTCCTATTTTAACTGAGACAACAGGCATGACAACTATAGGTCTATGTTTATCTTTTTCATCGGGTTTGGCAATTCTAGCAGCTTCATCACAGAAATAAATAACAAGCCCATCAATAGTTTCTACCAAGAGATCTTTAACTATAGAAACACTAGGTTCTACTTTAATTTGTTCAGAGGGTTTAGGTGCATTAATATTACTTCTACGAACCATGGTTGGTGCCTAAGCATGTTCATTTATCCTAACAGTGAAAGGTGGGTTTTCAATATAAGGAGTAGGCACAACTGGATCAACATTGTAAATAATAGTTTCATGTTTAGCTTTAACTGGTTCTTTAATTTCTTCTTTAATAGGCGGTTGATATTTAAACCACTTCTCCTTAGGGAGATCAACATGAGTAGCGAATGATTCACAACAGAGGCACTATCTCAGAGTCAAGTCCATATTTAGTGCTAAACTTGTGAAAAGCATCGGTATTCATAAAAGATTTAACACAATCAAGCTCAAGCTTAATACCTAAATCTTTACCTTCGTCGTGTTCCCAATCTTCAGAGTTGCGTTTAATTCTTTCTAAAAGATCCCACCTGAACTAAATAGTCTTCTTCATAAAAAAATTAGTGCAAGAAGTATCGAGCATGGATTCACTGGTACAGCGACGTGCTAAACAAAGGGTTTTTAACCCCTTTCTGCGATGGCATTTGGAACCGTCTCCAAGTGAGTGTGTGCAATAGGGTGTCCTTTCCACACGACCCAGAAATCGTCGGGGATAGGCCCTCCTGGGATCCAGGCTGGGGCCGTGTGCGATCGGGCGAGGCATCGAAACCCAATCACTTCCGTAGGTATGTACATCCCACACGGTGAATCCCAGAAAATCATTTCCGTAGGTATGTACATCGCACACGGTGAATCCCGAAAAATCATTTCCATAGGTATGTACATCCCACATGGTGAATCCCATAAAATCATTTCCGTAGGTATGTACATCCCACACGGTGAATCCTAGAAAAGCATTTCCGTAGGTATGTATATATCACACAGTTCTCTGTGTGGAAAAGTTTGTGCAAGGTGGCCTAATGCAAATAGTTCGCTGCCGGAAGCCATGTGTGATTGTTAGCTGATCGAACACGCCTACTTTCTAGAAACCGTGCGGGTTGTTTGAGTTCATTGTCCACGGTGCTGTCTGAGTAACCGTCTACAATAGAAAACCCCAATAAGCAGGGTAATTAGCCTATTACTGATAACCCATGTACTAATCAAACTGATATTTCTTATAAAACACGCCAGATATTTCATATCCGTATAAAAGCAACCATGATTTCATAATCAAATTACATCAGATAGCTTCGGCACTCAGTTACGCCATTACACAACAGCACCAAGTTTCACATGCAGCATAAAAAACCTTTGGAAAGTCGCATCATACATGGTAAATAGACAGATGAATCTCATCTGGGCAACTGCAGAAGCGGAAGCCAAATATTGAGCCTTCCGTGATGTTGAATGTCCTTGAAACTTTAGGCCAATGGCTATGGATAACTGCCCGCCCAACCTTCGTCCTCTTCAGCAAGACTTCAATATTGTACCGTGGGTGTTGAATGAATACCTTCCTCGCCTCTTGACCATGCAGGTGGTTTGAGAGGTAATCATCGGTGGACTGCTTTGAAAAGTACTGAAAACAAAGCTATGCATAAATCGCTGTTGTAAATTTTGAAGTGGCGCAAGGGGTAAAAACAAGGTAAAAGAGTTGGTACCATTCTATAGTTGACTGATGTTTTCTTCATTATGCAAACAAAGATCTTGCTGTTATTCGTCGAAAGTTTCTTCATCCTAACAAGCTTTCTGCTTTTCTTGACTTGACTCATATTCATGGACATCTCATTTCCCCATATGAAAAATGGGTCGAACAGTGGGTCTAAGCTTCTGACAGCAGGACCTACATGTGCAAGACCAAATTGTAAGAAACCTAAATATTAGAATGATTCCTGCAACTGCACAATAATGTGCTATTAGCCAAAGGATCCTGCTTGAAGAAACCTCGATGGTGAACCGCAGTGTCTCCCATTGTTTCCCTGCAACACACATAAGGAAGATCTTGATCAGGTTAACTGAGAGTTGCCATACTATCAGTAGAATATGTATTGAGTACAGCCAAATTCGATTGGTGTCACATGCATAACAATACAAAATTGAGCCCACAACAAATGAAAATCAATATGCCGAATTGAACCAAACAGTTAAATGGACAGCAGACCAAATGAACCAAAATATTTAGCTGAGCACTATATCACGGAATAGAAACATGTACTAGAAGATAAGACAGTTAACAAAACAAAGAATGCTTGAGAACAGTACTACGAAATGTAGCAATTGTTGGACCAAAGTGTTAACTGAACATTACATTTCAGAGGACCAAACTGTTAACTGAACATCGGATTGCATATTAACATTATAGAGGACAAATCACTAGAAGGCACTGGCGGTGGGAGATCATGATTGGGCCATGAATATAACATTGACTTAAGCCTCCCCCAAGCTAGTGCGATACTTTCTCCTTCATGAGGCCAAAAACTATATATATAATTCCGATCACGATGAAGTAGATGCATAAGATAACTTTTTTTGTGAAATTCCAATTTGAATTGATTCCAGTTCCGTGATCCAATATCGTCACATAGACTATACCATGTCAATGCTTTTCCTTTCAAAGATAAAGGGAAAACCTTTTTCTTAACTTCATCTCCGGGTAAACCTGCAAGCTTAAATAATCCACAAATTTCATCCAGATGTATCAAGTGCGTATCAGGATGTTCTGTTCCATCTCCTGCATAAGGATTAGCTAGCAGTTGTTCTATCATACGCGAAGGAATTTCATAACTAATATTTTTAGTAGGTGCAATAGGTTGAGGGGCAACTCTTTCTGTTTCCGGTCGAGGTGAAGATACCCCGAACAAACCCGTCAAAGGATTGTTTTCCATAGTAACAAGTGACAATAAATTTCAGCATGCAGTATAAGTTTTTCCTTACCGATTTCCACTTACCAAGAGCGCTCACTCCCCGGAAATGGTGCTAGAAAAGAGTCTTGATGACCCATAAGTATAGGGGATCAATCATAGTCGTTTCAATAAGTAAGAGTTTCAAACCCAACGAGGAGCAGAAGGAAATGACAAGAGGTTTTCAGCAAGGTGTTTTCTCCAAGCATGGAAATTGTCGGTAACAGGTAGTTTGATAGCAAGATAATTTGTAACAGACAAGTAACGGTAACGGTAATGGTGAATAAAGTGCAGCAAGGTATCCCAATCCTTTTTTATCAAAGGACATGCCAAAACGGTTTTAGATAATAAGCAAAGCGTTCTTGAGGGCACACGGGAATTTCATCTAGACACCTTCATAATTTGATATGTGGGTGGACCGGTGTTTGGGTGTTGTTCTTACTTGAACAAGCATCCCACTTATGATTAATCCCCTCTCAAGCATCCGCAACTACGAGAAAAGTATTAAAATAAAATCTAACCATAGTATTAAACATATGGATCCAAATTGGTCCCTTACGAAGTAGCGCAAAAACTAGGGTTTAAGCTTCTGTTACTCTAGAAACCCATCATCTAATAACTATTCCACAATGCATTCCCTTAGGCCCAAAGATGGTGAAGTGTCATGTAGTCGATGTTCACATGAGACCACTAAGGGAATCACAACATACATCTCATTAAAATAACAAACACATATCAAGTTCGTATGATTACGTGCAACATGACTTGTCCCGTGACCTCAAGAACAAAGGTAACTACTCACAAATGATATTCATGCTCAAGATCAAAGGGCATTAAATAGCATAATAGATCTGAACATATAATCTTCCACCAAATAAACCATATAGTAATCAACTACAAGATGTAATCAACATTACTAGTCACCCACAGGTACCAATCTAAGGTTCCGATACAAAGATTGAACACAAGAGTTGAACTAGGGTTTGAGAGGAGATGGTGCTTTTGAAGATGTTGATGGAGATTGGCCGCCCAAAGATGAGAGGGTTGTTGGTGATGACGATGGCTTCGATTTCCCCCTCCGGCAGGGAAGTTCCCCCGACGGAATCACTCTGCCGGAGGGCAAAAGTGCTCCTGCCCAAGTTCCGCCTCGATATGGCGGTGCTCCGTCCTGAAAGTCCTCTTCTTATTTTTTTATAGGTCAAAAGACCTTATATTCCAGAAGATCGGTACCAGAGGTGGGCTGGGCTGCCCACCACCAACCAGGATTGGCCTGGGGGGCCTGGCGCACCCTGGTGTCTTGTGGGCACCAGGCAGCCCCCCTCTGGTAGTTATTTGCTGCAATATTTTTTATTCCAAAACAGTTCTCCGTGAAATTTCAGCTCATTTGGAGATGTGCATGATAGGTAAATCCAACGTAGTTTTTTCAGGTCTAGAATTCCAGCTGTCGGTATTCTCCCTCTTTTTATAAACCTTGCATATTATGAGAGAAAAGGCATTAGAATAACTCCATAAAGCATTATTATGCATAAGAACATTATAAATAAGAGTAGTAAAACATAATGCAAAATGGACGTATCAGTTCTCCATTCATCAAGTGAGCTAATGTCAAATAACCTCTTCTCACCGACAAGTTTGAAGTCATAGTTGAGCTCATTAATTGCCCAATAAGCTTTGTGTTCTAATTCAAGAGGTAAGTGACATGCTTTTCCATAAACCATTGTAGATGGAGACATACCCATAGGATTTTTATAAGCAGTTATATAAGACCATAATGCATCATCAAGTTTCTTAGACCAATTCTTCCTAGATCTATTAACAGTCTTTTGCAGGATCAATTTTACTTCTCTATTACTTAGTTCTACTTGACCACTAGACTGAGGATGATAAGGAGATGCAATTATATGTTTAACATCATACTTAGCAAGAAATTTTGGAAAGCACCATAATGAAATGTGAACCACCATCAGTCATTAAATATCTAGGGACTCCAAACCTTGGAAAAATGACTTCTTTAAGCATTTCAATGGAAGTGTTGTGATCAACACTACTAGTTGGAATAGCTTCTACCCACTTAGTAACATAACCAACGACAACCAAAATATGTGTATACCCATTGGAGGAAGGAAAAAGGTCCCATATAATTAAATCCCCAGACATCAAATGGTTCAATAACAAGTGAATAATTCATAGGCATTTCCTGAAGTCTACTAATGTTACCAATTCTTTGACATTCATCACAAGAAAAGACAAACTTACGAGCATCTTTGAAAAGAGTAGGCCAATAAAAATAGATTGTAATACCTTGTTGCAGTTCTATCTCCGGCATGGTGTCCTCTCTAAGCCTCGGAGTGACACTTGCTTAGGATTTGTTCATGTTCATGCTCAGGTACACAACGTCTAATAACACCATCTACTCCTTATTTATAAAGGTGTGGGTCATCCTAGAAGTAATGTCTTAAATCATAGATTTTTTTTGTTTTGTTGGTATGTGCAACTAGGTGGTATAAATTTTAGCAACAATGAAATTAGCATAGTCTGCATACCATGGAGTACTACGTGAAACATTTACGACGGCTAATTGTTCATCTGGAAAGCTATCATCAATAGGTAGTTGGTCATGAAGAATGTTTTATAACCTAGACAAGTTGTGTGCTACGGGGTTCTCAGCTCCCTTCCTAACAGTAATATGTAAATCAAATCCTTGTAGCTAGAGAACCCAACTAATGAGTCTAGGTTTAGCATCTTTCTTTTCTATAAGGTATTTAATAGCAGCATGGTCAGTGTGAACAATTACTTTAGAATCAACAATGTAAGATCTGAATTTATCACAAGCAAACACAACTGCTAAAAATTCTTTTTCAGTAGTAGCATAATTTCTCTGAGCACTGTCTAGAGTTTTACTAGCTTAATGGATAACATTTAATTTCTTATCAAATCTTTGTCCTAGAACAACACCAACAACATAATCACTAGCATCACACATAATCTCAAAGGGTAGGTTCCAATCAGGTGGTTGAACAATAGGTGCATAAATTAAGGCTTTCTTAAGGATTTCAAATGCTTCCACAATATCCTAAAAAACAAATGGAACATCTTTTTGCAAAAGATTAGTGAGTGCCTAGAAATTTTAGAGATGTCTTTAATAAATCTCCTATGGAAACCAGCATGACCAAGGAAACTTCTTGAGGGAGTCCTGTATTAGGGGGTGTCCGGATAGCCAGACTATAACCTTTGGCCGGACTCTTGGACTATGAAGATACAAGATTGAAGACTTCGTCCCGTGTCCGAATAGGACTTTCCTTGGCGTGGAAGGCAAGCTTGGCGATACGGATATGTAGATCTCCTCCCATTGTAACCGACTCTGTGTAACCCTAACCCTCTCCGGTGTCTATATAAACCGGAGGGTTTTAGTCCATAGGACGAACAACAATCATACCATAGGTAGCTTCTAGGGTTTAGCCTCCCTGATCTCGTGGTAGATCCACTCTTGTACTACCCATATCATCAATATTAATCAAGAAGGAGTAGGGTTTTACCTCCACCGAGAGGGCCCGAACCTGGGTAAAAACATTGTGTCCCTTATCTCCTGTTACCATCCGCCTAGACGCACAGTTCGGGACCCCCTACCCGAGATCCGCCGGTTTTGACACCGACATTGGTGCTTTCATTGAGAGTTCCTCTGTGTCGTCGCCTTTAGGAAGGATGCCTCATCCCGTCTTTAAAGACGACACTCTTGCTAAAGGAGCTTTGGCTATCGGCCAAACTCTCCGGCTAGGTGGTTTTCTTATGACCGCCTGTTCGGCTGCTGCGCCGACGATGACTTCTCGGGTCATCGAAAGCAATATTCACGTCAACTCGGAACTCGCCGAGCAGTTAGATCTGATGGAGCTCTCTTCCCTAAACGAGCTCTTGAATCGCATCGCCGCCCTGGGAGTCGCTACAGACTACGATCAGATTGGGCCTAAACCCGATCTGAGAGAGATTAACTCTCCCCAGGTCACCCATCACATTGCAGTGGTGGAGGAACAATGCGGCGACCCTTCATCTATCTTAAGGACTAGTTATGTCCGGATTCCCGATCCCTCCAAGCCGGATACCCGCGGAGGGGAGGACGTCACTCAAGCCCTGAACCTAAAGTCAGGCAGTGGGCTAGATTCATTGGAGAACATCCAAGAACCCAAGCTTCCGAGTTCGGAAACTCCTTTGCCCCTGAGTCTCAGATTGGGTGAGGTTCCGGATTTAATTCCACCCACCAACCCAAACATAAGCAATCTATCCCAAATTCGGCAAGAGCCCGAAGAAACAGTACACCATTACTGGGCCAGATTCCTCCTGGTCATGAACAGGATAAAGGACTGCCGCGAGGAAGACGCAATTTCATTCTTCTACAATAATTGCACGGACAATGGAATCCTTAACGCCATAAATCGCTGTGAAATTACACGCTTCGCCGACTTGGCGTCCATAGTACGAAAGTAATGTGCGATGGAAAGCGCCTGGAGAACCGAAATAAAATTTTGGGACAATCCGGCCCTGAATACAAACCCAGTCTGAAATAAAAGGGTGCATCATCGCCAGACACCCGGGTTAAACACGAAAAAGCAAAAACCCTCTACAGGGCATGGAACAGTACTTGAGGGATGGCTCAATGGACCCTGTAAAATTCACAGTACAGAGGGCGCCACACCAACTCATAGCCTTATAGCATGTTGGATACTCCGGCAGGTGGCCAAGAGCGGTGAATATCTTCTAACCCTAGAAGCCACAGAGCACCAGCCCAGAGATACCAGTACGGTATTAACAATCTTTGAGACTTTTGCATCAAATAATATGCGAAAACGAACACTCCGCAGCCTTGCCGAAGTCTACCATGTGGCAACATTAAACCCATGGAGTGACATGGCTATTACTTTTAATGCCAGTGACGAACCTAAATTCCGAACAGTCCGAGCACCAGCCGCATTGGTCCTCAGTCCAATAGTGGACGGCTTTCGGCTCACCAAGGTACTCATGGACGGGGGCAGCGGATTGAACCTCATTTATGAGGAAACACTTCGAAAAATGGAAATAGACTGGAACCGCATCGAGCGGAGCAGCACAACCTTTAGAGGAATAATCCCCAGTCGGGAAGCGCGCTGTACAGGAAAAATCACACTAGATGTGGTGTTCGGCATGCCGGATAATTACAGGTCCGAAGAGGTCACGTTCCAAGTGGCCCCATTCAGTAGCGGATACCACGCTCTATTAGGACGGGAGGCGTTTACAATTTTCCAAGCCATACCCCATTACGAGTACATGAAGCTCAAAATGCCCGGGCCCAACGGAATTATCACTCTTACTAGTGATCTGGACATAGCACTCCACGCCAAAAATAAGACAGCCGCACTAGCCCTCAAGGCACTATCTGAAGCCCTAGCGGCCAAGGAACTGACTGCGCTGCGCTCCATGGTAAACAAGGACGACGTGATACTCGATAAAAGATCCAAGTCCACCTCCTTTAAACCTACGGACGAAATAGTCAAATTCCAGGTCCATCCAACGGCCCTATAAAAACGGCTTCCATCGGGGCACAATTAAGCCCTGATGTATACGCCGCACTATGAGAATTCCTACTCGAAAACTCGGACATTTTTTCCTGGCACCCTTCAGACATGCCAGGAATCCTGCGTAGGCTGGCCGAGCATAGCCTAAATATACTAAAGGGATTCAAGCCAGTCAAGCAGGCTCTCCGGGGTTTTTCTGAACCTAAGATACAAGCTATGGGAGAGGAGCTAGCCAAACTATTGGAAGCTGGATTCATCAGAGCTATAATACATCCGGACTGGCTAGCAAACCTAGTGATGGTACCAAAGAAGGACAAATCCTGGCGCCTGTGCTTCGATTTTAAGGACCTCAACAAGGCTTGCCCAAAGGATCCCTTCCCCCTCCCCCGCATCGATCAAATTATCGATGCTACCGCAGGACACGATTCATTGTGTTTCCTCGACGCATACTCCGGCTACCATCAAATTAAGATGGTAGAGCCAGACCAAGCCGCAACGGCATTCATCACCCCATACGGCCCGTTCTGCTTCAACACAATGCCCTTCGGGCTCAAAAACAACGGCGCAACATATCAGCGCATGATTCAGACATGTCTGGCAAACCAGATCGGCAAAACAATGGAGGCATACGTGTATGACATGGTCGTCAAAACCAAGCATGTCGAAACTCTAGTAGACGAGTTGAGGCTCACATTCGATAACCTCCGAACATACGACATCAGGATCAACCCGAAAAAATGCGATTTCGGCATACCAGCTGGAAAGCTCTTCGGCTTCATTGTATCCGGTAGAGGAATTGAAGCAAATCCATCCAAGATCCGAGCTCTGTCACAATTGGATATCCCAAAAGACCTCACACAAATACAAAAATTGACCGGATGCGTGGTAGCTCTAAGTCGCTTTATCTCCCGCTTGGGAGAAAAGGCATTACCCCTTTATTGCCTCCTCCGGCGGACCGAACACCTCGAGTGGACGGATGCCGCCACGGCCGGACTCGAAGAAATAAAAGCCATATTGGCAACAAACCCAGTCCTCGCCGCGCCAAACATCGGCGAACCAATGCTATTATACATTGCGGCAACTCATCAAATTGTAAGCGCAATGCTCGTCGTCGAACGAGAAATGGACGGACACAAATTCCCCCTTCGAAAGCCGGTTTACTACGTGTCCACTGTCCTCACTCCATGCAAGTGACGGTACCCGCATTACCAAAAGATAGCGTATGCGGTATTTATGGCATCCCGGAAGCTGCGACACTACTTTCAAGAGTGTTCGATAACAGTAACCTCTGAAGTACCTCTTAACGATATTGTAAACAACCGCGACACGACGGGCCGGATTGCCAAATGGGCCATTGAGCTCCTCCCGTTCGACATAACCTATAAGCCATGGCGAGCTATTAAGTCGCAAGTTTTGGCCGACTTCGTCGCCGAATGGACTGAAGCCGAACTCCCTAAAGAGTACGACACATATTCCAACTGGATCATGCACTTCGACGGCTCCAAAATGTTGGCTGGTCTGGGGGCTGGCGTCGTTCTGACGTCCCCAACAGGAGATACAGTTCAATACGTACTCCAGATTATGTATACGGACTCCAACAACGCAGCCGAATATGAGGCCCTTCTACATGGTCTCCGGATGGCAATATCCATGGGCATTCAATGCCTAGAGGTGCGCGGGGATTCAAACGTCACGATATCCCAAATAAATGGAGACTTTGATGCCAAAGATCCGAAAATGGCAGCTTATCGCAACGCCATCCTAAAAATGTAAGCTCGGTTCGAGGGGCTCGAGTTTCACCATATAGCCCAGGAAAACAATCAGGCAGCAGATGTCCTGGCATGCATCGGTGCAAAGCGCGATGCCGTCTCTCCCAACATCTTCTTGGAGAGGTTGTTCAAGCCATCCGTAGTATGGGATGGGGAACCCAGAAACAACAGCCCAGACCCAACCGCACTGCCCGACACCGAACACTCTGACACAATTGGAGGCTCTGCCAACGAAGTAACATCCTCAGCCCACGTAATAATGGCAGTCATCGCCCCATGGACAGAACCATTCCTAGTCTACTTAACCAGGCAGGAACTTCCCGAGGACCAAAACGAGGCACGCTGCATAGTGCGGTGATCTAAAGCCTATAAAGTCCATGAGGGAGAGCTTTATAAGAAAAGCACCACCAGAGTCCTTCAAAGGTGTATCTCCGAAGAGGAAGGGCGGAATCTTCTGGCTGAAATTCATGTCGGACTCGGCGGGCACCAGGCTGCAGCCCGGGCCCTTGTAAGCAAGGCTTTTCGTACAGGATTTTATTGGCCGACGGCCTGGGAAGATGCTCAGGACTTAGTCCAACGATGCGTTGGTTGCCAGCTCTTTGCTAACCAAAGCCACATGCCACCCACTGCCCTCCAAACAATACCCATCAGCTGGCCCTTTGCGGTCTGGGGGCTTGACATGGTTGGACCCCTTAAAGGAGGAACCCACAAGCAAAAATACTTACTGGTCATGGTGGATAAGTTCACCAAATGGATAGAGGCCAAGCCTGTTAAGACGGCCGAAACCGGACCGGTGATAGACTTCATATCCGGGGTCATACACCGTTACGGCGTCCCCCTCAGCATCATCACTTATAGCGGCACGAACTTTACGTCCGACGAGGTCAAACTCTGGTGCAAAAACATGGGCATCAAGCTCGACTATGCTTCAGTCTATCACCCACAAACTAACGGTCAAGTCGAGCGAGAAAATGGTCTAATCATGAGCGGCATCAAACCCAAATTAGTGCGGTCCGTCAAGGAATCTAACACGCACTGGGTAGAGGAGCTCGACTCTGTACTCTGGGGGCTGCGGACCACGCCGAATCGCACCATTGGATACACACCATTCTTTATGGTATACGACGCAAAGGCGGTTCTGGCCTGCGACATAATTCATGACTCACCTCGCGTGCGCATGTATGAAGAAAGAGAAGACGAACTCGATCGGCAGGACAATTTGGATGCCTTGGAGGAGTAGCGTGACGTGGCAAAAGCCCGTTCCACATTCTATCAACAGCAGGCTCGAAGATACCAAAGCAGAGAAGTACGGGCCAAAACTTACAATGTTGGCGAGTTAGTTCTACGCCTGCCGGATAAGAAAAAGGACAAACTGAAGCCCAAATGGGAAGGCCCCTTCATTATTGACCAAGTCATGACTGGTGGAGCGTACCGTCTGCGGGATGCATCGGATAATCGACTTGAGCCGGACCCATGGAACGCATCCCGACTCCGAAGATTCTACGCCTAGCGCCGGACTCTCTGTTCGTCTCCTTCCTCTGTCCATTTTGTATACACTATCTGTCTTGGGTTTCCACCCTTCTCCCTTTCTTTTCGTCTCACAGCCTTCAAAGGCCAATTTTTGTCTTGTTTGCACATCACGGACGCACTATCCACGTTCATTATACTTGGGGGCTTCTTTAATAGAAGCTTGTTTATACGGGCTTCATGCCCAAGACATGTGTCATACTTCCACCATTATATGCATCGATATGACTTAAGTTTTGGCCAAGCTAGGTTGACTGGCTCTTGTATTTATGCCCTACGTTCCCGTTAGTTCGGCTAGGGAATAAGGGGAGCACCTCTGCGATTGTTACTGCTGGGTCAGCCAGATGTGTACCTTAGACTGGGTGAAGCCGAAAGCTAGCGTTCTTAAGGGAATATTCGGTCGGTGAACTAAAGATGATTTCTCACTTGTTTATTTATCCGCCCCAGGTGTTTTTCTGGTTTTTTCGCAGTCCGGACATGCACTTAGGGCATGCCTTCCAGGGAAAGGAACCCCTAACGGAACTATTCTCCCTGAAAGATGTTTCTTACTAACCATGTAATATAACATAACTAGTTGGGCACTTGTCCGTTCAAGCACTAATGACCCCTACGCCTGGTCTCCATGCATGCCCCGGTTCTTACATAACCGAGAGGGTATTCGAACACACTTCGCACTATCGGGTCCCGAGGTTGAAGCAAAAAGGTCCGCCATGACAAACGATCTACAATCCGGCTAGAATGCATTTTACATGTCATCTTAAATTACATAGTCAATTTGACTGGGTAAATTCCTCTTCAATACCATCCAATAGGCTGCCTAGCTTATAGTCCTGTTGGGAATACTTGGCAGCCAATTCTACCTGACCGTACACTAAGCTCACAGGGATCTCCTTCCCATCAGGCCCCACAGGTCCGACCTCGGCTATGTGGTTTGGGTCAGCCTTAGTGTACCGCGTCTTCACCATGGCCCAGGCCTCCCTGGCGCCTTGACGGCAGGCCGATATCTTCGATAATCGGAAGCGCTGCCGCGCTCCCGTCAGCTTCTCTGCAAGCTCTCCAAGGCCTTAGGGCATGGAGACAGATGGCCACACGGCCTGGGCGACGCCTTGCATCACCTACCGAACTCGTTCGTGCAGTTATGAGAGCTCGGGAAGAAGGTCACCCGCAGAACCGGGCATTTCCTCTGCAGGACGACCTGTTAGCATACCTACAGACATAACTCTGTTAGTCGACTTCCTCGCTGAACTCTTTTTCAAAGTTCGTTCAAGCACTTACTAAATATGCCGCGTCGAAGCCGCCGATTCTCCTTAACGGAGTCCGACAGTTGGGCGTGAACATCCTTTAGTTCCACGCCCAGCTGGGTGTTGGCATCTTGGAGATCATTCTTCTCCTGCCTCACCTTTGTAAGAACGCTCTCACCAGCCTTTAGCTGGCGTAGGAGTTGCTGCTTATCCGGATCTAATCCGGCGCCATCTGCAATTTTATTTTCAGACTTGCATACACGCCGCACTCTACATGATACTTATCAATTGAGGCATAGAATACCAGAGGGGGTCTTCTTGGGCTCCCCTGCTGCGGCTAGTGCAGCCTGTAGTTGGGCTTTGCACTCTTCCAGCTCCTGGGACAGTTGTGTATTCTTTTCTGTAAGAACCTGCATAACAAATGATCCTTAAATCAGTTATTCTAATTGTTTCAAGTCTCGAGGGCTACTGATGTATATATAATCATCAAATCTTCTCACCCGTATGTCTTTTACATACTGCTCCGTGGCCCTGGTTAGACCATTTTGAGCGGCACGGAGGTACGCATCTCCCGAGTTGAAGGCATCCAATGCCTCTTGGGAGAAACAAGCGTCGCAAAGAACTGTCCGACAGCGCCTGTGGTTTATGGCACTCTCCACCTCGGAATTAGTGGCGGACATTCTTTTCGCATCCTCTGTCGGAGGAGCATCCGACGCACGCCTCGTGTTTGCCTCTGCTTCTGGACCTGGCTTTGGAGCCTGGCTGGTGGAGGCACGATTGACAACCTCTCTGGATATAGTCCAGTGAGCCCTCTTCTTTCCTAAAAGGAGCACGGGCGTTAGTATGCATCGTAAGAATAATACCTTGGAATAAAATGGCGCGCCTTACTGCTGCGCCGGTGTCTCGATCCGGACTGCGGGTCTTTTCAGCCTGCCCGCCCTCAAGGTCCCTTGTTGGCTAGTCGCCGCAGGCTCGGCATCCCGCCTCGACATCCTCCCCTGTGAAACACCATTGGTATACGGTGATAAAAAATAAGCACGGACGGATCATTTTCGAAGTATTGGGACTTTGGTGTCAGTTACCTGTGAGGCTGGGAGCAGTCCAGGACAATCGACCGTAATGGCCACCAAGGCGTTGTCATTACTCAATTGGTAAAATACACCATCGATCAGCTCCACAGATATGTCCGGATCCTCTCGAGAGGTCGGGTCGAGGGACCGTTCTGGATCCTCGGGCTGTGGAGGAGGGCTGTTTATATCCTTTACGGCCTGACGCAGTTCCTGCATCGAAATCACAAGATAGGATACTTAACTATGGAAATATGGAATGGATGGGCAAAAGGAAGTGTCCTCTTACCCAGTTTGGTGTATTGTACATAGAAAATCCGCTCTGTGGATTGACACGGAGAAATTCCTCCTCTTCTCCCTTGTACAAAGCGGACAAGATCTTCGTCAGAGCGGCAACCGATTCCGGCCCCTTACGGCTGCAGCGGGTGGCATCATCCTCCCCGTTGAAATCCCACATGGGGTGGCCTCTATACTAAAGCGGCTGCACCCCCCGCATAATGCATGTGGCCATGACCTCGATCATGGTCTGTCCGGAATGAGCTAACAACCTTATCTGGCTCATCAGGTAAAGGACGTCCTTGTCATTTTCCTTCTGAGGGGTCCATGGACGCCAGCTTAGGCACTTCTTCAAGGCAGCATTATCGAACTCAGGGAGGCCAATCCGAATAGGGTCCGGCAGGGGGACATCTTCTATATAAAACCATTCTGAAGGCCAGTCTTCGGGCCTTATTTGAGGTTCCGGATAGATATCCGGTCCCGGCGATGCGTCATACTTCGGCTCCGCCCACTTGATATACTGACCCCCTCTAAGAACGGGGCACGAGGCAGAACAACTTCTTCCACAGCGCGAAATGAGCCTCACAGCCCAAAAATAGCTCGCAAAGGGCTACGAAGCCCACGATATGCAATATGGAGGCAGGTGTAAGGTTGTGCAACTAGAGGCCGTAGAACTCCAGGAGCCCCCGGAGAAACAGATGAATTGGAAATCCGATCCCTCTTATCAAATAGGGGACAAGGCATACCCGCTCTCCTTTGGAGGGATTAGGGACGCTCTCTGCTTGCTCTCCGCCATTATAGGTGGCAAGCCCGGCTCGAACCGGGACCATGTAGGCTGGGGGAAGAAATCCCTTGGTTTGAAGCATCACTGGCTCGCTGTGTGGGACGGAACATCTCTTCCAATCTCCAGGCTAAGGGCTGGGAAGGCGAGAGGAGGAGCTGCGACGACCAGCCATGATGGAATGGATCTCTGTCGAATGTGCTCCGATGAATGCTCATGGAGGGAAGATGGTGTGATTTGGATCTAAATCCTCGTCTCCTTAATAGGCAGCCCATTTACGCAGCTAGGGGGGTAAATATAAAAACACCCTGGCTTTTCGCATTCATTTGACACGTGGAAGAAGGCCATTATTGGGTGTGGAAGCCAAGAAGTGCAATATTCACAAGAAGCCGGACACTATTCAACAGGAACATGGAATTTGGAGAAGAACCCGCCTTGCAATGCCGAAGACAATCTGCGCGCCGGACTCGTCGTCATTGAAGCCTGGTTCGGGGGCTACTGAGGGAGTCCTGGATTAGGGGTTGTCCGGATAGTCGGACTATAACCTTTGGTCGGACTCTTGGACTATGAAGATACAAGATTGAAGACTTCGTCCCGTGTCCGGATAGGACTTTCCTTGGCGTGGAAGGCAAGCTTGGCGATACAGATATGTAGATATCCTCCCATTGTAACCGACTCTGTGTAACCCTAACGCTCTCTGGTGTCTATATAAACCGGAGGGTTTTAGTCCATAGGGCGAACAACAATCATACCATAGGCTAGCTTCTAGGGTTTAGCCTCCCTGATCTTGTGGTAGATCCACTCTTGTACTACTCATATCATCAATATTAATCAAGCAGGAGTAGGGTTTTACCTCCATCAAGAGGGCCCGAACCTGGGTAAAAAAATTGTGTCCCTTGTTTCCTGTTACCATCCACCTAGACGCACAGTTCGGGACCCCCTACCCGAGATCCGCCAGTTTTGACACCGACACTTCTAATATCTTTTATATATTTATGACACGACATTTTTTTTCCAATACCATCAACTTTAGCTTTATCAACTTGAAGACCTCGTTTGGAGATTTTATGCCCCAAGATAATACCTTCATTAACCATAAAGTGGCACTTCTCCCAATTCAAGACAAGATTAGTTTCTTCACATCTCTGCAAAACTCGATCAAGGTTGCTTAAGCAATCATCAAAAGAAGTTCCATATACGGAAAAATTCTCCATGAAAACCTCAAAAATCATTTCACAAAAGTCAAAGAATATAGCAGTAATACATCTTTGAAAGGTAGCAGGTGCATTGCATAAACCAAAAGGCATACATCTATACGCAAAAGTACCGAAAGGGCATGTGAATGTAGTTTTTATTGAAGTTGTATAATATTGGCATGAAACAATCAAAAATAATAGATACGATGGAGATGTTTCAGCATCCCCAAGCTTAATTCATACTCGTCCTCCAGTAGGTAAATGATAAAAAATAATTTTTGTTGTGGAATGCTACCTAGCATAATCTTTATCATATGTCTAGTCATGGCATGAATATTAAGACATAAGTGATTCAAAGCAATAGTCTATAATTTAACATAAAGACATCAATACTCGGGTATCCCAACAAACAATCATGTCTTTCAAAATATCAACTCTAAAGAAAGCTATCCCTACAAAATCATATATTCTTGTCATGCTCTATCTTCTTAACACAAAGTATTTATCATACACAACCCCGATGACAAGCCGAGCAACTAGTTCATAGTTTTTAACGCGCTTCCGCTTTTTCAACCCTCACGCAATACATGAGCGCAAGCCATGGATATAGCACTATGGGTGGAATAGAGTATGGTGATAGGAGTAAATATAGAGAAGACAAAAAAGTAAGAAAGTCTCACATCGACGCAGCTAACCAACGGGCTATGGAGATGCCCATCAATTGATATCAATGCAAGGAGTAGGGATTGGCATTCAACGAATGCACTAAGAGCTATATAAGTGTATGAAAGCTCCACATGAAAACTAAGTGGGTGTGCACCTAATCCTATAATGAAAAGTTCCCCACTAGTATATGAAAGTGACAACATAGGAGACTCTCTATATGAAAAACATGGTGCTACTTTGAAGCACAAGTGTGGAATTAGCATGCCCCTTCTCTTCCTTCTTTCATTTTTTTTCTTTTTTCTTTTTTACTTTCAGTCCGGAGTCTCATCCCGACTTGTGGGGGAATCATAGTCTCCATCATCCATCCTTACTAGGACAATGCTCTAATAATGAAAATTGATGATCATCACACTTCTATTTACTTACAACTCGATACCTATAACAAAATATGACTCTATATGAATGCCTCTGGTAGTCTACCAGGATGTGCAATGATCTAGCGTAACATGTGTAAAAACTGATGAACGGTGGCTGAGCCAGAAATACTATGTCATCTATATGATCATGCAAAGCAATATGACAATGAATGCTCAAGTCATCAAAACGGAAGCGGTGGAAGTTGCATGGAAATATATCTCGGAATGGCTATGGAAAGGCCATGATAGGTAGGTATGGTGGGTGTTTTGAGGAAGATATAATGAGGCTTATGTGTGACCGAGTGTATCATATCACGTGGTTTGGATGCACCTACGAAGTTTGCACCGACTCTCGAGGTGAGAAAGGGCAATGCAGGGTACCGTAGAGGCTAGCAAATTGCGGAAAGTTAAGAGTGCGTATAATCCATGGACCCACAATAGTCATAAAGAACTCATATACTTACTGAAAAAGTTTATTAGCTGTCGGTGTACTAAAGTAGGGGTACCTTAGTCCCCCGAACTTGTGCACGGGCAGTCGTAGCACCCCGCGGCAAGGCTTGCCAGGCGATCGCCAAAACTCTCCATGGTCCCTTTCGGGGCCATCCAAGAACAAAGTATTTGAGCCAAGGCCCCGGCAGGAGGAGCTTTCCGGGAAGGCCACCCGAAGAGAGCAAGGCCCCGGCAAGAGGAGCTTGCCGGGACGGCCGCTCGAAGCACAAGGCCCCGGCAAGAGGAGCTTGCCGGGAAGGCCGACCGAGGCACGACAGGATACTTGCTGCGACGCGCCCCGCGTCCCGGCAAGGACCGGTGAGCGACAAGCTCCCGGGCGCGACAAGGCACCGACCGCGGCAAGGCGCTTGTCGCGGCAAGTCACCACCCTGCGCCTGCACTCCAGCTCATCCACCCACGCGTCGCTCTGGGGCCATTCCAGGCGTACGTGGCGAGAGGCTGCGCAGCCAGGGGCATGCGGTGGCGAAACAACGCTGACAGAGTAGCCATCGTGGCAAACGGTGGCGCTCCAGACGGCCCCTTTCCTGCACCGTCTGGGCGATGCGGACGGGCATTTAATGCCCTTGTCCCCTGCCTTCAGAGTTAGGTATGATAGCACTGTGCAAACAGCTGTACCCAACACAGCGTTTTCCAGTTTTACCCCCGCCTACGTTGCCACCTGTGGGTAACCCCTTGCACATATAAAAGGAGGCCCCATGCGCAACGGGAGGGGGGGGGGAGGAGGCCATTCACGCTCGGTCTCGCCAGCAGCTCGCGTGTACTGTAGCACCACACGCTCCCGAGCAAGAACACAATACCAAACCACAGAGCAGTAGTAGGGTTTTACGCATCCGTGCGGCCCGAAGCTGGGTAAACCCCTTGTGTGCATCGCCTCGATCCGCTCTTCGTGCGACCTCCGCCCCCCGCCGAACCAAGAAAGGGGCTCGGTCCCCATAGGTGTTCGAGGAGGCAGATTTCCCCCGGCATCTTTGGCACGCCAGGTAGGGGGCGTCGAAGTTGTGCGAACCTGATCCGGCGTCTGCACAGGCTAGATCTCCATCATCTTCATCGACATGCCACCGAAGAAGAAGGTTCCGGAGGTGGCTGGTCCGTCCGCGTCGAACCCACCGCCCATGGAGCAAACGGGTGGTGGGGACCGCACCGGCGGCGAAACGGGCACCACCGAGCCAGCTCATGGTGCCGCGGCGTCCGAACATGCACCGCGCCCCTCTCAGGAGGAACGGGACCAGCAGCGTCTTAGCACTCACGGTACCATACGCTCGCTGGACCCAGATCGAGCTGGCGGATCCTAGGGCGCTCAAGGCCAGCACTCACACCAACGCGCTGGCGCGAGCGTGGCGCGGCTGCCTGGTCCGGGTGTTGCTCCTTCTAACGTAGTTAGAAGTTCGAGCACATCCCGCTCCACGCGCCGTTCGCCACCGCTGCCCGCCGCTCCAGCAGAAGCTCTGGCACGAGCTCAACTGCTCCTAGACTACCCTCCAACAGCGGACAAGCTCGACGACTGGAGGGCCACGATTCAGAGCCTCATCGGTATCGCTAACGGCGACACCCCGCGGCAGCACAGTGCGTCGCAGCCGCGGCAGGTCGGCCAGGCGAGAACCGATGGCGCCAAGACCGGTGGGGGCGCGACCACCGTGCACTCCCCGCCCCAAAGGCCAAGATCGCCGACTCGCCGGAGCCATCGCGACAACGACTCCACCGCGTCGTCAAATCCGCGAACTCGTCGCGATCAACGTCACGTTCTTCACGAGCGAGAGCAAGAGGACGCTCGTACTCGGATCGAGCGTCGGAGAGAAGCGCGGCGTCAATCAGACCAGCGCGCTGGGCCCTCTGTCGACATGCATGCGCCCGGGGGACCAGGCGACCTGCCGTACGCGGTAGGCTGCCCTGCGTTCACCCGTGAGCTGCGGCAAGTCCAGTGGCCCAGCACGAAGAATTTCAAGCCAGACGTACCAGAGAAGTACAACGGCAAGTCGCATCCGTCGGAGTTCCTCAGCATCTACACCATTGCGGTGCAGGCTGCTGGGGGCGGGACGACAAGATCCTTGCCAACTACTTCCCGCTGGTACTCAAATCCAACGTCAGATCCTGGCTCATGCACTTGCCGGATAACTCCATAACCTCCTGGACAGACTTGTGCCATCAGTTTGTTGGCGCCTTTACAGGCGGCCACAAACCCCATGGCCCAGCGAGCGACCTTCACCTGCTCGTCCAGAAGGAAGGGGAATCCTTGCGCAAGTTCATCCAGAGATTCAGCCGCGTACACTACAACATCCCAAACGTCCACCCTGCCGCGGTTATCAGCGCGTTCCATCAGAACGTGCGTAACCGCAGGATGCGGGAGGAGATGGCGATGTGCAAGATCAAAGACGTCAGTGAGCTATATGCCCTGGCCGACAAGTGTGCACGTGTTGAGGAAGGGAGGAAACTCCTCGGAGAGAACACTGGAGCAGGAGAAACTGACAGTGAGGATACCGCCCCGGCAAGGAAGAACCGGCGGCGGAGCAACAGGAAGAAGAAGAGCCAAGAGGTACTGGTTGTTGAGCAGTCCGGCGATGAAGGCACCGCCAAGAAGGCCCAGGCTGGTAGCTCCGGCAAGGAGGTTGCCGGATGCGCCAACTGCCAGGCTGTGGCGGTCGCCGACAAGCGGGACGGCACCAACAAACAGTACTGCAAGATCCACCGCACCAAGGGCCATGACCTCCACAGCTGCAAGCAGGTCGAGCGGCTCGTCGAGCTGCAAAAGGACGAGTACGAGCGACGCGACAAGGAGAGAGCCCGGGGGGGTGGCGGAGGATCGGGCACGAAGCGCCCCCTCCAGGGAGGACGCCGCGACAAGGACAAGCAGCGGCAAACGGACAGACCTCCCCGTGGCCGCGACAAGAACGAAGACGACGACGAAGACGAAGACATGGATGACGTCGAGACCAGTGAGCAGGAGTTTCAGAAAGCCACAGAGGTCTTGTGCATAGACGGCGGTGCTTCCCTGCATACTTCTCACCGCCAGCTCAAGCAGTGGGCGCGGGAAGTCAATGCAGCGGAACCACCCGTCGAGTCGCGCAAGCCTCTGAAATGGTCCAGCACGCCTATCATCTTCCATATTGAGGACCACCCTGACCACACAACTGCGATCGGGTGCTTGCCGATGTTGGTCTCGCCAACAGTCCGCAACCTCAAGGTCACCAAGATGCTAGTCGACGGCGGAGCCGGCTTGAACCTGATCTCCTCCGCTGTGCTCCGGAAACTCCAAGTCCCCGACAGCGAGCTCGAAGAGACCGGCACGTTCCAAGGAATCAACCCGGGAAGGAGCAAGCCGAAGGGGAAGATAACGTTGCCAGTAACATTTGGCAGCGAGCTGAACTTCAGGACAGAGAGGATCACCTTTGACGTTGCCGATTTTCCATTGCCCTACAATGGAATTCTCGGCCGTCCAGCGCTCGCCAAATTCATGGCGGCCTCTCACTACGCATACAACATGCTCAAGATGCCAGGCCCGATAAGCGTCATCTCTGTCCCTGGCGACAAGAAGGACGCCCTTATTTGTGCCGACAAGATCTACCGGGAAGCAGCAGCCGCAGCAGATCACAAGCCACTTGCCGCTGAAGCTCCCGGAGGGAAGAAGAAGACCAAGCCCGGCAAGTGCTCTGGCTCCCACTCCGGCAAGCGCACCTCTACGGAGTGCTGCGCTACCGTCGAGGACGCGCCATCGAGCTCCGCCGGCAAGAAGAAGACCAAGCCCGACGAATGCTCTGGTGCCCACTCCGGCAAGCGCACCTCTTCGGAGTGCTGCGCTGCCGTCAAGGACGCGCCATCGAGCTCCACCGGCAAGAATAAGAAGACAATGGCAGCTCCGCCAACGACCAAGAAGGTGTCCGCCAAGGAGGACGGCACTGGTGGTACCTTCACCATCAGTGCCACTCTCGACTCCAAATAGGAAAGCGCGCTCGTTGCTTTCCTGCGGGCGAATGTCGATGTGTTTGCCTGGCAACCATCTGACATCCCCGGCGTTCCCAGGAAAGTGATTGAGCACCACCTCGCCGTCTGTCCTCATGCGCGGCCCGTCAAGCAAAGAGTCAGGAAGCAAGCGGTGGAGCGCCAAGAGTTCATCGTAGAAGAAATCAAGAAGTTGGAAGCGGCAGGCCTCGTCAGAGGTGTGCTCCATCCGATGTGGTTGGCCAATCCTGTTGTCGTGCGCAAAGCAAATGGGAAATGGAGGCTTTGCATTGACTTTACTGATGTTAACAAAGCTTGTCCCAAGGATCCTTTTCCCTTGCCGCGCATTGACTAGATTGTTGACTCCACGGCCGGATGTGACCTGCTTTCATTTCTTAACGCATACTCAGGATACCATCAGATCTTCATGGCTTAAGAAGATTAGGAGAAGACCGCATTCATCACTCCATGTGGCACGTACTGTTTCGTACGGATGCCTTTCGGTTTGAAGAATGCTGGTTCGACGTTTGCGAGGGTTGTCCATACCGCTTTTGAGCCACAGATCCACAGAAATGTGGACGCCTACATGGATGACATAGTGGTCAAAAGCAGGGACAGGGCAACCCTGATTCAAGATTTAGAAGAGACCTTCACGAACCTGCGCAGGATCAGCCTCAAGCTCAACCCCGAGAAGTGCGTGTTTGGAGTCCCTTTCGGCAAGCTTCTCGGGTTCTTCGTGTCTCAGCGAGGAATCGAAGCCAATCCAGACAAAATCAAGGCCATCGAGCAGATTGAAGCACCAACACGCGTCAAGGATGTACGAAGGCTTGCGGCTGCGTCGCGGCTCTCAGCAAGTTTATTTCCAAGTCTGCAGAACGCGCCCTGCCATTTTTCAAAGTTTTGAAAAAGGCGGGTCCAGTGAAATGGACTCCGGAAGCGGAGGCTGCACTGCAAGACTTGAAGAAATACCTATCCTCCGCTCCAATACTTGTCGCGCCTAAACCACAAGAGAAGTTGTTGCTGTACCTGGCGGCAACCAATCAAGTGGTTAGTGCTGCGTTAGTAGCGGAGAGGGAGGCAGATGATGAGCCAGCAACCGCGGCAAGCACGTCCAGCGACAAGCAGGGTGCTTCCCCGACAAGCTCTGGCCCCAACAAGGATGAATCTGCGCAGGAGCAAGTGGAGGTGCACAAGAAGAAAATGGTGCAGCGCCCAGTTTACTTTGTCAGCTCCCTTCTGCAGGGGGCTAGGTCAAGGTACTCTGGTGTGCAGAAATTGCTTTTCAGCCTTCTCATGGCCTCGAGAAAGCTGCGCCATTACTTCCAAGCACATGAGATTACAGTTGTCACCCGCTTTCCACTGAAGAGGATACTGCAGAATCCAGAAGCAACAGGCAGAATTGTCGAGTGGGCGCTGGAACTGTCGAGCTTCGGTCTCAAGTTCGAGAGCACCTCGACTATCCAAAGCAGAGCCTTGGCGGAGTTCATAGCGTAATGGACACCGACGCCAGACGAAGAAATCCCAGAGACGATCATCCCCGCCAAAGAAGCAAGCAAAGAGTGGCTGATGTATTTTGATGGTGCCTTCTCGCTGCAAGGCGCCGGTGCTGGCGCGTTGCTTATCGCGCCCACCGGAGAGCACCTCAAGTACGTGGTCCAGATGCACTTCCCCAAGGAACAAGCAACCAACAATACTGCAGAGTATGAAGGTCTGCTCGCCGGTCTCCGGATCGCGGCAGAACTTGGGATCAAGAAGCTCATTATCAGGGGTGACTCGCAGCTCGTCGTCCGCCAAGTGAACAAAGATTACCAGAGTCCGTTGATGGAAGCGTGCGTTGATGAAGTGAGGAAACTAGAAGAGAACTTTGACGGCCTGCAAATGGAACACGTTCCAAGAGCTGAGAACGACATTGCTGATGGCCTGTCAAAGTGCGCAGCACTTAGGTTACCTGTGGAACTAGGAACCTTTGGGCTCAAGCTGACTCAGCCATCCATGACACCATCAACCGGACAGAGCAAGAAGAGGAAGTTGGTCCCCGGCGACTATCTTCCGGCAGAGCTCCCCGGAGCCGCCGCCAAGAAGGTCCCCAAGATCGACGCCAAGAGCGCTGAGGAGCCGTCTGCTCCGGCAAACCCCTGGGTTTGTTCCGTAGAAGCAGGCGCTCCCGACAAGTTTTGCCCCGGCAAGCTTGCCGGGGAACGTCAAGCTCCGGCTGAGCCCCAGATCCTCGCCGTAGAAGCGGATGTTCCCGCAGCAGCAGATGTGCCTTCAGTCCTTGTTGTCGATCCACAGGCTCCAGCATGGGCGCAGCAGACTGTCCATTTCCTCCAGAACAGAGAACTTCACGAAGAACAAGCAGAAGCAGAAAGAGTAGCCCGGCGCTCGAGTATGTACCAGTTCGTCGACAACACACTGTACAAAAGAGGGCGCAACGGTGTGAAATTGAAGTGTATTTCCCGGGAAGACGGACAGAAGCTGTTGGCAGAGATACATGGAGGCATATGTGGTCACCACATTGGCGCCAGTGCACTTGCCGGCAGAGCGTTCGGGCAATGTTTCTTCTGGCCGACGGCCCTCCAGGATGCAACTCCACAAATAACCAAGTGTGAAGCGTGCCAGTTCCATTCTAAGCAGATACACCAGCCAGATCAAGCTCTCCAGACGATCCCTTTATCCTGGCCATTTTCAGTCTGGGGGCTCGACATCCTCGGCCCCTTCCCCCGAGCTGTCGGGGGCTTTGAGTACTTGTACGTCGCAACCGACAAGTTCACAAAGTGGCCGGAAGTGGAACCAGTGAGGAAGGTGACAGCACAGTCAGTAGTCAAGTTCTTCAGGTCGATTGTTTGCCGCTTCGGGATCCCCAAAAGGATCATCACCGACAACGGTACGCAGTTCACGAGCCACGCCTTCATGCAATACGTCCAAGATCTCGGTGCCAAGGTCTGCTTCGCTTCTGTTGCTCATCCCCGGAGCAACGGTCAAGCGGAAAGGGCCAATGCCGAAGTGCTGCGCGGGCTCAAGACCAGAACTTTCGACAGGCTGCACAAGTGCGGAAGAAACTGGATCGAGGAGCTGCCGGTGGCTCTTTGGTCGATCAGAATGACGCCAAATCGAGCCACTGGCCAGACACCATTTGCTCTAGTCTATGGAGCAGAAGCAGTTACCCCCACGGAACTCGTATACGGGTCACCTCGAGTGCTCGCTTATGATGACCTTGAGCAAGAGCGGCTGCGTGAAGATGACGCGCTGCTCCTTGAGGAAGATCGTCTTCAGGCTGCAGTGCGAGCCTCTCGCTACCAGCAATCTTTGCGTCGCTACCATAGCCGCAAAGTTAAAGCCAGAAGCTTCGAGGAAGGCGACCTTGTTCTTCGGCGTGCTCCGTCCGCCAAGACATAACAAGTTGACGTCGAAGTGGGAAGGCCCTTACCGGGTGAGACGAGTCACGAGGCCCGGCGCTGTCCGCCTCGAGACCGAAGATGGCACTCCAGTGAGCAACTCCTGGAATATTGAGCATCTTCGTAAGTTTTACCCGTAAGGCGCGGTTGTCGGGCCCCGCCCAGCAACCAACCTTTTGTACATGTCTTGCCGCTGTTGCATGTAATCCTTTGTACAAAGCCAGGCGCAGACCCTGAGCAGCAGTAAATGAAGCGCTGGCGCCCTAAGTTTTAGCATGCATGCTGAGTCGAGTCTCGTCCTTGGTTAGGGTTGATAGTGCCTAACAGCTGCTAACCCCTAGCTTAGAGGTCGAGTCTGCGTCCTTTTTCCTGTTCTTTCATTTCCCTTGGTTCGCAGGGTTTTGCATATCCTGGCCAGACCACTTAAGGACGAAGAAGAGAAGAAGGGCGGACCAGCATCTGGTCCCCGGCGAACCAGCGTTGCCGGGGGCTGCAAGCACGAAGATTCGCCCGCGGCAAGCCAAAGTTGCCGGGGGCTGCAATCCCAGATAAGTCTTTCATCCCTTGTCATGCATTCTCTTATGGACTGAGGAATGTGAAAACCTTGTTCCTTCCTAAAAAGCTGTCGTGCTCCCTTAACTCTCGGCCCCGGAGCGCGTTCCTGGGGCCAGTTTCGGTAGTAGCCGCGGCCGCAAAGGAATGGAATGAGGAGTCTGAACCCGCCTCATCCCTGCCTCCGCCAAAGGCGTGAGGAAGGTCGAGTGGTGCGGGTAGACGGCAGGCCTATTGCCGGGCAAAGAAATGTCCATCTTAACGATGTAAAGGATCCTCTCCTTGGCGTGGGTTTTACCCGTGAGACAAATGGCCCGGCAAACATCCCCTTTTCATTAAAAACATTCCGCTCAGGTATAGTTCAGAGAGAATGAAAACATGAAAGATGGGATTACAAGTTTTAAACACAGCTAAGGCTCGAGGGCTTACAGATTGAAAAAAGATAAGATGCCCGTAATCCCTTTCTTGTCTCTCTCCTTAGGAGGTAGGACAAGGAGGCGAAAAGGGCAAAAGGGGCGCCTAGGCGAGCTACGGGTGGCAGAAGACACCAACAGAACGGCCCGGGGGATGGCTGAAAGCTGGACGGTGACGGCGGCGCCGGAAGCAGGGCTCGACGGGGCGGCAGGACGTCAGCACGCTGTTGAGGGCACCTCGCCCTCGTACTCCAACTTGACGGCCTTGCCGCCAGCCCTCTTCCTCTTCCGCAGCCTCGCCACGCCAGCCGCCAAGGAGACGACCCCGGGAAGCTCTAGGAGCCGGCGACACGGATGATGGGGTCGCCGGTGCCACGCGGAGCCGCGGCCGACGCCTAGTCGGACCCGTCATCCCGACGACCGCTACCCTCGTCGTCGCTGTCGCTCCCCTCCTCGTCACTCTTGCTCGAGGAGGAGCCTTCGCTGTCGGAGGAGCTATCCATGCAGCACCGGGCCCGGGTCCCGAAGTCCCCGAAGGCCTTGACGGAGAGGAGATCGCCCTCCATCAACTTAAAATGGAGGGTGAACCCCTCCATCAAGCTATGGATACGGGCGAATGTCTTCCACCCTCGGCCAAGATACACCACGCCGGGGGCTGGGGACTCGACGTGGACCCACGTGCCGCTGATCCCGCAGCCCCTCATGTGCAGTCTTAGAATCTCGGGTTGCTCCATCTCCATCACGCTGGCGAAGGGAGCCGGGAAACGGAGGCGACGATGAGGTGCCCGGCGCAGCCTGACGAAGAACTCGCAGGGGTCGTCCCCGATGTGGACTGCCGTGAGAAGAAGAGCCGCTGGCGGAGGCGAGGCCGGCGCGTCGCCCCGTCCGCCTCGTCCACGATCTCGCCCCCTCCCCCTTCCCCTTACGGTTGGCTCCGCCACCGCGGGTGCAAGGGGAGGAGGGGCGCGTTGCCTAGCGGCGACCCTCGCCGCCACCGATGAAGGACCAGGATTCCCTTTCTCCATGGCGAATGGAGAGAGGGGATCAGAAGCTGAAGAGAAGCGAAGATGGAGGAGTGTGGGTTTTCGTCGCCCCCCTCTTGCTCTTTATAAAGGAGCAGGGTGGGGGCTCGACCGCCCCGCTCAGCCAATCAAGACGCAGGAAGAGCAGGCGACTGGGACCGGCCTGCTGCCTCGACCCGGTTTCCTGCCTCCATCGTCCGCGACCCCAGGCGCATGGAAGCCGCGTGGCAGGCGTGCAGGACCGAGGCGACGGATGAGGCGACCTCCCCTCGCCCCGTGATCGTGGGGAGCGGGCGCCTCGGAAACCGTGCCTCTGCCCCGTCCCGCGAACGAGCCGCGCCTCCACGCCTTTCTCCAGTTATGGGGATAGCGCGAACCGTCCCCCTTTATTACGACGTGACGCATGCCTGCGGGGCTCAGCCCCGCGCACGCCGCCCACGATGCGCATGCCTCTCCCCACGATGCCACATTCGACGCGTGTCGTTCGGGGGGACGTGGTGGACGCAGAAGAAGATGCAGCGTGACCCAGGCCACGCGTGCCCGTGCACTGTTTTGGGCCTGGCCCAACAGCGCTCGGCACCGTGTATGGCCCAGGCCCGGGGGCTCCTGTCGGTGTACTAAAGTAGGGGTACCTTAGTCCCCCAAACTTGTGCACGGGCAGTCGTAGCACCCCGCGGCAAGGCTTGCCAGGCGATCGCCAAAACTCTCCATGGTCCCTTTCGGGGCCATCCAAGAACAAAGTATTTGAGCCAAGGCCCCGGCAGGAGGAGTTTGCCGGGAAGGCCACCCGAAGAGAGCAAGGCCCCGGCAAGAGGAGCTTGCTGGGACGGCCGCTCGAAGCACAAGGCCCCGGCAAGAGGAGCTTGCCGGGAAGGCCGACCGAGGAACGACAAGATACTTGCTGCGACGCGCCCCGCTTCCCGGCAAGGACCGGTGAGCGACAAGCTCCCGGGCGCGACAAGGCACTGACCGCGGCAAGGCGCTTGCCGCGGCAAGTCAGCACCCCGCGCCTGCGCTCCAGCTCATCCACCCACGCGTCGCTCTAGGGCCATTCCAGGCGTACGTGGCGAGAGGCTGCGCAGCCAGGGGCATGTGGTGGAGAAACAACGCTGACAGAGTAGCCATCGTGGCAAACGGTGGCGCTCCAGACGGCCCCTTTCCTGCACCGTCTGGGCGATGCGGACGGGCATTTAATGCCCTTGTCCCCTGCCGTCAGAGTTAGGTATGATAGCACTGTGCAAACAGCTGTACCCAACACAGCGTTTTCCAGTTTTACCCCCGCCTACGTTGCCACCTGTGGGTAACCCCTTGCACATATAAAAGGAGGCCCCATGCACAACGGGAGGGGGGGGGAGGAGGCCATTCACGCTCGGTCTCGCCAGCAGCTCGCGTGTACTGTAGCACCACACGCTCCCAAGCAAGAACACAATACCAAACCACAAAGCAGCAGTAGGGTTTTACGCATCCGTGCGGCCCGAAGCTGGGTAAACCCCTTGTGTGCGTCGCCTCGATACGCTCTTCGTGCGACCTCCGCCCCCCGCCGAACCAAGAAAGGGGCTCGGTCCCCATAGGTGTTCGAGGAGGCAGATTTCCCCCGACATTAGCCCTCGAAGCAAAGTACTACTACGCATGCCCCTCGGGGGATAGATTGGTAGGAAAAGACCATCGCTCGTCCCCGACCGCCACTCATAAGGAAGATAATCAATAATAAAGCATGCTCCAACTTCATAGCATAACGAGAGACTATACGTTCATGCTTCGGGAATCACAAACCTTAACACCAATATTCTTACTAACAACAACCGTTTACTAGTACCTCCCACATATTCCATCTCTATATCGCAAAACTATTGCAAGGAATCAAACATATCATATTCAGTGATCCATAAGTATTATGTAGGATTTTATGACTAACCATGCAAATGACAAATTCCTGTTGACTCTCTAAATAGATATAAGTGAAGCATGAGAGTTTAATTATTTCTACAAAATACCATGCTCTAATAAATATAAGTGAAGAAAAAGAGGATTATATGAATAACGGTTTTCCATGTGAAGAGAAACAGGCAATCCAAACTTCAAATGATATAAGTGAAGCACATGAAGCATTCTACAAAGCCATACTCAAAAGATATATGTGAAGTGCAACGAGCATTCTATAAATCAACCATGGACTATCTCATACCAGCATGGTGCATAAAAGAAAAGTAAAAACACAAAATATGCTCCAAGATTAGCACATATCACATGAACAAAACGAAGATGAAAACATACCAATACTTGTTGAAGAAAGATGGGATGCCTTTCGGGGCATCCCCAAGCTTAGACGCTTCAGTCTCCTTGTATATTTACTTGGGGTGCCTTGGACATCATCAAGATTGAGCTGTTGCCTCTCCTACTTCTCCTCATATCGAGACCTCCTCGATCTTTGATCACTTCATCTACATAAAACTGAACAGAAATACTCGGTAAGATTTGTTAGTATAATAAAGCAAATCACTACTCTAAGTACTGTTGCAAAGCAATTCATATTTTGTTTTTGCATTGTAGCTACTATAATATAACTTTTCCATGGCTTATACAACCAATAAAAATCGATAGTTTCATCAGAACAAGCAAAACAATGCATTAAAAATAGAATATGTCTTAAACAAGATAGTCTATATCAATCTAAACATATACCATACTTCTGGTACTCCGAAAATTCTGAAAAATTAGGACAAAATAAATTTTTTGTATAGCAATATTGTGCAAAAAGTTTTAGAAACTTTCGACATTCTAGTAAAAAAATCTAAAATCACGCACTATAGCCAAAGTTTCTGCTTTTGCACCGCACATACCAACAAGCAATCTACTCATCCTAAAGGCAAATCTTGGCACAATAATATAACAATACAATGGATTCGTACAAATGGATAAATTTTTTATTGAAAAGTTTATGTAATTCAAGATTCACAAATTTTCCATGGGCATGAACAAAGTGTTGGAAATATGAGCAATTTACCAAATGATTTTATTAACAGAAATACTAGATAAAGCATGACTAAAATAACAGTGATAAAACAAGTCATGCGTTCTGACAGAGAGAAGGTAAATAGCTTATGCATATATGAACCGCTGCCTAGCATATCTATAGCAGACAGTAGAACTAGTTACATATATGAAGTAGAACCTAACATATCTAGAGCAAGTACTAGTACGAGAAACTGCGGCAGGACATCTAAGAGAAAGAAGAACACGCACGGGACAACAGCAGCAGTAGCACTGGACTTGGGGTCGGTGTCCTCGCCAGCCATGTCGTCGAGGGGGTTGCCAACGTCGGGGAAGAAGTCGTCGTCAGAAGTAGTCGTCGGAGTCCGGGGCGTCCGTGATGAAGGAGTCAGTCAGTAGTCGCGCAGAGCGCTCCCCAAAAACCTTATCACCCTTCTCCCGTACAGGACTCAAATAGGTGCGGTTTCGGAGGCCTATTATCCCGGCGTGCGGTGCACGCCGTAAGCCAGGACGAGGAAGACAGCAACAACTCAGAGATGGAACCGATAGCGAGAGGAAGGAGAAGTTCTGGTGCATCTCTCTGGGAGGAGCGACCTCCCTTTTATAGGCGCAAGAGAAGGAGGCGAGAGGGCAGCGACGGGAGGCGAAACGAAGAGACGGAGGCGAAGCGAACAGCCAACAGCCGAAGGGCTGCACCATTCGCATTTGAACTCCACTTTTGCAAAAAATCTTTTCAGCTTCCGTGTGACCTTTCGTATACCCGTAGTGCGTGGCAAAAATTTAGATATCGGCTCGGCTCATTCCCGCAACCCGCGGCGCGGCGCGTCGTGACGAGGCGTGGCGTGGCGAGGCGGGCGGCGGAGGAGGAGCGCGCGTGGATATCCCTCTTGTTCTCATGCTCGTACAAGAGGGGAAAGAACCTCCCTTATAAGGAGGTCCAACTCCCACTAAACTAGCCATGTGGGACTAAACTTTAGTAGTATCCCTTGCCTTGCACAAATGGGCTAAGTGGGCCTCTAGGATTTATTAGGAATTTCAGAAATAGTTATTGGGCTGCCCAAAATAGACTAAATTCCAGCAATCCCCCACCACATCCCAGAGGCACACAAAAATTTGCCTTTGGTTCCAAAACACTGTTTTATATACCGGTACTGCAGTGGAGACTGTTAAGTTGAACTTCCACCTAGAACTCTATGCTACACTAGTAAGCAACTTGAACGGTGGACTGGGCCTTGAACTGTAAGTTTTTTGCGAATCTAGCTTCACATAAAGCCTTGACCTATACGTGGCTACCGTGGGTCTTCCCCACGGGTGGAGCTTATGAGTGGTATTGTGAATAGTAAGGATACTCTCCTCTCAGTTAACCAACAACTTGTCTTCCACA
This sequence comes from Aegilops umbellulata, assembly GCA_032464435.1. Lineage (NCBI taxonomy): Eukaryota > Viridiplantae > Streptophyta > Magnoliopsida > Poales > Poaceae > Aegilops > Aegilops umbellulata. The sequence continues at coordinate 149,618,720 of CP136058.1, read as the reverse complement.
TCTAATTCACGGGATCTTCAATCACAAAGAATAGGTTACCACTGTGAACAACTCATATTGTGTGTCTCATACCCATCTCCCTTGATGTGTTATCTATCACATTACGTGATAGACCCTTAGTAAAAGGATCTGCCAGATTTTTAGACGTTTGGATATAATCCAACGCAATAACTCCGGAGTTTTTCATTTTCCTGATAGACTTTAACCTTCTTTGAACGTGTCTTGATGACTTCATGTTATCCTTTGAGCTGCTCACTTTCGTGATCACAGTTTGATTGTCACAGTTCATAAGGACGCCCGGTACAGGTTTCTCAACAACCGGCAAGTCATTCAAGAGCCGGCGAAGCCAATCTGCTTCAACCGTAGCTGTATCTAGTGTTGTGAGTTCTGCTTCCATTGTTGACCTCGTTAAGATGGTCTGCTTGCAAGACTTCCAATAAACAATGCCACCTCCATGAGTGAATACATAACCGCTCGTGGCCTTTATCTCATCAGCATCTGAGATCCAGTTTGAGTTACTATACCCTTCAAGCACCTTTGGATGTCCGGTGTAGTGAATTCCATAATTTGCAGTGCCTTTCAAATAACGCAAAACTCTCTCTAGAGCTTTCAATGCACATCTCCTGGTTTTGAGACAAACCGACTCAGTTTGCTAATAGTAAAAGAGATGTCAGGTCTTGTAGCACTTGCTAAGTACATAAGCGAGCCAATAATCTGAGAATATTTCAATTGGTCTCTAGCAATTCTTCGATTCTTTCGAAGTAACACACTCGCATAATATTGTGTTGGAAAGGGCTTGCAGTCACTATAGCCAAAGCGACTCAAGATCTTTTCCACATAGTCAGGTTGAAGCAATGTAATCCCACCATCATCATCTCTCAACAACTTGATGTTCAGAATGACATCAGCCACTCCTAAATCCTTCATCTCAAAACAACGAGATAGGAAATCCTTGACCTCCTTAATAACATTCAGATTTCTTAGGAAAATCAGTATGTCATCAACATACAAGCACAGGATAACTCCCTCGCCCCCACCCTAGAGATAGTACACACATTTGTCAGCTTCATTCACAAAAAAGCCTGCAGCTGTTAAAGTTCTTTCAAACTTCTCATGACACTGTTTGGGTCCTTGCTTAAGTCCGTACAAAGACTCTTGATTTTTCGATCAAGTTGGTTTTCCACTTCAGCTTTATAGATCTTGAAAAAGTTCAAAGCCTCATCCTTAGATTTCAGAAGATACACACGGCAGTATCTAGTGGAGTCATCAATTAACGTCATGAAATATTTCTTTCCACCTTTTGTCAAAGCACCATTCATTTCACATAGATCTGAATGTATGAGCTCTAGTGGTGCAAGATTTCTCGTTTCCGCAGTCGTGTGAGACTTACGAGGTTGCTTAGCTTGCACACACACTTGACACTTAGATCCCTTGACAGTGGTGAAACTAGGGATTAAGTTCAACTTCGCTAGTCACGACATGCAACCCAAGTTAACATGACAAAGACGTGAATGCCACACATTTGATCACTATTGTTGCAAATATGATTAAAAACTTTATTGCAAACGTCTGATAAGGATAAACGAAACAGGCCTCCCGACTCATAGCCTTTACCAACAAAGGTTCCATACTTGGATATTACCAATTTATTCGACTCAAAGACAAACTTGTAGCTATCTCTACACAGAAGAGATCCGCTAACAAGATTTTTATTAACGGAGGGGACATAATGCACGTTCTTCAGCCGCACGATCATCCTCGAAGTAAACTTCAGATCGACCGTGCCAACACCACGAATAGAAGCACTTGAACTGTTGCCCATCAGCACGGTTGAAGTCCCTGCGGTCTGATAAGACGAAAACATGGAAATATCACCGCATACATGCACATTAGCACCCGTGTCAATCAACCAGTCAGGAGAATGACATACTGAAAGAACAGTGGGAAATATACCATACCCAGCATTCTTCATGTCAGTGTCTCCAATGACAACATTAGCGGTCTTGCCGCCTTTCCCAGGATTACGCTTGTCATAGCGATTAGGGCAACTAGGAGCCCAATGATCAGGATCCCCACACACATGAAAAGCACCTTTCTTCTTGCCATTCTTCTTCTTGAAGTTCGTGTGTTGCACAGCCTTGTTCTTCCCATCAAACTTTGCTTTACCATCAAACTTGCCCTTGGTCTTGAACTTGTGGGGCTGGAAGTTATACTTCTGTACCACATTGGCACTAGATCCTCCCTCAATACCTCGAGTACGTGTGTCCTTTGCTCTCGCCTTTTCTTCCACATCAAGAGTGCCAATGAGATCCGGAACAGAAAACTCCTGCCTCTTATGCTTCAGTAAGGTAGCAAAGTTTCTCCACGAAGGAGGAAGCTTAGTGATGATACCTCCGGCAACAAACTTGTCTGGTAGCATACAACTCAAGTGCTCAAGTTCTCTAGCAAATGACTGTATCTCATGAGCTTGCTCAACAACGGAGCGCTCTTCAGTCATCCTGTAATCATAGAATTGCTCCATGATATACAACTTAGTGCCAGCATCCGAGACCCCAAACTTGGCCTCGAGTGCATCCCACATATCTTTTCCATTATCAATTGACGCATAAGCATCAACTATGTTCTCACCAAGAACACTCAAGAGAGCAGCCTTAAACAGAGTATCCATTTTCTGAAAGGCTTGTGCCTGTTGAGCATCAAGCTCCCCTTCAGGTTTTCCAAGATTGGCGTAATAGCAACTCATGGTTTGAAACCATAAGACTGCTCTCACGCACCACTTCTTATAGTGGATACCCTCAAACATAGGAGGTCTCATGGAAGCAGCAAAACCACTTGGTGTATTGCCTATAATAAGGTTTTTGGATTGTTGGAAATATGAGCAATTTACCACATGATTTTATTAATAGAAATACTAGATAAAGCATGACTAATATAATAGAGATAAAACAAGTCATGCATTCTGACAAAGAGAAGGTAAATAACTTCTGCATATATGAACCGCTGCCTAGCATATCTATAGCAAACAGTAGAACTAGTTGCATATATGAAGTAGAAACTAACATATCTAGAGCAAGTACTAGTACGAGAAACTGTGGCAGGACATCTAACAGAAAGAAGAACACGTACGGGACAGCAGCAGCATTATCACTGGACTTGGGGTCGGTGTCCTCGCCAGCCATGTCGTCGAGGAGGTTGCCGACGTCGGGGAAGAAGTCGTCGTTGGGGAAGTAGTCGTCGGAGTCCGGGGCGTCCGTGATGAAGGAGTCACTCAGTAGTCGCGCAGAGCGCTCCCCAAAAACCTTATCACCCTTCTCCCGTACAGGACTTAAAGAGGTGCGGTTTCGGAGGCCTACTGTCCCGACGTGCGGTGCACGCCGCAAGCCGGGATGAGGAAGACAACAACAGCCCAGAGATGGAACCGATGGCGAGAGGAAGGAGAAGTTCTGGTGCATCTCTCTCGGAGGAGCGACCTCCCTTTTATCGGGGCAAGAGAAGGAGGCGAGAGGGCAGCGATGGGAGGCGAAACAAAGAGACGGAGGCGAAGCGGATAACCAGCAGCCAAAGGGCTGCACCGTTCGCATTCGAACTCCACTTTTGCAAAAAATATTTTCAGCTTCCGTGTGACCATTCGTATACCCGTAGTGAGTGGCAAAAATTTAGATATCGGCTCGGCTAATTCCCGCAACCCACGGCGCATCGTGACGAGGCGTGGCGTGGCGTGGCGTGGCGAGGCGGGCGGCGGAGGAGGAGCGCGTGTGGATATCCCTCTTGTTCTCATGCTCGTACAAGCAGGGAAAGAACCTCCCTTATAAGGAGGTCCAACTCCCACTAAACTAGCAATGTGGGACTAAACTTTAGCAGTATCCCTTGCCTTGCACAAATGGGCTAAGTGGGCCTCTAGGATTTATTAGGGATTTCTGAAATAGTTATTGGGCTGCCCAAAATAGACTAAATTCCAGCAATCCCCCACCAGATCCCAGAGGCACGCAGAAATTTGCCTTTGGTTCCAAAACACTGTTTTATATACCGGTACTGCAGTGGAGACAGTTAAGTTGAACTTCCACCTAGAACTCTATGCTACACTAGTAAGCAACTTGAACATTGGACTGGGCCTTGAACTGCAAGTTTGATGCGAATCTAGCTTCTCATAAAGCCTTGACCGAGACGTGGCTACCGTGGGGCTTCCCCGCGGGTGGAGCTTATGCATCATACTCCGTGACCTTTCATGAGTTTACTAGAGAGAACCCTACTCTCATAGATTGCGACGTTTGACAATCAGACTCATATAGGCGTGTTCTTCAAAAGATGTTCTGCAGGATAACATCTCTGCTTAAATAAGCCACTTAGAACACATTAAGATATACATCAACCTGCCATGCAGATTAGGAGAGTATTGCATCTTCATGGAGTGGTTGTGAATAGTAAGGGTATTCTCCTCTCAGTTGACCAACAGCTTGTCTTCCACATCTAACTCACGGGATCTCCGATCACAAAGAATAGGTTACCACTATGAACAACTCATATTGTGGGTCTCATACCCATCTCCCTCGATGTGTTATCTATCACATTACGTGATAGACCCTTAGTAAAAGGATCTGCCAGATTTTTAGACGTTTGGATATAATCCAACGCAATAACTCCGGAGTTTTTCATTTTCCTGATAGACTTTAACCTTCTCTGAACGTGTCTTGATGACTCCATGTTATCCTTTGACATGCTCACTTTCGTGATCACAGTTTGGTTGTCATAGTTCATGAGGGCACCCGGTACAGGTTTCTCAACAACCGGCAAGTCATTCAAGAGCCGGCGAAGCCAATCTGCTTCAACCGTAGCTGTATCTAGTGCTGTGAGTTCTACTTCCATTGTTGACCTCGTTAAGATGGTCTGCTTGCATGACTTCCAAGAAACAGCGCCACCTCCATAAGTGAATACATAACCGCTCGTGGCCTTTATCTCATCAGCATCTCAGATCTAGTTTGAGTCACTATACCCTTCAAGCACCTTTGGATGCCCGGTGTAGTGAATTCCACAATTTGCAGTGCCTTTCAAATAACGCAAAACTCTCTCTAGAGCTTTCCAATGCACATCTCCTGGTTTTGAGACAAACCGACTCAGTTTGCTAACAGCAAAAGAGATGTCAGGTCTTGTAGCACTTGCTAAGTACATAAGCGAGCCAATAATCTGAGAATATTTCAATTGATCTCTAGCAATTCTTCGATTTTTTCGAAGTAACACACTCGCATCATATGTTCTTGGAGAGGGCTTGCAGTCACTATAGCCAAAGCGACTCAAGATCTTTTCCACATAGTGAGATCGAAGCAATGTAATCCCACCATCATCATGTCTCAACAACTTGATGTTCAGAATGACATCAGCCACTCCTAAATCCTTCATCTCAAAACAACGAGATAGGAAATCCTTGACCTCCTTAATAACATTCAGATTTGTTCTGAAAATCAGTATGTCATCAACATACAAGCACAAGACAACTCCCTCGCCCCCACCATGGCGATAGAACACACATTTGTCGGCTTCGTTCACAAAAAAGCCTGCATCTGTTAAAGTTCTTTCAAACTTCTCATGCCACTGTTTGGGTGCTTGCTTAAGTCCGTACAAAGACTTCGGCAACTTGCACACTTTCCCTTCCTGACCATCTAGTACAAACCCATCTGGTTGTTCCATATAAATTTCCTTGTCCAACACTCCATTTAGGAAAGCAGTCTTAACATCCACTTGATGAACGAGAAGACCATGCGAGGCAGCTAGTGGAAGTAGAACTCGAATAGTAGTCAGTCGAGCCACAGGTGAGTAAGTATCAAAGAAGTCTTCACCTTCCTTTTGGGTATAACCCTTAGCTACGAGCCGAGCCTTGTACTTTTCAATAGTACCATCAGGTCTAAGCTTCTTCTTGGATACCCATTTACATCCTATAGGTTTTCACCCATAAGGACGATCATTTATCTCCCAGGTTTCATTCGCCAAGATGGAATCCATCTCGCTACGAACCGCTTCCTTCCAGTAGTCAGCATCTTCAGATGCATAGGCCTCTGAAATATAACTGGGAGTGTCATTTATGAGATACACAAGAAAATCATCACCAAAGGACTTTGCAGTCGTCTGTCTCTTGCTCCTAGTAGGAACTTCATTGTTCTCCTCCACAGGACTTTCAAAGTGTTCCATCGAAATGCCAGGTTCGGTAATTGTAACTTGTTCCTGATTCGATGAACTAGGCATCTCCTAATTAGATGAGGTAGCCATATCCTTCATGGGAAAGTATCTTCAAAGAAAGTCGCATCATTCGACTCCATGATCGTACCGACATGTATGTCAGGTACCTCAGATTTTACAACCAAGAATCTATAGCCAATGCTATGAAAAGCATATCCCAGGTAAACACAATCCACAATCTTCGGTCCTAGCTTCCGCTTCTTTGGGATTGGAACATTGACTTTCTCCAAACAACCCCATGTTCGTAGATAAGAGAGTTTTAACCTTTTCTTCTCCCATTCCTCGAATGGAGTTATCTCTTTGTTCTTTGTGGGAACTCGGTTTAGGACATATAATGCCATCAATATCGCCTCCCCCCACCATGCCTTGCAGAGACCCGAAGTGTCTAACATGGCGTTAACCAAATATGTTAGAGTACAGTTCTTTCTTTCGGCCACCCCATTTGACTGAGGTGAATAGGGAGGCATCCTCTCATGGATTATACCATGTTCCGCACAAAAAGCATTAAATTCATTGGAAAAATACTCTCCACCATGGTCGGACCTAAGCCTCTTGATTTTTCGATCAAGTTGGTTTTCCACTTCAGCTTTATAGATCTTGAAAAAGTTCAATGCCTCATCCTTAGATTTCAGAAGATACACACGGCAGTATCTAGTGGAGTCATCAATTAACGTCATGAAATATTTCTTTCCACCTTTTGTCAAAGCACCATTCATTTCACATAGATCTGAATGTATGAGCTCTAGTGGTGCAAGATTTCTCGTTTCCGCAGTCGTGTGAGACTTACGAGGTTGCTTATCTTGCACACACACTTGACACTTAGATCCCTTGACAGTGGTGAAACTAGGGATTAAGTTCAACTTCGCTAGTCGCGACATGCAACCAAAGTTAACATGACAAAGACGTGAATGCCACACATTCGATTCACTATTGTTGCAAATATGATTAACAACTTTATTGCAAACGTCTGATAAGGATAAATGAAACAGGCCTCTTGACTCATAGCCTTTACCAACAAAGGTTCCATACTTGGATATTACAAATTTATTCAACTCAAAGACAAGCTTGTAGCCATCTCTACAAAAGAAGAGATCCGCTAACAAGATTTTTATTAACGGAGGGGACATAATGCACGTTCTTCAGCCGCACGATCTTCCCCGAAGTAAACTTCAGATCGACTGTGCCAACAACACGAACAGAAGCACTTGAACCATTGCCCATCAGCACGGTTGAAGTCCCTGCGGTCTGATAAGACGAAAACATGGAAATATCACCGCATACATGCACATTACCACCCGTGTCAATCAACCAGTCAGGAGAATGACATACTGAAAGAATAGTGGGAAATATACCATACCCAGCATCCTTCATGTCGGTGTCTCCAATGACAACATTAGCGGTCTTGCCATTCTTCTTGCATTCTTGATCAGGATTACGCTTGTCATAGCGATTAGGGCAACTAGGAGCTCAATGATCAGGATCCCCACACACATGACAAGCACCTTTCTTCTTGCCATTCTTCTTCTTGAAGTTTGTGTGTTGCACAGCCTTGTTCTTCCCATCAAACTTTGCTTTACCATCAAACTTTCCCTTGTTCTTGAACTTGTGGGGCTCGAAGTTCTGCTTCTGTACCACATTGGCACTAGATCCTCCCTCAATACCTCGACCACGTGTGTCCTTTGCTCTCGCCTTTTCTTCCACATCAAGAGTGCCAATGAGATCCGGAACGGAAAACTCCTGCCTCTTGTGCTTCAGTAAGGTAGCAAAGTTCCTCCATGAAGGAGGAAGCTTAGTGATGATACCTCCGGCAACAAACTTATCTGGTAGCATACAACTGAAGTGCTTTAGTTCTCTAGCAAATGACTGTATCTCATGAGCTTGCTCAACCATGGAGCGCTCTTCAGTCATCCTGTAATCATAGAATTGCTCCATGATATACAGCTCAGTGCCAGCATCCGAGACCCCAAACTTGGCCTCGAGTGCATCCCACATATCTTTCCATTATTAGTTGATGCATGAGCATCAACTATGTTCTCACCAAGAACACTCAAGAGAGCAGCCTTAAACAGAGTATCCATTTTCTGAAAGGCTTGTGCCTGTTGAGAATCAATCTCCCCTTCAGGTTTGCCAAGAGTGGCGTCATAGCAACTCATGGTTTGAAACCATCAGACTGCTCTCACGCGCCACCACTTATAGTTGATACCCTCAAACATAGGATGTCTCATGGAAGCAGGAAAACCACTTGGTGTAAATTGCCTATAATAAGGTTTTTGGATTGTTGGAAATATGAGCAATTTACCAAATGATTTTATTAACAGAAATACTAGATAAAGCATGACTAATATAATAGAGATAAAACAAGTCATGCGTTCTGACAAAGAGAAGGTAAATAGCTTCTGCATATATGAACCGCTGCCTAGCATATCTATAGCAGACAGTAGAACTAGTTGCATAGATGAAGTAGAACCTAACATATCTAGAGCAAGTACTAGTGCGAGAAACTATGGCAGGACATCTAACACAAACAAGAACACGTATGGGATAGCAGCAGGAGTAGCACTGGACTTGGGGTCGCTGTCCTCGCCAGCCATGTCGTCGAGGGGGTTGCCGACGTCGGGGAAGAAGTCATTGTCGGGGAAGTAGTCTTCGTTGTCCGGGGCGTCCGTGATGAAGGAGTCAGTCAGTAGTCGCGTAGAGCGCTCCCCAAAAACCTTATCACTCTTCTCCCGTACAGGACTCAAAGAGGTGCGGTTTCGGAGACCTACTGTTCCGACGTGCGGTGCTCGCCGCAAGCTGGGATGAGGAAGACAGCAACAGCTCAGAGATGGAACCGATGGCGAGAGGAAGGAGAAGTTCTAGTGCATCTCTCTGGGAGGAGCGACCTCCCTTTTATAGGCGCAAGAGAAGGAGGCGAGAGGGCAGCGACGGGAGGCGAAACGAAGAGACGAAGGCGAAGCAAACAGCCAGCAGCCGAAGGGCTGCACCGTTCGCATTCGAACTGCACTTTTGCAAAAAATCTTTTCAGCTTCCGTGTGACCTTTCGTATACTCGTAGTGCATGGAAAAAAATTAGATCGGCTCGGCTCATTCCCGCAACCCGCGGTGCGTCGTGACGAGGCGTGGCATGGCGTGGCGAGGCGGGCGGCGGAGGAGGAGCGCGCGTGGATATCCCTCTTGTTCTCATGCTCGTACAAGTGGGGAAAGAACCTCCCTTATAAGGAGGTCCAACTCCCACTAAACTAGCAATGTGGGACTAAACTTTAGTAGTATCCCTTGCCTTGCACAAATGGGCTAAGTGGGCCTCTAGGATTTATTAGGAATTTCTGAAATATTTATTGGGCTGCCCAAAATAGACTAAATTCCAGCACAATGTTCAACGCATGCTCCGGCTTCCACGTTGCTCGTCTTTCTCACTTTCACTTTTCTTTTTGTGAAGTTTTAAGTTCCCCTCTATATTTTTGTTTTTAAACTTTATAAAAGCACTCAATAGAAATAAGTGACTCCCTAAAACTTCCTGGTTGTCTCCCTGGTAGCGCTTTCTTTAAAGCCATTAAGCTAGGCATAAAGTGCTCAAGTAATGGATCCACTCGGATCCCAAGGTATATCAAAGCCAATTTTAATTAACAATGATTTATAATTTTGTAGTGAGCAGAAAGCAACATATATCATGCAATGACGAAGTCTAACTCTCTTCCTATGCATCGACATGTCATAAAAGAACAATTCATCAAGTAAAGGCCAGTGCATAGTAGAAGCAATTTCTAGCAATTTTATTGTGTTGGAAACATAGAGAGGTGGAGGTATAGTTCCTCTCTCATAATAATTGCAATTAGGAGCAGCAAGCACATGCATATTATATTCATCAAAATCATCATGTGCAATCGTAAAAGGCAATCCTTAATAAGAGCAAACTTCTCCGATATTGTGTAGTTGGGAGAATTCAAAAAGATAAGGAACAATAGCAAGTTCATCTCCATAAGCATAATTCATATTGGCATCATGGCCAAAAGCATAGCAAACATCAAGTTCATCAAAAAGGGATATTTTAAACGAATCAACGGGGTCATAGCAATTATCATAGCATTCATCCTTCGGTAAGAATGAAGGGAAATTAAACAATGTATGAGTTGAAGAGCTACACTCATTAGAAGGTGGGCACGGGTGATCAATCTGCTCTTCCTCCTTTTGTTCTTCACTCTCCTCATCATCTTTTTCATCCAATGAGCTCACAGTTTCATCAATTCCTCTTCCATTGAATCCTGCAAAATATTACTCTCTTCTTGGACAGCGAAGACATTCTCAAGAAATACATCAATATCGGAAATGTATTTATAATTCTCATAGCAATATTTAAGGATAGCAAAATTTTCAGGTCTATAAACTGAATCATCAAAATCTTCAAACTTTTCAAAAAAAGATTCAATTTCATAAGCACCCTTAAAAGCAACAAATTCTTCTATTCATTCCACATCATAGTAATCATATATACCATTAGTATAAGAAGCCAAGGTTTCATTACCATTAAATTTGCACGAAAAGGGAAGGTGTGGAGCCTTCATCATAGAGCAACAAGTGTAATCATATCTCAGGCATAAATTCCAAGCATACCAATGCAACATATCAATTTGATCCCATATAAGTTTCCCTTTTTGTGTCAACCGATAATCCCTAAATTATTCTCGTTGATCCAATGTGTCTCCCATTATCAAGTTGAATCGGGTTTTCTCAGGATTATCAAAGTAGTGTTTAATATTTTTCTCATAACGAGTATCGCGGGTTTTAGGAGGTTCCCCATCTCCTTGAGTAGCAAGTACCACTAATTTTTTTGGTTTTTCGTGTTCCATATCCATAACTAAAGATAGAGAACAACTTAGAACAGAAAATAAAAATTACTTAGTGATAAAGCAAACAAGCACACACGAGAATATTCACCCCACGCGATTGCTCCCCGGCAACGACGTTAGAAAAATGTCCTAATAACCCACAAGTATAGGGGATCGTTTGTAGCCTTCTTCAACAAATAAGAGTGTCGAACCCAACGAGGAGCTAAAGGTAGAACAAATAGTCCCTCAAGTTCTGTTGACCACCGATACAACTCTATGCACACTCGACATTTGCTTTACCTAAAACAAGTATAAAACTAATTGGAAGGAATAAAACTTCGAGTACTTTGCAAGAATAAAACTACGAATAAATTGCAAGGTAATAAAAGTAGATAGATTTTGTCAACAAGAAAGTCCTTTGTCCCTAGGCAATCGGTAACTAGACCGTAATCATTCTTGCAATTTTACATGAGGGAGAGGCATGAGCTAACCTACTTTCTCTACTTAGATCATACGCACTTATGACTGGACCTCTAGCAAGCATCCACAACTACTAAGGATCATTAAGGTCATGAAACCCAACCACATAATTAAGTATCAAGTCCTCTTTACTCCCACAAGCAACAAATCACTTACTCGGGTATGTGCTTCTGTCACTCACGCCACCCACCATAAGCGAATCATGAACATATTGCAACACCCTACAGCGGGGATCCTCCATTTGCACGACACGGAGGGCACCGTAGGACAACACCATAAATAAAATATACAATCATACCAACCAAGATCACGATTAACCCACAGGACAAAACGGATCTACTCAAACATCATAGGATAGCCAAATATCATTGGGAAATAATATATGGAGTTGAGCACCATGTTTACGTAGAGATTACAGCGGGGAGAAGGGATGTTACACCGCTGCATAGAGGGGGAGAGAGTTGGTGTTCATAGTAGCAGATTGTTGATGTAGATCGCCATCACGATCCTTGCCTCGGTGGCACTCCAGCGCCACCGGGAAAGAGGGTGAGAGAGCCCCTCCTTCTTCTTCTTCCTCGGCCTCCCCCCCCCAGAGGGGAGGAGATTGGCCTCCATGCCGTCGGAGGGACGGGATCCCCTTCGAGATTGGATCCCCCTGTTTGTTCTCTTCTGTTTCGCGTTCCCCGGATCTAGCCGAAAACCGTTTCTTATATTTCCGGAGATTCGTAACTCCGATTGTGTTGAGATTTTAATATGAGTTTCCCAGGATATAAGCTTCCTTGCACTCGAAGTAGAGCTCCAACTGACGTACGAGGTGAGCACAACCCACCTCCCCGCGCCTGGAGCCTAGGGCGCGCCCTGGTGTATGTTTCCCACTGTGGGCCTCCGTTTCCATTGATTCCACCTCCCAAAAATCACATATATTACAAAATAATTCTCCGTAAATTTTTATCGTGTTTGGACTTTCTTTGATATGGAGATTCTGCGAAACAAAAAACATGCAAAAACAGGAACTTGCACTTGGCACTGGAACAATAGGTTAGTCCAATAAATCATATAAAATGTTGCAAAAAATATGTGGAAGTTGTATAATATTGGCATGAAACGATAAAAAATTATAGATACGACGGAGACGTATCAAAGATCAAACACGGGATCACTCTTGGGAGGAAGAGGATCTCCAAGAGTCTCAACAGGCAGGTTTTGTTTCAAAACATGCATTTATTAAAGATTATCTCATCTATTTCGTTTCTTTCATTAATAAACATATTATTTTCTTGGTGTGGCAAGTATTGTTCTAAAGGATCAGTAGGAGGCACAACAATAGAAACAAGACCAATAATTTCATCTTTACTAGGCAATTATTTATCATGAGGTTGTCTACGGAATTTGGAGAAATTAAACTCATGAGACACATCCCCGAAACTTACACTATCAGTTTCTTTCTCACAATCCATCTTAGCATTAATGGTGTCCAAGAAAGGTCTACCAAATATAATGGGACAGAAATCATCTTGTGGGGAACCAAGAACTAGAAAATCAGTAGGGTATTTTATTTTCCCACACAAGACTTCGACATCTCTAACAATCCCAAGTGGTGTGTAAGTATCTCTATTAGCAAGTTTAATAGTAACATCAATATCTTCTATTTCAGCGGGTGCAATATCATTCATAATTTCTTGATATAAAGTAAACGGGATTGCACTCACACTAGCACCCAAATCACACAAGCCATTATAACAATGATCTCCTATTTTAATATAGACAAGAGGCATGCCAACAATAGGTCTATGTTTATCTTTTTCATCGGGTTTGGCAATTCTAGTAGCTTCATCACATAAATAAATAACATGCCCATCAATGTTTTCACCCAAGAGATCCTTAACCATAGCAATGTTAGGTTCAACTTTAATTTGTTCAGGGGGTGTAGGTGTTCTTGTATAACTCTTACGGACCACATCTAAGGCTTTAGCATGTTCTTTTATCCTAACAGGAAAAGGTGGTTTCTCAATATAAGCAGTAGGAATAACTGGATCAACATTATAAGTGGTGGTTTCTTCTGTAGCTTCAATGGGTTCTACTACTCTTACTTCATTGGGAGGATGATATTTAAACAACTTCTCCTTAGGGAGATCAATATGAGTAGCAAATGATTCATAGAAAGAAGCTACTATCTCAGAGTCAAGTCCATATTTATTGCTAAAATTATTAAAAGCATCGATATCCATAAAAGTTTTAACATAATCAAACTCAAGCTTTATACCTGACTCCTTACCTTCGTCGAGCTCCCAATCTTCAGAGTTTCGTTTAATTATTTCCTAGAGATCCCATTTGAATTCAATAGTCTTCTTCATAAAAGAACCAGTACAAGAAGTATCGAGCATGGATTCATCATTACGAGAAAGCCGAGCATAAAAATTGGGAATAATAATTTCTCTTGAGAGCTCATGATTGGGGCATGAATATAACATGGACTTGAGCCTCCCCCAAGCTTGAGCAATACTTTCTCCTTCACGAGGCCAATACACACACACACACACACACACACACACACACACACACACACACACACACACACACACACATATATATATATATATATATATATATATATATATAATTGCGATCACGACGTACCAGATGCATAGGATAAAACTTGTGATGAAATTCCAATTTCAATCGGTTATAATTCCAAGCTCCAATATCATCACATAGCCTATACCATGTCAATGCCTTTCCCTTAAAAGATAAATGGGAAGACCTTCTTCTTGACTTCATCCTCGGGTAAACCTGCAAGATTAAATAATCTACAAACTTCATCCACATAGATTAGGTGCATATTAAGATGTAGTGTTCCATCTCCTTCATAAGGATTAGTCAGCAGTTTCTCTATCATACCTGAAGGAATTTCGTAATAAATATTTTCAGTAGGTGCAGTAGGTTGAGGAGAAACCCTTTGTTCTTCTGGTCGAGGTGAAGATACCCCTAACAAGCCCCTCAAAGGATTGTTTTCATAGTGACAAGTGACAATAAATTTTAGCACGTAATATAAATGCTTCCTTACCAAATTCCACTCACCAAAGGCGCTTCACTTCCCGGCAACGGCACCAGAAAAGAGTCTTGATGGCCCACGAGTATAGGGGATCAATTGTAGTCCTTTAGATAAGTAAGAGTGTCAGACCCAACAAGGAGCAGAAGGAAATGACAAGCGATTTTCAGCAATGTATTTTCTGCAGACACTGAAATTATCGGTAACCGATAGTTTTGTGATAAGATAATTCATAACGGGTAACAAGTAACAAGTGTATAAAAGGTGCAGAAAGGTGGCCCAATCCTTTTCATAGCAAAGGATAAGCGTGGATGAACTCTTATATAAAGCAAAGCGCTCCTGAGGACACATGAGAATTATTGTCAAGTTAGTTTTCATCATGCTCATATGATTCGCGTTCGGTACTTTGATAATTTGATATGTGGGTAGACTGGTGCTTGCGTGCTATCCTTACTTGGACAAGCCTCCCACTTATGATTAACCCCTCTCGCAAGCATACACAACTACGAAAGAAGAATTAAGATAAATCTAACCATGGCATGAAACACGTGGATCCAAATCAGGCCCTTACGAAGCAACACATAAACTAGGGTTTAAGCTTCTGTCACTCTAGCAACCCATCATCTACTTAATACTTCCCAATGCCTCCCCCTAGTACCAATTTCATGGTGAAGTGTCATGTAGTCGACGTTCATATAACCCCACGAGAGGAAAGACAACATACATCTCAGCAAAATATCAAATGAATAGCAAATTCACATGATTACTTATAACAAGACTTCTCCCATGTCCTCAGGAACATACATAACTACTCACAAAGCATGCTCATGTTCAAGATCAGAGGGGTATTGAATATCATTAAGGATCTGAACATGTGATCTTCCACCAAATAAACTAACTAGCATCAACTACAAGGAGTAATCAACACTACTAGCAACCCATAGGTACCAATCTGAGGTTTTGAGACAGACTGCATACAAGAGATGAACTAGCGTTTGAGAGGAGATGGTGTTGGTGAAGATGTTAATGAAGATTGACCCTCTCTCGATGAGAGGATGGTTGGTGATGATGATGTCTTTGACTTACCCCTCCCGGAGGGAAGTTTCCCCGACAGAATAGCTCCACCGGAGCCCTTGCACTATGAAAAAAACACACTTCCGTGATGATACATGTTTGTCACAGTAGGTCACGTTTTTTGTCATGCATGTACATCCATCACAATTTTATGACAGAATCAAGATAGTCATACTTGTGTTGTCATAGAAGTGTTCCATGACATTACCAAAATTATCATCACGGAAGTGTCCACTTCCATGACGATAAATCGCGCGTCACAGAAGTGCTTTCGTCAAGGGTGACCGACACGTGGCATCCACCGTAACGGAACGCCGTTAATCTATCGGGTCCGGTTTTGGATCCGATAACCCTTTAACAGCCCCGATCAATGGGGATTTTCCACGTGTAAAATCATCATTGGCTGGAGGAAACACGTGTCGGCTCGTCGTTGGGACAAATGTCATCCACTCATTGGACCCAAAGCGCCTATGATACGTCGACACGTGGCACGACCCAACAAAGGCCCATTCCTGTGAAAAGGCCTGCCCGTTTGACTTGGTCAAAAGGGGGCGGGCCGGCCCATGGCAAGCCTGTTAACGGCTTGTTCACATATAGCCCATTTACAACCTGCTAACCCAGGGCCCGTTTACGGCTATCAGAATTTGTCCCAATAGCATCATCTGGGCCGTTCAATATAATTCCAGTCCGTTTTAACTTCCGGCCCATGTATGGCCCATGACATCTTTCGGCCCATATGAGGCCCTTAGTTACCCTCGGCCCATTAACGGCCCGTGGTAAAACAGGCCCGTACTGAACAATGTATCACTTTATACCCATTAACGGCCCATTATTCCGTTGGGCCGTTTCCAACCCATGTTATCTTTGGGCCTTCTCAGGGCCCATTTATTCTTGGGCTCATTTCGAGCATTCATTTACTTTCGGCCCGTGACTGTCTTTTTCTGCTTGTGGGCTAAATTCAGCCCGTGGTTACAGTCGGCCCGTTTGTGGCCCGTTAATACGTTGGGCCATTTTCATAGCATCATCAAATACAGCCAATTAACGACGACCCGTTATGGTCGGCCCATGAACGGATGATTTCAACTCTAGCCCATTTACAGCCATAATGTGGTCTATTATTGGCCCATGTTTGGCCAACCGATCATACGACCCATAGAAAGCCCATTGATGATACGACCCATAGAAGGACCATTGTGTCTACGGCCCATATAAGGCCCATTGTTTCTACGCCCCGTAGAAGGCCCATTGTTTCTACGGCTCTTAGAAGGCCCATTGTTTCTACGGCCCGTAGGAGGCCCATGTTAACTACAGTAAATATGTAGCCCATGGTTAATGTGGCCTAGTTTTAAAAAATAGGTTGCGGCCACTAGCAAACCGCGGGAAAAGAACTGCACTGACTACAAGAAAACAAATAAACAAGACAATAAGGAAATAAATAGGCAAGCAACTTATGCTAGGCTATCATGACTATTACACATATTACATCCACTGGGCATCAAAGTTTGCCACCAGTGCAAATATAGGGAAAAAAGCAGCATATAAACGCCGCAGCAAAACAAGTCCCGAACTGAAACCACTTCAGAAGAGCTCAAGAAACAATATCCTGGGTACCCATAATGCTGGCAAGATGCTTAGCAAGCTTATTAACTTTATCTTGTTTGGCACTTAAATCCTCCAGCACTTGCTGTTGCACCAGAAAGTATGCATCTGAATTATGCAGGGACTTCCTCAGATGTCTTTCAACTTGAAGTTGAGACTCAAGAAGCCGAACTGATTCAGGCAGCAAGTTCGAAGAGCTGGTGCCAGTAGTAGTAGCAAGTAACTCGAACACTACATCAAGACAGGACTTTGGGGTTGTCTCAGTGTCTTCAGTATAGTTTTTATCAGCTTTCTTGGAGACCAACAGGGATGTCTCACTATCTTGAACCTTATCTGCATTACTTCCTGTACCATTGCATAACGGGGTACTCTTCTGCAATATTTTATCCGCGTTCTAAAAGAGAAACAAACAAACACATCACAGGTTTACAATGTAGTATATGAAACTCATTTTGGTAAACTAGTTCAGTAGTAAGGTGGACAGGATAACAGCATGAAACAAACATATATCTATGTATTATGGCCACTCTATGGTCTATATCATTCTAGTTTATGTTGCCAAATCAAGATAGATACAGTTCAAATCATATCTATTTAAGACAAAGCAGCTTAGACAGAATATAAGTGTGGGAAACTACACAGCAATAACAACACTTGCAAGGTGCATGGCATGAGAATATAACTATTTATTCAATTGAAACTGAAATCAACATAGAGCAAGTTACAACAGCGAACATGTTAGAGAAAAAGGTTTAAAACATACTTGTCGCGCCATTGGAGTTTCAATTGCATCCTTCAGATTTGAAATTAGTTGGTATGAGTAATTACAGTGATGCAAGAGCAAAGTAGTATGGACCATAACTATCAAACCTGACCTGAGGAAAATTCTTCTTCTGCTTTAAGCATTGACTTGGGGTTCAGGGTGGTGGTCCTCGTGCTTTGGGCACTATAGTTGCTTTGAGACGGTGCTGTGTCAACGGGAACTGGGTTACTATCTGCTAGGGTTGGGGTTAGAAGGGGTGTAGCTGGTTCTCTGTCCAACTGGGTAGGGGTACAATCTGCATGATTCTGGGTTATGTGTGGTGGGGCTGGTTCTTGGGCAAGTACAACTGTGGTTCTATCTCCATCGACAGGTAGCACGATCTTTTCTGAAGATCATGTTTTTACTCCCATATATACTGCCATCACACCCTCCAATTGAAATGGCTGATAAACAAGAAAAGTAATTGAATGTACAGACATTATAAGATAGACAGGTGCAATGGATAGTACGGAAGAAAACAGGGCATGAAATAATTCACATTTCTATTGTGTAACCAAACAGAATAGGAGGACATAATTTCACATATATGATGGCTAATTAAACAGGATAGCATGACACAATTTCTCATGTATGATGGCTAACTAAACATGATAGAATGACATACTTCAGAATATGATGACAATGTGTAAACATGATGACATGATATAACTATACGACGTGTCTATTAAAGTGGTTGGATTGCCATAAATCACAAACATGCTGTCGATGGAAACATGATGGCATGATATAATTCACGGATAGAATGACATAATTCAAAAATATGACGACTATCTGAACAGGATGAGATGATATAACTATATTATGTCTTTAGAAAATGGGTTGGCATGCCATAATTCAGATACATGCTGTCTATGTAAACATCATGGCATGATATAATTCAAATATATGATTTATATACTAAGGAAGTGAGCAGAGGGCAATCGCATATATGATGTGTCAACTAAGGAGATGGCATCCAAAATCGTGTATATGATGTAAAAACTAAGCATTGCAATACAACATATGCATGATATGAGTAATATAACCCTGCCAAGTTTGAGCATACACCTCAGGGGGATAATAGGACTGATCATCTGCCTCTGAATCCTCCTCTGAAGAGCTATTTGTAACCAGCAAGATATCTGCTTCAGCAGGTAGCATTGTCTACTCTGAAGACCTTGTTTTCACTCCAGATTTCTCCATCACCAACTCAAATGGCTGATGCACAGGAAGAGCAGTTGAATATACAAACATTGTCGACAAAAGCAATGGGAAATACAAAAAAAGGACGGCATGATATAATTCACATATATGACACTTGGCTAAACATCATGGCATTGCATAATTCACACATATAATGCCTTCCAACAAGATAGCATTGCATAATTCACATATATAATGTCTTGCAACAAGATGGCATTGCATAATTCACATATATGGTAATTAGACACTAAATAGGTGGCATTCACACAAAGCATGTCTAAACTAAGCAAATGACATAGCAATGCAAGATACCATACGCACGATATGAGCAACATAACCCTGCCAAGTTAGAGCATGCACCTCAGGGGGGAAATAGGACCGGTCATCTATCTCTGAATCCTCCTCTGAGGAGCTATCTGTAACCAGCAAGACATGTGCTTCGTCAGATAGCATTGTCTGCTCTGAAGGCCTTGTTTCCACTCCACATTTTTCCATGACCGTGCCGAATGGCTGATGCACAGGAAGAGTAATTGAATGTACTAAAATTGTTGACAAATTTAACACGTAATAAAAATGATGTCATGATATAATTCACATATAAGATAACTGGCTAACCAGGGTGGCATTGCAAAATTCACATATATGATGCCTGGCTAAACAAGATGACATTGCATGATTCACATATATGATAAAGAAACTAAACAAATGGCATTGACAAAAAGCATGTCTAAACTAAGAAGATGACATCTTTGATGTATACATTAAGCAATGCAAGGCACCATATGCATGATATTACCAACATCAGCATGCCAAGTTAGAGCGAAGACCTCATGGGGTAAATAGGAGTGGTCTTCTACTTCTGAATCCCCCTCAGAACAGTTATCTTCCTCTTGATTACGATCCAAAATGGGTGGAGGGGGGATTGTCTTCGCGCCCACCATGGAGCGACGTCTGCATGAAATTTTATTACCATGCAAGGCTCGTCTCTTTTGCTCTACATGTTGACATGCATAGGAACAAAACATAGTGATATTATGTAAGGAGTGCATGCACAAATCCAGAGTGATGGTAGCAAACTATGGATAGAACCAAAACCAATGATAGCAGGCTAATAATAGCTTTAGTTAAAAAAATACAGATAATGGCTCCTTTAATGTTTGTTTGCACCCAACATGAAACTCATAGTAGACACCCGAGATTAACTAGATAGTAGACAGATAGTACTGATTGCTGCCCCAATATCTACCCCACAACCATTTAAAAACTCAAGTTTCAGCATAAGTTTGGACCTGACTCGAAGTATAATAGGTGAACACGATGATAAAGTAGCATGTCATCATGTTAAGCGATGCATAACGTAAGCAGACACGGAAGAGTGCGACCTCTCTTGCGGACCCGTGTAGTCCTCAAGGTCATCTGCTCAGTTGATGATGGTAATGCAGTTGTCGTGGCTGCCGGTGGCGTGGAAGAAGATCTGAGGTGGCGAAAGACAGTCTAGAGAGCGGATCCCTGCTGTGGTGAACCCTTCCGTCGTTGGAGCAACTGAGATGGGGTGGAACACAACACCGCAGGAGAAGGACAAACCACACAAGGTTTTCTTTGACACATATCTGTAACAGAAGTAATTGTGTAAGCGCTTGTTTGAATTTGAGGATTATAACAATGCAGGGATAGGAAATAGACAGGAATAGGATAGGAATGCACGTGCAAAACATAGAATTTAAAAACACGGGATTTCTGCCAATCTGGATGTTTGGTTCATAAGAATTGGAAGATCACAGGATGCAAAGAAGCATGGTGAGATTAAGTCAAACCACAAGAAGTGTACAACCTCTTTGGCGAAGCCATGTCGATCTCAGCATGATTGGGTTGGCCGGTGAGGATGCTCCGGCTGACTTGGCTGTTGGAGGAGGGGAAGAAGATCTTAGGCGTCTGGAGATGGAGCCCGAGGTACTGCTCCGCTGTGATGGAGGGTTTCGTTGTTGGAGCAGCTCCGGTGAGTTGTACGACGCCGAGGCTGAAGCAGGACAAGAGAGACAACGTTAACCTGAGTGGAATTCTAATAGCATCTCCAATAGATGACGTAAAATACATAACCACAAGGTGCTAGATGTATACATCAGCCGCTAATCTCTGAACTTAACTGTCGAAACTGAACTTACGTGTCGAAACTGAATTTTGCTGTCAAAACTGAATTTTACTATCGAAACTGAATGCACTAGAGGTGAGGCTACACGTCAGTCGACTGAGTTTTTCATCTCTGGTTAGTCGATTTTGCAGCCATAGGATACGAAATCAAGGGCCTGCAGTTCATCTTCAACCTCGACACCCCTGAGCCGCCAGCCACCACCGGCCAAACAGCCACCTCCCCCCCCCCCCCCCCCGCCGCCCGCGACCGGCGGTGTGCTGCCCTGCCCGCCCCGAAAACACTCCCCACCGCCGGTCCGCCGCCGCCCCGGCCATCCCTCTAGCCCCCCCTGTGCCGAGCTTTTTCTTCGGCGATCCCCACGCCACCGCCCCACCACCGCCGGCGACCACCGCCCCCACCCTGAACCCTAAGATAGATAGTGGGGTACCTCTCCGGTGAGCCCCCCTCCCCGCTATGGCTGGTTCTTCCTTAAGTCCGGTGAGCCCCCCCCACCCCCTAAAAATCAACTGACCCAAAAGTCGATTCAGTCGACTGAAGTGTAGCTAAATCGGAGCAGCATCGCAAGCAAGAGCAAGAGCAAGAGTAGCAGCGCGAGCAAGAGCAAGAGCAAGAGCAGACAAGGCAAGGGACCCAGAGCAAGAGCAGAGCGGCAGCGCGAGCGAGAGCTAAAGCAGCAGCAGCTCCTACTGATGTGGACGTCGCCGTCGAGGGAGCGACACCATGGAGGAAGTGGCCGGCGACGCCGCAGTGGATGGAGCCATGCCGTGTCGGCTCGGACCGAGCGCCAGCAGCACTGTGAGATCGAATCAAGAAGAAAATGCGGCGATTAGTGTACAACCTCTTTGGTGGCACCGATTAGGCCGCAGCTTCATCCGAGGAAATGGTGATGATGATGCTCTTCCGATGGTGCAGGTGAAGACGGCGGTGTGGGAATGGAGGTGGTGCGAAAGACGAGGGGAACGTCGGGGCAGATCCTTGGAGGTGGAGGACAGGGTGGCTGAACCGGCTAGACGACCAGATCGACGACGGATCCTCATCCCGTACGGTGGATGAGGGATGTCGAGGTGTTGCTGTGGATGACGTTGTCGGGGAAGAGGCTCCGGCTGGGTGGCAGACGGAGGAGGGTGTGGGGCTTCACGGGTTTTCCCGGCCTCGGTGTATGTATGGGTGGGCGGATGGGATGGGAGTGGGGAACCATGGCTTAGGGACGCGCTTGTCCGAAATGTGGGGTAAGTTACGAAAGTACCCCCACCGATTTGAGGCGGTTCTTTTAGTTCAGGGGTATCACGGGCATTTCGCGTGTCGGGATTTCACAGGAGGCGGGAGTTTTCGCGCGCGTTGTAATTTTGGAATAGCAAGGCGCAGGTTGAGATGGAGGGAGTTGTCGCAGCAAAACGAGACAAAGATTTATCTTAAATATTTCGGGGTAACAAGGCGCGGGTTGAAGAGGCGGGAGTTTCACAGCACGATAGACAGAGACGCTAGCTTGAAATTTCGGCATAACAAGGCGCGACTTGAAATTTCGGGAGAACAAGCTTAACGTGTACCAAAAAAAGACAATTTAGACTAGTATGATATACTACGTACAATGTGTTTAACACGCACAACACACACACAGACACCATTTAGACTAGTAAGGTACACGTGCATTGCACGCATGAGATTTGGCAACCAAATTATGAATAAATACCACATTATAGCATGTAAGCTTTGGGTCATATATGCATGATGTAGATGTTCGTTTAATTCCTATAGTTCATTTCATTCAAAATCATCTAGTTTTTATAAGAAAGCTAATCTATTTTAAGATTCATGGAATTGTGCGTTGTAAGGCATAAAGTAAAAACAAATCATGTAGAAAAACATTTGGGCAATTCTGATACGGAAGATTCTAGAACAAAGAATAAGTGCTTGTGTTTTGAGGTTTGTGCATTATGCTTAAGTTCAACCATAGAGTCTTCTAGATTGTACATGTGGCAAAATCTGGTGGAATCTCGATGATATCCAATGGCCAGTAGTGCTCAAATTTGCTAGCTCTGCACCATCGGATTGGCCTCATCCAACGACCATCTTTCAAACTTAAAGTTATCCGCACACTATATAAAAATATATAATATATATAGGGGTATAGATATAGATATGTGATGCGAAAGCCACCCATCATCTCCAATTAGAATAGTGTGTCAATGCATGGATGCAATGTGGCCAAACGATGTCTGCCATCTGTATATCAAATTCAAACCAGTCTGACCTTGTTCAATGTGTATACATTACAACATGCTCGTTTACAAACCACACCGCGTAGATCTCCGTTATATTCATGCATGCATAGGTTTCAAACACCATGATCTCTTATTCAAATATTTGAATTCAACTTTACATTGATTATGACCTCACTTGGTCTTTTACACCCACACATTGGTCTTCTCTTTATAATTGTACCACTAACTTTCTCTCATGCATGCATGCACACACACTACCAGTCGGCATTATCCATCGCACACATGCAATCTTTTTCTTCAGGTCAGTCTTCCAAGAAGGCACACACACACACATCCCCCTCTCCATCATATCGCGCATTCTTTATCTCTCAAGTGCATGCGCAATGATGGATGTTCCTCTATGTGTGTGTGTGTGTATATAGCTAGGTCTTTCATAGTTTTCCACATAAACCGATCAATCTATATATCTAGTGAGGTCTCACCCTCTTTCCCACGTCCACATCAATCAATCTATAGCTCTCTATATAGGTTACATATATAGCTAATACACCCACATTAATTATATATCCAATGCCCCCCTCTCATCATCCACGCCTTCCGCTTCATCTCTCAGACGCGCGCACAATGGCGAAGATAGGGGGCAGCAAGGGCCCTGCCCCCCTAACATCACTATATATCGAGGCTAATATGAATGTGATTATTAGACAATTGCTCGTAAAAATGGTTTAAGTTGATGAATTGGCCCTCCATGTAAAGGATTAGCAATTCTTGGCCCCCTAGCTCACGGGACATTTTTCATGGCTCCGCCACTGCGCGCAACAGCGCATGTTCTCGCCCCCTCTCTCAAAATATCGATCTCGCAGTTGTGCAGTTTTTCATAGTCTCCCTCCACTCGTCCCCTCGCACCATCTTCTAGCCTCCCACCGGATTTTGCCACATGTACAATCTAGCAGACTCCATGGTTGAACTTCAGCATAATGCACAAATCTCAAAACAACAGTGGTTCTCCTTTCTTCTAGAATCTTCCGTATCATAACTGCCCAAACTTTTTTCTAGTTGAATTGCCATTATTTGTTTCTACTTTATGCTTTACAACGCACAATTCCATGAATCAGAAAATAGATTAAGGGCTTCTTTGATTCAAAGGATTCTGAAAGGAATTTTGGAGGATTCTAATCCTTAGGAATTTTTCCTATCTTGGTTGTTTGATTCGTAGGATTGTAAACCATAGGAATTTTTCCATATGATTCATTTGCACTAGATTTCATAGGAAACATCCCATCCACTCAAACCTCTTTGAAAGAATTCTGCCTTTTTCTATGCACAATCAAACACTCGTACCATCCTGTAGGATTCAAGACGACATTCCACTCTAATCCCATGTTCTTCCTATTCCCGCGTTTTGGAAATCCTACGAATCAAAGAGGCCCTAGGTTTTTTATAAAAACTAATTGATTTTGAATGAGATGAACTATAAGAATTAAACGAAGGTCTACATCAGGCATATATGACTCAGAGCGTACATGCTACAGTGTGGTATTTATTCATAATTTGGTTGCAAAATTTGACACGTGCAATGCACGTGTACCTTACTAGTACTTTGCGTATGTGCAAAACACAATGGCACGCTACACAGTGTCTTTCCTACAGTTCATGAAGCCACGTGGCACATGTGGAGGCTTTGTGGCGACATGCTTGTGTGGATTGATCACAGTGACGTGCTGCTGGTTCCAGAAGAATGTACTCGTCCTCCCTGAGCCGCACTGGCGGTACATGCACGAAGAGAAGATGTGCACGCACACCATGCACGCACTCATTCCCTCGCACGCACAAGCGGGTACACGGGCGGACGCAATTTTGTACCAAGATCTACCCCGTGTGATAATTTGACGCGTGTAAAGTCCTTCACTTCATTTATGGTCAATTAATACAGTGCATGCAAATTGAGTGGACGTGAGGGCGGAAAAAAGACATTACTACTCCACTGCGCGCATGCGAGTGGTTAAATCATGGGTTGCTAGTAGTACTTCCATTGGTCTCCTTCGTATTTTGTGCCAATTTTTGATAGTAACATAATATTTACGCATCTGAGCAGTGTAGTCTACTTGAAATTTATGTTTCCCTAAACTCATCGGGAGCCGTTTCGGGCCTCAAACCAAAAACCATCAATTAATCTTTACCTTGTTCCCATCACATTCGAAAGTACTAGTGCTACAATTAAGTGCAAGCCTGCTCACACCTACCAGTACATACCAAACCTGAACGTGTTGCCACTATGCAGGTTTTAGTACTAGTGCTAGTACTTAGGTTATAAAAAGGGGAACTACCTAACCGAAAATTACTCTACCTTCCTCCTCATAAGTCCTCCTTCGTCCGTCCTTGCCATGGCCGGTGTGCAGAGCTCTAGGTCGAGAACTACTCGTAACAAGGGAGCGGCAACCAAGGCTGCGGAAAAAAAAGAGAGGGCTCACCGCCACGCAGAGACCTCGAAAGATCTCTCACGGGCAGGCGATGGCTCCCAGGGGCGCCCTAGACGCGGAGGCGAACATGCCGAGCTGGCAGCGCTGGAGTCGTTATCCCTCGACAGGATGCCCGATCAGCTCAATAAGCAGAAGGAGTTCATCCACGGCTTGGTGGAGCTGCTGAAGGAGAGCCTCGACGACATGCCCGCTGAGCTCAATGAGCAGGGGGAGTTGACCGCCGGCTTGGTGATGCTGCTTAAGAAGAGCATTGCCTCGGAGAAGAAGGTGACCGGCAAAATCCTGCAACTTCAAGAGGACAAGGAAAAACTCTGCCATGAGCTCGACCTGCTGAAGGAGGAGAACGCCGGCTGGAAGAAGCTGCATGAGAATAGTAGTTCCTCGATGAAGATGTTGCAGGCCCTCGTCATGGAATAGAAGGAGGAGTTGGCGAAGCTCCGCATCGAGCACCTGGCTGCTGTCAAGGTACGTAATGCTGCCGTGGAACAGATGATGAAGGCTCGCGTTGAGAAATCCCGCATCATGGACACAATGAAGAAGATGGAGGAGGAGACGCGCAAGGATATGGAGGTCGTGGAGGCGATGAAGAAGCAGTTACGACTCCGCGGCCAGCAACCTTTCATGTAGTGAGAGCAGTGCCCCAAACTTGTGTGTGTGTCTTCCTTCTTTTTTGGGGGTGATAACTCTCCTTCTTCTTTTGCTCTTGTGTTTCTTATTTTGCTTTGGGTGTTTCGCCGCACGTGTCACCTTCTCTGCGAGGCATGCATAGAACAATGCTAAAAATGAGATGACTAGCAAATTAGATCATTCTTTATCGCTAATAGAACAATGCCTCTTTCTAGTAATATATAATAAGAGTAGAGAGTAGAGGATATGGCACTGGGCTGCCGTGTTTTGTGATCCTCCATCGTACTCCAGTGGAAAACTTGAGTATACCGCACGGTTCTTTGCTCCTCCTCAGGTCATCGGCACATTTATACGAGGAGTCAAATCACAAGGCCCCGCCTTCCACCAGTAATGAGCTGTCAAATCACAAAGGCCCTCGCCTCTCGTGAAAAGGACCAAGCTAGATTGCCCCACCCTCTAGCCTTTTAAAAAATATATACATTTGTACAGTAGTAGTATCGATGGATTGCGCCATGGAGCAAAAGTAACAAGATGAATTCAAAGAAAAAAGGTGGTATATATAGAGAGCGCTCGTCGCCAAATTATGCATATACTATATGACACTACCCACTATGACGGTACTAGTAACATAGACTAGTAACTAGTCTCTGTTACTCTCCACTATGACTAGCCAAAGTCGAGGCACGGATACCAACGAGGGCCTGGTCGTGTCTATACTTGGACAACTCACCCGACTGCATGCGCACCAGGCAGACAAAGCTCATGTCGTGTTGATGCCGTGTGCGTCCCGCACATTAACCAAAACCCCGCGCCTCCATCTTAGCCTCCGCGTTTTAAACTTCTCAATCTCAAGGCCAAGGAGCAATGTGAAACCTATGATAGAGCCAATCGGATGGTTGAGAACACTACAATTCGTAGCTACAGATGCGTGTGTGAGAGAGGACGAGTGGGTGTGTGCACCTCTTCTCAGAGTACAACTGTATGTGGGTGGCATCGACCTAGGGACTAGTGATGGTGCGTGCGAGAAGTCCCGAGAGATAGGTGTAATGCGTCTGAAAAAAAGACTACTCTATAGCTCGCCACGAGGCTATTCCTGTCGAACGCCAAGCGCAAGATATGTATCTGACGGTGCCAGTTTTTGCACGTACACAACAATAGAAAAAGAACTAGTACCATGGCATATGCTACACCACGGCCGAGAAAATGTGCCGACGTTACGCCATCCGGGAATAGTGCCGCACTTCAAAACTAGAACCATCAATAAATTTTGAGGGCGTCTCGTCACATTCCAAATTACTACTACTACCATGCTATATTTAATTGCAAACCTGTTCACACCGATCACAACCTAAACGGTTTCCCACTTAGGAGCGTATTAATAGTACTCGCTTATAAATACTACTATGCTAAGATGACTGCACATTCCTCCTCAACTCCTCATCCACAAAAAACAATCAAGTCAATCAAACCATAGCCAGTGTGAGTTCTGGGTCGAGAGATTTCCACCAGGGAGAGGTGAGCATGGAAGAGGAAGCAGGAGAGATGTCCCGCCTCACCACAAAAGCAGCCGACATGTCCAACCGCACAGCAGTAGCAGCACAGAGGTCCTGCCGTGCCGCCGAAGCAGCACGGAGGTCCGACCGCGCCGTCGATGTAGCAGACTGGTCCGGCCACGCCACGGAAGCAGCAGAGATGTCCCGCCACGCCGCCGAAGCAGCACGGAGGTCCCACCGCGCAGCGGTGGCCTGGGAAAATTTCTCGCGGGTAGGCGAGGACTCTTACAGGCGCATGCATGTGATGGTCCATAGCCAGATGGATCAGATCTCGGGCTGGGCGAGGTTGCAGGACGAGGCTACCGGCGTCATCCAGCAACTAGGGGAGGTCAATGCAAAGCTTCGAGGCGAGCGTGACCTGCTGAGGGCGAAGATCGCCGGAAGGCGAAGCAGGAGGAGGAGACTGCTGCCTTGTTGCAGAGGACGAGCGTCATCATCGAGAAACTTATGGACGAGAATGCCATGCTCCGCATCGAGCGCAACAAGCTGGTGGAGGAATCCATGGATGCTGCCAAGCAGCGTATTAAGGACATGAAACTGATGAAAGAGATCATCGCCCACCACGAGAACTAGTCTCCGCGACCTGCAACGCATAAAGAAAGTAGAGATCAGCGAGCCAGATCGTTGTATGTGTCTTCCTTTTTCTTCTGCCCTTGTGTATTTCGGGCGTAGACGCATGTGGCTTTTTTAATTATCTTCCTAATTATGTAAGACAATTATTATCCACTCTCGTCGTCCTTATATATATTCATCAGTCTTGCTATAAGTCGCAGTAGATGCTATATAGGTCCGTCGGATCTTACATCAAGATCCGTGCAAAATTTTCTTTTCTGATTTTCTTTTTTCTCTCTTAAATCTCAGTCGAGTGAGACATTGCCATGCCATTAAATAGAGGCTCGGGCGCCATTAATGGAGACCTTGGGAGAGAGGTGGACGACAAATGGAGGTCAAAGGGCTCTCCTCCTAATAAGCACGCGCAGGGTTCTGATTGCATGCCTCCCGTACTCAAATAGCTACCCTGCACAGCGCCTCCTAGCTAATAAAAAAGGGGATGCATGGCGGCAAGTAAATGGTAAATAGAACACACATGGTTTCAATAATACTTGTGTTTCTGATTGTAACGTGACATCACTTGTTCCAAAATGACTTTGTTGATTGTTAATGTGTGCGCCTTCGCAAATCGGACAACAAAATTACTACAGCATGTTGGTGCCATGTCATGACACCAGGCCAAGTTTCATGATTTTCATGCGTGTTTCGGATTTACAGGAATTAAAAAACCAAGTTTCTCAATGTTTCCAGCCGAGCCATGACGCCCAGATGTTTGAATTTCATTTCCATTTCTGGCATGGGACCTAGAAATTTACCCGAATACACACATGTGATTTTTCAACCATCTTTGGTGGACTAGAGCATGTGCTTGTATTTAAAATTTGAATTATGCACACAAAGGTGACATGTTCCCTCTCAGAACCACGAGCCTTCTTGAGAGAAGCTCCGGTTTGCAAGAAACTTATACCAAAACTTGTTCCTATTCTGCATTTTTTTACCATAGCATGGTAGTACCATGACATGACACCATGCCAAGTTTCATGATTTTCAGGCGTGTTTTGGATTTACAAGAATTTTAAAACCAAGCTTCTCAATGTTCTCGGCCAAACCACGATGCCCAGATGTTTGAATTTCATTCCCATTTCTTGCATGGGACCTAGGAATTCACCCGAGGACACACATGTGATTTTTCAATCAACTTTGGTGCACGGGAGCATGTGCTTGTAGTTCAAATTTGAATTATGCACATTAAATGACCAGAAACTCAATTATTGTATAAAAAGGCCAAACGAACCCAGAATAATTCAAAAATTTAACAGGGCACTCATATAGTTCTATGTTGCCTCTGTAAAGAAAATCTGGGGGGAGGCAGCATATATTGTTTCGTACACAGAGGTATAAAGAAATAAAGAAATAAAGAAATTAGCATACCTATTTAATTCTTGGGTTCTTATTATTTATGCCACTAGTTGTGTATCACTACTCATTTTTGCCATTAGAAGTTACAACTACTCAAAAAATGCCGTCGATCCGTGAGATGCTTGCTCAAAAATGCAATTAGATATCTAAAGAATGCCCTAGTTAAGTTAGATGTTTGCTCAGAAATTCCATTAGACATTGTTATTTTCACGTCAAACCCGTTGACCATGTTACATGACAAAAATAAGCCGATTCTCACAATGATAAGTTAATGGTGTCCAGCACAACACACCCCTCAAATAAAACTAAGCACCCTAGAATTCTTTGACAAAACTAAGCACCCTGAAATTATTTGACAACTAAACTGTTGGCTATATGATGTTGGCCATATATATTGTACGTATATAATGTCAAGAAACGAGTGGTAGTACTATACCAACTAAAAGATGAAATGTACGAAATATAACGAGAAGAAACATAACATAGTTTTGCTGGGGGCTCAGCACAACACACCCCTCATATAAAACTAAGCACACCAGAAATTAAACTAAGCAACTAATCCGGTAGACACTGCATTAGAACCACCATGAGCAACGACACTACCACCTTACTCGGAGTCGTCGTCCACGTCCTCGACTTCGTCCTTGTCCCTCTTCCACTTGGGCGATACTTCTTTGCTTGAACCGCACACTTGGCTCTTGCTCTTCATCCAACCCTTGTAGATATTGAAACAAAGGTAGCCATCCATTGTAGCATAGTGGATGTGGTCTATATCTAGTACAGTACACTGCCATGCACGATGAAACGTGTGCGGAGGTTTCTTCAGTTCACCGTACGAAGGATGAAACATGGCTCCTGCCAGGGTCAGCATTGAAGGATGATCAAGGGAGGGCACCATCCCTTCCTTCTGGAGTTCGAAGGGGTCGCCTACAACGAGGCCTATCCGACCCAGGATTTCCTTGTCATTCCTAAAGTCTACAGTAACGAATTTGACTCGGCCGCCCTTGAGGAACTTCTTAAATTCCTCGCACTCAACGTCGGCATGGCATATGTGGTAGACCAAGCATAGGTCATGCACGCAAACCTGGATCACGGCGGGCTTCTTCTTCTCTGCCTCCTTTAGTTTCTTCTCGCTTCCCAGGACTGTGGTGTACTCAACATCTAGCATTGCTATATCTAGTGCGCTATGTAAGTGCACTAGAGGAACTGTTCGGTCAAATCACCCTTGATCTGATCGCAGCTCGTGGAGAACTGATTCGCCGAGCCCCGGCAAGAAGAGAAGATGAGCCCGACGCGGACAACCCAGTCGTTCTATTCGGACAACCGATCGACTCCTTGAGGTCTGCCCCAGACATCGACCAAGGTGCTTTGGTATCCCCAGAAGTGCTTCGTCGCCTTTTGGGAACACGCTCCAACGGGATTGTGGCCAAGAATCCCTGCGATGGTCATCATCGCTACCCCGACCCTGTAGTTCCTCAACCCCCTCCAACTAACCCCGACGGTGAGACCCGCGGAGAAGCCTCGGCGTCCATAAGGCAAGCCCGCTTAGATATTAACGAGGTAGACTAAGTCACTCGAGTAATGCCAAGCCTTACTATGTCCACGCCCTGTAATTGTGTGATCTTGTATCCCCGTAATTAAATGTTGTCTGCTTGTGCGATCCTATTTTTAATTGTAGCCATGCATAAGTGTGTTGGTGTACGGCTGCATTTTTAATCCCAGACGTAACTTCCAAGAACCAACCCTGTCGACACCCGCAGTAATACGTCTCTTTTTTGAGAAATATGTACCTATGGCATTGACCCTGACCACATAGAGCAGAACCGGTGAACTAGTTGCCCCTCACCGCGGTAAATAACCCAGCCCAGTTGCTATATAAAAGGCCACCTCGTGACCTTACCAAGTACCCCTCACCTTGGGCACAACCCTCACAACCATTCCGTTGCCATGCTGAGCCCTAGTATTTATCTGAGGACCCCAGATGCAACCCCAGGTAGTTTCGTTAAAATATTGTGGGACTTTACCTGCAGTACCATGAGTGCTACCCATCCACCCCACTATGAGTTTCTCAAATCGAGGATCACACCATCCACCTCGAAATATTGGACAGTAGTGCACATCCCTCCCGCAAACCCAAACCAAGACCCAACGGAAGTCCCCTTCGTGGGGAAATCAATGCCGACTCCGCAGATGGCCATAGAAGCTGCTGCATACGAAGCACTTGCCCGCCTTCGATTCGTGGTACCCTATGCCAGTGATCGAGGGTATTATTACTTCCCGAGTCGTGCAGCACCCGGAGAAGTAACCTCCTTTCCCGGTGGACGAATTGAGAGAGACCTAGTACTGGCGAACCTTGCACAGTATGTCATCGCTCAAGAGCATCTGACCCAGCGGGTAATGGGTTATCTCTAGAGCCTCGCTGATTTAAATCCCCAGATCGCCATCGGCAGGCCACTGAGATCCGACCAGGAGAGACGCATTCATCGGCTAGTCAATCCGCTTCCCTTGATAGAAGAGGAGTGTGCCCCAGTACTCATGCATTAGTAAACTATTTAGTTTCAGCTAAAAGGAGCAATATTTTCAAAACAACCCTTAGCAAATCTCGAGGACGATATTTTTCTTAAGGGGGATAGTGTTGTAACACCCCAAAAATTTAATCATGATTTGCTTATTAAAATTTTGCCAGGAAATTAAACTTTTCATTTTCTAGGTTTTCTTTTATTTAGGAACCACTCCTTTCTTTGATATTATGGAGGTTTTACCCCAAGTGAGAACTTTCCAAATATATTATTGGACTTGCTTGCCCTCTCAAGAAAAACATTTCTATTGATAGTGGATTTATTTGCATAATTATTTCTCTCTAAGCTTTATTCCTTAAAGTGATATTTTCATTTGTTTTAGAGCTCTATTTGCACTACAACCATTTGATAAATGCATTTAAAATTTTCACCAAAATTTGGGGATGTCATGTGATGTTTTTAAATCACTTTTATGCAAAAATATCTTATATTCATTGGAAATTTTGACCTCTACACCAAATTTTCAAATCTGGTCCAATTGGCAATTTTGCACTACAACCTATTTAAATATTTCTTTAAAGCTTCCACCAAAATTATGGGATGTTAGTAGTAGTATATAATTCAACTTTATGCAAAAACCCAGTGATGTTCTTTGAAAAATTTGAGTAAATCATCCTCATCTTCATTCTGGCCCAGCTTGGCATTTTCTACTAAAACCCTAATTTATTTTGCTCTAGTAACAATGAACTTTTTCCTGCTTATAGTCCTCCCTACAAAACTCTTAAGTCCAGGAGAGTGGACCCATTGGAGGATTTTAAGTGCATGCAATAAGACCTTTCTCTTTCTGTCCAAAACTGAAGATTTGCAAAACTTGCACTAGCAAGTCTCTGGTTTTGCCCAAATGACCTTGCCATCATCACCTACATGTAGAGAGACACTGATCTGGAGTTTTTGGCTACCCCAAGAGTTGCCTAGATGCCCATGACATTCTGTCAAACACCTTGGGTGCATGGTCAGTTTTGACATGACTTTTAGTTTGCATTGTGAACTTGATCCCCTGCACCAACAACCTTGTCCACTAAGCTTCTAGCTAACACTAACCAAGACCTGTTAATCCCCAACCTCACCAAAGCCTCCTAGCATGCCCTGGCATTTTGCCGAACAGTTGGCGTGCACGCTCTAGGCGCGGCCAGAGCGCGCGTTTTGCACGTGCGGGCGCCCGAGTCACCGCGTCCCGCTGCCGCCTCCCCCGTGCCCGTTCTGGCCCCTCCCCTCTCCCAGCCGTCGCGCCCCGACTCCTCCCTCGCTGCAGAGCCGCCCTGGCCCCCTCCTAGCACCCTACAGCGCCACCGACGCAAGCCACCGCCGGCCACCGCAACCTTTGCCCTGGACGGCGCCGCCCAAAGCCTCCTCTGTTCGCCAGCTGTCGGTGTACTAATGTAGGGGTACCTTAGTACCCCGAACTTGTGCACGGGCAGTCGTAGCACCCCGCGGCAAGGCTTGCCAGGTGATCGCCAAAACTCTCCATGGTCCCTTTTTGGGCCATCCAAGAACAAAGTATTTGAGCCAAGGCCCTGGCAGGAGGAGCTTGCCGGGAAGGCCACCCGAAGAGAGCAAGCCCCGGCAAGAGGAGCTTGCCGGGACGGCCGCTTGAAGTACAAAGCCCCGGCAAGAGGAGCTTGCCGGGAAGGCCGACCAGGGCACGACAAGAGACTTGCTGCGACACGCCACGCGCCCCGGCAAGGACCGGTGAGCAACAAGCTCTCGGGCGCGACAAGGCATCAACCGCGGCAAGGCGCTTGCCGCGGCAAGTCACCACCCCGCGCCTGCGTTCCATCTCATCCACCAACGTGTCGCTCTGGGCCGTTCCAGGCGTACGTGGCGCTGCACAGCCAGGGACATGCGGTGGCGAAGCAACGCTAACAGGATAGCCATCGTGGCAAACGGTGGCGCCCCTGACGGTCCCTCTTCTGCACTGTTTGGGAGACCTAGACAGGCATTTAATGCCCTTGTCCCCTGCCGTCAGAGTTAGGTATGATAGGACTGTGCAAACAGCTGTACCCAACACAGCGTTTTCCAGTTTTACCCCCGCCTACGTTGCCACCTGTGGGTAACCCCTTGCGCATATAAAAGGAGGCCCCATGCGCAACGTAGAAGGGGAGGGGGAGAAAGGAGGAGGTAGGAGGCCACTCATGCTCGGTCTGATTAGCTGCCTGAGTGTACTGTAGCACTCAGTGCTCCCGAACAACACAATGCAAACCACAAAGCAGCAGTAGGGTTTTACGCGTCCGTGCGGCCCGAAGCTGGGTAAACCCCTTGTGTGCATCGCCTCGATCCGCTCTTCGTGCGAACTCCGCCCCCCGCCGAACCAGAAAGGGGATCGGTCCCCATAGGTGTTCGTGGAGGCAGATTTCCCCCGACATCTTTGGCGCGCCAGGTAGGGGGCGTCGAGGTTGTGTGAACCTGATCCGGCGTCTGCACAGGCTAGATCTCCATCGTCTTCATCGACATGCCACCGAAGAAGAAGGCTCCGGAGGTGGCTGGTCCGTCCGCGTTGAACCCATCGCCCCTGGAGCAAACGGGTGGTGGGGACGACACCGGTGACGGAATGGGCGTCGCCGAGCCAGCTCATGGTGCCACGGCATCCGAACATGCACCGCGCCCGTCTCAGGAGGCACGGGACCAGCAGCGCCTTGGCACTCGCGGTACCATACGCTCGCTGGACCCAGATCGAGCTGGCGGATCCCAGGGTGCTCAAGGCCAGCATACACACAAACGTGCTGGCGCGAGCGTGGCGCGACTGCCTGGTTCGGGTGCTGCTCCTTCTAACATAGTTAGAAGTTCGAGCACATCCGGCAGAAGCTCTAGCATGAGCTCAACTGCTCCTAGACTACCCTCCAACGGCGGACAAGCTCGACGACTGGAGGGCCACGATACAGAGTCTCATCGGCTTCGCTAACAACGACACCCCGCGGCAGCACAGTGCATCGCAGCCGCGGCAGGTCGGCCAGGCAAGAACCGATGGCGCCAAGACCGGTGGGGGTGCGTGAAGGAAATATGCCCTAGAGGCAATAATAAAGTGATTATTTATTTCCTTACATATCATGATAAATTTTTATTATTCATGCTAGAATTGTATTAACCGGAAACATAATACATGTGTGAATACATAGACAAACAGAGTGTCACTAGTATGCCTCTACCTGACTAGCTCGTTAATCAAAGATGGTTATGTTTCCTAACCATGAACAAAGAGTTGTTATTTGATTAACGAGGTCACATCATTAGTTGAATGATCTGATTGACATGACCCATTCCATTAGCTTAGCACCCGATCGTTTAGTATGTTGCTATTGCTTTCTTCATGACTTATACATGTTCTTTGACTATGAGATTATGCAACTCCCGTTTGCCGGAGGAACACTTTGGGTACTACCAAACGTCACAACGTAACTGGGTGATTATAAAGGAGTATTACAGGTGTCTCCAATGGTAGATGTTGGGTTGGCGTATTTCGAGATTAGGATTTGTCACTCCGATCGTCGGAGAGGTATCTCTGGGCCCTCTCGGTAATGCACATCACTCAAGCCTTGCAAGCATTGCAACTAATGAGTTAGTTGCGAGATGATGTATTATGGAACGAGTAAAGAGACTTGCCGGTAACGAGATTGAACTAGGTATTGGATACCGACGATCGAATCTCGGGTAAGTAACATACCGATGACAAAGGGAACAACGTATGTTGTTATGCGGTCTGACCGATAAAGATCTTCGTAGAATATGTAGGAGCCAATATGGGCATCCAGGTCCCGCTATTGGTTATTGACCGGAGACGTGTCTCGGTCATGTCTACATTGTTCTCGAACCGTAGGGTCCGCACGCTTAAGGTTTCGATGACAGTTATATTATGAGTTTATGAGTTTTGATGTACCGAAGGAGTTCGGAGTCCCGGATGAGATCGGGGACATGACGAGGAGTCTCGAAATGGTCGAGACGTAAAGATCGATATATTGGACGACTATATTCGGACATCGGAAGGGTTCTGAGTGGTTCGGGTATTTTCGGAGGTACCAGGGAGTTACGGGAATACGAGGAAGAAGCAATGGGCCTTGATGGGCTTTAGTGGGAAGAGAAGAAAGGGCCAAGGGGCTGCTGCGCCCCCCCTTCCCTCTGGTCCGAATTGGACTAGGGAAAAGGGGGCCGGCCACCTTTCCTTCTCCTCCACTTCCTTCTCCCTTCCTCCCCTCTTGGTGGACTCCTACTAGGACTTGGAGTCCTAGTAGGACTCCACATCTTGGCCGCACCAATTGGCTTGGCCGGCCTCCTCCTCCTCCATCCTTTATATACTGAGGCAAGGGGCACACCTTGGACACAGAATTGATCATTGAGATCTTTCCTTAGCCGTGTGCGGTGCCCCCTGCCACCATATTCCACCTCGGTCATATTGTCGCGGTGCTTAGGCGAAGCCCTGCGTCGGTAATACATCAAGATCGTCACCACGCCGTCGTGCTGACGGAACTCCTCCCCGAAGCTTTGCTGGATCGGAGCCCGAGGATCGTCATCGAGCTGAACGTGTGCCAAGAACTCGGAGGTGCCGGAGTAACGGTGCTTGGATCGGTCGGATCGTGAAGACGTACGACTACATCAACCGCGTTGATATAACGCTTCCGCTTTCGGTCTACGAGGGTACGTAGACAACACTCTCCCCACTCGTTGCTATGCATCACCATGATCTTGCGTGTGCGTAGGAATTTTTTTGAAATTACTACGTTCCCCAACAGTGCGACCACCATGCATTCCCCGCCCCAAAGGCCAAGATCGCTGACTCGCCGGAACCATCACGACAACGACTCCACCGCGTCGTCACAGCCGCGAACTCGTCGCGATCAACGCCAAGTTCTTCACGAACGAGAGCAAGAGGACGCTCGTACTCGCATCAATCGTCGAAGAGAAGCGCGGCGTCAATCAGACCAGCGCGCTGAGCCCTCTGTCGACATGCATGCGCCGGGGGGACTAGGCAACCTGCCGTAGGCGGTAGGCTGCCCTGCGTTCACCCGTGAGCTGCGGCAAGTCCAGTGGCCCAGCACGAAGAATTTCAAGCCAGACGTACCATAGAAGTACGACGGCAAGTCGCATCCGTTAGAGTTCCTCAGCATCTACACCATTGCGGTGCAGGCTGCTGGAGGGCGAGACGACAAGATCCTTGCCAACTACTTCCCGCTGGTACTCAAATCCAACATCAGATCCTGGCTCATGCACTTGCCGGACAACTCCATAACCTCCTGGACAGACTTGTGCCATCAGTTTGTTGGCGCCTTTACAGGCGGCCACAAACCCCATGGCCAAGCGAGCGACCTTCATCTGCTCGTCCAGAAAGAAGGGGAACCCTTGCGCAAGTTCATCCAGAGATTCAGCCGCGTACACTACAACATCCCAGATGTCCACCCTGCCGCGGTCATCAGCGCGTTCCATCAGAACGTGCGTAACCGCAGGATGCGGGAGGAGATGGCGATGTGCAAGATCAAAGACGTCAGCGAGCTATATGCCCTGGCCGACAAGTGTGCACGTGCTGAGGAAGGAAGGAAACTCCCCGGAGAGAACACTGGAGCAGAAGAATCTGACAGTGAGGATACCGCCCCGGCAAGGAAGAACCGGCGGCGGAGCAACAGGAAGAAGAAGAGCCAAGAAGTACTGGTTGTTGAGCAGTCCGGCGATGAAGGCGCCACCAAGAAGGCCCAGGCTGGTAGCTCCGGCAAGGAGGTTGCCGGATGCACCAACTGCCAGGCTGTGGCGGTCGCCGACAAGCGGGACGGCACCAACAAATAGTACTGCAAGACCCACCGCACCAAGGTCCATGACCTCCAGAGCTGCAAGCAGGTCAAGCGGCTCGTCGAGCTGCAAAAGGCCAAGTATGAGCGACGCGACAAGGAGAAAGCCCGGGGAGGTGGCGGAGGATTCGACACGGAGCGCCCCGGCCAGGGAGGACGCCGCCACAAGGACAAGAAGCAGCAAACGGACAGACCTCCCCGTGGCCGCGACAAGAACGAAGACGACGACGAAGACGAAGGCATGGATGACGTCGAGACCAGTGAGCAGGAGTTTCAGAAAGCCACGGAGGTCTTGTGCGTAGATGGCGGTGCTTCCCTGCATACTTCTCACTGCCAGCTCAAGCAGTGGGCGCGGGAAGTCAATGCAGCGGAACCACCCGTCGAGTCACGCAAGCCTCTGAAATGGTCCAACACGCCTATCATCTTCGATATTGAGGACCACCCTGACCGCACAACTGCGATCGGGTGCTTGCCGATGTTGGTCTCACCAACAGTCTGCAACCTCAAGGTCACTAAGATGCTAGTCGACGGCGGGGCCGGCTTGAACCTGATCTCCTCCGCTGTGCTCCAGAAACTCCAAGTCCCCGACAGCGAGCTCGAAGAGACCGGCACGTTCCAAGGAATCAACCCGGGAAGGAGCAAGCCGAAGGGGAAGATAATGTTGCCAGTGACATTTGGCAGCGAGTTGAACTTCAGGACAGAGAGGATCACTTTTGACGTTGCCGATTTTCCATTGCCCTACAATGGAATTCTCGGTCGTCCAGCGCTCGCCAAGTTCATGGCGGCCTCTCACTACGCATACAACATGCTCAAGATGCCAGGCCCGATAAGCGTCATCTCTGTCCCCGGCGACAAGAAGGATGCCCTTATCTGTGCCGACAATATCTACCGGGAAGCAGCAGCCGCAACGGATCACAAGCCACTTGCCGTTGAAGCTCCCGGAGGGAAGAAGAAGACCAAGCCCGGCAAGTGCTCTGGTGCCCACTCCGGCAAGCGCACCTCTTCGGAGTGTTGCGCTACCGTCGAGGACGCGCCATCGAGCTCCACCGGCAAGAGTAAGAAGTCAATGGCAGCCCCGCCAACGACCAAGAAGGTGTCCGCCAAGGAGGGCGGCACTGGTGGTACCTTCACCATCAGTGCCACTCTCAACCCCAAATAGGAAAGCGCGCTCGTTGCTTTCCTGTGGGCGAATGTCGATGTGTTTGCCTGGCAACCATCTGACATCCCCGGCGTTCCAAGGAAAGTGATTGAGCACCACCTCGCCGTCTGTCCTCATGCACGGCCCGTCAAGCAGAAAGTCAGGAAGCAAGCGGTGGAGCGCCAAGAGTTCATCGCAGAAGAGATCAAGCAGTTGGAAGCAGCAGGCCTTGTCAGAGGTGTGCTCCATCCGACGTGGTTGGCCAATCCTGTTGTCGTGCGCAAAGCAAATGGGAAATGGAGGCTTTGCATCGACTTTACTGATGTTTACAAAGCTTGTCCCAAAGATCCCTTTCCCTTGCCGCGCATTGACCAGATTGTTGACTCCATGACCGGATGTGACCTGCTTTCATTTCTTGACGCATACTCAGGATACCATCAGATCTTCATGGCTGAAGAAGATGAGGAAAAGACCGCATTCATCACTCCATGTGGCACGTACTGTTTCGTACGGATGCCTTTCGGTTTGAAGAATGCTGGTTCAACGTTTGCGAGGGTTGTCCATACCGCTTTTGAGCCGCAAATCCACAGAAATGTGGAAGCCTACATGGATGACATAGTGGTCAAGAGCAGGAACAGGGCAACCCTGATTCAAGATTTAGAAGAGACCTTTATGAACCTGCGCAAGATTAGCCTCAAGCTCAACCCCGAGAAGTGCGTGTTTGGAGTCCCTTCCGGCAAGCTTATCGGGTTCCTCGTTTCTCAGCGAGGAATCGAAGCCAATCCAGACAAAATCAAGGCCATAGAGCAAATTGAAGCACCAACACGCGTCAAGGATGTACGAAGGCTTGCCGGCTGCGTCGCGGCTCTCAGCAGGTTTATTTCCAAGTTTGCAGAACGCGCCCTGCCATTTTTCAAAGTTTTGAAAAAGGCGGGTCCAGTGAAATGGACTCCGGAAGTGGAGGTTGCGCTGCAGGACTTGAAGAAATACCTGTCCTCCGCTCCAATACTTGTCGCGCCTAAACCACAAGAGAAGTTGCTGCTGTACCTGGCGGCAACCAATCAAGTGGTTAGTGCTGCGTTAGTAGCGGAGAGGGAGGCAGATGATGAGCTAGCAACCGCGGCAAGCGCGTCCAGCGACAAGCAAGAGGCTTCCCCGACAAGCTCTGGCCCCGACAAGGATGAATCTGCGCAGGAGCGAGTGGAGGTGCAGAAGAAGAGAATGGTGCAGCGCCCAGTTTACTTTGTCAGCTCCCTTCTGCAGGGGGCTAGGTCAAGGTACTCTGGTGTGCAGAAATTGCTTTTCGGCCTTCTCATGGCCTCGAGAAAGCTGCGCCATTACTTCCAAGCACATGAGATTACAGTTGTCACCCGCTTTCCGCTGAAGAGGATACTGCAGAATCCAGAAGCAACAGGCAGGATTGTCGAGTGGGCACTGGAACTGTCAAGCTTCGGTCTCAAATTCGAGAGCACTTCAACTATCCAAAGAAGAGCATTGGCGGAGTTCATAGCAGAGTGGACACCGACACCAGACGAAGAGATCCCAGAGACGAGCATCCCCGTCAAAGAAGCAAGCAAAGAGTGGCTGATGTATTTTGATGGTGCCTTCTCGCTGCAAGGCGCCGGTGCTGGCGCGTTGCTTATCGCGCCCACCGGAGAGCATCTCAAGTACATAGTCCAGATGCACTTCCCCAAGGAGCAAGCAACCAACAATACTGCAGAGTATGAAGGTTTGCTTGCCGGTCTCAGGATCGTGGCAGAACTTGGGATCAAGAAGCTCATTGTCAGGGGTGACTCGCAGCTTGTCGTCCGCCAAGTCAACAAAGATTACCAGAGTCCGTTGATGGAAGCGTACGTTGATGAAGTGAGGAAGCTATAAGAGCACTTTGACGGCCTGCAAATGGAACACATTCCAAGAGCTGAGAACGACATTGCTGATGGCCTGTCAAAGTGCGCAGCACTTAAGTTACCTGTGGAGCCAGCAACCTTTATGCTCAAGCTGACTCAGCCATCCGTAACACCATCAACCGGACAGAGCAAGAAGAGGAAGTTGGTCTCCGGCGACTATCTTCCGGCAGAGCTACCCGGAGCCGCCGCCAAGAAGGTCCCCAAGATCGACGCCAAGAGTGCTGAGGAGCAGTCTGCTCCGGCAAACCCCAGGGTTTGTTCCGTAGAAGCAGGCGCTCCCGACAAGTTTTGCTCCAGCAAGCTTGCCGGGGAACATCAAGCTCCGGCTGAGCCCCAGATCCTCGCCGTAGAAGCGGACGTTCCCGCAGCAGCAGATGTGCCTTCAGTCCTTGTTGTCGAGCCACAGGCTCCAGCATGGGCGCAGCGGACTGTCCGTTTCCTCCAGAACGGAGAACTTCCCGAAGAACAAGAAGAAGCGGAAAGAGTAGCCCGGCGCTCAAGTATGTACTAGTTCGTCGACAACACACTGTACAGAAGAGGGCGCAACGGTGTGAAATTGAAGTGTATTCCCCGAGAAGACGGACAAAAGCTGTTGGCAGAGATACATGGAGGCATATGTGGTCACCACATTGGCGCAAGAGCACTTGCCGGCAAAGCGTTCCAGCAAGGTTTCTTCTGGACGACAGCCCTCAAGGATGCAACTGCACAAGTAACCAAGTGTGAAGCGTGCCAGTTCCATTCCAACCAGATACACCAGCCAGCTCAAGCTCTCCAGACGATCCCTTTATCCTGGCCATTTTTGGTCTGGGGGCTCGACATCCTCGGCCCCTTCCCCCGAGTTGTCGAGGGCTTTGAGTACTTGTACGTCGCAATCGACAAGTTCACAAAGTGGTCGGAAGTGGAACCAGTGAGGAAGGTGACAGCACAGTCAGCAGTCAAGTTCTTCAGGTCGATTGTTTGCCGCTTCGGGATCCCCAACAGGATCATCACCGACAACGGTACGCAATTCACGAGCCGCGCCTTCATGCAATACGTCCAAGATCTCGGCGCCAAGGTTTGCTTCACTTCTGTTGCTCATCCCAAGAGCAACGGTCAAGCGGAGAGGGCCAATGCCGAAGTGCTGCGCGGGCTCAAGACCAGAACTTTCGACAGGCTGCACAAGTGTGGAAGAAACTGGATCGAGGAGCTGCCGGTGGCTCTTTGGTCGATCAGAATGACGCCAAATCGAGCCACTGGCCAGACACCATTTGCTCTAGTCTATGGAGCAGAAGCAGTTACCCCCACGGAACTCGTATACGGGTCACCTCGAGTGCTCTCTTATGATGAGCTTGAGCAAGAGCGGCTGCGTGAAGATGACGCGCTGCTCCTTGAGGAAGATCGTCTTTAGGCTGCTGTGCGAGCCACTCGCTACCAGCAAGCTTTGCATCGCTACCATAGCCGCAAAGTTAAAGCCAGAAGCTTCGAGGAAGGCGACCT
Source organism: Aegilops umbellulata (assembly GCA_032464435.1). Lineage (NCBI taxonomy): Eukaryota > Viridiplantae > Streptophyta > Magnoliopsida > Poales > Poaceae > Aegilops > Aegilops umbellulata. The sequence goes on along the minus strand of CP136058.1, from coordinate 149,575,593 downwards.
TGTTCTTCGGCGCGCTCCGTCCGCCAAGAATCACAACAAGTTGACGCCAAAGTGGGAAGGCCCTTACCGGGTGAGACGAGTCACGAGGCCCGGCGCTGTCCGCCTTGAGACCGAAGATGGCACTCCGGTGAGCAACTCCTGGAATATTGAGCATCTTCGTAAGTTTCACCCGTAAGGCGCGGTTCTCGGACCCTATCCGGCAACCACCCTTTTGTACAAGTCTTGCCGCTGTTTCATGTAATCCTTTGTACAAAGCCAGGCGCAGACCCTGAGCAGCAGTAAATGAAGCGCTGGCGCCCTAAGTTTTAGCATGCATGCTGAGTCGAGTCTCGTCCTTGGTTAGGGTTGATAGTGCCTAACAGCTGCTAACCCCTAGCTTAGAGGTCGAGTCTGCGTCCTTTTTTCCTGTTCTTTCGTTTCCCTTGGTTCGCAGGGTTTTGCATATCCTGGCCAGACCGCTTAAGGACGAAGAAGAGAAGAAGGGCGGACCAGCATCTGGTCCCCGGCAAACCAGTGTTGCCGGGGGCTGCAAGTACAAAGATTCGCCCGTGGCAAGCCAAAGTTGCCGGGGGCTGCAATCCCAGATAAGTTTTTCATCCCTTGTCATGCATTCTCTTATGGACTAAGGAATGCGAAAACCTTGTTTCTTCCTAAAAAGCTACTGTGCTCCCTTAACTCTGGGCCCCAGAGCGCGTTCCTGGGGCCAGTTTTGGTAGTAGACGCGGCGGCAAAGGGACGGAATGAGGAGCCCGAACCCGCCTCATCCCTACCTCCGCCAAAGGCGTGAGAAAGGTCGAGTGGCGCGGGAAGACGGCAGGGCCTGTTGCCGGGCAAAGAAGTGTCTGTCTTAACGATATAAAGGATTCGCTCCTTGGCGTGGGTTTTACCCGCGGGACAAATGGCCCGGCAAACATCCCCTTTTCATTAAAAAAACATTCCGCTCAGGTATAGTTCAGAGAGAATGAAAAACATGAGAGATGGGATTACAAGCTTTAAATGCAACTAAAGCCCGAGGGCTTACGAGTTAAAAAGAGATAAGGTGCCCGTAATCCCTTTCTTGTCTCTCTCCTCAGGAGGTAGGACAAGGAGGCGAGATGGGCAAAAGGGGCGCCTAGGCAAGCTACGGGTGGCAGAAGACACCAAGAGAACACCCCGGGGGCCATCTGAAAGCTGGATGGTGACGGCGGTGCCAGAAGCAGGGCTCGACGAGGCGGCAGGACGTCAGCACGCTGTCGAGGGCGCCGTGCCCCCGTACTCCGAGTTGACGGCTTTGCCGCCCGCCCTCTTCCTCTTCTGCAGCCTCCCTACGCCAGCCGCCAAGGAAGACGACCCCGAGAAGCTCAAGGAGCCGGCGACACGGATGATGGGGTCGCCGGTGCCACACGGAGCCGCGACCGGCGCCTAGTCGGACCCGTCATCCCGACGACTGCTACCCTCGTCGTCGCTGTCGCTCCCCTCCTCGTCGCTCTCGCTCGAGGAGGAGCCTTCGCTGTCGGAGGAGCTATCCACGTAGCACCGGGCCCGGGTCCCGTAGCACCCGAAGACCTTGACGGAGAGGAGATCGCCCTCCATCAACTTAAAATGGAGGGTGAACCCCTCCATCAAGCTGTGGATACGGGCAAACGTCTTCCACCCTCGACCAGGATACATCACGCTGGGGGCTGGGGACTCAACGTGGACCCGCGTGCCGCTGATCCCGCAGCCCCTCATGCGCAGTCTTAGCGTCTCGGGTTGTTCCATCACCATCACGCTTGCGAAGGGAGCCGGGAGACGGAGGCGACGACGAGGCGCCCGGCGCAGCCTGACGAAGAACTCGCAAGGGTCGTCCCTGATGTGGACCGCCGTGAGAAGAGGAGCCGCTGGCGGAGGCGAGGCTGGCGCGTCGCCCCGTCCGGCTCGTCCCCAAGCGCCTCGGCCTCGTCCACGACCTCGCCCCCTCCCCCTTCCCCTTATGGTTGGCTCTGCCACCGCGGGTGCAACGGGAGGAGGGGAGCATTGCCTAGCGGCGACCCTCGCCGCCACCGATGAAGGACCAGGGTTCCCTTTCTCCATGGCGAATGGAGAGAGGGGATCAGAAGATGAAGGGAAGAAAATATGAAGGAGTGTGGATTTCCGTCGCCCCCTCTTGCTCTTTATAAAGGAGTAGGGTGGGGGCTCGGCCGCCCCGCTCAGCCAATCAAGACGCAGGAAGAGCAGGCGACTGGGACCGGCCTGCTGCCTCAACCCGCGACGGCCCGGTTTCCTGCCTCCACCGTCCGCAACTCCAGGTGCATGGAAGCCGTTTGGCTGGCGTGCAAGACCAAGGTGACGGATGAGGCGACCTCCCCCCGCCCCGTGATCGTGGGGAGCGGACGCCTCGGAAACCGTGCCTCGGCCCCGTCCAGCAAACGAGCCACGCCTCCACGCCTCCCTCCACTTATGGAGATGGCGCGAACCGCCCCCCCTTTTTCCTGCGACGTGACGCATGCCTGCGGGGATCAGCCCCGCGCACGTCGCCCACGTCACGCACACCTCTCCCCATGATATCGCGTTCGACGCGTGCCGTTCGGGGAGGACGTGGTGGATGCAAAAGAAGATGCAGCGTGACCCAGGCCGCGCGTGCCCGTGCACTGTTTTGGGCCTGGCCCAACAGCGCTCGGCACCGTGTATGGCCCACGCCCGGGGGCTCCTGTCGTTGTACTAAAGTAGGGGTACCTTAGTACCCCGAACTTGTGCACGGGCAGTCGTAGCACCCCGCGGCAAGGCTTGCCAGGTGATCGCCAAAACTCTCCATGGTCCCTTTTTGGGCCATCCAAGAACAAAGTATTTGAGCCAAGGCCCCGGCAGGAGGAGCTTGCCGGGAAGGCCACCCGAAGAGAGCAAGGCCCCGGCATGAGGAGCTTGCCGGGACGGCCGCTCGAAGCACAAGGCCCCGGCAAGAGGAGCTTGCCGGGAAGGCCGACCAGGGCACGACAAGAGACTTGCTGCGACGTGGCACGCGTCCCGGCAAGGACCGATGAGCAACAAGCTCCCGGGCGCGACAAGGCATCAACCGCGGCAAGGCGCTTGCCGCGGCAAGTCACCACCCCGCCCCTGCGTTCCAGCTCATCCACCAACGTGTTGCTCTGGGGCCGTTCCAGGCGTACGTGGCGAAAGGCTGCGCAGCCAGGGGCATGCGGTGGCGAAGCAACGCTGACAGGATAGCCGTCGTGGCAAACGGTGGCGCCCCTGACGGTCCCTCTTCTGCACTGTTTGGGTGACCTAGACGAGCATTTAATGCCCTTGTCCCCTACCGTCAGAGTTAGGTATGATAGCACTGTGCAAACAGCTGTACCCAATACAGCGTTTTCCAGTTTTACCCCCGCCTACGTTGCCAGCTGTGGGTAACCCCTTGCGCATATAAAAGGAGGCCCCATGCGCAACGTAGAAGGGGAGGGGGAGAAAGGAGGAAGGAGGGAGGAGGCCACTCACGCTCGGTCTGATTAGCTGCCTGAGTGTACTGTAGCACTCAGCGCTCCCAAACAAGAACACAATACAAACCACAAAGCAGCAGTAGGGTTTTACGCGTCCGTGCGGCCCGAAGCTGGGTAAACCCCTTGTGTGCATCGCCTCGATCCGCTCTTCGCGCGACCTCCGTCCCCCGCCGAACCAGAAAGTGGCTCGGTCCCCATAGGTGTTGGTGGAGGCAGATTTCCCCCGACACCAGCTGCCCTCGTGAGCAGGCTATCCTCATCTGCTCGCCCTCCCAAACCCCGCTAACCTCCACCACGTCGCCCTGCTGCAACAGAACGGCGGTTCACTGGCGTCCTTATCCACGGCCGCGGAACCTATCTTGATGCGCTATATATGGAGACTCTCGAGTTTATCCAAGCACTCAGGCGACCTCAGGCTACCCCCATAGAGCCCCCACAACCAGTAATCGTCGGGGGGAAGCCGTCTTCCCCGTCTCTGGCCAGTTCGGCCGCCGCCAATTTCCAGCTCCGTTCGTCACGAGCAGGCCCTCTCCCACCTTTCCAGCACCACCATCCTCCTCCCCTCGACCGTGCGGAGCTGCCCAGCCTCTCAAAGACGGTCAAGAACCACCGTAGCTCAGACCCCCAAATCCACCCAAAGCCACCTCCGCCACGGAGCTCGCCGCCGGCGACTCCCTCTGTCTCCGCCAGCCTTTCGACCACCGGGAGGACAGCCCTGGTCTGGCGGATCCATCCCTGTCCTTGGATCCCCGTGGGGAGCCGCCGTTCGTCGACGGACATCGCCGGAGCCCCGCCTCGCTCGGACAGAGGAGGAAGAAGAGCGCGGGCGACTGGTCAAACCTGACTAGTGGGCCCAAGGACCCACTGTCAGTGACCCCCGAGCCGGCCCGTGTGGTTAAGTGGAAGCGTAAAAAACCCAAAGTACGTCTCCTCTGCTTCGAAAACGTATTCTCCCCAAAACGTTTTCTTTTTCTGGTTTTTACTAAAAACAGAATATTGACTAAACTTTGACTGGCTATAACTTTTTAAATATAAGTCCAAATGACTTGATTCTTTCTCTGTTGTTTCCCAAATATTGTCTAGTTTATTTTCATATTTATTTGAAAATTTTCCAAACAACTTTTTTGTACTGTTTTGAAAGTATGTGTTAATTTAAATTTATTTAAAATAGGATTATGGAGAGGGAGAAGAAAACTTTCAAAAGCTTTGAATGCAAGCATTCTGAACCCTGGCATAATATTGTCTTGTGTTGTTGATACGGTTGCAACCGCACCCTGTCTCAGAGATTTCGTTATTTTATGCGATGATACGATCATACTCATAAGTGCGTATTGATGATTCCATGTTGTTGGTATTTGATAAGTTTGTGATAGCAATCACCCTCATATGTCTCTCATGCCTACCGGGAAGGATCTGGGAAAGTCTCTGTCTTGGGTAGACACGAGCTTGTCCCTAACCCCTCGTCGAGACGGTTATGTCCGGTGGGGCATGGGGAGGTATGATGAGTGGTGGTTCTGTCTGATGGATGTGAAATATGTTTCTTGAGCTAACCATGCAGGAAATGCTTTAACCTCCTAAGTCGACCATAGATCGAGTCTTGTACCAATAACTCCCATACTTGTTTCATACTACCACTTGCCCCTGCCACAGGTAGGGTACGGTTCAGTAAATTGTCAACCCCTGTCCTAGCACACACCATACAGAGAGGCCATGGTGGACGATACCGGCTGCATCCGGTAGGCATGCCACTTGGTCCGGGGGCATGGGTGTTTTCGGTTGGGACCGAGAGGGGGGCACCCCTTAGAGCACGCGATATGAGTTTGATCCCATGCTAAGCGAGGTTGTAGCCTCCCCACTTAGAGTTTTGCTTGACAGGTGTCATGGGTGATTCCAGACACCGGTAAGTTAGGCTGGTGTGTGCGGTCAAGTGTGTTTTCAAATGAAAGACTGTAGACAGAATTAGTCCTGATGGACTCAAGGAATCCGTTGCTAGTGGGTAAAGAGTACACCCTCTGTAGAGATATTATATCTATTCGAATAGCCGTGTCCATGGTTAAGGACTACAGTCTGGGATGGGTCAAGTTTCGGTCTTAGTGTCGGTCTTCGGAGGAGAAACTACTAAACCAAGAACATTCATTATGACCTGTGATATATGATGATTATGATTATTATTATTATTGTGGACTAACCATTTGTATTATTTATATTAATGAGTATCCCTGGGACGGTTCTACCTCCTGGATATTCAATGTGATTACTCTTTATAAGGCCTGTATGTGGCGTCGCTGACACGCCCAGCTGTGGTATGCTTGTTATTCATTTACTTTATAAAGCCCTTTATGTGGTGTCGCTGAGACGCCCGACTGTGGCAATGCTTGTTATTTATTTTACTTTATAAGCCCTTTATGTGGTGTCGCACAGACGCCCGACTGTGGCATGTTTTCTTCTTATTTTCTTTATAAGCCCTTTATGTGAAGTCGCTCAGACGCCCGACTGAGGCATGCCTTATATTATTATCCTTTCGAGGCGTCACTTCAAACACTTGATCAGTGCATTCTATTTCTACTCTCTGATTGCATATTCATATTTGACATGAATAACCTGCTTGCATGCATCATGATTTTATTTTATGACTGACGTTGTGATCTTAGAGAATTTCAGAGCCTGTTTATCATTTGTTATATTATACCTGTGTTCATAATGTTTGCGAGTACATTCAAAGTACTCACTGGCTTGTCCCTGGCTATTGTCTTGGCCAGATTTGTTGCGTGGAGAGGAAAGTTGCGATGACAGCCCCGGAACCTACGCAATGGTGATAGCAGCCTCGCGAAGATAGGAGTTATCCAGGTCGGCTGTTCCTGTGGGAAATGGAGTCCCATAGACGTTGATGATCCGCAAACCGCTTCCGCCATCAACCACTAGAAGCCATTTGCTGTACTCATAGGATAGAATGGTCTTGTACTACATATGATGTACTTTTCTTGGAGTTTCTGTTTCAAGTTGGTGCCTCATCAGCTAACAGTAATCCTGGGGCTTGTGAGCACAATGGCCATTTTCTGGGAAATTGACATCCCGAAATCCGGTCCTGACAAAATCTCCCACTCATTGTCAAACCAAGTAAGGATCTCCTTCAACCTGGCTAACTTTGCCTGGTCGCTGCCGGTGATCTGCCTGATTTGCTCCTGCATCCTCTCCATAAATGTCCTTCGGAGTGGTCTGGTGCTAGCTTTGGAAGATGGGAGGAGAGACGGTGGTCTTGCAATAGAGAATAGGGAGAGGCGAGACGGTGGTTTTTGAATGGAAATTATGGAGAGGAGAGGAGGTGGTTTTGCAATGGAGAAGAGGGAGAGGCGACACGGTGGTTTTGGAATGGAGATGATGGAGAGGAGAGGAGGTGGTTTTGCAATGGAGAAGAGGGAGAGGCGAGACGATGGTTTTTGAATGGAGATGATGGAGAGGCGAGGAGGTGGTTTTGCAATGGAGAAGAGGGAGAGGAGCGTGCGGCAGCGATTTAGGATTGGACGAGAGGGCCAGCGCGCTGTGACTGGATCAAAATAAAAATCAATTTACCCTTCAATTAAGAAAGCGACCCCACATTAACTAGTATCCCTTTTATTCTGGGTAATAATTGACCATGATTTTTGCAAATTAAATATATGTTGTACGTTGCAAAAATAATATAATTTGAAAGTACATTCAGATACGAACCAAACGATACAATTTTTGGTGACATGCATTCACATTTTGCTTGTCAAATACAGTACGTTGTCAAACTTTGACCCAAGATATGCAAAACAAAAAATACTTCCAAGACTAGCGCCGCTCTTCATATGTTCTCCTCTTAAACCACCATTGCTCCTCTCCTGTTCCAATCTAAATCCAACGCCGCCCCTCTCCTCTGCCATTTCAAAACCACCACCCCTCCTCTCCTATTCCAATCCAAAACCAGCATCGCTCCTCTCTTGTTCTAATCCAAAACCAGCGATGCTCCTCTCCTCTTCCATTCAAAAATCACCGCGAGCGAGTGAAGGTGCTGTGGGGAAGTAGATCAATGGAGGAGTACAACCGATACGTGAGGATCGCAGACGGCGACCATGTGAAGCTAGCTAGGATGTTGGAGATACAGTCTTGGTTTGACAACAAGGACCAACTAGCGGCTACCGCGACATCCATGGCCAAATATCGGCAACAGAGTGAAAAGGCGGCGATACTCCCAGAGGGAGTCGCGTGGGAGTACATAGAGCTGCTTCTCTGGGCCATGGAGCAAACAGATTCACCGAATCCGATCGTGAGGGAGCGGTGGTGGGAGTATCGATCCCAGATGGAGCATCCACTAGAGATTGAAGGATCGAGCATCTACAGGGTGCCGTTTGTGAGGGTGTCATGCCAGAGTGAGCCGATGGAGTCTTCGCCGACCGAACCCAACTGCAAGAGGAGAAAAATAGTTGGCCCGACGATGCTTCCCCACCATCCTCTCCCTCGCCGTTCACATCGTCTTCCAGGGCGGCTGTCTACCACCGAGGAATAGGAGGGATTCCCCACCCAGACCAATAGTTGGGCAGGTTGTGAATTGTCAGGAGGAGCTTAGGGTTGTTGGTATTTGCAGGTTGTGAATTGTGTTTTGTGTTGTGTATTTTGAGAGTACTTTCAGATATGAATGTCTTTTGAATTTCAAATTTGCAATATTGAGCATATGAAGTATTTTATGAATTCTAGAGATCTATTTTTAGCACTTAAAAGAATGTAGTTTCATAGGAGTATAAAAGTGCAGACAATGTGATTCTTAGAGAAGGAACTGCAAGTTTCAGTTTCAGATAAGAAAGTCCAAGTTTAGTTTCAGATAAGAAACTGCAACTTTCAGAGGCAGAGCATTTATATTAACACGGCCTTTTCAAACAGTGTTAACATCATGTTGTAAGTTTTATTCATGGTCGAAACTGGAACTACCAGCCAGTAAACATCATGCTGATCAACATTCATGCATAGCACATCTTCATGTGATGCACAGTCAAAAAGATATGCTTTTTTCAAAATGCCCACACAATGTCGAGTGTGCAAAAAACAGAGAAAACGAGGGACGGAGTTTTGGAAAGTGTTGGACGTGGTGTGCGTAGATGACAATTGGGACCCACATGTCAATAAAGGCAGAGGCAAAAAATTTGGAGATATTTTATCTGCACAGGTGGAATCGAACCCGGGCGGAACAGCTGTCGGGTAGTGTCACTCGGCCACTAGGCTAGTTCAGTTGTTTCGTTACTAATAAGGCACTTCCTCAAGTGGTCGGATCTCCTCCTGCGCCTTTGTGCGCTCGCCGCGACGCCGCTGTATGCCATTGTGAACATGCTGAACAAACGAGAGGAATCTAGAGAGGATTGTACGTGGAGAGGCGGACAGTCGGGACCCAACAGGTCTATGGCCGTACGCAAGCAATTGCCTCATTTAAAAAATACTTCCTCCTAATGCTATACCGACGTTGGGGCCCACGGGTTTGAGAACATAGTTACATTTTTTTAGGTGCTTCAACGTAGTTACTATAGGAGATAAATTCACAATGAAGCCGGGGAGGTGACAGGTATCAGCTGGGTTTTGGGCTGCCCCATCTAGGCTTTATTTTTTAACATGCGTAGCCCATGACCTTGGATGGGAGGTCCATAGGCCTGCTTGTATTTTCTTGAGGGCCGTCATGTATCGACCGGCCTATGGACCTCCCATCCGAGGTTTTATTTTTCCTGAAACATCGGCAGCCTAATTTATGTTTTTTCGAACAAAACGCAGAGGTCTGTTCTATTTTCTATATAAGAATAGGAACGCCTAGTCCAACTTATGTTTCCCTGCTAACTATATTATATATATTGAAATTATTTTATATGTTATTATATATTATTGTTATTGTCATCATACATTTAACAGATACTTACATATGTAAGAAAACAATATCCCACATCTTATTAACTTATAAAAATAATTTCTTAACAGTAAAATCCTGGATTTTTTTGGAAACAAAAATTGTAAGTGCATCTAGTGCCCCTTAGTGATTTTGGTGTATTGAAGACTTATAGGTTAAGGGACTAATGCGTTTGTGAGTGTACACATGTCTATAAGTCTATGAGGAGTTTGATATTTACAGAGAAAGTCGACCCCTAAAAATGAAGTTCTTCGATTGAAGACTTTGATATTCTGAAGACTTTCTGAAGACTTTGAAAGTGAATAAATTGTTGTAACCTTGAAGACTTGGTATTCATTTGAGGAACATGAAGCGTGAAGACTTTTGTTTTAGTAGTTTCATTTTCTCTTTCTTGAGTCATAGGAAACATCGTACTGTTAAACGGGGTCGAGGAAATACTAAGGAAAAATTTCCATGTGATGCTCAACTCAAATCCTACACCTCACAATCCCTTCGAGTGAAGCCATTGGAAATCTCATACAGTTCAGTCAATTTCTACAGTGACAGAGACGAAGTTCTTCTGGTCTCTGAGGAATTTTTTCTGACTGAGGAGTTAGGAATTCGCCAGTGCGGATTGCCTACACAGTGAGGAACATGATAGCCCTGAGGAATTTGAACCTCAAATTTCCGACCGTTGTTGTGCTACGCGCTAGCTGTCCCAAAATATCTTATCCACCTAACGGTCATATCATTGAAGGGCATTTATGTCTTATCATGTCGGGCTGCTCCCTGGGCTATAAATAGCCGCCCCCTACAACCACTAGCTGGTTGGCTGCTCTGAGAGAAACTGACACTTGTCATTTGAGAGCATCCCATCCTCCGAGGACTTTGAGTGAAAATCATCAAGTGAGGAAAACCCAAACCTGAACACCTACAAACCCAAAGTGATTGAGCATCACTGAAGAGATTGATCCTGCGTGGATCTGACGCTTGTTACCTTTGAAGACTGTGCTTCTTCCAGATGGTTAGGCGTCATGGTCTAGAGCATCCAAGAGGAATTGTGGATCGCTGAGTGACCGAGTTTGTGAAGGTTCGGAAGTCACCTGAAGACTTACCACGAGTGATTGAGCGAGGACTGTGTGACCTTAGCTCAAGGAGAATACGGCGAGGACTGTGTGTCCTCAGGTTTAAATACCTAGCCGCTCCAACCTGATGTACAACTGAGACAGCAGTTGGAACTGGTCTACCAAATCATTGTCTTCACCAAGCCAACTGGTTCTATTTCCTCAACTCTTTCATTTCCTAGGTATTGTGTTGTGTGCTTGTCATATCTGTTTGAAGACTTTGACTGAAGACTTTCTCAATTTCCTCAGTTCAATTTCTTCAGTCTGTTTGTCTTCATCCTGTGTTATCCTGTGATTACGCTTTGTGTACCCTGCGCTTGTCTTCATTTCATCATGATGACTATGCTTGTCTTAATTTCATCATGATGACTATGCTTGTCTTCTGTTATGTTTACTTCTGAGTACTTATTCCGCTGCAAGTAGTTCTTCGCTAAGGAATTTCCTCACTAGCAAATTCCTCAGTGAAGAATTCATAAAAATCGCCTATTCACCCCCCGTCTAGTCGATATAACGCACTTTCAATTGGTGTGAGAGCAAGGTACTCCCTTGTTCTGTGTGATTTTGGTTTAACCGCCTGGAGTTTTAGTTATGTCGACCGCAAGTATGAAGAAAGTGACATGCCCTATCTTTGACGGTCACGAGTATCCCAAGTGGAAGGCCATGATGAAGAAGCGCCTCATGGCGATGAACAGCGAGCTGTGGACCATCACTGAAATTGGTCTGACCGATCTGTGCAAGATGGCAGAAGCTGATGACATTTGCAAGTACACTCTTCTCAACCTCACGGTGAAGGACGTCATCTCCTCCTGTCTGTCTCGAAATCAGTTCAGGAACATCATGCATATCGATCACGCGAAGCTTATCTGGGACCGTCTCGTTGATGTCTATGAAGGTCATCGAACCTGTCATGATCCTTGGTTTGAGGACTTCAAGGAATCTCTCAAGTCAATGACATTTGAACCAGAATCACCATCCTCCTCACCATGTCTCATGGCAGATGGTGAAAAGGTAACTGAATGCTATCTGTCTGAATGCAGCGATGATGAATCTGGTTATGAATTTGGACCCAGTTATGTCAAACTTGCTTCCCTTGCTGCTAAACAACAAAGAGCTTTGGAAAAGGTTCAAAACATGCTTAGTAAGAGCGACGATATGTTGGGTGAAGAAATGGATCAGTCAAAAGCTTTGGCTGAAAGTCTTCAGAGACTTCATACTAAGTATGACTCCCTTCAAAATCAATATAACACTCTCTTATATGATCATGAGAAGCTTTCTTATGAATTTCTTCAAAGAAAGAAAGATCTTGAGAAGCTAAGAGTGAGTTCTAAAGATCTTCAGAAGGAGCACGATTCATTACTTTCTCGACAAATCAACGCTGCTCAGGAAGAATTTGTTCCTCCATGTTTGAAATGCATTGAACGTGAATCTGCTAATTCTTCACCTGAATGTTCAAATGCTTATAATGTTACAAATTCTTCACCTGCCTCTGCTATCACTAATTCCTCCCCTGAGGACATTGCGAGTATCACTGACGATGCAGGGCTGAAGGAATTGTACATGACAGGCATGTACAAAAGCCTCAAAGGGCATCACACTCTTTATGATGTGCTTAAAAAGCAGATCCTCAACAGGAACCCTAGGAAAGAGGGTATTGCCTTTGAGAGGAAACTCAATGCTGATGGTACATATTGGAAGCCTGAGCAGTACCCCAAAACCTCATGGGTTGCTGCAAAGGGACCTCCAGTTGATCCATCTAATTTATCTGGCTATACATGTGAATCTTCTCATTCTACTTATGAGTCATTTGACTCCAACTATAAACTGTTCAAAAATCAGAACGGTGAAGTATTTGCTATATATGTTGGCACTAACTGCAGGAACGGTTCCCCTATGAAGAAAATATGGGTTCCCAAAAGGTGCCTTGAAAGTCTTCAGGTGAATGTCCTCATGACATCACCTGCGAAGAATAGGAACCCCGGATCAAATTCTTCATATGGACCAAATTCGTCATATGGATCCAAGTCCTCATACGGACCAAATTCCTCACGTGGAGCAAATTCCTCAAAAGGATCAAAGTCCTCATATGAACATTATCGTGCTAACAACTCTGTTTCGCAGGGAAGAGCCAAGGGCTATGAATATGAGCATTATTCTTCTAATCATTATGTTCATAAGTCCTCGAAGAATTTCTCTGCTTATTCATATGCTTACCCTAACCCCTCTTATGTGAAACGAAATGGTTTGGCCTCTATGCCACCATTCTCATATGGAGCTCGCAGAGTGATGAACTCTTTGTCACCCCTTCAGATGTGGGTGGTGAAGAAAAATAACTAATTTCTTCTGCAGGGTCAGGTCTCCAGACATGCTCAAACGTCTGAAGAATTTGCTGGAGACCTGAAAGATGCCTGAAAGGAAGCAGGCTGATCATGAAGAAATGAACTTTCATTTCTCACGTCCTCATACTGCTTTATGTGTCTTACTGCTTGATGAAATTGATCTAATGAATTGTGATGTCATATTCTTTGCTGATGAAGTATATGAAGTTCGTAAGCTGCACTAATTCATCTGTAGGATGATCAACCCAAAGGCACTGAGTGGGTCCTCGATAGTGGATGTACAAATCACATGACTGGTGACAAGAATCTATTGATGGATGCTCCCTTATCATCATCGCATCTGAAGCATATCATCTTCACTGACAAAGGCAAAAGTCAGGTATTGGGTCTAGGTAAGGTTGCGATCACAAAGGATAGACACATGGACAAACTCATGCTTGTTGAGTCCTTAGGATACAACCTTATGTCTGTCTCAATGCTTTGTGATCTTGATATGGTTGTTGTCTTTGGCAAGTATCGTTGTGTTGTGATTATGGAAGCTGACAATTCGAAAGTCTTCGAAGGCTTCAGGAGAGGAGACTTGTATATTGTTGATTTCTCAACAGGTTCACAACCAGCCGTGTGCCTACTTGCAAAAGCTTCACAAGGATGGCTATGGCATCGACGATTTGGTCATGCAGGCATGAGGAATTTGCACACGCTTGTGAAGAAGAAGCATGTCATTGGCATTGAGAATGTCAAATTCCTTAAGGATCACCTATGCGGAGCCTGTGAAGCTGGAAAGATGACCAAGGCCAAGCATCCAGCGGAGACTATCATGACCAGTACTCGTCCATTTGAATTGCTTCACATGGATCTCTTCGGTCCTAATCATTATTCTGCTATTTCAAATGAAGCATCTCAATATGGCTTTGTTATTGTTGATGATTACTCTCGTTACACATGGGTTCACCTTCTTACTTACAAACATGAAGTGCAGGAAGTCTTCAAACGATTTTCCTCGAGGGCTTCAACTAACTTTGGTGTGAAGATCAAGCACATCAGAAATGACAATGGAACTGAGTTCAAGAATTCGGGTCTCGATGACTATCTTGATGAACTTGGTATTACACATGAGTTATCTGCTCCTTATACTCCTCAACAGAATGGTGTCGTGGAGCGCAAGAACAGGACTCTTGCTGAGATGGCTCGCACTATGCTTGATGAGTACAAAACGCCTCGTCGTTTCTGGATTGATGCAATTGATACCGCGTGCCACATCATTAATAGAGTATGTCTTCACAAATTCTTCAAGAAGACTGCCTATGAACTCCTCACTGACAAGAAACCCAATGTGAGTTATTTCAAAGTCTTCGGTGCCAAATGCTAGATTAGAGATCCTCATCACAACTCAAAATTTGCACCGAAAGCACATGAAGGTTTTATGCTTGGTTACAGAAAGGACTCGCACAACTACAGAGTCTTCAAAAACGTTCTTCACAAGGTTGTTGAAACTGTAGATGTGTGGTTCGATGAAACTAATGGCTCGCAAAGAGAGCACCTACCTTCTGTGATAGATGAACCAGCTCCTGAAGATTCTATCAAGTTCAAGGCTACTGAGGATGTCATTCCTACTGAAGAATCTGCTGAAGAATTCATTCCAGAACATGAAGAACGTCGAGCTGATGCACCTGAGGAAAATGCTGAAGAAATTGATGCTGAAGAAGATGCTGATCAAATTCCTCAACGAAAACCAGCTCATCCTCGCGTTGCAAAAGAAGTGCAAGTGGAAAAGATCATCGATGACATTAGAGCACCAGGTCCTCTCACACACTCAAAAGCTTCACATCTATCTAACCTTTGTGGGCAATATGATTTTGTCTCTATCGCAAAGCCCGCTAAGGTAGATGAAGCATTTCTGGAGCCTGAGTGGTTTCATGCCATGCAAGAAGAATTACATCAATTCAAGCTCAATAACGTCTGGGAACTGGTCAAACGTCCAGATCCTCGCAAGCATAATATCATTGGCACAAAATGGATCTATCGCAACATGAAAGATGAAAATGGCCTTGTGGTGAGGATTAAGGCACGACTTGTAGCTCAAGGCTACACACAGGTTGAAGGAATTGATTTTGATGAAACCTTTGCACCTGTTGCTAGACTTGAGGCTATTCGCATATTACTTGCTTATGCTAACCATCATGATATCATCTTATATCAAATGGATGTGAAAAGTGCATTCCTCAATGGCAAGCTTGAGGAAGAAGTATATGTTGCTCAACCCCCAGGTTTTGAAGATCCAAAGAATCCTGACAAAGTCTTCAGACTCAATAAGGCCCTCTATGGCCTCAAGCAGGCCCCTCGGGCGTGGTATGATACTTTGAAGGAATTACTCAGGAAGAATGGCTTCACACCCGGTTCACTCGATCCTACTCTCTTTTTAAAATCTTATGATGGTGAACTGTTTGTGTGCCAAATATATGTTGATGATATAATCTTCGGCTGTACTGACCAACGTTATAGTGATGAATTTGCTTATATGATGAGTCAAGAATATAAAATGTCTATGATGGGAGAGTTGAAATTCTTCTTAGGTCTTCAAATTCGTTAACATCGCAATGGCATATTCATATCACCGGAGAAATACCTCAAGGATGTACTGAGGAAATTCGGCATGCAAGTTTGCAAAGGAGTCAAAATTCCTATGCCCACAAATGGCCATCCGTGCACTGATGAAAATGGTATTCACTTCGATCATAAGGTATACCGCTCCATGATTGGTTCTTTATTGTACTTATGTGCATCTAGGCCAGATATAATGCTTAGTGTTTGCATGTGTTCCTGATTTCAAGCTGCACCGAAGGAATCACACCATAAGGCTGTGAAGCATATTCTTCGATATCTTGCTCACACACCAACACTAGGATTATGGTACCCCAAGGGCTCGGCTTTTGATCTCATTGGATATTCTGACTCTGACTATGCTGGTGATCGTGTGGACCGCAAGTCAACATCTGGTACATGTCATTTCCTCGGACGATCCTTGGTCTGTTGGTCCTCAAAGAAACAGAACTGCGTATAGCTGAGTACATTGCTGCTGGTTCTTGCTGTGCTCAACTGTTATGGATGATGCAAACTCTCAAGGACTATGGTGTCAACTAAAGAATGTGCCTCTCCTCTGTGACAATGAGAGTGCCATCAAGATTGCTCACAACCCAGTTGAGCACTCGAAGACAAAGCACATTCAGATTCGTCATCATTTTCTTCGTGATCATGTGTTGAAGGGCGACATTTCTATTGAGCATGTGAAGACTAAAGAACAACTAGCCGATATCTTCACATAGTCCTTGGATGAAAAGAGATTTAGCAAGTTGCGGTGTGAGCTAAATATCTTAGAATCTTCGAATGTTCTTTGAAAAGGACACTCATCCTAACATTTATGCAAAATTGATGACTTAGATGTGCAACACATGAAGAAACGTTTTTCTTCAATCAATGAAGAATAACACTCTTAGTGTGAAGAAATCGATGAAGAATTTGATTCTCACAACCCTACGACAATTGTACACGGTGTATGAAATCATCATTCTTATACGGTGGGTCACGCCACCACAAAAAGTTGAAAATCTTCAATTTGAGTTTTTCCTCAGTTTTGAAATTCCTCAGTTGTTCAAATTCTTCAACTTTGCAAAATCTTCACTTGTTCCGTTGTTTTTCTTCATTGGCTATATATATATATATATATGAGTTTATGTCCTCTACAGCATTCACTTATGGCTATTTCTTCAAGTTGGTTTTTCTGCTAAGTGAATGTGATCGGACCCTTCCCCCTCTATGCTATACTCAATCCGATCTATTCACAAATTCCTCATGTGCGTTCTATTTGAAACTCGTTCAAAATCTTCACCGTGTCCTTGTTAGCTGAAGAAATTGAGCATGGAACTTTAAAACTAATCTTATCCAAATTTTTGGTTTTGCCGCTCAAACCGTTCCGCACCCCATGATATACTATTCTATTCACCCACGATCTTACACGATCTCCACTTCTCAGTACGTGGGTGACACATGTCATGCGAAGGAGAAGGGTCAGGGGCACGTTTGTCCTAAATCTTCGGGCGAACAGTTTTTCACCGTGGCTATAAATACCCCCTCTCCCCTTCCTCACTTCCTTTACTCCGCTCGAACTCTCTCTCCCACTCGAGCTTCTCAAACCCTAGCGCCGCTGCTACTCCATCGTCATCGGTGAGGAAGAGCTTCACTGCCTCGACCTCGTCGCCGTCGTACTCGCGCCGACTGTAGAAATCTTCACTCCACCGCCGTCGTAGCTGTCTTCCTCCGCCAAGTTAGGGCGTGGAAGATCTACACAGACGAACTTCATTTCTCCACCTCACTGTTCGTCGTGTTCTTCATCCAGGGTAATTAAAAGTTACTTTTACTACCCTCTTTGATTCATATGATTTCTTCAAAATCTTCAAACATGTTTTATTCTTCAAATCCTCACACACAAAACAACTCACTAATCATCTGTTCTTGACTCGTTTATCTAAGCATCATTTCTTTCAAGATTCCTCAATTGTGTGGATCTTCGGTCTATACAACTCTGGAACCTAAGACAAAAACTGCTTAGTGAAATTCTTCAAGACTCATCTGGTCAAATTCCTCAAACTTGTTCTTTTTGAAAAACCTTCTGAGAACGCATATGACCTCTCCAAATTCCTCGCAACTATACTCTGTTCACAGTTACTCATGTCCGCTGCTGAATCACTAGGTTCTCATCAACTTAACTCATTTTGCAGCGTTCCTCGAAGAAAAATTACATACTTCTTCAGAGAATTCAATTGTTCAAATTCCTCAACTGAAGAATATGGCAGACGGTAAGAAGCCGCAGAAAGCAGGAAAGAAGCCTGAGGTCATGAATGCTTTTGAAATCCTTGATGACATTTACAAAGAGTATTGCACACCTGATGAGGCCAAGTTTGGCAAGGAAAACAAAAATCAGCACAAGGTGCGCATCCAGAGGATTGAAAGGAGATGGGCAAGAGAATGGAGGGAGTACAGGTATGTAACTCCAAAGTATATGAAGAAATTTGCACTCAATCCTTCATGCCCAAGAGCTCCGTTGGCACCTGGCCAAGAAGCAGACCCCACCAGCATCAAACGCGGTGAGGACTTTCCTAAAGAATGGGCCAAGCGCCAAGCCAAATTGGCTAAACAAGCAAAAGAAGCAGTGAGGAAGTTCAATGAAGACTCTGCTGCTGCTATTGCCACTAAGGCCTCTGTCAAGCCTAGGAAATCAATGGCAAAGAAGCTTGCACGCAAGCCAAGTGCTTCACCAACAGTGCCCTCACGGCCAAGTTCCCTAGCTATGCCCTCACGACCAGAATCTTCAAAGTCCTCAAGGCCAATTCCTCATGCTGCTCCTGCTCCTCCAAAAGCCTCAGCTGTTCCGACTAAGTCCTCAGCACCTGTGCATCTGGCCACATGCCAAAGGACGGCAGACATCTCTATTGCCTCAGGTGTCTCAGCAAGTTCCTCACCTGCACCAAATTCTTCATCAGGCCCCACTCTGCTGAAGACAAAGGCAACTGCTGGACGAGGTCCTCCCCAAGTCCTAAGAAGAAGCAAGTCGCGTTCCAAGTGCCGTCTGAAGAAGATGAAGCTGATGATGATGAACTTGCAGAAATCATCAGAGACAGACAAATCAGGGCCGCTAGAGCCAAAGGCACAAATGTGCCACTGCTTTTGGATCCGAGGCTGATCCTAGATTACATTGATCTCTGGCACAAGGACCCAAAGTCTCCTATGCCAGATTTCAAGTTGACACCTGGTCAAAAATCACATGGTGAGTCATTTCATCCAAGAGGAGAAATGGAACTATGAGCAGGCCAGGCAGATCAAGAAAGCACAGTACAAGAAGGAGAAGTATTTGAAGACTAACATTGTCTATATGACAACTGATGAACTTATCAAAATCCAGTCTGAAATCAAAACCCTCAGCGATAGCTTCAATGCCTACTATGCTGATTGGCAAGGAGCCAAAGTCAGGTTTGTCAAACTGACTGAGAAGTTCACCAATGTTGCAGCCCCATCGCAACAAGAAGTTCCTCAAGCTCAAGTTTCTGCTCAGCAAACTGAAGAACATGCCAGCACCGCTGATGACTTTTAGGCTGCTGAAGAAAATGCTAGTTCCAGGGCTGATGACTCCATTCCAGCCGCTGAAGAAATTTCTAGGGCATCCACTAGTGATGCGACTGAAGAAACTGAAGAAGTCAGGGCAACTGAATCAGTTGCACTTGAAGAAAATCAACCAGATTCCTCAGCTCCTCCTGCGCCTACACCAACTCCAATCCTTCCATCTACATCAGATGTGAAGAAGACCAAGGCTGCAGAGCGTGCTGCAGTGAAGAAAAGGAAAGCATCAGCTAATTCAGATTCTTCAGCTCCGAAGAAAATGAAGCCTATGACGAGTTCATTTGCTAATTCAATCGATGATGTTCCAATCTCTACCATGCCATCAAAGGACCTTGTTCCTTTTGGTGAAGAATATGAGATCCCTAGCGGATCTGATGAAGAAAATCATTCTGCTGCTTCGTCAGAGCAGATTGATGAGGAAATTGAAGTGGATGTGATCCCTTCTATACCTGTTGTATCCTCGCCAATGCCTCAGTTCACAGCTGAAGAGGCTGACGTTAAAGAATTGGAAGATAAAGACGTGGATATTGGAAGTACTACACCAGTGATGAACGATGACTTTTGGGAAAGTCAGCACCCCAATTCTCCACTCTTCCCCCCTCTACAACAAATACCTCAGTCCCCTGCACCAACTGTTCAATGGGATCTGAAGAAACTCACCCCACCTCGTCTGTGCATGAAGAAATTCCAGCCACTAGTGCTGAAGAAACTGCTGCTGCTGATCATATGATAACGCAGACTACAACTGAAGAGGATCCAGAAATTCCTCAGACTGATGAACCTGATATTGCGATTCCTGAGGTTGTGATGCAACTCACTGACACTCCTCTGCCCAAACCAAAGGATCCATTCTCACGCAAGCAAAAGTTCAAGGCTGAAGATTTCTTTGGCGAGCATGTATTCTTCACTGACTACAACCCGTATGATTCTGCTCGCATAAGGAAGAGGCGTTTCTGGACTGCTAGTCAAGCCAACTTCTATGCCTTAGTGCTATCCAACAAAGACAAAGTCTTCGATCATGCACACATTCCTCACATGGACATGGAATCTCTGCCTTCCTTCAAGCCAGTCCTTAGTGTTCTTCACGACGCTGGACTGTTAAACTTCTGCACTGACATATGTGATTGGAATGAAGAACTAATTCTTCAATTCTATGCGACGTTGCACATCACAGGAGATTCTGAAGATTTGAACTCATGGGTGATGGACTGGATGTCAGAAAATACTCACTACAAGGCATCAGCAACTGAATTGCTTCGTGCCCTACCACTCAGTCCTCCCCTTGATGGTGCTCGTTGCGTCTAACATGAACCTGAGCTTACAAATCACTACATACAAGTTCTGATGAAGCCTTTGAAGCCAGAGCAGGCCCCTCGAACCAAATTCCTCGTCAAGGAATTACTGTATGTGCCTCGGACTGTCTATCGCATTCTGTCGAAGACATTGAGTCCTATCAAACGCCACGACTCCAATGATGAAGAAGTCGTTGGCATCATGAAGAATCTGCTTTTCAATATCGTTCATGGCATTCTCATCAACTTCCATGATTTCTTCATGAGGACTCTGGCCAATATAGCTATGTCACCATTTGAGCTGAAGCCTTATGCACCTTGGATTATGAGATTCATCAGAACAAGGTCTTCACTCAATTACAAAGTTGATACTCTGAACCACTGCAGCTACTTGCCTCTGATTGAAGTCCTCAAACGGACATGTTCCTCAGCTGATGACAAAGGCAAGGCAACTGATGTGATAGATGAAGGCATTCGTCCATTGGATGGTCAATTTCGCAAGGCTGCATCCTATTCAACCAATGATGACTCTGCCACTCATGACTCTGCCGCCAACAACACCAAGCAAAATCCTCAAGCCACAGCACCGAGGGTGATGACTGATCGTGAGTTACTCCTCAGTCTTCATCAGAAAGTTGATCGCAATCATAAATGGGCCAAGCGTCAGTTTGGTTCAATTCTTGACAACATGACCTCCACCCACAATGCAGTGAAGAAAAACCAATACTACATCTATGAAACCTTCAACCGTACCTGGGCTGTTCTGTCTCATGTCTACAGCGAAGAATATCTGAAGAAAATGGGTCTCAAGGAAGATTTTGACTAGACTGCACCTCCTCCGAAGAAATTCAAGAAGGTCAAAGTTCCTTCTTTGGTGGCCAGCTCCTATTCTCATCGCGTGACACTGATGAACATGAAGACTTGGACGACACTGCGGCAGGCCCTACTATGACAACTAACCCCGACAACGCTAGCGCTCCTTCTTCAACTTGATTATCTTCAGGGGCGTTAGTCCTCAGTTTCGATCCTTTTGGTCATTCGATGACAAAGGGGGAGAAATTTGAGTTAGTCTTCAAGCGGGTCTATTATATGGGCGTTTTTTTGCTAAGTTACAACTCTTGTTCTTCTAAAACTTTATTGGATCGAGTTGTAAACTTAAACCCGATGGTGGTCTGATACTTCTGCTATGTTATTCTGCATGCTTATTCCTCATTAATATTATTGCACGCATGCTGAAATTCGCCAGTCACCATATTTCATCATGCATTTCAAATTCTTCATATTTTTTGTCAAATGCATGTATGAATTACAAGATATAGGGGGAGATCTCCATGATTCATCTTTTCAAGTGTGCATTGCTTCAAAAGCAAATTCCTCACTATGCACATCTTTAGGGGGAGTTCTTCTATATATTGCAATCAAATTCCTCAATATAAGTATTTACACTTCATATGTTTATCCCTGTTGAAAACTTAACCTATATTGTCATCAATCACCAAAAAGGGGGAGACTGTAAGTGCATCTAGTGCCCCTTAGTGATTTTGGTGTATTGAAGACTTATAGGTTAAGGGACTAATGCGGTTGTGAGTGTACACAGGTCTATAAGTCTATGAGGAGTTTGATATTTACAGAGAAAGTCGACCCCTAAAAATGCAGTTCCTCGATTGAAGACTTTGATATTCTGAAGACTTTCTGAAGACTTTGAAAGTGAAGAAATTGGTGTAACCTTGAAGACTTGGTATACATTTGAGGAACATGAAGCGTGAATACTTTTGTTTTCGTAGTCTCATTTTCTCTTTCTTGAGTCATAGGGAACACCGTACTGTTAAAGCGGGTCGAGGAAATACTAAGGAAAAATTTCCATGTGATGCTCAACTCAAATCCTACACATACCAATCCCTTCGAGTGAAGCCATTGGAAATCTCATACAGTTCAGTCAATTTCTTCAGTGACAAAGACGAAGTTCTTCTAGTCTCTGAAGAATTTGTTCTGACTGAGGAGTTAGGAATTCGCCAGTGCGGATTGCCTACACAGTGAGGAACATGATAGCCCTGAGGAATTTGAACCTCAAATTTCCGACTGTTGCTGTGTTATGCGCCAGCTGTCCAAAAATATCTTATCCACCTAACGGTCATATCATTGAAGGGCATTTCTGTCTTATCATGTCAGGCTGCTCCCTAGGCTATAAATAACCGCCCCCTACAACCACTAGCTGGTTGGCTGCTCTGAGAGAAACTGACACTTGTCATTTGAGAGCATCCCATCCTCCGAGGACTTTGAGCCAAAATCATCAAGCGAGGAAAACCCAAACCCAAACACCTACAAACCCAAAGTGATTGAGCATCACTGAAGAGATTGATCCTGCATGGATCCGACGCTTGTTACCTTTGAAGACTGTGCTTCTTCCAGACGATTAGGCGTCCTGGTCTAGAGCATCCAAGAGGAATTGTGGATCGCTGAGTGACCGAGTTTGTGAAGGTTCGGAAGTCACCTTAAGACTTACCACTAGTGATTGAGCCAGGACTGTGTGACCTTAGCTCAAGGAGAATATGGTGAGGACTGTGTGTCCTCAGGTTTAAATACCTAGCCGCTCCAACCAGATGTACAACTGAGACAGCAGTTGGAACTGGTCTACCAAATCATTGTCTTCACCAAGCCAACTGGTTCTATTTCCTCAACTCTTTCATGTCCTCAGTATTGTGTTGTGTGCTTGGCATATCTGTGTTTGAAGACTTTGACTTAAGACTTTCTCAATTTCCTCAGTTCAATTTCCTCACTGTGTTTGTCTTCATCCTGTGTTATCCTATGATTACGCTTTCTGTACTCTATGCTTGTCTTCATTTCATCATGATGACTATGCTTGTCTTCTGTTATGTTTACTTCTGAGTACTTATTCCGCTGCAAGTTGTTCTTCGCTAAGGAATTTCCTCACTAGCAAATTCCTCAGTGAAGAATTCATAAAAATCGCCTATTCACCCCCCTCTAGTCGATATAACGCACTTTCAAAAATCCTGGTGATTGTGCACAAAAGCTTGGTAAGATTTAAGGACCAATGTAATAATAAATCACCTATTATTTAAATGCTCAGCCCCTGTTTATTTTTTGATAACATTGTTGCGCCCACGCCGAAATTATAATTAGAATCAGCCCAACAAAATTGTGTATTTCGAGAAAGTGCAAATGGCCTGTAATATTTTAGGAAAAACATAAACGGGCCACATGGACGCTACATTATTTGTTCGCCCAGCCCAGCTAATGGACTGTAATTCAAAAAAAAGGAGATCAAATTGACTGTAAATTCTTCCTCGCAAAAAAAGACTGTAAATTCTGAAAAATGGGTTGAATACGTGCCACATTTTTGGAGGCTTAAATGCGGGCCAATAGGTCGAAGCCAATGCAAGCCGCTGTCAACTTAGTCAACAAATGATTCTGACATCGTTAGCCATTGGATTTACATCCAGCGACCGGCATCCATCTTCAATCTCTCGTCTTCTTCCTCCAGCGCGCCGGGACCACCTACTCCCGCCTCCTGCTACTACCAGCTCTGCTTAGCACGCTTCGCTGTGAAGCGCTACTCCACCGTTGGCCAGGCCATCCCTCCACCCCTCCACACCTCATGTTCTTCTCCACCGACTGCCGAACCACAACGCACCAGAACGAGTTAACCCTCGTACACCTCTCCGTCTGCGACCCTACTCCCGCGTCTTCCCATCTCCGGCTCGTTGCTGTCCGGGGCCTCTCCATCATCCACCACCTTGGATGCGCTCGGCGTGGAGTGGTCAACGAACGACACCATCGAAAGTATACTATGCGTGGGGAGGCTGACAGCTGGGTCCATGGCCGCACGCAAGGAAATGCCTCCTTATTACATGCAAAATAATGATTCCTACACCTGACAGCTGGGACCCACGGAAGGGCCTCTGTATTTCGTGAAAAAAACGTTCCCACCGCTGACAGGTCAGACCCACCAGCTATATCTTCGCACGCAAGAAAGTGCCTCCTTATTACGCAAAAAAAATGAATACTCCCTAGTAGCTGGGACCGACAATAGTGGGAGGCTGACTTGTGGGCCAACTAAGTTGACGAGGACGGAGGGATTTGTCAACTTAGTCAATATGAACGATTCTAGCCAAGTGACCGTACGATGTCCATCTAACGCCCGTAGTGCTTCTTCATCCTCTGGTCTTCTTGCTCCAGCCGCCCAAACCAGTGCCAGTCGTGCCTCGTGCTCCTGCCTCCCATGGCCGATTACGATGTCGCGGAGGCCTCACTGCCCCCTACTACTCCCACCGCTGGCCAGGCCATCCCTCTACTCACCCACACCCCCTGTTATTCTGCGGCAACGGCAGCCTCACACCGCAGCGAACCAGTAAACCCTCATACTCCTCTACGCGTGGGCATCCACTGCCGCGTCTTCCTCGGCTACGCGTCGTCCCCTACCTAGGCCTCGCCGTCGTCCACCGTCCTGGTGCTCTCGGTGCGGCGTGGTCAACATGGTCAAGGAACGGCTTCCATCGGACGTGGACTGTACGTGGAGAGGCTGACAGCTGGGTCCACGGCCGCAACAAGGAAGTGCCTCCTTATTACGCGGAAAATAATGATTCCTTCACCTGATAGCAGGGACTCACCAGACGGGCAACCGTATTTCGTGAAAAAAGGTTTCCCCCTGACTGCTGGGACCTACCAGCGACATCTTCGCACGCAAGGAAATGCGTCCGGCCAACAAAAAAACGATTCGCCCCCCTGACTGATGGGACCCACCAGCTACATCTTCGCACGCAAGGAAGTGCCTGACAGTCGGGACCCACCTAGTCGAAGTGTACGTAGCGTTGTCATTCTGGTCGCGAACATGTACGTACATACTGGTCGATGTAGAGACGCGTATGTGTCGTAGTAGAGCCGCGCACATAGGATGTACACGTACGTACAGAGGCCAGGGTGCAAGAAAGTAAACCATACGGGCGGGGTCTCGAATGCCTACTCGCGCGTACGTATGGCCAAGGCTCGTGTACATGGCTGGGTCAGAACGGAGAAACTGCGTCATCGTCGTGTTCATGGGGAGCCAACCGGCTGGGTCGGAACAGAATGCGTCGTCGTTTTCATCGGGAGGGCTTGGACGAAACAGCTGATGGAAACGAGGCCTGGCGTACCGCAGAATGGAGAAAATGGCCTTGTGTTCGACCGACCATGTTCGAAACGGGATCCTGTTCATCGGGAGGGGTCTGGCGTAGGAAACGGACCTCCTACGGTCGAAACGGGGGTCCTGTTGATCGGGAGGGTTGTGGCGTACCACAAAACAGAGGAAACGGACTTGTGTTGGAGCGCTATGGTCGAAACGAGGGTCCTATTCATCGGGAGCGGTGTGGCGTACCGCAAAACGAGACTCTACGGGATACTGTTCATCTCCACCGTCGACCCCCTCCAGCCTCCACGGGCTACTGTTCATCCACCGTCGACCTCCTCCAGCCTCCACCTGCGAATGTTCATCCACGGGATCCTATTCATCCAGCCTCCACCGTGCGCTACTCCACCGGCTGCTGTTCAACAAGCCCTCTACACGGGCTCCCGTTCAACCACCCCTCCACGGGCTACTGTTCATCCAGCCCTCCACCGTCTATTGTTCATCCAGCCCTCCTCGGGGTGGTCCTATTCATCCATCCCTCCACGGGGTCCTGTTCATCCAATCCCAACCGGCTCGATCGATTGGGGTCCTGTTCATCCAGAGGCAACACCACGGGGTCCTGTTCATCCACCCCCACCGGGAACTGTTCATCCAAACCCCCCAGCAACACTCACTCTTCATCCAGAGGCAGCATCGATCGGCTTCAGTTAGTAGCAGTAGCGAAGGAATAGCTCCATCGGGTTCAGTTAACAGCCATCGATCGATCGCTCAGGTTCAATAACGCATAGCCTGCAGTGCAATCGCTCGGGTTCAGTTAGAGCCCAACGCCTCGCACCTACGCGCGTGCGTGTACGAGAGAAATGCTTATCGCTCGGCCCCAACCACCCACCATAACCGGGAACACCCCGATATTTTCCTCTCCCTCGCTTCTACCATGATTTTTTCCTTCATGGACGGCCCAAAGAATGTCATGCTGCTGCGTCTCCGGCCCGCCCAGGACGAAAAGCCCATTTTCTGTCATGATTTTTTGTCATAGAAGTAGGAGCCCACCACATCTATGATGATACCGGGTTTTGTCACAATTATCGTCATAGAAGTGTCATAAGTATGACAGAAAAAATTTCCTTCGGCCCAAAATGTCAGGGATGTGTCTTTTTTTTGTAGTGTTGATTTCTGATGTCAACTACGCAATCTTCTTCTTGTAGACTCTTGTTGGGCCTCCAAGCGCAGAGTTTTGTAGGACAGTAGCAAATTTCCCTCAAGTGGGTGATCTAAGGTTTATCATTCCATGGGAGGCGTAGGATTAAGATGGTCTCTCTCAAACAACCCTTCAACCTAATAACAAACAGTCTCTTGTGTCCCCAACACACCCAATACAATGGTAAATTGTATAGGTGCACTAGTTCGGCGAAGAGATGGTGATACAAGTGTAATATGGATAGTAGATATAGGTTTTTGTAATCTAAAAATGAAAGAACAGCAAGGTAACTAATAACAAAAGTGAGCAAAAACGGTATTGCAATGCTTGAAAACAAGGCCTAGGGTTCATACTTTCACTAGTGCAAAGTCTCTCAACAATGATAACATAATTAAATCATATGACAATCCCTCAACGTGCGACAAAGAATCACTTAGTTTCTATCGGAGAACCTAGGACAAACACGTGCATCAACCTCTATGCATAGATTACCCCAATGTCACCTCGGGAATATGTGAGTTGAGTGCCAAAATATACATGAAGGGAATCAATAGAACATCCCATTGTCACCACAAATATCCAACGCAAGACATACATCAAGTGTTCTCAGATCCAATACTCAATCCAACATAACGAAACCTCAAAGAGCAAGACTCGATTCATCACAAGAAGGTAGAGGGGGAAGAACACCATAAGATCCAACTATAGTAACAAAGCTCATGGTACATCAAGATAGTGCCAAATCAAGAACACGAGAGAGAGAGAGAGAGAGATCAAACACATAGCTACTGGTACATACCCTCAGCCCCGAGGGTGAACTACTCCCTCCTCATAATGGAGACCGGCGGGATGATGAAGATGGCCACCGGTGATGGTTTGTCCCTCCGGCAGGGTGCCGTAACGGGCTCTCGATTAGTTTTTCATGGCTATAGAGGCTTATGGCAGTGGAACTTCCGATCTAGGTTCCTTTATGGGGGTTTCTATATTTATTGAAATTTTTGGTGTCAGAAACAAGTCAGGGGGTTCCCGAGGACCCCACAAGCCATAGGGGCACGCCCTAGGGGGGCGCCCCCTAGGCTTGTGGTTGCCTCGGGACTCTTCTGGCCTAACTCTGATGCTCCATGGGTCTCTTCTGGTCCACAAAAAACCACCATTAATTTTCAGCCCGTTTGGACTCCATTTGATATTCCTTTTCTGTAAAATTCAAAAGCAAGGAAAAATAGAAACTGGCGCTAGGATCTAAGTTAATAGGTTAGTCCCAAAAATAATATAGAATATCATATTAATGCATATAAAACATCCAAAACAAATAATATAATAGCATGGAACAATAAAAAATTATAGATACATTGGAGATGTAACAAGCATCCCCAAGCTTAATTCCTGCTCGTCCTCGAGTAGGTAAATGATAAGTTTTAGGGCAATTTGAGGAAGCCCATCATTGGAATACACAAGCCAAGTTCTATAGAGAAAATTTCCCACTAGTATATGATAGTGAAAAAATAGGAGACTCTCTATCAAGAAGAACATGGTGCTACTTTGAAGCACAAGTGTGGTAAAAGGATAGTAACATTGTCCCTTCTCTCTTTTTCTCACATTTTTTATTTTCTCTTTATTTTTGTTTGGGCTCTTTGTCCTCTATAGGATTTCGGGTTTCGGCAAAACCCGAAAGGTTCGAACACTGGTGTGCGCACGAAGATCTCCCCCTACCTAATCAGGCCCTCGATCTCGCCGCGATCTCAAAGCTTAGCTCGACGAACTTGCAACATAAGGGACAAACGATTTATACTGGTTCGGGCCACCGTTGTGGTGTAATACCCTACTCTAGTGTGTGTGGTGGATTGCCTCTTGGGCTGAGGATGAACAGTACAAGGGGGAGAACAGCCTCTTGAGGTGGGGTGTTCTTGTGCTTGGTGGGTGTGAGGATGGAGTGGATCCAGTTCGAGATGAGTTCTCCACTCATCCCGGATGAGTTGCCTCCTATTGTGGTGGCTAGTCCTATTTATAGAGGCCCTGGTCCTCTTCCCAAATATTGAGCGGGAAGGGAGCCAACAACGGCCAGTTTGAAGGGGGACAACTAGTACAAGCTATCCTGACTAAAGGTGGTCTTCGCCTGCCAAAGGCTTTGGTGGTGACGCCGTCTTCGGCTCCACGGTGACCTTTGTCTTGCCGTCCTAATGGTCTTGGTTTCGTTGCACCGATAAGGAAACCTTTGCCTGATGCCTCTCTACTCCTCGCCTGCGCTTGCCTCCTTAGCACCAAAGAGGAAGCGAGGACACTGCATGCGCTGGCGCCCGCCTGGCCTTTGTCGTCATGGCTTACGTCATTGGAACCTTGCGAGGTTCGCCTTGCCTTGATCTCTTCGCCCCTCGCGATCCAGCCTGGGGAGGCCACTCCCGAGGAGGTCTTGTGTCGTGCGCCTCGCAAGGTTTGGCCCCTCACGAGGGTCTTGAGAGTTTGCTGGTGATGATGGGCCGCATCGGGCCGCTAGCAGAGCCATGGCGTGGGCCACGGGCAGGCAAGTCTGGGGACCCCCGTTCCCAGAAAGCCGACTGTAGCCCCCAGGCCCAAGGCATGCTCGGACTTCGCTTTGATGCGAAGCTAAAGGGCAAGTGCAGAGCTCCGCGGGCCCCAACAGCCCCGGCCTTGGTTTACGCTTCCCCACGCTGCCTCGGCAACTGCCCGACTTGACGAGTCCCTGCTGCATCCAAAAAGAGTTATCATTTCCTGCGATCATGGAGGCCAGCGGTTAGCCTCCTCCGGGCTATAAATAAGGAGGGAGGCGGAGCCCCTGTTGACCATCTCTTCTTGCTCTGCTCGCTTCTCCACCCCTTCTCCATTGCTAGTAGCGACTCCATGGCGTCGATCCGAAGATTCTCGGCCACGGAGATGGGAAAAACTCCCCGTGACGAGCCCGGGCCACTTCTGCCGAAGAAGAGGCCGGTCCACCGTCGTGAAGTAGTCATGAGGCAGGAGGTGACAAGGCCTTGGTACGAGCGGCCTCCTCCTGGGTGTCCGCTGCCTAGGTATGCCCAAGCCGAGGGCTCGGGATGACGAGGCGGTGAGCGGCGTCGCCCACCTGGCGGCCGCAGTCGCCGCACAATGGTTTTGCACACCCTTGCCCCAGGGGCCCACACCGTGGACTCCTCGCACAAGTTCGTGCTGTGGGCGGTGATGCCTCCGCGCTCCTGGATCCGCTTCCCCCAGTTCTTCTCTGCCGAGATGCCGCTGAGGGGGCCTCTTGAGCTATGGCTGCAGCACGCCGACTGCGACGCCTCGGCGACTGGAGCGGAAGTGGAAGCCGTCTCCCCAGGCAAGATCTTCATGACTCGCGGCTGGGGAGAGGTCGCCCGGGTTTGCCGCGCAGAAGGCGCCTGGCGATCCACTTCAGGTACAATGGTGCCTAAACCATGTTCTTCAAGGTCTTCGACGCAGAAGGCCGTCGCTTGGAGTGCTGCCCCGGAGAGGGCCGCCTGAACGGTGCCGCGGTAGGAGCTGGACCTGCTGCCCACCTCGCCAGTGACTCGTCCAGCAGCAATGGCACCGCTTGGGAGTCCAGCGATTCTCCTGAGCCCTACGAGACTCCGGAGACGAGTGACGACAGCTACGTGTCCTCGAGCTCTCACTGGGCTCGGAGCAGGGCCGCGGCATCCGGCCGCTGCCGTCGCTGATCTGGATGCGGTTGGCGCCGGCGTCCCGTGGCCCACTGTTGATGATGGCGTCAGCCACGTTGGTGCGTGTAGATAAGGCTCCATGAATTTCCTTTCTTTTGTTCCCTACAAGGAATAGAAATAAACCCCGCGGGGGCGTGTAAAGGACCTGCAATGTCTTTTGTTGATATTATCCTTATTATGAAATTGTGCGAGCGCGTGTCCTGCTTCAGCTCAGTCTCCCCTTTCTATCCTCGCGACGACTTGGTGCTCTACGCTGACAGGTCCCGGTCCCCAGGCAGGTTGTAGCTGTCGCTGGTATGCGAGGTCGCGATGCCGTGGTGAAGGCCAGGAGGTGAGCGGCCCGAGGTCCAGTAAGAGCTCCTGAGGCGCGATGCTCACGAGGTCCCCTTTAGTGCCCAAGTGTGACACTCCAAAAAATTTGATTTAGTTTTTATCAAAATCTTAATTTGATTTGAAGGAGGTTGTTTTAAATATTTTCTTAAAACCTCTCCTTCTCAAAACTTTTATGACAATTTTTTTTGGTGCTCTTCTCAACCTTGATTTTTGGTCTTGGGAGCTTTTCATTTTGTCTTGACTCTACACAAATTTATTTTTGAAACTTGTTCCATTAAAAAGAAACCCTAGGGATTATGGGTTTATTCTTTTCCCCCATTCAAAAATTTCCTCTTTTGCCATGTCACCTATTGACATTGCCTTCCAAAACCTATCCCTTCCTTGGATCAAGTCAAGACTCCCACCTCCAGCAAGTTTCAAGCCTTTTTTTATTTTATTCAATTTATTTTACCCCCAAAACTATTTCTGTCAATTATTTTGGACCTAGGTGATTTACAAAGGAACCACAAGTTTCCTTTTGAGCTTTAACTCGAAACAAACTCCTCTGACTAGTCCTTAGTACCCTCAACCTAGACCCATCAAGATCCACTTGTCCTCAGTTCAAAATTTTCAAAATTTGCCCACAGCAAGTTTGGACCAGAAATGCCATTTTTGGTGAAATTCATATTTTTCCTTTTCCAAAATTTCTGAAATAATTCATGCAGCTTCCAGATACACCAAGGGGCCACCTCACCAAAGATCAGCTCCAGAAAAATTTCCCACATGCCAAAAACATTTCATCGAACAGTTGGCACGCACTGTTGCTGTTCAAAATTCAGAAAATTCAGAGTTCAGTGTCAAGTTCAGTCAGCGGTGTCGTTTTCTTTAGAGTTTGGCATCGATCTCACCAGTACGCGCGCTGGCATCTTGCTCACTGCTCCCCCTCCTTATCCAGAGCGCCGCAAGGTTCGCCTGGCCGGGCGCGGGCGTCGGTGGCGACGTGGCTCGCCAGCTCCGGCATCTTCAGTGGTGGCAGAGCCACCCGTGGCGGCCAACAGAGGCCGGCCCTGCCTTTCGGCGTCGTCTGGCACCTCCCAAGCCACCAGAGGCCTCCGCGTGTCCAACCCCCTACTCTGTGCGCGCTGCAGCACCGTCGCCGTGGCCTGGCAAGCACAGAGCATGCTCTCTGCCGTCGGCGGGCCCGTGAAGCGCCGTTCCGTCGAAACCATGGAGCAGGTCTAATTCAACCAATGTTAGCGTTTGAGTGGAGCCAGTGGATCATCACGAAGCTGCCCAATCACCTAAATGGCTCGTTCAACCTCTACACCGCCGTAACCATCGCCGGAGTTATCCCGTTCTCGGGTACCGCCTCGGGCCGGCTATAAAAGGGGGCCTCAAGCTCGATCTCGACCAGGCATCACCGCTCCACCTATCTAGAGCCACGCCCAGCCACTAGGAGGACCTCGAGGAGGTCTTCTTTTCCGTCTCCGACCGCCCCGATCCGCTTCGGACCCCGGTGCGATTCACTCTAGTGAGACAGCCCCCGCCTCCCAGACCGTGCCAGTCGTCTACTACACCCAATGCTCTAACCCGAGCCCCAATTCGACGCCTACAACTCTCCTCGGCGGGAACCAATCTCGCCCGAACCACTGTCCGCCAGAGCTAAGGCCGTCGTCGACGTGGTGCTCGCCGACGGCCAACTCCACCACCCACAGACGCAGAAGAGCGCCGTGAACCCGTAGGTACGCTCCGATCCCCCTGCCTCGCCGTGGATCGCCGCCGGCGACCACCGCGGCCCTCGGGCGCCAGGCGCTCTGTTTTGAAGATTCATACCTGACGTGTGGGACCCCCACGTCAGCCTCTAGTCCATTTATTCTAACCGTTTTCTGAAAACGCCTTCGGGCAAAATACGTCTCCCCTCTGGACTGGCGTATTCTTAACTAAAACGTTTTCTGTTTTTATAAAATAAACCCTGGAAACTTTCTGTTCCATTACAGAAAAGTCCCTGGACAAAAACAATTATAACTTTTTAACAAAAGGTGATTTTGACTTGATTCTTTGTCTGTCATCTTTATTTTTCTGTCTAGTTTTTTGTCATATTTATTTGAAAATATTTGGGATACTTTTTGTGCATGCACGGTATTTATGTTGTATCCGGTTTTTCTTTTTATACGTAGATACCGGAGGGGGTAAAGGAGACGCGAACTTCGCCGAGCTAGACTCCGACTTCTCCAAACCAGGCAAGCATGTTTGAACCTTTGATATGATGATTGTTTTGCATGTTTGCTCGAGTAATTTTTCTCATGGCATGTTTATACATACGCATTAGTAAATGTTATGTTGCATGCAAGGCAAGCTCTAGGTGAGCTTCGAAGTTTGATGGGTTCTTATGGTGATAAGATAACCTGATCATGTGGTGGCATGATAGGTTGCAGGCTGGTATTGTTGAAGCATGCTGGTTTTATGTCAACCGTTAACTCCAGTTCTAACATGGGTTAAGTCTCGATCCCGTTCGTTTCCCCTTCGTGCTGCCACATGTTTTATGCAAAGAGTGCGGTTTAGTAAGTTGCAAACCTCTTTCCTTGTACACACCAAACAAAGGGACCGCGATGAGGGTTTCATGGCCCTGGATTAAAGCCCGTCATCCAGTCAGCGCGCGATATAAATTTGATCCCATGCTATTTGAGGTTGTGGCCTCCCTGTCTTAAGGTTTTTCTTGAACGTTGCCGAGGGTGATTCCTGACAGCGGAATGTGGAATGGGTGTGTACTGGTTAGACGAGTTTCTTCTAAAACACCGTAAACGGAACTAGTCCTTGTGACTACTGAAATCCGTTGGCTGTGGTTAAAGAGTACAAACTCTGCAAAGTCTAAACCATTCGAGTATCCATGTCCACGAGCAAGGACTTGGACATCACCTCAGTGTCAGTGTCAGTCTCAGTGTCAAATCTACAGTGTCAACCCCAGTGACAGTCTCCGGAGAATAAACATAAAACCGAGAGTGGTAAACTCGGCTGAAGGTTATTTATGTGGATGGACTAACCAGTTTATGATTATATGATGAGTATTTCCTTGCGATGATTTGAATTCATGAGCTACTTAAATTAGAATGATAAACTATAAGCCCTTTATGTGATGTCGCTCAGACGTCCGACTGTGGCATTATTGTTATTTACTTTTGATGTAAGCCCTTTATGTGGCGTCGCTTAGACGTCCGACTGTGGCATTATTGTTATTTACTTTTGATATAAGCCCTTTATGTGATGTCGCTCAGAAGTCCGACTGTGGCAGTATTGTTATTTACTTTTGATATAAGCCCTTTATGTGATGTCGGTCAAACGTCCGACTGTGGCATCATTGCTATTTATTTTCATTATAAGCCTTTTCCGAGATGTCGCTTAGACGTCCGACTATGGTACGTTCTGTCATTTTTTTTAATATAAGCCCTTTATGTGGCGTCACTCCGACGCCCGACTACAGCATGTTAATTTGTTTTTACCTTCCGAGGCGTCGCTTTAGACACCCGATCGGTCTTCAGTTACTTTTATTGGGATTTCGGGAGGACTACCGCCTGACTTCCTTTTATTTATCGTGCAGTGCAAATCTATT
Organism: Aegilops umbellulata; assembly: GCA_032464435.1. Lineage (NCBI taxonomy): Eukaryota > Viridiplantae > Streptophyta > Magnoliopsida > Poales > Poaceae > Aegilops > Aegilops umbellulata. The sequence continues at coordinate 149,541,421 of CP136058.1, read as the reverse complement.
ATTTGATTGTGCATGCTAATCTGCTCATGTGCATCATCTTTACATTTGTTATATCTTATGTCCGAACTTTCTTGCGAGTACATTCAAGTACTCACATGGCTTGTTGATTTGGCCAGATGTTGACGAAGGCGATCTTATGGATGAAGAGTTCGATAGTGAGTCCGACGCCTAGAGGAGTCCCAGTCAGTCTCGTGCGATCCTGGAATTGGTCACTTGTATTATATACGCTTCCGCTACCTGAATAAAATCATCAAGCCTCACTCCAACGCTTGATGAGCTGTAAGATTTTGGAGTCATGTCACCCACTTTACTATGACATATCCACCATTACCTTTATTACGAGTCAGTAGTTATGCCACCATACTATTGTGTCATATCCGCCTTTATGTATAATATAGGCGTGCTTATAATAAATTGTTGAGCATCCTTAGCTCAACCATGTATAATATTTAGTACTATTGGATTTCTGTATCAAGGTTTTGTCTGCCAGTAAGAAGAATTCTTCTGTACTGGTCAACACAAAGGTCGGCTTTTCAATAAATGTTTTATTGGAAAACCGGTCCTGACACCAAGCGGCCATCAGGTGGTAAGAAAGGGAGGCGATGTTGCCGCGGCAGAGCTGCAGCAAGTGAGGATCATGTGTCGTAGCGATTGGTTGGTCGGAGCACAAAACTTATCTTGGCAGTCTGGAGTTGTTTCCTTGCGTTGCACCGGACATGCGCGTCGGTGGTCTTGGCGCAACTAGGTTACGCCTGTGGTGCTTCCCCTTCCTCCCCACGCTCTCCTTTGTGCTCTACGTCCTCAGGTCCCGTCCCTCGAGCGATCTCAGCCGCCGCCGGTATGCCAGGTCGCGATGCCGAGCTGGAGCAGTCGGCGAACGCGCACGCCACTGAGCGCGGCCGGCTAGAGGAGCTAGAGCAGAAGGTGAAGGCAGAGGAAGCCGAACTTGGCGCGAAGGCGAAGGTTATGGCCGAGCACCGCGCGGTCTTCGTGCTCCTCGAGGAGAGGTCTCACGTGGCACTGAAGACACTCTATGGGAAGGGCTTGGAGAAGCTGCTGACCATCGACGAGGACGGCCCCGCCCAGCTGCTTCCCTACTTGGTCGAGGCGCTCGAGGAAGTCGTGAGTGGCATCGGCCCCATGGCAGAGGAAGAGGCTCACATCCTTTCTTCAGCTACACTGACGCACGTCTTCAGCCACCTCCATCTTCGCGTCCCTACCTCATGCCTTGACGAGCTGCTGGAGCCTGTGGATGACGGACACTACAGCCACTGCCGCAGCCGTGAAGGCTCAGGTGGAGACCCTGCTGAAGAACTTCCGCGCCTTCGCTCCCGCTCCTTTGACCGACGGTGCTACCGATCCTGCAGCTTCGATCGGTGGTACAGGTGAAGGCGACGCCACCAAGGAGGGAGCACCCCTTGCGGGCGACGGCGACGCCTAGGGATGACTTGATCGTGGCTGCTTTCCTGTTTTACTCCTGCAACATGCATCATGCCTCATGGTGGCGTTTAAACTTGCGTTTGGTATTGTGAGAACAATATGTCTTGTAATATTTTCTTGAGACTTTGCAATTTTCTGTTGGGGAACGTAGCAGAAATTCAAAATTTTCCTACGTGTCACCAAGATCTATCTATGGAGAAACCAGCAACGAGGGGAAAGAGAGTGCATCTACATACCCTTGTAGATCGCTAAGCGGAAGCGTTCAAGTGAACGGGGTTGATGGAGTCGTACTCGTCGTGATCCAAATCACCGATGACCAAGTGCCGAACGGACGGCACCTCCGCATTCAACACACGTACAGCCCGGTGACGTCTCCCATGCCTTGATCCAGCAAGGGGAAAGGGAGAGGTTGAGGAGGACTCCATCCAGCAGCAGCACAACAGCGTGGTGGTGGTGCAGGAGCGTGGCAATCCTGCAGGGCTTTGCCAGGCACCTGCGGGAGAGGAGAAGAACTTGGGAGAGAGGGAGGGGCTGCACCAAAGGTAAAAGGTGTGTCTCAAGAGGCCCTCTACCCCCACTATATATAGGGATCCCAAGGGGGGGTGCGCCAGCCCTAGGAGATCCAATCTCCTAGGGGGCGGCGGCCAGGGGAGGTTTCCCTCCCCCAAGGCACCTAGGAGGTGCCTTCCCTCCTTGGGACTCTTCATTAGGGTTCCCCCTTCACCCTAGGCGCATGGGCCATAAGGGAAGTGGCGCCCCAGCCCACTTTGGGCTGGATCCCTTCCCACTTCAGCCCATGGGACCCTACAGGATGGGTGGCCCCACCCGGTGGGCCCCCGGGACCCCTCCAGTGGTCCCGGTACAATACCGATGACCCCGAAACTTGTCCTGATGGCCGAAATAGGACTTCCTATATATAAATCTTTACCTCCGGACCATTCCGGAACTCCTCGTGACGTCCGGGATCTCATACGGGACTCCGAACAACATTTGGTAACCACATACAAGCTTCCTTTATAACCCTAGCGTCATCGAACCTTAAGTGTGTAGACCCTACGGGTTCGGGAGACATGCAGACATGACCGAGATGTACTCCGGTCAATAACCAACAGCGGGATCTGGATACCCATGTTGGCTCCCCACATGTTCCACGATGATCTCATCGGATGAACCACGATGTCAAGGACTTAATCAATCCCGTATACAATTCCCTTTGTCTATCGGTACGATACTTGCCCAAGATTCGATCGTCGGTATCCCGATACCTTGTTCAATCTCGTTACTGGCAAGTCTCTTTTACTCGTTCCGCAACACATCATCCCGTGATCAACTCCTTGATCACATTGTGCACATTATGATGATGTCCTATCGAGTGGGCCCAGAGATACCTCTCCGTCACACGGAGTGACAAATCCCAATCTCGATTCGTGCCACCCAACAGACACTTTCGGAGATACCCGTAGTGCACCTTTATAGCCACCCAGTTACGTTGTGACGTTTGGCACACCCAAAGTATTCCTACGGTATCCGGGAGTTGCACAATCTCATGGTCTAAGGAAATGATACTTGACATTATAAAAGCTTTAGCATACGAACTACATGATCTTGTGCTAGGCTTAGGATTGGGTCTTGTCCATCACATCATTCTCCTAATGATGTGATCCTGTTATGAATGACATCCAATGTCCATGGTCAGGAAACTGTAACCATCTATTGATCAGCGAGCTAGTCAACTAGAGGCTTACCAGGGACATGGTGTTGTCTATGTATCCACACATGTATCTGAGTTTCCTATCAATACAATTCTAGCATGGATAATAAACGATTATCATGAACAAGGAAATATAATAATAATCAATTTATTATTGCCTCTAGGGCATATTTCCAACAGTCTCCCACTTGCACTAGAGTCAATAATCTAGTTCACATCGATATGTGATTAACACTCAAGGTCACATCCCTATGTGACTAACACCCAAGAGTTCTGGGTTTGATCATGTTATGCTTGTGAGAGATGTTATAGTCAACGGGTCTGAACCTTTCAGATCCGTGTGTGCTTTACAAATCTCTATGTCATCTCCTAGATGCAGTTACCACGCTCTATTTGGAGCTATTCCAAATAACTGTTCTACTATACGAATCCAATTTACTATTTAGAATAATCTGGATCAGTGTCAAAGTTTGCATCAGTGTAACCCTTTACGACGAACTCTTTTACCACCTCCATAATCGAGAAAATTCCTTAGTCCACTAGTTACTAAGGATAACTTTGACCGTTGTCTTGTGATCCATTTCTAGATCACACTTGTACCCCTTGACTGACTCATGGTTTGGCACACTTCAGGTGCGGTACACAACATAGCATACTTTAGAGCCTACGACTAAAGCATAGGGGACGACCTTCGTCCTTTCTCTCTCTTCTGCCGTGGTCAGGTCTTGAGTCTTACTCAATACTCACACGTGTAATACAGCCAAGAACTCCTTTTTTGCTGATCTATTTTGAATTCCTTCAAAATCTTGTCACGGTATGTATTCATTTGAAAGTATTATTAAGCGATTTTGATCTATCCTTATAGATCTTGATGCTCAATGTTCAAGTAGCTTAATCCAGGTTTTCCATTGAAAAACACTTTTCAAATAACCCTATATGCTTTCCAGAAATACTACATCATTTCTGATCAACAATATGTCAACAACATATACTCATCAGAAATTCTATAGTGCTCCCACTCACCTTTTTGGAAATACAAGTTTCTCATAAACTTTGTATAAACCTAAAATCTTTGATCGTCTCATCAAAGTATACATTCCAACTCCGAGATGCTTACTCCAGTCCTTAGAGGGATTGCTGGAGCTTTGCATACTTCTTAGCATCTGTCAGGATTGACAAAAATCTTCTGGTTGTATCACATACAACCTTTCCTCAAGAAAATCAAGGAAACAATATTTTTGACATCCTATCTGCAAGATTTCATAAATAATGCAGTACCTGCTAATATAATTCCAACAGACTCTTAGCATCGCTATGAGTGAGAAAGTCTCATCGCAGGCAACTCCTTGAACTTGTCGAAAAACATCTTAATGACAAGTCGAGCTTTCTTAATGGTGACATTTACCATCATTGTCCGTCTTCCTTTTAAAATCCATATGTACCTAACAGCCTTACGACCATCAAGTAGTTCTTCCAAAGTCTACACTTTGTTTTCATATATGGATCCTCTCTCAGAATATATGGCCTCGAGCCATTCATCGGAATCCGGGCCCACCATCGCTTCTCCATAGCTCGTAGGTACATTGTTGTCTAGCAACATGACTTCCAAGACAGGATTACGTACCACTCTGAAGTAGTACGCATCCTTGTCATCCTACGAGGTTTGGGAGTGACTTGATCCGAAGTCTCATGATCACTATCATAAGCTTCCACTTCAATTGGTGTAGGTGCTATAGGAACAATTCCTGTGCCATACTACACACTAGTTGAAGTGACGGTTCAATAACCTCATCAAGTCTCCACCATCCTCCCACTCAATTCTTTCGAGAGAAACTTTTCCTCGAGAAAGGACCCGATTTGAGAAACAATACCTATTGCCTTCGGATCTGAGACAGGAGGTATACCCAACTATTTTGGGTGTCCTATGAAGATGCAGTTATCCGCTTTGGGTTCGAGCTTATCAGCCTGAAACTTTTTCATATAAGTGTCGCAGCCCCAAACTTTTGAGAAATGACAGCTTAGGTTTCTCTAAACCATAGTTCATACGGTGTCATCTCATCGGAATTACGTGGTGCCCTATTTAAAGTGAGTGCGGTTATCTCTAATGCCTAACCCATGAACGATAGTGGTAATTCGATAAGAGACATCATGGTACGCATCATATACAATAGGGTGCAGTCATGATGTTCGGACACACCATCACACTATGGTGTTCCAGGCGGTACTAGTCGTGAAATAATTTCCACAATGTCTCAATTGTGTACCAAACTCGCAACTCAGATATTCATCTCTATGATCATATCATAGATATTTTATCCTCTTGTCACGATGATCTTCAACTTCATTCTAAAATTACTTGAACCATTCAATAATTCAGACTTGTGTTTCATCAAGTAAATATACTCAGTATCTACTCAAATCATCTGTGAAGCAAGAGCATAATGATATCCACTGCGTGCCTCAGCACTCATTGGACTGCACACATCAAAATGTGTTACTTCCAACAAGTTGCTTTCTTGTTCCATTTTACTGAAACCGAAGCTTTCAGTCATCTTGCCCATGTGGTATGATTTGCATGTCTCAAGCGATTCAAAATCAAGTGAGTCCAAACGGTCCATCTGCATGGAGTTTCTTCATGCGTACATACCAACAGACACGGTTCACATGTCTCAATCTTTTCAGAAATGAGTGAGTCCAAAGATCCATCAACATGGAGCTTCTTCATGCGTTTTATACCGATATGACTTACATGGCAGTGCCACAAGTAGGTGGTACTATCATTACTATCTTATATCTTTTGGCATGAACATGTGTATCACTATGATCGAGATTCAATAAACCATTCATTCTAGGTGCAAGACCATTGAAGGTATTATTCAAATAAATAGAGTAACCATTATTCTCCTTAGACGAATAACCGTATTGCGATAGACATAATCCAATCATGTCTATGCTCAACGCAAACACCAAATAACAATTATTTAGGTTTAACACCAATCTCGATGGTAGAGGGAGCGTGCGATGCTTGATCACATCAACCATGGAAACATTTCCAACACATCTCGTCAGCTCACCTTTAGCTAGTCTCCGTTTATTCCGTAGCTTTTATTTCGAGTTACTAACACTTAGCAATCGAACCGGTATCTAATACCCTGATGCTACTAGGAGTACTAGTAAATTACACATTCACATAATGTATATCCAATATACTTCTATCGACAGCCTTCTCATCTACCAAGTATCTAGGGTAATTCTGCTCCAGTGGTTGTTCCCCTTATTACAGAAGCACTCAGTCTCGGGTTTGGGTTCAACCTTGGTTTCTCCACTAGAGCAGCAGCTGATTTGCCGCTTCATGAAGTATCCCTTCTTGCCCTTGCCCTTCTTGAAACTAGTGGTTTCACTAACCATCAACAATTGATGCTCCTTCTTGATTTCTACTTTCGCGGTGTCAAACATCGCGAATATTTCAAGGATCATCATATCTATCCCTGATATGTTATAGTTCATTACGAAGCTCTAGCAGCTTGGTGGCAATGACTTTGGAGAAACATCACTATCTTATCTGGAAGATCAACTCCCACTCGATTCAAGTGATTGTTGTACTCAGACAATCTGAGCACAAGCTCAACGATTGAGCTTTTCTCCCTTAGTTTGCAGGCCAAGAAAATCATCGGAGGTCTTATACCTCTTGACGTGGGCACGAGCCTGAAATCCCAATTTCAGCCCTCGAAACATCTCATATGTTCCGCGACATTTCAAGAATGTCTTCGGTGCCTCAATTCTAAACCATTTATCATTACCGAACTATCATGTAGTCATCAAAACGTGTATGTCAGATGTTCGCAACATCCACAGACCATGTTCGAGGTCCAGCACATCGAGCGGTGCATTAAGGACACAAGCCTTCTACTTTCTGCATAATTGCTACTATCAACTTTCAACTATATTTTCTCTAGGAACATATCTAAAACAGTAGAACTTAAGCGCGAGCTACGACATAATTTGCAAAGATCTTTTGACTATGTTCAGGATAATTAAGTTCATCTTATGAACTCCCACTCAGATAGACATCCCTCTAGTCATCTAAGTGATTACATGATCCGAGTCAACTAGGCCGTGTCCGATCATCACGTGAGACGGACTAGTCATCATCAGTGAACATCTTCATGTTGATCGTATCTACCATACGACTCATGCTCGACCTTTCGGTCTTCTGTGTTTTGAGGCCATGTCTGTACATGCTAGGCTCGTCAAGTCAACCTAAGTGTTTTGCGTGTGTAAATCTGGCTTACACCCATTGTATGTGAACGTAAGAATCTATCACACCCGATCATCACGTGGTGCTTCGAAACGACGAACTTTCGCAACGGTGCACAGTTAGGGGGAACACTTTCTTGAAATTTTAATGAGGGATCATCTTATTTACTACCGTCGTTCTAAGCAAATAAGATGCAAAAACATGATAAACATCACATGCAATCAAATAGTGACATGATATGGCCATCATCACTTTGCTCCTTTTGATCTCCATCTTCGGGGCTCCATGATCATCGTCGTCACCGGCATGACACCATGATCTCCATCATCATGATCTCCATCATCGTGTCTTCTTGAAGTTGTCACGTCAACTATTACTTCTACTACTACAGCTAACGGTTAGCAATAAAGTAAAGTAATTACATGACGTTTATGTTGACACGCAGGTCATAAATAAATTAAGACAACTCCTATGGCTCCTGCCGGTTGTCATACTCATCGACATGCAAGTCGTGATTCCTATTACAAGAACATGATCATCTCACACATCACATATATCATTCATCACATCCTTTTGGCCATATCACATCACATAGCATACCCTGCAAAAACAAGTTAGACGTCCTCTAATTGTTGTTTGCATGTTTTACGTGGCTGCTATGGGTTTCTAGCAAGAACGTTTCTTACCTATGCAAAACCACAATGTGATATGTCAATTGCTATTTACCCTTCATAAGGACCCTTTTCATCGAATCCGATCCGACTAAAGTGGGAGAGACTGGCACCCGCTAGCCACCTTATGCAACTAGTGCATGTCAGTCGGTGGAACCTGTCTCACGTAAGTGTACGTGTAAGGTCGGTCCGGGCCGCTTCATCCCACAATGCCGCCGAATCAAGATTGACTACTAACGGTAAGCATATTGAACAAAATCAACGCCCACAACTACTTTGTGTTCTACTCGTGCAAAGAATCTACGCAATAGACCTAGCTCATGATGCCACTGTTGGGGAACGTAGCAGAAATTCAAAATTTTCCTACGTGTCACCAAGATCTATCTATGGAGAAACCAGCAACGAGGGGAAAGAGAGTGCATCTACATACCCTTGTAGATCGCTAAGCGGAAGCGTTCAAGTGAACGGGGTTGATGGAGTCGTACTCGTCGTGATCCAAATCACCGATGACCAAGTGCCGAACGGACAGCACCTCCGCGTTCAACACACGTACAGCCCGGTGACGTCTCCCATGCCTTGATCCAGCAAGGGGAAAGGGAGAGGTTGAGGAAGACTCCATCCAGTAGCAGCACAACGGCGTGGTGGTGGTGGAGGAGCGTGGCAATCCTGCAGGGCTTCGCCAGGCACCTGCGGGAGAGGAGAAGAACTTGGGAGAGAGGGAGGGGCTGCACCAAAGGTAAAAGGTGTGTCTCAAGAGGCCCTCTACCCCCACTATATATAGGGATCCCAAGGGGGGTGCGCCAGCCCTAGGAGATCCAATCTCCTAGGGGCGGCGGCCAGGGGAGGTTTCCCTCCCCCAAAGGCACCTAGGAGGTGCCTTCCCTCCTTGGGACTCTTCATTAGGGTTCCCCCTTCACCCTAGGCGCATGGGCCATAAGGGAAGTGGCGCCCCAGACCACTTTGGGCTGGATCCCTTCCCACTTCAGCCCATGGGACCCTCCGGGATGGGTGGCCCCACCCGGTGGGCCCCCGGGACCCCTCCAGTGGTCCCGGTACAATACCGATGACCCCGAAACTTGTCCCGATGGCCGAAATAGGACTTCCTATATATAAATCTTTACCTCCGGACCATTCCGGAACTCCTCGTGACGTCCGGGATCTCATACGGGACTCCGAACAACATTTGGTAACCACATACAAGCTTCCTTTATAACCCTAGCGTCATCGAACCTTAAGTGTGTAGACCCTACGGGTTCGGGAGACATGCAGACATGACCGAGATGTACTCCGGTCAATAACCAACAGCGGGATCTGGATACCCATGTTGGCTCCCACATGTTCCACGATGATCTCATCGGATGAACCACGATGTCAAGGACTTAATCAATCCCGTATACAATTCCCTTTGTCTATCGGTACGATACTTGCCCAAGATTCGATCGTCGGTATCCCGATACCTTGTTCAATCTCGTTACTGGCAAGTCTCTTTTACTCGTTCTGCAACACATCATCCCGTGATCAACTCCTTGATCACATTGTGCACATTATGATGATGTCCTATCGAGTGGGCCCAGAGATACCTCTCCGTCACACGGAGTGACAAATCCCAATCTCGATTCGTGCCACCCAACAGACACTTTCGGAGATACCCGTAGTGCACCTTTATAGCCACCCAGTTACGTTGTGACGTTTGGCACACCCAAAGTATTCCTACGGTATCCGGGAGTTGCACAATCTCATGGTCTAAGGAAATGATACTTGACATTATAAAAGCTTTAGCATACGAACTACATGATCTTGTGCTAGGCTTAGGATTGGGTCTTGTCCATCACATCATTCTCCTAATGATGTGATCCCGTTATCAATGACATCCAATGTCCATGGTCAGGAAACCGTAACCATCTATTGATCAACGAGCTAGTCAACTAGAGGCTTACCAGGTACATGGTGTTGTCTATGTTTCCACACATGTATCTGAGTTTCCTATCAATACAATTCTAGCATGGATAATAAACGATTATCATGAACAAGGAAATATAATAATTATCAATTTATTATTGCCTCTAGAGCATATTTCCAACATTTTCTCCCTATTTTCTTTTCGTTCTATGTCCGCCGGGCCCTGCCCCGCGCATACCTCAGCCGCCGTTGGGTCGTCCGGAGACCAGGACGAGACCAAGGAGTGAGGGGCTACGTGAGCAGTTAGGCTCCTGAGTCGCGATGCTCAGGAGTCCCCGTTGACGCTCAAATGACCTCCATACCTTGGTCCTCACCGAGGCTCGGCTCGGGAGGGGCGTGAGACGACCAGGTCCGGGGGACCTGGCTGGGTGGTGTACGCTTGGGCGTGGCCCGAGCGCAGCCCCCGTGCCCAGCCCCCTTGCGTGACTCTCCCGAGGGGAGGTGTTGCGATGAGGCTGCACACTGAGGTCAAGGGCTCCTTGATACGTCTCCAACGTATCTATAATTTTTGATTGCTCCATGCTATATTATGTACTGTTTTGGACCATATTGGGCTTTATTTTCCACTTTTATATTACTTTTGGGACTAACCTATCAACCGGAGGCCCAGCCCAGAATTGCTGTTTTTTGCCTATTTCAGTGTTTCGAAGAAATGGAATATCAAACGGAGTCCAAACGGAATGAAACCTTCGGGAACGTGATTTTCTCACCGAATATGATCCAAGAGACTTGGACCCCACATCAAGAAAGAAGGGAGGTGGCCATGAGGGTGGGGGGCGCGCCCACCCCCTAGGGCACGCCCCTGCCTCGTTGGTCCCCCTTTGCTCCACCGACGTACTCCTTCCTCCTATATATACCTACATACACCAAACGATCAGATACGGAGCCAAAAACCTAATTCCACCGCTGCAACCTTCTGTACCCACGAGATCCCATCTTGGGGCCTGTTCCGGAGCTTGGCCGGAGGGGGCATCCATCATGGAGGGCTTCTACATCATTACCATAGCCTCTCCGATAAAGTGTGAGTAGTTTACCTTAGACCTTCGGGTCCATAGTTAGTAGCTAGATGGCTTCTTCTCTCTTTTGGGATCTCAATACAATGTTCTCCCCCTCTCTCGTGGAGATCTATTCGATGTAATCTTCTTTTTGCGGTGTGTTTGTTGAGACCGATGAATTGTGTGTTTATGATCAAGATTGTCTATGAACAATATTTGAATCTTCTCTGAATTCTTTTATGTATGATTGGTTATCTTTGCGAGTCTCTTCAAATTATCAGTTTGGTTTGGCCTACTAGATTGGTTTTTCTTGAAATGGGAGAAGTGCTTAGCTTTGGGTTCAATCTTGCGGTGTCCTTTCCTAGTGACAGTAGGGGCAGCAATGCACGTATTGTATTGTTGCCATCGAGGATAACAAGATGGGTTTTTTTATCACATTGCATGAATTTATCCCTCTACATCATGTTTTCTTGCTTAAGGCGTTACTCTGTTTTCTTGAACTTAATACTCTAGATGCATGCTGGATAGCGGTCGATGAGTGGAGTAATAGTAGTAGATGCAGGCAGGAGTGGTCTACTTGTCTCAGACGTGATGCCTATATACATGATCATACCTAGATATTCTCATAACTATGCTCAATTCTATCAATTGCTCAACAGTAATTTGTTCACCCACCGTAAAATACTTATGCTCTTGAGAGAAGCCACTAGTGAAATCTATGGCCCCCAGGCCCTCTACTTTATTATTGATTTGCTTTTTTACTTTGCCTTTTATTTTACCTTGCATCTTTATACCAAAAAATACCAAAAATATTATCTATCATCACTATCAGATCTCACTCTCGTAAGTGACCGTGAAGGGCTTGACAACCCCTATTCACGTTGGTTGCGAGGAGTTATTTGCTTTGTGTAGGTATAAGGGACTCGCGCGTATCCTCCTACTAGATTGATACCTTGGTTCTAAAAAACTGAGGGAAATACTTACGCTACTTTGCTGCATCATCCTTTCCTCTTCGGGGAAATCCAACGCAGTGCTCAAGAGGTAGCAAGAAGAATTTCTGGCGCCGTTGCCAGGGAGTCTACGCAGAAGTCAACATACCAAGTACCCATCACAATCCCTTATCTCTCGCATTACATTATTTGCCATTTGCCTCTCGCTTTCCTCTCCCCCACTTCACCCTTGCCGTTTTATTCGCCCTCTCTTTTCCGTTTGCCTTTTTCTCGCTTGCCCTTTTGTTTGCTCGTGTGTTGGATTGATTGCTTGTCACGATGGCTCAAGATAGTACTGAATTGTGTGACTTTACCAATACCAACAATAATGATTTCCTTAGCACTCCGATTGCTCCTCATACCAACACTGAATCTTGTGAAATCAATACTGCTTTGTTGAATCTTGTTATGAAAGATCAATTCACCGGCCTTCCTAGTGAAGATGCTGCTACTCATCTAAATAGCTTTGTGGATTTGTGTGATATGCAAAAGAAGAAAGTTGTTGATAATGATATTGTTAAATTGAATCTATTTCCTTTTTCTCTTAGAGATCGTGCTAAAGCTTGGTTTTCGTCTTTGCCTATAAATAGTATTGATTCTTGGAACAAGTGCAAAGACGCTTTTATCTGTAAGTATTTTCCTCCCGCTAAAATCATCTCTTTTAGAAACAATATTATGAATATTAAGCAACTTGATCATGAACATGTTTCACAATCTTGGGAGAGAATGAAATTAATGATATGTAACTGCCCTACTCATGGTTTGAACTTGTGGATGATTATACAAAAAACTTATGCCGGATTGAATTTTTCTTCTAGAAATCTTTTGGATTCGGCCGCGGGAGGCACTTTTAAGGAAATCACTTTAGGAGATGCTACTAAACTCCTAGATAATATTATGGTGAATTATTCTCAATGGCACACTAAAAGATCTACTAATAAAAAAGTGCATGCGATAGAAGAAATTAAAGTTTTGAGTGGGAAAATGGATGAACTTATGAAATTATTTGCTACTAAGAGTGTTTCTTCTGATCCTAATGATATGCCTTTGTCTAGTTTGATTGAGAATAATAATGAATATATGGATGTGAATCTTGTTGGTAGGAATAATTTTGGTAACAACGCGTGTAGAGGGAACTTTAATCCTAGGTCTTATCCTAGTAATTCTTCTAATAATTATGGAAATTCCTACAACAACTCTTATGGAAATTTTAATAGGATGCCCTCTGAATTTGAGACTAGTGTTAAAGAGTTTATGAATTCACAAAAGAATTTTAATGCTTTGCTTGAAGAGAAATTGCTTAAAGTTGATGAATTGGCTAGGAACCTTGATAGAATTTCTCTTGATGTTGATTATTTAAAGCTTAGATCTATTCCTCCTAAGCATGATATCAATGAGTCTCTCAAAGACATGAGAATTTCATGAATGAGTGCAAGGAAAGAACCACTAGGATGCGTGCTATGAAAGATGCCTTTATTAAAGCGTGTTCTTCCAATCCCTATGAAAATAAAGATGAAGATCTAAAAGTTATTGATGTGTCCCCTATTAAATCTTTGTTTTGCAATATGAATCTTGATAATGATGAGATTGAATATGATCCACCTTTACCTAGAAGGCGTTCCAAAAATTCAGAGTTTTTAGATCTTGATGCTAAAATTGATGAAAGTGGGATTGAAGAAATCAAAACCCTAGATGTTGCTAAACCCACTATTTTGGATTTCAAGGAATTTAATTATGAAATTTTCTCTTTAGTTGATTGTATTTCCTTGTTGCAATTCATGCTAAATTCTCCTCATGCTTATAGTCAAAATAAAGCCTTTACCAAAACATATCGTTGATGCCTCTATGCAATCTTATGAAGAAAAACTTGAGTTGGAAGTTTCTATCCCTAGAAAACTTTATGATGAGTGGGAACCAACTATTAAAATTAAGACTAAGGATCATGAATTTTATGCTTTATGTGATTTGGGTGCTAGTGTTTCCACTATTCCCAAAACTTTGTGTGATTTGCTAGATTTCCGTGATTTTGATGATCGCTCTCTAAACTTGCACCTTGCGGATTCCACAATTCAGAAACCTATGGGAAGAATTAATGATGTTCTTATTGTTGCAAATAGGAATTATGTGCCCGTAGATTTTATCGTTCTTGATATAGATTGCAACCCTTCATGCCCTATTATTCTTGGTAGACCATGCCTTAGAACGATTGGTGCAATTATTGATATGAAGGAAGGGAATATTAGATTACAATTTCCATTAAAGAAAGGCATGTAACACTTCCCTAGGAAGAAAATAAAATTACCATATGAATCTATCATGAGAGCCACTCATGGATTGCCTACCAAAGATGGCAATACCTAGATCTATCCTCGCTTTTATGCCTAGCTAGGGGTGTTAAACGATAGCGCTTGTTGGGAGGCAACCCAATTTTATTTTTAGTTTTTTTGCTTTTTCTTTTGTTTAGGAATAAATAATCCATCTAGCTTCTGTTTAGATGTGGTTTTATGTTTTAATTAGTGTTTGTGCCAAGTTAAACCTATAGGATCTTCTTGGATGAAAGTTATTTGATCTTGCTGTAATTTCCAGAAACCTGCTGTTCACGAAAAAAATTGTTAAAAATCACCAGAACGTGATAAAATAGTGATTCCATTTGCTTCTGATCAATAAACAAATTGCCTAGGTCGTCCTAATTTGGCTGATTTTTTGGAGTTCCAGAAGTTTGCGTTAGTTACAGATTACTACAGACTGTTCTGTTTTTGACAGATTCTGTTTTTCGTGTGTTGTTTGCTTATTTTGATGAATCTATGGCTGGAATACAGAAGGTTTAACACCAATATAAATAAAGAATGAGTTCATTACAGTAGCTTGAAGTGGTCTTTTGTTTTCTTTCGCTAACGGAGCTCACGAGATTTCTGTTGAGTTTTGTGTTGTGAAGTTTTCAAGTTTTGGGTGTAATCTTTTGATCGATTATGGAACAAGGAGTGGCAAGGGCCTACGCTTGGGGATGCCCATGGAACCCCCAAGATAATCTAAGGACACTAAAAAGTCAAAGCTTGGGGATGCCCCGGAAGGCATCCCCTCTTTCGTCTACTTCCATCGGTAACTTTACTTGGAGCTATATTTTTATTCACCACATGATATGTGTTTTGCTTGGAGCGTCTTGTATTATTTGATTCTTTGCTTTTTAGTTTACCACAATCATCCTTTCTGTACACACCTTTTGAGAGAGCCACACATGATATGGAATTTGATAGAATACTCTGTGTGCTTCACTTGTATCTTTTGAGCTTTATAGTTTTGCCCCAGTGCTTCGCTTATATCTTTTAGAGCACAGTGGTGGATTTGTTTTATAGAAACTATTGATCTCTCATGCTTCACTTAAATTATTTTGAGAGTCTTAAATAGCATGGTAATTTGCTTAATAATAATAATATGCTTGCTATTCAAGACTGGTAAAACTTTCTTTTGAGTGCGTTGAATACTAAGAAAAGTTTGATGCTTGATAATTGTTTTGAGATATGAAGATGGTGATATTAGAGTCATGCTAGTTGAGTAGTTGTGAATTTGAGAAACACTTGTGTTAAAGTTTGTGATTCCCGTAGCATGCACGTATGGTGAACCGTTATGTGATGGAGTCGGAGCATGATTTATTTATTGATTGTCTTCCTTATGAGTGGCGGTCGGGGACGAGCGATGGTCTTTTCCTACCAATCTATCCCCCTAGGAGCATGCGCGTAATACTTCGCTTTGATAACTTGTAGGTTTTTGCAATAAGTATATGAGTTCTTTATGACTAATGTTGAGTCGATGGATTATACACACTTTTCTTCCTTCCACCATTGTTAGGCTCTCTAATACCGCACAATTTTCGCCAGTATCATACACCCACCATATACCTTCCTCAAAACAGCCACCATACCTACCTATCATGGCATTTCCATAGCTATTCCGAGATATATTGCCATGCAACTTTCCACCGTTCCTTTTATTATGACACGCTCCATCATTGTCATATTGCTAGCAAGATCATGTAGTTGACATCGTATTTGTGGCAAATCCACCGTTCATAATTCTTTCATACATGTCACTCTTGATTCATTGCGTATCCTGGTACAGCGCCGGAGGCATTCATATAGAGTCATAATTTGTTCTAAGTATTGAGTTGTAAGAAAATAAAAGTGTGATGATCATCATTTTTAGAGAATTGTCCCAAGTGAGGAAAGGACGATGGAGACTATGATCCCCCCAAAAGTCGGGATGAGACTCCGGACGAAAAAAAAGAAAGAAAAAGAGGCCATAAAAAAAGAGAAAAGGCCCAAATAAAAAAATGAGAGAAAAGAGAGAAGGGACAATGTTACTATCCTTTTACCACACTTGTGCTTCAAAGTAGCACCAAGATCTTCATGATAGAGAGTCTCTCATTTTGTCACTTTCATATACTGGTGGGAATTTTTCATTATAGAACTTGGCTTGTATATTCCAATGATGGGCTTCCTTAAAATGCCCTAGGTCTTCGTGAGCAAGCGAGTTGGATGCATACCCACTTAGTTTCTTTTGTTGAGCTTTCATATACTTATATCTCTAGTGCATGCGTTGCATGGCAATCCCTACTCACTCACATTGATATCTATTGATTTGCATCTCCATAGCCCGTTGATACGCCTAGTTGATGTGAGACTATCTTCCCCTCTTTTTGTCTTCTCCACAACCACCACTCTATTACACATATAGTGCTATATCCATGGCTCACGCTCATGTATTGCGTGAAGATTGAATTTTTTTAAGAATGTCAAAAGTATGAAACAATTGCTTGGCTTGTCATCGGGTTGTGCATGATTTAAATACTTCGTGTGGTGAAGATAGAGCATAGCCAGACTATATGATTTTGTAGGGATAACTTTCTTTGGCCATGTTATTTTAAGAAGACATAATTGCTTTGTTAGTATGCTTGAAGTATTATTATTTTTATGTCAATATGAACTTTTTTGTTGAATCTTTCGGATCTGAATATTCATACCACAATTAAGAGGAGTTACATTGAAATTATGCCAAGTAGCACTCCGCATCAAAAATTCTCTTTTTATCATTTACCTACTCGAGGACGAGCAGGAATTAAGCTTGGGGATGCCTGATACGTCTCCAACGTATCTATAATTTTTTATTGCTCCATGCTATATTATCTACTGTTTTGGACCATATTGGGCTTTATATTCCACTTTTATATTACTTTTGGGACTAACCTATTAACCGAAGGCCTAGCCCAGAATTGCTGTTTTTTTGCCTATTTCAGTGTTTCGCAGAAACGGAATATCAAACGGAGTCCAAACGGAATGAAACATTCGCGAACGTGATTTTCTCACTGAATATGATCCAGGAAACTTGGACCCCACGTCAAGAAAGAAGGGAGGTGGCCACGAGGGTGGGAGACGCGCCCCCTGCCTCGTGGGCCCCCCTTTGCTACACCGATGTACTCCTTCCTCCTATATATACCTATATACCCCAAACGATCAGATACAGAACCAAAAACCTAATTCCACCGCCGCAACCTTCTGTACCCTTGAGATCCCATCTTGGGGCCTGTTCCGGAGCTCCACCGGAGGGGCCATCCATCATGGAGGGCTTCTACATCATCACCATAGCCTCTCCGATGAAGTGTGACTAGTCTACCTCAGACCTTCGGGTCCATACTTAGTAGCTAGATGGCTTCTTCTGTCTTTTTGGATCTCAATACAATGTTCTCCCCCTCTCTCGTGGAGATCTATTCGGCGTAATCTTCTTTTTGAGGTGTGTTTGTTGAGATCGATGAATTGTGGGTTTAGGATCAAGATTATCTATGAACAATATTTGAATCTTCTCTGAATTCTTTTATGTATGATTGGTTATGTTTGCAAGTCTCTTCGAATTATCAGTTTGGTTTGGCCTACTAGATTGGTTTTTCTTGCAATGGGAGAAGTGCTTAGCTTTGGGTTCAATCTTGCGGTGTCCTTTCCCAGTGATAGTAGGGGCAGCAAGGCACCTATTGTATTGTTGCCATCGAGGATAACAAGATGGGGTTTTTATCATATTGCATGAATTTATCCCTCTACATCATGTCATCTTGCTTAATGCGTTACTCTGTTTTCTTCAACTTAATACTCTAGATGCATGCTGGAAAGCGGTCGATGAGTGGAGTAATAGTAGTAGATGCAGGCAGGAGTCGGTCTACTTGTCTCGGACGTGATGCCTATATACATGATCATGCCAAGATATTCTCATAACTATGCTCAATTCTGTCAATTGCTCAATAGTAATTTGTTCACCCACCGTAAAATACTTATGCTCTTGAGAGAAGCCACTAGTGAAATCTATGGCCCCCGGGTCTGTCTTCATCATATTAATCTTCCTACGCTTTATTGTTGCTTTTCTTTTTTACTTTTCCTTTTATTTTACCTTGCATCTTTATACCAAAAAAATACCAAAAATATTATCTATCATCTCTATCAGATCTCACTCTCATAAGTGATCGTGAAGGGATTGACAACCCCTATTCGCGTTGGTTCCGAGGAGTTATTTGCTTTGTGTAGGTACGAGGGACTCGCGCGTAGCCTCCTACTGGATTGATACCTTGGTTCTCAAAAACTGAGGGAAATACTTACACTACTTTGCTGCATCATCCTTTTCTCTTCAGGGAAATCCAACGCAGCGCTCAAGAGGTAGCACTCCCTGAGGTTGATACGGCCGGGGGCCGCCCTCAGTTGTTTATCACTAGCGCGGAGCATAGCGCTTCCGCACTTGCACGGGCATAGCCGCTCCTCGGCAGTGTCGACGGCCAGGGCGAAGCATGGTGCTTCCACTGGTACGTGCGAGGGGACTCCCTACTGTGGAGAGCCCCCGGGGTGTGTATAGCCCCGCCCTAACACGTGGCTTGCACGGCAGGGCTAGACGAGGTGTGTCTGGGCACTCTTGAGCCAGCGCGGGACTCACGTGGCCCTACCTCGAGGCAGGTTGCGCCTGGTCTTGATTCTTGATAGCTGTGGTGGTCCTGCGAGATGGTTAGACAACTTGCGCCAAACGAATCTCCTAAGGTTACCGCGTGAGAAGGCCAAGCACCAACGACCCCAGGAGGTAACGTGAATGGGGCCGGCCCGCCAGACAGAGCTCAGTCGTTGGATTTATCGACACTGCAGGGACGGGCCCGAGCACAGACGCCGTGCCTAACCCTCTCACGCGAAAGGTCCTGAAGAAAGATGATCGGCGCGTGGCTCCCGTGGTGGGTGACAGTAAAGAAGGTGATAACCATAGATAGATTATGCATGAGAGGCAAACTAGCTCAGGTAAATGCAAGTACGATACATGCCACTCGGCTGGACCCGAGCGGCTTGGGGATAATGCAGCCTGAGGGGCGCCACCAGCAAAGTAAGCTATAAATGTAAAGGGATACATGCCACAGGGATCGACCCACTCGGCCTGGGAATGATGCAGCCCGAGGGGTGCTCCTAGCTAAATAAACTTGGAAGGTGTCACCTGGTTCTGTTGATGAAGGAATGTTGAGGCAGCTGAAGACGCATGATGAAGGGGTTGCTCATCACGAGCCACCGAGGTCCTGAGCCTCAGGAGGCTCTGGGGGTCCAGGCAGTTCCTTGAGGACCGTCTCCATCTCCGCCAGGACTAAGTGGTGCCTGGCCTCCTGAGCCGCCAGGATGCTCCGCAGGTTGTGCTGGAAGGCGGACGCCACGCTCGGCAGGCCAAAAGGCATGCGAACGTAGCTATGGGGTGGGCCCTTGCAGCATCCATGCGCGAAGGCCAGAAAAGATCCTGAGATGTGGCCCTGTTGAGCCCAGGGATGTCGATGCACACGCGCAACCCGCCATCCTCGCCTAGACGGGGAGCTGCGTCAGGTGGGCGGCGATCGCCATGCATGGCTCTTGCATCCTGTAGTTCCTGACTAGTCTTGGTGATGAACTCCTGAGCGTCAGGTGCTCCTCGCCCGGTGTCCTCCTGAGGGAAACGTGCTGCGAAGCATGCCTCCACGTGGTGCCCGAGCGCCTCCCTCGTGATGTTGGCAAGGTCTGAGGCCCTCCAGAAGAGAGCCCCTGAGCCCTGCCCGAGGAGGGCGCCGGGCGCGCCTTCCTATGCTAGGGAGGGAGGCGCCCCAGCCGCGGGCGCTAATCCTGACATGGCTCCGCTTGCGGCGCCGTTCTCCTGAGGCCCAGTGTGGAGTAGCTGCTTCTTCTTCTCGGGATGACCTTAGGAGGGTACTGTGCTGCATTGCTGTTGGGGGTTTTCGATGGATGCTGCTCGGAAGGCGCGCTCGAGGGAGCACACCGCATATTTTTTTTCGCAGGGGACCATGATGATCCTGCCGCTTCCTGGCATCTTGAGGACGTTGTAGCCGTGGTGAGTCACTGCCATAAACTTGGCCAGGGCCGGATACCCAAGGATGACATTGTATGGAATACGGATGTGGGAGACGTCGAAGTAGATGAGCTCGGTGCGGTAGTTGTCTCGCTGTTCGAAGGTGACAGGGAGGTGGACCTGCCTTATCGGTGTGGTGGAACCGTCAGTCACACCTGAGAAGGGCTTGGTAGGCTGAAGCTGATCATAGGGCACTTGGCGGCCGTCGAACGTCTCGACGGATAGGACGTTGAGCCCTGCGCCACCGTCGATGAGGGTCTTGGTGACTTGTACGTTGCTGATGATGGGTGAGCAGAGCATTGGGAGAGCGCCAACGGTGGCTGCGCACTTGAGCTGATCTGCCGAACTGAAATTGATGGCGCACTTGGACCACCTAAGCGGGCATGTTGCCTCGAGCCTCGTGTCGATGTCAGAACCGGCGGATCTCGGGTAGGGGGTCCCGAACTGTGCGTCTAGGCCAGATGGTAACAGGAGACAAGGGTACACGAAGTTTACCCAGGTTCGGGCCCTCTCGATGGAGGTAAAACCCTACTCCTGCTTGATTAATATTGATGATATGGGTAGTAGAAGAGTAGATCTACCACGAGATCAAGGAGGCTAAACCCTAGAAGCTAGCCTATGGTATGATTGTTGTATGATGAAGTTGTCCTACGGACTAGAATCCTCCGGTTTATATAGACACCGGATAGGGTTAGGGTTACACAAAGTCGGTTACAATGGTAGGAGATCTTGAATATCCGCATCGCCAAGCTTGCCTTCCACGCCAAGGAAAGTCCCTTCCGGACACGGGACGGAGTCTTCAATCTTGTATCTTCATAGTCCATGAGTCCGGCGGAAGGTATAGTAGGGCCATCCGGACACCCCCTAATCCAGGACTCCCTCAGTAGCCCCTGAACCAGGCTTCAATGACGACGAGTCCGACGCGCAGATTGTCTTCGGCATTGCAAGGCGGTTCCTCCGCCAAGTTCTTCATAAAAGATTGTAAACACCAAGAGTAGTGTCCGGCTCTGCAAAATAAGTTTCCACATATCGCCATAGAGAGAATAATATTAACACGAATCAAATCTGCTGACGTATTCCGCAGTGTGTCATCACACCACGGCCAAGTCTTTTACTCGAATCGTTTTCGCTTCTCCACCTCAGCGCATTCCGCGAGGCGGTTTCCTTGGCACGTCTTGTCAAAGCAGAGATCGTGTCCCCCATTTACGGGATTCTCATCAATACGGGCGTGGGTAACCCAACCGCGCCATTTATCA
This sequence comes from Aegilops umbellulata, assembly GCA_032464435.1. Taxonomy (NCBI): domain Eukaryota; kingdom Viridiplantae; phylum Streptophyta; class Magnoliopsida; order Poales; family Poaceae; genus Aegilops; species Aegilops umbellulata. The sequence continues at coordinate 149,519,748 of CP136058.1, read as the reverse complement.
CGGCGCTTGGGAGGCAAGCGAGTTTTACTAGGCTGGTGGGGACGCATAACCGCATCCGCCCATATAAGGGGATAGGATCCACCTCTTTTACCTACGCCTTCTTCCTCCTTTGCCTATCCATCTTCTGCGCACCCGAGCTCTAGCGCCCAAGCCCGCACTTCCCACCTCAACCTTCTCCAGCAATGTCCGGAGCGGGAGGCAAGTGGATGGTCTCCTCCGTCACGGAGGGCCGTGTCAAAAAGCTGAGGAAGGCCGGATACTTGTCCAAAGACATCGCGCACCGGCTTCCTGAGGAGGGGCAGCTTCTCCCCGCCCCAAGGCCCCACGAGAGGGTAGTTTTCCTTCCCCACTTCCTCCGCGTACTGGGTTTTCCACTCCACCCATTTGTCCGGGGCTCATGTTCTACTATGGCCTGGATTTCCACGATCTGGCCCCGAACTTCGTCCTCATCATCTCGGCGTTTATCGTCGTGTGCGAGGCTTTCCTCCGCATCCGCCCCCATTTCGGCCTCTGGCTCAAGACCTTCAACGTCAAGCCCAAGGTGGTGCGCGGCAGCCAGGTGGAGTGCGGCGGCGTCATGGCGGGCAAGATGGCCAACGTCCTATGGCTTGAGGGCTCCTTCGTGGAGACCCTAAAGGGGTGGCAATCCGGGTGGTTTTACATCACCGAGGCACACGATCCGAAATGGATCGCAGCCCCTGAGTTCCGATCCGGACCCCCCACGCGGCTTATGTCCTGGAAAGAGACAGTCCTGTCGTGGGGTGACGAAAAAGAGGTGACCGGCTGCAAACATGCATCCAGTCCCTGGTGAACAAGCTGATCAAGCTTGTCAATGTAGTCCAGGTTATGCTCGTCCGCCGGATCCTACTGTGTCAACAACGGGACTTTAATCTATGGGAGTTCGACCCGGCGCAGCACCGAACCCTCAACAGGCTCATCGACATGACGTACGAAGACGTCTGGAAGGTGCTAACCAAGGGCGCCGAGGCTCCCGCATCCGCTTCCAAGGACCGCGGATACAGCTCGGAGCGTCACGCTAGCGAGGTAAGCTATTCTCACCTTTTACAAGATGATAAGTTTTTTCATAGTTTGACTCTATGCGGGATCTAAACCCCCTCACCTTTGACAGGCATGGCAGGCGAAGTCTGGAACGATTAACTGTCCGGCTCCCTTGCCCGAAGACCCAGGCCCTGCTCTCCTAGCGAAGCTGCTGGCTCTGGCGCCTTATCTAGTGCTGGAGAAGAAGGCCAAGAAGAAGAAGGCCATGGGGACTCGAAAGAGTGCACGTAACGTGGTGGTGTCGGACTCGTCATCCGACGAGTCCGAGACGCTCTCCTCCCGTGAGAACGAGGAGGAGGAAGAAGAAACCTATCCCCCTCCAGCGGGGGGAGGAAAGAAAAGGAAGGCCGCCCCAACGGGGGAGGCCGAAGGGTCCAAGAGGAGGAAGACCCCTCCGCCGGACTACTCCCCCAACGTCGACGAGGACGACGAGGAGTGGCCGGAAAGGGCCAAGCGTCCGACGAAATCATAATTATTCGGATACCAGAGTAAATCATGATATTCCTTTGTCGCACGACTTTCCCTGATGTCAAACATAATTATGCAGCCCGCCCGGGCCGGACTCGACGAGTCGTTGAGCGGCTCCCTGGATTCGTCGGACGTGAACTCAGTTCCGCCCGCTGTCTCCCCCCGCACTGCGGATGACGCCGAAGTGGCATCGCGACAAGTTCCGGGGCAGGAGGAGGTGGTCCTGGAGGAGCCTCAAGGCGACCTCCCGGACTCCAGGAGTAAAGGGGACAAAACCCCCCAGGGCTCCAAGTCTGGCTTTGAGCCGGACACCGCGCCGGAATCTTCAACGGTTCTGGACCGCAGCAGGCGTACTCCTGTCAAGAGGAGCAAGCCTAATGAGCCGGCGTCCTCCGTCCAACCGGAGGCGCCGGGGAATCTACTGGAGGTGCTTAAGGGCGCCTCCATCGATGAGGAGCACCGTACTATCATGAGTACGGTGATCCAAAAGGTTCAGTCCGCCAAGAGCGGATTGACCGAAGCTTGCGCTAGCCTTCTAATAGGCTTCGAGGTAAGTAAAAATATGTAAAAATATTACCGCATGGAGAGTAGCCCCTGATGCTCTGTTTGGCGTTCGGAAAGAGAAGCCGAATAGAGGATCTATTAAATTTTGCAGGAGTCTAACAAAAAAGAGTCAATATGCGTATGCAGGCTTCATTGCTAGCCACCGCTGCACTGACTGCGGAGGTGGGTGCCCTGAAACAGGGCCTCGAGCGGACCGAGCAAGAGCTTGGCCTTGCCAAGCGGCAGCTCGAGGAGAAAGAAGGTAAGAGATACCTTACAGAGAAAGTGCCTATAAAAAGACGCGATTGCAAAAAATAGCAGGATTCTACTGCTTATTGTAGGGGCCACAACTGAGGTGGCAACACTCAAGCAAGCGCTGTCCGAGGCCGAGAAGAGAGCGGCCACGGAGCGCACCGAGCGAGAGAAATTTGAGGCGCTGGTCGGCGAGGCGCAGCCAGAGCTTCAGGCTCTCATGAAAAAACATGAGAGTTTGGAGCTTAACTCTAAAACGCGAGCGTCCGAGCTCGCCGCGGCCATCAAGACTGCCGAGTCTGCCAAGGCCGAAGCCCAGAAGGCCCTCCAAGAGTTGGAGGAGATGAAAAAGATAGCGGAGGGTAAGGCATTCTTTATGCAAAGCAGAAATATAAAAGTAAACTACTTGTTACTTACCTGAATTCGGAGCTCTCCAGGGGCGTTCATAGATCTTCCCCGCAGCGTATCCGATGCCGCCGCATTCTACCGATCCGAAGAGGGCAGCTCGACGGAGAAGGTGTTTTGGTCTCAGTATGCTGAGGCCGAACACCCTGTGCCCTTGAGCGACCAGCTGAAGCAGCTGGTCGAGCTCCACAAGGCGGCTGAACAGGCCATGAAGGGCTTCATAGTTCGGCTGTGGCCTGGAGAGGCCCTGCCTGGGAGCTACTTTGGGCTGGTGCGATAGCTGGTGGAGGCCTGTCCAAGGCTCGAGGTCATCAAGCGCTCTATCTGCATCGAAGGTGCCCGTAGGGCCCTTGCCCGTGCAAAGGTGCACTGGGGTAAGCTAGACCGTGAGAAGCCTGTGAGGGACGGGCCGCCGCCGGGGAAGGAGCATCGCAAGCCCGAGAACTGTTACAAGGATGTTCTTGCGGGTGCCCGCCTTGTGGTGGATGAATGTACCAAGGATGTAATTTTTGAATGAACTCGCTCGTGTTTATCCTGTGCGCTGAAAACTTGTTCATATGCGCTATGCAATGCTTGTTGAATTTAAATTATTATTTTCTGTGCGGCCATTTATCAAAAAATTGAGAGATGGCCAGTCATCGGCTTCCGCCCCCATGCCACTAGTGCTGGGGTGTTCGGGATAAACCTGAGCGCTCTTTTCCCCATGTTTGGGTCCTTCAAGGGAGGCGCTCAGCACAACGAACCAGGCAATCGGACTATAATGCTTGAACACTCTCACTTAGCCATAGAACTTTATAATTTTAAATTTTGGTGACGCCCCTAGTTCGGAAGACCGAGTTCGGGGCGCTATCCACGCCTTCGCCGGACAAAGCCGGCTCCTCGCTCGAAGCGGCATAAGTCTTTAGGGACTCGAAAAACCTCTCGAACAGTGACCGGTCTCTCGCCTCATCATGACAGTCAGTTTTAGCTTTCTCCACTGAGGTGCTCAACCCAGCTCAACTGGGGCACAATCGCAGTGGTTCTCCTAGTGCTACCTTAGCCGATATAGCGGAATGTAAGGCACCAAAACATAGGAGCCGGGCAAACCCAACTATTGACCCAAATCATGATTCGGAGCCGATGCATATAGTGCTATAAGTTTGGGGTGCCGCACTTATGAAGTGTTCGGACTTCTTACACCACATTAAGGGGTACTGAAGCCCCTGGTGTATTTGCCGTACCATAGTGTACGGGTGCCACAAGTCATTAATGAACATATATATAAAAGAAGGATAATGCGAAAAATAGACAAAAAGCTATGCATTGTTTATAAAGAGGCTGCTATCAAAGCGGAACGATACAAATAGTGTGATAAGCAAAAGATATTGGACTATTTAACATGTCCTGGCCAGGGGCAGGCCACGGAATTGTTTTCAAAACAGGTATACTGCTCGTAACAGAGACCACCTGGGAGTTCCATAGTGCGGCATGGCTTGTCTGCTTCCCTGGATCTTGCATCGTTCGTGCGGCAGTTGAATTGACGAACAGGTCGTCCGAAGTATGGAGTCCTGAAAGTAAGAAAAAAAGAATTCGGCAGCCCCTAGTATGTTTTAGGCCGTATTATGGGCTTTAATTATTGTGCCCCTTCCCCTGCGCCCATGGTATTTAAAGAGCGTAGTTATGTACGCGAAGCACTAGTTTCGCTATGTCGCGAGGGCTGGGGTTGGGGCCGCATTGCTACGCCTGCTCAGAGCATGCCAGGCGGTCTTGTTGTAGGTTACTCCGGGCGCGCTTGGCAGTGTCTGGCTTTTTAACGGCCGGACTGGAGAATTGCCTAAAAAGGCTGATTTGTACTTCCGCTGCGAGGGCCGTCGTGTGTTCCTCCATTCGGAGGGAGCGCTCGGTGTTTTCGTTGACTGTAATTACTCCTCGAGGGCCTGGCATCTTGAGCTTGAGATATGCATAGTGCGGCACCGCATTGAACTTTGCAAATGCGGTTCGCCCGAGCAGGGCGTGATAGCCACTGTGAAACGGGACTATATCGAAGATTAACTCCTCGCTTCAGAAATTGTTCGGAGATCCGAAGACCACTTCAAGTGTTACTGAGCCTGTGCAGCTGGCCTCTACACCTGGTATAACGCCTTTAAAGGTCGTTTTTGTGGGCTTGATCCTTGAGGGATCGATGCCCATTTTCCGCACTGTATCCTGGTAATGCAGGTTCAGGCTACTGCCGTCGTCCATGAGGACTCTTGTGAGATGAAATCCGTCGATAATTGGGTCAAGAACCAATGCGGCAAACCCGCCATGATGGATGCTAGTGGGATGGTCCCTTCGATCAAAGGTGATCGGGCAGGAGGACCATGGGTTGAACTTTGGAGCGACTGGCTCCAGCGCGTATACGTCTCGTAGCGCACGCTTCTGCTCCCTCTTGGGAATGTGGGTTGCGTATATCAAGTTCACTGTCCACGCTTGTGGGGGAAAACCCTTCTGTCCACTGCTGTTCGGCGGCCTGGGCTCCTCCTCGTCAGTGATGTGCAGCCCCTTGTCTCTGTTTTCGGCTCTTAACTTGCCTGCCTGCTTGAACACCCAACAATCCCTGTTGGTGTGATTTGCTGGCCTTTCGGGCATGCCATGTATCTGGCACAAGCAGTCGAGTATTCAGTCCAAACTGGACGGGCCCTGAGTATTCTTTTTGAATGGCTTTTTACGCTGACCGGATTTATAGCCTCTGAATCCGGCATTTACTGCCATGTCCTCGTTGCTGTCGCTGTTAACGCGGCGCTTTTGCTTGTTCCGGCGCGACCTGCCGCTTTTGTCCTTGGTATCCGAATTGCTAAGGTTCTTGGTTAAGTTGTTGCTACGAGCAAGCCAACTATCTTCTCCCGCGCAAAAGCGGGTCATGAGTGTCGTGAGGGCTGCCATAGATTTCGGCTTTTCCTGTCCCAGGTGCCGGGCAAGCCACTCGTCGCGGATATTATGCTTGAAGGCTGCTAAGGCCTCAGCGTCCGGACAGTCGACTATCTGGTTTTTTCTTTGTTAGGAACTGTGTCCAGAATTGCCTGGCCGATTCCTCTGGCTGCTGAATTATGTGAATTAAGTCATCGGCATCCGGTGGTCGCACATAAGTGCCCTGGAAGTTGTCAAGGAATGCGGCTTCCAGGTCCTCCCAAGAACCGATTGAGTCTATTGGCAAGCTGTTGAGCCAATGTCGGGCTGGTCCCTTAAGTTTGAGTGGGAGGTATTTGATGGCATGTAGATCATCACCGCGGCCATGTGGATATGAAGGAGATAATCCTCGATCCATACCGCAGGATCTGTTGAGCCATCGTATGATTCGATGTTTACGGGTTTGAAGCCCTCAGGGATTTTATGATCCATTACTTCATCTGTGAAGCATAGCGAGTGTGCGGCGCCTCTATACTGGGCTATATCGTGGCGCAGCTCAGAGGAGCGATCACCGTCACGTGCCGTGGGGCGCCCGCGCGATTCATAGATCGACCTTGTTTGCCTTGCCTTGTCCTCGAGTATATCTCGCAGGTCCGACGCGTTTTCCCGTGCCTTAGCATGTTTTGAGCGGCGTCGGGGCATGGCTTGAGTGGAGGGCTTAGAGACCTCTCTGTTGCGGCCACGAGGTGGCCGGTCAGCCATGTCATGCGTTGGTGATGTAGGTGCTTCCTCCTCTAATCGGGGTAGCAGCCTGCGCTTTGGGTAACGCTTGGAGGGGCGTTCGAGTTCATACTCTTCGGCCGCAAGGACTTCAGTCCATCTGTCAGCTAACAAATCTTGATCAGCTCTAAGCTGTTGTTGCTTTTTCTTGAGGCTGCTTGTCGTGGCTAAAAGCTTGCGTTTGAAACGCTCTTGTTCGACGGGGTCTGATGGTACGACGAATTCGTGGTCGTCGAGGCTTGCCTCGTCTTCGGAGGGAGGCATGTAGTTATCGTCCTCAACCTCTCGGTCTGCCGCCCTCTCATGAGGGCTGGCTTCTCCATCTTCCTGTGCCGAATCTTTCTGGAGGGGGTGTACTTTAGCGCTATCCGGAGTAGTCTTATCTCCGGTGCCGGAATCACCGTTTTTGCTTTGGCGGGATTTAGAGCGGCGCCGCTGTCGTCGGCGATTGGGATGTTTCTTAGAAGTATTATCTCCCGCTTTTCCATCGCCATCTCCATCTTTTGGAGCGTCCACCATATATATGTCATATGACGAGGTGGCCTTCCAGCGCCCTACAGGTGCTGGTTCCTGTTCGTCTCGTGCATCGTCGTCCATACCGTTGATGTCTTCGGAGTCGAAGTCGAGCATGTCGGTTAATTCGTCGACAGTGGCTACGAAGTGGGTGGTGGGTGGGCTTTGAATTTCTTCATCGTCTGTATTCCATCCTTGCTGACCATAGTCCAGCCAGGGCTCTCCCGATAAAGAGAGAGACTTTAGTGAGTTCAGGATGTCGCCGAAGGGCGAGTGCTGAAAGATGTCCGCGGCGGTGAACTCCTTGATCGGCGCTCAATCGGATTCGGTCGGCAGGGGCGCGGGGGTTTTGGAGTCCGGAGGGGAATCCGGATCCTCGGAGTCACGGGTCATGCAGAGTGCGGGGCTAATATTTGGCTCGATCGCTTTTGAGGTCGCAGCCCCTGAGGTGGCGTCCAACCGCTCACCCTCGATCGGCGCCGCAGGTTCCGAATCAAGGGTCGGAACCGACGCGCATGCGGGCTCCATGGCACTGTTCGGCGACAGAGCTAGATCATGCCCATCGAGACAGTGCGGCGCGCTTGGCTGTGGCTCGAATCCGTCGAAGATCAAGTCCCCGCGGATGTCAGCCGTGTAGTTCAAACTTCCATACCTGATCTGATGGCCAGGGGCGTAGCTTTCGATCTGCTCCAGGCGGCCAAATGAATTGGCCCACAGTGCGAAGCCGCCGAAGACGAGGATCTGTCCGGGGAGAAAAGTCTCACCCTGGACCGCATCGTCGTTGATGATCAAAGGAGCCATCGGGCCTAAAAGTGACGACACAGAGGAATTCTCAATGAAAGCACCAATGTCGGTGTCAAAACCGGTGGATCTCGGTTAGGTGGTCCCGAACTGTGCGTCTTGGCCGGATGGTAACAGGAGACAAGGGACACGAAGTTTACCCAAGTTCGGGCCCTCTCGATGGAGGTAAAACCCTACTCCTTCTTGATTAATATTGATGATATGGGTAGTACAAGAGTAGATCTACCACGAGATCAAGGAGGCTAAACCCTAGAAGCTAGCCTATGGTATGATTGTTGTATGATGAAGTTGTCCTACGGACTAGAACCCTCCGGTTTATATAGACACCGGATAGGGTTAGGGTTACACAAAGTCGGTTACAATGGTAGGAGATCTTGAATATCCACATCGCCAAGCTTGCCTTCCACGCCAAGGAAAGTCCCTTCCGGACACAGGACGGAGTCTTCAATCTTGCATCTTCATAGTCCAGGAGTCCGGCGGAAGGTATAGTCCGGCCATCCGGACACCCCCTAATCTAGGACCCCCTCACTTGGGAATGACTGTGTTCAACTCGCGAGCAAACTGCTTGAATATTTGCTGAGAGGCTGGGGCTTGAGCTCCACCCAAGATGCAGGCGAGCGCTCGCGGCTCCTGGAAGTCCCTAGCCCCCTCGTCCTGATGGTGATCATCGTTCCTTCTTGGTGGTGGTGGCAGCGGAGGAAGCCCAGCATTGCCCTGAGGACGGTCCTCGCGATGCTGATCCCTCCATGCGCCCTCGCGAGGTTGGTCCTGCCAGCGGTCCTGACGAGGCCGGTCACGCCACTCCTGGCGAGGGCCACGGTCGTCCCAGCATCCTCCGCCACGTCCTCCTCCTCGGCCGTAGCCCCGGTTGTTGCACTCGGGGTGTCGTCCGAGGCGTCCATCTCGAATGGACCTGAGCTCCTGACAGTTGTTGGTGTTGTGGCTGTGAATGTTGTGGAAGGCGCAGAACGGCGGGCTGCTCTTGGATGACTCAGGCTGGTCGCGGTCGCGCTTCATTTCCGGCTCCGCCGTGAGTACAGCCACTCCCTTGCGCTTCACATCCTTGGCCTTGGCTTTCTTCTCATCCAGGTCGGCAGCTGGGAGCTCGAGGAGGGAAAGGCGCCCTTCCTCAACCATTGCGCACTTGGTCGCTAGGTTGAACAGCTCTATGGATGTGCACAACTCCTTGTGGATGGCGAGCTCCTCCTTCATCTTGGCGCCGCGGACGCCATCAGAAAACGCAGAGATGATGGTCTCGTCCGTCACCTTGGGGATCTTGAGGCGAACATTGTTGAAGCATTGGATGTACTTTTGGACGGTCTCCCCTGGATACTGCTTGACACGGCGCAGGTCACCCGCGGCCGGAGGGCGGTCGCGAGTGCCCTGGAAGTTGGCGACGAAGCGGTCGCGCATCTCGCTCCAGGAGGACATGGAGCCTGGAGGCAGGTTCAGGAGCCATGAGAAGGCGCCATCCTTGAGATCCATGGGGAACCAGTTCGCCATGACTTTTTCGTCGCCGTTGGCCGCCTCGATGCTCATCTCGTAGAGCTACAGGAACTCCGCAGGGTCGGGGTGCCGTCATAGCAAGGAGGCAGGCCTGGCTTGAATTAGCCCGGCCATGCGACGCTACGCAGCTCAGGAGTGAAGGCATGGCCGACCGCGGTGGCCACGGGGACCCTTTGCTGATGTGGAGCCTTCCCTTGAGATCCACGCACTGCCACTACAGGCGGCGCACGGTCTTGTCGCAGTGGTGCTGGGAGCGCGGGAGCATTTTCTTGTGGACGTGGAACTTCTTGGTAGCTTCCTTCTTCACGTACGGGTGCCCGACGCGGCGGGTCGCGCCGGGGGCCGCACACCTTGGCGCCAGTACACCGTCTTGGTGCGGAGGTGGTGGCGGTGGCGCTCCATGCCCCACGTCACCTGCAGTTGGCGGAGGGCGAGGCAGCAAGAGGGACAGCGCGAGGGAGCCCCCTGCGGGACTGACGAGCTTGGCGATGCGGTCCAGCTAGTCCTCGTAGAGGTCGTTGATGGGGCGGTAGCGCAGGAGTTCGTGCGCCATGCACAGCGCGGCCTATGCGTCCGTGGGATTGTGACGGGCGTGAGACGACAAGCCGGCCGGGGTGAGCGACGGAGTGGCGGTGCGGCCATCCCGCCGCACCGAGGGGTGCAGCGACGATGCTTGTTGCTCGTTCCCCGCCGGGCCGGTGGCAGCGTTGGCGGCAGGCGACAGAGAACGATGGGGTGGCCTGCCGACAAGAGCCGTCTAAACGGCACGGGCGGTGAGGGTGGCCAAGCGCTTAGTGCGAGCTCGGCGAGCGTCCGCCATGGGGATGATGAAGCGATGGGCGGATCGATGGAAGGAAAGCTCCGGTGCACCCCTATGTGGCGCGCCAAATGTCGGATTTCGGGTTCCGGCAAAACCCTTGAGGTTCGAACACTAGGGTGTGCACGAAGATCTCCCCCTACCTAATCATGCCCTCGACCTCGCCGCGATCTCAAAGCTTAGCTCGACGAACTCGCAACACAAGGGACACAAGAGTTATACTGGTTCAGGCCACCGTTGTGGTGTAATACCCTACTCCAGTGTGTGTGGTGGATTGCCTCTTGGGTTGAGGATGCACAATACAAGGGGGAAGAACAGCCTCCTGAGGTGGGGTGTTCTTGTGCTTGGTGGGTGTGAGGATGGAGTGGATCCAGTTCGAGATGATTTCTCCACTCGTCCCGGATGAGTTGCCTCCTACTGTGGTGGCTAGTTCTATTTATAGAGGCCGTGGTCCTCTTCCCAAATATTAAGTGGGAAGGGAGCCAACAACGGCCAGTTTGAAGGGGGACCACTAGTACAAGCTATCCTGACTAAAGGTGGTCTTTGGCTGCCAAAGGCTCTGGTGGTGAGGCCGTCTTGGGCTCCACGGTGACCTCCGTCGTGCCGTCCTGTTGGTCTTGGTCTCGTTGAACCGATAGGAAAACCTTTGCCTGATGCCTCGGTACTCCTCGCCTACGCTTGCCTCCTTAGCACCAAAGAGGAAGCGAGGACACTACGTGCACTGGCGCCCGCCTGACCTTTGTCGTCATGGCTTACGTCATTGGAACCTCGTGAGGTTCGCCTTGCATTGATCTTTCCTCCCCTCGCAAGCTGGCCTGGGGAGGCCACTCCCGAGGAGGTTTTGTGTCGTCCGCCTCGCGAGGCTTGGCTCCTCGTGAGGGTCTTGAGCGTTTGCTGGTGAAAATGGGTTGCACCGGGCCGCTAGTAGAGCCACGCCGTGGACCGCGGGGAGGCAAGTCTGGGGACCCCCGTTCCCAGAACGCCTACAACCTCCTTTTTTGGGGGCTCTTTGGCCTCTTAAAACTTTTTTTAAGTCCGGAGTCTCATCCCAACTTGTGAGGGAATCATAGCCTCCACCATCCTTTCCTCACATGGGACAATGCTCTAATAATGATTCTCATCACACTTTTATTTACTTACAACTCAAGAATTACAACTCAATACTAGAACAAAGATATGAATCTATATGAATGCCTCCAGCGGTGTACCAGGATGTGCAATGATCAAGAGTGCCATGTATAAAAAATATGAAAGGTGGCCAAGCCACAAATACTATGCCAACTACATGATCATGCAAAGCAATATGACAATGATGGCATGTGTCATAATAAACGGAACGGTGGAATTGCATGGCAATTGATACGTCTCCAACGTATCTACTTTTCCTAATGCTTTTCCTCTTGTTTTGGACACTAATTTGCATGATTTGAACGAAACTAACCCCGGACTGATGTTGTTTTCAGCAGAACTACCATGGTGTTGTTTTTGTGCAGAAATAAAAGTTCTCGAAATGGAATGAAACTTTGCGAGGATTTTTTATGCAATATATGATAATTTCTGGAGCCAAGAACCACCAAGGGGGCACCTGGGTGGGCACAACCCACTAGGGTGCGCCCCCCTCCAGGCGCGCCCAGGTGGGTTGTCCCCACCTGGTGGCCCTGCAGACCCTGAAACCGACGCTATAAAATCACGCTTTTCCAAAAAATAAAGGAGAAAGGATTATCGCATTCCACGAGACAGAGCCGCTGTCACCTCTTGTTCTTCATCGAGATGCCAGATCTGGAGTCCGTTTGGGGCTCTAGAGAGGGTGATCTTCGATCTTCGTCATCACCAACCCTTCTCCATCGCCAATTCCATGACGCTCCTCACCGAGAGAGAGTAATTCCTTCGTAGGCTCGCTGGTCAGTGATGAATTGGATGAGACTCATCATGTAATCTAGTTAGTTTTGTTAGGGCCTGATCCCTAGTATCCACTATGTTCTGAGATTGTTGTTGCTATGACTTTGCCATGCTTAATGCATGTCACTTTGGGCCCGGGTGCCATGATTTCGGATCTGAACTGTTTATGTTATCATAATTATATCCATGTTCTAGATCCGATCTTGCAAGTTATAGTCACCTACTACGTTTTATGATCCGGCAACCCTGGACTGACAATAGTCGGGACCACTCCCGGTGATGACCGTAGCTTGAGGTGTTAATGTATTCACCGTGTGTTAATGCTTTGTTCCAGTGCTCTAATAAAAGGAGGCCTTAATATCCCTTTGTTTCCAATTGGACCCCGCTGCCACGAGAGGGTAGGACAAAAGATGTCATGCAAGTTCTTTCCATAAGCACGTATGACTATTTACGGAATACATGCCTACATTATATTTATGAACTGGAGCTAGTGCCGTATCGCCCTAGGTTATGACTGTCACATGATGAATATCATCCAAGAAATTACCGATCCAATGCCTATGAATTCCTCTTATATTGTTCTTGCTAAGTTACTACTGCTATCGTTACTGTTCCACTTGCTACAAAACTACTGCTATCACTATTACCATTACTATTGACGTCGCTACTATTATCAAAACTATCATATTACTTTGCTACTCATCACCTTGCTGCAGATAACTAATCTCCAGGTGTGGTTGAATTGAAAACTTAGCTGCTAATACTTGCAAGTATTCTTTGGCTCCCCTTGTGTCGAATCTATAAATTTGGGTTGAATACTCCACCCTCGAAAACGGTTGCGATCCCATATACATGTGGGTCATCAAGACCTTTTTCTAGCGCCGTTGCAGGGGAGCATAGCTATATTTGTTGAGTCATGACCTCTTCCAATATAGTGGATTCATCACTAAATAAAGTCATGTCCTCTCCAAATCCACTTTCATAATTATTACAATAAGATTCAACACCCTCCAAAATAGTTGGATCATTAACTAGAGTTGACACTCTTCTAAACCCACTCTCATCAACGTAATCATCAATTTGCTCATCAAAACTTGGGGGACTAAAAATATCATCTTCATCAAACATAGCATCCCCAGGCTTATGGCTTTGCATATCATTAGCATCATGGATACTCAAGGAATTCATACTAATAACATTGCAATCATGCTCATCATTCAAAGTTTTTATGTCAAACATCCTATTAACTTCTTCTAACACTTGAGCACAATTTTCCTTTCCATCATTTTCACGAATGCATGTAAAAGGTCGAGTCATACTAACAACATTGCAATCGTTCTCATCATTCAAAGAATTAAGAGAAAACTCACCAATGCATGTAAAAGGCCGTGTCTTTTGTCCTTCACGCATGCATTCCAATTAATACAGCCGTAAACACAATTTTCTTGAGGAAAACGAGCCCATTATTGAGTACTTTTGCAAAAAAAAATCTTCGGGCACTCCTCATTTAGTACTACCTTGGTTGATAATTTTTTATTGACCTGTATATAAACCTCCATCCTGGTTTATTGGCCCCCTTTGTATTTAGTGTAAAATTTTGACCATAAATTTAACTAACAAAGTGTCAATGCATGTCATAAAAAATTATAACATTAAAAACTATGTTCAAATATGAATCCAGTGATATGATTTTTGGTGACATTCATTAACATTTTATTAGTTAAGTAGACTGTGAAAGTTTGACACAAAATATTATTAGTACTCCTACATAATTGGCGTCGGGTGCCCTGTTGTTGGACAGGACGAGAGTAGAGGCATAGGCATACTGTAGATAGGAAGTCTTGGTGATCCATTATTCCCCATCACGATCAGAGAGAACTATTCAACTAGTCTTCAAAGTGAAGTGACAATACATGCCGCAACAGATGGGACAATTAATTAATAAGCTGAGCCAGCGTGTTTGTGTTACTAAATTAGCCTTACCCTGTACTGCCATCATGTTTGCCAGTGGAGCACGCTTCCGCAGATACGCCTACGCACCTCTCTCTTCCATTAACTGACATATGGGTGCTCTTGAGGTAGACCCACATGTCACCGGCTTAACAATTTACACTCCAAAGGACGGTATATCCTGGTAGCAGTACTAGTAGAATTGAGATTTAATGGAACTTCTTGCCCTTCTTTCCCTCTTCTTCCTCCTCTCTTCCCCATCGCCGGTCGCACACCATTTTCCCCCGCTCACTGCTCGCTAGCATGCGCCATCTTCCTCGGTAGCTCATGCGTACCATATCTCCTCGCTCACTGCTCGGCCACTGTCAGCGTCCTAGGAATGGGGGAACCCAGACCTGCCTGCCTGCAGCCGACGACGCGGCTCCACCAACGGCCTGGTATGAACCATCTTCAGTAGCAACCACTCAAGACCCTCGCGAGGGGCCACGCCTCGAAAGGCGGACGACACCAAGACCTCCTTAGGGGCAGCCTCACAAGGCTGGCTCCCGAGGAGCGGAGATATCTATGCAAGGGGCACCACGCGAGGTTCACGTGACATGAGCCATGACGATCAAGGGCAAGCGAGCGCCAGCGGGTGCAGAGTACCAGTTTCCTCTTTGGTGCTAAAGAGGCAGGAGCAGGTAAGGATTCTTGAGGCATCAGGCAAAGGTTTCCATATCGGTGCAACGAGACCAAGACCAGCAGGACGGTAGGACGGAGGTCACCGCGGAGCCCACGGTGGCGTCACCACCAGAGCCTTTGGAAGGCGAAGACCACCTTTCGTCAGGGTAGCTTATACTAGTTGTCTCCCTTTAAAATTGGCCGTTGTGGGATCCCTTCCCACCTAACATTTGGGAAGAGGACCAATGCCACCCAATGCCCTTGAGGTTCATACTCTAGGGTGCGCACGAACTCTCTCAAATGGACCCACCGTGTAGGGCACCCGCGCACGAAGAAGGAAGCTACCAAGAAGTCCCTCGGCCCCAAGAAAATGCTCCTGCGCTCCCAGCACCACCGCGTCAAGACCGCGTACCGCCTGCAGTGGCGGCGCATGGATACCAGGACCAGGCTCCGCCTCCATGACGGGCTCCGGTGACCACAGCAGGCAGTCGTGCCTTCACTACCGAGCTGCGCAGCATCTTCTGGCCCGACAAGTTCAAGCCCGACCTGCCGCCGCGCAACGACGACACCACCGACCCTGCAGAGTTCCTGCAGCTCTATCAACTAAGCACCGAGGCGACTAACAGCGACGAGAAGGTCATGGCGAACTAGTTTCCCATGGCCCTCAAGGATGGCGTGCGCTCGTAGCTCCTGAACCTTCCTGCGGGATCGATCTCCTCCTGGGGCGAGATGCGCGAGCGTTTCGTCGCCAACTTCCAAGGCACTCGTGACCGCCCACCGGCTGCAGGTAACCTAGCGCGCATCAAGCAGCATCCAGGGGAAATTCTGCAGAAGTACATCCGGCGCTTCAACAGCGTTCGCCTCAAGGTCCCTAAGGTGACAGACGAGGCTATTATCTCCGCGTTCTCCGATGGCGTCCACGACGTCAAGATGAAGGAGGAGCTCGCCATACACGAAGACCTATGCTTGGCCCTGGAGATGTTTAACATGGCAACCAAGTGTGCGAGGGCTGAGGAAGGGTGCCTTTCTATCCTCGAGCTCCCAGCTGCCTACCAGGAGGACAAGGAAGCCAAGATCAAGGACGTGAAGCGCAATGGGGCTTCCATGCTCGTGGCGGAGCCAGAGAAAAGCACGACCATGACCACCCCGAGTCATCCAAGGCCAACCGTCCATTATGCGCCTTCCACAATGTTCATGGCCACAACACCAACGACTGTTAGGATCTCAGTGCCATCCGCGATGGGTGCTTTGGTCGGTGCCCTGAGCGCAACGACCGGGGCTATGGCCCAAGAGGAGGACGAAGTGGAGGACGCTAGGATGACCGCGGCTCCCTTGGGGAGTGGCGCGACCGACCTCGTGAGAACCGCTAGCACGACCAGCCTCGCGAGGGCGCCTGGAGGGACCAGCCTCGTGAGGACCGCCCCCAGGGAAACACTAGCCTCCCTCCGCTGCTGCCTCCAAGAAGAAGAAACGACGACCATCATCAGGAAGAGGGGGTTGGGGGCTTCCAGGAGCTGCGCGCCATCGCCTGCATCTTGGGTGGCGCTCAGGCCCTGGCCTCTCAGCATATCTTCAAGCAGTTTGCTAGTGAGGTGAACATGGTCCTTCCCAGGCTCGAAGACACGCGTTCGCTCAGGTGGTCCAAGTGCACCATAACCTTTAGCTCGTCAGACCAGCTCAAGTGCACGACAACGGCCGGCACCCTCTCGATGCTCTGCTCGCCCGTCATCAGCAATGTCCAAGTCACCAAGACCCTCATCGACGGCGGCGCATGGCTCAATGTCTTGTCCATCGAGAAGTTCGACTGCCTCCAAGTGCCATACGATCAGCTACAGCCTACCAAGCCCTTCTCAGGAGTGACCGACGGCGCCACCACCCCGATAGGGCAGGTCCGCCTCCGTGTCACCTTCGGCCAACGGGACAACTACCACACCGAGCTCATTGACATCGATGTCGCCCATATCCGCCTGCCGTACTAAGCCATCCTTGGCGATCCATCCCTGGCCAAGTTTATGGCTGTGACCCATCACGGCTAAAACGTCCTCAAGATGCCAGGGAGCGGCAGCATCATCACGGTCGCCTGTGACGAAAAGGACGTGGTGTGCTCTCTCGAGCGTGCTTACTAGGCGGCAACAGCCGAAGACCCAGACAACGAAGGCGCCCTGTACCCTCCTAAAGCCATTCCCAAGAAGAAGAAGCAGCTGCTCCATCAGGGCCTCAGGAGAGCGGCGTTTCTAGCGGAACCACCTCAGGACTTGCGCCCATGGACGGGGCGCCTCCCTCCCTCGCATAGGAAGGCGCGCCCGGCGCCCTCCTAAGGATGGGCTCAGGGGCTATCTTCTGGAGGGCCTCGGACCTAGCCAACGTCACGAGGGAGGCGCTCGGGCACCACATGGAGGCATGCTTCGCCGCACATGTCCCTCAAGAAGGCATGAGGCATGGAGCGCCTAGTGCTTAGGAGTTCATCAGTAAGGCGACCGAGGAGCTCCAAGAAGCAAGGACCATGCACGGCGACCGCCGCCCAGCACCCGGCGCAGCTCCCCATCCTGGCGAGGATGGCGGGCCGCGTGTCTGCATCGACATTCCAGGGCTCAACAGGGCCGCATCTTAGGGGCCTTTTTGGCCTTCACGTGTTGATCGGTGCGAGGGTCCACCTCACAGCTACGTTCGCATGGCATTCGGCTTGCTGAACGCGGCTGTCACCTTCCAGCGCAACTTACGGAGCATTCTGGCACCTCAGAAGGCTAGGCATCACACAGTCCTGGAAGAGAGGGTGATGGTTCTTCATGAGCCGCTCGGGCCCCCAGAGCCTCCCGAGGCTCGGGGCCCTGGCGACTCGTGAGGAGCAACTCCTTCAGCGCGCAGCTTCAGGTACTCCAACACCTCTCCAGTAATGACATCAGGTGACTCTTTCCAGTTCATTCAGTTGGGGCGTCCCTATGGCAGCATTATCCCCAGGTCGCACGAGCCTGTCCGTGTGACTGTATCCTTTTGCATCTTTAGCTTACTCTGTTGGGGCGCCCCTCGGGTTGCATCATCCCCAGGCCACTCGGGTCATCCAAGTGGTATGTGTCGTTCGTGCATCTATCTGAACTAGCCTGCCCCCTTGCATAATTTGCCCTATGATTTTCACCTGCCTGTCCGGTACTTCTGTACCATGAATGTCGTGCACCCTCGCAAGCCCACCCACGACAACCCTTGCCACCACGGGAGCCGCGCGTGGTTGTCTTTCTTTAGGATTTTTTGCGTGAGAAGACTAGGCGCGGCATCTGTGCTCGGGTCCGTCCCTGCAGCGTCGATAAACCCAACGACTGAGCTCTATCTGGTGGGCCAGCCCAGTTCACGTCACCTCCTGGGGTCGTTCGTGTTTGGCCTCCTCATGCAATTACCTCAGGAGATTCATCCAGCGCAGGTTGCCTAACCATCTTGCAGGACCGCTGCAGATACCAAGAATCAAGACCAGGCGCAACCCGCCTTGAGGCAGGGCCTCGTGAGTCCCGCGCTGGCTCATGAGTGCCCAGACACACCTCGTCTAGCCCTGTCGTGCAATCCACGTGTCAGGGCGGGGCTGTACATGCATCGGGGGCTCCACTAAGAGGGATCCCTCACCCACTCACTAGTGGAAGCACCATGCTCTGCGCTGGTAGTCGACACGATCGAGGAGCGGCTATGCCCGTGCAAGTGCGGAAGCGCTATGCTCCGCACTGGTGATAAACAACTGAGGGCGGCCCCAAGGCCACGTCAACCTCAGGGAGCCACCCGGCAAAGTGTCCAGCCTTGCCGCAATGCTTTCCCCTCGGGAGAGTCGCACAAGGGGGCTGGGCACGGGGGCTACGCTCAGGTCACGCCTAGCGTACGCCGCCCTACGAGGTCCCTCGGACCTGGTTGTCACGAGCCCCTCCCAAGCGGGTTCTCGGCGAGGAGAGGTATGGAGGTCTGTTTGAGTGTCAAGGGGGACTCCTGAGCATTGCGACTCAGGAGCCTAACTGGCCACGTAGCCCCTCACCCATTGGTCCCGTCCTGGTGATCCGGACGGCCCAACGGCGGCTGAGGTATGCACGGGGTCGGGCCCTGCCGACATAGAACACTAAGGCCTACTTTCGCATCTCCTTCCAGCAGGCCGTTTGCGAGTCAAGGGGGACTCCTGAGCATCACGAATCAGGAGCCTAACTAGCCACGTAGCCCCTCACCCCTTGGTACTGTCCAGGTGATCCAGATGGCCCAACGGCGGCTGAGGTATGCGCGGGGTTGGGCCCTGCCGACGTAGAACATCAAGCAAACGGGAAGGAAATCGCGGAATCTTAATAAAATATTACAAAACATATTGTTCCTTAAACACCAAACAGAAGTTTTGACGCCTCCACGAGGCACGTCGCATGTTGGAGGAAAGTTCGCAGGAAAGTAAAAATGGGAAGGAGCGCCATTATTCACCAGCGAGCTTCCTCTTCAGCCTTGGGCGCTGCTGTCAGGAATCGCCCTCCCGTCGGCAGCGTCGCCGTCGCTTATGTTGTCGGCCTTGGTCGTGAGATCGATGGCACCATCGGCTGGAGGTGCTGGGTCGATAGCAAGGAACATCTTCAACAGGGACTCCACCTAGCCCTTCACGGCCTTAGGAGCAGCTACACAGCGCTCCTCATCCACAGGCTCAAGCAGACACCAAGGTCGGCAGCAAGATTGCGAAGATGAAGGTGGCTGAGGACGCGCGTCAAGGCTGACGAGGAGAGCGCGTGCGCTTCCCCCAACACCATGGGGCCGATCCCGTTGACGACATCCTCGAGCGTCGTGATGAGCCGAGGAAGTAGCTGGGTGGGGCCGTCATCATCAGTCGCCAACGGCTTCTCCAAGCCCTTCTTGTAAAGTTCCTGCAGCGCCATCGCCTGCCATCGCCTGCTGGGCTTCCAGGAGCTGCGCGCCATCGCCTGCATCTTGGGTGGCGCACAGGCCCTGGCCTCTCAGCATATCTTCAAGCAGTTTGCTAGTGAGCTGAACACGGTCCTTCCCAGGCTCGAAGACACGCGCTCGCTCAGGTGGTCCAAGTGCACCATAACCTTTAGCTCGTCAGACCAGCTCAAGTGCACGACAACGGCCGGCACCCTCCCGATGCTCTGCTCGCCCGTCATCAGCAATGTCCAAGTCACCAAGACCCTCATCGACGGCGGCGCATGGCTCAATGTCTTGTCCATCGAGAAGTTCGACTGCCTCCAAGTGCCATACGATCAGCTACAGCCTACCAAGCCCTTCTCAGGAGTGACCGACGGCGCCACCACCCCGATAGGGCAGGTCCGCCTTCGTGTCACCTTCGGCCAATGGGACAACTACCACACCGAGCTCATTGACATCGATGTCGCCCATATCCGCGTGTCGTACTAAGCCATCCTTGGCGATCCATCCCTGGCCAAGTTTATGGCTGTGACCCATCACGGCTAAAACGTCCTCAAGATGCCAGGGAGCGGCAGCATCATCACGGTCGCCTGTGACGAAAAGGACGTGGTGTGCTCTCTCGAGCATGCTTACTAGGCGGCAACAGCCGAAGACCCAGACAACGAAGGCGCCCTGTACCCTCCTAAAGCCATTCCCAAGAAGAAGAAGCAGCTGCTCCATCAGGGCCTCAGGAGAGCGGCGTTTCTAGCGGAACCACCTCAGGACTTGCGCCCACGGACGGGGCGCCTCCCTCCCTCTCATAGGAAGGCGCGCCCGGCGCCCTCCTCAGGATGGGCTCCGGGGCTATCTTCTGGAGGGCCTCGGACCTAGCCAACGTCACGAGGGAGGCGCTCGGGCACCACGTGGAGGCATGCTTCGCCGCACATGTCCCTCAAGAAGGCATGAGGCATGGAGCGCCTAGTGCTTAGGAAGTCATCAGCAAGGCGACCGAGGAGCTCCAAGAAGCAAGGACCATGCACGACGACCGCCGCCCACCACCCGGCGCAGCTCCCCATCCTGGCGAGGATGGCGGGCCGCGTGTCTGCATCGACATTCCAGGGGTCAACAGGGCCGCATCTTAGGGGCATTTTTGGCCTTCACGTGTTGATCGGTGCGAGGGCCCACCTCACAGCTACGTTCGCATGGCATTCGGCTTGCTGAACGCGGCTGCCACCTTCCAGCGCAACTTACGGAGCATTCTGGCACCTTAGAAGGCTAGGCATCACGCAGTCCTGGTAGAGAGGGTGATGGTTCTTCATGAGCCGCTCGGGCCCCCAGAGCCTCCCGAGGCTCGGGGCCCTGGCGACTCGTGAGGAGCAACTCCTTCAGCGCGCAGCTTCAGGTACTCCAACACCTCTCCAGTAACGACATCAGGTGACTCTTTCCAGTTCATTCAGTTGGGGCGCCCCTATGGCAGCATTATCCCCAGGTCGCACGGGCCTGTCCGTGTGACTGTATCCTTTTGCATCTTTAGCTTACTCTGTTGGGGGCGCCCCTCGGGTTGCATCATCCCCAGGCCACTCGGGTCCATCCAAGTGGCATGTGTCGTTCGTGCATCTATCTGAACTAGCCTGCCCCCTTGCATAATTTGCCCTATGATTTTCACCTGCCTGTCCGGTACTTCTATACCATGAACGTCGTGCACCCTCGCATGCCCACCCACGACAACCCTTGCCACCATGGGAGCCGCGCGCGGTTGTCTTTCTTTAGGATTTTTTGCATGAGAAGACTAGGCGCGGCATCTGTGCTCGGGTCCGTCCCTGCAGCGTCGATAAACCCAACGACTGAGCTCTATCTGGTGGGCCAGCCCAGTTCACGTCACCTCCTGGGGTCATTGGTGTTTGGCCTCCTCATGCAATCACCTCAGGAGATTCATCCAGCGCAGGTTGCCTAACCATCTCGCAGGACCGCCGCAGATACCAAGAATCAAGACCAGGCACAACCCGCCTTGAGGCAGGGCCTCGTGAGTCCCGCGCTGGCTCATGAGTGCCCAGACACACCTCGTCTAGCCCTGTCGTGCAATCCACGTGTCAGGGCGGGGCTGTACATGCATCGGGGGCTCCACTAAGAGGGAGCCCTCACCCACTCACTAGTGGAAGCACCATGCTCTGCGCTGGTAGTCGACACGATCGAGGAGCGGCTATGCCCGTGCAAGTGCGGAAGCGCTATGCTCCGCACTGGTGATAAACAACTGAGGGCGGCCCCAAGGCCACGTCAACCTCAGGGAGCCACCCGGCAAAGTGTCCAGCCTTGCCGCAATGCTTTCCCCTCGGGAGAGTCGCACGAGGGGGCTCGGCACGGGGGCTACGCTCAGGTCACGCCTAGCGTACGCCGCCCTACGAGGTCCCTCGGACCTGGTCGTCACGAGCCCCTCCCAAGCTGGTTCTCGGTGAGGAGAGGTATGGAGGTCTGTTTGAGTGTCAAGGGGGACTCCTGAGCATTGCGACTCAGGAGCCTAACTGGCCACGTAGCCCCTCACCCATTGGTCCCGTCCTGGTGATCCGGACGGCCCAACGGCGGCTGAGGTATGCACGGGGTCGGGCCCTGCCGACATAGAACACTAAGGCCTACTTTCACATCTCCTTCTAGCAGGCCGTTTGCGAGTCAAGGGGGACTCCTGAGCATCACGAATCAGGAGCCTAACTAGCCACGTAGCCCCTCACCCCTTGGTCCCGTCCTGGTGATCCAGTTGGCCCAACGGCGGCTGAGGTATGCGCGGGGTTGGGCCCTGCCGACGTAGAACATCAAGCAAACGGGAAGGAAATCGTGGAATCTTAATAAAATATTACAAAACATATTGTTCCTTAAACACCAAACAGAAGTTTTGACGCCTCCACGAGGCACGTCGCATGTTGGAGGAAAGTTCGCAGCAAAGTAAAAATGGGAAGGAGCGCCATTATTCACCAGCGAGCTTCCTCTTCAGCCTTGGGCGCTGTTGTCAGGAATCGCCCTCCCGTCGGCAGCGTCGCCATCGCTTATGTTGTCGGCCTTGGTCGTGAGATTGATGGCACCATCAGCTGGAGGTGCTGGGTCGATAGCAAGGAACATCTTCAACAAGGACTCCACCTAGCCCTTCACGGCCTTAGGAGCAGCTACACAGCGCTCCTCATCCACAGGCTCAAGCAGACACCAAGGTCGGCAGCAAGATTGCGAAGATGAAGGTGGCTGAGGACGCGCGTCAAGGCTGACGAGGAGAGCGCGTGCGCTTCCCCCAACACCATGGGGCCGATCCCGTTGACGACATCCTCGAGCGCCGTGATGAGCCGAGGAAGTAGCTGGGTGGGGCCCTCATCATCAGTCGCCAACGGCTTCTCCAAGCCCTTCTTGTAAAGTTCCTGCAGCGCCTCGCGGGACCTCTCCTCAAGAGACTTGAAGGCCTCGCGATCCTCGGCAAGAACCTTCACCTTGGTTTCTAGCTGGACCTTCGGCAGCACCAACTGCTCCACCACAGCATCGTGGCCGGTGACCGCTTCTTCTTGAGCCTTCAGCTTCTCCTCCCACGCCTCGAGCTGGCGAGCTGCGGCAGCGTGTTCCTTGTGCAGGTTCTCTAGCTCGACCTCCGCTACCCGGCAGTGCTCCTTGGCGGCCTCGGCATCCTTCAACGCCACCTCACGGGCGGCTGCGGCCTGGTCGACTGACCGCTTGCCCTCCTCGTATGCCACCACAGCCTGACCCCAGGCCGCCCTCACAGATGCCTCGGATCGCAGCCACCCCGCGACCAGCTCCAGGCGCCCTGATGCTAGGCGGCGGTCAGCGCCCTGGAGGTCGTCCCAAAGCTAGGTCAGCGCGGAAAGAGCCTCCTCTAAAGCATCAGGCGAAGCAGAAGGATCACGAGCCAGCGGCTTTATTGGAGGAGGAGGAAGCAGCATCATCGCCAAGGTCTGCGAGTTGCTGGCGATAGAAGAAGGAAACGGGGGCTCCTGAGCCTGTGGGACCTAGGCCGGCAAGCTGTGAGCGGGCACCTTCAGAGCCGGCTTGGCTGCGGAGGTCACTCTCTCCTGGAGTCGGTCCTCCTGGCCTCACGAGGATGACCGGGCCGGAGAGGCGTGAGGGTTGTTGCCGCCCTTCCGCAGTGGAGGAGGCGCGACCATGACAGGCTGCTGGGTCCCTGAGGGTGCGGCCGCTCCCTCTCTCTTCTTCTTCGTCACAAGCGTCCGCCTGACGGTGCAAGGGAAGAGCGTCAAGAAGTAGCGACAAAAGCAGGAGCAGGAACAAAATTAGGGCAAGGTACTTACTGGTCCATGGCGGCATAGTCCCTCGGCCTCTTCAGAACCATGGAGCCCGGAGGCTTCGCAGCCTAGGGCGCTGGCGTGGGAGTCCCATGAGCAGATGAGGCCGCAGCAGCCGGCCCTGCGGCAACGCCGGTCAACGTCAGAGTAGGGGCGCCACCTCGGGAGACCAATGCTGACCTGCTCTTCGTCGGGACCCCAGCCGATGACTTCTTCGGGGGGTGCCCCTGGACCTCGTAGTGACCCCAACAGGGGCCTGGAACTCCCTCACCAGATGGTCACCGACCTCGTCATCATCGGGAAGGGCGCGGAGGAGATCCGCCGCGAGAGGAGAAGTCTATCCCTCTCCCTCCTGGGCCGCCTCCGAGTCGGGCCTCTCCTCCTCGCCGGAATCGCCCGAAGACACTAGCACTAGGGCCGCCACCTCCGGGGCCTCGGAAGGCGCTGGTGGGACGAGCCCGCGCCCATCAAAGACAGGCATGGCGGCGGCCACCTTCGCCCCATATGGGCGGCGGTACAATGGAAGATGGGTGTCCGGCGGATACCCCTAATCGTCCCCGACCAGGAGGCAGAGAGTCGTGCCTAGCTCCTCGTCTGACAAGGCACCTAGGCACAGGAGGAGGTTGTCCCCCTCGTCCCCAAGCTTCACAAGTGGCGCGAGCGTGCCTGGAGCGGGGCTACGCACTGCGCCAGGAAATCCTTCACGAGCATGGCCCCTGTCAGCTGCTCCACCCTCTGGTCTTCAGGCTTCAGGTCGGTGATCATCTTCTCCAGCACCTGCTTAGCCCAGGGGTCGGTGAGCTTCCCGCAAAGCCACCTGTCGTGAGGCGAGGGTATCTCCGTCGGCAGCACCAACCGAGGATGGGCGCACTTGGTGTCCATGAGGACCCACTTGCTCCTGAAGCCCTCGGCCTTCTTCCAAGCCTTCGAGATCGTGTTGGTCCCATTAGACGCGACGAAGTTGGCGCACCCCGAGAAATGGCCCTCCTTGAGCCGGGGGTAGAAGAAGTGGCGAAGCAATGCCGCGGACGACATCACCCCCACAAATGCCTCGCAATAGAAGGCGAAGATCAATAGGAGGAGGAGGAGGAGTTGGGATGAAGATGAAGGGCATGCAGCTTGTGGTGGCTGAGGACGGCATAGAAGAAGTCGGAGAAAGGGGGGACCAGCCCTGCGACGATGCTATTCATGAAGAAGGGATAGAAGATACTGCCTGAGGGCTCCGGCTCGGCGGAGCCAGCCAGAGCGTGGTCTTCCCCTCTTCGTTGTTGCCGTCTGCCGTCATTAGGAGCGTGGCGGCGAGATTCTTCTCCGAGACATTAGGCACGCTCAAGGCTGGCTCGTACCAGGAAGGCAAGGGTGCAGCCTTCGCCTTGTCAGACGCCATTGGTTGCAGGCTCGGAGAGGGGTTCGCGTGGATCTAGAGTCTCTCGGGGAGAGAAAGAGAAAGGGGATCTGGAGCAAGACGACGGAAAGTAATGAAGGATCTGCAGCGCACACCGGCCTTTTGTCAGGTGAGGGCGGTTGCCAAGGCAGCATGGGGAAGCGGAGATGCCCATGTCCCGTCAGTCGCCACGCGTCAGTCAAGGCCGCAGGCGGTTGGGGCCTGCGGCGCTCCACACTTGCCCTTTGGCTTCGCCTCGAAGCCCAGTCCGAGGGCGCCTTGGGCCCGGGGGCTACTGTCGGCGTCCTGGGAATGGGGGTACCTAGACGTGCCTGCCGGCGGCCCACGACGCGGCTCCAACAATGGCCTGGTACGACGCATCTTCAGGAGCAACCACTCAAGACCCTCGCGAGAGGCTAAGCCTCGCGCGGACGACACCAAGACCTCCTCACGGGCAGCCTCACTAGGCTGGATCCTGAGGAGCGGAGATATCTATGCAAGGGGCACCTCACGAGGTTTACGTGACGTGAGCCATGATGATCAAGGCCAGGCGGGCGCCAGCGGGCGCAGAGTACCAGTTTCCTCTTTGGTGCTAAAGAGGTAGGAGTAGGCGAGGATTCCCGAGGCATCAGGCAAAGCTTTCCATATCGGTGCAACGAGACCAAAACTAGCTGGACGGCAGGACGAAGGTCACCGCGGAGCCCACGGCGGCGTGGCCACCAAAGCCTTTGGCATGCAAAGACCACCTTTGTCAGGATAGCTTGTACTAGTTGTCAACCTTAAAAATGGTTGTTGTGGGATCCCTTCATGCCTAACATTTGGGAAGAGGACCAAGGCCTCTGTAAATAGGACTAGCCACCACCATAGGAGGCAACTCATCTTGGATCGAATCCATTCCGCCAAGGCCGTCCCAGCAAGCTCACTGAGCTAAAGAACACCTCTCCTCGGGAGGCTGTTCATACCTTGTACTTGTTCATCCTCAGCCTGCAAGGCAATCCACCACACCACACTGGAGTAGGGTATTACACCACAATGGTGGCCCGAACCAGTATAAACTTTTGTGTCTCTTGTTCTTTGGGTTCGTCGAGCTAGGCCTCGAGATCGTTGTGTGGGCGAGCTAGAGAGAGAGAGAGAGAGAGTTCTTCGTGCGCACCCCTGAGTTCAAACCTCAAAGGTTTGCTGGAACCCACGATCCGACAGCCACACACGCCATCTTCTTCGCTCGCTCGCAGGCACCGAATACCCCAATCACTCAGTGCCCTAAAAAACCATATGGCAGAACCGACTGACACGCAAAGCCGCGATTCGAATTCCCTCCCTGATGTTATCTTGGAGCAGATCTATAATCGTATGGACCTGCTCAGCACCGTGAGTCTGGCCACATGCTTGGTGTCTATGTACGGTGTACTTGTCTGCAACCAGTCGGCCCTTTTCAAGACACCCTGCTTGCTGATGCCCGATCCTCGCAGGTGGCCCAGACACCGATTTGACGATCCTACGAAGGTTACCGTCGGGCCCCTCGACATGCTACCACTACCCACCCAGCTGTGCTTCATGCGCGACCACTACTAGGAAGGCGTGAAGGCTAATTGGATCGTCCTCATCAATGGCGGATCTACAGGGTGGCCAGGGTGGGCCGTGGCCCACCCTGGGATTTTGGATCTGCTTATATACTTATGTCTCCAGCTGGGCCAGAGAGAGAGAAACGGCCCAATAACGTAATCCATTGAGGAACGCAGCCACGGTCTGTCCACATCGAGTTGAACTCTCGTCCTCCGCCTCGCCGTCAGTTTCCCCTGCCCGACCAGACACCCAGCGCCTCGCCATTCCTCCCGCCTCCTCTTTCCGGCTCCTGGCTGCCCCCTGCCTTTGAGCCAGCCGTGCTACGTGCGGCTGCACCCCTGCTCCCGTCGGCCGCCCTCCTGAAAGTCGGCGGGCCTCGTCCGGTCAATGCGGTAGTCATGAACAAGTGAGCAACCCATTTCGTACCTTCAAATGCCTAAATCTATGAGCAACTAATTTCATTCCTTAAAATGCCCCAATTTCAGATTTAGGGTTTGCTTTTTGATAGAATGTACTTTTTATTACAGAGTCTGCTACGTAGGTTTTTTTGTTACGACCTCCGTTTGCTGTAGGTTGTAATCTGCGAAGTGCCCATACCATTAGAAGCCTACATGGATTACAAGCTCATTGCCTTGTTCGACGGGGATTTGTCTATCTGGAATCTGGTCGCCATACATGGTTATGCCTCATCACCAATCCTGTTGACCCGCCATTTTTGTCTGATGCTATAGTGCAACGATGGCATCGTTTACGCAGTCGACGCACAGATTAGCTGCATATACTGCTGGAATCTATCGTTCTGTAATTGTTCTATCTCGTCTCATCTTTACCTTATGAATACGACTACCTGTTGATTGTTAGAAATTTAGAATAGATAGTATGTCTATAACCACATCATTGCTATATGTTCCTCTCATTTCCTAAATTTTTATGACCACACATGTTATTGTTAGAGTTGATATGAGAACAATTGGCATCTAATGATAGTTAGAATAGATATTATGAGTAGAACCTCATGATTGCTATATGTTACTCTCATTTCCAAGATTTTTATAACCATGCATGTTATTGTTAGAGTTGATATGAGAACAGTAGTAACTGATATGGTAGAATATGAGTAGGCCCTGGCATAGTTGTTTTCCTCTCATTTTTAGATGATTTTGAACCATGACATATTGCTAGAATATGAAAGCCATTGGCTTAATTTTTTTAAACTTGTGGTATGATTATGACCACGGCATTGCAATTCTCTGGCTATGATCCGTGTCACTGTTATAATAATATTAATTCCACACATAGTCTGAACATGATTGTTTATTTTTGTCCTTTTGGTCTCCAATTTGATTTGTTGCAACTGACGCAAATGAGTTGGCCTTCATAATTCTAGGACCTGGAAATATACAAGTCAATGGGTGGTGGTTTATCCCCTCGTTCAACTAATGGTGGGCATTTGATGCTCATTCGCACATAAAAAATTGACCAAACCATTTCATCAAACCACATGAAGTACAATGCCTGGGGCATTCGCAACTGTGATGGCTATGGCTGCTTCGTGTTCGAGAAAGATCACAACTCCGTTGGGCCAGTTGTATTCAACTGGAGGCGGGTTTGCAGCCTCGGCAACAATTCCATGTTCAGCGGGCTCAATTATCTAATCATCCAACCAATCATTAATCATATCACCGGCGATGATGATCGTGCTATGCAACTTCCATTCGCCAGGGGGAACTGTGTTTACACATCGTACCATGGGTTTCATGGATCACCATATCCAGAGATTCGTCGACACAGCTTGTTGCCAGATGATCTTTAGTGTGTAAAAGGCATCAAGCTTCCAAGCGATGAATGGCTTTGGCAAACTCGACATGCGGCGATGTTGTTCATGCCAACAGAAAATATGCACAACTCGATTTGTAGTGATATCTACATTGAACCATGTATATTGCTACTGTCGCATGACCCTCTTTTGTTGGATATTATCTACTGTAGTTAGTTTGAAGCATAGATACCTTTCTCGTATCAAGTGCATCCTAACTCACCTACGTAGCATGTACTGATAACGACGAGGGAGATGTTGTGCAGAAGCCATATATATCAATTAGGCTTGAATTGCGTACTTGTTGGTGAAAGTGTTGTTCAATGGGAATTATATTTTGTATTAATCATGTAGTCTACAAAGTCTAATGCACAGCCTTGTAACTTCGTACTCCATTTCTAAATTTTTAGTACTAGTAGTCCTCTATACCGTATATTGCGCTACTAAATGTTAATGCATGTCAGAAAAAAAAATATCGTTGGATTAGTATTTGAATATAGTTTCCAAAGGTATAATTTTTGGTGACTGATACGCTCCAACATATCTATAATTTATGAAGTATTCATGCCATGTTTGCCACAATTTTATATGGTTTTATTATGATTTTATTAGAACTAACCCGGACTGACGTTGTTTTCAACACAACTACCGTGGTGTCGTTTTTTGTGCAGAAATATAAGTTCTCGGAATGCGCTGAAATTTTTCAATGATTTTTGTGGACCAAAAGAGACCCCCCGAATCATCGAGGAAGGACAGAAGCTTCACAAGGATGCCACAAGCCTGGGATGCGCCCACCCCCCAGGGCGTGCTGAGCAGGCTTGTTGCTCCCTCGTGGACCCCTTGACATGAGACCAACACCAAAAATTCCTATAAATACCAAAACCCCCCAAAAACATTCCTAGATGAGAAGTTCCACCGTCGCAAGCCATTTTAGCCATGAAAAACCAATCAGGACCCCGTTTCAGGACCCTACCGGAGGCCATCTTCATCATCCTGGCGGCCACCGTGATGACGAGGGAGTAGTTCACCCTCGGGGTTGAGCGTATGTACTAGTAGCTATGTGTTTGATCTCCCTCTCTCGTGTTCTTGATTTGGCACGATCTTGATGTAGCGCGAGCTTTATTAATATATTTGGATCTTATGGTGTTCCTCCCTCTCTACCTTCTTGTGGTGAATTGAGTCTTGCTCTTTGAGGTTTCTTTATGTTAGATTGATATTGGATTTAAGAAGACTTGATGTATGTCTTGCATAGGGATACCCATGGTGACAATGGGGTATTATATTGATTCACTGATCTATGTTTTGGCACTCAACTCGCGGATTCCCGGGGTGACATTGGGGTGATCTATGCATATGTGATGCTATGTTTGAGGATGCTATCTTTGATGAAGATAATATTCTTAGCCCCCCAAGTTTTGATGTGCAAATTTATTATGATGATAGCATGCCTCCTATTTATGATGATTATAATGATGAGAGTGGTTTTGGAAGAGTGTCAACTCTAGGTAATGATCGCACTATTTTGGAGGGTGTTGACTCTTGTTATAAGAATTATGAAAGTGGATTTGAAGAGGTTATAACTTTATTTCGTGATGAATCCACTATTTTGGAAGAGGTTTCAATTGATTATGAGAACAAAGTTGCTATCGATGATGATTATGGTGATGACACTTATGATATAAAGAATAATGATAGCCATGAAACATGACATCATCATTTTAATGCTCAAATTGATTATGTAAATCAAGTATTGCATGATAGTTATTTTGTTGAGTTTGCTCTAACTATTGTGGATGAGAAGAAATTTGCTTATGTGAAGAATGCTTTATGTGATAGTTATATTGTTGTGTGCTTGTGAATCATATGCTTGTGGATCATGAAAAGAATGCTTTATGTGATAGTTATATTGTTGAATTCATTCACGATTCACTAGTGCAAAACCGGGCAATAGCACCGGTTCGTAAGGCCCTTTAGTGTCGGTTCCATAACCGACACTAAAGTGTGGGCACTAAAGCCCCCCCTTTAGTACCGGTTGAGCACGAACCGGTGCTAAAGGGCAACCACGTGGCACGAGCCAGCTCCGGGGGCCGGGAGCCCTTTAGTACCGGTTGGTAACACCAACCGGTACTAAAATGTTTGGTTTTTTTTTTGTTTTATGATTTCTTTTTCATTTAATTTTGTGTTTTCCATTTTAATTCTTTTTCGCTTGCTGGTATTTTACGATACTACGCATTGTACACGTTATGCATATATATGGTAGCTAGTAGAACCAATCATATATATAGATCATCAATGTCTCACAAACCACCATATTAATTCACACATACACACATGTATAGCTATATACAATTTCTCATACATATGCATGTTGCCTTCGGAGCCAGTTGCATTAGCCTAATTGGTGCCTTCGGGGCACGATGACAAATTGGAAGTGGTTCATGACCTGGTCGATGGGGGCGGTAGCGGGTAATAGTATTCTCCCTTCGGATTTATGACCTGGTCGAGCAAAAATCATGCTATTTCCTCTTGAAGTGCTTGTACGCGCTCCGTATCTAGGAGCTTGTCCCGCACCTCTGTGAACTGTTAAGAAGGAGATCAATATGCATGTGTATTAGTTGTGTGACTAGATATCGATAATGGTGCACAACTTGTGAATAGTGTTCTGACAAGCGTACCCATTCCTGTCTTTGAGATCTGCTCCTTTCGGACGCCATCATGCGAATGTTCTCGCAAACGCAGTATGCACACAGATCAGTCCCCTGCGCCTGCTTTATGGCCTTTACGAGAATGGAATTTAATTTGATCAGATAATAATTAATCAAGCATGATAATATTAAAAAGATGGTAGCTAGCTAGCACTACTTAATTACCTACCTTGGGTCGAAGCCATCTCAGCTATCGTTTCCATTCGCCTTCCGTTTTGCTGATGAACCTTGCCCAAGCCCTGTCCGCCGACAAAGAAAATGAATAAAGGCGTTATTAAATAGTTCATATCATGAAATGGCGAACTAAATAGGCCGAGATATTTAGTTAATAATGATTGAAATTACCTGTTGACTATCCCAAACAAGATGTTATAGTCACTATTTTCTTTGAGTAGTGAGTCCAGTATTTCAACTGTTCCTTCATCAACTTTAATGATACACAAGATCCAGTGAAATCTGCATGCACACACGTTTGCATGTCTTAATTAAGCGGGCATATGTAAGCAAAAACATGTAGCTAGCTAGCTAGTAGGCAAAAACAGAGAATTTGTAGTACAAGAAAGTGTGACTCACTGGAAGTGGTAAGGAAGTAGTATATCTTCATTGTATTTGAGGTGCTTCAAGAACTCGAACATGCTGTCCTCTACCTGCTTTTCATAATGCTTGCTTATTTTCCATGTGTATTCATTAACGGTGTTTGGGTCAATGAACCCAATGCCATAGCGTCCACCTTTTGTCATTTCATACATCTTCATCCTGCATAATACCACAGAAAAGAATATAGTGAGGATAATTACAGGTAATGATTGATCAAAAGGATCAATACAGCTAGCTTGAGACTTAAATTACAGAAAGAAATCACTTACAGACAATAGCAATTGACGCAATAGTTTAGAATACTCAACGGTCACAGGTTTCTCATGGTAGTAATGATCCTTGTTGACTTACACCATGAGGGACTGTCGATCGGATCTCTTGGTAATGTCCATGTACCATTGACGCAATTCATACATTCTCGTTGGGAGCTTCTTGACATCTTCTGGCTTGACCAAACGTTGGCCCCGGACATATTTCCATTTTATTTCCTCCTCTGTAAGCACAGGCATGTCCTCGATCTCGAGGAGTTGTCCAACAGTGATCTTGAGTTCTTCAGCCTGCGTTATATCCTGCTGGGTTATTACCACATCGCCCACCTGGGGAACGTAAACTGTTTGCCCACAATAATATTGGCCGCGCGTACTGTCACGTGTTGTTGGCGGCACAACAAGCCGGGGGATCGGTTGTGCCCACTGTTCTCCCAGCTGGGCAATGGTTCTCCCGCATTTTTTGACAGCTGCTTGTTGTTTGCTCGAGCTCGAGCTCGCCTCCTTCTGTAGACGTTGTCGATGTAACTTCTTGATGTGGCGCTCATAGTCTGTGTCAACAGGCTTAGGAGGTGGTGGTTCAGCCATACGAATGAAGTGGTCAATAACTTACACATACGCTTTCTCCCTTGGCGGCGGTGGCGGTTTCGGTCCAAAATGGGCGTCGACTTCTGCCCGCACTATGGCATTGGTTTGCTCCTTGGTCCTGTCGTAAGCCCTCTCAGGAAGAGGAGTAGTGAGGTTTGGACCATATTTATATCGGTTGCTTCCGCCTGTACTTCCTGTACTATGACCTCGACTAGTACCGCTACGCACCATAGCTGCAGGGTGTCTCTTCGTGGATTGCTGAGGCGGCGGAGACGGCTGACGGGGCTGAGCTGGACGAGGAGGAGTGGCCTGAAGCTGTTCCGGACTTGGAGGAGGAGTGGCCTGACACTTTGCCGGACTTGGAGGAGGAGTGGACGTCTGACGCTGTGTCGGACTTGGAGGAGGAGTGGCCTGACACTTTGCCGGACTTGGAGGAGGAGGAGTGGCCTCACGCGTTGGTGGACATGGAGGAGCGGGAGTCTGCTGACTCGGTGGCGGACTTCGACGAGGAGTCGGGTGACGCGGTGTCGGTGGCCTTCGAAAGATGATGCAATCCTTTCTCCATAGGATGATATGATGTTTGGCATCTCCGAGTGTGTGCTCCTCGTCACCTCCAAGAATGTCAAGCTCTAGCCCCGAATATTGGTCCACCACCTCATCAACCACGACACGAGCATAGCCAGCTGGAATAGGGTTGCAATGAATGGTTGCATCGGGGGAATTTGTATAAGCAACGCCGTCCGCCACCTTCATGGATATGTTCTTCATTTTGCAGTGTAGCTCGCAGTTAGTGTTCTCCATGATGTCATCCACGGGGTATCTATCCAGCATTGGATCAAACGGGGCGGAACCCACGCTGCTTCTCGGCATGGATGGGGCGGTGGTATCCAATGTTGGATCATCCGCTAGCTGTTGCAGCTGCTGAGGACCCCTTTGCTGGCCAAGTGAGTCGATCTGCTCCTGCTGCCGCTCGAATTTGTCTGCCAAGTCCGCGTACGTGGATTCTAGGTCTTGAAGGCGTTCATAGTCCAGCTTCCTCTTCTCCTACTCCATCTTCCTCTGCTTCTCCTCCGCAGTCTTCCTTCTCGCACGGGTTCTGTAGTCGGCGTTCCAGTCCGAAAACCCCTCATACCACGGAATAGCGCCCTTGGCTCGTGTTCTTCCCGGTTGTTCAGGATTTCCCAGGGCACGTGTAAGCTCGTCGTTCTCTCTATTCAGCTGGAACACCCCCGTTCGAGCCTCTTCTATTGCAACAAGTATGTTATCGTCGGCTCCGTTCAGACATGCCTTCGTCGAAACTTTGCCTGTCTTCGGGTCCAACTCCCCCCCATGCGCATAGAACCAACTCCTGCACCTGGGGGGCCAGCTCTTAGTAACCGGAGTGACACCTGCATCCTCCATCTCTTTCTCATACTTATCCCACTTAGGCATTGCCACCGCGTAGCCACCTGGCCCCAGCATAGGGAACTTATCCTTTTTTTCGGCATTCTTCTTGTTTATTCTCGACCGTTCCTTAGCTAATTCTGAATCCTTGAATTTCATGAAATCGTCCCAATGAGCACTTTGATTCTCTAGTATCCCCTCGAATGCTGGAGTCTTCCTTCCTCCCTTGACGTACTTCTCCCATTCACATCTCTTGTGGTTCTTCAATGCAACCGCCATCTTCCTAAAAGCAGCGTCCTTGACTTTCTGCACATCTGCTTCTGTGAAATGATCTGGTAGGGTGAAATGTTCCATGAGAGTATCCCAAAGCAGTTTTTTTATTCTCGTCGACAAAAGTAACATTTGGACGTGGCTTTGCTGGCTCTCTCCATTCTTGAAGGGAGATCGGGAGTTGGTCCTTCACAAGAACTCCGCACTGACGAACGAACTTGTCCGCAATCTTCTTAGGCGCTAATGGTTCGCCACTAGGTTTGAATGCCTCGATATTGTACTTTACGCCCTCCTTCAACTTTTTGTTCGGGCCTCGTTTCGTCCTTTCGCCTGAAGATTTGCTCGATCCGGATGGCTGAGAGAAGAAAGATCGATTCGTTAATATATCTTCAACTCATTTAAAACATGTGATGATCACTAGATTCCTGCTTATATAAATATATATACCTCGCCGGTGTTTGTTGTTTCAGGATCAACATGTTCTTCGTCATCGTCATAATCGCAGTTCATGACTTCATCAATTCGGTCGTCGCGATCAAATATCATATCACCCTCTCCGGTATTGTTTAGAAATTTGGATCCGTCATAATCTTCTTCATTCTGATCATCATCTGGCCCGCGTATCATATCGAACATGGTCTGTTCTCTATCTCTGTCGGTATTGTCCGCCATAGCTTTTATTTAACTATGCCAAAAGAAATATAAAACAATTTAGTATAATCTCGAATAATAGATATAATCTCGAATACATGCTCTCGAATAATAGATATAATCTCGAATACATCGTCTCGAATAACAGATATAATCTCGAATACATCGTCTCGAATAATATATAATCTCGAATACATCGTCTCGAATATATAATCTCGAATACATCACTGGCTAGGTAGCTAATAAAGATCGAATACTACAGAAGAATCTAGGACACTCACGGTTCCTGCGGCGCAGGTGGTGGACACCCAAAGAGAAGGAACCCTCACAGGATCATAGCTGAAGTGAGATCCCTGAAGAAACTGCCACGTATTGGAGAACCTGCCGCCCTCTAACGCAACCATGTAGCGATGGACGTGCTCGTCCTCCTCCCTGACACGACGACGTACCACCTCCGGCAGGGCCGGCTTCCTCCGCACCGAAACTGGCCCACGCGAACGCCACCAAACGAGATCAGGGTCGACTATGGGACCCAGGGCCGGGTTCCTCATCAAGCGGCGCGCCCCTCCAGGCAGCACCTCCCAATGCCAGCCCGGCGGAGCCCAGTCCTGGACATGGGTCAGCTGGGCGTCGTCGCGTACGTGTCGACGGCGAGGATGCGGGCCGGGCATCGTCGACAACCTATACTATATGCCGCAAAAGTAAAGTAACATTTTTTAAATGATGGATATTGTGATGATTTCATATATGCAAATTCTCAATTTTATAACTAAAAATTTAAGAAACTAGAAAAACATAGATCATCGTCTAACAATTCGAAATTAATCTAATTCATCTAGCTAGCTAAAACTAACATTTCCAAAATTTCTAACATTTCTATATAACTAACATTTCTATAAAATTTGACATTATATATATTATAACTAACATTTCTATATACTATTTGACATTAATATAATCTAATTAATTAATTCATCTAAAACTTTGTATGAAAAACAGAAAAACAGAAAAAACTAAAAGCTAAAAACAGAAAAATTATGTGTGTGTGCGCGTGTAGTGTGTGTGTGTGCATGTAGTGTGTGTGTGCGCGCGCGTGTGTGTGTGCGCGCTACGGTCGGCGCCGGCGCGCGGCCGGTGTGGCGGCTTTGATTGATTGGAGGGAGGAGAGGGGCCGGGGGAGGGGCTCACAACGCGCGCGGGCAAGGTCGAGGCGACGGCGACGGCGAGGCGAGGTCGATCCAAAGGCGACGGCGACGGCGAAGCGAGGGGATCGGCGACGGGCCGGTGCAGCGACCGGGACGGCGACGGTCCGGTGCGGCGACAGGCCGGCGACGGGGGCGCCGCGGAGTCGACGGGGACGACGCGACGAGGACGGGGGCGTCGCGGAGTCGACGGGGACGGCGCGACAGGGGCGGCGCTGCCGCGGGACGGGGCGACGGCAGGGAGAAGTGGGAGATGAGAAACTGAAAATTTTCGAAGTGTTTGTTATATAGGGGACACCTTTAGTACCGGTTGGAGCCACCAACCGGTACTAAAGGCCTGTTTTGGCCAGGCCAAGTGGCGGGAAGCGACCCCCTTTAGTACCGGTTCGTGGCTCCAACCGGTACTAAAGGCCACCCATTTAGTACCGGTTGGTGACACGAACCGGTACTAAAGGGGGGTGCGCTACCAGGCGAGGGGTGCAAAGTTTAGTCCCACCTCGCCTAGCGAAGGGCAGCCGCACTGGTTTATAAACCCAGCCGCGGCTGCTCCTTCGAGCTCCTCTCAAATGCAGGCCTTCTGGGCATACATGTGCTGTGCTGCCCCGTGGGCCTACTGGGCCTTTGCGGGCCTGCATCCTGGCCCATCAACCGATTGGGTTTCTAGTCGTATGCAGGCCGCTCTAGCCTAGTAGGCGGGCTTTTTTATTTTTTTTGCTTTATTTATTTTTTGAGTTGTTTTTTTGTGTATTTAGAGTTTCTTTGTGAATATTTTTGCTTTAGGTACAAAAAATTACAAACTTTCTGTTAGTGCCCGTAGTTTTCAAATTTGAATAGTTTAAATTTTGAATTATTTGTAATTAGTGTGAATCACTAGTTTGTGAATAACTTAACTTTACGAATCAGTAAAGGCATGAATGAATTTGTTTGCACATAAAATTTCTTCATGTTTCAAATGCCAAAACACATAATTAACTACCCTAACTATTACAGATATTCCCTTCTGGGTGTGAAACACAGAAGAAAGTGATGATAGCTAGTGAAGCCGATCACATCCCAGATCTTTGGGTGTGAAACTTTTTCTTCGCGTGTGTCCCTTTGCACCGTAACCATGGAAAATCTTCATCATTTAACGGGATGCTCGGGTCAATATTCACTGTGAATGGAGCAATTTCATCAAACTTTTCATAATCTTCTAACTTTTCTGTCTTGTCATCCACTCCCACGATGTTTCTCTTCCCAGAAAGAACTATGTGCCGCTTTGGCTCATCGTACGATGCATTCGCTTCCTTATCTTTTCTTTTTCTTGGCTTGGTAGACATGTCCTTCACATAGAAAACCTGTGCCACATCATTGGCTAGGACGAATGGTTCGTCTGCATACGCAAGATTGTTGAGATCCACTGTTGTCATTCCGTACTGCGGGTCTTCCGTTACCCCGCCTCATGTCATATTGACCCATTTGCACCAAAACAAAGGGACCTTCAAACCACGTCGATAGTCAAGTTCCCATATGTCCTATATATAACCATAATATGTTTCCTTTCCCGTCTTGGTTTCTGCATCAAAGCGGACACCACTGTTTTGGTTGGTGCTCTTCTTATCTTGGGCGATCGTGTAAAATGTATTACCATTTATCTTGTACCCTTTGAAAGTCATTATATTCGAAGATGGTAATTGGGACAGCAAGTACAGGTCATCTTCAATAGAGGTGTCATGCATGGTACGTGCTTGCAACCAGCTGGTGAAACTCCTGGTTTGTTCACGTGTAATCCAGTCATCAGACCGCTCCGAGTGTTTGGAGCGTAGCAAATTCTTGTGTTCATCCATATACGGAGCCACCAAGGCGGAATTCTGTAGAACTGTGTAGTGTGCCTCAGTGAGAGAATGTCCGTCCATACATATTATTTGTTTCCCTCCTAGCGTGCCTTTTCCGTCAAGTCTGCCCTTATGCCCCGATTCAGGAACACCAATCGGCTTAAGGTCCGGAATAAAGTCAATACAAAACTCAATGACCTCCTCATTTTGACGGCCCTTGGAGATGCTTCCTTCTGGCCTAGCACGGTTATGAACATATTTCTTTAAGACTCCCATGAACCTCTCAAAGGGGAACATATTGTGTAGAAATACAGGACCCAAAACGTTAATCTCTTCGCATAGGTGAACTAGGACGTGCGTCATTATGTTGAAGAAGGATGGTGGGAACACCAACTCGAAACTGACAAGACATTGCACCAAATCATTCTGTAATCTTGGTATGATTTCTGGATCGATAACTTTCTGAGAGATTGCATTGAGAAATGCACATAGCTTCACAATGGCTAATCAAACCTTTTCCGGTAGAAGCCCCCTCAATGCAACCGGAAGCAGTTGCGTCATAATCACGTGGCAGTCATGAGACTTTAGGTTCTAGAACTTTTTCTCTGCCATGTTTATTATTCCCTTTATATTGGACGAGAAGCCAGACGGTACCTTAATACTGAGCAGGCATTCAAAGAAGATTTCCTTCTCTTCTTTGGTAAGAGCGTAGATTGCATGACCCTGATGTATGCCGTCTTTTCCATGCATACGTTGCTGGTCCTCCCGTGCCTCAGGTGTATCTTTTGTCTTCCCATACACGCCCAAGAAGCCAAGCAGGGTCACACAAAGATTCTTCGTCACGTGCATCACATCGATTGCGGAGCGGACCTCTAGGTGTTTCCAATAGGGCAGGTCCCAAAATATAGATTTCTTATTCCACATTGGTGCGCGTCCGTCAGCGTCATTCGGAACAGGTTGTCCACCAGGACCCTTTCCAAAGACCACCTTCAAATCCTTGACCATATCATGTACATCAGCACCAGTACGGTGGCCAGGCTTCGTCCGATGATCCGCCTCACCTTTGAAATGCTTGCCTTTCTTTCTTACGGGATGCCTGCTCGGAAGAAATCGACGATGTCCCAGGTACACATTCTTCTTACAATTAGCCAAATATATACTGTCGGTATCGTCCAAACAGTGCGTGCATGCGCGGTATCCCTTGTTTGTCTATCCTGAAAGGTTACTGAGAGCAGGCCAATCATTGATGGTCACGAACAGCAACGCCTTTAGGTCAAATTCTTCCCCCATGTGCTCATCCCACGCACGTACACCTATTCCATTCCACAGTTGTAAGAGTTCTTCAACTAATGGCCTTAGGTACACATCAATGTCGTTGCCGGGTTGCTTAGGGCCTTGGATTAGCACTGGCATCATAATGAACTTCCGCTTCATGCACAACCAAGGAGGAAGATTATACAAACATAGAGTCACAGGCCAGGTGCTATGGTTGCTGCTCTGCTCCCCAAAAGGATTAATGCCATCTGCGCTTAGACCAAACCATACGCTCCTTGCATCATCTGCAAACTCCTTCCCGTACTTTCTTTCGATTTTTCTCCACTGCGAACCGTCAGCGGGTACTCTCAACTTTCCGTCTTTCTTACGGTCTTCTCTGTGCCATCGCATCGCCTTGGCATGCTCTTTGTTTTGGAACAAACGTTTCAATCATGGTATTATAGGAGCATACCACATCACCTTGGCAGGAATCTTCTTCCTGGGGCGCTCGCCTTCGACATCACCAGGGTCATTGCGGCTGATCTTATAGCGCAATGCACCACATACCGGGGAAGCGTTCAAATCCTCGTACTCACCGCGGTAGAGGATGCAATCATTAGGGCATGCATGTATCTTCTGCACCTCTAACCCTAGAGGGCAGACAGCCTTCTTTGCTTTGTACGTACTCTCAGGCAATTCGTTGTCCTTTGGAAGCATATCCTTTATCATTACCAGCAACTTTCCAAATCCCTTGTCAGATACACCATTCTCTGCCTTCCATTGCAGCAATTCTAGTGTGGTGCCCAGCTTTTTCTTGTCACCTACGCAATTCGGGTACAACAATTTTTTGTGATCCTCTAACATGCGTTGCAACTTCTTCTTCTCCAAATCACTTGCACAGTTTCTCTTTGCATCGGTAATGGCCCGACCTAGATCATCAACGGGCTCATCTGATGCCTCTTCTTCAGCTTCTTCCCGCATTGTTGTATCATCATATTCAGGGAACCCATGGCCAGGATAGCGGTCGTCGTCCTCTTCTTCTTCATTGTCTTCCATCATAACCCCTCTTTCTCCGTGCTTGGTCCAAACATTATAGTGGGGCATGAAACCAGACTCAAACAGGTGGACGTGAATGGTTCTTGACTTAGAGTAATTGTGACCATTCTTACAGCCAGCACATGGACAAGGCATAAAACCATCCGCCCGCTTGTTTGCCTCAGCCGCAATCAGAAAACTATGCACGCCCTCAACGAACTGGGGAGAGCATCGGTCATCGTACATCCATTGTCGGCTCATCTTCATTACACAACACCGAATAGACCAAATTAATACAAGTTCATACATAAAGTTCATACAACACTTAAATGCAACAAACAAATAACTCTCTAGCTAAAGCATTTAAATGCAACAACAAATGCGATCAAGATCGCAACTAAGGTAACAATGGATCCAACAGCATAGTGATACCAAGCCTCACTATCGATGGCATATTTTCTAATCTTTCTAATCTTCAAGCGCATTTTCTCCATCTTGATCTTGTGATCATCGACGACATCGGCAACATGCAACTCCAATTCCATCTTCTCCCCCTCAATTCTTTTCAATTTTTCTTTCAAGTACTCGTTTTCTCTTTCAACTAAATTTAACCTCTCGATAATAGGGTCGGTTGGAATTTTCGGTTCACATACCTCCTAGAAAAAATTTCTATGTCAACTTGATGGGCATAATTTGTCATAAACACAAAATGCAACTAGTTTTAAAAGAGAATATATATACCACATCCGAATCATAACAAGGACGAGGGCCGACGGGGACGGATATCAAAACCATGGCACTATATGTATAACAAACAAAGTACGGGTAAGATAATTATACGAGTAACTATATATCCAAATCACACAAACATGAATTTTTATATA
The DNA here is from genome assembly GCA_032464435.1 of Aegilops umbellulata. Lineage (NCBI taxonomy): Eukaryota > Viridiplantae > Streptophyta > Magnoliopsida > Poales > Poaceae > Aegilops > Aegilops umbellulata. The sequence continues at coordinate 149,478,669 of CP136058.1, read as the reverse complement.
AAATTTCATGAACAAAGAGGCTCACCACAAGGTGGTGCCGGCGACGGGACGGTGCGGGCGATCGACGGTGGTTACGATGGAGATTTAGAAGGCACTAAGTAAACCACACCTACATATGCAAACTAAGTATTATTTTTTACCTCAGATTGCATATAAATCAAATACTAGCACACATATATATATATATATATATTTCCTCCCAAATTACTGAACTCACAAATTAATCACTATATAAAGCATTGCAAGAGTAAATCTAGCAATGAGAGATGAAAGGACAAAGTTGCTAACCTTTGTGATCATTTCAATGGATGGGGGCCTTCAAATCTTGACAAAATTTGGGCAAAATGTGTGATGAGCTCGAGAGGAAGAGGGGAAGAACAGAGAGGAGAGGGGAAAGGGGAAGAACAGAGCGAGCTCGGGTGGATGAAGGGTTTATGTAGGACAACCTTTAGTACCGGTTCGTGCCAAGAACCGGTACTAAAGTGGCTGGAGGGCCCCCAGTCTGACAACATCCTGCCACCACTCTCATTAGTACCGGTTCGTGGCATGAACCGGTGCTAAAGGTTCGCCACGAACCGGTACTAATGAAAGCGGCCCGGCTAGCCGTTGGAACTGGCACTAATGTATACATTAGTGCCAGCTCAAATTCAAACCGGCACTAATGTGCTTCACGTTTAACCCTTTTTCTACTAGTGATTCTACTGAAACTTATTATGAGAGAGGAACATATGTTTTTACATATCTCACTAATATCAAGTTTCCTCTCTTTGTGTTGAAAGTTTTGAAGTTACGTTTGGTTTGCCTTCCTATGCTAGTTGATTCTTTCTCCCAAAAATTATTTTCTCAAAAAATCCCTATGCATAGGAAGTGAGTGTCGTTGTACTAAAGTAGGGGTACCTTAGTACCCCGAACTTGTGCACGGGCAGTCGTAGCACCCCACGGTAAGGCTTGCCAGGCGATCGCCAAAACTCTCCATGGTCCCTTTTTGGGCCATCCAGGAACGAAGTATTTAAGCCAAGGCCCCGGCAGGAGGAGCTTGCCGGGAAGGCCACCCGAAGAGAGCAAGGCCCCGGCAAAAGGAGCTTGCCAGGACGGCCGCTCGAAGCACAAGGCCCCGGCAAGACGAGCTTGCCGGGAAGGCCGACCAGGGCACGACAAGAGACTTGCTGCGACGCGCCACGCGTCCCGGCAAGGACCGGTGAGCAACAAGCTCCCGGGCGCAACAAGGCATCAACCGCGGCAAGGCGCTTGCCGCGGCAAGTCACCACCCCGCGCCTGCATTCCATCTCATCCACCCACGCGTCGCTCTGGGGCCATTCCAGGCGTACGTGGCGAGAGGCTGCGCAGCCAGGGGCATGCGGTGGCGAAGCAACGCTGACAGGGTAGCCGTCGTGGCAAACGGTGGCGCCCCTGACGGTCCCTTTTCTGCACTGTTTGGGCGACCTAGACGGGCATTTAATGCCCTTGTCCCCTGCCGTCAGAGTTAGGTATGATAGCACTGTGCAAACAGCTGTACCCAACAGAGCGTTTTCCAGTTTTACCCCCGCCTACACTGCCACCTGTGGGTAACCCCTTTGCGCATATAAAAGGAGGCCCCATGCACAATGTAAGGAGAAAGAGGAAGAAGGAGACCACTCACACTCGGTCTGACTAGTAGCCTGAGTGTACTGTAGCACTCAGCGCTCCCGAACAAGAACACAATACAAACCACAAAGCAGCAGTAGGGTTTTACGCATCCGTGCGGCCCGAAGCTGGGTAAACCCCTTGTGTCCATCGCCTCGATCCTCTCTTCGCGCGACCTCCGCCCCCGCCGAACCAGAAAGGGGCTCGGTCCCCATAGGTGTTCGTGGAGGCAGATTTCCCCCGACATCTTTGGCGCGCCAGGTAGGGGGCGTCGAGGTTGTGTGAACCTGATCCGGCGTCTGCACAGGCTAGATCTCCATCATCTTCATCGACATGCCACCGAAGAAGAAGGCTCTGGAGGTGGTTGGTCCGTCCGCGTCGAACCCACCGCCCCTGGAGCAAACGGGTGGTGGGGACGGCACCGGCGGCGGAACGGGCGTCGCCAAGCCAACTCATGGTGCCACGGCGTCCGAACATGCACCGCGCCCCTCTCAGGAGGCACGGGACCAACAGCGTCTTGGCACTCACGGTACCATACGCTCGTTGGGCCCAGATCGAGTTGGCGGATCCCAGGGTGCTCAAGGCCAGCATACACACCAACGTGCTGGCGCGAGCATGGCGCGACTGCCTGGACCGGGTGCTGCTCCTTCTAACATAGTTAGGAGTTTGAGCACATCCCGCTCCACGCGTCGTTCGCCACCGCTGCCCGCCACTCCAGCAGAAGCTCTAGCACGAGCTCAACTGCTCCTGGACTACCCTCCAATGGCGGACAAGCTCGACGACCGGAGGGCCACGATACAGAGACTCATCGGCTTCGCTAACGGCGACACCCCGCGGCAGCACAGTGCGTCGCAGCCGCGGCAGGTCGGCCAGGCGAGAACCGATGGCGCCAAGACCGTTGGGGGTGCGACCACCGTGCATTCCCCGCCCCAAAGGCCAAGATCGCCGACTCGTCGGAACCATCACGACAATGACTCCACCGCGTCGTCAAATCCGCGAACTCGTCGCGATCAACGCCAAGTTCTTCATGAACAAGAGCAAGAGGACGCTCGTACTCGCATCGAGCGTCGAAGAGAAGCGCAGCGTCAATCATACCAGCGCGTTGGGCCCTCTGCCGACATGCATGCGCCGGGGGGACCAGGCGACCTGCCGTACGCGGTAGGCTGCCCTGCGTTCACCCGTGAGCTGCGGCAAGTCTAGTGGCCCAGCACGAAGTACTTCAAGACAGACGTACCGGAGAAGTACGACGGCAAGTCGCATCCGTCGGAGTTCCTCAGTATCTACACCATTGCGGTACAGGCTGCTGGAGGGCGAGACGACAAGATCCTTGCCAACTACTTCCCGCTGGTACTCAAATCCAACGTCAGATCCTGGCTCATGCACTTGCCGGATAACTCCATAACCTCCTGGACAGACTTGTGCCATCAGTTTGTTGGCGCCTTTACAGGCGGCCACAAACCCCATGGCCAAGTGAGCGACCTTCATCTGCTCGTCCAGAAGGAAGGGGAACCCTTGCGCAAGTTCATCCAGAGATTCAGCCGCGTACACTACAACATCCCAGACGTCCACCCAGCCGCGGTCATCAGCGCGTTCCATCAGAACATGCGTAACCGCAGGATGCGGGAGGAGATGGCGATGTGCAAGATCAAAGACGTCAGCGAGCTATATGCCCTGGCGGACAAGTGTGCACGTGCTGAGGAAGGGAGGAAACTCCCCGGAGAGAACACTGGAGCAGGAGAATCTGACAGTCAGGATACCGCCCCGGCAAGGAAGAACCGGCGGCGGAGCAATAGGAAGAAGAAGAGCCAAGAAGTACTGGTTGTTGAGCAGTCCGGCGATGAAGGCGCCGCCAAGAAGGCCCAGGCTGGTAGCTCCGGCAAGGAGGTTGCCGTATGTGCCAACTGCCAGGCTGTGGCGGTCGCCGACAAGCGGGACGGCACCAACAAACAGTAGTGCAAGATCCACCGCACCAAGGGCCATGACCTCCAGAGCTGCAAGCAGGTCGAGCGGCTCGTCGAGCTGCAAAAGGCCGAGTACGAGCGGCGCGACAAGGAGAAAGCCTGGGGAGGTGGCGGAGGATCCGGCACGAAGCGCCCCAGCCAGGGAGGACGCCGCGACAAGGACAAGCAGCGGCAAGCAGACAGACCTCCCCGCGGCCGCGACAAGGAAGAAGACAACGACGAAGACGAAGACATGGATGATGTCGAGACCAGTGAGCAAGAGTTTCAGAAAGCCACGGAGGTCTTGTGCGTAGACGGCGGTGCTTCTCTGCATACTTCTCACCGCCAGCTCAAGCAGTGGGCGCGGGAAGTCAATGCAGCGGAACCACCCGTCGAGTCGCGCAAGCCTCTGAAATGGTCCAGCACGCCTATCATCTTCGATATTGAGGACCACCCTGACCGCACAACTGCGATCGGGTGTTTGCCGATGTTGGTCTCACCAACAGTCCACAACCTCAAGGTCACCAAGATGCTAGTCGACGGCGGGGCCGGCTGGAACCTGATCTCCTCCGCTGTGCTCCAGAAACTCCAAGTCCCCGACAGCGAGCTCGAAGAGACCGGTACGTTCCAAGGAATCAACTCGGGATGGAGCAAGCCGAAGGGGAAGATAACATTGCCAGTGACATTTGGCAGCGAGCTGAACTTCAGGACAGAGAGGATCACTTTTGACGTTGTCGATTTTCCATTGCCCTACAATGGAATTCTCGGCCGTCTAGCGCTCGCCAAGTTCATGGCGGCCTCTCACTACGCATACAACATGCTCAAGATGCCAGGCCCTATAAGCGTCATCTCTGTCCCCGGTGACAAGAAGGATGCCCTTATCTGTGCCAACAAGATCAACCGGGAAGCAGCAGCCGCAACGGATCACAAGCCACTTGCCGCTGAAGCTCCCGGAGGGAAGAAGAAGACCAAGCCCGGCAAGTGCTCTGGTGCCCACTCCGGCAAGCGCACCTCTTTGGACTGCTGCGCTACCGTCGAGGACGCGCCATCGAGCTCCACCGGCAAGAGTAAGAAGTCAATGGCAGCCCCGCCAACGACCAAGAAGGTGTCCGCCAAGGAGGACGGCACTGGTGGTACCTTCACCATCAGTGCCACTCTCGACCCCAAATAGGAAAGCGCGCTCGTTGCTTTCCTGTGGGCGAATGTCGATGTGTTTGCCTGGCAACCATCAGACATCCCCGGTGTTCCCAGGAAAGTGATTGAGCGCCACCTCGCCGTCTGTCCTCATGCGCGGCCCGTCAAGCAGAAAGTCAGGAAACAAGCGGTGGAGCGCCAAGAGTTCATCACAGAAGAGATCAAGAAGTTGGAAGGAGCAGGCCTTGTTAGAGGTGTGCTCCATCCGACGTGGTTGGCCAATCCTGTTGTCGTGCGCAAAGCAAATGGGAAATGGAGGCTTTGCATCGACTTTACTGATGTTAACAAAGCTTGTCCCAAAGATCCCTTTCCCTTGCTGCGCATTGACCAGATTGTTGACTCCACGGCCGGATGTGACCTGCTTTCATTTCTTGACGCATACTCAGGATACCATCAGATCTTCATGGCTGAAGAAGATGAGGAAAAAGACCGCATTCATCACTCCATGTGGCATGTACTGTTTCGTACGGATGCCTTTCGGTTTGAAGAATGCTGGTTCGACGTTTGCGAGGGTTGTCCATACCGCATTTGAGCCACAAATCCACAGAAATGTGGAAGCCTACATGGATAACATAGTGGTCAAAAGCAGGAACAGGGCAACCCTGATTCAAGATTTAGAAGAGACCTTTACGAACCTGCACAGGATCAGCCTCAAGCTCAACCCCGAGAAGTGCGTGTTTGGAGTCCCTTCCGGCAAGCTTCTCAGGTTCTTCGTGTCTCAGCGAGGAATCGAAGCCAATCCAGACAAAATCAAGGCCATCGAGCAGATTGAAGCACCAACACGCGTCAAGGATGTACGAAGGCTTGCCGGCTGCGTCGCGGCTCTCAGCAGGTTTATTTCCAAGTCTGCAGAACGCGCCCGGCCATTTTTCAAAGTTTTGAAAAAGGCGGGTCCAGTGAAATGGACTCCGGAAGCGGAGGCTGCGCTGCAGGACTTGAAGAAATACCTGTCCTTCGCTCCAATACTTGTCGCGCCTAAACCACAAGAGAAGTTGCTGCTGTACCTGGCGGCAACCAATCAAGTGGTTAGTGCTGCGTTAGTAGCGGAGAGGGAGGCAGATGATGAGCTAGCAACCGCGGCAAGCGCGTCCAACGACAAGCAGGAGGCTTCCCCGACAAGCTCTGCCCCGACAAGGATGAATCTGCGCAGGAGCTAGTGGAGGTGCAGAAGAAGAGAATGGTGCAGCGCCCAGTTTACTTTGTCAGCTCCCTTCTGCAGGGGGCTAGGTCAAGGTACTCTGGTGTGCAGAAATTGCTTTTCGGCCTTCTCATGGCCTCGAGAAAGCTGCGCCATTACTTCCAAGCACATGAGATTACAGTTGTCACCCGCTTTCCGCTGAAGAGGATACTGCAAAATCCAGAAGCAACAGGCAGGATTTTCGAGTGGGCACTGGAACTGTCAAGCTTCGGCCTCAAATTCGAGAGCACTTCAACTATCCAAAGCAGAGCATTGGCGGAGTTCATAGCAGAGTGGACACCGACACCAGACGAAGAGATCCCAGAAACGAGCATCCCCGTCAAAGAAGCAAGCAAAGAGTGGCTGATGTATTTTGATGGTGCCTTCTCGCTGCAAGGCGCCGGTGCTGGCGCGTTGCTTATCGCGCCCACCGGAGAGCATCTCAAGTACATAGTCCAGATGCACTTCCCCAAGGAGCAAGCAACCAACAATACTGCAGAGTATGAAGGTTTGCTTGCCGGTCTCAGGATCGTGGCAGAACTTGGGATCAAGAAGCTCATTGTCAGGGGTGACACGCAGCTTGTCGTCCGCCAAGTGAACAAAGATTACCAGAGTCCGTTGATGGAAGCGTACGTTGATGAAGTGAGGAAGCTAGAAGAGCACTTTGACGGCCTGCAAATGGAACACATTCCAAGAGCTGAGAACGACATTGCTGATGGCCTGTCAAAGTGCGCAACACTTAAGTTACCTGTGGAGCCAGGAACCTTTGTGCTCAAGCTGACTCAGCCATCCATAACACCATCAACCGGACAGAGCAAGAAGAGGAAGTTGGTCTCCGGCGACTATCTTCCGGCAGAGCTCCCCGGAGCCGCCGCCAAGAAGGTCCCCAAGATCGACGCAAAGAGTGCTGAGGAGTAGTCTGCTCCGGCAAACCCCAGGGTTTGTTCCGTAGAAGCAGGCGCTCCCGGCAAGTTTTGCTCCGGCAAGCTTGCCGGGGAACATCAAGCTCCGGCTGAGCCCCAGATCCTCGCCGTAGAAGCGGACGTTCCCGCAGCAGCAGATGTGCCTTCAGTCCTTGTTGTCGAGCCACAGGCTCTAGCATGGGCGCAGCTGACTCTCCGTTTCCTCCAGAACGGAGAACTTCCCGAAGAACAAGAAGAAGCGGAAAGAGTAGCCCGGCGCTCAAGTATGTACTAGTTCGTCGACAACACACTGTACAGAAGAGGGCGCAACGGTGTGAAATTGAAGTGTATTCCTCGGGAAGACGGACAAAAGCTGTTGGCAGAGATACATGGAGGCATATGTGGTCACCACATTGGCGCAAGAGCACTTGCCGGCAAAGCGTTCCGGCAAGGTTTCTTCTGGCCGACAGCCCTCCAGGATGCAACTGCACAAGTAACCAAGTGTGAAGCGTGCCAGTTCCATTCCAAGCAGATACACCAGCAAGCTCAAGCTCTCCAGACGATCCCTTTATCCTGGCCATTTTCGGTCTGGGGGCTCGACATCCTCGGCCCCTTCCCCCGAGCTGTCGGGGGCTTTGAGTACTTGTACGTCGCAATCGACAAGTTCACAAAGTGGCCGGAAGTGGAACCAGTGAGGAAGGTGACAGCATAGTCAGCAGTCAAGTTCTTCAGGTCGATTGTTTGCCGCTTCGGGATCCCCAACAGGATCATCACCGACAACGGTACGCAATTCACGAGCCGCGCCTTCATGCAATACGTCCAAGATCTCGGCGCCAAGGTCTGCTTCGCTTCTGTTGCTCATCCCAGGAGCAATGGTCAAGCGGAGAGGGCCAATGCCAAAGTGCTGCGTGGGCTCAAGACCAGAACTTTTGACAGGCTGCACAAGTGCGGAAGAAACTGGATCGAGGAGCTGCCGGTGGCTCTTTGGTCGATCAGAACGACGCCAAATCGAGCCACTGGCCAGACACCATTTGCTCTAGTCTATGGAGCAGAAGCAGTTACCCCCACGGAACTCGTATACGGGTCACCTCGAGTGCTCGCTTATGATGAGCTTGAGCAAGAGCGGCTGCGTGAAGATGAGGCGCTGCTCCTTGAGGAAGATCGTCTTCAGGCTGCTGTGCGAGCCTCTCGCTACCAACAAGCTTTGCGTCGCTACCATAGCCGCAAAGTTAAAGCCAGAAGCTTCGAGGAAGGCGACCTTGTTCTTCGGCGCGCTCCGTCCGCCAAGAATCATAACAAGTTGACGCCAAAGTGGGAAGGCCCTTACCGGGTGAGACGAGTCACGAGGCCCGGCGTTGTCCGCCTTGAGACCGAAGATGGCACTCCGGTGAGCAACTCCTGGAATATTGAGCATCTTCGTAAGTTTTACCCGTAAGGCGCGGTTGTCGGACCCCGTCCGGCAACCACCCTTTTGTACAAGTCTTGCCGCTGTTGCATGTAATCCTTTGTACAAAGCCAGGTGCAGACCCTGAGCAGCAGTAAATGAAGCGCTGGCGCCCTAAGTTTTAGCATGCATGCTGAGTCGAGTCTCGTCCTTGGTTAGGGTTGATAGTGCCTAACAGCTGCTAACCCCTAGCTTAGAGGTCAGGTCTGCGTCCTTTTTTCCTGTTCTTTCGTTTCCCTTGGTTCGCAGGGTTTTGCATATCCTAGCCAGACCGCTTAAGGACGAAGAAGAGGAGAAGGGCGGACCAGCATCTGGTCCCCGGCAAACCAGTGTTGCCGGGGGCTGCAAGTACAAAGATTCGCCCGCAGCAAGCCAAAGTTGCCGGGGGCTGCAACCCCAGATAAGTTTTTCATCCCTTGTCATGCATTCTCTTATGGACTCAGGAATGCGAAAACCTTGTTTCTTCCTAAAAAGCTACTGTGCTCCCTTAACTCTGGGCCCCGGAGCGCGTTCCTGGGGCTAGTTTTGGATGTAGCCGCGGAGGCAAAGGAACGGAATTAGGTGCCCGAAACCGCCTCATCCCTACCTCCGCAAAGGCGTGAGAAAGGTCGAGTGGCGCGGGAAGACGGCAGGGAATGTTGCCGGGCAAAGAAGTGTCTATCTTAACGATATAAAGGATTCGCTCCTTGGCGTGGGTTTTACCCGGGGGACAAATGGCCCGGCAAACATCCCCTTTTCATTAAGAAAACATTCCCCTCAGATACAGTTCAGAGAGAATGAAAAACATGAGAGATGGGATTACAAGCTTTAAATGCAACTAAAGCCCGAGGGCTTACAAGTTAAAAAGAGATAAGGTGCCCGTAATCCCTTTCTTGTCTCTCTCCTTAGGAGGTAGGACAAGGAGGCGAAAAGGGCAAAAGGGGCGCCTAGGCGAGCTACGGGTGGCAGAAGACACCAGGAGAACACCCCGGGGGCCGTCTGAAAGCTGGACGGTGACGGCGGCGCCGGAAGCAGGGCTCGACGAGGCGGCAGGACGTTAGCACGCTGTCGAGGGCGCCGTGCCCCCGTACTCTGAGTTGACGGCCTTGCCGCCCGCCCTCTTCCTCTTCCGCAGCCTCCCTACGCCAGCCGCCAAGGAGACGACCCCGAGAAGCTCAAGGAGCCGGCGACACGGATGATGGGGTCGCCGGTGCCACTCGGAGCCGCGACTGACGCCTAGTCGGACCCGTCATCCCGACGACCGCTACCCTCGTCGTCGCTGTCGCTCCCCTCCTCGTCGCTCTCGCTCGAGGAGGAGCCTTCGTTGTCGGAGGAGCTATCCACGCAGCACCGGGCCCGGGTCCCGTAGCACCCGAAGACCTTGACGGAGAGGAGATCGCCCTCCATCAACTTAAAATGGAGGGTGAACCCCTCCATCAAGCTGTGGATATGGGCGAATGTCTTCCACCCTCGACCAAGATACATCACACCGGGGGCTGGGGACTCAACGTGGACCCGCGTGCTGCTGATCCTGCAGCCCCTCATGCGCAGTCTTAGCGTCTCGGGTTGTTCCATATCCATCACGCTTGCGAAGGGAGCCGGGAGACGGAGGCGACAACGAGGCGCCCGGCTCAGCCTGACGAAGAACTCGCAAGGGTCGTCCCTGATGTGGACCGCCGTGAGAAGAGGAGCCGCTGGCGGAGGCGAGGCCGGCGCGTCGCCCCGTCCGCCTCGTCCCCGAGCGCCTCGGCCTTGTCCACGACCTTTCCCCCTCCCCCTTCCCCTTACGGTTGGCTCTGCCACCGCGGGTGCAAGGGGAGGAGGGGCGCGTTGCCTAGCAGCGACCCTTGCCGCCACCGATGAAGGACCAGGGTTCCCTTTCTCCATGGCGAATGGAGAGAGGGGATCAGAAGCTGAAGGGAAGAAAAGATGAAGGAGTGTGGATTTCCGTCGCCCCCTCTTGCACTTTATAAAGGAGCAGGGTGGGGGCTCGGCCGCCCCGCTCAGCCAATCAAGACGCAGGAAGAGCAGGCAACTGGGACCGGCCTGCTGCCTCGACCCGCGACGGCCCGGTTTCTTGCCTCCACCGTCCGCAACTCCAGGTGCATGGAAGCCGCGTGGTTGGTGTGCAGGACTGGGGCGACGGCTGAGGCGACCTCCCCCCACCCCGTGATCATGGGGAACGGACGCCTCGGAAACCGTGCCTCGGCCCCACCCAGCAAACGAGCCACGCCTCCACGCCTCCCTCCACTTATGGAGGTGGCGCGAACCGCCCCCCCTTATTGCGACGTGACGCATGCCTGCGGGGCTCAGCCCCGTGCAGGCCGCCCACGTCACACACGCCTCTCCCCACGATGCCGCGTTCGACGCGTGCCATTCGGGGGGGGCGTGGTGGATGCAGAAGAAGATGCAGCGTGACCCTGGCCGCGCGTGCCCGTGCACTGTTTTGGGCCTGGCCCAACAGCGCTCGGCACCGTGTATGGCCCAGGCCCGGGGGCTCCTGTCGGTGTACTAAAGTAGGGGTACCTTAGTACCCCGAACTTGTGCACGTGCAGTCGTAGCACCCCGCGGCAAGGCTTGTCAGGCGATCGCCAAAACTCTCCATGGTCCCTTTTTGGGCCATCCAGGAACGAAGTATTTGAGCCAAGGCCCCGGCAGGAGGAGCTTGCCGGGAAGGCCACCCGAAGAGAGCAAGGCCCCGGCAAGAGGAGCTTGCCGGGACGTCCGCTCGAAGCACATGGCCCCGGCAAGAGGAGCTTGCCGGGAAGGCCGACCAGGGCACGACAAGAGACTTGCTGCAACGCGCCACGCGTCCCGGCAAGGAACGGTGAGCAACAAGCTCCCGGGTGCGACAAGGCATCAACCGCGGCAAGTCACCACCCCGCGCCTGCGTTCCAGCTCATCCACCCACGCGTCGCTCTGGGGCCATTCCAGGCGTACGTGGCGAGAGGCTGCGCAGCCAGGGGCATGCGGTGGCGAAGCAACGCTGATAGGGTAGCCGTCGTGGCAAACGGTGGCGCCCCTAACGGTCCCTTTTCTGCACTGTTTGGGCGACCTAGACGGGCATTTAATGCCCTTGTCCCCTGCCGTCAGAGTTAGGTATGATAGCACTGTGCAAACAGCTGTACCCAACATAGCGTTTTCCAGTTTTACCCCCGCCTACGTTGCCACCTGTGGGTAACCCCTTTGCGCATATAAAAGGAGGCCCCATGCTCAACGTAAGGAGAAAGAGGAAGAAGGAGACCACTCACGCTCGGTCTGACTAGTTGCCTGAGTGTACTGTAGCACTCAGCGCTCCCGAACAAGAACACAATACAAACCACAAAGCAACAGTAGGGTTTTACGCATCCGTGCGGCCCGAAGCTGGGTAAACCCCTTGTGTGCATCGCCTCGATCCGCTCTTCACGCGACCTCCGCCCCCCGCCGAACCAGAAAGGGGCTCGGTCCCCATAGGTGTTCGTGGAGGCAGATTTCCCCCAACAGTGAATTAGGCTTAAATGTGCTAGTCATATGCTTCATGTTGCTCCCATTATGTTTCAATTCTTATCTTTTATGTGAGCATCATTGAAATCATCATGCCTAGCTAAAAAGGCATTAAAGAAAAGCACTTGTTGGGAGACAACCAATAATTATCCCTACTGTTTTTGTGTGTTAACATGATTAAGCTACTATAGTAATCATGTTTTATTGCTTCTATTTCAATAAAGTTGATTTGATTCTGTGAGAAAACATAAACTTTTGTGCCCAGTAACAGAATTGATCCGATCTGCTGGAGCGACAAAAAAATCTGAATTTCTTTTCGCTTTATTGATATACAAATTTCCTACGTTTTCCTAATTTTTCAGAATTTTTGGAGTAAGATAAGTATGGTCATTGTTCAGATCATTACAGATTGTTCTGCTTTTGACAGATTATGTTTTGAATGCATAGTTTGCTTGTTTTAGTGTTTCCATAGTTTATATTAAGTGATAAAAATTGTGGAAATGATAAGATACAGTTGGCATTATGTGAGAACAATTATGAATCTTATCTTGACAGTAACAAAGTGAATGATTTGTGTTTATCATACTAACCTATCTCACGAAGTTCCATTAAGTTTTGTGTGATTGAAGTTTTCAAGTTGTCGGTGAGATATCAATATGAAGAGAATAAGGAGTAGCAAGACCCTAAGCTTGGGGATGCCCAAGGCACCCCAAGGTAATATTCAAGGAACATCCAAGCTACTAAGCTTGGGGATGCCACGGAAGGCATCCCCTCTTTCATCTCTAACATTATCGGTAACCTCACTTGGAGCTATATTTTTATTCGTCACATGATATAAGTTTTGATTGGACCCTCATTCTATTTTAGTTTGATTTGCTTGTTGTTATTTAGAATAATGTTTTTCGTATTTTAGTTCAATAAAAAGGTCAAGTATAGCCTTTACCATGCTTATTTTGCAAGTCTATATGTTGTTGTTTTCAAAACAAAAAGTTTTCTATCATTGTCTGAATTCTTCTGGAAAGTCAGAAATGATTAGATCTTGAAATTTTTACACAATGAGCTAAAAAAATTCTATAGCGTGGTAATTTTTTAGAATTTTTGGAGTTAGAGAAGTATAAATATTATTGAACTCTTTACAGACTATCCTGTTTAGACAGATTGCTGTTATGTTTGCATTGCTTGCATATGTTTGCTTGTTTAATGATTCTATTTGAGCATGGAAGTATTAAATATGCAGAGGCATTTAGTATGCAATGATTAAATAGTAATTTTAGTGATTTGCTATAGTAGAGAATATAAGGTTATTGCATTGATTTATACTAACTTATCTCACGAGTTCTTGTTGAGTTTTGTGTGGATGAAGTTTTTAAGATTTAAGGAAACCGTGATATAGAAGGAATTAAGGAGACACAAAAGATCAAGATTGGGGATGCCCAAGGCATCCCTAGATAATATTTCAAGAAGTCTCAAGCATCTAAGCTTGGGTATGCCCCGGTTGGCATCCCACCTTTCTTCTTCAACAATGATCGGTCAGTTTTGGTTGAGCCTAAGTTTTTGCTTCTTCACATGATATGTGCTATCCTTGGAATGTCAATTTTTTTCTTGATGTTTGAATAAAATACTTAAGATATCAAATTCTTAAATGACAGAGAGTCTTCACATAGTTACTTAATTATTTGAATACTCATTGATCTTCACTTATATCTTTTTGGAGTAGTTTCTCATTTACACTCATGCTTCACTTATATTATTTTGAGATTCTTATAAATAGTATGGCAATTTTCTTATGTTATGAATTTAGTCCTGTTATGATGGTATTCAAGAGGGATATAATAAAAACTTTCACGAAGATCATTGAATATATGAGAAGTTTGATTATTTGCATTTGTTTTGAGATATAAAGGTGGTGATATTAGAGTCATGCTAGTGAGTAATTGTGGATTAGTAAGAATATTTGTGTTAAGGTTTGTGATTCCCGAAGCATGCATGTATGGTCTCTCGTTATGTGATGAAGTTGGTGCATGATTTATTTTTTACTGTCTTCCTTATAAGTGGCGGTCAGGGACGAGCGATGGTCTACTCCTACCAATCTATACCCCTAGGAGCATGCGTATTAGTACTTTGTTTCGATAGCTAATAAAATTTTGCAATTAGTATGTGATTTTTTATGACCGATGTTGATTCCATGGATTATACACACTCTCACCCTTCCACCATTGCTAGCCTCTTCGGTACCGCGCATTGTCCTTTCTCACCTTGAGAGTTGGTGCAAACTTCGCCGGTGCATCCAAACCTAGTGATATGATATGCTCTTTCACACATAAGCCACCTTATATATTCCTCAAAACAACCACCATACCTACCTATTATGGCATTTCCATAGCCATTTCGAGATATATTTCCATGCAACTTCCATCATTCCGTTTTATTATGACGCACACCATCATTGTCATATTGCTATCATATGCATGAAGCATTCATATAGAGTCATATGTTTGTTCTATTATTGAGTCGTAATTTTTAAGTTGTAAGTAAATAAAAAGTGTGATGATCATCATTATTAGAGCATTGTCCCATGTGAAGAAAGGATGATCGAGGCTATGTTTCCCTCACAAGTTGGGCTGAGACTTCGGACTTAAATAAAAAAGAGCCCAAAGAGCACAAAAAAACGAAAAAATGAGAGAAAAAGGGAGGAGGGACAATGGTACTATCCTTTTCCACACTTGTGCTTCAAAGTAGCACCACGTTCTTCATGATAGAGAGTCTCCTATTTAGTCACTTTCATATATTACTAGTGGGGATTTTCATTATAGAACTTGGCTTGTATATTCCAATGATGGGCTTCCTCAAAATGCCCTGGGTCTTTGTGAGCAAGCGAGTTGGATGCACACCCACTTAGTTTCCGTTTGAGATTTCATACACTTATAGCTCTAGTGCATCCGTTGCATGGCAATCCCTACTCCTTGCATTGACATAAATTGATGGGCATCTCCATAGCCCGTTGATTAGCCTCATCAATGTGAGACTTTCTTTCTTTTTTGTCTTCTCCACACAACCTCCACCATCATATTCTATTCCAACCATAGTGCTATATCCATGGCTTACGATCATGTATTGCGTGAAAGTTGAAAAGGTTTGAGAACATCAAAAATATGAAACAATTGCTTGGCTTGTCATCGGGGTTGCGCATGATAAATACTTTGTGTGATGAAGATAGAGCATGACAATATTATATGATTTTGTAGGGATAACTTTCTTTAACCATGATATTTTGAGAAGACATGGTTGATTTATTAGTATGCTTGAATTATTATTGTGTTTATGTCAATATTAAACTTTTGTTTTGAATCTTATGTATCTGAATATTCATGCTAAACGAAGAAAGATTACATTGATAAACATGTTAGGTAGCATCCACACTTCATAAATTATTTCTTTTATCATTTACCTACTCGAGGACGAGCAGGAATTAAGCTTGGGGATGCTGATATGTCTCCAACGTATCTATAATTTATGAAGTATTCATGCCATGTTTGCAACAATTTTCTACGGTTTTGGTATGATTTTATTAGAATTAACCAGGACTGACATTGTTTTCAGCAGAACTATCGTGGTGTCATGTTTGTGTAGAAATAAAGTTCTCGGAATGGGCTGAAAATTTACAGTGATTTTTTGTGGACCAAAAGAGACCCCTAAAGCATTGAGGAAGGACCGGAAGCTTCATGAGGAAGCTACAAGCCTAGGGGCATGCCCACCCCCGAGGGCGAGCGGAGCAGGCTTGTCATCCCTTGTGGGCCCCCTTGACATGAGACAGACGCCAAAAATTCCTATAAATACCAAAACCCCCGAAAAGAACCCTAGATGAGAAGTTTCGCCACCTTAAGCCTCTCTATCCATGAAAAACCAATTGGGACCCGGTCCGGCACCCTGCTGGAGGGGGAAATCATGATCGGAGGCCATCTTCATCATTCCCAGCGACCACTATGATGAGGAGGGAGTAGTTCACCCTCGGGGCCGAGGGTATGTACTAGTAGCTATGTGTTTGATCTCCGTCTCTCATGTTCTCTTTTGGCATGATCATGATGTACCGCGAGCTTTGTTAATATATTTGGATCTTATGGTGTTGTTCCCTCTCTACATTCTTGTGGTGAATTGAGTCTTGCTCTTTGAGGTTTTGTTATGTTGGATAGATTATTGGATTTGAAAACACTGGATGTATGTCTTGCATATGGATACCCGTGGTGACAATGGGGTATTATATTGATTCACTTGATGTATGTTTTGGCACTCAACTTTCATATTACCGAGGTGACATTGGGGCAATCTATGCATAGGGTTTGATGCATGTTAACATCCTACGTTCTCCGATAGGAACTTTGGAGTGATTCTTTGTTGCACGTTGAGATTTTTATATGATCCAATTATGTTTTCATTGTTGAGAGATATTGCACTAGTGAAAGTATGAACCCTAGGCCTTGTTTTCAAGCATTGCAATACCATTTTTGCTCACTTTTGTTACCAGTTACCTTGCTGTTTTTATATTTTCAGATTACAAAAGCCTATATCTACTATCCGTATTACACTTGTATCTACATCTCTTCGCCGAACTAGTGCACCTATACAATTTACCATTGTATTGGGTGTGTTGGGGATATAAGAGACTCTTTGTTATTTGGTTCCAGGGTTGTTTGAGAGAGAGACCATCTTCATCCTACGCCTCCCACGGATTGATAAACCTTAGGTCATCCACTTGAGGGAAAATTGCTACTGTCCCAACACAAGTCTACAAGAAGAAGGTTGCCTAGTAGACATCAATGACATGCATTGAAATTTTGTTAGTTAAACCTATGGTAAAAATGTGACATTAAATATGAAGGGGACCAACTAGTAGTAACTAGTAAGTAGTAGATGTATGACTAGTAAGTAGTACAGTAGTACTAGTATACGTCGGTTAGATTATTCATCATGTCCTCACATTGAACTGACGTGACAACACGTTGCACGTGAGGTGACACAAGAGTCTCGACGGCATGTTTGGTTCACCAAAGTGAGCCTCACCCCTCTCGTATTACAACAACACTCTCCCATTCTCTACAAAATCAGTCTCACATTCTCTTCCGGTCTCCCCACCTCCCAGCCGCCGCCTTGTTTCAACCAGTTGGTACGATGAGCGATGAGCCACTAGAGCTGCTATACTTCATTGCAAGTAGTCAAAAGGAAGACGCTGAAAAAATTGATCTCAACAAGGATTCTCTTCAAGCTAGCCGGATGAAGGAAGGAACCAGCGAGGTCGCTCCTGTGAGTATTCGTCCCATGGCCCTATATGATGATTTTGATCTTTATGGGGGTTTTCAAGTCTTTAGAGTATGCATGTAGTAATGAAGCCGAGACCCCGGTTTGTTCGGGTATTGTGGACTTCAGATTTGGAGTAGAACTTATCTACCGAAATATTTCATCATTTACTTAACCAGTTGATTGATCATACATTGAGTACCATTTAATTGGAAATAACCGATGCAAGTCCAAGAAGGATTGGCCCGTGTTGCCTGTTGGCGTCAAGTTTGATCCCATAGATCAGGAGTTGATCGAGCACCTTGAGGCCAAAGTGAGTGCTGACAGCGCAAGATCTCACCCTCTCATTGATTTGTTCATACCAACCATCGACAGAAAGCATGACATATAGTACAACCATCCTGAGAAACTTCCAGGTGAGACACCGATCGACCGTCTACTTGCACAAATATAATCCTTTTTTATACCTCTATTTTCTTTTTAGATGCAGACCTAGTGAAGCAATTACAATTTAACAGTTAATAAAAAGTGAAGCAAGTGACTACAACATGCCAAAGATGTTATGAAAATGCCAACTGCGTACCTTAAAACTTGTATCACCAATACTGCAGGTATCACACTGAGTGGCCTAAGCAAGCATTTCTTCCAGCGCAATTCCAGGGCATTCAAAAGGGGCACGCGGACGGGTCGCAAGATAGAGTCGGAGTGCAGCATGCACGCGATGTGGCACAAGATCGGCAATACCTTGCCGGTGATGGTCAACGGCCGGCAGACAGGCAACAAAAAGGTTCTGGTCCTGCACACCAACAAGAACTTAGACCAGCAGAGGACCAACTGGGTGATGCACCAGTACCACCTCGGGGACCTGGAGCAAGAGAAGGAGCGGGAGCTGGTCGTTTGCAACATTTTCTACCACATGAACACTAGGGCTAGGACTAAAAAGATTAGAAGTTAGTTTGGTA
This sequence comes from Aegilops umbellulata, assembly GCA_032464435.1. Taxonomy (NCBI): domain Eukaryota; kingdom Viridiplantae; phylum Streptophyta; class Magnoliopsida; order Poales; family Poaceae; genus Aegilops; species Aegilops umbellulata. The sequence continues at coordinate 149,460,673 of CP136058.1, read as the reverse complement.
TTAGTACTTGTTCTACCAGGTCGTCTGCAAGTTGGTATTGTTGTTAAGGATCTTTCCGTATGAACTTGGCATTTTCTTCCAACCATCATGTCGAGGGTCGACATAGATATAAAGCTGAATCATTTGTCTCAAAATGAACTTTCAGGCACCTGATTTTTTTATCAAATGCATAAGCACCTGCCGTTTGAATTCACAGTTCTCCAAAAAAATTACCTCTTCGAGTATGCACGGGTTCCATCTGGTTTCACGGGCTGATAGTTGGACGCAACACGTTGGGACTGGGCTATTGCATGCCAAGCCCAGCTGCAAATTGTTAAAATTGAGGAGTGATGGATTTGGGCCTTCCAGAACAGTTAAGTGTCGCAACCTCGATCACGTGAAGCGGCTCCCATGGACTCAAAAAAGGCCTAGTCAGTTATTATTATTTGAAATATGTAAAATATTCCATTATAAAAATAAATATGTAAAATGCAATGAATTTAGTCCGTTTTCACTGAAAATCATCTGATTTGCATGAAATTCGTCCGCGGAACCACAAGACGGCTGTCCATATAGAGCCTAATCGTATGGAACCAGCAGGTCCATGGCCGTACGCAAGCAAGTGTATGAACTTATTATCACGATGGAAAAATAATGCTGACGTCTGAGATAGTGAAACCCATGAAATTTTCAATGTAGTCAATAAACGAGAGAATTCTACAAGTACAGACTCATAACTGGGATCTAGTAGGTATATTGTTTTTTCAGGTCGAGCAAGTATCAACTGGGTTGTAGACTGCCCAGGCTTGGTTTTGTTTTTAATAGGGCCAGCCCATGACGACAATGGGGCACAAAGATCCAGGAGGTATCCACTGGCCTCTAACCCGCTAGCCTTAGTTATATTTTCTCTTAGAACATCCGCAGACAGTTTTTTACTGAAGAAAACGCACATCCCAGTTCTATTTTCCTCTAAAAACACCATGTCCTACTTCTGTTTTCTAATCTCTACCTATAGTTTTACTAGTTCATATACATATATTATTATATTGATAATACATAAAGTTCCCTTTTCATCTGTACATCCTTATTTTTTTCCTCCCAGCGCTGATCTTTTTACCACTAGTTTTCCCTAAAACCAACTCAATTGTCCCATGTCTTATTAGCTTACAAAAATGAAACAACATTTTATTTGGAAAATCAATGAGATCTTAAAAAAATAAATGTATCATTTTAGGATTAAAATAGTTTGGACTCAACTGAAATATGAAAAATTAGGTTGAACTTTTTGACTATGGTCCTAGGCAGAAAATGGGTTGTAATAAATTCCTTAAGAATTAGCAAATGGGCTGCAAATTATTAAAAAAATAGCAAATGGGCTCTATGTTGTCTACCATAGATTTGGAGGCTGACTTGTGGGCCTACTAAGTTCATGCATACACAAAGGTCCCTCAAAAAAAGAAACTTAGTCAGCCTCAGACCGTTAGATGTCAATCCAATGGCAATCGTGCTTCTTCAGTCTCTGATCTTCCTGCTCTAGCCGCCCGATCCAGCACCGGCAGAAGGGCCTGCTCCCGCCTCCCGTGGCCGGCTGTGCTTCTGGGCAGGCCTCACGGCCCTACCCTACGGGCATCCTTGGCCTGGCCATCCCTCTACTCACCCACACCTCCTGTGATTCTCCAGCGACGGCAGCCTCACACTACAGCCAAACCAGTAAACCCTCGTACCCCTCCGCGTGGGAAACAACTGCCGAGTCTTCCTCGGCTCCGGGTCGTTCCCTTACTAGGCATTGCTATCGTCCACCGCCTTGGTGCTCTCATCACGGCGTGGTCAACGAACGACATTCATCATAAGAGGACTGTACGTGGAGACGTTGACAGCTGGGTCCACGGCCGCACGCAAGGAAGTGCCTCCTTATTACGCGCAAAATAATGATTCCTCCACCTGACAGCAAGGACCCACCTGAAGGGCCTCTGTATTTCGCGAAATAAAAGTTCCTCCCGCTGTCAGCTTGGACCCACTAGCTATATCTTCGCATGCAAGGAAGTACCTCTTTATTACGCACAAAAGAAATGAATAATCCCCTGCTAGCTGGGACACGCCATATTTGGAGGCTGACTTGTGGGCCTACTAAGTGGACGCGAACATAGGGCTTTGTCAAGTTAGTCAATATAAACAATTCTAGCTGTAGTGACCGTACGATGTCCATCAAACAGTCGTCGTTCTTCTTCAGACTCTGGTCTTCTTGCTCTAGCCGCCCAAACCAGCACCTGTCGTGCCGCCTGCTCCTGCCTCTCGTGGTCGGTTGTGCTGCCGCGTAGGCCTCACCGCCCCACCCTACTCCCATCGTTGGTCTGTCCATCCCAGTACTCACCCAGACCTCCTGTTATTCTCCAGCGATAGCAACCTCACACTGCAGCCGAACCAGTAAACCCAGGTAGTCCCCTCCGCGTGGGAAACAATTGCCGAGTCTTCCCTGGCTCCGAGTCATTCCCTTCCTAGGCCTCGCCATTGGCCACCGCCTTGCTGCCCTCAGTGTGGCGTGGTCAACATGGTCAAGGAATGATAGCTGGGTCCACGGCTGCAGCAAGGAAGTGCCTCCTTATTACGCGCAAAATAATGATTCGTCCACCTGACAGCGGGGACCCACCGAAAGGGCCTCTGTATTTTGCGTAAAAATATTTCCCCCTGACAGCTAGGACCCACCAGCTACATCTTCGCACGCAAGGAAGTGCGTCCATATTAAGGGAAAAAAATATTCTTCCCCTTGACAGCTGGGACCCACCAGCTATATCTTCGCACGCAAGGAAGTGCCTCACCCATCCGGTCAAACCATACGTAGGGTTGTCAGTATGGTCGCGAATGTGTACGTACATACAGGTCAATTGGTCTCTCTACAACGATGAACCATGGCCAAGTAAGGAGCAGCACGTGTCGTAGTAGAGTCGCCGACATAGCTTGTCATGCAGTCCCGTCTATATCGTGTACACGTGCGTACAACCATGCTGCAAGAAAGTAAATACGGCTACATACGTACATATGGGTGGGGCCTTGAACACATACAACGATGGCGTCCTGTTCATCGGCAGCCAACCGGCTGGGCCGGAACGGAGGAAACAGCGCCGTGTTCTGATATGTCTCCAACGTATCAATAATTTTTTATTGTTCCATGCTATTATATTATCTGTTTTGGATGTTTTATATGCATCATTAGGCTATTTTATATTATTTTTGGGACTAACTTGTTAACCTAGCGCCCAGTGCCAGTTTCCATTTTTTGCTTGTTTTTGAGTTTCGCAGAAAAGGAATACCAAACGAAGTGCAAATGGGATAAAACTTCACGATGATTTTTCTTTGACCAGAAGACACCCTGAGGACTTGCAGCCCAAGCCAGAAGAGCCACGAGGCGGCGACAAGGGCGGAGGGCGCGCCCTAGGGGGGCTTACCTTGTGAGGCCCTTGGTGACTCCCTGGCCGAGCTCTTCGTCCTATATATTCACATATATTCCAAAACCCTCAGAGGAGTCCACGAATATACTTTCCCGCTGCCGCAACCTTCTGTTCCAGTGAGATCCCATCTTGGGGCCTTTTCCGGCATCTGATGACCCACAAGTATAGGGGATCTATCGTAGTCCTTTCGAACCCATCAAGGAGCAGAAGGAAATGACAAGCAGTTTTCAGCAAGGTATTCTTTGCAAGCACTGAAATTATCGGTAATAGGTAGTTTTGTGATAAGATAATTCATAACGGGTAACAAGTAAAAAAAGTAAACAAGGTGCAGCAAGGTGGCCCAATCCTTTTTGTAGCAAAGGACAAGCCTGGACGAACTCTTATATAAAGCAAAGCGCTCCCGAGGACACATGGGAATTGATTCGCATTCGTTACTTTGATAATTTGATATGTGGGTGGACCGGTGCTCGGGTGCTGCCCTTTATTGGACAAGCCTCCCACTTATGATTAACCCCTCTCGTAAGCATCTACAACTATGAAAGAAGAATTAAGATAAATCTAACCATAGCATGAAACATATGGATCCAAATCATCCCCTTACGAAGCAACGCATAAACTAGGGTTTAAGCTTCTGGCACTCTAGCAACCCATCATCTACTTATTACGTCCCAATGCCTTCCCCTAGGCCCAAACAATGGTGAAGTTTCATGTAGTCGACGTTCAAATAACACCACTAGAGGAAAGACAACATACATCTTATTAAAATATCGAACGAATACCAAATTCACATGATTACTTATAACAAGACTTCTCCCATGTCCTCAGGAACAAACGTAACTACTCACAAAGCATATTCATGATCAAGATCAGAGGAGTATTAATTATCATTAAGGATCTTAAAATATAATCTTCCACCGGATAAACAAACTAGCATCAACTACAAGGAGTCATCAACACTACTAGCAATCCACAGGTACCAATTTGAGGTTTGGAGACCAAGATCGAATACAAGAGATGAACTAGGGTTTGAGAGGAGATGGTGCTGGTGAAGATGTTGATGGATATCGTTGGTGATGACGATGGCTTCGATTTCCCCCTCCCGGAGGGATGTTTCCCTGGCAGAACAGCTCTGCCGGAGCCCTAGATTGGTTCTGCCCAGGTTCGCCTCGAGACGGCGGCGCTTCCTACCGAAAGCTTCCTTCTGATTTTTTTCCAGGTCAAAACACACCATATAGCAGGGCGTCAAAGGCCTGCCAGGGGGCCCACCAGGACAGGGGGTAGGGCACACCCTCCACCCTTGTGGCTGGCTGGTGGCCCCCCTATGGTACTTTCTTTGCCCAATATTTTTTATATATTCTAAAAATTTTCTCCGTGAGGTTTCAGGGCTTTTGCTGTTGTGTAGAATAGGTCTCTATATTTGCTCCTTTTCCAGTCCAAAATTCCAGCTGCCGGCATTCTCCCTCTTCATGTAAACCTTATAAAATGACAGAGAAAATGCATAAGTATTGTGATATAATGTGTAATAACATCCCATAATGCAATAAATATCAATATAAAAGCATGATGCAAAATGGACGTATCAACTCCCCATAGCTTAGACCTCGCTTGTCCTCAAGCGAAAACTGAAGTCGAAAAATATGTCCACATGTTTAGAGATAGATGTGTCGATAAAATAAAATACGGACATGCGGGAGTCATGATCAACTTTAGAACAACAACATATAATGCCATATAATTTCTTACGCTAAAGTAACAATTCGTTCACAAGGTAAAGTATGAATCAGAAACTTCATTGAAAACTAACAAACTATGATCTCGGTCATTGAAGCAATTGCAATTTATCATAACATCGGAAAGTGTCAATATAAGAGCTTTTGAGCAAGTCCACATACTCAACTATCATTTAATCTTTCACAATTGCTAACACTCATGCAATATTTATGGGTTCAAAGCTTCAATCGGACACAGAGAAAGATAGGGGCTTATAGTTTGGCCTGCCAACCTTTTACCACAAGGGTAATGTCAACATTAGTACTTTATGCTAAGCTACATCCGAGTGGATATATATATCTGGATCTCTCCAACATATAGTGTAAAAAGGAAAGGTGATGATCACCATGACTCTTGTATAAGGGTAGAAGATAAAAGTAAAAGATAGGCCCTTCGCAGAGGGAAGCAGAGGTTGTCATGCTATTTTATGGTTGGATGCACGAAATTTTAATGCAAAAGAACGTCACCTCATATTGCCGCTTGTGATAAGGAAATTTTTTATGCAGTCTGTCGCTTTTATTTCTTCCATATCACAAGTTAGTATAAAGCTTATTTTATTCATACTAATATATAGATCATACATATTTAGAGAGCAATTTTTATTGCTTGCACCGATGACAACTTGCTTAAAGGATCTTAATCAATCCATAGGTAGGTATGGTGGACTCTCATGGCAAAACTGGTTTAAGGGATGTTTGGAAGCACAAGTAGTATCTCTACTTGGTGCAGAGAATTTGGCTAGCATGAGATGGAAAGGTAAGCTCAACATGTTGGACGATCCATGACAATATAACTTCTAGATATAAGAAAACATAACCCATTATGTTGTCTTCCTTGTCAAATATCAACTTTTTAGTATGTCATATTTTCGTGAGTGCTCACAATTACAAAAGATGTCCAAGATAGTATATTTATATGTGAAGCCCCTCTTTCTTTATTATTTCCTATTAATGGCAACAATGACCAAAACAATGTTTGTCAACTCTCAACAACTTTCGTTCATCATACTCTTTATATGTGAAGTCATTACTCTCCATAAGATCAATATATGATCTTTTTATTTCTTTTTATTCCTTCATTTATTTAATTCCCTCAGGATCATAGCAAGAAAGAAAATCCCTCAACCCAAAACTACTCTTTATTATATATAACTCATGACTCGATTACATAGATAGAGATCGAAATAAAACTCAAAGCTAGATCGTACTAAAACTTTATTCTACTAGATCAAGATATAACCAAAAGGATCAAACTAAGAAAAATGATAAAGATAACGATATGATGGTGATACGATACCGGGGCACATCCCCCAAGCTTGGAAGTTGCCAAGGGGAGTGCCCATACCCATGTATTTATGTCTCTTTCTTCGGAGGTGGTGATGATGGAGCTGTTGATGAAGTAGTGCCGCACATCTTGCATAGGAGATGCTCCAATTTATGAATAATTCCCTTGAGTGCGGTGATATGCTCTTGCAACAGAACATTTTCATGAGTGAGATACTTTTTTTGCACACGAACTATTTCAATGATCTTGAAAGCATCAATTACAATAGGGTTAAGATGCTTGTAGTAAGGTTGAAGGATGTCTTCTTCTTCTGTTGCCGGAACTTGATCTTCCGCAGCCTTCTTGATCTTTATCACCCTCGTTGATTTCCCCGAGCTCTTCTCTCTTCATCTCTATCTTCATTAGACAAACATCGTCGCCCGCGTTCGAGGAGGGGGACGACATGATGCCTGGCCTTGAAAACTCTGGCAGAAAACAGCTCAAAACGAAAACAGGGGGTATTATCGTGGTACGATGGTAAAAACCTTCGGGAGGTTATATAATGAATTTTTACTCACCATAAGATGTATCGTGCAAGAAAACAGAGTTCCGAGGGCACACGAGGTGGCCACAAGGTCGGGGGGCACGTCCAGGGGGTGGGGTGCGCCCTCCACCCTTGTGGTCGCCGCGTGTCTCTTTCAGACTACTTTTAGTTTTCCTAATTTTTTAAATATTCCAAAACGGAGAAAATTGCTATTAGAACAGTATTGGTGTAGGTTTACTTACCATACCACATACCTATTCCTTTCCGGAGTCTAAAATGTTCTGGAAAGTGTCCCTTATGTACTCATCCGGTGTTACGGTGTCAATAATATTGGTATCAACATTTATGGGAGTACCTGAGATATAATGTTTGATTCTTTGACCGTTTACCACCTTCGGATCTGTGCCTTTGGCACTGTTGATTTTTATGGCATCGGAACGATAGACCTCGTCGATGATGTAAGGGACTTCTGTCGGATTCGGGGTTCCGCAGTCCCTTGAGAGGTTTGAACTCTGGGGTGCGTATGAAGAACTCTCTCTTCCCAGTCTGCCCACTCAACGATCCCACTGCCTAGCTGGACGAACCCAAAGAACAAGAGATACAGGAGTTTATCCTGGTTTGGGCCACCTTGCGGTGTAATACCATACTCCAGCTTTGTGGTGGATTGCCTCGAGGTGCTGAGGATGAACTAGTACAATGGACGAACGGCCTCAGGAGGTGAGGTGTTCTTGAGCTCGATGAGCTGGTGATGTGGTTCGGGTGGGAATTGACCCGTCCCCTCTATGGTGGTTGCTAAGTCCTATATATAGTGGCATTGGTCCTCTTCCCAAATGAAGGCGGGAAGGGATCCCACAGCAGCCAAATTTGAAGGGGAAAAACTAATACAAGCTATCTTGACAAAAACAGTCTTCTCCTACAAAAGGCTCTGGTGGTGACGCCGCGGTGGGCTCCACGATGACCTCTATCCTGCCGTCCTGGCGGTCTTGGTCTCACTGCACAGATTTGGAAACCTTTAGTTGATGCCTCAGGACTCCACGCCTGCGCTTGCCTCCTTGGCACCAAAGAGGAAACTGGTACACAACGCCCGCTGGAGCCCGCCTGGCTTTGGTCATCACATCTCACATCATATGAACCTCGCGAGGTGCAGCCCGCATTGATATCTCCACTCCTCGGGAGCCAGCCTAATGAGGCTGTCCAGAGGGAGGTCTTGGTGTCGTCCGCCTCGCGAGGCTTGGCCCCTCGCGAAGCTGGGCCATACCGGGCCGTTGACAGAGCCACACCATGGGCCGCAGGTAGGCAAGTTTGGGTACCCCCGTTCCCAGGACACCGACAGTAGCCCCCGGGCCCAAGGCGCACTCGAACTTGGCTTCTAGGCGAAGCCAAAGGGCAAGTGTGGAGCACCATGGGCCCTAACCGCCTGCGGCCTTGGTCGATGGCTGGCGGTTGATGGGACGTGGGTGCCTTCGCTTCCCCACGCTGCCTCGGCAATCGTTCAACTTGACGAGACCCTACTCCATGCAGAGAAAACCATCATTACGCGTGATCGCGGAGGCCGCGGTCGGCCTCCTATCTGCTATAAATGGGGAGAGGGGTGGAGCCCCCTCTGCTCATCTCCTTCTTTTCTCCGCATGCTCTCTCTTCTTCCTCTTTGTCTTGTCGTCTCGCCGCAGCTCCCATGGCACCGACGAATTGGTTCTCCGCTGCAGAGAAGGTGAAGGCTAGCCAGGAGGGGCCCGACTTGCCACCACCCAACAGGGGGCGTGGCCGCCCCCACAAACACGCTGCGACCCCTTCCGTGACTCCTCGGGGGCGTGGGCGTACTTCTTCGAGGACCAGCATCGTCCTCGGTGGCCATGGCGGTGTTTCCTCTCGCGACGGGAGTCGCCCGGGGCGGGGCAGCCTTTGCACCGAGGGGAGGCGTGCCTTGGTCACCCGGCCTCCCCGGTCGTGCTTTCAATCAGCGGATGTGCTCCCGGAGTTCGTCATGTGGTCGGAGAGGACGGTCGGCACCTGGCTCCAGCTCCTACGCTTCTTTGCCAGTGAGCTACCGGCCATGGGTATTGACGGCCTCTGGTTGCTGCAGCAAGGCCTCCTGGGCCACGGTGGAGGTCTCTGCCGTGAGCAATGTATCCCTGACCCGCGCTAGCAGACGTTCGCCCGTGCGCGCGGCCTGAGCAGGAGGTGCACCCTCCACTTCAAGTACGACGGCGTCGCGACCCTCTATGTGAGAGTGTCCGGGGGAGACAGTCATCGCGCAGGGTGTTGCCCGTAGACGGCGGCGATGACGACAAGCTTGGTTTTGACGACGACCGTGACGACGTTGTGGGCGAGCTTGCCCTTGGAGACGTCCGCAGCTCCTCCAGCGGCGGCGGCTCCTGCTCCAGCGAGAGCACCAGCAGCAGCGGCTATGACTAGCTGCCACGTTGCTGGGCTCGCTTCGAGGAAGACCCGCCGCCACGCTCCGGTGAAGCGCGAAGAAGGCTCGGGCTGAGGCCGGGAGGCCCTTCGAGCCAGGCCTCGTGAGCTGCCACGGTCATGCGGGCCGCTTTTGTTTTGACCTTTCCTTTCTTCCTGCATCTGAAAGAAGTAGGGGGCCCTGCAGAGGCGTGTAATGAACCATGGTGTTTATGCCACTATGCCATGTTTTATTGTTCCGATGTTGTGCTGCAGTGTTCATGCTCCAAATGGGTATGGTAGGATAACTTAGCTTGATGTGCCCGCAGTAGTTTCCCTCATGAGAGCGCATGCTTCATTACCTGGTGAGGCCCTCCTTGCTGGCGACTCGAGGGTCATTGACCTTAGGAGGTACCATGAAGCTACGGGTTTGTTAGAAAAAACTTGGTCGGGGTGCCCTATTCTTCCTTGCGCGAGCCCTCAGGGCACGACTGGCTTGCTGCACCGCGTCACAGTGCCCGAGGGCATGGACTTCAAGGGGGGGGGGGTGCGCAGATCACGAGTGTCTTTGAGGGCGTCTCACGAGGATAGAACAAGCCGAAGCTCTGAGGGAGTGGGGCTTTGGCGAAGTGTGTTTGTGGCGCGGGGCGAGCCCATCGCCCGCACACACCTGCCCAGCCCCCGCGCGCGAGACACACGAGAAGGAGCGACGGGCAACTACCGCCCCTCCTGAACTAGAACCAAAGCGCGAAAGAGAAAAGGAAGGGGAAAGCCGACTGAGCAATTGAAAACACGCGAACTCCAAATTTCATTAAGAGGTTGCAAATCAGCTGCAGAAAGCAAATGAATAGCCGCGTCTGGCACCTAGTCTAGTCTTCTCACCAGCGCGGAGCTAAGTGCTGCCACTAGGACGTGGGAGGGAGCCTCCAAGGCCGGACGGCGGCACTCTGGAGACTCTGGGGCGTGTACAGCCCCACTCGTTATTACGTGAGAGTGTCATGAGCAGAGACCTTCATAGGCACTGGGCCTTGCTTCATGGGTAGAACTTCCTGAGGTGATGGATGTTCCAGGCGTTCTGGATGGGGATCCCGTCCTGCATCTCCAGGCACGCGACGCCAGGCCTGGAGACGTGGGCGACCCTAAACGGGCCCTCCCACATGGGTGACAGCTTATGCAGCCTTTCCCTGGAGAGCACCCGCCATCGGACGAGATCACCCACCTCAAGCGTCCTGGAGCAGAAGCTATGGCAATGATACCGCTGCAGCGCCTGTTGGTACCTTGCCGCTCGGAGCGAGGCTTGACGGCGGCGTTCCTCCCCCAGCACGAGATCCATCCCCCGCGTGGCGTCCTAGCGTGCCTCGTCAAACACCAAGACCCGCGCGGAGCGATGCCTGACTTCATGTGGGAGAACCGCTTCAGCTCCATAGACGAGGAAGAATGGAGTTTCGCCAGTCTGCTCGGTCGCAGTGGTGCAGATGGACCACAACACATACTGGAGCTCATCCAGCCAGCCCCTATCGCAGGCATCGAGCTTCTTCTTGGAAGTCCTTGCTTTGAGGCCCCTCAAGACCTCTGCATTTGCGCGCTCGGCTTGTCCGTTGCTCTTGGGGTGTGCCACTGAGGCATAGCATATCTGCGTTCCAAGAATAGCACAATATGTTTTCAAAAGGTTGTTGGTGAACTGCGAGCCGTTGTCGGTGATGATGCGATTAGGGACTCCGGATCGGCTCACGAGGCCCTTGATGAACTTAACCGCACAGCCAGCCGGATGGTACGGACTGGCTCCACTTCTGCCCACCTGGTGAATTTGTCGATGGCGACGTAGAGGTAGCTGTAGCCCCCGGGCGCTCGAGGGAACGGTCCCAAGATGTCCAGCCCCCAGACCGCAAACGGCCATGAGAGTGGGATAGTTTGGAGGCCCTAAGCAGGCTGATGGATTTGCTTGGCATGGAACTGGCAGGCTTCACAGGATCTCACCAGCTCGGAGGCGTCGTTGAGTGTTGTGGCCCATTAGAATCCGATGCGGAAGGCCTTGCCCACCAATGTGCGCGACGACGAGCGATGTCCGCAATCCCCGCCATGTATGTCGGTTAACATCTCCCACCCCTGCTCCCTAGATATGCATCACAAGGAAACATCATTTGGCCGTTTTCAGTATAGCTCATCGTCCTGAATGTAGTAGGCTGTGGCCTGCCGAGCCACGCGCTTCGTATCTTTCTCCTTCTCCGGCAGGGCTCCCTGCAGCAGGTACGCCTTCAATTCTTCAGTCCAGCACCCTTCCTGAGGTTCGAGCGTGAGGAGCCGGCATGCTCCTGAGGTTGGGCCGCAGGTGGGGGCTCCCGAGGTTGGTGGCGGGAGAAGTTCCTCCTGAGGTGGTGTTGGCTCCACAGCCGGAGGGGCTGCCGAAGGCTTGAAGAGTCGCTCCTCGAAGTTGCCGGGCTCTTGCGGCTGGCGTTTGGACGCTCTCTTGGCGATATCATCAGCTTCCTTGTTCGTGCCGCGAGGTACGTGGTGCAGTTCTAGGCCCAAGAATTGCTTCTCCATCTTGCATACCTCTTCCAGGTATGCCTCCATGTGTTCATCCCTCGGCTCGTACACCTTGTTGGATAAGTAGACGAGGAGATGGGAGTCACCCTTCATGGTGAGGCGCTTCACGCCTAAGGCGACTACTGCCTTGAGGCTGGCGATCAAGCCTTCATACTCCGCGATGTTGTTGGAGACCTTCTCTCCACGTTGGAAGCAGAGTTGCACGACACAGTAGAGATTGTCTTGGGTAGGCGATATGAGCACGGCTCTGGCCCTCGCGGCCTGGTGTGTGAAGGCGCCGTCGAAGTACATGACCTAGCCGTTTGGCGCTCTGCTCCCTGGCGAGAGGGACCGGTCCTCGCCTGCTTCAGGCCTCGGGGCATCGGTCCACTCCGACACAAAGTCGGCGAGCGCCGCACCCTTGATGACCCTGGTGGTGTTGAATTCCAACTGGAATGCCTGTTCGATGTTCCACTCGGCGACCCTTCCCGTAGTGTTGGGGCTCCAGAGTACCCTCTCCAATGGGTAAGCTGAGACGACCTTAATGGGGTGGCCTTGGAAGTAGTGGTGCAGCTTGCACGAGGCCACGAGGAGCGCGAGCAAAAGCTTCTGTGGCATGGGGTAGCATGCTCGCATGTCACGTAGTACCGTGCTGACGAAGTACACCAGGCGCTCAGTGAGAGCGGGAGCGTTGGTGGAGTTCGAGACCTCCTGAGGCTGGGGCGCCTCTTCAGGCTGGGGGACCTCAGGAGCTCGGTTTCCTGTCGGGGCATCCTGTCGGTGTACAAAAAGGGGGGTACACTTTTTATACCCCTATAACTGTGCACGGGCAGTCAGAGCCACGGGCACCGCCACACCAAGCACGGCGAGGGAGGTGAGCCATGGTAAGGCCGAAGCTCAAGAGAAGCAGAACGACGCCAAGACCAAGACCACAAAGAGCAAAGGGGACGAAGCGGACTCCCCCGGCACGATCCTTGCCGGGGGGCAGTTCTAGCAAACCCGGCAAGACCCTTGTCGTGGCAGCTCGCCCCACACCTACGGAGCGAGTCACCCTTGAGTCCACTGCCCCCATGGGGCAAGGATTCGGGAGACATCCCCGTGGTGGCATGCAGATCTTTGTGAAGACACTCAAGATCAGATACACACCTTTGGAAGATGATGATCCTTGGCGGGATCCCAGCCAAGGAGGACCACAAGGCCCCCGGCAAGAGCCTTGCCGGGGATGACAGTAGGCGCCACGGCAAGACCCTTGCCGGGGCCGCGGCAAGACCCTCGCCGGAGCCGCGGCAAGGCCCTTGCCATGAACCCCCGTAGGGCCACCATCAGGCCCACGCCAATCAAGCGTCCACCGCCGTTCGCATGCAGCTGCTGACCCAACCAGCTGGGCAGGCACCTGCGTGGTGGCAAGCAGATCTTCGTGGAGACCCGTCATTGTGCCACTTGAGCTGCCTGCCTGCCTACATGGCACCGCGGGCACCGCTGGCCAAGGCGCGTGTCAACGCGAGAGGGAGCGGCGACAGACGAGACAAGGCTCTCCCCCGTCCCCGATAAAGCAAAGACACCTAAGCAAGACACATTAAATGCGCCTTGTCATGTAATGCGAGGGATAACCTCACATCACTATATCCTTTCCACCTCCTGTGTGCCACTGTGGCAACCCCTTTCCCTATAAAAGGAGGCCCAAGGCGACCAGGAAGAGGATTCGACTTTTTGGAGCTCCTCACGCCCCATAGCTAGCTCAAGAACACAGATATACAATCCACCAAAGCAGGAGTAGGGTTTTACGCATCCTTGCGGCCCGAAGCTGGTAAAGGAACCGTGTGCTATCTGTTAGATCCGCTCTTCTCATGACCCCGCGCCCCGCAACCGTAGTAGGGATTCTTGTGATCCCATAGGTGTCGTTCCACACCGACATCTTTGGTGCGCCAGGTAGGGGCGCAGTTGTGAGAATCGGCTTTAGCAGTTAGTTCGACGCTTCTTGATCGTCATGGCGCCCAAGAAGAAGACGACGGTGGCGGTTGGCCCATCTGAGGCCGGGCATCCCGGCCCGACGCGGGCGAGCAGCGGACCGGTCACGGAAAGGACCCAGGGCGCCGCTCGCGAACACCAACACCGTCCCAGCAGCCGGAGTTTGGGAGGCGGCGATGTTCGTGCGCCTAGTAATGGGCCGCACGCGGCCAAATCCAAAGACAGAGCCAGGACCTCCGCGGGTGGCGCGGGGCCTTCCAAGATCGCTGCCACCCCACCCGAAGGCGACGCGAGGGCTTCCAAGACTCCCACGCCAGCGCCGACAGTGCGCTCCTCTCAAGCGGCGCGCGACGAACGGTGTGACCACGCCGAAGACCCCGGGCGTCGCCGCGGGAAGAGCCCCGGGCGCCACTCCCGGGATGTAGAAGACCTGCCCGCTCGCAGAGGCGCTGGCGAAGATGGCATGCGACTGCGGGGTCGTGATAGAGCTTGTTCTGACATGGTCAGAAGTCGAAGCGCGTCGCGATCCGTGCAGGTTTCACTGCCACCAACGCCAGCAGAAGCCCTGGAGCGCGCGCAGTTGCTCCTCGATTTTCGTCCCACTACGGGGAAACTCGACTAATGGAGAGCCACCATCCGAAGCCTTGTTGCGGTGGCCAACAAAGACGAACCGAGTCCGGTGGAGCCCCCGGGTCGACGCTCCGACGGAGTCCCACGTACCAGTGGCAGGAAAGCCGGCGGCGCCGCGACCACGGTGCACTCGCCTCCTCCTCGCCCGGTGTCGCGGACGCCAGCCCGTCGTGATGTTACGGGCGACGAAATCTCCATAGCGTCGTCCGTCCCGCGGACCCACTGTGACCAACGCCAAGTTCTTCGGGTACGAGAACATGAAGACGCCCGAACCACTATCGAGCGCCGGCGCGGAGCGCGCCACCAGTCAGATAGGCGAGCAGGGCCTGCTGCGAACCACCCGGCACCGGACAGCCCCGGAGGCCTACCTTACGAGGTAGGCTGTCCGGCTTTTACCCGTGAGCTGCGGCAGTTCCAGTGGCCCACTCACCGCACCTTCAAACCTGACGTGGGCGAAAAGTACAGCGGCAAGACCCATCCGTCCGAGTTCCTCAGCATCTACACCATCGCGATGCAAGCTGCCGGAGCCCGTGATGATAAGGTGCTTGCGAATTACTTTCCGTTGACTCTTAAACCCAACGCCATGTCATGGTTGATGCACTTGCCGGTGGACTCCATTTCCTCTTGGTCGGATTTGTGCCATGAGTTCGTGGGCGCCTTTACTGGAGGCCACCAAGCCCGTGGCCAAGCAAGCGACCTGCATGTCATTCCCCAAAAGGGAGGCGAGAGTCTCCGCAAGTATATACAGTGGTTCAGCCGGATACAGTACAATATCCCTGATGTTCACCCTGCCGCCATCATCAGCGCGTTCCATCAGAACGTGCGTACCCGCAAGATGCGCGAAGAGCTGGCAATGAACATGGTGAAAGATGTAGCAGAACTCTATGTTCTTGCTGACATATGTGCCCGGGCTGAAGAGGGAAGGAAGTACCCCGGCGAAGATGCCGGCTTGGAAACCGACTCCTCAGATGAGGATACTACCGCCCCGGCGAAGAAGGGCCGGCACCGCAACAGGAAGCGCAAAGGTAAAGCCGTGCTTGCCGTCGAGGGATCTGATGACACCGGCTCCGCCAAGAAAACCAAGGCAGATGACCCCGACAAGGAAGTTGCCGGATGTGTCGCCTACCGGGCCTTGGCGGCTGCCGAGAAGTCGGGAAACTCCGACAAGCGATACTGCAAGATCCATCGCACCAAAGGCCATGCTCTCCAAGACTGCCGACAGGTTGAGCTGTTCACTGAAAAGCAGAGGGCTGAGTATGAGAGGCGGGACCAGGAGAAGGGCCAAGACGGTGCTGAGGCATCCGGCAAGAAGCGTGACGGCTAGGTGGGCTGTCGCGGCAAGGATAAGCAACAGGAGAGGCCCGCCCGGGGCCGTGACAAGAAGCCAGAAGACGACGATCACGAAGAGGATGACAAATCTGGCGACCAAGAGTTTCAGAAAGCTACAGAGGCCATGTGCATCGACGGGGGCGCCTTGCTGTATACTTCTCACCGCCGGCTTAAACAGTGGGTGCGAGAGATTACAGCAGCCGAGCTGTCGTTTGATGCCCAAAGGCCGCTGAAGTGGTCCAGCACACCTATCAGTTTTTACACTGAGGATCACCCTGATCACACTACTGTGGTAGGGTGTTTGCCATTGTTGGTTTCACCAACAATATGCAACCTCAAGGTGACAAAGATGCTAGTCGATGGCGGGGCCGGTCTGAACTTAATCTCGCCTCTCGTGATCAAGAAACTGCAGATTCCTGACGGAGACCTCGAAGAGACGGGCACGTTCAAAGGGGTCAACCCGGGAAGAAGCCAACCCAAGGGAAAGGTCACGCTGCCCGTGACTTTTGGAAGCGACCTGAACTACAGGACGGAGAGGATCATGTTTCATGTTGCCAAGATCCCCTTGCCCTACAACGGGATCCTTGGCCGCCCAACGCTGGCCAAGTTCATGGCGGCATCACACTACGCCTACAACACCCTGAAGATGCCAGGGCCTGTGACGATCATCACCATCCCCTCCGACAAGAAAGATGCGCTGATTTGCGCTGACCAACTATACCAGCAAGCAGTTGCAGCAGCTGCCGCCACTAGGGCACTTGCTCCTACTGCTGGGACCCCAGGAGGGAAGAAGAAGAAGACCGGTGAGACCTCAGACACCCACTCCGGCTAGAGAGTGTAGCGCTGCCATCGAGGACGTGCCAGAGAGCTCCGCCGGCGGAAACAAGAAGCCCAGGGCCATACCGTCGGGAACCAAGAAGGTTTCTGTCAATGGGGACGGCACGGGAGGAGCTTTCACCATAAGCTGGCTGGTGAGGTATCTCTTGAGGTCTTGAAACATCGTGTCAGCCTCCGGAGTCCACTCGAATGGGCCCTTCTTTTTCATCAGCTTGAAGAACGGGAGGGCGCGCTCTCCCAGCTTGGAGATGATGCTGTCGGATCACGGATTCCGGCAGACCCTTAAGGTTCGAACTCTGGGGTGCGCGTGGAGATTATGCCCTCTACCTCTCCGTCTCGCAAGGATCTAAATTACAGAACGAACAACACAAAAGACACATAGTTTATACTGGTTCGGGCCACCGGTGTAGTGTAATACCCTACTCAAGTGTGGTGGATGGATTGCCTCTTGGGCTGATGAGGATGAACAGTACAAGGAAGAACAGCCTCGCGAGGGTCTGTTCTTGGCTAGGGGATGAACTACTGGGGGGGTTCGATCGCCCTTCTCTCTCTCTAATGTGTTGCTAGCTCTGTTTGTGGATGCTACGTTCTAGCTGGTTTCTCCCCTCTACCCTGGGGGTGGCTAGTTCTATTTATAGGCAAAGGCCCTGGGCCTCTTCCTAAATATTTGAGCGGGAAGGGCGCCAACAATTGGCCAATTCGAAGGGGAACATCTAGTACACTTATCCTGACTAAAGTTGGTCTTCGCCTACCAAAGGCCCTGTGGTGACGCCGTTCTTGGCTCCATGGTGACCTCCTTCCCGCCGTTGGACTAGTCTTGGTCTTGTTGCACCGAAATGGGTGCCTTTGCTTGATCCTCTCGCCTGCGCTTGCCCCCTTTGCACCAAAGAGGAAAGGGGAACGCTGCGCGGGCTGGCGCCCGCCTGGCACCCTTGGTCGTCATGCCTTGCGTCATGGGCACCTCACGAGGTACCCTGCCTTGATCTCTCCGCCTCCTCGTGAGCCATCCTGAGGAGGCCGCGCCTAAGGAAGCACCGTGTCGTCCACCTCGCGAGGCTTGGCCCCTCGCGAGGGTCTTGGGTCTTGTGTTGGTGAAGATGGGCCGCGCTGGGCCCCCATTCGAGCCACGCCGCAGGCCGCAGGCAGGCAAGTCTGGGGACCCCCGTTCCCAGAACGCTGACTGTAGCCCCCGGGCCCAAGGCGCCCATGGACTTGGCCGTGCCGAGAGGCGAAAGGGCAAGGGCGAAGCGCCGCGGGCCCTAACAGCCTGCGGCCTTGGGCGCCGCGTGGCGGTTGATTGGACATGGGTGCTTTTGCAACTGCGCGGGTCATTAAAGGCGTGGCATCCGCTCCGGCCTTGCTCTTCTCCTTGTTCGGCCGCTGCTCAGATCCCCCTTCTTGCGCCTCTCCTTCCTTCAAGTTTCCAGATTTGGTCCATCCAGTTGACCTAGGTAGCTATGGCGCCTCGCCAGCCCCCGGCCGAAGCTTGGTTCTCGCCTGCCCTGGACTCGCCCAACGTGTCGGAGGAGAGCCTTGCCCGACTGCACCGGATGGCGGCGGCGCAGGGCATAAACGGGGCGCAGGTGTTCAAGGTCGGCTCTGCCACCCCTGAGGGCCGAGGGAGCACCTTCTTTCCTCTCTTCGTAAGCTCCATTACTGCGGTCTTGGTGCCTCCTTTCTCTGAGTTCTTCCTCTCCGTCCTCCGCCATTACAACTTGCAAGCTCTGCACCTCCACCCCAACTCCATCCTTCTTCTGGCGATCTTCGCCTACTACTGCGAGGCTCACGTGGGGGTGCAGCCTTCAGTGGCCTTGCTGCGCCACTACTTCTACCTCCGGACTTCTCGTGGTTCCCCTTCTGCGTGCGCGAGCTTCGTCGCGTGCGGCAGTGCCATGGCCATTTTGAATCCGGGGAAGAGGATCGAGGGCTTCCGGAGCAAGTGGGTTTTGGTAGACGCCTGGCGCATCCATCCTCGGCTGATCCTTCCCACGGAGCCGGCCGTGAGTTCTAGCGACTGGTGCCGAGCGGAGCTCACGGATCTGCGCACGAAGTCGATGTTGGCGAAGATGGATGCTGACCTGAAGCCGGCCAGGATGGCGGCGGCGAAGCTGACCGGGGCGTCGCTGCTGAGGGAGTTCCTGGAGCACCAATTGGCTCCGCTTCGGCGGTATTCTCCCCTAATGTGGAGGCCTCATCCGAGCCCCGCAACCGTGGGCGAAGAGGACGTGACCGCGGTTCTCCAATCCCTTGTCGGGGGCGAGGTAGCAAGGTTGGAGGGCGCACCCTCGCCCCTGTCCCTTTGCGACGATTGGGAGCAAATGGTGGAGTCCACGCCCGTCTTCAATGGGGTCGGGCCCGTGCCCGTGGTGGCCCCCGAGGGACCTGTGGACATGTCTTCCGGCGACTCCAGCGGAGAGGGGGGCGAAGAGGAGCGGGAGGGAGGCCTTGACTCCGAGGCTACCAACGGAGAGTCCAGGGCTCCCCCTCCCCAGCGCAAGCCCCGCACTCTCCACCTCTTGCGGAGCGATGATGATGATGACGACGATGACGTGCTGGGCAGCGGGAGCCCGCCCCCGGTCCCGAAGAAGGGCATGACCGGGTTGATTCCCCGCGGGTCCGTCCTGATTCCGGGGCGAGCCGCGGACGCGCCTTCTGCTCCCGAGGTCGACCCCTCCATCTGGCACTCAGGCTTCAAGTATGGCCGGAGGCAGCTAGAGCTTTCTGGCGACGACCCGTAAGTGCTTGATCCTTGATCCTTGGTTTTTCGTTCCGCCGTCGAGGCTTGATGATTGCTTCTCTTGAGTAGGCTGGTGCCCATGGCGAAGAAGCTGAAGGGGGCTCCCGAGGCCCCTTCTGCGGCAACTCCTCCGCCTGCAGGGGAGGGTGACCGTGATGCGCGAGCCTCTCCTGCCCGCTCGTCCTTGCGGGGCTTGGCTGATCTGGCTGGGGCGACGGCCCCCACGGCTCAGGTGACCCCCGAGGTGCCCTTGTCTGGCGCCGCTGCTACGGCTGGGGAGGCGCAGCGGAATCCGCCTCAGGACACTGCGGCCTCGCTGCCGCTATCTTCTCCTCCCGTTCCATCGACCGTTGCTTCCCCGACTCCTCCTGTTGTCTTGGCGCGCGCCGATGTTTCTCCGCCTTCTTCTTCCATCTTGGAGCGTGCCATTGCTGAACTGGACCGGCTGCGGTAGGATCTTCTCGGCGCCGACCCTCGCTTGGTGGCCGGGCGCCTGGAGCTGGCCTCGGGGTGGATTCGCTCTGATGCCTCGATTCGGGCGGCATTGGTTCAGGCCTCAACGGCCTGTGACGAAGAGAGGGAAGCCACCCTCGGGGCGAAGGCTGCCCGTGACGCGGCCTTGGGAGAGGTGGTCGGAGTCTGTGGTCGCTGCAAGGAGTTGGAGGACGAGCTGCAAGGCTTGCGAGGCCAGCTTGCGGAGGAGGTCCGCCTTCGCCAGGAGCAGGAGAAGGGGGCGAAGGCTCACGAGGCGGCGCTCGAGGACCGGGAGGCCAAGCTCAGGAAGCGCCGCGGCCACCTAAGCGGGTTGAAGAAGGAGCTGGAGGTGACGAAGGCCGAGCTGGACGCCAAGGCCCGGGTCCTCGCCGAGGATCGCATGGCCTTCGCGGACATGGAGAAAGATGCCCGCGCTTCGCTGAAGACGCTTTACGAGAGCGGCCTGGATAGCCCGCTAGCCGGTGACGGGGACGGCCCCGCCAAGTTGCTTCCCTTCCTGGTTAAAGCCCTTGGGGATGTCGCCCTTGGCCTTGCCCCCACGGCTGAGGCCGAGGCGCGTGTCCTGTCTTCAGCTGCGCTGACGCGGGTCTTCGCCCATGTCTACCTTCGCGATCCCAGCGCCGACCTCGACAGCCTGCTGGAGCCGGTGAGCGGCGAGGGTGCTGCCGCTGCTGTCGAAGCCGTGAAGGGGCGCGCGGAGGCACTGCTGGGGAAGTTCCGGGCCTTCAGCACCAAGCCAAAGCAAGGAGCTGCCGGCCCTGATGCTTCACGAGGCGAAGCCACCCCACGCAGCTCCACTGCCGACAAGTGACTTCGCTATCGTTCCTGTTCTTCTTTTAGTTCATGCACATGCAACACGCCTCGGGGAGGCATTTAAACTTGCATTTGGTACTGAGACGACAGTATGGACTGTAATATTTTGCTTTTAATTTCTTTGAGTTTTATGTTTTTCTTCCCTACTTGCATGTGTTCTATGCCGGCAGAGCCCGGCCGCGCGGGTACCTCACCAAGCATTAGCCCCGACCGGAAACCAGGACGGGACCAAAGGAGTGAGGGGCTACGTGACAAGTTAGGCTCCTGAGTCGCGATGCTCAGGAGTCCCCCTTGGCGCGCGAACAACAAGTAGGGAAGCGTGATGTAGGTGTATCTTCCGTTCTACGTCTGCAGAGCCCGACTCCGCGCGTACCTCACCCAGCATAGCCTTTCGGAACTAAGGAGTGAGGGGCTACGGAGCCAGTTAGGCTCCTGAGTTGCGATGCTCAGGAGTCCCCCTTGACGCGCGAACAACGGGTGATGAGGCGAGATGTAAGCAGGGCTACCATTCTACGTCTGCAGAGCCCGGTCTCGCGTGTACCTCACCCAGCATAGCCTTTCGGAACTAAGGAGTGAGGGGCTACGGGACTATTTAGGCCCCTGAGTCGCGATGCTCAGGGGTCCCCCTTGACACTCAAACGGCCTTCATACCTTGGCTCCGCTCGAGGAGAGACGCGCGATGAACCAGGCCCGAGGGGCCTGGCTGGGCGGCGTACGTCTGGGCGTGACCCAGTCGTAGCCCCCGTGCCTAGCCCCCTCGCGCGGCGCTCCCGAGGGGAGGCGTTACGATGAGGCCAGCCACTGAGCTCTGGGCTCCCTGAGGTTGATGCGGCCCGGAGGCCACCCTCAGTTATTTATCACCAGCGCGGAGCATAGCGCTTCCGTATGTGTACGGTCATAGCCGCTCCTCGGCAGTGTCGTCAGCCAGCGCGGAGCATGGTGCTTCCACTGGTACGTGGGAGGGGGCTCCTCTCCAGGAGGAGCCCCCGGGGCGTGTACAGCCCCGCCGTGGGCACGTGGCCGGCACGGTAGGGCTAGGTGAGGTGTATCTGGGCACCCGTGAGCCAGCGCGGGACTCACGAGGCCCTACCTCTAGGCAGGTTGCGCCTGGCACTGGGCCGTATCTTGAGATGTGTTCCTGCAAAATTTGGTTAGATGCCGGCACTCTACGTCCTCGGGTCCCGGCTCTCGAGCTTGTCTCAGCCGTCACATGTATGCCAGGTCGCGATGCCGTGGACAAGGCCAGAGGGTGAGGGCTGGAGGGCCAGTAAGAGCCCTGAGTCGTGATGCTCAGGCACCCCCCATTTAACGTGCAAGTGGTCGACATGGAGAAGAAGAGGTGCCGTGGACGGCATCAAGTAATCAAGCATGA
The DNA here is from genome assembly GCA_032464435.1 of Aegilops umbellulata. Classification (NCBI taxonomy): domain Eukaryota; kingdom Viridiplantae; phylum Streptophyta; class Magnoliopsida; order Poales; family Poaceae; genus Aegilops; species Aegilops umbellulata. The sequence goes on along the minus strand of CP136058.1, from coordinate 149,438,570 downwards.
TAGGCGAATGCATAATTGGAAATAAACGCAAGGGAGATACACGCCGCTGGGCCTAGCCCGAGCAGCTTGGGGATGATGCAGCCCGAGGGGCGCCCCCAGCAAAGCAAGCTAACGACTGAAGGAAATAGAAAGGGATACATGCCACGGGGACTGACCCACGTGGCCTGGGAGTGACGCAACCCTGGGGGGCGCTCCCAGCTGGGAATGAAACTTGAAAGATGTCACCTGAAGATTGAAGGAAATATGCCCTAGAGGCAATAATAAAGTTATTATTTATTTCCTTAAGTCATGATAAATGTTTATTATTCATGCTAGAATTGTATTAACAGGAAACATAATACATGTGTGAATACATAGACAAACAGAGTGTCACTAGTATGCCTCTACTTGACTAGCTCATTAATCAAAGATGGTTATGTTTCCTAACCATGAACAAGGAATTATTATTTGATTAATGAGGTCACATCATTAGTTGAATGATCTGATTGACATGACCCATTCCATTAGCTTAGCACCCGATCATTTAGTATGTTGCTGTTGCTTTTATCCATGACTTATACATGTTCCTATGACTATGAGATTATGCAACTCCCGTTTGCCGGAGGAACACTTTGGGTACTACCAAACATCACAACGTAACTGGGTGATTATAAAGGAGTACTACAGGTGTCACCAAAGGTAGATGTTGGGTTGGCGTATTTCAAGATTAGGATTTGTCACTCCGATCGTCGGAGAGGTATCTCTGGGCCCTCTCGGTAATGCACATCACATAAGCCTTGCAAGCATTGCAACTAATGAGGTAGTTGCGGGATGATGTATTACGGAACGAGTAAAGAGACTTGCCGGTAACGAGATTGAACTAGGTATTGGATACTGACGATCGAATCTCGGGTAAGTAACATACCGATGACAAAGGGAACAACGTATGTTGTTATGCGGTCTGACCGATAAAGATCTTCGTAGAATATGTAGGAGCCAATATGGGCATCCAGGTCCCGCTATTGGTTATTGACCGGAGACGTGTCTCGGTCATGTCTACATTGTTCTCGAACCGTAGGGTCCGCACGCTTAAGGTTTCAATGACAGTTATATTATGAGTATATGCATTTTGATGTACCGAAGGAGTTCGGAGTCCCGGATGTGATCACAGACATGACGAGGAGTCTCGAAATGGTCGAGACGTAAAGAATGATATATTGGAAGCCTATGTTTGGACATCGGATGTGTTCCAGGTGAAATCAGGATTTTACCGGAATACCGGGAGAGTTACCGGAACCCCCCGGGAGCATGATGGGCCAACATGGGCCTTGGTGGAGAGGAGAGAGGGCTGCCCTCATGGGCTGCGCGCCTCCCCCCTTCCCCTAGTCCTATTAGGACTAGGAGAGGTGGCCGGCCCCTCTCTCTCTCTCCCCCTTGGAGAATCCTGGTCCAACTAGGATTGGGGGGGGAATCCTACTCCCAGAGGGAGTAGGACTCTCCTGGCGCGCCAGGCTTGGCCGGCCAGCCCCTTCCCCTTGGCTCCTTTATATACGGGGGCATGGGAGCACCCTAAAACACACAAGTTGATCTACAGATCGTTCCTTAGCCGTGTGCGGTGCCCCATTCCACCAAATTCCACCTCGGTTATATCGTTGCAGTGCTTAGGCGAAGCCCTGCGCCGGTAACACATCAAGATCGTCACCACGCCGTCGTGCTGACGGAACTCTTCCCCGACGCTTTGCTGGATCGGAGCCCGGGGATCGTCATCGAGCTGAACGTGTGCCAAGAACTCGGAGGTGCCGGAGTAACGGTGCTGTGATCGGTTGGATCGCGAGGAGAACGTACGACTACTTCCTCTACGTTGCGTCAACGCTTCTGCTTCGGTCTACGAGGGTACGTAGACAACACTCTCCCCTCTCGTTGCTATGCATCACCATGATCTTGCGTGTGCGTAGGAATTTTTTTTGAAATTACTACGTTCCCCAACAGTGGCATCCGAGCCTAGGTTTTATGGTTTATAGTTATTTGCACGAGTAGAACACAAGTGAGTTGTGGGCGATACAAGTCATACTGCCTACTAGCATGTCATACTTTGGTTCAGCGGTATTGTTGGACGAGACGATCCGGACCAACCTTACGCGTACGCTTACGCGAGACCGGTTCCCTCGACGTGCTTTGCACATAGATGGCTTGCGGAAGACTGTCTCTCCAACTTTAGTTGAACCGAGTGTGGCTACGCCCGGTCCTTGAGAAGGTTAAAACGGAGTCTATTTGACAAACAATCGTTGTGGTTTTGATGCGTAGGTATGATGAGTTCTTGCTTAAGCCCGTAGCAGCCACGTAAAACTTGCAACAACAAAGTAGAGGACGTCTAACTTGTTTTTGCAGGGCATGTTGTGATGTGATATGGTCAAGAAATGATGCTAAATTTTATTGTATGAGATGATCATGTTTTGTAACCGAGTTATCGGCAACTGGCAGGAGCCATATGGTTGTCGCTTTATTGTATGCAATGCAATCGCGATGTAATGCTTTACTTTATTACTAAGCGGTAGTGATAGTCGTGGAAGCATAAGATTGGCGAGACAACAACGATGCTACGATGGAGATCAAGGTGTCGCGCCGGTGACGATGGTGATCATGACGGTGCTTCGGAGATGGAGATCACAAGCACAAGATGATGATGACCATATCATATCACTTATATTGATTGCATGTGATGTTTATCTTTTTATGCATCTTATCTTGCTTTGATTGACGGTAGCATTATAAGATGATCTCTCACTAATTATCAAGAAGTGTTCTCCCTGAGTATGCACCGTTGCGAAAGTTCTTCGTGCTGAGACACCACGTGATGATCGGGTGTGATAGGCTCTACGTTCAAATACAACGGGTGCAAAACAGTTGCACACGCGGAATACTCAGGTTATACTTGACGAGCTATGCATATAAGATATGACCTCGGAACACGGAGACCGAAAGGTCGAGCGTGAATCATATAGTAGATATGATCAACATAGTGATGTTCACCATTGAAACTACTCCATCTCACGTGATGATCGGACATGGTTTAGTTGATTTGGATCACGTGATCACTTAGAAGATTAGAGGGATGTCTATCTAAGTGGGAGTTCTTAAGTAATATGATTAATTGAACTTTAATTTATCATGAACTTAGTCCTGGTAGTATTAGCATATCTATGTTGTAGATCAGTAGCTCACATTGTTGCTTCCCTGTGTTTATTTTGATATGTTCCTAGAGAAAATTGTGTTGAAAAATGTTAGTAGCAATGATGCGGATTGGATCCGTAATCTGAGGTTTATCCTCATTGCTGCACAGAAGAATTTTGTCCTTGATGCACCGCTAGGTGACGGACCTTTTGCAGGAGCAGATGCCGACGTTATGAACGTTTTGCTAGCTCAATATGATGACTACTTAATAGTTTAGTGAACCATGCTTAACGGCTTAGAATCGGGACTTCAAAGACGTTTTGAACGTCATGGACCATACGAGATGTTCCAGGAGTTGAAGTTAATATTTCAAGCAAATACCCGAGTTGAGAGATATGAAGTCTCCAACAAGTTCTATAGCTAAAAGATGGAGGAGAATCGCTCAACTAGTGAGCATGTGCTCAGATAGTCTGAGTACTACAATCGCTTGAATCAAGTGGGAGTTAATCTTCCAGATAAAATAGTGATTGACAGAATTCTCTAGTCACCATCACCAAGTTAGTAGAACTTCGTGATGAACTATAATATGCAAGGGATAACGGAAAATATTCCCAAGCTCTTCGCAATGCTAAAATCGGCGAAGGTAGAAATCAAAGAAAGACATCAAGTGTTGATGGTTGACAAGATCACTAGTTTCAAGAAAAGGGCAAAAGGAAAGAAGGGGAACTTCAAGAAGAACGGCAAGCAAGTTGCTGCTCAAGTGAAAAAGCCCAAGTCTGGTCCTAAGCCTGAGACTAAGTGCTTCTACTGCAAAGGGACTGGTCACTGGAAGCGGAACTACCCCAAGTGATTGGCGGATAAGAAGGATGGCAAAGTGAACGTAAGTATATTTGATATACATGTTATTGATGTGTACTTTACTAGTGTTCATAGCAACCCCTCAGTATTTGGTACTAGTTCAATTGCTAAGATTAGTAACTCGAAACGGGAGTTGCAGAATGAACAAAGACTAGTTAAAGGGCAAGGTGACGATGTGTGTTGGAAGTGGTTCCAAGATTGATATGATCATCATCACACACTCCCTATACTTTCGGGATTAGTGTTGAAACTAAATAAGTGTTATTTGGTGTTTGCATTGAGCATGAATATGATTTGATCATGTTAATTGCAGTACAGTTATTCATTTAAGTTAGAGAACAATTGTTGTTCTATTTACATGAATAAAACCTTCTATGGTCATACACACCAACAAAATTGGTTTGTTGGATCTCGATCGTAGTGATACACATATTCATAATATTGAAGCCAAAAAGATGCAAAGTTAATAATGATAGTGCAAATTATTTGTGGCACTGCCGTTTAGGTCATATTGGTGTAAAGCGCATGAAGAAACTCCATGCTGATGGACTTTTGGAATCACTTGATTATGAATCACTTGATGCTTGCGAACCATGCCTCTTGGGCAAGATGACTAAAACGCCGTTCTCCGAAACAATGAAGCGAGCAACAGATTTGTTGGAAATCATACATACTGATGTATGTGGTCCGATGAATACTATGGCTCGCGACAAGTATCATTATTTTCTGACCTTCACAGATGATTTGAGCAGATATGGGTATATCTACTTGATGAAACATAAGTCTGAAACATTTGAAAAATTCAAAGAATTTCAGAGTGAAGTGGAAAATCATCGTGACAAGAAAATAAAGTTTCTATGATCTGATCGCAGAGACGAATATTTGAGTTACGAGTTTGGTCTTCAATTAAAACAATGTGGAATAGTTTCACAAACTCATGCCACCTGGAACACCGCAGCATAATGGTGCGTCCGAACGTCATAACCGTACTTTATTAGATATAGTACAATCTATGATGTTTCTTACCGATTTACCAATATCGTTTTGGGATCATGCATTAGAGACAGCTGCATTCACGTTAAAAGGGGCACCATCTAAATCCGTTGAGACGACACCGTATGAACTATGGTTTAGCAATAAACCTAAGCTGTCATTTCTTAAAGTTTGGGGCTGCGATGCTTATGTGAAAAAGCTTCAACCTGATAAGCTCGAACCCAAATCGGAGAAATGTGTCTTCATAGGATATCCAAAGGAAACTGTTGGATACACCTTCTATCATAGATCCGAAGGCAAGACTTTTGTTGCTAAGTTCGGAAACTTTCTAGAGAAAGAGTTTCTTTCGGAAGAAGTGAGTGGGAGGAAAGTAGAAAACTTGATAAGGTAATTGTACCTTCTCCCTTATTGGAAAGTAGTTCATCACAGAAATCTGTTCTTGTGACTACTACACCAATTAGTAAGGAAGCTAATGATGATGATCATGTAACTTCAAGATCAAGTTACTACCGAATCTCGTAAGTAAACCAGAGTGAGATCCGCACCAGAGTGGTACGGTAATCCTGTTCTGGAAGTCATGTTACTAGACCATGACGAACTTGCGAACTATGAGGAAGCGATGATGAGCCCAGATTCCGCGAAATGGTTAGAGGCCATGAAATCTGAGATATGATCCATGTATGAGAACAAAGTATGGACTTTGAGGGATTTGCCCGATGATCGGCAAGCCAAAGAAAATAAATGGATCTTCAAGAGGAAGACGGACGCTGATAGTAGTGTTACTATCTACAAAGCTAGAATTGTCGCAAAAGGTTTTCGACAAGTTCAAAGTGTTGACTACGATGAGAGTTTCTCACTCGTATCTATGCTTAAGTCTGTTCGAATCATGTTAGCAATTGCCGCATTTTATGAAATCTGGCAAATGGAAAAACAAAACTACATTCCTTATTGGATTTATTAAAGAAGAGTTGCATATGATGCAACCAGAAGGTTTTGTCAATCCTAAAGGTGTTAACAAAATATGCAAGCTCCAGCGATCCATCTATGGACTGGTGCAAGCATCTCGGAGTTGGAATATACGCTTTGATAAGTTGATCAAAGCATATAGTTTTATACAGACTTGCGGTGAAGCCTGTATTTACAAGAAAGTGAGTGGGAGCACTACAGCATTTCTGATAAGTATATGTGTATGACATATTGTTGATCGGAAATAATGTAGAATTATTCTGCAAAGCATAAAGGAGTGTTTGAAAGGAGTTTTTCAAAGAAAGACCTCGGTGAAGCTGCTTACATATTGAGCATCAAGATCTATAGAGATAGATCAAGACGCTTGATAAGTTTTTTAATAAGTACATACCTTGAAAAGATTTTGAAGTAGTTCAAAATGGAACAGTCAAAGAAAGAGTTCTTGCCTGTATTACAAGGTGTGAAATTGAGTAAGACTCAAAACCCGACCACGGCAGATGATAGAAAGAGAATGAAAGTCATTTCCTATGCCTCAGCCATAGATTCTATAAAGTATGCCATGCTATGTACCAGATCTATTGTATACCCTACACTGTGTTAAGCAAGGGAGTACAATAGTGATCTAGGAAGTAGATCACTGGACATCGGTCAAAATTATCCTTAGTAAAATAAGGATATGTTTCTCGATTATGGATGTGACAAAAAGGTTCATCGTAAAAGGTTACGTCGATGCAAGTTTTGACACTAATCTAGATGACTCTAAGTCTCAATCTAGATACATATTGAAAGTGGGAGCAATTAGCTAAAGTAGCTCCGTGCAGAGCATTGTAGACATAGAAAATTGCAAAATACATAACAGATCTGAATGTGGCAGACCCGTTGACTAAACTTCTCTCACAAGCAAAACATGATCACACCGTAGTACTCTTTGGGTGTTAATCACATAGCGATGTGAACTAGATTACTGAATCTAGTAAACCCTTTGGGTGTTGGTCACATATCGATGTGAACTATGGGTGTTAATCACATGGTGATGTGAACTATTGCTGATAAATCACATGGCGATGTGAACTAGATTATTGACTCTAGTGCAAGTGGGAGATTGAAGGAAATATGCCCTAGAGGCAATAATAAAGTTATTATTTATTTCCTTAATTCATGATAAATGTTTATTATTCATGCTAGAATTGTATTAACAGGAAACATAATACATGTGTGAATACATAGACAAACAGAGCGTCACTAGTATGCCTCTACTTGACTAGCTCATTAATCAAAGATGGTTATGTTTCCTAACCATGAACAAGGAATTATTATTTGATTAATGAGGTCACATCATTAGTTGAATGATCTGATTGACATGACCCATTCCATTAGCTTAGCACCCGATCATTTAGTATGTTGCTGTTGCTTTTATCCATGACTTATACATGTTCCTATGACTATGAGATTATGCAACTCCCGTTTGCCGGAGGAACACTTTGGGTACTACCAAACATCACAACGTAACTGGGTGATTATAAAGGAGTACTACAGGTGTCACCAAAGGTAGATGTTGGGTTGGCGTATTTCAAGATTAGGATTTGTCACTCCGATCGTCGGAGAGGTATCTCTGGGCCCTCTCGGTAATGCACATCACATAAGCCTTGCAAGCATTGCAACTAATGAGTTAGTTGCGGGATGATGTATTACGGAACGAGTAAAGAGACTTGCCGGTAACGAGATTGAACTAGGTATTGGATACTGACGATCGAATCTCGGGTAAGTAACATACCGATGACAAAGGGAACAACGTATGTTGTTATGCGGTCTGACCGATAAAGATCTTCGTAGAATATGTAGGAGCCAATATGGGCATCCAGGTCCCGCTATTGGTTATTGACCGGAGACGTGTCTCGGTCATGTCTACATTGTTCTCGAACCGTAGGGTCCGCACGCTTAAGGTTTCGATGACAGTTATATTATGAGTTTATGCATTTTGATGTACCGAAGGAGTTCGGAGTCCCGGATGTGATCACGGACATGACGAGGAGTCTCGAAATGGTCGAGACGTAAAGAATGATATATTGGAAGCCTATGTTTGGACATCAGATGTGTTCCAGGTGAAATCAGGATTTTACCGAAATACCGGGAGAGTTACCGGAACCCCCCGGGAGCATGATGGGCCAACATGGGCCTTGGTGGAGAGGAGAGAGGGCTGCCCTCATGGGCTGCGCGCCTCCCCCCTTCCCCTAGTCCTATTAGGACTAGGAGAGGTGGCCGGCCCCTCTCTCTCTCTCTCCCCCTTGGAGAATCCTAGTCCAACTAGGATTGGGGGGGATCCTACTCCCAGAGGGAGTAGGACTCTCCTGGCGCGCCAGGCTTGGCCGGCCAGCCCCTTCCCCTTGGCTCCTTTATATACGGGGGCAGGGGAGCACCCTAAAACACACAAGTTGATCTACGGATCGTTCCTTAGCCGTGTGCGGTGCCCCCTTCCACCAAATTCCACCTCGGTTATATCGTTGCAGTGCTTAGGCGAAGCCCTGTGCCGGTAACACATCAAGATTGTCACCACGCCGTCGTGCTGACAGAACTCTTCCCCAACGCTTTGCTGGATCGGAGCCCGGGGATCGTCATCGAGCTGAACGTGTGCCAAGAACTCGGAGGTGCCGGAGTAACGGTGCTGTGATCGGTTGGATCGCGAGGAGAACGTACGACTACTTCCTCTACGTTGCGTCAACGCTTCCGCTTCGGTCTACGAGGGTACGTAGACAACACTCTCCCCTCTCGTTGCTATGCATCACCATGATCTTGTGTGTGCGTAGGAATTTTTTTTGAAATTACTACGTTCCCCAACAAAGATGTCGTCAGCGAAGTGGCATTGGTGCTACAGACTCGATGGGCTGCGGAAGCCGATCCTCACAAGCCCCCAGGCCCTGGGGCCTCGGGAGGCTCCGGAGGCACTGATGGCTCCTTGCGGGCTGCCTCCATCTCCGCCAGAGCCGCAGAACGCCTGTCTTCCTGAGCCTCCAAGATGCCCCTCATGAGGTGCTGGTACGCCGCAGCCACGCCCGGCAGGCCGTAAGGCATGCGAACATAGCTGTGGGGCGGTCCTCCGTAGCACCCCACTCGGGAGGGCCAGAGGCACTCCGTCGTTGCGATCTGATTGAGCCCTGGTACGTCGACGCAGACGCGCAACCTACCATCCTCGCCTGGATGTGGAGCCACAGCTGGTGGACGACGGCGACCTCTCGTGATCCCTGACTCCGGTAGTTCTTGAATGGCCTTGTTAACGAACTCCTGCTGGTCTGACCTTCCTCGCCTGACTCCTTCTCGAGGGAAACGTGCATCCAAGCACGCCTCCATGTGGTGCCCAAGCGCCTCCCTCGTGACCCTGGCAAGGTCGGTGGCCCTCCAGATGAGAGCCCCCGAGCCCTGCCTGAGGAGGGCGCCGGGCGCGCTTTCCTATGCGATGGAAGGAGGGTCCCCCTGGGCAGGCTCGGGCCCTGAGGGGCCTGCCTCCTGAAGAGCAGAGCCTAACGACGTCTTCTTCTTCTTGGGGGTGGTCTCAGGAAGCCTCCTGCTCCCGCGATCTGGGTCTTCTAACGACGCGGCCTGAAAAGCTCGCTCCAGGGAACACACTGCATCCCTCTCTTCACATGGCACCGTGATGACGCCGCAACTCCCTGGCATCTTGAGGACATTGTAGCCGTGGTGAGTCACGGCCATGAACTTGACTAGCGCTGGGTATCCGAGGATGGCGTTGTACGGCAGGCGGATGTGGGCAACGTCAAAGTCGATGAGCTCGGTGCGGTAGTTGCTGCGGGTCCCGAAGGTGACAGGGAGGCGGACCTGCCCGATCGGGATTGTTGAATCGTCGGTGACTCCGGAGAAAGGCTTGGTGGGCTGAAGCTGGTCATAGGGCACTTGGAGGTTGTTGAATGTTTCCACGGACAGGACGTTGAGCCCTGCTCCACCATCGATAAGGGTCCACGTGACCAGTACGTTGCTGATGATTGGGGAGCAAAGCATCGGGAGGACCCCGGCTGTGGACGCGCACTTGAGCTGATCTGTTGAGCTGAACATGATGGCGCACGCCGACCACTTGAGGGGGCGCGTTGCTTCGAGCTTGGGGAGGACTGCATTCACTTCGCGGGCAAACTGCTTGAAGATACGTTGAGAGGCTGGGGCTTGAGCTCCGCCCAAGATGCAGGCGATTGCGGGTGGCTCTTGGAAGCCCCCAGCCACCTCGTCTTGGTGGCGGTCTTCGTTCCTCCTTGGCTGAGGCGGCAGCGGCGGCAGGCCCGGGTTGCCGTGAGGGTGATCCTCACGAGGCTGATCCCTCCAGTCCCCCTCGCGAGGCGGGTCCCGCCAGCGGTCCTCGCGAGGTTGGTCGCGCCACCCTTGGCGCGGGCCATGATCTTCCCAGCGTCCTGGGTTTCTTCCTCCTCCTCGGCCGTAGCCCCAGTCAGCACGGTCAGGGCGACGGCCGATTCTTCCTTCTCGCACGGCGCGGAGTTCTTGGCATTCGTTGGTGTTGTGGGTGTGGAGGTCGTGGTACATGCAGTACCGGCTGCCCCTGGAGGATTCGGGCAGATCCTTGCCCCGCTTGGTGTCTGGTTCTGCCGCGAGTATGGCAGCCCCCTTGCGCTTCACGTCCTTGGCCTTGGGCTTCTTCTCTTCTGGGTCTGGGGCAGGCAGCTCGAGGAGGGAGAGGCGTCCTTCCTCAGCCCTGGCGCACTTGGTCGCCAAGTTGAACGGTTCCAGGGAGGTGCAGAGGTCTTCATGCATCGCCAGCTCCTCCTTCATCTTGACGTCGCGCACGCCATTGGAGAAGGCCGAAATGATGGCCTCCTCGGACACCCTGGGGATCTTGAGGCGCGCGCTGTTGAAGAGCTGGATGTACTTTTGTAGGGTCTCCCCGGGTTGCTGCTTGATGCGGCGCATGTCGCTCACAGCGGGAGGCCGGTCGCGGGTACCTTGGAAGTTGGCGATGAAGCGAGTACGCATCTGGTCCCAGGAGGAGATCGTGCCTGCGGCCAGGTTCAGGAGCCAAGTGCGAGCACCTTCCTTCAGCGCCATGGGGAACCAGTTCGCCATGACCTTTTCGTCCCCGCTGGCAGCTTCAATTCCCAGCTCGTAGAGCTAGAGGAACTCTGCGGGATCAGTTGTGCCGTCGTTGCGAGGGGGCAGGTCCGGCTTGAACTTGCCGGGCCATGCGACGCTGCGCAGCTCGGTGGTGTAGGCACGGCAGCCTACGGTGGCCACGGGAGGTTTTGGTTGAGGGAGAGCTTGGCCTTGTGGGCCCCTTTGCGCTGCAGCTGGGTGCAGCGCGGGGTCTTGACGTGCCGGAGCTGGAGCAGGGTCGCGGCGAGCCGGAGCAGGGAGCGCTCGGGCAGCCTCTTGCTGTCGAGGGACTTCTTGGCAGCTCCGTTCTTGCTGGCTGGCACCTGACGGAGCGGGTTCCGCCCAGGGGCCATGCGCCTTGGAGCCATGGCGTCTTCTTGGAGCGGAGGTGGCTGGTACGCCCCCGGAGCTTCATTGCCCGCGCGGGGCGGGGTGCGGCGCAGCGGAGCAGACGGTGCAGGAGAGCCCCCCGCGGCGCGGACGAGCTCGGCGACGTGGTCGAGCCACTCTTCGTAGACGTCATCGACGGGGCGGTAGCACAGGAGCTCGTTTGCCGCGATGAGTGCAGCTCGAGCCTCCAAGGGCGCGCGGAGCGCGTGCGACGAAGAGCCAGCTGGCGTGAGTGACAAAGTAGCGGTGCGGCCGTCTCGCCGCACGGATGGGTGCTGAGACGATGCTTGTTGCTCGTTCCCCGTCGGTCCGGTGGCGGCGTTGACGGCGGGCGACGGGGAACGACGAGGACGCCCGCCGACGGGAGCTGTCTGGGCGATGCGGGAAGCGATGGCGGCCCGGCGCTCGGCACGGGCCCGACGAGCGTCAGACATGGATGCGACGGTCGGAGGAGAACGGAGCGGTGGAAGGCATATTCCGGCGCACCCCTACCTGGCGCGCCAAATGTCGGATCACGGGTTCCGGCCGACCCTTAAGGTTCGAACTCTGGGGTGCGCGCGGAGATTATGCCCTCTACCTCTCCGTCTCGCAAGGATCTAAACTATAGAACGAACAGCACAAAAGACACAGAGTTTATACTGGTTCAGGCCACCGGTGTAGTGTAATACCCTACTCCAGTGTGGTGGATGGATTGCCTCTTGGGCTGATGAGGATGAATAGTACAAGGAAGAACAGCCTCGCGAGGGTCTGTTCTTGGCTAGGGGATGAACTGCTGGGGGGGTTCCATCGCCCTTCTCTGTCTCTAAGTGTGTTGCTAGCTCTGTTTGTGGATGCTACGTTCTAGCTGGTTTCTCCCCTCTACCCTGTGGGTGGCTAGTTCTATTTATAGGCAAAGGTCCTGGGCCTCTTCCCAAATATTTGAGCGGGAAGGGCGCCAACAATTGGCCAATTCGAAGGGAAATATCTAGTACACTTATCCTTACTAAAGTTGGTCTTCGCCTGCCAAAGGCCCTGTGATGACGCCGTTCTGGGCTCCATGGTGACCTCCTTCCCTCCATTGGACCGGTCTTGGTCTTGTTGCACCGAAATGGGTGCCTTTGCTTGATCCTCTCGCCTGCGCTTGCCCCTTTGCACCAAAGAGGAAAGGGGAACGCTGCGCGGACTGGCGCCCGCCTGGCACCCTTGGTCGTCATGGCTTGCGTCATGGGAAAGGAAGGGGGTAAAGTGGTGAGGTTGCAGCAGCGACTAAGCATGTATGGTGGCTAACTGACGCAAATAAGAGCGAGAAGAGAAGCAAAGCAAGCGGTCGTCAACTAGTAATGATCAAGAAGTGATCCTGAACTCCTACTTACATCAAACATAACCCATAAACTGTGTTCTCCTCTCGAACAACCCCGAAAAGAGACAGTCACGGTTACGCACACGGTTGGTGTATTTTAGAAGAGTTTACTTCAAGTTTACTACAATCGGACATTAACAAATTCCCATATGCCACATAACCGCGGGCATGGCTTTCGAAAGTTCAAACTCTGCAGGGGTGTCCCAACTTAGCCCATGATAAGCTCTCGCGATCAACGAAGGATATTCCTTCTCCCGGGAAGACCCGATCAGTCTCGGAATCCCGTTTACAAGACATTTCGACAATGGTAAAACAAGTCCAGCAAGACCTCCCGGCGTGCCGACACCCTGATAGTAGCCGCACGTATCTCGTCTCAGCCACAACCGGATAAGCGAAGCGTACAGGTACCAACATAACCCAAGTTGCCAAGGGACGGTCCCGCACGGTGCTCTAGTTTGGACCAACACTTAGACAAGCATTGGCCCGGGGGGCTAAATAAAGATGACCCTTGGGATGCGCGACTCCCAAGGGAAAAGGTAATAGGATGAGGCAAATGTAAAACCAATGTTGGGCCTTGCTGGAAGAGCTTTATTCAAAGCGAACGGTCAAGGGGGTCCCATAAATCACCCAACCGCGTTAGGGACGCAAAATCCGGGAACATAACACCGATATGACGGAAACTAGGGCGGTAAGAGTGGAACAAAACACCAGGCATAAGGCCGAGCCTTCCACCCTTTACCAAGTATATAGATGCATTAATAATATAAGAGATATTGTGATATCCCAACATAAACATAATCCAACATGGAGCAATCTTCATCTTCACCTGCAACTAGCAACGCTATAAGAGGGGCTGAGCAAAAGCGGTAACATAGCCAAACCACGGTTTGCTAGGAAGGATGACAAAGGTTAGAGGTTCATGGCAATTTGGGAGGCTTGAGCAGCAAGTGGTAGGTAACGCAGCATAGTGATAGGACGAAGCAACTAGCATAGCAATGATAGTAATGAGATCCAAGGTGACGGTCATCTTTCCTGAGATCCCGCAAGGAAGAAGAACGAGTCCATGAAGAAGATGAATCCACGAAGACGAACCAAGCATAGACGAAGGAATCCTCACGAACGCAATGAAACGGGAACTATCGAGAAGAAAGCACGCAACATGGTAAACACACCACACATGAACAAGGCATGATTCTCAAACAAGTATGATGTTTGACAAGGCTACATGAAGCTAATCATGGCAAGAGATGATGCATACAAGAACAACACATCAAGGCAAGTTTAAATGAGGCCGGAAACAACATGTAACAAATCCGGTAAGTCCTGATGTGCAAATTTCGAAATTAGACCAGATCTTAATAAACCTTATGTTCAAGTTGTTAAACAGAAAGTTAAGATGCACCATTATGATCTACACGAAATTCTAATCAAGTTACATATAAAGTTCATTAGATTCGGAGCTACGGCCTAGAAGATATGAGCAAAACAAGTTAAGCATGGCATTGATGCAAAATGCGTTCGAACATCAAGAACACTCCTCAAAACATGGATGCAACAAGTTAATATGAATTTACATGCAAAACTAAGAAAGTTTCATATAGAGCACAATCAAAACGGAGCAACGGTTCAACACATACACTCTATACAAGCTTAAAGGACAAGTTGTCCAAAACAGCAACTAGGCACATTGCAAGCACCAAAACAACAAGCTACAGGATCTCAACATGAAAACAAAAGGCATGAACATGATGTACATGTAAGGTACGACAATACATGAACACTGAGCTATCTCCAGAGGCTACAAGAACATGCTCAAAAGGACATGGAAAGATTGCAAATAATGACAGGTTCACAGACTTGGTGGAAATCACAGGACATGGCAGAAATAACATCAGGTTGCAATGTTTAGAGCTATCAAATAACATTCTACAGGAACATATCATGGCAACCAAAGGCATTGCATGAACCTACTAATTTCATATAACAAAGGTCCCTTACTGACCATGAGCCAGGCATTGCAAGACATAAACAGAGCATGGCATAAACAGCAGCATATGGCAACTTTGCGAGCTCGATTCACTCACCACAAGGCATTGCATGACAAGATAAGTATAGCATCAGCTAGAAGACATGTTCATGAAGCTAAGCATGGCAAGATAAAGTTCATATCATGCATTGATCACTAGCAACAACCTTGGCAAAATTGATAACATGTAAACAATCTTCCAGAAAACATTTTAAAGCAAAAGTAGAGCAAGATTAAGACATGCTAGAGCAGTATATATATGCAAACAGAGGCATCGGTGGATAGAGCATTACCATATGTCAAAAAAATCCTTACTGAACATACTCAAAAGAGACATGGATCTGACTGTAGCAACATGAATACACGGCATTAAAATAACAGCAGAACAAAGACTTGGTGAAATTCTAAGTCTCTGAAATCAGCAACATCACGGAGAATATTTTGCAAACTCGTAACAAGCAAAACATGGCATATCATGAATAATATGTTATACCATAGTGAAGACCGCATGATGTAGCTCATAACACCTGTAGTCTTCATGCTCAAAAGAAAATCACACAAAAAGATGCAAAAATGACAAATGAGCAAGTTCTGTTAACAGGCAGCAGACAACATTATATAGCACTCTTGCAATGATGATTAGGGCATCAATATGAACTCTAATGAACATGGAAAAATGGAACAAAATGTAAATCATCTCATGGTGAACATTTGGACATATCATGCATGCAAAACGGAGCAGTGTGTAGAGAGTTATGGCATGTTCAACAAGGCACCTGCAATAGTTAAGTGACTTAGTGAAATTTACCCAGCGCGAAAACGGGACCGCGTTGTTCTGGATCGTGTTTGGTTCGCGGGATCCGGGACGGGAGAGGACAGAGCGGTCCAGGTCGCTGGAAGAAGAAGCAGTCCATGGCAACGGAGGTTCCGGCGACATGGGGGCGAGGGGGCGGCCCGATCCGGCGGGGCCCGGGCGGATTTCGGCGGAGCTGGCCACGGCGGACCCATTTCCGGCGGTGAGGAGGCTTGGGGCGGAACGAGCGCGGAGATCCGGGGCAGCCATGGTGCTCCTGCGAGATACCAGGGAGAGAGAGAGCTCGTGGGTCAGAGGAAGAACGAGGCAAAGGGAGGAGGAGAAGAGGAGGCAGCGGGGACGTGACCTGGCGGGATGCAGGTCCGGCGACGAGCTCGCCGGTGCGGCTGGCGGAGGTGGCCGACTAGAGGAGTCGCGGCGGCGAAGGCTAGGGCGACGAGCTCGGATGCAGGGAGCGAGCGCTCGTGCGGCTGCGGGCGGTGGCGAGATCCGGGCCCGTGCGGGCCCGCGATGGGCTCGCGGGCCGCGGCGAAGTGGGGCGCAGGGAGGACAGGTGTCGCGCGCTGGTTGGATGCGGAAGGCGGAGGCGATCATGTGGCGGATGCTGATTGGCCCGAACGACGTGGCTGAGGGCGGTGGACATGTCCGGGCGACGGGGTTTCTGTCCGGCGGCGCGGAGAGGAAGTTTGCTAGGGTTTCATCCGCAAATTTGGAAGGGGAAGGCATATTTATAGGTAGAAAGAGTTAGGAGACTCCAAATGGAGTGCGGTTTTCGGCCACGCGATCGTGATCGAACGGCCGAGAGGATGGAGGTGACTTAGATGTGTTATTGGGCTGTTTTGGAGGGGTGTTGGGCTGCACACAAAAGAGGCCTTTGCGGCTACCCGGTTTACCGTTGGAGTATCAAACGAACTCCAAATGGCACGAAACTTGACAGGAGGTCTACCGGTGGTGTGCCAAGGCCGCTTGGCAAATCTCGGTCCATTCCGAGAATGTTTAACACCTACACACGAAAAGAGGGAAAAGGGGGCGCTGGAGGACATAGGAGTGTCGGATTGCAAAACGGACAACGGGGAAAATGCTCGGATGCATGAAACGAACACGTATGCAAAATGAGACGCACATGATGACATGGCAAAATGCAACACGCAAGCACATGACATGGCAATGACGACGAATAACTGGAAGACACCTGGCGCATCAAATCCGGGGCGTTACAATGGACCTGCCTATGTGTCTCATGTACGCACATTCTCTTTATGCCTGTCTCTCACGCATTGTCTCACACCTGTCTTCCTAATCGACGAGTATGATTCTAGCAGAGCATTCTGTAGGATGCCCTTTAAAGTTAGGTTGGATGAATAGTAATATCAGAGATAAAGGGGTTACCTTAGTCCAAGAACCTAGGGTTACAAATCCTAGCCGGCTTTGTCAGTGGACACAGAGTCCTTCACAATTCTGCTATCTTTGTCTTGTAGACTAGTCATCCATGGGTCTTCCTAATTGCGTCACGGGCCAACCAATGTGACGCAAGACGGAACCGAATGAAGGACCTCACCTCGACCCACCGGACCTCACGCGGTGACACACCCTCTGCCCCCATGTCTCATTATCTTCTCACACCCACACATACCAACACAAACACCACACACAAAGAAAATTTCTCATGGTGCCTCTATTCCCTCCCCCCTTGCATATACACACTCAAGGGAATAGAATCTCTTGTCGTGGCATCATATTCGTCTCTCTCTCTCTAGACCACTCTCATTTCTCATGCTATCTCTCCCACGCCCCCCCATCGGCCCTCTATCCATGCCTCTCTCGAATACATAATACACACACATACCTCTCTAGGCCCCGCCAAATGCATCAACTACATATTCACACATGTTACATCACATACCCCATTGATCTAAAAAGCCCTCTCTTCACATTTATTTCGCATACAACATTCCTTTTGAATAAAGTGTGGCCAAAAAATTATTTTAGAGTTTCTACATATATACAACATTACAAAGTTATATGGAGGAGTACGAACGCTAATTTGCATTGCATGGTGCCAACAATGATATTTATTCCGCTCTGTGAATTTGTATATTTTTATACTATATACAAAGTTAGTCATATTAAAGAGAAACGAAGAGCATCTATCTCTCCATCGCATACCCCCCTGTACGCCCCTTTCACGTATGCACACAAAACTATCTCCATGTCCTCTAAAAGTAAGCCCCCAGAAATTTCATGCATGTTTCATCTTTCTCTCGCGATATATGCAATGACGATCATTGTATTTGAAGAGAAAGCACGATACGTACATTGGACTTCAGAATCCACTCATTACGATCACCATTTACGTTTAGTGGTTATTATACAGTCATGGGCTCACCGTACAACTTTTTATTTGCTCATGACATGACTAGTTGTCCAGTTAAACGCTCCACATGGCACCTCTAGTGTTGCATCACATTATCTCACTACCATCGTGCCCACATGTCAACTTGTATCTACTCTACATCTACACTCTTGTAAAATACATCAAATACACTCTTATAAAAAAATAGAGTTGGTGATGATGGTGTGCCTGCCATCCTGCAATATAGGCCGTTCGATTTATATCTGACGGATAGGAAAGAAACTATGGCAATTTTGCAAAAAGGTACCCACACACCTCTCCACATTTGCAAATAAGGCCTTCCCTCGTTCATCCTTTTCTCTCACAAGATAAACAAGTCATATAAATTGTCGTGGTTTTGTCACGGCAGATGTCCTGGTGAAAGGACTTAGTCATGGAGCCATCACGATGAGTTAGCTTGACGGGGTTAAAGCGGACACAGGGACGCAGAGAGTTTTATACTAGTTCGGCCCCTTCGATGAAGGTAAAAGCCTACGTCTAGTTGTGATGGAATTGATGGGGTTTCGATGACTAGGGAGCAAATAAGCTTCGCCTAAGTCTCGAGTTGTTGTTGTCTGTCCTTGAACCTCCGTCGGGTCGTCCCCTTATATACACGGGTGACGCCCGTCGGTTTACAGAGTCCCAATCACCGGTTCATACTTGTATCCGGGGTGGTCTCTCCTTATTCCTAACTTACAATACAAGTACATACTAAGCCGGTTTACGGCTACAGATCTTAAACCGATTATAGGCCTTGGGCCTTTTTCTATCTTCTTGGGCTTTAACATTCTTGGACTACTGATGAAGTTAACCCGGCCCTGGTAGGCCGGTTTACGCCCAGTAGTAATATCCCCAACATTAGGCCCCAGATTGATTTGAATGAGTTCATGTCAATCCTTAGCAGAAATCTTCACCTTCAACATCTTCTTGTAATTGTTGATCCGCCGTGATGTCATCTTCTCCAATTGCTGTTAAACCGGAGTGACGTCATCCGTCGTAAAGAAAGTATTCACGATATCTCTTCATTTAATAAATCTGCGAAAATCGAGGCGACAGCTCCGTTCTGTGGCTCCTGGTCTATCGCGCCTGACACATGTCCTTTTTGTTTTATAAATAAGACCGAAGGGTCATTTCCTTTCTTCTCTTCATGCCTTCTCTTCTTCGTCTTCCTCATGTCGCCAGCTTCAGAGCTCCGCCGCCGCCGTCGTCTCCAGCACCAACCTTGGCCGCTGCATCGACCTGAACGTACCAGAAAGCCGCGGTGATCTTCCGCATCCTCCTCAGCTCTGGTAGGCCCTCTGTTCTTCTCAACCTAGATCTGTTCTAGGGTTTCTCGTTCTTGCGGTGTTCATCGACTGTTCCTATTCATGTATCAATCCCTGGCTGGATCTGTGAAACCCTGCTCTGAATAACAGTAGCTTTTCACACCCACCTGTAGTTTCCTGTTCAAGTTCATAGATCTCATATGTATATCTGCCCATTGATTCACTTCCGCTCTACTTTAAGGCTTTGAATATTTTTCTGTTTTTCTGAACTTGCCTCAGATCCATTGCTGTAATAGAACTTTGTGAAACCTGTTGCTGCACACTTAGCCATCCGCAGCCTCAATTGCTTTCAATGCTTAGATCAGGCGGTTTAACTTAGTATAGAAAGATTTCATAAACCGACATATGCCATTAGTCCCCTTATTGAACCACCAGAACTCGTTAGTTATATACTGCCGCTTCATAGAACTCCGGTTTAGACATAATTACCTACGGTTTAACATTGTTTCACACCGGATTATACTTTTACCAAACACAGTCTTGAACCGGAATCACTTATTTTGTAGACTCCACCATGGCTAAACAAGTGTATGAGTGCAACTGGGCTCCTTCTCGCGTCACAAAAACGCAGCTGAACAACTTAGTCCTGACTGGCGCTTTAAGCAGTAAAAACACCATCCATTGGAGGGTCCCTGGCAAAGAATGTCCTCCCATGCCACGGGAAGGAGAAGTTGTCGTTTTCGCAGACCACTTAGCCCGAGGTTTTAATCCTCCCGGTTCAAAATTCTACCGGGATGTCTTGGCCAATTTCCAACTCCGTCCGCAAGATACTGGCCCCAATTCTGTCACCAACATATGCCATTTTCAAGTACTCTGTGAGGTGTTCTTTCAAGAGGAACCCACAGTCGAGTTATTCCGAGACTGTTTTCATCTAAACCGCCGTACAAAATTTACTGATGGTTCCAATATGGAATTGGGTGGTATGGCTATTTAGAAAAGGAAAGAGTTCACTTATCCTCACGCAAAACTGCACAACCATCCCCAAAAATGGAACCAATCATGGTTTTACTGCAAAGACACCTCCCCTGCTGATGAAAATCCATTACCTGGCTTTCGTCCGGAGCGGCTTAGCAATACGCACCCATTTCCACAAAGGTTGAGTGCCAAGGAGAGGAGTAAATACGCTCCTCAACTATCCAAGCTCAGAGCCTTCATGGCCAACGGTTTAACTGGAGTTGATCTCGCTCGTTGTTGGATATCATGGAGCATACTGCCCCTTAGTCAACGCTCTGGTTTGATGTGCGAATATACGGGCAGTGTTGACGACCCACTGCGACACATGAACATCCAGCTCACCGACGAAGAAGTCACAGAAGCTGTGAAGAAAATTTTGAACGAACCGGAATACATCTGTGCCCGAACCGGCCTGCTTCCTTTCTGCGCCACCAACAAACCGCCAGCTGTAAGTATTTAACTTCACCTTTCATTGATCCTCACATTTGTTATATCTTCCTATTATTTGACACCAATATCTGTTGAAACAGGGAAATGATCCGTTTTGGAGCAAGAAGCTTCCGCAGGAGAAAGCAGACAAACCGGAAAGACCAACCCGGCCAAAAACCAAAGTCATTAAGAAGTCTGCTCACAAAAGGAAAACCACTACATCCTCTGATCCGCCCGCTGATGATGATGTGGGTAATCCGGACCTTGAGGTAGAACTTGATTCACTTGGCTTACTTTTCACATGCCTTATTGATGATAATATATGTCAGGATGAAGCCGAAGCTAGTCATGCTGATGCTGCAGAGGTAATCACTCTCTCTTCTGATTCAAACCCTTTGCCTTCACTAAAAATCCGTCAGGCAAACCAGAAAGTTAAATTTTCTCATCCTCTTGCTTACTTGGATCCCAAATTTCTCTTGAAGACCCAACAACACGAAGTTCGCCGCACAACCCGGCACAGCGGCCAGGTAGTTACCTCCGCCGGTTTACCGAACAGCCCGGTTCGGAAACGCCGTTCAGAGGTCTCTAATTTGCTTATCAGTAATCGTCCTAAAGCGGGTTGTTTTCGTCAACCGCTTAATCCATCTGATTCCGATTATCAGGTTACTTCCCATTAATCCTCTGGCGAGTCATCAGCTACTCAGTTGCCACCACTCAAAACCGTGCTTGGGTAAGTTTATACTTATCATGACCTTTCTGGTATGGTTCTTTGTAACATACACTGTTTTTTTGACTTTGTTACTCCTTTCAGGGCCAAGCCTAGGCCGAGCAAAAAGGCTCACCTGGATAAAGCGGCCGAAGAAGAAACTGCCCCTGAACGGGGCAACACCCCAGATGTTGAAGCGGCTATCTGTGAGGACGTGCCCAACGACCCGCCAGTGCAAGATGAGGTTTTTATTGCTGAAGAAAGGCATGCTGATGCCTCCGGTCTTGGCGACCAGCCTAGAAGTCCCATCCGGATTGAGAAATCCACCAGCCCATCCAAGACTACTGGTAAACCGACAGCCCCAGTGCAAACCAGCGACGCCCAGGATGATGAAGTTGTTATCACTGGTGTTGGCCATACCGAGCCAAGCAATCCTGTTGCTTTGTCCAAACATACTGCCAAAGATGAATTTGCCGCAATGAGCAAGGGCAAGTGGAATGTCGATTTGGCAACTTATGCCGCTTTGAATGCCCAAGATCTTCATTCTGGCTACCTGAACCGGCTGTACACCAGTCGTGATTTCGAAGCTGGCCTAGTGAATATGATGAAAGAGAAATTTGAGGTAACTTCCATATGCCTCTTCCTGCTTGGATATTTTAATCTTGCTGATTCTCCTAGCCCCCAAGGGCCGGTTTGTAATCTTCTTTCAAACCGGGACTTGTGAAATATAAGGCTGAACACTTTGGAACTTGCTAATGTAGCCTCCAAGTGCCGGTTCAACTTAGCATAGTTAAACCGGGATCTTAAGTAAATAACATTACAGCATCAGAACTTATTTGAGCAAATAGCCATTAGCCCCAAAGTGCCAAGTTGAATACTTGTATTGAGCTTGGGACTTTGTAATCAATTGATAGATGAAAATCAAATGTGCATTAGCCCCCAAGTACCAAATGCATAACTTGTTATGGACTTGGTACTTCAATTCTTGTACCGTTTGTTAAATCAATTGACTGTCTGTATGCAGGCTGAGCTGAAAACCAAGGAAAGCCAACTCGCTGATCTTCAAGAAAATTTGAAATCCCAACAAGCTGAAACCTCCAAGGCAAAAGAGGAGTTGACTAGCGCCCTAAGCGTCATGGAATAGCTGAAGGAGGGCTTCAACAAAGAGCGGACGGATTGGGCCACTGAGAAGGCTGCTTTGACCAAGAAAATTGAAACTGCTGAAGCCGCCCTTAAACCGGTGGTAGATGAGCTAACCAGCGTAAAGTGGCAAGTACATACCATGACTGCAGCCATCTTTGGTAAGCTTCCTTTGACTTCTGCAATAATTTGACCTTCCTATGATAGGTCCGGTTTGTGAACTGTTTATAATGTTGTAGGTACACGCATTGGTCACTTGGGGTCAGATGTTCGGATGAAGTTGAAGGCCGCATATACCTTAATTGAACAGCTGTATACCGGAGCGCAGCGGATTATCTCTATTGCATCACATAACAATCCGGCGCCCTCTTTAATTCAAAATACTCTAAAGATGTTGTCAATGCTTCCCGCTCGTATTGTAGAGCTGAAGAAATCTGCTGCTCGAACCGGTGCCATCAATGCCTTAATCCGGGCCAAGGCATGGGTGTCGGATTTCGATCCTGTTGAAGCAGCTCAGGGCTATCCCAGTTTGAAGTAAGACGGCTCAGAGTTCAATGAAGAGGACCTCATAGCGATAAACCGGGCGGTGCGCCCTCTGGCTTGCCAATTGGTAGAGGAGGCAGACTTGACGCATTATCAAGCTCAATATAACGACTAGAATAAACGAGTGGCTGCACCGATTCCTGAAGCGGAGAATCTCATCCCTCCAATCCGTAATCATACTTACGCTCCTGATATTGAACCGTCGTCCCTGGTCCATGAGGAAGCTGTCTTTCAAGCCCTAATGGGAATCGGCTGGACCACTGTTGATTTCTATCCACTGGGTAGGGAAGAAGAAGCTGAAGCGGCGCAGGAAGACCCACAACCATCAGATCAGGGCGGCGACCAAGCTTGAACCAGAGGCCGGTTTAAATTCTCCCAAAAAAAACAATGATCTTATTTGGGCACCATATTGCCTTGTAATAGGATAGCCAACACTCCTGCTTCTAAGATGCCTTTGTGCATCAGTGCTGATACTTTTGTTTGAAATATCGAAACCTTCAATCTATATCTCCTGCAATCATAAAATCTCAAACTACGACGGCGGTTGTACCGCCAGCCGGTTTATGACCTTCATATATATATGCAAGGAGATTGAGGTATATGATCAAATTTTGCGATACAAAATACCTTCCATCGCTGGGCATGAAGTTGGCTTAACCAATCTTGAAGCACAGGTTTATAAACCTGCACCGTCGAAGGAGAATAGCTCCTGTGTATACAAGGCCGGTTTACCATGTAAATCGTGTCGGGTTACCAAAAACACTCTTGTTACTCCATCATGGGATGTTAACAGGAAAAGTTAAACCGGCCAAACAATCTCCGGATTTAAAAATGGACCGTTTTCCATCAATTGACAGCTTAAACCGGTTTAAATTTTGTCGGTTTATAAAATGCAACAAAAATAAATCAATAGTTATTTAAGGAAAAAATATTGAAGCAAAGGCAATGATAAAACCGTTTGCAAAAAGAGTTTTTACTGAGCCAATCAGATGGCGTTACCATGGTCGGACACGACCAAGCTCCCGATAGGTGTAGCTATGGTTCCAGTCAGCCAGGTCCCCAAATGAAACTGTGGCATTATGCCGATCAAGAGGCATGGCAATGGTTCGGGTTCGAACAAGCCCCCAAGTGATTCCATGGCCTTAGGCCGATCAAGAGGCGTGACTGGTTCAGATTTGACCATGTCCCCAAGTGATCTGGTGGCTTCCGCCTATCAAAAGGTGTTGCATTGGTTCGGAGACGACCAAGCCCCCAAGTGACGTTTATAAAATTTTCAAGGGGTAAACCAGAGGCCGCTTTAAGACAGAACAACTCCATGTAACCACGCATGATGTAAAAGAACAGATACCCCGCTTTAGCTGAGGCTTCGGTTTTTATATTGATAATATATACACTATCATAATATGTACATAAGTAGAGCCGATGGCTCAGGTATAGTAAGGCCGAAGATGAGCTATGTTCCACGGCCTGTTGGTCTCCACCTCTAATTTGCGTGAGTCTTTACGCTCTCGAATATCGATCAGATAGTATGACCCGTTGTGCAGATTATTGCTAACCACGAAAGGTCCCTCCCAAGGTGGGGATAACTTATGCATATCAATCTGATCTTGGATGAGCCGAAGCACCAAATCTCCTTCTTGAAAGGTTCTGGTTCTAACTCGGCGGCTATGATAACGACGAAGATCCTGTTGGTAAATCGCTGAGCGGGCAGCTGCTATGTCACGCTCTTCATCCAACCGATCCAAAGCGTCTTGCCGTGCTGTCTCGTTGTCCGCTTCAACATAAGCCGCCACACGAGGTGAATCGTGACGAATATCACTAGGGAGAACTGCCTCCGCTCCATAGACCATGAAGAACGGCGTGTATCCTGTTGATCTGTTGGGTGTGGTATTGATGCTCCATAACACAGATGGCAACTCTTCTACCCAACAACCCGGGGTCCTTTGCAAAGGAACCATAAGCCGGGGCTTGATGCCTCTCAAGATCTCCTGATTAGCTCTTTCTGCTTGCCCATTGGACTGTGGGTGCGCCACTGATGAAACATCAAGTCGGATGTGCTCACGTTCGCAGAATTCCTTCATAGCCCCCTTGGACAAATTGGTACCATTATCTGTAATGATACTATGTGGAAAGCCAAACCAGAAAATCACCTTTTTGATGAACTGAACCGCAGTGGCCGCATCACACTTGCTAACAGGTTCTACCTCCACCCACTTTGTAAACTTGTCAACCGCCACCAGGAGTTCGGTCTTCTTATCCTTGGACCTTTTGAAAGGCCCAACCATGTCCAGCCCCCAAGCTGCAAACGGACAAGTGATTGGAATCATCCTCAATTCTTGAGCCGGCACATGAGCGCGTCTTGAAAACTTTTGGCAACCGTCACACCGTCTGACCAGATCCTCCGCATCAGCATGAGAAGTTAACCAATAAAAACCATGGCTGAACGCTTTAGCCACCAAGGATTTTGAACCGGCGTCGTGACCACAATCTCCTTCATGGATCTCACGCAAAATTTCACAGCCTTCCTCAGGAGACACACAGCGTTGAAACGCCCCTGATACACTGCAATGATGTAATTCACCATCAATAATAGTCATGGACTTAGACCGCCGGATTATCTGCCGGGCCAAGGTTTCATCCTCTGGTAGCTCGCCCCGGTTCATGTACGCAAGATAAGGAAGCGTCCAATCCGGAATGACGTGAAGCACCGCCACCAATTGAGCCTCCGGATCAGGAATAGCCAAATCCGCTTCACCAGGGAGCTTGACCGACGGGTTGTGTAGCTCATCAAGAAAAACATTAGGCGGGAGCGGTTTACGCTGAGAGCCCAGACGGCTTAAAGCGTCCGCCGCCTTATTCTTCCGATGGTCCACGTGGTCCACCTGATAGCCCTTGAAGTGACCTGCAACGATATCCACCTCACGACGATATGCAGCCATGAGTGGGTCTTTAGAATCCCAAGTGCCAGACACCTGTTGAGCCACTAGATCCGAGTCACCGAAGCACTTAACCCGACTTAGATTCATCTCCTTAGCCATCCGGAGACCATTGAGCAAGGCTTCATACTCAGCTGCATTGTTAGTACAAGGGAACATTAAGCGGAGAATGTAACAGAACTTGTCACCTCGTGGGGAAGTTAACACGACTTCAGCCCCCGAGCCCTCTAATTGTCGTGATCTGTCAAAATGGATGGTCCAATATGTGTGATCCGGCTTCTCTTCAGGGGCCTGCAGCTCCGTCTAATCGTTGATGAAATCAACAAGTGCTTGAGACTTCACCGCCGTCCGAGGTACGTATTTCAACCCGTGCGGCCCAAGTTCTATAGCCCACTTGGTGATCCGGCCAGTCGCCTCCCGGTTCTGGATGATATCGCCCAAGGGGGCAGAACTGACCACTGTGATAGGGTGCCCTTGGAAATACTGCTTCAGCTTCCGGCTTGCCATAAAAACTCCATATACTAGCTTCTGCCAATGTGGATACATTTGCTTAGAATCAATAAGCACCTCGGTGATATAATAAACCGGACGCTGAACCGGATACTCCTTGCCTGTCTCCTTCCGCTCCACCACAATAGCCACACTGACCGCCCGAGCATTGGCAGCGACATACAGCAGCAATGGTTCCTTGTCAACGGGAGCGGCGAGCACGGGCGGATTGGCCAATTGCCGCTTTAAGTCCTCAAATGTCTGATGAGCAGCAGAACTCCAGACGAATTGATCCGTCTTCTTCAACATCTGATACAAGGGGATCGCCTTCTCACCGAGGCGGCTAATAAACCGGCTCAACGCAGCAATCCGGCCAGCCAAACGCTGAACATCATTGATACACTTCGGTTTAGCCAGGGAGGTCATGGCTGTAATCTTCTCCGGATTAGCCTCAATTCCCCTGTTGGACACCAGAAAACTCAACAACTTGCCTGCCGGTACACCAAAGACACATTTGGCCGGATTGAGCATCATCTTGTACGTCCTCAGGTTATCAAAGGTTTCCTTCAGATCATCAACCAGAGTCTCCTTCTTCCTTGACTTAACCACAATATCATCCACGTAAGCATGTACATTACGGCCAATCTGCTTGTGAAGGCAATTCTGTACACACCGTTGATAAGTCGTCTGGGCACTCTTGAGCCCAAAAGGCATAGATACATAGCAGAAGGCTCCAAAGGGAGTGATGAACGCCGTCTTCTCGTGGTCCTTAACCGCCATTTTGATCTGATGATAACCAGAATATGCATCCAAAAAACTCAAACGCTCGCAACCCACCATAGCATTAATGATTTGATCAATACGGGGGAGGGCAAAAGGATCTTCTGGACAAGCCTTATTAAGGTCTGTGTAATCCACACACATACGCCAGGTGCCGTTTTTCTTAAGAACCAGCACCGGATTAGCAAGCCACTCAGGGTGGAAAACTTCAACAATAAAACCAGCTGCTAAGAGCCTGGCTACCTCTTCTCCAATAGCCTTGCGTCTTTCTTCGTTAAACCGGCGGAGGAACTGTTTCACCGGTTTGTATTTAGGATCCACATTAAGATTGTGCTCAGCGAGTCGCCTCGGTACACCTGGCATGTCAGAAGGCTTCCATGCAAAAATGTCCCGATTCTCACGGATGAACTCGATGAGCGCGCTTTCCTATTTTGGATCCAAATTGGCACTGATGCTGAACTGCTTGGACGAATCGCCAGGCACGAAGTCAAGAAGCTTAGTCTCAGCCGCTGATGTGAATTTTAGGGCCGGATCATGCTCCGTAGTAGGCTTATTCAAAGGAGTCATATTGGCCGGATCAACATTGTCCTTGTAGAACTTCAGCTCCTCGGTGGCACAAACTGACTCTGCGTAGGCCGCATCTCCTTCCTCGCACTCCAAAGCAACTCGACAGCTTCCGTGAACCGTAATTGTCCCCTTGTGACCCGGAATCTTGAGCTGCAGATACACATAGCAAGGCCGTGCCATGAACTTGGCGTAGGCCGGTCGCCCAAACAAAGCGTGATACGGACTTTGGATTTTTACCACCTCAAACGTCAGCGTCTCCGTCCTGGAATCATGATCATCTCCAAAGGCCACTTCCAGAGCTATCTTACCAACAGGATAGGCTGATTTGCCAGGTACCACCCCATGGAACACTGTATTGGACGGTTTGAGATTTTTATCTGTCAACCCCATACGACGGAAGGTCTCATAGTACAAGATATTAATACTGCTCCCTCCATCCATGAGTAGCTTGGTGAACTTATAACCTCCCACCTGAGGTGCCACCACCAACGCTAGCTAACCCGGGTTATCAACCCGGGGTGGGTGATCCTCCCTGCTCCATATGATTGGCTGCTCAGACCAGCGTAAGTAACGGGGCACGGCCGGTTCAACTGAGTTGACTGCCCGCTTCTGAATCTTCCGGTCTCGCTTATCCAAGCTAGTGGTGAAGACATGGTACTGCCCACTATTCAACTGCTTTGGGTTGCTCTGGTAACCCGATTGTTGCTGCTACTGGTTGTAACCACCCTGGATACTCTGATTATTCTGATTACTATGTCCGCCCGGATTACCATTAAATCCTAAACCGGAATTTCCTCCGCCGTAACCCGGTCCGGATCCTGAGCCACCGCCTGAGCCATGATCATGCTGGAAAGCATTAGAATTTTTGAACTCCTACATAATGTAACAATCCTTCCAAAGGTGGTTTGCTGGTACTTCCTTTGTCCCATGCTTCGGGTAGGGCTGGTTTAACAGATAGTTTAAGCGGTCCGGGTTAGGGCTAGGCGCTCCACTGCAATTCTGTGTTTTACCTTTACGCCGCTGGCCCTTGTCCTGCGCGTTGGTATTAGCCACGAAGTCCATGTTGCCATCCGCTTTGCGCTTGCCTCCGCCACCGTTACCTGTCGGGTGATGTTGTTGACCTTTGGAGTTGTCGTTCTTCTTTCCCTTCCCTGTCTTCTCATCATCAGACTCGGGATCCTTGGTACTATCAGAATCAGCATACTTTACCAAAGCGCCCATGAGAGTCCCTATGTCAGTGCAGTGGCGCTTCATCCGCCCTAATTTCAGCTTTAGGGACCCAAACCGGCAATTGCCTTCCAGGGTTATAACCGCGGTGTCAGCGTTGATGTGGTCTGATGAATGCAGAACTTGTGAGACCCGACGCACCCAATGCGTCGTTGATTCTCCTTCCTCCTGGACACAGGCAGCTAGATCCACTATCAACATCGGCTGCTTACATGTGTCTTTGAAATTACTGATAAACCGGGCTCGTAATTGGGCCCATGAGCTGATAGAATTGGCCGGCAAGCTTTTCAACCATGTACGGGCTGTTCCTTCAAGCATCATGGTGAAATACTTTGCACACGCCGCCTCATCCACACCAAGCATCTCCATGGCCATCTCATAGCTCTCCACCCATGTCTCTGGAGGTCGATCCGCCGTGTAATTTGGTACCTTGTGCGGGCCCTTGAAATCCTTGGGCAGGCGCACATTGCGTAAAGCGGGAACAAGGCAAGGCACTCCCAAAGCACTAGAGGTAACTCCTGGCTTGATCATGGTGGTCGGACGAACCGGTGTAAGCTGGCGATCTTGATACTGTGCCGCTAACTCGGCCTCCCTGCGCGCTCGGGCCCGGTCTACCACTTCTTGAGCATTATCAACACCTCCTGCAGGGTTGTTACCGCGGGGCGCTCCTCGCCGTGCATTACTTGACACGGCCGGTTCATCCATATGCCTGCTATAGCTCCGGCTCGGGCGAGGAGTTGAGTGGATCCGATCGCGGCTGTGCGAATACGCTTCCTGTTGGACCAAAGCTGTCCTAAGGAGCTCCTTGACCCGGCGCGTATCTACCGCTTGCGGCGAATCACCTTCAATTGGAATGGCCTCCAGCCGTGCAGCAGCCGCAACAAGGTTGTCCATCGGGTTGGAGTAGTGACCCGGAGGCAGAACCTGAGGTACACCAGTATTGTGACGGGGCAGATCTATTAAACGGGGCTGGACCGGTGCGCCCGTCCCAGGTGCTTCCGCCTGGTTTACCACCGGAGGATTACCGGCTCCCGCTCCGCGGGTGTTGAAGAGGTCTCTGGCTTCGAAGACCGAAGGCAGACGAGATCGGTACTTCCTCCTCATGACTTCCTGCGACGCGTTCTGGTCCAACATGAGCCTATAGGCCTGTGCATCTAAAGCGGCCCGCTCTGCAGTCATCCTGGTATCTTCAGCTGCTAAGTCCTCCTTAGCCTGAGTGATTTGCTCCCTCACTTTTGCAATGTCCGCGTTGCGGGCATCCTGATCCGCCGGATTAGCCTCTGCCATGAGCGCAGCCAATGCATCGAACAGATCCGATAAAACTTGAGCCGACGCGCGCACAGAGCCTCCTACCCCGGCAGCCGTCGCCGCTACTGAACCAGAGATCATCGCCGCAGTGGTCAAAGAATGAAGTGTGGCCTGTGTACCGACCATGAATATTCCAACCCGGTTGGGCAGATCAGAGGAGTCCAGAATATTGTCGCCATCGGAACAGCCCCCAATCTGGCCATCTTGTAGTTGATACAGAGATTCAGTTTCTCCTGTTGAAGACTCATCGCCGGAGTAAACGACGGTCTCACCACCAGATTCTGATTCATCCTCATAACTTCCTCCATGGATGACTCCCACGAAGGCACGTTTCACGGCTGGTTTAACCTGGGCAGATCGCGCACGCTGAGCCGTCTCGATGAGGTCGGTGCAGATGTCCGGCTCAGGGTCCGGTTCACCGATCTTGCCGATGAAAACGTGTATGCCAACAAAGGGGACCCGGTACCCGTACTCAATCGAGCCGGCCTCGGGGCCCTAGCCTGCATCGTCGATGTAGAGCTTGCCACGACGACTCTTAGTCATCCGGCCCACAGCGTAGCCCTCGAGTCCTGCAAAGCGGCCCTCCAAGAACTTGAAACCATCGTGCGATAGCCCCACGGTGGGCGCCAACTGTCGTGGTTTTGTCATGGCAGATGTCCTGGTGAAAGGACTTAGTCGTGGAGCCATCGCGATGGGTTAGCTTGAAGGGGTTAAAGCGGACATAGGGACGCAGAGAGCTTTATACTAGTTCGGCCCCTTCGATGAAGGTAAAAGCCTACGTCTAGTTGTGATGGAATTGATGGGGTTTCGATGACTAGGAAGCAAATAAGCTTCTCCTAAGTCTCGAGTTGTTGTTGTCTGTCCTTGAACCTCCGTCGGGTCATCCCCTTATATACACGGGTGACGCCCGTCGGTTTACAGAGTCCCAATCACCGGTTCATACTCGTATCCAGGTTGGTCTCTCCTTATTCCTAACTTACAATACAAGTACATACTAAGCCAGTTTATGGCTACAGATCTTAAACCGATTACAGGCCTTGGGCCTTTTTCTATCTTCTTGGGCTTTAACATTCTTGGACTACTGATGAAGTTAACCCGGCCCTGGTAGGCCGGTTTACGCCCAGTAGTAATATCCCCAACACAAATGCATCTTGATGTTACGTGAAACGCACGGGCATCTTGCTAGTAATAATGAAAACAAACGACAAAAATATATTTGGATGGTGGTTTGAAGTCATGACCGCGGGCACAGCGGACAAGGTGGCCTTGTATTGGTATGCTGAGCCATCTGTTTTAACACACAGGAGCAGGTGTGGTGATTATACACACACGCACACATTCAC
Organism: Aegilops umbellulata; assembly: GCA_032464435.1. NCBI lineage: Eukaryota > Viridiplantae > Streptophyta > Magnoliopsida > Poales > Poaceae > Aegilops > Aegilops umbellulata. Next base: position 149,406,789 of record CP136058.1, on the reverse strand, counting down.
ACCAACTGCATCCACGCAACACTCACACAAACACATGCACCCACGCACGCATGCAACACTCACACGTACACACGCAGCCACGCACGCACACAACACTCACACGCACACACGCACGCATGCATGCACACACTAGTACACCACACGACCAACACACACTCTCACGCTCAAGTGCTCAACCTACACGTGCATGCGCACACATCAGGCCCTGACAGACACATACACAACCAGGTGATTCCCGCGCACGGGTTGGAGCCTTGTCGCGCCTGCGTAAATTTGTGTTTATCTGACATTTTGCCTATGCGAACTGATAGGTGGGACCCACGAGGGACATGGTCAATTTAACTAGTCAACATGGCGCCATGCAGACTATTTGGCCGGTCAAGAGAGTACAATCCGATGCTGAACTATGAGCAACTGACTGTATAATCACCGCAAAACATATATAGTGACCGTAATCAGCTTATTCTGAAGTTCGGTGACCGTATTACGCTTTTCTCTCTGTAGGCCCTCCAAAACTACATCTCTACATGTTCTCGCATGTTACATCTAACAACTATGCAATACAGCACTACTACTACACTCTAACACAACAGATCATATGTGTTTTTAGTTTTACTAGATATCATATTGTTACTTATAATTATTCAGTTTGCATACATTAAAATTTCCTTTGAAATGTATGGCCAGTATCATCTACCGCGCGGGAAAAATCCCGCCCTTTCCTGTTTAATCGGGTTTGTATTGATGGATCGTGCGAAAAAGCAAAACTATAGTACCATACAGTACAAGTGACAGTTCACTGGGCCGTCGTGTCATCTACTCCTTCGTCGTAAGAGTGGACCGCTTGCTTTCACAAATCTTCTGGTCCCTTTCGGTGACATGTGGGATATCAAGCTACCGGGTCCACATGCCATACCGGAATACAGTGCAGAGCAGCCGGGGTGAAGCACCCCAATCATGGCGCCGGCGTAGTAATGAGCAATGATGCATCACATCACAAAGCTGCACCTTTCCCGCAGTTAAGCTGGAGGGACGAAGCAGCCATCATTTCACTCGTTGCTGAATCCGCTTCTCCCTCATCTTCTTCAACTTAACCACGTGTTGCTTCTGCCGTTGTTCTGCCTCATGTGGGACGCGGATCGGCTTGGTAAAGCACTGACACGTGGTACCGCATGTTAGCAAACCACCAGGACAATGTCCTCCGAAAATAAGAAGCCTAATCCTAGACTTACAAAGGGCTACATAGCTGCTACATATACTTTCCATCTAGTCTATATATGACCCCCTGATTTTTAGGTGTGGTGGGCCTAATCCTCTCCTTTAATCCAATCAAATAGTCCCACATCACATCAGTTCATAACTTTACGTAAACCATTACGTGGATGTAGCATTGCTCAAATAAGAAACCTCCCCCGCCATCCGCGCGGAAAAATCACCTCCTTTTTACTAATCTTGATTCTATAATTTTTTAGATCAATATAATTGAGATTTGTATAGATAGCACATAGGAGCAAAACCAAGTGGTACGGTTAAGGGAATCCACAATGTGTAGCCAAATGTGAAAATAGCTTTTGGCATCGTGGGAACCATTGTGGACGGTGTTGCCAAAGCCAAAAAGATGAAACCGAAGCTCCCTGATTGATTGATTGAAGGAATAGAAAAATGCAACGTCTCTCCTCTTTCTCCCATGCTTGGACGCATGTAGTATAGTATAGAGCATAGAGTCTACTCCCCTGTCCCTTCTATCACAAATCACAAAGCAGCGAGGCGTCAAATCACAAAAGCACGGACGAAGCAACCATCATTTCACTCTTCGCTGACTCCGCTTCTCCATTGTCTTCTTTGAGAAACCATCTCACCGCACAAGTACTCCTAGTAGTACTAGTAAAGGACTTCCTGGATGCAAATAAGGCGGTTGTCTCGGCTTGCAGGCGGCACTTGCGAACAACTTACCGTGGTCTCCCTCAATGGTGTTCTCTGTTGAACGCACTTCGCCAAACCACCAAAAAAAAGATAGCGTCGACGTCACCGCAATTGGGAAGGAAGTCAAATATAGTTACTACCTACATTTTTTTGTACACAAGGCTAGTATATCAAAATTACAATTTGCAAAGGGCCACTAACACTAATCGAGGAAAAATTGATGGGGTTAGCAACCAAGGACATTAATATCCTCAACATGCATGCGGAAGTGAGAAGGTTGGTTTGCATGGCAATGCAGTAATCAAGCGATGAGGAGTTACATGGTTAGTTCTTTGGTGTTTGGAGAAAAAAATATGCATTAATTGACACATGAAACGAGGATTTGTATCGATTAAATCCCACCAAGGAAAACCCTGCTTTTCTTTTTTAACACTAGTACTCCTAGTACGTACGTACTTATCCTGTTTGGGTCTAGGCCTTGCATTGCCAAACTTCGCCACACATTTTTTCCAAGCTTGCCTAAAGTTTTCAAAATGAGAAGGAGGTACACTTACGCATGGCTGTCGCAGTCGCACTTCACCCTCACACGGTCGCTCCTGCACGCCGCGGTCGCACCGCACCCTCACACAGTCGCTCCTGCATGCCGCAAACCCAACCAAGGGAACGCACCCTCACTGACACGTGCTGTCGCATGTGAACAAACCAAACTCAGCCATCCTATCGCTGACACATAATTTTCGTTCATAGAGTATGTTTATCCAACCGCATGTTGGGAAGTATCCGTACGGCCCGTGCAGTGGTCTATTGGGAAAGAAGAAGAGGTGAGGAAGAAGGAAAGAAGGGTTAGGAGACGTAGGATATTCATCCAACCGCCTGAAATGGTAGACTGACCCAAGTCAGGCGACTTGCATAACAAATATATGTTTTTACACAGCAAAAGATCCATAAAAACAACAACATAAAGAAAACTATCACTGCTCATGGAAAGAGACGACCTCGTCGTCTTTGGCTGCCGGCACGAACCAGCCGTCGCTGCCGATGTGTGTCTCCGCACCGTGGTTGTCCTCAGCCTCCAGCTACTCGTTCAAGCGGAGCGTGCAGGCGCTCTGCACGGACGAGAGCGCAACCCGGTTCAAGTCGAGGACGTCCGGTTCCGCCTCCAGGAGGGCCTCGATGGCAGCGGCATCCGCGCACTCCGCGTCGAGTCGAGCCTCCGCTGCCCGGTTCAAGTCGAGGACGTCCGGTACGCCTGCAGGAGGGCGTCGATGATAGCGGCATCTGCGCGCTCTGCGTCAAGTCGAGCCTCTTCCGCCCGTTTCAAGTCCAGGACGTCCGGTTCCGCCTGTAGGAGGGCCTCGATGGCAGCGGCATTCGCGCGCTCCACCTCAAGTTGATCCTCCGCCGCCCGGTTCACATCCACGACATCTGGTTCCGCCTGCAGGAGAGCCTCGATGGCAGCGGCATGCGCGCGCTCCGCGTCGAGTTGAGCCTCCGCCTCCCGGTCCTCCTTTAGTATCGCCATGTTGAACCGCTGGTCTGCCTGCGCCATGGGGGACTCGGATGCCGGCACGAAGTCGACGTCCATCGTCTCATACCCATCGGGGGCCTTCTACGCCACGACCTCCGCCATGAACATTGGATCGGCTTCCTCCTCTTCGTAGCTTGGCTCGAGAGAACTCGGGGATTGGCCCGCTGCAAAGTGAGCTTGGGAACGGAGGTCTGTGGCGCCGACCGTCGCCGCGATTTCTGCGCGGCGCTCCGGCATCAACATCTTGTAGTAAGTGATCTTGCGGCGCACCATGGCTTTCCGGCGAACTAGGGGACGCTTGATGCGGGCTAAGGGATCGAAAGGTGGGGGAATGGGCTGGAGATTTGGTGTGGTTTTAGGGCAGTGGCTGGCGTAGGCCGAGCAGCGAAGGTTCTAGTGTGAATAGTGGTTCCGGTGACGACCGGTTAATCGGTTTTGACTGTACATCGCTCTTGTCGCGTTCGCGTTGCAGCCCGGCACGCTGGACCCTCCATGTCGCTCACCGAATGGAACGTGCTTCGTCTTGCGTTTTCGCTCGCTTGTGGGACCGCAGTTGAGATCAAACCGACTTCCCTCCCCCTCCCCCGCCCGCGTCATTTATTATACCACCACTCCCTCCGTTTTATGCAGAGTAAATAAAAACAGAGGGAGTATACTACGAATGAGGATAACCTGACGTGGCCGAACCCATTGAGTAACTGACATGCGGGGCCTAGCAAGCATGGGGTCCGCTAGTAAGTGACCGAAAGGGAGGGTAAGGCAGGGATACCTACGTCAGAGGATCCACTTCCACTATACTACTTTGACCAAATGTTAGAGTAATAATATATGACATGCAACTTACACAAATGTTAGAGTAATAATATATGACATGCAACTTACACAAAGCATACATGGTCTAATGTGTTTTTTGAGGTTAACTTTTACCAAATGTTAGAGTAATAATATATGACATGCAACTTACACAAAGCATACAGTCAAATTCATATGTGAAAGGAGTTTCCAATGATATAATTTTCACATTATACATCTCATGTACTATTAATCTTGTCAATAGTCAAATTGGAAACCATCTCGAGTACAAATCTAGGAGTACGTACGAATCTAACAATATTGATTGGGCGTTGTTGAATGTCGATACCTTTTTTATCAAGTAGAGATACTTTGACTACACATAAAACTTATATGTAAACTAGAAAGGATAGGAGGGAGTATATTGTACGTCCAAAAATGAAACGAACATTGAATACCCTTTATATATGATTTGCGGATGCTATGATCACCGGTTCAAAATGTTGAATCCGCCGTAGGTATCACATGCCCCCACTCGTTCCCTCTCGATTTCATCTCGGGGTCCGGAGATCTATTGAAAGAGGACTAGGGTGGGTACATGCGAATGATACTCGGCGGAATGTTCAAATGAGGCATGCGGGAGGATGGACTCGACTTGAGGGCGACATGATCGATGGAGAAGAGGGTTGGAGAGGAATGAGAAATAAGCAAACGCCACATGATTATACTTGAATGGCTCAAATAAACAATAAGTTGTCTCGCTTGGCCTACATTGTGAAAGGCCAAATGCGCAACGCGGAGCACTGACGCTCAAATATGGCCGGGAAAACAGGGAAACCGACATGTGGGGCACACCCGTCAGGACAATGTAGCGCAGACTAGTCCAATGGAGGAGCTGGCCCATGACCTCCTCGCCACCGACAACCGTTCATGTGGGTCGTTGGGGCCAACAACGGGGTGCAGCTCCAGCACCGCCTCTAGACACGACGACCGCGGTGAGCGACACGCTCATATCGTCGCTACACACGGTCGGTTTTTCAGTGTGCCAAGGGTGGTGTTAGTGCTGTGGCACGACCAATGGTATGTTTGGTTTGTGCGCAAGGTTGCCCCATCAAAGCAGTGGATAGCCAAAATTTTGGTTGAGGTATTGGTTGCCCATGATTTGGCCGACATTGGCAAGAAAAATGAACTAGAGTTGGCTAGAGTTCATTGGCATGCCAAAGAAATGGCAACCATCCAAACAAAGACCAATCTTTGGGTCATGACCAAAATTTTGGTTGAGGTATTGGTTGCCCATGATTTGGCCTACATTGGCAAGAAAAATGAACTAGAGTTGGCTAGAGTTCATTGGCATGCCAAAAAAATGGCAACGATCAAAACAAAGACCAATCTTTGGGTCATGACCAAAATTTTGGTAAGGTGCACTTTGGCCACAATCCAAACACACCCCAACACCCGGCTCATCGAGGATGCACAGGGCGCCGCGACGCGTTCGCGGAGTGGTGTAGCGCGGCCAACTGCATCCTCTAGACCTGAGACCATGCCGGGTCGTCTTGCTTTTTCAATGACATGCGGGGATTGCATGTGAGCAAAGGGCATCTCCAACGTTGCCACGACCGCAGATGACTACCCTGGCACACCAAAACCCTCGTCCCTCGCGCCGTCGCGCGGTACGTTCCCAGCCGGCGCCAACTGCCCACAATCATGTCGTCCATTCATATGTCGTCGTTAAGAGGCTCGGTGCCCGAGGAACCAACTCTGGTGACTTAATGACGCACCCGGACGCTTGGCCTCACCGGAATAGGCTACTTAAAGCGGCAACGCCCAGCTAACCTGTAAGTGCATCTAGTGCCCCTTTGTGATTTTGGTGTATTGAAGACTTATAGGTTAAGGATCTAATGTGTTTATGAGTGTACACAGGTCTATAAGTCTCTGAGGAGTTTGATATTTACACAGAAAGTCGACCCCTAAAAATGAAGTTCTTCGACTGAAGACTTTGGTATTCTGAAGACTTTCTGAAGACTTTGAAAGTGAAGAAATTGGTGTAACCTTGAAGACTTGGTATTCATTCGAGGAACATGAAGCGTGCAGACTGTTGTTTTCGTAGTTTCATTTTCTCTTTCTTGAGTCATAGGAAACACCGTACTGTTAAAGGGGGTCGAGGAAATACTAAGGAAAAATTTCCATGTGATGCTCAACTCAAAATCCTACACCTACCAATCCCTTCGAGTGAAGCCATTGGAAATCTCATACAGTTCAGTCAATTTCTTCAGTGACAGATACATAGTTCTTCTGGTCACTGAGGACTTTGTTCTGACTGAGGAGTTAGGAATTCGCAAGTGTAGATTGCCTACACAGTGAGGAACATGATAGCCCTAAGGATTTTGTACCTCAAATTTCTGACCGTTGCTGTGCTACCCGCCAGCTGTCCCAAAATATCTTATCCATCCAACGGTCAAATTATTGAAGGGCATTTATGTCTTACCATGTCGGGCTGCTCCCTAGGCTATAAATAGCCGCCCCATACAACCACTAGCTGGTTGGATGCTCCGAGAGAAACTGACACTTGTCAATTGAGAGCATCCCATCCTCCGAGGACTTTGAGCGAAAATCATCAAGTGAGTAAAATCCAAAACCCAAATCCAAACACCTACAAACCCAAAGTGATTGAGCATCACTTAAGAGATTGATCCTGCATGGATCCGACGCTTTTTTACCTTTGAAGATTGTGCTTCTTCCAAACGGTTAGGCGTCATGGTCTAGTGCATCCAAGAGGAATTGTGGATCGCCGAGTGACCGAGTTTGTGAAGGTTCGGAAGTCACCTGAAGACTTACCACGAGTGATTGGGCGAGGACTGTGTGTCCTTAGCTCAAGGAGAATACGGTGAGGACTGTGTGTCCTCATGTTTAAATACCTAGCCGCTCCAACCTGATGTACAACTGAGACTGCAGTTGGAACTGGTCTACCAAATCATTGTCTTCACCAAGCCATCTGGTTCTATTTCCTCAACACTTTCATTTCCTCATTATTGTGTTGTGTGTTTGGTCATATCTGTGTTTGAAGACTTTGACTGAAGAATTTATCAATTTCCTCAGTTCAATTTCTTCAGTCAGTTTGTCTTCATCTTGTGCTATCCTATGTTTACGCTTTCTGTACTCTGTGCTTGTCTTCATTTCATCATGATGACCATGCTTGTATTCTGTTATGTTTATTTCTGAGTACTTATTCCGCTGCAAGTAGTACTTCGCTAAGGAATTTCCTCACTAGAAAATTCCTCAGGGAAGAATTTCATAAAAATCGCCTATTCACCCCCCCTCTAGTCGATATAACGCACTTTCAATTGGTATCAGAGCAAGGTACTCCCTTGTTCTGTGTGATTTTGTTTTAACCACCTAGAATTTTAGTTATGTCGACCGCAGGTATGATCAAGGTCTCTACTGGGTGTCCTACCTTCGATGGGACGGACTACCCCTACTAGAAGAACAAGATGCGTATGCATCTTGAGGCAATTGATAACGATCTCTGGTATGTTGTGGAAAATGGTGTTCCCTTAGTCTCACCCTCACTGAACGCTACCGATGTGAAGAGATTCAAGCAACTCGATTCTCAAGCGAAGAATATCATATGTGGCCATCTGAGCAAAGGACGGTATGGAAGAGTGAGTGCTTTGGAAACTGCTAAGCTTATCTGGGATAGGTTGTCCAAAGTGAATGAAGGAGTATCAACTCAACGTGACTCTCGGGTTGATGTTCTTCGCAATATCTTCAACCGCTTCAAAAGACTCGACAACGAAAACGTTCAGCAAACCTTCGATCGCCTCACTGACATCTCAAATGAGCTTCAAGCACTTGGTGCCACTGACATCACCGACCATTAGGTGTTGACGAAATTTCTGAGATCGCTTGATTCCTCATTTGATACTCTGGCATTGATGATACAAGAGCGTGCTGATTACAAGTCACTTGACCCCGCTGATATCCTCGAGAGGCTAAACACTCATGAGTTCCAGCTTGCTGAAAAGAGAGATCTCTATGGTTGGAGCTATGGCAGATCACGTGCACTGAAGGCCAAGGTAGTATCTTAGTCCGAAGATGAAGACTCTGGTAGCAGCCTTGGTGACCTTGAAGAATTGTGTCATGATCTAGCACTGCTTGTGAAGAAATTCCAGAAATTCTCAAGACGTGGTCGCTTTGGAAGACCCTCAAGGAGCAATGATTCCTCATCCAGTGACTACAAGAAGAGGCTTTGTCACAAGTGCAAGAAACTTGGACATTACATTCAAGATTGTCCTCAGTGGGAAAAGGAATCAAAGAAGAAGAAATACAAGGATTATAATTCTGATGATGCGAAGAAAAAGAAGAAGTCCTCAAATTATTCATCATCAAAATCCTCAAAGTCTTCATCTCACAAGAAGAGCAGCTCCAAGAAGGCTCGGGCATTCATTGGCAAGGAAATGGACTCTGAAGCTGAATCTGAGGAACAAGAAGAAGAGGAGGCATCTGAGGACCTTGAGTCTGGTGTAGCGAGCCTAGCCCTCGCTACTGCATTTGTCAGCAAGTCTATCTTCAACCCTGAAGAAAATGACCTCACCAACAAGGCTGATGGAGGCAATGATGACTACGCTTCCACCTATTGCTTCATGGCAAAGGGTGCCAAGGTACCTAAATATACCTCCTCTGAGTCTAGTGAAGATGAATCTAATGAAAATCTTAAGCCCAACTACTCAAAACTTGCTAAGATTGCTGTGAAACAACAAAAGGCTTTTGAAAAGGTTCAAAACATGCTAGACAAAAGTGATGATATGTTGGGTGAAGAAATGGATCGCACTAAAGCCGTAACTGAAAATCTTTAGAGACTTCAGACCAGGTTTGACATCCTTCAAGGTCATCATAACACTCTCTTATCTGATCATGAGAAGCTTTCTTATGAATTTCTTCAAAGAAAGCAAGATCTTGAGAAGCTAAGAGTGAGTTATGAAGATCTTCAGAAGGAGCGCGATTCATTACTTGCTCAACAAATCAGCGCTGCTCAGGAAGAATGTGTTCCTCCATGTTGGAAATGCATTGAACGAGAATCTGCTAATTCTTCACCTGAATGTTCAAATGCTTCTAATGTTACAAATTCTTCACCTGCCTCTACTATCACTAATTCCTCATCTGAGGACATTGCTAGTATCACTGACGATGCAGGGCTGAAGGAATTGTACATGACAGGCATGTACAAAAGCCTCAAAGGGCATCAGACTCTTTGTGATGTGCTTAAAAAGCAGATCCTCAACAGAAACCTGAGCAGTACCCCAAAACCTCATGGGTTGCTGAAAAGGGACCTCCAGTTGATCCATCTAATTTATCTGGCTATACATGTGAATCTTCTCATTCTTCTGATGAGTAATTTGACTCCAACTATAAATTGTTCAAAAATCAGAATGGTGAAGTATTTGCTAGATATGTTGGCACTAACTGCAGGAACGGTTCCCCTATGAAGAAAATCTGGTTTCCCAAAAGGTGCCTTGAAAGTCTTCAGGTGAATGTCCTCATGACACCACCTGTGAAGAATAGGAACCCCAGATCAAATTCTTCATATGGACCAAATTCGTCATATGGATCCAAGTCCTCATACGGACCAAATTCCTCACGCGGATCAAATTCCTCAAGAGGATCAAAATCCTCATATGAACATCATCGTGCTAACAACTCTATTTCGCAGGGAAGAGCCAAGGGCTATGAATATGAGCATTCTTCTTCTAATCATTATGTTCATAAGTCCTCGAAGAATTTCTCTGCTTATTCATATGCTTACCCAAAACCCTCTTATGTGAAACGAAAAGGTTTGTCCGCTATGCCACCTTTCTCATATGGAGCTCGCAGAGTGATGAACTCTTGCCACCCCTTCAGATGTGGGTGGTGAAGAAAAAGAACTAATTTCTTCAGCAGGGTCAGGTCTCCAGACGTGCTCAAACGTCTGAAGAATTTGCTGGGGACCTGACAAAATGCCTGAAAGGACGCAGGCTAATCATGAAGAAATGATTTTTCATTTCTCACATCCTCACACTGCTTTATCTGTCTTACTGCCTGATGAAATTGATCTAATGAATGTGATATCATATTCTTCACTGATGAAGTATATGAGTTCGTAAGCTACACTAATTCATCTACAGGATAATCAACCCAAAGCCACTGAGTGGGTCCTCGATAGTGGATGTACAAATCACATGATTGGTGACAAGAATCTATTGATGGATGCTCCCTTATCATCATCGCATCTGAAGCATATCATCTTCGCTGACAAAAGCAAAAGTCAGGTATTGGGTCTAAGTAAGGTTGCAATCACAAAGGATCGACACATGGACAAAGTCATGCTTGTTGAGTCCTTAGGATACAACCTTATGTCTATCGAGTCCTTAGGATACAACCTTATGTCTGTCTCAATGCTTTGTGATCTTGATATGGTTGTTGTCTTTGGCAAGTATCGTTGTGTTGTGATTATGGAAGCTGACAATTCCAAAGTCTTTGAAGGCTTTAGGAGAGGAGACTTGTATATTGTTGATTTCTCTGCAGATTCACAACCAGCCTTGTGCCTACTTGCAAAAGCTTCAGAAGGATGGCTATGGCATTGACAACTTGGTCACGCGGGCATGAGGAATTTGCACACGCTTGCAAAGAAAAAGCATGTCATTGGCATTGAGAATGTCAAATTCCTCAAGGATCACTTATGCGGTGCCTGTGAAGCTGGAAAGATGACCAAGGCCAAGCATCCAGCTAAGACCATCATGACCACCACTCGCCCGTTTGAATTGCTTCACATGGATCTCTTCGATCCTAATCATTATTCTGCCATTTCAAATGAAGCACCTCAATATGGCTTTGTTATTGTTGATGATTACTCTCATTACACATGGGTACACCTTGTTACTTACAAACATGAAGTGCAGGAAGTATTCAAACGATTTTCCTCGATGGCTTCAACCAACTTTGGTCTGAAGATCAAGCACATCAGAAGTGACAATGGCACTGAGTTCAAGAATTCGGGTCTCGATGACTATCTTGATGAACTTGGTATTACTCATGAGTTATCTGCTCCTTATACTCCTCGACAGAATGGCATCGTGGAGTGCAAGAACAGAACTCTTGCTGAGATGGCTCGCACTATGCTCGATGAATACAAAACACCTCGTCGTTTCTGGGCTGATGCAATTGATACTGCATGCCACATCATCAACAGAGTATATCTTCAAAAATTCTTCAAGAAGACTGCCTATGAACTCCTCACTGACAAGAAACCCAATGTGAGTTATTTCAAAGTCTTCAGTGCTAAATGCTGGATTAGAGATCCTCACCATAACTCAAAATTTGCACCGAAAGCACATGAAGGTTTTATGCTTGGTTACGGAAAGGACTCGCACACCTACAGAGTCTTCAACAACGTTCTTCACAAGGTTGTTGAAACTGTAGATGTGCGGTTCGATGAAACTAATGGCTTGCAAAGAGAGCACCTACCTTCTGTGATAGATGAACCAACACCTAAGGATTCTATCAAGCTCAAGGCTACTGAGGATGTCATTCCTACTGAAGAATCTGGTGAAGAATTCATTCCAGAACGTGAAGAACGTCGAGCTGATGCACCTGAGGAAAATGCTGAAGAAAATGGTGCAGAAGAAAATGCTGAGCAAATTCCTCAACGACAACCAGCTCATCCTCGCATTGCAAAAGAAGTGCAAGTGGAGAAGATCATCGATGACATCAAAGCACCAGGTCCTCTCACACGCTCAAAAGCTTCACACTTATCTAACTTTTGTGGGCACTATGCTTTTGTCTCTATCACAGAGCCCACGAAGGTAGATGAAGCATTTCTGGAGCCTGAGTGGATTCAAGCCATGCAAGAATAATAACATCAGTTCAAGCTCAACAACGTCTGGGAACTGGTCAACCGTCCAGATCCTCGCAAGCATAATATCATTGGCACAAAGTGGATCTACCGCAACAAGCAAGATGAAAACGGCCTTGTGGTGAGGAATAAGGCATGTCTAGTAGCTCAAGGCTACACACAGGTTGAAGGAATTGATTTCGATGAGACTTTTGCACTTGTTGCTAGACTTGAGGCTATTCGCATATTACTTGCTTATGCTAACCATCATGATATCATCTTATATCAAATGGATGTGAAAAGTGCATTCCTCAATGGTAAGCTTGAGGAAGAAGTATATGTTGCTCAACCCCCAGGTTTTGAAGATCCAAATAATCCTGACAAAGTCTTCAGACTCAATAAGGCCCTCTATGGCCTCAAGCAGGCCCCACGGGCGTGGTATGACACTTTGAAGGAATTCTTCATGAAGAATGGCTTCACACCCGGTTCACTCGATCCTACTCTCTTTACTAAATCTTATGATGGTGAACTGTTTGTGTGCCAAATATATGTTGATGATATCATCTTTGGCTGTACTGACCAACGTTAGAGTGATGAATTTGCCTATATGATGAGTGAAGAATATCAAATGTCTATGATGGGAGAGTTGAAATTTCTCTTAGGTCTTCAAATTCGTCAACATCACAATGGCATATTCATATCTCAGGAGAAATACCTCAAGGATGTCCTGAAGAAATTCGGCATGCAAGATTGTAAAGGCATCAAAATTCCTATGGTCACAAATGGTCATCTGTGCACTGATGAAAATGGTATTGACTTCGATCATAAGGTATACCGCTCCATAATTGGTTCTTTATTGTACTTATGTGCTTCTAGGCCAGATATAATGCTTAGTGTTTGCATGTGTGCCCGATTTCAAGCTGCACCGAAGGAATCACACCATAAGGCTGTGAAGCATATTCTTCGATATCTAGCTCACACACCAACACTAGGATTATTGTATCCCGAGGGCTCAGATTTTGATCTCATTGGATATTCTGACTCTGACTATGCTGGTGATTGTGTGGACCGCAAGTCAATATCTGGTACATGTCATTTCCTCGGACGATCCTTGGTCTGTTGGTCCTCGAAGAAACAGAACTGTGTATCACTGTCTACTGCTGAAGCTGAGTACATTGCTGCTGGTTCTTGCTGTGCTTAACTGCTATGGATGAAGCAAATACTCAAGGACTATGGCGTCAACGTGAAGAATGTGCCTCTCCTCTGTGACAATGAGAGTGCCATCAAGATTGCTCACAACCAAGTTCAGCACTCGAAGACAAAGCACATTCAGATTCGTCATCATTTTCTTCGCCATCATGTGTTGAATAGTGACGTTTCTATTGAGCATGTGAAGACTGAAGAACAGCTAGCCGATATCTTCACAAAGCCCTTGGATGAGAAGAGATTTAGCAAGTTGCGGTGTGAGCTAAATATCTTAAGTCTTCGAATGTACTTTGAAAAGGCACTCATCCTAACACTTATGCAAAATTGATGACTTAGATGTGCAACACATGAAGAAACGTTTTTCTTCAATCAATGAAGAATAAAACTCTAAGTGTGAAGAAATTAATGAAGAATTTGATTCTCAGAACCCTATGACAATTGTACGTGGTGTCTGAAATCATCATTCTTATACGGTGGGTCACGCCACCACAGAAGTTGAAAATCTTAAAATTGAGTTTTTCCTCAGTATTGGAAAATCCTCAGTTGTCAAAATTCTTCAACTTTGGAAAATCTTCACTTGTTTCGTAGTTTTTCTTCATTGGCTACATAAATATATGAGTTTTGTCCTCTACAACATTCACTTATGGCTATTTCTTAAAGTTGGCTTTTTCTGCTAAGTGAATGTGATCGGACCCTTCCCCCTCTATGCTATACTCAATCCAATTTATTCACAAATTCTTCATGTGCGTTCTATTTGAAACTCGTTCAAAACCTTCACTATGTCCTTGTCAGCTGCAGAATTTGCGAACGAAACGTTAAAACTAATCTTATCCAAATTTTCGGTTTTTCCGCTCAAACCGTTCCACATCCCACGATGCATTTTTCTATTCACCCACGATCTAACACGATCTCCACCTCTCAGTACGTGGGTGACACATGTCGTGTGAAGGAGAAGGGTCAGGGGCACGTTCGTCCCAAATCTTCGGGCGAACAGTTTTTCACCGTCGCTATAAATACCCCTGTCTCCTTCCTCACTTCTTTTACTCCGCTCGAACTCTCTCCCCCGCTCGAGCTTACCAAACAATAGCGCTGCCGCTACTCCATCGTCGGCGGTGAGGAAGAGTTTCACTGCCTTGACCTCGTCGCCGTCGTATTCGCGCCGGCTGTGGAAATCTTCACCTCCGCCGTCGCCGTAGTCATCTTCCTCTGCCGAGTTAGGGCGTGGAAGATCTACACCGATGAACTTCACTGTTTCACCTCACTGTTCATCGTGTTCTTCATTCAGGGTAATTAAAAGTTACTTTTACTTCCCTCTTTGATTCGAAATTGTTCTTCAAAATCTTCAAAGGTGTTTTTATTCCTCAAATCCTCACACACAAAACACCTCACAAGTCTTCTGTTCTTGATTCATTTCTCTAAGAATTATTTTCTTCAAGATTCCTCAATTGTGTGGATCTTCGATCTATACAACTCTGGAACCTAAGACAAAGCACGCTTAGTGAAATTCTTCAAGACTCATCTGGTCAAATTCCTCAAACTTTTTCCTTTTGAAAAACCTTCTGAGAACGCATATGACCTATCCATATTCCTCGCAACTATACTCTGTTCACATGTACTCATGTCCGCTGCTGAATCACTAGGTTCTCATCAACTTAACTCATTTGCAGCGTTCCTTGAAGAGAAACTGCATACTTCTTCAGAGAATTCAATTGTTCAAATTCCTTAGCTGAAGAATATGGCAGATGGTAAGAAGCCGCAGAAAGATGGAAAGGGGCCTGAGGTCATGACGGCTTTTGAAATCCCTGAGGACATTTACAAAGATTACTGCACACCTGATGAGGCCAAGTTTGGCAAAGAAAACAAAAATCAGCGCAAGGTGCGCATTCAGAGGATTGAAAGGAGATGGGCAAGAGAACGGAGGGAGTACAGATATGTTACTCCAAAGTATATGAAGAAATTTGCACTAAATCCTCCATGCCCAAGAGCCCCATTGGCACCTGGGTAAGAGGCAGATCCCACTACCATCAAACGCGATGAGGACTTTCCTGAAGAATGGGCCAAGCGCCAAGCCAAGTTGGCAAGACAAGCCAAAGAAGCAGTGAGGAAATTCAACGAAGACTCTGCTGCTGCTGCTGCCACTGAGGCCTCTGTCAAGCCGAGGAAATCTATGCCAAAGAAGCCTGCTCGTAAGCCAAGTGCCTCACCAACAGTGCCCTCACGACCAAGTTCCTCAGTTGCGCCCTCATGGCCAGAAACTTCAAAATCTTAAGACCAATTCCTCAAGCTGCTCCTGCTCCTCCGAAATCCTCAGCACCTCCTCCAAAGTCCTCAGCACCTATGCATCTGGCCACGTGCCAAAGGACTGCAGGCATCTCCATTGCCTCTGGTGTCTCAGCAAGTTGCTCAGCTGCACCAAATTCTTCACCAGGCCCCACTCTGCTGAAGACCAAGGCAACTGCTGGGCGAGGTCCTCGGCCAAGTCCCAAGAAGAAATAGGTCGCCTTCCATGAGCCACCTGAAGAAGATGAAGCTGATGATGATGAACTAGCAGAAATCATCAAAGACAGACAAGTTAGGGCCGCTAGAGCCAAAGGCACACCTGTGCCACTGCTTTTGGATCCAAGGGCGATCCTAGACTACATTGATCTCTAGCACAAGGACCCAAATACTCCTATGCCTGACTTCAAGTTGACACCTGGTCAAAATCACATGCTGACTCATTTCATCCAAGAGGAGAAATGGAAATATGATCAGGCCAGGTAGATCAAGAAGGCCCAGTACAAGAAAGCAAAGTTTCTGAAGACCAACATGGTCAAAATGATGACTGATGAACTCATCAAAATTCAGTCTGAAATCAAAACCCTCAGCGAAAAATTCAATTCATACTATGCTGATTGGAAAGGAGCCAAAGTCAGGTTTGTGAAACTGACTGAGAAGTTCACCAATGTTGCAGCCCCATCGCAACAAGAAGTTCCTCAGGCTGAAGCTTCTACTCAGCCAACTGAAGAACATGCCAGCACAGCTGATGACTTTCAGGCTGCTGAAGAAAATGCTAGTTCCAGGGCAGATGACTCCATTCCAGCCGCCGGAGAAATTGCCAGGGCATCCACTAGTGGTGCGCCTGAAGAAACTGAAGAAATCAGGGCAACTACATCAGTTGCGCCTGAAGAAATTCGAACAGATTCCTCAGCTCCACCTGCGCCTACCCCAACTCCTATCCTTCCATCTGCATCAGATGTGAAGAAGACCATGGCTGCAGAGCGAGCTGCAGTGAAGAAAGGAAAGCATCAGATGCTTCAGAATCTTCAGCTCCAAAGAAGATGAAGCCTATGACTAGCTCGTTTGAAAATCCGATTGATGTTGTTCCGATTTCAACCATGCCATCAAAGGACTTTGTTCCTTATGGTGAAGAATATGAGATCCCAAGCGGATCTGATGAAGAAACTCAATCTGCTGCTTCGTCAGAGCAGATTGATGAGGAAATTAAAGTGGATGTGATCCCTTCAACACCTGTTGTATCCTCACTAATGCCTCAGTTCACAGCTGAAGAGGCTGGTGTTGAAGAATTGGATGATGAAGACGTGGATATTGGAAGTACAACACCAGTAATGAATGATGACTTTTGGGAAAGTCAGCATCCCAATTCTCCACTCTTCACCCCACTACCACAAATTCCTCACTCCCCTGCACCAACAGTTCAAATGGGCTCTGAAGAAACTCATCCCACCTCATCTGTCCGTGAAGACATTCCAGCCACTAGTGCTGAAGAAACTGTTGCTGCTGATAATGTGACAACACAGACTGCACCTAAAGAGGAACCAAAAATTCCTAAGCCTGAAGAACCTGAGCTCGCGATTCCTGAGGTCGTGATGCAACTCACTGACACCCCTCTGCCAAAGCCAAAGGATCCGTTCTCTAGGAAGCAAAAGTTCAAGGCTGAAGACTTCTTTGGCAAGCATGTATTCTTCACTGATTACAATCCCTATGACTCTGCTTGCATAAGGAAGAGGCGTTTCTGGACTGCTAGTTAAGCAAATTTCTATTCCTCAGTGTTGTTCAACAAAGACAAAGTCTTCGATCATGCACATATTCCTCACGTAGACATGGAGTCTCTGTCGTGCTTCAAGCCAGTCCTCAGTGTTCTTCACGACGCTGGGCTGCTAAACTTCTGCACTGACATCTGTGATTGGAATGAAGAACTCATTCTTCCTTTCTACGCAACGCTGCACATCACAGGCGACTCTGAAGATGTGAATTCATGGGTGCTGGACTGGATGACAGGAAACACTCATTACAAGGCACCAGCTTCTGAATTGCTTCGTGCCCTACCACTTAGTCCTCCCCTTGAAGGTGCACGTTGTGTCTACAGTGAGCCTGAGCTTACAAATCACTACATGCAAGTTTTCATGAAGCCTTTGAAGCCAGGGCAGGCCCCTCGAACCAATTTCCTCGTCAAGGAATTACTGTATGTGCCTCGGACAGTCTATCGCATTCTGTCGAAGACAATGAGTCCTATAAAAGGACACGACTCAAATGATGAGGAAGTCGTTGGCATCATGAAGAATCTGCTTTTCAACATCTGTCAGGGCGTTCCCGTCAACTTTCACGACTTCTTCATGAGGACTCTGGAAAATATTGCTATGTTACCATTTGAGCTGAAGCCTTATGCGCCATGGATTATGAGATTCATCAGGACAAGGTCTTCACTCAACTACAAAGCTGACACTCTGAACCACTACGACTACTTGCCTCCTATTGAAGTCCTCAAACGGACATTTTCCTCAGCTGGTGACAAAGGCAAGGCAATTGTTGTGATAGATGAAGGCATTCGTCCATTGGATGGTCAATTTCGCAAGGCTGCATCCTATTCCACCAATGATGACTCTGTCACACATGACTCTGCCGCCAACAACTCTGCCAAGCAAAATCCTCAAGCCACAACACCCAGAGTGATGACTGATCGTGAGTTACTCCTCAGTCTTCATCAGAAGGTTGATCGCAATCATAAATGGGTCAAGCGTCAGTTTGGTTCAATTCTTCACAACATGACCTCAACACACAATGCAGTGAAGAAAAACCACCACTACCTCCATGAAACCTTCAACCGTACCTGGGTTGTTCTGTCTCATGTCTACAGCACTAAAGATCTGAAGAAAATGGGTCTCAAGGAAGAATTTGACTGGTCTGCACCTCCTCCGAAGAGATACAAGAAGGTCAAGGTTCCTTCTTTGGTGGCTAGCTCCTATTCTTCATCGCGTGACACTGATGAAAATGAAGACTTGGACGACACAGCGGCAGGCCCTACTTCAACAACCGACCCCGACAACGCTGGGACTCCTTCATCAACTTGATTATCGTCAGGGGAGTTGGTCCTCGGTTTCAATCCTTTTGGTCATTCGATGACAAAGGGGGAGAAATCTGAGTTAATCTTCAAGCAGGTCTATTATATGGGCATTTTTTTGCTAAGTTACAACTCTCGTTCTTCTGAAACTTTTATTGGATCGAGTTGTAAACTTAAACTCGATGGTGGTCTGATACTTCTGCTACGTTATTCTGCATGCTTATTCCTTGTTAATATTATTGCACGCATGCTGAATTACATCAGTCACCATATTTCATCATGCATTTCAAATTCTTCATATTATATGTGAAATGCGTGTATGAATTACAAGACATAGGGGGATATCTCCATGATTCAACTCTTCAAGTGTGCATTGCTTCAAAACAAAATTCCCCACTATGCACATCTTCAGGGGGAGTTCTTCTATATCTTGCAATCAAATTCCTCAATATCAGCATTTACACTTCATATGTTTATCCCCGTTGAAAACTTAACCTATATTGTCATCAATCACCAAAAAGGGGGAGATTGTAAGTGCATCTAGTGCCCCTTAGTGATTTTGGTGTATTGAAGACTTCTAGGTTAAGGATCTAATGTGTTTATGAGTGTACACAGGTCTATAAGTCTCTGAGGAGTTTGATATTTATAGAGAAAGTCGACCCCTAAAAATGAAGTTCTTTGACTGAAGACTTTGGTATTCTGAAGACTTTTCTGAAGACTTTGAAAGTGAAGAAATTGGTGTAACCTTGAAGACTTGGTATTCATTCGAGGAAAATGAAGCGTGAAGACTGTTGTTTTCGTAGTTTCATTTTCTCTTTCTTGAGTCATAGGAAACACCGTACTGTTAAAGGGGGTCGAGGAAATACTGAGGAAAAATTTCCATGTGATGCTCAACTCAAAATCCTACACCTACCAATCCCTTCGAGTGAAGCCATTGGAAATCTCATACAGTTCAGTCAATTTCTTCAGTGACAGAGATGCAGTTCTTCTGGTCACTGAGGCCTTTGTTCTGACTGAGGAGTTAGGAATTCGCCAGTGCGGATTGCCTACACAGTGAGGAACATGATAGCCCTGAGGAATTTGTACCTCAAATTTCCGACCGTTGCTATGCTACGCGCCAGCTGTCCCAAAATATCTTATCCATCCAACAGTCATATTATTGAAGGGCATTTATGTCTTATCATGTCGGGCTGCTCCCTAGGCTGTAAATAGCCGCCCCCTACAACCACTAGCTAGTTGGCTGCTCCGAGAGAAACTGACACTTGTCAATTGAGAGCATCCCATCCTCCGAGGACTTTGAGTGAAAATCATCAAGTGAGGAAAATCCAAAACCCAAATCCAAACACCTACAAACCCAAAGTGATTGAGCATCACTGAAGAGATTGATCCTCCATGGATCCGACGCTTGTTATCTTTGAAGACTGTGCTTCTTCCAGACGATTAGGCGTCATGGTCTAGAGCATCCAAGAGGAATTGTGGATCGCCGAGTGACCGAGTTTGTGAAGGTTCGGAAGTCACCTGAAGACTTACCACGAGTGATTGGGCGAGAACTGTATGTCCTTAGCTCAAGGAGAATACGGTGAGGACTGTGTGTCCTCGGGTTTAAATACCTAGCCGCTCCAACCAGATCTACAACTGAGACAGCAGTTGGAACTGGTCTAGCAAATCATTGTCTTCACCAAGCCAACTGGTTCTATTTCCTCAACACTTTTATTTCCTCATTACTGTGTTTTGTGTTTTTTCATATCTGTGTTTGAAGACTTTGACTGAAGACTTTCTCAATTTCCTCAGTTCAATTTCTTCAGTCTATTTGTCTTCATATTGTGCTATCCTGTGTTTACGCTTTCTGTACTCTATGCTTGTCTTCATTTCATCATGATGACCATGCTTGTATTCTGTTATGTTTACTTCTGAGTACTTATTCCGCTGCAAGTAGTTCTTTGCTAAGGAATTTCCTCACTAGCTAATTCCTCAGTGAATAATTTCATAAAAATCGCCTATTCACCCCCCTCTAGTCGATATAATGCACTTTCATAACCTCCACACCATAGCGCATCGTCCTCCTACTTGGCACCACATCCGCCATGACCATAAGTGCGAACGCTCTGCGGGAGATCTTGTCTTCGGGGATGAAGCTCGAGGTCGCCGCCCTCGCTCAAATCGCCTCTCACGACGCAATAGCAGCGTAGCTGGACGCGGACGCGACCGCACAAGCGGTGGCCACGCTGGCGGCCAACGACGGGAGCACCGTCAGCCACGCGTCCTACTTGTCGTCGTCCAACGTTCGGCACCGCCGAGGTGGGGGACTCCTCCGAGGATGAGTAGGGCATGGGAGGCGGCAGGGCATGGTGTGCCAACTGGCCGGTCCGTATCCCGTGTTCTACTCTTCCTCGCCGGAGACCGCGCCTTCACTTCGCGGGTCTTGAACCCCGCCCCCGTACATAGAGATCGCAGATGGAGGACGTCGGTTGCCGCTATAGAATAGGTTTAGGGTCGGGTTTCTTTTATTTTCCTGTCCTATAAAAGTTCGAAATGTAATGAAAATCTGCCGTGTTTGCATTAATCTCGGCCGGTGTATATGAACTTTCACAATAATATACATATTGTAGGAGTACTAGCAAGATGCCCGTGCGTTGCACGGAAGATCAAGATCTTGTGGGAGAAAAGGTTGAACGAGGGAAAGCCTTATCTACAAATGTGGAGAGGAGTGCGGGTAAATTGTCATAGTTTCCTTCCTATCCGTTAGATATAGATCGGACGGCCTATATTGCAGGATGACAGACACACCATCGTCACCAACTCTGCTTTTTATTTAACCGAGACAAATCTAACATGCGAAGTAAAATAAACACATAGGGTCTATACATACACAAATTATCTTAGGCACTCCAATAGTACGTCCACTACACATTCACGCATTTCACATCTTTCTACATCTATGGGAACCTACGAAAGGGTTAACGTAAATTGCCTCTCTCTCTCTCTCTCTCCTCCCCTGATTTTCATGGTCGTGGGCCCCTCCCTCCCCCCAATCTACAATCAACAGCTCAGACGTTTCATATTATGTTAATTACGTAACTGGGATTACGTAGGTGTAGCATTACTCGTCCTAAAAACACAACTAAGCCAACCTCCCAGCATATCGCGCGGGAAAAGACCCGGCCGTGCCGTTTTAGTCGAGATTACCGGATTACTAGTAGTAGTATCGATGGATCGCGCGAAGCAACAAAATTTTTTTTGAGGGGGCGAAGAACCTAGTATAAAAGGAAAAAAGGCGGTACACTCACAGCACTCCTGTCGCGGTCACATTCCACCCCACACAGGTTCGGTCCTGCACACGGCTCACGCAAACGGAACGCGCTTCGGCTTGCCTCTTCACTGACACATGGGACTGCACTTGGAGAAACCGACCATGCGCCAAACTCCCCCCGCCCACCGCACGAAAATCCTCCCCCCCCACACCCAAAAATTCCCCCCAAATCCGATTCAACCGCCCTTCGGCCAACTAGCCAATAATATTCCCCAAACCCTCCTCCCCCTGTCCCCCTCCACTTCATCCGCTCCGCCAAAGCCGCCCTCCCCGCCGCGCCGATACGTCAGTGCCGCGGTTTGGCGATCCTCTCGCTCCCACGGTACGCTCCCGTAGACTGTCGTCCTCTAGCCGCGCCGCCACCTCTAGCTACGTTCTTGTGGAGGCGCACGACGGTCAGCGCCGCCACCGCTGACGACGTTCGTGTGGAGACGCATGGTGGTCAGCTTCTCCCACGGTACGCGCATTCTAGACTGAGGCCCCGTTCAAGTCGGTGTAGCGCTGAATGTTAGCTGATAGACGCTGTTAATCTCACTGTTTGCCGAAGTAGTTTACTATCAATATGCACTGCTTAAGAAGCTTCCTTGCCCTGTTCTGCAATCAATCTGCTTAGCTGAGATGGCATGCCAAGGCCGATTAGTTGCTAAAATATCCTGCCATATATTTATTGTGACGTAGATTGCCATGGTCTAGTAGCCAATCTGTTAGGTGAAATAGCTCTACACCGTTTTATACTCGATCTTTGTTGTTGCGATGGCCTTCAATAGTTTGATGGCTATGTGCTCGGCCTCATTGACTGCTGAAACAGCTTGCCATAATTTGGCACTCAAATTTGTTTGCTGAATTAGCTTTACATAAATTTCGTTACTTAGATCTGCTCGTCCAAATATCTTGCAATAGCTTTAGACATCGACCTAGGTATGTTTTTTCTGGACTTCATAAAACAACATATATGTTTTTCTTGTAATATCTAGTAGAAGAACTAATTTGTATGTCTAACAGATGAACAGGACTTGGATAACTTTTGCTCGAAGATTCTCCGCTGCATATGTCGAGGGGGTTGAAAACTTCGTGAACTTTATCAAAGCTGAGTACGGTGGTCCGAAATCAGATGTGCTCTACCCGTGTAGCAGTTGTATGAATTCAGTTACAAGACCCCAGTCAACTGTGCAAAATCATCGACACTTGTATGGGATGTCGGTCACATATACTAGGTGGGTTCATCATGGTGAAGCTGTGAACGTCAATGTTATTGACTACGTGGAAGCAGCAGATCACCATCTTGATCTGCCTAATGCTCAGGTGGAAGAGGAGGAGGTGGTGGTGGTGGCGGAGCTAGTGAGTTTGACCAACATTGAAACAATGCTACGAAATGCTCGTGCATTCCGTGAACTTTCATCCTACAGAAGAAAAATGGTGGGCCCGCATGTTGGAACAATGCAACGTTGCTGTCACCCCAGGAAATAAGCTGTCAGTATTCTCAGCTATGGTCACCTTTCTTCAGGTGAAGACATCTGAGCGGATGACCAACAAATCATTCGATGCGATGTTGGCTGCTTTCCGTGAATCTTTCCCAGATGCGTCTGAGCTGCCACACACCTACAGTAAAATGAAGAATTTCCTTCGTGTAGTTGGAATTGGATATGATATGATCCTTGTTTGGAAGAATAATTGTGTTCTGTTCCGGAAGGATTACGCCAACTTAAGTGAATGCCCGAAATGCAAATCATCAAGATGGAAAGATGGTGATGCTGTGAAGAGGATTCCTCATAATGTTCTGAGACATTTTCCAATTACACCAAGATTATAGAGGTTGTTTCATGATGCTGAAACAAGAGAGGATGTACTATGGCATTCTAGGAACCATGAGTACAGAGATCAGAATGTAATGAGCCATCCATCTCATGGTAGTGAGTGGAAAAGCTTCAATGATAAACACAAAGAGTTTGCTGCTGACCCGAGAAACATTAGAATTGGCTTATGTTCAGATGGATTTAACCCATTTGGCCACCAGAGCGCCACATATAGCATGTGGCCAGTGCTTGTTATCCCTTACAAAATGCCTCCAAATGTATGCACCAAAGAATCAAACTACATGATGGCCTTGCTCATCCCAGGTCCAAAAAGTCCTGGAAAGGATTTTGATTTGTTCATGGAGCCTCTTGTGGAGGAACTTCAATAGCTATGGAAGGGTGTTCTCACTCGAGACCTATATAGCAGCCCACCAGCTGATTTCTTTCTATGTGCTGTTATAATTTGGTGCATCCATGATTATCCGGCTTTGGGCACTATGTCAGGGCGAACGACACATGGTTACAATGCATGTGTTCGTTGTGACAGGAATCCGCTGTCATACGCAATACTTAGCAAGATCTGTTACATTGGACACCGTCGTTTCCTTGCCAAGGACAAGCCGCATCCTAGAAAATATCGAAGACATGTGTTCAATGCAAAGCATGAAAACCGTGATGCGCCAAAGAGGCTCACCGCCGATGAGTTGCAAGTGGAATTAGAGAAGGTCAGGCATATTACACCAGGAAACCATCCTGGTAATGGTAGCGGGAAAAGGAAGCGTGGCAGGGTAGAAGAGAGATTATTGTTTACCCGTAGTTCCACTTTGTGGGACTTGGAGTATTGGAAAGATTTGGATCTGCGGCATAATCTTGATGTGATGCACATCGAGAAAAATATATGTGACAGCATTATCGGCACACTTCTTAATATTGAAGGCAAGACGAAAGATACCTTAAAATCTAGGATTGATTTGACACACCTGGGTATCAGAAAGGATTTGCAGGTGCAAGATGAAGGTAAACCATGGGATATGGCACCAGCTGTGTACGTCTTGGACAAGGTAAAAAGAAAAGAATTCTGCAGGTCCTATCACGTGTGAGATTCCCACATGGATTTGCTTCCAACCCTGAAATGAGAGTCAGTGCAGATGGAAACAAGGTACAAGGGTTTAAAACTCATGACTGCCACGTCCTACTTCAAAGGGTTTTACCTGTTATCCTTAGAGGATTGGGCCGCCCTGACTTATACAGAGCAGTTGCAGAGTTGGGACAATTCTTCAGGGAACTCTGCAGTAGGAATATCAGGATAGATGCTTTGGAGCGTCTTAGAGACAAGATACCAACTATCCTATGCGACCTTGAGAAGATATATCCTCCAACCTTCTTTGATGTGATGGTGCATTTGGCTGTTCATCTACCTGATGAGGCACTACTTAGAGGTCCACTACTGTATGGCTGGATGTACCCTATTGAAAGGAGGCTAGGCACTTTCAAGGGCTATGTTAGGAGTAGAGCTAGACCTGAGGGTTCCATTGCAGAGGCCTACATTGCTACAGAAGCGTTGATATTCTGCTCAAAATACATTGAAACAGCTGATCAGGTTAGCAAAAAGGTGGGTGAAGACAATCCCGGGCTCAATGTTTTTGATTATTCTGTTCGAGTTACAGGGAAGAGTCGACAAGAGGACAAACCTAAAGATTTGGACAAAATGGTTTGGTATGTGTTGAATAACTGTCCTGAGATACTACCTTATATCAAGTAAGTGCAGTACTGCAGCTTATACATCGTAATCTACTAAACTTGCAGCACATTCTTATATATTTAGATGTTTGACGCGATCACTATGTTGTGCAGCATCTACAAAGATGAGTTACTACCGCAAAATCCAAGAAACATTGACAAACTGGTTATGGCAGGATTTGCGAAATGGTTCAAGAACCATGTAAGCTTTTGAAGTGCACTGTGAGTTTTTTTTAATATATTGAGTACATAAGATGATCAGCTTGTCTATTTTCTAACCATAGGTTAAGAAGATGCGGGAGGATGGGCAGGCAGTTGATGATGCCCTTTACTCACTAGCAATGGGTCCTGATACTCGGGTAAGACATTATAAATCTTGTGTTGTTAGAGATGTGCGCTACAACACCCTTCCACGAGACGAAGGCAGGAAGACACAAAACAGTGCCATCATGAGCACGGATACGTATGACAAAGAGACAACTGAAATGTATGCTAACATAACAGACATTGTTCAGTTGCAGTATATCTCCAGTTTCGAGGATCATCGGTGTGTGGTTTTGTTGTGCTGTCGTTGGTATTACCTGTTTTCCAGGATCGCAAAACCCAGAGCTGATGATTATTTCAAATCCATCAATGTCAAGGCGGCGTACCAGACAAACGAGCCTTTTGGCAAATCAAGCAACACAGATATTTTTCTTGGAAGACACATTTGCACGTAGCGATGACTGGAGAGTATTGCAAAGGTTTGAGAAGAGGAATTCGTTTAATGAAGTTGCACAACAAGATGATGCTTACACTGTTCCTGATGTACAAGATAACACGGATGTTCCTAATATCTTTGAGAACCATCACGTTAATGATGCCGGCGAAAAGATTACCTGTCGTGCTATGGACATACAAGAATTGATCAAGAAGAAGCCAACGTTCGAGGACGTTGAGGACGAAGAAGAAGATGACACCGTCGGGAAATAAGATTCAGACTGATACACATGGCGAAGATGTTGACGCTGCTGCTGCGGATGATGATTACATTGCTTTTGTCGTATTTGCCTGCCAGAAGACGTTTTTTATCTACTATGTGAAATTGTGTTTGCTGTGACAACTGAAACCTGATGAACATGTTGTTTAGTATTTTGCTATGAGAACATCACTTGTTATGTATGCTGATTTGTGTTTGGTGATTGTATGACAACTAAAACATGATGACATTGTTGTTTAGTTGTACTCATATTTCTGTGAAACTTGAATTTGATGACATAGTTTGTTGTTGGACTGCAATTTGCTCGACGTCTTCGAATGAGAACAAAGCTGACCCGACAGGGCCTCTGCTATTTATTTATTTATATGAGCAAAAGGGGATACCCCCTGATTTCCATTAATAGAAATCATTAGATGTTCACAACACTACACCCAGCCTGCTACACAGGTTTCATTCATTACTAGTTTCAGCAAAGTGCTCATGTCGTAGCCACGAATACATCACGATTGCTACATACACTTCAAATAAAGAGACAATCATCCTACAAAGCACACCGATTTCGCCCATTATCTTCACAAGCTCTTTCATCTCCTCATTGCTGTCAAGGCCGTTCAGCAGTTGTTGCTTGGCCATGATCAGAGGAACTGCATCTTTAACCTTCTGCTCTGCATCTTCCTCTTCTGCCATTCCTTCAGTTACTTGTCCAACACCCCAACCTGCTGGTATTGGGATTCCTCGGCTAACCAAATAATCAGCGTAGTTGCATTCCCCCACATCAGCAACTTCCCATAAATACAAATCACACGAATCTTCCCTTTTCTGCACGAATCAAATTTGAAGATCATCAACCAAACTATTAAAAAAATCAGCAACTGAAAGCAGCAGAACAACACTTAAACATATTATTACCCCATGATTCGGGCATTTGTAGAAGACTCGGCCAGGGTTGCGGATTGTGGTTGAGACGCGACGGATGACTCTGCGTGATTTGCAGCAGTGGCACCACACCAACGGCAGCGGGTTGCGATGAGCAATCGACTGCGGTGCGCGTGCCGACGGGGGTGTGATGAGACCCACAGGCGATGGTACGGGTGGCGACTTGGCGCATATCTGGTTGTTGCCTGCTGACGAGCAGGTGGACGAGCAGCCAGCGGACATGGTTGCTGCGGCTCGAGCTTCTAATGCTAGGCAGAGTAAGTAGAGAAGAGGAGAAGCAAACATTGGATATGTCAGTTTCATTACTTGCAGAGTAGCATAGCACCATATATAGTCATAGTCTAGGTTTGGATTCGAACCATCTACAGGAGCACGTCTTTCTTTTTTCTAAAACTCGGCAACATCTCTTTACTGGTACACTAGCTTGTTCTATATGCCTTCCCAAGTCTTTGATTTTCTTTCCCTTTTTTTTGTGAGGAAGGAAGGAGGACAAAATTGAGAGTTCCTGGGACTCGAACCCAAGACCTCTCGGTTGAAAACCAAGGGTGCTAGTCACTTATGTGGCGAACGTTCCCTGTGAGGAGGACGGGAGACGAACGCATTTTCCTCGCAATTTTCTTCCTATATATAAAAAAGTATGCTACTTGGCGTCCGCTTAGTCAACAAACGATTGTGCCAACCTTGACCGTTGGATTGGCATTCAACGTCTGTCGCGTTTCTTCAGTCTCTTCTTCCTCGAGCCGCCAAAGCCAAGCCAGCGCCGGCGGGCGGCATGCTCCCGCCTCCCACGGCTAGTTGTGATCTTCCCCACCTCCTGTTCGTTCCCATCCGAGGCTTCACCATCGTCCTCCGCCTTGGTTTGCTCTCCACGGCGCCGCCCTCCGGCGTTGTCAACATGGTCAACAACCGAGAGGAATAAGGAGATGACTGTACATGGTGAGGATGACAGTAGGGACCCAGCAGCGCGCACAGTAATTTGTTTTTTCGGGACGGGTATCAACTGGGTTGTGCGGGACCCGTGGCCCGTCCAGCCCAGGATTTTATTTCATATGTTTAGCACATGACCAGCCCAGTTTGTTTTTTCCTTTCTGAAAATGGCTAGCCAGCTATTTTGTTTTTTGCAGAATAACCAACGTAGGCCTACTTGCTTTTCTACGCCCTGCTGGGCCGGAAATCTTTCAAGACGAGGAGGGATGCATTTTGCCCAGAAAATGGGCTGTAAGTAATAAGAAATGGGCTATAAGTAATAATAAATGGGCTGTAAAATGAAAAAATATAGCAAACATGCAATTAGTTCCAAAATATTGTTTTCTTTCAAATATTGACATTTTAAATTTCATTGTTTTTGTGCGGGTAAAATTTCATTGAATTTAAATTAAGGTATATTTAGATTTAAAATTAATTTGAATCTGGCTAGTAATTTCGGGTTGTATGCTGTTTGGGACAGATTTGGAGGCTGACTTGTGGGTCTACTAGGTTGATGTGTACTTTGGCTTTGTCAACTTAGTCCACAAACGATTCTAGCAGCAGTGACCGTTGGATGTTAAACCAACGGCCGTGCTGCTTCATCAAAATCTGATCTTCTTGCTCCAGCCGCCCAAACCAGCTCCGGTGGGACTGCCTGCTCCCGCCTCCCGTGGCCGGTTGTGCTGCCGCACAGGCCGCACCGCCCCACCCTACTTCATTGTTGGCCAGGCCATTCCTCTACTCACCCATACCTCCTGTTATTTTCCGGCGACGGCAGCCGGACCAGTAAACCCTCGTACTCCCCACCGCGTGGGCAACCATTGCCGAGTCTTCCCCGGCTCCATGTCATTTCCTTCCTAGGCCTCGCCATCGTCCACCGCCATGGTGCTCTCGGCGTGGCCTGGTCAACATGGTCAATGAACGACATCCACCGGCCGTGGACTGTACGCGCGAAATAATGATTCCTCCACCTGACAGCTGGGACCCAACGGAAGGGCCTCTGTATTTCGCGAAAAAAACGTTCCCCCCGCTGACATGTCGGACCCACCAGCTATATCTTCGCACACAAGGAAGTGCCTCCTTATTACGCACAAAAAAATGAATACCCCCTGCTAGCTGGGACCCACCATAGTGGGAGGATGACTTGTGGGCCAACTAAGTTAATGGGGACGGAGGGCTTTGTCAGCTTAGTCAATATGAACTATTCTAGCTCTAGTGACCATACGATGTCCATCCAACGGCCATAGTGCTTCTTCAACCTCTGGTCTTCTTGCTCCAGCCGCCCAAAGCAGCGCTGGTCGTGCCGCATGCTCCTGCCTCCCGTGGCCGGCTTTGCTGCCGCGGAGGCCTCACCGCCCCCTACTATTCCCACCGCTGGCCAGGCCCTGCGGTGACAGCAGCCTCACACCGCAGCTGAACCAGTGAACCCTCGTACTCCTCTCCGCGCGGGCTTCCACTGTCGTGTCTTCCCCGGCTCCGCATCGTCCCCTTCCTAGGGCTCGCCGTCGTCCACCACCGTGGTGCTCTCGGTGCGGCCTGGTCAACGTGGTCAAGGAACGACTTCCCTCGGACGCCGACTGTACATGGAGAGGCTGAGAGCTGGGTCCACGGCCGCAGCAAGGAAGTGCCTCCTTATTACGCGGAAAATAATGATTCCTCCACCTGACAGATGGGACCCACCGGACGGGCCACTGTATCTCGTGGAAAAAACGTTTCCCCCTGACTGCTGGGACCCACCAGCTTCATCTTCGCACGCAAAGAAGTGCATCCGGGTAAAATAACGATTCGCCCCCTGACTGCTGGGACCCACCAGCTACACCTTCGCACGCAAGGAAGTGCGTCCGGGCAAAAAAAAACGATTCGCCCCCCTGACTCCTGGGACCCCCCGGCTACATCTTCACACGCAATGAAGTGCATCCGGGCAAAAAAAACGATTCGCCCCCTGACTGCTGGGACCCACCAGCTACATCTTCGCAGGCAAGGAAGTGCTTGACAGTCGGGACCCACCTGGTCGAAGCGTACGTAGCATTGTCATTCTGGTCGCGAACGTGTACGTACATACTGGTCGATGTAGAGGCGCGCACGTGTCATAGTAGAGGCGCGCACGTAGCATGTACACGTACGTACAGCGGCTAGGGTGCAAGAAAGAAAATACGGCCACGTATGTGTACATACGGGCGGGGTCTCGAACGCCTACTCGCGCATACGTATGGCCAGAGCTCGTGTACATGGCTGGATCAAAATGGAGAAACAGTGTCATCGTCGTGTTCATGGGGAGGCAATGGAATGCATCGTGTTCATGGGGAGGCAACAGAATGTGTCGTGTTCATGGGGAGGCAACGGAATGCGTCGTGTTCATCGAGAGGCAACAGAACGCGTGGGAGCCAACCGGCTGGGTCGGAACGGAATGCGTGGTCATGTTCATCAGGAGGGCTTGGACGGAACAGGCGATGGAAACGAGGCCTGGAGTACCGCAAAACAGAGGAAACGGACCTCCTACGTTCGGAACAGGGTCCTGTTGATCGGGAGGGGTGTGGCGTACTGCAAAACGTAGGAAATAGACCTCCTACGGTCGAAACGGGAGTCCTGTTGATTGGGAGGGGTGTGGCGTACCGCAAAATGGACGAAACGGACCTCCTACGGTCGAAATGGGGGTCCTTTTGATCGGGAGGGGTGTGGCGTACCGCAAAACGAACGAAACGGACCTCCTACGGTCGAAACAGGGGTCCTGTTCATCGGGGGTGTGGCGTACCACAAAATGGGACTCCACGGGATACTGTTCATCTCCACAGTCGACCTCCTCCAGCCTCCACGGGCTCCTGTTCATCCAGCCTCCACCGTGCGCTACTCCACCGGCTACTGTTCAACCACCCCTCCACGGGCTCCACGGGCACCCCTCCACCGTATACTGTTCATCCAGCCCTCCACACCACGAGGTCCTGTTCAACCACCCCTCCATGGGCACCCCTTCACCGTCTACTGTTCATCCAGCCCTCCACACCACGGGGTCATGTTCATCCAGAGGAAACGCCACCACTCACTGTTCATCCAACCCCCCCCCCCCCCCCCGCAACGCTCACTGTTCATCCAATCTATCGGCTTTAGTTAGCACCAGTAGCGAAGGAATCGCTCGATCAGGTTCAGTTACTAGCCATCAATCGATCACTTGGGTTCAGTAACGCGTAGCCTACAGTGCAATCACTCGGGTTCAGTTAGAGCCCAATGCCTCGCTCGGGTTCAGTTAGAGCCAACGCCTCGCACACACGCGCGTACGTGTACGAGAGAAACGCGCATCGCTCGGCCCCCGACCTCCCACCGTAACCGGGAACTCCCCGTAAATTTCCTCCTCCTTGCTTCTACCACGGTTTTTTCCGTCATGGACGGCCCAAAGAATGTCATGTAGCTGCGTTTCCGGCCCGCCCAGGACGAAAAGCCCATTTTCTGTCATGATTTTTTTTCACAGAACTAGGAGCCCACCACATCTATGATGATACCGGGTTTTGTCACAATTATCGTCATAGAAGTTTCATATGTATGACAGGAAAAAAATTCGTTCGGCCCAAAATGTCACGGATGTCTTTTTTTGTAGCGCCAGGGCCTATATAAGTAGAGTTAGCCACCACAGTAGAGAGAGAGAGAGAGAGTTCTCATCCACCAGTTCACCGAGCACAAGAACACCTCAACCTCAGGAGGCTGTTCTTCCCCCTGTACTGTTCATCATCAACCCAAGAGGCAATCCACTACCACCACACTGGAGTAGGTTATTACACCACAACGGTGGCCCGAACCAGTATAAATCTCGTGTCTTTCTGTGTTGTGAGTTCGTCGAGTTCGTCCGTGAGATCTTAGCGAGCTAGGGCGTAGATCGGTAGGAGGGAAAGACTTCGCGCACCCCAATGTTCGAACCTTAAGGGTTTGCCGGAACCCCACATCCGACAGCAGCGGGTTGGAATTGGCTGCCGCTTGCTGCACTGTTGAAGTCCCCGGGCCGACTGATGCAGCCCCCTGGTCGGGTTGTGAAGTCCCTGGGCTGGGTGCGACTATTGCAGTCCCCGAGCCGCTTGGTGAAGTCCCTGGGCCGACTGTTGCAGCCCCCGAGCTGGGTTGTGAAGTCCCCGGGCTGGGTGCGACTGTTGCAGTCCCCGTGCCACCTACTGAAGTCCCCGGGCCGGCTGTTGCAGCCCCTGACTCCGATCCGACTGCTTCGGGAGCAGCCGGCATGAAGATGGACTCTGATTTTAGAGAAGGCTTGATTGACGGCTTGCGAAGGCACTGAAGGGAAACGTCGGCTGGTATTGTTTGATGGGTGGAGCCAACCCGTGCAAGAGCATCAACTGGCTCGTTTTCATTCCGTGGCACGTGAAGGAACTCGCACCCTTCAAAATATCCGCTGAGTTGCTGAACAAGGAAACGGTAACTTGCCATGTTTGCATCCTTGGCGTCCCAGTCACCAAACGACTGTTGGATCACCAAGTTGGAGTCGTCACAGCACAGGACCCGGCGGATGTCGATCTCTTTGGCTAGCCGGAGGCCATGTACTAGCACCTCGTACTCGGCCACGTTGTTGGAGGCGGCAAAGTGGATTTGCAATGTGTATCTGAGCTTGTCGCCTTTGGGAGAGGTAAGGACAATGTCGGCTCCCAAGCCGGTGCGCATCTTTGAACCATTGAAGTGCATCCGCCAATGGGTGGAGTCCAGAGCTGGCGGCAGGTACTGGGTCTCGGCCCAGTCGACGAGGAAGTTGGCCAGTGCTTGGGACTTGATGGTGGTGCGTGGCTGGTAGAAGATGGTGTAGGGGGCCAACTTGATGGCCTATTTGGCCACCCGGCCAGATGCATCTCTGTTTCCTATGATCTTAGCAAGCGGTGCAGTGCAGACAACCGTGATTGGGTGCTCTTGAAAGTATGGCTTCAGCTTCTTGGCGGCAAAGTGCACGCCGTAACACATCTTCTGGTAGTGAGGGTAGTTCTGCTTCGAGGTTGACAACACCTCACTCAAATAATACACAGGCCTATGGACCGACTATGCTCTGCCGTCTTCTGGGCGCTCTACTACCATGACAGTGCTAACCACCTGGCTGGTGGCGGTGATGTAGAGGTACATGGGCTCTTTAGAAGTCGGAGCCGCCAGGACAGACAGCGTGGTCAACATCTTCTTTAGTTGTTGAAAGGCCTCGTCCGCCTTGTCATTCCACTCGAAATGAGTGGTTTTCATCATGAGCTAGTACAGGGGAAGAGCCTTCTCGCCCAGCCGACTGATGAAGAGGTTGATGGATGCCAAACAACCGGTGAACTTCTGGACGTCTCTCAGTCAGGTGGGTCTCTCCATCCTCTCGATGGCCTTGATCTTCACAGGGTTGCACTCAATGCCGCGTTCTGAGACCAAGAATCCAAGGAGCTGGCCGGCTGATACTCCAAAAACGCACTTCTCGGGGTCGATCTTGATTTGAAAACGGCGCAGATTATCAAAAGTTTCCTTGAGATCTTCCAAGAGGGTACCACGCTTCTCCGTCTTCACCACAATATCGTCTACATAGACATGGGAATTTCTACCGAGTTGCTTGAGGACGCACTTCTGCATGCAACGCTGAAATGTGGCACCAATATTTCTCAAGCCGAATGTCATGGTCAGGTAGCAGAAGGCTCCGAATGGTGTGATGAAGGCGGTCTGCCAGGTTCAACTTGATCTGGTGGTAACCTAAATAGGCATCCAAAAAACTCAGCAGCTTGAATCCGGCTGTGGAGTCTATCACTTGGTCAATCCGAGGCAAAGAAAATGGATCCTTGGGGCAGGCTTTGTTGAGACTGGTGTAATCAATGCACATGCACCACATGTTGTTCTTCTTCAGTACAAGGACTGGGTTGGCAAGCCACTCTGGAAAAAAACACTTCCATAATGAAGCCGGCTGCCAGAAGCCGGGCTATGTCTTCACCAACAATTCTTCTCTTCTCTTCCAACAATCGGCGGAGGGGTTGTTTGACTGGTTTGGCATGTGCTCTGACATGTAGCTTGTGCTCGGCGAAATCCGTCGGAACACCCGGCATGTCTTTGGGAGACCATGCGAAGATGTCCCGATTCTCACAGAGGAAATTGATGAGCTCGCTTTCCTATTTGCTATCAAGGTTGGTACCTACGATAGCGTGCCTCTCCGAGTGCTCAGGATCCAAGGGGATCTTCTTTGTTTCTTTGGCCGGCTGGAAGGAGCCCTGGGTCTCTGACTCTTTGGGCTCTGGTGACATGTCCGGATGCTTGCCGTCCATGGCCACCACCTGGTCCAGGAGTTTCTTCTGAGCAGCAAACACAAGGGACTCGGCCAGCCAGCTGCTGGCCGCAGCATAGGCGGCCGACTTCTTGTAATCCCCGGCTATCATGATAATGCCCTTGGTTCCCGGCATCTTCAGCTTGAGGTAGGCATAATGAGGTACTGCCATGAATTTGGCTAGGGCTGGCCGGCCTAGGAGCACATGATAAGGGCTCTCCAGGTCAACCACCTCAAACCATATTGCTTCTCGACGGAAGTGATAAGGGCTCTCCAGGTCAACCATCTATCTTGATCTTGCCGATTGGTGAGCAGGAAAGGCTGGGCACAATCCCATGAAACACAGTCTGACTGGGCTGCAGCTGCTTCTCTTTGATGCTCAACTTCTCCATGGTATTGCGGTAAAGAATCTTAATGCTGCTGCCGCCATCTATCAGAATCTGGGAGAAACGAGCAGCTCGCCTCTAGGTTGCAAGGGTGGCATCCAACAATAGGGCATAGGAACCCGGAGAAGGCATCACTTCCGGGTGGTCCGCAGAATTCTGGAGAAGTTGAGGCAATAGCGTTCACTTCACGGTGCTGCTGATGTCGGATGTGTCTGTCGTTGGCCATAGTGGTGAAGACAACATAAGCACCATGTTCTTCAGGGAAGGCATCTTGGATCGCGCCGACTGCTGGGCGGGCTGCCGGCTGGTGGGGAGGCGGAGCCGGCAGGCCAGCAGGCGGAGGAGGCAATCCTTCTCCCTTGGAAATGCGGACGAACAAGTGGCATTTCCGAGTTGTATGGTTGGACGGCTTCGCGCCGCGGTGGACTTGCAGCGAGCATCGAGGGTCTGCTCAAGGGAGAAAGCAGGCAACCAAGCTGGCTTGCCGCCCTTCTGACGCTTGGGGCCGGGTTGTCCTTCAGGCTGCTGGTCTTCAACAGTTGCCACCTGCCGGCTGGTGGAAGCCAGCTGCGGGGCCTTGTGCCTGATGTCGTTTGGCTACTGCCGCCGACTGTTGTCGCCAGCCGGTGTTCGAGGAGCCGGATGAAGCTCCTTTCCGGAAGCGTCCACTCAGAGCTCCGACTTCATGGAAGAGTCAGCAGTGGCGTACTTTTCTGCTATGATCAGCAGCTCATCGAATGTGGCCGTCTCATCACGGAGGAGTCGGTGCTTGAGTTAGGTGCCCTCTTATCAACCGGCGGTGAAGTACTCTATGGCTTGCACCTCATGCAACCCTTCGCAGGAGTTGCGCAGTTCATCCCACCGCATCAAGTAGTCGAGGGTGGACTCATCCAGGCCTTGAACGCATAGCGAGAGCTGGCGGGGCTTGGGCGGCCGCTTGTAGGTGCTGGTGAAGTTGCGGATGAAGACTTCAGTGAAATCAACCCAGCTGTTGATGCTGCGGGGCTTCAGGCTGTTCAGCCATGTCCGAGCCATGCCCTGGAGCATGAGCGGAACGTACTTCACGGCAACACGCTTCTTGCCGTTTGCTATGTTGACGGCTATTGAGTAGTCAACCAGCCAATCTTCCGGCTTCATGGAGTCTTTCTACTTGGGCGTGTCTCTCGGGAGCGAGAACCCTTTGGGGAAAGGCTCATCGCGGATGCGAGGGCCAAAACAAGGCGGGCCCATCGCGTCTTCTTCTTCTAGCGCTAGGGATCGAGCGAGGCGGTCGATCCAGTGGCGGGCATCATTCTCTCCGACTCCTTCCCGGCGGCCCAGCCGGTCTCCGAGAGTCGGATGCTCAACAGGCAGCGAGGAGGCACACCTCTCCCTGCGAGGAGGAGAGGGAGGTGGACAATCGTCCCGTCATTCCACTGCTCGTGGGCGGCCATCTTGGTCGCGCTCGATGGTGAGGCGTGTGCGGCTGCGTCTAGCAGCCGGCTCTCGGTCCCGTCTGTCGCGGACACCACCTGTCGGTGTCCGGGAGGTTGCGCCTTGCTCTCGGCGAGGGGGCGGGTTCTCAACACGCTGGCCGGGTTCTTCTACGCGGCAGTCGGCTTCTTATTGCGCGGCAGCAGCGTCGATGAGCTGCTGAACTCGCTCCGTCATGCAGCGATACTGGTCATCCTCTAGGTGGTCTAGCTCGTCTGCTACCGCCTGGGCAGCTCGTATGTTCTCCATGGGTGTGGCGTACACAGGGCGGTCTACCCCGAACATGCTGGCGACGGCAGCGCCACGCTGTCGGACTGTGCCAATGCAGCTGGGCCCGCCAGCAGCCGGTGTGCCGCCAACAACGCGGTCGATCTCGTGCTGGTAGGCCTCGGAGAGGCATCTCATGGTAGCCAATTTCTTGGCGCTTTCGATGAGTGAGACGCGGCAGGTTTCTAGCGTCTCGGTGTTGGCATCTTCTATGATGAGCGCAAACAGGTCTCGCAGTGCTGCCTGCAGCGGGTCCTCCGCGGCCCTGCTAGAGGCTCCGTCGTGGCTGATGACAAGCACCTCCATGACGGTGCTCCCACCACTATCCGCGCGAGGGAGCGGGTCATCGATGACCACAACATTGGTGGGGAAGGCGTCGAGGGACGCCGTGTCAGAGTCGACAAGCATCGGGTCGGTGGAGCCGATCGACTCTAGTTCGAAGGCCGGCTCATTGACGATGTCGAGATTGCCAAGGCGGTCAACGAGGCAGCTCTCGGAGCTGGCTGCTCCCGCGCTGGGCACGGGTTTGTCAGTGAGGCGGATCTCGCCGATGAGGTTTGCGAGGCAGTGCTACCTCTTGAGCACTATGTTGGTTTTCCCTAGAAGAGGAAATGGTGATGCACCTAAGTAGCGTAAGTTTTTCCCTCAGTTTTTCAGAACCAAGGTATCAATCCAGTAGGAGGCTACCCGCGAGTCCCTCGCACCTACACAAACAAATAAATCCTCGCTACCAACACGATAAGGGGTTGTCAATCCCTACATGGTCACTTACGAGAGTGAGATCTGATAGATATTATAGGATAATAGTTTTGGTATTTTTATGATAAACATGCAAAGTAGAAAAGCAAAGGAAATAACTAAGTGTTGGAAGATTAATATGATGAAGATAGACTCGGGGGCCATAGGTTTCACTAGTGGCTTCTCTCAAGAGCATAAGTATTTTACGGTGGGTGAACAAATTACTGTTGAGCAATTGACAGAATTGAGCATAGTTATGAGAATATGTAGGTATGATCATGTATATAGGCATCACGTCCGAGACATGTAGACCGACTCCTGCCTGCATCTACTACTATTACTCCACTCATCGACCGCTATCCAGCATGCATCTAGAGTATTAAGTTCATAAAAATAGAGTAACGCGTTAAGAAAATTGACATGATGTAGAGGGATAAATTCATGCAATATGATAAAAACCCCATCTTGTTATCCTCGATGGCAACAATACAATACGTGCCTTGCTGCCCCTACTGTCACTGGGAAAGGACACCACAAGATTGAACCCAAAGCTAAGAACTTCCCCCATTGCAAGAAAGATCAATCTAGTAGGCCAAACCAAACTGATAATTCGAAGAGACTTGCAAAGATAACCAATCATAGATAAAAGAATTCAGAAGATTCAAATATTGTTCATAGATAAACTTGATCATAAATCCACAATTCATTGGTCTCAATAAACACACCGCAAAAGAAGATTACCTCGAATAGATCTCCACACGATAGGGGGAGAACATTGTATTGAGATCCAAAAAGAGAGAAGAAGCCATCTAGCTAATAACTATGGACCCAAAGGTCTGAGGTAAACTACTCACACTTCATCGGAGGGGCTATGGTGATGATGTAGAAGCCCTCCGTGATCGATGCCCCTTCCGACGGAGCTGCAAAACAGGCCCCAAGATGGGATCTCGTAGGTATAGAAGGTTGCGGTGGTGGAATTAGGTTTTTGGCTCCGTCTCTGATCGTTTGGGGGTACGTAGGTATATATAAGAGGAAGGAGTATGTCGGTGGAGCAACAGGGGTCCCACGAGGGTGGAGGGCGTGCCCTGGGGGGGTAGGCGCGCTCCCCTACCTCATGGCCTCCTCCTTTATTTCTTGACGTAGGGTCCAAGTCTCCTGGATCTTGTTCGTTCCAAAAATCACGTTCCCGAAGGTTTCATTCCGTTTGGACTCCATTTGATATTTTTTTCTACAAAACTCTGAAATAGGCAAAAAAACAGCAATTCTGGGCTGGGCCTTCGGTTAATAGGTTAGTCCCAAAAATAATATAAAAGTGAATAATAAAGCCCAATAATGTCCAAAACAGAAGATAATATAGCATGGAGCAATCAAAAATTATAGATACGTTGGAGACGTATCAAGCATCTCCAAGCTTAATTCCTGCTCGTCCTCGAGTAGGTAAATGATAAAAACAGAATTTTCGATGCGGAATGCTACTTGGCATAATTTTGATATAATTCTTCTCATTGTGCCATGAATGTTTAGATTTGATATGATTCAAGATAAAAGTTTAATGTTGACATAAAAACAATAATACTTCAAGCATACTAACTAAGCAATTATGTCTTATCAAAATAACATAGCCAAAGCAAGTTATCCCTACAAAATCATATAGTTTGGCTATGCTCCATCTTCCGCACACAAAATATTCATATCATGTACGACCCCGGTTTTAGCCAAGCAATTGGTTCATACGTTTAACGCGCTTCAGCCTTTTCAACTCTTACGCAATACATCAGCACAAGTCATGGATATAGCACTATGGTGCAATAAGGTATAATGGTAGGGGTTATGTGGGAAGACAAAAAAGGAGAAAGTCTCACATCAACGAGGCTAATCAACAGGCTATGGAGATGCCCATCAATTGATGTTAATGCGAGGAGTAGGGATTGCCATGCAACGGATGCACTAGAGTTACAAGTGTATGAAAGCTCAAAAAGAAACTAAGTGGGTGTGCATCTAACTTGCTTGCTCACGAAGACCTCGGGCATTTTGAGGAAGCCCATCATTGGAATATACAAAGCCAGGTTCTATAATGAAATTTCCCACTAGTATATGAAAGTGACAAAATGAGAGACTCTCTATCATGAAGATCACGGTGCTACTTTGAAGCACAAGTGTGGTAAACGGATAGTAACATTGTCCCTTCTCTCTTTTTCTCTCATTTTTTTATCTGTTTGGGCCTTTTCTCTTCTTTTTTATGACCTCTTTTTTTTAGTCCGGAGTCTCATCTCGACTTGTGGGGGAATCATAGTCTCCATCATCCTTTCCTCACTTGGGACAATGCTCTAATAATGATGATCATCACACTTTTATTTACTTACAACTCATGAATTACAACTCAATACATAGAACAAAATATGACTGTATATGAATGCCTGAGGGAGTCCTAGATTAGGGGGTGTCCGGATGGTCGGACTATACCTTCAGCCGGACTCCTCGACTATGAAGATATAAGATTGAAGACTTCGTCCCGTGTCCGGATGGGACTTGCCTTGGCGTGGAAGGCAAGCTTGGCGATGCGGATATTCAGATATCCTACCATTGTAACCGAATTTTGTGTAACCCTAACCCTCTCCGGTGCCTATATAAACCGGAGGGTTTTAGTCCGTAGGACATCTCCAACATACAACAACCGCGGGGACTTGATCTTTGACGGATTCGAGCCACAGCCAAGCGCGCCGCACTGTCTCGATGGGCATGATCTAGCTCTGCCGCCAAACAGTGTCCTAGAGGCCGCACGCGCATTGGTTCCGACCCTTAATTCGGAGCCTATTGCACCGATCAAGGATGAGTGGTTGGACGCCGCCTCGGGGGCTGCAATCTCAAAGGCGATTGAGCCGAACGCCAGCCCCGCACCCCGCAAGGCCCGTGACTCCGAGGGGCCGGATTCCTCTCCGGACTCCGCGCCCTCCGCACGCCCGCCGATCGAATCCGATTGGGCGCCGATCATGGAGTTCACCGCCGCGGACATCTTTCAGCACTCGCCCTTCGGTGATATCCTGAAGTCGCTAAAGTCTCTCTCTTTATCAGGAGAGCCCTGGCCAGACTACGGTCGGCAAGGTTGGGACACGGACGATGAAGAAATTCAAAGCCCACCCACCACCCACTTTGTAGCCACTATCGACGACTTAACCGACATTGTCGACTTCGACTCTGAAGACATCGACGGTATGGACGACGATGCAGGAGACAACCAAGAACCAGCACCTGTAGGGCGCTGGAAGGCCACCTCGTCATACGACATATATATGGTGGACACTCCAAAAGATGGAGATGGCGATGGAACAGCGGAGGATGACGCATCCAAGAAACAGACCAAGCGCCGGCGTCAGCGGCGCCGCTCTAGATCCCGCCAAAGCAAAAACGGTGATTCCGGCACGGGAGATAATAATACTCCGGATAGCACCGAGGAACACCCCCTCCAGCAAGAATCAGCACAGGAGGATGGAGAAGCCAACCCTCACGAGAGAGCCGCAGACAGAGAGGTTGAGGATGATAATTATATGCCTCCCTCCGAAGATGAGGCAAGCCTCGACGACGACGAATTCGTCGTGCCAGAGGATCCAGCCGAACAAGAGCGTTTTAAACGCAGGCTTATAGCCACGGCAAGCAGCCTCAAGAAAAAGCAGCAACAGCTTAGAGCTGATCAAGATTTGCTAGCTGACAGATGGACTGAAGTCCTTGTGGCCGAAGAGTATGAACTCGAACGCACCTCCAAGAGTTACCCAAAGCGCAGGCTGCTACCCCGATTAGAGGAGGAAGCACCTACATCACCAACGCATGACATGGCCGACTGGCCACCTTGTGGCCGTGACAGAGAGGCCTCTCGGCCCTCCACTCAAGCCGTGCCCCGGCGCCGCTCAAAACATGCTATGGCACGGGAAAACGCGCCAGACCTGCGAGAGATACTGGAGGACAAGGCAAGACAAACAAGATCGATCTACGGATCGCATGGGCGCCCTATGACACATGAGGGGATCGTCACTCCAGACAATAAATCCGGCCGGGACGAACACAGTAGACAACGCTCATTGGAGTTGCGTCGTGATATAGCCCAATATAGAGGCGCCGCACACCCACTATGCTTCACAGATGAAGTACTGGATCATAAAATCCCTGAGGGTTTCAAACCCATGAACATCGAATCATACGATGGCACAACGGATCCTGCGGTACGGATCGAGGATTATCTCCTTCATATCCACATGACCCGCGGCGATGATCTACACGCCATCAAATACCTCCCACTCAAACTTAAGGAACCAGCCCGGCATTGGCTTAACAGCTTGCCGGCAGATTCAATCGGTTCTTGGGAAGACCTGGAAGCCGCATTCCTCGACAATTTTCAGGGCACCTATGTGCGACCATCCGACGCTGATGACCTAAGCCACATAACTCAGCAGCCAGAGGAATCGGCCAAGCTATTCTGGACACGGTTCCTAACAAAGAAAAACCAAATAGTCAACTGTCCGGACACAGAGGCCCTAGCAGCCTTCAAGCATAATATCCGTGACGAGTGGCTTGCCAGGCACCTTGGACAGGAAAAGCCGAAATCTATGGCAGCCCTCACGACACTCATGACCCGCTTTTGCGCAGGAGAAGACAGCTGGCTAGCTCGCAGCAACAACTTAACCAAGAACCTTGGTAATTCGGATACCAAGGACCAAAGTGGCAGGTCGCGCCGGAACAAGCAAAAACGCCGCATTAATAGCGACAGCAGCGAGGATACGGCAGTCAATGCCGGATTCCGAGGCTACAAATCCGGTCAGCGGAAAAAGCCATTCAAAAGAAATACTCAGGGCCCATCCAGTTTGGACCGAATACTCGACCGCTTGTGCCAGATACATGACACCCCCGAAAAGCCAGCCAATCACACCAACAGGGATTGTTGGGTGTTCAAGCAGGCAGGCAAGTTAAATGCCGAAAATAGAGACAAGGGGCTGCGTAGCGACGATGAGGAGGAGCCCAGGCCGCCGAACAACAGTGGACAGAAGGGTTTTTCCCCCACAAGTGCGGACGGTGAACATGATATACGCAACCCACATCCCCAAGAGAGAGCGGAAGCGTGCGTTACGGGACGTATACGCGATAGAGCCAGTCGCCCCAAAGTTCAACCCATGGTCCTCCTGCCCGATCACTTTTGATCGAAGGGACCACCGCACTAGCATCCGTCATGGCAGGTTTGCCGCATTGGTTCTTGACCCAATTATTGACGGATTTCATCTCACAAGAGTCCTTATGGATGGCGGTAGCAGCCTGAACCTGCTTTACCAGGACACAGTTCGGAAAATGGGCATAGATCCCTCGAGGATTAAGCCCACCAAAACGACCTTTAAAGGCGTCATACCAGGTGTAGAGGCCAATTGTACAGGCTCAGTCACACTTGAAGTGGTCTTCGGATCTCCAGATAACTTCCGAAGCGAGGAGTCAATCTTCGACATAGTCCCGCTCCGCAGTGTCTATCACGCACTGCTCGGGCGAGCCGCATTTGCAAAGTTCAATGCGGTACCGCACTAAGCTTACCTTAAGCTCAAGATGCCAGGCTCTCAAGGAGTAATCACGGTCAATGGAAACACCGAACGCTCCCTCCGAACGGAGGAGCACACGGCGGCCCTCGCAGCGGAAGTACAAAGCAGCCTCTCTAGGAAGTTCTCCAGCCCGGCCGTTAAAAGGCCGGACACCGTCAAGCGCGCCCGAAGTAACCTACAACAAGACCGCCTAGCATGTTTTGAGCAGGTGTAGCAATGCGGCCCCAACCCCAGCCCTCGCGAAATAGCAAAACCA
The DNA here is from genome assembly GCA_032464435.1 of Aegilops umbellulata. NCBI lineage: Eukaryota > Viridiplantae > Streptophyta > Magnoliopsida > Poales > Poaceae > Aegilops > Aegilops umbellulata. Next base: position 149,363,462 of record CP136058.1, on the reverse strand, counting down.
GCGCTTCGCGTACATAACTACGCTCTCAAAATACCATGGGCGCAGGGGAAGGGGCACCATCACGGCACGCCCAAAACACGGCTTAAACCGCACTAGGGGCTGCCGAATTCTTTCTTTATCTTCTCTTAATTTCAGGACTCCATACTTCGGACGACCTATTCGGCAATTCAACTGCTGCACAAACGATGCAAGAACCAGGGATGCAGACAAGCTATGCCGCATTATGGAACTACCAGGTGGTCTCTATCACGAGCAGTATACCTATTTTGCATACAATTCTGCGGCCTGCCCCTGGACCGAACATGTTAAATAGTCCAATTTTTTGCTTATCGCGCTATTTGTATCGTTCTGCTTCGATCGCAGCCCTTTTAAACAATGCATAGTCTTTATCTATTTTTCGCATTACCTTTTTTACAAATATATGTTCATTAATGACATGTTGCACCCGTACACTGTGGTACGACAAACACGCCAGGGGCTTCAGTACCCCTCAATATGGTGTGAGAAGTCCGAACACTTTCACAAGTGCGGCACCCCGAACTTATAGCATTATATGCATCGGCTCCGAATCATGTCTTGGGTCAATAGTTGGGTTTGCCCGGCTCCTATGTTTTGGTACCTTACGTTCCGCTATATCGGCTAAGGTAGCACTAGGAGAACTACTGCGATTGTGCCCCCGTTGAGCTGGGCTGAGCACCTCAGTCGAGAAAGCTAAAACTGACTGTCATGATGAAGCGAGAGACCGGTCGCTGTTCGAGAGGTTTTTCGAGTCCTAAAAGACTTATGCCGCTTAGAACGAGGAACCGGATTTGTCCGGCCAAGGCATGGATAGCGCCCCGAACTCGGTCTTCCGAATACTAGGGGCTTTGCCGAAATTTAAAATTGTAGAGTTCTATGGCTAAGTGAGAGTGTTCAAGCATTATAGTCCGATTGCCCTGTTCGTTGTGCTGAGCGCCTCCCTCGAAGAACCCAAACATGGGAAAAAGAGCGCTCAGGTTTATCCCGAACACCCCAGCACTAGTGGCATGGGGGCAGAAGCCGACGACTGGCCATCTCTCAATTTTTGATAAACGGCCGCACAGAAAGTAATATTTTAAATTCAACAAGCATTGCTTAGCGCAAATGAACAAGTTTTCAGCGCACAGGATAATACGAGCGAGTTCACTCAAAAATTACATCCTTGGTACATTCATCCGCCATAAGGCGGGCACCCTTCAGAACATCCTTATAATAGTTCTCGGGTTTGCGATGCTCCTTCCCCGGCGGTGGCCCGTCCTTCACAAGCTTCTCACCGTCCAGCTTGCCCCAGTGCACCTTAGCGCGGGCAAGGGCCCTCCGGGCACCTTCGATGCAGACGGAGCGCTTGATGACCTCGAGCCTTGGACAGGATTCCACCAGCCGCCGCACCAATCCGAAGTAGCTCCCAGGCAGGGCCTCTCCAGGCCACAGCCGAACTATGAGGCCCTTCATGGCCTGTTCAGCCGCCTTGTGGACCTCGATCAGCTTCTTCAGCTGGTCGCTCAAGGGCACAGGGTGTCCGGCCTCAGCGTACTTAGACCAGAACACCTTCTCCGTTGAACTGCCCTCCTCGACTCTGTAGAATGCGGCGGCATCAGATACGCTACGGGGAAGATCTGCGAACGCTCCTGGAGAGCTCCGGATTCGGGTAAGTAACAAGTAGCTTACTTTTGTATGTTTGCTTTGCATAAAGAATGCCTTACTCGCCGCTATCTTTTTTACCGCATCCAATTCCTGGAGGGCCTTCTGGGATTCGGCCTTGGCAGACTTGGCAGTCTCGATGGCCGCGGCGAGCTCGGACGCTCGCGTCTTCGAGTCAAGCTCCAAACTCTCATGCTTTTTCATGAGATCCAGAAGCTCTTGCTGCGCTTCGCCGACCTGTGCCTCAAATTTCTCACGCTCGGTGTGCTCTGAGGCCGCTCTCTTCTCGGCCTCAGACAGTGCCTGCTTGAGGGTAGCCACCTCAGTTGTGGCCCCTGCAATAAGCAGCATAATCCTGTCATTTTGGCAATTGCATCTTTTTTATATATTTTTTATATAAGGTATATCTTTCCTTCTTTCTCCTCGAGCTGCCGCCTGGCAAGGCCGAGCTCTTGCTCGGACCACTCGAGACCCTGTTTCAGGGTGCCTACCTCCGCAGTCAGTGCGGCGGTCGCAAGCAGCCAAGCCCGCATACACATATTGACTCATTTTTTATTAGACTCCTGCGAAATTTATTAGATCCTCTATTCGGCTTTTCTTTCCGAACGCCAAACAGAGCATCAGGGGCTATTGTCTATGCGGTAATACTTCTACATATTTTTTACTTACCTCGAAGCCTGTTAGAAGGCTAGCACAAGCTTCAGTCAGTCCGCTCTTGGCGGACTGAACCTTCTGGAGCACCGTACTCATAATAGTACGGTGCTCCTCGTCGATGAAGGCGCCGTTAAGCACCTCCAGCAGATTGTCCGGCACCTTCGGTTGGACGGAGGCCGCCGGCTCAGAAGGCTTGATCCTCTTGGAAGGAGTTCACCTACCGCGGTCCGGAACCATTGAGGATTCCGGCGCGGTGTCCGGCTCAAAGCCGGACTTGGAGCCCTGGGGGGGTCTTGTCCCCTTTACTCCTGGAGTCCGGGAGGTCGCCTCGCGGCTCTTCCAGGACCACCTCCTCTTGGCCTCAAGCTTGTCGCAACGCCACTTCGGCACCGTCCGCAGTGCGGGGGGAGGCAGCAGGCGGAACTGAATTCACGTCTGATGAATCCAGGGAGCCGCTCGACGACTCGTCGAGCCCGGCCTTGGGCGGACTGCATAATTATATTTGACATAAGGAAAAGCTGTGCAACAAAGTAGTGCTATGAGTTACTCTAGTGTCCGAATACTTATGATCCCGTCGGGCGCCTGGCCCTTCACGGCCACTCCTCTTCGCCCTCATCAGCGTCGAAGGAGTAGTCCAGAGCAAGGGTCTTCCCCTTCTTGGACCCTTCGGCCTCCCCTGTTGGGGCGGCCTTCCTCTTCTTTCCTCCCCCCGCTGGAGGGGGAGAGGTTTCTTCTTCCTCCTCCTCGTTTTCACGGGATGAGCGCGTCTCGGATTTGTCGGATGAAGAATCCGACACCTCCTGGCGTCGGGAACTCTTTTGAGTCCCCGTGGCCCTCTTCTTGGCCTTCTTCTCCGGTACCACGTAAGGTGCCGGAGCCAGCAGCTTCGCTAAGCGAGCGTCGGCTGGATGTTCGGGCAAAGGGGACGAACAGTCGATCTGTACGGACTTCGCCAGCCAATCCTATCAAAGGAAAGGGAGTTTAGATCCCGCGTAGAGTCAAACTATGGAAAACCAACATCCTGTAAAAGGTAAAAATAGCTTACCGCACTAGCAGGAAGCTGCGTGCTGAATCCGCGATCCTCGAAAGCGGATGCGGGAGCCTCGACGCCTTTGAATAGCACCTTCCAGGCGTCTTCGTACGTTGTGTCGAAGAGCCTGCTCAGGGTTAGATGCTACGTCGGGTCGAACTCCCACAAATTGAAGCCCCGTTGCTGACATGGGAGGATCCGGCGGACGAGCATAACCTGGACTACGTTAACAAGCTTAAGCTGCTTGTTCACCAAGGTTTGGATGCATTTTTGCAGTCCGGTTACCTCTCCTTTATTGCCCCACGACAGGCCCGTCTCTTTCCAAGACGTGAGCCGCTTAGGGGGTCTGGACCGGAACTCAGGGGCTGCGACCCATCTGGGATCGCGCGGCTCGGTGACGTAAAACCACCCCGATTGCCACCCCTTCAGGGTCTCCACAAAGGAGCCCTCGAGCCATAGGACGTTCGCTATCTTGCCCTCCATGGCACCTCCGCACTCTGCCTTGTTGCCACGCACCACCTTGGGCTTGACATTGAAAGTCTTGAGCCACAGGCCGAAATGGGGGCTGACGCAGAGGAAAGCCTCACATACGGCGATAAACGCCGAGATGTTGAGGACGAAGTTCGGGGCCAGATCATGGAAATCTATGCCATAGTAGAACATGAGACCCTGGACGAACGGGTGGAGAGGAAAGCCCAGTCCGCGGAGGAAATGGGGAAGGAATACTACCCTCTCATGGGGCCTTGGGGCGGGGAGGAGCTGCCCCTCTTCAGGAAGCCGGTGCGCGATGTCGTTGGACAAGTATCCAGCCTTCCTTAGCTTTTTGATATGGCCCTCCGTGACGGAGGAGACCATCCACTTGCCTCCCACTCCGGTCATGGCTGGAGAAGGTCGAGGTGGGAAGTGCGGACTTGGGCGCTGGAGCTCGGGTACGCAAGAGATGGATAACAAGAGGAGGAAGAAGGCGTAGGTAAAAAGGTGGATCCTTATCCCCTTATATGGGCGGATGCGGCTATGCGTCCCCACCAACCTGGTAAAACTCGCTTATCTCCCAGGCGCCGTGATAAATGGCGCAGTTGGGTTACCCATGTCCGTATTGATGAGAATCCCGTGAATGGGGGACACGATCTCTTCTTTGACAAGACGTGCCAAGGAAACCGCCTCGCAAAATGCGCTGAGGTGGGGAATTAAAAACGATTCGAATAAAGGCCTGGCCGTAGTGTGATGTCATGCTACGAAGTACGTCAGCAGATTAGATTTGTGTTAATATTATTCTCTCTATGGCAATATGTGGAAACTTATTTTGCAGAGCAGGACACTACCCTTAGTGTTTACAAACTTTTATGAAGAACTCGAAGGAGGAACCCGCCTTGCAATGCCGAAGACAATCTACGCGCCAGACTCGTCGTCATTGAAGCCTGGTTCAGGGGCTACTGAGGGAGTCCTGGATTAGGGGGTGTCCGGATGGCCGGACTATACCTTCAGCCGGACTCCTGGACTATGAAGATACAAGATTGAAGACTTCGTCCCGTGTCCGGATGGGACTTTCCTTGGTGTGGAAGGCAAGCTTGGCGATGCGGATATTCAGATCTCCCACCATTGTAACCGACTTTGTGTAACCCTAACCCTCTTCGGTGCCTATATAAACCAGAGGGTTTTAGTCCGTAGGACATCTCCAACATACAACAATCATACCATAGGCTAGCTTCTAAGGTTTAGCCTCCTTGATCTCGTGGTAGATCTACTCTTGTACTACCCATATCGTCAATATTAATCAAGCAGGACGTAGGGTTTTACCTCCATCAAGAGGGACCGAACCTGGGTAAAACATTGTGTCCCTTGTCGCCTGTTACCATCCGCCTAGACGCACAGTTCGGGACCCCCTACCCGAGATCCGCCGGTTTTCACACCGACAATGCCTCCGGCGGTGTACCGGGATATGCAATGAATCAAGAGCGACATGTATGAAAGAATTATGAACGGTGACTTTGCCATAAATACAATTTCAACTACATGATCATGCAAAGCAATATGACAATGATGGAGTATGTCATGATAAATGAAACGGTGGAAAGTTGCATGACAATATATCTCGGAATGGCTATGGAAATGCCATGATAGGTAGGTATGGTGGCTGTTTTGAGGAAGATATAACGAGGTTTATGTGTGAAAGAGCGTATCATATATGGGGTTTGGATGCACCGGCGAAGTTTGCACCAACGCTCATGGTGAGAAATTGCAATGCGCGGTACCGAAGAGGCTAGAAAATTGCGGAAAGTTAAGTGTCCATATAATCCATGGACTCACATTAGTCATAAAGAACTCATATGCTTATTGCAAAAATTTATTAGCCCTCGTAGCAAAGTACTACTACACATGCTCCTAGGGGAAGGGTTGGTAGGAGTTAACCATCGCGCGATCCCGACCGCCACACAAAGGAAGACAATCAACAAATACTTCATAGTCCGACTTTGTTACATAACGGTTCACCATACGTGCATGCTACGGGAATCACAAACTCCAACACATGTATTTTTCAATTCCACAATTACTCAACTAGCACAACTATGATATTACCACCTTTATATCTCTAAACAATTATCAAGCATGAATTTTCTCATGATATTAATTAAAGCAAATTGCCATGCTATTTTAAGACTCTCAAAATAGTATAAGTGAAGCATGAGAGATCAATAGTTTCTGTAAAATAAATCCACCACCGTGCTCTAAAAGATATAAGTGAAGCACTAGAGCAAAACTATATAACTCAAAAGATATAAGTGAAGCACATAGAGTATTCTAATAATTTCCGAATCATGTGTGTCTCTCTCAAAAGGTGCGTACAGCAAGGATGACTGTGGTAAACTAACAAACAATGACTCAAATAATACAAGACGCTCCAAGCAAAACACATATCATGTGGTGAATAAAAATATAGCTCCAAGTAAAGTTACCGATGGAAGTAGACGAAAAAGGGGATGCCTTTCGGGGCATCCCCAAGCTTCGGCTTTATGGTGTCCTTAGATTATCTTGGGGGGGCATCCCCAAGCTTAGGCTCTTGCCACTCCTTGTTCCATAATCCATCAAATCTTTCACCCAAAACTTGAAAACTTCACAACACAAAACTTAGCAGAAAATGTCGTGAGCTCCGTTAGCGAAATAAAACAAAAGACCACTTCCAGGTACTGTAATGAACTCATTATTTATTTATATTGGTGTTAAACCTACTGTATTCCAACTTCTCTATGGTTTATAAACTATTTTACTAGCCATAGATTCATCAAAATAAGCAAACAACACACGAAAAACAGAATATTTCAAAAACAGAACAGTCTGTACTAATCTGTAACTAACGCAAACTTCTGGAACTCCAAAAAATCAGCCAAAATAGGAAGACCTAGGCCATTTGTTTATTGATCAGAAGCAATTGGAATCAATATTTTATCACATTCTGGTGATTTTTAACAATAGTTTCGTGAACAGAAAGTTTCTGGAAATTTCTGCAAGATCAAATAACTATCATCCAAGAAGATCCTATAGGTTTAACTTGGCACAAACACTAATTAAAACATAAAAACACATCTAACCAGAGGCTATAACAAATATTTATTACTAAACAGAAGCAAAAAGAAAAAAAACTAAAAATAAAATTGGGTTGCCTCCCAACAAGCGCTATCGTTTAACGCCCCTAACTAGGCATAGATAATTTTAATGATGCTCATATGAAAGACAAGAATTGAAGCGCAAAGAGAGCATCATAAAACACGTGACAAACACATCTAAGTCTAACATACTTCCTATTCATAGGCATCTTATAGGAAAACAAATTATCATGGCAAGCAAAAAGTAGCATATGCAAGGAAGCGGGAAGAAACAATAGCAAACTCAACATAACGAGAGGTAATTTAGTAACATGAAATTTTCTACAACCATATTTTCTTCTCTCATAATAATTACATGTAGGATCATAAGAAAATTCAACAAAATAGCTATCACATAAAATATTTTCAACACGATCCACATGCATGCAAAGTTGACACTCTTCCAAAATAGTGGGATTAACATTAACTAAAGTCATGACCTCTCCAAACCCACTTTTATGAAAAATACCATAAGATTGAAAATTCTCCAAATATGTGGGATCTAAAGTTGACACTCTTACAAACCCACTTTCAATATTATTGCAAACATTATTATCAATCTCATATTCATCATGGGGCTTAAATAAATTTTCAAAATCATAAGAATAATCACCCCAATCATGATCATTGCAACAAGTAGTAGACATAGCAAAACTAGCATCCCCAAGCTTAGGGTTTTGCATATTATTAGCACAATTGACATCAATAGAATTTATATTAAAATCATTGCAATCATGCTTTTCATCGAAGGAACTACCAAGTATGGGTGCAATAGCAACGATCTCATGTTTAACGTAAGGAACTATAGCAAATTCATCTTCATAAATATTGGCATCATGGCCACAAGAATAGCAAGCATCATGTTCATCAGGGGATATTTCAATCAAATCATCGGAATCATCGTTATCTATAGATTCATGCGTATCATTATTTTCTTCCAAAGCAACGGTCATTCTCTCAATAAATTCTTTGACATAGACACTATCAGCATAATTTTCATAGCAATATTTAAGTATGTCAAAAAATTTAGATTCATAGAGAGTAATATCATACTTTTCAATCAAAGAAGCAACTTCATAAGCACCCTTGAAAGCAACAAATTCTTCAATTTGTTTGATATCATAGTAACTATAAACACCCTTTGCATAAGAAGATAAGATTTCATTTTCATTAAACTCGCAAAGGTAGGGAAGGTGTTTTTTAGGGTTCTTAGAGCAAGAAGTAAAATCACAAATTTCACAAAGATTCCAAGCATAACACAGAAATCTATTTATTTGATTCCATAAGAGTCTCCCTTTTTCAGACAAACGGTGACGCACAAAATGAACATGCTCATATAAAGTTTTCCCATCAACTAGGCTAGTTGGGGTTTCAGCACGAGCACATAAGGATCGAAGATGATCCAAGTAGAACACTTTTAAGAGGATCCATATCAATAGATTTTTAGCAAGCAAAGATGCAAGCAAATAGAAGCCACATTTTAACACAAGCAAACAATAGATCTAGCGAGAAAAAGGCAAACGAAAAAGAAGGCAAATAAAATGGCAAAGGTGAAGTGGGGGAGAGGAAAACGAGAGGCAAATGGCAAATAATGTAATGCGGGAGATAAGGGTTTGTGATGGGTGCTTGGTATGTTGACTTTTGCGTAGACCTCCCCGGCAAAGGCGCCAGAAATCCTTCTTGCTACCGCTTGAGCACTGCGTTGGTTTTCCCTTGAAGAGGAAAGGGTGATGCAGCAAAGTAGCGTAAGTATTTCCGTCAGTTTTTGAGAACCAAGGTATCAATCCAGTAGGAGGCTACGCGCGAGTCCCTTCCACCTACACAAACAAATAAATCCTCGCAACCAATGCGATAAGGGGTTGCCAATCCCTACACGGTCACTTACGAGAGTGAGATCTGATAGATACGATAGGATAATATTTTTGGTATTTTTATGATAAAGATGCAAAGTAAAATAAAAGCAAAGTAGAAAAGCAAAGGAAATAACTAAGTGTTGGAAGATTAATATGATGAAGATAGACCCAGGGCCATAGGTTTCACTAGTGGCTTCTCTCAAGAGCATAAGTACTTTACGGTGGGTGAACAAATTACTGTTGAGGAATTGACAGAATTGAGCAAAGTTATGAGAATATCTAGGTATGATCATGTATATAGGAATCACGTCCAAGACAAGTAGACCGACTCCTGCCTGCATTTACTACTATTACTCCACTCATTGACCGCTATCCGCATGCATCTAGAGTATTAAGTTCATAAAAACAGAGTAACGCCTTAAGCAAGATGACATGATGTAGAGGGATAAATTCGTGCAATATGATAAAAACCCCATCTTGTTATCCTCGATGGCAACAATACAATACGTGCCTTGTTGCCCGTACTGTCACTGGGAAAGGACACCGCAAGATTGAACCCAAAGCTAAGCACTTCTCCCATTGTAATAAAGATCAATCTAGTAGGCCAAACCAAACTGATAATTCGAAGAGACTTGCAAACATAACCAATCATACATAAATGAATTCAGAAGATTAAAATATTGTTCATAGATAAACTTGATCATAAACCCACAATTCATCGGTCTCAACAAACACACCACAAAAGAAGATTACATCGAATAGATCTCCACGAGAGAGGGGGAGAACATTGTATTGAGATCCAAAAAGAAAGAAGAAGCCATCTAGCTAATAACTATGGACCCGAAGGTCTGAGGTAAACTACTCACACTTCATCGGAGGGGCTATGGTGATGATGTAGAAGCCCTCCGTGATCGATGCCCCTTCAGGCGGAGCGCCGGAACAGGCCCCAAGATGGGATCTCATAGGTACAGAAGGTTGCGGCGGTGGAATTAGGTTTTTGGCTCCGTCTCTGATCGTTTGGAGGTACGTAGGTATATATAGGAGGAAAGAGTACGTCGGACAAGGGTGGAGGGCGCGCCCTGGGGGGTAGGCGCGCCCCCTACCTCGTGGCCTCCTCCTTTGTTTCTTGACATAGGGTCCAAGTCTCCTGGATCTTGTTCGTTCCAAAAATCATGTTACCCAAGGTTTCATTCCGTTTGGACTCCGTTTGATATTCTTTTTCTGCGAAACTCTGAAATAGGCAAAAAACAACAATTATGGGCTGGGCCTCCGGTAATAGGTTAGTCCCAAAAATAATATAAAAGTGAATAATAAAGCCCAATAATGTCCAAAACAGAAGATAATATAGCATGGAGCAATCAAAAATTATAGATACGTTGGAGACGTATCAGGCAGCTCGCTGCGAAGACGACTTCAGCACCATGCAGCGCGTCGGCGCAAACACCATCGGGCGTGCCGGGCTGGCTACGCTTGCTAGGGAGCAACAAGGTTCCCATCCAGAATAGATCTCCGGATGACAGTGCACCTAGCCCCACGGTGGGCGCCAAATGTCGGGGGTATCGTGCGACATATGCCAAAGGATGGCTTATCATGGTGGGGGAGAGTAAGACGTCGCCGATGCGTGGAAACGGGATAAGGTGTAGACATGTACGCCGATGCATCTTACCCAGGTTCGGGGCTCTCCTAGGGGATAACACCCCTAGTCCTGCTCTGCGGGGTCTCCGCAGGATCACTAAACCAACAATGGTGGCTACAAGCTTGCTCCTTGAGCTGTTTCTTTCTTTAGAGGGGGAAGAAGAACAAGGCTGGCCCTAGCTTCACTCTCTCCATGTGTGTGTGTAGTCTCTATGAGGCTGAACCCCTTGCATGGGTGCCCTCGGGGGTTTATATAGGCCTACCCCCGAGGGGAGGTAATCTGGCCGGGTGTAGGACCCGGCTGTCAGTGTCTACGGTCGTCGGCTTCTCCTCCGGCCGCTGGGGCCCGTCGCCTGGTGGGTCCCGCCGGCTGTCACGTCCTTCACCGGCAAGCCGCGCCCGCCGCTTGCTGGTCCTGCCGGCTGCTAAGTACTGTGGCCAGGCCACTGATAATGCATGCTTTGTTGGGAAGAGCATGGCTACAGTGCCGCCACCTGGTCAGTGTTCACTGTAGCCACTCCCCGTCTCTTTTGATTAATGGCGCACAGACTCCGAGGTAGGGGGAGGGCCACCTGCCGGGAGTCGGCCTCCCTCGTGTCAATTGGTCAGGGCTCGCCGCCTTCTGGCTTCTCACAGATAGGTAGGGACCACCGCCTGCGGGCCGTACCGGCAGCCCGTGGTGGGAGCATGGCCTCCTCTGCCATGGATGATGTCATGGGCTGCATGGCAAAAGTGCCGCGTCGGGTGAGGGATGTCTTCCCAGTACGATGCATTGTGGCCAAACTCCGCCTTGGATTCGGGGGTGGCAGTGTGTACTATAGCCACGCCATGTCTCGTCATTATAATGTGGTGCAAAGTTCAAGGGAGCGGAGGGGGGCTGCTAGGAGCCGTCCTCTCTGGAGGCCGCCTACTAGGAGTCGGCCCACCTCATGGTTGTCTTCTAGGGACTGCCGCCCTCTAGAAGCCGGCCGCTGGGCCAGCCGGCCCTGAGAAGGCGGCTCTTCATCTTCGAGGCTTGAGGGGCGCAGCCAGCCCCGATGTCTTGAATCGCCATGGGGACCAAATGAGGCTACCCGTGGTCATTTACTCCGACACCTGTTGTTTTTGGTAAAATTGGAGATCATTGCTATCATAGTTTATGTGATATGGGTGCTAGTGTAAGTGCTATTTTGTTTTCTCTAATATCAAGAAGTTATGAATGGCATTGCACCCTATAGAGATTGAGGATATTGATGTCAGCATTAAGCTTGCAAATAGAGATACCATTTCACCACTCGGGATTTTTAAAGATGTTGAAGTATTGTGTGGTAAGATCAAATACCCTACTAATTTCTTAGTACTTGGATCACAACAAGATAATTTTTTCCCCATTATATTCGATAGACCTTTCTTGAATATGGTTAATGCTAAGATTGAGTGTGTTAAAGACGAGGTTAGAGTTAAGTTTGGTGATGTATATCATGAGTTTAATATCTCCAAGCTTAGTAAACAACCACATGAGAAAGAAATGTCTAGTAAATATGAAATCATTGGTCTTGCTTCTATCTTTGTACCTCCTACTAATCCATTAGAACAGTATTTGCTAGACCATGAAAATGATATGCATATGAATGAAAGAAATGAAATAGATGAGATATTCTTTTAAAAAGCACCTACCCTAAAGCATAATTTGCCCATTGAAACACTGGGAGATCCTCTCCCACCTAAGAGTGACCATGTATTCGAACAAAAGAAATTGGCTGATACACTGAAACATGCTTATGTTGATGAAAAGAAGATATATACTATTATTATAAATCCTAACCTTGTAGATCATGAAGAAAAGAGATTACTTAAAACTCTAAGGAAGCACCATGCTACAATTGGATATACTATTGATGATCTTAAGGGCATTATTTCCACTTTATGTCAACACGAGAATAATATGGAGCTTGATTCTAAACCAGTTGTGATCATCAACATCGTCTGAATCCCAAAATAAAGGATCTAGTAAGAACTGAAATACAAAAGTTTCTGGAAGCAGGTATAATTTATTCTATAGTTGATAGTAGATGGGTAAGTTATGTTCATTGTGTCCCTAAAAAAGGAGGCATTACTGTTGTGCCTAATGATAAAAGTAAACTTATCCCACAATGAATTATAACTGGTTATAGGATGGTAATTGATTTTAGAAAGTTGAATAAAGCGACTAGAACAGATCATTATCCTTTGCCTTTTATTGGTCAAATTTTAGAAAGATTGTCTAAGCATACACATTTTTGCTTCCTAGATGGATATTTTGGTTTCTCTCAAATACCTGTATCACAACAAGATCAAGAGAAAACCACCTTTACTTGTCCTTATGGAACTTATGCTTATGGCTGCATGCCTTTGGTTTATGTAATACACATTCTACCTTTAAAAGATGTATGCTGCTATATTCTCTGATGTTTTTGAAAATATCGTTGAGGTATTCATGGATGATTTTTCCATTTACGGAACTTCTTTCGATGAGTTCTTAAGCAACATTGACCGAGTTTTGTAGAGTTGTGAAGGGACTAATCTTGTCTTGAACTGGGAGAAGTGCCACTTCATGGTGAACGAAGGTATAGTCCTTGGGCATAAAATTTCTAAAAGAGGTATTGAGGTAGATAAAGCTAAAGTTGATGCAATCACTACCGTAGGATGCTGCTAACGCAACACTACGATCAGAGACCCTTTGACGAAACTGTGTGTGATGCATTAATCACAAACGGGGACGTAAAAAAACCATCAAAAATGGTGCAAAATGTTTCCGATGGCGGAGCCATCAAACACGGTTCAGATTTTAGTTGCGTGTGCGATTTAGGGCACACGGTTAACCCGTTCGAACTGTTTGCGATGAGGCAGAACAACAGAAACAGGCAGCCATATCAACATGTGCACGATATACGGCATACAGTTTGCTCCGATGAACTGTTTGCTATTAGGGAGTGCAACAGAAACGGTTAGCCAGATCAAGGTGTGTGTGATATAGGGCATACGGTTCACTCGGACGAACTGTTTTCGATTAGCCAACACAACAGAAATGGTTCAACTTAACAAGATGTGTGTGATACGTGGCAAACAGCCGACTCGGATGAATTGTTTGTGATGAGAAATTACAACACAAGCGGTTAATACAGTTAGTTCATGTGGGATTCTGTGTGTACAAAAAACTTTGAAGAATAAAAACTAGTTGTTTGCGGTGGCTAGGAGTATCACACATGATGCGTCTGCGAGTACTCATGTGCGATGATTAGTAAGTTACACACATACGTTTCCTTATGTTAACACTTGTGTGATAAATAACACGTGGCACCGGATATGGTATTCGGGTTGTGTGTGTGCTCCACTTAGTCTGCCCGCGCTCCAGCGAATGCTTCCTGTGCTCCAGTGAATGCTTCCCGCGCTCCACACGGGTGAATTGTAAAATACATGTCTCTTCCCTCACCAGTTTCCCGCCACCAGCTAACGGCTTGCTGCATATAACCCAGGCGGCAACGCACCGCCGCGACACTCTACGCAGATCTAGTCCTCACCCATCTACCATTAGTTATTCCAAGCATGCCAGGCAACGACCAAAGCTTCGATGTCGACGCCTACCTGCGTTCCATCTTCGGCGAGGAGAACGAGTTGGAGTAGGTCGGGGAGCAAGAGCTTCATCGGCCGGCGCAGGCACCATGGCCAATCGGCAGTGATATCAGTGTGACAGTCCTTGGGAGCACAATTGACATATTGCAGAGGAGGTCTGATGATCATATTGCATAGGAGGTGTGATCATCAGTTTGCCATCCACTGTGCAAAAGATCCAGAGCTGCTCGGTGGCATGTTCGATGACCCACCCGAAGAGCCGTCGTCACTAGTGCTCAACGAGAGCCTGATGCCCCGCAAGGAATGGGCAAAGGACCTCTGCGATTAAGTCAAGACACGAGCAGCATGCAGCTTCATCTTTGCCCGCGGCGGCCGTGTCAACCTCGATCCCGATGATGTGGTGGCTAGGCTCGAGTGTGTCTTTGGCGGAGTTGACGTCCCCGATGAAGTAAAACATCGCCAACGTGATATCTTGAGGATGCAGGTGATGGACGGAATTTGCTACCAGGACAGAGACATGGAAATGAAGCGGTTCCGCAGAGTTGTCATGGGCACGATTGCACGCTGTCAAGCTCTTCTAGAAGAGGGCCAGCAGCCCCAAGAGCATCCCAGCACCAGCAGCTCCGTAGGCGGAGGCCGGTGGGGACACTTGGAGTGAACAGCCGTAAGGGTGCTATGTTGATCATGGAGTCCGAGAAGACCAACGTTGGAAGGCCGCCAACTCATCCTTTTAGCTTATATTTCATTATAATTGTATGCATATGTAGGTCGTGAGTGTTCTCAGCCTTGCCGCATGTGGCATTTTAAATTATCCTGAATATGCAAGACAATTATTAAGAATTATTAACCGTTGTCATTGAAAATTTGCTTCAACGGCGAGTAGAGCGTGCGCAGGGACGCTAGAGCGGAGCGCGCCGTGGCCGCCTCAATGGCGAGAAAAACGCGTGGACCGACATGAGCAGAGCGCGCTGCGGCCGCCTCAACGGCGAGCAACCACGTGGTCAACCTTATGCCATCAATAATTTTTGACCTTGTTTCTTGTCACATTGCAGATTACAATGGAATAAATAATTGCAAATCTATTCACACCTATCAAACTAATATGTGTTCACACTTAGCACCGGGCTATAAAGACTACCCACTCGAAAATTACTTCACAGTTCCTCTCCTTATCACCCACAAAACTGGTCTTTCCTGTCAAGTCGTTCCGCCATGACCGGTAGGAGGAGTTTAGGGTGGACATATAACCAGGCAGCAAAGACCAAGGCCGCGGAAGCACTAGAGATGTCCCACCGTGAAGCCGCAACCACAGAAGAGATATCCCGGTGCACCGAGCGGGCTCTCATGGGCACGCGAGGGCTCTCACAAGCGCATTTGTGGCGTCGTCCATTGTGACGAGCCAGAGTTCCTGAAGTCCTTCACCGGTGACGACGACATTCTCGCTGGCATCACTACGCAGCAGGAGCTGGTCGACGACTTGATGAAGCTGCTCAAGATCAGCGATGCCTCGGTTTACAAGGCGACCGGCCTCATTGAGCAACTCATGGGTGATAATGCGAAGCTCCTCAAGTTGCTCGCTGAGAAGGAGGAGGAGGCCGCTGGCTGGAAGATGTTGCATGAGCAGAGCAGTGCCTCGGAGATGACGCTGAAAGCGGTCTTCGAGAAACAGATGGGTGGCTTGAGGAAGCCCCGGATCAAGTGCGAGCAGGATTTGGAGGAATTCGTGGCTGCTTTCAAGCAAAGTTGTGAGGAACTGAAGAAGGAGCTGGAGGATTTCGTCGCCCGGCAATCCATCGACGAGTAGAGACAGTAGCAACCCATATCATTGTCTGCAATTTCCTTCTTCTCTTGCCCACGTGTCTTCGAGGCTTTGCCTCATGTGGCATTTTAAATTATCCGGAATATGTAAGACAATTATTATCTGCGCCATTGCAAATTTGTCGCCGTATTATCCATTGCCATTTTATTTGTGGTTGTATTATTCGTTGCCCTATGTGGAAATTTAAATTAGGGCAGAATACAAGTTGAAAACACGAACAAAGCAAATGCTGCCATGGGATCACAAGCAAACACCCTCTATCCAGGTGCTTTAATTAACCAATTAATGGACAAGTTGTGAGCGAGGCGGACGGCGGTTGGTGCATGGAAGTCAAAGAGCTCGCTTCCTGGTGAGCATGGGCGGCCTTGCTCCTCGCATGTGTCCCGTCGAGCCTGCGAGGTGGAGAGGATGCATGCATCCCCTCGAGCCTGCGCGCGGACTGCTTGCACGCGTCCCGTCGAGCCTACACGGCGGACTTCTCACGCTCGTCCCGTCTAATCAAAAGTTGCACGCACGCCACCGAGTATGGTTAAATTTCGACACGATTAATATAATACAATCATTTGCAATATTAACGTGTCAGCTTTTTGTTTCAAAAAGGACTTCGTTGGCTACTAATGTGTGTGCCTCTTCTCAAACTGGACGATTTTTTTACCATGGCATATATGTGCCATGTCATGAAACCATGCCAAGTTTCATGTTTTTTGGGTGACTTTTTGATTTACTGGGATTAAAAAACCGAGATTCTCAATGTTTCAGGACGATGACAAGTTTGTAATTCATTCACATTCCTTAAATGAGACCTAAACATGCACCCAATGACACATGTATGATTTACCACCCATTTTGCTTCACTGGAGCATGTGCTTGTAGTTCAAATTTGAATTATGGACTACATTAAATGCGTAGAAAACTTAGTAATTAGTAATATATACAATGGCCAAATGAACCCTGAACAATTTCAAATTTTAGCCCAACACTCCTGTCATTGTATGTTGCCTATAGAAAACAAAGTTCATGGCGAGAAGAGGCATCGATTATCGTTTCGCCCACAAGAGGGGCATGTTTCCCTACTAGAACCACGAGGGTTGCGACAGGCTCCGGTTTGTAAGAGGCTTGTAATTTAGCTGCCCAAATTGGACAATTATATGTACCATATAGTGATACCATGCCAAGTTTCATGATTTCCTAGTGAGTTTTGGATTTACAGAGATTTAAAAACTAAGATTTGCAATGGTTGTGGCCAAGCCAGGACGGCGAGACGGTCCAATTTGTTCCCATTCGTTTCACGGGACCTAAACACGCACCCCAAGGAAACATGTACGTTTTTTCTAGCCATTTTGGTGCACTGGAGCATGTATTTGTAGTTCGGATTTGTATTATGGACATTAAATGCCTAGAAAACTCAATTGATGAATGAAAAAGGTCAAACGAACCCTGAATAATTTGAAAGTTCAACGCGAATCTCCCGTTGTTCCATGTTGCATGTAGAAGAAAATACGAGGCTGGAAGAGGGAGCGATTATCGTTTGGCCCACAAGGGGACACGTTTCCCTATCGCAACCACGAGGGTTCTTGTGACAGGCTCCGGTTTGTAAGAGGTTTGTAATAAAGCTTGGCCCAAATTGGCAATGTTCGTACCATGACTGATATGTGCCATGATGTGACACCATGCCACCTTTGATGACTTTCTAGTGAGTTTTGGATTTATGGGGATTTAAAAACCGAGATACGAAATATTTGAGGATGAGCCAAGACACTGGTATGGTTGTAATTTGTTCCCATTCCTGGCATGGGACCTAAACATGCACCCAAGGACACATCTATATTTTTTCTAGCCATTTTGGTGAACTGGAGCATGTATTTGTAGTTTAGATTTGAATTATGGACATTAAATGCCTAGGAAACTCAATTAGTGTATAAAAAGGCCAAACGAACCCTGAATAAGTTGAAATTTCAGCACGAATATCATGTCGTTCCATGTTGCCCGCGGAATAAAATACAAGGCGAAAAGAGGCACTGAATATGTTTCGCCCACAAGGGGAACACGTTTCCCTATCGGAACCATGAGGCTTCTTTGAGAGAAGCTCTGGTTTGTAAGAGGTTTGTAATAAAGCTTGACCCAAATTGGACAATGTTTTTACTACGACATATATGTGCCATGACATGACAGCATGCCACCTTTGATGACTCTCTGGTGAGTTTAGGATTTATGGGGATTTAAAAACCGAGATTCCAAATGTTTGAGGACGAGCCAGGACGCGGGTACGGTTGTAATTCGTTCCCATTCCTGGCATGGGAACTAAACATGCACCCAAGGACACATGTATAAATTTTCTAGCCATTTTTGTGAACTGGAGCATGTATTTGAAGTTCAGACTTGAATTATGGACATTAAATGCCTAGGAAACTCAATTAGTGTATAAAAAGGCCAAACGATCCATGAATAAGTTTAAATTTCAGCATGGATATCCTGTCATTCCATGTTGCCCGTAGAAGAAAATACAAGGTGAAAAGAGGCAGTGATTACGTTTCGCCCACAAGGGGGACACTTTTCCCTATCGGAACCACGAGGCTTCTTTGAGAGAAGCTCCGGTTTGTAAGAGGCTTGTAATAAAACTTGCGCCAAAATGGACGAAAAAAAATTCCTCGACAAAGATGTGCCACGTCGTAACACCATGCCAAAATTCACGATTTTCGGGTTAGTTTTGGATTACGGGGATTTAAAAACCAACATTCTTCTCCCGAAATGTTTTGAAATAGCACACGGTTCACTCACGGAAGTCGTGTGCCAACCAAACCGTGGCTGATGCCCCCCTCCCACCTGCTGCGTGCGCGATCTGAGTCATGCGTTCTGATTGGCCAGAACCCAAACCCCATAGATCGTACGTGTGCACGTTGGATGCTCCTAGATCAAACGGCAACCCTGAGCCCTTTCAACAGCACATGCAACACATGGGTAAGCACTGTGTGCATGCATCGTGTTGCTCATGCTACCTTCTCTACTAGGTTTTCTAAACAGGCTACCGGTTCTCACTACTCCTCTCATCGGTTTCCCGCCTCTTCTCCCATCGTTTTCCTGCTACCAGTGTCAGTGCTCATTAAAGGCTAGCAGCGACACACCGGCCATGTAAATATACCACATAGTTTCTAAAAGCACAAATGTGTGTGATAGGAGGGAGTAGGTCCCATAGGGTGACCAGCGTGAAACGCCTTAATGGCAAGGAGGCAATTCTTATCAGCAAGGGGCGACTTCGCATCCGTTAGCCTAGTCGAATAGAACGCAGAAGTTAAGCGTGCTTAGGCTAGAGTAGTCCAAGGATGGGTGACCCGGTGGGAAGTTGCATATTTCAAGCTTCATTTAAATGCCATGACACGGTCATTATAGAGATATATTATATCTCTATAGTGACCTATCATGGCAATTATATAAACCTTGGGATCCTTGTTTTGCTAATTTGTAGACTATGTTTTTATGGGTTATTTTTTGCTCTAAAAAATTAAAGAATGATTGGCTTGACCTGTCATGGCAATTATATAAACCTTCTTCAGGTTGCATGCAGAGTATAGGGGGCAGGGTGTTCTTTTCGAGCATGTCTCCCTCGTGCGGCTTATAGACGCGACACATATCTGTGGGCTCCCCGAGGTACATATACTATCCTTTACCGACAATTAGGGGTGCCCACACAATCTATCCTTTTGACCCAACAATGAGAAGGGTTTGACCATGATGGTTTCCTATTGATACTAGTAAGGTACACGTGCATTGCGCGCATGAAATTTGGTAACCAAATTATGAATAAACACCACACTATAACATGTAAGCTTTGAGTCATATATGCATGATGTAGATGTTCGTTTAATTCTTATAGTTCATCTCATCCAAAATCAGTTAGTTTTATAATAAAAAATATATTTTAAGATTCATGGAATTATCCATTGTAAAGCATAAAGTAAAAACAAAAAGTGACAATTCATTTAGAAAAAAAGTTTGGGCAATTAAGATATGGAAGATTCTAGAGAACAAAGGAGAAGTGCTTGTGTTTTGAGGTTTGTGCATTATGCTTAAGTTCAACCATGGAGTCTTCTAGATTGTACATGTGGCAGAATCTGGTGGAATGTAGATGATATCCAACGGCTAGTAGTGCTCGGATTTTCCATATATGTACCGTCGGATTGGCTTCATCCAACGACCAACTTTCAAAGTTATTCTCACACTATATAGGGGTATAGATATATATATGTGTCACATGCTAGAGCAAATAAAGTTTGAGCGCATGCGTGGGACTACCCCCCTGCCCCGCCACTGCCTCGAAGTTGGGAAACTGACATCGTACGTATTGAACCAGGCTTGGAGTCGGGTACGGTGTTCGGTTTGTAATGTAGTTGGTGGCCCATCGAAGTTGTGCATTTGGGATTTAAACACATCACACACCATCGTACCCATACATATTTTCGGGTCGCATGCAGTGTATACGGGGTCTTCTGATCTACCACGTCTCCATTGTGTGGTTTTTTATTATGACACGCATATCTGTGGGCTCTCTGAGTGTATATATATCATCCCTTTGACCGATAATGAGGGTATGTGTTGGCCATGAATGGATTCCTCCTAGTTCATGTTAGGGCCGGTCACCGTCACATGTCACTCAACCAAAGCTCGAGCTCATGCATTCTCAGGATTCCCACCCACATGCTCGGATTGCTGGGTTTGACCTACATCATACCATGTGTATCTCGTCCTTAACTACCTTGCCTTCATGGTTGTTGTTTGTATCGACAGGTAGGCACCACATATAAATTGTACATTATTCTATATTGAAAACACACATCACCCCTTCCCATGGTACATTATTTTGGGCCACATGCAAGAGGTGCTGGTTTTGTGGTCCCTCTCGTGGATTTTTATGATGGTTCAATCTATTGGCCCAAGCGGTTTATCGACAACAACACCTGTCGTTTGACCAAACGATAGATTTATTGGTCCGTCTTATGGTAGCTCATGGCGACATGCATGTATGACCAAAGTATCGATCATTACGTGCATCCGCCCCGCTGACACGATGTGGGAAGTGGTGGGCCAAGCATCCTAGCTAGGTACGACATTATGTCATCATATATATATATATATATATATATAGAGAGAGAGAGAGAGAGAGTAGCACTATTCTGATCATGGGATCAAAATAACTATTTGGATCACGGCTGGCCCTATAAGGAGCCGCAGAGATGCTCCCGAACTCAGAAAATTCCACCGAACAGAAAAAGAAAAAATTCACCACCACCCCCGCTTACCTTATCCACACTCCCGCATCCCCATTCTCCCGCGGATCCTCCCCACCGCCGACGCACTTCCATCTCCCCCAGCCGCCGCTACCGCGTTTCCTCTCTAGCCGCTGTCGTGGTTCCTCCGCCGCCACTTCCCTTCGCCCACCTTCCCCGCAACCTCTCTCAACCCTCCCAATAACCCGCCAGCCAACCTCCGGCTTCCGCCCACCCGCCGGCTTGCCGCCGCCCCCATCTCCTAAGGGGGCGCCGCCGCCCCTGCCTCGTCCCGACGCGAGGCCGCCCCGCTTCCTCCTGGCGTGCCGCCGCCCCAACTGCTTCCGGTTCGAGGCCACTGCACCACCTTCTTCTGGCGCGTGGCACCCGGTCCAGACGCGCTCCACCCGCCCACCCGGTCCCCGCGCTCCTCCCGCCGGCTCCCTTCGGTCCAAACGCGCCTCCCACTGCCGCCCGAGGCCACCGAGCCCCACCCCGTAGCCATGCTCGACCCCCGTCCCTGCCGCGCCCGTCGGCGAGGTTAACGGTGAGATCCCTCCATGTCCTCTATACTCCAACTCCTTAATTTTCCTTGGATTTGATCTTAAAGAATGGGGCAGTAGCTCCGGTGGCTTCTCTTCAGTCCATGAACAAGGTTGCTCAATGGCACGCACGAGCTGGGGAGGCTGCAGTTTGGCGGCGCGTACACAAAGTTCGTCGTTGGCCTGTGGCATCATCCTGCTGGTCAGCGACCAACGGAGCTGGCCTGAGGCGTGGTCTTGCTCGCCGGTGCTAGGCGCAGCTCGGCTGGAAGGAAGAAGGAGCCTGTGAAGTACGGCCGTTGAGCCTATGCAGTCCGACGGCGCATGTGTGCTTGTGTCCTGTTCACGGGCGTAGCGTGTGTGATGGTTGTGTCCACACGACAGCAACATGCGGTGTTAAGAGAAACCAAGCTAGAAGCAGAAGGCAATGCCTTTATACGCGTGTGCACGCAAGAAAGACACAGAGAAGTTCAGGCAATGTGATGATGCAGGAGCGGCAGCATCAATGGCAACTCGAGTAAATTTCTCATGGTCATTCGAATAAAAAATGGCAGCGACTTCGCGGTGGCCGGCGTCTAGAATGCATGGTCAAAACTAAAGTCTGTGTGTTGCTAGGTACATTCGGACTAATACATTTACACTTTCCTTCAGGAAGATATTTGTAAGTCTGAACATGGTGTTCCTTTCTCTTGAGTGTTGAACTGTACATGCACTGGACGACACTTTGATTTTTATTTGAGTGTTGCTATACACACGACATGCACTGGACGATTTGTGCACGATCATACTAATCCAACTGTACATGCGGTAGACAAAGTGGAGACCGTTCCGGCTGTGATGTATCGACTGCTTAGTAGTTCCGTTTTTATTTCCAAGTATTCAGTTTTTAGATGTTCTACTACAGTCTGAACAAAATCTGATACTATTTACCCGCTGATCCTTTTTACAGTCCTTGATCAGCAATCACAATTTAATTTTTACTATTTCTACATTACACAAAAAAATAGAGCATAGAAGCTCAAAATTTGAAGCAAAAAAACAAGCATTTCTTGAAGACAAAAAAAATGTGAATGCGAAGTTCATATTCTCTGCCGCAGATAGTTCAAAATATTCGCTTACGGCAAAACACACACCTTGGCTATCCAAAAAGTAAAGAGGCAAACACGCAAAAAAATCATGAAGCTCAAATTTTAAAAATAGAGAAGTCTGGAGTTAATTAAAGAAAGAAAGAAAAATCTTTGTTTCTAAAAAATAAAATAAAATTTTTAGATTTAAATAGCAGAGCAGTTTGATGTTTAGTAAACCATTCCCAGCAAAAATAAAAACTAAGAAGTTCAATTTTAAATAATAGAATAGTTCGGTGTATATTAAAAACTCAGATTTTCTCGTTACTAAAAGAATAAAACCAAGAGATCAATGTATATAAAAACTTACTTTTTCCTAATTACTAAAGAATAAACACAAAGAACTTCAATTTATAACAGTAGAGTGGTTTAATCTTTTTTACAAAACTCATATTTCTCCCGTTACTAAAGAATAAGCCAAGAAGTTCAATCAAAAATAACTTAGTAGTTCAAAATATATATACCAACAAGAAAATAAGCGTCACCTAGATAATATTAACTCTAGAAGTTTAAATTTAATACATTGGAGAGTTCAAAGAAAATGTTATTGGTGTAAAATAATTTCTCATGGATTTTTCTTGTTCTTGAAAAAATATAACTAAAAAGTTCAAATTAAAATAACTCCAATTTTCACATTTCTAAAAATACACAATGAAGTTCAAAGAAAAGGTAGAGCAATTCAATGTCTATTAGAAACTCAGATATTTTCACGTAACCGAGAGAAGTTTAGATTGATAACTGTGAGAAGGTCACGTAGTACACGGTATGCATTTTGTATTAAAAAAAGAATGGAAAAGCAAAGGCTGGAAGTTTTTCTTGCTAGAAGTTCAAGTGCTCGGCACGAGAAAATTCAAAAACTCGTGTGGGAGAGGTTGAACCAAAATTTGTCACAGAAGTTCAAGGTGAAAACAGTGGGAAGTTCAACTACTACACTGAATGCGTTTCAGATAAGAATATAAGAATAAAAACCAAGAAGCATAAAAGGTTTATTGAAAGAAGTTCAAGTACTCTCTCCGGGGAAGTTCAAAAATTCTTGCGAGAGAGGTTCGCCATATATTTCCATGTTCGAAAGCACAAAAAAAATTTAAAGTATAAGTCATGTTCCATGCTTGCCGGATCCCTCACCATGACCGCTCACCTCGTGCTGCTGGCGACCTGCGAAATCCTAAGCGGCGACCTGTACGAGGCCTAATGGCGAACTTCGTGCTTGAACCTTTATAAAACTAGAAGTTCAAATTAGAATAAAAGGAACAAGTAAAAAGTTTTTAAAAAAAGCCGTTTCTTAAAAAACTAGAAGTTCAAATTTAAGTAACGGAGCAGGAAAGTTGTGTGTTTTCAACAGCTTATTCATGTGCAACAGAAGTTCAAGTCAAACTAATGGGTTTTTACAGAGAAGATCAAATTGAAAACGGCCAGGAGTTCACGTGCTGCATGGTGTGTGTTTTCATATGAGAAAAAAGAATAAAAAGTTAAAGTATAAAAATTTCACTGCTAGAAGTTCAGGTGCTCAGCACGGGGAAGTTCAGAAACTTCTTGTGAGAGAGGCAATCAGCACTATATATCAGTTGTGCAACTCTGATGAACGGGTGAGAAATTACAAACAAAAACACATGGTAGAAGTTCAAGTGAAAACAGCGGGAAGTGCGATGATTATAGAAAACTTAGATTTTTCTCGTTATTAAAGAATGAAAAAAAGAAGTTCAAAAAATAAAACAACAAGAAGTTCAACTTTTAAAAATAGAGTGCTTCAAAATTTCATAAAAAGATTAAAGAAATAAAATCAAGAAGTCCATATTAAAAAGATGAAGAAGTTCGATGATTATAGAAAACTCAGATTTTCCTCATTATTAAAGATTGGAAACAAGAAAGTTCAAAAATAAAAAACAAGAAGTTCAACTTTAAAAAATAGAGCGCTTCAAAATTTTATAAAAAAAGGATTAAGAAATTCAGACAAATATTTATAAAAAACTCAGATATTTTCACGTAACCGAGAGAAGTATGATTCATAACTGCCAGAAGTTCACGTACTACACGGTGTGCATTTTGTATTAAAAAAAGAATAAAAAAGCAAACGCTAAAAGTTTGTTGTAATAAGTTCAAGTCCTTCGTCGGAGAAAGTTTAAAAAATTATTCTGAAAGAGATTTGTACAAAAGGAATATCATTTGTGTAAAACTGACGAATGGATGAGAAAATTACAAACGAAAAATACGTCACAGAAGTTCAACTGAAAATAGCAGGAAGTTCAACTACTACAGTGGATGAATTTCAGATGAAAAACTTGTAAAATCGTCGTGAGTATGAAAAAATGATCAACACGAGAAAGTTGCGTCTTCACAATAGCTTTCCATTGGTATATCACTTGCTCAATTCCGGTCAGTGGATGGAGAGCTACGGGCAAAAAAATCACGTGAAAAACATAGTGAAGTTCAGGTACACGCGCCGAGAAGTTCAGGTACTTCACGCGATGCATTTTCGAAGGATCTGTTTCGCAATAAAGGCAGAACGAATGATCCCGCCGTTTTTGAAATTACTTGAAAATAGCTGGGAATCAGAGAAAACAATCAACATGAAAAAGTTTCGCATTTTCCTTAGCTTTTCAACGGTATATTATTTGCCCCATTCCGATAAAGTTTGTGGAAATTACGGCGAAAATACATTTTTAACCATTTTCAAAACTGACTTAAAACAGTAAGGAATTGGGAGAAACAATATACACCAAAAAGTTTCGCATTTCCTCAAGCTTTCCAACGCCATATCATTTGCTACATTCGGACGTACGTCTAAAAAATTAGCTCGAAAATACACACTCGGTGTAACTTGGACCGTTTTATAAATCACTTTTAAACAGTTTAAAATTAGAAAAAACTTTCAACATGAAAAAGTAGTGCAATTTCATAACCTTTCCAACGCCATATCATTTGCCTCAATTGGATTAGCCGTTTAGAAATGACATCGAAAATACAGACACAGTTGTTCGGTTTGTGAAATTTTACGATTTTCAAACTACTCTTTAACCATAGGGAATTAAGGAAAACTTTTAACATGTGGAAGGAGCGATTTTGCAGTAGTTTTCCAACGTCATATTACTTTCCTCATTCCGATAAACGGTTTAAAAATGCGATCGAAATTACGATTCACGTTTTTTGTGTGAAGAAAAAACGGTTTTCAAAACTGCTCTTAACACTACTAGGAAAAGGGCTATAGATGGAATTGACACTAATGGCGCACCAGACATGTGGTGCGCCATTACTATATACTAATGGCGCACCATGTGTTGGTACGCCATTAGTGTCCAAATACTAATGGTGCACCACATCCACGGTGCGCCATTAGTAAAAATATTTTTTTATTTTTTTTTTCAAAACTACTAATGGCGCACCGTGTCATGGTGCGCCATTACTAGTTGAACTAGTAATGGCGCACCACATCCACGGTGCGCCATTAGTAAAAAAAATTTGTAAAACTTTTTTCTGATTTTTTTTCAAAACTACTAATGGCGCACCGTGGGGTGGTGCGCCGTTACTAGTTCAAACTAGTAATGGCGCACCATGCCACGGTGCGCCATTAGTAACTTGGCCACCACTTCCACCGAATGCACCCCCCCCCCCCCCGTGGATCGCCTTTTCAGTTTAAAAAAAATAAAAGAAAATGATGAAAATGTCAAAAAAATAAAAGAAAATAAGTTTCCCATGTGATATGTGGTCTAGTTGTTGGGAAAATTTGCAAATATGAATTTTGACTTCATTTACAAAATCTCGCACCTACCCATCCAAATTCAAAATCCTCAAAAACCTAACAGAAAAAAAGATACGGGGCTTTTAAGATCTGGAGAGGCAAAAAAATCAAAAAAATTCAAACTTTCTAATGGCGCACCTACCCATGGTGCGCCATTACTATCTTCCCGCCTTCAAAATTCAAGATAAGTAAAAAAAATAAAAAAAGTTACTAATGGCGCACCTGCCAATGGTGCGCCATTAGTATCTTCCCGCCTTCAAAATTCAAAATAAATCAAAAAAAAAGTTACTAATGGCGCACCTGCCCATGGTGCGCCATTAGTATCTTCCCGCCTTCAAAATTCAAAATAAATAAAAAAAAATAAAAAAAAGTTACTAATGGCGCACCTGCCCGCGGTGCGCCATTAGTATGCCGTATATATGGCTGGCTGTGGTCATCTCCTCCTTATCTCTTCATTTGACCTCTCCTACACTCCATCTCCTCCTCTCCTCCACTCCATCTTCCCTTCTCTCCTTCACCATACTACCCTCCTCCTCTCCGGCGACCTCCTCCTCCTCTCCGGCGACCTCCTCCTCCCTCCTCTCCTCCCCTCCCCTCCCCTCCCCTCACGGTTTCTTCTCCCTCCTCTCCGGTGAGCTCCTCCTCCCTCCTCTCCGGTGAGCTCCTCCTCCCTTCTCTCCGGTGAGCTCCTCCTCCCTCCTCTCCGGTGAGCTCCTCCTCCCTCCTCTCCTCCCATCCTCTCATGGTTTCTCCTTCCTCCTCTCCGATGCTCCGGTGAACTCCTCTCCAGCGACCTCCTCCTCCTCCTCTCCGGCAATGTAGGCGAGCGCCTCTCTGGTGACTTCCTCCTCCTCCTCTCCGGCGAACTCCTCTCCGGCGAACTCCTCTCCGGCAAAAGAACACGACAAAAGAACGTACAAGATCCAAAAACAGGAACAAAATTTGAAATAATGTCGTGCCAAAAAACGAGCAAAAAAAACGAGCAAGTAATGGGCAAAAAATCACGATCCAGATCTAGATTCAAAATGGCGCATCACTAATGGCGCATCACTAAACAGTGCGCCATTAGTATGCCGAAGTTACTAATGGCGCATCCCGTTGTCGTGCGCCATTAGTATGCCAAAGCACCTGGGTATACATGGCCCCTGGGAGGCCTACTAATGGCGCACCGTGGCCTATACTAATGGCGCACCAGTGGTGTGCCATTAGTATACCAGATACTAATGGCGCACCAGTGGTGCGCCATTAGTAAAAATTACTAATGGCGTGCTAGTAATGGCGCACCAGTGATGCGCCATTAATGGCCAAATTAGGTGCGCCATTAGTAGAGGTTTTTCTAGTAGTGTAAACCCCTTATATTTTGGGAAATTTTAACTTGGGTCATGATACTCATGTCCATAGCTTTCCGACGGTATATAGCAAGCCCTATTTGGGCAATGTTGCGGGAAGTTCAACCTAGCACAGGGGGAAGTTCAGGTCGAACAACTGAAGCAGTAAAATCGCAAAAAACGCGAGTTCTTCACGACCCCGAGTGCAAAATCCGCCTATGAGCGAGATTCCTATCTAAAACGAGTATTTAGTTGCTAAAAATTGTTTGAAGATTACACTTACATCACATGGAACATCACTAACCAGAAAAACTCGCGGTAGAAGGCACGGTTGCGAAGATAGCCCGAAGGTCGGGTTCGTACAGAGGGAAGTTCAGGCGCGCGTACAAACAAAAATACGTCACAGAAGTTCAACGTGAAAACAGCAGGAAGTTCAACTACTACGCTGAATGAATTTTAGATGAAAAACTTTTAAAATCGTCGCGAGTATGAAAAAATGATCAACACGGGAAAGTTGCGTGTTTACAGCAGCTTTCCATCGGTGTATCACTTGCTCGATTCCGGTGAATGGATGGAGAGCTACGAGCAGTGGATGGAGACCTACGAGCAAAAAAATCACGTGAAAAAACATAGTGAAGTTTAGGTACACGCGCCGAGAAGTTCAGGTACTTCACGTGGTGCATTTTCGAAGGATCTTTTTCGCAATAAAGGCAGAACGAATGATCCCGCCGTTTTTGAAATTACTTGAAAACGGCTGGGAATCAGAGAAAACCATCAACATGAAAAAGTTTCGCATTTTCCTTAGCTTTTCAACGGTGTATTATTTGCCCCATTCCGATCAAATTTATAGAAATTATGGCAAAAATACGTTTTTAGCCATTTTCAAAACTGACATAAAACCTTAATGAATTAGGAGAAACAATATATACAAAAAGTTTCGCATTTCTTCAAGCTTTCCAACGCCATATCATTTGCTGCATTTGGCCGTACGGTTAAAAAATTAGATCGAAAATACGAACTCGGAGGAACTTGTATCGTTTTCTAAATTAATTTTAAACCATTGAAAATTAGAAAAAACTTTTAACACGAAAAAGTAGCGCAATTCCATAAGCTTTCCAACGCCATATCATTTGCCTCAATTGGATCAGCCGTTTAGAAATGACATCGAAAATACGAAGTCGGCTGTTCGGTTTGCGAAATTTTACGATTTTCCAAATTACGCTTTAACCTAGGGAATTAGAGAAAACTTTCAACATATGGAAGGAGCGATTTTGCAGCAGCTTTCCAACGCCATATTATTTGCCTCATGCCGATAAACGGTTTAAAAATGCGATCGAAAATACGATTCACGTTTTTTGTGTGAAGAAAAAATGATTTTCAAAATTGCTCTTAAACCGCTTACATTTTGCCAAAAATTTAACTTAGGTGATGATACTGGTGTTCATAGCTTTCCAACGGTATATCGCAAGCCCCATTTGGACACCTTTTAGCTGAAGTTCAACCTAGTACTCGGGGAAGGTCAGGCGCGTTACTCGGGAAGTTCGGGTTGTGATCAGAATATATATAGGGTTTGCGAGGCAGGTGCCACCAAAGTTATGTATTGTGTATTTAAAGTTTTAAACATCCCCAATATTCCTACATATATTTGGCCACTTCCAGGTGGTTCTTGACTTCTGGCCCCTCTCATCGATCTTCGACGACGCGCCCAACCATGGGCTCACACGGTCAAAGTTGTGCATTGAAATTTTGAACATCACAGACCGGTCTTTTCACTCATATATATTTGGGCCACATGCTGGTGTGGCTGTCTTCTGGCCCTCTCTAACGTTATTTTTTGCTGCAAAGACTCTGATGACGCTCAACGGACACGGGTATAATATCTTAACCGTGTGCGATACAAGTGCGATGTGAATCACCACACCTGCGCAAGCGCAAGCAAATTAAGGTGGAGGTACTAGCTCAATCGTGTGCAATGCAAGTACGCTGTAAAATCACCACGACTGCGCAAGCGCGAGTGAAGGGTGGAGGTACTGGCTTAACCGGGTGCGATGCAAGTGCTCTGTAAAACCACCACCTGTGCAAGATAAAGGCGGGTAAGTTTATTTGGAAATTAGGACGAACCGTGTGCGACAGACTAGCTAGCTAGAAATATAAAAACAAACTACCCGCCTTGAGCGTTGCAAAAATCGGTAGTTCCACGCCACTTTTCCCTATTATCATACACGCATATTGTTATTGGACCATGCGCGACCTTGGGCACTCCCACCCCGCATCAATTCCTTTACCCAAATTTTAGTAGCCACCGTACTTCAACCGTCGCCCACACTCCTCCAGCACCGAGCTTATAGTAAAGTTGTACTAGCCGAGGCATTTGAACCGCCGCCCTCCCTCGTCCACCACCATCTCCACCCAGCATTACTAAAAATTTCAGTAGCCACGGGGTATCCTCAAACACCCCCTCCTTCCACAGTCCCCCACCCGCCCCCCTCCCTCCTTGAACCCTAGCTCCCGGCCGCCGCTGGCACCGCCGCCAACCCCTGCTGGTCTGCCCGTCCCTCCTAGCTTAGATAATAAAGTTCAGGTTACCCAGCGATTCCCATACCGTCGCCCCCACTCCCCTAAGTTTTTAGATGAGGCTTGCGGTGTCCCTCCCCGCCAGATCCACATCCCGTGCTCTAGAATGTCGCAGCCTAAGCTCAACGACGTATCCTCGGAAGCCCGACGAGCGTTCGGCCAAGAATAGGTTTATTGTGGCCTCTCCGGTGGACTTTGGCAAGGTGGCCATGATAAGCCACAAGTATAGGGGATCGCAACAATTTTCGAGGGTAGAGCATTAAACCCAAATTTATTGATTCGACACAAGGTGAGCCAAAGAATATTCTCAAGTATTAGCAGTTGAGTTGTCAATTCAACCACACCTGGATAACTTAATATCTGCAGCAAAGTGTTTAGTAGCAAAGTAATATGATAGTAGTGGTAACGGTAACAAAAGTAAAGAAAGCAAAGGTAATATTTTTGGTGTTTTGTAATGATTGTAACAGTAGCAGCGGAAAAGTAAATAAGCGAGAACCAGTATATGGAAAGCTCGTAGGCATTGGATCGGTGATGGATAATTATGTCAGATGCAGTTCATCATGTAACAGTCATAACATAGGGTGACACAAAACTAGCTCCAATTCATCAATGTAATGTAGGCATGTATTCCGAATATAGTCATACGTGCTTATGGAAAAGAACTTGCATGACATCTTTTGTCCTACCCTCCCGTGGCAGCGGGGTCCTAATGGAAACTAAGGGATATTAAGGCCTCCTTTTAATAAAGAACCAGAACAACGCATTAGCACATAGTGAATACATGAACTCCTCAAACTATAGTCATCACCGGGAGTGGTCCCAGTTATTGTCACTTCGGGGTTGCCAGATCATAACACATAGTAGGTGACTATAGACTTGCAAGATAGGATCAAGAACACACATATATTCATGAAAACATAATAGGTTCAGATCTGAAATCATGGCACTCGGGACCTAGTGACAAGCATTAAGCATAGCAAAGTCATAGCAACATCAATCTCAGAACATAGTGGATACTAGGGATCAAACCCTTACAAAACTAACTCGATTGCATGATAGATCTCATCCAACCCATCACCGTTCAGCAAGTCTACGTTGGAATTACTCATGCACGGCGGTGAGCATCATGAAATTGGTGACGGAGGATGGTTGATGATGACGACGGCGACGAATCCCCCTCTCCGAAGCCCCGAACCGACTCCAGATCAGCCCTCCCGAGAGGTTTTAGGGCTTGGCGGCGGCTCCGTATCGTAAAACGCGATGATTTCTTCTCCTTGATTTTTTTCTCTCCGAAAGCAAATATATAGAGTTGGAGTTGGCGTCGGAGGAGCCTCAGGGGGCCCACAAGGTAGGGGGGCGCTCTCTAGCAGGGGCGCGCCCCCCACCCTCGTGGACAGGTGGTGGGCCCCCTGGCCTTCATCTTTTGCAATGATTTTTTATTATTTCCTAAAAGATGTTCCGTGAAGTTTTAGGTCATTCCGAGAAGTTTTGTTTCTGCACATAAGTAACACCATGGCAATTCTGCTGAAAACAGCGTCAGTTCGGGGTTAGTTCCATTCAAATCATGCAAATTAGAGTCCAAAACAAGGGCAAAAGTGTTTGGAAAAGTAGATACGACGGAGACGTATCAACTCCCCCAAGCTTAAACCTTTGCTTGTCCTCAAGCAATTCAGTTGACAAACTAAAAGTGATAAAGAAAAATTTTACAAACTCTGTTTGCTCTTGTTGTTGTAAATATGTAAAGCCAACATTCAAGTTTTCAGCAAATATTATGACTAACCACATTTGCAATAATTCTCAGGTCTCTTTTTCCTCATATCAATAGCATAATCAACTAGCAAGCCATAATAATAAATCTCGGATGACAACACTTTCTCAAAACAATCATGATATAATATAACAAGATGGTATCTCGCAAGCCCTTTTTGAGACCGCAAAACATTAATGCAGAGCACCTTTAAAGATCAAGGACTGACTAGACATTGTAATTCATGGTAAAATAGATCCAATCATAGTCATACCCAATATAAATTAATAGTAAAGGATGCAAATGACAGTTGCGCTCTCCAGCTAGTGCTTTTAATAAGAGGGTGATGACTCAACATAAAAGTAAATAGATAGGCCCTTCACAGAGGGAAGTAGGGATTTGTAGAGGTGCCAGAGCTCAGTTTTGAAATAGAGATAAATAATATTTTGAGCGGCATACTTTCATTGTCAACATAGCAACTAAGAGATGGCGATATCTTCCATGCTACACACATTATAGGCGGTTCCCAAACAGAATGGTAAAGTTTATACTCCCCCTCCACCAACAAGCATCAATCCATGACTTGCTCAAAACAACGAGTGTCTCCAACTAGCGACAGTCCCAGGGGGAGTTTTGTTTGCAATTATTTTGATTTAGTTTGCATAAAGCATGGGACTGGGCATCCCGGAGACCAACCATTTTCTCGTGAGTGAGGAGCGGAGTACACTCCTCTTGAGAATAACCCGCCTAACATGGAAGATAAGGGCAGCCCTAGTTGATACATGAGCTATTCGAGCATACAAAACAGAATGTTTATTTGAAGGTTTAGAGTTTGGCACATACAAATTTACTTGGAATGGCAGATAGATACTGTATATAGGAAGGTATGGTGGACTCATATGGAATAACTTTGGGGTTTAAGAGATTGGATGCACAAGCAGTATTCCCGCTTAGTACAAGTGCAGGCTAGCAAAAGACTGGGAAGCGACAAACTAGAGAGCGACAACAGTCATGAACATGCATTAAAATTAATAAACATTGGATGCAAGCATGAGTAGGATATAATCCACCATGAACATAAATATCGTGAAGGCTATGTTGATTTGTTTCAACTACATGCGTGAACATGTGCCAAGTCAAGTCACTTAAATCATTCAAAGGAGGATACCACCCCACTATACCACATCACAACCATTTTAATAGCATGTTGGCACGCAAGATAAATCATTATAACTCATAGCTAATCAAGCATGGCACAAGCACCTATGATCTCTAATTGTCATTGCAAACATGTTTATTCATAATAAGCTGAATCAGGAGCGATGAATTCATCATATTTACAAAAACAAGAGAGGTCGAGTTCATGCCAGCTTTTCTCATCTCAGCCAGTCCATCATATATCATCATAATTGCCTTTCACTTGCACGACCGAACGAAGTGAATAATAATAAGAGTGCATGTGCATTGGACTAAGCTGGAATCTACGAGCATTCAATAAACAGGAGAAGACAAGGCAATACGGGCTCTTGGTTAAATCAACAATAATGCATATAAGAGCAACTTCAATAATTAAATCATGGTCTTCTCCTATCGACCCCCAAAGAAAAGAAAAGAAATAAAACTATTTACACAGGAAAGCTCCCAACAAGCAAAAGAAGAACGGGAAATATTTTTAAGTTTTCTTTTTAATTATTACTATTGCAGCAAGAAAAGTAAACTACTACTAATTTTTTTGGTTTTCTTAAGGTTTAACAAACACACAAGAAGAAAGGAGGAAAAAGAAAATAAACTAGCATGGATATTACAGTGAAAAAGTATGAGCACCGACATCTAGCAATGAGTGTGTGTAAACATAATTGTAATGTTGGTGGGAAATACGTACTCCCCCAAGCTTAGGCTTTTGTCCTAAGTTGGTTCATTGCCAGGGATGGCCTGGTGGATATCCGTAGGTGTAGCTGGGGTCATACTGCGACAAAGAGGACTCTGACTGCCACTGGCTGACAGCCATCTCCAGATCCCAAGAATAAACAGACTGTCGTGGAGGCTCATCTTGTGGTTCCGGCTTCGGGGCTGGTGTAGGGTTCCGGTAGGCTTGAACGGCCGCCCACGGAACGAGATAAGGACCTTCAGACAAATTAAACAAAGAAGGAGCAGGCAAAGTAATAGTCTCAAGATGATGTTTATTAAAGAATAATTTATATTTAAGCTCTCCTTCCCTGCCCTTAACAATAAAATCATGCGCTAGCATACTCTTATAATCTAAATAAGCACTAGGCAACAATTTTTCATCTTTCTCATAAAGCCTAATGGGTATGTTAAAATGTGCAGCTAGGCATGAGACATAAATACCTCCAAAGATGGGGCCCTTAGTACGGTACAAACTTAATCGTTTAGCAATAATTCCGCCCATACTAACAGTGTTATCGCGGTATAAACCATGGAACAGAATGATAATATCAGGAACACTAAGGTTTCCACAGTTCCCGCGACCAATCAAGCAACGACTAGAAAATAAGGCAAAGTAGCGTAAAACAGGGAAATGTATGCTAGTGATTCTTGCATCGGAAACCTTCCTAGTTTCCCCCACAGTGACAGTGTTAATAAATTCTTCCACATCTTTACGGTGTGGTTCATCTAAGGTACCCTCAAAGGGTATTTTGCAAACCTTGCAAAATTCAGCTAATGGCATCTTCTTAGCAACGTCATATAAATGAAACTCTACTGAAGGAGGTGATTCCTTAGGAAAATAGTAGAAGTTTTGCACAAAAGTATTAGTGAGTAAGAGATACTGATGACGTTGGTCACGAAGGAAGTCGGTGAGGACAGCATCCTCAGCCAATGAATAAAAATCCTCATAAATCCCGGCTTGTCTCAAGAAGTCATCGGAAGGCCATTCACACGGTCGAACCTCCGCGGTACGAGGCAAATTATATATGGGCCTTTGCGCTTCTTCATTTTGCTTTTCCTTCGAGCTTCGGCTCGATGAGCCCCTCAAAAGTCTCTTCATCATTTTTTGAAATATTCTGAAATTTTTAGTAACTTCAAACAAAAGTGAACCAAGGTCAACAAAATTGATAGCAACTACTCCTACAAGTGCCTAGAGCCTATATCAAGCATTAGAACTACTTGGAACCATATAAATTTGACATGCAAGCTCAAGAACATGGTCACCTATGCAGCACAAATTTGCAATGAATAAAGGACTAGAACAAAAACTAATTGGGCCAATGGAGGAGCCACATGCCAAGGAACAAACTCCCCAAGCAGTTTTGTGAGAGGTGCTTTGAGCAAGGAGATCGAAAATCGTAGCAAAGTGAGCTAGAACTCGTGCTTGAGCCAGATATTCGTGTTTGTGGGAGGAAGAAGAAGAGGATGGGTGCAGAAATAAGTGGAGGAGGGCCACCGTGGGCCCACAAGGCAGGGGGCGTGCCCTCGGGGGTAGGGCGCGCCCTCCACCCTCGTGGCCAGGTGGCAGCTCCTCCCGCAGTGTTTTCAATACCATAAATCCTCAAATATTCCAAAAAAATCATATTAAATTGGCATGGCATTTGGAGAACTTTTATTTTCAGGGTATTTTTATATTGCACAGATAAATCAGAAAACAGACAGAAAAAATACTATTTTTACTTTATTTCAACTAAATAGCAGAAAATAGAAAGAGGGTACAGAAGGTTGTGCCTTCTAGTTTCATCCATCTCAAGCTCATCAAAAAGAATCCACTAACAAGGTTGATCAGGTCTTGTTAATAAACTCATTCCGAATAACATGAAACCGGAGAAATTTTGAATAACACTATGTTACCTCAACGGGGATATGCACATCCCCTATAATAGGAATATCATATTTCTTCTTGACAGTAGGAAGAGGAAATTCAAAACCTCCAAATATAATCGATGGAATTTTTCCAATAGAGTTCATACTATGAACTTGAGGTTGTTTCCTCGGAAAGTGTACCGTATGCTCATTACCATTAACATGAAAAGTGACATTGCCTTTGTTGCAATCAATAACAGCACCTGCAGTATTCGTAAAGGGTCTTTCAAGAATAATAGACATACTATCATACTCGGGAATATCAAGAATAACAAAGTCCATTAAAATAGTAACGTTTGCAACTACAACAGGAACATCCTCACAAATACCGACAGGTATAGCAGTTGATTTATCAGCCATTTGCAAAGATATTTCAGTATGTGTCAACTTATTCAAATCAAGTCTACGATATAAAGAGAGAGGCATAACACTAACACCGGCTCCAAGATCACATAAAGCAGTTTTAACATAGTTTCTTTTAATGGAGCAAGGTATAGTAGGTACTCCTCGATCTCCAAGTTTTTTTAGTATTCCACCCTTAAAAGTATAATTAGCAAGCATGGTGGAAATTTTAGCTTCTGGTATCTTTCTCTTATTAGTGACAATATCTTTCATATATTTAGCATAAGGATTCATTTTGAGCATATCAGTCAATCGCATACGCAAAAAGATAGGTCTAATCATTTCAGCAAAGTGCTCAAAATCCTCATCATCCTTTTTCTTGGATGGTTTGGGAGGAAAAGGCATGGGTTCCTGAACCCATGGTTCTCTTTCTTTACCATGTTTCCTAGTAACAAAGTCTCTCTTATCATCATGTTGATTCTTTGATTGTGGGTTATCAAGATCAACAACAGGTTCAACTTCTACATCATTATCATTACTAGGTTGAGCATCATCATGAACATCATCATTAACATTTTCACTAGGTTCATGTTCATTACCAGATTGTGTTTCAGCATCAGACATAGAGATGTCATTGGGATTCTCAGGTGGTTCAGCGATAGGTTCACTAGAAGTTTGCAAAGTCCTATCATTTTTCTTTTTCTTCCTTTTAGAAGAACTAGGTACATCAATGTTATTTCTCTGAGAATCTTGCTCAATTCTCTTAGGGTGGCCTTCAGGATACAAAGGTTCCTGAGTCATTCTACCAGTTCTAGTAGCCACTCTGGCAGCATAATCATTTTTCTTACTATTCATTTCATTGAGCAAATCATTTTGAGCCTTAAGTACTTGTTCTACTTGAGTGGTAACCATGGAAGCATGTTTGCTAACAAGTTTAAGTTCACCTCTAATATTAGCCATATAATCACCCAAGTGTTTAATCATATAAGCATTTTGTTTTAATTGTCTACCAAAATAAGCATTGAAATCTTCTTGCATAAACATAAAGTTATCAAACTCATCCAAGCATTGGCTAGCAATTTTAGTAGGAGGAATTTCAGCTCTATCATATCTATAAAGAGAATTTACCTTTACTACATGTGTCGGGTTATCAAGAGCAGGAGGTTATTCAATAGGTAATGGATTAAGATCGTATGTTTCTTCAACAGGCCGTAAATTAAGACCATGTATTTCTTCAATAGGAGGTAAATTCTTAACATCTTCAGCTTTAATACATTTTTCTTTCATAGATTTCTTTGCCTCTTGCATATCTTCAGGACTGAGAAATAGAACACCCCTCTTCTTGAGAGTTGGTTTAGGAATAGGCTCAGTAATTGGAGCAGGAGCTGGATCAGGAGGTGCCCAATTATTTTCATTTGTCAACATATTATACAATAGAATTTCAGCTTCATCCGGTGTTCTTTCCCTGAAAATAGAACCAGCACAACTATCCAGGTAATCTCTGGAAGCATCGGTTAGTCCATTATAAAAGATATCAAGTATTTAATTTTTCTTAAGAGGATGATCAGCCAAAGCATTAAGTAACTAGAGAAGCCTCCCCCAAGCTTGTGGGAGACTCTCTTCTTCAATTTGCACAAAGTTGTATATTTCCTTTAAAGCAGCTTGTTTCTTATGAGCAGGGAAATATTTAGCAGAGAAGTAATAAATCATATCCTGGGGACTACGCACACAACCAGGATCAAGAGAATTAAACCATATCTTAGCATCACCCTTTAATGAGAACAGAAATATTTTAAGGATGTAAAAGTAGCGAGATCTCTCATCATTAGTGAACAGGGTGGCTATATCATTTAATTTAGTAAGATGTGCTACAACAGTTTCAGATTCATAACCATGAAAAGGATCAGATTCAAGCAAAGTAATTATATCAGGATCAACAGAGAATTCATAATCCTTATCGGCAACACAGATAGGTGAAGTAGCAAAAGCAGGGTTAGGTTTCATTCTATCTTTAAGAGATTGCTTATTCCATTCAGCTAATAACCTCTTGAGTTCATATCTACCTTCGCAAGCTAAAATAGCTGCAGAAGATTCCATATCCAAAACATAATCCTCAGGAATAACAGGCCTATCTTCATCATCACTTTCATCATTATAATTAGTTTCAATAATTTCTTTCTCTCTAGCCCTAGCAATTTGTTCATCAAGAAATTCACTAAGGGGCACAATAGTATCAAGCATAGAAGTAGTTTCATCATAAGTATCATGTATAGCAGAAGTGCCATCAATAACATGCGACATATCAGAACGAATAGCGGAAGCAGGTTTACGTGTCGCAAGCTTACTCAAAACAGAAGGTGAATCAAGTGCAGAGCTAGATGGCAGTTCCTTACCTCCCCTCGTAGTTGAGGGATAAATTGTTGTCTTAGCGTCTTTAAAGTTCTTCATAGTGTCCAGCAGATATAAATCCCAAGTGACTCAAAGAATAGAGCTATGCTCCCTGGCAACGGCGCCAGAAAATAGTCTTGATAACCCACAAGTTTAGGGGATCGAAACAGTTTTCGAGGGTAGAGTATTCAACCCAAATTTATTGATTCGACACAAGGGGAGCCAAAGAATATTCTCAAGTATTAGCAGTTGAGTTGTCAATTCAACCACACCTGGATAACTTAATATCTGCAGCAAAGTGTTTAGTAGCAAAGTAATATGATAGTAGTGGTAATGGTAACAAAAGTAAAGAAAGCAAAAGTAATATTTTTGGTGTTTTTTTAATGATTGTAATAGTAGCAACGGAAAAGTAAATAAGTGAGAACCAGTATATGGAAAGCTCATAGGCATTGGATCGGTGATGGATAATTATGTCGGATGCGGATCATCATGTAACAGTCAAAACATAGGGTGACATAGAACTAGCTCCAATTCATCAATGTAATGTAGGCATGTATTCCGAATATAGTCATACATGCTTATGGAAAAGAGCTTGCATGACATCTTTTGTCCTACCCTCCCGTGGCAGCGGGGTCCTAATGGAAACTAAGGGATATTAAGGCCTTCTTTTAATAGAGAACCGGGACAAAGCATTAGCACATAGTGAATACATGAACTCCTCAAACTATAGTCATCACCGGGAGTGGTCCCGATTATTGTCACTTCGGGGTTGCCGGATCATAACACATAGTAGGTGACTATAGACTTGCAAGATAGGATAAAAACACACATATATTCATGAAAACATAATAGGTTCAGATCTGAAATCATGGCACTCGGGCCCTAGTGACAAGCATTAAGCATAGCAAAGTCATAGCAACATCAATCTCAGAACATAGTGGATACTAGGGATCAAACCCTAACAAAACTAACTCAATTATATGATAGATCTCATCCAACCCATCACCGTCCAGCAAGCCTACAATGGAATTACTCTCGCACGGCAGTGAGCATCATGAAATTGGTGATGGAGGATGGTTGATGATGACGACGGCGACGAATCCCCCTCTCCGGAGCCCCGAACGGTCTCCAGATCAGCCCTCCCGAGAGGTTTTAGGGCTTGGCGGCAGCTCCATATCGTAAAACGCGATGATTTCTTCTCCTTGATTTTTTTCTCTCCGAAAGCAAATATATAGAGTTGGAATTGGCGTTGGAGGAGCCTCAGGGGGGCCACGAGGTAGGGGGCGCGCCCCCCACCCTCGTGGACAGGTGGTGGGACCCCTGGCCTTCATCTTTTGCAACAATTTTTTATTATTTCCGAAAAGATGGTCCGTGAAGTTTCAGGTCATTCCGAGAAGTTTTGTTTCTGCACATAAATAATACCATGGCAATTCTGCTGAAAACAGCGTCAGTCCGGGGTTAGTTCCATTCAAATCATGCAAATTATAATCCAAAACAAGGGCAAAAGTGTTCGGAAAAGTAGATACGACGGAGACGTATCAGGCCGCCATTCGCCCCGACCTGTCGATCCCGGAGCAACACGTCACCACGGAAGCCGTCAAAGATGTTGACTACGTTGCCATGCCGAAGGCTTCATGTCAGCGGGCTAGCGTAATAATGTATCTCGGGAAAGCTGGCTGCGACATCAAGCTCGTGCACAGCGATAGCTTCACGCGGGCCATGTCATTGGTTTAGAGGTCCATCCCCAACCCCTCCGCTAAGCGATCAAGGATTTTAGAGCTTTATACGCCATCGAGCCCATTTTGTCATTTCTGAAGGACACGTTCTACGGTGATGGCTTGGGATCCTCAATTACTAAGTCAGATCTCATCGACTACGACGACGACCACGAGGAGGGCACCCACGAAGGTTCTTCCATGGTGAAACAGCCCATCTGTGACATCAGAGAGCACACCATGGGTCTGTGCTCTTCCAACTGGAAGGATCCCGTCCATGAAATGTGAGGCAACATTCTATCAACAAATCTTACATTTTCTAGCTTGCCAACCCATACCCTTTGTTGTAGTAGCATTTTTCGTGCGGTGCTTTAACTGTGTCCTGTTTAATTATTTCAGTTATGCAAAAATGTATTGCTCAATAGGGCTATATAATGTTTAAGTATGAATTGTCCAGTTCATTTTCACGAATGGCTATATTTTGTTGTTTATAGTGAGTAGATGCCTTGTTTATCTGTATTTGGTTGTTAGGTTGGTTGGAGTGAGCATTTTTCCAGTTATCGAGTAGATGTCTTGTTTATATGTATTTGGTTCTTAGTTTGGTTGTAGTGAGCATTTGTCTAGTTATCAAGCAGATGCCTTGTTTATCTGTATTTGGTTGTTAGGTTTCTTTTTTTAGCATTTGTCCAGTTATCAAGCAGATGCCTTGTTTATTTGTATCTGCTTGTTAGGTTGGTTGCAGTGAGCATTTGTCCAGTTTTCTAGCATATGCCCTATTTACATGTATTTGCTTTTTAGGTTGGTTGCAGTGAGACTCTGTCCAGTTTTCAATGGCTATATTTGGTTGTTATACTGGTCATTTATGCCTTGTTTATTTCAGCCATTCACAATGTATTGTTCATTATGTGCAAGTCGGAACTGTGCCGCTTGACTCCATCAATACCAGTTTGAACGCCTATATTTGGTTCCAGCTATTCCTGGTGTAGTTAACACATGCCCTTTATTTCAGTTTTACACATTTATCCAGTGTGATGTTTAAGCATTACCTATGTTCTATTCATTTTCAACAATTCCAGTTTGAATTACAATATTTGATGGTTGTTAAGCCTGTTGTTGGTAACATTGCCTTTCATTTTATATTTGCTTTAACAGCATGCTGAAACCAACACATTCAAGCTATCATTTGGAGATGATGTTGTTTACCTTTGCTATATTTGTTTGATGTTAAGGTTGTTGTACTTATCATGCCTTTCTGCTACTTATGCAGGACAACAATGGGAGTGGCCACCATTTTTCGCCGAGGTTAGCTTCATCCCTCGGCTTGTACTCCCCTCGTCGTTCCATAATGTAGTGCATATAGATCCAGGCCTAGACACTTGTTAGCTTCTAATATTGACTTGCTGCTTGTAGGTACATATGCCCTTGGCAAGGATCCACGCATTGTCGGTGTACTAAAGTAGGGGTACTCTAGTATCCTGAACTTGTGCACGGGCAGTCGCAGCACCCCGCGGCAAGGCCCGCCAGGTGATCACCAAGGCTCTCTATGGTTCCTTTGGAGCCATTCGAGAACAAAGTATTTAAGTCAAGGAGACAAGGCCCCGGCAAGAGGAGCTTGCCGGGAAGGCCATTCAAGGTACAAGACCCCGGCAAGAGGAGCTTGCCGGGAAGCCCAACGAGAGCATCTCAAAGAACCTGCCGCAGCGCGCCACGCGTCCCGGCAGGACCCGGCGAGCGACAAGTTCCCGGGCGCGACAAGGCAACGGCCGCGGCAAGGCGCTTGCCGCGGCAGGTAGCCACTCTGTGCCCGCGCTCCAGCTCACCCACCTACGTGTCGCTCCGGGACCCTTCCCAGCATACGTG
Organism: Aegilops umbellulata; assembly: GCA_032464435.1. Taxonomy (NCBI): domain Eukaryota; kingdom Viridiplantae; phylum Streptophyta; class Magnoliopsida; order Poales; family Poaceae; genus Aegilops; species Aegilops umbellulata. The sequence continues at coordinate 149,321,150 of CP136058.1, read as the reverse complement.
GCGGGAGGCTGTGCAGCCAGGGGTACACTATGGCATGCAGCGCTGACAGGATCGCCATCGTGGCGAGCGATGGCGCCCCTGACGGTCCCTTTTCTGCACCGTCTGGGTGAGGTAGACGGGCATTTAATGCCTTTGTCCCCTGCCGTCAGGGTTAGGTATGATACACTGTGTAGGTAGCTGTACCTACCGCAGCATATTTACACTTTTGCCCTTACCTACGTTGCCACCTGTTGGAGACCCCTTGAACATATAAAAGGAGGCCCATGCACAACGTATGGGGGATCGATCCTCAGAGAAGCGCTCGGTCTCGTTAGCTGCTCGAGTGTACTGTAGCACTCGGCGCTCCCGAGGAAGAACTCAATACAATCCACAAAGCAGCAGTAGGAGTGTTATCTCTCCGGAGAGCTCCGAAGCTGGGTAAAAACCTTCCCATGCGTGCCTCGCCTCGATCCGCTCTTCGCGCAACCTCCGCCCCCCGCCGAACCGAGAAGGGGCTCCATCCCCATAAGTGCTCGGGGAGCCCAGGAAAACCCCGGCATCTCTGGCGCGCCAGGTAGGGGGCGTCGAGGTTGTGTGAACCTGATCCGGCGTTCACGCGAGCTGAATCTTCATCGACTTCATCGACATGCCGCCGAAGAAGAAGGCTTCGGAGGCGGCTGCGCCGTCCGCGTCGAATCCACCGCCGCCGTAGCAAACGGCCGGCGGGGAGAACGCCGGTGGTGGAACGGGTGCCGACGAGGGAGCCCACGGTGCCAACAAGTCCAAGGACAAGACCGCGCTGCCCGCTGGTGGCGTAGTCGGCTCCCCCGACGACCGAGCGTCCATAGACGCACCGCGCCCATCTCAAGAGGCGCAGGACCGACAGCGTCGTGGTACTCACGGTACCATACGCTCGCTGGACCCAAATCGAGCTAGTGGATCCCGGGACGCTCAAGGCCAGCATGCACACCGACGTGCTGGCACGAGCGAGGCACGGTCACCTGGACGGAATACTGCTCCTTCCAACATCGTTGGGAGCCCGAGCATATCCCGCTCCTCGCACCGTTCGCCACCGCTACCCGCCACCCCAGCAGAAGCTCTAGCGCGAGCTCAACTGCTCCTAGACTTCCCTCCAGCGCCGGACAAGATCGACGACTGGAGGGCCACCATTCAGAGTCTCATTGGCTTCGCCAATGGCGACACTCCGCGACCAGCGGACCACATCGCAGTCGTGGCAGGCCAGCCAAGTGCGAGCCGATGGCGACAAAACCGGTGGGGGTGCAACCACCGTGCACTCTCCGCCCCAAAGGCCAAGATCGCCGACTCGCCGGGTCCGCCACGACAGCGACTCCACTGCTTCCTCAGATCCGCGAACTCGTCGCGATCAGCGCCACGTTCTTCACGAACGGCAGGAAGAAGACGCCCGCACCCGCATCGAGCGCCGGAGAGAAACGCGGCGTCAATCAGACCGACGCGCTGGCCCCACTGTCGACATGCAAGCGCCAGGGGAACCAGGCGACCTACCGTACGCGGTAGGTTGCCCTGCGTTTACCCGTGAGCTACGGCAAGTCCAGTGGCCCAGCACGAAGAATTTCAAGCCAGACGTACCAGAGAAGTACGACGGCAGGCTGCATCCGTCGGAGTTCCTCAGCATCTACACCATTGCGGTGCAGGCTGCCGGGGGGCGGGACGACAAGATCCTCGCCAATTACTTCCCTCTGGTGATCAAGCCCAACGTCAGGTCCTGGCTCATGCACTTGCCGGAAAACTCCATATCTTCCTGGGCGGACCTATGCCATCAGTTTGTCGGCGCCTTTACAGGCGGCCACAAACCCCATGGCCAGGAGAGTGATCTTCACCTGCTTGCCCAGAAGGAGGGGGAGCCTCTATGTAAGTACATCCAGAGATTCAGCCAAGTGCAACGCAACATCACAGATGTCCACCCTGCCACAGTCATCAGCGCGTTCCATCAGAACGTGCGCAACCGCAGGATGCGGGAGGAGATGGCGATGTGCAAGATCAGAGACGTCAGTGAGCTGTATGCCCTGGCCGACAGGTGTGCACGTGCTGAGGAAGGGAGGAATCTCCCCGGAGAGAATACAGGAACAGGAGGATCTGACAGCGAGGATGCAGCCCCGTCAAAGAAAAACCGGCGGCGGAACAACAAGAAGAGGAAAGGCAAAGATGTTCTAGTTGTTGAGCAGTCCGGCAACGAAGGTGACGCCAAGAAAGCCAAGAATGGTAGCTCCGGCAAGGAGGTTGCCGCATGCGCCAACTGCCAGGCTGTGGCGGCCGCCGACAAGCAGGATGGCACCAACAAGCAGTACTGCAAGATTCACCGCACCAAAGGCCATGACCTCCAGAGCTGCAAGAAGGTCGAACAGCTCGTTGAGTTGCAAAAGGCCGAGTACGAGCGACGCGACAAGGAGAAGGCCCAAGGAGTTGCTGGAGGATCTGGTACGAAGCGCACTGCCCGGGGGGGACGCCGCGGCAACACCAAGCAGCGGCAAGGCGACAGACCTCCCCGCGGCCGCGACAACGATGAAGATGACGACGACGACGAAGACATGGATGACGCCGAGACCAGCGAGTAGGAGTTCCAGAAAGCCACAGAAGTTTTGTGCGTTGACGGCGGTGCTTCTCTGCATACTTCACACCGCCAACTCAAGCAGTGGGTGCGGGAAGTTAATGCAGCAGAACAACCCGTCGAGTCACGCAAGCTTCTGAAATGGTCCAGCACGCCTATCATCTTTGATATTGAGGACCACCCCGATCGCACAACTGCTGTCGGGTGTTTGCCGATGTTGGTCTCACCAACTATCCGCAACCTCAAGGTCACTAAGATGCTAGTTGACGGCGGGGCCGGCTTGAACTTGATCTCCTCCGCTGTACTTCGGAGACTCCAAGTCCCTGACAGCGAGCTCGAAGACACCGACACGTTCCAAGGAATCAACCCGGGAAGGAGCAAGCCGAAGGGGAAGATCAAGCTGCCGGTGACATTTGGCAGTGAGTTGAACTTCAGGACTGAGAGGATCACTTTCGACGTTGCCGATTTTCCATTGCCTTACAATGGAATTCTCGGCCGTCCAACGCTCGCCAAGTTCATGGCGGCCTCTCACTACGCGTACAACATGCTGAAGATGCCAGGCCCGATAAGTGTCATCTCTATACATGGCGACAAGAAAGACGCTCTCATCTGTGCTGACAAGATCTACCGGGAAGCAGCAGCCGCCGCGGATCGCGAGACACTTGCCGCTGAAGCTCCCGGGGGGAAGAAGAAGACCAAGTCCGGCAAGAGCTCTGATGCCCACTCCGGCAAGCGCACCTCTTCGGAGTGCTGCGCTACCGTCGAGGACGCACCATCGAGCTCCACCGGCAAGTGTAAGAAGACGATGGCAGCTCCGCCAGCGACCAAGAAGGTGTCCGCCAAGGAGGACGGCACTGGTGGTACCTTCACCATCAGTGCCACTCTCGACCCTAAATAGGAAAGCGTGCTCGTTGCTTTCCTGCGGGCGAATGTCGACGTGTTTGCGTGGCAACCGTCCGACATCCCCGGCGTTCCCAGGAAAGTAATCGAGCACCACCTCGCCGTCTGTCCTCACGCGCGACCCGTCAAGCAGAGAGTCAGGATACAAGCGGTGGAGCGCCAAGAGTTCATCGCCGAAGAGATCAAGAAGTTGCAAGCAGCAGGCCTCGTCAGAGGAGTGCTCCATCCTACGTGGTTGGCCAATCCTGTAGTCGTGCGCAAGGCGAACGGGAAATGGAGGCTTTGCATCGACTTCACCGATGTCAACAAAGCTTGTCCCAAAGACCCATTTCCCTTGCCGCGCATTGACCAGATTGTCGACTCCACGGCCGGATGCGACTTGCTTTCGTTTCTTGACGCATACTCAGGATACCATCAGATCTTCATGGCAGAAGAGGATGAGGAGAAAACCGCGTTCATCACTCCATGTGGCATGTACTGTTTTGTACGAATGCCTTTCGGTTTGAAGAATGCTGGTTCAACATTTGCAAGGGTCGTCCATACTGCTTTTGAGCCGCAAATACACAGAAATGTGGAAGCCTACATGGATGATATAGTGGTCAAAGGCAGGGACAAGTCAACTCTGATTCAAGATCTAGAGGAAACTTTTGCAAATCTGCATAAGATCAGCCTCAAGCTCAACCCCGAGAAGTGCGTGTTTGCAGTCCCTTCCGGCAAGCTTCTCGGGTTCTTTGTGTCCCAGCGGGGGATTGAAGCCAATCCCGACAAGATCAAGGCCATTGAGCAGATCGAAGCACCGAAGCGCGTCAAGGATGTACGAAAACTTGCCGGCTGCGTGGCGGCTCTCAACAGGTTTATCTCTAAGTCTGCAGAGCGCGCCCTGCCATTTTTCAAAATCTTGAAAAAGGCAGGTCCAATGAAATGGACTCCGGAAGCGAAGGCTGCACTGCAGGACTTAAAGAGATACCTGTCCTCCACTCCAATACTTGTCGCACCTAAACCACAAGAGAAGTTGCTGCTATATCTGGCGGCAACCAATCAAGTGGTTAGTGCTGCGTTAGTAGCGGAGAGAGAGGTAGATGATGAGCCAGCAACCGCAGCAAGCGCGTCCAGCGACGAGCAAGGGGCTTCCCCGACGAGCTCTGGTCCCGACGAAGATAGATCTTTGCAGATGTGCGAAGGGATACAGAAGAAAATGGTGCAGCGCCCAGTCTACTTTGTAAGTTCCCTTCTGCAGGGGGCTAGGTCGAGGTACTCTGGTGTGCAGAAGTTGCTTTTCGGCCTTCTTATGGCCTCGAGAAAGCTGCGCCATTACTTCCAAGCACATGAGATTACAGTTGTCACTCGCTTTCCGCTGAAGAGGATACTGCAGAATCCAGAAGCAACAGGTAGGATTGTTGAGTGGGCATTGGAACTGTCGAGCTTTGCCTCAAGTTTGAGAGCACTTCAACTATTCAAAGCAGAGCATTGGCAGAATTCATAGCAGAGTGGACACCAACACCCGACGAAGAAACCCCAGAGACGAGCATCCCCGTCAAGGAAGCAAACAAAGAGTGGCTGATGTACTTTGATGGCGCGTTCTCGCTACAAGGCGCCGGTGCTGGCGTGCTGCTTGTCACACCCACCGGAGAGCACCTCAAGTACGTGGTCCAGATGCACTTTCCCAAGGAGCAAGCAACAAACAATACTGCAGAGTATGAAGGATTGCTCGCCAGTCTCAGGATCATGGCAGACCTTGGGATCAAGCAGCTCATTGTCAGGGGTGACTCGCAGCTTGTCGTCCGCCAAGTAAACAAGGATTATCAGAGTCCGTTGATGGAAGCTTACGTTGATGAAGTGAGGAAGCTGGAAGAGCGCTTTGTCGGCCTACAGATGGAACATGTTCCTAGAGCTCAGAACGACATTGCTGACGGCCTGTCAAAGTGCACGGCATTTAAGTTACCTGTGGAACCAGGAATCTTTGTGCTCAAGCTGACTCAACCATCCGTGACGCCACCAACTGGACAGAGCAGGAAGAGGAAGTTGATTTCTGGTGACTATCTTCCAGCTGAGCTTCCCAAAGCCACCGCCAAGAAGGTCCCCAAGATCAACGCCAAGAGTGCTGAGGAGCAGTCTGCTCCGACAAGCCCCAGGGTTTGTTTCGTTGTAGCAGGCGCTCCCGACAAATTTTGCTCCGGCAAGCTTGCCGGGGATCATCAAGCTCCGGCCGAACCGCAGGTTCTCGCCGTAGAAGCCGATGTTCCCGCAGCAGCAGATATGCCTTTAGTCCTTGTTGTCGAGCCGCAGGCTCCAGCATGGGCACAACAGATCGTCCATTTCCTCCAGTCAGGAGAACTTCCCGAAGAGCCAGAAGAAGCGGAAAGAGTAGCCCGGTAGTCTAGTATGTACCAGTTCGTTGACAACGCACTGTACAGAAGAAGGCTCAACGGAGTGAAATTGAAGTGTATTCCCCGGGAAGATGGACAGAAGCTGTTGGCAGAGGTGCATGGAGGCATATGTGGTCATCACATTGGCGCCAGAGCACTTGCCGGCAAAGCGTTCCGGCAAGGTTTCTTTTGGCCGACAGCCCTCCAGGATGCAACTGCACAAGTAACCAAGTGTGAAGCATGCCAGTTCCATTCCAAGCAGATAAACCAACCAGCTCAAGCTCTCCAGACAATCCCTTTATCCTGGCCATTTTCGGTCTGGGGGCTCGACATCCTCGGCCCTTTCCCCCGAGCAGTCGGGGGCTTTGAGTACTTGTACGTCGCAATCGACAAGTTCACAAAGTGGCCGGAAGTGGAACCAGTGAGGAAGGTGACAGCACAGTCAGCAGTCAAGTTCTTCAGGTCGATTGTTTGCCGCTTCGAAATCCCTAATAGGATCATCACCGACAATGGTACGCAATTCACGAATCGCACCTTCATGCAGTACGTCCAAGACCTTGGCGCCAAGGTCTGCTTCGCTTCTGTTGCTCACCCCAGGAGCAACGGTCAAGCAGAAAGGGCAAATGCTGAAGTGCTGCGTGGACTCAAGACCCGGACTTTCGACAGGCTGCACAAGTGCAGAAGAAACTGGATCAAGGAGCTGCCGGTGGTTCTTTGGTCGATCAGGACGACACCAAATCGAGCCACTGGCCAGACACCTTTCGCTCTAGTCTATGGAGCAGAGGTAGTTATCCCCACGAAACTCGTATACGGGTCACCTCGAGTGCTCGCTTATGATGAGCTTGAGCAAGAGCAGCTGCGGCGAGATGATGCGCTGCTCCTTGAGGAAGACCGTCTTCAGGCTGCTATACGAGCTGCTCGATACCAGCAAGCTTTGCGCCGCTACCATAGCCGCAAAGTTAAAGCCAGAAGTCTCGAGGAAGGCGACCTTGTTCTTCGGCGCGTTCATTCCGCCAAGAATTCCAACAAGTTGACGCCGAAGTGGGAAGGCCCTTACCGGGTGAAACGAGTCACGAGGCCTGGCGCTGTCCGCCTTGAGACCGAGGATGGCATTCCGGTGAGCAACTCCTGGAACATCGAGCATCTTCGTAAGTTTTACCCGTAAGGCGCGGTTGTCGGACCCTGTTCGGCAACCACCATTTTGTACAAGTCCTGCCGCTGTTGCATGTAATCCTTTGTACAAAGCCAGGCGCAGACCCTGTGCATAAATAAAACTCACGTGCTCCGCACACCTTGTCAATTTCATGCCTTTCTGCATGAATTATCTGACACTTTGTGCAGCAAGCACCCTCGGTAAGCAATAACGAGCCATAAGGCTCCATACTACTGTTTTCTCTTTTCTTTTTCTCAAGCAGAGGAGGGATCCTTCGCCCACAAGTTAGCCGGGGGGGATGGGAAGATAATGGTATGGACCCGACGCCGTTCAGGAAAAATTTCGCCTTGCCGAGAAGCAAACGACAAAAAAGCTAAGTGCCAAAGTTTGAGCAGTCAGATTTTTTAACTTTAAGTTATTTTCCTTGAACGACCATGCTTTGTATGGAAAACCCGTGCGCGAAGGAACCAGCTCATGGCTAGTTGCGCCCTTACTTTGCTGCGAGTTCGCTCAACATCTTAAGTGTGCCGCGACTAGAGTCACGCCCTTACTTTGTTTCGAGTTCACTCAGAAACTTAAGCGAGCTGCGACTAGTCGCGACAAGGTTTCTTGTCGGTAACGGCACCGCCAGCAGGCTGCTGACGTCCCGCACTCAGCCCTTGCGGCAAAGGTGCCTACGCCAGCAAGTTCCCTAAAAGCATAGGGCAAAAACATACAAAGGAGGGAGTCGAGTAAAGGGAATAGCATTGCAATCATGACCTAAAATAGAGTTATATTACAAGATAGTTTGTCGCGGCTCTAATAGATTGTTTTCATAACATGACCAGCGACGACAAGAAAAGAAGAAAATAGGCGGCCTAGTCCGCGCGGTCGCCCTCAACCCTCTTGATCCCGCTCACCTTGTCCACAATGGGTGCGACGAGGGTCTCGAGCTCATCCAGATCAGCTTCCGGCGACAGGGACCTGAGGATATTAGTGAGGCGGAGGCCCGGGTTGCGGAAGGCCACCTTCATCAGCACCTTTTTGAGAGCTCCCGCACAGATCTCGCGCGACTCGTCGGCCAGCTGCTTTGGGATCCTCTCCCGGAGTTGCTGGAGGGCCGTCGCCATGCCTTTAAAGAACAAGGTGAGCTTGGCGCTAGATGGGAGGCTCTCGTCAGAGGAATACCCGAGATCCTCCACCCCCAGCAATGCCAACTCCTTGTCAATGCCTGCGGCGGCGCTCACAAGGCCCTCCGTCCACCGCTCCACAGTTCCCCTGAACTCATTCTGGGTGGCAGTGATGTTCTCCAGCAGCGCCTGGTCGGCCTCGATCTCCTTCTTCAAGGCCGCCTCCTCCTCCTTGGCGCCGTCCAGCGTCTTGGTCAAAGTTGCCAACTTCAGCTCAAGGTCAACATTGGAGTCTTTGGCGGCGTCAAGCTCCTTGACCTTTTCGGCAAGACGGCCCTGCAGGTCGCCAAAGGTGTAGGCGTCCTTCTCGCGCTCATGCTTGAGCGCGGCAAGCGCTTCACCGCTCGCCTTGAGATCAGTCTCCAGCTGCGCCACTTTCGCCTCCAGCTCCTTCTTGGCAGCCTCGGCAGCTGCGGCAGCGTCCTTTGCTTCCTTGAGGGCTCCGCTGAGTGCTTGCTCGCGCGCAGCTAGCTCCTCTTCGTGGCTGTCCAGGCTGGCCTTCAGCTGCACCAACTCACTGTCCCGCGCAGATAACTCCTCGGCGGCAAGCCGCTGTTGCTCTGCAACCTCTGCCTTCTCAAGGATGAAAGCCTTTTGCGCCTCATCGAGTTGCACCCGCTCCATCGCCAGTGACTGGAGAGCTGCCTGGTTGAGGACTCGGAGCTCCTCCGCGCGCTTCTCCACGTCTACCCCCGCCTTCGCGACAAGCGCTTCGCGGGACTCCAGTTTGGCCTGGCGGGCGCGGTAGAGCGACACCAGCTTCCGCAGCAGTCGCTCCTCCTCGGGCTCGTCGCTGCTGCTGCCTGGTGCGTCGACCAACGTCAGCCCAGCGGAGGCAAGCACCTCCACGTCGAAGCTTTCTCCTTCGACTGGCGCCCTGGACGTTGACGCCCAGGGGAGGTTGATGAAGATGCCAGCGCCAGCCTTCAAGTAGACGCCTGGCTGGGGTTCCTCGGAGCCTGACGCCGCGGCAGCGGCGGGAAGATCAGCGGTCGGTGTAGCGCCTGTCGCTCCTGTGGCCCCAGGGTCGTCAGTACGATCGCCGGACCCCTCGTCAGCTGCTGCGGCGACAGCCTTGGCGGCCTCTTCACCGGCGGGATCATCAGCGCCGGCCGTTTCCTCGGTGGCAGTGGCGTCGTCAATAACGACTTCGATCTCCATCGGCTCCACAGTGGATGGATCTGACGGCCGGAAAAAGGAAGAAAATTCGAGCAAATGTTCAAAAAGAAGAACCCAAGGGAGGTTTAGAAGCAAGGAGTTCCTGTACCAGGCTCGGTGGTGGGGATCTCCGCTGCCAGGGGTTCGCTGGTACCATCCCTTGCCGGAGATTTCTCCCTCGCCGGGGAACTCTCCCTCGTCGGGGACTTCTCCCTTGCCGGGGAGCTCTCCCTTGCCGGAGAATTCTCCCTTGGAGGTGTAGTCGAAGCAGGTGGCACGTCGGGGGTGGCCTCCGGGCGCTCCTGGTGGAGCTGCTCTGCTCCTACATAAGCCAACGGTTAGATATCAGCAAGCAAAGAGCATCTTTGCGTGCCTAACAGCTGAAAGTAAGCCATATACTTACACTGGGGGCTGCACTAGGGGCTGCTCTGAAGAACAGCCGTCGGGTCCGGCGAGTTTATCTCGGGCGCACCCCCTGCTCCCACGGAGGGGTCATCCTCGATAATGATCACCGGGACCTTGGCCCTCTTTGCCATTCTCTGGGCCAGCGCCCTAAAAAGGGATGAGTTCAGAGTAAGGCAAATGAGATACAATACAAGACAGCAAGTATTGAAGACATGCAAATACAACAAGGATCTTACTCTCCTTCTTCCTCGTCGGAGCTGAGCGCGGAGAAGTCAAAGCCTGGCCCACCTCCGGCGCGAGGAGGCGGGGGAGTGGGATCTCTTGGCCGCTTGGCGGGCGCTGGGGCGGTAGGCCGAGAGGACCCCGCCCCAGTTGCCGCTGCAGCGCGAGGTGTTCCCGCGGCAACAGAACTTGCCGCGGTGGAGCGTGTCGTGTGCGCGGCGGGGGTTGACTCGCCCGCCGCTCCGCTACGTCCCCGGCCTTGCGAAGACGCTTCCTTGGTGGAGCCGGGGGCTCTGCTTGCGGAGCCGGAGCCTCTACTTGCGGCAGGCTGTCCGAAGACGAGGAGGAAGAGGAGCCGATCTCCAGCGAGCCGCTCGTGTCCTCGGCGGGCCCGCTCGGCCCGACGTCATTCTCGGCGGACCTCCTCTCGCCGGCAAGCTCCTCTCGGTCGGCAAGGCTTGCCGCCTCGGCTGCCTCTGCTTCCTCCACGGTGAACCCAAACTCGCCCGCAGCGGCGGCTGCCGCCGCCTCTTCCATCCTGGTGGCGATCCGCTTGAGCTCATCGTCGGTGGTGTCCGGGGTGAGCCCCTTTTTCTTGTCGGCGTCGACCGGCACTTCTATCAAGTTATCGAAGAACGCCCGCACGACATCATCCGCAGGCTCTATCCAGGCTGGATCAATTCCATGCGAGTCGCACAGCGGCATTATTGCACGGATGTGGTCGAGCGCGGAGTTGTTGCATAGCGGGACAACGCCCCTCGGCAACCAAAACACTTCGGGATGCTGTGGGTCATGCTTGAACAGCTCCTGGAGCATCGCGTTGAGCTCCAGGACAGTGAAGTTGAAATTGAGGCCCGGCCACAACCTCATGATATCCGCCGCATTCTGGAACTCCCAGGCAGGTCTCCTCCTCTCCTGCAGGGGGGCAATGCGGCGGCGGAGGAAATCTGCGCCAACCGCCCCTACATTAAGCCCGGCAAGCCTGAGGCGCAGGATCCGGGTGACGGCAATCCTCAGTTTGTCGTCTTCCGGGGCCAGACTACTCCAATCGCCGCCGCGCACTACTGGGATTTCGCGCAGAGCAGTAAACGGCTGGGGGTTCTCCTCGACGATCAAACACCAGTCAGCCCTCCACTCCTCCCACTTGCTGCGGAGCTCTCCCTCCAGATAAGCATCTTTCTTGCCAGCTTTCGAGATCCAGGCGATTCCGCCGGATAAAGGCTCTCCTTTCTCAACCCGAGGCGAAAAGAAATGGCGGAAAAGAGCTACGTTTGGATGGATCCCTACAAAGTTTTTGCAGAGATGTGCGAAAACTGCCATGGTCAGGACAGCATTGGGGGTGAAATTAAGAAGGTGGAGCCCGTAGGTGTTCATGACATCGCATAAGAATTCAAAAAAGGGCGAGCAGAGCCCGCAGTAGAAGAACAAGGCAAAGAAAGGATACCCAGTGGGATACTTATCCCAAGCAGTGGTTGGGAGTACCTTCGTGCGCGGATGCGCTCGCGTCCCCGTCGACCAGAAGAGATAGAAATCTTCCTTCAGCTCTGCTGCCTCGAGCCTAGGAGGGAAGATTGCCCGCTACTTTCGCAGCGCCGCGAGTCGCTGCGCCTCAGCCGACTTTGCCTTCTCGGCCTTCGGGGCCATGACGGGAATGGAGAAGGAGGACGACGGCGTTGGTGGTGCTGGTGGCGATGGGGGCGGAGCGCTGCTCTCCTTCGGCTTTGGGAAGAAGGGGAGTGGCGGAGATTCTCGAGGAAGGAACAGCAATGGGCAGATGGGCGAACTGCCCCTACTCCCCCTGCTTATAAGGAGGGATGGGGGCGGACGTTTCGCCTTTCCGAGTAAAGGAACCACCCACGACCTCCCCCACGACGCCGCAATCAACGCGTGCCGTTCGGGAGGACGTGGTGGATGCGGAGCAAGGTACAACGCGACCCAGGCCATGCGTGCCCGTGCCCTGTTTTGGGCCTGGCCCAACAGCGCTCGGCACCGTGTGTGGCCCAGGCCCGGGGGCTCCTGTCGGTGTACTAAAGTAGGGGTACTCTAGTATCCCGAACTTGTGCACGGGCAGTGCAGCACCCCGCGGCAAGGCCCGCCAGGTGATCACCAAGGCTCTCTATGGTTCCTTTGGAGCCATTCGAGAACAAAGTATTTAAGTCAAGGAGACAAGGCCCCGGCAAGAGGAGCTTGCCGGGAAGGCCATTCAAGGTACAAGACCCTGGCAAGAGGAGCTTGCCGGGAAGCCCAACGAGAGCATCTCAAAGAACCTGCCGCAGCGCGCCACGCGTCCCGGCAGGACCCCGCGAGCGACAAGTTCCCGGGCGCGACAAGGCAACGGCCGCGGCAAGGCGCTTGCCGCGGCAGGCAGCCACTCTGTGCCCGCGCTCCAGCTCACCCACCTACGTGTCGCTCCGGGACCCTTCCCAGCATATGTGGCGGGAGGCTGTGCAGCCAGGGGTACACTATGGCATGCAGCGCTGACAGGATCGCCATCGTGCCGAGCGATGGCGCCCCTGACGGTCCCTTTTCTGCACCGTCTGGGCAACGTAGACGGGCATTTAATGCCTTTGTCCCCTGCCGTCAGGGTTAGGTATGATACACTGTGTAGGTAGCTGTACCTACCATAGCATATTTACACTTTTGCCCTTACCTACGTTGCCACCTGTTGGAGACCGCTTGAACATATAAAAGGAGGCCCATGCACAACGTAAGGGGGGATCGATCCTCAGAGAAGCGCTCGGTCTCGTTAGCTGCTCGAGTGTACTGTAGCACTCGGCGCTCCCGAGCAAGAACTCAATACAATCCACAAAGCAGCAGTAGGAGTGTTATCTCTCTGGAGAGCTCCGAAGCTGGGTAAAAACCTTCGCCCGCGTGCCTCGCCTCGATCCGCTCTTCGCGCGACCTCCGCCCCCCGCCGAACCGAGAAGGGGCTCCGTCCCCATAGGTGCTCGGGGAGCCCAGGAAAACCCCGGCACGCATCAACCTTTTTTGCGTATGGGGCAATGAGATATTCATGAATAACCATCAAGTGAGGAAACTCACAAGGATTACTAGCAAAAAGATACGAATGGTGGCAAGGAAATTATTTGTTTATGCTCTATCCAACACAACAGTGAGTTGTAGGATGGTAACTACAAACTCTGCAGCCTTCTCTTTTTACTGCCCATAATGAGTTGTTAGACAACAATGTCTGAATCTTTTTAATTCGAAGTGGTTCCCGAAGCAGTTCACTCAAGATTACCTTGCAAAGTACATGATTGGTGGACACGCATGAAGGTTAAAATATTTCATCCAGACTACAATGAGCATCAAGAAGTCGTAATGAAGATAGTGAAGGATGGACGAGCAGCCATCACAAGGGGTTGGGCTAGAGTCGTGCGCGCATTACGCAGGGAGGAGGGCACAATATGGGCATTCCGCTACACCTTCTCCAGCAACCAGAATGTCTTTCGCCTCTCTCTTTACAGCCTTTAGTACAACTGTGGTTCATCATTCTTTACTTGGTGCTTCTGTAGTTCTTCAGCATTTGTACCTGTGCATTGGTGGTTGAACCTATATTTGTAATAAACATGGTTAGATATGAAATAAGTGATTCCTACTTTCAAATTCAAAACATGTGATTTTTAAATTAGGGATTAATTAGGGATTACATTGTACACGGTTTGCGAAAGCGAAACGTCTGCGATAGACGTGGAGATCAGAAACGTTTCTAGGATCCACTACGTGTGCGATCAATCTCCACTGCACACACGACATCCTCTTCAAAATTGTTTGTGTTAGGCCACCTTGCGCAAACGCTTACCACATAAAAATTGTGTGTGATGGACAGCCTTTGCCACACAGTTTCTTCTATGCAGCATGTGTGATGCATTCAATAACGCAAACAATAAAATTGTTAATATCGTGTGCAATGGCAATGCTATCACAAACGATTTAACGAGGAAAATTGTGTGTGATGTACCTGTGAACGGAAATGTTTAGCGGGGGCTGACTATGTGGGATGTACTTGCGACTGAAAACAATTTCGCCTGTATAACTATATTTCTTAGCTCTACTGTAAGTATTTCTGTATTTGAGCGCTCGTCGGTCGCACACGAACTCATTTTGCCAAGCTAGTGTGCCGGGAGGGCATATCCCCGACAGTTTCTGGGTCATGTGGGAAAGACCCCCTATCGCCGTCACTCACTAGGCGACGGTTCCAAATATTGTCGCTGAAAGGGGTTAGAAACCGTTTGTATAGCACCGACACGTACCAATGAATTGAGAAAATGCCATGTCCTAAATATATTAAAGGCATAAGACGTTTACTTGGTCATGCTGGTTTCTATAGGAGTTCATAAAAGACTTCTCTAAAATTGCTAGGCCTCTTACTAATCTTTTGCAAAAAGATGTTCCATTTGTTTTTGATGATGATTGCATAGAAGCCTTTGAGGTACTTAAGAAAGCATTGATTTATGCACCTATTGTTCAACCACGTGATTGGAACCTACCCTTTGAAATCATGTGTGATGCTAGTCATTATACTATTGGTGATGTTTTGGGTCAAAGAGTTGATGGGAAATTGAATGTTATTCATTGTGCTAGTAAGACTCTAGATAGTGCTCAAAAGAACTATGCTACTATTTAGAAAGTATTTTTAGCAGTTGTGTTTGCATGTGATAAATTCAGAGCTTATATTATTGATTCTAAAGTAACCATTCACACTCATCATGCTGCTATTAAATATCTTATGGAAAAGAAAGATGTTAAACCTAGACTGATTAGGTGGGTCCTTTCATTACAAGAGTTTGATTTGCATATTATTCACAGAAAAGGAGCTAAGAATCCTATAGAAGATAACTTGTCTGGAATGGAAAATGCTCTTGATGACCTACTGCCTGTTGATGATAGTTTTCCTGATGAGAATTAGTTGTTATATATGTTTCTACTTCTCATAATAATCACTGGTATGCAGACTATGCTAATTACATTGTTGTTAAATATATACCGTATAGCTTTACATACCAAGAAAAGAAAGAGTTCTTCCTTGATTTAAGACATTACTTTTGGGATTACCCATATTTATATAAAGAAGGAGTAGATGGTGTTATTAGACGAGGTGTACCTAAGCATGAACGGGAGCAAATCTTATGAAAGTGTCATTCCAAAGCATACGAAGGGCACCATGTAGAGAACCGCACATCTATTATTGTCTGGTTTGTTATTAACCTACTCTCTTCAAAGATGCACATAAGTTTGTCCTTTCTTGTGATGAATGTCAAAGAATTGGTAATATTAGTAGACGTTAGGATGCCTATGAATTATTCACTTGTTATTGAACCACTTGATGTTGGGGCTTTGATTATATGGGACCTTCTCCTTCCTCTAATGGGTACGCTCATATTTTAGTTGTTGTTGATTATGTTACTAAGTGGGTAGAAGCTATTCCAACTAGTAGTGCTGATCACAACACATCCATTAAAATGCATAAAGAAATTATCTTTCTGAGGTTTGGAGTCCCTAGATATTTAATGAATGATGGTGGTTCACATTTCATTCATGGTGCATTCCGCAAACTCCTAGCTAAATATGATGTCAACCATCGAATTGCATCCCCAAATCATCCTCGGTCTAGTGGTCAAGTTGAATTGAGCAATAGAGAAATAAAATTAATCTCGCAAAAGACTGTTAATAGATCCAGAAAAAATTGGTCTAAGAAACTTGATGATGCATTATGGGCTTATACAACTACTTATAAAAATGATATGGGTATGTCTCCTTATAAATGGTCTATGGAAAATCATGTCACTTACCTCTACAATTATAATACAGAGCTTATTGAGTAATTAAATAACTTAACTATGATTTTAAACTTGCCAGTGAAAAGAGGTTATTTGACATTAGTTCTCTAGATGAATGTAGAACTTAAGCTTATGAAAATGCCAAGTTATTTAAAGAAAAATTTAAAAGATGGCATGACAAAAGAATCACTGAGGCCATTGCCCGGCAGGACTTGGCAAGAATGGCGGTTGCCGAACCACGAGAACACGAGCCAGACTATCCTGCTAGGGAGACAACAACATCGTCAAGTCGTGCCGCCTCTAGCAGGGGCATGGTGGAGGACCTGGACGCAGTCGTGGCCGCGGATGGGGGGCACCAACCGGGTGGATGACACGACTAATGGGGCAGGGCCCGATCCCCCTTGGTGACGCAATGTGGGGCATTTTTGGAATTTAAGGGGGTTCAGACATTGAGACCAAAAGCGACAATTGATCGAATATAGTAGAGATCAACCCCTTGATTTTATTAGCCTACAAGAAATAATACGTGCATATTTTTCTCAAGTGGACGTGGATTCATTGTCTGGATACATGCCACTTCACTGGGAATGGGTACCGGCAGCCGACATGCCAGGAGGGATCCTTTTAGGGGTGAACAAGGAGACATTCGAGGTTATATCTTTCTTCAAGGGGCATTTTTTCTGAGTGTTGAGTTGATTCAATGTAACAATAACTTTAAATGGGATCTGGTAGTGGTGTATGGACCGGCCGAGCACTCTAGATCACCCGATTTTTGGCGAGAATTTTTTGACAAGTTCTCGAATTCACTAAAACCCGTCATTTTTGGGGAGGGGGTTAATATGTTACGATTAGTAGAATACAAGAGCAACCGGATAATAAATGACCAGGGCCTAGTTGAAACGTTCAATGAGTGGGTGGTAGACTTGGCGCTAATTAAGCTACATCGTGTGGGTGCTCACTTCACATGGACCAACAACCAAGAAAACCCAATTAGGTGTGTGTTGGACCAGGTCTTCGTATCAACTGAGTGGGAGACTAAATTCCCGACGTGCTCCCTCATGGCTGAGACACATTTGGGATCTAAACACTCCCCCCTCACTTACACTCTAGGGAGTCATACCGTTGAATACTAGAGCGCTTCTATTTTGGGAAGCAATGGATCTTAAAGCCTAGTTTGTGGAGAGGGTAAAATACATACGGGGAGAGGTGTGGGCTAATGTCGGGTGTGGGGTTCCGGCAAAACCCTTAAGGTTCGAAATCTGGGGTGCGCGCGAAGTTCTCCCCTCCTACTGATCCACGCCCTAGCTCGCTAAGATCTCACGGACGAACTCGACGAACTCGCAACACAGAAAGACACGAGATTTATACTGGTTCGGGCCACCGTTGTGGTGTAATACCCTACTCCAGTGTGTGGTGGTGGATTGCCTCTTGGGCTGATGATGAACAGTACAAGGGGAAGAACAGCCTCCTAAGGTTGAGGTGTTCTTGTGCTCTGTGGACTTGTGGATGAGAACTCGATCAGTTCAACATCTCTCTTCTGTGGTGGCTAGTTCTACTTATATAGGCCCTGGTCCACTTCCCAAATAATGAGCGGGAAGGGAGCCAACAACGGCGGGCAAATTCGACAGGGGACAGCTAGTACAAGCTATCCTGACAAAAGTGGTCTTCGCCTGCCAAAGGGTCTGGTGATGACGCCATCTTGGGCTCCACGGTGATCTCCGTCTTGCTGTCCCTGCTGGTCTTGGTCTCGTTGCACTAATATGGAAACCTTTGCCTGATGCCTCGGTACTCCGCGCCTGCTCTTGCCTCCTTAGCACCAAAGAGGAAACAAGGACGCTGCGCGCTGGCGCCTGCCTGGCACCTGCCTGGTGTCGATCGTCATGGCTTGCGTCACGAGAGCCTCATGAGGTTTGCCCCGCCTTGATATCTCCACTCCTCATGAGCCTGCCTGGCTAGACCGCTCCTGAGGAGGTCTTGGGTCGTCCGCCCTGTGAGGCTCGGCCCCTCGCGAGGGTCTTGATTGCCTTGTCGATGAAGATGGGCCATACGGCCCGCTAGCTTAGCCACGCCGTGGGCCGCAGGCAGGCAAGTCTAGGGACCCCCATTACCAGAACGCCGACAGTAGCCCCCGGGCCCAGGGCGCGCTCGGCTTGGCTTCGAGGCGAAGCCAAGGGTCAAGTACGGAGCACCACGGGCCCCAAAAGCATGCGACCTCGGTTGACGCGTGGCAGTTGATTGGACGTGGCCGTATCCGCTTCCCCACGCTGCCTCGGCAACTGCTCGACTTGACAAGTCCCTGCGACATGCAAGGAAAACCATCATTACCTGTTATCATGGGAGGCATCGGTTGGCTTTCTTCCGCTATAAATGGGGAGGAGGTGAACACCCCGTCGCCCATATCTTCCTTGCTCGCTTGCTTCTTCCTCCTTGCTTCTCCGCTTGCAACAATGGCGCCCATCCGAAGGTTTTCCACGGACGAGAAAGGGAAGGCCGCCCGCGACGATCCTGGGCCGCTCCCGCCGAAGAAGAGGCTGGTCTATTGCCGCGATGAAGTGGCGATGCAGGTGGTGACGAGGCCCTGGTGCGAGCGGCCTTCTCCAGGGTATCCGCTACCCTTGTACGCCCGAGCGGAGTGCTCAGGAGGGCGGGGCGATGAGTGGCGCCGCCCACGCCACACCCGTGGTCGCCGCGCGACGGCAATGCGTGCGGTCGCTCTGGGAGTCCATGTTGTGGACTCCTCGTGCGAGCTTGTGCTATGGGCACCGATGCCCCCAAGCTCTTGGATCCGCTTCCCGCGGTTCTTCTCCAACGTGATGCCGCCGAGGGGGGCCCTCGAGCTTTGGTTGCAGCACGCCGACTGCGATGCTCCGGCGACCGGAGCAGAGATCGAAGCGGTCCCCGCCGGCAAGATCTTCATGACCCGCAGATGGGGTGAGGTTGCACGGGTTTGCCGTGCGAGGGGAGCCCTTGCGATCCATTTCAAGTATGACGGCGCCACCACGCTCTTCTTCAAGGTCTTCGACGCGGAGGGCCGCCGCCTAGAGTGTTGCCCTGGAGGGGAGCGCCAGGTTGACGCACGCTCCACTCGTGGCTACTCCAGCAGCAGCAGCCCCTGGGAGTCCCGAAGCTCTCCCAAGCCTTACGAGACTCCGTAGACAAGCGATGACAACTACTTGCCCCTGAGCTCTCGCCGGGACCGGAGCAGGCGCCGCGGCGTCTAGCCAACATCGTTGCTGATCTGGATGAGGTTGGCGTTGGCCTCCCGTGGCCCACTGTTGATGATGGGGTCCGCCACGAGGGGTGTAGATAGGATTCCTCTTAGTCCTTGTTTCTGTGTCCTGCGGAGAATCATGACGTACCCCGTGGAGGTGTGTAAGGATCTGTGATGCCCCTTTTGTGTATATCTTCCTTATTATGAAATTTGCGATCGCATGTCCTGTCAAGGCTTGGTCTCCCCTTTCCAACCTCGCGATAGCTTGTTGCTCTACGCTGGCAGGTCCCAATCCCCAGGCAGGCTACAGCCGTCGCTGCTATGCCAGGTCGCGTGCCGTGGTCAAGGCTAGGAGGTGTGCGGCCCGAGGTCCGGTAGGAGCCCCTGAGGCACGATGCTCAGGAGGTCCCCTTTAGCGCTCAAGCAGCCATGGCAAGATAAGAAAGGGAGGCGACATGGCCGCGGCAGAGCTGCGATGACCGTGCTAAGGTTCCAACAATTAGTTGATCCGAGCGTGAGACTTATCTCAGTGGTGCGGGGTCGATTCTCCATGATGCGCCAGGCCTGTGCACCACCATCCTCAGTGTAGCTAGGTTAGGCCCGTACAGGTCCTTCCCCTTCCAATGCTTTCCTTCGTGCTCTACGTCCTCGGGTCCCGGCCCTCGAGCGAGCTCAACCGCCGCTGGTATGCCAGGTGGCGATGCCGTGGTCAAGGCCAAGGGGTGAGGGCTGGAGAGCCAGTAAGAGCTCCTAAGTTGCGATGCTCAGGTGCGCCCTTTAACATGCAATCGGATTGCTTGTAAGAGGAGAGGGCCCGCGGTTCCGCCCGCTATTATCCTCGGGAGGTTCCTACAGGTCATCACGAGGAGAAACGCGGTTTTGCCGTTATGGTTGCCAGCCTTGCTCTGAGACGAGATGAAGGAACTGAGAGCCTGGTGAGGTGATGTGCACGGGGCACGAGGAGAAAAGCGGTTTTGCCGTTATGGTTGCCAGCCTTGCTCTGAGACGAGATGAAGGAACTGAGAGCCTAGTGAGCTGACGTGCGCGGGGCGTGCCGCGAGCTAGAGCTCAACCACTCAGGTCTGTCGACGTGGCAGGGACGGACCCATGCACCAGCATCGTGCCTGTGTTAGGAGGCCCCGTGGGAGGCGACGATCGACAAGGTGGCAGAAGAGCAGGCGGTTGTCATAGGCAGATCAAGCATGGAAGGTAAATCAGCTTGGGTAAAAGCAGAAAGATACACGCCATAGGGTCAGGCCCGAGCGGCTTGGGGATGATGCAGCCCGAGGGGCACTCCCAGCAAGGTAAGCTAAAGACATAAGAAAAAGAATGCATGCCGCAGGGACGGACCCACGCGGCCTGGGAATAATGCAGCCCGAGGGATGCTCCCAGCTAAATGAACTTGGGAAAAGTCACCTGGTCCAGTCGACGAAGAAGAGTTGGTGCAGCTAAAGGAATGCGACGAAGGAATGGCTCCTCACAAGCCACCGGGGCCGTGAGCCCCAGGAGGCTCTGGGGGTTTAGGTGGTTCCCTGAGGACCATCGCCATCTCCGCCAGGACGACGTGGTGCCTGGCCTCCTGAGCTGCCATGATGCGCCGCATGTTGCGCTGATAGGCTGACGACACGCTCGGCAGGCCAAAGGGCATGCAAACGTAGCTGTGCGGCAGACCCTTGCAGCGTCCCACACACGAAGGCCAGAAGAGCTCCCGAGATGCGGCCTTGTTGAGCCCTGGGACGTCAATGCATACACGCAGCCCGGCATCCTCGCCTGGATGGGGAGCTCCGCCTTGTGAGCGGCGGTCGCCGCGCATGGCCCTTGCGTCTTGCAGTTCCTGAGTGGTCTCGGTGATGAACTCCTGAGCAGTGGGTGCTCCTTGCCCTGTGTTCTCCTGAGGGAAACGTGCCGCGAAGCACACCTCCAAGTGGTGCCCATGTGCCTCCCTCGTGATGTGGGCAAGATCCGAGGACTTCCAGAAGAAAGCCCCCGAGCCCTACCCGAGGAGGGCGCCGGGCGCGCCTTCCTATGCGACAGAAGGAGGCGCGCTTGGAGCGGGCGCCGATCCTGACGAGGTCCCGGCCGCGATACTGCCCTCCTGAGGCCCGGTACGGCGCAACTGCTTCTTCTTGGGGATGGCCTCCGGAGGGCCCTCACTTTTGCTGTCGGGTCCTCGATCGCTGCGGCCTGGAAGGCGCGCTCGAGGGAGCACACCGCATCTCTTTCTTCACTTGGTACCGTGATGATTCTGCCGCTTCCCGGCATCTTGAGGACATTGTAGCCGTGGTGGGTGACGGTCACGAACTTGGCCAGGGCAGGATACCCGAGGATGGCGTTCTACGGCAGACGGATGTGCGCGACATCGAAGTCGATGAGCTCGGTGTGGTAGTTCTTACGTTCCCCGAAGGTGACAGGGAGGCAGACCTACCCTATCAGTCTGGTGGAACCGTCGATCACTCCTGAGAAAGGCTTGGTAGGTTGAAGCTGGTCATAGGGTAGAAGGTTGTCGAATGTGTCGACGGACAGGACGTTAAGCCCTGCGCCGCCGTCGATGAGGGTCTTGATAACTTGCACGTTGCTGATGACTGGTGAACAAAGCATTTGGAGGGCGATTGCACGCGGCTCCTGGAAGCCCCTAGCCGCCTCGTCTTAGTGGTGGTCGTCATTCCTCCTTGGCGGCGGCAGCAGCGGGGGAAGATCGGCGTTGCCCTGAGGTTGGTCCTCACGAGGCTAGTCTCTCTAGGCACCCTCGCGAGGATGATCCTGCCAACAGTCCTCGCGAGGACGGTCGAGCCACTCCTAACATGGGCCATGGTCATCCCAGCGTTCGCCACCATGTCCTCCTCCTCAACCGTAGCCACGGTCGCTACGCTCGGGGTGTTGACCGAAGCGTCCTTCGCAAATGGCCCCGATCTCTTGACAGTCATTGGTGTTGTGGCTGTTCAGGTTGTGGAAGGCGCAGAACGGCCGGCTGTTCTTGGATGACTCGGGCTGATCTCTGCCCCGCTTGGTGTCGGGCTCTGCTACGACCATGGCCGCTTCCTTGCGCTTCACATCCTTGGCCTTGGCCTTCTTCTCCTTTGCGCCCGCAGCTGGCAGCTCGAGGAGGGAAAGGCGCCCCTCCTCAGCTCTTGCGCACTTGGTTGCCAAGTTGAACAGCTCCTGAGACGTGCACAGCTCCTCATGGATAGCGAGCTCTTCCTTCATCTTGACGTCACGGACGCCATCGGAGAATGCGGACATGATGGCCTCGTCCGTGACCTTGGGGATCTTGAGGCGAGTGTTGTTGAAGCGCTGGATGTACTTCTGGAGGGTCTCTGCTGGTTGTTGCTTGATGCGGCGCAGGTCGCGGGTGCCCTGGAAGTTGGCAACGAAGCGGTCGCGGATCTCATCCCAGGAAGAGATCGAGTCGTGCTGCAGGTTCAGGAGCCAGGAGCGGGCACCATCTGTCAGAGCCATGGGAAACCAGTTCGCCATGACTTTCTCATCGCCATTGGCCGCTTCGATGCTCGGCTCGTAGAGCTGCAGAAACTCCGCGGGGTCGGCGGTGCCATCGTAGCGAGGGGGCAGATCCGTCTTGAACTTGCCCGGCCAGGCGACGCTACGCAGCTCGGGGGTGAAGGCGCGGCAACCGGCCGTGATCGCCGGGGCCCGCCTCAGAGGTGGGGTGCTACCTCTTGAGCACTGCGTTGGTTCTCCCTTGAAGAGAAAAGGGTGATGCAGCAAAGTAGCATAAGTATTTCCCTTAATTTTTGAAAACCAAGGTATCAATCCAGTAGGAGGCTATGCGCGAGTCCCTTGCACCTACACACACAAATAAATCCTCGCAACCAACGCGATAAGGGGTTGTCAATCCCTACATGGTCACTTACGAGAGTGAGATTTGATAGATATGATAAGATAATGTTTTTGGTATTTTTATGATAAAGATGCAAAGTAAAATAAAAGCAACGAAAAATAACTAAGTGTTGAAAGATTAATATGATGGAAATAGACCCGGGGGGCAAAGGTTTCACTAGTGGCTTCTCTCAAGAGCATAAGTATATTACGGTGGGTGAACAAATTACTGTTGAGCAATTGACATAATTGAGCATAGTTATGAGAATATCTAGGTATGATCATGTATATAGGCATCACGTCCGAGACAAGTAGACTGACTCCTGCCTGCATCTACTACTATTACTCCACACATCGACCGCTATCCAGCATGCATCTAGAGTATTAAGTTCATAAGAACAGAGTAACGCTTTAAGCAAGATGACATGATGTAGAGGGATAAACTCATGCAATATGAAATAAACCCCATCTTGTTATCCTTGATGGCAACAATACAATACGTGCTTGCTGCCCCTACTGTCACTGGGAAAGGACGACGCAAGATTGAACCCAAAGCTAAGCACTTCTCCCATTGCAAGAAAGATCAATCTAGTAGGCCAAACCAAACTGATAATTCGAAGAGACTTGCAAAGATAACCAATCATACATAAAAGAATTCAGAAGATTCAAATTTTATTCATAGATAAACTTGATCATAAACCCACAATCCATCGGTGTCAACAAACACACCACAAAAGAAGATTACATCGAATAGATCTCCACAAGAGAGGGGGAGAACATTGTATTGAGATCCAAAAAGAGAGAGGAAGCCATCTAGCTAATAACTATGGACCCGAAGGTCTGAGTTAAACTACTCACACTTCATCGGAGGGGCTATGGTGTTGATGTAGAAGCCCTCTGTGATCGATGCCCCCTCCAGCGGAGCTCCGGAACAGGCCCCAAGATTCTCGTGGGTACAGAAGGTTGTGGCGGTGGAATTAGGTTTTTGTCTCTGTATCTGATCGTCTGGGGTATGTAGTTGTATACAGGAGGAAGGAGTACCTCGGTGGAGCAACGTGGGGCCCACGAGGGTGGAGGGCGTGCCCAGGGGGTGGACGCGCCCCCCTACCTCGTGGCTTCCTGGTAGCTTTCTTGACGTAGGGTCCAAGTCCCCTGGATCATGTTCGTTCCAAAAATCACGTTCTCGAAGGTTTCATTCCGTTTGGACTCCATTTGATATTCTTTTTCTATGAAACTCTAAAAATAGGCAAAAAAACAACAATTCTGGGCTGGGCCTCCGGTTAATAGGTTAGTCCCAAAAAAAATATAAAAGTGAATAATAAAGCCCAATAATGTCCAAAACAGAAGATAATATAGCATGGAGAAATCAAAAATTATAGATACGTTGGAGATAAAAGTTTTGATGTGGAATGCTACTTGGCATAATATCAATGTAATTCTTCTTAATTGCGGTGTGAATATTCAGATCCGAAAGATCCAAGATAAAAGTTCAATATTGACATAAAAATAATAATACTTCAAGCATACTAACTAAGCAATTATGTCCTCTCAAAATAACATGGCCAAAGAAAGTTCATCCCTACAAAATCATATAGTTTAGTCATGCTAAATTTTCGTCACACAAGAATGCTCTCATCATGCACAACCCCGATGACAAGCCAAGCAATTGTTTCATACTTTAGTAATCTCAAACTTTTTCAACCTTCACGCAATACATGAGCGTGAGCCATGGATATAGCACTATGGTGGAAGAGAATATGATGATGGGGGTTATGTGGAGAAGACAAAAAAAGGAGAAAGTCTCACATCAATGAGGCTAATCAATGAGCTATGGAGATGCCCATCGATTGATGTTAATGCAAGGAGTAGGGATTGCCATGCAACGGATGCACTAGAGCTATAAATATATGATATCTCAACAAAAGAAACTAAGTGGGTGTGCATCCAACTTGCTTGCTCACGAAGACCTAGGGCACTTGAGGAGGCCCATTGTTGGAATATACAAGCCAAGTTCTATAATGAAAAATTCCCACTAGTATATGAAAGTGACGAAACAAGAGACTCTCTATCATGAAGATTATGGTGCTAATTTGATGCACAAGTGTGGTAAAAGGATAGTAACATTGTCCCTTCTATCTTTTTCTCTCATTTTTTGGGCCTTCTCTTTTTTATGGCTTTTCTCTCTTTTTTTATATTCCTCACTTGGGACAATGCTCTTTAAAATGATGATCATCACACTTTTATTTATTTACAACTCAATGATTACAACTCGATACTAGAACAAAGTATGACTCTATATGAATGCCTCCGGCGGTGTACCGGGATATGCAATGAACCAAGAGTGACATGTATGAAAGAATAATGAACGGTGGTTTTGCCACAAGTACTATGTCAACTACATGATCATGCAAAGCCATATGACAATGATGAACGTGTCATGATAAACGGAATGGTGGAAAGTTGAATGGCAATATATCTCGGAATGGCTATGGAAATGCCATAATAGGTAGGTATGGTGGCCGTTTTGATGAAGATATAAGGAGGTTTATATGTGAAAGAGTGTATCATATCACGGGGCTTGGATGCACCGGCGAAGTTTGCACCAACTCTCAATGTGAGAAAGGGCAATGCACGGTACCGAAGAGCCTAGCAATGATGGAAAGATGAGGGTTTGTATAATCCATGGACTCAACATTAGTCATAAAGAACTCACATACTTATTGCAAAAATCTACAAGTCATCAAAAACAAAGCACTACGCGCATGCTCACAGGGGATAGATTGGTAGGAAAAGACCATCACTCGTTGATACGTCTCCAACGTATCTATAATTTTTTATTGCTCCATGCTATATTATCTTCTATATTGGACATTATTGAGCTTTATTATTCACTTTTATATTATTTTTGGGACTAACCAATTAACCGGAGGCCCAGCCCAAAATTGTTGTTTTTTGCCTATTTCAGAGTTTCGCAGAAAAACAATATCAAACGGAGTCCAAATGGAATGAAACCTTCGGGAACGTGATTTTTGGAACGAACATGATCCAGGAGACTTGGACCCTAAGTCAAGGAAGCTTCGAGGAAGCCACGAGGTAGGAGGCACGCCTACCCCCCCCCCAGGCGCGCCCTCCACCCTCGTGGGCCCCACGTTGCTCCACCGACATACTCCTTCCTCCTATATATACCTACGTACACCCAAACGATCAGATACGGAGCCAAAAACCTAATTCCACCGCCGCAACCTTCTGTACCCATGAGATCCCATCTTGGGGCCTATTCCGGAGCTCCGCTGGGGGGGCATCGATCACGGAGGCTTCTACATCAACACCATAGCCCCTCCGATGATGTGTGAGTAGTTTACCTCAAACCTTCGGATCCATAGTTATTAGCTAGATGGCTTCTTCTCTCTTTTTGGATCTCAATACAATGTTCTCCCCCTCTCTCATGGAGATCTATTCGATGTAATCTTCTTTTGCGGTGTTTTTGTTGAGACCAATGAATTGTGGGTTTATGATCAAGTTTATCTATGAACAATATTTGAATCTTCTGAATTCTTTTATGTATGATTGGTTATCTTTGCAAGTCTCTTCGAATTATCAGTTTGGTTTTGCCTACTAGATTGATCTTTCTTGCAATGGGAGAAGTGCTTAGCTTTGGGTTCAATCTTGCGGTGTCCTTTCCCAGTGACAGTAGGAGCAGCAAGGCACATATTGTATTGTTGCCATCGAGGATAACAAGATGGGGTTTTTATCATATCGCATGAATTTATCCCTCTACATCATGTCAGCTTGTTTAAGGCATTACTCTTTTCTTATGAACTTAATACTCTAGATGCATGCTGGATAGCGGCCGATGTGTGGAGTAATAGTAGTAGATGCAGGCAGGAGTC
The DNA here is from genome assembly GCA_032464435.1 of Aegilops umbellulata. NCBI lineage: Eukaryota > Viridiplantae > Streptophyta > Magnoliopsida > Poales > Poaceae > Aegilops > Aegilops umbellulata. Next base: position 149,294,496 of record CP136058.1, on the reverse strand, counting down.
GGTCTACTTGTCTCGGACGTGATGCCTATATACATGATCATACCTAGATATTCTCATAACTATGCTCAATTCTGTCAATTGCTCAACAGTAATTTGTTCACCCACCGTAAAATACTTATGCTCTTAAGAGAAGCCACTAGTGAAACCTATGTCCCCCGGGTCTATCTTCATCATATTAACCTTCCAACACTTAGTTATTTCCGTTGCTTTTTACTTTGCTTTTATTTTACTTTGCATCTTTATCATAAAAATACCAAAAATATTATCCTATCATATCTACCAGATTTCACTCTCGTAAGTGACCCTGTAGGGATTGACAACCCCTTATCGTGTTGGTTGCGAGGATTTATTTGTTTTGTGTAGGTGCGAGGGACTCACGCGTAGCCTCCTACTGGATTGATACCTTGGTTCTCAAAAACTGAGGGAAATACTTACGCTACTTTGTTGCATCACCCTTTCCTCCTCAAGGAAAAACCAACGCAGTGCTCAAGAGGTAGCACTCGTCCCCGACCGCCACTCATAAGGAGGACAATCAAAGAACACCTCATGTTTCAAATTTGCCACATAACGTTTACCATACGTGCATGCTACGGGACTTGCAAACTTCCACACAAGTATTTCTCAAATTCACAACTACTCAATTAGCACAACTTTAATATCAATACCTCCATATCTCAAAACAATCATCAAGCATCAAACTTCTCTTAGTATTCAACACACTCATAAGAAAGTTTTTACTAATCTTGAATACCTAGCATATTAGGATTATTTAAGCAAATTACCATGCTATTTAAGACTCTCAAAATAATCTAAGTCAAGCATGAGAGATAAATAGTTTCTATAAGACAAATCCACCACCGTGCTCAAAAAGATATAAGTGAAGTACTAGAGCAAAAACTATATAACTCAAAAGATATAAGCGAAGCACATAGAGTATTCTAATATTTTCCGAATCATGTGTGTCTCTCTCAAAAGGTGTGTAAAGAAAGTATGATTGTGGCAAACTAAAAAGCAAAGACTCAAATCATACAAGACGCTCCAAGCAAAACACATATCATGTGGTGAATAAAAATATAGTTCCAAGTAAAGTTTCCGATGGAAGTAGACGAAAGAGGGATGCCTTCCGGGGCATCCCCAACTCACGAAAAACAGAATCTGTTAAAAACAGAACAGTCTGTAGTAATCTGTAACTAACACAAATTCTGGAACTCCAAAAAAGCAGCCAAAATAGGAAGACCTAGAAAATTTGTTTATTGATCAGCAGCAATTGGAATCAATATTTTATCACGTTCTGGTGATTTGTAACAATTATTTTCGTGAACAGATAGTTTCTGGAATTTTCTGCAAGATCAAATAACTATCATCCAAGAAGATCCTATAGGTTAAACTTGGCACAAACACTAATTAAAACATAAAAACACATCTAAACAGAGGCTAGAACAATTAATTATTCCTAAACAGAAGCAAAAAGAAAAAAAGAAAAATTAAAATTGGGTTGCCTCCCAACAAGCGCTATCGTTTAACGCCCCAAGCTAGGCATAAAAGTGAGGATAGATCTAGGTATTGCCATCTTTGGTAGGCAATCCATAAGTGGCTCTCATGATAGATTCATATGGTAATTTTATTTTCTTCCTAGGGAAGTGTTCCATGCCTTTCTTTAATGGAAATTGGAATCTAATATTTCCTTCCTTCATATCAATAATTGCACCAATCGTTCTAAGGAAAGGTCTACCAAGAATAATAGGACATGAAGGATTGCAATCTTTAGCAAGAACAAAAAAATATACGGGCACATAGTTCCTATTTGCAACAATAAGAACATCATTAATTCTTCCCATAGGTTTCTTAATAGTGGAATCCGCAAGGTGCAAGTTTAGAGAGCAATCATCAAAATCACGGAAACCTAGCAAATCACACAAAGTTTTTGGAATCGTGGAAACACTAGCACCCAAATCACACAAAGCATAGAATTCATGATCTTTAATCTTAATTTTAATAGTAGTTTCCCACTCATCATAAAGTTTTCTAGGGATAGAAACTTCTACCTCAAGTTTTTCTTCATAAGATTGCATCAAAGCATCAACGATATGTTTGGTAAAAGCTTTATTTTGACTATAAGCATGAAGAGAATTTAGCATGGATTGCAACAAGGAAATACAATATATCAAAGAGCAATTATCATAATTAAATTCCTTGAAATCCAAAGTAGTGGGTTTATCAATCCCACTTTTATCAATTTTAGCATCAAGATCTAAAAACTCCGAATTTTTGGAACGCCTTCTAGGTAAAGGTGGATCATATTCAGTCCCCTCATTATCAAGATTCATATTGCAAAACAAAGATTAATAGGGGACACCTCAATAAATTTTAGATCTTCATCTTTATTTTCAAAGTTTTCCGGCTTAGCGACCATCTTATTAACTAAGGTAGCCTACTTATTCGATATTTCAGCTATTAACTTCTCAAGATGAGCAATTTGGGATCTCAAACCATCAAATTCTTTACACATATCATCAAGCTCTTTGTTCATATAACTCATAAAGCTTTTTTGTTCCTTAAGCTCGTTTCTAAAGAAATTATTATGCTCAAATTATAAGACCATAAAATTCCTGACATTGCCTTCGATCTCTTCCAACATTTTAAGGTGAAGATCACCAAATTTAGGCAGAGCCATCGTGGCAAGCAAGCAATCCAACACACAAGCAGACAAGAAGCAAGCGAAAAAGAGGCGAATGGAAAAGAGAGGGCGAATAAAAAGGCAAGGGTGAAGTGGGGGAGAGGAAAACGAGAGGCAAATGGAAAATAATGTAATGCGGGATATAAGGGTTTGTGATGGGTACTTGGTATATTGACTTTTGCGTAGACCTCCCCGGCCACGGCGCCAGAAATCCTTCTTGCTACCTCTTGAGCACTGCGTTGGTTTTCCCTTGAAGAGGAAAGGGTGATGCAGCGAAGTAGCGTAAGTATTTCCCTCAGTTTTTGAGAACCAAGGTATCAATCCAGTAGGAGGCTACGCGCGAATCCCTCGCACCTACACAAACAAATAAATCCTCGCAACCAACGCGATAAGGGGTTGTCAATCCCTACACGGTCACTTACGAGAGTGAGATCTGATAGATATGATATGATAATATTTTTGGTATTTTTATGATAAAGATGCAAAGTAAAATAAAAGCAACAAAAAATAACCAAGTGTTGATGATTAATATGATGGAAAATAGACCCAGGGGCCATAGGTTTCACTAGTGGCTTCTCTCAAGAGCATAAGTATTTTACGGTGGGTGAACAAATTACTGTTGAGAAATTGACAGAAATGAGCATAGTTATGAGAATATCTAGGTATGATCATGTATATAGGCATCACGTCCGAGACAAGTAGACCGACTCCTGCCTGCATCTACTACTATTACTCCACACATCGACCGCTATCCAGCATGCATCTAGAGTATTAAGTTCATAAGAACAGAGTAACGCTTTAAGCAAGATGACATGATGTAGAGGGATAAACTCATGCAATATGAAATAAACCCCATCTTGTTATCCTTGATGGCAACAATCCAAGACGTGCCTTGCTGCCCCTACTATCACTGGGAAAGGACACCGCAAGATTGAACCCAAAGCTAAGCACTTCTCCCATTGAAAGAAAGATCAATCTAGTAGGCCAAACCAAACTGATAATTCGAAGAGACATGCAAAGATAACCAATCATACATGAAAGAATTCAGAAGATTTAAATATTGTTCATAGATAAACTTGATCATAAACCCACAATTCATCGGTCTCAACAAACACACCGCAAAAGAAGATTACATCACATAGATCTCCACAAGAGAGGGGGAGAACATTGTATTGAGATCCAAAAAGAGAGAGGAACCATCTAGCTAATAACTATGGACCCGAAGGTCTGAGGTAAACTACTCACACTTCATCGGAGGGGCTATGGTGTTTGAGGGAGTCCTGGATTAGGGGGTGTCCGGATAGTCGGACTATAACCTTTGGTCGGGCTCTTGGACCATGAAGATACAAGATTTAAGACTTTGTCCCGTGTCTGGATGGGACTTTCATTGGCGTGGAAGGCAAGCTTGGCAATACGGATATGTAGATCTCCTCCCATTGTAACCGACTCTATGTAACCCTAGCCCTCTCCGGTGTCTATATAAACCGGAGGGTTTTAGTCCATAGGACGGACAACAATCATACCATAGGCTAGCTTCTAGGGTTTAGCCTCTCTGATCTCGTGGTAGATCCACTCTTGTACTACCCATATCATCAATATTAATTAAGCAGGAGTAGGGTTTTACCTCCATCGAGAGGGCCCGAACCTGGGTAAAAACATCGTGTCCCTTGTCTCTTGTTACCATCCGCCTAGACGCACAGTTCGGAAACCCCTACCTGAGATCCGCCGGTTTTGACACCGACATTGGTGCTTTCATTGAGAGTTCCTCTGTGTCGTCATCTTTAGGCCCGATGGCTCCTCTGATCATCAATAGCGATGCGGTCCAGGGTGAGACTTTTCTTCCCAAACAGATCTTCGTATTCGGCGGCTTTGCACTGCGGGCCAATTCACTTGGCCATCTGGAGCAGATTGAAAGCTACGCCCCTGGCCATCAGGTCAGATTTGGAAGTTTGAACTACACGGTTGACATCCGCGGAGACTTGATCTTCGACGGATTCGAGCCACAGCCGAGCACGCCGCACTGTCACGATGGGCATGATTTAGCTCTACCGCTGAACAGTGCCCTGGAGGCCGCACCCGTATCCACGCCGATCGAGGACGGGTGGCTAGACCCCGCCGCGGGGGCTGCAGTCTCAACGGCGATCGAGCCGAACACTGGCCTTATCCTCTGCGAAGCCCGTGACTCCAGAGTGCCGGACTCTTCTCCGGACTCCGAACCCTCCGCGCCCCTGCCAATCGAATCCGATTGGGCGCCGATCATGGAATTCACCGCCACAGATATATTTCAGCACTCGCCCTTCGGCGACATTCTGAATTCACTAAGGTCTCTCTCTTTGTCAGGAGAGTCCTGGCTGGATTATGACCGGCAGGATTGGGATGCGGTCGACAAAGAAATTCGATGCCCACCCACCACCTACTTCATAGCCACTGTTGATGATTTAACCGACATGCTAGACTTCGACTCTCAAGACATCGACGGTATGGACGACGATGTAGGAGACGAACAGGAACCAGCGCCTATAGGGCAATGGAAAGCCACCTCGTCATACGACATATATATGGTGGATACACCCAAAGAAGGCAATGGCAACGGAACAGCGGGGGATGACCCCTCCAAGAAGCAACCTAAGCGTCGGCGTCAGCGGCGCCGCTCTAAGTCCCGCCAAAGCAAAAACGGTGATACTGGCCCGGGAGATAATAACACCCCGGATAGTGCCGAACACAACTCCCTCCAGCAAGATTCAGCGCAGGAGGATGGAGAAGCCAGCCCCCCTGAGAGAGCGGCAGACAAGGAGGAATAGGATGATAACTACATGCTCCCCTTCGAAGACGAGGCAAGCCTCGACGACGAAGAATTTGTCGTGCCTGAGGATCCCGTCGAACAAGAGCGCTTTAAGCGCAGGCTTATGGCCACGGCGAGTAGCCTTAAGAGAAAACAGCAGTAGCTTAGACCTGATCAAGATTTGCTAGCCGACAGATGGACTGAAGTCCTTGAGGCCAAGGAGTACGAACTCGAACGCCCCTCCAAGAACTACCCAAAGCACAGGTTGCTACCCCGATTAGATGAGGAAGCACTTAAACCTACACCACCAGCGCATGATGCGGCTGACCAGCCACCTCGCGGCCACGACAGAGAGGCCTCTCGGCCCTCCACTCAAGCCGCACCACGTCATCGCTCAAAAAACACCAAGGCATGGGGAAATGCGCTAGACCTGCGAGATATGTTGGAGGACAAGGCAAGGCAAACAAGATCAATCTATGGATCACGCGGGCGCCCCACGACACGAGACGGTAACCGTCACACTGGATACAATAAATCCGGCCGGGCCGAACACAGCAGACAAAGCTCATTTGAGCTCCGTCGTGATATAGCAAAGTATAGAGGTGTCGCACACCCACTATGCTTCACAGATGAATTAATGGATCATCAAATCCCAGAGGGTTTCAAACCCGTAAACATGGAATCATACGATGGCACAACAGATCCTGCGGTATGGATCGAGGACTATCTCCTTCATATCCACATGGCCCGTGGCGATGATCTACACGCCATCAAATACCTCCCACTCAAGCTGAAAGGACCAGCTCGGCATTGGCTTAACAGCTTGCCAGCATAGTCAATTGGTTGTTGGGAGGACCTGGAAGCCGCATTCCTCGACAATTTCCAGGGCACCTACGTGCGACCACCAGACGCCGATGACCTGAGCCACATAATTCTGTAGCAAGAAGAATCTGCCAGACAATTCTGGACACGGTTCCTAACCAAGAAAAATCAAATAGTCGACTGTCCAGACGCAGAGGCCCTGGCAGCCTTCTAGCATAACATCCGTGACGAGTGGCTTGCCCGGCACCTAGGACTGGAAAAGCCGAAATCTATGGCAGCACTCACGACACTCATGACCCGCTTTTGCGTGGGAGAAGACAGCTGGCTGGCTCGTAGCAATAACATGACCAAGAGCCCTGGTAATTCGGATACCAAGGACAGCAATGGCAGGTCACATCGCAACATGCACAAGTGCCGCATTAATAGCGACAATGCAGAGGATACGACAGTTAATGCCGGATTCAGAGGCTCTAAACCCGGTTAGCAGAAAAGCCCATTCAAAAGAAATACTCCGGGCCCATCCAGTTTGGACCGAATACTCGATCGCTCGTGCCAGATACACGGCACCCCCGAAAAACAAGCCAATCACACCAACAGGGATTGTTGGGTGTTCAAGCAGGCCGACAAGTTAAACGCCGAAAACAGAGACAAGGGGCTACATAGCGACGACGAGGAGGAGCCCCGGCCGCCGAACAATAGTGGACAGAAGGGCTTCCCCCCACAAGTGCGGACGGTGAACATTATATACGCAACCCACATACCCAAGAGGGAACGGAAGCGTGCACTAAGGGACGTATACGCGTTGGAGCCAGTCTCCCCAAAGTTCAACCCGTGGTCCTCCTGCCATGGCGGATTCGCCGCATTGGTTCTAGACCCAATCATTGACGGATTTCACCTCACTCGAGTCCTTATGGACGGCGGGAGCAGGCTGAACCTACTTTATCAGGATACAGTGCAGAAAATGGGCATAGATCCCTCAAGGATTAAACCCACAAAAACTACCTTTAAAGGCGTCATACCAGGTGTAGAGGCCAACTGTACAGGCTCAGTTACACTTGAGGTGGTCTTCGGATCCCCGGATAATTTCCGAAGCGAGGAGTTAATCTTCGACATAGTCCCGTTCCGCAGTGGCTATCATGCACTACTCGGATGAACCGCATTTGCAAAGTTCAATGTGGTGCCGCACTACGCATACCTCAAGCTCAAGATGCCAGGCCCTCGAGGAGTCATTACGGTCAATGGAAACACAGAACGCTCTCTTCGAACGGAGGAGCATACGGCAGCCCTGGCAGCGGAAGTACAAAGCAACCTCTCAAGGCAATTCTCTAGTCCGGCTATTAAACGTCCGAACACCGTCAAGCGCGCCCGGAGTAACCTACAACAAGACCGCCTGGCACGTTTCGAGCAAGCGTAGCAATGCGGCCCCAACCCCAGCCCTCGCGAAACGGCGAAATCAGTGCTACGCGTACATAATTACGGTTTCAAAATACCAAGGGCACAGGGGGAGGGGCGCCATCATGGCACGCCCGAAACGCGGCTTAACCGCACTAGGGGCTGCCGATTTTCTCGTTTTTTCTTACTTTCAGGACTCCACTCTCCGGAGGACTGGGTCGGCATTACAATTGCCGCACAAACGATACAACAACCAGGGAAGCAGAAAGCTACACCGCACTACGGAACTCCCAGGTAGTCTCTATAACGAGCAGTATACCTGTTTCACATGTCATTCCGCAGCATGCCCCTGGAGGGGACATGTTAAATAGTCCCATCTCATGCTTACCGCACTATTTGTATCGTTCTGCTTTTACAGCAGCCGTTTAAAATAAACAATGCTTAGCTTCAGCTTATTATTGCATTCTCTATTCATTCCTTTTTCAATATATATGTTCAGTCTTGACATTTAGCACCCGTACACTTTGGTACGGTTAATACGCCAGGGGCTCAAACACCCCATAATACGGCATGAGAAGTCCGAACACTTTCAAAAGTGCGACCCTCCGAACTTATAGCATTATATGCATCAGCTCCGAATCATGTCTTTGGTCAATAGTTGGGTTTGCCCGGCTCCCATGTTTTGGTACCTTACGTTCCGCTATATCGGATAAGGTAGCGCTGGGAGAACTACTGCGATTGTGCCCTAGTTGAGCTGGGCTAAGCACCTCAGTAGAGAAAGCTAAAACTGACTGTCATGATAGGGTGAGAGTTGGTCGCTGTTCGTGAGGTTTCGAGTCCCTAAAGACTTATGCCGCTTAGAGCGAGGAGTCGGCTTTGTCTGGCCTAGGCGTGTATAGCGCCCCGAACTCGGTCTTCCGAACACTAGGGGCTTCGCCGAAATTTAAAATTATAGAATTCTCTGGCCAAGTGAGAGTGATAACGCATTATAGTCCGATTGCCTTGTTCGTTGTGCTGAGCACCTCCCTCGAAGGACCCAAGAATGGGAAAAAGAGTGCTCAGGTTTATCCCGAACACCCTAGCACTCGTGGCATGAGGGCCGAAGCCGACGACTCACCATCTCTCAGACTTAATAAACGGCCGCATAGAAGGTAATATTTTAAATTAAAACAAGCGTTGCATAGCGCATATAAACAAGTTTTCAGCGCACAGGATAAAACGAACAAGTTTCACTCGAATATTACATCTTTAGAACATTCGTCCGCCACAAGGCGGGCGCCCTTCAGGACGCCCTCATAATACATCTCGGGGTGGCGATCCTCCTTGCCCTGCGGTGGCCCGTCCTTCACAAGCTTCTCCGCATCCATCTTGCCCCAGTGCACTTTAGAACGGGCAAGCGCCCTACGGGCAACTTCGATGCAGACGGAGCGCTTGACGACTTCAAGCCACGGACAGGCGTCCACCAGCCGCCTCACCAGCCCGAAGTAGCTCCCAGGCAGGGCCTCTCTAGGCCACAGCCGAACTATAAGGCCCTTCATGGCCTGTTCGGCCACCTTATGGAGCTCGACCAGTTGCTTCAGCTGGTCGCTCAAAAGCACCGGGTGTCCGGCCTCAGCATACTGAGACCAGAACACCTTCTCCGTCGAGCTGCCATCCTCGGCCCGGTAGAAAGCGGCGGCATCTGACACGCTACGGGGCAAATCTGCGAATGCTCCTGGAGAGCTCCGGACTCGGGTAAGTAACAAGTAATTCACTTTCACGTGCTTCCTTTGCATAAAGAATGCCTTACCTGCCGCTATCTTCTTCATCGCCTCAACTTCCTGGAGGGCCTTCTGGGCTTCGGCCTTGGCAGATTTGGCGCTTTCAAGGGCCGTCGCGAGCTCGGACTCTCGCGTCTTTGAGTCAAGCTCCAAACTCTCGTGTTTTTTTCACGAGAGTCTGGAGCTCTCGCTGCACCTCGCCAACCCGCGCCTCATGCTTCTCCCGCTCGGTGCGCTCCGTGGCCGCCCTCTTTTCGGCCTCGGACATCGCTTGCTTAAGGGTCGCCCCCTCAGTCGTGGCCCCTAGGACACCAATAGCGATCCTGTCATTTTTTGCAACTGCATCTTTTTAAATATACTCCACAAGGTATTACTTACCTTCTTTTTCCTCGAGCTCCTTCCTGGCAAGGCCGAGCTCTTGCTCGGACCGCTCGAGGTTCTGCTTCAGCACATCCACCTCCGCAGTCAGTGCGGCAGAGGCCAGCAGCGAAGCCTGCATACGCATATTGACTTAACTCTGTTAGACTTCTGCGAATGTTATTATATCCTCTATTCGGCTTTTCTTTCCGAATGCCAAATAGAGCATCGGGGGCTACTGTCTATGCGGTAACATTTTCACATATTTTTCACATACCTCAAAGCCTGTTAGCAGGCTGGCACAGGCTTCAGTCAGCCCGCTCTTGGCGGACTGAACCTTCTGGATCACCGCACTCATAACAGTGCGGTGCTCCTCATCGATGGAGGCCCCATTAATCACCTCCAGCAAATTGTCCGGTGCCTCCGGTTAGACGGAGGTCACCGGCGTCGTAGGCTTGCCCTTCTTACTAGGGGGCCGCCTTCCGGACTTCGGAACCATTGCAGGTTCCGGTGCGGTGTCTGGCCCAGGGCCAGACTTGGAGCCCTTGGGGGTTTTGCCCCCTTTGCGCCTGGAGTTCGGGAGGTCTCCTTGTGGCGCCTCCAGGACCACCTCCTCCTGGCTTGGAACCTTTTGGGACAGCACCTCGGCGTCGTCCGTAGGGCGAGAGGAGGTAGCGGTCGGAAGTGAAAAACTATTCACGTCCGACGAATCCAGGGAGCCGCTCGAGGACACGTCGAGCCGGGCCTTGGGCGGACTGCATAATTATATTCGCCGTCAGAAGATATTGTGCAATAAAGGAAGGCCATGAGTCATTCTGGTATCCAAATACTTACGATTTTGCCAGGGGCTTGGCCCTGAGCGGCCACTCCTCCTCGCCGTCGTCGGCGTTGGTGGAGTAGTCCGTAGGAAGGGTCCTCCATTTCTTGGACCCTCCGGCCTCCCCAGTTGGGGAGGCCTTCCTTTTCTTCTCTCCCCCTGTTGGGGAAGAAACCTCTCTTTCCTCCTCCTCGTCTTCGTGGGAGGAGTCCGCCTCGGAGTCATCAGACGATGAGTCCGACTCCACCGGGCGCCGGGAACTCTTCCGGGTTCCCGTGGCCTTCTTCTTGGCCTTCTTCTCCGGCACCACGTAAGGTGCCGGAACCAGCAGCTCCGCCAAGCGGGCGTCCGCTGGATCTTCGGGCAAAGGAGCCAGATAGTTGATCTGTTCGGCCATCCTCTGCCAGTCCTGTCAAAGGCATGGAGGCTTAGATCCCGCATAGAGTCAAACTATGAAAGACAAATATCCTATAAGAGGTAAAAACAGCTTACCGCGCTGGCTTGACGCGTTGCGCTGAATCCGCGACCCTCGGTAGCAGATGCGGGAGCCTCGGCGCCCTTGAATAGCACCTTCCAGGCATCTTCGTACGTTGTGTCGAAGAGCCTGCTCAGAGTTCGGTGTTGGGCCGGGTTGAACTCCCACAAGCTGAAAGCCCGTTGTTGGCACGGGAGGATCCGGCGGATGAGCATGACCTAGACTACATTGACAAGTTTGAGCTTCTTGCTCACCAGGTTTTGGATGCATGTTTGGAGTCCAGTCAGCTCTCATTTTTTACCCCACGGCAGGCCCTTCTCTTTCCAGGAGGTGAGCCGCGTAGGGATTCCGGATCGGAACTCGGGGGCTGCGACCCATGCAGGGTCGCTCGGCTCGGTGATATAGAACCACCCCGATTGCCACCCCTTTATGGTCTCCATGAAGGAGCCCTCGATCCATAGGACGTTGGGCATCTTGCCCACCATGGCACCTCTGCACTCCGCCTGGCGGCCGCCCACTACCTTCGGCTTGACATGGAAGGTCTTCAGCCATAGGCCGAAGTGGGGCTGGATGCCGAGGAAGGCCTCACACACGACGATGAACGCCGATATGTTGAGGATGAAGTTCGGGGCTAGATCGTGGAAGTCCAGGCCCTAGTAGAACATGAGTCCCCGGACAAATGGGTGGAGTGGGAAGCCTAGTCCGCGGAGGAAATGGGTGAGGAACACCACCCTCTCATGGGGCTGGGTGTGGGGATGAGCTGCCCCTCGACTTGGAGCTGGTGCGCGATGTCATCTGACAAGTATCCGGCTTTCCTCAGCTTCTTGATGTGTCCCTCCGTGACGGAGGAGACCATCCACTTACCTCCCGCTCCGGACATGGCGGGAGAAGGTTGAGGTGGGGAATGCGGACTTGGGCACTGGGGCTCGAGTGCGCGAAAATGGATGAGCAAAGGAGGAAGAAGGTGTGGGTGAAAAGGTGGATCCTTATCCCCTTATATGGGCGGACGAAACTGCGTGTCCCCACCAGCCTGGTAAAAATCGCTTATCTCCCAAGCGCCGTAATCAATGGCACGGTTGGGTTACCCACGCCCGTATTGATGAGAATCCTGGAATAAGGGGACACGATATCTGCTTCGACGAGACGTGCCAAGGAAACCGCCTCGCTAAACGCGCTGAGGTGGGACAGTAAAAACGATTCAAATAAAGGCTTGGCCGTGGCGTGATGTCATGCTACGGAATGCGTCAGCAGATTAGATTTGTGTAAATACTATTCTCTCTATGGAAGTATGTGGAACTTACTTTGCAGAGCCGGACACTGTCCTTGTGTTCAAATCTTCTATGAAGTATTCGGAGGAGGAACCCTCCCTGCAATGTCGAAGACAATCTGTGCGTCGGACTCGTCGTCAATGAAGCCTGGTTCAGGGGCTACTAAGGGAGTCCTGGATTAGGGGTCTCCGGATAGTCGGACTATAACCTTTGGCCCGACTCTTGTACCATGAAGATACAAGATTGAAGACTTCGTCCCGTGTCCGGATGGGACTTTCCTTGGCGTGGAAGGCAAGCTTGGCAATACAAATATGTAGATCTCCTCCCATTGTAACCAACTCTGTGTAACCCTAGCCCTCTCCGCTGTCTATATAAACCGGAGGGTTTTAGTCCATAGGACGAACAACAATCATACCATAGGCTAGCTTCTAGGGTTTAGCCTCTCTGATCTCGTGGTAGATCCACTCTTGTACTACCCATATCATCAATATTAATCAAGCAGGAGTAGGGTTTTACCTCCATCGAGAGGGCCCGAACCTGGGTAAAAACATCGTGTCCCTTGTCTCCTGTTACCATCCGCCTAGACGCACAGTCCGGGGCCCCCTACCCGAGATCCGCCGGTTTTGACACCGACAGTGTATATGTAGAAGCCCTCTGTGATCAATGCCCCCTCCGACGGAGCTCTGGAACAGGCCCCAAGATGGGATCTCGTGGGTACAAAAGGTTGCGGCGGTGGAATTAGGTTTTTGGCTCCGTATCTGATCGTTTGGGGGTACGTAGGTATACATAGGAGGAAGGAGTATGTCGGTGGAGCAATGTGGGTCCCACGAGGGTGGAGGGCCCGCCCAGGGGGGTAGGCGCGCCCCCTACCTCGTGGCTTCCTGGTAGCTTTCTTGACGTAGGGTCTAAGTCCCCTGGATCACGTTCGTTCCAAAAATCACGTTCCCGAAGGTTTCATTCCGTTTGGACTCCATTTGATATTCCTTTTCTGCAAAACTCTGAAATAGGCAAAAAAAACAACAATTCTGGGCTAGGCCTCCGGTTAATAGGTTAGTCCCAAAAATAATATAAAAGTGAATAATAAAGCCCAATAATGTCTAAAACAGAAGATTATATAGCATGGAGCAATCAAAAAGTATAGATACGTTGGAGACGTATCATGGGGCTTGGTCTTGATGAGGTCCATGCGCCGCCAGCGCAGGTGGCGCGCGATCTTGTCGTGGCGGCGCGGGAAGCACAGGTGTAGCTTCCCGCGGCCGAGGGATTTCTTGGCGGCTCCTCTCTTTGCGTGTGGGCACCTGGCGTGGTGGATCACGCCATGGGGCCGCGCGCCTTGGCGCCGAGGCGCGGTCTTGAGGCAGAGGTGGTGGAGGCTGTAAGTGCATCTAGTGCCCCTTAGTGATTTTGGTGTATTGAAGACTTATAGGTTAAGGATCTAATGTGTTTATGAGTGTACACAGGTCTATATGTCTATGAGGAGTTTGATACTTACAGTGAAAGTCGACCCGTAATGAAGTTCTTCTACTGAAGACTTTGATATACCGAAGACTTTCTGAAGACTTTGAAAGTGAAGAAATTGGTGTGACCTTGAAGACCTCGTATTCATTCGAGGAACATGAAGCGTGAAGACTCTTGTTTTCGTAGTTTCATTTTCTCTTTCTTGAGTCATAGGAAACACCGTACTGTTAAAGGGGGTCGAGGAAATACTAAGGAAAAATTTCCATTTGATGCTCAACTCAAATCCTACACCTACCAATCCCTTCGAGTGAAGCCATTGGAAATATCATATAGTTCAGTCAATTTCTTCAGTGACAGAGACGCAGTTCTTCTGGTCACTGAGGAATTTGTTCTGACTGAGGAGTTAGGAATTCGCCAGTGTGGTTTGCCTACACAGTGAGGAACATGATAGCCCTGAGGAATTTGTACCTCAAAATTCCGACCGTTGCTGTGCTACGCACCAGCTGTCCCAAAATATCTTATCCATCCAACGGTCATATCATTGAAGGGCATTTATGTCTTATCATGTTGGGCTACTCCCTAGGCTATAAATAGCCGCCCCCTACAACCACTAGCTAGTTGTCTGCTCCAAGAGAAACTGACACTTGTCATTTTAGAGCAACCCATCCTCCGAGGACTTTGAGCGAAAATCATCAAGTGAGGAAAATCCAAACCCAAACCCAAACACCTACAAACCCAAAGTGATTGAGCATCACTGAAGAGATTGATCCTATGTGGATCCGACGCTTGTTACCTTTGAAGACTGTGCTTCTTCCAGACGGTTAGGCGTCATGGTCTAGAGCATCCTAGAGGAATTGTGGATCGCCGAGTGACCGAGTTTGTCAAGGTTCGGAAGTCACCTGAAGACTTACCAGGAGTGATTGGACGAGGACTGTTTGTCCTTAGTTCAACGAGAATACGGTGAGGACTTGGTGTTCCGAGCTGCGTGCTCAGGACTGGGTGTCCGGGACTGTGTGTCCTCGAGTTTAAATACTCAGCCGCTCCAACCAGATGTACAACTGAGACAGCAGTTGGAACTGGTCTACCAAATTATTGTCTTCACCAAGCTTACTGGTTCCATTTCCTCAACTCTTTCATTTCCTCAGTATTGTGCTGCTTGTTTATCACATCTGTGTTTGAAGACTTTGACTAAAGACTTTCTCGATTTCCTCAGTTCAAATTCTTCAGTCTGTTTGTCTTCATCTTGTGTTATCCTGTGTTTACGCTTTCTGTACTATGTGCTAGTCTTCATTTAATCATGATGACCATGCTTGTGTTCTGCTTTGTTTTCATCTGAGTACTTATTCCGCTGCTAGTAGTTCTTCGCTAAGGAATTTCCTCACTAGCAAATTCCTCAGTGAAGAATTCCATAAAAATCGCCTATTCACCCCCCCTCTACTCGATATAACGCACTTTCAATTGGTATCAGAGCAAGGTACTCCCTTGTTCTGTGTGATTTTGGTTTAACCACCTGGAGTTTTAGTTATGTCGACCGCAGGTATGATCAAGGTCTCTGTTGGGTGTCCTACCTTCGATGGGACGAACTACCCCTACTGGAAGAATAAGATGCGAATGCATCTTGAGGCAATTGATAACGATCTATGGTATGTTGTGGAAAATGGTGTTCCCTCAGTCACACCTTCTCTGAATGCTGCTGATGTGAAGAGATTCAAGCAACTCGGCTCTCAAGCAAAGAATATCATATGTGGCCATCTGAGCAAAGGACAGTATGGAAGAGTGAGTGCTTTGGAGACTGCTAAGCTTATCTGGGATAGGTTGTCCAAAGTCAATGAAGGAGTTTCCACTCAGCGTGACTATCGAGTTGATGTTCTTCACAATCTCTTCAACCGCTTCAAAAGACTCGACAATGAAAATGTTCAGCAAACCTTCGATCGCCTCACTGACATCTCAAATGAGCTTCAAGCACTTGGTGCCACTGACATCACCGACCATGAGGTGGTGAATAAATTGCTGAGGTCGCTTGATTCCTCATTTGATACTCTGGCACTGATGATACAAGAGTGTGCTGATTACAAGTCACTTGACCCCGCTGATATCCTCGAGAGGCTAAATACTTATGAGTTCCAGCTTGCTGAAAAGAGAGATCTCTATGGTTCGAGCTATGGCAGATCACGTGCATTGAAGGCCAAGGTAGTATCTGAGTCCAAAGATGAAGACTCTGGTAGTAGCCTTAGCGACCCTGAAGAACTAAGTCATGATCTAGCGTTGCTCGTGAAGAAATTCCAAAAGTTCTCAAGACGTGGTCGCTTTGGAAGACCCTCAAAGAGCAATGATTCATCATCCAGTGACTACAAGAGAAGGCATTGTCACAAGTGCAAGAAGCCTGGACACTACATTCAAGATTGTCCTTAGTGGGAAAAGGAATCAAAGAAGAAGAAATACAAGGATTACAGTTCTGATGATGCGAAGAAAAATAAGAAATCCTCAAAATCTTCATCATCAAAATCCTCGAAGTCTTTGTCTCACAAGAAGAGCAGCTCCAAGAAGGCTCGGGCATTCATTGGCAAGGAAATGGACTCTGAGACTGAATCTGAAGAAAATGAGGAAGAATAGGAATCTGAAGATTCCGAGTCTAGTGTGGCAAGCCTAACCCTCGCTACTGCATTCGTCAGCAAGTCCATCTTCAACGCTGAAGAAAGTGATGTGACCAACAAGGCTGATGACGACAGTGATGACTATGCTCCCACCTATTGCTTCATGGCAAAGGGTGCCAAGGTACTCAAATATGCCTCCTCTGAATCTAGTGAGGATGAATCTGATGAAAATCTTAAGCCTGGCTACTCTAAACTTGCTAAGATTGTTGTGCAACAACAAAAGGCTTTTGAAAAGGTTCAAAACATGCTAGACAAAAGTGATGATATGTTGGGTGAAGAAATGGATCGCACTAAAGCCTTAACTGAAAATCTTCAGAGACTTCAGACCAGGTTTGACAACCTTCAAGGTCATCATAACACTCTCTTATCTGATCATGAGAAGCTTTATTATGAATATCTTCAAAAGAAGCAAGATCTTGAGAAGCTAAGAGTGAGTTATGAAGATCTACAGAAGGAGCGCGATTCATTACTTGCTCAACAAATCAGCGCTGCTCAGGAAGAATTTATTCCTCCATGTTTGAAATGCATTGAACGAGAATCTGCTAATTCCTCACCTGAATGTTCAAATGCTTCTCATGTTACAAATTGTTCACCTGCCTCTGCTATCACTAATTCCTCATCTGAGGACATTGCTAGTATCACTGACGATGCAGGGCTGAAGGAATTGTACATGACAGGCATGTACAAAAGCCTTAAAGGGCATCAGACTCTTTGTGATGTGCTTAAAAAGCATATCCTCAACAGGAACTCTAGGAAAGAGGGTATTGCCTTTGAGAGGAAACTCAATGCTGATGGTACATATTGGAAGCCTGAGCAGTACCCCAAAACCTCATGGGTTGCTGCAAAGGGACCTCCAGTTGATCCATCTAATTTATCTGGTTATACATGTGAATCTTCTCATTCTTCTGATGAGTCATTTGACTCCAACTATAAACTGTTCAAAAATCAGAATGGTGAAGTATTTGCTAGATATGTTGGCACTAACTGCAGGGATGGTTCCCCTACGAAAAAAATCTGGGTTCCCAAAAGGTGCCTTGAAATTCTTCAGGTGAATGTCCTCATGACACCACCTGTGAAGAATAGGAACCCCAGATCAAATTCTTCATACGGACCAAATTCTTCATATGGATCCAAGTCCTCATATGGACCATATTCCTCAAGGGGATCTAATTCCTCACATGGATCAAAGTCCTCATATGAACATCATCGTGCTAACAACTCTGTTTCGCAGGGAAGAGCCAAGGGCTATGAATATGAGCATTATTCTTCTAATTACTATGTTCATAAGTCCTCGAAGAATTTCTCTGCTTACTCATATGCTTACCCTAACCACTCTTATGTGAAACGAAATGGTTTGGCCTCTATGCCACCATTCTCGTATGGAGCTCGCAGAGTGATGAACTCTTTGCCACCCCTTCAGATGTGGGTGGTGAAGAAAAAGAACTAATCACTTGTGCAGGGTCAGGTCTCCAGACGTACTGTAACGTCTGAAGAATTTGTTGGGGACCTGACAAAGTGCCTGAAAGGACGCAGGCAAATCATGAAGAAATGAACTTTCATTTCACACGTCCTCCTACTGCTTTATTTGTCTTACTACTTGATGAGATTGATCTGATGAATTGTGATATCATATTCTTCACTGCTGAAGTATATGAGGTTCGTAAGTTGCACTAATTCATCTGCAGGATGATCAACCCAAAGCCACTGAGTGGGTCCTCGATAGTGGATGTACAAATCACATGACTGGTGACAAGAATCTATTGATGGATGCTCCCTTATCATCATCACATCTGAAGCATATCATCTTTGCTGACAAAAGCAAAAGTCGGGTATTGGGTCTAGGTAAGGTTGCTATCACAAATGATCGACACACGGACAAAGTCGTGCTTGTTGAGTCCTTATGATACAACCTTATGTCTGTCTCAATGCTTTGTGATCTTGATATGGTTGTTGTCTTTGGCAAGTATCGTTGTGTTGTGATTATGGAAGCTGACAATTCCAAAGTCTTCGAATGCTTTAGGAGAGGAGACTTATATATTATTGATTTCTCTGCAGATTTACAACCAGCCGTGTGCCTACTTGCAAAAGCTTCAGAAGGATGGTTATGGCATCGACGACTTGGTCATGCAGGCATGAGGAATTTGCACACTGTCGGCATTCTGGGAACGGGGGTCCCCAGACTTGCCTACCTGCGGTGTGGCTAAATGGAGGCCCAGTACGGCCCATCTTCATCAACACGAGACTCAAGACCCTCGTGAGGGGCCAAGCCTCACGGGGAGGACGACGCAGCGCTTCCTCAGGTGCGGCCTCCTCAGGCTGGCTCATGAGGAGGCGGAGAGATCAAGGCAGGGTACCTCGCGAGGTGCCCATGAAGCAAGCCATGACGACCAAGGGTGCCATGCGGGCGCCAGACCGCACAGTGTCCTCGCTTTCCTCTTTGGTGCAAAAGGGGGCGAGTGCAGGCGAGAGGATCAAGCAAAGGCATCCATTTTCGGTGCAACGAGACCAAGACCAGTCCAACGGTGGGAATGAGCTCATCATGGAGCCTAGAACGGCGTCACCACAGGGCCTTTGGCAGGCGAGGACCAACTTTGGTCAGGATAAGTGTACCAGATGTTCCCCTTCAAATTGGCCAATTGGTGGCGCCCTTCCCGCTCAATATTTGGGAAGAGGCCCAAGGCCTTCGCCTATAAATAGGACTAGCCACCCCCAGGGAAAAAGGGGAGAGCAATCATAGAGCAAGTAGACAGAAAGAGAGAAAGGAGGGCGGCTGAACTTCCCTAGCAATTCATCGTCCTAGCCAAGAGGAGGCCCTCGCGAGGCTGTTCTCCTTTGTACTGATCATCATCATCATCAGCCCAAGAGGCAATCCATCCACCCACAAAACTAGAGTAGGGTATTACACCACAACGGTGGCCCGAACTAGTATAAACTCTGTGTTCTTTTTGTTGTTCTTTCTGTAGTTTAGATCCTTGCGAGACGGATAGGTGGTGTGCAGAATCTCCGCGCGCACCCCAGAGTTCGAACCTTAAGGGTCTGCCGGAACCCCCGATCCGACATTTGGCGCGCCAGGTAAGGGTGCGCCGGAATCTGCCTTCCTACCGCTCCGCTTCTCGTCACATCATCGTCACCATGTCCGGCGACCAGGCCAGCAACCAAGATCCATGGGCGGCGTGGCCTGCCTGTGCGGGGCTGCCCGCCCTGGGCGACCCCGCGCCCCAGGCAGCTCGTGGCCCGTAGGGTGCTGCGGGCCGCGGGCGGCACGGACAGACTTTAGCAACCCATACGCCGCGGCAGGCGCGGTCGGCGGCAAGGGCCTCCAATCATGCCGCGGCCACGACACCGTACACCCGCCGGGAACAAGCGAACTCAAGGGCTGCGCTCACGGTAGCCCGAGAGCTACTGCAGTGTAGGCTACTGGAAGGCGGCCGCGACGTGCTGCTGGAGCGGGTCACCGAGCTCCTGGGCTTCGCCGCTTCGGGGGCTCACCCCTTCTGCGTCCAGCTTTCGTCTCAAGCCCAAGGAGGCACGCACGAGGGCCCCGCGCACTCTCGCGGACCTCTGGGCTACCCCGACACCGGCGAATCCGTCGGCGCCGGATTAATAGTGGCGCTACCCCCGCCCCCGGCACATGAGGGAGAAGGACTTGGTCCGGCCCACGGCACCGTCGGCCAGCCGCGCTACCGCGCCGCGGTGGGCACGTCAAGCAGCGCCGCATGGCGCATGGAGCACTACAGCGCAACCTTCGGGGTAGCGGCGCCAGAAGAATACATGCCACGCATGATGGACCAAGGGCACACTCACGAGGGGAACAAGGCTCGCTTCTCAGCCCAAGCTGGGGAGACGAGGCGCCAGAAGCCGAGCTCTTCCAGGAACCCCGGGGCGGCCCCGCCAGCCACGCTGGAGGCGACACTTATCGGGTACCACTAATCCCTCAGGAGCAGGCATACGCTAATCATGGATCGCAGGAGGTGCAGGTCACCGCAGCTAGTGTCTGCCCCGCTCCAGCGGTCTCCTACCCCTCGGGAGGAGGGCATAGGGGGCTGCAGGAGAGGGGAGGGACCCCACATCACCACCGCAGCGTTCGGAGCAAGGCGTTCTCAAGAGGTAGGCCCTCCGCTGGGGAGGCGCCTGAGGGCCTGCCCCTGGTAGAGGACCCGTGGTCGTCGGGGGAACCGCTGGCGACCGCTCTACCCCACCGGCGGCGTCCTGGTTTCTGGTCGTCGTTGGTGGCACTAGAGTGTGGCGCAAGGCGGGGCCCTCGTCTGGCGATATGAAGCAAGGCCGGTACCTGTGAAGAAGGCCCAGTGCCTGTGAAGCTCGCCGCCCCGTGACACTCTGACGTAATAATGAGTGGGGCTGTACACGCCCCGGAGTCTCAGGGGTGCCAGCCTCAGGCCCTGGGGCTCCCTCCCACGCCCAGTGGACAACACTTAGCTCCGTGCTGGTGAGAAGACGTCCAAGACTAGATTAGGTGCCAGACGCGGCTTTTTGTCTGCTTTTATTGCCCTTTTCTTTTGGTTGTAACTTTTCCCTGCTGGATTTAAGTTGAATTCGAATTTGAGCTTTGCGTGTGTTCGGGGAGGGGTGCTTAATCTTGTTCGAACCATTTCTCGCGTTTTGGCCACCGCCCCACCGCAGCTGCCTCCCCTCACGAGCCCCTCGCGAGACGGGCCAGGCCTAGCTCGAGCGCAGCCCAGACTGCCGCTGTTGCTTCCTCACGAGATTACCTTTTGGTGACTGCGGAGGTTGTCTTTTCCTAAAAATGCCCGGAGCCTGTGAAGAAGGCGAACGCCTGTGAAGCTGTTGCACTCAGGAAAAGGCCCGGAGCCTGTGAAGAAGGCGAATGCCTGTGAAGCTACCGCGTCTATAAAAAGGCCCGGAGCCTGTGAAGAAGGTGAATGCCTGTGAAGCTACTGCGTCTATAAAAAGGCCCGGAGCCTGTGAAGAAGGCGAATGCCTGTGAAGCTACCGCGTCTATAAAAAGGCCCGTTGCCTGTGAAGAAGGCGAACGCCTGTGAAGCTGTCGCGCTCAGGAAAAGGCCCGGAGCATGTAATGAAGGCGAACGCCTGTGAAGCCGTTGCGCTCTGGAGAAGGCCCAGAGCCTGTGAAGAAGGCGAATGCCTGTGAAGCTACCGCGTTTATAAGAAGGCCCGGAGCCTGTGAAGAGGGCCAGCGCCTGTGAAGCCCCTCAGTGACAGCACTTGCGCATCTTATGATTTCAACTAAAGAACGCTCAGGAAGCCACGACCTGCCTCGAGGCCTGCGCGAAGCAAAGGTAAACCAACCAGCCGCCAGGCACGGATGCTCGCACACTATAATAGCTGCTAGTACGATCTACACAAGTTTTACATGAGGGGCTCCACCTCCCAAAATGCTCCCACGACCATCAGGCCAAACACCTGAGTTCTATCCATGCAGGACAAAAAGACAGGAGCAACACGCAGTCAGTCAGACAAATCCCCCAAGGCGTCCTCAGGAGCACCTCCCGAGCCGCTGCTGGTGTCGCTGGACTCGCCACCGCTGCCTGCATCATCGTCAGCGGCGCCGGGACCGTCCACCACACCACCTTCCTCGGCAGCCACGATCACGCCGTCGTTATCCGAAGCAAAGGCCTACACAAGAGCGTCCACGTTGTTTTCCACCCAGCTCGCCAGGTCTCCTTGGACGGCCTGGGGGACTGGGGCGATGACGGCATCAAAGTCAAAGTGGGGATTCATGTCCTGAAGATGGCTGAAGACATGGGAAAAAGCGCGCCCAAGCAGGGCACGGATCCTCTCCTCCACCAACCTGTCGGCCCTGGCCGACCGTGCCTCCAGCTGCGTCACCACGGTAGTGAAGAACTGCAGGTTGCCAGCATAGTTGACCGTATGCGGCTCGCCGACAGCCTCCTCGCAGGCGTTGCCCAAGGCTGCGTTGGCCCTCTCCCTGAGCGTAGCCAGCATGGGGCCGTGCATGTGCTCCAGGACCTGCCGCTGGCGTATCTCATCGGCGTTCTGACGCTTGACAGCCTCGGCCTCTTCCACCTGCTGACGAAGGCGGAGCACCTCGGCCTGGAGAGCAACCGACTCCTTTTGCGCTGCCTCAAGGGCGGCCCGGGAAGCGTCGGCTCGCCGCATCGCTTCGTCTCGTTGGGCCCTCAGGGCTGCGGTTCTCCCCTCAGCTTCAACCCGGATCAACTCCAGCTTCCTCTCGAACTCATGCTCGAGGCCTTGGCGCGCTGTCGCCACCCGACGACCGACCTCCTCCAAGACATGCGCCTCCCGAGCAGCAACTTCATCTTCCGCCTGCGTCACCAGGCGCTCCCTCGTCTCCAGCCACTCGTACTCATGGGTACATTCGGAGGCCTCCAGCGTCAGCGCCTCTTCACGTCTCTGGAGTCCGGCTGGGTCGCCAGAGGCCACCCTCATCGACGAAAGGGCCGCCTCGCGCAGTTCCACTTGCTCCTCCAGCAAGTGGCATCGGGCCAGGAGCTCCCGAGCCCGCTCCTCCGCCGCCTCTCGCTGTCGGTCGGCCCCCAGGGCCTCTTTAGCGGCCTGGGATCGGGCCACCCGGGAGGCCTCCAGTGACGCCTTCGCTTCTTCGTCCTCAAGGTCGCGCTTGCGGCGCGCGAGGGCGACGGCGGCCTCCAGCTCGCGCCTCTCCGCGGCAAGGCGCAGGCCCTCGACCTCCAGGCGCACGTCTTCATCAGCGAGCTCCTCCCCAGGCAGGTCCACCGTGCCGCTCGCCCTACGAAGGAATTCGCGGCGGCGAGCGCGACGCTCCCGAGCACGCTCGAGCACGTCTCCCACACCCTCGTCTGCCCCAGGCAAGCACCTGGGGGCACAAATCATCGCTCCCTCTCCGGGCAGGGGGCTGGGGGCTGGCGCCCCCATGACGGCCGAGCGCGCCACGCCAGAAGTTCGGCCTGGGGCCGGCACGTCTCCAGGCGAAGGGCGCGGGGGGCGCCTCAGCCAGTCGCAGCCCGCGACCAGATGAGAAGCCCACGGCAGACTGGCCACGCCAAGAGAGGGCCCATGAAGGAAGATCACAGGAAGAGAAGGGCTGCGGGGCACCTCAGGACGGTCCGCCCCCTCGTTCGTCCTCACCAGAAGAGCCGTGCTGCTCGGGACGTTCAGGGGCGATGGGGGAGGTGGAGCAAAAGGAGGCGGCACCTCGGCGGCCTCCACCACCTCGTCAGGAAGGGGCCTGCAGAGCAAGAATTAGTAGACGCAACAAGGGGATCAGGAGCCGGAAAAGGAGGAGGCTTACTCGTCGGTGGCGAAGTACTTCCGGCGCTTCAGCAAGCGACAAGGGGAGTCGTCACCTAGGGCCTCCCTTTTCCTCCGGAGGGCCTCAAAGTCCACACAAAAGCGGCCCAGAAGAAGGGCGCAAGGATCAACCCATGGCGAAGGCAAAGCATCAACGCTATCCGCGTCAGGGGCGCCGGCCTGGCGCGTGCTGCCGGACACCTCGGCAGAAGAAGCAACCAGGGCCTCGGGAGCCAAGGCCCCGGGCATCGGAGGCGGCTGCGCCACACCAATGGCCTCGGCAGCACGGGCCTCAGGAGCTGCCCCCTCGAGAGCACCGGCAGTTGCAGTCACCTTATCAGGAGCTTTCTCGGCCCCGGCGGTCACCACCACAGGGTTCTCACGAGGCCCTTGGAAGCCGGCAGGGCGTAGCCCCAACTCGTCGAAAGGGGGCATCTGCCTCATGAAATCATCCCTTTTCTGACAGAGGTACAGCAGGGCCCCTCCCCGCTGGATGCTGCCCGGGTTGGGGTCGCCGGTCAGGACCAAGAGCACTGTCCTTAGCACTCTGGGCATCAGGTCTTCCTCCTGAAGCCTCATGTGATCACCATGTCCGCTGAAGGCCCACATCCGGCGAGAATGGCGCTGGAGAGGGGCAATGCAGCGCAACAGAAATTCCTTCACCACCTTGGGCGCCGTCACGCCAAGCGTTTTCAAGAACGTAAAGCGGCGCCAGACGAAGGCGAGCCAGGGGATCTCGAGCGTCTCCTGGCCCCAGCCAGAGTTGGGTACAGCAGGCGAAGTTGGCTTCACCAGAAGGGGGCTGGGCACCCCGACACCGACGTACAACCACCGCTCACAGAACCCAGCTAAAGGTGTGGGGAGCTTGAAGTCAATACCAGAAGCTGCAGTCTCAGGCGCAGCGACGAAGCTCATGCATGCCGAGCATTGAGCGGGGTTGGCAAGACGCAGGGAGAAGAAGTGGCGCAGCAGGGCAACAGAAGGAGGGATGCCCATCAGTGCCTCACAGACAAAAGCAAAGACTGAAAGGAGGGCGATGGATTCAGGGCCCAGATGCATCATGTGGATCTGGAAATGGGTGAGGACGGCGTTGAAGAAATCAGAGAAGGGGGAACCAGACCCGCCCACAAGGCGTCAGCAAAGTAATGAACCTCGGTGATTATCCTGTCGGAGGGGAGGTGAGACGTAGGCCAGGCCGTCGTCCTCCCACACTCGTTGAAGACAGTGGCCAAGGCCGGGCTGAGCTTATCCAGACACTCCAGAGTGAGTATGATTGACAGGCCAACGGCGACGGATGAGATGGGAGCATAGGCTTCTTCCCTTTCTCTTTCTTTGTCGGAGCCATGGTTGAGGACGGGAGAGAGGAGATGTGAGATGGGATGAGAAGTAGCAGTCAGAGTTCAAAGGAAGGAAGAACAAGGGATAGTCGAGCAACAGGAAGAGGGGCGGCTGTGTACAACTGTGGGGCAACCTAGCGCAGCGCAAAATAAGGGAGCATGGGCAAACAGTACCGCCCACGTCCAAGCAACCGCCACACGGCTCCCGAGGCCGCAGGCTGTTAGGGCCCGCGGCGCTTCGCCTTGCCCTTTCGCCTCTCGGCCCGGCCAAGCCCATGCGCGCCTTGGGCCCGGGGGCTACTGTCGGCGTTCTGGGAACGGGGCTCCCCAGACTTGCCTGCCTGCGGCGTGGCTCAATGGAGGCCCAGTACGGCGCATCTTCATCAACACGAGACTCAAGACCCTCGCGAGGGGCCAAGCCTCGCGGGGAGGACGACGCAACGCTTCATCAGGCGCGGCCTCCTTAGGCTGGCTCATGAGGAGGCGGAGAGATCAAGGCAGGGTACCTTGCGAGGTGCCCATGACGCAAGCCATGACGACCAAGGGTGCCAGGCGGGCGCCAGACCGCACAGTGTCCTCGCTTTCCTCTTTGGTGCAAAGGGGGCGAGCGCAGGCGAGAGGATCAAGCAAAGGCATCCATTTCGGTGCAATGAGACCAAGACCAGTCCAACGGTGGGAATGAGCTCATCATGGAGCCCAGAACGGCGTCACCACAGGGCCTTTGGTAGGCGAGGACCAACTTTGGTCAGGATAAGTGTACCAGATGTTCCCCTTCAAATTGGCTAGTTGTTGGCGCCCTTCCCGCTCAATATTTGCGAAGTGGCCCAAGGCCTTCGCCTATAAATAGGACTAGCCACCCCCAGGGAAAAAGGGGAGAGCAATCATAGAGCAAGTAGAGAGAAAGAGAGAAAGGAGGGCGACTGAACTTCCCTAGCAGGTCATCGTCCTAGCCAAGAGGAGGCCCTCGCGAGGCTGTTCTCCTTTGTACTGATCATCATCATCATCAGCCCAAGAGGCAATCCATCCAACCACAAATCTAGAGTAGGGTATTACACCACAACGGTGGCCCGAACTAGTATAAACTCTGTGTTCTTTGTGCTGTTCTTTCTGTAGTTTAGATCCTTGCGAGATGGAGAGGTGGTGTGCAGAATCTCCACGCGCACCCCAGAGTTCGAACCTTAAGGGTCTGCCGGAACCCCTGATCCGACACACACGCTTGCAAAGAAGAAGCATGTGTATGATACTTTGAAGGAATTCTTCATGAAGAAAGGCTTCACACCCGGTTCACTCGATCCTACTCTCTTTACTAAATCTTATGATGGTGAACTGTTTGTGTGCCAAATATATGTTGATGATATTCTCTTTGGTTGTACTGACCAACGTTTTAGTGATGAATTTGCCTATATGATGAGTGAAGAATATCAAATGTCTATGATGGGAGAGTTGAAATTCTTCTTAGGTCTTCAAATTAGTCAACAGCGCAATGGCATATTCATATCTCAGGAGAAATACCTCAAGGATATCCTGAAGAAATTCGGCATGCAAGATTGCAAAGGCATCAAAATTCCTATGCCCACAAATGGTCAACTATGCACTGATGAAAATGGTATTGACTTCGATCATAAGGTATACCGCTCCATGATTGGCTCTTTATAGTACTTATGTGCATCTAGGCCAGATATAATGCTTAGTGTTTGCATGTGTGCCCGATTTCAAGCTGCACCGAAGGAATCACACCATAAGGCTATGAAGCATATTCTTCGAATGTACTTTGAAAAGGCACTCATCCTAACACTTATGCAAAATTGATGACTTAGATGTGCAACACATGAAGAAACGTTTTTCTTCAATCAATGAAGAATAACACACTAAGTGTGAAGAAATTAATGAAGAATTTGATTCTCAGAACCCTACGACAATTGTACGCGGTGTCTGAAATCAGCATTCTTATACGGTGGGTCACGCCACCACAAAAGTTGAAAATCTTCAATTTGAGTTTTTTTTTAACTTTTGAAATTCCTCAGTTGTTCAAGTTCTTCAACTTTTCAAAATCTTCACTGTTTCCGTCGTTTTTCTTCATTGGCTATATATATATATATATATATATATATATATATATATATATATATATATATATATATATATATATATATATATATATATATATATGAGTTTATGTCCTCTACAGCATTCACTTATGGCTATTTCTTCAAGTTGGTGTGTTCTGCTAAGTGAATGTGATCGGACCCTTCCCCCTCTATGCTATACTCAATCCAATCTATTCACAAATTCTTCATGTGCGTTCTATTTGAAACTCGTTCAAAATCTTCACTGTGTCCTTGTCAGCTGAAGAAATTGCGAACGAAACGTTAAAACTAATCTTATCCAAATTTTCGGTTTTACCGCTCAAACCGTTCTACATCCCACGATGCATTATTCTACTCACCCACGATCTTACACGATCTCCACTACACTGTACATGGGTGACACATGTCGTGCGAAGGAGAAGGGTCAGGGGCACGTTCGTCCCAAATCTTCGGGCGAACAGTTTTTCACTGCTACTATAAATACCCCCTCAACCCTTCCTCACTTCTTTTACTCTGCTCGAACTCTCCCTTCCGCTCGAGCTTCCCAAACCCTAGCGTCGCCGCTACTCCATCGTCGCCGGTGAGGCAGAGCTCCACTGCCTCAACCTCTTCGTCGTCGTACTCGCGCTGACCGCAGAAATCTTCAATTCCGCCGCCGCCATAGACGTCTTCCTCCGCCGAGTTAGGGCGTGGAAGATCTACACCAACGAACTTCACTATTTCACCTCTCTGTTCGTCGTGTTCTTCATTCAGGGTAATTAAAAGTTACTTTTATTGCCCTCTTTGATTCGAAGTTTTTCTAAAAAATCTTCAAAGGTGTTTTATTCTTCAAATCTTCACACACTAAACACCTCACATGTCATCTGTTCTTGATTCATTTCCTTAAGCATCATTTTCTTCAAGATTCCTCAATTGTGTGGATCTTCGATCTATACAACTCTAGAACCTAAGATAAAGCTCGCTTAGTGAAATTCTTTAAGACGCATCTGGTCAAATTCCTCAAACTTGTTCTTTTTGAAAAACCCTCTGAGAACGCATATGACCTCTCCAAATTCCTCGCAACTATACTCTGTTCACAGGTACACATGTTCGCTGCTGAATCACTAGGTTCTCATCAAGTTAACTCATTTGCAGCATTCCTCGAAGAAAAACTGCATACTTCTTCAGAGAATTCTATTGTTCAAATTCCTCAGCCGAAGAATATGGCAGATGGTAAGAGGCCGCAGAAAGGAGGAAAGAAGCCTGAGGCCATGACTGCATTTGAAATCCCTGAGGACATTTACAAAGAGTACTACACGCCTGATGAAGCCAAGTTTGGGAAAGAAACCAAAAATCAGCGCAAGGTGCGCATTCAAAGGATAGAACGGAGATGGGCAAGAGAATGGAGGGAGTACAGATATGTTACTCCAAAGTACATGAGGAAATTCGCTCTCAACCCTCCATGACCAAGAGCCCCATTGGCACCTGGCCAAGTGGCTGATCCCACTAGCATCAAACACAGTGAGGATTTTCCTGAGGAATGGGCAAGGCGTCAAGTCAAGTTGGCAAGACAAGCCAGAGAAGCAGTGAAGAAATTCAACAAAGATTCTGTTGCTGCTACTGCCACTGAGGCCTCTGTCAAGCCGAGGAAATCAATGGCTAAGAAGCCCGCTCGAAAGCCAAGTGCTTCACCAATAGTGCCCTCACGGCCAAGTTCCTCAGTTGCGCCCTCTCGGCCAGGAACATCAAAATCTTCAAGACCAATTCCTCATGCTGCTCCTGCTCCACCAAAGTCCTCAGCACCTCCTCCACAGTCCTTAGTTGTTCCGACAAAGTCCACAGCACTTGTGCATCTGGCCTCGTGCCAAAGGACTGCAGGCATCTAAATTGCCTCTAGTGTCTCAGCAAGTTCCTCAGCTGCGCCAAATTCTTCATCTGGCCCAACTCTGCTAAAGACTAAGGGAACTGCTGGACGAGGTCCTCGGCCAAGTCCCAAGAAGAAACAGGTCGCCTTCCAGGAGCCACCTGAAGATGATGAGGCTGATGATGATGAACTTGCGGAAATCATCAAAGATAGGCAAGTAAGGGCCGCTAGAGCCAAAGGCACAACTGTGCCGCTGCTGTTGGATCCAAGAGCGATCCTAGACTACATTGATCTCTGGAACAAGGACCCAAACACACCTATGCCTGACTTCAAGCTGACACCTGGCCAAAGTCACATGCTGACTCATTTCATCCAAGAGGAGAAATGGAAATATGATAGGGCCAGAGAGATCAAGAAATCGCAGTACAGAAAAGAGAAACTACCGAAGAAAAATGTTGTCAAGATGACAACTGAAGAACTTGTCAAGATGCAGGTTGACATCAAAGCCCTCAGCGACAAATTTGACTCATACTATGCTGATTGGAAAGGAGCCAAAGTCAGGTTTGTGAAACTGACTGAGAAGTTCACCAATATTGCAGCTCCAACGCAACCAGAAGTTCCTCAAGCTGAAGTTTCTGCTCAGCCAACTGAAGAACATGCCAGCACCGCTGATGATTTTCAGGCTGCTGAAGAAAATGCTAGTTCCAGGGCAGATGACTCCATCCCAGCCGCTGAAGAAACTGCCAGGGCATCCACTAGTGGTGCGCCTGAAGAAACTAAAAAAGTCACGGCAACTGCATCAGTTGCGCCTGAAGAAATACAAATAGATTCCTCAGCTCCACCTGCGCCTACACCAACTCCTATCCTTCCATCTGCATTAGATGTGAAGAAGACCAAGGCTGCAGAGCGAGGTGCAGTGAAGAAAAGGAAAGCATCAAGTGCTTCAGAATCTTCATCTCCAAAGAAGATGAAGCCTATGACCAGCTCTTATGAAAATCCCATCGATGCTATTCCGATTTCTACCATGCCATCAAAGGACCTTGTTCCTTTTGGTGAAGAATATGATATCCCAAGCAGATCTGATGAAGAAACTTAAACTACTGCTTCATCAGAGCAGATTGATGAGGAAATTGAAGTGGATACGAACCCTTCAACCCTAGTGGTATCATCACCAATGCCTCAGTTTACTGCTAAAGAGGCTGGTGTTGAAGAAATGGATGATGAATACGTGCACATTGGCAGCACAATGCCAGTGATGAATGATGATTTCTGGGAATGTCAGCATCCCAACTCTCCACTCTTCACCCCACTGCAGCAAATTCCTCACTCCCTGTCGGTGGGAAACGACACCTATGGGATCACAAGAATCCCTTTCTGTGGTTGCGGGGCGTGGGGGCCGTGAGAAGAGCGGATCGAGCAGGCAGTACACGATTCCTTTACCCAGGTTCAGGCTGCGAAGATGCGTAAAACCCTACTCCTGCTTTGGTGGATTATATGTTTGTGTTCTTGAGCTAGCTATGGGGCGTGAGGAGCTCCAA
Source organism: Aegilops umbellulata (assembly GCA_032464435.1). Taxonomy (NCBI): domain Eukaryota; kingdom Viridiplantae; phylum Streptophyta; class Magnoliopsida; order Poales; family Poaceae; genus Aegilops; species Aegilops umbellulata. The sequence continues at coordinate 149,263,978 of CP136058.1, read as the reverse complement.
AAAGCCAAATCCTCTTCCTGGTCGCCTGGGGCCTCTTTTATAGGGAAAGGGGCTGCCACAGTGGCACACAGGAGGTGGAAAGGGTACAGTGATGCGAGGTTATCCCTCGCATTACATGACAAGGTGCATTTAATGCGCCTTGCTTAGGTGTCCTTGCTTTATCGGGGGCGGGGGAGAGCCCTGTCTCGTCCATCGCCGCTCTCTTCCGCGTCGACACGCGCCCTGGCCAGCGGTGCCTGTGATGCCATGTAGGCGGGCAGGCAGCTGAGGTGGCGCAGCGGTGGGTCTCCACAAGGATTTGCATGCCGCCACGCAGGTGTCTGCCCAGCTGGCTGGGTCGGTAGCTGCATGCGAACGGTGGTGGAGGCGTGACTGGTGCGGGTCCGATGGTGGTCCTGCGGATGTCCTTGGGAAGGGCCTTGCCGCGGCCCCGGCAAGGGTCTTGTCGGGGTCCCGACAAGGTTCTTGCCGTGGCACCTGCTGCCATCCCCGGCAAGGCTCTTGCCGGGGGCCTTGTGGTTTTCCTTGGCTGGGATCCCGCCAAGGACTATCATCTTCTAAAGTGTGCATCTGATCTTGAATGTCTTCACAAAGATCTGCATACCACCACGGGGATGCCTCCCGAATCCTTGCCCCATGGGGGCAGTGGACTCAAGGGTGACCCGCTCCGTAGGTGTGGGGCGAGCTGCCACGGCAAGGGTCTTGTCGAGTTTGCAAAAACCGCCTCCCGGAAAGGATCTTGCCGGGGGGCCCGCTTCGTCCCCTTTGCTCTTTCTGGTCTTGGTCTTGGCGTCGTTCTGCTCCTCTTTGGCTTCGGCCTTACCTTGATTATACCCCCCTTGCCGGGCTCGGTGCGGCGGCGCCCGTGGCTCAGACTGCCCGTGCACAGTCATAGGGGTACAAAAAGTGTACCCCTCTTTTTGTACACCGACAGGAGCCCCCGGGCCTGGGCCACACATAAGCGCTACGCGTTGTTGGGCCAGGCCCAAGAACGGTGCGCGGGCAGGCAGGGCGGTTTTTACCACGGTAAGTTTCTTCGCGCGCTGCGCCTCCCACGCTTCCCGCGCGTGGCATGTCGTGGGGAGGCGTGCGTGACGTGGGCGGCATGCGTGAGGCTGGCCTCTGCACGCATGCGTCACGTCGTAGTAAAAAGGGGGCGGCTCGCGTCTTCCCCATAAACGGAGGGAGGCGTGGAGGCGCGGCCCATTTACTGGACGGGGCTGAGGCGTGGTCTTTCAAGGCGCCCACTCCCTTTAATCATGGGGCGGGGAGAAGTCACCTCACCCTTCGCTTCGGTCCTGCATGTTCGCCACGCGGCGCTCATGCGCCTGGGGTGGCAGTTGGTGGAGGCGGGAAGCCGGGCCGTCGCGGGCTAGGGTGGCGGATCGGCCCCGGTCTCCTGCGCCATTCACGTCTTCATTGGCGGAACGGGGCGGTCGAGCCCCCACCCTTCTCCTTTATAAAGAGCGGGGGGGTCGGTGCCCTGCATTCCTCCATCTCACTTCTTCAGCTTCTGCTCCCCTCCCTCTCATTCACCATGGAGAAAGGGAACCCTGGTCCTTCGACGGTGGCGACGAGGGTCGCCGCTCGACAACGCGTCCCTCCTTCTCCTGCACCTGCGGTGGTGGAGCCAGCCACGAGGGGAAGGGGGAGAGGGCGAGGCCGTGGGCGAGGCCGAGGCGCTCGGGGAAGAGGAGGACGGGGCGGCGCGCCGGCTTTGCCTCCGCCAGCAGTTCCCCTCCCCATGGAGGGCCACGTTGGGGACGACCCTTGTGAGTTCTTCGTCAGGCTGCGTCGGCCGCCTCACCATCGTCTTCGCCTCCCGACTCCATTCGCGAGCGAGATGGAGCTGGACCCACCTGAGACACTGAGGCTGCACATGAGGGGCTGTGGAATCAGCGGTACGCGAGTCCGCGTCGACTTCCCAGCCCCTAATGTGATGTATCTTGGTCGAGGGTGGAAGATGTTCGCCCGTATCCACCGCCTGACGGAGGGGCTCACCCTCCATTTTAAGCTGATGGAGGGCGGTCTCCTCTCCGTCAAGGTCTTCGGGTGTTTCGGGACTCGGGCAAGGTGTTGCATGGAGAGCTCCTCCGATAGCGAAGACTCGTCCTCGAGCGGGAGTGACGAGGAGGACAGCGGCAGCGACAACAAGGGTAGCGGGCGGCAGGATGATGGGTCCGACTAGGTGTCGGGTGCCGCTCCGTGCGGCACCGGCGACCCCATCATCCGTGTCGCCGGCTCCTCGAACTTCTCGGGGTCGTCTCCTTGGGCGGCTGGCGTTGGGAGGCTGCGGAAGAGGAAGAGGGCGGGCGGCAAGGCCATCAACTCGGAGTACGTGGTCACGACGCCTTCGACGCGTGCTGACGTCGTGCCGCCTCGTCTTCGAGCTTTGCCTCCGGCGCTGCCATCACCATCCAACCTTTGGACGACCACCGTGATGTTCTCTTGGTGTCTTCTGCCACCTGTAGCTCGTCTAGGCGCCCCTTTTGCCCTTTTCACCTCCTTGGCCTGCCTCCTGAAGAGAGGGACAAGAAAGGGATTGCGGGCACCTTATCTCTTTTTAGTTTGTAAGCCTTCGGGCCTTAGCTGAATTTAAAGCATGTAATCCCATCATTCATGATTTTCATTCTCCATGAACTGTACCTGAGTGGAATGTATATAATGAAAAAGGGATGCTTGCCAGGTCACTTGTCTTGCGGGTGGAACCCACGTCAATGGGCAAATCCTTGATATCTTTAAGATAGACACTTCCTTGCCCGGCAGCAGGCCCTGCCGTCTTCCCACGTCGCTCGACCTTTCTCACGCTTTCGGCGCAGGCAGGGATGAGGCGGGTTCAGGCTCCTCGTTTCGTCCCTTCGCTGCCGCGACTATGACCAAACCTGGCCCCAGGAATGAGCCCTAGGGCCTAGAGTTAGGGGAGCACGGTAGCTTTAGGAAGAAACGAGGTTTCGCATACCTCAGTCCATAAGAGAATGCATGATAAGGGATGAAGAACTTATCTGAAACTGCAGCCCCCGGCAACTCTGGTTCGACGTGGGTGAATCTTTGTACTTGCAGCCCCCGGCAACACTGGCTTGCCGGGGTCCAGATGCTGGTCCGTCCCTCTTCTCCTTTTTTTCATCCTCAAGTGATCCGGCAAGGATATCCGAGCCCTGCGAACCAAAGGAGACAAAAGAACGGCAAAGAGACGCACACTCGACCTCTAAGCTAGGGGTTAGCCGCCGCTAAGCACTATCAACCCTAACCAAGGACGAGACTCGATCTAGCATGCATGCTATAACTTAGGGCGCTAGCGCTTCATTTATGCTCAGGGTCTACGCCTGGCTTTGTACAAAGGGTTACATGCATCATCGGCAATGCTTGTACAAAAGGTGGCTTGCCGGGAGGCCCGACAAGCCGCGCCTTATGGGTAAAACTTGCGAAGATGCTCGATGTTCCAGGAGTTGCTCACCAGAACGGCATCTTCGGTCTCCAGGAGGACTGTGCCGGGCCTGGTGACTCGTATTACCCGATAAGGGCCTTCCCACTTCGGCGTCAACTTGTTGGAATTCTTGGCCGATTGAACGCGCGGAAGAACAAGGTCGCCTTCCTCAAGGCTCCGGGCATGAACCTTGCGGCTATGGTAGCGGCGCAAGGCATGCTGGTAGCGTGCTGCTCTCACAGCCGCCCAAAGACGATCTTCCTCAAGGAGCAGTGTGTCGTCTTGCCGCAGTTGCTCTTGCTCAAGCTCATCATAAGCGAGCACTCGAGGTGACCCGTATATGAGTTCAGTGGGGATAACTGCTTCTGCCCCGTATACCAGGGCAAAGGTGTTGGGGATCGTAGCAGAAATTAAAATTTTCCTACGCATCACCAAGATCTATCCATGGAGTATTCTAGCAACGAGGGGATAGGAGAGCATCTACATACCACTTGTAGATCGCAACGGAAGCGTTCAAGAAGAACGTGGATGATGGAGTCGTACTCGCCGTGATTCAGATCACCGGTGACCAAGTGCCGAACGGACAGCACCTCCGCGTTCAACACACGTACGGGACGATCGACGTCTCCTCCTTATTGATCCAGCAAGGGGAAGGAGAGGTTGAGGAAGAAGACTTCAACAGCAGCACGACGGCGTGGTGGTGGTGGAGAAGTAGTACTCCGGCAGGGCTTCGCCAAGCGCGTGACGGAGGAGGAGAGGTGTTGGGGAGGGGAGGGGCTGCGCCTTGTTGTGTGTTGCTGCCCTCCCCTCACCCCCACTATTTATAGAGGAAGGGGCAAGGGGGCCGGCCCCCTCTAGATGAGATCTAGAGGGGGGGGGGCGGCCAGGGAGGGGGGCTTGCCCCCCAAGCAAGGGGGGGCCCCCACTAGGGTTTCCCCCCAACCCTAGGCGCATGGGCCCAAGGGAAGGGGGCGCGCCCATCCCTCCAGGGGCTGGTTCCCTACCCCTTGTGGCCCATGAGGCCCTCCGAGAGGGCTGGCCCCTCAAGGTGGACCCCCGGAACCTCTCTGGTGGCCCCGGTACAATACCGATATGCCCCCGAAACTTCCCGGTGTCCGTATGACAACTTCCCATATATAAATCTTCACCTCCAGACCATTTCGGAACTCCTCGTGACGTCCGGGATCTCATACGGGACTCCGAACAACATTTGGTAATCACATACAAGTCTTCCTAATAACCCTAGCGTCACCGAACCTTAAGTGTGTAGACCCTACGGGTTCGGGAGACATGCAGACATGACCGTGGCGACTCTTCGGTCAATAACCAACAGCGGGATCTAGATACCCATGTTGGCTCCCACATGCTCCTCGATGATGTCACGGATGAACCACGATGTCAAGGACTTAATCAATCCCGTAGTCAATTCCCTTTGTCTAGCGGTACGATACTTGCCCGAGATTCGATCGTCGGTATACCGATACCTTGTTCAATCTCGTTACCGGCAAGTCTCTTTACTCGTTTCCGTAACAAATCATCCCGTGAACAACACCTTGATCACATTGAGCTTATTATGATGATGTCTTACCGAGTGGGCCCAGAGATACCTCTCCGTCATACGGAGTGACAAATCCCAGTCTTGATTCATGCCAACCCAACAGACACTTTCGGAGATACCTGTAGTGCACCTTTATAGTCACCCAGTTACGTTGTGACGTTTGATACACCCAAAGCACTCCTACAGTATCCGGGAGTTGCATAATCTCATTGTCTAAGGAATGATACTTGCCTTTCAGAAAAGCTCTAGCAAACGAACTATACGATCTTTTGTGCTATGCTTAGGTTTGGGTCTTGTCCATCACATCATTCTCCTAATGATGTGATCCCGTTATCAATGACATCCCCATGTCCATAGTCAGGAAACCATGACTATCTATTGATCAACGAGCTAGTCAACTAGAGGCTTACTAGGGACATATTGTGGTCTATGTATTCACACATGTATTATGATTTCCGGACAATACAATTATAGCATGAACAATAGACAATTATCGTGAATAGGGAAATATAATAATCCTTTTATTATTGCCTCTAGGGCATATTTCCAACAGTCTCCCACTTGCACCAGAGACAATAGTCTAGTTACATTGTGATGAATCGCACACCCATGGAATTTTGGTGTTGATCATGTTTTGCTCTAGGGAGAGGTTTAGTCAACGGATCTGCCACATTCAGGTCCGTATGTACTTTACAAATCTCTATGTCTCCATTTTGAACACTTTCACGAATGGAGTTGAAGCGACGCTTGATATGCCTGGTCTTCCTGTGAAACCTGGGCTCCTTCGCAAGGGCAATTGCTCCAGTGTTGTCACAGAAGAGAGTCATCGGGTCCGACGCATTGGGTATGACTCCTAGGTCGGTAATGAACTCCTTCACCCAGACAGCTTCTTGTGCTGCCTCCAAGGCTGCCATATACTCTGCTTCACATGTAGATCCCACCACGACACTTTGCTTGCAACTTCACCAGCTTACTGCCCCTTCATTCAAAATATACACGTATCTGGTTTGTGACTTGGAGTCATCCAGATCTGTGTCGAAGCTGGCGTCGACGTAATCCTTTATGACGAGCTCTTCGGCACCTCCATAAATGAGAAACATATCCTTAGTCCTTTTTAGGTACTTCAGGATGTTTTTGACCGCTGTCTAGTGTTCCTTGCCGGGATTACTTTGGTACATACCTACCAAACTTACGGCAAGGTTTACATCGGGTCTGGTACACAGCATGGCATACATAATAGACCCTATGGCTGAGGCATAGGGGATGACACTCATCTCTTCTATATCTTTTGCCGTGGTCGGGCATTGAGCCATGCTCAATCGCACACCTTGCAATACAGGCAAGAACCCCTTCTTGGACTGATCCATTTTGAACTTCTTCAAAATCTTGTCAAGGTACGTACTTTGTGAAAGACCGATGAGGCGTCTCGATCTATCTCTATAGATCTTGATGCCTAATATATAAGCAGCTTCTCCAAGGTCCTTCATTGAAAAACACTTGTTCAAATAGGCCTTTATGCTTTCCAAGAATTCTATATCATTTCCCATCAATAGTATGTCATCCACATATAATATGAGAAATGCTACGGAGCTCCCACTCACTTTCTTGTAAACGCAGGCTTCTCCATAAGTCTGCATAAACCCAAACGCTTTGATCATCTCATCAAAGCGAATGTTCCAACTCCGAGATGCTTGCACCAGCCCATAGATAGAGCGCTGGAGCTTGCATACTTTGTTAGCATTCTTAGGATCGACAAAACCTTCCGGCTGCATCATATACAATTCTTCCTTAAGAAAGCCGTTAAGGAATGCCGTTTTGACGTCCATTTGCCATATCTCATAATCATAGTATGCGGCAATAGCTAACATGATTCGGACGGACTTCAGCTTCGCTACGGGAGAGAAAGTCTCATCGTAGTCAACCCCTTGAACTTGTCGATAACCCTTAGCGACAAGTCAAGCTTTATAGATGGTCACATTACCATCCGCGTCTGTCTTCTTCTTAAAGATCCATTTATTTTCTATCGCTCGCCGATCATCGGGCAAGTCTGTCAAAGTCCATACTTTTTTTTCATACATGGATTCTATCTCGGATTTCATGGCTTCTAGCCATTTGTCGGAATCTGGGCCCGCCATCGCTTCTTCATAGTTCGAAGGTTCACCGTTGTCCAACAACATGATTTCTAGGACAGGGTTGCCGTACCACTCTGGTGCGGAATGCGTCCTTGTGGACCTACGAAGTTCAGTAGGAGCTTGATCAGAAGTATCTTGATCATCATCATTAACCTCCTCTTGAATCGGTGCAGGTACCACAGGAACATTTTCCTGAGCTGCGCTACTTTGATTTTCAAGAGGTAGTACTTCATCAAGTTCTACTTTCCTCCCACTTACTTCTTTCGAGAGAAACTCTTTCTCTAGAAAGGACCCGTTCTTGGCAACAAAGATATTGCCTTCGGATCTGAGGTAGAAGGTATACCCAACTGTTTCTTTGGGATATCCTATGAAGACGCATTTTTCCGATTTGGGTTCGAGCTTTTCAGGTTGAAGTTTTTTGATATAAGCATCGCAACCCCAAACTTTCAGAAACGACAGCTTAGGTTTCTTTCCAAACCATAATTCATACGGTGTCGTCTCAACGGATTTAGGCGGTGCCCTATTTAAAGTGAATGCGGCTGTCTCTAGAGCGTATCCCCAAAATGATAGCGGTAGATCTGTGAGAGACATCATAGACCGCACCATATCCAATAGAGTGCGATTACGACGTTCGGACACACCGTTATGCTGAGGTGTTCCAGGCGGCGTGAGTTGTGAAACGATTCCACATTTTCTTAAGTGTGTGCCAAATTCGTGACTTAAATATTCTCCCCCACGATCTGATCGTAAGAACTTTATTTTTCTGTCACGTTGATTCTCAACCTCACTCTGAGACTCCTTGAACTTTTCAAAGGTCTCAGACTTGTGTTTCATTAAGTAGACATACCCATATCTACTCAAATCATTAGTGAGAGTGAGAACATAACGATAGCCTCCGCGAGCCTCAACGCTCATTAGACCACACACATCTGTATGTATGATTTCCAACAAGTTGGTTGCTCGCTCCATTGTCCCTGAGAATGGAGTCTTGGTCATTTTGCCCATGAGGCATGGTTCGCATGTGTCAAATGATTCATAATCGAGAGACTCTAAAAGTCCATCAGCATGGAGCTTCTTCATGCGCTTGACACCAATGTGACCAAGGCGGCAGTGCCACAAGTATGTGGGACTGTCGTTATTAACTTTACATCTTTTGGTATTCACACTATGAATATGTGTAACATCACGTACGAGATTCATTAAGAATAAACCATTAACCATCGGAGCATGACCATAAAACATATCACTCATATAAATAGAATAACCATTATTCTCGGATTTAAATGAGTAGCCATCTCGCATTAAACGAGATCCAGATACAAGGTTCATGCTCAAACTTGGCACTAAATAACAATTATTGAGGTTTAAAACTAATCCCGTAGGTAAATGTAGAGGTCGCGTGCCGACGACGATCACATTGACCCTGGAACCATTCCCGACGCGCATCGTCACCTCGTCCTTCGCCAGTCTCCGTTTATTCCGCAGCTCCTGTTTTGAGTTACAAATATGAGCAACGGCACCGGTATCAAATACCCAGGAGCTACTACGAGCACTGGTAAGGTACACATCAATTACATGTATATCACATATACCTTTAGTGTTGCCGGCCTTCTTATCCGCTAAGTACTTGGGGCAATTCCGCTTCCAGTGACCACTTCCCTTGCAATAAAAGCACTCAGTTTCAGGTTTGGGTCCATTCTTTGACTTCTTCCTGGCAACTGATTTACCAGGCGCGGCAACCTCCTTGCCGTCCTTCTTGAAGTTCTTCTTACCCTTGCCTTTCTTGAACTTAGTGGTTTTATTCACCATCAACACTTGATGTTCCTTTTTGATCTCCACCTCTGCAGATTTCAGCATTGAATACAACTCGGGAATGGTCTTTTCCATCCCCTGCATATTGTAGTTCATCACGAAGCTCTTGTAGCTAGGTGGGAGCGACTGAAGGATTATGTCAATGACCGCCTCATCCGGGAGATTAACTTCCAGCTGAGTCAAGCGGTTGTGCAACCCAGACATCTTGAGTATGTGTTCACTAACAGAGCTATTTTCCTCCATCTTACAGTTAAAGAACTTGTCGGAGACTTCATATCTCTTGACCCGGGCATGAGCTTGGAAAATCAATTTCAGCTCCTCGAACATCTCATATGCTCCGTGTTTCTCAAAACACTTTTGAAGCCCCGGTTCTAAGCTGTAAAGCATGCCGCACTGAACGAGGGAGTAATCATCAGTACGTGACTGATGGGCGTTCATAACGTCCTGGTTTTCTGGGAATGGTGCATCACCTAGCGGTGCTTCTAGGACATAATCTTTCTTGGCTGCTATGAGGATGATCCTCAGGTTCCGGACCCAGTCCGAATAGTTGCTGCCATCATCTTTCAGCTTGGTTTTCTCTAGGAACGCGTTGAAGTTGAGGGTGACATTACCATGGGCCATTTGATCTACAAGACATATTGTAAAGATTTAGACTAAGTTCATGATAATTAAGTTCATCTAATCAAATTAATGAATGAACTCCCACTCAGATTTGACATCCCTCTACTCATCTAAGTGATACATGATCCGAGTCAACTAGGCCGTGTCCGATCATCACGTGAGACGGACTAGTCATCATCGGTGAACATCTCCATTTTGATCGTATCTTCTATACGACTCATGTTCGACCTTTCGGTCCTCCGTGTTACGAGGCCATGTATGTACATGCTAGGCTCGTCAATCCAACCTAAGTGTATTGCGTGTGTAAATCTGGCTTACACCCATTGTATGCGAACGTCAGGACCTATCACACCCGATCATCACGTGGTGCTTCGGAACGACTAACCTTAGCAACGGTGCACAATTAGGGAGAACACATTTTTGATATTTTAATGAGGGATCATCTTATTTATGCTACCGTCGTTCTAAGGAAATAAGATGTAAAAACATGATAAACATCACATGCAATCAAATAGTGACATGATATGGCCAACATCATTTCGCTCCTTTGATCTCCATCTTCGGGGCGCCATGTTCATCGTCGTCACCGGCATGACACCATGATCTCCATCATCATGATCTCCATCATCGTGTCTTCGTGAAGTTGTCACGTCAACTATTACTTCTACTACTATGGTAACGCTTTAGCAATAAAGTAAAGTAATTACATGACAATTTAAGTTGACACGCAGGTCATAAATAAATAAAGACAACTCCTATGGCTCCTGCCGGTTGTCATACTCATCGACATGCAAGTCGTGATTCCTATTACAATAACAAGATCATATCATACATCACATACATGATTCATTACAACTTCTGGCCATATCACATCACAAAGCACTTGCTGCAAAAACAAGTTAGACGTCCTCTAATTGTTGTTGCAAGTTTTTACGTGGCTGTTATAGGTTGCTAGCAAGAACGTTTCTTACCTACGTTAAAACCACAACGTGAATTGTCAATCTCTATTTACCCTTCATAAGGACACTGTTCATCGAATCCGATCCAACTAAAGTGGGAGAGACAGACACCCGCCAGCCACCTTATGCAACTAGTGCATGTTAGTCGGTGGAACCGGTCTCACGTAAGCGTACGTGTAAGGTTGGTCCGGGCCGCTTCATCCCACAATACCGCTGAACCAAGATAGGACTAGTAACGGCAAGAAGAATTGACAATTCGACGCCCACAACTACTTTGTGTTCTACTCGTGCATAGAAACTACGCATAGACCTAGCTCATGATGCCACTATTGGGGATCGTAGCAGAAATTAAAATTTTCCTACGCATCACCAAGATCTATCCATGGAGTATTCTAGCAACGAGGGGATAGGATAGCATCTACATACCACTTGTAGATCGCAACGGAAGCGTTCAAGAAGAACGTGGATGATGGAGTCGTACTCGCCGTGATTCAGATCACCGGTGACCAAGTGCCGAACGGACAACACCTCCGCGTTCAACACACGTACGGGACGATCGACATCTCCTCCTTCTTGATCCAGCAAGGGGAAGGAGAGGTTGAGGAAGAAGACTTCAACAGCAGCACGACGTCGTGGTGGTGGTGGAGAAGTAGTACTCCGGCAGGGCTTCGCCAAGCGCGTGACGGAGGAGGAGAGGTGTTGGGGAGGGGAGGGGCTGCGCCTTGTTGTGTGTTGCTGCCCTCCCCTAACCCCCACTATTTATAGGGGAAGGGGCAAGGGGGCCGGCCCCCTCTAGATGAGATCTAGAGGGGGGGCGGCGGCCAGGGAGGGGGGCTTGCCCCCCAAGCAAGGGGGGCGCCCCCACTAGTGTTTCCCCCCAACCCTAGGCGCATGGGCCCAAGGGAAGGGGGCGCACCCAGCCCTCCAGGGGCTGGTTCCCTGCCCCTTGTGGCCCATGAGGCCCTCCGAGAGGGCTGGCCCCTCAAGGTGGACCCCCGGAACCTCTCTCGTGGCCCCGGTACAATACTGATATGCCCCCGAAACTTCCCGGTGTCAGTATGACAACTTCCCATATATAAATCTTCACCTCCGGACCATTCTGGAACTCCTCGTGACGTCCGGGATCTCATCCGGGACTCCGAACAACATTCGGTAATCACATACAAGTCTTCCTAATAACCCTGGCGTCACCGAACCTTAAGTGTGTAGACCCTACGGGTTCGGGAGACATGCAGACATGACCGAGACGACTCTTCGGTCAATAACCAACAGCGGGATCTGGATACCCATGTTGGCTCCCACATGCTCCTCGATGATGTCATCGGATGAACCACGATGTCGAGGACTTAATCAATCCCGTACTCAATTCCCTTTGTCTAGCGGTACGATACTTGCCCGAGATTTGATCATCGGTATACCGATACCTTGTTCAATCTTGTTACCGGCAAGTCTCTTTACTCGTTTCCGTAACACATCATCCCATGAACAACACCTTGATCACATTGAGCTCATTATGATGATGTCTTACCGAGTGGGCCCAGAGATACCTCTCCGTCATACGGAGTGACAAATCCCAGTCTCGATTCATGCCAACCCAACAGACACTTTCGGAGATACCTGTAGTGCACCTTTATAGTCACGCAGTTACGTTGTGATGTTTGATACACCCAAAGCACTCCTACGGTATCCAGGAGTTGCATAATCTCATGGTCTAAGGAATGATACTTGACATTCAGAAAAGCTCTAGCAAACGAACTATATGATCTTTTGTGCTATGCTTAGGTTTGGGTCTTGTCCATCACATCATTCTCCTAATGATGTGATCCCGTTATCAATGACATCCCCATGTCCATAGTCAGGAAACCATGACTATCTATTGATCAACGAGCCAGTCAACTAGAGGCTTACTAGGGACATATTGTGGTCTATGTATTCACACATGTATTATGATTTCCGGACAATACAATTATAGCATGAACAATAGACAATTATCATGAACAGGGAAATATAATAATCCTTTTATTATTGCCTCTAGGGCATATTTCCAACAAAAGGGTGCCTGGCCGGTGGCTCGATTTGGTGTCGTCCTGATTGACCAAAGAACCGTCGGCAACTCATCAATCCAGCACCTTCCGCTCTTGTGCAGTCTGTCAAAGGTCTTGGTCCTTAAGCCTCGCAACACTTCAGCATTTGCCCTCTCGGCTTGCCCGTTGCTCCGTGGGTGAGTGACGGAAGCGAAACAGACTTTGCTGCCAAGGTCCTCAGTATATTGCATGAAGGTGCGGCTTGTGAACTGCGTACCGTTGTCGGTGATGATCCGGTTGGGTACACCGTAATGGCACACTAGCCCCTTGAAGAACTTGACGGCTGACTGAGCTGTGACCTTCCTCACTGCCTCCACTTCTGGCCACTTTGGGAACTTGTCGATGGCTACGTACAAGTACTCAAAGCCCCCGACAGCGCGGGGGAAAGGGCCCAGTATATCGAGCCACCAGACCGAGAAGGGCCAGGAGAGAGGAATGGTTTGAAGGGCTTGAGCTGGTTGATGAAGCTTTCTTGAATGGAACTGACACGCCTCACACCTGGTGACGAGTGTCGTTGCATCCTGGAGGGCGGTGGGCCAGAAGAAACCCTGCCGGAACGCCTTGCCGGCAAGGGCTCTCGACCCAATGTGGGACCCACATATGCCTCCATGTATCTCTGCCAACAGCTCCAGTCCTTCCTCTTGAGGGATGCACTTCAATTTCACACCGTTCGATCTCTTCCTGTACAGGATGTCATTGACGAACTGGTACATGGCAGAGCGACGGGCTACTTTTTCCGCTTCTTCCTGCTCCTCAGGAAGCTCCCCTGTCTGGAGGAATCGGACGGTATGCTGTGCCCACGCTGGAGCCTGAGGCTCGATGGCGAGGACTAAAGGCATTTCCTCCGCTATAGGGGCGGTTGTCTCGACGGCAAGAGCTTGGCGTCCTTCCGGAGCCAGTCGTCCCGTGGCGGGTTCAGTGTCCTCAGCAACATCCTTGTCGGCGGCTCGGGGAGCTCGGCAGGAAAGTACTTGCCGGGTCCTGATTTCCTTCTCTTGTTCTGCTATGTTGATGGATCAACGGATGGCTGAGTTAGCTGAAGCACAAAGGTACCTGGTTCCACAGGTAGCTTGAGGGCAGCGCGCTTCGACAGGTAATCGGCGATATCGTTCTCCATTCGGGGAACGTATTCAGCCTGGATACCGTCGAAACGCTCTTCCAGCTTTCTCACTTCATCAACGTAGGCCTTCATCAATGGGCTCTGGTAATCCTTATTGACTTGCTTGACGATGAGCTGCGAGTCGCCCCTGACGATGAGCTTTTTGATTCCGAGGTCCGCCGTGATCCTAAGACCGGCAAGCAGCCCTTCGTATTCCGCTGTGTTGTTTGTTGACGCCTCCCTGGGGAAGTGCATCCGGATCACGTACTTGAGGTGCTCTCCGGTGGGGGCGACGAGCAGTACGCCAGCCCCGGCACCCTGGAGGGAGAAAGCCCCATCAAAGTACATAATCCAACTGCAACTTGCCTCCTTGCCGAGGAGAGCAGTCTCTTGGGCTTCTTCGTCAGGTGTGGCGGTCCATTCTGCAATGAACTCCGCCAGGACTCGGCTCTGGATCCTCGAAGTACTTTCAAACTTGCGGCCAAAGCTGGACAGCTCCAGTGCCCATTCCACAATCCTCCCCGCCGCATCCGGGTTGTGCAATATCCGCTGCAGAGGGAGGCGAGTGACGACAGTGATCTCGTGCGCCTGGAAGTAGTGATGCAGCTTCCTCGAGGCCATGAGGAGGCCAAAGACCAGTTTCTGCACACCGGAGTACCTCGACCTAGCCCCCTGCAAGAGGGAGCTAACGAAGTAGACCGGGCGCTGCATCACTTTCTTCTTTGGCGGCACCTCGACCAACTCTGTCGCCTCCGCACTGGTGGCGTTGGGCTCTGTTGCTGCCATTACCTCATCGTCAACCTCCCTCTACACCACTAGCGCGGTGCTGACCACCTGGTTCGTTGCCGCTAAGTATAGCAGCAACGGCTCCTGGGGCCTGGGCGCAACTAGTGTTGGTGCGGTGGAGAGGTACTTCTTCAAATCTTGCAATGCCGCTTCGGCTTCTGGCGTCCACTCCACCGGGCCTGCCTTTTTCAGGATCTTGAAAAAGGGAAGGGCGCGCTCGGCGGACTTGGATATGAACCTGCCCAGGGCAGCGACGCAACCAGCAAGCCGGCGCACATCCTTGATTCGCTTGGCTGCTTCAATATGCTCTGTAGCTTTGATCTTGTCCGGGTTAGCCTCTATCCCCCGCTGTGACACAAAGAACCCGGGAAGCTTGCCAGACGGGACGCCAAAGACGCACTTCTCAGGGTTCAGCTTGAGGTTGATCTTGTGCAGATTTGCAAATGTCTCCCGCAAATCTGATATGAGGGTGGCCCTGTCCTTGGTTTTGACCACTATGTCGTCCATATAAGCCTCCATATTTCTATGGAGTTGGGGCTCAAAACCAATCTGGACCGCCCTCGCAAACGTCGATCCAACACTCTTCAACCCGAAAGGCATCCGTATAAAACAATACGTACCACATGGGGTGATGAATGTTGTTTTCTCTTCGTCTTCTTTCGTCATGAAGATCTGGTGGTAGCCGGAGTAGGCATCGCGGAATGACAACAGATCACACCCAGCCGTGGAGTCAACAATCTGGTCGATGCGCGGCAACGGGAAGGGGTCTTTAGGACAAGCCTTATTGATATCTATGTAATCAATACACAGCCTCCACTTCCCATTTGCCTTGCGCACTACGACCGGATTGGCCAACCACGTCAGATGGAGCACTCCTCTTACCAAACTCGCTGCCTCCAGTTTCCGGATTTCTTCCATGATAAACTCTTGTCGTTCCAAAGCTTGCTTTCTGACCTTCTGCTTGACGGGCCGCGAATGAGGACAGACAGCAAGGTGGTGCTCAATCACCTCCCTGGGAACGTCGGGGATGTCGGAAGCTTGCCATACAAACACATCGACATTCGCCCACAGGAAGGTGACGAGCGCGCCTTCCTATTTGTTGTCAATGGTGGAGCTTATGGTGAAAGCTCCTCCCGTGCCGTCCTTGTTGACGGAAACCTTCTTGGTTCCCGGCGGCGTGGCCCTGGACCTCTTGCTTCCGTCGGCGGAGCTCTCTGGCACGTCCTCGACGACAGCGCTACACTCCAAACAGGTGCGCTTGCCGGAGTGGGTGTCCAAGGTTTCACCGGCCTTCTTCTTCTTTCTCCCCCTTGGGGTCCCGGCAGCAGGAGCGAGTGCCCCAGCGGCGGCAGCTGCTGCGACTGCTTGCTGGTACACTTGATCAGCGCAAATCAGCGCATCCTTCTTGTCGGAGGGGATGGTGATGATCGTCACGGGCCCTGGCATCTTCAGGGTATTGTAGGCGTAGTGCGACGCCGCCATGAACTTGGCCAGCGCTGGGCGGCCAAGGCTCCCGTTGTAGGGCAAGGGGATCTTGGCAACATCAAACACAATCCTCTCCGTCCTGAAGTTCAGGTCGCTCCCGAAAGTTACGGGCAACGTGACCTTTCCCTTGGGTTGGCTTCTCCCCGGGCTAACCCCTTGAAACGTGCCCGTTTCTTCGAGGTCTCCATCAGGGATTTGCAGCTTCTCGATCACGGCAGGCGAGATCAAGTTCAGACCGGCCCCACCATCTACTAACATTTTTGTCACCTTGAGGTTGCGTATTGTTTGTGAAACCAAGAACGGCAATCACCCGACCGCAGTAGTGCGATCAGGGTGGTCCTCAGAGTCAAAAATGATAGGTGTGCTGGGCCACTTCAGTGGCCTCTAGGCATCAAACGACGGCTCTGCTGCTGTAATTTCTCGCGCCACTGTTTAAGCCAGCGTCGAGAGGCATGCAGCGAAGCGCCGCCGTCAACGCAAATGGCCTCTGTAGCTTTCTGAAACTCTTGGTCGCCGGACTCGTCGTCCTCTTCGTGATCGTCATCTTCTGGCTTTCTGTCACGGCCCCGAGCGGGCCTCTCTCGTTGCTTATCCTTGCCGCGACGGCCGGCCTGGCCGTCGCGTTTCTTGCCGGATCTCTCAGCACCGTCTTGGCCCTTCTCCTTGTCCCGCCTCTCGTATTCAGCCCTCTGCTTCTCAGCGAGGAGCTCAACCTGCCGGCAGTCTTGGAGAGCATGGCCTTTGGTGCGATGGATCTTGCAGTATCGCTTGTCGGAGTTGCCTGGCTTCTCGGCAACCGCCAAGGCCTGGCAGGTGACACATCCGGCAATTTCCTTGCTGGGGTCACCTGCCTTGGTCTTCTTGGTGGAGCCGGTGTCGTCAGACCCCTCGACGGCAAGCACAGCTTTCCCTTTGCGCTTCCTGTTGCGGTGCCGGCCTTTCTTCGCCGGGGCAGCGGTGTCCTCTTCAGAGGAGTCGGTTTCCACGCCGGCATCTTCGCCGGGGTACTTCCTCCCCTCTTCAGCCCGGGCACACTTGTCCGCGAGAACATAGAGCTCCGCGACATCTTTCACCTTGTTCATCACCAGCTCTTCGCGCATCTTGCGGTTCCGAATGTTTTGATGGAACGCGCTGATGATGGCGGCGGGGTGAACATCTGGGATATTGTACTGTACCCAGCTGAACCTCTGTATGTACTTGCGGAGACTCTCGCCTCCCTTCTGGGGAATGACATGGAGATCACTCGCTTGGCCATGAGCTTGGTGACCGCTAGTGAAGGCGCCCACGAACTCATGGCACAAATCCGACCAGGAGGAAATGGAGTCTACCGGCAAGTGCATCAACCATGACATGGCGTTGGGTTTAAGAGCCAACGGGAAGTAATTTGCAAGCACCTTATTGTCACGAGCTCCGGCAGCCTGCATCGCGATGGTGTAGATGCTGAGGAACTCGGATGGGTGGGTCTTGCCGCCGTACTTCTCGCCCATGTCAGGTTTGAAAGTGCGGTGAGTGGGCTACTGGAACTGCCGCAGCTCACGGGTAAAAGTCGGGCAGCCTACCTCGTAAGGCAGGCCCCCAGGGCTCCCCGGTGCCGGGTGGTCCACAGCAGGCCCCGCTCGCTTATCTGAGTGGTGGCGCGCTCCGCGCCGGCGCTCGATGGTGGTCCGAGCGTCTTCATGTTCCCGATCCCGAAGGACCTGGCGTTCGTCCTGGTGGGTCCGTGGGTCGGACGACGCTATGGAGATTTCGTCGCCCGCAACGTCGCGACGGGCCAGTGTCCGTGGCACCGGGCGAGGAGGAGGCGAGTGCACTGTGGTCGCAGTGCCGCCAGCCTTCCTGCCACTGGTACACGGGACTCCGTCGAAACGTCGACCCGGGGGCTCCGTCGGGGCCGGCTCATCTTTGTTGGCCACCGCAACAAGGCTTCGGATGGTGGCTCTCCATTCGTCGAGTTTCCCCGTAGTGGGAGAAAAGTCAAGGAGCAACTGCACGCGCGCCAGGGCTTCTGCTGGCGTCGGTGGCAGCGAAACCTGCACGGATCGCGATGCGCTTCGACTTCTGACCATGTCAGAAGGAGCTCTATCACGACTGCGCGGTCGCACGCCGTCTTCACCAGCGCCTCGGCAGGTCTTCTACATCTCGGGAGTGGCGCTCGGGGCTTTTCCCGCGGCGACGCCCGGGGTCTTCGAGGCGATCATGCCGCCCGTCGCGCGCCGCTTGAGAGGAACGCGGCGACGGTGCCGGAGTGGGAGTCCTGGAGGCCCTCGCGCCGCCAGCGGGCGGGGCAGCAGCGACCTTGGAAGGTCCCACGCCACCTACGGAGGGCCCGGCTCCGTCTTTGGATCTGGCGACGTGCGGCCCGTTACCGGGCGCACGAACATCGCCGCCTCCCAAACTCCGGCTGCTGGGACGGTGTTGGTGTTCGCGAACAGCGCCCCGGGTCCTTTCGGCGACCGGTCCGCTGCTCCCCCGCGTCAGGATGGGATGCCCGGCGTCCGACGGGCCAACCGCCACCGTCGTCTTCTTCTTGGGCGCCATGATGATGAAGAAGCGTCGAACTAACTGCTAAAGCCGATTCTCACAACTGCGCACCCCCGTACCTGGCGCGCCAAAGATGTCGGTGGGAATCGACACCTATGGGATCACAGGAATCCCTTTCTACGGTTGCGGGGCGCGGGGGCCGTGAGAAGAGCGGATCAAGCAGGCAGTACACGATTCCTTTACCCAGGTTCGGTCCGCGAAGATGCGTAAAACCCTACTCCTGCTTTGGTGGATTATATGTTTGTATTCCTGAGCTAGCTATGGGGCGTGAGGAGCTCCAAAAAGCCGAATCCTCTTCCTGGTCGCCTGGGGCCTCCTTTTATAGGGAAAGGGGCTGCCACAGTGGCACACAGGAGGTGCAAAGGGTACAATGATGCGAGGTTATCCCTCACATTACATGTCAAGGTGCATTTAATGCGCCTTGCTTAGGTGTCCTTGCTTTATCGGGGGCGGGGGGTAGCCCTGTCTCATCCGTCGGCGCTCTCTTCCACGTCGACACGCGGTGCCTGCGATGCCATGTAGGCGGGCAGGCAGCTGAGGTGGCGCAGCGGTGGGTCTCCACGAGGATTTGCATGCCGCCACGCAGGTGCCTGCCCAGCTGGCTGGGTCGGCAGCTGCATGCGAACGGTGCTAGAGGCGTGACTGGTGTGGGTCCGATGGTGGTCCCGCGGGTGTCCTTGGCAAGGGCCTTGCCGCGGCCCCGACAAGGGTCTTGTCAGGGTCCCGACAAGGTTCTTGCCGTGGCACCTGCTGCCATCCCCGGCAAGGCTCTTGCCGGGGGCCTTGTGGTTTTCCTTGGCTGGGATCCCGCCAAGGACTATCATCTTCTAAAGTGTGCATCTGATCTTGAATGTCTTCACAAAGATCTGCATTCCACCACGGGGATGCCTCCTGAATCCTTGCCCCATGGGGGCAGTGGACTCAAGGGTGACCTGCTCCGTAGGTGTGGGGCGAGCTGCCACGGCAAGGGTCTTGCCGGGTTTGCAAAAACCACCTCCCGGCAAGGATCTTGCCGGGGGGGCCGCTTTGTCCCCTTTGCTCTTTGTGGTCTTGGTCTTGGCGTCGTTCTGCTCCTCTTTGGCTTCGACCTTACCTTGGTTCTACCTCCCTTGCCGGGCTCGGTGCGGCGGCGCCCGTGGCTCAGACTGCCCATGCACAATCATAGGGGTACAAAAAGTGTACCCCTCTTTGTGTACACCGACACTCCCCTGCACCAACAGTTCAAATGGGCTCTGAAGAAACTCATCCCACCTCACCTGTCCATGAAGACATTCCAGCCACTAGTGCTGAAGAAACTGCTGCTGCTGAAAATGTGACTACACCTGAGGAGGAACCAGAAATTCCTCAGCCTGAAGAACCTGAGATTGCGATTCCTGAGGTAGTAATGCAACTCACTAACACTCCTCTGTCAAAACCAAAGGATCCATTATCGCGCAAGAGAAACTTCAAGGCTGAATACTTCTTTGGCGAGCACGTATTCTTCACTGATTATAATCCATATGATTCTACTCGCATAAGGAAGAGGCGTTTCTGGATTGCTAGTCAAGCCAACTTCTATTCCTCAGTGATGTTCAACAAAGACAAAGTCTTCAATCATGCACATATTCCTCACGTGGATATGGAGTCTCTGCCGTGCTTCGAGCCATTTCTCAGTGTTCTTCATGATGCTGGGCTACTGAATTTCTGCACTGACATCTGTGATTGGAATGAAGAACTCATTCTTCAGTTCTACGCAACACTACACATCACAGGCGATTCTGAAGATGTGAATTCATGGGTTCTGGACTGGATGACGGAGAACACTCACTACAAGGCACCAGCGTCTGAATTGCTTCGTGCCCTTCCACTAAGTCCTCCCACTGAACATGCACGTTGTGTTTACAATGAACCTGAGCTTTCAAATCACTACATGCAAGTTCTGATGAAGCCTTTGACGCCAGGGCAGGCCTCTAGAACCAATTTTCTCGTCAAGGAATTGCTCTATGTACCTCGGACTATCTATCGCATACTGTCAAAGACATTGAGTCCTATCAAAGGCCATGACTCAAATGATGAAGAAGTCGTTGGCATCATGAAGAATCTTCTTTCCACATCATTCATGGCGTTCCCGTCAACTTCCATGATTTCTTCATGAGGACTCTGGCCAATATTGCCATGTCACCGTTTGAGCTGAAGCCTTATGCGCCATGGATTATGAGATTCATCAGGACAAGGTCTTCACTCAACTACAAAGCTGAAACTCTGAACCACTGCAGCTACATGCCTCCAATTGAAGTCCTCAAAAGGACATTTTCCTCAGCTGATGATAAAGGCAAGGCAACGGCTGTGATAGATGAAGGCATTCGTCCATTGGATGGTCAATTTCACAAGGCTGCATCCTATTCCACCAGTGATGACTCTGCCACACATGACTCTGCCGCCAACAATGCCAAGCAAAATCCTCAAGCCACAGCACCCAGGGTGATTACTGATCGTGAGTTACTCCTCAGTCTTCATCAAAAGGTTGATCGCAATCACAAATGGGTCAAGCGTCAGTTTGGTTCAATTCTTCACAATATGACTTCAACACACAATGCAGTGAAGAAAAACCACTACTACCTCCATGAAACCCTCAACCGCACCTGGGTCGTTCTGTCTCAAGTCTACAGCACTGAAGATCTGAAGAAAATGGGTCTCAAAGAAGAGTTTGACTGGTCTGCACCTCCTCCGAAGAAATTCAAGAAGGTCAAGGTTCCTTCTTTGGTGGCCAGCTCCTATTCTTCATCGCGTGACACTGATGAACATGAAGACTTGGACGACACAGCGGCAGGCCCTACTTCAACAACTGACCCCGACAACGCTGGCGTTCCTTCATAAACTTGATTATCTTCAGGGGTGTTAGTCCTCAGTTTCAATCCTTTTGGTCATTCAATGACTAAGGGGGAGAAATCTGAGTTAGTCTTCAGGCGGGTCTATTATATTGGGCGTTTTTTGCTATGTTACAACTCTCGTTCTTCCGGTACTTTTATTGGATCGAGTTGTAAACTTAAACCCGATGGTGGTCTGATACTTCTGCTACGTTATTCTGCATGCTTATTCCTCGTTAATATTACCGCACGCATGCTGAAATACGTCAGTCACCATTTTTCATCATGCATTTCAAATTCTTCATAGTATATATCAAATGCGTGTATGAATTACAAGATATAGGGGGAGATCTCCATGATTCAACTCTTCAAGTGTCACTGAGGAATTTGTTCTGACTGAGGAGTTAGGAATACGCCAGTGCGGATTGCCTACATAGTGAGGAACATGATAGCCCTGAGGAATTTGTACCTCAAAATTCCGACCGTTGCTATGCTACGCGCCAGCTGTTCCAAAATATCTTATCCATCCAATGGTCATATCATTGAAGGGCATTTATGTCTTGTCATGTCGGGCTGATCCCTAGGCTATAAATAGCCGCCCCCTACAACCACTAGCTGGTTGGCTGCTCCGAGAGAAACTGACACTTGTCATTTGAGAGCAACCCATCCTCCGAGGACTTTGAGCGAAAATCATCAAGTGAGGAAAATCCAAACCCAAACCCAAACACCTACAAACCCAAAGTGATTGAGAATCACTGAAGAGATTGATCATGTGTGGATCCGACGCTTGTTACCTTTGAAGACTGTGCCTCTTCCAGACGGTTAGGTGTCATGGTCTAGAGCATCCAAGAGGAATTGTGGATCGTTGAGTGACCGAGTTTGTCAAGGTTCGGAAGTCACCTGAAGACTTACCACGAGTGATTGGACGAGGACTGTGTGTCCTTAGTTCAAGGAGAATACAATGAGGACTTGGTGTCCCGAGCTGCGTGCTCAGGACTGGGTGTCCGGGACTGTGTGTCCTCGAGTTTAAATACTCAGCCGCTCCAACCAGATGTACAACTGAGACAGCAGTTGGAACTGGTCTACCAAATTATTGTCTTCACAATGCTTACTGGTTCCATTTCCTGAACTCTTTCATTTCCTCAGTATTGTGCTGCTTGTTTATCATATTTGTGTTTGAAGAATTTGACTGAAGACTTTCTCAATTTCCTCAGTTCAAATTCTTCGGTCTGTTTGTCTTCATCTTGTGTTATCCTGTGTTTATGCTTTCTGTACTCTGTGCTAGTCTTCATTTCATCATGATGACCATGCTTGTGTTCTGCTTTGTTTTCATCTGAGTACTTATTCCGCTACTAGTAGCTCTTCGCTAAGGAATTTCCTCACTAGCAAATTCCTTAGTGAAGAATTTCATAAAAATCGCCTATTCACCCCCCCTCTAGTCGATATAACGCACTTTCAGAGGCGCGCCGTGAGCCCCGTCGCCCGTGGCTGGCGGAGGGTGAGGCAGAGAAAGGGGCGGCGCCGGGGAGCCTCCTGCGGTGTGAACGAGCTCAGCGACGCCGTCGAGCCACTCCTCGTAGAGGTTGTCGTCCAGGCGGTAGAGCAGGAGCTCGTTTGTTGCGGGGAGCGTGGCCCGCGCATCCATAGGAGCGCGGTGTGCATGAGACGAAGAACCGGCTGGGGTCAGCGATGGAGTGACGGTGCGGCCATCCTGCAGCACCGATGGGTACAGCGAGGACGCTTGCTTCTCGTTCCCCGTCGGGCCGGTGGCGGCGTTGGCGGCGGGAGACGGAGAACGACGAGGTGGCCCGCCGACAGGAGCCGTCTGAGCAACGCGGGCGGTGAGGGAAGCCTGGCGCTCAGCTCGAGCGCGGCGAGCATCCGCCATGGAGACAGCGGAGCGACAGATCGATGAAAGGGAAGCTACGGCGCACCCCTACCTAGCGCGCCAAATGTCGGATGTGGGTTTCTGGCAAAACCCTGAAAGTTCGAACTCTGGGGTGCGCGCAAAGTTCTCCCCTCCTACCGATCCACGCCCTAGCTCGCTAAGATCTCACGGACGAACTCGACGAACTCACGACACAGAAAGACACGAGATTTATACTGGTTTGGGCCACCGTTGTGGTGTAATACCCTACCCTAGTGTGTGGTGGTGGATTGCCGCTTGGGCTGATGATGAACAGTACAAGGGGAAGAACAGCCTCCTGAGGTTGAGGTGTTCTTGTGCTCTGTGGACTTGTGGATGAGAACTCGGTCAGTTCAACCTCTCTCTACTGTGGTGGCTAGTTCTACTTATATAGGCCCTGGTCCTCTTCCCAAATAATGAGCGGGAAGGGAGCCAACAAGGCGGGCAAATTCGAAAGCGGACAACTTGTACAAGCTATCCTGACAAAAGTGGTCTTCGCATGCTAAAGGCTCTAGTGATGACGCCGTCTTGGGCTCCACGGTGATCTCCGTCTTGCCGCCCAGCTGGTCTTGGTCTGGTTGCACTGATATGGAAACCTTTGTCTGATGCCTCGGTACTCCGCGTCTGCACTTGCCTCCTTAGCACCAAAGAGGAAACAAGGACGCTGCGCGCGCTGGCGCCTGCCTGGTGTCGATCGTCATGGCTCAGGTCACGAGAGCCTCGTGAGGTTTGCCCCACCTTGATATCTCCTCTCCTCGTGAGCCTACCTGGATAGACCGCTCCTGAGGAGGTCTTGCGTCATCCGCCCCGAGAGGCTCGGCCCCTCGCGAGGGTCTTGATTGCCTTGTCGATGAAGATGGGCCGTACGGCCCGCTAGCTTAGCCACGTCGTGGGCTGCAGGCATGCAAGTCTAGGGACCCCCGTTCCCAGAACACTGACAGCTAACCGACCAAATCGGTATGGACTGTTGTCTGATGCCCTAGATGAATGGCAACATTGTATTCGTCGTTCGCGACATCATCTTAAGGGATGGGGGGAATGTGGGAAGCCAGATGAGGGTGCATAAGAACACAATAATGCCTGAAATAAAATTGCTTGACACAAAGGCGGATAGTAGTGGCCTATCCCATGATGAGTGGGATAGGAGGTACGCGGCGGAAGATGAAATGATTTTTGTCTTGATGTGTGAGAAAATGTACTAGAGACAAAGAGGGCAACAACGATGGATTCTAAAAGGAGACACAAGCATGGAATAATATGCTTGGTATTCAAGATTTGTGAAACTTTCTTTTGAGTGCGTTGAATACTAAGAAAAGATTAATGCTTGATAATTGTTTTGAGATATGAAGATGGTGATATTAGATTCATGCTAGTTGAGTAGTTGTGAATTTAAAGAATACTTGTGTTAAAGTTTGTGATTCCCGTAGCATGCACGTATGGTGAACTATTATGTGATGAAGTCGGAGCATGATTTATTTATTGATTGTCTTCCTTATGAGTGGCGGTCGGGGACGAGCGATGGTCTTTTCCTACCAATCTACCCCCCTAGGAGCATGCGCGTAATACTTTGCTTTGATAACTTCTAGATTTTTGCAATAAGTATATGAGTTCTTCATGAATAATGTTGAGTCCATGGATTATACGCACTCTCATCCTTCCACCATTTCTAGTCTCTCTTATACCACACACCTTTCGCCGGTATCATACATCCACCATATACCATCCTCAAAATAGCCACCATACCTACCTATAATGGCATTTCGAGATATATTGCCATGCAACATTCCACCGTTCCGTTTATGACACGCTCGTCCATTGTCATATTGCTAGCATGATCATGTAGTTGACATTGTATTTGTGGCAAAGCCACCATTCATAGTTCTTTCATACATGTCACTCTTGATTCATTGCATATCCCGGTACACCGCCGGAGGCATTCACATAGAGTCATATTGTTGTTTTAAGTATCGAGTTGTAATTGTTGAGTTGAAAGAAAAATAAAAGTGTGATGATCATCATTTTTAGAGCATTGTCCCACGTGAGGAAATGATGATGGAGATTATGATTCCCCCACAAGTCGGGATGAGACTCCGGACAAAAAATAAAAAAAATAAAAAAAAGGCCATAAAAAAAGAGAGAAAAGGCCCAAATAAAAAAATGAGAGAAAAAAAGAGAAGGGACAATGTTAGTATCCTTTTACCACACTTGTGCTTCAAAGTAGCACCATGATCTTCATGATAGGGAGTCTCCTATGTTGTCACTTTCATATACTAGTGGGAATTTTACATTATAGAACTTGGCTTGTATATTCCAATGTGTGGCCCAGGCCCAAAACAGGGCACGGGCACGCGCGGCCTAGGTCACGCCGCATCTGACTCCGCATCCACCGCGCCCTCCCCGAACGGCACGCGTCAATTGTGGCGTTGTGGGAGAAATCGTGGGTGGTTTCTTTATTCGGAAAGGCGGAACGTCCGCCCCATCCCTCCTTATAAGCAGGGGAAACAGGGGCAGTTCGCCCATCCGCCCGTTGCTATTCCTTCCCCGAGAATCTTCGCCACTCCCCTTTTTCCCAAAGCCGAAAGAGAGCAGCGCTCTGCCCCCATCGCCACCAGCACCACCAACGCCGTCGTCCTCCCTCACCACTCCCGCCATGGCTCCGAAAGCCGAGAAGGTGAAGTCGGACGAGGCGCAGCGGCTCACGGCGCTACGAAAGGAGCGGGCAATCTTCCCTCCGAGGCTTGCCGCGGAAGAGCTGAAGGTGGACTACTACCTCTTCTGGTCGACGGGGACGCGAGCTCATCCGCGCACGAAGGTACTCCCAGCCGCCGCTTGGAAAAAGGCTCCCACTGGGTACCCTTTCTTCGCCTTATTCTTCTACTGTGGGCTTTACCCGCCCTTTTCTGAATTCTTCTGTGACGTCATGAACACCTACGGGCTCCACCTCCTTGACTTCACCCCCAATGTTGTCCTGACCATGGCGGTTTTCGCACATCTCTGCGAAAACTTTCTCGGAATCCATCCAAACGTACCCCTTTTTTTCCGCCACTTCTTTTCTCCTCGAGCTGAGAAAGGAGAGCCTTTATCCGGCGGAATCGCCTGGATCTCGAAAGCCGACAAGAAGGATGCTTATCTGGATGGAGAGTTCCGCAGCAAGTGGGAGGAGTGGAGGGCGGACTGGTGCCTGATTGTCGAGGAGAACCCGCAGCCGTTTACTGCCCTGCGCCAAACTCCAGTAGTGCGCGGCAGTGATTGGAGTAGCCTGGCCCCGGAAGACGACAGACTGAAGATTGCTGTCGCCCGGATCCTACGCCTTAGGCTTGCCGGGCTTACTGTAGGAGCGGTTGGCGCAGATTTCCTCCGCCGCCGCATCGCCCCCCTGCAGGAGAGGAGGAGACCCGCCTGGGAGTTCCAGAACACGGCAGATATCATGAGGCTACGTCCGGGCCTCAACTTCAACTTCACTGTCCTGGAGCTCAACGCGATGCTCCAGGAGCTGTTCAAGTACGACCCACAGCATCCCGAAGTGTTCAGGTTGCCGAGGGGCGTCGTTCCGCTGTGCAACAACTCCTCGCTCGACCGCATCCGTGCAATGATGCCGCTGTGCGACTCGCATGGAATTGACCCAGCCTGGATAGAGCCTGCAGATGATGTTGTGCGGGCATTCTTCGATGGCTTGGTAGAAGTGCCGATCGATGCCGATGAGCAGAGGGGCCTCACCCAGGACACCACCGACGAGGAGCTCAAACGCATCGCCACCAGGCTGGAAGAGGCGGCGGCAGCTGCAGCCGCGGGCGAGTTTGGGTTCAATGTGGAGGAGGCAGAGGCAGCCGAGGCGGCAAGCCTTACCGAGCGGGAGGATCTTGCCGGCGAGGAGAAGTCCGCCGGGCATGACGTCGGGCCGAGCGGGCCCACCGAGGATACGACCGGCTCGTTGGAGATCGGCTCCTCTTCCTCCTCGTCTTCGGGCACCTTGCCGCAAGCAGAGCCCCCGGCTCCACAAGCAGAGCCCCCAGCCCCACCAAGAAGGCGTCTTCGCAAGCTCGGGGACGTAGCGGAGCGGCGGATGAGTCAACCCCCGCCGCGCCGCACGACACGCTCCACCGTGGCAAGTTCTGTTGCCGTGGAAGCACCTCATGCTGCAGCGGCAACTGGAGCGGGGTCCTCCCGGTCCGCCGCTCCAGCTCCCGCCAAGCGGCCAAGGGATCCTACTCCTCCGCCTCCTCGCGCCGGAGGTGGGCAAGGCTTTGACTTCTCCGCGCTCAGCTCCGACGAGGAAGAAGAAGAGTAAGATTCTTGTTGTACTTGTATGTCTTCAATACTTGATGTCTCGTCTTGTATCTCATTCGCTTTACTCTGAACTTATTCCTTTTTAGGACTCTGGCCCAGAGAGCGGCAAAGAGAGCCAAGGTCCCGGTGATTGTCATCGAGGACGATCCCACCGTGACAGCAGGGGGTGCGCCTGAGACAAACTTGCCGGACCCGACAGCTGTTCTTTAGAGCAGCCCCTAGCGCAGCCCCCAGCGTAAGTATATGGTTTGCTTCCCGCTGTTAGGTGCGCATGGATATTATTTGTTTGCTGATATCTGATTGTTGGCTTGTGTAGGAGCAGAGCAGCCCCACCAGGAGTGTCCGGATGCCGCCCCTGACATGCCATCTGCTTCGACTACGCCGCCAAGGGAGAGTTCTCCGGCAAGGAAGGATCCTCCGATAAGGGAGAGCTCTCCGGCAAGGGGGAGCTCTCCGGCGAGGGAGGAGTCTCCGACAAGGGACAGCACCAGCGGTCCTCCGGTGGTGGAGACCACAACTGCCGAGCCTGGTGCAGGTAAACCTCTTGCTTCGAAACTTCCCTTGGGTTCTTCTTCTTTTGATCTTCTTTTTGGATATCTGCTTGACTTTTCTCCCTTTTTTGGCCGTCAGATCCACCCACTGCGGAGCCCATGGAGACCGAGGTTGCTGTTGATGATGCCGCCGCCATCGAAGAAGCGGCCGGCGCTGATGATCCCGCCGGCGAAGAGGCCGCCAAGGCTGCCGCCGCAGCGGCTGACGAGGGGTCTGGCGATCGCACTGACGACCCTGAGGCCGCAGGAGCATCAGGCGCTACGCCGACCGCCGACCCTTCCACCGTTGCCGCAGCGCCAGGCTCCGAAGAGCCCCAGCCTGGCGTCTACTTGAAGGCCGGCGATGGCGTCTTCATCAACCTCCCCTGGGCGTCAACGTCCAGGGCGCCAGTCGAAGGAGAAAACTTTGACGTGGAGGTGCTCGCCTCCGCTGGGCTGACGCTGGTCGACGCGCCGAGTAGCAGCAGCGACGAGCCTGAGGAGGAGCGACTGCTGCGGAAGCTGGTGTCGCTCTACCGCGCTCGACAAGCCAAACTGGAGTCCCGCGAAGCGCTTGTCGCGAAGGCGGGGGTGGACAAGGAGAAGCGCGCGGAGGAGCCCCGAGGTCTCAATCAGGCAGCTCTCCGGTCGCTGGCGGCGGAGCGTGTGCAGCTCGATGAGGCGCAGAAGGCCTTCATCCTCTAGAAGGCAGAAGTTGCACAGCAACAGCGGCTTGCCGCCGAGGAGCTATCTGCGTGGGAGGGCGAGTTGGCGCAGCCGAAGGTCAGTCTGGACAGCCACGAAGAGGAGCTTGCTGCGCGCGAGCAAACACTTGGCGGAGCTATCAAGGAAGCAAAGGACGCTGCCGCAGCTGCCGAGGCCGCCAAGAAGGAGCTGGAGACGAAGGTGGCGCAGCTGGAGACTGATCTCAAGGCGAGCGGTGAAGAGCTTGCCGCGCTCAAGCATGAGCGCGAGAAGGACACCTACACCTTTGGCGAGCTGCAGGGTCGTCTCGCCGAGAAGATCAAGGAGCTTAGCGCCGCCAAGGATTCCAACGCCGATCTTGAGCTGAAGCTGGCTGCTTTGACCAAGACGCTGGACGATGCCAGGGAGCAGGAGGCGGCCCTGAAGAAGGAGATCAAGGCCGACAAGGCACTGCTGGAGAGCATTGCCGCCACCCAGAACGATTTTAGAGAAACTATGGAGCAGTGGACGGAGGGTCTTGTGAATGCTGCCGCAGATATTGACAAGGAGCTGGCGCAGCTGGGGATGGAGGATCTCGGGTATCCCTCCGATGAGACCCTCCCATCCAGCGCCAAGCTCACTCTGTTCTTCAAAGGCGTGGCGACGGCCCTCCAGCGACTCCGGGAGAGGATCCCAAAGCAGTTGGCCGACGAGTTGCGCAAGATCTGCGCAGGAGCTCTTCAGAAGGTGTTGGTGAAGGTAGCCTTCCGCAACCCAGGCCTCAACCTCACCAACGTCCTCAGATCCCTGCCGGCAGAAGCTGATCTGGAGGCGCTCAAGGACCTTGTCGCACCCATCGTGGACAAGGTGAGCGGGATCAAGAGGGTTGAGGGCGATCGCGTGGACTAGGCCGCTCGTTTCCTTCTTTTCTTGCCGCTGCTGGTCATGTTATGAAAACAATTTATTAGAGCCGCGACAAGCTATCTTGTAATATAACTCTTATTTTGGGTAGTGATTGCAATGTTATTTCCTTTACTTGATTCCTTCCTTTGTATGTTTTTGCCCTACGCTTTTAGGGAACTTGCCGGCGCAGGCACCCTCGCCGCGAGCGCTGAGTGCGGGACGTCAGCAGCCTGCTGGCAGTGCCGTTGCCGAGAAGAAACCTTGTCGTAACTAGCCGCAACTCGCTTAAGTTGTTGAGCGAACTCGAAACAAAGTAAGGGCGTGACTCTAGTCGCAGCACACTTAAACTGTTGAGCAAACTCGAAACAAAGTAAGGGCGCAACTAGCCACGAGCCGGTTCCTTCGCGCATAGGTTTTCCATACAAAGCATGGTCATTCAAGGAAGATAACTTAAAAAATTTAAAAACATTTGATTGCTCAAACTTTGGCAACTTAGCTTTTCTGTCTTTTGCTTCCCGGCAAGACGAAACTTCCTTGAACGACGCCTGGTCCATACCATTTTCTTCCCCCCGGGAGCTTCAGCGGCAAGTGTCTCGCGATCCGTTGCGGCTGCTGCTTCCCGGTAGATCTTGTCGGCACAGATAAGAGCATCTTTCTTGTCGCCAGGGACAGAGATGACACTTATCGGGCCCGGCATCTTCAGCATGTTGTACGCGTAGTGAGAGGCCGCCATGAACTTGGCGAGCGTTGGACGGCCGAGAATCCCATTATAAGGCAATGGAAAATCGGCAATGTCAAAAGTGATCCACTCAGTTCTGAAATTCAACTCGCTGCCAAATGTCACCGGCAGCGTGATCTTCCCCTTCGGCTTGCTCCTTCCCGGGTTGATTCCTTGGAATGTGCCGGTCTCTTCGAGCTCGCTGTCAGGGACTTGGAGTTTCCGGAGCACAGCGGAGGAGATCAGGTTCAAGCCGGCCCCGCCGTCAACTAGCATCTTAGTGACCTTGAGGTTGCGGATAGTTGGTGAGACCAACATCGGCAAACACCCGACCGCAGTTCTGCGATCAGGGTGGTCCTCAATATCAAAGATGATAGGCGTGCTGGACCATTTCAGAAGCTTGCGTGACTCAACGGGTGGTTCTACCGCATTGACTTCCCGCACCCACTGCTTGAGTTGGCGGTGTGAAGTATGCACAGAAGCACCACCGTCAACGCACAAGACCTTTGTGGCTTTCTGGAACTCCTGCTCACTGGTCTCGTCATCATCCATGTCTTCGTCGTCGTCATCTTCATCCTTGTCGCGGCCGCGGGGAGGTCTGTCTCCTTGCCGCTGCTTGGCCTTGCCGCGGCGTCCTCCCCGGCCGGTGCCCTTCGTACCGGATCCTCCAGCACCTCCTTGGGCTTTCTCCTTGTCGCGTCGCTCGTACTCGGCCTTTTGCAGCTCGACAAGCTGCTCGACCTTCTTGCAGCTCTGGAGGTCATGGCCCTTGGTGCGGTGGATCTTGCAGTACTGTTTGTTGGTGCCATCCTGCTTGTTGGCGGCCACCACAGCCTGGCAGTTGGCGCATGCGGCAACCTCCTTGCCGGAGCTACCATCTTTGGCTTTCTTGGCGCCACCATCGCTGCCGGACTGCTCAACAACTAGCACGTCTTTGCCTTTCCTCTTCTTGTTGTTCCGCCGCCGGTTTTTCTTTGCCGGGGCAGCATCATCGCTGTCAGATCCTCCTGTTCCTGCATTCTCTCCGGGGAGTTTCCTCCCTTCCTCAGCACGTGCACACCTGTCGGCCAGGGCATACAGCTCACTGACGTCTCTGATCTTGCACATTGCCATCTCCTCCCGCATGTTGCGGTTACGCACGTTCTGATGGAACGCGCTGATGACCGCGACAGGGTGGACATCTGGGATGTTGCATTGCACTTGGCTGAATCTCTGGATGTACTTGCGCAGGGGCTCTCCTTCTTTCTGGGCAAGCAGATGAAGATCACTCTCCTGGCCATGACGTTTGTGGCCGCCTGTAAAGGCGCCGACAAACTGATGGCATAGGTCTGCCCAGGAAGATATGGAGTTGTCCGGCAAGTGCATGAGCCAGGACCTGACGTTGGGCTTGAACACCAGTGGGAAGTAGTTGGCAAGGATCTTGTCGTCCCGCCCCCCAGAAGCTTGCACCGCGATGGTGTAGATGCTGAGGAACTCCGACGGATGCAACTTGCCGTCGTACTTCTCGGGTACGTCTGGCTTGAAATTCTTCGTGCTGGGCCACTGGACTTGCCGCAGCTCACGGGTAAACGCAGGGCAACCTAACACGTACGGCAGGTCGCTTGGTTCCCCTAGCGCACGCATGTCGACAGTGGGCCCAGAGCGCTGGTCTGACTGACGTCGCGCTTCTCTTCGGCGCTCGATGCGGGTACGAGCGTCTTCTTGTTGTCGTTCGTGCAGAACTTGGCGTTGATCGCGACGAGCTCGTGGATCTGACGAAGCAGTGGAGTCGCTGTCGCGGTGGACCCGGCGAGTCGGCGATCTTGGCCTTCGGGGTGGAGAGTGCACGGTGGTTGCACCCCCACCGGTCTTGTCGCCATTGGGCCGCACCTGGCTGACTTGCCGCGGCTGCGACGCAGTCGGCTGCAGTGGAGTGTCGCCGTTGGCGAAGCCGATGAGACTCTGAATGGTGGCCCTCTAGTCGTCGATCTTGTCTGGCGTTGGAGGGAAGTCTAGGAGCAGTTGAGCTCGCGCCAAAGCTTATGCTGGAGTGGCGGGTAGCGGTGGCGAACGGTGCGAGGAGAGGGATATGCTCGGACTTCTAACTGCGTTAGAAGGAGCAATATCCCGTCCAGGCGACCGTGCCTCGCTCGCGCCAGCACGTTGGCGCGCGTGCTGGCCTGGAGCATCCCGAGATCCGCCAGCTCGATCTGGGTCCAGTGAGCGTATGGTACAGTGAGTACCACGACGCTGCCGATCCTGCGCCTCCTGAGATGGACGCGGTGCATCTGCGGACGCTTGGTCGTCGTGGGAGCCGGCTACACCGCTGATGGGCAGCGCAGCCTTGTCCTTGGACCTGGTGGCACCGTGGGCTCCCTCGTCGACGCCAGTTCTTCCGCTGGCGTCTTCCCCACCAGTCGTTTGCTCCAGCGACGGTGTAGCACTCTCGCCTTGTTTCTACCTGGCGCGCCAAAGATGTCGGGGAAACTGCCTCCACGAGCACCTATGGGACGGAGCCCCTTTCGGTTCGGCGGGGGGCGGAGGTCGCACGAAGAGCAGATCGAGGCGAGGCACATGAGCGGTTTACCCAGCTTCGGAGCTCTCCAGAGAGATAATACTCCTACTGCTGCTGTGTGGTTTGTATTGAGTTCTTGCTCGGGAACGCTGAGTGCTACAGTACACACAAGCGGCTAACGAGACCGAGCGTGAGTGTTCTACTGTCCTCGGTTTTCTACGTTGTGCATGGGCCTCCTTTTATATGCTCAAGGGGTCTCCAACAGGTGGCAACGTAGACAAGGGTAAAAATGGAAAGGTGCTGCGGTAGGTACAACTACCTACACAGTGTATCATACCTAACCCTGACGGCAGGGGACAAGGGCATTAAATGCCTATCTACGTCGCCCAAACAGTGCAGAAAAGGGACAGTCAGGGACGCCACCGCTCGCCACGATGGCGATCTTGTCAGCGCCGCTTGCCACAGTGCACCCCTGGCTGCACAGCCTCCCGCCACGTACGCCTGGAAGGGTCTCAGAGCGACACGTTGGTGGGTGTGCTGGAGCACGGGTACAGAGTGGTTGCTAGCCGCAGCAAACGCCTTGCCGCGGCCATTGTCTTGCCGCGTCTGGGAGCTTGTCGCTCGCTGGGTCTTGCCGGGACGCGTGGCGCGTCGCGGCAAGTTCCTTGAGATGCCTTGGTTGGCCTTCCCGACAAGCTCCCCTTGCCGGGGCTT
This sequence comes from Aegilops umbellulata, assembly GCA_032464435.1. Lineage (NCBI taxonomy): Eukaryota > Viridiplantae > Streptophyta > Magnoliopsida > Poales > Poaceae > Aegilops > Aegilops umbellulata. The sequence goes on along the minus strand of CP136058.1, from coordinate 149,230,395 downwards.
TGTGCCTTGAGTGGCCTTCCCGGCAAGCTCCTCTTGCCGGGGCCTTGTCTCCTTGGCTTAAATACTTTGTTCTTGAATGGCTCTAAAGGTACCACGGGGGTCCTTGGCGGTCACCCGGCAAGCCTTGCCGCGGGGCGCTGCGACTGCCCGTGCACAAGTTCGGGATATTAGGGTACCCCTACTCTAGTACACCGACATCCAATGATGGGCTTCCTCAAAATGCCCTAGGTCTTCAAGGGTTGGATGCACACCCACTTAGTTTCTTTTGTTGAGCTTTCATATACTTATAGCTCTAGTGCATCTGTTGCATGGCAATCCCTACCCACTCACATTGATATCTATTGATGGGCATCTCCATAGCCCGTTGATACGCCTAGTTAATGTGAGACTATCTTCCCCTCTCTTTGTCTTCTCCACAACCACCATTCTATTCCACATATAGCGCTATGTCCATGGCTCACGCTCATGTATTGCATGAAGATCGAAAAAGTTTTGAAAATGTTAAAGTATGAAACAATTGCTTGGCTTGTCATCGGGGTTGTGCATGATTTAAATACTTTGTGTGGTGAAGATAGAGCATAGCAAGACTATATGATTTTGTAGGGATAACTTTCTTTAGCCATGTTATTTTGAGAAGACATAATTACTTTGTTAGTATGCTTGAAGTATTATTATTTTTATGTCAATATAAACTTTTGTTTTGAATCTTTCGAATCTGAATATTCATACCACAAGTAAGAAGATTTGCATTGAAATTATGCCAAGTAGCACTCCGCATCAAAAATTCTTTTTTTATCATTTACCTACTCGAGGACGAGCAGGAATTAAGCTTGGGGATGCCAGATACGTCTCCAACATATCTATAATTTTTGATTGCTCCATGCTATATTATCTACTATTTTGGACTATATTGGGCTTTATTTTCCACTTTTATATTATTTTTGGGACTAACCTATTAACGGGAGGCCCAGCCCAGAATTGTTGTTTTTTGCCCATTTCAGTGTTTCGAAGAAACGGAATATCAAACGGAGTCCAAACGGAATGAAACCTTCGGGAACGTGATTTTCTCACCGAACGTGATCCAGGAGACTTGGACCCTACGCCAAGGCACAAAAGAGGCGGTCACGAGGGTGGGGGCGCCCCCCCCCCCTTAGGGCGCGCCCCCTGCCTCGTGGGTCCCCTGTTGCTCCACCGACGTACTCCTTCCTCCTATATATACCTATGTACCCCAAAACGATCAGATACGGAGCCAAAAACCTAATTCCACCGCCGCAGCTTTCCGTATCCACGAGATCCCATCTTGGGGCATGTTCTGGAGCTCCGCCGGAGAGGGCCGTCATCACAGAGGGATTCTACATCATCCTAGCCCCTCCGATGAAGTGTGAGTAGTTTACCTCAGACCTTCGGGTCCATAGTTAGTAGATAGATGGCTTCTTCTCTCTTTTTGGATCTCAATACAATGTTCTCCCCCTCTCTTGTGGAGATCTATTCGATGTAATCTTCTTTTTGCGGTGTGTTTGTTGAGACCGATGAATTGTGGGTTCATGATCAAGTCTATCTATGAATAATATTTGAATCTTCTCTGAATTCTTTTATGTATGATTGGTTATCTTTGCAAGTCTCTTCGAATTATCAATTTGGTTTGGCCTACTAGATTGGTTTTTCTTGCCATGGGAGAAGTGCTTAGCTTTGGGTTCGATCTTGCCGTGTCCTTTCCCAGTGACAGAAGGGGCAGCAAGGCACGTATTGCATCGTTGCCATCGAGGATAACAAAATGGGGTTTATATCATATTACATGAATTTATCCCTCTACATCATGTCATCTTGCTTAAGGCGTTACTCTCTTTTTAACTTAATACTCTAGATGCATGTTGGATAGCGGTCGATGAGTGGAGTAATAGTAGTAGATGCAGGCAGGAGTCGGTCTACTTGTCTCGGACGTGATGCCTATATACATGATCATACCTAGATATTCTCATTACTATGCTCAATTCTGTCAATTGCTCAACAGTAATTTGTTCACCCACCGTAGAATACTTATGCTCTTGAGAGAAGCCACTAGTGAAACCTATGGCCCCCGGGTCTATTCTCATCATATCAATCTCCATCACTTTAATCTTGCTTTGCTTTTTACTTTGCCTTTTACTTTTCACTTTGCATCTTTATATCAAAAATACCAAAAATATTATCTATCATCTCTATCAGATCTCACTCTCGTAAGTGACGGTTAAGGGATTGACAACCCCTAATCGCGTTGGTTGCATTGAGCTATTGTTTTTGTGTTGGTACGAGGGACTTGCGCGTGGCCTCCTACTGGATTGATACCTTGGTTCTCAAAAACTGAGGGAAATACTTACTCTACTTTGCTACATCATCCTCTCCTCTTCGGGGAAAACCAACGCAGTGCTCAAGAGGTAGCGGTGGATTGCCTCTTGGGCTGATGATGAACAGTATAAGAGAAGAATAGCCTCCTGAGGTTGAGGTGTTCTTGTGCGAGTGTTGGCTTCTCGATCTGTTCGAGTTGTTCTTCTACTTCGGTGGCTAAGCCTATTTATAGAGGCCCTGGTCCTCTTCCGAAATGTTGAGCGGAAGGGGGCCAACAACGGCGGGCAAATTTCAAGGGGGACAGCTAGTACAAGCTATCTTGACAAAAGCGGCCTTCGCCTGCGAAAAGCCCTGGGATGACGCCGTCTTGGGCTCCACGATGACCTCCGCCTGGTCGTCCTCCTGGTCTTGGTCTTGTTGCACCAATATGGCAACCTTTGCCTGATGCCTCGGTACTCTTCACCTGCGCTTACCTCCTTAGCACCAAGGAGGAAATGGGGACGCTGCACGCTATGGCGCCCGCCTCGCGCCGTTCGTCGTGGCTCACGTCACGAGAGCCTCGTGAGGTTTGCCCCGCCTTGATATCTCCGCTCCTCGTGAGCCTGCCTGGCTAGGCCACTCCTGAGGAGGTCTTGCATCATCCGCCTTGCGAGGCTTGGACCCTCGCGAAGGTCTTGGATGCCTTGTTGATGAAGATGGGCCATACGGCCCGCTGCTTAGGCACGCCATGGGCCGCAAACAGGCAAGTCTGGGGACCCCCATTCCCAGAACGCCGACAGTAGCCCCCGTGCCAAAGGCGTGCTCGGGCTTGGCTTCACGGCGAATCCAAGGGTCAAGTTCGCAGTGCCGCGGGCCCCAAAAGCATGCAGCCTCGGTCAACGCTTGGCGGTTGATGGGACATGGGCGTCTCCGCTTCCCCACGCTGCCTCGGCAACTGCCCGACTTGACAAGTCCCTGCGACATGCAAGGAAAACCATCATTACCTGTGATCGTGGGAGACGTCGGTTGGCCTTCCCTTGCTATAAATGGGGAGGGGGCAGAGCCCCCATTGCCCATCTCTTCCTCGCTCGCTTGCTTCGTCCTCCTTGCTCCACTGTTGAACGTGCCATCGATGGCGTCGTGAAAGAAGTTCTCTGCCGCTGAGAAAGGGAAGGCCCCTCGCGAGGGCCCTGGCTCCCCGGCGCCCAAGAGCGGTCGTGGCCGCCCGCACAAGCATGCCGCGACCCACGCCGTGGCCCACCATTCTGCCACGAAATCGGCGAGCGCGGCTCCCTTGATGACCCTGGTACTGCTGAACTCCAGCTAGAATGCTTGCAGATCGATGTTCCATTCAGCGACCCTTCCGGCCGAGTTCGGGCTCCTGAGTACCCTCTCCAATGGGTAAGATGAGACGACCTTGATGGGGTGGCCCTGGAAGTAGTGTCGCAGCTTGCGCGAGGCCACCAAGAGCGCGAGCAGGAGCTTTTGCGGCATGGGGTAGCGTGTCCTTGCGTCCCGCAGTACGGTGCTGACGAAGTACACCGGGTGCTCGATGAGGGCCGGCACACTGTTGAGGCTCGGGTCTTGCAGAGATTGTGGCGTATCCTAAGGCGGAGGACTTCCTGAGAATTGGCCGTCCTCAGGAGCTTTCGCGATGTTGCCCTGCCGAGCTTGATCTTCCGCCGCTGATGGCTCTGGTGTGCCTTCTTGTCCCTGCGCTGCATCAACTCTGGCTTGGCGCAGGACTCCTTTGTCTTGGCGCTCCTCCCGGACCGCCACCAGCGCCGCGCTGGCGGAGTACGGGGTGGCGGAAAGGTAGAGTACCAGAGGCTCGAGAGAAAATGGCGCCACCATCACCGGGGGGGCTGGTGAGGTATTTCTTGAGTTCTTGGAAGGCCCGGTCGGCCTCTGGGGTCCACTCGAAGGGGCCCTTTTTCTTCATGAGCTTAAAGAAGGGTAAGGCACGGTCACCTAGCTTGGAGATGAAATGCCCTAACGCAGTCACCCGCCCTGCTAGCTTCTGCATCTCCTTGAGGGTCTGCGGTGGGCTCATGTCTTCGATGGCCTTAATTTTCTCTGGGTTCGCCTCGATCCCTCTGTGGGATACGAGAAACCCTAGCAGCTTGCCGGAGGGGACACCAAACACGCACTTCTCCGGGTTAAGCCTCAGTTTCACCCGGCGCAAGCTTTCAAAGGTCTCCTCCAAGTCTTGAATCAATGTCCTCGCCTTGCTATATTTGACTACTATGTCATTGACGTAGGCCTCTGTGTTCCTCCCGAGCTGCCACCCCAAGGCCATGTGCATCAGCCGCTGAAAGGTTGCGCCCGTGTTGTCGAGGCCAAAAGGCATGCAGGTGTAGCAATACACCCCACATGGTGTCACGAAGGCCGTCTTCTCCGCATCCTCCACCGCCATCTTGATCTGATGGTATCCAGAGAAGGCATCCAGGAAACATAGCAAATCGCACTTGGCGGTGGAGTCGATGATTTGATCGATGCGTGGAAGGGGGAACGGATCTGGGGGGCAGGCTTTGTTAAGATTGGTGAAGTCGACGCACATACGTTCCTTCCCACCTTTCTTCGGCACCATGACGGGGTTCGCCAGCCAATCAGGGTATCGAACTTCTCAAATGGTGCCAGTCGCCTCTAGCTTGCGTGTCTCTTGGACGATGAAGGCCTGCTTCTCGGCGGACTGCCGTCTCACTCGCTGCTACACGGTGCGCATGTTGGGGCACACCCTTAGATGATGCTGGATCACCTCTCTCGGGACCCCTACCAGCTGATTGGGCTCCCATGTGAATATCTCCTTGTTCGTGCGCAAATACCTCACCAAAGCTTCTTCTTGTCCCGGGTCAAGGCTGGTTCCTATGGTAAAGGTGGCTCCTGAAGACCCGTCCTCGTCAACCGGCACCTACTTGGTTTCCGCCTTGTCTTGGGTGAACAACTACTTCTTCTTGGCGGGCGCGGTCTCCTTGGCCTCGGGCATACTGGCGCCGGCTGGCTGCGCTGCTGCCGCGGCCTTGAAGGCGATCCTGAGCGACGTCACTGCCTCCTTAGTGTCCCCCTTTATGGTGAGGACGCCCTTGCTCCCTGGCATCTTCATGAGGTTGTTGGCCGGGTGAGTCACCGCCATGAACTGAGCAAGAGTCAGGTACCCAAGTATGGCATTGTATGGGAGGCAGATGCGGGCGATGTCGAAGTCCACCAGCTCCGTGCGGTAATTGTCGCGTGTGCCAAAGGTTACGGGGAGGCGGATCTGCCCTAGAGAGTGGGCAGCTCCGCTACCTACTCCCGAAAAAGGCTTGCTGAGGTTGAGCCTCTCGGGCGGCATGTGGAGGAGGCTGAAGGCTTCCACGGAGAGCAAGTTGAGGCTGGCACCGCCATCGGTGAGGGTCTTGGTGACGGCCACGTTGCAGATGGTAGGTGTATAGAGCATTGGGAGTATGCCGGAACCGGCGGCGGAGCCAGGGTGGTCTTCCGAGTCGAAGGTGAGGTCGGCCTCCGGCGAAGCCCAACCCGGTGGAGCCCCCGGGTGCTTGGAGGCTGCTCCAATCTGAAGCAGGAAAGGCTTGACATGGGGATCTGAAGGCGGCGCTTGGGAGCCACCCAGCAGCGCCGTGACTGTGTGGTGCGCCGGCGCCGCGTAGCATGCAACCTCTTGAGCTTGCGTTGGATTTCCTCGAAGAGGAGAGGACGATGCAGCAAAGTAGTGTAAGTATTTCCCTCAGTTTTTGAGAACCAAGGTATCAATCGAATAGGAGGCTACACGCGAGTCCGTCGTACCTACACAAAAACAATAGCTCAACGCAACCAACGCGATTAGGAGTTGTCAATCCCTTCAAGGTCACTTACAGGAGTGCGATCTGATAGAGATGATAGATAACATTTTTGGTATTTTTGGTATAGAGATGCAAAGTGAAAAGTAAAAGGCAAAGTAAAAGCAAAGCAATAATAAAGTGATGGAGATTGATATGATGAGAATAGACCCGGGGGCCATAGGTTTCACTAGTGGCTTCTCTCAAGAGCATAAGTATTCTAGGGTGGGTGAACAAATTACTGTTGAGCAATTGACAGAAATGAGCATAGTTATGAGAATATCTAGGCATGATCATGTATATAGGCATCACGTACGAGACAAGTAGACCGACTCCTGCCTGCATCTACTACTATTACTCTACTCATCGACCGCTATCCAGCATGCATCTAGAGTATTAAGTTAAAAACAAAGTAACGCCTTAAGCAAGATGACATGATGTAGAGGGATAGTTTCATGCAATATGATAAAACCCCATCTTTTTATCCTCGATGGCAACAATACATATGTGCCTTGCTGCCCCTTCTGTCACTGGGAAAGGACACCGCATGATTGAACCCAAAGCTAAGCACTTCTCCCATGGCAACAAAAACCAATCTAGTAGGCCAAACCAAACTGATAATTCGAAGAGACTTGCAAAGATAACCAATCATACATAAAAGAATTCAGAGAAGATTCAAACATTGTTCATAGATAGACTTGATCATAAACCCACAATTCATCGATCTCAACAAACACACCGCAAAAAGAAGATTACATCGAGTAGATCTCCAGGAGAGAGGAGGAGAACATTGTATTGAGATCCAAAAAGAGAGAACAAGCCATCTAGCTACTAACTATGGACCCGAAGGTCTGAGGTAAACTACTCACACTTCATCGGAGGGCTAGGATGATGTAGAAGCCCTCCGTGATGATGGCCCTCTCTGGCAGAGCTCCGGAACAGGCCCCAAGATGGGATCTTGTGGATACAGAAAGTTGCGGCGGTGGAATTAGGTTTTTGGCTCCGTATCTGATCGTTTGGGGGTACGTAGGTATATATAGGAGGAAGGAGTACGTCGCTGGAGCTTCGAGGGGCCCACGAGGCAGGGGCGCACCCTAGGGGGCCGCGCCCTCCACCCTCGTGACCGCCTCGTGGCTTTCTTAACAGAGGGTCCAAGTCTCCTGGGTCTTATCTGATGAGAAAATCACGTTCCCGAAGATTTCATTCCGTTTGGACTCCGTTTGATATTCTGTTTCTCCGAAACACTGAAATAGGCAAAAAAATAGCAATTCTGGGTTGGGCCTCCGGTTAATAGGTTAGTCCCAAAAATAATATAGAAGTGGAAAATAAAGCCCAATATAGTCCAAAACAGTAGATAATATAGCATGGAGCAATCAAAAATTATAGATACGTTGGAGACGTATCAGGCATCCCCAAGCTTAATTCCTGCTCGTCCTCGAGTAGGTAAATGATAAAAAGAGAATTTTTGATGCGGAGTGCTACTTGGCATAATTTCAATGTAAATCTTCTTAATTGTGGTATGAATATTCAGATCCAAAAGATTCAAGACAAAAGTTCATATTGACATAAAAATAATAATACTTCAAGCATACTAACAAAGCAATTATGTCTTCTCAAAATAACAATGCCAAAGAAAGTTATCCCTACAAAATCATATAGTCTGGCTATGCTCTATCTTCACCACACAAAGTATTTAAATCATGCACAACCCCGATGACAAGCCAAGCAATTGTTTCATACTTTTGACATTTTCAGAACTTTTTCGATCTTCACGCAATACATGAGCGTGAGCCATGGATATAGCACTATATGTGGAATAGAATGGTGGTTGTGGAGAAGACAAAAAGAGGGGAAGATAGTCTCACATCAACAAGGCGTATCAACGGGCTTATGGAGATGCCCATCGATAGATAACAATGTGAGTGAGTAGGGATTGCCATGCAACGGATGCACTAGAGCTATAAGTATTCGAAAGCTCAACAAAAGAAACTAAGTGGGTGTGCATCCAAATCGCTTTCTCACTGTAGGATCTAGAAGTAGGTGTGTCTAGAGGGGGTGATTAGACACTTAGTGCTAAAGTTGCAATTTTTAAGCTTTTTCGGTTTGAGTGGAGTTTTAGGCACAATTTCAACATACACAATACATATCAAGCAAGCATGCAAAGAGTATATGAGCAGCGGAATGTAAAGCATGCAACTTGCAATAATGTAAAGGGAAGGGTTTGGAGAATTCAAACGCAATTGGAGACAAGGATGTTTTTCCCGTGGTTCGGATAGGTGGTGCTATCCTACATCCACGTTGATGGAGACTTCAACCCACTAAGGGTAACGGTTGCGCGAGTCCACGGAGGGCTCCACCCACGAAGGGTCCACGAAGAAGCAACCTTGTCTATCCCACCATGGCCATCGCCCACGAAGGACTTGCCTCACTAGCGGTAGATCTTCACGAAGTAGGCGATCTCCTTGCCCTTACAAACTCCTTGGTTCAACTCCACAATCTTGTCGGAGGCTCCCAAGTGACACCTAGCCAATCTAGGAGACACCACTCTCCAAGAAGTAACAAATGGTGTGTTGATGATGAACTCCTTGCTCTTGTGCTTCAAATGATAGTCTCCCCAACACTCAACTCTCTCCCATAGGATTTGGATTTGGTAGAAAGAAGATTTTAGTGGAAAGCAACTTGGGGAAGGCTAGAGATCAAGATTCATATGGTAGGAATGGAATATCTTGGCCTCAACACAAGAGTAGGTAGTTCTCTCTCAGAACATATGAGTTGGAAGTGTAGATGTGTTCTGATGGCTCTCTCCACGAATGAAGAGGAGGTGGAGGGGTATATATAGCCTCCACACAAAATCCAACCGTTACACACAATTTACCAATCTCGGTGGGACCGAATCAACAAACTCGGTCGGACCGAAAAGGTAAACCTAGTGACCGTTAGAGATTTTTGGTGGGACTGACATGCAACTCGGTAGGACCAATATGGTTAGGGTTAGGGCATAACGTAATCTCGGTGAGACCGATTACACAAACTCGGTGAGACCGATTTGGTAATTAGCTAACCAGAGGGTTGGTCAGGCAAACTCGGTGGGACCGATTACTAAACTCGGTTGGACTGATTTTGGTAATGAGTTAACCAGAGAGTTTGCATTGTAATCTCGGTAGTACCGATTGCCTAAACTCGGTGAGACCGATTTTGACAATGGACATACACAGTGAGATTGCAATCCCATCTCGGTGAGACCGAGATCCCTATCAGTAGAACCGATTTGCTAGGGTTTGTGGCAGTGGCTATGACATGTGAAACTCGGTGGCGCCGGATAGAAAGAATCGGTAGGTCCGAGTTTGGCTTTGGGTTTAGGTCATATGTGGAAGTGGGAAAGTAGCTGAGGGTTTTTGGAGCATATCATCAAGCACATGGAGCAAAAGGCTCATTAAGCAACACCTCATCCCTCCTTGATAGTATTGGCTTTTCCTATGGACTCAATGTGATCTTGGATCACTAAAAGTGTAAAATGAAGAGTCTTGAGCTTGAAGCTTTAGCCAATCCTTTGTCCTTAGCATCTTGAAAGAGTTCCCACAACCTTTAGTCCATGCCACTCCATTGTTGAACTTATCTGAAACATGCTAGATAGAAACGTTAGTCCAACAAGAGATATGTTGACATTAATTAGCAAAACCACCTGGGGAGCACTTGTGCTTTCAATCTCCCCCTTTTTGGTAATTGATGGCAACATACATCAAAGATTTAGATAAAGATATAAAGAATAGCAAGTAAAGCTTTGGAAGGACATGTAACAAACATAGGCTCCCCCTACATGTATGCAATCATGTGAATATAAAATGTAGAAGCATGTGAGAGCATAATCATGACAGAGTAAGCAATGTGTTACATGTATCTTGGCCATATGCATCAGAGCAAAAGATAATTAAGAGAAATACCTTCATGCTTACGAGTCCTTCTTGCAAACAGTATGTACAAGAGCAAGAATTCCTCATACTCATGATTTTGATGCATATACTTACCTTGTAGTTTTGGGTTGGCTTAGGATGAAATGAACCTGCATAAACAAGGTTAGATAACACAGGTACATCCACTAGCCAGAGCAAACCAAAAGAAAACCACAAGAATACCAAGACTGGGATGACATGTAGATAGTGAGTACAAGGTACCACATTGGATTAGACATGTCCCCAAGAGTAAAGATATGCAATGAATTTGAATGATTTATTTCCCTTAAGTGTCTTGCTCCCCCTGAATTTGACATGGGATATTGGGAGAAGATAGGGAACAGAAAATCAGAGCTGAAAGATATGAATGAATAGAACTTAACGCAAATGAGCACATATGAACATGTATTTCCCCCAAAAAGACATGTGGCATCTCTCCTCTTTAACATCAAGCATCTGGGATCCTTGAGTATTCTCTCCCCCTGGGAATCTCTTTCTCCCCCTTAATACTTTCTCTCTGATGATAAGCTTTGATGTGATCTCTCTCTCCCCCTTTGACATCAATTTCCAAGAAGGTTTTTCTGGAATCTGTCGAATAGGTTTGGTCCTTGAGATTCAGCACAAAGCAACGGATAAAACTGTGATGCTTGTAGAGGACAAGATTCATTGAGTGGAGCTGGATCAGAAGAAATATAGAATATGTGGCAAACTGTTTTTCCTGTTACGAAATCGGTGACACCGAGTGGCATGTTTCGGTGGTACCGAAGGGATTCGGTTGGACCAAAAATTACAATCCGGTGAAACCGAGTTCATCACATAGAAAACACTTATCACCTCAGCTCACTAGTCGAATAAGATCTCACAAAGATTTGCAATGAATTAACTGAAGAATTTGCAAGGAATTTGATGCAGAAATATGCAGAACGGGAATCGAAAAGAAAATGGAAGTTCTCGATGAAGTTTTTTTTTTAAAAAGAGGGAAACAAATATGCAAGGGACAAATGCAAACAAAAGAGCACAAGAGAACTTCATATAGAATTGGGCGGTGACATAGTCACCTATGTTAGAGTATATTGACTTAGGAGTCAAGTGAGAACACTTGATCGTGGGTCATACTCATCGTTTAAGCTCAAAATGGGGTTACCATTTTTCGTTTAAGCATTTTTGATGTATTCTCATCTTGTTGAGTTGCTTTGACTCATGTCTTGGAGTAAAGCTTCTCTAAGATGGAATATCATACCTTGGGTGGTGGTGTGGGTCTTGCTCATGTAGTTGAACTTGTGTCGATGCTCGAGGTTGATGTAGCTCATCATGAGTTGGGAGCACCCCTTGGAATTTGAGTTCATCTACCTACATGGGTTAGTTCTTGCAAGGAAAAACACATTTATATCCAAGAATGACAATCATGAAGCTCAACATAGAATTTGTCAAAGGATATGTTCGAATGGTTTCGTGCTTCCTTGTCATCAACCACCGTTGTGTAGAGACTTGGTGATGTAGAGATTGCTCAAGATGTGAGTGAGTTGCAATCTCATAGAATTAGATTCAACCAAGTACCTACATGGGTTAGATAACATGCAAGGTACAAATATATCCAAGACATAAGATAGTCATCATAAGAGATATATCAAGGATTAGTCATAAGCTCATGTCTTGCATGTCTCCAGTGGAGTTTCTACTCCAAGTTCGAAGCATCAATGATATTCAATTCTCCTCTCAACCTGCAAAACACCTTCTCATAAAGTGGTTTAGTGAATATATCCGCCAATTGCTTATCGGTGCGAACATGCTTAAGATCAATGTCACCCTTAGCAACATGATCTCGAATGAAATGATGACAAACTTCAATGTGCTTAGTTAGAGAATGTTGCACAGGATTATGACCGATTTTGATAGCACTTTCATTGTCACAAAGCAATGGAACATGTTTCACATAGACCCCATAATCTTTAAGAGTTTGGGTCATCCAAAGTAATTGAGCACAACATGAACCAGCGGCAATGTATTCCGCTTCGGTGGTAGATAAGGATACAGAGTTTTGTTTCTTGGAGGACCAAGACACAAGATATCTACCAAGAAATTGACAAGTACCCCAAGTGGACTTTCTATCAACCTTGTCTCCGGCATAATCCGAGTCAGAATAGCCAACAAAATCAAAAGAGGACCTCTTAGGATACCAAATGCCAAAATTTGGTGTATGGATTAAGTATCTCACTATCCTTTTCACGGCCTTAAGATGACATTCTTTAGGAGCAGCTTGATATCGTGCACACATGCACACACTTAGCATAATATCGGGACGTGAGGCACATAGGTATAACAATGAACCAATCATAGAGCGATAAACCTTTTGATCAACCGGTTCACCATCTTTGGTCAAATCAAGATGTCCACTAGTAGGCATGGGTGTAGGCATACCTTTGCATTCTTGCATATTGAACTTCTTGAATAATTCTTTGGTGTACTTCGTTTGAGAGATAAATGTACCTTCCTTAGTTTGCTTGATTTGCAAACCGAGAAAGAATTTGAGTTCACTCATCATAGACATCTCAAACTTCTTTGACATTAGCTCTCCAAACTTTTCACTAAAAAGGGGTTTAGTTGAACCAAATATAATATCATCAACATAAATTTGGCATACAAATAGTTCTCCATTAACCCTTTTAGTAAAAAGTGTGGAATCAATCTTTCCAATTTCAAAACCACTTGCAATAAGGAACTTGGTCAAGCATTTATACCAAGCTCTAGGAGCTTGTTTAAGACCATAAAGAGCTTTGTGAAGTTTGTAAACATGATTAGGTTTCTTAGGATTGACAAAGCCGGGAGGTTGTTTGACATAAACTTCCTCCTCTATTTCACCATTTAGAAAAGCACTTTTAATGTCCATTTGGTACAAGGTGATATTATGGTGATTAGCATAGGCAAGTAAGATGCGAATGGACTCAAGTCTAGCAACGGGAGCATATGTCTCACCATAGTCCATACCTTCGAATTGTGTGTACCCTTGGGCGACGAGACGTGCTTTGTTGCGAACCACTTGTCCATCTTCATCTTGCTTGTTGCGAAACACCCATTTGGTACCAATGATGTTGTGGTTGTTGTCGGGCTTCTCAACCAATGTCCAAACTTGGTTTCTCTCAAAGTTGTGTAGCTCTTCATGCATTGCGTTTATCCAATCCAGATCCTCCAATGCTTCTTCAACCTTCATAGGTTCAACGCTAGAGATGAATGAATAGTTTTTCACAAAAGTTAGCTAAATGAGTTTTTGAGCGAGTAATTCTCCCGGTTTGGATATCATTGTAGATTTGCTCGACGGGATGATCTTTGGCAATTCTTGCTCGAACTCGTGAAAGCTTTTGCTTGGGTCTTCGTTGAACATCTTCTTCATCTTGTTCTTCTTCTTGGTCTTCATCATTGTTGGCGTTGTCGTTCTCTTGTCGTGGTGGAGAAGGAGGCTGTTGATGTTCGTCTTGACGCATTTCCTCGTCTCCTTCATCTTGGTGTGTCCCACTTGTGGATGCTTCCGGGTCAATTCTTGGTTCACCTTGTCGTGAAGTAGAAGCTTCCACTTGGACGGACGATGTACTCTCCTTCACCTTCGTTGGACAAATTTTTCCAATAGACATGTCTTGGATTGCTTCTGAAGGGTCTTTGTCTCCTACATCAATTGGCAATTGCTCTACTTGCGAGCCACTAGATTCATCAAACTTCACATCTACCATTTCTTCAACCTTTCGGGTGAAATTGTTGTAGACACAGTAAGTGTGAGAGTTTGAGCCATAACCAAGTAGGAAACCTTCATGAGATTTAGGTGCAAACTTTGAACGACGATGCTTATCAAGAATGTAGCACTTTGAGCTGAATACTCGAAAGTATCCAACTTGGGGTTTGTTACCGGTGAGGAGCTCGTATGTCGTTTTGCTGAGTAGCTTGTGAAGATACAAGCGATTTGTTGCATGACAAGCTGTCTCAACCGCTTCTGCCCAAAAGTGCTTTGGCGTCTTATACTCATCAAGCATCGTTCTTGCCATTTCGATGAGCATCCAGTTCTTCCTCTCAACAATTCCATTTTGTTGAGGTGTGTACGTAGCCGAGAACTCGTGTGAAATCCCTTCTTCGTTAAGAAAGGTGTCCACATTTGCGTTCTTGAACTCCGTTCCGTTGCCACTCCGAACCTTCTTGATCTTCACGTCAAACTGATTTTGGGCCTTCCTAGCGAAGTTTTTGAAGATCTTTTGGACCTGCGATTTATCATCAAGAAAGAACACCCACGTAAATCTTGAAAAATCATCAACTATAACTAGACCAAAAGAATTTCCACCGAGACTCTTGTAGGCATTGGGACCAAAAAGATCCATATGAAGTAGCTCGAGTGGTCTCCTTGTGGTCATGATGTTCTTCACGGGATGCCTTCCTCCAACCTGCTTACCTGCTTGACAAGCACTACAAAGTCTATCCTTATCAAATATGACATCGTTAACTCCAAGGATATGATTTCCTTTAATAAGCTTGTCAAGGTTTCTCATGCCAACGTGACCTAGTCGTCTATGCCACAACCAACCTTTTGAGGATTTAGCAATAAAGCAAGTTTTAGGTTGTGCCTTTTTAGAGAAATCGACAATGTAAAGGTCACCTCTACGTATACCGGTAAAGACCATTTTATGATTATCTCGACGAAACACATGGAAATCTACCTTAGTAAATAGGACATTCAAACCGAAATCAGCAAGTCTAGATACCGAAAGTAAGTTGTAGCCAAGAGATTCAACGAGCATGACATTTTGAATGGAGCTATCGTGTGAGATGGCCACCTTACCAAGGCCAACCACCTTACCCTTTGAATTATCACCAAAAGTGACATACTTTCGCGGGTCATCATTTTTAGCAAGCTCACGGAACATTTCTTCATCTCCGGTCATATGATCAGTACATCCACTGTCGAGAACCCATTCCTTTCCTCCTGACACATATCCTCAAAGATTTGCCATAAGACCAAAGTGTCTCATTGCATCATCAAGATCAAAATCACTATCATCATTCTCATCGTAGTATCCATGTTCAACATGATCTTGTGATTCATCATTTCCTAGAGAGAGTGATTCATTAGATAAATGATCATCAAAGTGGTCAATTTTATGAATTCTTATAGCTTCGGATATAATATCACTAATGATTCCAACATTTCCTTTAGCACGCATGAGATTAGTAAGCTCAAATAGACAATCACCAAAACTAGGATCACTAGAGTTCATTTTACTCAAGGCAATAGATTTATGGAGAATTTCATCCAAATTTTTCAAGGAATAATCGGGAAATCGTTCCTCAAGAAATTTACATATAGTATAGGCACAATTTAGAGAAGGTAAACTAGCAATCAAGTTTTTGGGCAATCCTCTAATGATGAGCTCAACAGTTCTAAGATTGCGAATCATGTCAATATCTTCATCTAGGGTGGGATGCATAGGATCAACATGAGGAGCACAAGGACTAGCAATATACTTGTTCAAATGATATTGATTGAAAATCACAAGCATCTCATTTTTCCATTCATGAAAATACTCTCCATCAAGAATAGGCACTCTATGTCTAAGACTCCCTAAAGTAGACACATCCATCTTCCTCCAATGGTGATTAAACCAAGGCAATCGAGACCAAAGCTCTGATACCACTTGTAGGATCTCGAAGTAGGTGTGTCTAGAGGGGGGCTGATTAGACACTTAGTGCTAAAGTTGCAATTTTTAAGCTTTTTCAGTTTCAGTGGAGTTTTAGGCACAATTTCAACATACACAATACATATCAAGCAAGCATGCAAAGAGTATATGAGCAGCGGAATGTAAAGCATGCAACTTGCAAGAATGTAAAGGGAAGGGTTTGGAGAATTCAAACGCAATTGGAGACAAGGATGTTTTTCCCGTGGTTCGGATAGGTGGTGCTATCCTACATCCACGTTGATGGAGACTTCAACCCACGAAGGGTAACAGTTGCGCGAGTCCACGGAGGGCTCCACCCACGAAGGGTCCATGAAGAAGCAACCTTGTCTATCCCACCATGGCCATCGCCCACGAAGGACTTGCCTCACTAGCGGTAGATCTTCACGAAGTAGGCGATCTCCTTGCCTTTACAAACTCCTTGGTTCAACTCCACAATCTTGTCGGAGGCTCCCAAGTGACACCTAGCCAATCTAGGAGACACCACTCTCCAAGAAGTAACAAATGGTGTGTTGATGATGAACTCCTTGCTCTTGTGCTTCAAATGATAGTCTCCCCAACACTCAACTCTCTCTCACAGGATTTGGATTTGGTAGAAACAAGATTTGAGTGGAAAGCAACTTGGGGAAGGCTAGAGATCAAGATTCATATGGTAGGAATGGAATATCTTGGCCTCAACACAAGAGTAGGTAGTTCTCTCTCAGAACATATGAGTTGGAAGTGTAGATGTGTTCTGATGGCTCTCTCCACGAATGAAGAGGAGGTGGAGGGGTATATATAGCCTCCACACAAAATCCAACCGTTACACACAATTTGCCAATCTCGGTGGGACCGAATCAACAAACTCGGTCGGACCGAAAAGGTAAACCTAGTGACCGTTAGAGATTTTCGGTGGGACTGACATGCAACTCGGTAGGACCAATATGGTTAGGGTTAGGGCATAACGTAATCTCGGTGAGACCGATTACACAAACTCGGTGAGACCGATTTGGTAATTAGCTAACCAGAGGGTTGGTTAGGCAAACTCGCTGGAACCGATTACTAAACTCGGTTGGACTGATTTTGGTAATGATTTAACCAGAGAGTTTGCATTGTAATCTCGGTAGTACCGATTGCCTAAACTCGGTGAGACCGATTTTGACAATGGACATACACAGTGAGATTGCAATCCCATCTCGGTGAGACCGAGATCCCTATCGGTAGAACCGATTTGCTAGGGTTTGTGGCAGTGGCTATGACATGTGAAACTCGCTGGCACCGGATAGAAAGAATCGGTAGGTCCGAGTTTGGCTTTGGGTTTAGGTCATATGTGGAAGTGGGAAAGTAGCTGAGGGTTTTTGGAGCATATCATCAAGCACATGGAGCAAAAGGCTCATTAAGCAACACCTCATCCCTCCTTGATAGTATTGGCTTTTCCTATGGACTCAATGTGATCTTGGATCACTAAAAGTGTAAAATGAAGAGTCTTGAGCTTGAAGCTTTAGCCAATCCTTTGTCCTTAGCATCTTGAAGGAGTTCCCACAACCTTTAGTCCATGCCACTCCATTGTTGAACTTATCTGAAACATGCTAGACAGAAACGTTAGTCCAACAAGAGATATGTTGAAATTAATTACCAAAACCACCTGGGGAGCACTTGTGCTTTCACTCACTGTCGGGGTGGACGGCGTCCCCCGCGAGCACCTATGGGGCCGGAGCCCCTTTCGTTGTCCGGTGAGGGGGGCGGAGGGAGCACGGAGAGCAGATCGAGGCGAGCACACGGGCGGTTTACCCAGGTTCGGGCCGCGATGGACGCGTAAAACCCTACTCCTGCTTGGTTGTATTGAACTGGGGAGCTCGGGAGCTTGGAGAGCTAGCTACACCGAGCGTATGGCTGTCCGGATTCCGAATCTCCGAACCCCCTCTACGTCGCACACGGGCCTCCTCTTATAGCGCAAAGGGGTGACCGACAGGTGTCAACGTAAGAGAAAGGGGTAAAAGTGTAAAAGGGGTGGAAGTTGTAACAGTGCGGGAACAGTGGCGCTACAGTGCGGCACAGTGTTATCATACCTACTTCTGACGGTAGGGGACAAGGGCATTAAATGCCCGTCACGGTCGCCTGGACAGCACCGAGGCGGACCGTTAGGTGCGCCACCGCTCGCCACGGTGGTGGCTGCATGCCACCGCATACCCCAGGCTGTGCGGTGCCCCGCCACGTGCCCTTGGGGGAAACCCCGGAGCGACGCGTGGGCGGGTGAGCTGGAGCGCAGTCCTGAGGTGGCGATTTGCCGCGGCAAGTGGCTTGCCGCGGGGGTCGTCTTCCTGTGCCTGATAGCTTGCCGGCCATCAGGCCTTGCCGGGGCGCATGGCGCGCCGTGGCGGGCTTCTCTTGTGGTGCCTGGGTTCGGCCTTCCCGACAAGCTCCTCTTGTCGGGGTCTCGATCTTCTGTCTCGTATACTTTGTTCTTGGATGGTATTACATGGGCTTAGTCGTCCCGGCAAGCTCCTCTTGCCGGGGTCTTGTCTTCTTGGCCCGGCAAGCTCCTCTTGCCGGGGGCCTTGTCCTGAATGCTTGGTCTTCTCTTGGCGCTTCCTGGGCGGGCCTCGCCGCAGGGTGCTACAACTGCCCGTGCACAAGTCTGGGGTACTAAGGTACCCCTACTTTAGTACACCGACAGGAGCCCCCGGGCCTGGGCCACACACGGTGCCGAGCGTCGTTGGGCCAGGCCCTAACAGTGCACGGGCACGCGTGGCCTTGGTCGCGCTGCTCCTTAACTCCGCATCCGTCGCACCTTCCCCAGGCGGCGCGCGCTTATCGCGGCGTCGTGGGGGCGAAGCGTGCGGGGTGAGCGTGACGTGGGTGGCGTGCGCGGGGCTGAACCGCGCAGGCGCGCGTCACGTCGCGCACGATCTCTTTATTCGGAGAGGCGAAGCGTTCCCCCCCCCCCCCCCACCTCTTCCTCTTATAAGCGGAGGAAAGTAGGGGCGGTTCGCCCTTCCCTTGGTTGCTACCTCTCTAAAACCTCTGCCACCTCCTTCTCCCAGAGACAGCAGCGATCTGTCCTTGGAGCGCCTGGCGCCGTCAACTTCGACGATCCCCCTACCCCCTGCCGCCGCCGCCGCGGCGGACTCCGAGGAGCCCCCGGCGGGCGCCTACCTGAAAGCAGGCGACGGCGTCTTCATCAGGCTCCCCTGGGAGTCGAGCTCCAGGGCGCCTGTTGAGGGGGAGGCCTTGGACGGAGAGGTGCTTGCCTCCGTCGGGCTGACGGTGGTGGACGTGCCAAACTCCAGCAGCAATGAGCCCGAGGAGGAGCAGCTGTTCCGTAGGCTTGTGTCGCTCTACCGGGCCCGGCAGGCTAAAGTGGAGCGGCGAGAGGCCCTTGTCGCGAAGGTGGGTGCGGACATGGAGAAGCGCGCCGCCGAGCTCCGGGAGCTCAACCAGCAGGCCGTCCAGTCCCTGGCGGAGGAGCGGAGGCAGCTTGGCGAGGCGCGGACGGCCTTTATCCTTGAGAAGGCGGAGGCCGAGGAGCAGCAGAGGCTTGCCGCCGCGGAGTTATCCGCGCGGGAAGGCGAGCTGGTGCAGAAAACGGCCAGCCTCGCCAACCACGAGGAGGAGGTTGCCGCGCGCGAGCGGGCGCTCAGCGGAGACCTGAAGAAGGCGCAGGACGCTGCTGCAGCCGCTGAGGTCACCAAGAAGGGGCTGGAGGCGAGGGTGGCGCAGCTCGATTCCGACTTCAAGGCGAAGGACGAGGAGCTCGCCGCGCTCCGGCAGGAGCGCGAGAAGGGTGCGCTCACCCTCGGTGAGCTTCAGGGTCGCTTCGCCGAGAAGATCCAGGAGCTTGACGCCGCCAAGAACTCCAACTCCACTCTGGAACTGAAATTGGAGGCGCTCGGCAAGGCGCTGGACAGCGCTAAGGAGCGGGAGGCAGCTTTATGGAAGGAGGTCGACGGCAACGAGGAGCTGCTGAGGCGCGCCGCCGTTTCCCAGAACACCTTCAGGGATACGGTGGAGCGGTGGACCGAGGGCCTCGTCGACATCGCCGCCACCATCGACAAGGAGCTGACGCTGCTGGGGATCGAGGGCCACCAGTCCCTCACTGACGAGGACGTCGTACCCAGCGCCAAGCTCACTTCCTTCTTCCAGGGGGTGGTGCAGGCGCTCCAGCACCTCCGAACGTCGCTTCCGAAGGAGCTGGCCGACGAGACGCGGGAGGCCATCTCCAGGGCCCTCGAGAGGGTGCTGGTGAAGATCGTTTTCCGCAACCCCGACATCAGGCTTACTAACGTCCTCAGGCCCTTGCCGGAGAACGCAGACCTGACGGGGATCCAGGCCCTCATCGCCCCTATCGTCAAGAAGGCGGCCGGGGTCAAGAGGATCGAGGGCGATCGCGTGGACTAGGCCGCCTGCCCCTTTCTTTTATCTCCTTTCCCTGCCGCTATTAAATATGCCATGGAAACGGCTGGTTAGAGCAGCAGTAAGGCATTTTGTAATATAACTTTTTATCTTAGGCAATGCATCGCACTGTTATCTCCTCTACTTGACCGGCGCCTTGTTTGTTTCCGCCCTACGTTTTCAGGGACTTGCCGGCGTAGGCCTCCGCCTTGCCACGGGCGCCGAGTGCGGGACGTCAGCGACCCGTTGGCGGGGCTACCACCGGCAAGAAACCTCGCCGCGGCTGGTTGCCGCTCACTCAGATTGTTGAGCAGGCTCAAGGCAAAGTAAGAGGTGCGACTGCGGTCGCAGCACGCTTAGGGTGCCGGGCGAGCTCGAAACAAAGTGAGGACGCTACTCGGGGTGTAGCACACTCAAGTCGTTGAGCGGACTCGAAACGAAATGAGGGCGCAACCAGTCTCGTGCCGGTCCTTCGGCGCTCAGGCCTCTCAACCAAGGCTCGGTCGTTCGAGGGAGATAACTCTTAAAAATTGATGGGGCAATTGCTCGAGCTCCGGCAACTTATCTTTTCTTATCGCTTGCCGCCCGGTAGGGTAAAACCTCCTTGGGCAGCATCCAGCCCATCCTGGGGGTAGGCAAAGGCGCAGGGCCTCACGACCCTCCGGAGCTAGGCGTAGCTATGCTTGGGGATCCGCGCCCCTCTCTGCACCAAGGATCACATGCAACTGCGGCAAGACTTGGGCAGAGAGGATGGTTGGCGGAACGGGTTCCGGCAACCGCGCTGGCAAGATTCCTCCCACGGTCGGCGTCAACTCGTTCGGCACCCCGGCGGACGAGGCGCGCCGGGGAACGAGGTCGCCTTTCTCGTGACTTCTGGCGCTAACTTCTGCGGCTACGGGAGCGGCGCAGAGTTCGCTGGAGGCGAATCGTTCGCCCAGCGGCTAGAAGGCGGTCCTCCTCAAGGAGCAGCTGCTTCTTGCCCAGTCTCTGCGCGAGTGGATACTCGAGGAGGGCCGCACACGAGCCCGTGGGAAAGAATGCCTCCGCAGCACGCGCTCCATGTCGGTGACCCCCTACCTGGCGCGCCAAAGATGTCGGGGTGGACGGCGTCCCCCGCGAGCACCTATGGGGCCGGAGCCCCTTTCGTTGTCCGGTGAGGGGGGTGGAGGGAGCACGGAGAGCAGATCGAGGCGAGCACACGGGCGGTTTACCCAGGTTCGGGCCGCGATGGACACGTAAAACCCTACTCCTGCTTGGTTGTATTGAACTGGGGAGCTCGGGAGCTTGGAGAGCTAGCTACACCGAGCGTATGGCTGTCCGGATTCCGAATCTCCGAACCCCCTCTACGTCGCACACGGGCCTCCTCTTATAGCGCAAAGGGGTCACTGACAGGTGTCAACGTAAGAGAAAGGGGTAAAAGTGTAAAAGGGGTGGAAGTTGTAACAGTGCGGGAACAGTGGCGCTACAGTGCGGCACAGTGTTATCATACCTACTTCTGACGGTAGGGGACAAGGGCATTAAATGCCCGTCACGGTCGCCTGGACAGCACCGAGGCGGACCGTTAGGTGCGCCACCGCTCGCCACGGTGGTGGCTGCATGCCACCGCATACCCCAGGCTGCGCGGTGCCCCGCCACGTGCCCTTGGGGGAAACCCCGGAGCGACGCGTGGGCGGGTGAGCTGGAGCGCAGTCCTGAGGTGGCGATTTGCCACGGCAAGTGGCTTGCCGCGGGGGTCGTCTTCCTGTGCCTGATAGCTTGCCGGCCATCAGGCCTTGCCGGGGCGCATGGCGCGCCGTGGCGGGCTTCTCTTGTGGTGCCTGGGTTCGGCCTTCCCGACAAGCTCCTCTTGTCGGGGTCTCGATCTTCTGTCTCGTATACTTTGTTCTTGGATGGTATTACATGGGCTTAGTCGTCCCGGCAAGCTCCTCTTGCCGGGGTCTTGTCTTCTTGGCCCGGCAAGCTCCTCTTGCCGGGGGCCTTGTCCTGAATGCTTGGTCTTCTCTTGGCGCTTCCTGGGCGGGCCTCGCCGCAGGGTGCTACAACTGCCCGTGCACAAGTCTGGGGTACTAAGGTACCCCTACTTTAGTACACCGACACTCACGAAGACCTAGGGCAATTTGAGGAAGCCCATCATTGGAATATACAAGCCAAGTTATATAATGAAAAATTCCCACTAGTATATGAAAGTTACAAAATGAGAGACTCTCTATCATGAAGATCATGGTGCTACTTTGAAGCACAAGTGTGGTAAAAGGATAGTAACATTGTCCCTTCTCTCTTTTTCTCTCATTTTTTTCTATTTGGGCCTTTTCTCTTTTTTATGGCCACTTTTTTTTCATTTTTCGTCCGGAGTCTCATCCCGACTTATGGGGGAATCATAGTCTCCATCATCATTTCCTCACTTGGGACAATGCTCTAAAAATGATGATCATCACACTTTTATTTTCCTTACAACTCAACAATTACAACTCAATACTTAGAACAAGATATGACTCTATATGAATGCCTCCAGCTGTGTACCGGGATATGCAATGAATCAAGAGTGACATGTATGAAAGAATTGTGAATGGTGGCTTTGCCACAAATACGATGTCCACTACATGATCATGCTAGCAATATGACAATGATGGAGCGTGTCATAATAAACGAAACGGTGGAAAGTTGCATGGCAATATATCTCGGAATGGCTATGGAAATGCCATGATAGGTAGGTATGGTGGCTGTTTTGAGGAAGGTATAAGGTGGGTGTATGATACCGGCGAAAGGTGCGTGGTATTAGAGAGGCTAGCAATGGTGGAAGGAAGGAAAGTGCGTATAATCCATGGACTCAACATTAGTCATAAAGAACTCATATACTTATTGCAAACATCTAGAAGTTATCAAAGCAAAGTATTACACGCATGCTCCTAGGGGGATAGATTGGTAGGAAAAGACCATCGCTCGTCCCCGACCGCCACTCATAAGGAAGACAATCAATAAATAAATCATGCTCCGATTTCATCAGATAACGGTTCACCATACGTGCATGCTACGGGAATCACAAAATTTAACACAAGTATTTCTCAAATTGACAACTACTCAACTAGCATGACTCTAATATCACCATCTTCATATCTCAAAACAATTACCAAGCATCAAACTTTTCTTAGTGTTCAACGCACTCAAAAGAAAGTTTTACAAATCTTGAATACCAAGCATATTATTATTAAGCAAATTACCATGCTATTAAAGACTCTCAAAATAATCTAAGTGAAGCCTGAGAGATCAATAGTTTCTATAGAAAAATCCACCACGGTGCTCTAAAAGATATAAGTGAAGCACATAGAGCAAAACTATAAATCTCAAAAGATATAAGTGAAGCACGCAGAGCAAAACTATAAAGCTCAAAAGATATAAGTGAAGCACATAGAGTATTCTATCAAATTCTAATTTATGTATGGCTCTCTCAAAAGGTGTGTACAGCAAGGATGATTGTGGCACACTAACAAACAAAGACACAAATAATACAAGACGCTCCAAGCAAAACACATATCATGTGATGAATAAAAATATAGCTCCAAGTAAAATTACCGATGGAAGTAAACGAAAGAGGGGATGCCTTCCGGGGCATCCCCAAGCTTTGACTTTTTGGTGTCCTTGGATTATCTTGGGGGTGCCATGAGCATCCCCAAGCTTAGGCTCTTGCCACTCCTTGTTCCACAATCCATCAAAAGATTTCACCCAAAACTTGAAAACTTCACAACACAAAACTCAATAGAAATCTCGTGAGCTCGGTTAGCCAAAGAAAAAAAAGACCACTTCAAGGTACTGTAATGAACTCATTATTTATTTATATTGGTGTTAAACCTACTGTATTCCAACTTCTCTATGGATTATAAACTATTTTACTAGCCATAGATTCATCAAAATAAGCAAACAACACACGAAAAACAGAATCTCTCAAAAACAGAACAGACTGTAGTAATTTGTAACTAACGCAAACTTCTGGAACCCCAAAAATTCTACCAAAATAGGACCACCTAGAAACTTTGTTTATTGATCAGCAGCAATTGGAATCAGTATTTTATCACTTTCTGGTGATTTTTAACAATTGTTTGCATGAACATAAACTTTCTAGAAATTACAGCAAGATCGAATAACTATTATCCAAGAAGATCCTATAGGTCTAACTTGGCACAGACACTAATTAAAACACAAAAACACATCTAAAAAGAAGGTAGATGGATTATTTATTCCTAAACAAAAGAAAAAAACAAAAAAACAAAAATAAAATTGGGTTGCCTCCCAACAAGCGCTATCGTTTAAGGCCCCTAGCTAGGCATAAAAGCGAAGATAGATCTAGGTATTGCCATCTTTGGTAGGCAATTATTCAATGAGGCATCTAACTTCTTTAGGAATTTTTTTCTTTCTAGTAATTATAAAACTTTTAGGCACAAGATTGAAAAATTCATTTGTAGCAAATGGTTCATTAATGATAGCAAAAAGATTGGATGAATACTTATAGATTTAAGATCCGCAGTTTCCTTACTAGAGGATTCACCCTTATTTTTAGGAACATACATAAGCTTGGAAGTTTTAGTAGGAGGACTTGGAGTATTCTTTACGGAAGAAAAAGCGGTTCCCAAGTTTGTAATGATACCCTCAAGTTTATCGATTCTAGTGGAATCTAGATTTATTTTCTCATTAACTATGGGTTCCTTTTCCTTAATATTTTTCAACGTCATTCCCACCTTAGATCCATATTGGGTAATTTGGTTGTGGATCTTTTTATCTAGATTTTCAATTGATTCAATGGTAGCAACTTTATTTTCAATAATTTCAAGCCTTTGCATAACATGCTCCAAAGTTAGCATAGTTCCATTAACCAAAAGAGGTGGCGAGCCAAATAAATCTATCATAGCATTATAAGAATCAAAAGTATGGCTACCCAATAAATTCCCCCCGGTAATGGTATCAAGAATATATCTATACCAAGGACTAGCACCTACATAAAAATTGCAAAGAAGAACTGAAGTAGATTGCTTCCTGGTAGATCTGTTTTGAGCATTGCAAATTCTATACCAAGCGTCTTTCAGATTTTCTCCCTCCCTTTGTTTAAAATTTAAGACTTCATTCTCGGGAGATAACGGAGAAGATATAAGACTATCCATGATGACAAGGCAAGCGGGAAAAAAGGTAAACGGAAAAGAGAGGGCAAATAAAACGGCAAGGGTGAAGTGGGGGAGAGGAAAACGAGAGGCAAATGGCAACTAATGTAATGCGGGAGATAGGGATTATGATGGGTACTTGGAATGTTGACTTTTGCGCAGACTCCCTGGCAATGGCGCCAAAAAATTTTCTTGCTACCTCTTGAGCTTGCGTTGGATTTCCCCGAAGAGGAGAGGATGATGCAGCAAAGTAGCATAAGTATTTCCCTCAGTTTTTGAGAACTAAGGTATCAATCCAGTAGGAGGCTACGCGCGAGTCCCTCATACCTACGCAAAAACAATAGCTCAACGCAACCAACACGATTAGGGGTTGTCAATCCCTTCATGGTCACTTACAGGATTGAGATCTGATAGAGATGATAGATAATATTTTTGGTGTTTTTGGTATAGAGATGCAAAGTGAAAAGTAAAAGGCAAAGTAAAAGCAAAGCAATAATAAAGTGCTGGAGATTGATATGATGAGGATAGACCCGGGGGCCATAGTTTCACTAGTGGCTTCTCTCAAGAGCATAAGTATTCTACGGTGGGTGAACAAATTACTGTTGAGCAATTGACAGAATTGAGCATAGTTATGAGAATATCTAGGCATGATCATGTATATAGGCATCACGTCCGAGACAAGTAGACCGACTCCTGCCTGCATCTACTACTATTACTCCACTCATCGACCGCTATCCAGCATGCATCTAGAGTATTAAGTTAAAAACAGAGTAACGCCTTAAGCAAGATGACATGATGTAGAGGGATAGTTTCATGCAATATGATAAAAACCCTATCTTGTTATCCTCGATGGCAACAATACAATACGTGCCTTGCTGCCCCTTCTGTCACTGGGAAAGGACACTGCAAGGTTGAACCCAAAGCTAAGCACTTCTCCCATGGCAAGAAAAACCAATCTAGTAGGCCAAGCCAAACTGATAATTCGAAGAGACTTGCAAAGATAACCAATCATACATAAAAGAATTCAGAGAAGATTCAAATATTGTTCATAGATAGACTTGATCATAAACCCACAATTCATCGGTCTCAACAAACACACCGTAAAAAGAAGATTACATCGAATAGATCTCCACGAGAGAGGGGGAGAACATTGTATTGAGATCCAAAAAGAGAGAAGAAGCCATCTAGCTACTAACTATGGACTCGAAGGTCTGAGGTAAACTACTCACACTTCATCGAAGGGGCTAGGATAATGTAGAAGCCCTCCGTGATGATGGCCCTCTCTGGCGGAGATCTGGAACAGGCCCCAAGATGGGATCTCATGGATACAGAAATTTTCGGCGGTGGAATTAGGTTTCTGGCTCTGTATCTGATCGTTTTGGGGTACGTAGGTATATATAGGAGGAAGGAGTACGTCGGTGGGGCTTCAAGGGGCCCACGAGGTAGGGGGCGCGCCCTAGGGGGGCGCTCCCTCCACCCTCATGATCGCCTCGTGGCTTTCTTGACGGAGGGTCCAAGTCTCTTCGGTCTTATCTGATGAGAAAATCACGTTCCCGAAGGTTTCATTCCGTTTGGACTCCGTTTGATATTCTGTTTCTCCGAAACACTAAAATAGGCAAAAAAAATAGCAATTCTGGGCTGGGCCTCCGGTTAATAGGTTAGTCCCAAAAATAATACAAAAGTGGAAAATAAAGCCCAATATAGTCCAAAATAGTAGATAATATAGCATGGAGCAATCAAAAATTATAGATATGTTGGAGACGTATCATAGCGCGCGGCGAAGAGGTTGCGGAGTTCTTCCCAGGACGCCACCGTGGATCCTGGGAGGTTGAACAGCCAGACGTGTGGCTTGCCGGCGAGGGCCATGGGGAACCAGTTGGCCATGACCTTGTCATCGTCTCCGGCTTCAAGGACGGCCTCCTTGTATGCCAGCAGGAATGGCGCCGGATCTGCCACGCCGTCGTAACGCGGCGGCATCTCTAGCTTGAACTTGGTCGGCCACTGCACTCGCCGCAGGGCCGGAGCCAGGGCTCGGTACCCAGACTCCCTGCTGCCGGTGTCGGTCGCAGAGGCGGATGGTGGCGCTCCTGCCATGGGAGGGAAGTGCAGCGGCACAGGGCGCAGATTGGTGGAGAGGAGCTCCAGCGCACCCCTACCTGGCGCGCCAAATGTCGGATGTGGGGTTCCGACAAACCCTTAAGGTTCGAACACTGGGGTGCGCGCGAAGTCTTTCCCTCCTACCGATCTACGCTCTAGCTCGCTAAGATCTTGCGGACGAACTCGACGAACTCACAACACAGAAAGAGACACAGGGTTTATACTGGTTCGGGCCACCATTGTGGTGTAATACCCTACTCAAGTGTGGTGGTGGTGGATTGCCTCTTGGGCTGATGATGAAGAGTACAAGAGAAGAACAACCTCCTGAGGTTGAGGTATTCTTGTGCGAGTGTTGGCTGCTCGATCTGTTCGAGTTGTTCTTCTACTATGGTGGCTAAGCCTATTTATAGATGCCCTGGTTCTCTTCCCAAATGTTGAGCGGGAAGGGAGCCAACAACGGCGGTCAAATTTGAAGGGGTACGGCTAGTACAAGCTATCCTGACAAAAGCAGCCTTCGCCTGCGAAAAGCCCTGGTATGACGCCGTCTTGGGCTCCACGATGACCTCCGCCTGGTCGTCCTCCTGGTATTGGTGTTGTTGCACCAATATGGCAACCTTTGCCTGATGCCTCGGTACTCTTCGCCTGCGCTTGCCTCCTTAGCACCAAGGAGGAAATGGGGACGCTGCGCGCTCTGGCGCCCGCCTAGCACCGTTCGTCATGGCTCACGTCATGAAAGCCTCGTGAGGTTTGCCCCGCCTTGATATCTGCGCTCCTCGTGAGCCTGCCTGGCTAGGCCACTCCTGAGGAGGTCTTGCGTCATCCGGCTCGCGAGGCTTGGACCCTCGCGAAGGTCTTGGATGCCTTGTTGATGAAGATGGGCCGTACGGCCCGCTTCTTAGCCACGCCATGGGCCGCAGGCAGGCAAGTCTAGGGACCCCCATTCCCATAACACCGACAACTAATTATTGAAATGATCATGATTGGGGTGATGATTCTTATGATCTTGAAAATTTATTTAAGCCTCATAATGAATATGTTTGCGATAATATTGGAAGTGGGATTGGAAAAGCGTCAACTTTAGGTAAAAATAATCCCACAAAGTTGGAGAGTGTTCGATCTTATGAAAATTTTGATAAAAGTGGGTTCGGAGAGGTCATAACTTTATTTGATGATAATCCCACTATATTGGAAGAGTGTCAACTTTGCATCCATGTAGATCATGAAAAGAAAATTTTATATGATTGTTATATTGTTGAATTTGATTATTATCCTACATTTAATTATTATGAGAGAGTAAAATATGGTAGTAGAAATTTTCATGTTACTAAATTACCTCTCGTTGTGTTGAGATTTTCAATGTTTTATTCCTCTCCTTCGCATATGCTAGATATTTCTTGTCTTGATAATTTGTTTGCTTACAAAATTCTTATGCATAGGAATTGTGTTAGACTTAAATGTGTTTGCCATATGTTTCATGATGCGCTCTTTGTGTTTCAATTCTTATCTTTCGTGTGAGCATCGTCGAAATCTTAAGCCTATCTTAATGGCTATAAAGAAAGAGCTTGATGGGAGGCAACCCAATGAATAATAAAAAATTATTTCTATTTTTTATGTCCACACAATTATGCTACTGTTATGATTGTGTTTTTATGTTTTAATT
The DNA here is from genome assembly GCA_032464435.1 of Aegilops umbellulata. Taxonomy (NCBI): domain Eukaryota; kingdom Viridiplantae; phylum Streptophyta; class Magnoliopsida; order Poales; family Poaceae; genus Aegilops; species Aegilops umbellulata. The sequence continues at coordinate 149,201,343 of CP136058.1, read as the reverse complement.
AGTGTTTGTGCCAAGTAAAACCTTTGGGATTATGTTTGGTGATAGTTGATTTGATCTTGTTGGAAAATAGAAACTTTTGCGTCCAGTAAAATAATTCTTAAAAATCACAGAAGCGACAAGAAAGTGTGATTTTTTACACAAGATTGATATACAAATTGCCTACATTGTCCAAATGTTTCACTTTTTTTGTAGTTACAGAAGTATACGAAGTTTTCAGATTACTACAGGTTGTTCTGTTTTTGACAAATCCTGTTTTCTTTGCATTGTGTACTTATTTTTATGAATCTATGGGTTGTATAGGGGGGTATAAGTCATGCTAAAGTTAGAATACAGTAGATATCTCTACCTAATAATAAAGCACGTAGGGTTTCTGCCCGTCCGTCGCACTATTTTGCAAAAAAGTCACTGTGTTTTCATGAAATCAACCCGCAGTCCGGATTTAAGTCACATCAAACCGTTATTTTACAGTTTTTCGAAAGTGAACCTGAGATTTTAGGTATTCCATATGCAGATCATACTTAAGTCAAAAAAATGCTTTTCTAAACCATCCATATCTTTTAAACCGTAACTCCGATTTAAACATGTTATATATGAAATTTGATTAGAAAAATATGTAGAATATGAATATAAGATTAATTTAACCTGTTAAGTATTTATAAAAATTAATTTGGAAGATATTTAAGTCAAACAAATGGTTTTCTAAATTATATGTATTTTTTAAACCGTAACTCCGATTTTAACATGTTGTATATGAAATTTGATTAGAAAAATGTGTGAAATATGAATACGATGTTAATTTTACCTGCTAAATATTTTTTAGATATTGTTTTGAAAGCAAACTTATAACTATAGCGCATGATCCATTTTTATTTCGTACAGGTGGCGATCCGGATTAGTCATATAGGGAAAAGAAAACATCGAGAACTACACATGCATACCTCTGAATACATCGCAGGGGAAAACAACAGATTTCTCATCGTGAGTGTGTGTGTGAGAGAGAGAGGGGGGGAGGAGAGAGAGAGAGACGTCTTAGGATTAACCACATTCAAACACGTTTTCGTTTGTGTGAACATGTAACGCCCTCGATGCGGCTATATCTCCCACGTGTCGAGGCACGACTTAGAGGCATAACCGCATTGAAAGCAATGTCGCAAGTGAGGTAATCTTCACACAATCCATGTAATAAATAAGGGAAAAGATACATAGTTGGCTTACAATCGCCACTTCACACAAGTACATAAATAACATCCATCATACAGATTACACTCAAGGTCCGACTACGGTACCAAAATGAAAGAAGACTACCCCAAATGCTAAACAGATCCCCGGATCACCCAACTGGGCTCCACTACTGATCATCTGGAAAGGAAACATAGTAACGGCCACGTTCCTCGTCAAACTCCCAAGTGAGCTCGGTCGCGTCATCTGCACTGACATCGTTGGTACCTGCAACTGTGGGGATAATATCTGTGAGTCATGGGGACTCAGCAATCTCACACCCGCGAGATCAAGACTATTTAAGCTTAAAGGTGGGAAAGGGGTTTGTGAGGTGGAGCTGCAGCAAGCGACTAGCATATGGTGGCTACAGCGCAAAAGAGAGCGAGAAGAGAAGGCAAAGCACGGTCGAAAAACTAGAAGTGATCAAGAAGTGATCCTGAAACAACCTACGTCAGGCATAACTCCACAACCGTGTTCACTTCCCGGACCCCGCCGAGAAGAGACCATCATGGTTACACACGCGGTTGATGTGTTTTAGTTAAGGTCAACTTCGGGTTTTCTACAACCGGACATCAACAAATTCCCATCTGCCTCCTAACCGCGGGCACGGCTTTCGAAAGATAATACCCTGCAGGGGTGTCCCAACTTAGCCCATGATAAGCTCTCACGGTCAACGAAGGATATACCTTCTACCGGGAAGACCCGATCAATCTCGGAATCCCGGACTACAAGACATTTCAACCGCAATAAAACAAGTCCAGCAAAACCTCCCAGATGTGCCGACAAATCCCGATAGGAGCTGCACATATCTCGTTCTCAGTGCACACCGGATGAGCAAGACATCGGGTTGGCATAGACCCTGGTTGCCCAAGGGGCGCCGGACATCGCTCGGTTTGGACCAGCAATCGAAGGAGAACTGGCCCAGGGGTTTAAAATAAAGATGACCCTTGAGTCTGCAGAACCCAAGGGAAAAAGGCTTAGGTGGCAAATGGTAAAACCAATGTTGGGCCTTGCTGGAAAAGTCTCATTCAAAGTGAACTATCAAGGGGGTCCCATAAATCACCCAACCGTGTAAGGAACGCAAACTCCGGGAACATAACACCGGTATGACGGAAACTAGGGTGGCAAGAGTGGAACAAAACACCAGGCATAAGGCCGAGCCTTCCACCCTTTACCAAGTATATAGATGTATTAATTAAATAAGAGGTATTGTGATATCCCAACAAGTAAACATGTTCCAACAAGGAACAACAAGATCATGTCCCAACAAGGAACAAAACTTCATCTTCACCTGCAACTAACAACGCTATAAGAGGGGCTGAGCAAAGCAGTAACATAGCCAAACAACGGTTTGCTAGGACATGGATGGTTAGGGCTGACATGGCAATATAGGAGGCATGATATAGCAAGTGGTAGGTATCGCAGCATAGGCATAGCAAAAGAGCGAGCAATCTAGCAAGCAAAGATAGAAGTGATTTCGAGGGTATGGTCATCTTGCCTGCAAGAGTCTCAGAGTTGTCGAAAGCTTGGTCCTCGAAAGCGTTCTCAACAGGTTCCTCGTTCACGTACTCGTCTCCCGGCTCTACCCAAGACAAGAGAACAAGCAAAGGAACCAAAATCAACCACGATGCAATGCGCAAGCAATATGATGCAAAACATGGCATGATATGCGAGAGGTGATATGCAATGCGTATGCATGCTCCGGAAGGACAAGGATGAACAGGGCATAATCTTGGCAAACCAAGCATACCACTGTATAGATGAGGTGATTTCGGTTGAAATCGATATAAAGATCACCGGAATCGGATGCACGGTTTGCAAATGGCAAGCAATACAATAATGACACGAAACTGCCATTAACAGCATGATGCTACTTAGCAAGCAACAAATAATTAAGCTAATGCACCCAAACATGACAACAAAGCATATGAAAGTAAACTACTCAAGATGCTTGACAAAAGATTAACACTGAGCTACGGCTAAATCACATCATAACAGGTCCAAACAGGCATGGCAAAAGTGCAAAAGATAACAGGTTCACAGACTTAGTGAAAATATCAACAAAGAAGAAACTAACATCAGGATGGCATGTTCAGAGCAATTAAAAAACATGCTACAGGTTCAGAACATAGCAAAGTAAGGCATGGAATTAATCTACACATAGCACTTGACAAAAGTCCTTTACTGACCATAAGCCAAAAAGGACCAGAAAATATGATTACAAGTAGACATGGCACTATAACTAGACACGGCAAGAATAACATCATATCATGCAAGGATCAACAACACCAAGCTTGGCAAAATCGAATAACACGTAAACAATCTGCCAGCAACATTTTGAAGCAAAAGTATAGCTCGATTGACTCAAGCTATGGCACTCCATAATTGCAAACAAAGGCATGGATGGATAGAGAAAATACTCAAGTTCAAAACTCCCTTACTGATCATGCTCAAATTATGCATAGATCTCTCAGAAACAACATGAACACATGGCATAAAAATAACAGCAGTCAGGGACTTAGTGAAATTACTAAGTCTCTGAAATCAGCAACATCAGGTGACCTAGTTTGCATGCTTGTACTAGTCACCAAAAGTATCACAAAAATACATGGAAAAATACTCTGGAAAGGTAACATAGCATATTACAAAACTCATGTAGGACTCAACTTCATAGGAGGTACACACCAATCATGGCAAAAATGACAAAAGTGCATGTTCAGATAAGATCCAGCAACTAACATCAACTAGCCCTCTTCCAACAGCATTTCGAGCATCAAGATGACTTCAAATGAAAATGATGCAATGGAACAAAATGATGTACTCTTCGAGGCGAACAATTCGACGTATTATACGCACGAATCGGAGCTACGGATGCAAAGTTATGGCACTGGGAACATTGGATGATGATGCAAAACTTAATGACTTAGAGAAATCGAGGGCGTTACAGAACACTAAGGCCATCGCCGGCGAGGGTGAGAAGAAGGATAAGCGGCAACACAAATATGATGCGTCGCTAAAATAAAGGAGATGGACCTATTGTGGTCTTGAGTGATGGGTTGTTCGGTTAAGAGTGTGTGTTGTGTTTTTTCTCCTGTTGCAACACACGGGCTCTTTTGCTAGTAATGAAAAAAGAAAATATGAATGGGTTTTCAATAGTACTTAGAGTGGTGATTAGCTTTCTTATACTAACGGCTCTCACGAAGGTTTTGTTGAGTTTTGTGTGATTGAAGTTTTCAAGTTTTGGGTGAGATCATGATGGATGAAGGAATAAGGAGTAAGAAGAGCCTAAGCTTGGGGATGCCCCATGGCACCCCAAGTTATTATTCAAAGAGAAACCAGCAACTTAGCTTGGGGATGCTCCAGAAGGCATCCCCTCTTTCTTCTAACGACCATCGGTATTTTACTTGGAGCTATATTTTTATTCGTCACATATCATGAGTTTTGCTTGGAGCATCTTGTATTATATGAGTCTTTGCTTGTTTTGCTTTTTAGTTTGTGCCATATACCCTTTGTGGACACACCTATTTAAGAGAGCCAAAATTATGCTATGATTTGTTAGAATTGCCCTATATGCTTCACTTCAATTTTTTGAGCTATGGAATTGCTCTAGTGCATCACTTATATCATTTTTAGCACTATGTGCTTTAATATTCTTGAATAATTGCTCTCATGCTTCACTTAGACTTATTTTAGAGTTAGTAAAATTTTGAAGAAATTCTCTCATGCTTCACTTATATTATTTCGAGAGATGAAAAATTTTATGCTCATGTTCTTCACTTAAATTTGTTTGAGCTTATCAAAAGCAACATATGAAATTAGTCCCAAAGTGATAGATATTCAAGAGGGATATAATTAAAACTTTCATGAAGATCATTTGACAAAATAAACTTGATTCTTTGTAATAGTTTTGCGATATGATGATAGTGATATGTGAGTCATGTTAGTGAGTAACTATATGCTTTAGTAAGAATATTGGTGTTAAGGTTTGTGATTCCCTGTGCAAGCACAAAAGTCAATAGTTATGTAATAAAATTACATCCTACTTGTGGTGCATTATTCAGTGTTAGTTATGCTTAATGCTCGCCTATGTGACTTTTCGTATCTTGGTTGGTTGCTTCTCAATCTATTTGCTAGCCTCCACTTATACTAAGTAGAAATACTACTTGTGCATCCAAAATCCTTAAACCCAGTTTTGCCATATGAGTCCACCATACCTACCTATATGTGGTATTCCCGTGCCGTTCTAAGCAAATTTGTGTGTGCCATCTCTAATTTTCAAAATAAATTTTCCTTTTTATGTGCTCGTACCGCTCATGAAGCGGGAGGGGGTGGCCAATATTTTCCATGCTAGATGTGTTATTCTCAAAATGAGTGTTTATTCACTTGTCATTGCACGAGAGTACGACGGTAATAGGGATGCCCAGTCCCGAAATGAAAAAGAAATTTACTTTATGTTGTCAAATAATAAATTCCTTGGAAAGTGTTGGTATGGAAGGCACCCATGGATACGGCTAGCCATGGATTGTGAAAATGGTGGAAAAGGAATAAACTTTATTTTCTGTTTGGGAACCGCCTATGATATATCTAGCATGGAAAGTGTTGGGAATTACTCGGTCATTTTCATTGACAGGAAAAGTATGCCTCTCGAAAAAATTATCTCTCAATTTAAGCTTTGAGATCTTGCACATCTTCAAAGGGAAAAATTTGTTGTTGCCACTCTAGCTTTTGCCCACTTTGCTTATGCCACTCTAAAACTTGACATTTCACTTTTGCCACTCTTAGCTTTTGATAATATATCCGTTTTGCCATTCGTGGCAAAAGCAAACTTTTCTGAGTGGCAATTGTGTTAGATTGTCAAAAGCTAAGAGTGGCAAAATTGAAATGAAAAATTATCGTTTTTGCCATGGAATGGCATTTGTGATGTACGATGAAAAGCTAAGAGAGGCAAAAGTGAGATGTCAAATTCTAGAGTGGCATAAGCAAAGTGGGCAAAAAATAGAGTGGCAAAAACAAAGTTTTCCCATCTGCAAATCCCTACTTCCCTCTGCGAAGGGCCTATCTATTTACTTTATGCAATTTTTATTTTAATTTGAGTCTCCATCTTCTCTTATAAAGAACCAACTAAGGGGCACTATGATCATACTTGAGCATTGGATGTAGCTAATGCGAGTGTTTTTCATGAATGGATCAATGATTAAGCATGATGGGCTGGGGATAACTTTCTTTAGTGTTGATATTTTGAAAGACATAGTTGCTTGTTGATACGCTTGAGTATTGAAATCTTCATGTCAAAACTAGACTATTACTTTGAACCATATAAAACTCCAAATTTCCATTCCACAAAAGAAAAGAATATGTGATGAACATGTTAGGCAGCATTCCACATCAAAAAATCTGTTTTTATCATTTACCTACTCGAGGACGAGTAGGAATTAAGCTTGGGGATGTTGATACGTCTCCAAGGTATCTATAATTTTTACTTGTTCCATGTTATTATATTATCATTCTTAGATGTTTTACAATCATTTTATAGCAACTTCATATCGTTTTTTGGAACCAACCTATTGACATAGTGCCCAGTGCCAGTTGCTGTGTTTTTCTTGTTTTTTACTTCGCAGAAAATCAATACCAAACGGAGTCCAAACGCAGCAAAACTTTTTGGAGAATTTTTTTGGACCAGAAGACACCTGTTGGGCCAAAGAAGTACCAGAGGGGGGATCCGAGGGGAGTACAACCCACCAGGGTGCGCCTGTGGGGCCAGGCGCGCCCAGGTCGATTGTGCCCACCTCGGTGGCCTCCCGCACCGCCTCTTCGCCCTATAAATCCCCAAATATTCTAGAAACCCTAGGGGAGTCACGAAACACAATTCCAGCCGCCGCAAGTTCCTAAATCACGAGATTCAATCTAAACACCATCACGGAGAGGTTAATCATCCTCATTGGTGCCTCCCCGATGATACGTGAGTAGTTCATCATAGACCTACGGGTCCATAGGCAATAGCTAGATGGCTTCCTCTATATATATATATATATATATATATATCATTCTCTCTCTCTCTCTCTCTCTCTCTCTCTCTCTCTCTCTCTCTCTCTCTCTCGATTCTCAATACAATGGTCTCTTGGAGATCTATTTCATGTAACTCTTTTTGCGGTGTGTTTGTTGGGACCGGATGAACTTTGAGTTTATGATCAGATCTATATCCATGAATATTATTTGTGTCTTCTTTTGATCTCTTATATGAATGATTATTTATATCCTCGTATTTCTTCTTCGAATCTTTGGTTTAGTTATGCCAACTAGATCAATTTTTTTCTTGCCATGGGAAGAGGTGCTTTGTGATGGGTTCGATCATGCGGTTTTCTTTCCCAGTGACAGAAGGGGCGGCAAGGCACGTATGTATTTTTTCTATTAAGGATAACAAGATGGGGGCTATTCCTACATGAATAGATCTCGTCTACATAATGTCATTGTTTGATACGTCCATTTTGCATCATGCTTTTATATCAATATTTATTGCATTATGGGCTGTTATTACACGTTATGTCACAATACTTATGCCTATTCTCTCTTATTTTACAAGGTTTACATGAAGAGGGAGAATGCCGGCAGCTGGAATGCTGAGCTGGAAAAGGAGCAAATATTAGAGACCTATTCTGCACAGCTCCAAAAGTCCTGAAACTTCACGGAAGTTACTTTTGGAATTAATAAAAAATACTGGCGAAAGAATCCACCAGAGGGGGCCCACACCCTAGCCACGAGGGTGGGGGCCCGCCTGTAAGTGCATCTAGTGCCTCTTAGTGATTTTGGTGTATTGAAGACTTATAGGTTAAGGATCTAATGTATTTATGAGTGTACATAGGTCTATAAGTCTATGAGGAGTTTGATCCTTACAGTGAAAGTGGACCCCTAAAAATGAAGTTCTTCGACTGAAGACTCTGATATACCGAAGACTTTCTAAAGACTTTGAAAGTGAAGAAATTGGTGTGAGCTTGAAGACTTGGTATTCATTCGAGGAACATGAAGCGTGAAGACTTTTGTTTTCGTAGTTTCATTTTCTCTTTCTTGAGTCATAGGAAACACCGTACTGTTAAAGGGGGTCGAGGAAATACTAAGGAAAAATTTCCATTTGATGCTCAACTCAAATCCTACACCTACCAATCCCTTCGAGTGAAGCCATGGAAATCTCATACAGTTCAGTCAATTTCTTCAGTGACAGAGACGCAGTTCTTCTGGTCACTGAGGAATTTGTTCTGACTGAGGAGTTAGGAATTCGCCAGTGCGGATTGCCTACACTGTGAGGAACATGATAGCCCTGAGGAATTTGTACCTCAAAATTCTGACCGTTGTTGTGCTATGCGCCAGCTTTCCCAAAATATCTTATCCATCCAACAGTCATATCATTGAAGGGCATTTATGTCTTATCATGTTGGGCTACTCCCTAGGCTATAAATAGCCGCCCCCTACAACCACTAGCTGGTTGGCTGCTTCGAGAGAAACTGACACTTGTCATTTGAGAGCAACCCATCCTCCGAGGACTTTAAGCGAAAATCATCAAGTGAGGAAAATCCAAACCCAAACCCAAACACCTACAAACCCAAAGTGATTGAGCATCACTGAAGAGATTGATCCTGCGTGGATCCGACGCTTGTTACCTTTGAAGATTGTGCTTCTTCCAGACGGTTAGGCGTCATGGTCTAGAGCATCCAAGAGGAATTGTGGATTGCCAAGTGACCGAGTTTGTCAAGGTTCGGAAGTCACCTGAAGACTTACCACGAGTGATTGGACGAGGACAGTGTGTCCTTAGTTCAAGGAGAATACAGTGAGGACTTGGTGTCCTGAGCTGCGTGCTCAGGACTGGGTGTCCAGGACTGTGTGTCCTCGAGTTTAAATACTCAGCCGCTCCAACCAGATGTACAACTGAGACATCAGTTGGAACTGGTCTACCAAATCATTATCTTCACCAAGCTTACTGGTTCCATTTCCTCAACTCTTTCATTTCCTCAGTATTGTGCTGCTTGTTTATCATATCTGTGTTTGAAGACTTTGACTGAAGACTTTCTCAATTTCCTCAGTTCAAATTCTTCAGTCTGTTTGTCTTCATCTTGTGTTATTATGTGTTTACGCTTTCTGTACTCTATGCTAGTCTTCATTTCATCATGATGACCATGCTTGTGTTCTGCTTTGTTTTCATCTGAGTACTTATTCCGTTGCTAGTAGTTCTTCGCTAAGGAATTTCCTCACTAGCAAATTCCTCAGTGAATAATTTCATAAAAATCGCCTATTCAACCCCCCCCCCCTCTAGTCGATATAACGCACTTTCAATTGGTATCAGAGCAAGGTAGTCCCTTGTTCTGTGTGATTTTGGTTTAACCGCCTGGAGTTTTAGTTATGTCGACCGCAGTTATGGTCAAGGTCTCTGCTGGGTGTCCTACCTTCGATGGGACGAACTACCCCTACTGGAAGAATGAGATGCGAATGCATCTTGAGGCAATTGATAACGATCTCTAGTATGTTGTGGAAAATGGTGTTCCCTCAGTCACACCTTCTCTGAATGCTGCTGATGTGAAGAGATTGAAGCAACTCGACTCTCATGCGAAGAAAAAGAAGAAATCCTCAAAATCTTCATCATCAAAATCCTCGAAGTCTTCGTCTCACAAGAAGAGCAGCTCCAAGAAGGCTCGGGCATTCATTGGCAAGGAAATGGACTCTGAGGCTGAATCTGGAGAAAATGAGGAAGAAGAGGAATCTGATGATTCTGAGTCTGGTGTGGCGAGCCTAGCCCTCGCTAGTGCATTCGTCAGCAAGTACATCTTCACCTCTGAAGAAAGTGATGTCACCAACAAGGCTGATGAAGGCAATGATGACTACGCTCCCACCTATTGCTTCATGGCCAAAGGTGCCAAGGATGATCAACCCAAAGCCACTGAGTGGGTCCTCGATAGTGGATGTACAAATCACATGACTAGTGACAAGAACCTATTGATGGATGCTCCCTTATCATCATCATATCTGAAGCATATCATCTTCGCTGACAAAAGCAAAAGTCAGGTATTGGGTCTAGGTAAGGTTGCTATCACAAAGGATAGACACATGGGCAAAGTCATGCTTGTTGAGTCCTTAGGATACAACCTTATGTATGTCTCAATGCTTTGTGATCTTGATATGGTTGTTGTCTTTGGCAAGTATTGTTGTGTTGTGATTATGGAAGCTGACAATTCCAAAGTCTTCAAAGGCTTTAGGAGAGGAGACTTGTATATTGTTGATTTCTCTGCAGATTCACAACCAGCCGTGTGCCTACTTGCAAAAGCTTCAGAAGGATGGTTATGGCATCGACGACTTGGTCATGCAGGCATGAGGAATTTGCACACACTTGCAAAGAAGAAGCATGTCATTGGCATTGAGAATGTCAAATTCCTCAAGGATCACTTATGCGGTGCCTGTGAAGCTGGAAAGATGACCAAGGCCAAGCATCCAGCGAAGACTATCATGACCACCACTCGTCCATTTGAATTGCTTCACATGGATCTCTTCGGTCCTAATCATTATTCTTATGTTTCAAATGAAGCATCTCAATATGGCTTTGTTATTGTTGATGATTACTCTCGTTACACATGGGTACACCTTGTCTCTTACAAACATGAAGTGCAGGAAGTCTTCAAACAATTTTCCTCCAGGGCTTCAACCAACTTTGGTGTGAAGATCAAGCACATCAGAAGTGACAGTGGCACTGAGTTCAAGAATTCTGGTCTCGATGACTATCTTGATGAACTTGGTATTACTCATGAGTTATATGATCCTTATACTCCTCAACAGAATGGCATTGTGGAGCACAAGAACAGGACTTTTGCTGAAATGGCTTGCACTATGCTCGATGAGTACAAAACCCCTCATCGTTTCTGGGTTGATGCAATTGATACTGCGTGCCACATCATCAATAGATTATATCTTCACAAATTCTTCAAGAAGACTGCATATGAACTCCTCACTAACAAGAAACCCAATGTGAGTTATTTCAAAGTCTTCGGTGCTAAATGCTGCATTAGAGATCCTCATCACAACTCTAAATTTGCACCGGAAGCACATGAAGGTTTTATGCTTGGTTACGGAAAGGACTCGCACACCTACAGAGTCTTCAACAATGTTCTTCACAAGATTGTTGAAACTGTAGATGTGTGGTTCGATGAAACTAATGGATTGCAAAGAGAGCACCTACCTTCTGTGTTAGATGAACCAGCACCTGAGGATTCTATCAAGCACAAGGCTACTAAAGATGTCATTCGTACTAAAGAATCTGCTGAAGGATTTATTCCAGAACGTGAAGAACGTCGAGCTGATGCATCTGAAGAAAATGCTGAGGAAATTGATGCTGAAGAAAATGCTGATCAAATTCCTCAACGACAACCAGCTCATCCTCGCGTTGCAAAAGAAGTGCAAGTGGAGAAGATCATCAATGACATTAGAGCACCAGGTCCTCTCACACGCTCAAAAGCTTCACACTTATCTAACTTTTGTGGGCACTTTGCTTTTGTCTCTATCACAGAGCCCACTAAGGTAGATGAAGCATTTCTGGAGCCTGAATGTATTCAGGCCATGCAAGAAGAATTACATCAGTTCAAGCTCAACAACGTCTGGGAACTGGTCAATCGTCTAGATCCTTGCAAGCATAATATCATTGGCACAAAATGGATCTACCACAACAAGCAAGATGAAAACGGCCTTGTGGTGAGGAATAAGGCACGTCTAGTAGCTCAAGGCTACACACAGGTTGAAGGAGTTGATTTTGATTGAACTTTTGCACCTGTTCCTAGACTTGAGGCTATTCGCATATTACTTGCTTATGCTAACCATCATGATATCATCTTATATCAAATGGATGTGAAAAGTGCATTCCTCAATGGTAATCTTGAGGAAGAAGTATATGTTGCTCAACCCCCAGGTTTTGAAGATCCAAAGAATCCTGACAAAGTCTTCAGACTCAATAAGGCCCTCTATGGCCTCAAGCAAGCCCCACGGGCGTGGTATGATACTTTGAAGGAATTCTTCATGAAGAAAGGCTTCACACCCGGTTCACTCGATCCTACTCTCTTTACTAAGTCTTATGATGGTGAACTGTTTGTGTGCCAAATATATGTTGATGATATTATCTTTGGCTGTACTGACCAACGTTATAGTGATGAATTTGCCTATATGATGAGTGAAGAATATCAAATGTCTATGATGGGAGAGTTGAAATTCTTCTTAGGTCTTCAAATTCGTCAACAGCGCAATGGCATATACATATCTCAGGAGAAATACCTCAAGGATGTCCTGAAGAAATTCGGCATGCAAGATTGCAAAGGCATCAAAATTCCTATGCCCACAAATGGTCAACTATGCACTGATGAAAATGGTATTGACTTTGATCATAAGGTATACCGCTCCATGATTGGCTCTTTATTGTACTTATGTGCATCTAGGCCAGATATAATGCTTAGTGTTTGCATGTGTGCCCGATTTCAAGATGCACCGAAGGAATCAAACCATAAGGCTGTGAAGCATATTCTTCGATATCTAGCTCACACACCAACACTAGGATTATGGTATCCCAAGGGCTCGAATTTTGATCTCATTGGATATTCTGACTCTGACTATGCTGGTGATCGTGTGGACCGCAAGTCAACATCTGGTACATGTCATTTCCTCGGATGATCTTTGGTCTGTTGGTCCTCGAAGAAACAAAACTGTGTATCACTGACTACTGCTGAAGCTGAGTACATTATTGGTGGTTCTTGCTGTGCTCAACTGCTATGGATGAAGCAAACACTCAAGGACTATGGCATCAACGTGAAGAATGTGCCTCTCCTCTGTGACAATGAGAGTGCCATCAAGATTGCTCACAACCCAGTTCAGCACTCGAACACAAAGCACATTCAGATTCGTCATCATTTTCTCCATGATCATGTGTTGAAGGGCGACATTTCTATTGAGCATGTGAAGACTGAAGAACAGCTAGCCGATATCTTCACCAAGCCCTTGGATGAGAAGAGATTTAGCAAGTTGCGGTGTGAGCTAAATATCTTAGAGTCTTCGAATGTACTTTGAAAAGGCACTCATCCTAACACTTATGCAAAATTGATGACTTAGATGTGCAACACATGAAGAAACGTTTTTCTTAAATCAATGAAGAATAACACTCTAAGTGTGAAGAAATCAATGAAGAATTTGATTCTCAGAACCCTACGACAATTGTACGCGGTGTCTGAAATCATCATTCTTATACGGTGGGTCACGCCACCACAAAAGTTCAAAATCTTCAATTTGAGTTTTTCCTCAACTTTTGAAATTCCTCAGTTGTTCAAATTCTTCAATTTTTCAAAATCTTCACTGTTTCCGTCGTTTTTCTTCATTGGCTATATATATGAGTTTATGTCCTCTACAGCATTCACTTATGGCTATTACTTCAAGTTCGTGTTTTCTGCTAAGTGAATGTGATCGGACCCTTTCCCCTCTATGCTATACTCAATCCAATCTATTCACAAATTCTTCATGCGCGTTCTATTTGAAACTCGTTCAAAATCTTCACTGTGTCCTTGTCATCTGAAGAAATTGCGAACGGAATTTTAAAACTAATCTTATCCAAATTTTCGGTTTTGCCGCTCAAACCGTTCCGCATCCCATGATGCATTATTCTACTCACCCACGATCTTACGCGATCTCCACTACACTGTACATGTGTGACACATGTCGTGCAAAGGAGAAGGGTCAGGGGCATGTTCGTCCCAAATCTTCGGGCGAACAGTTTTTCGCTGCTACTATAAATACCCCCTCACCCCTTCCTCACTTCTTTTACTCCACTCGAACTCTCTCTCCCGCTCGAGCTTCCCAAACCCTAGCGCCGCCGCTACTCCATCGTCGCCGGTGAGGAAGAGCTTCACTGCCTCAACCTCTTCGTCGTCGTACTCGCGCCGACTGCGGAAATCTTCACCTCCGCCGCCGCCGTAGACGTCTTCCTCCACCGAGTTAGGGCGTGGAAGATCTACACCTACGAACTCCACTGTTTCACCTCACTGTTCGCCGTGTTCTTCATTTAGGGTAATTAAAAGTCACTTTTACTGCCCTCTTTGATTCGAAGTTTCTCTACAAAATCTTCAAAGGTGTTCTATTCATCAAATCTTCAGACACTAAACACCTCACATGCCATCTGTTCTTGATTCATTTCCATAAGCATCATTTTCTTCAAGATTCCTTAATTGTGTGGATCTTCGATCTATACAACTCTGGAACCTAAGATAAAGCGCGCTTAGTGAAATTTCTCAAGACGCATCTGGTCAAAATTCCTCAAACTTGTTCTTTTGAAAAACCCTCTAAGAACGCATATGACCTCTACAAATTCCTCGCAACTATACTCTGTTCACAGGTACACATGTCCGCTGCTGAATCACTAGGTTCTCATCAACTTAACTCATTTGCAGCGTTCCTCGAAGAAAAACTACATACTTCTTCAAAGAATTCTATTGTTCAAATTCCTCGGCTGAAGAATATGGCAGACGGTAAAAGGCCACAGAAAGGAGGAAAGAAGCCTGAGGTCATGACTGCTTTTGAAATCCCTGAGGACATCTATGCTGGGTACTGCACACCTACTGAGGAAGATAAAAATCAGCGCAAGGTGCGCATTCAGAAGATTGAACGAAGATGGGCACGCGAATGGAGGGAATACAGATATGTAACCCCAAAGTATATGAAGAAATTCGCACTGAATCCTCCATGCCCAAGAGCCCCATTGGCACCTGGCCAAGTGGCTGATCCCACTAGCATCAAACGCGGTGAGGATTTTCCTGAGGAATGGGCAAGGCGTCAAGCCAAGTTGGCAAGACAAGCCAGAGAAGCAGTGAAGAAATTCAACGAAGATTCTGCTACTGCTACTGCCACTGAGGCCTCTGTCAAGCCAAGGAAATCAATGGCTAAGAAGCCCGCTCGAAAGCCAAGTCCTTCACCAACAGTGCCCTCACGGCCAAGTTCCTCAGCTGCGCCCTCACGGCCAGGGACTTCAAAATCTTCAAGATCAATTCCTCATGCTACTCCTGCTCCACCAAAGTCCTCATCACCTCCTCCACAGTCCTTAGCTGTTCCGACAAAGTCCTCAGCACCTGTGCATCTAGCCTCATGCCAAAGGACTGTAGGCATCTCAATTGCCTCTGGTGTCTCAGCAAGTTCCTCAGTTGCACCAAGTTCTTCAGCTGCGCCCTCTCTGCTGAAGACTAAGGCAACTGCTGGACGAGGTCCTCTGCCAAGTCCCAAGAACAAACAGGTCACCTTCCAAGAGCCACCTGAAGATGATGAGGCTGATGATGATGAACTTGCGGAAATCATCAGAGATAGGCAAGTAAGGGCCGCTAGAGCCAAAGGCACACCTGTGTCACTGCTGTTGGATCCAAGAGCGATCCTGGACTACATTGATCTCTGGCACAAGGACCCAAACACACCTATGCCTGACTTCAAGCTGACACCTGGCCAAAGTCACATGCTGACTCATTTCATCCAAGAGGAGAAATGGAAATATGATAGGGCCAGATAGATCAAGAAATCACAGTACAGAAAAGAGAAACTGCTGAAGAAAAATGTTGTCAAGATGACAACTGAAGAACTTGTCAAGATGCAGGCTGACATCAGTGCCCTCAATGACAAATGTGACTGCACCTGAGGAGGAACCAGAAATTCCTCAGCCTGAAGAACCTGAGATTGTGATTCCTGAGGTAGTAATGCAACTCACTCACACTCCTCTGCCAAAACCAAAGGATCCATTCTCGCGCAAGCAAAAGTTCAAGGCTGAAGACTTCTTTGGCAAGCACGTATTCTTCACTGATTATAATCTGTATGATTCTGCTCGCATAAGGAAGAAGTGTTTCTGGACTGCTAGTCAATCCAACTTCTATTCCTCAGTGTTGTTCAACAAAGATAAAGTCTTCGACCATGCACATATTCCTCACGTGGATATGGAGTCTCTGCCGTGCTTCGAGCCAGTTCTCAGTGTTCTTCACGATGCAGGGCTACTGAATTTCTGCACTGACATCTGTGATTGGAATGAAGAACTCATTCTTCAGTTCTACGCAACACTGCACATCATAGGCAATTCTGAAGATGTGAATTCATGGGTTCTGGACTGGATGACAGAGAACACTCACTACAAGGCACCAGCGTCTGAATTGCTTCGTGCCCTGCCACTAAGTCCTCCCACTGAAGATGCACGTTGTGTTTACAATGAACCTGAGCTTTCAAATCACTACATGCAAGTTCTGATGAAGCCTTTGAAGCCAGGGCAGGCCTCTAGAACCAATTTCCTCGTCAAGGAATTGCTCTATGTACCTTGGACTGTCTATCGCATTCTATCAAAGACATTGAGTCCTATCAAAGGCCATGACTCAAATGATGAAGAAGTCGTTGGCATCATGAAGAATCTACTTTTCAACATCATTCATGGCGTTCTCGTCAACTTCCATGATTTCTTCATGAGGATTCTGGCCAATATTGCCATGTCACCATTTGAGCTGAAGCCTTATGCGCCATGGATTATGAGATTCATCGGGACAAGGTCTTCACTCAACTACAAAGCTGAAACTCTGAACCACTGCAGCTACTTGCCTCCAATTGAAGTCCTCAAAACGACATTTTCCTCAGCTGATGCAAAAGGCAGGGCAGCTGCTGTGATAGATGAAGGCATTCGTCCATTGGATGGTCAATTTCGCAAGGCTGCATCCTATTCCACCAATCATGACTCTGCCACACATGACTCTGCCGCCAACACTGCCAAGCAAAATCCTCAAGCCACAGCACCCAAGGTGATGACTGATCGTGAGTTACTCCTCAGTCTTCATCAAAAGGTTGATCGCAATCACAAATGGGTCAAGCGTCAGTTTGGTTCAATTCTTCACAACATGACTTCAACACACAATGCAGTGAAGAAAAACCACTACTACCTCCATGAAACCCTCAACCGCACCTGGGTTGTTCTGTCTCAAGTCTACAGCGCTGAAGATCTGAAGAAAATGGGTCTCAAAGAAGAGTTTGACTGGTCTGCACCTCCTCCGAAGAAATTCAAGAAGGTCAAGGTTCCTTCTTTGGTGGCCAGCTCCTATTCTTCATCGCGTGACACTGATGAACATGAAGACTTGGACGACACTGTGGCAAGCCCTACTTCAACAACCGACCCCGACAACGCTGGCGCTCCTTCATCAACCTGATTATCTTCAAGGGCGTTAGTCCTCAGTTTCGATCCTTTTGGTCATTCGATGACAAAGGGGGAGAAATTTGAGTTAGTCTTCAAGCGGGTCTAATTTAACGCTCAATATACAACGTTTTTTGCTAAGTTACAACTCTCGTTCTTCCGAAACTTTTATGGGATCGAGTTGTAAACTTAAACCCGATGGTGGTCTGATACTTCTGCTACGTTATTCTGCATGCTTATTCCTCGTTAATATTATCGCACGCATGCTGAAATACGTCAGTCACCATTTTTCGTCATGCATTTCAAATTCTTCATAGTATATATCAAATGCGTGTATGAATTACAAGATATAGGGGGAGATCTCCATGATTCAACTCTTCAAGTGTCACTGAGGAATTTGTTCTGACTGAGGAGTTAGGAATTCGCCAGTGCGGATTGCCTACATATTGAGGAACATGATAGCCCTGAGGAATTTGTACCTCAAAATTCCGACCGTTGCTGTGCTACGCGCCAGCTGTCCCAAAATATCTTATCCATCCAACGGTCATATCATTGAAGGCCAATTATGTCTTATCATGCCGGGCTGCTCCCTAGGCTATAAATAGCCGCCCCCTACAACCACTAGTTGGTTGGCTGCTCCGAGAGAAACTGACACTTGTCATTTGAGAGCAACCCATCCTCCGAGGACTTTGAGCGAAAATCATCAAGTGAGGAAAATCTAAACCCAAACCCAAACACCTACAAACCCAAAGTGATTGAGCGTCACTGAAGAGATTGATCCTGCATGGATCCGACGCTTGTTACCTTTGAAGAATGTGCTTCTTCCAGACGGTTAGGCGTCATGGTCTAGAGCATCCAAGAGGAATTATGGATCGCTGAGTGACCGAGTTTGTCAAGGTTCGGAAGTCACCTGAAGACTTACTACGAGTGATTGGACGAGGACTGTGTGTCCTTAGTTCAAGGAGAATACGGTGAGGACTTGGTGTCCTGAGCTCCGTGCTCGGGACTGGGTATCCGGGACTGTGTGTCCTCGAGTTTAAATACTCAGGCGCTCCAACCAGATGTACAACTGAGACAGCAGTTGGAACTGGTCTACCAAATCATTGTCTTCACCAAGCTTACTGGTTCCATTTCCTCAACTCTTTCATTTCCTCAGTATTGTACTGCTTGTTTATCATATCTGTGTTTGAAGACTTTGACTGAAGAGTTTCTCAATTTCCTCAGCTCAAATTCTTCAGTCTGTTTGTCTTCATCTTGTGTTATCCTGTGTTTACGCTTTCTGTACTCTGTGCTAGTCTTCATTTCATCATGATGACCATGCTTGCGTTCTGCTTTGTTTTCATCTGAGTACTTATTCCACTGCTAGTAGTTCTTCGCTAAGGAATTTCCTCACTAGCAAATTCCTTAGTGAAGAATTTCATAAAAATCGCCTATTCACCCCCCCCCTCTAGTCGATATAACGCACTTTCAGCGCCCTACCCCCTGGGCGCGCCCCCTGCCTCGTGGGCCCCCTGGCAGGCCTCCGGTGCCCATCTTCTGCTATATGAAGTCCTTTACCCTGGAAAAAATCATAAGCAAGCTTTCAGGAAGAAACTCCACCGCCACGAGGCGGAACCTTGGCGGAACCAATCTAGGGCTCCGGCGGAGCTGTTCTGCTGGGGAAACTTCCCTCCGGGAGGGGGAAATCACTGCCATCGTCATCACCAATGATCCTCTCATCGGGAGGTGGTCAATCTCCATCAACATATTCACCAGCACCATCTCCTCTAAAACCCTAGTTCATCTCTTGTATCCAATCTTTGTCCCAAAGCCTCAGATTGGTACCTGTGGGTTGCTAATAGTGTTGATTACTCCTTGTATTTGATGCTAGTTGGTTTATTTGGTGCAAGATCATATGTTCAGATACTTTATGCATATTAATACCCCTCTGATTATGAACATGAATATGATTTTTGAGTAGTTACGTTTGTTCCTGAGGACATGGGAGAAGTCTTGCTATAAGTAGTCATGTGAATTTGGTATTCGTTTGATATTTTGATGAGATGTATGTTGTCTTTCCTCTAGTGGTGTTATATGAACGTCTACTACATGACACTTCACCATAGTTTGGGCCTAGAGGAAGGCATTGGGAAGTAGTATGTAGATGATGGGTTGCTAGAGTGACAGAAGCTTAAACCCTAGTTTATGCGTTGCTTCGTAAGGGGATGATTTGGATCCATATGTTTCATGCTATGGTTAGGTTTACCTTAATACTTCTTTTGTAGTTGCGATGCTTGCAATAGAGGTTAATCATAAGTGGGATGCTTGTCCAAGAAAGGGCAGCACCCAAGCACCGGTCCACCCACATACCAAATTATCAAAGTAACGAACGCGAATCATATGAGCGTGATGAAAACTAGCTTGACGATAATTCCCATGTGTCCTCGGGAGCGCTTTTCTCTATATAAGAGTTTGTCCAGGCTTGTCCTTTGCTACAAAAAGGATTGGGCCATCTTGCTGCACCTTATTTACTTTCATTACTTGTTACTCGTTACAAATTACCTTATCACAAAACTATCTGTTACCTATAATTTCAGTGCTTGCTGAGAATACCTTACTGAAAACCGCTTATCATTTCCTCCTACTCCTCGTTGGGTTCGACACTCCTACTTATCAAAAGGACTATGATAGATCCCCTATACTTGTGGGTCATCATTGTTCTTATTGCATTACTTTGTTTCTCCATGAACGTAATACACTAGATGCATGCTGGATAGCGATCGATGTGTGGAGTAATAGTAGTAGATGCAGGCAGGAGTCGGTCTACTAATTTTAGACGTGATGCCTATATATTGATCATTGCCTTGGATATCGTCATAACTATTCGATTTTCTATCAATTACCGAGCAGGAATTTGTTTACCCACCGTGTGCTATTTCTTGAGAGAAGCCACTAGTGAAATCTACGGCCCCCGGGTCTATTTTTTATCATATCTACTTTCCGATCTATTATTCGCCACTTTTACTTTAAGATCTATTATTCCAAAAACCTAAAAATACCTTGCTGCACTTTTTTATTACTTATTTTTATTTCGTGTTTTATCGAGAGCTTTTTATCCAATCTACCACAAATCAATCTATCTTTTTACCGTGGAGGGATTGACAACCCCTCTTACGCATCGGGTTGCTAGTATTTGTTCTTTGTGTGCAGGTACCATTTACATAGTGTTGCTTGGTTCTCCTACTAGATTGATACCTTGGTTTTATTACTGAGGAAAATACCTACCGTAGTTGTGCTGCATCATCTCTTCCTCTTTGGAGAAATAACGACGTAGTTCAAGCGACATCAGGAGGGGACGGAGGTGGCAACACTACAAGAAATATTTCAACTTGCGGCCATCACTATTGGTCACTGAAAGGTCATTGTTTTTTATTTGCGACCTTTTTTGACCAAAAATAGATGGTCAAAAGCTGGCGGTCATTAACTGAAACTAACGACCTTCTCTGTGAAAAGGTCGTGGAATTCCACGACCAAAACAAAAGGTCGTTGATTCCATGACCTTCTGTTTTGGTCGCTAGCTCTCTGCCCAGGCCACGTCGAATCCGACGTGGCAAGCTGACGTGGCAAAATTGCGACCAATTGAAAAGGTCATTGACAAGATTCAGCCCGGTCCGATTTGGTGTTTATATGGGCCGAGCCCAATAATTCAGCCTTATTAATATATATTTTTTGTTAATTTCGGTCAGCCTCATGGGCCAAGCCCAATAATTCGGCCTTTTCATTTTTGGGGCCATGGCCTTTTTGATTCAACAAATTTAGTTTTTTCTTTTCCGAGTAAACTAGTTAGATGGGTCCAAATTGCCAGGTTCTATTCAAGTGGGACACTTTTGACAGCATCATTTTCTTAAGATTTCAATTTGACAGAATAAATAAACATATTTATATAAGAAAAAACAGAAAACACAAGTAATACTTCAAATAACAGCAGCGAGAATAAATCTGTTATAGATACATTGACAACAAAAATTACAAGCTCCACGAGTGTAATTACAAGCTTCAAATTACATACTGTGATCCTTCTGTCATACGACACGGTTACAAGCTCTACTAATGTAATAACACAAATACAAATACAATCAGGCACACAGATATAGTCGACTAGGCCATGACCTTCGCTACACTAGGCCAACAGAACAGCAATAGAACTATCATCACGCCTTCGACCGTCGCCCTGTTACATGAGTCAGAAGAGAAGAATCAGAACACTAGAGCCAATATATTCTGAACAGACCATTCAAAAAAGGAAAATTTCTTTAGAATAATAACACAAATTTAGCTAGTACAATGATTTTTTGTTCTCTAGTTAGTTAAAACGAGATACCCGTGCATACAATAAAGGTGATGCACGGAAATAGAGCATTTTACTAATAGCACACAGAGTATCAATATTATGTTCTTATCGGCTTATTCTTATGCCAAAAGCAAGAAAGAAAATCTGGCCAAATAAGCAACTACTCCATAAAATAAAACATCAGGACTAATTAAGAAGACTAATCCTTTTGTGAAAAATGGACTGGATAATTGGTTTTCCATACACAATCCCTTGCAGTTAGCAAGAACATGACAAACAACGTGCACAAGAACACATACCATACTGTCCCCTACATTTTATAGCTAGGATCAGACCCCTCTCTTATCAGTATATTGACTAGTTATTAGTAAAGCAGCAACCAACAATAGTGATAATGCAAAAGCAGCTTATGTGCTTCTACATATGTCTGTACTATCAATATGCTTTGGGAAGCAGAGGCAAATATTGAACATCCCTGAATAAAAGGTACCAGATTACAATGTTGTGGATATATAGTTACTTGGTATTTCAATAATTCTGCTTAACACAACAGAATTACCCCAACCTTGTATGTTAAATTAAGAGATGCATTGCAAATGTCTGAAGCAATGTTATGAGTTATATCCATCTCATTATCTCAAGGCAGGCAAACTAAGATTTCACCCGAGCTACAACAGTTGCGTCTACAACCCTACTACAACAGTAGTAGCAACAGATGGAGGCAATTGGCTCACCTGCAGTAGCTGTCTAGGAGCAAAGTTGAGGACACACGGGGTAGGGGCAACAGGATGCAGCTTGGGGACATGGTCGGGGAAAACAACAAGCAGCAGCAGCTTGGGGACTCGGTCGGGGAACACAACCAGCAGCAACAGCAGGTCCGGGGAACACAACCTGAAATCACATGGGAATTTATTTATGTTGTAATTTTACTAACAGGAGATCATACAAACCTACTTCAGTACTAATTTGTCTATATATAAGTCCCAAATCCGGTCCTGTTTGAGAACTTAAGATCTAAATTTGAACATTTTAAATTTCACAGTTAGTTGAGGCTATCTTTTTAAGATGTAATGTAACAATTGAGACATCAATGGGGCACAACGTAGTTAGCTACTAATGTTCAGGAAATTCAAAGATTGTATGTTCTAGCTAACAAAAATATAATACCATGCTTAGGAACTCAGAGTGAGAAAAAGTATGTGCCGCTTAAGAGCTACCACAATTGATACTAGTCAAGGATAAAAACAGGTAGATATCATATAATTCTCATCAGGATCACACATTGAATTCATTAAAGTCTATAGATTCATTTCTTAGATATTGAATTGGGAAATCACAAGAAAAGTAGATTAACCAATGTGTCCATATAACACAAGAAGGCAAGCACTAGTAAATCTTAACTCTCGTGCCACTACATGTACATGACAAGTATTTGACACATTCCTGCAAGCATGCAAATACAGGCAGTATTATTTGTCTAATGAAATACATGACATATTCTCCTCGCGTATTCTCCAATCAAACACTTGACGGTGGCCAGAGCGAAACGAACAAAGGGAGAGACAAGTCGTCACCTTGCAACAGGGGGACTCATACCCAGCCAAATCGAAACAAATTGAACCCGCGGCAACAACTTCTATATAAAAGATTTGCTCAAAACGATGCTCAAGAGGAAGACACACTTCCTCAACATTGCATTCCAATCATATAGACCAAATTGCAAAAATAAGAACAATGGATAATCATAGTCTAGATCACGCCGCCAAAAAACATCAAAATCATAGAACATATAGGTTGCATCATGATTCTAAGAAACAATGCGCTAGAGAAGTAGGCTTGCAATGCAAACTTTCTGCAAAGGGTTGCAAAACAAACTACCAACAGCCGCAAAAGCGTGTAAACTAAATAAATCCTAATAACAAACATAGGGCACCAAGAAAGAAATAGAATAAACGTGTGAAGTAAATCCTACTGGCAACTTCATTTTAGCACCAAAAATCAGAAGAATGAGCATGTTAATTAGACTGTACATTCCTACACACACAAAATTCAAAACTATAACTGAGGCGAGAGGGGAAAGATATGGGGGCAGTAAGTGTCGACGAAGGACTCGACCATCTCCCTCCGCTCCTCCTTAGTCTTCCTCACCCGGGGCTTATTCTCCTGCGCTTGCACGCAGCACCGCCCCATTCCTTTAGACAACTAGACAAGATGTGCACAAACTGCACAAATCATAAGCGGAGATAATAACAAAACAAACCAGAAGAAGACAAGGGGAGGATGGATCAGGCGCTAGGAGAGATGGAGAGAGGCGGCATCCACACAGTTCACTGAATATCTCAGACACTGCATTTTCAGGTCTGACAAGGCAAGGAGAGGGAGGGGGTTACCTGCAGCTGCAGGGTGGGAGTTGGTCGAGGTCCATGGTGACCTTCCTTGCTTCCTCCCTCCCTGCTCGGTTTTTTCTTCTTCTCCTGCAGCAATGGAAAGGGAGGACCATGGCATCACCAACAGTACGGAACTGAGCAACAAACAAAAGCAGAAGCAAATCGAAATCGAGATGAATCAGGCACCTTGACGATGGAGCTCCATGGATGGCTTGGAGAAGGTCAGAGCATATGAGGCGCAGCAAGCACGGGATCTTCGAGCGCCCCAGGGGAGGAGGAAGGAGGCGGTGGCGGGGCGACGCAGCCGATCTCCGTCGCTTCGCTTGGGTCGATCTGGGACTGGGAGAGAAAGTGCACGCAGCGAATGTAGGGGATCGCCGGTGGGGAGGTCGCCGGGGTGGGGGTGGTGGGCGGCGGCGGCGGCACCGTGGGATGGGCGTGAATCGGGAGGGGAATGGAAGAGACAAAGAGCTGCGCGGTCTTGACGCCGTTGAAGGGCGGGAAGAAGAAGTCGGCGAGCAGCGGGTTGCTGCTGCTGTCGGTGTCCGGCATGGCGTCGGGGGCAACGGTGGATTAGGCAGAGCGGGCGGGGGTGGCGGAAGGGGGTGGTCGGGGCTTGGGGAGGAAGGGGCGGTGAAGGCGGGGGTGACGAAAGGGGCGTGTCGATCTGGATAGGAGGAGGCGCCGGCGCGTTGGATCAGCGAGGGTGGGGGTCTCCGGCGGTCTCGGAGGAGGTGAGGGGCGCGCGTGGGTGACAGAGGTGCGAGAGGAAGGAGAAGAGAGTGAGGCGAGAAAGAAAGGAGGCAGGGGTGGATGGAAAATGTGCACGAGGACTCAGGACAGCTAGGGTTTTGGCTTAGGTGGGCTTCAGGTGAGGACAGTCGTTGGATCAGGGAGCATCCGACGGTGATCCATCCATGATCCGCGTGAAACGCCCACGGACCAATCAAAATGCAATACACGTGTATGATGTCATAACCATCTAAATTGGTCGTAGTTAACTAAAAAATTGGTCATAGTTGACTAAAACTTTGCTTTCCATTTTTCAAGTGTTTAAAATGAGTTTTTTTGTGAAGGACCTACAATATATTTATTACAAAATTGGATGAAATTAATTTTATAAAATATTAGGACATATTTAATGTACAATTGACAAAATAGTTGGGTGTTAAAAGTTTTGATTCACCACTCGTGAAAAACACAAATTTCCGCTGATCCAGCTGTAAGCGGGTCAATTTTGAACTCTAGCTGCCTCATAGTTTGCTCATGATTTTTTTCCAAAAATTATTTCTAGGTACAAAAGTATCTATATAATCATATAAATACCAAAAATTTTCCAAGATTCAACCAGTTGCTCAGAATGGTCATGCCCGTCGTTTTCACCGCATTTTGAAACGGGCATAAAAAATTCAAAAAAAATAAAAAATTGAAAACCATCGCATTGTGTCATTATATGTGACCAAGTTACCAGAAAAAATAATAAACTTGTAATACGACAATTATTTTAAAAAGTGTTCTTAGAAATGAGCTATCATGTGTGGAGATCAATGCTTTTCAAGCCAAATAATCAATCTTATGGCCACATTCATGGCATAGTTTGTTCAAATGATCTCATATTGTGCACAAGGGTAAATATTGGAATGGCAAACAATGTTGCCTAAGGAAGTTTTCATTTTCTTTGCACAGGAAATTCATTTTCCATTTTCCGAGTGCCCGAAATGTGTTTTTTTTGTGAAGGACCTACCATATATTTGTTATAGATTTTATAAAATACTAGGCCATATTTAATGCACAATTGACAAAATGGTTGGGTGTCAAAAGTTTTGATCCACCTCTGGTGAAAAAGACAAATTCCCGACGATTTAGAAGGAAGCGGGTCAAATTTGAACTACAGCTGCCTCGTAGTTTGCTCTTTATTTTTTCCAAAAATCATTTCTAGGTACATAAGTATCGATTTAATCAGAGAAACATCAAAAGTTTTCCAAGATTCAACCACTAGCTAGGAACGGTCAAGCCCGCCGTTTTGACCGCGTTTTGAAACGGCCATAAAAAATTCAAAAAAAATCAAAGAATCGGAAAACATTCGCATTGTGTCATTATATGTGACCAAGTTACCAGGAAAAATAATAAACTTGTAATACGGCAAATCTTTTAAAAAGGTGTTCCCAAAAATGAGCTACCATGTGTGGAGATCAATGGCTTTCAAGCCAAATGATCAATCTTATGGCCATATTCATCGCATAGTTTGTTCAAATGATCTCATATTGTGCACAAGGGTTCATATTGGAATGGCAAGCAATGTTGCCTAAGGAAATTTTTATTTTCTTTGGATGAAACAATCATTTTCCATTTTTCGAGTGCCCCAAATGAGGGTTTTTTGTGAAGAACCTACCAAATAATTGTTGCAAAATTGGACCAAATCATTTTTCCAAAATACTAGGCCATATTTAATTCACAATTGACCAAATGGTTGGGTGTAAAAAGTTTTGGTCCACCTCCTGTGAAAAAGAGAAATTTCCGTCGATTTAGTAGAAAGCGGGTCAAATTTGAACTGTGGTTGCCTCATAGTTTGCTATTTATTGTTTCCAAAAATCATTTCTAGGTACAAAAGTATCTATTTAATTAGAGAAACACCAAAAAAATCCAAGATTCAACCACTAGCTAGGAATGGTCATTTCCGTCGTTTTGACCGCATTTTGAAACGGGCATAAAAAATTCAAAAAAATCAAAAAAATTGGAAAACCTTCGAATTGTGTCATTATATGTGACAAGTTACCAGGAAAAATAATAAAATTGTAATACGGCAATTCCTTTAAAAAAGTGTTCTCAGAAATGAGCTATCATGTGTGAAGATTCATGGCTTTGAAGTCAAATGATCAATTTTATGGCCACATTCATGGCATAGTTTGTTCAAATGATCTCATATTGTACACAAGGGTGCATCTTGGAATGGCAAACAATGTTGCCTAAGGGAGTTTCCATTTTCTTTGCACGGAAAATTCATTTTCCATTTTTTGAGTGCCCGAAATGAGGTTTTTTTGTGAAGGAACTACCAAGTAAATGTTGTAAAAATGGACCAAATCATTTTTCTAAAATACTAGGCCATGTTTAATGCACAATTGACACAATCGTTGGGTGTCAAAAGCCTTGATCCACCTCTGATGAAAAAGACAAATTTTCGCCGATTCAGGAGGAAGCGGGTCAAATTTGAACTGTAGCTGCCTCATAGTTTGCTCTTTATTTTTTTCCAAAAATCATTTCTAGGTACATAACTGTCTATTTAATCATAGAAACATCAAAAGGATTCCAAGATTCAACAACTAGCTAGGAGCGGTCAAGCCGCCGTTTTGACCGCATTTTGAAACGGGCATAGAAAATTTTAACAAATCAAAAAATTGGAAAACCTTCGCATTGTGTCATCATATGTGACCAAGTTTCCAGGAAAAATAATAAACTTGTAATACGGGAATTATTTTTAAAAAGTGTTCTCAGAAATGAGCTATCATGTGCAAAGATTCATGACTTTCAAGCCAAATGATCAATCTTATGGCCACATTCATGGCATAGTTTGTTCAAATGATCTCATATTGTGCACAAGGGTGTATCTTGGAATTCCAAACAATGTTTCTTAAGGGAGTTTTCATTTTCTTTGCACGGAAAATTCATTTTCCATTTTTCGAGTGCCCGAAATGAGGTTTTTTGTGAAGGAGCTACCAAATAATTGTTGCAAAAACGGACCAAATCAATTTTTATAAAATACTAGGCCATGCTTAATGCACAATTGACAAAATGGTTGGGTGTAAAAAAAATTATCCACCTCTGGTGAAAAAGACAAATTTCCGCTGATTTAGTAGGAAGCGGTCAAATTTGAACTGCAGCTGCCTTATAGTTTGCTCTTTATTTTTTCCAAAAATCATTTCTAGGTACATAAGTATCTATTTAACCATAAATACATGGTTTGGTGGTGATACGTTGAGGTTTGGACGGTGGCCCAGGGCCCCAACTCCAAAGCGCGTAGACTCGCATGCCCACCGCGTGGTCACCACGTGACCGTGGTGTTGCCATGCGTTCTGGGAAGTCTAGGCATGTCTAGTAGGTTTGTCACTCCCCAGGTAGATGCTTGGAAGAAAATAACAACAAAAGAATCTCACGAGGAGAACGAACAATGCTCAAACATGAATTAGCACCCAAGTGTTCGATTAGTGGTACGGGAAGTGCACATGGCCAATGGGCATGAGTTTTGGCCGAGGATGATCATCTACTAAGGAAACTATCTTGGAAAATTTGAAGCTCCAATGGAGGAGCCTAGGTGTCACTTGCTTTGCAACGTACCACACTGGACAAAAATATGAATGTTGAAGCCACACTCACATGTATTGTTAGATGGGGCTCAAATTTTGTGGAGAGCAATGATTTAGGAATATAGAAGATGTGGCAAAAATTCAGCTCATTAGGATATGCCTAGCTAGTACTTCCTTCACAATAGTTTGAGTTGAACAAAAACTTTGGAAATTTGCCGAGGAAGATTTACCAGGCAAATGGAGTTGAATATTGTCATGAGGCAATGATTTGGATAGTAAAGAATGCCCAATTTTTTTGGGAATTTTGGGAATGACAGAAATATAGGTTGCTTCACAACCTAGGGCAAAAATTGACACATGGACATGACACATAGGCAAAACTGATGAGGTGGCGCCTAGTCATAGCAATCCACCACAACTTACAAGGTTATGACCATCTATATTGGTCGTGATCAGCTAGAAATAAGGCAGCGGATCAGTGTTGTCTGCTTTATGACCATTTCGTGTAAGGAAATTACGACCTTTATGGCCAAAATGGTCGATATAGTTCAGGGTTTGGAGCCCCCCGAGCAGCTTTTGACCAATTGGTCTCAAATGGTTGTAGATCTATGACCAATTCTTCCAGGGTCACTGACAGAAGGTCACTAGTTGACATATTTCTTGTAGTGCAACCCTGCACGTTCGCTAAAGCAGTTGCCCCTGAGAGCAAGTACAATAGTAGGCTTATAGCCCGCTTACATGGCAATTTTCACAATATGGAGGAGAGATACATGAAGAAGTAAGGGGACTGGGCTCTCATGCAAGAGCCTAGCTATATGCGGATTCCTAGGCCGATACAAATAAATATGAAGAAAGACATAGAGAGAAGATGTGAAAAAGTAGTACCCTTAGGCCTCGACCAATGCACCGGTGCTTACATGAGGTGCTAAGCACATTAAAAAGTTTAGCAACTAATGTCCCCAATACATAGGTGCTTAACTTATTGTAGCTAAGCATCCTTCATTTAATGATTTTGCAACTAAAGTTCTCCATGCATTGGTGGGCTTCTTTCATTCAAGTGTTTTTCCTAGGTTCCCGCACTTAGTATTGTTTCTTCCTGTGGTCACCACACTCATCTCTCTCCTCTTAATTTTTTTAGAGAAAAGACGCAGCTGAGCCTGAGTAGGGCTCTAGCCTAGTCCAACTTTGAATTAACAAAGCCATCAACCGGCCAGGATACAACGGCAACATACAACAGAGAGAAAGAACAAAAAATGGCAAGATACAGAGACGCTGGAAAGCAACTTACAAAGCCTTAAACACTTCACACAGGAAGGATCTATAATGGAACACATAGCTAAAGAAGTTGAGATCCTCCATCGCGACTAAACCAAGATGGAAGCGATGATGGCATAGTAGAGGGAGTGAAGATGCACTGACATGACACATCGTCACCAAACACTAAGGACCTCAGCATGACACACTCATCCAACTCCGTCTCTCAAGAAGGCCACAACCTCCTCGCCTGGATCGCCAAGCGCGGCACCGTCGAAGAAAGAAAAGTCCCCATGACCATGGATGGGAGCCGCCTGACCGTCCCTAGGAGCGGATCACAATGCACCAACTATGCCGACGAGGCTCTTCCAGTGCAAGGCACACGGCACCGCCCACAACCAGACCACGCCGGAGGAAAAGCAAGGCTTAGACGGAGAAGAGCACGCCACCAGCAACTGTCAATGACCCAAACAACGCCCACCATCGCTTAGCCCTCAAGGCAACGCCTTCAAGAAGGTCATGGCGTCAAGGACGCAGCCACCGCCCACCAGAGTAGGGTTTTCACCTGAGCAGCAAGGAGGTGGGGAGTGGAAGAGCAGACCTTGACCGACGTCTTCAAGAAGAAAAGGAAAGCGGCGATCGCGAGCCTCACGTCGTCGCAGAGGGCCGGAGCCGGCCAAGGGGATTCCCCCAGTCTGGATGTCCACCACCAGCTCCGTCCGCAGTTCGGGAACTGGCTAGCCACCCTAGCGCGGCCAAGAACCGATGGGAGTGAAGCACACCACGCTGAGACAAAGGACAATGCCCAGATCTGGTGCCACTAGCCGCCGGAGCCGCCACGCCAGGCCCCAATCCACCAGGGATTTGTCGGCCGCCCAACCAGATCAATGGAACCATGCCCACCCCGTTGCTCGCGGCGAAACACATAGGGGCCTCGCCGGAGGGGCTGTCGCCCCAGATCCAACACCCTTCGACGCGGCCGGAGTAGCACAGGCCCCGCTGCCACAGTCCCTGGCTGCGGCACGGGCTTGCCCAGCGCGAGCCATGTGAAGCGGCGAGAGGGGAAAGGGAGCCTACGCCGGCGAGAGGTGGTTGCCCTGAGCCGCCCTCAAGGGGCGGCAGCGCGGGGAGGGGGTGGGGGCAGGAGGCCACTCTCTCCTCCTAATTACTTTGCCACATCAGATTTTTCGTCTACATGGCAGCCTTAACACCTGTAAAAGGTGAAGTATTGGGAGTAGCCTTATAAACAACATTATTGTATGAGTGGATATAAGTGGTGTCTATATATGACATGGCAACACCATATAGTCAGTAGTTTTGGCTATACTATTAACTATGCTCCCGTTCTCCTAGAAAAAGAGTATTTCGAGGGTCTCCACCACGAAAGTGTGCTTTGGTGGCTGAGCTAGGCCGTTATCACATCCCTCAGTACTTGTCATGATCAGCGCCAAGCGGGTATGCAGCTACCATATTTTCAGTTTTGGCAGTTGCACAATGCCCGTATTTGCTGGAAAATAAACAGCAGTACGGGCACACTTGCTCACGTACATGAGTCGGCACAGCAATACGGGCACACTTGCCATCACCGGGTACTATCATGATAGAGACCCATCATGTGTACGACTGCCGCTTGCGTCAAAGCAGTTTTTTGTTAGCGCAACAAGGATGGAAAGGGTTCACACCGATGAGGCCATGCACGCAGGTGCTAGCAGCTAAGAGCATCTCCAGCCGTTGGCCCCCAGGAGGCGCTAAAAATCGCCCCCTAGGGGCGCACTGGCGTAAACCGCGTGCTGGGGGCCTGATGCCTCCAGTCACGGCGCCCACATTTTTTTGAAAATTAAATTCCAGCACAAACATGGCGCAAATTCAACCAAACTTCGGCGAGTCCATACATATTTAAAATATTTTACAAAAAAAATAAAAAAACGCTAGTAGGCCCGCCGTGATGCGGAGCATCTTTCCATCATCCCCATGGACTCTACACCGATACATCAAGCCCCATGTGGACCTATGACAAGAGCTAGAGCACGTGCTTTGGAAACCGAGGTGAACTCCTTCCTACTTAACTTGCATACGGATACGAACGGAACATTGTTGCTACCTCACCAAAATATGCTATGTCTCATTAGGTACAAAGAGGAACACCACCATGAGGCTCAGGAGCATCCCCAAGGAGAAGAAGGACCACCCCAAGGCCACGCGGACCAAGACGGAGTGCAACAGCGGCAACACTGGAAGTCCCAGGTGACCCCGTGCGCATGGGCCCCCGAGACCCCGTGCCCACGGACTATCCAGGGAGTTGGCGCTGGAGCACCCCGTGTGCACGAGCCTGTACCGTGCCCACGGGGCCCCCGTGCACACGGGCCCAACTTACCCCGTGCGCACGGGCCTCCCAGGATGGCCGGCTGAGATCTCCTGTTCAAGCCCCTCTTCATCCACTTCAACCCCAAGCCTATATAAACCGTACCTAGGGTTATGTTTATGGTTAGCAAAGTATTAGATGAGATATTTGTGAGCTTTTCTCCTTCTACCTTCCCACTTGTGGATCAAGACCCCTTTGGGAAGAATCCTTGTGGATTTCAAGATCTCCTCAAGGAGAAGACTATCTTCAAGACCTCATCTCCTAGGAGTGGGAAGAACTTTGCCATTGTATATTTCCTTTGATTGTGTTTGTGACTTGTGGATCTTATGTTGCTATTCTAGTGGATGTGTAATTGGAAATTGTTTGAGTGATTTCCTCTTTGTGTTATTGTGTGTTCTTCCCCTTTTCCCCCTCCAAGTGTGAAAATATCCCCTCTAGGGTTTAACCCTACATCATCTTGGTATCATGAGCAAGGTTGATTCACATCTTGGAGTCCCATCCCCCCATTTGTTAGCTTGATTTTGTTGTTTTTCGTCCAAATTCGAAAATCCCCAGAAAAATAGCCCCAAAAAAGTTTCTTGCAATTTGTTGGATCTTGTGAGATTTGGTTGTTTTGGTCCACAAATTTGGTGTTTAGCAAGTGGATCTACCCAGCTTCTAGCTTGCCCACCTCCCTTTACCTCGAATTTGACCTCAAAATTGGTGATTCACACGGATCCGGAGCTTTTCATCCGCTCCCAGAACACCCCGTGCACACGGGCCCTCAAGACCCCGTGCACATGGGCCTCACTTACTCCGTGCACACGAACCATCCAGTGACTTTCGGTCATCTTTTGTTTTGCACCATTTTGTTTCCCAGCCAACACTCGTGTTCTCCCGCACTATTTCTCGTGGTTGTTTGAGTTCCGGACCGCGGTTTCTCTTGTGTCCTAAGGTGTTTCGGCTACTTAGGCGCATTTGGACATCATCATCGCCGCCACTTGATCATCAACTCGGACACCACACTGGCTTCAACAACTTCATTCTTACCGTAAGATCGGACGGTAACCTTGACGACTCTCACCTTTGCTTTTGCATTGATAACTCGAGCCATTTCGCGTCGCTTACCCATCGAGACTAGCAAGTTGAGAATTGTCGGGCCATGCTATTGTGCACCATAGTGATCGTGTTACCATCTTAGTGCCATAAGTCTCTCCCGTGCATATCTTACATACTTATCCCATATCATACTTGGCTCAAGCATCAAGCATAAAAAAAGATACAAGCAAAGCTTTTAAGCACAAGAGAAGAAACAAAGAGCTCGTAATCAATTAGCATTGAGCCGTTTTGCATAGTCATATCATCTTGGTCACCGCATACATAGCATAGTTGGGATTATAGATGGCACATTTCTCTTATAGGTTGGTGCACATGCGTATCTAGCCCATTTGAGCAATCGAGCTAGCATCTCTCTAGCATTCGCACAACAAGAGCATTCTCCGTGGTTGCACATTTTGAGCTCACCCCTTGGTTGTGCGGATCCCATCTATCTTCCGTGTGTGTGTTCCTAGTGATATCCTTGGGTTTGATCTCTTTGCTTTACTTGCATTTTTGTGAATCTTCTCAACCTTATCGATATCTTGACTAACATTTGCTTGAATTTTTTGCCACCATCCTAACCGAGCTCCTCCATAAGCCTTTTACTTGTAGGTGTGAGAAACAATTCCCGGTACCAATTCCCCTATTATATCATCAAGTGAGATCGTACTTGTTACATCCACAATTTTCGGAAAAGGTAACTTTGGTTTTATTCTCTCATTTTTTCTACTCACCACCACTTTGGAATGATGAATAGGCCAAGTACTTCTACCAACCCACTCTTCATTGAGCAAGACACCGACATGACAAACTTCGTC
Source organism: Aegilops umbellulata (assembly GCA_032464435.1). Classification (NCBI taxonomy): domain Eukaryota; kingdom Viridiplantae; phylum Streptophyta; class Magnoliopsida; order Poales; family Poaceae; genus Aegilops; species Aegilops umbellulata. The sequence goes on along the minus strand of CP136058.1, from coordinate 149,167,395 downwards.
AACAAGACGCAACTATTTGGCGCACATCGAGCTTTGCATCAAGAACAACTTGCTTTGGGCGATCGCATAGACAATCTCGCCACCGACCTACGACAATCCGAGCAACGTACAAGAGACTACTTCGACACATCCATGAGTTCCCTCAAAGACGATATCCGAACCATGATGGTCAATCGCTCTTCTACAACTTCGTCCTCTTCAAGACGGAGCCTCTCAAGTCGACACTCCGACGACACCATCTCCGGTTCAAGTACACCGACATCGAACACTCTTTTGCCGTGCCGCTCGCCAAGATCGTCAAGCAAACCGCAATCCTCTACACAACAACGACTCTCAAGAGCAAGCTCGCGCACAAGAACATCGACACCGTCAAAATCAAGAACCATTCGCGCAAGCACAAGTACGGCAACGTCAGCGCCAACACAAACAAGAAGAACGAGCACGCCAACACCAAGAGGAGCAAGACGCCGAAGCACTTCGCCAACAACAACAACGACGCAAGGCCCAAGCTCAAGCGGCTCAAGACGCACTTCGAGATTCCACTCGTGCTGTTACCCAACGCGGACGGCAAGCACGTGAGCAAGATGAAGCTCTTCGTCGCGAGGTACAACAAGAAATCGCGCATCGCTAAGAACAACAAGAAAGGCGGAACATCGGGCATATTCCTCGTCCCCCTCCACGGCAAGAACGACATCAAGAGAATCAAGTGCTTCAAGACCCTCCTCCATGGCAAGAGCGACATCAAAATTGCTACTTTGATGAAGAACTCCCCTACGGCAAGCTAAAGTTCACCATGCCCAAGTTCAACGGAAGCAATGACCCCGAAGAGTACATCTCATGGGCATTGAAGGTTAACAAAATCTTTCGCTTGCACAACTACAAAGAAGAGAAGAAGATCGCAATGGCATCCCTTGAGTTTCAAGACTATGTCCTCATTTGGTGGGAACAAGTCATTGAACGCCGAGAAGCAAGAGGTGAACCACCCATCACCACTTGGGCGCAAATGAAGGATGTCATGAGAGCATGCTTTGTGCCAAACCACTACAACCGCGACCTCTTCAAGAAACTCCAACAACTCAAGCAAGGAACCAAGAGCGTTGAAGAGTACTACAAGAAAATGGAGATAGCCATGATACGAGCCAATGTCACGGAAGATGATGAGCAAACTATGGCACGTTTCTTGAGTGGACTCAATCATCCTATCAAGAAGATCGCCGACTTCCAACCATACTCGAACCTCATCGAGCTCGTGCATCAAGCTACCAAAGCGGAATGTCAAGTGCAAGATGATCTCAAATATGCCAAATTCTAATCCAAGTCATATGGTTTCAACAATCAAGTTTTGACGACTCCAACACCTTCCACCTCAACCAAGCCTCCTACAAGCAACGGCGACAAGTCAAGTTACAAGAAAGCTTCGACAACCTCAAGCCGTCTTCCTACTACGAGCAACTTCAAGCCAAGAACTTCGTCATCTTCCCCAACCGATGAGACCGTCAAGACAAGTTCCTTCAAATGCTTCACATGCGGAGGCCGAGGCCACAAGTCCTTCGAGTGCACAAACAAGCGCACCATGATCCTCAACGACGACAGAACCTATGACTCAGTGAGTGAAGGATAAATGGAAGCCCTTGAGCAAGTGGCCATACACCGTCAAGTGAACAATGAAGATGAAGATGATCAAGTCTTTTGTGACGAAGATTCAAGTCCCTCTCTTGTTGTCTCCAAGGTCTTGACTCTTCAACATCAACAAGACGGAGATCAAAGATGCCATATCTTCCACACCAAGGCCGGAATCAATGGAAGGTCCGTCAAGGTCATCATCGATGGAGGGAGTTGCCATAACTTAGCAAGTGAAGAACTATGCTCCAAACTCCAATTGGCCAAGATGAAGCACCCGCACCCCTACAAGGTTCAATGGCTAAGCGACACCGGCACCATACAAGTCGAGCATCGAGTACAAGTCTCTTTCAAGATTGGCGCCTATGAAGACACTTTGGAGTGTGATGTCCTTCCGATGACCGTTTGCCACCTCCTTCTTGGATGGCCATGGCAATTTGACCGAGGTGTCATTCACAATGGCGTACAAATCACTATAGCTTCAAGATGAAAGGGGAGGAGTTTGGGCTACGTCCTATGTCTCCAAGCCAAGTGCTCGCCGATAAGCAAAACACCCATCGTGGAGAGAATAGTGAGAGAGCGAACCACCAAAAAGAGAGTGAGCGCCACAAGCCCAAATTGAGTGCCTCCACGATGAGCGACAAGAAGAACTTAGTCCTATTTGCCACCAAACGTGAGATGAGAGAAGTGTGTGAGAACCCATCAAGTGTCCTACACTATGTCCTATTGTGCAAGGACGAGGCACCAAAAACTAACACCTCTCATGATCTACCTTTAGTGTTATCTTCTTTATTGCAGGAATTCAAAGATGTTTTCCCCGATGAGCTACATCCGGGTCTACCTCCACTACGAGGCATTGAGCACCGAATCGACCTCATCCCCAGAGCACCACTTCCAAACAAGGCCCCATACCGCGTCAACCCCGAAGAAACCAAAGAAATACAAAGGCAAGTAAAGCATCTCATAGACCATGGACATGTGCGTGAAAGTTTGAGTCCTTGTGCCGTACCGGTCATTCTTGTGCCAAAACGAGACGGTAGTTTTCGCATGTGTTCCGATTCTAGACCTATCAATGCTATCACCGTTCGCTATAGGTACCCCATTCCATGCCTTGATGATATGCTTGATGAACTTAGCGGTGCCACTATTTTTTCCAAAATTGATCTTAAAAGTGGTTACTATCAAATCCGCATACAAGAGGGTGATGAATGGAAAACCGCTTTCAAAACAAAGTTTGGTCTATATGAGTGGTTAGTCATGCCTATGGGTTTACCGGAAGCACCCGGTACCTTCATGCATCTTATGCATTATGTGTTTCGCCCTTACATTGGTGAATTTGTTGTTGTCTACTTTGATGATATCCTTGTGTTTAGCGAATCTCTCAAAGAGCATGTCACCCACCTTCGCACCGTGCTACAAACCCTTCGAAAAGAGCAACTTTATGCTAATATGGAAAAATGCCTCTTTGGTGTTGATAAGCTTGTTTTCTTGGGTTTCGTAGTATCCTCTAAGGGTGTTCATGTTGATGAATATAAGATCAATGCTATTAAAACTTTGCCCCAACCAACCAATTTGCAACAAGTGCGTAGTTTTCTTGGTTTAGCCGGTTTCTACCATCGATTTGTGAAGGATTTTAGCACCATTGCTTCACCTTTGCATGCTTTGAGTAAGAAAAATGCATCGTTTGTTTGGGGAACATCCCAAGATATCACTTTCAATGAGCTTAAGAACTTGCTTACTCATGCTCCCGTGCTTGCATTACCCAATTTTGACAAACCTTTTGAAATTCATTGCGATGCTAGTGGTAATGGCATAGGAGGTGTGTTAACGCAAGAGAAGCGCCCCATTGCATACTTTAGTGAGAAACTCTCCAGAGCGCAACTCAATTACCCCATCTATGACAAAGAGCTATATGCTTTAGTGCGAGTCTTGCGTGAATGGGAACATTACCTCCGCCCTCATGAGTTCATCAGCCACACCGATCATGAAACGCTTAAATACATTAAGGGTCAAACTAAGTTGAACAAGCGTCATGCTAAGTGGAGTGAATTTATTGAGTCTTTTCCTTATGTCATCTAGTATATTAAAGGTAAGGAAAATGTTGTGGCGGATGCGCTTTCCCGTATTTGCATGCTTGTTACTCAACTTGAATTGAATGTCATTGGCTTTGAGCACATAAAAGACTTGTATGAGCATGATCTTACTTTTGCTATTCCTTATGCAAAGTGTTTGACGCATCCATTTTGGGAACGCTACTACATCAAAGATGGATATCTTATGAGAGCTAACAAACTTTGCATGCCCGAGTCCTCTCTTCGCTTGTTGCTTTTGCAGGAATCTAATGGAGGAGGACTAATGGGACATTTTGGACGCGACAAGACACTCGCTGCGCTCTCCAAGAACTATTTTTGGCCAAAGATGTTTCGCGATGTCAACCGCTTCACCAATCGATGCTCTACATGTCGCAAAGCTAAGTCTAAAGCTCAACCCCATGGCCTTTACATGCCACTTCCAATTCCATATCAACCATGGGAAGACATTAGCATGGATTTTGTGCTTGGTTTGCCTAGAACTAGAAATGGCAAGGACTCCGTATTCGTTGTTGTGGACCGATTCTCTAAAATGGCACATTTCATTCCTTGCAACAATATAGACGATGCTTCACATGTTTCCAATCTCTTTTGTAGGGAAATATTGCGTCTACATGGAATGCCAAGGACAATTGTCTCGGACCGCAACATCAAGTTCTTGAGTGACTTTTGGAAGACCTTATGCGCCAAGCTTGGAATCAAGCTACTCTTCTCCACGGCTTACCATCCTCAAACCTACGGCCAAACGGAGGTGACAAACCAAACACTCTCCACTCTGCTACGCGTCTTAATCAAGAAGAACATCAAGGAGTGGGAGGAGTGTCTACCAATCGCCGAGTACGCCTACAACCGTGCAAGACATTCGACTACTGGCAAGTCCCCTTTTGAGCTCGTCTACGGTTTCAACCCGTTGTCCCCATTGGACATTCTTCCTCTACCACTACAAGAGCGCATCAACATGGATGCGAGCGACCGAGTGAACCACCTCAAGAAGATGCATCAAGATACAAGGCACACCATCGAGCGCCAAGTACAACGACTCGCGACCAAGCTCAACACCCACAAGTCTCCAATGGTGTTCCAACCGGGTGACCTAGTTTGGGTACATCTCCGTAAGGACCGTTTCCCCAAGGAGCGCAAGTCCAAGCTCCTTCCAAGAGCCGATGGTCCATTCAAGGTACTCGCACGCTACAACGACAATGCCTACAAGGTCGACATTCCACGAGACAAGTACAATGTGAGCGACACATTCAACGTCAAAGACTTGGCCAAGTACCATGGTGATGAAGATCACGATCCGTGGACGGATCTCTCCCAAGGGGGGGGGAGATGATGCGGAGCATCCTTCCATCATCCCCATGGACTCTACACCGATACATCAAGCCCCACGTGGACCTATGACAAGAGCTAGAGCACGTGCTTTGGAAACCGAGGTGAACTCCTTCCTACTTAACTTGCATACGGATACGAACGGAACATTGTTGCTACCTCACCAAAATATGCTATGTCTCATTAGGTACAAAGAGGAACACCACCATGAGGCTCAGGAGCATCCCCAAGGAGAAGAAGGACCACCCCAAGGCCACGCGGACCAAGACGGAGTGCAACAGCGGCAACACTGGAAGTCCCAGGTGACCCCGTGCGCATGGGCCCCCGAGACCCCGTGCCCACGGACTATCCAGGGAGTTGGCGCTGGAGCACCCCGTGTGCACGAGCCTGTACCGTGCCCATGGGGCCCCCGTGCACACGGGCCCAACTTACCCCATGCGCACGGGCCTCCCAGGATGGCCGGCTGAGATCTCCTGTTCAAGCCCCTCTTCATCCACTTCAACCCCAAGCCTATATAAACCGTACCTAGGGTTATGTTTATGGTTAGCAAAGTATTAGATGAGATATTTGTGAGCTTTTCTCCTTCTACCTTCCCACTTGTGGATCAAGACCCCTTTGGGAAGAATCCTTGTGGATTTCAAGATCTCCTCAAGGAGAAGACTATCTTCAAGACCTCATCTCCTAGGAGTGGGAAGAACTTTGCCATTGTATCTTTCCTTTGATTGTGTTTGTGACTTGTGGATCTTATGTTGCTATTCTAGTGGATGTGTAATTGGAAATTGTTTGAGTGATTTCCTCTTTGTGTTATTGTGTGTTCTTCCCCTTTTCCCCCTCCAAGTGTGAAAATATCCCCTCTAGGGTTTAACCCTACATCACGTCATCCCCCTCGCCGCTCCTCGCCGCCCGCCGCCCTTGCAGCTCTACATGCCGAAGAGGCTATAGAACCATGTGTAGTCGCCGCCATCGTCGTCGTCGTCGTCGCCATCGCCTCCTCCATGGCCGCCGTCCCTGCTGCAACCCTCCCCAGGTTGGAGCGGCGGGTTGGACGGTCTGGGGGCGTCCTCGTCCTCGTCGCTGTCGAGGATCACCACGCCGTGCTCGTCCTCGCGCCCACGCTTGCGGGCGGCTATCTCCTCTAGGGCCCGACGCTGCCGGACCATCTCTTCACGGAGGTAATCGTCCTATGCCCACTGTAGGGCGTCCTCGTCGGAGAAGCCGCGTTGGGCTATCTCCTCGTACTCCGTGGGGAGGCTGGGCTCCGGCTTGGGCCTGACGAGGACGAGGCGGCCAGAGGCGGGGGTGGAGTAGTCAATGCGGACGCCGGAGCTGTGGGTGCGCGCGCTGACAGGCGTGTCCTGGGGCTCCAGCTTGACGGGGCGGAGGCAGGGAGAGCCGGACGACCGGCCGGACGAGGAGGAGGACGCCCCCGGGTCCATGCGCCTCGGCGTCCACGAGCTCCCATGCCGGCGAGAGAAGGACGGGGGAGTGGGGTACTCCAGCCTCGGCGTGTTGCTGCCCTCGATGTACTCGAGGACGGCCTCCAGCGTGCAGCCGGGCACGCCCCACCATCGGCGCCGGCCTTCGGAGTTGAGCCTTCCGAAGGGCACGACGCCGTTGGTGGCCTCGAGTTGTTCGGCGTGGTGGCGGCGAAAGTACAGCTCCCACAGCGGGCTGTCCGGGACGTACCGTGGACCTTCCCTTGCCGCCCGCGGCAGGGAGGCGCGGATACGCGCGATCTCCGCACGTCGCACCGCCCCGATGGGCGGTGGTGGCACCGGGACCCCGCCGGCGCTGATCCTCCACGACCCGGGCACCCGCATGTCCAGCGGGACCGGGTACTCGGCCTCGTAGAGGAGCTAAGCTTCGTCCTCGTGAAACGTGGCGGTGGCCGAAGCCGTCCGCCGCCGCGCCGTCACCTGGGAAGCGCTCGCCCATGGTGAACCGGAGACGGCGAGAGGAGAGGGAGGAATGGGGAGAAATGGCGCGTCAGCGGTGGATGCGTCACCGGCGCGCTGGGGGGTCGGCTTATATAGGCGGGGGCGCCGCGCGTACGCGTGGACGCCGTGTGTACGTGTTGCGGGCGAGGGACGCGCGTTGTCCGGTCATCACTGCGCCGCCCGTGAGGCATCAATGGAGGAGGCTGACCGGCGCGGCAGTTTTGGCATTGATTCGCCGCGGGAAACGAGGCGATGAGGACGAGAAGCGCGAGAAGAGAGACGAGTCGCTGGCAAGCAGGGCCCGCAGCTCATTCGCGCCAAAAACGATTCGCCCGGCGCCCCCGAGCGCTCCCCAGCGCGCCGGGTTCGGATTGGGTCCGCCGGCGCCAATTTCGGCCCGAGCCGGTGAAAAATGGGCCCTTGGGAGCGCGACTGGGCCGATTTTTCGGCGCCGGCGGCCAAATAATCGCCTGGGAGGCCTTGTTGGGGGCGCGGCTGGAGATGCTCTAATTGATGCTCTTGCACAGCTAGTGTGAAGATACGAAGCAACATAACACGGTGCTTGATATAAACAAAATAAAATAAAATCAATGAGTTAGCTGATACATGTAAACGATTTATAAAAATAAATATAATAGGATGGCATCAGGTAGCGCTTTATTCCTTTTACATGCTTTTTGAAAAATGTCATTATAAAATACTAGAGTGCATCTTATCTGTGCTGGTTAAGAAATACTCGATATTAAGTGTGGTTGGTTTAAGAATTGAAGGGTATTGATACTTGATAGTAATACGGATTGCGACCTTTAGTACAAAAAAATAGAAATATATATCATTTTGTATGCGTGATTTATCTTGTTTCTGGCAAGTTTTTGGTAATTGTTTTTTTTAGCTATGAGAGTTCCTTGGGGTTTTCACCTCTGGAAAACACCGATTAGTACACTCGTTGGCATGGCATTGTCATGAGAGGCAGTGATGATATGATATCGAAGAACATAATGAGGATGTGTCGTTCAGTTGGTACGAGAATTCTTACTACTAGGGACAATTGTTTATAAATCGCTAATATGAAATGAAAGTCAAACAATTTGAAGGCATTTTTTAACCCGTCAAACCAAAAAGAATATATATTAAATATATTAAAATGTGATCCAAAAATAATGGGGAAAGCATGTGCACGATGCATGCGTAAAAGATGAGGGCAAATATTATTCCTAGTAATGACAAGAACAATTGGAATTATCCATAATTCGGCTATTTTTGTTTTGAACCATTCAAACAAAAAATTGATGATCTGGAGAGGTTCATGAATCTAGTATCTCTTGATACTGAATATCAACATAGGACGAACAAGATTTAAAAGCAACAACGGACTCCACAACAGCTATTTCAGACCCCAAAATGTCAGCGGCATCCACCCTAGGAACCAAACTGCAACACATCCCAAATTATCATCTCATCAGAATCAGATCCAACAACAAGATGCAGACAAACCAGACAAAGAAATGGCAGCAAAATCCGGTGGCAAATACAAGCTAAACGCATTTTTTGTTCCAAAGAATTAGAAGGGGAAACATATATTGCGAGACTTGGTAATATTTTGCCCTAAATCCGCTTCCTCAAAGAAGAACTTCAGGCCATCCATGGCGGCCCGTCGCTCGCCCAGCTACCACCCGAAGGTGATGAACGGTCTGACCAGGCAAAAAAAACCTTTGCACTGCATGAAAGTAAATCTATCTATAGCGCCACATGTTCATAATACAAATATTAAATTTCCCACGAGCCCAACCTACCGCGAGCTACATGCCCAAGTTTGAAAACAGCCCAGCAGGCACATGACATGCATGCATAGAGATGTGTACCCGAGGCCCATGTACAATCGCAGCGCCGCAGCCCATGGGACCATTGTATTGCAATTTAATAGCCAGCGTATTTCCACAGAATACAAATCAGTACACATCGCAATGCTATAGTGAATGGCACAGATTTCGGCCTTTAGGTAGCTCGGCCACCAAAATGCCACAGTCGTCTCCACCGTGCGATCTTTGTAAGAAGATATAACAGGTTCCATCGCTATATGGTGTATGAAAATTATATATTGTATTAAATGGCCTAGCTAGCACCCAGTGTCAGTGAGGAGCATTTAGAACATATATGCCACCGGTATTAAATGTGCTAAATAAAGTGCTTTATTTGGTACTACTAGAAATTGCATTTAAATGCGTTTACAAACTGCCTTGATTTTCTGTATAAATCTCCATGTTCCATTGCTCAACCCAGTACCCAGATGAACCCTTAACCTTGCAAGGTTCCATGAGACCACAGAGCGCTGGCGCATTAGCTGCTACAACACTGGTGTTCCTCTCTTTGATCTGCAACATCCAGATTTTGGTCTCGGTCACGGGCTTGTCCAGGTTATCTACCTATCGCAAAGTGTCCTTGATTTCTTCTTGTTCTTATCTGTTCCTGCTGCTTGATTTATTTATTCTTTGATCCATCCCATGCATATTATAGCTTTGCGATGGATAATTCCCCAAATAAGCCAGAGCTCGGTGCTGCTGCCGCCGCCGGCAATCCAGAGGCTGTAGTCCCTGATGCCGCCAACGTTGAGGTCAACAGGTTAGCCCCTGGATGCTCAAGTTTCTTCTTCATCATTGTTTTCTTACTTACCAGGTATTTGCGATTCCTAATTAATGCCCGTTGTCCAGTGTGCCAGCGGTTGATGCTCAACACCCAGACCCAGCAGACGTATTGGCTTGGGCATTAAGACAGGGTCAAATTCATGCGGACCCACTTATGCAAAGGCTGGAAACTGTTGGAGCGCTGCTCGACATAGAAATGCAGATTGTTCCCCCAGTGCCCCACCAAGTGATCTTGGCTGCACTGGACCAGCTTGCCATGATGCCTATGCCTGCCGCCGATCCTGCTCCTCCCGAAGCCTCACAAGAGATCGATATAGATACCGAGGGGGTGGAAGGTGATGTGCCGCCACCCCCGGCAAGTCCCTGAGCCGCATATATAAGCTGCCGATTGCAATCGACTATTTTACTATCTGTGTCTGGGAATAATTAATAAATATCGGCAGTATTATCTTTATCTCGCGTTTTGCTTCGGATTCGTGATCCTAAACAGTGCAGTGCTTTCGTCTACTACTTCAGTTCTTGTTACGTATACCTTGGTTCAATCATGACTGATCGACGACACTGTTTTGTATGTACGGAGACTAGTTAGATATGCATGTTTACCTGCCTTTCTTAAGAATATTGTATGTGCATCTGGATCTGCATCTTCGATGTTCTGTGTTCCTGGACTAATTGTGTCAAGTTATATTGCTTCTGTTGTGTGCCTAGCTACTTTTCATACTACTCATGTACAGGGATCGTGACTCCCATTTCATGCTTTTCTGAAAATTGATTCTGGATATGCATGTTTTTCTTCCTTCCCTAAAAATGTTGTGTGTGCATCTGGATCTGCATCTTCGATGTTCTGTGTTTCTGGACTGCTTGTGTTGTGTGCCTACTTTTCATACTACTCATGCATGCACAGGGATCGTAACTCTCATTTCATGCGTTTCTGAAAATTGATTCTGGGTATGCATGTCTTTCTTCCTTCCCTAAAATGTTGTGTGTGCATCTGGATCTGCATCTTCGATGTTCTGTGTTTCTGGACTGCTTGTGTTGTGTGCCTACTTTTCATACTACTCATGCATGCACAGGGATCGTAACTCTCATTTCATGCCTTTTTTTTTTTTGCGGGTAAAAAATTGATTCTGGATATGCTAGTGCCTAGTTGTACCTTAGGCAGGTTTATAGTTCATGTAAGCACAGCTCTAATTTTCATTTTGCTTCCACATCTGAATTTACCACTATTTTAGATTCTTTTTTTTTATTGCAAACTCTCAGTAGTGTAAAAATATATCTTGAAAATAAGATGGTGCAAACCTCATATAATGATATTGCACTGGATGAAATATAGCCATATTTTAGTCCAAAAATATGCCATGCCATATTCAGATCACCCTCGTTGCAGATTGTTCATCCCTGATTTCCTAGATATGCTTTGACTAGTTATCTTTAAAGGCTTCCAGTCATTCAAATTACTGAGCCTGCATGAGCATCAATCGAATAAACAACCAGACACTTATCCAATAACATATACTTAACTTTCTGCTCTATCATTTATGACCAATTTCTCGTGTTCTATTAAGATATGAAGTTTTTGATATGTTCAAGAGATGGCGACTCATCTATCAAACGACATATATCATATGTATGTACCATATGCAAATTCATAGTCACTAATCAGTCCCCCTGATTGTCTTTCATATATCACATGTTCTGAGTAAAAAGTCTACTGGAAGATAATGTTGTAAATGCAAATTCCTATACGATTCACTGTATTTTTTTTTGTATGCCTACAATACTCATAAAATACATTTCTAAACATGCTGATATGTTAGTTCACAACACCATCATTCTGATGGCATTCACCACCCCTTCCTTTAGGAAAAGTTGTGGCTACACCCAGGCAAACTGCACCCACTCTGAACAGTAAACTCGAAAAAATAGCAAACCAAAGCTAAAAAATCTGAAACTTAGTGGCCTTGATGATGACTAAATTTTGTAGGTGCTTGCACAATTTGGTGGCGAAATGACATCAGATGAGCTCAATACAAACAAAACAAAAATTGTGCTAAAAAATGCACGCAAGTTTGAGCATCAATATTGTTATTTTTTGTGCTTGCACAATTTTCAGATTGTATAATTGTTTTTTATTCTTTTCTATAAACTAGTGGTTTTGGCCATGTGAACTTTTCCTGTATAAAACATGTGTACTTTTTCTCAAAGTTATTGCATGTACCAGACGACAATATATGAACATCACGGAAACAAACGTTCGAACGTCCGAGACTGTAGTGTGTGAACTTGTCGATGAAACTTTTTTCTTTTAAATATTAGTGCTACCAAAAATATAGAACTTGAGTGTAGTTCTGGACATTCACATTTTTTTGTGAAAATATATAGGCTGTGCACTTTCCTTTTTTTTCAAAAAGGAGGTGTACCCCGGCCTCTGCATCTCTTGATGCACACAGCCATTTATTGAAAAAAAAAGTTCCAGAAGGTTCCAACCAGTAAACTCAAAACGAAACAAAAAAGTCTTAGAAAATAAATAAAAGCCACAACCGGCTAAAAATAAAAGCCACAACCGGCGAAAGTAGGATTAGGAGACTAAACGTCTATCCTATTATTGGACCGTCATCCAAACCGGTTGTATGTATCCCGTGCAACCATCTCTCATCGGCTGCACCCAATATCCATATGTGCCCTGTGGTCCGCATGGCTGAGTAAAGACCACGTACGGATCTAAGTAGACGCTCTGAAGATGACCTGCAAAAAGTTGGTGATGGTAAGGCAACGTCATTGCGTCGCTCCTAGGAGCGGCATGGGCGGATCCCAACGCCGGCGCCACCACTACTCTCCATCCCCTCCCACCCTCTCGCCGTCGCCGGCGCACGCCAGCGGGCAAAGCCCCCAGGCGGCCGGTGGCGGCGGGATTTGTTTCCCCACGCGCGCAGGTGGTGGACGGGGCTTGGGTGCTGCAAGTCAACGGCGGCTCCAGCGGCGTGGATCTGGCCCCCGGCGGCGCTCAGGCGGCTCTGTCTGTGCAGATCCGACTGGTGGCTGCGTGGGGCGGGCGGCTTCTGCTGCTCGCCGTTGGCCCTCACGGTGACTGCCGCGGGAGGTGCGGGCTGATGGCCCTCGGAGGCGGGCGGGCGTGTATCTGCTCGCGGGCGGCTGCGATGGAGGTGCGGCGCGGGCGCTCTTGAGGCCGGCGGCGCGGATCTGCCGCCTGGGGTCGTGGGCAGGGACCGACGATGTGGGGCGAGCGTGCGGGGATGTGCTTCGGCTACAGCGGGGCGGATCTGAGAGCGTGGTGCTTGGACGCCGGGGCGGCGGCCCCGGACCTCTTCTTTGGCAACGGAGGTTGTGGTGGCTGCGTGGGCAGCGCCATGGCTGGAGCTCGGGGCGTCGGTGCTCTACGGCAGTGCATCGGCCGTCGGTCGCGCCAGGGACGCTTGGTGCTGGCCGGAGGGTTGGCTGCTGCTGTTGCGCGGGGCTTCGGGTCTGACCAGACGTGGCCTGTTCTGGCTCCTACACATGGGGTAGCCTTGTCGAAGGCTCTACGTGGTGCGGGTGGCGGCGGCGAGGCTGTTCTGATCGGTGGCTCCGGGCTTTGGAGGTTGGTGGTGGTTTAGGCAGGCGGTGGCTCTCGTGTGCCGGTTTGAGGGAAGGGCTTTCTTTGGCTGCTCGGGGCGAAAGCCTTGCTCCGGCCTTGGCCGAAGCAGGCGGCGGCGACGCCTATGGGCGCCGCACACCTTCTTGGAGGCGTCGTCGTTCGAGGGCCTTCGACCTCTTCTCTCACACTCCGGGGGAAACCCTTGCTCCAGTTCTTGGAGAGGATGATGGCGGCGCTCCGGTGTCGCGGTCCTTCGTGGAGGCATCGTTCTGGAGTGGTCTTGGCCTGAGAGAGTCATCGGCTCGGGTGGTGCGTGGCCTCGGGGCCGGCGTGGAAGTCGGAGCGGCGGCTCCGGATCTTGTCGTCTTGGAGGGATGCCGGCATTGGTCACGTGGGTGGCAGTGTCGTTGGCGAGCCTGGTGCGCGGCCTCGGGGTCGGCGTGGATGCCGGAGCGGCGGCTCCGGATACGGTGGTTGGGTGTCGGCTCCGGTTGCTCGGGTGACGAAGCTGACGGCTCGCCTGGTGCGCGGCCTCGGGGTCGGCGTGTGGGGTTTCTGTCTGTACGTCGGAGCGGCGGCTCCGGAGATGGTTGTAGGGTGTCGGCTCCGGTTGCTTGGACAGCAGAGCAGGCGGCTCGCCTGGTGCGCGGCCTCGGGGTCGGCGTGGATGCCGGAGCGGCGGCTTCGGTCTTGGTTGTTGGGTGTCGGCTATGGGTTGCTTGGGTGACGGAGCCGGCGGCTCGACTGGAGCGCGGCCCTGGGGTCGGCGTGTGTTTCTTTCGGTTATCCCTGATTAGCCGTGAATGTTAGGTTTTCAGGTCCGGTTTTCCTTATAAACTAGACCAACTCTCTTCTTCTTAATAAAATGCAGGAACCCCCTGCCCCTTTCGAGGTGTTCTCGAAAAAAGGCAACGTCATTCCAACAATTTCATAAAGCCCAAAATAATGCACATGATATGTGCCGCCGTCTTTGGCGCCACCCCAGCCAACCAGCTATCAAACATATGTGATATCGTGAGAGGCGGAATGATGTTAAACGTAACGTGAATAGTTCTCCAAAGTAATTTAGACTGTGCACTTTCCTGTACCAAACGTTTGAACTTCATGACCCTTTTGAACTCCATGTCAAATGATTGGTCCAATAACCGGGAAAAATGGTTCAACTTCAGATGTACAAACAGGAAATTGGCTACATATGTAGAAAGTTTGAACTTCACTCAAAAAATAAATAGTTCAACCTTGTACATATACCAACAGAAAAAACATGCAAAAATTGGTCATATACACATATCAACAAAATATTTTTAGAGAGCACAATTCAAAGTTTTGTTTGTCTCAAGCGAGCAACAAGTGAGCATCAACTTTGACCTTCTCTCTCTCAACAAAAAAAAAGCCAGAAGATCGCCAAGCCTGCCGTTGTCGCCATCCCCGTTTACAGTGGACTTTTTCATGTTGACCTTCTCTGAACTCACCAGATTTTCGTGTCCAAAACTTCCAGGGGGGGTCTATCGGAATTTTTCTGAGTTATATGAAGCAATCAGAAAATAGCAACATTAAGCAATTCACGTACGAACTGAGCACAAGATACGAAGAAACCTGCTTATGTCTTTTGTCTCAAGAGCAAAATATGTCTCCCTTCAGTTCTAAGTGTTAAACTTGAAGGTTTGGTGTAAAAATATTTGTATAGTCTTGTGACGCCCCTGATTCAATCGTACACTAATCATACACGCAAATGTGTACGATCAAGATCAGGGACTCACGGAAAGATATCACAACACAACTCCAAAAAATAAAATAAGTGATACAAGCATCATAATACAAGCCAGGGGCCTCGAGGGCTCGAATACAAGTGCTCGATCATAGACGAGTCAGCAGAAGCAACAATATCTGAGTACAGACATAAGTTAAACAAGTTTGCCTTAAGAAGGCTAGCACAAACTGGGATACAGATCGAACGAGGCGCAGGCCTCCTGCCTGTGATCCTCTAACTACTCCTGGTCGTCGTCAGCGGGCTGCACGTAGTAGTAGGCACCTCCAGTGTAGTAGGAGTCGTCATCGACGGTGGCGTCTGGATCCTGGGCTCCAGCATCTGGTTGCGGCAACCGGGTAGAAGGGAAAGGGGAAAAAGGGGGAGAAAAGCAACCGTGAGTACTCATCCAAAGTACTCGCAAGCAAGGAGCTACACTACATATGCATGGATATATGTGGAAAAGGCCATATCAGTGGACTGAACTGCAGAATGACAGAATAAGAGGGGGATAGCTAGTCTTATCGAAGACTACGCTTCTGGTCGCCTCCGTCTTGCAGCAGGTAGAAGAGAGTAGACTGAAGTCCTCCAAGTAGCATCGTATAGCATAATCCTACCCGGCGATCCCCTCCTCGATGCCCTGTTAGAGAGCGATCACCGAGTTGTATCTGGCACTTGGAAAGGTGTGTTTTATTAAGTATCCGGTTCTAGTTGTCATAAGGTCAAGGTACAACTCCGGGTCGTCCTTTTACCTAGGGACACGGCTATTTGAATAGATTAACTTCCCTGCAGGGGTGCACCACATAACCCAACACGCTTGATCCCATTTGGCCGGACACACTTTCCTGGGTCATGCCCGGCCTCGGAAGATCAACACGTCGCAGCCCCACCTAGGCACAACAGAGCGGTCAGCACGCCGGTCTAAACCTATGCGCAGGGGTCTGGGCCCATCGCCCTGAGCACACCTGCACGTTGCGTACGCGGCCGGAAGCAGATCTAGCCCCCTTAATACAAGTGCGAGCTTACGATCCAATGCGGCGCGCGCCACTCAGTCGCTGACGTCACGAAGGCTTCGGCTGATACCACGACGCCGAGTGCCCATATCTTTCCCACGTAGTTGGTTAGTGCGTATAGACCAAATGGCCAGACTCAGATCAAATACCCAGATCTCGTTAAACGTGTTAAGTATCCGCGAACGCCGACAGGGCCAGGCCCACCTCTCTCCTAGGTGGTCTGAACCTGCCCTGTCGCTTCACCTCAAAGATCCACTCGCGGGTACTCCTACGAGCCGACCCGTCTTTGGTCACCACATGTATCATGTATAAAGTATAGTATATACCCGTGATCACCTCCCAAGTGATCACGGCCCGATAGTATAGCACAGCAGACGGACAAAAATGTAGGGCCACTGATGGTAAACTAGCATCCTAAACTAAGCATGTAGGAAAGCAGGTAAAGGTAACAACAGTAGTATCAAAGACAGGCTATGCATCAGGGTAGGAATAACGAAAGCAGTAACATGCTACACTACTCTAATGCAAGCAGTATAGAGGAGAGTAGGCGATATCTGGTGATCAAGGGGGGGGGGCTTGCCTGGTTGCTCTGGCAAGAGAGAGGGGTCGTCAACTCCGTAGTCGTACTGGGTAGCAGCAACGTCGGTCTCGGTGTCTAGCGAGAGAAGAGGGGAGAGAAACAATAAATATTTAAGCAAACAGATGCATAGCGATGCATGACATGACAAGTAACGGTGCTAGGGGTGCCCTAACGCGGTATGAGGTGATACCGGTGAAGGGGGGAAACATCCGGGAAAGTATCCCCGGTGTTTCGCGTTTTCGGGCAGAGGGGCCGGAGGGGGAAAGTTGCGAGTTCGGTATGTTAGGGATGTGTGGCGGATGAACGGGCTGTGTATCCGAATTCGTCCCGTCGTTCTGAGCAACTTTCATGTATAAAACTTTTTCATCCGATTTACGGTTTATTTTCTATGAATTTTCGAAGTTTAAACAAATATTATAGAATTTCATGGAATTGGCTAAGTCTGAGAATTATTCAGCTTTAACACCACTTAGGTGTTTTCCAAAGGCTATAACAAATGTTCTGTAGTTCTAATGGGGACACTTCCTATAAGTGTTTTACTCTACAGCAATAGCACTACAAGGCCATGCCCTTTGATGGCACGCCAAGTCCATGTAACTTGTTCATTTTCTGCTCTCAAGTTGCTATGGCAGTATAACTGTTGTTAGTTCTTCCAGTTAACAGAACATAGACTTTTGTCATTTTCATAGGAATTAAACTAGGGAACTTTTGGATTTGGTCCAATGGAACGTTTTGAACCTTGTCAAGTGTACTACCTTCTCATATTTTTTTAGTCCTATTAACAATTGTTTTGCCGGAGTTTAGGGGCTGTCAAGAGAGTTAGTCATCGTTGATTTAGAAAAGCTAGCTAGCTAGCAGCTACAGTAGCTAGTAGTAGTCTGGACAGAGTAGCGTTGGCAAGGAGAGAAGCAGCAGAAGTGCGGCAGCAAGCAGAGCATCAGCGCGGGGAGCAGCGAGCAGGCGGCCGCGTGGCTGGGCGCCGCTGGGTGAGGCACGGTGCGGCCAGAGGCTGGCGCGGTCGAGCGGAGGCAGGCACGGGCAGTAGCAGGCGGGGCTGCGCGGGCGCGCGCGGTGGCAGCAGACAACGGCAACAGCGGGCGCGGTTGGCTGTGCGGGCGCCCGGCCAGGTGAGGAGGGCACGATGGGGCATGGCGCGGACGGTGCGGGTCGCGGCCAGGTGCAGTTGGGCACGCGCAGGGGCACACGGGGGCGTAGTTACGCGAGACAGAGGGGCCGCGGGCAGCTGAGCAAGGCGGCGCTGGGCAGCAGCATCAGCCGCGCAGCAGTGCAGCGACGAGCAGGGGAGGCGGGCCAAGCGGAGCAGCGGGTGCGGGCTTGGCCGCGGCCGGGGGCGGAGCAGAGCGGGGGGGGAAGCAGGGACGGGCCGGAGCGAGCGGGCGCGGCCATGGTTAGCGGGGGTCTGCGGCCGCGTGGCGCGGGTGGGGGGCACGAGGCAGGTGTGGGCACGCGCGGCGACTGGAATGGGACCAAAGGTCCACCGGGGCCTCGTCGGAGACGAGCTCGTGCGGCGGAGCAACTCGGCAGACGGCGAATCGGGCGCCGGAACTCGCAATCGAGCGTGTGGAGTGAGGGGAAGGAGGGAGATGCTCACTGCCGTTGCTGGGAAGGCCCGGGGAAGATGGTGATGCGGTGGAGGCGTTGGGATCAACGGCGGCATCCGGCGGGTCCGAGGAAGAGGATGACGGAGATCCGGCGATGCAGCATCGCCCGGCTTGCGCTGGTAGTCGAAGTCGACGGAGAGGAAGCAGGCGAGGCTTCTGGCGCGGTCTCAGCCGGCGAGGTGCACGGTGGCCACGGGGACGAGGCCGTCCATGGCGATGGCGGTTTCGGTGTAACGTGGGGGAAGGAGGAACGGCGCGGCAGAGGTGGAGTGATGAGCTAGGGTTCGGCTGGAGGTCGCGGACGACGTTTTTAACCCTAGCAAGGGCCGTGGGATGGCCGGCACGTCGCCTAGCCATCGGCCATGGCGGTTGGATGGCCACCACGCACTCCCTGCCTCCTGTAGCAGGAGGTGGAAGGAGAGGTGCGGCTGGGCTGGGCCAGATGTGCACCGTGCACTTAGGCCCAGTGCACATTAGGTTTTACTCTTTTCTCTTTTATTTTTATTTTTATGTTTTTTTTCTATATTGTAATTTCTTTAGCCACTAATTGGATTTTATAAAATATGTAACTAGTCCCGTAAATAACATTGAAGTATATAGCACTGCGGAAGGCAATTGAAAAGCGTTGGAATTTTTATAGTTTTTTTAAAGTGCTTAAAATATTGTTTTGACCCCTCTTTTAATTATTTTAGGGCATTTAAGTATTTTATTAAATGTTGATTTCACCACCATAAATACCTACACATTATTTGGCACGACTGGAACATTTTAGTTTTATTTTAAAAAAAAACTTTTGTTGTTTGCCTATATTTAAATTTGAATTTGAACCGTTTTGAACTAACGCGAGTTTATCAACATTAACCGAGGTGACGTGGCATCATTAGCAGAGTTTTACCTTAGCTTAATTATCCGGGCGTCACAAGTCTGAAGAAAAATGAACTGATTTTGTTGTGAGGTGCAACCTATACCAACGAGTGGTTGTGAGCTGCAGCACGGAAACCTTTTTTTTTTTGGCTGAATCCATTGAACTGAAGGGAGATCCTTGACCTGTAAGATGAACTAAAACAACATAGAAAGGTAAACTGGAAAATTAGCTTTCTATGTAACAATATAGAAACATTAAAAAGGGTGTGTTTAGTTATCATCACATGTCCAAACATTGACTCACATCAAAATAAATGATCCTAGACACACGCTTTCATTTTTTTTTCCTTCTTCTAATATACACATCGAACCACAACTAGCTGCCATGATAAACTTCCCTCTCACCTTTTTTGTGCCGAGCTATGATCTTTTGCCGAGTTCATTTCATCAGGAGCTCGGCAAACTTATGTATCTGCCGAGTTTAGTCCCTTAACCCCTTAGCTTGAAGGAACCCCGTAGCCGTTGGAATGTTCTAGGTCCCTTAACCCCTGCTCATTTTCATTATTGCTTGCTCAATTTATCAATACAAAATTTAAAATAATGAATATCAATATTTTATATTTAATTTAAGTACTTGAATTTCAAACAACATATAATTTCCGAAAAGAGATTGATTCTAGCACACGACACTTTGATCACATGACTTGAGGTTTCAAATTTCTATCCTGGGTATTCCGGGCATAGACTAATTCACACATAAGATACTTCGATCACATGATTAGCATTTTTGCCTCTGTATCGACCCGTTGCATCCACTCTGCGATGGGATCCACCTCTATCGAAGGTGAGATAATAGTTGCATTCAGCTTTGCCATCACTGGGCACCTCGCATGCCGCCATGCCACCTTTACCTCTAATGTTCTTGTCGCAAGATAGCTGCTACAAATATAAGGAACCAAATGAAAGGAAGGGCATATCAAGTTGGAAAATCATGCAAAATCAGGCTTGGTTTAGATCATGCTCTTGCACGGCTTGGTCATAGGTAATTGAGTGGAGGTGTTCTACAAGAATAAATGCTAACTTGCTTGTTAGCCTCGTTTTGTATGATTGGCAACCACATTACCCTATATAGTTTTGAGGTTTCAAAAAGAAAATTTCAAAAAGCCTAATTATAAAAAAAATAAAGAAATTTAAGAGTGAAAACCTTAAAATGCACATTAAATCATTACTTTACATTGTAAAACTTCAACAAGATAATACCATTCAAATTAATGTGAGCTGCCATGTCATACCATCCTACTATACATAAATGAAAATTGCGTGAATTATTGTTTGGGTAGAAGATAGGGGAAACAAACAAACTCAAGGGATATGACAGACTTAGGTATTGGAACAGAAAAAGTATAGAGTGGATAATGAAATTCATATGAAATTAAGGGCAAATGGAAGTAAAAAGGAGTTTGGTAGCATCACTCATGTCATTAATGGGGCCTCTGTTTTGCAAGAATTTCTAATACCATACAACAACAAAATATTATAAATTTCTATAATTCAAACTAGGTATAAAAAATTATCATCCGGCTCTATAAAGGTTCACAAAATAAAATTGCAAATCACAAGTAACATGACTTGAGGATGATAAGGAAGCAAATAACGTACCCTTCTAGCTCTAGTGAATGGGAAACAACAGAACTGGCGAAAAGCTTTTCAAACCTGCACGAATGATGTCATGATGAGGTAAGAAATCGGCAAGCCTTATTCATGCTATGGTAATTATATGCATGCTTCCCTATCACTCATTAACCGAAAAAGGCTTCCGCCCCGCTTTATATATGAAGCCACGATCAACAACTGCCGGTACAAACACACGCCATCACAACACACGCACACACCCAAGGCAGGATACATATGGGCTGAGCGCAGCAACGCCATCCCTAACTACGAAGAGATTAAGCCGCATATGACGAGTCGTGGACTTCAGACGGCGCCCTCAGGAAGGATATGACACCGGAGCGCCGCCGGTGCCTGACACGAGGGTCAGAGTTTCCCCTGGAGAAACACAATGGACAATGAGAGCCGCGACGACGCCTTCAAGAAGGGAACGAGCTTTGCCGCCGCCGGTCTGTCCGAGGATAGAACAGGTTTTCACCCCAGCCAACACTCACCACCACCGAACGCCACACCCCGGCAACCATGCCGCCCACACGGCCATGGCCACCAAGCAGCACCAAGCCACGACCTCTGCCCATGAGCACCGTGCTACCACCACCAGGGCCGCCACCCCGGCATCCAAGACCAAGACACCACCTCACTCGAGACCCGTCGCTACCCCAACCAAAGAGATGAGCGGAAAGGCCCGGCCATTCGCACCCCTGGGCGGCCCCCAGTGCCGAGACCCAATAGGTCGGCCAAAACTGCCCACCATCGCCGCGTCCTGCAGCACCGGGCGCAAGGCGAGCTTGGTCCTACGGCACCGGGCACGAGACGGGCAATGGACCGCGGCTGTGAGCGGGCCAGCCCTTCGATGCAAGTGGTGCCCGGATGACGAGGAGATGAAGCGAAGGCCGATACGGCCCGACCGCAGATGAGCTGACTGAAGGAAATATGCCCTAGAGGCAATAATAAAGTTATTATTTATTTCCTTATATCATGATAAATGTTTATTATTCATGCTAGAATTGTATTAACCGGAAACATAATACATGTGTGAATACATAGACAAACAGAGTATCACTAGTATGCCTCTACTTGACTAGCTCGTTAATCAAAGATGGTTATGTTTCCTAACCATGAACAAAGAGTTGTTATTTGATTAACGGGGTCACATCATTAGTTGAATGATCTGATTGACATGACCCATTCCATTAGCTTAGCACCCGATCGTTTAGTATGTTGCTATTGCTTTCTTCATGACTTATACATGTTCCTTTGACTATGGGATTATGCAACTCCCGTTTGCCGGAGGAACACTTTGGGTGCTACCAAACGTCACAACGTAACTGGGTGATTATAAAGGAGTACTACAGGTGTCACCAAAGGTAGATGTTGGGTTGGCGTATTTCGAGATTAGGATTTGTCACTCCGATTGTCGGAGAGGTATCTCTGGGCCCTCTCGGTAATGCACATCACTTAAGCCTTGCAAGCATTGCAACTAATGAGATGATGTATTACGTAACGAGTAAAGAGACTTGCCGGTAATGAGATTGAACTAGGTATTGGATACCGACGATCGAATCTCGGGCAAGTAACATACCGATGACAAAGGGAACAACGTATGTTGTTATGCGGTCTGACCGATAAAGATCTTCGTAGAATATGTAGGAGCCAATATGGGCATCCAGGTCCCGCTATTGGTTATTGACCGGAGACGTGTCTCGGTCATGTCTACATTGTTCTCGAACCGTAGGGTCCGCACGCTTAAGGTTTCGATGACAGTTATATAGTGAGTTTATGAGTTTTGATGTACCGAAGGAGTTTGGAGTCCCGAATGAGATCGGGGACATGACGAGGAGTCTCGAAATGGTCGAGACGTAAAGATCGATATATTGGACGACTATATTCGGACATCGGAAGAGTTCTGAGTGGTTCGGGTATTTTCGGAGGTACTGGGGAGTTACGGGAATACGAGGAAGAAGCAATGGGCCTTGATGGGCCTTAGTGGGAAGGACCAGGAGGTGGCGCGCGCCCCTCCCAAGCCCAGTCCGAATTGGACAAGGGGTTTGGGGCGCGGCCCCTCTCTCCCTTCCTTCCCCTCTTCCCCTCTTTCCCCCCTTGACCTAGTTGGACTAGGAAAGATGGAATCCTACTCCCGGTGGGAGTAGGACTCCCCTGGCGCGCCCAAACCTAGGGCCGGCCTCCTCCCTCCCTTGCTCCTTTATATACGGGGGCAGGGGGCACCCCATGGACACACAAGTTGATCTTCGTGATCGTTCCTTAGCCGTGTGCGGTGCCCCCCTCCACCATATTCCACCTCGGTCATATTGTAGCGGTGCTTAGGCGAAGCCCTGCGACAGTTGAACATCAAGATTGTCACCACGCCGTTGTGCTGACGGAACTTCTCCCCGAAGCTTTGCTGGATCGGAGCCCGGGGAGTGTCATCGAGCTGAACGTGTGCCAAGAACTCGGAGGTGCCGGAGTAACGGTGCTTGGATCGGTCGGATCATGAAGACGTACGACTACATCAACCGCGTTGATATAACGCTTCCGCTTTCGGTCTACGAGGGTACGTAGACAACACTCTCCCCTCTCGTTGCTATGCATCACCATGATCTTGCGTGTGCGTAGGAATTTTTTTGAAATTACTACGTTCCCCAACACCGACGCCGGAGAAGCCGGCCGCCGCCGTGGGCAGAGCTGCCGAGCCACCGTGTAGCCGCCGCTCCACCACGAGGTCACCACCCAAACCAGACCTCCCCACGCCGCCGCCCACGGCCGGAGAAACACCCACACCAGGGCGCTGCCCCCACTCGGAGCAACTGCCACGTCGAACAGCTGCCCCCATCCCGCGTCGCCCGCCGACCTCAAGGCGTCAGATCCGGTGGGCACGCACCTCCAGACCACGACCACCAGCGCCCACAGCCAAGAAGACCGTCGCCACTGGTCCACGCTGCCCACAGCCCGCTACCCGCGCCTGCCAGATCTGGAGCACCGAGCCGCCATGGAGGACGCCCCCAGCCCAGCCAGGCCTCGCGGCCCCCAGCACCGCTGCGCGCCTGCATTGCCGCCCCGCAGCCGCCGCAGCTCCGCCGCACTGTTGGGGAACGTAGTATTTCAAAAAAATTGCCTACGATCATGCAAGATCTATCTAGGAGAAACATAGCAATGAGCGAGGAGAGTGTGTCCACGTACCCTCGTAGACCGAAAGCGGAAGCGTTTAGTAACGCGGTTGATGTAGTCGAACGTCTTCGCGATCCAACCGATCCAAGTATCGAATGTACGGCACCTCCGCGATCTGCACATGTTCAGCTCGGTGACGTCCCTCGAACTCTTGATCCAGTTGAGGCCGAGGGAGAGTCCTGTCAGCACGACGGCGTGGTGACGGTGATGGTGAAGTTACCGGCGCAGGGTTTCGCCTAAGCACTACGACGATATGACCGAGGTGTGTAACTGTGGAGGCCGGCACCGCACACGACTAAAAGATCAACTTGTGTGTCTATGGGGTGCCCCAGGCCATGTATACAAAGGAGGGGAGGGAAGAGGTGGCCAGCCCTAGGGGGCGCGCCAGGTGTGGGGAATGCTATTAGGACTCCCCAGTCCAAGTAGGACTCCCCTCCTCTTTCCTATTCCTAGTAGAAGAAGGAGGGAAGGAGGAGGAGGAGAGAAGGAAAGCCCCCCCAACCCTAGTCCAATTCAGTTTGGGCTAGGGGGCACGCGCCACGCCTTGGCCGGCCTCCTCTCTTCCACCACTAGGCCAATGAGGCCCATTAACTTCCCGGGGGGGGGGGTTCCAGTAACCCTCGGTACTCTGAAACTTATCCGAAAAGACCCGAACCATTCCGGTGTCCGAATGTAACCTTCCAATATATGAATCTTTATGTCTCGACCATTTCGAGACTCATCGTCATGTCCGTGATCTCATCCGGGACTCCGAACAACCTTCGCTCATCAAATCACATGACTCATAATACAAATCGTCATCGAGCGTTAAGCGTGTGGACCCTACAGGTTAGAGAACTATGTAGACATGACCGAGACACATCTCTGGTCAATAACCAATAGCGGAACCTGGATGCTCATATTGGCTCCTACATATTCTACGAAGATCTTTATCGGTCAAACCGCGTAACAACATACGTTGTTCCCTTTGTCATCGGTGTGTTATTTGCCTGAGATTCGATCGTGTGTATCATCATACCTAGTTCAATCTCGTTACTGGCAAGTCTCTTTACTCGTTCCATAATGCATCATCCCGTAACTAACTCATTAGTCACATTGCTTGCAAGGCTTATGTGATGAGCATTACCGAGAGGGCCCAGAGATACCTCTCCGACATTCGGAGTGACAAATCCTAATCTCGATCTATGCCAACTCAACAAACATCACCGGAGACACCTGTAGAGCATCTTTATAATCACCCAGTTACGTTGTGACGTTTGATAGCACACTAAGTGTTCCTCCGGTATTCGGGAGTTGCTTAATCTCATAGTCATAGGAACATGCATAAGTCATGAAGAAAGCAATAGCAATAAACTAAACGATCATAGTGCTAAGCTAAGGGATGGGTCTTGTCCATCACATCATTCTCTAATGATGTGATCGCGTTCATCAAATGACAACACATGTCTATGGCTAGGAAACTTAACCATCTTTGATTGACGATGTCGGGGCGGACGGGCGTCCCCCCGCGAGCACCTATGGGGCCGGAGCCCCTTTCGTTGTCCGGCGAGGGGGGCGGAGGGAGCACAGAGAGCAGATCGAGACGGGCACACGAGCGGTTTACCCAGGTTCGGGCCGCGATGGACGCGTAAAACCCTACTCCTGCTTGGTTGTATTGAACTGGGGAGCTCGGGAGCTTGGGGAGCTAGCTGCACCGAGCGTATGGCTGTCTGGATGCCGGATCTCCGAACCCCCGGAGTCTTTCCGGAACCGAACCCCCCCCCTACGTTGCACACGGGCCTCCTTTTATAGCGCAAAGGGGTCACCGACAGGTGTCAACGTAAGAGAAAGGGGTAAAAGTGTAAAAGGGGTGGTAGCTGTAATAGTGTGGGAACGGTGGTGCTACAGTGCGGCACAGTGTTATCATACCTACTTCTGACAGTAGGGGACAAGGGCATTAAATGCCCGTCACGGTCGCCCGGACAGCACCGAGGTGGACCGTTAGGTGCGCCACCGTTCGCCACGATGGCGGCTGCATGCCACCGCATGCCCCAGGCTGCGCGGCGCCTCGCCACGTGCCCTCGGGGGGAAGCCCCAGAGCGACGCGTGGGCGGGCGAGCTGGAGCGCAGTCTTGAGGTGGCGATCTTGCCGCGGCAAGTGGCTTGCCGCGGGGGTCGTCTTCCTGTGCCTGATAGCGTGCCAGCTATCAGGCCTTGCCGGGGCGCTTGGCGCGCCACGACGGGCTTCTCTTGTGGTGCCTGGGTTCGGCCTTCCCGACAAGCTCCTCTTGTCGGGGGCTCGATCTTCTGTCTCGTATACTTTGCTCTTGGATGGCCTTGCATGGGCCCAGTCGTCCCGGCAAGCTCCTCTTGCCGGGGTCTTGCCTTCTTGGCCCGGCAAGCTCCTCTTGCCGGGGGCCTTGTCTTCTTGGCCCGGCAAGCTCCTCTTGCCGGGGGCCTTGTCTTGAATGCTTGATCTTCTCTTGGCGCTTCCGGGGCGGGCCTTGCCGCAGGGTGCTACGACTGCCCGTGCACAAGTCTGGGGTACTAAGGTACCCCTACTTTAGTACACCGACAGGAGCCCCCGGGCCTGGGCCACACATGGTGCCGAGCGTTGTTGGGCCAGGCCCTAACGGTGCACGGGCACGCATGGCCTTGGTCGCGCTGCTCCTTAACTCCGCATCCGCCGCGCTTTCCCCAGGCGGCGCGCGCTTACCGCGGCGTCGTGGGGCCGAGGCGTGCGGGGTGAGCGTGACGTGGGTGGCGTGCGCGGGGCTGAACCGCGCAGGCGCGCACCACGTCGCGCACGATCTCTCGATTCGGAGAGGCGAAGCGTCCCCCCCCCCCACCTCTTCCTCTTGTAGCGGAGGAAAGTAGGGGCGGTTCGCCTTTCCCTCGGTTACCACCTCTCTAAAACCTCTGCCACCTCCTTCTCCCAGAGGCAGCAGCGATCTGTCTTTGGAGCGCCCGTCGTTGTCAGCTTCGACGATCCCCCTCCCCCGCCCCCGCCATGGCCCCGAAGAGCGATAAGGCGAAGGGGAAGGCCACGAAATCGGCCGAGGCGCTACGGCTGGAAGCGCTTCGGAAGGCGACGGCGACGTTTCCCCCCCAGCTCGGTGCGGTGGAGCTGAGGGACAAGTACTCCCTTTTCTGGTCGACGAAGAAGCGAGCGCATCCGCGCACGCGAGTGCTCCCCGCCGAAGCCCAGAAGCAGTACCCGACCGGGTATCCTTTCTTTGTCGTCTTCTTCTACTGCGGGCTCTGCCCGCCTTACTCGGAGTTCTTCTCTGAAATCATGAGCACCTATGGCCTCCACCTCCTCGACTTCACCCCCAATGCCGTCCTCACAATGGCGGTCTTCACGCACCTCTGCGAGAACTTCGTCGGAATTCGTCCCAACGTGGCCCTCTTCCGGCACTTCTTTGTCCCTCGGGTGGAGAAAGGAGAGCCGCTGTCCAGTGGGATCGCCTGGGTTTCCCGGTCCGGCAGGAAGGAGGCCTACTTGGGCGGGGACCTCCGCGGCAGGTGGGAGGAGTGGAGGGCGGAATGGTGCTTGATTGTCGAGGACCATCCGCAGCCGTTCACCGCCGTGCGCCGAACTCCGGTGGTGCGCGGCGATGGCTGGAGCGAGGTGTCCCCGGATGATGCCAGATTGAAGATCGCCATCACCCGGATCCTGCGTCTCAGGCTCGCCGGCCTCACCGTCGGCGCCGTGGGCGCGGATTTTCTTCGCCGCCGGATCGCCCCCCTGCAAGAGAGGGGGAAGCCGGCCTGGGAGTTCCAGAATGCGGCGGACATCATGAGGCTGCGTCCGGGCCTCAATTTCAACTTCACCGTGCTGGAGCACGACGCAATGTTGAAGGAGTTGTTCAAGCACGACCCTGACCACCCGGAGTGGTTCCGGCTGCCGCCGGGCGTCGTTCCCTTGTGCAACAACTCGTCGCTCAGCCATATCCTTGCGATGATGCCACTGTGCGACTCGCACGGGGTCAACGCGACCTGGCAAGAGCCGCCGGATGATGTCGTGCGGGCCTTCTTCGACGGCCTGGAGGAG
Source organism: Aegilops umbellulata (assembly GCA_032464435.1). NCBI lineage: Eukaryota > Viridiplantae > Streptophyta > Magnoliopsida > Poales > Poaceae > Aegilops > Aegilops umbellulata. Next base: position 149,139,487 of record CP136058.1, on the reverse strand, counting down.
GAGCCAGTCGATCCCGCCGAAACGGATGGCCTCATCCGAGCCACCACCGCGGCGGAGCTGGCTTACATTGCCTCCAGGATGGAGGAGGCGGCGGCCGCCGCGGCCGCGGGCGAAGCTGGGTTCACCGTGGCCGAGGCGGAGGCGGCGGAGGCGGAGAGCCTCGCCGACCCGATGGAACTTGTCGACCAGGGGGAACCAGCCGGGCACGGCGGCGAGGACGAGCCTGCCCAAGACGCGAGTGGCTTGTCGGAGGTCGGCGTTGCCTTCCTGCGGCCTCCGGGCGGCTCGTCGCAGGCGGAGCCCCCGGCCCAGCCGAGGAGGCGCCTCCGCAGGGCCGGGTCGGCAGCGGGAGCGGGGTCTTCGCGGGCTGGGGCTTCGGTTGCCGCTGCGCCCCGTGCCGCGGCGTCGACGGGGGCGGAGTCGTCTACTGCCCCCGCCAAGCGGCCTCGGGAGCCCACTCCCCTGCCCCCCCGCGTCAGGGCCGAGCCGGCTTTCGACTATTCTGCGCTCAGCTCCGACGACGAGGAGGACGGAGAGTAAGTTCCCCATGGAGCTCATATCTTTTTCCCTGATGGTTCGTCCTGTTCGACAGCTCGTTCGCCCTTCCCCTGACCCGGTCCCCTTCTCAGGACCCTGGCCCAGAGGAGAGCGAAGAGATCGAGGATCCCGTGGGTCATCCTTGATGACGAATCTCCCCCGGCAAGCGAGGTCATGTCGGAGGCGCCCTTACCGGACCCGGCAAGGGACCCTCAGGGCAGCTCGCAACGCAGCCCCCAGCGTGAGCACATAACTCGCTCTTGCTGCTTGGCGCGTACGCGAGCCTTCCCTCTTCTTATTGTTGATGCGAGGTTGTTGCTTTTGGGCAGGAGCGGAGCAGCCCCGGCGGGCGCGTCCAGAGGGCGCCTCCGCCGTGCCGACCGAATCCGCTACCCCGCCACGGGAGAGATCCCCGGCAAGGGAGGACCTTCCGACGGGGGACGCGGCCGACGATCCCCTGGCCGCGGCGAGCGCAGCGCCCGCCTCGGATCCGACGAAGGCTGGGGTCGTCGTCGAGGAGGGCGCGCGTGGCGATGCCGACGACGTCGCCGGCGCTCAGGAGGCGGACGGCGTTGATATCCCTGTGGGCGACGGGGAGGCCGAGGAGCAGCAGAGGCTTGCCGCCGCGGAGTTACCCGCGCGGGAAGGCGAGCTGGTGCTGAAAACGGCCAGCCTCGCCGACCACGAGGAGGAGGCTGCCGCGCGCGAGCGGGCGCTCAGCGGAGACCTGAAGAAGGCGCGGGACGCTGCCGCAGCCGCTGAGATCACCAAGAAGGGGCTGGAGGCGAGGGTGGCGCAGCTCGATTCCGACCTCAAGGCGAAGGGCGAGGAGCTCGCCGCGCTTCGGCAGGAGCGCGAGAAGGGTGTGCTCACCCTTGGCGAGCTTCAGGGTCGCTTCGCCGAGAAGATCCGGGAGCTCGACGCCGCCAAGAACTCCAACTCCACTCTGGAACTGAAATTGGAGGCGCTCGGCAAGGCGCTGAACAGCGCTAAGGAGCAGGAGGCGGCTTTACGGAAGGAGGTCGACGGCAACGAGGAGCTGCTGAGGCGCGCCGCCGTTTCCCAGAACACCTTCAGGGACACAGTGGAGCGGTGGACCGAGGGCCTCGTCGACATCGCCGCCACCATCGACAAGGAGCTGACGCTGCTGGGGATCGAGGGCCACCAGTCCCTCACCGACGAGGACGTCGCGCCCAGCGCCAAGCTCACTTCCTTCTTCCAGGGGGTGGTGCAGGCGCTCCAGCACCTCCGAACGTCGCTCCCGAAGGAGCGGGCCGACGAGATGCGGGAGGCCATCTCCGGGGCCCTCGAGAGGGTGCTGGTGAAGATCGTTTTCCGCAATCCCGACATCAGGCTTACCAACGTCCTCAGGCCCTTGCCGGAGAACGCAGACCGGACGGGGATCCGGGCCCTCATCGCCCCTATCGTCGAGAAGGCGGCCCGGGTCAAGAGGATCGAGGGCGACCGCGTAGATTAGGCCGCCTGCCCCTTTCTTTTATCTCCCTTTCCCTGCCGCTGTTAAATATGCCACGGAAACGGCTGGTTAGGGCAGTGGTAAGGCGTTTTGTAATATAACTTTTCATCTTAGGCTATGCATCGCACTGTCATCCCCTCTACTCGACCGGCGCCTTGTTTGTTTCCGCCCTACGCTTTCGGGGACTTGCCGGCGTAGGCCTCCGCCTCGCCACGGGTGCCGAGTGCGGGACGTCAGCGACCCGCTGGCGGGGCTGCCACCGGCAAGAAACCTCGCCGCGGCTGGTTGCCGCTCACTCAGATTGTTGAGCAGGCTCGAGGCAAAGTAAACGGTGCGACTGCGGTCGCAGCACGCTTAGGGTGCCGGGCGAGCTCGAAACAAAGTGAGGACGCTACTCGGGGTGTAGCACACTCGAGTCGTTGAGCGGACTCGAAACGAAACGAGGGAGCAACCAGTCTCGTGCCGGTCCTTCCGCGCTCAGGCCTCTCAACCCAGGCTCGGTCGTTCGAGGGAGATAACTCTTAAAAATTAAAGGAGCAATTGCTCGAGCTCCGGCAACTTATCTTTTCTTATCGCTTGCCGCCCGGTGGGGTAAAACCTCCTTGGGCAGCATCCAGCCCATCCTGGGGGTAAGCAAGGCGCAGGGCCTCACGACCTTCCGGAGCTAGGCGTAGCTATGCTTGGGGATCCGCGCCCCTCTCTGCGCCAAGGATCACATGCAACTGCGGCAAGACTCGGGCAGAGAGGATAGTTGGCGGAACGGGTTCCGGCAACCGCGCTGGCGAGATTCCTCCCACGGTCGGCGTCAACTCGTTCGGCACCCCGGCGGACGAGGCGCGCCGGGGAACGAGGTCGCCTTTCTCGTGACTTCTGGCGCTAACTTCTGCGGCTACGGGAGCGGCGCAGAGTTCGCTGGAGGCGAATCATTCGCCCAGCGGCCAGAAGGCGGGCCTCCTCAAGGAGCAGCTGCTTCTTGCCCAGTCTCTGCGCGAGTGGATACTCGAGGAGGGCCGCGCACGAGCCCGTGGGAAGGAATGCCAAAGCTCGTCGGGAACCCCCGCTTCAACTGGACAGATCCTCGGATCCGCAGGAGCGGACTGTTCCTCGGCGTTCAGATTGCTGGTCTGCTCGCCGGAGCAAGGCTCACCGGGGACACCTGCTTCGACTGGACGGATCCTGGGATCCGCAGGAGCGGGCTGTCCCTCGGCGTCGGCCCCCTACCTGGCGCGCCAAAGATGTCGGGGCGGACGGGCGTCCCCCCGCGAGCACCTATGGGGCCGGAGCCCCTTTCGTTGTCCGGCGAGGGGGGCGGAGGGAGCACAGAGAGCAGATCGAGACGGGCACACGAGCGGTTTACCCAGGTTCGGGCCGCGATGGACGCGTAAAACCCTACTCCTGCTTGGTTGTATTGAACTGGGGAGCTCGGGAGCTTGGAGAGCTAGCTGCACCGAGCGTATGGCTGTCTGGATGCCGTATCTCCGAACCCCCGGAGTCTTTCCGGAACCGAACCCCCCCTACGTTGCACACGGGCCTCCTTTTATAGCGCAAAGGGGTCACCGACAGGTGTCAACGTAAGAGAAAGGGGTAAAAGTGTAAAAGGGGTGGTAGCTGTAATAGTGTGGGAACGGTGGTGCTACAGTGCGTCACAGTGTTATCATACCTACTTCTGACAGTAGGGGACAAGGGCATTAAATGCCCGTCACGGTCGCCCGGACAGCACCGAGGTGGACCGTTAGGTGCGCCACCGTTCGCCACGATGGCGGCTGCATGCCACCGCATGCCCCAGGCTGCGCGGCGCCTCGCCACGTGCCCTCGGGGGGAAGCCCCAGAGCGACGCGTGGGCGGGCGAGCTGGAGCGCAGTCTTGAGGTGGCGATCTTGCCGCGGCAAGTGGCTTGCCGCGGGGGTCGCCTTCCTGTGCCTGATAGCGTGCCAGCTATCAGGCCTTGCCGGGGCGCTTGGCGCGCCACGACGGGCTTCTCTTGTGGTGCCTGGGTTCGGCCTTCCCGACAAGCTCCTCTTGTCGGGGGCTCGATCTTCTGTCTCGTATACTTTGCTCTTGGATGGCCTTGCATGGGCCCAGTCGTCCCGGCAAGCTCCTCTTGCCGGGGTCTTGCCTTCTTGGCCCGGCAAGCTCCTCTTGCCGGGGGCCTTGTCTTCTTGGCCCGGCAAGCTCCTCTTGCCGAGGGCCTTGTCTTGAATGCTTGATCTTCTCTTGGCGCTTCCGGGGCGGGCCTTGCCGCAGGGTGCTACGACTGCCCGTGCACAAGTCTGGGGTACTAAGGTACCCCTACTTTAGTACACCGACAGACGAGCTAGTCAAGTAGAGGCATACTAGGGACACTCTGTTTGTGTATGTATTCACACATGTACTAAGTTTCCGGTTAATACAATTCTAGCATGAATAATAAACATTTATCATGATATAAGGAAATATAAATAACAACTTTATTATTGCCTCTAGGGCATATTTCCTTCAGTCTCCCACTTGCACTAGAGTCAATAATCTAGATACATAGTGATGATTCTAACACCCATATGGAGTCTTGGTGCTGATCATGTTTTGCTCATGAGAGAGGCTTAGTCAACGGGTCTGCAACATTCAGATCCGTATGTATCTTGCAAATCTCTATATCTCCTTCCTTGACTTGATCGCGGATGGAATTGAAGCGTCTCTTGATGTGCTTGGTTCTCTTGTGAAATCTGGATCCTTTGCCAAGGCAATTGCACAAGTGTTGTCACAAAAGATTTTCATTGGACCCGATGCACTAAGTATGACACCTAGATCGGATATGAACTCCTTCATCCAGACTCCTTCATTCGCTGCTTCGGAAGTAGCTATGTACTCCGCTTCACACGTAGATCCCGCCACGACGCTCTGTTTGGAATTGTACCAACTTACAGCTCCTCCATTCAATATAAACATGTATCCGGTTTGTGACTTAGAGTCATTCAGATCAGTGTCAAAGATTGCATCGACGTAACCATTTACGATGAGCTCTTTGTCACCTCCATAAACGAGAAACATATCCTTAGTCATTTTCAGGTATTTCGGGATGTTCTTGACCGTTGTCCAGTGATCCACTCCTGGATTACTTTGGTACCTCCCTGCTAAACTAATAGCAAGGCACACATCAGGTCTGGTACACAATATTGCATACATGATAGAACCTATGGCTAAAGCATAGGGAATGAATTTCATTTTCTCTCTATCTTCTGCAGTGGTCGGGCATTGAGTGTGACTCAACTTCACACCTTGTAACATAGGCAAGAACCCTTTCTTTGCTTGATCCATTTTGAACTTCTTCAAAACTTTATCAAGGTATATGCTTTACGAAAGTCCAATTAAGCATCTTGATCTATCTCCATAGATCTTGATGCCCAATATATAAGCAGCTTCACCGAGGTATTTCATTGAAAAATTTGTATTCAAGTATCCTTTTATGATATTCAGAAATTCAGAATCATTTCTGATCAACAATATGCCATCCACATATAATACCAGAAATGCTACAGAGCTCCCACTCACTTTCTTGTAAATATAGGCTTCTCCAAAAGTCTGTATAAAACCATATGCTTTGATCACACTATCAAAGTGTATATTCCAACTCCGAGAGGCTTGCACCAGTCCATAAATGGATCTCTGGAGCTTGCACACTTTGTTAGCACCTTTTGGATCGACAAAACCTTCTGGTTGCATCATATACAACTCTTCTTTAAGATATCCATTAAGGAATGCAGTTTTGACATCCATTTGCCAAATTTCATAATCATACAATACGGCAATTGCTAACATGATTCAGACAGACTTAAGCATCGCTAAAGGTGAGAAGGTCTCATCGTAGTCAACTCCTACATGGATCCCATCTCAGATTTGTAGACAGTAACATTACCGTCAGCGTCAGTCTTCTTCTTGAAGATCCATTTATTCTCTATGGCTTGCCGATCATCGAGCAAGTCAACCAAAGTCCATACTTTGTTCTCATACATGGATCCCATCTCAGATTTCATGGCCTCAAGCCATTCGCGGAATCTGGGCTCATCATCACTTCCTCATAGTTCATAGGTTCGTCATGGTCAAGTAACATGACCTCCAGGACAGGATTGCCGTACCACTCTGGTGCGGATCTTACTCTGGTTGACCTACGAGGTTCGGTAGTAACTTGATCTGAAGTTTCATGATCATCATCATTAGCTTCCTCACTAATTGGTGTAGGAATCACTGGAACTGATTTCTGTGATGAACTACTTTCCAATAAGGGAGCAGGTACAATTACCTCATCATGTTCTACTTTCCTCCCACTCACTTCTTTCGAGAGAAACTCCTTCTCTAGAAAGGATCCATTCTTAGCAACAAATATCTTGCCTACGGATCTGTGATAGAAGGTGTACCCAACAGTCTCCTTTAGGTATCCTATGAAGACACATTTCTCCAATTTGGGTTCGAGCTTATCAGGTTGAAGTTTTTTCACATAAGCATCGCAGCCCCAAACTTTAAGAAACGACAATTTGGGTTTCTTGCCAAACCACAGTTCATATGGTGTCATCTCAACGGATTTAGATGGTGCCCTATTTAACGTGAATGCAGCCGTCTCTAAAGCATAACCCCAAAATGATAGCGGTAAATCAGTAAGAGACATCATAGATTGCACCATATCTAATAAAGTGCGGTTACGACATTCGGACACACCATTACGCTGTGGTGTTCCGAGTGGCGTGAGTTGCGAAACTATTCCGCATTGTTTCGAATGAAGCCCAAACTCGTAACTCAAATATTCACCTCCACGATCAGATCGTAGAAACTTTATTCTCTTGTTACGATTATTTTCCACTTCACTCTGAAATTCTTTGAACTTTTCAAATGTTTCAGACTTATGTTTCATCAAGTAGATATACCCATATCTGCTCAAATCATCTGTGAAGGTCAGAAAATAATGATACCCGCGCGAGCCTCAACACTCATCGGACCGCATACATCAGTATGTATTATTTCCAACAAGCCTGTTGCTTGCTCCATTGTTCCGGAGAATGGACTTTTAGTCATCTTGCCCATGAGGCATGGTTCGCAAGCATCAAGTGATTCATAATCAAGTGATTCCAAAAGCCCATCAACATGGAGTTTCTTCATGCGTGTTACTCCAATATGACCTAAACGGCAGTGCCACAAATAGGTTGCACTATCATATTAAACTTATATCTTTTGTCTTCAATACTATGAATATGTGTATCACTACTATCGAGATTCGGTAAAAATAGACTACTCGTCAAGGGTGCATGACCATAAAAGATAGTACTCGTATAAATAGAACAACCATTATTCTCTGATTTAAATGAATAATCGTCTCGCATCAAACAAGATCCATATATAATGTCGATGCTTAACGATGGCACCAAATAAAAATTATTCAGGCCTAAAACTAATCCCACGCGCATCGACTTTGGAACCATTTCCCACGCGCATCGTCACCTCGTCCTTAGCCAATCTTCGCCTAATCTGTAGCCCCTGTTTTGAGTTGCAAATATGAGCAACAGAACCAGTATAAAATACCCAGGCGCTACTACGAGCATTAGTAAGGTACACATCAATATCATGTATATCAAATATACCTTTCACTTTGCCATCTTTCTTATCCGTGAAATACTTGGGGAAGTTCCGCTTCCAGTGACCAGTCCCTTTGTAGTAGAAGCACTCAATCTTAGGCTTAGGTCTAGACTTCGGCTTCTTCACTTGGGCAGCAACTTGCTTGCCATTCTCCTTAAAGTTCCCCTTCTTCCCTTTACCCTTTTTCTTGAAACTAGTGGTCTTGTTGACCATCAACACTTGATGCTCCTTCTTGATTTCTACCTCCGCAGCCTTTAGCATTGCGAAGAGCTCGGGAATTGTCTTATCCATCCCTTGCATATTATTGTTCATCACGAAGCTCTTGTAGCTTGTGGCAGTGATTGAAGAACTCTGTAAATGACACTATCATCAGGAAGATTAACTCCCAGTTGAGTCAAGTGGTTGTGGTATGAAGACATTCTGAGTATATATTCACTGACAGAACTATTCTCTTCCATTTTGCAGCTGTAGAACTTATTGGAGACTTCATATCTCTCAATCCGTGCATTTGCTAGAAATATTAACTTCAACTCCTGGAACATCTCATATGCTCCATGACGTTCAAAACGTCGTTGAAGTCCCGGTTCTAAGACGTAAAGCATGGCACACTGAACTATTGAGTAGTTATCAGCTTTGCTCTGCCAGGCGTTCATAACGTCCACCGTTGCTCCTGCAGCGAGTCTTGCACCTAGCGGTGCTTCCAGGACGTAATTCTTCTGTGCAGCAATGAGGATAATCCTCAAGTTATGGACCGAGTCCATGTATTTTCTACCATCATCTTTCAACTTAGCTTTCACTAGGAATGCATTAAAATTCAAAGGAACAGTAGCACGAGCCATTAATCTACAACAACATAGACATGCATAATACTATCAGGTACTAAGTTCATGATAAATTAAAGTTCAATTAATCATATTACTTAAGAACTCCCACTTAGATAGACATCCCTCTAATCATCTAAGTGATCATGTGATCCATATCAACTAAACCATGTCCGATCATCACGTGAGATGGAGTAGTTTTCAATGGTGAACATCACTATGTTGATCATATCTACTATATGGTTCACGCTCGACCTTTCGGTCTCAGTGTTCCGAGGCCATATCTGCATATGATAGGCTCGTCAAGTTAACACGAGTATTCTGCGTGTGCAAAACTGGCTTGCACCCGTTGTATGTGAACGTACAGCTTATCACACCCAATCATCACGTGGTGTCTCGGCACGATGAACTGTAGCAACGGTGCATACTCAGGGAGAACACTTATACCTTGAAATTTAGTGAGAGATCATCTTATAATGCTACCGTTGTACTAAGCAAAATAAGATGCATAAAGGATAAACATCACATGCAATCAAATAAGTGATATGACATGGCCATCATCATCTTGTGCCTTTGATCTCCATCTCCAAAGCACCGTCATGATCACCATCATCACCGGCTTGACACCTTGATCTCCATTAAAGCATCGTTGTCGTCTCGCCAATTATCGCTTCTACGACTATCGCTACCGCTTAGTGATAAAGTAAAGCAATTACATGGTGATTGCATTTCATACAATAAAGCAACAGCCGTATGGCTCCTGCCAGTTGCCGATAATTGTTACAAAACATGATCATCTCATACAACAATTTATATATCATCACGTCTTGACCATATCACATCACAGCAAGCCCTGCAAAAACAAGTTAGACGTCCTCTACTTTGTTGTTGCAAGTTTTACGTGGCTGCTACGGGCTTCTAGCAAGAACCGTTCTTACCTACGCATCAAAACTACAATGATTTTTCGTCAAGTGTGTTGTTTTAACCTTCAACAAGGACCGGGCATAGTCAAACTCGATCCAACTAAAGTTGGAGAAACAGACACCCACTAGCCACATGTGTGCGAAGCATGTCGGTAGAACCAGTCTCATCAACGCGGTCATGTAATGTCGACCTGGGCCACTTCATCCAACAATACCGCCGAATCAAAGTAAGACATGTTGGTAATAAGTATGACTATTATCGCCCACAACTCATTGTGTTCTACTCATGCATATAACATCTACGCATACACCTGGCTCGGATGCCATTGTTGGGGAACGTAGTATTTCAAAAAAAATTCCTACGATCACGCAAGATCTATCTAGGAGAAGCATAGGAACGAGTGAGGAGAGTGTGTCCACGTACCCTCGTAGACCGAAAGCGAAAGCGTTTAGTAACGTTGTTGATGTAGTCGAACGTCTTCGCGATCCAACTGATCCAAGTACCGAACGTACGGCACCTCCGCGATCTGCACACGTTCAGCTCGGTGATGTCCCTCGAACTCTTGATCCAGTTGAGGCCAAGGGAGAGTTCTATCAGCACGACGGCGTGGTGATGGTGATGATGAAGTTACCAGCGCAGGGCTTTGCCTAAGCACTACGACGATATGACCGAGGTGTGTAACTATGGAGGGGGGCACCGCACACGGCTAAAAGATCAACTTGTGTGTCTATGGGGTGCCCCCTGGCCACGTATATTAAGGAGGGGAAGGAAGAGGTGGCCGTCCCTAGGGGCGTGCCAGGTGTGGGGAATCCTACTAGGACTCCCCGGTCCAAGTAGGATTCCCCTCCTCTTTCCTATTCCTAGTAGGAGAAGGAGGGAAGGAGGAGGAGGAGAGAAGGAAAGGGCCCCCCCAACCCTAGTACAATTCAGTTTGGGCTAGGGGGAGCCACCTTGGCTGGCCTCCTCTCTTCCACCACTAGGCCCATGAGGCCCATTAACTTCTCGGGGGGGGGGGGGGGGGGGTCCGGTAACCCCCGATACTCCGAAACTTATCCGAAATGACCCGAAATATTTCGGTGTCCGAATGTAACCTTCCAATATATGAATCTTTATGTCTCGACCATTTAGAGACTTCTCATCATGTCCGTGATCTCATCCGGGACTCCGAACAACCTTCGGTCATCAAATCACATAACTCATAATACAAATCATTATCGAATGTTAAGCGTGCGGACTCTACGGGTTCGAGAACTATGTAGACATGACTGAGACACATCTCCGGTCAATAACCAATAGCGGAACCTAGATGCTCATATTGGCTCCTACATATTCTACAAAGATCTTTATCGGTCAAACCGCATAACAACATACTTTGTTCCCTTTGTCATCTGTATGTTACTTGCCCGAGATTCGATCATCGGTATCATCATACCTAGTTCAATCTCGTTACTGGCAAGTCTCTTTACTCGTTCCATAATGCATCATCCCATAACTACTTCATTAGTCACATTGCTTACAAGGCTTATGTGATGAGCATTACCGAGAGGGCCCAGAGATACCTCTCCGACATTCGGAGTGACAAATCCTAATCTCGATCTATGCCAACTCAATAAACACCATCGGAGACACCTGTAGAGCATCTTTATAATCACCCAGTTACGTTGTGACGTTTGATAGCACATTAAGTGTTCCTCCGGTATTCGGGAGTTGCATAATCTCATAGTCATAGGAACATGTATAAGTCATGAAGAAAGCAATAACAATAAACTAAACGATCATAGTGCTAAGCTAAGGGATGGGTCTTGTCCATCACATCATTCTCTAATGATGTGATCTCGTTCATCAAATGATAATACATGTCTATGGCTAGGAAACTTAACCATCTTTGATTAACGAACTAGTCAAGTAGAGGCATACTAGGGACACTTTGTTTGTCTATGTATTCACACATGTACTAAGTTTCCGGTTAATACAATTCTAGCATTGATAATAAACATTTATCATGATATAAGGGAATATAAATAACAACTTTATTATTGCCTCTAGGGCATATTTCCTTCACGCACCACCCCACGCCACAGCACGACGTCATCGCCGAGCGGCCGCGCCCCGCGTCGCAACCCACAACAGGAGGAGGAAGAGGAGTCCCCGCCGCCACCAACACCGGCTGTGCTTTTCCCGGCGTTGCCTCCGGGCGGCGGGGAGGGAGGGGAGACTGGGGGTGGTGGCTCAAGAGGGCGGCTAGGGTTCGCGCGGCCTCTCGCGGAAGAGGCGCGGGGTGAACGAGCTCCTCAGTTTCATTTGGAATGTGAGTCCATTCCCTATCACTCATTTTGTTAGGGATTACCAGAAAAATAGATCATTTTTCAAAGATAACTCAAGTTGATGCAAACTTCATGAGGAACTTACAAAAATTAAACTATAGATTACATATTGTTTTGTCCCCCATGAATAAGAAGAATAATAATGGCATGTGAAATTAAAAACCGCCTTTGTCGGTTTGGGGTTTGTATGCTTGTGTTAGGATATCACCTCATCAATCTGCATATTTTCTGTATCTTCCATGATGCCTTGTTCTTCTATTGCCTTTGTTGACTCGGTGTTCATATCCTCATCTTTGGTTATCATGCATTCAATCTGCATATTTTGTGTATGCTCGTCCTTCGCTCCTTTGTCGATGTTTTCCTGAAAATCAAAGCATATATTATTATCACGCCATACACATTCAGCCCCTATGTTTTGTTAGCTTGAAAATCGATCTTATATGTTCACAACTGTATGAACAACAGTTTCTGCCCCTTTGGAACTGAGAATTGAACGATCCATATGCAGCTTGATGAGGAATGTAGGTGAGGTCAGTACAATGCTCATTTGACAAGGATTCATGGAAGGACGTCAGGTTTAGGTCAGGTACGGACAACAAGGATCATGTTAGCATATGGTCATGCCATAAGTCACCAGTTCCTACATTTTCCTTGTTTTCCATAATTTCATTCAATCAAAACAATTGATGGATCACATGAACAGGTTGACAAAGGAGCATGCATTTGCGGAGCAGTTCGCCCGTGCTGACGTCGTCGGGTGAGTAGTGTGTGGTGATGGCGCAGTGCAGTCTGGGCGGAGGCGTCTTCTAGCCTAACGAAGCCTTGGTGGCAGCGGCGTGTAAAAGCCTTTTGAATTTCAGATCAGAGAAGAACATGCATCTATGTCGGTGAGGAGCTCCTCGTCGCGGCCGTGGCAGTGCGCCTGTGCGGCTGCACCTGTGTTGGGGAACAGCGCATCATCGCGGCTGTCGTCGTGTGCCTCGGCGAGCTCGTCGTCGCGGCCGTCGTCGTGTGTCGTCGCGGCCGTCATCGTGTGCCTCGGCGGCTGCGCAGGGTAGTGATGGGGCATGTAATCTGGACGCCGGGCCTGGATTGATTCCTGCTAAGTTAGCTTATTTGTTTCCGTATATCACTCCCGTGTAAATTGGACCTGGGTTACCTTTTTTTAGGAAAGGGCATGGGGTTATCTGTAGATTTACCTGTAGACTTGTGCGGGCTTACGTTTGTACGGGCAGAGTTTTCGTTCGCTCTCATCATGTTCTCTTGTTTAATAGTAGTGTAGATAGTACTACAAAGACAGACGGTCATACATGTATACATACACTCGCTTTTATAAACACAGGCACGCACATCTTACCCCTATACGCATTCGTAGTCGACGGTCCGCGAACCCAGCCGATATAATCTGTGGGGTCATCGGTAAATTTTAAGATAATTTCTTTCATAGTGCATAATACATGTACAGTAATTTTACGATGTTTTCTCTAAAAGTTGTGGGGTCAATTGACCCCACAGAATATATGTACAATCGTCATTGGTCTTCTCTTATTAAATGCACATGGCCGAAAGACCTAAAATAAATTCAGAATAACGCAAGTAAAGGTATAAGTTTGGAGCTTAAACTCTGATGGAATGTGAATATCATTGTCCTCGTAACCACCTAACACGGGTTGGTTCACAAATAGCTTTCAGAGTTGCACAACATGTTTGCCATGCACCACAGCCCTAGCTCACCATATCGATCCTTGGAGACTTACATAAAGAATCTCTATTATAAAACTGAAGTCTGCGGTTGTGATGGTCTATTGGTACCTAGTAGTTTTGTTCATTTCGCCTTCACCCCTCCTTGCACAATCTAGGTAAAATAGTTACAACAGATTAGTTGGCAGCTTTTGATTAGATGGAAGGGTGGCCACCCTATTTAGGGGGTAAAGATTGATAAGAGCAAGATAGGTATGTACGCAAGTCAATTTTCGTAACTATTTTTCGTAGGTGTAGGATTTTCGACCTTCTCATCTCATCGATTCATTTTCACCCTCCCTCTCCCTCGTATGTTTTGCTCCGCTCCTTTTCTAGTTTATTTGCCTCGTATTATTATTTTTCCATGTATGCGCTTCCCTCTTTCCTGAAGCATTTTCTTCAATTCCCCATTTTCTCCGCATTACCATGTGAGCGGCCAAAAGCTAGGGTTAGGGTGTCGCCGCCACGTCCCTCCAACCGCCATCCGAGCTCGGTGCCAGCTACCAAATGTGTTGTGCTCCATCCACCCTCGTGGCCATCCGCCTCGCCATCATCGCCTGGACTCACTACCCTATCGCATGGCGCCTCCGCGTCGCGCTCCTCAACAAGGCGGCGGATGGTGCACTTCATGCCGTCAGAGTTGGCCATGTGCTCTGCCTCTACACCTCCGACCCTTCTACTTTGCAATGACGTGCGATAAGCTATTGCGCCACACCAACGGCCAGACTGCTCCTTATTACCAATGTTGTAGTTTCCTAGTGCGTCGTCTACGACGGCGATGGTGGGGAGCACGAGGCCATGAAGCTTAGGGGTAGTTCGAATTGGCCTAGGCCAATGCCCAGACTTGCTCTTGTCACTTATGATTCCATTTTCCAGTGTGCAACCCATGGAAAGGCATTAGTTTTTTTGCGGGAATGGAAAGGCCTTGTTATGAATTAAAAGGATTGGATTGTTGCCAATACCTTGTTTGAGGGCATAGTTAGTTCAGGTCATGTCATCCTGGGATACTGTCTTTGGCACATGGGCACCAAATCTAGAGCCAATATTTGCCCCTAAATACATGTGTGGTGTTTCTTTGGGAGTTGATATCTATAACTCAAGCGTGATTAGGATCTTATTGTAGGTTTGCAGAGAGGAAGTTGGATGAGTTTGCATTTGTTCGCAACTAGTTGAAGGTGTAATATGCACCTCTGTTTGAGAATCTTTTGGATAGCAAGGAGGAAGTGGAAGCCGGGTGCAAGGGAGCCCTCTACTGAATAACATGTATGATTTCATTATGTAATGATATCTGTATTTTATAATTTATTTATTGTGACGAATTGACGACACATGACATAATGTAACCTAGAGATATATCTATTATTGTCGTCTTCACCCAGTTTTTGTTTTGGTTCCTTGAAAAATCATGTTAATCGGGATACTAATATCATTTATGCAAGAGTCATGTTTGGAGATTAAAGAAATGGCTTTGAGGATGGAAAACCTTATTCCTTGTAAAACATAAGTGGTTTTTTAAGGAACACAACGCATTCCATAATATATTAAAACGCTGGACATATCGCCAGCATCTGATACAAACTTGGGAAATTGGCCTAGCCAATTTTCAGAACAGCCAGCTTCCATACAAACACCCTGTGCTGTTAAAGTGTGAGCCGCTACATTACATTCCCGTTTACAGTGTACTGTGGAAACATCACTTAAGCCCACATGTAGGAGAAATTTAACCTCTTTAAACAATGTGCCCAAAGTTGATAGGTCATATTCATCACTAAGCAAAGCTTGCATCAACACCATGCAGTCTGTTTCAAACATCACTTTTTGGTAGCCCATTTGAATAGCAGCATGCACAGCTTGTTGAAAAGCTAAGAGTTCAGCATGTAATGGTTCTGAAACATACTCGAGGTTACCTGCTCCTGCTGCCAACAACACGCCTTGGCCATTCCTAAGTGTGAAGCCCCATCCACCTGATTTGGTTGCTTCAATGAAGGCCCCATCAGTATTTATTTTCAGGATTCCTGATGGCGGCGCCTTCCACTTTTGGTCTGCTTCCTTTGCTTGGTGGTTGCTCGCCTTTTTACCTTCAAGCAATATGACAAATGATAATCAATAGAGGAAACTATGTCTGATATATTTCTCATCATATCCCCATTATTTACTTTGTTCCGTTCGTGCCACCATAACCATAAAAGAAGGCACACTTTCAGACACTCCTCCAGTTTTAGTATCTAACACCATTTTTGAATCAGAGCATAGGTGAAGTTTTAGTCTAACATGTTCCAGTAAAGATATTCTCCATAATGCCTTGACTCTTTTGCATTTAAGAAAAATATGCCCTCCATCTTCATCTAATCTAAAACACATGGGGCATCTAGTATCCACGGGAATACCTTTTCTTTTAAGCTTCATTCGCACTGGGAGACTATTTGTGGCCAACCTCCATAGAAAATGCAGTACTTTATTTGGAAGAGGGAGCGCCCAAAGTTTCTTCCATTTGAAATTTGACATCTCCTCCTCTGCATTAGAAGATGATGTTAGTCCGGAGGATGATTCTCTGGCTGCATTGTCAATTGCCACCTTATATGCAGATTTAATAGAAAATAGGCCTTTTTTATCAAAATGCCATGCAAGGAAATCACCTGTATCGTCTTGGAGAGGAATCTGAAGAATAACCTTTCCATCCTTGGCCCAGAAGGTTTGCCGAATCAGATCTTCATCCCACTGATTTGTTATGGGGTTAATTAGTTCAGACACCTTGGAGAGCAAGTTGTTTCCCTTTGGTGATATTATTCACCTTGTACTACCTCTCGGGATCCAAGGGTCACACCAGATTTTAATGTCTCCTCCGTTCCCAACCCGCCATATTATCCCCTTTTTCAATAATTGGACTCCCTTCAGAATACTTCGCCATGCATAGGATATGCCTGCACTTGGAGTTGCTTGCAAAAGCGAACCATTAGGGAAGTATCGTGCTGCTAGCACTCGTGAACAAAGTGAGGAGGGGTTCTGAATGATGCGCCATGCTTGCTTGGCCAGCATGGCAAGGTTACAAAAATGTAAGTTCCTAAAACCTAAACCTCCATCCTTCTTTGGTTTTGTCATTTTGTCCCAGCTTACCCAATGAATTTTATTTTCTTTGTCCATCTGGCTCCACCAGTAATGATTGATCATAGAGCTTAAGTCCTCACAAAATGATTTTGTGAGATCAAAACATGCCATGGCGTAAACTGGTATTGCTTGAGCAACTGCTTTAATCAATATCTCCTTTCCTGATTTTGATAAAAGTTTCTCATTTCCTCCCTGGATTTTCTTCCAGACTCTCTCCCTTATAAAGTTGAAGGTCTTTGTTTTGTTCTTGCCTATGTATACTGGTAGACCTAAGTATCTGCCTGAAAAACCTTCAATATTGATACCTAAGATCCTCTTCATCTCATTTATTTTTCTTTCCTCGGTTTTCTTGCTGAACATTATTGCTGATTTTTCCTTATTGATCATCTGTCCTGAGCATGCTTCGTAAATATGCAAGATTCTGTTCACTTCCTGGGCTGCATTGGCATTTGCCTCCATTAAGAATAACGAATCATCTGCAAATAATAAGTGGCTGACACTTGGGGCTTGCCTACAGATTTTAATCCCTTTCAATCTTTGATTTGCTTCTGCTTTATGTAACATGGCTGAGAACCCTTTAGCACATATGAGGAACATGTATGGAGATAGTGGGTCTCCCTGTCGTAATCCCCTCTGCGGTACAAACACTTCTGTGACATCTCTATTGACCTTCACTTGATATTTTACTGTTGCAATGCACTTCATCACTAGCTTAACCCAGCTCCTGTTAAATCCCATTTGGATCATCGTATCATTTAAGAATTTCCATTCTACCCTATCATATGCTTTACTCATATCCAACTTGAGTGCCGCATAGCATGTGCCTCCCTTTCCTCTTCTACGAGGAAAATGTGAAAGTTCATACGCCAATAGGATATTGTCTGAGATCATGCGCCCCGTCACAAATGCACTTTGATTCAAGGATATGATGTCAGGTAGAATGGTTTTTAGTCTACGTGTTATCACCTTGGAGACCACCTTGTAAAGTAGATTGTAGAGACCTATTGGTCTCAAATCATTCAATTTTCTGGCTTTGCTGTTTTTGGGATTAAGACAATCATCGTATTGTTCCAGCCTTCTGGCATTTCGCCACAATTCAGGACATTGAGCACCTCCGACGTTATTTGATCCCCTACAGTTTGCCAAAACTTTTTGAAAAAGATTGCTAGCATCCCATCAGGACCAGGAGCTTTCAAATCTCCAATGCTAAATAAGGCCTCCCGGATCTCATCCTCTGTGTATTCAGCGCAAAGGACTCTGTTCATGCCTTCATTTACCTTTGGATTTATTGCTTGCAAAATGGCCTCATTTTCCTTCCCGGCTGTGGATGAGAAGAGACTATAAAAGTAGCCAGCAATGTGATTTTTCAGTTGCTCCTCTCCCTCTATCCAACTACCATCTTCCTTCTTCAGCTTTCGAATTGTGTTTTTGCGTTTTCCTTCTGATGCAAAAGCATGGAAGAAAGCATTATTCTTATCTCCTGATTCAAGCCATTTGACATGAGCTCGTTGCTTCCAAAAAATATCCCTTTGATGTTCTAATCTGTCCAGCTTTTCCTTCAAAAAAAGTTCTCTTGAGACATTAACCTGGTTGATCTCTTTCCTCCTTACTTCCTCTAATTCTCTTTTGAGTTGTTTTATCCTCTTTTCTAGATCGCCTAAGACGTTTGTGTCCCACTTTTTTAGGTCACGAGCTACTGCATGCAACTTGTCGGCTGCTTTATTTACTCCTCGCGCTGCAGCAGTAGCCCATGCATTGTTCACCATTGCCTCGCAATCCTCCTCTTGCAACCATTTGGCTTCAAATCTAAAAGCTTTGGCATACCCTCTTGTATTGTGTCTATGATTTGTACTCTCCATCGATATAGTTACAGGACGGTGATCTGAATGTCTTGGATCCTCATTTACGACTTTGTAGTTTGGGAATCGATTGCACCAGCTACGATTCCCTGTTGCCCTGTCCAACCTTTCTTTTATGTATCGACTTGCTATATGGTTGTGGTTGCGCCATGTGAATTTATCACCTGAATAACCCAAGTCTCGCAGCCCACATTCAGCAAGTGCCAGCCTGAAACTCTCCATTGCTTTTTGTGATCTACTCGGACCTCCTCTCTTTTCATGGTTGTACATAATTTCTTTGAAGTCTCCAGCACATAACCAAGGAAGATTCATCTGTTGATTAAGAACACTTAAAAGTCTCCAGGTTGTGCGCTTTTTATCACTTGCAGGTTCACCGTAAATTCCTATGAACCGCCATTTGAAACCGTCCTTTTTCGTTTATTACCACATCTATATGGAGCCTTGAGAAATTTTGGAGCTCAACTCTCACTCCTTTCTTCCACAGTAGAGCTAGTCCACCACTCTTTCCTTCACAGTTCCTTATCAACATCTGGTCAATCCCTAACATTCGTTTAAATCTTTCCATCTTTTTGCTGTTCATCTTGGTTTCAGATAGGAAAAGCATGTCAGGGTCCACCTGCTTCTGGAGGTCCAGAAGCCCTCTCACTGTCAGGCCGTTCCCCAACCCCCGGCAGTTCCACACCGTGATTTTCATTTTGGTCCGCGGGACTGTTCTGACAGCCCCGCATTCAACTCAGCTTTGAGCTTTTCATTTGTGACTCTTTCTTGGTCCTCCCCATTCCTATCCTTCTCTGCATTATTAACACTTGCTTCAGCTCCATCTCCTGAGTCAATCTCCATCTTGTACTTTTTCAGTGTCTCCAGTTCCATTTCAAATTCTACATCAGTGGTTTTTGAACTTGAAGAATAGGAAAATATGAAGTTCCATACCTTTACACTTGGCACAAAGTTCATTTTCCATATGTTTATGAACAAATTTGTGATGGTTGAGCCGGTGTTCAGAAAATGCTACATTAAAAAACTAGCACCAGAACCAGGCCTGCAAGTAAGGAATGATGGACTATGGATATCCATATTCTTAGGTCTTAGTGTACCACTAGGCTGTATAGTATAGGACTGAGCTCTTCCACCTCCTATCCGGGAGCAACTGGGAGCGGCTAGCATAGAAAAACAGCCACGGGTAGAAAAATAGAAAAAAAACTATCTGAGCCATCAGTTCCAGAATGGGTGGTCCAGATTGTAGTGGATGGAAGTGACAGCACACGTGCCAGCTTCTTTGCACAAACCCCCCCCCCCCCCACTTGTACTCGTTTTCCTTTCAGAATCTGCTTCTTCCTTCGTCCGATAGCAGCAGCACAGCCCAAAATTCCCCAATCTAGCTTGACTGCCAGCCGCCTCCTGGATCAATCCTCTCGCTCATCGTCCTCCAGCTTGCCGACCGTGGCGGAGGTCCAGATCCGGTGCCTACCTTGGCGAGTACGGCCAGTAGAGGTGCCGTTTCAGCTCCTGGTCGTCTCTTCGCCGTCGGTGCTGCTCCGGCAGATCTCGCCCTGTTCCAAGCCCTGACCTTGTGCGAACAAGCACTTCAGGATACTCTGCTCCGGCGGTCAGAGGTCGACCTCGCCCCGTACTTCTTCCTACCCCAACCCGCCATTCTCCACACGTTGCGCCCTACTCCTGTGCGGCTAGCTTGGCCACCCACCGACGCCAGAGAAGAAATCTCGGGTCTTAAGGTATGGTATCTATTGAAGCTGCTGCCAATTTCAGATTTAATTCTAGAGCATTTTACTTAGAAAGTACTCCTTCGTTCAGATTTGACTACGACTGTCCATATCATGTGCATAATATTTTCATTTATAGTTAATTAGTTACTTGAGATCTTCCAGTGGAAAAAAGTACTCTCACTTTAAATTTGTGCAAGGAGCATCTGTTGGATTGTTGTTGAACACTATATAATTTTGTTTGTTTCACCAAGGTATCCTCTAGTAGGAGATTTAGAAACGTTTAGAAAATCTGAATCTTGAAATGATATGAATGGCTGCATTTAAAATTTTAAACATATGGATGTATAGTGTAGATGATATAATTTGATTGTGAGTAGCAGTAGCTTGGAAGCTTAAAACGTTTTTTGAGCCAAAGGCTATATTCAGCTAACCTGCTAGCGGCACAGTATGTTATACGTAGAGAGAGCTAAAGGAAATCGCCCAGGACAGAAAATCCATTAATGCAACAGAATAGCTATATTGCTAGCATATATGCTCACAACTTTTCGATCAAGCTAAAAGTAAATCTTAGTTTAGTATGTACTCGCACTCTTTTGAGCCAATTTCAGTTTGTTGGGAGGGACCTTTCTTCAGTGTTCATTTTCCATAACAAGGAACAGAAATTCTGTCAACTTACCGGATACTGTACATGAGAACAAACTAATCTCACATACTACCTGTTAAAGTATCTGAATGTGAAGTGCTTGCTGGAACAAGACTGCAATGTATTACACACTTGCAAATATGTGACACTTCATTGATTTTAGGGAGTTCACTATCTATTTGGATTTTGACGTAGAACACAATTTCTGCTCTTGGTGTGATGGATAGATCGGAGCTCGTCGACTAGTGCTAAGCTCGGCCCCCGTTGTTCTGCTGTTGCATCTTGATCTGAAATGCAGGGAAGTAGTGCAACGTCGCCTTTAGGGCAGCCTACAGTTCCAATAATCACAAACTGTGTACCAACATTATCAGGTGAGACACACAATCCAAAAAGGCGTCATGAACTAATATTCTGTTAATCCCTTCTTTGATGTTTGCCGAAATTTTATTTGTAGCCGTGGAATCGGTCAACAGTGTTCAAAATCAAGATTTCAGTGATGCCACCTCATTTGCAGAGATTAATTCCCCAATGCTTCTCATTAATGATTCTAGTACACCGAAGAAGAAACAATCCTTCTCTCAAGAGGTACCCATACTGGGCACAACTTGTAATACTCGTTAAATGGCTTTGAATAAGGCCAATAGTAGCTGAATTTTGTCTGTTTTGAATATTATTTGTTGTGATAGAAAATGAGATCTCATAAGTGAATAGCATGTAGTTTTCACAAGTAAGTATGATATCACATTTTTCATGCAAGGTCAATGGTACTAAACTTGCAATTGATGTTGCAGGGTTCTTTGTACAAACCCCAGTGTGACGAGGAATTGAAGCCCAAAGTAGGAATGATATTTGATGACATTGGCTCGGTACTAGAATTTTATAGGACATATGCTCACAATGTCGGTTTCGGTGTACGTCTTGGACAACAAAGGGTCGTCGATAATGTGCTACAGTGGAAGCGCTTCTTGTGTGCGAAAGAAGGCTTTCATCCTGAGAAAGGTATGGTTGTTGTTGACCCTTTAAAGAAAAGGAGAAAGGTGAAATTGACAAGATGTGGATGTGAAGCCTATATATATATATATATATGTCACTCGGGAAAATGATGGGAAATACAGGATAGCTTCACTCACTGAATATCACAATCATCCTTTCGTGCCCCCTAGCCAGCAACACTTGATTAGATCTAATCGTCAAGTTAGTGAGAGGGTGAAGACAACACCACATGATTGCCAGAAAGCTAGCATTGGTACTGCCTTGGCATATAGGTTGCTTCATGTTAATGCAGGGGGTTTTCAGCATGTTGGGTGCACTCAGAAGGACCTACAGAATCACTACGGTGGATTGAAAAATAAAATAAGAAATTGTGACGCTCAAATGCTAGTGGACCAATTTGGTAGATTGAAGGCTCTCAATCCTGCTTTTTTCTTTGAGTATGAAGTTGACGAGGTCGGTACATTGACTCGTTTATTCTGGACAGATGCATCAAGTAGGAAAAACTATGGCCATTTCAATGACGTCGTGTCCTTTGATTCAACATACAGCACTAACCAATATGAGTACACGTTTGCGCCCTTCACTGGAGTAAACCATCATATGCAAAGTGTCTTTCTTGGGGCAGGGTTTGTGCTTCATGAGATAGAAGAATCCTATATTTGGTTGTTTAGGTCGTTTCTTAGAGCAATGGGTGGGATTGCACCTAGACTGATCATAGCTGATGAATGTGTTAGGATGAAGAACGCAATTGAGAAAACTCTGCCGAATACCGCACACCGATTGTGTATGTGGCACATTATGGAGAAGGTTTCAGGGAAGGTGCGGCCTGAATTGAGGAATGACCTTGCATTCTATGATAGGCTAAAATATTGTGTGTGGAATTCTGAAACACCTGCTGAATTTGAGGATAGATGGAAGTCTTTCATCATAGAGTTTCAATTGGAGGACCACGAGTGGTTCGCCAAAAGGTATCGGCTTCGTGCGACATGGATACCAGCTTATTTCATGCACATTCCCCTAGCTGGTCTACTTAGGACAACTTCAATTTCAGAGAGTGCAAATTCATTTTTTAAGCGTTTCATCTGTCGCAAGCTTACCTTTGTTGAGTTCTGGCTAAGGTTTGACACTGCTTTGAAATGTCAGAGGCAGAGTGAGCTGATAGCTGATAACACAAGCGAATACACAACAACTGAGTTGTTGACATCATGGGAAATAGAGAGGCAAGGCAGGGCGGTATTCACTCATGAGGTTTTTGAGTTGTTTCAGGCTGAAGTGCTTGCTGCCAGAGATGATTGTGATGTTCAGCAAACAGAAAACCATGAGGGAGTTAAAATCATGTTTGTCAGCGATCAATACAAGAAGATTAGAGAAGTATGTTATGACACAACATCCATGATTGCTAAATGTTCTTGTAAGCTTTTTGAGTCGAAGGGAATTGTGTGCCGCCATATAATTCGAGTATTGAGGGGTGCAAAAATAAATGAATTGCCAAGATTTTATATTCTGAAGCGATGGCACAAAAATTGCAAAAGGTATATTTCTTGTCATATATATGTGGAAATATTAATACTTGTCTACCTTGACCCACATGACGACGTGATATTTTTCTACTCCTAGGGACATTGTCTTGGATGGGGAAGGAAATGTGCTTGAGGAGAATTTAAGTGACCCGGTTGACATAGCTGTGAAAAGGAAAATAGTTGCCATCCGGAACAAGCTAGAAGATCTCATACGAAATTCGAAAGGCTGCATGGAAGGAATTGAATTCCTGCACACTAGTTTGTGTAGCCTTGAGTTGAGTTTAGCCCAACTTGTATCGGCCGTACCATGCAATACACGAGAAAATGAGGAGTCTTCTATTGGCAGTGTCATTCCAAAGCATGTTACCATCCTCACGCCTACTGATATCAGTGCAAGGGGCACATGCTCTAGAATAAAGGGCCATAGGGATGGTGTGAGGAGTGGATCTGGTGAGAACAAAAGAAGGCCTGGAATTCATCAAAAAGTCGCACGCAAATGCAACATTTGTAAGGAAGTGGTGCTCCATGATGCAAGAACATGCCCTAAGAAACAAGCGACACAACAATAGAGGTTTGTGTTTTTCTTGCTTTGAAGACTACCACTTTTTTGTTTGCTTTGACTGCTCACAACTAGGTGGATTGAAACAACGAGGCTTAGATAGATCATTTTACGGAATATGTGTAGGCCTTTTATCTTGACTCGCCTATGGTATCACTAGAGCAAGGATGTATGTGTGTGATTTAGTATCAGACCTTTTCCAAATGAGCCTATCTGGCATCTTGTTCATTTTATTTATTTTCCCGTGCTGCTGTAGTTTTCTTGTAATTACAAGGTAATATAATGCATGCCATATAATTCTTTGTTTACAGCTATTGAATTCGAATAATATTCTGCATCTACAGGACTCATAAAACTTCTTTTAAATTGCTCGATGACATTTTTTTGTCCTTGTCATTTATGTTTTTAAATAATCCTTGGAAATGCAATATGTTGATCGTAAGTTTGTACATTGTGCAAGCTTTCAGCCCGTGTGAATCTGGAGCCTATGTTCATATTTTCTCAAGGTATCATCAAAAATTGTGCATGCCCAGTTTGATTGAATCTAATTTTGCAAGGTATTTTACATGTCATGGCCTGCTGGAGTGTCCGAACAATAGCTGTTGAGCTCTTTTCAGTAAAATAAAGTTTGTGTTCATCTCTTTCTTAGGTCAGTTGTGGCAAATGGTGTATGAAGCTGGACATAACGATTTCCTCTCTTCTCAATATATGATGTTTGATATATGTTTCTAACAGACACATATTTATTTGGTGTGCTTAATTAACTAGGTGGATTGAACTGATGAAGTTTATATAGAGTCGCCTTCAGAAAAAGAAGTTTGTATAGTCTATGGAGGTTGTCATCTATTCCAGCAGATGAAGCTCGATTAGCAAGAGTCACTAAAATAGGAAGGCAAGATCATAGATCTTTTCTGTCATCCATCAATCCTTAATACTTGGTTTTCCTAGAAATGATCTATGTATGCCTCTTGTGTTGTGTTCTCATGTGTACTCGAGTACTCAAATGCTTGTTGAGATATAATGTACCATCAGTCCTTAATTTACGGTCTACCTGGGAATGTACTAAAAAAGATCTACGTATGCCTTTTGTGTTGTGTTCTCATGTACTCGAATACTCTGCTGAGCGGGCACTTCAGTCCTTTTTTTTCTCATGCACTCAGGCTGACATGTACGATTCATGTAGTTCTGCTTGATATGGGATAGTTTAATTTTCTCATCCGCTCAAATCTTTTTTATATATGTTTTTTTGTGACCAACATGTTCAACTCTCTTGAAAAATTAGGACTTAAATTTGCGTGGATCTCATGCAGCAAATATTTGCAAAGGTTTTATATCCAACTAAGAGTAGAGGGTAATTACCACTGTGCATATCTGAAAATAAACTGATTTTACAAATACCTGAGATTGTACTGCAAAAGAGTAGACATCAACGCTGCCGGCTTTGAAGAATAGTCATATTACCAAGGACCAAACGATTGGATATGAGGAAGTCGAGGTGGTTATTGCAAAAGTCATGTTTTTATATCTAACGAGTATCAGGGGGGTTTTCGTGAAATGTACATTAAGTGGCCTGAGGTGCCTCCACTAGAATCTGAGCCATACATGCCAGATCTGATGGACCAGATTCATTTTTTCTATTTTTGTACCACATGCCCAGATTCTATCCTAGTTGCTCCCGGATAGGAGGTGGAAGAGCTCAGTCCTATACTATACAGCCTAGTGGTACACTAAGACCTAAGAATATGGATATCCATAGTCCATCATTCCTTACTTGCAGGCCTGGTTCTGGTGCTAGTTTTTTAATGTAGCATTTTCTGAACACCGGCTCAACCATCACAAATTTGTTCATAAACATATGGAAAATGAACTTTGTGCCAAGTGTAAAGGTATGGAACTTCATATTTTCCTATTCTTCAAGTTCAAAAACCACTGATGTAGAATTTGAAATGGAACTGGAGACACTGAAAAAGTACAAGATGGAGATTGACTTAGGAGATGGAGCTGAAGCAAGTGTTAATAATGCAGAGAAGGATAGGAATGGGGAGGACCAAGAAAGAGTCACAAATGAAAAGCTCAAAGCTGAGTTGAATGCGGGGCTGTCAGAACAGTCCCGCGGACCAAAATGAAAATCACGGTGTGGAACTGCCGGGGGTTGGGGAACGGCCTGACAGTGAGAGGGCTTCTGGACCTCCAGAAGCAGGTGGACCCTGACATGCTTTTCCTATCTGAAACCAAGATGAACAGCAAAAAGATGGAAAGATTTAAACGAATGTTAGGGATTGACCAGATGTTGATAAGGAACTGTGAAGGAAAGAGTGGTGGACTAGCTCTACTGTGGAAGAAAGGAGTGAGAGTTGAGCTCCAAAATTTCTCAAGGCTCCATATAGATGTGGTAATAAACGAAAAAGGACGGTTTCAAATGGCGGTTCATAGGAATTTACGGTGAACCTGCAAGTGATAAAAAGCGCACAACCTGGAGACTTTTAAGTGTTCTTAATCAACAGATGAATCTTCCTTGGTTATGTGCTGGAGACTTCAAAGAAATTATGTACAACCATGAAAAGAGAGGAGGTCCGAGTAGATCACAAAAAGCAATGGAGAGTTTCAGGCTGGCACTTGCTGAATGTGGGCTGCGAGACTTGGGTTATTCAGGTGATAAATTCACATGGCGCAACCACAACCATATAGCAAGTCGATACATAAAAGAAAGGTTGGACAGGGCAACAGGGAATCGTAGCTGGTGCAATCGATTCCCAAACTACAAAGTCGTAAATGAGGATCCAAGACATTCAGATCACCGTCCTGTAACTATATCGATGGAGAGTACAAATCATAGACACAATACAAGAGGGTATGCCAAAGCTTTTAGATTTGAAGCCAAATGGTTGCAAGAGGAGGATTGCGAGGCAATGGTGAACAATGCATGGGCTACTGCTGCAGCGCGAGGAGTAAATAAAGCAGCCGACAAGTTGCATGCAGTAGCTCGTGACCTAAAAAAGTGGGACACAAACGTCTTAGGCGATCTAGAAAAGAGGATAAAACAACTCAAAAGAGAATTAGAGGAAGTAAGGAGGAAAGAGATCAACCAGGTTAATGTCTCAAGAGAACTTTTTTTGAAGGAAAAGCTGGACAGATTAGAACATCAAAGGGATATTTTTTGGAAGCAACGAGCTCATGTCAAATGGCTTGAATCAGGAGATAAGAATAATGCTTTCTTCCATGCTTTTGCATCAGAAGGAAAACGCAAAAACACAATTCGAAAGCTGAAGAAGGAAGATGGTAGTTGGATAGAGGGAGAGGAGCAACTGAAAAATCACATTGCTGGCTACTTTTATAGTCTCTTCTCATCCACAGCCGGGAAGGAAAATGAGGCCATTTTGCAAGCAATAAATCCAAAGGTAAATGAAGGCATGAACAGAGTCCTTTGCGCTGAATACACAGAGGATGAGATCCCGGAGGCCTTATTTAGCATTGGAGATTTGAAAGCTCCTGGTCCTGATGGGATGCTAGCAATCTTTTTCAAAAAGTTTTGGCAAACTGTAGGGGATCAAATAACGTCGGAGGTGCTCAATGTCCTGAATTGTGGCGAAATGCCAGAAGGCTGGAACAATACGATGATTGTCTTAATCCCAAAAACAGCAAAGCCAGAAAATTGAATGATTTGAGACCAATAGGTCTCTACAATCTACTTTACAAGGTGGTCTCCAAGGTGATAACACGTAGACTAAAAACCATTCTACCTGACATCATATCCTTGAATCAAAGTGCATTTGTGCCGGGGCGCATGATCTCAGACAATATCCTATTGGCGTATGAACTTTCACATTTTCCTCGTAGAAGAGGAAAGGGAGGCACATGCTATGCGGCACTCAAGTTGGATATGAGTAAAGCATATGATAGGGTAGAATGGAAATTCTTAAATGATACGATG
Organism: Aegilops umbellulata; assembly: GCA_032464435.1. NCBI lineage: Eukaryota > Viridiplantae > Streptophyta > Magnoliopsida > Poales > Poaceae > Aegilops > Aegilops umbellulata. The sequence goes on along the minus strand of CP136058.1, from coordinate 149,111,732 downwards.
ATCCAAATGGGATTTAACAGGAGCTGGGTTAAGCTAGTGATGAAGTGCATTGCAACAGTAAAATATCAAGTGAAGGTCAATAGAGATGTCACAGAAGTGTTTGTACCGCAGAGGGGATTACGACAGGGAGACCCACTATCTCCATACATGTTCCTCATATGTGCTAAAGGGTTCTCAGCCATGTTACATAAAGCAGAAGCAAATCAAAGATTGAAAGGGATTAAAATCTGTAGGCAAGCCCCAAGTGTCAGCCACTTATTATTTGCAGATGATTCGTTATTCTTAATGGAGGCAAATGCCAATGCAGCCCAGGAAGTGAACAGAATCTTGCATATTTACGAAGCATGCTCAGGACAGATGATCAATAAGGAAAAATCAGCAATAATGTTCAGCAAGAAAACCGAGGAAAGAAAAATAAATGAGATGAAGAGGATCTTAGGTATCAATATTGAAGGTTTTTCAGGCAGATACTTAGGTCTACCAGTATACATAGGCAAGAACAAAACAAAGACCTTCAACTTTATAAGGGAGAGAGTCTGGAAGAAAATCCAGGGAGGAAATGAGAAACTTTTATCAAAATCAGGAAAGGAGATATTGATTAAAGCAGTTGCTCAAGCAATACCAGTTTACGCCATGGCATGTTTTGATCTCACAAAATCATTTTGTGAGGACTTAAGCTCTATGATCAATCATTACTGGTGGAGCCAGATGGACAAAGAAAATAAAATTCATTGGGTAAGCTGGGACAAAATGACAAAACCAAAGAAGGATGGAGGTTTAGGTTTTAGGAACTTACATTTTTGTAACCTTGCCATGCTGGCCAAGCAAGCATGGCGCATCATTCAGAACCCCTCCTCACTTTGTTCACGAGTGCTAGCAGCACGATACTTCCCTAATGGTTCGCTTTTGCAAGCAACTCCAAGTGCAGGCATATCCTATGCATGGCGAAGTATTCTGAAGGGAGTCCAATTATTGAAAAAGGGGATAATATGGCGGGTTGGGAACGGAGGAGACATTAAAATCTGGTGTGACCCTTGGATCCCGAGAGGTAGTACAAGGCGAATAATATCACCAAAGGGAAACAACTTGCTCTCCAAGGTGTCTGAACTAATTAACCCCATAACAAATCAGTGGGATGAAGATCTGATTCGGCAAACCTTCTGGGCCGAGGATGGAAAGGTTATTCTTCAGATTCCTCTCCAAGACGATACAGGTGATTTCCTTGCATGGCATTTTGATAAAAAAGGCCTATTTTCTATTAAATCTGCATATAAGGTGGCAATTGACAATGCAGCCAGAGAATCATCCTCCGGACTAACATCATCTTCTAATGCAGAGGAGGAGATGTCAGATTTCAAATGGAAGAAACTTTGGGCGCTCCCTCTTCCAAATAAAGTACTGCATTTTCTATGGAGGTTGGCCACAAATAGTCTCCCAGTGCGAATGAAGCTTAAAAGAAAAGGTATTCCCGTGGATACTAGATGCCCCATGTGTTTTAGATTAGATGAAGATGGAGGGCATATTTTTCTTAAATGCAAAAGAGTCAAGGCATTATGGAGAATATCTTTACTGGAACATGTTAGACTAAAACTTCACCTATGCTCTGATTCAAAAATGGTGTTAGATACTAAAACTGGAGGAGTGTCTGAAAGTGTGCCTTCTTTTATGGTTATGGTGGCACGAACGGAACAAAGTAAATAATGGGGATATGATGAGAAATATATCAGACATAGTTTCCTCTATTGATTATCATTTGTCATATTGCTTGAAGGTAAAAAGGCGAGCAACCACCAAGCAAAGGAAGCAGACCAAAAGTGGAAGGCGCCGCCATCAGGAATCCTGAAAATAAATACTGATGGGGCCTTCATTGAAGCAACGAAATCAGGTGGATGGGGCTTCACACTTAGGAATGGCCAAGGCGTGTTGTTGGCAGCAGGAGCAGGTAACCTCGAGTATGTTTTAGAACCATTACATGCTGAACTCTTAGCTTTTCAACAAGCTGTGCATGCTGCTATTCAAATGGGCTACCAAAAAGTGATGTTTGAAACAGACTGCATGGTGTTGATGCAAGCTTTGCTTAGTGATGAATATGACCTATCAACTATGGGCACATTGTTTAAAGAGGTTAAATTTCTCCTACATGTGGGCTTAAGTGATGTTTCCACAGTACACTGTAAACGGGAATGTAATGTAGCGGCTCACACTTTAGCAGCACAGGGTGTTTGTATGGAAGCTGGCTGTTCTGAAAATTGGCTAGGCCAATTCCCAAGTTTGTATCAGATGCTGTAGTTGGCGATATGTCCAGCGTTTTAATATATTATGGAATGCGTTGTGTTCCTTAAAAAACCACTTATGTTTTACAAGGAATAAGGTTTTCCATCCTCAAAGCCATTTCTTTAATCTCCAAACATGACTCTTGCATAAATGATATTAGTATCCCGATTAACATGATTTTTCAAGGAACCAAAACAAAAACTGGGTGAAGACGACAATAATAGATATATCTCTAGGTTACATTATGTCATGTGTCGTCAATTCGTCACAATAAATAAATTATAAAATACAGATATCATTACATAATGAAATCATACATGTTATTCAGTAGAGGGCTCCCTTGCACCCGGCTTCCACTTCCTCCTTGCTATCCAAAAGATTCTCAAACAGAGGTGCATATTACACCTTCAACTAGTTGCAAACAAATGCAAACTCATCCAACTTCCTCTCTGCAAACCTACAATAAGATCCTAATCACGCTTGAATTATAGATATCAACTCCCAAAGAAACACCACACATGTATTTAGGGGCAAATATTGGCTCTAGATTTGGTGCCCATGTGCCAAAGACAGTATCCCAGGATGACATGACCTGAACTAACTATGCCCTCAAACAAGGCCTTGGCAACAATCCAATCCTTTTAATTCATAACAAGGCCTTTCCATTCCCGCAAAAAAACTAATGCATTTCCATGGGTTGCACACTGGAAAATGGAATCATAAGTGACAAGAGCAAGTCTGGGCATTGGCCTAGGACAACTCGAACTACCCCTGAGCTTCATGGCCTCGTGCTCCCCACCATCGCCGTCATAGACAACGCACTAGGAAACTAGAACATTGGTAATAAGGAGCAGTCTGGCCGTTGGTGTGGCGCAATAGCTTATCGCACGTCATTGCAAAGTAGAAGGGTCGGAGGTGTAGAGGCAGAGCACATGGCCAACTCTGACGGCATGAAGTGCACCATCCGCCGCCTTGTTGAGGAGCGCGACGCGGAGGCGCCATGCGATAGGGTAGTGAGTCCAGGCGATGATGGCGAGGCAGATGGCCACGAGGGTGGATGGAGCACAACACATTTGGTAGCTGGCACCGAGCTCGGATGGCGGTTGGAGGGACGTGGCGGCGACACCCTAACCCTAGCTTTTGGCCGCTCACATGGTAATGCGGAGAAAATGGGGAATTGAAGAAAATGCTTCAGGAAAGAGGGAAGCGCATACATGGAAAAATAATAATATGAGGCAAATAAACTAGAAAAGGACCGGAGCAAAACATACGAGGGAGAGGGAGGGTGAAAATGAATTGATGAGATGAGAAGGTCGAAAATCCTACACCTACGAAAAATAGTTACGAAAATTGACTTGCGTACATACCTATCTTGCTCTTATCAATCTTTACCCCCTAAATAGGGTGGCCACCCTTCCATCTAATCAAAAGCTGCCAACTAATCTGTTGTAACTATTTTACCTAGATTGTGCGAGGAGGGGTGAAGGCGAAATGAACAAAACTACTAGGTACCAATAGACCATCACAACCGCAGACTTCAGTTTTATAATAGAGATTCTTTATGTAAGTCTCCAAGGATCGATATGGTGAGCTAGGGCTGTGGTGCATGGCAAACATGTTGTGCAACTCTGAAAGCTATTTGTGAACCAACCCGTGTTAGGTGGTTACGAGGACAATGATATTCACATTCCATCAGAGTTTAAGCTCCAAACTTATACCTTTACTTGCGTTATTCTGAATTTATTTTAGGTCTTTCGGCCATGTGCATTTAATAAGAGAAGACCAATGACGATTGTACATATATTCTGTGGGGTCAATTGACCCCACAACTTTTAGAGAAAACATCGTAAAATTACTATACATGTATTATGCACTATGAAAGAAATTATCTTAAAATTTACCGATGACCCCACAGATTATATCGGCTGGGTTCGCGGACCGTCGACTACGAATGCGTATAGGGGTAAGATGTGCGTGCCTGTGTTTATAAAAGCGAGTGTATGTATACATGTATGACCGTCTGTCTTTGTAGTACTATCTACACTACTATTAAACAAGAGAACATGATGAGAGTGAACGAAAACTCTGCCCGTACAAACGTAAGCCCGCACAAGTCTACAGGTAAATCTACAGATAACCCCATGTCCTTTCCTAAAAAAAAGGTAACCCAGGTCCAATTTACACGGGAGTGATATACGGAAACAAATAAGCTGACTTAGCAGGAATCAATCCAGGCCCGGCGTCCAGATTACATGCCCCATCACTACCCTGAGCAGCCGCCGAGGCACACGATGACGGCCGCGACGACACACGACGACGGCCGCGACGACGAGCTCGCCGAGGCACACGACGACAGCCGCGATGATGCGCTGTTCCCCAACACAGGTGCAGCCGCACAGGCGCACTGCCACGGCCGCGACGAGGAGCTCCTCACCGACATAGATGCATGTTCTTCTCTGATCTGAAATTCAAAAGGCTTTTACACGCCGCTGCCACCAAGGCTTCGTTAGGCTAGAAGACGCCTCCGCCCAGACTGCACTGCGCCATCACCACACACTACTCACCCGACGACGTCAGCACGGGCGAACTGCTCCGCAAATGCATGCTCCTTTGTCAACCTGTTCATGTGATCCATCAATTGTTTTGATTGAAGGAAATTATGGAAAACAAGGAAAATGTAGGAACTGGTGACTTATGGCATGACCATATGCTAACATGATCCTTGTTGTCCGTACCTGACCTAAACATGACGTCCTTCCATGAATCCTTGTCAAATGAGCATTGTACTGACCTCACCTACATTCCTCATCAAGCTGCATATGGATCGTTCAATTCTCAGTTCCAAAGGGGCAGAAACTGTTGTTCATACAGTTGTGAACATATAAGATCGATTTTCAAGCTAACAAAACATAGGGGTTGAATGTGTATGGCGTGATAATAATATATGCTTTGATTTTCAGGAAAACATCGACAAAGGAGCGAAGGACGAGCATACACAAAATATGCAGATTGAATGCATGATAACCAAAGATGAGGATATGAACACCGAGTCAACAAAGGCAATAGAAGAACATGGCATCATGGAAGATACAGAAAATATGCAGATTGATGAGGTGATATCCTAACACAAGCATACAAACCCCAAACCGACAAAGGCGGTTTTTAATTTCACATGCCATTATTATTCTTCTTATTCATGGGGGACAAAACAATATGTAATCTATAGTATAATAATATCATACCTACGATTCTTTACTCATCTTCATAATATTTGCTCTTCTATAACTACTAGAGAATATTATATTATTGTGTGTTTCAGTTATTAAGAGATGAAGAACCAGTAAGTACCGGGTAATATTATATTATGTGTGTTTCAGGTATGAAGAATCAAATGGAATAGACGACGACAATGAAGTACAGAAAAAAAAGAGCACACAGGCCACAGATTGCGAAGTGGCAAAGGTATGCTTCCATTTCAAGTATACCAAATAATTCTAATTCTCATTATATTATAATACTACATAGGGATTATTATTTGTAATGTTGCTCTCAGGGATTAACCGTCAAGGAAACAAGTGAAGAAATGTAGCCAGCTCAAGACAATGAATTAGCACAAACATTCGACACCGAAGGGGCAGAAACTGTAGGGGACAAGTTTGCAGAATTAAATGGAATAGCCAACAAAGATGAAGTGGAGAAAAAGAAGAGCACGCGGTTCACAGATTCCGAGGTGACAAAGGCATATTTTATTTTCCAACTATATGTCCCAAATAGTTCTAATTCTAATTATATTAAACCCTGCATACTGATTGTTCTTTGTAATCTTGCTCTCAGGAATTAACCTTGAACGAAACAAGTGAACAAATGCAGTCAGCTCGGGATGATGAATTAGCACAAACATTTGGCACCGAAGGGGCAGACACTATAGGGGACACAATGAGAGAATCAAATGGAACAGTTGACAAAGAAGTGGAGAAAAAGCAGAGCACGCAGTCCAGTGATTCCGAAGACTCCGAAGTGACAGAGGCATCTTTTCTTTTCCAACTATGTCCCAAATAGGTCTAATTATAAGTATATTATATCCTGCATACCCATTATTCTTTGCAATGTTGCTTCCAGGAATTAACCTTCAATGAAACAAGTGAACAAATGGATGCAACTGAGGACAGAGAATTAGAACTAACGTTTGGCATGGAAGGGGCACATACATGGAAGCCTATCCGACTGCATAAAAAACCTAAGAAGGCACAAGACTACGTGGTGGCTCCAGAAGGCACGGACAAATCCTTCTATGCCCTGTTTTTGCTACATTTATTTTCTTTGTCATTAATAAATTTTGTTACTTACATCATGATAGATTACGCCTGCACTGGCGATGATTGGTCCGTGATTGAAAATATCATGTCTGAACCAAACGATAAAAGAAATTTAGTGACCATCGACGACTCACATCTCCAAAGAGAACAGTTAAAACGTCTATTACTCCCCGAAGAATTTCTTGGCGACGAAGTAAGTATATGTAGCTTTCAGACAAGACGATGTTATTTTAACATTAGTTTCTATTCTCTCCTATGACCAAGGTGTGCACTTGATATTGCAGATCATAGACGCATACATACATTGCATAAGGGCTAAAGAGCATCTACAGATGAGGTCGGGTGGAAGTGTATTCTTAGAGAGTTCATGCATCTCTAAGATGATAAAGGAATTTAGCTCTATACGGGATGACGCACCAAGATGGGTATTAAATAGAGCTACAACTTATTTGGAGCATGATATGGTGAGTGTCAGTTCCATACAAATGTTTGTATAGATGGGACCTAAACTAACAAAAACACTATTTTCAGATATTAGTTCCAGTTAACATTGAACACTTCCATTAGTACCTAGCAGTTATAAATACCGGGCTATCGTTCACCACATGCCTGTGATCGCTCTCAAGCTAGGTTTGGTATCGGTATCGGTGAAGTCCATCATTGAATTGAAGTGGTAGAGTGGTAAGTGGGCGTACGGTCTATGTATTTCCTATCAGTAGCCGCCCCTACGGAAGCTGTGCAGCCTTTCCTCGGGTTCGTAGAGTCGGGTTTCCCATTTACCCACAACGGAGGAGCCGCCCCCACCAACCAAAGCGATGCATCCAGGTGCTCGACTCGCTAGGCCCACGAATGAGCCGCAAAGACCTCACCGCTATGGTTAGTCATTAGTCCCACTACACCATCTTTTGATAAGACGATTTCTGTTATTGTTCGGTTGTGATGCTAATACTTTGTCATTTATTCATTCAACAGCTCAAAGGGCTGGAAAATATATTCGAATATGCATCGCTTCAAATGGAACTAAAAATCGATAAGTGGAAAGACTTAAACATCTCAGCATGGCCAAGGGAAGAGTGTATTAAGAGAACACTGCAAAAGAGATGGGTATACCTTCTAACTCAAAGGCTTAAAGTAATCGACATTATGTGTTTTTTGTACTCCCCCATTAGTTGCATCACACAAGAAGTTTCTGCACAATAAGAATAAAGTATGATATGTCAAAGTATACGAGCTGAAAGTATACAGATATGCACCGATTTGACGGGGACCAGCAGGCGGCGGGGTCAGAGAGACTAACCTGGATCCGGACGAGCAAGGAGAAGCATAGGGAGGGTCCCGAGCAGCAGCACAACACGCGGAGGTCATTGTGGTGATCCTAATAAGATGGAGGTCGCGAGCAGCAACTCCTCCTGCTCCTGACCGAAATGAACATGGAAATCAATATAGGGTTGGAGAGCAGAGCATCCGGATCGAGGGGAGAATAAGAGTTGGAACCGGACCTTCATGGCGTCGCGGCGAGTGCATCAGTGAGTGAAGGCCCCGGCGTCGCTGGCGAACATGCCGAGATCGAGCGCCCCACCATCGAGAGGAGGAGGTAGGGCCCCGGCATCACCGGATAGGAAGAAGGGGCGGGCAGAGGAGGGGCCTGTGCGTCCACCAACGATCCTGATGAAGGGGAGGGGCGGGGCAGAGCAGGGGCCTGCCCGTCCGCCGATGGTGCTAGCGAAGGGGAGGGGCGGGGCAGAGCAGGGACCTGCCCGTCCGCTGGCGTTGCTGACGAAGGGAAGGGGCGGGGTAGATCAAGGACCACCCGTCCGCCCGCGTTGCTGACGAAGGGTAGTAGCGGGAGCTCTCTGGTGGCAAATTTGACAAATTTGACCTGTGGACGAAATCAAATCACAGAATGAACTCCCGTAAAACTATTTCATGCGGATGACCTTTTTGTGTGACGCCCGACACGAAGGCACCACACTTCACTGTGCAACGCCTCACAGATAGGCGCTACACGTCTGGCCAGCATTGCACCTCAGACTGCCTAAATGATAGAGGCGGGGGTGTCCCGATCTTTCGATGAGATGATAACTATCGATTTGGTGGAGACGACTTTGACGATCCGACTACAAACATGCACGACGTTGCGCCTTAGCAATCGCTAAACCAACTCCGAGAGGTTATTGACCACGCCGGAGCGCAATCAACCTGACCACAAAGGTCTATTCCTGCAAGCAATCGAAGAACAAGTAAGAATATGATAAAGCAATCTGAATATTGTGAATATATATGAAGTATTGGTAATGGTGGGGATCCGTAAGCGGTCTTGGTCTGGTCGTTGGACACAAACGAAGTACACGAAGTTGCAATGGCTAACTTTTAACTAAACAAATCCCAAGGAAAAAGCTACTAGATGGATCTACTTATATAGGAGCAAGGGGTGGCGGCCAAGGAGGTGGGAGGACGTCCCAAGGCAGCCTAAAACCAACCCTAAGTCGTACAAGGCTCATGGGCCCAAGTGGAGGTGATGCAACTGTTGGGGAACGTAGTAATTTCAAAAATTTTCCTACGCACACGCAGGATCATGGTGATGCACAGCAACGAGAGGGGAGAGTGTTTGTCTACGTACCCTCGTAGACCGAAGCGGAAGCGTTGACACAACGTAGAGGAAGTAGTCGTACGTAGAGGAAGTAGTCGTACGTTCTCCTCGCGATCCAACCGATCACAGCACCGTTACTCCGGCACCTCCGAGTTCTTGGCACACGTTCAGCTCGATGACGATCCCCGGGCTCCGATCCAGTAAAGCGTCGAGGAAGAGTTCCGTCAGCACGACGGCGTGGTGACGATCTTGATGTGTTACCGGCGCAGGGCTTCGCCTAAGCACTGCAACGATATAATCGAGGTGGAATTTGGTGGAAGGGGGCACCGCACACGGCTAAGGAACGATCCGTAGATCAACTTGTGTGTCTTGGGGTGTCCCCTGCCCCCGTATATAAAGGATGAAGGGGGGAGGCTGGCCGGCCAAAGGAGGGAGGCGCAGGAGGAGTCCTACTCCCTCTGGGAGTAGGATTCCCCCCCCCAATCCTAGTTGGACTAGGATTCTCCAAGGGGGAGAGAGAAGGAGAGGGGGGCGCCCACCTCTCCTAGTCCTAATAGGACTAGGGGAAGGGGGGAGGCGCGCAGCCCCTAGGGCTGCCCTCTCACTTCTCCTCCAAGGCCCATGTTGGCCCATTATGCTCCCGGGGGGTTCCGGTAACCTTCCCGGTATTCCGGTAAAATCCTGATTTTACCTGGAATGCATCCGATGTCCAAACATAGGCTTCCAATATATCATTCTTTACGTATCGACCATTTCGAGACTCCTCGTCATGTCCGTGATCACATCCGGGACTCCGAACTCCTTCGGTACATCAAAATGCATAAACTCATAATAACTGTCATCGTAACCTTAAGCGTGCGGACCCTACGGTTCGAGAACAATGTAGACATGACCGAGACACGTTTCCGGTCAATAACCAACAGCGGGACCTGGATGCCCATATTGGATCCTACATATTCTACGAAGATCTTTATCGGTCAGACCGCATAACAACATACGTTGTTCCCTTTGTCATCGGTATGTTACTTGCCCGAGATTCGATCGTCGGTATCCAATACCTAGTTCAATCTCGTTACCGGCAAGTCTCTTTTCTCGTTCCGTAATACATCATCTCGCAACTAACTCATTGGTTGCAATGCTTGCAAGGCTTTATGTGATGTGCATTACCGAGAAGGCCCTGAGATACCTCTCCGACAATCGGAGTGACAAATCCTAATCTCGAAATATGCCAACTCAACATGTACCTTCGGAGACACTTGTAGAGCACCTTTATAATCACCCAGTTACGTTGTGACGTTTGGTAGCACACAAAGTGTCCCTACGGTAAATGGGAGTTGCATATTCTCATAGTTAAAGGAACATGTATAAGTCATGGATAAAAGCAATAGCAACATACTAAACGATCGGGTGCTATGCTAATGGAATGGGTCATGTCAATCAGATCATTCAACTAATGATGTGATCTCGTTAATCAAATAACAACTCTTTGTTCATGGTTAGGAAACATAACCATCTTTGATTAATGAGCTAGTCAAGTAGAGGCATACTAGTGACACTCTGTTTGTCTATGTATTCACACATGTATTATGTTTCCAGTTAATACAATTCTAGCATGAATAATAAACATTTGTCATGATATAAGGAAATAAATAATAACTTTATTATTGCCTCTAGGGCATATTTCCTTCAGCAACACCTTTGGACTTGTAGTTTGACTCGGATTCTGCTGCAGCGTCAGATTGTTTCGTCAATAACTCAATGCTCCAGATGAATTTTAGGGTGAATCCAATTGGCCTGGAAAGAGCACGAAATCTACTTTCCAACAAAAAAAGAATCACCCAATTCGGAGTCCGTATGAAAGAGTTCTTGCCATTTTGAGTCAGGTATGTCTGTGCAGTCCGAATCTGAATCTAGAACGTGAGAGACTTTGACTCTATCTTTTCTTGGCCCAAAAGTGACGTGAGAGGACTTTTTGAACAGAACTTAAACTTCTCCTTTTCCCCTATCTTCATATGTGGATTGTACAAATGTCCCACACACCTACAATTAGACAAAACACAAAAGTGTGTGAAGTATTTTTGTTCTGGATAATATAAATAGATTATTGAATAGTTGACACTAGAAATCACCTGACAAATATGCATGTATGCAATATTTTTGGTCGTATCCAAGGTAGTCATGTCCTCATCATCCTCCCCTTCTTGAAAATAAAGCCGTCCTCGACGTTGCTTAATCTGAAATGTGGCTAACAAAAGAGACAAGGTGTACATGTTGTATATGTATATGTCATCCATTTTTATTTCTCTTAGTTTTTGCACATATGACACATGTATACATGAGTAACTTTCAAATTTCATAAAATATAAAGACAAATATTATCACAAGAAGTAGAAGGCATGAAAATATTGCAACTCAGTTTGCACATATAAGTGAAACTCTTATTCATATCAGAAGATTGACAAAGTTCATCATTAAACCATCCCAACATTGGTGAATAAACTTTAATAGTTTCAGAATTACATGCTACAACATGCTATAATAAGCAAACATGCAACAAGTCATTCAACACAAAATCATTATCAAGATTAGAGGTCATATCAAAATGATTAAACATTGGCACAATTATTTTCAAACGTAGTTGATCCAAATTTGTTTTAGTGCCTGATTCACATGGTTCTTTCACATCAATGGTTAATTCAATGGGTGCACTCAAAATTCTTGATATTGCAGTTGTTTGATCACATAGCAAAGTCAAATCATCAGCATAATCATCTAAAATAGGTGGTGTGATCAATGTAGTGGCTAGAGCATCACATGGTGTATTTAAATCGACAAGGCATTCATCATTCGCATGCGAAGTTAGAAGATCAGTACCTTTGTCATTACCTCGTGTTATCAACTCAGATAATGTTGGAACTCTCAGCAGTGACGGGTCATAATATGGAGCTGATGCAGTGCTCACAACATTGGATGTTGTTGTCATAGTAGGCGCAGTGGTAGAAGGAAGGACCGTCTCAACTCCTTGGATGTGCACCTTATGCTTGTTTGTCTTGTGGGCATCACGCCTCTTTATTTCCTGTTCAGCTTTGCAAGCAAGATGAAACAAATGGTCCATAGGATAACATTCTTCATGAATTAGTATCTCCTGAATATCACGGTTTAATCCTCCCCAAAATCTATCCATAAAATCTTCTTCACTTTCCTCTAAAAAGGAATGCAACAAGGTAGTTTGTAAATCATCATAATATTTTCTTACAGTGTCACTACCTTGTTTTAAATGTTGTAGTTTTTTAATCATGCCACGAGTATAATAAACATCGACGAATCTATCTCTCATTACAAGTTTTAAATCATCCCAAGTAGTAGGTACATAATCAGGGTATAACCGACAATGTTCACCCCACCAAACAGTAGCAAAACTAGTGAAAGAACCAACCGCAAGCTTAACTTTTTTACGTTCCGAAAAATCATGGGAAGCAAATATAACATTTATTTCGAACTCCCATTCAATATATAAATCAGGCTTAAAATGACCATTAAAAGGTGGCATGGAAACAAAAACCTGATTGTGCGTATTCTTATGTCTTTGCACCTCTTGTGACGGTGGTTGTATTTTCGGAGCTGGTGGCACGTCTCCCACGATTGATGAAGCCCAACTGACTCTGAAACCTGCCATATTTAGTAGAAAAACAAGAAACAAAATCCGAGAATAATGTTCCTATGAACTACTAGGATGTGGTGGTAAAACGCTCACAGTATAGCAAATATCAAAGTCTTACAAGTTCTTACCATGCAGCAGGTGGTGACTGGCAACCAGCGGTGTCAAATAACTCCGAAGATTGAGTAAAGCGATTGCCAGGTGAGCGTATGTATACACGGTGTAGAAATATATGGAGCTTGGAAGGCCAAATATATGGTAGCAAAAGATCAGCAATAATCAATTCAGAGATGCAATGTTGAATAAACGCTCAACGACTGTACTGTGCTGGTCCTAGGCTAGACCGTGCTAGAGACGCGAGCCTATACACTAAAAAAATCACGGCGCGACGCGTAACAAAGGCGGAGCACACTCTGAATATCTTTTTTCTCCTTTTTTCACGGATTTTTTTTTCACTTTTTTCTTCTCTTTTTTCCCTCTTTTTTTCTTTTTTTTTCTCTCACTTTTTTTCTTTTTTTTTCTTTCTTTTTTTTTCACAAACAAGCTAGATAAGATGCAGATTGGATCTAGTGATGACGCGAACGACCTCAAATATGATTATGACAATGAATGATGGGGAGTACGTGGTGGAAATTGATGGATGGCGGTGGTGGACAGCGGATGCAATAATGACGCGGTGGTGGTATATGGCAACGACAATGAAGATGGTGCAGCGGTGGCGTGACAAACTATGGACAGAACTCGAAACTCTAAAGGACTAGACACTAAGACCAGCAACTTGACACGACGATGTAACCGCAAATTCAACAAAGCAAAACACTAAAAAGATTATGCAAAGGCTCAGACTGGCTTGGACAAAGGATGAACAGATCTAACTTTTTTGTGTGGCTTTTTCTTGGGCAATAGGTTAGAAAATAAATCTAATCTAGGGATAACTGCAAATTCTCACCGAGCAACCTGAAAACTGATACCACTTGATAGAGGCGGGGGTGTACCGATCTTTCGATGAGATGATAACTATCGATTTGGTGGAGACGACTTTGACGATCCGACTACAAACGTGCATGACGTTGCACCTTAGCAATCGCTAAACCAACTCCGAGAGGTTATTGACCACGCCGGAGCACAATCAACCTGACCACAAAGGTCAATTCCTGCAAGCAATCGAAGAACAAGTAAGAATATGATAAAGCAATCTGAATATTGCGAATATATATGAAGTATTGATAATGGTGGGGATCCGTAAACGGTCTTGGTCTGGTCGTTGGACACAAACGAAGTACACGAAGTTGCAATGGCTAACTTTTAACTAAACAAATCCCAAGGAAAAAGCTACTAGATGGATCTACTTATATAGGAGCAAGGGGTGGCGGCCAAGGAGGTGGGAGGACGTCCCAAGGCAGCCTAAAACCAACCCTAGGTCGTACAAGGCTCATGGGCCCAAGTGGAGGTGATGCAACACCTTTGGACTTGTAGTTTGACTCGGATTCTGCTGCAGCGTCAGATTGTTTCGTCAATAACTCAACGCTCCGGATGAATTTTTGGGTGAATCCAATTGGCCTGGAAAGAGCACGAAATCTACTTTCCAACAAAAAAAGAATCACCCAATTCGGAGTCCGTATGAAAGAGTTCTTGCCGTTTTGAGTCAGGTATGTCTGTGCAGTCCGAATCTGAATCCAGAACGTGAGAGACTTGGACTCTACCTTCTCTTGGCCCAAAAGTGACGTGAGAGGACTTTTTGAACAGGACTTAAACTTCTCCTTTTCCCCTATCTTCATATGTGGATTGTACAAATGTCCCACACACCTACAATTAGACAAAACACAAAAGTGTGTGAAGTATTTTTGTTCTGGATAATATAAATAGATTATTGAATAGTTGACACTAGAAATCACCTGACAAATATGCATGTATGCAATATTTTTGGTCGTATCCAAGGTAGTCTGTCCTCATCACTAAAAATTGCTAAGTCATTGTGCAGAGCCTATGAGCTAGGCGTTGCACTGTATAGTGTGGCGCCTAGCTCTCAGGCGCTGCACTAGTGGTTGCACTACAAAATGAAGCAACCACTAGTGCAACGCCTAGAAGCTAGGCGCTACACTGTATAGTGTGGCGCCTAGCTCTCAGGCGCTGCACATTGACTTAGTAATTTTCGTATCACACGGGTGCGACGCTGGCTAGGCGTGTAACGCCTATCTGTGAGGCGTTGCACGGTGTAGTGTGGCGCCTTCGTGTCGGGCATCACACAAAAAGGTCAGCCGCGTGAAATAGTTTCACGGACAGTTCACTTTGTGATTTGATTTCGTCCATAGGTTAAATTTGTCAATTTTGTCCTCTCTGGTGGTGGATTAGGAGGAGGGAGCTCCGGCTGTGGATGGGGAAAGTGTTGTAGATTAGGAGGGAGTGAGGAAAGAATGGGGAAGAGAGGAGTGTGAGGGCGGTGGAAGGTTGACTGATTTTTTTTTAATCTCTATACTACTACGTGCAGGTATTTTTGTTATTCTTCGGTAGTAATACTAAGGCAGTCATCCCGTGAGTGATTGTAAGTCTATGCGGCATTTTTTGTGAGTGAGTGCGGCATTGCCAAATAAAATAAAAAATATCTTCTAAAAAAATTGTACTGTATTTGAAAGGGCATGTCCGGTTCACATGCTGCGTGGGTGAGATTTTTGTTTTCATCACGGCTTATTACAGTCATGACCGTTCGATGATTTAAAAAAATAATATGAGTTCCTATAAAAATACAAATTTATTGAGTATATTTAAGTTTTGTAATCATGTACATCATCTTGTGGTCTGTGGATGATAAATTTTATGGAGTACTTCATAGGAGATATTTTATCTGACATTCCTACACAGGTATTTTTCACTGTGTAGCATCATACTTATTCTATAATGTATCACTATTTAACTCTTATCACTACTTTAATAGGAACATATGACAGATTTTAGAACAAAACTAGCTGTCATTTTAGTGGACTCAGAATTGAATGATGATAATATAAGAAATCGAGACATGGAAGATGACGAAAACAACACAGATCCCACGGAATGTATGATTCTGGATAGACCCCCTGAAAATTTCAAAACATCAAATACATCAGGAGAAGTTGAGCCCATCTCGCAGTCATTTATCCTTTCACCGTCTGTCAATCCAACAAACGATGATTTAATAGATGAACTTTGCTTGTTCATCGGTATGGTTGACGATGTCGCTCTACTAGAGTAAGCCATATTTTTAGTTCATTTTGTATTCCAATAAATTACTCTAATGTCATTATAATTGACATAATTTTGATTTTACAGGAGTGAATGGGTGAAAAGCTCTGATCCGTACCCTATTAGCTTAACTCTGAGACAAATAAAAAACATATTAAGCAATGATGAATACATGGATATTCATTGCTTTAATATTGCTGTGCGGATACTAGCGCGCCAGGAAGTCCAGCTTTTTAGAGACATTCCATCTCACTATATGGATCTAAACTTTTGTGTAAGTTACTATAATCACGTATTAATTTTTTTTTCTCATCACACTAATATTTTCTCATTCTTATTTTAGTCGATGTTCCATTGTGCACGAGACTCAAGTCATCATGAAAATATGGAAATTGCTACAATGAAACGGTTGTTTCATAGCTGGCCTGACAATAATGATTATCATATCTCACAATGTGATATGGTAAGATTTTAATTTTTCATTTGTAACAGTGCTTTATTTGGTCTCAATTAATATTTCATGTATTTCTAAACTATTTCATCATTGCAGATTTTATTGCCTTGGTATATGTTTGAGCTATTTCTATTGTTTGAGTTGGATCAAAATAGAAAAGTTGTCTCAATTTTTGTTCCGATACCAATACCTACTTTTAGGAAGAATGTACATAAAGCTGTGGTTGACAACCTAAACCTTACGCTTGAAGTTGCAAACCCTCCATTCAACGATGATATCTCTAAATGGGAATGCATAGTTCCTGTTGCTCCAACAAACTCACACTGGTATGAATCTTTTAAAGTCATTGCAATACTAGTTGATTCATTCAACGCACATTATGTGTATATATATTCCATACATGTTGTGCTCTGTCGGGTTATTTGGTTTTCAATTACATGCACTCATGATGCGATGGAAAACTATATTTTCTCATACCCCAAGTGAGTATTTACACCATGCTTATTTGTATACACACTGCACATGCAATTTGTTATAACAATATTGTATAATGCATATGTAGGGAGAGCGGCGTTTCGGTGCCCAGGTGCATCTGCACCCGGTCAAAAAAGAAATTCATAAAAAATTCAGAAAAATTAAAAAATTTCCAAAAACAATTAGGGTGGTAGAAAATTTGATGCGTGAGGTACGCTCTAATTTTCAAAACATTTGGACTTCTGTGCAGCTCTCAGCAAAAAAAAAACAAATCAGACCAGAACAGTATATGAACAGTACACATTTTTACAGACCTCCGATTTGTCTTTTTTGCTGAGAGCTGCACAGAAGTCCAAATGTTTTGAAAATTGGAGCGTACCTCATGCATCAAATTGTCTACTACCCTAATTTTGTTTTAATTTTTTTGAATTTTTCTAATATTTATTTTGATTTGTTTCGTGAGCGCAGGTGCAGATGAGCTCAGGCTCAGACTCGAATTTTCCATATGTAGGATGGTTTTCAACTAAGCAAGCAATTTTTGGTGCATATTTTAAAGTATAAAGATAATGAAGCTCAAAACAATATCCCATACATTTAAGGAAGTATCATTGATCGCATCCATAGATGGACCTTCATTACTTCAAAAGATGGACCTTCAAGACAGGCTTAGTTGCGGTTTTTAAAATATATTTTTGTAACAACTATAATACAATTATTAAGTGACATCAAATTTTATGCTGATACATGTTTCTGGATCATGTGTTACACGCTCGCTCATATCGTTGCGCATAAGACACATTTAAATGGCTTGGTAAAAGAACTCACTAAAATAAAATTTAGATCCAAAATAGATCACAAAAATGTCACATTTTTTGAAAATACAATTTGAGCGACATGATAACATTTTGTAGCGATCTGATTTTTTTTTATAAAATTCATTTTAGTATTATGCCATGTGAATCTGTTTTGTTTGAGACGTGTGTTGCATGTACTAGCGTTAAAAAAGCTCTCAAAGCCATTTTTCGTCTTTTAAATTGCCGTTGCGTCTAAAGTCGCGAGACCTTCAGTCTGCGGTGCCCCCCGACCGCCTCCTCGAACCCATTCAGGACCCATCTCCACTCCAAACCCACGAACTCACCGCCGTCCCTCCCATCTCCGGCGGTGACCACGCCATTAAAGCCGGCGAGAGTGGTTTTAGGCGCTTATCCATCTGGACCGGTTGATTGGAGCACAAACACGGGAGCGAAGAGCGGAGGGAGGCGGTCCCGCGCGGTCCTTTATTCTTAAGAAGAATCGGCTCGGTCCCGTGCAGCGGCGGCGGCGGACATGTCTGTCGAACTCGTCCTCTGGCTCTTCTCCTTCGCCTCCGTGATGGCCCTCGTCGGCCTCACCGCCTACCAGGCAAGCTCAGCTCCTCGTCCCTTTAAACTTTCTGCCTTTGAGCCGCGAGTTTGGTCACGATCTGCCGCACGATTGGCGAGATTCCTCACCAAATTGGGCTTCAGCTGGCCAGCTTTGTGGAATTCTGAACAGAATTTGGGAAGGGATCTGGTCAACGGTGTAGTTCTTGTCGTTCTTCCTTGCCAATATTACCAGTAGAGTTGGTCAACTCGAGGTGGAAAGAAGATAGCCAGTAGTAGGTCGGCTGGACTGCGACTCAGCAAACTAGATCATGTCTAACTTACACTCACAAATCATCTTTGTATAGAAAGCTCCGCTACATTTGGTTAAACGCATCCAAAGTTTCTTTGCTGCTCAGTTTTGCTCATCTACTTCGATGTTGGATGAAATGAAGTATTTCTGATTATCGTTCCTGTTGGAATGTTAGCACAAGCTACTAGGTGACATCCAGGTGCTTCCATAGCTTGTAACATCCCAGAAAGTGTGGTTGTTGTGAAACCAGCATGATCATAGGTCGGACATGCATTATTGTAGCTTTAGCACCCAAAGCCTAAACAACACGATTGATAATAGTTTATGCTTGAATAAATCCTTTTGTATAACAGTGTAAGACTGTAAGCAGATATTGTCACGGTGCGGTATGTTGCTGCAATAATTATGAAGTGCTATGCGTTTATGCATCCAACACTATTCTTGTTCCCAGTATAGAGAAAAATTGGGTCTAATAATTTTAGATTTGTTGCTGCATCAAGAATGGTCACAATTGGTTGAGAGGTGCAAATCTGTATGGATAGAATTTATATAGAGAAACTAAAGTTTGGTTTAGCTTACTACAAAATAAGTTATTTAAGTTATTTTCTCTTCTTATTGATTCATTCCACTGATTTTTCTTTGTATTTTTGTATCAGCTTATCTGCTTATCTGATTTGGAGTTTGACTATATCAATCCATATGATTCATCATCTCGCATCAATGCAGTGGTCATAATAGAATACGCACTCCAAGGGGTCCTCTGCGCTTCTTTCCTCTTGACGCTGAATTGGTTTCCGTTTCTAGTTATGGCTCCTGTAACATATTACCATGTGAAGCTGTATGTACTTCTTCCTTTAAGCCCTGAAGTTTATCCCCTCAAACTATACATGCTTGTTTGGTCATTTCCCTATTGTATTGCTATTATTTATGTGGATTACTTTATATCTCAGATTAGTTGTTCATTTGGGGAGCAATCTGTAATGCCTCTATCATTGCGGAGTTCTAGTATACATAATTAGTTTTTGGAAATTTAAATGTTTACTAAAGTATTTATCATCATCACGACATAGTGAAGGATAGAAACATATTAAGAAGTGCTCGCAAGAACTTCTTTTAATGATCTGGAGGCTGAGCATTTGTAGTTGCTCTCTCATTTTGGGCTATTCATGTTTTATTGTTCTTCATGACCTTCCACATTTAACATATTGGTCTGGATATTACGCATTTATACAAGAAATGGTGTGCATATATGCCCTAATAACAATGTTGTGTCTGGCATATATTTATTCTTTTGCTGTTGCCATAATATGATAACATCTACTCTACAATGTACCTGCTATATGTGCTTTGATCTTGACATGAATCATTTCCTTTTTACCATTCCGCACAATGAAAGAACCATTAGACATTGTTTGCCTTGCACTAACCTTCACCGACTCTTAAGTATATAGTTATCCTACGATTAATGCAAAAACTTCTTAATCTTGCTTTACTTTATGTTTCTAATCTGACCCATAGAGCCTTGTTTGTAATTACAACACAGAAATAACATCTACATGTTGTTGGACTGGTTAATTAATATTGTTGGGCATTTACAAGTCACAACAATAGTTTGCTATACATTAAAGAGATAAGTGACTTCTATTGAGACAAGTAATTCTAGCATAAGGGAAATAGAAACAAAGTCGAAAACAAGCAATACAGCAGGAAACAGCTATTAACTATGCACAGCTCTTAATAAATAATCCAACTAAGAGGATGAACCTGAATAGCGTAAAGTGACTCCAAACGTGAAAATTATTGAAGTTACATCACATGTCTTTTACCTATTGGTAGACACACAAGTCCCAAGTAGAGGAACAGTAATACCTCAAAAAATTTAAATCTGGTTTTCTCAGTCATTTTCAATCTCTCTTTCCTCAGTTGATTAGTTGAGACTTTAGACCTGAAATAAAGTGCTTTAGCTTGTTGTATTGAGAAGAGTAAATGAGCTTCTGTAAGATACCCAATCTATACTGGTAATCCGCTTCTTGTATATAAAAATGATAATGCATCTGCGGGTAGTAAGTAGTAACCACTAATTCCTATATTAACTTTTTATTATGAAAAAAATAGATGCATATACCTTTCTAATGTGATCTAAGTACAATTGCCTATGCAAGGCATTTATCCTGCATATTTTACTTCCATTTACCTTTTCATCTCGTGCCTTCATGTTCTGGGTCATGATAGTTAAAGAAATATAATTATTTAGTTTTTTCATCAGGTATATGAATCGGAAACATCTTATAGATGTTACTGAGATATTCCGACAGTTACATGGAGAGAAGAAGTACAGGATGATCAAGCTTGCCTTCTACTTCGCATTATTTATTATATCCATTTACAGGTTTGGCGGCAGACTATTTAGTTTAACTTATCATATTTATGATTGGATAAATTGTTTCTGCAAATGTATTCATAAGCTAGTCTTAAACATGGTTTCCAGTCAAAAAAAAAGCGCGCCTAGGCGAGCGCATAAGCTTGCCTAGGTGCTAGGCGACAACAAAATGTCTAGCACTTAATTGTGCTAGTCGTGCGCATAGGCTAGATAAGCGTTACGCAGTGGCAAAATGCACAATTAACACCTACCACTTTCTTTATCCTTCTTTCTACTTCTCAGTTAGTCACACACAACCTCGGACATTATAAAAAACCCTTGTATATTGTCATATCCTAGTGCCTTCTGCAGTGGTGAAGTACTCCCCACTTGTGCCAAGAGGTCCGGGGTTCAACACGGTCTCTCTGGATTGCACTGTGCAGGGGAGCTTGCCTCGTATAATCCCTCCCCAGACCCTACCTGGCATGGGACCTTCAAGCGCTGTGTCTGTCCTTTTTCTTAGTACTTCCTTGCATGCTTCCAATTCAGCTTCCAGTGCATTATCACATGTGAAGAGCTGCCTACAGGCAGTGTAGATAATCTAACCGGCAGAGTCACGAAGGACGATGCCACAGCCAGTGGAGCCGTCGGTGGCGAGATAGCTGCCATCCGTGTTGAGTTTGGCCCATCCTTCTGGCGGCTGCACCCAGCGCAAGTCCTCTCCCGTATTAGTTCCCGGGCTGCGTGTGAGCGTTTTGAACTGAGTCGTCCGCTGTCCACCTGGAGAACCATTTTGCCTTTGGTCTGGTCATCTCGAGGAAACTGCTTGAGACACAACAGCGAGTTTATGTAGCTGTTGAGAAACCGGCGGGAAGCGTCGGTTGGAGGCGGTGCTTTATCATGTGTGATCTCATTCCGGACATGCCAGGTGTGCCAAAGGACCATCAGCAGCACCATGCGGCTGACTTCTGACAGCTCATCCTACACTCCGAATAGTCATTCCGGCCACTTGTTGCATACATCCTCGACCACAAGTCCTTAGCCTGCGGGCATCTGCACATAGTGTGGTAACCATCCTCGCATTCCACAAGGGGCACAGATCATCGGGTTCCAAATTGCGAGAGAATTTATTGGCCCAAGTGGCAAGAGAAGTTGAGACCAGCCACCAGGCAAACACGCGTACCTTAGGGGGAGTAGGGCACCGCCCATATGGTCTTCCAGAGGGTGCGATGACCATCCGTTGCCCTGCTCGATGCACTTGCCAACGGACGCTCACGCTCGTCCATGGCAAAGCGTTATACTGAACGAACTGAGAAGACACCGGATTTCTCCGGGGGCCAGGCGAGGATGTCATCGGGGACACGTGGAGAGGTGTTGATGCGGATGATGGCGTCGATTAGGAGAAAGTGTTGGTGACGGAGATCCACCCGCCAAGTGCCATTGGCATCCAGCAGGTCCGCGGCGTGTCTTAGCCGGCATGTCCCTTGGGGCGTGAGGAGCTTGCCCGCCGGATCCTCGTGGCAGCCATCGATCCCTCCAGATGTGGATTTGCCCACTGCTGCCCACCTGCCAAATCAGCTCCCTTTTCAGCAGCCCCAATCCAACTTGATCGCTTGCCATGTGACCGACGCATTGCTGAAAAGACAGTGTCCGCCAGCCGCCCCTCTGGATAGTATCGAGCTTTTAACACCTGCGCACAAAGACTCTCGGGTTTGGTTAGAAGTCTCCAAGCTTGCTGAGCTAGCATTGCTTGGTTGAACGCCCTGAAGTCATGGAATCCCAAACCACCAGTGAGTTTATGCTTCTGGATTTTAGGCCAAGCCTGCCAGTTTGTTTTTTGCTTCCCCTCTGATGATCGTCACCAAAAGTTACGGACCATCCTGCTAAGATCATCACACATGGACATGGGAAGCTTGAACACCCCCATCATACACAAGTGGGTATACCCTGTGCAACCGCTTTGATCATCGTCTCCTTTCCTGCCAGAGATAATGTATCACCCCACTCTTTGTTAAGCGAGCTTGCAAGTTTTGATATTTGCCCTTTGACATCCTACCTTCCGGTGTCGGCAGCCCTAAATATTTCTCTTCAGAAGTAGAGAGCTGAACCTGCTGTGCTGCATGTACGCCGTCCTGAACTATTTCCGGACAGGCTTTTCCAAACATCGTACTGCATTTGGCTGGGTTAGTGAGCTGAGCAGTAGGGCCTTCATAAGCCATGATGATAGAACGGACCTCCTCCGGTTGCTGTGTTTCTGCCTTAAAGAAGAGCAATGTATCATCGGCGAACAAGAAGTGAGAGATACCAGGAGCACGCCGGCATACCTTCAGGGAAGTAAAATGTCCTTTTTTCTCGCCATCCTTTAACAAGGCAGAAGTCTGTCAGCAATAAACAGGAACAAGAACAGAGAAAGACGGTCACCTTACTGTAGCCCACGCAACGGTGCAAACGAATCCAAGAGGCGACACAAGTAGGAGTATAATCCGGTTCATCCATCAGTCAGCGAAACCCAACTTTTGCATCGTCCGCTTCAAGAAAACCTAATCAACCTGATCATTTGCCTTTGAGAGGTCCACAGCTTATAGGCGCAGAAACTCTTTGCTGCATCCTTCTCCTGCTGGATATGATGTATGCAGTCAAACGCAACCAACACATTATCTGTTATCGTTCTTCCTCGCACAAGAACACTTTGAAGTTTGAACTGGCGATATGATCTCATCAAGAATTGGCCTCAACCTGTTAACTAAGCACTTCGACACCACCTTATAAATGACTGAAATCAGTGAGTTTACCGGATTATCAACTTTTGGGATGAGGACAATGGCAGTGTTATAAACCTGTTCATGCATAACTCCTGACCGGAAGAATTCCTTCACACCAGCAATTACTTGGTCCTTCATTATTGCCCAGTTTCTTTGAGACATCCCCGCCGGAAATCCATCCGGTCCAGGGGCTTTGAGCGGGCCTATCTGGAAAAGCGTGTAGCAATCTCCTTATCAGAAAGTTCTGCACACAGACCATCATTCATATTGTCAGTAACACGAGCGTTGATAAGGTCAATTACTTGATCTGCACACACTGCTGGTTTAGCAGTAAATAAATTTGTGAAGTAATCTGTCACCATATCAGCCATGATGGCGCTGTCCTGCTGCACCACACCACTATAATCAACAAGGGATTTTATCCTTTTTTACGCGCACGCCACACCTACTTGATCTGCACACAGCGCCGGATCTGTAGCTTCCCTAATAGTCCTCTGATCTGTGTTCATAGCCATTAGTTCCTCAAGACGAGTATGGATTTATGAATTTCCTTTATCACATTATCGAATTTCTTTTTGCTCCACCTGTGCATCGCGTGCATGAGCTCACCTAGCACCGTGGCCATGTCACCAAGGTTGCCCATGGCACTGGCCGCTGACCAGGCTTCCATGATCACCTCAGGCAGCGCTGGGTCACGCTTCCAAGCAACTTCATAGTGGTGGCACCTCTTACCCACGTTCTCCCATGGTAACTCAGCGAAGCACCTTAGGAGGATCGGTGCATGGTCTGATGAAGGAGCAACCAGGTGCTTAACACCCACCTCCAAGAACAGGTCATGCCATTGGTTGTTTGTCACCGCCCGGTTGAGCCGAACTTTGACTTTTGCTCGGCTGGACCGCCGGTCATCATTAAGTGTATGGCAGACCTGAAAAACCAAGATCACCAAGGCCACATAACTCAAAAACATCACGAAAGTCAATCATCTGACGTGCCGAGCGAGGAGTCTTGAAGAAATGTTCGAAGCCCCACATGGCCTCGTTGAAATCTCCAATCACAACCCACAGACATGTCCGCTTGGTGGTGAAGATCACGGAGAAGCGACCACATGCGATGTTGGTCCTCTGTCCGGGGCTCGCCGTAGACGCGGGTGAGCCTCCAAGTTGGTACTCCCGCAGCAGCACTCGCATAAGGATCAATGTATCGTACATCCATAGCCTTCACATCGTCTAGCATGGATTCATGGCAGAAAAGTGCTAAACCTCCACTAAGACTATTAATCCTTCTAAACCACTTAAACCTAAATGAGATTGATATCTTTTCATCCTATCTTTCGACTGCCTAGTTTCACAAAGGAAAACAATACATGGGGATTGAGCTTGCACTAAGCTCACAAGATCGGTAACTGTCCAGAGCCCCCCCCCCCTGCCCCCTCAGTTCCAGCTCATGGCCGCCGGTTGCCTCTGGAGTGTTGTACTGTTCCTCTGGAGGCATTTCCTTTGTCTCGGTGGCCTTGTTAGTCCCAGACAGGTTCTGGAACTTTCCTGCCAGATATTGTGCAACTGCAGGGTTGCCCTTTTCACACACTTCCTCTGTGCTTTTGGTCTGCTGATGAGCCCCACCCTTGCTCCCGTCCTTCCTGCTGCTATTCCTGCTAGAACTGGAGTCGGCATCCGAGAAGTTGAGGCCACGAAACACCAGGGGGTTTGATTTGGCTCGGACGGTGCCTGTCTGGTGCATGAAGCGACATGGCAGGGAGCACCTCAGCCTACAATCATGGATCCTGCTCGGCTCCCCACCTCTAAGTTTACGTTCACATGTTTTCAGCCCAGCAATTATGAAAAAATAGTTGAAATATATAGTACTCGCTCTGTAAACTTTTTTCCTTGTTACCACTTGGCTCCTTTGATTCAAAGGAATTTTATAGGATTTCTGGAGGATTGAAATCCTTAAGATTTTTTCCTATGTTGGTCATTTGATTCATAGGATTGGATCCCATAAGAATTTTTCCTATGGAATCTTTTGTACTACATCTCATAGGAAATCTAACATCCACTCCAACCTCTTTTTACAATTCTTTTTTTTCCTGTGGCATCAAACACTCATCGCTAATCCTATAGGATTCAAGTGGGCATGCCACTCCAACCCTATACTTTTTCTATTCCTATGTTTTCAAAATCATACGAATCAAAGAGGCTTTTACCAGTTGTGCTGCATATAATCCTAGGTTTGTGATATACTTATTATTTCAGCATTTGTTCAAGCTTAGTTATCTGCCACTTCCACGCTAAGGATGCTTGTTGCCTAATATAACTGTTCGTGTATATGATACATTTTTTCAGGCTTGTCATGACGGCTGTGCTACTATTTATTGATGAGGATGTGAATCTGGTAGAAACTAGGACTATTTAGAGCTTGTCATCAACATCTCACATGTGGCCAGGTATATTACTACCGTATCTGCTCACTGGGAGAGCTGTTCATCATTTCATTAATAACCTGAACTGAAACTGGTGCCTGGCACTGATTTTCTTTTTCAAGGGAATCCCAATGATGCAGTTGGTTAACTTGTCGCACACATGTTTCGACATCTGGCTCCTAATGAACACTTAACATGAGGAACCGGTGAGAGTACATTCCAGTCTTCCAGAAATTCTTAAACAAGACGGTTCGTTCGTTCCGTAGGAGCTTATCTGGTGCCTGGGTGTTGATTGTAACCATCAGGCAGAACTGACCTTGTGGTGTACATTGTAATTTCGTGCGTTTTGGTATTGCACTGTGACCTGCCGAGATTTGGTTAACACTGGACATCATGTGCAATGGTGACATCTTGAGCTGACTAGTTGGCATTCACTTTTGAGATGTGAGATTCTCCGTAACAATTATTTTACAGCTTGTTGTTTTCCCTTGAAAAGCATATAGTGCGTTTGTGTAATTTGGTTTTGAACAAGGGGTTAAGTTTGCAGGACCTGAACCTGAAGATGAACTGCTTCCATGCGATCATCGAATACAATTTGTTTCATAAAATTACAAGAAGCTGAGAGAAAACATCGACTTTGCTTTCAGCTCTGCCTGATTGAACTAGCAGAAACAGAATCAACCCATGGACAAACAAAACAAAACGTTGGTGCAATGCGGCTGCTGAACCCTACTTTCTGATCTTGGAGAAAAGAGTTTCGAAAGCCCCAAACCCTGCTCTTCCTGCTCTTGGCCAGCCTGCTCGCCGTCTCCTCGATCAGGTTGTTGGACAGCCTCCGGCTCTTCTTTCTCTCCAGCGTCTTTTGGTGCCTCAGCGTCACCTCCGGCACCACGAAGCCTGCGTGCGCGCCGGACAGGCCGCTCCCTCGCCTCCGCAGGCTCCTGACCCTGAGCTGGATGCTGACGCTGGACTCCTCGCCGGCTGCCCTCCCCTTTCTGAATCTGATCCGCGTGGGCTTGTCTTGTTCGGATGGGAGGATGGGCGCCTTGCTGCTCTTGGAGCGCAGCTTGAAGGTGGCCGAGTTGTTGCTCGGTTGTCGGGTGAACGGAAAGCGCACCGATCGGCTGCTGATGCTCATGCTCTTCGCCCTCCGATGTGCCGGTGCCGGGATGGGTCTCATTGAATCAGCAATGGCAGCACGCTCTTCTTGGTCGGGAGTGTAGAGTGACTTCCCTTGTTTAACATCATTAGTTGCGTCACCCTGGACAATTTCCTTGTTTTCGACGGTCCTTTCGGAGGCTTGCCAGCCTCCTTGTCAGAAGGTGAACTGTTAGCGGCGGCTTGAGGCTTCTTCACGGAGGCCTTCCCGGTGAGCGTCGACCTGACGGTCTTAGCCAGCCTCTTGTTCAGTGATTCCGTTGGGTTCTTGACAGGAGTCTCCGGATGGGTGGTCCTGGCAAATGGTGTTTTCCCCTTCATCACATCCCTCTTCTTCTTCTTCCCATCAGGTTGTTGCTGAGACGGTCCGTCGGCTGGAGCTGGAACTGGCACTGGCACTGGCGCTGCATCGTAGGCCACGATGTCCTTCCACTCAACAACAATCTCCCTCACACCGGCCGGCGTATCGGCCTTGTCGGGTTTGCTGAAATCTCCGACACGCCTACGTGACACAGACCGTACCTTGACCAGCCTTCTCTTTTGGTCATCGGAAGCCGATGGCTGCTGCTTGTTCCGGGGTTTGGGTTGGGCCCTTGGAGCTTCTTGTTTCTCCTCGAACACGTGATGGCCTCCGTGCTTGCACGCATCGTGGCACGACCCGGTTGATGGCCGAAGATAGTTGGGGACGGGCTTCGGGCCGCCTTTTCCAGTCACGGCCATGTGACAAGTTGAAGCTCTTGATTCCCTCCCTCGATCCCGGCGGCTGCAGAGTATGTGCAACAAATCTGCAGGAAGGAGAAAACAATTGGTTCATGCTCTACTTTACCCAGATGACTTCTAAATCACCTATATTACCCCTAATGCACCACGCAGTTGATGAGAAAATACAAGCACAACTGTTCGATTAAAGTAAAAAAGGTACCCTATTTCCGTGAACTCTGCCCCATGTACTACTAACCAACAGGCCGCTTCTCCAAAAGAAGCTAGAAATCAAGCAGGGACAGCAAGAAGAAACTCACCAATGCCCGCTTCACTCGCCCCGCTCCATTCTTCTGGACCAAAGCCAAAAACAAATAGCAAAGTCCTGCTAAGAAGAAGAAGAAGGTAGGCTGTTCTTGTTGATTTCTCGGTGGACTGGTCAAGCGGGCCTGGTGCTAGCGCAGGTCAGAACACGCCGGTGAGGCGTATATGTAGGTCTACAATGTGCATGTGGTAGGAGGCGATCGGGTCAAGGAAAGGAGATGAATTGATGGTGTCGGTGTTGGTGGTAGCTGAGCTTCATAATTCCTCGTTCTAACTAATGTGCTTGAGACTCGAACAAGGAAGAAGCTTCTTCAACCAGGGCAGGGAGGAGGCGGTCAAATACGGCGGGAGCAAGTGCTTGATTGGATCCATTTGAATATGACGAGGGAAAAGGTTAGGTGGGTTCTGTTCTGACTAGTAGTAGTCTTCAGGACCCCACGCGCAAGTCTCACCAGCACTCCACGTTTGAAAACTCTGCCCAGACTCATGCCGAGGGTTTTAACAAGACGGAGGCCCACAGCCACGGGTTTTCTTCGTTTTACAAAAGGGAATGTCAAACCTCTCAGTCACGGTGCACAGTTATACTCCTAAATCGTAATTGACCGAGAATTCGTGAACTCATAGTCGATTCCACAATAGTGTAATCACAATGTAGTCTACAGGAAAAAAAAGGTGATAAGCTCTGACCCAGTCTGCTGAGTCTATATCGGTGATTGCAACATGGTATGCTTGGTGGGAGGGCATCAAGATAACCCATGACGACAAAGATGCGACCTGGTTGCCGTCAGGGCAGGTCCTGAGATTTCAGGGGTCCTAGGCAAAACTACAATCCGGGCCCGTAATATGCAGACGAGGCATGAGTGAAGAAATATCAGCATTGCACAGCTGAAAAGAACCTCGAGAATCCAGGTAACTCCTTTATGTAGATCTCTGTTCACATTGGCGAAATTGTTTTCGTGTGGTGTCGTGTTGAACGGGGGGTTGGAGAGGAACTAGGCTGATAGATATGATTAGAGCACACCGACTATCGCAAGTCACGCTTGCCGCTGCTTCCCACCAGAAAGAGATTGCTTCAAAAGTTGCTGAACTCACTATTAGGAAAAGCCTTATATGTGAACTGAAATGAGTGGCGAGCACGGCGGGGCACCCGCCACATTTATTTTTGAAAACAAGCAGTGGTGGGTAACAAAATGCACCCGCTACTGGAGCTATGCTAGCAATGGCGGGCGGAAATAACCACCCATCACAAGTGTGATCTCCCAGATGTGCCCTCGTGCTGAAAGTGAGTAGTGGCGGGCTGTGCGGAAGACCCGCCACGGCTGCTTTAGCTATCAGTGGCGGGTAGGTATTATGCCCGCCACAACTAAATTGTGTTGATCATACAAAATATAGATTTTAAATATCCAGAAGTTAGCACTAGCGCGTATTAGGGACCACTCGCCACAAGTATTTTAGCACCAAAAATTTCTAAAGAAACTGTATGTAGTAAACCTGCTAATTAGCGTGGTGGGCCCTTGCCAGTACCCACCACTGCTAGATGGCGTGGCGGGCCCTTGCCAGTGCTCACCACTGCTAGTTGGCGTGGCGGGCACTAGCAAGTACCCTTCGCTGCTATTGCCGTCCCCAGCGCCGATTCAATTTCCCCCCAAAATCGTATCTGAAAACTCAAACTTCTCTCCAATCTTCCGAATTCGGCCCGCCGCCGTCCTCCACCACGGTTGTCTTCGTCTGTAGCGTCCGCCCACGGCCACGGCCGTCCTCGTCCTCTACGGCCCCCTCGCCCGTCGGGGCCTTCTTCCAATGCGACCGCCCTCCTCCGTCGCGGCCCCCTCGCCGCGTCCGTCTTCGTCTGCCGTGACCGCCCTCATCCGCCGCGGTCCTCGTCCTCCGCGCCCCCCTCATCCGTCGCGTCCGCCCTAGTCCGTTGGGCCCTTCGTCCACCTCGACCGCCCTCCTCCGTCGAAGCCCCTACGTCGCGGCCGTCTTCGTCCACTGTGGCCGCCCTCCTCCGGCGACCCCTCGCTGCGGCTGTCTTAGTCCGCCGTTGATGCGTCAATTTTGCATCATGTTTTCTTACTGTTATTTATTATGTTTTGGGTCATTATTTCACTTTATGATGCTATTCTAATGTCTTTTCTCACTTATTTTGCAAGTTTCACATGAAGAAGGAGATTGCCGATAGCTGGAATTCTGGACCTGAAAAAGTTACAACAGAGATAGATATTCTCCACAACTCCAAATGACCTGAAAATTTGGTAAGTATTATTTTGGAATATGTAAAAAATATTGATGGAAGAATTACCAAAAGGGGGCCCACTAGGGAGCAACGAGCTCAGGGGGCGCGCCCCCTCCCCTAGGGCGCACCTATGAGCTCGTGCCCCCCAGCAGGCATCCAGTGCCATTTTCTGCTATATGAGGCTATTTGCCCTAGAAAAAAAATGAAGAGAAGACTTTCGGGACGAAGCGCCGCCGTCTTGAGGCGAAACCTGGGCAGGTTCACTTTTGCTCTCCGACGGAGCGATTCTGCCGAGGAAACTTCCTTTCGAGAGGGGGAAATCGAAGCCATCGACATCACCAACGATCCTCTCATCGTGGGAGAACCAATCTTCATCAACATCTTCACCATTACCATCTCCTCTCAAACCCTAGTTCATCTCTTGTATTCAATCTTTGTTCCAAAACCTCAGCTTGGTACCTGTGGGTTGCTAGTAGTTTTGATTACATCTTGTAGTTGATGCTAGTTGGTTTATTTGGTGGAAGATTAAATGTTCAGATCCTCAAGCATATTGAATACACCTTTGATCCTAAACATTAATATGATTTGTGAGTAGTTACTTTTGTTCTTTAGGACATGAGAGAAGTCTTGTCATAAGTAATCATGTGAAGTTGGTATTTGTTTGATATTTTGATAATATGTATGTTGTTCTTCTTTTAGTGGTGTCATGTGAACGTTGACTACATGACACTTTGATATATTCATTTTGCATCATGTTTACCTACTATTATTTATATAGTTTATATACATAATAATGCTTTTTGGAGTAATTCTAATGCCTTTTCTCTCATAATATGCAAGGTTTACACAAAGAGGGAGAATGCTGACAGCTGGAATTCTGGACCTGGAAAAGCTACGTCAGAGTTAACTATTCTGCACATCTCCAAATGAGCTGAAACTTTAAGGAGAACTGTTTTGGAATAAAAGAAAAATACTGGAGCAAATAACTACCAGAGCAGGCCCACCAGGTGGGCACAACCCACCTGGGCGCGCTAGCCCCCCCAGGCGCGCCCTGGTGGGTTGTGCCCTCGGCCCACCTCTGGTGCCCCTCTTCTAGTATATAAGTCATTTTGACCTAGAAAAAAAATAATAAGGAGAGGACTTTCGGGACGGAGCGCCGCCGTCTCATGGTGGAACTCGGGCAGGAGCGCTTTTGCCCTCTGGCGGAACGATTCCGCCGGGGGAACTTCCCTCCCGGAGGGGAAAATCATCGTCACCGTCATCACCAACAACCCTCTCATCTTTGGGAGGGCAATCTCCATCAGCATCTCCAACAACACCATCTCCTCTCAAACCCTAGTTCATCTCTTGTGTTCAATCTTTGTACCGGAACATTATAGTGGTACCTGTGGGTGACTAGTAGTGTTGATTACATCTTGTAGTTGATTACTATATGGTTTATTTGGTGGAATATGTTCAGATCCATTATGCTATTTAATACCCCTCTGATCTTGAGCATGATTATCATTTGTGAGTAGTTACTTTTGTTCTTGAGGTCACGGGAGAAATCTTGTTGCAAGTAATCATGTGAACTTGATATGTGTTCGATATTTTGATGATATGTATACTATGATTCCCTTAGTGGTGTCATGTGAACGTCGACTACATGGCACTTCATCATATTTGGGCCTAAGGTAATGCATTGTGGAGTAGTTATTATATGATGAGTTGCTAGAGTGACAGAAGCTTAAACCCTAGTTTATGTGCTACTTCATAAGGGTCCGATTTGGATCCAAAAGTTTAATGCTATGGTTAGATTTTATCTTAATACTTTTCTCGTAGTTGCGGATGCTTGCGAGGGGGTTAATCATAAGTAGGAGGTTTGTTCAAGTAAGAACAACATCTAAGCACCGGTCCACCCACATATCAAATTATCAAAGTAGCGAACATGAAACAAACCAACATGATGGAAGTGACTAGATGAAATTCCCGTGTACCCTCAAGAACGCTTTGCTTATCATAAGAGACCGTTTTGGCCTGTCCTTTTCCACAAAAGGATTGGGCTACCTTGCTGCACTTTATTTATCGTTACATTTACTTGCTCGTTACAAATTATCTTGCTATCAAACTACTTGTTACCGACTATGTCAGTGCTTGCAGAAAATACCTTGCTGAAAACCACTTGTCATTTCCTTCTGCTCCTCGTTGGGTTCGACACTCTTACTTATCGAAAGGACTACGATTGATCCCTTATACTTGTGGGTCATCAAGACTCTTTTCTGGCGCCGTTACCGGGGAGTGAAGCGCTCTTGGTAAGTGGAAATCGGTAAGGAAAAATTTATATTACGTGCTGAAATTTATGGTCACTTGTCACTATGGAAAACAATCCTTTGAGGGGTTTGTTTGGGGTATATTCACCTCGACCGGAACCACATTTAGTTTCCCCTCAACCTAATGCACCTACTAAAAATATTGGTTATGAAATTCCTTCGGGTATGATAGAACAACTGCTAGCTAATCCTTATGCAGGAGATGGAACTGAACATCCTGATATGCACTTGATATATGTGGATGAAATTTGTGGATTATTTAAGTTTGCAGGTTTGCCCAGAGATGAAGCGAAGAAGAAGGTCTTCCCTTTATCTTTAAAGGGAAAAAGCATTGGCATGGTATAGGCTATGCGATGATATTGGATCTTGGAACTGGAATCAATTGACATTGGAATTTCACCAAATTTTTTATCATATGCATCTAGTTCATTGTGATCAGAATTATATATATAATTTTTGGCCTCGTGAAGGATAAAGTATCGCTCTAGCTTGGGGGAGGCTTAAGTCAATGTTATATTCATTCCCCAATCATGAGCTCTCAAGAGAAATTATTATTCAGAATTTTTATGCTCGGCTTTCTCATGATGATCGATCCATGCTCGATACTTCTTGTACTGGTTCTTTTATGAAGACTATTGAATTCAGGTGGGATCTTTTAGAAAGGATTAAACACAACTCTGAATATTGGGAACTCGATGAAGTTAAAGAGTCAAGTATTACGCTTAAGTTTGATTGTGTTAAATCTTTTATACCGATGCCTTTCACAAGTTTAGCACTAAATATGGACTTGACTCTGGGATAGTAGCCTCCATTTGTGAATCACTCATGTTGATCTCCCTAAGGAAAAGTGGTTTAAATATCACCCCCCTATTGAAGAAGAAATTAAAGAACCGGTAATATCTAAAGAAGAAACTATTATTTACAATGCCGATCCAGTTGTTCCTACTGCATATATTGAAAAACCACCTTTCCTAGTTAGGATAAAGGAAGATGCTAAGGTTTCAACTGTGGTCCGCAAAAGTAATATCAAAGCACCTAGACCTTCAGAACAAATCGAAGTAGAACCTAGTGTTGCTATGGTTAAAGATCTCTTGGTAGAAAATATTGATGGGCATGTTATTTACTTCTGTGATGAAGTTGCTAGAATTGCCAAACCTGATGAAAAAGATAAACATAGACCTGTTGTTGGCATGCCCGTTGTCTCAGTTAAAATAGGAGATCACTGTTATCATGGTTTATGTGACTTGGGAGCTAGCGTGAGTGCTATTCATTTTACCTTATATCAAGAAATTATGAATGACATAGCACCAGTTGGGGATATGATTATCAGATATGACCCGCCCAAGAGGGGTCGGGTCATCCCTATGGCGGTTCATCTCAATGAATCCCAAGAGTATATTAAGATGGCAGTTCATAGACAGTCTTGTTAGAGGGCCCAAACCCGAATGCGGCTTAAGGCCCACAAGTATAAACAACTATGTATATGTAAACTTGTATTGTAAGGCATGTAAGATAAGTCACCGAGCCAGACACGTTGTATGAGCCGGCCGTGACTCTGTAGGCCGCAGGGCGTTAACCCGTGTATACAAGGGGACGACCCGACATCGGCTTAGGGCAAGAAACAACAGATCGAGAGCCAGGCAAAGCATATTCGCTCCCTGGTCATCGAAACCCCAGCAATACCACCTCAAACTGGATTAGGCCTTTACCTTCACCGCAAGGGGCCGAACTAGTATAAACTCCTTGTGTCCTTTGTCCTGTTTAACCCCTTTAAGCTAACCTCGTCGCAATGGCTCCACAACTAAGTCCTTCCATGAGGACATCTGCCGTGACACGTCCACGACAGTTGGCGCCCACCGTGGGGCTAGCGCACGGTGGTTTCGAGTTCTTAAAGGGCAGCTTCGAAGGACTCAAGGGATACGCTGTGGGCTGGATGACCAAGAATCGTCGCGGCAAGCTCTACATCGACGATGCAGGCTGGGGTCCCGAGGCCAGCTCAATTGAGTACGGGTACCAGGTCCCCTTCGGTGGAATCCACGTCTTCATCAAAAAGGTCGGCGAACCGGGCCCTGAGCAGGACACCTGCACCGACATCATCGAGACGACTCAGCATGCACGACCCGCCCGGGTTCAGCCCGCCGTAAAGAGTGCTTTCGTTGTATGGATCCACCGGACTAAATTGGAAGGCTCCGTGTCTGGAGGTGAGACGGCCATATACTCTGATGGCGAGTCGTCCACGGGCGAGACCAACTCAATGTATCAACTACAAGACAGACGGCTTGGGGGCTGTTCCGATGGCGACAGTATTCCGGAACCCCATGAGCCGCCGAACAGGGTGGCGATTTTTATGGATGGCGCCCAGCCGGTTCTTGGTTCGACAGCCGCCGCGGCCATGACTTCCAGTGCGGCGGCAGTGACGGCAGCTGGCGTTGGCGGTTCAACTCACCCGCCGGCTCAAGTTTTAACAGATCTATTGGATGATCTAGCAACTCTGATGGGGGTAGAGGTAACCCCGGACAATGCGGAACGGCATAAGGAGGATATTGCTAAACTACGTGAGGAGATAGCGCAGGCTAAGGAAGACCTGGCGGCTGAGAACG
The DNA here is from genome assembly GCA_032464435.1 of Aegilops umbellulata. Classification (NCBI taxonomy): domain Eukaryota; kingdom Viridiplantae; phylum Streptophyta; class Magnoliopsida; order Poales; family Poaceae; genus Aegilops; species Aegilops umbellulata. Next base: position 149,076,231 of record CP136058.1, on the reverse strand, counting down.
CTAGGATGAATGTGGAGCGGGCCGTCTTAAACGCACAGGCACAGCGGATTCAAGCAGATTCATACCGGCTTATGGTGGATCAGAACGCTTCAAACAAAGTCTTGAGGAGAAAGCGCCAGAGTCGTCTGCCTTCGATTTATGAGTCAAGGAACCTCTTCAACACACCTGGAGCGGGGGCTAGTAACCCGTCGGTTGAGGCGCCGGGGGGTGGAGCGTCAGGTCAGCCGCACATAGTAGGTTCTCCGCATATGAATAATACCCCACCTCAGCATGTAGTGACGCCGCCGGGTCATTACTCTACCCCTCTAGATAACATGATCGCTGCAGCTACGCGATTGGCGGCTCTGCCAGTCGAGGGTGAAACTCCCGCGGTGGTTGAAACCCGGAGGGCTAGAGAACTTCCTCAAACGGCTTTGGTGCAGCAGCAGGCTTATTCCTATAGTCGTGACCGGATTCATGCGACCCCTGGTCCAAGCCGGAGCTACAGTAGGCCATTGACTAGCCAGCAGTCTCGAGTACCGAGCGGCATCTGTAACGCCCTCGATGCGGCTATATCTCCTACGTGTCGAGGCACGACTTAGAGGCATAACCGCATTGAAAGCAATGTCGCAAGTGAGGTAATCTTCACACAATCCATGTAATAAATAAGGAAAAAGATACATAGTTGGCTTACAATCGCCACTTCACATAAGTACATAAATAACATCCATCATACATATTACACTCAAGGTCCGACTACGGTACCAAAATGAAAGAAGACTACCCCAAATGCTAAACAGATCCCCGGATCACCCAACTGGGCTCCACTACTAATCATCTGGAAAAGAAACATAGTAACGGCCACGTTCCTCGTCGAACTCCCAAGTGAGCTCGGTCGCGTCATCTGCACTGACATCGTTGGTACCTGCAACTGTGGTGATAATATCTGTGAGTCACGGGGACTCAGCAATCTCACACCCGCGAGATCAAGACTATTTAAGCTTAAAGGTGGGAAAGGGGTTTATGAGGTGGAACTGCAGCAAGCGACTAGCATATGGTGGCAACAGCGCAAAAGAGAGCGAGAAGAGAAGGCAAAGCACGGTCGTGAAACTAGAAGTGATCAAGAAGTGATCCTGAAACAACCTACGTCAGGCATAACTCCAACAACCGTGTTCACTTCCCGGACCCCGCCGAGAAGAGACCATCACGGTTACACACGCGGTTGATGTGTTTTAGTTAAGGTCAACTTCGGGTTCTCTACAACCGGACATCAACAAATTCCCATCTGCCTCATAACCGCTGGCACGGCGTTCGAAAGATAATACCCTGCAGGGGTGTCCCAACTTAGCCCATGATAAGCTCTCACGGTCAACGAAGGATATTCCTTCTACCGGGAAGACCCGATCAATCTCGGAATCCCGGACTACAAGACATTTCAACAGCAATAAAACAAGTCCAGCAAAGCCGCCCGATTGTGCCGACAAATCCTGATAGGAGCTGCACATATCTCAGTCTCAGGGCACATCCGGATAAGTCAAGCTACGAGTAAAACCAGGCCTCGAGTTTCCTCGAGGGGGCCCCGCAGGCTGCTCGGTTCGAACCAGCACTTAGAGAGAAGCACTGGCCTGGGGGGGGGGGCTAAAATAAGGATGACCCTCGGGCTCGCGAAAACCCGGGGGGAAAAGAGTAGGTGGTGGAAAATGGTAAAACCAATGTTGGGCCTTGCTGGAAAAGTCTCATTCAAAGCGAACTGTCAAGGGGGTCCCATAAATCACCCAACCGTGTAAGGAACGCAAGAATCCGGGAACATAACACCGGTATGACGGAAACTAGGGTGGCAAGAGTGGAACAAAACACCAGGCATAAGGCCGAGCCTTCCACCCTTTACCAAGTATATAGATGCATTAATTAAATAAGAGGTATTGTGATATCCCAACAAGTAAACATGTTCCAACAAGGAACAACAAGTCCATGTTCCAACAAGGAACAAACTTCATCTTCACCTGCAACTAACAACGCTATAAGAGGGGCTGAGCAAAGCAGTAACATAGCCAAACAACGATTTGCTAGGACATGGATGGTTAGAGGCTGACATGGCAATATAGGAGGCATGATATAGCAAGTGGTAGGTATCGCAGCATAGGCATAGCAAAAGAGCGAGCAATCTAGCAAGCAAAGATAGAAGTGATTTCGAGGGTATGGTCATCTTGCCTGCAAGGTTCTCAGAGTTGTCGAAAGCTTGGTCCTCGAAAGCGTTCTCAACGGAATCCTCGTTCACGTACTCGTCTCCCGGCTCTACCCAAGACAAGAGAACAAGCAAAAGAACCAATATCAACCACGATGCAATGCGCAAGCAACATGAAGCAAAACATGGCATGATATGCGAGAGGTGATATGCAATGCGTATGCATGCTCCGGAAGGACAAGGATGAACAGGGCATAATCTTGGCAAACCAAGCATGCCACTGGATAGATGAGGTGATTTCGGTTGAAATCGATATAAAGATCACCGGAATCGGATGCACGGTTTGCAAATGGCAAGCAATACAAGAATGACACGAAACTGCCATAAACAGCATGATGCTACTTAGCAAGCAACAAATAATTAAGCTACTGCACCCAAACATGGCAACAAAGCATATGACAGTAATCTACACAAGATGCACGGCAAAAGATGAACACTGAGCTACGGCTCAATCCCATCATAACAGGTCCAAACCATCATGGCAAAAGTGCACAAGATAACAGGTTCTCAGACTTAGTGAAATTAACAACATAGCAGAAAACTAACATCAGGATGACATGTTCAGAGCAATGAAACAACATTCTACAGGTTCAGAACATAGCAAATTAAGGCATGGCATGAATCTACTCAAAGCACTTGACAAAAGTCTCTTATTGACCATAAGCAAAAAAGGATCAGAAAATATGATTACACCCATGTCAAATAAGCAAGTTTCGTTACAGGTTTCAGACTTAGCAGAAAACTGGACATGGCAGAAACTGTTAACGACTAGGCATGTTCGTGAGCTCGATGCACTCACTACAGAGCATTGCATGATATACTAAGCATACATACATCAATAAGACATGGCATAGTAACAATACATGGCAATAAAAACATCATAGCATGCAAGGATCAACTACACCAAGCTTGGCAAAATCGAATAACATGTAAACAATCTGCCAGCAACATTTTGAAGCAAAAGTAGAGCTTGATTGACTCAAGCTATGGCACTCCATAATTGCAAACAAAGGCATGGTTGGATAGAGCAAATACTCAAGTTCAAAACTCCCTTACTGATCATGCTCAAATTATGCATAGATCTCTCGGAAACAACATGAATACATGGCACGAAAATAACAGCAGTCAGGGACTTAGTGAAATCGCTAAGTCTCTGAAATCAGCAACATCAAGATACCTAGTTTGCATGCTTGTGCTAGTCACCACATAGATCACAAAAATACATGGCAAAATCCTCTGGATAGATAACATGGCATATTACAAAACTCATGTAGGACTCAACTTCATAGGAGGTACACATCAATCATGGCAAAAATGACAAAAGTGCATGTTCAGATAAGATTCAGCCACTAACATCAACTAGGCTTCTTCTAACAGCATTTCGGGCATCAAGATGACTTCAAATGAGAAAGATGCAATGGAACCAATTGATGTACTCTTCTAGACGAACAATCGGACATATTATACGCGCGAAACGGAGCTATGGATGCAAAGTCATGGCATGATGAAGATGCGATGATGATGATGAAATGCACGGGACTTAGCAAAATCTGGAGGGGGCGAAGTCAACCTCTCGGGCACGGTTTTCGAGGATGGCCGGAGAAGTCGCCGGCGAGGTTGCCGGAGTCGACGCGGGAGGCCGGAGGACGTCGGGGCCGGGCCGGATCCGGGGCGGCTCGCCGGATCTCGGGCCGAGCGGCGCGGGCGGCGAGGAGCGAGGAGCGGCGGCGCTCGGGACGGCAGCGGCACTCCGAGACGGCGGCGAGGCGGAGCCGGCGACCTGGCGGCGGGGGCGCGCCGGCGGGGAGGCGCGAGCGCCTGCGGGCGGGCGGCGGAGCTGCGCGCGGGGCGCGGGGCGGCGGCGACCGGGCCCCGCGGGCCGGATCTGGGCCGCGCGGGCCCTGGCGGCGGGGCGCGGCAGAGGCGGCGGCGGGCGCCACGTGGCGCGCGGGGATTGGCCCGGGGCGCGCCGGCGGCGGGAGGAGAGAGAGGGGCGCGGAAAACGAGGAAGAAGCTAGGGTTTCGGGGTGTTTTTGCCCGGATTTGACGGAGGGGTGCACATATTTATAGCTAGAGGGGGCTAGGGAGCTCCAAACGGAGTGCGGTTTTCGCCCACGCGATCGTGATCGAACGGCGGAGGACATGGGAGTGACTTAGATGGGTTATTGGGCTGTTTGAAGGGGTGTTGGGCTGCAACACACACGAGGCCTTCACGGTTACCCGGTTAACCGTTGGAGTACCAAACGAACTCCGATTGACCCGAAACTTGACAGGCGGTCTACCGGTGCTATACCGAGGCCACATGTCAAACCTCGGTCCATTCCGAGAATGTTTAATACCCGCTCACGAAGAAATGTAAAAGGGGACGCCGGGGAAGATAGGAGCGCCGGGTTGCAAAACGGACAACGGGAAAGATGCTCGGATTTATGAGACGAACGCGTATGCGAATGCGATGCACATGATGACATGATATGAAATGCATGACATGACCAAAATGCAAAACGGAGAGAACCCAACCACGGAGGGAATATCATAGCACATAGCCGAAAATGGCAAGAGTTGGATTACAAATATGGCAAGTTACATCTGGGGCGTTACAACACACCACCACTACGAGAGGATCTCGTCCCGAGATCTAGGACTGAAAGAACTCCGGATACTCAGAACGTAGGTGGTCTTCACGCTCCCAGGTGGCCTCTCGGTCTGAATGATGTGACCATTTCACTTTGAGGAATTTGATTGACTTGTTGCGAGTCTTGCGCTCAGTTGTCTCAAGAATAGCAACTGGATGCTCATGATAGGACAAATCTTCTTGAAGATCAATCTCTTCGAAGTTGATGGTGCGCTCAGGCGTCTTGAAGCACTTGCGAAGCTGTGACACGTGGAAGACATCGTGCACATTTGCAAAGTTGGAGGGGAACTCAAGTTGATAGGCGAGATCGCCTCGTTTGCCGATGATCTTGAAGGGACCGACGTATCGCGGGGCAAGTTTCCCCTTGATACCGAAGCGACGAGTTCCTTTCATTGGCGAGACACGGAGGTAAACATGGTCTCCGATCTCAAATGCCACATCTCGGTGTTTCACATCTCGGTGTTTGCTATCGTAATAGCTCTTCTGGCGCGATTGCGCGGCTTTGAGGTTCTCACGAATGACCTTGCACATAGCCTCAGCCTCTGAGATCAAATCATTGCCGAGCAATTGACGTTCACCGGTTTCAGACCAGTTGAGAGGAGTACGGCACTTTCTGCCATAGAGAATCTCGAATGGGGCTTTGCCCGAGCTGGCTTGAAAGCTGTTGTTGTAAGAGAACTCAGCATAAGGAAGATAATCCTCCCACTTCATGCCGAAAGAGATAACACAGGCTCTGAGCATATCTTCAAGAATTTGGTTGACACGCTCGACTAGTCCACTAGTCTGAGGGTGGAAAGCTGTGCTGAAGCGAATGTTGGTGCCCATGGCCTTCTGAAAAGAATCCCAAAACTTGGAGGTAAAGATGCTGCCACGGTCTGAAGAGATCAATTGTGGAATGCCATGCAACGAGACAATTCTGGAGGTGTAGAGCTCTGCCAGCTGCGCTGCTGTGATAGACTCTTTGATAGGTGTAACTTCTAGAGCTTTCGATGTGCCATGTCTAACAGCTATATAGAACGAGCGTTTACCCAAGGATTTCAAAGGCCCTCGTAAGGTGCCCAATTACACAACAGATCAGCCCCCTGTGGCTTGGGTGGAGAGTTATGAGATGGATATGGAGATGTTGGATGTTAGTGAGGCTGCGTACACCAAGTACTTCACCATGATGCTGGAGGGGACGGCTCGAACCTGGTTGAAGGGGCTGCCGGCTAATTCCATAGGGTCATGGGCGGAGCTGAAGGCCCGGTTCATCTAGAATATCAAAGATACATGCAAGCAACCCATGTCGATTGTGGATTTGGTTTCTTGTGTTCAAGCAGAGGGCGAGTCAACAACCAACTGGGTACGCCGGGTCTCGACTATCATGCATTCTTCAGATAACATAAACGTCGGTTCAGCGATTCTGATGTTGAAGAAAAGTTGCCGTTTTACTCCACTAAAACAAAAGCTTGGACGGCTCAAGCATCATTGCAACGACATGGGTACCCTGATGGCGACTCTTGTCAAGTACACCGACTCTGATGGTACCAAGGACCCCGACTCTGAGGATGAAAGATCAAGAAAGGGAAAGAAGAGTAGCGGCATGAAGGGACAGCAGTACAACCCTGCCAATCAGGGCGGCAACGGTAAGCGTAAGGCTGATGAATTTGTGGCTAACACCAGTGCATGCAATTATAACCAGCGTCATAAGGGACAGCCGGCTCCAAGGGCAGGATTCGATCTTGAGCCAATGCTAAATCAACCGTGTATGAAACATGGAACAGATCAGAAACCGGCTACTCATTTGTGGAAAGATTGCAGCATAATGAGAAGCTTTAGGGAGTCCATCCAGCGCCAGCACGGCCCGAATGGCGGGTCAGGGTCTGGTCCTCATGGTCCGGGTCATGGCGTTGGCGGTTCAAGTTCTGGGTTTCAAGTCCACGGTAACCAAGGTGGTTACAATCAGCAGAGTAATCAGGGGAGTCAACAGCAGCAACAGTCTGGTTATCAGAGCAACCCGAAGCAGTTGAATAGTGGACAGTACCACATCTTCACCAATAGCTTATGTAAGTGGGATCAGAAGCTTCATAAGAGGGCAGTCAGTGCTATTGAACCGGCAGTACCGCATTACTTGCGGTGGTCCGAGCAGCCTATAGTGTGGAGTCGTGAGGATCACCCGCCTCGGGTTGATAATCCGGGTCAGCTGGCTCTTGTGGTGGCGCCTCAGGTTGGGGACTATAAGTTTACTAAGGTGCTCATGGATGGAGGTAGCAGCATTAACATCCTTTATTATGACACCTTCCGTCGCATGGGACTGACAGATAAGAATCTTAAGCCGTCAAACACTGTCTTCCATGGTGTGGTGCCGGGTAAGTCAGCCTACCCGGTGGGTAAGATATCTTTGGAAGTCGCCTTTGAAGATGAGCATGATTCCAGATCTGAAACTTTAACCTTCGAAGTGGTCAAGATCAAGAGCCCTTATCATGCTCTGTTTGGGCGGCCGACTTATGCTAAGTTCATGGCGAGGCCTTGCTATGTTTACTTGTAGCTTAAGATGCCGGGTTACAAGGGCACCATCGTAGTGCATGGGAGTCGCAAGGTGGCCCTGGAGTGTGAAGAAGGTGATGCGGCTTATGCTGAATCAGTTTATGCAACGGAGGAGTTGAAATTTTACAAGGATAATGTTGACCCGGCAGACATGACGTCCTTGAAGAAACCGACCACAGAGCATGATCCTTCGCTCAAATTTAAGTCGGCAGACGACACTAAAATGGTTGATTTTGTCCCTGGTGACTCATCTAAGCAGTTCAACATCAGTGCCAGTCTGGATCCGAAATAGGAAAGCACGCTCATCGAGTTCATCCGTGAGAACCGGGACATCTTTGCATGGAAGCCTTCAGACATGCCGGGTGTACCGAGGGAACTCGCTGAGCACACTCTTAATATTGATCCGATATTTAAGCCGGTCAAGCAATTTCTTCGCCAATTTAATGAGGAGAGGTGGAAGGCCATCGGTGAGGAAGTGGCATGGCTCTTGGCGGCTGGGTTTATTGTTGAGGTTTTCCATCCTGAGTGGTTGGCTAACCCGATGCTCGTACTCAAGAAGAATGGCACTTGGTGGATGTGTGTGGATTACACGGACTTGAACAAGGCTTGTCCGGCTGATCCGTTTGTTCTCCCTCGCATTGATCAAATCATTGATGCTACGGTGGGTTGTGAGCATTTGAGTTTTTTGGATGCTTATTCTGGTTATCATCAGATCAAGATGGCAGTTAAGGACTAGGAGAATACAACTTTCATTACTCCGTTTGGAGCCTTCTGCTATGTGTCTATGCCTTTTGGGTTCAAGAGTGCCCAGGCGACTTATCAGCGTTGTGTGCAAAATTGCCTTCACAATCAGATTGAGCGCAATGTTCATGCTTATGTAGATGACATTGTGGTAAAGTCAAGAGAGAAGGAGACCTTGATTGATGATTTGAAGGATACTTTTGACAATCTCCGGGTCTACAAGATGATGCTTAACCCGGCTAAGTGTGTTTTTGGTGTGCTAGCAGGCAAGCTCTTGGGCTTTCTGGTTTCTAACATAGCGATTGAAGCTAACCCAGAGAAAATCAAGGCCATTACTTCATTGGCTAAGCCGGCGTGTGTTAATGATGTTCAGCGTCTGGCGGGTCGTGCGGCTCTGAGCCGGTTTATAAGCCGATTGGGTGAGAAGGCTATTCCCCTTTATCAGATGATGAAGAAGACAAATCACTTTGTTTGGAGTGATGCTGCTAATCAAGCATTTGAGGATCTGAAGAAACAGTTGGCTGAGCCGCCCGTGCTTGCTGCCCCTATTGATAAACATCCGCTGTTGTTATATGTGGCTGTTAATAGCCGGACCGTCACTGTAGCCATCATGGTGGAAAGGAAAGAGGCAGGCAAGGATTACCCGTTCAACGGCCGGTTTAATACATCAGTGAGGTGCTTATAGAGTCCAAACAGAGGTATCCACAGTGGTAGAAGCTTGTGTATGGGGTTTTCATGGCAAGCCGGAAGCTTAAGCAATACTTTTAGGGTCATCCCATCACTGTGGTTAGTTCTGCTCCTTTAGGAGACATCATCCAAAACAGGGAAGCCACAGGTCGGGTTGCTAAATGGGCCATTGAGCTTGGACCTCATGGTTTAAAATATGTGCCACATACGACCATCAAGTCCCAAGCACTTGTAGATTTCATCAATGATTGGACAGAGTTACAGGCACCTGAGGAAACACCGAATAACACATATTGGACTATTCACTTTGATGGATCCAGACAGTTGGAGGGCTCGGGGGCTGGAGTTGTCTTGACTTCCCCACGAGGTGACAATTTTTCTTATGTTCTCCGGCTAATGTTCCCCTGTACTAACAATGCAGCGGAGTATGAGGCCTTTCTCCATGGTCTTCGGATGGCTAAGGAGAGGAACTTAAGCCGGGTGAGGTGCTTTGGCGATTCAGATCTGGTGGCTCAGTAAGTATCTGGTACTTGGGATTATAAGGATCCGCTTATGGCGGCTTATCGACGAGAGGTTGATGCCATTGTAGGTCACTTCAAGGGTTACCAAGTTGAGAATATTGACTGAAGAAAGAATGAGGCGACTGACAATTTAAGCCGGCTAGGGTCACAGCATACCCCGGTGCCACCTAACACGTTCCTGGATGTTTTACTCAACCCTTCGGTCAAGTTACCCACGGAGGAGGACCTCGCTGTTCCTGACTCGGAAGCACAATTGGTGGCGGCTCTTCATGCTATTCCTGATTGGACAGTTCCGTACTTGGCTTACATGACCCCGGGTGAATTGCCAGAAGATGAGATCTTGGCCAAACAGATAACCCGGCGGTCTAAGTCAATGCCAATTGTCAATGGAGAGTTGCACCATCACAGTGTCACAGGGGCGTTTCAACGTTGCGTCTCTCCTAAAGAAGGCTACGAGATTCTGTGAGAGATTCACGAAGGAGATTGTGGTCATCACACCGGTTCTAAATCTCTCGTAGCCAAAGCTTTTCGTCACAGTTTTATTGGTTGGCCGCTCATGCCGATGCTGAGGACTTGGTTAGTAAATGTGATGATTGTCAGAAGTTTTCACGACGAGCTCATGTTCAGCTCAGGAGTTGAGGATGATTCCAATCACTTGGCCATTTGCGACTTGGGGACTCGACATGGTTGGGCCTTTTAAAAGGTCCAAAGATAAGAAGACCCACCTTTTGGTGGTGGTTGATAAGTTCACTAAGTGGGTGGAGGCAGAGCCGGTCAGTAAGTGTGATGCAACAACAGCGGTTCAATTCATGAAGAAGGTGATCTTTTGTTTTGGCTTTCCACACAACATTATAACAGATAATGGCACTAATCTTTCTAAAGGTGCTATGAGAGAATTCTGTCAACGAGAGCATATCCGGCTTTATGTTTCTTTTGTGGCTCACCCCCAGTCTAATGGTCAAGCGGAATGAGCTAATCAAGAGATTCTGCGAGGTATCAAGCCCCGGCTTATGGTTCCTTTGCAAAGAACGCCGGGTTGTTGGGTGGAGGAGTTACCCTCCGTGTTATGGAGGATCAATACGACCCCCAACCGATCTATGGGTTACACACCCTTTTTCATGGTTTATGGAGCAGAGGTAGTTCTCCCTAGTGACATCTGTCACGATTCACCTCGGGTGGCGGCTTACGTGGAAGCTGACAATGAAAGGGCACGTCAAGATGCACCTGACATGTTGGATGAGGAGCATGATCCCGCGGCGGCTCATTCGGAAATTTATCAGCAAGACCTACATCGTTACCACAGCTGCTGGGTCAAAACCAGAACCTTTCAGGAAGGCGACTTAGTGCTCCGGCTCATCCAAGATCAAACAGACATGCATAAGCTCTCGCCGCCCTGGGAAGGACCTTTTGTGGTCAGCAAGAACCTGCATAACAGGTCATATTATCTTATCAACGTTCGAGAACACAAGGATTCACGTAAGTCAGAGGAGGAGACCCATCGGCCGTGGAATATAGCTCATCTTTGGCCCTACTATACTTGAGCCACCGGCTCTCATGATGTACATAGTTCGATGATGTATATATTATAAGCAGTATAATAAAGACGGCATCCCTGATAATTCAGGGCCTCTACCGTTTCACTTCCTCGAAGCTGAGTCTTTATCATCATCTTACATATTCATTTAAGAGGCTTGATGCCCTACTTCAGGGACCAAAGAGGGTTAGATGCATGGCACAACTCAAACATAGGTCCCTGACGAGTCCGGCTTATTTTATATGGTCACTTGAGGGCTTCCTGCTCATCGAGCATAGCTGTCGGTACCCGCTTGATCGGTGCAATGCCAAAACTTATATGGTCACTTGGGGGCTTCCTGTTCAAACATAGGTGTATTCACCAAAGAGAACATAGCTGTCGGTACCCTCTTGATCGGCTCAATGCCACACTTGTCAGTATGTCACTTGGGGGCTTCCTGTTCAAACACAAGCGTATTCGACCAAAGAGAACATAGCATTACTACCCTCTTGACCAGGTTTGTCCAAACATAGGCGTATTCGACCAAAGAGGACATAACCTTTCCGGGTCATCCTACCTGTAGCCAGCTGCTTCAACTCCATCGAGTAATCCCGATTAACCCATCGAACTCTTAAATGATCAATCTTACGGCGTATTCGACCAAGATTTGAGCTTGTTAAGGTTCAAACGGTGGCTTGTCATGCGAGATCACGGTTTACAGATAGTCAGGATAGATCTAGGCTTCATAAGCCGCCTTCCTTGAAACTTGGATAAATCGGCCCGTGATGTATGTTGTTACTCTGGCCCCGCGTACTCCTGATAAGTCTTTGAGCAAGACCAGACTTTATCTAGGGTCCAAATGTTGATTGGGCACACTGTGAGTCAGGCTCACGGAACGCACGAACAATGCAGTGGCCTCGGCTAGTTTCATTGAAGAAGACACTTTGGCTTGGCAGCCCACAAAAGCCTCAAATTTCTTTTAATTTTTTAATTTACATTCGAAGATTTCTTCTTTGACTTCTGGTTTTTTACAAGTCGGGCTCAGCTGCCCTACTTATGGCTCATATTTGAAGCATCTTCCGGGTCTCTATAACCCGCCAGGATGGCAAACTCTAAGTTGCCAGAGTATCATACTCTTATGTTTACAGATATAGCTCTAAAAAAACCTCTAACTGTATGAAGCTGATAAGCCGGCAGTCTAAGCATATATTACAGGTATAACATCTTATTTAACAAGTATCAGACCGGCCCTGGTTATGGACTATTCGTCCCCAACGGCTTCAATTGGGTATCATGACCCGCCTGGCGTTAAGCCGCCAGGGCGCTTGTATCTTCTTTGTGTGCAGGATATTAATCATTTAGATCTGCATAAATCAAAGGCTATCATACCCATAATGGTTTTTTAACCGGCGGATCGACAATATTAAGCAAAAGCAGAAACATGCACGATGGCATGACCGATTCAAGTTTTACTACCCTATTACACGGCTTCATGAGGCGAATGAGATCAAGTGTTTTTCAAAAGAACAAGTATCTAAACCGCCCGGCGGTTCAATCTTCTTGGCCTTACTGATTGGAGGTTTCTGCATCATCCCTTGCCGGTTCTTCGTCCTCCTCCGCCGTCTGAAAAGTTGGTGATGACCAATCGATGCCAGAGAAAGCTTCAAATCCATCTTCATCATCTATAAGCTCAGACGGATCAACTTCAGGGGCAAAGGTGTGCTTACGAATTGGTGGGGTTAAGCCCATCACTTTATAAGACATAGTCGGCATCTTCTGATTCTCCTTGTCATAAGCCGGATGATACTTGGAAAGATCCGAATCATTGGCAATCAGGGTAGCTGCGGGATGTATTTCTTTTACGCAAGCCGAGAATTCCTTCTGATCAAAAGGTGTACCATCTTCTTTGAAGCTTGGATAACTAGTGGCTACCTCAGACGGGTCAAGCTCCGGTACCCATGCCTTGGCCCGGCTCAAAGCCGTCACAGCACCGGCTCTTGCAGATGATCGTTTCATCTCATCAAATCTTGCAGGAAGTATAGACAGTTTCTTCAACACATCTCTCAACATAGTAGGCACTTGGTTTGTTGGAGAGATTGCAGCCAGTGCACGTTGAGCTCCGGTGTACAGCTGTTCGACAAGTGTGTAAACAACTTTGACCTTCACAAGCATGTCTTGATTGAGGTTGCTGCTCTTGGGACCTGTATATATCACAGGTTGGTTAAATGGTGGGCTATATGATCACAACAAAAATTCACTTTTGATGACTAGCAAGGCGACTCACCAAAGATAGCAGAAACCATCTGAGATACACAGCGTTTTAAGCCGGTGAGCTCAGTGGTCACCTCTTGAAGTACTGCCTCTGCTTTCTCAGCCCGCTGCGTTAGAGCAGTCTTTTCTTCAGCCCAAGTCTTTTTCTCCGCCTCAAAACTGGTCTTCAGCTTTTCCGACTCAGCCACGCTAAACTGGAACTTTGACTCAGCTTTCCGTGTCTCAGTTTCCTGAGTCGCCAGCCGGGTCTTTGCGTCATTCAATTGAGACTCCAGTTCAGCAGTAGTAGCCTATATGAAATACAGAGTTATCAACATTTATATCAAGGTTACAAGAATATAAGTCCCAAGTCTTTTGCAAGCAACAACACTTGACACTTGGGGGCTAATGTCCATCAAAGAAATTTCTTCAAGGAAACGGCTCTTATAACTAAAGTCCCAAGCACTTTGCAAGCAAGACTACTTGGCACTTGGGGGCTAATGCATATCGCTTGTGTCTTCTTCATAATGAGTCGGATGTGCTGTAAACAGTCCTAACCGACTCATGGGGGCTATGCAGACTAAGCTCTCTTTTCTTACAAATGATAAATAGGACCGGCTCATTCATGCTGATTAAATCGGCCCTTAGGGACTACGGATGCAAAAGTTAAAACTGCTTAAACATCCGGTTTATATTTAAACCGGACAAGGAGGGATTCTAGGACAGAAGTTTATGGATTCTTTTAAGTCTACAACCTATTCAATCTTATCATAACCAGTAGACTTAGGGGCTGGCAGGATATACATAAATTATTCAAAGCTAGAAGTCATACCTCATACTTTTGGTGCATTTGTTTCACCATATCAACTTCAAGATCGCGGCTGGAGTGTACTTGGCTGAGGTAACCAGAGAGGATCTCACTGCTGCTCAGTTGCGCATAATGGGAGACGTCAAACTTCGTCTTCCACCTTTCAATAACCTCTTGCTTGGCAGTATGCTTAGCTAAGGCTATTGGATTTCCCGACTCTACAAAGCCGGTGTCAGTAATCAACACATCATCATTATGAGTCTCCGACGGCTTAAGTGAGCTTGATGGTGCAGGATTTGAAGGATTAATAGTAGTGTCATCAACACAGAGATTCGGAATCTCAGGCGGAGTGTCAGTGCCAGTTTCGTCTGGCTGTTTATCAGAAGCTTCAGGTGGAGAGATTTTTTGTTCCGGCTCAGCAACTTCAGGTGCCGTAGTTGGCTTGGTCACCTTCGCCTTTTTATTAGGCTTTGCTTGTCCACTGCACGAATTATAACAAATCAGTATAGTTACCAGAATATAACAGGGTGCAGAGTAAGAAGTGAATTTCATTACCCAAGGGCAGTCTTAAAAGCCAGCAACTCAGTTTGTGATGAGTCGCCAGAGGAAGAACGGGCAAGCTCCTGATCAATTGAATCAACTGAGTTAGGAGGGAGATAGATAAGACCCGCCAACGGGTAAAAAAGAGTTTAAGTTAAAAAGCACCTCGTTTCGATGTTTCCGAGGAGAAAGGGTGTTCGGTAAGCCGGAGGACAATTCTTCGCCTCCACTGGTCCGGGTCTGACGTCGATTCTCGTGTTGCTGTTGCTTCAAAAGAAAGTGAGGATCTAAATAAGCCAAGGGGTGTGAAAACCTTACTTTCTGGGTTACTTGTCGAAGTTTCTGTCTTGGCAAAGAGTCTGAGCCGGAGGAATTGATAGTTACCTCTTCTTCAGTTGCTTGGCTGGTTGCCGTGTCATCCTGGTAATAGTCAAAGTCAATAAGATGATTGAAAAACGAGCCAAGAGAATCAAGGGCTACCTCCGACTCAGAGGTGTCATCCAGATTCAGCAATTCAGAGGCGCTGGGTTTCTTTTCCTCTTGGTGGTCTTCTTGGCGGCTTCCTTGGCAGCCCTGGCCTTCTTAGCGGCCTCATGATCATACTCTGTTTTCCAAAAATCAGACTTCTCCTGCAAAGGTTATTGATGTCTACTACGCAACCTTCTTCTTGTAGACGTTGTTGGGCCTCCAAGTGCAGAGGTTTGTAGGATAGTAGCAAATTTCCCTCAAGTGGATGACCTAAGGTTTATCAATCCATGGGAGGCGTAGGATGAAGATGGTCTCTCTCAAGCAACCCTGCAACCAAATAAAAAGAGTCTCTTGTGTCCCCAACACACCCAATACAGTGGTAAATTGTATAGGTGCACTAGTTCGACGAAGAGATGGTGATACAAGTGCAATATGGATGGTAGATATAGGTTTTTGTAATCTGAAAAATATAAAAAAAGCAAAGTAACTAATGATAAAAGTGAGCACAAACGGTATTGCAATGCTAGGAAACAAGGCCTAGGGTTCATACTTTCACTAGTGCAGGTTCTCTCAACAATAATAACATAATTGGATCATATAACTATCCCTCAAGATGCAACAAAGAGTCACTCCAAAGTCACTAATAGCGGAGAACAAATGAAGAGATTATTGTAGGGTACGAAACCACCTCAGAGTTATTCTTTCGGATCGATCTATTCAAGAGTTCGTACTAGAATAACACCTTAAGACACATACCAACCAAAACCCAAATGTCACCTAGATACTCCAATGTCACCTCAAGTATCCGTGGGTATGATTATACGATATGCATCACACAATCTCAGATTCATCAATTCAACCAACACAGAGAACTTCAAAGAGTGCCCCAAAGTTTCTACCGAAGAGTCAAAACGAAAACGTGTGCCAACCCCCATGCATAGGTTCATGGACGGAACCCGCAAGTTGATCACCAAAACATACATCAAGTGGATCAATAGAATACCCCATTGTCACCACGGGTATCCCACGCAAGACATACATCAAGTGTTCTCAAATCCTTAAAGACTCAATCCGATAAGATAACTTCAAAGGGAAAACTCAATCCATTACAAGAGAGTATAGGGGGAGAAACATCATAAGATCCAACTATAATAGCAAAGCTCGCGATACATCAAGATCGTACCACCTCTAGAACACGATAGAGAGAGAGAGAGATCAAACACATAGCTACTGGTACATACCCTCAGCCCCGAGGGTGAACTACTCCCTCCTCGTCATGGAGAACGCCGGGATGATGAAGATGGCCACCGGTGGGGGTTCCCCCCTCCGGCAGGGTGCCGGAACAGGGTCTCGATTGGTTTTTGGTGGCTACAGAGGCTTGCGGCGGCGGAACTCCCAATCTATTCTGTTCCCCGATGGTTTTAGGGTATATTGGTATATATAGGAGGAAGAAATATGTCAGGGGAGCCATGAGGGGCCCACAAGGGTGGAGGGTGCGCCCGGGGGGGGGGGGGGTGGGGGGTGGGGTGGGCGCGCCCCCTGCCTCGTGCCTTCCTCGTGGCTTCCCTTACGTACACCCCAAGTCTTCTGGATTACTTCCGTTCCAAAAATAACTGTCCCGAAGGTTTCACTCCGTTTGGACTCCGTTTGATATTCCTTTTCCGCGAAACACTGAAACAAGGGAAAAAACAGAAACTGGCACTGGGCTCTGGGTCAATAGGTTAGTACCAAAAGTAATATAAAAGTGCATAGTAAAGCCCATTAAACATCCAGGATGGATAATATAATAGCATGAATACTTCATAAATTATAGATACGTTGGAGACGTATCAGTTATTAAGGGTGGAGTTAGTAAGGTATTGGAATGATGAGGTCAAGATAAGTAAATTTAGAGACTCACATTTGGTGGCGGGTTAAGCTTGCAGAAAGGGGCTAGGCCACTTTAACACGATATTCTGGATCTTCATTCAGAAGAGACTTAACCATTTCATTTACTGCTTCATCAGTTAATGGTGCAAAGCTATGGCGCAATGAGTCCTTTACACCACCAGTGTAAGTACACATTAAGCTGGTGCGGCGACTCAAGGGTATGATCCACCAAAAAAACCAACACCTGACTAAATCAAGACCAGTTAGCCCATTTCCTAGAAGAGCCTTAACCTTCACAATGGTAGGAGCAATTTTCTTCCGTTCAGCAGCGGTAAGTTTTTCAGGAAGATTGTGCTTTGGGTCTAAGCGCTCGACACGGTAACCCGGCAATGGATTATCATCAGCCGGAGAAGTGTCTTTGCAATAAAACCACGTCTGGTTCCAATCCTTGGGATGACTTGGCAAGCAGGCATAAGGGAAGATAGCATCTCTTCTGCGTTGAATCGAGATCCCACCAATTTCCAAGCTGGGCCCGTTTGTGAACTCAGTCTGGCGGTTCAAATAAAAGTATTTTCTAAAGAGATCGATGCTAGGCTCTTCTTGCAGGTATACTTCACAAAAGACTTGAAAGTTGCAGATATTAGACACGGAATTGGGTCCTATGTCTTGAGGATGGAGTTGGAAAAAGTGCAGAACGTCCCGAAAGAATTTTGAGCCGGGTGGCGGGAAGCCCCGGTTCATATGGTCAGTAAAAATGATGACTTCACCATCTTTCGGCTGAGGTTTTTCTTCACCCGGGTCAGGAGCACGGTAATTCATCACACTCTTTGTGGGTAGATACCCGACCTTGACAAAGTCCTTAAATGTGCCCTCAGTAATGATGGAGGGGACCTAGTTGCATGTGTAGACTATTTTTGGCGGCATGATGAGCAGAAAAGGCCTAAAGGAAAGGACAAATTTTGCCGGCTAAAATTAGTTGGTGAAATTACAAGTTAATAGTTACAACATATATTTAGCATGGTGGCTTAAGTGAGGACTAATGATATATGAGTAAGTATAAGCCGGTGAGGTAAGCCGCCATGACCAGCATGGATGTTTGAGATCTGACAAGAGTAAAATTTTACTAAGTGCTAGGACAAACAGGTTCCACAGATTGAAGCTATAAGTTTGGATCTGCCGCTGTTCAGAAAAACGAAGTAAATTTTAAATCTAAGGTGGCGGCAGCAGAAAAGTGGAGGTGCCCCAGAAGAGGTACGTCGCGATGAGGACATGCTCTAATATCAAAAACAGGTGCTAAAACTGCTACCGCACAGGACCTATGTTATTTTTAGATCAAAACTACGCGATCTAGAAAGGAGAAAGGGGAGCGGTGATGAACAATGATGAACACTGAAACCGTAATGACAGATCTATGGCGAGGAAAGGGAGGACTTACTGATGCTGATGAAACAGCAGAGAGGTGCCGTGGTTTTCTGGTCCGTTCAGGGTGATGCAGCGACCAGAGTTGATGAAGGGGACAAAGGCCGACGGCGGCAGAGCTCGTGCGGACTGGTGCCTCGCGAGGAGGAAGAAGAAGGCAAGAAGGAAAATGGGGAAAATGAGAGGTGAGTCCGAGGTCTTATTTATAGGGCTGGAAGGACAAATGACATGTGCGAGAACCGAGGAGGCGGAAAAATGGATAAGCAACGGCGCGGGCGCCTCGATTTTTGGAGGGTCAGTAAAGAAAGAGATTTATTAAGATTTGGGTTCTGTGAAGCATTAATCGCAGGTGACGTCACGGCAGGTTACCACAATTTCTCGATATGACGTCATGGCGGGTTACAATATTTCCCAGTAAGACGAAGAAGGATTTTTCACGTGTTGAAGATTGACATGAACAAGTTCAAATCAACCTGGGGCCTAATGTTGGGGATATGATTATCAGATATGACCCGCCAAGGAGGGGCCGGGTCATCCCTATGGCGGTTCATCTCAATGAAGCCCAAGAGTATATTAAGATGGCGGTTCATAGACAAGCTTGTTAGAGGGCCCAAACCCGAAGGCGGCTTAAGGCGCACAAGTATAAACCGCTATGTATATGTAAACTTGTATTGTAAGGCATGTAAGATAAGTCACCGAGCCGTACACGTTGTATGAACCGGCCGGGACTCTGTAGGCCGCAGGGCGTCAACCCGTGTATATAAGGGGACGACCCGGCAGTGGCTTAGGGCAAGAAACAGTAGATCGAGAGCTAGGCAAAGCGTATTCGCTCCCTGGTCATTGAAACCCCAACAATACCACCTCAAACTGGATTAGGCCTTTACCTTCACCGCAAGGGGCCGAGCCAGTATAAACTCCTCGTGTCCTGTGTCCTGTTAGACCCCTTTAAGCTAACCTTGTCGCAATGGCTCCACAACTAAGTCCTTCCATGAGGACATCTACCGTGACACGTCCACGACAGTACGCGTTGAAATAGAAGACATAGATGTTACTATTAAACTTGCTAATAGAGACACTATCACACCACTTGGGATTGTTAGAGATGTTGAAGTCTTGTGTGGGAAAGTTAAATACCCTACTGATTTTCTAGTTCTTGGTTCCCCACAAGATGATTTTTGTCCCATTATTTTTGGTAGACCTTTCTTGAACACCGTTAATGCTAAAATAGATTGTGAAAAACAAACTGTCGGTGTTAGTTTTGGTGATGAGTCTCATGAGTTTAATTTTTCTAAGTTTAGTAGAAAACATCATAAAAAAGAATTACCGAGTAAGGATGAAATAATTGGTCTTGCTTCTATTGTCGTGCCTCTTACTGGTCCACTAGAACAATATTTGCTGGACCATGAAAATGATATGCATATGCATGAAAGGAATGAAATAGATAAAATCTTCTTTGAACAACGACCTCTGCTTAAACACAATTTGCCTATTGAAACTCTAGGAGGTCCTCCTCCACCTAAAGGCGATCCTGTGTTTGAATTAAAACAATTGCTAGACACTTTGAAATAATGCTTATCTTGATGAGAAAAAGATATATCCTGTTATTATTAGCGCTAACCTTTCAGAACATGAAGAAGAAAGATTATTGAAAATTCTGAAGAAGCACCGAGCTGCTATTGGGTATACTCTGGTTGATCTTAAGGGCATTAATTAGTCCCAATCTCTGTCAGCAGAAGATTAATATGGAACCTGATGCTAAACCTGTTGTTGATCACCAACGATGTTTGAATCCTAAAATGAAGGAAGTAGTAATAACTGAAATATTAAAGCTTCTTGAAGCAGGTATAATCCATCCCATAGCTGATAGTAGATGGGTAAGTCCCGTTCATTGTGTCCCTAAGAAGGGAGGTATTACTGTTGTTCCTAATGATAAAATGAACCCATTCCACAAAGAATTGTTACTGGTTATAGAATGGTAATTTATTTTAGAAAATTAAATAAAGCAACTAAAAAAGATCATTACCCTTTGCCTTTTATTGATCAAATGTTAGAAAGACTATCTAAGCACACACACTTTTACTTCCTTGATGGATATTCTGTTTTTCCTCAAATACTTGTTTCACAACCTGATCAAGGGAAAACCACCTTTACTTGTCCTTTTGGAACTTATGCTTATAGACGTATGCCTTTTAGTTTATGCAATGCACCTGCTACCTTTCAAAGATGTATGACTACTATATTCTCTGATTTTTGTGAAAAGAGTGTTGAGGTTTTCATGGATGATTTTTCTGTTTACGGAACTTCTTTTGATGATTGCTTAAGCAACCTTGATCGAGTTTTGCAGAGATGTGAGCAAACTAATCTTGTCTTGAATTGGGAGAAGTGCCACTTTATGGTTAATGAAGGTATTGTCTTGGGGCATAAAATTTCTGAACGAGGTATTGAGGTGGATAAAGCTAAAGTTGATGCAATTCAAAAAATGCCATGTCCTAAAGATATTAAAGGTATTCGTAGTTTCCTTGGTCATGCTAGTTTCTATAGGAGGTTTATTAAAGACTTCTTTAAAATTTCTAGGCCTCTTACAAATCTTTTACAAAAGCATGTTCCATTGGTTTTTGATGATGATTGTGTAGAAGCCTTTGAAAGACTTAAGAAAGCCTTAACTTCCGCACCTATAGTACACCCACCTGATTGGAACTTGCCTTTTGAAATTATGTGTGATGCTAGTGATTATGTTGTTGGTGTTGTTCTAGGGCAAAGAGTTGATAGAAAATTAAATGTTATCCATTATGCTAGTAAAACTCTAGACAACGCTCAACGAAATTATGCTCTTATTGAAAAAGACTTTTTAGCAGTGGTGTTTGCCTATGATAAATTTAGATCTTATATTGTTGATTCTAAAGTATCTGTTCACACTGATCATGCTAGTATCAAATATCTTATGGAAAAGAAATATGCTAAACCTAGACTCATTAGGTGGGTTCTCTTGCTACAAGAATTTGATTTACATATTACTGATAGAAAAGGAGCTGAGAACCCTGTAGATGATAACTTGTCTAGGTTAGAAAATGTTCTTGATGACCCACTACCTATTGATGATAGCTTTCCTAATGAACAACTAGCTGCAATAAATGTCTCTCATAATACTCCTTGGTATGCTGACCATCCTAATTATATTGTTGCTAAATATATACAACCTAGTTTCACATACCAACAAAAGGAAAAGAAATCTTCTATGATTTAAAACATTACTTTTGGGATGACCCACACCTCTATAAAGAAGGGGTAGATGGTATTATTAGACATTGTGTGGGCTAGATACACTTCCGCTTAGTATTATTAGATGGTATTATTACTTTTGGGATGACCCACACTTCTGCAATTAGTTGAGGAAAATACACTTCCGTTTTCTGTCATGCATGTACATCCATGAAGATTTTATGACAGAATCAAGATAGTCATACCTGTGCTGTCATAGAAGTGTTCATTGACAATACCAAAATTATCATCACGGAAATGTTCACTTCCATGACGATAAATGACGCGTCATGGAAGTGCTTTCATCAACGGTAACCGACACATGACATCCACCATAACGGGTCGCTGTTAAGCTATCAGGTTCGGGTTTGGATCCGATAACCCGTTAATAGCCCAGACCAATGGGGATTTTCCACGTGTAAAATTCTCATTGGCCGAAGGAAACACATGTCAGCTCATCATTGGGTCAGATAGGCGCCTATGATATGTCGACACGTGTGATGGCCCAACACTGGCCCATTTAGCTTACAAAGGCTAGCCCCTTTGAATTGGTCAAAAGCTAGTAGGCTAGCCCATGAAAAGCATGTTAACCGTCTATTCGCATATAGCCCATTTTACGGCCCGGTAACTCATGACCCGTTAGGGCCTTCACGAAATTGGACCAACAGTGTGATGTGGGCCGTCGAATATAACACCAGCCCGTTTCACTTTCGGCCCATGTATGGCCCACGACGTCTTTCGGCCCATATGAGGCCTCTCGTATCTTTGGGCCCTTTAGTGGCCCACGGTGACTCTGGCCCATAATGAACAGTAAATTTCTTTGTACCCATTAATGGCCCATGATTCACATGGGCCGTTTCCAGCCCGTGTTAGCTTTCGGCCTATAGATGGCCCATACATTCTTGGGCTCCTTTTCGGCCCTCGATTACCCCCGGACCATTACTGGCCTGTTCCCCTAATGGGCCAAATTCGGCCCCTGGTTAGAATCAGCCCGTTTGTGGCCTGTTAACCTGTTGCGCCGATTCTAGCCCGTCCTATATTCTGGCCCATTAACGACCCGTTATGCATGTGACAGAATTAAGCCTTTGCTGTCTAACGGCCCATTACCATGCTGGCCCGATGCCAATTCCGCCCGTTTATAGCCCA
This sequence comes from Aegilops umbellulata, assembly GCA_032464435.1. NCBI lineage: Eukaryota > Viridiplantae > Streptophyta > Magnoliopsida > Poales > Poaceae > Aegilops > Aegilops umbellulata. The sequence continues at coordinate 149,053,629 of CP136058.1, read as the reverse complement.
TGTGGGCCCATTTGTCCAACGCCCCGAGGCACACTAATTCTACGGCCCGTTGGAGGCCCATTTATCTGACGGCCCGTAGGAGGCCCATGGATCCTACGCCCTATAGCAGGCTCAAGGTTACCATGGTCCGTATATGGCCCATGGTTTTTGCGGCCACTAGCAAACCAAGGAAAAAGAAGACTAGGAAATAAATAAGCCAGAAACTAATGCTACACTATTAAGGCAATTACACAGATTACATCCACTGAGCATCAAAGTTTGCCACCAGTGCAAATATAGGGAACACCCTACACTATACAAAAATGGCTTACTGTTTTCTTCAGCCGGTGGCTCCACGTTAAGAATAAATTTTGTATCACAACAAAACAAATTGCAACCATAAAACAAAAAGGAAGGTTGGCATAAAATTTAACAGTCCGGCAGATAAATGCACTACCAGAAGTTCAGTAGCTCAGTTCATTTGACCTGACTGTTACGTTTTCATGATGTACTGTCCGATGGAGCACCATAACCTTTGCCTTCATTTCTCCTATGCTCCTGAACAACATAGAAAATGTCTGATAGTCTGGTTTCAAAACCATGCATATCTTGACGACATCGAACAATGGTTGTCCTTGTTTCACAAAGGGTGTCTGTTAGGGAATGGACTTGTGTTTGGAGCGTAGATATAACATTTTTTTGAGCTTGCATATCTTGATCATGAGGCAGTTTGGACGAGATTGCCTTAACAAAGTATTACGCAGGAACGTGCTTTTGGCACTGTTAGTGGACATGTACTGACCCACTACAGCAAGAGGTGATATTGCAGTCATAGTTGCCTCATCACCTTCAGAAGGTGGCGGTTCCACCATTTTTCCATAGCTTGCTGAAAAGTTGAGTTTTTGCATAAGTAGTACCAGAACAGAAGATATTAAGGAGGCAGCAAAACCAAACAAAATAGCTTTGGTCTATATACAGAACTTATTCTGGTGAACACGTGTAAAATATTAGTTGTATTTTACTGCAAAGTACATAATAAAACTAGGTTCCAAACATATGACCATGTACCACGGCTAATGTATTGTCTATTTCTTCACATTGTATTGATAGGTAAGGATAAAGAGACAAAGTTTATAATACGGTAAGCAAAGTATGCCATCATTCATATCACAAAACAACTGAGAACAGACAAACAGGCAATTGTAACATTGTGTGGGCAAGTCTAGCACATAACTAGATTACAGATCAAGATCAAAGGAACATCATTCCTCTCTTTTAAACCTTGTAAGGGGAAATGATATGCTAAGACAATTGTGTATAAAATTGAAAAGAGTAATATAAATTGGCTGCAAACCGTGCAATTCAATGCACGAGTCAGAGTAAGTAGTAGTTAAAAGGCATGAGGATTAAGGACTTACAACAACGACTTTGACTGGTGTAGTCATGCCCTTCGTCTTGCTGGTGTGACAGTCCTTGAAGATTAACACAACATTTGGTTCAAGTACTTTTTGGTCCTTTTGGTCTTTCCTCTGCATTTGGAACAAGTCAATATAGATCTAATAATATGGCACAGTGAAAAGAGCGAAACAACAGCTAATTACAAGAGCCTCGTAGTGTGCAATATAGCTACGAGATCCCGTCGTCTGTAGGAATTTCACTTTCATACGGTTGGCCTTGTTCTTTGAACAATTCACCTACAAGAATATAGATTTGTGAGGCACATGCGTAAATAGGAGTTCAACATGTGATCTGATCACATATATATATATATAACATACTTGATACTTTGGATCAGACCAGTGTTTAACGAGGCCTCTCCAGTGTTCATATGATATATTTTCCACTGGAGATGTTTGGGCAAGTTCACTGTTAGCCTTGCCTTCAAATTGAGTTTTCCTCAAGTTATACCGATACTGTTGCAGAGCAGACTTGAAAACATGGGTGCAAGCTTGTCTGGTTGCATCATCTTGGCTATCCAACTTGAACCTCATCTGTTGAAAATTATGGGAGTCTCATTATCAGCAACCTAGAAAGTATGGGACAAAGCAAGACGATATTACTAGTTTCCATACATTACCATACTTATAGATAAATGGTCGAGGAAGAAGGGTTTCGTCTTTGTCATTCCAGTACTTAATCCATGTTGGGAGGATACGTGCATGACACCTAACGACAACCGCTGCCTCTAATATTAACTTGGCTGACTCTGTAGCATCACGTGGCCTTTTTAAACCTGCCTTAAAATGGATCTCCATTCTTCCTCCTCTAGATTTAGTTAACCTATCGAGCATTATCCCTGATGTTTGTTTCCTCTTATGCCTAGGTGCTAGTCCAACAACGAACATAGGAAGTTTTAGTGTACATCAAACTGTGAGACTACATAAAAGAAGCATGCAACTGTAACTTGACTTCAGCAACTACCTTCTTGCTGTTGAAGCTCACAATGTTCATCTGATCTTGCCAACTCGTCTTGTGTTAAGAGTGCTTTGGAAGTAGTGTCAGGTGGCAAGGGAGCTTGGGAACGTGCTGCTAGCTGAGTTGACAAACGTGTAACTCATGCAGCTGGTGGTACTGTGGAAGGTGTGCAACAGCTAGGGCTGTTGCTGCTTGTTTGCTCGTAGCTATTAACTTCTGTTTGGCTTGTTTTGCAGCTCGTGTAGCACGGGATACCATGTTTGTACATTTTTTCGGTGGACTTTGACCTTCTATTGCACCATCAGTACTAGCAGAATCTACATAATTCTTCCGCTTCCGTTTCGGTCTGTCCTCCGTACTACCACCATCCCCTGTCATTCTGTGTTCCTTCCTCTTTCTCTGTGCCATGTTAAGTCAAGACGACAAGAAAAAGGAATAAAAATTTAGTTCTTCAGAACAAATTGATGCGTGATACAGACGAACTGAACTTTGATGTTAGATAACCACATGATAGGAAGATGTAGTATGTATGAAAAATAGGATGTCATGAGATAATCAGAACTATGATGTGTAAACTAAGCAGAAGGCATTTCAATAAATTAAAAGCAATGCAATGGAAGGTAGACACCATGTGAAAGATGCTACAAATATCACTTTGCCAAGTTACCAGTGTCTCGTCATAACTGGCGTTTAAACAAATATGAAGCAGTACAAGAAATAAATCATATATAAGATGCAAATAACATCACACTACCAAGTTAAAGGTCTCTCGGCATTAGTGCCATTGCATATTCACAGCTTATGATGTGTAAACTAAGCAGAAGGCATTTCAACAAATTAGAAGCAATGAAAGCTAGACACCATATGTAAGACGCAACGAATATCACTCTACCAAGTTAAAACTGTCTCGTCATTAGTGCCATTTCAAAATATTAGTAGTACAAGCTACAAAATAATGCGAGATGTAAACTATATCAGACTACCAAGTTAAACGTGTCTTGTGAAAAGTGATTGTTGCAGGTTACACAACAGAAGTACTTTGATGTAAGAACATGGTGTGATAGACATATATTGTATGTTCTAGAAACAGGAACACGTGTCTTATTCACAAGTATAATGTGTAAAGTAACCAGAAAAAGCAATAAAATTCACTCTTCAGAACTCATTCATGCATGATACTAAGAATCACTACCTTGATGTAAGGCAAACACATGATACGAGGATGGAATATGTACGAAAAACAGGATGACATGACATATTCACAACTATTTGTGTAAACTAAGCAGAAGTAATTTAATCAAATTACAAGCAATACAAGCTAGACACCGTATGCAACATATATCACACTGCCAAGCTAGAGAAAGCACCTGGGATGCCGGTTTCGCTGGAAGATTGCCATCAGTCCCTGCCTTATTTTTTTCCTTCCTCTTTCTTAATTGTTTTGCCTTGTCAAGTCAAACCCACAAGAAAAATGAATAAAAAATCGCTTTTCAGAACTCACTGATGCAGGATGCTGACGGGCACTACTTTAATGTAAGGCGATCGCGTGATAGGATTATTGAATGTGTAAGAAGAAAGACATCATTGGATATTCACATCTATGATGTGTAAACTAAGCAGAAGGCATTTCAACAAATTGGAAGCAATGAAAGCTAGACACCATATGAAATATGCAACGAATATCACTCTACCAAGTTAAAACCGTCTCGTCATAAGTGCCATTTCAGTAAATTAGAAGTAGTACAAGCTAGAAAAGAATGCGAGATGTAACCTATATCACACTCCCAAGTTAAACGTGTCTTATGATAAGTGATTGTTGCAGGTTACACGACAATACTACTTTGATGTAAGAACATGGTGTGATAGACAGATATTGTATGTTCTAGAAACAGGAACGTGTCTTATTCACAAGTATAATGTGTAATGTAAGCAGATGGAATTGAACAAAATTAGAAGCAATACAAGCTAGACATCATACATAACATGCAACCACATATAACAGTGCCATGTTAGAGGGAGCACCTATGATGGTGGACAAGGGGGGTCGTGCTCATCATCAACATAGCTATGTTGAGTGTCTATGCATGTGTTGTCTTCCAAATCTTGTTGGGGGATGGCGGAGTAGAATGTGTAGAGGCCCTCCATTTGGAAGAAGCACCTTTATCCACTGCCTTGCTAATTTTCTTATTCTTTATTGATTTTGCATTGTCAAGTAAAACCGACAAGAAAAAGCAATAAAATTCACTCTTTAGAACTCATTCATGCATGATACTGACAATCACTACCTTGATGTAAGGGAAACACATGATACGAGGATGGAATATGTACGAAAAATAGGACGGCATGGCATATTCACAACTAGTTGTGTAAACTAAGCAGAAGTAATTTAAACAAATTACAAGCAATACAAGCTAGACACTGTATGCAACATGCAAGACAATATCACACCGCCAAGCTAGAGAAAGCACCTAGGATGTCGGTTTCGCCGGAAGACCGCCATCAGCCCCTGCCTTATTTTTTCCTTCCTATTTATTAATTGTATTGCCTTGTCAAGTCAAACCCACAAGAAAAATGAATAAAAATTGCAGGATGCTGACGAGCACTACTTTAATGTAAGGCGACCGCATGATAGGACGATTGAATGTGTAAGAAAAAAGGACAGTATTGCATATTCACAGCTATGATGTGTAAACTAAGCAGAAGACATTTCAAAAAATTAGAAGCAATGAAAGCTAGACACCATATGAAAGATGCAACGAATATCACTCTACCAAGTTAAAATTGTCTCGTCATAAGTGCCATTTCAGTAAATTAGAAGTAGTACAAGCTAGAAAAGAATGCGAGATGTAACCTATATCACACTCCCAAGTTAAACATGTCTTATGATAAGTGATTGTTGCAGGTTACACAACAGTAGTACTTTGATGTAAGAACATGATGTGATAGACAAATACTGTATGTTCTAGAAATAGGAACATGTATCGTATTCACAAGTATAATGTGTAAAGTAAGCAAATGGAATTCAACAAAATTAGAAGCAATACAAGCTAGACATCATACATAACATGCAACCACATATAACAATGCCAAGTTAGAGGGAGCACCTGTGATGGTGCACTAGGGGAGACGTGGTCATCATCAACACAACTATGTTGAGTGTCTATGCATGTGTTGTCTTGCAAATCTTCTTGGGGGGGGGGGTGGCGAAGTATAATATGTAGAGGCCCTCTGTTTGGACGGAGCACCTTTATCCACTGCCTTGCTAATTTCCTTCCGCTTTATTGATTTTGAATTGTCAAGTAAAACCGACAAGAAAAAGCAATAAAATTCACTCTTCAGAACTCATTCATGCATGATACTGACAATCACTACTTTGATGTAAGGCAAACACATGATACCAGGATGGAATATGTACGAAAAACAGGAAGGCATGGCATATTCACAACTATTTGTGCAAACTAAGCAGAAGCCATTTCAACAAATAAGAAGCAATGCAAGCTAGACACCACATGAAAGATGCAACCAATGTGACTCTGCCAAGTTAAAAGTGTCCCATCATAAATGGCATTTCAATAAATTAGAAGTAGCGCATGATATAAATCATATGAAAGATGCAACCAATATCACACTGCATATACTAAAGGTGTCTCGCCATATTGATTGATGCGGGATACAAAAAACAGTAGTTTTATGTAAGGACATGCTTAATAGACAGATGTACTATGTACTAAAAACAGGAAGGCATGTCACATTAATAGGTATAATGTATAAACTAAGCAGAATAGCACATGCAATTTAACCAGATTGAAAGAATTACAATCTGGACACCATATGCAACATGCAACCACATATCACGCTGCCAAGTTAGAGCAAGCACCTGCGATGCCGGTGTAGGGGAAATGCGGTCATCAACTACAGAGCTATGTTCACTATCTTCATCTAGCCTTGTTGTTTCTTGAGAATCATGTGGGGAGGCTAGCACTGCATTCTTTAAAAGAGCATCTTTTCTCACAGTAATTCGCGGGCTTGACTGTCTCATCATAAGCGATTGATGATGGATACACAAGAACATTAGTTTGATGTAAGAACATGGTTAATAGATAGATGTACTAGTATCTACCAAAAATAGGAAGGCATGTCATATTCAAAGGTATAATGTGTAAGCCAAGCAGATGAAATTTAACCAAATTGGAAGCAATACAAGCTAGACATTTGGCTGGAGTGGTGAGCATGATCATCGAGGATCTGAGAGCTTGGTGGGAGGCGGGCTGCTTCGCCACCATTGTAGATTTTTAGTTGGCTTCCAGGTGATGCCTGTCTATCCTGGGCTTGTCACTGGCTTGGCCAGTGCCCTGACTAGCTATTTGTCTTTTGGTGCTCCGGGGATGGTGGTTCATGCAAAAAATATCTTTCCTTATCTTAATAAAGACCGACTTCGACCTTTCGAATACAAGATATACACCATATGCAACATGCAACCACATATGACACCGCGAAGTTAAAGCAAGCACCTGGGATGGTGGTTCATGGCGAGCGAGATCATCAACTCCAGAGCTACGTTTACCGTCTCCATCTGCTGACACTGCACCCTTTATAGCGCTGAAACATGTCTTGCCTAAGCTCGAAGAACCCTGGAGCTTCTTCTCTCTTTTATTTTGTGCTTCAATCAACCGGTTGGCAGAGTCTGAAATACCCATGCATAAAAAAACAATAGTGAGAGTATGGGTGAAGTGTGTGCAGAACTAGTGCACTTTAAAAGTAGCAGATAACAGGTGGCTGACAGGAGACATATGATAGCTCTTCAACATTGCATGGCAAACAAAATTAGATTCTACTACATATGATTTTGTAATATATGAGCACATGATGGCTGGGAAATGCAGGTACTCCTCTAGCACACCAGCACATGTGGTCCTATCAAAATAACAGTCGACTAAAAATAAATAGGCCAGTCGATTTTTTTATGAACCATCCGATCTACAAGGAACGGGCAGATGGCCTTCGTCTACCTCCCGCCAGTCACTGTTGACGATCTTTCTTGAACTGCCGGCGACCACCGGCCCAGACCCCTGCCTCCGCCGCCCCGCCCTCCCCTCGAACTCACATCACCACCGTGCTTGGCAGCGCCCCCCGTCCATCCCTCTAAGCCCGGCCGACCTCCAGATCGGGCGCCAGTAGCTTCTAGGCCCCACACACCCCTAAGATAAACACCGAGGCGCTGCTTCCCCGGTGTAATAGGTGGACTAGCGCCTGTTACGCCAGGGAATGCTTCCTTTAAGTGGGAATCAACTGACCAAGAATTGAAATCCAGGTGGGCGACGGATCTCTAGCTAAGGTGAAATACTATATGAGGAGAAACCCTGTGCATCGCGAGTTACAAGAAACATCTAGTATCAGGAAGAAGCGCTCAACTAGTGTCTTCTATGGGATGAATACTGTGCAAGCAGACACGTAAGATTTGCATGAATAAGGGATGAGGAGGACCATTTCCGGTTGCCAGTGTTGTGTCCTCCTGATGTCGCGGCATTTTTCTTCTTTTTACCGGGGGAGCCGATGTTTTGGAGGAGGGTGGAACCTTGGACGAACCCATGGCCAAATTATTGACTGTGTTGTAGTGGCCGTCTGTCGGCGGAGGGGAAGCAGATCCGAGGCGGCGAAGAACGGCGTAACGGGAACAAATCCGATGTGGTGGACGGTGGCGATGTTGGAGCGGCAGCGGTGAGGTGCAGGACGCGTGGTTGAACTGGCTCGGGTACGGCGCATGTCGGCGTCCTAGAGGTAGCTCGGCCTCAGCTTCAACTACTAGCCATGGAGGGTGTTGTGGTTGCGGTGGACGACGACGTCGGGGTATCGGCTCCAGCGTGATGGAGGAGGGCGGCGATTGATGGGTGGGATGGGGTGGCGGACGGAGGACGCCGGGGTTTCGCAGCTGGTGGAGAGGTAGTTTTGGTGCCCACGGAGTACGAATGGGGAATTGGACGGGGGCTAAGGGGGAACCATGTTTCAGTCTGGGACACGCTTGTTTTTGGTTTTCTTTAACAGATGGGTGTCGGGGTAAACAAACAGGGGCGTCTGTTTTCCCCCGACTTGTGCACGGACAGTAAGCCACCGACCCGCTAAGATTGCAGCACCCAAGATCAGACTAAGACAAGCCAGGGAGACAAGATGTCACTAAGGGAAAAACCTCCCTTGCCGGGCAGGCGAGCCTGGCGAGGACGAGGATTGCCCCAAAGACAAGCCTCCAGACCACCCCGGTAGGCTTGCCGGGCACAGCAAGGGCGGACTGCCCCGCCAAGGCTTCACCACTCCACCTCGCAGCGACGCAACTCATCGATCAGTGTGGTGTCAAGCTCCTAAGTGACTAAGTGGTTGCTTCCTGCCACATGGCGGCCACTTCCTATGGAAAACACCTCCAAATAACACCCGTCCTGAGACGTGTCAAGCAAGCAGGCGTGAAGCTAGCAAAAACAGCATGACAAGGCTTGCCGGGACGCTGTGATGTGATATTAAGCTGCGCATTTAATGCGCTCTGTCCTCCTACAGAGTTAGGTATGATAGCACTATTTGCTATCTAATCAGTGTGTAGAAGACTGATTTGCCACTGTGGTGACCCCTTTATCTATAAAAGGAGGCCCATGGCAACCTTGGAGAGGATTCAGACCCTCGCATATTCATACGCGCGTAGCCACTCTCGCCCCAAGGCAACCCTGCCGGGCAAGAGCGCCGCCTTCTCCACCATAATCCACCATCAACCCACCAAACAGGAGTAGGGTTTTACGCCTCACGGCGGCCCAAACCTGGGTAAAACTGCTCATGTGATCTCTGCCGTGCTGTGTTATGCTTCTCTGCTCTTTGTGCAATGTGCCCATCCCCCCGCTAAACCAAAAGGGGCTCATGGCCCCATAGGTGGCCGTGGTTTCCCATGACATCTTTGCGCGCCAGGTAGGGAGAGTCATTTGCGCGAACCAGAGAGTGTAAGCAGCGCGTCATCTTCATCGCCTGCTCCGCCAACAGTGTCGTTACTCGATGGCGCCCAAGAGAGGACGGAGAATGATGGGACGGAGAGGGAGAGCGACATCACTCTTCGGCCGACCCTACCCGGTCTCCATCGCCCCGTTCCGCCGCTGTAACAGCAGCGGCGGAAACTAGTAATCAGGGCAACAGGACTGTCCCCGGGCGGATTAAGCAGTATGGGTGTTCTATGAGCCCCGTCCAGAAAAAGGGAGCAATGTGCACATGTATGGGGTTTTCTCTCTCTGTCGATCTTGCTTATTGGCAATCGAGCTACTCTGGATTTTAGCGTCATCGGCGTCGATGAGCCTGCGCGACACTCTGTTTAGTATTTACCCTACTGGGGGAAATCCTGAGTGAAACGCCAGTGCAATCCGTTGATCGATGCCCCGGCAAGTACACTCCGGCAAGGTGCTACCTCTTGAGCACTGCGTTGTATTTCCCCGAAGAGGAAAGGAAAGGATGATGCAGCAAAGTAGCGTAAGTATTTCCCTTAGTTTTTGAGAACCAAGGTATCAATCCAGTAGGAGGCTACGCGCGAGTCCCTCGTACCTACACAAAGCAAATAACTCCTCGCAACCAACGCGAATAGGGGTTGTCAATCCCTTCACGGTCACTTACGAGAGTGAGATCTGATAGAGATGATAGATAATATTTTTGGTATTTTTGTGATAAAGATGCAAGGTAAAATAAAAGGCAAAATAAAAAGCAAAGCAATATTAAAGTGATGGAAGATTCATATGATGAAGATAGACCCAGGGGCCATAGATTTCACTAGTGGCTTCTCTCAAAAGCATAAGTATTTTACGGTGGGTGAACGAATTACTGTTGAGCAATTGGCAGAATTGAGCATAGTTATGAGAATATCTAGGTATGATCATGTATATAGGCATCACGTCCGAGAAAGTAGACCGACTCCTGCCTGCATCTACTACTATTACTCCACTCATCGACCGCTATCCAGCATGCATCTAGAGTATTAAGTTCAAGAAAACAGAGTAACGCCTTAAGCAAGATGACATGATGTAGAGGGATAAATTGATGCAATATGATAAAAACCCCATCTTGTTATCCTCGATGGCAACAATAAAATGCATGCCTTGCTGCCCCTACTGTCACTGGGAAAGGACACCGCAAGATTGAACCCAAAGGTAAGAACTTCTCCCATTGCAAGAAAAACCAATCTAGTAGGCCAAACCAAACTGATAATTCGAAGAGGCTTGCAAAGATAACCAATAATACATAAAAGAATACATGAAAGAATTCAGAGAAGATTCAAATATTGTTCATAGATAATCTTTATTATAAACCCACAATTCATCAGTCTCAAAAAACACACCGCAAAAAGAAGATAACATCGAATACATGTCCACGAGAGAGGGGGAGAACACTATATTGAGATCCAAAAATAGAGAATAAGCCATCTAGCTACTAACTATGGACCCGAAGGTCTGAGGTAAACTACTCACATTTCATCGGAGGGGCTATGGTGATGATGTAGAAGCCCTCCATGGTGGATGCCCCCTCCGGCGGAGCTCCGAAACTGGCCCCAAGATGGGATCTCGTGGGTACAGAAGGTTGCGACGGTGGAATTAGGTTTTTGGCTCCGTATCTGATCGTTTGGGGGTACGTAGGTATATATAGGAGGAATAAGTACGTCGATGGAGCTCCGTGAGCCCCACGAGGGTGGGGGCGCGCCCCCTACCTCGTTCCCACCTCCTGGCTTTCTTGACGTAGGTCCAAGTCTCCTGGATCATATTCGGTGGGAGAATCACGTTCCCGAAGGTTTTATTCCGTTTGGACTCCGTTTGATATTCCGTTTCTTCGAAACTCTGAAATAGGCAGAAAAACAGCAATACTGGGCTAGGCCTCCGGTTAATAGGTTAGTCCCAAAAATAATATAAAAGTGGAAAATAAAGCCCAGTGTAGTCCAAAACAGTAGATAATATAGCATGGAGCAATAAAACATTATAGATACATTGGAGACGTATCAGGCATCCCCAAGCTTAATTCCTGCTCGTCCTCGAGTAGGTAAATTATAAAAAAGAATTTTTGATGCGGAGTGCTACTTGGCATAATTTCAATGTAGTTCTTCTTAATCGTGGTATGGATATTCAGATCCGAAAGATTCAAGACAAAAGTTCATATTGACATAAAAATAATAATACTTCAAGCATACTAACTAAGCAATTATGTCTTCTCAAAATAACATGGCCAAAGAAAGTTCATCCCTACAAAATCATATAGTTTAGTCATGCTCTAGTTTCGTCACACAAGAATGCTCTCATCATGCACAACCCCGATGACAAACTAAGCAATTGTTTCATACTTTAGTAATCTCAAACTTTATAAACCTTCACGCAGTACATGAACGTGAGTCATGGATATAGCACTATGGGTGGAATAGAATATGATGATGGGAGTTATGTGGAGAAGATAAAAAAGGAGAAGGTCTCACATCAACGAGGCTAATCAATGGGCTATGGAGATGCCCATCAATTGATGTTAATGCAAGGAGTAGGGATTACCATGCAACGGATGCACTAGAGCTATAAATGTATGAAAGCTCAACAAAAGAAACTAAGTGGGTGTGCATCCAACTTGCTTGCTCACGAAGACCTAGGGCACTTGAGGAGGCCCATTGTTGGAATATACAAGCCAAGTTCTATAATGAAAAATTCCCACTAGTATATAAAAATGACAAAACAAGAGACTCTCTATCATGAAGATTATGGTGCTACTTTGAAGCACAAGTGTGGAAAAAGAAAGGATAGTAGCATTGCCCCTTTTATTTCTTTTTTTGGGCCTTCCTTTTTTTATTTTGGCCTTTTTTTTATTGGGACAATGCTCTATTAAATGATGATCATCACACTTCTATTTGTTTACAACTCAATGATTACAACTCGATACTAGAACATAGTATGACTCTATATGAATGCCTCCGGCGGTGTACCGGGATATGCAACGAATCAAGAGTGACATGTATGAAAGAATTATGAACGGTGGCTTTGCCACAAATACTATGTCAACTACATGATCATGCTAAGCAATATGACAATGATGAATGTGTCATGACAAGCAGTATGGTGGAAAGTTGCATGGCAATATATCTCGGAATGGCTATGGAAATGCCATAATAGGTAGGTATGGTGGCTGTTTTGAGGAAGATATAAGGAGGTTTATGTGTGAAAGAGCGTATCATATCACGGGGTTTGGATGCACCGGCAAAGTTTGCACCAACTCTCAATGTGAGAAAGGGCAATGCACGGTACCGAAGAGGCTAGCAATGATGGAAGGGTGAGAGTGCGTATAATCCACGAACTCAACATTAGTCATAGAGAACTCACATACTTACTGAAAAAATCTACAAGCCATCAAAAACCAAGCACTATGCGCATGCTCCTAGGGGGATAGATTGGTAGGAAAAGACCATCGCTCGTCCCCGACCGCCACTCATAAAGAGGACAATCAAAGAACACCTCATGTTTCAAATTTGTTACATAACGTTTACCATACGTGCATGCTACGGGACTTGCAAACTTCAACACAAGCATTTCTTAAATTCACAACAACTCAACTAGCACGACTTTGATATTATCACCTCCATATCTCAAAACAATTATCAAGCATCAAACTTCTCTTACTATTCAACGCACTCAAAAGAAAGTTTTACAAATCTTGAATACCAAGTATATTAAAATTATTAAGCAAATTACCATGCTATTTAGGACTCTCAAAATAATCTAAGTGAAGCATGAGAGATCAATAGTTTCTATAAAACAAATCCACCACCGTGCTCTAAAAGATATAAGTGAAGCACTAGAGCAAAACTATATAGCTCAAAAGATATAAGTGAAGCACATAGAGTATTCTAACAAATTCCGATTCATGTATGGATCTCCCAAAAGGTGTGTACAGCAAGGATGATTTTGGTAAACTAAAAATCAAAGACTCAAATCATACAAGACGCTCCAAGCAAAACACATATCATGTGGTGAATAAAAATATAGCTCCAAGTAAAGTTACCGATGGAAGTAGACGAAAGAGGGGATGCCTTCCGGGGCATCCCCAAGATTTGACTTTTTGGTGTCCTTAGATTATCTTAGGGGTACAATGGGCATCCCCAAGCTTATGCTCTTGCCACTCCTTGTTTCATAATCCATCAAAAGATTTCACCCAAAACTTGAAAACTTCACAACACAAAACTCAACAGAAATCTCGTGAGCTCCGTTAGCGAAAGAAAACCAAGGACCACTTCAAGGTACTGTAATGAACTCATTATTTATTTATATTTGTATTAAACCTACTATATTCCAACTTCTATATGGTTTATAAACTATTTTACTAGCCATAGATTCATCAAAATAAGCAAACAACACACGAAAAACAGAATCTGTCAAAAACAGAACAGTCTGTAGTAATCTGTAACTAATGCAAACTTATGGAACTCCAAAACATCAGGCAAAATAGGAAGACCTAGGCAATTTGTTTATTGATCATCAGCAATTGGAATCACTATTTTATAATGTTCTTGTGATTTTTAACAATTGTTTTCGTGAACAGAAAGTTTCTGGAAATTACAGCAAGATCAAATAACTATCATCCAAGAAGATCCTATAGGTTTAACTTGGCACAAACACTAATTAAAACCTAAAAACACATCTAACCAGAGGCTAGATCTAAGATTAAATCCTAAACAGAAGCAAAAAGAAAAAAACTAAAAATAAAATTGGGTTGCCTCCCAACAAGCGCTGTCGTTTAACGCCCCTAGCTAGGCGTAAAAGCAAGGATAGATCTAGGTATTGCCATCTTTGGTAGGCAATCCATAAGTGGCTATCATGATAGATTCATATGGTAATTTTATTTTCTTCCTATGGAAGTGTTCCATGCTTTTGTTTAATGGAAATTGGAATCTAATATTCCCTTCCTTCATATCAATAATTGCACCAATCGTTCTAAGGAAAGGTCTACCAAGAATAATAGGACAAGAAGGATTACAATCTATATCAAGAACGATAAAATCTTCAGGCACATAATTCCTATTTGCAACAATAAGAACATCATTAATTATTCCAATAGGTTTCTTAATAGGGACATTTACATCTGTGCCCCTAACTCAAACCCACTATTCATATTTGCCCCTAATTTTGAAGCATGCTCAAATTTGCCCCTCCGCCGTTAAGTCACTACTCAGAAATGCCCTTCCGTACAGTACTGTAGCACTTTCCGTCCAATACTGTAGCACTTTCCGTCTGCTACAGTACACATGGGACTTTGACGGTCAAAGGCCTTTGACTGGACGGAAGGGCATTTCTGAGTAGTGACTTAACGGCAAAGGGGCAAATTTGAGCATGCTTTGAAATTAGGGGCAAATCTGAGTAGGTGGTTTGAGTTAGGGGCAGAAATGCAAATGGCCCTTCTTAATAGTGGAATCCGCAAGGTGCAAGTTTAGAGAGCAATCATCAAAATCACGGAAATCTAGCAAATCGCACAAAGTTTTGGGAATAGTGGAAACACTAGCACCCAAATCACATAAAGCATAAATTTCATGATCCTTAATATTAATTTTAATAGTTGGTTCCCACTCATCATAAAGTTTTCTAGGGATAGAAACTTCCAACTTAAGTTTTTCTTCATAAGATTGCATCAAGGCATCAACGATATGTTTAGTAAACACTTTATTTTGACTATAAGCATGAGGAGAATTTAGCACGGATTGCAACAAGGAAATACAATCAATTAAAGAGCAACTTTCATAATTAAATTCCTTGAAGTCCAAAATAGTAGGTTTAGCAACATCTAGGGTTTTGCTTCCTTCAATCCCACTTTTATCAATTTCATCATCAAGATCTAAAAACTCCAAATTCTTGGAACGCCTTCTAGGTAAAGGTGGATCATATTCAGTCCCATCATTATCAAGATTCATATTGCAAAACAAGGATTTAATAGGGGACACATCAATAACTTTTAGATCTTCATGTTGATTTTCATGTAAATTGGAAGAACACGCTTTAATAATGGCATCTTTCGTAGCACGCATCCTAGCGGTTCTTTCCTTGCACTCATCAATGGAAATTCTCATAGCTTTGAGAGACTCATTGATATCATGCTTAGGAGGAATAGATCTAAGTTTTAAAGAATCAATATCAAGAGAAATTCTATCAACGTTCCTAGCCAATTCATCAACTTTAAATAATTTCTCTTCAAGCAAAGCATTGAAATTCTTTTGTGAATTCATAAACTCTTTAACACTAGACTCAAATTCACAGGGCATCTTATTAAAATTTCCATAAGAGTTGTTGTAGGAATTTCCATAATTATTAGAAGGATTACTAGGATAAGGCCTAGCATTAAAGTTCCCTCTATACGCGATGTTACCAAAATTATTCCTACCAACAAAATTCACATCCATAGATTCATTATTATTCTCAATCAAAGTAGACAAACGCATATCATTAGGATCAGAAGAAACACTCTTAGTAGCAAATAATTTCATAAGTTCATCCATCTCTCCACTCAAAACATTAATTTCTTCTATCGCACACACTTTTTTATTAGTAGATCTTTCAGTGTGCCATTGATAATAATTAACCATAATATTATCTAGGAGTTTAGTAGCATCTCCTAATGTGATTTCCATAAAAGTGCCTCCCGCGGCCGAATATAAAAGATTACTAGAAGCAAAATTCAATCCGGCATAAATTTTTTGTATAATCATCCACAAGTTCAAACCATGAGTAGGGATTTCATCCTCTCCCAAGCTTGTACAACATGTTCATGATCAAGTTGCTTAAAATTCATAATATCGTTTCTAAGAGAGATGATTTTAGCAGGAGGAAAATACTTAGAGATAAAAGCATCTTTGCACTTGTTCCAAGAATCAATACTATTTTTAGGCAAAGACGAAAACCAAGCTTTAGCCCGATCTCTAAGCGAAGAAGGAAATAGCTTCAATTTAACAATATCATTATCAACATCTTTCTTCTTTTGCATATCACACAAATCAACGAAGCTATTTAGATGAGTAGTGGCATCTTCGCTAGGAACGCCGACGAATTTTTCATAACAAAATTCAACAAAGCAGTATTGATTTCACAAGATTCAATGTTGGTAAGAGGAGCAATCGGAGTGCTAAGGAAATCATTATTGTTGGTATTGGTAAAGTCACACAATTTGGTATTATCTTGAGCCATCGTGACAAACAAGCAATCCAACACACGAGCAAATAAAAAGGCAAGCGAGGAAAAAGCAAATGGAAAAGAGAGGGCGAATAAAACGGCAAGGGTGAAGTGGGGGAGAGGAAAACGAGAGGCAAATAGCAAATAATGTAATGCAAGAGATAAGGGATTGTAATGGGTACTTGGTATGTTGACTTTTGCGTAGACTCCCCGGCAACGGCGCCAGAAATGGCTCGTTGTCGGGAGTCAAATCTTGACTTGACTTCGCGTAAGCCTCCCCGACAACGGCGCCAAAAATTCTTCTTGCTACCTCTTGAGCACTGCGTTGGATTTCCCCGAAGAGGAAAGGATGATTGTCAGTGTCAAAACCGGCGGATCTCGGGTAGGGGGTCCCGAACTGTGCGTCTAGGCGGATGGTAATAGGAGACAAGGGACACGATGTTTTTACCCAGATTTGGGCCCTCTCGATGGAGTAAAACCCTACTCCTGCTTGATTAATATTGATGATATGGGTAGTACAAGAGTGGATCTACCATGAGATCAGAGAGGCTAAACCCTAGAAGCTAGCCTATGGTATGATTGTTGTTGTGTCCTACGGACTAAACCCTCCGGTTTATATAGACACCAGAGGGGGCTAGGGTTACACAGAGTCGGTTACAAGGAAGGAGATCTACATATCCGCATTGCCAAGCTTGCCTTCCACGCCAAGGAGAGTCCCATCCGGACATGCGACGAAGTCTTCAATCTTGTATCTTCATAGTCGAACAGTCCGGCCAAAGGTCATAGTCCGGCTGTCTGGATACCCCCTAATCCAAGACTCCATCAGTAGCCCCTGAACCAGGCTTCAATGACGATGAGTCCGACGCGCAGATTGTCTTCGGCATTGCAAGGCGGGTTCCTCCTCCGAATACTTCATAGAAGATTTGGAACACGAGGATCGTGTCCGGCTCTGCAAAACAAGTTCCACATACCACCGTAGAAAGAATAACATTTCCACAAATCTAATCTGCTGACGTATCCTGTAATGTGACATCACACCATAGCCAAGCCCTTATGCGAACCGTTGTTTACAACCACCCTTAGCACGTTTCGTGAGGCGGTTTCCTTGGCACGTCTTGTCGAAGCAGATATCGTGTCTCCTTATCGTGGGATTCTCATCAATACGGACGTGGGTAACCCAACCGTGCCATCAATTACGGCACTTGGGGGACGAGCGGGCTTTACTAGGCTGGTGGGGATGCATAGTTTCGTCCGCCCATATAAAGGGACAAGGGTTCACCTTTTTCCATCCATGCCTTGTTCCTCCTTCGCTCATCCATTCTCGCACACTCGAGCTCCAGCGCCCAAGCCCACGTTTTCTTCCTCAACCTTCTCCAGCTATGTCCGGTGCGGGAGGCAAGTGGATGGTCTCCTCCGTCACGGTGGGACACATCAAGAAGCTGAGGGGAGCCAGATACTTGTTCGCGGACATCGCGCATCGGCTCCTAGATGTGGGGTAGTTCATCCCCACCCCCAGGCCCCACGAGAGGGTAGTGTTTCTTACCCATTTCCTCCGTGGACTGGGATTTCCTCTCCATTCATTCGTCCGGGGGCTCATGTTCTACTACGGCCTGGATTTCCACGATCTGGCCCCGAACTTCATCATCAACATCTCGGCGTTTATCGTCGTGTGTGAGGCCTTCCTCCGCGTCAAGCCCCACTTCGGCCTATGGCTGAAGGCTTTCAATGTTAAACTGAAAGTGGTGCGCGTCCAGCAGGCGGAGTGCGGAGGCGCCATGGTGGGCAAGATGCCCAACGCCACATGGCTCGAGGGCTCCTACGTGGAGACCATAAAGGGTTGGCAGTCGGGGTGGTTCTACATCACCGAGCCGCGTGACCCCAAATGGGCAGCGGCCCCCGAGTTCCGATCCGGAATCCCCACGCGGCTCACCTCCTGGAAAGAGAAGGGCCTGCCCTGGGGTAGTTCGGGAGAGCTGGCCGGACTCCAAACCTGTGTCCAAAACATGGTGAACAAGAAGCTCAAGCTTGTCAACATAGTCCAGGTCATGCTCATCCGCCGGATCCTTCTGTGTCAACAACGGGCGTTCAACTTGTGGGAGTTTGACCCGACCCAGCACCAAACTCTGAGCGAGCTCTTCGACACAACACACGAGGATGCTTGGAAGGTGCTTTTCAAGGGCGCCGAGGTTCCCCCTCCCCTTAACGAGGATCGCGGATTTAGCGCGAAGCGCCAAGCCGGCGCGGTAAGCCGTCTTACCTCTTATAGGGTATTCATTTTTCATAGTTCAATCATACGCGGGATCTAAGCTCCCACACCTCTGACAGGAATGGCTGCAGACGACCGAACATATTAACTGTCCGGCTCCTCTAGCCGAAGGCCCAACAGATGCTCGCTTAGCGGAGCTGCTGGTTCCGGCACCTTATGTGGTGCCGGAGAAGAAGGCCAAGAAGAAGGCCACGGGAACCCGAAAGAGTTCCCGGCGCCTGGTGATATCGGACTCATCGTCCGATGACTCCGAGGTGCACTCCTCCGACGAAGATGAGGAGGAGGAAAAAGAAAAGGAAAGCCGCCCCAACTGGAGAGGCCGGAGGGTCCAAGAAGGGAAGGACTCTCCCTCCGGACTACTCCGCCACCGCCGCCGACAGCGAAGACGAGTGGCCACCCAGGGCCAAGCCCCTGGCAAGATCGTAAGTATTTGGACAACAGAGTAACTCGTGGCTCCGTTTAATGGCACAGTTTCTTCTAACGCCGGACACGGTTATGCAGATCGACGTGTCCTCGTCGAGCGGTTCTTTGGACCCATCGGCCATGAGCAGCGGAGGATCACTTCCGACCGCTTCCGCCCCTCGCCCCACGGACAACACCGAGGTGTTGTCCCAAAGGGCACCAAGCCGTGGGGAGGTAGTCCTGGAGGCGCCACGAGGCGACCTTCCGGACTGCATGCGCAAAGGGAGCAAGGCTCCCAAGGGCTCCAAGTTTGGCCCTGGGCCGAACACCACACCGGAACCTTCAGTGGTTCCTGAGTCCGGCAGGCGCCCCCCCACTAAGAAGGGCAAGCCTACCGCGCTGGTGACCTTCGTCCAACCGGAGGCACCGGATAATTTGCTGGAGGTGCTTAACGGCGCCTCCATCGACGAGGAGCACCGCACTATTATGAGTGCGGTGATCCAGAAAGTTCAGTCTGCCAAAAGCGGACTGACTGAAGCCTGTGCCAGCCTTCTAACAGGCTTTGAGGTATGTATTTAAAATGTATGAAAATATTACCGCATAGACCGTAGCCCCTGATGCTCTGTTCGGTATTCACAAAGAAAAGCCGAATAGATGATCTAAGAATATCCACAGGAGTCTAACATAAGTATGTCGATATGCGTAAGCAGGCTTCGTTGCTGACCTCCGCCGCACTGACTGCGGAGGTCGGTGTGCTGAAGCAGAACCTCAAGCGGTCCGAGAAAGAGCTCGGCCTTGCCAAAAAGCAGCTCGAGGAGAACCAAGGTAAGTAATGCCTTGTCTATATGTGTATGTAAAAAAAAAGATGCAGTTGCAAAAAATGATAGGATCGTTATTAACATGCCAGGGGCCACGACCGAAGTGGCGGCCCTGAAGTAAGCGCTTACCAAGGCCGAAAACAAGGCGGCCACAGAGCGCACCGAGCGGGAGAAACATGAGGCACGGGTTGGCGAGGTGCAGCAAGAGCTCCATGCTCTCGTGAAGAAGCATGAGACTTTGGAGCTTGACTCGAAGACTCGAGAGTCCGAGCTCGCTGCAGCCCTCGAAAGCGCCAAGTCTGCCAATGCCGAAGCCCAAAAAGCCCTCCAGGAAATTGAGGCGACGAAGAAGATAGCGGCGGGTAAGGCGTTCATTATGCAAAGCAAGCACGTGAAAGTGAATTACTTGTTACTTACCCGAGTCCGGAGCTCTCCAGGAGCATTCGCAGATTTGCCCCGCAGCGTGTCAGATGCCGCAACAAACTATGGGGCTGAGGAAGGGAGCTCGACGGAGAAGGTGTTCTGGTCTCAGTATGCTGAGACCGGACACCCGGTGCCCTTGAGCGACCAGCTGAAGCAATTGGTCGAGCTCCATAAGGTGGCCGAACAGGCCATGAAGGGTCTTATAGTCCGGCTATGGCCTAGAGAGGCCATGCCCGGGAGCTACTTCGGGCTGGTGAGGCGGCTGGTGGATGCCTGTCGGTGGCTTGAAGTCATCAAGCGCTCCGTCTGCATCGAGGGCGCCCGCAGGGCACTTGCCGATGTGAAAGTACACATGGGCAAAATGGACGCGGAGAAGCTGGTGAAGGACGGACCACCGCAGGGCAAGGAGCACCGCCACCCCGAGATATACTATGAGGGCATCCTGAAGGGTGCCCGCCTTATGGCGGATGAGTGTTCCAAGGATGTAATTTTTGAGTAAACTTGCTCGTGTGGTCCTATATTTATGAAAACTTGTTTCATATGCTTGTTTGAATTTAAAATATTACTTCTGTGCGGCTATTTATCAAATCTGAGAGATGGCCAGTCGTCGGCTTCTTCCCCCATGCCACGAGTGCTGGGGTGTTCGGGATAAACCTGAGCACTGTTTTTCCCATTCTTTGGTCCTTAGAGGGAGGTGCTCGGCGCAACGAACAGGACAATCGGACTATAATGCTTTATCACTCTCACTTAGCCAGAGAATTCTATAATTTTCTATTTTGGTGAAGCCCCTAGTATTCAGAAGACCGAGTTCGGGGCGCTATACATGCCTAAGTCAGACAAAGCCGACTCCTCACCCAAAGCGGCATAAGTCTTTAGGGACTCGAAACCTCTCGGACAGCGACCATCTCTCGCCTTATCATGACAGTCAGTTTTAGCTTTCTCTACTGAGGTGCTTAGCCCAGCTGAACCGGGGCACAATCGCAGTAGTTCTCCCAGTGCTACCTTAGCCGATATAGCGGAACGTAAGGTACCAAAACATGGGAGCCGGGCAAACCCAATTATTGACCCAAGACATGATTCAGAGCTGATGCATATAATGCTATAAGTTCGGGGTGCCGCACTTGCGAAAGTGTTCGGACTTCTCATGCTGTATTATGGGGTGCTTAAGCCCCTGGCGTATTGGCCGTACCAAAGTGTACGGGTGCTGAATGTCATGAATGAACATATATATATAAAAGGGTAAGGAATAGAGAATGCAATAATAGACTGAAGCTATGCATTGTTTATTCGAAAAGATGCATTAAAAGCAGAACGATACAAATAGTGCGATAAGCGAAAAATGGGACTTTTTGACATGTCCCCTCCGGGTGCAAGCTACAGAATGGTATTTAAAGCAGGTATTTCGCTTGTTATAGAGACCACCTGGGAATTCCATAGTGTGGCGTAGCTTTTCTGCCTCCCTGATTGTTGTATCGCGTGTTCGGCGATTGTACTGCCGAACAGGGCTTCCAGAAAGTAAAGTCCTGATAGTGAGAAAAAACGATAAAGTAGGAAGCCCCTACTGCGGTTGAGCCGCATTTTGGGGCGTGCCGTGGTCGTGCCCCTCCCCCTATGCCCATGGTATTTCCAGAGCGTAGTTATGTACACGTGGCACGTATTCTGCCGTTTGGGTGGGACTGGGGTTGGGGCCGCATTGCTACGCTTGCTCGGAACGTGCCAGGCGGTCTTGTTGCAGATTGCTCCGAGCGCGCTTGACGGCATTCAGACGTTTCATCGCTGGACTAGAGAATTGCCTTGGGAGGCTGCTTTGTACTTCTGCTGCGAGGGCCGCCGTGTGCTCCTCTGTTCGGAGAGAGCGCTCGGTATTTCCATTGACTGTGATGACCCCCCGAGGTCCTGGCATCTTGAGCTTGAGGTATGCATAGTGCGGCACCACATTGAATTTTGCAAATGCGGCTCGCCCGAGCAGTGCATGATAGCCACTGCGGAACGGGACTATATCGAAGATTAACTCCTCGCTTCGGAAATTATCCAGGGATCCGAAGACCACTTCTAATGTGACTAAGCCTGTGCAATGGTCCTCTACACCTAGTATGATGCCTTTAAAGGTCATTTTCATGGGTTTAATCCTTGAAGGATCTATGCCCATTTTGCGCACTGTGTCCTGATAAAGTAGGTTCAGGCTACTGCCGCCGTCCATAAGGACTCGAGTGAGGTGAAATCCATCAATGATTGGGTCTAGGACCAAAGCGGCAAATCCACCGTGGCGGATACTAGTGGGATGGTCCCTGCGATCAAAAGTGATCGGACAGGAGGACCATGGGTTGAACTTTGGGGCGACTGGCTCCAACGCGTATATGTCTCTTAACGCACGCTTCCGCTCCCTTTTGGGGATGTGGGTTGCGTATATCATGTTCACCGTCCGCACTTGTGGGGGGAATCCTTTCTGTCCTCCGTTGTTCGGCGGTCGGGGCTCCTCCTCGTTGTTGCTATGTAGCCCCTTGTTTTTGTGTTCGGCATTTAACTTGCCGGCCTACTTGAACACCCAACAATCCCTGTGGGTGTGGTTGGCTGGCTTGTCGGGGGTGCCATGTATCTGACACGAGCGATCGAGTATACGGTCCAAACTGGACGGGCCCGGAGTGCTTCTTTTGAATGGCTTTTTCCGCTGACCGGGCTTAGAACCTTTGAATCCGGCATTAACTGCCGTGTCCTCAGTGTTATTGTTGTTAATGCGGCGTTTGTGTCTGTTGCAACGTGACCTGCCATTGCTGTCCTTGGTATCCGAAGTACCAGGGCTCTTTGATATGTTATTACTGCGAGCCAGCCAACTGTCTTCTCCTGCGCAAAAGCGGGTCATGAGAGTCGTGAGGGCTGCCATAGATTTCGGCTTTTCCTGTCCAAGGTGCCAGGCAAGCCACTCGTCGCGGATGTTATGCTTGAAAGCTGCTAGGGCCTCTGCATCCGGACAATCGACGATTTGATTTTTCTTGGTTAGGAACCGTGTCCAGAACTGTTCGGCCGATTCCTCTGGCTGTTGAATTATGTGGCTCAAGTCATCGTCATCTGGTGGTCGCACGTAAGTGCCCTGGAAGTTATCGGGAATGCGGCTTCCAGATCTTCCCAACACCCAATGGATTCTGCTGGCAAGCTGTTGAGCCAATGCCGAGCTGGTCCTTTAAGCTTGAGTGGGAGGTATTTGATGGCGTGTAGATCGTCGCCACGGGCCATGTGGATATGAAGGAGATAGTCCTCAATCCATACCGCGGGATCTGTCGTACCATCGTATGATTCAATATTCACGGGTTTGAAACCCTCTGGGATTTGATGATCCATTACTTCATCTGTGAAGCATAACGGGTGTGCGGCGCCTCTGTACTGGGCTATATCATGACGTAGCTCAAATGAGTTTTGTCTGCTGTGTTCGGCCCGGCCAGATTTACTTTTACTGTATCCGGCGTGACGGTTATCGTCTCGTGTAGTGGGGCACCCTCGCGATCCGTAGATCGATCTTGCTTGCTTTGCTTTGTTCTCCAATATGTCTCGCAGATCCAGCGCATTTCCCCGTGCCTTGGTATTTTTTGAGTGACGTCGGGGTGCGGCTTGAGTTGTGGGCCGAGAGGCCTCTCTGTCGCGGCCACGAGGTGGCCGATCAGCCGCGTCATACACTGGAGATGTAGGTTTTAATGCTTCCTCCTCTAACCGGGGTAGCAACCTGCGCTTCGGGTAGCTCTTGGAAGGGCGTTCGAGTTCATATTCCTCGGCCGCAAGGACTTCAGTCCATCTGTCAGCTAGCAAGTCCTGATCAGCTCTAAGCTACTGCTGCTTTTTCTTAAGGCTATTCACCGTGGCCATAAGCCGGCGCTTGAAGTGCTCCTGCTCGACGGGATCCTCAGGAACGATGAATTCGTCGTCGTCGAGGCTTGCCTCGTCTTCGGAGGGAGGCATGTAATTATCATCCTCTACCTCTCTATCTACCGCTCTCTCAGGAGGGCTGGCTTCTCCATCCTCCTGCACTGAATCTTGCTGGAGGGGGTTATCTTCGGCACTGTCCGGGGTGTTATTATTTCCTGTGCCGGAATCACCGTTTTTGCTTTGGCGAGACTTAGAGCGGCGCCGCTGACGCCGGCGCTTAGGTTGCTTCTTGGAGGGGTCGTCCTCCGCTGTTCCGTCGCCATTGCCCTCTTTGGCTGTGTCCACCATATATATGTCATATGACGAGGTGGCTGTCCAGTCCCCTGTGGGCGGTGGTTCCTGTTCGTCTCCTACATCGTCGTCCATACCGTCGATGTCTTCGGAGTCAAAGTCGAGCATGTCGGTCAAATCATCGACAGTGGCTACAAAGTGGGTGCTGGGTGCGCGTTGAGTTTCTTCGTCATCCGCATCCCAACCATGCCAGTCATAATCCGGCCAGGACTCTCCTAACAAGGAGAGAGACCTTAGTGAATTCAGTATGTCGCCAAGGGCGAGTGCTGAAAGATATCCGTGGCGGTGAACTCCATGATCGGCGCCCAATTGGATTCGATTGGCAGGGGCGCGGGAGGTTTAGAGTCCGGATGAGAGTCTGGCAACTTGGAGTCACGGGCCTTGTGAAGGGTAAGGCCGGTGTTTGTCTCGATCGCCGTTGAGGCTGCGACCTCCATGGCGGGGTCTAACCACCCGCCCGTGGATGGTGCAACTGGCTCCGAATTGAAGGTCGGAGCAGTTGCCGGTGCGGTCTCCTAAACACTGTTCGGTGGCAGAGCTAAATCATGCCCATCATGACAGTGCGACTCACTCGGCCGGGGCTCGAATCCGTCGAAGATCAAGTCTCCGCGGATGTCGGCCATGTAGTTCAAGCTTCCAAACCTGACCTGATGGCCAGGGGCGTAGCTTTCAATCTGCTCCAGATGGCCAAGTGAATTGGCCCGTAGTGCAAAGCCGCCAAATACAAAAATCTGTCTGGGGAGAAAAGTCTCACCCTGGACTGCATTGCTAACAATGATCGAAGGAGCCATCAAGCCTAATGACAATGACACAGAGGAACTCTCAATGAAAGCACCAATGTCGGTGTCAAAACCGGCGGATCTCGGGTAGGGGGTCCCGAACTGTGCGTCTAGGCGGATGGTAACAGGAGACAAGGGACACAATGTTTTTACCTAGGTTCGGGCCCTCTCGATGGAGGTAAAACCCTACTCCTGCTTGATTAATATTGATGATATGGGTAGTACAAGAGTGGATCTACCACGAGATCAGAGAGGCTAAACCCTAGAAGCTAGCCTATGGTATGATTGTTGTTGCGTTCTACGGACTAAACCCTCCGGTTTATATAGACAGCGGAGGGGGCTAGGGTTACACAGAGTTGGTTACAAGGAAGGAGATCTACATATTCGTACTGCCACGCTTGCCTTCCACGCCAAGGAGAGTCCCATCCGGACACGGGACGAAGTCTTCAATCTTGTATCTTCATAGTCGAACAGTCCGGCCAAAGGTCATAGTCCGGCTGTCCGGATACCCCCTAATCCAAAACTCCCTCAATGATGCAGCAAAGTAGCGTAAGTATTTCCCTCAGTTTTTGAGAACTAAGGTATCAATCCAGTAGGAGGCTACGCGCGAGTCCCTCGTACCTACACAAAGCAAATAACTCCTCGCAACCAACACGAATAGGGGTTGTCAATCCCTTCACGATCACTTACGAGAGTGAGATCTGATAGAGATGATAGATAATATTTTTGGTATTTTTGTGATAAAGATGCAAGGTAAAATAAAAAGCAAAGCAATATTAAAGTGATGGAAGATTCATATGATGAAGATAGACCCGGGGGCCATAGATTTCACTAGTGGCTTCTCTCAAAGGCATAAGTATTTTATGGTGGGTGAACGAATTACTGTAGAGCAATTGACAGAATTGAGCATAGTTATGAGAATATCTAGGTATGATCATGTATATAGGCATCACGTCCGAGACAAGTAGACCGACTCCCGCCTGCATCTACTACTATTACTCCACTCATCGACCGCTATCCAGCATGCATCTAGAGTATTAAGTTCAAGAAAACAGAGTAATGCCTTGAGCAAGATGACATGATGTAGAGGGATAAATTCATGCAATATGATAAAAAACCCATCTTGTTATCCTCGATGGCAACAATACAATACGTGCCTTGCTGCCCCTACTGTCACTGGGAAAGGACACCGCAAGGTTGAACCCAAAGCTAAGCACTTCTCCCATTGCAAGAAAAACCAATCTAGTAGGCCAAACCAAACTGATAATTCGAAGAGACTTGCAAAGATAACCAATCATACATAAAAGAATTCATAGATGATTCAAATAGTGTTCATAGATAATCTTGATCATAAGCCCACAATTCATCAGTCTCAACAAACACACCGCAAAAAGAAGATTACATCGAATAGATCTCCACGAGAGAGGGGGAGAACATTGTATTGAGATCCAAAAAGAGAGAAGAAGCCATCTAGCTACTAACTATGGAGCCGAAGGTCTGAGGTAAACTACTCACACTTCATCGGAGGGCTATGGTGATGATGTAGAAGCCCTCTGTGGTGGATGCCCCCTCCGGCGGAGCTCTGGAACATGCCCCAAGATGGGATCTCGTGGGTACAGAAGGTTGCAGCGGTGGAATTAGGTTTTTGGCTCCGTATCTGATCGTTTGGGTGTACATAGGTATATATAGGAGGAAGTAGTACGTCGGTGGAGCTCAGTGGGCCCCATGAGGGTGGGGGCGCGCCCTAGGGGGGTGGGCACGCCCCCCTATTTCGTGCCCACCTCTTGGCTTTCTGGACGTAGGGTCCAAGTCTCCTGAATCATATTCGGTGAGAAAATCACGTTCCCGAAGGTTTCATTCCGTTTGGACTCCGTTTGATATTCCGTTTCTTCGAAACTCTGAAATAGGCAGAAAAACAGCAATTCTGGGCTGGGCCTCCGGTTAATAGGATAGTGCCAAAAATAATATAAAAGTGGAAGATAAAGCCCAATATAGTCCAGATCAGTAGATAATTTAGCATGGAGCAACCAAAAATTATAGATATGTTGGAGACGTATCACAAGGCCGTCCGCATTGGCATGACTTTTGTGCCGGTTGCCGTTGGATTGTTCAGAGAGTGTGAAGAGAAGGAGAGAGAAACCCGCCGTGCCCGACATCGCATCCTACCGCTCACGAGATACATATGGTTTTTACCGACCCTTGCCGAGGGCTGGAAACCAATATACAAGCAGCGCCATCTTTCCCGACGTCTATGAGCCAAGCAAGCGACCACAGGTGGGAGGAGTATATGGAAACGCAGATAAGATCTAAGTTCATGCTATCTTTGCCTTGCTACGGATTTTCGGATTCACATTTGTTTATCCCTTTGAGTGCCGAGGTGTTCGTATGATGAAATATTTCACAAGATGGTGCCTTTGTTATATTCTAGTCTGCACCTTCGTTCCGTTCAGAGCCATCTCATGGAATGGGTGGTTGTGTCGGAAACTACTAAGGAAAAACCCGTCGAGATGCATTGACGCCAAAATAAGTGTTAAGGGCCAGACCCTTACGACCATTTCGGCAATATGATACCGGCAGGCAACCAGAATGTGCATAGAGACTAATCACGTGAACGCTAAAAGGATAAAGCTCAAAAGGGATAAACACACAATTCAAATTAAGCAAAAGCATCAAGTTCCACACAAAGCATAAACAATACAGCGTCTAAACAAAGGACATGCATCATTGTTTTGGTTTTTGGACAGCACGGTAGAGGGAGTAACTCAAGGATGGGTCTGCCGACCTCGCGAAGCAATGAAGACACCAAGAACCTTGTTGGAAAGAGGGGTGGTCTTCTCCTCGGCAGCAGAAACGTCTGAGCCTGGCAGCGGCTTCCTGAAGCCGTCGGCAAGGTCGAGATCCAGGTGGCGACAGACGATGTTACTCAAGACCATGAAGAGGGCGTTGCAGGCGAGCTTCTGAGATTCACTCGCGAAGAGGCCAACACTTCCTTCTTCGTGCGCCTTCAGCTTCTCGATCAGCTCGTTGAAGAAGACCCCTAGCTTAGCGCCCGGGGCTCCTATTTGCTGGCTAAATAAACCGGCCCTTCCATGCCCATTGCCGCAGTTTGGGCAGCGAGACACTTAGCAATGTCGACCAAGATCTTGGTCTAGAGGTCGACCTGCCCGGAATGGTTTGCCAGTTTGTCCTCCGCATCCTTTCGGAGGCGCCTTACGATGTCTAGATCCTTCAACAACTGCTTCTCGTTAGCCTCGATGGATTCTAGTGAGCCCTCCAAGGAGCCGATTCTGGCCTTCAGATCTTCAATGGTGCCGTTGGCAGTCTCGAGGCCTTGACTCTTGGAGGAGAGTTGTGATTGTGTGTCCTTGAGAAGGATTCCTGCTTTCTGCGCCTCCTCCTTGATACGTCTCCAACGTTTCTATAATTTATGAAGTATTCATGCCATGTTTACAAAAATTCTACATGATTTTTGCATGATTTAATTAGAACTAACCTGAACTGACACTGTTTTCAGCAGAACTACCGTGGTGTCGTTTTTGTGTAGAAATAAAAGTTCCTGGAACAAGCTAAAAATTTACGGAGAATATTTTTGGAAAATATTAAAATACCGGAACGAAAAGATATCGGAGAGGAGTCCCGAAGCAACCACAAGGGTGGGTGGGGGGGGGGGGGCGCCCCTTGCCTTGTCATCACCTCACGGGTGCCCTTGACTTGTCCCTAACACCAACATCTCCTATAAATTCCAAAAACCTCATAAATAAACCTAGATCGGGAGTTCCGCCATCGTAAGCCTCTATAGCCATGAAAAACCATTCTAGGCCCTCTCTGGCACCCTGCCTGAGGGGGCCATCATCACCGGAGGCCATGGAGGAGGATCCCGGAGGGGGCCATCATCGGCATGGAGGCCAAGGACCAGAGGGAGAACCTCTCCCCATCTATTGGGGAGGCCATGGAGGAGGAAGAACAAGAGGGAGAACCTCTCCCCATCTCTTTCGATGGCGCCAGAGTGCGACCAGGGGAACCATCGCCGTGGTGATCGTCTTCATCAACATCACCATCTTCATCACCATCCTCATCTCTTTTATGCGGTCCACTCTCCCGCACCCCGCTGTAATCCCCTACTTGATAATGGTGCTTTATGCCACATATTATGATCCAGTGATGTGTTGCCATCCTATGATGTTTTGAGTAGATTTCTTTTGTCCTTTCGGTTGATTGATGATATAGATTGGTTTGAGTTGTATGTTTTATTTTGGTGTTTTCCTATGGTGCCTTCCATGCCACGCACACGTGAGGGATTCCCGTGTTGCAATACGTTCATGATTCACTTATAGTGGGTTGCTTCAGTGACAGAAGCATAAACCCGAGTAAGGGGGTTGTTGCTTATGGGATAAAGGGGACTTGATGCTTTAATGCTATGGTTGGGTTTTACCTTAATGATCTTTAGTAGTTGCGGATGCTTGCTAGAGTTCCAATCATAAGTGCATATGATCCAAGGAGATAAAGTATGTTAGCTTATGCCTCTCCCTCATATAAAATTGCAATAATGACTACCGATCTTGTTAACAATTGCCTAGGACAATTCTGCACACCGATCCATCATTATTCCACACTCGCTATTTATAATATATAGTAATATATTCTAACTTTATGATAACGGCACCTATTTTTATATTTTAGTTCTCCGATATCATGCAACGTTATCCTCTTCATACCCACAACGTAGTTTTATTTCTTGTTTCTAGATGGAATCAAACGTTCGGTGTACGTTGATTCGTATCCGTTGCAGATAAGACTTGAGAGAATATTGATCTTACCTTTAGCTCCTTTTGTGTTCGACACTCCATGCTTATCACTTCCACCTTTGGAAATCGCTATGATGATTCCTTGCACTTGGGGATTATCAAGATCTTTTCTGGCGCTGTTGCCAAGGAGCAATAGCGTGGGGTTGATATTTTAGTGTATGCTTGTTTGCTTTCTTCATTAAGTAGATTTTGTTTTTCCTTTTGTTTTTGTTTAGTTGTGTGTGAAATAAACAAAAAAATTACAAAATGAAAATACAAAAAAAAAATACTTGCCTCTTATGCCTAAAAACTTTTTCAAGAAGAGAAGTGATTGGAAGGTTATGCATTGGAGAAGTGAGGGTCGACCTTGAACACTTGTGTTCATGCTCATGGAAACAATGTAGATTTTTTGAGGGAAGTTTCTCAAAAATAAGTATCCCCTTGTATATATTCATTGTATTATAAAAATAATGTGTCAAGGCTTGGCTTTAGAATGTTTAAATTGCTTGCTTGGTGTGTGCAGCAGGAAAAACAGAAACTTTTTCCATAGTGATTGAATTTACGCTTTTTTTTACTAGAGCATGATTAAATCTTGAATTTTTTACACAATACTTATATGCAAATTTTTTAGATTGTCCTAATTTTTTAGAATTTTTGAAGTTACATAAGTATACGAAAGTTCCAGATTGCTACAGGCTGTCCTGTTCTTAACAAATTTTGTTTTCTATGTGTTGTTCACTTATTTTGATGAATCTATGGGTACTATCGGGGGGTATGAACCATGGTGAAGTTGGAATATAGTAGATATGATTCTAATATGAAATTGGAATGAGTTTACAATAGTACCTAAAGGTAGTGATTTGCTTTATTATACTAACTGATCTCACAAAGTTTTTTATTAAGTTTTGTGTGGATGAAGTGTTCGAAGAACGAGGAGTTACCGATATGAGAAGAATAAGGAAAGGCAATACTTAAAGCTTGGGGATGCCGAAGGCACCCCAATTAAATATTTCAAGGATACTCAAGTACCTAAGCTTGGGGATACCCCGGTTGGCATCCCATCTTTCTTCCTCAACAAATTATCAATATACCTCGGGTTTTGTTTTGTTCACATGATATGCGTATTTTGTGTTTATTTCTCTTTTCTTTTCCTTTATGCTCCATGCTAGTGTGAGATATCCCTTTATTGATTTGTAGAATGCTCTTTGTGCTTCACTTAAATCTTTTGAGTATGTCTTTATAGAATGCTCTTTGCGCCTCACTTAAATCATTTTAGTACGGCTTTATAGAATGCTTCGTGTGCTTCACTTATATATTTTGATCTTGGATGTTGTTAAATCGATATTAATGGTAGAATGCTCCATGAACTTCACTTATATCTTTTGGAGTATGAATAACACTATCATCAGAATTGCGCTTGGAAGAGTATCATTATAATATCATGCCTAGCTAGAAAGGTATTAAAGAAAAGCGCTTGTTGGGAGACAACCCAATACTTATACCTATTATTATTGTGTGCACACATGATTAAGCTACTAAAGTAATCATGTTTATAGCTTTTGTTTCAATAAAGTGCCAAGTAAGACCTTTGGGATGGCTTACGATGATAGTTGATTTGATCTTGCTAGAAAACAAAAACTTCTGCGCTCATTGCCAGAATTTTAGAAAAATCATAGAAGTGTGCTTTTGATCTGAATTTTTTTACACAAGATTGATATACAAATTGCCTAGGTTTTCCTAATTTTTCGGAATTTTTGGAGTACATAAGTATGGTTGTTGTTTAGATCATTACAGACTGTTCTGTTTCTTGCAGATTCTGTTTTCAATGCATAGTTTGCTTGTTTTGTAGTTTCTATGTCTTATATTGCTCAATATAAATTGTAGAAATGATATGGTACAGTAGGAATTGTATGAGAACAATTATTAATCTTATCTTGATAGTACCAAAGTGAATTATTTACTCTTTATCATACTAACCCATCTCACGAAGTTCCGTTAAGTATTGTGTGATCGAAGTTTTCATGTTTTGGGTGAGATATCGATATGAGGAGAATAAGGAGTGGAAAGACCCTAAGCTTGGGGATGCCCAAGGCACCCCAAGGTAATAATAAAGGAAGACTCAAGCGCCTAAGCTTGGGGATGCCCCGGAAGGCATCCCCTCTTTCGTCTTCAAAACCATCGGTATACCTTACTCGGAGCTATATTTTTATTCGTCACACGATATGTGTTTTTGCTTGGAGCGTATTTTCATTTTACTTGCTGTTTGAATAAAATCATTGGATCTGAAATCTTGAATGAGAGAGAGAGTCCTCCCATGGCTAGTTAATTATTTGACTACTCAGTGTTCTTCACTTATATCTTTTTGGAGTAGTTTGTCATTTACTCACGTGCCTCACTTATATCCTATGAGTAAATGGTTGAATGAATTGAATATCATAGATGTGAAATTATATATGCTTCATATGCTTATCCCATGAGGAGTAATGACTTCACACACTACAAGAAATATGTCAACTTGTGACCACCACTATTGGTCACTGAAAGGTCATGGTTTTTCATTTGCGACCTTTTTGTGACCAAAAACAGAAGGCCAAAAGCTGGCGGTCATAAACTGACTATAGCGACCTTTCTTCTGGAATGGTCGAAGACGTTTACGATCAAAATAAGCCTATTGTTCTATTTTGGTCACTAGCAACCTTCCCAGGCCACGTAGGCATCCAGCGTGGCAAGCTGATGTGGCACAAGATTCAGCCCGGTCCAATTCGGTTTTCTACATGGGCCTAGCCCAACAATTCGGCCCATTTGGTATATTTATTTCTGTTAATTTTTGTCTGCTACATGGGCCAAGCCCAACTGGTCAGCCCATCAATTTTTATGCACGTTTGGCCTTTCAAGAATATATGTACAATTTTGTGCAGCCCATTTCTGGTTTACGTTCGGCCTTTTTATACATTCAAATATTAATTCAATCCTGGAGTTGGTCTAGTACTCTTTTCAGCCCATTAACATATTCATACATATGATCCACCTTTTTGACAAATTTTAATAATTTCATATTTCAAAACTAAATATGTTTACATCGCAGACCATAAAGCCCTACAACATAGTATCACTTGTTCCTATACAAACTATCAAATGATACGTACAACAAAACAGAATACAGAAAATTTAGTTCAACAAAAATAGGTTTTCTTCCTCTTCCATCTTGCAGAACACACAACACCTGGGAAAATAAAGATGCCACAACAAAAATGGAAGGATCAGCCACTATAAGCATATTGAATACAAGGGAAACAATCAAACTAAAGAAATGAAAGGCACGCACTGTGAAAATTTTGACAGCACGAATATTTTTTATATTACCATAACAAACAGAAATGTAATCTGATTGCACAAGACACATGGCATTATCACACACCCGGACGAGCGAAGCATTAACTTGTGAGGATCAGACAAACAAAGCAGAATAACAAAATCATAATTAATTCCGTCAGTGATCATGTCGCGACACCACGCTGGCCACCTTAGTAAAAAAATTTAGGCTTTGCACAGGGTTGATCTCATCTGAGTTTAGACACCGCATAGAGAGAAGAGTAGAGCTAGCCTTGCCCTTCTTCTTCCTCTCGCCAAACAGCTCAAGGAGCATCTTATAGCTACTTGTTCATTGAGTGATCATGCAGAGACCCCGCAGAGCAGCAGTAGGGGTGTTATCTCCACGGAGAGCCCCGAAGCTGGGCAAGATTCGCCGGCGTGCATGTCTTCGCCTCATCCCGCTTCCAGGCACCGGCGACGTCTTACTGGCTCCCACAATGATAAGCCACCCGTTGGCATATGTCACACCTACCACCCGACATTTTCCGCCCACCGTGGGGCCAGGTGCACCGTCGTCCGGAGACCTGTTCTGGACGGGAACCCTCTTCCTCCCCAGTGAGCGTAGCCAGCCCGGCACGCCCGATGGCGATTGCCACGACGCACTGCAAGGCGTCACCAACGCCTGCGCAGCGAGCAACCTCGCCGATCCCCTTGGCGAGGCCCTCATCTCCGACGAGCCCGCCTCCGATGTGGGCACCGACCACCTCGTCAACCTCCTCGGCCGGCTCCACGTCTCCAGCGAGCCTGCTGTGGACCAGGAGTCCGTTGGCTCCACCGATCCGATGCCTGTCGATTCTGACACGACCTCGATCGACGCCTTCCCCACCAACGTCGTGATCTACGACAACCCGCTTCCCCGAGCCGATGGCTGTGACGGTGCCACCGCCGAGGTGATGGTCATCAGCCACGACGGCGCTTCTGGCGAGAACGCCCACGACGCCCCGCAAGCGATGATCCACGACTTGTCCGTCCCCCTCCCGGCCGATGCCGACGCCGAAGCAC
Organism: Aegilops umbellulata; assembly: GCA_032464435.1. NCBI lineage: Eukaryota > Viridiplantae > Streptophyta > Magnoliopsida > Poales > Poaceae > Aegilops > Aegilops umbellulata. Next base: position 149,018,994 of record CP136058.1, on the reverse strand, counting down.
TGGAGGCTCGCCGCCTCGCCCTCCTCGCAGAGGGCCGGAAGCTAGCTTCCATGAGACGCCTCACCGAGGCCCACCAGCGCGAAGTCGACCGCGCCGCCTTCGGCACGCCACCTCCTGGCGGGCCAAGCCGAGCCGGCGTTGTCAGATAGCGCGGCGCTGCCATCGCCGACATGCTTCGGGTCGACCGCCCAGTCTATGCCACCCCACTCGAGAACCTGCGCGCCGCCCAGGTAGCCGTAGACGAGCTGGATGGACTGGGGGCCGAAGAGCTCCCCCACATGACCAGACGCATCCAACAGCTAATCGATGCAGCCGCGCAGCGGCACGAAGCCGACGCCCGCGCGAAAAGCCCTCTACCGCGCCGGGAGCACGACGCGACGTCCCGGACGCCGACTGTGGGTAAAACCCACGCGCGACACGAGAAAGAGCCGGCTGCCAGCCAAAGCCGAACCCGGATCTCCATCGAGCGCGACGCAGAGGGCCACCCTCGAGCCGTGGAGCGGCGGGGCAACCCGCCTCCGCCTCTGCCTTGTGGGGAAAGGTACCCCACCGTGCCGCCTGTCACGCATCCGACTCTCAGCGGCCGACTAGGTCGCTGCGAAGGAGTCGGCGAGAATGATGCTCGCCATCGGATTGACCGCCTAGCGCGATCCCTGGCGCTAGAAGAAGAAGATGATGTCGGCCCGCCTTGTTTCGGCCCCCGCATCCGCGACGAGCCCTTCCCCAAAGGGTTCTCGCTCCCAAGAGACACGCCCAAGTACAACGGCTCCGTGAAGCCGGAAGATTGGTTGATCGACTACTCCACCGCAGTACGCATCGCGAACGGCAACAGGCGCGTTGCCGTGAAGTACGTTCCCCTGATGCTCCAAGGCATGGCGCGGACCTGGCTCAACAGCCTCAAGCCATACAGCGTCAACAACTAGCTAGATTTCACAGAAGCCTTCGTTCGCAACTTCACCAGCACCTACAAGCGGGCTCCCAAGCCCATACAGCTCTCCTTGTGCGTGCAAGGCCCCGCCGAGTCCACTCGCGACTACCTCACGCGTTGGGCCGAGCTCCGCAACTCTTGCGAAGGAGTGCACGAGGTGCAAGCCATAGATTACTTCACAGCCGGGTGCCGAGACGGCACCCTCCTCAAGCACAAGCTCCTCTGCGACGAGCCGACTACCCTCGACGAGCTTCTGGTCATAGCGGACAAGTACGCCACCGCCGACTCCTCAATGAAGACTGAACTCCGGGTAGACGCGTCCGGGAAGGTACTCAACCCGGCGCCCAAGACGCTGGCTGGGGACTCCGGCCGACGCCCGTACCAAAACGACCACAAACGCAAGGGCCCCATGCAGCCTTCCACCAGTCGGCAGGTGGCCACGGTCGAGGGCGAGCAGCCCGAAGGGCGGCCCACACCCAAGAAGCAGAAAGGCGGCAGGCCGGCTTGGCAGCCGGCCTTCTCCTACGAGCAAACTCTCGACGCCCCATGCAAGTTCCACAGTGGCGCGAAGCCGTCCAACCACACAACCCGGAAGTGCGACTGGCTCACCCGAATCTCCAAAGGCGAAGGGCTCGCGCCGCCTCCACCTGCTGGTCCGCCGCCTCCGGCTCCACAGCAGCCGGCCGCTCGGCCAGCAGTCGGAGCCGTGCACGATGAGTTCCCTGACGAGCACGCCGCCTACGTCGTCTTTACGAGCCAGCCTGAAGACCGGCGCAGCAGGCGCCGAGAGCACCAGGAAGTCAACGCGGTCGCCGCCAACCCCTCCAAGCACATGCACTGGTCAGAGAAGCCTATCAGCTGGAGTTAGGCCGATCACCCAGAGGTGATGCCGTCTCCCGGCTCTTATGCGCTGGTTCGGGATGCCACCCTTGCAACGGACAGACGCGCCGCCCGTTTCTCCCGCGTGCTGATAGACGGCGGGAGCAGCATCAACATCCTGTACCTTGACACCCTGAAGAAGCTCAACGTCAAGATGAAGTAGCTCATGCCTAGCCGGACTGTGTTCCACGGCATCGTACCCAGCCTGTCCTGCGCCCCCATTGGCAAGATCAAGATTGATGTCCTCTTTGGGGACAAGGATCACTTCCGCAGGGAGGCCATCTGGTTCGAAGTGGCGGACCTTGAGAGCTCTTACCATGCGCTGCTTGGCCTTCCTGCCTTGGCCAAGTTCATGGCTGTTCCCCACTATGCTTACCTCAAGATGAAGATGCCGAGCACCAAGGGCATCATCACCATAGCCGGCGATTACAAGAAATCCTCTGAGTGCGCAGCAGCCAGCAGCCGGCTGGCCGAGTCCCTTGTGATTGCCGAAGAGAAGAAGATGTTGGACCGGGTCGTGGCCATGGACGGTAAGCAGCCGGCCCTGTCCCCCGATCCCAAAGAATGTGATGCCCAAGGTTCCTTCCAGCCGGCCAAGGAAACAAAGAAGATACCTCTTGACCCCGGGCACCCGAAAGGTTTGCCGCATTGGGGCAAACCTAAGCAGCAAATAGGAAGGCAAGCTCGCCGATTTCCTCCGTGAGAATTAGGACATCTTTGCATGGTCCCCCAAGGACATGCCGGGTGTTCCGAAGGATTTCGCCGAGCACAAACTACATGTCGGAGAAGGTGCAAAGCCAGTCAAACAACCCCTCCGCCGACTGTCGGAGGAAAAGAGAAGGATTGTGGGAGAAGAGATAGCCCGGCTTCTGGCTGCCGGCTTCATTATGGAGGTTTTCTTTCCGGAGTGGCTTGCCAACCCAGTCCTCGTGCTGAAGAAGAACAACAAATGGCGCATGTGTATAGACTACACGAGCCTCAACAAGGCCTGCCCCAAAGATCCTTTCGCCCTGCCAAGGATAGATCAAGTGATAGACTCCACAGCCGGATGCGAGCTGTTGAGTTTCTTGGATGCTTACTCTGGATACCACCAGATAAAGCTGGACCCGGCCGACCGCCTAAAGACCGCCTTCATCACGCCCTTCGGAGCTTTCTGCTACCTGACTATGACATTCGGCTTGAGAAACGCCGGTGCCACTTTTCAGCGTTGCATGCAGAAGTGCCTCCTCAAGCAGCTCGGCAGAAATGCCCACGTCTACATGGACGACATTGTGGTGAAGACGGAGAAGCGCAGCACCTTGCTGGAAGACCTCAAGGAAACATTCGAGAACCTGCGCCGATTCCGGATCAAGCTCAACCCCGAGAAATGCGTGTTCGGAGTGCCAGCCGACCAGCTTCTAGGCTTCCTGGTCTCCGAACGCGGCATCGAATGCAACCCAGTGAATATCAAGGCGATTGAGAGAATGGCGATTCCCACCAAGCTGCGAGACGTCCAGAAGTTCACCGGATGCTTGGCTTCCCTGAACCGCTTCATCAGCCGGCTCGGAGAGAAGGCTCTCCCCCTCTACCGCCTCATGAAGAAGACCACTCACTTCGAGTGGAACGACCAAGCCGACCAAGCTTTTCACGAGCTGAAGAAAATGCTGACCACGCCGCCTATCCTGGCGGCGCCGACTGAGAAAGAGCCCATGCTCCTTTACATTGCTGCAACCAGCCGGGTGGTCAGCACCGTCATCGTAGTCCAACGCCCAGAAGAGGGCCGAGCCCAGCTGGTCCAGAGGCCGGTGTACTATTTGAGTGAGGTGCTGTCTACCTCGAAGCAGAACTACCTGCACTACCAGAAGATGTGCTACGGCGTGTACTTTGCCGCCAAGAAGCTGAAGCCCTACTTCCAAGAGCACCCCATCACAGTCGTATGCACCGCCCCGCTTGCCGAGATCATAGGCAGCCGGGATGCATCCGGCCGGGTGGCGAAATGGGCCATCAAGCTGGCCCCTTACACGATCTTCTACCAGCCCCGCACCGCCATCAAGTCCCAAGCATTGGCCGACTTCTTCGTCGACTGGGCCGAGACCCAGTACCTGCCGCCGGCTCCCGACTCCACTCACTGGCGCTTGCACTTCGACGGGTCCAAGATGCGCACCGGCTTGGGAGCCGGCGTCATCCTCACCTCTCCCAAAGGCGACAAGCTCAGATACACGCTGCAAATTCACTTTGCCGCCTCCAACAACGTGGCCGAGTATGAGGCGCTCGTGCACGGGCTCCGGCTTGCCAAAGAACTCGGCATACGCCGGATCCTGTGTTACGGCGACTCAGACTTGATAGTCCAGCAGTCATCCGGTGATTGGGACGCCAAGGACGCAAACATGGCAGGCTACCGCTTCCGCGTTCAGCAGATCAGCGGGTACTTTGAAGTATGCGAGTTCCTCCATGTACCACGAGCTGACAATGAGCCAACAGATGTCCTGGCTCGAATAGGCTCCACTCGGCAGGCAATACCAACCGGCGTTTCTCTGCAACGCCTCCTCAAGCGTCTATCAAGCCGTCTCCAGAGTCCGATTCCATCTTCGTGCCGCCTAGCCCCGATGCAGTCGGATCCGGCTTGAAGAACCAAGCAGGCGGCCTGGTGACTTCGATAGGCAGAGCGGGGACTTCAGTAGGCGGCTCGGGGACTTCCGTAGTTGCACCCAACCCGGGGACTTCTGAACCCGACTCGGGGACTGCGGTAGTCGCCCCGGGGACTGCACCAGCACAGCAGGCGGCGGCCGACTCCAGCATTTCACAACCCAGCCCGCCCACCCTAATCGCAGTAGCCACGTTGGCAATAGAAGAAGTCACAGCTCCATCACGGGCTCAGCCCATCCTCAACTTCCTGACAAACCAAGAACTGCCGGCTGATGAGACAGAGGCAAGACAAGTCCAACGCCGAGCCGGAGCATACATAATCATCAACAGAGAGCTCGTCAGGCGCAGCGTCACTGGAGTCTTCCAGCGATGCGTTGAGCAAGAGAAGGGCATATCAATCCTCAGAGACATCCACCAAGGTGAATGCGGCCACCATGCGGCCTCAAGATCACTAGTCGCCAAGGCTTTCCGCCATGGATTCTTTTGGCCGACTACTTTGGACGACGCCAAGGAATTAGTCAAACATTGCAGAGGGTGCCAAGTCTTCAGCTCCAAGCAACACCTACCGGCTTCGGCACTCAAGACCATTCCCCTCACTTGGCCCTTTGCCGTTTGGGGTCTGGACATGGTGGGCCCATTCAAGACGGCGCGCGGCGGCATGACACTTCTGCTTGTCACTGTGGACAAGTTCACCAAATAGATCGAAGCAAAGCCGATCAAGAAGCTGAATGGGCCGACTGCCGTGACATTCATTACAGATATAACAACTCGGTACGGCGTGCAGCACAACATCATCACCGATAACGGCACGAATTTTGCCAAGGGAGCATTGGCACGTTTCTGCACGATGCAGGGCATCCGACTGGACTTAGCGTCCGTTGCCCACCCGCAGTCAAACGGCCAAGTCGAGCGAGCCAACGGCCTCATCCTTTCCTGCATCAAGCCCCGACTAGTCGTGCCACTGGAGCGTTCGGCCGGCTGCTGGCTCGATGAGCTGCCGGCCGTCCTCTGGAGTCTGCGCACTACCCCAAACAGGTCAACCGGCTTCACTCCTTTCTTCCTCGTGTATGGTGCCGAGGCGGTCATCCCAACCGACATCGAGTTCGACTCACCTCAGGTGACCATGTACACGGAGGCGGAGGCTAAGGAAGCACGAGAGACGACGTCGACCTGCTGGAAGAAAGCCGGCTGTTAGCCCTCAGCCGGTCCGCCATCTACCAGCAGGATCTGCGTCGCTACCACAGCCGGAAGGTCAAGCCAAGATCCTTCCAAGAGGGCGACCTTGTGCTCCGGCTGATCCAGCGAACAGCCGGCCAGCACAAGCTCTCAGCCCCTTGGGAAGGCCCCTTCGTCATCAGCAGAGCGCTAGGAAATGACTCCTACTACCTGATCGACGCACAGAAGCCGAAGGCACGAAAGAGAGACGACTCCGGCAAGGAGTCGGAACGACCATGGAACGCTAACCTCCTCCGAAGATTTTACAGTTGAAATGCAGTATGTATCACACTAACTTTTGTACTAAGTACGAGACAATAGGCGCCCCGAGGAGAACTCGGGGACTGCCATCTTTCATCTATGAATGAAGAGTATCATGCTTATGATTATATCATTACATTCACTTCTCTCGTCCGGCACCGGGTTCGACTTGTCGGCCCGGGGACTAGCCACCTTGAGTTATATTAGAAGTCCTACCTGCGGTCAGACAAGTAGTGTGGCGGCACCAAAGCCCTCTCTTGCCAAAAGTCGCAGTTCGAAGAATCGGCTGTCCGGCTGGCAAGAGCCAAAGGCAGGAAAGGATGCCCACACGAAAAACGGCTAGGGACTAACGGACCAATATAATAAAAGCCGGCGTTTTCCTACCGCCGACCGACTACAAGAGTAGCCGGTCGGCTGGCTTCCATTCACTTCGCTACAATCTAAGAAAGCTCGAGTACTTGCCTTCCCCAAAAAGATAGCCGAGTCCTTCCTTAGCCATAGACTGCAGAGCAGCTGCCGGCTGGGAAGGCAACAATCAGGTGAAGGCGGCAAAGGAAACAGCCTAAGGATAAAAGGCATACGAGAATGGAAGCCAAACACATGCATGATTATATTTACACAAAAGACCTTGAAAAGGCCAACATTCAACATAGTTTGAATACACCCCCAGTGGGTGGAACTGCGAAAGCTTAATAAAAATTGTTCAAAGAGTAACAAGCAGGAAAAGCAAGGACGGCAGATCAAGCCAAGGGAACGACTGGCGAATCGGGCAGGTCGGTGGAGACAGCAGCGCCGGCCGAAGGAGTGGCCGGCTGATGAACCTCGGCATGATCACCGCCTCCCGCAGAGGGCGTGCCAGCACACGCCTCGTTGCTGGAGGCACGGTCATGCTGAGGCTGGCCGGTTGCTTCACCAGCTGGCTCAGCGTCTTCGCTTTCCTCCCCTTCCTCGTCTTCACCTTCATCGCTGGAGGCGATCTCCTTCGCCAAGTCTTCACCCTCCGTCGGGTTCAGCCCGAACCACTCCTCCGGCTGGGCGACGCCGTTGTCATCCACCTCAGGAGCGGAGACGCTGGTGTCGGTAAACTCAGCAAGGGTCGAGGCACGCTCGATGATAGCCGGCCGCACCTCCACCAGCTCTTCGTCAGCCTCCTCCCGCCAAGTCCTCAGCTGTTCCAAGTTCAGCCCAGGGTACCAGGCCCGGACGAACTCCAACGCCCGCCTGGCACCGGATCGAGCAGCGGAGGCCTTCCAGGCCTCAAAGCGGCCGACTATCACCTCCAGCTAGTCGGCAGTCCGGCTCGGGGTGCGGGGAATTGCTTCGCCTGGCCAGAGGGCGGCCAGCACCTGTGCCCCAGCGCGCTGGAGGCGGTGGAGCATGCGGTGTGCCGGCTGCAACCGGGCTTGGATCGCCAAGAGCTGCTCCTCAAGTGTCCGGTTCGTGTCCGGCGCGATCTCAACCCCCGCCTCGGCTTGCCTCGCGGTGGGCCTCGATGGTCTGGGTGGCAATGACGGAGTGGCCGGGGAAGTATTCTGCGCAAAGAACAAAGAAGCAGCACAAATCAGAAGACGAATCAAAGGGCAAGGGGCAAGCAAGGAGTGAGGAAGGCGGCTTACCGTCGATCAGATCCTTGATCCGGCCGTAACCCTCGCTCAGCTCTTGCTTCACCTCAGCCCAGCCCGCCGTTTCGGTCTCGAACTCAGCTTTGAGGGCGGCCTCGTTGTCCTACGCCTTCTTCAGGGCCGCCTTGTGGCTCTCCTCCTGGTCAACCAACTTCTTGGCCTGGCCGTCGCGCTCCAGGACTAGGGCGTTGAACTCGGCCTCCTTGGCGCGAAGGGCGGTCTGGGCCCCGCCGAGTTGCTCCCTCAAGTCGGCATTGGCCCCTGCAAGCATGAAGACAAAGGAAGAAACAATAAGGAAGAAGTCGTCGGGGAAGATCCAACCCGACTGCTCAGCAGTCGGCCCGGATCTCGGGGACTACACCCAGTGGGTGCGCTGACGCGGCCCCACAGGATATGAAGAAAACAGAGCACGCACTCCGGCTATCGGTCAGATCCTCGCTCTTCTGGCGCAGCTCCTGAGCCTGGGAGTCGAAGGCGGCAGCACTCTGGTTATGGTACTCCTGGAAGATCAGACAGGATGCAGGAATAAGATAACTGTCAGGACCCAGTAAGTTCCAAGCCGCCTGCTCAGCAGCCGACTCGGAACTCGGGGACTACACCCAGTGGGTGCGTTGACACGCCCCCATAGAAGAAATCAAAATAGAAAAACAACCAAGGCCAGAAGACTCACCCGGACGACGACCCGCGTCGCAAGGAAATCTCGGGTATATCGCTGCAGCGCGGTAGCATGAGCCTGAAGCCGGCTCCGGACCTCCTGGGCCGCTGCGTTCAGCTCGGGCGTCCCCCCGCTGGGCATCCACTCGGACGTGCTGGAGCTGGCCGCCTCCAGGGCCTCCGCCGTCCGGCTGGCGCTCGCAGCTCTGTCCGGCTCTGGCACGGGGGTAGCTTCCCCCGTGCGTCGGCGTGATGCCGGCTGCACCACCAGGCCGGCTCTTGCTGCCGGCTCGCTCCCAGCCGGCTGCTCCGGCGCTGTAGCCGGTTGGCCGCTCTGGCCCGCCCCAGTCGGCGCCGTCCGCAGCACCTCCTCCAAGACAATCACATCATCCTTCCTCCGCTCCGCCTCCAACCGGCCGCGGTTGGCTTCCTCCGACGGAGGCACGGGGACGTCGGGAGCCACGCTGCGGAGGGGAGCGACGAGTTGTGGAGGCTGGTTGCGCGAGGCCTCCGCCTCCCTCTTCGCGGCCGTCGCCTCCGCCTGGGCCTTGGCCGCCGCGTCGGCCTGCTCCTTCGCCGCCTGGGCGGCCCTTCGCTCCGACGCTTCCCGCTCCTCCCACGCCTCCCGCGCGTTCCGCTCCGTAGCCTCCATGAGGTCGGCACGGGGATCCACGCGACGGGAGCTCGAAGACCCTCCGGCTGATGCGATCACGGAGCCGGCAGGACCCCGCTCAAGGGAAAGCGGCGCCCTGGCCGGTTAGCCAAGAAAGAACTTAGAAGAACTTCAATCGAGGAACACGGCAAGAATACAAGACACTTAACCACTTACGCTGAAACCGCCTGCGGCTGCTTCACGACCTTCTGGAAGCAGGCCGCCTTCGCGGCCGCTTCATCCCGCTTGGTTGCCGCGGCGGTGCCCCTGGCCTTCTTCGGCCGACTGCCGAAGTAGGTCGACACGGCCCGGCGCTTCGGCGCGCCGCCACGGGCGGCCGGCGCGGCGGAAGGGCCCGCGCCTTGATGATCAGGCACCGACTGGCGGTGTGGGGCGACTTCGACCTCGTCGTCGTCCGCCCAGTCCTCGAGGCCGGCTCCGAGCCCCGCGCTGCCTGCCTCGCCACCTTCCCCCACGACGGCATATTCCATGGCGGCCGCCCCAAGATCCGGATCGTCGACGTCATCCACTGTACGATCGGGAAGGAACTGGCGCTCTGCCCCTGCGGCCCCCGCCGCCGGCGGAAGTAGGGGATTCTGCAGAAAACAAGACGGCTGGTTAGAGGCCGGCCATATCGAAGCCGGCAATACAAAAGAAAGGAAAGAAGAAAGACTTACAGCAGGCGGAGGGTTGGCGCGAGAGTACGGCCCCTTGCCGTATCGCCAATCCTCGGGGAGCTTGCAGTTGGCGATGTAGTTCAGCATGTAAGACAACTCGGCATGGGGCATCTCCCTGGTGCTCAGCCGGCATGGGTCGAAGCAGTCGTTCATCTGGCAGATCATGTGTGGCCGGCCTTGGAGCGGGAGTACCCGGCGCTCCACGAAGGCGGCCACCAGGTCGGCTCCGACCAGGCCCTCCGACTGGATCATCACCCGGAGTCGGGCGACGGCGGCGTTCCCGGCCTGAGACAGCGCCCTGGCCCGGAAGCTCCACGAGGGCGGCCTCGAAGCCGGCGGGCCAGCTACGTAAGCCTGCAGGTTGACAAAGTCGCCTTGCGGGGCGACGTTCCTCACGTAGAAGTAGGATTTCTGCCAGAGCTTCACCGACTGGATTAGCGGGATGGACAGGAACGGATTGTTCTCGCCCGTCCGCCTCACGGCGATGAAAGCTCCGCATGGGGCGGGCACGCCCGCGACGACAGTGCCAAGCTTGCATTGGAAGAACTCTCCCCAAAGCTCCAGGTTGGGGAGAACACCAAGAAAGCCCTCGCAGAGGGTGACGAAAGCCGACAGCAGCATCACTGCGTTGGGGGTGAGATGATGCGGCTGAAGGTGGTAGAATTCGAGGAAGGAGCGAAGGAACCCGCTCGCCGGGAGGCTGAAGCCGCGCAGGTAGTGCGAGCGGAAGACCACCCGCTCGCCCTCCTCCGGTGCCGGCGAGATCTCCCTCTCCGGCGCACGCCGAACCCACACGTAGTTCTCGCCGGGCAGGCGTCGCGTCCGGCAGAGGAACTCAATGTGCTCATCAAGGACGTTGGAGCCGTCCCACGAGCTCGACAACGCCATTGGGACGGTGCGGCGAGGAGCAGGGTACGGCGGCGGCGGAGGCGCCTGCGACCCCGCTGCAACGGAGCAACCGCGAACCGAGAGGCCCGACGGTGGAATGGCGCGGCGATGAGGCGCTGCGGTGGCGGAAAGAATAAGGATGGAAGGCGAGAAAGGTTGGAGCGAGGGAGAGCGTGCGAGCCTTTGCCGCTCCCTCTCCTCCCCCTACTTATAGACCCGCGCGGCAGAGCCGAGGAGGCGTGGTGTGGGGGACGTGGGATTAACTGCGCCCACTCTCCCACGTCCCGCTATAGCTGTGCCTTGATGGCACGGCAAAACTGCCGCGGGAAGGCAAACGGCCCATCTTGGGCCGCAGAAGATCCGCGCCTGGGCCGAGGCCAGGAGTGGCGGGCCCGGGCCTGCGGCGACGCCCCGTCACACACGCGGAATGGCAGGCCTTTTCTGCCACGTGACACGCGGGGAGGCGCGCGGTCAGCGTGCAAATTTGGCCCACGTTCCCGTTGACGAGACCACGACGCCATCCCAAGGCGGCGCGCATAGGCAGAGTCGGCTCCCAGCTGCCGGCTCCTCAAGATAGGAAGCTGACCGAGCTTCTCGTCCCCCTTGCCAACCTCGAATCTCGACCAGTTCGGGGACTACTGTCGGGGTAAATGACCACGGGTAGCCTAGCCGGCTCCCCCTGGCACTTCAGAAAAAATTACGAGCCGATCTGACCTCCAAGGATCCAAGACGCGGGGCCGCCTCCCCCTGCCGGCTGCCTCTCAGGCCGACTATCGGAAGGCGGCCCGGCCTTAACCCTCATGAAGAAAGCCGCGGGAGGGCCGGCTCCAAGAGGCCGGCCACAAGAAGGCCGACTCCAAGGAGCCGGCTCCCACGACGCGGTCAAGATCGTACCCTCGAAGGCCGCATCCACATAACGACAATGGGACGGGGCGTGGCTATAGTAAAACCTGCCACCCCCGAAACCCGGAGTACGCCTGGAACAGTGCACCGTACAGGGTAGCCCTGACCCGTCCGGCGCGGCACTGTTGCCATGTTGACTATGGCGCCATCCACGGCAGGCTGTCAGCGCGGCCCACGGGCGGTGGGCCCCTTCGGGCAGACAGACACCCGAAGGCGGCCAGGCCTCCTCCAGTCGGCCCAAGACATGGCCGGCTTCCCCAAGCCGGCTTGCCCCCTCCCTCGAAGGAGGCGCTCCATTGAGGAGACAAGACGACGTGAGGCTACAACGATCGTCCGCCAGGCGGCGGCACTGTAGCCATGCTTACCTCTATAAAGCCCTCATCATCACGATTGAGGCAACAGTAACCATCCACCGACAGGGCCCTTGGCAGTGGGGCCTGCCTGTCGACCAAGAAGCCGGCAGCCGGCGCGACCCACCAGCCGGCGGGCCCCAACAGCCGGCGCAGAAGCCGGCAAGCGTAGACACTGATGGCAAGGGCCCGCGCCCAGCCGGATTACCATTGTACCCCCGGGGGGTGGGCCTATATAAACCCCCCGGGGCACCCATGCAAAGGGTTGATCTCATCTGAGTTTAGACACCGCATAGAGAGAAGAGTAGAGCTAGCCTTGCCCTTCTTCTTCCTCTCGCCAAACAGCTCAAGGAGCATCTTGTAGCTACTTGTTCATTGAGTGATCATGCAGAGACCCCGCAGAGCAGCAGTAGGGGTGTTATCTCCACGGAGAGCCCCGAAGTTGGGTAAGATTCGCCGGCGTGCATGTCTTCGCCTCATCCCGCTTCCAGGCACCGGCGACGTCTTACTGGCTCCCACAATGATAAGCCACCCGTTGGCATATGTCGCACCTACCACCCGACAACATTCCTCCAGCAGCTTATGCATGCAATGCTCAAGTTACTGGTTATCTGATGTGAGCCATCTAAATGTTTGAAACTAGTTTAGCTTGCTGAGCTCAAAAGTATGGAACTGAAATGCAGAGACTTATGCAATATTATTTTTTCCTTTCTCTTTTGTGAGGACATATGCTGTCAAAATATACAGTATACGAGGAACTCGACCAAATTCATGAAAATGATTTGTTTCAGATGATTTATATATCGCAAATAAGACATGAAGGCGCGTGTGTTTTCCCTGGTAAGAGCAGCCCGCGTTCCTCAACATAAAAATAGGACTCCACACATTCACATGAAGGCCTGCAGTACAAGGGGGTTCGGAGGAGGTGGGAATCATACCTAGAAGTAGCGTGGCCGGACTCTACCCAGCAGCAGCGGTAGGCCCATGCCAGCCCTGGCCTTCATGTTGTACTTGCGGGTCTGGCATTGCACGATTGGGCGAAGAGGTCCAGAGGTAGGGCGGGGGAAGATCTTCACAGCCTTCTTCTGGTGAGCTGCATACAGAAAGAACAAATTGTAAGATGACTGAACCAGATTTGGGTTTTCAAGTTCTGAAGTTTCGTACGGCATATATAGATTAAATTGAAGAACTGGATTCAACCAAATCATGGACAGTTCAAAACCAATAATTTTCAAATCAACTAATTAGCTTCAGACCACTGTATAGCATTCAACTACTTCTACTTATATCAAACACAACAGTTCAGGCAAACTCCCAAGTCTTAACTGAACCAGAGTAGCAGAAGTTTCAGTAAACTGTTTTTGGGATTAATTAACAGTTTCATTACACAAGCGGGATCTTATATAGCAAAAGTTTCATTACACAGAGTAGCAGAAGTTTCAGCTTAACTTTGTTTCTCACCAGCTCAGAAACTCCATAAACGGGATCTTATATTCAGTTAACAGGCATATGATGTATGGAATTGGAAACTGGTATCTTCAGTATGCGCACCATCAAATGCGGCTGATTGCAGAACACACATACGCAGGCAAAATACCTTACACATTAACAAGGACAAAATCCACCCAGTCAATCTGTCACATACCTATCTCAAATTCAGGTAACACAGGACTACAGGAGTGGTATATAAGATCAGACCAAATCCCTTCACCCTTTGCACCTACCCCGAAACTGTCAGGGGATTAAACTAAGCAAGAATAAGAAAGGAGACAACGTACCCATCTTGGTCTGCAGCAAGCTCCTCCTCCCGGCGATCCGGTGCTAGCCTAGGACACGCTGTCTGGTCAAGCACCAAGAGAACAGAACGAACCCATCACAATCAAATTCGCGCAAATTCGGGAAGAATCAAGAAGCGGGCTCACCTCAGGCATGCCCTCCCTGGACGGGATGTGCTCCACGACCCAGTGAGTCATTGTGCTGACGGTGTCGAAGTCGTCGACATTGGCGCCGTTGTTCCAGGGGAGGTACTTCCCGTTCGCGCGGAGGAAGCGGCCGCTGGCGTGGCGGAGCAGGATGTAGTCCCCGGGCACGAGCCTGGCGGGCTGCCACCTGACGTCCTCCTCCTCCCGTTTCTCGTAGTCGCGCTGCTCGACACGGCGCCCGCAGTGGCCTAGCGGTGCCGGTGCGTCTATAGCCATCAGGTAGCCGCCGTAGGCGGCACTGTGGAGGGCGAGGCGGCGGCCGAGGGTGCAGGATGGGACGCGGGAGAGGGGAGGAGGAGACGCGGCGATCTCGTCTACGGTGAGGGTCGTCGATGGTGGTGGTGGGGGCGGCGGCGAATCGAGATCTGAGGGAGGGAGAGGGCGGGTTGTGTTAGGATCTGGATCGGGGAGGAGGCGGCGGCGCGTTGGATCAAGGAGGAGGCGTTTCACGTGCTGTGGGACGGAAGCGAATGGGAGAGGAGAGGTCGTCGGCGGCGAGCTGTGGGAGGGATGAGGCGGGGAGAGGAGTGGATCGGGAGGGGGGCGGCGGTGGCGAGGAGATGGGAGGGAGAAGGGTGTGACGGGGGGATGGATCTGAGCTAGGGTTTGGGCTGCGGGTGGGGGGTATCTTTTCTTTTTTTCTTTTTTTCTGTAGAAAGATGGATGGATGGATGGATGTGGGATGGAGAGATGGATGGATGGATGGACACCATGTCATCAATCCGTGAGAAGAGTTCTGATTGGTTCGGAAAATCAGTGACTTAAAATAGTTTTCAAGTACTAAAAACAAAGGGATTTTGTGAAGTAGCTATCAAAATTTTTTGCAAAAGAGCACCACACAAATTTTCACTAGAGTTAGACCACATTTTATGGATAAGGACCAATTTGTATGCATTTCTGATCTTTCTAGCTATTTTTAGTCATTTTTCGAGTGGCAAAAATGATTTTTTTGTGAAGAACCTACCAAATATTTGTTGCAAAATTGGACCAAATCAATTTTATAAAATACTAGTCCATATTTAATATACAATTGACCAAATGGTTGGGTGTCAAAATCATTGATCCACCTCTCGTGAAAAAGACAAATTTCGGCCGGTTTAGCTGAAAGCGGGTCAAATTTGAACTATAGCTGCCTCATAGTTTGCTCTTTATTTTTTCCAAAAATCATTTGTAGGTACATAAGTATCTATTTAAGCATAGAAACAACAAAGGTTTTGCACGATTCGACCACTAGTTGGGAACGGTCAAGCCTACGGTTTTGACCGCATTTTGAAACGGGCATAAAAAATTAAAAAAAAAACAAAAAATTGGAAAACCTTCGTATTGTGTCATTATATGTGACCAAGTATCCAGGAAAAATAATAAAATTGTAATACGGAAATTATTTAAAAAAAGTGTTCTCAGAAATGAGCTATCATGCGTGAAGATTCATGGCTTTCAAGCCAAATAATCAATCTTATGGCCACATTCTTGGCATAGTTTGTTCAAATGATCTCATATTGTGCACAAGGGTGCATATTGGAATTCTAAACAATGTTGCCAAAGGGAGTTCTCATTTTCTTTGCACGGAAAATTCATTTTCCATTTCTAGAGTGCCCGAAATGAGGTTTTTTTGTGAAGGACCTACCATATATTTGTTGCAGAATTGTACCAAATCATTTTTATAAAATACTAGGACATATCTAATGCACAATTGACAAAATGGTTGGGTGTCAAAACTTTTGATCCACCTCTGGTGAAAAAGACAAATTCCCGTCGATCCAGCTAAAAGCAGGTCAAATTTGAACTGCAGCTGCCTCATAGTTTGCTATTTATTTTTTCCAAAAATCATTTCTAGGTACATAAGTATCTATTTAATCAGAGAAACACCAAAAAAATTCCAATATTCAACCACTAGGTAGGAACGGTCAAGCCCGCCGTTTTGACCGCATTTTGAAACGGGCATAAAAAATTCGAAAAAAATCAAAAAATTGGAAAACCTTCGCATTGTGTCATTATATGTGAACAAGTTTCCAGGAAAAATAATAAAATTGTAATACAGTAATTATTTTAAAAAAGTATTCTCATAAGTGAGCTATGAAGTGTGAAGATTCATGGCTTTCAAGCCAAATGATCAATCTTAGGGCCACATTCATGGCATAGTTTGTTCAAATGATCTCATATTGTGCACAAGGGTGCATATTGAAATGGAAAACAATGTTGCCTAAGGAAGTTTTCGTTTTCTTTGGACGAAAAAACCATTTTCCATTTTCCGAGTGCCTGAAATGAGTTTTTTTTGTGAAGGACCTACCATATATTTGTTGCAAAATTGGACCTAATCAATTTTATAAAATACTAGGATATATTTAATGCACAATTGAAAAAAAATGGTTGGGTGTCAAAAATTTTGATCCACCTCTGGTGAAAACCGTCGATTCAGGTGGAAGCGGGTCAAATTTGAACTGCAGCTGCGTCATAGTTTGCTCTTTATTTTTTTCAAAAATCATTTCTAGGTAAATAAGTATCTATTTAATCAGCAATACATGGTTTGATGAAGAGACATCGAGGTTTGGACGGTGGCCGAGGGCCCCAACTCTAGAGCGCGTAAGCTCGCATGCCCGCCGTGTGGTCACCGCGTGACCGTGGCATTGCCATGTGTTCTGGGCGGCCTAGGCATGTCTAGTGGGTTGGGCACTCCCTAGGTAGGTGCTAGGAAGAAAATCACAACATAAGATTCTCACGAGGAGACCGATCGATGCTCAAACATGAATAAGCAGCCAAGTGTTTGATTAGCGGTACGGGAAATGTACATGGCTAATGGGCGTGAGTTTTGGCTGAGGATGATCAGTTACTAAGAAGACCGTCTTCACAAATTTTCAGCTCAAAAGGAGGAGCCTAGGTGGTACTTGCTTTGCAAACCACCACACTGGACATAAATACGAATGTTGAAGCTCGGCTCAAAATAATGAATGGATTGAGCTGGCATTTGGTGGAGGATGGCTATTTGGGCATAGGAAAGCACTGTAGAAAATGAATACTATTTGGACATGCCAAAGTGGTACTTCCTTCACAAATTGTTACTCTGAACAGAATAGGAAAATGAATATTTTTGAATTATTTTTGAACTAGGCAAGGAAGGTTTTTACATATTTGACGAAGATATGACCCAAAGAATTTATGAGATTTTTTTGGGAATTTTGGAAATGATAGAAATATAGGTTGCTTCACAACCTTGGGCAAAAACTGCCACATGGACATGACACATAGGCAAAACTGATGAGGTGGCGCCTAGTCATAGCAACCCACCACAATTTACAAGGCTATGACCATCTATATTGGTCGTTAACAACTAGAAATAAGGCAGCGGACTAGCGCTGTTTGCTTTATGACCATTTCGTGTAAGGAAATTACGACCTTTCTGACCAAAATTGTCGCAATGGTTTAGGGTTTGGCGCCCCCCGAACAGCTTTTGACCAATTGGTCTGAAATGGTCATAGATCTATGACCAATTCTTCCAGGGTCACTGACAGAAGGTCACAAGTTGACATATTTCTTGTAGTGACATATAAGAAGTATGGGTGGTAAAATTTATTGAAAGATTAGCAAACACAACATTGGTCACTTGAACAATTCATGAAAAAATATTGAAGGAAGAGAGATTTCACATATAAATATACTATCTTGGACATCTTCTATGATTGTGATCCCCATTAATTATTTTCAAACTTGAGCAAATTAGTTGTAGTTGGACAAGGAAGACAACATAATGAGTTATGTTTGGGTATATTTGCATAGAAGTTATATTGTTATGGATCCTCTAACATGTGGTGCTTGCTTAGGATCCTTTGCTAGCCAAAAATTTGTACTAAGTAGAGATACTACTTGTGCATCCAAAACCCTTAAACCCAGTTTCATGCCATGAGTGTCCACCATACCTACCTATGGATCGAATAAGGTCCTTCAAGTAAGTTGTCATCGGTGCAAAAAGAAATAAAAATTTCTCCTAAATATGTATGATCTTTTATTGTAAGGGAAAATAAGCGTTGTACGAACTTGTGGTGGTAAAGAAATAAAAGCGTCGAACTGCACAATAAAGGTTGCTATTAGAAAGGGCAATACAACATAGCGTTCCTTTGCATTAAGGGTTTGCACATCCAACATTTAAAAGAGCATGACAACCTCTGCTTCCCTCTGCGAAGGGCCTATCTTTTACTTTCGTGTATTTAATTTTATGCAAGAGTCAATAGTATCCCTTCCTATCTCAACCTCAATTATTCTTTAGTTGGTAAGCATCATGTGGTGGGGAAAGATCCAAGAATATATGGCCATTCAGACATATTTGATCATGAATTATTATTGTTGACAATTATCTATATGATAAATAAGTTGGGAGGCGAAGCATTAAGCCCCTATATTTCTCTGTGTTTGACGGATGCTATTTGTTCCAAAAATATGCTTTGAGTGTTAACAATCATGGAAAACTATATGATAGTTGAGTATGTGGAATTTTCTAAATCAAAGCTCTTACATAGACCCTTCCAGAAAATAAGATGAATTGCAATTATTTGATGACTAAGAACATGGTTTGTTAGTTTCCAAGAAACTTTATGGTCTATATTTTAACTTGTGAAAAGCTTGCTACTAGATCATGAGAATTTTTATGAAATGAGCTACTGTTTATGATATATAATGATGCTATAAAAAGTGATTGAAATTATCATTGATCAAACTCGTGCACTTGCTAGCATTCACACTTCATGAATTATTTGTTTTATCATTTACCTACTCGAGGAAAAGCAGGAATTAAGCTTGGGGATGCTGATACGTCTCCAACGTATCTATAATTTATGAAGTATTCATGCCATGTATACAACAATTCTATATGATTTTGGTATGGTTTGATTAGAACTAACCTGGACTGATGCTGTTTTCACCAGAACTACCGTGGTGTCATTTTTTGTGCAGAAAAAAGTTCTAGGAACAAGCTAAAAATTTAGGGAGAATATTTTTTGGAAAATAAAAAAAATACTGGAACGAAAAGATATCGAAGAGGAGTCCCGAAGCAACCACAAGGGTGGGGGGCGCCCCTAGGGCGCGTCCCCTTGCCTTGTCATCACCTCACGGGCCCCTTGACTTGTCCCCGACGCCAACACCTCCTATAAATCCCAAAAACTTCAGAAATAAACCTAGATCGGGAGTTCTGCCGCCGTAAGCCTCTGTAGCCACGAAAAACCAACCTAGGCCCTCTTTGGCACCCTGCCGGAGGGGGCCATCATCACCGGAAGCCATGGAGGAGGATGCCGGAGGGAACCATCATCGCCACGGAGGCCAAGGACCAGAGGGAGAACCTCTCCCCATCTAGGGGGGAGGCCATGGAGGAGGAAGCACAAGGGGGAGAACCTCTCCCCCTCTCTTTCGGTGGCGTTGGAGTGCCAACCGGGGAACCATCACCGCAGTGATTGTCTTCATCAACATCACCATCCTCATCTCTTTTACGCGGTCCACTCTCCCGCAGCCCGTTGTAATAACCTACTTGAACATGGTGATTTATGCCTCATATTATGATCCAATGGTGTGTTGCCATCCTATGATGTTTTGAGTAGATTTGTTTTGTCCTTTGGGTTGATTGATGATATAGATTGGTTTGAGTTGTATGTTTTATTTTGGTGTTTTCCTATGGTGCCTTCCGTGTCGCACACACGTGAGGGATTCCCGCCGTAGGGTGTTGCAATACGTTCATGATTCGCTTATAGTGGATTGCTTGAGTGACAGAAGCATAAACCCGAGTAAGGGGGTTGTTGCGTATGGGATAAAGGGGACTTGATGCTTTAATGCTATGGTTGGGTTTTACCTTAATGATCTTTAGTAGTTGTGGATGCTTGCTAGAGTTCCAATCATAAGTGCATATGATCCAAGGAGAGAAAGTATGTTAGATTATGCCTCTCCCTCATATAAAATTGCAATGACGACTACCGATCTTGTTAACAATTGCATAGGACAATTCCGCACACCAATCCATCATTATTCCACACTCGCTATTTATAATATATAGTAATATATTGTAACTTTGTGATAACAACACGTATTTTTATATTTAAGTTCCTTGTTATCATGCAAAGTTATCCTCTCCATACCCACATCGTAGTTTTATTTCTTGTTTCTAGATGGAAGCAAACGTTCGATGTACGTAGAGTCGTATCAGTGGAAGATAGGACTTGAGAGAATATTGATCTTACCTTTAGCTCCTTGTGGGTTCGACAATCCATACTTATCACTTCCACCTTTGGAAATTGCTACGATGACTCCTTGCACTTGGGGATTATCACTACTTGAGAGTCAAGACCTCCTTGGCACTCCCGACAAGCTCTTCAGTTAACTTGGCCACCTGTTGGTCGAAGTCAGTCTTGGCAGAGGAAGCAGCAGCAAGGTCATCTGCAAGCTTCTTCAGCTCAGCTGCAGAATGGGCTACCAGAGCATCCACTACTGCACGATGGTCCAAACGCGACACTACAATCAGAGACCCTTCGACGAAACTATGTGCGATGCCATAATCA
Source organism: Aegilops umbellulata (assembly GCA_032464435.1). NCBI lineage: Eukaryota > Viridiplantae > Streptophyta > Magnoliopsida > Poales > Poaceae > Aegilops > Aegilops umbellulata. Next base: position 148,998,825 of record CP136058.1, on the reverse strand, counting down.
CAAATGGTGGTGTAAAAAACCCGTCAAAAAAGGTGCAAAATGTTTGGGATGATGGATGCATCAAACACGGTTCAGAGTTTAGTTGCGTGTGCGATGCAGGGCATACGGTTCAGTTCAGTTAACTGTTTGGGATGATGAGGAACAAAAGAAACGGGCAGACAGATGAAGGCGTGTGCGATATACAACATACGGTTCACTAGGATGAACTGTTTGTGATTAGGCAACACAAGGGAAACGGTTCAACTGAACAAGATGTGTGTGATACGCGACAAACAGGTCCGTAATCATAAATGTGTGCGAAGACCAATAATAACAGAGACAATTGCTGCTAATAAACCGTGTGATTTGCTCTGTCTACAGCAGAATAACATGTATATATATATGTATACATATATATATATATATATAACTGAAGTAAACATCCAATTACATAAGTGACTATACAGATCACTCGCACACAACTCAATAAACAATTGCATGCATTCTAAAGTAGGAGAAACGATTGCCTAGTCATTTACTTCTTGTGACGCTCCCGCCACTGCTTTGTGGCTCGATTCCTCGTCTGGGGCAGGAAGAAGACACTTCCTCATGTCAACGATCCACCTATACATCTCGTAGCTTGTGTACGCGTCCATGGCCGCGTACTTGACATGTTGTTCATCCAGTCTCTGATGCCACACACTGTGCTAGGCGTTCTTTTCCTTATTGCTCTCATTCTTCATCTTCATGTAGTAGGGGTCGATGATGGCCGAGGCGAGGTCAACCAGGGAGTTCAGTTTGTTTTTCTCGCTGCCCCAGACCTTGTAGTGGTGCTGGATGTTGACAAGATTCGGGCATTTCAAGTCCGAAACCTTGAGATCTTTTAGATCGTTGGTGGTGTCCACCGTAGCGAAACTGTAGTCGGAGCTGTTGATAAACCTGGAGAAACACTCGCAAGGCCTTGTGGCAAGGTGGTAGTGGTAGACGAGGACGTCATGTCGCATGCACAACTGGGCGACAACAACCTTCTGATCGTGCCCGACACGACCGATGGTGTACTTGAGGTCGAAGCCGACCACTCGGTACTTGTCCTCGGCAAGGAACTGCTCCATAGTTTGGATGGAGCTCTCCACCGAGACCGGATCGTTCGTGTACACCACCAAGAGGGCCTTCCCCCTCACATGGGTGTCCACTATGTGATGCGTGGTGAACTGCCCGCCGTTGTCGTTGTCGGCCGCTGGGAGCGCCATTGGAGCCACGGGGAGCGCAACTGGAACTGCTGGATGTCCTCTCTGTATGTGTCGTCGTGGGTGTGCTTATTGTGTCATGTGATGGGAGAGATATAAGGTAAATGGCTGCAGGAATAAATGGGGGCCGGGCGGCCTGGATTCTCTGCGCGTCCGCATGGCAGTTTTTGCAGTGGGTAACTGCATCGTCACGCCGCACCCGGCGCAACCGCATGCACACGAATGTGTGTGATCGTGCGCCGGCCCCAAACACTGGCAGCGCGCATGGAGGGACGATGGCAGAGCACCCAGAGGGACGTGAGAGCAGAGCGCGCGCGGTGGGACGCAAGCAGAGCGTGCCGCGGCCGCCTGAACCGCAAGCAACCACACGCATAGAGCAGTTGAACACGTAGGAATGGGTCGCCTACAAGCCGGCCGACAGTTGCGTTGCTGTGTAGAGAGCGGCCGTGTGCTACCACCTCCGTCTAGTCTATAGTCCCCTTTATATTCTGTGCCATACTTTGCCCTCAAATTTAACCAACAAAATGTTAATGCATGTTATAAAAATTATATAATTGGAAACTATGTTCAAATACGAATCCAACTATATAACCTTTGGCGACATGCGTTCATATTTTATTAGTTAAATCATACTTATAAACCAGGACGGGGGTATAGTAGGTAATTAAATCGTAAACAATTTTTTATTAATCGTATGTGTACGTGGCCTTTCGTCCTCCTCTCGCACGTCTTGTCACCCCGCTGCCGTAGAGGACAAACGGTGGCGCCAATGAATCATCGGTGAGCCCGTTCCCGTGCAACCTCGCAGGTTCCCGTGCAAGTTCCCGCCCGACTCGGTGAAATCCCCCAAAATCCCAATGTTTACCGGCCTGCTATAAAAACCCTCATGGCAGGCGAGTCCTGCGTCGCATTTGCTCCTCCCTCCCTGTAGCTTATCTCGTCCGCTTCTCCCACAATCGCCAATGGCACCGGTGCGTCGTCGTCGCTAAGCCACTCCGACATCATCAGAGGACAGCTCTAGCTGGGAGGCTACACCGCGGGAGCGGCACAGTCCCCGGCGTAGTGTAGTGCGCGTGGCGTCCCTGTTGGGTGTGCGGAGAACACCCACCACACGCTCTGCCGCCGTTGCCCATCGGCAGCTGTTGCCGGCCGCTGTTGCCGCCACACCACTGTTAAAAGACAGGGCCATCTCTCGCTCCGCCGCCGCGGCCCGAAGACGGGAGGTGGCCGCCGTGGCCTCCAGCCCACTACCGGCCACAGTGGCCATCACCCGCTCCGCCTCTGTGGCCCGAAGGCGGGAGGTGGCGGTCGTGGCCGCCACCCCATTGTTGGCCACCGTGGCCGCTAGCCCACCATCGACCGCCGGGGTCATCACCCGCTCCGCCACCGCCGCACGAAGGCGGGAGGCGGAGGTGGATGCCCGCACGTGCGTCAGTGATCTTGCATGCTACACTGAGTTCCTGCGGGAGGAGGAGGAGCGCCTCATCGAGTACACAAAGAGCCTTACCGCCGCCGTGGCCGCGGCACAGGCTGCCTCAGAGGCGAGGAATCAGAAGATCTACGAGGAGAACCACCGCTTCAAGAGGGTCGTCTGGAGCGCCAGAGGGCGTTCGAGGTGAGCGTCGCTGAAGCTACGACAGTGCCAGGCATCGTGTTACGGTTCCCCAGCTCGTTGGTAGGCTCCTCCTCCTCCGCCTCTTACTGAGCGCGCTCGGTAGAGGAGAGGCAGCTGGAAGTAGTACAAAGCCCCTCCGCAGTAGTAGTAGTATTTATGTGGTGGAACTGTACAACATACTTAAAATTAGCTAGTATATATAGTTGAACTAGCTATTTCAGTACGTGGTTGGCCACAATTGAGGAAAAGTTTGGTCGGTTCAGCTGTCGAGTTGAACTGTTTGTATAAATTAAGAATGACTGCTTAATCTATGAATGAAATCTATGCTTAATTACTGAATTTTAGTTGCAAAAATTAGATATTGGTAGTGATTTTTAGCTTCATATTTTGACAAACCGCAGTGTTACGAGGTTGACAAATGGCAATGTTACTAGATCAAGAAATGTCAATCTTTTCAGTTTGACAAATGGAAACATACCCAATATGATAGATGCAAATCTTACCAAATTGTTTGTAAGTGGTTGCACACGGGTCTGTCGGCGTTCTGGGAACGGGGGTCCCTAGACTTGCCTGCCTGTGGCGTGGCTCAAGTGGGGGCCCCGCGCGGCCCATCTTCATCAACAAAACCTCAAGACCCTCGCGAGGGGCCAAGCCTCGCGGGGTGAACGACAGAGCGCTTCCTCAAGTACGTCCTCATCAGGCAGGGCTCGCGAGGAGGCGGAGAGATCAATGCAAGGGTACCTCGCGAGGATCCCGTGACGCAAGCCATGACGATCAAGGCCAGGCGGGCGCCGGCCCGGGCAGAGTCCTTGTTTCCCCTTTGGTGCAAAGGGGGCAAGCACATGCCAAGGTATTAGGCAAAGGTTACCATTCCAGTGCAACGAGACTAAGACCAGTCGGACGGCCGGACGGAGGTCACCGTGGAACCCAAGACGGCGTCACCACCAGAGCTTTTGGCAGCCGAAGACCACCTTTGGTCAGGATAACTTGTACTAGATGTTCCCCTTCAAAATGGCCAATTATTGGCGCCCTTCCCGCTCAATTATTTCGGGGAGAGGCCCAGGGCCTCTATAAATAGAGCTAGCCACCACAGAGTAGAAAAAAGGGAAGGACGAGTTGGTAGAAAAGGCATCGAGAGAGCCTAAGTAGAGAGATAGAGAGAGAGGCGACTGAACTGACCCAAGCAGTTCATCACACCAGCCCAAGAACACCTCTCGCGAGGCTGTTCTTCCTTTGTACTATTCATCATCAGCCCCAGAGGCAATCCACCACACCACACACTGGAGTAGGGTATTACACCACAAGGGTGGCCCAAACCAGTATAAATCTCGTGTCCCTTGTGTTGTTCATCATTTTCACCTTACTTCGCACGAGTGGATCGGACGTAGAACGGTAGGGGAGAGATCTCCGCGTGCACCCTAGTGATCGAACCTCAAGGGTCTGCCGGAACCCGAAATCCGACATTTGGCACGCCAGGTAGGGGTGCGCCGGAATCTCCTCTTCCGCTGTTCGCGTGTGATCTTTCGTCGCGACCATGGCTGACGCTCGTCGGGCTCGCGCCGAGCACCGAGCTGCTCTCGCCACCCGCGTCGCCCAGACGACACCCGTCGGCGGTCCCCCTCGTCGTTCCCCTTCGCCCGCCGCCAACGCCGCCACAGGCCCGGCGGGGAACGAGCAGCAGGCTTCGTCCCAGCATCCTTCAGTGCGGCGGGATGGCCGCACTGCCACCCCGTCGCTGACCCCAGCTAGCTCATCGTCCCACGCCCGACGCTCCCCCATGGATGCGCGCTCCTCACTGCTCTTGGCGAAGGAGCTTCTCCGTTACCGCCCCGTCGACGACCTCTACGAGGACTGGCTTGCCCGCATCACCGAGCTCGTCAACGCTGCAGGCGGCTCCCCCTTGCGGTCCCCCTCGCTACCACGCCCTCTGTTCCGCGCAGGAGGCAATGACCAGGAGGTGCCTCCGCCACCTCCTCCCCAAGAAGGCGCCTTGGCTGCAAGGCGCGCAGCCCCAGGGAGAGACCCACTACGTCCAGCACCTGCGCAGCAAGAAAGGAGCTGCCAGGAGATCCCGCGTCCCCGAGAAGGTGCTCGCGCGCTCCCGGCGCAGGTGCGCCAAGATCGCGTCCCAACGCTTCCATGACAAGACCCCGCGCTGCTCCCAGCGGTGGCGCATGGCGACCAGCAACCTCAAGATTGACACCAGCCGAGGGCGCCGGTGGCCACAGCGGGCTGCCTCGCCTTCACCCCGAGCTGCGCGGCGTCACATGGCCGGGCAAGTTCAAGCCCGACCTCCCTCCTTGCTACGATGGCACGGCGGACCCCGCGGAGTTCCTGCAGCTCTACAAGCTAGGCATCGTAGCCGCCAGCGGGGACGAAAAGGTCATGGCGAATTGGTTCCCCATGGCGCTCAAGGACGGAGCCCGCACCTGGCTCCTGAACTTGGCCCCCGGCATGATCTCCTCCTGGAGCGAGATGCGCACCCGCTTCATCGCCAACTTCCAGGGCACTCGCGACCGGCCCCCAGCCGTGAGCAACCTGCGCTGCATCAAGCAACAGCCAGGGGAAACCATGCAGAAGTACATCCAATGCTTCAACTATGCTCGCCTCAAGATCCCCAAGGTGACTGAGGAAGCCATCATATCAGCTTTCTCCGACGGTGTGCGCGACATCAAGATGAAGGAGGAGCTGGCCATCCATGAAGACCTGTGCACATCCCTGGAGCTGTTCAACTTGGCGACCAAGTGCGCCAGGGCTGAGGAAGGGCGCCTTTCCCTTCTCGAGCTCCCGGCAGCCGACCCAGAAGACAAGTAGCTCAAGGCCAAAGACGTGAAGCGCAAGGGGGCTGCCTTGCTAGCAGCAGAGCCGGACACCAAGCGAGACAGGGATCAGCCTGAGTCATCCAAGGGTGGACGCTACTGTGTGTACCACGACCTCCACACCCACAACACCAACGAATGTCAAGAGCTCAGAGCCGTGCGAGATGGGCGAATCGGCCGACGCCCCGAGCGCAACGACAGGGACTATGGCCGAGGAGGAGGAAGAGGTGGAGGACGATGGGAAGACCATGGCCCGCGTCAGGGATGGTGTGACCGCCCTCGCGAGGACTGCTGGCAGGACCAGCCTCGCGAGGGGGGCTGGAGGGACCAACCTCGCGAAGATCGCCCGCACGACAACGCATGCCTCCCGCCTCTGCCGCCACCACCCAGGAGGAATGAAGACCAGCATCAGGACGATGGAATTGGGGGCTTCCAGGAGCCGCGCGCAATTGCCTGCATCTTGGGTGGCACTCAGGCTCCGGCCTCACAGCGCATCTTCAAGCAGTTTGCTCGCGAGGTGAACGCAGTTCTTCCCAAGCCTGAGGTCACGCGCCCTCTCAGGTGGTCTACATGCACTATCACGTTCAGCTCAGCGGATCATCTCAAGTGCACGGCAACGGCTGGAGTCCTCCCGATGCTTTGTTCCCCAGTCATCAGCAATGTGCAGGTCACCAGGACCCTCATCGATGGCGGTGCTGGACTCAACGTCCTGTCCATCGAGATGTTGGACAACCTCCAAGTGCCATACGATCAGCTTCAGCCAACCAAGCCTTTCTTAGGAGTCACCGATGCCTCTACCATTCCGATTGACAGGTGCGCCTTCCAGTCACCTTCGGGCAGCGCAACAACTACCGCACCGAGCTCATCGACTTCGACGTCGCTCACATCCGCCTACCGTACAACACCATCCTCGGGTACCCGGCCCTAGCCAAGTTCATGGCGGTGACTCACCGTGGTTACAATGTCCTCAAGATGCCTGGAAGTGGTGGAGTCATTACCATGCCCTGTGAAGAAAGAGATGCAGTGTGTTCACTGGAGCGCGCGTTCCAAGCCGCGGCAATCAAAGACCCAGACCACAGGGGCGGAGGACCTCTCGAAGCTACCCTCAAGAAGAAGAAGACCTCGCCGGGCTCAAGCCACAAGGGGGCTGGCGCCCCTGGAGGTGTTGCGTCAAGATCCGCGCTCGATCAAGGAGCACCACCCTCTCACGCATAGGAAAGCGCGCCCAACGCCCTCCTCAGGCAAGACTCGGGGGCTCCTCCTTGGAGAGCCACCGACCTTGCCAAGGTCGCGAGGGAGGCGCTGGGGCATCACTTGGAGGGGCGCTTTTAGGCGCTTTTCCCTCAGGAAGGTACAAGGCAAGGAAGACCAAACCCTCAGGAGTTCGTTGCAAGAAACACTCAAGAGCTACAAGAGTCAAGAGTCATGCACGGCAGCCGCCGCCTGCCTGTCGTAGCCCCTATCCAGGCGAGGATGGTGGGCTGCGCGTCTACATCGACGTCCCGGGGCTCAACCGAGCCGCGTCTCAGGAGCGCCTCTGACCTTCGCGCGTGGGGCGTTGTGAGGGGCCACCTCACAGCTACGTTCGCATGCCTTCGGCTTGTCGAACGCGGCCGCCGCTCACAAGCGCCTACTGAGGAGCATTCTGGAGGCTCAGGAGATCAGGCACCACGCGGTCCTTGTAGGGATGGAGATGGCTCTCGAGGACCCGCTTGGGCCCGCGGAACCTCCCGAGGCCCTAGGGCCTGGGGGCTCATGAGGGCCGATGTCTTCACCGCGCATCGCTCGCTTCCTCAACATCACTTCATCTTCAACCACGTCAGGTGACATCTTTCAGAGTTTTACTTTCAGCTGGGAGCGCCCGCAGGGCTGCACCATTCCTAGGCCGCGTGGGTCCGTCCCCGCAGCATGTATCCATTTTGCTTATGTTCTTTACTTACCTTGTTGGGGGCGCCCCTCGGGCTGCATCACCCCCACGCCACTCGGGCCCGACCCGACGACAGTTGCATCTTTAATATTTGCCTTAGGATGAAGTGTTCTCTCGCGCTAAATTCGGTTCCAGTAAGATATCGCCTACTGCTTATTTTCATGCAAAGCGCTTGCACGTTAAAAGGGGGCGCTTGAGCATCGCGACTCATGGGCTCCTACTGGCTCTCCAGCCCTCACCCCCTGTCCTTGACCCACGGCATCGCGACCTGTCATACCAGTGGCGGCGGAGCTCGCTCGAGGGCCGGGACCTGAGGACGTAGAGCATTTTCATTCTAACAACCCTGCAGGAACACACCAGTTGATAAAGGCCCAGAGCCAGGTGCAACCCGCCTCAAGGTAGGGCCTCGTGAGTCCTGCGCTGGCTCACGAGTGCCCAGATACACCTATCCTAGCCCTACCGTGCCGACCACATGTCAGGGCGGGGCTGTACATGCCCCGGGGGCTCCTCCCGGAGGGGAGCCCCTCCCACGCACTAGTGGAAGCACCATGCTCCGCGCTGGCTGACGACACTGCCGAGGAGCGGCTATGCCCGTACACATACGGAAGCGCTATGCTCCGCGCTGGTGATAAACAACTGAGGGAGGCCCACGGCCGTACCAACCTCAGGGAGCCCAGAGCTCAGTGTCCGGCACCATCGCAACGCCTCCCCTCGGGAGTGCCGCGCGAGGGGGCTGGACATGGGGGCTACGCCCGGGCCTCGCCCGAGCGCGCCACCCAGCCAGGTCCCTTCGACCTGGTCATCGCATGCAACTCCGTGAGCGGAGCCAAGGTACGAAACCTGTTCGAGCGTCAAGGGGGACTCCTGAGCATCGCGACTCAGGAGCCTAACTGGTCACGTAGCCCCTCACTCCTTAGTCCTGTCTTGGTTTCCGGTCGGGGCTAACCCTGGGTGAGGTACGCGCGGGGTCGGGCCCTGCCGACGTAGAATGGACAATCCATTCCTCGCCTAATCCACTCCTCGCCTCCCCCCTCCCTATTTGTTGCTCGCACGTCAAGGGGGACTCCTGAGCATCGCGACTCAGGAGCCTAACTTGCCACGTAGCCCCTTACTCCTTAGCCCCGTCTTGGTTTCCGGTCGGGGCTAACGCTGGGTGAGGTACGCGCGGGGTTGGGCCCTGCCGACGTAGAGCGCAAGCAAGTAGGAGAGGAAAATGCAAATTCCAAGAAATTCAAAGCAAATATTACAACCATAAGATTGTTTCACAACGTCAAACACAAGTTTAAACGCCTCCGCGAGGCATGGTGCATGTGCAGGGATAAAATAGGACTGAGGTCGCGAGGGGATTACTTCCCAGTAACGCCGTCATCAGTGGTGGAGTCACGCTGGACGGCTCCGCCTCCCGAGGTCGCACGGCCGGCGGCGCCACTTCCAGGCAGGACGCTACGGGAGCGGAACTTCCCCAGCAAAATCTCGGCTTGGCCTTTCACGGCCTCAGCGGCAGCAGCGGCACGGTCGCTGCTCACGGGCTCCAGCAGGCTGTCGAAGTCAGCGTCAGGGTCGCGCAGATAGACGTGGCTGAGAACATGCGTCAGCGCCGTGGAAGACAGGGCGCGCGCCTCGGCCTCGACCGTGGGGCCAAGGCCGTCTACAACGTCCTCGAGCGCGTCAACCAGGAAGGGGAGCAGCTTGGCAGGGCCATCCTCCGCACCAGCTAACGGCTCCTCCAAGCCGCTCTCATACAACGTCTTCAGTATGCCGCGAGCCTTCTTCTTCTGCTTCGCAAAGGCCACCCGGTCCTCCTCCAGGACCTTCGCCTTGGCGTCCAGCTCGACCCTCTCCACCTTCAGCGACTGCTCCAGCATCTCCAGTTGGCGATGGCGGTCGTCGAGCTTGGCATCCCGGTCCTTAGCGGCGGCCTCCTTGGCCTTCATCTCCTTCTCCTTCTCCTTCCGGCTGTGCACCTCCTTGGCGAGCTCGTCGCACAGGCCCTGCAGCTCGGCCTCGAGCGCCATGCAGCGTCCCTGAGCGGCTGCAGCGTCGCCCAGGGCAGCATCGCGAGCGGCCTTGGCTTGGTTGGCGGCCCACTTCTCCTCGTGGGAGGACGACACAGCCTGGCTTAGCGCCGCTTGGACGGAGGCAGCAGAACGAGCCCAGCCAGAAGCCAACTCTAGGCGCCCGGCCACAAGGCGAGGATCCGTGCTCAGGAGATCCTCCCGCAGCTGGCTTAGCTCATTAGCAACCTTATCCAAGACAACAACAGAGGGAGCAGAAGAGACAAGGACCTGTGGAGCAGGCGGAGAGGACGGCAGCGTGACCACGGCTTGGCAGGAAGGGACCTCCTGAGCCTTGGTCGCATCGGCCGCAGCGTCGGGCATAGTCGATTCCAGGCCCAGCGGGGCCATGGGGTCTGACTCCTCGCCGGGGTTCCCCAATAGGCCTCGCGAGGGCAGCGAGACCGGGGAGGTGCGAGCTCCGCCGTCCCCTCCCCTAGCAGCCGAAGGCGTCGCCCCGGCGGACGGGATCGCCCCAAGCGGGGTCGCAGAGGCCTCTTTCGACCTCTTGGCCGCGGGTGCCGACCTGGCAAGGAGCGCAAACGTCAAGTTTCAGCAGCAGAGACCAAGCAGAGCCTAAATCGAGCACTTACTGGGCGTCGTCCATGGGCTCAAGCAACCTTTGACCGTACTTGAAGCCCGAGAGCCTACTGCGGGGGTCGGTCCTTGGTGGCCCGGAAGCAGAAGGTGCCTCAGGAGGGATGGTGTCGACCTTGGACCCCTCAGGGACCGGAGCAGACCCTGGGGGAACCAGGCTCGACCTGCCCTTCCTCATGACCGAGGAAGAACCCTCCTCTCCTCGCCTGGCGTCGGCCTCATCCTCGTCCGACATGGAGCGGAGGGCCCGGGACCTGCACTGAAGGAGGGACTCCCCCCAGTCCTCGCCAGTCTCCTCCGAGTCAGGCGCTTCCTCCTCCACCTCTTCTTCCCCCTCTCCCCCCATGGAGCTGCTGGAGGACAAGTTCACCATCACCAGAATCGTCAGGTCATCAGGGGCTGCCGCAGGCACCAGCCCCTCGCCATTGAAGGTGGGCATGGCATTTACCACCTGCTCCCAATCGTCGCGAAGGAACAGGGGGACAGGGGCGCCCTCAGGGCTCGCTACGTCTCCCCCAACCAAGCAATGAAGGGCCGCAGCCAGATCTTCGCCGGTCAGCGCCTCAGAGCTCAGGCGCATGACGGCGTCCGCCCTTCCAAGCTTCCACAGTGGGAGCGGGTGCTCCTGGAGCGGAGCCACCCGGTGCTCCAGGAACTCCCTTAGGAGCGAGGCCCCGGTCAGCTTCGCCGCCCCCAAGTTGCTTGGCTTCATGTCCGCGTTCATCCTCCTCAGCACCGCCTTCGCGCGAGCGTCGACGAGCTCTGCGCAGGACCACGCGTCGACGGACTTAGGCTGCCCTGTGGGCAATACCAGATGAGGCTGGAGGCGCCCGATGTCCATTATGACCCACTTCCTCCGGTAGCCCTCGATCCTCTTCCCAGGCTTCGAGATGGCGTTGGAACTGGAGTATGCAATGAAGCTCGCGCATGGAGAGACCTGTGCGCCGGAGACCCGGAAGGAGAAAAAGTGGCGCAGCAAGGCCACCGAGGGCTTGACACCAACGTGAGCCTCACAGTAATAGGCGAAAATCGCCAGGAGAAGGATGGAGTTCGGGTGGAGATGTAGAGCCTGCAAGTTGTACTGGCGGAGAACGGCATGGAAGAACTCAGAGAAAGGAGGCACCAGACCAGCGACAATGGCACTCACGAAGAATGAATAGAAGGTGCTCCCCTTGCCCTCAGGTTGGTCGGAGCCAACCTTGAGCGTGGTCGCCCCCTCGCTTCCCTGCGCCACCGCCATCAGGCGCGCGAGGGCGAGGTTCTTCTCCGACAAATTCGGGGAATCCACGCCCGGCGAGTACCAAGCATCAGCCGGGGGCTTGCGAGGCCCCATGGCATGCTGGATGCGAAGGATTGAGACGGATCTGGAGGATTTCGGGCGCAAGAGGAAGGAGGGCGAGAAAGGGGATCTAGGGCAAGACAGACGAGAGCAGGGTAAGCAAGCCTGGCCCAAGCATCCCCTTTTGTCAGACGTGTAGTTGCCGAGGCATCGTGGGGAAGCGCAGACGCCCACGTCCAATCAACCGCCACGTGGCGCCCAAGGCCGCAGGCTGTTAGGGCCTGCGGTGCTTCGCGCTTGCCCCTTCGCTTCTTCGCTAAGCCAAGCCCGCGCGCGCCTTGGGCCTGGGGGCTACTGTCGGAGTTCTGGGAACGGGGGTCCCCAGACTTGCCTTCCTGCGGCCTGCGGCGTGGCTCAAGTGGGGGCCCAGCGCGGCCCATCTTCATCAACACCAACTCAAGACCCTCGCGAGGGGCGAAGCCTCGCGGGGCGGACGACAAAGAGCTTCCTCAAGTACGTCCTCATCAGGCAGGGCTCGCAAGGAGGCGGAGAGATCAATGCAAGGGTACCTCGCGAGGATCCCGTGACGCAAGCCATGACGATCAAGGCCAGGCGGGCGCCGGCCCGGGCAGAGTCCTTGTTTCCCCTTTGGTGCAAAGGGGCAAGCACAGGCCAAGGTATTAGGCAAAGGTTACCATTCCAGTGCAACGAGACCAAGACCAGCCGGACGGAGGTCACCATGGAACCCAAGACGGCGTCACCACCAGAGCTTTTGGCAGCCGAAGACCACCTTTGGTCAGGATAACTTGTACTAGATGTTCCCCTTCAAAATGGCCAATTGTTGGCGCCCTTCCCGCTCAATTATTTCGGGGAGAGGCCCAGGGCCTCTATAAATAGAGCTAGCCACCACAGAGTAGAAAAAAGGGAAGGACGAGTTGGTAGAGAAGGCATCGAGAGAGCCTAAGTAGAGAGGTAGAGAAAGAGGCGACTGAACTGACCCAAGCAGTTCATCGCACCAGCCCAAGAACACCTCTCGCGAGGCTGTTCTTCCTTTGTACTGTTCATCATCAGCCCCAGAGGCAATCCACCACGCCACACACTGGAGTAGGGTATTGCACCACAACGGTGGCCCGAACCAGTATAAATCTCGTGTCCCTTGTGTTGTTCATCGTTTTCATCTTAGTTCGCATGAGTGGATTGGACGTAGAACGGTAGGGGAGAGATCTCCGCGCGCACCCCAGTGTTCGAACCTCAAGGGTCTGTCGGAACCCAAAATCCTACAGGGTCATCCAAAACAACAGTTTGCATTGAAGAGATGCACAAATCCTGCTCTCACTATGCATCATGTTGTCCCGGGATCGACGGGTGGGGCGCGGGAGGACGGCAGCTGGCGGCGCTGAGAGGTAGTGTTCGACGGTGGCGTCCCATGCCCCTGAGGGGGGCGCACGCACGGAGAGGAAGGCGGGCGGCCATGGAAGTCAAAGGGCTCGCTTCTCAGTGAGCCTGCGCATCATACAACTCGCATGCTTCCTAGTGAGCCTGCGCATTCGAGGACAGCTTGCACGCCTCTCGGTCAGTCTGTGCACCGGACTACACTCGCACGTGTCCCGTTCAGTCAAGGTCAAGAAGCTATCCGCATAGCACCTCCTACAACCATTCAAACCAATGCACGTGGCGTCACATAAATGGTTAACAGAACACACACGGTTTGAAATATACAAAGGTTTGAGATATTAAAATGGCAGCTATTTTTTCAAAATGCCTTTGTTGGCTGTCATTATTCGAGTGCGCCTTCTCTCAAAATGGACACGAAAAATACCACAGCATGTCGGGTGCCATTCCATGATAGCATGCCAAGTTTCATGAATTTTAGACGATCTTTGGATTTACTAGAATTTAAAAATAAAGTATCTCAACGTTTTGCCGGCAATCAATGGTACTCTGGTGTTTGAAATTCATTCCCATTTCTTGCATGGGACCTAAGCATGCACCCAAGGACACATATTTGATTTTTCAACCAATTTATATGCACTGGAGCATGTGCATGTAGTTAAAATATGAATTATGCACATAAATGCATTGAAAACTCAGTTAATGCATAAAGATGTCCGAATAAACCCCGAAAAATCAAAAATATTGACACAACACTCTTGTTGTCTATGTTGACACGAGAAAAAAATTGAAAGCAATAAGAGGCAATGGATATCGTTTCGTCCCCAAAGGTGGGACGTTCCCTACCTAAACCATCATGCTTGTTGTGAGAAGCTCTTGTTTGTGAGAAGCATATACCCAAACCTGCCCCAAATGGGACAAAACATTTACCACAACATGCTGATGTCACTCCATGATAGCATGCAAAGTTTCATGAATTTCAAACGAGTTTTGGATTTACTAGAATTTAAAAACCAGGTATCTCAATGTTTAGCCAACAATCAACGGTGCCCTAGTGTTTGAAATTCATTACCATTTCTTGCATGGGACCTAAGTGCACCCTAGGACACATATTTGTTTTTTCAACCAGTTTATATGCGCAGGATCATGTGCATGTAGTTCAAATTTGAATTATGCACATAAATGCATTGAAAACTCAGTTAATGCTTAAAAATGTCCAAACGAACCCCAAAAATCACAAAAAATGACACAACACTCCTATTGTTCTATGTTGACACAAGAATTTTTTTGAAGCAATACGAGGCAATGGATATTGTTTCGTCCTCAAAGGTGGGACATTCCCTACCGAAACCATCATGCTTGTTGTGAGAAGCTCTGGTTTGTGGGAAGCATATACCCAAACCTGCCCCAAATGGGACAAAAAATTTACCACGACATGTTGATGCCGCTCCATGATAGCATGCCAAGTTTCATGAATTTCAGACGAGTTTTGGATTTACTAGAATTTAAAAACCAGGTATCTCAGTGTTTGCGGCCGAGTGACGGTGGCAGGGTGCTTGACATTCATTCCCATTTCTTGCATGGGACCTAAGCATGCAACCAAGAACACATATTTGAATTATGCACATGAATGCATTGAAAACCCAGTTAATGCATAAAAATGTCCAAACGGACCCAAAAAAATCACAAAAATTGACACAACACTCCTGTTGTTCTATGTTGTCACGAGAAAATTTTTGAAAGCATTAAGAGGCAATGGATATCGTTTCATCCCCAAATGTGGGACGTTCCCTATCGAAACCATCATGCTTGTTGTGAGAAACTCTGGTTTTTGAGAAGCATATACCCAAACCTGCCCCAAATGGGAAAAAACTTTTACCACGGCAAGTTGATGCCAGTCCTTGATAGCATGCCAAGTTTCATGAATTTCAGATGACTTTTGGATTTAATAGAATTTAAAAACCAGGTATCTCAATGTTTGCGACCGAGTGACGGTGGCAGGGTGTTTGACATTCATTCCCATTTTTTGCATGGGACCTAAGCATGCAACCAAGGACACAGATTCGAATTTTCAACCAATTTATATGCATTGCAACATGTGCATTTAGTTCAAATTTGAATTATGCACATAAATGCATGGATAACTCAATTAATGCATAAAAATGTCCAAACAAACCCTGAAAAATCCCAAAAATTGAGACAACACTCATGTTGTTCTATATTGACACTAGGAAAAAATTTGAAATCAAGAAGAGGCAACGGATATCATTTCGTTCAGAAAGGTGAAACGTTCCCTACCGGAACCATCACACTTGTTGTGAGAAGCTCTGGTTTATGAGAAGCTTATACCCAAACCTGCCCCAAATGGGACAAAAAATTTACCACGACATGTTGATGCCGCTCCATGATAGCATGCCAAGTTTCATGAATTTTGGACAAATTTTGGATTTACTAGAATTACAAAAGCAAGTACGTCGACGTTTGCCGCAGAGCCACAGTGCCGTGGTGTTCGAATTTCATCCCCATTTCTTGCAGACATAAGCATAAACCCATGGACACATATATGATTTTACAACCCATGTTGGTGCACTGGAGCATGTGCATGTAGTTTAATTATGAATTGTGCACCTGAAATGGCTAGGAAATCAATTTAATATATAAAATGTTCAAACGAACCCTGAATAATTCCAATTCTTTTACGACACATATATAGTTGCATGTTCACTACAGATAAAAGTTCTAGCAATTCAAACACCGTCCATTGCCGCTGTGATCCCATTATGTAATTCAAATCAAGATGAAAAATCAACTAGATCGCACACAATTTATTATCACCACCCATGTGAGATGTAGCAAAAAATATCCTGGAGCACCATCGGTGTATATATTGTACGCCTATGGTTTACATGAGAAGGTGCGTCGTCTACAGTCCACACCCGGCGTCTCAAGCAGACTAGCTCGCTCCCCAAATATCATTTCACTGTTCAACCGTCGCCGGTGAAAGATGGGCACGTGGACCCGCGTCGTGAGGGCAACTTCGGTGGCCCACTCCGGCGAGAGTGCAGCCGCAGCCGCCATGCGCGTGCTAACAAGGTGCATGATTACGGCCGCAATCTGTGATCGGGCGGCCAAGGCAGCCCAAACGGTCGCTGTTGCTTCTCAGGTGGCGGCAGCAACATCTGCCTCGGGGATAGCAACTGGCGAGAGCGGCACATCAGCTATCCTTTCTGCAGCGGCGGTCTTAGCCGTGATGGAGGCTATCCACAACCAAGTCGAGGCCACCCACGCCCAGCTCGTGGTGGTCACCGCACAAATCAAACGAAGCTTCTCCGACAACGGTCGGCAACCCACGGCCGAAGAGTTGGCAATCGCCGAGAGTGCTTGAGAGGCCGTCCGTGCCTCCGCCACATACCTTGCAACGAGGGAGCCCGTCCAAGCCCAGACCGCGGCCGCCCACGCCCAGGTCGTGGCGGCCTTTTACAAAGAGATGGCAGACGCGGATGGCAAGATGCTTGCCGAGTATGGTGCAATGGATGCCATGGAGCCCCTTCCCCAAGAGACCGTCAGGCGCGAGCTGGACATGGAGGCAGCGGCGGAGATCGACGAGCACCAGCCATAGTACTAGTACTCTTTGTTTTGTTTAATTAAGAGCGCCAGTCTCTAATTTGTTAGAGTAATGTTTAGGTCAGCTAGCTCTATTTAATTGCTGAACTTGCTCGATTAAGAAGTGTGGGTGTGCTGTAGTCTCCTTTGTGTACCAAAATTATGCAATGACGTGGATGACCACTATAACCATGCAAATTCGAACCAAATTTTTTGACATTCAAACTCATCACACACGGGTTAAGCTATCTGAATCGTTTGTGATGTTCACATATCGTACATAGTTCTGAATAAGGGACCGTGTCTGATAACACTTTGTGCGCTAGTTTTTTGGCTGAAGCGATTCCAAATTTTCGGCTTCCATGGAAATATCTACCTCCCCGCCCCTCCTCCTTACCAAAATCCACATTTCCCCTATTTCCGCCTTCCTTTCCAAGTTGAAACCTTCACTCCTTACTTGCAGCGCCGCCTCCTCGCCGGCAACCCTCCTTCACGCAGCTCAGCCTCGCCTATCCAGGCAGGTAATCCACACCCGACCCCCATCCTCCTCCTCCTTCCACATCCCACCTGCCCCGACCGCCGACGCGAGTGCGACACCTTCCACCCTAATCACCAACCCCTCCACCAAATAAGCGCCACCCTAAGCCATGGTGCGTGCAGTATAGCCAGGATCTCAAGGAGCATTTGGCAGCGGAGAAGCAAATCGCGCTCGCACGCGCGGATGAGGTCGTGATGGCTGCCATTCGTGCCGACCCCTAGATCTTGGAGGAGCACCTTGCCATTTGCTAGCTACGCCGGTTAAGCATGCTCGGTTTACCCGTTGCGTGTGCTGCTCCTGCCTTTCCTTCACAAATTCTAGTGATTTGTGCTATCTAATTTTACCATGCAATCTGTTGCTCTAGTGTATATGTTCTATATGTCGTGTAGTGTGGTGCTCACTTATTAACTATTTTGTTAATTAGTTGTCGGCTTCAGTTAACTGTTTGGTTCAATTCTGAAAATGTGATGTTCAGTTCTTCAGGCTGCAATTTTGTATTGTCTTCCATGTGAGAAGTAAATCAAATTTATCTTTACAAAATACATGAGAAACGCATACAATTGCTATATTTCCAAGTTGTCAAGCATGCTTGGTTTGGTTATACATTGTGCAATGTGGTGCTCAGTTAACGTTTGGTTCATTTGTGTTGTGGCATTTAGTTAACTGTTTGGTTCAATTCTGCAATGCAATGTTCAATAGTGGTGGGTGCATTCTGTTATTGTATACCATGTGAGGAATAAATTGAATTTGGCTGTAGTAAATACATGAGAAACAAATACAATTGCTATATTTCCAAGTTGTTAAGCATGCTTGGTTTGGTTAATTGTCTGATCTTCTATTAGGAGTATGTTATATTGTGCAATATGGTGCTCAATTAATGTTTGGTACATTTTTGTGGTGTTTAGTTAACTACTTGGTTCAATTCTGCAATGCGATGTCCAATTGTCGTGGGTAGAATTTTGTATTATTGTGCATTTGAGGAATAAATCGAATTTGGCTGCACTTAATACATGAGAAACATATACAAGTGCTATATTTCCTAGTTCTTAATCATGCTTGGTTTGGATAAATGAGTTTTCCATGTGGCTTGAATTAATCTGATGAATCTGCAATGTGCTTATTTTTCATCAACATATTTTACTGATAGCATGTGAACCCTTACTTAACCTGATGACTAACTACCTTATATGTGTTGTAGGGAAACAATGGGAAGCACTCAGGTTTACAATCGAGGTTAGCACATGCATGGTCCGTTGTCTAATAGCACATTATCGTGCAATTGCAGGAACCATTCTAATATTTAGGTTTTTAACAATTTGGTCTTGCACATGTAGGTCCCGCTGTCAGAGGTTTTGACTCATTGTTCGACCCTTTTTGCATATGGGGAAATGAGTTGTCCATGAATATCAATCAAATCAAGAAACTCAGAAAGATTGTTAGGATGAAGAAATTAGTGACAAAAAACAACAAGATCCTTGTCTGCACAATGAAGAAGACATTAGTTCACTACAAGATGGTACTAACTATTATACCTTGCCTTTTTTTATTCCTTTGCCCCATTTCCAATATAGAGAAGATATTTATGCACATCCTTGTTTTCAGGCCTTTCCAAATTAGTTCACTGATGATTACCTCTCAAACCACCTCTATGGTCAGGAGGCGAGGGAGGTTTACATACAACACCCACGGTTCAATATTGAAGTGTTCCTGAAGAGGACGAAGGACGGACGGTCAATCATCCATAGGCACTGGCCTAAAGTTGCAAAGACCTTCAACATGAATGAAGGCTCAATATTCGCCTTCCGCTTCAGCAGTTTTCCAGATGAGATGCATCTCTCTATATACCGTCTATGATGCTAATTTCGAAAGGTTCTACATGTTGCATGTGAAACTTGGTGCTGGTGCAGTTGTGTAATGGGGTAGCTGAGTGCTGAAGCTATATCATGTTGTACTATGATGTATTTAAATTATGAAATTCTGCTTCCTTAATATGGAAATGAAATATATTATGTGCTTAATATGAATGTCAATTAGATTAATAAATGGATTATTAATAATAGGGCAATTAGCCTACTAATGGAAAATTAGCCTGCTAATTGGGTTTTGCTATTACAAATGGTTATTGAAAAATACCTTGGGCGATGACCTCAGACAACGCACACAGTTTCTTGGAATAAACTGTGTTGGGTCAATGAACAGTCACACACGACTTTCTCTTGAAAACTATTTGCGTTAGGCCACCTTGCGCAAATGTTTACTACATAAAAACTATGTGTGATGGACAGCCTTTGCCGCATAGTTTCTTCTACGATCCGTGTGTGATGCATTCAATAACGCAAACGATTTAACGAGAAAAATTGTGTGTGATGTACCTGTGAATGGAAACGTTTTCCTTGGAGAGACTGTGTGGGATGTACATGCGAACAGAAACGTTTAGCAAGGACTGACAGTGCGGGATGTACTTGCGACCAGAAACAATTTCGCATGTGTAATTGTATTTTTTAGCTCTATTGTATGTATTTTCGTATTTGAGTGCTCGCCAGTCACACACGACCTCATTTTGCCGAGCGTGTGTGCCAGGAGGGCATATCCCCGACGGTTTATGGGTTGTGTGGGAAGGACCCCCCTATCGCCCACACTCACTAGACAACGGTTCCAAATGTTATCGCGCAAAGGGGTTCAAAACCGTTTGTATAGCATCGACGCGTACTAGTGATCCAGGGCATCCTTGCGTCTGTCCTCCAGCTCTTTGGTGCACTGCTCAATGGGCCTCCAGATTATCATCCTTGGCGCGAAGAGTGGTTTCGAGCTTCTCCTCGCGGAGGGCGATCTCCTGCTCCCGGGCGTCCCGGAGCGCCTTGCGCTCCACCAGGCACGCCTCCCGAGCGATGACGTCATCCCTCGTCATCAAGAGAGTCTCCTGTTGCCTCAAGAGGACCTGGAATTTCTTACCATGATAGTTGTGCAGTTCGATTCCCTTGTCCTTCAGGCTTTGGTCCACCTGGTTAGAGTACTTGCGTTGTTCTTTGAGCTCCTGCCATTCTGGTGATGCCGGTCCCCCATCTCTTTGATGCCCGTCGCCATGGACTCCATGAAGGACAAATGCTTGGCGAAGGCGACGGAGTCGTCCACTTGTTCGACCCCTTGGTACAGCGATGCCAGAATGCGCTGAAGCTCTTCATCAAATTTCATGCTCGTCGTTGCTGACAAGGCAGGAGCTCTAAGTCCGGGATGCACAAGCACCAACGCCAAGTTGCTCGAAGATGGTGGCGGGACCTCTGTCGAGGTGCCAAATGAGGGAAGGGGGCCCATGGTTTGGAGGGGTATCTTCTCTTCAACGACAACCCCCGACCCTGATGTGCTGCCGAGGGTTTTCTTGATCTCCTTCAGGGGTCCCAGGACATCCTTGGCAGCATGTTCCTGCCCCTCTGTGGGGTCAGGATTGCCACTCCCTCCTTCGGTAACCATGACATTGCCATGGCGGTACTCTTCCATGGGGACGCTTGGCGGGGATCCATCAACTCTATCTACAGGCGGAGTGGGCCTCTCTTGGGAGGGCTCGCCTTGAGTGGTCCCCTCCCCTCCCTTGGCCCCAATAGTGGGGAGCTTTCCTCCATCGCTCCCCGCGGGAGGAATATCTTCTGCACTTTTGGGTCGGGGGCTGAGCTGGTGGCTTGGTGTCGGGATGCTCATGCCGCTCCCTGCTGGGCGTGTCCCTTCCACTATCGTCGATGGCTCCACGTGTTTGAGCCGCTTGGTCCGGTGGATGAGGGTCTCCGTCTCCTCCACCTCGTCCTCCCTGTCGACAACAACCAGCAAGATCAGTCAACAGATACAAACAAACATACTGGAGCTACTACAAGAGAAGAAGAGAAGGAGGGAGTGATCTCTCTTACCCTTCATCAATGAGCATGGAGTTTAGCTCGAACTCCATGGGTGGCGTGGGGGACCTGCTCCTCTTCTGGGGCAGAGGAACGGAACTCTCCGTTAACTTCGAGCCCTGTCCAGGTGCGGGGGGGTTGCGACGAAGATGATTCCTGTTAAGAGCTTGTGCCAGACTCAGAGCTGGAATTAACTCCCTCGGTCGCATATTGCTTGGCGCGCGCGCACGCGCGGGGGGGGGGGGGGGGGGTCCCCCAGCAAGGCAGGAGGATTGCCGACGCACCATGTCCTGCTTGTTGCTCTTGGTGACGGTCTTCTTCACCTTCTTGGTGGCAGGCACAAAACCGGGGACTGCCGCTCCCCAATTGGCGGCACGCCTGCGAGGGCGCTGGTCCAAGACCACCTCGGGGGCTTGGGGGCTACCGCGAGCCACTCCGCTTCAGGGTCCCCTACCTCTTCAACCTCCTCCTCCTGAACCTCTGCTGCCGCGGCGGCCAGAGCCTCAATCCCGGAGGGCTCATCCCCGACAGGCTCGCCCCCGGCATGTTCAGACCTGGCAAGATCCTCCTCGGCAACCTCTTCTATGACTCGCGCCTCGCTGCCGCCATGGGAGGAACCTTCGTCATCAGCCTTCCCCTTTCCCTTCCTTGCCTTCCTGACCTTCGCCATCTCAACAGCTTGGAATGCCCTGTCCTCCTCCAACCTCTCCCTGATGAACGCCTCCTCCACCCTAGAGGTGCGCTTATACATCTTGGTCTCCACTCTGTAGCTCTTTCCACCAGAGTGGATGACCATTCAAGCTCTTCGTCAAGAGTGGGTAACTCCCAGTCACCCTCGACTCCATGGGAATTTCAATCCGGCATCCACTTCAGGATTTGGTCCCTGGCGGAGTTGATGTTCATTGGGACGATGGTTGTCGGCAACTTGAACAGCCCAAAGCGGCCAAAAAGTTGTTCGCATAACCAAGCGTGGCCATAGACTTACAAGTTGTTGGCTAACCAAGGGAGCAATCTCATCCTATCTGCCGCATCTCCATACTCCCAGGCGAATATATCCCTTTTCTGCAGAGGAGCAATGCGACGAATAAGGAAGTCGGCCCCCACATGATCAAAGGTTAGCCCGGCAGCCTTCAGGAGGGTAATACTGTCTATTGCCGGGCGGAGCCTATCCTCAGAAAGGACCATTGCTCTCCAGTCATTGCTGCGCTCAACGCACTCTGACCATGCCCGACAGAAATCTGGGGCCTTCTCGTCCTGATTCCACCACCAATCTCCTCTCCACTCCTCCCATATTTCATGATGCAGGCCAAGGATGTAATCTCAATTCTTTCTCGGCACTCGTGGCATCCATCATATGTTCCCTGGGCGATGAGTTTTGTTCTCCACCTGCGTGACAAAATAGTGCCTGAACAGATCAACATTGGGGGTGACTCCAACAAAATTTTCGCATAGGTGAGCGAAGATCGTCATGCACGCCATTGCATTTAGCGTGAAGTCCAGGAGATGGAACCCATAGATCACCATCATCGCCTCAAGGAAATCCGACAAGGGAGGGCAGAGACCGCAATTGAAGTATGCGCAAAAGTACCGGTATGAATCTGGCGGGTCCTCTTCCCCCTCCGCCAGAACCTTGGGTGCGCCATGCCCTTTCGAGACTTCCCTCCTCCATAGATATCCATACCTCGCATGCAACAATCCCCCGTCCAGGTTCGACGGGAAGAAGACAATGTCTCCCTTCCGCTTACGGTCTAGCTCCGTCACCCTCTTGCTCCCCCCGGTGGCCACCTCCTTCGCAATGGCCGTCCGCTTCCCCTTAGCAGCAGTTTTCTTTCCCATTCCTTCAGCTCCGGCGTGAATGGGTGATGAAGTTGGGTGGAGGAACGGCGGCGAGCGGATGCGAGGCGGGGGAGCAGTCGTTTGTCTTGCAGAGGAAGATGATGGAAGGGCGAAACGGGCGACAAATGAGAAGTACCCTTCCACGTTTTCTCCTTCTTAAAGAAAGAACATGGGGGACGGCGCGACTCTTCAGAAAGTTACCGTTTCACATTAACTGCTACAGTCCCACCACCCCATGACCCGAAATAAATACGTGAAGTGGATGTTGGATTGGCTGATTATCATGACAAATCGCTGCAACACGCAGTGATTTCTCGCCACATGTCCATGCACTGTTTGGGGCCTAACTCAATGTGTCCAAAGACAAGTATAGCTCAGGCCCAGAGGCTTCTGTCGGGGTAAACAAACATGGGCATCTGTTTTCCCTTGACTTGTGCACAAACAGTAAGCCACCGACCCGCCAAGATCGCAGCACCCAAGATTAGACCAAGACAAGTGAGAGAGACAAGATATCGCCAACGGAAAATCCTCCTTTGCCGGGCAGGCGAGCCTGGCGAGGACGAGGATTGCCCCAAAGACAAGCCTCTAGACCGCCCCGGCAGGCTTGCCGGGCACAACAAGGGTGGACTGCCCCGCCAAGGCTTCACCGCTCCACCTTGCAGCGACACAAGTCATTGATCAGTGCGATGTCAAGCTCCTAAGTGACTAAGTGGCTGCTTCCTGCCACATGGCGGCCACTTCCTACGGAAAACACCTCCAAATGACACTTGTCCTAAGACGTGTCAAGCAAGCAGGCGTGAAGCTGGCAAAAACAGCCCAGCAAGGCTTGCCGGGCACGCTGTGATGTGACATTGAGCGATGCATTTAATGCGCTCTGTCCACCTGCATAGTTAGGTATGATAGCACTGTTTGCTATCTAATCAGTGTGTAAAAGACTGATTTGCCACTGTGGTGACCCCTTTATCTATAAAAGGAGGCCCATGGCAACCATAAAGAGGATCCGAACCCTCGCATATTCATATGCGCGTGGCCACTCTCGCCCCGAGGAAAACCTACCGGGCAAGAGCGCCATGTTCTCCACCATAATCCACCATCAATCCACCAAATAGGAGCAGGGTTTTACGCCTCACGGCGGCCCGAACCTGGGTAAAACTGCTTGTGTGATCTCTACCGTGCTGTGTTATGCTTCTCCGCTCTTCGTGCAACTTGCCCATCCCCACCACGGAACCAAAAGGGGCTCATGGCCCCATAGGTGGTCGTGGTTTCCCATGACAATGGGACGCGCTTGGTCAAAATTTGGGGAAAGTACAAACTTTGCCCCTTCTTAAAATTCGGACCTACTGCGGGTCGGGGGTAGGACGGTAATCCCAGGTGTCCCAAATAGTGGGTGGGAGCGATTTCGGTCGAGCGCATGTGTGCTCAGGTGGCCATGGTGTATGAATGTTTTTCGGAGGCGGTTCCATGACATGTAGATGAAGCTACAAACCTACCCCGGTTTAGACCTTTGGATGTCGGGCCGGTAGGTTTCATAGGTCGGAGTTAGAAAAGTATTTTCCTTCTACCAAACATTGGTCTTACGCGGTTCCTGGCGAGTAGAGGCTCTTTTGGCGCTTCGTTCAAAAATTTGAAACAGAAGCATTCACGTTTAGAGTACTCTTGAACTTTGAGGATTGACCTAAATAGACAACATTAAATTTGACCGTGTATGTTTGAAAACCTCATTAACTTATGCGTTTTTTTTGAATTTTTAACACTTGAAAATCCTATAACTACGATTATTTTGGAATGGAGGAGGTATATTTGAATCTATTTTGTACACGACTATATATGCTATTATGTACAAAAGCAGAGCAAAGATTGGTGCCCCCATAATTTAGGTATGATTTACAAATGCCATGATATCAATTTCAAATAATTGAATGGACTTCATGTTGAATTAGAATTTTTAAACCGCCTTAAGTTGAATTCGAATGTATGCCAGTTTATAGCTAGCTATTTATAATGGTCGTTGTGTAACTTTTGTATGTATAATGTGCTTTACACACACAACATGAACTATCACTACAAAAAAAACACTTCCGTGATGATACATGTTTGTCACAGTAGGTCACGTTTTCTGTCATGCATGTACATCCATGACAAGTTTATGACAGAATCAAGATAGTCATACCTGTGATGTCGTAGAAGTGTTCCATGATATTAACAAAATTATCATCACGGAAGTGTCCACTTCCATGACGATAAATCGCGTGTCATAGAAGTGGTTTCGTCAAGGGTGAGCGACATGTGGCATCCACCGTAACGGGTCGCCATTAAGCTATCGAGTCTGATTTTGCAGACAATAATGGGCCGGCCCAGCTAAAGGCCCAACATTCTCAGATAAGGCCCGTATGGCTAGTGTCAAATCGGCCCGTCCTAAAATTGCCATCATCACGGCCCATGGTCACTTCTGGCCCGTTAACAATTCCCTAAGTATTTGGGCCGAATTACAGCCCGATGTGTTTCCGGCCTGTTAAAGGTCCTGCTTCATTTGGGTGCATTTATAGGCCATTGAAACTTTTGGCCCATAAACGACCGTGAAGGATATGGGTCATATTCGGCCATGTCTGACATTCAGCCTGTTAGAGGCCCACTATAGATTTTGGCCACTTTTAGCCTATTGTGACTTTCGGCCTGTTAACATCGGACGAAATCCATGGGCCATATGTGGCCCAACGTTACATCGGGCCTCCTAACGGCCCATATAAAAATGACACTAATCAAGCCCGAACGAACTTTCGGCCTGTTAAAGGCCCGTGTAGTAGGTCGGCGCATTTACGTCCCGTCTAAATTTCGGCGTCTGGACGATCCACATTGTAAATGGGCCACCATTTCGGCCTGCTAAGACCAATGGGTTATTTGGCACAATCAGTGCCCAATCTTACTTTTGGCCTATTAAAGGCCCGTGTTTTTTATGGGCTCGAGATATTTACACCTGTAAATGGCCTATTATTACCGAGGGCCCAAATTATGATTAGGCCTATTAAAGGCCCACTATGGGCACGGGCCTACCAGAAAAATATGAAAGCTTATGCTGATTTAGGCTCAGATATTTTTAGTGGGCTACATGCAAATTTCGGCCCAGAATCGTTTTTAGCCCAATTGGAATGGGCCCGACGAATGTTGGCATGTTGGGCTCCTATGAAGCTTTCGGCCGAATACATTACTAAGATAAACCTACACTATACAAAAATAGCGTCATAATTACTACAGCCTTTGGCAGCATCATAAATGTTGTATCACAACAAAATAAATTCCAACCATACAACAAAAGGCTTGTTGGCATAAAGTTTACATTCCTTATAGATAAAAGCACCATCAGATGTATAGAAGCACAGATCATTTGACCTGAGTGCTAATGTTTCAGGCTGTAGAATCTGATGGAGCAACATGATCTTCCCCCTTTTTCTGCCATTGCTCTTGAACAACGAAGAAAATGTTCGATAGTCCGGTTTCAAAACCATTCATATCTTCACGACATTTGTCAACCACTATTCTTGTTTCCGAAACAACATCCATTAGGGATTGGACTTGTGTCTGGAGCACAGATATATCACTCAGTCTAGCCGGAAGATTTTGTTCAGTAGGCGATTTGGACGAGGTTACTGATGACCCACAAGTATAGGGGATCTATCGTAGTCCATTCGATAATTAAGAGTGTCGAACCCAACGAGGAGCAGAAGGAAATGATAAGTGGTTTTCAGCAAGATATTCTCTGCAAGTACTGAAAATATAGGTAACAGATTTTTTTGTGATAAGATAATTTGTAACAAGCAACAAGTAACAAAAGTAAATAAAATGCAGCAAGGTGGCCCAATCCTTTCTGTAGCAAGGGACAAGCCTGGACAAACTCTTATATAGAGAAAACGCTCCCGAGGACACATGGGAATTATCGTCAAGCTAGTTTTCATCACGTTCATATGATTCACGTTCGGTACTTTGATAATTTTATATGTGGGTGGACCGGTGCTTGGGTGCTGTCCTTACTTGGACAAGCATCCCACTTATGATTAACTCTTATTGCAAGCATCCACAACTACAAAAGAAGTATTAAGGTAAACCTAACCATAGCATGAAACATATGGATCCAAATCAGCCCCTTACGAAGCAACGCATAAACTAGGGTTTAAGCTTTTATCACTCTAGCAACCCATCATCTACTTATTACTTCCCAATGCCTTCCTCTAGGCCCAAATGATGGTGAAGTGTCATGTAGTCGACGTTCACATGACACCACTAGAGAGGAGACAACATACATCTCATCAAAATATCGAACGAATACCAAATTCACATGACTACCAATAGCAAGACTTCTCCCATGTCCCCAGGAACAAACGTAATTAGTCACAAAGCATATTCATGTTCATAATCAGAGGAGTATTAATAGGCATAAGGATCTGAACATATGATCTTCCACCAATGTCGGCGTTCTGGGAACGGGGGTCCCCAGACTTGCCTGCCTGCGGCCTGCGGCGTGGCTCAAAGGGGGCCCAGCACGGCCCATCTTCATCAACACAGACCCAAGACCCTCGCGAGGGGCCAAGCCTCGCGGGGCAGACGACGCGGAGCTTCCTCAGGCGCGGCCTCATCAGGCTGGCTCGCGAGGAGGCGGAGAGATCAAGGCGGGGTACCTCACGAGGTGCCCATGACGCAAGCCATGACGACCAAGGGCGCCAGGCGGGCGCCAGGCGGGCGCCAGCCCGCGCAGTGTCCTTCCTTTCCTCTTTGGTGCAAAGGGAGAAAGCGCAGGCGGGAGGATCAAGTAAAGGCACCCATTTCGGTGCAAAGAGACCAAGACCAACTCCGCGACAAGGAGGAAGTCACTGTGGAGCCCAGGCCGGCGTCACCACCAGAGCCTTTGGCATGCGAGGACCAACTTTAGTCAGGATAAGTGTACCAGATGTTCCCCTTCAAAATGGCCAATTGTTGGCGCCCTTCCCGCTCAATATTTGGGAAGAGGCCCAGGGCCTTTGCCTATAAGTAGGACTAGCCACCCCCGGGATTGGGGGACGGATCGACTAGCAATCAGATCAGAGAGAGAGAGAGAGAGAGAGAGAGAGAGAGAGAGAAGGATGACTGAGCTCCTCCTAGCAGTTCATCGTGCCAGCCAAGAACAGACCCTCACGAGGCTGTTCGCCCCTGTATTTTTCATCATCAGCCCCGGAGGCAATCCACCACACCACCACACCGGAGTAGGGTATGACACCACGTCGGTGGCCCGAACCAGTATAAACTCTGTGTCTCTTGTGTTGTTCTTCTAGTAGCTTAGATCCTTGCGAGGCGGAGGGGTACATGTAGGTAGGAAGCGTAATCTCCACGCGCACCCCAGAGTTCGAACCTCAAGGGTCTGCCGAAACCCGAAATCCGACCCTGCGCGGCGACCATCTTCCCTGAACACCCTCACAAAGAGGGTGGCATCACCGTCAAACTTGAAGTGCAGGGTGCACCGACGGCTCAGGCCCCGCACGCGGGCAAACGTCTGCCAACCGCAGGCCAAGGCCAGGCTCCCAGCTGCGGAGACCTCCAATGAAGCCCATGAGGCCCGGCTGCAGCAGCCGTCTGCTTGAAGCCAGAGGCCGCCCTGGCCACCGACCGGGAGCTCGCCGAGGAAGAAGCGAGGAAGATGAAGCTGGGTGCTAGTCGGCTCCGCCGACCACACAAAGAACTCCAGCAGCGCCTCTGCTGCACGAGAACGTGGCCTAGGGGGGCGCGCGACCGAGGCGTGCCCCCCGGTCACCGCTGCCCGCCCATCACCGAGCTGGAAATCGCCCCCACGGCCGTGAAGGGCTGTCGCAGTGGCCATGGGATGTTTGCGAGGACGCCCCCGGCCATGCTTGGGCGGAGGAGAGGCAGGCTCAACCTGGTGTCACATCCCTAGTTCTCGTATGCTCAAGACTAGCTAGTCATGCGTGCATCATGTTTAAAATTCCAATTAAATTTGAAATGAGGATTTGTGAAACCCTCAGAAATTATTTCTGGAAATGACCCAGATAAAAAGTGCTCCAAAAAGGTCCGAGAAAATGCTTATGTTGCTCTCTGAAAATATTGGACAGAGATAAAAATCCAACCAACATTCTTAGGAGCTCATAAATATTTACTTTGGGCATTTGGAATTAATGCAATAATTATTTGCTTTGGATATATATTGTTATATATATAAAATATTGTCCAAAAATTATGCTAGTAGTTGAGGAGCTCTGGAATAATACCACCAGACCCTACAAAAATTGGCATAAGAAAATAAATTTATTTAGTATTTTTACTAAATCAGAAACAAATGTCAGAAATAGAAAAGAAAACAGAAAAGGGGAGAGAGACTTACCTGGGCCACTTACCAGATCGGCCCAGTAGCTCGGCCCAGCTGACTGGCCAACGCCAATCGTCCCCCTCCTCGCGCCAGAGGGACAGGGCGCGTGGTCGCCGCACACCGCGTGCATGTGCGCCACGGCAGCTGCCTGCGTGCCCTCCCCCTCGATGCCCTGGCCTCGCCAGAAGCGCCCAGCACCGCCCTGGATATCTCCCTCGCTCTCTCGTTCCTCCCCTTCCCCTGGATCTCTCCCTCTCCTCGGACTGAACGCGCCCGCAGCCGCCGACGAGCACTACCACGGCCACCGCCTCCCCCTCGCCCTCTCCCCGTGCTCAGAAGCTCCACCACGTCGTCCTCCACCTCTCCGTCAAGCCACGCGCCTCGGGAGGCCCTGGAGAGCCGCCTCGCTGCCGTCTTCATCTCCGGTCGCCGGAGATCGTCTTCGCTGCCCCAAGCCTCCCCGAGCTCGCCGACCCCGCCGTTGGATTCGCCGTGAGCTTCTACGCCATTCCCCTCTCTCCGTTTAGCCGCCTGCACGCCGTAGCCCCTTTCCTCGCCGTGTCCGAACTCTGGCCGCCGCACTCATCGTCGCCGGCGCCACTCCGGCCACTCCCCGGTCGCGCCACCACCACAGTTGGATGCGGACGAGCGTCCGCATCCCGTAGCTGCAGTCCACGCGCCAAATGGCCCCCTGTAGGCAAAACCCGTCGCGCCCACCGTATTCGGACTTGCCGGCGGTTAAACGTCGGCGACCGCTGACCTTTGACTGACGTGGGTTGACCACAGCCCGGTTTGACCTCCCCCCCTCTCTCAATGACAGATGGGCCCCAGCGCCCCCTAAATAGTAGTTAGGATTAATTAACCCTCTGTTAATTAACCATGACACTGACGTGTGGTCCCCACATGTCAGATTTGACCTGGTCAGCGCCGTTGACTTGCTGACGCAAGCATGACATCATGCTGACGCAATTATTTATTTTCTGGAATTATTTTTAAACAGGAAATTCCAGAAAATATTCAAAACTTCAAAAATTCATATAAATTCAACCGTAGCTCAGATTGAAATAAGTTATATATGAAAAATCATCAAAAAAATGCAATCTATCCATCTGTACCAGTTTCATGCATGACAAACCAAGTTATACCTGCTGTATATATGAAAACACATGAATGGCATTTATAAAGGCTTAGTTTAGAGTTGCATTTGAACCCTTGGTTCAAATGGACCTCTTCCAAACAGAATGCTAGATGCATTAGCACAAACCACATCACATATTCATGCCATATTCATGCATCATATTGTTGCATATGCTTGTGTTTGATTGTCGACACCGTTCCTTCTCGATAGGTCCTGCTCCGGAGACCGATCCCGAGTACCTGTCAGAGGAGCAGTGCCCCCCCTTGTTGATCTACCAGGCAAGCAAACCCCCTTGTTCATTCCGATACAATCCCACTCTCTCGCTCCTGCTCTCTTTTATTGCATTAGGACAACAACGATTCAACTGCTACTTTATGCTGCGGTAGTTGAACCCATTCCTCTGCATGACCTGTCATTGCCACAGTAAATAGTTGAAACCCACTAGCATGTGTAGGAGTTGATTGAGCCATGTTGTGCTTCTACCATGCCATGCCTGCTATTGCTTAGAGTTGTGTCAGGTCTGGTTCATTGGGAATGAATTGGAGTGTTACGATATGTTCTGATGCTGAGAGTTAAGTGTGTGAACACGATTTGGTAAAGGTAGCGGTGAGAGGCCATGTAGGAGTACATGGTAGGTTGTGTCATTGGGACCGTCCTTAAGACCGAGTTCTGTGTAAGTTGTCCAATGACTAGCTACTACCACACATTGGGTTTCGGTAACTCGACCCCTCTCCACTTATTAACTAACTTGATCTCTGTCCAGGAGTTGCAACTAGTTTCTGGTGTTTGTAGGTAGTGCTATTTTTCTACCGATGGCACCCGACAGGGTGGGCTCGGGACAGACTAGGCACAGGTGGCACGGTGTACCAAGTGGCACCCGGATGGTGGGCTTGGGAACCCTGCTCACATCGTTTGGGGCCGTGAGCGACACCCCGGCCGGATCTCCTTGCGGATGGAACCCGAATAGGAAATAAACCTGGAGGTTGCCGAGATACATGACGTGTACATGGTGATAAGTGGTGAGAGCGTGTGTGAAGAAGTACACCCCTGCAGGGTTATCATGATCTATTCGAATAGCCATGTCCTCAGATATGGTCTTCTTGGATGCTTACGTGGTACATAGACAACTTAAAGTGGATACTCTAAAATGCTCAAGATAAGTGTGAGTGCTATGGATGGCCTTCTCGTAGTGAGACGGGAATGAATCCATAGTAGTGTATTGATGTGGTGATTAGTGGACTCGTGTGCGCTGCCTCACCTCAAAGATGTTCTCGTAGTCGTAGAATAGGATAGCCACTGAGTCAAAGCTGGCTTGCTGCAACTAAACCCCACATTACCTCCTTGATACTAATGCATGTATGATAGGATCTGATGCAAGTCTTGCTGAGTACCTTTGTACTCATGTTTGCTTTATTTATGTTTTGCAGCGGAGACATCTGCCTTACTAGTAGTTCCTCTTGGACTTCGACGAGTAGCTTGTTACCTCAGCTACGATCTTGTGCCCTTGGGAGGGTCTTGTAGATAGTCAGGCTTCTCAGCCTTTTTCTTTTGTAGTTGTCTGTACTCAGAAATGTAATGCTTCCACTTGTTGCTTGTATGCTCTGAATGATGGGTCATGTGACCCTTGCTTGTATTTAATGCTATGTGGCTCTTCTGAGCCTTTATCTATATGAGTTTGCGTTATGTTGTGATGCCATGTTGTACAACACATACTTGCATGGTATGCATACGTGTAACGTGTATTGCTATGTGTGGGATCCGACAATCTAGTTGTTTATCCTTGGCAGCCTATCATATGGGGAAATGTAGTCTAGTGCTTTCTGAGCGATAGTAGTCCGCTACAACCCGGTTCATCGGAGTCCTGCTAGCCCAGCACTACTGCTCAGAACACTTGACTGGCCGGCATGTGTTTCACTTCGTTCCTATGTCTGTCCCTTCGGGGAAATGTCACGCGATGACATCCGGAGTCCTGCCTAGCCTGCTACAGCCCGGGTTACTAGAGTCCTGTTAGCCCAGTGCTACAGCCCGGATTCACACGTTGATGACCAACATGCTCGATGTGATTCATGTATGCCTGTCCTCATGGGTTAGTGCCGCTTTGGATTCGCGACTAGCCATGTCGGCCCGGGTTCTTTGTCATATGGATGCTAGCGACACTATCATATACGTGAGCCAAAAGGCGCAAACGGTCCCCGGCCAGGTAAGGTGGCACCGTGGGAATACCGTGCGTGAGGCCGCAAAGTGATATGATGTGTTACATGCTAGATCGGTGTGACTTAGGATCGGGGTCCCGACACCTGGTGAGCCTTCCCTTTCTCTGCGGCTGAGAACCTCCTCGATGGCGCCATGAAGAAGAAGGAGAAGCAAGGGGGATGGACTGGAAGGGCGCGTGCCGTTCCGTACTTATAGCCGGCGGAGGCCAACCGTTGGCCTCCACGATCTCAGCTAATCATGACCCGTTTTGCATCCAGGGACTTGTCCAATCTGTGCAGATACCGAGGTGTCGTCGGGAAGCGGAGACGCCCACGTCCAAACAACCGCCACGCGGCGCCCAAGGCCGCATGCTGTTAGGGCCCGCGGCGCTTCGCCCTTGCCCTTTCGCCTCCCTGCACGGCCAAGTCCGGGCGCGCCTTGGGCCCGGGGGCTACTGTCGGCGTTCTGGGAATGGGGGTCCCTAGACTTGCCTGCCTGCAGCCTGCGGCGTGGCTCAAAGGGGGCCCAGCATGGCCCATCTTCATCAACACAGACCCAAGACCCCTGCGAGGGGCCAAGCCTCGCGGGGCGGATGACACGGAGCTTCCTCAGGCGCGGCCTCATCAGGCTGGCTCGCGAGGAGGCGGAGAGATCAAGGCGGGGTACCTCACGAGGTGCCCATGATGCAAGCCATGACGACCAAGGGCCCAGGCGGGCGCCAGCCCGCGCAGTGTCCTTTCTTTCCTCTTTGGTGCAAAGGGAGCAAGCGCAGGCGGGAGGATCAAGTAAAGGCACCTATTTCGGTGCAACGAGACCAAGACCAGCTCCGCGACAAGGAGGAAGTCACTATGGAGCCCAGGCCGGCGTCACCAGTAGAGCCTTTGGCAGGCGAGGACCAACTTTAGTCAGGATAAATGTACCAGATGTTCCCCTTCAAAATGGCCAATTGTTGGCGCCCTTCTCGCTCAATATTTGGAAGAGGCCCAGGGCCTTTGCCTATAATTAGGACTAGCCACCCCCAGGATTGGGGGACGGATCGACTGGCAATCAGATCAGAGAGGGAGAGGGAGAGGGAGAGAGAGAGAGAGAGAGAGAGAGAGAGAGAGAGAGAGAGAGAGAGAGAGAGAGAAGGACGACTGAGCTCCTCCTAGCAGTTCATCGCCCCAGCCAAGAACAGACCCTCGCGAGGCTGTTCGCCCTTGTATTGCTCATCATCAGCCCCAGAGGCAATCCACCACACCACCACACTGGAGTAGGGTATTACACCACGTCGGTGGCCCGAACCAGTATAAACTCTGTGTCTCTTGTGTTGTTCTTCTGGTAGCTTAGATCCTTGCGAGGCGGAGGGGTACAAGTAGGTAGGAAGCGTAATCTCCGTGCGCACCCTAGAGTTCGAACCTCAAGGGTCTGCCGGAACCCGAAATCCGACAACCTAATAAACCAACTAGCATCAACTACAAGAAGTAATCAACACTACTAGCAACCTACAAGTACCAATCTCAGACTTAGAGACAATAATTGGATACAAGAGATGAACTAGGGTTTGAGAGGAGATGGTGCCGGTGAAGATGTTGATGGAGATTGGCCCCCTCCCGATGAGAGGAGCGTTGGCGATGATGATGGCGATGATTTTCCCCTCCCGAAGGGAAGTGTCCCCGGCAGAAGAGCTCCGCCAGAGCCCTAGACTGGTTCCGCCAAGGTTCCGCCTCGTGGCGGCGGAGTCTCATCCCAAAAGCTTGCTTATGGTTTTTCTTCGGACGAAAGACTTCATATAGCAGAAGATGGGTACCGGAGGGCCACCAGGGGCCCACGAGGCAGGGGCGCCCCCACCCTCATGCCCAGGGTGTGGGTCCCCTCTGGTATTTTCTTCGCTCAGTATTTTTTATTATTTCCAAAAATAACTTCCGTGGAGTTTCAGGACTTTTGGAGTTGTGCAGAATAGGTCTATAATATTTGCTCCTTTTCCAGCCCAGAATTCCAGCTGCCGGCATTCTCCCTCTTTATGTAAACCTTGTAAAATAAGAGAGAATAGGCATAAGTATTGTGACATAATGTGTAATAACAGCCCACAATGCAATAAATATCAATATAAAAGCATGATGCAAAATGGACGTATCAACTCCCCCAAGCTTAGACCTCGCTTGTCCTTAAGCAGAAGCCTATAGAGATAAATATGTCCACATGTTTAGAGTTAGAGGTGTCGACAAAATAAAATACGGACATGAAGGCATCATGATCATTCCTATAATAGCAACATATATGGATATTGTCATATGGTTCCTTATGCTCAAGGAATAATCTATTCACAATGTCAAGTATGAATCAGAACCTTCATTGAGAACCAACAAACTATAATCTCAGCCATTGAAGCAATCGCAATTTATCATAACATCGAAAAGAGTCTATATAAGAGCTTTTCAGCAAGTCCACATACTCAACTATCATTTAGTATTTCACAATTGCTAACACTCACGCAATACTTGTGGTTATGGAGTTTTAATCGGACATAGAGAAAGATAGGGGCTTATAATTTTGCCTCCCAACCTTTTACCTCAAGGGTAATGTCAACAATAATAGTTCATGCCAACTTACTTCCAATTGGATATATATATATCAGGATCTTTCCAACATATTGTGCTTACCAAAGGATAAAATGAAAAAGAGGAAAGGTGAAGATCACCATGACTCTTACATAAGGTAGGAGATAAAAGTAAAAGATAGGCCCTTCGCAGAGGGAAGCAGAGGTTTTCATGTGCTTTCATGGTTGGATGCACGAAATCTTAATGCAAAAGAACGTCACTTTATATTGCCACTTGTGATATGGACCTTTATTATGCAGTCCGTTGCTTTTATTTCTTCCACATCACAAGCTCGTATAAAGCTTATTTTCTCCCACACTAATAAGTCATACATATTTAGAGAGCAATTTTTATTGCTTGCACCAGTGACAACTTACTTGAAGGATCTTACTCAATCCAAAGGTAGATATAGTGGACTCTCATGGAAAAAC
The DNA here is from genome assembly GCA_032464435.1 of Aegilops umbellulata. Lineage (NCBI taxonomy): Eukaryota > Viridiplantae > Streptophyta > Magnoliopsida > Poales > Poaceae > Aegilops > Aegilops umbellulata. The sequence goes on along the minus strand of CP136058.1, from coordinate 148,963,371 downwards.
TGGGTTTAAGGGTATTGGAAGCACAAGTAGTATCTCTAATTAGTGCAAAGAATTTGGCTAGCAAGAGGGGGAAAGGCAAGCTCAACATGTTAGATGATCCATGACAATATACTTTATCTCAGATATAAGAAAACATAACCCATTACGTTGTCTTCCTTGTCCAACATCAACTCTTTAACATGTCATATTTAACTAAGTGCTCACAATCATAAAAGATGTCCAAGATAGTATTTTTATATGTGAAACCTCTCTTTCTTTATTTCTTCCTATTAATTGCAACGATGAACAAAGCTATGTTTGTCAACTCTCAACAACTTTTAATCATCATACTCTTCCTATGTGAAGTCATTACTCTCCATAAGATCAATATGATCTCTTTTATTTCTTTTTATTTCTTTCTTTTTTCTTTTATTCCCTCAAGATCATAGCAAAATAATCAAGCCCTTGACTCAACACTAATCTTTATTATATAGCTCACAGACTCGATTACATAAAGGGATCATAAAGCAAAACTCAAAACTAAATCATACCAAAAACTTTACTCTACTAGATCAAGATATTACTAAAAGGATCGAACTAACAAAACGGTAAAGATAGGAGTCTGATGGCGATACAATACCGGGGCACCTCCCCCAAGCTTGGCAGTTGCCAAGGGGAGTGCCCATACCCATATGATTATGTCTCCTTTGCTGGTGAAGAAGATGGTGGAGTTGATGATGGGTAGTCACACATCAAGCGTAAGAGATCCTCCAACTTGCGGATAATGCCCTTGAGTGCAATGATATGCTCCTTCAACAAAATATTTTCACGTGTGAGATACTTGTTTTGTATACGAGCTAACTCAATCATCTTGAAAGCTTCGATCTCAGTTAGGGTAAGAAGATTGTGATCAAGTTGAAGGATGTCTTCTGTTGCCGGAACTTGGTCCTCCGTGGCCCTCTTGATCCCTTCATCCTTGTTGATCTCCATGGGTTCTTCCCTCTTCAGCTCTATCTTCATCAGACAAGCATCGTTGTCACCATTGTCGGAGGAGGGGGACGACATGATGCCTGGCCTTGACAACCCTGACAGAAAACAACTCGAAACAAGAACAGAGGATAATTGCGTGATACGGTGGTCAAAACCTTCGGGAGATTGTATAATGAATTTTTACCGACCAAAATACGTATCGTGCAAGAAAACGGAGTCCGGAGGGCACACGAGGTGCCCACGAGGCAGGGGGCGCGCCTAGGGGGGTTAGGGCGCACCCTCCACCCTCGTGGAGCCCTCGTGTCCTTCCCGGACTGCTTCTTATTTTCCTATTTTTCTAAATATTCCATGCCATTAGAACTGTTTTGGAGTCGGTTTACTTACCGTACCACATACCTATTCCTTTTCGGAGTCTGAAACATTCTGGAAAGTGTCCCTTATGTATTCCTCCGGGGTTACGGTTTCAATAACATTGGTTTCAACATTTATAGGATTACCTGAGATATAATGTTTGATTCTTTGACTGTTCACCACCTTCGCATTTGTGCCTTCGAAGTTGTTGATTTTTATGGCACCGGAACGATAGACCTCCTCGATAACGTAAGGGCCTCCCAATTTAGAGAGAAGTTTTCCTGGAAAAAATCTTAAATGAGAGTTGTATAATAATACATAATCACCTAGATTAAACTCACGCTTTTGTATCCTTTTGTCATGCCATCTTTTAACTTTCTCTTTGAACAGTTTGGCATTCTCATAGGCTTGGGTTCTTCATTCATCAAGTGAGCTAATGTCAAATAACCTCTTCTCACCAGCAAGTCTGAAATCATAGTTGAGCTCTTTAATGGCCCAATATGCCTTATGTTCTAGTTTGAGAGGTAAGTGACATGCTTTTCCATAAACCATTTTATACGGAGACATACCCATAGGATTTTTATATGCAGTTCCATAGGCCCATAATGCATCATCAAGTTTCTTGGACCAATTATTTCTAGATCTATTAACAGTCTTTTGCAAAATTAATTCGAGTTCTCTATTACTCAATTCTACTTGACCACTAGACTGTGGATGGTAAGGAGATGCAATTCTATGATTAACATCATACTTGGCAAGCATTTTACGAAAGGCACCGTGAATAAAACGTGAACCACCACCAGTGATTAAATATCTAAGGACTCCAAACCTCGGAAAAATAACTTCTTTAAGCATCTTAATAGAGGTGTTATGATCAGCACAACTAGTTGGAATAGCTTCTACCCACTTAGTAATGTAATCAACAACAACTAAAATATAATCCAATCATAGTAAATGTCTCAAATCATAGTAAAACTTTTTCTTTTGCTGGTATGTGAAACTAGGTGGTATGAATTTAGCAACAATGTAATTAGCATAATCAACATACCATGGAGCAGTACGAGAAGCATTTATGACATTTAGTTGTTCATCAGGAAAGCTATCATCAATAGGTAGTTGGTCATCAAGAACATTTTCTAACCTAGACAAGTTGTCTGCAACGGGGTTCTCAGCTCCCTTTCTATCAATAATATGCAAATAAAATTCTTGTAGCAAGAGAACCCATCTAATAAGTCTAGGTTTAGCATCTTTCTTTTCCATAAGATATTTAATAGCAGCAATATCGATGTGAATAGTTACTTTAGAATCAACAATATAAGGTCTAAACTTATCACAAGCAAATACAATTGCTAAGAATTCTTTTTCAGTAGTAGCATAATTTCTCTGAGCACTGTCTAGAGTTTTACTAGCATATTGAATAACATTTAATTTCTTATCAACTCTTTGCCCTAGAACAGCGCCTACAGCATAATCACTAGCATCACACATAATTTCAAAGGGTAGATTACAATCAGGTGGCTGAACAATAGGTGCAGAGATTAATGCTTTCTAAATTATTTCAAATGCTTCTACACAATCATCATCAAAGACAAATGGGAAATCTTTTTGTAAGAGATTAGTCAGAGGCCGAGAAATTTTTGAGAAGTCCTTAATGAACCTCCTATAAAAACCAGCATGACCAAGGAAACTTCTTATACCTTTGATATCCTTGGGACATGGCATCTTTTCAATAGCATCAACTTTAGCTTTATCAACTTCAATACCTCTTCCAGAAATTTTATGCCCCAAGACAATACCTTCATTAACCATAAAGTGGCACTTTTCCCAATTCAAGACAAGATTAGTTTCTTCACATCTCTGCAAAACTCGATCAAGGATGCTCAAGCAATCATCAAAAGAGGATCCATAAACGAAGAAATCGTCCATGAAAACCTCACAGATAATATAGCCATCATGCATCTTTGAAAGGTAGCAGGTGCATTACATAAACCAAACGGCATACGTCTATAAGAAAAAGTACCGAAAGGGCAAGTAAAAGTGGTCTTAGCTTGATCAACAGCTGACACAGGTATTTGAGAGAAACCAGAAAAACCATCTAGAAAGCAAAAATGTGTTTGTTTGGATAACCTTTCTAGCATTTGATCAATGAATGGCAAGGGGTAATGATCTTTTTAGTAGCTTTATTTAATTTGCGGAAATCAATTACCATCCTATACCCAGTAATAATTCTTTGCGAATCAATTCATCTTTATCATTAGGAACCACAATAATACCTCCTTTCTTAGGGACACAATGGACAGGGCTTACCCACTGACTATCAACAACGGGATAAATTATACCTGCCTCAAGGAGCTTTAATATTTCCTTTCTTACCACTTCTTTCATCTTAGAATTCAGCCGTCGTTGGTGATCAATAACTTTTTTGGCATCTTTCTCCAAATTTATTTTATGTTGACATAGAGTGGGACTAATGCCCTTAAGATCATCCAGAGTATATCCAATAGCAGCATGGTGCTTCTTCAGAGTTTTCAATAATTTTTCTTCCTCCTTCTCTGAAAGGTTAGCACTAATAATAACATGATATATCTTCTTTTCATCAAGATAAGCATATTTAAGAGTATCAGGCAATGGTTTAAGCTCGAACACAAGATCACCCATGGGTGGAGGAGGATCCCCTAGGATTTCAACAGGCAAGTTGTGTTTCAGAATAGGTCCCTGTTTAAAGAACACTTCATCTTTTTCCCTTCTTTCATTCATAAACATATCATTTTCATGGTCTAGCAAATATTGTTCTAAAGGATCACTAGGAGGTACGACAATAGAAGCAAGACCAATAATTTCATCTTTACTAGGCAATTCCTCTTCACGGTGTTGTCTACGAAATTTAGAAAAGTTAAACTCATGAGACATACCACCTAGACCAATGGTAACAACATCCTTTTCGCAGTCTATCTTAGCATTAACAGTGTTTAAGAAGGGTCTACCCAATATAATGGGACAAAAACTATCTTGTGGGGAACCAAGAACAAGAAAATCAGCAGGATATTTAGTTTTCCCACACAAGACTTCAACATCTCTAACAATCACAATTGGCAAAATAGTATCTCTATTGGCAAGTTTAATTGTGACATCTATTTCTTCTAACTCAGTAGGTGCAATATCATGCATAATTTCTTTGTATAAATCAATAGGTATTGCACTAGCACTAGCACCCATGTCACATAAGCCATGATAATGATGATCTCCTATTTTAACCGAAATAACAGGTATGCCTACCACATGTCTATGTTTATCTTTAGCACAAGGTTTAGCAATTCTAGTAGTTTCATCACAGAAATAAATAACATGCCCATCAGTATTATGAGCCAAGAGATCTTTAACAATAGCAATATTAGGTTCAACTTTAACTTGCTCAGGAGATGCATAGGTTCTAATATTGCTTTTACGAACCACAGTTGAAGGTTTAGCATGATCCTTTATTCTAACAGGAAAAGGTGGTTTCTCAACATAAGCAGTAGGAACAATAGGATCATTATAAGTGATAGTATTTTCTTCAACTTTAATAGGTGCAACTACTTTTACTTCTATGGGAGCATGATATTTAAACCACTTCTCCTTAGGGAGATCAACGTGGGCAGCAAAAGATTCACAAAAAGAAGCTACTATCTCAGAGTCAAGTCCATATTTAGTGCTAAATTTACGGAAAACATCGGTATCCATAAAAGATTTAACACAATCAAACTTAGGTGTTATACCTGACTCCTTACCTTCGTCGAGGTCCCAATCTTCAGAGTTGCGTTTAATTATTTCCAATAAATCGCATTTGAATTCAATAGTCTTCATCATAAAAGACCAAGTACAAGAAGTATCGAGCATGGTGCGATTGTTGTCAGAAAGCCGAGCATAAATTTTTTGAATAATCATTTCTCTTGAGAGCTCATGATTGGGGCATGAATATAACATTGACTTAAGCCTCCCCCATGCTTGAGTGATGCTTTCTCCTTCACGAGGCCAAAAATTATATATATAATTATGATCACGATGAACAAGATGCATAGGATAAAACTTCTGATGAAATTCCAATTTCAATCGTTTGTAGTTCCATGATCCCATATCATCACATAGCCTATACCATGTCAATGCATCTCCCTTCAAAGATAAAGGGAAGACCTTATTCTTGATAACATCGTCGGCCATACCTGCAAGCTTAAATAATCCACAAACTTCATCCACATAGATTAGGTGCTCATCAGGATGTAATGTTCCATCTCCTGCAAAAGGATTAGCTAGCAGTTTTTCTATCATACCCGAAGGAATTTCAAAGTAGACATTTTCATTTTCAATAGGTTCAGTAGGTTGAGGAGAAACTCTTTGCTCTATTGGTCGGGGTGAAGATACCCTGAACAAGCCCCTCAGAGGATTACTTTCCATAGTAACAAGTGACAATAAATTTCAGCACACTATATAAATTTTTCCTTACCAAATTCCACCTACCAAAGGCGCTTCACTCCCTGGCAACGGTGCCAGAAAAGAGTCTTGATGACCCACAAGTATAGGGGATCTATCGTAGTCCTTTCGATAAGTAAGTGTGTCGAACCCAACGAGGAGCAGAAGGAAATGATAAGCGGTTTTCAGCAAGGTATTCTCTGCAAGCACTGAAATTATAGGTAACAGATATTTTGTGATAAGATAATTTGTAATGAGCAACAAGTAACAAAAGTAAATAAATTCAGCAAGGTGTCCCAATACTTTTTTTAGCAAAGGACAAGCCTGAACAAACTCTTATATAGAGAAAAGCACTCCCGAGGACACATGGGAATTATCGTCAAGCTAATTTTCATCACGTTCATATGATTCGCGTTCGGTACTTTGATAATTTGATATGTGGGTGGTCCGGTGCTTGGGTGCTGTCCTTATTTGGACAAGCATCCCACTTATGATTAACTCCTATTGCAAGCATCTGCAACTACAAAAGAAGTATTAGGGTAAACCTAACCATAGCATGAAACATATGGATCCAAATCAGCCCCTTACGAAGCAACGCATAAACTAGGGTTTAAGATTCTATCACTCTAGCAACCCATCATATACTTATTACTTCCCAATGCCTTCCTCTAGGCCCAAATAATGGTGAAGTGTCATGTAGTCGACGTTCACATGACACCACTAGAGGAGAGACAACATACATCTCATCAAAATATCGAACGGATACCAAATTCACATGACTACTAATAGCAAGACTTCTCCCATGTCCTCAGGAACAAACGTAATTACTCACAAAGCATATTCATGTTCATAATCAGAGGAGTATTAATATGCATAAGGATCTGAACATATGATCTTCCACCAAATAAACCAACTAGCATCAACTACAAGAAGTAATCAACACTACTAGCAACCTACAAGTACCAATCTCAGACTTAGAGACAAGAATTGGATACAAGAGATGAACTAGGGTTTGAGAGGAGATGGTGCTGGTGAAGATGTTGATGGAGATTTGCCCCCTCCCGATGAGAGGAGCATTGGTGATGACGATGGCGATGATTTCCCCCTCCCGAAGGGAAGTGTCCCCGGCAGAACAGCTCCGCCAGAGCCCTAGATTGGTTCCGCCAAGGTTCCGCCTCGTGGCGGCGGAGTCTCGTCCCGAAAGCTTGCTTATGATTCTTCTTCGGACGAAAGACTTCATATAGCAGAAGATGGGCACCGGAAGGCCACCAGGGGGCCCACGAGGCAGGGGCGCGCCCATGGGGTAGGGCGCGCCCCCACCCTCGTGCCCAGGGTGTGGGCCCCCTTTGGTATTTTGTTCGCTCAGTATTTTTTATTATTTCCAAAAATAACTTCCGTGGAGTTTTAGGACTTTTGGAGTTGTGCAGAATAGGTCTCTAATATTTGCTCCTTTTCCAGCCCAGAATTCCAGCTGCCGGCATTCTCCCTCTTCATGTAAACCTTGTAAAATAAGATTGATTAGGCATAAGTATTGTGACATAATGTGTAATAACAGCCCATAATGCAATAAATATCGATATAAAAGCATGATGCAAAATTGACGTATCAGTTACCTTGACAACCAAGCCAGAATTATGTAAGAAGGTGCTTTTTGCACTGTTATTGGAGAGATACTGATGCACGGCAGCAAGAGGTGACATTGTACATGTGGTAGCCTCCTCAACTTCAGGTGGTTATGGCTGTTCAATCATTTGCTCCATAGCTTGTTGAAGGTTTGAACTTGTAGATTAGTGTACCAGATAAGTTACTAATGAGACAAAAACAAACAAAGTAGGTTTCACGTTTATACATAACTTATTTGGTGAACTACTATAATACATTAGCATGTATTGTAGTGCTAACTACATAATAAAATCACTTTCGAAACATATGTCCATGTAGCATGCCTACTGTATTGTCTATTTCCTCACATTCGTTGACATCTAAGGATAAAGAGACATGGTTTAAAGTAGGATGAACATAGTATGACATCATTCATATCATGGGCAAACAAATATAAAACAAACAGGCTATTATATCATTGTGTGCGCACGTGAACATCACAACTAGATTATAGATCAAGACCAAAAGAATATCCTTCATCTCTTTTAAACCATGTAAGGTGAAATGATACGTTAATACAACTGTGTATATAAGTGGACAGAGTAACTGACATTGGCTGCAAACCAAGCAGTTAAATGAACACATCATAGTACCAATCAGTTCAAAGGCAGGAGGAGTAAGGACTTACAAAAGCGGCTTGAACTGGTGTGCTCATGCCCTTCATCTTACTGGTGTGGCAATCCTTGAAGATTTGCACTGCATACGGTTCAGGTTCTTTTTGGTCCGCACGGGTTTTCCTCTATATTTGGAACAAGTCAATATAGATACGATAATATGGCACAGAAAAAAGAAGGAACTAGCAGCTATTTACAAGAACCTCCCAGTGTGCAATATAGCTACGAGATCCTGTTATCTGTTGGAATTTCACTTTAGAACGGTTTGTCATGTTCTTCAAACAGTTAGCCTAGAAGAAGATACACTTGTAAGGCACATACATAAATACAAGTTCAATATGTGGTCTGATCAAATACATATACCCTACCTGATACTTTGGATCAGACCAGTGTTTAACAAGGTTTGTCCAGTCTTCATCTATAATATATTCCACTGGAGATGTTTGGGCGATTTCATTGTTAGCCTTGCCTTCAAAGTGAGATTTTCTAAGGTGGTACCGATATTGTCGCAGAGCAGACTGAAAAACATGCGTGCATGCTTGTTTAGTTGCATCATCTTTCGGATCCAACTTGTACCTCATCTATTGAAAAAAGAATGTGATTCTTATTAGGAGGAAGCTAGAAAGTATGGCATAGAGCAAGACAATATTACAAATTGCGATGAATGACATTACTTATGGATAAATGGTTAAGGAAGGTGTTGAACTGGGTATTGTCTTTCTCATTCCTGTACTGGATCCACGTTGGGAGGATATGTGCATGACACCTAACGGCAAGGGCTACCTCTGATACTAACTTGGTTGACTCTGTAGCATCACGTGATATTTTTAAACCTGCCTCAAAATGGATCTCCATTCTTCCTCCTTTAGATTTTGTTAATCTGTCAAGCATTATCCCTGATGTCTGTTTCCGCTTGCGCCGTGGTGCTAGTTCGGCAACGAATATGGAAAGTGTTAGTGCACATCAAACTATAAGAGTACATATAAGGAGCATGCAACTTGACTCGGTCAGGTACCGTCTTGGTGTTGATGCTGATGAGGTTCATCTGATCTTGCCAAGTCCTGTTGTGTTAGCAGTGCTTCGGAAGTAGTGTTAAGTGTGAAGGCATCTTGGGAACTGGCCAGTTCCGGAGCAAACGAACGAGTAACTAGTTGAGATGCTAGTACAGTTGAAGAGGATGCTGCAGCTGGTGGAGCAGGTGATACTGTGTTTGTAGATTTAGCCGGTGGACTTGGACCTTCTACTACACTATAAGTACCAGCAAAATCTTGAGGGCAGATCCTTTTCTGTTTCACCCGACGAGTAACACCATTCCCTACTATGTTCTTTTCCTTGATCTTTTTTGACTTTGCCATGTCAAGCCGTACCCACAACACAAAAGAATAAAATCGCTCTTCAGAACTCATTGATGCATGATATAGACAAGCAATACTTTGATGTAAGACAACCGTATGAGGATGGATTATGTAAGAAAAATAGGATGACATGACATATTCACAACTACGATGTGTAAACTAAGCAGAAGGATTTTCAATAAAATAGAAGTAATGCAAGCTAGACACCATATGAAAGATGCAACCAATATCACTCTGCCTAGTTAAAAGTGTCTTGTCATAAGTGGCATTTTGAAAATTAGAAGCAGTACAACGTAGAAATCAATGCAAGATGCAACCACTATCAAACTGCCATGTTAAAAGCGTCCAATCATGAGTGACTGATGCGGGATACACAACAATAGTACTTTGATGTAAGAACATGGTATGATTGATAGATGCAGTGTATTCTAGACACAGAAAGGCATGTCATATGCACATGTATAACGTATAAACTCAGCAGGTGGAATTTAATTAAAATAGAAGAAATACAGGCTAGACAACATATGCAACATGAAACCAATTATCACACTGTCAACTTAGAGCAAGCACCAACGATGGTGGAGTACGGGAGATGAACTCATCATGTAGACTTGGGACTTCAAGTTCATTAGTATTAGCAGTGGCAAATCTAGAGAGTCTCTATTTGCGTTGGTCCGGAGGACCACCAACATCCCCTAACTTACTCTTTCCTTCCTATTTTTTGATATTGCCTTATAAAGTCAAAACCAAAATAAGATGAATAAAATTAGCTCTGCATAACTGTGGATGCATGATACAGACGAACACTACTTTGATGTAAGGCAAGCGCAGGATAGGAGGATGAAATACATACAAAAAAAGATAGCATTGCATATTCAGACGTACGATAGGAGGATGGAATATGTATGAAAAATAGTAAGCAGAAGGCATTTCAACATAATTAGAAGAAATGAAAGCTAGGCACCATATGAACATGCAACCAATATCACTCTATCAGGTAAAATGTGTCTCGTCGTAAGTGCCATTTCAAGAAATTAGAAGTAGTACAAGCTAGAAGACAATGCAAGATGCAACCTACATCACACTCCCAAGTTAAATGTGTCTTATGGGTAACTGATCGTTGCAGGTATAAGTTGTAAGCTACGTAAATGCAATTCAACAAAATCAAAAGCAATACAAACTAGACATCATGTGGAACACGCAACCACATATAACAGTTCCAAGTTAGAGCAAGTACCTGTGATGGTGGAGTAGGGTAGATTGATACGTCTCCGTCGTATCTATAATTTTTGATTGTTTCATGCCAATATTATACCACTTTCACATACTTTTGGCAACTTTTTATATGATTTATTGGACTAACCTATTGATCCAGTTCCTAGTGCTAGTTCATGTTTCCTGCATGTTTTTTGTATCACGGAGTGTCCATATCAAGCGAAGTCCAAATGCAATAAAATTTCATGGAGAATTATTTTGGAATATTTGTGATTTTGGGGAGTTGGAATCACCGCAAACGAAGGCCCACACAGCCCACAAGACACCAGGGCGCGCCAGAGGCCTCTGGCGCGCGGTGATGGGTTGTGCCCTCCTTGAACCTCGGTTGGGGCTCTACTTCGGGCGCAAGGAAGCTTATATCCAGAAAAAAAATCATGTTAAAATCTCAGCGCAATCGGAGTTATGGATCTCCGGGAAGATAAGAAACGGTTTTCAGTCAGATCTGGGGAACGTGAAACATAAGAGAATAGAGAGGGAGATCCAATCTCGAAGAGGCTCCCGCCCATCCGCCTCCATGGAGACCAAGGACCAAAGGGGGAACTCTCCTCCCCATCTAGGGGGGAGGCCAAGGATGAAGAAGAAGTAGGGGGCTCTCTCCCCCTCGCTTCCAGTGGCGCCGGAGTGCCACCGGGGCAACGATCGGGATGGCGATCTACATCAACAACATTGCTACCGTCAACACCAACTTTCTCCCCCTCGATGCAGTGGTGTAACACCTCTTCCCCCCGCTGTAATCTATACTTAAACATGGTGCTCAACTCCATATATTATTTCCCAATGATCTATGGTTATCCTATGATGTTTGAGTAGCACTACTGCAGGATGCTGCTAAAGCGACACTACGATCAGAGACCCTTTGACGAAACTGAGTGTGATGCCATAATCGCAAACGGTGGTGTAAGAAACAGTCAAAAAAGGTGCAAAACATTTGCGATGGAGGATGCATCAAACACGGTTCAGATTTTAGTTGCGTGTGCGATGCTGGGCATACGACTCAGCTCAATTAATCATTTGCGATGAGGAGGGACAAAAGAAGCGGGCAGCCAGATGAAGGTGTGTGCGATGTATAGTATGCGGTTCACTCGGATGAACTGTTTGTGATTAGGCAACACAAAAAATGGTCAGCCAGATCAAAGGTGTGTGCGATATACGACATGCGGTTCACTCGGATGAACTGTTTGCGTTGAGACATGAGAACAGAAACAGTTCAAATGAACAAGATGTGTGTGATATGAGGCAAACATGTCTTAATCGGGAACGTGTGCAAAGACCGATAACAACACAGACGATTACTACTAACAAGCGGTGTGTGTTGTGAGCAAACAATTGGTGGTATACAATTGTGAGTGATTGATGAAAACATCACCGATGGGTTCCATTGTTTAGTCCGTGTGCTATGTGATTTTCTTTGTCCACGCAACATCTACGCTCTGTCTACAAAGCATCAACATATATACTTAAAAAGAAAGCATTGCATAACCAAATTAAGCATACAATTACACAAGTGACTACACACATAACATTTCCACACACCAAAGAAAGCAATTACATGCATACTAAAGTAGGAGAAACGAGGATCTAATCATCTACTTATTGTTGCGACGACGCTTGCCATTTCTCTGCTTCCGGCTGGAACCCTGGCCGTTTTGGGGAAGGAGGCACTTCCTCATGTCAATGATCCACACGTACATGTTGTAGCTCATGCACACCTCCTTGGCCACGTACACGACGTGAGCTTTGTAGAGTTTCTCCATCCAGGCCGAGTGCCAGGCACGCTTGTCCTTGTTGCATGAATCCTTCATTTCTCTATAGTAGGGGTCAATGATGGCCTCGGAGAGGTGAACCATTGAGTCCTTCTCATGCTCCTTGCTACCCCAGATCTTGTATTGGCCCTGGATGTCGACAAGATTCTGGCAGGCGATGCCTGAATTCTCGAGCGCCTTTACATCGTTGGTGATGTCCACCGTAGCGAACATGTAGTGGGGATTGTTGACAAACCTGGCGAAACGCTCGCAAGGCTTTGTGGCCAGGCAGTAGTGGTAGACGAGGACGTGGTGGCGCACGCACATCTGGGCGATGGCGACCTTGGGACGAGACCCGACACGATCGCAGGTATACTCGAGGTCGAACCCGACCACCTTGTACTTATCCTCGGCAACCAACAACTCCATGATGTGGATGGAGTGCTCCACCTAGACCGGGTTGTTGTTGTACACCACCGAGAGGTCCATGAACCTTCTGTGGGTGTCCACCACGGCACGCATGGTGAACCGCTGCTCGTCGTCGCCAGCCGCTCGGAGCGCCATTGGAGCCGCGTAGGATACCCTCTAAGAATTTCTCGTGATGGGTGTGCTTATTGCAGTGGTGGGGCATGGTTGAAAGGTTCAAGAGACACAAGGGTAGGTTAAATGGCTGCTGTAATAAATGGGGGCCGGCCGGCCTGTAATCATCACGTCTTGTCACGACGTTCATAGCGAAGGATTCCAGTGCATGCTTGACAACACCGCACCACACGTGTGGGCTCGAAGAGACGCCAAATGTATCGTCGGTGAGCCTGTTCCCGCGCTACCGTGCTATTTACCACGCAAGCTTCCCGCCCAGCTAGTTTGGCCATGCGTCGGCTAGAAGAGGGACAAATTGTGGGTGTTTATTGGAAAAAAGCTTTGTAAAAATGAAGTGTGTGGAATGACTTTGGTCATAAGTTTACCCTTGGGTGATGAGGTCAAAGTTACACAGAAGGGTGATGATGGACACTTGTCGGGGGAAATCGGCCTCCACGAGCACCTATGGGGACGGAGCCCCTTTTCGGTTCGGCAGGGGGCGGAGGTTGCACAAAGAGCAGATCGAGGCGACACACACACAACGATTTTACCCAGCTTCGGGCCGCACGGATGTGTAAAACCCTACTGCTGCTTGTCTGGTTGATTCGAGTTCTTGCTCTGGAGCGCAAGAAGCTACAGTAAGTCGGAGCTGGACGTAGACGAGGGTCTACCGGGTTTTTCCCTTCGGGCCCCCCCCTACGTGCGCATGGGCCTCCTTTTATATGCTAAGGGGTTTCCCACAGGTAGCGACGCAGGTGAGGGTAAAAATGGCAAGGAACTGTGCGAACAGTGGCCGCACAGTGCTATCGCACCTAACTCTGACGGCGGGGGACAAAGGCATTAAATGCCCGTCTGGATCGCCCGAACAGTACCGAGGCGGACCGTTGGGGGCGCCTCCGCTTGCCACGGGGGCGACTCTGCCAACGTCGCATGCCACCGCGCGCCTCAGGTTGCGCGGCGCCCCGCCACGTGCCTCTGGGGAAGCTCCAGAGTGACGCGTGGTCAGGTGAGCTGGAGCGCGGGCCTGAGGTGGTGGTTTGCCGCGGCAAGTGGCTTGCCGCGGTGGTTGTCTTGCCGCACCTGAAAGCTTGCCGTTCGTCAGGCCTTGCCGGGGCGCGCGGCGCGCCGCGGCGGGCTTTTCTTGGGGTGCCTTGGCTTGGCCGTCCCGGCGAGCTCCTCCCGCCGGGGCCTTGGTGATTCGGCTTAGTCGTCCCGGCAAGCTCCTCTTGCCGGGGCCTTGTCGCCTTGGCCCGGCAAGCTCCTCTTGCCGGACCTCGCCTCCTTGGCCCGGCAAGCTCCTCTTGCCGGGGCCTGGTCTTCTAGGCTCGATCACTTGGCCTTCGTCCGACCCAGAAAGGGCCGTGGAGACTCTTGTCACTCCCCTGGCAAGCACTGCCGCGGGACGCTACTACTGCCCGTGCACAAGTTTGGAGTACTAAGGTACCCCTACTTTAGTACACCGACAGCAGCCCCCGGGTCTGGGCCATACACGGTGCCGAGCGTTGTTGGGCCAGGCCCTAACAGTGCACGGGCACGCGTGGCCTGGGTTGCGCTGCTCCTTAACTCCGTGCCCGTCGCGCCCTCCCCAAGTGGCGCGCGCTTATCGCGGCGTCGTGGGGGGCGAGGCGTGCGAGGCGTGCGTGACGTGGGTGGCGTTCGCGGGGCTTGAGGCCCGCAGGCATGCGTCACGTCCGACACGATTCCTTTATTTGGAAAGGTGAAACGTCCGCCTCCACTTTCAAGTGGGGGGGAGACGTGGAGGCGCGGCTTGGTGAACGAACGGGGTCGAGGCGCAGCTTTCGGGGCACCCGCCCCCACGATCACGGGGTGGGGAGAGGTCGTCTCATCTGTCGCCTCGGCCGTGCTCGCCCGCCACGCGTCCTCCATGCGCTTGGGGTTGCGGTGGTGGAGGCAGGAAATCGGGCCGACGCGGGTCGAAGTAGAGGGTCGGCCCCGTCGCCTACCCTTCCTCTGCTTTGATTGGTTGTGCGGGGCGGCCGAGCCCCCACTCCGCTCCTTTATAAGGAGCGGAAGGGGGTGATGAGGGTCCGCACTCCTTTCTTCTTTCTTCTCTTAGATCCCTGGTCCCCTCTCCCCAACTTTCATGGAGAAAGGGAACCCTGGTCCTTCTTCGGTGGCGGCAAGGGTTGCCGGCAGGCAGCGCGCCCCTCCTCCCCTTGCACCCGTGGTGACGGAGCCAACCATAAGGGGAAGGGGGAGGGGGCGAGGTCGTGGACGAGGTCGTGGACGGGGCCGAGGCGCTCGAGGCGGGCGGGGCGGCGCGCCGGCCTCGCCTCCGCCGGCGGCTCCGTTTCTCCCGGCGGTTCATCTCGGGGACGACCCCTGCGAGTTCATCATCAGGCTGCGCCGGGCGCCTCGCCGTCGCCTCCGCCTCCCGGCTCCCTTCATGGACGTCTTGGAAGCGGAGCAACGCGAGACGCTAAGACTGCGCATGAGGGGCTACGGGATCAGTGGTACGCGAGTCCACGTCGAATCCCGAGCCCCCGGCGTGATGTATCTTGGCCGAGGGTGGAAGTCGTTCGCCCGGATCCACAGCTTGATGGAGGGGTTCACCCTCCATTTTAAGCTGATGGAGGGTGATCTCCTCTCCGTCAAGGTCTTCGGGGACCTCGGCACCCGGGCCCGGTGCTGCGTGGATAGCTCCTCCGACAGCGAAGGCTCCTCCTCGAGCGAGAGTGACGAGGAGGGGAGAGACAGCGACGACGAGGGGAGCGGTCGCCGGGATGACGGGTCCGACTAGGTGCCGGTCGCAGCTCCGCGTGGCACCGGCGACCCCCATCGTCCGCGTCGCTGGCGCCGTGAACTCCCCGGGGTCGTCTCCTTGGGCGGCTGGCATAGGGAGGCTGCGGAAGAGGAAGAGGGCGGGCGGCAAGGCCGCTGCCTCGTCTTCCAGCTTCGCCTCAGACGCCGTCACCACCCCTGCTCGCGGCGACGACCACTGGGGTCTTCTCTCCAGCCCGGCAAGCTCCTCTTGCCGGGGCTTCGTCTTCTCGGGCGGCCGGAGTGGCGAGGCTGCGGAAGAGGCCGGCGGCAAGGCCGTCAACTCGGAGTACGAGGGCTAGATGCCCTCGTCAGCGTGTTGACGTCCCGCAGCCTCCTTTTCGAGCTCCGCTTCCGGCGTCGCCATCTCCATCCGGCCTCCGGAGCCCCCGGGCGGAGCCCCGGATGCTCTCTTGGCGTCTTCTGCCACCCGTAGCTCGTCTAGGCGCCCCTTTTGCCCTTCTCGCCTCCTTGCCCTACCTCCTGAGGAGAGAGACAAGAAAGGGATCACGGGCACCTTATCTCTTTTTATCTTGTAAGCCCTCGGGCCTTAATTGTGTTTAAATCTTGTAATCCCATCTTTCATGTTTTTCATTCTCTCTGAGCTGTACCTGAGTAGAATGTTTTTAATGAAAAGGGAGTGTTTGCCGAACCATTTGTCTCGCGGGTACATCCCGCGGCAAGGAGCGAACCCTTTGCATCGTTAAGATAGACACTTCCCCGCCCGGTAACGGACCCTGCCGTCTCCCCGCACCCCTTGGCCCTCCTCACGCTCTTGGCGGAGGGAGGGAGAAGGCGGGTTCTGGCCCTTCGCTTCCTCCTCTTGCCGCCGCGGCTACTATCAGAAGCGGGCCCCGGGAACGCGCTCCGGGGTTTGTCGCTTAAGAGAGCACGGCAGCATTTAGGAGGAAGCAAGGTTTTCGCATTCCGCAGCTCACGAGAGAATGCATGATAAGGGATGTAAAGACTTATCTGAGATTGCAACCCCCGGCAACTCTGGCTTGCTGGGGCGCGGGTGCTGGCTCGCCCTTCTCCCCTTCTTCGTCCTTGAGCGGCTCGGCAAGGGTATGCAATTCCTGCGAGCCAAAGGGGAAGGGCAGGAAAAAGACGCGGACTCGATCTCTAAGTTAGGGGTTAGCGACTGTTAGGCACTACCAACCCTAACCAAGGACGAGACTCGACTCAGCATGCATGCTAAAACTTGGGGGCGCCAGCGCTTCATTATCTGCTGCCAGGGTCTGCGCCTAGCTTTGTACAAAGGATTACATGCAACTGCGGCAAGACTTTGCACAAAGAGTTGGTTGCTGGACGGGGTCCGACAACCGCGCCTTACGGGTAAAACTTGCGAAGATGCTCAATGTTCCAGGAATTGCTCACCGGAGTACCATCTTCGGTCTCGAGGCGAACGGCGCCGGGCCTCGTGACTCGTTTCACCCGGTAAGGGCCTTCCCACTTTGGCGTCAACTTGTTGTGTATCTTGGCCGACTGAACGCGCCGAAGAACAAGGTCGCCTTCCTCGAGGCTCCTGGCTTTAACTTTGCGGCTATGATAGCAACGCAGAGCTTGCTGGTAGCGAGCGGATCACACAGCAGCCTGGAGACGATCCTCCTCGAGGAGCAGTGCGTCATCTTCACGCGACCGCTCTTGCTCAAGCTCATCATAAGCGAGCACTCGAGGTGACCCGTATACGAGTTCCGTGGGGGTAACTGCTTCTGCTCCATAGACTAGAGCAAATGGTGTCTGGCCGGTGGCTCGATTTGGCGTCGTTCTGACCGACCAAAGAACCGCCGGCAGCTCCTCGATCCAGTTCCGTCCGCGCTTGAGCAGCCTGTCAAAACTTCTGGTCTTGAGCCCGCGCAGTACCTCGGCGTTGGCCCTTTCCGCTTGACCGTTGCTCCGGGGATGAGCAATAGAAGCGAAGCAGACCTTGGTGCCGAG
This sequence comes from Aegilops umbellulata, assembly GCA_032464435.1. Lineage (NCBI taxonomy): Eukaryota > Viridiplantae > Streptophyta > Magnoliopsida > Poales > Poaceae > Aegilops > Aegilops umbellulata. The sequence continues at coordinate 148,945,659 of CP136058.1, read as the reverse complement.
GCCTTGGGTGTACTGCATGAAAGCGTGGCTTGTGAACTGCGTACCGTTGTCGGTGATGATACTGTTGGGGACCCCGAAGCGGCAAACAATCGACCTGAATAATTTGATCGCGGACTGGGCTGTCACCTTCCTCACCGGTTCCACTTCTGGCCACTTTGTGAACTTGTTGATGGCAACGAACAAGTACTCAAAGCCCCCGACGGCTCGGGGGAAGGGGCCGAGGATATCGAGCCCCCAGACCGAGAAGGGCCAGGACAAAGGGATCGTCTGGAGAGCTTGAGCTGGCTGGTGTATCTTCTTGGAATGGAACTGGCACGCTTCACACTTGGTTACTTGTGCAGTTGCATCCTGGAGGGCTGTTGGCCAGAAGAAACCTTGCCGGAACGCTTTGCCGGCAAGTGCTCTGGCGCCAATGTGGTGTCCACATATGCCTCCGTGTATCTCCGCCAACAGCTCCTGTCCATCTTTCCGGTGAATGCACTTCAATTTCACCCCATTGCGTCCTCTTCTGTACAGTGCACCGTTGACAAACTGGTACATACTGGACTGCCGGGCTACTCTTTCCGCTTCTTCTTGTTCTTCGGGAAGTTCTCCTGTCTGGAGGAAACGGACGATCTGCAGTGCCCACGTCGGATCCTGTGGCTCGACGACGAGGACTAAAGGCATGTCGGCGGCTGCGGGAACATCATCTTCTACGGCGAGGACTTGGGGCTCAGCCGGAGCTTGACGTTCCCCGGCAAGCTTGCCGGGGCATGGCTTGCCGGGAGCGCCTGCTTCGTCGGGACAAACCCTGGGGCTTGCCAGAGCGGGCAGCTCCTCAGCACTCTTGGCGTCGATCTTGGGGACTCTCTTGGCGATGGCTTCGGGAAGCTCTGCCGGGAGATAGTCACCGGAGACCGATTTTCTCTTCTTGCTTGGCCCAGTCGAGGGTGTCACGGATGGCTGAGTCAGCTTGGGCACAAAAGTCCCTGGTTCCACAGGTAGCTTTAGTGCGGCGCATTTTGACAGGCCGTCGGCGATGTCGTTCTCTGCTCTTGGAACGTATTCCATTTGCAGGCCGTCAAAGTGCTCTTTCAGCTTCCTCACTTCATCAACGTAAGCCTCCATCAACGGGCACTGGTAATCCTTGTTCACTTGGCGGACGACGAGCCGCGAGTCACCCCTGACAATGAGCTTCTTGATCCCAAGTTCCGCCGTGATCCTGAGACCGGCGAGCAAACCTTCATACTCTGCCGTATTGTTGGTTGCTTGCTCCTTGGGAAAGTGCATCTGGACGATGTACTTGAGGTGCTCTCCGGTGGGTGCGATGAGCAGCACGCCGGCACCGGCGCCTTCCAGCGAAAAGGCACCATCAAAGTACATCAGCCACTCTTTGGTTGCTTCCTTGCCGGGGATGCTCATCTCTGGAATTTCTTCGTCCGGTGTCGGCGTCCACTCTGCTATGAACTCTGCCAATGCTCTGCTCTGGATGGTCGATGTGCTCTCGAACTTGAGGCCAAAGCTTGACAGTTCTAGTGCCCACTCGACAATCCTGCCTGTTGCTTCGGGATTCTGCAGTATCCTCTTAAGCGGAAAGCGAGTGACCACTGTGATCTCGTGTGCTTGGAAGTAATGGCGCAGCTTCCTCGAGGCCATGAGGAGGCCGAAGAGCAATTTCTGCACACCAGAGTACCTCGACCTAGCCCCCTGCAGGAGGGAACTAACGAAGTAAACTGGGCGCTGCACCATCCTCTTCTTCTGCACTTCCCCTTGCGCTTGCGCGGATTCGCCTTTGCCGGGGCCAGAGCTTGTCGGGGAAGCCCCCTGCTTGTCGCCGGACGCGCTTGCCGTGGTTGCTGGCTCGTCATCAACTTCCCTCTCCGCTACTAACGCAGCACTAACCACTTGATTGGTTGCCGCTAGGTAGAGCAGCAACTTCTCTTGCGGTCTAGGCGCGACAAGTATAGGAGCGGAGGACAGGTATTTCTTCAAGTCTTGCAGCGCAGCCTCCGCTTCCGGAGTCCATTTTACTGGACCTGCCTTTTTCAAGATTTTGAAAAACGGCAGGGCGCGTTCCGCAGACCTGGAAATAAACCTGCTGAGAGTCGCCACGCAGCCGGCAAGTCTTCGCACGTCCTTGACACGCGTTGGTGCTTCAATCTGCTCGATGGCCTTGATCTTGTCGGGGTTGGCTTCGATCCCACGCTGAGACACGAAGAACCCGAGAAGCTTGCCGGAGGGGACTCCGAACACGCACTTCTCGGGGTTGAGCTTGAGGCTGATCTTGCGCAAGTTCGCAAAGGTCTCTTCCAAGTCTTGAACCAAGGTTGCCTTGTCTCTGCTCTTGACCACAATGTCGTCCATGTAGGCCTCCACATTTCTGTGGATCTGTGGCTCGAAAGCAGTGTGGACAACCCTCGCAAACGTCGAGCCTGCGTTCTTCAGTCCAAAAGGCATCCACACAAAACAGTACGTGCCGCATGGAGTGATGAACGCAGTCTTCTCTTCATCTTCTTTGGTCATGAAAATCTGGTGGTACCCGGAGTAGGCGTCGAGGAATGAAAGCAGGCCACATCCGACCGTGGAGTCAACAATCTGGTCGATGCGCGGCAAGGGAAATGGATCTTTAGGGCAAGCTCTGTTGACATCGGTGAAATCGATGCAAAGCCTCCACTTCCCGTTTGCTTTGCGCACGACAACAGGATTGGCCAACCACGTCGGATGGAGCACGCCTCTGACGAGGCCTGCCGCTTCCAACTTCCTGATCTCCTCCGCGATAAACTCTTGGCGCTCCACCGCTTGTTTCCTGACTTTTTGCTTGACGGGCCGCGCATGAGGACAGACGGCAAGGTGGTGCTCAATCACTTCCCTGGGAACGTCGGGGATGTCAGATGGTTGCCAGGCAAACACATCGACATTCGCCCGCAGGAAAGCAACGAGCGCGCTTTCCTATTTGGGGTCGAGAGTGGCACTGATGGTGAAGGTACCACCAGTGCCGTCCTCCTTGGCGGGCACCTTCTTGGTCGCTGGTGGAGCAGCCGTCGTCTTCTTGTGTTTACCGGCAGGGCTCGATGGTGCGTCCTCAACGGCAGCGCAGCGCTCCGGAGAGGCGCGCTTGCCGGAGTGGGCGCCAGAGCATTCGCCGGGCTTGGCTTTCTTGCCGGGAGAGCTCGATGGCACGTCCTCGACGGCAGCGCAGCACTCCGAGGAGGCGCGCTCGCCGGAGTGGGCGCCAGAGCACTTGCCGGGCTTGGTCTTCTTGCCGGCGGGGCTCGATGGCACGTCCTCGACGGCAGCGCAGCACTCCGAAGAGGCGCGCTTGCCGGAGTGGGCGCTAGAGCACTTGCCGGGCTTGGTCTTCTTGCCCGCGGGGCTCGATGGCACGTCCTCGACGGCAGCGCAGCACTCCGAAGAGGCGCGCTTGCCGGAGTGGGCGCCAGAGCACTTGCCGGACTTCTTCTTTCCCCCGGAAGCTCCAGCGGCAAGTGGGCCGTGGGCCGTTGCTGCTGTTGCGTCCCGGTATATTTGGTCGGCGCAGATAAGGGCATCCTTCTTGTCGCCGGGGACAGAAATGACGCTTATCGGGCCAGACATCTTGAGCATGTTATACGCGTAGTGAGAGGCCGCCATGAACTTGGCGAGCGCTGGTCGGCCGAGGATCCCGTTGTAAGGCAACGGAAAGTCGGCGACGTCAAAGGTGACCTTCTCAATCCTGAAATTCAGCTCGCTGCCAAATGTTACCGGCAGCGTGATCTTTCCCTTCGGCTTGCTCCTTCCCGGGTTGATTCCTTGGAATGTGCCGGTTTCTTCGAGCTCACTGTCGGGAACTTGGAGTCTCCGGAGAATAGCAGAGGAGATCAGATTCAAGCCGGCCCCGCCGTCAACTAGCATCTTAGTGACCTTGAGGTTGCGGACCGTTGGGGAAACCAACATCGGCAAGCACCCGACCGCGGTTGTGCGATCAGGGTGGTCCTCAATGTCGAAGATGATAGGCGTGCTGGACCATCTCAGGGGTCTGCGTGACTCGACGGGTGGCTCCGCTGCATTGACCTCCCGCACCCACCGTTTAAGCTGGTGGTGGGAAGCATGCAGGGAGGCACCGCCGTCCACACACAAGACCTCAGTGGCTTTCTGAAACTCCTGCTCGCTGGTCTCGGGGTCTTCCATGTCTTCGTCGTCGTCATCGTCTTCGTCCTTGTCGCGTCCCCGGGGAGGTCTGTCTACTTGCCGCTGCTCGTCCTTGCTGCGGCGCTCCCCCGGGCTGGGACGCTTCATGCCGGATCCCCCGCCGCCTGCTTGGGCTCTCTCCTTGTCGCGTCGTGCGTACTCGGCCTTCTGCAGCTCGACGAGTTGCTCGACTTGCTTGCAACTCTGGAGGTCGTGGCCCCTGGTACGGTGGATCTTGCAGTACTTCTTGTCGGTACCGTCCCGCTTATCGGCAGCAGCCACCGCCCGGCAGTTGGCGCACCCGACAACCTCCTTGCCGGGGCCTCCCGCCTGGGCTTTCTTGGCGGAGCCCTCGCTGCCGGACTTCTCGACAACCAGCACCTCTGGGTTTTTCTTCTTTTTGCCGTTCCGCCGCCGGCCTCTCCTTGCCGGTGCGGTACCTTCACTGTCGGATTCTCCTTCTCCAACACTTTCTCTGGGGAGCTTCCTCCCCTCCTCAGCACGTGCACACTTGTCGGCCAGGGCATAAAGCTCGCTGACCTCCTTGATTTTGCACATCGCCATCTCCTCCCGCATCCTGCGGTTGCGCACGTTCTGGTGGAACGCGCTGATCACCACGGCGGGGTGGACGTCTGGGATGTTGTAGTGCACACGGCTGAACCTCTGGATGAACTTGCGCAAAGGCTCCCCCTCCTTCTGAACAAGCAGATGAAGGTCGCTTGCCTGGCCATGGGGTTTGTGGCCGCCCGTGAAGGCGCCAACGAACTGATGGCATAGATCTGGCCAGGAGGAGATGGAGCCGTCCGGCAAGTGCATGAGCCAGGATCTGACGTTGGGCTTGAGTACCAGCGGGAAGTAGTTGGCAAGGATCTTGTCGTCCCGTCCCCCGGCAGCCTGCACCGCAATGGTGTAGATGCTGAGGAACTCCGACGGGTGCGACTTGCCGTCGTACTTCTCGGGCACGTCGAGCTTGAAGTTCTTCGTGCTGGGCCACTGGACTTGCCGCAGCTCGCGGGTGAACGCGGGGCAGCCTACCGAATACGGCAGTTTGCCTGGTTCCCCCGGTGCGTGCATGTTTCCATAGAGCTCAACGCGCTGGTCTGATTGACGCCGCGCCTCTCTTCTGCGCTCGATGCGGGTTCGAGCATCTTCTTCCCTTCGTTCGTGAAGGACTTGGCGTTGGTCGCGGCGAGTTCGCGGGTTCGACGACGCAGTGGAGTCGTTGTCGAGGTGAGCCCGGTGAGTCGGTGACCGCGGCTTCTGGGACGGGGAGTGCACGATGGTCGCACCCCCACCATTCTTGGCGCCATCGGTTCTCGCCTGGGTGACTGGCCGCGGCTGCGACGCGCTGTGCTGCCGTGGAGTGTCGCCGTTGGCGAAACCGATGAGGCTCTGGATGGTTGCCCTCCAGTCGTCGAGCTTGTCCGCCGTCGAAGGGTAGTCTAGGAGTAGCTGAGCTCGCGCGAGAGCTTCCGCTGGGGTGGCGGGCAGAGGCGGCGAACGGCGCGAGGAGCGGGATGTGCTCGAACTCCTAACTATGTTAGAAGGAGCAGCACCCGGTCCAGGCAGCCGCGCGACGCTCGTTCCGGCACGCTGGATCACATGCTGGTCCTGAGCGCCTTGGGACCCACTAGCACGGTCTGGGTCCAGCGAGCGTATGGTACCATGGGAACCATGACGCTGCTGGTTTCGCGCCTCCTGAGAGGGGCGCGGGGCGAGCTCGGACGTCGCGGGACCAAGAACTGGTTCGACGGCGCCCGTTCCTCCGTCGGCGTCCTCCCCACCACCCGTCTGCTCCATGGGCGGTGGGTTCGACGCTGACGGACCGGTCACCTCCGGAGCTTTCTTCTTCAGCGCCATGCCGGCGCAAATAATGAGAGTCTGGCTCGCGTGGACGCCGGATCTGGTTCACACAACCTCGACACACCCCCTACCTGGCGCGCCAAAGATGTCGGGGGAAATCGGCCTCCACGAGCACCTATGGGGACGGAGCCCCTTTTCGTTCGGCGGGGGGCGGAGGTTGCACAAAGAGCAGATCGAGGCGACACACACACAACGATTTTACCCAGCTTCGGGCTGCACGGATGCGTAAAACCCTACTGCTGCTTGTCTGGTTGATTCGAGTTCTTGCTCTGGAGCGCAAGAAGCTACAGTAAGTCGGAGCTGGACGTAGATGAGGGTCTACCGGGTTTTTCCCTTCGGGGTCCCCCCCCCTACGTGCGCATGGGCCTCCTTTTATATGCTAAGGGGTTTCCCACAGGTAGCGATGCAGGTGAGGGTAAAAATGGCAAGGAACTGTGCGAACAGTGGCCGCACAGTGCTATCGCACCTAACTCTGACGGCGGGGGACAAAGGCATTAAATGCCCGTCTGGATCGCCCGAACAGTACCGAGGCGGACCGTTGGGGGCGCCTCCGCTTGCCACGGGGGCGACTCTGCCAACGTCACATGCCACCGCGCGCCTCAGGTTGCGCGGCGCCCCGCCACGTGCCTCTGGGGAAGCTCCAGAGTGACGCATGGTCAGGTGAGCTGGAGCGCAGGCCTGAGGTGGTGGTTTGCCGCGGCAAGTGGCTTGCCGCGGTGGTTGTCTTACCGCACCTGAAAGCTTGCCGCTCGTCAGGCCTTGCCGGGGCGTGCGGCGTGCCGCGGCGGGCTTTTCTTGGGGTGCCTTGGCTTGGCCGTCCCGGCGAGCTCCTCCCGCCGGGGCCTTGGTGCTTCGGCTTAGTCGTCCCGGCAAGCTCCTCTTGCCGGGGCCTTGTCGCCTTGGCCCGGCAAGCTCCTCTTGCCGGACCTCGCCTCCTTGGCCCGGCAAGCTCCTCTTGCCGGGGCCTGGTCTTCTAGGCTCGATCACTTGGCCTTCGTCCGGCCCAGAAAGGGCCGTGGAGACTCTTGTCGCTCCCCTGGCAAGCCCTGCCGCGGGACGCTACTACTGCCCGTGCACAAGTTTTGGGTTCTAAGGTACCCCTACTTTAGTACACCGACAACACTCGAGTGCGATAATTAATTCTCCGCTCTACAGTGCACACGGTGGAAGAAACCAACTATGTGCAATAATGTCGAAGATCGCAGTCGAGTTAATTATACAGATCGTGTGCTGTGAGTTTGACAAGGTAAACTGATTCAAGAATGGTTAATAAAATCTAGACCATTGCATATTAAGGTCAAATTAGTGCTAGCAATATACGAGTCTCCTACGATGCCATTTCAACAATTGTACCACAAAAGCTTGAAATGCTACAAGGTTCAAATTCCATAGTTATATGGATCAAATTCGAAGATTACAAGGTTCAACTGATATTAGAAATGAAATTCAGCTCATTAGCTGCAAACGCTCGCGCTGATCCGCTGAACATGGATATCAGAGAGGTTCAAAGTAATATCACCGCTTCTAAGTCTGGCTTCGAAACCTCATAATTTCTGTAAAGGGGTCAGCCACTGGGAAGTCATGTATGGGGTTGACACGATGACTTCCGATTACTCTGCCATCTGAAGTCCCAAAATGAAATTCAGCATTTTTGGAGCCTACTCCATTCTTCCACAGGCGCCGGCGCTGATCAACAAACCATTCATTTTTGTGAAATAAATGTAGGGCAAGCCTCATTTCCTTCAGCACCCTTGCTCTGAGAACAAAGAACCTGGCGAATATAATCTCCGGTAAGGTCCCTCGGTAGGAGTTCAAAGTAATTTCTAAGAGATGCAGATCTAGGCATTCGATGTGATTGTTATATTGTATCACATTATCCACCACTGGGCCTAATCTTATATGCAAAAGAAGAAAACGTGTTAGTGCCTACATGTAGTTTTGAACAATACTACATGCCTAGCTATTTGGTTTGCAGGATTTGTAAAATGCACTAACATGCCATCTTTGATCTGACATGATTAACATGGGCATTTGATTATATTCTAGAAAATGTATCCTTCTTCACAAGAGGTTGGAGTGGATGAAAAGTTCCCTAAGAAAACTAGTACAAATGAATCCAAAGGAGAAATGCTTATTGATTGTAACCATATGGATCAAGCAACCAATATGGGGGGGACATGTATGTACTGAAATCCTCCAAAAGAATCTTCAGAAATCGTAGTACATTGTCATTGTAAACTTGGAAAAAGGTGTCACAAATTGAACTCCATTATGGTTAACATTTAACAAGAAAGGAACATCACCTCGATATATAGCTTCTCCAGGCACGGAAAGCATCTCAGGAAACTGACAACTTGATCCAGGTCGGGCCCAATAGATTCTAGTGCCAAGACCTTCACTGTGCGTAGTTTTGGGGTCAAGCTTGTCGGAATCATTTCCTAAATGGCAAACAAACAAACATCTTCAAAATTAGAAATAATGTTAATTTGTAGAAGGATAGGTAGAAGGTGGCTGTTGTACCTAAACGGGTGTGGATCCAATAACAAGTTCGGAGTATTTGTCAGACGCGTAGCCCACCACTTTCAATTTCGACGCAGAAATGACATTGATTCTTGTTGAACCTTCTTGATCAACTACAAGTAATCTCTCAAGTGCAGGTGTGTCCTGGATGACCATACAGTGGTACACATTTTGTGATGCCTTCCTGCCGCACCAGCAACACACATAAATAGTCCAGAGAGTCATGGAGGTGATGTGGAAGGTACTCAACCCATTGATCGCCTGAAGACGAAGGTACTTGAGTGCAGTACAGCCATGGAGCAGGCGCTCCATGTTACCCTTTGAGAGGCAGATGACGACGAGCTCGAGGTGCTTCAGTGGTGGTAGGATAAGAGCGGGCGCGTCATTAAGGGGCGGGAAATAGCAGTTCCTGAACTTGGCGACACGCAGCGTGGGCGCGAGGTGGAGTGCGGATGTTGGCAGTGACTGCATATGCCCATCATCAAAAGTGAGCTCCTCGAGCTGATCTATGGCGGGGGATCGGAACCAGTCATCAAGCTTGGCTCGGTCCTTGCTGTTGGAACGGAACTTGCCCATTCTAAGGCCTTTGGTTGGGCCAAGGTGACTGCTGAGGATCTTGGAGAATGCATACAAGGTTTTGCGATAGCCATGGCAGAGCTTGTGGGTATCAATGAGGTCGAGAGGGCTGGAGTTCCATAGGGTGCGCCACCGCCGGGAAAGGAGGGTTGTCCGTGCCCCATATTTGATTGGGAGGAGGGAGATGATGACTCTCAACATATCATCAGGGAGGCTGCTGATTACGTCTAGGCCTGCTGGAGTCGCTTGCGGTTCTAGCTCGCCCCGCCTCCGCTTGTTGGCAGCCCCGCTCTCCACCTCCGGAGTCTCCTTGTTAGCGGCGGTTTCTGATAGAAGTGGGAGTACAGGGAATATTTAGTTAAAACAGGGCAATAGAAAAGTGTATTGGTAACTCGAAGTTATTAGGTAGGAATATAGTAAGAAAAGGGAATAACAATTGGTTGCTTAAATACTACACAATTCATTTGACATTGCTGGGTAAGTCAACATATGCATATAGTTGAAAAGAAAACTTACTTCGAACAAAGTCTGGATGGATGATTTTGTCGGGGAAGTTAGCATATATCTCATGACCAGGCCCTTTTATGTGTCGTGCAATTTTAGTGCCAGCTTTCAGTACATAAAACTTGACAATTTCATTCCAAAATCCAGTGCCAAAATAGGAGTCACCACTTTCATCAAGTCTTACAGTAGCAACGATTGTAAATCCATGGTTTGTGTGAAGTATGACATCCATGGAGCCTTGATCTATGTAAAGGGAAAAATTGTGCACTACATAATCTGTTCCATAGTGAGGGATGTTCTGCAGAAAATGGTAGGATTGTTAAAGAAAATATGGTAACATGCAAATATGGGCCAAAATTGAAAGAACTGTACATCAGTTGAAATCGAAGGACAAAAATCTATAATAAAATAGATAGGGTAAACATAATGTCATGGAAAAATGAGAGTAATCGAAAGAACAATACATCATTAATTTGCCTAATATAGAAAGAAGAGGGGGAAAATCCCCTTTGACGTATATGGTGCATGTGGCACCTTTTATCCAAATATGGCAATATTTAGAATATGTTCAGGAAATTAGGCCATACCTACCGATTTAGGGTGAGATTGAACATACCGCGCGCGTCCTCAAGTTATCTGGTACGGTGAGATGAAATCTCTGGCGGCGGTTGCAAAGTCCTGAAGTGTCGGCGCACTGTACATTCTATGAATGAAAGAAAATCCTCAAATCAGCTCGAATAAAAATGAATTCACGGCAATTTCCGTCGGGTGATTAAAGGAGGCAAATGAACTGGGATAAGAGATGAGATAATATCTCGTTAAATTAGTTACCTTGTCGTCCATGAGAAAGAACCCTCAGTACGGCAGATTCTCCAACCGAGCGGAGCTGGGTCGACCATGAGCAGCTTCGAGAAAGTCGATGGCGATAGGCGGCGGCAAGCGGAAGTGACGAAATGCGGTGGTCTTTGCCGGGAGCCCGGCGGCGGCGGCAGGCGTCGAGCTATGTGTTTACCGCCGCGATAGGCGGTGCCATGGCATATACGCGGAGGAGCTTGTGCATGTGTGAATGGGGAACATACCGGAGGGGCCAAGGGGGTGGCGGGCGGGGTGAGGGTTTTTGTGACGTGGGGATGGTGAGGGTTTTCTTTTTTCTTTTTTGAATTGGGTGGTGAGGGTTTTCTGTCCCACAAATAATTTTAGGGGTGACGGTTTGCTAAAGCGAACCGTGTGACATTGACGCAATAGGAAAAATGAAAGTCATTGCACATAGTTCCAATTATGGGAACCGTGTGTGATTGACGTACTACCTCTGTCCTGGTTTATTGGTCCCCCGTTGTAATTTTTACCAAAATTTGGCGAAATATTTAACATACTCAGACATAGATAATAAGCGTACACGTACATAAGCATAGTTCAACCATAAGTACATAGTTCAACTGTCACTAAGCATACTCAAGCGTACATAGTTTGATCCAGCCCACATCTCATCTCACATGCGGCCGACACGATCCTGAAGCTTCTCCAGGTACTCGGTGTACGCGTCGTGCGCCACCCTGCGAGAATACTTCTGCTTGAAGGAGCCAACGGCCCGTCCTCTTGCATGCGCCAGAACACTTAGATACGTGTCATGAAGCTTCTGGTTGCAAAATGGGCATCCATAGCCGCCGTTCTAGGTCCTAATATGCATGTTATGCATTCCCGCATAAAGCTCCCTCGGGATTTGCCTCTTGTACCTCCTCTGGCCATCTTCATCCTCGCTGTCAACATCGCCAGACAACACCTATACAAATAGTAAAACAAATTTGGCATCAAATCAATGATTACATGCCGTGAAGTAGGATTAGGAATTTATGGCTATTTATTTATACATATCCAGAGATTATGGTTCAATTTTTAAGCACACTCGTCTATGTATAGACCAATCTTGAAGAAAATAATGGCACAATCATATGTAGGTCATTCAAAATCAATTGTCAAGCCCTGGCTAGGAATTATTGGCACGAACACTAATCCTAGTCGGATTACTAGCATAAATCATTTGCACAGATGAAACAACTAATCACTTATCGCCTGTACCATTCAAAGAATCAATACACTACATGGATCTAACGAAACTTACTCCGATTTCATGGATTGGGAGAACATAACCGTAGGATTTCTATTCCAAAAAGGGGGAGGCAAGAATAACCAGACAAACCCTATGACCTATTTGACACATAAATGGGTATAGATGACTAACCAGCTGTCCGTCGTCATCGGAGTCATCGCCGAAGTGGTCGTCGGAGTCATCGCCGGAGTGGTCGTCGGAGTCGTCGCCGGAGTGGTCGTCGGAGTCGGTGTGGAACTCCGCCTCTGGCTGTGGAAGCTCGACGCCGTCAACGACATGAGGGTGTAGCGACAACTCGCGGGCGGTGACAGCGACCTCTGTCTCCATCTCCACGCCGTGCTCCAATGCTTTAGCAACCCCGGTGTCGCCACTCCCTCCGATGGGGCGCTTCGGCGGCATCCTCATACACTGACGGCTTTGAGGACTGAGAGCGGCATCGAGGATGCAAGCAGAGAGAGAGGATTGTGTGTGCGTAGCGAGGATGGGGGTGCGGCCACTAGGGCGCACCATTAATATGGAGTAGTGGGAGTTGTGGGAGAGAGGCGGGCAGCGGTCAAACCGATGGCTCGCCTCCAGGTGAGCCTGTGCACCCGACTGCTGGCATGCCTACCAAAGTTTCAAACAGCTACTCGCACGCCTCCCGATGACACTGCGCAGCGAGCACCCCTCCGTCAATTCACACACCTGCACACACGCCTCCCCGTCTTCCTGCACGGCGGACTGCTCGCGTGTGTCCCGTCAACTCATGCCTGCTCGCGCGCCACACGGGTCGCGCTCGGCGGTATGCATATTGTTTTTCTATTTGGATGATTAATGTTGCCGCTTTATTGCTTAACCCAAGCATGGCACGTATCCATTGTTGGTCTAACACTCATGTTTCGAATAAATAATCCGTTTGGGATATTGGTTCCCAATTATTAATAATCTCCTATCTGTAATTAGATAAAGATTACATCAAAACTGGTCTCAAATTTGACAAAACAAAGTAAAATGCCACTTTGTATTGGTGTCCATATGACAACACGATAAGTTTCATGAATTTCAAATAAGTTTTGGATGTACTAGAATTTAAAAATCAAGATTCTCAATGTTTGAAGTTTGTTGCACGGGGAGTAAACATGCACCCAGTGAGACACATGTGTTTTTGCAATCCATTTAGGTGCACTGTCACGTGTGCATGTAGCTCAAATTTGATTTTTGCACATTATACCCATAGAAAATCAATAAATCAATGTACTAAAATGTCTTAATGATCTCTGTTATTTTCTCTAAAATTAAAATTTCCCTCCTTTGGTAACATGTATGTTCACCACGGGATAATTAATTTAACATGCATCGTAGTTGCGGTGGATTCGCGGTGTGTGTGTGGGTGTGTGCGTCTGGGGGTGGTGGGTGGCTCGCAGTACACTATGAGTTGTGAGCCACCGTGTGGGTTGGCCGTTTTGTTAGGCAGGCCGGTGCCACACCAGAGTCGTGAAATAGTTATTTAAAACATTACACAACCCTTTCATAAATAAATGATTTGGCCACATGCAGTCGATGGTTGTCCTACACGACACTCGATACTTGCGTGTGACACTTTCTGTGGGCCCGCGAGGTCGTCTTCCATCACTTTGACGAACAACCGGCAGTGAGGTTAATTTGACCAGCAAGGTAGAATCGTTTTTGTTTGTGTTATTGTGGTATATAGTATGCGTCGAAGAGGTGGGAGGGGACTAGCATGTATACTATACGTACATGTCCGTGAAAAAGTACACCTCACTCAGTGTCGAGACTTTTTGGTTACCGAGGCACGTGCCACATCAAAATTGTGAAATTGGTTATTCAAACATCACACAACACCTTTTTGGGCCACATGCATATCCTAGCTAGGACACTCACGTGTGACGCTTCCATCTGTGGGCCTACAAGGCCATCATCGATGCATGCATGTATCACTTTGACCTACACCAGGAGAGGTTATTTAATTTCACCGTCGATGAGGACTCTTATGGGTTGTACATATATTACGATAGGAGCATATAGTATGCGGTGAAGAGGGGGGAAGGGGACCATCATATGTAGTACGCTTGATATGAACCTCACTCTGTGTGGGTGCATGGTTTACAGTTTTTGAGGCATGTGGCACATCAAAGTTGTGAATTTTGGGTATTCAACATATATATATGTTTGGCCCACATGCAAAGCGGTGGTGGTTGTCCTCTCGCACCCAATTAAGTGGTTATCAGCGATATTGATGCTTTCCATCTGTGGGCCCGCTTGGTCCATCACTACTTTTTGCCTGACAACAAGAGAGGTTAATTTGACTTAGGAGGGGATTATTATTTTTTCTCTGGGATGACATGCATGATACAGTTTGAGCACACACACATGCATGTGTACGCATGAATCCCTCCCATCGAGTCGAAGTGGCTAGTACAACGACACATCATGAACCGATCTCGCTTTGTGTGGGGAGCTAGAGTACGATTTTTGGCACACGCGCCACACCAATGTTGTGTATTCAAACATGCATGCATGCATCACCTCCGTACATATGCATGTAGTGGTTGCCTTCGAACGATACACTCCCTTGCGTGGTTATCGGCGACAAGCCTATATATTTGTGGGCCCGCGTGGACATCAATGATCACCTTGACCAACAACAAGATAGGTTACCATGGCGGATTCTTCATCTGGTTCGTGTTATCGTAGTATAGGTCATGGTGAGATTCAGACCTAATTAAGTTTGAGCGCATATACTATGCACGCATGCATGCATGAATCCCCGTCGTTGGCTTGAAGTGTGGTGTAACATAAATATGCATTGTCAACCTAACCCTCACTCACTGTGGGGATTTCTAGTTCGAAATCATGGTGCCACATCAAAGCTGTTCCATTGTTACTAAAAAACACACCTCTCCATACATATGTTTGGGCCACACGCATGCAGTGGTTGTCTTCAGGGACTAGCTACTTGCATGATTATTGGCGAGCTAGCCCATCTCCGGGGTCGCATGGATGGCCATCACTTTGACCAACAACAAGAGAGAGGTTGTATGATCAATGTGGATTATTCTTGGTTCGTTTTACGATCCATCTTGGTGAGATATATGCCTCTCTAGCCCGCCGACTGAAAGTGTATGTGTGTGTGTGTGTGGGGGGGGGGTTGCTACTTCGCACTTTGCTAGGTGAACCTCGGTTGGTGGGGGCATGCATTCATAGCTTAGGATTCCCTTTGTGGCGACACAAGGAGGGTGGGGGCTGCTAGCTACTTTGCACTTTGCTAGGTGAACCTCGGTTGGGGGTGAGGGGGGCACGCATTAATAGCTTAGGATTCCCTTCGTGCCGACATAAGGGGGGGACTGGTAGCTACTTCGCACTTTGCTAGGTGAACCTCAGTTGGCGGGGGCATGCATTCATAGCTTAGGATTCCCTTCGTGCCGACACGGGGGAGGGGTGGCTGCTACCTACTTTGCACTTTGCTAGGGTGAACCTCGGTTGGGGGGGAGGGCATGCATTCATAGCTTAGGATTCCCTTCGTGCTAACACGAGGGAGGGGGCTGCTAGCTACTTCGCACTTTGCTAGGTGAACCTCGGTTGTGGGGCATGCATTCATAGCTTAGGAATCCCTTCGTGCAGACATGAGGGAGGGGGGGCTGCGAACTACTTTGCACTTTGCTAGGTGAACCTCGGTTGGGGGGGGGGGGCATGCATTCATAGGTTAGGATTCCCTTCGTGCCGACGCGAGGGAGGGGGCTGCTAGCTACTTTGCACTTTGCTAGGGTGAACCTCTAATGGGGGGGCGGGGGGGGGGGGGAAGCATTCATAGCTTAGGATTCCCTTCGCGCCTACACGAGGGAGGGGGCTGTTAGCAACTTCGCACTTTGATAGGGTCCACCTCAGTTGGGGGGCATGCATTCATAGCTTAGGATTCCCTTTGTGCCGTCATGAGGGAGGGGGGCTGCTAGCTACTTCGCACTTTGCTAGGTGAATGAACCTCGGTTGGGGGGCATGCATTCATAGCTTAGGATTCCCTTCGTGCCGACACGAGGGAGGAGGGGGCTGCTAGCTACTTCGCACTTTGCTAGGTGAACCTCAGTTGGGGGGGAGGGGGCATGCATTCATAGCTTAGGATTCCCTTCGTGCCGACACGAGGGGGGGTGGGGGCAAGCAATCCCGTAAATTTGCGAGAGAGGTGCCACATCGAAGTTGCATTTGGTATTTGAAAATCAAACCACCCTTTTGATACATAAATTTGGTCCACATGCAAGTGTGTTCATGTTCTGACCCTCTCCCGCGTCATATTTCGCCAAATTTATGAACATTAGACAAGTCGGATGACGCAACATACACGGTTCACTCAAACTAACCGCGTGCCACGCCGGTGCACCTGTCACGCACACATCCGCATAGTACATTGGGCTCCATGAGGCTCCCCCTCTCAAAAATATCTACCCGCCTCGAGGGTTTTTCTGTTTCATAACACACGATTGTTATCTCCAGACCGTATGTGATGTTTCTTGTTCCCAATCCCGCCTACATCCTTAGAAAATATCTACCCGCCTCGAGGGTTTTTCTGTTTCATAATACACGGTTGGTATCTTCGGGCCGTGTGCGATGTTTCTTCTTCCCAATGCTGCCTGCATTCCTAGAAAATATCTGCCCGCCTCGAGGGTTTTTCTGTTTCATGACACATGGTTTTTATCTCCGGACCGTGTGCGATGCACTATCATCAAAATTCTCAATAGCCCGACATTTCACTCCCGTGTTTGACTCCCGCATAGTAAATTTTCCAGCACCTGTGTCATTTCCTCAAACACCCCGTGCACCCCCCTCCACCCACACACACCAAAACCTCCTCGGTCATGCGCGCGCGCACACACACACACATACACACACCCCCTCCCTCGCTCAAAACCCTGGCAAGGTCCCCGCTGCCGTAAGGCCTCCATTGTCAACATCTGCCGGTTTACCCATGCAGCTTACCAACCGATCTCCATACCCAGGCCGCCCTGAGTTTCTTAGATGACACTTGCAAAACGCCCCCTTTCCCACAGATCCCAATCCCCCACTCTAGAGCGTCGCAGCCTAAGCCCGGCTACGCTTCCCGTGGAGCTCGAGGAGCGACTGGCCCAAAAGAGGTGTGTAGCGGTCTCTTCGCCCAACATCGCCGAGGAAGCTGATGACCATTACTGGCGGCAGACACTCAAGCAATGGGCTCGAGTATTCGGTCATGTCTCGGCCGTCGGGTACGACATCGAGGTCATCGACAGCGACGGCCCGAGGCGGGCTGTGTCACAGGTTAAGTCGCCCACCCCCAACCCCTCGGGTTCAACCAATGTCGATCTCATCCATGGCCCCGCCGCTGATCTCCTCTGGCTCGCTGTCAACAATTTGCCATTCTACATCGCCATTGAGCCCCTTTTGTCATTTCTAAAGGACACGTTCTGCGATGCTGGCTTGGGATCCACAGCTTCCAAGTCAGACCTCATCGATGGTGACCACGAGGAGGGCACCCTCTCCGGCTCTTCCAAGGGGAAAGAGTCCATCTGCTCTTCCAAGGGGAAATCGTCCGTCTGCGACATCAGGGAGGGCACCCTACAGATCGGCTCTTCCAAGGGGAAGGAGCCAATCTGCGACAACATGGAGCGCATCCAGGGTCCGTGCTCTTCCCACGGGAACGAGCCCATCTGTGACAAGTGAGGAAACCCATGATTTTTTTGCCATGCCTCTTCACAGGGCGAAACCCATGATTTGTTTTGTCGAGTCCCTTTTGTAGCGTAGTGAGAATATGTCCAGTTTTAATTGCTATATCTGGTTGTTTGCAGTATGCCTTGTTTATTTCAGTTGTTCACAATGTGATGCTCTATATGTGCAATTATTTACCGTGCCGTACATTTCATCAATCCAGTTTTAAAAATAGCGATAGGAATGCATAGATTTGTTTGATGTTAAGCCTGTTATAGCTAGCATATGCCTCTTTTAAAGTTTTTTGATTGTTCAGTTGTTTGTAGTTAGCATATGTTCAGTTTCAAATGCTATCTTTGGTTGTTCGTAGTATGCCTTGTTCATTCCAGTTATTCACAATGTGATGTTCTATATGTGCAAGTATGAACTATGCAGTTCAATTTCATCAATACTAGTTTCAACAATACCACTATGAATGACTACATTTGGTTGATTCATTTTGTAGTTAACACGCCTTTCCATTTTTATTTAACCATAACCAGTGTACTTAGACCGACACAATACTAGTTTAAATGACTATGTTTGCTTGTTGTTACATGTTAGGCCTGTTGTAGTTAGCACACCTTTCCACTTGTTTTGCTTTACTATAACATGCTTAAACCTGCACACTAAAGCTATCTTTTGGAGATTATTTTGTCTGCCATGTATAATTTTGGTTGATGTTTAGCCTGTTGTGCTTAACATGCTTCTCGATGTACCTACACAGGACAATTTTGGGAACGACTGATGTTTTCCACGGAGGTTAGTTTCATCCCATGGCTTATATCTGCTCACTATTCAGGATATCGGTAGCTGGTACCATATAGGCTGGCGGCTGATAAGGGACTAATCGGTGAATCTGACTTTTAACTGAATATATCTGCAACCCATTTTTCGTTAGGTTGACTAGGGCCATATGTAATATATCTGAGGCTACATAACAACATGCACTGTACTTAATGTCTAAATATGCAATCCTAGGCTACATAGCAACAAGGAAGAGTGACACATTAATGTTATAATGATGTCTAGATATACGTAGAAGAGCAGCAACAGCAACAGGAACAACACAACCCTGTTTGGATACTCAACTTAGCTAGAGGTTAGAGTTAGTTTCTAGCTCATTACTAACCCTGAACTAACTCCATCCAAAGAGTTGTTTGGATGGCAGGGTTAGATTGACAATAAATGCACTAGGAGAACTAGCTACAATTAGCACCTCTTGGGTTGGATAGTTTTTTTTGGGTGGGTTATAGATGCAACTAGCTCAAACTAGCCCTCATGTGTTTTCACACCCTGATTTTCATGCCACGAAACTTAAGCTTACAATCATGATAAAATGTGGTTTGACAAAAACTTTTGAGTGTTTTGGACCTTGCCTTGATTGGATTTTGTTTGTTGTTTGCAAGTGCTCTAAAAATCAAATAAATCCTCCGACTCATATACTTCATCTCCTTGCTCCAAAATCTTGAACCAATGATCATGCCATGTGTATAGGACATAAAAATAATTTCTTACAAAAATAATTTGGCCAAATAGTATTTTCAAAAATTAGTTTTCCAAAAACCCCTGAATTGAGGTTTGTACTGCAAGTACTTAATTCAGGGCAGTAAAAATATTTCCAAAAATATGTTTAACTCCTATTAGATATAGGATACCCAGAAACCCCAAAAATATAATTTTAAAGGTTATTTTCCACCTTTATTTACAAGCTTTTTCTTAAGGCCAGAAATGGTCTTTAATATGTTAAAATTATTTTAAAGCTTTAAAAATATTTGAGAAAAATTAGGGGGACTCAATGGACATATATTTTCCATATATATGAGTTTCAACATATGGTCGTGATCAAAATATTGGACAAAACCCTCTAGAACCATTTTAGCTCATTTCAAATATTTGAAATATTTCTATAAGAAATGTTTTCAAATAAATCCAAGAACATTCTGGCAAGTCACATATTCATAATGTGATGATCTTGCAAAGTTTCATATCAATCAAAACAAGTTTGGTTGACAAAAGTGCCCAAAAACCCTTTCTGTCCAGAACCAAATTTGAACAAATTTACATTGGAAACTTTCTCCTTTTGACCTCAACTTTTGTGGGCATGTTCAGAGCCTCAAATTATGACACTACACCAAGTGGTGCATCCAGGAGAATATATTTTCATGACAAAATCTTAGAAAGTCCATTTCTGTTGATTTCTAGGGTTTACCAAAGTTACATTGGAAACTTCGCCCAAATGAGATCAAACTTGGTGAAACACCCTATTTATATTGTCCATTTTGTCCTGTTAAGTATCATGCCCAATGGAATACTTTTCCTTGCTCAAACAAGCAACAAACACCTTCTGCAAAATTTCCAAAACCACCTTTTTGACCACTTCCACTAATCTCCATGACCCTATCTTTTTACCACAGCCCCTATTAGTTCCCTTCTACCTCCAGTAAAAAGCTCCAACCCCGGTTCAATAATTGAGGAGGGTAAAACCCTAGTTTACCCCTCCCTTTTCACCATGGCAGCACCTCTTTTCCCTCCCCCTTCTTTCTGATGGACTTGCCTTAACTATTAAGCTTTATGGAGCATATCAGAAACTCCCAGGAGCTAGTGGACAGGCTTGGCCACGCGCAGAAAGCCATTTTCATGCCATGGCATGCAATGGCCGCGCTTTAGAGCGCGCTACAGTGCACCAGTGTGTCAGCCCTAGAATTGCTTGCCATTAGTTGCATTAAAGCATCCATGCACCATGTTAAATTTCATTTAAATATGAAATGGGGATGCTCATACCCTAGCACCAGATCAAATCAAACTAGGTCCAAATAAAATATTTCTCAATGACCCAGAATGCCCTTTTGGAAATGTTCATGATTTCTGATAAAGGTGAAAACCTCTGCCAAAAATGTTGAACATATTTATAGGTCATTCCTGGATTTTTGAATTAAATCTTAAAGTATTTGAATTTGGGCATTTAAACACTATAAATAATTTGAATGCTCAAATAATGCTGAAATTAAATGTGGGCCACTAGAATAATCCATAGAGTGTCCACAAATTATTGCAGCATTTTACAAAGTGCTTTAGCATTTTTAATTAAGTCAAAACAATTACATAAAAATAGAAAATAGAAACTAAATAAAAGAGAGAGAGAGAGAGAGAGAGAGAGAGAGAGAGAGACGGACTAACCTGGCACTTACCTCGGCCCACCTACCTATTGCCGGCCCAGCCCACCACCGCCTCCTCCCCTGTCGTCTTCCTCCTCTGCCAGGAGGACGAGCGCGTGCCCGACGCGCGCGCAAGCGTCGGCCACCTCATGCTTGCCGCTTGCTCCTGGACGTCGCTAGGTGCGCCACGCGGACCCCAAAGCCTTCACGTTCGCTCCCCCCTCTGTACGTCCTTTCCCTCGCCCTCTCGCCGACCCGAGCGCCCCATCACCGCCGCTCGCCGTTGCCGTCCCCAGCGCTACTGCCTCGCCTCCCCGCTGTGGCCATCGGCTCCGCCACATCGCCCTGGAGCTCCAAGCCAACGGAGGCAAGCCTGGAAGCCCTGGAACATCGCCAGCATCATCGTCTTCACCATCGGGCACCGGAAATCGTCGCCGCCGATTCGTCGTCCACAGGGCCTCCCCGAGCTCGCTGAACCCCTCTCCGACCCCGCTGTGAGCTCCTCTTCCTCTCCCCCCTAGCTCCCATGCTCGTTTGGCCTCTGTAGTCGCCATTTCCACCACACCCCAAAGCTCCCCGCCGCCGGCCATGGCGCCGTCGTGGCTAGAGCCACAGTGGATCGAAGCCAAGCTCACCGTTGTGCTCAGCGCAGCACCAGGAGCCCGTAGCCACCACCAGCTCCTTCTCCCGTGCACCGTAGTGTTGAACCCAACCCCGTACGAATTCCGGCCGCCGCTGTCGAGCTCGCCGGCGTCGTTTCCTGTGTTCCCGTGTCCAACCACTTGCACCACTGGATGCGGCAGCTCCCCAGCTACGCGTAGCACGTCTCCACCGGCGATTTGGTCACCGAAGGACCAAATCCGAGGCCCTCCGCCATCTCTGTCGTCGCCGGCGATGAGCCGTTGACCGGGTCCGGCGGGTTTGACCCAGCTTGACCAGGGTTTGACTTTTCCCCCTGACTCACTGACATGTGGGCCCCAGGCCACTAACTAAACTAGGTTAGTGTTAGTTTAACGCTAATTAAATTTAATTAGTTTAACTCACTACTAACAGACGGGACCCACTAGTCAGGTTTGACCTGGACCGGGTCAGTTGACCTACTGAGGTCAGCATGACGCAATGCTAATGTAGTAATAGGATTTTCTGGATTTATTCTTTTTCAGGAAATTCCAGAAAATAATGCAAACTTCTAAAAATCATAGAAATTCAACCATAACTTCAAATGAAACAAATTATATATGGAAAATTATCAGAAAAATCCAATGTATCCATTTATGTTGTTTTCATGCATGTTAGAACACTTCAACCTTGCTGTTTAGGTGAAACAAGTTAATGCACTAATATGACCTCTTATTATGGGTTTGCATTTGAATCTTTGGTTCAAATGGACTCATTCCAATCTGTTCTAGTTGCATTAGATCAATCAACAGCATATTGCCATGACATTATCATGCATCATAATTGTTTGAGCCTTGATGTGCCTACTCATTCATGATTGTTTGTCATGCCTGCTACTGCTTAGAGTTGAGTCGGGTCTGGTTCATCGGAGATGAATCGGAGGAGTGTGAACATGTCCTACTGTGTGTGAGCTAAGTGTGTGAACACGATTTGGTAAAGGTAGAGGTGAGAGGCCATGTAGGAGTACATGGTGGGTTGTCTCATTGCAGCCGTCCTCAGGAACTGAGTTCTGTGTTTGTGATCCATGAATAGCTACTACCACGCATTGGAATGCTTAAGTGCCCCTCTCGACTTATTAATCAACTCGATCTCTGTCCAGGAGTTGCAACTAGTTTCTGGTGTTTGTAGGTAGTGCTAGTAGTCTACCAAGTGGCACCCGGTACAGGTGGGCTTGGGACAGACTAGGTGCAGTGGCACGGTGTACCAACTGGCACCCGGGTGGTGGGCTTGGGAACCCTGCTCACATCGTTTGGGGCCGTGAGCGACACCCCGACCAGATCTCCTTGCGGATGGAACCCGAATAGGCGATAAACCTAGACGAGAGACTTGTGTGGTTAGTCAGGTCGTGGCCGACTCCATCGCCCGGTTTCCGCTTGAAGGTTGCCAAGGTACATGACGTGTACATGGCGATAAGTGGCGAGAGCGTGTGTGAAGAAGTACACCTATGCAGGGTTATCATTATCTATTCGAATAGCCGGATTCCTCGGATATGGAAACTTGGACCCCTTGCATAGTTCATAGACAAGTGAAAGTGGATACTCTAAAATGCGCAAGATAAGCGTGAGTGCTATGGATGGCGCTCTCGTAGGGAGACGGGAGTAGATCCATAGTGGTGTATTGAAATGGTGAATATGTGGACTCGTGTGCGCCACCTCAAAAGAGTTACTTGCAGTCGTAGTTCAGGATAGCCACGAGTCAAAGCTGGCTTGCTGCAGTTAAAGTCCACCACCCCTTTTGTTGATACCGATGCATATGTAGATAGTCTTGATGTAAGTCTTGCTGGGTACATTTGTACTCACGTTTGCTTATTTTATGTTTTGCAGAGAGACTTCAGTCTCGCTAGTAGTTCCGCATGGACTTCGATGTTTAGCTTGTTACCTCAGCTACGATCTTGTGCCCTCGGCAAGATCTGGTAGGTAGTCAGGCTTCTCAGCCTTGTTCATTTGTAGATGTCTGTACTCAGACATGTTAAGCTTCCGCATGTGCTTTGACTTGTATGCTCTGAATGTTGGGTCATGAGACCCTCGTTTGTAATATCTTGGCTCCTCGGAGCCTAATGAATAAATACTTGAGTCGTAGAGTCTTGTTGCGATGCCATGTTGTATTTACACATGTCGAGCATATTGTGTGTATGATTCAAATGCTTGGTATGTGTGGGATCCGACAATCTAGTTGTTTATCCTTGGCAACCTATCTTATGGGGAAATATAGTCTAGTGCTTCCTTGAGCCATAGTAGTCCGCTACGGCCTGGTTCACCGGAGTCCTGCTAGCCCAGCACTACTGCTCAGGACACTTGACTGGCCGGCATGTGTTTCACTTCGTTCCTGTGTCTGTCCCTTCAGGGAAATGTCACGCGGTGACATCCGGAGTCCTGCCAAGCCTGCTACAGCCCAGGTTACCGGAGTCCTGTTAGCCCAGTGCTACAGCCCGGATTCACACGCTGTTGACCGACATGCTCGAAGTTGATTCATGTATGCCTGTCCCCATGGGTTAGTGCCGCTTTGGGTTCACGACTAGCCATGTCGGCCCGGGTTCTTTGTCATATGGATGCTAGTGACACTATCATATACGTGAGCCAAAAGGCGCAAACGGTCCCGGGCCAGGTAAGGTGGCACCCATGGGAATACCGTGCGTGAGGGCGCAAAGTGATATGATGTTTTACATGCTAGATCGGTGTGACTTAGGATCGGGGTCTTGACAGCTTTGGTATCAGAGCCTGACTGCCTATAGGATTACCAAGCCAAAACGGTCGAAGTTGAGTCTAGAAATGCTTTAGTTATATAAGGGAATCGATTGTGGAAGGGAACGTAAGGCTCTTTTTACTCTTTATACCTCATGGCCTTCTGATCTGAGTCAACCTCTTCTCTTCTACGGGGATTAAGAACTAGGCTTTCTCATCTATCTATCAGGATGACGAGTTACTATGATAGAGACGATTGATGGATTCAAGCCCTGTTCAGTTTATACTACTTTTAGTATGTTGTCATTTGAACTAGAACCTTGATACGATGTTGTTAAGTGACTATGCAAATCCTTGTGAATGTCTCAAATCTTTTTCTGAGCATTTACAGCCGTTATGCTGTCCGAGTCATCCCAGGTTTCTAATGCATTCGCAAAATCCTTTCCCTCTTTTTTCGATGTCCTTTGGGCCAGACTAAGCACACTAATCGGTGAGTTGAGGTACTCTGTTGCCTCGACATATATGTTGGAGCTATTATTATGACCCTAGGCGTCTTAGAGAACCACCTGGTACTCCATCCATGTTTTGTGTTCTACTGTGATGATTTTGGCCGTCATTCCCGAAAGCATTCCGTGATGCCACCTAGTGGTAGGTATTCTACTCCTGGGTCTCTAAACCCCAGATTCACCCTACTTACCTCATGTTGATAGTTTTGCTAGTTCCTTTAGGATATTAGTAACCTTTGCATTAGTCCTCGAGGTCCGTGATATTCCCTTCTTCCAAATACCATGAACCATTTTGGCAGAAGTTCTCTTGAACTGAAATATCACATCAAGAGTGCTCTCGATGAGTTCTCCATTCTATATTGTGAATCTGCCAATTCTACCTTCTCCGCATGGGTTATCCGGAAGAAATGTTGAACTTTGCTCGACATACTAGTCTATGCATCCACAAATCAGTAAATCATATGTTCCTTTGAGTTGTCCCCCTTTAATTTGTCTTCTGTCTTCTGACCTTCGTCTATCATTTGATAGTCAAGGGTATGTGTGTGATCGTGTTCATCGATGCCTACTATTTTCGTGGTCCGTCAAGACGTTCTATTTTAGAATGAATAGGAGAAACATACTCGAGAACCTCATCCATATCTAGGATTGGGTCAAAGCAATTGTATTCCGCGGATCAAAATGCCAATCCAGCTTTTGCTCTGCTGTATCTTGGAGTATTAGCATCTTTATATAAAGAATTTCATGGGAATTGCACACCATATTATAAATCCTTGGTATAGTGATACCCCTCGCCATCATTATTCATTCATCGGTTTCGTGTTGTCGCAACCGGAATGCCGACAAGTGAATTTTGATGTGTGAAATCAATACTCCGAGCAACTCGTTGCTTTGTAGAAAATGGACAATATTCTCATTCTTAGTGTGTTGGTTATTAAATCATCATCCTAAGATTGATCGTGCTACCTAGTCCTTATTTCTGGTGCACTCTTCGATCTTTCAGTCAGGATTGTGCCAATCCTTGCTTATTTGATCATATCGTCTTGCCTGAGAAGCAAGACTGTTCTCGATGCTTAGTAACATATCGGTGGTTCGTGATTTTCTGATTATCTTCTCGGAAGTATCACCAGGTTGTTCCCTGACTGTTATGTTGAGCTCGTAATCAAGTTGGTTTCTTGTAAACCACCCCTTCTCCAAGAATCTGTGTTGGATATCCCTGAGCTAGTTGGTTAAGCCAAATAACAACTTGGAGAGGTGGAAGATGAAAGCTTGTCCGACTTAGTTCATCACTAAGGGATACCCTTGTGTGTGTGTTGAAGAAAGATGATATCCTCATCAATTGGTCCTCGTGATCAGTTGTTGGGCCTATTGTCTTACCCAATCTTTGATTTGAGTATGGGCTATTGTCAAATCAAGTGAGAACCAATGATGTTCGTAATGTTGTCTTACTCGTGGTTGATCCCTCGAGCATACATCATTATATCTTTTGGTCTGACCAATGCTATCACCGTGTTCACATGATGGTGGATGTCCAGTGATATGGAAATTCCGATGAGGTTCTATTGAGCCCATCAGCAGCATCTTGTCTCCTCCATGATTCATGTTGAACATCAAGCTAGTATTGGAAACTTTTGCAAGCATTATCTTCATGTCCCGTTCATGAAATACATGTTTGGTGTAAGAAGTGACTTTCTCCAAGTTCACGTGCATTAGGTGCAAGTTGCCGCCGTGAATTGAGAAAGATTGTTTTTGCTTTCTCCGGAATCATCCCAAGTTAGTCATGCATGTGCGAAGTATTCCATGGTTTGATAGGCTCGCTACCTCCACTCCGTGTGTAATCCCTAGCACACCAAGCCACTGATT
Source organism: Aegilops umbellulata (assembly GCA_032464435.1). Taxonomy (NCBI): domain Eukaryota; kingdom Viridiplantae; phylum Streptophyta; class Magnoliopsida; order Poales; family Poaceae; genus Aegilops; species Aegilops umbellulata. Next base: position 148,919,351 of record CP136058.1, on the reverse strand, counting down.
GATTTGTTCAAGGAAAAGAAGTCTATGCTTGAGATCTAATCCATGGACTTGTGTAAAGACTTCGAAATCCTTGATGATGGTTCCCGACCAGAACTTGATAGTGTTTTATTATAAGACTACTATGTGATCATTCTTGTCTTGGACAACATGCTCACATGTATGTAGCAGAACCAGCTCATGCTTTGCAGCCTGCTATCGCAGTTCATTTTCTGAGAATCTCGCAACGTTATCTCATCGATTTGTGTTGCAAACTTTCACTTTTCTTTCTAGATTCGATGAGTGTGGAATATCCTGACACCAACCAGATCTGAATCTCAGGCAGATATGATGGTTGGGACGTGTCCCAAGAATTATAATATTGGTCTCTCGGTAAACCCGGTAACATGGATGTCGTGGCCATAACACCTAGCCGGAAGGCCTATTATTGTAGTATCTTGGTTGAAGAAGTTTGTCACCTCCCCATAAGGATTTCGTAGGATATATTTCCATAGTTATTCCTTATGGATTCTTGTACTCCCGAAGTCCGACCTTTTACTTGATGTTCTAGATACCAAACCATATCAAATGGGTTACACTAGTACATCAAGGAGAACATTAGAAGCGGAGTGCTAAATGTCTCTCGGTCGATCATCCAGATGTCGTTCCCTTGGCCTCGCTAAGGTGAAATCTGAGAAAGGGGTGTCTTTCTATGCATTTGCATTGTCCATCACTATTCGTCAAGGTAGTAAGATGTGTTGCCAGGATCCTCGACACGGATGTTGGTAGAACCTTGATGAATATGGAAATGCTCAAGTTCTTGAGAGCACATGCAAGCAAAATCATCCATTGCGTTGTCTTCAACAAGGCAGTCCACATCGTCCATTCTGGTATGGGTATTCCATTCTTTCGAACCTCCTTGAACAATCAATTGTAAATTGCCTTAAGCTGGTATGAAGAGTTTCAATGATCTATGGATCAAAAGTAATTATTTTTGCCACTTAAGGGAACAATCCAACGAGTCACCTTTTCCAAGGTTCCCCGTTACGGGATCATGGCAATTATTTCCTCGCCACCTTGACACCATCCACCATCTTTCTTAGCGTGGAATTGTTGCCCACTAGATCAAACCCCGTCGTTTGTTCTTCCATCCTTCTCGATGTGTTTTGTGTCTCAACAAGAGATGTTTCAACATCTCATCCCACGAGTTGATCTTGTATAGCTCGATCTTCTATAAGATCAATCCTAGTATAGTTTCTTTCTGGCGTCATCGCGTGGATGAAGATCTCAAAAGCGAGGATGTCAAGATCAACGTATGCAACGAATCAACAACCTTATGAAGTGCAACCTGGATCGTGAATACCGTGTTAGCTTGTGCCCCCTCTGTCTTCTTACCTCACGTCTTGAATCTCGGGACGAGGTTCTTGTTTAGTGGGGGTGAGTTGTCATAGCGCTAGAATTGCTTGCCATTAGTTGCATTAAAGCATCCATGCACCATGTTAAATTTCATTTAAATATGAAATGGGGATGCTCATACCCTAGCACCAGATCAAATCAAACTAGGTCCAAATAAAATATTTCTCAATGACCCAGAATGCCCTTTTGGAAATGTTCATGATTTCTGATAAAGGTGAAAACCTCTGCCAAAAATGTTGAACATATTTATAGGTCATTCCTGGATTTTTGAATTAAATCCTAAAGTATTTGAATTTGGGCATTTAAACACTATAAATAATTTAAATGCTCAAATAATGCTGAAATTAAATGTGGGCCACTAGAATAATCCATAGAGTGTCCACAAATTATTGCAGCATTTTACAAAGTGCTTTAGCATTTTTAATTAAGTCAAAACAATTACATAAAAATAGAAAACAGAAACTAAATAAAAGAGAGAGAGAGAGAGAGAGAGAGAGAGAGAGAGAGAGAGAGAGAAGGACTAACCTGGCACTTAGCTCGGCCCACCTACCTGTTGCCGGCCCAGCCCACTACCGCCTCCTCCCCTGTCGTCTTCCTCCTCTGCCAGGAGGACGAGCGCATGCCCGACGCGCGCGCGCAAGCGTCGGCCACCTCATGCTTGCCGCTTGCTCCTGGACGTTGCTAGGTGCGCCACGCGGACCCCAAAGCCTTCACGTTTGCTCCCCCCCTCTGTACGTCCTCTCCCTCGCCCTCTCGCCGACCCGAGCGCCCCGTCACCGCCTCTCGCCGTTGCCGTCCCCAACGCCACTGCCTCGCCTCCCCGTTGTGGCCATCGGCTCCGCCACATCGCCCTGGAGCTCCAAGCCAGCGGAGGCAAGCCCGGAAGCCCTAGAACATCGCCAACATCATCGTCTTCACCGTCGGGCACCGGAAATCGTCGCCGCCGATTCGTCGTCCACAGGGCCTCCCCGAGCTCGCTGACCCCCTCTCCGACCCTGCTGTGAGCTCCTCTTCCTCTCCCCCTAGCTCTCGTGCTCGTTTGGCCTCTGTAGTCGCCATTTCCACCGCACCTGAAAACTCCTCGCCGCCTGCCATGGTGCCGTCGTGGCTAGAGCCACAGTGGCTCGATGCCAAGCTCACCGTTGTGCTCAGCGCAGCACCAGGAGCCCGTAGCCACCACCAGCTCCTTCTCCCGTCCACCGTAGTGTTGAACCCAACCCCGTACGAATTCCGGCCGCCGCTGTCGAGCTCGCCGGCGTCGTTTCCTGTGTTCCCGTGTCCAACCACTTGCACCACTGGATGCGGCAGCTCCCCAGCTACGCGTAGCATGTCTCCACCGGCGATTTGGTCACCGGAGGACCAAATCCGAGGCCCTCCGCCATCTCTGTCGTCGCCGGCTATGAGCCGTTGACCTGGTCTGGCGGGTTTGACCCCGCTTGACTAGGGTTTGACTTTTCCCCCTGACTCACTGACGTGTGGGCCCCAGGCCACTAACTAAACTAGGTTAGTGTTAGTTTAACGCTAATTAAATTTAATTAGTTTAACTAACTACTAACAGATGGGACCCACTGGTTAGGTTTGACCTGGACCGGGTCAGTTGACCTGCTGAGGTCAGCATGACGCAATGCTGACGTAGTAATAGGATTTTCTGGATTTATTCTTTTTCAGGAAATTCCAAAAAATAATGCAAACTTCTAAAAATCATAGAAATTCAACCATAACTCCAAATGAAACAAATTATATATGGAAAATTATCAGAAAAATTCAATCTATCCATTTATGCTGTTTTCATGCATGTTAGAACACTTCAACCTTTCTGTTTAGGTGAAACAAGTTAATGCACTAATATGACCTCTTATTATGGGTTTGCATTTGAATCTTTGGTTCAAATGGACTCATTCCAATCTGTTCTACTTGAATTAGCTCAATCAACAGCATATTGCCATGACATTATCATGCATCATAATTGTTGCATTGCATTGATTGTGTTCCTCTTTGTTTGCTGGTATTTGTCCCCTCTCGATAGATGTGATTCCGACGATGAGTTCGATGACACCGATGAAGAGCTATATTATCTTCAGAAGTGCCAGGCAAGAAAAAACCCCATGTTCATTCTGGTATAATCCCACTCTCTCGCTCCTGCTCTCTTTTACTACATTAGGGCAACATCGATTCAACTATTACATGGTGCGGTAGTTAAACCCCCTTTCCTCTGCATGACCTGTCATTGCCACAGTAAATAGATGAAACCCACTAGCATGAGTAGGAGTTGTTTGAGCCCTGATGTGCCTACTCATTCATGCTTGTTTGTCATGCCTGCGACTGCTTAGAGTTGAGTCGGGTCTGGTTCATCGGAGATCAATTGGAGGAGTGTGAACATGTCCTACTGTGTGTGAGCTAACTGTGTGAACACGATTTGGTAAAGGTAGCAGTGAGAGGCTATGTAGGAGTACATGGTGGGTTGTCTCATTGCAGCCGTCCTCAGGAACTGAGTTCTGTGTTTGTGATCCATGAACAGCTACTACCACACATTGGAATGCTTAAGTGCCCCTCTCGACTTATTAATCAACTCGATCTCTGTCCAGGAGTTGCAACTAGTTTCTGGTGTTTGTAGGTAGTGCTAGTAGTCTACCAAGTGGCACCCGGTACAGGTGGGCTTGGGACAGACTAGGTGCAGTGGCACGGTGTACCAAGTGGCACCCGGTTGGTGGGCTTGGGAACCCTGCTCACATCGTTTGGGGCCGTGAGCGACACCCCGGCCGGATCTCCTTGTGGATGGAACCCGAATAGGCGATAAACCTGGATGAGAGACTTGTGTGGTTAGTCAGGTCGTGGCCGAGTCCCTCGCCCGGTTTCTGCTTGAAGGTTGCCGAGGTACATGATGTGTACAGGGCGATAAGTGGCGAGAGTGTGTGTGAAGAAGTACACCCCTGCAGGGTTATCATTATCTATTCGAATAGCCGAATTCCTCGGATATGGAAACTTGGACCCCTTGCATAGTTCATAGACAAGTTAAAGTGGATACTCTAAAATGCGCAAGATAAGCGTGAGTGCTATGGATGGCGCTCTCGTAGGGAGACGGGAGCAGATCCATAGTGGTGTATTGAAATGGTGAATATGTGGACTCGTGTTCGCCACCTCAAAAGAGTTACTTGCAGTCGTAGTTCAGGATAGCCACGAGTCAAAGCTTGCTTGCTGCAGTTAAACTCCACCACCCCTTTTGTTGCTACCGATGCATATGTAGATAGTTCTGATGTAAGTCTTGCTGGGTACGTTTGTACTCACGTTTGCTTATTTTATGTTTTGCAGAGAGACTTCAGTCTCGCTAGTAGTTCCGCGTGGACTTCGATGTTTAGCTTGTTACCTCAGTTACGATCTTGTGCCCTCGGCAAGATCTGGTAGATAGTCAGGCTTCTCAACCTTTTTCATTTGTAGATGTCTGTACTCAGACATGTTAAGCTTTTGCATGTGCTTTGACTTGTATGCTCTGAATGTTGGGTCATGAGACCCTTGTTTGTAATATCTTGGCTCCTCGGAGCCTAATGAATAAATACTTGAGTCGTAGAGTCTTGTTGTGATGCCATGTTGTATTTACACATGTCGAGCATATTGTGTGTATGATTGAAATGCTTGGTATGTGTGGGATCCGACAATCTAGTTGTTTATCCTTGGCAGCCTCTCTTATGGGGAAATGTAGTCTAGTGCTTCCTTGAGCCATAGTAGTCCGCTACAGCCCGGTTAACCGGAGTCCTGCTAGCCCAGCACTACTGCTTAGGACACTTGACTGTCCGGCATGTGTTTCACTTCGTTCCTGTGTCTGTCCCCTCGGGGAAATGTCACGCGGTGACATCCGGAGTCCTGCCAAGCCTGCTATAGCCCGGGTTACCGGAGTCCTGTTAGCCCAGTGCTACAGCCCGGATTCACACGCTGTTGACCGACATGCTCGAAGTTGATTCATGTATGCCTGTCCTCATGGGTTAGTGCCGCTTTGGGTTCACGACTAGCCATGTCGGCCTGGGTTCTTTGTCATATGGATGCTAGCGACACTATCATATACGTGAGCCAAAAGGCGCAAACGGTCCCGGGCCAGGTAAGGTGGCACCCGTGGGAATACCGTGCGTGAGGCCGCAAAGTGATATGATGTGTTACATGCTAGATCGGTGTGACTTGGGATCGGGGTCCTGACAACCAGGGCACTGTAGCCGCCCTCTGCCCAATGCTCCCGTCGTCCTTGGGCGCCGGGTCCGTGTCTCCCGAGGTCGCCTTGACATCCACGGCACGCTTAGCTGTCGGGCCCCTCCTCTCTCGCTCTCCTCTTCCCTTGTCGAGCCCACCCTAGCGCCGCTCGAGATCACCAGTCGCTGCACTCGTGCGGGGCCTCCTCGAGCTCGCTCTGCTCCTCCTCTACCTTCCTAGAACCCTGGGCTACACCCACGAGCACCGCAGAGGGCTCTATCCCCCCTCCCTCGATTGCCACGACAATTCCCACGGGCACCGGTGACCTTCGCTCATGGTGCACCACGACCCCGCCTTACAAGGCCACCCCCCGGGCTCTCCAGCGTCACCTACCACACCACGCGCCTCCCCTGGACCCCCCTGACTAAATCACTTCCTCTCATGCGCCCTCCATGCGTCCCCCCTGGCCGGAGCTTTCCCGCCGACCACCGCTCGAATTCGAGCGCCTCGACCCCTCTCTCTTCCCCTAGCTACTCCAGAACCCTCTCACAACCACCGTCGACCACCCCGGGCTCCATTTCCTCCCATATCTCGTCGTTCTGTCATGCCCATCCTCGCCGTATCCGGTCTCCGGTCTCTGCCATGGCCGAAGCTCCGCCCGACTCTAGCGCTCCCCGCATCCAGCGCGACCACCTCTGGGCGCAGCGTGGAACGGGGCATCCGCCCAGACCACCGGCCTGGCCCCGGGCGCAGCGGAGCGGTCGGAATCGCCACCGGCGCGTGCGCCGTCTATCCCCTGCCTCTACCCGTCGGGAGGAAGAAGGGGGAGGCAGGAGGAGAGAGAGAGTTGGCGTGGGACCCACACGTCAGCGGGCCCCGGGCCCACCCGGTTTAAGTGGAGACGGCATCAAGGATACCGCATCCCGGCACTGACAGCGTAACATGCTAATACGCCTTCAACGTCGCCTGGTTCGCCCCGCAGCCGAGCCGCTGGGCCGGCCCAGTGCGCTGCGGTGCTAAACTGCGCGCTGTGCACAGTTTAGGTATAACCCAAATATTCTTCTTTTTCTTTTCCAGTGAAATTAAAAAGTCCATAGACTATTCAAATATTGTCCAAATTTGATGAATAAAATTTCTTCTGACTCCATAAATCATATTCTATTTAATGGACCATAGTGGACATTTTTGTTGTTCTTGGTTTTCACTAGACCCTTTAAAAAGGTCATTTATCCACATAAGTCCACTTCAAAAATCCATATTATATTCATTGCAACTCCAAATCCAGTGAAACCAATTTCTAAAAGTTTCTAAAATCATGCCTGATTTAATGGGTAATTTTACTCATTTTTATAAAAAGGCATTCTGTAGACAACTTGCAGAACCATTAAATCCCTTGTTCCATCATATCGAAATGTTTAGATATATCCATTGATCCACTTCCAATGAAATCACCTTGGTCATTCCTCATATGACCAGAGGCATCCTAGAAAAGTCCAACTCACATTTTTTAGAGCACTTTTATTTTTGCCTGGTCGTGTTGCTTATTATGGTTGTTTTCGATGATAATTGACGAAGTAGACGAAATGCTCGGAGTTGGACCAGAGATATTTGAAGACCTCGAAGACTTTGTTAAAGCAGGCAAGCAGCCCTTTGACCATGTCTAAGAAGCCCTTTTTATGCATGTCATATGGCACTTTTATTGCTTGCATCGAAGTCATGATAAAATGGTGACCACTTGAGGTGGTTTGCCTCCGTTGCTTTTCTCGTTGACACTTGCATGATGCATGACCCTACCTTTCTATGAGGGTTATGCCGGTGGGAGTAGATAGGATGCTAAAGTAGTGCTACGCAAAAGGGACGTGAATATGCATGGTGATGGAGACAAAGTATTTTCAAAAGACTTTTCGAAAACCCCATCGGGTGCCACTTATGCCCGGGGGATATGATGAGTTGGGTAACCACTTGATGACGAAGTGGTGTACCGAGGCAAGTGTGTGTGTTGTTTCCAAAACGGATTGGTTTAAGTTGCGACTGTTATTCCAACCTTACATGCGCACCCACTCTACCCTTATATGGGAAAGGGCATTATTGATTACCTAGGACGATACTAGCTTGGAGCCCGCATTACTAGTGACGGGGGAGAGTTGGTGCTCTCTCTCGAGACGGGGTCGTGCCAGGTAGGGCGGCCAGGACTATTTTTATAGGGCACTGGATACACCGTTGCATCCCCTCTCGGATGTTACGATCTCGAGTGAGTCTCGTACGATGTACATCGTGAGGATACGGAACAACGAGTGGACTCCTTGTTAGTGTCGTCTAGGGAAAGATAGTGATCGGGTGCTTACCCCGGGTACTTGAGATACCGCGGGTCGTGGATGACACGGAAGTTCCCCGGATCTTGTGGGTAAAGTGTGCAACCTATGCAGAGTGTAAAACTATTCGAATAGCCGTGTCCACGGTCAAGGACAGTTGGGTAACCGCTCTTGGGCTATTTCCACATGTTTACAAACCAGTGTGTGTTTGGATAAGTGGGAAGATCTACTTGTGTCAAGTCAAGGACTTGACATGATTGAGTTGGGTTGATGCCCACTCTATTTATGTTGATATCTGTAACCTGTCCTCATGGTTACTTGAATTCTTCTTATGCATGTCTTACAAGTTGTTGAACATGTCATTGCACTCAAAACTAGCTTTCTGCAAAAATTTACCTATGTCATGCATTGTTGTATCTTGAGCCAAAACATGGGTTGCTTGCGAGTACATTCAAAGTACTCATTGGCTTGCCACTGGTTATTTTATTGGCCAGGCACGAAAGAACATGATATTATGAAGAGTACCTTGGTGAAGAACATGTGAGCTAGGACGCTTCCCAGTCAGAATGCTTGTAGGGTTAAGGCAGATGGCATGGGTCCAAGTTGTTATTGAAGATTTCCGTTGCGATGATACACTCAAGACTTGACCATAATGGTCCTACTTGTGTAAAACGGTATGTATGGATGTAAGACTCTTGTTATTCAGCTTATGTGTGTTCAGTGAGCATTGATCTCTGGGATCACTGTACACGTGCATTCGGTGATCTCGACTTATGACTTGGGGTCCCCACATGTTTAGATATACTTTAGGGCTATTTAAGCCCGAACTAGCTCAAACTAATTGTAACCCATGGATATAGCAGCAGTTAATCAGCCGATAATTTGTAAGTGTCGGTGGAAAATGACACCTATGGGATCACAAGAATCCCTACTACGGTTGCCGGGCGCGGGGTTGTGAGAAGAGCGGGATTAACAGTGAACACAAGGATCATTTACCCAGGTTCGGGCCGCGAGGATGTGTAATACCCTAGTCCTGCTTTGGTGTGTATTTGAGAGAATTCTTGAGCTATTGAACTAGCTACGGTGGCTGCGCAGTCCAAAAGAGCCGAATCCCCCTCTAGTATGCCATGGGCCTCCTTTTATAGTCGAAAGGGGCTGCCACAGTGGCACACAGGAGGTGGAAAGGTATACAGTGCTACGAGCTTATCGCGTGTGTTACAGGACAAGACGCATTTAATGCATAGCTTAGGTGTCCCTTAGCTTTATCGGGGGCGGGAACGAGGCCTGTCCCATCCATCGGCGCCTCGCCTTGCTTCGACACGCGCCCAGGCCAGCGATGCATGCGACGCCATGTAGGCAGGCAGGCAGCTGAGGTGGCGCGGTGGTAGGGTCTTCACGAAGATCTGCATGCCACCACCCAGGTGCTTGCTGAGTTGGCTCGGAAGCCGCCCGTCGCCACGTAGGTGCCTGCACAGCTGGTTGGGCTGGCAGCTTCATGCGAACGGCTGTGGAGTCTTGGCTGGTGCAGGCCTGGCAGTGGCCCTGCTAGCGCCCTCGGCAAGGGCCTTGCCGGGAGGCCCGACAAGGGTCTTGCCGTGGTGCTGTGGTCGTCCCCGACAAGGCACTTGCTGGGGGTCTTGTGGATCTCCTCGGCAATGATCCCGCTGAGGGTCGCCATCTTCTGGTTCTCATCTGAACTCACATCTCTATGGTCTTGACAAAGATTTGCATGCCACCATGGAGGTGCCTCCCGAACCCTAGTTCCAATGTAGTTGGTTGGGTTGGAACCCGTGGGCTCGAGGGTGGCTCACTCTGTTGGCGTCGGGCGTGCTGCCCCGGCAAGGCCCTTGCCGGTCTGCCGATGCTGCCCCGGCAAGGGTCTTGCCGGGGTAGCCTGGTTTGCCATTCTGTCCTTTATGTTCTTGGTGTTGGTGTTTCCTTGGTTGTCTTGTGCTTCGGCTTCTCTCCTGCTTTGCTCTGACTGCCCGTGCACAAGTAAAGGGGTCAAAAGGAGAGCCACTACTTTTGTACACCGACAGGAGCCCCCAGGCCTGGGCCATACATAAGCGCGACACGTTGTTGGGCCAGGCCCAGAATGGTGCACAGGCAGGCGGGGCGGATTTCTACCGCATTAACTCTTCGTCCGCTGCGCTTCCCCACGACCCGCGTGTCATAGCCCTAGAGTTTGCTTGTAACTAGTGGCATTGCATCCATGCATCATGTTTAATTTTCATGAAACTTGAAATGGGGACTGACCAAACCCTAGCACCCAGATGAAATGCAAATAGGATCAAAATAAAAATATTTTCAAAGAACCCAAAATGTCATGGAAAATGTTCATGATTTCTGATAAAGGTGAAAACCTCTGCCAAAAATGATGAGCATATTACTTGGCCATTTATGGATTTTTGAGTTAAATCATATTGTATTTGAATTGGAGCATTTAATGCCTATAAATATTTTAAATGCTTCAATACTTTTGAAAACAATTGGGGGCTGTTGGAAATAATTCAAATAGTGCCCACAATTTTTGTCAGGATTTCACAAAATGAGTTAGTGCGCCACCTCCTGCTTCCCACCGCTGCCCAGACGCCTCTGGACGATGCCACCCACCCCCCAGACCTCTCTCTCCCTCACCTGTGGCCTCTCCCCTCCCCTGGACCTCTTCCTCTCACCCACCCGAACGGGTCCGTCGCCGCCGACAAGTACCACCGCGGCCACCGCCTCCCCCTCGCCCCCTGGACATGCTCAGGAGCTCCACCACTTCGTCCTCTACCTCCTCGATGAGCCACGAGGCCTCGGACGTGCTGCAACACCGCCCTCGCCGCCGCCCTCTTCGTTCGGCCACCGAGATCGCCGGCGACCTCTCGTCACCGCCAGCCCCTCCCCGAGCTCGCCGAGGCCACCTCTGAACTTGCGGTGAGCTCCTCTATCGATCCCCCCTACTCCCATGCCCACTAGCTCATCATAGCCCTCGTTTCCATCGAGACTGAGACCTCACCGGCGCCGGACTTGTCGCTGTCGTCGCTACAGACACCGTAGTTTGTGCCTGGGCACGTCATCGTGCTCGGGTTGCTCGTAGGAGACGACCCCGACCACCAGCTAGTCCTGCCGTGCTCCGGAACACCAACCCGTGCGAGTCCGAACTCCGGCCGCCGCGGATGGCCTCGCCGCCGTTGACTCCGGCCACCCCAGGCCAGGAAACCTCCACCATTCGACGCGCGCCACTGCGTGCGTTTGAACGCAACTAACCTCGCTCAAAATGATGCCCGGTGGCTCGATTCCGAAGCCCTCCGCCGCGTCTATCGTCGCCGGCGTTGAGCCGACGGCGAGTTGACCCTGCTGAGCCAGTTTGACCACGGGTGGGCCCAGTTTGACCCCTGGGTCAATGACAGGTAGGGCCCAGCCCTGCTGACTAATTAGGATTAGTACTAATTAATATTTTAGTTAAACTAATTCACTGACACGTGGGACCCACTGTCAGGGTTGACCTGGACCGCGCCCGTTGACCGCTGACATAACAATGACGTCATGCTGACGCAGTAACTCATTTTCTGGATTTATTCTTATATAGGAAATTCCCGAAAATGTTGCAAACTTCAAAAATTCATAGTAATTCAACCGTAACTCCAAATCAAACAAATTATATATGAAAATTGATCAGAAAAATATGAAGAATCTGTTTATGGCACTTTCATGCATGATTGAACTAGTTAACCTCATTGAATAGGATGAATCATGATTAGGGTAATTTATGAACTAGCATTTGGAGTTGGAGTTTAACTTTGTTTGAATTCCACTTCAATTAACTTGGCTTACTGCTGCATTTGGTCAATTCAGTTCCTTAGCATGACATGTCATTCATTTGATTGTGCATTGCAGTGAATGTTGGTTCTTTGTGTTTGCCGGTGACTGTCCCCTCTCAGTAGACGACACTCCGACGATTGTTCGATGACACCGACGAAGAACTATATTATCTTCAGAAGTGCCAGGCAAGCAAAACCCCCTTGTTCATTTCGATACAATCCCACTCTCTCGCTCCTGCTCTCTTTTACTGCATTAGGACAACAACGATTCATGTGTTACTTGCTGCGGTAGTTGAGCCCCCTTATCCTCTGCATGCCCTGTCATTGCCACAGTAAATAGATGAAACCCACTAGCATGAGTAGGAGTTGTTTGAGCCCTGATGTGCCTACTCATTCATGTTTGTTTGTCATTCCTGCTACTGCTTAGAGTTGAGTCAGGTCTAATTCATCGGGGATGAATTGGAATGGTGTTGAACATGTCCTACTGTGTGTGAGCTAAGTGTGTGAACATGATTTGGTAAAGGTAGCGGTGAGAGGCCATGTAGGAGTACATGGTGGGTTGTCTCATTGAAGCCGTCCTCAGGAACTGTGTTTGTGATCCATGAAACAGTTACTACCACGCATTGGGCCCGAAACCAATGGACCCTCTCGGCTTCTTGATCACCCTTGTCCTCTGTCCAGGAGTTGCAAGTAGTTTCTGGTGTTTGTAGTATGCTGGGGGCCGCATGAAGTGCTGACCATAGGGGTGGGCTGTGTTGCGGTAGGCACGTGGCCGGGCATGCCGGGAGCCCGTTTGGTGTCTCGAAACCCTGTACACATCGTTCAGGGCCGTATGTGGAAACCTCGGCCGGACTCCTTGCGGATGGAACCTGAATAGGCGATAAACCTGGACTAGAGACTTGAGTGTTTAGGTAGGCCGTGGCCGACACCCTCGTTGGGCTTCCGCTTGAAGGTTGCCGAGTACATGTCGTGTAAACGGCGGTAAGCGTTTATAGCGTGTGTGAAGAAGTACACCCCTGCAGGGTTAACATCATCTATTCGAATAGCCGTGTCCGCGGTAATGGACTTCTGGGTTGCCTATAATAGTTCATAGACAAGTGAAAGTGGATACTCTAAAACTCGCAAGATAAGCGTGAGTGCTATGGATGGCCTTCTCGTAGGGAGACGGGAGCGGATCCATAGTGGTGTATTGATATGGTGAATATGTGGACTCGTGTGCGCCACCTCAAAAGAGTTACTCGCAATCATAGTTTAGGTTAGCCACTGAGTCAAAGCTGGCTTGCTGCAGTTAAACTCCACCACCCCTTTATTGACACCGATGCATATGTAGTTAGTTCTGATGTAAGTCTTGCTGGGTACATTTGTAATCACGTTTGCCTATTTTATGTTTTTGCAAAGAGACGTCAGTCTCGCTTGTAGTTTCGTGCGGACTTCGACGTTTAGATTGTTACCTCAGCTACGATCTTGTGCCCTCGGCAGGATCTGGTAGATAGTCAGGCTTCTCAGCCTTTTTCATTTGTAGATGTCTGTACTCAGACATGTTAAGCTTCCGCATGTGCTTTTCCTTGTATGCTCTGAATCTTGGGTCATGAGACCCATGTTTGTAATATCTCGCTCCTCGGAGCCTAATGAATAAATAATTGAGTTGTAGAGTCTTGTTGTGATGCCATGTTGTATTTACACATATTGAGCATATTGTGTGTATGATTGAAATGCTTGGTATGTGTGGGATCCGACAATCTAGTTGTTTATCCTTGGCAGCCTCTCCTATGGGGAAATGTAGTCTAGTGCTTCCTTGAGCCATAGTAGTCTGCTACAGCCCGGTTCACCAGAGTCCTGCTAGCCCAGCACTACTGCTCAGGACACTTGACTGGCCGGCATGTGTTTCACTTCGTTCCTGTGTCTGTCCCTTCGGGGAAATGTCACGCGGTGACATCCGGAGTCCTGCCTAGCCTGCTACAGCCCGGGTTCCCGGAGTCCTGTTAGCCCAGTGCTACAGCCCGGATTCACACGCTGCTGACCGACATGCTCGATGTGATTCATGTATGCCTGTCCCCATGGGTTAGTGCCGCTTTAGGTTCACGACTAGCCATGTCGGCCCGGGTTCTCTGTCATATGGATGCTAGCGACACTATCATATACGTGAGCCAAAAGGCACAAATGGTCCCGGGCCATGGTAAGGCGACACCCGTGGGAATACCGTGCGTGAGGCCGCAAAGTGATATGATGTGTTACCGGCTAGATCGATGTGAGTTGGAATCGGGGTCCTGACAGCGTTGGTATCAGAGCCTGACTGCCTATAGGATTACTAAGCCAAACTGGTCGAAGTTGAGTCTAGAAATGCTTTAGTTATATGTAGGGGAATTGATTGTGGGTTGGAACGTAAGGTTCTTTTTACTCCTTTACCTCATGACCTTCTGATCTGAGTCAACCTCTTCTTTTCTACGGGGATTAAGAACTAGGCCTTCTCATCTATCTATCAGGATGACGAGTTACTATGGTAGAGACTTATAGGATTGTTGGTTTCAAGCCTCTGTTCAGTTTCTACTACTTCCATGTGTTCTCAGTTGATCTCAAAACATTGATATTGTGATGTTGAGTGGTTATGCCACCATTTTGCAGGATGTCTCAAATCATTTTGAGCATTTACAGCCGTTATGCTGTCCGAGTCATCCCAGGTTTCTAAATAGTCTGATGCATTTGCAAATCCTTTCTTTCCGTCCCTGATGTCCTTTTTGGTCGGAATAAGCACACTAATCGGTGAGTTGAGGTACTCTATTGCCTCGACGTATATGTTGGAGTTATTATTATGAACCTAGGTGTCTTAGGGGATCATCTAGTAACCTAGCCATGCTTTGTGTTCCCGGTGTGATGATTCTGGCCACCATTCTCGAAAGCATCCCATGATGCCATTTAGTAGTAGGCATTCCACTCTTGGGTTCTTGACCCAAGATTCACTCTACTTACCTCGTGTCGATAGTGTTGCTCGTACCTTTAGGATATTAGTAACCTTTGCGATAGTCGTCGAGGTCCGTGGTATATCCTTCTTCCAAATACCATGAACTGCATATGGCAGAAGTTCTTTTGAACCAAAAGATCGCAACCGAAGTGCTCGTGATGAGTTCTTCGTACATTGTGAATCTGCTAGTTCTACCGTTCTGCATGGGTTATCCGGAAGAAATGTTGAGCTTGCTCGGCATACTAATCTATGCATCCACAACTCAGAAAGATATATGTTCCTTTGAGTTGTCCCTTTTTAGTTGTATTACGGCCTTTGCCTATCACTTGATAGTCAAGGGTATGTGTGCATTTGTGTCCATCGATGCCTATTATTCTTGTGGTCCGTCAAGCCTTCCTATCTAGAATGACTAGGAGAAATAAGCTCCAGTACCTCATCCATTTCCAGGATTGGGTCAAAGCAGTTGTATTCTGCAGATCAAATGCAATCAAGCTTTTGGTCTGTTCTACCCTGAAGTATTACCCACTTTATGTAAGGAACGTCATGAGAGTTGCACCACCTCTTATGAATTCTTGATGCAATGATACTTCTCGCCATCATTATTCATTCTTCGGTCCCGTGTTGTTGTAATCGGAATGCCGACTAGTGAACTGTGATGTGTGAAATCAATACTCCTAGCAACCCCATTGCTTGGTAGTTAATGGGCAATAATTCATTCTTAGTGTGTTGGTTTTGAGTCATCATTCTAAGATAGATTGTGTTACCTAGTCCATTTTCCTGGTGCAATCCTGATCAATGAGTTTGGATTATGTTAATTCCTTGCTCTTTCGATCATATCGTCTTGCCCTGAAAAGCAAGATTGTTCTCGAACTTAATAACCTATCGGTGGTTCGTGATTTTCTGAAAATCTTCTCGGAAGTATTACCTGGTTGACACCTGACTGCTATGTTGAGTTTGTGATCAAGTTGGTTTTCTTATAAATCACTTCTCCTCCAAGAATCTGTGTTGGATACCCCTGAGCTAGTTGGTTAAGCTAAACAACAACTTGGAGAGTTGGAAGATGAAAGCTTGTCCAACTTAGTTCATCACTAAGGGATATCCTTGTGTGGGTGTATTGAACAAAGATGATATCTTCATCGATTGTTCCTCGTGATCGGTTGTGGAATCTATCATCTTGTCCAAATTTTGACTTGAGTATGGGCTATCGTCAAGTCAAATCAGAACCAACGATGTTCGTAATGTTGTCTTACTCGTGGTTGATCCCTCGGGCATACACCATTATATCTTTTGGTCTGACCAATGCTATCACCGTGTTCACATGATGGTGGAAGTCCAGTGATATGGAAATTTCGATGAGTTGTTGTTGAGCCCATCAGCAGCATTTTGTCTCCCCCAATGATTCATGTTGAACATCAACCTAGTGTTGGAAAACTTTTGTAAGCATTATCTTCGTGCCCCATTCATGAAGAATATGCTTGGATGGAAGAAGTGACTTCCTCGAATTCATGTGCATTAGGTGTAAGTTGCCGCCATGAATTTGAGAAAGGTTTGTTTTGTTTCCCTTGGAATCATCCCAAGTCAGTCATGCATGCATGCGAAGTATTCTATGGTTTGGCAGATTAATTACCTCCACTCCATATGTGTTCCTAGCACACCAAGCCACTGATTGATTTGTCGAGGAAAAGAAGTTGCTGTGCGAATACTAGTTCATGCACCAGACTCCAACATCCTCGATGATGGTTTTCCACCTGAACTCGGTAGTGTTTTATCTTAAGACTACTACGTGATCATATTTGTCTGGGACAGCGTGTTCATATGTGTGTAGCAGAACCAGCTTATGTTTTGGAGCTTGCTATCGTAGTTTATTTTTCGAGAATCTCGCAACATCATCTCGTCGATTCGTGTTGCAACCTTTCCTTTTCAGACATGTTGTCTGAACTATCCTGACACCAACCAGATCTGAATCTCAAGCAGATATGATGGTTGGAACATTCCCGACAATTGCATTTTGTTCCCAGCTTGCACCGCCTTGTGCCAACTTTCCATGGGCTGCCCTTCTCAGCAATTGCTGTCCAGGTTCATCTTCAACATGGACTTGCCATGGGTCCCATCCATTTCCGGTGATAAGAAAAAGTCATCCATTGCGTTGTCTTCAACAAGGTAGTCCACATCATCCATCCAGTTCGGGTATGCCATTCTTTCGAATTTGTTCAAACGATCGTTTGTGATTGCCTTAGGCTGGTATATAGAGTTTCAATGATCTCTGTATCAAAAGTAATTCTTTTGCCACTTAAGGGAATAATTCTACGAGTCACCTTTCCCAAGGTGGCCCATTATGGAATCATGGCAATTATTTCCTCGCCACCTTGACACCATCCACCATCTCTCTAAGCGTTGAATTGTTGCCCACCAAATCAAACCTCGTTGTTTGTTCTTCCGTCCCTCTCGATGTGTTTTGTGTCTCAACTCGAGATGTTCCAACATCTCATTCCACGAGTTGATCTTGAATGCTCGATCTTCGAGGAGATCGTTTCCTATAGAGTTTCTTTCTGTTGCCATCGTGTTGGATGAAGATCTCAAAAGCGAGGACGTCAAGATCAATATGATGCAATGAAGCTACTTCTTCGAGAAGGGCAGTTGGATCAAGAATTTTGTGATAGCTTGCGACCCCTCTGTCTTCTTACCTCATGACTTGAATCTCGGGACGAGATTCTTGTTTAGCGGGGGTGAGTTGTCACAGCCCTAGAGTTTGCTTGTAACTAGTGGCATTGCATCCATGCATCATGTTTAATTTTCATGAAACTTGAAATGGGGACTGACCAAACCCTAGCACCCAAATGAAATGCAAATAGGATCAAAATAAAAATATTTTCAAAGAACCCAAAATGTCATGGAAAATGTTCATGATTTCTGATAAAAGTGAAAACCTCTCCCAAAAATGATGAGCATATTTCTTCGCCATTTATGGATTTTTGAGTTAAATCACATTGTATTTGAATTGGAGCATTTAATGCCTATAAATATTTTAAATGCTTCAATACTTCTGAAAACAATTGGGGGCTGTTGGAATTAATTCAAATAGTGCCCACAATTTTTGTCAGGATTTTACAAAATGAGTTAGTATTTTTACTAATTCAAAACAAATCAAATAAATAGGAAACAAGAAAAACACAAAGCAGAGAGGAGAGAAACCCTACCTGGGCTTAGCTCACCTGCGCAGCCACCTGGCGGCCCAAGTGGCCGGCCCAGCCCACCTGGCCCCCTCTCCTGTCGTCTTCCTCATTTGCCAGGAGGATGGGCGCGTGCCCGACACGCGCGCACCGCCGTGCGCCACCTCCTGCTTCCCACCGCTGCCCTGACGCCTCTGGACGATGCCATGCACCCCCCAGACCTCTCTCTCCCTCACCCGTGGCCTCTTCCCTCCCCTAGACCTCTTCCTCTCACCCACTCGAACGGGTCCGTCGCCGCCGACAAGCACCACCGCGGCCACCGCCTCCCCCTCGCCCCCTAGACATGCCCAGGAGCTCCGCCACTTCGTCCTCTACCTCATCGATGAGCCACGAGGCCCCGGACGCGCTGCAACACTGCCACCGCTGCCGCCCTCTTCGTTCGGCCACCGAGATCGCCGGCGACCTCTCATCACCACCAGCCCCTCCCCGAGGTCGCCGAGGCCACCTCTGAACTCGCGGTGAGCTCCTCTATCGACCCCCCTACTCCCATGCCCACTAGATCATCGTAGCCCTCGTTTCCGTCAAGACCGAGACCTCACCGGCGCCAGACTTGTCACCGTCGTGGCTACAGACGCCGTAGTTTGTGCCTGGGCGCGTCATCGTGCTCGGGTTGCTCCTAGGAGACGACCCCGACCACCAGCTGGTCCTGCCGTGCTCTGGTACACCAACCTGTGCGAGTCCGAACTCCGGCCGCCGTGGATGGCCTCGCCGCCGTTGACTCCGGCCACCCCAGGCCAGGAAACCTCTACCGTTCGACTCGCGCCACTACGTGGGTTCGAACGCAACTAACCTCGCTCAAAATGATGCCCGGTGGCTCGATTCCGAAGCCCTCCGCCGCGTCTGTCGTCGCCGGCATTGAGCCGCCGGCGAGTTTACCCCGCTGACCCAGTTTGACCATGGGTGGGCCTAGTTTGACCCCTGGGTCAATGACAGGTAGGGCCCAGCCCTGCTGACTTATTAGGATTAGTACTAATTAATATTTTAGTTAAACTAATTCACTGACAAGCGGGACCCACTGTCAGGGTTGACCTAGACCGCGCCCGTTGACCGCTGACATCACAGTGACGTCATGCTGACGCAGTAACTCATTTTCTGGATTTATTCTTATATAGGAAATTCCAGAAAATGTTGCAAACTTCAAAAATTCATAGTAATTCAAGCGTAACTCCAAATCGAACAAATTATATATGAAAATTGATCAGAAAAATATGACGAATCTGTTTATGGCACTTTCATGAATCATTGAACAAGTTAACCTCACTGAATAGGATGAATCATGATTAGGGCAATTTATGAACTAGCATTTGGAGTTGGAGTTTAACCTTGTTTGAATTCCACTTCAATTAACTTGGCTTACTGCTGCATTAGGTCAATTCAGTTCCTTAACATGACATGTCATTCATTTGATTGTGCCTTGCAGTGCATGTTGGTTCTTTGTGTTTGCCGGTGACTGTCCCCTCTCAGTAGACGACACTCTGACGATTGTTCGATGACACCCACGAAGAACTATATTATCTTCAGAAGTGCCAGGCAAGCAAAACCCTCTTGTTCATTTCGATACAATCCCACTCTCTCGCTCCTGCTCTCTTTTACTGCATTAGGACAACAACGATTCATGTGTTACTTGCTGCGGTAGTTGAACCCCCTTATCCTCTGCATGCCCTGTCATTGCCACAGTAAATAGATGAAACCCACTAGCATGAGTAGGAGTGTTGTTTGAGCCCTGATGTGCCTACTCATTCATGTTTGTTTGTCATGCCTGCTACTGCTTAGAGTTGAGTCAGGTCTGATTCATCGGGGATGAATTGGAATGGTGTTGAACATGTCCTACTGTGTGTGAGCTAAGTGTGTGAACATGATTTGGTAAAGGTAGCGGTGAGAGGCCATGTAGGAGTACATGGTGGGTTGTCTCATTGAAGCCGTCCTCAGGAACTGAGTTCTGTGTTTGTGATCCATGAAACAGTTACTACCATGCATTGGGCCCGAAACCGATGGACCCTTTCGGCTTCTTGATCACCCTTGTCCTCTGTCCAGGAGTTGCAAGTAGTTTCTGGTGTTTCTAGTATGCTGGGGGCCGCACGCAGTGCTGACCATAGGGGTGGGCAGTGTTGCGGTAGGCACGTGGCCGGGCAGGCGGGGCGCCCCTTTGGTGTCTCGGAACCCTGTACACATCGTTCGGGGCCGTATGTGGAAACCTCGGCCGGACTCCCTGCGGATGGAACCTGAATAGGCGATAAACCTAGACTAGAGACTTGAGTGTTTAGGTAGGCCGTGGCCGACACCCTCGTTGGGCTTCCGCTTGAAGGTTGCCGAGTACATGTCGTGTAAACGGCGGTAAGCGGTGAGAACGTGTGTGAAGAAGTACACCCCTGCAGGGTTAACATCATCTATTCGAAGAGCCGTGTCCGCGGTAACGGACTTCTGGGTTGCCTATAACAGTTCATAGACAAGTGAAAGTGGATACTCTAAAACACACAAGATAAGCGTGAGTGCTATGGATGGCCTTCTCGTAGGGAGACGGGAGCGGATCCATAGTGGTGTATTGATATGGTGAATATGTGGACTCGTGTGCACCACCTCAAAAGAGTTACTCGCAGTCATAGTTTAGGTTAGCCACTGAGTCAAAGCTGGCTTGCTGCAGTTAAACTCCACCGCCCCTTTATTGACACCGATGCATATGTAGTTAGTTCTGATGTAAGTCTTGCTGGGTACATTTGTACTCACGTTTTCCTATTTTATGTTTTTGCAGAGAGACGTCAGTCTCGCTAGTAGTTCCGTGCGGACTCCGACGTTTAGCTTGTTACCTCAACTATGATCTTGTGCCCTCGGCAGGATCTGTTAGATAGTCAGGCTTCTTAGCCTTTTTCATTTGTAGACGTCTGTACTCAGACATGTTAAGCTTCAGCATGTGCTTTGCCTTGTATGCTCTGAATCTTGGGTCATGAGACCCATGTTTGTAATATCTCGCTCCTCGGAGCCTAATGAATAAATAATTGAGTTGTAGAGTCTTGTTGTGATGCCATGTTGTATTTACACATACTGAACATATTGTGTGTATGATTGAAATGCTTGGTATGTGTGGGATCCGACAATCTAGTTGTTTATCCTTGGCAGCCTCTCCTATGGGGAAATGTAGTCTAGTGCTTCCTTGAGCCATAGTAGTCCGCTACAGCCCGGTTCACCGGAGTCCTGCTAGCCCAGCACTACTGCTCAGGCCACTTGACTGGCCGGCATGTGTTTCACTTCGTTCCTGTGTCTGTCCCTTCGGGGAAATGTCACGCGGTGACATCCGGAGTCCTGCCTAGCCTGCTACAGCCCGGGTTCCCGGAGTCCTGTTAGCCCAGTGCTACAACCCGGGTTCCCGGAGTCCTGTTAGTCCAGTGTTACAACCCAGATTCACACGCTGCTGACCGACATGCTCGATGTGATTCATGTATGCCTGTCCCCATGGGTTAGTGCCTATTTGGGTTTACGACTAGCCATGTCGGCCCGGGTTCTCTGTCATATGGATGCTAGCGGCACTATCATATACGTGAGCCAAAAGGCGCAAACGGTCTTGGGCCATGGTAAGGCGACAACCGTGGGAATACCATGCGTGAGGCCGCAAAGTGATATGAGGTGTTACCGGCTAGATCGATGTACTTGGAATCGGGGTCCTGACACCGCGTGTGACGTGGGGGGTCGTGCGTGATGTGGGGGTCATGCGTGGGGCGGTTTCCGCATGCATGCGTCACATCATGGTAAAGAGACGGCTCGCGCCTTCCTCATAAAAAGAGGGTGGCGTGGAGGCGCGGCTCATTTACTGGGTGGACTCGGGTCGCAGTCTTCAAGACGCCCACGCCCCATGGTCACGGGGCGGGGAACGGTTGCCTCACCCGTCCCTTCGTCCTGCTCGCTCGCCACGCGTCCTCCATGAAGGTGGCAGGTGATGGAGGCGGGAGACCGGGTCGTCGCTGATTGGGGCAGCGGGTCACTCCTGACTCCCTGCGCCTCTGATGGCTGGATTGGCTGAGTGGGGCGGCTGAGTCTCGACCCCGCCCCTTTATAAGGAGGGCGAGGGAGGGCGTTGACCCACATTCCCTCAGTATCCATCCTCCTCCACCTTTGCTTCTTTCTTTCACCTGCCATGGCGAGAGGAGGCGCTGGGCCTTCAATGGTGGCGGCGAGGGTCGCTACTCTTCAGTGCGTCCCTCCTTCCCACGAGCCCGCGGCGGTGGAGCCAGCCACGAGAGGAAGGAGGAGGGGCGTGGCCGAGGTCACCACGGCGGTCGGGGGAGAGGGGGATGAGGTGGCGCGGTGGCCGTGCCTCCGCCAGCGGTGCCTCCCGCGATGGAGGGTCACGTCGGGGACCAGCCCCGCGAATTCTTCATCAGGCTGCGCAGGCCACCGCATCGTCGTCTCCGTGTCCCCACCCCCTTCACTCAGGAGATAGAGCATGATCCGCCCCAGACCCTTAGATTGCACATGAGGGGCTGCGGGACCAGCGGCACGCGGGTCGACTTCGACTTCCCCGCTCTGCATGTTATGTATCTCCTTCACGGATGGAAGACGTTTGCCCGCATCCATAGCCTAACGGTGGGGCTCGTCCTCTACTTCAAGTTAATGGAGGGCGGCCTGCTCTCCTTCAAGGTCTTCGGAGATCTTGGAACTCGCCTGAAGTGCTATGTGGAGAGCTCCTCCGATGATGAAGATTCCTCCTCGAGCGGGAGTGACAAGGAGGATAGCGACAACGACGACGAGGGAGTCGAGCGGCAGGATGCTGACTCCGACTTCAACTGATCGCGTTGCCCCTCCCTCGGCCTTGCGCCTTGCCGAGGGCCTTCCTCGTCAAGCTCTCCATCGACGCATTCCCCACCGCCTCCTTGGGCGGCTAGCGTAGGAGGTCCAGAGAAGGCGAAGAAGGCGGGCGGCAGCCGTCAACTTGGAGTACGCGGGCACTGTGCCTTCGTCGTGTATTGTTGAGCCGCTGCCTCATCTTCCAACCCCTCTGCTGACACCAGGATGCTCTCTTGGTGCCTTCTGCTTCTCGCACCTCGCCTAGGCGCTCCTTTCACCCTTCTGCTGTCCCATTTCACCTTCTGAGGAGAGGGACAAGAAAGGGATCACGGGCACCTTATCTCTTTTTTGTTTGTAAGCCTGTGGGCACTTGTTAGATCTAAAGCTTGTAATCCCCTTGCTCATGTTTTTCATTCCATACGAACTGTACCTGTATGGGATGTTTTTAATGAAAAAGGGTGTTTGTCGGGTTCTTTGTGCATGAGCGAGGCCCATGACAAGGACGAATCCTGGTTACTTTTAAGACAAAAATTGATGCCTGGCAACAGGCCTTGCCGTTTCCCCACTACGGTCGACCATTCACGCGCTCTTGGCGGAGGCAGGGCGAAGTAGAGTTAGGCCCCTCGTTCATCTCCTTGCCACCATGACTACTACCAAATTCCGACCCGGGAGGTAGCTCTCGGGTACAGGAAAGGGGGAGCATGGTGGTTTTAAGAACATAAACGAGGTTTCACATGCCCCAATTCTATATGGAAGTGCATAATAGGGGATGAAAGACTTATCTGAATCCGCAGCCCCCGGCAACCTTGGCTTGTCGTGGTTGGATCCTTGTGTCTTCAGCCCCCGACAATCCTGGCTTGCCGGGGCCGGAGCGCCGGTCCGTCCTCTTTCTCCCAAGCGGCTCAGGAGAAGTGTCCACGTGCCCTGCGAACCAAAGAGGACAGAAGGACGCACACTTGACCTCTAGGTTAGGGGTTAGTCGCCGCTAAGCACTACCAACCCTAACCGAGGGAGAGACTTAACCTAGCATGCATGCTATAACTTAGGGCGCCAGCACTTTGTTTATTTATGCTCTGGGTCTGCGCCTGGCTTTGTACAGAGGGTTACATGCCTTGCCAGCAAATCTTGTACAAAAGGTGGCTTGCCGGGAGGCCCGGCAAGCCGCGCGTTATGGGTAAAACTTGCGAAGATGCTCGATGTTCCAGAAGTTGCTCACTGGGACAGCATCTTTGGTTTCCAGGCGGACTGCACCGAGCCTGGTGACTCGTATTACCGGATAAGGGCCTTCCCACTTTGGCGTCAACTTTTTGGTATTCTTGGCTGACTGAACGCGCCGAAGAACAAGGTCACCTTCCTCAAAGCTTCAGGCATGAACCTTGTGGCTATGGTAGCTGCGCAAGCTTGGTGGTAGCATGCTGCTCTCATAGTCGGCCAAAGACGATCTTCCTCAAGGAGCGTTGCGTCATCTTGCCACAATTGCTCTTGCTCAAGCTCGTCGTAAGCGAGCACTCGAGGTGACCCGTATGTGAGTTCGGTGGGGAGAGCTGCTTCTGCCCTGTATACCAGGGCAAAGGGTGTCTTGTCGGTGGCTTGATTTGGTGCCATCTTGATCGACCAAAGAACCGCCGGCAACTCATCAATCCAGCGCCTTCTGCTCTTGTGCATCTTGTCAAAAAGTCTTCATTGTCAGACCTCGCAACACTTCAGCATTTGCCCTCTCCGCTTGGCCGTTGCTCCGGGGGTGTGCCACGGAGGCAAAATAGACCTTGTTGCCGAGGTCTTGAATGTACTGCATGAAGGTGTGGCTTGTGAACTGCGTGTCGTTGTCGGTGATGACCCTGTTTGGTATACCAAAACGGCAGACTAGTCCCTTGAAGAACTTAACGACTGACTGTGTTGTCACCTTCCTCACTTCTTCCACCTCCGGCCACTTTGTGAACTTGTCGATTGCAACGTACAAGTACTCAAAGACCCCGACAGCATAGGGGAAGGGCCCCAGTATGTCGAGCCCCCAGACCGAAAATGTCCAGGAGAGGGGGATTGTTTGAAGGGCTTGAGCTGGTTGATGAAGCATCTTTGAATGGAACTGACACGCTTCACACTTGGTTACTAGTGCCGTTGCATCCTAGAGGGCAGTGGGCCAGAAGAAACCCTGCTGGAACGCCTTGCCGGCAAGGGCCCTCGACCCTATGTGGGAGCCACATATGCCTCCATGTATCTCCGCCAACAGCTCCAGTCCTTCCTCCCGGGGAATGCACTTCAATTTCACACCGTTCGATCTCTTCCTATACAGGACGTCATCGACGAACTGATACATAGTAGACCGACGGGCTACTTTCTCCGCTTCTTCCTGCTCCTCAGGAAGCTCCCCTGTTTGGAGGAATTGGATGGTATGTTGTGCCCATGCTAGAGCCCGGGGCTCGACAGCAAGGACCAAAGGCATCTCTTCTGCCATGGGAGCGGCCGTCTCTACGGCCAGGGCTTGACGGCCTACCGGAGCCGGTCGCTACTTGGCAGGTGTAGGATCGGAAGTATGTCTGGAGGGGAGTGATTAGACTACTTGACCAAATAAAAATCTAGCCTTTTCCCAATTTTAGTTCTTGACAGATTTTAGCTATCTTAGCACAAGTCAAGAAATCTCCACACAATTCAAGCAAGCATGCAAAAATAGTATATGAGCAACGGAAAGTAAAGCATGCAACTTGCAAGAATGTAAAGGGAAGGGTTTGGAGGATTCAAACGCAATTGGAGACACGGATGTTTTTGGCGTGGTTCCGATACGTGGTGCTATCGTACATCCACGTTGATGGAGACTTCAACCCATG
Organism: Aegilops umbellulata; assembly: GCA_032464435.1. Classification (NCBI taxonomy): domain Eukaryota; kingdom Viridiplantae; phylum Streptophyta; class Magnoliopsida; order Poales; family Poaceae; genus Aegilops; species Aegilops umbellulata. The sequence continues at coordinate 148,893,875 of CP136058.1, read as the reverse complement.
GAGGGTAACGGTTGCGCGAGTCCACGGAGGGCTCCTCCCACGAAGGGTCCACGAAGAAGCAACCTTGTCTATTCCATCACGGCCGTCGCCCACGAAGGACTTGCCTCACTAGCGGTAGATCTTCACGAAATAGGCGATCTCCTTGCCCTTACAAACTCCTTGGTTCATCTCCACAATCTTGTCGGAGGCTCCCAAGTGACACCTAGCCAATCTAGGAGACACCACTCTCCAAGAAGTAACAAATGGTGTGTTGATAATGAACACCTTGCTCTTGTGCTTCAAATGATAGTCTCCCCAACACTCAACTCTCTCTCGCAGGATTTGGATTTGGTGGAAAGAAGATTTGAGTGGAAAGCAACTTGGGAAGGCTAGAGATCAAGATTCATATGGTAGGAATGGGAAATCTTGAGCTCAACACAAGTGTTGGTGGTTCTCTCTCAGAACATGTGTATTGGAAGTGTAGATGTGTTCTGATGGCTCTCTCCATGAATGAAGAGTGGGTGGAGGGGTATATATAGCCTCCACACAAAATCTAACCGTTACACATAATCTGCCAAACTCGGTGGGACCGAATCGTTAAACTCGGTCGGACCGATTCAGCAAACCTAGTGACCGTTAGGATTTTCGGTGGGACTGAGATGCAACTCGGTAGGATCGATATGGTTAGGGTTTGGGCATAACGTAATCTTGGTGTGACCGATTACACAAACTCGGTGGAACCGATTTTGGTAATAAGCTAACCAAGGGTTGGTCAGGTAAACTCGGTGGGACCGATCCGCTCTTTTCGGTGAGACCGAAATGTTACGAAAAGGAAACAGTGAGTTTACATTGCAATCTTGGTGGGACCGATCGCTCACTTCGTTTAGACCGAAACATTACGAAGGGAAACAGTGAAATTGCAATCCCATCTCGGTGAGACCGAGATCCCTATCGGTGAAACCGAATTGCTAGGGTTTGTGGCAATGGCTATGACATGTGAAACTCGGTGGCGCCGGATGGAAAGAATCGGTGGGGCCGAGTTTGACTTTTGGTTTAGGTCAAATGTGGATGTGGGAAGATAGTTGAGGGTTTTGGAGCATATCACTAAGCACATGAAGCAAAAGGCTCATTAAGCAACACCTCATCCCTCCTTAATAGTATTGGCTTTTCCTATAGACTCAATGTGATATTGGATCACTAAAATATAAAATGTAAAGTCTTGATCTTGAAGTTTGAGCCAATCCTTTGTCCTTATAATTTTGAGGGATCCACTTTCCTCATCCATGCCATGCCATCCATTGAGCTTTCCCTGAAATATTCATCTTGGAATAATGTTAGCTCAATGAGCTATATGTTGTTAGGAATTACCAAAACCACCCAGGGATAGTTGCACTTTCAGCAGGCTCAGGGTCCATGGTGACACCTTTGTCGGAGGCCCCTGGGGGCTCGGCAGGAAAGTACTTGCTGGGGCCTGATTTCCTCCGCTTGTTCTGCTCCGTTGATGGTTCGACGGATGGTTGAGTCAACTGAAGCAAAAAGGTACCTGGTTCCACAGGTAGCTTGAATGCAGCGCGCTTTGACAGGTAGTCAGCGATGCTGTTCTCCGCTCGGGGAACGTGCGCTGCTTGTATACCATCGAAGCGCTCCTCCAGCTTCCTCGCCTCATCAACGTAGGCCTCCATCAATGGACTCTGATAGTCTTTGTTGACTTGTCTGATGACAAGCTGTGAATCACCCCTGACGATGAGCTTCTTCACCCCGAGGTCTGCTATGATCCTGAGACCGGCAAGCAGCCCCTCATACTCAGCAGTGTTGTTTGTGGACATCTCCTTGGGAAAGTGCATCTGGATCATACTTGAGGTGATCTCCGGTGGGTGCGACAAGAAGCACACCGGCACCGGCGCCTTGCAGCGAGAAAGCCCCATCAAAGTACATGATCCAGTCGCGGCTTGCTTCCTTGCCGGGGGGAGCGGTCTCCTGGATTTCTTCGTCGGGCGTTGAGGTCTATTCCGCAATGAACTCTGCCAAGACTCTGCTTTGGATTGTCGAGGTACTTTCAAACTTCAACCCAAAGCTTGACAATTCCAAGGCCCACTCCATAATCCTTCTGGTTGCATCTAGGTTGTCCAGTATCCGTTGCAGCGGGAGGCGGGTGACGACAGTGATCTCGTGGGCTTGGAAGTAATGATGCAGCTTCCTCGAGGCCATAAGGAGGCCGAAGAGCAATTTCCTCACATAGGAGTACCTTGACCTAGCCCCCTACAAGAGGGAGCTGACAAAGTAAACCGGGTGCTGCATCATCTTCTTCTTCTGCACCACTCCACTTGACTGCGCGGGCTCTGTCCCGATGACGTCAGACTCTGCCGGGAGCCTTGCCTTGCCGGTACCAGGCCCTGCCGGGGGAGTCCCGTTGCCATCTGCCGGTCCTGCCGTCGCCACTGCCTCTTCGTCATCCTCCCTGTGCACCACTAGCGCGGCACTGACCACTTGATTCATCGTCGCTAGATACATCAGCAACGGCTCTTGTGGTTTAGACGCAACTAGTATCGGTGTAGAGGAAAGGTATCTCTTCAGGTCTTGCAATGCCGCCTCAGCCTCTGGGATCCACTCCATTGGGCCCGCCTTCTTCAAGATCTTGAAAAAGGGAAGGGCGCGCTCGACAGACTTGGTGATGAATCGACTCATGGCAGCAACGCAGCCAGTGAGCCGATGCACATCCTTGATGTGCTTGGGCGCCTCAGTCTACTCGATAGCCTTGATCTTGTTTGGGTTTGCCTCGATCCCACGCCACGACACAAAGAACCCGAGAAGTTTGCTGGACGGAATGTCAGGACTGGATTTTCGGGATATTAATTTACCAGAAAATGGCCCTTCTGCTCACCAGCTCCAGGATTACTGTTAGCTGATGAGGCACCAACTTGATACAGAAACTCCAAGCAAAATACAAGATATGTAGTACAAGACCATTCTGGCCTATGAGTACAACAAATGGTCTTTAGTGGTTGATGGCAGAAGCGGTTTGCGGATCATCAGCGTCTATGGGACTCCATTTCCCACAGGAACAACTGACAAGGATAACTCCTATCTTTGCGAGACTATTATCATCACTTCCTAGGTTCCGGGGCTGTCATCCCAGTGCTCCTCTCCACGCAAGTAATCTGGCCAAGACAATAGCCAGGGACAAGCCAGTGAGTATTGAATGTACTCGCAAACATTATGAATACAGGTATAATATAACAAATGACAATCATGCTCTGAAATGTTCTATGATCACACGTCAGTCACAAAATAAACATCCATGATGCACGCAAGCAGGTTATTCATAAACAACATGAATATGCAATAAGGGAGTAGAAATAGAATGCACCGATCGAGTGTCTGAAGCGACACCTCGAAAGGATAATAATATAAAGCATGCCTCAGTCGGGCATCTGAGCGACGTCACATAAAGGGCTTATAAAGGAAATAAGAAGCAAACATGCCACAGTCGGGCGTCTATGCGACACCACATAAAGGGCTTATAAAGTAAATAAATAACAAGCCTGCCACAGTCGGGCGTCTCAGCGATGCCACATGAAGGGCTTATAAAGTAAATGAAAAACGAGCATGCCACAGTCGGGCGTCTCCGCAACACCACATAAAGGGCTTATATGAGAGTAATCACAGTGAATATCCAGGAGGTAGAACCGTCCCAGGGATACTCAATAATTCAAATAATGTAAATGGTTAGTCCATAATAATAGTAATCATAATCATCATGAGTCACATGTGATGATCCATGTTTTGGTTTAGCCATCTTTCCTCTGAAGACCGACACTAAGACCGACACTTGACCCATCCCAGACTGTAGTCCTTAACCATGGACACGGCTATTCGAATAGATATAATCTCTGCAGAGGGTGTACTCTTTACCCACGAGCAACGGATCCCTTTAGTCCATCGGGACTAATTCTGCCTACTATCTTTCAATTGAAAACACGCCTGACCACACACACCAGCCTAACTTACCGGTGTCTGGAAATCACCCATGACACCCGTTAAGCGAAACTCTAAGTGGGGAGGCTACAACCTCGCCTAGCATGGGATCACAAAATTTATAATGCGCGCAAACCAGGGGAGCTACCCCCTCGGCTCCAACCGGAAACACCCATGCCCCCGGACCAGGTGGCATGCCTACCGGATGCAGCCGGTATCTTCCACCATGGCCTCTCTGTACGGTGTGTGCTAGGAAAGGGGTTGACAACTTACTGAACCGTACCCTACCAATGGTAGGGACAAGTGGTAGTACGAAACAAGTATGGGGCTTACTGGAACAAGACTCGATCTATGGTCGACTCAGGAGGTTAAATCATTACCTGTATGATAAGCATAAGAAATATATTTCACACCAATCAGACAGAATCACCGCCCATCATACCTCAGCATGCCTTTAACAGACACAACCATCTCGACGGAGGACTAGAGACAAGCCCGTGTCTACCCAAGGCAGAGGCTTTCCTGGATTCCTTCCGGTAGGCATGGAAGGCATACGAGGGTGATTACTATCACAACGTATCAAATTCCAATTGCACGGAATCATCAATATGCAGTTATGAGTATGATCATATCATCACATAAAACAACGAAAACTCTGAGACAAGGTGGTGTTGTATTTGTATCGAATGACACACAACAATTATTATGCCGGGGTTCAGAATGCTTGCCTTCAAGGGTATGCAAGTGGGGGTGCACTTTTTGAAAGTTGCCTTCTTCTTCAAAATCCTATTTTGCGAAAATTTGAATTAACACGTAGTTCCAAAACAGTACAAAAATGTTGTTTGGAAAATTTTCAAACAAATATGAAAATAAACTATACATGTCACATCCCACCTAGCTCATGCATTAGAGTGTGCATCATGTTTACTTTTGACAGAAATTTGAAATGGGGAAGGCAGAACCCCCAGCACCCCTCCTGAAATCAACTAGGGTTTACTAAAAATATTTTCAATGAACCTGAAATGCCCTTCTAAAATGTTCACTCTCTTTGTCTTGGGTTGAAACCTCTGGCAAAAATGGTGCATATTTTTCTAGGTCAACAGAAGGTCATTGAGTTAATGCATAAGTATTTGAATTTGGGCATTTCAAATTTATAAAAATTTTCAAATGCTCAGATATCTCCAAACTAAAATGTTCCTTGCTGGAATTATTCTAACTAAGGATCAGATGAAGTTTGGTGATTTTAGGAGTTATTTTAGTATTTTTAATAAGTCTACAAAGTTACAAAAGAAATAGAAAAGGAAACAAAGATCAGAAAAAGACTTACCTGGCCAAACCCACCAGCCGGCCCACCTGGCGGCCCAGCACTGTGCTGGCCCGAGCCAGCCAGCTGCTTCGTCCCCGCCAGGCAGGCAGGGTGGTGACGCCGACGAGCGCGAGCTCGCCACGACGCCACCTCCTCGCCGCTTCGCCGCCTGACGCGCTGGACGACCTCCACATCGTGCCCCCGACCCCGTGGACACGTCCACTTCCCCCCTGCCTCTCTCCCTCGCTCCCTCACCGCCATGGCCGACGCTGCCGCGCCCACGCCGCCGTGAATCCACGCCCCTCGTCGCCCCCGTGCTGCTCCACTGTGTCCTGCAGCTCCGCCACCTCCTCCTCGAGCGTTCCACCAAGCCACGCCTCGCCGGGAGCCTGCAAACGACCTCCTCGAGCTCGTCTTCAACCTTCGGCCACCCAGATCGCCATCGCCGCCCCGCTTGCTCCGGCTCGTCCCCGACCCCGCCGTCAGCTCCGTCGCAACCGCGGTGAGCCTAGCTAGCTTCCCATCCCCTCCGTTCTGCTTCTCGTGCACCACAGCGAGCACACGCAGCTCACCTGCACGCGCCGCCGCCTGGCCACGTCGCCGGCGTTGCTCCGGTGACCATTTGGTCACGGGCCTGTGCCCGTCACACCCCACGCGCCACGTAGAGGCCGTAGGTGCTAGTTCCACCTCGCCTAAGCCACTGCAGCCACGCGCACGAGCTGGCCGAGCTTCGGCCTCCACCTGACCTCGTCGCCGGCGTCATTTCCGGCGACCCCGAGGCCAGCCACCACCACAGCTAGATGCGGGCGAGCACCAGCTGCCCGTAGCCGCTCTCTGCGCTGCAAACGGAGCCCTGTGGGCGAATCCCGCAGTGCGCCGCCGCGTCTGGCCTCGCCGGCGGCTAAACGCCGGCGGGCCTTGACCTTTGATCGGTAGGGTTTGACCCCCTGACATGGACAGGTGGGCCCAGTTGACTCCTCCTGAGTCTATGACATGTGGGCCCCGCCTGCTAATTAAACTAGAATTAAGATTAATCTGTTTTGCTTAAGCTAATGACCCTGACACGCGGGACCCACGCGTCAGGTTTGACCTGGACCGGTCTGTTGACCTGCTGAGGTCAGCATGATCTCATGCTGACGCAATTATCTAATTACTGGATTTTTTCTTATACAGGAAAATCCAGAAAATAGTTCAAACTTCAAAAATTCATAGAAAATTATCTGTAACTCCAAATGCAAAGTTCTATATATGAAAAATGATCAGAAAAATCCAAGCTATCCATTGCTGCTGGTTTCATGCATGTCAGAACAAGTTAAACCCACTGTTTAGGCATTACAATATGATACACTAATATGATCCTAATAAATGAGTTTCCATTTGAATCTTTGGTTCAAATGGGTTCATTTCCCTTCTGGTTTAACTTGCACTAGGTCAGGACACATTTATATTGCCATGTCATAGCATGCATCATATTGTCGCATATCGCCATGTATTGATTGCGTTCCGATGTGTTCATCGTGGTAGGTTCTGCCTCCGAGGATATCTCCGAGTATCCAACTGAAGGGCAGTATCCCACGACCACTCCATCAGGCAAGCAACCCATTGATCATTCCGATACAAACCCATGTTCTCGCTTCTGCTCTTGTTTACTGCATTAAGACAACGTGTTTCAAACTGCTGTGTGTTGCGGTAGTTGAACCCACTTCCTTTGCATGACCTGTCATTGCCACAGTAACTAGATGAAACCCACTAGCATGTGTAGGAGTTGATTGAGCCAATACATGTGTGTGTGTGTTCCTACCATGCTCTGCTTGCTATGCTTAGAGTTGTGTCAGGTCTGGCTCATCGGGATGATGATCCGGAGTGAAAGGTTGTATCGTTGTCAATAGTGTGGAAGTGTTGAACACGATTTGGTAAAGGAATCGATGGAAGGCCATGTAGGAGTACATGGTGGGTTGTTTCATTGAGGCCGTCCTTAAGAACTGAGATCTGTGTTTGTGATCCATCATACAGTTACTACCACACATTGGGCCCTGAAATATGACCCCGCTCGACTTCTTATCCACCCTTGTCCTCTGTCCGGGAGTTGCAAGTAGTTTCTGGTGTTTGTAGTATGCTGGGGGCCGCACGCGGCGCTGACCATCGGGGTGGGCTGTGTTGCGGTAGGCACGTGGCACGGTGTACCGACTCGCCCGTTTGGTGTCTCGGGAACCCTGTTCACATCGTTCGGGGCCGTTAGTGGAAACCTCGGCCGGACTCCCTGCGGATGGAACCCGAATAGGCGATAAACCTGGACTAGAGACTTGAGTGTTTAGATAGGTCGTGGTCTACACCCACGTCGGCTTTCGCTTGAAGTCTGCCGAGCACATGTCGTGTGCAGACGCTAAGTGGTGGAAACATGTGTGAAGAAGTACACCCCTGCAGGGTTACAAATGATCTATTCGAATAGCCGTGTCCACGGTAATGGACTTCTGGGTTGCCTATATCAGTTCATAGACAAGTTAAATGGATACTACTAAAAATCTCAAGATAAGTGTGAGTACCACGGATGGCCCTCTCGTAGGATGGCGAGAGAGGATCCACGGTGGAGTATTGTGATGGTGTTAGTGGACTCGTGTGCGACAAATGATTTACAAGTGGTGTCTATCGTAGGATAGCTTAGCCAAGAGTCAAAGCTGGCTTGCTGCAATAACCCCACTACCTTCTTGAGAATGTTCATGTATGATAGGTTCCTGTTGTAAGACTTGTTGAGTACCTCCGTACTCATGTTGCTTTAATCAAGTTTTTCAGACGACTGCACCAACCCCTCTGATGGGTTCTATGTAGACCTCGACGTTGACGAGTGACTTATCACCCAGGTGGTGATCCAAGACTTGTGAAGGGTCGTTGTAGATAGACAGGCTTCGTCTGGCCTTCTTTCTTTCTAGTGTCTGTACTCAGACTACTTTGCTTCCGCATGTGCTTGTATGTTTGTATGACTTGAGTGTTGGGTCATGTGACCCCTATCTGTATGGATGATATGTATGGCTCCTCGGAGCCTTCTAAATAAAGTACTTGAGTCGTAGAGTACTGTTGTGATGCCATGTTGTATTTACTCATATCGGGCATATTGTGTGTATGATTGAAATGCTTGGTATGAGTGGGATCCGACTATCTAGTTGTTTATCCTTGGCAGCCTTTCTTATGGGGAAATGTAAGTTTTGTGCTTCTGAGCGATAGAAGTCCGCTACAGCCCGGTTCACCGGAGTCCTGCTAGCCCAGCACTACTTCTTGGACACTTGACTGGCCGGCATGTGTTTCACGTCGTTCCTATGTCTGTCCCTTCGGGGAAATGTCACGCGCTGTTATTCGGAGTCCTGCCTAGCCTGCTACAGCCCGGGTTACCGGAGTCCTGTTAGCCCAGTGCTACAGCCCGAATAAATACGTTGATGACCGACATGTTCGATGTGATTCATGTATGCCTGTCCTCATAGGCTAGCGCCGCTTTGGGTTCACGACTAGCCATGTCGGCCCGGGTTCTCTGTCATATGGATGCTAGCGACACTATCATATACGTGAGCCAAAAGGCGCAACGGTCCCGGGCCAGCTAAGGTGGCACCCGTGGGAGTACCGTGCGTGAGGCCGCAAAGTGATATGATGTGTTACACGCTGGATCGATGTGGCTTAGGATCGGGGTCCTGACAATACATAATTTGAGAAGCAACAGAAAAAGAATCAAGTCAACTGGACTTACATTTTAAAAGTTATAGCCAGTCAAACTTTAGTCAAAAATCTGTTTTTAATAAAAAACAGAAAAAGAAAACGTTTTGACGGCACTTACGTTTTCCTCTAGCGAAGGCGTATTTTCGGAAATATGCTTCCACTTAAACTGGCGTGGGTCGGCGCTGGGTCACTGACAGTGGGTCCCTTGGGCCCACTGGTCAGGTTTGACCAGTCGCCCGCGCCTTCTTCCTCCTCTTTCCTAGCGAAGGCGGGGTTCCGGCGATCGCCGTCGACGAACGGCGGCTCCCCACTGGGTTCCGAGGGCAGGGATGGATCCATCAGTCCAGGGCGGTCCTCCCAGTGTTCGAGACAGTGGCGGGGATGAAGGGAGTCGCTGGCGGCGAGCTTTGCGGCGGATGGCAACTTCTGGTGGATTGGGGTCTTGGGCTATGATGGCTCCCGATCGAAGCTGAGAGGCTAGGCGGCTCCGCACGGTCGAGGGGAGGAGGATGGAAGCACTAGATGGACAGGGGAGGCTCAGCTCGTGACGCACGGCACCGGAGTGTGGCGGCGACCGAACTGGCCGGAGATGAGGAAGAAGGCCTCCCCCGTCGATTGCTGGCTGTGGGAGCTCTAGAGGGATGGCTTGAGGTCGACTGAGGAACTGGACGAGCTCGGGGGCACCATTTATAGCGTATCTAAGTTGGTTCTGCGGCTGCCGCGGATAAGATCATTGGTGAGCTGCTACTGTGGCCGCAAGCGACATGGCGATGCAGGGGGCGGCTTGGAGGAGTGAATGGATGAGCTCGAACTGTACCAGGGGCAGCTGGCGGGCTGGAGTGGCTCGGGCCGCGCCGTCCATGGCAGAGGATGGCGGGCGGCAGTGGCGGCTTGCGGTGGCGGCGCTGTGGGGCGCCAGGAGGGGCCAGTGTGGCTCTACGGCGAGGGAGGGGTCGGGCGCGTTGGCTGCGAGTGGCCATGGGACCATAACAAGAGCGGGGAGGCGGCAACGAGACGCGGTGACTCGGGCGCACGCACGTGCAAAACGCGTGCTCTGGCCGCGTCCAGAGCACGTACGCTAGGTGCTCGACGTAATGCCAGCGCGTGCTAGAGGGCTTGGATGAGGCTGGTGATTAACAGGTCTAGGTTAGAGTTTGCAAGGAGATTAGTGGACATGGTGGTTTGGTCAGGGGATCAAGTCCCCAATGCAAACTAAAAACCAAGCCAAAACTGGCAATGCACACAAGTGCTATGGTCATCTAGGCATCTCTTGGGGTGGCCAAAAACTCCAGATCATAGTCTCTTTAGATGATAAAGAGTGTGGCAAGGATAGTTTGTCAAAAACAAAAACTTGTTAGTGCAAGTTTTTGAGAAAACCAAATCTGGACAAAAAGAAAAGGACATTATTGCATGTACTTAAAATCCTCCAATGGGCCCAATCTCCTAAACTTAAGGGTTTGGTAGAGTGGTCTATAAGCAGGAGAAAGGTCATGGGCACTATAGCAAAACAAAATAAGGTTGCAGTACAAACCCCCAAACTGGACCAGAATGAAAATGAGGATGGGTTGCTCAAATTTTTCAAAGAACACCAAAGGGTTTTTGCATAAAGTTGAATTATACACTACTACTAACATCCCCTAATTTTGGTGGAAGCTTTAGAGAAATATTTAAATAGGTTGTAGTGCAATTTTACAAATTGGACCAAATTTGAAAACTAGGGGTAGAGCTCAAAATTTCCAAATGACCAAAGAGATTTTTGCATAAAAGTGGTGTGGGGACATCACTTGTCATCCCCAAATTTTGGTGGAAATTTTAAAAGAGTATTTGAAAGGTTGCAGTGCAAACTGACTCCAAAACTTATGAAAATCCATTTTAAAAGAAATAAAGCTCAGGAAAAATGATTATATAAATATTTCCACTGATAAAAATAAATGTTTTCTTGAGAGGGTATACAAGTCCAACAATACATTTGGGAAGTTTTCACTTGGGGTAAAAACTCCATAATATCAAAGAAAAGAGTGGTTCTAAAATCAAAGAAAATCCAGAAAATAAAATTCAATTTACCAAGTCAATATTTTAAGTAATAAATCATGGTTAAATTTTTGGGGTGTTACAACACTACCCCCCTTAAGAAAAATCTCGTCCTCGAGATTTGCTAAGGGCTGTTTTGAAAAAAATAACTCCTGTTATCTCAAAGAAAAAATCACAGAAATAACCATCCTACTCATGCAATAAAATATGGCTACAGTGAGTGGGAAAATAAGTGGTGTAAAACTACAGTGTGGAGGACTGGCGCTGCATGGAAAAATCCATGGTTGGGGAAAACGAGAAATTTATACTTTTGGTTACAGAAAATTTAGAATTAAATTCTAAATTTCTAAAATACGCTGGTCGTACCCGAGAGCACAGTGCTCCCTCTGGCTGACAGGTGGACCCGGGGCCCACTGTCAGTCTCTTATTCTACCTCTGGCTTTCCCTTCTTCCTCTCTCTCGCGCGCTTTCCAGCGCTTTCTCCACTGGTGACGTCTAGCGCGTAGGGCATCTAGGCCGTACTGCGGTAGTGTGCGGCGTGCTAGCTGCCGGGGCAGTGTGCACTCACCTCGTGGGCCAGTGCGTTGTCGGCACTACTCGCGGATACGCCTCCAAACACTGGGGATCGAGCGACGAGTGGCGCTGGTGGACTTCGCCCACCGTACACCGATCCCGAGCTATAAAATGACCGAGGTGCTCCTCTCTTCTTCCTCACACCTGGACTCACTTCTCCTTCTCCTTCCTTCTCCGCCATTTCCGTTTGCAGAAGCTCGATATGAGGCTCTAATGGCGGAGGTGATGCCGGACTGGTACATGATCCTGGTGTGCGGAGGGCTGGCGGCATTGCTGGGGTTCTCCGTGTTCCTGTGCGCGATGATCCTCGATGATCGTCGTGATGCTGCCGCTCGAGTGTTAGCCCTTTGCGGTGGTGGTGATCATGAGGATTAAGTGCGGGGTCGGGTGCTAATTGTTGTCAATATGCCGGAGGTAACTTGTGCCTGAATAATTACCCACAAATCTCTCCTTCAGAGACTGTGGTGTGTTAGGGAGATGATCAGTTAAGTGCAAAATGTACACGTGGATTTGCACTTGGTTGAGTGATTGGGATTGTGAGTCTGCTGCCGTGGTGCTGCGTGAATAAAAATCTATGTCGTGAGGACATATACGCTACAGCAACTCAGGGAAAAGAAATCTCACTTCAGAATTTATCGCGAGTGAAATTAGTTAATCAAAATTAACAGCAGTAAAAACTACTCACATTAGTTGAAACCGTTTATTTAACTCGTCGCACAAATTTACGATTCCACGCATAAGTAGCAACACATAAAGAAATGCTGGGACAATAAACATAGCAGTGACGTTTACAATGAAAACGGCAAATAGACAGGGTCCTGAGAAAACGTATCTGGTACTGGGGCACACTCTTCTTCTATTGGGGGAAGCGGATTGTCTAGTCGATGAATGCGTCTCTCCTGGTCGGGCCTCAGTGGTCTGCCGATGGCGATCTGAGGATTTAAATCAGCGAGGCTCAGGAGATAACCCATTACCCGCTGGGTCAAACGCTCTTGAGCGATAACTTACTGGGCAAGGTTGGCCAGTACTGGGTCTCTCTCAATTCGTCCACCAGGAAAAGATGCTACTTCTCCGGGTGCTGCACAACTCGGGAAGTAGTAATACCCTTGTTCGCTAGCATAGGGTACCGCGAATCGAAGGTGAGCAAGTGCTTCGTACGCGGCAGCTTCTATGGCCATCTGCGGAGTCGGCATAGATTTTCCCACGAAGGAGACTTCCGTTGGGTCTTGGTTTGGGTTTGCGGGAGGGATGGCAACACTGCCCAATATTTCGAGGTGGAAGGGGTGATCCTTGATTTGAGCAACTCGTACTGGGGTGGATGGATAGAACTCATTGTACTATAGGTAAAGTCCCTCAATATTTTAAAAAAACTACCTGGGGTTGCATCTGGAGTTCTCAAATAAATACTGGGGCTCGGCATGGCAAAGGAATGGCTGTGAGGGTTGTGCACAAGATGAGGGGTACTTGGCAACGTCACGAGGTGGCCTTTTATATAGCGTCTGGACTGGGTCATTTATCACAGTGAGGGGCAACTAGTTTGTCGGTTCTGCTCTATGGGGTCAGGGTCAATGCCACAAATACACATATCTCACAAAAGTGACGTATAACTGTGGGTGTCGTCGGGGTAGTTTTTGGTAGCTATGCCCGGAATTAAAAATGCAACCGTACGCCAACACCCTTGTGCATGGCTACTATTTAAAATAGGGGCGCACAAGCAGACAACATTTAATTATGGCGATACAAGATCACATAATTCTAGGGTGTGGACATACTACGACTCGGTACTACTCGAGTGACTTAGTCTACCTCGTTTATATCTAAGCGGGCGTGCCTTGTGGATGCCGAGGCTTCTCCAAGGGCTTCATCGTTGGGGTTAGCCGGAGGGGCCTGAGGAACTGCAGGGTCGGAGTAGCGATGATGACCATCGCGGGGGTTGTTGGCCACGGTCCCGTTGGAGCGTGTTCCCAAAAGGCGACAAAGCACTTCTGGGGACACCAAAGCACCTTGGTTGATGGCTGGGGCAGACCTTAAGGACTCGATTGGTTGTACGAACAACACGACTGGGTTGTCGGCATCAGGTTCATCTTCTCTTCTTGCCGGGGTTCGGCGAACCAGTTCTCCTCGAGCTGCGATCAGATCAAGGGTGATTTGATCGAACAGTTCCTTTAGTGCACTTACATAGCGCACCAGATGCAATAATGCAGTATCCGTCTTGTGATCTCCGTTGGCAACCTGGTATGGCCTACCATACCCATTACGGCTGGGGTAGTAGTAGAACGAGCGACAGTTAACTCTGGGCGACAAGTGCCGGAGTTGAACTATAGCCTCTCGAGCAGCTAGTTGGATGGCTTGTGGCTCAAAGGAAGTTGTCCTTCCGGTGAACCTGTAGGGGCGTTCTGGCGATGGACCCCTACCATAGACGTGCATAGTGGCCCAGAATTGACGGCTCTCACCGCTCATGGGCCCTTGGTACACAACATATTCTGGGGGCTCTTCTAATGCAAAGGCACGGCGGGTGAGGTTTGCTAGCACGGTCACAAAACTTCCAAGGTTGGTTGCAGTGGTCTCATTGTGAACAATGGGTCCTGGCATTATAGCTTGGTTTGGGGTAGAGGCTGTGCTGTGCTGGGTTGAGGCTAGCGTGCCCTTTTGTAGAAAAGGGGACGGAGTCTTCCTTCGCACGCATGCGAATAAGACATTTTAGGTGTCGGTCTCTGGCGCGTGATCAACAGGCTAGGCTGATAGGTTGGGCACCGACTGCCAAAAGGTGTCGGGGTCACTGTGTGGCTATCTTACACGAGAAGCTTGCCAGGGTTAGGTTAGGGTCTGGTGGGTTGGTTAACCTAGGTTTTTCGACCTGGCTAAGATAGGATTAGCCAATGGTCAGCCTGGCTCTGATACCAAGGTTGTCAGGACTGGATTTTCGGGATATTAATTTCCCAGAAAATGGCCCTTGTGCTCACCAGCCCCAGGATTACTGTTAGCTGATGAGGCACCAACTTGATACAGAAACTCCAAGCAAAATACAAGATATGTAGTACAAGGCCATTCTTGCCTATGAGTACAACAAATGGTTTCTAGTAGTTGATGGCGGAAGCGGTTTGCGGATCATCAGCGTCTATGGGACTACGTTTCCCACGGGAACAGCTGACATGGATAACTCCTATCTTTGCAAGACTGTTATCATCACTGCCTAGGTTCCGGGGCTGTCATCGCAGTGCTCCTCTCCACGCAAGAAATCTGGCCAAGACAATAGCCAGGGACAAGCCAGTGAGTACTTTGAATGTACTCGCAAACATTATGAACACAGGTATAATATAACAAATGACAATCATGCTCTGAAATGTTCTATGATCACAAGTCAGTCACAAAATAAACATCCATGATGCACGCAGGCAGGTTATTCATATACAACATGAATAGGCAATAAGGGAGTAGAAATAGAATGCACCTATCGAGTGTCTGAAGCGACGCCTCGAAAGGATAATAATATAAAGCATGCCTCAGTCGGGCATCTGAGCGACGTCACATAAAGGGCTTATAAAGGAAATAAGAAGCAAACATGCCACAGTCGGGCGTCTGTGCGACACCACATAAAGGGCTTATAAAGTAAATAAATAACAAGCCTGCCACAGTCGGGCGTCTCAGCGATGCCACATGAAGGGCTTATAAAGTAAATGAAAAACGAGCATGCCACAGTCGGGCGTCTCCGCAACACCACATAAAGGGCTTATATGAGAGTAATCACAGTGAATATCCAGGAGGTAGAACCGTCCCAGGGATACTCAATAATTCAAATAATGTAAATGGTTAGTCCATAATAATAGTAATCATAATCATCATGAGTCACATGTGATGATCCATGTTTTGGTTTAGCCATCTTTCCTCTGAAGACCGACACTAAGACCGACACTTGACCCATCCCAGACTGTAGTCCTTAACCATGGACACGGCTATTCGAATAGATATAATCTCTGCAGAGGGTGTACTCTTTACCCACGAGCAACGGATCCCTTTAGTCCATCGGGACTAATTCTGCCTACTATCTTTCAATTGAAAACACGCCTGACCACACACACCAGCCTAACTTACCGGTGTCTGGAAATCACCCATGACACCCGTTAAGCGAAACTCTAAGTGGGGAGGCTACAACCTCGCCTAGCATGGGATCACAAAATTTATAATGCGCGCAAACCAGGGGAGCTACCCCCTCGGCTCCAACCGGAAACACCCATGCCCCCGGACCAGGTGGCATGCCTACCGGATGCAGCCGGTATCTTCCACCATGGCCTCTCTGTACGGTGTGTGCTAGGAAAGGGGTTGACAACTTACTGAACCGTACCCTACCAATGGTAGGGACAAGTGGTAGTACGAAACAAGTATGGGGCTTACTGGAACAAGACTCGATCTATGGTCGACTCAGGAGGTTAAATCATTACCTGTATGATAAGCATAAGAAATATATTTCACACCAATCAGACAGAATCACCGCCCATCATACCTCAGCATGCCTTTAACAGACACAACCATCTCGACGGAGGACTAGAGACAAGCCCGTGTCTACCCAAGGCAGAGGCTTTCCTGGATTCCTTCCGGTAGGCATGGAAGGCATACGAGGGTGATTACTATCACAACGTATCAAATTCCAATTGCACGGAATCATCAATATGCAGTTATGAGTATGATCATATCATCACATAAAACAACGAAAACTCTGAGACAAGGTGGTGTTGTATTTGTATCGAATGACACACAACAATTATTATGCCGGGGTTCAGAATGCTTGCCTTCAAGGGTATGCAAGTGGGGGTGCACTTTTTGAAAGTTGCCTTCTTCTTCAAAATCCTATTTTGCGAAAATTTGAATTAACACGTAGTTCCAAAACAGTACAAAAATGTTGTTTGGAAAATTTTCAAACAAATATGAAAATAAACTATACATGTCACATCCCACCTAGCTCATGCATTAGAGTGTGCATCATGTTTACTTTTGACAGAAATTTGAAATGGGGAAGGCAGAACCCCCAGCACCCCTCCTGAAATCAACTAGGGTTTACTAAAAATATTTTCAATGAACCTGAAATGCCCTTCTAAAATGTTCACTCTCTTTGTCTTGGGTTGAAACCTCTGGCAAAAATGGTGCATATTTTTCTAGGTCAACAGAAGGTCATTGAGTTAATGCATAAGTATTTGAATTTGGGCATTTCAAATTTATAAAAATTTTCAAATGCTCAGATATCTCCAAACTAAAATGTTCCTTGCTGGAATTATTCTAACTAAGGATCAGATGAAGTTTGGTGATTTTAGGAGTTATTTTAGTATTTTTAATAAGCCTACAAAGTTACAAAAGAAATAGAAAAGGAAACAAAGATCAGAAAAAGACTTACCTGGCCAAACCCACCAGCCGGCCCACCTGGCGGCCCAGCACTGTGCTGGCCCGAGCCAGCCAGCTGCTTCGTCCCCGCCAGGCAGGCAGGGTGGTGACGCCGACGAGCGCGAGCTCGCCACGACGCCACCTCCTCGCCGCTTCGCCGCCTGACGCGCTGGACGACCTCCACATCGTGCCCCCGACCCCGTGGACACGTCCACTTCCCCCCTGCCTCTCTCCCTCGCTCCCTCACCGCCATGGCCGACGCTGCCGCGCCCACGCCGCCGTGAATCCACGCCCCTCGTCGCCCCCGTGCTGCTCCACTGTGTCCTGCAGCTCCGCCACCTCCTCCTTGAGCGTTCCACCAAGCCACGCCTCGCCGGGAGCCTGCAAACGACCTCCTCGAGCTCGTCTTCAACCTTCGGCCACCCAGATCGCCATCGCCGCCCCGCTTGCTCCGGCTCGTCCCCGACCCCGCCGTCAGCTCCGTCGCAACCGCGGTGAGCCTAGCTAGCTTCCCATCCCCTCCGTTCTGCTTCTCGTGCACCACAGCGAGCACACGCAGCTCACCTGCACGCGCCGCCGCCTGGCCACGTCGCCGGCGTTGCTCCGGTGACCATTTGGTCACGGGCCTGTGCCCGTCACACCCCACGCGCCACGTAGAGGCCGTAGGTGCTAGTTCCACCTCGCCTAAGCCACTGCAGCCACGCGCACGAGCTGGCCGAGCTTCGGCCTCCACCTGACCTCGTCGCCGGCGTCATTTCCGGCGACCCCGAGGCCAGCCACCACCACAGCTAGATGCGGGCGAGCACCAGCTGCCCGTAGCCGCTCTCTGCGCTGCAAACGGAGCCCTGTGGGCGAATCCCGCAGTGCGCCGCCGCGTCTGGCCTCGCCGGCGGCTAAACGCCGGCGGGCCTTGACCTTTGATCGGTAGGGTTTGACCCCCTGACATGGACAGGTGGGCCCAGTTGACTCCTCCTGAGTCTATGACATGTGGGCCCCGCCTGCTAATTAAACTAGAATTAAGATTAATCTGTTTTGCTTAAGCTAATGACCCTGACACGCGGGACCCACGCGTCAGGTTTGACCTGGACCGGTCTGTTGACCTGCTGAGGTCAGCATGATCTCATGCTGACGCAATTATCTAATTACTGGATTTTTTCTTATACAGGAAAATCCAGAAAATAGTTCAAACTTCAAAAATTCATAGAAAATTATCTGTAACTCCAAATGCAAAGTTCTATATATGAAAAATGATCAGAAAAATCCAAGCTATCCATTGCTGCTGGTTTCATGCATGTCAGAACAAGTTAAACCCACTGTTTAGGCATTACAATATGATACACTAATATGATCCTAATAAATGAGTTTCCATTTGAATCTTTGGTTCAAATGGGTTCATTTCCCTTCTGGTTTAACTTGCACTAGGTCAGGACACATTTATATTGCCATGTCATAGCATGCATCATATTGTCGCATATCGCCATGTATTGATTGCGTTCCGATGTGTTCATCGTGGTAGGTTCTGCCTCCGAGGATATCTCCGAGTATCCAACTGAAGGGCAGTATCCCACGACCACTCCATCAGGCAAGCAACCCATTGATCATTCCGATACAAACCCATGTTCTCGCTTCTGCTCTTGTTTACTGCATTAAGACAACGTGTTTCAAACTGCTGTGTGTTGCGGTAGTTGAACCCACTTCCTTTGCATGACCTGTCATTGCCACAGTAACTAGATGAAACCCACTAGCATGTGTAGGAGTTGATTGAGCCAATACATGTGTGTGTGTGTTCCTACCATGCTCTGCTTGCTATGCTTAGAGTTGTGTCAGGTCTGGCTCATCGGGATGATGATCCGGAGTGAAAGGTTGTATCGTTGTCAATAGTGTGGAAGTGTTGAACACGATTTGGTAAAGGAATCGATGGAAGGCCATGTAGGAGTACATGGTGGGTTGTTTCATTGAGGCCGTCCTTAAGAACTGAGATCTGTGTTTGTGATCCATGATACAGTTACTACCACACATTGGGCCCTGAAATATGACCCCGCTCGACTTCTTATCCACCCTTGTCCTCTGTCCGGGAGTTGCAAGTAGTTTCTGGTGTTTGTAGTATGCTGGGGGCCGCACGCGGCGCTGACCATCGGGGTGGGCTGTGTTGCGGTAGGCACGTGGCACGGTGTACCGACTCGCCCGTTTGGTGTCTCGGGAACCCTGTTCACATCGTTCGGGGCCGTTAGTGGAAACCTCGGCCGGACTCCCTGCGGATGGAACCCGAATAGGCGATAAACCTGGACTAGAGACTTGAGTGTTTAGATAGGTCGTGGTCTACACCCACGTCGGCTTTCGCTTGAAGTCTGCCGAGCACATGTCGTGTGCAGACGCTAAGTGGTGGAAACATGTGTGAAGAAGTACACCCCTGCAGGGTTACAAATGATCTATTCGAATAGCCGTGTCCACGGTAATGGACTTCTGGGTTGCCTATATCAGTTCATAGACAAGTTAAATGGATACTACTAAAAATCTCAAGATAAGTGTGAGTACCACGGATGGCCCTCTCGTAGGATGGCGAGAGAGGATCCACGGTGGAGTATTGTGATGGTGTTAGTGGACTCGTGTGCGACAAATGATTTACAAGTGGTGTCTATCGTAGGATAGCTTAGCCAAGAGTCAAAGCTGGCTTGCTGCAATAACCCCACTACCTTCTTGAGAATGTTCATGTATGATAGGTTCCTGTTGTAAGACTTGTTGAGTACCTCCGTACTCATGTTGCTTTAATCAAGTTTTTCAGACGACTGCACCAACCCCTCTGATGGGTTCTATGTAGACCTCGACGTTGACGAGTGACTTATCACCCAGGTGGTGATCCAAGACTTGTGAAGGGTCGTTGTAGATAGACAGGCTTCGTCTGGCCTTCTTTCTTTCTAGTGTCTGTACTCAGACTACTTTGCTTCCGCATGTGCTTGTATGTTTGTATGACTTGAGTGTTGGGTCATGTGACCCCTATCTGTATGGATGATATGTATGGCTCCTCGGAGCCTTCTAAATAAAGTACTTGAGTCGTAGAGTACTGTTGTGATGCCATGTTGTATTTACTCATATCGGGCATATTGTGTGTATGATTGAAATGCTTGGTATGAGTGGGATCCGACTATCTAGTTGTTTATCCTTGGCAGCCTTTCTTATGGGGAAATGTAAGTTTTGTGCTTCTGAGCGATAGAAGTCCGCTACAGCCCGGTTCACCGGAGTCCTGCTAGCCCAGCACTACTTCTTGGACACTTGACTGGCCGGCATGTGTTTCACGTCGTTCCTATGTCTGTCCCTTCGGGGAAATGTCACGCGCTGTTATTCGGAGTCCTGCCTAGCCTGCTACAGCCCGGGTTACCGGAGTCCTGTTAGCCCAGTGCTACAGCCCGAATAAATACGTTGATGACCGACATGTTCGATGTGATTCATGTATGCCTGTCCTCATAGGCTAGCGCCGCTTTGGGTTCACGACTAGCCATGTCGGCCCGGGTTCTCTGTCATATGGATGCTAGCGACACTATCATATACGTGAGCCAAAAGGCGCAACGGTCCCGGGCCAGCTAAGGTGGCACCCGTGGGAGTACCGTGCGTGAGGCCGCAAAGTGATATGATGTGTTACACGCTGGATCGATGTGGCTTAGGATCGGGGTCCTGACAATACATAATTTGAGAAGCAACAGAAAAAGAATCAAGTCAACTGGACTTACATTTTAAAAGTTATAGCCAGTCAAACTTTAGTCAAAAATCTGTTTTTAATAAAAAACAGAAAAAGAAAACGTTTTGACGGCACTTACGTTTTCCTCTAGCGAAGGCGTATTTTCGGAAATATGCTTCCACTTAAACTGGCGTGGGTCGGCGCTGGGTCACTGACAGTGGGTCCCTTGGGCCCACTGGTCAGGTTTGACCAGTCGCCCGCGCCTTCTTCCTCCTCTTTCCTAGCGAAGGCGGGGTTCCGGCGATCGCCGTCGACGAACGGCGGCTCCCCACTGGGTTCCGAGGGCAGGGATGGATCCATCAGTCCAGGGCGGTCCTCCCAGTGTTCGAGACAGTGGCGGGGATGAAGGGAGTCGCTGGCGGCGAGCTTTGCGGCGGATGGCAACTTCTGGTGGATTGGGGTCTTGGGCTATGATGGCTCCCGATCGAAGCTGAGAGGCTAGGCGGCTCCGCACGGTCGAGGGGAGGAGGATGGAAGCACTAGATGGACAGGGGAGGCTCAGCTCGTGACGCACGGCACCGGAGTGTGGCGGCGACCGAACTGGCCGGAGATGAGGAAGAAGGCCTCCCCCGTCGATTGCTGGCTGTGGGAGCTCTAGAGGGATGGCTTGAGGTCGACTGAGGAACTGGACGAGCTCGGGGGCACCATTTATAGCGTATCTAAGTTGGTTCTGCGGCTGCCGCGGATAAGATCATTGGTGAGCTGCTACTGTGGCCGCAAGCGACATGGCGATGCAGGGGGCGGCTTGGAGGAGTGAATGGATGAGCTCGAACTGTACCAGGGGCAGCTGGCGGGCTGGAGTGGCTCGGGCCGCGCCGTCCATGGCAGAGGATGGCGGGCGGCAGTGGCGGCTTGCGGTGGCGGCGCTGTGGGGCGCCAGGAGGGGCCAGTGTGGCTCTACGGCGAGGGAGGGGTCGGGCGCGTTGGCTGCGAGTGGCCATGGGACCATAACAAGAGCGGGGAGGCGGCAACGAGACGCGGTGACTCGGGCGCACGCACGTGCAAAACGCGTGCTCTGGCCGCGTCCAGAGCACGTACGCTAGGTGCTCGACGTAATGCCAGCGCGTGCTAGAGGGCTTGGATGAGGCTGGTGATTAACAGGTCTAGGTTAGAGTTTGCAAGGAGATTAGTGGACATGGTGGTTTGGTCAGGGGATCAAGTCCCCAATGCAAACTAAAAACCAAGCCAAAACTGGCAATGCACACAAGTGCTATGGTCATCTAGGCATCTCTTGGGGTGGCCAAAAACTCCAGATCATAGTCTCTTTAGATGATAAAGAGTGTGGCAAGGATAGTTTGTCAAAAACAAAAACTTGTTAGTGCAAGTTTTTGAGAAAACCAAATCTGGACAAAAAGAAAAGGACATTATTGCATGTACTTAAAATCCTCCAATGGGCCCAATCTCCTAAACTTAAGGGTTTGGTAGAGTGGTTTATAAGCAGGAGAAAGGTCATGGGCACTATAGCAAAACAAAATAAGGTTGCAGTACAAACCCCCAAACTGGACCAGAATGAAAATGAGGATGGGTTGCTCAAATTTTTCAAAGAACACCAAAGGGTTTTTGCATAAAGTTGAATTATACACTACTACTAACATCCCCTAATTTTGGTGGAAGCTTTAGAGAAATATTTAAATAGGTTGTAGTGCAATTTTACAAATTGGACCAAATTTGAAAACTAGGGGTAGAGCTCAAAATTTCCAAATGACCAAAGAGATTTTTGCATAAAAGTGGTGTGGGGACATCACTTGTCATCCCCAAATTTTGGTGGAAATTTTAAAAGAGTATTTGAAAGGTTGCAGTGCAAACTGACTCCAAAACTTATGAAAATCCATTTTAAAAGAAATAAAGCTCAGGAAAAATGATTATATAAATATTTCCACTGATAAAAAGAAATGTTTTCTTGAGAGGGTATACAAGTCCAACAATACATTTGGGAAGTTTTCACTTGGGGTAAAAACTCCATAATATCAAAGAAAAGAGTGGTTCTAAAATCAAAGAAAATCCAGAAAATAAAATTCAATTTACCAAGTCAATATTTTAAGTAATAAATCATGGTTAAATTTTTGGGGTGTTACAACACTACCCCCCTTAAGAAAAATCTCGTCCTCGAGATTTGCTAAGGGCTGTTTTGAAAAAAATAACTCCTGTTATCTCAAAGAAAAAATCACAGAAATAACCATCCTACTCATGCAATAAAATATGGCTACAGTGAGTGGGAAAATAAGTGGTGTAAAACTACAGTGTGGAGGACTGGCGCTGCATGGAAAAATCCATGGTTGGGGAAAACGAGAAATTTATACTTTTGGTTACAGAAAATTTAGAATTAAATTCTAAATTTCTAAAATACGCTGGTCGTACCCGAGAGCACAGTGCTCCCTCTGGCTGACAGGTGGACCCGGGGCCCACTGTCAGTCTCTTATTCTACCTCTGGCTTTCCCTTCTTCCTCTCTCTCGCGCGCTTTCCAGCGCTTTCTCCACTGGTGACGTCTAGCGCGTAGGGCATCTAGGCCGTACTGCGGTAGTGTGCGGCGTGCTAGCTGCCGGGGCAGTGTGCACTCACCTCGTGGGCCAGTGCGTTGTCGGCACTACTCGCGGATACGCCTCCAAACACTGGGGATCGAGCGACGAGTGGCGCTGGTGGACTTCGCCCACCGTACACCGATCCCGAGCTATAAAATGACCGAGGTGCTCCTCTCTTCTTCCTCACACCTGGACTCACTTCTCCTTCTCCTTCCTTCTCCGCCATTTCCGTTTGCAGAAGCTCGATATGAGGCTCTAATGGCGGAGGTGATGCCGGACTGGTACATGATCCTGGTGTGCGGAGGGCTGGCGGCATTGCTGGGGTTCTCCGTGTTCCTGTGCGCGATGATCCTCGATGATCGTCGTGATGCTGCCGCTCGAGTGTTAGCCCTTTGCGGTGGTGGTGATCATGAGGATTAAGTGCGGGGTCGGGTGCTAATTGTTGTCAATATGCCGGAGGTAACTTGTGCCTGAATAATTACCCACAAATCTCTCCTTCAGAGACTGTGGTGTGTTAGGGAGATGATCAGTTAAGTGCAAAATGTACACGTGGATTTGCACTTGGTTGAGTGATTGGGATTGTGAGTCTGCTGCCGTGGTGCTGCGTGAATAAAAATCTATGTCGTGAGGACATATACGCTACAGCAACTCAGGGAAAAGAAATCTCACTTCAGAATTTATCGCGAGTGAAATTAGTTAATCAAAATTAACAGCAGTAAAAACTACTCACATTAGTTGAAACCGTTTATTTAACTCGTCGCACAAATTTACGATTCCACGCATAAGTAGCAACACATAAAGAAATGCTGGGACAATAAACATAGCAGTGACGTTTACAATGAAAACGGCAAATAGACAGGGTCCTGAGAAAACGTATCTGGTACTGGGGCACACTCTTCTTCTATTGGGGGAAGCGGATTGTCTAGTCGATGAATGCGTCTCTCCTGGTCGGGCCTCAGTGGTCTGCCGATGGCGATCTGAGGATTTAAATCAGCGAGGCTCAGGAGATAACCCATTACCCGCTGGGTCAAACGCTCTTGAGCGATAACTTACTGGGCAAGGTTGGCCAGTACTGGGTCTCTCTCAATTCGTCCACCAGGAAAAGATGCTACTTCTCCGGGTGCTGCACAACTCGGGAAGTAGTAATACCCTTGTTCGCTAGCATAGGGTACCGCGAATCGAAGGTGAGCAAGTGCTTCGTACGCGGCAGCTTCTATGGCCATCTGCGGAGTCGGCATAGATTTTCCCACGAAGGAGACTTCCGTTGGGTCTTGGTTTGGGTTTGCGGGAGGGATGGCAACACTGCCCAATATTTCGAGGTGGAAGGGGTGATCCTTGATTTGAGCAACTCGTACTGGGGTGGATGGATAGAACTCATTGTACTATAGGTAAAGTCCCTCAATATTTTAAAAAAACTACCTGGGGTTGCATCTGGAGTTCTCAAATAAATACTGGGGCTCGGCATGGCAAAGGAATGGCTGTGAGGGTTGTGCACAAGATGAGGGGTACTTGGCAACGTCACGAGGTGGCCTTTTATATAGCGTCTGGACTGGGTCATTTATCACAGTGAGGGGCAACTAGTTTGTCGGTTCTGCTCTATGGGGTCAGGGTCAATGCCACAAATACACATATCTCACAAAAGTGACGTATAACTGTGGGTGTCGTCGGGGTAGTTTTTGGTAGCTATGCCCGGAATTAAAAATGCAACCGTACGCCAACACCCTTGTGCATGGCTACTATTTAAAATAGGGGCGCACAAGCAGACAACATTTAATTATGGCGATACAAGATCACATAATTCTAGGGTGTGGACATACTACGACTCGGTACTACTCGAGTGACTTAGTCTACCTCGTTTATATCTAAGCGGGCGTGCCTTGTGGATGCCGAGGCTTCTCCAAGGGCTTCATCGTTGGGGTTAGCCGGAGGGGCCTGAGGAACTGCAGGGTCGGAGTAGCGATGATGACCATCGCGGGGGTTGTTGGCCACGGTCCCGTTGGAGCGTGTTCCCAAAAGGCGACAAAGAACTTCTGGGGACACCAAAGCACCTTGGTTGATGGCTGGGGCAGACCTTAAGGACTCGATTGGTTGTACGAACAACACGACTGGGTTGTCGGCATCAGGTTCATCTTCTCTTCTTGCCGGGGTTCGGCGAACCAGTTCTCCTCGAGCTGCGATCAGATCAAGGGTGATTTGATCGAACAGTTCCTTTAGTGCACTTACATAGCGCACCAGATGCAATAATGCAGTATCCGTCTTGTGATCTCCGTTGGCAACCTGGTATGGCCTACCATACCCATTACGGCTGGGGTAGTAGTAGAACGAGCGACAGTTAACTCTGGGCGACAAGTGCCGGAGTTGAACTATAGCCTCTCGAGCAGCTAGTTGGATGGCTTGTGGCTCAAAGGAAGTTGTCCTTCCGGTGAACCTGTAGGGGCGTTCTGGCGATGGACCCCTACCATAGACGTGCATAGTGGCCCAGAATTGACGGCTCTCACCGCTCATGGGCCCTTGGTACACAACATATTCTGGGGGCTCTTCTAATGCAAAGGCACGGCGGGTGAGGTTTGCTAGCACGGTCACAAAACTTCCAAGGTTGGTTGCAGTGGTCTCATTGTGAACAATGGGTCCTGGCATTATAGCTTGGTTTGGGGTAGAGGCTGTGCTGTGCTGGGTTGAGGCTAGCGTGCCCTTTTGTAGAAAAGGGGACGGAGTCTTCCTTCGCACGCATGCGAATAAGACATTTTAGGTGTCGGTCTCTGGCGCGTGATCAACAGGCTAGGCTGATAGGTTGGGCACCGACTGCCAAAAGGTGTCGGGGTCACTGTGTGGCTATCTTACACGAGAAGCTTGCCAGGGTTAGGTTAGGGTCTGGTGGGTTGGTTAACCTAGGTTTTTCGACCTGGCTAAGATAGGATTAGCCAATGGTCAGCCTGGCTCTGATACCAAGGTTGTCAGGACTGGATTTTCGGGATATTAATTTCCCAGAAAATGGCCCTTGTGCTCACCAGCCCCAGGATTACTGTTAGCTGATGAGGCACCAACTTGATACAGAAACTCCAAGCAAAATACAAGATATGTAGTACAAGGCCATTCT
The DNA here is from genome assembly GCA_032464435.1 of Aegilops umbellulata. Taxonomy (NCBI): domain Eukaryota; kingdom Viridiplantae; phylum Streptophyta; class Magnoliopsida; order Poales; family Poaceae; genus Aegilops; species Aegilops umbellulata. The sequence continues at coordinate 148,867,586 of CP136058.1, read as the reverse complement.
TGCCTATGAGTACAACAAATGGTTTCTAGTAGTTGATGGCGGAAGCGGTTTGCGGATCATCAGCGTCTATGGGACTACGTTTCCCACGGGAACAGCTGACATGGATAACTCCTATCTTTGCAAGACTGTTATCATCACTGCCTAGGTTCCGGGGCTGTCATCGCAGTGCTCCTCTCCACGCAAGAAATCTGGCCAAGACAATAGCCAGGGACAAGCCAGTGAGTACTTTGAATGTACTCGCAAACATTATGAACACAGGTATAATATAACAAATGACAATCATGCTCTGAAATGTTCTATGATCACAAGTCAGTCACAAAATAAACATCCATGATGCACGCAGGCAGGTTATTCATATACAACATGAATAGGCAATAAGGGAGTAGAAATAGAATGCACCTATCGAGTGTCTGAAGCGACGCCTCGAAAGGATAATAATATAAAGCATGCCTCAGTCGGGCATCTGAGCGACGTCACATAAAGGGCTTATAAAGGAAATAAGAAGCAAACATGCCACAGTCGGGCGTCTGTGCGACACCACATAAAGGGCTTATAAAGTAAATAAATAACAAGCCTGCCACAGTCGGGCGTCTCAGCGATGCCACATGAAGGGCTTATAAAGTAAATGAAAAACGAGCATGCCACAGTCGGGCGTCTCCGCAACACCACATAAAGGGCTTATATGAGAGTAATCACAGTGAATATCCAGGAGGTAGAACCGTCCCAGGGATACTCAATAATTCAAATAATGTAAATGGTTAGTCCATAATAATAGTAATCATAATCATCATGAGTCACATGTGATGATCCATGTTTTGGTTTAGCCATCTTTCCTCTGAAGACCGACACTAAGACCGACACTTGACCCATCCCAGACTGTAGTCCTTAACCATGGACACGGCTATTCGAATAGATATAATCTCTGCAGAGGGTGTACTCTTTACCCATGAGCAACGGATTCCTTTAGTCCATCGGGACTAATTCCGCCTACGGTCTTTTAATTGAAAACACGCCTGACCGCACACACCAGCCTAACTTACCGGTGTCTGGAAATCACCCATGACACCCGTTAAGCGAAACTCTAAGTGGGGAGGCTACAACCTCGACTAGCATGGGACCAAAAAAATTTATAATGCACGCAAACCAAGGGAGCTACCCCTCGGCTCCAACCGGAAACACCCATGCCCTCGGACCAGGTGGCATGCCTACCGGATGCAGCTGTCGGTGTTCTATGAACGGGGGTCCCCAGACTTGCCTGCCTGCGGCCTGCGGCGTGGCTCGAATGGAGGCCCAGTACGGCCCATCTTCATCAACACGGGACTCAAGACCCTCGCGAGGGGCCAAGCCTCGCGGGGAGGACAACGCAGCGCTTCCTCAGGCGTGGCCTCTTTAGGCTGGCTCATGAGGAGGCGGAGAGATCAAGGCAGGGTACCTCGCGAGGTGCCCATGACGCAAGCCGTGACGACAAAGGATGCCAGACGGGCGCCAGACCGCACAGTGTCCTCCCATTTCCTCTTTGGTGCAAAGGGGGCAAGCGCAGGCGAGAGGATCAAGCAAAGGCATCCATTTCGGTGCAATGAGACCAAGACCAGTCCAACGGTGGGAATGAGCTCATCGTGGAGCCCAGAGCGGCGTCACCACAGGGCCTTTGGCAGGCGAGGACCAACTTTGGTCAGGATAAGTGTACTGTATGTTCCCCTTCGAATTGGTCAATTGTTGGCGCCCTTCCCGCTCAATATTTGGGAAGAGGCCCAAGTCCTTTGCCTATAAATAGGACGAGCCACCCCCAAGGTAGAGGCATCTGGTATCTAGAATCCGAGCAAAGAGAGAGAGAGAGAGAGAGAGAGAGAGAGAGAGAGAGAGAGAGAGAGAGAGAAGGGCGGCTGAACTCCCTTAGCAGTTCATCGTCCTAGCCAAGAACAGGCCCTCGCGAGGTTGTTCCCTTTTCTACTGGTCATCATCATCATCAGCCCAAGAGGCAATCCATCCACCCACAAAACTAGAGTAGGGTATTACACCACAACGGTGGCCCGAACTAGTATAAACCCTGTGTCTTTTGTGTTGTTATTTTAGTAGTTTAGATCCTTGCGAGACGGAGAGGTAGAGGCCAGAATCTCCGCGCGCACCCCAGAGTTCGAACCTTAAGGGTCTGCCGGAACCCTCGATCCAACATTTGGCGCGCCAGGTAGGGGTGCGCCGGAATCTGCCTTCTCACCGCTCCGCTTCTCGTCACATCATCGTCACCATGTCCGGCGACCAGGCCAGCAACCAAGATCCATGGGCGGCATGGCCTGCCTGCGCGGGGCCGCCCACCCTGGGCGACCCCGCGCCCCAGGCAGCTCGTGGCCCGCAGGGTGCTGCGGGCCGCGGGCGGCGCGGACAGACTTCAGCAACCCTTATGCCGCGGCAGGCGCGGTTGGCGGCAAGGGCCCCCAACCATGCCGCGGCCACGACACCGTACACCCGCCGGGAACAGGCGAACTCGAGGGTCGCTCTCACGGTAGCCCGAGAGCTGCTGCAGTGTAGGCTACTGGAAGGCGGCCGCGACGTGCTGCTGGAGCGGGTCGCCGAGCTCCTGGGCTTCGCCGCTTCGGGGGCTCACCCCTTTTGCGTCCAGCTTCCATCTCAAGCCCAGGGTGGCACGCGCGAGGGCCCCGCGCGCTCCCGCGTGCCTCTGGGCTACCCCGACACCGGCGAATCCGTCGGCGCCGGATTGACAGTGGCGCTACCCCTGCCCCTGGCGCGTGAGGGAGAAGGACCCGGTCCAGCCCACGGCGCCGGCGGGCAGCCGCGCTACCACGCCGCGGTGGGCACGTCAAGCAACGATGCATGGCGCATGGAGCACTACAGCGCCGCCTTCGGGGTAGCGGCGCCAGAAGAATACGTGCCACGCATGATGGACCAAGGGAACGCTCACGAGGGGGAACAAGGCTCGCTTCTTAGCACAAGCTGGGGAGACGAGGCGCCAGAAGCTGAGCTCTTCCAGGAACCCCGGGGCGACCCCGCCAGCCATGCTGGAAGCGACACTTATCGGGTACCACTAATCCCTCAGGAGCAGGCATACGCTAATCATGGATCGCAGGAGGTGCAGGTCGCCGCAGCAAGTGTCTGCCCCGCTCCCGCGGTCTCCTACCCCTCGGGAGGAGGGCATAGGGAGCTGCAGGGGAGGGGCAAGGACCCCACATCACCACCGCGGCATTCGGAGCAGGGCATTCTCAAGAGGTAGGCCCTCCGCTGGGGAGGCGCCTGAGGGCCTGCCCCTGGCGGAGGACCCGTGGTCGTCGGGGGAACCGCTGGCGACCGCTCTACTCCACCGGCGGCGTCCTGGTTTCCGGTCGTCGTTGGTGGCACTAGAGTGTGGCGCAAGGCGGGGCCCTCATCTGGCAATATGAAGCAAGGCCGGTACCTATGAAGAAGGCCCAGTGCCTGTGAAGCTCGCCGCCCCGTGACACTCTGACGTAATAATGAGTGGGGCTGTACACGCCCCGGAGTCTGAGGGGTGCCGGCCTCAGGCCCTGGGGCTCCCTCCCACGCCCAGTGGATAGCACTTAGCTCCGCGCTGGTGAGAAGACGTCCAGGACTAGATTAGGTGCCGGACGCGGCTTTTTGTCTGCCTTTATCGCCCTTTTCTTTTGGTTGTAACTTTTCCCTGCTGGATTTAAGTTGAATTCGAATTTGAGCTTTGCGTGTGTTCGGGGAGGGGTGCTTAATCTCGTTCGAACCATTTCTCGCGTTCTGGTCACCGCCTCACCGCAGCTGCCTCCCCTCGCAAGCCCCTCGCGAGACGGGCCAGGCCTGGCTCGAGCGCAGCCCAGACTGCCGCTGTTGCTCCCTTACGAGATTACCTTTTGGTGACTGTGGAGGTTGCCTTTCCCTAAAAAGGCCCAGAGCCTGTGAAGAAGGCGAACGCCTGTGAAGCTGTTGCACTCAGGAAAAAGGTCCAGAGCCTGTAAAGAAGGCGAATGCCTGTGAAGCTATTTCACTCAGGAAAAAGGCCCAGAGCCTGTAAAGAAGGCGAACGCCTGTGAAGCTGTTGCACTCAGGAAAAAGGCCCAGAGCCTGTAAAGAAGGCGAACGCGTGTGAAGCCGTTGCATTCCGGAGAAGGCCCAGAGCCTGTGAAGAAGGCGAATGCCTGTGAAGGCCCGGAGCCTGTGAAGCCGTTGCTACCGCGTCTATAAAAAGGCCCGGAGCCTGTGAAGAAGGCGAATGCCTGTGAAGCTACCGCGTCTGTAAAAAGGCCCAGAGCCTGTGAAGAAGGCGAACGCCTGTGAAGCTACCGCGTTTATAAGAAGGCCCGGAGCCTGTGAAGAGGGCCATCGCCTGTGAAGCCCCTCACGGACAACACTTGCGCATCTTATGATTTCAACTAAAAAATGCTCAGGACGCCACGAGCTGCCTTGAGGCCTGCGCGAAGCAAAGGTAAACCAACCAGTCGCCGGGCACGGATGCTCGCACAATATAATAGCCGCTAGTACGATCTACACAAGTTTTACATGAGGGGCTCCCCCTCCCAAAATGCTCTCACGACCGTCAGGCCAAACACCTGAGTTCTATCCATGCAGGACAAAAAGACAGGAGCAACACGCAGTCAGTCAGACAAATCCCCCAAGGCGTCCTCAGGAGCACCTCCCGAGCCGCCGCTGGTGTCGCCGGACTCGCCACCGCTGCCTGCATCATCGCCAGCGGCGCCGGGACCGTCCACCGCACCGCCTTTTTCGGCAGCCACAATCACGCCATCGTTATCCGAAGCAAAGGCCTGCACAAGAGCGTCCACGTTGTTTTCCACCCAGCTCGCCGGGTCGCCTCGGGCGGCCTGGGGGACTGGGGCGATGACGGCATCGAAGTCAAAGTGGGGATCCATGTCCTGAAGATGGCTGAAGACACGGGAAAAAGCGCACCCAAGCAGGGCACGGCTCCTGTGCTCCACCAACCTGTCGGCCCAGGCCGACCGTGCCTCCAGCTGTGTCACCATGGCAGTGAAGAACTACAAGTTGCCAGCATAGTTGACCGTATGCGGCTCGCCGACGGCCTCCTCGCAGATGTTGCCCAAGGCTGCGTTGGCCCTCTCCCTGAGCGTAGCCAGCATGGGGCCGTGCACGTGCTCCAGGACCTGCCGCTGGCGTATCTCATCGGTGTTCTGATGCTTGATGGCCTCGGCCTCTTCCACCTGCTGACGAAGGCGGAGCACCTCGGCCTGGAGAGCAGCCGACTCCTTCCGCGCTGCCTCAAGGGCGGCCCAGGAGGCGTCGGCTCGCCGCGTCGCTTCGTCTCGTTGGGCCCTCAGAGCTGCAGTTCTCCCCTCAGCTTCAACCCGGATCAACTCCAGCTTCCTCTCGAACTCATGCTCGAGGCCTTGGCGCGCTGTCGCCACCCGGCGACCGACCTCCTCCAAGACATGCGCCTCCCGAGCAGCAACTTCATCTTCCACCTGCGTCACTAGGCGCTCCCTCGTCTCTAGCCGCTCGTACTCACGGGTACGTTCGGCGGCCTCCAGCGTCAGCGCCTCTTCACGTCTCTCGAGTCCGGCTGGGTCGCGAGAGGCCACCCTCATCGACGCAAGGGCCGCCTCGCGCAGTTCCACTTGCTCCTCCAGCAAGTGGCATCGGGCCAGGAGCTCCCGAGCCCGCTCCTCCGCCACCTCTCGCTGTCGGTCGGCCCCCAGGGCCTCTTCAGCAGCCTGGGATCGGGCCACCCGGGAGGCCTCCAGTGACGCCTTCGCTTCTTCGTCCTCAAGGTTGCGCTGGCGGCGCGTGAGGGCGACGGCGGCCTCTAGCTCGCGCCTCTCCGCGGCAAGGCGCAGGCCCTCGACCTCCAGGCGCGCGTCTTCATCAACGAGCTCCTCCTCAAGCAGGTCCACCGCGCCGCTCGCCCTTTGAAGGAATTCGCGGCAGCGAGCGCGGCGCTCCCTAGCACGCCGAGCACACCTGCCACATCATCGTCTGCCCCAGGCAGGCGCCTGGGGCCGGCACGTCTTCAGGCGAAGGGCGCGGGGGGCACCTCAGCCAGTCGCAGACCGTGACCAGATGAGAAGCCCACAGCAGGCTGGCCACGCCAAGAGAGGGCCCATGAAGGAAGATCGCAGGAAGAGAAGGACTGCGGGGCACCTCAGGATGGTCCGCCCCCTTGTTCGTCCTCACCACAAGAGCCGTGCTGCTCGGGACGTTCAGGGGCGATGGGGGAGGTGGAGCCAAAGGAGGCGACACCTCGGCGGCCTCCACGACCTCGTCAGGAAGGGGCCTGCAGAGCCAGAATCGGTAGACGCAACAAGGGGATCAGGAGCCGGAAAAGGAGGAGGCTTACTCGTCGGTGGCGAAGTACTTCTGGCGCTTCAGCAAGCGACAAGGGGAGTCGTCACCTAGAGCCTCCCTTTTCCTCCGGAGGGCCCCAAAGTCCACACAAAAGCGGCCCAGAAGGAGGGCGCAAGGATCAACCCGCGGCGCAGGCAAAGTAGCAGCGCTATCCGTGTCAGGGGCGCCGGCCTGGCGCGTGCTGCCGGACACCTCGGTAGAAGACACAGCCAGGGCCTCGGGAGCCACGGCCCTAGGCATCCGAGGCGGCTGCGCCACACCAACGGCCTCGGCAGCATGGGCCTCAGGAGCTGCCCCCTCGAGAACACTGCCAGTAGCAGTCACCTTATCAGGAGCTTTCTCGGCCCTCGCTGTCTCCTGCCTCCCTGCTCCACCACTTGAGGAGGATTCGCCTAAGCCAACCGGAAGGGCGGTCACCACCACAGGGTTCTCGCGAGGCCCTTGGAAGCCGGCAGGGCGTAACGTCGAAAGGGGGCATCTGCCTCACGAAATCATCCCTGTTCTAACAGAGGTACAGCAGGGCCCCTCCCCGCTGGATGCTGCCCGGGTTGGGGTCGCCAGTCAGGACCAAGAGCACTGTCCTTAGCACTCCAGGCGACAGGTCTTCCTCCTGAAGCCGCATGTGATCACCATGTCCGCTGAAGGCCCACATCCGGCGAGAATGGCGCTCGAGAGGGGCAATGCGGCGCAACAGAAATTCCTTCACCACCTTGGGCGCTGTCACGCCAAGCGTTTTCAAGAACGTAAAGCGGCGCCAGACGAAGGCGAGCCAGGGGCTCTCGAGCGTCTCCTGGCCCCAGCCAGAGTTGGGTACAGCAGGAGAAGTTGGCTTCACCAGCAGGGGGCTGGGCACCCCGACATCGACGTACAACAACCGCTCACGGAACCTGGCTGAAGGTGTGGGGAGCTTGAAGTCAATACCAGAAGCTGCAGTTTCAGGCGCAGCGACGAAGCTCACGCATGCCGAGCATTGAGCGGGGTCGGCAAGACGCAGAGAGAAGAAGTGGCATAGCAGGGCAACAGAAGGAGGGATGCCCATCAGCGCCTCACAGACAAAAGCGAAGACTGAAAGGAGGGCGATGGATTCAGGGCCCAAATGCATCATGTGGATCTGGTAATGGGTGAGGACGGCGTTGAAGAAATCAGAGAAGGGGGGAACCAGACCCGACCACAAGGCGTCAGCAAAGTAATGAACCTCGGTGATTATCCTGTCGGAGGGGAGGTGAGACGTACGCCAGGCCGTCGTCCTCCCACACTCTTTGAAGACAGTGGCTAAGGCCGGGCTGAGCTTATCCAGGCACTCCAGATTGAGTATGATTAACTGGCCAATGGCGGGGGCCGCCGACGGCGGCAGATGAGATGGAAGCACATGCTTCTTCCCTTTCTATTTCTTCGTCGGAGCCATGATTGAGGACGGGGAAAGGAGATGTGTGATGGGATGAGAGGTAGGAGTCAGAGTTCGAAGGAAGGAAGAACAAGGGATAGTCGAGCAACAGGAAGAGGGGCGGCTGTGTACAACTGTGGGGCAACCTAGCGCTGTGCAAAATAAGGGAGCATGGGCAAACAGTACCGCCCACGTCCAATCAACCGCCGCACGGCGCCCGAAGCCGCAGGCTGTTAGGGCCCGTGGCACTTCGCCCTTGCCCTTTCGCTTCTCGGCCCGGCCAAGCCCATGCGCGCCATGGGCCCGGGGGCTACTGTCAGCGTTCTGGGAACGAGGGTCCCCAGACTTGCCTGCCTGCGGCCTGCGGCGTGGCTCGAATGGAGGCCCAGTACGGCCCATCTTCATCAACACGGGACTCAAGACCCTCGTGAGGGGCCAAGCCTCGCGGGGAGGACGACGCAGCGCTTCCTCAGGCGCGACCTCTTCAGGCTGGCTCATGAGGAGGCGGAGAGATCAAGGCAGGGTACCTCGCGAGGTGCCTATGACGCAAGCCTTTACGACCAAGATGCCAGGCGGGCGCCAGACCGCACAGTGTCCTCCCCTTTCCTCTTTGGTGCAAAGGGGGCAAGCGCAGGCGAGAGGATCAAGCAAAGGCATCCATTTCGGTGCAACGAGACCAAGACCAGTCCAACGGTGGGAATGAGCTCATCGTGGAGCCCAGAGCGGCGTCACCACAGGGCCTTTGGCAGGCGAGGACCAACTTTGGTCAGGATAAGTGTATTGTATGTTCCCCTATGAATTGGCCAATTGTTGGCGCCCTTCCCGCTCAATATTTGGGAAGAGGCCCAAGGCCTTTGCCTATAAATAGGACTAGCCACCCCAAGGTAGAGGCATCTGGTATCCAGAATCCGAGCAAAGAGAGAGAGAGAGAGAGAGAGAGAGAGAGAGAGAGAGAGAGAGAGAGAGAGAGAGAGAGAGAAGGGCGGTTGAACTCCCTTAGCAGTTCATCGTCCTAGCCAAGAACAGGCCCTCACGAGGCTGTTCTCTTTTGTACTGGTCATCATCATCATCTGCCCAAGAGGCAATCCATCCACCCACAAAACTAGAGTAGGGTATTACACCACAACGGTGGCCCGAACTAGTATAAACCCTGTGTCTTTTGTGTTGTTCTTTTAGTAGTTTAGATCCTTGCGAGACGGAGAGGTAGAGGCTAGAATCTCCGTGCGCACCCTAGAGTTCGAACATTAAGGGTCTGCTGGAACCCTCGATCCGACAGCAGCTGGTATCTTCCACCATGGCCTCTCTGTACGGTGTGTGCTAGGAAAGGGGTTGACAACTTACTGAACCGTACCCTACCTATGGCAGGGCAAGTGGTAGTACGAAACAAGTATGGGGGTTACTGGAACAAGACTCGATCTATGGTCGACTCAGGAGGTTAAATCATTACCTGTATGATAAGCATAAGAAATATATTTCACACCAATCAGACAGAATCACCGCCCATCATACCTCAGCATGCCTTTAACGGACACAACCGTCTCGACGGAGGACTAGAGACAAGCCCGTGTCTACCCAAGGCAGAGGCTTTCCTGGATTCCTTCCGGTAGGCATGGAAGGCATACGAGGGTGATTACTATCACAACGTATCAAATTCCAATTGCACGGAATCATCAATATGCAGTTATGAGTATGATCATATCATCACATAAAACAACGAAAACTCTGAGACAAGGTGGTGTTGTATTTGTATCGAATGACACACAACAATTATTATGCCGGGGTTCAGAATGCTTGCCTTCAAAGGTATGCAAGTGGGGGTGCACTTTTTGAAAGTTGCCTTCTTCTTCAAAATCCTATTTTGCGAAAATTTGAATAAACACATAGTTCCAAAACTATACAAAAAATTTGTTTGGACATTTTTCAAATAAATATGAAAATAAACTAGACAGAATTTGAGAAGCAACAGAAAAAAGAATCCAGTCAATTGGACTTATATTTAAAAAGTTATAGCCAGTCAAACTTTAGTCAAAATATGTTTTTAATAAAAAATCAGAAAAAGAAAACGTTTCGGCAGCACTTACATTTTCCTCTAGCGAAGGCGTATTTTCGGAAATACGCCTCCACTAAAACTGGCATGGGTCGGCGCTGGGTCACTGACAGTGGGTCCCTTGGGCCCACTGGTCAGGTTTGACCAGTCGCCCGCGCCTTCTTCCTCCTCTGTTCGAGTGAAGGCGGGGCAGTCCAGTACCATTAGCTCTCCAAGGGTCGCAATGGCGATCGCCGTCAACGAACGGCAGCTCCCCACTGGGTTCTGAGGGCAGGGATGGATGCTCCAGTCCAGGGCGGTCCTCCCAGTGGTCGAGAGGGTGGCGGAGACGAAGGGAGTCACCGGCGGAGAGCTTTGCGGCGGATGGCAACTTCTGGTGCATTGGGGTCTTGGGCTATGATGGCTCCCGACCGAAGCTGAGAGGCTGGGCGGCTCCGCACGATCGAGGGGAGTAGGATGGAAGCACTAGATGGACGGGGAGGCTCAGCTCACGACGCAAGGCACCGGAGTGTGGCGGCGATCGAACTGGCCGGAGACGAGGAAGAAGGCCTCCCCCGTCGATTGCTGGCTGTGGGAGCTCTAGAGGAATGGCTTGAGGTCGACTGAGGGACTGGACGAGCGCGGGGGCACCATTTATAGCATATCTAAGTCAGTTCCGTGACGGCCGCGGATAAGATCGTTGGTGAGCTGCTACTGTGGCCGCAGGCGACATGGCGATGCAGGGGGCGGCTTGGAGGAGTGAATGGATGAGCTTGAACTGTATCAGGGGCAGGTGGCGGGCTGGAGTCGCTCGGGCGGCGCCGTCCATGGCAGAGGCTGGCGGGCGGCAGTGGCGGCTTGCGGCAGCGGCGCCGTGGGGCGCCAGGAGGGGGCCAGGGTGGCTCTGCGGCGAGGGAGGGGTCGGGCGCGTTGGCTGCGAGTGGCCAAGGGACCAGAACGAGCGCGGGGAGGCGGCAACGAGACGCGGCGACTTGGGCGCACACACGTGCAAAACGCGCGCTCTGGCCGCGCCGAGAGCACGTACACTAGGTGCTCGACATAATGCCAACGTGTGCTAGAGGACTTGGATGAGGCTGGGGATTAACAGGTCTAGGTTAGAGTTTGCAAGGAGATTAGTGGACATGGTGGTTTGGTCAGGGGATCAAGTCTCCAATGCAAACTAAAAACCAAGCTAAAACTGGCCATGCACACAAGGTGTTTGACAGAATGCTATGGTCATCTAGGCATCTCTTGGGGTGGCCAAAAACTCCAGATCAGAGTCTCTTTAGATGATAAAGAGGGTGGGAAGGTTAGTTTGTAAAAAACAAAAACATGTTAGTGCAAGTTTTTGAGAAAACCAAATCTGGACAGAAAGAAAAGGGCGTTATTGCATGTACTTAAAATCCTCAAATGGGCCCAATCTCCTAAACTTAAGGGTTAGGTAGAGTGGTCTATAAGCAGGAGAAAGGTCATGGGCACTAGAGCAAAACAAAATAAGGTTGCAGTACAAACCCCCAAACTAGACCAGAATGAAAATGAGGATGGTTTGCTCAAATTTTTCAAAGAACACCAAAGGGTTTTTGCATAAAGTTGAATTATACACTACTACTAACATCCCCTAATTTTGGTGGAAGCTTTAAAGAAATATTTAAATAGGTTGTAGTGCAATTTTACAAACTGGACCAGATTTGAAAACTAGGGGTAGAGCTCAAAATTTCCAAATGACCAAAGAGATTTTTGCATAAAAGTGGTGTGGGGACATCACATGTCATCCCCAAATTTTGGTGGAAATTTTAAAAGAGTACTTGAAAGGGTTGCAGCGCAAACTGACTCCAAAATTTATGAAAATCCATTTTAAAAGAAATAAAGCTCAGGAAAAATGATTATATAAGTAATTCCACTGATAAAAGAAATGTTTTCTTGAGAGGGTATAAAAGTCCAACAATACATTTGGAAAGTTTTCACTTGGGGTAAAAACTCCATAATATCAAAGAAAAGAGTGGTTCTGAAATCAAAGAAAATCCAGAAAATAAAATTTAATTTACCAAGGAAAAATGTTAACTAATAAATCATGGTTAAATTTTTGGGGTGTTACACGGAATGCCGAAGACACACTTCTCAGGGTTCAGCTTGAGGTTGATCTTGTGCAGGTTGGCAAACGTCTCTTCTAAGTCTTGTACAAGAGTTGCCCTGTCCTTGGTTTTGACCACTATGTCATCCATATAGGCTTCCATATTTCTATGTAGCTGGGGTTCAAAACTAATTTGGACTACCCTTGCAAATGTTGAGCCAACACTCTTCAACCCGAAAGGCATCCGTAAAAAGCAGTATGTACCACATGGGGTGATGAGTGATGTCTTCTCTTCGTCTTCTCTTGTCATGAAGATCTGGTGGTAGCCTGAGTAGGCGTCGAGGAATGAGAACATATCACACCTGGCCGTGGAGTCAACAATCTGGTCGATGCGCGGCAACGGGAAGGGGTCCTTAGGACAAGCCTTATTGATATTTGTGTAGTCAATACATAGCCTCCACTTCCCGTTTGCCTTGCACACCACCACCGGATTGGCCAACCACGTCGGATGGATCTCTCCCCTCACCAGGCCTACTGCTTCCAACTTTCTGATCTCCTCTGTGATGAATTCCTGCCATTCCAAAGCTTGCTTCCTGACCTTCTCCTTGACGGGTCTCGCATGGGGACAGACAGCAAGATGGTGCTTAATCACCTCCCTGGGAAAGCCGGGGATGTCAGATGCTTGCCATGCAAAGACATCAACATTCGCCCGCGAGAAAGTGACGAGCGCGCTTTTCTATTTGCTGTCAAGGGTGGAGCTTATGGTGAAAGCCCCTCCCGCACCATCCTCCTTGCGGACACCTTCTTGGTCTCTGGTGGCACAGCTCTGGATTTCTTGCTCTTGCCGGTGGAGCTCTCTAGCACGTCCTTGGCGGTAGCACAACACTCCGAAGAGGTGCGCTTGCCGGAGTGGGTGCAAGAGGTCTTGCCGGTCTTCTTCTTCTTCCCTCCATGTTGGTGGAAAACGACACCTATGGGATCACAAGAATCCCTACTACGGTTGCCGGGGCGCGGGGTTGTGAGAAGAGCGGGATTAACAGTCAACACAAGGATCGTTTACCCAGGTTCGGGCCGCGAGGATGCGTAATACCCTAGTCATGCTTTGGTGTGTATTTGAGAGAGTTCTTGAGCTCTCGAACTAGCTACGGTGGCTGCGTAGTCCAAAAGAGCCGGATCCCCCTCCAGTATGCCATGGGCCTCCTTTTATAGTTGAAAGGGGCTGCCAGAGTGGCACACAGGAGGTGGAAAGGTATACAGTATTGTGAGCTTACCGCCCATGTTACAGGACAAGACGCATTTAATGCATAGCTTAGGTGTCCCTTAGCTTTATCAAGGGCGGAACGAGGCCCGTCCCATCCGTCGCCGCCTCGCCTTGCTTCGACACGCGCCCAGGCCAGCGATGCATGCGGCGCCATGTAGGCAGGCAGGCAGCTGAGGTGGCGCGGTGGTAGGGTTGATACGTCTCCAACGTATCTATAATTTTTGATTGCTCCATGCTATATTATCATTTGTTTTGGACATTATTGGGCTTTATTATTCACTTTTATATTATTTTTGGGACTAAACTATTAACCAGAGGCACAGCCCAGAATTGCTGTTTTTTTGCCTATTTCAGAGTTTCGCAGAAAAAGAATATCAAACGGAGTCCAAACGGAATGAAACTTCAGGAACGTGATTTTTGGAACAAACAAGATCCAGGAGACTTGGACCCTACGTCAAGCAACCAACAGGGAATCCACGAGGTAGGGGGTGCGCCTACCCCGCAGAGCGCGCCCTCCACCCTCGTGGCCCCCTGTTGCTCCACCGACGTACTTCTACCTCCTATATATAGTTACGTACCCCCAAACGATCATAAGGGGAGCCAAAAACCTAATTCCACCGTCGCAACCTTCTGTACCCATGAGATCCCATCTTGGGGCCAGTTCCGGAGCTCCGCCGAAAGGGGCATCGATCACGGAGGGCTTCTACACCAACACGATAGCCTCTCTGATGAAGTGTGAGTAGTTTACCTCAGACCTTCGTGTCCATAGTTATTAGCTAGATGGCTTCTTCTCTCTTTTCGGATCTCAATACAATGTTCTCCCCCTCTCTCATGGAGATCTATTCTGTCGGATGTGGAGTTCTGGCAAACCCTTAAGGTTCAAACACTGGGGTGCACGCGAAGTCTTTCCCTCCTACCCATCTACGCTCTAGCTCGCTAAGATCTTGCGGAGGAACTCGACGAACTCACAACACAGAAAGAGACATGAGGTTATACTGGTTTGGGCCACCGCTATGGTGTAATACCCTACTCCAGTGTGGTGGTGGTGGATTGCCTCTTGAGCTGATGATGAACAGTACAAGGGAAGAACAGCTTCCTGAGGTTGAGGTGTTCTTGTGCTTGCGAGCTTGTGCGCGTCTCTGGATTCGATGCTACTACTGTGGCGGCTAGACCTACTTATAGAGGCCCTGGTCCTCTTCCCAAATGTTGAGCGGGAAGGGAGCCAACAACGGCGGGCAAATTTGAAGGGGGACAACTAGTACAAGCTATCATGACAAAAGCAGTCTTCGCCTGCGAAAAGCCCTGGGATGACGCCCTCTTGGGCTCCATGATGACCTCCGCCTTGCCGTCCTCCTGGTCTTGGTCTTGTTGCACCAATATGGCAACCTTTGCCTGATGCCTCGGTACTCTTCGTCTGCGCTTGCCTCCTTAGCACCAAAGAGGAAATGGGGACGCTGCGCGCACTGACGCCCGCCTGGCACCCGCCTGGCGCCGTCCGTCATGGCTCACGTCACGAGTGCCTCGTGAGGTTTGCGCTGCCTTGATATCTCCGCTCCTCGTGAGCCCGCCTGGCTAGGCCACTCCAGAGGAGGTCTTGTGTCGTCCGCCTCGCGAGGCTTGGCTCCTCGCGAGGGTCTTGGATGCCTTGTTGATGAAGATGGGCCATACGGCCTACTGCTTAGCCACGCCATGGGCCGCAGGCAGGCAAGTCTGGGGACCCCCGTTCCCAGAACGCCGAAAGTAGCCCCCGGGCCCAAGGTGCACTCGAGCTTGGCTTCACGGCGAAGCCAAGGGTCAAGTTCGGAGCGCTGCGGGCCCCAAAAGCCTGCGACATCGGTCGATGCATGGCGGTTGATTGGACGTGGGTGTCTCCGCTTCCCCATGATGCCTTGGCAACTGTACGATTTTACGAGTCCCTGCGACATGCAAGGAAAGCCATCATTACCTGCGATCGTGGGAGACGCCGGTTGGCCTTCTCTCGCTATAAATGGGGAGGGGGGCGAAGCCCCCGTTGCCCATCTCTCCCTTGATCGCTTGCTTCGTCCTCCTTGCTCCATTGCTGACAGTGCCATCGATGGCGCCACAAAAGAAGTTCTCTGCCGCCGAGAAAGGGAAGGCCCCTCGCGAGGGCCCTGGCTCCCCAGCACCCAAGCGCGGCCGTGGCCGTCCGCGCAAGCACGCCGCGACCCCCGCTGTGGCCCGCCGTCGAGGTGGCGCCATGGCACGCAGCGGGGATCGTCCCATCCATGGTGGTCCAGCCGATGAGGGGAGGTGCACGATGGTGGCGCGGCCTCCCCACCCGTGCTTCCATTCTGCTGAGGTGTCGCTGGAGTTCGTTGTATGGTCGGAGAGCCCGGCCGGCAACTGGCTCCAACTTCCGTGCTTCTTTGCCGGTGAACTGCCGACCTCTGGTCCGGCCAGGCTCTGGCTGCAGGCGGACGGCTGCTGCAGCAGGGCCTCTTGGGTCGCGGTCAAGGCTTCCGCCGCGGGCAACATAGCTCTGGCCCGCAACTGGCAGACGTTGGCCCGCGCACGCGGCCTAGGCAGGCGATGCACCCTCCATTTCAGGAACGATGGTGAGTCGACCCTCTATGTGATTGTGTTCGATGAGGATGGTCGCCGCGTCGGGTGCTGCCTCGAGGCGAACGACGGCGAGTAGGTGCTTGGCCTTGGTGACGGTCGCGATGAGGACGAGGGCGAGCCTGCCTTTGGCGGCGACTGTGTCTCCTCCAGCTATGATGGCTCTTCCTCCGGTGACAGCTCCAGCAGCGGTGGCTATGATCAGCCACCACGTCGCCGCGCCCACTTCGAAGGAGGCAGTGGGTCATCTCGCCGTCGCGCCTCCATGAAGCGCGAGGAGGGGTCCGGCTAGGCTTGGGGCGTTGCCAAGGGCCTGCCTCATCGGACTGCTGCAACGTTGCTTTTCTTAGCTTTTTCTTTCTTTCCCGCGTCAGAAAACAAGACCAGCATGGGCCCAGAGGGGCGTGTATCGAACTGTGGTTTTTTGGTTAATGCATTATGCAAGTCGTTTCCCACGCCGTGCTGCTATTTTGTGCAGAGATAACTTAACCTGGCGCGTTTAGGAAACCCTTTCCCTCGCGTGGTGTCCGCGTCGCTCGAAAACTGCAAAAAAATTGTTAGGGGGTGTACCAAAGACTTGTCGTCCACCCAAGCCTTGACTGGGCGCTTTGTATCGCGGTACCCAAGGGGTACGGAGTTAGGAGAGGTGCGCCAGCTTCCAGGCTCGAACGAGGGTGGCTCACAAAAAGGCAACGAGAAGAGAAATGCTCGCGAGGGCACCTGCCTAGCCCCCTTGCAAGACATGCGAGAGAGAGGATAAGAGCAAACCAAAGTCGAAACAAGCAGAAGCGGTAAAAGGCTGGGGAACCAAATCAACAACGAACACCAAGAGCAACTCTGATTAAGGAAAAGCGAGCCAACTTCGGAAAGCAAATGAAAAGACGCATCTGGCACCTAATCTAGTCTTCAAGTCTTCTCACCAGCGCGGAGCTAAGTGTTGTCCACTAGGCGTGGGAGGGAGCCCCAGGGCCTGAGGCTGGCGCTCCTAAGACTCCGGGGCGTGTACAGCCCCAACTCATTATTACGTGAGAGTGTCACGGGCGGCGATTCTTCACAGGGACCGGGCCTTCTTCACAGGCTCTGGGCCTTTCTTCTCAGGCTCTGGGCCTTGCTTCTCAGGCTCCGGGCCTCGCTTCATGGATAAAACTTCCGGAGGTGTTGGATGTTTCAGGCATTCTGGATGGGTGTCCCATCCTGCGTCTCCTGGCACGCTGCACCCGGCCTGGAGACATGAACGACCCGGAACGGGCCCTCCCACATTGGCAAAAGCTTGTGCAGCCCTTCCCTGGAGAGGACCCGCCTCAGGACGAGGTCGCCTACCTCAAGCGTTCTGGAGCGGATGTTGCGGCAGTGGTACCGCCGCAAAGCTTGTTGGTACCTTGGCGCCCTCAATGCGGCTTCGCGACGGTGCTCCTCCCCCAGCACGAGATCCATCCCCCGCGTCGCGTCCTGCTGTGCTTCGTCGAACGCCAGGACCCGCGCGGAGCGATGCCTGACCTCATGAGGGAGGACTGCTTCAACTCCATAGACGAAGAAGAATGGAGTCTCGCCCGTCGGCTTGGTGGCAGTGGTATGAATGGACCATAGCACAGACTGGAGTTTGTCGTGCCAGCCCCTACCGCAGGCCTCCAGCTTCTTCTTGAAGGTCCTGGTCTTGAGGCCCCTCAGGACCTCAGCGTTGGCGCGTTCGGCTTGACCATTGCTCCTGGGGTGGGCCACCGAAGCATAGCAAATCTGCGTTCCAAGGTTAGCACAGTAGGTTTTGAAGAGATTACTAGTAAACTGCAAGCCGTTATCTGTGATGATGCGGTTGGGAACCCCGAAGTGGCTCACGAGGCCCTTGATGAACTTGACAGCCAAGCCGGCTGGTACGAACGGCTTCCACTTCCGCCCACTTGGTGAACTTGTCGATGGTGACGTATAAATAGCGGTAGCCCCCTGGCGCTCGTGGGAACGGGCCCAATATGTCCAGCCCCCTGACCGCGAATGGCCACGTGAGCGGAATTTTTTGGAGGCCCTGCATAGGCTGATGGATCTGCTTGACGTGGAATTGGCAAGCTTCACAAGACTTCACCAGCTCGGCTGCATCCTTGAGTGCTGTGGGCCAATAGAATCCGCTGTGGAACACCTTGCCGACGAGGGTCCGTGACGATGAGTGATGTCCGCAATCCCCGCCGTGTATGTCAATCAGCAGCTCCCTTCCTTGATCGCTAGAGATGCAGCACAGCGTGACGTCGTTCGGCCATTTCCTGTATAACTCGTCGTCTTGAATGCAGTATGTCGTGGCCTGTCGGGCCATGCACTCCGCGTCTTCTTCCTTCTCCGGCAGCATCCCGTGCATCAGGTACTCCTTGAATTCATTGGTCCAACACTCCTCCTTGGGCTCGAGCCCCAAGAGTAGCCGAGCTCCTGAGGTTGGGCCACAAGCTGGGGCTCCCGTGGCCGGGGGCTGTGGGAGGTCCTCCCGAGGCTGAGTTGTGCTTGAAAGAGGAGGCGTAGCTGACGGCTTGAAGAGCCGCTCTTCGAAGACGCCGGGTTCTTGCGGTTGCCGCTTGGAGCCTCTCTTGGCGATGTCGTCGGCTTCTTTGTTGGTGCCCCGAGGAACGTGCTGCAGCTCCAGGCCCGAGAACTGCTTTTATATCTTGCGCACCTCCGCAAGGTAGGCCTCCATGTGCTTGTCCTTCGGCCCGTACACTTTGTTGGAGAAGTTGACGAGGAGCTGCGAGTCGCCCTTGACTGTAAGGCACCTCACCCCCAAAGCTGTTGCGGCCTTCAGGCCAGCTATGAGGCCTTCGTATTCTGCGATATTGTTGGAAACCTTCTCGCCGTGCTGGAAGCAGAGTTGCACGGTGTAGTAAAGCTTGTCTTGAGTGGGCGATATGAGCACTGCTCCAGCCCCCGCGCCCTGGTGCGCGAAGGCGCCATCGAAATACATGACCCAGTCGTCTGGCGCCTCACTCCTTGGGGAGGTGTACCGGTCTTCTCCTTCCTCAAGAGCTGGGGCATCGGTCCATTTTGCCACAAAATCGGCGAGCGCAGCTCCCTTGATGACCCTGGTAGTGCTGGACTCCAGGTGGAATGCTTGCAGCTTGATGTTCCATTCAGCGAACCTTCCTGCCGAGTTTGGGCTCCTGTGTACCCTCTCCAACGGGTAAGATGAGACGACCTTGATGGGGTGGCCCTAGAAGTAGTGTCGCAGCTTGAGCGAGGCCACCAAGAGCGCAAGCAGGATCTTTTGCGGCATGGGGTAGCGTGCCCTTGCGTCCCACAGTACGATGCTGACGAAGTACACCGGGTGCTCGATGAGGGCTGGCACACTGTTGAGGCTCGGGTCTTGCGGAGATTGTGGCGTATCCTGTGGCGGAGGACTTCCTGAGACTTGGTCGTCCTCAGGAGCTTTCGCGATGTTGCCATGCCGAGCTTAATCTTCCGCCGCTGATGGCTCTGGTGTGCCTTCTTGGCCCTGCGCTGCATCAACTCTAGCTTGGCGCAGCACTCCCTTGTCTTAGCGCTCCTCCCGGACCGCCACCAGCGCCGCGCTGGAGGAGTACGGGGTGGCGGTAAGGTAGAGTACTAGAGGTTCGAGAGGCCATGGCGCCACCATCATCGGGGGGCTGGTGAGGTATTTCTTGAGTTCTTGGAATGCCCGGTCGGCCTCCGGGGTCCACTCGAAGGGGCCCTTCTTCTTCATGAGCTTAAAGAAGGGTAAGGCACGCTCGCCTAGCTTGGAGATGAAACTCCCTAACACGGTCACTCGCCCTGCTAGCTGCTGCATGTCCTTGAGGGTCTATGGTGGGCTCATGTCTTCGATGGCCTTAATCTTCTCTGGGTTTGCCTCGATCCCTTTATGGGATACGAGGAACCCTAGTAGCTTGCCGAAAGGGACACCGAACACGCACTTCTCCGGGTTAAGCCTCAGGTTCACCCGGTGCAAGCTTTCAAAGGTCTCCTCCAAGTCTTGAATAATTGTCCTCGCCTTGCGAGATTTGACTACTATGTCATCGACGTAGGCCTCCGTGTTCCTCCCGAGCTACCGCCCCAAGGCAATGTGCATCAGCCACTGAAAGGTTGCGCCCGCGTTGCGGAGGCCGAAAGGCATGCAGGTGTAGCAATACACCCCACATGGTGTCAAGAAGGCCGTCTTCTCCACATCCTCCACCGCCATCTTGATCTGATGGTATCCAGAGAACGCATCCAGGAAACATAGCAAATTGCACTCAGCGGTGGAGTCGACAATTTGATCGATGCGTGGATGGGGGAACGAATCTTGGGGGCAGGCTTTGTTGAGGTTGGTGAAGTCGACGCACATCCGTTCCTTCCCACCTTTCTTCGGCACCACGACGGGGTTCGCCAGCCAATCAGGGTATCGAACTTCTCGAATGGTGCCAGCCGCCTCTAGCTTGCGTGTCTCTTGGACGATGAAGGCCTACTTCTCGGTGGACTGCCGTCTCGCCCGCTGCTTCACGGGGCGCATGTTGGGGCACACCCTTAGATGATGCTGGATCACGTCTCTTGGGACCCCTACCAGCTGATTGGGATCCCATGCAAATATCTCCTTGTTTGCGTGCAAAAACCTCACCAAAGCTTCTTCTTGTCCCGGGTCAAGACTGGTTCCTATGGTAAAGGTGGCTCCTGAAGACCCGTCCTCGTCAACCGGCACCTGCTTGGTCTCCGCCTTGTCTTGGGTGAACAACTGCTTCTTCTTGGCGGGCGCAGTCTCCTTGGCCTCGATCGTACTGGCGCCGGCTGGCTGCGCTGCTGCCGCGGCCTTGTAGGCGAGCCTGAGCTCCATCACTGCCTCCTTAGTGTCCCACTTGATGGTGAGGACGCCCTTGCTCCCTAGCATCTTCATGAGGTTGTAGGCCAGGTGAGTCGCCGCCATGAACTGAGCAAGAGCCGGGTACCCGAGTATGGAATTGTACGGGAGAAAGATGCGGGCGATGTCGAAGTCCACCAGCTCAGTGCGGTAATTGTCGCGCGTGCCGAAGGTGACGGGGAGGCGGATCTGCCCCAGAGAGTGGGCAGCTCCGCCGCCTAGTCTCGAAAAACGCTTGCTGAAGTTGAGCCTCTCGGGCGGCACGTGGAGGAGGCTGAAGGCTTCTACGGAGAGCAAGTTGAGGCCGGCACCGCCGTCGATGAGGGTCTTGGTGACGGCCACGTTGCAGATGGTAGGCGTGCAGAGCATTGGGAGCATGCCGGAGACAGTGGTGGAGCCCGGGTGGTCTTCTGAGTCGAAGGCGAGGTCGGCCTCCGGCGCAGCCCAACCCGGTGGAGCCCTCGGGCGCTTGGAGGCTGCCCCAATCTGACAGAGGAAAGGCTTGACGTGGCGATCCGAAGGCGGTGCTTGAGAACCACCCAGCAGCGCCGCGACTGCGTGGTGTGCCGGCACCGCGTAGCGCATGATGAAGCGATCGCGGAGCTCCTCCCAGGACGCCACCGTGGACCCAGGGAGGTTGACCAGCCAGACACGTGGCTCGCCAGCGAGAGCCATGGGGAACCAGTTGGCCATGATCTGGCCATCGCCTCCAACATTGAGGACGACCTCCTCGTATGCCTGAAGGAATGGCATCGGGGCTGCCGCGCCGTCATAATGCGGCGGCATCTCTGGCTTGAACTTGGTCGGCCATTGCACCTACCGCAGGGCGGGGGCCATGGCCCGGTACCCAGACTCCCTGCTGCTGGTGCCGGTCGCAGAGGGGGATGGCGGCGCGCCTGCCATGAGAGCGAGGCACGGTGGAGCGGGCGTAGATTGGCAGAAAAGAAGCTCCGGCGCATCCCTACCTGGCGCGCCAAATGTCGGATGTGGGGTTACGGCAAACCCTTAAGGTTCGAACACTGGGGTGCGCCTGAAGTCTTTCCCTCCTACCGATCTATGCTCTAGCTCGCTAAGATCTTGCGGACGAACTCGATGAACTCACAACACAAAAAGGGACACGAGGTTTATACTGGTTCGGGCCACCGTTGTGGTGTAATACCCTACTCCAGCATGGTGGTGGTGGATTGCCTCTTGGGCTGATGATGAACAGTACAAGGGAAGAACAGTCTCCTGAGGTTGAGGTGTTCTTGTGCTTGCGAGCTTGTGCGCATCTCTGGATTCGATGCTACTACTGTGGTGGCTAGACCTATTTATAGAGGCCCTGGTCCTCTTCCCAAATTTTGAGTGGGAAGGAAGCCAACAACGGCGGGCAAATTTGAAGGAGGACAGCTAGTACAAGCTATCCTGACAAAAGCGGTATTCGCCTGCGAAAAGCCCTGGGATGACGTCGTCTTGGGCTCCATGATGACCTCCGCCTTGTTGTCCTCTTGGTCTTGGTCTTGTTGCACCAATATGGCAAACTTTGCCTGATGCCTCGGTAATCTTTGTCTACGCTTGCCTCCTGAGCACCAAAGAGGAAATGGGGACGCTGTGCGCACTGGCGCCCGCCTGGCACCCGCCTCGCGCTGTCCATCATGGCTCACGTCACGAGTGCCTCGTGAGGTTTGCCCTGCCTTGACATCTCTGCTCCTCATGAGCCCGCCTGTCTAGGCCACTCCAGAGGAGGTCTTGTGTCGTCCGCCTCGCGAGGCTTGGCTCCTCGCGAGGGTCTTGGATGCCTTGTTGATGAAGATGGCTCGTACGGCCCGCTGCTTAGCCATGCCGTGGGCTGGAGGCAGGCAAGTCTGGGGACCCCCGTTCCTAGACCGCCGACATATTCGATGTAATCTTCTTTTTGCGGTGTGTTTGTTGAGACCGATGAATTGTGGGTTTATGATCAAGTTTATCTATGAACAATATTTGAATCTTCTCTGAATTCTTTTATGTATGATTGGTTATCTTTGCAAGTCTCTTCGAATTATCAGTTTGGTTTGGCCTACTAGATTGATCTTTCTTGCAATGGGAGAAGTGCTTAGCTTTGGGTTCAATCTTGCAGTGTCCTTTCCCAGTGACAGTAGGGGCAGCAAGGCACGTATTGAATTGTTTCCATCAAGGATAACAAGATGAGGGGTTTTATCATATTGCATGAATTATCCCTATACATCACGTCATCTTGCTTAAGGCGTTACTCTGTTCTTATGAACTTAATACTCTAGATGCATGCTGGATAGCAGTCGATGTGTGGAGTAATGGTAGTAGATGCAAGCAGGAGTCGGTCTACTTGTCTCGGACGTGATGCCTATATACATGATCATACCTAGATATTCTCATAACTAGGCTCAATTTTGTCAATTTCTCAACAGTAATTTGTTCACCCACCATAAAATACTTATGCTCTTGAGAGAAGCCACTAGTGAAACCTATGGCCCCCGGGTCTATCTTCATCATATTAATCTTCCAACACTTAGTTATTTTATTTGCTTTTTTACTTTTCTTTTATTTTACTTTGCATCTTTATCACAAAAATACCAAAAATATTATCCTATCATATTTATCAGATCTCACTCTCGTAAGTGACCGTGTAGGGATTGACAACCCCTTATCGCATTGGTTGCGAGGATTTATTTGTTTTGTGTAGGTGCGAGGGACTCGCGCGTAGCCTCCTACTGGATTGATACCTTGGTTCTAAAAAACTGAGGGAAATACTTATGCTACTATGCTGCATCACCCTTTCCTCTTCAAGGGAAAACCAACGCAGTGCTCAAGAGGTAGCAAGAAGGATTTCTGGTGCCGTTGCCGGGGAGGTCTACACAAAAGTCAACATACCAAGTACCCATCACAAACCCTTATCTCCCACATTACATTATTTGCCATTTGCCTCTCGTTTTCCTCTCCCCCACTTCACCGTTGCCGTTTTATTCGCCCTCTCTTTTTCGTTCGCCTCTTTTTCGCTTGCTTTTTGTTTCCTCGTGTGTTGGATTGCTTGTTTGTCACGATGGCTCAAGATAATAAAAAATTATGTGACTTTACCAATACTAACAATAATGATTTCCTTAGCACTCCGATTGCTCCTCTTACCGATACTGAATCTTGTGAAATCAATGCTACTTTGTTGAATCTTGTCATGAAAGATCAATTTGACGACCTTCCTAGTGAAGATGCCGCTACTCATCTAAATAGCTTTGTTGATTTGTGTGATATGCAGAAGAAGAAAGATGTTGATAACGATATTGTTAAATTGAAGCTATTTCCTTTTTCGCTTAGAGATTGTGCTAAAGCTTGGTTTTCGTCTTTGCCTAAAAATAGTACTGATTCTTGGAATAAGTGCAAAGATGCTTTTATCTCAAAGTATTTTCCTCCCGCCAAGATCATCTCTCTTAGAAACGATATTATGAATTTTAAGCAAGTTGACCATGAACATGTTGCACAAGCTTGGGAGAGGATGAAATTAATGATATGTAATTGCCCTACTCATGGTTTGAATTTGTGGATGATTATACAAAAAATTTATGCCGGATTGAAATTTGCTTCTAGAAATCTTTTAGATTCGGCCGCGGGAGGCACTTTTATGGAAATCTCTTTAGGAGAAGCTACTAAACTCCTAGATAATATTATGGTTAATTATTCTCAATGGCACACTGAAAGATCTATTAAAAAAAGTGCATGCGATAGAAGAAATTAATGTTTTGAGTGGAAAGATGGATAAACTTATGAAATTATTTTCTACTAAGAGTGTTTCTTCTGATCCTAATGATATGCCTTTGTCTACTTTGATTGAGAATAATAATGAATCTACGGATGTGAATTTTGTTGGTAGGAATAATTTTGGTAACAACGCGTATAGAGGTAACTTTAATCCTAGGCCTTATCCTAGTAATTCCTCTAATAATTATGGTAACTCCTACAACAACTCTTATGGAAATTTTAATAAGATGCCCTATGAATTTGAGACTAGTGTTAAAGAGTTTATGAATTCAAAAAAGAATTTCAATGCTTTGCTTGAAGAGAAATTACTTAAAGTTGATGAATTGGCTAGGAACATTGATAGAATTTCTCTTGATGTTGATTCTTTAAAACTTAGATCTATTCCTCCTAAGAATGATATCAATGAGTCTCTCAAAGCCATGAGAATTTCCATTGATGAGTGCAAAGAAAGAGTCGCTAGGATGCATGCTAAGAAAGATTGCTTTATGAAAGTGTGTTCTTCAAATTTCTATGAAAATGAAGATGAAGATCTAAAGGTTATTGATGTGTCCCCTATTAAATCTTTTTTTTTCAATATGAATCTTGATAATGATGGGACTGAATATGATCCACCTTGACCTAGAAGGCGTACTAAAAATTCGGAGTTTTTAGATCTTGATGCTAAAATTGATAAAAGTGGGATTGAAGAAATCAAAACCCTAGATGTTAATAAACCCACTATTTTGGATTTCAAGGAATTCAATTATGAAAATTGCTCTTTGATTGATTTTATTTCCTTGTTGCAATCCGTGCTAAATTATCCTCATGCTTATAGTCAAAATAAAGCCTTTACCAAACATATCGTTGATGCTTTGATCCAATCTTATGAAGAGAAGATTGAGTTGGAAGTTTCTATACCTAGAAAACTTTATGATGAGTGGGAACGTACTATTAAAATTAAGATTAAGGATCATGAGTTCTATGCTTTATGTGATTTGGGTGCTTGTGTTTCCACTATTCCCAAAACTTTGTGCGATTTGCTAGGTTTCCGTGATTTTGATGATTGCTCTTTAAACTTGCACCTTGCGGATTCCACTATTAAGAAACCTATGGGAAGAATTAATGATGTTCTTATTGTTGCAAATAGAAACTATGTGCCCGTAGATTTTATCGTCCTTGATATAGATTGCAATCCTTTATGTCCTTCCTTAGAACGATTGGTGCAATTATTGATATGAAGGAAGGGAATATTAGATTCCAATTTCCGTTAAAGAAAGGCATGGAACACTTCCCTAGGAAGAAAATAAAATTACCATATGAGTCTATCATGAGAGCCACTTATGGATTGCCTACCAAAGATGGCAATACCTAGATCTATCCTTGCTATTATGCCTAGCTAGGGGCGTTAAATGATAGCGCTTGTTGGGAGGCAACCCAATTTTATTTTTAGTTTTTTTGCTTTTTGCTTCTGTTTAGGAATAAATCTTTGTTCTAGCCTCTGGTCATGTCATGGTTTTGTCACGACAGATGTCCTCATGAAAGGACTTAGTCATGGAGCCATCGCTACGGGTTAGCTTAAAGGGGTTAAAGCGGACAAGGGACGCAAGAGAGTTTTATACTAGTTCGGTCCCTTACGATGAAGGTAAAAGCCTACGTCTAGTTGTGATGGAATTGATGGGGTTTCGATGACCAGGGAGCGAATACGCTTTGCCTAAGTCTCGAGTTGTTGTTTGTTGTCCTTGAACCGCCACCGGGTCGTCCCCTTATATACATGGGTTGACGCCCGTCGGTTTACAGAATCCCGAGGCCGGCTCATAAGCGTGTCCGGCTCGGTCTCTGTTATTTCTACCGTATAGTAGAAGTTACATTGTCAATGTCGGTTTATGTCTACATGCCTTAAACCGGCTCTGTGCCCTGGGCCTTCTTGAAGCGTCTTCGTCTGTCTTCATGGGCTTCAGATATGATAACTACTGATGAAGTTAACTATACCTCTCCTGGTCGGTTTACGCCCAGTAGTAATATCCCCAACATTAGGCCCCAAATTGATTTGAACTGGTTCATGTCAATCCTCAGTACTTAAGAAAATTTCTTCTTCAATATCTTCACATAATTTGTAAACCGCCATGACGTCAGTTCCCAGAATCATGGTAAACCGCCATGACATCACCTGTTATTTAAAATTGCATATAATTCATCCTTATTAATGAGCCTCCGACAATCGAGGCGACAGCTCCGCCTCATATCCAAATTTTGGACTCCCTGATTTTAGCGCCTGCCTTTTATCCACTCCTCTTATAAATAGGGCCGAGGGGTCATTTTCACTTTTCCCCTCGTGCCTCTTCGCGTCGTCATCTTCCTCGCGCTGCTCAACCTCTGGAGCTCCGCCGCCACCGTCGACCGTCGCCTCTGCCTCAACTCCGGCCGCTACATCACCCTGAGCGTACCAGAGAACCGCGGCGCTTCTTCGCTTTTCCATCAGCATCAGTAAGCTTTCCACTCTTCCACCATAGATCTGTTTCTAGGGTTTCGGTGTTCGTCGGTGTTCCTTGTTTACGTAATGGCTCTTTGATAGCACCCTGAATATTTACTCTGTATAGTGATAGCCTTAGTCTCTCTTTCCATCTGTGCATCTCACTAAGCAGAAGATCTCATCTGAACCTTCGTCCACTGTCTCGGTACTACATCTTAGGTCTGAATATATTTTTCTTTTCTGATATGCGGCAGATCCAAGATTATAATGCCAACTTGTGAAATCTGTTTTTCCTTCATTTATACATCTGTAGAATTGTATCTTCAATGTCAGACTAGGGGGTTTAACTGTTCGAAAAATGATGACCATTAGTCCCCTTATTGAACTGCCAATGTACTTCACATGTATAGTCTTCGTTTAGTAAACTCCGGTTCATGATCAGCCGACTCCGGTTTAACAATATGCTTACATCCTTGTACCGCTGTATAGTTGTCCACTGTAAATCTTTAAACCGGCAATTATCATGTTGTAGATCTTTCCTTGCCATGGCCAAGCAAGTTTATGAATGCAATTGGGCTCGTTCGCGAGTAACCGAAGAGTAGCTAAACAATCTTGTCAAAACGGGCGCTTTAGCCAAGAAGGATGTCATCCATTGGAGGGTTCCTGGCTCGGAATGTCCTCCTATACCCAAGGATGGAGAGATTGTCGTGTTTGCTGATCACTTAGGCCGGGGTTTCAGTCCTCCCGGTTCAAAATTCTTCCGGGATGTACTGGCCAGTTTCCAATTGCGCCCTCAAGACATCGGTCCTAATTCTGTGACCAACAACTGCCACTTCCAAGTTTTTTGTGAGGTTTACCTTCAAGAGGAACCTTCAGTAGAACTGTTCAGGGATTTCTTTCACTTAAACCGTTGCACATAATTCACAGATGGCCCCAATACCGAATTGGGCGGAGTGGCGGTTCAGATAAGGAAGGAAGTTACTTTTCCTCACCCCAAACTTCACAGTCACCCTAAGGAGTGGAACGCCACTTGGTTTTATTGCAAAGACACATCTCCACCTGATTAAAACCCCCTGCCGGGTTACCGCCCTTAGCGCCTAAGCAACACACATCCTCTACCTCCGAGGTTGACTACAAAAGAGAGGGCCATCTATGCTCCTCAATTATCAAAGCTTAGAGCCTTCCAAGCAAACAGTTTAACAGGAGTTGATCTTGCTCGTTGCTGGATAAGCTAGAGCATTTTGCCTTTAAGCCGGCGCTCCTATTTGATGTGTGAATATACGGGGAGTTTGAAGGATGCTCAGCGGCACATTGATATTCAGCTGACAAATGAAGAAGTCACCGAAGCTGTAAAGAAAATGCTGAACGAACCAGAGGTTGTCTGTGCGCAAACCGGACTTCTCCCTTTTTGCACCTCCAACAAACCGCCAGCTGTAAGAATCATATTATCTTTTTTACGTGAAGTTGCTTCTGTCCAA
Organism: Aegilops umbellulata; assembly: GCA_032464435.1. NCBI lineage: Eukaryota > Viridiplantae > Streptophyta > Magnoliopsida > Poales > Poaceae > Aegilops > Aegilops umbellulata. The sequence continues at coordinate 148,839,468 of CP136058.1, read as the reverse complement.
AATATTCTTTGAAAGTGTGATTGTTTTCTAACAGGGTGATGATCCATTCTGGAACAACAAACCTCCACAAAATAAACCGGTGAAGCCACAAGATAAACTGGTCAAGCCAACTCGTCCAAAAACCAAAGTTGTGAAAAAACCTGCCAAGAGAAGGACCACTGCATCTTCCGATCCACCAGCTGATGATGATGTGGGTAATCCGGAACTAGAGGTAGAACTTGACTCACTTGGTTCATTTTTCATACACCTTATTGATGATGATTATTGTCAGGACGACGCTGAAGTCAGTCAAGCCGATGATGTAGAGGTAATCGTTCTTTCCTCCGATTCAAACCCTTTGCCATCACTAAAAATCCGTCGAGCAAAACATAAAGTTAAATTTTCTCATCCTCTTGCTTACTTGGATCCAAACTTTCTTGTGAAGACACAACAACACGAGGCTCGCCGCACAACCCGGCATAGCGGCTAGGTAGTTACCTCCACCGATTTACCGAACACTCCGGTTTGGAAACACCGATCAGAAGTCTCTTATTCCCTTGACACTTCACGCCCCAAAGCGGGTTGTTTTTGTCAACCTCTTAATCCATCTGATTCAAATTATCAGGGCACTTCCCACTCATCCTCCGGCGAGTCGTCAGCCACCAAACTTCCACCACTCAAAACGGTTCTTGGGTGAGTTATACACTTGTTTTTTCCCATAACATGCATTTTATACGCTATACTGACTTTCAGCCTTCTTACTTTTCTCAGCGCTAAGCCCAGACCAAGTTAGAGGGCTCAGTTGAATACACCGGCTGATGAAGACGTGGCTGTTAATCTGGAGAAAACTCTAGATCCTGAAGAGGCCAACATTGATGATATGCTGAATGACCCACCGCCTCAAGATCATGACTTTGTTGCTGAGCAGGCAGAAGTTGACACCACCGGCCATGCCGACCAGCCAACAAGCCCTATCCGAACTGAAAAACCGGTCAGTCCAGTAAAAGATACTGACAAACCGGCAACTTCAGTACGAACTGCTGAGGAGAAGGATGATGATGTTCTGATTACTGGTATTGGCCATACTGATCCAGGAAATCCTGTCGCCCTGTCAAAGCATACCTCCAAAGAGGAATTCTCTGCAATTGTCAAAGGCAAATGAAATGCCGATCTGTCCACTTACGCCCATCTGAATGCTCAAGACCTTCATTCTGGCTATCTGAATCGTCTATACACCAGTCGTGACTATGGAGCCGGCTTGGTAAATATGATGAAGGAACGATATGAGGTAATTCCATAAGTGTTACCCCCTTATTTTTTAATTGTATCTTATCAACTCCAGTAGCCCCCAAGTGACGGTTTAAGATACCAATCTAAACCGGGACTTTAGTAAAAAATTCTATATTTGCAACAATGCATCTTAACTTCACTGAAGTAGCTCCCAAGGGCCGGTTTAACTTCATAAAGATGAACCGGGACTTTGTAGAAGAAATCCCATCTCAGCAATTTATAATCAGATTCTCACTAGCCCCCAAGTGCCAAGCTTAATACCTGTATTGTGCTTGGGACTTGTAAAAAAATTCTGATGAAGAGCAAATATGCATTAGCCCCCAAGCACTAAGGGCATAACTTGTTATGTGCTTGGTACTTCAAATATGCACTCCCAATTCATTATGTTTCTGTCTCTTTATAGGATGAACTGAGCAAGAGCGAAAGCCAAACCGCTGATCTACGAGAGAACCTCAAGTCCCAACAGGCTGAGACTTCCAAGGCAAAAGAAGAATTGACCAGCGCTCTAGGCGCTATGGAAAAGTTGAAAGAAGGCTTCAACAAAGAGCGTACGGATTGGGAAACTGAAAGATCCACTTTGATAAAAAGAGCTGAGAACGCAGAAGCGGCACTTAAACCGGTGGTTGACAAACTAACCGGTGTAAAGCGGCAAATTCATGCCATGACCGCTGCTATTTTCGGTAAACATCCTTGACTTAGGCTTTCCATATATCCTTGCATGTATTTGCCGATTTACTAATCATTGTAATGATACAGGAACTCGTATTAGCCACTTGGGATCTGATGTGCAGAAGAAACTGAAGAGTGAGGGTCATAACCCCACTCTTGTACAAGTAACTCCTGTTGCATGAGACCGGTTTATAATAAAAACTGTGTCGGGTTACGATAAACACCGGTTTACTCCATACTAGGACTTCAATACAAAACCATACCGGGCTGATAGTCTCCGGATTATGATTTGATCGCGTACTGTCAACTTGTAGTTGTCAGTCTAACCGGGTTGATAACGCCGGTTTAAAAAACATCATAAATCTTATCAAAAAGATAGCAAAACTCAATCAAAGGCAAATAAAACCGTTGTAGTCGAGGCTTTTCACGGGCTGCCAGGCCCCAAATTCGAGGCTTTTCATGGGCTGCCAAGCCACTGAGTTAAACCATTTTTGCAAAGCCTTTTATAAGATGGTCCGCAATCCTTAACCAATCATCGTTTTAACTTGACAAGTTCAGGGTCTGTATTTTAGAGTAACTTGTCAAAGTTTGAAGGGTCATACCAAGTTTACCTGGGCGGCGTGACTTACTTAAAGAGGTAGGTTAACCCGGGGTTTTAGGTGTATACACCAGGCTTCCAAGCCATGGCTTGATAGCCCATTACAAGTGTAGATTCTAGGTTCACTGCGATAGCAAAGAATCCCCAAGTAACGTTTTGAGCTATGCTCAGTGGGTGCCTATGTTTGAGCTGCTGTTTTTTGTAACACTCTCTTTGGCCCCGGTTTTGGCATTGAGCCGATCAAGAGGTGTGACTGGTTCGGATACGACCAAGCACCCTAGTGATGTTGTGGCATTGCGCCGATCAAGAGGTGTAGCAATGGTTCGGATACGACCAAGCCCCCAAGTGATGTGATATAAAGCTTTGAAAAGCTAAATCAAGGGGTAAACTATACGCCGTTTTAGAAACAGAAGCTCCATGTAACCACACATGATGGAAGAAAAAACAACGGATACCCCGCTTTAGCTGAGGTTCTGGTTTATTGTGTTGATCATAATATATACATTGTCATAATATGTACATAAGCAGAGCCTATAGCTCAAGTATAGTAGGGCCAAAGATGAGCAATATTCCATGGCCGGTTAGTCTCCTCCTCCGATTTACGTGAGTCTTTGCGCTCTCGAACATCGATTAGGTAGTACGACCCGTTGTGCAGATTCTTGCTGACCACAAAGGGTCCTTCCCAAGAGGGGGATAACTTGTGCATGCCGTCTGATCCTGGATGAGTCGAAGCACCAAATCTCCTTCTTGAAAGGTTCTGGTTCTAACCCGACGGCTGTGATAACGACGCAGATCTTGTTGATAAATCGCTGAGGGGGTTGCCTCTATGACACGTTCCTCATCTAACAGGTCAAGATCTTCTTGCTGTGCCTTCTCGTTGTCAGCTTCAACATATGCCACTACATGAGGTGAGTCATGACAGATGTCACTAGGAAGAACCGCTTCTGCTCCGTAAACCATGAAGAACGGTGTATATCCTGTCGATCTATTCGGTGTGGTATTGATGCTCCATAACACAGAAGGTAACTCCTCAACCCAACAACCCGACGTCCGTTGCAAAGGAACCATAAGCCGGGGTTTGATTCCTCTCAAGATCTCTTGATTGGCCCTCTCCACTTGACCATTGGACTAGGGGTGAGCCATTGATGATACATCAAGCTGGATGTGCTCACGTTGGCAGAACTCCTTCATGGCACCCTTTGATAGATTGGTACCATTGTCTGTTATAATGTTGTGTGGAAAACCAAACTGGAAGATCACCTTTTTGATGAATTGAACCACCGTGGCTGCATCACACTTGCTAACTGGTTCTGCTTCCACCCACTTTGTGAACTTATCAACCGCCACCAAAAGGTGGGTCTTCTTGTCCTTGGACCTCTTGAAAGGCCCAACCATATCCAGCCCCCAAGTCGCAAACGGCCAAGTGATTGGGATCATCCTCAATTCTTGAGCCGGTACATGAGCGCGCCTTGAGAATTTCTGACAGCCATCACATCTTCTGAACAAGCCTCTGCATCAGCATGAGCTGTCAACCAATAGAAACCATGACGAATCGCCTTAGCCACCAAAGATTTTGAACTGGCGTGGTGACCACAATCTCCTTCGTGGATCTCGTGCAAAATTTCACAGCCTTCTTCCGGAGATATACATCGTTGAAATGCCCCTGTCACACTGCAATGATGCAACTCTCCATTGATAATAGTCATGGACTTGGACCGCCGGGTTATCTGCCTGGCCAAAGTTTCATCCTCTGGTAACTCGCCCTGGTTCAAAAATGCCAGATAAGGAACCGTCCAATCCGGTATAACATGAAGAGCCCCCACCAACTGAGCTTTCGGATCAGGAATAGCCAAATCCTCTTCACCAGGTAGCTTAACGGACGGATTATGCAGAACATCCAAGAAGACATTAGGTGGAACCGGTTTACGTTGGGAACCCAGGCGGCTTAAAGCGTCCGTCGCTTCGTTCTTCCGCCGGTCCACATGATCCACCTGATAACCTTTAAAGTGACCTGCACAACATAAAAAAGACACATCCGTGACATTTTTGGCCGAACGGAATTTTTTTCTGTCATACGTATGACACTTCTATGACAATAATTGTGACAAAACCCGGTATCATCATAGATGTGGTGGGCTCCTACTTCTATGACAAAAAATCATGACAGAAAATGGGCTTTTCATCCTGGGCGGGCCGGAGACGCAGCTGCATGACATTCTTTGGGCCGTCCATGACAAAAAAACCGTGCTAGAAGCGAGGGGGAGGAAAATTTCAGGGAGTTCCCGGTTACGGTGGGAGGTCGGGGGCCGAGCGATGCGCGTTTTTCTCGTACACGTACGCGCGTGTGTGCGAGGCGTTGGCTCTAACTGAACGTGAGCGAGGCGTTGGGCTCTAACTGAACCCGAGCGATTGCACTGCAGGCTAGTCATTACTAAACCCGAGCGATCGATCGATGGCTATTAACTGAACCCGATCGAGCGATTCCTTGGCTACTGCTGCTAACTGAAGCCGATCGATGGGATGAACAGTGAGCGTTGCGGGGGAGTTTGGATGAACAGTGAGCGGTGGCGTTGCCTCTGGATGAACAAGACCCCGTGGTGTGGTGGAGGGCTGGATGAACAGTAGACGGTGGAGGGGTGCCCGTGGAGGGGTGGATGAACAGGACCCCGTGGTGTGGAGGGTAGGATGAACAGTAGACGGTGGAGGGGTGGTTGAACAGGACCCGGTGGTGTGGAGGGCTGGATGAACAGTAGATGGTGGAGGGGTGGTTGAACAGTAGCCGGTGGAGTAGCGCGCGGTGGAGGCTGGATGAACAGGAGCCCGTGGAGGCTGGAGGAGGTCGACGGTGGATGAACAGTAGCTCGTGGAGGCTGGAGGGGGTCGATGGTGGAGATGAACAGTATCACGTGGAGTCCCGTTTTGCAGTACGCCACACCCCTCCCGATGAACAGGACCCCCGTTTCGACCGTAGCGCTCCAACACAAGTCAGTTTCCTCCGTTTTGCGGTACGCCACACCCCTCCCGATCAACAGGACCCCCGTTTCGACCGTAGGAGGTCCGTTTCCTCCATTTTGCGGTACGCCACACCCCTCCCGATCAACAGGACCCCCGTTTCGACCGTAGGAGGTCCGTTTCCTCCGTTTTGCAGTACACCACACCCCTCCCGATCAACAGGACCCCTTTTCGACCATAGGAGGTCTGTTTCCTCCGTTCTACGGTATGCCAGGCCTCGTTTCCATTGCCTGTTCCGTCCAAGCCCTCCCGAAGAACACGACCATGCATTCCGTTGCCTCCCCATGAACACGACGACGACGCTGTTTCTCCGTTCCGACCCAACCATGTACACGAGCCCTGGCCGTACGTATGCGCGAGTAGGCGTTCGAGACCCCGCCCGTATGTACACATACGTGGCCGTATATTTCTTGCACCCTGGCCGCCTCTACTACGACACGTGCGCGCCTCTACATCCACTAGTATATATGTACGTACACGTTCGCGACCAGAATGACAACGCTACGTACGCTTCGACTAGGTGGGTCCCAACTGTCAGGCACTTCCTTGCCTGCGAAGATGTAGCTGGTGGGTCCCAGCAGTCAGGGGGGACAAATACGGTGGACCGTACCGTGGGTCCCCGCTGTCAGGTGGAGGAAACATTATTTTGCACGTAATAAGGAGGCACTTCCTTGCTTCGGTCGTGGACCCAGCTGTCAGCCTCTCCACGTACAGTCCACGTCCGATGGAAGTCATTCCTTGACCATGTTGTCCACACCGCATCGAGAGCACCAGGGCGGTGGACGACACCGAGGCCTAGGAAGGGGACGACGGGGAGCCGGGGAAGACGCGGCAGTGGAAGCCCGCGCGCGCGGAGAGGAGTACTAGGGTTCGCTGGTTCGGCTGCGGTGTGAGGCTGCCATCGACGAAGGGCCTGGCCAGCGGTGGGAATAGTAGGGGCGTTGAGGCCTCCGTGAAAGCACAGTCGGCCACGGGAGGCAGGAGCATGCGGCACGACTGGCGCTGCTTTGGGCGGCTGGAGCAAGAAGACCAGAGGTTGAAGAAGCACTACGGCCGTTGGATGCACATCGTACGGTCACTAGAGCTAGAATCGTTCATATTGACTAAAGTTGACAAAGGCCCCCGTCCCAGTCAACTTAGTAGGCCCACAAGTCAGCCTCCCACCATGGTGGGTCCCAGCTAGCAGGGGGAGTATTCATTTTTTTGTGCGTAATAAGGAGGCACTTTAGGTGGGTCCGAGCTGACAGCGGGGGGGGGGGACGTTTTTTTCGTGAAATACGCTGGCCCGTCCGGTGGGTCCGAGCAGTCAGGGGGGCAACGTTTTTTTCGCGAAATAAGGTGGCCCGTCCGGTGGGTCCCTGCTGTAAGGTGGAGGAATAATTATTTTGCGCGTAATAAGGAGGCACTTCCTTGTGGCCGCCTGGACCCAGCTGTCAGCCTCTCCACGTACATTACTCTTCCGATAGAAATCGGTCGTTGACCATGTTGACCACGCCACGCCGAGAGCACCAGGGCGGTGGTCTGGATGATGGCGAGGCCTAGGAAGGGGACGACACGGAGCTGGGGAAGACGCAGCAGTCGAAGCCCACGCGGAGAGGAGTACGAGGGTTCACTGGTTCGGCTGCGGTGTGAGGCTGCCGTCGCCGCAGAATAACAGGGTGTGTGGGTGAGTGGAGGGATGGCCTGGCCAGCGTGGGAGTAGTATGGGAGTGGTGAGGCCTCCGCGGCAGCACAGCCGGCCACGAGAGGCAGGAGCAGGTGACACGACCGGCGCTGCTTTGGGCGGCTGGACCAAGAAGACAAGAGGTTGAACAAGCACTACGGCCGTTGGATGGACATCGTACGGTCACTGAAGCTAGAAATGTTTATTATTGACTAAGTTGACAAAGCCCTTGGTACGCTCCAACTTAGTAGGCCCACAGGTCAGCCTCCGAAGCGGTGCGCCCCAGATGTCAGGGGGAGGAATCATTTTTTGGGCTGCCGAAGCTAAGAATATCCGAAATTGAAGAAGAAGCACGACATCCGTTGGATAGACATCCAACGGCCACTGCGGCTAGAACTGTGTGTTGACTATAATAAGTTGGCAAAGCCTTGCATATGCGTCAACTTTTTTTTGGGGACGCGTCACTTAGTAGGCCCACAAGTGTGTGGCAGAGAACTTATAGCCCATTTATGTTTTGTAAGAACGTACAGCCTATTTTGGAATTCTAATGGAATTTACAACAACCCATTTACAGTTTGTTAAAAGTACATCCCATTTTCTAGCTAGGACAATGATTAATAATTTCAACCAACCATTGAAGACAGAATTCAATAAAATTTCCCACATTTTGATGGGCTCCAAAATATTTTTATCCCAAAATTTCTAGTTAGATTAAATATAAATTTGTGTTACGTAAAAATCTAACGAAACATTGCGCACGCAACAATGAAAATTTAAGATTTTCAAAATCCATAAATAATATTTTATAAACTAATTTCGTGTTTGGTGCATTTTTTTATAGTTACTGCCCAATTTTAATAATTGCATCCCATTTATTATTTTTTAAATCCCATTTTCCTGTTAAGCCTAATGCATCCCTCCGAGGAAAGATTTGCAGCCCAGCGGGTATTCCTCAAAAAGACATATAGCTGGGCTAGCCATTTTCATCTTGAAAAAATTAGTATCTGGGCTGGATATCTGGTCTGGGCTAGACGGGCCACAACCCGCTCAGTTAATACCCTGCTCTCCTCTAAACAACAACGAAATCATCGGCAAGAAAAACTCTGCAGTTCTCACGCCTCAAAAATACAAATACTGCTCGAGCTGCTTGGTCTCAGCTGCCGGCCGCACCTTGTGCAATTCTCTCGTTTATATTGACTACATAGGTTGACAATGGCGTGGGACCGTGATGTCAGGAAACCAGGAGAAAGCAAAAAAAATATAGTTGTACATAATAAGGAGGCACTTGCGTATGTACGGCTATGGCCCTAGTGGGTCCCTAGTGTCATCCAGTCAAAATAAAGTCATCTCCTGAATCCTCATGTTTGTTGATGATGTTAACAATGCTCGACGCCACGGCGAGCGCAACAACTCGAAGGACAACGGAGAGGGCCTTGCGGGCCCTACAGATGGTCTGATACAGCGCCCGCTACTCATTCAGGAAGCCAGGATCATCGGACACCTATGAGCACCTTTGAGAAACTGAGACGGCATGAAACGGTAAGGCCGCGCTTGGGAGCTCTGGTTTATTTCAAACCTGTATTAACATACAAGTGTAATTTACTTGTCATCGAAAACAACGCGTAAAATACAGGCATAATGAAACCGAGGGCCCGAGGTCTGTAAGTAAAACCGGCGGGTTACGCGTGTAATTTGAGACACCAATGTATATTTTACGAGCACTGCTATATGGACGACATTACCAGACGATACATGCACGACGTGCGTATCATGCCATCCATGGGCAAGGCTGAAACAGCAGCTAACGGGTGGATTAGCAATCGTCCGAGTGTCGTTCAGCGTTTTTATCGTGTGTCAAGTACTTTCGATATTTTACTAGTCGAAATCGACCAACCAAGCACCTTCTCCCGAGACCATCTGCTTCAATTTACAAGCGTCAGTTTTACAAGCGGTTTTGGTTGGAAAATGACGATCCAATCATGGCCTAATATCATGAGTTGGTCGGAAGATCATATGGTTTCACGTCTAACCTACCCAACTTGTCGTATAGGCTATTAATGAAACATCAGACGATGAACTTCTTAAGCACGGAAACAACAGAAGAGGATGATCTTCTTAACAAGCAAATCACTGGCATTAGATCGACATGCAAAACAATACGAAGCATTATTCTCAGGAGGCACGGTGAACAGCTCGTGATGCCGCATGCCACAACATTCCAAGCTCAACTTTGCAATCAAACACAAGGCCTGGCATTACATAGACAATATTCAGAACAAACTCTTAACACAGGAATATCTCAGCAGAGTAACTATTTACTTCTAAACTGAACACAGGAATAGGAAAAAACACCCGACGCTTCTGGCTAACATCAATGAGAAAATTTTGACAAGGTTTTCCAATTCCAATATATTAAACTAACATCTTCTTGCTAACATCAATGATTAAACTTTGACAAGCTTTTCCCATTCAAAATATGTAATGCATATGATCGTGGAGTCCTGTCGCTTCTTGCTAACATCAATGATTAAACTTTGACAAGCTTTTCCCATTCAAAATATGTAATGCATATGATCGTGGAGGCACTCCACGTGTTGTTAAATTGCCAATGGTCTCTGCAGACTAGTCATGTCACCGGTGTCTAATAATACTCTGTAAAGCATCTCGGTCATTCCTTTTGTAATGTAGCGCAAATAGTGACTGCTTCTTTCTGCAAAGTGGAACGACCAACTGGACCCAGTAATGCAGCAGTTTGCCTTGGATACATTGGCTCCTTTTGTGCAGTTGAACTAAAATCGAAGTCGGAATAAAACCGAGCTTTAATTTTGATATCCCTGTAAGCAACAAAAGGTATAAGGGAAACAATTACTGAGAAATAACGGTTGATGACTTGTACTCTCAGAAGAAAAACATCTACTGATCTACCTTATCTTAATGGGAAACAAAGCAGGAGAGTAGCAATTCTCGATCAGTGTGATTCATTCATATTAACTGAGACATTATCTTAACAATGCCTTGTTTCAAGATGTATAAAGAACGAAAAAGCAGAAAAGTGTCTTTCCTAAAACAAAGCAACTGATTCATTTTAACAGAGACATTATCTTAACAATACCTTAGTTAGACATGTAGAAAGAATTACAAAGCAGGATAGTACCATTTGTAAAACACTGTAAGTCTGTAACTGGTATATAATAACAGAGACATTATCTGAACAATACATTTCTTAAACATGTACTCCGGCCGATCCCTAACAGAAATGGTACTCCTGCCGATCCCTAGAAAGTGTTTGCAATTTTGAACTAAGATTCAATAGTTAATTCGGAGGAAGGTCGGTACTGACCATTCAAGACCAAGATTTGAAACAACTCGTGAGGAAGATCTTACAGAGATCTCAACACATATATGGAAATCCGGTCTCATTTTGTACAGTTCCACCAAAATTAAGCGAAGCAAAATGTCGCAATAGCAACAAGTTCAAAAGATATCCCTGTTTTAACAGAGGCAAAAAAGGAATCAATTACAGGCCAATAAAGGAGGATGAAACATGCGGCCACAAAAATGTTAATCCCGCCAATCCCTAACAAGTGTTGCAGTTTTGAAATAAGATTCAGTAGTTAATTCGGAGAGTGGCATCAATTACTGGCTTATAAAGGGGGTGATGCTGAATTTGTTGTAACAAAGCAACAAGCATCATGTCTGGGTTGGTCCTATTTTTGTTCACTACTTAATGGGAAAAGACAGCAATACAATAGCTTCAATTCAACATTTATTTAAAACAGTACCACTACAAGTAGCACAACATCTCAAAGCACACTGCAGAATCATGTGGATGAAGGCCTGTAATGACCTTTCATGAGACCAACAACGATAAAGTACGAATCTGCCAACATGAATAGGAAATCTAATCTCATTTTGCGCAGTTGCACTGAAATCAAGCAAAGTGTTTCACGTAGTGAAGCAAAATGTCGCAATAGCAACAAGTTGAATAGATATCCCTATTTAAACAGAGGCAAAAAAGGAATCAACTACTGGCTAATAAAGGAGGATGAAACATGCGGCCACAAAAATGGTAATCCCGCCAATCCCTAACAAGTGTTGCAGTTTTGAAATAAGATTCAGTAGTTAATTCTGAGAGTGGCATAAATTACTTGCTTATAAAGGGGGTGATGTTGAATTTGTTGTAACAAAGCAATAAGTATCATGTCTGGGTTGGTCCCATTTTTGTTCACTACTTAATGGGAAAAGACAGCAATACAATAGCTTCAATTCATCATTTATTTAAAACCGTACCAATACAAGTAGCACAGCATCTCAAAGCACACTGCACAATCATGTGGATGTAGGCCTGTACTGACCTTTTGTTGGGGATGTTGCTATCCGGGGTAAACCGGCCTGCAGGGCCCGGGTTACCTCCGTCAGCAGACCCGAGATGTTAAAACCCAAGGAGAGATAGAAGGGCCTAAGGCCCATAATCGGTTTAAAGGTTTATGGTGTAAACCGGCCTGATGTAAACTTGTATTGTAAGTTAGGAATAGAGAGACCGACCCGGGCACGATTATTAGCCGGAGGTTGGGACTTTGCAGACCGACGGGCGTCACCCGTGTATATAAGGGGATGACCTGGCGGCGGTTTGAGGACAGAGAAAGAGGACTCGAGGTTTAGGCGAAGCTTATCGCTCCCTGAGCCCTCGAAACCCATCAATCCCATCACAACTAGACGTAGGCTTTTACCTTCATCGAAGGGGCCGAACTAGTATAAAACCGTGTCCTTGTGTCCACTTTAACCCCTTCAAGCTAACCCGTTGCGATGGCTCCACGACTAAGTCCTCTTACTAGGACATCTGCCGTGACAAACCGACGACAGTTGGCGCCCACCGTGGGGCTATCGCGAGATGGTTTCAGGTTCTTGGAGGGCCGCTTTGAAGGACTCGAGGGTTACGCTGTGGGACGGATGACCAAGAGCCGCCGCGGAAAACTCTACATCGACAGCGCAGTCTGGGGCCCCGACGCCGGTTCGATCGAGTACGAGTACCGGGTCCCCTTTGGCAGCATCCATGTTTTCATCGGCAAGATCGAAGAACCGGGCCCCGAGTTAGGCGACTGCGCCGACCTCATTGAGACAGCTCAGTGCACGAGATCGACCCTGGCTAAACCGACCAGGAAGCACGCCTTCGTGGGAGTCATCCACGGGGGAAGCTACGAGGAAGGATCCAAATCTGGTGACGAAACCGCCATCTACTCTGGCGATGAAACGTCGACCGGGGAGACCGAATCTCTTTACCAGCTACAAGATGATCGGGTTGGGGGCGGCTCCGATGGCAACAGTATTCCGGACCCCTCTGATCTGCCCTATCGGGTTGGGATCTTCATGGCTGGGACACAGGCGACGCCACGATCATCAACTGCAGCAGCAGCGATCTCCGGATCGGCAGCAGCAACGGCTGCGCGGGCACGAGGCCCTACCGGTTCACCAGCCCAAGTTTTGTCAGACCTGTTTGACGCACTAGCAGCGCTCATGGCGGAGGCCAACCCGGTGGATCAGGAGGTTCACAATGCTGAGATTGCCAAAGTGAGAGAGCAGATCACTCGGGCTAAAGCGGTGCTGGCAGCAGAAGAGATCAGGATGACGGCGGAGCGCGCCGCTTTAGAGGCACAGGCTTACAGGCTCATGATGGACCAGAAGGCATCTCAGGAGGTCCTGAAGAGAAAATCCCGGTCTCGGTTGCCCGCCGCCCTCGACGCTCGAAATATCTTCAACACCCCGGGGGTAAACCGTGCGGAGGCGACAGCCGGCGCCCCGGTTCAGCACCGGATTATAGACCTGCCTCGTCATAACACTGATACGCCACCGGCCATGCCAACGCCGTCAGGTCATTATTCCAACCCGATGGATAACCTCGTCGCGGCGGCGGCTCGGTTGGAAGCCATTCCGATCGAAGGAGATTCACCGCAGGATGAAGAGACACGCCGGGTCAAGGAGCTCCTTAGGACCGCGTTGGCCCAGCAAGAAGCGTATTCGCAAAGCCGTGATCGGATTCACTCCACCCCTCGCCCCAGCAGGAGTTATAGTAGGCGCGTGGAGGAGCCGGCCGTTTCAAGTAACGCCAGGCGTGAAGCGCTCCGTGCCAACAATCCGGCGAGCGTCGACAATACTCACGAGAATGTGGATCGCACCCGTGCACGGGAGGCCGGATTAGCAGCGCAGCATCAGGCTCGTCAGCTTACACCTATCTTCCCCGCAGCTACGGTTGAACCGGGGGTGGTTTCCAGTTCTTTGGGAGTACCGTGCCTTGTTTCCGCTTTACGCAACGTACGCCTGCCCAAAGACTTCAAAGGCCCCCGCAAGGTACCAAACTACACGGCAGATCAGCCTCCGGAGACATGGGTGGAGAGCTATGAAATGGCTATGGAGATGCTGGATGTGGATGACACGGCGTGTGCTAAGTATTTCACTATGATGTTAGAAGGAACGGCCCGGACTTGGCTAAAAAGCTTACCGCCTAATTCAATTAGTTCATGGGCCCAATTGCGCGCCCGGTTTATCAAGAATTTCAAGGACACGTGCAAACAGCCAATGTCAATAGTTGACCTAGCAGCCTGCGTTCAGCAAGAAGGGGAATCAACTACCCATTGGGTACGGCGGGTATCAGAAGTTTTGCACTCGTCAGATCGCATCAACGCAGACACCGCCGTGGTGCTGTTGGAGAGCAACTGTCGGTTTGGCCCTTTGAAGCTAAAGCTGGGCCGGATGAAGCGTGATTGTACAGATATAGGAACGCTCATGACCGCTTTAGTGAAGTATGCGGATTCTGACAGTACCAAGGATCCTGACTCTGGTGATGACAAAGCAGGGAAGGGAAGGAAGAATAGCAACACCAAAGGCCAGCAGCATCGGCCGACAGGTAATGGAGGCGGAGGAAAGCGTAAACCGGACGGGAGCATGGACTTGGTGGCCAGCACAAGTGCGCAGGATAAAGGCCAGCGGCGTAAGGGGAAACAGCCAAGTTTCCGCGCACATCCCGGTCCTAATCCGGAGCGTTTGAACTTTTTCTTAAACCAGCCCTGTCCGAAGCACGGAACAAAGGAGGAACCAGCAGCCCATCTTTGGAAGGATTGTTATATCATGAAGGAGTTCAAAAGCTCAAACACTTTCCAATATGATCACAGCTCCGGTGGCGGTTCCGGTTCCGGATCAGGGTACGGTGGCGGGAATTCCGGTCCAGGGTTCCAGGGTAACCCGGGCGGACAGGTCAGCCAAAATAATCAGAATAATCAAAGTAATCAAAGTGGTTATCAGAGCAACCCGAAACAGTTGAGTGGTGGACAGTATCATGTCTTTACTACGAGCTTGGATAAACGAGATAGGAAGCTTCAGAGGCGGGCAGTCAGTGCTGTCGAACCGGCCACGCCTCACTATCTGCGTTGGTCGGAACAGCCTATCATATGGAGCTGAGAAGATCATCCTCCCAGGGTGTATAATCCGGGTCAGTTAGCACTGGTGGTAGCGCCTCAGGTGGGAGGTTATAAGCTCACCAAGGTGCTCATGGACGGAGGGAGTAGCATTAACATCTTGTATTATGAGACCTTCCGTCGTATGGGACTGGTAGATAAGGATCTCAAACCGACCAATACAGTGTTCCACGGGGTGGTGCCTGGCAAGTCTGCGTATCCGGTTGGTAAGATAGCCCTTGAAGTGGTATTTGGCGATAGTCACGATTCCAGATCAGAGACGCTGACGTTCGAGGTGGTTAAAATCCAAAGTCCGTACCACGCTTTGTTCGGGCGGCCAGCTTATGCAAAATTTATGGCACGGCCCTGCTACGTATATCTGCAGCTTAAGATGCCAGGTTACAAGGGCACTATCACGGTTCATGGGAGCCGCCGAATCGCTTTGGAATGCGAGGAAGGAGATGCGACTTATGCTGAATCGGTTTGTGCTACGGAGGAGCTAAAGCAGTACAAAGACAGTGTTGATCCGGAGGATATGACTTCATTAAAAAAGCCAACTACGGACCACGATCCGGCCTTGAAGTTCAAGTCAGCGGCCGAAACTAAGCTTGTTGACTTCGTACCTGGCGATTCATCTAAGCAGTTCAGCATCAGTGCAAACTTGGATCCAAAATAGGAAAGCGCGCTCATCGAGTTCATCCGTGAGAATCGGGACATCTTTGCATCGAAGCCATCTGACATGCCTGGTGTACCGAGGCAACTCGCTGAGCACACCCTTAATGTAGATCCTAAGTACAAGCCGGTAAAGCAGTTCTTATGGCGGTTTAACGAAGAAAGACGTAAAGCGATTGGTGAGGAAGTGGCCAGGCTCCTGGCAGCTGGGTTTATCATTGAGGTTTTTCATCCCGAATGGCTCGCTAATCCGGTGCTAGTTCTTAAGAAAAACGGCACCTGGCGCATGTGTGTGGACTACACAGACTTGAATAAAGCTTGCCCAGCAGATCCTTTTGCTCTCCCCCGGATTGATCAGATCATTGATGCTACGGCAGGTTGCGAGCGTTTAAGTTTTTTGGATGCTTATTCGGGTTATCATCAGATCAAGATGGCAGTTAAGGACCAGGAGAAGACAGCGTTTATTACTCCCTTTGGAGCCTTCTGCTATGTGTCTATGCCCTTTGGGCTTAAGAGTGCGCAGGCTACTTATCAACGATGTGTGCAAAATTGCCTCCACGAGCAGATTGGTCGAAATGTGCATGCTTATGTGGATGATATTGTGGTCAAGTCACGAAAGAAGGAGACCCTGGTTGACGATTTGAAGGAGACTTTCGATAACTTGAGAGTGTACCAAATGATGCTCAACCCGGCTAAATGTGTTTTTGGTGTACCTGCAGGTAAGCTGTTGGGATTTTTAGTGTCCCATAGAGGAATTGAGGCCAATCCAGAAAAGATCACAGCCATCACCTCCCTGGCCAAACCGAAGTGCATCAATGATGTTCAGCGCATGGCCGGGCGGATTGCAGCGTTAAGCCAGTTTATCAGTCGCCTTGGTGAAAAGGCGATCCCTTTGTATCAAATGCTCAAGAAGACGGATCAGTTTGTCTGGAGTCCGGAGGCTGATAAAGCGTTTGAGGACTCGAAGCGACAACTAGTCAATCCGCCAGTGTTGGCAGCCCCTGTAGATAAAGAGCCACTCCTGTTATATGTTGCAGCGAATGCCAGAGCAGTCAGTGTGGCGATGGTGGTAGAACGAAAGGAGGCTGGAAAGGAACATCCGGTTCAGCGACCGGTTTACTATATCAGTGAAGTACTTATCGAGTCCAAACAAAGGTATCCGCATTGGCAGAAGCTGGTATATGGCGTTTTTATGGCAAGCCGGAAGCTGAGGCAATATTTCCAAGGACACCCAATCACGGTGGTCAGTTCTGCTCCTTTGGGTGACATTATACAGAACCGGGAGGCGACCGGTCGGATTGCCAAGTGGGCTATCGAGCTCGGGCCGCACGATTTAAGGTACGTACCCCGAACGGCCATAAAGTCACAGGCACTTGTCGATTTCATAAACGATTGGACAGAGTTACAAGCGCCTGAGGAGAAGCCAGATAACACCTATTGGACCGTTCATTTTGACGGATCAAGACAATTGGAAGGCTCGGGGGCTGGAGTCGTTTTAACTTCCCCACGAGGAGATAAGTTTTGTTATGTCCTCCGTTTAATGTTCCCCTGTACAAATAATGCGGCGGAGTATGAAGCTTTGCTTCATGGTCTTCGGGTGGCTAAAGAGATGAATCTGAGCAGAGTTAGGTGCTTTGGTGATTCGGATCTGGTGGCTCAGCAGGTATCTGGCACCTGGGATTCTAAGGATCCGCTTATGGCTGCATACCGACGTGAAGTAGATATGGTGGCTGGGCATTTCAAAGGCTATCAAGTGGATCATGTGGACCGCAGAAAGAATGAGGCAGCTGACGCTTTAAGTCGCTTGGGCTCTCAGCGTAGACCGGTCCCACCCAATGTTTTCTTGGATGTATTGTACCACTCATCGGTTCAGCTGCCCGGTGAGCTGGAGTTGGCTGTTCCTGATCCGGAGGCTCAGTTAGTGGCGGCTCTTCACGCCACCCCGGATTGGACGCTCCCTTATCTGGCATATATGAACCGGGGTGAGTTGCCAGAAGATGAAAGTTTGGCTCGAGAGATAGTACGACGGTCCAAGTCTATGACCATTTTCCAAGGAGAGTTGCATCATCGCAGCGTGTCAGGAGCGCTGCAACGGTGCATATCCCCTAAGGAGGGGTGCGAGATATTACGAGAAATACATGAAGGGGATTGCGGCCACCACGCCGGTTCAAAATCATTGGTGGCTAAAGCGTTCCGCCACGGTTTCTACTGGTTAACTGCTCATGCTGATGCAGAAGACCTGAGCAGGTTATGTGATGGGTGCCAGAAATTTTCCAGACGAGCACACATACCGGCTCAAGAATTGAGGATGATTCCAATCACTTGGCCGTTTGCGACTTGGGGGCTTGATATGGTTGGACCTTTTAAGCGTTCCAAAGATAAGAAGACCCACCTACTGGTGGCGGTTGACAAATTTACCAAGTGGGTGGAGGCAGAACCTGTCAATAAGTGTGATGCTGCCACGGCGGTTCAATTTATAAAGAAGGTGATCTTCCGGTTTGGTTTTCCACACAGCATCATCACAGATAATGGTACCAATCTATCCAAAGGGGCCATGAAAGAGTTCTGTGCACGGGAGCATATACGGCTTGATGTTTCTTCGGTAGCGCACCCACAGTCTAATGGTCAGGCGGAACGAGCGAACCAAGAGATCTTGAGAGGTATCAAACCCCGGCTTCTGGTCCCTTTGCAAAGGACGCCGGGTTGTTGGGTGGAGGAACTACCGTCTGTGTTATGGAGCATCAACACCACGCCTAACAGATCCACGGGGTTTACGCCGTTTTTTATGGTCTATGGAGCAGAGGCGGTTCTCCCAAGTGATATACGACATGACTCGCCTCGTGTGGCGGCATATGTTGAAGCGGACAATGAGCAGGCACGGCAGGACGCTCTTGACTTGTTGGATGAGGAGCGCGACTTGGCAGCTGCCCGTTCAGCGATTTACCAGCAAGATCTTCGCCGCTACCACAGCCGTCGGGTTAGGACCAGAACCTTTCAGGAGGGGGATTTGGTGCTTCGGCTCATCCAGGATCAGTCTGATCAGCATAAGTTATCCCCGCCTTGGGAAGGACCCTTTGTGGTCAGCAAGAATCTGAATAATGGGTCATATTACCTGATTGATATTCGAGAGCGCAAGGATTCACGCACAGCGGAGGAGGAGACCAGCAGGCCGTGGAACATAGCTCATCTTCGACCTTATTATACATGAGCCCTGGGCTCTGTTTATGTACATATCATGACCATGTATATATTATGATTGAATACAATAAACCGGAGCCTCGAGTAAAGCGGGGTCTCTTCTGTTCTTCACATCATGTGTACTTACCCCTGGAGGTCGCTTCACAGAAGTTCAAATTCCGGTTTAAAAGCTGGTTCAAGGGAAGATGTCTCCTACAGGGTTGTGAAGCTCTTAATATCTGGTTCAATATCCCGGTTCAAGCATAAGGCTTACTGTTCAAACATAGGCCGTATTCGAGCCAAAGAGAACATAGCCATTCAGCATAAGGCTTACTGTTCAAACATAGGCCGTATTCGAGCCAAAGAGAACATAGCCATTCAGCATGAGGCTTCCTGTTCAAACATAGGTCGTATTCGAACCAAAGAGAACATAGCTATTCAAACATGGGGATTTCTGTTCAAACATAGGTCGTATTCGGACCAAAGAGAACACAGCTGTTCAAACATAGGTCGTATTCGAACCAAAGAGAACATAGCTATCCCTATAAAGTCAGTTGGGGACCTAGTCGGCCTGAACCGTAGCTACACCTCCGGGGGGCTTGGTCAGGTCTTGACGACGGTAATGCCTTCTGGCTGGCATATTTGCCACTGAATCAGTTGGGGACCTAATCGGCTTGAACCGTAGATTACACCTTATGGGAACTCGGTCATGTCTTGATGATGGTAATGCCTTCTGGTCGGCTTTTTAGCCATTGAGTCACTTGGGGGCTTGGTTGACGAACCAATGCAATGCCATTTGGCCGGCATATTTGCCACGATTCAGTTAGGAACCTAGTCGACTTAAACCGTAGCTACACCTCTTGGGGGCTCGGTTTTGTCTTGACGTTGGTCACGCCTTCTGAACGGTTCATAGTAACCACTATTCGCATGCATTTTACTATCGCGTTGCCTTTTCATATTTGGTTTTGTTTTCTGCCTTTATTGTGGTGTTTTTTGGTTCTTTGGAACGTCAAGTATCCTTAAACCGATTCAGCTGGCATAGCCTGGTCCGTTTTAACCCGGAGGCAAATTGCCCGGTTTGGCAGAGGCGCAGCACGGTTCAGGTGGTCGAAAAAATCACATTGTGTACTCAGTAAAGACAGGAAACATAAGTTGGAAACGTCATTGGAAAGAGCATCAGTACCCGTGCGCGAAGGCACATTCAAAGGCAGAGGTATTAAACTATCTTATTACAAGGCAACGTAGTGCCTGAATATATTGTTCGTTGACGGATTAAGACGTCACCAAGTAGGGTGAACCGGAGCGTTGATTACGCCTGTTCGCCGCCTTGGTTCGAAGGCTGGGGATCGTCTCGCGCCGCTTCAGCTCCATCTTGGTTACCCATTGGCTGGAAATCAGCAGTGGTCCAGTCGATTCCCATTAGCGCTTGAAAGACGGCTTCTTTGTGAATCAGCGAAGACGGTTCAATGTCTGGGGCGTAAGTATGCTTACGGATTGGAGGAACAAGGTTTCCCGCTTCAGGGACCGGGGCAGATACTCGTTTGTTCTGGTTGTCGTATTGGGCTTGGTAACGTGACAGATCTGCCTCCTCAGCCAATTGACAAGCTAGGGGGCGCACCGCCCGGTTTATCGCCCTCAAATCATCTTCACCAAAGTCTGAACCGTCTTCCTTCAAGCTGGGGTATCCTTGGGCCGCTTCGACAGGATCGAAATCTGGTACCCACACTTTGGCCCGGATCAAGGCAGTGATAGCTCCAGTTCGAGCAGCTGATCTTTTCAACTCTTCAATCCGGGCCGGCAGCATGGACAGCCTCTTTAATGTGTCTTGAATCAGAGCCGGCGCAGGGTTGTTGTGCGATGCAGTGGTGATAGCTCTTTGTGCTCCAGTGTATAACTGTTCAATCAGAGTATAGGCAGCCTTGAGTTTCATCCGCACATCAGAACCCAAGTGTCCAATACGTGAGCCTGCAGTGTTTCAAGATGGATTACAAACCGGACATAGGAGGTAACAGACAAGGTACGAATTGGAAGAAGGGCATCGAAAAGCTTACCAAAGACAGCAGAGGTCATGGAGTGTATCTGTCGCTTCACGGTGGATAATTCATCAACCACCGGTTTAAGAGCAGCTTCGGCATTTTCAGCCCTCTTCGTCAGAAGAGCTCTCTCAGTAGCCCAGTCAGCTTGTTCCTTTTTGTGGCTCTCTTTCAGCTGTTCCATAACGGTTAAGGCGTTGGCCAATTCATCCTTCGCTTTTTCAGTTTTAGCCTGTTGGGTTCTTAAGATTTCCTGAAGGTCCGAGACTTGGTTCGCTTTGATCCTCAGGTCCCCCTGCAGCAGGTCGTCAACAGTGTTCAGAAAATATTGCACGGTTTGGAAGTATCAACCACACAAGCAGGTTATGTGCTCGATACTTGGGGGCTAATGCATATTTGATTTTAACACAAGTTTCCCATTGCGAAAAGTCCCAAGATTAATACAAGTATTTAAACTTGGCACTTGGGGGCTAATAGTTATCTAATGATGTTTTCTGGTTATGACCTATGTTGAAGCCTTGGGTTTTCTAAACCGGGCTTTAATTTTCAAGACAGCCTGATCCGGTTTACCATTTCGGTTTGGAAACATTGATAATATAAGTTGCAAGGGAATGAAGCACAAGGGAGTTACCTCAAGTTTCTCCTTCATCATCTTGATCATGCCAGCTTCATAATCCCGACTGGTGTACAGTCGGTTCAGGTACCCGGAATAAAGATCCGGGGCGCTTAAAGCGGCGTACGAAGAAGAGTCAAGGTCCCATTTGCCCTTCATGGCCGAGATTTCGTCCTTGGCAGTATGCTTGGCTAAGGTAGCGGTGTTCCTCGGTTCAGAGTGACCGATGCCGGTAATCACAACATCATCGTCCTTGGAATCGCTGCTCTGCAGTGGCCCTGTCGGTTTATCAGCAGTTCCAGAAGGGGGGATGGATTCCTCAACCCGAACAGGACTGGCAGGCGGATCAGTATGGCTGGCAGGTTCGATAATCCTTTCTTCAGCGCAGGTGTCATCTTGCGGAGATAGATAACTCTGAGTATCTTTACGACCCAGAGCGTCAGCACCAGGAGTTTTCTCCGGTTCAGGGGCGGCAGTTCCTCCAGCCGGGTTATCCAGACGAGCCTTCTTGCTCGGTCTAGGTTTGGCCCTGGAAAAAGCCCAAAGATTGAAAAAACGGTATAAGATGGATTAAGAAACCCATACAGAGATATGCTGTGATCGGTCCAACTTACCCAATAACTGTCTTCAACGGTGGCAGTTGAGTGGCTGAAGATTCACCGGAAGAGGAATGGGAAGTGACCTGATAATCGGAGTCAGATGGATTTAGAGGCTGACGATTTAAACATGCTTTAGGAGGAAAGCTAGCGCGTGAATCGGAGACCTCTGAGCGGCGTTTCCGAACCGGGCTGTTCGGTAAACCGGCGGAGGTGACTACCTGGCCGCTATGTCGGGTGGTGCGTCGAGCTTCATGTTGCTGGGTCTTCACAAGAAATTTGGGATCCAAGTAAGCAAGAGGGTGAGAAAATTTAATTCTCCGGTTTGCTTGGCGAGGTTTTTTCAAAGGCAAAGGAACGGCATCAGAAGAAAGGATAGTTACCTCTGGGCCTTCGGCATGGCTCACTTCAGCGTCGTCCTGACAAATATCATCATCAATAAGACGTATAAAAAGCAAACCAACTGAATCGAGGTCTACCCCGAGGTCCGGATTACCCACATCATCCTCCTCTAAATCCGGAGTAGAGGAAGCGGTGTTCCTTTTCCTCTGAGCAGGCTTCTTCACCCTCGTCTTGGGTCGGGTTACCTTTTCGGTTGGCTCTTGTAACTTCTTGCTCCAAAATGGATCATCTCCCTGTCTCAGGAAGGACTGGAGTTAGCAATATGTGTATAAGGGGATCATAAGTTCTATAACAAACAGAGGGGAGATACTTACAGCAGGAGGCTTGTTGGTGGTACAGAATGGAAGCAGGCCGGTTTGGGCACAAACATGTTCCGGTTCATTCAGCATCTTTTTCACAGCTTCAGCGACTTCGTCCTCCGTCAGCTGAATGTTGCAGTGCCTCAAGGGATCATCAACCCGACCCGTGTATTGGCACATTAAACCGGAGCGGATGCTAAGGGGCAGGATGCTCCACGAAATCCAGCAACGAGCAAGATCTACCCCCGTTAAACCGTTAGCCATGAAGGCTCTGAGCTTGGACAGCTGAGGGGCGTACTTACTCCTCTCTTTGGCAGTTAGCCGTGGGGGGAAGGGGTGAGTATTGCTAAGTCTCTCTGGACGGAAACCGGGCAGTGGATTTTCTTCAGCAGGGGAAGTATCCTTGCAATAGAACCAAGTGCAATTCCATTCTTGCGGATGACTATGCAACTTGGCGTGAGGATAAGTCACCTCTTTCCTCTTCTGAATCGCCATACCACCCAGTCCCATATTAGGGCCATCGGTGAATTCAGTACGTCGGTTCAGATGGAAAAAGTCCCGGAACAGCTCTACAGTGGGTTCCTCTTGAAAGTACGCCTCGCAAAGTACTTGGAAATGGCAGATATTCGTGACTGAATTTGGACCAACATCTTGTGGGCGCAGTCTAAAATTAGCCAAGACGTCCCGATAAAATTTTGAACCGGGTGGATTAAACCCCCGGGCCAGGTGATCCGCAAACACCACCACTTCTCCTTCCTGCGGGGTAGGAGGACATTCGTCTCCTGGAACCCTCCAATGGATGGTACTTTTGCTACTCAGAGCACCAGTCAGAACTAAGTTGTTTAGTTGGGTCTCAGTGATGCAAGAGGGAACCCAGTTGCATTCATACACCTGTTTTGCCATGAGGAAATCTACAAGGCAAAGGTATTCCGGTTTGAGAGCAAGTATGATTGTAAACCGAAGATGCTCTTATATAGAGTCAGGTTATCTACAATAATATCAACCGGCGGTTCATCAAGGGGACTAATGGATGTGTAGATCGGTTTGTTCGCTTTGCTAAGAGTTAAACCGACCAGATCTAAACAGTTGTGAGTATGAAAGCAGAAACAGATCCCGTACAGATTCTTTCAAAGCAATGGATCTACAGCTAAGGCGAAAAAGAAATAAAAAACAGGTAATATGAAGTCAGGCTCACAGCAGAACAACATAAGTTCGACAAGCAGGAACAAGAGCTAGATCTAAGGAAATGAGTGCAGATTTATGGTGACTGCTAAGAGGAACTACAAATCCAGATACAGGTAGCATCATCTGTTCGCAAAGGCTGCTATGGGGATGAGCAAGAAACAGTAGCAGAACGATGAACCCTAGAACAGATCTAAAGCAACAAGAACAGGGGCCTTACCGGGGTCCAAACAGATGCGGAAAGTCGCCGCGGTGCTCTGAACCGATCAGGTTGATGCAGCGGCCGGAGTTGGTGCAGCAGCTGACGGCGGCGGCGGAGCTTTGAGGTCTGGGTCGCGAGGAAGACGAAGAAGGGGAGGAAAGGAAGATGGCCTTCAAGTCTTATTTATAAGGCGCGGCGCGCGTGTCAGGCGCGCGAATCCAGGAGCCGGAGATTTCGGAAGCCCAGCCGTCGCCCTGATTCTTGCGGGTTAGCGAAAGGAGACGGTAGCTTGCGCTGACGTCATATCGGTTTACCACAGCAAGAGGAGACGGAGAAACGACGGTTTAACAAGTCACTGGAAGACATTTGAAGACAGAAATTCTTATTAAGGATTGACATGAACCTGTTCAAATCAATCTGGGGCCTAATGTTGGGGATGTTGCTATCCGGGGTAAACCGGCCTGCAGGGCCCGGGTTACCTCCGTCAGCAGACCCGAGATGTTAAAACCCAAGGAGAGATAGAAGGGCCTAAGGCCCATAATCGGTTTAAAGGTTTATGGTGTAAACCGGCCTGATGTAAACTTGTATTGTAAGTTAGGAATAGAGAGACCGACCCGGGCACGATTATTAGCCGGAGGTTGGGACTTTGCAGACCGACGGGCGTCACCCGTGTATATAAGGGGATGACCTGGCGGCGGTTTGAGGACAGAGAAAGAGGACTCGAGGTTTAGGCGAAGCTTATCGCTCCCTGAGCCCTCGAAACCCATCAATCCCATCACAACTAGACGTAGGCTTTTACCTTCATCGAAGGGGCCGAACTAGTATAAAACCGTGTCCTTGTGTCCACTTTAACCCCTTCAAGCTAACCCGTTGCGATGGCTCCACGACTAAGTCCTCTTACTAGGACATCTGCCGTGACAAACCGACGACACCTTTCATGAGACGACCAAGATAAAATACGAATCTACCAACACGAATAGGAAATCCAATCATGTTTTGTGCAGTTGCACCAAAATCAAGCAAAGTTGCTGGTGTGACATTTAAGTTTTCTATAGCAACATGTTGAATAGATATCCCTGTTTTAAGAGGCAAAAAAGAAAACAATTACTGGCCAATAAAGGAGGATGAAACATGCGGCCACAAAAAGAAGCATCTACCTTATCTTGATGGAAAACAAAGTATAGGACAGTAGCATTTCTAAAACGGTTGCATTGATTCATATTAACAAAGAAATTCTCTTAAAACTAATCAGTAGTTAATTCTGAGAGTGGCCTCAGTTACTGGCTTATAAGGGGGGTGATGCTGAATTTGTTGTAACAAAGCAACAAGCATCATGTCTGGGTTGGTCCCATTTTTGTTCACTACTTAATGGGAAAAGAGAGCAATACAATAGCTTCAATTCATCATTTATTTAAAATGGTTGCATTGAATCATATTAACAGAGACATTCTCTTGAAACAACATTCGTTAAAAATATAATTTACTTTTAACACTGGCATTGCTTCAATTTTCGGCGGCATTCTTAGATTAACAACAGCAAAATAGCTGCATGGGACATGCCAGCACCATGTGCGTCCACATGTATAAATGGGTGATGCAGAGTATGTAGCCAAGCAGCATATATGCGCTGGTCCCATATTTGTTCTCTTTGAGCCTTCTTCCTATGTGAGGGCAGCAAATCTAGTCGTGCACAAACTACCCGACCCCCAAGTTTCTTTCCCTTTTCAACAAAGAGATCGGTTCCTTACATATGTGTATACTGGGTTACCCCCTTTTCGACCTACAAAGCGGCTGGATAGCCAGTCTATACTACTTTCCGCCCCTCCTTTCCTCATTGAACCACGTCCTAGATTCTTGCTCCAGCCCACCGCACCCTTCTTTCCTCTTTGAACCAAGACCTAGATTCGACTACAGATCAAAAAGATCCACATGCAGCTAGAGCAATGACGATTTCAAAGAAACGTATACCTTAGGGTCGTCGGGATGTGGCAAGGCGTGCGGCGGGAGGCCGGATCTGCCCACACTACGTACGGCAGCGAGGAAGAAGGGGTCGGTGGCCCTCCCGCACAAGCGCTGGGTGAAAGAGAACAGCACAGCCGGCAGTGGATTGCCTCCCTCGCCGAAGGCGATAGAGTGAATGCTGCACCTCCTCCCCTTCCCGGTGTGACGGGATACGGATGCCTCCTTCACCAGCTGTGAGGGGGGAGAGAGAGACAAGAGGCCAATGCAGTCTTGTTTAGATCTGGTGAAGAGAGGGTGAGATACTGTGGATATAGCAAACCCTAGCAAATGAACGCTGAGCCTCCAGCGTGTAACATATATGTAGTGCGGCCACCATGTGGAGAGTGCAATCCCTAGCGAACAAGCGCTGAGGCTCCTGCTTATATATATACTACTGTAGTATGGACTGAGCTCCGGTGCCTTCACTGCACCTCCTTTTGGCTGTATGACAGGTGAGCCAGCCACATTTTGGGCCCACCTGTCGTAAATCCAAAAGCAGGTGCTCTAAGTCAATGAAGCTGCGTCCATATAGTACTCTCGTGTATACGACTAAAATATAGCGGAGTGGTTTTCTTATTCTCTCCATGACAATCGTTTTAAACTGTGTAAGTACGAAACGGAACTCTTTATTTAATGTACAGTGAAGAAAACTAGTACTACTTCCGATGAACTAACGATCCACGCCCACGCGTCCTGGTCGCACTTCCTGTCCTTCACGTGTGGTACACTACCCTCCCTTAAGTGAACAACCACACATGCGCCAAATTATCGGAAACGTGTGAGAGTGTGTACAAATAAAGAAATTTAATTTCAATTATCGGAAAGGTTTGAGAGTATTACAAAGTTTGACTAGCTACTGATGGAAGAATCTTGTTTTTCGTCGAAAATCGATCAGCTTCACCAGCCGACGCAACCATGAGGCGCAACCATGAGCATCGATAGGTCATCGTGGTGATGCATCATCCATTTGGCATCAAGTTAGGGTGAGGCACCTAAGAAGTTCGACAAATCCTCACTGTGGTCTGTTTCTTCTCAGTAATCAAGCTCGAGGAAGGAAGAACCACGTGGTAGAGGACAGTGAGGCGGAACAACAATGGCCATCCAATTTTGTGCAGTTCCACTAAAATTGAGGAAGACATGCCCAGGTATGGAGACACGCATCGCTGTTTCCAAAAATATAAAAAAGGGTTAGCAACGATATCTCAATTGTCAATAAGAATTAATGAAAAGTACACCAACAAACAGAAGCATCATAATTATCTTGATGGGAACTAAACCAAGATACCTGAGAAAAAAGCATTTCTTCATTTAACCAGTGATAGTACTACCACCATATGGACAATGACCGCACAACCACCATGTACTTTTTGTCGAAACAACATGTATACCTCCACTGAGGCATAAATCAGGACAACTTTTTGAGTGGCATTTCCTCTATAATAGTAGTAGGTGATGTTGGCCAGCCGACGAACCCTAGCTACTATGCATGGGGAGCTGGGGAGTAGTCGCATAGAAGAAAACCCGCACGCAGCGACCTGGGGAGCTGGACAAGTACAAGAAGTTATACCTCAGGTGGGCGAGATGTCGTTTAGGCAGGCAGGCGGGATCTGCCCACACGACGACAGCGAACAAGGGCGCGGAGGATCTTCGTCCGCGCCAGCGCCGGCTCCGAGAGGACGGTGCGCATCGGCTTCCACCATCGCCGAGGGCGACAACGTCAACGCTGCACCTCCTCACCTCCCGCAGCGGATGGATTCGGCCGGATCTGTGACCACCGGTGAGGAGAGAGATAGAGTGGACACTTTCATCTTGTTTTGATATGGAGAGGGTGAGAGAGCGAGACGGGAGAAACTCTACCAAACAAGAGGCTATAATGGAGTAAAAAAATCTCTCCATAGCAGTGGTTTTAAATAGAATACGCGCGTTCCCGAAAAAAGAAACGAAAATTGGCGGACAATTTTTTTGGGTCTGTCTAGGACACATCTAGATGTGACATAGTTATGTCACATATAAGTTGATGTCCACTCTGTTTGTGGTCATTTCCTAGTTTTTTTGTTTCTTGTTGCTACTTAGATGTGATATCGTTAAATAACATCTAGATGTGAATTAGACAAAATGATTTTCTAACGTACCAAGAAAGAAAACTCGATCAAAAACACGCTCCCTCTTCCAGGTCGCGAGAGTCGTCGTGCACACACACATAGACATAGACATGCATATCCATGTTTACGTAAAATTCCATTTCCATCTCCACCTCCGATCATATTTGTCCAACTGGCACATTATTTACGTTGTTAATTATATACGCAGCAATATTAACGTACAACATCTCTTGTTTGCGCACGTCCAGACCACTGCCACGGCCGGTCTTGACCAACCCGAACCCTCTTCATCACCCGCGCGTGCTTCCCGCCCGAAACGGTCAGTGCCGCATTCATGCCCGGCCAGAGCGGATGCGACCTCTCACTGGCGCCGGCATTGAAGCGGCGCGCCGCCCGAGAGAGTGTCGCCCGTGCCGCTTCCAGGTGCACGCGGCTGCTCCATTTTATATTGCGTACGTGTTATTCAAGAGTGAAATGATGGTTGCTTCTTCCGACTAACTTACTGTGTGATTTGACTGCTCCTTAGTGGCCCCTACACGTACTCCCCCTACGTGTATGCAACAGTCACACGTACACATGGACGCAAAAACGCGCGCGAGGCCCTAATGCATGCATGTCCGAGCACACAACGGAACACACACGGTCACGCTCAAGTGCTCAACCTACACGTGCATGCACACACATACTCAGTCAGGGTGAGCTAGTGACCGTATGAACACCGGAAAATATATATATTGAGCGCAATGAGCGTATTATGAAGTCCACTGACCGTATTTTTACAAATATACAGTGACAGACAGTGTATTTATCTCGTTTGAAATTAAGCCATATTAACCGGAGAGGAGGCAGCATGGACTAGCATTACTTTGCTGTGTCCCGTCAACTTGCCGAACGAGGAGAAGGTTGCAGGATAGGAGAAGCTTGCGCGCGATGGCTCGCAGGACAAGGAGAAACTTTTGACTAATGCAAGCTCTCCCTCGCTCAGGCGGTGGACGTGCAACAGTTAATTCGGTGTCAGATTGCCAGAAGCATACTACACTATGCTACTAGTGCTATTATTGCTCGACTTCCCGAACAGCTAAGCGCAAAGTTTACTACTACTATAGTCCATAAAGTTACGTACTATACTAGTACTACTACTAGGAACCGGATGGAGGAGCGTCTGCACTCTTATTATAATTTTAAAATGTGATAAAGCAATCTTCAACACATTTGGTTCTCTTCGAGGGTTCTCGCATGTGATAATGGAAGTTGATTGCATGGAACACTCGCCACAATTCTCGCTTAATTCTGGCTCATATCCTGTTACAAATAGTAGCGCTCAGTAATATTTCCTCTTTTTTTGTTATTCAACATGTAAACAGGTCAGCAAACCTTGCGGCGCATCTTCGTGTGAACCGTTCTTGCTGCACTTTGAATGTGGCCGAGAGCTGGCTTGATGAAACACCTCACTTCCTACTTCTTTTTTTGGCTTCCTACTGACCAGTGTCTTGGCTAATCGTCCTAAGAATGCTTATATATGAATAAAGCTCTCTCATTTACCCGCAAAAAAGATTAAGCCATATTAACCGGAAAGGAGGGAGTATGGACTAGCAATACTTTTTGGTGTGTCCCGTTAACTCGCAGAACGAGGAGAAGCTTGCAGGACAAGGTGAAGCTCGCCTACACCTTTTGACTAATGCAATCTACCCTCGGTGGACATGCATCAGTCCATTCGGTATCAGATTGTCAGAGGCATACACTGTAGTACCCAACATGCAGAGTACCATCATTGTTCGACTTCACGAAGGGGCGAAGAGCCAAGCGCAGTACTAGTATGCGTACTTGGTTTTGCACGTTCATACTACTCCACCCTCCGTCACAGTTTACAGGGCGCGCTTCATTATGATGCATTTCTCTCAATGCATTTCCACCACCAGAGAGACTTTAGACGCATTTGGTTTAATGCTCAATTAATTAGGGCGTGGTAACCGCAATCAAGTCCACAATTTTCTCTCCATGTACTGTACTACTACGGAGTGCATGCATGTGTGTACCCGGGGTGGAAGCACTTCATGCATGTGTGTACGCATTATTCCCTCTAGTAATAGATGCCGTGCTATAACTACCAATGCTATTTTTCAGGCCGATCGCTAGTCGCCTTGGTCCCACAGATTTTTTTTCTGAAGCGTGCTATATAAACAGTGACGGATGGAGTAGTATGAGCGGATTCAAAGAAGAGCGTATTGATGGTTGCTTCTTCAGAGCAACTTATAGTGGGAAAGGTGGGGCTTATGATTTGACTGCTCATAACTCACTATTAATGCAGCGCAACGACCGGGCTGAGTCTCCCATGCAGTTGTGCACTACCCCCTCGGTTCTTAAATATACTCCGGAGTATTTGTCCTTCTAGAGATTTCAATGAGTGACTACTCAAATATTTGTGTTTTTAGAGATTTCAAATGGACTGGCACATACGGATGTATATAGACATATTTTAGAGTGTAGATTCACTCATTTTGTGCCGTATGTAGTCACTTGTTGAAATCTCTGTTAAGACGAATAGAATATTTAGGAACGGACTACACATACGAAGCAAAATGAGTGAATCTACACTCTAAAATATGCCCGTTTGAAATTTGTAGAAAGACCAATATTTAGGAACGAAGGAGTATAATTTTGTGCATGGCACATGGACCCGGATGACGAAGAGGCTTCTGGCAATGCTATCAAGCTTCCATCATTTGTTTACATAATTGACGTACTATACAAATAATTTTCCAGCGACATGAAATTGTACAATGGTGTGAGCTTTCAGCTTTTGTTTCGCGTGTCTTGTGATCGATGCTCTTTTGGAAACAATAAAAAACTAACTTCCTTGCTAATGCATGTCAATTATTAGCAGATCAGAGGTTATAATTACATCACAACTGAAGACAAAGTTGTGAGAAGGTGTTAAATTAAAACTGATCCATGCTTTGATTGGCAGCAACGTCCCCCCAGCTCTGTCTAAATGAACAAGGCATGTTGGGAATAAAAATAGCTGTCTGGAGCATGCAACATTCCGAACATTTTGTGCAGTTCCACTAAAATAGAGTTGAGCGTCCCCATTCCAAAGATATCAAGTGTGATTACGATAATAGAGGACTGCTGATGAAACAATAAACACACAAATAGAAGCCGGTCACCTTTGCGGTCTCTCTTAAGACTAACTAGTTGGAGAAGATTAGGCTCGGAGTTGGATGAGGAGGATAGAGCAAAACCAATCTTCCTTTGTGCAGTTGCACTGAAATGTAGAGACGTTGCTCATGTGACATTTTAGTACAACTGCACAAAACACTCTTAAGAAAAAAGTGATTTGTGTAGTTCACCAAAAGGTCGCAATAGCAACGAGGTGAAATGGA
Source organism: Aegilops umbellulata (assembly GCA_032464435.1). NCBI lineage: Eukaryota > Viridiplantae > Streptophyta > Magnoliopsida > Poales > Poaceae > Aegilops > Aegilops umbellulata. The sequence goes on along the minus strand of CP136058.1, from coordinate 148,808,147 downwards.
TAGCCCTGTTTGCAAAAAAGAGGTAGAAAGGAAACAATTACTGGCCAATAACAGTTGATGACACATGCGACGACAAAAAAGAAGCATATTCCTTGTCCTAAGGGAAGATAACAACACGGCTGTGTTTGTCTAAAACGGTGTGAGGACGAGAATGCAATACGGAAAGTACGCCGGACAAGCTACGTTCTAGGCAAAGAACTATGGAAGATCCACATGCAGCGACATGGGAAAACGGGCAGTGGAGCAAGGGCCGGAGGGGATACCTGGAGGTCGTCGGGATGTAACTAGGTGAGCGGCGGCGGGCGGAATCTGCGAGCAGGTGGCGTAGGCCCTGCCGCGCCGGAGCTTGGTCAGAGAGAACGACGTGTACCGCAGATCGAGATGTGATGCGTCGGCGACGTCGAACGGAGAAACGATGCACTTCCTCCCTTTCCCCCGGCGGACGGGATGTGGCCGGATCAGTGACCAACGGTGAGAGAGAGAGGACACCGCACTCCCTTTCCCCCGGCGGACGGGATGCGGCCGGATCAGTGACCAACGGTGAGAGAGAGAGAGGCCACCGCACTCCCTTTCCCCAGGCGGACGAGATGCGGCCGGATCAGTGACCAACGGTGAGAGAGAGAGAGAGAGAGAGAGGCCACCGGAGCCTTGTGTGAGATACTTTGAAGAGCGGACTACCTTTTCCTCCATAAAAATCATTTTATATTATGTGTACGTGCCATTTAGCGCTATAACTTTATTTAAAAATAACGCGGCAACACGTCAAGTCGAACTTTGTTTCGTGCACGCGTGGTACACGACCTCCCTAGGTAAACAACCGCTGCAGTCGTTCAAATTACCATGTGGGCTGCCATTTCGTAAACAAATGAGCTCCACCGTTGAGGGAGTCCTGGATTAGGGGGTGTTCGGATAGCCGGACTATACCTTCAGCCGGACTCCAGGACTATGAAGATACTTCGCCCCGTATCCGGAGGGATCTTTCCTTGGCGTGGAAGGCAAGCTAGGCGTGCGGATATTCAAGATCTCCTACCGTTGTAACCGACTCTGTGTAACCCTAACCCTATCCGGTGTCTATATAAACTGGAGGGTTGTAGTCCGTAGGACAACCATCATCATACACAATCATACCATAGGCTAGCTTCTAGGGGTTAGCCTCCTTGATCTCGTGGTAGATCTACTCTTGTACTACCCATATCATCAATATTAATCTAGCAGGAGTAGGGTTTTACCTCCATCGAGAGGGCCTGAACCTGGGTAAAATAAAGTGTCCCATGTCTCCTGTTACCATCCGACCTTGACGCACAGTTCGGGACCCCCTACCCGAGATCCGCCGGTTTTGACACCGACATTGGTGCTTTCATTGAGAGTTCCTCTGTGCCGTCGCGATCAGGAAGGATGCCTCTTCCCGTCTTTAAAGACGGCGCCATTACAAAAGGAGCCTTGGCTGTCGGCCAAACTCTCCGGCTAGGTGGTTTTCTCGCAACCGCCTGTTCGGCTGTTGCGTCGACGGTGACCTCCCGGGTCATCGAAAGCAACCTCCACGTCAGCTCAGAACTCGCCGAGCAATTGGATCCGATGGGGCTCTCTTTTGTAAACGAGCTCCTGGATCGCATCGCCGCACTGGGTGTCGCTACAAATTACGACCAGGTTGGGTTTAAACCCGATCTAAGAGAAATTAACTCTCCCCAAGTCACCCACCACGTTGCTGTGGTGGAGACACAATGCGGCGACCCTTCATCTATCTTAAGGACTAGCTACGTCTGAATTCCCGAACCCTCCATGCCGGATATCCGCGGAGGGGAGGATACAATCCAAGACCTGAGCTTAAAATCAGGCAAATCGGATAACATCCAAGACTCCGGATCTCAAAATTCGGAAGTTCTTCGGCCTCCCAACAGCAAACTGGGCGAGGTCTCAGATTCAATGACACCCGCCCGCCCGATTTTAAGCGATCTTTCCCAAATCAGGCAAATGCCCGAAGAAACAGTACATCATTACTTGGCCAGATTCCTCCTGGTTATGAACAGGATAAAGGACTGCCGCGAGGGAGACGCAATTTCAATCTTTTGCAGTAACTGCACGGACAAGGGAATACTCAACGCCGTAAGTCGTCGTAATATTACACGCTTTGCTGACTTGGCGTCCATAGTACAAAAGTACTGTGTGATGGAAAGTGCTTGGAAAACCGAAATAAAATTTTGGGATAATCCGGCCTTGAATAGCAATCCCGTCCGAATTAAGAGGGCGCACCATAGTAAGGCACCCGGACTAAATATAAAAAAATCAAAACCCTTTAGAGGGCATGGAACCGTACTGGAAAAGTGGCTAGATGGACCCTACAAGATTCACAGTGCAGAGGACGCCACTCCAACTCACAGCCTCAGGGCATGTTGGATACTCCGGCAGGTGGCCAAAATTGGCGAGGACCTCCTAATTCCAGAGGTCGAAGGAAACCAGCCCGAAAATTTCAGTTCCGTTCTCAGAGTCTTTGAGACTTTCGCGTCAAATAACATGCAAAAAAGAACACTCCGCAGCCTCACTGAAGTCTATCAAGTAGCGACAATAAACCCATGGAGTAATACTGCTATCACCTTCAACGCGAGTGACGAACCCAAATTTCGAACAGCCAGAGCACCAGCCGCATTGGTCCTCAGTCCCGTAGTGGACGGCTGACGCCTCGCAAAGGTACTCATGGACGGAGGCAGCGGATTGAACCTCATTTACGAGGAAACCCTCCAAAAGAAGGAAATAGACTGGAACCACATTAAGCGAAGCAGCACAACCTTTAGAGGAATAATCCCCAGTCAGGAAGCGCGCTGCACCGGAAAGATCACACTAGATCTGGTTTTTGGCACGCCGGATAATTACAGGTCCGAACAGATCATGTTCCAGGTGGCCCCGTTCGAAAGCGGATATCACGCTATACTAGGACGGGAGGCTTTCACAATTTTCCAAGCTATACCCCATTACGGGTACATGAAGCTTAAGATGCCTGGGCCAAATGGAATTATCACTCTCGCTAGTGATCCAGACATAGCACTCCGCGCCGAGAACAAGACAGCCGCATTGGCCCTCGAGGCACTATCCGAAACCTTAGCGGCCGAAGAACTGACTGCGCTGCGATCCACGGTCAATAGGGATGATGTGATACTCGATAAGAGATCCAAATCCACATCCTTCAAACCAGCGGATGAAATAGTCAAATTCCAGGTCCACCCAACGGACCCCAATAAAACAGCCTCCATCGGGGCAAGACTGAACCCTGATGTAGGCGCCGCACTGCGAGAGTTCCTACAAGAGAATTGGGACATTTTCGCTTGGCACCCTTCAGACATGCCAGGAATCCCTCGCAGGTTGGCTGAACACAGCCTAAATATCGAGAAAGGATTCAAACCTGTCAAACAAGCCCTTCGGCGTTTCTCCGAACCAAAGAGACAGGCTATGGGAGAGGAGCTAGCCAAGTTATTGGAGGCCGGATTCATTAGAGACATAAAACACCTGGACTGGCAAGCAAACCTGGTGATGGTACCAAAGAAGGACAAATCCTGGCGCCTGTGTGTCGATTTCAAAGACCTTAATAAGGCTTGCCCAAAGGATCCTTTCCCCCTCCCTCGAATAGATCAAATCATCGATGCCACTGCAGGACACGATTCGCTGTGCTTCCTCGACGCATACTCCGGTTACCATCAAATCAAGATGGCAGAATCAGACCAAGCCGCAACAACATTCATCACACCATACAGCCCATTCTGCTTCAACACAATGCCCTTTGGGCTAAAAAACGCCGGCGCAACATATCAGCGCATGATTCAAACATTCCTGGCAAACCAGATCGGCAAAATAGTGGAGGCGTATGTAGATGATGTGGTCGTTAAATCAAGACATGTCGAATCTCTAGTAGACGACTTGAGGCTTACATTCGACAACCTCCGAAAATACGACATTAAGCTCAATCCGGAAAAATGCGTTTTCGGCGTTCCAGCCAGAAAGCTCTTGGGCTTCATTGTATCCGGTAGAGGAATTGAAGCAAATCCAGCTAAAATCCGAGCTTTGTCACAATTGGATGTCCCAAAAGACCTCAAACAAATACAGAAACTCACCAGATGCATGGCGGCTTTAAGCCGCTTTTATCTCCCGCCTGGGAGAAAAGGCATTACCCCTGTACCGCCTCCTTAGGCGCACCGAACACTTCGAGTGGACAGACGCTGCCACGGCCGGACTCGAGGAAATAAAGGCCATCTTGGCAACAAACCCAGTCCTGGTCGTGCCGAACACTGGTGAACCCATGCTATTGTACATTGCCGCAACTCATCAAGTTGTTAGCGCAGTACTCGTCATCGAGCGGGGAACGGATGGACACAAACTCCCCCTTCAAAGGTCGGTTTACTACATGTCCACTGTCCTCACACCATGCAAATCACGGTACCCGCATTACCAAAAGATTGCGTACGCGGTGTTTATGGCATCCCGGAAGCTACGACACTACTTTCAAGAGTGTTCTATAATAGTAGCCTCGGAAGTACCACTCAGCGATATTATCAACAACCGCGATGCAACGGGCCGGATAGCAAAATGGGTCGTAGAGCTCCTCCCGTTCGACATAACCTACAAACCACGGCGAGCCATTAAATCGCAAGTCCTAGCCGACTTCGTCGCCGAATGGACAGAGGCCGAACTCCCTAAAGAGTACGACACATATTCAAACTGGATCATGCATTTCGACGGCTCCAAAATGTTGGCCGGACTGGGGGCTGGCGTCATTTTGACGTCCCCTACAGGAGACACAGTCCAATATGTACTCCAAATTATGTACACGGACTCCAACAATGCAGCCGAATACGAGGCCCTTCTACATGGTCTCCGGATGGCAGTATCCATGGGCATTCAATGCCTGGAAGTACGCGGGGACTCAAACCTCGCATATCCCAAATAAATGGCGACTTCGACGCCAAAGACCCAAAAATGGCAGCTTATCGCAATGCGGTCCTAAAAATGTCAGTTCGGTTCGAGGGACTGGAGTTTCACCATATAACCCGAGAAAATAATCAGGAAGCGGACGTCCTGGCACGCATCGGAGCAAAACAAGATGCAGTCCCCCCCAACATCTTCTTAGAAAGATTATTCAAGCCATCTGTAGCATGGGAGGGGGAACCCTCGGATAACAGTCCGGACACAACCGCACAACCCGACGCCGAACAATCCGACATAATCGGAGGCCCTGCCACCGAAATCACACCTTCAGCCCACGAAATAATGGCGGTCATCGCCCCGTGGATAGAACCATTCCTAGCCTACCTTACTAGGCAGGAACTTCCAGAGGACCAAAACGAGGCACGCTGCATAGTGCGGCGATCTAAATCCTATAAAGTCCACGAGGGAGAGCTATATAAGAAAAGCACTACAGGAGTCCTTCAAAGATGTATCTCCGAAGAGGAAGGGCGGAGTCTGTTGGCTGAAATTCATGCCGGATTCGGTGGCCACCACACTGCAGCTCGGTCCCTTGTAAGCAAGGCTTTCCGTACGGGCTTTTATTGGCTGACGGCCCGAGCAGACGCTCATGACTTAGTCAAACGATGCGTCGGTTGCCAGCTCTTTGCAAACCAAAGCCATATGCCGCCCAACACCCTCCGAACTATCCCCATCACTTGGCCTTTTGCGGTCTGGGGGCTTGACATGGTGGGACCCCTTAAAGGTGGAACCCACAAGAAAAAATACTTATTAGTCATGGTGGATAAATTCACCAAATGGATAGAAGCCAAGCCTGTTAAGACGGCCGAATCCGGACCTGTGACAGACTTCATATCCGTGGTCGTACACCGTTACGACGTCCCTCGCAGCATCATCACCAATAACGGCACAAACTTCACCTCCGACGAAGTAAAGCTGTGGTGCAAAAACATGGGCATTAAGCTCGACTATGCTTCTGTCTATCACCCACAAACTAACGGTCAGGTCGAACGTGCAAATGGTCTCATCATGAGCGGCATTAAACCCAAACTAGTGCGATCCCTCAAGGAATCTAATACGCACTGGGTGGAGGAGCTCGACTCCGTACTCTGTTGGCTGTGAACCACGCCGAATCGTACCACCGGATTCACACCATTCTTTATGGTGTACGGCGCAGAGGCAGTTCTGCCCTGCGACATAATTCATGACTCACCTCGAGTGCGCATGTACGAAGAAAGAGAAGCCGAGCTTGATTGGCAGGACAACCTGGACGCCTTAGAGGAGGAGCGTGACGTGGCTAAAGCCCGTTCCGCATTTTATCAGCAGCAGGCCCGAAGATATCAAAGCAGAGAAGTACGGGCCAAAAATTACAACGTTGGCGAACTAGTTCTACGCCTGCCGGATAAGAAAAAGGACAAACTCAAGCCCAAATGGGAAGGTCCCTTCAAAATTGACCAAGTCCTGACTGGTGGAGCGTACCGCTTGCGAGATGCGTCGGATAACCGACTCGAGCTGAACCCATGGAACGCCGCACGTCTCCGAAGATTCTATGCCTAGCGCCGGACTCTGGGTTTGTCTCCTTCCTCTGTCCATTTCTATATTATTTTTTTCTGTTTTTATTTTGTCTCCTCCCACTCTTTCCTTTTATAGCCCTTAAAGGCTCATCATGTGACGCGCTACCCGCGCTCCTTAAACCTGGGGGCTTCTTTAACAGAAGCTTGTTTATATGGGTTTCACGCCCAACGCATGCGTCAGACTTCCGCATGCACCTTTTCTTCACCATTATATGCATCGATATGACTTAAGTTTTGGCCAAGCTGGGTTGCCTGGCTCCTGTGCTTACCCCTACGTTCCCGATTGTTCGGCTAGGCGGTAAAGGGAGCACCTCTGCGATTGCTACTGCCGGATAAGCCGGATGTGTACCTCAGACTGGGTGAAGGAGAAAGCTAGCGCTCTTAAGGGAATATTCGGTCGGTGAACTAAAGATGAACCTTTTTTACTTATACATGCCCCCAGATGTTTTCCTGCATTTGCAGTCCGGACGTGCACTTTAGGGCACGCCACCCCAGCGAAAGGAACCCTTAACGGAACTATTATCTCTGGAAGATGTTTCTTACTAACCATGTAATATAACATAACTAGTTGGGCACTTGTCTGATAAAGCACTAATGACCCCTACGCCTGGTCTCCATGCATACCTCGGTTCTTATATAACCGTTATGGTATTCGGACACACTCCGGACCGTCAGGTCCCGAGGTCGAAGCAAAAAGGTCGGCAACGACAAACGATCTACAATCCGCTAGAAGGCATTACACATGTCAATTATAAATTACATAGTCATCCTGACTGATTGTATTCCTCCTCTATACCATCTAACAGGCTGTCTAATTTACAGTCCTGCTGGGAATACTTTGCGGCCAATTCTACCTGGCCATACACTAAGCTCACAGGGATCTCCTTCCCGTCAGGCCCCACCGGTCCGACCTCGGCCATGTGATTGGGGTCAGACTTCGTAAAGCGGGTCTTCAACATGGCCCAGGCCTCCCAAGCGCCCTGCCGGCAGGCTGATATCTTCCACAACCGGAAGCGCCGCCGAGCTCCCTTCAACTTCTCCGCAAGTTCTCCAAGGCCCTCAGGTATGGAGTGGGCAGGCCACAAGGCTTGGGCAATACCTCGCATCGCCTGCCGAACTCGTTCGTGCAGTTGCGGGAGTTCGGGAAGAAGATCGCCCGTTGAACCGGGCATCTCCTCTGCAGGACGACCTGTCAGCATACCTACAGACATAACTCTGTTAGTCGTCTTCCTCGCCGAACTCCTTTTTCAAGAGTTCGCTTAAGCACTTACTAAAAATGCCGCGTCGAAGTCGCTGATTCTCCTTATTGGAGTCCGACAGCTGGCCACGAACATCTTTTAGTTCAACATCCAGCCTGGTGTTGGCATCCTAGAGATCATTCTTCTCCCGCCTCACCTTTGTTAGCACGCTTTCACCAGCCTTTAACCGGCGTAGAAGCTGTTGCCTGTCCGGATCGAGTCCGGCGCCATCTGCAATACCATTTGTCAGATTGGCACTTAAATCCGCACAATACTAAATATTCTGGTGTATTGTTTACCTGCAGGGGTCTCTTTAGACCCCCCCTGCTGCCGTTAGTGCGGCCTCTAGTTGGGCCTTGCACCTTTCCAGCTCCTGGGACAGCGCGGTGTTCTTCTCGGTAAGAAACTGCATGTTATATGATTCTCGAATCAGTTATTTCCAGTACTTCAAGTCTCGGGGGCTACTGTCATATCTATATTTACCAAAATTTTCTTACCCGTATGTCTTTTACATACTGCTCCGTGGCTCTGGCTAAACCATTTTGAGTGGCATGGAGGTACGCGTCTCCCGAATTGAAGGCATCTAAAGCCTCCTGGGAGAAACAAGCGTCGCGAAGGACTGTCCGGCGACGCCTGTGGTTCATGGCACTCTCCACCTCGAAATGGGTGGCAGACAGCCTGTCCGCATCCTCTGATGGAGTAGCGTCCGGTGCGTGCCTTGCGCGGGCCTCTGCTTCCGGGCCGGGCGTTGGAGTCCGGCTGGTGGAGGCGCGATTGGCAACCTCTCCGGATATAGTCCGGCGAGGTCTCTTCGTCCTGAAGATGGCACGAATGTTGATATACCCTGGAGGAGTAAAACACCAGGGAAAAAGAGAGGGTACGCCATACCTTTGCTCTAGCACCTCGGTCCGGACTACGTTCCTTTTTGCCCCACGGGGCCTTGCGGCCCCCCGCCGGCTAGCTGCAGCGGGGTCGGCTTCCCGCCTCGGGAATCTCCCCTACAAAGCATGGTTGCTATCAGAACAACCAAACCCGTGAAAACGGAACCCCTCTTAAGGGGGTAAAGCTCCGGTATTTGTCACCTGGGAGGCCGGGATTAACCCTGGGTAATCAGCTATAATAGCTACCAAGGTATTGTCCTTGCTTAGCTGATAATACACTCCGTCGATAAAACTCCACTGCTAAGTCCGGATCCTCTTTGGAGTCCGGATCAAGGGACCGTTCTGGGTCCTCTGGCTGTGGAGGACGGCTGTTTATGTTTTTACCTCCTGACGCAGGTCCTGCGTTGAAGTCGTTAGACTGCCTATTTAATCATGGGAATGTAAAATGAACAGGGAAGCACGACTGTCCGCTTACCCAATTCGGAGGATTATACATGGAAAATCCGCCCTGCGGGTCGACGCGGAGGAATTCCTCTTCTTCTCCCTTGTACAAAGAGGATAAGGTCTTCATTAGGGAAGCAGGCGAGTCCGGCCCTTTACGGCCGTGATAGGTGGCGTCATCTTCCCTGTTGAAATCCCACATGGGGTGGCTTCTGTATTGGAGCGGCTGCACCCCCCGCATAATGCATATGGCCATGACTTTAATCATGGTTAGTCCGGAATGAGCCAGTAGCTTAATCCGGCCCATTAAGTAAAGGACGTCTCTGTCATTCTCTCTCTGAGAGCTCCGAGGGCGCTAGCTCAGGCGTTTCTTCAGGGGAGCATTGTTGAACTCAGGGAGACTGGCCCGGATAGGGTCCGGTAGGGGGACGTCGTCTATGTAAAACCATTCTGAAGGCCAGTCCTCGGACGCCTTCTTCGGGGTTCCGGACGGGTATCCGGTCCCGGCGATGCGCCATACTTCGGCTCCGCCCACTTGATATATGGACCCCTCTTGGGAATGGGGCACCAGGCAGAATATCTTCTTCCACAGGGATGGAACAACTCTCCCAGTCTCCAAGGATAGGACTGGAAGGGCGAGAGGATGAGCTACGGTGACTGGCCATGTTGGAATGGATCTTTGCTGGAGACGCTCTGATGATTTCTCGCAGAAGGGAGAGGTGTGGTTTGGATCTGAATCCTCATCCTGTTAGATAGGCGGATCATTTATATGGCTAGGGGCTTGGATGTAAAACTGCCCCGGCTTTTCGCATTCGTTTGACACGTGGAAGGCGGCCATTATTGGGCGTGAAAGCCAGGAGCGCTGCATTATAAAAATTGGACGTTATACCCGCAGGTACACAAAGTTTGAAGGAGAACCCGCCTTGCAATGCCGAAGACAATCTGCGTGCCGGACTCATCGTCATTGAAGCCTGGTTCGGGGGCTACTGAGGGAGTCCTGGATTAGGGGGTGTTCGGATAGCCCGACTATACCTTCAGCCGGACTCCAGGACTATGAAGATACAAGATTGAAGACTTCGCCCCGTGTCCGGAGGGATCTTTCCTTGGCGTGGAAGGCAAGCTAGGTGTGCGGATATTCAAGATCTCCTACCGTTGTAACCGACTCTGTGTAACCCTAACCCTATCCGGTGTCTATATAAACCGGAGGGTTTTAGTTCGTAGGACAACCATCATCATACACAATCATACCATAGGCTAGCTTCTAGGGGTTAGCCTCCTTGATCTCGTGGTAGATCTACTCTTGTACTACCCATATCAGCAATATTAATCTAGCAGGAGTAGGGTTTTACCTCCATCGAGAGGGCCAGAACTTGGGTAAAATAAAGTGTCCCCTGTCTCCTGTTACCATCCGACCTTGACGCACAGTTCGGGACCCCCTACCCGAGATCCGCCGGTTTTGACACCGACAACCGTGTACCCGCGCGGGTGTGGGTGGGCACGAAGCGTGAGTACGTGCACGGTGCACCTATTCTCTTCTTGTATACGTACACCACCTATGTGGTGTTGTGTGAGAGAGATACAAACCTAGAGAGATATAGTGTGTAGGTTCTTGGGAGTTTTTCTTGGGGGGGGGGGGGGTCATTTAAAAATTTTAACATATGCAATGTGTGTCAAATAGAGTCCTAGATATAACATATATATAGAGGGGGTGATCCACGAGAAGAGAGTGGAGGTATCATCGGCTTGAGGTGTCCATAGAATCGAAGAGAGGGATGATGATGTGTGTGTGTGCGCGCGCGATCGATAAAGAGTGCCATCGAATTTGTGTGTGCCCACGTCAAAGATATAGAGTGGCTGGCCTACTGGACGTGAGATGGGACATGTGCAGTTTGTCTCTGTGGCATGGATACCTATCTGCAGCGCTCGACTATCGATGTGTGGTGGGGGAAGAGGGAAGCCCAATTAACAATAGAGGTACAATGGATGGTATATGTGTGGAGGAGGAGAGAGGCCTACCTCATGTATTAAGGAGATCGATCTGCCTCATGTATTAAGGGAGATCAATCGGCATCCATGCATATGTGCAGGAGATGAATAAGGTTGGGAGAGAGACAGAGCTAGAGTGTTGCTGTAAGTGCATCTAGTGCCACCCCTAGTTGGTTTTGGAGTATTGACGACAAATTTGGTTGAGGGACTAATGTGTTTGTGAGAATTGCAGGATAACACAGGTAGTGTCCCTCATTGATTCGGTTTGCCTACCGGAGATGACCCCTAAAAATGTATGAAGACATTGACGACAATGGTGGCACATGAAGATATTCATATTGAAGACTATGACATGAGAAGACATTTTGTGAAGACTATGGAGCGCAAAGACTTAGTTGTTTCGTTACTTCCTTTTCTTCTTTGTTGAGTCATAGGAACCACCGTACTGTTAAGTGGGGTCCAAGTGAACATAGTCAGAGTGACTGAAGTGATGTTCAACCCAAATCCTATGTCTTCGACCAAAGACAATGAGAGCAAATCTTATCCAGAGCTGGATAAGTCAGCTTTGCTTGTAGCCCAAGTAAACTTGCCGTGTGTCTATTTGAAATCTAAGCGTTGGAACATGTGTCAGTTCCTTAGTGACCCAGGGTCATTTCGGACATATCAGGTTGGGTTCCCCAGTGACTATAAATAGCCCACCCCCTACACCATAAATTGGTGGCTGCTCAGAGTTAGTGCACGGCTTTTGTCGTTTGAGAGCAACCCACCTCGAAGCTTTTAAGAGAGAGAAATCCTTGCGAGGACAAAGCCCAAACACCCAGAGCCAAAGAGTGTTAGGCATCACTGAAGTCTTTCTGTCTGTGTGACCTGAAGACTTATTACACTTGAGGACTGTGAATCCTCCAGCCGGTTAGGCGTCGCGTTCTGATCATCCAAGAGTCATTGTGGATCGCCGGTGAACGAAGTCTGTGAAGGTTCGGAAGTCTACCTTGAAGACTTACCAGAGTGATTGGGCGAGGATTGTGTGTCCTTAGCTCAAGGGGAATAAGGTGAAGACGCGGTCTTCTGAGTTGAATCTCAGCCTCCCTAACCAGATGTACAGTTGTCACAACAACTGGAACTGGTTCAACAAATCCTGTGTCTTCAACAAGTGACTGGTTATATCCTCTCCTTCTCATTACTTAGTGTTTGTCTTCGTGAAGTCATTGCCTGCTTGCCATACCTATTTGACTTCATTGCTTGACTACTTTTGTTGTTTGGCTTCATACTATCTTCCATCCTGATCTTTACTACCTAGCTGCTATTAGTCCATGTGATATCACTTCATTACATATTTGATTATGGCTTGCTTAGTGTAGTCTACCTTCCGCTGCATATCAATAGGTTCATTTCTACTGTTTGTCTTCGAAACTTCCATGTCTTAAAGACTTCCATAAAAATTGCCTATTCACCCCCCTCTAGTCGATAACTAGCACTTTCAATTAGTATCAGAGCAAGGTACTCCCTTGTTCTGTGTGATTCGGTTTAACCACCTGGTGTTTTCGCTATGTCGACTGCAGGGATAATCAAAGTCTTCGCTGCTTGCCCCGTGTTCGATGGAACTGAATATCCCTACTGGAAGAATAAGATGTGCATGCATCTTGAAGCCATTGATGTCGACCTCTGGTATGTCGTCAAGAATGGCGTTCCCAAGACTGGTGAAGGTGTCACCCCTGCTGATGTCAAGAAGTTCATTCAACTGGACTCTACTGCCAAGAACATCATCTGTGGTCATCTGACCAAAGGACAGTATGGCTGTGTGAGTGCTCTGGAGACGTCAAAGCTAGTCTGGGACTGGCTATCCAAGGTCAACGAAGGCGTCTCAACTCAGAGAGATCAAAGGATCAGTGTTCTTCGCAACCTCTTCAACTGCTTCAAGAGAAACGACAATGAGAATGTCCAGCTCACGTTTGATCGCCTCACTGACATCACAAATGAGCTTCGTGCTCTTGGCGCCACTGAGATTACCAGGCATGAAATCGTCAAGACATTACTGAGATCACTTGACAGCTCTTTTGACACCCTTGCCCTCATGATACAAGAACGTCCTGACTTCAAGACACTCGATCCGTCTGATATACTTGAGAGGCTCAACACACATGAGTTCCAGCTTTCTGAGAAAAGAGATATCTATGGTCCCAACTATAGCCGAACTCGCGCTTTGAAGGCAAAAGTTGTTTCCTCATCTGAAGAAGAATCTGACTACAGTTCTGATGATCCTGAAGACATTGGAAAGGAACTTGCTATGCTTGTGAAGAAGTTCCATAAGTTCACCAAGAAGAAGGGCTTCAGAAAGTCGTCACGATCCAGCTCAAGAAATGACGAAGCTTCCATTCCTAACTACAAGAAGAGAACATGTCACAAGTGCAAGAAACCTGGACACTACATCTCTGAGTGTCCACTATGGGATAATGAGAAGAAGAAGAAGAGCAAGGAATATATTCTGATGACAAGAAGAAGAAGAAATCTTCAAAGTCTTCTTCCAAGTCCTCATCAAAGTCTTCATCTCATAAGAAGAACTCATCTGGCAAGGCTCGTGCTTTTGTTGGGAAGGAAATGGATTCAGAGGAGGAGTCTGCTTCTGAGGAGGCGGAGGTGGAGTCTGAGGAGGAGTCCGATCCTGGTGTTGCAAGTCTGGCTCTAGCCACTGCCTATGTTGCCAAGTCCATCTTCAACACTGAAGACAATGACTTCCACACCAACACTGAAGCTGATGACAAGGACGACCCTACTCCCACCTACTGCTTCATGGCACGTGGTGCCAAGGTAAAATCACGCGATGCTTACTTCCAAACATCCAGTGAAGATGACTCTGATTGTGAATCCAAGCCCAGCTACAAAACACTTGCTAAAATTGCAACTGAACAACAAAAGGCTATGGAACATACTCAAAAACTGTTAGACAAAAGCGATGACCTGTTGGACGTGGAAATGACTCGTTCACAGTCCTTAGTTGAAGACATAAAAAATCTTCATACTAAGTACCAAGAACTTGAAAGTCGTCATGAAACGCTCTCAACCACTCATGAAAATCTCTCCTACGATTATCTTCAAAGGAAGCAAGAGCTTGAGAAATTGAGAGCGGCTCATGAAGATCTTCAAAAAGAGAATGAGTCACTTCGCGCCCAACAGATCAGTCCCGCTCAGGATGGATTTGAACCACCATGTCTAAAATGCCTTGAGCGTGATAACGCTACCTCTGTTGCTGGATGTTCCACTACTTCTACTATTGCAATATCTTCAACTACTGATGCGGTAACTAACCCCTCTACGGAGGATACCACTACTATTGCTGATAAAAATGCTAGGTTGAAGACATTACTTGAAACAGGGATGTATAAAAGCCTGAAAGGGCATCAGACACTTTGCGATGTCCTCAAAAAGCAGATTCTGAACCGAAACCCTAGGAAAGAGGGTGTTGGGTTCAAAAGGAAAATGAATGTTGATGGCTCTTACTGGAAGCCTGAGCAGTATCCCAAAACCACATGGGTTGCTGCAAAGGGACCTTCAGTGGATCCATCCACCTTATCTGGCTTTACCTGTGCTAACCCTGTTGTCATTGATGAATCCTTTAATGCAAACTATAAACTGTTCAAGAATCAGAATGGTGAAGTGTTTGCCAGATATATTGGTACTAACTGCAGGAATGGGCCACCTATGAAGAAGATCTGGGTTCCCAAAAGCTGTCTTGAGAAGCTTACAGTGAATGTCATCATGACACCACCTGGGAAGAAGACAAACCCCAGACCTAAGGCTTCATATGGTCCAAAGGCTTCATACAGACAGAGGACTCACCTGAGTCACCCTAACGCCAATGTTTTGCTGGGAAACCGTACTCAGACTTATGAATATGAGTGTGTGTCTGCAAACCGCTATGTTCATAAAACTAAGAACTTTTCTGCTTATTCATACGAGTATCATTCATCTCCTGCAAGGCTATTTGCTAGGGCTCCAAAGCCGAAGTTCTCAGATGCTGCACTTAGACTCATTGCTTCTAAGCCACCCCTGAAGATGTGGGTGGTTAAGAAGAATTAACTTTCTTTTGCAGGGAAAGGTCTCCAGCCGAAAATCAAAGGCGTCTGATGCTATTGCTGGGGACCTAAAACATCTTGTAGGGCGCAAGATCAAATGCCCAAATGGTCTCACTATGTATTTTGTTCCTGAATCACTTGCCATTCCTCCCATCAGTCCTAATCTTGATCTGAGCTTCCATAATCCTCTTGCCCGTCAAATGTTTATGCTTCACAATACTCTTGGTGAAGCCTATCCCCCTAACTGTAATGCAGAGTATGACACCTCGTGCTTCAGAATGGATTATGGACAGCGGATGCACTAATCATATGACTGGTGATCGAAGTCTTCTCATGGACTCAACTCTACGTCCATCTGATAAAAGTCACATCACGTTTGCTGACACTGGTAAAAGCAAGGTATTGGATCTAGGTAGAGTTGCAATCTCAAGGGATCAGCACATGGATAAAGTGATGCTTGTTGAATCCCTTGGTTTCAACTTAATGTCTGTCTCGATGCTTTGTGACTTCAACATGATTGTGCTATTCGGAAAATATCGTTGCCTTGTACTAATGGAATCTGACAAGTCTCTAGTCTTTGAAGGGTATCGGAAAGATGATCTGTACATGGTAGATTTCTCAGCAGGACCACAGCTTGCCGTATGCCTTCTCACAAAAGCTTCAGAATGCTGGATATGGCATCGAAGGCTGGGACATGCTGGCATGCGGAACTTACACACTCTCGCCAAGAAGAAGCATGTCATAGGCATCAAGGACGTCAAGTTCAAGAAGGATCATCTGTGCGGTGCCTGCAAAGCTGGAAAGATGACAAGGGCCAAGCATCCTTCGAAGACAATCATGATTACTTCTCAACCCTTTGAGCTGCTACTCATGGACTTATTCGGTCCTACTCACTACTCCACCCTCACAACAACTACCTGTCTCTATGGCTTCGTCATTGTTGATGATTACTCAAGATACACATGGGTGCACATAATTCTCTTCAAGACCGAAGTGCAAGATGTCATCAGACGCTTCGCCAACCAAGCCATGAACAATTATGGCGTCAAGATTAAGCATATCAGAAGTGACAACGGCACTGAGTTCAAGAACACCAGACTTGATCTTTATCTGGATACAATGGGAATCACTCATGAGTTCTCTGCTCCTTACACACCTCAACACACTGGCATCGTAGAGCGCAAGAACAGAACCCTCATTGAGATGGCTCGGACGATGCTCGACGAATATAAGACACCAAGAAAGTTCTGGCCTGAAGCTATTGATACAGCATGCCACGTCACAAACCGTGTTTACATCCATAAGCTTCTGAACAAAACATCCTATGAGCTCCTCACTGGCAAGAAGCCAAATGTCAGCTACTTCAGAGTATTTGGAGCAAGGTGCTGGATCAAGGATCCCCATCACAAGTCAAAATTTGCACCAAAATCTCACGAAGGCTTCATGCTCGGTTACGGAAAGGATTCGCACTCTTACAGAGTCTTCAACCTCTATCTCTATAAAATCGTCGAAACTGTAGATGTGCGGTTTGATGAAACCAATGGTTCACAAAGAGAGCTCCTGCCAAGTACTCTTGAAGAAGCTCCACCCAGCGAGTCTATCAAGCTAATGGGAACTGGTGAAATCATGCCTACTGAAGCACAGCCTGAAGAGGAACTTATCATTTCTGCACCCAACCAACCTGAAGACAATGCTCAGCCTGAAGACAATCCTTCCAATGATGACAATGATGAGCAAGAGCAAAGTCTTCGCCCAGTTCATCCTCGTGTTGCAAATGAAGTACAGATTGAGAAGATAATTAATAGCATCAATGCACCTGGTCCACTTACTCGCTCAAGAGCAACGCAGTTAGCAAATTTCTGTGGGCACTTTTCTTTTGTGTCAATATTAGAACCCAAGAAAGTTGCTGAAGCCTTTATGGAACCTGAATGGATTCAAGCAATGCAAGAAGAGCTTCAACAGTTCAAGCTGAACAATGTTTGGGAACTTGTCAAGCGTCCTGACCCTCGCAAGCATAACATTATTGGCACAAAATGGATATATCGCAACAAGCAAGATGAGCATGGCCAAGTTGTCAGAAACAAAGCACGTCTTGTTGCACAAGGATATACTTAGGTTGAAGGGATTGACTTCGATTAAACATTTGCTCCTGTGGCTAGGCTTGAAGCTATTCGCATATTGCTAGCCTATGCTAACCACAACAACATCTTGCTATATCACATGGATGTGAAGAGTGCATTTCTCAACGGCAAGATTGAAGAAGAAGTATACGTCGCACAACCACCTGGCTTTGAAGATCCAAAACATCCTGATATGGTGTACAAACTAAACAAAGCATTGTATGGCCTCAAACAAGCTCCTCGCGCTTGGTATGATACGATCAAAGACTTCCTGAAGAGCAAAGGCTTCAAACCTGGATCCCTCGATCCCACACTCTTCATGAAGACATATGATGGTGAACTGTTTGTGAGCCAAATATATGTGGATGACATTATCTTCGGCTGCACCAACCAGAAGTATAGTGATGAGTTTGGATACATGATGCAAGCACAATATCAGATGTCCATGATGGGTGAGCTGAAGTTCTTCCTTGGTCTTCAAATTCGTCAGCAAAGGAATGGCATCTTCATATCTCAAGAGAAATACCTCAAAGACTGCCTAAAGAAGTTTGGGATGCAAGATTGCAAAGGTTACATGACGCCAATGCTAGCCAAACATCATCTGGGTCCCGACGAAAATGGTAAAGAGTTCGATCAACAGGTATACCGCTCCATGATTGGTTCTTTACTTTAGCTATGTGCATCTAGGCCAGATATTATGCTTAGTGTTTGCATGTGTGCTCTATTCCAAGCGGCACCAAAGGAATCGCATCACTTAGCTGTGAAGCGAATTCTTCGATATTTGGCTCACACCCCAACACTAGGATTATGGTATCCAAAGGGCTCAGAGTTTGATCTGGTTGGATTTTCGGATGCTGATTATGCTGGTGACAAGGTGGATCGCAAGTCTACATCAGGCACATGTCACTTTCTGGGACGATCACTTGTGTGTTGGTCTTCAAAGAAGCAGAACTGTGTGTCACTCTCAACTGCTGAATCTGAATACATTGCTGCTGGATCTTGCTGTGCTCAGCTTCTATGGATGAAGCAAACTCTCCAGGACTATGGCATCAATCTGAAACAAGTACCTCTCTTCTGCGACAACGAAAGCGCCATCAAGATGGCCAACAACCCAGTCCAGCACTCGAAGACAAAGCACATTGAAATTCGTCATCACTTTCTCAGAGATCATGTCCTGAAGAAAGATATTGATATCATTCACGTCAACACTGAAGAGAAATTGGCAGATATCTTCACAAAGCCCTTGGACGAGAAATGGTTTTGCAAGTTACAGTGTGAGCTAAATATCTTGGAATCCTCAAATGTCCTGTGATCAGGCACACATCCTAACACTTATGCATTCTGATGACTTAGATGTGCAACACACGAAGTAAAGTATATCTTCAATCAATGAAGACTTACATTCTGAGTGTGAATACATTAACGTGGAATTTGACTTCGGAGCGCCACGATAATTGTGCGCCGTGTCTAGGTCTAATACTTCCTATACGGTGGGTAACGCCACCACCAAACTTTTCTGTTTGAAGTGTTTCACTCATGGCGTTGCATTTGAATGTGTTCGCATTTGGTTTGTCTTCAAATTCAATTTATCTTCATCTTCACTACATTGATTTGATTGTTGTTTGATATATATATACTAGTGTTCTGTCCTCTACAGCATTCACTTATAGCTATGTTTTCTTGTTGAATCTTTTGAACTAAGTGAATGTGATCGGACCCAAATCTGTCTGTGCTTTCTATCTCAAACTCTATCTGTCTAAATCATATGCATTCTATTGAAACTGTCGAATGTCTTCTCTGCGCCCTTGTCAGCAGAAGATACAGAGACAAACTTTAAGTATGTTTTAAATGATTCATCCTTATTGCCTAAAATCCGGAGAAGCCGGAACGTCTATCCGACAAACTTGGCGGGCGTGGGAACGTGGGACAACTCTAAGTATGTTGCATGCTTGCCACATGCCCGTCAGATGTGAACCGCCAGGGGAACCTGCGTAATTGCGCTGTGCCGCCCACTTCCTTATAAATACCTGTCCCCTGCGGTAAAGAAAAACTTCTTCCACCTCTCCACCTCGTCAAAACCCTAGCGCCACCGCTAGCTCTCGACGACGCCGGCGACGAAGCGCTTAGCTGTCGCGACTTCTCCGATGCCGTCCTCACGCCGGCCGCGTACTTCGTCCTCTCCGCCGCCGCCGTAGGTGTCCTCCGTTGCCAAGTTACGGCACGATGGATTGAACTGCTCGGTCTCCTACTCTTCCCATCTAGCAGTTCTTCGTGTGGTAAATAAAACTCTCTTTTTACCATCTTTTTAATCTTCAAGATTCATCCTGTCTACCAAAATAGGTTTCTGCCTATACAAGTTAGATCTATTCTTTCTGCATCTCATACTGCCTAGCATATTCACTTAAGCTTCATATCAAGTTAAATTCCTCACTTGTACTTATTCGCGGATTTGTACAAATTTGGAACCAACTCTCAACATATAAGTGAATGTCTTCGCATCATGAGGTCAATGTCTTCAAACTAATTTATCTTCAAAATCTTCTGAGAATGCATATGACATCTTCCCCTTCCCTCGCATATCTAATGCTATCATAGGTACATGTCCGTGGGAGAATCCCTTGGTTCTCATAGGCTGCATTCGTTTGCAGAATTTTTACAGCATCACATTAATTCTCTCGAAGCCAATTCCTATTTGTCCAGCAAGCGGAAGCCTTTGAAGCCTTTGAACGTATTGAAACCTTTCCGTTTGAAGTTCATGGCTGCAGAGAAATCAGTCAGAAAGGGTGGCAGACAGCGTCGAGGAGGAACATCAAGAGACTTGCCTGATGACCTCTCGGAGCTTTACAAGACAGATCCTGAGGAGGATTACAATCAGCGCAAGACCGAATCCAATGGATTCGAAGATATTGGGCTGAACAATGGTTCAAGTACAACTTCGTCACCCAGGAATATGCAGAGAAAAATGCCATCAAGCGACCATGGGGAGATATTTTATATAAGGTCTTCTGCCTAGATCCAGAGCTGATGCCATTGCGCAAGGCTTCTATCCTTGCATGGTCCATGGACCTCAGCCTGAAAATGCCGACCCATCATCATTGCTCTGGTGTCGTGACGATAATCTCTTTAAGCGCAACTTCCAGTTCGCCAAGGCCTCAGCAAAGAAGAATAAAGATTCTTTGGGGTTAGACTTCAACTCTGGTCCTCCTGCTCCCCGTGTTGATGGCTCACGTGATGCAGAACCAAATGTCATCGGTCCCTTCTACAACCTTGATGGCCTCATCGCTCACATCACAGTTCAAGGTGCCAAAGTGGACCACTCTAATGACGATGCTGACTCTGATGAAGCCCCTACTCCCGCTCCAAAGCCGCAGAAGCCAAAGAAGGCTAAGGCTTCAAGATCAGCTATGCCTCCAAAAGCTTCACATGCGAAGCCACTGGCCACTACACCTCCTGAAGACAGTGTGCAGTCTGAAGATTTGTCACGTATCTCCAAGAAGACGGAGAAGAAGAAGAAACTTGTCAAGCATACTGATCAGGCACTGACCCCTGCTGCCATTCTACGTGAAGAGCACATTGATCTGTCTAGTGATGAAGATCTTGCAGATGATGCCCTTGAACAACTGATCAAGAGAAAGGAAGAGGCAGCAATCTTCAATGATTTGCCTCTCTTTGATGTGGCAATCATCCACAACTTCATTGATGAGTGGTTTGACTCCCCAAATCTCAGCTTTGACGATTTGCAACTTCCCATTGGTCTCAGCGTCTCCTTCAATGGAGCCATTGCTTCAGAGCTAGCTCTCGCGCAGCGCATCGTTGAGATGAAGCACAAGATCGACCATGAGAAAGCCCAATTCAAGAAGCATGTGGCTAAGCTTAGCGTGCAAGATGTCAAAAACTTCAAGATCATGCTACACGAGCTTAAGGAAGCCTTTCTCAAAAAGAGGGAAGAAGCCAAAGGATCCCGTGAGCGGATGAAGAGCCTGGCTGACAAATGTGTGGAAGCCTACAATGAGGCTGAGAAGCGCAAGGCACTTGGTCGTCCTGGCATTGACCCAAGAATGGCTGCAAAGAAGAAGAAGAAGCCATCGACTGACCAAACTGCTCCTACAAGGCAGGAAGAGCCGCGCATTGTCTTCCCAACCAGCATGACCGGCTCGAAGCCAAAGGTCATATCAACCGCTTCTGAGCTGAAGAACACGAGAACTGCCGAGGCTGAAGCTAGGAAAATGAAAAATCCTGAAGCCTCTGATGCTGCTCCCTCCAAGAAGAAGCGCAGAACCAAGAAGGATAGGGCTGCTCCCTCAGAGCCCTTGGTTGTTGAACCTATTTCAATGGTTCCTCCCACATCTGAACATCAAGATCAAAGGATGATAGTTCATGAGCCTGCTTCCACAGAGGCTCATGAAGCTGAAGACATTCCAGCAGTTGACCCCACCGCTGCTGAAGACATTGGTCACCACAACAATGTTGAAAATGATGTAGTGCTTCCTCAGATCGAACACAACCTGGTATCATCGCCTGTTCTCACGAATAGCGAACTCATCAGCATTGGCCGTCCTCTGACGCCAATTGCTCAGGATGCTTCGTGGGCTGATCACCCACAACAACAAGAAACCCCAAGTACTCCCCAACACCAACAAGTCACACCACCTGTGCAAGCAGAAGATGATGACTTTGAGGCCCAGCCAACTCCATCTCCAAAGGCATCGCCAGCGTTACGCAGGCTTCGCAAAGGACCAAGGCCTCAAGTCACCTTCTCGAGCGTTCCAGAAGGAGAAGTGCCCCAACAATCTGTTGCACGTCAAGTGTTTCCAGATGCCACTCCCAACATGAATGTCTCTGAGTTTGAAGCCAAAGGTGCTGAAGACATTCCGGCTGCATCAGCCGATGAAAGACAAGAAGAAGATCGTGTCCCAACTCCCCCCATTACTGAAGAAGTGGTTCCTAAAGTGAACCTTCCAGTGCCTGACCCTGCAGCTCATCAAGTGGAGGTTGAAAATATTGCGGCTGCCACCACCAACACCAATGAAGCCAATGACGTGGTCATGGCTAAAGAAAATGTGGAGCCTGCGCCAACCAATGTGCCAGAAGCTAATGATGCAACTGCACCTG
Organism: Aegilops umbellulata; assembly: GCA_032464435.1. Classification (NCBI taxonomy): domain Eukaryota; kingdom Viridiplantae; phylum Streptophyta; class Magnoliopsida; order Poales; family Poaceae; genus Aegilops; species Aegilops umbellulata. The sequence continues at coordinate 148,785,778 of CP136058.1, read as the reverse complement.
AAGCCTCTGTTGTGCAGCCTGAAGCCAATGTTGACGCCACTGCTCCTGTTCCACCACAAAGGCCACACACAATCGAGCAAGCATTCAACTATGGCCAACTAATCACTGTCAAATGGCCTGCTCTGACTCCTCCGCCTGCCGCTGCTGGTCCTCAGTTTGATTATCATTTTGAGCACATGCCACGGGTTCAGAAGCCAAAGCCAAGGTTGCCCAGGTTTCCAGGTACTGCATCAGCACTAGGATCTTTCAATATCAATGGCTTCAAGGCAAACAATACCTTCTTTGACAGAGCCAAGAACCCTTACTCAAGAGCAAGAATATCTTCTGATCGGTTCTGGAGCTATCAGCAGCGAAGCTATTACTCATGCATTCTGTACAATCAAGGTTGCATTTCCCCACATATGCGTCTTGATGCTGAAGCCATCACTGGTCTGCCCTGTCTGGAAGAGGCTCTGGACTGCTTCAGAGAGTCTGGCCTACTGCAGTTTGTCACCGATAAGGAGCACTAGACTGAAGAGTTACTGCTCCAATTCTATGTCACTCTCCATATTCGTGTCTACTACAAGGATAGAAAGACATGGGTTCTTGAGTGGATGATAGGCAATGTTCATCATGAAGCCAAAGCCATTGATGTAATCGAGCTTACTGGCCTGCCCTCTGCAGATGATCTTTATGAACCTGGCTGTCAACTTCACAATGATGCGATGGAGAGCATCTTCCACAAGCCTGAGCCAAATATGAGTCAGATGCTCAGCATGATGAAGCCATTGCCTCCAGATGCTGAATATCCAAAGGCGTTATTTGTTGAAGACCTTGAGTATCTGCCCCGCACCATCTATCACATAGTCAGGAGAAATCTTTGGCCTATCAAAGGACACTCTCCTAATGCCAAGCTGGAAGGCGCAATGAAGACTCTGGTTTTCCATATTCTTCATGGAAAACGCTTCAATGCACAAGATTTCTTTATCCTCCAACTTGCTGCATCAGGATCTGACATGGTCTGAAGTTCTATGCTCCCTGGATCATCCGACTGATCAAGCTTCACTCTGCCTTCAACTATCAACCCTCTGCATGCAATCATATCATATTTATGCCAGATGTTGATTTGTCTATTGAAGCCATATACCCAGAGACTGCAAAGGAGCCTCTTAGTCTTCAGAATGCTGACCATCTACCCAAAACGATGAAGGAATTCAAGCTGTTGCTCGTGTCTATCCATTGGCTGGGATTACTCGTATGCCTCATCGTGCGCAAACAGAAGCCACTGAGAGCACGATTGCCCAAAGGCTTAAGAAGCGCTCCCGCATTCTCAATGACCGAGAGCTTCTGGTTGCCCTTCATCAGAAACAAGATAAGCATCATGACTGGCTGAAGTGCCAAATGCAAAGCCTCTTGGTGGACGTCAATCGCATTCGCAATCTTGCCACCAAGAATGCCTTTGTCACGCATGAAACATGTCGGCGATCATGGAAGAGTTTGACACTGCTCAGTGTTGAAGCGGATCTTCAAGACGATGGCTTCACTGAAAAATTCAAGTTTGACTCCACTCCTCCACGGAATGCTGTCCTTCATCGAACTCCATCTCTTGAAGACTCTGAATACTCCTCTTCTGCTGCAACTGTGAATGCCAAAGTGATCAATGAAGAAGACGATGCTACTTCACCGACACCTTCTGCAAGAATCGACATTGCACCAAGCTCGTCTGCACCACCAAACGACAACACCAACCCTGCTGCTTCGACTACTCCTCAGGGGGACCAGTAGATGCTCTATGTCTTCAAACCTTTTTGGTCATTACTGACAAAAGGGGGAGAAGCATATGAGTTTGATAGTCTTCAAGCGGGTTCATATGGGCGGTTGCTTTATATTTTGCCTAGTGTTTACAAATCGCGTTTTGATACTTTTGGTTCTTTGAGTTGTAACACTTAAACTTGATGGTCGTTTGCTACTTATTTGCTATTCTGTGATGCGATGATAAACTCTGCATGTGCGATGATAACTTCCGCACTTAGGTCATTCTGCAGACGTCCATTTTTCATTATGCATGTCATTATATTCGTTATATCCTATCATGCATGATGAATTGTCGTCATAAGTTGAAGAGGATCTCCACAAGTACAACCTGCCATGTGCATTTGCATTCCAAAAGCAAATTACTTATATGCACATCTTCAGGGGGAGCCTTTGAAACTTATGACGACAATCCTCTATCCTTTACAATTTCACATACTTTATCCCCGTTGAAACTTCAACCAGTTTGTCATCAATCACCAAAAAGGGGGAGATTGTAAGTGCATCTAGTGCCAATCCTAGTTGGTTTTGGAGTATTGACGACAAATTTGGTCGAGGGACTAATGTGTTTGTGAGAATTGCAGGATAACACAGGTAGTGTTCCTCATTGATTCGGTTTACCTACCGGAGATGACCCCTAAAAATGTATGAAGACATTGACGACAATGGTGGCACATGAAGATATTCATATTGAAGACTATGACATGAGAAGACATTTTGTGAAGACTATGGAGCGCGAAGACTTAGTTGTTTCGTTACTTCCTTTTCTTCTTTGTTGAGTCATAGGAACCACCGTACTATTAAGTGGGGTCCAAGTGAACATAGTCAGAGTGACTGAAGTGATGCTCAACCCAAATCCTATGTCTTCGAGCGAAGACAATGAGAGCAAATCTTATCCAGAGCTGGATAAGTCAGCTTTGCTTGTAGCCCAAGTAAAGTTGCCGTGTGTGTGTTTGAAATCTGAGCGTTGGAACACGTGTGAGTTCCTTAGTGACCCAGGGTCATTTCGGACATATCAGGTCGGGTTGCCCAGTGGCTATAAATAGCCCACCCCCTACACCATAAATTGGTGGTTGCTCAGAGTTAGTGCACGGCTTTTGTCGTTTGAGAGCAACCCACCTCGAAGCTTTTGAGAGAGAGAAATCCTTGCGAGGACAAAGCCCAAATACCCAGAGCCAAAGAGTGTTTGGCATCACTGAAGTCTTTCTGTCTGTGTGACCTGAAGACTTATTACACTTGAGGACTGTGAATCCTCCAGCCGGTTAGGCGTCGCGTTCTGAGCATCCAAGAGTCATTGTGGATCGCCGGTGAACGAAGTCTGTGAAGGTTCGGAAGTCTACCTTGAAGACTTACCAGAGTGATTGGGCGAGGACTGTGTGTCCTTAGCCCAAGGGGAATAAGGTGAAGACGCGGTCTTCTGAGTTGAATCTCAGCCTCCCTACCAGATGTACAGTTGTCATAGCAACTGGAACTGGTCCAACAAATCATGTGTCTTCAACAAGTGACTGGTTCTATCCTCTCCTTCTCATTACTTAGTGTTTGTCTTCATGAAGTCATTGCCTGCTTGCCATACCTGTTTGACTTCATTGCTTGACTACTATTGTTGTTTGGCTTCATACTATCTTCCATCCTGATCTTTACTACCTAGCTGCTATTAGTCCCTGTGATATCACTTCATTACATATTTGACTGTGGCTTGCTTAGTGTAGTCTACCTTCCGCTGCATATCAATAGGTTCATTTCTACTGTTTGTCTTCGAAACTTCCATGTCTTGAAGACTTTCATAAAAATCGCCTATTCACCCCCCTCTAGTCGATAACTAGCACTTTCAGTTGGAGGGGGTGGCAGTGGATTGCTTCTAACAAATGGTGGGATAGGCTTGCTAGACAAACGGAGGGCACGCCCGCAATATCAATAAGAGAGGAGATGGCTGCTTGTTGTCTGTGCACGTGCGTGTGAGAGACGGGTCAGGAAACTTTGATGGTTGAAGTTGGCAACAATCATGATTGTAGATTCTTATTGAAATAGAGAAACGAATTCAAATTTAGTTCGAATTGCAGCAGTAGTATAGACATTTGGAATGCACTAAAATATTGGTATGAGTAGGTTACATACATTATACAGCAAGCGAAAAAAAATTAATCGGACATAACATGGATTCATACTCCCTCCTTCCATCTATATAGGGTGTAATGAGATTTTTAAGACCGCCTTTGACTATTGACAAGATTAATAGTACATGACATGCACAATGTGAAAATTATATCATTGAAAGAACCTTTCACAGATGAATTTAACGGTGTACTTTGTGTAAGTTGCATGTCATATATCATTGCTCTAATATTTGGTCAAAGTTAGCATCAAAAAACGCATTAGGTCCTATATAGATGGAAGGAGGGAGTAGCTTTGAATAGCATTTGTATAGTAAAACGGGGCAAGACTCCCTCTTTGTGTGGTGTGAATAGTTTTATTTTTTTCGTTTTCTTTTTGGTTGAGGGAAGTGCGAATTGATTTGGTACATACAAGTACAATATTACGACACGTCAGGCTTGTCCCTAAAATTCAACCCGCATCTTGTTATATCCCGAAAATTCAGATATCGTGCTCCCAAAACTGGCGCCTTCACAACCCACGCCTTGCTATCCCGAAATTACAACGCGCCCGAAAACTCCCTCCAGCTGCCAAATCCCGACACGCGAAATCCCCCTTCTAACCCTGAGCGGAAAGGGCCGCTAGTTCAAATCGGTGGGGTTACTTTTGTAACACACCCTACATTTTGGACAAGCGCGTTCCTAAGTCATGCTTCACCCCCTCCCATCGCCCCCTTTTCGCCATTCGAAATCCCAGGCCGCCATAACCTCTCCGCTCCAGCCGCGAAACCCCACCCTCCTCCATCCGCCACGTCACCACTGCCCAGCCGGAGCCTCTTCCCTGACGATGTCGTCCACTGCAACAGCTCGACGTCCCTCGTCCACCTCCCAGGATGAGGATCCGTCGTCCATCTCGCTGTCCCGCCGGTTCAGCCGCCCCGTCCTCCACCTCCAAGGAGCTGCTCCGATGATCGCCTCGTCTATCGCGGCTGCTCCATCCCCACAGCGCCGCCTTAACCTGCTCCAGTGGAACCGCAACATCCTCAACGACTCCTCGGATGAAGCCGAGGCCTACTCGGCGCCACCAAAGAGGTTGTACACTCATCGCATCGCACCTTCTCCTTAACTCGACCTCCCGGCACCGACGGTGCTCCATACTGCACCCCCATGGAGCGGCTACCTTGAAGCCGGCGCCGCGGGCGACATCTCCATGGCGGCTCTCCTCCAGTGCGAGGCCCCTTCAGCGGTGGCGTCCGTACCAGCCAGATCTGCTGTTGCTGCTCTGGCTCTTGCTCGATTGCTCGCTCGCCCAGCTGCTGCTGCTGCTCTCCCCCTCGCTCGTGCTGCTGCTCTGCTCTGATTAAGACACACTTCAGTTGACTGAATCGACTTTTGGGTCAGTCGATTTTCAGGGGTTGGGGGGCTCGCCGGAGTTAAGGAAGAACCACCCGCAGCGGGGACGGGGGCTCGCCCGAGAGGTACCCCACTATCTATCTTAGGGTTCACGGTGGGGGGCGGGGGTCCTAGAGGGATGGCCGGGGCGGCGGTGGCGAGTTGTTTCGAGGCGGCGAGGCGGCGCTGGGGTTAGCGGTTCAGCCGGTGGTGGCTGGTGGCTCAGGGGGGTGCAGGCTGAAGATGAACTGCAGGCCCTCCCTAAACTACATGTCAAGTGCCTCTCTGCTACCATTGCGTTTAGTTTCGACAGCAGCATTCAGATTCCACAGTAAATTTCAGTTTTGACAGTTAAGTTCAGAGTCAACAGTTTTTACCTCATCTGTTGTAGTCAGGTGGTTTTTGGTGATGTTAATTTTACATCCATTTTACATCATCTATTGGAGATGCTATTGGAATCCCACTTGAGATTGACGATGTCTATCTTGTGCTGCTTCAGCCTTGACGTCTTATGGCTCACCGAAGCTGCTCCAACGGCAGAACGATCCATCACAACAGAGCAGTGCCCTGGATGCCGTCTATAGATTCCTCAGATCTTCCTCCACACCTCCGACAGCCACCTCTGCCTCAACTGCTTCAGCGACCAACCCAATGATGCTGAGGTCGACATGGCTACGGCAAAGAGGTTGTACACTTGTTGCATCACTTATTACTATACATTCACGTCGATCCATTAGGGCTATTTTGGTTCAACAGAAAAACATTGATCCACTGGTTGTTACCATCACTCTAAATTTCTGCATGCTCTCCTTACATAATCTCACCATATTTTTTTCATATGCATGTCAGATATTGTACACAGTCATGCTGAACATGTCGAGAAAAAGAGAAGAGTTTTGCGCGGCAATACAATGTCATGCAGACATCGCTCCATGGTGAGTTCAATGGCAAACCCTCCCCACCCCTCTCCAGATTGTAATCCAGAGGAAGATATCTAATCTGAGGCGGATTCGGACGCCGCTGACCACTCCTATTTACCCCCAAGGTGTTTGCTCTACCTTGGCATGATGATGTTAGTCATATCATGCATATGTTTCCTTGCAGTGCCTACTTTTGACATCATATATGTCATTTGCTTAGTTTAGACATGTTCTGTAATGCCACATGTTTAGTTTCTATATCATATATGGGAATTATGCAGTCTCATGTCTTTTAGCCAGCCATAATATATGTGAAATGTGCAATGCCATCCTGTTTAACCAGGCATCATATCTTTGAATGATATCTTGCCCTTACTTTTCTTCATTACATTTCCATTTGTCGACAATGTTTGTACATTAAACTACTATTCCTGTGAATCAGCCATTTGGGTGGGAGATGGAAAAATCTGGAGTGAAAACAAGGCCTTCAGAGCAGACAGTGCTACCTGTCGAAGCAGATCTCTTGTTGGGTCCCGATATCTCCTCAGAGATGGATTCAGAGACAGATGACTAGTCCTATTCCCCCACTGAGGTGTATGCTCTAACTTGGCCCGGTTATACTGTTCATATCATGCATACAGTGTATTGCATTGCATAGTTTAGACATCATATACACAATATTCAACGCCATGTTCTTAGTTCAGACATCATATCGAATGCCCTCTGTTTAGCATATAAATCACATATGTGAATTAAATGATGCGATCCTGATTTCTTAGATAACATGTAGGTGAATTATGTCATGCGATCCTATTTAGTTATTCATCATATCTTTGAATTATGTTATGCTATTATGCTATGCTATCTAGTTTAGATAGACATCATATATGTGAAATTATGTCATGCTATCCATTTTAGTTAAACAATATACATGTCAACTATTTCATGCCCTCTTTTTTCCACACTATCTATTGCATCTATCTCTCATACAATGTCTGTACATTCAACTACGTTTCCTGTTTATCAGCCATTTGAATTGGAGCGGGTGATGCCAGTATCTAGCGGACTAAAAACACGGTCTTCAAATAAAACAGTGCTACCTCTTGGTGGAGATAGAACCCCGGTTGTACATGCACAAGAACCAGCCCTACCACACCCACACATAACCCAAACTCTCGCAGATTGTACCCCTACTATGATGGACAGAGAACCAGCTTCACCCAATCTAACCCCAACCCCAGCCGATAGTAACCCAGTTCATGTTGACACAACACCATGTCCACCACAGAGCTCCCAAACAAGAGCAGTTAGTAAGGCAGCTCTAGTGCCCAAAGGGCCAGTACTATCACGGCGAACCCCAACTCCACCAGTTAGTACGCCTATTCCTATGGAGGAAGCACAACCAACTAGTCGTAGTTTAGCATCTATCGCATTTGATGTTGTTAAATCGTATGTGCCTATCTTCCCATCTTGGAAATATTATACTGAAGATGAAGGAAAATGCCAGTTACAGGTGTTTGTCTAGGAGTTATGTGTAAGTAATGTTATTCATGGAAATTACTTTGCTTCGTTCCATACATCCTACCTCCATGATGGTTATAATACAACAAATTTTCCCATTTTTCTCTATAGAGAAGGACCGATTTGGAAACTCAGGATGAGGTAACCTGTGCTAATACCTCTGCTATCTTCAAGAATGCTTGGTGGCAGTATCGGAATTACCTGAAGAAAACGTACTTCACCGGCAAAGAAACTCATCAAATTCCCTTACGTTCTCCTGAGACACATTTATTGGACGATGACTGGGAACGCCTTGTTCTGTACTGGTCCCGAACCAAGAATGTGGTAAGGTCTATGAGCTCATTTTCTATTTTTAAGTATTATATTATTGTGTCTTACTATACTCTGTTCATGTAGAACAAGTGCCTAAACCTGAAGAACAACTGTTCTAATTTAAGATTCCATTGCTACCATAGGACATAGATATATGTTTGTTTGATGCTTTTATTATGTGCTAGTACTTGGCAATAGAAGACTTGGTAGTTTAATCTATCCACCTTACTAATGAACTGGTTCACCGAAATGATTTTCATATAGTAGTACATGCTAAACTTGTTATGTGTCTGCTGGTTTCTTCTTTTAGAATGCTGACAGAATATTGGGGAAGAGTGCCTTATTAAGCAACGGTAAAAGGAAGTAATGCAGATAAGGTTCAGGATAGTGACACATCCTGTCTTGGTTAATTGTTGGAGTTACTGGCCACTACCGCTTGCACAAGCTATTCAAACTCACTGTCTGAATCAGTTCGGTTTCTTGAGTCTCAACTACAATATGAAAGACATCGATCAGCTGTGCTGCGACAAGAAGCGGAAGGACTGTGGAAGTCCCTGGAGCATTCAGATGCATACTTTCTGGTGCAACAGCAAGCGTTGGGGGATTTTAGCGCCAAACAGGACAAATCTAATCAACTTGCTAAGCTTATTGCCAACATGGTGGATACCCAGGATAACGTTTCTTGAGCTCTTCTGAAGTTGTTTCAGTTATGCTCTTGTTTTGCTGCAGCGTTTATTTGCACTGGTGGCCAATTTTGACGGCCAGTGTATATGATATGCTCCTTTGTTCCCTATATTTGCACTGGTGGCGAACTTTGATGCCCAGTGGATGTAATATGTGTAGTAGCTGTTATAGCCTAGCGTTAGTTGCTTGCTTATTTATTTCCTTGTTGTCTTGTTTATTTGTTTGCTTTTAGTCATTGCAGTTCTTTTTCCGTGGTTAACTAGTGGCTGCAATAACCTATTTTTTAAAACTAGGCCACAATAACCGTGGGCTAATATTTATTGTAGTGACACTGGGCCTCCTACGGGCCGTAGAAACAATGGGCCTTTTACGGGCCATAGAAACAGTAACGGGCCATAGAAACAATGGGCCTTCTACGGGTCGTATCATCAATGGGCCTTATATGAGCCGTATGATCGATTGGCCAAACATGGGCCAATAACAGGCCGCATTATGGCCGTAAACGGTCTAGAGTTGGAATCGTCCGTTCATGGGCCGACCGTAATGGGCCATCGTTAATAGGCCGTTTGATGACGCTATGAAAACGGCCCAACGTATTAACGGACCACAAACTGGCCGACTGTAACCACGGGCTGAATTTGGCCCACAAGCAGAAAATGACAGTAACGGGCTATAAGTAAATGAATGCTAGAAATGAGCCCAAGAATTAATGGGCTCTGAGAAGGCCGAAAGATAACATGAGCTGAAACGGCCCAACGGAATAACGGGCCGTTAATGGGTATAAAGTGATACACTTTTCATTATGGGCCAGTTTCACCACAGGCCGTTAATGGGTGTAAAGTGATACACTATTCATTACGGGCCAGTTTCACCACGGGCCGTTAATAGGCCAAGAGTTACATAGGGCCTCATATGGGCCAAAAGACGTCATGGGCCATACATGGGCTAGAAGTGAAAACGGGCTGGAATCATATTGGATGGCCCAGATGACACTATTGGGCCTAATTCGGATAGGGCGTAACGGGCCTTGGGTTAGCAGGCTGTAAATGGGCTATATGCGAACAGGCCGTTAACAGGCTTTCCATGGGCCGGCCCGCCAGCTTTTGACCAAGTCAAACGGGTCGGCCTTTTCACAGGAATGGGCCTCTATTGGGCCGTGCCACGTGTCGACGTATCATAGGCGCCTATCTGACCCACTTACGAGCTGACACATGTTTCGTCCGGCCAATAAGAATTTTACACGTGGAAATTTCCCATTGGTCGGGGCTGTTAACGGGTTATTGGATCCAAAACCCGACCCTATAGCTTAACGGCGTTCCGTTACGGTGGATGCCACGTGTCGATCACCCTTGACGAAAGCACTTCTGTGACGCGCGATTTATCATCATGGAAGTGGACACTTCCGTGATGATAATTTTGGTAATGTCATGGAACACTTCTACGACAGCACAGGTATGACTATCTTGATTCTGTAATAAAATTGTCATGGATGTACATGCATGACAAAAAAAGCGACCTACTGTGACAAACACGTATCATCACGGAAGTGTATTTTTATTGTAGTGCTGCAACAATATCCACCTCATAACGATATGCTGCCATGAGTGGGTCCTTGAAATCCCAAGTGCCAGACACTTGTTGAGCTACCAGGTCCGAGTTACCGAAGCACTTAACTCGGCTTACATTAATCTCCTTAGCCATCCGAAGACCATGGAGTAAGGCCTCATATTCAGCTGCATTGTTAGTGCAAGGAAACATTAAACGAAGAACATAACAAAACTTATCACCTCGTGGGGAAGTTAATACGACTCCAACCCCCGAGCCCTCCAGTTGCCTGGACCCATCAAAATGAATAGTCCAATAAGTGTGATCCGGTTCTCTTCTGGTGCTTGTAGTTCTGTCCAGTCATTGATGAAATCCACAAGTTCCTGAGATTTGATCGCCGTTCGGGGTATGTATTTCAAACCATGAGGCCCCAGATCGATAGCCCACTTGGCAATCCGGCTAGTTGCTTCCTATTCAGGATTATATCTCCCAAAGGAGCAGAGTTGACCACCGTGATGGGATGACCTTGGAAATATTGCATAAGCTTCCGGCTTGCCATGAAAACCCCATATACCAGCTTCTGTCAGTGCGGGTACCTCTGCTTGGACTCAATAAGTACCTCACTGATATAATAAACCGGACGCTGAACCGGATATTCCTTTCCTGCCTCCTTGCACTCCACCACAATAGCCACACTGATTGCACGAGCGTTAGCTACCACATATGGCAACAATGGCTCCTTGTCAACCGGAGCAGCAAGAACCGGCGGGTTAGCTAGCTGCCACTTTAAGTCCTCAAATGCTTCATTTGCAGCGTCACTCTAGACGAAGTCATATGTTTTCTTTAGCATTTGATACAATGGAATGGCCTTCTCGCCAAGGCGTCTTATAAACCGGCTCAACACGGCAATCCGGCCTGCCAAGCGTTGAACATCATTGATACACCTTGGTTTGGCCAAGGAGTAGCCTTGATCTTTTCCGGATTAGCTTCAATGCCCCTGTTAGACGCCAAAAAGCCCAAGAGCTTGCCCGCCGGTACACCAAAAATGCACTTGGCCGGATTAAGCATCATCTTCTAAACCCGCAGGTTATCAAAGGTTTCCTTCAAGTCATCAATCAATGTTTCCTTCTTCCTTGATTTCACCAGAATATCATCCACATAGCCATGAACATTACGGCCGATTTGTTTATGAAGGCAATTCTGCACACACCGTTGATAAGTCGCCTGGGCACTCTTAAGCCCAAAGGGCATGGACACATAGCAGAAGGCTCCAAAGGGGGTTATGAAGGTCGTCTTCTCCTAGTCCTTAACTGCCATTTTGATCTGATGATAACCAGAATATGCATCCAAAAAGCTCAAACGCTCGCAACCCGCCGTAGCATCAATAATTTGATCAATACGGGGGAGGGCAAAAGGATCTGCTGGACAAGCTTTGTTGAGATCTATGTAGTCTACACACATACGCCAAGTGCCGTTCTTCTTAAGGACCAGCACTGGATTGGCCAACCACTCAGGATGGAATACTTCCACGATAAATCCAGCCGCCAAGAGCCTGGCCACTTCTTATCCAATAGCCTTGCGTCTTGCTTCATTGAACCGGCGGAGAAACTACTTGACCGGTTTGTACTTAGGATCAACATTAAGAGTGTGCTCAGCGAGTTCTCTCGATACACCTGGCATGTCAGAAGGCTTCCACGCAAAGATGTCCCGATTCTCACGGATGAACTCGATGAGCGCGCTTTCCTATTTCGAATCCAAGTTAGCGCTGATGCTGAACTGCTTGGATGAATCACCAGGCACGAAGTCAACAAGCTTAGTCTCATCAGCCGATTTAAACTTCAGGGCCGGATCATGCTCTGTAGTTGGCTTCTTCAATGAAGTCATATCTGCCGGATCAACATCGTCTTTGTAAAACTTTTACTCTTATGTGGCACAAACCGATTCAGCATAAGCCGCATCACCTTCTTCATACTCCAGAGCAATCTTGCGGCTCCCATGTACGGTTATAGTTCCCTTGTGACCTGGCATTTTAAGCTGCAGATAAACATAGCAAGGCCGTGCCATAAATTTAGCATAAGCCGGCCGTCCAAACAGGGCATGATACGGACTTCTGATTTTCACAACCTCAAAAGTCAAAGTTTCTAATCTCGAATCATGCTCATCTCCAAAAGCCACCTCTAGAGCTATCTTACCAACAGGATATGCCGATTTACCAGGCACCACACCGTGGAACACCGTATTGGACGGTTTAAGATTTTTATCTGTTAACCCCATGCGAAGGAAAGTTTCATAATAAAGAATATTGATACTACTTCCTCCATCCATGAGTACCTTAGTGAACTTATAACCTCCCACCTGAGGTGCCATCACAAGTGCCAGATGACCAGATTGTCAACCCGGGGTGGATGATCTTCTCTACTCCACACAATCGGCTGCTCAGACCAACGCAGGTAACGGGGCACCACCGGTTCAACGGAGTTCACTGCCCTCTTATGAAGCTTTTGGTCACGTTTGTCTAAGCTAGTGGTGAAGACATGATACTGCCCACTATTTAACTACTTCGGGTTGCTCTGGTAACCCGACTGCTGCTGCTGCTGATTGCCCTGATGATTGTAGCCACCTTGGTTGCCCTGATTCCCTTGATTGTTATGTCCACCCTGATTACCATGGAAGCCTGAACCGGAATTTCCTCCACCATAACCTGACCCATGAGATCCGTGGCCCAAACCGCCACCCGGCCCATTATCATACCGGAAAGAGTTAGAATTTTTGAACTCTTGCATGATGTAGCAATCTTTCCAGAGATGTGTGGATGGAATCTCCTTCGTCCCATGTTTCGGGCACGGCTGGTTCAAAAAATAAGACAGACGGTCCGGGTTAGGGCTCGGTGCTCCACCGCGCTGGGGCGGTTTACCCTTACGTCGCTGGCCCTTGTCATGCGTGCTGGTATTAGCCACAAAGTCCAAGTTGTGATCCGCTTTACGTTTGCTGCCGTTTCCATGACCCGTTGGGTTGTGGTGCTGCCCCTTCGCGTTGCCACTCCTTTTTCCCTTCCCTGTCTTATCATCATCAGACTCGGGATCCTTGGTACTATCAGAGTCAGCATACTTCACTAAAGCGGCCATGAGGATTCCCATGTCATTGCAATGACGTTTCAGCCGTCCCAACTTCAACTTCAGAGGTTCAAACCGGCAATTGCCTTCCAAGGTCAGAACTGCGGTATCCGCATTGATGTGGTCCGATGAATGCAAAATTTCCGAAACCCGGCGCACCCACCGGGTTGTTGACTCTCTTTCCTCCTGGACACAGGAAGCTAAGTACACAATCGACATAGGCTGCTTGCATGTATCCTTGAAATTCTGGATAAACCAGGCTCTCAACTCAACCCATGACCTGATAGAATTAGCCGGTAGTCTCTTTAGCCAAGTACGGGCCGTCCCTTCAAGCATCATGGTGAAGTACTTCGCACATGCCGCATCATCCACATCCAGCATCTCCATGGCCATCTCATAGCTTTCAACCCACGTCTCTGCAGATAAATCGGCGGTGTAATTTGGCACCTTGCGCGGGCCCTTGAAATCCTTTGGCAGACGCACATTGCGTAGTGCTGGGACGAGGCACGACACTCCCAAAGAACTAGAAGTAACCCCTGGTTCCATCGATGTGGTTGGACGAACCGGAGTAAGCTGACGGGCTTCATGTTGCGCCGCTAACTCGGCCTCTCTGCGTGCCCGAGCCCGGTCCACCACCTCCTGAGCATCACCTGCCGGGTTGTTTCCGCGGGGCGATCACTGTTCCGCACGTTGCTTGACACTGCCGGTTCATCCATATGCCTGCTATAACTCCGGCTTGGACGGGGAGTGGAATGAATTCGATCACAACTATATGAATAAGCCTCCTGTTGAACCAAAGCCGTTTGAAGAAGCTCCTTAACCCGACGCGTCTCAACCGCCACTGGAGAATCGCCTTCGATCGGGATGGCCGCAAGCCGTGAAGCGGCAGCGATAAGATTGTCCATCGGAGTAGAATAATGACTCGGTGGCGTTGGGACAGGCTGCATCCCAATGTTGTTCTGACGAGGCAGACCCATCAAACGGGGCTGAACCGGCCCCTCCTCCCGGCGCCTCCGCCCGATTTGCTACCGGCGGATTACTGGTCCCCGCTCCTAGGGTATTAAAGAGGTTCCTAGCATCATAAACCGGAGGCAGGCGAGATCGGTGTCTCCTTTTCAGGACTTCATGCGACGCATTCTGATCCAGCATAAGCCGGTAAGCCTGTGCATCCAAAGCGGCCCGCTCTGCGACCATCCTGGTATCTTCAGCTGCCAAGTCGGCTTTGGCCTGAGTAATCTGATCCTTTACTTTCGCGATTTCCGCATTGTGCGCATCCTGCTCCGCCTGGTTAGCCTCCGCCATCAGTGTTGCCAACGCATCAAATAAATTAGATAAAACCTGAGCTGGCGGTCGCACAGGGCCTCCTGCCCCGGCTGCCGTCGCCGCTGCTGTTCCGGAAATCATTGCTGCTGCGGTTGAAGAGTGGAGTGCCGACTGCATACCGGCCATGAAGATTGCAACCTGGTTTGGCAGATCAGAGGGGTCCGGAATACTGTCGCCATCGGAACAGCCCCCAATCCGGCCATCTTGTAGCTGATATAACGACTCGGTCTCTCCGGTCGATGACTCGTCGCCGGAATGAACGACGATCTCACCACCAGATTCTGATCTATCCTCATATTCCCCTCCATGGATGACTCCCACGAAGGCATGCTTCATGATAGGCTTGGCCCTGGCAGATCTCGCACGCTGAGCCGTTTCAACGAGGTCGGTGCAGATGTCCGGCTCAGGGCCCGGTTCGCCGATTTTGTCGATGAAAACATGTATGCCACCAAAGGGGACCCGGTACCCGTACTCGATTGAGCCGGCCTCGGGGCCCCAGCCTGCATCGTCGATGTAGAGCTTGCCGTGACGACTCTTGGTCATCCGGCCCACAGCGTAACCCTTGAGTCCTTCGAAGTTGCCCTCCAAGAACTTGAAACCATCGTGCGGTAGCCCCAAGGTGGGCCAACTGTCGTGGTTTTGTCACGCAGATGTCCTAATGAAAGGACTTAGTCATGGAGCCATTGCTACGGGTTAGCTTAAAGGGGTTAAAGCGGACAAGGTATGCAAGAGAGTTTTATACTAGTTCGGCCCCTTACGATGAAGGTAAAAGCCTACGTCTAGTTGTGATGGAATTGATGGGGTTTCGATGACCAGGGAGCGAATACGCTTTGCCCGAGTCTCGAGTTGTTGTCTGTTGTCCTTGAACCGCCGCCGGGTCGTCCACTTATATACATGGGTTGACGCCCGTCGGTTTATAGAATCCCGAGGCCGGCTCACAAGCTGTCCGGCTCGGTCTTTGTACTTTCTACCGTATAGTATAAGTTACATTGTCAATGCCGGTTTATGTCTACAGGCCTTAAACCGGCTCTGGCCCTGGGCCTTCTTGAAGCGTCTTCGTCTGTCTTCATGGGCTTTAGCTATGATAACTACTGATGAAGTTAACCCGGACTCTCCTGGCCGGTTTACGCCCAGTAGTAATATCCCCAACAGGTTAGATGTGTTTTTATGTTTTAATTAGTGTTTGTGCCAAGTTAAACCTATAGGATCTTCTTGGATGATAGTTATTTGATCTTGCAGAAATTTCCAGAAACTTTCTGTTCACGAAAATAGTTGTTAAAAATCACCAGAACATGATAAAATATTGATTCCAATTGCTGCTATCAATAAACAAATTTTCTAGGTCGTCCTATTTTGGCTGATTTTTTGAAGTTCTAAAAGTTTGCGTTAGTAACACATTACTACAGACTGTTCTGTTTTTGATAGATTCTGTTTTTCGTGTGTTGTTTGCTTATTTTGATGAATCTATGGCTAGTAAAATAGTTTATAAACCATAGAGAAGTTGGATACAGTAGGTTTAACACCAATATAAATAAAGGATGAGTTAATTACATTACCTTGAAGTGGTCTTTTGTTTTCTTTCTGTCGGGGGTTGGGTGCGACATATGCCAAAGGATGGCTTATCATGGTGGGAGCGAGTAGAACGTCGCCGGTGCCCGGAAGCGGGATGAGGCGTAGACACGAACGCCGGCGTACTTTACCCAGGTTCGGGGATCTCCTAGGAGATAGCACCCCTAGTCCTGCTCTGCGGGGTCTCCGCATGATCACTAAGGCCAAGTGAATACAAGGTTGCTCCTCGAGTTGTATGTGGAAGATAGGAGAAGGCAAGGCTAGCTCTCTCCTTCCTATATGATCTGGTCTAGTTCTAATGGGTCCGAACCCTTTGCATGGGTGCCCTCGGGGGTTTATATAGGCCTACCCCCCAGGGGTACAATGGTAATGCGGCTGGGCGCAGGGCCCAGCCGTCAGTCTCTTCGGTTGCCGTCTTCTCCGCCGACTGCTGGGGCCCGCCAACTGGTCCGGTACGGAGCCGACAGGCCGTGTCCGCCGCTTGCGGGTCTTGCCGGCTGCTGATCACTGTAGTCGTGCTTCTAATGACGCGGGCTTGGTCATGGGGTCGTGGCTACAGCTCCGCTGTCTGGCGGGCGATTAATGTAGCCACTTCCCGTCTTGTCTGGTTAATGGCGTGTGGGACCTGTGGGAGGGGCTGGCCGACTCCCGGGGGCCGACTCCCAACGGGTCCGACTGGCGGCGCTCTCACCATCTTCTAGACTCTCGCTGACTGGTGGGACCCGTCGTCCCTAGTTCGTACAGACAGACCGTCATGGGTGCAGGACTCTTCTCACTGGTGCTGATGTTAGGGCTGGCATGGCAACAATGCCGCGCAGGACGGAGATCTCTGCGGGTACAGCACACTGTGGCCACGCCAGCCTCCGGAAAGGGGAGGGAGTGGGCTTTACTGTAGCCACTTCACATCTCGTCCCCTTGATGAGGGCATGGGTATCTGTTGGTGCTGTGGGCCGACTCCTCGTGGTCGGCTTCTCTGGAAGCCGCCAGATAGGAGTCGTCTTGTCTTGAACTCGCCTCTAGGACTCGGCCGCGAGTGGGCAGTCGGCTATTCCTCCAGCCGGCTTCCAGAAGGCGGCTCTTCGTCTTGGCATTTTGAGGGGCGCAGCCTGCCCCAACGCCTTGAAAGGTTCTGGGCTCCGGGTTAGCCTACCCGTGGCCCATTACTCCGACACTTTCGCTAACGGAGTTCACGAGATTTTCTGTTAAGTTTTGTGTTGTGAAGTTTTCAAGTTTTGGGTGAAAGATTTGGTGGATTATGGAACAAGAAGTGGCAAGAGCCTAAGCTTGGGGATGCCCATGGCACCCCCAAGATAATCTAAGTACACAAAAAAGCCAAGGCGTGGGGATGCCCAGGAAGGCATCCCCTCTTTCGTCTACTTCCATCGGTAACTTTACTTGGAGCTATATTTTCATTCACCACATGATATGTGTTTTGCTTGGAGCGTCTTGTATGATTTGATTCTTTGATTTTTAGTTTACCACAATCATCCTTGCTGTACACACCTTTTGAGAGAGACACACATGATTCGGAAATTATTAGAATACTCTATGTGCTTCACTTATATCTTTTGAGTTATATAGCTTTGCTCTAGTACTTCACTTATATCTTCTAGAGCACGGTGGTGAACTTGTTTTATAGAAACTATTGATCTCTCATGCTTCACTTAGATTATTTTGAGAGTCTTAAATAGCATGGTAATTCTCCTAAATAATCTAATATGCTATGTATTTAAGATTAGTAAAAACTTTCTTATAAGTGTGTTTTATACTAAGAGAAGCTTGATGCTTGATGATTGTTTTGAGATATGGAGGTAATAATATCGAAGTCATGCTAGTTGAGTAGTTGTGAATTTGAGAAATGCTTGTGTTGAAGTTTGCAAGTCCCGTAGCATGCACGTATGGTAAACGTTGTGTAACAAATTTGAAACATGAGGTGTTCTTTGATTGTCCTCCTTATGAGTGGCGGTCGGGGACGAGCGATATTCTTTTCCTACCAATCTATCCCCCTAAGAGCATGCGCGTAGTGCTTGGTTTTTGATGTCTTGTAGATTTTTGCAATAAGTATATGAGTTCTTTATGACTAATGTTGAGTCCATGGATTATAAGCACTCTCAGCCTTCCATCATTGCTAGCCTCTTCGGTACCGTGCATTGCCCTTTCTCACATTGAGAGTTGGTGCAAACTTCGCCGGTGCATCCAAACCCCGTGATATGATACGCTCTTTCACACATAAACCTCCTTATATCTTCCTCAAAACAGCCACCATACCTACCTATTATGGCATTTCCATAGCCATTCCGAGATATATTGCCATGCAATTTTCCACCATTCCGTTTATCATGACACATTCATCATTGCCATATTGCTTAGCATGATCATGTAGTTGACATGGTATTTGTGGCAAAGCCACCGTTCATAATTCTCTTATACATGTCACTCTTGGTTCATTGCATATCCTGTACACCGCCGGAGGCATTCATATAGGGTCATACTTTGTTCTAGTATCGAGCTGTAATCATTGAGTTGTAAATAAATAGAAGTGTGATGATCATCATTTTCTAGAGCATTGTCCCAAGTGAGGAATATAAAAAAAGTGAAAGGCCATAAAAAAAAGAGAAAGTCCATAAAAAAGAGAAGGCCCAAAAAATGAGAGAAAAAGAGAGAAGGGACAATGCTACTATCCTATAGCACACTTGTGCTTCAAACTAGCACCATAATCTTCATGATGGAGAGTCTCTTGTTTTGTCACTTTCATATACTAGTGGGAATTCTTCATTATAGAACTTGGCTTGTATATTCCAACAATGGGCCTCCTCAAGTGCCCTAGGTCTTCGTGAGCAAGCAAGTTGGATGCACACCCACTTAGTTTATTTTGTTGAGCTTTCATACATTTATAGCTCTAGTGCATCCGCTGCATGGCAATCCCTACTCCTTACATTAACATCAATCGATGGGCATCTCCGTAGCTCATTGATTAGCCTCGTTGATGTGAGACTTTCTCCTTTTTGTCTTCTCGACATAACCCCCATCATCATACTCTATTCCACCCATAGTGCTACGTCCATGGCTCACACTCATGTATTGCGTGAAAGTTTATAGGTTTGACATTACTAAAGTATGAAACAATTTCTTGTCTTGTCATCGGGGTTGTGCATGATGAGAGTATTATTGTGTGATGAAAATGGAGCATGACTAAACTATATGATTTTGTAGGGATGAACTTTCTTTGGCCATGTTATTTTGAGAGGACATAATTGCTTAGTTAGTATGCTTGAAGTATTATTATTTTTATGTCAATATGAACTTTTATCTTGAAGCTTTCGGATATGAATATTCATACCACAATTAAGAAGAATTACATTGAAATTATGCCAAGTAGCACTCCGCATCAAAAATTCTGTTTTTATCATCTACCTACTCGAGGACAAGCATGAATTAAGCTTGGGGATGCTTGATACGTCTCCAACGTATCTATAATTTTTGATTGCTCCATGCTATATTATCTTCTGTTTTGGACATTATTGCGCTTTATTATCCACTTTTATATTATTTTTGGGACTAACCTATTAACCGGAGGCCCAGCTCAGAATTGCTGTTTTTTTGCCTATTTCAGAGTTTCACAGAAAAAGAATATCAAACGGAGTCCAAACGAAATGAAACCTTCGGGAACATGATTTTTGGAACGAACAAGATCCAGGAGACTTGGACCCTACATCAAGCAACCAATAGGGAAGCCACGAGGTAGGGGGCGCGCCTACCCCCCCCCCCCCCCCCCCGGCGCGCCCTCCACCCTCGTGGGCCCCTGTTGCTCCACTGACGTACTTCGTCCTCCTATGTATACCTACGTACCCCCAAAACGACCAGTAGGGGAGCCAAAAACCTAATTCCACTGCCGCAACCTTCTGTACCCATGATATCCCATCTTGGGGCCTGTTCCGGAGCTCCACCGGAAGGGGCATCGATCATGGAGGGCTTCTACATCAACACCATAGCCTCTCCGATGAAGTGTGAGTAGTTTACCTCAGACCTTCGGGTCCATAGTTATTAGCTAGATGGCTTCTTCTCTCTTTTTGGATCTCAATACAATGTTCTCCCCCTCTCTCATGGAGATCTATTCGATGTAATCTTCTTTTTGCGGTGTGTTTGTCGAGACTATTGAATTGTGGGTTTATGATCAAGTTTATCTATGAACAATATTTGAATCTTCTGTGAATTCTTTTATGTATGATTGGTTATCTTTGCAAGTCTCTTCGAATTATTAGTTTGGTTTGGCCTACTAGATTGATCTTTCTTGCAATGGGAGAAGTGCTTAGCTTTGGGTTCAATCTTGCAGTGTCTGTCGGGGTGGACGGCGTCCCCCGCGAGCACCTATGGGGCCGGAGCACCTTTCGTTGTCCGGTGAGGGGGGCGGAGGGAGCACAGAGAGCAGATCGAGGCGAGCACACGGGCGGTTTACCCAGGTTCGGGCCGCGATAGACGCGTAAAACCCTACTCCTGCTTGGTTGTATTGAACTGCGGAGCTCGGGAGCTTGGAGAGCTAGCTACACCGAGCGTATGGTTGTCCGGGTTCCGAATCTCCGAACCTCCGAACCTCCGAACCTCCGAACCTCCCCTACGTTGCACACGGGCCTCCTTTTATAGCGCAAAGGGGTCACCGACAGGTGTCAACGTAAGAGAAAGGGGTAAAAGTGTAAAAGGGGTGGAAGTTGTAACAGTGCGGGAACGGTGGCGCTACAGTGCGGCACAGTGTTATCATACCTACTTCTGACGGTAGGGGACAAGGGCATTAAATGCCCGTCACGGTCGCCTGGACAGCACCGAGGCGGACCGTTAGGTGCGCCACCGCTCGCCACGGTGGTGGCTGCATGCCACCGCATGCCCCTGGCTGCGCGGTGCCCCGCCACGTGCCTTTGGGGGAAACCCCGGAGCGACGCGTGGGCGGGTGAGCTGGAGCGCAGTCCTGAGGTGGCGATTTGCCGCGGCAAGTGGCTTGCCGCGGGGGTCGTCTTCCTGTGCCTGATAGCTTGCCGGCTATCAGGCCTTGCCGGGGCGCATGGCGCGCCGTGGCGGGCTTCTCTTGTGGTGCCTGGGTTCGGCCTTCCCGACAAGCTCCTCTTGTCGGGGCCTTGATCTTCTGTCTCGTATACTTTGTTCTTGAATGGTATTACATGGGCTTAGTCGTCCCGGCAAGCTCCTCTTGCCGGGGCCTTGTCTTCTTGGCCCGGCAAGCTCCTCTTGCCGGGGGCCTTGTCTTCTTGGCCCGGCAAGCTCCTCTTGCCGGGGGCCTTGTCTTGAATGCTTGGTCTTCTCTTGGCGCTTCCTGGGCGGGCCTCGCCGCAGGGTGCTACAACTGCCCGTGCACAAGTCTGGGGTACTAAGGTTCCCCTACTTTAGTACACCGACAGTGTCCTTTCCCAGTGACAGTAGGGGCAGCAAGGCACATATTGTATTGTTGCCATGTGACGCCCCCGATTCAATCGTACACTAATCATGCACGTAAATGTGTACGATCAAGATCAGGGACTCACGGGAAGATATCACAACACAACTCTACAAATAAAATAAGTCATACAAGCATCATAATACAAGCCAGGGGCCTCGAGGGCTCGAATACAAGTGCTCGATCATAGACGAGTCAGCGGAAGCAACAATATCTGAGTACAGACATAAGTTAAACAAGTTTGCCTTAAGAAGGCTAGCACAAACAGGGATACAGATCGAACGAGGTGCAGGCCTCCTGCCTGGGATCCTCCTAACTACTCCTGGTCGTCGTCAGCGGGCTACACATAGTAGTAGGCACCTCCGGAGTAGTAGTCATCATCGTCGACAGTGGCGTCTGGATCCTGGGCTCCATCATCTAGTTGCGGCAACCGGGTAGAAGGGAAAGGGGGAAAAGGGGGAGAAAAGCAACCGTGAGTACTCATCCAAAGTACTCGCAAGCAAAGAGCTACACTGCATATGCATGGGTATATGTGTAAAGGGGCATATCAGTGGACTGAACTGCAGAATGCCAGAATAAGAGGGGGATATCTAGTCTTATCGAAGACTACGCTTCTGGTCGCCTCCGTCTTGCAGCATATAGAAGAGAGTAGACTGAAGTCCTCCAAGTAGCATCGCATAGCATAATCCTACCCGGCGATCCCCTCCTCGTAGCCCTGTTAGAGAGCGATCACCGGGTTGTATCTGGCACTTGGAAGGGTGTGTTTTATTAATGTATCCGGTTCTAGTTGTCATAAGGTCAAGGTACAACTCCAAGCCGTCCTATTACCTAAGATCACGGCTATTCGAATAGATTAACTTCCCTGCAGGGGTGCACCACATAACCCAACACGCTTGATCCCATTTGGCCGGACACACTTTCCTGGGTCATGCCCGGCCGCGGAAGATCAACATGTCGCAGCCCCACCTAGGCACAACAGAGCGGTCAGCACGCCGGTCTAAACCTAAGCGCGCAGGGGTCTGGGCCCATCGCCCTAAGCACACCTGCACGTTGCGAACGCGGCCGGAAGCAGACCTAGCCTAGTGGCGTTCCAGTCCAATCCGGCGCGCGCCACTCAGTCGCTGACGTCAAGAAGTGCTTCGGCTGATACCACGACGCCGAGTGCCCATATCTTTCCCGCGTAGTTGGTTAGTGCGTATAGGCCAGTAGCCAGACTCATATCAAATACCCAGATCTCGTTAAGTGTGTTAAGTATCCGCGAACGCCGACAGGGCCAGGCTCACCTCTCACCCAGGTAGGCCCGAACTGCCCTGCCGCTCCGCCACAAAGACCCACACAGAGGGCCGTCGGGACAAAGGTCCTTTCAGCCCCCAATCCGTGAATCACTCGCGGGTACTCCTCGAGCCAACCCGACTTTGGTCTCCACATGTATAATGTTTAATGTATAGTATATACCCGTGATCAACTCCCGAGTGATCACGGCCCGATATATAGCATAGCAGACGGACAAGAATGTAGGGCCACTGATGGAAACTAGCATCCTATACTAAGCATGTAGGATTGCAGGTAAAGGTAACAACAGTAGTAGCAAGAATAGGCTATGCATCAGAATAGGATTAACGGAAAGCAGTAACATGCTACACTACTCTAATGCAAGCAGTATAGAGAAGAGAAGGCGATATCTGGTGATCAAGGGGGGGGGGCTTGCCTGGTTGCCTGGCAAGAAGGAGGGGTCGTCGGTGACGTAGTCGACCACAGGGGCATTAGCATCGTCACGGGGTCTACCGAAGAGAAGAGGGGGGAGAAACAGTAAATACATAGCAAGCAAGTGCATAACAGGACAACAAGCAGAGCTAGACGTGTTCTAACACGATATGAGGTGATACCGGTGAAGGGGGAAACATCCAGGAAAGTATCCCCGGTGTTTCGTGTTTTCGGACAGATGAACAGGAGGTGAAAGTTGCAGGTTTGATAGGTTAGGGAAGTGTGGCGGACGAACAGGCTGCATATCGGGATTCGTCTTGTCGCTCTGAGCAACTTTCATGTATAAAACTTTTTCATTCGAGCTACGGATTATTTTATATGTTTTTTTCGAAGATTAAAACAATATTCGAAAAACCCTGAAATTTTGCTAAGTCTGAGAATTCGATAGTTTTAAACATTACTTGGCTGTTTTCAAAACACTACAACTATTGATCTGTAACTCCTATGAGTTTGTGCATTATATCAATCTGGAGCATTTTTCTATGGTCTATAAGATAGTAGCACTTTCATCTCTGTTAGAGTCCATTTGATTGATCATTAACAGCCCTAAAGTAGCTATGAAATTAAAGCTGTTTTCAGCTTTTCTATTAACAGAACATTGGAATTTGTGATTTTTGTAGGAATTAAACCATACATCAAAAGGATTTGGTCCAGTGGGATAAAATGGAGTTTGTCATGTATGCTTCCTACTCATATTATTTTTACCCATGTTAACCGCTGGTTAGACGTTCTTTAGACGCTGTACAGAGGGTCAGACAATGTCAAATTAGAAAAGCTAGCACTAGCTACAGTAACTGAATGTTACTGTAGCCGTGTAGCATAGCAGCAGGCAACGGAGCAGCAGAGCAGCGGCAGCCGAAGGCGGGCGCGTACAGAGGCGACAGGGCTCGCCGGACTCGCGGCTCCGGCGACCATTTGGTCAGCCGAGAGCGGCTACGGGGAGAGGACGACGGCGCGCGTCGGGGAGAGGTGCCAGTGGGTGTGGGGGTGGAGCCCCGGGTGTGCGGGAGCTGCCCGCCCGAGCGATGGCTGGGGAAGCCGGGCACGAGCGCCGGCGCGGCGCCGGAGCGGCGAGGCCAACCGGGCGGGAGCGGGTAACAAAGGGGTTGGAGCGGACGCGGGCGAGGAACAGTGGGCGCGGCCAAGCAAACGCGGGGCACGGTCAGGGAGTGCCCCCGGGGCGGCCAGGACGCGGCGGGATCGCGACGAGCGCGCACGCATCGGAAACTTTGGGCATGGCAATGATGACGGCACACGGCGACGGTACAGGGGGAAGCAGAGGGGATTCGCGGCGTCGCTCACCTAGAGGCACACGAAAGGCCGGCGAGAGGCTTAGGAGCTGCAGCGGGCGGTGGATCGACGGCAAGGAGCTCTGGCGTCCCGAGGATGAAGGAGATGGCATAGGCGTCGCCGTGAAGCTCCACCGGTCGGCCTCGGGCATGTGCAGGACGAGGACGATGCCGGGAGGCCGTAGGACCGCTGGACAAGGCTGTTGGGGAGGAGTTCGGGGACGATGATGGTAGGACAGACGAGGATGAGCGCGGCGACGGCGACGTGGCTTCAGGCGCCCACGGGGCGGCGCTCGGTGCGGTGGCGCTGGCGTTGGCGTAGTATATGGCGGAGAAGCACGCGGACTCGACGAACGGGCACGGTGGTTGCCGGTCGTCGTGGTGGAGATGGATGGTGGCGACGACGGCGTTCGTCGATGGCGGATCTAGGCACGAGGGAGTGTGACAAGGGAGAGAGGGGGCGAGGGAAAATATCTACACGTGGGGGGAAGTGGGGCTTACGAGTCCGAGAGGGGGGGCTCCTGCCTTATCCCCTCGTCGGGGCGTCGCCGGCGAGGTGGTCCGGCTGGGGCAAGCCCCTCGGTCGGTCGAACAGAAGACGACCGCGAGGGGGGGAGTGGGGTAGCCGGTTGGGGTGGGATGGGCCGAGGCCCAGGGGGAGTGGGGAGGCCTTTTATTTTGTTTTCCCTTTGTTTTGTGTTTTTTTTCTTTTTCATTTATTTATTATCTTTTACTGTATTTCAATAATGTTGTTTACAATTTTATCCTAGCCTCTGATTTATCTACTATTTATTGAACATTTTAGTTTTTAAGTTTGAAAACTTTTGTTGTTTGCCTTTAATTAAATTTTGAATTTGAATCGGCTTCTGAACTAATGCGATTATCAACAGTAACGGAGGTGACATGGTATCATTAGCAGAGGTTACTGTAGCTTGATTATCCGGGCGTCACAATTCTCCTCCACTACAAGAAATCTCGTCCCGAGATTTAAGAGGTAGTGAAAGGGGGAAGGTTTGGTAACGAATCTAGCGGGTCTTCTCATTCTGGCTTGCTCTTCTCGAAGAGACCGGTCCAGTACATTGATGTTTCTCCGCTTCAGGTCATCATGATGAAGTCGGCATCCTTTCTTCGGGATCTTCATCGTATTTACGAATAGGTAACGAGGCAGGTCGGCAACGACAGAATGTTATAAGGGTAATGATCTGGCATTAACCCATGAATGAGCATATGAGTACCTCTCGAGTTGAACAATTAAAACACATCGAGAGTAAAGTTGGAAGGTACAATAAGAAGTTTCAGGCAGCCAGGCAATCGTTCAATGCCTAGTCAGAAGGTGAAAGTGGTTTCAAAGCCACGGAATAATTATTGTGTCCGATGCCAGAATTAATGATCTCATCGGAAGGTGGCTCATGAATTACATACGAGTCCACGCGGGAGGAATAACTTTGGAAATAGGGGGTGTACAGGAGAGTCAGGTTTCGATCATGGGACCTGTGGGTTATGGGCCCACCATGTGGGGTAAAAGTAGGAAGAGCGGTAACATCTTGCACGGTCATGATAGCAAGGCATGTCAGAGAGTAGCATGTCGGTTATGTTAGCAACAATGTCGGTACCAAGGGCGAGGGACGAAGAGAACCATTTTCCTACTCGTTGAACGAGGCGGACCAATAGGCAAAGTTCCCGTCCATCGGTGGCTACCGGAATGTCATCAACAATAATAACAAGGTCTTACTGATAAAATTTTACATCGAGGTGTTTACACAAGCGGAAGAATATCACTGCTTAGATCATATAGATCACAAGAAAGGTTAAACCAAACAATGGAAGGGAAAATATGATTATCAGATTAAACAGAACGATGGAAAGGAAAATGTGTTTAAACACATATTCCAAGGGTATATGCTTCCCAAGGACAAACAGAGCATGATATCCATGACAGGATATTATGTATAAAACTCCTTAGGTAGGGGAGAGAAATTTCATGACATTACCCATATAACGATGTTTGGATAATTGAGCAAGAAACATTTAGCATTGGGCTTCAAATGTTCTTGTTGAAAATCGGAGTACCATAGACATGCTTCGAGATAGCATTGACATGGTCTTCAAGCAAAGGTCGGACTTTGGATACACAAAGGATTCATCAGGAACAACTTATAGAATAAGTCTTACCATTTCCTCATGGAAGAATAGATAACCTTGCTAAGATTAAATAAACTATAAGAAAGGTCCTCCAGCCAGGTGTGCTAGACGTGACATCTCCTTACCGGGTCACATAAATACCATTGTTATAACTCTTGGGAATATGTTCCAATCATAATAACTGACCGAGATTCAGATCTGATTGGTGTCAGGATAACTCAGACTCAGAATGCTTGAGAAGAAAGGTGTAACACAAATTGTCGAGGTGACATTGTAAGATTCTCGGGAAATGAACTATGGGAGTGAGTATCGTCACAAGAGTTCATCATTTAAACCAAAGAGAGGATGACGGGTAGATGATGGAGTCAGCGACAATCCTCGAGATTTCCAAAAATGTGGATTTCCACAGTTATGTGAACAAAGCGATAACTTTTGTCGGATCAATTGATATAATGATGTATGCTCGAGGAAAACATACACAATTAAACATTGGTTGAAGGTGCGCCCGAAATATGGGTGGGGTTGCACGATCAATGTTAGAATGGTGATTCAATAATCAATAGTCAAAGAATTAATGGCCGACCATTAACTTCAAAGCAAGAGGGTTGCTAGAAGGGCAGAATCCAAACAGCATCGCTCACTTGTTGGTACCCCGGTTGGAATCAACACGAGGACCCAAGAAAGAATGATGATGGTGAGAAGTATCACCATACCAAGAATTCTTAAGAGGTGGTGAAATTCCCACGACATCCTTGACATTAAAGATGGTAATATTCCAAAGTAAAGAAGAACAATTGCTGGATAGCATGGAGCTCAAGGTAAAACACGAAACACGAACAAGTTTGTGTTGGAAAGAAGGCAAGGAAGTAGTCAATGACAACACAAATCATCGAGGGGCAAGGATGGTAATTCTCATCATGAATTTGATTGATATTCTGGAATAGCTCAGAATGTTGATAATAATCACGACACATTTGTCCAGAGATTACCTGAAGATGTAATCGATCCGTGATCACATCAAGTCAAAAGAATTATGAAGCAAGAGGTTATTGGAACCATGGGTACTACACAAACTCGAAACCAAGCTTGTTGTATGAGGTGGAATGATAGGACGAGGAAATCAACGTAAGCTTAGCTCAGCGTCGAAAATTGTGTTCCGGGAAGAGGGACCAGGTAGCACAGTTAAGATTTAGCACGTTAATGATATAGCTGATCAGGCTAGGAATGACATGATCAAGTACAAACTCGGACTTAAAGAAGATTATCAAGAGTTGTTGAACTGTAGGGCAGACTCGGTTCAGTTATCGGTGTCTTTGAGTGTTTAATAACTCCAAGCCCATGAAAAAGGTAATCAGTGAGAATGTAGTACTTGATGAAGAACTCATAAGAAGTTATGCAGTTCCAAGATAATCTCGAGATACTAGGGGGGTAATACCCGAAGACGGATCAAGGTAGAGGTTGGACCGGGGTATTGATCCACAGAAGACAAGTGCTTACACTTGCATGAGAAATGGTATTAAAAGGAGAACATGGTCGGAACCACGATTGCAAAAGGCCAGATCCCAGATATAAGATGAACCTATACCAAAGGAATAATTAATTTAAGAGAAGCTTTAATGATAAGATCTACATCGTGTCCATGGGCATGAACGCAAGGTTCAAGGTCGACTCCCACTTCTCCAATGCATAACCTTCCATTTACTTCTCGCGTTCGATGAAGTTGTAGTATTGAAATTTTATCTGGCAAAATACCATAAGAGTATGACTCGTGAAAACTTTCGAGTTCACAGATATTAAGGAAGGAATAGGTTCAAGCCATTGGGGCTTCTTAGAACATATACCACGAACTTCAGGAGTAAATAACACCAACTCAAAAGTAGAGCATGGTTGACAAAGCAAAGGATACAATTTACCAAAGGCATTATATATCCTAGGAAAGGCTCAAGGTTATTGAATATGAAGGACATTGTCGGATAAAAATCCAACAAAGGATCTGGGGTGAGTATCGGCACACAACCAGAGGAAGAAGCAATGCACGGGCATCATATTATAGGACATCTGAATAATTCAAAGCTTAAATGCAAAGGAATTATGATTTCCAAAACAAAGGATCAGAAGCAGACGCTCTGATCAAGGATGGATCAATTGAATATGCCAGAGGCACAATCGATGACAGATAGTTTGGTCGAGAACCAACTCATGTTCAAATGACATATGAGCCGGAAAGATAATCCTAGGATTCGACTGATGATTGTGAACATTCACAACGTATTGAATCATTGGACTCAAAAATGATGGTGACAAAGGATGGCAATAAGATTACTATACCTATGGGATTAATCATAATGAGAGCAATCAAGAAATTCCAGAGCAATAGGTTGCTAAGGATTTTCGGAAGATCGAGTGGTATTTCGAAGACTTTTGTGTAACACATGAACAACTGGGGGATGAGCGGATACTCGATAAATGTGAGAATATCCGTAGGGGTATTCAGGTGACAAAGAACAGTAAGGCAGTAAGCTCAAGGGATTATCGAAACAACGACGAGTTTTTCAGGGGTATCTTGTAATAACAAGACCAACTGGGGATGAATGTAAGAATAACAACTGCAAGTAGTTATCCATAAGGGTTTACGGTGGAAGGGGAATTGCAAGAGGGATGGCATAAAGTATCAAGGGAACATCCGAGAGTATTGTCAGAATCTTCTGTTGAAGCAGTCGATCATCCGTATTAAAGGGGTCTCCGGCAGGAAGTGGTAACGAGAACCTAGAGTTAGATTTTAGCAAAATCATTTAACCCAAATAGAAGAGATGTCAGAGTCCCAGAGTATAGGTCAAGGAGTAAAAGATCCTACAACCACCCGATGGCGACGTGTGCCCGTAAGACACACAGCCAAGTTAGTAAAAGTTTTGCAATGCCTAGACTCGACTTCAGCCAAGGAGTTGGAAAGGGGGATTCCTACAGGCAGTCGGCTCTGATACCAACTTGTGACGCCCCCGATTCAATCGTACACTAATCATGCACGCAAATGTGTACGATCAAGATCAGGGACTCACGGGAAGATATCACAACACAACTCTACAAATAAAATAAGTCATACAAGCATCATAATACAAGCCAGGGGCCTCGAGGGATCGAATACAAGTGCTCGATCATAGACGAGTCAGTGGAAGCAACAATATCTGAGTACAGACATAAGTTAAACAAGTTTGCCTGAAGAAGGCTAGAACAAACAGGGATACAGATCGAACGAGGTGCAGGCCTCCTGCCTGGGATCCTCCTAACTACTCCTGGTCGTCGTTAGCGGGCTACACATAGTAGTAGGCACCTCCGGAGTAGTAGTCGTCGTCGTTGACGGTGGCGTCTGGATCCTGGGCTCCATCGTCTGGTTGCGGCAACCGGGTAGAAGGGAAAGGGGGAAAAGGGGGAGAAAAGCAACCGTGAGTACTCATCCAAAGTACTCGCAAGCAAAGAGCTACACTGCATATGCATGGGTATATGTGTAAAGGGGCATATCAGTGGACTGAACTGCAGAATGCCAGAATAAGAGGGGGATATCTAGTCTTATCGAAGACTACGCTTCTGGTCGCCTCCGTCTTGCAGCATATAGAAGAGAGTAGACTGAAGTCCTCCAAGTAGCATCGCATAGCATAATCCTACCCGGCGATCCCCTCCTCGTAACCCTGTTAGAGAGCGATCACCGGGTTGTATCTGGCACTTGGAAGGGTGTGTTTTATTAATGTATCCGGTTCTAGTTGTCATAAGGTCAAGGTACAACTCCAAGCCGTCCTATTACCTAAGATCACGGCTATTTGAATAGATTAACTTCCCTGCAGGGGTGCACCACATAACCCAACACGCTTGATCCCATTTGGCCGGACACACTTTCCTGGGTCATGCCCGGCCGCGGAAGATCAACATGTCGCAGCCCCACCTAGGCACAACAGAGCGGTCAGCACGCCGGTCTAAACCTAAGCGCGCAGGGGTCTGGGCCCATCGCCCTGAGCACACCTGCACGTTGCGAACGCGGCCGGAAGCAGACCTAGCCTAGTGGCGTTCCAGTCCAATCCGGCGCGCGCCACTCAGTCGCTGACGTCAAGAAGTGCTTCGGCTGATACCACGATGCCGAGTGCCCATATCTTTCCCGCGTAGTTGGTTAGTGCGTATAGGCCAGTAGCCAGACTCATATCAAATACCCAGATCTCGTTAAGTGTGTTAAGTATCCGCGAACGCCGACAGGGCCAGGCTCACCTCTCACCCAGGTAGCCCCGAACTGCCCTGCCGCTCCGCCACAAAGACCCACACAGAGGGCCGTCGGGACAAAGGTCCTTTCAGCCCCCAATCCGTGAATCACTCGCGGGTACTCCTCGAGCCAACCCGACTTTGGTCTCCACATGTATAATGTTTAATGTATAGTATATACCCGTGATCAACTCCCGAGTGATCACGGCCCGATATATAGCACAGCAGACGGACAAGAATGTAGGGCCACTGATGGAAACTAGCATCCTATACTAAGCATGTAGGATTGCAGGTAAAGGTAACAACAGTAGTAGCAAGGACAGGCTATGCATCAGAATAGGATTAACGGAAAGCAGTAACATGCTACACTACTCTAATGCAAGTAGTATAGAGAAGAGTAGGCGATATCTGGTGATCAAGGGGGGGGCTTGCCTGGTTGCCTGGCAAGAAGGAGGGGTCGTCGGTGACGTAGTCGACCACAGGGGCATCAACATCGTCACGGGGTCTACCGAAGAGAAGAGGGGGAGAAACAGTAATTATGTGTAAAGTAAGCAGACGCATTTCAACAAAATTAGAAGCAACACAAGCTAGACATCATACACAACATGCAACCACATATAATAGTGCCAAGTTAGATCAAACACCTGTGATGGTGGAGTAGGGGAGATGTGCTCATCATCTACACAGCTATGTTGACTGTCTAGCCTTGCGTTGTCTTGCGAATCTTGTTGGGAGGATGGCGGAGTAGAATCTGTAGAGACCCTTCGTTTCAGTTGCTCGGAAGGACCACCATCATCCAATGCCTTACCAATTTCCTTCTGCTTTATTGATTTTGCATGGTGAGGTCAAACCGACAAGAAAAAGGAATAAAATTCGCTCTTCAGAACTCATTCGTGGATGATACTGACGAACACTACTCTGATGAAAGACAAAGTCATGATACGAGGATGGAATATGTACGAAAAACTAGAAGGCTTGACATATTCACACCTATGATGTGGTAACTAAGCTAAAGGCACTTCAACAAATTAGAAGCATTGCAAGCTAGACACCATATGGAAGGTGCAATCAATATCACTCTGCCAAGTTAAAATTGTCTCGTCATAGATGGCGTTCATCAAACTAGAAGCACTACATGCTAGAAATCATATTCAAGACGCAAACCAATATCACACTGCCAACTTAAAGGTGCCCCATCATATGTGACTGATGCAGGATGCACAAGAAGAGTAGTTTCATGTAAGAACATGGTGTGATAGACAGATATAGTATGTACCAAAAATAGAAAAACGTGTCATTCACATGTATCATGTGTAAGCTAAGCAGATGTAGTTTAAACTAATTAGGAGCAATACAAGCTAGGCACCATATGCAACATGCAACCAGATATCACACTGCCAAGTTAGAGCAAGCACCTTGGATGGTGGAGTAGGGGAGCAGAGACTTGGAACTTGTAATGCACTAGCAGTACATGGAGAATTCGTATAGATGCTCCGTTTACCTTGCTACAGAGGACCACCATCATCGCCTTCCTTACTCTTTTCCTTCCTCTTTTTTGATTTTGCCTTGTCAAGTCAAACCCATAAGAAAAAGGAATAAAAGTTGCTCTTCAGAACTCATTGATGCATGATACTGACGAACACTACTTTCATGTAAGGCAGCCACATGATAGGAGGATGGAATATGTATGAAAAACAACACGACATGACATATTGACATGTATGATGTATAAAGTGTAAACTAAGCACAAGGTGTTTGAACTAGTTAGAAGCAATGCAAGCTAGAAACCATATGAAAGATGAAACCAATATCACTCTGCCAAATTAAAAGGGTGGCCTAACAAATGTATTTGACCAAATTAAAAGCAATACATAGCAACATGCTAGAAATAATATGCAATATGCAACGAATAAAGGTGACTCATCGTAAGTGATTGATGCAGGATACAGAAGAGAGGTAGTTTCATGTAAGAACATGGTTAACACATAGATGTAGTGTGTACCAAAAATAGGAAGGCATGTCATATTCACAGGTATAATGTGTAAACTAAGAAGATGCAATTTACCATAATTAGAAGCATTACAAGCTAGACACCATATGCAACATGCAACCACATATCACACTTCGAAGTTAGAGCAAGCACCTGCGATGGTGGTGTAGGGGAAGTGCAGTCTTCAAGTACAGAGCTACGTTTAATATCTTCATTTAGGCTTGCTGTTTCTTGAGAATCAAGTGGAGAAGATGAAACTGCACTCTTTATAAGAGTAGCGCATCTCATACTAACTCACGGGCGTGACTGTGTCATCATAAGCGATAGATGCAGGATACACAAGAACAATAGTTTGATGTAAGAACATGGTGTGATAGGCAGATGTAGTATGTACCAAAAACAGGAAGGCGTGTCATATTCACATTTATAATGTGTAAGCTAAGGAGATGCAATTTAACAAATTAGGAGCCATACAAGATAGGCACCATATGCAACATGCAACCAGATATCACATTGCCATGTTAGATCAAGCACCTGGGGTTGTGGAGTAGGGCAATGAGATTTGGAACTTGCACTGCAGTAGGAGTAGCAGGAGAATCTGCAGAGATCATCTGTTTCGGTTGCTCCAGAGGACCACCATCATTCCGTGCCTTCGTCCTCTTCATTTCGCCTTGTCAAGTAAACACACAAGAAAAGGAATGAAATTCGCACTTCCAAATTCGTTGGTGCATGATACTGACGAACACAACTTTTATGTATGTCAACCACATTGTAGGAGGATGGAATATGTAGGAAAAACACTAAGCAGAAGGCATTTCAACAAATTGGAAGCAATGAAATCTAGGCACCATATGAAAGATCCAACCAAAATCACTCTACCAAGTAAGACGTGTCTCGTTATAAGTGGCATTTAACAAATTAGAGGCAATACATGTTTGAAATGATATGCAAGATGCAACCAATATTACACTGTCAACTTGAAGGTGTCTCATCAGTAGTGATTGATGAGGGATACACAAGAAAAGTAGTTTGATGTAAGAACATTGTTAATAGAAAGACGCAATATGTACCAAAAATAGGAAGGCATGTCATATTCACAAGTATAATGTGTTAAGTAGGCATATGCAATTTACCCTAATTAGAAGCATTACAAGGTAGACACCATATGCAACATGCAACCACATATCACACTGCCGAGTAACAGCAAGCACATGTGATGGTGGTGTGGGGGATTGCGGTCATCAACTAGAGAGCTACGTTGACTATCTTCATTTAGCCTTGTTGTTTCTTGAGAATCATGTGCGGAGGATGACACTGCACTCTTTAAACGAGTAGCGCGTCTCACAGTAACCCACTGGGGTGACTGTCTCATCATAAGTGATTGATGAGGGATACAAAAGAGCATTAGTTTGATGTTCGAACATGGTTAATAGACATATGTAGTATGTATCAAAAATAGGAAGGCATGTCATTATCAAAGGTATAATGTGTAAAGTAAGCAGATGCAATTTAACCAAATTGGAAGCAATACAAGCTAGACACCATATGCAACATGCAACCACATTTGACAACGCGAAGTTAAAGCAAGCACCTGGGATGGTTCTGTGTGGCAATTGAGATCATCAACTGCAGAGTTACATTTACTGTCTCCATATGTTGGCACTGCACCCTTTAGAGTGCTGAAACACTTAGTGCTTATCTTCGAATTACACTGGAGCGACTTCTGTCTTTTCATTTTCGTATTCATCAACACTGCGTCAGAGTCTGAAATGCCCATGCATAAAAAACAATAGTGTGAGTATGGGTGAAGTGTGTGCACAAGTAGTACAGTGTAAAGGTAGCAGATAGCAGGTCGGTGAGAAATAAATGACGGGAGACATATGATACCTCTACAACATGCATGGCACACGAAATTACTAGATTCTAGGATTTTGAAATATGAGCACAGGGATGGCTGGGAAATGCAGATGCTCCTCCAGCACACCACAAGGTGTGGTCCTATGAAAATAACAGTCGACTGAAAACAAATAGGCCAGTCCATTTTTTCTGCACCGTCTGATGTACAAAGAACGGGCAGATCGCCTTCATCTACCTCCAGCCAGTCAGTGTTACGATTTTCCTCGAAATGCTAGCGACCACCGGCCCAGTCCCCTGCCTCCACCCTCCCCTCGACCTCATCGCACCGCCATACTTGGCACTGCCCCCGGCCATCCCTTCAAGCCCCTCCGAGCTCCATATTGGGCGCAAGCAGCTCATGTGCCCCACACCCCTATGGTAGACACCGATGCACCGCTTCCCCGGCGAACAAGCAGACTAGGTGCTCCACGCGCCTAAGCGGGTGCTGCTTCTTTTAATTGCGATTCGACTGGCCCTGAATTGAAACCAGGCGGGCTACTAACCTCTAGCAAAGGTGAAATAGTAAATGCGAGGAAACCTTGTGCATTGAGTATCACGAAGAAGATGCAGTAAGAAGCGCTCAACTAGTTTCTTTCGTGGGATGAATACGGTGTGAGCAGAGACATAAAATTTGCACGAATAAGGGAAGAGGAGTACCTCTTTCTGCTGGCAGTGTTGTGTCCTCCTACTGTTTTTCCAATGATCTTCTTGTGGTTAGCTGGAAACGAGAAGTTGTGGAGGACGGTGGAGCCTTGGACAAACCCATGGCCAAGTTGTTGAGTGTGGTGCGGTGGCCGTCTGTCGGCAATGGGGAACTAGATCCGAGGCGGTGAACGATGGTGTAGTGGGAACAGCTCCGGTGCGGTGGACGGTTGCGACAGTGGAGCGGCAGCGGTGAGGCGTAGGAGGGCGTGGTCGAATTGGTTCTGGTATGTCGCACGTAGGCGTAGGCGTCGGCGTCGTGGAGGCAACTCAGCCTTGGTTTCAACTACTAAGTCCTTGAGGGCGTTGCGGTTGCGGTTGCGTTAGATGATGATGTCGGGGTACCGGCTCCGGCGTGATGGAGGAGGGCGGTGGTGGATTGGGCGCGAATTCAAATACGATCATGGTGACTGTCGTCTGTGGAAGATAGCAATTTGTCGAGTTCCCAACCTATCTTGGGATTACACAAACTATGAAGTTGTTGCTATCTTCGACAAGCTTGTTGCCTTCCTTACTTCCACGCCTCGATGGATATTGCTCAAAAATCAATTTCTGTAAACGGATGACGGGATGAGTACTGTGATGCAATTCAATACGAGGGTCTTGTGTTTGCTGCCACCACTCATGGAACTGTTTTTGCATGGAATCATCATGCTTTCGGTAAGTTTGTCTTCCACCATAATTATAATTGTTTCACCTACATGCATGTGGGTAGCTAGTTTCCCTTTATTAATTAATTAACCTTCTTGTGTTTCCAAGGTCCTGTGAACATTCCACCACCTATAATTGAAATTTTTTATAACCAAGGGGGAGATGACGATGCTGATGATCACGAGCATGAGGACGAGCTAAACCCATATACTCAGTGGCGCCTGGCAACTTATTCCGATGGATCACCTCTTCTTGTCTGTATACAGGGCACTGCTGATGTTACTAAGGAAGCAGGTGTTATCTCGCATGGTCACACTCTCCGGACCTATTCGAACATCCGTTGCAGGGTATTCGGGATGGATACTAGTGTACTAGCGCCAACACCTTCTCCCTGGTTCAGTATTGGAAGTCTTGGAGGAAACTCGCTCTTCCTTGGAGAAAACTATCCAATGATGGTGGAAGGCGATCCAGCTGCTGTTGACACAACATTACTACCATTGATGAGAAGCAATTGTATCTATATCTCAGAAATTGATATGCTTCCCTACCGTCCCAATATGGGTCCTGACATAGGCCGCTTCAGCCTAGATGATCAGTCCCGCGTTGGTCTCGAGGTTGACAGTAGCTTGCCCTTCCCAGAGAATCACTTCTGGTTCAAAGCAAGCGTTTCGAACACCGATGAGTGTTTGAGCTGAAGTTCATTTCATCACTTTGTTATTTGTTGTGTGAGAAAAACTTTACAAGAATATTTTGTTGTTAATGATCAATAATCCAACGTGTATCCTCGTTGTCGTTGTGGGTCGATGACTTGTTGTATGTAATCAATGGTACATTTGCATATGCGTCCATCAACTCACGCGTGCTAGTGGTGTCCATATGAACAGTGCTAGTGATTTTAGTTGCAAAAATTAGATAGTGCTAGTGATTTACCTGCATATTTTGACAAATCGCAGTGCTACAAGGTTGACAAATGGCAATATTACTAGATAAAAAAATGTCAATCTTTCTAGTTTGACAAATGGCAACATACCCAAAATGAAAGATATGCAAATCTTACCCAATTGTTTGTACGTGGTTGCACACGGGTCATGCAAAACAACCGTTGGCGTTGAAGGGATGCAGAAATCCGGCTCGGCACATTTCCCTTGGCTTCCTGGTGAAACTGTTGGTTTGCATCCGGGTGTTATAACTAAAACGTTTGCGATGAGTGTTTTATATTTAAAAACCATTGACATTTTTTCAAAATAATCATTTGATAAGTCTGTACATTAAGAGAGAAAAACGCAAGTTCGTTCAAACCATATCTTTCATTCAGTCACACTGCGAATTTATATTCATATGATCGAGAATTCGAGATACAGTATTAAACCCCCCCAAAAAAACTATTTCTGGTGGCGGCGGAGGCGGCGTGCCGCGCCGTCGTTGTCGTTGTCGTCCTCTGGGACGCCGTTTTTTAAGTCTTCAAGGCAGCACAAAATGTTCTTCACTTGTAAATCAAACATCGTGTCATCGCGCGATCGACGGGCGGGGCGCGGGAGGACGGCAACTGTGCCGCTGAGAGGTAGCGGTCGACGGCAGCGTCCCATGCCGCTGAGGGGGGCGCGCGCACAGGCACGGGCGTGGGCACGGGCGCGGCGCGTGCAGCCAAACGCACGGGGGCCGACGCCACAGTGGGTGGAGGGGCGCGCACGGGCATGGGTACTGGTGCTGTCATGTACATGAGCTCGCGCGGGTCCGCGGAGACCTCGCTAACGCCCGCGGCTTCCAACTCTACAATGGTGCTCGGCGACCAGCCCGTCAATGCTATGGGGATGGTCGCTGGTGCGGGCGCGGGGATGGGAGCTGGGATGGGAGCGGGGGCAGCAACCGCCGCGGCCAGCTCAGTCTGGGCCAAGTCCATGAGGCCCCATTCCTCCTTATTTTCTATCTCCTCTGGCTCGGAGTCGACTTCACCAAACTTGAAGACTAGTGGCAGATGATCGTTCTGCGCCATGGCGTTGGTGGAGGTCTGCGGGAGGGAGGGGAATGGGAGGCGAACAGTAAGGCCGCCCATATTAAACAACAGCTCAGGCGCCATTAACAGAGAGGAAGGTGCGCGGCCATGGAAGTCAAAGGGCTCGCTTCCTAGTGAGCCTGTGCAGCATACAGCCCGCACGCTTCCCGGTGAGCCTGCGCATTGGAGGACACCTTGCACGCCTCTCGGTCAGCCTACGCACCGGACTATGCTCGCACGCCTCCCGTTCAGTCAAGGTCAACCAGCTGTCCGCACGACACCTCCTAAAGCCATTAAAACCAAGACACGTGGCGTCACGTGAATGGTTTAAAGAATGCACACTGTTTGAATTCTACAAACGTTTGAGATATTAAAGTGGTAGCTATTTTTTCAAAATGCCTTTGTTGGCTGTCATTATTCGAGTGCGCCTTCTCTCAAAATGGACACGAAAAATGCCATAGCATGTCATGTGCCATTCCATGATAGCATGCCAAGTTTCATGAATTTTAGACGAGTTTTGTATTTACTAGAATTTAAAAACCAGGCATCTCAATGTTTGGTCAGCAATCAATGGTGCCCTGGTGTTTGAAATTCATTCCCATTTCTTGCATGGGCCCTAAGCATGCACCCAAGGACACAGATTTGATTTTTCAACCAATTTATATGCACTGGAGCATGTGCATGTAGTTCAAATTTAAATTATGCACATAAATGCATTGAAAACTCAGTTAATGCATAAAAATATCCAAACGAACCCTGAAAAATCCCAAAAATTGACACAACACTCCTGTTGTTCTATCTTGACACGAGAATGTTTTTGAAATCAATAAGAGGCAATGGATATCGTTTCATATTCAAAGGTGGGACGTTCCCTACCGAAACCATCATGCTTGTTGTGAGAAGCGTATACCCGAACCTGCCCCGAATGGGAGAATTTTTTTTACCATGACATGTTGATGCCGCTCCATGATAGCATGCCAAGTTTCATGAATTTCAGAGGAGTTTGGATTTACTAGAATTTAAAAACCAGACATCTCAACGTTTTGTCGGCAATCAACAGTGCCCTGGTGTTTGAATTTCATTCTCATCTCTTGCATGGGACCTAGAAATTCACCCAAGGACACAGATTTTATTTTTCAACCAACTTTGGTGCATTGGAGCATTGGAGCATGTGTTTGTAGTTCAAATTTGAAATATGCACATAAAATGCCTACAAAACCCAGTTAATGAATAAAAAGGCCAAACGAACCCCGAAAAATTCCAAGATTAAACACAACACTCATGTTATTCTATGTTGACACTAGAAAGCAATAAGAGGCAACGGATATCGTCCCGTTCCCAAAGTTGGTACGTTCCCTATCAAAACCATCATGCTTGTTGTGAGAAGCTCTGGATTGTGAGAAACTTATACCCAAACCTGCCCCAAATGGGGCAGAATTTTCACCACGGCATGTTGATGCCGCTCCATGATAGCATGCCAAGTTTCATGAATTTCAGACGAGTTTTGGATTTACCAGAATTTAAAAAACAGGCATCTCAATGTTTTGCCGGCAATCAACAGTGCCCTGGTGTTTGAATTTCATTCCCGTCTCTTGCATGGGACCTAAGCATGCACCCAAGGACACACATGTGATTTTTCAGCCAATTTATATGCACTGGAGCATGTGCATGTAGTTCAAATTTGAATTATGAACATAAAATGCCTAGAAAACTCAGTTAATGCATAAAAATGTCCAAACGAACCCTGAAAAATCCCAAAAATTGACACAACACTCATGTTGTTCTATGTTGTAATGATAAATTTTTTGAAAGCAATAAAAGGCAATGGATATCGTTTCATCCCCAAAGGTGGGACGTTCCCTACCGAAACTATCAGGCTTGTTGTGAGAAGCTCTGGTTTGTGAGAAGCATATACCCAAACCTGCCCCAAATGGGACAATTTTTTCACCACAGCATGTTGATGCCGCTCCATGATAGCATGCCAAGTTTCATGAATTTCAGATGTGTTTTGGATTACCAGAATTTAAAACCAAGCAACTCAACGTTTTGCCGGCAATCAACGGTGCCCTGGTGTTTGAAATTCTATCCCATCTCTTGCATGGGACCCAAGCATGCACCCAAGGATACATACTTGATTTTTCAACCAATTTATATGCACTGGAGCATGTGCGTGTAGTTCAAATTTCAATTATACACATAAATGCATTGAAAACTCAGTTAGTGCATAAAAATGTCCAAACGAACCCCAAAAATCCCAAAAATTGACACAACACTCCTATTGTTCTATGTTGACACGAGAAAAAATTTGAAAGCAATAAGAGGTAATGGATATCATTTCGTCCCCAAAGGCGGGACGTTCCCTATCGAAACCATCATGCTTGTTGTGAGAAGCTCTGGTTTGTGAGAAGCATATACCTGAACCTGCCCCAAATGGGACAATTTTTTTACCGCGACATGTTGATGTCGCTCCATGATAGCATGCCAAGTTTCATGAATTTCAGATGAGTTCTGGATTTACTAGAATTTATAAACTAGGCATCTCAACGTTTTGCCGGCAATCAACAGTGCCCTGGTGTTTGAATTTCATTCCAATCTCTTGCATGTGACCTAGAAATTCACCCAAGGACACACATGTGATTTTTCAAACCACTTTAGTGCATTGGAGCATGTGCTTGTAGTTCAAATTTGAGTTATGCACATAAAATGCCTTCAAATCCCAGTTAATGTACAAAAAAGGCCAAACGAACCCCAAAAAATACCAAGATTAAACACAACACTCCTGTTGTTCTATATTGACACTAGAAATTTTTTGAAAGCAATAAGAGGCAACGGATATCGTCCCGTCCCCAAAGGTGGTACGTTCCCTATCGAAACCATCATGCTTGTTGTGAGAAGCTCTGGTTTGTGAGAAGCTTATACCCAAACCTGCCCCAAATGGGACAAAATTTTCACCACGGCATGTTGATGCCGCTCCATGATAGCATGCCAAGTTTCATGAATTTCAGACGAGTTTTGGATTTACTAAAATTTAAAAACCAGGTATCTCAAAGTTTTGCCGGCAATCAACAGTGCCCTGGTGTTTGAAATTCATTCCCATCTCTTGCATGGGACCTAGAAATTCACCCAAGGACACACTTGTGATTTTTCAACCAACTTTGGTGCGTTGGAGCATGTGCTTGTAGTTCAAATTTGAATTATGCACATAAAATGCCTAGAAAACCCAGTTAATGTATAAAAAAGGCCAAACGAACCTCGAAAAATTCATTCCCATTTCTTGCGTGGGACCTAAGCATGCACTGAAGGACACATATTTGTTTTTCAACCAATTTGTATGCACCGGAGCATGTGCATGTAGTTTAATTTTGAATTGTGCACGTGAAATATTTAGAAAACCAGTTTATTTTATAAAATGTCCAAACGAACCCTGAATAATTCCAATTCTTTTACGACACACATATAGTTGCATGATCACTGCAGATAAAAGGTCTAGCAATTCACACATCGTCCATTGCCGCTTTGACCCCATTTTGTAATTCAAATTAAGTAGATCCCACACAGTTTATTATCACCAACCATGTGAGATGTAGTACAAAATATCTTGGAGCACCGTCGGTGTATAGTACGCCTATGGCCTACGCGAGAATGTGTGTCAGCTATAGTCCACAGCCGGTGTGTCAAGCACACTAGCTCACTCCACAAAAACTCCCGCCTGTGCATCCCTCGCAATCTCAAAAATATCTACCGCCTGGAAGGTTTTAATGTTTGATAGCACACGATTAGTATGTGCGGACCGTGTGAGATGTCTGTTACTCCCGCTCTGCTTCAGTCCCTTGATTAAAATTTTCAGTAGCCCCGGCATTTTACTCCCGCCTCTGCATCACTCGCAATCTTAAAAATATTTGCTCGCCATTGATCCAAATTTTCAGTAGCCCCGCCTTGTTACTCCCGCCTAGTAAAATTTTCAATTGCTGCAGTATATCCTCAAACACAACCTTCCCCCTCCTCCACACACACCCTAAAACCTGCGCTCACACACACACACAGAACCCTCGAAACCATTGGTAGGTCGCTGCCATCGCCGGCGCCTCCATCCTCATCCTTTGCCCGTGTGCCGGGGAACTCGAGGAGCCAATGGCGAAAAAGAGGTTTATCGCGGCCTTTTCGCCCGACGCCAGCAAGGTGGCCGCCGAGGTGTCCCCGTCATCCTCCGCGGGCCCAATCCGCCGTCGCCGGTCCCCCGATCCACCCGCCGCCGCGCCCCTACACCAGTTCAAGGACTTCCCGGTCCTCCCACGGACCCAGCAGCCGACGAAGTCCTACCTCGGGGTCCGGCAGTGGCGGTGGGGAACGTGGGTCGCCGAAATTATAGATCGAGAGACCCACACCTGCCGGTGGTTCGGTAGCTTCCACACGGCCGAGCTCGCAGCCATGGAGTACGACCGCTGACAGGTCTGCTACCATGGCGCGGCGGCTAGGCTCAATTTCCCCTTTGGCACACGTTTGGTCCACCTCGTTCCACCGGAGCCCGGGTGGTGATCTCGGCTATGGCGCGGGAGGACCGCGAGGCGTGGGAGCGCCTCGAGGCCAAGGCCACCGACGAGGCCTACATGCAAGAGCTCCGTCGGCAGCACCCAGAACTCGTGGAGGCGGAGCGGGCGATCTTTGCCAGCGTGGAGGGC
The DNA here is from genome assembly GCA_032464435.1 of Aegilops umbellulata. Taxonomy (NCBI): domain Eukaryota; kingdom Viridiplantae; phylum Streptophyta; class Magnoliopsida; order Poales; family Poaceae; genus Aegilops; species Aegilops umbellulata. Next base: position 148,742,730 of record CP136058.1, on the reverse strand, counting down.
GGCGAGGTTATCAGGCTCTTCTCCGATGACGAGGCCGAAGGCGGCGAGGACGGCGGCGCGAAGGGCGGTGAGGTTATTGCGCTCTCCTTTGATTACGAGGTCGAAGGCGGTGGCGACGGCGGCACGGAGGGCGTCGAGGTGGGCCCCGAGGACGAGGAGATCGACGTCGACGAGTGGAGGAGTGCCTTCCCCAACGACCTCAACGATGGTACTGGCCCGGACCCGGCTCGCGTCACACCATACATGACAAAGAAGGATTGGCTCGACCTCTACTTCTAGCGAAAGTAGTTTAGCTTAGTTTAAATTTATGTTTTATGCTCGGTTATGCAAAACTATCTATGTTTTTGTTTGAATGCATGTTACTTTCGGTTGAACCTGCTTTGAACTTGATCAAATTGAAGTTTATAACCTTAAGTTTAGGGGATCGACTAGAAAAGGCCAAAAATTGCTGGAGTATATATATATATATCCACTAAGGGTTTTACTCCTGTAACTTTTTAAGGATCGCCTAGAGATGTCCTTATGACTTTTTTATTTCAGTTCTTCACAATGTTATGTTCTATATGTGCAACTATTTGCCGTGAAGTTCAATGTCATCAATAATAGTTTAAACAATACAACTATGAATTACGATATTTGGTTGCTGTTAAGGATATTGCAGTTAACATGCCTTTTCGTTTTTCAATTGTTGTTTAGCAACATGCATTGTACTGAATGACTAAATATGCAATCCCATGCTATATAGCAACAAGGAAGAGTGTTACCTTAATGTTCTGATGATGTCTAGATATACATGTAATAAAATCTTATATAATGGATGGATGGAGTGTTGTACTACATCATTTTTCAATTGTTGTTTAGCTTCTAATATTAACTTGGTGCTTTTAGGTACATATATCATTGCCAAAGATCCACACTTCGACCCTTTCTGCGTATGTGGCAATGAGATATTCATGAACCAGCATCATGTGAGGAAACTGATAAAAATTGTTATTAAAATGGGTCAAAAGATGTCAATCGAACTATTTGTTTACACTTTATGCAAAACAACAGTGAACTGCAGGAAGGTAAGTAAGAACCATGTAGCCTTCTTTTTACTGCCCGTAATGAGTTGTGTTAGATGAAAATATCTGAATCTTTTTTCTTTTGCAGTGGATCCTGAAGCAGTTTACTCAAGATTACCTCTCAAACTACATGATTGGCGGCCGGCCATCACAAGGGGTTGGACTAGAGTCCTGCATGCCTTCTGCATCCAGGAGAGCACAATAGGGCCATTCCGCTTCACCTTGTTCAGCAACTGGAATGCTTGTCGCCTCTTTCTTTACCATCTATAATAGTACAAGTATAGAACCCTGGTACATCATTCTTTATTTGGTGCTTATGTAATTCTTAAACATATGTACCTGTGGATCAAATAATGCATTGGTTGTTTGAACCTGATGGATATGAATAAAGCTATAGCCTACTTTCAAGTTTGAATTAGGTGCAATTTTAATTAGCAGCAATTAAATTAGGGCCAAATTGCGTTGTGCAGATCATTACGGCACACACGGTTGGTAAAACACAAACGTTTGCGATATACACCATAATCTAAGACGGTTCACAAAGAGGAAACGTGTGCAAGCATGCACACAGTTGCCATTTGCAAAGCGTGTGTGATCTCAGACACTATCACATACGGTGCGGGAAAACTAAATGTGTGTGATTGTCTACCCATCGTACACGGTTTATAATCATGAACTGTTTGTGATGTGCCAGGCATCGTAAAACTCTCGTGCCTAGAATCTGCCTGGAAAACTCCCGTGCCTGGAATCTGCCTTGTTTTAGGCAGAACCACAAAACTCTGAGTGCGATGGCAATGCAAGCACAAATGAGTAGCAAGGATGAAGCGTTCGGGATATTCGATATATTGGAAATGGTTATATAGGGACAACTGTCTGCATCAAGGCTCCCTATCCCCGACGGTTTCTGGGTCGTGTCGGAAGGACCCCCCTATCACCCACACTCACTTGGCGACTGTTCCAAATGTCGTCGCGGAAAGGGGTAAAAAACTGTTTGTTTAGGACCGACGCGCAGTAGTGATTCCTATGAACCAATTGGCTCTAAAGGAAAAAAAATCATATCATATAGAGTTCCTATGATATTCCTCCACACCAAATGATGGTTGAAATTGTTGAAGGTGATATGACGGTCTTTCTTTGTAGACTCCTCCCCCATCTTTATAGACACCTCTCGAAGATAAATGAAATGATATATACTGGGTATTCTATATGTGCATTTTGGTACACGAAAACTTGGTAAAAGTTTGTGAGGTTCGAATTTTCAATAAAGCTATATGCACTGCATTTTGGAATGGAGGGAGGAGCAAACGGCAGTTGCTAACACTCACGTGGAAGATTTGTGTGTAGGAGGAGTGGCTGCTCTGTTAAATGACATGGCAAAACTAACACTGTCGGATGCCGATCTAACGATTCTTACGGCGTTCGTCAGGAAACGACTTGTGGCGAATGTTTGTCGGATAATGATTTACGGATACATGCATTGCATTGATACGTGCCCCCTCTCTCTCATGCACACACGCACCCTCAGGAGTCACGACTCTCCTGAGTCCTCTCGCACCCACCGTCTATCTGCAGGTAGACGTCACACACATATGTGCTCTTCACACCCTACCCTCAGAACTTCTAAAAAAATACGTCACGCACCTTTTATTTTAGCTCACACGTCACACTTACACTATTACTCTTGTGACGAACATTCTTTGGGCATAGTATATTGTACTCTCATGAAGAGAAGCGGTGCACGCACGCACTAGTTCTCCCACTCACGGGTACACGTAGGAGCGCATTTTTTGAAGCTGGTACAACAAAATCACTCCACTATATATATAAGCAGGAGCATTAGCGCTTGGTTTACTAGGGTTCCTCTCCTTCACTCTCTGATGCTCTCCAGATCTAAGCAAGACATAGGTGGCCACACTCTCTCTCTGCTCACGGCTGGTCACAAATCCGAACAGACCACCTCGACCGGGGCAGGGGTGTAGGTGCATCATTCACGCTATCGCCGGCGGCGAGGGAGGAGACAAACGGCTGCCCGCGCGTCCCGATCGACGGCCATGTCGTTTTCTCCGAGTGAGCGCCGTTTCAGGAGGGCCTCCGACCCCTTGTTCCTCCCTGCGGTATTGTGGCCAAGATGCGGCCTCCCGACGTTGTCTTTGCCACATGCCGACGACCCTCAGGTATATATTCCTTCGAAACCTGCCTTGTTGTACTGCCCCAGCTCCCCACGTGGCTGCGAGTGGATCTTTTTCTACTTTCGTCGGCTGTTCCAAAGCCACCTAGACTTTTACTATTATTAGAGGTAAAGCTAGTTCATACAGTCGAATCTAAGAGTTGGTTCAAACAGGGAAGAATGTGGGAAAGCTATAGCATGAATCTAGGACTTGGTTCTAAGAGGAAACGGGGGAAAGTAGTAGATACTGGCTACCCAACCGGTCTCTTGGTTGAAAAGGCGAAGAAAGCAAGGTGGATGGCAAAGGGTGGGGGAAAGTGGACCTGTCTCTTGTTTGAAAAAGGAAAGAAAGTGAGGGATGTTGGGGGACAAGGCAAATGAGAATGAACAGGTCTAGATTTCCTATGCTCACATAGGAAAATGTCGCCGAGGAGATAAGAAATGGGACAAATACAGATATATTGTCTAAGTGTTTGCCGCTCTCGGTAACCACATCAACCTCACCACTTTATGCCCCTGCTGTCCCTACGCCCATATCGCTACCATTATTGTAAAATCACATGAAGCATTAAGCAATGACACCTAATGTCACTATAAGTAATGGTCTAGTGCTGTCGATAAATTGAAGCAATGCCACCACCATTTTATGAAGTGCTTCTGTCTTACTTTATTTCCCATGAATTGTGTTTTTGCAGTTACACTTAAATCTCACACCGCTAACATTGCTTCATCCCAGTGGAACTGCACAAATTTGATTGCACATTTACTGACCATGTGCTACTCTCATGACAGTAATACTAATGCTATTGTTCTGCATGTTAATCTAGTGACAGTGTTGATGTGATGTGATGCTACTTACTTAAGGGCACTTTCATACTGTCAATCTAGTGCTAATTATAACACAATAGATGTTGTTGTTAATCATACGCCACTGCAAATATATGTCACTGTTTAAATAACCATATTTCATATTTGCGCAAACAGGGATGTCTGTCTACAAACCGTTTCTATCTGCGCAATCAATTCATGGCTAGTTCCGCCGCCTTATGCAGTTCAATCAGCTGTTTCAGTTGATCGGCAAAAGGCACAGGATAATTTGGTGCGAGATACTGCGACCAGAAGAGCTTATCCCCAGTGTTCCTTTCTTTGGCTCGATAGAATTCAGCGGCATCCGATATGCTGCGGGGCAGTTCCGCAAACACCCCTGGAGAAATCCGAACTCAAAATTAGAAACATGATTTTCTCCTCAAATACTTAATTTACATGGGAAAAAGCCTTACCCGCTGCGATCTTCCTCGCCTCTTGGATCTCCTGCAGGGCACCTTGGGTTTCCCCCTGGGCATCGCGCGCGGCCTGATGACCCCTGGTGAATTCGGATTCTTTCTCCGTTAAACTCTGCTCCAAGGTCTCGCATTTCTTAACGACCTCTTGAAGCTTCCGCTCAGCTTCAATAACCCTGGCCTCGTGCTTCTCATGAAGGGCTTGCTCTGCGGCTGCCTTTTCCTCGGGCTTGGCCACTGCCTTCTTAAGAGCCTCGACTTCGGTCATCGTCCCTAGAGAAAATCATGGAACATATTTTATCATACTGGAAATTTGTTCGCACCAAACGCGAACAAGGCTTACACATACATTGCTTATCTTCCGACTGCCTTTTCAATTGGCCAAGTTCCTCTTTGGTCCGCTCCAGACTTTGATTCAGTCCGGAGACCTCCGTAGTACGCGAGGCAATAGCCGCTACAGATGCCTGCTTATAAAAGAGAGATAGATGTCATCAAATGAGTTTTCCTGCGAAAATAAATTTGATCCTCCGTCTGGTTCTTTCGCTGAATAGTGTAACAGGGGCTACTATCCATACTATGACATTCTTTGAAACCTCATAAAATATACCTCAAAGCCTATTATAAGGTTGATGCATGCTTCATTTAGTCCACTCTCAGCAGACTGAATCTTCTCAATCACCGCAACCATAAGGGCACGGTGTTCATCGACGATGGAGGCGCTCTTCAGCGCCGCCAACAAAGCATCCGGCACCTCTGGTTGGACGGAGATTGCCGGTGGAACAGGCACGCCCCTCCAGCCGAGGGAGGCTGCCTGCTTGATTCTGGAGTCGTATTGGTCTCCAGAATTGCGTCCGGCTGGGAGCCGAATTCAAGATGGCTCCCACCGACGACTCCCAGGGGAATATTCTCCCCCATGTCTTCGGCCCCTGAAGTTTGACCTCCAGCCGCCGCTTTCACAATCTCTTCCTCCCCTCCTTGGCTGGGGTCCTTCTGGGATGAAGCCTCGGTGTTATCCACATGTTTGGGGGAAGGGGAATTCCGGGGCGTCCCGCTCTCCATAGCATCCGAGCTCAGCAAATCGTCCGATGAGGATCGTTCGATGCGGGATCTCGCCGGACTACAAAAAATATGGCTCAGGTTGAAATATTATGCCATGATAAGTCTAACCTCATAAATGTGTTCAGATTTTATACTCATGAGTTCAACAGGGGCTGGGCCCTGGGATCCCACGCCGGGCTGTTGTCGGCGGCAGCAGAGAAATCTTCCGGAAGAGGAGCTTTTCCCCTTTTAGGCGACTCGGCCTCCAAGTGTATGGAGGCCGCCCTCTTCTTTCTTCCCCCCGCTGGGGATTCGTCTTCCTCTTCCTCTTCGTCCTCTTCGCAGGCAGAACGGACATTGGAACCTTCGGATATTGTGTCTGAAGTGCCACGGCGATGAAGGCCACCCCGGATCTTTTTTGGCCTCCTTCTCGGCCTTCTTCTTCGGCGCCTTGTACGGTGCCAGGACCAGCATCTTCATCAGAAGTGGGTCGGCCGGTCCTTCAGGAAGCGGGGCTGGATAGTGGATCCGCTCCGCCTTCTTAATCCAGCCCTAGGGAGTTGAGGAAAACACACTAATAATTTCCCTTGGGTTATGCGGATAAAACGTAAAATAACTTACCGAGCTTGCAGGGTGGGACAGTTGGTACCTGCGGTCCTCGGCCGAGTCCAGCCATGATTTGCTGGACTTGAAAACCACCTTCCAGATGTCTTTGTGCGAGGAGCCAAAGTGCTCTCGCAGGGTCTGGTGCTTGGCCGGATCGAATTCCCATAGATTGCAAGCCCGGTGTTGACAAGGCAGGATTCGGCGAACTAACATCACCTGGACTACATTGACAAGTTCGATGTTCTTGTCTTCCATGTCCTTAATGCGCGTCTGGAGCACCGACAGTTCATTGGATGAATACCAGTTCAGGCCCTTCATGGGCCAGGACGTATGCCGCAGAGGGGCTCCGGATCGGAACTCAGGAGTAGCGGCCCATTCCCTGCCGCGTGGCTCGATGATGTAAAACCACTGATGTTGCCACTCTTTGACGGAATCATTAAAAGTACCTGTTGGCCATGTGACATTGGGCATATTGCTCACCAGAGCGCCCCTGCACTCGGCGTGCTCGCCGCTCACCACCTTGAGCTTCACATTAAAGATCTTCGGCCATAAGCCGAAGTGTGGCGAGATGCGGAGAAAGGCCTCGCACGAACGGAGATGGCGAGATGAATGTCGAGATGTTGAGGAAGGAATTTGGGGGATAGATCATGAAAATCGATCCCATAATAATACATGATGCCGCGAACGAACGGGTGGAGGGGAAACCCTAGCCCACGGACGAAATGAGGGAGGAATACAACCCTCTCGTGGGGTTCTGGAGTAGGGACGGTCTGTCCCACCGTCGAAAGACGGTGGCTGATTTTCTTGGCCAGGTACCTGGCCTCCCGAAGCTTTTTGATATCCTTCTCCCGGACGGTAGAGGCCATCCACTTGCCTCCTGCTCCGGATCCAGACATTTTAGGAAAGCCTTTGTGGGCGGAGAAGATGAATGCTTGGGCACTGGAGCTTGAGCGAAGGGGAATGAATCAGGAAGGAGAAAGCGTGGGTGCGAAAGGGAGTCCTTATCCCCTTATAAAGGAAGAAGGGATTCTACGCCTCCCCACTTGCCTGGTAAACTCACTTATTCTCCAAGCGCCGTAATTGATGGCGCGGTTGGGATACCCACACCCGTATTGTTGAGAATCCCGTGATAAGGGGACGCGATCTCTGCTTCAACAAGACGTGCCAAGAAAACCGCCTCGCAATATGTGCAGTAGCTGGTTGAGAAAAACGGTTTGAATAATGACCGGGCCATTGCGTGATGTCACGTTATGAAAAGTTGTCAGCAGATTAGATTTGTGGAAATATTATACTCTCTATGGTGGTATGCGGAATTTGTTTTGCAGACCCGGACACGATCCTTGTGTTCGAAATCTTCTATGGAGTATTCAGAGGAGGAACCCGCCTTGCAATGCCGAAGACAATTTGCGCGCCGGACTCATCGTTATTGAAGCCTGGTTTAGGGGCTACTGAGGGAGTCCTAGATTAGGGGGTCCTCGGACAGCCGGACTATATCCATTGGCCGGACTGTTGGACTACGAAGATACAAGATTGAAGACTTCATCCCGTGTCCGGATGGGACTCTCCTTTGCGTGGAAGGCAAGCTTGGCAAATTGGATATGTAGATCTCCTCCCTTGTAACCGACTCTATGTAACCCTAGCCTGCTCCGATGTCTATTTAAACTGGAGGGATTAGCCCGTAGGACAAGAACAATCATAATCATAGGCTAGCTTCTAGGGTTTAGCCTCTAAGATCTCGTGGTAGATCAACTCTTGTAATACTCATATCATCAAGACCAATCAAGCAGGAAGTAGGGTATTAACTCCATCGAGAGGGCCTGAACCTGGGTAAACATTGTGTCCCCCGCATCCTGTTACCATCCGCCTTAGATGCACAGTTCGGGACCCCCTACCCGAGATCCGCCGGTTTTGACACTGACACCTGCGTGGTGGCATCCAGATCTTCGTGAAGACTCTGCCACCGCGCGAACTCAACAGTCAGCTAGCCAGCATGGCTCTACGCGCCTAGTCAGCCTGGACACGCGTCGAAGTGAGGTGGAGCGGCGACGGACGGGACGGGCTTCGTTACCGCCCCTGATAAAGCAAGAGGACACCTAAGTAGCACATTTAATGTGTTTTGTCCTGTGATTTCAGGCGATAAACTTGACGATTGTACAACTTTCCACCTCCTGTGTGCCACTGTGACAGCCCCTTTTGACTATAAAAGGAGGCCCACGGTATACTGAGAGAGGATTCGGAATTTTTGGACCCTACACACTTGGTAGCTAGTCCAAGATCACCAGATAAACACAAGTTGGCAGGAGTAGGGTATTACGCATCACTTGCGGCCTGAACCTGGATAAATCTCTCGTGTTGATCCCTTAAAGCCGCTCTTTCCACAGCCCCACGCTTGTTGACCGTAGAAGGGATTCCCCGTGATCCCATAGGTGTCGTTTCCACCGATAACTAGGTAGTCATCGGTATACCGGAGGGGGTACCGGACAACCCCAGGAGGGTAATGGGCCTATTGGTCCATTAGAGGGGAGCACACCAGCCCAAGGGGCTGGCACACCCCCTATGGCAGCCGGCAAGTGGGAGAAAGGAAAGGGGGTATTTGGCCTCCCCCTTCCTTCCCTCTTCTCCCTTTCCTTCAGTCCTCCGGCAAATATGGTTAGGGGGCGCGGCTAGGGAAAGACCCCAAGTATGATTCGGCCCTACTTGGGGCGCCCCTTGGCCTCTTCCCTCTCTCCCACCTATATATATGTCAGAGGGGGCGCCACACATAACCACGATAATTGCTTAGTCGTGTGCGGCGCCCCCCTCCACCGTTTACACCCTCGGTCATACTTTCGTAGTGCTTAGGCGAAGACCTATGGAGATAGCTTCACCATCACCGTCACCACCCCGTCATGCTACCGGAACTCATCCACTACTTCGTTGTCTTGCTGGATCAAGTAGGTGAGGACATCACCGAGCTGAACGTGTGCTGAACGCGGAGGTGTCGTACGTTCGGTAGTCAATCGGTTGGAGCGCGAAGAAGTTCGACTACATCAACCGTGTTAACAAACGCTTCCGGTTAGGGTCTACGAGGGTACGTAGACACACTGTTTCCCTCATTGCTATGCATCTCCATGGACAGATCTTACGTGTGCATATATTTTTTTTGTTTTTCATGCAACGTTTTCCAATAGTGGCATCCGAGCCAAGTCTATGCATAGATGATATGCATGAGTAGAACACAAAGAGTTGTGGGCAGTGACAGTTGATGTCTACTACGCAACTTTATTCTTGTAGACACGTGCTAGGTCTCCAAGCGCAGAGTTTTGTAGCACAGTAGCAATTTTCAATCAAGTCGATGACCTAAGGTTGATCAATCCATGAGAGGTGTAGGATGAAGATGGTCTCTCTCAAATGACCCTGCAACCAAATACAAGAAATCTCCTGTGTCCCCAACACACCCAATACAATGGCAAATTGTATAGGTGCACTAGTTCGGCGAAGAGATGGTGATAAAAGTGTAATATTGATGGTAGAAATATATTTTTATAATCTGAATAAATAAAAACAGCAAGGTAGCAATTAGTAAACGGGCACAAAAACGGCTTTGCAATGCTTGAAAAAAAAGGCCTAGGGTCCGTACTTTCGCTAGTGCAAACTCTCAACAATGCTAGCATAGTTGGATCATATGATTATCCCTCAAAGTGTAATAGATAATCACTCCCGAGTTCCTATTAGTGGAGAACAAAAGATAGAATTTGTTTGTAGGGTACGAAACCACCTCAAAGCTATTCTTTCCGATCGATCTAATCAAGAGTTCGTACTAAGATAACACAAAGCTATTTTTTTCGTTCGATCTATCCTAGAGTTCGTACTAGAATAACACCAAAGCAAATTCATATTCATAATACTCAATCCAAACAAAGAACTACAAACAGACCCCGAAGTTTCTACCGGAGAAAAACGTGCATCAACCCCTATGCATAGATTACCCCAATATCACCACGGGAATCCGCGAGTTTAATGCCATAACATATGTCAAGTGAATCAATAAGATACCCCAATTGTCACCTCAAGTATTCATACCGCAAGACATATATCATGTGTTCTCATCTCTGAATATTCAATCCGACAAGACAAAACTTCAAAGGGTAAAGATTCAATTCATCATAACAAGAGTATAGAGGGGAGAAACATCATATGATTCGACTATATTAAAAAAGCCCATGATATAGATCATGAGAGAGAGAATTTAAACACATAGCTACTGGTACAAATCCTCAGACCCAAGGGTGGACTACTCCCTCCTCATCGTGGTGGCCGCCGGGATGATGTAGATGGCCACCAGAGATGATTCCCCCCTCCGGCAGGGTGCCTGAATGGAGCTATATTGGTTTATGGTGGCTGTAGAGGCCTGCGGCGGCGGAACTTCTGATCTAGGTTAACCCCGATGGGTTTTGGAATATTTAGGAATTTATAGTGCAAAGAGGGGGTGCGGGAGGCCACCGAGGTGGGCACAACCCACCTGGGCGCGCCAGGTGGGCCTGGCGCGCCCTGGTGGGTTGTGCCCCCCTCGGGGCACCCCCTAGGTGCTGCTCTGGCCCAAAGGTTGTCTCCTGGTCCATAAAAAATCATCGTGGAGTCTCGTTGCATTTGGACTCTGTTTGGTATTGATTTCCTGCGATGTAAAAAACAAGCAAAAAACAGCAACTGGCACTGGGCACTGGGTCAATAGGTTAGTCCCAAAAATGATATAAAGTTGCTATAAAATGGTTGTAAAACATCCAAGAATGATAAAATAACTGCATGAATACTTCATAAATTATAGATACGTTGGAGACGTATCAGCATCCCCAAGCTTAATCCTACTCGTCCTCAAGTAGGTAAATGATAAAAGAAATAATTTATGAAGTGTGAATGCTAGCAAAGTGCATAAGTTTGATCAATGACAATTTCAGTCAATTTTCCTAGCATCATAACAACAATTCTTTCTTATGAAACTTCTCATGTTGTAGTGGCAACCAATTCACATGTTAAGGTTTAAACAATGAACTCTCTTGAAACCCAACAACCTATGTTCTTAGTCACCAAGCAATTGCAATTCAACTTATTCAATGGAGTCTAAGTGAGAGCTCCACATACTCAACCATCATATAGTCTTCTATGATTGCTAACACTCACCGCGTACACATGAGCAAAATGTTTCAACCGGACACATAGAAAGATAGGGGCTTATTGTTTTGCCTCCCAATGTATTCACCTCAATGGTGATGTCAACAATAATAACTCAATTGCCCATACTCAACTGGACATATGCGCCTAGATATTTCCTCGCCACATGATGCTTGCCAAAGGAGAAAAATAAAAAGGAATAGAGAGAAAAACTTTGACTCTTTGAATAAAAGTAAATACTGAAAAGTAAAAGATAGGCCCTTCGCAGAGGGAAGTAGAGGTTGTCATGCGCTTATTTGTTTGTATGCTCAATCCCTTAGTGCAAAAGAACGTCATGTTATATTGCCCCTTATGATAGCAACCTTTATTATGCAGTCCATCGCTTTTATTGCTTTGCCATCGTAAGTTCGTACAACGCTCAATTTTCCCTTACACTAAATGATCTAACACTTTTAGAAGCAATTTTTATTGCCTTATTACACCGATGACAACTTACTTGAAGGATATTGCTCAATCCTTAGGTAGGTATGGTGGACTCTTGAAAATAAGATTTGGTTTTAAGTGTTTTGGATGCACAAGTAGTATCTCTACTTAGTGCGGAATTTTTGGCTAGCAAAGATAGGGGGCAAGCACCACATGTTGAAGGATCTATGACAATATGACTTCTATGTGAATATGAACAAACATAAACCATTACGTTGTCTTCCTTGTCCAAGATCAACAATTTTGGCATATAATGTTTTGATGGAGGCTCACAATCACAAAAGATTTCCATGACAGTGTATTTGCATGTGAAAGTTCTCTTCCTTATACTAATTATTCGTGAATTGCTTGTATGACCAATATTGTGATTGTCAAGCCTGAAAAGATTTCATTTTCTAAACCCAATGTGAAGCTACCACTAGGCATGATATGATTTCAAATCCATGACATTCAGTTTATTCAACAATTTACTCATAGGATATAAGTTAAGCACAAGAGTAAATGATAAACTACTCCAAAAAGATATAATTGAAGATCAAATGAATAGTTAAGTAAATATATAGCTATGTGTGGACTCTCTCTTATTTAAAACTTGCAGATATAAGTATTTTATTAAAACATCAAGCAAAAAAATAAAATTACATTCTAAGAATAGCACAACTCATGTGAAGAAGCAAAAACTTAGGCTCAACCGATACTAATCGATAATTGTTGAAGAAGAAAGGTGGGATGCCTACTGGGGCATCCCCAAGCTTAGATGCTTGAGACTTGTTGAAATATTATCTTGGGATGCCTTGGGCATCCCCAAGCTTGAGCTTTTGTGTCTCCTTAATTCTTCTCATATCACGGTTTTCCTAAATCTCAAAAGCTTCATCCACACAAAACTCAACAAGAACTCGTGAGATAAGTTAGTATAAAGCAATGCAAAAACCTTATCATTCTCTACTGTAGAAAATAACTAAAATTATTATTCAACATTGCATCTAAATGCCTCTGCATATTTAATACTCCTATCCTAAAATAGAATCATTAAATAAGCAAACATATGCAAACAATGCAAACATAACAGCAATCTGCCAAAACAGTACAGTCTGTAAAGAATGCAGGATTCATCATACTTCCCTAACTCCAAAAATTATGAATGTTTTACCACACTGTAGAAAATTTATAAGAGCTTACTATGCAAAAAGTTTCAACATTTTATCACATTCTGACTTTCCTCGGGAATTTTTGCAACATTGATAAACTTTCTGTTTTCAAACAGCAACATGTATACTTGCAAAATAAGCATGACAAAGGCTATCATTGCCACTTTTATTGAAATAAAATATGAAAAACATTAATCTAAATAACAGCAAACAAATTCTTAATAAAATAAATTGACGCTCCAAGCAAAACACATATCATGTGACGAATGAAAGCATAGCTCCAAGTAAGGTTACCGATAACGTTGGAGATGAAAGAGGGGATGCCTTCTGGGGCATCCCCAAGCTTAGTTGCTTGGATATTCCTTTGATATTAACTTGGGGTGCCTTGGGAATCCCCAATATTTGGGTCTTTTCACTCCTTATTCTCCTCATATCTTCCTCTCACCCCAAAACTTGAAAACTTCAATCACACAAAACTTAACAGAACTTTGTGAGATATGTTAGTATGATAAAGAGCAAACCATTTCACTTTGGTACTGTCAAAGAAAGGATTCATAATTCTTTCCACACAATTACTACTGTATAATATCATTTCCACAATTTATATCGAGCAATATAATCCATAGAAACATGAACGCAAGCAAACTATGCATTGAAAACAGAATCTGTCAAAAAACAGAACAATCTGTAATGATTTGAATAACTACCATACTTCTGCTACTCCAAAAATTATTAAAAAAACTGGAACACGTGAGAAATATTTATATAAAACTTCTTCAAAAATAATCAACTCAAAAGCACTCTTCTGTTAAAAATGGGACCTATTTTCGTGAGCGCAAAACTTTCTGTTTTTCAGCAGGGGCAAATCAACTATCACCCAACATGATCCCAAAGGCTTTACTTGGCACTTTATTGAAACAAAAGCAATAAAACATGATTAATACAGTAGCATAATCATGTTAACATGCAAAAACAGTAGGTAAAAGTGTTGGGTTGTCTCCCAACAAGCGCTTTTCTTTAATGTCTTTTAGCTAGGCATGATGATTTCAGTGATGCTCACATAAAAGATAAGAATTGAAACAAAAAGAGAGCATCATGCAGCATATGACTAGAACATTTAAGTCTAACCCACTTCCTATGCATAGGTATTTTGTGAGCAAACAACTTATGAGAACAAGAATCAACTTGCATAGGAAGGAAAAATAAGCATAACTTCAAAACTTTCAACACATAGAGAGGAAACCTGATATTATAGCAATTCCTACAAGCATAAGTTCCTCCCTCATAATAATTTTCAGTAGCATCATCAAGAAATTCAACAATATAACCATCACATAATGCATTCTTTTCATGATCCACATGCATAAAAGATTTATTACTCTCCACATAAACAAATTTATTCTCATCAAAAGTAGTGGGAGCAAACTCAATAAAATAACTATCATGTGATTGAAAATTAAAATCATGATGACAAGTTTCATGGATATCATTATTCCATATAGCATACATGTCATCACCATAATCATCATAAATAGGAGGCATGCTTTCATAATAATAAATATTCTCATCAAAACTTGGGGGGCTAAAAATATCATATTCATCAAGTATAGCATCCCCAAGCTTATGGCTTTGCATATCATTAGCGTCATGGATATTCAAAGAATTCATACTAACAACATTGCAATCATTCTCATCATTCAAGTATTTTGTGCCAAACATTTTATTGACTTCTTCTTCTAACAATTGAGCACAATTTTCCGCACCATCGTTTTCAAGAAAGATATTATAAAGATAATCAATAATATGATGCAACCTCAATTCCATTTTTATGTAGTTTTATTTTATAAACCAAACTAGTGATAAAACAAGAAACTAAAAGATTCAATTGCAAGATCTAAAGATATACTTTCAAGTGCTCACCTCCTCGGCAACAGCGCCAGAAAAGAGCTTGATGTCTACTGCGCAACTTTATTCTTGTAGACACGTGTTGGGCCTCCAGGCGCAGAGTTTTGTAGGATAGTAGCAATTTTCCCTCAAGTGGATGACCTAAGGTGTATTAATCCGTGAGAGGTGTAGAATGAGGATGGTCTCTCTCAAACGACCCTGCAACCAAATACAAGAAATCTCTTGTGTCCCCAACACACCCAATACAATGGAAAATTGTATAGGTGCCCTAGTTCGGTGAAAAGATGGTGATAAAAGTGTAATATTGATGGTAGAAATATTTTTTTATAATCTTAATAGGTAAAACAGCAAGGTCGCAATTAGTAAACGGGTACAAAAATGGTCTTGCAATGCTTGAAAACAAGGCCTAGGGTCCGTACTTTCGCTAGTGCAAACTCTCAACAATGCTAACATAGTTGGATCATATGATTATCCCTCAAAGTGTAATAAAGAATCACTCCCGAGTTCCTATTAGCGGATAGAATTTGTTTGTAGGGTACGAAACCACCTCAAAGCTATTCTTTCTGATCGATCTAATCAAGAGTTCATACTAAGATAACACAAAGCTATTTTTCCGTTCGATCTATCCTAGAGTTCGTACTAGAATAACACCAAAGCAAATTCATATTCATAATACTCAATCCACACAAAGAACTACAAACAGACCCCGAAGTTTCTACCGGAGAAAACGTGCATCAACCCCTATGCATAGATTACCCCAATATCACCACGGGGATCCGCGAGTTGGATGCCATAACATATGTCAAGTGAATCAATAAGATACCCCAATTGTCACCTCAAGTATTCATACCGCAAGACATATATCATGTGTTCTCATCTCTGAATATTCAATCCGACAAGACAAAACTTCAAAGGGTAAAGATTCAATTCATCATAACAAGAGTATAGAGGGGAGAAACATCATATGATCCGACTATATTAACAAAGCCCATGATATAGATCACGAGAGAGAGAGAGAGAGAGAGAGAGAGAGAGAGAGAGTTTAGACACATAGCTACTGGTACAAACCCTTAGCCCCGAGGGTGGACTACCCCCTCCTCATAGTGGCCGTCGGGATGATGAAGATGGCCACCAGAGATGATTCCCCCCTCTTGCAGGGTGCTGGAACGGAGCTGGATTGGTTTTCGGTGGCGCATGCGACGGCAGAACTTCTGATCTAGGTTAACCCCGATGGGTTTTGAAATATTTGGGAATTTATAGTGCAAACAGGGGGTGCGGGTGGCCACCGAGGTGGGCACAACCTACCTGGGCGCGCCAGGTGGGCCTGGCATGCCCTGGTGGGTTGTGCCCCCTCGGGGCACCCCAAGGTGCTGCTCTGGCCCAAAGGTTGTCTCCTGGTCCATAAAAAATCATCGTGGAGTTTCATTGCATTTGGACTCTGTTTGGTATTGATTTCCTGCGATGTAAAAAACAAGCAAAAAACAGCAACTGGCACTGGGCACTGGGTCAATAGGTTAGTCCCAAAAGATGATATAAAGTTGCTATAAGATGGTTGTAAAACATCAAAGAATGATAAAATAATAGCATGAATACTTCATAAATTATAGATACATTGGAGACGTATCAATAGTCATACTGCTTACCACCAACGTCTTCTTTTGATTCAATGGTATTGTGGAATGAAGCGGCCCGGACCAACCTTACATGTCCACGCACATGAGACTGGTTCCACCGACTGACATGCAACTAGTTTTGCATAAAGGTGGCTGGCGGGTGTCTGTTTGTCCAACTTTAGTTGAATTGAATTTGACTACGGTCGGTCCTTGAAGAAGGTTAAAACAGCAAACTTGATGAATCACCATTGTGGTTTTTGAGTAGGTAAGAACGGTTCTTGCTAGAAGCCCGTAGCAGCCACATAAAACTTGCAACAACAAAGTAGAGGACGTCTAACTTGTTTTTGCACAACATGTTGTGATGTGATATGGTCAAGACGTGATGTGATGTATGTTGATGCATGAGATGATCATGTTTTGTAATATCGACAAACTTTATGAGCCTTAGGGTTGTGTCTTTATTGTATGAAATGCAAGCGCCATGTAATTGCTTTACTTTGTCGCTATGCGCAGGAATCAGGAACTTTGCCGTCAGCCATGGCTGACGGCAAAGGCACGCATGGCAGACGGCAAAGACCTTTGCCGTCAGCCAGCAGACGGCTGTCGGATTTCGGGTTGCGGCAAAACTCTTGTGGTTCGAACACTGGGGTGCGCACGAAGATCTCTCCTCCCCCTAGCTCACGTGCACCACGATCTCATGGCCTAGCTCGACAAACCCAAAGAACAAAGGGACACAAGATTTATACTGGTTCGGGCCACCGTTGTTGTGTAATACCCTACTCCAGCGTGGTGTGGTGGATAGCCTCTTGGGCTGAGGATGAACTGTTACAAGGGAAGAACATCCTCCTGAGGAGAGGTGTTCTTGTGCTTGGTGAGCTATTGTGGTGTTTCTCCAGACGATCTAGATCTGTCCCTCTCCATGGTGGTGGCTAGTCCTATTTATAGAGGCCCTGGTCCTCTTCCCAAATATTGAGCGGGAAGGGATCCCACAACGGCCAATTTTGAAGGGAGATAACTAGTACAAGTTATCCTGACTAAAGGTGGTCTTTGCCTGCCAAAGGCTCTCATGGTGATGCCGTCTTGGGCTCCACGGTGACCTCCGTCTTGTCATCCTTCTGTTCTTGGTCTCGTTGCACAGAGATGGAAACCTTTGCCTGATGCCACGGGACTCCTTTCCCGCGCTTGCCTCTTTATCACCAAAGAGGAAACGAGGACACTGTGCACGCTGGCGCCCGCCTAGCGCCCACCTGGTCATGGTCATCATGGCTTACGTCACAGGAACCTCGCGAGGTGCCCCTTGCCTTGATCTCTCCGCTCCTCGCGAGCCAGCCTGGTGAGGCCACCCTTGAGGAGGTCTTGCACCGTCCGCCTCGCGAGTCTTGGCCCCTCACGAGGGTCTTGAGTGTTTGCTGGTGAAGATGGGCCGCTAGTGAAGCCACGCCATGGGCCGCAGGCAGGCAAGTCTGGGGACCCCCGTTCCCAGAACGCCGACAGTAGCCCCCGGGTCCAAGGCACGCTCGGACTTGGCTTCGAGGCGAAGCCAAGGGGCAAGTGCGGAGCATCACGGGCCCCAACAGCCTGTGGCCTTGGTTGACGTGTGGCGATTGATTAGACATGGGTGTCTCCGCTTCCCCATGCTACCTCGGCAACTGCCGGACTTGACAAGTCCCTGCTGTATGCAGAGAAAAATCATCATTACCTGTGATCGTGGGGATCGCCGGTTGGCCTTCCTCTAGCTATAAATGTCGAGACAGCGGAGCCCCCATCGCTCATCTCTTCCCGTTCCGCTCGCTTCTTCTTCCTTGCTTCATTGCTGGTAGCAACACCCATGGCGCCCATGAAGAGGTTCTCGACCGAAGAGAAGGGGAAGGCCCGCCAGGAGGGGCCCGGCTCACCGCCACCCAAGAGGGGGCGCGGCAGCCCCCGCAAACAAACCGCGACCCCTGCCGTGGCCCCTCGTGGCCGCGGCAGCGCCTCTTCATGTGGTGGGAGTCGCCCAGGTCGTGGCAGCCCCGTCGATACAGGGAGGCGTGCCTTGGTTGCGTGGCCTCCCCGGCCGTGCTTCCACTCGGCAGAGGTGCTGCCGGAGTTCGTCGTGTGGTCGGAGAACCTAGCCGGTACTTGGCTTCAGCTCCCGTGCTTCTTTGTCAACGAGCTGCCGGCCACGGGTCCAGGAGGTCTCTGGCTGTAGGCGGACGACTGCTACAGCAAGGCTTCAAGGGTCAAGGTCTCTGTCACAGGCAACGCAGCCCTGGCCCGCGGCTAGTAGACGTTTGCCCATGCACATGGCCTAGGATGGCGGTGCTCCCTCCACTTTAAGTACGATGGCAACGCGACCCTCTATGTGAGGGTGTTCGGGGAAGATGGTCGCCGCATCGGGTGCTGCTCTAAGGACAACGATGGTGGGGAGGTGCTCAGTCTCGGTGACGGCCGCGACAAGGGTGAAGGAGGGCTTGCCCTCGGCGTCGGCCATGGCTCGTCTAGCTATGGCGACTCCTCTTCCGATGACAGCTCCAGCAGCGGCGGCTACGACCAGCCGCCACGCCGCCGCGCCCGCTTTGAGGGTGGCCGTGGGTCGTCTCATCACCGCGCTCTAGTGAAGTGCGAGGATGGGTCTGGCTGAGCTTAGGAGAGCGCCATGGGCCCATCCTCGTGAACCGCCGCAGGAGCACGTGTCACTTTTGTTTCGTTCTTCCTTTTCTTCCTGCATTAAGAGAGAGACAAGTATGGGGCCCCGGAGGGGCGTGCAACGAACCGTGATTTCCAAGTTGCTATGCTATGTTTATCGTTCCTGTGTCGTGCTGCAGCATCAATGTTTTATGTAAGTGCGTAGAAATAACTTAGCTTGACACACTTGAAACAGTTTCTGCCTTGTGAGGCGCGCATTTCCCAGTACCTGGCGAGGCCTCCTTGGCTAGGGAGGCGTCTAGGAACTGCAAAAATTCGTTAGGGAACTCTTATTCTTCCAAGCCCTGGTTGCGGGCGCAGCCGGCCACAATCCAGCGCTTCACATCGCTGTACCCAAGGGGCATGGATTGAGAGAGGTGCACCAGCTTGCGAGCTCGAGTGAGGGTGCATCGCGAAGAACAGGAAAAAGAATGCTCATGAGGGCACCTGTCCAGCCCCCTCGCGAGGAATGCGAGGGAGAGTACGGGCCAAAACGAGGAACCGAGGGCAGAAAAAAGATGCAAAAGGCGATGGAACCAAACCGGCAAGGAACACCAGAAAGCAAATTTTCGTTAAAGAGGGGCAAGCCAACTGCGGAAAGCAAATGAAAAGCCGCATCCGGCACCTAGTCTAGTCTTCTTGTCTTCTCACCAACGCGGAGCTAAGTGCTGCCACTAGGACGTGGGAGGGATCCCCTGAGGCCCGAGGTCGGCACTCCTGAGACTCAGCGGCGTGTATAGCCCCACTCATTATTACGTGAGAGTGTCACGAGCGAAGACCTTCACAGGCACTAGGCCTTGCTTCATAGGCGTCGGGCCTTGCTTCACGGGTAGAACTTCCGGAGGTGCTGGATGTTCCTGGCGTTCTGGATGGGGATCTCGTCCTGCGTCTCCAGGCGTGCGGCGCCAGGCCTGGAGACGTGGGCGACCCGAAACAGGCCCTCCCACATGGGTGAGAGCTTGTGCAGCCCTTCCCTGGAGAGCACCTGCCTCAGGACGAGATCACCCACCTCGAGCGTCCTAGAGCGGACGCTGCGGCAGTGGTACCGTCACAGCGCCTGCTGGTACCTTACGGCTCGGAATGAGGCTTCACAGCGGCGTTCCTCCCCCAGCACGAGGTCCATCCCCTGCATGGTGTCCTGCTGCGTTTCGTCAAACGCCAGGACCCACGCGGAGCGATGCCTGGCCTCGTGTGGGAGAACCGCTTCTGCTCCGTAGATGAGGAAGGACGGGGTCTCGCCTGTCGGCTTGGTAGCGGTGGTGCGGATGGACCACAGCACGGACTGGAGCTCGTCGTGCCAGCCCCTGCCGCAGGCCTTGAGCTTCTTCTTGAAGGTCCTGGTCTTGAGGCCCCTCAGGACTTCCGCATTGGCGCGTTCGTCTTGGCCATTGCTCCTGGGGTGTGCCACGGAAGCGTAGCAGATCTGCGTTCCAAGGTTAGCACAATATGTCTTGAAGAGATTGCTAGTGAACTGTGAGCCATTGTCGGTGATGATGCGGTTAGGAACCCCAAAGCGGCTTACAAAGCCCTTGATGAACTTAACTACTAACCCGGCTGGGATGGTGCGGACGGCTTCCACTTCCGCCCATTTGGTGAATTTGTCGATGGCGACGTAGAGGTAGCGGTAACCTCCAGGCGATCGAGGGAATGGGCCCAGGATATCCAACCCCCAGACCGCGAACGACCATGAGAGCGGGATAGTCTGGACGCCCTGATTTGGCTGGTGGATCTGTTTGGCGTGGAATTGGCAGGCCTCGCAGAATTTCACTAGCTCGGCCGTGTCGTTGAGTGTCGTTGGCTATTAGAACCCACTGTGGAAAGCCTTGCCGACTAGGGTGCGCGATGACGAGTGGTGCCCGCAGTCTCCGCCATGTATGTCAGCCAGCAACTCATTCCCCTATTCCCTCGAGATGCATCGTAGAGAAACATCATTTGGCTGCTTGCTGTTTAGCTCACTGTCCTGAATGCAGTACGCCATAGCCTGCCGGGCCACACACTCCACGTCCTCTTCCTTCTTCGGCAATGTGCCTTGCGTCAGGTATGCCTTGAACTCCTCGATCCAGCACCCCTCCTGAGGCTCGAGCGCCAAGAGCAGGCGTGCTCCCGAGGTCAGGCCGCAGGTGGCGGCTCCTGAGGCTAGTGGCTGGGGAAGTTCCTCCTGAGGTGGCGCCGGTTCCGTAGGCAGAGGTGCTGCCGAAGGCTTGAAGAGCCGCTCCTCGAAGACGCCAGGCTCTTGGGGTAGCCGCTTGGATGCGCTCTTGGCGATGTCGTCGGCCTCCTTGTTGGTGCCACGAGGCACATGTTGTAGCTCCAGGCCCAGGAACTGCTTCTCCATTTTGCGTACCTCTGCGAGGTATGCCTCCATGTGCTCATCCTTTGGCTCGTACACCTTGTTGGAGAAGTTGACGAGGAGCTGCGAGTCTCCCTTGATGGGGAGGTGTTTCACCCCCAGGGCCACCGCAGCCTTGAGGCCGGCGATGAGGCCCTCGTACTCTGTGATGTTGTTGGAGACCTTCTCGCCCCGCTGGAAGCAGAGCTGCATGGCGTAGTAAAGCTTGTCTTGAGTGGGCGAGATGAGCACAGCTCCAGCCCCCGCGCCCTGACGTGCGAACGTGCCATCGAAGTACATGACCTAGCCATCCGGTGCTTCACTCCCTGGAGAGAGGGATCGGTTCTCGCATGCTTCGAGTTCCGGGGTGTGGGTCCATTCTGCCACAAAGTCGGTGAGCGCAGCCCCCTTGATGACGCTGGTTGTGCTAAACTCCAAGTCAAACGCTTCCAGCTCAATGTTCCATTCGACGACCCTCCCCGCAGCATTAGGGCTCCTGAGCACTCTCTCTAGCGGGTAAGCTGAGACGACCTTGATGGGGTGACCATGGAAGTAGTGGCGCAGCTTACGCGAGGCCACCAAGAGCGCGAGCAAGAGCTTTTGAGGCATGGGGTATCGTGCTCTCGCATCTCGTAGCACTGTGCTGACGAAGTACACCGGGTGCTCGACGAGGGTGGGAGAGCTGACGGAGTCTTTGGCTCCCGAGGGATGAGGTGTTTCCTTTGGATCTCCAGCTTCAAGGGCTTCATGACTTGCCGGGGCAGCCACCGTCTCAGGAGCATCACCTTGGTGTTGTGTTGCCTCGTCCGTCTTGACGGCTCCACTTGGCGGGCCCTTGACCTGGCGCCCCTCTCTGAGGGCCACCAGCGCCGTGCTGGCGGAGTGGGGTGTGGCAGATAGGTAGAGTACCAAGGGCTCGAGAGGACAAGGTGCCACCATCACCAGCGGGCTGGTCAAGTATCTCTTGAGGTCTTGAAATTCCAGATCGGCCTCGGGGGTCCACTCGAACGAACCCTTCTTCTTCATCAACTTGAAAAACGGCAAGGCGCGCTCCCCCGACCTGGAGATGAAGCGCCCCAACGAAATCACGCAGCTTGCAAGCTTCTACATCTCCTTGAGGGTTTGTGGTGGGCTCATGTCTTCGATTGCCTTGACCTTTTTCGGGTTGGCCTCGATCCCCCTATGGGACATAAGGAAACCCAGTAGCTTGCCGGAAGGGACACCAAACACGCACTTCTCTGGGTTGAGCCGCAAGTCCACCTGGCGCAGGCTCGCGAAGGTCTCCTCCAGGTCCTAAATCAAGGTTCTCGCTTCCCGAGACTTCACCACAATGTCGTCGACGTAGGACTCAGTGTTTCTCTCGAGCTATCGTCCCAAGGCGATGCATTAGCCGCTGGAAGGTTGCTCCTGCGTTGTGCAGTCCGAATGGCATGCAAGTGTAGCAGTATACCCCACACGGGGTCAAGACAGTCGGTTTCTCCACATCTTCCACCGCCATCTTGATCTGGTGGTAGCCCGAGAACGCATCCAGAAAACATAGCAGGTCGCACTCGGCGGTGGAGTCGACAATCTGGTCGATGTGCGGTAGCGGGAATGGGTCTTGAGGGCAGGTCTTGTTGAGGTTGGTGAAGTCGACACACATGCGCTCCTTCCCTCCTTTCTTTGGCATGACGACCAGGTTCGCGAGCCACTCTGGGTACCGGACCTCGCGAATGACACCTGCTGCCCCTAGCTTGCGGGTTTCCTGGACGATGAAAGACTGCTTCTCTGTGGATTGTCGCCTCGCCCTCTACTTCACAGGGCGCATGTTGGGGCATACCTTCAGATGATGCTCAATCACTCCTCTCGAGACCCCAACTAGCTGCTTGGGCTCCCAGGCAAACACTTCCTTGTTCGCCCGCAGGAAGTCCACCAACTCCCTTTCTTGATCTGGGGCGAGGTCGGTGCCAATAGTAAAGGTGGCGCCTGAGGCCCCGTCCTTGTCGACCGGTATTTGCTTCGTCTAGGCTTGACCTTGAGTGAATAGCATCTTCTTCTTGGTCGGCACAGCCCCCTTGGTCCTGGGTACGGCCTTGTCAATCGGGCAAGCTGCCGCCGTGGCCCTGAAAGCGAGTTTGAGGGCCGCCAAGGCTTCCTTGGTGTCTCCATCCACGGTGAGGACGCCCTTGCTCCCTGGCATCTTCATGAGGTTGTAGGCAGGATGAGTAGCTGTCATGAATTGGGCCAGCGCTAGGTACCTGAGGATGGCATTGTACGGTAGGTCGATGCGGGCGATGTCGAAGTCGATTAGCTCGGTGCGGTAGTTTTCGCGCGTGCCGAAGATCACAGGGAGACGGATCTGCCCCCGGGGGTTGGAGGAGTCGCCGCCGACCCCGAAGAAGGGCTTGTTGGGGCGGAGCCACTCAAGCGGTACGTGAAGGAGGCTAAAATCCTCCACAGAGAGCACGTTGAGGCTGGCGCCGCCGTTGATGAGGGTCTTGGTGACGGCTACGCTGCAGATGGTGGGCGTGCAAAGCATTGGGAGCACGCCCGAGCCGACGGTGGTGACTGGGTGATCCCCCGAGTCAAAGGTCAGGTCGGCCTTGGGTGCCACCCAACCAGGGTAGCCCCCTGCCACGTGGAGGCGGCACCGATCTGGTGAAAGAACGGCTTGGTGTGATGGTCCGAGGGCGGCGCCTGCGAGCCGCCGAGGTGAGCCGCGACGGCGGGGGGTGTTGGTCCCCCGACGCGCGCGATGAAGCGGTCGCGCAGCTCCCCCCAGGAGGCCATAGAAGATCCTGGCAGATGGAGGAGCCAAGCGCGCGGCACACCAGCGAGGGCCATGGGGAGCCAGTTGGCCATGATCTTATCGTCGCCCCCAGCCTCCTGAATGGCCTCCTTGTATGCCAGCAGGAAGGCCGCCTGATCCGCCGCGCCATCGTAGAGGGGTGGCATCTCCATCTTGAACTTGTGCGGCCACAGCACCCGCCGCAAGGCGGGGGTGAAGGCCCAGAGCTCCATGGCGCTGCTGAGGGCACCCGTCGATCCATTCGGAGAAGCAGCGCTGTCCATGAGAGCCGGTCGGAGAGGCGAAGCCGTCGGGGGGGGCAAAGCTTCGGAGCACCCCTACCTGGCACGCCAGATGTTGGATTTCGGGTTCCGGCAAAACCCTTGAGGTTCGAGCACTGGGGTGCGCACGAAGATCTCTCTTCCCCCTAGCACACGTGCACCACTATCTCACGGCCTAGCTCGACGAACCCAAAGAACAAGGAGACACAAGATTTGTACTGGTTCGGGCCACCGTTGTGGTGTAATACCCTCCTCCAGTGTGGTGTGGTGGATTGCCTCTTGGGCTGAGGATGAACAGTTACAAGGGAAGAATAGCCTCCTGAGGAGAGGTGTTCTTGTGCTTGGTGAGCTGGTGTGGTGCTTCTCCAGCCGATCTTGATCTGTCCCTCTCCATGGTGGTGGCTAGTCCTATTTATAGAGGCCCTGGTCCTCTTCCAAAATATTGAGCCGGAAGGGCTCCCACAACGGCCAATTTTGAAGGGAGACAACTAGTACAAGTTATCCTGACTAAATGTGGTCTTTGCCTGCCAAAGGCTCTGGTGGTGACGCCGTCTTGGGCTCCACGATGACCTCCATCTTGTCGTCCTTTTCGTCTTGGTCTCGTTGCACCGGTATGGAAACCTTTGCCTAATGCCACGGGACTCCTCGCCTGCACTTTCCTCTTTAGCACCAAAGAGGAAACAAGGACACTATGCACGCTGGCGCCCGCCTGGTCATGGTCATCATGGCTTACGTCACAGGAACCTCGCGAGGTGCCCCTTGCATTGATCTCTCCGCGCCTCGTGAGCCAGCCTGGTGAGGCCACCCTTGAGGAGGTCTTGCATCGTCCGCCTCGCGAGGCTTGGCCTCTCGCGAGGGTCTTGAGTGTTTGCTGGTGAAGATGGGTCGTACGGGGCCGCTAGTGAAGCCACGCCGTGGGCCGCAAGCAGGCAAGTCTGGGGACCCCCGTTCCCAGAACGCCGACAGTAGCCCCCGGGCCCAAGGCACGCTCGGACTTGGCTTCGAGGCAAAGCCAAGGGGCAAGTGCGGAGCACCGCGGGCCCCAACAGCCTATGGCCTTGGTTGACGCGTGGCGATTGATTAGATGTGGGCGTCTCCGCTTCCCCATGCTGCCTCGGCAACTGCCCGACTTGACGATTCCCTGCTATATGCAGAAAAAATCATCATTACCTGTGATCGTGGGGATCGCCGGTTGGCCTTCCTCTGGCTATAAATGAGGAGACGGCGGAGCCCCCGTCGTTCATCTCTTCCCGTTCCACTCGCTTCTTCTTCCTTGCTTCATTGCTGGAAGCGATACCCATGGCGCCCAAAAAGACGTTTGCATATTTGTCGTCTGCCAGCGGATGGCAAATAGCATTGAATCTTTGTCGTCCGCCATTGGATGGCATAGGGTGCCACGTGGCAGCACCTGGGGGCTAGCCTATTTGGTAGCTTTGCCGTCAGCTGGCTGATGGCAAATATTCAACGTTCTTCGTCGTCCGCTGGCAGACGGCAAAGCATCCAAATAGCCAGCCTACTGTCCTAGGTTGTACAGGTAGCTGACACGTGGCATGTTTGCCGTCCGCTAGCTGATGGCAAAGCTCTTTGCCATCCGCCAGCAGACGGTAAAGAGTCTATATAGCCCCTATTTTTTCTTGAATTCATCCAATTTGACAGAATTTCACACACACACATATATATATACACATATGAAAATACTTTCCAAGCATACCAACACATATACATACCAAATCGTATCCCTGCCATATGGATATGATCATCCAACACATATACATAGCAAATGGTTTCATCCAACACATATGCATAGCCAACATATCCAACAACAAGCATACAGTGGTTTCATCCATACATATATAGGTACCAAGTTTGACATTGTTCATCCTACAAAATCAAAACAAGAAGGAAGCATAAAGAGAAGAGTATACTCCATCGACGCAAGCTTCCTCATCTAAAGCAAATCTGCAAATTGGGAAAGAAGCAAGTTAGAAGAAGAAGAAGAAGAAGAAGATTTTTTTCTTCTCTTTATTTTTCTCCTCTCCTCTTTTTTATCTTCTTCTTCTAAGTATAGCTCATTTTGGAGGTAACAAAGATTATCATGACATTTTTGGGGAAAGAAAGCTAAGTATAGCTCATTTTTTTTATCTAACTTAGGTAGTTATGCCATTTAGGAGGAAAGTAAGCAAAGTAAACTAGAGAAAACATACCCTCATCACAACAAATGCGATGAAGATCGCAGCTAAGGTAACAATTGATCCAATGGCATAATGATAACAAGCGTCATTATCAAGGGCATATTTTATAATCTTCTTATTCTTCGAGCGCATTGCATCCATCTTCAAGCGCATTGCATTCATCTTCATGTTGTGATCATTGACCACATCAGCAACATACAACTCCAATTTCATCTTCTCTTCTTCAATTCTTTTAATTTTTTCTTTCAAATACTCATTTTCTTTTTCAACTAAATTTAACTTCTGGACAAGAGGGTCGGTTGCAAATTCCGGTTCACATACCTCCTAGATTAAAATATCTCTATGTCAACTTGATGGCCATAATTGTCATAAATGCGAAATGCAACAAATAGTTATAAAAGAGGATTTACCACATCTGAATCATAAAGCGGGTGAGGACTGACGGGGACGGATATCAAGACCATGGCACTATGTATAAGAAACAATCATACAAAGTAAGAAAAGTATACAAGTAACTATATAAATCATACAATCATACAAGTAACTGTATAAATCAAGTACAACATAAAAAAATTAATAACTAATAATAATCTGGATCGTCGAGTTCAATAAATGCTCCGGGATCAATAAATGTGTCAGAGTAATGGGCCATGGGTAGGCCGACCCGAGGCCCAGAACCTTTCAAGACATCGGGCTAGCCGCGCCCCTCAAAGCACCGTGATGAAGTGTCGCCTTCTAGAAGCCGGCTGGAGGAATAGCCGGCTGCCCGTAGACGACCGAGTCCCGGAGGCGAGGTCAAGACAAGTCGACTCCTAGCTGATGGCTTCTAGAGAAGCCGGCCCCAAGGAGTTGGCCCGTGGCACCAATGAAGCTTGTGCCCTCGTCAAGAAAGACGAGACACGGAATGGCTACAGTGTAGCCCATCCCCCCCATCCAGGGGCAGGCGTGGCCACAGTGCACCGTACCAGCGGAGATCTCCGCCTGGCACGGCACTGTTGCCACGCCATCCCTGACATCATCAAAAGCAGGCGGAGCCCTGCTCCCATGACGGCCTATCGGTACGGCCCAAGGACAACGGGCCACACCAGTCAGCGAGAGCCCAGAAGACGGCAAGAGCCCCACCAGTCGGACCCGAGGGAGGTCGGCCCCTAGCAGTCGCCCCGTGTTGGAAATATGCCCTAGAGGCAATAATAAAAGCATTATTATTATATTTCCTTATTCATGATAATTGTCTTTATTCGTGCTATAATTGTGTTATCCGGAAATCGTAATACATGTGTGAATAACAGACAACAACATGTCCCTAGTAAGCCTCTAGTTGACTAGCTCGTTGATCAATAGATAGTCATGGTTTCCTAACTATGGGCATTGGATGTCAATGATAACGAGATCACATCATTAGGAGAATGATGTGATGGACGAGACCCAATCCTAAACATAGCATAAGATCGCATAGTTCGTTTGCTAGAGTTTTCCAATGTCAAGTATCCTTTCCTTAGACCATGAGATCGTCTAACTCCCGGATACCGTAGGAGTGCTTTGGGTGTGACAAACGTCACAACGTAACTGGGTGACTATAAAGGTATACTACGGGTATCTCCGAAAGTGTCTGTTGGGTTGACACGGACCGAGACTGGGATTTTTCACTCCGCTTGACGGAGAGGTATCACCGGGCCCTCTCAGTAATGCATCATCATAATGAGCTCAATGTGATCAAAGTGTTTGATCACGGGATCATGCATTACGGTACGAGTAAAGTGACTTGCCGGTAATGAGATTGAACGAGGTATTGGGATACCGACGATCGAATCTCGGGCAAGTAAAATACCGATTGACAAAGGGAATCGTATACGGGATTAATTGAATCCTCGACATCGTGGTTCATCCGATGAGATCATCGTGGAGCATGTGGGAGCCAACATGGGTATCCATATCCCGCTGTTGGTTATTGCCCGAGAGCCGTCTCGGTCATGTCTGCATGTCTCCCGACCCCGTAGGGTCTACACACTTAAGGTTCGGTGACGCTAGGGTTGTGAAGATATGTATATGCAGTAACCCGAATGTTGTTCGGAGTCCCGGATGAGATCTCGGACGTCACGAGGAGTTTCGGAATGGTTCGGAGGTAAAGAATTGTATATAGGAAGTGCTGTTTTGGCCATCGGGACAAGTTTCGGGGTTATCGGTATTGTACCAGGACCACCGGAGGGTCCCGGGGGGTCCACCGGGTGGGGCCACCTACCTCGGGGGGGCACATGGGCTCTAGGGGGTGCGCCTTGGCCTACATGGGCCAAGGGGAACCAGCCCCAAGAGGCCCATGCGCCTAGGGTGGGGAAACCCTAAAGGGGGGGCGCCCCCTTGCTTGGGGGGCAAGCACCCCACCCCTTGGCCGCCGCCCCCCTAGGAGATTGCATCTCCTAGGGCCGGCGCCCCCCTAGGGGGCTATATAAAGGGGGAGGGGAGGGGGGCAGCTGCACCCTGTTCCTTGGTGCCTCCCTCTCCCTCTCCAACACCTCCTCCTCCGTAGAGCTCGGCGAAGCCCTGCCGGAGTACTGCAGCTCCACCATCACCACGCCGTCGTGCTGCTGCTGGAGCCATCTTCCGCAACCTCTCCTTTGCCTAGATGTTATGCTGACCTTACGTGTGTTGAACACGGAGGTGCCGTCCGTTCGGTGCTAGGATCTCCGGTGATTTGGATCACGTCGTGTACGACTACCTCATCCCCGTTCGTTGAACGCTTCCACTCGCGATCTACAAAGTGGTATGTAGATGCAATCTCTCTCCCATGACTCGTTGCTTAGATGAACTCATAGATGGATCTTGGTGAAACCGTAGGAAAAATTTTAATTTCTGCAACGTTCCCCAACACCCCGCCCCTTCCTCGGGACCCACACGCCATTAACCAGGCGAGACACAGAGTGTCTACAGTAATCGCCCGCTAGGCGGCGAGCTGTAGCCACGCCCCCTTGACCAAGCCTGCGTCATCAGCATCACGGCTACAGTGATTGGCGGCCGACAGGACCCGTGAGCGGCGGGGGCGGCCTGTCGGCCCCGTACCAGACCAGTCGGCGGGACCCACCAGCCGGCGGGCCCCAGCAGCCGGCAGAGAAGTCAGCCACCAAAGGGACTGACGGCCGGGTCCTACACCCGGCCGGATTACCATTGTACCCCGGGGGGTAGGCCTATATAAACCCCTCGGGGCACCCATGCAAAGGGTTCTCAACCTGTTAGAAGTAGACCAGCCCATAGAGGAAGGAGAGAGCTAGCCTTGCCTTCTCCCACCTCTAGCATACAGCTCGAGGAGCACCATTGTACTCACTTGTGCCTTAGTGATCATGCGGAGACCCCGCAGAGCAGGACTAGGGGTGTTATCTCCTAGGAGAGCCCCGAACCTGGGTAAAGTACGCCGGCGTTCGTGTCTACGCCTTATCCCGCTTCCGGGCACCGGCGACTGTTGGTGTCAAAATCGGCGGATCTCGGGTAGGGGGTCCCGAACTGTGTGTCTAGGCGGATGGTAGCAGGAGACAAGGGACACGACGTTTTTACCCAGGTTTGGGCCCTCTCAATGGAGGTAAAACCCTACTCCTGCTTGATTAATATTGATGATATGGGTAGTACAAGAGTAGATCTACCACGAGATCAGAGAGGCTAAACCCTAGAAGCTAGCCTATGGTATGATTGTTGGTGTGTCCTATGGACTAAACCCTCCGGTTTATATAGACACCAGAGGGGGCTAGGGTTACACAGAGTCGGTTACAAGGAAGGAGATCTACATATCCGTATTAACAAGCTTGCCTTCCACGCCAAGGAAAGTCCCATTCGGACATGGGACGAAGTCTTCAATCTTGTATCTTCATAGTCCAACAGTCCGGCCGAAGGTTATAGTCCGGCTGTCCGGATACCCCCTAATCCAGGACTCCCTCAGTAGCCCCTGAACCAGGCTTCAATGACGATGAGTCCGGCGCGCAGATTGTCTTCGGCATTGCAAGGTGGGTTCCCCTCCGAATACTTCATAGAAGGTTTTGAACACGAGGATCATGTCCGGCTCTGCAAAACAAGTTCCACATACCACCGTAGAGAGAATAACATTTCCACGAACATAATCTGCTGACGTATCCTGCAATGTGACATCACACCACAGCCAAGCCATTATGCGAACCGTTTTTACAGCCAATCTCAGCACATTTTGCGAGGCGGTTTCCTTGGCACGTCTTGTCGAAGCAGATACTGTGTCCCCTTATCACGGGATTCTCATCAATATGGATGTGGGTAACCCAACCGCGCCATCAATTATGGCGCTTAGAGGACGAGCGGGTTTTACCAGGCGGGTGTGGACGCATAGTTTCGTCCGCCCATATAAAGGGATAAGGATTCACCTTCTTCCATCCACGCCTTCTTCGTCCTTTGCTCATCCATTCTCGCACACTTGAGCTCCAGCGCCCAAGCCCACCTTTTCTTCCTCAACCTTCTCCAACCATGTCCGGAGCGGGAGGCAAGTGGATGGTCTCCTCCGTCACGGAGGGACACATCAAGAAGCTGAGGGGAGCCAGATACTTGTCCACAGACATCGCGCATCGGCTCCCAGATGTGGGGTCTAAGCTCCCATGCCTTTGACAAGACTGGCAGGAGACGGCCGGACAGATCGACTGTTCGGCTCCTTTGCCCGAAGGCCCAGCAGACGCCCGCTTGGCGGAGCTGCTGGTTTCGGCACCTTATGTGGTGCCCGAGAAGAAGGCCAAGAAGAAGGCCACGGGAACCCGAAAGAGTTCCCGGCGCCCGGTGGTGTCGGACTCATCGTCCGACGACTCCGAGGCGCACTCCTCCCACGAGGATGAGGAGGAGGAAAAAGAGGTTTCTTCCCCTCCAGCAGGGGGAGAAAAGAAAAGGAAGGCCGCCCCAACTAGGGAGGCCGAAGGTTCCAAGGAGGGAAGGACTCTCCCTCCGGACTACTCCGCCACCGCCGCCGACAGTGAAGACGAGTGGCCACCCAGGGCCAAGCCCCTGGCGATAGCGTAAGTATTCGGACACCAGAGTAACTCGTGGCTCCGTTTAATGGCATAGTTTCTTCTAACGCCGGACACGGTTATGCAGCCCGTCCCGAGCCCGTATCGACGCGTCCTCGTCGAGCGGTTCTTTGGACCAGTCGGCCATGAGCAGCGGAGGATCACTTCCGACTGGTTCCACCCCTCGCCCCATGGACAACGCCGAGGTGTTGTCCCAAAGGGCACCAAGCCGAGGGGAGGTAGTCCTGGAGGCGCCATGAGGTGACCTTCCGGACTGCAGGCGCAAAGGGAGCAAGGCTCCCAAGGGCTCCAAGTTCGGCCCTGGGCCGAACACCGCAGCGGAATCTTTAGTGGTTCCGGAGTCCGGCAGGCGGCCCCCCGCTAAGAAGGGCAAGCCTACCGTGCCGGTGACCTCCGTCCAACCGGAGGCGCCGGATAATTTGCTGGAGGTGCTTAACAGTGCCTCCATCGACGAGGAGCACCGCACTATTATGAGTACGGTGATCCAGAAAGTTCAGTCCGCCAAGAGCGGACTGACTGAAGCCTGTGCCAGCCTTCTAACAGGCTTTGAGGTATGTATTAAAAATGTATGAAAATATTACCGCATAGACAGTAGCCCCTGATGCTCTGTTTGGTGTTCACAAAGAAAAGCCGAATAGAGGATCTAATAATATTCGCAGGAGTCCAACATAATTATGTTGATATGCGTATGCAGGCTTCGCTGCTGGCCTCTGCCGCACTGACTGCGGAGGTTGATGCGCTAAAGCAGAACCTCGAGCGGTCCGAGCAAGAGCTCGGCCTTGCCAAGAAGCAGCTCGAGGATAACCAAGGTAAGTAATGCCTTGTCTATATGAGTATGTAAAAAAAGTTGTAGTTGCAAAAAAATGATAGGATCGTTATTGATGTGCTAGGGGCCATGACCGAGGTGGCGACCCTGAAGCAAGCGCTTACCGAGGCCGAAAACAAGGGGGCCGCGGAGTGCACCGAGCAGGAGAAACATGAGGCACGGGTTGGCGAGGTGCAGCAAGAGCTCCATGCTCTCGTGAAGAAGCATGAGACTTTGGAGCTTGACTCGAAGACTCGAGAGTCCGAGCTCGCTGCGGCCCTCGAAAGCGCCAAGTCTGACAAGGCCGAAGCCCAAAAAGCCCTCCAGGAAATTGAGGCGATGAAGAAGATAGAGGCGAGGAAGGTATTCATTATGCAAAGAAGCACGTGAAAGTGAATTACTTGTTACATACCCGAGTCCGGAGCTCTCCAGGAGCATTCGCAGATTTGCCCCGCAGCGTGTCAAATGCCGCAACAAACTATGGGGCTGAGGAAGGGAGCTCGACGGAGAAGGTGTTCTGGTCTCAGTATGCTGAGACCGGACACCCGGTGCCCTAGAGCGACCAGCTGAAGCAATTGGTCGAGCTCCATAAGGTGGCCGAACAGGCCATGAAGGGTCTTATAGTCCGGCTGTGGTCTGGAGAGGTTATGCCTGGGAGCTACTTTGGGCTGGTGAGGCGGCTGGCGGATGCCCGTCCGTGGCTTGAAGTCATCAAGCGCTCCGTGTGCATCGAGGGCGCCCGCAGGGCACTTGCCCGTGTTATAGTACACTGGGGCAAGATGGATGCTGAGAAGCTGGTGAAGGCACTACAACAAGAACCCACCTATAGCAACGCATACCCACCAACGAAATGATAATATGTGTTGTTTGTTCTAATCTCCCACCTCCCCAACTTATCCCACCCACCCCTGCTTTGCGCTAACCTCGTCTCTCTCCTAGGAAAAATCTAACCTCCCTGTACGGGCGTACCCATCCAACCCTTTTTCTTATTCGCTATCTCCCCTCCCCACGATTCCCCTCTCATACAAGCTCCATGACCACGGTGCTGCCCGCCACCACCAATTTCTGCTAGGTGAGGTGCTCTCCCACGACGTCGCTCACAAGCCTGGCTGCCGTGCAGTCCTCTCCTCTGATCCTTGACCGTCGTGACTTCCTCCGCGCTGCCGCCCATGCCCCTGCGGGAACCCTAGCCGCCACGGGCCGCCGGTGCGACTCCCGCGTAGGCCCTCTACCCCGCATCTCCGTATGCGCGGGTGCCAGCTCAGGATCGACGGTGCTGTTCGCCTCTGGATCTCGCCTCCGAAATTGACGATTTAGTAAGGCATTTCTCTTTTCTGCTCGTACCCTCTCTGTTCCTTGTCCCTGACATAGTATCGTTCCATGGTCGATTCTTTGCCAGAAATCGCAAGCGTGGTCTAGACTACCTAGTTTTAGCCATTGTGGAGTCATACATCACGGCTGGATAACAGCCCATCACGGTCAGTAACCTTGCCGGAGGCCCAAAATTTCACTTTACAATTCTAGGTATTAAAATTCGTGCTTGCATCTTTCAGTGTGCACTGCTATCTAGTTCTGCACATGCAAGCCAGTTGTTTCTACTCTGGTTGATCTAATTGGATGTATGACTGAGTCCGTATGTGTTAATTCTGAAAGAATGCTTGCGTCCCTTTTTTATATCAATAGTCCGTTCTTGCTGCTATTTGTGTGGATGAATCCTTACCAATTTCATTGTCGCATGTTGTGTAATACTATAGGAATGAGTCTAACATGTGTCCATCAGTCCTAATATTCCTCTTCATTGTATATATAATCCTTATTTTCATCTTCCCTTACAGGTTCTGAAACTAACATTGCTTCAGCCAACATGTGTGTGTTTGTTGGATAGCATTCTCATCCCAGTAGCAGTTCGATCTGTTTTGTCGATGAACATACATGCGGGGCTGCAGCATGGTTGTGAGTTGCCAAAACATTGTCTCCCTTAATAATTAACTAATGCTAACTCAGTTTGAATGGTTGATCCGCCTGCTGAGTTCAGCATGAAGTTTCTGTTTGACCTTTTCATTGCGGTGCTTGCAGAATGGTGTCGTGGCAGCACTGCGCAATTAATTAACTACGCTGAGAAACATTGCAGCTCTTCTCATCATGCCAACATGTTGTGGAACCACCGGCCCGCTCGAGCTGCCCTCACGCAGTGCCAACCCCGTGAGAGAAAACTAGGTACTGAGTTCTTAGGTTATAAGGTTATGTGTTCCCCTAGGATTTAAGATGGTGAAGTTACTCGATGTAGGAACTATGGTATACTATGACTGTAACATCTTTTGTTGTTTCTTTACTTGCTTCAGTAAGAACTTCAGTGCTTGAGTCCAACCCTGTAAGATTTCACTTTGCTCCAATTACTCAATCAGAACTCGTGGTTCTACATGTTGTAGGCTCCGAACTTCCTTCAATCAGAATCTGATTCTTCACAAGATCATGAAATGTTTATGTTCCCCTGGTTCTTCATTGGCCAATTTCTCAAATTAGGAGTTGATATAAACATCAATATGCTCAAGGTAATACACCCTACTTTGCATAGTAACCATATTGAGCTATTGTGAATGCAAAACATTTTTAATTAACTGAAGATGATGTCATAACCCTACTTTGGTTTATAGATTACAAAGAGATTGCCCATCTAGGAAAGAAAAGGTGGATGCCAAACTGAACAGTTGTGTGATGTATGTAGCTGGGATGCTAAAACGTTTGTGTAAGTTCTTATGGCTTGCTCTCAAATATTAACTTCCTCGAATAGAAAATGTCTCAGAATCTTCTGAAAGATCATTTGTTGATGGTATTTGAGCAAAGAAGTGTGTAATTTCCCAATCTACATTTTACTACTAATGCAATTTCGATGCAATGCTGCGTTTGGCCTCTTCTAGCATTCCTTTTATATTTTATGTTGATGTATATATTGTACTCCCTCTGTAAACTAATACAAGAGCGTTTAGATCACTAAAGTAGTGATCTAAATGCTCTTATATTAGTTTACGGAGGGAGTACTAAACTTATCTGTACAATTGAATACGGGGTTGCTAAGGATCCTGTAGCCTACAGAGGCTAATATCTCATTTTGACAAGATAGTTAAGACTTCTTGTACTAAAGTTTAATACTCCCTCCGTCCGGAAATACTTGTCATCAAAATGAATAAAAGGAGATGTATCTAGACGTATTTTAGTTCTAGATACGTCATTTTT
This sequence comes from Aegilops umbellulata, assembly GCA_032464435.1. Classification (NCBI taxonomy): domain Eukaryota; kingdom Viridiplantae; phylum Streptophyta; class Magnoliopsida; order Poales; family Poaceae; genus Aegilops; species Aegilops umbellulata. Next base: position 148,706,982 of record CP136058.1, on the reverse strand, counting down.
ATTTATTTTGATGACAAGTATTTTCGGACGGAGGGAGTATATCAATTTTGTACTAAAATTTACCCTGTTTTACTAAATTATCTTGTTACTAATTTTTGCATTGTTGTACTAAAATTTGCCTTGCTACTGTTGTACTAAAATTTAACCATTGAGTAGGTAGGAAGAATCCAAGGGAGCAATAATAATGATAAAGGAGCGCCCAGGAGAAGTTAAATCAAAATCCACTTAACTCACAAATCATAACCAGTACATGATTCATGATAGAATTGCATTAGACACGTGACATCCAGTTGTATAACTATATGTAGTAGAGTGTACTTGATGCCTATATTGTTCCTTTTTGACTTGTTCGCAGAATTGGTTTGGTTTGAATTATATATATATATATATGATGAAATTTAGCTATGTACCTTTACTGGTAAAGGGCACTTTATCAAAATTGATCATTTTTTTTCATAGTAGTTGCTTGGACTTAGAAGGCGAATATAGTGGGTGAATAAGAATGATTTTGTGGTACAAAAATGTTGACCGTGTTCCATTAAAATATGTCATCCGATGGACATGTCAATCCCCAAAAAGATTTATGTTTGACACAGTTAATGTTGAACCACACAACACACGGGCAATTTCCAGCATATAAATATATGTCTTGGCAAATCCAATTTCTGAGCATGTATCTCGGTATGTAATTCAGGCACATCCAAATTTGGCCATGTGTGAGTCATTTTATTAGAACATAAAGTATTTTTGAATTGTTGGAACCTTGCATCTATTAGTATTTTCTATAGAACTGTAGATCTTTCTTTGAAACCAAAGGATGTGTTGTCTGTTAGCACATGTTTATTTAAGGGAAGTACCTCATTTCTTATAGGGTATGTTTGCTTTAAGGTTTACGTTAACTCAATTGATGAAATATAGTAGATTGTTTCATAAGAAAACAAGGATCAAAAGTGTTTGTCAGATGTAGGCTGTGACTCTCCTTTTCTGCATACAAAGCTACCAATGTTATGACCTTCAACATCTTTATGTTGCTCGTCTTTTACATTTTGCTGATCTATTAACTGCAGTAAGTTACTCATCTCATTTATTTGTTTTTGTAGATTGCCAAGATAAAATGGATAATGCATGGCTTGGAGGCTGATTGCAAGGATGAGAATGAGTCTACAACTAGATAATTAGAATGTTATTTTTCAGGACAATGTTTGAAACATTATAGTTGTTATTTCAGTACAATGTTTGAAACATTATAGTTGTTATTTTCAGGAGAATGTTTGAAACATTATAGTTGATTGCAAGGTCCAGAATTCGGCAACTACTAGATAGTTTCACATCTTGTAATCTCTGGATCGTGTTCTTTGTAATGCAACATAGTTGACCTAATATATGAGACCTTCCTGTTTATTATATTGTGGCTCCTATACGATATATTGACCTAGTAATTCTGGATTTCAATTTATAAAATATATCATCAATTATTCATGCTATGTAGCAAAGCCTCTAGTCGTTGCCATGACATGCTACACCATTGTGTAGGGTAGTCACCAACGCATATGATGTGTTGTTAGGATACAACTCTATATGTTGCTACCTTACAACGCTTCTACATGTCATTTACCAACGCATGTATATACGTTGTTGTGGCCCTAGCAACGCCACCTACGGCAACGCATATTAATCCGTTGGTGTAGACCATAGCAACGCATATATGGACATACGACAACGCATCGATGCGTTGCTAAAGGGGGGTTCTTGTTGTAGTGAGGACGGACCACCGTAGGGCAAGGAGCATCGCCACCCCGAGATGTACTATGAGGGCGTCCTGAAGGGTGCCCGCCTTGTGGAGGATGAATGTTCCAAGGATGTAATATTTGAGTAAACTCGCTTGTGTTATCGTGTACGCTGAGAACTTGTTAATATGCGCTATGCAACGCTTGTTTGAATTTAAAATATTACCTTCTATGCGGCCGTTTATTAAATCTGAGAGATGGCGAGTCGTCAGCTTCTGCCCCTGTGCCACGAGTGCTGGGGTGTTCGGGATTAACCTGAGCACTCTTTTTCCCATTCTTGGGTCCTTCGAGGGAGGTGCTCAGCACAACGAACAAGGCAATCGGACTATAATGCGTTATCACTCTCACTTGGCCAGAGAATTATATAATTTTAAATTTCGGCGAAGCCCCTAGTGTTCGGAAGACCGAGTTTGGGGCGCTATACACGCCTAGGCCGGACAAAGCCGACTCCTCGCTCTAAGCGGCATAAGTCTTTAGGGACTCGAAACCTCTCGAACAGCGACCAACTCTCGCCCTATCATGATAGTCAGTTTTTGCTTTCTCTACTAAGGTGCTTAGCCTAGCTGAACCAGGGCACAATCGCAGTAGTTCTCCCAGTGCTACCTTAGCCGATGTAGCGGAACGTAAGGTGCCAAAACATGGGATCCGGGCAAACCCAACTATTGACCAAAGACATGATTCAGAGCTGATGCATATAATGCTATAAGTTCGGAGTGCCGCACTTGTGAAAGTGTTCGGACTTCTCACCCCGTATTATGGGGTGCTTGAGCCCCTGGCGTATTAGCCGTACCAAAGTGTACGGGTGCTAAATGTCATGAATGAACATATATACATAAAAAGGAATGAATAGAGAATGCAATAATGGACTGAAGCTAAGCATTGTTTTATTCAAAAAGGTGCATTAAAAGCAGAACGATACAAATAGTGTGGTAAGCAAGAGATGGGACTATTTGACATGTCCCCTCCAGGGGCGAGCTGCGGAATGGTTTAAGACAGGTATTTTGCTTGTAACAGAGACCACCTGGGAACTCAACAGTGTGAAGTAGCTTTCTGCCTGCCTGGTTGTTGTATTGTGTGTTCGGCAATGGTACTGCCGAGCAGGTCTTCCGGAGAGCAACGTCCTGAAAGTAAGAAAAAATGATAAAATCGGTTGCCCCTAGTACGGTTGAGCCGCGCTTTGGGGCGTGCCGTGGTCGTGCCCCTCCCCCTGTGCCCATGGTATTTTCAGAGCGAAATTGTGTACGCGTAGCACGGATTTCACCGTTTCGCGAGGGCTGGGTGTAACGCCCCGGATGTAACTTGCCATATTTGTAACTCCAACTCTTACCATTTGTCAAGACCCCGATCCTAAGCCACATCAATCCAGCATGTAACACATCATATCACTTTGCGGCCTCACGCACGGTACTCCCACGGGTGCCACCTTACCTGGCCCGGGACCGTTTGCGCCTTTTGGCTCACGTATATGATAGTGTCGCTAGCATCCATATGACAGAGAACACGGGCCGACATGGCTAGTCGTGAACCCAAGGCGGCACTAACCCATGAGGACAGGCATACATGAATCACATCGAGCATGTCGGTCAACAACGTATAAATCCGGGCTGTAGCACTGGGCTAACAGGACTCCGGTAACCCGGGCTGTAGCAGGCTAGGCAGGACTCCGGATAACACCGTGTGACATTTCCCCAAAGGGACAGACACAGGAACGACGTGAATCACATGCCGGCCAGTCAAGTGTCCCGAGCAGTAGTGCTGGGCTAGCAGGACTCCGGTGAACCGGGCTATAGCTGACTACTATCGCTCAGAAGCACTAGACTACATTTCCCCATATGATAGGCTGCCAAGGATAAACACCTAGATATTCGGATCCCACTCATACCAAGCATTTCAATCATACACACAATATGCCCGATATGAGTAAATACAACATGGCATCACAACAAGACTCTACGACTCAAGTATTTATTCAATAGGCTCCGAGGAGCGAGATATTACAAACATGGGTCTCATGACCCAACATTCAGAGCATACAAGTCAAAGCACATGCGGAAGCTTAACATGTCTGAGTACAGACATCTACAAATGAAAAAGGCTGAGAAGCCTGACTATCTACCAGATCCTGCCGAGGGCACAAGATCGTAGCTGAGGTATCAAGCTAAACGTCGAAGCCCAAGCGGTACTACTAGCGAGACTGAAGTCTCTCTGCAAAACATAAAATCGGCAAACGTGAGTACAAATGTAGCCAGCAAGACTTACATCAGAACAAGCTACATATGCATCAGTATCAAAAGGGGGTGGTGGAGTTTAACTGCAGCAAGCCAGCTTTGACTCGGTGGCTATCCTGAACTACGACTGCAAGTAACTCTTTTGAGGTGGCGCACACGAGTCCACATATTCACCATATCAATACACCACTATGGATCCACTTCCGTCTCCCTACGAGAAGGCCATCCATAGCACTCACGCTTATCTTGTGCATTTTAGAGTATCCACTTCCACTTGTCTATGAACTATTATAGGCAACCCAGAAGTCCATTACCGCGGACACGGCTATTCGAATAGATGATGTTAACCCTGCAGGGTGTACTTCTTCACACACGCTCTCACCACTTATCGCCGTTTACACGACATGTACTCGGCAACCTTCAAGCGGAAGCCCAGCGAGGGTGTCAGCCATGGCCTACCTAAACACTGAAGTCTCTAGTCCAGGTTTATCGCCTATTCAGGTTCCATCCGCAGGGAGTCCGGCCGAGGTTTCCACATACGGCCCCGAACGATGTGATCAGGGTTCCCGAGACACCAAACGGGCGCCCGGTACACCATGCCACGTGCATACCGCAACACAGCCCACCCCGACGGTCAGCGCTGCGTGCGGCCCCCAGCATACTACAAACACCAGAAACTACTTGCAACTCCTGGACAGAGGACAAGGGTGATTAAGAAGCCGAGAGGGTCCATTGGTTTCGGGCCCAATGCGTGGTAGTAACTGTTTCATGGATCGCAAACACAGAACTCAGTTCCTGAGGACGGCTTCAATGAGACAACCCACCATGTACTCCTACATGGCCTCTCACCAATACCTTTACCAAATCGTGTTCGCACACTTAGCTCACACACAATAGGACATGTTCAACACCATTCGAATCCATTCTCGATGAATCAGACCTGACTCAACTCTAAGCAGTAGCAGGCATGACAAACAAACATGAATGAGTAGGCACATCAGGGCTCAAACAACTCCTACTCATGCTAGTGGGTTTCATCTATTTACTGTGGCAATGACAGGTCATGCAGAGGATAAGGGGTTCAACTACCGCAGCATGTAACAGTTGAATCGTTGTTGTCCTAATGCAGTAAAAGAGAGCAGGAGCAAGAGAGTGGGTTGTATCGGAATGAACAAGGGGGGTTTTGCTTGCCTGGCACTTCTGAAGATATTATAGCTCTTCATCGGTGTCATCGATCTCATCGTCGAAACCACGTCTATCGAGAGGGGACAAATACCGGCAAACAAAGAGGAACACAATCAATGCAATGCAACAATTATGATGCATGATAATGTCATTGCAATATGCTGTTGATTGAGCTAATGCAACTAGCAACCATATTAAATGAAGTTGGTTTGAACCAAGGTTCAAATTCAAACTCCATATGTTCTTATTTAAATGTCATTTATGCAAATTGCCCTGTACAGCAACCCTAGGTTGTTCAAACATGCATGCAAATGCCATAAACAGATTCCTTGAATTTTTTTGATAATTTTTCATATATAATTTATTTCATTTGGAGTTACGGTTGATTTTCTATGAATTTTAGAAGTTTTAGTTATTTTCTGGAATTTCCTGATTAATAATAATTCCAGAAAATAAGTTATTGCGTCAGCATTAGGTCATGCTGACCTCAGCAGGTCAACAGACGGGTCCAGGTCAAACCTGACCAGTGGGGTCCACTGGTCAGTGACCGGGGCTGGTTAGTGTCAATGACAGGTGGGGCCGGGTCAACAGACACGTCAGCAAGTCAATACTGACGTGTGGGGTCGGTCAACGTGTGACGTGGCCAGGTCAAACTGACCTGTGGGCCCGTGTGGGTTAGTTTAATCAAAACGCAGATAAAACCTTGGTTAGTTAGGGTGTGGGGCCCAGCTGTCATTGGCTCAGGTGGTTGTTTAGTGGCGGTGGTTAGTACTAAACACGCGGCCACGATAGCACGCCGGAATTTGGCCGGCGGCGACCATACAGCGCGGCGGAGGCACGCCGGAATCATGCTATGGGCGTCGGCTGCACGTGCCGAGGGCACCAGGGTGTAGCCCTTGCTTGCTCGCATCGAGGAGTAGGGGAGTTGGAGGCGGGGGTCGCCGGAATCGTGCCGGTGACGAGCTTTGGCGGCGGCCGGAGTTCGGGCGGGGTCGGGTTTGACGCTACGGTGCACGAGAGGAGGAGCTGGTGGTGGCTACGGGTTCCTGGTGCTGCACTGAGCACAAAAGTGAGGTTGGCTTCGAGCCATTGTGGCTCTAGCCACGACGGCGCCATGGCCGGCGGCGAGGAGCTATCGGCTCCGGTGAAACTAGGGCTATGCGGCGCAAAAGAGGCGGGGAAGAGAGGGGTTCGGGGCGGGAGCTCACAGCGGTCACGTGGGGAAGCTCAGAGGCCTCGGGGAAGGGCTGGAGGGGTCGGGGCAGCGAAGGCGATCTCCGGTGGCCGGAGGTGAAGACGAAGTTGATGGCGGCATTACGGCGCGCCCCTGGTTGCTTGACTCGTCGAGGACGATATAGGCGACGAGGCGGGGCTCTAGGGCACGGAGAGAGGTCGAAGGGGATGCGGTGGCTACGGCTACAGCGAACGGCGGCGACGGCAGCGCTCGGGTCCGAGGGGGAAGCGAAGCGGAGAGCGGGGTGGGGGCGAGTGAGAGTTCGGGCGGATCCGGACGGCAACGGGGTGATCATCCGCGGCGTCGACGTGTGGCGGGGCAAGCAGGAGGTGGAAGCTGGCGCGCGTGCTGGCGCCACGCACCTGCTTGTCCTCCTGACAGGAGGTGAAAGACGCCCTTGCCCCTGGTTGGCTGGGCTGTCTGGCTGGGCCGGTTGCTGGCGCCAGGTAAGTTGCACAGGTATTCTCTTTCTCTCTTTTATTTCTGTTTTCTAATTCTTCTGCAACTTTAGGGCTTTTATTAAAATACTAAAACGTTTGTAAAAATCATGAAACTGCTCCATGTCACTGTTTGGAATATTTCCACCAGTAAACATTTCAGTTTGTGATTATTTGAGCATTTAAAATATTATTAGCAATTAAATGCCCAAATGCAAATACTATATAATTTAATTCAAAAATCCAGGAATGACCTATAAATATATTCATCATTTTTGGTAGACGTTTTCACCTTTATCAGAAATCATGAACATTTCCAAAGGCATTCTGGGTCATTGAAAAATATTTTTATTGAACCTAGTTGAATTTCATTTGGTGCTAGGGTTTCAACAATCCCCATTTCAAATTTCTTTGGAATTCGAACATGATGGCATGATGAACAAGCAAAGTCAAGCAAGGCTGAACTGGGGCTGTGACAACTCACCCCCACTAAACAAGAATCTCGCCCTGAGATTCAAGACGTGAGGTAAGAAGACAGAGGGGACACAAAGCTAACACGATCTTCATGATCCAGGTTGCACTTCATAAGAACGTTGATTCGTTCATCATCTTTGATTATGACATCCTTTCCTTCGAGAACTTCATCCAACATGGCGACAAGAGAGCAAGACAACCTCACAAGAATGGACCATCGATCTTAATGATCACAAAATCAACTCACGGAATGAGACGTAGACACATCCCTTGAGCTGAGACACAAAACACACATCAAGAGGTATGGAGAGGAATAGACGACGAAGGTTCAATTTGGTAGGCAACAATTCCACGCTTAAGAAGATGGTGCATGGGTTTCAAAGTAGCGAGGAGTTAGTTGCCATGATTCCATAACGGGGCACCTTAGGGAAGGTGACTCGTAGAATTATTCCCTTAAGTGGCAAAAAGAATTACTTTTGATACAACGATCATTTAAACTCTTTATGCCAGCCTGAGGAAATTCACAATTGATCGTTTGAACGAAGTCAAAGAATGGCATACTCAGACCAGAATGGATGATGTGGACTACCTCGTTGAAGACAACGCAATTAGTGATTTTTGCTTATCACCGGAAATGGATGGGACCCATAGAAGGACCACTTTTGAAGATGATCCTGAATGAGAATTACTAAGGAGGAAGCCCATAGTGAGATGGCACAAAGATGGTGCAAGCTAGGAACAAAATGCAAATGCTAGGAATGATTCTGGTAACTGGAAATGAATCAACAGTCGATAGTGATTCCACCGTCTGAATGGTTATAGCAAAATCAAGGAAAACTGATAGCACAAGAATCCCTAAGGAACAACTCCTAGAATAAGTCGCACGGAATCCTCGTGGAGAAGAGGGTCAAATAGCTCAATTAAGATACTACAATGATATATCTTCCGGCTAGGTGTGTCGGCCAGATCATCAACCTTGTCGGGACCTACATCATAGACCTTGGAGAAGTTCCAACCATCCTATCTGCCTGAGATTCAGATCTTGTTAGAAACAGGATACTTCAGACTCACATGTCTGAAAAGAAGAGTTGCAACACAAGTCGACGAGATAACGTTGCGAGACTCTCGGGAGATGAACTACGATAGCAAGCTCCAAAACATGAGCAGGTTTTGCTACACATCTATGAACACACTGTCCTAGACAAGCGTGACCACGTGGCGGTATTATAATAAAATACTACCGAGTTCAGATGGGAACCATCATCGAGGATATCAAAGTCCTTGCATAAGGCATGCTTCTTAAGAAGGAAATTCTTCTCCTCGAACAAGTCATTCAGTGGCTTGGTATGCTAGGGAATACGTATGGAGTGGAGGTAATTAATCTACCAAACCATAGGATACCTCGCACGAATGCATGACCGACTTGGGATGATTCCAAAGGAAACAAAACAAACCTTTCTCAAATTCATGGCGGCAACTTACACCTAAAGGACATGAATTCGAGGAAGTTACTTCTTCCATCCAAGCATAAGCTTCATGAATGGAACACGAAGGCATTGCTTACAAAGTTTCCAACACTAGGTTGATGTTCAACATGACTCATGGGGGAGACAAAATGCTGCTGATGGGCTTAACAACAACTCATCGGAATTTCCATATCACTGGACTTCCACCATCATGTGAACACGGTGATAGCATTGGTCAGACCAAAAGATATAATGGTGTATGCTCGAGGGATCAACCACGGGTAAGACAACATTACGAACATCGTTGGTTCTGATTTGACTTGACGATAGCCCATACTCAAGTCTAAGTTTTGACAAGGTAATATATCCAACAACTGATCACAAGGACCAACCAATGGAGATATCATCTTCCTTCAACACACACACGATAAAAAGATATCCCTTAACCTGAACTAAGTCAGACAAGCTTTTATCTTCCAACTCTCCAAGTTGTTGTTTAGCTTAACCAACTAGCTCAGGGATAACCAACACAGATTCTTGGAGAATGGCTGGTCTAGAGGAAAACCAACTTGATCACGAGCTCAACATAACAGTCAGGGGACAACCTGGTAATACTTCCGAGAAGATATTCAGAAAATCACGAACCACCGATATGTTACTAAACTCGAGAACAATCTTGCTTTTCAGGGCAAGACGATATGATCAAAAAAGTGAGGGATTGACACAATCCTAACTCATTGATCGAGGAGTGCACCAGAAATAAGGACTAGGTAGCACGATCAATCTTAGGATGATGATTTAATAACCAGCACGCTAAGAATGAGAGTATTGTCCATTTACTACAAAGCAACGAGTTGCTCGGAGTATTGATTTCACACATCACAATTCACTTGTCGGCAATTCGGTTACAATAGCACGGAGACCGAGGAATGAATGATGATGGCGAGAAGTATCACTTTATCAAGAGTTCATAGGGTGTTGTGCAATTCCTATGATATTCCTGACATAAAGAGGGCAATACTTCAGGGTAGAACAGAATCAAAAGCTGGATTGGCATTTTGATCTGCGGAATACAACTGTTTTGACCCATTCCTAGATATGGATGAGGTACTGGAGTTTGTTTCTCCTAATCATTCCGGAATAGAATGGCTTGACAAACCACAAGAATAATAGGCATCGATGAACGAATGCACATATACCCCTGACTATCAATTGATAGACGAAGGTCAGAAAGCAACTAAGGAGGGACAACTCAAGGAACATATAACTTTCTGAGTTGTGGATGCATAGATTAGCATGTCGAACGAGTTCAACATATTTCTTCCGGATAACCCATGCAGACAGGAAGAACTGGCAGAATCACAATATGAATGGAGAACTCATCAAGAGCACTCTGGTTGTGATCTTTTGGTTCATAGAACTTCTGCCATAAGCGGTTCGTAATATTTGGAAGTAGGAACTACCACGGACCTCGGGGACTAATGCAAAGGTTACTAATATCCTAAAGAAACTAGCAAACACTATCGACATGAGGTAGGTAGGGTGAATCTCGGGTTCAAAACCCAGGAGTAGAATGCCTACTACTAAGTGGCATCACGGGATGCTTTCGAGAATGGTGGCCAGATTCATCACACTGGGAACACAAAACATGGACAGATTACTAGATGGTTTCATAAGACACCTAGGGTCATAATAGTAGCTCCAACATATATGTCAAGGCAACGGAGTATATCAACAGACCGATTAGTGTGCTTATTCTGACCAAAAAGGACATCGGGAACTGAGAGAAAGGATTTGCAAATGCATCAGACTATTTAGAGACCTGGGATGTCTCGGACAGCATAACGGTTGTAAATGCTCAAAATTATTTGAGACATCCTGCAAAATGGTGGCATAACCACTCAACATCACAATATCAATGTTCTACGATCAACTAAGAACACATGGAAGTAGTAGAACCAGAACTTGGGCTTGAATCCATGAATCCTATAAGTCTCTATCACAGTAACTCGTCATCCTGATAGATAGATGAGAAGGCCTAATTCTTAATCCCCGTAGAAGAGAAGAGGTTGACTCAGATCAGAAGGCCATGAGGTATAAGGAGTAAAAAGAGCCTTACGTTCCCTTCCACAATCAATTCCCTTATATAACTAAAGCATTTCTAGACTCGACTTCGACCAGTTTGGCTTGGTAATCCTACAGGCAGTCAGGCTCTGATACCAACGCTGTCAGGACCCTGATCCTAAGCCACATCGATCCAGCATGTAACAAATCATATCACTTTGCAGCCTCACGCACGGTACTCCCACGGGTGCCACCTTACCTGGCCCGGGACCGTTTGCGCCTTTTGGCTCACGTATATGATAGTGTCGCTAGCATCCATATGACAGAGAACCCGGGCCGACATGGCTAGTCGTGAACCCAAGGAGGCACTAACCCATGAGGACAGGCATACATGAATCACATCGAGCATGTCGGTCAACAACGTATAAATCCGGGCTATAGCACTGGGCTAACAGGACTCCGGTAACCCGGGCTGTAGCAGGCTAGGCAGGACTCCGGATAACACCGCGTGACATTTCCCCGAAGGGACAGACACAGGAACGACGTGAATCACATGCCGGCCAGTCAAGTGTCCCGAGCAGTAGTGCTGGGCTAGCAGGACTCCGGTGAACCGGGCTGTAGCGGACTACTATCGCTCAGAAGCACTAGAGTACATTTCCCCATATGATAGGCTGCCAAGGATAAACAACTAGATAGTCGGATCCCACTCATACCAAGCATTTCAATCATACACACAATATGCCCGATATGAGTAAATACAACATGGCATCACAACAAGACTCTATGACTCAAGTATTTATTCAATAGGCTCCGAGGAGCGAGATATTACAAACATGGGTCTCATGACCCAATATTCAGAGCATACAAGCCAAAGCACATGCGGAAGCTTAACATGTCTGAGTACAGACATCTACAAATGAAAAAGGCTGAGAAGCCTGACTATCTACCAGATCATGCCGAGGGCACAAGATCGTAGCTGAGGTATCAAGCTAAATGTCGAAGCCCAAGCGGTACTACTAGCGAGACTGAAGTCTCTCTGCAAAACATAAAATAGGCAAACGTGAGTACAAATGTACCCAGCAAGACTTACATCAGAACTAGCTACATATGCATCAGTATCAAAAGGGGGTGGTGGAGTTTAACTACAGCAAGCCAGCTTTGACTCGGTGGCTATCCTGAACTACGACTGCAAGTAACTCTTTTGAGGTGGCGCACACGAGTCCACATATTCACCATATCAATACACCACTATGGATCCACTTCCGTCTCCCTACGATAAGGCCATCCATAGCACTCACGCTTATCTTGCGCATTTTAGAGTATCCACTTCCACTTGTCTATGAACTGTTATAGGCAACCCAGAAGTCCATTACCGCGGGCACGGCTATTCGAATAGATGATGTTAACCCTGCAGGGGTGTACTTCTTCACACACGCTCTCACCACTTATCGCCGTTTACACGACATGTACTCGGCAACCTTCAAGCGGAAGCCCAGTGAGTGTGTCGGCCACGGCCTACCTAAACACTCAAGTCTCTAGTCCAGGTTTATCGCCTATTCAGGTTCCATCCGCAGGGAGTCCGGCCGAGGTTTCCACATACGGCCCCGAACGATGTGAGCGGGGTTCCCGAGACACCAAACGGGCGCCCGGTAGACCGTGCCACGTGCCTACCGCAACACAGCCCACCCCGACGGTCAGCGCTGCGTGCGGCCCCCAGCATACTACAAACACCAGAAACTACTTGCAACTCCTGGACAGAGGACAAGGGTGATTAGGAAGCCGAGAGGGTCCATTGGTTTCGGGCCCAATGCATGGTAGTAACTGTTTCATGGATCACAAACACAGAACTCAGTTCCTGAGGACGGCTTCAATGAGACAACCCACCATGTACTCCTACATGGCCTCTCACCAATACCTTTACCAAATCGTGTTCGCACACTTAGCTCACACACAATAGGACATGTTCAACACCATTCCAATTCATTCCCGATAAATCAGACCTGACTCAACTCTAAGCAGTAGCAGGCATGACAAACAAACATGAATGAGTAGGCACATCAGGGCTCAAACAACTCCTACTCATGCTAGTGGGTTTCATCTATTTACTGTGGCAATGACAGGTCATGCAGAGGATAAGGGGTTCAACTACCGCATCATGTAATAGTTGAATCGTTGTTGTCCTAATGCAGTAAAAGAGAGCAGGAGCAAGAGAGTGGGTTGTATCGGAATGAACAAGGGGGTTTTGCTTGCCTGGCACTTCTGAAGATATTATAGCTCTTCATCGGTGTCATCGATCTCATCGTCGAAACCACGTCTATCGAGAGGGGACAAATACCGGCAAACAAAGAGGAACACAATCAATGCAATGCAACAATTATGATGCATGATAATGTCATGGCAATATGCTGTTGATTGAGCTAATGCAACTAGCAACCATATTAAATGAAGTTGGTTTGAACCAAGGTTCAAATTCAAACTCCATATGTGCTTATTTAAATTTCATCTATACAAATTGCCCTGTACAGCAACCCTAGGTTGTTCAAACATGCATGCAAATGCCATAAATAGATTCCTTGAATGTTTCTGATAATTTTTCATATATAATTTATTTCATTTGGAGTTACGGTTGATTTTCTATGAATTTTAGAAGTTTTAGTTATTTTCTGGAATTTCCTGATTAATAATAATTCCAGAAAATAAGTTATTGCGTCAGCATTAGGTCATGCTGACCTCAGCAGGTCAACAGACGGGTCCAGGTCAAACCTGACTAGTGGGGTCCACTGGTCAGTGACTGGGGCTGGTTAGTGTCAATGACAGGTGGGGCCGGGTCAACAGACACATCAGCAAGTCAATACTGACGTGTGGGGTCAGTCAACGTGTGACGTGGCCAGGTCAAACTGACCTGTGGGGCCCGTGTGGGTTAGTTTAATCTAAACGCAAAAAAAACCTGGGTTAGTTAGGGTGTGGGGCCCAGCTGTCATTGGCTCAGGTGGTTGTTTAGTGGCGGTGGTTAGTACTAAACACACGGCCACGACAGCACGCCGGAATTTGCCTGGCGGCGACCATACAGCGCGGCGGAGGCGCGCCGGAATCGTACTACGGGCGTCGGCTGCACGTGCCGAGGGCACCAGGGTGTAGCCCTTGCTTGCCCGCATCGAGGAGCAGGGGAGTTGGAGGCGGGGGTCGCCGGAATCGTGCCGGCGACGAGCTTTGGCGGCGGCCGGAGTTCGGATGGGGTCGGGTTTGACGCTACGGTGCACGGGAGGAGGAGCTGGTGGTGGCTATGGGCTCCTGGTGCTGCACTGAGCACAAAAGTGAGGTTGGCTTCTAGCCATTGTGGCTCTAGCCACGACGGCGCCATGGCCGGCGGCGAGGAGCTATCGGCTCCGGTGAAACTAGGGCTACGTGGAGCAAAAGAGGCGGGGAAGAGAGGGGTTCGGGGCGGGAGCTCACAGCGGTCACGTGGGGAAGCTCAGAGGCCTCGGGGAAGGGTTTGAGGGGTCGGGGCAGTGAAGGCGATCTCCGGTGGCCGGAGGTGAAGACGATGTTGATGGAGGCATTACGGCGCACCCCTGGTTGCTTGACTCGTCGAGGACGATGTAGGCGACGAGGCGGGGCTCTAGGGCACGGAGAGAGGTCGAAGGGGATGCGGTGGCTACGACTACGGCGAACGGCGGCGACGGCAGCGCTCGGGTCCGAGGGGGAAGCGAAGCAGAGAGCGGGGTGGGGGCGAGTGAGAGGTCGGGCGGATCCGGACGGCAACAGGGTGATCATCCGCGGCGTCGACGTGTGGGGGGCAAGCAGGAGGTGGAAGCTGGCGCGCGTGCTGACGCCACGCACCTACCTGTCCTCCTGGTAGGAGGTGGAAGACGCCCTTGCCCCTGGTGGGCTGGGCTGTCTGGCTTGGCCGGTTGCTGGCGCCAGGTAAGTTGCACACGTATTCTCTCTCTCTCTCTCTCTCTCTCTCTCTCTCTTTTATTTCTGTTTTCTAATTCTTCTACAACATTAGGGCTTTTATTAAAATACTAAAACGTTTGTAAAAATCATGAAACTGCTCCATGTCACTGTTTGGAATATTTCCACCAGTAAACATTTCAGTTTGTGATTATTTGAGCATTTAAAATATTATTAACAATTAAATGCCCAAATGCAAATACTATATAATTTAATTCAAAAATCCAGGAATGACCTATAAATATATTCATCATTTTTGGTAGAGGTTTTCACCTTTATCAGAAATCATGAACATTTTTCAAAGGCATTCTGGGTCATTGGAATTTTTTTTATTGAACCTAGTTGAATTTCATTTGGTGCTAGGGTTTCAATAATCCCCATTTCAAATTTCTTTGGAATTCGAACATGATGGCATGATGAACAAGCAAAGTCAAGCAAGGCTGAACTAGGGCTGTGCCACCATTTTCGGCAATGTGATATGATTTTCCCACCGTGGTTGGGTTTCCATTCAGTTTGCATTTTGTCCTTGTCATGCATTTCATGTCATGTCATCATGTGCATCGCATTCGCATACGTGTTCGTCTCATGAATCCGAGCCTTTTCCCCGTTGTCCGTTTTGCAATCCGACGCTCCTACGTCCTCCGGCGCCCCCTTTTACCTATTTTCATGTGCGAGTGTTAAACGGTCTCGGAATGGCCGAAAACCACACCTCATTTGGAGCTTCCTAGCCCCTCCTACCTATAAATATAGCCCCTCCTCCAAAATCCCGGATCAAACCCTAGACCCCTCCCTCTCCACGCGCCGCCGGACGAAAATTGCCGGGCCGGACGCGCCCGCTCCGCCCCGCCGCCGCCACGTGTCGCGCCACGATTCGCCCGCGGCTGCGCCCCTCTTCGCCGGCCCGCCCGGGCCCAGGGGAGACCCTCCCGGCCCGACTCCTCCGCGCCGCCCGACCGCGCCCGCTCCTCCTCGCCGCGCCGCCTGCCTCCTCCTCGTCGGCGTCGACGTCGCCACCGGCCGCCGCCTCGCCCTCGCATCGGCTTCCGCATCGCCCCGAGGCCGCTGCGCTCCTCACCGCCCCGGCGTCGCCGCCGCCATCGCCATCCACCGCTGTTCGGCCCTCTCCGGCGAGCCCCCGCGCTCACTCCGGCCGCCCCCGCATCAACTCCGGCGGAGATCCGGCGAGATCCGCCGCCACCTCGGATTGCGTGCGAACCCTAGATCTGTTTCGGAGGGGTATATTTCTTCTAAGTCCCCAGTTCTGTAATATTTTCATGCCCTGTATAACATGCCATAACTCTGCATCCGTGGCTCCGTTTTGTGCGTGTAGCATATCAAATTGTTCGCCTCGATGAGTACATCATTTCATCTCTTTGCATCAGTTTCATTTGAGCTCATATTTGTGCCCAAAAAGCTGTTGAAAGAGGGCTATGTGATGTTAGTTTCAGATCTGTTTTAGTAGATGCACTTTTGTCATTTTTGCCATGATTGATGTGTGCATCCTATGAACTGGAGTCCTACATGTGTTTTGTAATATGCCATGCCATCTTTACAGGGGTGTATGCCATGTATTTTTGTGATCTTTGTGGTGACTACCACAAGCATGCAAACTGGGGATCATATTGTTGCTGATTTCAGGGACTTTGTAATTTCACTAAGTCATGTCCTGCTGTTATTTTTATGCTATGTGTTCATGTTGTTACAGAGAGATCTATGCCCATTTTGAGCATAATCAGTAAGGGTGTTTTGAACATACGGATTTGCTCTATCCATGCATGCCTTTGTTTGTAATTATGGAGTGCCATAGCTTGAGTCAGTCGAGCTCTACTTTTGCTATAAAATGTTACTGGCAGATTGTTTACATGTTATTCGATTTTGCCAAGCTTGCTGTAGTTGATCATTGCATGATATGATGTTATTCTCGCCATGTCTAGCTTTTATGCCATGTCTTCTTGGTGGTTGTATGCTTAGTTTATCATGAAATGCTCTGTAGTGAGTGCATCGAGCTCGTAAACATGCCTACTTGTTATCTGTTTTTGACATGTCCAGTTTTCTGCTAAGTCTGAAAACTGTAACGGAACTTGCTTAATTGACATGGGTGCTATTATATGGTGTGATTTAGCCGTAGCTCAGCGTTCATCTTTTGTCAAGCATCTTCAGTAGATCACTTCCATATGCTTTGCTGATATGTTTGGGTGTAGTAGCTTAATTTCTTGTTGCATGCTAAGTGGCATCATGCTGTTAAACGCAGAAATATGTCATTCTTGTTTTGCTTGTCATTTGCAAACCGTGCATCCGATTCTGGTGATCTTTATATCGATTTCAACCGAAATCACCTCACCTTTCAAGTGGCATACTTGGTTTGCTAATATTATGCCTTGTTAATCTTTTTCCTTCCGGAGCACGCATATGCATTGCATACCACATCTCGCATATCATGCCATGTTTTGCATCATGTTGATTGCGCATTGCATCGTGGTTGATAGTTGTTCCTTTGCTTGTGTTCTTGTTTTGGGTAGAGCCGGGAGACGAGTACGTGAACGAGGAACCTGTTGAGAACACTTACGAGGATCAAGCCTTCGACAACTCTGAGAACCTTGCAGGCAAGATGACCATACCCTCGAAATCACTTCTATCTTTGCTTGCTAGATGCTCGCTCTTTTGCTATGCCTATGCTGCAATACCTACGACTTGCTATATCATGCCACCCATATTGCCATGTCAAACCTCTAACCATCCCTTCCTAGCAAACCGTTGATTGGCTATGTTACCGCTTTGCTCAGCCCCTCTTATAGCGTTGCTAGTTGGAGGTGAAGATGAAGTTTGTTCCATGTTGGAACATGATTATGTTGGGATATCACAATATCTCTTATTTAATTAATGCATCTATATACTTGGTAAAGGGTGGAAGGCTCGGCCTTATGCCTGGTGTTCTGTTCCACTCTGGCCACCCTAGTTTCCGTCATACCGGTGTTATGTTCCTTGATTTTGCGTTCCTTACACGGTTGGGTGATTTATGGGACCCCCTTGACAGTTCGCTTTGAATAAGACTCCTCCAGCAAGGCCCAACCTTGGTTTTACCATTTGCCACCTAAGCCTTTTCCCCCGGGTTTTCGCGAGCCCGAGGGTCATCTTTATTTAACCCCCCGGGCCAATGCTCCTTTGGGTGTTGGTCCAACCTAGAGCCACTTGCGGTGCCGCCCTGAGGAAACTTGGGGTATCCTCGGTTGCCGTACATACTGCTCATCCGGATGTGCCCTGAGAATGAGATATGTGCAGCTGCTATCGGGATTTGACGGCACAATCGGGCGGCTTTGCTGGTCTTGTTTTACCATTGTCGAAATATCTTGTAGTCCGGGATTCCGAGACTGATCGGGCCTTCCCGGTGGAAGGAATATCCTTCATTGACCGTGAGAGCTTATGATGGGCTAAGTTGGGACACCCCTGCAGGGTATTATCTTTCGAAAGCCGTGCCCGCGGTTATGAGGCAGATGGGAATTTGTTGATGTCCGGTTGTAGAAAACCCGAAGTTGACCTTAATTAAAACACATCAACCGCGTGTGTAACCGTGATGGTCTCTTCTCGGCGGAGTCCGGGAAGTGAACACGGTGTTGGAGTTATGTCTGACGTAGGTTGTTCTAGGATCACTTCTTGATCACTTCTAGCTTCATGAACGTGCCTTCCTTCTCTTCTCGCTCTCTTTTGCGTTGTTAGCCACCATATATGCTAGTCGCTTGCTGCAGCTCCACCTCTCATCCATATCCTACCTTTTAAGCTTAAATAGTCTTGATCTCGCGGGTGTGAGATTGCTGAGTCCCCATGACTCACAGATTCTACCAAAACAGTTGCAGGTGCCAACGATGCCAGTGCAGATGACGCATCCGAGCTCAAGTGGGAGTTCGACGAGGAATGTGGTCGTTACTATGTGTCTTTTCCTGATGATCAGTAGCGGAGCCCAGTTGGAACGATTGGGGATCTGTGTAGCATTTTGGGGTAGTCTTCCTTCATTTTGGTTCTGTAGTCGGACCTTGAGTGTAATCCGGATGATGGATGTATATTTATGTATTGTGTGAAGTGGCGACTGTAAGCCAACTATGTATCTCTTTCCCATATGTATTACATGGGTTGTGTGAAGATTACCTCACTTGCGACATTGCTTTCAATGCGGTTATGTCTCTAAGTCGTGCTTCGACACGTGGGAGATATAGCCGCATCGAGGGCGTTACAAGTTGGTAATCAGAGCCATCCCCGACTTAGGAGCCCCCCTGCATGATCGAATCGCTAGCGTTGTTGAGTCTAGAAAAATGTTTTGAGTCTTAGGATTATATATATCGGAGAGTAGGATTCCGATTACTCCCCAGTCCCTTCATCGCTCTGGTGAGGCCTCCTGACGTAGAAGTTTTGACTCTCCTCTCCTCAAATTTCACTAAAAAAATTAGGATCACGCGGGTATCTTAGAATCGTTCCGATGGTTTTGTGACGAGAACATTGTTCTTGGTGCCTCCTGACACTTAGGGGTTGTGGAAGTGTCCCGGGGAGTTGAGCTCCGAGGTGTTGTCGTCACAATTTTATCGTTGCAGTTCTGGAATACCTGAGTTTCGCCGGCATCGAAAATCTCTTTTGTACAGTTGTTGGTGAGATAACCCCGATAACCCAGTACTGGGGCGCGTTCGGGAGTATTGCCATAACTCGTATAACAGATGCTTTTCGAAGGTTGAGGTAAACGATTTCCGAGGGTTTCTTGGTTATGTGTTGAAGGATGGATACAGCTGGATCTAGGTATTGTTAGTTTGGGTGATATATTTTGTGTCCCATGTATCCCCAACACCTGATTGCATAACCAGAAAGTTTAGGGAGTTTATAAGTGGGAATTCTAATAGCTTATAGGATATCTTTCCGACAGATGTGTGATTTGAGATTGGGGCCTAACGTGCTAGTGGTCCGCCTATTCACGGTCGATTTACAGTGGTCGGGAGGCGTCTTAAAGAATCCTTGGCTATGCTGATTCGGGGACGTCTTGTTTGTCATTCGTGACGTCCACTGTACGTCGTGCCCATGTGGGCCCCACCACGAACACTTTGGGCGAAATCTCTATCATGTGTTTGTTCCGGCTTATTCTACAAGCCAATCTTTTGTTTTGTTTTCAGTTGTGATATTCGAGTTGTTTCGAAGGCAGATGGGGATTCCATACCTTTATCTAAATGGCTTCTCAGCTTATGGAAGTGTGATGCTTTACTTTGGAATTCATTTGTTCATTCTTGTTCGAATGTTTATTGTGAAGACTATATGTTGCAATTTCGATCCTTTGATTCAGCTTGAATATATGTCTTTCAAGATGCTAATGGATGTCACCCTCTTCAGGATGGCTCCGCCAACGCGTCAGAATATAGAACGCAATGAAGGAAGTCAGGCTAACCCTCCGCCACCACCTCCGACTCCGGAGGCATGGCAAGCCTTGATGACAGCCACCAATGCCAACGCTCAGATTCTGATTCAGCTCTTGCAAGATCGCAACCAAGGGCAAGGTAATCAGGGAAATCAAGGCCAAGGCAACAATCAGCCGCATTTTGCTACCCTCAATCAGTTCCTTGCAAATCAGCCAAAGACTTTCAGCTACTGTGTCGAGGCCACAGACGCCGATGATTGGCTCGTGGACATCAACAAGCATTTCGAATGTAGCAATGTCAGACCTGAGGACTTTGTCAAGTTTGCCTCTTTTCAACTCAAGGATCAAGCTGCTGAGTGGTACCAACAATACAAAGATTCCAGAGGAGGTCGTGTGATTACCTGGGATGATTTCCGCCGAGATTTCAAAGCTCATCACATTCCAGAAAGTGTTGTTGAGACTAAGCGTGAGGAGTTTCGCAATCTCAAGCAAGGCAACATGTCTGTGTATCAATACAACACTCAGTTCCAGACGCTCTCTCGTTTTGCTAAGCAAGACATCCCTGATGAGAAGAGCATGATTTACCAATTCAGGCGTGGCCTCAGAGAAGATCTGCAACTAGCTCTCGTGCTTTTTGAGCCGAAAAAGTATGATGAATTCTACAACATGGCACTGAAACAAGAGGCTGCCCAGCTGAAGTGTGAGGCTTCTAAGAAGAGAGTCAGGGACGCACTTCAGTCCTCTTCTTCCTCACTAGTGGCGGCCAAGCAACAGAAGTTTTGGTTGCCCCTCCTCCTCCGTTCCGTCAGCCTTACCAGCAGAAGAACTTAGGTGGTCGTGGATCTTCCCACCCACCCAACCCTGGCTATCAGAACAAGTCTCAGAACCAAGCTCCAAGGCCAAATGCTCCTTATCATCGTCCGCTCTCAGAGGTGACTTGCAACAAATGTCAGCAAAAGGGTCACTATGCGAACAAGTGCTTCAACCAAATGCGTCTTCCGCCTCCTCCTCCTGTGAGATCTTCCAGCAATGCAGTGGTCAAGCATAATCCTAAGCATGCTAAAGTGAACATGATGAACGCGGCTCAGGCAGAGGATTCTTCAGAAGTGATCATGGGTAATCTCTTAGTTAATGATATTCCTGCAAAAGTCTTATTTGATACTGGTGCATCGCTTTCTTTCATTTGGAGACCTTTTGTTGCCAAGCATGAGTTTGTGACGGAAAAGATCCCTATTCCGTTGAAGATTGTGTCCTCGGGTAAGCAGATGACTTCTCGAGTTTTTGGTTCCGAATGTCGGTATCAAGATGGGCGACTATAGATTTCTGGCTAAACCAATTGTTCTTGGTGACTCTGATACTGATCTAATTCTCGGGATGGACTGGCTTTCTAAGCACAAGGCTCAGCTTGATTGTGCCACCAGGTAAATTCAATTGACTCACTCTTCTGACGATGTGATCATCTATGCCGCTTGTGATGAAACCATTCGGTTGTTTTCTCTCAATGAGAAGGGCGAATTGCATGCTATCTCTCAAATTTCAGTCGTTTGTGAGTACCAAGATGTCTTTCCAGAAGAGCTTCCGGGTATGCCTCCTCACCGGCCAGTTGAATTCGTTATCAATCTTGAGCCTCGCACGGAACCCGTTTGCAAGCGTCCATACAAGCTTGGGCCAAAAGAGTTGAAGGAATTGAAGAAACAACTGGATGAACAAGAGCGTCTGGGTCTGATTAGATCGAGTTCATCTACTTGGGGTTGTGGTGTTCTTTTTGTCCAGAAGAAGGATGGCACGGACCGACTTTGCGTCGATTACCGTCCATTGAACAAGAAGACAATCAAGAACAAGTACCCACTTCCCAACATCAATGAGCTATTCGAGCAACTTAAAGGTGCTAAAGTGTTCTCCAAGCTTGTCCTTCGTATGGGTTATCATCAGATTCGCATTCGTGAATAAGATATTCCCAAGACAGCATTCAGAACAAGCTTTGGTTCTTATGAATATACTGTCATGTATTTCGGCCTTGTCAATGCTCCTCCAACTTTCTCTCGAATGATGAACTTCATCTTCAACCCCTACACCAATGAATTCGTCTTGGTCTATCTCGATGATATATTGGTCTTCTCCAAGAATAAGAAGGATCATGCCAAACATTTGCGATTGGTGCTCGACAAGCTCAGAGAGTATCAATTTTATGCGAAGTTCTCCAAATGTGAATTTTGGCTTGATGAAGTTCTTTACCTTGGTCATATCATCTCTGCCAAGGGCATTGCTATTAATACCGAGAGGGTGTCTGTAGTTTTGAATTGGGAACCTCCTCAGAATGTCAAGCAGCTTCGCAGTTTTCTTGGACTTGCAAGCTATTGCCGAAGATTCGTTGAAAATTTCTCAAAGATTGCAAAGCCTCTTTCCAACCTCCTCCAGAAGCATGTGAAGTATGTCTGGTCTCCTGAGTGTGACGTTGCTTTCAACGCTGTCAAAGAGAAACTCGTCACTGCTCCAGTTTTGACTCCTCCTGACGAATCCAAGCCTTATGAAGTTTTCTGTGATGCTTCTCTTCAAGGTCTCGGTGCTGTGTTAATGCAAGAGAAGAAAGTTGTGGCCTATACCTCTCGTCAGTTGAAGCCCAACGAAAAGAACTACCCCACTCACAATCTTGAGTTGGCGGCAGTTGTCCATGCGTTGATAACATGGAGACATCTCTTGTTGGGAAGGAAAGTGGACATATTCACCGATCACAAGAGTCTCAAGTACATTTTCACTCAACCCAACCTCAACCTCAGGCAAACTCGATGGGTCGAAATGATTCAAGAGTATAATCCGAGTATTGAATATACTCCAGGCAAGGCCAATGTGATTGCAGATGCTTTGAGCAGGAAGGCTTATTGCAACAGCTTAATCCTCAAGCCCTTTCAACCGGATCTTTGTGAAGCTTTCCGCAAACTGAATCTTCAAGTTGTTCCTCAAGGCTTTCTTGCCAACCTCATAGTCTCTCCTACTTTGGAAGATCAAATTCGTGAGGCACAACTCCTGGATACCATGGTGAAGAAGGTGAAACGTGGTATTGACAAGGGCATTTCCAAATACAAGTGCTATCGCGTTGATGACAGAGATACTCTTTTCTTCGAGGACCGGATTGTGGTTCCTAAGGGTGATCTTCGTAAAGTCATTATGAATGAGGCTCACAATTCACTCCTATCCATTCATCCTAGAAGTACGAAGATGTACCATGACCTCAAGCAGTCGTATTGGTGGACTCGAATGAAGCGAGAAATTGCTCAATTCGTGGATGAATGTGATGTCTGTCGAAGGGTGAAAGCAGAACACCAACGACCAGCTGGTCTACTCCAACCTCTTGCTATTCCAGAATGGAAGTTTGATCATATCAAAATGGACTTCGTGACTGGTTTTCCTAAGTCCAAGCGTGGAAATGATGCCATCTTCATCGTCATCGACAAGCTCACGAAAGTGGCTCATTTTCTTCCTATCAAAGAGTCTATCACAGCAGGGCAGCTGGCAGAGCTTTACACCTCCAGAATTGTCTCCTTGCACGGCATTCCACGATTGATCTCTTTAGACCGTGGCAGCATCTTTACCTCCAAGTTTTGGGATTCTTTTCAGAAGGCCATGGGCACAAACATTCGCTTCAGCACAGCTTTCCATCCTCAAACTAGTGGACAAGTCGAGCCTGTCAACCAAATTCTTGAAGATATGCACAGGGCTTGTGTTATCTCTTTCGGCATGAAGTGGGAGGATTGTCTTCCATATGCTGAGTTCTCTTACAACAACAGCTTTCAAGCGAGCTCGGGCAAAGCCCCATTCGAGATTCTCTATGGCAGAAAGTGTCGTACTCCTCTCAATTGGTCAGAGACGGGCGAACGCCAACTTCTTGGCAACGACTTGATCACAGAGGCTGAAGATATGTGTAAAGTCATTCGTGAGAATCTCAAAGCCGCTCAATCGCGCTAGAAGAGCTATTATTATAGCAAACACCGTGATTTGGCTTTCGAGATCGGAGACCATGTCTACCTCCGCGTCTCTCCAATGAAAGGCACTCGTCGCTTCGGTATCAAAGGGAAACTTGCCCCTAGATACGTCGGTCCTTTCAAGATAGTCGGCAAAAGAGGCGATCTCGCCTATCAACTTGAGCTTCCCCCCAACTTTGCAAATGTGCATGATGTGTTCCACGTGTCACAGCTTCGCAAGTGCTTCAAGACGCTTGAGCGCACCATCAACTTCGAAGAGATTGATCTTCAAGAAAATTTGTCTTATCATGAGCATCCCGTTGCCATTCTTGAAGAAACTGAGCGCAAGACTCGCAACAAGTCCATCAAATTCCTGAAAGTGAAGTGGTCTCATCATTCCGACCGAGAAGCCACCTAGGAGCGCGAGGACCACCTCCGTTCCGAATATCCGGAGTTCTTTCGGTCCTAGATCTCGGGACGAGATCCTCTCGTAGTGGTGGAGTGTTGTAACACCCCGGATGTAACTTGCCATATTTGTAACTCCAACTCTTACCATTTTCGGCAATGTGATATGATTTTCCCTCCGTGGTTGGGTTTCCCTTCAGTTTGCATTTTGTCCTTGTCATGCATTTCATGTCATGTCATCATGTGCATCGCATTCGCATACGTGTTCGTCTCATGAATCCGAGCCTTTTCCCCGTTGTCCGTTTTGCAACCCGACGCTCCTACGTCCTCCGGCGCCCCCTTTTACCTATTTTCATGTGCGAGTGTTAAACGGTCTCGGAATGGACCGAGGTTTGCCAAGCGGCCTTGGTATAGCACCGGTAGACCGCTTGTCAAGTTTCGGGTCATTTGGAGGTTGTTTGATACTCCAACGGTTAACCGGGTAACCGCGAAGGCCTCTTGTGGGTTGCAGCCCAAAACCCCTCCAAAACAGCCCAATAACCCATCTAAGTCACTCCCATCCTCTAAGTCATCCGATCACGATCGCGTGGCCGAAAACCACACCTCATTTGGAGCTTCCTAGCCCCTCCTACCTATAAATATAGCCCCTCCTCCGAAATCCCGGATCAAACCCTAGACCCCTCCCTCTCCACGCGCCGCCGGACGAAAATCGCCGGACCGGACGCGCCCGCTCTGCCCCGCCGCCGCCACGTGTCGCGCCGCGATTCGCCCGCGGCCGCGCCCCACTTCGTCGGCCCGCCCGGGCCCAGGGGAGACCCTCCCGGCCCGACTCCTCCGCGCCGCCCGACCGCGCCCGCTCCTCCTCGCCGCGCCGCCCGCCTCCTCCTCGTCGGCGTCGACGTCGCCACCGGCCGCCGCCTCGCCCTCGCATCGGCTTCCGCGTCGCCCCGAGGCCGCTGCGCCCCTCACCGCCCGGCGTCGCCGCCGCCATCGCCATCCACCGCCGTTCGGCCCTCTCCGGCGAGCCCCCGCCCTCACTCCGGCCGCCCCCGCATCAACTCCGGCGGAGATCCGGCGAGATCCGCCGCCACCTCGGATTGCGTGCGAACCCTAGATCTATTTCGGAGGGGTATATTTCTTCTAAGTCCCCAGTTATGTAATATTTTCGTGCCCTGTATAACATGCCATAACTCTGCATCCGTGGCTCCGTTTTGGGCGTGTAGCATATCGAATTGTTCGCCTCGATGAGTACATCATTTCGTCTCTTTGCATAATTTTCATTTGAGATCATCTTGGTGCCCGAAATGATGTATAAAGAGGGCTATGTGATGTTAGTTTCAGATCTGTTTCAGTAGATGCACTTTTGTCATTTTTGCCATGATTGATGTGTGCATCCTATGAACTGGAGTCCTACATGTGTTTTGTAATATGCCATGCCATCTTAACAGGGGTGTATGCCATGTATTTTTGCGATCTTTGTGGTGACTAGCACAAGCATGCAAACTAGGGATCATATTGTTGCTGATTTCAGGGACTGTAATTTCACTAAGTCATGTCCTGCTGTTATTTTTATGCTATGTGTTCGTGTTGTTACAGAGAGATCTATGCCCATTTTGAGCATAATCAGTAAGGGTGTTTTGAACATACGGATTTGCTCTATCCATCCATGCCTTTGTTTGTAATTATGGAGTGCCATAGCTTGAGTCAGTTGAGCTCTACTTTTGCTATAAAATGTTACTGGCAGATTGTTTACATGTTATTCGATTTTGCCAAGCTTGCTGTAGTTGATCATTGCATGATATGATGTTATTCTTGCCATGTCTAGCTTTTATGCCATGTCTTCTTGGTGGTTGTATGCTTAGTTTATCATGAAATGCTCTGTAGTGAGTGCATCGAGCTCGTAAACATGCCTACTTGTTATCTGTTTTTGACATGTCCAGTTTTCTGCCAAGTCTGAAAACTGTAACGAAACTTGCTTAATTGACATGGGTGCTATTATATTTTCTGGTCCTTTTTGGCTCATGGTCAGTAAGTGATTTTTGTTCAATGCTTTGAGTAGATCCATGCCGTGCCATATTTTGCTATGTCATGTTCCTGTAGCAGGTTGTTTCCTTGCTCTAGACATGTCATCCTGATGTTAATTTCTGGCATGATAGTATTTTCACAAGGTCTGTGAAGCTGATATATTTTGCACTTTTGCCATGCTTGTTTGAACATGTTATGGTGTGATTTAGCCGTAGCTCAGCGTTCATCTTTTGTCAAGCATCTTCAGTAGATCACTGCCATATGCTTTGCTGATATGTTTGGGTGCAGTAGCTTAATTTCTTGTTGCATGCTAAGTGGCATCATGCTGTTAAACGCAGAAATATGTCATTCTTGTTTTGCTTGTCTTTTGCGAACCGTGCATCCGATTCTGGTGATCTTTATATCGATTTCAACCTAAATCACCTCACCTTTCCAGTGGCATACTTGGTTTGCCAAGGTTATGCCCTGTTCATCTTTTTCCTTCCGGAGCACGCATATGCATTGCATACCACATCTCGCATATCATGCAATGTTTTGCATCATGTTGATTGCGCATTGCATCGTGGTTGATAGTTGTTCCTTTGCTTGTGTTCTTGTTTTGGATAAAGCCGGGAGACGAGTACGTGAACGAGGAACCTGTTGAGAACACTTACGAGGATCAAGCCTTCGACAACTCTGAGAACCTTGCAGGCAAGATGACCATACCCTCGAAATCACTTCTATCTTTGCTTGCTAGATGCTCGCTCTTTTGCTATGCCTATGCTGCGATACCTACCACTTGCTATATCATGCCACCCATATTGCCATGTCAAACCTCTAACCATCCCTTCCTAGCAAACCGTTGATTGGCTATGTTACCGCTTTGCTCAGCCCCTCTTATAGCGTTGCTAGTTGGAGGTGAAGATGAAGTTTGTTCCATGTTGGAACATGATTATGTTGGGATATCACAATATCTCTTATTTAATTAATGCATCTATATACTTTGTAAAGGGTGGAAGGCTCGGCCTTATGCCTGGTGTTTTGTTCCACTCTGGCCACCCTAGTTTCCGTCATACCGGTGTTATGTTCCTTGATTTTGCGTTCCTTACACGGTTGGGTGATTTATGGAACCCCCTTGACAGTTCGCTTTGAATAAGAATCCTCCAGCAAGGCCCAACCTTGGTTTTACCATTTGCCACCTAAGCCTTTTCCCCCGGGTTTTCGCGAGCCCGAGGGTCATCTTTATTTAACCCCCCGGGCCAATGCTCCTCTGGGTGTTGGTCCAACCTAGAGCCACTTGCGGTGCCGCCCTGAGGCAACTTGGGGTATCCTCGGTTGCCGTACGTACTGCTCATCCGGATGTGCCCTGAGAACGAGATATGTGCAGCTCCTATCGGGATTTGTCGGCACAATCGGGCGGCTTTGCTGGTCTTGTTTTACCATTGTCGAAATGTCTTGTAGTCCGGGATTCCGAGACTGATCGGGCCTTCCCGGTAGAAGGAATATCCTTCGTTGACCGTGAGAGCTTATGATGGGCTAAGTTGGGACACCCCTGCAGGGTATTATCTTTCGAAAGCCGTGCCCGCGGTTATGAGGCAGATGGGAATTTGTTGATGTCCGGTTGTAGAAAACCCGAAGTTGACCTTAATTAAAACACATCAACCGCGTGTGTAACCGTGATGGTCTCTTCTCGGCGGAGTCCGGGAAGTGAACACAGTGTTGGAGTTATGTCTGACGTAGGTTGTTCTAGGATCACTTCTTGATCACTTCTAGCTTCACGAATGTGCCTTGCTTCTCTTCTCGCTCTCTTTTGCGTTGTTAGCCACCATATATGCTAGTCGCTTGCTGCAGCTCCACCTCTCATCCCTATCCTACCTTTTAAGCTAATAGTCTTGATCTCGCGGGTGTGAGATTGCTGAGTCCCCGTGACTCACAGATTCTACCAAAACAGTTGCAGGTGCCCACGATGCCAGTGCAGATGACGCATCCGAGCTCAAGTGGGAGTTCGACGAGGAACGTGGTCGTTACTATGTGCCTTTTCCTGATGATCAGTAGCGGAGCCCAGTTGGAACGATCGGGGATCTGTGTAGCATTTTGGGGTAGTCTTCCTTCATTTTGGTTCCGTAGTCGGACCTTGAGTGTAATCCGGATGATGGATGTCTATTTATGTATTGTGTGAAATGGCGACTGTAAGCCAACTATGTATCTCTTTCCCTTATGTATTACATGGGTTGTGTGAAGATTACCTCACTTGCGACATTGCTTTCAATGCGGTTATGTCTCTAAGTCGTGCTTCGACACGTGGGAGATATAGCCGCATCGAGGGCGTTACACTGGGGTTGGGGCCGCATTGCTACACTTGCTCAGAACATGCCAGGCGGTCTTGTTATAGGTTACTCCGAGCGCGCTTGACGGTGTCCGGATGTTTTATCTCCGGACTGGAGAATTGCCTTGAGAGGCTGCTTTGTACTTCTGCTGCGAGGACCACTGTTTGCTCCTCCGTTCGGAGAGAGCGCTTGGTGTTTCCATTGACTGTAATGACTCCCTGAGGTCCTGGCATCTTGAGCTTGAGGTATGTGTAGTGCGGCACCACATTGAACTTTGCAAACGAAGTTCGCCCGAGCAGTGCATGGTAGCCACTGCGGAACGGGACTATATCGAAGATTAACTCCTCGCTTCAGAAATTATCCGGGGATCCGAAGACCACTTCAAGTGTGACTGAGCCTGTGCAATGGGCCTCTACACCTGGTATGACGCCCTTAAAGGTCGTTTTGTGGGTTTAATCCTTGAGGGATCTATGCCCATTTTGCGCACTGTGTCCTGATAAAGCAGGTTCAGGCTGCTACCGCCGTCCATAAGGACTCGAGTGAGGTGAAATACGTCAATGATTGGGTCTAGAACCAATGCGGCAAATCCGCCATGGCGGATACTAGTGGGGTGGTCCCTGCGATCGAAAGTGATCGGGCAGGAGGACCATGGGTTGAACTTTGGGGCGACTGGCTCCAATGCGTATACGTCCCTTAACGCACGCTTCCGCTCCCTCTTGGGGATGTGGGTTGCGTATATCATGTTCACCGTCCGCACTTGTGGGGGGGAAACCCTTCTGTCCTCTGTTGTTCGGCGGTCGGGGCTCCTCCTCATCGTCGCTATGTAGCCCCTTGTCTTTGTTTTCGGCATTTAATTTGCCGGCCTGCTTGAACACCCAACAATCCCTGTTGGTGTTGTTGGCTGGCTTGTCGGGGGTGCCATCTATCTGACATGAGCGATCGAGTATACGGTCCAAACGGGACGGGCCTGGAGTGCTTCTTTTGAATGGCCTTTTCCGTTTACCGGGCTTAGAGCCTCTGAATTCGGCATTAACTTGCATATCCTTGGTATTGTCGCTGTTAATGCGGCGCTTGTGCTTGTTGCGACATGACCTGCCATTGCTTTTCGGCTTTTCCTGTCCAAGGTGTTGGGCAAGCCACTCGTCGCGGATGTTATGCTTGAAAGCCGCTAGGGCCTCTGCATCCGGACAGTCGACGATTTGATTTTTGTTGGTTAGGAACCGTGTCCAGAATTGTCTAGTTGATTCCTCTGGCTGCTGAATTATGTGGCTCAGGTCATCGGCGTCTGGTGGTTGCACATAGGTGCCCTGGAAGTTGTCGAGGAATGCGGCTTCCAGGTCTTCCCAACAACCAATGGATTCTGTTGGCAAGTTGTTAAGCCAATGCTGGGCTGGTCCTTTAAGCTTGAGTGGGAGGTATTTGATGGCGTGTAGATCGTCACCACGGGCCATGTGGATATGAAGGAGATAGTCCTCGATCCATACCGCGGGATCTGTCGTACCATCATACGATTCGATATTCACGGGTTTGAAACCCTCTGGGATTTGATGATCCATTACTTCATCTGTGAAGCATAGAGGGTGTGCGGCGCCTCTGTACTGGGCTATATCACGACGCTCGAATGAGTTTTGTCTTTGTGTTCGGCCCGGTCAGATTTACCTTTGCTGTATCCGGCGTGACGGTTATCGTCTCGTGTCATGGGGCGCCCACACAATCCGTAGATCGATCTTGTTTGCCTTGCTTTGTCCTCCAATATATCTCGCAGGTCTAGCGCATTTCCCCGTGCCTTGTTATTTTTTGAGTGACGCCGGGGTGTGGCTTGAGTTGTGGGCCGAGAGGCCTCTCTGTCGTGGCCACGAGCTGGCCGGTCAGCCGCTGCATACACTGGATATGTAGGTTTAGATGCTTCCTCATCTAATCGGGGTAGCAACCTGTGCTTTGGGTAGCTCTTGGAGGGGCGTTCGAGCTCGTATTCCTCGGCCACAAGGACTTCGGTCATCTGTCAGCTAGCAAGTCTTGATCAGCTCTAAGTTGCTGCTGCTTTTTCTTAAGGCTATTTGTCGTGGCTATAAGCCGGTGCTTGAAGCGCTCTTGCTCAATGGGATCGTCAGGAACGACAAAGTCGTCATCGCCGAGGCTTGCCTCGTCTTCGGAAGGAGGTATGTAATTATCATCCTCTTCCTCTCTATCCACCGCTCTCTCATGAGGGCTGGCTTCTCCATCCTCCTGCGCTGAATCTTGCTGGAGGGGGTTGTCTTCGGCACTGTCCGGGGTGTTATTATCTCCTGTGTCGGAATCGCCGTTTTTGCTTTGGAAAGACATGGAGCGGTGCCGCTAACGCCGGCGCTTAGGTTGCTTCCTGGAGGGGTCATCCTCCGCTGTTCCGTCGCCAATACCTTCTTTGGGTGTGTCCACCATATATATATATATCATACGACGAGGTGGATTTCCAGTGCCCTATAGGCGCTCGTTCCTGTTCATCTCCTACATTGTCATCCATACCGTCGATGTCCTCGGAGTCGAAGTCGAGCATGTCGGTCCAATCATCGACAGTGGCTATGAAATGGGTGGTGGGTGGGCATCGAATTTCTTCGTCGTCCGCATCCCAATCCTGCCGGTCATAATCCGGCCAAGGCTCTCCTGATAAAGAGAGAGACCTTAGTGAATTCAGTATGTCGCCAAAGGGCGAGTGCTAAAAGATATCCGCGGTGGTGAACTCCATGATCAGCGCCCAATCGGATTCGATTGGCAGGGGCGCGGAGGGTTCAGAGTCCGGAGAGGAGTCCGGCAATGTGGAGTCATGGACCTCGCGAAGGGTAAGGCTGGTGTTCGGCTCGATCGCCGTTGAGGCTGCAGCCTCCGCAGCGGGGTCTAACCACCCGCCCTCAGACGGCGCAGTTGGCTCCGAATTAAAGGTCGGAGCGGATGCGGGTGCGGTCTCCAGGACACTGTTCGGCGGCAGAGCTAGATCATGCCCATCGTGACAGTGCCACACACTCGGCCGGGGCTTGAATCCGTCGAAGATTAAGTCTCCGCGGATGTCGGCCGTGTAGTTCAAACTTCCAAACCTGACCTGGTGGCCAGGGGTGTAGCTTTCAATCTGCTCCAGATGGCCAAGCGAATTGGCCAGCAGTGCAAAGCCGCCGAACACGAAGATCTGTCTGGGGAGAAAAGTCTCACCCTGGACTGCATCGCTGTTGATGATCGGAGGAGCCATCGAGCCTAAATATGATGACACAGAGGAACTCTCAATGAAAGCATCAATGTCGGTGTCAAAACCGGCGGATCTCGGGTAGGGGGTCCCAAACTGTGCGTCTAGGCTGATGGTAACAGGAGACAAGGGACACGATGTTTTTACCTAGGTTTGGGCCCTCTCGATGGAGGTAAAACTCTATTCCTGCTTGATTAATATTGATGATATGGGTAGTACAAGAGTAGATCTACCACGAGATTAGAGAGGCTAAACCCTAGAATCTAGCCTATGGTATGATTGTTGTTGTGTCCTACGGACTAGACCCTCCGGTTTATATAGACACCGGAGAGGGCTAGGGTTACACAGAGTCGGTTACAAGGAAGGAAATCTACATATCTGTATTGCCAAGCTTGCCTTCCACGTCAAGGAAAGTCCCATCCGGACACGGGACGAAGTCTTCAATCTTGTATCTTCATAGTCCAGCAGTCCGGCCTAAGGTTATAGTCCGGCTGTCCAGATACCCCCCTAATCCAGGACTCCCTCAGCGACGTTCTACTCGCTCCCACCATGATAAGCCATCCATTGGCATATGTCGCACCCAACCCCCGACATTTGGCGGCCACCATGGGGCGAGGTGCACTGTCGTTCGGAGACCTGTTCTGGATAGGAACCCTTTTCCTCCCTGGTGAGCGCAGCCAGCCCGGCACGCCAGACGGAGTCTGCGCCGACGCATTGCACGGCGCAGAGGTCGCCTGCGCGGCAAGTTGCATAGCCGATCTTATTAACGAGGTCCGCCTCTCCGACGAGCCCGCGTCTGACGCGAGCACCGACAGCCCCGAGAGCCGCCTCGCGGGCCTCCTTGATCAGCTCCACGTCACCAGCAAGCCAGCTGTGGACCTGGAGTCTGTAGGCTCCACCGACCCGATGTTGGTCGATTCCGACACTGCATCGCTTGACGCGTTCCCCACCAACATGGTGGTCTACGACGAGCCGCTCCCTCGCGCGGAGAGCGGCGGAACCACCGTCACGGAGGTGCTCGTCATCGGTCACGGCGAGCACTCCAGCGGAGGCGCTCGCGACCCGCTCGACGCGGCTCTGCAGAACCTGACAGCGCCCATCCCAGGAGACGCCGATGCCGAGACGCTGGAAGCACACCGCATCCAGCTCGTCCTGGGCGCCAAGAAGCTGGCCAGCATGAGACGTTTGTCGGAAGCCTACCAGCGTGAGATGGATCGTGCTATGGGCGGCACGCCGGCTCCCGACGGGCCCAGCTGCCTTGGCACGGTCCGGCAGCGCGGAGTGGCCATCGCCAACCTGTTCGGGGCAAATCGACCCGTCTATGCCACGCCGGCGGAAAATATCCGAGCTGCCTAGGCGGCAGCAGAAGAGCTGGACAAGTTCGAGGGCGAAGAACGTCGCCAGATGGCGGAGCGCGTCCAGCGGCTGCCGAGCAGCACGATGCCGGCTGCCGCACTGAGGCGCCTCATCGGCAAAACGACAATCTGCCTCCTTGCCGAGATCAAGGCGTGACATCTCGGACGCCGACTGGTGGCGTCCGCGGAAAAAGAGACAAGGAGTCGGCTGCCAGCAGCAGTCAGACTCGCATCACCATTGAGCGCGACCAAGACGGCCGCCCGAGAGCAGTGGAACGACGGGATGACTGTCCGCCTCCTCCCCTCGCAGGGAAAGGCGTGTCCCCTGCCGCCTGTTGATCACCCAACACTCGACGATGGCATGGCCACCGAGAGGGAGTCGGAGAGAACGATGCCCGCCACCGGATCGACCGTCTCCACCGGTCCCTGGCGCTAGAAGAGGAAGATGAGTTGGGTCCGCCTTGTTTTGGCCCCCGCATTCGATACGAGCCCTTCCCCAAAGGGTTCACGCTCCCAAGAAACACGCCCAAATACACCAGCTCCGTGAAGCCGGAGGACTGGCTGGTCGACTACTCCACGACCGTTAGTATAGCAAACGGCAACAAGCGCGTTGTTGTGAAGTACGTTCCGCTCATGCTCCACGGTACAGCCCG
Organism: Aegilops umbellulata; assembly: GCA_032464435.1. Lineage (NCBI taxonomy): Eukaryota > Viridiplantae > Streptophyta > Magnoliopsida > Poales > Poaceae > Aegilops > Aegilops umbellulata. Next base: position 148,672,853 of record CP136058.1, on the reverse strand, counting down.
GACATGGCTGAACAGTCTGAAACCCCGCAGCATTAACAGCTGGGTCGACTTCACCGAGGCCTTCATCCGCAACTTCACCAGCACATACAAGCGGCCGCCCAAACCTCGCCAGCTGTCCTTGTGCGTACAAGGCCCCAACGAGTCGACTCGCAACTACCCCACGCGCTGGGCCGAGCTCCGCAACTCTTGCGAGGGCGTGCACAAGGTGCAGGCCATCGAGTACTTCACCGCTGGGTGTCAAGAGGGCACCCTCCTCAAGCACCGACTTCTGTGCGACAAGCTGGCAACCCTCGATGAGCTGCTGATCATAGAAGACAAATACGCCACGGCCGACTCTTCCATGAAGGAAGAGATCCTTGTTGATGCGTCTGGCAAAGTGGCCCCTCAAGCTCCTTGAACCCTGGCTGGTGACACCAGTCGGCGCCAGCAACCAAGCGATAACAAACGCAAGGCCATGCAGCTGGCTTCCATGAGCCGCCGGGTGGCGACAGTCGAAGACCAGCAGCCAGAAGGGTAGCCTCCGTCCAAGCGCCAGAAGGGTGGCAAGTCCAATTGGCTGTCGGCTTTCTCGTATGAACAGACTATTGACGCACCCTACAAGTTCCACAGCGGTGCGAAGCCATCCAACCATACTACTCGGAAGTGCCATTGGCTCACCAGGATCGCCAAGGGAGACGGCCTTCTGCCTCCTCCGCCTGCTGGGCAGCCGCCTCCTCCTCCCCCCCAGCAGTCGGCGGTCAGACCAGTCGGAGCCATACAAGACGAGTATCCAGAAGAGCACAGAGCTTATGTCGTGTTCACCAGCATGGCCGATGACCGACGCAGCAGACGGTTGCAACAACAAGAAGTGAATGCGGTAGCATCAGAGACCCCCGAGTTCATGCATTGGTCCGAGAAGCCCATCAGCTGGAGCAGAGCCGACCACCCGGAAGTGATGCCCAATCCCGGCTCCTACGCCCTAGTTCTGGATGCCACCTTTGCCACTGATAGGCGAGCCGCTCGCTTCTCCCGAGTTCTAATAGATGGCGGCAGCAGCATCAACATCTTGTACAAAGATACCATGGAGAAGTTAGGAATCAAACAAAGGCAGCTTTAGTCCAGCCGAACTGTATTCCATGGCATAGTTCCTGGCCTTTCCTGCTCACCAATCGGCAAGATCCAGATAGACATCCTCTTTGGAGACAAGGATCACTTCCACCGAGAGCCAGTCTGGTTTGAAGTGGTGGACCTTGAGAGCCCATAACATGCACTACTTGGCCGGCCTGCTCTGGCCAAGTTCATGGCAGTCCCCCACTATGCCTACCTCAAGATGAAGATGCCGACTTCCAAGGGAATTCTGACCATAGATGGTGATTACAAGAAGTCATCCACCTGCGCAGCTGAGAGCAGTCGGTTGGCCGAGTCCCTCGTGATCGCGGCCGAGAAGCGGCTCCTTGACCGGGTTGTGGCGATGGCAGGCAAGCGGCCGAAGATGTCGCCCAATCCCAAGGAGTCGGAAGCCGAGGGCTCGTTCAAGCCGGCCAAAGAAACAAAGAAGATACCCTTGGACCCGGATCACCCAGAGAGGTACGATGTCATAGGTGCAAACCTTGACAGCAAAGAGGAAGGCGAGCTCGTCGATTTCCTCCGTGAGAATCGGGACATCTTTGCATGGTCCCCCAAAGACATGTCGGGTGTTCCGACAGATTTCGCCGAGCACAAGTTACATGTCCGGTCTGATGCCAAGCTAGTCAGACAGCCCTTGTGCTGCCTGTCAGAAGAGAAGAGAAGAGTTGTTGGAGAAGAGATAGCCCGGCTGCTGGCAGCCGGCTTCATCATGGAAGTGTTCTTTCCAGAGTGGTTGGCCAACCCAGTCCTTGTGTTGAAGAAAAACAAGCGGTGGAGCATGTGTATTGATTACACCACCCTCAACAAAGCATGCCCCAAGGACCCGTTTGCTTTGCCGAGAATCGACCAAGTGATAGACTCCACAGCCGGATGCGAGCTGTTGAGTTTCTTGGATGCATATTCAGGATATCACAAGATCAAGCTGAACCCGCCGACAGACTGAAGACCGCCTTCATCACGCCATTTGGATCCTTCTGCTACTTGGCCATGACGTTCGGCTTGAGGAATGTCGGTGCCACGTTTCAACATTGCATGCAGAAGTGCCTCCTCAAGTAACTCGGCAGAAACGCCCATGTTTACGTGGACGATGTCGTAGTGAAGACGGAGAAGCGTGGAACGCTGCTAGAAGACCTCAAGGAGACCTTTGAGAACATACGTCGGTTTCAAATCAGGCTCAACCCAGAGAAATGCGTCTTCGGAGTACCAGCCGGCTAGCTTCTTGAATTTCTAGTCTCAGAGCGCGTCATAGAGTGCAACCCTATGAAGATCAAGGCCATCGAGAGAATGGAAGTACCCACCCGACTGCTGGATGTGCAGAAGTTCACCGGTTGTTTGGCGTCCATCAGTTGTTTCATCAGTCGGCTGGGAGAGAAAGCTCTTCCCCTGTACCAGCTCATGAAAAAGACCACTTTTTTCAAGTGGAACGTAAACGCGGATGAAGCTTTTCTCTAGCTCAAAAATATGTTGACTACTCCACCTGTCCTCGCGGCTCCGACTCCTAAGGAGCCCATGCTCCTCTACATCGCCGCCACCAGCCGAGTGGTCAGCACAGTCATAGTGGTAGAGCGCAAGGAGGAAGGCAAGGCACTACCAGTCCAGAGACCGGTGTATTACCTGAGTGAAGTGTTATTAGCCTCCAAGCAAAACTACCCCCACTACCAGAAGATGTGGTACGGCGTGCATTTTGCCGCCAAGAAATTGAAGCCGTATTTTCAAGAGCACCCAATCACTGTGGTCTGCACAGCTCCACTGGCCGAGATCATTGGAAGCCGAGATGCTTCAGGCCGAGTGGCCAAATGGGCCATTGATTTGGCCCCCTACACCATTTACTACCAGCCTCGCACCGCCATCAAGTCAGAGGCATTGGCCGACTTCCTCGTCGACTGAGCCGAGACCCAGTACCTGCCACCGGCGCCGGACTCCACCCATTGGCGGATGCACTTTAATGGTTCCAAGATGTGCACCTGTTTGGGAGCTGGTATCGTCCTCACCTCTCCCAAAGGCAACAAGCTCATATATGTGCTGCAAATCCATTTTGCCGCCTCCAACAACGTCGGTGAATACGAGGCACTCATTCACGGGCTCCGGTTTGCCAAAGAGCTCGGTATTCGCCGGATCCTGTGCTATGGTGACTCCGACTTGGTGGTCCAGCAGTCGTCAGGCGACTGGGATGCCAAGGATGCAAACATGGCGAGCTACCTCTTCTTCGTACAGCAACTCAGTGGCTACTTTCAAGGGTGCGAGTTTCTCCATGTGCCAAGAAACGACAACGAGCAAGCAGACGCCTTGGCACGAATCGGCTCTACCCGTCAAGCAATACCGACCAGCGTCGCCCTACAACGCCTCCTCAAGCCGTCTATCAAGCCATCACCAGAGTCGGATTCTATCTTCATGTTGGCTCCTCCTGAAGCAGTCGGATCCGACTTGAGAGCTCCAGCAGCCGGCACAGGAATTCCGGCAGGCGGCCCGGGGGACGCGGCAGTCGCACCCGGCCCGAGGACTGCAGCGGCCAGCCCGGAGACTTCAGAGCCCGGCCCCGGGACCGCGGCAGTCGGCCCAGGGACTTCATCGACCTAGCAAGCGGCAACCGACTCCAACCCGCAGCCTCCTAGCTCAAACCGCCCTCGTCCAAGTTGCAGTCTTGGCAGTCGAAGAAATCACAACACCTGCCTGGGCCCAGCCCATCCTCAACTTCCTGGTGCACAAAGAGCTACCGACTGATGAGATCTCGGCCCGGCAAGTGCAACGCCGGGCAGCAGCATACACCATAGTCAACAGAGAGCTTGTGAGGCGCAGCGTCACTGGGTCTACCAGCGCTGCGTGGAGCCAGAGCAAGGCCAAGCGATTCTCAAAGACATCCATCAAGGCGAATGTGGCCACCATGCGGCTTCAAGAGCACTTGTCGCCAAAGCTTTCCGTCATGGTTTTTTCTGGCCGACTTCCCTAGAAGACGCCAAAGATTTAGTCCAAAAATGCAAAGGGTGTCAGAAGTTCCGTTCGAAGCCACATCAGCCGGCTTCTGCACTCAAGACTATTCTCATTGCCTGGCCCTTTGCTGTCTGGGGCCTGGACATGGTGGGACCATTCAAAACAGCGCGAGGTGGCATGACTCATCTACTTGTCGTGGTGGACAAGTTCATCAAGTGGATAGAAGCAAAACCAATCAAAAAGCTGAATGGACTGACAGTTGTGACTTTCATCCCCGACATCACCATCTGGTATGGCATACCGCACAGCATCATCACCGACAATGGCACAAACTTTGCCAAAGGTGCCTTGCCCCGTTTCCGCGCGACGCACGGCATCCGCCTGGACTTAGCATCCGTTGCCCATCCGCAGTCAAACGGCCAGGTGGAGCGAGCAAACGGCCTCATTTTGTCCGGCATCAAGCACTGACTGGTCGAGCCTCTGGAGCGTTGGGCCGGCTGCTGGCTTGACGAGCTGCCTGCCGTCCTCTGGAGCCTGCGCACAACTCTGAACAAGTCAACCGGCTTCACGCCTTTCTTCCTCGTCTACGGTGCTGAAGCCATCATCCCAACGGACATAGAATTTGACTCCCCTCGAGTCACCATGTTCACCGAAGAGGAGGCAGAAGAAGCACGTCAAGACGGCGTCGATCTGCTGGACGAGGGCCGGCTGTTGGCAGTCAGCCAGTCCAGCATCTACAAGCAGAGCCTGCACCAATACTATAATCGGAAGGTCAAGCCGAGATCTTTCCAAGAGGGAGACCTTGTGCTCCGGATGATCCAGCGAACAGCTGGTCAGCACAAGCTCTCAGCGCATTGGGAAGGCCCCTTCATCGTCAGCAAAGTGTTGGGCAACGACTCCTACTATCTGATCGACGCTCAGAAGCCTCGAGCATGCAAGAGGGACGACTCCGACAAGGAGATGGAGCGGCCATGGAATGTGAATCTCCTCCGAAGATTTTATAGTTGATGCAGTATGTACCATGCTACCTTTTGTATTAAAGTACGAAGACTCCGGGTCCCCCACTACTAGGAAAAGGGCTATAGATAGCATTGATACTAATGGCGCACCGGGGAAGCAGTGCGCCACTAGTATATACTAATGGCGCACCTGTTGGTGATACGCCGTTAGTGTGGAAGACACTAATGGCGCACCAGAAACGGGGTGCGCCACTAGTGTTAATTTTTTTTCCATTTTTCCATACATACTAATGGCGCATCAGGTCGAAGTGCGCCATTACTAGTTCTAACTAGTAATGGCGCACCAAACAGACAGTGCGCCATTACTGTAAAAAAAATTATTCTTTTTTTTTTTGCAAAACTACTAGTGGCGCATCGTTTCACAGTGCGCCATTACTGTCGTACCCTTTACATGAGGATTCCCCCCTCCATCTCGATTCCCCCCTCCATCTCGATCTCGATTCCCCCCTCCATCTCGATCTCGATCCCCCTCAATCTCGATTGTTATCCCCCTTCATCTCGATCTCGATCCCACCCGCACCCTCTCCCGCTAGCTCCACCGCCGCCGACGACCCACCGCACCCTCCCCTGCTCCACCGCCGCCGACGAGCACCCCCCGCACCCTCCCCCGCTCCACCGCCGCCGACGAGCACCCCCCGCACCCTCTCCCGCTAGCTCCACCGCCGCCGCCGACCCACCGCACCCTCCCACGCTCCACCGCCGCCGATGAGCACCGGCCCCCCGCAATCTCCCCCGCTCCACCACCGCCGACGAGCACCCCCCGCACCCTCCCCCGCTCCACCGCAGCCGACGACCCACCGCACCCTCCCCGGCTCCACCGCCACCGCCAATGATATTTTCAAATAACAAATTTGATGATATTTTTAAAAAAATTATTTACTGTTTTTTATAAAAAATTATTACTATTTCATATTCATATTCATTTTCTAAAAATAATAATAATAAAGTGTAGACTACAATTGTTGTTAAACAACACTTATTACTATTTTTATAAAAAAAATATTACTGTTTCATATCCATATTCATTTAAAAAAAATAGTAAATAAACATACTAATGGCGCACTGGTCTGGAGGTGCGCCATTGCTATCTAAAAAAAGTTTTCTAATGGCGCACCTCTCGTGCGTGCAACATTGCTATCTAAAAAAAAGATTTCTAATGGCGCACCGCTGGATGGTGCGCCATTAGTAATCTTCCCCCCTAACTAGCCCGACCCCTTTCTCCCTCCCTCTCGCCAGTTCCACTTCCGCCCGCTGTCCCGACCCACGCCGCCGCCGCCCCCGCGCCTCCGCCGCCCCCGCGCCCCCCACCACTGCAGCTCCTGCCCTGCCCTCCATCGCCGTCGCCGACAGCCCCTGCCCGCGCCCCCATCGCTGTCTTTGAGGAAGGGCTCGGGGAAGCAAGAAGGCGCCGCCGTCTCCTCAACGCGCCGCCGCCTCCTCGACGCGCCGCCGCCCGCCGCCTCCTCGACGTCGGCGCCCTCCTACGGCAGCCTGTCGTTATCCCACAGGTGATTCCTCACCTCGCCCCCTTCCCCTCCTTCCCCCTAGGGTTTGATCCGCCACTGCCTAGTGGCCTTGGATGGCAAGATCAGTAGTATTGTAAATTTTCTTTTCATTATAGAATCCTCAAAGGCAAATTAGGGACTTGATGCAAGGATTAATGACAGCGAAAGCAGTGTGTGTAAATCTATTTATTATTCCTGTAACAGATAGATTGTTCGTCCATTCCAAATAAGTTGTTACACAAACCAGAACCATTTATAATGATGAGCAGATGGCCAGTATTGGGTCATGATTGCTAGCTTCAAGTTTAATTGACATAAAGTTGAGGATCATGGCCTGTTCATACAAAAGAAGCACCATGCTTCCTTGGTCACACAACATTGCTATCTTGCGTGTTTTCCTCTGTTTCTTTTGTTTCGATAGAAAAAATATTGCTCTATTTCTGCTTGCTGCATTTGACAAGATCATGTTCTTTCAGATCAAAAGTTCATAGTATCATTAGTTGAATCTGCAGATTTATTTTATCTCTGAAAAAACTGACCTCCCTTTTCAGTTCAAAAGAAAAGATTACAGTGAACAATGATCCAATTGGTATCACACTTGTTTTAGTAAGTGTATAAAAAAGATATCATCAAACAAATCCTATAGTTATTGTCTCTGTTCATGCTTATCTCTGCACAAATAGTTGTTGCAACGAGCTATTGGAACTTTCAATGCTCAAAACTTGCTTCCATGCACAGATAGCACACAGACAAGATACTACTCCATATACTACTAACACTACTACTGTATTTCATTTCAATGTTCAAAATGCTGGTACTGAGATTTTCATTTCCAATGAGTGATGTTTTTCCTAGCAGCAGAAAAATAGTAGTAGCCATGTACTAGGAGTGCTTTTTACCCACAAAAAATGTTGGTTCATGGCTGGCTAACTGTTAACTGTTATGGACAATTGTCAATTTTCTGTAATGATGATGGAACTATGTCACAAATAAATTGTTCCTTCTTCTTTATTTGACAAGTAATGACTTGCAAAGATGATGATCATCTTGCTAGTTTGCTGGGTTTTGTCTCCGACCATTGTGTCGTGATGAATTTGCAGGTACCCCGAGAGGCCCTTGAGATTGCCGGAATGTCGATTAACTTCCGTTCCGGCAAATTCGGGTACTCCATATGTCCTATTTTCAGCAAAGGTCATGCTGAAATTTTCCCTGATTAGTGCCAAGTGTTTATGTAAAAAAGAATTGCAGGGATATTTTGCAACTCCTGTGTGTGTAGTTGCTTGTTTTTACATTGTAGTTGTGGCTGCTTTCTTCTTGTATCATAAAAATATCTCTTCTGCTGCTTATCAGAGATGGCGGGAAGCAGCCACCGCCGCTCTGCGACACCGCAGTACGAGTTGGATGCTTCCGAGTTCTTCACTATCATACTTGGGACTTCAGTATCATCCATGACGCAGGTATATAAAACAAGAGATCTCCCCTTCACCCATCTCATTATGATATCTGTTGTTTGCCTACATCACTCATTGTCCCAAACTGCAGAGGCTGCCTGACAGTTTTAAGAACATGCTGATGGGTGAAGATCCGCCAAATAATGTGAAGGTGCGACAGGCCGGCAGCGGGTTTCGCAGGCTGTGGGATGTGGAGTTGGTGATCAAGGAGGGCCACATGTACTTGTCTCATGGGTGGGAGAAGCTCTACCATGCCTATGACCTGCGGCTGGGGTACTTCCTTCTCTTCAGGTACGACGACGACGCCACCATGCTCATCATGAAGGTGTTCAACGCGACTATGTGTCGCATGCGCTACGCTGAAGATTATGATGTCGGTACGTTCTGCCTCTTCTTATTCCTCTACATTTGGCTTTGTCTCACATCGATTGTTAACAGCCATTGTTGCATTTGGACAGGTAATGGGAGCAGCAGCAGTGACAATGGCTACAGCCAAAGCAGCAACGACCATGGCTGTAGCGAAAGCAGTAGCGACCATGGCTGTAGCGAAAGCAGCGGCGATTCTGGCTGTAGCGAAAGCAGCAGCGATTCTGGCAGTAGCATAGACAACAAGAAGGATGATCCGGACTGGAGTGCGGGAGAAGAGGAGCAGAGTGGGGATGAGGAGCTACAAGATGACGATGGGCATCAGGCTGAGGATGACCTAGCGCTGGTGGTGGTTGACCAAGGGCAAGAGATGGTGGTGGCTGGCCAAGGGCAAGAGATGGTGGTGACTGACCATGGGCAAGAGATGGAGGTGGCTGAGGATGACCTAGCGATGGTCGTGCCTGAAGGTGGCCTCGCGATGGTGGTGGTGCCTGACAATGACCACACACCGGTGGTGGCGCCGGCGATCCCACAGCTGGGCGACATGACCACGCCAATTGAGGTAGAAGACTACATCCCACTGCCTCCACCGCCTCCACCGCCTCGCCGCTCTTGGCGCATCAGGTTGTGGAAGGAGAAGGAGAAGAACAATGCAAGAGAACTTAACTTTGTCAGGTATGTCAGATCTCCAAAATGATATATATATATATACTTAGTTACCTATGTTATCTCTAATATGCTTAGTTTCCTATAGGTTAGCTTCATTTTACCTAAGTTGGCTCTAATATGCTAACTTAGAGCTTATATGCTTAGTTTCCTATAGGTTAGCTCCAAAATAACTTATGTTAGCACAAAATGATCAAGTTTACATAATAAGCTTATAGTCTTTTTCTTTTTCTTCTTCTTTTCCAAAATGACATAGGTTAGCTTCATTTTACCTAAGTTGGCTCTAATATACTAACTTAGAGCTTATATGCTTAGTTTCCTATAGGTTAGCTCCAAAATAACTTATGTTAGCACAAAATGATCAAGTTTACATAATAAGCTTATAGTCTTCTTCTTATTTCTTTTCCAAAATTCTTCTTATTCTTCTTCTAGTGTTCTTCTTCTTCTAGTATTCTTCTAGTCTTCTTCTTTTTCTTCTTCTAACTTCTTGTTTATCATTTTGCAGATTTGATTTAATTCACGGAAGCTTGCATGGATGGAGTGCTTCTTTTCCATTTGTGTTTTTATTTTGTATCAATGTGAAACTTTTGTGAATTGATGGATAACGGTGCTGGATGAACAATGTGAAACTTTTGTAATATGTAACGATGGAACTGTGTGTTGGCTATGTATGTATATATGATGGAACTTGTCTGTTGGCTATGTATGTTATATGGATGCCTATTGTATATATATGTGTTGGATATCTCATAGGTGAAATAGTGACCTGAGATTAAGAAGAAAAAAATTAAAAAAATTGTTACTAATGGCGCACTACCATGTGGTGCGCCATTAGTATAGCAGACACTAGTGGCGCACCATGGGCAAAACTAATGGCGCACGTCCTGGTGCGCCATTAGTATACCAGATACTAATGGCGCACCAGCGGTGCGCCATTAGTAATAAATACTAGTGGCGTGGTACTAATGGCGCACCGGTGGTGCGCCATTAGTAAGCAAAACTGGTGTGCCATTAGTAGGCCTTTTCCAAGTAGTGCCCCGAGAAGAGCTCGGGGACTGCCCTCTTTTATCTATATGATAATAATTATGCCTATGAGTATGTCATTTTCTTTATGCCGCCTGGCACCGAGTCCGACTAGTCGGCCCGGGGACTTGCCTCCTTGCACTATGAAATGCTTCCTGTAGCCGGACTAGTGATGTGTTGGCACTTAAAGCCGTCTCCTGCCAGAAGCCGCAGCTCACAGAGCAACTGTCCGGTGGGCAGGAGCAACGCAGAAAGGGTGTCCACATGCAAAATGGCTAAGGACACAAAGCATGTGCATAGTTTAAGCCGGCTTCCCGCCTCTTACGACCGACTGTTGAGCAGTCGGCCTACCGGCTTCTACTTAACTTGCTAGAATGTTCTAAAAAACGGCTAAGTACTTGCTTCCCTGGAAGTAGCTAAGTACTTGACCCAGCCACAGTCCGCAGAGCGGCTATTTGGCTGGCAAGACGACAACCAAGGGAAGGTGGCAAAATAAAAGCCAAAGAGCAGCAAGCAAGAAAAGATAGAACTCAGAAAAATATTTACATAACAAAGGCCCTTGGCCGATCTTCAACAGAAGTTTAAGATACACCCCGTGGGTGGAATTGTGCAAAAGTAACAAGTTCGTCGAGACTGATAGACAGGTAAAGTAAAAGATAAAAAGGCGGCCTAAGAAGCGGCAAAAGGGTTTGGAGGATCGGAGGAGTCGGCGGTGCCAGTTGGTGGAGCGGCCGGCTGGTCGGTCTCTGCTTGGTCGCCTCTAGCGGTAGCCGGCTCGGTTGGGTGTGGCTCGTTGCTGGAGGCGCGGTCGAGCTGAGGCTGGCCGTCTGCTCCGACCTCTGGTGCCTCCTCTTTGCCTCCCTCCTCCGCCTCGCCTTCTTCCTCACCGCTGGAGTCGATCACCTGCGCCGAGTCCTCGCCGTCTTCGGGGTTCAGCCCGAACCATTCCGGCGGCACCTGGCCACCATCCATAGCCCGCTCTGGGACGAAGATGTTGGTGTCGGTGTACTCGGTGATTGACGTTGCGCACTTGACGAGATCATCTTTCACGACAGCCAATTCCTCCTGAGCCTCCAGCCAGAATGTGGCTTGCTGGGCTAGACTCAACCCAGGGTACCACGCCTTGACGAACTCCAAGGCCCGGCGCACTCCAGCATGGGCCGAGGAGCCCTTCCAGGCCTCAAGACGGCCGGCCGCCACCTCCAGCCAGTCGGCAGTCCGACTGGGAGTGCGTGGTGCCGGCATGTCAGGCCACAGGGCGGAGATCGCCTGGGAGCCAACGCGCTGAAGACGGCGCAGCATCTGGTGAGCCGGCCGAAGATGGGCCTCGATGCTCAAGATCTTCTCGTTAAGGGTTTGGGGGGCGTCGGTGGTGATCTGTGCACCGTCCGCCCTCCATCCTTTGCGATCAGCTTCAATGACCTGGTTGGCAGCGCCCGAGTGACCAGGGAAGAAGTCTGCCAAGACAGAAACCAAAACACCAAAGTTAAAGACGAGAAGTCGGCTCGACCAACAACCGGCAGCTCAAACAAGGGAAAAAGAGGGAAGCTCACCATCGACTATGTCCTCGATCTCGTGAAAGCCGGAAGTCAGCATCGCCTCCTTGTCAGTCTAGGAGGAGCGTTCGGTCGCGAACTCAGCAAGGAGGCCGGTCTCTTTGTCCTCCGCCTCCTTCTAGGCCTTCTTGAGGAGCTCCTTCTGTTTCGCCAGTTGCGTGACAAGCCGGTCGCGCTCTTCAGCTAGCTTGCTGCGCTCCTCCTCCCTAGCACGCAGCGCAGTGTTGGCTTCGCCCAGCTGCTTCTGCAAGGTGGCGTTGGCCTCTGCGGAAGGAAAGAAGAAAGTAAGGTGTTAGTTGCCAGCAAAGAAGAACAGTTGCCAGGGAGATCCGGCCTGACTGCTCAGCAGTCAGCCCGAATCTCGGGGACTACAGCCCGCGGGTGCGCCAGCGCGCCCCTGCGGAGAAAGGAGTCATCAACCAAAAGAAGAATAGTCACCGGGGAGATCCGGCCCGACTGCTTAGCAGTCGGCCCAAATCTCGGGGACTACAGCCCGCGGGTGCGCCAGCGCGCTCCCGCAAGTCAGCTTTTCGACAAGTCGGCGGTCCGCTCAGCCAGCTCCTGGACATTGGAGTTGAAGGCGGCCTTGCTCTGGCTCAACCAAAAGGGGACTTACTCCGGCTTTCCGACAAGTCGGCGGTCCGCTCAGCTAGCTTCTGGACGTTGGAGTTGAAGGCGGTCACACGAAGATTGTGGTAATCCTGTGACAAAAATTTCAGATAAATGTTAGTACTTGGAACTCGCTGGTTAGAGTTCCGAGCCGCCTGCTCAGCAGCCGGCCTGAAACTCGGGGACTACACCTAGTGGGTGCGCTGGTGCACCCCCACAGAGAAGCACAAGAGAAACAAAGAAAGAAGGAAATGTACCCGGATGGCCTCTCACGAGTCCAGATACGCCGTGTTACAGCGCTTGAGAGCCTCGCCCTCGGCTCGGAGTTTGGCTTGGACGTCCAGAAGCGCCCGATTCAACAGGCCCGTCCCGCCTCCCCGCACCCACCCATTGGGCGCGGCGCTCGTCGCTTCGGTGTCCGGGATCGAGGAGCTCGCGGCGCCGGTCTCCAGCGGGCGTGGCGCCGAAGCCGCCTTTGCAAGACGACGGCGCTTCGGGGTGCTGACCTCAGGAGTCAGGCCCATCGCCACCTCGTTTCCGGCTGGTGGCACCAGCGGGTCCGTTGGCTGCTCGCCTCGCGCGTTCCCAGATAGCGGCGGTGGCGGCACGATCACGTCCGGCATGGCGGTGTCGCCACCATCCCCCTCCATGACCGGGTTCTCATCGCCGGCCTCACCAGTCTGCGCCGCGAACTCCGAAGGTTGTGGCGCGGAGTTCAGTGGAGTGATGAAAACCGCCGACTGGCGGTGCGCGGCTTCTTCAGCCTGCTTCTTCATCGTGTCTGTTGGAAGGGAAAGAGAGGAATTGGTGGAATATACGTTGTATTGCTTGAGCCTCGTGGGCATATATATAGGAGTACATGATCTACTTGGAGTACAAGGCAAGCCAGAATATTTCCTAGTCTAACCTATGTTTCCTAATACAATCACGTTACTCAACATCCCCCCGCAGTCACAACGGTAGCGACGCAGACGGTGAGACTGGAGAAGAATCCGAAGGCAAGCCGACGGACACCCCCCCACAGTCGTAACGGTCGAGGCATCGCGGAGTCGTGGCTGGAGTGGAAACCAACGAGGTTGCTCAAGCAGGCGGTAGCCCTTTGTGCCGTTTGTCGACGTAGCCGAGAGCGTGGGTGGTGGAGCCGTGGTCGAGGTAGCCGTGCGAAGAATGCCGTGGTCGATGTCGAGTCGGGGTAGCCGGTGTCGAGGAAGTCGCCGTGGAGTCGCGGGCGCAAGTAGGCGCCGAGTTAGCAGGGGCGCATTGTTGTCGAAGTAGTGGTGCGCCGGGAAGGAGATGTTTGTTGACGACGCGTCGCGGCGGGTTTGCCAATCCCGGGGACACATCATAGACGAAGGCACGCACCGGTGTTGCCAGCACCGGGCATGCATAGACGGACGAAGACGAAGTTGTCGAAGCGCCGCACCAGGCTTGCCAAGCTCGGGGACGCGTCGTGGACGAAGGCACACATCGGTGTTGCCAGCACCGGGCATGCGTAGACTGGGACCTGCACGAGCTGTACGCCATGTCGAAGAGGTCGGAGAGGCCAGCAGAGAAGGACTCGACGACGGTTGCGGCGCCAATCGGCGCGGGGCCAATGTCACCCGCAGTGGTCGGAGTAGATGAAGCGGTCAGGGTAGATGACGGCGACGCTGGCGACGAGCTGGTGCTGGACGAAGACGAAGTGGGGTGGACGGGCGGCGGCGGCAGCTACGGAGGTAGCCGCGGCGGCGGCCAAAGAAGAGTGGCGGCGGCGGCTAGGTTAGGAGTGCGGCGACGGTGCTCGAAGTAGGCGAAGAACCCTGACAGCGTGACGAAGACCGGCGTGAACGGTGGCGTTCCCGCGCCAAGGAAGACGGCGCGGCGCATACCACGGAAGGTCGACGCGCGGTGACGGCGGAGTGGACTGCGTGCCGCGGCACTACGGCCCGAAGGGGTGACGCAACGGCGGCAGGCGGGTCGGGGCGACGGTGGGAAGACCTCGGGGCGGCGGCGGGGACCGCGGGCCGCGACGCTGCGGCCCGAAGGGGCGAAACAACGGCGGTTCACGAGTCGGTGCAGCCGCGGGGACGACCTCGGGACGGCGGTGTGGACCGCATGCCACGCTCGCTACGGCCCGACGGGGCGACGCAGCGGCGGCGCGAGGGTCGATGCAGCCACGGGACGGCCTAGAGCGGACGCCCTCGGGGCGGCGGGGGACCGCGGGCCGCGGCACTACGTCCCGAAGGGGCAACGCAGCGGTGACGCGGGTCGGTGCAGCCGGGAGAAGAACCACGGGGTGGCAGCGCTGCGGCCCGACGGGGCGACGCAGCGGCAGCCCGATGCTCGATCGGTGGAGAGGCGCGCTGAACTTGGGGGCGATCTTCACGGGACCTCCGGAGGCGCGCGTAACCGACGGGCCAGGTCGGTCGCGCGGCGTAGATGAGTCGGATCGCGGCGGCGGGCGGGTGATCAAGCCAATCGCGCGCGAGGTCGGGGACGCCGCTCTATGGAGGCGCGGTGGCGGCGGAGTCCGAGATGAAGCTGGCGGTGGCAGGCGGTTGGGCGGCTATGATTGGCCGCCGCATGGCGCGAGGCCGCCGGGTTAGGGTGATGCAGGAGTCCCGGTCGGAGCAGGGCGATGACGGCCGGCGTAGATCGACGGGCGGGTCGTCGCGCTAACGGCGACAGTGAAGGGCCGCCGCATGACGCGAAGCCGCCAGGTCGGGGCGACCGGCGGGCCGACGCGTGAGGCCGCCGAGTCGGGGCGACCGACGGGTAGACGCGCGGATGACGTGCGAGGCCGCCGGGTCGGTGAAGAAGCCGGCCAATCGCGCCGGTGTTGGAGTAGAGGCGCAAGGGGTCGACGGCGGCGGTGGGCGACGCAAAACGGATCACATAGACCGGAAAACCAAAAATAAACGCCGATCGAAGCGACCGAAGAAAGAGAGAAAACCAGGATCAAAGGATCAGGAAAAAGACTCTCTAGGGCAGCCGGCCAACACGGCCAGCGGACGAACCCTAGGTACGGGCGGCGCGGCCCCCGGCGGCGGTCATGGAGGCCGACCGCCCCGGGGGCGGCACGCAGGTGCGGAAGCGGTAGCGGCTAGGGTTTAGGATCGACTTGCGATAGATACAATGTTGGAAGGGAAAGAGAGGGATTGGTGGAATATACGTTGTATTGCTTGAGCCTCGTGGGCATATATATAGGAGTACATGATCTACTTGGAGTACAAGGCAAGCCAGAATATTTCCTAGTCTAACCTATGTTTCCTAATACAATCACGTTACTCAACAGTGTCGGCGGCCTCGGCCTCCGCCAGTTTCTTCAGGGTGGCATCCTCCGCCTTCTCAGCCTCCGCCTTCTTCAGGGGGGCGGCTTCCTGCTCTTCGCGCACATCTCGTGCGTTCCGCTCCCTCGCCTCCCGGAGGTCGGCGGCCGGATCGATCCGCCGAGTGGTGGCAGAAGTCTCAGCCGACCCCACGATGGAGGCGGCGGCCATTTTCTCGAGAGAGAGCGGAGCCCTAGATCGTGGGAAACAAAACAAAGAAACTCAGATAAGATCAACAAAGAAAAAATGAAGGCGCAAGAGAAAGGTAGTACTTACACGGAAACCAGTTGCGGCTTCTTCACTTCCTTGCGGAAGCGGTTAGCCTTCACAGCCGCTTCGTCCCGCTTGGTCGCCGCGGCCGAGCCCTTGGGCTTCTTCGGCCGACTGCCGAACAAGCTCGACGCGGCCCTGCGTTTCTTCACGCTGCCTTGGGTGCCTGGCGCTGCAGACGAGCTCGCGCCCAGCTGGTCGACTCCTGGCTAGTGGCGCAGGGCGACTTCCCCCGCGTCGTCATCAGGCCAGTCCTCGAGGCTAGCTCCGAGCCTCGGGCCGCCTGCTTCGCCGCCTCCTCCCCCGGCGTCGTCCTCCAAGGCTGCGGCCCCCAAGTCGGGGTCGTCGACATCGCTCTCCGCTCTGTCGGGGAGGAATTGGCGCTCCGGCCCTGCAGCGCCGGCTGCCGGCCGATTGGTCAGGCTGGGCAGGAAGAACTCGGCAACAAAGAGACAGAGAGAAAAAAGAAAAAACAACTTACCATGGGCGGGGGGTTGGCGCGTGAATACGGCTCCTTGCCAAACCGCCACTCTTTCGTGAGCTCGCAGTTCGCAAGATAGTTCACCATGAGAGCTACCTCTGCGTGAGGCATCTCCTTGGTGCACAGCCGACTCGGGTCCCGATGTCCGCTCATCTGGAATATCATGTGAGGGAGGCCTTGGAGTGGGAGCACTCGGTGCGCCATGAAGGCGGCCAGCAAATCAGGCTCGATCAGGCCCTCCGACTGCGTCAGCACTCGGAGCCGCGCGATGGCGGCGGCTCCAGCAGGCGACAGTGACCTGGCCCGGTATGACCAGTTGGGCTGCCTCCCAGCTGGCGGGCCAGCTTCGTAAGCCGGCAAGTTGACCCAGTCGCCCTCCGCGAAGATGCTCTTCACGTAGAAGTACGACCGCTGCCACATCTTCACCGACTTGATCAGTGTGATGGGAGGAAACGGATTGTCGGCCCCCGGCCTCCGTACCGCGATGAACGCGCCGCATTGAGCCAGCACGCTCGCGACGAGGGTGCCGAGCTTGATGTAGAAGAACTCCCCCCAGAGCTCGATGGTGGGGAGGACGTCGAGGAAGCCTTCGCACAAGGTGACGAAGGCGGACAGTAGCACCACCGTGTTCGGGGTGAGGTGGTGCGGTTGGAGACCGTAGAATTCGAGGAAGGACCGGAAGAAGTTGCTCACCGGCAAGCCAAGGCCACGCAGGCAGTGCGAGCGGAAGACGACCCGCTTGCCCTCCTCCGGCGCCGGTGAGACCTCCCCCCTCGGCGCGAGACGGACCCTCACGAAATCCTTGTCGTGCAGCTGCCGCGTCTGGCGGAGGAAATCAATGTGGTCGTCGTGAACTTTGGAGCCATCCCATGCTCCGGAGCGCGTCGTGGGGGGCGCGGGGGCGGAAGATGAGCTCATCTGGAGCGAAGCACTGCGGCGCTCAGTGTGGCTTGGAGGCGTAACGGCGAGAGGAAGAAGAAAGTGGAAGCAGTGGGGAGGAGGGACGCGCGTGCTCCGCTGCTCCCCCTCCTCCCGCTACTTACAGGCCTATGGGCTGCGAAGCCGAGGGGACGATCGTGGGATTTATTGCGCCCACTACCCCACGACCCCACGTTTATCGCGTGAGTTACTGCGCGCAATAACTCCACGGGAAACTCAACTGCCCACCTCGGCCGTAGCGGATCCGCTCGCGTGCCGAGGCGTGGTAGTGGCGGGCCCCGCCAGCAGGCGTGTTCCATTGCAAGCGTGGCTTGGCAGACTGGCCCGGCCGCCCGTCGCCATGTGATAGGTCCATAACGGGCGGTAGCCTGGAGGCTTAGCTAGCACGTCACTTAGGATCCCGCCAAAGCAATCGAAATTTGGACGAGTCAGTTTGGGCGAGTCCGACTCTTACCAGTCGGCCCGGCAGAAGCCGGACAAGGCTCCGCCTCAAGCCCTCGGAGAAAGAAACTGCGGAGTCTCCTCGGCTGATCACCCGCGGCACCTCACCAGCTTCGGGGACTACTGTCGGAGTAATGGGCCACGGGTAGGCCGACCCGTGGCCCAGAACATTTCAAGACATCGGGGCTAGCCGCGCCCCTCAAAGCGCTGTGATGAAGTCCCGCCTTATGGAAGCCGGCTGGAGGAATAGCCGGCTGCCCGTAGACGGCCCAGTCCCGGAGGCGAGGTCAAGACAAGCCGACTCCTATCTGACGGCTTCTAGAGAAGCCGGCCCCAAGGAGTCGGCCCATGGCACCAATGAAGCTTGTGCCCTCGTCAAGAAAGACGAGACAGGGAATGGCTACAATGTAGCCCATCCCCCCCATCCAGGGGCAGGCGTGGCCACAGTGCACCGTACCGGCGGAGATCTCTGCCCGGCACGGCGCTGTTGCTACGCCATCCCTGACATCATCACAAGCCGGAGGAGCCCTACTCCCACGACGGCCTGTCGGTACGGCCCAAGGATGACGGGCCCCACCAGTCAGCGAGAGCCCAGAAGACGGCAAGAGACCCACCAGTCGGACCCGAGGGAGGTCGGCCCCTAGCAGTCGGCCGCCCCTTCCTCGGGACCCACGCGCCATTAACCAAATGAGACACAGAGTGGCTACAGTAATCGCCCGTCAGGCGGCGGAGCTGTAGCCACGCCCCCTTGACCAAGCCTACATCATCAGCATCACGGCTACAGTGATTGGCAGACGACAGGACCCGTGAGCGGCGGGGGCAGCCTGTCGGCCCCGTACCAGACCAATCGGCGGGACCCACCAGCCGGCGGAGAAGCCGGCGACCAGAGAGACTGAAGGTCGGGTCCTACACCCGGCCGGATTACCATTGTACCCCTAGGGGGTAGGCCTATATAAACCCCCCGGGGCACCCATGCAAAGGGTTCCCAACCTGTTAAAACTAGACCAGCCATAGAGGAAGGAGAGAGCTAGCCTTGCCTTCCCCACCTCTAGCATACAGCTCGAGGACCACCATTGTACTCACTTGTGCCTTAGTGATCATGCGGAGACCCCGCAGAGCAGGACTAGGGGTGTTATCTCCTAGGAGAGCCCAGAACCTGGGTACAGTACGACGGCGTTCGTGTCTACGCCTCATCCCGCTTCCGGGCACCGGCAACGTTCTACTCGCTCCCACCACGATAAGCCATCCATTGGCATATGTCGCACCCAACCCCCGACAAAATGCATCATCATCATCACTATCGGTAATGACGTGCTCATCATCATCATTAATAAATGCATCATCATGTGGAAGGCCACCTTTACGTAATCGGTGAAGAATTGACAAGTCATCCGCAACAGTAACCTCTTCTAGTTCAGGCTCTTCTTATTCCGGATCAGGGGTGAAGTCGGGTTCACTGTCGATGTCTACTTCAATGTTCTGGGGTGAAGTAGAGCATTTCTTGAAACGTTTTTTTGGAAAGACATGTTTCTTGGAAGAATTCTCCTTCATATGTGTCTCGGTTAATGTGAGGTTCATAATCATCTTCATTCGGGGGCAGGTGGTCTAACACATGGCGGCACTTCATAAACGACATCCCAACTTTTGAGATTAGGATCACTTTGACAGGCCCACGGTAGATAGAAAACTTTGGTTGATTGTTGAGCCATAATATAGACATCGGGAACATCCAAATGGGTGCTTTGATTGATTTCCACTAGCCCTATATGTTCATGAGTCCTTCTAGTCTCCTTTGGCTGGAACCAATAACATTTGAAGAGTACCACATTTGGTGGGTTTGCACCATAGAATTGAAGTTCAAAAATTGCTTCAACTCTTCCATAATACTCGGTATCTCCTTCGCCGGTAGCAGAGACACAACAATTTGTAGACTTTCGGTCGGCCATAGATAGCTCTTTGCCATAGGTACGAAAGCGATACCCATTGATCTCCTATTTTTCAAATGAACAAACCTTATAGTCAAAACCATTAGCGACTTGTCTCAATTCGGCGTCCATAAGCTCTGAATTAGCCTACAAGTTTAATACGAAAGGGATTGTTGCATTAGCCACAAATTAGATGAAGAAATGAAATGGTCTAATGGAAATTACCGTTTGTTTGAACCAAGAGATGAGACCGGGATAGCTGCCTCCATGCTTTACCAGAAGCTCATACTCTTCGACAGAATCCTTTTGGATCACCGCTCCATACGAGAATTTGGCGATGTATCGACTGTATCAAATTTATTTGGGAATAAGAGCAGTTCAAAGGAATTAGAAGTTGCGAAACAATGTACCGAGAGCTTACTCGATGCACGACCGCACTTATGTTAGGTTGTTGAAGATATACGACGAAATGGTCTGCCAATCTTTGAAATCCAACGTTAAGGAATTAGAAGCACCGGCTGGTGTGAGATCCCCTTTGAATAGGATGAGGTTGGATCGGCCCTTTTTAGGGTCACCAGTATTGTACTGAGGCTTTGGATTATGCAAATGGCAATTTTTGGCTTCGTAGTGTGTTGTCACGAAGTTTGCCACCTCCTCAGTAATGAATGCCTCGGCCATCAATGCTTCAATTCTACGTTTATTTTTACATTTTGCTCAAAGCGTCTTATGCATCCTCTCAGTTGTGTAGCACCAACAATTCTACACAGCCCCCCCCCCCCAATCTTGCCTCGGTTGGGAGATGCAAAATCAAGTGCTGCATTGGATTAAAGAAGCCCGGCAGAAAGATCTTCTCTAACTTGCAGATCAACTCCGGCGCCAACTCTTTCATTTCTTCTACCAAGTCAGGCGATAGTTCTTTCGCACAAAGAACACAGAAGAAATAGCTCAGCTCTACCAGTACTAGGCATTCATCCTCAGGGATGAATCCACGCAACATCACCGGCATTACCCGCTCAATCCATATGTGCCAATCATGACTCTTGAGACCAAATATCTTCAATTTATCAAGACTCGCTCCCCTCTTTAGATTCACTGCATACCCATTGAGGAACATCAACTGTTCTTGCACCCACAAGATAATTTCCCTCATAGCTGGCCTTCCAAGATTGAACCATGCCTTTGGCTTTGTCTAGTTCTGCTTTCCTTTCAGTTCTTTCATGTTTTGTAATGGCCTATCACATAGCGCCTCCAGATTGACTCTAGCCTTAGTATTATCCTTTGACTTCCCATCTATGCCGAACAATGTACCAAAAAGTGCCTCGGCGGTTGTCGGGGCGGACGGGGTCCCCCCGCGAGCACCTATGGGGCCGGAGCCCCTTTCGTTGTCCGGTGAGGGGGGCGGAGGGAGCACAGAGAGCAGATCGAGGCGGGCACACGGGCGGTTTACCCAGGTTCGGTCCGCGATGGACGCGTAAAACCCTACTCCTGCTTAGTTGTATTGAACTGGGGAGCTCGGGAGCTTGGAGAGCTAGCTGCACCGAGCGTATGGCTGTCTGGATCCGAATCTCCCGGGACCTTCCGGGACCCCCTCTACATTGCACACGGGCCTCCTTTTATAGCGCAAAGGGGTCACCGACAGGTGTCAACGTAAGAGAAAGGGGTAAAAGTGTAAAAGGGGTGGTAGTTGTAATAGTGCGGGAACGGTGGCGCTACAGTGCGGCACAGTGTTATCATACCTACTTCTGACGGTAGGGGACAAGGGCATTAAATGCCCGTCACGGTCGCCCGGACAGCACCGAGGCGGACCGTTAGGTGCGCCACCGTTCGCCACGATGGCGGCTGCATGCCGCCGCATGCCCCAGGCTGCGCGGTGCCTCGCCACGTGCCCTCGGGGGAAGCCCCGGAGCGACGCGTGGGCGGGCGAGCTGGAGCGCAGTCTTGAGGTGGCGATCTTGCCGCGGCAAGTGGCTTGCCGCGGGGGTCGTCTTCCTGTGCCTGATAGCGTGCCAGCTATCAGGCCTTGCCGGGGCGCTTGGCGCGCCACGGCGGGCTTCTCTTGTGGTGCCTGGGTTCGGCCTTCCCGACAAGCTCCTCTTGTCGGGGGTTCGATCTTCTGTCTCGTATACTTTGTTCTTGGATGGCCTTACATGGGCCCAGTCGTCCCGGCAAGCTCCTCTTGCCGGGGTCTTGCCTTCTTGGCCCGGCAAGCTCCTCTTGCCGGGGGCCTTGTCTCCTTGGCCCGGCAAGCTCCTCTTGCCGGGGGGCTTGTCTTGAATGCTTGGTCTTCTCTTGGCGCTTCCGGGGCGGGCCTCGCCGCAGGGTGCTACGACTGCCCGTGCACAAGTCTGGGGTACTAAGGTGCTCCTACTTTAGTACACCGACAGGAGCCCCCGGGCCTGGGCCACACACGGTGCCGAGCGTCGTTGGGCCAGGCCCTAACGGTGCACGGGCACGCATGGCCTTGGTCGCGCTGCTCCTTAACTCCGCATCCGCCGCGCCTTCCCCAGGCAGCGCGCGCTTACCGCGGCG
This sequence comes from Aegilops umbellulata, assembly GCA_032464435.1. Classification (NCBI taxonomy): domain Eukaryota; kingdom Viridiplantae; phylum Streptophyta; class Magnoliopsida; order Poales; family Poaceae; genus Aegilops; species Aegilops umbellulata. The sequence goes on along the minus strand of CP136058.1, from coordinate 148,650,730 downwards.
TCGTGGGGGCGAGGCGTGCGGGGTGAGCGTGACGTGGGTGGCGTGCGCGGGGCTGAACCGCGCAGGCGCGCGTCACGTCGCGCACGATCTCTCGATTCGGAGAGGCGAAGCGTCCCCCCCCCACCTCTTCCTCTTGTAGCGGAGGAAAGTAGGGGCGGTTCGCCTTTCCCTCGGTTACCACCTCTCTAAAACCTCTGCCACCTCCTTCTCCCAGAGGCAGCAGCGATCTGTCCTTGGAGCGCCCGTCGTCGTCAGCTTCGACGATCCCCCTCCCCCGCCCCCGCCATGGCCCCGAAGAGCGATAAGGCGAAGGGGAAGGCTGCGAAATCGGCCGAGGCGCTACGGCTTGAAGTGCTTCGGAAGGAGACGGCGACGTTTCCCCCCCAGCTCGGTGCGGTGGAGCTGAGGGACAAGTACTCCCTTTTCTGGTCGACGAAGACGCGAGCGCATCCGCGCACGCGGGTGCTCCCCGCCGAAGCCCAGAAGCAGTACCCGACCGGGTATCCTTTCTTCGTCGTCTTCTTCTACTGCGGGCTCTGCCCGCCTTACTCGGAGTTCTTCTCTGAAATCATGAGCACCTATGGCCTCCACCTCCTCGACTTTACCCCCAATGCCGTCCTCACAATGGCGGTCTTCACGCACCTTTGCGAGAACTTCGTCGGAATTCGTCCCAACGTGGCCCTCTTCCGGCACTTCTTTGTCCCTCGGGTGGAGAAAGGAGAGCCGCTGTCCGGTGGGATCGCCTGGGTTTCCCGGTCCGGCAAGAAGGAGGCCTACTTGGGCGGGGACCTCCGCGGCAGGTGGGAGGAGTGGAGGGCGGAATGGTGCTTGATTGTCGAGGACCATCCGCAGCCGTTCACCGCCGTGCGCCGAACTCCGGTGGTGCGCGGCGATGGCTGGAGCGAGGTGTCCCCGGACGATGTCAGATTGAAGATCGCCATCACCCGGATCCTGCGTCTCAGGCTCGCCGGCCTCACCGTCGGCGCCGTCGGCGCGGATTTCCTTCGCCGCCGGATCGCCCCCCTGCAAAAGAGGGGGAAGCCGGCCTGGGAGTTCCAGAATGCGGCGGACATCATGAGGCTGCGTCCGGGCCTCAATTTCAACTTCACCGTGCTGGAGCACGACGCAATGTTGAAGGAGTTGTTCAAGCACGACCCTGACCACCCGGAGTGGTTCCGGCTGCCGCCGGGCGTCGTTCCCTTGTGCAACAACTCGTCGCTCAGCCATATCCTTGCGATGATGCCATTGTGCGACTCGCACGGGGTCACCGCGACCTGGCAGGAGCCGCCGGATGATGTCGTGCGGGCCTTCTTCGACGGCCTGGAGGAGGAGCCAGTCGATCCCGCCGAGAAGGACGGCCTCATCCGAGCCACCACCGCGGCGGAGCTGGCTTACATTGCCTCCAGGATGGAGGAGGCGGCGGCCGCCGCGGCCGCGGGCGAAGCTGGGTTCACCGTGGCCGAGGCGGAGGCGGCGGAGGCGGAGAGCCTCGCCGACCCGATGGAACTTGTCGACCAGGGGGAACCAGCCGGGCACGGCGGCGAGGACGAGCCTGCCCAAGACGCGAGTGGCTTGCCGGAGGTCGGCGTTGCCTTCCTGCAGCCCCCGGGCGACTTGTCGCAGGCGGAGCCCCCGGCCCAGCCGAGGGGGCGCCTCCGCAGGGCCGGGTCGGCAGCGGAAGCGGGGTCTTCGCGGGCTGGGGCTTCGGTTGCCGCTGCGCCCCGTGCCGCGGCGTCGACGGGGGCGGAGTCATCTACTGCCCCCGCCAAGCGGCCTCGGGAGCCCACTCCCCAGCCCCCCCGCGTCAGGGCCGAGCCGGTTTTCGACTATTCTGCGCTCAGCTCCGACGACGAGGAGGGCGGAGAGTAAGTTCCCCATGGAGCTCATATCTTTTTCCCTGACGGTTCGTCCTGTTCGACAGCTCGTTCGCCCTTCCCCTGACCCGGTCCCCTTTTCAGGACCCTGGCTCAGAGGAGAGCGAAGAGATCGAGGATCCCGTGGGTCATCCTTGATGACGAATCTCCCCCGGCAAGCGAGGTCGTGTCGGAGGCGCCCTTACCGGACCCGGCAGGGGATCCTCAGGGCAGCCCGCGACGCAGCCCCCAGCGTGAGCACATGACTTGCTCCTGCTGCTTGGCGCGTACGCGAGCCCTCCTTCTTCTTGTTGTTGATGCGAAGTTGTTGCTTTTGGGCAGGAGCGGAGCAGCTCCGGCGGGCGCGTCCAGAGGGCGCCTCCGCCGTGCCGACCGAGTCTGCTACCCCGTCAAGGGAGAGATCCCCGGCAAGGGAGGACCTTCCGACGGGAGACGCGGCCGACGATCCCCTGGCCGCGGCGAGCGTGGCGCCCGCCTCGGATCCGATGAAGGCTGAGGTCGTCGTCGAGGAGGGCGCGCGTGGCGATGCCGACGACGTTGCCGGCGCTCAGGAGGCGGACGGCGTTGATATCCCCGTGGGCGACGGGGAGGCCGAGGAGCAGCAGAGGCTTGCCGCCGCGGAGTTATCCGCGCGGGAAGGCGAGCTGGTGCTGAAAACGGCCAGCCTTGTCGACCACGAGGAGGAGGCTGCCGCGCGCGAGCGGGCGCTCAGCGGAGACCTGAAGAAGGCGCGGGACGCTGCCGCAGCCGCTGAGGTCACCAAGAAGGGGCTGGAGGCGAGGGTGGCGCAGCTCGATTCCGACCTCAAGGCGAAGGGCGAGGAGCTCGCCGCGCTCCGGCAGGAACGCGAGAAGGGTGCGCTCACCCTTGGTGAGCTTCAGGGTCGCTTCGCCGAGAAGATCCGGGAGCTTGACGCCGCCAAGAACTCCAACTCCACTCTGGAACTGAAATTGGAGGCGCTCGGCAAGGCGCTGGACAGCGCTAAGGAGCAGGAGGCGGCTTTACGGAAGGAGGTCGACGGCAACGAGGAGCTGCTGAGGCGCGCCATCGTTTCCCAGAACACCTTCAGGGATACAGTGGAGCGGTGGACCGAGGGCCTCGTCGACATCGCCGCCACCATCGACAAGGAGCTGACGCTGCTGGGGGTCGAGGGCCACCAGTCCCTCACCGACGAGGACGTCGCGCCCAGCGCCAAGCTCACTTCCTTCTTCCAGGGGGTGGCGCAGGCGCTCCAGCACCTCCGAACGTCGCTCCCGAAGGAGCGGGCCGACGAGGCGCGGGAGGCCATCTCTGGGGCCCTCGAGAGGGTGCTGGTGAAGATCGTTTTCCGCAATCCCGACATCAAGCTTGCCAACGTCCTCAGGCCCTTGCCGGAGAACGCGGACCTGACGGGGATCCAGGCCCTCATCGCCCCTATCGTCAAGAAGGCGGCCGGGGTCAAGAGGATCGAGGGCGACCGCGTAGATTAGGCCGCCTGCCCCTTTCTTCTATCTCCCTTTCCCTGCCGCTGTTAAATATGCCACGGAAACGGCTGGTTAGGGCAGCAGTAAGGCATTTTGTAATATAACTTTTCATCTTAGGCTATGCATCGCACTGTTATCTCCTCTACTCGACCGGCGCCTTGTTTGTTTCCGCCCTACGCTTTCGGGGACTTGCCGGCGTAGGCCTCCGCCTTGCCACGGGCGCCGAGTTCGGGACGTCAGCGACCCGCTGGCGGGGCTACCACCGGCAAGAAACCTCGCCGCGGCTGGTTGCCGCTCACTCAGATTGTTGAGCAGGCTCGAGGCAAAGTAAACGGTGCGACTGCGGTCGCAGCACGCTTAGGGAGCCGGGCGAGCTCGAAACAAAGTGAGGACGCTACTCGGGGTGTAGCACACTCAAGTCGTTGAGCGGACTCGAAACGAAATGAGGGCGCAACCAGTCCCGTGCCGGTCCTTCCGCGCTCAGGCCTCTCAAGCAAGGCTCGGTCGTTCGAGGGAGATAACTCTTAAAAATTGATAGGGCGATTGCTCGAGCTCCGGCAACTTATCTTTTCTTATCGCTCGCCGCCCGGTAGGGTAAAACCTCCTTGGGCAGCATCCAGCCCATCCTGGGGGTAAGCAAGGCGCAGGGCCTCACGACCTTCCGGAGCTAGGCGTAGCTATGCTTGGGGATCTGCGCCCCTCTCTGCGCCAAGGATCACATGCAACTGCGGCAAGCCTCGGGCAGAGAGGATGGTTGGCGGAACGGGTTCCGGCAACCGCGCTGGCGAGATTCCTCCCACGGCCGGCGTCAACTCGTTCGGCACCCCGGCAGACGAGGCGCGCCGGGGAACGAGGTCGCCTTTCTCGTGACTTCTGGCGCTAACTTCTGCGGCTACGGGAGCGGCGCAGAGTTCGCTGGAGGCGAATCGTTCGCCCAGCGGCCAGAAGGCGGTCCTCCTCAAGGAGCAGCTGCTCCTTGCCCAGTCTCTGCGCGAGTGGATACTCGAGGAGGGCCGCACACGAGCCCGTGGGAAGGAACGCCACAGCTTGTCGGGAACCCCCGCTTCGACTGGACAGATCCTCGGATCCGCAGGAGTGGACTGTTCCTCAGCGTTCAGGCTGCTGATCTGCTTGCCGGGGCAAGGCTTATCGGGGGCACCTGCTTCGACTGGACGGATCCTGGGATCCGCAGGAGCGGGCTGTCCCCCGGTGCTGCCCCCTACCTGGCGCGCCAAAGATGTCGGGGCGGACGGGGTCCCCCCGCGAGCACCTATGGGGCCGGAGCCCCTTTCGTTGTCCGGTGAGGGGGGCGGAGGGAGCACAGAGAGCAGATCGAGGCGGGCACACGGGCGGTTTACCCAGGTTCGGGCCGCGATGGACGCGTAAAACCCTACTCCTGCTTAGTTGTATTGAACTGGGGAGCTCGGGAGCTTGGAGAGCTAGCTGCACCGAGCGTATGGCTGTCTGGATCCGAATCTCCCGGGACCTTCCGGGACCCCCTCTACGTTGCACACGGGCCTCCTTTTATAGCGCAAAGGGGTCACCGACAGGTGTCAACGTAAGAGAAAGGGGTAAAAGTGTAAAAGGGGTGGTAGTTGTAATAGTGCGGGAACGGTGGCGCTACAGTGCGGCACAGTGTTATCATACCTACTTCTGACGGTAGGGGACAAGGGCATTAAATGCCCGTCACGGTCGCCCGGACAGCACCGAGGCGAACCGTTAGGTGCGCCACCGTTCGCCACGATGGCGGCTGCATGCCGCCGCATGCCCCAGGCTGCGCGGTGCCTCGCCACGTGCCCTCGGGGGAAGCCCCGGAGCGACGCGTGGGCGGGCGAGCTGGAGCGCAGTCTTGAGGTGGCGATCTTGCCGCGGCAAGTGGCTTGCCGCGGGGGTCGTCTTCCTGTGCCTGATAGCGTGCCAGCTATCAGGCCTTGCCGGGGCGCTTGGCGCGCCACGGCGGGCTTCTCTTGTGGTGCCTGGGTTCGGCCTTCCCGACAAGCTCCTCTTGTCGGGGGTTCGATCTTCTGTCTCGTATACTTTGTTCTTGGATGGCCTTACATGGGCCCAGTCGTCCCGGCAAGCTCCTCTTGCCGGGGTCTTGCCTTCTTGGCCCGGCAAGCTCCTCTTGCCGGGGGCCTTGTCTCCTTGGCCCGGCAAGCTCCTCTTGCCGGGGGCCTTGTCTTGAATGCTTGGTCTTCTCTTGGCGCTTCCGGGGCGGGCCTCGCCGCAGGGTGCTACGACTGCCCGTGCACAAGTCTGGGGTACTAAGGTACCCCTACTTTAGTACACCGACAGCGGTATTCTTCTCAGTGTGCATCATGTCGATGTTGTGCGGGCAAAGGAGGTCTTTGAAGTAAGGCAGATCCCACAAACATGTCTTGTGAGTCCAGGCGTGTTTCAAATTATACCCCTTGAAATACCCTAGATGCTCTGGATCTGGCTCGAGAGCGTTTAACTGATCCAGGGTCTCTTGGCCTGTCAACGCAGGTGGTGCAGAGTTTTTGACAACTCTACCTCTGATGAAGTTCTTCTTGTCTTTCCCAAACTTATGGCGGGGATCCAGGAACTGCCTATGCATGTCGAAGCAAGAAAACTTGCGACCGGCCTGAAGCCAACGAAACTCAAGAGCTCCCTTGCATGTGGGGCACAGGAACCTTCCATGCACACACTAGCCAACGAATAGCGCATACGCCGGCAAGTCATGCATCGAGTACATGTACCATACACGCATTATGAAGTTCCATTTGCTAAAGGCGTCGTATGTCTTGAACCCATTATCCCAGGCTTCTTGCAATTCGTCCTTCAGCGGCTGTATGTACGCATTCATATTCTTCCCCGGATAGTTGGGCCCTGGAATTATCAACGTCGGGAAAATGTTCTTACTCTGCATAATCTATCCGGGGAGAAGATTGAGTGGAAATACAAATACGGGCCAACAACTGTATTGGGCTGTCGTCAGACCAAACAACACTGAACCCATCTGTGCTGATGCAGACTCGACGATGCCTCGGATCTACCACTTTGTCATCATGTAATGCATCGAAGCTCTTCCATGCTTCACCGTTCGATGTGTGCACCATCATCAGCTTCCCATCTGCATCTAGTTGGGTTCTTTTGCCCGTTTTATGCCATATCATCTGTCTTGCCGTCACTTCGACCATGAAAATACGTTGAAGTCTTGGTACGATTGGCATATACCGAAGAACATTAACGGGGATTTTGGTTTGCGTCTTCTCACCCATACCGTTGTCTACCACAACATACCTGGATGACATGCAAATGGGACAATAGTTCAAGTCCGCATACTGAAGCCTAAATAAGGCACATCCTTTCTCATAGGCATGTATCTTCTCATAGGGCATCTTAAGAGCAAGGAGGATTTTGTCTGACAGGTACAGGTTTGCAGGTAGTACATGGCCTTCGAGTAGAAAACGTCCAAATATTGTCATCATTGCGTCGTAGCATTCTCTGCCCAAGTTGAATTGAGCCTTTAGAGCCATTATTTGTGAGATGGCATCCAGCTGACAAAGCTCGGTGTGCTCATGGAGAGGATGTTTTGAAGACTCCAACGTTTCATTGAAGGCCTTTGCAGATTCCTCCATCTCATCGTGCAAGTCCCGAGCATCATCAAAGTCTTGCACCATGTCTTGCATCCCTGTACCATTCTCGTCAGTGCAACGACGAAGCACCTCAGCTCTGGCACGTTGGGCAGACTCGCCATGAAATGTCCACACCATATAATCTGGCATAAAACCCCACTTCTGCAGGTGTTTGCCCATTTCATCCTTTGTCCTCTTGTGCCAATTGTTGCACCCGGCACAGGGGCACCATGTTGTCCTCTGGCCATTTGCAAATGCGGCTCTCAGAAACCCCTTGGTTTTTGTTAACCATTCAATGGTCATGACTTTCTGACTAGTGTGACCGGTGTACATCCACGCATGATCAGTCATCTTGCCTAGCTACTGGACACATAAGAAATATATATATATATATATATATATCAGCATGTATATATTCATCAGTTAATGGAGTTTATCACTTTTATTACGTCTATGCAACCTAGACGCTAATAGGTAAAGATAGTTCCTAATCCCACCCGAGTATGTGTAGATTGGGTTCGTTTTCCCATGCTCTACTCCGGATCCGACGCAAAATTTTGGCAACACCTCCCCCGATGTTCTCCTAATACACGTCTCGGCAATAAGCAGAGAAGATGTGTACCCAGAGAACAACAGGGAGGCACTGACGAAATTTTGCATCGGATCCGAAGCAGAGCATATGGGAAAGCGAACCCAATCTACACATACTCGGGTTGTCCATGGATAACGTTAGACAATTCGAAATAATCATGGTTATAAATATGCAAATGCATGCATATTTATAGATGTAACCCTTTCGAACAGGAGACGCATAGTGGTCACGCATACTGATGATTCAAGACACCTATAGCTAGCAAGTTTCATCGGCACAAAGACCGGAACAGAGCAAATCAAGGGGGGAGGAGATGTCATTTGTGCTAGCCCACGAACGCAGGAGCGGAGCTCGTCGAACACTAGACCCTCGCAGCGACGAAAAAACTGCACATTTAAATCGAAAGATGAGATTCATAGCAATATTGTTTTTTCCCAACCTAAGTAAATATTTACAACAGGATGCGCGGGTTAGGAGTTCCTCCGCGTCGATAGAACCCTAAATAGCAAGTATCATTGGTGCAAGATACATGAGGCGCTCGGCATTGAACACTAGATCCGCGTCCCACAAGTGACGCCGGCGCCCGGCGTCCCGCAACAATATTTCTGGTGGCCGATGACGGTCGAACACCTTGGCAAATTTGTCTAGCAGCCTCTGCGATGAGGATTAAAGCCAAGTATTGAAATTTCAAACAACCAAACCGACTTGACTCAGTTTGGGTATTTCAAGTTTCAACACTTAGCTTTCAATTGTCATCTCACAGGTTGCCAGACAAATTCGTGATGGTGTTCGATCGCCATCGACGCAGAGAACTGTTGTTGCAGGACACAGTACCCCTGTGTCACTTGTGGGACGTGGATGTAGTATTCGACACTGATGGCCACATGTATCTCGCACTAACGATACTTGCTATTTAGGGTACCATCAACACCGAGGAACCCCCTAACCTGCTCGTCCCCGGGTAAACTAAATTAGCATGCATTCAATAAGCAAAACTACATCATCTCTTGCATCCGTACATCGTCGAATATTATCACTAATACATCTTGAATAGTATCATACATATAGCATCGCTAATACAGCTAGAACCATAGCGAACGACGGGTATCGGCGCGGGCGGTGGACACCCAAAGCGAAGGAACCATCACAGGATCATAGCTCCAGTGAGATCTTTGAAGAACCTGCCAGGTATTGTCGAACCTTCCATCCAACGCAACCATGTAGTGACGGACATGCTCGTCCTCCTCGCTGACATGGTGGCATACCACCTCCGCGGTGTCCGAAAGCCTCGGCACCGTCACTGGCCCACGCGACCGCCACCAAACAAGGTTCGGGTCAACGATGGGCTGGCTCCTCACCAAGCTGCGGCCCCGGAAGGTAGAACCTCCCAGTACCAGCCCGGTGGAGCTCAGTCTCAGACATGGCCCCTCTGATCAAGCAGGCCTCCTCCGCCGAGTTGACAAGGAGGATGCGGGAACAGCATCGTCAACGTCGATGCGGGAATAAATGCTTGAACTAAGAAAATAACAACAAATTTCACATGTTCAAAATAAACCAGAAACTTAACCTAAACTAAACTAAACTAACTAAACTAAACCTAAACTAAACTACCTAAACTAAACCAAAAACTTAACCTAAACTAAACTAAAGTAAAATAACTAAATAAACAAAACCTTAACTAAATTATACTAAACCTAATTAAACTAAATCTAAAAAACAGAAGAAGAAAAAGAAGAAAATGTCTCACCTTGGAGCGGCAAGGCGGCGCGGCGGGGCGGGCCAGCGGGGTGGCCGAGGTGGCAAGGAGGCCCGGGCCAACGCGGACGGGGCGGGACGATCGGGGCGGCGAGGCGGCGCGGGCGGGACGGCGCGGACGGGACGAGGCGCCCGGAGCGGCCCGGCGCCGCGGGGCGGGGCGGCGACGCGGGCCGGGACTTGTCGCGAAAGGTTTTCGACAAGTTCAAGGAGTTGACTATAATGAGACTCTCTCACCCGTAGCGATGCTTAAGTCTGTCTGAATCATGCTAGCAATTGCTGCATTTTATGATTATGAAATCAGGCAAAGGGCCGTCAAAACTGCATTCCTTAATGGATTTCTTAAAGAAGAGTTGTATATGATGCAACCAGAAGGTTTTATCGATCCTAAAGGTGCTAAAAAAGTGTGCGAGCTCCAGCGATCCATCTATGGACTGGTGCAAGCATCTTGAAGTTGGAATATACACTTTGATGAGGTGATCAAAGCATATGGTTTTATACAGACTTACGGTGAAGCCTGTATTTACAAGAAAATGAGTGGGAGCTCTGTAGCATTTCTAATATTATATGTGGATGACATATTGTTGATTGGAAATGATATAGAATTTCTGGATAGCATAAAAGGATACTTGAATAAGAATTTTTCAATGAAAGACCTCGGTGAAGATGCTTATATATTGGGCATCAAGATCTATAGGGATAGATCGAGACGCTTAATGGGCCTTTCACGAAGCACATACCTTGATAAAGTTTTGAAGAAGTTCAAAATGGATGAGTCAAAGAAAGTGTTCTTGCCTGTGTTACAAGGTGGGAAGTTGAGTTGACTCAAAGCCCGACTACTGCAGAAGATAGAGAGAAAATGAAAGTCATTCCCTATGCCTCAGCCATAGGTTCTATCATGTATGCTATGATTTGTACCAGACCATATGTGTGCCTTGCCATAAGTTTTGCGAGGAGGTACCAAAGTAATCCATGAGTGGATCACTGGACAGCGGTGAAGAACATCCTGAAGTACCTGAAGAGGACCAAGCATATGTTTCTCCTTTATGGAGGTGACAACGAGCTCGTTGTAAATGGTTACGTCGATGCTAGCTTCGACATTGATCCGGGTGAATCTAAGTCACAAACTGAATACATATTTATATTGAATGGTGGAGCTGTTAGTTGGTGCAGTTCCAAGCAGAGTGTTGTGGCGGGATCTACGTGTGAAGCGGAGTACATAGCTGCTTCAGAAGCAGCGCATGAAGGAGTCTGGATGAAGCAGTTCATATCCGATCAGGGTGTAATACCTAGTGCATCGGGTCCAATGAAAATCTTTTGTGATAACACTAGAGCAATTGCCTTAGTGAAGGAATCCAGGTTTTAGAAGAGAACCAAACACATCAAGAGAAGCTTCAACTGCATTCGTGAAAAGGTCAAGAATGGAGACATAGAAGTTCGCAAAATACAAACGAATCTGAATGTAGCAGACCCGTTAGCTAAGCCTCTTCCGCGAGCAAAACATGATCAGCACCAAGACTCCATGGGTGTTAGATTCATTGCAATGTAATCTAGATTATTGAATCTAGTGCAAGTGGGAGACTGGAGGAAATATGCCCTAGAGGCAATAATAAAGTTGTTATTTTATATTTCCTTATTCATGATAAAGGTTTATTATTCATGCTAAAATTGTATTGATCGGAAACCTAAATACATGTGTGAATACATAGACAAACACCATGTCCCTAGTAAGCCTCTACTAGACTAGCTCGTTGATCAAAGATGGTTAAGGTTTCCTAACCATAGACATGTGTTGTCAGGATCACATCATTAGGAGAATGATGTGATAGACAAGACCCATCTGTTAGCTTAGCATATTGATCGTTTAGTTTATTGCTATTGATTTCTTAATGTCAAATACATATTCCTTCGACTATAAGACTATGGAACTCCCGGATACCGGAGGAATACCTTGTGTAGTATCAACCATCACAACATAACTGGGCGATCATAAAGATGCTCTACAGGTATCTCCGAAGGTGTTTGTTGAGTTTGCATAGATCGATATTAGGACTTGTCACTCCGAGTATCGGAGAGGTATATCTGGGCCCTCTCGGTAATACACATCATAAGAAGCCTTGCAAGCAAAGTGATTAATGAGTTAGTTGCAAGATGATGTATTACAGAACGAGCAAAGAGACTTGCCGGTAACGAGATTGAACTAGGTACGAAGATACCGACGATCGAATCTTGGGAAAGTAACATACCGATGGACAAAGGGAATTACGTATGTTGTCATAAAGGTTCTATCGATAAAGATCCTCATAGAATATATAGGAGCCAATATGGGCATCCAGGTTTCGCTATTGGTTATTAACCGGAGAGGTGTCTCGGTCATGTCTACATAGTTCTCGAACCCGTAGGGTCCGCACGCTTAACGTTCGTTGATGATATAATGTTATATGAGTTATATGATTTGGTGACCGATTGTTGGTCAGAGTCCCGGGTGAGATCATGGACATGATGAGGAGCTCTGAAATGGTCCGAAGGTAAAATTGGTATATAGTACAATGGTATTCGGACACTACAAGTGTTTCGAAGTGTACCGAGTAGTCATCAGAATACCGGAGGGGGTACCGGACAACCCCGGGAGGGTAATGGGCCTATTGGGCCATTAGAGGGGAGCACACCAGCCCACAAGGGGTTGTCGCACCCCCTATGGCAGCCGGCCAAGTGGGAGAAAGGAAAGGGGGGATGCGGCCTCCCCTTTCCTTCTCTGCTCCCCCATTCCTTTCCCCCTCCGGCAAATATGGTAAGGGGGCACGGCTAGGGAAAGACCCCAAGTACGATTCGGCCCTACTTGGGGCGCCCCTTGGCCTCTCCTCTCTCCCCCACCTATATATATGTGGGAGGGGCGCGCCACATATTGATACGTCCATTTTGTGTCATGTTTTTTGATAACCCACAAGTATAGGGGATCGTTTGTAGCCTTCTTCGATAAATAAGAGTGTTGAACCCAACGAGGAGCTAAAGGCAGAACAAATACTCCCTCAAGTTCTATCGACCACCGATACAACTCTACGCACACTTCACATTTGCTTTACCTAGAACAAGTATGAAACTATTTTGCAGGAATAAAACTACGAGTACTTTGCGAGAATAAAACTATAAATAAATTGCAAGGTAATAAAAGTGCATAGCTTTTGTCAATAAGAAAGTCATTTGTCCCTAGGCAATCGATAACAGGTATTGGCAATCATTCTTGTAATTCTATATGAGGAAGAGGCATGAGCTAACATACTTTCTCTATTTGGATCATATGCACTTATGATTGGACCCATAGAAAGCAACCGCAACTACTAAAGATCATTAAGGTCGTGAAACCGAACCGTAGCATTAAGTATCAAGTCTTCATTATCCCATACGCCATAACCCACTTATCCGTGTTTAGGCTGTTGTCATCCCCCCCCAATACTGACAATAAGCAAACCATGAACATATTGCAACACCCTGCAGCGAGGGCCCCTCACGTTTGTGCGAGATGGAGGGCACCATAGGACAGCACCATAAATAAAATATACAATCATACCAACCAAGATCATGATTAACCATAGGACAAAACGGATCTACTCAAACATCATAGGATAACCATAGATCATTGGGAAATAATATATGGAGTTGAGCACCATGTTTAAGGAGAGATTACAACGGGGAGAAGGGAGGTTACACTGCTGCATAGAGGGGGAGAGAGTTGGTGTTGACGGTAGCAAGATTGTTGACGTAGATCGCCGTCACGATCCTAACCCTGGCAGCACTCTGGAGCCACCGGGAGAGAGGGGGAGAGAGAGCCCCCCTCCTTCTTTTTCTTCCTTGGCCTCCCCCTAGATGGGAGGAGAGTTCCCCCTCTGGTCCATGGTGACCATGGCGGCGGAGGGGCAGGAGCCCCTCCGAGATTGGATATCCCTCTCTGTTCTCTTCTGTTTCGCGTTTCACGGATCTGGACGAAAACCATTTCTTATATTCCGGGAGATCTGTAATTCCGATTGCGCTGAGATTTAACACGATTTTTTTCCGGATATAAGCTTCCTTGCACCCGAAGTAGAGATCCAATCGATGTACAAGGTGAGCATAAGACACCTGGGCGCACCTGGGCCCTGGGGCACGCCCTGGTGGGTTGTGGGCACTATGGGCCCCCATTTGCGTTGATTCCACCTCCCAAATATCACATATATTCTGAAATAATTCTCCCGAAAATTTCATTCCATTTGGACTTCGTTTGATATGGATATTCTGCGATACAAAAAAGATGCAAAAAACAGGAACTAACACTGGGCACTGGATCAATAGATTAGTCCAATAAACCATATAAATTGTTGCCAAAATTATGTAAAAGTTGTATAATATTGGCATGAAACAATAAAAAATTATAGATACAACAGAGACGTATCATTTTCCAACTGTTATTTATATTGTTTTTATGTATAATAATGCCTTTAGGAGTAATTCTAACGCCTTCTCTCTCATAATATGCAAGGTACACAGAAAGAGGGAGAATACCGACAACTGGAATTCTGGACCTGAAAAAGCTACATCAGGCTACCTATTCTACACAACTGCAAATGAGCTGAAACTTTACGGAGATTTGGAATATATAAGGAATATTGGAGCCAGTAAGTACTAGAGGGGGCCTGCCAGATGCGCATAACCCACATAGGCGCCAGGAGGCGCCGGAGGCCCAGGAGCGCCCTAGTGGGTAGTGCCCTCCTCGGCCCACGTCTGGTGCCCCTCTTCAAGTATATAAGTCATTTTGACCTAGAAAAAATAAGGAGAGGACTTTCGGGACGAAGCGCCGCCGTCTCGAGGCGGAACTTGGGCAGGAGCACTTTTGCCCTCCGGCGAAGCGATTCCGCCGGGGGAACTTCCCTCCCGGAGGGGGAAATCATCGTCATCATCATCACCAAAACATCTCCCATATTGGGGAGGGCAATCTCCATCAACATCTTCAACAGCACCATCTCCTCTCAAACCCTAGTTCATCTCTTGTGTTCAATCTTTGTACCGGAACTATAGATTGGTACTTGTGGGTGACTAGTAGTGTTGATTACATCTTGTAGTTGATTACTATATGGTTTATTTGGTGGAAGATTATATGTTCAGATCTATTATGCTATTTAATACCCCTCTGATCTTGAGCATGATTATCATTTGTGAGTAGTTACTTTTGTTCTTGATGTCACGGGAGAAATCTTGTTTCAACTAATCATGTAAACATAGTATGTGTTTGATATTTTGATGGTATGTATGTTGTGATTACCTTAGTGGTGTCATGTGAACATCGACTACATGACACTTCACCATATTTGGGCCTAAGGGAATGCATTGTGGAGTAGTTATTAGATGAAGGGTTGCGAGAGCGACAGAAGCTTAAACCCTAGTTTATGAGGTATTCCGTAAGGGACCGGTTTGGATCCAAAAGTTTAATGCTATGGTTAGAATTTATTCTCAATACTTTTTCTCGTAGTTGCGGAAGCTGGCAACAGGGTTAATCATAAGTAGGAGGTTTGTTCAGGTAAGAATAGCACCTAAGCACCGGTCCACCCACATATAAAATTATCAAAGTAGCGAACACAAATCAAACCAACATGATGAAAGTGACTAGATGAAATTCCCGTGCACCCTCAAGAATGCTTTGCTTATTATAAGAGACCGTTTTGGTCTATCCTTTGCCTCAAAGGTATTGGGCTACCTTGCTGCACTTTTTACCATTACCGTTACTTGCTTGTTACAAATTATCTTGCTATCAAACTACTCGTTACTTATAATTTCAATGCTTGCAGAGAATACCTTGCTGAAAACCACTTGTCATTTCCTTCTGCTCCTCGTTGGGTTCGACACTCTTACTTATCAAAAGGACTGCGATTGATCCCATATACTTGTGGGTCATCAGGGCTATTTTTTGGCGCCGTTGCCGGGTAGTGAAGCGCTCTTGGTAAGTGGAAAATTGTAAGGAAAAAGTATTACTACGTGCTGAAATTTACTGTCACTTGTTACTATGGAAAACAATCCTTTGAGGGATTTTTTTGGGCTATGTTCACCTCGACCGGAACCACAATTAGTTATCCCTCAACCTACTGCACCTACTTAAAATATTGGTTATGTAATTCCTTCGGGTATGATAGAACAACTGCTAGCTAATCCTTATGGAGGAGATGGAACCGACATCGTGATATGCACTTGATATATGTGGAAGAAATTTGTGGATTATTTAAGCTTGCAGGTTTACCCGGAGATGAATCTAAGAAGAAGTTTTTCCTTTTATCTTTGAAGGGAAAAAAGCATTGGCAAGGTATAGGCTATGCGATGATATTGGATCTTGGAATTGGAATCGACTGAAATTAGAGTTTCACCAAAAAAAATCCCATGCATCTAGTTCATCATGATCGGAATTACATATATAATTTTTGGCCTCATGAAGGAGAAACTGTCGCTCTAGCTTGGGGGAGGCTTAAGTCATGTTACATTCATGCCCCAATCATGAGCTTTCAAGAGAAATTATCATTCAGAATTTTTATGCTCGGCTTTCTCATGATGATCGATCCATGCTTGATACTTCTTGTTTTGGTTCCTTTATGAAGAAGAATATTGATTTCCTGTGGGATCTTTTATAAAGAATTAAACACAACTCTCAAGATTGGGAACTCGACGAAGGTAAAGAGTCGGGTATTAAGCTTAAGTGTGATTGTGTTAAATCTTTTGTGAATACCGATGCTTTTCAAAAGTTTAGCACTAAATATGGACTTGACTCTGAGATAGTAGCCCCCTTTTGTGAATCGCTAATCATTTTGATCTTCCTAAGTAGATGTGGTTTAAATATCACCCACCTATCAAAGAAGAAATTAAAGAACCGATAATAAATAAAGATGAAACTATTATTTATAATGTTGATCCAGTTGTTCCTACTGCTTATATTGAAAAACCACCTTTCCCTGTTAGGATTAAGGAACATGTTAAAGTTTTAGTTATGGTCAATAAAAGTTATATTAGAACACCTAAACCAGCTGAACAAATTAAAGTAGAACCTAGTGTTGCTATGGTTAAAGATATCTTGGTAGAAAATATAGATGGGCATGTTATTTACTTCTGTGATGAAGCTGCTAGAATTGCCAAACCCAATGAAAAAGACAAACATAGACCCATTGTTGGCATGCCTGTTGTCTCAGTTAAAATAGGAAATCATTGTTATCTATGTGACATAGGTGCTAGTGTAAGTGCTATTCCTTTTACCTTATATCAAGAAATTATGAATGATATAGCACCCGCTCAAATAGAAGACATATATGTTACTATTAAACTTGCTAATACAGACACCATCACACCACTTGGGATTGTTAGAGATGTTGAACTCTTGTGTGGGAAAATAAAATATCCTACTGATTTTCTTGTTCTTGGTTCCCCACAAGATGATTTTTGTCCCATTATGTTTGGTAGACCTTTCTTGAACATCGTTAATGCTAAAATAGATTGCGAGAAACAAACTGTCGGTGTTAGTTTTGGTGATGAGTCTCGTGAGTTTAATTTTTCTAAGTTTAGTAGAAAGCTTCATAAGAAAGAATTGCCTAGTAATGATGAAATAATTGTCTTGCTTCTATTGTCGTGCCTCCTACTGGTCCACTAGAACAATATTTGCTAGACCATGAGAATGATATGCATATGCCTGAAAGAAATAAAATAGATAAGATTTTCTTTGAACAATGTCCTCTGCTTAAACACAATTTGCCTATTGAAACTCTAGGAAGTCCTCCTCCACCTAAAGGTGATCCTGTGTTTGAATTAAAACAATTGTCGGACACTTTGAAATATGCTTATCTTGATGAGAAAAATATATATCCTGTTATTATTAGTGATAATCTTTCAGAACATGAAGAAGAAAGATTACTGAAGATTCTGAAGAAGCACTGAGCTGCTATTGGGTATACTCTTGATGATTTAAAGGGCATTAGTCCCACTCTCTGTCAGAACAAAATTAATATGGAACCTGATGCTAAACCCGTTGTTGATCACCAACGACGTTTAAATCCTAAGATGAAAGAAGTGGTAAGAACGGAAATACTGAAGCTTCTGAAAGCAGGTATAATCTATCCTATAGCTGATAGTAGATGGGTAAGTCCTGTTCATTCTATCCCTAAGAAGGGAGGTACTACTAGTGTTCCTAATGATAAGAATGAACTTATTTCGCAAAGAATTATCATTGGTTATAGAATGGTAACTGATTTTAGAAAATTAAATAAAGCAACTAGAAAAGATCATTACCCTCTGCCTTTTATTGATCAAATGCTAGAAAGATTGTCAAAGCACACACATTTTTGTTTCCTTGACGGATATTCTGTTTTTTCTCAAATACCTATTTTCACAACCTGATCAAGACAAAACCACCTTTACTTGTCCTTTTGGAACTTATGCTTATAGACTTATGCCTTTTGGTTTATGCAATGCACCTACTACCTTTCAAAGATGTATGACTGCTATATTCCCTGATTTTTGTGAGAAGATTGTTGAGGTTTTCATGGATAATTTTTTCGTTTATGGAACTTCTTTTGATGATTGCTTAAGCAACCTTGATCAAGTTTTGCAAAGATGCGAGCAAACTAATCTTGTCTTGAATTGGGAGAACTGCCACTTTATGCTTAATGAAGGTATTATCTTGGGACATAAAATTTCTGAACGAGGTATTGAGGTGGATGATACGTCTCTAACGTATCTATAATTTTTGATTGTTCCATGCTATATTATATTCTATTTTGGACATTATTGGGCTTTATTGTACACTTTTATATTATTTTTGGGACTAACCTATTAACCGGAGGCCCAACCCAGAATTGCTGTTTTTTGCCTATTTCAGAGTTTCACAGAAAAAGAATATCAAACGGAATGAAACCTTTGGGAACGTGATTTTTGGAACGAACGTGATCCGGAGGACTTGGACCCTACGTCAAGAAAGCAACCCGGAAGGCACGAGGTAGGGGGGCGTGCCCTCCACCCTCGTGGGGCCCATGTTGCTCCACCGACGTACTTCTTCCTCCTATATATACCTACGTACCCCCAAACTACCAGATACGGAGCCAAAAACCTAATTCCACCGCCACAACCTTCTGTACCCGTGAGATCCCATCTTGGGGCCTTTCCCGGAGCTCCACCGGAGGGGGCATCGATCACGGAGGGCTTCTACATCAACACCACAGCCTCTCTGATGATGTGTGAGTAGTTTACCTCAGACCTTCGGGTCCATAGTTATTAGCTAGATGGCTTCTTTTCTCCCTTTGGATCTCAATACAATGTTCTCCCCCTCTCTTGTGGAGATCTATTCGATGTAATCTTCCTTTGCGGTGTGTTTGTTGAGACCGACGAATTGTGGGTTTATGATCAGGTTTATCTATGAACAATATTTGAAACTTTTCTGAATTCTTTTGTGTATGATTGGTTATGTTTGCAAGTCTCTTCGAATTATCAGTTTGGTTTGGCCTACTAGATTGATCTTTCTTGCAATAGGAGAAGTGCTTAGCTTTGGGTTCAATCTTGCGGTGTCCTTTCATAGTGACAGTAGGGGGAGCAAGGCACGTATTGTATTGTTGCCATCGAGTATAACAAGATGGAGTTTATATCATACTGCATGAGTTTATCCCTCTACATCATGCCATCTTACTTAAAGCGTTACTCTGTTCTTTTGAACTTAATACTCTAGATGCATGCTGCATAGCGATCGATGTGTGGAGTAATAGTAGTAGATGCGGACAGGAGTCGATCTACTTGTCTCGGACGTGATGCCTATATACATGATCATACCTAGATATTCTCATAACTATGCTCAATTCTGTCAATTGCTCAACAGTAATTTGTTTACCCACCGTAATACTTATGCTCTCGAGAGAAGCCACTAATGAAACCTATGGCCCCCGGGTATATTTTCCATCATATTAATCTTCCAACACTTAGCTATTTTTATTGCCTTTTATTTTACTTTGCATCTTTATCATAAAAATACCAAAAATATTATCTTATCATATCTATCAGATCTCACTTTCGTAAGTGACCGTGAAGGGATTGACAACCCCTTTATTGTGTTGGTTGCGAGGATTTTATTTGTTTGTGTAGGTGCGAGGGACTCGTGCGTGGCCTCCTACTGGATTGATACCTTGGTTCTAAAAAACTGAGGGAAACACTTACGCTGCTTTACTGCATCACCCTTTCCTCTTCAAGGGAAAACCAACGCAGTGCTCAAGAGGTAGCAAGAAGGATTTATGGCGCCGTTGCCGGGGAGTCTACGCAAAAGTCAACATACCAAGTACCCATCACAAACCCTTATCTCCCGCATTACATTATTTGCCATTTGCCTCTCATTTTCCTCTCCCCCACTTCACCCTTGCCGTTTTATTCGCCTTCTTCCCGTATACCTTTTTGTTTGTGTTTCCTCGTGCCTTCTATTTGCTTGCATCTTTGCTTGCTAAAAATCTATTGATATGGACCCACTTAAAGTGTTCTACTTGGATCATCTTTGATCCTTACGCGCTCGTGCTGAAACTCCAACTAGCCTAGTTGATGGGAAATCTTTAGATGAGCATGCTCATTTTGTGCGTCACCGTTTGTTTGAAAAAGGGAAACTCTTATGGAATCAAATAAACAAATTGATGTGTTATGCTTGGAATCTTTGTGAAATTTGTGATATTACTTGTTGCTCTAAGAACCCTAAAAAACACCTTCCCTACCTATGTGAGTTTAATGAAAATAATATCTTATCTTCTTATGCAAAGGGTATTTATAGCTACTATGATATCGAACAAATTGAAGAATTTGTTGCTTTTAAGGGTTCTTTTGAAGTTGCTTCCTTGATTGAAAAGTATGATACTACTCTTTACAAATCTGAAAATCTTGACATACTTGAAATTACTATGAAAACTATGCTCATAATGTCTATGTCAAAGAATTTATTGAAAGAATGACCGTTGCTTCTAAAGAAAATAATGATATGCATGAGTCTTTAGATAATTATGATTCCGATGATTTGATTGAAATATCCCTTGATGAAAATGATGCTTGCTATTCTTGTGGCCATGATGCCAATATTTATGAAGATGAATTTGCTATAGTTCCTTATGTTAAACATGAGATCATTGCTATTGCACCCATACTTGATAGTTCCTTCGATGAAAAGCATGATTGCAATGATTTTACTATTAATTTTATTGATGTCAATTGTGCTAATAATATGCAAAACCCTAAGCTTGGGGATGCTAGTGTTCCTATGTCTACTACTTGTTGCAATCATCATGATTGGGGTGATTCTTCTTATGATCTTGAAAACTTATTTAAGCCCCATGATGAATATGAGATTGATAATATTGTTTGCAATAATATTGAAAGTGGGTTTGGAAGAGTGTCAACTTTAGGTCCCACATATTTGGAGAATCTTCAATCTTATGAAATTTTTGATTAAAGTGGGTTTGGAGAGGTCATGGCTTTAGTTATGTTAATCCCACTATTTTGGAAGAGTGTCAACTTTGCATGCATGTGGATCGTGTTAAAAATATTTTATGTGATAGCTATTTTGTTGAATTTTCTTATGATCCCACTTGTAATTATTATGAGAGAGGAAAATATGGTTGTACAAATTTGTATCTTACTAAATTACCTCTCGTCATGTTGAGATTGCTATCGTCACTTTCTTCTTCCTTGCATATGCTAGTTTTTGCTTCCCTTGCAAAAAAAATTACTTATAATATGCCTATGCATAGGAAGTATATTAGACTTAGATGTGTTTATCACGTGCTCTATGATGTTCTCTTTGTCCTTCAATTCTTGTCTTTCATGTGAGCATCATTGAAATCTCAATGCCTAGCTAGGGGCATTAAACGATAGCGCTTGTTGGGAGGCAACCCAATTTTATTTTTAGTTTTTTTGCTTTTTGCTTCTGTTTAGGAATAAATATTTAATCTAGACTCTGGTTAGATTTGTTTTTATGTTTTAATTAGTGTTTTTTCCAAGTTTAACCTATAGGATCTTCTTGGATGATAGTTATTTGATCTTGCTGAAAATTCCAAAAACTTTCTGTTCACTAAAATAATTGTTAAAAATCACCAGAACGTGATAAAATATTGATTCCAATTGCTTCTGATCAATAAACAAATTGTCTAGGTCCTCCTATTTTTCCTGAAATTTTGGAGTTCCATAAGTTTGCGTTAGTTACAGATTACTACATACTGTTTTGTTTTTGACAGATTCTATTTTTCGTGTGTTGTTTGCTTATTTCGATGAATCTATGGCTAATAAAATAGTTTATAAACCACAGAGAAGTTGGAATACAGTAGGTTTAACACCAATATAAATAAAGAATGAGTTCATTACAGTACCTTGAAGTGGTGTTTTGTTTTCTTTCGCTAACGGAGCTCACGAGATTTTTTGTTAAGTTTTGTGTTGTGAAGTTTTCAAGTTTTGGGTGAAAGATTTGATGGATTATGGAACAAGGAGTGACAAGAGCCTAATCTTGGGGATGCCCATGGCACCCCAAGATAATCTAAGGACACCGAAAAGCCAAAGCCTGGGGATGCCCCGGAAGGCATCCCCTCTTTCGTCTACTTCCATCGGTAACTTTACTTGGAGCTATATTTTTATTCACCACATGATATGTGTTTTGCTTGGAGCGTCTTGTATTATTTGAGTCTTTGTTTTTTTAGTTTACCACAATCATCCTTGCTGTACACACCTTTCGAGAGAGACACACATGATTCGGAAATTGTTAGAATACTCTATGTGCTTCACTTATATCTTTCGAGCTATATAGTTTTGCTCTAGTGCTTCACTTATATCTTTTAGAGCACGACGGTGGATTTGTTTTATAGAAACTATTGATCTCTCATGCTTCACTTATATTATTTTGAGAGTCTTAAAATAGCATGGCAATTTTCTTTAAATATAATATCATGAGAAATTTGATGCTTGATAATTGTTTTGAGATATAAAGGTGGTAATATCATAGTTGTCCTAGTTGAGTAATTGTGGAATTGAAAAATACATGTGTTGGAGTTTGTGATTCCCGTAGCATGCACGTATGGTGAACCGTTATGTAACGAAGTCGGAGCATGAGGTATTTATTTATTGTCATCCTTTGTGTGGCGGTCGGGATCGCGCGATGGTTAACTCCTACCAACCCTTCCCCTAGGAGCATGCGTAGTAGTACTTTGCTTCCAGGGCTAATAAATTTTTGCAATAAGTATAGGAGTTCTTTATGACTAATGTGAGTCATTGCCCTTTCTCACCTTGAGAGTTGGTGCAAACTTCACCAGTGCGTCCAAACCCCGTTATATGATATGCTCTATCACACATAAACCTCCTTATATCTTCCTCAAAACAGCCACCATACCTACCTATTATGGCATTTCCATAGCCATTCTGATATATATTGCCATGCAACTTTCCATCATTGTCATATTGCCTTGCATGATCATGTAGTTGACATTGTATTTGTGGCAAAGCCACCATTCATAATTCTTTCATACATGTCGCTCTTGATTCATTGCATATCCCAGTACACCGCCGGAGGCATTCACATAGAGTCGTATTTTGTTCTAAGTATTGAGTTGTAATTCATGAGTTGTAAGTAAATAAAAGTGTGATGATCATCATTATTAGAGCACTGTCCCAAGTGAGGAAAGGATGATGGAGACTATGATTCCCCCACAAGTCGGGATGAGACTCCGGACTAAATAAAAAAAGAGGCCATAAAAAGAGAAAATGTCGAAATAAAAAAGTGAGAGAAAAAGAGAGAAGGTACAATGTTACTATCCTTTTACCACACTTGTGCTTCAAAGTAGCACCGTGATCTTCATGATAGAGAGTCTCTCATTTTGTCGCTTTCATATACTAGTGGGAAATTTCATTATAGAACTTGGCTTGTATATTCCAATGATGGGCTTCCTCAAATGCCCGAGGTCTTTGTGAGCAAGCAAGTTGGATGCACACCCACTTAGTTTCTTTTGTTTGAGCTTTCATACACTTATAGCTCTAGTGCATCCGTTGCATGGCAATCCCTACTCCTTGCATTGACATCAATTGATGGGCATGTCCATAGCCCGTTGCTTAGCCTCGTTGATGTGAGACTTTCTCCTTTTTTTTGTCTTCCCACATAACCCCTACCATTATACCTTATTCCACCATAGTGCTATATCCATGGCTTGCGCTCATGTATTGCGTTAGAGTTGAAAAGGCTGAAGCGCGTTAAAAATTATGAACCAATTGCTTGGCTAAAACCGGGGTTGTACATGATATGAATATTTTGTGTGGGGAAGATGGAGCATAGCCAGACTATATGATTTTGTAGGGATAACTTGCTTTGGCTATGTTATTTTGATAAGACATAATTGCTTGGTTAGCATGCTTGAAGTATTATTGCTTTTATGTCAACATTAAACTTTTATCTTGAATCATATTAAATCTGAACATTCGTGCCACAATAAGAAGAATTACATTAAAATTATGCTAAGTAGCATTCCACATCAAAAATTCTGTTTTTATCATTTACCTACTCGAGGACGAGTAGGAATTAAGCTTGGGGATGCTTGATACGTCTCCAACGTATCTATAATTTTTTATTGTTCCATGCTATATTATATTCTGTTTTGTACATTATTGGGCTTTATTATACACTTTAATATTATTTTTGGGACTAACCTATTAACCGGAGGCCCGGCCCAGAATTGTTGTTTTTTTGCCTATCTCAGAGTTTCGCAGAAAAAGAATATCAAACGGAGTCCAAACGGAATGAAACCTTCGGGAATGTGATATTTGGATCAAACGTGATCCATAGGACTTGGACCCTACGTAAAGAAAGCAACCAGGAAGGCACGGGGTAGGGGGCGCGCCTACCCCCCTCGGCATGCCCTCCACCCTCGTGGGGCCTACGTTGCTCCACTGACGTACTTCTTCCTCCTATATATACCTACGTACCCCCAAACTACCAGATACGGAGCCAAAAACCTAATTCCACCTCCGCAACCTTCTGTACCCGTGAGATCCCATTTTGGGGCCTTTTCCGGAGCTCCGCCGGAGGGGGCATCGATCACGGAAGGCTTCTACATCAACACCATACCCTCTCTGATGATGTGTGAGTAGTTTACCTCAGACCTTCGGGTCCATAGTTATTAGCTAGATGGCTTCTTTTCTCGCTTTGGATCTCGATACAATGTTCTCCCCCTCTCTTGTGGAGATCTATTCGATGTAATCTTCTTTTGTTGTGTGTTTGTTGAGACCGATGAATTGTGGGTTTATGATCAAGTTTATTTATGAACAATATTTGAATCTTCTCTGAATTCTTTTATGTATGATTAGTTATCTTTGCAAGTCTCTTCGAATTATCAGTTTGGTTTGGCCTACTAGATTGATCTTTCTTGCAATGGGAGAAGTGCTTAGCTTTGGGTTCAAGGGAAAACCAACGCGGTGCTCAAGAGGTAGCAGTGGATAAAGCTAAAGTTAATGCAATTGAGAAAATGCCATGTCCTAAAGATATCAAAGGTATTCGTAGTTTCCTCGATCATGTTGGTTTCTATAGGAGGTTTATTAAAGACTTCTCTAAAATTTCTAGGCCTCTTACAAATATTTTACAAAAGGATGTTCCATTTGTTTTTGATGATGATTGTGTAGAAGCCTTTGAAACACTTAAGAAAGCCTTGATTTCTGCACCTATTGTTCAACCACCTGATTGGAACTTGCCTTTTGAAATTATGTGTGATGCTAGTGATTATGATGTTGGTGTTGTTCTAGGACAAAGTGTTGATAAGAAATTAAATGTTATCCATTATGCTAGTAAAACTCTAGACAGTGATCAATGCAACTATGCTACTACTGAAAAAGAATTCTTAGCAGTGGTGTTTCTTGTGATAAATTCAGATCTTACATTGTTGATTCTATAGTAATTGTTCGCACTGACCATGCTGCTATAAAATATCTTATGGAAAAGAAAGATGCTAAACCTAGACTCATTAGGTGGGTTCTCTTGCTACAGCAATTTGACTTACATATCACTGATAGAAAGGGAGCTGAGAACCCTGTGGCTGATAACTTGTCTAGGTTAGAGAATATTCTTGATGACCCATTGTCGGTGTCAAAACCGGCGGATCTCGGGTAGGGGGTCTCGAACTGTGCGTCTAAGGTCGATGGTAACAGGAGACAGGGGACACAATGTTTACCCAGGTGCGGGCCCTCTCTATGGAGGTAATTCCCTACTTCCTGCTTGATTGATCTTGATGAATATGAGTATTACAAGAGTTGATCTACCACGAGATCGTAATAGCTAAAACCCTAGAAGTCTAGCCTGTATGACTATATGTTCTCCTTCGGACTAAGCCCTCCGGTTTATATAGACACTAGAGGGGACTAGGGTTGTACAAAGTCGGTTACAGAGAAAAGAATCTTCATATTTGGTCGCTAAGCTTGCCTTCCACGCCAAGGAAAGTCCCATCCAGACAAGAGAGAGAGTCTTCGGCCTTGTATCTTCACAGCCCATTAGTCCGGCCCATGTCCAATAGGTCGGACGCCCGAGGACCCCTTAGTCCAGGACTCCCTCAGTAGCCCCTGAACTAGGCTTCAACGATGAGGTGCCGGCGCGCAGATTGTCTTCGGCATTGCAAGGCGGGTTCTCCTTTCCGACTACTCCAAAATAGTCTTCGGACGCAACGAACGTATCCGGATCTGCAACACAAATACCACACACAACCGCAGAGAGTATAATACTTCACGAGTCCAATCCGCTAACAACTTTTTGCAATGTGACATCACGTCTGCCCGGTCATTATTTCAAACCGTTTTCGTCTGCCGTCCCACGTTTCGAGACGCAATTTTTATTGGCACATCTTGTCGAAGCAGAGATAGTGTCCCCTTATTGCGGGATTCTCATCAATACGGGCGTGGGTAATGTAACCATGTCATTTGCACAACCCTTGGGAACAGGCGAGTTTTAAGGCGAGTGGGGAGGCGCTTGATATTTACTGCCTTTATAAGGGAATAAGGATTCCTTTCGTTCACCCATGCCTTCTCTCTTTCTCTGCCCTTCCATTCTTGAGCTCCAGCGCCCAAGTACTCATCTTTTCCGCCTCAAGAAAGCACTCAACCATGTCCGAATCTGGAGGGAAAGGCAAGTGGATGGCCTCCTCCATTAAGGCGAAGGACATCACCGAGCTTTCGGACGTCGGGTATCTGGCGAAAGAAATCGCCCATCGGCTTCCGGCCAAGGGGTAAGTCGTCCCCACCCCCGAAGCCCAATGAGAGGGTGGTGTTCATCCCCCATTTTGTCCGCGGGTTAGGGTTTCCTCTCCACCCTTTCGTTCGCGGACTTATGTTCTATTACGGGCTAGATTTTCATGATCTAGCCCCAAACTCCTTCCTCAACATCTCAGCATTTATTGTCGTGTGCGAGGCCTTCCTCCGCATTCCTCCCCACTTCGGACTATGGCTCAAGATCTTCAACGTGAAGCCAAAGGTGGTGGATGGCCAACACACGGATTGCGGAGGTGCCATGGTGAGCAAGATGCCCAATGTCACATGGCCCAAAGGTACGTTTGTGGAGACCGTCAAGGAGTGGCAGAAACTGTGGTTCTATATCACAGAGCCTCGTGATGCCACTTGGGCCGCAGCTCCCGAATTCAAGTCCGAAGCTCCAATGCAGCTCACCTCCTGGATAGAGAAGGGCCCAAATTGGTCTTCGTCGAACGAACTAATAGCGTTGCAAACATGCATCCAAAGCATGGTGCATAAAAACATCAAGCTCGTCAACGTGATCCAGGTGATGCTAGTTCACCGAATCCTTCCATGCCAGAGCCGAACCTGCCCTTTATGGGAATTCGATCCGGAGAAGCACAAGACCCTGGAAAGGCTCTTCGGAACCACTCACGAAGATGTCTGGAAGTTGTTATTTAAGGGCAATGAGACGCCGCTGGACATAGACTCGGACCGCGGGCACGATCTTGCCCATCCTGCCAGTGCAGTAAGTCTTTCACATCTCAAGGTGCATCCTCTACTTGCTTTTTCAAGGAAGATATCTAAACTTCACTATTTATTTTTCAGGGCTGGACTAAGAAGGCGGAGCGGATTTGGTGTCCGGCTCCGCTGCCCAAGGAACCAGTCATCCCGCTCCTGGCGAAGATGCTGGTCCCGGCGCCCTATCAGGCACCAGAGAAAAAGGCCAAGAAGAAGGCCAAGGGGTCCGGAGTGGCCCCCGCCATAAGGGAGCTTCGGGCGTGTCGTCCGAAGACAAGACTCACTCCTCTGCCACCGAAGACGGCGAGGAGGAGGAGGAAGAAAGCAACTCTCCCCCTGATGGGGGAAGGAAGAAGAGGGCAGCCTCCACAAATCTAGAGGCAGAGGCGCCCAAGAGGGGGAAGGGGCCCCTCGCGGATAACTCCGCGTGGGACGTCGACAGCAGCCCAGAGCGACGCCCCCGAAGCAAGCCCCTGGCTGCATCGTAAGTACTAAAAAAACCCGTATACGTCCATGTATCTGTCCTTTCCACTTCATGTTATCAACATGTTAGATTATGCTATTGCAGTCCGGCCCATGACAGCTCCCTGCGATCCTCATCAGGAGGTTCGCTGGATTCAAAAGCGATGGCCAGCGAGTCATCGCCGGCTGCTCACTCTCCCACGGCCAAGGGCGACGATGAGGTGCTGTCCCAAAGGACCTTCCCAGGACAAGGAGAGGTTCAGGAGGCCGTTAGGGTGGCACCAGAGGGTGACCCTCCGGCCGCCAGACACCTGGGAGAGAAGACCCCCATGGAGACTAGCGATGGGGGCCATGTTCAGTTCGGCCCCCAGCCAAATACGTTTCTGGAGTCCTATACGACTCTGGAATCCGGCGAGTAGCCTCCTTCGAGAGAAGGAGGTGTGCCTATCCTGCCGGTGACCTCTGTCCAACTAGAGGTACTGGATAATCTGCTGGAAGCGCTATGAGGCGCTTCCATTGTGGATGAACACCGTATCCTTATGGGTACGGTGATTGAGAGGGTTCAGTCCGTTAAGAGCGGACTGACCGAAGCCTGCAGCAGCCTGCTGACAGTCTTTGAGGTAAGGGACACAAAAAGAGAAAGCCCTAGTGTAGACGGTAGCCCCTGAGACACTGTCCGGTGTTCGGAAAGAAAAGCCGGACAGAGGATCAAGTAATTTTCGCAGGAAACTAACTAAACATGTCTTATATGAATAAGCAGGCGTCGTTGCTGGCCACGACCTCTCATGCTGCTGAGGTCTCCGGACTAAAGCAGAGTCTAGAGCGGGCCGAAGAAGAGCTCGACCTTGTAAGAAGGCAGCTGGAGGACAAGCAAGGTATGTTGTGACTTGCTGTATATTCGGAAAGAATGAATGATGTGTATTGACTGTAGTGCCATAATGTTTGTAGGAGCGGCGACCGAGGTCGAGGTCCTTAAAAAGGCCCTGGCCGAGGCTGAGGAGAAAACTGCCAAGGAACGAGCCGCCCGTGAGAAGCACGAGGCCAGCCTTGATGAGGTCCAGCAAGAGCTCCAGGATGCTGTGAAAAAATGTGAAACCTTGGAGCGCGATGTTTCAGCTCAAAAGACCGAACTCGCCAAGGCTCGCCAAAGCGCAGAAGAGGCCCGGGTTGAAGCCCAGGGCGCCCTCCAGGAGATCCAGGAAGCCAAGAAAATCGCGGCGGGTAAGGCGTTTAGTATGCAAAGCAAGTATGTGAAGAAGAAGTATTTCTTACTAACCCGGATTTGGAGTTCTCCAGGGGCGTTAGCAGATCTGCCGCGCAGTGTTCCTGATGCTGCGGAATTCTTCCTAGCCGGGGAAGGGAGCTCAATGCAGAAGCTGTTCTAGTCGCAATACCTTGCGCCCGAACATCCGGTGCCCTTTAGCGATCAGCTAAAACAGTTGGTCGTGCTGCATAGGGTGGCCGAACTGGCCATGAAGAATTTAATAATTCGGTTGTGGCCTGTCGAAGCTATACCTAGCAGCTACTTCGGTCTCGTGAAGCGGCTAGTGAATGTCTGCCCTCGGTTGGACATCGTCAAGCGGTCGGTCTGCATCGAGGGCACGTGCATGGCCTTCGCCCGCGTCAAGGTGTGGTGGGCAAAGATGGACGTCGTCAAGCTTGTGACCAAGGGACCGCCTGAGGGAAAGGAGCACCGCACGCCCGAGCTGTATTTTGAAGATGTCCTGGAGGGGTCTCTTATTGTGGTGACGCAATGTGTGCAAGACATTATTTTCGAATGAATACATTCATGTTGTCTCTGCCTTGTATGATGAAACAAAGTCGTTTATGTAATATAATGTTTGTTAAAAAAATTACCTCCTGTGCGGCCGTGTTTTGTGAAATCTAATAGTTGGCCAGTCGTCGGCTTCTGCACCCACGTAGGTAGTACGGGGGTGTTCGGGATGTAATCTAAACAATCTTGATCCAATTGTTTGGTCCTTGAAGGAGGTGTTTAGCGCAACGAACTAGGCAATCGGACTATGCGGCTTTAGCACCCTCACTTAGCCATAGGAGTTTGACAATAAAAATATAGGCGCAACCCCTAGTATCCGAACTAGGATGCTGTAAACACCTGGTCGGGTAAGTGCCGATCCCTCACGTAATGCAGAAAAAATCTCTAAAGGTTTGAGACCTCCGAAGAGCTGATCGGCTCTCGCCGCATCATGGCAGTCAGTTTTCGGCTTTCTCTACTGAGGTGCTCATCTGGGTAAACAAGGGCACAATCGCAGTAGTTCTCCCTTTACTACCTTAGCCGATATAACGGAACGTAAGGTTGCAAGCACAGGAGCAGTGCAACCCAACTATTGACCAAAGACATGATTCGGAGCCAATGCATATAGTGCTAAATTTGGGGTGCCGAACTATACTGTAAAAAGTGTTCGGACTTTGTTGCCATATTGCGGGGCGCTATGAAGCCCCTGGCAAATTGAAACGTACCAAAGTGTACGGGTGCTATCTGATAAGGTTATCAAAAGAAAAGGAAATCAGGAAAGAAGAAAGGGTAGTAAGCTAGGGCCGCAGAATTTGGGCCGCAAACTGTTTCCATTATAATTTGATTAATACGTCAAAGCGCATTCATACAAATAGGGCAATAAGCAACAGGCTATTTAACATGCCACAACCAAGGGAGAGCTGCGTGTGCGTCCTGAAAACAGGTAGAGTGATCGTTAAAGAGACCACCTAGAAATTCCCCTATACGTTTGTGCTTCTTGCCGTCTTGGTGCATTGATCCTTCGGAAGGACCGGTGATCAGGCTGTCAGGGAAGGCCTATGGAGAAGAAACCTGAAAAGGAGAAAAAAGGAAACAATGAAAGTATGTGTGTTCGGGGGCGGTCGAGCCGTATTGTGGATCACAAACTAGTTATGCCTCCATCTATGCCCATGGTATTTTGACTGCGTAGTTATGTACGCGCGGTACGAATGTTGCCACTTGGTCGAGATTGGGACGGAGGCCAAATTGCTAGTTGAGCTCTTGACGAGCTGGGTTGTCCTGCTGCAGAATAGTCCGGACTCTCTTGATAGTGTCCGGGAGCTCGGCCGCCGAATTAAGGTTTTGCTTGAAAAGGTTGCTCCGTACTTCTGCTGCTAAGGCAGTGGTGTGCTCCTCGGTGTGGAGGGAGCGTTCCGTGTTTCCATTAACTGTTATGACGCCGCGTGGTCCGGGCATCTTGAGCTTGAGATAAGCATAGTGTGGTACCGCGTTGCTACCTCTTGAGCACTGCGTTGGTTTTCCCTTGAAGAGGAAAGGGTGATGCAGCAAAGTAGCGTAAGTATTTCCCTCAGTTTTTGAAAACCAAGGTATCAATCCAGTAGGAGACCACGCATGAGTCCCTCGCACCTACACAAACAAATAAAAACCTCGCAACCAAAGCAATAAAGGGGTTGCCAATCCCTTCACGGTCACTTACGAAAGTGAGATCTGACAGATATGATAAGACAATATTTTTGGTATTTTTATGATAAAGACTAAAAGTAAAGAAAGCAAAATAAACGGCGCCAAAAATAGCTTGTTGACAGGAGATTAATATGATGGAAAATAGACCCGAGGGCCATAGGTTTCACTAGTGGATTCTCTCGAGAGCATAAGTATTACGGTGGGTGAACAAATTACTGTTGAGCAATTGATAGAATTGAGCATAGTTATGAGAACATCTAGGTATGATCATGTATATAGGCATCACGTCCGCGACAAGTAGACCGACTCCTGCCTGCATCTACTACTATTACTCCACACATCGACCGCTATCCAGCATGCATCTAGAGTATTAAGTTCAAAAGAACAGAGTAACGCTTTAAGTAAGATGACATTATGTAGAGGCATAAACTCATGCAATATGATATAAACACCATCTTGTTATCCTCGATGGCAACAATACAATATGTGCCTTGCTGCCCCTGCGGTCACTGGGAAAGGACACTGCAAGATTGAACCCAAAGCTAAGCACTTCTCCCACTGCAAAGATAACCAATCATACATAAAAGAATTCAGAGAAGATTCAAATATTGTTCATAGATAAACTTGGTCATAAACCCACAATTCATCGGTCTCAACAAACACACTGCAAAAGAAGATTACATCGAATAGATCTCCACGAGAATCATGGAGAACTTTGTATTGAGATCCAAAAAGAGAGAAGAAGCCATCTAGCTAATAACTATGGACCCGAAGGTCTGAGGTAAACTACTCACACATCATCGGAGAGGCTATGGTGTTGATGTAGAAGCCCTCCGTGATCAATGCCCCCTCCGGCAGGACACCAGAAAAGGCCCCAAGATGGGATCTCACGGGTACAGAAGGTTGCGGCGGTGGAATTAGGTTTTCGTGGATGCTTCAGTTGGTTTGGGGGTACGTAGGTATATATAGGAGGAAGAAGTACGTCGGTGGAGCAACATGGGCCCCACGAAGGTGGAGGGCGCGCCTAGGGGGGTAGGCGTGCCCCCCTACCTTGTGCCCTCCTGGTTGCTTTCTTGACGTAAGGTCCAAGTCCTATGGATCACGTTTGTTCCGAAAATCACATTCCCGAAGGTTTCATTCCGTTTGGACTCTGTTTGATATTCTTTTTCTATGACACTCTGAAATAGGCAAAAAAACAGCAATTTGGGCTGGGCCTCCGGTTAATAGGTTAGTCCCAAAAATAATACAAAAGTGTATACCAGAGCCCATTAATCATCCAAAACAGAATATAATATAACATGAAGCAATAAAAAATTATAGATACGTTGGAGACGTATCACGCGTTGAATCGAGCAAATGCGGTTCGTCGAAGCAGTGCATGATAGCCCCTGTGAAAGGGGACGATATCGAAGATTAACTCTTCGCTTCAGAAGTTGTTCGGAGATCCGAAGACAACCTCTAATGTGATTGAGCCCGTACAGCGGGCCTCTACACCTGGTATGACTCCTTTGAAGGTAGTCTTTCTGGGCTTGATCCGCGATGGATTAATGCCCATTTTGCACACTGTATCCTGATAGAGCAGGTTCAGACTGCTGCCCTCATCCATGAGGACTCTCATGAGACGGAACCCATCAATGATTGGGTCGAGGGCCAGTGTGGCTAAACCGCCATGATGGATACTGGTCGGATGATCCTGACGATCGAAGGTGATCGGGCATGACGACCATGGATTGAATTTTGGGGAGACTGGCTCTATCGCATAGACGTCCCTGAGCACGCGCTTGCGCTCCCCTCTTGGGGATGTGGGTAGTGTATATCATGTTTACCGTTTTGACCTGAGGGGGGAACTTCTTATGTCCCCCTGTGTCCGGTGGTCGGGGCTCCTCTTCATCGTCCTCGCTTTGCGACCCCATCTCCTTGTTCTCGGCATTTAACTTGCCAGCCTGTTTAAAAACCCAACAATCTCTGTTGGTATGATTGGCTGGTTTGTCTGGGGTGCCATGGATCTGGCACGGACGATCGAGTATGCGGTCCAAGGTGGATGGTCCCAGGTTGTTTCTTTTATATGGCTTCTTCCGTTGAGTGGACTTGGAGCCACTGAATCCAGCGTTGACTGTCGTGTCATCGGTATTGTCACCATTGCTTCGAAGTTTGCCTCAGGCACGATAAAATCCTCGTTGCTAAGGCTCACCTCATCCTCGGAGAGTGGAAGATAATTATTGTCCTCCGAGTCGTTGTTTATGGCCTGTTCGTCAGGGCTAACTTGTCCGTTTTCCCGTTCCTCCTGCTCAGAAGTTATCTCAACGGGATCTTCATTATCTTCGGCATCGTCCGGAGTATTGTTTGCTCCCGTGCCAGTATTGTTGTCTTTTCCACGACGTGACTTAGAGCGGCGCCGCTGGCGCCGGTGTTTTTGCTGTATCATAGGAGGTTCATCCTCAACTAGATCTTGTTTGTCATCGTCGTTAGTTCTTTTAGGTGTATCCACCATGTACACATCGTAAGAAGAGGTGGTTGTCCAGCGTCCGGTAAACGGCGGGTTCTGGCCCCGCTCCTCATCGGCATCGTCGTCCATACCATCGATGTCTTCGGAGCCGTAATCGAGCATGTCGACAGTGGCTATGAAGTGGGCGGTGCGTGGGAAGCGAAGTTCTCCGTCATCAGCCTCCAGTTTGAACCGGATATAATTCGGCTGTGAGCCCCCCGCTAAGGATAGTGCTTTTAACAAGTTTAACACGTCGCCCAAAGGCGAGTGCCAAAAAATGTCCGCGGAGCTGAATTCGATGATCAAAGATTGATCGAGCTCGACGCACGTGGACGCACATGGTTCAGAACCTGTAGCCGGAAACGAGTCCGAGGCTCCGGTGACACAGATTCCACTCGAGGTTGGGTCTGTGTGCGACTCTAACGCCGCTGGGACTGCGGCATCTGTGGCGGGGTTGAGCTTCCCGTCTTCGGATGGCGCGATATGCTCCGGATCTAAGGCCAGAGCAATTACAGGTGCTATCTCCTGGGTATGGTCACATGACAGATTTAAGTCAAGTTCATCGTGGTGACGGGGAGCGGCAGCCGTGGTCTTGAATCCGTTGAAGATCAAGCCTTCGTGGATATCCGCGACATAGTTCAAGCTCCCGAATCTTACCTGACGGCCAAGGGCGTAGCTACCGATCTTCTCCAGATGGCCAAGCGAATTGGCCCGCAGTGTGAAGCCTCCGAACGCAAAGATCTATATGGGGAGGAAGACTTCTCCTTGGACAGCATTGTTGTAGATGATTGAAGGGGCCATCAAACCTTTTGAGGACGGCACAGTGGAACTCTCAATGAAAGCACCAATGTCGGTGTCAAAACCGGCGGATCTCGGGTAGGGGGTCCCGAACTATGCGTCTAAGGTCGATGGTAACAGGAGACAGGGGACACAATGTTTACCCACGTTCAGGCCCTCTCTATGGAGGTAATACCCTACTTCCTCCTTGATTGATCTTGATGAATAGGAGTATTACAAGAGTTGATCTACCACGAGATCGTAATGGCTAAAACCCTAGAAGTCTAGCATGTATGACTATATGTTCTCCTTCGGACTAAGCCCTCCGGTTTATATAGACACTAGAGGGGACTAGGGTTTTACAAAGTTGGTTACAGAGAAAAGAATCTTCATATTTGGTCGCCAAGCTTGCCTTCCACGCCAAGGAGAGTCCCATCCGGACAGGAGAGAGAGTATTCGGCCTTGTATCTTCACAGCCCATTAGTCCGGCCCATGTCCAATAGGCCGGATGCCCGAGGACCCCTTAGTCCAGGACTCCCTCACCCACAACCTATTAATGATAGTTTTCCTGATGAGCAATTAGCTGCAATAAACGTTTCTCATAACACTCCTTGGTATGCTGACTACGCTAATTACATTGTTGCTAAATATATACCACCTAGCTTCACATACCAACAAAAGAAAAAATTCTTCTATGATTTAAGACATTACTTTTGGGATGACCCACGTCTTTATAAAGAAGGAGTAGATGGTATTATTAGACGTTGTGTACCTGAGCATGAACAGGGACAAATCCTACGAAAACGTCACTCCGAAGCTTATGGAGGGCATCATGAAGGAGATAGAACTGCTCATAAGGTATTGCAATATGGATTTTATTGGCCTACTCTCTTCAAGGATGCCCGTAAGTTTGTTTTATCTTGTGATGAATGTCAAAGAATTGGTAATATCGGTAAGTGTCAGGAAATGTCTATGAATTATTCACTTGCTGTTGAACCATTTGATGTTTGGGGTTTTCATTATATGGGACCTTTTCCTTCCTCTAATGGGTATACACATATTTTGGTTGTTGTTGATTATGTTACTAAGTGGGTAGAAGCTATTCCAACTAGTAGCGCTGGTCACAACACCTCTATTAAAATGCTTAAGGAAGTTATTTTCCCAAGGTTTGGAGTCCCTAGATATTTAATGACTGATGGTGGTTCACATTTTATTCATGGTGCCTTCCGTAAAATGCTTGCTAAGTATGATGTTAACCAAAGAATTGCATCACCTTATCATCCTCGGTCTAGTGGTCAAGTTGAGCTTAGCAATAGAGAAATAAAGTTAATTTTACAAAAGACTATCAATAGGTCCAGAAAGAATTGGTCTAAGAAATTAGATGATGCACTTTGGGCCTATAGAACAGCATATAAAAATCCTACGGGTATGTCTCAAGCTTGTCATTTTGCCTCTTGAGTTAGAACATAAAGCATATTGGGCAATTAAAGAACTCAACTATGATTTCAAACTTGCCGGTGAAAAGAGGTTATTTGATATTAGCTCATTAGATGAATGGAGAACCCAAGCTTATGAAAATGCCAAGTTATTTAAAGAAAAAGTTAAAAGATGGCATGATAAAAGAATCCAAAAGCGTGAGTTCAAAGTTGGAGAATATGTTCTTTTGTACAACTCCCGTTTCAGATTCTTTGCAGGAAAACTTCTCTCCAAATGGGAAGGACCCTATGTTATTGAGGAGGTTTATCGGTCTTGAGCCATCAAAATAAATAATGCCGAAGGTACTAACCCGACGGTTGTCAACAGGCAAAGAATAAAACATTATATCTCAGGTACGCCCATTAATTTTGAAAGCAATATTATCCAAACAATGACACTGGAAGAACACATAAAGGAAACCTTCTAGAACACTCTAGAATCGTGAAAAAAGAGGAGGTACGTGATACGGTAAGTAAACGAACTCCAAAAAATCCGCAAAAATATTTTTTTGTCAGTCTTGGATTATTTAAAAAATTAGGAAAAAAAGAAACTACCAGGAAGGCACCCTTGGTGGGCACATGACACCATGCCAGGCGCGCCCAGGTGGGTTGTGCCCACCTCGGGTACCTTCCGGAGTCCGTTTCTCTTCCGTTTGCTTGTTTCCCAAGATAAAAAAATCTTTATATACCCCCCGAACCTATTAACCACTGTATCAAGG
Source organism: Aegilops umbellulata (assembly GCA_032464435.1). NCBI lineage: Eukaryota > Viridiplantae > Streptophyta > Magnoliopsida > Poales > Poaceae > Aegilops > Aegilops umbellulata. Next base: position 148,614,096 of record CP136058.1, on the reverse strand, counting down.
AGAAATCTTTTGTTTTGTTTTCTTGTTGTTTTTTGTCAGATCTGTTAAGCCAGGCATCATGTCTTCTCCCTCCTCCAACAATGTAGAAGGAGATGCTTGGTTGATGAAGATCAGTTTGGAGAGAGAAGAGCCCGGCGGATCCCTCGAAGGGGGCAAGAGCAAGGAGGCCACTAGAGATCAAGCACTGGTGATCGAGCAAGCCCTGCCCGCCGAGGATAAAGAAGAAGATACCCTTAAATGATCATCTTACCCCGCACTGAGATTGAAGCCTTTCGGATCATTGAAATGGTTTGTGTGCAAAATAAATATCTTACTTGTGAAAATATTCTGTTGCAAGAGCACATCACCTTCCTATGGAGCGTCATCCGTAGATTGGAGTAGCTTCTGAGCAATAAGGATAAGATTGCTACTACTTCATAACCACCACTTCCTTCTTCATCACCAAAGGAAACTTGAGTATCGGGTATGGACACTACCCTTGGCTTGTGCCAAGCTTGGGGGAGGTGCCCCGGTATCGTATCACCTCCACAATCTTTTGCCTTTAAGTATCTTCGTTCGATCCATAGTTATCTTTTGCTTTAGATGAATAAAAGTTTAGTTCGATCCTTTCTTTTCAAGAGTTTGCTTAGTGATCTATCCACGTAATCGTGTGCGAGACATATAATAAAGTTTAGTTTGAGTTTTGTTTTCTTTACTTTCATGTACAATAAAAAGAAAGGAAATAGATGAAAAAGATCATATGCTAATCTTGTGGTAAGTAATGACATCACATAAGGAAGAGTATAAGTAGAGAATTTTATTGGAGATTTACAAACATAGCATTGGTCAATGATGCAATTCATGAAAGAATTAATAAGGGAAGAGAATATTCACATGAAAATACACTATCTTGGACATCTTTTATGATTGTGAGCCCCCATCAAAATATTATATGCCAAAATTGTTGATGTTAGACAAGGAAGACAACGTAATGATTTATGTTTGTTCATATTCACAAAGAAGTTATATTGTCATAGAACCTTTAACATGTTGTTCTTTCCCCTATCTTTGCTAGCGAAAAATTCTGCACTAAGTAGAGATACTACTTGTGCATCCAAAACCCTTAAACCCAAATCTTGTTTTGAGAGTCCACCATACCTATCTATGGATTGAGTAAGATCCTTCAAGTAAGTTTTCATCGGTGCAATAAGGCAACAAAAATTGCTTCTAAAGTGTTAGATCATTTAGTGTAAGAGAAAATTGAGTGTTGTAATGGCAAAGAATAAAAATGACATACTACATAATAAAGGTTGCTATCATAAGGGGCAATATAACGTGACGTTCTTTTGCACTAAGAGATCGAGCATGCAAACAAAAAGTGCATGGCAACCTCTGCTTCCCTCTGCGAATGGCCTATCTTTTACTTTCATGTATTTAATTTTATGTAAGAGTCAAAGTTTTTCTCTCTATTTCTTTTTATTTTCTCTTTTGGCAAGCATCATGTAGTGAGGAAAGATCTAGGCACATATATCCAGTTGGATATGGGTGGCATGAGTTATTATTGTTGACATCACCCTTCAGGTGAATACGTTGGGAGGTGAAACTGTAAGCCCCTATCTTTCCATGTGTCTGGTTGAAACGTTTTGCTCATGTGTATGCGGTGAGTGTTAGCAATCATAGAAGACTATATGATGGTTGAGTATGTGGACTTGCCAAAAAGGCTCCGATATGTGACCCTTCCTGAAAAGACGATGAATTGTAGTTGCAAAGTTGACTGAGAACATAGTTTGTTGGTTTACAATAGAGTTTATGCTTTATACTTCAATGTTGTGATGAATTGTTACTTGCTCATGAGAACTTATATGATAAAAGTTATATAACAGAAGTTATATGATAGAAGTTATGTGATAAAGTTTGTTGTTGTTATAATAATATGCATGATGCTTCTATGTCCGTATTTTGTTTTTACCGACACCTCTCTATCTCTAAGCATGTGGACATGTTTTTCGCTTTCTGTTTTCGCTTGAGGATAAGCAAGGTCTAAGCTTGGGGTAGTTGATACGTCCATTTTGCATCATGTTTTCCTACTGTTATTTATAATGTTTTTATGCATAATAATGCTTTATGGAGTAATTCTAATGACTTGACTCTCATAATATGCCCTCTGATGGAGCGATTCCATCGGGGGAACTTCCCTCCCGGAGGGGGAATCATCATCATCGTCATCACAAACAACTCTCCCATCTTTGGGAGGGCAATCTCCATCAACATCTTCAACAACACGATCTCCTCTCAAACCCTACTTCATCTCTTGTGTTCAATCTTTGTACTAGAACTATAGATTGGTACTTGTGGGTGACTAGTAGTGTTGATTACATCTTGTAGTTGATTACTATATGGTTTATTTGGTGGAAGATTATATGTTCAAATCTATTATGTTATCTAATAGACCTCTGCTCTTGAGCATGATTATCATTTGTGAGTAGTTACTTTTGTTCTTGAGGTCACGAGAGAAATCTTGTTGCAAGTAATCATGTGAACTTGATATGTGTTCGACATTTTGATGGTATGTATGTTGTGATTCCCTTAGTGGTGTCATGTGAACGTCGACTACATGACACTTCACCATATTTGTGCCTAAGGGAATGCATTGTGGAGTAGTTATTAGATGATGGGTTGCGAGAGTGACAGAAGCTTAAACCCTAGTTTATGTGATATTCTGTAAGGGACTGATTTGTATCCAAAAGTTTAATGCTATGGTTAGAATTTATTCTTAATACTCTTCTCGTAGTTGCGAATGCTTGCGAGGGGGTTAATCATAAGTAGAAGGTTTGTTCAAGTAAAAATATCACCTAAGCACTGGTTCACCCACATATCAAATTATCAAAGTAGCGAATACAAATCAAACAAACATGATGAAAGTGACTAGATGAAATTCCCGTGCACCCTCAAGAACGCTTTGCTTATCATAAGAGACCATTTTGGCTTGTCCTTTGCCTCAAGAGAATTGGGCTACCTTGCTGCACTTTTGTTACCATTACCGTTACTTGCTTGTTACAAATTATCTTGCTATCAAACTACTCGTTACTTATAATTCAGTGCTTGCAGAGAATACCTTGCTAAAAAACACTTGTCATTTCCATCTGCTCCTTGTTGGGTTTGACACTCTTACTTATCGAAAGGACAACGATTGATCCTATATACTTGTGGGTCATCACATATAACCATGACAATTGCTTAGCCGTGTGTGGCGTCCCCCCTCCACCGTTTACACCCTCGGTCATATTTTCATAGTGCTTAGGCAAAGCCCTGCGAAGATAGCTTCACAATCACCATCACCACGTCGTCGTGCTGCCGGAACTCATCCACTACTTCGTCGTCTTGTTGGATCAAGAAGGTGAGGACGTCACCGAGCTGAACATGTGTTGAACGCGGAGGTGCCTTACGTTCTGTACTCGATCGGTTGGAGCGTGGAGAAGTTCACCTACATCAACCGTGTTAACAAACGCTTCCGCTTATGGTCCACGAGGGTACGTAGACACACTCTCCCCCTCGTTACTATGCATCTCCATGGATGGATCTTGCGTGTGCGTAGAAAATTTTTGTTTTTCATGCAACATTTCCCAACATCATCCACTTCTCCTTAGGGAGATCAACATGAGTAGCAAATGATTCACAGAAATAGGCTACTATCTTAGAGTCAAGTCCATATTTAGTGCTAAACTTGTGAAAAGCATCGGTATTCATAAAAGATTCAACACAATCAAACTCAAGCTTAATACTTGACTCTTTAGGTTCGTCGAGTTCCCATTCTTCAGAGTTGCGTTTAATTATTTATCAAAGATCACACCTGAATTCAATAGTCTTCTTCATAAAAGAATGAGTACAAGAAGTATCGAGCATGGATTGAACATATAATGTAGCGACCCGACCTCAGATGGTCAAGTCTCTGTGCTCCGGTGTCATCCCTGGATCAGTAATGCTGACACCACACAGTACTTCGAAGGATTTATAACAGAGTAGCAATCACACACTTATTACATCGGTGTCTCAAAGAGAACTTATTACAATAAATATGGCTTAAGGCCATCTAATAATGATAACAGCGGAAGACTTGGAAGATAAGTGAGTCCATCAAATCCAACGGCATCACTGAGTATAGAACCACGACCTAAAAGCACCTTGCTCGTCGTCTGAAAAGTCTGCAACATGAAAGTTGCAGCCCGAAACGGGTCAGCACATGGAATATGCTGGCAAAGTAACACATAGAGAGTAATGAATAATAAGCCTATACTACATGCATATATGGCTGGTGGAAAGGCTCTATGGTTAAAGTTTTGCGTAAAGCCAATTTTTCCCTACTGCAAAGGAATAGATTTTATTTAACTATCATGGTGGTTGAAACATCGAGAATGGTTGACAGCATTCCAATCCCAATTAAGTGAACAATTAAAACCCAACAATATTAATTAGAAGTAACATGATGAGATTCAAATGATATTCAAGTACTAGATACTCAAGACGTCCATAACCGGGGACACGGCTAATCATGATCAGGTTGTACACTCTGCAGAGGTTTGCGCACTTTTCCCCACAAGACTCGATCGCCTCCGTTTGGTTTCTCGCACTACATGGTGTTTGAGAAACGGATGACCGAGACATAGTCTTTCAGAAGCGCTAGCACCTTACGTTGGATAGACCGGTACACCTACTTTCCCCTACATCTGCTAGTCTACCCTGTAAGAGTTCGCACGACTTAGTCAACTATGCCAGAGCCCATAATGGCTTGTGGTTGCACACGGAAGTTACTAGTATGAATGATCTTATGATCCCTTTGAGCCTGGGTGGCGGTCCAAAAGAAAAACAGGCAAGTCCTGATAGAAAGTAGGTGCCTCAATCCACCCAGATGTGTGTTTAAGTTGCCACCTTAGATAAACCATTAATTAACAATACTCACATCTGTCATGGATATCACTCACCCAATCCACGTCTACTAGCATAGCATGGCATAAATAGCAAACGTAGAAGTAACTCCCAAAGGTTTCATAGGTAAAACAGGTAATAGGTACTACCTCAACTACTTCCCATCCCACAATTTAATTAGATCCTAATCATGCAAAGTTTGAGGATTGATCTAATACAATAAAAACTGGGCAATGCGAAGGTATGATCAAAGTGTTACTTGCCTTGCTGAGGATCTGCGAAACCTAGAGCTTCGAAATAACAGGCGGCGCACTCCGGGTGATCTATCGTAGACAAACAACAAGCATACAATAAGTACTCATCTAATGCACAGGTAAAACTCGAACAGAAGATCGAACCAGAAAGTTTAACTTAAGAACTCCGGTTGCAAAAAGAAAACGAACCGAACAAAGCAACGGAAAACAAATTGCGGAAGAGAACAACTCAGTTCTAGCAATTTGAAACTAGGTCAAGTTTTACAGTAGCAAAAACTTGTGTAAGTTGATTAGTCGGAACGGCAGTTTCGAAACGAAACTCCAGGTGCTTGAATCACCTGATTCCGATAAACGAGCGAGAAGATAAACTAGAAAGAAGATCGGATCTGAAATCGCGATCAAAAAAAAATCGCGGAATAAATCCGACGAAAAAGAAAAACGACGAACGATTAATCGAACGGACGTTCGTTAACCGAGACTAACCGGTGATCACGTTCGTTAAGACGAACGGTCCGGCGAACGCTCGCTAAACAATTAAACTGAAAAAAAACCGATCTAGGGTTTCGGAAAAAAACCAAAACATCGAAAAAAATAAACCGGAACAGTTTTTTAAAAAAACCGAACCGGGGAAGGGGTGGCGCGGCGCGGGGCTACCTTGTCGACGGGAGGCTCCGGCGGGGCGGCGGGGCAGCGGGGCAACGGCGCGGCGCGGGGGCGGCGGTGGCGGCGGCTTGCGGCGCTGGCTGCTGCTGCGGGCGGCGGCGCGGTGTGGGGAGGAGAGGGGAGGGGCTGGTATATAAATAGGGGGGTTGACTTGGGGGAGGGGGAAAGCAAAGGTGGTGGCGGCGGCGGAGTCCGATCCGGACTCTGCGGGCGGTGGCGGCGCTGCGCGAGGCGGGCGGGGCGGCTGGGCCGATCGGGCCTTTGGCCCAGGCGGGGCGCTGCGCATTTTTTTTAAAAAAAATATGCGCGCAGAAAAATAAATAAAAGAAAAACTAAACGAGCTCCAAAAATTCCGAAGTTAATTTTTCCCGACTCCTAAAAATGAGTCGAACAAAATGTACTTTTACTCGGGGCCTAAATGCAATATTTTAAAAACACGCATTTTTCCCTAATGCAAATAAACTCTGGAAAAATCCAAAATTTGATTTATTTATTAAACCTTCATTTTTCCTAAATTTGTGACAGTCATATTATTCCCTTCTCATATTTTTGGTATTGGGAAAATAATCGAAGATGAAATAAATAAAATCAAATGATCCTCTTTTCAAAATTTGAGAAAACTCAAATATGAAAATAACGAAATCTCCAACTCTCTCCGAGGGTCCTTGAGTTTGCGTGAAATTTCTAGGATCGACCAAAATGCAAGAAAATATGTTATGCATGATGATCTAATGTATAACATTCCAAATTGAAAATTTGGGATGTTACAAACCTACCCCCCTTAAGATGAATATCGTCCTCGAGATTCGGGTTGGCTAGAAAATAGGTGAGGGTGGTCCTTGAGCAAATCTTCTTCTCTCTCCCAGGTGGCTTCATCCTCTGAGTGGTGGTTCCACTGAACTTTGCAAAACTTGATAACCTTGCTGCGGGTAACGCTGTTGGCATAATCGAGAATCTTGACTGGCTTCTCTTCATATGTTAAGTCATCCTTCAACTGAATTGCTTCAAGCGGCACTGTATCTCTTAGCGGTACCTCCGCCATCTCGGCGTGACATTTCTTCAGCTGAGAAATGTGGAATACATCATGAACTCCTGACAGTCCCTCTGGTAATTCCAACTTATAAGCGACTTCTCCCATACGTTGCAAAATCTTATACGGTCCAACGAAACGCGGTGCTAACTTTCCCTTAACTCCAAAGCGCTTAACTCCTCAAAGTGGGGATACTCGAAGATAAACCCTGTCTCCGGTTTCGTAAGCTGTCTCCTTACGTTTAGAATCTGCGTAGCTCTTCTGCCTGGATTGGGCTACCTTGAGCCTATCGCGAATCAACTTAACTTTCCGTTCAGACTCCTTAATCAGATCTGGTCCAAAGAATTGACGGTCTCCAACTCCGTCCCATGACAACGGTGTCCTGCACCTCCTTCCGTATAAAGCTTCGAAAGGTGCCATCTTCAAACTGGTTTGGTAACTGTTGTTATAAGAAAACTCCGCATATGCCAAGTTATCGTCCCAACTAGATCCATAATCTAGTGCACAGGCTCTCAGCATATCTTCCAAAATTTGATTGACTCTCTCAGTCTGTCCATCCGTCTGTGGGTGAAAAGCTGTGCTGAACTCTAGTCTGGTTCCTAAAGTTTCATGCAACTGATTCCAAAACTTTGAGGTAAATTTGGTTCCTCTATCTGATACGATACTCCTCGGAACTCCATGCAAACAAATGATCCTGGTCATGTATATCTTTGCCAACTTAGCACTGGTGTAAGTGGTCTTAACTGGGATGAAATGTGCTACCTTCGTCAAACGATCAACTACTACCCATATCGAGTCATAGCCTGCCTTTGTCCTGGGAAGTCCTGTGATAAAATCCATGCCTATCTTATCCCACTTCCATTCGGGTATCGGCAATGGTTGTAACAATCCGGCTGGCTTCTGATGTTCTGCCTTAACTCCATGACACACATCACAAACTGCTACATATGCTGCAATATCCTTCTTCATTCCGGTCCACCAGAATGTTTCCTTCAAATCCAAATACATCTTGGTATTTCCTGGGTGAATCATGTGCCTCTTGTAGAATCAACTTCCTGATCTCCGGGTCGTTGGGCACATAAACACGGTCCTCAAACCATAAGGTATCGTGCTCATCCTCACGAAATCCCTTTGCTTTTCCTTCGCTCATTTTCTTCTTTATATTTGCAATCTCCTTGTCAGTTTTCTGAGCTTCTCTGATTTTATCCATCAAGGTAGATTGAATTTCCAATGCTGCTACATAGCCTCTCGGAACTATTTCCAAACATAGCTCATGAAGATTTTCTGCTAACTCCCTTGGTATTTCTCCCGTCGTTAGGGTATTGACATGGCTCTTACGGCTCAATGCGTCAGCTACAACATTAGCCTTTCCTGGATGGTAATGCAATCTCATATCATAATCCTTGATGAGCTCCAACCATCTCCTTTGTCTGAGGTTCAATTCCTTCTGCGTGAAAATGTACTTCAAACTCTTGTGATCCGTGTACACCTCACAATGATTTCCAATGAGGAAATGTCTCCACGTCTTCAATGCATGCACTACGGCTGCTAACTCCAAATCATGCGTAGCATAATTTAGTTCATGAGGTTTCAGTTGTCGTGAGGCATACGAAACAACTCTTCCTTCCTGCATAAGCACTGCTCCAAGTCCTCGACGTGAAGCGTCGCAATACACCTCATAATCCTTGGTCTGATCTGGCAGAATCAACACTGGTGAGGAAACCAACCGTTTCTTCAACTCCTGAAAACTGGCCTCACATTCCTCAGTCCAATTGAACTTGGTATCCTTCTTCAACAATTCAGTCATAGGCTTTGCAATCCTTGAGAAATTTTCAATGAATCTCAGGTAGTATCCTGCGAGTCCAAGCAAACTCCGGATCTCTCCAACTGTCGTTGGTGCTTCCCATTCGGTTATGGTCTCAACCTTTGTGGGGTCAACTGCTATCCCTTCTCCGGATATAACATGTCCAAGAAATCCAACTTCCTTTAACCAAAACTCACATTTGCGGAATTTGGCATATAACTGATGTTCCCTTAGTTTCTCCAAAACCAAACGCAAATGTTCCTTATGTTCTTCTTCATTCTTTGAGAAAATCAGAATGTCATCAATGAACACTACGACGAACTTATCCAAAAACTCCATAAACACTTTGTTCATCAGGTTCATGAAATAGGCAGGTGCGTTAGTCAGTCCAAATGACATAACGGTATACTCATACAATCCGTATCTCGTGGTAAAAGCTGTCTTGGGTATGTCCTGCTCTCGAATCTTCAACTGATGGTACCCTGATCGCAAATCGATCTTAGAAAACACTTTAGCTCCTTGCAAACAATCAAACAGATCATTTATCATTGGCAGTGGGTACTTGTTCTTGATGGTTACTTCATTCAATCCACAGTAATCAACAACCATCCTTAATGATCCATCCTTCTTCTCCACTAGAAGTACGGGTGATCCCCAAGGAGAAGAACTTGGGCGAATGTAACCTTTATCCAATAACTCTTTAATCTGCTTCTTAATTTCCACCAAATCTTGTGCTGGCATCCTGTACGGTCTCTTCGATATTGGCCTAGTGCCTGGTAAAAGCTCAATCAAAAACTCAATGTCTCTATCCGGTGGCATGCCTGGCAATTCCTCAGGAAATACATCAGGAAAATCCTTTGCCACTGGTACTTCTTCCTGCACAACTCCTGATAAAGAATTTACTTGATTCCTATTTGATCCATGTCGAGATACATACTTGATCCTTCTTCCTTCGGGCGTTGTAAGCAAAATTGTCTTACTGGCGCAATCGATGTTTCCTCCATACATCGACAACCAATCCATACCGAGAATTACATCCAAACCTTGGGGTTCCAGAACGATTAAATCCGTTGGAAAAACATGCTTCCCTATACTTAATGGCACTTGAAAACATCCTTGTCTGGCCATGTACTCTGCTCCTGGCGAGCTTACTAGCATAGGTGTTTTAAGAATCTTAGTGGGCAGGTTATACTTCTCCACAAATCCCCTTGATATGTATGAATGCGATGCACCAGTATAAAAAAGAACGAGTGCAGTAAATGACTTAACCAAAAACTTACCGATTACTGCATCAGGCTGAGCTTCAACCTCCTCCACGTTAACGTGGTTCACCTATCCCTTGTTGAAAGGGTTTGGCTTCTTTCCAGAGCTTCCATTTCCATTTTGGCCCTCGGGACATTCATTGGCATAATGTCCGGTCTTGGAACACTTGAAACAGGTGACTTGACTCAGATCTCTCTTGGCTGGGGTTGATGGGGTGGTACGGTTCTGGTCGTTGCTTCCTCCATTCCCATTACCATTCTTGTGGCCATTATGGTTGTGCGAACCACTTCCTCCATGGGTATGCTGAAACTAAACTCCCGGTTTAGGGGTAAAACGGGGCTTCTGCTGGGCTCCAGAGTTATACTTCCCCTGTCCATACTTCCTCTTGCGGTTCTCAATCTGCTGTTGCTTCCCTTCAATCATGATGGCACGATCTACCAACTCCTGGTAGTTGTTGAAACTTGCTACCATCAACTGCATGCTTAGCTCATCATTCAATCCTTCCAGAAACTTCTCCTGCTTAGCTGCATCTGTAGCAACGTCATCTGGGGCATAACGTGCTAACTTGCTGAAGTCGTCAACGTACTGGCCAACTGTCCTTCCTCCTTGGCGTAAGTTGCAAAACTCACGCTTCTTCATGGCCATAGCTCCTGCTGAAACATGGGCAGTGCGGAAAGCTTGCTGAAACTGATCCCATGTGACAGTGTCAACTGGGTAAGTGGCTGTGAAATTCTCCCACCATGCTGCCGCGGGTCCGTCAAGCTGATGTGCGGCAAACTTCACTTTCTCAACATCTGTGCATCCTGCAGTGGTCAACTCCCTTCCTGTCTTGTGGAGCCAATCGTCTGCTACTATTGGCTCGGTGCTACTGGAAAACACTGGCGGATTCAGTCTAAGGAAACGGGTTAGGTGATCAACAGGTGGCGGCGGAGGAGGGTTGTTGTTGTTGTTGTTGTTCTGCTGGTTCTGGACTAAGAACTGCATCAATTGGTTCTGCTGTTGGATCAACTGGGTGAGCTCCGGTGGGAATCCATTGTCACGTCTCGGAGGCATCTGAGGGTTTAGAAAGAGACGAGAATTAAGAATAGAGTGAGGTCTAAGGAGAAAACACTACCCAAATGCACATGAGACAAATGCACACAACTCACTTCATTCAATTCAAACAAGGGCTTACAAACGGTCTAGAACTATCGCAAAAGTGCTCGAATTATAATGTATACATGGGGGAAATACTACTAATATTTGGTGGTCATCTAGAAATTTGAATCAGTGGAAGACTCCATGATGTCTGCTCCAGCTTCGTCTTCAAAGTCGGGTTCACTTGGATCCGAATCGGTGTCGTCGATGATGATGTAGTTGTCCGGACATGCGACGTACTTGTCTTCCTTCTTGGATGCTAATCTCTCCTTGAGTTCTTCAATCTCCTGCTTAAGATCGACATTGTGCCTTGCTAGCGCTACGATCTCGTCCATGTACTCCTTGCGTGTACCGTTCAGTTCTCCTTCTAGATCGATGATCCTTGCCTTCGCATTCTTCAACTCTATCATGTCATTGCACATCTGATTCTCTTGGCGTCGAATGTGCCGGTTTAACTCCTGGATGAAAGCTACAATGGATCTATCCTTCTTGGTGCTGACTATCTCCCATTGTTCATCTCGGCGTCCGCAAATCTGGTAGATAGTGTCCTTGAGGTCTTCTTGATAAACTTCTCCAATGCGTCCCATGGTGATATGAGCTGCCATGCTCTTTCCCAGACTCCAGGTTGGTGCACTGAAAACACTATCTATGGGCTTCGTGATTGGCGCGAATGTCCTTCCCGGAACATGAGCTTGAATCTTCCAGCGCTCCTCTTCAGGCAGAGTGGCGTTGAAGGTCCCGGTGAAGCTTGGTAGTCCAATGTTCAGGTACTTGGTGACTTCCTTCAAGTGAAATCCAAAAGGTGTGCCTTCATCCGGTTGAGCGTACTTGATCTTCGCGTCCGTCATCCTAAAAGAGTAGAAAAGATGAGGAGTTAGAAAATGAGAGGAGAATAGTGATCTATGGCTTTAACTTAGTGGTCGTGTCCTACAGTCAGCGTGTGCTCTGATACCATCTCTGTAGCGACCCGACCTCAGATGGTCAAGTCTCTGTGCTCCGGTGTCATCCCCAGATCAGTAATGCTGACACGACATAGTACTTCGAAGGATTTATAACAGAGTAGCAATCACACACTTATTACATCGGTGTCTCAAAGAGAACTTATTACAATAAATATGGATTAAGGCCATCTAATAATGATAACAGCGGAAGACGTGGAAGATAAGTGAGTCCATCAACTCCAACGGCATCACTGAGTATAGAACCACGACCTAAAAGCACCTTACTCGTCGTCTAAAAAGTCTGCAACATGAAAGTTACAGCCCGAAATGGGTCAGCACATGGAATATGCTGGCAAAGTAACACATAGAGAGTAATGAATAATAAGCCTATACTACATGCATATATGGCTGGTGGAAACGCTCTATGGTTACAGTTTTGCGTAAAGCCAATTTTTCCCTACTGCAAAGGAATAGATTTTATTTAACTATCATGGTGGTTGAAACATCGAGAATGGTTGACAGCATTCCGATCCCAATTAAGTGAACAATTAAAACCCAACAATATTAATTAGAAGTAACATGATAAGATTCACATGATATTCAAGTACTAGATACTCAAGACGTCCATAACCGGGGACACGGCTAATCATGATCAGATTGTACACTCTACAAAGGTTTGCGCACTTTTCCCCACAAGACTCGATCGCCTCCGTTTGGTTTCTCGCACTACATGGTGTTTGAGAAACGGATGACCGAGACATAGTCTTTCAGAAGCGCTAGCACCTTACGTTGGATAGACCGGTACACCTACTTTCCCCTACATCTGCTAGTCTACCCTGTAAGAGTTCGCACGACTTAGTCAACTATGACAGAGCCCATAATGCCTTGTGGCTGCACACGGAAGTTACTAGTATGAATGATCTTATGATCCCTTTGAGCCCGGGTGGCGGTCCAAAAGAAAAACAGGCAAGTCCTGATAGAAACCGGGTGCCTCAATCCACCCAGATGTGTGTTTAAATTGCCACCTTAGATAAACCATTAATTAACAATACTCACATCTGTCATGGATATCACTCACCCAATCCACGTCTACTAGCATAGCATGGCATAAATAGCAAACGTAGAAGTAACTCCCAAAGGTTTCATAGGTAAAACAGGTAATAGGTACTACCTCAACTACTTCCCATCCCACAATTTAATTAGATCCTAATCATGCAAAGTTTGAGGATTGATCTAATGCAATAAAAACTGGGCAATGAGAAGGTATGATCAAAGTGTTACTTGCCTTGCTGAGGATCTGCGAAACCTAGAGCTTCGAAATAACAGGCGCGCACTCCGGGTGATCTATCGCAGACAAACAACAAGCATACAATAAGTACTCATCTAATGCACAGGTAAAACTCAAACATAAGATCGAACCGGAAAGTTCAACTTAAGAACTCCGGTTGCAAAAAGAAAACGAACCGAACAAAGCAACGGAAAACAAACTGTGGAAGAAAACAACTCGGTTCTAGCAATTTGAAACTAGGTCAAGTTTTACAGTAGCAAAAACTTGTTTAAGTTGATTAGTCGGAATGGCGGTTTCGAAACGAAACTCCAGGCGCTTGAATCACCTGATTCCGATAAACGAGCGAGAAGATAAACTAGAAAGAAGATCGGATCTGAAATCGCGATCAGAAAAAAATCGCGGAATAAATCCGACGAAAAAGAAAAACGACGAACGATTAATCGAATGGACGTTCGTTAACCGAGACTAACCAGTGATCATGTTCGTTAAGACAAACGGTCCGGCGAACGCTCGCTAAACAATTAAATCGAAAAAAAACGATCTAGGGTTTCGAAAAAAAACCGAAACATCGAAACAAAATAAACCGGAACAGTTTTTTAAAAAAACCGAACCGGGGAAGGAGTGGCGCGGCGCGGGGATACCTCGTCGTCGGGAGGCTCCGGCGGGGCGGCGGGGCAGCGGGGCAACGGCGCGGCGCGGGGGCGGCGGCGGCGGCAGGCGGCGGCGGCTGGCGGCGCGGGCTGCTGCTGCTGCTGCTGCGGGCGGCGGCGCGGTGTGGGGAGGAGAGGGGAGGGGCTGGTATATAAAGAGGGGGGCTGACTTGGGGGAGGGGGAAAGCAAAGGCGGCGGCGGCGGCGCTGCGCGGCGCGGGCGCGCGCGAGGCGGGCGGGGCGGCTGGGCCGGCTGGGCCGGCCGGGCCTTTGGCCCAGGCGTAAAAAAAATATGCGCGCAGAAAAATAAATAAAAGAAAAACTAAACGAGCTCCAAAAATCCCGAAGTTAATTTTTCTCGACTCCTAAAAATGAGTCGAACAAAATGAAATTTTACTCGGGGCCTAAATGCAATATTTTAAAAACACGCATTTTTTCCTAATGCAAATAAACTTCAGAAAAATCCAAAATTTGATTTATTTATTAAACCTTCATTTTTCCTAAATTTGGGAAAGTCATATTATTCCCTTCTCATATTTTTGGTGTTGGGAAAATAATCGAAGATGAAATAAATAAAATCAAATGATCCTCTTTTCAAAATTTGAGAAAACTCAAATATGAAAATAACGAAATCTCCAACTCTCTCCGAGGGTCCTTGAGTTTGCGTGAAATTTCTAGGATTGACCAAAATGCAAGAAAATATGTTATGCATGATGATCTTATGTATAACATTCCAAATTGAAAATTTGGGATGTTGCATATAATCTTCCACCAAATAAACCATATAGTAATCAACTACAAGATGTAATCAACACTACTAGTCACCTACAAGCACCAATGTAAGGTTCCAGTCCAAAGATTGAACACAAGAGATGAACTAGGGTTTGAGAGGAGATGGTTCTGTTGAAGATGTTGATGGAGATTACCCTCCCAAAGATGGGAGAGTTGTTGGTGATGACGATGACGATGACTTCCCCCTCCGAGAGGGAAGTTCCTCCGGCGGAATTGCTCCACTGGAGGGTAAAAGTGCTCTTGCCCAAGTTCCGCCTCAAGATGGCGGTGCTTCGTCCTAAAAGTCCCCTCCTAATTTGTTCTAGGTCAAAATGACCTATATACCAGAAGATGGGCACCGAAGGTGGGCTGAGGAGGGCACAACCCACCAGGGAACGCATGGGCTCCCTGGCGCGCCCATGTGGGTTGTGCCCACGTGGTGGGGCCTCTCTCATAGTTATTTGCTCCAATATTTTTTATATATTGCAAAATAATTCTCTGTAAATTTTCAGCACACTTGGAGTTGTGCAGAATAGGTAACTCTGACGTAGCTTTTCCAGGTCCAGAATTCCAGCTACCGGCATTCTCCCTTTTTTGTGTAAACCTTGCATATTATGAGAGAAAAGTCATTATAATTACTCCATAAAGCATTATTATGCATAAAAACATTATAAATAACAGTAAGAAAACATGATGCAAAATGGATGTATCAGTAAGAACTGGAATATTGAAGCTTTTGGAGGCATGTATGATTTATCCCATAGCTGATCGTAGATGGGTAAGTCATGTTCAATGTGTTTCTAAGAAAGGAGGCATTCCTGTTGTTCCTAATGATAAAAATGAAGTTATCCCACAAAGAATTGTAACTGGTTATAGGATGGTAATTGATTTCAGGAAATTAAATAAAGCTACTAGAAAATATCATTGCCCATTGCATTTTATTGATCAAATGTTAGAAAGGTTATCTAAGCATACACACTTTTGTTTACTTGATGAATATTCTGGTTTTTCTCAAATACATGTGTCAAAAGAAGATCAAGAAAAAACTATTATTACTTGTCCGTATGGAACTTATGCTTATAGACGTATGCCTTTTGGTTTATGCAATGCACCTGCTACCTTTCAAAGATGTATGACTGCTATATTCTCTGATTTTCGTGAAAAGATTGTTGACGTATTCATGGATGATTTTTTCATTTATGGAACCTCTTTTGATTATTGCTTAAGTAACCTTGATCGACCTTTGTAGAGATATGAATAGACTAATCTTGTCTTGCACTATGAGAAGTGCCACTTTATGGTAAATGAAGGTATAGCCCTTGGGCATAAAATTTCTGAAAGAGGTATTGAGGTAGATAAGGCTAAAGTTAATGCAATTGAGAAGATGCCATGTCCGAAAGATATCAAAGGTATAAGAAGTTTCCTTGGTCATGCTAGTTTCTATAGGAGGTTCACAAGAGACTTCTCTAAAATTTCTAGGCCTCTTACTAATCTTTTGCAAAAGAATGTTCCATTTGTTTTTATTATGATTGTGTAGAAGCCTTTGAAATACTTAAGAAAGTCTTAATTTCTACACCCATCGTTCAACCACCTGATTGGAACTTACCCTTTAAAATTATGTGTGATGCTAGTGATTATGCTATTGGTGTTGTTCTAGGCCAGAGAGTTGATAAGAAATTTAATGTTATTCATTATGCTAGTAAGACCTTGGATAGTGCTCAAAGAAATTATGCTACTACTGAGAAAGAATTTCTAGCAGTTGTGTCATGTGATAAATTCAGACCTGAATTTCTAGCAGTTGTGTTTGCATGTAATAAATTCAGACCTTATATCGCTGAATCTAAGTAACTATTCACACGGATCATGCTGCTATTAAATATCTTGTGGAAAGAAATATCCTAAACCTAGGCTAATTACATGGGTTCTTTTATTACAAGAGTTTGATTTGCATATTGTTGATAGAAAAAGAGCCGAGAACCCTATAGCACATAACTTGTCTAGGATGGAAAATGTTCTTGATGACCCACTGCCTATTGATGATAGTTTTCCTGATGAGCAATTAGCTATTATAAATGCTTCAACTTCTCGTAATAGTCTTTGGTATGCAGACTATGCTAATTACATTGTTGCTAAATATATATCACCTAGTTACACATACCAGCAAAAAAACTTCTTCACTACAAAAAAATACACTTCCATGATGATACGTGTTTGTCACAGTAGGTCGCTTTTTTTGTCATGAATGTACATCCATGACAAATTTATGACAGAATCAAGATAGTCATACATGTGTTGTCGTAGAAGTGTTCCATGACATTACCAAAATTATCATCACAGAAGTGTCCACTTTCATGACGATAAATCGCGTGTCACAGAAGTGCTTTCGTCAAGGGTGACCGACACGTGGCATCCACCGTAACGGAACGCCGTTAAGCTATCGGGTCGGGTTTTGGATCCGATAACCCGTTAATAGCCCCGACCAATGGGGATTTTCCACGTGTAAAATCATCATTGGCTAGAGGAAACACGTGTCGGCTCATCGTCGGGACAGATGTCATCCACTCACTGGACAGAAGGCGCCTATGATATGTCCACACGTGGCACGGCCCAACAAGTTTAAATGGGTCGGCCCAACTAAAGGCCCACAAGATTTTGCGGACCATAATGGGCCGGCCCAACTAAAGGCCCACGAGATTTTGTGGACCATAATGGGCTGGCCCAACTAAAGGCCCACAAGATTTTGCGGGCCATAATGGGCCGGCCCAGGTAAAGGCCCACAAGATTTTTGTGTGTCGTAATGGGCCGGCCCAGGTAAAGGCCCACAAGATTCTTGCGGATCATAATGGGACGGCCCAGCTAAAGGCCCATGAGATTTCGCCGACATTAATGGGTCGGCCCAGCTGTAGGCCCACAAGATTTTGATGACCCTAGTAGGCCGGCCCATTAACTTCCTGCCATGTTTTGGGCCAAATGCCGGCCCATATTTGATCTGATCCATTAATGGCCTTCCACGCTCCGGGCCTAATAGTGGCCCATATGAGATCCGCCCCGTTAAAGGCCTACCACGTTCTGGGCCAAATTACGGCCCAGATCAGGTCCGGCCCTTTAAGAGGCTTTGGGCTCAATTATGGCCCATATCAGATTCGGCCCGTCAACTAGACACTATGCTTTTGGGCCCACTTGCTAAAGGCCCACTTAGTAATTCGGCCTGATACTAGTTTTGCCCTATTAAGGGCCCGTTTAACATTTCGGCCCTATATTAATTTCAGCCTGTTAAAAGCCCGTCATATAGTTGGCCCTAACTACGGCCCGGTTTGCATCCGGCTTGCTCGCAGCCGATATCTGATTGGGCCAAACAAGGACCGAGACAATTTTTTGGCCAGTTAAAAGCCCGTGATTTGATTCGCACAATCATGGGCCGGGGTTCATTTTGGGCTGCTGCCGGCCCATGAGCTGTTCGGCACGTTTTAGGCCCAACCTACATCGTGATTGCATGACCGCCCGATTATGTACCGTAATTTTACGGTTTGGCCGGTTTACTGCAAAGACAGGATATATATACAGTAAAATAACTATAGCATCGTGAATAAGAAAAAACCTAGACTATACAATAAAGAAATTACGGCATATTACATCCACTAGGCATCAAAGTTCGCCACTATGATAATAAAGCACAAGTAGACAATAGATTACATACACTGGGCATCAAAGATCGCCACCAGTGCAAATAAACACGCCGACAAAATAATATACAAAACCGACAGCACTTCAATAGAGTTCAATAAAGGTTAGCCCTGCTGGGGAGCTGCAGCGCAAGCAGCTGAGCAAGATGATGAGACTGCGCTTGTTCAACACTTATATCTTCCTCACTCTGAAAGATAAACAAGCAGACAGATGACAGGTTTTGCACATAAAAGTATCAGTGCTGACAATTCATCACATTTCTTACTCACGAATAAAGCGACACAGTTTAAATTTGCATTAACACAATATGGTATTGTTCAGGTCAAGACATGGCAGGAAATGACATTGTGAAGGAGTTGGCAGCTTCACGACACCACTGGATTACAGATCAAGAACTCATAAGTATCAATGGTTAGTGTGTTGTCAATTTATACCATTTCAGATTGGCAAATAAAGAGAGGGTTTAAATGATAGTATAATGATATGACATTGTTCATAGTTAAGACATTGCAGAATATGACATTGTGTTGTGGTGGGTAGGTTCACCACACCACTGGATTACGGATGAAGAACAGAAGCATACATGCAGTGCAAAAGAAGATCACTTGCTCTGTATAGTTTAATTTACATGGTATGAAGAAGGAACTTGGTTGTACAACTGAAAACTTAAATTGAGAAAGGACAAACTTTTGTTTATGAACTACATATAATAAACTTTAAACAAGCAATTTGATGCAAACACCAAAAATAAACAGTTGTTGCAGTCATGCCTAACCAAATATATACAACAAAGTTTGAAGGCTTGAGATGGACAAACTTACATTATTGGTAAAGACAGGCTCTATAAAGGCCTTGTCCATGCTGATGGGGGGGCAATTCAAGAAGTTCACCACAGAATCTTCTTCAAAAGCATTGCCTTTATTCTACATTTTTTAAGAGTAAATATAGATGTGATAATATACGAAAAAATGGAGAATATTTAAGATAAGATGAAGAGTGATGCTACATAACCAAGTAGCTATAAATGTAAGTGCAGCGATACAGGCAAAAGGTATTGCCAAGAGCAATGCACAGCTAAACTTCTTCAGTACCAACCTTATGGTAAGAGTAAATATAGATCTGATGTGTAGAAAATGGAGGGCAAAGGAAAATAAGCTGCAGAGTGATGGTACATGAACACCTACCTGTCATTATAAGTACACTGATAAAGGACAGCATGTACTTACAAGAACAATGCAGAGCTAAAAAAACATTGGCATTGGATATATTCTACACTAATGTAACCATTCATACAGATCAGATAATTTGGAGCGAACAATTGATAAGCAAGCTATCATGCATATTGCTGTCACATAATGAACCAGGTATGTATGCAAGTACAGTGATACAGGACAACAGGTACTAACAAGAGCAAAGCAGCGCGCAGCATATTTGCGATATCCTGTCGTTCTTGTCAAACCAGAATTCTTCTTCGAGCAGATTTCCTGCAGAAAAGATCCGTAAGGCACATGCGGAAAAGTAGAAGTTCAAATTGTCATGTGATTTCATAGACAGTACCTCATCCTGGGAACGAGACCAGTGCATAACAAGGTTTTTCCATTCAATGTCTTCTAAATTTAGCACATGAGACTTCACCCGAAATTCGTTTATAGACTTGCCATCAAAGTGTGATTTCCTCAGGTAACACCGATACTGCTGCAATGCTTCCTTGAAAACCACAAGCAAGCTTTGCTCGTCATGACTATCCAGATTGACCCTCGCCTAGTTACAACAATGTAATGTAAATCATTGATGTGTTCAATCAGCAGAAAACAGGAAAATAATAACCATGAATATAGCACTTACACGTAAGTTGGACAGGAAGATGTGAAAATGGTGTTTGTCTTCACAATAATCTTCCCATGATGGGAATATAGGCACGTAGTCCCTAACAACATTGAAAGCATTGTCTTTTAAACTGGGAATAAATGGAATGGGGTTCCAATCTGCAGGAATTGGCCGTCTCTGCAGTTGGGATAGGTCTTCGGTCGGTGGACTTGTTGTACTTTTTGCTGGAGTGGGATTTTTCTGTGGTACAGCTGGTGCTATGGAAAATGAAATCGGTATACCTTTTGCTGGAGTGCAGGTCCTGTGTGGTGGGGCTAGTGGTGTGGCCAGTGAAGTATGGGTACAGTCTGCTGGAGTCAGTCCTACGTTTTGTGTCACTGGTTGTACAGCCAATATAAGTGGGGTGCTATCTGATTTCTCTGGCACCACCACGTTTTTCAAGGACTTTGCTGGTGCTCCTTCAGGTTCGGCAATCACCCTCTTCCTTTTTGATGTCTGATGCACAAGAACAACGTTTGAGTGGAAAAACATGGTACGATGACAGATGGAATATGTATTGATAATGGATGGGCATGGCAT
The DNA here is from genome assembly GCA_032464435.1 of Aegilops umbellulata. Lineage (NCBI taxonomy): Eukaryota > Viridiplantae > Streptophyta > Magnoliopsida > Poales > Poaceae > Aegilops > Aegilops umbellulata. The sequence goes on along the minus strand of CP136058.1, from coordinate 148,593,303 downwards.
CTCGACATATATGATGAGTAAACTAAGCAGATGGTGGTGCAACAAAGTAGAAGAAATGCAAGACAACATATGCAAGATACACGCAATCAATAAAACCTTGCCAAATTAGAACAGGCACTTTGATGGGTGAACAGGACAGGCCATATGCCTTTGACTCCTTGAGGTTAGAATAGTCATTAGGATGATATTCTGAACAAGAATCAATAGGTGGGGAGCGTACGAGTTTCATTGCTTCCAGAATGGCACTCAATGCCTTGGTGCCAATTTTGTAAGTCATTGCAGTGTTCCACAATATTCTTCTGATGCGCGGATTCTGATATTCACTGTAATTGCGTATGATATCTGAGAACCATGAAAACATAAATACTTGTGAGATTATCTTTGTAATGCAGGTGATATTCTAATATAGGGGCGCCCCTGTAAACACTTGTGTGCTATCACTGGATTCTGATGAGAGAGCTCATGTGTGCTATAATATGGTGTGTGCGTTTATATTATCTGGCACAAGTACACAAAAAAAATAGGCTCCAGAAGTAAGGATAGCTGGCAGATGATAGATTCATAATATAGTGTATAGAGAGTTTATTGCCAAACCATGATAACAAGAGCACACAGCAACTAGGCAGATCATAGTGTACATAACAGGGCTACACCATAACCAGGATATATAAATTGGGAAAGTGGAACTGGCTGGAACTTATGGTGTTGTATTGCTGCTAGTAATTGAAAGCCTATCGATCATGTACAGGCCAGCTCTATCAGCTATTGACTGCAGATGTCCCTACTCCCCTTCCTGACAAGGAACATACTGTGCTTCGCATACAGAACACCGCACGGGCTGCCGGAAGACGAACCCAAACAGTAGCTGCATTCATTCCCCTCCCGCCGCCTCTTCTCTAGTCACCGTCGCCCGGTAGCCATGGGCCGACCGAAGGTAACAACATACGCCATACTCCCGCCGGAGCGGCGCTTTAATATGGAAATTTTAGTGGTCATGCATGCATCTTTTTATGTTAGCACTCCTATATAAGGGTTTACCGGTCGCTTCCCGCGGACGTGCGCGGGCGGTGGAAGAGGAAGGGGAAGGGAAGCGGGTTGTGGAGTAATGTTTTTTACCACAATTTCCTAGGAAATTGAGTGCAATAATTGAGTAGTTTTGCAAACTACCAGTACTATACCTGAAACGGTTCAAACCTATACTCCCTTGCCAGCGCGCGCTTCCCGCGTGAAACGGTCAGCGTCGCCCTGGAGCGTAAGTGCCGCATTAATGCCCGGCCAGAGCGAAGGCGACCTCTCACTCGCGCCGGCTTTGAAGTGGCGCGACGGCCGAGAGAGCGCCGCTTCCCGGTGCACGCGACTGCTCCGTGTCGAGACTGGCCATAGGCCCTGTTTGGATCCATGGGTTAGAGTTAGTTTGAGCTAGTTGGGGCTCAAATAGCCCTAAATTATCCAAGCATGAGGGTTTAAATTGGAGCAAGTTGCACCGAACCCACCAAAAAAAACTATCCCACCCAAGAGGTTCTAACTGGAGATAGTTCTCATTGGGACCACTGAAAAATCACTTTTCTCTCTCCATGAAGTGCATTTATTGTCAATCTAACCCTGTCACCCAAACACCTCTTTGGCTACAGTTAGTTCAGGGTTAGTCATGAGTTAGTCTAACCTCTAGCTAAGTTAGAGTATCAAACAGGAGCAGTATAGGACATGCAGGTTGCTCAAAGCATACAGGCAAATTCGTACGTGAAAGAATTTTTTTCTTTTTGAAAACGGAACGTGAAAGGAATTTTTTTTAGAATGCTCTTGGCATGTCGTTAACATGTGATAGTTAACCGACCTCAATAGACGGCAGAAACGCCAGCCCGCCGCACTTTGATAGAGACGAGGAGGGAGAAGCGATACAGGTTGCTGGATTACTAGAGATAGGTGTCGCACGGAAGCCAAGAAATATGGTGATAGCGTGGGTTAGCCATGTACTAGTATGATAGTACTACACTGGGCTGCCGTGTTTCGTACTCTTCCAGTCCACTGTGGAGATGATTGGTTAATTTTATATCGCTGAATAATATTAAATATTATGAGTGCAGACGCTCCACCACGAGGTTCCTTGCTCCTTCTCGGTCGTCCGGAATCTATGTTCTTCCACTCTATTTTTTTTACGTGAGCTTTGTTCTCCTTTTGCCAACACGCGAGACATCTAGCATCAAGGTGCACATGTTACGCAAGGATTGTTCCATCTATATGAAGAACACGTGGGACTGGAACTACGAGACGAACATGTACCCAGGAGTGGACGTACGAACCTGAGTAATGTAGCACAGTAAGTGAAGTAGAAAGGCACAAATGGTATGAACATGCGTGGCATATAGGGTGTGTTTGGTTGCGTTCTCATCTCAGCATAGTTGTTCCCTCTTCATGCATGCTCAACTCAACACCCCTCTTCATGCATGCTTCTAGTGTATTTGTGCTAAACTAGTGTGGACTCATGCACCCTCCATACACTCTACCAAACACCCAAAAGTAGGTCAAGAAGGGAACTCTTGGGCGGCATTTGTCTCTTACTACGTACTACCACTAAATGTTGTACGTGTAGTGCACGGTGATGTTATGGAGTACGTGCCTAAGTACTCTACTACTACTATATTAGTTGGAGGCACATATAACTTTTATATTTGTTTACGTGTATGCCCCAAGACCTTCCAACTAGATGTGTCTTTGTCTTTAGGTCGCACTTTGTATCATTCATACCACTAAGTACTACTACGTGTGGTCTCCGACCCAGAAGTGGAAGAAGTGGAAACGCTCTACCACGCTGTTTTTTTACGCTGGGCTCTACCACGTTGTTCATGTCCCACTCCTTTCGCTGACGTGTGGGACATCCAGCACGTGCCGTGTTTGGCACCCTTCGCCGTAAGAGTTGAAACGCAAGCATTCATCAGAAATAAAAAATAATTATAAATCGGCAGTGATACTTTTTTTTTGCGAACCAATCAGCAGTGATACTATACCACGCGGTTTCCTTGCTCCTTGATATCGGAAAGAATACTTCCGTTCGCCAACATGTGGGACGTCGACCATCCTGGTCCACTTGCCATGCACGCAGAACTCCAAGGGAGTCACCCAGGTCGTCGCGCCACAGTAACAATGACTAATGAGCCGTCAAAACACAGGCCCACTTCCCACTTTGAAGTTGCTTGGACGAAGGAACCATCATGATTTCATTGAATTCCGCTTCTTGAAGAAAACTATTGTACCAGCAGTACTGCTAGCTACAGTAGTTACTACAAAAGAGGCCTCTTTTCGTTCATAGGATAGGAATATGAAAATCATAGGAAGTGAGATGACATGCATCTCAATTCCTATAGATAAAGAGATGCCATTTGATGCTTAGGATAGGAATTTCTTCATTTAGTCTAGGCTAATGTACTGGTAATTTGCTCTAAAAACTACAGTAGTAACTAGTAGTACTGGTACATGATCGTACTCAGACATACACACACTAACTACTAGTACTACTACTTCTCACATGCTGGCCAGACGCCGTCGTTCTCCTTCCCGGCTTTGTCGGCAACACCCCACCGTGCTTGGATCTCCGCCGACCTCTCCGCAGCAGCGCGTGCATCCTTTTCTTTCTTGCGGCGGCGGGCCTCTCTTTTCCTGAGTGCTTTTTGACTTTTCCGCTCCCTCTGTGTGGCTTTGGCCGCCTCTTGCTCTACCGCCCATTCGGCCTTGGCATCTTCAAATTCCTCCCACATAGTTGTGAGGTCGCGAGCGGCGATGAACTCAGCACGGCAGGATGTCATCGCTTCCCTACCATTTTGTGTGCGGTTGTGCGCGGCGAGGAACACGGCGCGGCGGGATGCCATCGATGCCTTACCGGTTAGTATGCGGCGCGGTGGCATGATCGACGCTTGGTGAGAGCTCTGGGGTGGAGTGGTCGAACAACCGTATAGTGCATTGGTTTGTCAAGAGCTCAAAGACAGAAGACGAAGCAAATTTGGATTCCCCTTCAATCTTGGTCATTTATTACCGAGTAAAATGCATTGGCGGTCATCGAACTTGTCTTGATAGCTCACTTTGATCATTGTATACGAGATGTGGTGATTATACGGTCACTCGCTCAGCGTATAGCTCCGTATTTGTCTGGTTGACCAGTCAAACAGTCTGCATGCGCCTCATCAGCTCATGTTCTTTATCTATCTACGCGAGCCTACCTGTCAATGGAGAAAGACATACTGTAAAAACCAAAATTATGCTAGAGTTCGGACCGCTTCCGGAGCCCGCTCTCACTGCCCTAGCCCCTTAAGACGCCAGCTGCCCGCCGCATGCATGCATAGCAAGTGGTACTCCTTATGTGGAGGAGAGAGAGGCATTGGCAAAGTCAAGGAGTGGGCTCTGCAAGAGCCCGTCTCTACACGTGCTCCTAGGTATAAAAAATAATTCTAAAAAAAGTCATAAAAAACAATTGTGTCTTAAAAAAAGAAAGGTAAAAACATTTGAGAGGAAATAGATAGAGAGAAAGTGAGAAAAAGCTGTAACCTGGGCATTACATGATGAAGGAGGGAGTGATGCACATGCCAAGTTCACTAGGCCGCCGTGTTTCACACTCCTCCGTCGTAACAGTGGAGACAATAGCTATCATCAAAAATAAACAATGAATACTCGTTGCTCGTCCTCTATATCGGAAAGAATACTTTCATTCGCCGACATGTGGGACGTCGACCATCCTGGTCCACCTGCCATGCACAAAATTATCCTGGTCTACCCCGGTCGTATCGCAGGCCCAACCTTTCCCACTGTAAGTTGTTCGGACGAAGGAACCATCATGACTTCGTTGAATTCCGCTTCTTCAAGAAAACTTACTATACCCGCAATACTGCTACCACACGCGAAGACTGGACAGCACTGTACCACGTCATATCACTAAAACCCACTAGGCCAAGCTAGCCCACCTAGGTCATCTATTTTGGAACAGTGGGAGTACGTCTCTGCACTGCTATGATTTTGTGTTGCACGTCATATCACTGAAACCCACTAGGCCAAACTAGCCCGCCTAGGTCATCGATCGCTAAGCCTACAATTTTAGGAGGTAGGGCTATTGGTCGATCGACGAGGGATAAGTATAAGCGTACCACGAGCTCATCAGCCCCAACGTTTTTCTTCGGTGAGTGTTTTGCAAGTACTATAGCTCGCACAGTAGCTAGCCTACTAACACCAAGAATCATCAAACAAGCCCTGCTGATATGATAAACAGTTCAAACTTACATCTAATCATGTCATATATTACATCAAAAGCTGGTGAGGTTACATCTGTTTCCATAACTCGGAGAGGGTTCGCATGATTCACTATCAAACAAAAGTAGCAAGATCTGCCCACACAAGACAGTGCACTAGCCCTAAGATGGTTTGATAACACGCATCCTTCTGGTAATTAAACACAGGGCAATGCAAACTACCCTGAAGGATTAGCGCGACCAACTATTTCTTGTCATCGATCTCTCGGGCAATGACCACAGCACGCACAGCATTATGGGAATCGATTTCTGGGGCGATGTCCGCATGACTGATCGCGACATCGAAATCGATCTCTGGGGCGATGTCCACAGGATGGACAGTGGCATCGGAATCGATCTCCGGGGCGATGCCAACAGGACGGGCCACGACATCGGAATCATCAAGGACGTCCACCGGCACCTGCACAACCCTAACATATTAGCAAGCACATTGCAAATAATTAAAAACCACAACTATGGTAATAAGCCATTATTTTTTACCTTGTGCAGCTCACCGGGGGATCTCATCCCTCCGGGGGCTATCTCCTCGTCCTCGATGGGGGCCATCACCTTGCCAGGGGAATACTGCTTCTCAACGGCGACTGAGGGAGTCCTGGATTAGGGGGTGTTCGGATAGCCGAACTATATCTTCAGCCGGACTCCAGGACTATGAAGATACAAGATTGAAGACTTCGTCCCGTATCCGGAAGGTTCTTTCCTTGGCATAGAAGGCAAGCTAGGCATGCGGATATTCAAGATCTCCTACCAATGTAACCGATTCTGTGTAACCCTAACCCTATCCGGTGCCTATATAAACCGGAGGGTTGTAGTCCGTAGGACGAACACATCATAACCATCATCATACCCATAGGCTAGCTTCTAGGGTTTAGCCTCCTTGATCTCGTGGTAGATCTACTCTTGTACTACCCATATCATCAATATTAATCTAGCAGGAGTAGGGTTTTACCTCCATCGAGAGGGCCCGAACCTGGGTAAAATAAAGTGTCCCTTGTCTCCTGTTACCATCCGACCTTGACGCACAGATCGGGACCCCCTACCCGAGATCCGCCGGTTTTGACACCGACATTGGTGCTTTCATTGAGAGCTCCTCTGTGCCGTCGCGATCAGGAAGGATGCCTTTTCCCGTCTTTAAAGAGGGCGCCGTCACTGAGGGAGCTTTGGCTATCGGCCAACCCCTCCGGCTGGGTGGTTTTCTCATGACCACCCGTTCGGCCATTACACCGACGGTGACCTCTCGGGTCATCGAAAACAATCTCCGCGTCAGCTCGGAATTGGCCGAGCAGCTAGATCCGGTGGACCTCTCCTCCATAAACGAGCTCCTGGATCGCATCGCCGCCTTGGGTGTTGCTACAAACTACGACCAGGTTGGGCCTAAACCCGATCTAAGGGGAATCAACTCTCCCCAAGCCACCCATCATGTTGCTGTGGTGGAAACACAATGCGGTGACCCTTCATCAATCTTAAGGACCAGTTACGTCCGAATTCCAGAACCCTCCATGCCGGATATCCACGGAGGGGAGGATACAACCCAAGACCTGGGCTTGGAACCAGGCAAACCGAAAAACATACAGGACTCCGGATCTCGGAATCCGAAGGTCGTTCGGCCTCCGAACAGCAAACTGGGCGAAGTATCAGATCTAATGAATTCCGCCCGTCCGATCTTAAGCGATCTCTCCCAAATCAAGCAGATGCCCGAAGAAACAGTACATCATTACTGGGCCAGATTCCTCCTGCTTATGAACAGGATAAAGGACTGCCACGAGGGAGACGCGATTTCAATCTTCTGCAGTAACTGCAAGGACAAGGGGATACTCAACGCCATAAGTCGTCGTAATATTACGCGCTTTGCTGACTTGGCGTCCATAGTACAAAAATACTGTGCGATGGAAAGTGCTCGGAAAACTGAAATTAAATTTTGGGATAATCCGGCCTTGAATAGCAATCCCGTCCGAATCAAAAGGGCGCACTACAGCAAAGCGCCCGGATTAAATAAAAAATCAAAACCCTCTAGGGGGCACGGAACCATGCTAGAAAGGTGGCTCGATGGACCCTGCAAGATTCATAGTACAAAGGATGCCACCCCAACTCACAGCCTCAGGGCATGTTGGATACTCCGGCAGGTGGCCAAAATTGGCGAGGACCTCCTAAATCCAGAGGTCGAAGGAAACCAGCCCGAGAATTTCAGTACCGTTCTCACAATCTCCGAGACTTTCGCATCAAATAACATGCGAAAAAGAACACTTCGCAGCCTCGCCGAAGTCTACCAAGTAGCGACCATAACTCCATGGAGCAATACTACCATCACCTTCAATGCGAGCGACGAACCTAAATTCCGAACAGCCAGAGCGCCAGCCGCATTGGTTCTCAGTCCCATAGTGGGCGGCTGTCGCCTCGCAAAGGTACTTATGGACGGAGGCAGCGGATTGAACCTCATCTATGAGGAAACCCTCCAAAAGATGGAAATAGACTGGAACCGCATTGAGCGAAGCAGCACAAACTTTAGAGGAATAATCCCCAGTCAGGAAGCGCGCTGCACCGGAAAGATCACACTAGATGTGGTATTCGGCACGCGGATAATTACAGGTCCGAACAAATCACGTTCCAGGTGGCCCCGTTCAGAAGCGGATATCACGCTATATTAGGACGAGAGGCATTCACAGTTTTCCAAGCCATACCCCATTACGGGTACATGAAGCTTAAGATGCCTGGGCCAAACGGAATTATCACTCTCGCTAGTGATCCGGACATAGCACTCCGCGCCGAAAACAAGACAGCCGCATTGGCCCTCGAGGCATTATCTGAAGCCTTAGCGGCCGAGCAGACGGCGCTGCGATCCACGGTTAGCAGGGATGATGTGATACTCGATAAGAGATCCAAATTCACATCCTTCAAACCAGCGGACGAAATAGTCAAATTCCAGGTCCACCCAACGGACCCGAATAAAACAGCCTCCATCGGGGCACAATTGAGCTCTAATGTAAACGCCGCACTGCGCGAGTTCCTACGAGAGAACTGGGATATTTTCGCTTGGCACCCCTCAGATATGCCAGGAATCCCACGCAGGCTGGCCGAGCACAGCTTAAATATCTAGAAAGGATTCAAACCTGTCAAACAAACCCTTCGGCGTTTCTTCGAACCAAAGAGACAGGCCATGGGAGAGGAGCTAGCCAAATTATTGGAGGCCGGATTCATTAGAGATATCAAACACCCGGACTGGCTAGCAAACCTGGTAATGGTACCAAAGAAGGACAAATCCTGGCGCATGTGTGTCGACTTCAAAGACCTTAATAAGGCCTACCCAAAGGATCCCTTTCCCCTCCCTCGAATTGATCAAATCATCGATGCCACCGCAGGACACGATTCCCTGTGTTTCCTCGATGCAATAGCATTCATCACGCCATACGGCCCATTCTGCTTCAACACAATGCCCTTTGGGCTCAAAAACGCCGGCGCGACATATCAGCGCATGATTCAAACATGTTTGGCAAACCATATCGGCAAAACAGTGGAGGCGTATGTAGATGATGTGGTCGTTAAATCAAGACACGTCGAATCTCTAGTAGACGACTTGAGACTTACATTCGACAACCTGCGAAAATACGACATCAAGCTCAATCCGGAAAAATGTGTTTTCGGCGTCCCAGCCAGAAAGCTCCTGGGCTTCATTGTATCCGGCAGAGGAATTGAAGCAAATCCAGCTAAAATCCGAGCTCTATCACAATTGGATGTCCCAAAAGATCTCAAGCAAATTCAGAAACTCACCGGATGCGTGGCGGCCTTAAGCCGCTTCATCTCCCGCTTGGGAGAAAAGGCACTACCCCTTTACCGCCTCCTTAGGCGCACCGAACACTTCGAGTGGACGGACGCTGCCACGGCCGGACTCGAGGAAATAAAGGCCATTTTGGCAACAAACCCCGTCCTGGCCGCGCCGAATACCGGCGAACCCATGCTATTGTACATTGCCGCAACCCATCAAGTTGTTAGCGTAGTACTCGTCGTCGAACGGATAACGGACGGACATAAATTACCCCTTCAAAGGCCGATTTACTACGTGTCCACTGTCCTCACACCATGCAAATCACGGTACCCGCATTATCAAAAAATCGCATACGCGGTATTCATGGCATCCCAGAAGCTACGACACTACTTTCAAGAGTGTTCTATAACAATAGCCTCGGAAGTACCACTCAACGATATTATCAACAACCGCGATGCAACAGGCCGGATAGCAAAATGGGCCATAGAGCTCCTGCCGTTCGATATAACCTACAAGCCACGGCGAGCAATTAAATCGCAAGTCCTAGCCGACTTCGTCGCCGAATGGACAGAGGCCGAACTCCCTAAAGAGTACGGCATGTACTCACACTGGATCATGCATTTCGACGGCTCCAAAATGCTGCCGGACTGGGGGCTGGCGTTGTTTTGACATCCCCTACAGGAGATACAGTCCAATATGTACTACAAATTATGTACACGGACTCCAACAATGCAGCCGAATACGAGGCCCTTCTACATGGCCTCCGGATGGCGGTATCCATGGGCATTCAACGCCTGGAAGTACGCAGGGACTCAAACCTCGCGATATCCCAAATAAATGGTGACTTCGACGCCAAAGACCCAAAAATGGCAGCTTATCGCAATGCCGTACTAAAAATGTCAGCTCGGTTCGAGGGACTGGACTTCCATCACATAGCCCGAGAAAATAATCAGGCAGCAGACGTCCTGGCACGCATTGGAGCAAAACGAGATGCAGTCCCCCCCAACATCTTCTTAGAAAGATTATTCAAACCATCCGTAACATGGGAAGGGGAACCCTCGGATAATAGCCCGGGCATAACCGCACAACCCAATGCCGAACAATCAGACATAATCGGCGGCCCCGCCACCGAAATTACACCCTCAGCCCACGCAATAATGGCGGTCATCGCCCCGTGGACAGAACCATTCCTAGCCTACCTTACTAGGCAGGAACTCCCCGAGGACCAAAACGAGGCACGCTGCATAGTGCGACGATCTAAAGCCTATAAAGTCCACGAGGGAGAGCTATATAAGAAAAGCACTACAGGAGTCCTTCAAAGGTGTATCTCCGAAGAGGAAGGGCGGAGTCTGTTGGCCGAAATTCATGCCGGACTCGGTGGCCATCACGTCGCGGCTCGGTCCCTTGTAAGCAAGGCTTTCCGTACTGGCTTCTATTGGCCGACGGCCAGAGCGGACGCTCAGGACCTAGTCAAACCGTGTGTCGGTTGCCAGCTCTTTGCCAACCAAAGCCATACGCCACCCAACGCCCTCCGAACTATCCCCATCACTTGGCCTTTCGCGGTCTGGGGGCTCAATATGGTGGGACCCCTTAAAGGCGGAACCCGCAAGAAAAAATACTTATTGGTCATGGTGGATAAATTCACCAAATGGATAGAAGCCAAGCCTGTCAAGACGGCTGAATCCGGACCTGTGATAGACTTCGTATCAGGGGTCGTACATCGTTATGGTGTCCCCCACAGCATTATCACCGATAACGGCACAAACTTCACCTCTAATGAAGTAAAGTTGTGGTGCAAAAACATGGGCATTAAGCTCGACTACGCTTCTGTCTATCACCCACAAACTAACGGTCAGGTCAAACATGCAAATGGTCTCATCATGAGCGGCATCAAACCCAGACTAGTGCGGTCCCTCAAGGAATCTGATATGCACTGGGTAGAGGAGCTCGACTCCGTACTCTGGGGGCTGCGAACCACGCCAAATCGTACCACCGGATTCACGCCATTCTTTATGGTGTACGGCGCTAAGGCGATTCTGCCCTGCGACATAATTCATGACTCACCTCGAGTGCGCATGTACGAAGAAAGAGAAGCCGAGCTTGATCGGCAGGACAACCTGGATGCCTTAGAGGAAGAGCGTGACGTGGCTAAGGCCCGTTCCGCATTCTATCAACAGCAAGCTCGAAGATATCAAAGCAGAGAAGTACGGGCCAAAAATTACAACGTTGGTGAACTAGTTCTGCGCCTGCCGGATAAGCAAAAGAACAAACTCAAGCCCAAATGGGAAGGTCCATTCATAATCGACCAAGTCCTAACTGGTGGAGCGTACCGCCTGCGAGATGCGTCGGACAACCGACTCGAGTCGAACCCATGGAACGCCACACGTCTCCGAAGATTCTATGCCTAGCGCCGGACTCTGTGTTTGTCTCCTTCCTCTGTCCATTATTTACATTTATACCTTTTTTTTACTTTGTCTACTACTCTTTTCTTTTCTAGCCCGTAAAAGGCTCATTATATGACGCGCTATCCGCGCTCCTTAAACCTGGGGGCTTCTTTAACAGAAGCTTATCTATATGGGTTTCACACCCAACGCATGCGTCAGACTTCCGCATGCACCTTTTCTTCGCCATTATATGCATCGATATGACTTAAGTTTTGGCCAAGCTGGGTTGCCTGGCTCCTGTGCTTACCCCTACGTTCTCGATTGTTCGGCTAGGCGGTAAAGGGAGCACCTCTGCGATTGTTACTGCCGGATAAGCCGGATGTGTACCTCAGACTGGGTGAAGCCGAAAGCTAGCGTTCTTAAGGGAATATTCGGTCGGTGAACTAAAGATGAACCTTTTTATTTTATACATGCCCCCAGATGATCTTCTGCATTTGCAGTCCGGACGTGCACTTTAGGGCACGCCACCCCAGCGAAAGGAACCCTTAACGGAACTATTCTCTCTGGAAGATGTTTCTTACTAACCATGTAATATAACATAACTAGTTGGGCACTTGTCTGACAAAGCACTAATGACCCCTACGCCTGGTCTCCATGCATACCCCGGCTTTTATATAGCCGTTATGGTATTCGGACACACTCCGGACCGTCAGGTCCCGAGGTCGAAGCGAAAAGGTCGGCAACAACAAACGATCTACAATCCGGCTAGAAGGCATTATACATGTCAATTATAAATTACATAGTCATCTTGACTGATCGTATTCCTCCTCTATACCATCTAACAGGCTGTCTAATTTACAGTCCTGCTGGGAATACTTTGCGGCCAGCTCTACCTGGCCATACACCAAGCTCACAGGGATCTCCTTCCCGTCAGGCCCCACTGGTCCGACCTCGGCCATGTGATTGGGGTCAGACTTCGTAAAGCGGGTCTTCACCATGGCCCAGGCCTCCCTCGCGCCTTGTCGGCAGGCTGATATCTTCCACAACCGGATGCGCCGCCGAGCTCCCGTCAGCTTCTCCGCAAGCTCTCCAAGGCCCTCGGGCGTGGAGTGGGCAGGCCATAAGGCCCGGGCAACCCCTTGCATTGCCTGCCGAATTCGTTCGTGCAGTTGCAGGAGTTCGGGGAGAAGGTCACCCGTAGAACCGGGCATCTCCTCTGTAGGACGACATGTGAGCGTACCTACAGACATAATTCTGTTATTCGTCTTCCTCGCCGAACTCCTTTTTTTCAAAGGGTTCGCTCAAGCACTTACTAAATATGCCGCGTCGAAGACGCTGATTCTCCTTCGTGGAGTCAGATAGCTGGCCACGAACGTCTTTCAGTTCAACATCCAGCTTGGTGTTGGCATCTTGAAGATCATTCTTCTCTCGCCTCACCCTTGTCAACGTACTCTCGCCAGCCTTTAACTGGCGTAAGAGTTGTTGCCTCTCCGGATCTAGTCCGGCACCATCTGTAACATTAATTGTCAGATTTGCACATAAGCCGCACAATACTAATCTCTCAAAGTATATCATACCTGAGGGGGTCCCTTTGGGCTCCCCTGTTGCGGCTAGTGCGGCCTCTAGTTGGGCCTTGCACTTTTCCAGCTCCTGGGACAGCACGGTGTTCTTCTTAGTAAGAACCTACATATTATATGATCCTTAAATCAGTTAGTTTAACTGTTTCAAGTCTCGGGGGCTACTGGTATATATATATTTAAATTTTCTTACCCGTATGTCTTTCACATACTGCTCCGTAGCTCTGGCTAAACCATCTTGAGCAGCACGAAGGTACGCATCTCCCGAATTGAAGGCGTCTAAGGCCTCTCGGGAGAAACAAGCGTCGCGTAGAACTGTCCAGCGACGCCTATGGTTCATGGCGCTCTCCACTTTTGAATTTGTGGCAGATAGCCGGTTCGCGTCCTCTGTTGGAGGAGTGTCCGACGCAAGCCTGGTGTTTGTCCCCGCCTCCGGACCAGGCGTTGGGGCCTGGCTGGTAGAGGCGCGGTTGGCGGCCCCTCCGGATATAGTCCGGCGGGGCCTCTTCGTCCTGGAAACAGTATGGATGTTAACATGCCCCGACAGAATAACGCCAGGAAGACAGAGGGCACGTTATACCTTTGTGCCGAACTCTCAGTCCGGACTTCATCCCTTTTTACCCCACGGGGCCCGGCGGCTCCTCGTTGGCTAGCCGCCGCAGGTTCGGCCTCCCTCCTCGGAAATCTCCCCTGTAAAATACGGTTGTCGTCAGAAACACCGGAATATGTAAGGACGGAATCTCTCTTGCGGGAATAAACACTCCGGTTTCTGTCACCTGGGAGGTCGGGATTAACCCGGGATAATCAGCCGTAATGGCCACCAAGGTATTATCTTTGCTTAACTAGTGGAACACCCCGTCGATGAGCTCCACCGATATGTCCGAATCCTCTTCGGAGTCCGGATCGAGGGACCGTTCTGGGTCCTCAGGCTGTGGAGGGCAGCTGTTGATATCCTTTACCTCCTATCGAAGCTCCTGCATTGAAATCACCAGATTACGTATCTAGTCATGGGAGCATTAAATAAGCGGGCAAGTGCAATTGTTCACTTACCCAACTTGGAGGTTCATACATAGTGAATCCGGCCCGCGGGTTGACGCGGAGGAAGTCCTCCTTTTCTCCCTTGTACAAAGATGTTAGAATCTTTACAAGAGCAGCAGCTGTGTCTGGCCCCTTGCGGCCGTAACGGGTGGCGTCATCCTCCCCATTGAAATCCCACATGGGGTGACTCCTATATTGAAGCGGCTGCACCCCCCGCATAATACATGCGGCCATGACTCCAGTCATGGTTAGTCCGTAATGAGCCAACAGTCTTATCCGGCCCATCAGGTAAAGAACATCTCTGTTGCTTTCTCTCTGAGAGCTCCGCGGACGCCAACTTAAGCGTTTCTTTAAGGGAGCCATGCTGAACTCAGGGAGGCCGACCCGGACAGGATCCGGCAGCGGGACGTCGTCTATGTAGAACCATTCTGAAGGCCAGTCCGGACGCCTTCTTTGGGGTTCCGGATAGGTATCCGGTCCCGGCGATGCGCCATATTTCGGCTCCGCCCACTTGGTATATAGACCCCTTCTGAGAACGGGGCACCAAGCAGAACAACCTCTTCCACAACGCAAAATGAGCCTCGACGCCTAAAAATAGCTCGCAAAGGGCAACGAAGCCTGCAATATGTAGCACGGAGCCAGGCGTGAGGTTGTGCAGCTGGAGGCCGTAGAACTCCAGAAGCCCGCGGAGGAATGGATGAATTGGAAATCCCAGACCCCTTAATAAATAAGGGACGAGGCACACCCGCTCTCCTTTAGAAGGATTGGGGGTGCTCTCCGCTTGCTTGCCGCCGTTGTAGATGGCGAGTCCGGCTCGGACCGGGACCATATATGCTTGGGGAAGGAATCCTTTGGCCTGCAGTGACACTAGCTCGCTGTGTGGGATGGTGCAACTCTCCCAGTCTCCGGATCTGGGGATGGAGGGGCGAGGGGAGGAGCTAAGACGGCTGGCCATGTTGGAATGGACCTTTGCTGGAGACGCTTTGATGATAACTCGCGGGGAGAAGAAGATGTGGTTTCGATCTAGATCCCCATCCCGTTAAATAGGCGGCTCATTTATATGACCAAGGGTGTGAATATAAAAACACCCCCGGGCTTTTCGCATTCGTTCAACACGTGGAAGACGGCAATTATTGGGCACCGAGACCGAGGAGCGCTACGGACATTATTCATATAGGTACACAAGATTCGGAGGGGGAACCCGCCTTGCAATGCCGAAGACAAATTTGCGCGCTGGACTCGACGTCATTGAAGCCTGGTTCGGGGGCTACTGAGGGAGTCCTGGATTAGGGGGTGTTCGGATAGCCGAACTATATCTTCAGCCGGACTCCAGGACTATGAAGATACAAGATTGAAGACTTCGTCCCGTATCCGGAAGGTTCTTTCCTTGGCGTAGAAGGCAAGCTAGGCATGCGGATATTCAAGATCTCCTACCAATGTAACCGACTCTGTGTAACCCTAACCCTATCCGGTGCCTATATAAACCGGAGGGTTGTAGTCTGTAGGACGAACACATCATAACCATCATCATACCCATAGGCTAGCTTCTAGGGTTTAGCCTCCTTGATCTCGTGGTAGATCTACTCTTGTACTACCCATATCATCAATATTAATCTAGCAGGAGTAGGGTTTTATCTCCATCGAGAGGGCCCGAACCTGGGTAAAATAAAGTGTCCCTTGTCTCCTGTTACCATCCGACCTTGGCGCACAGATCGGGACCCCCTACCCGATATCCGCCGGTTTTGACACCGACAGCGACTATCTCCTCAAACTCGGTCTTGAGCCTCACATAGGTGGCAATCAAAGTTCCTGGGGTAGGCACGATGGGGCCATTGTTGTTCTTCCAACTTTCTTTGAGGAGTTCGTCCGCCAACGTCCTCAACTCTTGGGCCAGTGCTTGTTTCTTGGAGTTCTTCGTCTCCATGGGTTGGCCCGCCAACATGGTCAACTCATTGGTCGGTGCTCGCTTCCTGGAGATCGTTGTCTCCAGTGGGTTGTCCGCCGGCAACTCTTTGCCTAGTGCTCCAGGATCCATCAATGAACTGACAAACAAAAAGCAATCGAAAGGAAACCACAATCGCAATGAAAACGGGAAAAGAATAGGATGTGAGAATCGGTCGGTGCTTCGCAAAAAGAAGATTCTTGGAATGAAAATATAGCAGCATAACTGATTCGCCCACCTTTCCTTCGTTGGTACAGAAGAAAACTGGCAGAAGTGAGTAGCCTGGAGTGAGGTTTTCTTCAAGAAAGGGAAGAAAGGGCTTGAACGAGCGTTCCAGTGAAATGATGGTTGCTTCGTCCAGTCCAACTTGGAGGCCACCTTACCACTGCTGGTAAAGGTGTGGGTTTTGTGATATGACGGGTCATGACGACCACACCGGGGTGACAGGTGAGTCTCGACTGTAGCACCTCGCTTTGATTTGGTGGATGGCACGCGGGCCCGGATGCTTTGAAATGTCCCGCATGTAGATAGAGCGGCTAGTCATATACTCCCTCCTTTCCGGTTTATAGGGCTCAATTCAAAATTTTCACCAATCAAGGTAGATGGTGAGTGGTGGAATCCTTTTCGTAATTTGCAAAAGCACCCAATTAATGCTCTTGTTTTCTTCAAAGATGTATGTTTACCAATGTATTAATTGCAATGCATGCATGCATAAAGTACATGCATTGGTCAATTTTCTCTTAATACCTGCATGCGATTATTTAATGCACCTTGGAATCTGAACTTGTGATGGGGAACAACCAAATTGAGGCTGGCCATAGTGGGGGTAACATAAGTGGTAACATGCACTTGGGACTAGCAAACATGCTTATGTGGCACATAACTAAAGAAGAGAGAGAGAGTGTTAGAGTAACATAGGTAGATACCGTATCATGTTAAATGCTATGCTACTTTGTGTCATGCATGGCAATAAATATGATATGATCATCTATGATACTAGTTTATGATACTATGCACTATGGAGGTGGTATCATACACTAGTATCATACGCATCTCTACTCCTAATGTCTCAGTTGGTAGTTTTTGTTCCGGGTTTTATTTTCGTCCCACATCTCCTGGTTTATTTTCGTCCTCGCTCCCACCTCCCAATTCCCCCGCTTCCACCTCCTATTTTCGTTGGGTTTTTTTTGTCGGTTTTTTTTCGCCGGTTTTTATTCGTCCCCCTCCCACTGGTTTTACAATGCAGAGAAAACCATCCCCGCACGCCCCTCCATGATCCCTACCCGATTCACGCATCTCACCCTCCCTCCTGCACGAGCATCCACCGCCGCCGGTGCGTTGGCTGCCTCCCTCCCCCATCACCGGCCACCTCTCACCCCTCGTAGCCGGTCGCCTCCCTCCACTGGATGCTGACCACCTACTTCACCGCGCCGACCGCCTACATCCCAGCCGCCGGCCATGACCAGATCCGCACCGTCATTCATGCACCGGCGTTCCCGCATCGGCGCCACCACGACCACGCAGTGGCAGAGGAGTCCTCCTGCTCCCACCACCACCGTCGCCACCACCGCGCCCTCCTCCTTCCACCTCCACACCCATCCATCCCTCCCTGCTCGCGCCCGAAACCCTAGCCCGCGGGCGGCCATGGTGACCGAGCTCAGGATCCGCAGCATCTTCCTCTCCTCCGAGAGCAAGAACGGCAACTTCTGCAAGGGTATGCCATGAATCCCTTCTGTTCTTCTGGCCTTCTTCATCTCCACATATGATTCGTGTGTGTGGTCTATATATGCAGTCAGTTTTCTCCCTCCGATCTGTTCTGCATGCGTGAAGGGGCCCGGCCAAGGAGAAGTTGCTGCTGCAGGTTCTTCCTCCTCCCCGCTGTAGGTGGTAAGCCATATCCCTCTCCCTCCTTCTCTCTCACCCCCATCTTGTCTCTGTAGGCAAGCAGTCTGCATGTTAGCAGGCACATGAATCAATCAAAATACCTTTTTGATTGATATATACGTGTACTGAGAGAAGAACCATGTTAAAGAATCACAGTGTGTGATGTTATATTTCGTTTCCTGCTAAACTCCGAGGTTGCATTCATTTCCTTCAACAAATGTTTGAACCTTTTGCTGCAAATTTGTAGATTGAATTTAGTTGTCACAACTTTTTTGGTTGTTGCTTTCCTGAATGAAATCAGTAGACATTATTCAGATAACTGAATTAGACGCTGTTGTGTGTAGTATTCGTTGGAAATACATATAATGTTACCAAGTTCTTAATCTGTCATATTGCTTCTACCGTTCAGATATCTGATGCCATTACAGATGGTGTTGAAAGATCTTGTAGTATGCAAGTATGGAGCAATTTCTAAAATGGCTTGCATGATGTCAGTTGTCATCCTTGGCATCTATCTCTTTCGCACTACTACCTGCAGCTGGAGGCATCAGGCCTAGGAAGGTGATTCCGTACTGTTTTTCTGAAACCTTGGCTATACTCGTGATTTCTTGTCTCATTAATCTCACGGCTACACAAGACAACTTCTGAATATATTACAGTTAATGCCTTTCTTCTTGGAGCTTTTGTGTACTAGACTAGCATGATTTGTTGGGATGTGGATTGCGGTATGTGCAAATTTTAGTTTCAAGTGCTGCTTGGGGGTCTGCAATGAAAGTGTTGCAGGTTTTATTTGTCATCTATGGTGTTTGTCTTTCATGCGTTTCCCCATTCTATGATTTGAAATAGTGAATAATTTACCAAAACAGTTTGGTGTTTGTGCAGCTGGTTTCTCAGCCATGGCATGGCTGTATTTAGTGTGGCACTACTTTATGCAACATTTTATGTTTGGCTTGGAGTATAGATTCACCTGATTCAATGAAGGTTATGGACAGTAAGTAACTTGCAAGCATGAATTTTTTTCCACCATTAAAACTACTCCTTTTTTCCTATGTTTACATGCCCCCACATATTTATGGGTTCAACTTTTGACCAACTAATCGTGGGTTAGTTCATAAAAATTATACCATTGAAGTTCTATTATAAAATAGTTTCCAGCAGTATATATATTTTCTGACATGTGAATCATCTATTATTGGTCAATGTTCAAACACAAAACCCGAGGGCGCCATGTAAATAGAGACGGAGGTAGTAGTTATTAGTTTTTGCAATGTATACAGTTTTAAACTATTAGTTTCTTTTAAGAATTGATGCGTATGCGTTCAATTGATGTCGCAAATTCAACAAGTGCTTTGATGTCTCTGTCTACAAGTTTGTGAGTTAGATTGGTTCAGTATATGACCTAAACTGTTGGAGGAGTCTGTGGTTGTGATGGTACGTTCATACGTTGTCGTTGGTATCGTTCGCTTCCTCCTCCGCAGTGCTCCATCATCGAGGGAAGGATCTCCTCGCTGATTTTTTCCAAACAAACCGCAACCCGTCTATTTGTTTCCATTCAAATTTCACTCCCATGACATGACAACCGATCCCTCCCCATCCTACTCTTTCCTTGCAAAAGCATAATAGAATCGAAACTTGCCTTGCCTTGACCGACACATTCCCAGCGGGTTTCACAAATCAATCTTCATCCAATCCACCGCAGTTCCTGCTAATCCCCTTTCATCATCCCCGCTGCCCCGCCTTCCAATTAGCCATCTTCCATTGCAATCATCGAACCCTACCATGCAAGCAGTCCTACGAGGCTATGACTGTCGTGGTGCTGGTGGCCTCCAGTGCGCTCGCCGGGGCCAGGGGTGGACTAAGTTACGGTGTTGTCTCTGGTGGAGACGATGGGATGCGGTTGCACGATAAGAACCTGCAGAAGAAGATGCCGGTGTGGACGGAGAGGCGGACGCAGCAGGAGGCGTGTGTGGTGCAAGCGCGGGCTCAACTTGCGGGCGCGGATTAGGGAAGAGGCCATCTCTGTGGCAGCTTGTGACCTGGGGGACGTGCTAGCACACGAGCCCGGTGACCATCATGTGTGCGTTCTGGACATGCCATGTGGTGTATGCCACAATGCCATGTGGGTTGGGCCTGCATGACATGCCGATCTGTAGCACATCCTCCATCGCCTCATCACTGGCTGCTCAAGGGCTGCATCACATGATCACCAAGGCCTGTGACAACATCTTCATGCCCAACTCTCACTCTGATGTCGCCCATTCAGCGCACTCGCCAAGCCTAGGGGTGGAATGGTGGATGGTTCTTTGATGCTAGCATAGCTTATGGCAAGAAGCAGAGGGAGGGAGGCTATCGTGTTGAAGAAGACGTCGTCGCCCCGACAATGTAAATGTGGTTTCTCAGACCTAGCCGGAAAGAGGCCGAGGGCTTCTCGTTGTAGAAATGCGATGCTGAAGCGACAACACGCCAGGTTCTATTTGTACACCATTTTTCTATTACCAGTAATTACTCGAGTATGTGAACAAAATCCGGTGTGAACAAAATCTGAACTGTAAGTTGCAATATTTGCTATGTCTATAAGTTTACAAATAGAAAGGCGCCAATTCAATTAATTGTCAGATTTAGAATAGTACGTGTTCAGTAGCTTCTATCTCAATCTGGTTTTTATGTTGTTTGTGTTTGAATTAATTAGCACTTTGACCATCGTGTTTGTTCAGCCTTCAAGGTGATTAGCACTCAGCAAACTACTGGAAAGATGTTGGTACCTTGTTTTTTCAAGCTCTGAAGACATGCACATTCAAGAATAGGTATGGCTACATGCTTTCTATATCTGTCAGCTTCATAAATCATTTTGGAGGGGTGCCTCTTATTGGAGAGGTCTGGTATGCATATTTAACCAAAGAAAACATAAATTTTTGATATAATAAAGATTGATGAAAATTTGGACTTTAGACTGTATCAGGGACAATTTTAATGATAAATTATAGGAAGTTTCTATCTTGGGGACATCTTCATGCCAACTTACGTTTAATATTAAGATATGTCCCCTCATGTGCCAGTTTTGTTAGAAGTTCATGATATGTTCTTAGTTCCAGCATGTTTTTTCACCTTTCTGTACAGCTTTGAGTATAACTTAAAGTTCTAGATGCATATAAGCTTCTGATTTAACTCAAGCTCACTTGATGGTTCTAAAAAAAATCTGCAAAAATATGACCATGACAACAAGATAAATGGAGCTTCAGAGGCAGAGTGGATGCCTGCACCAACAACTTTATAAATTAAACTACGTTTTGCTAGATGACTCAAATTTTTTAGCACGAGCATTATGTTTTGGGAATGCAATTAACAATAGAATCAAGTGAAGCTGAAAGCAAGAGATCTACTGTTCAATGTGGAATTTAACTCCTTTCTTGCAAAAGCACTAGAGATGAGTGAGGAGATTATTCAATATTGGATTTAATTCCCTTCTTGTACCCATGGTCGATCTATTGTTCCATACTGCAAGCATTCACCCGATCAGGTTTCTATTCATTTTTGTTAGATCCGTCGATGAAGAAAACAACACATTTCAAGACATGATGGTTTTGGTACTTCAAGTTTTGCTGTACTCTGTCATTTGCCTTTGTGGGAACGACACTGCTCTATTTCTTGCTTATTTAAGATCATGGCAATCATTTTATCTGGCCTATGTGTTTCTAATTTTCTCCCCTTATTGTTGCAGGTTAGAGTGCAGCTTTCAGATAACTTCTTTCTTTGGGATAGTTGGAATACTATGACTAGATATAGAAGAGGCTCAAATGGTAATGTTATCAGTGTTTGCCCCTTCCATGATTTATGTGTAGCATGTAGACTATCAGCGACAATTTGAGCCTCTTTGTGAAGTAGTTTTGTAGGGTATTGCTTCAAGTCAAGAAAATGAATGGCCACAAGTGGGGCGTTGACTGACAATCCAAAGATAGTTTAATCAAAGAGCTTCTGATCTCTACATGTGAATGGTAAACTGCCAATTTTGTACTTTACTATTCTATATCAAGAAAATAAATAATTGCATCATGGTATTAGTGGCATAATTATTTTTATGTGCATTGAACTATATATTTTGAAGCACTTAATAGTATCTTGCACGGAGGATCTAGGACTCCTGCCAATTTATTGTACGGAGCTGTTCTTTGCTAAAAAAAACTTTGCTCAATTGCGCTTTGCCTCTCAGTGTTATCATTAGTTAATGGCCTAAACTGTTGACAACTTATCAAAAAATAATAATCATATGCAGATGCAGAAGCATATTAGTCATGCAGAAATAATCATATACTGAAGGAAGGACTTGGAACTGTAACTAAAAAAATGGAAAGTGGAGGGGCTCTGATATTGCAATAAAAAGAAATGATAGATATTTCACTGGGAAGCGAACTCGGGAAGACAAAATAATATAATCCTTACATTTTCCGATTACTCTTATTTTCTTATGCATGTTCCTATACGGATTGGTCCTGAATGTTTGACTTCTCGTAGAAATGAAGTTGCATAACCCCAACCTCAACTGTTGTGTCACCATCGAGGACATCTAGCTGCTTGTTGTTCTTCAGTTACTATTGCTCTTAAGATTCATGTCTTAGATATTCTTAGGAGAGAAATTGTATGGAATTTAATGATCACTCATCTCAACAAATATACGTGATATTTCCTTGTAAAAGGTTGCCTTCCAAATTTATGGCCTACTATTAAAGGGGAGTTCGTTTCCACTTCCACCGCCTCGTTCGATCCTAACCTCCTTTGATTTTTTTTCTCTTGCAGCGATTCCTCACTCCCACCGGTTTGTTTAGGAACGGATGCCTCTCCTCCCATGTCCAGTTTTAGTGTTGGTTTTTGGCTCTAATAATCTCGTTCGACCCACTGCTACAAATAGATGCCACACCGCTCCTTTTGTTACGATGGACTCATGTGAGGCCTCGATAGATCCACTTCCTTACAGCAAAACGAAAACAATCAACCATCAATCAGAAATCTCCCTGATATTTCTTTCCTTCAGATGCATATATAGCAGCCCACGCCCAGCAGACCCGCGTTTCCTTTTGTTGGGCTCTGTCTTATCTGTATTTCAGTGTGTGCGTGTGTGCGCGCGCTTATGGCCCATGTGGCCCATGTGTCCCATGTGGCCCATGTGGCCCATGTAACCCTGCAGCCTATATATGTGCTGCCCCCTTGTACAGGAAACCCTAACTCCAATAGAATACAATACCAGACCATCTTTCTATCCCAGCCGCCACCCCTCTCTCCCCTGATTCTACATGGTCTCAGAGCTTGGGTTCCCAATCCCAGCAGTGGTGATGGTGGTTGGCTGGTTGTGCTTGCTGGCGATTGTCTGAGAGGAGAAGGCTTGTGTGGAAGAAGGAGAGGTGGAATCCCAGATCTGAGGGGAGGAGGTAGTAGAGAGGTGAAAGTGGGGAGCAGTGGTTGCTGGAGGTTGCTAGTGGTGTGATTCAAGATTAGAAAGGTGGGGGACAACCAGGGGTTGGTAAAGGCGTTGGAGAAGCTAGCTGAGCTCATCACTGTCAAGGCAGAGGGTGTGGCTTCCCCAGGTGCGCTTGTTCCTCAGCCTGAGGTGATACAGAAAATAGAACTAATGCCAAATGAAATCAAGATGGAAGGGGTCACAAACTACCTAAGCTGGTCCAGTAGGGCATTGCTAATATTGAGGACAAAGGGGCTGGAAGGCTATGTCAGAGGGGAAGTAGATGAACCAGCGACCAGGGCAAGTGAAGAGTGGAAGAAGTGGAGTGTCATTGACTCTCTGGTGGTGGCATGGCTGCTGAACTCCTTGACCCCATCCATTGCAGCAGCCGTGGAGACTCTTCCCCATGCAGCAGAGGTATGGAAAACCCTGGAAACATTGTACTCCGGGAAAGGGAACATAATGCTTATGGCGCAGATTGAGGATAGAGTAAATGAGCTAAAACAAGGGGATAAGTCGGTGATGGAGTATGTAGCAGAATTGCAACATTTGTGGGCTGACTTAGACCACTATGATCCACTGGAGTTACCACATTCAGAATGTATAGTTGCTACTAAGAAGTGGGTAGAGCGTAGGAGAGTGATGAAATTCTTGAAGGGACTTAGCTCAGAATTTGAAGGAAGGCGTGCTGGGTTGTTTCATCAGCCAAAGCTCCCCTCGCTTGAGGAGGCAGTTGCAGCAATGGCACAGGAGGAGGTCAAGTTGAAGTTGACCAGGACTGGAGAAGTGAATGCATCTCGCTCAGCATTTACTGTGTCTGAATGGAAGGAGACAAGAGAGTGCTTCAACTGTGGAGAGAAAGGTCACATAAGCATCAATTGCACATCACAACACAGAGAAATACGTGGTAGGGGAAGAGGTTACAGCCGAGGTGGATACCGGGGAGTTAGAGGCAGAGGTAACTCGAGGGGTTCGAATTATTCCAGTGGCTTCAAAGCAAACTTGGCTAACTTGGCAACGCAAGAAGAAGGGACGTCAACAACCTCTCAAGGGGAGTCGAAGAGTAGAAGCCAGGAGGACAACACCTTTGGGAACTTTGCCCACTTTGTCTACACAGGGGAAGGTAACTTTGCAAATGCATCTATATCCACACATGATTTCCTTCCAGATTGGATATTAGATTCTGGAGCATCCAAGCATGTTGCGGGTACCTCAACTGAGTTTGAATCATATACTCAGTACCCAATTACACATTGTGAAACAATACAAACTGCTGATGGCACCTCACAACCGATTAAAGGAGTTGGATCAGTTCAATGTACACCCACTATTAAATTATCTGATGTATTACATGTTCCAGCTTTTCCTGTGAACTTGCTTTCTCTAAGTGCTTTGATTGATCAGATAGATTGCCGAATAACTCTTGATAAGAAAATATGTTTGATTCAAGAGAGGATGACTGGAAGGAAACTTGGGACAGGAACCAGGCGTAGTGGATTGTGGTATATGGATCGTGATGTGTCTAGGTCTGGTGCTAGTCCTATTTTGGCTGTACTAGTTGGAGTAAGTGAGACAATGGCGATGATCCATCACTGTCCCATGGGGCATATGGCTTTTGATAAGATGAGTAAGATGTTTCCTGATGTAATGCGTGGAGTAGACAAGAGTAAGCTTGTGTGTGATGCATGTGAATATGCAAAGCACACAAGAATCTCATATTTGAGTAAGGGGCTAAGGAGTATATCCCCGTTTATGCTGATTCACTCTGATGTGTGGACATGTCTTGTTGTTTCTGTTAGTGGAATGAAATATTTTGTGACATTTATAGACTGCCACACTCGCATGACTTGGGTGTACCTCATGCGACATAAAGATGAGGTATTCCAATGTTTTCAGGAGTTTTATGCCTATGTGCGAAACCAATTTAATGTGCAGGTGCAGGTGATCAGATCTGACAATGGAACTGAATATGTAAACAAGCAATTTGGAGGTTTCCTGTCAGCACAAGGCATAATGCACCAAACATCATGTCCAGATACCCCTGCTCAGAATGGAGTTGCAGAAAGGAAAAACCGACACATTTTAGAAGTGGCTCGATCACTTATGTTCACCATGAATGTGCCAAAATTCTTGTGGAGTGAAGCTGTCATGACTGCAACGTTCCTGATCAACCGGATGCCTTCAAAAATTCTTGGTATGAAGTCCCCATGTGAGATGCTATTTGGGGAGAACAAATTCTCAGTTCCTCCAAAGTTATTTGGGTGCACCTGCTTCATTAGAGATCACAGACCAGCAGTGGGAAAGCTGGATCCACGAGCTGTAAAATGCATATTTGTTGGATATCCTGCAGGGCAGCGAGGCTATAAGTGTTGGAGTCCTGCTGAAAGGCGCACATTTGTAAGTATGGATGTCACCTTTCGAGAATCTGAGCCTTTCTATGGTGAGAAGACAGATCTCAGCAATTTATTCGAAGAACTTGACCACTCACAATCTATGCAGGGTGGTCAAGAGGGGGAGTGCAACTTGAGTGGTGAGTGCAGCACCAATGGCGACAAGGAGCAGCCAATACCAACCCCGAAAATAGTGGGATCCTTCATTCCAGTTGTAGTTGATGGGGCTGAACAGCAGAGGTGGCAGAGACCAAATGAGGAAAGGAATCCTCAGGTGTATACAAGAAGGAAGAGAGTTGTGGAGGAACAAGTGCATGAGGAGCAGTCAAAAGAAACTATGGAACAGGGGGAGCAGTCAGAAGAAACTCAAGCGACAGGAAGCTCATCTGAAGTGGAGTCATATGAGAATTCAAGTACTGAAGAAGCATCACCTAACCTGCCAATTGCTCTCAAGAAGGAAGTGGCAAGGAAAACTTTGAGCAAGGGCAATCTTGAGCATGACATCAGTAATTATGTCACCTATGAAGCCCTATCACCTTCATTTAGAGCATTTGTCGCATCACTTCAAGCCGTGATTGTTCCTAAAGACTGGAAAGAAGCAAGACAAGATCCAAAGTGGTGTGAAGCCATGAGGGAAGAGTTGGAGGCCCTGAGAAAGAACAAAACATGGGAGCTAGCGAATCTTCCATATGGGAAGAAGGCAGTCAGTTGTAAGTGGATCTTCACAGTGAAGCAGAATCCTGAGGGTAAGGTTGAGCGTTACAAGGCAAGACTAGTAGCCAGAGGGTACAGCCAAACGTATGGTATTGATTATGACGAAACATTCGCCCCAGTTACAAAGATGAATACAGTGAGGATTCTAATCTCATGTGCAGCTAACTTTGGATGGCCACTACACCAACTTGATGTAAAAAATGCCTTTTTACATGGAGATCTACAAGAGGAAGTCTACATGGAAATTCCTCCTGGACTTTCTACACCTGGGACTGTTGGGAAGGTTTGTAGATTGAGAAAATCTCTCTACGGTTTGAAGCAATCGCCAAGGGCTTGGTTTGACCGGTTCAGGCAAGCAGTTTGCAGTATGAAGTATAAACAATGCAATGGAGATCACACTGTTTTCCATAAACATTCCAAGCAACAGATTACTATTCTTGCAGTATATGTGGATGACATCATAATAACGGGAGACAATGAAGAGGAGATTGGAAGACTAAAGAAATGCCTAGGCAAAGCATTTGAAGTTAAGGATCTTGGTCAGCTAAAATATTTCCTGGGTATCGAAGTTGCAAGATCAAAGAGGGGAATAGCCCTGTCTCAGCGGAAGTATACCTTAGAGCTCCTAAGTGATATGGGAATGCTTGGATGTAGAGCAGCCCCAACTCCCATTGAACAAAATCACAAATTGACAGCACAGATGGGTGAACAAGTTAACAAAGCAAAATATCAACAATTGGTTGGCAAACTTCTGTACTTGTGTCACACTAGACCAGATATTACATATGCAGTAAGTGTAGTAAGTAGATATATGCATGACCCTAGAAGTGGACACCTTGATGCAGTCTATAGAATCATGAGGTATCTAAAGGGCAGCCCTGGTATGGGACTCTGGTTCAAGAGTAATGGCCATTTGAATGTTGACGGTTATAGCGATGCTGATTGGGCTAGCTGTCTTGATGATAGACGATCAACCTCTGGCTATTGTGTGTTTGTTGGTGGAAATTTGGTATCATGGAGAAGCAAAAAACAACCGGTGGTGTCAAAATCAAATGTAGAAGCTGAGTATAGGGCAATGTCTCAAGGGCTGAGTGAGATGTTATGGGTAAGAGGCCTTCTGCTTGAGCTGAAAGTGCTCAGACAAGATCCTCTGAATGTG
Organism: Aegilops umbellulata; assembly: GCA_032464435.1. Taxonomy (NCBI): domain Eukaryota; kingdom Viridiplantae; phylum Streptophyta; class Magnoliopsida; order Poales; family Poaceae; genus Aegilops; species Aegilops umbellulata. The sequence continues at coordinate 148,565,718 of CP136058.1, read as the reverse complement.
TGGTGTGACAACAAATCTGCAATCAGCATTGCTAATAATCCAGTGCAACATGACAGAACAAAACATGTGGAGATAGACAGATTCTTTATCAAAGAGAAACTGGATGCAGGAATCATCAAGATAACTCATGTGAGCTCTGGACAACAAGTCGTCGATTGTCTGACAAAAGGTTTGGGAACCAGGGAGAGCAATCTTGCTTGTGACAAGATGGGCATGATAGATATCTATCATCCCTCTTGAGGGGGAGTGTTGGGCTGTGTCTTATCTGTATTTCAGTGTGTGTGTGTGTGTGCGCTTATGGCCCATGTGGCCCATGTGGCCCATGTAACCCTGCAGCCTATATATGTGTTGTCCCCTTGTACAGGAAACCCTAACTCCAATAGAATACAATACCAGACCATCTTTCTATCCCAGCCGCCACCCCTCTCTCCCCTGATTCTACACCTTTCCTTTCCTTTTTTTTGTTACACCTTTTCTTCTCTTGTTGTTATATCATTTTGAAAAGATTGATCTACACGATCGTCGTCTATTCGAGACTCATCTAGACATGAAAAATACGTGCAGACTCTAGGATACAAATATGTGTAGACTCTAGCATGTCGGGTCGGCTCTAGGATACAAATATGTGTAGACTATTACCCCTCAAGTTCAGAAAAACCAAGGGTGTCATATGAATTGGATTATGTAGAAGACATAGAGATAAAAGGTACATTGTTGCATTCATATAGACACTGATTAGGAGGGCTTAATCAGGCCATGTATGGTTCATGAGTCTCTGCTATTTCTTTACATTTTTTTGGAAGTTTCTAGATCATATGCCCAACATGTTTGATTAGGAGGTTAACATAGCTTTTAATGTATGGACTTAAGGAGGCCCCGATGTTTTGAGTTTAGATGTGATAATTTAATTTCACAATTTGTCATAGAATTGTGCAGTAGTAGAATAGTTGTGACGCCTCTATACCAATTCTACAATTGAAGAGGTATTTTATTTACTATCTCCTCTAACTAGATATTTTTGTGGTTTGCCTGACCAAAATTCTGTTTTCTTTCAAAATTATGTAATCTATCTTGCGCCAAATTAACCACTTCTTTCTGAATTGTAGAGTCCATTATGTTTAATGTTATTATCAAAGTAAATATTTTTTCTATTTTAATCATGATACCATGACAATGTGAACTAGGTATGCAAGATTATTTGCTCTGACTACTATTTTGTCGTCCATTGTTATTGTGAATATGTTGTTGGAGTCAATCTTTGACAGATATAAATCAACATTTGATCAGCTACAGAGGAATATGTTGTCGGAGAAGGTGCAGCGTTTCGGTGAGCAGCAGGTTGTGTCGTCGTGGTGGTCACCCTCGGCTACGATGGTGTGCACTCCTTGGCACCGGGAATCGGCCTGGGATGCCATGGAGTGGAGAGGAGGGGGCGGGCGACATCGTGGAGAGGAGGGGATGTGGCGTTGAGAGCATGGCGCAAGCTAAATGATGTGGCATCGATGGGAGGCGACAGTGAGAAGCCATGGTGGGCAGGGCAGGCCGGGGTAATGAAATGTGAGCCTGACTGCCGCGTCATGCGATTAGTGGAGAGGGTGAATTGCTTTTTTAGGATTAGAAGAGAAGGAGGAGTTGTTTGTTTTTAAGGGAACACCGGTTGTTTGATATGATAGAAATGTCATATAATTTTTTATATAGTGAAAGATATCACATACCCTAACCAGTCGTTTCTAAAAAATAATTACCAAAAAATGATTGACAGGTGAGCCTACATGTTATTATTCAAATTGGGATGCGACCCACTCCACTAAAAAGCACGATGTCGCTCATTTTGACTAAAAACGGTCACCTACTTGCATCTAACAGCTGACCAATGAATATACATTGTATATGAGATTTGTTTAATATATATTTATATGTTCACCTTTGTATATCTGATACTTTGAAAATGTTGATTGACAAAGTCACTACCATAACTATTTTGGGCCGGACTAAAAATTCATTGAATTTTAGAGAATTGTTCTTCATGATAATTCAAAAGGTGCATTTCTATATATTTTATTTTGTAGATTACATGAGAAAGATGAAGATGAATTATGTCAACGTTTAAAAAGAAATCCAACGACAAGGGTCCAAGGCGATGCTGTTGGAAGAAGGCAAAAAATCACCAAGTTTAGTATGTGTATGCAATAAAAAATTTAAAAGGCCCATAGCAACGCACGGGATTCTACTGGTTGATGTTACAAATTGTTTAGGCCCTAGATCTCAAGTAGCAGCTCTAACAGGAAGGGAATAAAGTGAACTATTAGTTGCTATTGATGTCACATTTAAACCTTTGCGATTGCTATACAGTAGAAATAATTGAAAATATTCTCTTCTTTGCTTTCCAATTGGTAGTATTCAAGATAACAAGAAATCCAAAATTGTTGTTTCTTGTGAAGTGTAGTTCACTTTATTCCCTTCCTGTTAGAGCTGCTACTAGAGATCCAGAGCCTAAACAACTTGTGACCATAGACTGCTCAGAGTTATCATATTTGATCTTCAAGTGCAATCCTTCAGTTGTTCTATTGCATCTCCGAGCCATATTAGCATACATTTCCAATCAACAATTGACTACTGGGTCAGTTATTACTATCTCTGAGAAATTCTTTCTTAATTTGTCCTATAAACAATTAAATTCATTATTGGCCATGAAGTTCACTGCAAATTTGTTGTGCAGTTTTTATTTCAGAGATACATGTGAATTTTTTTTTGTTTATTACTTTTGCTGAATATGAATAGTTCATTTAAGATCCCTTTAACAAAACACGATAAGAAAGGGGAAGAATTAACCTACAGGGAGGCATGATCGAGGTCGTTGCTCAAGCATGTTTAACGGCATTGTTTCAGGCGCCCACCGACTGTGTGTATGCATGTTACCTACGGCGCCGTTGTTGCTTCCCTTGGTCGGGCGTGGTCCACCAACCACTACCTGTAGGCAATAGCATTAGGCCGGCAACTATCGCGGATCAAGGGTACAAATCAACCAGACTAGGAGAGGGGGTGGTGGTCTACGTAGTGGCAGGGAGAGGAAGCGATGGCTGACACCAAGGCTGGGAGAGGACCCGGCAGATGACGCTATGGCGGGACAAGAGGAGCAGTGGTGGGGAGAGAAAGCGGCGACTATGCCATGTGAGTTGCTGAAGTTGTGCCTTATGAGGTGGGGATAAGGGATGTATGTTGTGCATGTGTAGTGAGAGGCGTGGAGTAGCTTTTCCTTTTTGAGGGAGGTTGTTTATTTGTCTAGAACAGATTAGCTTCTTTTCCTTTCTCCCCTGTGAACTGAGAGGAGTGGTTATTATCCCAAGAGAGAAGTGTCAAATATTCTAGAAATAGCAAAAATTGTTCTAAAGATAATAGCCAATAAAGTGATCTAGAGAATGTCCTATGTTGCTACAAAGCAGGATGCGACTCACTCCACACATGCATACCATGTATATATTTTGGACTCACTCTACATCACATTTGGTAGAGAATAAAGCTATGAGATATTGAAATTACTGAGATTTTCAAGGGACTTCAATAACGCACTTGAAATAGCATTTCACAACCTATAATCTCTGTTGGCTGATATTCCAACGAGCACAGACAAGTATATTTATCTATTTTATTTTCATAATCAAGATACATGCAATTATTTTATCATCATTATACTTATATTCTAGATAATAATAATAATTTATTCGTTACAAGAGTGTGTTGGGTTATTTTGTACTCCCGCCGTTTCTAAATATAAGTCTATATAGATATTTCTATACGAACTACATACGGATGTATATAGACATATTTTAGAGTGTAGATTCACTCATTATGCTCCGTAAATAGTCCGTGTTGGAATCTCTAAAAGAACTTATATTTAAGAATGAAGGAAGTATATGATTTTATGCTCTTCATGTATATGTTGCCAAATTACATTTTTAATACATTGCAACTAAAAAGAAATGATGGAGATGCAAGTGAAGTGGGAAAATGGAAATACATTGCATCAAGCATATTTGTCGACTGTTACTGGAAATCTTTTCTACACATGTGAAATTTGAAGGGCATCATGTTTCAATATGCAACCAACAAAAATATTAGAAGGCTCGTGGCAATGCACGGGCATTATACTAGTGTTACTAGGATATGATACTCCCCACTATGAGTAGCCTCAGACTTATAAAATGAAAAAACTAAGATTTTGAGATAAGCCCTATAAACCGGAAAGGAGGGAGTAGGAGTGCTCAATATTGTGCACCGCGACCAAGGCGGAGAGGAAAACGAGAGAACTACGTAATTAATGCATGAATTTAATTAGGGTAGTTTTGTAAAGTAGGAGATACATTTCTCCAATCGCAAAATGCCTTGGTTCATGAGATTTGAGATTTGAGCCCTATAAACCGAAAGAGAGGGAGTACTGCACACGGTGTAGTCTACACTAGTAGAAAACCGGCCTGTTGTCCCGGTTCATAAGGGCCTTTAGTCCCGGTTCCTGAACCGGGACTAAAGGGTCGTTACTAATACCCTCGCCCTTTAGTCCCGGTTCAAACCAGAACCGGGACAGATGGGCCTCCACGTGTCCGCAGCCGGCAGCCCAGGCAGGGGGTTTGGTCCCGGTTGATGACATAAACCGGGACCAAAAGGCTTCCACGCGTCAGCAGGAGGTTTTTCTTTTATTTTAAAAAAAGTGGCTGTTTTAGGGGTTTAGGGGGTTATTTTTAGGTTGTTATTAGCTAGCTAATAGAGAGAAGTGTCCTCTATTATATGTAGTCCTTGCAAGGACTACATATGTTCATTTCACCTGCAGATATATATATATATATATATATATATATATATATATATAATAACTCATGCATGCTCGCATCATACATCATCATATATAATAACAAGTCCTACTAATTAATCAAGCGTCATCATACAACTTATACTCGTTATTAATAATAAGTCATATGATCATCATCCTCATAGTCATCGAACCCAACCCTACATAATTGTTCTTAGCACATGATCATCAGTATCAGGTAGGACCTAAACACACTTAAGGTAAAATAGCATAAAACAATATAGACCCTGACTCTCCATTATGAAGAATGGAGATCATCCTGTCTCCAATTCTTGCGCCTCGCTTCCTTTTGCTTCCAAGAAGCTCATTACGACTCTCCATACATTTTTTTCCATCCTTTGATTGTCATGTCTCCACTTCTTTTTGAAATCCGGTATGGACAGTTGAGATTCGTAGGATGACCTGGATATATGTTCAAAACACGAAGGCTGCCGCCATTCTGATACATCAAATGAGGCACACAATCCTCTGGGATAAGCTGTTGAAAAACATAGTAATAACTTCGTAGTTAGCAATGATGTACTAGTTTTAGAAGTATGCAAAAAGATGCACGGATGTCGTAATAGTAAAAAAACTTACCAGGGTATCTCCATGGTAGTTACCGTAGTTCAACACGTGCACTAGTGGCACATATTGACCTTAATGTTGAGGAGTTCGATTGTGGATATTGTAATTCTCAAGATAATTACAAAATCCAACCCGATGAGTTTTCTCCTTGTAAGTTAACTCAGAGCCATCGGTGTAGTAAGTTCTATCTACCATCTTCTGCACATTCTTTGATACTTCAAAATAAGCTGTCAATGGAAATAAGCTGTCAACTATTTTGAAATGAACAATATAAGTTCTATTAATAATTAACTATGTTTGAGAAACTCACATAGTGGTAGAACTGGAGGCGTATCAACAAGGACCCAAATGTCCATATTGTCTTGCTCGATTTCAGGATCACCAAGATCCATGGTGACAAGCATAACCTCATCAAAACCATACAATTTGCAAAATGCTTCCCAATTTTTGCAACCAAAATGGGTTACACTCTCAGCATCATACAACTTTACTTCAAAATCCACATCATAATGGGTCCTTAGGTGAATTTTCTTCGTTTCAAAATTTTCATGGTCTTCAAAATCCATCCTCTCCAAGACATAGCGTCTTGCATGGCATGGGATCAACTATACTCAAATTGTAAAAGATGAAAATTACACGTTGAAATAGTTGAAGTCATGCTTAATTATGAAAAAAAACACTTGTCGTCGTTGCGTACCGTTTCAACTTCGAAGGTCTCCTCGAGCTTAATGCTGAAGCGCCGACCATCGTCCAGGTGAGGCCTGTCGCACTCACCTCGATCGTCGTGGCACCAGTCGCACACCCCCGGGAGACTTCCGTCGTTCGAGTACGACATTTCCGGCCTATGTTCATAATTAGATCAATATTAGTAATCACGAGTTGACCATCGGTGATGGTACATAGCTCCTCCTCGAATACTATCATACATATAGCATCACTAATACAGCTAGTATCGTCGCGGGCGGTGGACGTCGATGCGGGAACTACTTCTATATATAGTCAAATAAAGTAGTTTATTAAATCAACTAGCTAGTTCAACTATATATGAAGCACTTACTATAAATAAAATAAAATAGTGCGACTTACTAAAAATAAACTAGTTTAACTGTATATAGTTCTATTATTTTTCTATAGACTAATTATATTAAACACTTTCTCTTCTTATTTTTTCCTTTTTCCTCTATTCTAAATATGAACATATTCATAAATGACATATATCATTCACAATTTTCCTATACATACACAATAAATTGACAAAGAAAATACTATGAACAAAAAAATCATTAATAAATCTAAATTACAACAGAAAAAATCATAATTAAATCTAACACAATATGAACAAATTAATTACACAATATGAAAAAAAATCTAACAGAAAAATCTATGAACTGCACATCTAACAAAAAAATCTATGAACTACAAAAAAATCTAACAAAATCTAACTCAATTAACTATACTAGTAACATCAAATTAACTATATACTCAGTTGCTCACGGCGACGGTGTCGGGACGGCGACGGCGACGGCGATGGCGAGGTGCGGCGGGGGCGGGGCGGGGCGGGGCGACTCAGCGATGGGCAGGGGCAGGGCGGGGCGGGGCGGCTCAGCGACGGGCAGGGGCAGGGCGGGTCGGGGCGGCGTCGCGGGGCGGGGGGGCGACGACGTCGATCGGGGCGGCACGGGGCGGCGCGGGGCAACGACGGTGACGACGGGGCGGCGCGGGGCGACGACGGCGACGACGAGGCGGATACGGCGGGCAGCCTGGCAGCGTTGGGCGGGCGGGGAAGAACGAACTGAACCAAAATTTTATGAGTGCTGCTTATATAGGCAGAGCATTGGTCCCGGTTCGTGGCACCAACCGGGACCAATGCCCCCCTTTGGTCCCGGTTCGTGCCACCAACCGGGACCAAAGGCCACTTTTCGGCAGCCCAAAGGGCGGGAAGCGGAGGCCTTTGGTCCCGGTTGGTGGCACGAACCGGGACCAAAGGGGGGCATTGGTCCTGGTTGGTGCCACGAACCGGGACCAAAGGGAGGCATTGGTCCCGGTTGGTGCCACGAACCGGGACCAAAGGCCTGCACCTGCCAAAGCCGCGGTGCGGTGGGATGTTTAGTCCCACCTCGCTAGCTGACGAGCCGGCGCACCTGTTTATAAGCGCTGCCTCGCCATCTCCATCGAACTCCTTTGAACTGCAGGCCTATGGGCCTAATCTCACACCGCTATGCCTGTGGGCCTGCTGGGACTTCTGCGGGCCTGAATCCTGGCCCACGGATGGGCTTCTAGTCGTATTCAGGCCGTGGTGGCCCAGTAGGTGGCATCTTTTTTTCTTTTGTCCTATTTATTTTTTCATTTCTACTTAGAACTAAATACTTATAGTTTTTTAGTGATTTCTTTTTTCTTTTAGGTCACAAAAATTATAAACTTTCTGTTAGTGATTCTAGTTTTCAAATTAGAATAGTTATAATTTGAATTCTTTGAAATTTGTGTGAATCTCATGTTTGTGATTAACTTTACTAGTGCCATTAGTGTCAAATTAGAATAGTTAAAATTTGAATTCTTTGAAATTTGTGTGAATCTCAAGTTTGTGATTAACTTTACTAGTGCCATTAGTGTCAAATTAGAATAGTTAAAATTTGAATTCTTTAAAATTTGTGTGAATCTCAAGTTTGTGATTAACTTTACTAGTGCCATTATTTTTTCATTTCTACTTAGAACTAAATACTTATAGTTTTTTAGTGATTTCTTTTTTCTTCTAGGTCACAAAAATTATAAACTTTCTGTTAGTGATTCTAGTTTTCAAATTAGAATAGTTATAATTTGAATTCTTTGAAATTTGTGTGAATCTCATGTTTGTGATTAACTTTACTAGTGCCAATAGTGTCAAATTAGAATAGTTAAAATTTGAATTCTTTAAAATTTGTGTGAATCTCAAGTTTGTGATTAACTTTACTAGTGCCATTAGTGTCAAATTAGAATAGTTAAAATTTGAATTCTTTAAAATTTGTGTGAATCTCAAGTTTGTGATTAACTTTACTAGTGCCATTATTTTTTCATTTCTACTTAGAACTAAATACTTATAGTTTTTCAGTGATTTCTTTTTTCTTTTAGGTCACAAAAATTATAAACTTTCTGTTAGTGCCATTAGCTTTAAAATTTGAATAGTTTAAATTTGAATTTTTTAAAATTTGTGTGAATCACTAGTTTATGAATCACTAGTTTACTAAATTTGTGTGAAAACACTTTGTAGAATAGTTAAAATTGATTTTTGAGTCAATCTTTTTCCTGCTATTTAATAGTAGGTGGCACTTTTTTGTCTTCTAGTGATTTCTTTTTTATTTTAGGTCACAAAAATTATAAAATTTCAGTTAGTGCCATTAGTTTTGAAATTAAAATAGTTAAAATTTGTGTGAATCGCTAGTTTATGAATAACTTTACAAATATTATAGGCATTTTTTTCTTTTTTGCTATTTATTTTTTTCATTTCTACTTAGAACTAAATATTTATAGTTTTTTAGTGATTTCTTTTTTCTTTTAGGTCACAAAAAATAAAAACTTCTCTGTTAGTGAACATAGATGCACTTATAGAGAAAACTAAACATAAATTCATAATTCATTTCTATTTCTGAATTTAGGTCCAATTTTCCTCTATAGGTGAATCTGTTTTCACTTTAAGAGGAGCTCAATAATGCAGAGAGGGACAGGCTTATAAGGAGGTGTGGGCGCCCTTCGGTTGGCGAGGTGGGACTAAACTCTGGGTGCAACGAGGGCGGACCCTTTAGTCCCGGTTTCTGGCACGAACCGGGACTAAAGGGTAGCCTGTGGTCCCGGTTCATGCCACGAACCGGGACCAATGGTGGTGGGCCAGGAGCCAGGCCCATTGGTCCCGGTTCGTCCCACCAATCGGGACCAAAAGGTCCAGACGAACCGGGACCAATGGCCCACGTGGCCCGGTCGGCCCCCTGGGCTCACGAACCGGGTCCAATGCACCCATTGGTCCCGGTTCTAGATTGAACCGGGACTAATGGGCTAACCCACCCTGGACCGTTGCCCCCTTTTCTACTAGTGCTAGTCACTTGTTGAAATCTCTAGAAAGGCAAATACTCCTTTCCGGTTTACAGGGCTATACTACTCCCTCCGTCTAGGTGTGTAAGTCATCTTATGAAAACCAAATAGTCCCAAAACACTTAGGCGCGGTGCATTAACTTCTACCTTGTTTCTTGTTTCTTGACATACCAACTAATAAGAGATGAGAGGTGTGCATGCTTTTAATGACTTGCAATGGCTAGTTCATTGCATGCAATGCTATTAATTAGCAAATAAACATTGGTGACCCCAGGAGGAAACGATGCTAAGCGCGTGGACCTATGTAGAATGAGTATCAACCAATGGATAATGGAGTTTAATTATTAAACGATAGCAATTTTGTCTCATGCAAGAGCCTGGCTAGTACTCCAAGGAACCGCACCACGCGAGCGTTCGCAACTGCCACGTTCGGGTTGCGCTTAGCTCTTCGCCTCTTCGAGAAGACGAATAATGATGTTACTCCTACTTCTACAGTATCGAATCCACTATTGCATGTCCGTCCACTTCGTGTGGGAGGGATAGCGTGTAGCGAAAGCTTCTACTTACTGCTCCTGCCTTTGCGTCTATGACAGGTGGGCCCAACAGGTGGTTGGCCCTCCTGTCATGCAGCCAAAGGCAGGTGCAGTTAAGGCACCGGAGCTCAGTCCGTGAGGGAGAGGGCGTTGTAGTAATCAAATTTCTCGGTCTTGTACGAGTTGATGAAGATAGGGGTTGCTTGCTTGCTAGGGTTGCTTGCTAGGGTTGCTCACTATGTATATATAGGCCGGAGCCTCCGCGCTTGCTTGCTAGGGTTGCTCTATTCACACACTCTCATCCTCTCCAGATCTAAACAAGATAGGGGTAGTAACACTGTCTTTCTCCCTTCAAAAAACACTGGCTTTCTATCCTCATCGCTGGTTACAAATCCGGACGTATCCCCCTCCGCTGGGGAAGGGGAGGAGGGGCAGTGTTTAGGCCGTCGTCGACAGCGAGGAAGGAGACCCACTGCCGGCCGCACCGTTATCTCTGGCCGAGCGCCGGTGCGGGAGGTCCTCCGATCCCTTCGGCGTTGCCTGTGGGCGGATCCGGCCTCCCGCCGCCCACCTATCCACATCCCGACGACCTTCAGGTATATCTTCGTTCGAAACCGCCTTAGCTCTACTTCCCCAGCTCGCTACGTCGCTGCATGTGCATCATTTTCTACCTCTCAGCCCCTCTCGATCGGATGGTCCAACGTCACATGTTTTTTTCTTCTATTGTTAGAGGTAAAGCTACTTCATGGAGTCGAATCTTGTACTACTTGGTTCAAACAAGAAATAAAGTGGTGGTGGGGGGATTTAGTATGTACATCGGACTTGGTACAAACAGGAAGGAAAGGGGGTGAAAGTAGTACAGACTGGTCATCCAACCAGTCTCTTGGTCGAAAAGGGAAATATAGGGGTAACGTTGTACAAAGTGGTATGACCAGGACTAGATCTGCTATCCACACATAGGAGTAGGTGGCTAGAGGGAACAAAAATGGGACCAACCCAGATATGTTTCTTGGATGTTTGTTTCTCGGGGCAAAAAACTATGAATCACCACTTTATGCCCCTGTTTACGTACATGGTGCTGGACTGCTGGTGCACCCACTGTCCCATGCCCTTATACCAAATATTTAGGCTCCGTTCGGAATAAAGGGGCAGAAAACACAGGTCTTGATGAAAATAGAGGAATAGGAAAGGCATGTAGGTATAAAACTATGGAACAGCGAACCGTAGGAAACTCTCAAGAGAATGTGTTCGGATGGACTACGAAATGTACAGATTTGTTTTTTTAGAGTAGCATGCTTGGCAGTATGAGATGCTATTTGTTCATTCAGCTGCATAGTGACTACTCTTGTCCTCACCTCACGTACCACACATAGGTTGATTTTTTTTATTCCGGCAACACAACACAGCAACCTGTCTAACGCATGGCAGCGAGCGCCTGCCTCGGGCTTCCGCCCAAAAAATGAGCAGCGCGTGGATGTTTCTAATCCTATGGAATCAGTACTACCAGACCAGCTTTCCTATGAAACACTATTCACCTTTCCCGTGTTCCGAACGGTTGGAAGGGAAAGAATACCGTAGGAATTGTGTTCCTACGAAAATCCTGCACCAAACCTGTGAACCGAACGCAGCCTTAGCTGTTCTTAATCTAATGTCCCTGGTAAAAATAAAGCCATGCCACTGTTATAAGCCATGACAAGTTTAGCCAAATGTTTTTGCCTGTAATTGTTTGAGACTCTGACTGTTTCCTCTGTGCCTTTTTGTGCAAACAGGGATATCCAATTCACCTGGTTGCTGTTGTGACCTTTTGGTGCACTGCACAAAACTCTTCTTAAAAGAAGCGACTTTTGTGCTGTTTAACTGGAATGTCAGAATGGAACAGTTGGTTCATTTTGGTGGAACTACACAAAGGGAGATCTGTGTTCCAATCCTCATCATCCATATTGGTGCCATAACCTTCCTTTAGGTAAGAATGATATTTAATGCATGTGTTCATCTCTATTTTCCGACTGCCATGAGAAAAATAATGTTGTTTTTTACTAGTACACTTGTACTCCCTCACTGACAAAACCAATTCTGAATTAGAAGGCCAATCATGTACTTGGTTTCACCAACTGGTGAGGATAAAGAGAAACAGAGCATGAAGAGGAAGAAGAAGAAGAATAAACAGTGCCAAGGCGATCTTGCTGAAGCCAGAGGCCTCAGTCGAGGCCATTCAAGGGCTCCGGCAATGACTACCTTACATGTGAGACGATCCTCCAGGGAGCCCTTCCACTTCTGTTGTCTCACTTAATTAATTAGGAGTACTTAAGTACCACTAATTTATTACTGCCTAATTTTCCTGTTGGAGTTAAACAAATCTTTAATAGGACCCTATGCTGAATCATTACGTGTGTATGTTTGTCTATGGAGGTGAATCGTGTGGTGGAGCAGGGAGGGAATATTATTAGTGTCATGACATAATAGTGCTATTGTTTTGCATGTCAATTTATTGCCATTGGTTCAATGAGGCAATGTTTTGCGTATTGTCCATCATGAATTTGATGCTACTAGTTGAGTAATATGCTAATGTCTTCCTATCCTTTCTCACTAAGCTAATGAAGGTTTCACCTTGTTCCTATTTGTGCAAACAGGGATCATGTTGTGCCAATCATACATTAAATGGAACTACACAAGACAATACAATGAACTGTATCCCAGCCAGTGCTTTAACTCTGCTGGAAGTTCTTGATAATCTTTCGATATAATCTCAGCACTAGTAAACAAGAGTCATTTCAACCATACATTTGAAGTGCACAAAAATATATACTATTGTGTGATTCTAGTGAGTGCTTTATCATCTCTTATGGGACTACATGAATAAGCTTTTTTTCTCAGGTTGGTACGGGCCTAAGGCCTTCATCCATATTAGTTTGTTGTCATCTCTATTTGTATCGTGCTACTGTCATGAGAAACTCCTTTATCTTTGCACGTTAAAGTTTTGCAACCAATGATAAATGGCAATGCTTTGAGTGTTGAGTTGAGCTAATTGGCACTGATTAAATAAACTAATACCTCTCTTTAAGCAAGACTACTATGTGGCTAACTTTACCCATTAAGATAATGAGGGTGCTTCTATTTGTTAGTGTATGTTTCATAAACTAGTCCCACTATTACAGTAATCTCACTCTCTTAATATATGTGCCAACAGGGATGCTCGATTTTGGTGGAACTGCACAAAAACTTTGGGTGCTTCATTGCCTCGACAGCTTCCGTCCTTTGTTGTCAGTCGCTAAACTCCGCATGCTTTCTTCCTTTGCTGCCAGTCGCTTGGCTTATCTCGGCTTCCAGTCAAAGGAAATATTAATTGATATGCTACCTCACACAGGTTGGTACTGGTCTTTATCCTGATTATTGTGCCTATCATATGTATTGGTAATTTGGTATTGTGCTACTGTTTGCCGATTTCATAAAGGAGTAATTTGGAGCCTGAACTCGCAGGCAAATCATTACATCGGGTGATTTCGGTAGAACTGCACAAAATGATCAGATGGACAGGTACTTATGCTGCTGCTATGTACTCCAAAGTTCACTCGGACAAGCCTCGATGTTGACAAGAAGTGCCTATATTCATTCGAGTATCAACCGGCGTCAACCAATTGTCAAACTCCAAGTGTTAGGAGAGTGAACGCCAAAAATATTGCTTGGTGCATAGCCCAGAAAAACGCAGTCCAGTCTTTGGTCCCAACTTGTGCCTTTTGGTTATCGGCACATATGGTAGCGAACTATATGGCATGGAGTCTAAAGATTCCAGACAAGTTGGTTGACGCATATATTCATCTGGCACTTAATCAGTCTGCACGCCAAGGATGCCCCATTTCAGTTGAATTGCACAAAAAATTAGGGTGGTTCATTTTCTCAACCGCCTCCTTTCTCGTCTGCAATGTAGAATTTTGGCGAGATACAGGACCAAGATGGGCCAGTAAACTGGTTGGATGAAAGTAGTGGCCAAGTTTCTCAAACCTCCCTCGGCACGAGGCCACTATTTGAGGATAAACCTACAAGCAAAGTTCAGATTGTCTGTGCTGCCTCTTATTACTCGAAAGTTTACTCGTACAAGAACTAATTTTAGCAATAGGTACCTCCGATTGAACACCATTTACCAGTCTGTACCCTAGGTAATTAAAGTTCGTCCATGGATCATATTGGTTGTGATCTCAATCATTTGGATGGATAAACATACTAAACATGTGTATATCTGAATCTTTTTGTAAATTATGTATGAATATTGTCGTGTGATCTATCAATCATTTGGATGCATAGATATGTTGAGCTTGTGTATATATGAATCTTTTGAGTTGTTGATTGTGAATGTTGGCTATGGATATGAACGTGTCCTGTGAACCTGAGTTTGATATGAATGTTTACCTTTTCTGTTGTATTTGTGTGTGAACTTGTTAGTATGCCTACTGTGGGGTATAAAAGGCAGGTCTCTTATAAAAGTAATGATGTGTCCAATTTATGTTTTCCCTTCTAACCACATTATATATATTTATATTATTACTATTATCGTATATTTTATAGAGACTTATATATACATTATAAAAACATCCCAACTTATAAAAGTAAATGTTTAACAGAAGTTGGCAAGGAAAATCCTGGTTGTTTTTGACTCACAAGCAAGGAAAATCCTGGTTGTTTTTGACTCACATGCAAGGAAAATTCTGGTTGTTTTTGACTCACAGGCAAAGAAAATCCTGGTTGTTTTTGACTCACAGGCAAGGAAAATCCTGATGATTGCGAAGATTTTAAGGACCAATTTAATAATAACGCGCTCATTTTTATTTTGAGCAATAACTCGCTAATTTCTTAATTATATATATATATATATATATATAATGTGCCTCTCCGGTTTATTCTTTGATATTAATTGCTCCTTCTAACATAACATTATATGTATATATAACGAGCCCACCTAATACGTGTATTTCAAGGAAGTCCAAATGGGCTGGGATTTCTTAGAAAATATAAATGGGCCCGATTGACGCGGAATTATTTGTTCACCCAGCCCAGCAAATGGACTGTACATTCTAGAAAACATGGGTTAAATATATGCCACATTTTTGCAGGCTGACATGTGGGCCAATAGGTCGAAGCCAACGCAGGGCGTTGTCAACTTGGTTAACAAATCATTGTGTCATCCACAGCCATTGGATTTATATCCAACGGCCGACATGCACCTTCAATCTCTCGTCTTCTTCCTCCAGCGTCGCCGGGACCGCCTGGTCCGTCCTCCGGCGGCTAGCGGCTCTGCTTAGCACGCATCGCTGCGAAGCGCTACCCCACCGCCGGCCAGGCTATCCCTCCACCCCTCGACACCTCCTGTTATTCTCCACAGACTACAGCCCCACGCCGCAACAGAACCAGTTATAACCATTCTCCTCCTCTCAATATGCGACTCCACTGCCGCGTTTTCCCATCTCCGAGTCGTTCCCATACGGGGCCTCGCAGTCATCCACCGCCTCGCTGCGTTCAGTGCGGCATGGTCAACAAACGAGAGTCATCGGAAGAGGACTTTACGTGGAGAGCCTGACGGCTAGGACCCACGAGGTCCATGGTCGCACGCAAGGAAAGTTCCTCCTTATTAAGCTGGAAAAAAATCCTCCACCTGACAACTGGGACCCACCGGTTGTATCTTCGCATGGAAGGAAGTGCCTCCTTGTTTTGCGAAAAAAATATTCATCCCGTTGACAGCTGGGACCCGTCAGATTTGGTGACTGACTTGTGGTCCTACTAAGCGGACGTGTACGCACAACTTTGTCAACTTAATCAACAAATGATTCTAGCAGCTGGACCGTTGGATGTTAATCCAACAGTCGTGCTCCTTCTTCAACCTCTGTTCTTGCTCCTGTCTCCCGTGGGCGGCACCGCGGCTGTGCTGCCGCGCACCCGAACCAGTGAAGTTTCCCACTCCTCTCCATCTGCGACTCCACTGCAGCTTAATAAATAGTAACGTCTAACTGAGCCAGTTAGTTAGATGCGTACACTTGGTGTACTAGGATCTTTATTTAGTTTGATGCATACACTTGTTCTTTTTTGGTAGCCCTTTTGTAATGATGGCTGATGTTTGGTTTGGAAGAGAGAGCTGCGTCTTCACTCTTCTGGCCTGCTTACTGCTTCTGTTGCACCGCCAGCCCTGGTTGCTGCTGCTGTTGGTTTCAATGTACAATCAGTAGTATATTTTGTCTGTTGGTTGAATAAATGTGTTGTTAGAACGAAAAACACAATGTTTTGGAAGTTGTTGCATGGTTTGATCCTTTAGTGCCCCGTACCGTACGTAGCGCATACTATTTATCGTACGGCACACAATTTTTTTGAAACTCGGAACACATTTTCCACTTGTTGATAACATGCAGCCCACTGATGAAGGCCCAATAGAGAAGCCCATAATTAACTGGAAGGGAGGCTCTCACATGAATCCGGCCCAGGTACATGCTCATGGTCCCCTAAACATAAATAAGTAAATAAATAAAGCTAAATGCTCATGCACCAGTTCTTTGGGAAAATAGGTAGCCCAGTATTTCTTTTTGAAGAATACCCAAGCTAGGCCTATTTGTTTTCTCTGAATTACTGGGCTGCAAATCTTTCAAGACGAGGAGGGATGCATTCCGGCCTGGCTTAAGAGTATGGTTAATGTCTGTTAAAGTAATATCAAAAGGGGTTGAAAATTCCAAAAAAAAATATAGCAAATGGGATATAAGTTTCTTTTTTTTTGTTTTTGTTCTTCACTGATATCTTATACGTATTTCATTGGATTTAACATGACATAGTACTAATTTATTTTTAAATTTGTTTTACTATGGCTATTAATTTTTGGATTAAGAATATTTCATTCCCCAGCAAAAATTTGTGAATTTTCAAAATTTCCCACATATTTAGTTAATTTTTTCACCATGGTACTGACCAGAAAATGGCCAGCAATTCTAACGGACTGCAATAAATTCCATATGAATTAGAAAATGAGTAAAAATTATAAAAAAAATAGCAAATGGACTGTACACGCCACGGATTTCGAGACTGACTTGTTTACGCAAGGCTTTGTCAGTGAACACACGATTCTAGCAGCAGTTAGTGTTGGATGTCCATCCAACGGCCGACGTGCTTCTTTAATCTCTGATCTTCCTGCTCCAGCCGCCTAAACTAGCGCCGGCAGGACTGCCTGCTCCCTCCTCTTATGGCCCGCTGTGATGCCGCGCAGGCTTCCCCGGCCCACCCTACTCCCTCCGCTGGCCTGGCCGCACGCAATCAAATGCCTCCTTATTACACGAAAAAAAATGATTCCTCCCACTGACATCTGGGGTGCACCGATTGGGAGGCTGACCTGTGGGCCTACTAAGTTGACGCGTACGTAGGGCTTGTCAACTTAGTCAACAAACGATTCTAGCAGCAGTAACCGTTGGATTGAATCGAACGGTCCTGCTGCTTCTTCAATCGCAGCTCTTCTTGCACCAGCCGCCCAAACCAGCGCCGGAGAGACCGCCTGCTCCTGCCTCCAGTGGTCGGCTGTGCTGCCGATGAGGCCTCATCGCCCCCTACTACTCCCACCGCTAGCCAGGCCCTGCGGCGACGACAGCCTCACACCGCAGCCGAACCAGTGAACCCTCGTACTCCTCTCCGTGTGGGCATCCACTGCCGCGTCTTCCCCGGCTCCGCGTCGTCCCCTTCCTAGGCCTCGCCGTCGTCCACCGCCTTGGTGCTCTCGGCGCGGCGTGGTCAACGTGGTCAACGACATTCCATCGAAAGAGTACTGTACGTGGAGAGGCTGACAGCTGGGTCCATGGACACAACCCAATTTTTTGTAATTTGCCAAGTAAGTCGCTTTGTCAGGCCTGTTGGGCTGCAAATCTTTCAAGACGAGGAGAGCTTTCATTCGGCTGGCCGAGAAAATGGCCCATCAGTAATGAGAAATGGGTTGTACATTTTTAAAACAAATCAAACCGGCAATTAGTTTCAAATATCTTTTTTTCATTCCGAGATTTGAAATTACATTAATTTTTATGCGGGGAGAATTTGTTGGATATTATATTGATATTTTAAAATCAGTTTGAATGTGAGTCGAAATTTCGGGATTAAAAACAGTTCGGACCGCACCGAAATATGCAAAATTTCGTATATTTTTTTAACCGTGGCCACAATATGGACTGTAATGCTAACATAAAGAATATGGGCTCCAAAAAAACCTTAATAATTAGAAAATGGGCTGTAAATTATTAGAAATAATGGCAGATGGGTTGTATGCTATTTTCCACAGATTTGGGGCTTTCCTAAAAAAAGGTTGATGCACAAGCAGTGACTGTTGGACGGCCATCCAACGGCCGTCGTGCTTCTTCAATCTCTGCTCTTCCTGCTCCAGCCGCTCAAACAGGCGCCGGCGGGACTGCCTGCTCCCTCCTCCCCGCGGTCGGCTCTCCTGCCGCGCAGGCCTCACCGACCCACCGTACTCCCATCGCTGGCCTAGCCATCCCTCTACTCACCCACACCTGCTCTTATTCTCCGGCGACGGCAGACGAACAAATAAACCCTCGTACAGTCGTACTCCCCTCGGCGTGGGAAACAACTTCCGAGTCTTCCCTGCCTTTGTGTCATTCCCTTCCTAGGCCTCGCCGTCGCTGCACACAAGGAAATGCCTCCTTATTACGCGCAAAATAATGATTCCTCCACCTGACATCAGGGACCCACCGAAAAGGCCTCTGTATTTCGCGAAAAAACGTTACCGCCGCTGACAGCTCAGACCCACCAGCTATATCTTCGCACGCAAGGAAGTGCCTCCTTATTACGCATAAAATAATGAATACTCCCCCTGTTAGTTGGGACCTAGTATAGTGGCAGGCTGACTTGTGGGCCTACTAAGTTGACGGGGACGGAGGGCTTCGTCAACTTAGTCAATATGCACGATTCTAGCTCCAGTGACCGTACGATGTCCATCCAATGGCCGTAGTGCTTCTTCAACCTCTGGTTTTCTTGCTCCAGCTGCCCAAACCAGTGCCGGTCGTTCCTCGTGCTCCTGCCTCCCGTGGCCGGCTGCGATGCGGCGGAGGCCTCACCGCCCCCTACTACTCCCACCGTTGGCTAGGCCATCCTTCTACTCACCCACACCCCCTGTTATTCTGCGGCGACGGCAGCCTCACACCGCAGCGAACCAGTGAACCCTCGTACTCCTCTACGCGTGGGCATCCACGGTTGCGTCTTCCCCGGCTCCGCGTCGTCCCCTTCCTAGGCCTCGTCGTCGTCCACCGCCCTGGTGCTCTCGGCGTGGCGTGGTCAACATGGTCAAGGAACGGCTTCCATCGGACGTGGACTGTACGTGGAGAGGCTGACAGCTGGGTCCACGGCCACAGTAAGGAAGTGCCTCCTTATTACATGCAAAATAATTATTCCTCCACCTGACAGCGGGGACCCACCGGACGGGCCACCGTATTTCACGAAAAAAACATTTCCCCCTGACTGCTGGGACCCACCAGCTACACCTTCCCACACAAGGAAGTGCATCCGGGCAAAAAAAAATGATTCGCCCCCCTGACTGCTGGGACCCACCAGCTACATCTTCGCACGCAAGGAAGTACCTGACAGTCGGGACCCACCTGGTCGAAGCGTACGTAGCGTTGTCATTCTGGTCGCGAACGTGTACGTACATATATATTGGTCGATGTAGAGGCGCGCACGTGTCATAGTAGAGGCGCGTACGTGCCGTAGTAGAGGCGCGCACGTAGCATGTACACGTACGTACAGCGGCCAGGGTGCAAGAAAGAAAATACGGCCACGTATGTGTACATATGGGTGGGGTCTCGAACGCCTACTCGCGCATACGTACGGCCAGGGCTCGTTGACATGGCTGGGTCGGAACGGAGAAACAGCGTCGTCATCGTGTTCATGGGGAGGCAACGGAATGCGTCGTGAATGCGTGGTCGTGTTCATCGGGAGGGCTTGGACGGAACAGGCGATGGAAACGAGGCTTGGCGTACCGCACAACGGAGAAAACGGCCTTGTGTTCGACCGGCCACGTTCGAAACGGGATCCTGTTCATCGGGAGGGGTCTGGTGTACCGCAAAATGGAGGAAACGGACCTCCTACGGTCGAAACGGGGGTCTTGTTGATCGGGAGGGGTGTGGCGTACCACAAAACGGACGAAACGGACTTTTGTTGGAGCGCTACGGTCGAAACAGGGGGTCCTGTTCATCGGGAGGGGTGTGGCATACCGCAAAACGGGACTCCACGGGATATTGTTCATCTCCACCGTCGACCCCCTCCAGCCTCCACGGGCTACTGTTCATCCACCGTCGACCTCCTCCAGCCTCCACCTGCGACTGTTCATCCACGGGCTCCTGTTCATCCAGCCTCCACCGCGTGCTACTCCACCGGCTACTGTTCAACCAGCCCTCTCCACGGGCTCCTGTTCAACCACCCCTCCACGGGCTACTGTTCATCCTGCCCTCCACCGTCTACTATTCATCCTGCCCTCCATGGGGTGGTCCTGTTCATCCAGCCCTCCACGGGGTCCTGTTCATCCAGCCCCAACCGGCTCGATCGATCGGGGTCCTGTTCATCCAGAGGCAACACCATGGGGTCCTGTTCATCCACCCCCATCGGGAACTATTCATCCAACCCCCCCCCCCCCCCCCCCGCGCGCGCGCAACGCTCACTGTTCATCCAGAGGCAGCATCGATCAACTTCAGTTAGCAGCAGTAACGAAGGAATCGCTCGATCGGGTTTAGTTAACAGCCATCGATCGATCGCTCGGGTTCAGTAACGCGTAGCCTGCAGTGAAATCGCTCGGGTTCAGTTAGAGCCCAACGCCTTGCTCGGGTTCAGTTAGAGCCAATGCCTCGCACACACGCACGTATGTGTACGAAAGAAACGCGCATCGCTCGGCCCCCGACCTCCCACCGTAACCGGGAACTCCCCAAAATTTTCCTCCGCCTCACTTCTACCACGGTTTTTTCGGTCATGGACGACCCAAAGAATGTCATGCAGCTGCGTCTCCGGCCCGCCCAGGACGAAAAGCCCATTTACTGTCATGATTTTTTGTCATAGAAGTAGGAGCCCACCACATCTATGATGATACCGGGTTTTGTCACAATTATCGTCATAGAAGTGTCATATGTATGATAGAAAAAAATTTGTTCGGCCCAAAATGTCACGGATGTGTCTTTTTTTTTTTGTAGTGCTTCTTTGATTTATGACATTACTTTTAGGATGACCCACGTTTATACAAATAAGGGAGTAGATGGTGTTATTCGACAATGTGTACCTGAGCATGAACAGGAACAAATCCTAGGAAAGTGTCATTTCAAGGCATACTGAGGGTACCATCCTGAACATAGAACTACACATAAGGTACTACAGTCTGGTTTTTATTGGCCTACTCTCTTCAAAGATGCACATAAGTTTGTCCTTTCTTGTGATGAATGTCAAAGAATTAGTAATATTGGTAGACGTCAGGAAATGCCTATGAATTATTCACTTGTTATTGAACCATCTGATGTTTGGGGTTTTGATTATATGGGACCTTTTTCTTCCTCAAATGGGTACACTCATATTTTAGTTGTCGTTGATTATGTTACTAAGTGGGTAAAAGCTATTCCAACTAGTGTTGATCAAACACATCTATTAAAATGCTTAAAGAAGTTATCTTCCCAAGGTTTGGAGTCCCTAGATATTTAATGGTTGATGGTGGTTCACATTTTATTCATGGTGCATTTCGTAAAATCCTAGCAAATATGATGTCAACCACAGAATTGCATCACATTATCATCCTCAGTCTAGTGGTCAAGTTGAATTGAGCAATAGAGAAATAAAGTCAATCTTGCAAAAGATAGTTGATAATCCAGAAAGAATTGGTCTAAGAAACTTGATGATGCATTGTGGGCTTATAGAACTGCTTACAAAAACCCTATGGGTATGTGTCCCTATAAAATGGTCTATGAAAAAGCATGCCATTTACCTCTTGAATTAGAACATAAACCTTACTGGGCAATTAAAGAACTCAACTATGATTCCAAACTTGTCGATGAAAAGAGGTTATTTGATATTAGTTCTCTAGATGAATGAAGGACACAAGCTTATGAAAATGCCAAGTTATTTAAAGAAAAGTTAAAAGATGGCATGACAAAATGATCCAAAAACGAGAATTTAAAGTAGGTGACCAAGTTCTATTGTACAACTCTCATTTCAAATTCTTTGCAATAAAACCTCTCTCTAAATGGGAAGGACCATATATCGTCGAAGAAGCTTATCCTCCAGAGCAATCAAGATCAACAATGCCAAAGGCACTAATCCGAGAGTGGTTAATGGGCAAAGAATTAAACATCATATCTCAGCTACGCCATTAATATTGAGACTAATATTATTCAAATCATTACACCGGAGGAACACATAAAAGAGACCTTCTTGAACGCTCTAGAGCCCTGAAAAGGAGTAGGCATGTGATACGGTAAGTAAACCAACTCCAAAAGTTCCATAAAAGTACTTTTTGTTTGTTTCAGAATATAAAAAAAATAGGAAAATAATAAACAATCAGGAAAGTGCACGAGGGAGCGACGAGCTCAGGGGGCATGCCCTACCCCCCAGGGCATGCCGTGTGAGCTCGTGGCTCCCCCATGGACTTTCTCGACTCTGATTTCTCCCAGATTACTTGTCATGCACGGAAAAATTCATCATATATACTCCTCGCTATTTTGACCACCGTATCGTAAGTTTTCCCTCTGTTCTTGTTTCAAGCTATTTTTCTGACAGATCTAGATCACCATGGCGCCTCCAAGTTCATCCAGGGACAAGTTCTACGAGAAGCTCATCAACCCTTACCTTCTGGGGGTAATGAAACACCCTCAGACCATTGAGATGCGTGAGGGGATGCTTCACATCCGATACATTCAAGGCCCCAAGAATGACGGAAGCGAGAAGGCCAAGCTCGAATCTGTGGAGCATGAAATCTTCAGGTGCCAAGGGATGGTGGAGCGCAGTCTCAGAGCCAATCACTCCATGATCATTGAGTTCGTTCGGGAGCACAAGTGGGACAACAAGGAAATTGGAGATGCTATCTTCAAACTCAATGACCGGATTGATCATCTTTATGCCCAAGTTTTTGACCTAAAAAACCAAAACTGTGAGTATGAGTCTAGATTTAAAGGCATGAGCTTGGTTGTGATGTCTACTACAGAACTTTTATTCTTGTAGACGTTGTTGGCCCTCCAAGTGTAGAGTTTTTTTGGACAGTAGCAAATTTCCCTCAAGTGGATGACCTAAGGTTTATAAATCCGTGGGAGGCGTAGGATAAAGATGGTATCTCTCAAACAACCCTTCAATCAAATACAAGAAATCTCTTGTGTCCCCAACACACCCAATACAATGGTAAACTGTATAGCAGATACATGTTTTTGTAATCTTGGTTAAACTTGCATGTTTGCTTGATGCTCATCCACCAAGATGACCCGACATACACTTGATAGTCAATCTATTATGACCCTGGACTTGTCAAAGTTAAAACATCGGCTTATGTCATGTGAGAGTCGGCTTACAGAGAGCTAGGATAAACCAAGGGCTATCATGACAGCTTCATTGAAGCAAGACTCGAGCCTCAAAAGTTGGTCTTTTTGTCGCGCCTCGAAAGTTGGCTTAACATTTATCTTTATCTATGTTTAAATTTCTATTTTACAGGCCTATTTACTCCTTGATCAAACATTATATCGACCATAAGTCGCCGGGTCAACAAAACACCAGATTATTTTGATCAAGATTGAGCTCCAAGTGATCATAAGTCTCCCGATTCAACATGACACCGGGTTATCATCTATTCTCATTAAATGGACAAGTGTTAAAGTAATGACCAGATGTCCCAGATTATCAACTATTACTTGTCAATGCAAGCAAAAATAAAATACAAGCATAAGGAAATTGGGCGGGTTAACAAAACACCGCACCAGCTCAAGTATATTTTTCCAAAAGTGTTAAGTGCATGACATTGCAGATGAAGCATAGTATTGAAGTGACCTATTACATAGCCACACCTAGGCTCAGTATGTCAAAAAAGTTTTTTGGAGTCATCTACTCTTGCAAACCAGCACCTGCGCCCTCCGTGTTGACGTTCCCTGGCTCAATGTTAGCTTGATGACCTTCAGCACCAGAAGCTCCCGGGTCATCCTGCGCCTTTTCTTTCTACTCATGCCGTTGATCACTCAAATCCCATTTAATATTGGTTAAGGCCTAAAAAATGGCATCATCTTGCATGATAATTGGTGGGTCAACATCAGGAGCAAAATAGTTCTTACGTCGTGGTGGAGTCAGATCAATCAGCTCGAAGGTTGGCGGGGGGCGTACGTTTGATTCACCATATGTTGGCTGATATTTGGCCATGTCGAGCTCCTCAGCAAGACACGTGTTTCCTTCAAGCAACGATCATAGTCCGCTGAAGTAAACTGGCTGCCATCAACTTTAAATTCTGGAAACCTGCCAGACATCTCGGTCGGGTCCATCTCTAGTAAAAAGGCCTTCGCATGGCTAAGTGATTGCATTGCGCCGGTTCGGGCGACTGATCTTCTCCATTGTTCCAGCTGCTTCGGGATGGTTGAAAGTTGTCTGAGCACGTCTTTTATCAACTTTGGCGGCTCTTTTCCGCCCTTCACGACCATAATAACGCTAAGGCTGCCTGAGGATAGTTGCTCACGCAACGTGTATATGGCCTTCAACTTTATTAGGGGTACTTGGAGGCATCATTCATCTCTTCTGCCTGCAAGACAAAGCACTCATAAAGGTTATAAGTGTTTGGGGAACGTTGCATGGAAAACAAAAAAATTCTACGCACATGCAAGATCTATCCATGAAGATGCATAGCTACAAGAGGGGGAGAGCATCTACATGCCCTTGTAGATCACTAAGCAAAATCATTTATCACACGGTTGATGTAGTTGTACTCTTCGCGATCCGATCACGATCTAATCGATCTAGTGCCAAAAGGACGGCACCTCCAAGTTTAGCGCCTGTGCGGCTCGATGACGTCTCCTCCTTCTTGATCCAGCAAGAGGGAGAGGAGAAGTAGATGGGAGCACAACCAACACGGCGGCATGGTGGTGGTGGTGGTGGTGGAGCACCTACAGCGCTTCGCTAAGCGTTGCCGGGACGAGGCGGTGGAAATATGGAGTAGAAGGAGAGATAGGGGCGCCAAGGGCTTGGTGCATACTCTTGGGGTGCCCCTCCCCTCTATATATAGGTGGAGGGGCGTGGGAAACAGCCCCTCCAAGCCCTAGGGCGCAGCTAAGGGGGAGAGGACTTGGACTCCAAGTCCAATCCTATTCCTACTAGGACTCCTTCCTTTTTTCCTTCCCTTAGCCACATGGGCTTTTGAGGACTTGGTGCGCCTAGACCAATAAGGCCAGGGCACCTCCCTGCAGCCCATGCTAGCCCATAGGTCGTGGTGGACCCACTTGTGGACTTTCAGACTCCTCCGGAATCCTCCGGAACCTTATGGACCTTTTTCAGGAACCCAAAATATGACTTCCCATATATAAATCTTTACCTCTTGACCATTCCAAGACTCCTCGTGATGTCCGGGATCTCATCCGGGACTTCGAACAACATTTGGTTACCACTCATCAAATATCCCAATACTACTCTAGCGTCAACGAACATTAAGCGTGCGACCCTGCGGGTTCGGGAATTATGTAGTCATGACCGAGACACATCTCCGGTCAATAACCAATAGAGGGACATGGATGCCCATATTGATTCCTACATATTCCACAAAAATATTTTATTGGTTGAACCTTTATGACAACATACATAATTCCCTTTGTCTGGCGGTATGTTACTTGCCCGAGATTCGATTGTCGGTATCTCTATACCTAGTTCAATCTCGTTACCGACAAGTCTCTTTACTCATTCCATAATACATCATCTTGCAACTAACTCCTTAGTCACTTTACTTGTAAGCTTCTTGTGATGTATATTACTGAGAGGGCCCAGAGATACCTCTCCAATACACGGAGTGACAAATCCCAATCTCGATTCACGCCTGTCGGATCATGGGTTCCGGCAAAACCCTCGAGGTTCGAACACTTGGGTGCGCGCAAAGATCTCCTCCCTACCAATCCACGCCCTAGCTCTCTAAGATCTCGCGGATGAACTCGACGAACTCACAAGACAAAGACACAAGATTTATACTAGTTCGGGCCACCGTTGTGGTGTAATACCCTACTCTAGTGTGGTGGTGGTGGATTGCCTCTTGGGATGATGATGAACAGTACAAGGGGAAGAACAACCTCCTGAGGTTGAGGTGTTCTTGTGCTTGACTAACTTGTGTGGGTGAGATGCCTCTGAATAAGTTCTCGACCCCTCTCTTTCCCCCCCTCCTACTGCGGTGGATAGTCCTACTTATGTAGGCCCTTGTCCTCTTCCCAAAATATTGAGCGGGAAGGGAGCCAACAACGGCCAATTTGAAAGGGGACAGCTAGTACAGCTTATCCTGACAAAAGTGGTCTTCGCCTGTGAAAGGCTCTAGTGGTGACGCCGTCTTGGGCTCCATGGTGACCTCCATCTTGCCTTCCTGCTGGTCTTGGTCTCGTTGCACCGATATGGAAACCTTTGCTTGATGCCTCGGTACTCCATGCATGCGCTTTCCTCTTGGCACCAAAGAGGAAACAAGGATGCTGCGCGCGCTGGCGCCCGCCTGGTCTCGATCGTCATGGCTCACGTCACGAGGACCTCGCGAGGTTTGCCTTGCCTTGATCTCTCTGACCCTCGTGAGCCTGCCTGGCGAGGCCGCTCCCGAGGAGGTCTTGTGTCGTCCGCCTCGCAAGGCTTGGCCCCTCGCGAGGGTCTTGGATGCCTTGTTGATGAAGATGGGCCGTACAGGCCTGCTAGCTCAGCCACGTCGTGGGCCGCAGGCAGGCAAGTATGGGGACCCTCGTTCCTAGAATGCCGATAGTATCCCTCGGGCCCAAGGAGCGCTCGGGCTTGGCTTCGAGGTGAAGCCAAAGGTCAAGCGTGTAGCACCGCGGGCCCCAAAAGCCTGCGGCCTCGGTTGACGCATGGCGGTTGATTGGACGTGGGCGTCTCCGCTTCCCCACGCTGCCTTGGAATCCGCCTGGCTATGCGGCCCCCGCAACCTACACAGTTATTCTCCCATCGCCCACGCCTTGCTTCCCCAGTCCCTCTGCTTCCTCGAGACTCTGCTCCTCCTCTCCAATCTGACCTGCACTCCGCCTGCTTCATCGCCATGGCACCGAAACAAGCAGACAAGGGGAAGAAGCCTCTGTCTTCGCCAAGTTCGCCTCCGGCCGTCGAGCCTGCAGTCGGCCGATCCTTGGTGCTCAACAACGAGGCCATGGACAAGGTGCGTCCCATGCTCGCCACCAGTTTCAACGAGTGGGGGAAGACGATGGCTTGGCCTGCGTCTCGCGATCGCATTGCTCGGGCGGCCGTTGAGGTCCCAATCTTCATTGATGCCCTTTGGGCAGGCCTGATTCCCCCTTTCTCCGCCTTCTTCAACGCAGTGCTTGAACATTACCAGATCCATATGCTGCATCTCGACCCCCAATCCGTGACTCTCCTCGCCATCTTCGCCTTTGTGTGTGAAGCCATGGTGGGCATCGCTCCTTCTGTGGCCCTTCTCTGCCATTTCTTCTCATTGCATCTGACTGATCCCCGGCAAAGCTCGGGGTGCATGAGCTTCCAGGCCGTGGCCACGACGGTGGGCGCGGGGATCGACTTCGAGCTTCCTCCATCTACGAGCACGTTTCGGACACGGTGGGTATTTGTCGATGCCGGTGTGCTCAACCCTCTGCTCCACA
Organism: Aegilops umbellulata; assembly: GCA_032464435.1. NCBI lineage: Eukaryota > Viridiplantae > Streptophyta > Magnoliopsida > Poales > Poaceae > Aegilops > Aegilops umbellulata. The sequence goes on along the minus strand of CP136058.1, from coordinate 148,537,879 downwards.
CCCCGTCAGCGCCTGTCGTACTCCGGCTGGGGCCACGAGAGGCTCGCGAGCCCCCGTCTTGTCCCCGTCTGGCTCAGACTGAGGAGGCTGAAGGACCGCGGCGTGACCGCGCCAATGGTGGTGAAGGAGTTCATCAAGCGTCGGGTCACTCTGCTTCAGCGCCATTCTCGCCCAATGTGGACCTTGCTCAGCAGTCAGGACCATATGAGGTTTCAGGAGTCCGGGCTCCCCCTTGGAACGTGACAAATGGTGCTCGAGGTCCTGACAGGTGTCCCTTTGCCGGACGACTTGCCTGGGAAGAACAGTATGTTGTACCGCTGCAAGAACAAGGCTGAATTTGCAGGGAGCATGCCTCCCTTTGACGAGTGGGGGTTGCGTACGGACGACCTGGTGGGATCCTGCGAGAACCCTATCAGCGTGGTTCCCCTCTTCGTCACCGGCGCCGAGCTCGTCCCGAATGTGGGTGCAGGGGGACGAGCGCCGCTAGAGGCTGGCGGCACGAGTGCTGATGTGCGGACGCCGCTTGGGGCTCCTGGGGCGTGGTCCTCAGGATCCCGTGATTCTGGGACGTCAGTCGCTGAGACGATGCAGCGCGCGGCTCCCGAGGCCGAAACTCTGAAGGCCTCGGGAAGTCATGGTGAGACGGCGCCCGACTGTTCTCCGCAGCCAGGCACCCCTGAAGTTGTTCTCTCGAGCACTTCTCCGGCTGCACCCCGTACTGGCCGCCACGTTCATCACTTCGGTCGACTTTGCGTGGACTTCGAGGAGCTCCGCAAGAGGAAAGGATCTCCGAGCGGAAGCGGTATCTTCGGGTCGTTGAAGCGACGAAAGTACATCGTCGTCGATGAGTAAGCATTGCACCTCGTGATTTCTTGATTGCTGCTTTCCTCCCTAACGCTGGCTCTTCAGGACCCCCTTTGCCAGGGTCGTTGAGTCCCCCGAAAAGCAACCCCCGCCTTCTTCGGCACCCCCGTCGGCCTTGAGCATCCCGAGCCTGCATGCCGCGCCTGGAGCCGAGCCGGCCGAGGGGGCGCGCTCGCCTTCATGGCGTTTTGAATCTGCGGCTCCGTCGACCTTCCTCCACGGCCTGGCTTGGAGCTTGGCGGGCGTTCCCCGAACTCCTCCTCTGGTCATGGACAGCAGCTGGTTGGCTTCGGTCTTCAGCTCCTCCTCAAGCAGCGGGCCCCGACTAACCGGGGCCCCTCGTGAGGTCGGGCTGGCACTTGGAGCGGCACCAGCCCCCTGCTAAGAGGGGGTGCGCTGCTTCACGTCCCGCCTGCAGCCCCCGTGGCGGAGGACGAGGTGGGCCGTGCGTTGGAGTTCGAGCGCGGGTGGAGCGTGGTTCGTCATGAGCTCTTCCAGGAGGCGATGGGCGCGATGAGCCGACTTGGTGAAGAACTTGCGGGTGTCGACTCGCGCCTTGAGGCTGAGGGTCTTCGGCTGGTGGAGGAATGGCGTAAGCTGAGGGTGGCCATCAACCTTGGCCGCTACCAGCGTGATCTTGATAATGCGAAGGCCGAAGCGTCCCTCAAGGTTTCCCGTGAGGCTTGCTCCCGAACCTTGGAGGAGGCTCGTGAGGCTGAACGCCATCGTGAGGCTGCGGAGAAGCGCGCGTGGGAGCTCCACACCTGGAGTGTGTCCCTAGAGCGGCAAGTGGAGGCGCACAAAGCCGCCCTTGCGTCGCTGAGGGGGACGCCTGCCGAGGAAGAGGACGTCCGGAAGCGCGAGGAGGCGTTGGCTCTAGAAGTCGTGGAGCGTAGCCTCGAGCTTGAGCAACTGGAGACGAGGGAGCGTCAAGTTGCCCAAGCAGAAGATGTCGTCACGGCTCATGAGGCCAAGGTCTAGGAGAAAGTCGACCGCCGGGTGGCCGAGGTTCGCGCAGATCTTGAAGGTTGGCATGACCTGAAGCTGAAGCTTGCGGGAACTGAGGCAGCGGGCAGGACCGCCGCTCTTAGGCCCGAGTTAGATGAGGCGGAGAGGCGTGAGGAGTCCACGGCTGCCGCCCTGGTCACGGGGCAGGCGGACTTGGCCTCCGCCCGCGCCAGCTGCTTTCTCTTCGGAAACGGGCTGATGACTCTGAGGCCGTCGCGCGGCAAAACAGGGAGGAAGTGCTTCAACGGCGGACGCTGGAGCACGAGCACGCCCCCATGCTTCAGGACCTCCGGAACAGGGCTAATATTGCCCTGGGCTACATCCCCGACGAGAATGCACCGCACGCCCACTCGAATGACTACACCAGTCACCTGAACTTCTTCACCAACGTGGTGACGCGCCTAGAAGCCCGATCTGATAGGGCTCGCCAGCTTGTGGAAGAGAGAAGTCGGGGCCTGCTCGGCCGCGCGTTCTCCTGTGTCTTCAGCCATCTTCGGAACTCCTTCCCCGACTTCAACTTCGACGCCGCCATTGCCCCTGTACCGCAGGCCATTCGTGGTGACCTGGCGCAGTGGGTGGAGGACAACATGGGCGCGTTGGTCAGGGCCTTCACTTCCGAAGACGAAGCGGTGGTAGTCGCGGCAGACGAAGGTGACGTGGTCAACGACGGCGACAGAGGCGTCACCAAAGGTGGCGACGATGTCGGCGAAGATGGCGACAACGCGAGTGACGCGTCCGAAGGCGATGCGGCGAGCAACATATCTGGCTGATCTCATGTTCCCCTGCTGTTTTATCCTGTATGCAAAAACCTGGGCGTGGCCCTTAAAGATTGTGAGAGCATTTTGAGAGGGGGAGCCCCTCATGTAAACAAATCTCAATTTTACTCTGTTATGCCAAGCCAAGTGTGCGCCTTCATGGATCCATCAGCCTGGGGGCAAGTTTTGCTGCTGCGGCTTACCTTGGCTGGGGCGGGCCCCGAATCAAATTACAAGATTGAGAGTTGCCGCAGAGCTCCCGAAAGGCCTGCAGATCCGCCCGAGCGGGCCTCGCGAGGATCTAGCACCAACCAGCGCGTTCGGTGCGTGTGCTGCACCCAGCCCCGCTCGCGAGGGGCCCGCGAGGGGGAGGCAGCGAGCACGAGCTTATGAACAAGGCAAAAAACGGATGGCAAGAAATCGCTTGAATGAGAAAAGGCACCCCCCGCACGCATCGATGAAAACTCAACTTCAACTTAAATCCAAATCCAGAAGGTAGGGTTACAGAAAAGAGATTCAAAGCAAATGGCCACGTCCGGCACCTAGTCTAGTCTTCTTGTCTTCAAGTCTTCTCACCAGCGCGGAGCTAAGTGCTGCCACTAGGCGTGGGAGGGAGCCCCCGAGGCCCGAGGGCGGCTCTCCGGAGACTCCGAGGCGTGTACAGCCCCACTCATTATTACGTGAGATTGTCACGGGCGGCGATCTTCATAGGCACTGGGCCTTCTTCACAGGTACCGGCCTTGCTTCATATCGCCAGGCGAGGGCCCCGCCTTGCGCCGCCCTCGACCACCTTTGAGCCGACCGGCAACCAGGACAACACAAAGGGGGGAAAGGGGACGCCAGCAGGTTCCTTGGCGACCACGGGTCCTCTGCCGAGGGTAGGCTTTTCAGCACCTCTCCAACAGAGGGCCTACCTCCGGGGGGACCTTGCTCCGTGCAACGCGGTGAGGGATCTGGCTCCCGACTTCTCTCCTGCTGCCCCCAGCGCGACCCTCCTGGCGGGAGGGAGGTCGCCCAGCTAGGGCCGCCAGCCGCTGTGGTGACCTGATTCTCCTGCGACCCATGGTTAGCATAAGCTTGCTCCTGAGGGATTAGTGGTACCCTGTATCTGTTGTCGATGGCGCGGTTGGCGGGGCTCTCTGGCGGCTCCTGGAAGGCTTCAGCTCCTAATGCCTCCTCCTCCCAACCAGGCCCGAGAAACGAGCCAGGGTCGTCCTCCGGCATGTACTCCTGGTCCATCATGCGGGGCACATAGGCTTCCGAGGTTGTCACCCCAAACACCTCGCCGTAGTGCCCCACACTCCACGTCGCCCGGCCCAGCGCGGTGTCCTAAGGATAATAGTGCGACGCCTCGCTGGGGCCATGGGGGGCAACGCTCGTGCCCATGCTCATCAGAGGCGGTGTGGGGCCAACGGGGCCCCCAGCACCGCCGGCCGTCTTGGTGTCGATAAAGCCCCCAGGCGCACCCGAGGGCGCGTGGTTACGGCGAGGCCCATCGTGAGGTCGGCGCAAGGCGGGGCCCTCGCCTGGCAGAAAGGGAGCAGATAGCAGAAAGGCGACGCTCCTAACGCCGCCGCATCCAGCAGCTCAGCGAGACGTTCCAGCAGTGCGTCGCGGTCGCTCTCCATCAGCCCGCATCACAGCAACTCCCGCGCCACCGTGAGCGCGGCCCGCATGTTCGCCTGCTCCTGCCGGGTGTGTGGCGCCGTTGCTGCGGCGTGGCTTGCGGCCCTTGCAGCAGCTCGCGCTTGTCGTGGAGTGAGGGTGGACGACGCCTGGCCGCGCCGCCCTTGCCCCGCAGCGTTAGGTGGCGCTCGCGCCTCCTGGAGCACGGGGTTGAGGTCTTCATGGGCAGGTGGCGCCGCCCGGGCTGGCCAGGCTGCCCAGCGGTCGGAGTTGGCCCTTGGGTCGCCGGACATCGGGGCTGCGGAGCGTCGGTGGGTCGATTGGCGGGGAAGAGGCTCGGGCGCACCCCTACCTGGCGCGCCAAATGTCGGATCACGGGTTTCGGAAAAACCCTCGAGGTTCGAACACTTGGGTGCGAGCGACTATCTCCTCCCTACCGATCCACGCCCTAGCTCTCTAAGATCTCGCGGATGAACTCGACGAACTCACAAGACAAATACACAAGATTTATACTGGTTCGAGCCACCGTTGTGGTGTAATACCCTACTCCAGTGTGGTGGTGGTGGATTGCCTCTTGGGCTGATGATGAATAGTTCAAGGGGAAGAACAACCTCCTGAGGTTGAGGTGTTCTTGTGCTTGCCCAATTTGTGTGGGTGAGATGCCTCTGAATGAGTTCTTGACCCCTCTCTTTTCTCCCCCTACTGTGGTGGCTAGTCCTACTTATGTAGGCCCTGGTCCTCTTCCCAAATATTGAGCGGGAAGGGAGCCAACAACGGTCAATTTGAAAGGGGACAGCTAGTACGCTTATCCTGACAAAAGCGGTCTTTGCCTGTGAAAGGCTCTGGTGGTGACGCCGTCTTGCCATCCTGCTGGTCTTGGTCTTGTTGCACCGATATGGAAACCTTTGCTTGATGCCTCGGTACTCCGCGCCTGCGCTTTCCCCCTTGGCACTAAAGAGGAAACAAGGACGCTGCGCGCGCTGGCGCCCGCCTGGTCTCGATCGTCATGGCTCACGTCATGAGGACCTCGCGAGGTTTGCCTTGCCTTGATCTCTCCGCCCCTCTTGAGCCTGCCTGGCGAGGCCACTCCTGAGGAGGTCTTGCGTCGTCCGCCCCTCGCGAGGGTCTTGTATGCCTTGTCGATGAAGATGGGCCGTACGGGCCTGCTAGCTCAGCCACGCCATGGGACGCAGGCAGGCAAGACTGGGGACCCCCGTTCCCAGAACGCCGACAACGCCAACTCAACAGACACCTTAGAAAATACCTGTAGAGCTTCTTTATGATCACCCATTTACGTTGTGGCGTTTGATAGCACACAAGGTATTCCTCCGGTATCTGGGAGTTACATGATCTCATGGTCGAAGGAACATGTATTTGACATTAAGAAAGCAGTAGCAATAAACTGGACGATGATATGCTAAGCTAACGGATGGGTCTTGTCCATCACATCATTATGCTAATGATGTGATGTCGTTATCAAATGACAACTCATGTCTATGGTTAGGAAACCTTAACCATCTTTGATCAACGAGCTATTCTAGTAGAGGCTCACTAGGGACACAATATTTGTTTATGTATCCACACATGTATTTAAGTTTCCGGTCAATATAATTCTAGCATGAATAATAAACCTTTATCATGATTAAGGAAATATAATGATAACCATTTTGTTATTGCCTCTAGGGCATATTTCCATCAATAAGCCAGATCATACTTTACAAAGGATTTTCGGACTGCAACAAGTGCCGCTTACCAAAAACGGCAATAGTCATATTCGTGATATGACCTTTAAGTCCACCAACTCCTGCTTCTCAGCTGTAAGCCGGCCCTCAGCATCCTCTGTACGTTTAGTCAAGGTGGCCTTTTCGGTCTCAAAGGCGGCTCTTTCCACATCAAAGGCAGCGTTTCTCAAGTTCTTCCGTGGAGGATTGCAGGCTCGCCTCTACTTTGACTCGCAAGGTTTGTTCTACATCAAACTCCTTCTTTAAGCTGGTCAATTTCAACTCGGCAGTATTCAGTATTTCCTGCATATCAGGGAAATGATTCATATACCAGTCATTTAAGTCCTGAGCCGGCGAGGCCACACGACCCGACACTTGGGGGCTACATGAGGAAATGTTATCCTATAATCAAGTCCCAAGAAGCTACAAGCAACATACGTGGCACTTGGGGGCTAATGCAAGTCGTTTTTCAACTAAGGATATAAAGAAGACCCGGCTCTCTCACATAGATGAGTCGGCCCTTAGGGGCTACATGTCATTCTTCAAATTTACAGTGACAACTTCAAAAGAACCGACTTGTTATTTTCATAACAACCTGACCCTTGGGGGCTACAACACTCTTGTCAAAATTCTATGCGAGTCTCACCCATACTCATGTTGTCCTATGTCTAAGACTTGGGGGGCTACATAAGTATGTATATACGGTACTGAAGAAAGGGATCAGGTCATACCTCATATTTTTGCTTCAGCATGTTAACCATGCATATCTCCGCATAACGACTCTCAGACAACTAGGTTAGAAATCCCTGATGCAGCTCTTCAACGCTCATGTTCTCTAAGCTAGAGAGTTCCAACTTAGTCTTCCCCTTATCTAATGGGAACGGCTCATCTTTGCCCAGAATCTTGGGCAAAGTGCGAGAGGCATCAGGAGCACTCTGTTCCGCCCCAGTAATGGTTACGTCTGTGTCAACCTCCATCCAATTGACATCTTCAGCTTCTAGACGAGGGCTGGGAGCATGAGCGGGACTTGGCGGCTGGACATCCTCGACCGACTCATCTGGCTTGGCCTGCTCATCTACGACGTTTGTTGTTTCACCCGTCAACGGCTTATCGGTAAGTACCGGCTCGTGAATCGTCTCTGGTTCATGATCCGGGTTGTCCACGCTCACATGAGTGACCCGGTTTTCTGGGTTATGCTGTAGCGAGTCTTGAGCGCAAGAGGTAGTAGGGGCAGCGGATGACTCACCGACATTTTTCCTGGCAACGGCTTTGGCCCTGATACAAATACAAGCACTTTTCAGTTAGAAAGATGTTGCAATAAGCAAGGTAAGATAATGCAAGTACCCACCCGCGCGTAATGGTGAAAGCTAGTAGTTTGGTGGCGGTTGATTCTCCAGAGGATGGATCTGACTCCTGATAATTTGAGTTAGAAGGGTTAAGGGGTTGCCTAATAAGTCTAGCTCTGGGAAGAGATGAAGTAGGACTGTGAGGCACCTCAACCCGTTGCTTTCGAGCCACTAGCTCATGTGATAACCCGGTGGTTAACTCGCCAGAATTGCTCCGGAGTTTGCGCTTGCTAGCTTGCTGCATTTTCTTGAAAAGAAATTTTGGGTCTAAGTAAGCATGTGGATGAGAAAATGGCACCTTCCTGACGGCTCTTCTTGATCTCTTGGGGACAAAAGTTTCCAAGCAAGAGGAGACGGAAATTACCTCAGCGTCGTTGGCTTGACTACCTTCGGTGTGACCCTGAGAAGTGGAGGCGTCAGCAAGTTGCATAAATAAACGACCAAGTGAATCAAGATCTACCTCTGACTCATATCCAGCAGCCGGCTCGTCATCATCGACTGGTTCATTCACTTGCTCAGCTGGCACCGGAGCAGGCTTGCGGGCCTTTTTTCCTTTCCAGAACGAGAAGTCAGCCTGCACGTTTTAACAGATTAAGAGGTGAGCCCGACTCAAGCAAAGATCAATAAGCAGGATAAATGAGTACGAGCATACTTACTAGAGGCGCTGGGTTTTTAATACAGAAAGGAGCAAGCCCCGTCTTGTTGCATGCATCTTGGGGCTCTCCAAGCAGTTTTTCACAGCCTTGTTTATGTCATCAACTGACAAGTCAACTTGGCTGAAACGTTGTACGTCAGTTAAGTCGCCGGTATAATTGCACATTAAGTCGCCCCTCTGACTTAATGGTTGAATTCTTCAGTTGATCCAACCCTGGGTCGGATCGATCCTAGTTAGGCCGTTTGCTGACAAGGCCCTCAATTTAGAGTATATGTGGGTGACTTGTTGTCGCTCTTCTTTAGAAGGCCAACCAGGAAAAGCTTCGGTTGCGTTAAGTCGCTCCAATCTGTAACCCGACAATGGGTTCTCGCCAGTAGGAGCAATAATCTTGCAATAAAACCAGGTTTTATTCCATCCTTCTGGATGACTCGACAGTTTAGCTTGTAGAAAGGGGCAGTACTTCCGCCTCTGAACAGACACCCCACCAAGCTCTATGCTAAGACCATCTGCAAATTCGGTCTGATGGTTGATATAGAAAAATTCCCTGAAGATAGGGACAGTCGCCTCTGTCTGAAGATAAACCTCACAAAATACTTGGAATTGGCACGAATTGGTCATAGAATTGGGACCAATATCTTGAGGATGGAGGTTGAACAAGTTAAGGAAATGACGGATCTTTTGACCCGGGCAGTGAGAAGCCCCTATGAAGATGATCAAAGAGCACAATGACTTCTCCTTTCTCGGGCTGGGGGGTGCTCTGTTCCTTAGGTGCCCACCAGCCGACTACCTCTTGAGCCGGAAGAAGACCCTGCCCCACGAGGTCAGCAAGTGCCAGGGGGGAAACTTGGAATTGGACCCAGTTGCAGGCCTTATCGGTTTTGGCCCTGTCGATCTTGGCTATGATGAGTCGCCTAAAGGGTTAAAATTGTGGTCAAAGTATGAATGGCAGATCATTTTATAAGCGATAAGTCACTAGTTGGTTTATATAATGAGTTGCCAAAATAATGAGGTTAACTACGATTGTGGGGCGAGTCAACATGTTTGTTCCATTATTAATAAGTCGCCAAGGTATTCAAAATATTGAGCCGGCTAGATGAGAAATAGCTATGACTATAAAAAATTAGGCGACTTGCAAGATGTAATAATTAGCCGGCAAAGCATAGGGCGACTCATTCTGGACTGAGCCGGCATATCATCTTGAGATTTACGAAGTCGCAGTAGGCGGCTCGTCGTCGACGGGAACGTCTCCTCCCACTGAAAGCGCATTGTCGGATATCCTGAAATAAATCTAGGAATAATGCGAGCACCAGGACTTGAATCCTGGTGGGCTGGGGATACCACTGTCCCTCTAACCATCCAACCACAGGTTGGTTATCTACCACTATCAGATTTTATCCTTACAAGTAACAAGTTCAAGGGGATTGACACCTCTCTTGCCCGCGTTGGGTGCAAGTATTTGCTCTTGTGTGTGCAAGTGTTGTTTGACTAGGATTTGGGTGGTTCTCTTATTGATTCGATAACCTTGGTTTTCACTGAGGGAAATACTTATCAACTAATATATTGCTTCACCCTTCCTCTTCGCTGGGAAGAAGGATGAAGTTGTGTGTGGCATAGAAGAAGACGCGTTGCATCTTTAGTTACCGTAGTTGTGTTGGGATACCGGAGACAGACCAAATGAACAACAAGGACATGTGTTTCAGGTCAAAGGCGGACCAACAAACATGGTTGAACTAGGCTCGTGTCCAACAACGCACTTCCTAGGTGGTGCGCCCGATGATGACCTGGCGACGCTGCGAGGCAGCGATGGCTGAAGGTGGTGGTGCGAGGAGGTGACGATAGCGAAGGAGCGTAACCCTAGCCCCTCCCGCTCTGCATGAGAGAGGAAGAGAAAATCGGATAGCGCGAGCGAGTTGATGAGGCTAGGAAGATAACGTGAGGGCCACGACGCGCGGGCTGGGTCCAAAGGCAAACCACCGAGACATAAAGCAAAAGGGTAGACCAAAAAAATCAGTGAAAAAATTGATGTGATCGTGGGATGGAACACGTACCCGAATGAGACGGTCCTAATAACTTTCCTTTAATTGTAGAGATAATATTTTGTATTACGGCACGGATGGAGTAATTGTCAGCAGTAATAAAATTTCTACCATGTAAAGCCCAAAATTCATGCTTAATTCCCTGACTAGTAGACTGCCCGCGTTACCACGGGCCAACAAATGAATTTGTTAACTATGCTCATTTTCCTTCCCACGAATGAGCACATTGCATGTGCACACAATGTTCAACCACAGCACAAATACAATCCTCTTCTTTTCTATTCTTACAAACACCACATAAGGTTTTCCTTTCGTTTGAGCGAGTTGAAAGAATAGGGATTTTCGGGAAAGAGTCTCTTGGGCAAAAGAATATCGGGAGTGGACAGATTTTAGGCAAGTGAACAATAACTTAGGCTCGCCATTATTATTGGTTGCTAAACTTTGATGTTCACCCGAATTGCTACTCCGACCCAGGCTTTTGGCACCTCGGTGCAACTCGGGTTCAACAGGAGGCTCTAGCCCGCTAAGCTAACCTCCATTTTCGGGCTTGTTTTCATCGCAGGGACACCTTTTCCTTTGTACGCGCACTGCTGCTATCTTCCTTTACGGAGTTGAGTGTCACGCCTCACATGATGTCCAATTTGTACCTGAAGTAGAGCAGCAGCACAATTCTTAGTGCAATGATGTTTACGACGACGGTCGAGTGACTGTAGCTCAATAATAAGTCTACACTTTTTTTTAGTTAAGTCTTCACTTAGTTGGCGGCGAAGCATTTACTCTCTGATGATTCCGAACATGTTGATCTCTGCTGTCGGTAGCATCATTGCTCTTGCCTCCAAGTCTAAGTGGAACGGTGTCGTGGTCGTCATTGTTGCCAGATACCTCCCGTGTTTGTGCTTTGATCTGCTCGCTCAGTGAACAACTCGATGACGTTGTCTCTCTCCCGAATTACCACAACTCGGGACAAATTAAATTAGTTAAATATGACCCCGGGGAGTAGGAAGCAAAGAAAATTTTGGAGAACTCCATGGGTTCAAGAGCGACTCACATAACTCTTCCATCCAGCACACTCGAAGATACTGACGAAGCTCTCCATGCCACAGCTTACGCACGCCTGCAGACCAAGACACCAGAGACTAATCTTGTAATTCAACAACAAAAACGGCCCAATCAGCAGCTCAAATTAACATGAAATTCTAGAGCTTCCACTCACCCTGCTTCGTTACTGTTGATACGTCTAGTCGTCACGTGCACCGCCGAAGATGCGGTGCTTGAGCAGCGCGACCCGGGCCACATTCACCTCCATTAGTGATGGAAGGTGTGTGCACATCTACATAGTAAAGAAACAGATTTATACCTTCTCCATTAGTGAAACAAGAGGGCGATGGCAAAGCAGGGAATGCTTAACACAAGTGGCTTTAGAGTCACATGTGGTGTCAGCATTATATGCAAATACAAAAGATGAAAATAGCAATATGATCACGGCAGAGGTCTGTATAATGAAAGATATCTGAACACGTCATCTGTGTAATGCATCAGGGACAACACTAACCTGTGCGGACAATTTGATTGAATGCACCTTCACAGCTATGTTAGTCCGCCGAATCAGAGATTCAAGTACAAGTTCTTTTTATCGCATTTCATAAACTTTAATTCCTGTTTGTTTAAACAAGGAAATGTACATGAGATCATCAGACTAAACATCTTTTAAATAATCTATATGACGAGCAGAAGCTTTTGAGAATATAAGAGGCTATAACTGAAATAAAACAATCCTTTTATGCCCAGCTTGAATAAAAGCTATCAACAGAAGTAGAATGCATATCCCAGATTCAAATTCTAGGAACAATTGGTTAAAACATCTCCTTAAGAGTGAAAAGTAATGGCATTTTGTGTAGCATCATTTGAGTAACTAATTTTTTATCCCGCTGAAAGGATTGCATTAAGAATTGTAAAGAGGATTAATAGAAATTACAGACCTTGTAGTGTAAATTGAAGAGCACCAAGTAGAATAATGGCAAATATAATCAAATGATGACGTGAACATAAAAATGGCACATGATTTCTACAACTGATCTAATGAACTGAAATATTGCCGACAAAGCGTTCCTAGCTCCAGAAATATTGCCGACATATGCATCTCAAGCAACAGCCAACCATGGTGCGAGTATACCTGCAGACAAATAATAGAACATTGATTGGGATTGCTAACATCTCGACCAATTTGTTATCCTCCAGCTTGAGACTACTTGCCCAAATCAAGAGACTGCTTATAAAGTAGCTTTGTGCACTAAATCCCTCGCCTGTAATGATAAATGGTTGTATTTGCATTGTACAGAAAATTTGAAGGCGGTTCATGAACCTGGAAGATCTAACAACAAAACATGGGAAGGAAGATAAGAACACTACACTAATGGTGGCAAGGCTAGAGTAATCAGTTATGTTGAGCCATAAGTATATACTTCATCTACAAGTCTGCCTCTTCCCAACTTCTCACTTGAAAGCTTGGTAGGTGGGTGTATCATATCCATGCCCCATCATATCTTGAATGGAAAGTCATATGGCCAGAGATCAAAGGGATGCACCACCAATGGGACCAAAATTGTTGTGCAAAATAACATCTGTATTTACGAGCTCAGATTGCATAGAAATATATGTATTCAGATTTCAAATGAAAAAATATATTTCAGAGTGCTTTTTTGGATCAACTTTCAGAGTTATTTTTCTGAAGACATAAATGGAATCTTTGTAAAGTTATTAGACCATTAAAGTAATAACAATCTCATGGCCAAAGGAATAATAACCAACCATGCATTCTGAAAAGACCGAAGCCACCCTACATTTGATTCGGGAGTTTACTTAGTAGTATATGAGGAGGAAGAATCATACCTGGACAAGGAGCTCCCGTAAATACCCGATGCCTTGCTCTTCAAAGATCCCATCGTACCTGAAGGACCAACTCCCATAGAGAAGGGGTGTTTCCCATGGCGTCGAGGGTTGTGCTTGCCGCAGGCGCTGATGCACTTCTGGGTATTGCAGTGAGGTGCAAGCGACAAGCTGCGAGTCAGTGCAACACTACATCATGGCCAAGGAATACTGTCTTGAACTGGTTCATCCACGCATTGGCGAAAAACTGTGCGTGGTCGTCGATGGGAACCACAGACCTAGACGGCCATCGCGTGTGTGACTTGAAACTGAAGAAGCCCCCAGACCTGTCGCATCGTTAGTCACAGCTACCCTCTTCGGCACTGCTCCTGATGGCGAGATCCACCGCCACGTTCTCCGGTCACCAAGATCCGCGACGTGAAAGGCCCCTTTGATGAGGACATGACTACCTTGGATACGACCAAAAATATTGCATACATGCATATTTGTCAAGTGATTTCTGGTGCAAACTATTCAATAATCTATTTTTGTTATCCAGAACAAAAATACTTCACACACTTTTGTGTTTTGTCTAATTGCAGGTGTATGGGACATTTGTACAACACACATATGAAGATAAGGAAGAAAGAGATGTTTACTTGCTGTTCAAAAAGTTCTTTCACGTCACTTTTGGTCCAAGAGAAGATAGAGTCCAAGTCTCTCACGTTCTGGATTCAGATTCGGACTGCACAGACATACCTGACTCAAAACGGCAATAACTTTTTCATACGGACTCCGAATTGGGTGATTCTTTATTTTTTGGAAACTAGATTTCGTCCTCTTTCCACTCCAATTGGAATCATCTTTAAATTCGTCCGGAGCATTGAGATATGGACGAAACAATCTGACGCTGCAGCAGAATCCGAATCAAACAACAAGTCCAAAGGTGTTGCACCACCTCCACTTGGGCCCATGAGCCTTGTACGACCTAGGGTTGGTTTTAGGCTGCCTTGGGACGTCCTCCCACCTCCTTGGCCGCCACCCCTTGCTCCTATATAAGTAGATCCATCTAGTAGCTTTTTCCTTGGGATTTGTTTAGTTAAAAGTTAGCCATTGCAACTTCGTGTACTTCGTTTGTGTCCAACGACCAGACTAAGACCGCTTTTGGATCCCCACCTTTATCAATACTTCATCTATATTCGCAATATTCAGATTGCTTATCATATTCTTGCTTGTTCTTCGATTGCTTGCAGGAATAGACCTTCGTGGTCAGGTTGATTGTGCTCCGGCGTGGTCAATAACCTCTCGGAGTTGGTTTAGCGATTGCTAAGGCGCGACGTTGTGCATGTTTGTAGTCGGATCGTCAAAGTCGTCTCCACCAAATCGATAGTTATCATCTCATCGAAAGATCGGGACACCCCGCCTCTATCAAGTGGTATCAGTTTTCAGGTTGCTCGGTGAGAATTTCCAGTTTTCCCTAGATTAGATCTATTTTTTTTACCTATTGTCCAAGAAAAAGCCACAAAAAAAAGTTAGATCTATTCATCCTTTTGTCCAAGCCAGTCTGAGCCTTTGCAATTTTCTTTTCATTGTTTGCATTATTGAATTATCGGTTGCATCATCGTGTCGAGTTGCTGGTCTTAGTGTCTAGTTCGTTTAGAGTTTCGAGTTCTGTTCACATTAGTCACGCCGCCGCTGCATCATTATCCCTTCCGTTGTCCACCACCCATCCATCAATTTCCACCACGTGCTACCCACCGTTCATTGTCTAATCATAGTTGAGATCGTTCACATCTTCGCCTGATCTAATCTGCATCTTATCTAGTTTGTTTGGAAATAGCGAGTGAGAAAAAAAAGAGAAAAGAGAGAGAGAGAGAGAGAGAGAGGGAGAAAAAAAAGGTCAGAGAAAAAAAAGAGAAAGAAAAAGAGAAAAAAAAAGTGTGAGGAGAAAAAAAGAGAAGAAAAAAAAACAAAATTCGGATCTATCTAGACTCAATCTCGTAGTTGAATTCGGATTGGAATCTGTTTTGTGCACTGTTCAGTAAAACAGGCATAACTTCCTCATACGAAGTCCGTTTTGGCTCCACGAGTACTCAAATTAAAGCTAGCGACGAGCCGCATCTAAATAGTTGCAGAAGCTAGTTCAATATTTGACACCTCAAAATCGTCTTCTAAATAGGTCTTTTTGCCCTCCGAAGTTCGCGGACACAGCTTCTTCCAGTTTTTCAGGCCAGTTTTTGAATTCTTTGACTCCTTATATCAATTCGGAATTGAGTGATTCTTTTTGCATTGGAAAGCTTGAGCTAGTAGCATTCTTTGAAAAAAGTTATCAGAAAATTTGCTCAAACTTTTCAAGAGGAAAGTTGGAGAGAGAGTTGTTGTATATCCTGCTTGGCAGTTGTTTCACATCATTATCTTTACTGCTATTGTGATCTTCACTTATATCTTGCTGTCCAGAGCTACTTCATATCCTTTATTGATGCTCGTTTTGCTACGTCGTGACCTCATTAGTGTTCTAGGCTCGCGTCTCTAGTCCGGTCTAGCCTAGGACCAGCACAGTACCGTCGTTGAGCGTTTATTCAACATTGCATCTTTGAATTGATTATTGCTAATCTTTTGCTACCATATATAGCCAACCCAGCTCCACATATTTCTACACCGTGTATACATACGTTCACCTGGCAATCGCTTTACCCAACTTTTGGAGTTACTTGACACCGCTGGTTGCCGATCGCCGCCTGCTGCATGGTAAGAACTTGTAAGACATTGATATTTGCTTTACTGTGAGCGTTTTACCACCACATCCTAGTAGTTATAGGAACATTATTTTGGATTTTGTTTCTTGTTTCTACTAATCATGCCAGGATCTAGAGTCAATTCATGGGCTTTGTCGATCGCGGGAGACGTGCCACCACCTTTGCAAATACAACAACCGTCACGAGAGGTGCACAAACATCCAAATGCACATGATCAGGTTAATGTATCTATACCACCATTTAATGGCCGTTTTAGACCTGCTTTATATATTGAATGGGAGTTCAACATAAAAAATATATTTGCTTCCCATAATTTTGATGAACATAAAAAGATTAAGGTTGCAGTTGGTTCTTTCACTGGTTATGCTTTGGTTTGGTGGACTGAATATTGTCGGTTACACCCTGATTATATACCTACTACTTGGGATGATTTGAAACTTGCCATGCGACATACTTTCGTCCCCGCTTACTATACTCGTGACATGATTAAGAAGTTGCAACATTTAAAACAAGGTAGTGACACTGTAACAAAATATTATGATGATTTACAAACTACCTTGTTGCATTCCTCTTTAGAAGAAAGTGAAGATGATTTTATGGATAGATTTTGGGGAGGATTAAACCGTGATATTCAAGAGATATTAATTCATGAAGAGTGTTATCCTATGGACCATTTGTTTCGCCTTGCTTGCAAAGCTGAACAGGAAATAAAACGACGTGTTGCTCACGAGGAGAACAAGCGCACGGTGCATATTCCAAGAGTTGATATGATTGTTCCTTCAACTACTAGGCATACTTGACATCCACATCCATTGTTGTGAGGACTACATCACCTCCACCATGTGACATATCGCCCCCGAGAGTGGCTACACCATCTGAGTTGATCATAAGAGGTAATGAGAAAGGTACTGATCTTCCATCTCTACATGAGAATGATGAATGCCTTGTCAATTTGAATGCACCATCTGATGAGCTACCCACTACTTTGATCACACTACCTATTTTAGAGGACTATGTTGACAATTTGACTTTGCCATGTGATCAAACAACTGAAATACCAACAATTTTGAGTGCACCCATTGAATTAACTGTTGATGCAAAAGAACCAATGTTTAATCATTTTGATATGACCTCTAATCTTGGTGATGATTCTGTGTCCAATGACTTATTGCATGTTTGCTTATTTAAGCATGTTGTAGCATGTAAATTTGACGCAAGTAAGGTTTATTCACCAATGTTGGGATGGTTTAATGATGAACATTGTCAACCTTTTAAAATGAATAAGAGCTTCGCTTATATATGCAAATTGAGTTGCAATATTTTCATACCTTCTACTTCTTATGATAATATTTTGGCTTTAGATTTTATGAATTATGAAGGTTACTCATGTATACATGTGCCATATGTGCAAAAACTAAGGAAAGTAAAAATGGATGACATATACATATACAACATGTACACATTGTCTTTTTTGTTAGCCACATTTCAGATTAAGCAACGCCGAGGACGGCTTTGTTTTCAAGAAGGGGAGGATGATGA
The DNA here is from genome assembly GCA_032464435.1 of Aegilops umbellulata. Lineage (NCBI taxonomy): Eukaryota > Viridiplantae > Streptophyta > Magnoliopsida > Poales > Poaceae > Aegilops > Aegilops umbellulata. Next base: position 148,520,708 of record CP136058.1, on the reverse strand, counting down.
GGACATGACTACCTTGGATACGACCAAAAATATTGCATACATGCATATTTGTCAAGTGATTTCTAGTGCAAACTATTCAATAATCTATTTTTGTTATCCAGAACAAAAATACTTCACACACTTTTGTGTTTTGTCTAATTGCAGGTGTATGGGACATTTGTACAACACACATATGAAGATAAGGAAGAAAGAGATGTTTACTTGCTGTTCAAAAAGTTCTTTCACGTCACTTTTGGTCCAAGAGAAGATAGAGTCCAAGTCTCTCACGTTCTGGATTCAGATTCGGACTGCACAGACATACCTGACTCAAAACGGCAATAACTTTTTCATACGGACTCCGAATTGGGTGATTCTTTATTTTTTGGAAACTAGATTTCGTCCTCTTTCCACTCCAATTGGAATCATCTTTAAATTCGTCCGGAGCATTGAGATATGGACGAAACAATCTGACGCTGCAGCAGAATCCGAATCAAACAACAAGTCCAAAGGTGTTGCACCACCTCCACTTGGGCCCATGAGCCTTGTACGACCTAGGGTTGGTTTTAGGCTGCCTTGGGACGTCCTCCCACCTCCTTGGCCGCCACCCCTTGCTCCTATATAAGTAGATCCATCTAGTAGCTTTTTCCTTGGGATTTGTTTAGTTAAAAGTTAGCCATTGCAACTTCGTGTACTTCGTTTGTGTCCAACGACCAGACTAAGACCGCTTTTGGATCCCCACCTTTATCAATACTTCATCTATATTCGCAATATTCAGATTGCTTATCATATTCTTGCTTGTTCTTCGATTGCTTGCAGGAATAGACCTTCGTGGTCAGGTTGATTGTGCTCCGGCGTGGTCAATAACCTCTCGGAGTTGGTTTAGCGATTGCTAAGGCGCGACGTTGTGCACGTTTTAGTCGGATCGTCAAAGTCGTCTCCACCAAATCAATAGTTATCATCTCATCGAAAGATCGGGACACCCCGCCTCTATCACCCTTGCTCCACACATAAGATGGCTTCCTTTCCTCCAGAAGCTTCTTTGCTATTCCGTTTGAACCTTTCCCCCATCTCAAGGAAAATGAAAGCCTTAGTATATGATTATTGATAATGTGGAACCCATATTTCTTACTATGATGGCCATTTAACTTGAAGACAATCCCATGGATTTGCTATTGAGAAGGCAGTAGTAGAACTACATACCTTCTATCGATGTAATTCCAGAGCTCTTCCAGTAGATTATTTCTTTTCTCTACAAATAATCTAGTTGTATCCAAGAAGATCTTATGAAAAACAACAGGGAACATAAATCTAATTAAGTGCGTTTAGAATTCATTTGGAAGCAAGTAGTGTATATAACCTGCACATAGAGCAACACAAAAATATGTAAAAATTCAGAGACAAGGCTGAATATAGCAAAACCCAAAAGAATTGGGCATCAGGAAGCACATATGAGGGCATGAGGCTGTGATGATTAGGCTAGTCTGTTTCCGCAGATAGTGCGGCAGCCTCTTGCACCGGCATGTCAGGACTCAGGAGTGTGCAACGGATGTGGACAAAGTCCTCGGAGAAGACAGTCCTTTCCTAGTTCTGGTGACAGCGACACATGCTGGATTTACGGGAATGTCAGTGTGCTGCAGCAGTGTGGGCACAACATGCTCACAGACCAGATGGCACAGATTGATCAGACAACAAACAAGTAAAATAACCACTAATCCCGTCGGATACAATGTTTCCCATGATGAAGTGTATCCCCAAATCATAAAATCAAAATTCTGAACTTCATACAATGTTTACCTTGATGAAGTGCATCGCCAAATCTTAAAATCAAAATCCCGAACTGCAGTATTTGTTCCCTATTCCTGAGAATGGCTTGAAAAAATAAGAGCAATGCCTCGTCACATCTGCAATGTCTTCTCATCATCGAGCTTTCTAGTCTTCAGGAACACGCATCATACATTCATATAACAAAGTGTCAGATATTGTCTTTTCGCAAACGTATGTAACACTCCGAGTGAAAAAGAAAAAGGATAACGGGACAAACTTTCATGGCAGGACGTGATGATCATGTATTAGTCGTCGGGCTTGTCCGGGAGTAGTCTGCGCATCCCGTAGACGCCTCCTGCCCCAGGCGCTCGATCCCTGGATCGGGAGAGCAACCCAACGCTGCGCCGACGACCTCGCAGCCTCCCGACGCCGGTGATCTATCCGACGGAGGCGGCCAGTAGTGGGCGGTGGCAGCGATGACGCGCGAGAGGGAGATGGGGAAAAGGGTGATATTCCAGCGAACCAGAAACGGAAAGGGATGGCGATCTCGGACCTCGGCGGCGGCGACCTCGGATCTCGGCGGCGGTGAAGGGCTCCACGATGGCGGCGGCGGCGTGCTTCACGGTCGACCTAGCAAATAGATCGGGGGAAGCCGCGTCGTATGTTTTTTTTGACACCGGTTTTTTTCGCTAGAGGGTACCGAGTAAGTAGAGGTGGGAGGATGACGAAAATAAACCAGCGAAAATAAACCATGCGGACTATTCACCAACTGCTTCATTAGGAGTAGAGATTAGGAGTAGAGATACTTGCACGGCTATTGTGCATAGGATCCCGAAAACCAATATATCCCGTTCGCTGCCTCTCCTTGTGCCCTCGCCTTCGCAGCCGCCGCCCAACCGTCGCGCCCGCGAACTCCTCACGAGGTCCCCAACCCTAGTCCTTGCCTACCTCCGAGATCCGTCCGACCATTGTCATCTCAGATCAAAGTTTCTTTTTCTTATTCTTTTGTGCGCCAACTCATTCCTTCGTTGCTCGTGACTGAATTTATTGGAATTTGTAGAGAAATTTTGGGTCCTGATCCGAGGAGAGGGGATGTCGGGCAGCGAAGAGCACCAGTTCGGGTCGAAGGCAGACGCCGGCGCTTCCAAGACCTACCTGCAGCAGGCCGGCACCATTCGCAAGAACGGCTACATCGTCATCAAGAACCGCCCCTGCAAGGTATCTAGAACGTCCGCCGCTCACTTGCTTGATGTCTTCCGCTTAGATCCCGATGCTATCGCTGTAGTTCTGTTAGATCCGTGTGTTCGTCCTGGCGTCTCAGATTGCCGTTGCATGTATATACGTGCAATCTCTTTATTTTCCTACGAGCTGGATGGTCATGGATGGAACCTGTGAATATGCGTCATGATCGGGTGGTATATATACGGTTCTTGATACTCTGTTGTGCTTATCAGTGATAGACGTTCCCTTGAAATGTCTACCTTGTAGGGTAAGCAAGTTGTACGTTGACCATGCAGTTTTCTTTTCTAGATTTGCAATGTCATATGCATCATTTGAATTTTTCAGTTCATGTCTGCGCCTATGCGTCATCATATTAGCAGTATAGGCTGGTGTAGATCTACCGCCTGATTAACTTTACTTAGGCAGTTAGATAAGAATTATTTATTCTTTTCTAACAAAAAGAAAAATCGCAGTCCAGTAACGATCTTTCTTAATTTGAAACTAGGCTGTCAGATTCCTATTGTTTGAATTTCGTAATCTGCGATTATAGAGATCGGTTACTGACTTGTAACATTTGATTGCAATATAATTAATTAATGTCATGAATAAAAAGTCTGTATTATCAATAAGATTATGCAAGTCTTTGATTTGTTGCATGTTGGTTTGGTGTGAATAATAGGTCTAGACTGACTTGATTTGCCCTCCATGTCAGTTGTTTGCTTTAGTTTTTTTTTTACATTAAGCATTGATGGATTTTGACTTTGTAACACTGATATCATACTAGCATTGTTAATTATCTGGATATTTGTAAGTAATCTTTGATTGACCATGCTGTGTGTGCATAGTGGTCCATAAACTTTAGTTGGCTGTACCACTTGTTGACCTACCAAGGTTGTTAACTTATCTGCAAATTTATGTCTTAATGCTGCATACTGCCATGTATTATTTTATTTGTTCGATGTCATGATCGCAAACTTTCTTACATCTTTGTACTATTTACTGCACGAGTTACATAGCCGAGGGTTAACTGGTTCAGCGTTATCTTCTTCACTAAAATTTCTGGATATTGGTGATTTCAGTGGGTACTGAAATATTTGACTTATGTCAATTTTTTCAAAACCTGGTTGGATTTCATTCAAATTGAAAAGAGAAGTTGTTTGGCTGAAATGAAAACAATTATGGATTTCAGTGGTGGCCAAAATATGACCAAATATGTGAAGCCTGGATTGGGTTACTTGTTTTTTTTTGTGCATGTTTTATACCTCTTTTTTTTGCATTTGCATTTGCTTCTTGCTGCCTCTAGCAGTATCACTGGGTAATCAGTTCACCTGTGCTAGCAACGATGCATTGATCCTGTTTAGCCATGGTTCTTTATGCATTCAAGATCTGTAGTTTTCACTTTAAATATCAATAAATTCCTTAAAAATGTGGATATTAATGTCTATGTATTTATTAGGATTAAAATCGGAGTATCTGTTAATTCTCACTCTGCTTGCTATTTTTGTTTTTCTGGCTAATATATTTCTAATGACATGCCTTTGAAACAGATGTGCAGGTTGTGGAGGTTTCAACATCTAAAACCGGGAAGCATGGTCACGCTAAGTGCCACTTTGTTGCTATTGATATCTTCACCGGCAAGAAACTTGAAGATATTGTGTCATCTTCTCACAATTGTGATGTCAGCACATTTCTTGAACTTCTTCATGTTCAAGTGGCTTCTATTGATACTAAAACATGATCATGTTATATCTTTACAGGTTCCTCATGTGAATCGCACAGAATACCAGCTCATTGATATATCTGAGGATGGATTTGTAAGTTGGATTCTTTCATTAATGTCTCTTATATTTTTCATCTTTTGTTGAAACGAGTGTTTAACTGGAGAAATTAACATTTGTTTCAGGTGAGTCTACTGACTGATAATGGTAACACCAAAGATGACCTCAAGCTCCTGACTGATGAAACCCTCCTTGGCCAGGTTTGTATGAACCATGTTATCCGTGCACATTTCTTGCAACTGAAATAGATTTGAGATGCCTTGTTGATATTTAATTAAAGGTGTTGATTAACTAACAAGATATGCGCTATTCAGTACACTAGAGATCTCCTTTTCTTGTTAATTTGGTGTTGGAATTCCTTGTTGATTTAACAGTTCATCAACTCTCTGTATTTGTTTGAACTTGGGAACTTGTGCAGTGGCCAGTGGGCCTAATATTATTTTCTCTAATTTCCTCAGATTTAGTGTGTTGAAACTACCCCTATGAATAAAAAGTCCATGCAGTTACCACTGTTATATCTAATTTTTTACATGTGCTGTTTGGAGTAACTTGTGCACGCGAACTATCTCTTCCATAGCCCACCAGCTCTGATACTGAATTTGTCCATTGGTGCAGATCAAGGATGGGTTTGCTGAAGGGAAGGACCTGGTGGTGTCTGTCATGTCCGCCATGGGAGAGGAGCAGATTAATGCGCTCAAGGACATCGGCCCCAAGTAATCTGCCCTGTTAGCCATGGGATGCACTATTTTCTCGGGTGTGCTTCATTTGTTTTTTTAGAGTGTGGTTCATTTGTGTCTGCCGATTAAGATGGATTTGGGTGTCACAACCATTGAGGAATTTTACCTTTTTGCAGAACTAAGTTGTCAGTGTTCTTTTTTTTTAAATGGAGGCAAAAGCTTTGCCTCATCCATAAATTAAGATAGAAAGTTGTCAATGTTTGGTTGATTTGTAGTCCTAAATTCATGGGTGATTGTATCCTAAAACGTCGCCCCGGGGTTTATTGACCCCTCTTGACTATTGGTGTTGTTGGTGTTGCGGTGTGGAGGTAATCAGTGCATCTTTTCAGGATGCTATAAATTGAGCAACACCGGGTCGTGTTGTGTTTTTACTAGTGTTAGCATTTGCAGGTGCAACTCTTGACAGCTGGAGATACTACTGCCCAGAAAGCCTGGTGCTAACAGCAGGCAGATGATTTTTGTTGCCAATTTTTTTGTCATGGTGAATGGAAGCTTCGGTGGTTGGATTATTACTCTATTACTCTAGCAACAAAGTTGCTTTCTGTCATTGTCAGAGTGGCCTTGTACAACATCCTCACGCATCTCTCGCGACTGTGTCGCCCCCGCGGGCGATCGGCTGCACCTCCTCCCAGAGCCCTCCCCCTTTCCTCCCTCCTCGCCGCCATCGCTGGCGTGGGTGGCCACTTGGCCTAGATCTGGTCCCTTTGGGGGTGGTTCCCTCCTGCACGTTGGCCTTGGAGGTGGTTCCCTCCCGTGCTGCTCTGCTGCTGCTACTCCTGACGCCGGATGCTTCTCTCTCCGTCCTTTTGGCCTCGTGGTGGTGATCTCAGTGAGGCGGTGTGGGTGGTGTCTAAGACCGCGGTGGCGCATGCTGGTGGGCGGCGAGTTGGCTGGTTGGCTTCGACCCGGTTGGGCAATGGGGTTTGGAGTGCGTGAGAAATCCTTGCTGGTTCTTCCGACTCAGATGCTGTGACACCAGCGGTTGCCGCCATCCCCCACTCCCATCCGTCTGTCGGAGGAAACGCTAGGACATGTCCGGGCAGCAGCGTCGCATTCCTTACAGGTGCTGCTTGGTATGCGGTGGATCGAAGCCTCTGTGGTGGGTCGATTCTGGAGGGTGCAGCGGTGGCGGGTCATCTGCACTTTGTTGAGCTACCGTTGTTGGCATTTGTTTTTTTTTTTGGCTTGATATGCTACTCGTCCAGCAATTATTATGTGATCAGTGTTGCTTGCTTTTGTAATACAAAGCGGGGAAACCTTTTTTGGTAATGTAAAAGATTGTTTTTTATCCTACATAGGAATAAGAATCCATTGCTATAAATCAAAGGACTCCAAAGAAACCTTTACTACAAAATTCCTACTCTTTAAATTTCATAAAGAAACCAAAGGAGGCCTTACATTACTTGACAAGGCTCTGCAAATTCGGATTTACAATTTCATATAAACTATTGCGTGATATGTATGCTTTTGTTCTGAAAACGTGCAGCCAAAATATGACACTGTCGAGTGAGATAAATACTGTCGTGGTTCTAAGTCTGACAGTAAGAATGGGGGGTAAGTATGGAGAGGCAAGATCCTAGCTATGGAGTAGTTGTATGCGCAAGGAGTTTTACGAGTTCGGGCCCTTCTCTGAGGAAGTAACAGCCCTACGTCTCGGAGCCCGGAGGCAGTCGACTGGATTATGAGTGTGTGTGTTACAAAGTTGCGAACCCTTGTCCTAGTGGAGGGGGGTGGCTTATATAGAGTTCGCCAGGACCCCAGCCAGCCCACGTTACAAGGAGTTTAAGGTACATAAAGAGAGGGGGTTACTGGTAACGCCTGTAATAAAGGACCATGAAGGCCATAAAAGCTACTTATGAGATGACCGTTTGTAGGCAGTGCCTTTAGGTCTTCTTATAGTCGAGTGGCTGTCTTCATGGTCGACTACTTGTGCTTCCGGTCGAGTACGCACGTGTCCGTCGACTGGGCTGACCAGGTCGACTGAAATGTTGATACTTCTTAGAATGTCTTTCATTGTAGGAGTCATGTCCTTGATTGGGTACCTCAGGTATGATAAGTTACCCTACCCTAGGTACGTATCCTCATCATTAGCCCCCGAATGGGTCAGGGGTTAAGTGAGAATGGGGCCGAGCCTATGCTTCCGACTCAACCTCCATGCTTCGGTTGCATCTGTCTTTGGATAAATGGAAAGTTACGGTGGGAACTCATTCTTCAGTTGCCTTGATCCATTCAGATGTCCGTCGAGTGGTTTCATATTACCGTCGAGTGTGTTTATGTGACGAGTCTCTAGGGAGACTTAAGGAAACGGATCTTTTCGTCTGACAAACCATCCTGTCGATCGCGGATCTTGCGGGATTTGAAAATTGGGAAGCGCTCCGGACGTAGAAAATCGCGCGAATCGGCTGGATAAGGCAAGGGCGCCTCGATCTCCGCGCCACCTTTTTCGCCACGTACCGCGCGTGCGTCCGCTGCAGGATTTGACTGGGGGGCGCAGGCCCACTGATCAGCCACTCGTGTGTGGCCTTATATAAGATAATGATTCCGATTTTTTTTCACTGTGCGCCCTTGTTTTTCTTCTCCCTTCCTCCGTAAGCCTCCGCCTCGCTCTTCGCTGCAATCTCGACACCGCCGCTCAGCCAAGACCTCGTTCGAGACGATGGGGAAGGACAAGACGGCGGCGGCGGAACGCGCGAAGAAGGCCGCGGCAAAGGGTAAGGGGAAGAAATCTGGCCGAGGCGGGTCGTCCTTGCGGGCCGCTCTGCCGTCCGGCTGGTTACAGGGGGATTGGATGCCCTCCATCCTTACTCAAGCGGATATCGACGACATGGTGGAGGGGGGACTCATTCCCTACCAGGCTGCTCGCCTCCCTGGGAAGGAGACGGAGCCGAAACCTCGCGAGGGTGAGCGCGTCCTGATAGCCACCCATGTCAACCGGGGGTTTTCCCTGCCCCCGAGTCCTTTTTTTAGGGCCTTTCTGAACTTCTTCGGAGCGCAGCTCCACCATTTCACACCCAACTCCATAGTCTATCTTGCTGCGTTCGTGTCTTTGTGTGAGTGTTTCTTAGGCTGTCAACCTCACTGGGGCCTCTTCAAGCATATCTTCACTTGCCGATCCCAGTCGGTTAAAAGGCTTAACCCGGACGGGGAAAGGACGCAGGTGATCCAGATGTGCGGGGGCCTCGGGATCCAGACGAGGGGTAAGAGTTGTTTTCCTCCCATGACACTTCCCGATTCCGTGCGCGGGTGGCAGTCGACTTGGTTCTACTGCAAGGACCAGCCGACCCCTGGCCACTCGACCGGCCTTCCTCCTTTTACCTTGGACCGAGTGCAGAAACCCGCTTCTTTGAAAGTGGTTCCAGAGGAGAAGGCTCAGGTGAAGGTATTAGTTAGTCGAGTGGTTGAGTTGGTTCGGGAAGGCGTGACCGGCATGGACTTGCTCGAAGTCTTCCTCCAGCGACGAATCCAACCTCTCCAGGCTCGGGATCACTCGATGTGGTTGTATTCCGGGTCCGACGACTCCACTTGGATCCACCCGGAGGCGGTCGAGGCTTCTGTACTGGAGAGCTGGCTGACCAGCATGACCGGGAATAAGGACAACCCCAGGGGTTCTAGGAGGATTGCTCCGCTTGATGGGATGATGGAGACAGACAAGGTACGTTTTACTTCTTCCGACTGAAATTTTCACTCCGTCTAGTAACTGGCTTGCGATAAGTCGACTGATCCTTGCTCTGCCCGTTGTCTTGCAGGAGATCAATGACATGTATTCGATGCCGAATGGGAACCAGGAGCAAGTATCTAAAGGAGGAGGGAGTGGAGGCGAAGGAAGTGAGGATGGAGTTGAAGTCGAGGAGTGGGAATCTGATGATGACGTAGAGGAGGAGGCCAGCGACGACTCGGGTGATGAAGATGAAGAGGTGGAGGTCGACCTTCCTCGACGCGAGAGACGCTCCAAGAACGCTCAGGATCCCGCCGCGGAGCGCAGTCAGTCGAGTGCTCCGGTGGGCCAGTCATCCAAGCGCCCTCGGACCGTGTCGCCGGCCCCGACTGAGAAGGCACCCAAGCATCCCAGAGCCATCCCGACCAAGCCACCCAAGGCCTTGCCCAAGATCAGGGTCGCCATCCCTGTCATCTCTGGGTAAGTGACTGTTTTTATCTTTCTTCAGTCGACTAGAACGGATTCTTAGTCGATTCACTTTCAAATTATTTGCTTGGAATCGTGCAGCGCCGCTACTTCCGAGACTTCCATCCAGAATGTCGATGAGATGATGGAGGACGCCGTCACTTCCAACTTAGGTATAATCTTTGACACGATCCGACTGTTTAACTGCTGAGTCGATTGGATATTCATTTCTGAACTTTTGTAGCTCCGACCAACATTATTGACCTTCCGGATGATGAGGAGGAGGCGGAAGTGCCGCTCAGGCCTTTTAGGAGGAGAGGCCAGAGGGCTCCGGTCGACAAGGCTCCTCAGACCGCGTCGACTGCTGAGACGGTGGTCCAAGGGGGTGACAACACCGCCCGGACTACTGTGACTTTTGCTGAACCTCTAACGACTGCCCGGCCTTCGTCGTCGACTGCTCCCCCACTGGTCGACCCGCCCTCGTTCTTCGCCGCCTACCAGACCCCGGAGGATCAAGTGAGTGCTGCTAAGGAGGCTATACGTCAGGCGGGGCTCGTGATGGAGCAGACCAAAGCGGCTCGGGATGCCAGTCAAGCGGCCTATGACATCAGCTCGGCGTTGCAGCAGAACGTCCAGGTTAGTTGGTCTTCACTTGCGTTGTACACCCAGTGGGTGCTGTTGATCTGAAATTTTTCATTGGTGGGGGCACGCTGAGTGCACCCACTGGGTGTAGTCCCCAAGGCCACGGTCGACTGCTGGCAGTCGACTGCGGTCTTTATGCTTTCAAACTTCCTCACTCGACTGATCGGATTGGGTCGAGTGGAAATCAAGGAAAACCGGTGGGGGCACGCTGAGTGCACCCACTGGGTGTAGTCCCCAAGGCCACGGTCGACTGCTGGCAGTCGACTGCGGTCTTTATGCTTTCAAACTTCCTCACTCGACTGATCGGATTGGGTCGAGTGGAAATCAAGGAAAACCGGTGGGGGCACGCTGAGTGCATCCACTGGGTGTAGTCCCCGAGGCTACTGTCGAATGTTTTGATTCGGCTGTAGTCTTAGAAGTGTTGTGCTCTTTCTTTCAGTCACTCGGGAGTAACTTGTCTTTGATACCCTTTGTCGATTGACTCTTTGCAGAAGTCTTGTGAGCTTGTTGCTCAGCTCGCTGATCTGAAGGATAAGCAGATCCAGCTTAATCTTGATTTACAGTTTGCTCAGGAAAACATGCAGAAGGCGAAGGATGAAGCAAAAGGTATGGCTGGTGAGGACTCGACGTCTATCTCTGTTCCTCTGCCCGTTCTGAACTCTGTGTCTGTTGTTGCTTTGCAGACGAACTAGAGAAGGCCCTGAAGAAGAAAGATCTTGACCTTGCGGAGGCGCAAAAGGCAGCTGCGGAGAAGTTAAAGCTCGCTGAAGAGAAACTTGCTTCAGTCAGCCATCTTGAGAACGAGAACGCTAGGCTGAAGTCTTCTCTTGACGAGGCCAATAGGGAAGCGAGTCGAGTGAAGACTGACAAGAGTACTCTGAACGACAAGATCGGCCAGCTGGCGGGGAAGCACAAGGACTTGGGGGATTATCTTGGGGGTCTTGCCAAGAAGCTATACCTCATGCTTGAAGGTAATCCCCTTTGTGCGATTAATCTTGTTGTTGTCGACTCACCATTTGGTTACAGTTTTGCTCTGTCGAAACTTCTTTCAGAATTCTGCCGGAATTTTGAGGAAGAGACCAGTCGAGTGGAGACCCGCCTGGACCCTATCAATTCTCCTGTGAAGGATGAAGTGGCCATGAATGTCTTCCGGTTGGAATCCCGTATCGCTGGTGTGGTGGACTACCTGGCTCGACTGAAAGCTGCTGTGTCGCGGATCGACTCCGCACTCTGGCCCAAAGAGACCCTTCAGAACGACCTTGAATCCTTGGTCACTCGACTAAGTGATGTTCCAGGTCGAGTGCAAGAATGGAAAAAGTCTTCTGCTAGGTGCGGTGCTAATGTGGCTCTGTCACTGGTTCGTGTCCACTGCAAGGAGGCGCGAGAGGAGAAGCTGGCCGCTCTCCAGGTTGCCAATACCAGGAAGCATAATTTTCAGGATTTCATGGAGACCTTCATCGCTGTTGCCACTCGAATCTCAGACGGGATCGACTTGGACGAATTCGTTGCGCCATCAAGCCCTCCGCCAGAAGAGTAAAAAACTACTGTGCTTTACCTTAAATTTGCCTCGGGATGCCGAGTGGTTTATGTATTTGATAAACTCCGTCGGGCTCTCAGCTCGAGTACTTTTATTTGCGATCTAGGATCTTTTGATTTTGTCCGAACATGGCTCGACGTTGAATGTCTTCGTGACTTGATCCGCCGATCTACTATTCGTTGTTCCCTCAGAGGCTGCTATTTGTTGTTCCCTCAGAGGCTGCCTGGTTTGCACGATGCTCATCGCCGCGATGGTGTCTGTCAAAATGGCTTAGGCGAGCACTGGGCTGCAGCTAAGTCCCCGAGTGGGAGGTTTGCTCTCCACTCGGTAGGATTCCAATTACTTAAGCGAGTGCTTGGACTGCAGCTAAGCCCCCGGGTGGGAGGTTTGCTCTCCACTCGGTAGGATTTCAATTACTTAGGCGAGTGCTTGGACTGCAGCTAAGCCCCCGAGTGGGAGGTTCGCTCTCCACTCGGTAGGATTTCAATTACTTAGGCGAGTGCTTGGACTGCAGCTAAGCCCCTGAGTGGGAGGTTTGCTCTCCACTCGGTAGGATTTCAATTACTTAGGCGAGTGCTTGGACTGCAGCTAAGCCCCCGAGTGGGAGGTTTGCTCTCCACTCGGTAGGATTTCAATTACTTAGGCGAGTGCTTGGACTGCAGCTAAGCCCCCGAGTGGGAGGTTTGCTCTCCACTCGGTAGGATTTCAATTACTTAGGCGAGTGCTTGGACTGCAGCTAAGCCCCCGAGTGGGAGGTTTGCTCTCCACTCGGTAGGATTTTTTCAAACTTAGGCGAGTCCTTGGACTGCAGCTAAGCCCCCGAGTGGGAGGCTGGCTCTCCACTCGGTAGGATTTTTTCAAACTTAGGCGAGTACTTGGACTGCAGCTAAGCCCCCGAGTGGGAGGCTGGCTCTCCACTCGGTAGGATTTCAATTACTTAGGCGAGTGCTTGGACTGCAGCTAAGCCCCCGAGTGGGAGGTTTGCTCTCCACTCGGTAGGATTTTTTCAAACTTAGGCGAGTGCTTGGACTGCAGCTAAGCCCCCGAGTGGGAGGCTGGCTCTCCACTCGGTAGGATTTTAATTTCTTAGGCGAAACGGATTCGCAGCTAAGCCCCCGAGTGGGAGACTTGCTCTCCACTCGGTAGGATTTCCTGAAAACTTAGGCGAAGCGGATTCGCAGCTAAGTCACCCACTGGGGGAAATTTAAACAAACAAAAAAAGAAATAGCAGTCTTTTGCTTGAAACAAAAGAACTACAGAGGTACTTTTATTACATCTTAGTCGAGTGAGTTTTTAAGTGTAAAAAGGACGGAGCAGGTCCGCGTTCCATGCTCGAGGCTCGTCGATCCGTCGATCGATGTTGTAGAGGTGATACGCTCCGTTGTGCAGGACTTTGGTGATGATGAAGGGGCCTTCCCAGGTCGGGGCAAGTTTGTGAGGTTTTTGCTGATCCACGCGGAGGACCAAATCTCCTTCCTGAAAGGCTCGACCCTTCACATTTCTGGCGTAGAACCGACGCAACTCTTGCTGGTAGATGGTCGAGCGGATTAGAGCCATCTCTCTTTCCTCCTCTAAGAGGTCGACTGCATCTTGCCGGGCCTGTTCTGCTTCTGCTTCGGAATATAACTCGACTCGAGGCGCGTTGTGGAGCAGGTCGCTCGGCAAAACCGCTTCGGCTCCATAGACCAGAAAGAATGGTGTTCTTCCAGTCGACCGGTTAGGGGTGGTCCTCAACCCCCATAGAACTGACGGAAGTTCGTCGACCCAGGCGCCTGCTGCGTGTTTGAGATCACGCATCAGTCGGGGTTTTAATCCTTTGAGGATGAGGCCATTCGCGCGTTCGGCCTGTCCATTCGACTGAGGATGAGCAACTGAAGCGTAGTCGACTCGAGTGCCCTGAGAGGCGCAGAAGGCTTTGAATCTGTCATTATCAAAGTTTGATCCGTTATCCGTGATGATGCTGTGCGGAACTCCATATCTGAATATCAATCCCCTGATAAAACTGATGGCAGTGCTTGCGTCGAGGTCCTTTATGGGTTTGGCTTCTATCCACTTCGTGAACTTGTCGACTGCAACCAACAAGTGGGTGAAGCCACTCCTACCAGTTCTCAGTGGTCCGATCATGTCTAGACCCCAGACAGCGAAAGGCCAGACGAGTGGAATGGTCTTCAAGGCGGAGGCGGGCTTGTGAGACATGTTGGAATAAAACTGGCTCCCCTCGCACTTGTCGACTATATCCTTTGCCATTTCGTTCGCCTTTGGCCAGTAAAAACCCGCTCGGTATGCTTTGGCCACGATGGTCCGAGAGGACGCATGATGGCCACAGGTCCCCGAGTGGATGTCCTCGAGAATTATCTGTCCTTCTTCAGGTGTGATGCACTTCTGACCAACTCCAGTCGCGCTTTCTCTGTATAGCTGCCCTTTGATTACTGTAAAGGCTTTGGATCGACGGACGACCTGTCGAGCCTCTTCTTCATCTTCTGGGAGCTCTTTTCTCATGATATACGCAATGTACGGCACTGTCCAATCGGGAGTGGTGACCATAACTTCCATAATCAGGTCGACCACAGCTGGAACCTCCACTTCGGTCGAGTCAGAGGCGCTTTTTGGTTGTGGAGGCTCTTCTGTGAAAGGATCTTCTTGCACTGATGGTGTGTGAATGTGCTCCAAACACACATCTTTAGGGATGGCCTCCCTTTTGGACCCTATCTTCGCCAGATCATCTGCAGCTTGATTTTTCAGTCGGGGTATATGATGGAGCTCCAACCCCTCGAATCGTTTCTCCAGCTTCCTCACTGCGCTGCAATATCCCGTCATGGATGGGCTTCGGACGTCCCACTCCTTTATCACTTGATTAACAACCAGATCTGAGTCGCCGTAGGCCATGAGGCGACGGACGCCGAGCGAAATGGCCATACGTAATCCGTATAGAAGCGCTTCATACTCTGCCTCATTGTTGGAGGAATCAAAGTGAATCTAGAGGACATACTTGAGCTTATCTCCTCGGGGGGAAACCAGTACAACCCCCGCACCGGATCCGTTCAGCATCTTGGAGCCATCGAAAAACATAGTCCAGTGCTCCGAGTGAACTTGAGTCGGAAGCTCCTGCTCGGTCCACTCGGCGAGGAAATCAGCTATTGCCTGAGACTTAATAGCTTTCTTTGCCTCGAACTTGATATCAAGAGGAAGAAGTTCAATTGCCCATTTCGCCACTCGACCGGTTGCATCTCTGTTATGAAGAATCTCTGATAATGGAGCGTCGCTGACGACTGTGATAGAGTGATCAGAGAAATAATGAGCAACCTTCTTCGTGGTCATGTAAATCCCGTAAACAAGCTTCTGATAGTGGGGATATCTTTGCTTCGACGGGGTCAGAACTTCAGAGAGATAATAAACTGGGCATTGAACTTTGAAGGTCTTTCCTTCCTCTTCCCGCTCGACCGTAAGAACGGTACTAACGACTTGTCCCGTGGCTGCTATGTAAAGCAACAATGGCTCTTTGCTGACAGGAGCAGCAAGCACCGGCTGGGTGGATAGCAGAGCTTTTAGCTCTGCAAATGCTGCATCAGCTTCTGGAGTCCATTCGAACGTGTCTGACTTCTTCATCAGTCGGTAAAGAGGCAGCGCCTTTTCACCGAGCCCGGAGATGAATCGACTTAGGGCGGCCAAGCATCCAGTAAGTTTCTGGACATCGTGCACACGCACGGGGCGTTTCATCCGGAGTATGGTGCCAACTTTTTCGGGGTTAGCGTCGATTCCTCGTTCGGAAACAAGAAAACCGAGTAACTTTCCTCCAGGGACTCCAAATGTGCACTTCGACGGATTGAGCTTGATATCATAATTCCTGAGATTGGCAAAGGTTTCAGCTAGGTCAGTCAGCAGGTCGGAACCTTTTCGTGACTTGACCACTATGTCATCCATGTATGCTTCTACATTCCGACTGATTTGAGTGATTAGGCACTTCTGAATCATTCTCATGAATGTAGCTCCAGCGTTCTTGAGACCGAAAGGCATGGTAACATAGCAGAAACACCCAAATGGGGTGATGAAGGCTGTTTTTATTTCATCGGGTCCATACAGACGGATCTGATGGTATCCAGAGTAAGCATCCAAACAAGTTTAGCCCACTGCCGCCGTCCATCAGAACCTTGGTCAGTCGAGTGCCTTCAACAATTGGGTCGACCACCAACGCTTGCCTCCCTGGGGTGGCAATATGAGTCGGATGATCGGACTGGTCAAAGGTGATGGCGGTTTGGGACCACTTCAGGTAATGGGGTGTCACCGGAGCGACCATGTTTACTTCGCGATTGATGACCTTCAGTCGACTCTTACTTTCGACATCAGCGAAAATCATCAGAGTGGAATTGACTTGGGGGTATTCTTCACCGCTGTCTTCCCTGTCTTCAACTTTGTCTGACTCTTTCTCTTTGTCCTTGGCCTGCTTCCCTTGGAACTGTTGCATCAGGAGTCGACATTGTTGAGTGGTATGCTTAGGGTAAATGAGATTTCCCTCTTCATCTTTCTTTGTGTGAATGTGGCATGGTAAGTCCATCACATCGTTCCCGTCCTGGTCTTTCACTTTCTTGGGGTTCCAAGGACCCTTGGGTTTCCCCTTAAACTTCCCTGGGGTCACAGCTAAGGCTTCCCCGGGGGCGACTGGCTCGGCCTTGCGCTTCTGCTTCCGACTGGAGTGTCCTCCGCCGGCCTCATTAGCGGCTGCCTTATACTTGCCACTCCGGAGTCTATCTTCCTCTTCTCCGTTCGCGTACTTGGTGGCAATTTCCATCATTCGACTCAGGGTCATATCCCCGGTTCGACCGAACTTCAAACTTAACTCCCTGTTTCTGACGGCTTCCTTGAAGGCGCAAACTGCCTGATGATCGGACACATTCTCGACCGTGTGATTCAGAGTGATCCACCTTTGGATATAATCCCTCAGGGTTTCACTCGACTTCTGAACACATGACTGCAATTCTGTCAACCCTACCGGTCGCTTGCAAGTCCCTTCGAATGTCCTGACAAACACCTGGGCTAGATCTTCCCAAGTATAAATACTGCTGGGAGCCAACTGATTCAACCACGCTCTGGCTGATCCTTCCAACATGAGGGGCAAATGCTTCATGGCCACCTCGTCATCGCCGCCCCCGATCTGAACAGCCACTCGGTAATCCTCGAGCCATGTGTCCGGCTTGGACTCTCCGGTGAACTTGCTGACTCCAGTCGCCAACCTGAAGTTGGGAGGAATCACTGCAGCTCTGATTGCTCTGCTGAAACACTCGGGACCTGAGACGCGAACTCTGCTGCTGGACGGCGCGCCTCTGTCACGGTCTTCTCGGTGAGCTCTATTTCGGTCGACCAGACCTTGAACGATGATGGATCTCGCATCAAAGCCTGGTTCCCTGGGGTCGACTGGGACCCTTCGCCCAGTACTGAACTGGCGTCTGTCCTCTTGCCGTCGAGGAACGTACGACCCCGCTCTTGGGGCAGGAGAAGGCACTCGACGTTGATCGTTGCGATCGAATCGGTGCTCATATCGCTCGTGCCCTTGGTATTGATCCTCGTGCCGGCCTCTGTGTCCTTCACGCCTCGGGAGCGACCTTGGACTATGAGCCGACTGAACGGAATTCGCAGCGACGGATCGACTGTGAATCCTGTTGCGCGACTGAGATACGGCTGAATTCTGGTCACCCGCTGCACGGAGCAAATCTCTGATCTGCAACAGACCTCTCCCTGCCTCTGACTGTGAAGGCTGGATCGACTCCGCTATGCGAGCCGCAGCTGCCAAATTCTGAATCGGGGTACGGTATACCTGGGTCGGCGGCTGGAAGAGGCGACGACGACTGGACTCGGGAACGGGCGGTCGTGCGCGCTCGTCAAGTGCTCTCTGGAGATTCTCCAGTCGAGTACGTTCAGCCAAGTTGGCCAAGCGCGCCTCCTCCAGGGCTCGTGCCTCAGGGGTTTCTCCAACGATAGGAGTGTGAAGGGCGTCCATGTTCCGGCGACGGAGTTCCTCCCTCTGCACTGAGGTAAGGGGCTCGGGCCTGTACTCTTCGTGGCCCCGCACCGGAATCCCCCCTGCGGCAACCTCTTCGGTGTGGGGGAATCCGGGGGGACTACGTGGTCCGTCGACCATTAGTACTTCCGCCGCTGGATCACTGCTGTCGCACTCGGACGCAGTCTCTACGGAGCCAGTCGACAGGTCGAATAGGCCGTAGAGTGACTCGTCGGGCTCGATTGCCGCGACTTGGGGGATGGCCGACTGGCGGGCCAGTGCGTGCTTCACCCACCGCTGGAGTCTCGACCGACCGGTGCGCTTGCGCCGGTGGGAAACTGATGACGACGATGGCGAAACGAATGCCGACCCGTACTGGGACGACAGTTGCCGCAGGAGGACGCCGCGGACGCATGCGCGAAAATGCGTGGCTCCGCGGGCGGGAAGCGCGTCCACGTCGAGTGGAGCCTCTTGCAGCCAAGCAGAGTTGTCAACGATGAAGGAGAGAGCGCCGAGACGGATCTCGCGGCTCTCGACCATGACTCCGCTCGAAAACATGATGTGGGGTGAAAGAATCCCAACTCCTCCAACAAATCGCTGGAACACCTGCCCCACGGTGGGCGCCAACTGTCGTGGTTCTAAGTCTGACAGTAAGAATGGGGGGTAAGTATGGAGAGGCAAGATCCTAGCTATGGAGTAGTTGTATGCGCAAGGAGTTTTACGAGTTCGGGCCCTTCTCTGAGGAAGTAACAGCCCTACGTCTCGGAGCCCGGAGGCAGTCGACTGGATTATGAGTGTGTGTGTGTTACAAAGTTGCGAACCCTTGTCCTAGTGGAGGGGGGTGGCTTATATAGAGTTCGTCAGGACCCCAGCCAGCCCACGTCACAAGGAGTTTAATGTACATAAAGAGAGGGGGTTACTGGTAACGCCTGTAATAAAGGACCATGAAGGCCATAAAAGCTACTTATGAGATGACCGTTTGTAGGCAGTGCCTTTAGGTCTTCTTATAGTCGAGTGGCTGTCTTCATGGTCGACTGCTTGTGCTTCCGGTCGAGTACGCACGTGTCCGTCGACTGGGCTGACCAGGTCGACTGAAATGTTGATACTTCTTAGAATATCTTTCATTGTAGGAGTCATGTCCTTGATTGGGTACCTCAGGTATGATAAGTTACCCTACCCTAGGTATGTATCCTCATCAGATACCCTTTTCTTTTGTGATGGATTATCTGCAGCTGCAGTACACCCTGCAGAAAGGTTGCCATTTTCTCCGGCTCTCACAATCATCATTGGCGTGGCTGGCTGATTGATTTGACAAGAAGACTTTTCGGCCGTGATACCTTCGCCCCAACCAAATGAGCAAAAAGTAGCTGTGGCCACGTGCTTGTAAATACTAATCTTATAATATCATACGCACACACCTATTATCTTATACTCTCTTTATACTAAAATAAGTCTTAACTTTATACTGATTTTAGTATAAAGTTATACTGAAATTGAGACATTTATTTTGAACGGAAGCAATTCTGAACGAAGGGAGTATTATGAAAATGATTAAAGTCCGTCGAGTAAAGATTTATGTGCTTTTTTATGTGTTTTGGTTTAGATTTTGCCTCTCTGTCTCTATCCAGCAGGTTCTTTGCCAGTTTTTTTAATAGAAAAACTGTAAGGGTGACCCCTAGAGTATAATTGATGCAATAAATCTAAATTAAAAATATCATTTTTTAATCTGGGTGGGTGGAAAGGCATCAGTCCCGTTTCTTTGCCACAATCACCATTTTCCTTCTCTTTTTACAAGACCAAGTCATGATCGGATAAAAAGTGTTATGGTCGAACATGTGTGGTCTGCATCGGTAACTTTACTATAATCACGTCTTTTCTTGTCAAAGTATACAGATTCATATAAAACATCTATATAAAATTGCTAATTTTTCTTTCTCATGCCTCCATTTTAGCATGTCGTGGGCAAAACTTGTTGCAGCCATCGACTCTGTGCCTTAGCGAAACAAACTTGTTGAAATCTAGAAACTTGTAGAACCAACGGTTGTAAAGTCATCGATGTATATCCGAAGAGACGGCAGTTGCAATCTGCTAGGCCTGCAGCCTCACGAAAGAAACGAGGTAAATGGCTGCCGCCTATCTCCTAGGTCATGAGAGCGATGGAGGAGGAGAACATGTGACGCTAGGTTGCCACGATCATGTCATGGAAGTTTATTTGGCACTCCCATTTGCTTATATCTTTGTACATCTCGTAAGTAAAAATCTCTTGTGGCACCTTATTTAATGAGAAAAAAGAGAGCAACTATATTTTAAGGCCCTAATAGGGAGCTGACATTCCGTACAGGACGACTTCCTCAGGAAGGCTCATTCAAGCGGACAACACAACTAGAGTGTTCTCTCCAAAAACTGCTCCTAGGAATGTTCAAGAATTGCCATGCTATAATGAGAGATTTGCCATGGTAAAAAAAATTGTCATGTTACAAAAGAAAACTACCATGCGTTTTAGGAATTTTGTTATGGTGCAACAACGATCATTGCTATGTGTTTCAGATACTTTTTTCGTCCTGGAGCAGAGAGAGAGTTGTTAGCCTAAGAAAGGAGGGGAGGGGGGGGGTTTACCCATATGTTCACGAATTGCCATGCTACAGCAGGTCGAATTGACATGCATTGTTAAAGTAGTTGTCATACACTCATACATGCTTGCAGTAATTGCGAGTATATTTAGGGAGTGACATGCTATACACGGGTCGTTCACGTGAGAGGGTGTATGAGAGCGAACAGTGTATCCTGCAAAAATTACCGCGTATCAACGCATTAAGATTTGCACATGAAATCAGACACATAAGAGAGCGTTCATAGAAAAACCGCTCCCAAGAAATGTCAGCTCCATAAGATTTTTGAATTTAATCTATAGTACAACACTAATATATAGTGCACTGTGACTGGTATATTTAAATATTTATCTAATGTCATTAGATATAACTTCATATATACTAATGCATTGAAACTGCGCATTGTACTAACATTCTATAGTCATTGCACACTGAGTCGCTACACCTAACCAATGCCAATGTGCAGACCTATCACACCCCATTATTGAAACATCAAGTTCAACAATTGATCCATCGACTACATGTCATGGCTGATTCAATAAATGCGATGTCGACTGCTGAAGCATTCTCCTCCTACTAGCTGGATGGAAAGATTTTGGTGCGAGATATGTGCTTTTCTATCTTGGATTTTTTGGTGTGACTAATATGGATAGTCTTATATTCAACAAAAAGAAAACTATCCTTAATAAAAAAAGTAACATGGACAACAAGGGTGTCTATCATGGTGCCACGCTGAAGGTAAATGGGTAAAGGCTCAACAATTGTATGGATACTTGGCTGGCCATCATCTCTGTGATTATTAGGAGTAATATATCGAAAATCCATCTCTGCACCCGCGCTGACGAAAAAATCAAAACAAATACTACAAAAATTCAAAACATTCCAATTTTTATGTGCGGTAGACAATTTCATGCGTGAGGCCCGCTCCAAATTTAAGTCATTTGGATATCTGAGCAGCTCTCGGCAAAAAAAAAATGGGGATCTATAAAAAAATTACTGTTCATGTACTGTTTTGGCCTGATTTGTCTTTTTTGCTGAGATCTGCTCATATGTCCAAATGACTTGAAATTTGGAGCGGGCCTCACGCATCAAATTTTCTACCACACAATTTTTTTGTAATTTTTTGAATTTTAGTTTAATTTTTTACGAATTTTTTCTAACCGGGTGCAGATGAGCCTGGACACCGAAACGCCTGTTTATTTTCCTTTTTTGCAAGGTAATATATTGTTTATTTTCAAAAAGAAAAGGAGTTATACACTATTTTTTGACCTTAATTTCTCGTGGACATGCGCCCACTGTATTTGGTTGCCACTCAGGCATCGCCTTGTCGAATTTCCCCAACGTTCTTTTTCCCTTCCCCTGCCTGATTAAGAAGAATTATAAATTTCGTTTGATCGAGCTATGTATGGAGTTTTCTTTAGGTTTTCCCCTAACCATATGACAATGTTTTGATTAAGGATGTAAGTGGGTAATATGCTGTCAAACCTTAATATATTACGTATATCCTAAACTCACATATATGTTAACTAGTCAATATGTACGTGGGTTCTAAAGAAAGGCAGAAACATTCTACAGCTTTCATCAAATATTTAGCGTGCACCCTCCCAATCTGCATCCAGTCCAAACCTCGTAAGTATTGGATAAAAAGGAATGTCTCAAATGGCTCTACATAATCCCACCAATAATGCAATGTTGCATAAACTGGCACAGTTTTTTTAGAGAATGTCATCATGATTTTCTTTATTAATTTGGCAAAATAGTTACATTGTTCACTAAAGCATTAAGAAAATATGGGTGGCGAACCAACATGTGGTTGGTTGGATGGTTAGGAGAACCAACCCACTAGAATTCAAGTCCTAGATTTGATATTGGTGTTCGCATTTTCTTGAATTTATTTCAGGCCTTCCGGCGATGTGCGTTCAGTGGGAGGAGACGTTTCGTCGACTATGAAGGCGTTTGTGGAGACTTCATCAAACTCAAGATGATGTGTCGGCTCAGTATATCGGAGGTGGTCATAGGGTTAGGGTGTGCATGTGTGCATTTATAGGGATGAGTATATGTGCGTATGTATGAGCATCTACATCTGTACTGTGTTCAAAAATATGGGTGATTCATCAACCTAATTACAAGATAACTCATGATCATACACATATTTGGCTATACTATGGGCAATTCCATTGGATTCCCTTAAACAGTGTAAGAATTCAATATTCCCTATCATCTCTGTCGTGACAAAGCAATCTATGTCTGTACTGTGTTCAAAAATATGGGTGGTTCATCGACCTAATTACAAGATAACTCATGATCATACATATATTTGGCTATACTATGGGCAACCCCATTGGATTCCCTTAAACACAGTGTAAAAGTTCAATATTCCCTATCATCCTTGTCGCCACAAAGCAATCGACAAAAATGGCAATTGGTTCATCCCAAATTTTTGTCGTGTCGTGCATATGCATTAACAACCTCCACAACATCGGCTTCGACCTGGATCATATGGAATCCCACGGTGTTTTCCAGGTTCAGGTTGTTCTTCATCGCTATTGTTTCAACATTTTCCACATTAGAAACATATGGTATTGTGGCACAAGAAGCCGCCATGAAGGTGTTGTTCCTGTCCCGACCTACGGCTCCAGTAGTTCCCCTTCTTTCTTCTACATGAAAGATGCACCAACATTTTTTAATGAATTCTAATGGGGGGTTCTTCTAAACTTGATCTAGGCGAAGAGCGGCTCTCGAACCATGAGATTGTGCATGCTGGAAATTAGCACAAAAGATTTGGATTGAGATTGCACTTTTTGTGATGGAGGGGGGAGGGGGGGTTCACCTTCACCATGAGTTTGTCTTTGTCGTAACCTCCAAAGATACCAAATGTGGGGCTATTCCTTCGCTCAGTCTGATGCTAGGCATATGCAGCAGAGACGAATTAGGTAACCTAAGAAGATATTCCAGCACCACAAAACCAGATCTATCCAATCGATAAACATCTATGATAATATGCGATATACCAAGGAGACACCACATTTCTACTACTCAACCACAATTGAACAAGAAATGGAAGATGTCTTTGACCTCTTCATGACATATTAGACATTGTCCATCGGTTCCAATATGTTTATCGCCAAAATGCACTTCAACAGGATCAGTTCATGTACTCTCCAACAAATGGATTTTACCTTGCCGGTATTTTTATTTTCATAAAATACTCTAGGCCAGGTTAGGCATAGATGGTGTTGTGACATGCGCCAAAGATCTAGGGCTGAACTAGACACAAACTTTTCCCTAGCGGCAGCTAGGGTTTTCCTCTCCTCCTTGGCGATCTCTCGTCGGCGAGTGCCTATCCTCCCCATACCCGTTCCCCTACCAAAGGGCGCTGCCCCCAACGTAGGGTTCTCCTATGCACCGATCAAATACCACGTTTCTGAAGGAAATATGCCCTAGAGGCAATAATAAAGTTATTATTTATTTCCTTATTTCATGATAAATGTTTATTATTCATGCTAGAATTGTATTAACCGGAAACATAATACTTGTGTAAATACATAGACAAACTAAACATCACTAGTATGCCTCTACTTGACTAGCTCGTTAATCGAAGATGGTTATGTTTCCTAACCATAGACATGTGTTGTCATTTGATTAACGGGATCACATCATTAGGAGAATGATGTGATTGACATGACCCATTCCATTAGCTTAGCACCCGATCGTTTAGTATGTTGCTATTGCTTTCTTCATGACTTATACATGTTCCTATGACTATGAGATTATGCAACTCCCGTTTACGGGAGGAACACTTTGTGTGCTACCAAACGTCACAACATAACTGGGTGATTATAAAGGAGCTCTACAGGTGTCTCCGAAGGTACATGTTGGGTTGGCGTATTTCGAGATTAGGATTTGTCACTCCGATTGTCGGAGAGGTATCTCTGGGCCCTCTCGGTAATGCACATCACATAAGCCTTGCAAGCATTGCAACTAATGAGTTAGTTGCGAGATGATGTATTACGAAACGAGTAAAGAGACTTGCCGGTAACGAGATTGAACTAGGTATTAAGATACTGACGATCGAATCTCGGGCAAGTAACATACCGATGACAAAGGGAACAACGTATGTTGTTATGCGGTCTGACCGATAAAGATCTTCGTAGAATATTTAGGAGCCAATATGAGCATCCAGGTTCCGCTATTGGTTATTGACCAGAGACGTGTCTCGGTCATGTCTACATTGTTCTCGAACCCGTAAGGTCCGCACGCTTAACGTTACGATGACAGTTTCATTATGAGTTTATATATTTTGATGTACCGAAGGTTGTTCGGAGTCCCGGATGTGATCACGGACATGACGAGGAGTCTCGAAATGGTCGAGACATAAAGATTGATATATTGGAAGCCTATATTTGTACATCGGAAGTGTTCCGGGTGAAATCGGCATTTTACCGGAGTACCGAGAGGTTATCGGAACCCCCCGGTAACCTAATGGGCCTTAATGGGCCTAGTGGAGGAAGAGGAGAGGAGGCCTAGGGGCTGCCGCGCGCCCCTCCCCCCCCCCCCCAAGTCCGAATTGGACAAGGAGGGGGGGCGCCCCCCCTTTCCTTTCCCCCCTCTCTTCCTTCCCCCCAAGTCCTAATCCAACTAGGGAAAGGGGGAGTCCTACTCCCGGTAGGAGTAGGACTCCTCCGGCACGCCTCCTCCTAGGGCCGGCCGCACCCCCCTTGCTCCTTTACATACGGGGGCAGGGGGGAACCTCTAGACACACAAGTTGATCTTCGTGATCGTTCTCTTAGCCGTGTGCGGTGCCCCCCTCCACCATAATCCTCGATAATATTGTAGCGGTGCTTAGGCGAAGCCCTGTGACGGTAGAACATCAAGATCGTCACCACGCCGTCGTGCTGACGGAACTCATCCCCGACACTTTGCTGGATCGGAGTCCGGGGATCGTCATCGAGCTGAACGTGTGCTAGAACTCGGAGGTGTCGTAGTTTTGGTGCTTGATCGGTCGGGCCGTGAAGACGTACGACTACATCAACCGCGTTGTCATAACGCTTCCGCTTTTGGTCTACAAGGGTACATGGACAACACTCTCCCCTCCCGTTGCTATGCATCACCATGATCTTGCGTGTGCGTAGGATTTTTTTTGAAATTACTACGTTCCCCAACAGTGGCATCCGAGCCAGGTTTTATGCGTTGATGTTATATGCACGAGTAGAACACAAGTGAGTTGTGGGCGATATAAGTCATACTGCTTACCAGCATGTCACACTTTGGTTCGGCGGTATTGTTGGATGAAGCGGCCCGGACCAACATTACGCGTACTGATGTAGGGTGGAACCCTAGATGGCCGATCTTTCACGAAAGGAGCGGATCCCTACGATGAACACGAAGAACACAAGGGGAAACGAGGGGAAACACGAGAGAAACACTCAACCAACAAGAAATAGGTCACACATGTGCTAGATCGATGAACACAAAGAGATACACGATGATCCAAGGTCAGCAAAGGACGATACAAAGTAACCGGTTCTTCTCCGTGAGGAGGTCTTGATGGGGGTCTTCTCCGCAAAGGAGGTCTTGAATCCAAGGTGGATCTTCTCCGTAGAGGGGCCGCGGTCACTCTCGAAGAGACGACCCGGTATGGATGAGCGAAGCTCTATCTCACATATGAGCTAAACCAACGCTAACCCTAGCTAGAATGAGGTGGGAGAGTATATATAGTCTACATCCACGAAGGGGTAAGTGAGAGGGGGGATACATGGGCCCTAGGCCCGCTCTCTGTGCGCAGGCAGGGCGGTAGTACCGGCCCAAAGGGCGGTAGTACCGCTCAAGCGGTAGTGGTGCAGCAGTGGGGAGCGGTAGTACCGCTTATAGGCGGTAGTACCGCTGGAGGGAGCAGTAGTACCGCTTATAGGCGGTAGTACCGCCGGAGGGAGCGGTAGTACCGCTTATAGGCGGTATTACCGCCGGAGGGAGCGGTAGTGCCGCTCGTTCTGGAGCGGCCGGATCCACTTCAAGCTCTTGATGTCCATCTTCCTCCTTCTCCTTCCTTCGCTTCCGCGCATGCTTGGCCTTGGTTCTTGGGCTCTCCATAGTCTCCTCGGGTGTACCTTAGGTCCAATGGCGTAGGCTCGAGTGTACATGGGGATGATCGTCGGATGCTCCGCATCATCTCCCCTCCCTTGGGAAAGATCCGACCTCGGATCGAAATCCTCATCACCATGGAAACGGTTGTCGTTGACGGACTTGTAATTGGACGGAGTGGAAGTCATGGCGCAATCCAAGTACTCCAAGGTGTCTCCGGAATGGTAGACATGCAAAGAGAGCAAACACAAGCGACACTCGGAAATACAATGGTTAGCGCACACAAGGGGTCCATCATGTAAGAATGAGGTCGTCCAAAGGAATTGTTCATGACAAGGCATGAGATGCTTATCCAAATGATGTAAAATGACATGTAATGCATTCATGGGAGCAAAAGCATTCATTGTGCACACAAATGTAAAGTTAATGTGATCGATGCAACCACGGTGCAAAATGATGTCATAGTGAGACGGTTTATCAATAGCATGAATATGGCAATGGGTGCTCAATATGATTATGTTATCATGCAATTGATGGTAGGCAATATGATCACGAGTTATGAATATGTCATCAAGAAAGATCACAACAAATTTGCTAAGAAAATGCACAAGCTCATATATCATGGATGACATGGGAATAAGTGCAACAAGACAATCATAATATGTGTCAATCCATGCATAGGGTGCAAATTTGTCATGGGTGGTGTTGTACCATAGCTCGATGTCGTGGCACTCCTCAACTTGAAGGTCCATAGGGTTCATCTCCAATGTCGGTCCTCCATCCAATATATGCATCATGTAGACAAGAAGAAGGAAACAACAATGAAAGAATGACCCGTCCAATATGTATATATGAGGATGGTTCAAAGTGAAGGAGGTCACCTTTAGGTGTTTCTCAAGGATGATGGAGTTGCACATCTTGTATGCCTTCACATAACCAATATGTGTCGTTATGGTACCACCTTGTGAATCCTTAAAAATGAAAGAACATGACAAACACTCGAAAAAACAAATGAGGTTAGTGCAAATTCAACACCTATCATTCGTGTGGTAAGATACCCAACAAGTGTTCTCATCATTCTTATCATAAGAAAGGACAAGGTGTGGTATTGTATGAAAGCATAATATACAACTACAACCAAAGACAATAGGCTTAAACAAGCAAGCATGCATCACAAGTAATATGTCCAAGTCTCGACGATCAATAAGCATAGCAAGTTGGCACTCAATACAAGGTGATATGAGATATGCAACTAATGTAGACAAGAGACAAAGATCAAGATGTATCATGTGAGAGGCATGAACATATATGTCATCAACCCAAGAAAGCGAGTAAGAATGGAACATGGGCGATGCATCAAAGCAATCAATCATAGAGATCAAGTCAAGCGAGCTAGTAGTGCGAAGATGCAACGTACTAGAAGGAATCATGGCAAACATGTCAGGTGTTCAAATAGTGGGCATATATAATGCACATGACATTTCACAAGCATAAGGGCAAGATATGAGCAAAATAGCATCAATAGCATGGGGCACATGATAAACATGGCAATAGCAACAAGGATGTCCACCAAGCATGCAAATACCCATAGGAGTATCATAATGGTGCATCATGGGTAAATGCAAGCAAGGGTCACAATTGCATGGCAAAATCATAGAAAGAGGCATAACATGCAAAGTGAACACGATAGAATGGGCATAATGTGACGAGTGGTAAATAGCCCAAAGCCGTGTGAGAGCCAAGTAGAAGAGATGCGCGTAGTCCTTGCGCGAAGGGAATGGTGGTAAGGATAGTCCACGGGATCCCAAATCGTCGTTGCTCTCAAGAGCTCGTTTCGTCAACTCTTGGGATTGAGAGGTTGACGAGTATACGTGAGTACCTACACAAAAGAGACATAAACCGAAGAAATTGTGTGCGTGGTAAATGTACACATCATCCATCATGATGTGCATGTTCATGTGTGTGTTAGCACAAGATAAGCATCGCTCAAAGAAATTTGATGCATGGTATAAGAACATGTCATCCATCATGAAAGAATAGTTATTGTGTATGACACGATGGGGATGCAAATTTATCATAGAAGTATATGGCACATCAATAGCATGTTTATTCATGGGAAGCATATTATGCACACAAGTATTGGGATCATGCAATGGATAGGATGAATCAAAATCTCCTAAAATGTATGAGGAAACTATGGGGGTCTCCTCATGAGCAATATTGGAAACATCATATGGAGAAAATGGACAATATCCAAAACAATGCATATCTGAAGCTAGGTCGTCATGGCATGGCATATGAGATAAATGATGCAAAGGGAGCATATCAATATCATCACAAGAGAAACAAATGCCAATAACCATGGGCTTGTCATCTATGCCATATGTGCAAATTGGGTTAATTTTAATGGCATATGCATAGTCACTAAGATGAGATTGCAAATATGACATATGATTGATCTCATGGATAGCATATGACAAGTCAAGTGGGTTGTCAAACATGATGTGACCTAAAGAATTGTCACAAGAAATCCTATGTAACATGGCATCACAACTAGGCAACTCAACATGCTCATCATCATATTCATCATAAATTGGTAAGTCAAGACATGAGGAAGTCGCACTAGCATGAAGCATGGAAATAGGTTGATCAACATCATGCAAGCAATCAATGTTAAGAATGTCCACTAGTGGGACTAGAGCATCACCTTCACCTATGTTACCTTGTTCATTCCACTCGAGTGGTGTAGGTGAGGTGGGAAAGACCAAATGGTGGTCATCTTCATCTTGATGGAACCATGTGGGGGGTGCATCATATTCCACCATGGCCATCGTCTTGTCCAAAGGAAGGACGTAGTCGTCGCAAATCGGCGCGTCATCATATATGGGACCTAGCACCAAATGAGAAGACACAATAGAGGTAGAGGTTAAGTCATTAGAAATCGAAGTGGCCTCACTCTCTCTATGTGGTGGTTCACTCACTCCCTCAATATAGGAGCACTCAAACTCACATATGGTGGAGTCACTCATCTCACTCAAGTGGTGGGGGTTGTGGCTCTCCTCACATGGGAATTGGGGCAACTCGTCATATATGTGGCTAGTGGTGAAGTCACTCTCACTCTCAATATGGTGGCACAAGTCACTCAAGTCATCATACGTCGCCGTGGTCGAAGGGAAAATCCCATGCTCAACCATCTCGTCGTTGTCACCATGGATGAAGGCCGAAGACGGCACATCATCGCTCTCGCCTCCTAAGATGGAAGCATCATCCTTGCTCGTCACCAAGTCGCTCGCCTCCAAAGCGTGGTCCTTGAAGGTCTCCGTAGTCGTACTTGTCGCCGCACCATCTTGAAAAAGAGTCGTGGAGGACTCGGCATCATCAATGCCACAAAGAGGAATGGCGGTGAAGTCGAACTTGGGAGCATCGTCTTGGAGCTCATCGGGCTTGGACATCTTGGTGGTACTAGCCTCATGCTCGTCGCCTTTGAGTTTGGTCTTCAAGAAGTGTGCTTGGGGTGGAGAAGCCTTGGCCTTCATGAGTTCTTGTTCCGCCTTGAGAGCACCAATGTAGTTGCCGTCGAGGGACTTGTAGTTCTCGAGGAAGATAGTCTTGGAGATGTCGTTGTTCAATCCCATCATGAAGTGGAACTTCATTGACATGGGGTCGTCCACGCCGGCTCGTCGCAAGGCAATCTTCATCTCCTTGAAGTACTCGTCGATGGACTTGGATCCTTGGATGGTGTTCTCCAATTGGCGTAGAAGTTGTTCCGTGTAGGTTGGAGGCACAAACTCTCGCTGCAACGCTCTCTTCGTCTTGGGCCAACTCATGTCGTAGGTCTCCGAAGGTGTGTGAAGCCACCATGTCGAGGCGTAGTCATGGAAGTTTCTTGTGGCGCACTTCACTTGATCTTCGGGAGGAACTTGATGTAGCTTGAGGTAGTCGTCCATTAGGTGCTCCCACTCGAGATACTCCTCGGGTTCTAGAGTCCCATAGAAAGGAATCTCATGGTCGGTGTCGAGGTCGTAGTAGCTCGTGGAGGTCGCAGACTTGAGCTTGGGGAGCTTCTCTTGAGCGTAGTCTTGAGGTGCTTGTTGGCGAAGATGCCGTATATCCGAAGGCGAAGATGCCTTGAAGTCGCTTGGCGAAGATGCCAAGGGAGACGGTGAAGTCGTTGAGCGGTTGTTGGTGTTGAGCTCTTGACCTTCACATTCTTGGTGGTGATGGTGTCGATGCCGATGAGATCTTGCCGGAGATGGTAGCTCGTAAGCATGTGTACTTGAGCGTCTTCTCGAAGATGAGGAAGATCGCTTGTAGGAATTGATGAGGGCTTTGATCTCCTCCATTTGAGCATTCATCTTGGCATTGTTGGAGTTGTTCGTGGCATCGAACTCGTTGTTGTTGTTGTAGACCGAGGGTGAAATGCCTTGCCTATCCATCACAAGACTCGAGCAAATATGAGTGGGAGAAAGAGAACAACTTATACCAAATGTACCTTGACCGATGTTGAAGATGGATCAATGATCACTCAATGTGTAACAAGGAAATAGCACAATTGGTATCAATTCTTGTCGGTTTCTCACACCTACACAAATAAGGCTTATGGTGGAGCTCGGTGAGGATAGTGGCACAAAAATTTAATGCAAAATGTTAGCAAGAGTCAATAATGTTGAAAGAGATTCACAAATTCGCAAGTGAAACAAGTAGACCAATAGCAAAGAATGGCACACGGAAACACACACACGGATAGATAGATGGGGTCGTGCAACCAAGGAATGAGCACAAAATGTGGAGTCCACAGAAAACGCTCGTGTTGCACAACTCAAGAGAGACGCTAGCACGATTGCTCAATAGGCGGATACGACACTTGTGCACAACCTATGATGTGCAAAATGGATAAACTTCTATCCCAAGTATGCTATGCATGTATGGTTCCCGGTGTTTCTCTCAAGATGATCCAAGATGATCGGATATGACAATCTTATATGCAATGAGGTATGATGCTATGGCACTTGCTTACAAGCTTCTTTGCTCTTCTCTTTTGCTTAAAAGCTTATTCTCTTTTTTTTTGTATGTATGGCCACTTTGCGAAATGCACAAACCAAGATAGCAATTGTGTATATGAGGGAACAATCTTGTGACACAAGGGATGATATGATACCAATATGATATGGTATGTATGCAATGGGAGGTGTAGACCACTAATGTGCACAAGTAACGTTGTCGGGCAATACTCAAATGGCTAGTCTCGATAGGTAAGTGACACAAAATGGGCTAGCGGTTATCAATGCAATGTGCAAGGGAAATATACAATGGTGTCGTCGAGGTTACCGTCCGTTGCGATGATGAGTGGTGGTGTTCTTGATGTAGATACCAAGATGATTGAGACTCGTCCCTAAGTAGCCGAAACACCTTAGGAGACACAACTCACAACACAAACAAAATTGGGTTAGGTTGGGATGGCAGAAGTGTGTGTTGGGTAAGTCTATGCGAAAGTTATGGTGGTGGTTGATGAAGAAGCAACCGTCCCTAAGTAGCCTAAACACCTTAGGAGACTCAAATCACAACTCAAACAACCTCAAATGTGATGGGGAACAAAATTGGTTAGGTTGCGGAAGTCGATGGTGGTTATGCGGAGGATGTGGTGGAAGCCCTAGGCAAAGATGCCAAAGTTCCAAAAATTTGATGGAGTCAAATGTTGGTGAAACCTATCTATAGGGATAGAGGATGTCAATAGCTACTCAACGAGCTAAAGAACGCGAAAATCGGACTCCGGATGTGAAAGTTATGGACAAAACGGTGAAACTCGGAACGCTGAAACTGGGAGGGGCGGTAGTACCGCTTGGAAGGGCGGTAGTACCGCTTGTAAGCGGTAGTACCGCTTGGGATGGGCGGTAGTACCGCTCGTGTCGGGTTTTTTCGCAAAATCCGGATCGGGGCGCGATTTTGGGGCGGAAATGGATGATTTCGGGGTCAAAATTGGAGAGATTTCGTGGATGGGAAGTGGGGAAACTTGGGGAGATGCTAGATCCACTCGAAACCAAGCAAATCCATGGATCAAATCCAACAAAACTTCATCAAACCAACAAATCATAAAAAAAAATTGGGGCTATTTTTGGTGGGGAATTTTTGAATTTAGGACGAAATCAACAAAATCAAGCTAGAAAACAAAGAGAGGGGGCTCCGAAATCGTGATCAACCTAAGCTCTGATCCAAGATGATGTAGGGTGGAACCCTAGATGGCCGATCTTTCACGAAAGGAGCGGATCCCTACGATGAACACGAAGAACACAAGGGGAAACGAGGGGAAACACGAGAGAAACACTCAACCAACAAGAAATAGGTCACACATGTGCTAGATCGATGAACACAAAGAGATACACGATGATCCAAGGTCAACAAAGGACGATACAAAGTAACCGGTTCTTCTCCGTGAGGAGTTCTTGATGGGGGTCTTCTCCGCAAAGGAGGTCTTGAATCCAAGGTGGGTCTTCTCCGTAGAGGGGCCGCGGTCACTCTCGAAGAGACGATCCGGTATGGATGAGCGAAGCTCTATCTCACATATGAGCTAAACCAACGCTAACCCTAGCTAGAATGAGGTGGGAGAGTATATAGTCTACATCCACGAAGGGGTAAGTGAGAGGGGGGATACATGGGCCCTAGGCCCGCTCTCTGCGCGCAGGCAGGGCGGTAGTACCGGCCCAAAGGGCGGTAGTACCGCTCAAGCGGTAGTGGTGCGGCAGTGGGGAGCGGTAGTACCGCTTATAGGCGGTAGTACCACTGGAGGGAGCGGTAGTACCGCTTATAGGCGGTAGTACCGCCGGAGGGAGCGGTAGTGCCATTCGTTCTGGAGCGGCCGGATCCACTTCAAGCTCTTGATGTCCATCTTCCTCCTTCTCCTTCCTTCGCTTCCGCGCATGCTTGACCTTGGTTCTTGGGCTCTCCATAGTCTCCTCAGGTGTACCTTAGGTCCAATGGCGTAGGCTCGAGTGTACATGTGGATGATCGTCGGATGCTCCGCATCACGTACGCTTACGCGAGACTGGTTCTACCGACGTGCTTTGCACACAGGTGGCTGGCGGGTGTCAGTTTCTCCAACTTTAGTTGAACCGAGTGTGGCTACGCCCGGTCCTTGCGAAGGTTAAAACAGCACCAACTTGACAAACTATCGTTGTGGTTTTGATGCGTAGGTAAGAACGGTTCTTGCTCAGCCCATAGCAGCCACGTAAAACTTGCAACAACAAAGTAGAGGACGTCTAACTTGTTTTTGCAGGGCATGTTGTGATGTGATGTGGTCAAGACGTGATGAGATATAAGTTGTTGTATGAGATGATCATGTTTTGTTGAAGTTATCGGCAACTGGCAAAAGCCTTATGGTTGTCTCTCTATTGCATAAGATGCAAGCGCCAAATAATTGCTTTACTTTATCACTATGCGATAGCCATAGTTGCAAGAGCAATTGTTGGCGAGACGACCATATGACGACACATTGATATAGATCAAGATGATGGAGATCATGGTGTCATGCCAGTGATGATGGAGATCATGACGATGCTTTGGAGATGGAGATCAAAGGCGCAAGATGATCATGGCCATATCATGTCACATATTTTGATTGCATGTGATGTTTATCTTTTATACATCTTATTTTGATTAGTTCGGCGGTAGCTCTATAAGATGATCTCTCACTAAATTATCAAGGTATAAGTGTTCTCCCTGAGTATGCATCGTTGCGAAAGTTCTTCGTGCTGAGACACCACGTGATGATCGGGTGTGATAGGCTCTACGTTCAAATACAACGGGTGCAAAACAGTTGCACACACGGAATACTCAGGTTAAACTTGACGAGCCTAGCATATAACAGATATGGCCTCGGAACACTGAGACTGAAAGGTCGAGCTTGAATCATATAGTAGATATGATCAACATAGTGATGTTCACCATTGAAACTACTCCATCTCACGTGATGATCGAGCATGGTTTAGTTGATTTGGATCACGTGATCACTCCGAGGACTAGAGGGATGTCTATCTAAGTGGGAGTTCTTAAGTAATATGATTAATTGAACTTTAATTTATCATGAACTTAGTCCTGGTAGTATTAGCATATCTATGTTGTAGATCAATAGCTCGCGATGTTGCTCCCCGTTTAATTTTTTATTTGTTCATAGGGAAAACTAAGTTGAAAGATGTTAGTAGCAAAGATGCGGATTGGATCCGTGATCTGAGGTTTATCCTCATTGCTGCACAGAAGAATTATGTCCTTGATGCACCACTAGGTGACAGACCTATTGCAGGAGCAGATGCAGATGTTATGAACGTTTGGCTAGCTCAATATGATGACTACATGATAGTTTAGTGCACCATGCTTAACGGCTTAGAATCGGGACTTCAAAGACGTTTTGAACGTCATGGACCATATGAGATGTTCCATAAGTTGAAGTTAATATTTCAAGCAAATACCCGAGTTGAGAGATATGAAGTCTCCAACAAGTTCTATAGCTAAAAGATGGAGGAGAATAGCTCAAGCAGTGAGCATGTGCTCAGATTGTCTGGTTACTACAATCGCTTGAATCAAGTGGGAGTTAATCTTCCAGATAAAATAGTGATTGACAGAATTCTCTAGTCACCATCACCAAGTTAGTAGAACTTCATGATGAACTATATTATGCAAGGGATAACGGAAACGATTCCCAAGCTCTTCTTGATGCTAAAATCGACGGAGGTAGAAATCAAGAAAAACATCAAGTGTTGATGGTAGACAAGACCACTAGTTTCAAGAAAAGGGCAAAGGGACGAAGGGGAACTTCAAAAAGAACGGCAAGCAAGTTGCTGCTCAAGTGAAGAAGCCCAAGTCTGGTC
Source organism: Aegilops umbellulata (assembly GCA_032464435.1). NCBI lineage: Eukaryota > Viridiplantae > Streptophyta > Magnoliopsida > Poales > Poaceae > Aegilops > Aegilops umbellulata. The sequence goes on along the minus strand of CP136058.1, from coordinate 148,485,390 downwards.
CTAAGCCTTAGACTAAGTGCTTCTACTGCAAGGGAACTGGTCACTGGAAGCGGAACTGCCCCAAGTATTTGGCGGATAAGAAGGATGGCATAGTGAACAAAGGTATATTTGTTATACATGTTATTGATGTGTACTTTACTAGTGTTTATAGCAAACCCTTAGTATTTGATACTAGTTCAGTTGCTAATATTAGTAACTCGAAATGGGAGTGGCAGAATGAACAGAGACTAGTTAAGGGTGATGTGACGATGTGTGTTGGAAGTACTTCCAAGATTGATATGATCATCATCGCACACTCCCTATACTTTCGGGATTAGTGTTGAACCTAAATAAATATTATTTGGTGTTTGCGTTGAGCTTGAATATGATTTGATCATGTTTATTGCAATACGGTTATTCATTTAAATTAGAGAATAATTGTTGTTCTATTTACATGAATAAAACCTTCTATGGTCATACACCCAATAAAATGGTTTGTTGGATCTCGATCGTAGTGATACACATATTCATAATATTGAAGCCAAAAAGATGCAAAGTTAATAATGATAGTGCAACTTATTTGTGACACTATCGTTTAGGTCATATTGGTGTAAAGCGCGTGAGGAAACTCCATGCTGATGGGATTTTGGAATCACTTGATTATGAATCACTTGATGCTTGCGAACCATGCCTTATGGGCAAGATGACTAAAACTTCGTTCTCCGGGACAATGGAGCGAGCAACTTACTTATTGGAAATAATACATACTGATGTATGCGGTCCGATGAGTGTTGAGGCTCGCGGCAAGTATTGTCATTTTTTGACCTTCACAGATAATTTGAGTAGATATGGGTATATCTACTTGATGAAATATAAGTCTGAAACATTTGAAAAGTTCAAAGAATTTTAGAGTGAAGTGAAAAATCATCGTAATAAGAAAATAAAGTTTCTACGATCTGATCATGGAGAAGAATATTTGAGTTACGAGTTTGGTCTTCATTTGAAACAATGCGGAATAGTTTCACAACTCACGCCACCTGGAACACCACAGCATAATGGTGTGTCCGAACATCATAACTGTACTTTATTGGATATAGTGCAATCTATGATGTCTCTTACCGATTTACCACTATCATTTTGGGGTGATGCATTAGAGACATCTGCATTCACGTTAAAAAGGGGCACCATCTAAGTCCGTTGAGATGACACAATCTAAACTGTGGTTTGGCAAGAAACCAAAGTTGTCGTTTCTTAAAGTTTGGGGTTGCGATTCTTATAAGAAAAAGTTTCATCATGATAAGCTCAAACCCAAATCGGAGAAATGTGTCTTCATAGGATACCCAAAGGAGACAATTGGGTACACCTTCTATCACAGATCCGAAGGCAAGATATTCGTTGCTGAGAATGGATACTTTCTAGAGAAGGAGTTTCTCTCGAAAGAAGTGAGTGGAAGGAAAGTAGAACTTGATAAGGTAATTGTACCTTCTCCCTTATTGGAAAGTAGTTCATCACAAAAATCTGTTCCTGTGACTACTACACCAATTAATGAGGAAGCTAATGATGATGGTCATGTAACTTCAGATCAAGTTACTACCGAATCTCATAGGTAAACCAGAGTGAGATCCGCACTAGAGTGGTACGGTAATCCTGTTTTGGAAGTCATGTTACTAGACCATGACGAACTTGCGAACTATGAGGAAGCGATGATGAGCCCAGATTCCGCGAAATGGTTTGAGGCCATGAAATCTGAGATAGGATCCATGTATGAGAACAAAGTATGGACTTTGGTTGACTTGCCCGATGATTGGGAAGCCATAGAAAATAAATGGATCTTCAAGAGGAAGACGGACGCTGATAGTAGTGTTACTATCTACAAAGCTAGACTTGTCGAAAAAGGTTTTTGACAAAGTTCAAGGTGTTTACTACGATGAGATTTTCTCACACATATCGATGCTTAAAGTCTGTCCGAATCATGTTAGCAATTGCCACATTTTATGAAATCTGGCAAATGGATAACAAAATTGCAATCCTTAATGGATTTCTTAAAGAACAGTTGTATATGATGCAACCAGAAGGTTTTGTCAATCCTAAAGGTGTTAACAAAATGTGCAAGCTCCAGCGATCCATCTATGGACTGGTGCAAGCATCTCGGAGTTGGAATATATGCTTTGATAAGTTGATCAAAGGATATAGTTTTATACAGACTTGCGGTGAAGTCTGTATTTACAAGAAAGTGAGTGGGAGCACTACAGCATTTCTGATAAGTATATGTAAATGACATATTGTTGATCGGAAGTAATGTAGAATTATTCTGCAAATCATAAAGGAGTGTTTGAAAGGAGTTTTTTTTCAAAGAAAGACCTCGGTGAAGCTGCTTACATATTGAGCATCAAGATCTATAGAGATAGATCAAGACGTTTGATAAGTTTTTTCAATGAGTACATACCTTGACAATATTTTGAAGTTGTTCAAAATGGAACAGTCAAAGAAAGAGTTCTTGCCTGTGTTACAAGGTGTAAATTGAGTAAGACTCAAAGCCCGACCACGGCAGAAGATAGAAAGAGAATGAAAGTCATTCCTTATGCCTCATCCATAGGTTCTATAAAGTATGACATGCTGTGTACCAAATCTATTGTATACCCTACACTGATTTTGGCAAGGGAGTACAATAAGTGATCTAGGAGTAGATCATTGGACAGTGGTCAAAATAATCCTTAGTGGAATAAGGATATATTTCTCGATTATGGAGGTGACAAAAAGGTTCGCCGTAAAGGGTTACGTCGATGCAAGTTTTGACACTGATCCAGATGACTCTAAGTCTCAATCTGGATACATATTGAAAGTGGGAGCAATTAGCTAGAGTAGCTCCGTGCAGAGCACTGTAGACATAGAAAATTGCAAAATACATAACAGATCTGAATGTGAAAGACCCGTTGACTAAGATTCTCTCACAAGCAAAACATGATCACACCTTAGTACTCTTTGGGTGTTAATCACATAGCGATGTGAACTAGATTACTGAATCTAGTAAACCCTTTGGGTGTTAGTCACATGGTGATGTGAACTATGGGTGTTAATCACATGATGATGTGAACTGTCGATGTTAATCACATGGTGATGTGATCTAGATTATTGACTCTAGTGCAAGTGGGAGACTGAAGGAAATATGCCCTAGAGGCAATAATAAAGTTATTATTTATTTCCTTATTTCATGATAAATGTTTATTATTCATGCTAGAATTGTATTAACCGGAAACATAATACTTGTGTGAATACATAGACAAACTAAACGTCACTAGTATGCCTCTACTTGACTAGCTCGTTAATCGAAGATGGTTATGTTTCCTAACCATAGACATGTGTTGTCATTTGATTAACGGGATCACATCATTAGGAGAATGATGTGATTGACATGACCCATTCCATTAGCTTAGCACCCGATCGTTTAGTATTTTGCTATTGCTTTCTTCATGACTTATACATGTTCCTATGACTATGAGATTATGCAACTCCCGTTTACCGGAGGAACACTTTGTGTGCTACCAAACGTCACAACGTAATTGGGTGATTATAAAGGAGCTCTACAGGTGTCTCCGAAGGTACATGTTGGGTTGGCATATTTCGAGATTAGGATTTGTCACTCCGATTGTCGGAGAGGTATCTCTGGGCCCTCTCGGTAATGCACATCACATAAGCCTTGCAAGCATTGCAACTAATGAGTTAGTTGCGAGATGATGTATTACGAAACGAGTAAAGAGACTTGCCGGTAACGAGATTGAACTAGGTATTAAGATACTGACGATCGAATCTCGGGCAAGTAACATACCGATGACAAAGGGAACAACGTATGTTGTTACGCGGTCTGACCGATAAAGATCTTCGTAGAATATGTAGGAGCCAATATGAGCATCCAGGTTCCGCTATTGGTTATTGACGAGAGACGTGTCTCGGTCATGTCTACATTGTTCTCGAACCCGTAAGGTCCGCACGCTTAACGTTACGATGACAGTTTCATTATGAGTTTATATATTTTGATGTACCGAAGGTTGTTCAGAGTCCCGGATGTGATCACGGACATGACGAGGAGTCTCGAAATGGTCGAGACATAAAGATTGATATATTGGAAGCCTATGTTTGGACATCGGAAGTGTTCCGGGTGAAATCGGCATTTTACCGGAGTACCGAGAGGTTATCGGAACCCCCCGGTAACCTAATGGGCCTTAATGGGCCTAGTGGAGGAAAAGGAGAGGAGGCCTAGGGGCTGCCGTGCGCCCCTCCCCCCAAGTCCGAATTGGACAAGGAGGAGGGGCGGCGCCCCCCATTTCCTTTCCCCCCTCTCTTCCTCCCCCCAAGTCCTAATCCAACTAGGGAAAGGGGGGAGTCCTACTCCCGGTAGGAGTAGGACTCCTCCGGCGCGCCTCCTCCTAGGGCCGGCCGCACCCCCGTTGCTCCTTTATATACGGGGGCAGGGGGCACCTCTAGACACACAAGTTGATCTTCGTGATCGTTCTCTTAGCCGTGTGCGGTGCCCCCCTACACCATAATCCCTGATAATATTGTAGCGGTGCTTAGGCGAAGCCCTGTGACGGTAGAACATCAAGATCGTCACCACGCCATCGTGCTGACGGAACTCATCCCCGACACTTTGCTGGATCGGAGTCCGGGGATCGTCATCGAGCTGAACGTGTGCTAGAACTCGGAGGTGTCGTAGTTTCGGTGCTTGATCGGTCGGGCCATGAAGACGTACGACTACATCAACCGCGTTGTCATAACGCTTCCGCTTTCGGTCTACGAGGGTACATGGACAACACTCTCCCCTCTCGTTGTTATGCATCACCATGATCTTGCGTGTGCGTAGGATTTTTTTTGAAATTACTACGTTCCCCAACAGTTTCCATCGTCACGATGAGTGCTGCGACGGACGCGCAGTCCAGTACTAGCGGAGGCGGTGGAGATGCCAGGAGATCGGATCTGGATGATTTCATGGAGCAACTAAATGTGGAGGACGAAGTCTCTGACGTTTTGATTATTGATGAAGATGATCCGGAGATCAATGAAGTGTGAGATGGCTTGCCCTAGCTAGGGTTCATATGGAGAAATCCTTCAGCCATACTGCCTTCTATAAGGATATGCACGCGGCTTGGAACCCTGCGCAACAGGTGAGATTTCAGCCAGCGGGACCCAAACTGTTCGTAGTTCAGGCATCCTGCCTCGGCGATTACGAACGCATGATCGACCAGGGACCCTGGCTGTTTAGGAACTCAACCGTCTTGATGTGTCCCTATGATTGGTTTACTAAAGTAGAGGAGGTACCGACCTTTTTTATGCCGATCTGGCTCCAGATTCATAAGCTCTCTGAGGGATTCTGCAAAGCAAACATTGTTGAGCATCTGCTGAGGAATTCTGGGAAAATCTTGGGTATGAGGTTGAACGGTAATGTTCGGGGAGACTATGTCAGAATTAGGATACGCCATGATGTGCGCGTGCCCTTGACCAAATTTGTGAGTATTGTGAGAGGCAAGGAACGACAAGTGTTTCTCGTAAGGTACGAGAAATTAGCTTGTTTTTGTAGCATATGCGGCATCACTGGGCATGAATACAAGGAGTGTGGGTCGGGGATCCACGGTGAGAAAAGCAAGAATTTTGGGGCGTGGTTGTATGTTGATGGCCCAAACAAACCAAGGAACGATAGAGCATATGACCGGGGGAGGATATAATCAGACTCCCAAGTCGGTGCAAGAGACAGGGAAAGACGCGGTTGACCCTGAGGTTATGGATACGGCCTCAAGCCCCTCAAAAACTCCTCAACCCATGGAAAGGATGGATAATCCAGCAAGGAAGAGGTTAGAAATGGATGCTGTGAACACGACGAGTACAAAGGAACATACAGCTACGGGGGAGATCCTTGCCCTGACCCTTCGAAAGGGAGGGGATGGGGGCGGGGACAACTCACCTTGTAGTAGTAATGGAAGTAAGCGTGCTAGAGTGGAATCCGAAGAAGACAGATCGGCGGCCTCCTTCGAGGAGGACCGCCGGGCACAATGAGTTTGTTAATCCGGAACTGTCGGGGGGGGGGGGCGCCGTACAGTTCATGAGGTTTTGGCCCTCTACAAAGCCAATTCCCCGGGGCTTGTTTTCCATTTAGAAACTAGACAATCCTCTAGTAAGATGGAGAAACTTAAGTGGAGACTAAGGATGAAGGGTTTTGCTGGTGTGTCTAGCGATGGTCTAAGTGGGGGCCTTGCTCTATATTGGGATGAGAATCTTCAAGTTACAGTTCTAGACTCTTGTGCACGGTATATAGACGTGCAGATTGTTGATGGGGCAAATGATAAGTCATGGAGGACAAGTTATGTATATGGAGAACCGCGGACAAAAAATCGTCATCGTATGTGGAGGTTAGTATGTGGTGATTTTAATGAGGCAATGTGGCAACATGAGCACTTCTCTCAAAATCAACGGTCCGAAACCCAAATGCAGCTGTTTCGTGATTGTTTGCTTTCATGTGAATTGGTGGACCTGGGGTTTAGTGGAATTTCGTTCACATATGATAATGGCCAGCTAGGGGGTGGTAATGCCAGGGTCCGACTAGATAGAGCTTGTGTGGATGAAGCATGGAGGGAGCTTTTCCCGTTCACACAAGTGCTGCACTTGGCTTCGTTGTGTTCGGACCACTGTCCAATTCTTGTGCGATTAGCACATGATGAGGCACCGAAGACAAGGGCGTCGCCGAGATATGAGATTATGTGGGAGCGTGCTCCTGCTCTACCGACTGTGATTGAGAACAGGTGGATAAGGAGTAAGCCGACAATGAATCTAGGGGAGGTGCGTGACGCTCTCAAAGATATGATGGCCGAATTGCGACCCTGGAGCAAGCAAAACTTTGGACACGTTTCTACGTAAATCGAGAAACTCCATGGCGAACTTGCGGATCTCCAGCTCCGGGATGCGGATAGGGCAATGATTCGGCAGAAGATGAATGCTTTGGATGAACTACTATATAGATAGGAAATGGTGTGGCTCCAGAGGTCGAGGATTACTTGGTTAAAGGAGGGAGAACGGAACACGACCTATCTTCATCGGCGTGCAGTATGGTGAGCACGTCAAAATTTTATCCAGCGCCCGCGCCGAGAGAATGGCACATGGTGCACCGTGCTGCCTGACATGGAACGCATGACGACCTTCTATTTCAAAGAGGTATATACCAAGGACCCGACGCTGTCGCCAGAGGAGGTGTTGGGGGGGGTATAGTACCTAAAGTTACCCAAGCAATGAACGAAGCTCTTTGTGCACCCTTTTCGGAAGAGGAGGTTTCGAATGCGCTCTTTCAGATTGGACCTATAAAGGCTCCAGGTACTAATGGGCTGCCAGCTAGGTTCTATCAGAGGAACTGGGTTGTGCTGAAGACAGATATTGTTGCAGCAGTGTTGGACTTCTTTAAGTCAAGAATAATGCCGGACGGGGTGAATGATACGGCTATCGTTCATATTCCGAAAGTTCCACACCCAAAGGAGCTCAAGGATTTCAGACCGATTAGCTTATGTAATGTGTTATACAAACTAGTTTTGAAATGTTTGGTCAACCGGCTTCGGCCTTTACTTGGAGATTTGATTTCTGAAAATCAAAGTCCCTTTATTCCTGGCCGCCTAATTTCTGATAGTTCTATCATTGCCTTTGAGTGCATACACCATATACAGTCGCTGAAGCAGAACATACCAGCGACGTGTGCATACAAACTTGATCTATCAAAGGCTTATGATCGTGTGGATTGGGATTTTCTGGAGCAAGCCCAGATAAAGTGGGGTTTTTCTATGGAGTGGATATCCTGGATTATGGCGTGTGTTAAGTCGGTGAAATACTCGGTGAAGTTCGATGGGAAGATACTAGAATCATTTATCCCTTCTAGGGGTTTGAGGCAAGGTGATCCACTGTCCCCCTTCTTGTTCCTATTTGTTGCTGATGCTCTGTCCTCTCTTATCTCAAATTTAGTTAACAATGGGGAGTTGAGGGGGGGGGGGGGGGTTATCAATCTGTCGTGGTGCACCGGTGATTTCTCATTTGCTGTTTGCGGATGATACCATGCTACTCTTTGAAGCGTCAACCCAGCAAGCAAGCGTTGTCAAAGGTTTGTTGAACACATACACCTCAGCGACGGGTCAACTTATTAACCCGGGGAAGTGTTCCATCCCGTTCTCGGACAATTGCATGCAGACGGTGGCGGACGACGTGAAACATATACTGGATATTACTCAGCAGGTTTTTGAGCCTAAATACTTGGGCTTACCGGTCCCGGAGGGAAGAATGCACAAAGGACAGTTTGAGACTCTTCAAAAGAGATTACGAAAGAGACTTGTTGATTGGAGCGAGCAATATGTATCTTCTGGCAATAAGGAGATCTTATTAAAGGCGGTAGCGCAAGGAATACCAACCTATGTCATGAGTGTCTTTCGTCTCCCGACTTCGGTGATGATCTCACACGGATCATGAGACAATATTGGTGGGGAGTGGAGAATGGCAAAATGAAGATGGCATGGATCAGTTGGGAGAAAAATGGTTCTACCCAAGGATATGGGGGCATGGGATTCAGAGATATGCGAGCTTTCAACCAAGCTTTGCTTGCTAAGCAAGCGTGGAGATTATTGGACAGCCCGGACAGTTTATGTGCCTGTTTACTTCGGGCAAAGTATTACCCCAACGGGAACTTGTTGGATACAGTGTTTCCCTCATCGTCACCAACAGTTTGGAGGGGCATCACACATGGCTTGGAGCTGCTCAAGAAGGGGTTGATATGGAGAGTACGTGACAGGTCTTTGATTAAAACCTGGAGAGATGCATGGATTCCGAGGGGTCATGATTTTAAACCTACCAACCCGAAGGGCACATGCAGGTATAACTGGGTGGCCGATTTTCTTGAAGAGTCTGGCGCTTGGAATGTACAACGGCTCCGGTAATACTTTTGGGACATGGATGTCCGAGAAATCCTGAAGATACGTATGTCTCATAGAAGGGGACAAGATTTCCTCGCTTGGTTCCCGGAGAAGAGTGGAAGGTTTACTGTGAAGAGTGTGTACCGGCTTGCGACTGTCCATATGCATACGGGGCTGGGTGCGTCATGTGCCTCCCCGGGGGGCCAGGGACCGATCTGGCAAAGGGTCTGGGAGGCCAAGGTTCCCCTCAAGATGCGTATTCTTGCATGGAAAGCTGTGACCGGAGCACTAGCGACGAACGGATGCAAGAAATATCAACATATATCGACGCGAGATACATGACCGCTCTGTGGAACGGAGAAAGAATCAAGCTTCCATGCCTTGGTGGCCTGCGTGCATGCTCGTCAGGTGTGGGCATCGATGCGCCAGGTATGGGAGCTCCCCGATCCGGAGTTACTGCAGGATTCCGACAACGAATGGCTACTAAATATTTTGCTTCACTGCCATGATCAAATGCGGGATTGTACCATAATGTTAATCTGGAGGATTTGGTCCCTGCGCTCAGACTTGGCTCACGGTAAGGCAGTTCCGTCTATGGATGTGACAGTGGAGTATCTACAGAGCTATATGTCTTCTTTGCAGCAGTCTAGGAAGTTTACCACCGAAGAAATTATGAAAGGAAAGATGCTATTGAGGGAGGAGGCCCCGGTGAAATAGCATGCTGCAGCCATACCTCAACCTTGGCCGAAACCACCAGGGGGGTGGGTCGCCTTATCAGTGGATGGTGCTTATGCTAGCTCAGACGGGTCGGCGGCTGCGGGTATGATACTAAGGCGAACCGATGGGGGCGTTATTTTTGGAGCCTACATATGCATCTTCAATTGCAATGACGCACTGGAGGCTGAGATACATGCCTTAATGTAAGGTATGACCTTGGCTATTCAACACTCGGAGTTGCCGGTCATTATTCAGTCAGACTCCTCAGAAGCTCTCCTGGCGTTGAAAAGAGACAATCTTTCCCGCTCCGTTTATGGACATCTAGTTGCTGAGATCCAACTTCTCATGGGTGAAAGGGAGTTTATTCCTACGAAGATTAAACATGATCAGAATAGGGTAGCAGATAAGTTGGCTTTGTATAGTCGTACGGAGAGTACTACTGCTGTATGGCTAGGTAGGAGTCCACCCTATGTGGAGGAACTTGTGCCACTCGATTGTAACCCTATTATTTTGGAATAAAATCCTTTTACCCTCGCAAAAAAAAAAGATCTAGAGCTGAACTGATGCTGTCATTCAAAGTGGTATGCCGAACTAATTGATAAGTAACCCTGACTATTTTCATGTCATACAATGAAGTTCTCGAAAGCGTTATGGTACAAAGAGATACAGATTGTATTACGCCCTAGTGGTGCATCACCTCTCTAGTTGTCCGCCTAAGTAGACCTGCCAGAAGTCCCCTAGGCCGGTTTTCGCTCTGGTTCTTCATTGCATGACATGTTACAACATTTGATCGTAAGGCATCGTGCAATGTGTGGTGTCTATTGCATTGAGACACGATGTTTCTTGCATTTCCGTGAAGAAAAAGAAGATCTCATATTCTTTTGCATGTTTATCCTTTTTTACATTTGGTCGTAAGGCATCACTATGTTGCTTTTTTGTGTGTGCAGAAACATGAAAATTACGCGTCAAAAGTGAAAACACCGAAGAATGGAAAAGCAAAGTTTAGACATTTTTTTGACTTGACAGCTTGAGCTCCCACAAATTATTTTGTGAAAGGCGCGAAACAAAGAACAGAAAAATCCAATTTCCCTCCGCCTCTTCTTCCTTCCTTCGGGAGCAAAAGGTCAAGGGTAACCCAAAACCAGAACCTCCAACCGAAGTCAACGTCAGGAACCAAGACGGGGATCAAATCAATCCCTTCCGTTTCTCTCTCTCTCTCTCCCGAGGCTCCCGCGACCATGTCCGCGCGCCCGCCCCCGCCGCCGCGCCCGCGTCTGTCCCTGCCGCCGCGCTCCACCGGGGAGTCGCTCTTCTCCGGCACCGGCGACGCCAGCCCCGGCCCGCTCACCCTCGCCTCCGCGCTCTTCCCCTCCGATGCCGACGCCGACGCCGCTGGCGGCGGCGGCGGCAGCGGCGCCTCGTCTGGCGCGGTGGCCACCAGCTTCACACAGCTCCTCAGCGGCTCCCTCTCGCAACCGCCTCCGCACCAGCAGCAGCAGCAGCAGGAGAGAGGGAGAGGCGGGGTCGCCAGGGCAGGGCCGGCGCTGTCTGTGGCACCGCCGGCCGGGGCAGCTGTTTTCACCGTGCCTCCCGGCCTCAGCCCCTCCGGCTTTTTCGACTCCCCCGGCCTAATCTTCTCGCCGGCCATGGTACCTACTCCAGTTCATACACTTTTGCTGCCGAGATTGGATTTTTAGCTCTTGGTTCCTCCCTCTCCGAGGCTAATGGCCATCACTACAGCAGGTTCTTAGATTGTACCAAGTCGTAAAGCATGTTTTCCGTTCATTGCCTTGTAGAGCTGTTAATTCGACCTTGATCGGCGTCGTCGGTTCGTTAAGCTTCCCGTTCATTTCTTCTGTCATGACGTGAGTGCAAATCTGAGAATTCTGTACTCATCTTCCATGGTGTTTTAAGATACTACTACCTCCGTCCCACAATATAAGATCATTTTTTAAGCTAACATAGCTTGAAAAACGATCTTATATTATGGGATGGAGGGAGTAGCATGTATTAGGGAATCTGGAGCTTCTAGATGTTACAATTTTACATTTGCTCTACTACTTTTGGTGAGGTGGCAACATGCAGTTTACTTATCTGCCCCATATAGATAATGCATAAAGGTACTTTACCTTATATCTGCGGCACTCTGGTGCAATGAAGAACCTTAACCTGCAAATGAGAGATAATGATTCGTCACATTTCTGTGCCAGTATCAATAATTGTACTACTAGCCTATCCCCAGTATGATGCAATTACAAGTTGGCATCATAGGTTGATACTTGATACCGATGGGACAAGACAAAGTCCCGGTGAGACGTCATCGTTAGCTTCTAACTTTTGATGGTCCTAACCTGTTGGTAACTGATAGGATCCTTCCAGTGATTATATTAATCGCCCATTTTTCTTGGAGAGTAGAACCATTGTCGTAGCACGGGTACTTCATATATTTAGTGTTCGTTGTTCACAATGGCTGACACGGGTTGAGTGTAGTTGTTCCACTTGGACATTGTGTACTTCAAATTTTAGCTTTTTTTGTACAAGTTCTGAATTTTAGCACATTCACTGTCAGCATGATATATAATTCACCATTTCATCGTGAAGAACAGTCAACTCTTATATCATTTCATTCTGCACTTTCCTCAAGTCTGGAGTATCAGTTTTAGTTGTCAATCAAAAAAATTGATATTTTACTTAATTTTACAGGGGGGTTTCGGCATGTCGCATCAACAGGCTCTTGCCCAAGTCACAGCCCAAGCAAGCCATTCTCCACACAGAATGTTCGATCACACTGAACAGCCATCGTTTTCAGCAGCTGCAACATCATCTGGAGCTCTACGGAATATGAGCTCTGCAGCCAATGTGGCTGAGATGTCAGAGATGGCGACAACCATATCGAACAATGAGCATGCAGCCTTCCAATCTGCTGAGGCTTCTCACAGGTACCAAGTTCCTGCCCCAGTTGATAAGCCTGCTGATGATGGCTATAATTGGCGGAAGTATGGTCAGAAGGTGGTGAAGGGCAGTGATTGCCCAAGGAGCTACTACAAATGTACTCATCCCAGTTGTCCTGTGAAGAAAAAAGTAGAGCACGCAGAAGATGGCCAAATATCTGAAATAATATATAAGGGAAAACACAATCACCAACGTCCACCAAATAAGCGGGCAAAAGATGGCAGCTCTTCAGCAGCCGAGCAAAATGAACAATCCAATGACACAGCATCTGGTTTGTCAGGTGTTAGGAGAGACCAGGAAGCTGTATATGGAATGTCTGAGCAATTATCTGGTCTAAGTGATGGAGATGATAAGGATGATGGTGAATCTCGGCCAAATGAAGTTGATGATAGAGAGAATGACTGCAAAAGAAGGTGCCTTTAGCTGACAATTACCACTCCACTCTTTGATTAGATAGTTGCGTTATTAAAATTAATTCTTCCATTGTGTAGGAATATACAAATTTCTTCACAGAAGGCCCTGACAGAGTCTAAGATCATTGTACAAACAACCAGTGAGGTTGACCTTTTGGATGATGGTTATAGATGGCGCAAGTATGGGCAGAAGGTGGTCAAAGGAAATCCTCATCCAAGGTTTTTCCTTACACTTCCCACTGTTAGTTGTTTACTGAAATAACATATAGCCCATAAATCACGTCCCACTTTAGTCAAAAAGAAAAATCACAACCCATGGGCCATGCACCCTAAGTCCCTAATTCAACTTCACGTGTTCTGTTATTTGAGGTACTAGTAAATGTGTACATGCAATGCACGTTAACATTAGGTAGTATATTGATTGCACGCGGAGATTAGGGATGATATTACTTGTGTGTTAATTATGTGGTTAGTGCTATATTTGGTATAATATTAATTGCACGCTAAACATGTTGAGCGCTCGCCATTGGAGCAGTCTAGGTGTCGTTGGATTGACATGATTTGATGGCCAAGATTAGTTGAATTTGCTCCTTTGGGTCTTTTTATATTGGTATAGATTCATCACCTATATTCACTATTCCCTCCGTTCAACGACAAAAACCACGACAAGTATTTTGCAATGGAGGGAGTATCATATATGATTCGATGCATGCCTTCAGAAATTTTAGGTTATTTATTCTTGTCCAACCTTGCATGCTTCATTTACCCAAACAGGTCGGAAGGTATGGGACACAAGTTAACTTCACTAAAGCAAGAATTCATACCTCATTTCATGTAGCATGATTCCTTAGTCGTTTTCACTAGGTATTACCTGAAGGCACATCACTAGAATAGACTTCTGATGCGGTCGATATCTAAAATGACTATAGCCAGAGATGTTAAAATAAAAAAAACAGGTTATGCAATGCTACATCAGCAATGTGTACATAAGAGAAAAAGATAAAAAGGAGTGCAATGTGTACATAAGAGAAACAGGTCATGTGCAATGCTACGTTCACATCACCATTTGAAGTCCATGCGGAACATAGTGTGCCTGCACAGCAGCCATGTGGCCAATTTTTACCACGTAACATCACATGTAGACAATGAAATCATCAACTGCAGCAGTGTAGCGTCAATTTGAACTCAACGTCCTACAACTCTGGCAGACTGCGACCACCCCCTTCCTTCTTTTCTCAAGATGCTCCAGCGGATGTAAGGCCCCACACCACTGCCAAACTGGTCGCTGCAGCGCCTCTGCCCAAGGTTGACCCTTTCAGCCGGCTTTCGGGCTTTAAATTTGGCCGGAGGCAGCTTAAGCTCACTGGCGACGACCCGTAAGCGCTTGATTCTTGTCTTTATTTCTTGTTCTGCTGCTGAGGCTTGACGTCCGCATCTCTTGGATAGGCTGGCGCCCGCAGCAAAGAAGCCGAAGGGAGCTCCTAAGGTTCCATCTGGGGCAGCGCCTCTGCCCGCGAAGGAAGGTGACCGCGACGCACGGGCCTCTCCTGCCCGGTCGTCCTCGCGAGGCCTGGCTGAGCCGGCTGGGGCGAGCTCAGCCCCCATGGCCCAAACGACTCCCGAGGTGCTTTTGCCTGCTGCCGCCACCACAGCCGTTGGGGCGCAGCAGGCTCCGCCTCAGGATGCTGTGGTCGTGCTGCCGCCTTCTCCTACTCCACCGACTGCTGTCTCTCCGACTCCTCCTGCCGTTCTGGATCGTGTTGCTGCTGAGCTGGACCGGCTAAGGCAGGATGTTCTTGGCGCCGACCCTCGCTTGGTGGCCGGGCGCTTGGAGCTGGCTTCAGGATGGATTCGCTCCGACGCTTCGATTCGGGCGGCGCTGGTCCAGACCTCGACGGCTTGCGATGAGGAGAGGCAGGCCGTCCTCGAGGCGAAGGCTGCTCGTGACGCAGCCCTGGGGGAGGTGGTCGACGTCCGTGGTCGCCGCAAGGTGCTGGAGGACGAGCTGCAAGGCCTGCGGGACCAGCTCGCGAAAGAGGCCCGCCTTCGCAAAGAGCAGGAAGAAGGCGTGAAGGCTCGCGATGCGGCCGTCAAGAACCGGGAGGCCAGGCTCAGGAAGCGCCGTGACCGCCTAGGCGCGCTGGAGCAGGAGTTGGGGGCGAGGAAGGTCGAGCTGGACGACAAGGCCCAGGTTCTTGCCGTGGACCGCGTGGCCTTTGCGGAGATGGAGGTGAAGGCTCGCTCCTCGCTGAAGACGCTTTACGACAGCGGCCTGGAGAGCCCGCTGGCTAGCGCCGAGGACGGCCCCGCCAAGCTGCTTCCCTTCTTGGTTCGCGCTCTTGAAGATGTCGCCCTTGGCCTTGGCCCCACGGCCGAGGCCGAGGCGCGTGTCCTGTTTTCTGCAGCGCTGACGTGGGTCTTCACCCACATATATCTTCGCGATCCCAGCGTCGACCTCGACAGCCTGCTGAAGCCAGCAAGCGGCGAGCACGCCGCTGTCGCTGCCGAGGCCGTGAAGGGTCGCGCGGAGGCTCTGCTGGGGAAGTTTCGAGCCTTCAGCACCAAGCCGAAGCGAGGCGCTGCCGACCCTGCTGCTCCATGAGGCGAATCCACTCCGCGCTGCTCCACCGCCGTCAAGTGATTCCGCTGTGGCTCCTGTCCTGCCTTCAATTCCTGCACATGTATCATGCCTTGGGGAGGCGTTTAAACTTGCGTTTGGCGTTGAGATAACAGTGTGGACTGTAATATTTGCTTTTGAATTCTTTAAAATTTACGCTTTTCCTTCCTACTTGCTTATGTTCTACGCCGGCAGAGCCCGGCCCCGCGCATACCTCAGCCGCCGTTAGCCCCGACCGGAAACCAGGACGGGACCAAGGAGTGAGGGGCTACGTGACAAGTTAGGCTCCTGAGTCTCGATGCTCAGGAGCCCCCCTTGGCGCACGAACAACAAGTAGGGAGGTGAGATGTGGGTGGATCTACCGTTCTACGTCTGCAGAGCTTGGCCCCGCGCATACCTCAACCGCCGTTAGCCTTTCGGAACTAAGGAGTGAGGGGCTACGTGACCAGTTAGGCTCCTGCGTCGCGATGCTCAGGAGTCCCCCTTGACGCTCAAATGGCCTTCGTACCTTGGCTCCGCTCGGGGAGAGACGCGCGACGAACCAGGCCCGGGGGGGCCTGGCTGGGTGGCGTGCGTCTGGGCGTGACCCAGGCGCAGCCCCCGTGCCCAGCCCCCTCGCGCGGCACTCCTGAGGGGAGGCGTTACGATGAGGCTAGACACTGAGCTCTGTGCTCCCTGAGGTTGATGCGGCCCGGGGGCCACCCTCAGTTGTTTATCACCAGCGCGGAGCATAGCGCTTCCGTATGTGTACGGGTATAGCCGCTCCTCGGCAGTGTCGTCAGCCAGCGCGGAGCATGGTGCTTTCACTGGTACGTGGGAGGGGGCTCCCCTCCGGAAGGAGCCCCCGGGGCGTGTACAGCCCCGCCCTGACACGTGGCTGGCACGGTAGGGCCTGGCGAGGTGTATCTGGGCACCCGTGAGCCAGCGCGGGACTCACGGGGCCCTACCTCTAGGCGGGTTGTGCCTGGCACTGGGCCTTATCTTGTGATGTGTTCCTGCAAATTTGGTTAGATGCCGGCACTATACGTCCTCGGGTCCCGGCCCTCGAGCTGGTCTCAGCCGTCGCTGGTATGCCAGGTCGCGATGCCGTGGACAAGGCCAGAGGGTGAGGGCTGGAGAGCCAGTAAGAGCCCTGAGTCGCGATGCTCAGGTACCCCCCTTTAACGTGCAAGTGGTCGGCATGGAGAAGAAAGATGCCGTGGACCGGCATCAAATAATCAAGCATGGTGGGTCGAACGCATAGCCGGAAATAAACGCAAAAGGGATACATGCCGCTGGGTCTGGCCCGAGCGACTTGGGGATGATACAGCCCGAGGGGCGCCCCCAACAAAGTAAGCTAACAACATGAAATAGAAGGGATACATGCCGCAGTGACGGACCCACGCGGCCTGGGAATAATGCAGCCCTGGGGGGCGCTCCCAGCTGGAAATGAAACTTAAAAGATGTCGCCTGATAATGTTGAGGAAGAAGAAGTGTTGGTGTAGCAGACTCGGTGGGCTGCGGAAGCCGATCCACACGAGCCCCCAGGCCCAGGGGCCTCGGGAGGCTCCAGAGGCGCTTGTGGCTCCTCGCGGACCATCTCCATCTCCGCCAAGGCTACGGAACGTCTGGCCTCTTGAGCCTCCATGATGTTTCTCATGAGGCGCTGGTACGTGGCAGCCGCGTTCGGCAGGCCTTAAGGCATGCGAACGTAGCTGTGGGGTGGACCTTCGCAGCACCCCACTCGCGAGGGCCAAAGGCGCTCCAGAGAGGCGACTCGATTGAGCCCTGGTATGTCGATGCAGACGCGCAACCCACCATCCTCGCCTGGATGGGGAGCCACAGCTGGTAGGCGGCGGCCGCCTCTCATGACTCTTGACTCCTGTAGCTTCTGAATGGCCTTGCTGACGAACTCCTGAGGGTCTGGCCCTTCTTGCTTACTCCTTCTTGAGGGAAACGTGCTTCGAAACACGCCTCCATGTGATGCCCAAGCGCCTCCCTCGTGACCTTAACCAGGTCGGTGGCCCTCCAGGGGAGAGCCCCCGAGCCCTGCCTGAGGAGGACGCCGGGCGCGCTTTCTTATGTGATGGAAGGAGATTCCCCCTGGGCAGGCGCGGGCCCTGAGGGGCCTGCCTCTTGAGGGGTCGGGCCAGATGATGTCTTCTTCTTCTTGGGGGTGGTCTTGGGAAGCCTCCTGCTTCCGCGATCCGGGTCTTCCAGTGATGCGGCTTGAAAGGCTTGTTCCAGGGAACACACCACGTTCTTCTCTTCACAGGGCACCGTGATGACTCCGCCACTTCCTGGCATCTTGAGGACGTTGTAGCCGTGGTGAGTTACGGCCATGAACTTGGCCAGCGCTGGGTATCCAAGGATGGCGTTGTACGGCAAGCGAATATGAGCGACGTCGAAGTCGATGAGCTCGGTGCGGTAGTTGTCGCGTGCCTCGAAGATGACAGGGAGGCGGACCTGCCCAATCGGGACCGTGGAGCTGTCGGTGACTCCGGAGAAAGGCTTGGTTGGCTGAAGCTGGTTGTAGGGCACTTGAAGATTGTTGAATGTTTCCACGGACAGGACGTTGAGCCCTGCCCCGCCATCGATGAGGGTTCTGGTGACCAGCACGTTGCTGATGACTGGGGAACAAAGCATCGGGAGGACTCCGGCTGTGGCCGCACACTTGAACTGATTCGCTGAGCTGAACGTGATGGCGCACGCCGACCACCTGAGAGGGCGCGTGGCTTCGAGCTTGGGGAGGACTGCATTTACTTCGCGGGCGAATTGCTTGAAGATGCGCTGAGAGGTTGGGGCTTGAGCCCCGCCCAGGATGCAGGCGATCGCGCGCGGCTCCTGCAAGCCCCCAGCCCCCTCGTCCTGATGGCGGTCCTCGTTTCTCCTTGGCTGCGGCGGCAGCGGAGGGAGGCCTGCGTTGCCTTGCGGGCGATCCTTGCGAGGCTGATCCCTCCAATCTCCCTCGCGAGGCGGGTCTTGCCAGCGGTCCTCGCGAGGTCGATCGCGCCACCCTTGGCGCGGGCGGCGGTCTTCCCAGCGTCCTGCGTTCCTTCCTCCTCCTCGACCGTAGCCCCGGTCACCGCGGTCGGGACGACGACCGATCCTTCCTTCTCGCACGACTCGGAGCTCTTGACATTCGTTGGTGTTGTGGGCGTGGAGGTCATGGTACACATAGTACCGACTGCCCCTGGAAGACTCGGGCTGATCTTTGCCCCGCTTGATGTCTGGTTCTGCCATGAGCACGGCAGCCCCCTTGCGCTACACATCCTTGGCCTTGGGCTTCTTCTCTTCTGGGTCTGCGGCAGGCAGCTTGAGGAGGGAGAGGCGCCCTTCCTCAGCCCTGGCGCACTTGGTCGCCAAGTTGAACAGCTTCAAGAAAGTGCACAGGTCTTCATGCATTGCCAACTCCTCCTTCATCTTGATGTTGCGCACGCCGTCGGAGAAGGCTGAGATGATGGCTTCTTCGGTCACCTTAAATTGCAAAATGATCCTAATTGCTTCGATGAATTATTTGGCATTTCTGTGATATCTCCAATAGAATGATATCATGGAAAGACCTGAGCTTTACTCAAGATCATCATCCCTTACTTTGAGATGATCAGAAATACAGCTCGTGAAATATGTGCTATAAATGCTCATATACCCTCAAAAAAGAACACCTGTAGCTGCGCAAAAGGTAGATAACAAAAGTGAAGAGACAAAGCAAATATAGTAGAAGTCGTTGTTCATTGATGTAGTGGATAAGAGAAGACACTCAAAAGTGAAAGGAACATCCTCATGACTTACTCTAGTTTTGTGAAATGACAATTTCCCGAAAGGCGAAACAACATCACTGCATTCAAATGTACAATTTGTCGGATTTCGGATTCCGGCAGACCCTTGAGGTTCGAACACTGGGGTGCGCGCGGAGATTTCGCCTTCTACCTATCTGTACCCCACCGCCTCGCTAAGATCTAAGCTATGGAAAGAACAGCACAAGAGACACAGGGTTTATACTGGTTCGGGCCACCGTTGTGGTGTAATACCCCACTCCAGTGTGTGGTGTGGTGGATTGCCTCTTGGGCTGATGATGATGAGCAATACAAGGAAGAACAGCCTCGCGTGGGTCTGTTCTTGGCTGGGGCGATGAACTGCTAGGAGGAGTTCGGTCACCCTTCTCTCTCTCTGTGTGTGATGCTACTCGACCCGATCCCAGCTTGTTTTTGGATTGGCCGATTCTCTGATTGCCGCGTGTTCCCCGATCCCTCGATTCTTTGATTCTTTGATTGCCCCTACCCTGGGGGTGGCTAGTCCTATTTATAGGCAAAGACCCTGGGCCTCTTCCCAAATATTGAGCGGGAAGGGCGCCAACAATTGACCATTTTGAAGGGGAACATCTGGTACACTTATCCTGACTAAAGTTGGTCCTCGCCTGCCAAAGGCGCTGGTGGTGACGCTGGCTTGGGCTCCACGATGACTTCCTCCCTGCCGTTGGGCTGGTCTTGGTCTCGTTGCACCGAAACGAGTGCCTTTGCTTGATGCTCTCGCCTGCGCTTGCTCCCTTTGCATCAAAAGAGGAAAAGAGGACACTGCGCGGGCTGGCGCCCGCCTGGCGCTCTTGATCGTCATGGCTTGCGTCACGGGCACCTCGTGAGGTACCCCGCCTTGATCTCTCCGTCTCCTCGCGAGCCAGCCTGATGAGGCCGTGCCTGAGGAAGCTTCGTGTCGTCCGCCCCGCGAGGCTTGGCCCCTTGCGAGGGTCTTGGGTCTGTGTTGATGAAGATGGGCCGTGCTGGGCCCCCCTTTGAGCCACGCCGCAGGCCGCAGGCAGGCAAGTCTGAGGACCCCCGTTCCCAGAACGCCGACACAATTGTGTCTGAAGCATAATCATCTGTGTAGGAAAATACTTTCCTGTTTATGCACTTCCTGTTGACTTAATCGGACCATTTGGTCATAGGCTAGCTCCATACTCAGTTTACATGCAATGCATGTGGTTAGTGCTTTACCTTTTTCATGTTTTACCTACATGATCTCACTCTCTCTCTAATTATAGGAGTTATTACAAGTGCACGTTTGCTGGGTGCAATGTTAGGAAGCACATTGAGAGGGCCTCGTCAGACCCAAAGGCTGTCATCACAACTTATGAAGGAAAACATAACCATGAACCACCTGTTGGTAGAGGCAGCAACCAGAATGGAGGAAATTCCAACCGGTCACAACAGAAAGGGCCGAATAGCATGTCTAGCAATCAAGCTTCGCATACAAGAACAGACCTTGGCAACATTAAACAGGGGCAGATCGGGGTCTTGCAGTTTAAAAGGGAGGAATAGACTGTGGACCCTCGCTACTGAGTTGTCACGGTGAATTTATTCTGGCAAAGGATTGCATGAATTCATATCGCTCCAAACATTCATGCTGTCAAATACTACAACGGTAGCATCATTTGCAGTTTTTCCCACAGATACAAGGAATTTCAATTTCTCACACGACACAGCAAAAATGGAATTGCCAAAATTGACGCAAATGCAGTATAATACATACCAGCTAGTTATACTTGTTTATGATTTGTAGATGGGTCAGTTGTATACATGCTTGCTTTGTAACTTTATATATTCCCCAACATGTTCTTGTTTGTATTTGTAATAAGATTAAAAGGAGAAGTGAATGTACAGATATGCTTTCTTGTATTCTATATATGTTTGTTGTAATAAAAAAAGAAGTTATTTCAGGCTCACTGTCTAGCTGAAGGGGCTACCTGTAGACAGGCTCTGAATCTGTTGCAGAAATTCTCTTGTCCGGCAATCATATGAGGTGCTCCCATCCGCCTTTTTATTCTCAACTTGGGCACTTTTTCTCTTTCTCGTGGCCTGATCAAAAGGCAATTGCTATGTGGGATATTTCAAAGCATATCGCTGTTTGGCATTGGAAATGTGAGGCACATCGCTGTCAATATCGGCCAGAAAGTCCTAGCCTGGCGCTGCTGCATCTACTCAGAATCTCACGCACGTAGTACCATCTGGTTTGGTTGATGTTGAACCGTTGGGAAGAAACATCAGCTCATACCCTCCCCCATGAATGATTTCAGAGTGGAATTTGACAATGACATTTTACCCTGCCGTAGGCAGTGGTGTCTAATTGCTTATTTTATTCATTTGGCTTTCTCAACCATGCTTCACGCTAAAGTTTACTTTGGCTAAACGCTTCCTCTCTCCGGCGGCTATACACGAACAACAAACATCCGACTCCAAAGTAAAACATAAAAACTTTTGCCTCCGTTTCAAAAATGAAAAAAAAGGGAGAAGATAATGCATCACCTAAGCCCTAAAGCAGCAGGATTCGTGCGTGATAGAATCTTCAAGTTCCAAGCTAGGACCGTTTCCAAATTTCTGTTGGAAATCAAAGTGTAGTCTCACTTACTAAAAGTATATCATGTCCATTTCTAGCTGGTACGTGTACTGCTACCCTGTCAAATCTGGAACTCACTTGAAGGGCAATCCAGGTAGCAAATCCATCTGGGTAGTTAGAATCCGGGGCAATGTCAAGTTTACTTTGGCTAAACATTTTCTCTCTCCAGTTATACACTACAACAGAGATCCGGCTCCAAACTACTCCATCTGTTTTCTTTTTACTCCGCATATAAGATTCGTTTGAAGTCAAACTATGCAACATTTGACCAAATTTATATTGAAAAATATCAACTTATATCTATATATATCAATATAAAAGGACCCAAAGGGGCAAATCCAACAAATCCCGGGCATCAAATCAGGTCAATCCAACGACTTAGGCTGCTCCCATGATGAGCGCTCAACATGTTTCGTGTGCAGTTAATATCATATTAAATATTAATGCCAATACTAATCACATACTTAATACGCAAATAATATCCTACCTAATATTTACGTGTAATTAATATATTATCCAATATCAACGTGCATTGCACGTACACATTTACTAGTATTGCTAAAGGTGTGTAGTGCGACTTCAGACACATTTTATATGCAGACTAATGATGTGATTTAATTAACGGGATCACATCATTAGGAGAATGATGTGATTGACATGACCCATTCCATTAGCTCAGCACCCGATCATTTAGTATGTTGCTATTGCTTTCTTCATGACTTATACATGTTCCTATGACTATGAGATTATGCAACTCCCGTTTGTCGAAGGAACACTTTGTGTGCTACCAAACGTCACAACGTAACTGGGTGATTATAAAAGAGCTCTACAGGTGTCTCCGAAGGCATGTTGGGTTGGCGTATTTCGAGATTAGGATTTGTCACTCCGATTGTCGGAGAGGTATCTCTAGGCCCTCTCGGTAGTGCACATCACATAAGCCTTGCAAGCATTGCAACTAATGAGTTAGTTGTGAGATGGTGTATTACGGAACGAGTAAAGAGACTTGCTGGTAACGAGATTGAACTAGGTATTAAGATACCGACGATCGAATCTCGGGCAAGTAACATACCGATGACAAAGGGAACAACGTATGTTGTTATGCGGTCTGACCGATAAAGATCTTCGTAGAATATGTGGGAGCCAATATGAGCATCCAGGTTCCGCTATTGGTTATTGACCGGAGACGTGTCTCGGTCATGTCTACATAGTTCTCAAACCCGTAGGGTCCGCACGCTTAAGGTTACGATGATAGTTATATTATGAGTTCATGAGTTTTGATGTACTGAAGGAGTTCGGAGTCCCGGATGAGATCGGGGACATGACGAGGAGTATCGAAATGGTCGAGACGTAAAAATCGATATATTGGACGACTATATTCGGACATCGGAAAGGTTCCGAGTGATTCGGGTATTTTCGGGGGTACCGGGGAGTTACGGGAATACGAGGAAGAAGTAATGGGCCTCATGGGCCAAGTGGTGGAAGAGAGGAGGCAGGGCGGGCGGCCCCCCTAGCCCAAACCTAATTGGACTAGGGGGCCGCCCCCCTTCCTCCTTTTCCTCCCTCTCCTTCCTTCTCCTTCTCTCCCTTCCTTCCCCCTCTCCTAGTTGGACAAGGAAAAGGAGGGAGTCCTACTCCCGGTAGGAGTAGGACTCCTCCCTGGCGCGCCTCCTCCTGGCCGGCCGCCCCTCCCCCTTGCTCCTTTATATACGGGGGCAGGGGGCACCTCTAGAGACACAAGTTGATCTTCGTGATCGTTCTCTTAGCCGTGTGCGGTGCCCCCCTCCACCATAATCCTCGATATTTGTAGCGGTGCTTAGGCAAAGCCCTGCGACGGTAGAACATCAAGATCGTCACCACGCCGTCGTGCTGACGGAACTCATCCCCAACACTTTGCTGGATCGGAGTCCGGGGATCGTCATCGAGCTGAACGTGTGCTAGAACTCGGAGGTGCCGTAGTTTCGTTGCTTGATCGGTCGGGCCGTGAAGACGTACGACTAGATCAACCGCGTTGTCATAACGCTTCCGCTGTCGGTCTACGAGGGTACGTAGACAACACTCTTCCCTCTCGTTGCTATGCATCACCATGATCTTGCGTGTACGTAGGAATATTTTTTAAATTACTACGTTCCCCAACAGTGGCATCCGAGCCTAGGTTTTATGCGTAGATGTTATATGCACGAGTAGAACACAAGTGAGTTGTGGGCGATACAAGTCATACTGCTTACTAGCATGTCATACTTTGGTTCGGCGGTATTGTTGGATGAAGCGGCCCGGACCGACATTACGCGTACGCTTACGCGAGACTGGTTCTACCGACGTGCTTTGCACACAGGTGGCTGGCGGGTGTCAGTTTCTCCAACTTTAGTTGAACCGAGTGTGGCTACGCCCGGTCCTTGCGAAGGTTAAAACAACACCAACTTGACAAACTATCGTTGTGGTTTTCATGCGTAGGTAAGAACGGTTCTTGCTAAGCCCGTAGCAGCCACGTAAAACTTGCAACAACAAAGTAGAGGACGTCTAACTTGTTTTTGCAGGGCATGTTGTGATGTGATATGGTCAAGACATGATGAGATATAAGTTGTTGTATGAGATGATCATGTTTTTTTGAAGTTATTGGCAACTGGCAAAAGCCTTATGGTCGTCTCTTTATTGCATAAGATGCAAGCGCCAAATAATTGCTTTACTTATCGCTATGCGATAGCAATAGTTGCAAGAGCAATAGTTGGCGAGACGACCACGTGATGACACATTGATATAGATCAAGATGATGGAGATCATGGTGTCATGCTGGTGACGATAGAGATCATGATGGTACTTTGGAGATGGAGATCAAAGGCGCAACATGATCATGGCCCTATCATGTCACATATTTTGATTGCATGTGATGTTTATCTTTTATACATCTTATTTTGCTTAGTTCGACGGTAGCTTTATAAGATGATCCCTCACTAAATTATCAAGGTATAAGTGTTCTCCCTGAGTATGCACCATTGCGAAAGTTCTTCGTGCTGAGACACCACGTGATGATCGGGTGTGATAGGCTCTACGTTCAAATACAACGGGTGCAAAACAGTTGCACACGCAGAATACTCAGGTTAAACTTGACGAGCCTAGCATATAACAAATATGGCCTCGGAACACTGAGACCGAAAGGTCGAGCGTGAATCATATAGTAGATATGATCAACATAGTGATGTTCATCATTGTAACTACTCCATCTCACGTGATGATCGGACATGGTTTAGTTGATTTGGATCACCTGATCACTTAGAGGATTAGAGGGATATCTATGTAAGTGGGAGTTCTTTAGTAATATGATTAATTGAACTTAAATTTATCATAAACTTAGTCCTGGTAGTATTAGCATATCTATGTTGTAGATCAATAGCTCGCGTTTAGCTCCCCTGTTTTATTTTTGATGTGTTCCTAGAGAAAACTAAGTTGAAAAATGTTAGTAGCAATGATGCGGATTGGATCCGTGATCTGAGGTTTATCCTCATTGCTGCACAGAAGAATTATGTCCTTGATGCACCGCTAGGTGACAGACCTATTGCATGAGCAGATGTAGACGTTATGAACGTTTGGCTAGCTCAATATGATGACTACTTGATAGTTTAGTGCACCATGCTTAACGGCTTAGAATCGGGACTTCAAAGACGTTTTGAACGTCATGGACCATATGAGATGTTCCATAAGTTGAAGTTAATATTTCAAGCAAATACCCGAGTTGAGAGATATGAAGTCTCCAACAAGTTCTATAGCTAAAAGATGGAGGAGAATAGCTCAAGCAGTGAGCATGTGCTCAGATTGTCTGGTTACTACAATCGCTTGAATCAAGTGGGAGTTAATCTTCCAGATAAAATAGTGATTGACAGAATTCTCTAGTCACCATCACCAAGTTAGTAGAACTTCATGATGAACTATATTATGCAAGGGATAACGGAAACGATTCCCAAGCTCTTCTTGATGCTAAAATCGACGGAGGTAGAAATCAAGAAAAACATCAAGTGTTGATGGTAGACAAGACCACTAGTTTCAAGAAAAGGGCAAAGGGACGAAGGGGAACTTCAAAAAGAACGGCAAGCAAGTTGCTGCTCAAGTGAAGAAGCCCAAGTCTGGTCCTAAGCCTTAGACTAAGTGCTTCTACTGCAAGGGAACTGGTCACTGGAAGCGGAACTGCCCCAAGTATTTGGCGGGTAAGAAGGATGGCAAAGTGAACAAAGGTATATTTGATATACAAATTATTGATGTGTATTTTACTAGTGTTCGTAGCAACCCCTCGGTATTTGATACTGGTTCAGTTGCTAAGAGTAGTAACTCGAAACGGGAGTTGAAGAATGAACAGAGACTAATTAAGGGTGAAGTGACGATGTATGTTAGAAGTGGTTCCAAGATTGATATGATCATCATCGCACACTCCCTATACTTTCGGGATTAGTGTTGAACCTAAATAAGTGTTATTTGGTGTTTGCGTTGAGCATGAATATGATTTGATCATGTTTATTGCAATACGGTTATTCATTTAAGTAAGAGAATAAATTGTTGTTCTGTTTACATGAATAAAACCTTATATGGTTACACACCCAATGAAAATGGTTCGTTGGATCTCGATCGTAGTAATACACATATTCATAATATTGAAAACCAAAAGATGCAAAGTTAATAATGATAGTGCAACTTATTTGTAGCACTGCCGTTTAGGTCATATTGGTGTAAAGCGCATGAAGAAACTCCATGCTGATGGGCTTTTGGAATCACTTGATTATGAATCACTTGATGCTTGCGAACCATGCCTCATGGGCAAGATGACTACGGCTTCGTTCTCCGGAACAATGGAGCAAGCAACTGACTTATTGGAAATAATACATACTGATGTATGCGATCCGATGAGTGTTAAAGCTCGCGACGGGTATCGTTATTTTCTAACCTTCACAGATGATTTGAGCAAATATGGGTATATCTGCTTGATGAAACATAACTCTGAAACATTTGAAAAGTTCAAATAATTTCAGAGTGAAGTGCAAAATCATCGTGACAAGAAAATAAAGTTTCTATGATCTGATCGTGAAGACAAATATTTGAGTTACAAGTTTGGTCTTCAATTAAAATAACGTGGAATAGTTTCACAAATTCGTGCCACCTGGAACACCACAACATAATGGTGTGTCCGAACGTCATAACCGTACTTTATTGGATATAGTACAATCTATGATGTTTCTTACCGATTTACCACTATCGTTTTTGGGGTTATGCATTAAAGACAGCTGCATTCACATTAAAAAGGGCACCATCTAAGTCCGTTGAGACGACACAATCTGAACTGTGGTTTGGCAAGGAACCAAAGTTGTCGTTTCTTAAAGTTTGGGGTTGTGATGCTTATATGAAAAAGTTTCATCCTGATAAGCTCAAACCCAAATCGGAGAAATATGTCTTCATAGGATACCCAAAGGAGACTGTTGGGTACACCTTCTATCACAGATCCGAAGGCAAGACATTCGTTTCTAAGAATGGATCCTTTCTAGAGAAGGAGTTTCTCTCGAAATAAGTGAGTGGGAGGAAAGTAGAACTTGATAAGGTAATTGTACCTTCTTCCTTGTTGGAAAGTAGTTCATCACAGAAATCTGTTCCTGTGACTACTACACCAATTAGTGAGGAAGCTAATGATGATGATCATGTAACTTCAGATCAAGTTACTACCGAATCTCGTAGGTTAACCGGAGTGAGATCCGCAACAGAGTGGTACGGTAATCCTGTTTTGGAAGTCATGTTACTAGACCATGACGAACTTGCGAACTATGAGGAAACGATGATGAGCCCAGATTCCGCAAAATGGCTTGAGGCCATGAAATCTGAGATGGGATCCATGTATGAGAACAAAGTATGGACTTTGGTTGACTTGCCCGATGTTCGGCAAGTCATTAAGAATAAATGGATCTTCAAGAGGAAGATGGACACTGATAGTAGTGTTACTATCTACAAACTAGAATTGTCGCAAAAGGTTTTC
This sequence comes from Aegilops umbellulata, assembly GCA_032464435.1. Classification (NCBI taxonomy): domain Eukaryota; kingdom Viridiplantae; phylum Streptophyta; class Magnoliopsida; order Poales; family Poaceae; genus Aegilops; species Aegilops umbellulata. The sequence goes on along the minus strand of CP136058.1, from coordinate 148,457,412 downwards.
GACAAGTTCAAGGTGTTGACTACGATGAGAGTTTCTCACTCGTATCTATGCTTAAGTCTATCCGAATCATGTTAGCAATTGCCGCATTTTATGAAATCTGGCAAATGGATAAACAAAACTGCATTCCTTAATGGATTTATGAAAGAAGAGTTGTATATGATGCAACCAGAAGGTTTTGTCAATCCTAAAGGTGCTAACAAAATATGCAAGCTCTAGCGATCCATCTATGGACTGGTGCAAACATCTCGGAGTTGGAATATAAGCTTTGATAAGTTGATCAAAGCATATAGTTTTATACAGACTTGCGGTGAAGCCTGTATTTACAAGAAAGTGAGTGGGAGCACTACAACATTTCTGATAAGTATTTGTGAATGACATATTGTTGATCGGAAATAATGTAGAATTATTCTGCAAAGCATAAAGGAGTATTTAAAAGGAGTTTTTCATAGAAAGACCTCGGTGAAGCTGCTTACATATTGAGCATCAAGATCTATAGAGATAGATCAAGACGCTTGATAAGTTTTTTCAATGAGTACATACCTTGACAAGATTTTGAAGTAGTTCAAAGTGGAACAGTCAAAGAAAGAGTTCCTTGCCTGTGTTACAAGGTGTGAAATTGAGTAAAGACTCAAAACCCGACCACGGCTGAAGATAGAAAGAGAATGAGCCATTCCCTATGCCTCAGCCATAGGTTCTATAAAGTATGCCCTGTTGTGTACCAGATCTATTGTATACCCTACCACTGAGTTTGGCAAGGGAGTACAATAGTGATCTAGGAGTAGATCACTGGACAACGGTCAAAAATTATCCTTAGTGGATTAAGGATATGTTTCTCGATTATGGACGTGACAAAAAGGTTCGTCGTAAAGGGTTACGTCGATGCAAATTTTGGCACTGATCTAGATAACTCTAAGTCTCAATCTGGATACATATTGAAAGTGGGAGCAATTAGCTATAGTAGCTCCGTGCAGAGCATTGTTGACATAGAAATTTGCAAAATACATACGGATCTGAATATGGCAGACCCGTTGACTAAACTTCTCTCACAGGAAAAACATGATCACACCTTAGTACTCTTTGGGTGTTAATCACATAGCGATGTGAACTAGATTATTGACTCTAGTAAACCCTTTGGGTGTTGGTCACATGACGATGTGAACTATGGGTGTTAATCACATGGTGATGTGAACTAGATTATTGACTCTAGTGCAAGTGGGAGACTGAAGGAAATATGCCCTAGAGGCAATAATAAAGTTATTATTTATTTCCTTATACCATGATAAATGTTTATTATTCATGCTAGAATTGTATTAACCGAAAACATAATACTTGTGTGAATACATAGACAAACAGAGTGTCACTAGTATGCCTCTACTTGACTAGCTTGTTAATCAAAGATGGTTATGTTTCCTAACCATAGCCATGTGTTGTCATTTGATTAACGGGATCACATCATTAGGAGAATGCTGTGATTGACATGACCCATTCCATTAGCTTAGCACCCGATCGTTTAGTATGTTGCTATTGCTTTCTTCATGACTTATACATATTACTATGACTATGAGATTATGCAACTCCCGTTTGCCGGAGGAACACTTTGTGTGCTACCAAACATCACAACGTAACTGGGTGATTATAAAAGAGCTCTACAGGTGTCTCCGAAGGTACATGTTGGGTTGGCGTATTTCGAGATTAGGATTTGTCACTCCGATTGTCGGAGAGGTATCTCTAGGCCCTCTCGGTAATGCACATCACATAAGCCTTGCAAGCATTGCAACTAATGAGTTAGTTGTGAGATGGTGTATTACGGAACGAGTAAAGATACTTGCTGGTAACGAGATTGAACTAGGTATTAAGATACCGACGATCGAATCTCGGGCAAGTAACATACCGATACAAAGGGAACAACATATGTTGTCATGCGGTCTGACCGATAAAGATCTTCGTAGAATATGTGGGAGCCAATATGAGCATCCAGGTTCCGCTATTGGTTATTCACCGGAGACGTGTCTCGGTCATGTCTACATAGTTCTCGAACTCGTAGGGTCCGCACGCTTAAGATTACGATGACAATTATATTATGAGTTTATGAGTTTTGATGTACCGAAGGAGTTCGGAGTCCCGGATGAGATCGGGGACATGACGAGGAGTCTCGAAATGGTCGAGACATAAAAATCGATATATTGGACGACTATATTCGGACATCGGAAAGGTTCCGAGGGATTCGGGTATTTTCGGTGGGTACCGAGGAGTTACGGGAATACGAGGAAGAAGTAATGGGCCTCATGGGCCAAGTGGTGGAAGAGAGGAGGCAGGGCGCGCGGCCCCCCTAGCCCAAACCAAATTGGACTAGGGGGCCGGCCTCCCTTTCCTCCTTTTCCTCCCTCTCCTTCCTTCTCCTTCTCTCCCTTCCTTCCCCCTCTCCTAGTTGGACAAGGAAAAGGAGGGAGTTCTACTCTCGGTAGGAGTAGGACTCCTCCCTGGCGCGCCTCCTCCTGGCCGGCCGCCCCTCCCCCTTGCTCCTTTATATACGGGGGCAGGGGCACCTCTAGAGACATAAGTTGATCTTCGTGATCGTTCTCTTAGCCGTGTCCGGTGCCCCCCTCCACCATAATCCTCGATAATATTGTAGCGGTGCTTAGGCGAAGCCCTGCGACGGTAGAACATCAAGATCGTCACCACGCCGTCGTGCTGACGGAACTCATCCCCGACACTTTGCTGGATCGGAGTCCGAGGATCGTCATCGAGCTGAACGTGTGCTAGAACTCGGAGGTGCCGTAGTTTCCGTGCTTGATCGGTTGGGCCGTGAAGACGTACGACTACATCAACCGCGTTGTCATAACGCTTCCGCTGTCGGTCTACGAGGGTACGTAGACAACACTCTCCCCTCTCGTTGCTATGCATCACGATGATCTTGCGTGTACGTAGGAATATTTTTGAAATTAGTATGTTCCCCAACAGGCGCGCCCTGGGGGTGGGCGCGCCCCCTACCTCGTGGCCTCCTCTTTCGTTTCTTGATATAGGTTCCAAGTCTCCTGGACCATATTCTTCCTAAAAATCACGTCCCCGAAGGTTTCATTCCATTTGGACTCCGTTTGATATTCCTTTTCTGTGAAACTCTGAAATAGGCAAAAAACAACAATTCTGGGCTGGACCTCCGGTTAATAGGTTAGTCCCAAAAATAATATAAAAAGAGGATAATACAGCCCAATAATGTCCAAAACAGTAGATAATATAGCATGGAGCAATGAAAAATTATAGATACGTTGGAGACGTATCAGGCATCCCCAAGCTTAATTCCTCCTCGTCCTCGAGTAGGTAAATGATAAAAACAGAATTTTTGATGCGGAGTTCTACTTGGCATAATTTTAATTTAATTCTTCTTAATTGTGGTATGAATATTCAGATCCAAAAGATTCAAGACAACAGTTTAATATTGACATAAAAATAATAATACTTCAAGCATACTAACAAAGCAATTATGTCTTCTTAAAATAACATGGCCAAAGAAAGTTATCCCTACAAAATCATATAGTCTGGCTATGCTCTATCTTCACCACACAAAGTATTTAAATCATGCACAACCCCGATGACAAGCCAAGCAATTGTTTCATACTTTTGACATTCTCAAACTTTTTCAATCTTCACGCAATACATGAGCGTGAGCCATGGATATAGCACTATATGTGGAATAGAATGGTGGTTGTGGAGAAGACAAAAAAGGGAGAAGATAGTCTCACATCGACTAGGCGTATCAAGGGGCTATGGAGATGCCCATCAATAGATATCAATGTGAGTGAGTAGGGATTGCCATGCAATGGATGCACTAGAGCTATAAGCATATGAAAGCTCAACAAAAAAAAATAAGTGGGTGTGCATCCAACTCGCTTGCTCACGAAGACCTAGGGCATTTTGAGGAAGCCCATCATTGGAATATACAAGCCAAGTTCTATAATGAAAAATTCCCACTAGTATATGAAAGTAACAAAATGAGAGACTCTCTATCATGAAGATCATGGTGCTACTTTGAAGCACAAGTGTGGTAAAAGGATAGTAACATTGTCCCTTCTCTCTTTTTCTCTCATTTTTTAATTTTTTTATTTGGGCCTTTTTTTTTATGGCCTCGTTTCTTCTTTTTTTCGTCCGGAGTCTCATTCCGACTTGTGGGGGAATCATAGTCTCCATCATCCTTTTCCTCACTTGAGACAATGCTCTAAAAATGAAGATCATCACACTTTTATTTTCTTACAACTCAGCAATTACAACTCAATACTTAGAACAAAATATGACTCTATATGAATGCCTCTGGCGGTGTACCGGGATATGCAATGAATCAAGAGTGACATGTATGAAAAAATTATGAATGGTGGCTTTGCCACAAATACGATGTCAACTACATGATTATGCTCAGCAATATGACAATGATGGAGCGTGTCATAATAAACGGAACAGTGGAAAGTTGCATGGCAATATATCTCGGAATGGCTATGGAAATGCCATGATAGATAGGTATGGTGGCTGTTTTGAGGAAGGTTTATGGTGGGTGTATGATACCGGCAAAAAGTGCGCGGTATTAGAGAGGCTAGCAATGATGGAAGGAAGAAAAGTGCGTATAATCCATGGACTCAACATTAGTCATAAAGAACTCATATACTTATTGCAAAAATCTATAAGTTATCAAAGCAAAGTATTACGCGCATGCTCCTAGGGGGATAGATTGGTAGGAAAAGACCATCGCTCGTCCCCGACCGCCACTCATAAGGAAGACAATCAATAAATAAATCATGCTCCGACTTCATCACATAACGGTTCACCATACGTGCATGCTACGGGAATCACAAACTTTAACACAAGTATTTCTCAAATTCACAACTACTCAACTAGCATGTGTCTAATATCACCATCTTCATATCTCAAAACAATTATCAAGCATCAAACTTCTCATAGTATTCAACACACTCATAAGAAAGTTTTTACTATTCTTGAATACCAAGCATATTAGGATTATTTAAGAAAATTACCATGCTATTTAAGACTCTCAAAATAATCTAAGTGAAGCATGAGAGATCAATAGTTTTTATAAAACAAATCCACCACCATGCTCTAAAAGATATAAGTGAAGTACTAGAGCAAAACTATGTAACTCAAAAGATATAAGCGAAGCACATAGAGTATTCTAACAAATTCCAAATCATGTATGGCTCTCTCAAAAGGTGTGTACAGCAAGGATCATTGTGGTAAACTAAAAGACAAAGACTCAAATCATGCAAGACGCTCCAAGCAAAACACATATCATGTGGTGAATAAAAATATAGCTCCAAGTAAAGTTACCGATGGAAGTAGACGAAAGAGGGGATGCCTCGCAAGCTTTGGCTTTATGGCGTCCTTAGATTATCTTGGGGGTGCCATGGGCATCCCCAAGCTTAGGCTCTTCCCACTCCTTTTTCCATAATCTATAAAAAAAAATCACCCAAAACTTGAAAACTTCACAACACAAAACTCAACAGAAATCTCGTGAGCTCCGTTAGCGAAAGAAAACAAAAGACCACTTCAAGGTACTGTAGTGAACTCATTATTTATTTATATTGGTGTTAAACCTACTGTATTCCAACTTCTCTATGGTTTATAAACTATTTTACTAGCCATAGATTCATAAAAATAAGCGAACAACACACGAAAAACAAAATCTCTCAAAAACAGAACAGTCTGTAGTAATTTGTAACTAACGCAAACTTCTGAAACTCCAAAATATCGGACAAAATAGTACGACCTAGGAAATTTGATTATTGATCAGAAGCAATTGGAATCAATATTTTATCACGTTCTTCTGATTTTTAACAATTGTTTTCGTGAACAGAAAGTTTCTGGAAATTACAGCAAGATCAAATAATTATCATCCAAGAAGATCCTATAGGTTTAACTTGGCACAAACACTAATTAAAACATAAAAACACATCTAACCATAGGCTAGAACAAGGATTTATTCCTAAACAGAAGCAAAAGCAAAAAAACTAAAAATAAAATTGGGTTGCCTCCCAACAAGGGCTATCGTTTAACGCCCCTAGCTAGTCATAAAAGCAAGGATAGATCTAGGTATTGTCATATTTGGTAGGCAATCCATAAGTGGCTCTCATGATAGATTCATATGGTAATTTTATTTTCTTCCTTCATATCAATAATTGCTCCAATCGTTCTAAGGAAAGGTCTACCAAGAATAATAGAACATGAAGGATTGCAATCTATATCAAGAACGATAAAATCTACGGGCACATAGTTCCTATTTTCAAAAATAAGAACATCATTAATTCTTCCCATAGGTTTCTTAATAGTGGAATCCGCAAGGTGTAAGTTTAGAGAGCAATCATCAAAATCACAGAAATCTAGCAAATCACACAAAGTTTTGGGAATAGTGGAAACACTAGCACCCAAATCACATAAAGCGTAGAACTCATGATCCTTAATCTTAATTTTAATAGTAGGTTCCCACTCATCATAAAGTTTTCTAGGGATAGAAACTTCCAACTCAAGTTTTTCTTCATAAGATTGCATCAAGGCATCAAATATATGTTTAGTAAACGCTTTATTTTGACTATAAGCATGAGGAGAATTTAGCACGGGTTGCAACAAGGAAATACAATCAATCAAAGAGCAATTTTCATAATTAAATTCCTTGAAATCCAAAATAGTGGGCTTATTAGTATCTAGGGTTTTGATTTCTTCAATCCCACTTTTATCAATTTTAGCATCAAGATCTAAAAACTCCGAATTTTTGGAACGCCTTCTAGCTAAAGGTGGATCATATTCAGTCCCATCATTATCAAGATTCATATTGCAAAACAAAGATTTAATAGGGGACACATCAATAACTTTTAGATCTTCATCTTTATTTTCATAGAAATTGGAAGCACACGCTTTTATAAAGCAATCTATCTTAGCACGCATCCTAGCGCTTCTTTCTTTGGACTCATCAATGGAAATTCTCATGGCTTTGAGAGACTCATTGATATCATGCTTAGGAGGAATAGATCTAAGTTTTAAAGAATCAACATCAAGAGAAATTCTATCAATGTTCCTAGCCAATTCATCAACTTTAAGCAATTTCTCTTCAAGCAAAGCATTGAAATTCTTTTGCAAATTCATAAACTCTTTAAAACTAGTCTCAAATTCAGAGGGCATCTTATTAAAATTTCCATAAGAGTTGTTGTAGGAATTTCCATAATTATTAGAGGAATTACTAGGATAAGGCCTAGGATTAAAGTTTCCTCTATATGCGTTGTTACCAACATTATTCCTACCAACAAAATTCACATTCATAGATTCATTATTATTCTCAATCAAAGTAGACAAAGGCATATCATTATGATCAGAAGAAACACTCTTAGTAGCAAATAATTTCATAAGTTCATGCATCTTTCCACTCAAAACATTAATTTCTTCTACCGCATGCACTTTTTTATTAGTAGATCTTTCAGTGTGCCATTGAGAATAATTAACCATAATATTATCTAGGAGTTTAGTAGCTTCTCCTAAAGTGATTTCCACAAAAGTGCCTCCCGCGGCCGAATCTAAAAGATTTCTAGAAGCAAAATTCAATCCGGCATAATTTTTTTGTATAATCATCCACAAATTTAAACCATGAGTAGGGAAATTACGTATCATTAACTTCATCCTCTCCCAAGCTTGTGCAACATGTTCATGATCAAGTTGCTTAAAATCTCCCAAGAATCCTCTCCCAAGAATCAATACTATTTTTAGGCAAAGTCGAAAACCAAGCTTTAGCACGATCTCTAAGCGAAAAAGGAAATAGCTTCAATTTAACAATACCATTATCAATATCTTTCTTCTTTTGCATATCACACAAATCAACGAAGCTATTTAGATGAGTAGCGGCATCTTCACTAGGAAGGCCGGCAAATTGATCTTTCATGACAAGATTCAACAAAGTAGCATTGATTTCACAAGATTCAGTATTGGTAAGAGGAGCAACCAGAGTGCTAAGGAAATCATTATTGTTGGTATTGGTAAAGTCACACAATTTGGTATTATCTTGAGCCATCATGACAAACAAGCAATAAAACACACGAGCAAACAAAAAGCAAGCGAAAAAGAGGCAAACAGAAAAGAGAGGGCAAATAAAACGGCTAGGGTGAAGTGGGGGAGAGGAAAACGAGAGGCAAATGGCAAATAATGTAATGCGGGAGATAAGGGATTTGTGATGGGTACTTGGTATGTTGACTTTTTCCTAGACTCCCCGGCAACGGCACCAGAAATCTTCTTGCTACCTCTTGAGCACTGCGTTGGTTTTTCCTTGAAAAGGAAAGGGCGATGCATCAAAGTAGCGTAAGTATTTCCCTCAGTTTTTGAGAACCAAGGTATCAATCCAGTAGGAGGCTACGCGCGAGTCCCTCGTACCTACACAAAACAAATAACTCCTCGCAACTAACTCGATAAGGGGTTGTCAATCCCTTCACGGTCACTTACAAGAGTGAGATCTGATAGATATGATAGGATAATATTTTTAATATTTTTGTGATAAAGATGCAAAGTAAAAAGAAAAGGAAATAACTAAGTGTTGGAAGATTAATATGATGAAGATAGACCCGGGGGCCATAGGTTTCACTAGTGGCTTCTCTCAAGAACATAAATATTTTACGGTGGGTGAACGAATTACCGTTGAGCAATTGATAGAATTGAGCATAGTTATGAGAATATCTAGGTATGATCATGTATATAGGCATCACGTCCGAGACAAGTAGACCGACTCCTGCCTGCATCTACTACTATTACTCCACTCATCGACCGCTATCCAGCATGCATCTAGAGTATTAAGTTCATGAAAACAGAGTAACGCCTTAAGCAAGATGACATGATGTAGAGGGATAAATTCATGCAATATGATAAAAACCCCATCCTGTTATCCTTGATGGCAACAATACAATACGTGCCTTGCTGCCCCTACTGTCACTGGGAAAGGACACCGCAAGATTGAACCCAAAGCTAAGCACTTCTCCCATTGCAAGAAAGATCAATCTAGTAGGCCAAACCAAACTGATAATTCGAAGAGACTTGCAAACATAACCAATCATACATAAAAGAATTCAGAGAAGATTCAAATATTGTTCATAGATAATCTTGATCATAAACCCACAATTCATCGGTCTCAACAAACACACCGCAAAAAGAAGATTGCATCGAATAGATCTCCACGAGAGAGGGGGAGAACATTGTATTGAGATCCAAAAAGAGAGAAGAAGCCATCTAGCTACTAACTATGGACCCAAAGGTCTGAGGTAAACTACTCACACTTCATCGGAGAGGTTATGGCGTTGATGTAGAAGCCCTCCATGATGGATGCCCCCTCCGGCGGAGCTCCGGAACAGGCCCCAAGATGGGATCTCGTGGGTACAGAAGGTTGCAGCGGTGGAATTAGGTTTTTGGTTCCGTATCTGATCGTTTGGGGGTACGTAGGTATATATAGGAGGAAGGAGTACGTCGGTGGAGCAACAGGGGTCCCACGAGGGTGGAGGGCGCGCCCCTACCTCATGGCCTCCTCTTTTGTTTCTTGACGTAGGGTCCAAGTCTCCTGGATCATATTCTTCCTAAAAATCACGTTCCCGAAGGTTTCATTCTGTTTGGACTCCGTTTGATATTCGTTTTCTACGAAACTCTGAAATAGGCAAAAAATAGCAATTCTGGGCTGGGCCTCCGGTTAATAGGTTAGTCCCAAAAATAATATAAAAGTGGATAATAAAGCCCAGTAATATCCAAAACAGTAGATAATATAGCATGGAGCAATAAAAAATTATAGATACGTTGGACACGTATCAGACAGCATAGAGTCAGGAACAGTAGATGACTCCACTAGGCAGAGCCTTCTTATATAGGCCGTCGGGTAGGAAGTCGTGGGCCTGGGCGGAGGCCCACGACCGAGTTGACGGACTCCCGGGAAGGGAGTCGTCGTTCCCTGAGCGGCAAAAATAAGCTCCGGCTCGGCTCATTCCCGCAACAGGCGGTGCGCGCGCGTCGTGACGAGGCGAGGCGAGGCGTGGCGAGGCGGGTGGCGGAGGAGGAGGAGCGCGCGTGTACCACTCCTCTTCTCAAGCTCCCAATGGCAAGTGGTAGAGCATCCCTTATAAAGGGGTCTAAACTCTCCTCAACTAGCAAGGTGGGACTAAACTTCCCACCACCTGCCGTATCATACATGGGCCTCAAGATTAACCAGGAACCATTGTTCATATGGGCCTAAAGCCCATCTATGATTCAACAATCCCCCACCAAATCTCGAGGCACATAAGTTTGTCAACTGTTCCAAACAATGTTTGCTATATCAGAAATTTCAGTGGAAACTGTTAAGTTGAACTTCCACCTAGAGCAAAAGGATTGGACTTCTTCACAACTAAACAATGGACTATGCTTTGAATTGTCTGTTTGGCATGCAGAAGTTTCGCCTATTGTCAGCTGATACGTGGCTGCCGAAGGCTAAACCCCACGGGTGGAGTTTATTAGTCATACTCCGTACCTTATCATGATCTTACTAGAGATTACCCAATCTCATAGACTGTGACCAGCAGTCGGGCTCACATAGGTGTGTTCCTCCAAAGAATGCTATGTAGGTTAGCATCTTGCTTATACAAGCTTTGGAACACATTAAGACAAAAGTCAGCCTGCCTTACAGAATTGAGAGTATTACTGCATCTCCATGGAGTGGGTTAATTAATGATACTCTCCTTAGTTGACCGCTGGATTGTTTTCCCAGGTCCTAATTCACGGGCTTGATACGTCTCCAACGTATCTATAATTTTTGATTGTTCCATGCTATTATATTATCCATCTAGGATGCTTTATATGCATTTATATGCTATTTTATATGATTTTTGGGACTAACCTATTAACCTAAGGGCCCAGTGCTAGTTTCTGTTTTTTCCTTGTTTTTGAGTATTGTAGAAAAGGAATACCAAATGAAGTCCAATTGACGTGCCAATTTTTGATGATTTTTTATAGACCAAAAGAAGCCCCTGGAGTAAAAGAGTTGGGCCAGAAGAATCTCGGGCTGTCCACGAGGGTGGGGGCGTGCCCTACCCCCTAGGCGTGGGCCCCTATCTCGTGGACGACTCGGAGACCCCCCTGACGTGAGACCTACTCCAAAAATTCCTATAAATACAGAAACCTCCAGAAAATAACCGAGATCGGGAGTTCCGCCGCCGCAAGCCTCTATAGCCACCAAAAACCAATTGGGACCCTGTTCCGGCACCCTACCGGAGGGGAAATCCCTCACCGGTGGCCATCTTCATCATCCCGACGCTCTCCATGACGAGGAGGGAGTAGTTCAGCCTCGGGGCTGAGGGTATGTACCAGTAGCTATGTGTTTGATCTCTCTCTCTCTCTCTCTCTCTCTCTCTCTCTCTCTCGTGTTGTTGACTTGGCATGATCTTGATGTATCACAAGCTTTTCTATTATAGTTGGATCTTATGATGTTTCTCCCCCTCTACTCTCTTGTAATGGATTAAGTTTTCCCTTTGAAGTTATCTTATCGGATTGAGTCTTTAAGGATTTGAGAACACTTGATGTATGTCTTGATGTGCTTATCTATGGTGACAATGGGATATTCACGTGATCTACTTGATGTATGTTTTGGTGATCAACTTGCGGGTTCAGTGACCTTGTGAACTTGTGCATAGGGGTTGGCACACATTTTTGTCTTGACTCTCTGGTAGAAACTTTGGGGCACTCTTTGAAGTTCTTTGTGTTGGTTGAATAGATGAATCTGAGATTGCGTGATGCATATCATATAATCATACCCACGGATACTTGAGGTGACATTGGAGTATCTAGGTGACATTAGGGTTTTGGTTGATTTGTGTCTTAAGGTGTTATTCTAGTACGAACTCCATGATAGATTGAACAGAAAGAATAGCTTCATGTTATTTTACTACAGACTCTTGAATAGATCGATCAGAAAGGATAACTTTGAGGTGGTTTCGTACCCTACAATAATCTCTCGTTTGTTCTCCGCTATTAGTAACTTTGGAGTGACTATTTATTGCATGTTGAGGGATAATTATATGATCCAATTATGTTATTATTGTTGAGAGAAGTTGCACTAGTGAAAGTATGAACCCTAGGCCTTGTTTCCTAGCATTGCAATACCGTTTATGCTCAGTTTTATCATTAGTTACCTTGCTGTTTTTGTATTTTCAGATTACAAAAACCTATATCTATCATCCATATTGCACTTGTATCACCGTCTCTTCGCCGAACTAGTGCACCTATACAATTTACCATTGTATTGGGTGTATTGGGGACACAAGAGACTCTTTATTATTTGGTTGCAGGGTTGTTTGAGAGAGACCATCTTCATCCTACGCCTCCCACGGATTGATAAAACTTAGGTCATCCACTTGAGGGAAATTTGCTACTGCCCTACAAACCTCTGCACTTGGAGGCCCAACAACGTCTACAAGAAGAAGGTTGTGTAGTAGACATCAAACAATTTCTGGCGTCGTTGCCGGGGAGGTGAGTGCTTGAAGTTATATCTTTAGATCTTGCAATCGAATCTTTTTGTTTCTTGTTTTGTAACTAGATTAGTTTATAAAAGAAAACTACAAAAAATGGAATTTAGGGTGCCTCATATGCTTCATCTTTTTAATATCTTTCATGAAAATAAGGATTCCGATAATTGTGCCAAAATGTTAAAAGAAGAATGCATTAAAATGTTTGGCACTAAATCTTTGAATGATGAGCATGATTGTAATGTATTTAGTACAAACTCTTTGAATATCCATAGTACTAATGATGATTGCACTAGTCATGATGAAAATGTCTCTTATAAGCATGTCAATTTTTGTGGAGTGCATAGAGTTTGTAAGCACACACCAAATAGGGAAGATAGATTTTGCAAGAGGCATAAGTATTTAGAAACCAAATGGTTGCAAGACAGGCTAGATCTGTGTGCTGAAAATTTAAATTTTCGTAGTCATCCTTGTGAACTTTGCAATGAACGTGGTCACTTAAATATCCAATGCAAATTGTTTCATGATCATATCGTGTCCAAAAATTGTGATGACTTGATTTCCCTTGTACATCATAATGAACTTAGTTTGCTTTTGAGTTATGAAGAAATGAAACGTATAACTAAGGATATGCCAGAATTTGTCCTTGATAAAGTTCTTCAATTTGATCTAGAGGAAATTTATATGTATTGTGCAGTGAATTGCATTAAAAATCCTTATATTGCCAATTACATAAAGACAAGAAAACAAATAGAAGATGAAGAGAATACTAATGAAAGGGAAGAGATTTCCCAATATCCTCGTATTCTTTCTTATGCTGAATCAGGTAACGAGGATGAACTTTCTATTCAACCAATCTCATTAATAAGGAGCTCCAAAAATAAGATTAAACCCACACATGATGTGAAGAAGAAAATGAAAAGAAGGAGAAAAAAAGGTAAAAAGGTATCCCTCCCAAATGATGTTGCTCCTATTACTCATTGTGATGATGATAATTGCTATATTATTGGTGCTATCCATACTATTAATGATGAGAGTGATTATGCTTATGATATGAAAAGGCCCAAGCTTGGGGATGCTATGTTTGATGAGAATGACATGTTTGAGAATTTATTTGCTGCAATTAATGTTTATCCCAAGCTTGTGGATGCTATGTTTTATGAAGATGATATTTTTAACCTCCCAAGTTTTGATATGCAAATTTGTTACGGTGATAGCATGCCTCCTATTTATGATGATTATATTGATGAAAGTGGGTTTAGAAGAGTGTCAACTTTAGGAAATAATGATCCCACTATTTTGGAGGGTGTTGAATCTTATTGTGACAATTATGAAAGTGGATTTGGAGAGGTCATGACTTTATTTAGTAATGATTCCACTATCTTGGAAGAGGTTTTAATTGATTATGATGAGAACAAAGTTGCTACTTATGATGATTATTGTGATGACACTTATGCTATAAAAGTAGTGATAATTACATTAAAAAATTTCATGATTATGATTAACCTTTTTGTAAACATTACCCTTTTAATGTGAAAAAAATTTGTAGTATTCGAGTTTCTTATGATACTCCCACTATTCTGAATGAGAAGAATTTTGCTTATGTGGAGAGTAGTAAATTTTCTATGCTTGTAGATCATGAAAAGAATGCTTTATGTGATGGTTATATATTTGAATTAATTCATGATGCTACTAAAAATTATTATAAGGTAGGAACATATGGTTGTAGAAATTGCAATAATATCAAGTTTCTTTTCTATGTGCTTAAAGTTTTAAAGTTATGCTTGTTTTGCCTTCCTATGCTAGTTGATTATTGTTCCCATAAGTTGTTTGCTCACAAAATTCCTATACATAGGAAGTGGGTTAGACTTAAATGTTCTAGTCATATTCTTCATGATGCTCTCTTTATGTTTCAATTCTTATCTTTTACGTGAGCATCATTGAAATCATCATGGCTAGCAAGGGGTGTTAAATGTTAGCGCTTGTTGGGAGGCAACCCAATTTTTTTGTTCTTTGCTTTTGCTCATGTTTAGTAACAAATAATTCATCTAGCCTCTTTTTAGATGTGGTTTTATGTTTTAGTTAGTGTTTGTGCCAAGTAGAACCATTGGGAAGACTTGGGTGAAGTCTTTATGATCTTGCTGTAAAAAACAGAAACTTTAGCGCTCACGAGATTAGCTGCCAGTTTTTACTGGAGAGTGCTTTTAGGTTGATTATTTTTGCAGATGATCAATACATAAATTACTCATGTCCACCAATTTATTTCAGAATTTTTGGAGTTCCAGAAGTATATGTTTGATACAGATTAGTACCGACTGTTCTGTTTTTGACAGATTCTGTTTTCTATGTGTTGTTTGCTTATTTCGATGAATCTATGCGTAGTATCGGAGGGTATGAACCATAAAGAAGTTGGAATACAATATATATTACACCAATATGAATTTAGAATGAGTTCACAACTGTACCTAAGTGGTGATATTTTTTTTATACTAACAGAGCTTACGAGTTTTCTGTTGAGTTTTGTGTTGTGAAGTTTTCAAGTTTTGGGTAAAGATTCGATGTACTATGGAATAAGGAGTGGCAAGAGCCTAAGCTTGGAGATGCCCAAGGCACTCCAAGGTAATATTCAAGGATAACCAAGAGCCTAAGCTTGGGGATGCCTCGGATGGCATCCCCTCTTTCTTCTTCGTTCATCGGTAACTTTACTTGGAGCTATATTTTTATTCACCACATGATATGTGTTTTGCTTGGAGCTCATTTTATTTTATTTTGTTTTGCTTGTTGTTTTAATAAAATACCAAGATCTAAAATTCTTAAATGTTAGAGAGTCTTCACATAGTTACATAATTATTCAACTACTCATTGATCTTCACTTATAACTTTTGGACTAGTTTGTCATTTGCTCTAGTGCTTCACTTTTATCTTCTTAGAGCATGGAGGTAGTTTTATTTTGAATAAATAGATGATCTCTCATGCTTCACTTATATTATTTTGAGAGTATTTTAGAACAACATGGTAATTTTCTTTGGTTATAAAATTAGTCCTAATATGATGGGCATCCAAGATGGGTATAATAAAAACTTTCATATAGAGTGTATTGAATACTACGAGAAGTTTGGTACTTGATAAATGTTTTGAGATATAAAGATGGTGATATTAGAGTCATGCTAGTTGAGTAATTGTGAAGTTGAGAAATACTTATGTTGAGGTTTGCAAGTCCCGTAGCATGCACGTATGGTAACCATTGTGTGAAAATTTTGAAGCATGAGGTGTTTTTTGATTGCTTTCCTTATGACTGGCGGTCGGGGACGAGCGATGGTCTTTTCCAACCAATCTATCCCCCTAGGAGCATGCGCGTAGTGCTTGGTTTTGATGACTTGTAGATTTTTGCAATAAGTACGTGAGTTCTTTATGACTAATGTTGAGTCCATGGATTATACACACTCTCACCCTTCCATCATTGCTAGCCTCTTTGGTACCGTGCATTGCCCTTTCTCACCTCGAGAGTTGGTGCAAACTTCGCCGGTGCATCCAAACCCCGTGATATGATACCGTCTACCACACATAAGCATCCTTATTCTTCCTCAAAACAGCCACCATACCTACCTATTATGGCATTTCCATAGCTATTCCGAGATATATTGCCATGCAACTTTCCACCGTTCCGTTTATTATGACACGCTTCATTATTGTCATATTGCCGTGCATGATCATGTAGTTGACATCGTATTTATGGCAAGGCCACCATGCATAATTTCATACATGTCACTCTTGTTTCATTTCCCATCCCGGTACACCGCCAGAGCCATTCATATAGAGTCATACTTTATTCTAGTATCGAGTTGTAATACTTTGAGTTGTAAATAAATAGAAGTGTGATGGTCATCATTATTAGAGCATTGTCCCGAAAAAAAGAAAAAAAGAAAGGCCAAAAAGAGAGGAATGCCAAATAAAAAATAAAAAAAATAAAAAAGAAGAGAAATAAAAGGGACAATGCTACTATCCTTTTTCCACACTTGTGCTTCAAAGTAACACCATGATCTTCATGATAGAGAGTCTCTTATATTGTCACTTTCATATACTAGTGGGAATTTTTCATTATAGAACTTGGCTTGTATATTCCAACAATGGGCTTCCTCAAATGCCCTAGGTCTTCCTGAGCAAGCAAGTTGGATGCACACCCACTTAGTTTCTTTTATTGAGCTTTCATACATATATAGCTCTAGTGCATCCGTTGCATGGCAATCCCTACTCCTCGCATTGAAATAAATTGATGGGCATCTCCCTAGCCCGTTGATTAGCCACGTCAAAGTGAGACTTTCTCCTTTTTTGTCTTCTCCACACAACCCCCATCATTATATTCTATTCCACCCACAGTGTTATGTCCATGGCTCATGCTCATGTATTGCGTGAAAGTTGAAAAAGTTTGAGAATACTAAAGTATGGAACAATTGCTTGGCTTGTCATCGGGGTTGTGCATGATAAGAGCATTTTGTATGACGAAGATGGAGCATGGCCAAACTATATGATTTTGTAGGGATGAGCTTTCTTTGACCATTTTATTTTGATAAGACACAATTGTTTGGTTAGTATGCTTGAAGTATTATTATTTTTATGTCAACATTAAACTTTTGTCTTGAATCTTATGGATCTGAATATTATTGCCACAATAAAGAAAATTATATTGATAAATATGTTAGGTAGCATTCCACATCAAAAATTCTGTTTTTATCATTTACCTACTCGAGGATGAGCAGGAATTAAGCTTGGGGATGCTTGATACGTCTCCAACGTATCTATAATTTTTGATTGTTCCATGCTATTATATTATCCATGTAGGATGTTTTATATGCATTTATATGCTATTTTATATGATTTTTGGGACTAACCTATTAACCTAGGGCCCAGTGCCAGTTTTTGTTTTTTTCCTTGTTTTTTAGTATCATAGAAAAGGAATACCAAACGGAGTCCAATTGACGTGCCAATTTTTGATGATTTTTATGGACCAAAAGAAGCCCCGGGAGTAAAAGAGTTGGGCCAGAAGAGTCCCGGCTATCCATGAGGGTGGGGGGCGCGCCCTATCCCCCTGGGCGTGGGCCCCTATCTCATGGACGACTCGGAGACCCCCCCCCTGACGTGAGACCTACGCTAAAAATTCCTATAAATACATAAACCTCCAGAAAATAACCTAGATCGGGAGTTCCGCTGCCGCAAGCCTCTGTAGCCACCAAAAACCAATTGAGACCCTGTTCCGGCACCCTGCCGGAGGGGGAATGCCTCACCGGTGGTCATCTTCATCATCTTGGCGCTCTCCATGACGAGGAGGGAGTAGTTCACCCTCGGGGCTGAGGGTATGTACAAGTAGCTATGTGTTTGATCTCTCTCTCGTGTTCTTGACTTGGCACGATCTTGATGTATCGTGAGCTTTGCTATTATAGTTGGATCTTATGATGTCCCCCCCTACTCTCTTGTAATGGATTGAGTTTTCCCTTTGAATCTATCTTATCAGATTGAGTCTTTAAGGATTTGAGACCACTTGATGTATGTCTTGCATGTGCTTATTTGTGGTGACAATGGGATATTCACGTGATCTACTTGATGTATGTTTTGGTGATCAACTTGCGGGTTCAGTGACCTTGTGAACTTATGCATAGGGGTTGGCACATGTTTTCGTCTTGACTCTCCGGTAGAAACTTTGGGGCACTCTTTGAAGTTCTTTGTGTTGGTTGAATAGATGAATCTGAGATTGTGTGATGCATATCGTATAATCATACCCACGAATACTTGAGGTGACATTGGAGTATCTAGGTGACATTAGGGTTTTGGTTGGTTTGTGTCTTAAATTGTTATTCTAGTAAGAACTCCATGATAGATTGAACGGAAAGAATAGATTCGTGTTATTTTACTACAGACTCTTGAATAGATCGACCAGAAAGGATAACTTTGAGGTGGTTTCGTACCCTACAATAATCTCTTCGTTTGTTCTCCTCTATTAGTAACTTTTGAGTGACTCTTTGTTGCATTTTGAGGGATAATTATATGATCCAATTATGTTATTATTGTTGAGAGAAGTTGCACTAGTGAAAGTATGAACCCTAGGCCTTGTTTCCTAGCATTGCAATACCGTTTACGCTCACTTTTATCATTAGTTACCTTGCAGTTTTTATATTTTCAGATTACAAAAACCTATATCTATCATCCATATTGCACTTGTATCACCCTCTCTTCGCCGAACTAGTGCACCTATACACTTTACCATTGTATTGGGTGTGTTGGGGACACAAGAGACTCTTTGTTATTTGGTTGCAGGATTGTTTGAGAGAGACCATCTTCATCCTATGCCTCCCACGGATTGATAAACCTTAGGCCATCCACTTGAGGGAAATTTGCTACTGTCCTACAAACCTCTGCACTTGGAGGCCCAACAACGTCTACAAGAAGAAGGTTGTGTAGTAGACATTAGGGATCTCCGATCACATAGGTTGGGTTACCCCCATGGCAACTTACGTGGGCCTCATACCCATCTCCCTCGATGCATTTTCTATCACAATCCGTGATAGCCCTTTTGTAAAAGGGTCTGCCAGATTCTTAGCCGTCTGGATATAATCCAACGCTATCACTCTGGAGTTTCTTGATTTTCTGACATATTTCAATCTTCTTCTTATGTGCTTTGTGGATTTCATGTTGTCCTTTGAACTCTTACCCTTGGCAATCACCGTTTGATTGTCACAGTTCACAAGAACAGTCGTCACTGGTTTATCAATGACCGGCAAATCCATCAAAAGCTCTCGAAGCCATTCTGCTTTGACGCATGATGTGTCTAATGTTGTGAGTTCTGCTTCCATAGTCAATCTGGTTAAGATCGTCTGCTTGCAAGACTTCCAGGAAACAACACCACCACCAAGTGTGAAGACATGTCCAGTTGTGGCTTTCATCTCATCAGCATCAGATATCCAATTCGAATCACTATACCCCTCAAGTACCGTCGGGTACCCAGAATAGTGAATTCCATAGTTCGCAGTACCTTGTAAGTAATACATCACTCGCTCAACAGCATGCCAATGTACATCTCCCGGATTGGAAACAAACCGGCTCAGTTTGCACACAGCAAATGAGATGTCAGGACGAGTAGCACATGCTAGGTACATTAGTGAACCAACCACTTGAGAATATCTCAATTGATCAATAGCCGTGCCTTCGAACTTGCGAATCCGCATGCTAGGATCATATGGTGTTACAGAAGGTTTGCAGTCCGAATATCCAAAATGGCTCAAAATCTTCTCAACATAGTGGGATTGCAAAAGTGTAATTCCACCCTCAGAATTTCTCAGTAGCTTGATGTTCAAGATAACATCAGCCACTCCCAGGTCTTTCATCTCAAAGTTATGAGATATAAAATCCTTAACCTCCTCAATGACTTTGAGGTGGGTCCCAAATATCAGTATGTCAACGACATAAAGACACAGTGTAACTCCTTCGCCCCCACCATAGCGATAGTATACGCATTTGTCAGCTTCGTTAACAACAAAGCCATCAGATGTCTGAGTAGTGTTGAACTTCTCATGCCATTGCTTACGCGCTTGTTTCAGGCCATACAAGGATTTCACTAGCTTGCACACCTTTCTTTCCTGACCATTTACTACAAAGTCATCTGGCTATTACATGTAAATTTTCTCGTCTAGCTCTCCGTTAAGGAAAGCCATCTTAGCGTCCATCTGGTGGACGAGAAGACCATGTGAGGCAGCCAAAGCGAGTACCACTCGAATGGTTGTCAGTCTAGCCACATGTGAATAAGTGTCGAAGAAATCCTCTTCTTCTTTCTAGGTATAACCCTTGGCCACAAGCCTAGCCTTGTACTTCTCAACAGTACCATCGGGCCTAAACTTTTTCTTGAACACCCACTTACATCCCAATGGTTGACAACCATAGGGACGATCAATAATTTCCCATGTCCCGTTAGCCAAGATGGAATCGATCTCTCTACGGACCGCATCCTTCCAGTAGTCAGCACCCGGAGATGCATAAGCTTCTGAAATGGAACTGGGAGTGTCATCATCCACGAGGTACATGAGGAAATCATCACCAAAAGACTTTGCAGTCCTCTGTCTCTTGCTCCTAAGAGGAGCTTCCTCGTCATACTCCGTGGAACTCTCATCACTTTTATGTTCATACTATTCCATTGGAATGGCAGGTTCAGGAGTCTCATTAGATTCCAGTCTAGAAGTGCTTTGCATATCTCTCATGGGGAAAATATCCTCAAAGAATGTAGCATCCCTAGACTCCATGATCGTACCGACCTTCACGTCGTGTACATCAGATTTCACCACTAGAAATCTATAGCCAACGATATACTTGGCATAGCCAAGAAAAACGCAGTCCACAGTCTTTGCTCCCAACTTGCGCTTTTTGATTATCGGCACGTTGACTTTTGCCAAACAGCCCCAAGTGCGCAAGTAAGAGAGTGTAGTTCTTTTCTTTTCCCATTGCTCATAGGGAGTAGTCTCATTATCCTTTGTGGGAACTTTATTCATGACATGACATGATGTTAATACAGCCTCCCCCCACCATACCTTGGATAAACCCGATGTATCTAACATGGTGTTAACCAAATCAGTTAGAGTACGGTTTTTCCATTCGGCAACCCCATTTGACTGGGGTGAGTAGGCAGGCATCCTCTCATGAATAATACCATGTTCCTTACAGAATAAATCAAACTCGTTAGAAAAGTACTCTCCACCACGATCAGACCAGACTCGTTTTATTTTCTTCTCAAGTTGGTTCTCAACTTCAGGCTTATAGACTTTAAAGTAGTGTAGAGCCTCATCCTTAGTATTTAACAAATACACATAGCAGAACCTAGTCGAATCATCAATTAGAGTCATGAAGTATTTCTTTCCACCTTTAGTCAACACACCATTCATCTCACAGAGATCTGAATGTATGAGCTCTAATGGTGCCAGGTGTCTCTCCTTTGCAAGCTTGTGAGGCTTACGAGGTTGCTTAGCTTGCACAAACGCATGGCACTTAGAGCCTTTGGCTAAAGTGAAACTCGGGATTGAGTCCATCGTAGCTAGCCGCGTCATACAACCGAAATTTATGTGACAAAGACGTGAATGCCAAACCTCAGATTCGTTCACATTAGAATGAATTTGGTTCACGACTTTATTACAGAAATACTCCAGGGAAAGGCGGAACAAACCACCACAATCATATCCTTTTCCAGCAAATAGTCCATACCGGGATACGACTACTTTGTTAGACTCAAATACTAACTCAAACCCTTCTTTACATAGAAGGGAGCCACTAACGAGATTCTTCTTTATGGCGGGGACATGCTGCACGTTCTTCAGTTGCATGATCTTTCCTGAAGTAAACTTCAGATCTACCATGCCAACACCATGAACAGAAGCATGCGAACCATTCCCCATCAGGACGGAACAACCTCGTGCGACCTGGTAAGAAGAAAACAAAGACACATCAGCACACACATGAATATTGGCCCCAGTGTCAACCCACCAATCGATGGACTGACAAACTGAAAGTATGGTTAACAGATTACCATACCCAGATGTCGCATCATTGTTGCTCAGAGTGACATTCACAGACTTGGAGTCATGTGCTGACTTCATGTACTTGTTTGGGCACTTGTTTGCCCAATGTTCCCTTGAACCACAAGTAATGCACCCATCTCTCTTTTTGTCTTTCTTCTTACCCTTCTTCTTAAAGGTAGTATTCTACTGGACAGATTTCTTTCCCTTGAACTTGTGGAAGTTCTTCTGCACCACATTGGCGCTAGAAGAACCCTCTGCCCCTTTCACGTGTGAGTCCTTTGCTCTCGAGTTCTGATCAACACTGAGATGACCGATGACATCCTCGACAGAGAATTCACGTCTCAAGTGCTTGAGAGAAGTAGCAAAGTTCCTCCAACTAGGAGGGAGTTTTGCAATAATGCAACCCGCGACGAACTTGTCCGGTAACTCACACTTCAGGAGCTCCAGCTCCTTGGCAATGCACTGTATCTCATGAGCCTGGTCCAATACAGGATGGTTATCAACCATCCTGTAATCATGGAACTGCTCCATGGCATACAGCTCACTGCCAGCATCGGTTGCGCCGAATTTGACTTCGAGCGCATCCCACAAGTTTTTGGCAACCCACATATGAATATATGCGTCAACCAACTTCTCTCTAATCACACCCAGAACTGCTCCCAGAAAGATTGTGGTTGCTTCCCTAAACGCCTTCTCCTGTTCAGGAGCAACCGTTTCTGTGGGAGGCACACCACCAACCCAGAACACGTTCATCGCTGTGAGCCACAAGGTGGTCCTAGTCTGCCAACGCTTAAAATGCATCCTGGTAAACTTTTCCGGTTTCAGAGTAGCGGCAAAGCCTTGAATCGAAAAGTGCCTAAAATAAGGTTTTTGGATTGTTGGAAATATTAACACTTTTCCAATTAGACTAATCCACGAGTAAACAGTAAGCATGGCATAAAAGGTATGCATCTCATAGCGATACCTAAGCATACTAGCACGTACAGAACATAGAAGCGAACCATCTATGAGCAGCACATATACGGCTAGTACAAGTATGAGTAAACGAGGGATGAACAGATTGTACCCTCCGGTTGGCCAGGCCAACGCGGCGGTGGCAGCCTCGGCGTTGTCCGTGGCCTTCTTCTTGGTGGTGGCATCGCCAGCCATGATGTCGATACCCGTGAAAGGAGTCTACGAATCCTGGGAACGCAAGTCAGCCCACAGTCCAATGTCTCGGACAGTGGCCCACCTGTGAGCGACTCATTAATTAATCCCTGATTAATTAATTCGTTCCTGAGCGGCAAAAATAGGCGAGGCGTGGCAAGGCGGGCGGCGGAGGAGGAGCACGCATGTACCACTCCTCTTCCCAAGCTCCCAATGGCAAGTGGTAGAGCAGCCCTTATAAAGGGGTCTCAACTCTCCTCAACTAGCAAGATGAGACTAAACTTCCCATCACCTGCCATATCATACATCGGCCTCAAGATTGACCAGGAATCATTGTTCATATGGGCCTAAAGCCTATCTATGATTCAACAATTTTATGTATAGGATAGAATTTTTTTATTGAGTCTAGGCTAAAGTTTTTTCTTCATTTGAAATTTGAAGGATTGGTTCATGTCCTACTTAGAAACGATCCATTCCTACAAACCAAAAAGCTTCAAAGATTTTTTTCTTTGAATAACCTATCCTACAAAATTCTTACAAATCAAAACCAAAGGAAACCTTGCTTTTCTCCTTCCGGCCCCTCAGATCTGTTCCCTCGTTTTGTGTCTCGTTGATTGATTGATTGATCCGTCGTCTTTGTTCGTCCACCAAGCACTAGTTGAATCACTTCTAGGTGAGGTTTCATTTTATTTGTTTTGATTTGATACCTGGCTTCTTGATCTCGGGTTCCTTCTTGTGAAATTCGACCTGGTTTCCCTTGGTTGTGCGACGCCTCACTTGTTAGATTCCTATATAATTCTGTGAATCACGAACTAGCTTGTGGTTGGATAGTTAGGTGGACAGTGATATCCCCAGCCCACCAGGGTTCAAGTCCAGGTGCTCGCATTTATCCTGGATTTATTTTAGGATTTCCGATGATGCACCCTCGATCGGTGACTTTGTAAAATCTCAAGATAATATGCCAAATTTGTCTCTCGAAAGTGCTCATAGGATAGGGTGTGCTTGTGTGTTTTCACAGGGGTTGTTGGGTATCGTGATTATTAGGAAAGCTAGGATAGCGTAGGATATTATTCTACCTTGCCTTGTACTCCAAGATAATTATGTACTCCTATATATATGCCCACAAGCCTCAAGCAATACAACAACGATTCCACCATCTCCCTCTCTCCCTTCTAACATGGTATCAGCCTTACCTTGATCCTAAACCCTAGCCGCTTCCGCACCCGCGCCGCCCCCGCGGCGGTCGGCCTTCATGACCTCCGCCAGGGGCCGCGCCGCCAGTACCTAGGGTTCGTACGCCGGACGTGTTAATCGGCTGCCCTAGAGAGTCTTTTTCCCTGATCCTTTGATCCGGGTTCTCTCTCTCCCGCCGGTCACTTGATCGGAGCCTACTTTTTGGTCTTCCGATCTAAGATCGGGTTGAGTGTCCCGCCACCATCCGTGGTCATCAACGCGCATCTACTCTGCAAACGTCTTCATCTTCGTCAACCGGTTAGTGCTCGTGCGGCGGCCTCTCACGTACGCTTGCACTGGCCCAAGGGTACCTGGCGCGGCTGGTTCGCGTGCCGCATGCGTGCGTTGGCTGCAGCACACTGGCGTCCGGCGTAGCAGTAGCCCGACGCGGTGCATGGTCGCTCGTGCATGTCGCATGGCACCGTGCTGGCCATTGGCACTTGATGCTGATGGGCAATAAGCCACGGCCGTGGCCAGCAAGCGTGCGTGCGCGAGCTGGGCACGAGGCATGCGGTCGAGCCGCACCAGGACCATGGTGTGCGTGAGTGCGTGTGTCTGTTGGCGAAGAACCAGGGGGTGAGCACGTCGCTAGCACCAGTAGTGGCTGCATCGTTCGCGTCCGAGCGCGGCGGGTACGTGAGCCAGGGGGTGCGGGGCGTGGGTAGTGGATGAGTAGGCGCGGCGTATGAGCGCGCGTATAAGTCTCCCTGAACCCCTGTGTATCGCTGTGTGGAAAACGAGTTCGAGCTCGTGTAGAAAACTGAAAACGCCGTTGTTGCGGTAGGGTGTTTGTGCGCCCGCAAATTCTCTGTGTTCACCTATTCCTCCTTCTTCCTTGTCTCCGGCGATCATCGGTGACCCACAGTTCCGTTTTTGCGCCGACAATTGGCATCAGAGCTAGGTGTGGGAGAGAGATCGCCGGCCATGTCGCTCGTTCCGTACTCTGGCGGGGCGGGGAGTTCACTGCCGATGCAGATGCCACAACTCACTGGTGACAACTACACCACGTGGGCCATCAAGGTCGAGGCGAACCTGGACGCGGCCGGGCTCTGGGAGGCGATGGTGCCAGCGGAGGACTCGGCGTCGGCGGTGGTGGCGAAGAAGGACAAGCCCGCCCGCGCGTACCTGCTCGGGGCACTCTCCGAGGACCTGCTCTTGCAGGTGTCGGGGAAGAAGACGACGGCGGAGGTCTGGGAGAGCCTCAAGGCGAGGTTCGTCGGGGCGGACCGAGTCCGGGCGGTGCGGCTGGGCACTCTCCGAGGGGAGTTTGAGATGATGCGCATGGCGGAGGGCGACACGCTGGATGGGTTCGCCGGCAAGCTCGGCGGCATGGTGGCGCGCTACGCGGGACTCGGGTCGACGTTGGACGACGCCGCGATGGTGAAGAAGCTCCTCGATTCTGTGCCGGATCGCTTGTACGCGGCGGTGGCCGGAATCGAGCAGTTTTGCGACGTCTCCACCATGCAGTTCGAGGACGCGCTCGGTCGCCTTAAGGCCTTCGACGAGCGGCTGCGACGACGTGGACAGGCGGGCAGCGAGCGAGCGGACGGCGCGCTCATGTACACGGCGGCACAATGGGCGGGCGGCAGCGCAAGCAGGGTGGTGGCGGCTTCAACGACCACGACGATGACGGCACGGCGAGCATGGTGTCTGGTGGTGGCGAGAAGAGGCGGGGTTGCTGCTACAACTGCGGGCAGCGCGGCCACTTCAAGCGGAACTGCACAAGGCCGAGGAAGGCGGCGGCGGAGCGGGCTCTTCTGGCGGACATCGACGTCGAGGGGCCGGCACTCCTCTGAGCCGCGGCTTAGGGGGTGAATGATGGGCAATAAGCCACGGCCGTGGCCAGCGAGCGTGCGTGCGCGAGCTGGGCACGAGGCATGCGGTCTGAGCCGCACCAGGACCGTGGTGTGCGTGAGTGCGTGTGTCTGTTGGCGAAGAACCAGGGGGTGAGCACGTCGCTAGCACCGGTAGTGGCCGCGTCGTTCGCGTCCGAGCGCGGCGGGTGACGAGGATACGTACCTAGGGTAGGGTAACTTATCATACCTGAGGTACCCAATCAAGGACATGACTCCTACAATGAAAGACATTCTGAGAAGTATCGACAGGTCAGTCGACCTGGTCAGTCCAGTCGACGGACACAAGCGTACTCGACCAGAAGCACAAGCAGTCGACCATGAAGGCAACCACTCGACCATAAGAAGACCTAAAGGCGCTGCCTACAAACGGTCACCTCATAAGTAGCTTTTATGGCCTTCATGGTCCTTTATTACAGGCGTTACCAGTAACCCCCTCTCTTTATGTACATTAAACTCCTTGTGACGTGGGCTGGCTGGGGTCCTGGCGAACTCTATATAAGCCACCCCCTCCACTAGGACAAGGGTTCGCAACTTTGTAACACACACACATATAATCCAGTCGACTGCCTCCGGGCTCCGAGACGTAGGGCTGTTACTTCCTCAGAGAAGGGCCCGAACTCGTAAAACTCCTTGCGCATACAACTACTCCATAGCTAGGATCTTGCCTCTCCATACTTACCCCCCATTCTCACTGTCAGACTTAGAACCACGACAGTTGGCGCCCACCGTGGGGCAGGTGTTCTAGCGATTTGTTGGAGGAGTTGGGATTCTTTCAACCCACATCATGTTTTCGAGCAGAGTCATGGTCGAGAGCCGTGAGATCCGTCTCGGCGCTCTCTCCTTCGTCGTTGACAACTCTGCTTGGCTGCAGGAGGCTCCACTCGACGTGGACGCGCTTCCCGCCCGCGGGGCCACGCATTTTCGCGCATGCGTCCGCGGCGTCCTCCAGCGGCAACCGTCGACCCAGTACGGGTCGGCATTCGTTGCGCCATCATCGTCATCATCGTCATCAGCTTCCCACCGGCGCAAGCGCACCGGTCGGTCGAGACTCCAGCGGTGGGTGAAGCACGCACTGGCCCGCCAGTCAGCCACCCCCCAAGTCGCGGCAATCGAGCCCGACGAGTCACTCTACGGCCTGTTCGACTGGCTCCGTAGAGACTGCGTCCGAGTGCGACAGCAGTGACCCAGCGGCGGAAGTACTAATGGTCGACGGACCACGTAGCCCCCCCGGATTCCCCCATACCGAAGAGGTTGCCGCAGGGGGAATTCCGGCGCGGGGTCACGAAGAGTACAGGCCCGAGCCCCTTACCTCAGTGCAGAGGGAGGAACTCCGTCGCCGGAACGTGGACGCCCTTCACACTCCTATCGTTGGAGAAACCCCTGAGGCGCGAGCCCTGGAGGAGGCGCGCTTGGCCAATTTGGCTGAACGTACTCGATTGGAGAATCTCCAGAGAGCACTCGACGAGCGCGCACGACCGCCCGCTCCCGAGTCCAGTCGTCGCGTCTTCCAGCCGCCGACCCAGGTATACCGTACCCCGATTCAGAATTTGGCAGCTGCGGCTCGCATAGCGGAGTCGATCCAGCCTTCACAGTCAGAGGCAGGGAGAGGTCTGTTGCAGATCAGAGATTTGCTTCGTGCAGCGGGTGACCAGAATTCAGCCGTGTCTCAGTCGCGCAACAGGATTCACAGTCGATCCGTCACTGCGAATTCTATTCAGTCGGCTCATAGTCCGAGGTCGCCCTCGAGGCGTGAAGGACACAGAGGCCGGCACGAGGATCAGTACCAAGGGCATGAGCGATATGAGCACCGATTCGATCGCAACGATCAACGTCGAGTGCCTTCTCCTCCCCCAAGAGCCGGGTCGTACATTCCTCAACGGCAAGAAGACAGACGCCAGTTTAGTACTGGACGAAAGGTCCCAGTCGACCCCAGGGGACCAGGCTTTGATGCGAGATCCATCATCGTTCAAGGTCTGGTCGACCGAAATAGAGCTCACCGAGAAGACCATGACAGAGGCGCCCCGTCCGGTAGCAGAGTTCGCATCTCAGGTCCCGAGTGTTTCAGCAGAGCAATCAGAGCTGCAGTGATTCCTCCCAACTTCAGGTTGGCGGCTGGAGTCAGCAAGTTCACCGGAGAGTCCAAGCCGGACACATGGCTCGAGGATTACCGAGTGGCTGTTCAGATCGGATGCGGCAATGACGAGGTGGCCATGAAGCATTTGCCCCTCATGTTGGAAGGATCAGCCAGAGCGTGGTTGAATCAGTTGGCCCCCAGCAGTATTTATACTTGGGAAGATCTAGCCTAGGTGTTTGTCAGGACGTTCGAAGGGACTTGCAAGCGACCGGCGGGGTTGACAGAGTTGCAGTCATGTGTTCAGAAGTCGAGTGAAACCTTGAGGGATTATATCCAGAGGTGGATCACTCTGAATCACACGGTCGAGAACGTATCCGATCATCAGGCAGTTTGCGCCTTCAAGGAAGGTGTCAGAAACAGGGAATTAACTTTGAAGTTCGGTCGAACCGGAGATATGACCCTGAGTCGAATGATGGAAATCGCCACCAAGTACGCGAACGGAGAAGAAGAAGATAGACTCCGGAGTGGCAAGTATAAGGCAGCCGCTAATGAGGCCGGCGGAGGACACTCCAGTCGGAAGCAGAAGCGCAAGGCCGAGCCAGTCGCCCCCGGGGAAACCTTAGCTGTGACCCCAGGAAAGTTTAAGGGGAAACCCAAGGGTCCTTGGAACCCCAAGAAAGTGAAAGACCAGCACGGGAACGATGTGATGGACTTACCATGCCACATTCACACGAAGAAAGATGAAGAGGGAAATCTCATTTACCCTAAGCATACCACTCGACAATGTCGACTCCTGATGCAACAGTTCCAAGGGAAGCAAGCCAAGGACAAAGGGAAAGAGTCAGACAAAGTTGAAGACAGAGAAGACAGCGGTGAAGAATACCCCCAAATCAATTCCACTCTGATGATTTTCGCTGATGTCGAAAGTAAGAGTCGACTGAAGGTCATCAATCGCGAAGTAAACATGGTCGCTCCGGTGACACCCCATTACCTGAAGTGGTCCCAAACCGCCATCACCTTTGACCAGTCCGATCATCCGACTCATATTGCCACCCCAGGGAGGCAAGCGTTGGTGGTCGACCCAATTGTTGAAGGCACTCGACTGACCAAGGTTCTGATGGACGGCGGCAGTGGGCTAAACTTGTTGTATGCAGAGACGTTGAAGGGGATGGGCATTCCGATGTCCCGGATCAGCCCCAGCAACATGAGCTTCCACGGAGTCATTCCTGGGAAGAAAGCTGAGTCACTCGGTCAAATCACTCTCGACGTCGTCTTTGGTGACTCGAAGAATTTCCGGAAAGAAAAATTAACCTTTGAGGTCGTGGATTTTCAGAGTGCGTACCACGCCATTCTTGGGATGCCAGCCTATGCTCGCTTCATGGCTCGACCATGCTACGTATACCTCGAGATGAAGATGCCTGGCCCCAAAGGTGTAATCACCATCGTTGGCAATCGGAAGAAGGCAGAGGAGTGCTTTCAGAAAGGCGCCAAAATTGCTGACGCTCAGATGGCCAAGATAGAGATACAAGAGTACCAAAAGACTGCGGATCCGAGTGAGTTGTTACGAGCCAAGAAGCCCGCCACGGAGTCAGCATTTCAGTCGACCGGTGAGACCAAGCAAGTCCACATCCACCCGACCGATCCAAATGCGGCTCCAACCAACATCTCCACTACACTCGACTCCAAATAGGAAGAAGCGCTCGTCCAGTTCCTCCGTGAGAACTGGGACATTTTTGCATGGAAGCCTGCTGACATGCCAGGTGTGCCCAGGGGACTGGCCGAGCACCGCCTCCGAGTCGACCCAAAGGCCAAACCGGTCAAGGAGCATCTCCGACGGTCCGCCGTTCAGAAGAGAAAGGCCATTGGCGAAGAAGTGGCCCGACTCCTAGCAGCAGAATTCATTCGCGAGATCTACCACTCCGAGTGGCTCGCTAATGTTGTGATGGTCCCTAAGAAGGACAGATCGTTGCGCATGTGCATCGATTTCAAGCATATCAATCGGGCCTGCCCGAAAGATCATTTTCCTCTTCCTCGCATCGACCAAATAGTCGACTCGACTGCAGGATGCGAGAGGTTATCTTTTTTAGATGCTTACTCTGGATACCATCAGATCCGTCTGTATGGACCCGATGAAATAAAAACAGCCTTCATCACCCCTTTTGGGTGTTTCTGCTATGTTACCATGCCTTTCGGTCTCAAGAACGCCGGAGCTACATTCATGAGAATGATTCAGAAGTGCTTAATCACTCAAATCAGTCGGAATGTAGAAGCATATATGGATGACATAGTGGTCAAGTCACGGAAAGGTTCCGACCTGCTGACTGACCTAGCTGAAACTTTTGCCAATCTCAGGAGTTATGATATCAAGCTCAATCCGTCGAAGTGCACATTTGGAGTCCCTGGAGGAAAGTTACTCGGTTTCCTTGTCTCCGAACGAGGAATCGACGCTAACCCTGAAAAAGTTGGCACCATACTCCGGATGAAACGCCCCGTGCGTGTGCACGACGTCCAGAAACTTACTGGATGCTTGGCCGCCCTAAGTCGATTCATCTCCAGGCTCGGTGAAAAGGCGCTGCCCCTTTACCGACTGATGAAGAAGTCAGACACGTTCGAATGGACTCCAGAAGCTGACGCAGCATTCGCAGAACTAAAAGCTCTGCTCTCCACCCAGCCGGTGCTTGCTGCTCCTGTCAGCAAAGAACCATTGCTGCTTTACATAGCAGCCACGGGACAAGTCGTTAGTACCGTTCTTACGGTCGAGCGGGAAGAGGAAGGAAAGACCTTCAAAGTTCAACGCCCAGTGTATTATCTCTCTAAAGTTCTGACCCCGTCGAAGCAAAGATATCCCCACTATCAGAAGCTCGTTTACGGGATTTACATGACCACGAAGAAGGTTGCTCATTATTTCTCCGATCACTCTATCACAGTCGTCAGCGACGCTCCATTATCAGAGATTCTTCATAACAGAGATGCAACCGGTCGAGTGGCGAAATGGGCAATTGAACTTCTTCCTCTTGATATCAAGTTCGAGGCAAAGAAAGCTATTAAGTCTCAGGCAATAGCTGATTTCCTCGCCGAGTGGACCGAGCAGGAGCTTCCGACTCAAGTTCACTCGGAGCACTGGACTATGTTTTTCGATGGCTCCAAGATGCTGAACGGATCCGGTGCGGGGGTTGTACTGGTTTCCCCCCGAGGAGATAAGCTCAAGTATGTCCTCCAGATTCACTTTGATTCCTCCAACAATGAGGCAGAGTATGAAGCGCTTCTATACGGATTACGTATGGCCATTTCGCTAGGCGTCCGTCGCCTCATGGTCTACGGCGACTCAGATCTGGTTGTTAATCAAGTGATGAAGGAGTGGGACGTCCGAAGCCCATCCATGACGGGATATTGCAGCGCAGTGAGAAAGCTAGAGAAACGATTCGAGGGGTTGGAGCTCCATCATATACCCCGACTAAAAAATCAAGCTGCAGATGATTTGGCGAAGATAGGGTCCAAAAGGGAGGCCATCCCTAAAGATGTGTGTTTAGAGCACATTCATACACCATCAGTGCAAGAAGATCCTTTCACAGAAGAGCCTCCACAACCAAAAAGCGCCTCTGACTCGACCGAAGTGGAGATACCAGCTGTGGTCGACCTGATTATGGAAGTTATGACCACCACTCCCGATTGGACAGTGCCGTACATTGCATATATCATAAGAAAAGAGCTCCCAGAAGATGAAGAAGAGGCTCGGCAGATCGTCCGTCGATCCAAAGCCTTTACAGTAATCAAAGGGCAGCTATACAGAGAAAGCGTGACTGGAGTTGGTCAGAAGTGCATCACGCCTGAAGAAGGACAGATAATTCTCGAGGACATCCACTCGGGGACCTGCGGCCATCACGCGTCCTCTCGGACCATCGTGGCTAAAGCATACCGAGCGGGTTTCTACCGGCCAAAGGCGAACGAAATGGCAAAGGATATAGTCGACAAGTGCGAGGGGTGCCAGTTTTATTCCAACATGTCTCACAAGCCCGCCTCCGCCTTGAAGACCATTCCACTCGTCTGGCCTTTCGCTGTCTGGGGTCTAGATATGATCGGACCACTGAGAACTGGTAGGAGTGGCTTCACCCACTTGTTGGTCGCAGTCGACAAGTTCACGAAGTGGATAGAAGCCAAACCCATAAAGGACCTCGACGCAAGCACTGCCATCAGTTTTATCAGGGGATTGATATTCAGATATGGAGTTCCGCACAGCATCATCACAGATAACGGATCAAACTTTGATAATGACAGATTCAAAGCCTTCTGCGCCTCTCAGGGCACTCGAGTCGACTACGCTTCAGTTGCTCATCCTCAGTCGAATGGACAGGCCGAACGCGCGAATGGCCTCATCCTCAAAGGACTAAAACCCCGACTGATGCGTGATCTCAAACACGCAGCAGGCGCCTGGGTCGACGAACTTCCGTCAGTTCTATGGGGGTTGAGGACCACCCCTAACCGGTCGACTGGAAGAACGCCATTCTTTCTGGTCTATGGAGCCGAAGCGGTTTTGCCAAGCGACTTGCTCCACAACGCGCCTCGAGTCGAGTTATATTCCGAAGCAGAAGCAGAACAGGCCCGCCAAGATGCAGTCGACCTCTTAGAGGAGGAAAGAGAGATGGCTCTAATCCGCTCGACCATCTACCAGCAAGAGTTGCGTCGGTTTTACGCCAGAAATGTGAAGGGTCGAACCTTTCAGGAAGGAGATTTGGTCCTCCGCGTGGATCAGCAAAAACCTCACAAACTTGCCCCGACCTGGGAAGGCCCCTTCATCATCACCAAAGTCCTGCACAACGGAGCGTATCACCTCTACAACATCGATCGACGGATCGACGAGCCTCGAGCATGGAACGCGGACCTGCTCCGTCCTTTTCACACTTGAAAACTCACTCGACTGAGATGTAATAAAAGTACCCCTGTAGTTCTTTTGTTTCAAGCAAGAATTTCTTTTTCTGTTTGTCTAAATTTCCCCCAGTGGGTGACTTAGTTGCGAATCCGCTTCGCCTAAGTTTTCCGAAAATCCTACTACCGAGTGGAGAGCCAGCCTCCCACTCGGGGGCTTAGCTGCGAATCCGTTTCGCCTAAGTTTGAAAAAATCCTACCGAGTGGAGAGCAAACCTCCCACTCGGAGGCTTAGCTGCAGTCCAAGTACTCGCCTAAGTTTGAAAAAATCCTACCGAGTGGAGAGCAAACCTCCCACTCGGAGGCTTAGCTGCAGTCCAAGTACTCGCCTAAGTTTGAAAAAATCCTACCGAGTGGAGAGCAAACCTCCCACTCGGAGGCTTAGCTGCAGTCCAAGTACTCGCCTAAGTTTGAAAAAATCCTACCGAGTGGAGAGCAAACCTCCCACTCGGGGGCTTAGCTGCAGTCCAAGTACTCGCCTAAGTTTGAAAAAATCCTACCGAGTGGAGAGCAAACCTCCCACTCGGAGGCTTAGCTGCAGTCCAAGTACTCGCCTAAGTTTGAAAAAATCCTACCGAGTGGAGAGCAAACCTCCCACTCGGGGGCTTAGCTGCAGTCCAAGTACTCGCCTAAGTTTGAAAAAATCCTACCGAGTGGAGAGCAAACCTCCCACTCGGAGGCTTAGCTGCAGTCCAAGTACTCGCCTAAGTTTGAAAAAATCCTACCGAGTGGAGAGCAAACCTCCCACTCGGGGGCTTAGCTACAGTCCAAGTACTCGCCTAAGTTTGAAAAAATCCTACCAAGTGGAGAGCAAACCTCCCACTCGGGGGCTTAGCTGCAGTCCAAGTACTCGCCTAAGTTTGAAAAAATCCTACCGAGTGGAGAGCAAACCTCCCGCTCGGGGGCTTAGCTGCAGTCCAAGTACTCGCCTAAGTTTGAAAAAATCCTACCGAGTGGAGAGCAAACCTCCCACTCGGGGGCTTAGCTGCAGTCCAAGTACTCGCCTAAGTTTGAAAAAATCCTACCGAGTGGAGAGCAAACCTCCCACTCGGGGGCTTAGCTGCAGTCCAAGTACTCGCCTAAGTTTGAAAAAATCCTACCGAGTGGGAGCAAACCTCCCACCCGGGGGCTTAGCTGCAGTCCAAGTACTCGCCTAAGTAATTGAAATTCTACCGAGTGGAGAGCAAACCTCCCACTCGGGGGCTTAGCTGCAGTCCAATGCTCGCCTAAGCCAGGTTGACAGACACCATCGCGGCGATAAGCATCGTGCAAACCAGACAGCCTCTGAGGGAACAACGAATAGTAGATCGGCGGATCAAGTCACGAAGACATTCAACGTCGAGCCAAGTTCGGACAAAACCAAAAGATCCTAGATCGCAAATAAAAGTACTCGAGCTATAAGCTCGACGGAGTTTATCGGTTACATAAACCACTCGGCATTCCGAGGCAAATTTAAGGCAAAGAATATCAGTTTTTTACTCCTCCGGCGGAGGACTGGATGGTGCAACAAATTCGTCCAAATCGATCCCATCAGTAATCCGAGTGGCAGCAGCGATAAAGGTCTCCATGAAGTCCTGAAAGTTATGCTTCCTGGTGTTAGCAACCTGGAGAGCGGCCAGCTTCTCCTCGCGCGCCTCCTTGCAGTGGACGCGAACCAGTGATAGAGCCACGTCAGCACCGCACCTGGCAGAAGACTTCTTCCATTCTTGCACTCGACCTGGAACCTCACTTAGTCGAGTGACCAGGGATTCAAGGTCGTTCTGAAGCGTCTCCTTGGGCCAGAGTGCGGAGTCGATCCGTGACACTGCAGCTTTCAGTCGAGCCAGGTAGTCCACCACACCAGCGACACGGGATTCCAACCGGAAGACATTCATGGCCACTTCGTCCTTCACAGGAGAGTTGATAGGGTCCAAGCGGGTCTCCACTCGACTGGTCTCTTCCTCAAAGTTCCGGCAGAATTCTGAAAGAAGTTTCGACAGGTCAAAACTGTAACCAAATGGTGAGTCGACAACAACAAGATTAAACGCACAAAGAGGGTTACCTTCAAGCATGAGGTATAGCTTCTTGGCAAGACCCCCAAGATAATCCCCCAAGTCCTTGTGCTTCCCCGCCAGCTGGCCGAGCTTGTCGTTCAGAGTACTCTTGTCAGTCTTCAGTCGACTCGCTTCCTTGTTGGCCGAGTCAAGAGCAGACCTCAGCCTAGCGTTCTCGCTCTCAAGTTGGTCGACTGAAGCGAGTTTCTCTTCAGCAAGCTTCAGCTTCTCCGCAGCCGCCTTCTGTGCCTCCGCAAGGTCAAGATCTTTCTTCTTCAGGGCCTTTTCCAGTTCGTCTGCGAAACAACAATAAGCACAGAGTTGAGAACAGGCAGGAGGACAGAGACAGCCGTCGAGTCCTCACCAGCCATACCTTTTGCCTCATCCTTCGCCTTCTGCATGTTTTCCTGAGCAAACTGTAAATCAAGATTAAGCTGGATTTGCTTATTCTTCAGATCGGCGAGCTGAGCAACAAGCTCACAAGACTTCTGCAAAGAGTCAATCGACAAAGAGGATCAAGGATAAGTTACTCCCGAGTGACTGAAAGAAAGAGCACAACACTTCTAAGACTACAGCCGAATCAAAACATTCGACAGTAGCCTCGGGGACTACACCCAGTGGGTGCACTCAGCGTGCCCCCACTGGTTTTCAAAAAAAAAAAAAAAAAAGGGCGACTGCCAGCAGTCGACCGGATACAGTATCATCTGACATGGCCTGACCAAAACGTTCTCAGAAAACCCTACCGAGTGGAGAAGTACAACTACAGAAAGGCAGTACAAAGACCACAGTCGACTGCCAGCAGTCGACCGTGGCCTCGGGGACTACACCCAGTGGGTGCACTCAGCGTGCCCCCACCAATGAGAAATTTCGGACCGACGGCACCCAGTGGGTGTACAACGCAAGTGAAGATCAACTAACCTGGACGTTCTGCTGCAACGCCGAGCTGATGTCATAGGCCGCTTGACTGGCATCCCTAGCCGCTTTGGTCTGCTCCATCATGAGCCCCGCCTGACGTATAGCCTCCTTGGCAGCACTCACTTGATCCTCCGGGGTCTGGTAGGCGGCGAAGAACGAGGGCGGGTCGACCAGTGGAGGGGCAGTCGACGACGAAGGCCGGGCAGTCGTCAGTGGCTCAGCAAAAGTCACAGTAGTCCGGGCGGTATTGTCACCCCCTTGAGCCACCGCCTCGGCAGTCGACGCGGTCTGAGGAACCTTGTCGACCGGGGCCCTCTGGCCTCTCCTCCCAAAAGGCCTGAGCGGCACTTCCGCCTCCTCCTCGTCATCCGGAAGGTCAATGATGTTGGTCGGAGCTACAAAAGTTCAGAAATGAATATCCAATCGACTCAGCAGTTAAACAGTCGGATCACGTCAAAGATTATACTTAAGTTGGAAGTGACGGCGTCCTCCATCGTCTCATCAGCATTCTGGATGGAAGTTTCGGAAGTAGCGGCGCTGCACGATTCCAAGCAAATAATTTGAAAGTGAATCGACTAAGAATCCGTTCTAGTCGACTCAAGAAAGGTGAAAACAGTCGCTTACCCAGAGATGACCGGGATGGCGACCCTGATCTTGGGCAAGGCCTTGGGTGGCTTGGTCGGGATGGCTTTAGGCTGCTTGGGCGCCTTCTCAGTTGGGGCCGGCGACGTGGTCCGAGGGCGCTTGGATGACTGGCCCGCCGGAGCACTCGACTGACCGCGCTCCACGGCGGGATCCTGAGCGTTCTTGGAGCGTCTCTCGCGTCGAGGAAGGTCGACCTCCACCTCTTCATCTTCGTCACCCGAGTCGTCGCCGGCCTCCCCCTCTACGTCATCGTCAGATTCCCACTCCTCGACTTCACCCTCGACTTCAACTTCATTCTCACTCCCTTCGCCTCCACTCCCTCCTCCTTCAGATACGTGCTCCTGGTTCCCATTCGGCATCGAGTACGTGTCGCTGATCTCCTGCGAAACAACAGGCAGAACGAGGATCAGTCGACTTATCGCGAGCCAGTTACTAGACGGAGTGAAAATTTCAGTCGGAAGAAGCAAAATGTACCTTGTCTGTCTCCATCATCCCATCAAGCGGAGCAATCCTCCTGGAACCCCTGGGGTTGTCCTTATTCCCGGTTATGCTGGTCAACCAGCTCTCCAGCACAGAAGCCTCGACCCCCTCCGGGTGGATCCGAGTGGAGTCGTCGGGCCCGGAATACAACCACATCGGGTGATCCCGAGCCTGGAGAGGTTGGATTCGTCGCTGGAGAAAGACTTCGAGCAAATCCATGCCGGTCACGCCTTCCCGAACCAACTCAACCACTCGACTGACTAGTACCTTCACCTGAGCCTTCTCCTCTGGAACCACTTTCAAAGAAGCGGGTTTCTGCACTCGGTCCAAGGTAAAAGGAGGAAGGCCGGTCGAGTGTCCAGGAGTCGGCTGGTCCTTGCAGTAGAACCAAGTCGACTGCCACCCACGCACAGAATCGGGAAGTGTCATGGGAGGAAAACAACTCTTACCCCTCGTCTGGATCCCGAGGCCCCCGCACATCTGGATCACCTGCGTCCTCTCCCCGTCCGGGTTAAGCTTTTTAACCGACTGGGATCAGCAAGTGAAGATATGCTTGAAGAGGCCCCAGTGGGGTCGACAACCTAAGAAACACTCACACAGAGACACGAACGCAGCAAGATAGACTATGGAGTTGGGCGTGAAGTGGTGGAGCTGCGCTCCGAAGAAGTTCAGGAAAGCCCTAAAGAAAGGACTCGGGGGCAGGGAAAACCCCCGGTCGACATGGGTGGCTATCAGGACGCGCTCACCCTCGCGAGGTCTCGGCTCCATCTCCTTCCCAGGAAGGCGAGCGGCCTTGTGGGGAGAGTCCCCCCTCCACCATGTCGTCGATATCCGCCTGAGTGAGGATGGAGGGCATCCAATCCCCCTGCAACCAGCCGGACGGCAGAGCGGCCCGCGAGGACGACCCGCCTCGGCCGGATTTCTTCCCTTTGCCCTTCGCCGCGGCCTTCTTCGCCCGTTCCGCCGCCGCCGTCTTGTCCGTCCCCATCGTCTTGAACGAGGTCTTGGCCGAGCGGCGGTGTCGAGGTTGCGGCGGAGAGCGAGGCGGAAGCTTACGGAGGAAGGGGGAGGAAGAACGAGGGCGCACAGTAAAAAATCGGAATCATCGCTTTATATAAGGCCACACCCGAGTGGCTGATCAGTGGGCCTGCGCCTCCCAGTCAGATCCCGCAACAGGCGCGCGCGCAGTACGTGGCGAAAAAGGTGGCGCGGAGATCGAGGCGCCCTTGCCTTATCCAGCCGATTCGCGCGATTTTCTCCGTCCGGTGCGCTTCTCAATTTTCAAATCCCGCAAGATCCGCGATCGACAGGACGGGTTGTCAGACAAAAAGATCCGTTTCCTTAAGTCTCCCAAGGGACTCGTCACGTAAACGCACTCGACAGTAATCCGAAACCACTCGACGGGCATCTGAATGGATCAAGGCAACTGAAGAATGAGGTCCCACCGTAACTTCCATTTATCCGAAGACAGATGCAACCAAAGCATGGAGGTTGAGTCGGAAGCGTAGGCTCGACCCCATTCTCACTCAACCCCTGACCCATTCGGGGGCTAATGACGAGGATACGTACCTAGGGTAGGGTAACTTATCATACCTGAGGTACCCAATCAAGGACATGACTCCTACAATGAAAGACATTCTGAGAAGTATCGACAGGTCAGTCGACCTGGTCAGTCCAGTCGACGGACACAAGCGTACTCGACCAGAAGCACAAGCAGTCGACCATGAAGGCAACCACTCGACCATAAGAAGACCTAAAGGCGCTGCCTACAAACGGTCACCTCATAAGTAGCTTTTATGGCCTTCATGGTCCTTTATTACAGGCGTTACCAGTAACCCCCTCTCTTTATGTACATTAAACTCCTTGTGACGTGGGCTGGCTGGGGTCCTGGCGAACTCTATATAAGCCACCCCCCTCCACTAGGACAAGGGTTCGCAACTTTGTAACACACACACATATAATCCAGTCGACTGCCTCCGGGCTCCGAGACGTAGGGCTGTTACTTCCTCAGAGAAGGGCCCGAACTCGTAAAACTCCTTGCGCATACAACTACTCCATAGCTAGGATCTTGCCTCTCCATACTTACCCCCCATTCTCACTGTCAGACTTAGAACCACGACAGCGGGTACGTGAGCCAGGGGGTACGGGGCGTGTGTAGTGGATGAGTAGGCGCGGCGTATGAGCGTGTGTATAAGTCTCCCTGAACCCCTGTGTATCGCTATGCGGAAAACGAGTTCGAGCTCGTGCAGAAAACTAAAAACGCCGTTGTTGTGGCAGGGTGTTTGTGCGCCTGCAAATTCTCTGTGTTCACCTATTCCTCCTTCCTTGTCTCCGGCGATCACTGGTGACCCACAGTTCCGTTTTTGCGCCAACAGATGCACCCGGCTGCACTTGATGATTGGTTCGTAACATGCCTGTGCATGGATTTTCCCTGCACACACGCGTGTGAACGGATCGACATGTCCGTACAACGTGTGTACGGTCTGATCAACCATATACGCGCAGCGCCGCAAGTTCTTATGAAGATCGTCCTCTAGTACATTGCACCCTTCATTGATCGAGCAACGGATTGCCGCTGCGTCGTCTCGTCGAACCGTAGCGCCGCCATCCCGTGAGTGTTTTCGTGGCTGCATTGATCCGCACCGCCGCTGCGTCGCTCCTTCGTGCCGTAGCGCCACGGCACGTGGTCCCCGCCGCCAGCCTGAGGTCGTTCCCGTGGTTGCGCCAACCCGCGCGTTGCCGCTGCGTCGCCCCTTCGGGTCGTAGTGCCGCGGCCTGCGGTCAACCGCCGTTCCAAGGCCGTCTGCTCCAGGCCGTCATCGAGGCTGCACCGACCCTCGCGCTGCCGCTGCGTCGCCCCGTCGGGGTATAGCAAGCATGGCACGCGGTCCCTACAACCACCCTGAGGTCTTCCCCGCCGTCGCCCCAACCCGCGCGCTGCCGCTGCGTCGCCCCTTCGGGTCGTCGCATCACGGC
The DNA here is from genome assembly GCA_032464435.1 of Aegilops umbellulata. Classification (NCBI taxonomy): domain Eukaryota; kingdom Viridiplantae; phylum Streptophyta; class Magnoliopsida; order Poales; family Poaceae; genus Aegilops; species Aegilops umbellulata. Next base: position 148,417,071 of record CP136058.1, on the reverse strand, counting down.
GCGCGGTCCACTCCGCCGTCCCCGCGCGTCGACTTCTACGTGCTATGCATCGCGCCGCCTCCCTAGCGCAGGAACGCCACTGTCCGCGCCGGTCCTCGTCAAGCTGTCGGGTTTTTCGTCGCCTACTTCGAGCACCGTCCCCGCGCTTCTGACCTAGCCGCCGCCGCCTCCGCTCTTCTTCCCGGTCCACGGCGACTACCTCGACACCGGCCACACCGCCTCGACATCGACCACGGCGTCCCTCACACGGCTACCTCAACAATGGCTACACCACCCTACGCTCTCAGCTACATCGACATCGGCACAAAGGGCTACCACTACAGTTACGACTTCTGCGATGCATCGACCGTTACGACTGGGGGGGGGTGTCTGTCGGCTTACCTTCGGATTCTTCTCCAGTCTCACCGGGCCACCGTTGTGATTGCGGGGGGATGTTGAGTATCGTGATTATTAGGAAAGCTAGGATAGCGTAGGATATTATTCTACCTTGCCTTGTACTTCAAGATGATCATGTATTTATATATATATATATATATATATATATATATATATATATATATATATATATATATATATATATATATATATATATATGCCCACGAGCCTCAAGCAATACAACAACGATTCCACCATCTCCCATTTTCCCTTCTAATAAGGATGAGTGTGCGCGCGTATATATAAGCGCTTGCTTCTGTACTATGTTAAAAAAATACATAGTTCTGTGAATCTGATTAGTTGCAGGAGATGGCGAAATTGGTCGGGCGACTGGTGTACCGCTGGTATCATGCTTCTCCTCCTCACTGTTTGACTTTGTCCTGCGTTAGGGATCAAGATTGGACAGAGTTTAATCAGTACTCCTTCTGTAAATTAATGTAAGAGCGTTTAGATCACTATTTTAGTATTTTAAATGCTTTTATATTAATTGACGGAGGGAGTAGCAACTTAGAAATATTGGGACTCTAATTTATAGTGTAATAATATACTCCTTTACTCTTTGGCTGTTCTAGGGGAGGAATGGCCGCGCATTTCTCTTCTCTCGCGCCATGAACGTCGCTACGGGGGCCAAGGAGGACAGGCAGCTCATGACCGGCTTCACACGGTGGCCGATATCCATTGCCGTGATTGCCGGGTCGTGCTTGGATGGAAATACGAGAGAGCATACGAAGAATCCTACAAATACAAGGAAGGCAAGTTCATATTTGAAAAGGCCAAGATCGTGCACGAGAATTGCTAGTGCTAGTAAACAAAAGGTTCAGCCATGTTTGTAATTTGTTCCGTCTGTGGAGAGACAAAATTATGTTCATTTGTGCGGGAACCATTTTCTCACCGATCATAAATGGACGGTTTAACAACGCGTGATCGTATTTCCCCGATTGTGCTTCAGCATCAAATTAAGTACTAACATAATTAAATGTGAGGTGAACACAGTCACCTCCCATTGGTCATTCCAAAAGCTCAGCTATTTTATTAGAACTTTTAGTGTCACCGTTTGTTAATCTAGCCTAGTCCCCAGGCCCAACCCCTGTGCTCCAATGGTACCTAAAGTCCAAGGTCCTTCTATTGGAAGATGTCTTTGTAGCATTGTGGCACTGGGAATCTGCATATGGCAAGTGGCAGTTACCATATTTCCCAGATCTGAGACTGAGAGCATGCATTGGATTGGACTGGGGCCTCGAGAAAAAAGTTACCAAAAAGCTGCTAGTACATATCATTGAGTTTTTTTTACAACTCACTCACCACCAGGCCAGGCCAGCCAAGTTGATGTGGATGTGTAGTGTTGAAGTAGATAGTATGCATGCTTGGCCTGTTGCTTTACTTTGGAATCAAGGCAGGAAGTACTTGAAATGGTAGGGTCAGGATCTTACTACAAAGTGACCCAAAAACTGTTGGCGACTTTGGGTGGCAGTGTCAGGATGTGGATCTTATTCTTATCCCTCACAGACAATACAGGTATCTGCAGGCGCTGGAGTGTTTAAAAAGAAAAGAAAAACAAATATGTGTTCTAAAAATGTCAAGACACGGCATAAAATTCAGCACATGTTTGTACTTTGATAATTCATGGTGGAAAGCTGCCAGATTGCAGATTGTTTCATCTAGACAGAAATAACATTCTTTCTTGACCAACCGGCTGAGATACTGCTTGCTTCAGGTATGTGAAAAGCAGCTGAACAACTTAACTACCTTAATAAGAAAATTTGACTATTTTGACCTGTGCACGAAATCAATTCACAAAATGAACTGCTCTTGAAACAATTTCACAGCCCTAACCTTTTTGTGTGGCGCCCGCCACGACGGCGCCACACCCTACGGTGCAGCGCCCAGCTCGGGGGCGTTGCACCTAAGTCCACCGTGGCAGGCCTGGGCCCCGCACCCAGCAGTGCAGTGCCTCCGAGCTAGGCGCCACACATGTAATGTGCAGCGCCTTCGAGGTAGGCGCCACACAATTAAAGTGCAACGCCCAGCGCGGGGGCGCTGCACTGTGACTTATCCAGCCACTTGGCTGCCCCCCTCCCCACCCCCCCACCCCCACACCACACACCCAACCCGAGCTTTGCCCCCTCTTCCACTCTCTCCCCCTCTCAAATCCTCTCCCAAATCTTGCATATTCGAAGAATTTGTCCGTGGATTTCAAAGTCAAACCCTCCCTCAAGGTAATCTTCTCCGATCCCCTTGTTTTGATCCAAGTAAAGTTCTCCCATTGCTCATTTCTTGCTAGTTTGGGGAAACCCTAGTTTTGTTTGGATCTAGAGATTTGCATGGAGATGTGAGATGTTTGTTTGCCAATTTCTATGATTAGGCTTTGTTAGTATGCTAGGGTTACTCTTATGGGTGTTCGTATGTTGGTGCTAGGGTTAGGTTTAGGGCTAGGGTTATGGTTATGGTTATGGTTAGGGTTAGGGTTATGAATAGGGTTAGGGTTGTTGTTTGATATATATATTAGGGTTTCTATTCCGTGTTAATCCTTGGATTAGTACTCATGGAAACAATGTTACCTTGTGTTTCTTGGAATGCTTATAGGGATGGGAAGAACATGTGTGTTTGTTCATCATGGGGACAAAGACGCCTTTTTGAGAGGCAATATAGAACCGGACCCGGATGGGCTTGACATGGTGTTTGATAGTAGTCCTAGCTATGCGGAGCTTTTGCAACAAGTTAGGAAAGATTTGAATTGGATGGACCCTAATGATATCATTGAGTTGGAGGGAAGGCATAATGTTGGTCTTGGAATGCACGTCCGTTGGAAGACAATGCGTGTCAACTCGGAGCAACGTTGGGTTGCATACAAGGAGACGGTGGCCGAATCACTAGACAAGGCTCTTGAGTTATTTGCAACGAAGAAGGTTGATTCAAGCTTGCATTTGGACTTGAACCGGAACCCCTCCCCTTTGGTTGCTAGTAGCCCCCCACCCTTGAAGCGAGATGAAATTGTTGAACCGAAGCGAGATGAAATTGTTGAACCTCTTTTGACCCAAGAAGTGAGGCCAACATTGAGCCCGTTTACAAACAACCAAGATGAAGTTTTGCAAGAGGACAATGATGAGTATGCGGACGATGACAATGAAGTTGATCTCCATGACAACAATGTGGGTGATCTCGACAAATATCATTTGCAAGAGACAATGGACCAATCCATCCCTTTTTCCTGTGCATATGCATCGGACTCGGATGACAATGGTCCCGATGAACAAGTTGATGCGGAGGGATTCACGGTGAAGGAGGCCGAAGCTTTTGAGAAGGTATTTCGTCGGGATCATCGGACTACATTGTTCAAGGATGTTAGTCTCGCGGATGAAGCCGTGGTAGATGGTGGCCAATGTGCACCTCTTGGGGTTAGGCCAAGCTCTCACCGTGATTTGGGAGACGACACGAACCGGATTGGTAAAGGTTCTAAGTTCGACACCTTGTTGGAATTGAAAATGTGGCTCGACAACTACTCGGTTACGCATTATCGTCCACACAAGGTGGTGCACTCGGACGTCAATGTGCGCTACACGGTTGCATGTGCATGTGAAGATGAAATATGTCCGTGGATTGTGCGTGCAAGACCATGGAAAGGAGGTCCAAGTTGGCATGTAGTGAGTTGTGTGCCATATCACATGTGCCAAGGCAAGAGGGTGGATGGCAAGATCGTGTCTCAAAACCACAAACAACTCACGTCCGAGTTCATCGCTTATAGGCTCTCGAACTCAATATCCACACTTCCAACAATGAGCGTCCAACATGTCATTGACCTTGTGAAAGCCATCTTTCATTACAAGGTGAAGTACGACAAGGCATGGAAGGCGAAGCAAGCCACATTTAAGATGTTGTATGGTACATGGGAGAAAGCATACAACCGAATCCCTAGGTTGTTGCTAGCCATGGCCGCGACAAACCCGGGCATGGTTCATGTGGTCGAGCCTCATGGGCACCAAACAACGGTTCATGAAGGAAGAAGGGTGTATTTGGCCATGCTTTTTGGGCGTTCGAGCAATGTGTGAGGGCTTTTGAACATTGTAGACCGGTCATCGCAATTGATGGCACGTTCTTGACCGGACAATACAAGGGCACCTTGTTGGTTGCGATAGCAAGTGATGCCAATAACCGGGTGTTGCCATTGGCATTTGCTTTGGTTGAGGTGGAAAACAATGACAACTGGGAGTGGTTTCTATATCTTTTGAGGACGAAGGTGTTACCCGCTCAAAGGGAAATCTGTGTCATATCGGATCGGAATCAAGGAATTCTTAACGCGGTGGAGATTGACATTCCCGGGCATGCTCCGTTGCATCATCGATGGTGCATGAGGCACTTTTGTTCGAACTTCTATAGGGCATGTGGCCTTAAGGAGTTGGCCTATGATCTTCAAGATTGTTGTCTCGCTTTCTCTGAAAGGCGCTTCGCCACTTTATACAACAAATTGCTTGCACACAAAAAGCTTGATGCCGGGGGTCAAGACTTTCTCAATAGGAACCTTCAATACCGGGACAAGTGGGCACGTGCTTTTGATAAAGATGGCCGGAGATACGGTCAAATGACAAGCAATATGGCCGAATGCTTCAATAGGGTGCTCAAAGGTGCACGTGGATTACCCGTGACGGCAATAGTTCAATACACATTTGACAAGTTGAATGCGTACTTTGTAAAGTACTCGATGGAAACCGATGCGCAGATAGCTGGTGAGAACCCACGGAAGTACAAGTACAAGTTCCCACCCAAAGTTGATGAATGGTTGCTATTTCAATCGCGGAAGGCGGACTCAGAAGAAGCTATATTGTATGACAACGAAGAGTGGAAGTACGAAGTGAAAGAGCCAGGAGGAACCACAAATGATGGCCGGCAACATGGAGGGAAGGCTTTCAAGGTGTCGTTAACACAGTGTGATTGCACTTGCGGGAGGCCATTGTTGCTTCACCTCCCGTGCTCACACTTGTATACGGCCGGTCGCGTTAGGAATGTGGACATCAATCACCCACGCACCATGAGGGAGTCGGAGTTCTCAATTATGACGGTCAAGAAAACATGGGCTCCCCGCTTTCACCCGTACTTTGACCAATCACAATGGCCGGAGTATCATGGAGTTCAACTTTGGCCGGATCCGGAGTTGAAGGTTGTTAATCGGGGTAGACGTAAGACAAAGCGTCTTAGAGGCGACATGGACGGATGGGGCCATGGTGGCCGCCGCGAAGCGGGCAATGACCAATTCCAAGAGCCTCGTGAGAGATCCCGTTGTGGGGAGTGCAAAGGTCAAGGCCACAACAAAAAAAATGTACGAAACCAAGGAAAAGGTCCAAGACAAATGATGCAAGCACAAGCCAACAAGTAGGTACACAAGGGAGCCAACCAAGTGGTAGCCAACAAGTGCCAAGACAACCAAGAGGTAGCCAACAAGTGCGAAGGCAACCACGCGGTAGCCATCAAGTGCCAAGCCAACCAAGTGGTAGCCAACAAGTGCCAAGGCAACCACGCGGTAGCCATCAAGTGCCAAGCCAACCAAGTGGTAGCCAACAAGTGCCAAGGCAACCAAGTGGTAGCCAACCTAGTGGTAGCCACCCTCTCCATGAATATCTTATTCTCCCTCTCTTCTTTTTCAGCTGCAATTGCCCAAAGCTTCATCGTTTTCTCTTGAAAATCCTTTAAACGCTTCTTCTGTGCCTCCTCACATTTCCTCACCAACGCTTGATCCCTAGCAAACATCGCAGCTCTTCCTCTCTCTATTCTCTTCCTCTCCGTCTCAAGCTCCTCTTCCTTCTTCTTCTTTAGCTTGGCTGCATCCTCCTCTCTAAGCTTCTTGGCAGCCTTCTCCCACCATCCCGCCATCTCATCTTCGCCATCCTTCTTCATCATTGGTTTGTTGGGTTGGGAAGCCGCCATACCTACAATGAGTGAAACATGATGGTTAGTAGGGACAATAAGAACAAATTGAAGCACATATGAAAAACAAGAGCATATGAAAAAACAAGAACATATGAAAAAACAAGAACATATGAAAAAAAAGAACATACGGAAACGGTCCATCTAGGTATCCAACCATTCCTCTATAACGAACTTGCCCTTGTCCATCACCTCATAAGCAAAAGGGAGGAGGAAGAGGAAGAAGAGAGGAAGAAGAAGAAGGGAAAGGGGCCTTGCTCTACGCAATAGAGCTACTATGTGTCATGATCTATGTCTCCTCCTCAACGTGGTTGTGAACTACTATGTGTCATGAACCATTATGTCTCCTCCTCGATTTGGTTGTAAGAACTACCATGTGTCGTGAATCATTGTCTCCTCCTTGTCGATTTGGTTGTAAGAACTACTATGTGTCGTGAACTACTATGTCTCCTCCTCGTCGATTTGGTTGTAAGAACTACTATGTGTCGTGAAGTATCCTAGATATGTATCAATCCTACCTCACATCATATTAGCTATGTATCAATCCTACCTCACATCATCTTAGCTATGTATCAATCCTACCTCACATCATCTTAGCTATGTATCAATTATACCTCACATCATCTTAGCTATGTATCAATCCTACCTCACATCATCTTAGCTATGTTTGCATATGCAAAAAAAATCACTAAGTACAAGTGCAACACCCAAAGGGCAGGCGCTGCACTATGGTGTGTGGCGCCTCCACTCTAGGCGCTGCACTGGGCTGTATCTATCCATAGAGCAACAGAAGTTTGGAGTAGATACAGACATGTGCAGCGCCTAGCACGGAGGCGCCACACTCCATAGTGCAACGCCTGGCAGCAGGGTGTTGCACTGTGGAGTGTCGCGCCTCCTGGCTAGGCGCTGCACTGGGCTGTATCTATCCAGAGAGCAACAGAAGTTTGGAGTAGATACAGACATGTGCAGCGCCTAGCACGGAGGCGCCACACTCCATAGTGCAACGCCTGGCATCTGGGCATTGCACTGTGGAGTGTGGCGCCTCCTGGCTAGGCGCTGCACTGGGCTGTATCTATCCAGAGAGCAACAGAAGTTTGGAGTAGTTATAGCCCAGTGCAGCGCCTAGCATGGAGGCGCCACACTCCATAGTGCAGCGCCTGGCGGCTGGGCGTTGCACTATGGAGTGTGGCGCCTCCAAGCTAGGCGCTGCACTGGGCTGTATCTATCCAGAGAGCAACAGAAGTTTGGAGTAGTTACAGACATGTGCAGCGCCTAGCTTGGAGGCGCCACACTCCATAGTGCAGCGCCCAGCTGCCAGGCGCTGCACTATGGAGTGTGGCGCCTCCATGCTAGGCGCTGCTGTTGGAAATATGCCCTAGAGGCAATAATAAATTAGTTATTATTATATTTCCTTGTTCATGATAATAGTTTATTATCCATGCTAGAATTATATTGATAGGAAACTCAGATACATGTGTGGATACATAGACAACACCATGTCCCCAGTAAACCTCTAGTTGACTAGCTCGTTGATCAATAGATGGTTACGGTTTCCTGACCATGGACATTGGATGTCGTTGATAACGGGATCACATCATTAGGAGAATTATGTGATGGACAAGACCCAATCCTAAGCCTAGCACAAAGATCGTGTAGTTCGTATGCTAAGGCTTTTCTAAAGTCAAGTATCATTTCCTTAGACCATGAGATTGTGCAACTCCCGGATACCATAGGAATGCTTTGGGTGTACCAAACGTCACAATGTAACTGGGTGGCTATAAAGGTACACTACAGGTATCCCAAAAGTGTCTGTTCGGTTGGCACGAATCGAGACTGGGATTTGTCACTTCGTGCGACGGAGAGGTATCTCTGGGCCCACTCGGTAGGACATCATCATAATGTGCACAATGTGATCAAGGAGTCGATCACGGGATGATGTGTTACGGAACGAGTAAAGAGACTTGCTGGTAACGAGATTGAACAAGGTATCGGGATACCGACGATCGAATCTCGGGCAAGTACAATACCGCTAGACAAAGGGAATTGTATACGGGATTGACTGAATCCTTCACATCGTGGTTCATCCGATGAGATCATCGTGGAACATGTGGGAGCCAACATGGGTATTGAGATCCCGCTGTTGGTTATTGGCCGGAGAGGTGTCTCGGTCATGTCTGCATTATTCCCGAACCCGTAGGGTCTACACACTTAAGGTTCGATGACGCTAGGGTTATAGGGAAAGTATGTACGCGGTTACCGAATGTTGTTCGGAGTCCCGGATGAGATCCCGGACGTTACGAGGAGTTCCGGAACGGTCCGGAGGTAAAGATTGATATATTGGATGAAGGGTTTTGGAGTCCTGGAGTGTTCAGGAGGTACCGCGTGATGACCAGCATGACCGAAAGGTGTTTCGGGAGCCCCGGCAAGTGCTGGGGGGCTTCATGGGCCAAGGGAAGGGGGCAAACCAGCCCACTAAGGGGTTGTGCGCCCCCTCACCTATTCCCATGTGACCAGGGGGTTTGGGGCGCCCCATCTAGGGTTCCCACCTCCTGGCTTGGGGGCCAACTCACCCAAGGGGGAGATCCCATCTGCCCTGGCCGCCGCCCCCCCTAGGGGAAACCCTAGGGCGCCTCCCCCTCCCCCTTGCCCCTATATATAGTGGAGGTTTTGGGGCTGCCCAAGACACGAGATGAACTCTCCCAAGGCGCAACCCTACCTCTCTCCCTCCTCGTCTCTCGTAGTGCTTGGCGAAGCCCTGCTAGAATTCCGCGCTCCTCCACCACCACCACGCCGTCGTGCTGCTGCTGGACGGAGTCTTCCCCAACCTCTCCTTATCCCCTTGCTGGATCAAGGCATGGGAGACGTCACCGGGCTGCATGTGTGTTGAACGCAGAGGTGCCGTCCGTTTGGCACTAGGATCATCGGTGATTTGGATCACGGCGAGTACGACTCCATCAACCCCGTTCACTTGAACGCTTCCGCTTAGCGATCTATAAGGGTATGTAGATGCACTCTCCTTCCCCTCGTTGTTGGTTTCTTCATAGATAGATCTTGGTGACACGTAGGAAAATTTTGAATTTCTGCTACGTTCCCCAACAGTGGTATCAGAGCTAGGTCTATTGCGTAGATTCCATGCACGAGTAGAACACAAAGTAGTTGTGGGCGTTGATTTTGTTCAATATGCTTACCGTTACTAGTCCAATCTTGATTCGGCGGCATTGTGGGATGAAGCGGCCCGGACCGACCTTACACGTACACTTACGTGAGACAGGTTCCACCGACTGACATGCACATGTTGCATAAGGTGGCTAGCGGGTGCCAGTCTCTCCCACTTTAGTCGGATCGGATTCGATGAAAAGGGTCCTTATGAAGGGTAAATAGCAATTGGCATATCACGTTGTGGTTTTTGCGTAGGTAAGAAACGTTCTTGCTAGAAACTCATAGCAGCCACGTAAAACATGCAAACAACAAGTAGAGGACGTCTAACTTGTTTTTGCAGGGTATGCTATGTGATGTGATATGGCCAAGAAGAATGTGATGAATGATATGTGATGTATGAGATTGATCATGTTCTTGTAATAGGAATCACGACTTGCATGTCGATGAGTATGACAACCATCAGGAGCCATAGGAGTTGTATTTATTTATTGTATGACCTACGTGTCATTGAACAATGCCATGTAATTACTTTACTTTATTGCTAACCGTTAGCTGTAGTAGTAGAAGTAATTGTTGGCGGGACAACTTCATGAAGACACGATGATGGACATCATGATGATGGAGATCATGGTGTCATGCCGGTGACGATGATGATCATGGAGCCCCGAAGATGGAGATCAAAAGGAGCAATATGATATTGGCCATATCATGTCACTATTTGATTGCATGTGATGTTTATCATGTTTATACATCTTATTTGCTTAGAACGACGGTAGTAAATAAGATGATCCCTCATTAAAATTTCAAGAAAGTGTTCCCCCTAACTGTGCACCGTTGTGAAAGTTCGTCGTTTCGAAGCACCACGTGATGATCGGGTGTGATAGATTCTTACGTTCACATACAACGGGTGTAAGCCAGATTTACACACGCGAAACACTTAGGTTGACTTGACGAGCCTAGCATGTACAGACATGGTAGATACGATCAACATGAAGATGTTCACCGATGATGACTAGTCCGTCTCACATGATGATCGTACACGGCCTAGTTGACTCGGATCACGTAATCACTTAGATGACTAGAGGGATGTCTATCTGAGTGGGAGTTCATAAGATGAACTTATTTATCCTGAACATAGTCAAAAGGTTTTTGCAAATTATGTCGTAGCTCGCGCTTTAGTTCTACTGTTTTAGATATGTTCCTAGAGAAAACATAGTTGAAAGTTGATATTAGCAATTATGCGGACAGTAGAAGGCTTGTGTCCTTAATGCACCGCTCGGTGTGCTGGACCTCGAACGTGGTTTGTGGATGTTGCGAACATCTGACATACACGTTTTGATGACTACATGATAGTTCGGTAATGTTAAATGGTTTAGAATTGAGGCACCAAAGACATTTTTGAAATATCGCGGAACATATGAGATGTTTCGAGGGCTGAAATTGGGATTTCAGGCTCGTACCCACGTCATGAGGTATAAGACCTCCGACGATTTTCTTAGCCTGCAAACTAAGGGAGAAAAGTTCAATCGTTGAGCTTGTGCTCAGATTGTCTGAGTACAACAATCGCTTGAATTGAGTGGGAGTTGATCTTCCAGATGAGATAGTGATGGTTCTCCAAAGTCACTGCCACCAAGATACTAGAGCTTCGTGATGAACTATAACATATCAGGGATAGATATGATCCTTGAGCTATTCATGACACCGCGAAAGTAGAAATCAAAAGGGAGCATCAATTGTTGATGGTTAGTAAAACCACTAGTTTCAAGAAAGGCAAGGGCAAGAAAGGGATACTTCATGAAACGACAAATTAGTTGCCGCTCTATTGAAGAAACCCAAAGTTGAACCCAAGCCCGAGAATAAGTGCTTCTGTAATAAGGGGAACGGTCACTGAAGCGGAGACTCCCTAGATACTTGGTAGATAAGAAGGCTGGCAAGGTCAACAGAAGTATGTATTGGGCGTACATTACATTAATGTGTACTTTACTAGTACTCCTAGTGGCACCAGGGTATTAGATACCAGTTCGGTTGCTAATTGTTAGTAACTCGAAATAAAAGGCTACGGAATAAACGGAGACTAGCTAAAGGTGAGTTGACGATATGTGTTGGAGGTGTTTCCAAGGTTGATGTAATCAAATATCGTACGCTCCCTCTACCATCGAGATTGGTATTAAAACCTAAATAATTGTTATTTGGTGTTTGCGTTGGGCATAGACATGATTGGATTATGTTTATCGCAATGCGGTTATTCATTTAAGGAGAATAATGGTCACTCTGTTTATTTGAATAATACCATCCCGATCGTAGTGATACACATGTTCATGCCAAAAGACATAAGATAGTAATGATAGCACCACATACTTGTGGCACTACAATTTGAATCATATTGGTATATATGCATGAAGAAACTCCATACAGATGGATCGTTTGGGCTCACTTGATTTTGAATCACTTGAGACATGCAAATCATACCACGTGAGCAAGATGACTGGAAGGCCTCGTTTTCAGTAAGATGGAATAAGAAAGCAACTTGTTGGAAGTAATACATCTTGATGTGTGCAGTCCAATGAGTGCTGAGGCATGTAGTGGATATCGTTATGTTCTTACTTCACAGATGATTTGAGTAGATGTTGAGTATATTTACTTGATGAAACACGAGTCTGAATTATTGAAAGGTTCAAGTAATTTCAGAGTGAAGTTGAAGATCGTCGTGACAAGAGGATAAAATGTCTGTGATATGATCATAGAGATTTATATCTGAGTTATGAGTTTGGCACACACAACTAAGACATTGTGGAAATTGTTTCACGACTAATACCGTCGGGAACACCATAGTATGATGGTGTGTCCGAACATCATAACTGCACCCTATTGGATATGGTGCATACCATGATGTCTCCTATCGAATTACCACTATCGTTTATGGGTTAGGCATTAGAGACAACCGCATTCACTTTAAATAGGGAACCACACAAATCCGTTGAGTCGACACCGTATGAACTATGGTTTAGAGAAATCTAAGCTGTTGTTTCTTAAAAGTTTGGGGCTACGATGCTTATGTGAAAAAGTTTTAGGCTAATAAGCTCGAACCCAAAGCGGATAAATGCATCTTCATAGGACACCCAAAACAGTTGGGTGTACCTCCTGTCTCAGATCCGAAAGCAATAGGGATTGTTTCTGAAATCGGGTCCTTTCTCGAGGAAAAGTTTCTCTCGAAAGAATTGAGTGGGAGGATGGTGGATACTTGATGAGGTTATTGAACGGTCACTTCAACTAGTGTATAGCAGGGCACAGGAAGTTGTTCCTGTGGCACCTACACCAATTGAAGTGGAAGCTTATGATAGTGATCATGTAACTTCGGATCAAGTCACTACCAAACCTCGTAGGACAACAAGGATGCATGCTATTTCAAAGTGGCACGTAATCCTGTCTTGGAAGTCATGTTGCTAGACAACAATGAACCTACGAGCTATGGAGAAGCGATGGTGGGCCCGTATTCCAAAATGGCTCAAGGCCATAAAATCCGAGAGAGGATCCATATATGAAAACAAAGTGTAGACTTTGGAAGAACTACTTGATAGTCGTAAGGCTGTTGGGTGCAGATGGATTTTAAAAGGAAGACGGACAATGATGGTAGGTGTCACCATTGAGAAAGCTCGACTTGTCGTTAAGATGTTTCCTGACAAGTTCAAGGAGTTGACTATGATGAGATTTCCTCACTCATAGTGATGCTAAGAGTCTATTGGAATTATGTTAGCAGTTACTGCATTATTTATGAAATCTTGCAGATAGGATGTCAAAACATTGTTTACTCAATGATTTTCTTGAGGAAAGGTTGTATGTGATACAACCAGAAGGGTTTGTCAATCCTGAAAGATGCTAACAAGTATGCAAAGCTCCAGCAATTCTTTTAAGGACTGGAGTAAGCATCTCGGAATTGGAATGTACGCTTTGATGAGATGATCAAAGATTTTAGGTTTATACAAAGTTTATGAGAAACTTGTATTTCCAAAGAAGTGAGTGGGAGCACTATAGAATTTCTGATGAGTATATGTTGTTGACATATTGTTTATTGGAAATGATGTAGAATTTCTGGAAATCATATAGGGTTGTTTGAAAAGTGTTTTTCAATGGAAAACCTGGATTAAGCTACTTGAACATTGAGCATCAAGATCTATAAGGATAGATCAAAATCGCTTAATAGTACTTTCAAACGAACACATACCATGACAAGATTTTGAAGGAGTTCAAAATAGATCAGCAAAGAAGGAGTTCTCGGCTGTGTTACAAGGTGTGAGTATTGAGAAAGACTCAAGACATGACCACGGCAGAATAGAGAGAAAGGACGAAGGTCGTCCCTTATGTTTTAGTCGTAGGCTCTAAAGTATGCTATGTTGTGTACCACACCTGAAGTGTGCCAAACCATGAGTCAGTCAAGGGGTACAAGTGTGATCTAGAAATGGATCACAGGACAACGGTCAAGGTTATCCTAAGTAACTAGTGGACTAAGGAATTTTCTCGATTATGGAGGTGGTAAAAGAGTTCGTCGTAAAGGGTTACGCCGATGCAAACTTTGACACTAATCCAGATTATTCTGAGTAGTAAACTGGATTCGTATAGTAGAACAATTATTTGGAATAGCTCCAAATAGAGCATGGTAACTGCATCTAGGAGATGACATAGAGATTTGTAAAGCACACAGGGATCTGAAAGGTTCAGACCCATTGACTATAACATCTCTCACAAGCATAACATGATCAAACCCAGAACTCATTGAGTGTTAATCATATGGTAATGTGAACTAGATTATTGACTCTAGTAAACTCTTTGGGTGTTAGTCACATGGGGATGTGACCTTGAGTGTTAATCACATAGCGATGTGAACTGGATTATTGACTCTAGTGCAAGTGGGAGACTGTTGGAAATATGCCCTAGAGGCAATAATAAATTAGTTATTATTATATTTCCTTGTTCATGATAATAGTTTATTATCCATGCTAGAATTGTATTGATAGGAAACTCAGATACATGTGTGGATACATAGACAACACCATGTCCCTAGTAAGCCTCTAGTTGACTAGCTCGTTGATCAATAGATGGTTACGGTTTCCTGACCATGGACATTGGATGTCGTTGATAACGGGATCACATCATTAGGAGAATGATGTGATGGACAAGACGCAATCCTAAGCCTAGCACAAAGATCGTGTAGTTCGTATGCTAAAGCTTTTCTAATGTCAAGTATCATTTCCTTAGACCATGAGATTGTGCAACTCCCAGATACCGTAGGAATGCTTTGGGTGTACCAAACGTCACAACGTAACTGAGTGGCTATAAAGGTACGCTACAGGTATCTCCGAAAGTGTCTGTTGGGTTGGCACGAATCGAGACTGGGATTTGTCACTTCATGCGACGGAGAGGTATCTCTGGGCCCACTCGGTAGGACATCATCATAATGTGCACAATGTGATCAAGGAGTCGATCACAGGATGATGTGTTACGTAACGAGTAAAGAGACTTGCCGGTAACGAGATTGAACAAGGTATCGGGATACCGACGATCGAATCTCGGGCAAGTACAATACTGCTAGACAAAGGGAATTGTATACGGGATTGACTGAATCCTTGACATCGTGGTTCATCCGATGAGATCATCGTGGAACATGTGGGAGCCAACATGGGTATCCAGATCCCGCTGTTGGTTATTGGCCGGAGAGGTGTCTCGGTCATGTCTGCATTATTCCCGAACCCGTAGGGTCTACACACTTAAGGTTCGATGATGCTAGGGTTATAGGGAAAGTATGTACGCGGTTACCGAATGTTGTTCGGAGTCCCGGATGAGATCTTGGACGTTACGAGGAGTTCCGGAACGGTCCGGAGGTAAAGATTGATGTATTGGACGAAGGGTTTTGGAGTCCTGGAGTGTTCAGGAGGTACCGGGTGATGACCAGCATGATCGAAAGGTGTTTCGGGAGCCCCGGCAAGTGTTGGGGGGCTTCATGGGCCAAGGGAAGGGGGCAAACCAGCCCACTAAGGGGCTGTGCGCCCCCCTCACCTATTCCCACGTGACCTGGGGGTTTGGTGTTGGGGAACGTTGCAGATAACAAAAAATTTCCTACGGTTTCACCAAGATCCATCTATGAGTTCATCTAGCAACGAGTCATGGGAGAGAGATTGCATCTACATACCACTTTGTAGATCACGAGCGGAAGCGTTCAACGAACGGGGATGAGGTAGTCGTACACGACGTGATCCAAATCACCGGAGATCCTAGCACCGAAAGAACGGCACCTCCGCGTTCAACACACGTACGGTCAGCGTAACGTCTCCTTCTTCTTGATCCAGCAAGGTAAAGGAGAGGTTGGGGAAGATGGCTCCAGCAGCAGCACGACGGCGTGGTGATGGTGGAGCTGCAGTACTCCGGCAGGGCTTCACCGAGCTCTACGGAGGAGGAGGAGATGTTGGAGAGGGAGAGGGAGGCGCCAGGAGCAAGGGTGCGGCTGCCCCCCTCCCCTCCCCCTTTTATATAGCCCCCTAGGGGGGCGCCGTCCCTAGGAGATGCAATCTCCTAGGTGGCGGCGGCCAAGGGTGGGGCTTGCCCCACAAGCAAGGGGGCGCCCCCCCCTTAGGGTTTCCCCCACCCTAGGCGCATGGGCCTCTAGGGGCTGGTTCCCCTTGGCCCATGTAGGCCAAGGCGCACCCCTAGAGCCCATGTGGCCCCCCAAGGCAGGTGGCCCCACCCGGTGGACCCCCCGGGACCCTCCGGTGGTCCCGGTACAATACCGATAACCCCGAAACTTGTCCCGATGGCCAAAACAGCACTTTCTATATATAATTCTTTACCTCTGGACCATTCCGAAACTCCTCGTGACGTCCGGGATCCCATCCGGGACTCCGAACAACATTCGGGTTACTGCATATACATATCCTCACAACCCTAGCGTCACCGAACCTTAAGTGTGTAGACCCTACGGGTTCGGGAGACATGCAGACATGACCGAGACGGCTCTCGGGCAATAACCAACAGCGGGATCTGGATACCCATGTTGGCTCCCACATGCTCCACGATGATCTCATCGAATGAACCACTATGTCGAGGATTCAATTAATCCCGTATACGATTCCCTTTGTCAATCGGTATTTTACTTGCCCGAGATTCGATCGTCGGTATCCCAATACCTCGTTCAATCTCGTTACCGGCAAGTCAGTTTTCTTGTACCGTAATGCATGATCCCGTGATCAAACACTTTGATCACATTGAGCTCATTATGATGATGCATTACCGAGAGGGCCCGGTGATACCTCTCCGTCAAGCGGAGTGACAAATCCCAGTCTCAATCCGTGTCAACCCAACAGACACTTTCAGAGATACCCGTAGTATACCTTTATAGTCACCCAATTATGTTGTGACGTTTGGCACACCCAAAGCACTCCTACGGTATCCGGGAGTTACACGATCTCATGGTCTAAGGAAAGGATACTTGACATTGGAAAACTCTAGCAAACGAACTATGCGATCTTATGCTATGTTTAGGATTGGGTCTTGTCCATCACATCATTCTCCTAATGATGTGATCTCGTTATCATTGACATCCAATGCCCATAGTTAGGAAACCATGACTATCTATTGATCAACGAGCTAGTCAACTAGAGGCTTACTAGGGACACGTTGTTGTCTGTTATTCACACATGTATTACGATTTCCGAATAACACAATTATAGCACGAATAAAGACAATTATCATGAACAAGGAAATATAATAATAATGCTTTTATTATTGCCTCTAGGGCATATTTCCAACAGTCTCCCACTTGCACTAGAGTTAATAATCTAGTTACATTGTGATGAATCGAACACCCATAGAGTTCTGGTGCTGATCATGTTTTGCCTTAGGGAGAGGTTTAGTCAACGGATCTGCGACATTCAGATCCGTGTGCACTTTACAAATTTCTATGTCTCCATCTTGAACATTTTCACGAATGGAGTTGAAGCGACGCTTGATGTGCCTGGTCTTCTTGTGAAACCTGGGCTCCTTGGCAAGTGCAATAGCTCCAGTGTTGTCACAGAAGAGTTTGATTGGCCCCGACGCATTGGGTATGACTCCGAGGTTGGTGATGAACTCCTTCACCCAAATTGCTTCATGTGCTGCCTCCGAGGCTGCCATGTACTCCGCTTCACATGTAGATCCCGCCACAACGCTCTGCTTGCAACTACACCAGCTTACTGCCCCACCATTCAAAATATACACGTATCCGGTTTGTGACTTAGAGTCATCCAGATCTGTGTCGAAGCTAGCGTCGACGTAACCCTTTACGACGAGCTCTTCGTCACCTCCATAAACGAGAAACATTTCCTTAGTCCTTTTCAGGTACTTCAGGATATTCTTGACCGCTGTCAAGTGTTCCTTGCCGGGATTACTTTGGTACCTTCCTACCAAACTTACGGCAAGGTTTACATCAGGTCTGGTACACAGCATGGCATACATAATAGAACCTATGGCTGAGGCATAGGGGATGACACTCATCTCTTCTATATCTTCTGCCGTGGTCGGGCATTGAGCCGAGCTCAATTTCACACCTTGTAACACAGGTAAGAACCCCTTCTTAGATTGATCCATATTGAACTTCTTCAATATCTTATCAAGGTATGTGCTTTGTGAAAGACCTATGAGGCGTCTTGATCTATCTCTATAGATCTTGATGCCTAATATATAAGCAGCTTCTCCAAGGTCCTTCATTGAAAAACTTTTATTCAAGTAGGCCTTAATGTTGTCCAAGAGTTCTATATCATTTCCCATCAAAAGTATGTCGTCTACATATAATATGAGAAATGCTACAGAGCTCCCACTCACTTTCTTGTAAACGCAGGCTTCTCCATAAGTCTGCGTAAACCCAAACGCTTTGATCATCTCATCAAAGCGAATGTTCCAACTCCGAGATGCTTGCACCAGCCCATAAATCGAGCGTTGGAGCTTGCACACTTTGTCAGCATTCTTAGGATCGACAAAACCTTCCGGCTGCATCATATACAATTCTTCCTTAAGGAAACCATTAAGGAATGCCGTTTTGACGTCCATTTGCCATATCTCATAATCATAGAATGCGGCAATTGCTAACATGATTCGGACGGACTTCAGCTTCGCTACCGGTGAGAAAGTCTCATCATAGTCAATTCCTTGAACTTGTCGATAACCCTTAGCGACAAGCCGAGCTTTATAGATGGTCACATTACCATACGCGTCTGTCTTCTTCTTAAAGATCCATTTATTTTCTATGGCTCGCCGCTCAACGGGCAAGTCAGTCAAAGTCCATACTTCGTTTTCATACATGGATCCTATCTCGGATTTCATGGCTTCTAGCCATTTGTCGGAATCCGGGCCCGCCATTGCTTCCTCATAGTTCGAAGGTTCACCGTTGTCTAACAACATGATTTCCAAGACAGGGTTGCCGTACCACTCTGGTGCGGAACGTGTCCTTGTGGACCTTTGAATTTCAGTAGGAGCTTGATTAGAAGTATCTTGATCATCATCATTAATTTCCTCTCTAGTCGGTGCAGATACCTCAAGAACGTTTTCTTGAGTTTTGCCATTTTCCGGTTCAAGAGGTAACACTTCATCAAGTTCTACTTTCCTCCCACTTACTTCTTTCGAGAGAAACTCTTTCTCTAGAAAGGATCCATTCTTGGCAACAAAGATCTTGCCTTCGGATCTGAGGTAGAAGGTATACCCAATAGTTTCTTTAGGGTATCCTATGAAGACGCATTTTTCCGATTTGGGTTCGAGCTTTTCAGGTTGAAGTTTCTTGACATAAGCATCGCATCCCCAAACTTTTAGAAACGACAGCTTAGGTTTCTTCCCAAACCATAATTCATACGGTGTCGTCTCAACGGATTTCGACGGAGCCCTATTTAAAGTGAATGCAGCAGTCTCTAAAGCATAGCCCCAAAAAGATAGCGGTAAATCGGTAAGAGACATCATAGATCGCACCATATCTAATAGAGTGCGATTACGACGTTCGGACACACCATTACGCTGAGGTGTTCCAGGCGGTGTGAGTTGTGAAACTATTCCACATTTTCTTAAGTGTGTGCCAAAATCATGACTCAAGTATTCTCCTCCACGATCTGATCGTAGAAACTTGATCTTTCTATCACGTTGATTTTCAACCTCACTCTGAAATTCCTTGAACTTTTCAAAGGTCTCAGACTTGTGTTTCATTAAGAAGATATACCCATATCTACTCAAGTCATCAGTGAGGGTGAGAACATAACGATAGCCACCGCGAGCCTCAACACTCATTGGACCGCACACATCGGTATGTATGATTTCCAATAAGTTGGTTGCTCGCTCCATTGTTCTTGAGAACGGAGTCTTGGTCATTTTACCCATGAGGCATGGTTCACACATGTCAAATGATTCATAATCAAGAGACTCTAAAAGTCCATCTACATGGAGCTTCTTCATGCGTTTGACACCTATGTGACCAAGGCGGCAGTGCCACAAATATGTGGGACTATTGTTATCAACTTTAACTCTTTTGGTATTCACACTATGAATATGTGTTTCATCACGTACGAGATTCATCAAGAATAAACCATTAACCATCGGAGCATGACCATAAAACATATCTCTCATATAAATAGAACAACCATTATTCTCGGATTTAAATGAGTAGCCATCTCGAATTAAACGAGATCCAGACACAATGTTCATGCTCAAACTTGGCACCAAATAACAATTATTGAGGTTTAAAATTAATCCCGTAGGTAAATGTAGAGGTAGCGTGCCGACGGCGATCACATCGACCTTGGAACCATTCCCGACGCGCATCGTCACCTCGTCCTTCGCCAGTCTCCGTTTATTCCGCAGCTCCTGCTTTGAGTTACAAATGTGAGCAACTGCACCGGTATCAAATACCCAAGAGCTACTACGAGTACTGGTAAGGTACACATCAATTACATGTATATCACATATACCTTTTGTTTTGCCGGCCTTCTTGTCCGCTAAGTATTTGGGGCAGTTCCGCTTCCAGTGACCACTTCCCTTGCAATAAAAGCACTCAGTCTCGGGCTTGGGTCCATTCTTTGGCTTCTTCCTGGCAACTTGCTTACCGGGCGCGGCAACTTCCTTGCCGTCCTTCTTGAAGTTCTTTTTACCCTTTCCCTTCTTGAACTTAGTGGTTTTATTCACCATCAACACTTGATGCCCCTTCTTGATTTCTACCTCTGCTGATTTCAGCATAGCATATACCTCAGGAATGGTCTTTACCATCCCCTGCATATTGTAGTTCATCACAAAGCTCTTGTAGCTAGGTGGAAGCGACTGGAGGATTCTGTCAATGACCGCTTCATCCGGGAGATTAACTTCCAGTTGAGTCAAGCGGTTGTGCAACCCAGACATCTTGAGTATGTGTTCACTGACAGAGCTATTTTCCTCCATCTTACAGCTAAAGAATTTGTCGGAGACTTCATATCTCTCGACCCGGGCATGAGCTTGGAAAACCATTTTCAGCTCTTCGAACATCTCATATGCTCCATGTCTCTCAAAACGCTTTTGGAGCCCTGGCTCTAAGCTGTAAAGCATGCCGCACTGAACGAGGGAGTAATCATCGGAACGTGACTGCCAAGCGTTCATAACGTCTTGTTCTGCAGGGAGGACAGGTGCGTCACCCAGCGGTGCTCGTAGGACATAATCTTTCTTGGCAGCTATGAGGATGATCCTCAGGTTCTGGACCCAGTTCGTATAGTTGCTGCCATCGTCTTTCAGCTTGGTTTTCTCTAGGAACGCATTGAAGTTGAGGACTACGTTGGCCATTTGATCTACAAGACATATTGTAAATATTTTAGACTAAGTTCATGATAATAAAGTTCATTTAATCAAATTATTTAATGAACTCCCACTTAGATAGACATCCCTCTTCTAGTCATCTAAGTATTACATGATCCGAGTCAACTAGGCCGTGTCCGATCATCACGTGAGACGGACTAGTCAACATCGGTGAACATCTTCATGTTGATCGTATCTTCTATACGACTCATGCTCGACCTTTCGGTCTTCTGTGTTCCGAGGCCATGTCTGTACATGCTAGGCTCGTCAAGTCAACCCAAGTGTTTGCATGTGTAAATCTGTCTTACACCCGTTGTATGTGAACGTTAGAATCTATCACACCCGATCATCATGTGGTGCTTCGAAACAACGAACTGTCGCAACGGTGCACAGTTAGGGGGAACACTTCTTGAAATTATTATGAGGGATCATCTTATTTACTACCGTCGATCTAAGTAAACAAGATGCAAAACATGATAAACATCACATGTAATCAAATAATAAACGTGACATGATATGGCCAATATCACATAGCTCCTTTGATCTCCATCTTGGGGCTCCATGATCATCTTGTCACCGGCTTGACACCATGATCTCCATTATCATGATCTCCATCATCGTGTCTCCATGAAGTTGCTCGCCAACTATTACTTCTACTACTATGGCTAACGCGTTTAGCAATAAAGTAAAGTAATTTACATGGCGTTTCTCAATGACACGCAGGTCATACAAAAAATAAAGACAACTCCTATGGCTCCTGCCGGTTGTCATACTCATCGACATGCAAGTCGTGATTCCTATTACAATAGCATGAACATCTCATACATCACATATAGATCATTCATCATTCATCACAATTTTGGCCATATCATATCACAAAGCACTTGGTGCAAAAACAAGTTAGACGTCCTCTAATTGTTGTTGCAAGTTTTACGTGGCTGAATTAGGGTTCTAGCAAGAACGTTTTCTTACCTACGTGAAAGCCACAACGTGATTTGTCAACTTCTATTTACCCTTCATAAGGACCCTTTTCATCGAATCCGCTCCAACTAAAGTGGGAGAGACAGACACCCGCCAGCCACCTTATGCAACTAGTGCATGTTAGTCGGTGGAACCGGTCTCACGTAAGAGTACGTGTAAGGTTGGTCCGGGCCGCTTCATCCCACAATACCGCTGAAGCAAGATAAGACTAGTAGCGGCAAGAAAAGTTGACAAATCTACGCCCACAACAAATTGTGTTCTACTCGCGCAAGAAGAACGACGCATAGACCTAGCTCATGATGCCACTGTTGGGGAACGTTGCAGAAAACAAAAAATTTCCTACGGTTTCACCAAGATCCATCTATGATTTCATCTAGCAACGAGTCATGGGAGAGATATTGCATCTACATACCACTTTGTAGATCGCGAGCGGAAGCGTTCAACGAACGGGGATGAGGTAGTCGTACACGACGTGATCCAAATCACCGGAGATCCTAGCACCGAAAGGACGGCACCTCCGCGTTCAACACACGTACGGTCAGCGTAACGTCTCCTTCTTCTTGATCCAGCAAGGCAAAGGAGAGGTTGGGGAAGATGGCTCCAGCAGCAGCACGACGGCGTGGTGATGGTGGAGCTGCAGTACTCCGGCAGGGCTTCACC
Organism: Aegilops umbellulata; assembly: GCA_032464435.1. Taxonomy (NCBI): domain Eukaryota; kingdom Viridiplantae; phylum Streptophyta; class Magnoliopsida; order Poales; family Poaceae; genus Aegilops; species Aegilops umbellulata. The sequence goes on along the minus strand of CP136058.1, from coordinate 148,394,100 downwards.
GAGCTCTACGGAGGAGGAGGAGATGTTGGAGAGGGAGAGGGAGGCGCCAGGAGCAAGGGTGCGGCTGCCCCCCTCCCCTCCCCCTTTTATACAGCCCCCTAGGGGGGGCGCTGGCCCTAGGAGATGCAATCTCCTAGGAGGGCGGCGGCCAAGGGTGGGGCTTGCCCCCCAAGCAAGGGGGCACCCCCCCCCTTTAGGGTTTCCCCCACCCTAGGCGCATGGGCCTCTAGGGGCTGGTTCCCCTTGGCCCATGTAGGCCAAGGCGCACCCCTAGAGCCCATGTGGCCCCCCGAGGCAGGTGGCCCCACCCGGTGGACCCCCCGGGACCCTCCGGTGGTCCCTGTACAATACCGATAACCCCGAAACTTGTCCCGATGGCCAAAACAGCACTTTCTATATATAATTCTTTACCTCCGGACCATTCCGAAACTCCTCGTGACGTCCGGGATCTCATCCGGGACTCCGAACAACATTCAGGTTACTGCATATACATATCCTCACAACCCTAGCGTCACCGAACCTTAAGTGTGTAGACCCTACGGGTTCGGGAGACATGTAGACATGACCGAGACGGCTCTCGGGCAATAACCAACAGCGGGATCTGGATACCCATGTTGGCTCTCACATGCTCCACGATGATCTCATCGAATGAACTACTATGTCGAGGATTCAATTAATCCCGTATACGATTCCCTTTGTCAATCGGTATTTTACTTGCCCGAGATTCGATCGTCGGTATCCGAATACCTCGTTCAATCTCGTTACCGGCAAGTCACTTTTCTCGTACCGTAATGCATGATCCTGTGATCAAACACTTTGATCACATTGAGCTCATTATGATGATGCATTACCGAGAGGGCCCGGTGATACCTCTCCGTCAAGCGGAGTGACAAATCCCAGTCTCGATCCGTGTCAACCCAACAGACACTTTCAGAGATACCCGTAGTATACCTTTATAGTCACCCAGTTACGTTGTGACGTTTGGCACACCCAAAGCACTCCTACGGTATCCGGGAGTTACACGATCTCATGGTCTAAGGAAAGGATACTTGACATTGGAAAACTCTAGCAAACGAACTATGCGATCTTATGCTATGTTTAGGATTGGGTCTTGTCCATCACATCATTCTCCTAATGATGTGATCTCGTTATCATTGACATCCAATGCCCATAGTTAGGAAACCATGACTATCTATTGATCAACGAGCTAGTCAACTAGAGGCTTACTAGGGACACGTTGTTGTCTGTTATTCACACATGTATTACGATTTCCGAATAACACAATTATAGCACGAATAAAGACAATTATCATGAACAAGGAAATATAATAATAATGCTTTTATTATTGCCTCTAGGGCATATTTCCAACATTTGGGGCACCCTATCTAGGGTTCCCACCTCCTGGCTTGGGGGCCAAGTCACCCAAGGGGGAGATCCCATGTGCCCTGGCCGCTGCCCCCCCTAGGGGAAACCCTAGGGCGCCTCCCCCTCCCCCTTGCCCCTATATATAGTGGAGGTTTTGGGGCTGCCCAAGACACGAGATGAACTCTCCCAAGGCGCAGCCCTACCTCTCTCCCTCCTCGTCTCTCGTAGTGCTTGGCGAAGCCCTGCTAGAATTCCGCGCTCCTCCACCACCACCACGCCGTCGTGCTGCTGCTGGATGGAGTCTTCCCCAACCTCTCCTTCTCCCCTTGGTGGATCAAGGCATGGGAGACGTCACCGGGCTGCATGTTTGTTGAACGCGGAGGTGCCGTCCGTTTGGCACTAGGATCATCAGTGATTTGGATCACGGCGAGTACGACTCCATCAACCCCGTTCACTTGAACGCTTCCGCTTAGCGATCTACAAGGGTATGTAGATGCACTCTCCTTCCCCTCGTTGTTGGTTTCTCCATAGATAGATCTTGGTGACACGTAGGAAAATTTTGAATTTCTGCTACGTTCCCCAACAGCTGCACATGTCTGTAACTACCCAGAGAGCAACAGAAGTTTGGAGTAGTTACAGACATGTGCAGCGCCTAGCTTGGAGGCGCCACACTCCATAATGCAACGCCCAGCTGCCAGGCGCTGCACTATGGAGTGTGGCACCTCCATGCTAGGCGCTGCACATGTCTATAACTACCCAGAGAGCAACAGAAGTTTGGAGTAGTTACAGACATGTGCAGCACCTAGCCTGGAGGCGCCACACTCCATAGTGCAGCGCCTGGCAGCTGGGCGTTGCACTATGGAGTGTGGCGCCTCCAAGCTAGGCGCTGCACAAACACTTAGTGTTTTTTTGCCATTCAGACTGTCATTTTCAGCCATAATTCAACATTGCGTATAGTAAACTGTAAGGTTCAAATAGTGTTGAACAAAGACATCATTTCTTAGAAAGGACCATCACAATAAGTTCAAGTTTAACATAGAGCTACAATAAGTTCAAGTCCATCACTCTAACTTCAACGACATAACAAATTCCACATTACTAAGAGCTACCACCACTCTGGGTTGAACATTACTAAGGATGACTAGTGCTTTCCGCGCTTGCTGGCTCCTCCCCCCCCCCTCTTCGCAGATATCTTCTTCACCTTCCTAGGACGAGGAACCCGCTCCGGCTCCGGCTCCGGTACCTCCACGTCGTCCATTTCATCCTCGAAATAGTCATCCAAAGCGTGCATCCGCGAGGTGCCGACCGTCCTTTTGCCTCTTTGAGTGAAGTCCTCAGGTGTGTATTTGTTGATTCCCTTCCTAGGCTTTAGCTCGTATGCAGACCGAACCTTGTAGGCCCCCAAGACCATATCATCAGGAACCTACGCATGCACAAAAGATATGGAAAGACCGTGTGCGAGGATATAGTTAGCAATGCATCAACAATTGGATATATCCTCATGCCATACCTCTTGGGTGACCACACCCACATCCTCATCCTCCAAAGGATCAGCGTTGCCAGAAGTTGGATCTGATGGTGTCGCCGACCTAGAACGTTCTGGTGATACATACTCAGGGTCACGACAACCGAAAAGATTTGATAGCCGCCTTAACTTTTGGCCCTGGCGCTGCAACATGAACAAGTGAATGAGACATCGAACATAGCAACACATGTTAAGTGCTAGTTTGAAGGAGATGTGAACCTTAATGAAAGCTCGAAGTGAAGATTCCCCATCGCTTTTGCCAGCCGGGGTTGTTTCCAGAATAGTGTCGGTCTCATCAGCTGCTTTCTTGATCTGGGCACGCTATGAACAGAAACGGTGTTAACGTGTTAGGCAAGTGAAGGGATCACAAAGCTGAAGGAAATATTCCCTAGAGGCAATAATAAAGTTACTATTTATTTCCTTATATCATGATAAAGGTTTATTATTCATGCTAGAATTGTATTAACCGAAAACATAATGCATGTGTGAATACATAGACAAACAGAGTATCACTAGTATGCCTCTACTAGACTAGTTCGTTAATCAAAGATGGTTATGTTTCCTAACCATGAACAAAGAGTTGTTATTTGATTAACGAGGTCACATCATTGGTTGAATGATCTGATTGACATGACCCATTATATTAGCTTAGCACCCGATCGTTTAGTATGTTGCTATTGCTTTATTCATGACTTATACATGTTCCTATGACTATGAGATTATGCAACTCCCGTTTGCCAGAGGAACACTTTGGGTACTACCAAACGTCACAACGTAACTGGGTGATTATAAAGGAGTATTACAGGTGTCTCCAATGGTAGATGTTGGGTTGGTGTATTTCGAGATTAGGATTTGTCACTCCGATTGTCGGAGAGGTATCTTTGGGCCCTCTCGGTAATGCACATCACTTAAGCCTTGCAAGCATTGCAACTAATGAGTTAGTTGCGGGATGATGTATTACGGAACGAGTAAAGAGACTTTCCGGTAACGAGATTGAACTAAGTATTGGATACTGACGATCGAATCTCGGACAAGTAACATACCGATGACAAAGGGAACAACGTATGTTGTTATGCGGTCTGACCGATAAAGATCTTCGTAGAATATGTAGGAGCCAATATGGGCATCCAGGTCCCGCTATTGGTTATTGACCGGAGACGTGTCTCGGTCATGTCTACATTGTTCTCGAACCGTAGGGTCCGCACGCTTAACGTTACGATGACAGTTATTATGAGTTTATGTATTTTGATGTACCGAAGGTTGTTCGGAGTCCCGGATGTGATCACGGACATGACGAGGGGTCTCGAAATGGTCGAGACATAAAGTTTGATATATTGGAAGCCTATGTTTGGACATCGGAAGTGTTCCAGGTGAAATCAGGATTTTACCGGAATACCGGGTGGGTTACCGGAACCCCCCGGGAGCGATATAGGCCTTAATGGGCCTTAGTGGAAAGGAGAAAGGGGCAGCCCTAGTGGTCGCGCGCCTCCCCCTTCCCTAGTCCTATTAGGACTAGGAGAAGGTGGCCGGCCCCCCTCTCTCTCTTTCCCCCCCTTGAGGAATCCTATTCCAACTAGGATTGGGGGGGGGGATCCTACTCCCGGAGGGAGTAGGACTCCCTGGCGCGCCACCCCTTGGCCGGCCAGCCCCTCCCCCTTGGCTCCTTTATATACGGGGGCAGGGGAGCACCCTAGAACACACAAGTTGATCTACGGATCGTTCCTTAGCCGTGTGCGGTGCCCCCTTCCACCAAATTCCACCTCGGTCATATCGTTGCAGTGCTTAGGCGAAGCCCTGCGCCGATAACACATCAAGATCGTCACCACGCCGTCGTGCTGACGGTACTCTTCCCCGACGCTTTGCTGGATCGGAGCCCGGGGATCGTCATCGAGCTGAACGTGTGCTAAGAACTCGGAGGTGCCGGAGTAACGGTATTGTGATCGGTCGGATCGCAAGGAGAACGTATGACTACTTCCTCTACGTTGAGTCAACGCTTCCGCTTCAGTCTACAAGGGTATGTAGACAATACTCCCCCCTCTCGTTGCTATGCATCACCATGATCTAGCGTGTGCGTAGGAAATTTTTTGAAATTACTGCGTTCCCCAACAGTGGCATCCGAGCCTAGGTTTTTATGGTTTGATGTTATTTGCATGAGTAGAACACAAGTAAGTTGTGGACGATACAAGTCATACTGCCTACCAGCATGTCATACTTTGGTTCAGCGGTATTGTTGGACGAGACGATCCGGACCAACCTTACGCGTACGCTTACGCGAGACCGGTTCCCTCGACGTGCTTTGCACATAGATGGCTTGCGGAAGACTGTCTCTCCAACTTTAGTTGAACCGAGTGTGGCTACGCCCGGTCCTTGAGAAGGTTAAAATGGAGTCTATTTGACAAACTATCATTGTGGTTTTGATGCGTAGGTAAGATGAGTTCTTGCTTAAGCCCGTAGCAGCCACGTAAAACTTGCAACAACAAAGTAGAGGACGTCTAACTTGTTTTTGCAGGGCATGTTGTGATGTGATATGGTCAAGACATGATGCTAAATTTTATTGTATGAGATGATCATGTTTTGTAACCGAGTTATCGGCAACTGGCAGGAGCCATATGGTTGTCGCTTTATTGTATGCAATGCAATCGCGATGTAATGCTTTACTTTATTACTAAGCGGTAGTGATAGTCGTGGAAGCATAAGATTGGCGAGACGACAACGATGCTATGATGGAGATCAAGGTGTCGCGCCGGTGACGATGGTGATCATGACGATGCTTCAGAGATGGAGATCACAAGCACAAGATGATGATGACCATATCATAATCACTTATATTGATTGCATGTGATGTTTATCTTTTTATGCATCTTATCTTGCTTTGATTGACGGTAGCATTATAAGATGATCTCTCACTAAATTATCAAGAAGTGTTCTCCCTGAGTATGCACCGTTGCAAAAGTTCTTCGTGCTGAGACACCACGTGATGATCGGGTGTGATAGGCTCTACGTTCAAATACAACGGGTGCAAAACAGTTGCACACGCGGAATACTCAGGTTATACTTGACGAGCTATGCATATAAGATATGACCTCGGAACACAGAGACCGAAAGGTCGAGCGTGAATCATATAGTAGATATGATCAACATAACGATGTTCACCATTGAAAAGTACTCTATATCACGTGATGATCGGTTATGGTTTAGTTGATTTGGATCACGTGTTCACTTAGAGGATTAGAGGGATGTCTATCTAAGTGGGAGTTCTTAATTAATTTGATTAACTGAACTTAAACTTATCATGAACTTAGTATCTGATAGTATCTTGCTTGTTTATGTTGATTGTAGATAGATGGCTCGTGCTGTTGTTCCGTTAAATTTTAATGCGTTCCTTGAGAAAGCAAAGTTGAAAGATGATGGTAGCAATTACACGGACTGGGTCCGTAACTTGAGGATTATCCTCATTGCTGCACAGAAGAATTACGTCCTGGAAGCACCGCTAGGTGCCAGGCCTGCTGCTAGAGAAACACCAGAAGTTATGAACGTTTGGCAGAGCAAAGCTGATGACTACTCGATAGTTCAGTGTGCCATGCTTTACGGCTTAGAACCGGGACTTCAACGACGTTTTGAACGTCATGGAGCATATGAGATGTTCCAGGAGTTGAAGTTAATATTTCAAGCAAATGCCCGGATTGAGAGATATGAAGTCTCCAATAAGTTCTATAGCTGCAAGATGGAGGAGAACAGTTCTGTCAGTGAGCATATACTCAAAATGTCTGGGTATAATAATCACTTGATTCAATTGGGAGTTACTCTTCCAGATGATTGCGTCATTGCCAGAATTCTCCAATCACTGCCACCAAGCTACAAGAGCTTCGTGATGAACTATAATATGCAAGGGATGACCAAGACTATTCCCGAGCTCTTCGCGATGCTAAAAGCTGCGGAGGTAGAAATCAAGAAGGAGCATCAAGTGTTGATGGTTAACAAAACCACTAGTTTCAAGAAAAAGGGCAAAGGGAAGAAAAAGGGGAACTTCAAGAAGAACGGCAAGCGAGTTGCTGCTCAAGAGAAGAAACCCAAGTCTGGACCTAAGCCTGAAACTGAGTGCTTCTACTGCAAGCAGACTGGTCACTGGAAGCGGAACTGCCCCAAGTATTTGGCGGATAAGAAGGATGGCAAGGTGAACAAAGGTATATGTGATATACATGTTATTGATGTGTACCTTACTAATGTTCGCAGTAGCACCTGGGTATTTGATACTGGTTCTGTTGCTAATATTTGCAACTCAAAACAGGGACTACAGAATAAGCGGACACTAGCAAAGGACGAGGTGACGATGCGCGTGGGAAATGGTTCCAAAGTCGATGTGATCGCAGTTGGCACGCTACCTCTACATCTACCTTCGGGATTAGTATTAGACCTAAATAATTGTTATTTGGTACCAGCGTTGAGCATGAACATTATATCTGGATCTTGTTTGATGCGAGACGGTTATTCATTTAAATCAGAGAATAATGGTTGTTCTATTTATATGAGTAATATCTTTTATGGTCATGCACCATTGAAGAGTGGTCTATTTTTGATGAATCTCGATAGTAGTAATACACATATTCATAATGTTGAAGCCAAAAGATGCAGAGTTGATAATGATAGTGCAACTTATTTGTGGCACTGCCGTTTAGGTCATATCGGTATAAAGCGCATGAAGAAACTCCATACTGATGGACTTTTGGAGTCACTTGATTATGAATCACTTGGCACTTGCGAACCGTGCCTCATGGGCAAGATGACTAAAACACCGTTCTCCGGAACTATGGAGAGAGCAACAGATTTGTTGGAAATCATACATACGGATGTATGTGGTCCGATGAATGTTGAGGCTCGTGGCGGATATCGTTATTTTCTCACCTTCACAGATGATTTGAGCAGATATGGGTATATCTACTTAATGAAACACAAGTCTGAAACATTTGAAAAGTTCAAAGAATTTCAGAGTGAAGTTGAAAATCATCGTAACAAGAAAATAAAGTTTCTACGATCAGATCGTGGAGGAGAATATTTGAGTTACGAGTTTGGTGTACATTTGAAAAATTGTGGAATAGTTTCGCAACTCACGCCACCCGGAACACCACAGCGTAATGGTGTGTCCGAACGTCGTAATCGTACTTTACTAGATATGGTGCGATCTATGATGTCTCTTACTGATTTACCGCTATCGTTCTGGGGATACGCTCTAGAGACGGCCGCATTCACGTTAAATAGGGCACCATCTAAATCCGTTGAGACGACGCCTTATGAACTATGGTTTGGCAAGAAACCAAAGTTGTCGTTTCTTAAAGTTTGGGGCTGCGATGCTTATGTGAAAAAGCTTCAACCAGATAAGCCCAAATCGGAGAAATGTGTCTTCATAGGATATCCAAAGGAAACTGTTGGATACACCTTCTATCACAGATCCGAAGGCAAGACTTTTTGTTGCTAAGTTCGGAAACTTTCTAGAGAAGGAGTTTCTTTCGAAAGAAGTGAGTGGGAGGAAAGTAGAACTTGACGAGGTAACTGTACCTACTCCTTTATTGAGAAGTAGTACATCACAGAAAACTGTTTTTGCGACACCTACACCAATAAATGAGGAAGCTAATGATGATGATCATGAAACTTTAGATCAAGATACTACTGAACCTCGTAGATCAACCAGAGTGAGATCCGCACCAGTGTGGTACGGTAATCCTATTCTGGAAATCATGTTACTAGACCATGATGAACCTACGAACTATGAAGAAGCAATGGTGAGCCCAGATTCCGCAAAGTGGCTTGAAGCCATGAAATCTGAGATGGGATCCATGTATGAGAACAAAGTATGGACTTTGGTTGACTTGCCTGATGATCGTCAAGCAATTGAGAACAAATGGATCTTTAAGAAGAAGACTGACGCTGATGGTAATGTTACTGTCTACAAAGCTCGACTTGTCGCAAAAGGTTTTCGACAAGTTCAAGGGATTGACTACGATGAGACTTTCTCACCCGTAGCGATGCTTAAGTCTGTCCGAATCATGTTAGCAATTGCCGCATTTTATGATTATGAAATTTGGCAGATGGATGTCAAAACTGCATTCCTGAATGGATTTCTGGAAGAAGAATTGTATATGATGCAACCGGAAGGTTTTGTCGATCCAAAGGGAGCTAACAAAGTGTGCAAGCTCCAGCGATCCATTTATGGACTGGTGCAAGCCTCTCGGAGTTGGAATAAACGCTTTGATGGTGTGATCAAAGCATTTGGTTTTATACAGACTTTCGGAGAAGCCTGTATTTACAAGAAAGTGAGTGGGAGCTCTGTAGCATTTCTAATATTATATGTGGATGACATATTACTGATTGGAAATGATATAGAATTTCTGGATAGCATAAAGGGATACTTGAATAAAAGTTTTTCAATGAAAGACCTCGGAGAAGCTGCTTACATATTAGGCATAAAGATCTATAGAGATAGATCAAGACGCTTAATTGGACTTTCACAAAGCACATACCTTGACAAAGTTTTGAAGAAGTTCAAAATGGATCAAGCAAAGAAAGGGTTCTTGCCCGTGTTACAAGGTGTGAGATTGAGTAAGACTCAAAGCCCGACCACTGCAGAAGATAGAGAGAAAATGAAAGATGTTCCCTATGCTTCAGCCATAGGCTCTATCATGTATGCAATGCTGTGTACCAGACCTGATGTGTGCCTTGCTATAAGTTTAGCAGGGAGGTACCAAAGTAATCCAGGAGTGGATCACTGGACAGCGGTCAAGAACATCCTGAAATACCTGAAAAGGACTAAGGATATGTTTCTCATATATGGAGGTGACAAAGAGCTCACCGTAAGAGGTTACGTTGATGCAAGCTTTGACACTGATCCGGACGATTCTAAATCGCAAACCGGATACGTGTTTACATTAAACGGTGGAGCTGTCAGTTGGTGCAGTTCTAAACAAAGCGTCGTAGCGGGATCTACATGTGAAGCGGAGTACATAGCTGCTTCGGAAGCAGCAAATGAAGGAGTCTGGATGAAGGAGTTCATATCCGATCTAGGTGTCATACCTAGTGCATCGGGTCCAATGAAAATCTTTTGTGACAATACTGGTGCAATTGCCTTGGCAAAGGAATCCAGATTTCACAAAAGGACCAAACACATCAAGAGACGCTTCAACTCCATCCGGGATCTAGTCCAGGTGGGAGACATAGAGATTTGCAAGATACATACGGATCTGAATGTTGCAGACCCGTTGACTAAGCCTCTTCCACGAGCAAAACATGATCAGCACCAAAACTCCATGGGTGTTAGGATCATTACAGTGTAATCTAGATTATTGACTCTAGTGCAAGTGGGAGACTGAAGGAAATATGCCCTAGAGGCAATAATAAAGTTACTATTTATTTCCTTATATCATGATAAAGGTTTATTATTCATGCTAGAATTGTATTAACCGGAAACATAATGCATGTGTGAATACATAGACAAACAGAGTGTCACTAGTATGCCTCTACTAGACTAGTTCGTTAATCAAAGATGGTTATGTTTCCTAACCATGAACAAAGAGTTTTTATTTGATTAACGAGGTCACATCATTGGTTGAATGATCTGATTGACATGACCCATTATATTAGCTTAGCACCCGATCGTTTAGTATGTTGCTATTGCTTTATTCATGACTTATACATGTTCCTATGACTATGAGATTATGCAACTCCCGTTTGCCAGAGGAACACTTTGGGTACTACCAAACGTCACAATGTAACTGGGTGATTATAAAGGAGTATTACAGGTGTCTCCAATGGTAGATGTTGGGTTGGCGTATTTCGAGATTAGGATTTGTCACTCCGATTGTCGGAGAGGTATCTCTGGGCCCTCTCGGTAATGCACATCACTTAAGCCTTGCAAGCATTGCAACTAATGAGTTAGTTGCGGGATGATGTATTACGGAACAAGTAAAGAGACTTGCCGGTAACGGGATTGAACTAAGTATTGGATACTGACGATCGAATCTCGGATAAGTAACATACCGATGACAAAGGGAACAACGTATGTTGTTATGCGGTCTGACCGATAAAGATCTTCGTAGAATATGTAGGAGCCAATATGGGCATCCAGGTCCCGCTATTGGTTATTGACCGGAGACGTGTCTCGATCATGTCTACATTGTTCTCGAACCGTAGGGTCCGCACGCTTAACGTTACGATGACCGTTATTATGAGTTTATGCATTTTGATGTACCGAAGGTTGTTCGGAGTCCCGGATGTGATCACGGACATGACGAGGAGTCTCTAAATGGTCGAGACATAAAGATTGATATATTGGAAGCCTATGTTTGGACATCGGAAGTGTTCCAGGTGAAATCAGGATTTTACCGGAATACCGGGTGGGTTACCGAAACCCCCCGAGAGCGATATGGGCCTTGATGGGCCTTAGTGGAAAGGAGAAAGGGGCAGCCCTAGTGGCCGCGCGCCTCCCCCCTTCCCTAGTCCTATTAGGACTAGGAGAAGGTGGCCGGCCCCCCTCTCTCTCTTTCCCCCCCTTGAGGAATCCTATTCCAACTAGGATTGGGGGGGGGGGGAATCCTACTCCCGGAGGGAGTAGGACTCCCTGGCGCGCCACCCCTTGGCCGGCCAGCCCCTCCCCCTTGGCTCCTTTATATACGGGGGCAGGGGAGCACCCTAGAACACACAAGTTGATCTACGGATCGTTCCTTAGCCGTGTGCGGTGCCCCTTCCACCAAATTCCACCTCGGTCATATCGTTGCAGTGCTTAGGCGAAGCCCTGCGCCGGTAACACATCAAGATCGTCACCACGCCGTCGTGCTGACGGTACTCTTCCCCGACGCTTTGCTGGATCGGAGCCCGGGGATCGTCATCGAGCTGAACGTGTGCTAAGAACTCGGAGGTGCCGGAGTAACGGTACTGTGATCGGTCGGATCGCGAGGAGAACGTACGACTACTTCCTCTACGTTGAGTCAACGCTTCTGCTTCAGTCTACAAGGGTATGTAGACAATACTCTCCCCTCTCGTTGCTATGCATCACCATGATCTTGCGTGTGCGTAGGAATATTTTTGAAATTACTGCGTTCCCCAACAAAAGCAAATGGGGAAACAAGGGCAAATACCACAAAGTTCATCATTGGAGCTGAAGGGATCACTGAGTTGCCTTTCCTGATCAATGAGTTGTACTGGTGCTGGGCAACCTCATCAAAAACGGTGGGTTCTTCCAAAATCTCCTCGGCATACGCCGGCTTGCATACCTCCACACGGGTGCTTGCAAGAAACCATGTGAGATAGTTGTTGAACGCGATCGGGCAGTGCTGACGAAGCTGGGCTCGTTTTCCAGCCCGAGCTTGCTCCACAGCGTACTTGAACTGTATGATATACTTGTTGTGATGCTTGGACCAATCCTTGATCTTCCTCTGCTTTTTCTTATCCAACCTGCAAGTTAGAAACAGAATATTAGCATCATCGAAACCGCCGAGAAGCCGCTAAGTGCTCAAGGTTGATTATATCTTACGCGTGTAACACTATGTCCGTGTCCTCCCACTCTGGCGGGTGTGGCTGGAACAAACCAAACTGGCGGAACACCCGATATGGCTGGTGAATCTCAACCGCCCAGTTGCATATGAGTGGACACCGCATATGCCAGAGATCCCTCTCTCTAAGGCACATCTGATTCAGCCTGAACTCTAGAGGGTTCCCAAAGCTATCTCCTTTTCCATACGGTTCCCATTCAACCTACAAAATTGATATCGAGTTACGATAGAAGCATCAAAATCACTTATGGAATGTCGATTCACCTGCTCAGGCGTGATCGCGTCCATCTCGCTCCTGTACAGCTTGTACATGACCGAGGGATCATCCGTCATCTCATTTAACACATCCCACTTGTAAGCCCAAGTGGGGAGCCGTAGTGGGTCGCCTTTGTCGTCCCAATCCTCGAACTTCACGATCTTCGGTCGTCCAACCGGCAAAGGCTCCCAGCTCCATATGGAAAGTGCGAGCAAACAACCACCAATACCTCCAGATAGCCTACAAGAGGCTTCGTCCAACTGCACATACAAAAGAACTTGGTTGAATTAACAGCAAGCTTGGATTCATAATGTACCAATGAAGTGAAACAGAAACAACTTCATACCTGTCTATACAAGTAAGTCAGTGTCGCCGAACCCCAACTCCATTTGCTATCGAAGACGGTCAACGCCTTGAGCCACATCCATGGAGCATTCTTGCATGTGCCATCAGCAAACATAGTCCTGGATATCACGTACCACATGTAGACACGAGCATATGTCTTCACCGTGTCCTCATCAGCATCCTCAGGGCAAATACTGAAGTTTGATACAATCCACGTGAAAGTAGCACCGGCTGCGACTCTAACCTTCTTCTTGCCTTCTTCTTCTGGTTCGCGAGGCGCCGGAGGAACATTACCAATAAGGGCAAACATCTGCTCGCGCCACCCATCAGAATCGGTGCTCATACATAGAGGATTCCCATCAATAGGAAGACCGGTGATCATAGCTATATCCTGGAGCGTCACGGTCATCTCCCCGGTACGAAGATGGAAAGTATGTGTCTCCGGCCTCCAATGATCAATAAGCGCGGTGAGTGCTGGAGCATTGTTCGGTGGCGTCGACCGGCTGACCAACTGAATGAAAGGGAGAAGTCATGTCTCCCTAACATACGGTGTGTACCGCTCGTCATAGCGCATCCACCCAAGGTTGACCCCGTGAGCCCGAAGCTTCAGAGGTGCAAGCTCCTACAAACAAACAAACAAATCATTACATATGGGGGATATGCGTTTGAAAAAAAACACGAAATTCATAACACCGGCAACTTTCGTTATTACCCGCTGCTCCACCGACATAGCGTACGACCGGTGTTGTTGGTCCCAGTGATCATTGATAAGCCAACCCATCCTAACAATTTGAAAGAAAGCTTTCTTGTCAACACAATTATCTTTTGAATACAAAAAAAGTAAAGTACGGCTACTAGATGCAAAATACAAAGCATATGTATCCAAACCATTCTTGCCAATACAAATGTAATTTCAATAAATTAAACTAAGCCTACCTCATGCAAGATTCAATACAAATATCTTTTGCATATAAATAAAATGTCAACCTATGTACCCAAACCATATCTTTTCAATAAAATAAACTAAACTAGGGTTGCAAAATTAGGTACATGCAAGATTATAATACATGCAACATTCAAATCTAATCAAATCAAACAAGGGTTCCTCAAAATCTTCCAAATAGCATGCATTATATGGATAGAAAGAAGGGGATCGGACGAGGGTACCTTCTAGGATGGATTGGTGAAGCAATCTACGGACCAAATCGACAGATCTGATGGATTTGGGAGAGGGGATTGAGAGGGGGAGTGGAGAGGGCCGCCGCCGCGACTTCTTCTGTTCTGTTCTGTAACTGGCAATGGGGTGGGTGGGGGAGGAGAGGGCCGACGCGGCTGGATCTAAGTCACAGTGCAGCGCCCGTGGGCTAGGCGTTGCACATTACATGTGTGGCGCCTAGCTCGGAGGCGCTGCACTGCTGGGTGCGGGGCCCAGGCCTGCCACGGTGGACTCAGGTGCAACGCCCCCGAGCTGGGCGCTGCACCGTAAGGTGTGGCGCCGTCGTGGCGGGCGCAACACAAAAAGGTTAGGGCTGTGAAATTGTTTCAAGAGCAGTTCATTTTGTGAATTGATTTCGTCCACAGGTCAAAATAGTCAAATTTGCCACCTTAATAATATTAGCAACCAAATGACATGCTTAGTTTAACCAAACTCTGATGGATAACAAGTCTTTATGGTAACCCCAGTTTTCCAATTATTTACAGATTGACCTCCTTAGCCATCTGATGGACCTGATGCACCTTCCTAATTATACTAACAGCACCAGAACCAGCATTAACAAAAGGATAAAAAAAACTAGTTTTTTTAAAAAAAAAATAGCAATGAGCATCACCATCATCATGCAGGAGAGGTTTGTGCTCCAGGCTCTCTAGTGATTAAGTAAGACTCTTAAGATATTCATCAGGCAATTAAATCCCCTTTCTCTTCCAACTCCAACAGATCACGAGAATAGTGGGTGGCCTTGCAGGTCTGGTAGACCATGAAGGTGATGACGGTGTCAAGAACACAGATCATGGAGTGAATGTAGGCAATCAGGAGCCCTTCGCAAACCATGGCCGAGCTTATCCTGCCGTCGATCATGTACAGCTTCATGACTCTGAGCTGGAACAGCCCCTCCACGGCGGTGGTGGCGAGGCTGGCCGGCAGCGCCACGGCGACGGCGGTGGCTGCGTCGCCCCGGACGAGCAGCAGCGCCTTGAGGACCGCGTGGCAGCCGCCCCGGCCCTCGGCGGCCGCGACGACGGTGGCGAGGTTGCAGACGGCGGCGGCGTTGGCGAGCGCGACGGAGTAGACGATGACGCCCACGGCCGAGAGCGCCAGCACGGCCCTGCCGTCGGAGCCCAGCCGCAGCGCCTCCGCGGCATTGAAGGCCGCGAGCAGCGCGGCGAACACGGCCGCGTTGGCGAGCAGGAGCGCCGCGAAGTTGGCGAGCTGCGTCCGCGCCATCGCCGGGTAGCGGTGGCACGACGCGGGAAGCGCTGACAGCTCGTGGTACCGCTGCTTCCGCGGCGGCGGCGGCGGCGACTGCATGGCGCGCACGGCGCAGGCCTTGGCGAGGAGCAGGAAGGAGAGGGAGAAGGGCAGGGTGGCGAGGAAGGAGAAGACGGACTGCGACAGCTTGTGGTTGAGGAGGAACAGGAGCTGGGACGCCGGCGGGAAGCCCGCGGCGACGAGGACGCGGCGGAGGCGGAGGGAGAGCGGCGGGAGGAGGGACGCCGCGGGCGAGCGGGAGAGGAGCGCGGCGGCGGAGAAGGGGAGCGCGAGGAGCGCCGCCGCGGAGGCCGCCGGGTGGTAGTGCGAGAAGAAGGCGTGGAGCGCCGCCCTCATTATCTTGGTGGCGCTCCCCATTGCCGCGACGGTATTGGCCGATGGTCTTGGATTGCTCCTCTGCGGGTGTCCGTGGAGTGGAGGGGTTTGGAGTTGGAGTGGTGTGGTTTGAGCGTTTGAATGTGCGGAGAGAATGTGGCAGGCATCATGTAGTATCATTTCTCTCCTGTTGCATGTTGGGTAGGATGTGATATCGCCCACCTGCTGGTGCAACAACTCCTGCGATCTGTGCTTCTATTCAGGAATTCATTTATTTATTTTACAAATAATATTGATTCTGCTAGTTGGAGAGTTCCTTATGTCTAAGTCGTTTTCTCATACACAATAACTATATGTAAGTCGCCTGGATTTAGAAATTTGGGTCAGTCGAATTTCGCGTGAAGGAAAGAACGAGCTCACCGGATGGAAGGAAAAAGCTCGCCAAAGAGGCCCTATGGGTCTATCTTAGGGTGGCAAGCAACTCCATTATCTATCATAGGGATGTAGGGTGGTGGTGCAGGTTCGCCGGACAAAAACTAGCCATCGCCAGGGCTAGAGGGATGGCCGACAGCGGCAGCGGCACAACGGTGGGCGACAGTTGAGGAGAGGGCGGTCCAGCCGGTGATCCGTGGGGGCGGTTAGGGAAGAGAAAGATCGAACATGGTGGGGAAGAAGAGAAACAGTGTGAAACTATTTCAAGGTTGAAGATGAAGCCCTGAATGTTGGATCCAATTGACATAGAAAGTTACTCCCTCCGTCCCAAAATATAGCAACATTTTTAATACTATACTAGTGTAAAAAATATTCTTATATTCTGAGACGGAAGGAGTAGAAATCAACTTACCCCTTCAATATTTTCATACGACTGTTTTCTAGCCACTCCCTTTCTTGTAAATGTGAGTTTTCAGTAAACAACAATTCCACTTCGATCTATACAGTGCCACGGAGTGCCTAAACAATTCAAGAAAATGTTGGAGCGGACAAGTGGATTGCTGGTAGTATTTTACATTTTGTAAAATAAATAGAGAAGCCAAAGCCTCATATTGCAAGGTGGTGTACATAACATTGTGCACACCCTGGCTTGAGCTCTTCGTGCAGTTATGTTGGATTTTCTAACTAGCACTAGGATCCAGATACTCTTTGTAGCATCTGGTCACACTCCTATATAAACATTTAGTTCAAAAAGTATCGGGAAATTAAAAAAAAATATAGGGTTTCGGTATGTGAAATATGGATGCCCAATCTATTTCCGTGTGAAATTTCATGAAAAAAATAACAGGAATCATATCCATGGTAGAGACGACATAAAGTTCCCTATGTAAAGAAAAAAATTGTTTTGATGGATTTTAGTTCAGATTGTATTTTCTTCCCCACATATACATTTCCTGGTATTTTTCTATGAAACTTCATACAGGAGTAGATTGGACACCGAGATCCCAAAATTTCAGATTTCCTTTTTAATTTTCTGGCATTTTTGAATTTAATTTTCGTATGGGGGATAGACCACAGGTGCTCCTGTGTATTTTCCTCTCGCTCAGCTGCTATACTTGGCAACATATTCGATTGCTGATGCTGTTAATTATTGCGTCACGTACATAAAACAGGACAAGGGAACGAATGTGCGTTTGTGGTGAACTGGACCTTTTTGGTAGGACCTGCCAAAAAAGACCAGGAAACAGGACACCAGATCACAAAATCACCATCTCCTTCTGGTACAAGTGAAGTGAGATATATACTATGACGCAACAAGGCAAAGCCTTTACCTCACTATATAGATCACATATGTACGATGTGCTGAAATTTGAAATGTGCTTTAGGCCCATATAGCAATTTCTGAAAATCTCTAAGAACCCAAATGCGTTTATTGGCACTAGATGGAGGTGGGAAGTTTAGTCCCACCCCGAAATTGGAAAAGGAGTTGGACTTTCTTATAAGGATTTATCTTCTACATGCTATTGGAGCTTGAGAAGAGATGAGACCCTCGTACACTCCTCCGCCGCCCGCCCCGCCTCGCCCACGTCACGACGCGGGTTGCGTAATTGAGCCGAGCCGAGCTCACACCTACGCGCTTATTTTTGCCAGTCACTAACGAAGAGTTCTCTGACAGCTGGGCCACTACGCACCATCTCAAACACCATATGATCCTAGCGTGTTGATTCGAAAGTCCAAAGGCACAATTGAAGCCGGTTTGTTTCCAAACCGAGTGATGTACATTGGCATGCTGTTGAAAGAGTTATGCGCTATCTGAAAGGTACTATGGACTTCACTATACCGGAGACCCGTCGGTACTTGAAGGGTATAGTGATGCGAATTGGATCTCTGATGCTGATGAGATGAAGGCCACAACTGGGTATATGTTTACTCTTGGAGGTGGCGCTGTTTTCTGAAAGTCTTGCAAGCAAACGATCTTAACGAGATCGACAATGAAAGCAGAATTAACAGCATTAGACACATCTGGTGTTGAAGCAGGATGGCTTCGAGATCTTTTGATGGACTTGCCATTGGTTGATAAACCGGTTCCGGCTATCCTTATGAACTGTGATAATCAGACTGTTAAGGACAACATGAAGTCCAACAAACACATAAGAATGAGATTAAAAGCTGTCAGAAAATTAAGAAACTCCGGAGTGATAGCGTTGGACTATGTCCATACGGCTAAGAATCTGGCAGATCCTTTACCAAAGGGCTATCACGTGTTGTGATAGATAATGCATCGAGAGATATGGGTATGAAACCCACATGAGTTGCCATGGTGGTAACCCAACCTATGTGATCGGAAATCCCGTGAAGTTGGACCTGGGAAAACAAGCCAGTGGTGAACTCAGGAGAGTAACTATACCAACCCATTCCGTTGGAGATGCAATACTCTCGATACTGTATGGTAGGATGACTACTGTCTTAATGTGTTTCAAAGCTTATGAAAGCAAGATGATGTCCTACAGAGCGATCTTTGAAGGAACACACCTATATGAGCCTGACTGCTGGTCACAGTCTATGAGATTGGGGTGATCTCTAGTAAGCTCATGAATAGGCCAGGAGCGTGACTTATATGCTCCACCCGAGGGGTCAGCCTTCTGCAGCCTAGTACTAGTAAGACATGTAGTGAAACTTCTTTACGCCCAACCGACAATTTAAGGCATAGTCCATTGTTCAGTTGTGAAGGAGTGTAGCTACTTGCTCTAGGTGAACTTCAACTTTAACAGGTCTTCACTGAAACACTGGTATATCGAAACAACAATTGGAACAGAGGACACAATGGGCCCTCGAGATCTGGTGGGGGATTGCTGAAATTTGAGATGGGCTTTAGGCCCATATAGCAATTTCTGAAAATCTCT
Source organism: Aegilops umbellulata (assembly GCA_032464435.1). Classification (NCBI taxonomy): domain Eukaryota; kingdom Viridiplantae; phylum Streptophyta; class Magnoliopsida; order Poales; family Poaceae; genus Aegilops; species Aegilops umbellulata. The sequence goes on along the minus strand of CP136058.1, from coordinate 148,374,932 downwards.
AAGGGCCCATGTGGGTTTATTGGCACTACGTGGAGGTGGGAAGTTTAGTCCCACCGCGGAAGTGAAAGACGAGTTGGACCTCCTTATAAGGGTTTCTCTTCTACATGTTATTGGAGCTTGAGAAGAGATGAGGCCCTCACGCACTCCTCCGCCGCCGCCCGCCTCGCCACGCCACGCCTCGTCACGACGTGCCGCGGGTTGCGGGATTGAGCCGAGCCGAGCTCACACCTACGAGCTTATTTTTGCCAGTCTCTAACGGAGAGTTCTCTGACGGCTGGGCCACGATCTGAGACGTCGGATCGTGGGCTGTCACGGACTCGGACGTGGGTCGAGCCCACTTCTCTCCTCGCGGCTGCGCCTATATAAGTGTGCGGTGCCCCCTAACCCTAGCCGCCACAAACAGATCACATGTGCTCCACGCGCACGCCCACCGTCGTTCCTTTGTTGATGCTGCCTCCGGTGACTCCATCCGTCCGCTGCGTACACGGTCGACAGGAGAGCAGGTCTCCGAAACCCCGTCTCTCTGGTTCCTGTACGGGAGAGAGGCGAATAGGTTTTTGGGAAGCGACTACGCGGCTGCTCGTTGTTCGTCTACTTCCTCTACGTCCGTGTCACCCTCATCATCACCATGTCCACCGACGCCGAACGTGCCGTCGCCGAGAAAGCTGAAGCCGACAAGAAGGCCGTCGAGGACGCCGCTGCTGCCACCAAAGCCGCGGCCTCTGCATGGCCTACTGGAGGGTATAACTCGTTTATCCCGCTCCTACTGTTTTCCGTTTTAGCCATGCTAGCGTTATACGTAGATCTTTCTACAATTAGCGTAGTATGTGCTTGTGTGACTGAATATCAGTATGCGTTTATTTGTGTTAATGCCATGCTAGTGATTTACTCGTGGATTAATTTAATCGAAAAATTGCCTATTTATTCAACAATCCAAAAACCTATTATGTGTAGGAATTTTTCGTCAAGTGGCTTTGCTGCTGCACTGAAATCGAATAAGTTTACCGGTACGTATTTTAAGCGTTGGCAGACTAAGACCACTTTATGGCTCACGGCTATGAACGTGTTCTGGGTCACCGGTGTCTTCACGGAAACAATTGCTCCTGAACAGGAGAAGGCGTTCAAGGAGGCCACCGTTGTGTTCCTCGGAGCAGTTCTTAGCGTGATCGGAGATAAACTGGTCGACGCATATTTACATGTGCATGTCGCCAAGGACTTGTGGGAGGCGCTCGAATCTAAGTTTGGGGCCGCCGATAGGGAGCGAGATGTATATTATAGAGCAGTTCCACGATTACAAGATGGTTGAAAATCGTCCTGTATTGGAGCAGGCTCATGAGATAATATGCATTGTTAAGGAGCTTGAGCTTCTTAAGTGCGAGTTACCGGGCAAGTTTGTCGCGGGTTGCATAATCGCTAAGCTCCCTAATTCCTGGAGGAACTTTGCCACCACTTTGAAACATCAGAGGCGTGAATTCTCTGTAGAGGATGTCATTGGCCATCTGAGTGTTGAGCAGAATTCAAGGGCAAAGGACTCGCACAGAAAAGGGGTCGAAGGAACTTTTGCTGCCAACATGGTGAACCAGAGGAACCATAACTCCCACAAGCCCAAGGGAAAGAATGGTGTCCAACACAATACCGACTTTAAGAAGGGTAAGAAGACCTTCAAGAAGAACAAGAAGGACGAGGGTTGCTTTACTTGTGGTTCGGTTGAACATTGGGCCAACAAGTGCCCAAACAAGTACAAGAAGTCACGACTGGACTCCAAGTCTGTCAACATGATTGTGGGCAACAATGAGAATGGTGCATCTGGGTACGGTAATTTATTTACTTTTTTTTTCAGTGTTTCAGCCTACCGATTGGTGGGTGGACACAGGTGCAGGTGTTCATGTGTGTGCTTTTTTTGAGATAAATGAAAACTTTATTCATTAAAGATAGCAAGTACATCGTCTGTGAGTGTCATTACAATTTCATTTACAGGTTCCTCAAACCATTCAGAAACCAACGAAAATCTAGCTAAACTCGCAAGCTTATGAGCTACTTTATTTGCTTCTCTGTTGCTGACATTTCATTGTTCACTTCTTACCAGGCCACAGGTCACGGGTCCGTATTGATGGGGAATGGCGCGAGTGCTTCTGTTCATGGTGTTGGCACAGTCGATCTGAAGTTTATTTCGGGAAGGATCGTGCAGCTGAAGAACGTGCAGCATGTCCCCGCCATCAAGAAGAACCTCGTTAGTGGCTCCCTTCTATGTAGAGAAGGGTTTAAGTTGGTTTTCGGGTCTAATAAATTAGTTGTTACGAAATATGGACTCTTTGTTGGAAAAGGTTATGAAAGCGGAGGGATGTTCCGCCTTTCCCTCACAGATTTTTGTAATAAAGTCGTGAACCATATTCATTCGAATGTTAATGAATCTGAAGTTTGGCATTCACGTCTTTGTCACATTAGTTTCGGTGTTATGACGTGGCTAGCCAAGTTGGATTTAATCCCGAGTTTCACTTTAGCCAAAGGTTCTAAGTGCCTTTCATGTGTGCAAGCTAAGCAACCTCGCAAGCCTCACAAGGCCGCAGAAGAGAGACACTTGGCACCATTAGAACTCATACATTCTGATCTTTGTGAGATGAATGGTGTGTTAACTAAAGGTGGAAAAAATACTTCATGACATTGATAGATGATTCCACTAGATATTGCTACGTGTATCTGTTAAAAAGTAAAGATGAGGCTCTACACTACTTTAAAATCTAAAGGCAGAAGTTGAGAATCAACTTGAAAAGAAAATTAAACGAGTCCGATCAGATCGTGGTGGAGAGTACTTCTCGAGTGAGTTTGATTATTTTTGTGCGGAACATGACATTATTCATGAGAGGATGCCTCCCTATTCACCCCAGTCAAACGGGGTTGCCGAGCGGAAAAACCGTACTCTAACTAATTTGGTTAACGCCATATTAGATACATCGGGCTTATCCAAGGCATGGTGGGGGGAGGCTATGTTGATGGCATGTCATGTCCTGAATAAAGTTTCAACAAAGGATAATGAGATCACTCCTTATGAGAAATGGGCAAAGAGAAGGACAACACTCTCGTACTTGCGTACTTGGGGTTGTTTGACGAAAGTCAATGTGCCGATCCCCAAAAAGCATAAGCTTGGACCAAAAACTGTGGACTGCGTTAATTTGGGCTATGCTAAGAACAGCGTTGGCTATAGATTTCTAGTAGTGAAATCTGAGGTACCTGACCAGAAGGTCGGTACAATTATGGAGTCTAAGGATGCTACATTCTTTGAGGATATTTTTCCTATGAGAGATATGCAAAGCACTTCTAGACAGGAATCTCAGGAGACTCCTGGGCCTGCCGTTCCTATGGATTATTATGAACAAACACATGATGAAAATCCTGAGGAGAATGACGAGGAAACCCTTGGTAGGGGCAAGAGACAAAGGACTGCAAAGACCTTTGGTGATGATTTCTTCGTGTACCTCGTGGATGATACTTTCACTTCTATTTCAGAAGCGTATGCCTCTCCAGAAGCTGATTACTGGAAGGATGCGGTCCGTAGCGAGATGGACTCCATCATGGCTAACGGGACATGGGAGATCACTGACCGTCCCTATGGTTGCAAACCATTAGGATGTAAGTGGGTGTTCAAGAAGAAGCTTAGGCCCGATGGTACGATTGAAAAGTACAAGGCTAAGCTTGTGGCCAAGGGCTATGACCAGAAAGAAGAGGAAGATTTCTTCGATACTTATTCACCTGTGGCTAGACTGACCACCATTCGAGTATTACTCTCGTTGGCGGCCTCGCATGGTCTTCTCGTCCATCAGATGGATGTTAAGATGGCTTTTCTGAATGGAGAGCTAAACGAGGAAATCTACATGCAACAGCCAGATGGCTTTGTGATAGATGGTCAGGAAAGAAAGGTGTGTAGGCTGCTGAAATCTTTATATGGTCTGAAGCAAGCACCTAAGCAATGGCACGATAAGTTTAATACAACTCTGACATCTGTTGGTTTCGTTGTTAATGAGGTTGCCAAATGTGTATACTATCGCCATGGTGGGGGCGAAGGAGTTATACTGTGCTTGTATGTTGATGACATACTGATATTCGGAACAAACCTCAAAGTCATTGAGGAGGTCAAATCGTTTTTTTCTCAAAACTTTGAGATGAAAGACCTTGGTGTGGCTGATGTTATCTTGAACATCAAGCTACTGAGAGATAATGAGGGTGGGATTACACTTCTGCAATCCTACTATGTTGAGAAGGTGTTGAGTCGTTTTGCATATTTGGATTGCGCACCATCTCAAACACCATATGATCCTAGCGTGTTGATTCAAAAGTCCAAAGGCACGGCTAAAGATCACTTGAGATACTCTCAAATCATTGGTTCACTGATGTACCTAGCGAGCGCAACGAGGCCTGACATCGCGTTTGCTGTGAGCAAATTAAGCCAGTTTATTTCCAAACCGAGTGATGTACATTGGCATGCTGTTGAAAGAGTTATGCGCTATCTGAAAGGTACTATGAACTATGGACTTCACTATATCAGAGACCCGTCGGTACTTGAAGGGTATAGTGATGCGAATTGGATCTCTCATGCTAATGAGATGAAGGGCACAACTGGGTATATGTTTACTCTTGGAGGTGGCGCTGTTTCCTGGAAGTCTTGCAAGCAAACGATCTTAACGAGATCGATAATGGAAGCAGAATTAACAGCATTAGACACATCTGGTGTTGAAGCAGGATGGCTTCGAGATCTTTTGATGGACTTGCCATTGGTTGATAAATCGGTTCCGGCTATCCTTATGAACTGTGATAATCAGACTGTCATCACCAAGATGAAGAGTTCAAAGGACAACATGAAGTCCAACAAACACATAAGAATGAGATTAAAAGCTGTCAGAAAATTAAGAAACTCCGAAGTGATAGCGTTGGACTATGTCCATACGGCTAAGAATCTGACAGATCCTTTACGAAAGAGCTATCACGTGTTGTGATAGATAATGCATCGAGAGAGATGGGTATGAGACCCGCATGAGTTGCCATGGTGGTAACCCAACCTATGTGATCGGAAATCCCGTGAAGTAGGACCTGGGAAAACAAGCCAGTGGTGAATTGAGGAGAGTAACTATACCAACCCATTCCGTTGGAGATGCAATACTCTCGATATTGTATGGTAGGATGACTACTGTCTTAATGTGTTTCAAAGCTTATGAAAGCAAGATGATATCCTACAGAGCGATCTTTGGAGGAACACACCTATATGAGCCTGACTGCTGGTCACAGTCTATGAGATTGGGGTGATCTCTAGTAAGCTCATGAATAGGGCAGGAGTGTGACTTATATGCTCCACCCGAGGGGTCAGCCTTCGGCAACCTAGTACTAGTAAGACATGTAGTGAAACTTCTTTACGCCAAACCGACAATTTAAGGCATAGTCCATTGTTCAGTTGTGAAGGAGTGTAGCTACTTGCTCTAGGTGAAGTTCAACCTTAACAGGTATTCACTGAAACACTGGTATATCGAAACAGCAATTGGAACAGAGGACACAATGGACCCTCGAGATCTGGTGGGGGATTGCTGAAATTTGAGATGGGCTTTAGGCCCATATAGCAATTTCTGAAAATCTTTAAGGGCCCATGTGGGTTTATTGGCACTAGGTGGAGGTGGGAAGTTTAGTCCCAGTGCGGAAGTGGAAGAGGAGTTGGACCACCTTATAAGGGTTTCTCTTCTACATGCTATTGAAGCTTGAAAAGAGATGAGGCCCTCGCGCACTCCTCCGCCGCCGCCCGCCTCGCCACGCCACGCCTCGTCACGACGCGCCGCGGGTTGCAGAATTGAGCCGAGCCGAGCTCACACCTACGCGCTTATTTTTGCCAGTCACTAACGGAGAGTTCTCTGACAGCTGGACCACGATCTGAGACGTCGGATCGTGGGCTGTCACGGACTCGGACGTGGGTCGAGCCCACTTCTCTCCTCGCGGCTGCGCCTATATAAATGTGCGGTGCCCCCTAACCCTAGCCACCACGAACAGATCACATCTGCTCCACGCGCACGCCCACCGTCGTTCCTTTGTTGCTGCTGCCTCCGGTGACTCCATCCCGTCCGCTACGTACACAGTCGACGGGAGAGCAGGTCTCCGAAACCCCGTCTCTCCGGTTCCTGTACGGGAGAGAGGCGAATAGGTTTTTGGGAAGCGACTACGCAACTGCTTGCTGTTCGTCTACTTCCTCTACGTCCGCGTCGCCCTCATCATCACCATGTCCAGCAACGCCGAACGTGCCGCCGCCGAGAAAGCTGAAGCCGACAAGAAGGCCGCCGAGGACGCCGTTGCTGCCACCAAAGTCGCGGCCTCTGCATGGCCTACTCAAGGGTATAACTCGTTTATCCCGCTCCTACTGTTTTCCGTTTTAGCCATGCTAGTGTTATACATAGATTTTTCTGCAATTAGCATAGTATGTACTTGTGTGACTGAATATCAGTATGCATTTATTTGTGTCAATGCCATGCTAGTGATTTACTCGTGGATTAATTTAATCAAGAAATTGCCTATTTATTCAACACGATGTATGTAGTAGAAAAAAAACGTATTTAAACAGGATTCTGGCGTGGAGATTATAAGCACCAGAACAGCACATGCTGCAATGATTGATTCATCGTCAATGTGAGAAGTCACACTTTTAGACCCTAATTGCGACTAATTTACTGAGCTAGTCGTAGTTTAGTGAGTTGATAGTGCCCCTACCCCTGGCAAATGTCACTGATCAGTGATGAAGCCAATCTCGCGCACTAGGTAGACTGCATGGGACTGTACCAACGTGCCGCACTACCTGCACTGCCGTGTGGACTACTAATACATACTCCGGAGTACAGAAAATATTTTTAGTTTATAAAGGCGCAGACGGAAAATTATCACGGATATTAAACCAGTGACCAGTCTTTCTCAAGGGCCATACCAAAAGGTGACCACCAACTTTGTTTAACTCCTACGCGACCACCATTCACCGACATGTGATCTCTGCCTCCGCGCGCACACACACTAATTATAGTCTAATCGCGCGGCAGCACTATGCTCATATCACAATATCTCTTCTTTTTCTTTTAGACAAAAGAAGGAGCGGGATCATATAAAATCACTTTGGCGCATTCATTAGTCCATTCACCCAGCTGCTAATCATTTGAGCCCAAGCAAAGTAAATCTCTAGAATAATAACATTCCAACGACAGATGATTTCCCGTCCCGTATTACTGTCTGGAGATGATCAACGATGAGTGGCAAATTCACAGTTAATTTTGTTGTGAGTAACAGCTAGCAGGACATGGTAGAGAGGTTTGTTAGCTGTTAATTATAGGTGAGTTGTCCAAGTGCACCAATCTATGGAAAAGTAGAGCGGCCACTTACCCTTGACAAACAGCGAGCCTTTGGTACCATCTGTAAGCAGGATTTGGTTTCAGTACCATGGAAGCTGTTGAGGAGCACAAGGCCGGGAGCATGTGAAGCAGCTCGCCTGTCGAGCGAGCACTCCGTGTTGCTGTTGCCAGCCATCCACATGTCCAGTCCAGAATGGGGTGAGCAACGGTCAAAGGCATCAGCCAACTTGAGAATGTGACGCTCGGTTCGCGTAGACCTGAAGCACAGAATTCTCTCTCCTGGGCTTGATCTGAACTTGCAGCTCGCCCAGAGAAATGTTCCTTCGGTATACTATCCTGCCAAACCACAGTTTCAGATACAATCATAGAGCAGCAAATGCTAGCCGACAATTTCAGCAGCGCAATCATTAGCGACCCAAAGAGAATGAATGAATCATACCTTAAAGTCCTTGTTGGTGGCCCTGGTTATCATGCAGAATTGCTTGGCTTTCAGCTGTAGTCTAAAAAAGGGCAAACAGCATATATATAGACTATAGAGAATGGGAAAATGTGATGATCCACCATTCAGGTCTAATATGGTAGGTTAGCAGGACGTAAACACAAAGGATGAACAAAAGATAATTAATGACGACCCAAAAACCAGAAAACCATTTACTGCAAATACTAGATGAAGATGTGTTCAGGGAACACGCGTACCATTCTCAAACCAGAATTACGGACCCTCCATACCAGGTTCAGCTAAATATACTGATACAACTGTCTTCGCTAATACAAAAAGTGTAACATCTACATAAATCCTATCATTTCTGGAAATGAGGATTGAGGAGCCCAGAGATCTCAAGAAACCCAACACGGTCACGCCCTCCAAATATCTTCTTCAGTTTCTCATCGCAGACTATTATCTTCTTGTTCTCAGGGTCCTGGTTGCAGAAACACATGGATTCAGAAGAAAAAAAACTGCTATATGGAAACACAAGGTATTGTTTCCAAGGTTAAGCCATTAACATTGTCTGTGCCAAACGAGCTACACCGCATAATGAAAAAATGCAAGGGCCAATGAGCAACAACAAATGCATTAACTAGAACTATGACAACCAATTATCTTAGTACGTATGTCTCTTTTTAGTGGCAGCCAATTTCTTTTTTTAGTACCGCTGTAGTCTCTTACTGAACAATAACACGACAAAATGGTCTTATACAAAAAAATAATTCAGTAACTAGTTTATCTTCTTATGGGACAAATACAGTTAAACCTCTTCCACAGCAGACAATATTCAATTTTTGGTTCCGGTGCTATTAGTGCATGTACCACATTTCAATCCATAAGCAGCATTTGGATCCAAATAGGTAATGCTATGAACTAGGGAATTTGTGAGTGCAGGTGAACTGATCAAGAAAGAACCTGGAAGATTGAACGCACAACGGTGGCAACTTGTTTGTTAAACTAAAGATCTTAAGTAACTAACAGATAATCCAGGGACAAGCTAATGATAAAAAATAACCAACATGTAAGTCTTCCCCCGAATGCATCCACAACAGGTAAGTACACAAATAGTTACAAGAACAGTGGCAACTGAGGGTAATTTTTTTTATGCAGGCCATAAAATTATTCAAGATTGAAGGCCACATCAGAACTTAAAGTTACTAGCAATGGATGTTCAGTAAGCACGTTCACAGCAATAGCATCTTTGGCTTGTGGTCCAGGCAGTTATAAATATAAGTCCTGTGTTTGAATATGTGTGTGGGCAGTTATAATGATTCATACAGCACTGAGACTAGGAGATTCAACCTTTTAAGTTAAAGCTTGCATTAATGGGGCGGTTTCCTTTATGTGCTTTCTATGTAAAATACATCTGTGCATATGACATATCTTTACAAGAATGGCAAGAAATGCAGATACAGTAATGTGGTGGAAATTCTCTACAAGCACTCTGTTTTACTTCTCTATTTGTAGATAGGTTAATAGTTAATCAAGAGGGTTAAACGATGTCGTACTGCAATGCAGTCTGTATGATAAAGTAGTGTCCCTTATTTTGCAACAGAAATAAAATAAGATTGCAATCCTTTCTGTTATCACCAGTTTCCAAAGTAATGACCGCCTCATTTTTCGGTCCTTATTACGGTAAAAACAAAGGTATGAGAAGCTCACAAATATTTTGGCACAATCAATTGCCCAGTCATAAGCATGCTGACGGCAACCGAGGTGCCTATGTGCAAGGTGCTTAGTTGTCAGGCCTATAAGGTAATCGAGTGGGGCAATGTGCCACATTCCAAGGTCTTACATGCACAGGTTCCTCATTTTGGGACGTTTCTTTAATAATCTTGCTGCAGGTGTGCGTGCATGAAATCAATTTTCTGCAGGTGCATATTTCAAATTTTAGACCTCATGTGGACCGTGGGTATTTCTCATGTACCAGATGTGCTTGTGCAATAGTAATCCTTAGCAGTTTCTAAATATGAAAAGAGAAGTGCCAGCCTTGTAAATTCACACACATATCAAAATATCAGAGTGCACCTTTGAACCTCTCCAATAGCACATACTTAATTTCTTTCCATATTACAGCCAGGGTTCAATATTTCACTGAAATTCGTCATAAGACAGACAGGACAAATTCAAACCAAATTTATAGCTTTCGTCAAAATTCATCAATTTTTTTATGAGACCTAAACAATTTCGAACTTACAAAGACTCTGGTCATTAGGATGGGAACTGTTAGTTTTGGCTGTGTGCATCTTAGCTATGCATAGGCCAGGTGCTGCTCATCATGCTTTGTATCCGCTGGATGCTATATTATGAGATAATAGAACTGCCCTTTATCGAAAAAATTAGGATGGGGACTGAGTAACTTCCATAGTCAAGTTTAAACCCTGACCACAGTCTGCATTTATGTTCAGAAGATTTGCATCATTTTAAGGTCAATCCTACACATTTAAACAAGGGCGCTGGCCAACGAGATAACCAGACGATGATCTTATTCCCAAATTCAGTGCTTGCATGGTCATCCCTAAATTGAACAAAACAGACAAATAACCCAAATTTCCTGCCAGCACAGGCTTGAAATCTGGGCCCATCGCAACATACAGCATGGGTGGTCAATACTCAATAGTCCCACACAGACCCTCACCGAAGCCCCTCCTATTATTCACTTGACCATAGACAACATTAGTTGTGCATCCTGCTTTTTGCTATACAACATATCAGGAAAAAGAACCAGCAAATTACTGAGGCTACAAATCCAACCGAGATAATGAAAACACCTTCATCCACAAACCATGAAACTAGAGACACAAACAGCACTCCATGAAGCATACCGTTAATTATCATAACATCGAAGTTGCAGGCACAAAACTATCATAGTAATAGTACTATTTAGACCTAATAAAACCCTAAAATGGAATTAAATATCAACGAATGAGAGAGGAGAAGGGAGTGGTTACCTGGAGATTGTTTCCCTTGATGTGCGCCCAGATGATCTTGAGCGCCTCTGTCCGGGGCAGCTCCGCCGCGCCTCCGACAAACTCCCTTAGCTCCGGAGAAATCGGCTTAGGCTTCATGATCCCGCTCGCTGCCCTCTTCTTCTTCGGCTTCGGCTTCCCTTCCGCCTCCGCCTCCGCCCCCGCCCCCTCCGCCGCTGCCGCGACAACCCTGACCGCCACGCGCCCGGCCACTGGCGCCCTCAACCGGAACGCGACCACCGAGGCAGAAGCCACGGGCGGGACACGCCTCAGAGCGGCGGGAAACGCGAGGAGCTCGCCGGAGCGGATGGCCGTCGCCGACATCGCCGGTGGGTGCGCAGCTCAGGGTTTTGGGCGCGGGTTAATGGGGATAGGGTTTGTGGTGGTGGCGAAGTGATGAGGTGCGAGTGAGGGGCCTCGGTGGACTAGTAGAATGGGTGGGGCGCGCGTCAGCCGTCGGATGGACAAGGGGGGAGTGATCGGACGGCTGGTATTGGCGCAAGCGCGTGCGTTTGAAAACCTTATCCGCTTCGTGGGAGGCAACGGTAGGATAAATCAATAGCGCCAGCGGAGAGCAAATTACACAAAACCGCCGGTTTTTTCTTAGGGGACAAAACCGCCGTTTTGTTGAATCTGTTTCAAGAAGGACGACCCAAGAGAAAGAACATTTTGGATGGACTGAGGTGTGTCCAGACTTGAAGACCGGTTCAAGGCTATTGACGGTGTCTCGGCTAGGGACAGTGACTGGCTAGGGATCTTTAACATGTCGTCTCCCGGTCTAGTGGGTCAGACCAAGGACCTCGTGCCGGTTTACCAGTGGGCCTCGTCTAAAGCAATCACTAGCATGTGAAAGGAAGGCTTCCGAAGACTTGTCGTATACTCCAAGATGATTAGAAGCCATCTACAATCTGTCCTCTTTATACATAGCCGACTTAGATGTACCCCTGACCCACCGGTACCTATATAAACCAAGGGGTATGGCTCGTAGAGAACACGCAACGGTCTCGAGGTAGATCATATGTACTTTATACTCCATCCAAAAGCAATAAAACACAATCAGGGCGTAGGGTTTTATCTCCCCGAAGAGCCTGAACCTGGGTAAAAACTCATGTCCTCGTTACCATCGTCTCAATACCCTTAGTTCAGCCCCCTAGCCGAGATCTACAGGATTTAGCTCTGTCAGATGGCTCGAACACGGAAAATAGGGGACAGACGCGAGAAGAGGGCGATGGATTTGGCTGACTTTGTCATTTTGGTGCAATTTAAGGTGGGTTCGGTCTGTCGTTTCCGACATGGTCGAGCCTCCTCATATCCGTCCTAGATTTGGGCTGGATATGAGGAGTCCTCTGGGTTGAGTTTTTTTACTAGTCAGTGACCGGGACGTTCGCCCGGACGTATAGGGTGGTTTGAGGCATCCGACTGTTGATGCTCTCATAGCTAGGTCAGTTGGCTTCCTAGTCACCATGTAAACTCACCGAAAGCTTGGTAGGTCTAGCATTATTGTTGCGGATAGCCTTACTACGTCAAATAGGGAATTTTGTAGATGGCTACGTGCCTTTGCAATTTTTCGTTGTTTTTAGCTGAACAAAAACTTACATCAAAGCGTTTTCCTCTTGGGTGCCAGTCGATTGGAACCCTAGCAGCCGCCAGGAGAGGTCAATTTTTCCGTCGCCATCCTTCGACGACTCCCCTTTGCCGACGACCTTTCGATCGTTGGTTATGAGGGGGGTCGCCAAACCCCGCGCGTGCAGATCATGTAGCTTTAGGTTTTAGGCCCCTAGTGGCTTAGGTTTTGGGTCATTTGACATCTTGGCTTCGGTGGTAGTGGCGCTGGATAAAGAAGCTCCAATTCCTTCCCTGACGAGGCGATCAACTCTAGAGTCAGTGATGGATTTCGGAACTAGCCCCTCCAAGTGGAGATATCATGGCGGTGACGACATCCTTGTGGTGGACTTGTGTCCTCGGGCTTCACCGTTGCGATGACGTTAGCTTCAGCATCAACTCGGAGCATGGAAGGTAATCAAGGAGCGGATGTAGATAGTGATCAGCATCAACGACATCTGGAAGACGAATTGTGAGTCGGGTTTATGGTTGGTGGCTTGCAAGTATGGTTTCCTCCTCCTGCATCTTAGTCATGCGGTGGTGCCAGATCTGGAGTTCGATGGCATGTCTGGGTGTTGTCGATCTGATTCGTTCTACGACAATAGCTCCGCCTTTGGTGAGCCACCTTGAAGGTCCGCAAAGCTGCATATCAACGATGGAGCCACATCGAGCTCGAATGAGGAGGTGATCCGTCATTTCCCTTTGGTTGTTGTTGTGGTGGTGCCGGAGGCAGGTGACGAACGTTGGTGTTAAGCTCGGGGAATGCTTCGGTCTTGAGTGTAATTTTCTTTCTTCATTGATGTTCCTTTTAGCAAAGGCTAGTGATCAGTGGCAGAGGGGCCGCTGCCTCGAGCCTTGGACCAAACTCCGAAGAAATGTTTTGGGGAGGGCTTAGATGAGATTGTTTATAGCAATTTGTACCCCAAGTTCATGTTTTGGCCTTGGTCCTAGCAGTTTTTACCAAGCTCCACCACCGCTAGCGAGCTTCTATCTTTTTAATTTTGTCATATCGGTGTCTACATGGCTTTTACTATGATCTTATGATATATGAGACACGTATTTCATGTTTCCGAAAAAAATGAGCATGAAAAAAAAGCCGAAGGAAAACGTCAATGGTGTGCGTAGCGGGACCTCCTATGTGACACATTTTGCGTCAAACAGCAGCTCGACGCACAGGCTTGACGCATGACTGAGCCGGCCCACTAACGTGATCGTTGTTGTTTCGTTTCCTTTTGTGCGACAAAAAGAGCTGAAAATCAACAGCGAAAAAATGTTTTGGGGAGGGCTTAGATGAGATTCTTTATAGCAATTTGCACCCCAAACTCATGTTTTGGCCTTGGTCCCAGCAGTTTTTTCCAAGCTCCACCACCGCTAGCGAGCTGCTGTCTTTTTAGTTTTATCATGTAGGTGTCTACATGGCTTTCGCTATGATCTTATGATATACGAGACACATATTTCATTTTTCCGAAAATAATGAGCATGAAAAAAAAGCTGAAGGAAAACGTTAATGGTGTGCGTAGCGGGACCTCCTATGTGATGCGTTTTCCGTCAAACAGCAGCTCGACACACAGGCTTGATCAACAGCGATCGTTGTTGTTTCGTTTCCTTTCGCGCGCGACAAAAAGAGCTGAAAATCAACAGCGGGTACCAAGAATTGATCCCAGGACCGCACACTCCAACCTCTAGCCATTAGCCACTACACCACAAACCAACAACTAAACATGAAGCTGCAGAAATGTATAAGAACAGACAACAGTGTTGAGATTTGGAAAATATTTTGAAAAAATTGTGAGCAGTTTAAAATGCCGCATTTTTTTGTATTCCATTTTTTGGAAAAGCAAAGCTGTTTTGTAATTCTGATTTCAAAATGAAACAGGAACAAAATTTGCAAACCCCAAACAGATTCCAAAACAAGAACCATTTTCAAAAGTTTCTGAAAAACAAACAAATTACGAAAAACACGAACATTTTTTTAGATCACAAACAGTTTTATTTTTTTAAAAAAAATGGAAAACCGGAACATTTTTAAAATTCAGCACCAAAAAAGTTAAAACAATAACTTTCTTCAAAATGCGAATACAATTTGTATTGTATGCTTTTTTTGGAAAAGCAAACAAAATTTTAAACATGTGAATATTTGTTGAAATTGCGAAAATAATGTTGAAATCGCAAACATTTTTTGAAATATGAACACTTTTTAAAAATAGTGAACAAATTTTGAATATTATTTGAAATCGCTGAACATTTTTTGAAACATGAACAAATTTCTAGAACTGTGATTTTTTTGAAAACTAGAACATATTTTGAAATTGTGAACAAATTTATAAATGAGATTTTCTGAAATTGTCAACGGATATTGAAAATGATAATTTTTTTAAATTCCTATAGATTTTTTTAAGCATGGATATTTTTTTAAAACGTGAACAAAATTGTAAAGCAAGGGCATTTTTTTATAATTTGAACAAAACTGTTTTTTGAAAATCATGAACATTTTTTAACACGCGGTTTTTTGGAAAGTTATGATTATTTGGAACAAAAGCATTTGCAACATTTTATGAAAACAAGAACATTTTCTGAAAATCATGAACGTTTTTTGAATTTATGAACATGTTTTGAAAAGCGACCACTTTTTAAATTTCGAAATAAATTTAAAGGCAAGAACATTTTTCTAAATTGAAGAACAATTTTCGAACATGAGCTTAGTTTAAAAAAGAAAAGAAGAAACATAAACGAAAAAAGAAAAGAAAAGAAAAAGAAACAGAAAAAAAAAGAACCAGTAAAACAAAAAAAAACCGGTTCAGGAAAACTTCTAGAAGGTTCCCAAAATCGACTGGCTACTTGCGATTGTACCCGCGGGCCGGTCCATCGCGTCGCTGCTCGGTCGCTCGGCTGTGCAAAGCGCCGACAGTTTGACGCAAAGAGCGGCAAATAGGATATTCCGTGCGTAGCATGTGAGTAAAAAGAGTAATTTGAGGAAATGCCACACTTTTCCTGGGACTTTGCTCCTATATCATACCTTTTTTTTTGGAGTAAATAGCACAATTTTCATTGCTAGCTGGATAAAACACCACATATTGAGTTTTTTTTCTACTTTTTCACGTCCAAACCCATAAGTCATACTTTTTAGGACGGATTTGCCCTCAACCATTTCAAGTTCTGGTTGAGCTGGTTTGATCGTGATCAGCGCAGGATACACGAAGCACCACGCCGCCGCCTACGCGTGCACCCTGCCCGGCGGCGCCGCCTCGCCGTGACTCCTCCCCGGCGCGCCACCGCCTCGCCGTGACTCGTCCTCACACCTACCAGTTCGCCCGCAACTGCCTCATCCTGCTTCTTCTCCTTCCCGGCGGTGCATGTACGTTCTGTTGACTAACTCCTCTCTCTTTGAGCCATATGCTAACAAGTTGAGCAACGAGTAGCTATAGCAAAGCTCCAGCTAGCATGTACAGCGAGTCAACAACCACTTCAAAAAGTATACTAGCATGTACAGCCAGCAGAACAACGAGGAGCTACACATAGACATAAACATGGGACTATCCGCAAAAAAGGAAGAAGAGAAAAGACATAGAGATGGGACACGCTGCAGGGCTGGCGCAGTCTCTTTTCTTCCATGACGGAGGGAGTTGCTTTATTCAGTAAAAAAAATATGAGCGAGTGACTGGAGCATGGCCGAGGGCGCAACTTCATGCATAGAAACGGGAGGCTAGGCACGGCGAGGCTGCAGCTCGCCGGAGAGGAGGTATGGCGGGCAGCGACGTCGGGGAGAAGACACGACAAGGCAGCAGCTCGCGGGGGTGAAGGTACGGTGAGGCGGCGACGTGGGGAGAAGGCACGGCACGGCACACTGCTTTCTCTCTCTGTCTGCTGTGCGTTCATAAATGAAGGAAAGATTTGATTGATCGAACGGAACGAACCGGAGGGCAAATCTGTCCTATAATGTATGACATGTGGGCTTGGGCATGAAAAAGTAGGAAAAACTCAATATGTGGTGTCTTATCCGGCTAGCAATAAAAAGTGTGCTATTTAGTCCAATAAAAAAAAGGTGTGCTACAGGAGCAAAGTCCCAGGAAAAGTGTGGTATTTCCTCAAATTACCCGAGTAAAAATGCTACCGGACTGATCCTTGGGCCCGCCCAATACTTGGCCCGGCCAGTCGCGGCCCACTGATTGCTGACGTCACCGTGTCGTCAAGACCACCGAGGTGCCGCTTTCCCATCGACTCGCTCATCGTCCCATCCAACCCCAGAGCACCACCGGCGTAGCGGGAAGGCATCCATCCATGGTCGTCTCCACCTTCAGTGGCCCTGGGATTGGGCTCGGTAAGCGGCTGACCTTATTCTTCAAAATTATTGGATCTTGCATTCTTGCAGCGATTTGGTGCTCGCTTCGTTTTAGGTTTCTTGATCTTGTCTCTGTCTGTTGAAATCGGCGCAGGCTTCGGCGTCGGCTGCGGATTCGGAGTCGGATGGGGGTTCGGAGGTGCGGAATGATTCATTTCTTTCGCCGCAATTGTCTGTGAGGTTTTTACACAGAAGTTTTAAGGGAGGGGCGAGAACTTGGAATCGCTTCTCGTTCAAGCATATTCGGGAGAATTAGTCCTAATTTTTGCTTATAGATTCCTCTGTTTAGTACTCCTATATATATCTGTTTAGCAGTCCCACTCCCTACAAAAGGGAATCGGTTTACCCGCTTCATAACCAGTAAGATGCATGCCAATTGGTTACCAAAAGCCTCCATATGGAGTCACAGAGAAATAACGGAACAGCTTTGGGTACGATGAAATTGGTCCAACTTGTTACAATGATGGATCTCCACTGCTCACAGACGTGATAAAATGGATGGTGGATTTCAACCATCGTACCAAAATTGTATGATAATATGTCGTACGCACAGAAATGCTTATGCCGCAACATTCAATATTATATGAAGTCGGTTTTCCATGTAAGCATGTTTGTGTACTGTAGAACTTGTTCCTCAACATCTAAGTTGGTCCAATATTATATGAAGCCTGCTTTCGAAGCATCTTATGGAAATGCTTATGTCATAACATTCAGTATTATAGAAATGTGAGACATAAGCGAAGTTAGATCCATCGGCCTCCTGAGCTAGAGGCGTAGAGTAGACAATTTTTTTAATTGTTCTTGAGATGGATTTTATTGTTGGTACATCTATTTTAAACCCCATCACTCCCTAGCTAGGCCTTTCACCCATTGCTAGCTAATCTTTCAAATGTTGATAGTTATTAAACCAAACATCACATGGATGGTTCCTCAACAGCATTCCTAGTTCTACCTAATATAAGATGAGAAGGAACAGAAATATTCTACTTAACCAGGGAGCCAAAAGGTTATATGCAAAAAGTTTGTGCCCACAAATTTAATTCTATCTGTACACTGGTCTAACAAATTAAATCAACAACTACAAAGTTGTATTTAACTAGTTTTTTTTCTTCTGATTTCGTGCTAAAAATCCAAGCTTCAATTCTATAGTAGTATTACACTTTAATATGAATTAATAATATGATCCATAGCCAATACAGGTAGACAGACTAGTCCCAGGCACCCAGCTAATAGAGGTTTTTGTAACTGGCTTATGTCTGGGGATAAATTTACTGGAGCGGACTTTCTTTGAAGAGTTGTGGTCCTATTGTACGTCAGTAACTATTCCTTATTGACTATGTACATTCATTGTAAGAAAATAACATGCTTTAATTTGCTTTTCTACCACAGGAATGCCTCTGAACGTATTCGGCTTGGGCATCGGTACGGAGCTTATCAGTTACTATATACATCATCTAGAGTAAATTGGTACTGAATTGAATTTCCTCTTTGTGAATAGGTGGGGGATGCGGAGTTGGTCTTGGTTTAGGATGGGGCTTTGGAAATGCTTATGGTTGTCAATATCGATGTTCAAGGGTCCAGTTTCAGGGCATTGAGTTTCAGAAAAAGTCTGAAGGAGATGAAGCATCAAAGCTTGTTGAAAAGTCTCGTCCTTATGGTTAGTATAGCTGCGATCATACAATTGGCACAGGCAATGTTACCATTGTCCCCTTGATTGTAGTCAATTGTCTACCTGGAAAGTTGTTTGAAAGCATTTTGATGTTTTGATGAACTTGGACGTTTTCATAGTAACATAATGAGGATAATCCATGGTACTTTTTTCGTTTTGGATAATGGTCTTTATATTTGGCTAATATTGTCCATTAACATTCTCTTGGTTGGGTGCACCCTGCAAGTGTTTATTGTTACTCTTGTTAAGTACCTGCAGTTCACTTAGTGTGTGTAGTGCATTATGTCTGGATATGGTTAATCACAATCTAGCTGAAAAAGAAAATGCATAAAAACATTGAGCACTGTTGTGAACTCTTGACTCCCCTGCATAATTTCTTCCCTACAAGGGGAAACAAAACTGAAGGCTGTATTTCTGAAGATTATAATTAGTAGGATAATTTTTGCAACAAGGTTGACAGTTAAAACTGTTAGCTCAGAATGTTCCAAATATTACAATCAGGTGTGGCTTTTATTTAAGTAAAATCAGTGAAAACGGGAATGCAATAGCAAGGATTAATGCAGAGTTTAACACTGATCTTTCGGTGGATGCGGTGCCTACATGCTGGAAATCTGAGCAGCTGGTTTATCATATTATGTATCGACCTGGCAACAATGGTGGTGGCTTGTAGAACTGCTGCTATCAGTGATTCTTCCAGTGTGAGGCCTCTTATGCATTCACAGAAATGGATTATCAAAGGCAGCTGTGCCATCGGTTGACGTGGGAGAGCTTGCTGTCTCTGCGTCGCCGCTCCTGAGCCAGTATGTCTGCTGGAACGTTGCTGCGCTGCTTGGGACATCCTCCATGACCCACTCAAAACCCCTGGGGTAGTAGATCCCTGTCCTTGGGTGTGGCACCCACAGTGCTGTCTCTGCCGACCTTGCTTTTGTTGGCTGCACCCGGCTCGTAAGGTTAGAGCTTTGCCTGTTCTTAACTTCCCTGCATATGACAATCTAGGCAGTTACTTTATGGAGCATATCAGCATAATGATGTTGCATTTAGCAATTCAAGTTTCTCTTCACTAGGATATGAACAATCTTTAGATTACAGTAATGCTTGAATGTCATCGTTCTGGAATCTACCAAATTGAAAGCTTCATCATTGCAGGTTTAGAGGGATGCTAGAGGCTACTTACCGGAGAAGACCAGTTGATTTTGCAATTGCACTGCGGCCCATCAACAAAGGCTGGGGAGGCGCTGAAATCTGCTGCTGTTTGTTCTTTCCTCCTTGGTGTCAAGCAGCCGATGGCAGTTCCCTCTTGGTTGGCACCTCTCTCCTCCCCAACCCTGGTATATATAGCTGTAGTTTTCTAGTTGGAACGCTACCACCATGGTCAGGGTCACACGGACTGCACATCTGGTAGGATATGAATGATTTGACAAGCTCCTACAGAGGATCATGAACGATTTTATTCACAGTCGTTGGCTTCTACTTGAGCAGAGGTTTGAGCTTGATTGGACACCAATGGACCAAACACCATGAGAACTGATGCTCCTAGAATCTGAAGTCAAATCTGGCCAAGTACTGTCCTATGGCAGTACTGTTTCTACTTGGAGAATCATGAGACAGCCCTACTGGTGCTGGTTGTACCTTGTTAGCAACGAAGGGATACAGTTTTCGTTAAGAAAGGGAGAAGAGATGGGAACACAGCTTGAAGAAATGCAATTACAGAATTTCCGAGCTAAAATCTCTGCTTGTCTGGTTGCAAAGGATGTTGTCTGCTGTGAACTTATTTTGAACTCCTTAATACGCATGAGAAGCAACCGACATGTGGACCCCAGTGATAGATGGATTCAGGCCGATTATACATCTGTTGAGACTTCCTTCGCTGATTTCGAGCCACAAACTCTTATGCGAGATATGTGTTTGCCTGCCTGCGGGATATTGTGCAGTCTGTGGCATCAGAAGAACTTGCGCGTACGGTGTCTCATGACCTGATCCATCTTCCCCATATAATTTTTGCCTGCATCATTAATGATCCATTAGCAGAATAATGGAGAGTATGGGATCTGATTCTCCTTGAAGGATGCATAGCTGTGGTGCAGAACTAAAGATGAAGCATTTCAGTTGCTTGTCTCTTCGTGCGGCGGAGTGGAGAGTAAGTTCTTCCCTTCAGATTTGACATTGGAGTCATAGAGTGACAGAGGGCAAGAAAAAGAGAATAAGATCTTTTCTCATAACTTTAGATGTTGCGTGCATCGGTGTCGTAGTAATAGAGTTTTAATAGTGCGAGAATAAAGCTCATGATCTTATTCCCGGCGGTTCCCGTCCTTCTGTTCTCTCTTTTGGTTTCAGTGGAAGGCTACGGTACAGGATGGTGCTTGGTGTATAACGTAACATCTAGTATATGCCCCCGTGGGTCTCAGAGTTGTCTATGCTACTAGAAACTGTGATACAATAGTAAATCTTCGAGGCCTTCAGGAGAAAATAATGCTACAAAGTGAAACTTTGCTCTGCGAAAATACCTGTGCGCTAATGATTAAATAAGTTCCAGAAAGTCCCTGCGTTCTTACGTCACTAGTAGCTGCAGTTTAAAGATAAATCACATAACTCCCAAGCATCACTTCGTCTGTTCTGTTTCAGTGACCTCCTGCAAGCACGGAGAGAGATGGGTACATGACGTGCAGCGGCAAACATCCATGGGTGCCTTGCTTCAAACCGTGCACCTCAGGCACGCCATTGCCACAGTGCATATAGATGAGTCGTAGGAGGGCAAGTTCACATGGCCCAATGACAAATCCGGAGAATACACGGCAAAATCCACTTGCACCCAACTTGACACCGACGGCCACTGTGATCTGGCGAAGTTGAGCGTCACTGAAATGCAAAATTTTGCTTGGTTGGCCGGGCAGCATCGACCGTGGACCTCTGACAGACGTGCACGTCATAGCCTTCAGGACGAGGCATCGGCTTGTCACACATGCATGCAGGAGGACAACATAGAGCACATCTTGATGCAATGCGTCTTTGCGAGGGAAGTGTGGCATGCATGTTTCGACACATTACAGCTAAGCAGCCAAGCACCATGCAGGGTGGATACATGAGAGACGTGGTGGCTTACTGCAAGAACAGATTACCAGGGGAAGGATAGACGAGGTTTCGACTCTCTAGTCGTGGGAGTGGTGTGGTCCTTATGGAAGCAAAGAACCGGTCAGAGCAATGCAAAGGGTCACGAGAGCTAGCTAGATGGATCCTACATGACGTTCTCGATTGGAGTCGAGCTGCTGTAGGTGGATTAGATAGATTCGTGAGACATTGACATAAGATGTAATGGCCGGTGTGAGTGTTCAGACGGTTGATGTTCGCATCTGTTATGACGGGCATAGTAGGGCTTAGCCCAGTTAGTTGTGGCCCAGTTTATCTTATTGTTATTAGGGGCTTAGCCCAATTATCTTATTAGGAAGATTATATAAACTCGTGTAAGGATCTGTTTTGAGATTAAGCAAGAAGCAATCATATTTGCTCGACTTCCTTAGGGAGCGGGGAGACCTAACCCTGACCGCCGCCCCTGCTCTCTCTCTCGCGCACACAACGACGGCGCCCCAGCGCCGGCGACCACGCCTTTCTCCACGCCATCCCTCCTTCCACCCCTACAACCTGAGACCACGCCCTGATAGGGATCCGGTTCCTACCAATTTGGTATCATATAGCTTCGGCGCGATCCGGCGACCACGCCTTTCTCCACGCCATCCCTCCTTCCACCCCTACAACCTGAGACCACGCCCTGATAGGGATCCGGTTCCTACCAATTTGGTATCATATAGCTTCGGTGCGATCATGTCCTCGCCGCCGCCCACCCCGACCCTCCCGCTGCCGACCGCGACGACCGCCCGATGGCCACCACGGCCAGCGCCCCGCTCTTGCCGGGGTCGGTCACCTCCGCCGCGCCCGTCCCCGTCGTCTTCATCCCGGAGGAGATGACGGTTGCCATCCGGGATCTCACCCAAGTAGTCACGGACATCTACACGTTCCTCGCGAGATCCTATGGGCCACAGCCGCCTGTGCCCTTCGTCACCGCCCCGCCACCGCAGTAGCCGCCTTGGCAGCCGCCATCCTCGGCGACCCCCGTCGCCGCCTCCATGCAGCAGCTGTCGTGGCAGCCGCCATCAGCGACGAACCCCGACGCCTCCACCATGCAACAGGGGCAACAGCTGCAGCCGCCGCCACCGGCGACCGCGGCCCTGGGCATCCCGACGACGGGCCCGGGGGTGCCCATCCACCAGGTTCGGTTTCCCCCATCGTCGTCACACCCGGTGGCCCTGGGCATCCCGACGACGGGCCCGGGGGTGCCCTGGGTCCCTTGAGTGGTCTACACGGTGGCCTCGGTCGGGCCGCATGTGCTACCCCCGGCGACACACCCGGCCATGCAGCTTGGCGGGTCCTCGGGCTCCGCCGAGCCCTTCGCCAGCGTCGACGGGCCCCTATTCCAGGGCGGCACCCTGGTGCCCGCCTACTCGGCCCCGTCATCCTCGCTGCTCCATGCTGACGAGGTGCACCCGCCCGTCGTGCATGTCTAGACGCCGCCGAGATTCTCCAAGCTGGAGTTCGCGACCTACGACGGCACCGTCGCCCCCCTGAATTGGCTCAACCAATGCGACCAATTTTTCAGGGGACAACTGTAAGTGCATCTAGTGCCCCTTAGTGATTTTGGTGTATTGAAGACTTATAGGTTAAGTATCTAATGCGTTTATGAGTGTACACAGATCTATAAGTCTATGAGGAGTTTGATATTTACAGAGAAAGTCGACCCCTAAAAATGAAGTTCTTCGACTGAAGACTTTGATATACTGAAGACTTTCTGAAGACTTTGAAAGTGAAGAAATTGGTGTCACCTTGAAGACTTGGTATTCATTCGAGGAACATGAAGCGTGAAGACTTTTGTTTTCGTAGTTTCATTTTCTCTTTCTTGAGTCATAGGAAACACTGTACTGTTAAAGGGGGTCGAGGAAATACTAAGGAGAAAATTTCCATGTGATGCTCAACTCAAATCCTACACCTACCAATCCCTTCGAGTGAAGCCATTGGAAATCTCATACAGTTCAGTCAATTTCTTCAGTGACAGAGACGCAGTTCTTCTGGTCACTGAGGACTTTGCTCTGACTGAGGAGTTAGGAATTCGCCAGTGCGAATTGCCTACACAGTGAGGAACATGATAGCCCTGAGGAATTTGTACCTCAAATTTCCGACCGTTGCTGTGCTGCGCGCCAGCTGTCCCAAAATATCTTGTCCACCTAACGGTCATATCATTGAAGGGCATTTATGTCTTATCATGTCGGGCTGCTCCCTAGGCTATAAATAGCCGCCCCCTACAACCACTAGCTGGTTGGCTGCTCCGCGAGAACTTGACACTTGTCATTTGAGAGCAAACCATCCTCCGAGGACTTTGAGCGAAAATCATCAAGCGAGGAAAATCCAAACCCCAAACCCAAAACACCTACAAACCCAAAGTGATTGAGCATCACTGAAGAGATTGATCCTGCGTGGATCCGACGCTTGTTACGTTTGAAGACTGTGCTTCTTCCAGACGGTTAGGCGTCAAGGTCTAGAGCATCCAAGAGGAATTGTGGATCGCCGAGTGACCAAGTCTGTGAAGGTTTGGAAGTCACCTGAAGACTTACCACGAGTGATTGGGCGAGGACTGTGTGTTCTTAGCTCAAGGAGAATACGGTGAGGACTGTGTGTCCCGGACTGGGTGTCCTCGAGTTTAAATACTCAGCCGCTCCAACCAGATGTACAACTGAGACAGCAGTTGGAACTGGTCTACCAAATCATTGTCTTCACCAAGCTTACTGGTTCTATTTCCTCAACTCTTTCATTTTCTCAGTAGTGTGCTGTTTGTTTATCTTATCTGTGTTTGAAGACTTTGACTGAAGACTTTCTCAATTCCCTCAGTTCAATTTCTTCAGTCTGTTTGTCTTCATCTTGTGTTATCCTGTGTTTACGCTTTCTGTACTCTGTGTTTGTCTTCATTTCATCATGATGACTATGCTTGAATTCTATTATGTTTTCATCTGAGTACTTATTCCGCTGCTAGTAGTTCTTCGCTAAGGAATTTCCTCACTAGCAAATTCCTCAGTGAAGAATTTCATAAAAATCGCCTATTCACCCCTCCTCTAGTTGATATAACGCACTTTCAATTGGTATCAGAGCAAGGTACTCCCTTGTTCTGTGTGATTTTGGTTTAACCGCCTGGAGTTTTGGTTATGTCGACCGCAGATATGAAGAAAGTGTCGTGCCCCATCTTTGATGGTCACGAGTATCCCAAATGGAAGGCTATGATGAAGAAGCGTCTCATGGTGATGGACATCGAGCTATGGACCGTCACTGAGATTGGTCTGACCGATCTGTGCAAGATGGCGGAAGCTGATGACATTCGCAAGTACACTCAACTCAACCTCACAGTGAAGGCCGTCATCTGCTCCAGTCTGTCTCGAAATCAGTTCAGAAACATCATGCATCTTGATCAGGCGAAGCTTGTCTGGGACCATCTCTCTAATGTCTATGAAGGTCATCGAACCCATCATGATCCTTGGTTTGAGGATTTCAAGGAATCGCTCAAATCGATGACATTCGAACCAGAATCATCATCCTCTACTTCATGCCTTATGGCAAAAAGTGCTGAGGTAACTGAATGCTACCTATTTGAGTCTAGTGATGAAGAATCTGGTGATGAATTTGGACCCAGTTATGTCAAACTTGCTTCCCTTGCCGCAAAACAACAAAGAGCTTTGCAAAAAGCTAATGATATGCTTGGTAAGAGCAATGATATGTTGGGTAAAGAAATGGATCAGTCACAAGCCTTGGTTGAAAGTCTTCAGAGCTTCATTCCAAGCATGACTCTCTTCAAGATCAGCATAACTCTCTCTTGTCTGATTTTGAGAAGATGAGGGTGAGTTATGAAGATCTTCAGAAGAAGCGTGATTCATTACGTGCTCAACAAATCAGCGCTGCTCAGGAAGAATTTATTCCTCCATGTTTAAAATGCATTGAACGAGAATCTGCTAATTCCTCACCTGAATGTTCAAATGCTTCAAATGTTACAAATTCTTCACCTGCCTCTGATATCACTAATTCCTCATCTGAGGACATTGCTAGTATTACTGACGATGCAAGACTGAAGGAATTATACATAACAGGCATGTACAAAAGCCTCAAAGGGCATCAAACTCTTTGTGATGTGCTTAAAAAGCAGATCCTCAACAAGAACCCTAGGAAAGAGGGTATTGCCTTTGAGAGGAAACTCAATGCTGATGGTACATATTGGAAGCCTGAGCAGTACCCCAAAACCTCATGGGTTGTTGCAAAGGGACCTCCAGTTGATCCATCTAATTTATCTGGCTATACATGTGAATCTTCTCATTCTTCTGATGAGTCTTTTGACTCCAACTATAAACTGTTCAAAAATCAGAGTGGTGAAGTATTTGCTAGATATGTTGGCACTAACTGCAGGAACGGTTCTCCTGTGAAGAAAATCTGGGTTCCCAAAAGGCGCCTTGAAAGTCTTCAGGTGAATGTCCTCATGACACCACCTGTGAGGAAAAGGAACCTCAGATCAAATTCTTCATATGGACCAAATTCTTCATATGAGCATTATTCTTCATATGGATCCAAGTCCTCATACGGACCAAATTCCTCAAGGGGATCAAATTCCTCACATGGATCAAAGTCCTCATATGAACATCATTGTGCTAACAACTCTGATTCGCAGGGAAGAGCCAAGGGCTATGAATATGAGCATTATTCTTCAAATTATTATGTTCATAAGTCCTCGAAGAATTTCTCTACTTATGCATATGCTTACCCTAACCCCTCTTATGTGAAACGAAATGGTTTGGCTGCTTTGCCACCATTCTCATATGGAGCTCGCAGAGTGATGAACTCTTTGCCACCCCTTCAGATGTGGGTGGTGAAGAAAAAGAACTAATCCCTTCTGCAGGGTCAGGTCTCCAGACGTACGATAACGTCTGAAGAATTTGCTGGGGACCTGACAAAAATGCCTGAAAGGACGCAGGCTAACCATGATGAAATGAACTTTCATTTCACACGTCCTCCCTCTGTTTTATCTGTCTACTACTTGATGAAATTGATCTGATGAATTGTGATATCATATTCTTCACTGCTGAAGTATATGAGGTCGTAAGTTGCACTAATTCATCTGCAGGATGATCAACCCAAAGCCACTGAATGGGTACTTGATAGTGGATGTAAAAATCACATGACTGGTGACAAGAATCTGTTAATGGATGCTCCCTTATCAGCGTCACACATGAAGCATATCATCTTCGCTGATAAAAGCAAAAGTCAGGTATTGGGTCTTGGTAAGGTTGCTATCACAAAGGATTGACACATGGACAAAGTCATGCTTGTTGAGTCCTTAGGATATAATCTTATGTCTGTCTCAATGCTTTGTGATCTTGATATGGTTGTTGTCTTTGGCAAGTATCGTTGTGTTGTGATTATGGAAGCTGACAATTTCAAAGTCTTCGAAGGCTTTAGGAGAGGAGACTTGTATATTGTTGATTTCTCTGCAGATTCACAACCAGCTGTGTGCCTACTTGCAAAAGCTTCAGAAGGATGGCTATGGCATCGACGACTTGGTCATGCAGGCATGAGGAATTTGAACACGCTTGCGAAGAAGAAACATGTCATTGGCATTGAGAATGTCAAATTCCTCAAGGATCACTTGTGCGGTGCTTGTGAAGCTGGAAAGATGACAAAGGCCAAGCATCCAGCGAAGACTATCATGACCACTACTCGTCCATTTGAATTGCTTCACATGGATCTCTTCGGTCTTAACCATTATTCCTCTGTTTCGAATGAAGCATCTCAATATGGCTTTGTTATTGTTGATGATTACTCTCATTACACATGGGTACACCTTGTCTCTTACAAAACTGAAGTGCAGGAAGTCTTCAAACGATTTTCCTCGAGGGCTTCAACCAACTTTGGTGTGAAGATTAAGCACATCAGAAGTGACAACGGCACTGAGTTCAAGAATTCGGGTCTCGATGACTACCTTGATGAACTTGGTATTACTCATGAGTTATCTGCTCCTTATACTCCTCAACAGAATGGCGTCGTGGAGCGCAAGAACAGGACTCTTGCTGAGATGGCTCGCACTATGCTCGCTGAGTACAAAACCCCTCGTCGCTTCTGGGTTGATGCAATTGATACTGCGTGCCATATCATCAACAGAGTATATCTTCACAAATTCTTCAAGAAGACTGCTTATGAACTCCTCACTGACAAGAAACCAAATGTGAGTTATTTCAAAGTCTTTGGTGCTAAATGCTGGATTAGAGATCCTCATCACAACTCTAAATTTGCACCGAAAGCACACGAAGGTTTTATGCTTGGTTACGGAAAGGACTCGCACACCTACAGAGTCTTCAACAATGTTCTTCACAAGATTGTTGAAACTGTAGATGTGCGGTTCGATGAAACTAATGGCTCGCAAAGAGAGCACCTACCTTCTGTGTTAGATGAACCTGCACCTGAGGATTCAATCAAGCACAAGGCTACTGAAGATGTCATTCCTACTGAAGAATCTGCTAAAGAATTCATTCCAGAACGTGAAGAACATCGAGCTGATGCACCTGAAGAAAATGCTGAGGAAATTGATGGTGAAGAAAATGCTGATCAAATTCCTCAACGACAACCAGCTCACCCTCGCGTTGCAAAAGAAGTGCAAGTGGAGAAGATCATCGATGACATTAGAGCACCAGGTCCTCTCACACGCTCAAAAGCTTCACATCTATCTAACTTTTGTGGGCACTTTGCTTTTGTCTCTATCACAGAGCCCACTAAGGTAGATGAAGCATTTCTGGAGCCTGAGTGGATTCAGGCCATGCAAGAAGAATTACATCAGTTCAAGCTCAACAACGTATGGGAACTAGTCTATCGTCCCGATCCTCGCAAGCATAACATCATTGGCACAAAGTGGATCTACCGCAACAAGCAAGATGAAAATGGTGTTGTGGTGAGGAATAAGGCACGACTAGTAGCTCAAGGCTACACACAGGTTGAAGGAATTGATTTCGATGAAACTTTTGCACCTGTTGCTAGACTTGAGGCTATTCGCATATTGCTTGCTTATGCTAACCATCATGATATCATCTTACACCAAATGGATGTGAAAAGTGCATTCCTCAATGGTAAGCTTGAGGAAGAAGTATATGTTGCTCAACCACCAGGTTTTGAAGATCCAAAGCATCCTAACAAAGTCTTCAGACTTAACAAGGCCCTCTATGGCCTCAAGCAGGCCCCACGGGCGTGGTATGATACACTGAAGAAATTCTTCATGAAGAAAGGCTTCACACCCGGTTCACTCGATCCTACTCTCTTTACTAAATCTTATGATGATGAACTGTTTGTGTGCCAAATATATGTTGATGATATTATCTTTGGATGTACTGACCAACGTTATAGTGATGAATTTGCCTATATGATGAGAGAAGAATATCAAATGTCTATGATGGGAGAGTTGAAATTCTTCTTAGGTCTTTAAATTCGTCAACAGCGCAATGGCATATTCATATCTCAGGAGAAATACCTCAAGGATGTCCTGAAGAAATTCGGCATGCAAGATTGCAAAGGCATCAAAATTCCTATGCCCACAAATGGTCAACTATGCACTGATGAAAATGGTACTGACTTCGACCATAAGGTATACCGCTCCATGATTGGTTCTTTATTGTACTTATGTGCATCTAGGCCAGATATAATGCTTAGTGTTTGCATGTGTGCACGATTTCAAGCTGCACCGAAGGAATCACACCATAAGGCTGTGAAGCATATTCTTCGATATCTAGCTCACACACCAACACTAGGATTATGGTATCCCAAGGGCTCGGATTTTGATCTCATTGGATATTCAGATTCTGACTATGCTGGTGACCGTGTGGATCGCAAGTCAACTTCCGGTACTTGTCATTTCCTCGGACGATCCTTGGTCTGTTGGTCCTCGAAGAAACAGAACTGCGTATCACTATCTACTGCTGAAGCTGAGTACATTGCTGCTGGTTCTTGCTGTGCTCAACTACTATGGATGAAGCAAACACTCAAGGACTATGGCATCAACGTGAAGAATGTGCCTCTCCTCTGTAACAATGAGAGTGCCATCAAGATTTCTCACAACCCAGTTCAGCACTCGAAGACAAAGCACATTCAAATTCGTCATCATTTTCTTCGTGATCATGTGTTGAAGGGCGACATTTCTATTGAGCATGTGAAGACTGAAGAATAGCTAGCCGATATCTTCACTAAGCCCTTGGATGAGAAGAGATTTTGCAAGTTGCGGTGTGAGCTAAATATCTTAGAATCTTCGAATGTACTTTGAAAAGGCACTCATCCTAACACTTATGCAAAATTGATGACTTAGATGTGCAACACATGAAGCAACGTTTTTCTTCAATCAATGAAGAATAACACTCTAAGTGTGAAGAAATTAATGAAGAATTTGATTCTCAGAACCCTACGACAATTGTACGCGGTGTCTGAAATCATCATTCTTACACGGTGGGTCGCGCCACCACAAAAGTTGAAAATCTTCAATTTGAGTTTTTCCTCAACTTTTGAAATTCTTCAGTTTTTCAAATTCTTCAAACTTTACAAAGTCTTCACTTGTGCCGTCGTTTTTCTTCATTGGCTATATATATATATGGTTTTATGTCCTCTACAGCATTCACTTATAGCTATTTCTTCAAGTTGGAACTTTTCTGCTAAGTGAATGTGATCGGACCCTTCCCCTCTATGCTATACTCAATCCAATCTATTCACAAATTCTTCATGTGCGTTCTATTTGAAACTTGTTCAAATTCTTCACTGTGTCCTTGTCAGCTGAAGAAATTGCGAACGGAAAGCTAAAACTAATCTTATCCAAACTTTCGGATTTGCCGCTCAAACCGTTCCGCATCCCATGATGGATTATTTTATCCACCCATGATCTTACACGATCTCAACCACACAGTACGTGGGTGACACATGTCGCAAGAAGGAGAACGGCCAGGGGCACGTTCGTCCCAAATCTTCGGACAAACAGTTTTTCACTGCGGCTATAAATACCCCCCTTCGCCATCCTCACTTCTTTTACCCCGCTCGATCTCACTCCCTCGCTCGAGCTCTCCAAACCCTAGCGCCGTCGCTACTCCATCGTCGCTGGTAAGGAAAAGCTTCACTGCCTCGACCTCATCGCCGTCGTACTCGCGCCGACCGCGGAAATCTTCACCTCCGCCGCCGCCGTAGACGTCTTTCTCCGCCAACTTAGGGCGTGGAAGATCTGCATCGACGAACTTCACTGTTCCAACTCCCAGTTCGTCGTGTTCTTTGTTCAGGGTAATTAAAAGCTAATTTTACTGCCCTCGTTGATTCGAAATTTTTCTACAAAATCTTCAAAGGTGTTTTATTCTTCAAATCCTCACACACAAAACACCTCACATGCTATCTGTTCTTGATTCATTTCCCTAAGCATATATAAAGCGCTTAGTGAAATTCCTCAAGACGAATCTGGTCAAATTCCTCAACCTTGTTCCTTATGCAAAAACCTCTGAGAACGCATATGACCTCTTCAAATTCCTCGCAACTATACTCTGTTCACAGGTACACATGTCTGCTGCTGAATCATTAGGTTCTCATCAACTTAACTCATTTGCAGCGTTCCTCGAAGAAAAGTTGCATACTTCTTCAGAGAGTTCAATTGTTCAAATTCCTCATCTGAAGAAAATGGCTGAAGGTAAAAGGCCACAGAAAGGAGGAAAGAAGCCTGAGGTGATGACAACTTTTGAAATACCTGAGGATATCTATGATGAGTACTGCACGCCTGATGAAGCTAAGTTTGGCAAAGAAGATAAAAATCAGCGCAAGGTGCGAATCCAGAGGATTGAAAGGAGATGGGCACGTGAATGGAGGGAGTACAGATATGTTACTCCAAAATACATGAAGAAATTCGCTGTAAACCCTCCATGCCAAAGACCTCCATTGGCACCTGGCCAAGTGGCTGATCCCACCAGCATCAAGCGTGGTGAGGAATTTCCTAAAGAATGGGCCAAGCGCCAAGCTAAACTGGCAAGGCAAGCCAGAGATGCAGTGAGGAAATTCAATGAAGACTCTGCTGCTGCTGCTGCTACTGCCACTGAGGCCTCGGTCAAGCCGAAGAAAGCAATGCTAAAGAAGCCCGCTCGCAAGCCAAGTGCTTCATCTTCAATGCCCTCACGACCAAGTTCCTCAGCTGTGCCCTCACGGCCAGAAGCTTCAAAATCTTCAAAGAAAATTCCTCATGCTTCTCCTGCTCCACCAAAGTCCTCAGCACCTCCACCAAAGTCCTCAGCTGTCCCGACAAAGTCCTCAGCACCTGTGCATCTGGCCTCGTGCCAAAGGACTACTGGCATCTCTATTGCCTCTGGTGTCTCAGCTAGTTCTTCAGCTGCACCAAATTCCTCAGCTGGACCCTCTCTGCTGAAGAAAAAGGCTACTGCTGGACGTGGAAATCGCCCAAGTCCCAACAAGAAGCAGGTAGTCTTCACTGTGCCATCTGATGATGATGAAGCCGATGAAGAAGAACTTACTGAAATCATCAGGGACCGACAAGAACGGGCTGCTAAAGCCAAAGGCACACCTGTGCCCCTGCTATTGGATCCAAAGGTGATCCTAGATTATATTGATCTCTGGCATAAGGATCCTCACACACCTATGCCTGATTTCAAGCTGACACCTGGTCAAAGTCACATGTTGACTCACTTCATCCAAGAGGAGAAGTGGAAATATGATAAGGCCAGAGAGATCAAGAAATCACAGTACCGCAAAGAGAAGCTACTGAAGAAAAATGTTCTCACAATGAAGCCTGAGGAACTTTTCAAGATGCAGGCTGAGATCAAAGCCCTCAGCGACAACTTTGACTCGTACTATGCTGATTGGCAAGGAGCCAAGGTCAGATTTGTGAGGCTGACTGATACCTTCACCAAGGGTGCAGCCTCAACGCCACAAATTCCTCAAGCTGAAGCATCTGTTCAGCAAACTGAAGAACATGCCAGCACCGCTGATGAAGTTCAGGCTGCTGAAGAAAATGCTAGTTCCAAGGCTGATGACTCTGCTCCAGCCGTTGATGAAATTGCCAGGACATCCACTAGTGGTGCGCCTGAAGAAATTGAAGAAACCAGGACAACTACATTAGTTGCGCCTGAGGAAAATCAACCAGATTCCTCAGCTCCACCTGCGCCTACGCCAACTCCAATTCTTCCATCTGTATTGGATGTGAGGAAAACAAAGGCTGCAGAACGAGCTGCTGTGAAGAAAAGGAAGGCATCCAATGCTTCAGAATCTTCAGCTTCCAAGAAGACGAAGCCGATGACAAGCTCTTTTGCAAATCCCATTGATGCCGTTCCTATCTCCTCCGTGCCATCAAAGGACCTTGTTCCTTTTGGTGAGGATTATGAGATCCCTAGTGGATCAGATGAAGAAACTCAATCTGCTGCTTCGTCAGAGCAGATTGATGAAGAAATTGAAGCGGATGCAATCCCTTCAACCCCAATGGTCTCATCACCGATGCCTCAGTTTGATGCTGAAGAGGCTGGTGTTGAAGAAATTGATGAAGATGTGGATATTGGAAGCACCACTCCTATGATGAATGATGACTTTTGGGAAAGTCAGCATCCCAATTCCCCACTCTTCACTCCCCTGCAGCAAATTCTTCACTCCCCTTCACCAACAGTACAATTGGGCTCTGAAGAAATTCATCCCACTGCATCTGTGAACGAAGAAATTCCAGCCACTAGCGCTGAAGAAACTGCTGCTGAAACTGAAAAGGTGACTGCACCTGAGGAAAATCTTGAAATTCCTCAGCCTGAAGAACCTGAGATCGTGATTCCTGAGGTCGTGATGCAACTCACTGACACTCCTCTGCCAAGGCCAAAGGATCCGTTCTCACGAAAACAGAAATTCAAGGCTGAAGACTTCTATGGCGAGCACGTGTTCTTCACTGAATACAACCCATATGACTCTGCTCGCATAAGGAAGAGGCGTTTCTGGACTGCCAGCCAAGCAAATTTCTATTCCTCAGTGCTTTACAACAAAGACAAAGTCTTCGACCATGCTCATATTCCTCACGTGGATATGGAGTCTTTGCCGTGCTTCACGCCAGTGCTCAGTGTTCTTCACGACGCTGGGCTGCTCAACTTCTGCACAGATATATGCGACTGGAATGAAGAGCTTATTCTTCAATTCTATGCAACATTGCACATCACCGGCAACTCTGAAGATATCAATTCATGGGTTTTGGACTGGATGACTGACAACACCCACCATAAGGCCCCTGCATCTGAATTGCTTCGGGTCCTTCCTCTGAGTCCACCCACTGAAGATGCTCGCTGTGTGTACAACGAACCTGAGCTTTCAAATCATTATATGCAAGTGCTGATGAAGCCTTTGAAGCCAGGGCAGGCTCCTAGAACCAATCTCCTCGTCAAGGAATTGCTGTATGTGCCAAGGACTGTCTATCGCATTCTGACGAAGACAATGAGTCCCATCAAAGGCCACGACTTGACTGATGAAGAAGTCGTTGGCATCATGAAGAATCTGCTTTTCAACATCATCCATGGCGTTCCCGTCAACTTCCATGATTTCTCCATGAGGACTCTGGCCAACATTGCTATGTCACCATTTGAGCTGAAGCCTTATGCACCTTGGATAATGAAATTCATCAGGATAAGGTCTTCACTCAACTACAAAGCTGAAACGCTCAACCACTGCAGCTACTTGCCTCCCATTGAAGTCCTCAAACGGACATTTTCCTCAGCTGAAGAAAAAGGCAAGGCCACTGTTGTGATAGATGAAGGCATTCGTCCATTGGATGGCCAATTTCGCAAAGCTGCATCTTACTCCACCAATGATGACTCTGCCACACATGACTCTGCTGCTAACACTGCCAAGCCAAATCCTCAAGCCACAGCACCCAGGGTGATGACTGATCGTGAGTTACTCCTCAGTCTTCATCAAAAGGTTGATCGCAATCACAAATGGGTCAAGCGTCAGTTTGGTTCAATTCTTCACAACATGACTTCCACACACAATGCAGTGAAGAAAAACCACTACTACCTTCATGAAACCCTCAACCGCACCTGGGCTGTTCTATCTCAAGTGTACAGTGCTGAAGACTTGGAGAAAATGGGTCTCAAAGAAGATTTTGACTGGTTTGCACCTCCTCCGAAGAAATACAAGAAGGTCAAGGTTCCTTCTTTGGTGGCCAGTTCATATTCTTCATCGCGTGCGACTGATGAAGATGAAGACTTGGACGACACTGCAGCAGGCCCTACTTCAACGACCGACCCCAACAACGCTGGCGCTCCTTCACCAACTTGAAAATCTTCAGGGGCGTTAGTCCTCAGTTTTGATCCTTTTGGTCATTTGATGACAAAGGGGGAGAAATCTGAGTTAGTCTTCAAGCGGGTCTATAATAAGGGTTTATTTGTTTTTTTTAAGTTACAACTCTCGTTCTTCCGAAACTTTTATTGGATCGAGTTGTAATCTTAAGTCCGATGGTGCGCTGATACTTTTGTTGCACTTTGCTTTGATACCTTGATGCGCTATTCTGCATGCTTATTCCTCGTTAATATTATTGCACGCATGCTGAATTACATCAGGCACCATATTTCATCATGCATTTCAAATTCTTCATATTATACATCAAATGCGTGTATGAATTACAAGATATAGGGGGAGATCTCCATGATTCAACTCTTCAAGTGTGCATTGCTTCAAAAGCAAATTCCTCACTATGCACATCTTCAGGGGGAGTTCTTCTATATCTTGCAATCAAATTCCTCAATCTTAGTATTTACACTTCATATATTTATCCCCGTTGAAAACTTAACCTATGTTGTCATCAATCACCAAAATAGGGGAGATTGTAAGTGCATCTAGTGCCCCTTAGTGATTCTGGTGTATTGAAGACTTATAGGTTAAGTATCTAATGCGTTTATGAGTGTACACAGATCTATAAGTCTATGAGGAGTTTGATATTTACAGAGAAAGTCGACCCCTAAAAATGAAGTTCTTCGACTGAAGACTTTGATATACTGAAGACTTTCTGAAGACTTTGAAAGTGAAGAAATTGGTGTGACCTTGAAGACTTGGTATTCATTCGAGGAACATGAAGCGTGAAGACTTTTGTTTTCGTAGTTTCATTTTCTCTTTCTTGAGTCATAGGAAACACCGTACTGTTAAAGGGGGTCGAGGAAATACTAAGGAGAAAATTTCCATGTGATGCTCAACTCAAATCCTACACCTACCAATCCCTTCGAGTGAAGCCATTGGAAATCTCATACAGTTCAGTCAATTTCTTCAGTGACAGAGACGCAGTTCTTCTGGTCACTGAGGACTTTGCTCTGACTGAGGAGTTAGGAATTCGCCAGTGCGAATTGCCTACACAGTGAGGAACATGATAGCCCTGAGGAATTTGTACCTCAAATTTCCGACCGTTGCTGTGCTGCGCGCCAGCTGTCCCAAAATATCTTGTCCACCTAACGGTCATATCATTGAAGGGCATTTATGTCTTATCATGTCGGGCTGCTCCCTAGGCTATAAATAGCCGCCCCCTACAACCACTAGCTGGTTGGCTGCTCCGCGAGAACTTGACACTTGTCATTTGAGAGCAAACCATCCTCCGAGGACTTTGAGCGAAAATCATCAAGCGAGGAAAATCCAAACCCCAAACCCAAAACACCTACAAACCCAAAGTGATTGAGCATCACTGAAGAGATTGTTCCTGCGTGGATCCGACGCTTGTTACGTTTGAAGACTGTGCTTCTTCCAGACGGTTAGGCGTCAAGGTCTAGAGCATCCAAGAGGAATTGTGGATCGCCGAGTGACCAAGTCTGTGAAGGTTTGGAAGTCACCTGAAGACTTACCACGAGTGATTGGGCGAGGACTGTGTGTTCTTAGCTCAAGGAGAATACGGTGAGGACTGTGTGTCCGGGACTGTGTGTCCTCGAGTTTAAATACTCAGCCGCTCCAACCAGATGTACAACTGAGACAGCAGTTGGAACTGGTCTACCAAATCATTGTCTTCACCAAGCTTACTGGTTCTATTTCCTCAACTCTTTCATTTCCTCAGTAGTGTGCTGTTTGTTTATCTTATCTGTGTTTGAAGACTTTGACTAAAGACTTTCTCAATTTCCTCAGTTCAATTTCTTCAGTCTGTTTGTCTTCATCTTGTGTTATCATGTGTTTACGCTTTCTGTACTCTGTGTTTGTCTTCATTTCATCATGATGACTATGCTTGAATTCTATTATGTTTTCATCTGAGTACTTATTCCGCTGCTAGTAGTTCTTCGCTAAGGAATTTCCTCACTAGCAAATTCCTCAGTGA
The DNA here is from genome assembly GCA_032464435.1 of Aegilops umbellulata. Lineage (NCBI taxonomy): Eukaryota > Viridiplantae > Streptophyta > Magnoliopsida > Poales > Poaceae > Aegilops > Aegilops umbellulata. Next base: position 148,338,108 of record CP136058.1, on the reverse strand, counting down.
AGAATTTCATAAAAATCGCCTATTCACCCCCCCTCTAGTCGATATAATGCACTTTCAACAGCGCAAGCTCGCGTCCAAATGCACCTGGATCGCCTCGTATCTTGGATCGCCTCGTATCTTCTCCGAGGAGCCACGCAGATGTGGTACTACGCCCTCGAACAGGACGAGGGCGACATGCCACCATGGGAGCGCTTCCGCGATTTGTGCCTCTTGCGCTTCGGTCCGCCTATACGCGGGAGTCGTCTAGCGGAGCTTGGGCATCTTCCGTTCCTCACCTCGGTGCAAGACTTCGCCGACCGCTTCCAGGCACTAGCGTGCCACGCCCCTGGTGTTTTGGCTCGTCAGCGGGCTGAGCTCTTTGTGGGCGGCCTATCGGACCACATTCGCGTGGACGTGGAGATGCGCGTGCCACAGGACCTCTACACGGCCATGTATTACGCCCGCGTGTTCGAGCATCTGCGGTGGCCATCCAGCAGGCGCCACCGTCCCGGGCCGCTGGGCTGCCACCCTGGTCGGACGTTCCCGCGCAGGGTCGGCCTGCCCAGGCTTCCGTGGCGCCCCTCGCCACGGCTGCGGCACGCCCGTTCCGCCGGCTCACCCCGACCGAGCAACTCGAGCGTCGCCGCCAAGGGTTATGCTTCAACTACGACGAGCCCTACGTATCGAGCCACGTCTGCCCACGACTCTTCTACCTAGAGGCTACAGACTACATTGAGGAGGACCCCCCTTCCCCGCCGCCGAGCTCGGCGACCAGCCCGCCCTAGTTGACACGGAGGTGTTTGGCGACCGTTGATCTTCCCCGTCTTCCAGCTCGAGGACGAGCTGTTTGTGCAGGCGGGGAGAGATGTTATGACCGGCATATTAGGGGTTTAGCCCAGTTAGTTGTGGCCCAGTTTATCTTATCGTTATTAGGGGCTTAGCCCAATTATCTTATTAGGAGGATTATATAAGCTCGTGTAAGGATTGGGATTAAGCAAGAAGCAATCATATTTGCTCGGCTTCCTTAGGAAGCCGGGAGACCTAACCCTAGCCGCCACCCCTGCTCTCTCTCTCTCTCTCTCTCTCTCTCTCTCTCTCTCTCTCTCTCTCTCTCTCTCTCTCTCTCTCTCTCTCTCTCTCTCTCTCTCTCTCTCTCTCTCTCTCTCTCTCTCTCTCTCTCTCGCGCGCGCGCGCGCGCGCGCGCGCGCGCGCGCAATGACGGCGCCCCAGCGCCGGCGACCACGCCTTCCTCCATGCCATCCCTTCTTCCACCCCTACAACCTGAGACCACGCCCTGGTAGGGATCCGGTTCCTACTAGCATCAACCGTGGGTCTCTTGTAGTTATTTTGCTCTCTTCTATAAAAATATGGTACACCATTGGCGTACTCTCAAAAAACCTCCTGCAAGCAATTTTTTGAATAATGGAGAAGTGACTCCCAGCCGTTGCACCGCATCTAAGTACCATATCTCAGGTAATAATTGTGTTGAATAGGCGAAAAATAGCGCGCTATACTGTCACGAGGAATAGCTTGCCAAATAAATCAGTGTAGAATGTCTCGCTAATAGCGTATTCTAAGGTCGACGCTATTTTTTAATTGGGAAGGATGCAACGGTGTCTAGAATAGCTTGCACATAGAAGAGGGGCGTTGGGTAGGAGAGATGCACAGGGTACTGTAGAAGATAGAATGATAACTCTCTTTTGGTTACGATCTTCTCCTTATAACCATTTTAAGTGGTGTTTCTTTGAGGGAGATGGGATACCTTAATTTTGTTGGTTGTTTTACATAACTAAGGATGGAAGGGGGAGCGCGGCGCTCAAGTTTTAATGTGCACCAGAAAAGTTGATTCTTTCCCCTCCTTTCTCTGCCCTCCCCCTCTTGAGAGTCTCCAAGTTGCCCCCGGCTTCTCCCTCCCTCTTCAGGAGGGCAGGGGAGTGATACGTCTCCAACGTATCTATAATTTTTGATTGCTCCATACTATATTATCTACTGTTTTGGACTATATTGGGCTTTATTTTCCACTTGTATATTATTTTTGGGACTAACCTATTAACCGGAGGCCCAGCCCAGAATTACTGTTTCTTGCCTATTTTAGTGTTCCAAAGAAACGGAATATCAAACAGAGTCCAAACAGAAAAATCCTTTCTGGAACGTGATTTTCTTCCCGAATAAGACCCAGGAGACTTGGACCCTACGCCAAGAAAGCTCCGAGGAGGGCACGAGGTAGGGGGGCGCGCCCTACACCCCTAGGCGCGCCCCCCACCCTCGTGGGCCCACCGAAGCTCCACCGACGTACTTCTTCCTCCTATATATATCCACGTACCCCCAAACGATCAGAACAGGAGCCAAAAACCTAATTCCACCGCCGCAACTTTCTGTATCCATGAGATCCCATCTTGGGGCCTGTTCCAGAGCTCCGCCGGAGAGGGCCATCATCACGGAGGGCTTCTACATCATCATAGCCTCTCCGATGAAGTGTGAGTAGTTTACCTCAGACCTTCAGGTCCATAGTTATTAGCTAGATGGCTTCTTCTCTCTTTTTGGATCTCAATACAAAGTTCTCCCTCGCTCTTGTGGATATCTATTCGATGTAATCTTCTTCTTTTTGCGGTGTGTTTGTTGAGACCGATGAATTGTGGGTTTATGATCAAGTCTATCTATGAACAATATTTGAATCTTCTCTGGATTCTTTTATGTACGATTGGTTATCTTTGCAAGTCTCTTCGAATTATCCGTTTGGTTTGGCCAACTAGATTGGTAGTTCTTGACATGGGAGAAGTGCTTAGCTTTGGGTTCGATCTTACGGTGTCCTTTCCCAGTGACAGAAGGGGCAGCAAGGCACGTATTGTATCGTTGCCATCGAGGATAACAAGATGGGGTTTATTTCATATTGCATGAATTTATCTCTCTACATCATGTCATCTTGCTTAAAGCGTTACTCTGTTTTTAACTTAATACTCTAGATGCATGCTGGATAGCGGTCGATGAGTGGAGTAATAGTAGTAGATGCAGAATCGTTTCGATCTACTTGTCATGGACGTGATGCCTATATACATGATCATGCCTAGATATTCTCATAACTATGCTCAATTCTGTCAATTGCTCAACAGTAATTTGTTCACCCACCGTAGAATACTTATGCTCTTGAGAGAAGCCACTAGTGAAACCTATGGCCCCCAGGTCTATTCTCATCATATCAATCTCCATCACTTTAATCTTGCTTTGTTTTTACTTTGCCTTTTACTTTTCACTTTGCATCTTTATACCAAAAATACCAAAAATATTATCTCTATCAGATCTCACTCTCGTAAGTGACCGTGAAGGGATTGACAACCCCTAATCGCGTTGGTTGCGAGTAGCTATCGTTTTGTGCAGGTACGAGGGACTTGAGCGTGGCATCCTACTGGATTGATACCTTAGTTCTCAAAAAACTGAGGGAAATACTTACGCTACTCTGCTGCATCATCCTTTCCTCTTCGGGGAAATCCAACACAAGCTCAAGTGGTAGCACGAAGAATTTCTAGCGCCGTTGCCGGGGAGTCTACGCAAAAAGTCAACATACCAAGTACCCATCACAATCCCTATCTCTCGCATTACATTAGTTGCCATTTGCCTCTTGTTTTCCTCTCCCCCACTTCACCCTTGCCATTTTACTCGCCCTTCCTCCGTTCAATCTTGTGTTACCATGTGCCTTCTTTTTGCTTGCATCTTCGCTTGCTAAAAGTTTATGGATCCTTATCCACTTGCTAATCTCTTTAAGAGATCCAATTATGATGAACCTATTGCTAGTGAATTGAGTGCACTAGATTATCTTTATGAGGTTTTGCCTGAAATTCGTGAATCTAAAAATTGTGATGAAGTACTTTATGAAGCGATTCACGATAGATCTTTGAATAAAAAGCATGATTGCAATGATTTTACTATAAATTCTATTGATGTCAATTGTGCTAAAAATACACAAAACCCTAAGCTTGGGGATGATAGTTTTGCTATGTCTACTACTTGTTGCAATGATCATGATTGGGGTGATTCTTCTTACGATCTTGAAAATTTAGTTACTCCCCATGATGAATATGAGACTGATAATATCGTTTGCAATAATATTGAAAGTGGGTTTGGAATAGTGTCAACTTTAGATCCCACATATTTGGAGAATATTCAATCTTATGAAATTTTTGATAAAAGTGGGGTTGGAGAGGTCATGACTTTAGTTAATGTTAATCCCACTATTTTGGAAGAGTGTCAACTTTGCATGCATGTGGATCGTGTTAAGAATATGTTTTGTGATAGCTATATTGTTGAATTTTCTTATGATCCTACATGTAATTATTATGAGAGAGGAAAATATGGTTGGAGAAATTTTCATTTTACTAAATTACCTCTCGTTATGATGAGATTGCTATTGTTCCTTTCCGTTTCCTTGCATATGCTAGTTTTTGCTTGCTATGATAATTTGTTTTTCTATAAGATGCCTATGCATAGGAAGTATGTTAGACTTAAGTGTGTTTGTCACATGTTTTATGATGCTCCCTTTGTGCCTCAATTCTTGTCTTTCTTGTGAGCATCATTGAAATCTCAATGCCTAGCTAGGGGCGTTAAACGATAGCGCTTGTTGGGAGGCAACCCAATTTTATTTTTAGTTTTTTGTGTTTTTCTTATGTTAGGGAATAAATAACCCATCTACCTTCTGTTTGGATGTGGTTTTTTCTTTTAATTAGTGTTTGTGCCAAGATAGACCTATTGGATCTTCTTGGATGATAGTTATTTGATCTTGCTGTAATTTCCAGAAACTTTGCGTTCAGTGCCCGAATTGTTAAAAATCATCAGAACGTGACAAAATACTGATTCCAATTGATGCTGATCAATAAACAAATTGTCTAGTTCATCTAATTTTGGTAGAGTTCCAGAAGTTTGCGTTAGTTATAGATTACTACAGACTGTTCTGTTTTTGACAGATTCTGTTTTTCGTGTGTTGTTTGCTTATTTTGATGAATCTATGGCTAGTATTGGAGGGTATGATCCATAGAGAAGTTGCAATACAGTAGGTTTAACACCAATATAAATAAAGAATTAGTTCATTACACTACTTTGAAGTGGTCTTTTGTTTTCTTTCTCTAACGAAGCTCACGAGATTTCTATTGAGTTTTGTGTTGTGAAGTTTTCAAGTTTTGGGTGAATTCTTTTGATGGATTATGGAACGAGGAGTGGAAAGAGCCTAAGATTGTGGATGCCCATGGCACCCCCAAGATAATCCAAGGACACCAAAAAGTCAATGCTTGGGGATGCCCCGGAAGGCATCCCCTCTTTCGTCCACTTCCATCGGTAATTTACTTGGAGCTATATTTTTATTCACCAACATGATATGTGTTTTGCTTGGAGCGTCTTGTATTATTTGTGTCTTTGTTTGTTAGTGTGCCACAATCATCCTTGCTGTACACACCGTTTGAGAGAGCCATACATGAATTGGAATTTGATAGAATACTCTATGCGCTTCACTTATATCTTTTGAGCTATGTAGTTTTGCTCTATGCGCTTCACTTATATCTTTTGAGCGTTATAATTTTGCTCTATGTGCTTCACTTAGATATTTTAGAGCACGGTGGTGGTTTGTTTTTAAAGAAACTATTTATCTCTCATACTTCACTTAAATTATTTTGAGAGTCTTAATAGCATGGTAATTTGCTTAATACTAATATGCTTGGTATTCAAGATTTGTGAAATTTTCTTTTGAGTGCGTTGAATACTAAGAGAAGATTGAAGCATGATAATTGTTTTGAGATATGGAGGTGATAATATTAGAGCCATGCTAGTTTAGTAGTTGTGAATTTAAAGAATACTTGTGTTGAAGTTTGTGATTCCCGTAGCATGCACGTATGGTGAACCGTTGTGTGATGAAGTCGGAGCATAATTTATTTATTGATTGTCTTCCTTATGAGTGGCGGTCGGGGACGAGCGATGGTATTTTCCTACCAATCTATCCCCCTAGAATCATGCGCGTAATACTTTGCTTTGATAACTTCTAGTTTTTTGCAATAAGTATATGAGTTATTTATGACTAATGTTGAGTCCATGGATTATATGCACTTTTTCCCATCCTTCCACCATTGCTAGCCTCTCTAATACCGCACACCTTTCGCCGGTATCATACACTCACCATATACCTTCCTCAAAACAGCTACCATACCTACCTATTATGGCATTTCCATAGCCATTCCGGGATATATTGCCATGCAACTTTCCACGGTTCCGTTTATCATGACACGCTCCATTATTGTCATATTGCTAGCATGATCATGTAGTTGACATTGTATTTGTGGCAAAGCCACCGTTCATAATTCTTTCATACATGTCACTCTTGATTCATTGCATATCCCGGTACACCGCTGGAGGCATTCATATAGAGTCATATTTGTTCTAAGTATCGAGTTGTAATTGTTGAGCTGTAAGAAAAATAAAAGTGTGATGATCATCATTTTTAGATCATTGTCCCAAGTGAGGAAAGAATGATGGAGACTATGATTCCCCCATAAGTCGTGATGAGACTCCGGACGAAAAAAAAAAGAAAAAAAAGAGGCCATCAAAAAAAGAGAAAAGGCCCAAATAAAACAATGAGAGAAAAAGAGAGAAGGGACAATGTTACTATACTTTTACCACACTTGTGCTTCAAAGTAGCACCATGATCTTCATGATAGAGAGTCTCTCGTTATGTCACTTTCATATATTAGTGGGAATTTTTCATTATAGAACTTGGCTTGTATATTCCAATGATGGGCTTCCTCAAAATTGCCCTAGGTATTCGTGAGCAAGCAAGTTGGATGCACACCCACTTAGTTTCTTTTGATGAGCTTTCATATACTTATAGCTCTAGTGCATCCGTTGCATGGCAATACCTACTCACTCACATTGATATCTATTGATGGGCATCTCCATAGCCCGTTGATACGCCTAGTTGATGTGAGACTATCTACCCCTCTTTTTGTCTTCTCCACAACCACCCTTCTATTCCACATAGTGCTATATACATGGCTCACGCTCATGTATTGCGTGAAGATTGAAAAAGTTGGAGTATGAAACAATTGCTTGGCTTGTCATTGTTGGGGAACGTAGTAATTTCAAAAAAATTCCTACGCACACGCAAGATCATGGTGATGCATAGCAACGAGAGGGGAGAGTGTTGTCTACGTACCCTCGTAGACCGAAGCGGAAGCGTTGACGCAACGTAGAGGAAGTAGTCGTACGTCTTCCCGATCCGACCGATCCAAGCACCGTTACTCCGGCACCTCCGAGTTCTTGGCACACGTTTAGCTCGATGACGCACCCCTAGCTCCGATCCAGCAAAGCTTCGGGGAGGAGTTCCGTCAGCACGACGGCGTGGTGACAATCTTGATGTTCTACCGGCGCAGGGCTTCGCCTAAGCACTGCAATGATATATTCGAGGTGGAATATGGTGGAGGGGGGCACCGCACACGGCTAAGGAACGATCACGAAGATCAACTTGTGTGTCCATGGGATGCCCCCTGACTCAGTATATAAAGGATGGAGGAGGAGGAGGCCGGCCAAGGCTATTGGTGCGGCCAGGATGGGAGTCCTACTAGGACTCCAAGTCCTAGTAGGAGTCCATCAAGAGGGGAGGAAGGGAGAAGGAAGTGGAGGAGTAGGAAAGGTGGCCGGCCCCCCTTTCCCTAGTCCAATTCGGACTAGAGGGGAGGGGGGGGGGCGCAACAGCCTTTTTCTTCTTCCCACTAAAGCCCATCAAGGCCCATTACTTCTCCCGTAATCCCGTAACTCTCCGATACTCCCGAAAATACCCGAATCACTCAGAACCTTTCCGATGTCCGAATATAGTCGTCCAATATATTAATCTTTACGTCTCGACCATTTCGAGACTCCTCGTCATGTCCCCGATCTCATCCGGGACTCCGAACTCCTTCGGTACATCAAAACTCATAAACTCATAATATAACTGTCATCGAAACCTTAAGCGTGCGGACCCTACGGTTCGAGAACAATGTAGACATGACCGAGACACGTCTCCTGTCAATAACCAATAGCGGGACCTGGATGCCCATATTGGCTCCTACATATTCTACGAAGATCTTTATCGGCAGACCGCATAACAACATACGTTGTTCCCTTTGTCCATCGGTATGTTACTTGCCCGAGATTCGATCGTCGGTATCCAATACCTAGTTCAATCTCGTTACCGGCAAGTCTCTTTACTCGTTCTGTAATACATCATCTCGCAACTAACTCATTAGTTGCAATGCTTGCAAGGCTTATGTGATGTGCATTACTGAGAGGGCCCAGAGATACCTCTCCGACAATCGGAGTGACAAATCCTAATCTTGAAATACGCCAACCCAACATCTACCTTTGGAGACACCTGTAGTACTCCTTTATAATCACCCAGTTACGTTGTGACGTTTGGTAGCACCCAAAGTGTTCCTCCGGCAAATGGGAGTTGCATAATCTCATAGTCAAAGGAACATGTATAAGTCATGAAGAAAGCAATAGCAACATACTAAACGATCGGGTGCTAAGCTAATGAAATGGGTCATGTCAATCAGATCATTCAACTAATGATGTGACCCCGTTAATCAAATAACAACTCTTTGTTCATGGTTAGGAAACATAACCATCTTTGATTAATGAGCTAGTCAAGTAGAGGCATACTAGTGACACTCTGTTTGTCTATGTATTCACACATGTATTATGTTTCCGGTTAATACAATTCTAGCATGAATAATAAACATTTATCATGATATAAGGAAATAAATAATAACTTTATTATTGCCTCTAGGGCATATTTCCTTCAGTCTCCCACTTGCACTAGAGTCAATAATCTAGTTCACATCGCCATGTGATTTAATAGCAATAGTTCACATCACCACGTGATTAACACCCATAGTTCACATCGATATGTGATCAACACCCAAAGGGTTTGCTAGATTCAGTAATCTAGTTCACATCGCTATGTGATTAACACCCAAAGAGTACTACGGTGTGATCATGTTTTGCTTGTGAGAGAAGTTTAGTCAACGGGTCTGCCACATTCAGATCCGTTATGTATTTTGCAATTTTCTATGTCTACAATGCTCTGCACGGAGCTACTCTAGCTAATTGCTCCCACTTTCAATATGTATCTAGATCGAGACTTAGAGTCATCCAGATCGGTGTCAAAACTTGCATCGACGTAACCCTTTACGACGAACCTTTTGTCACTTCCATAATCGAGAAACATATCCTTATTCCACTAAGGATAATTTTGACCGCTGTCCAGTGATCTACTCCTAGATCACTATTGTACTCCCTTGCCAAACTCAGTGTAGGGTATACAATAGATCTGGTAGACAGCATGGCATACTTTATAGAACCTATGGCCAAGGCATAGGGAATGACTTTCATTCTCTTTCTATCTTCTGCCGTGGTCGAGTTTTGAGTCTTTACTCAACTTCATACCTTGTAACACAGGAACGAACTCTTTCTTTGACTGTTCCATTTTGAACTACTTCAAAATCTTGTCAAGGTATGCACTCATTGAAAACTTATCAAGCGTCTTGATCTATCTCTATAGATCTTGATGCTCAATATGTAAGCAGCTTTACCGAGGTCCTTCTTCGAAAAACTTCTTTCAAACACTCCTTTATGCTTTGCAGAATAATTCTACATTATTTCTGATCAACAATATGTCATTTACATATACTTATCAGAAATGCTGTAGTGCTCCCACTCACTTTCTTGTAAATACAGGCTTCACCGCAAGTCTGTATAAAACTATATGCTTTGATCAACTCATCAAAGCGTATATTCCAACTCCGAGATGCTTGCACCAGTCCATAGATGGATCGCTGGAGCTTGCACATTTTGTTAGCACCTTTAGGATTGACAAAACCTTCTGGTTGCATCATATACAACTCTTCTTTAATAAATCCATTAAGGAATGCAGTTTTGTTTTATCCGTTTGCCAGATTTCATAAAATGCGGCAATTGCTAACATGATTCAGACAGACTTAAGCATGGGTACGAGTGAGAAACTCTCATCGTAGTCAACACCTTGAACTTGTCGAAAACCTTTTGCGACAATTCTAGCTTTGTAGATAGTAACACTACTATCAGCTTCTGTCTTCCTCTTGAAGATCCATTTATTTTCTATGGCTTGCCGATCATCGGGCAAATCCATCAAAGTCCATACTTTGTTCTCATACATGGATCCCATCTCAGATTTCATGGCTTTAAGCCATTTTGCGGAATCTGGGCTCACCATCGCTTCTTCATAGTTCGTAGGTTCATCATGATCTAGTAGCATGACTTCCAGAACAGGATTGCCGTACCACTCTGGTGCGGATCTTACTCTGGTTGATCTACGAGGTTCTGTAGTAACTTGTTCTGTAGTTCTATGATCATCATCATCAACCTCCTCACTAGTTGGTTTTGACGTCACAGAAACTGGTTCCTGTGATGTACTGGTTTCCAACAAGGGAATAGGTACAGTTACCTCATCAAGTTCTACTTTCCTCCCACTCACTTCTTTCGAGAGAAACTACTTCTCTAGAAAGGATCCATTCTTGGCAACGAATGTCTTGCCTTCGGATCTGTGATAGAAGGTGTACCCAACTGTCTCCTTTGGGTATCCTATGAAGACATATTTCTCCGATTTGGGTTTGAGCTTATCAGGATGAAACTTTTTTCACATAAGCATCACAACCCCAAACTTTAAGAAACGACAACTTTGGTTTCTTGCTAAACCACAATTCATATAGTGTCATCTCAACGGATTTAGATGGTGCCCTATTTAACGTGAATGCAGCTGTCTCTAATGCATAACCCCAAAACGATAGTGGTAAATCGGTAAGAAACATCATAGATTGCACTATATCAATAAAGTACGGTTATGACGTTCGGACACACCATTATGCTGTGGTGTTCCAGGTGGCGTGAGTAGTGAAACTATTTCACATTGTTTAACTGAAGGCCAAACTCGTAACTCAAATGTTTTACCTCTGCGATCATATCGTAGTAACTTTTATTTTCTTGTTACGATGATTCTCTACTTCACTCTGAAATTCTTTGAACTTTTCAAACGTTTCAGACTTATGTTTCATCAAGTAGATATACCCATATCTGCTCAAATCATCTATGAAGGTTAGAAAATAATGATACTTGTCGCGAGCCTTAATATTCATCGGACCACATACATCAGTATGTATGATTTCCAACAAATCTGTTGCTTGCTCCATTGTTCCGGAGAACGGCGTTTTAGTCATCTTGCCCAAGAGGCATGGTTCACAAGCATCAAGTGATTCATAATCAAGTGATTCCAAAATCCCATCAGCATGGAGTTTCTTCATGCGCTTTACACCAATATGACCTAAACGGCAGTGCCACAAATAGGTTGCACTATCATTATTAACTTTGCATCTTTTGGTTTCAATATTATGAATATGTGTATCACTATGATCGAGATCCAATGAACTATTTTCATTGGGTGTGTATGTCCATAAAAGGTTCTATTCATGTAAACAGAACAACAATTGTTCTCTAACTTAAATGAATAATCGTATTGCAATAAACATGATCAAATCATATTTATGCTCAACGCAAACACCAAATAACACTTATTTAGGTTCATCACTAATCCCGAAAGTATAGGGAGTGTGCGATGATGATCATATCAATCTTGGAACTACTTCCAACTTTCATCGTCACTTCACCCTTAACTAGTTTTTGTTCATTCTGCAACTCCCGTTTCGAGTTACTACTCTCAGCAACTGAACTAGTATCAAATACCGAGGGGTTTCTATGAACACTAGTAAAATACATATCAATAATCTGTATATCAAATATACCTTTGTTCACTTCGCCATCCTTCTTATCCGCCAAATACTTGGGGCAGTTCCGCTTCCAGTGACCAGTCCCTTTGCAGTAAACGCACACAGTCTCAGGCTTAGGTCCAGACTTGGGCTTCTTCACTTGAGCAGCAACTTGCTTGCCGTTCTTCTTGAAGTTCCCCTTCTTCCCTTTGCCCTTCACTTGAAACTAGTGATCTTGTCAACCATCAACGCTTGATGCTCTTTCTTGATTTCTATCTCCATCGATTTCATCATTATGAAAAAGTTCGGGAGTCGTTTTCGTCATCCCTTGCATACTATAGTTCATCACGAAGTTCTACTAACTTGGTGATGGTGACTAGAGAATTCTGTTAATCACTATCTTATCTGGAAGATTAACTCCCACTTGATTCAAGCGATTGTAGTACCCAGACAATCTGAGCACATGCTCACTAGTTTGAGCGATTCTCCTCCATCTTTTAGCTATAGAACTTGTTGGAGACTTCATATCCCTCAACTCGGGTAGTTGCTTGAAATATTAACTTCAACTACTGGAACATCTCATATGGTCCATGACGTTCAAAACGTCTTTGAAGTCCCGATTCTAAGCCGTTAAGCATGGTGCACTAAACTATCAAGTAGTCATCATATTGAGCTAGCCAAACGTTCATAACGTCTACATCTGCTCCTGCAATAGGTCTGTCACCTAGCGGTGCATTAAGGACATAATTCTTCTGTGCAGCAATGAGGATAAACCTCAGATCACGGATCCAATCCGCATCATTGCTACTAATATTTTTCAACACAATTTTCTCTAGGAACATATCAAAATAAACATAGGGAAGCAACAACGCGAGCTATTGATCTACAACATAGATATGCTAATACTACTAGGACTAAGTTCATGATAAATTAAAGTTCAATTAATCATATTACTTAAGAACTGCCACTTAGATAGATATCCCTCTAATCCTCTAAGTGATCACGTGATCCAAATCAAACTAAACCATAACCGATCATCACGTGAAATGGATTAGTTTTCAATGGTGAACATTATCATGTTGATCATATCTACTATATGATTCACGCTCGACCTTTCGGTCTCCGTGTTCCGAGGTCATATCTTATATGCATAGCTCGTCAAGTATAACCTGAGTATTCCGCGTGTGCAACTGTTTTGCACCCGTTGTATTTGAACGTAGAGCCTATCACACCCGATCATCACGTGGTGTCTCAGCACGAAGAACTTTCGCAACGGTGCATACTCAGGGAGAACACTTCTTGATAATTAGTGAGAGATCATCTTATAATGCTACCGTCAATCAAAGCAAGATAAGATGCATAAAAGATAAACATCACATGCAATCAATATAAGTGATATGATATGGCCATCATCATCTTGTGCTTGTGATCTCCATCTCCGCAGCACTGTCATGATCACCATCGTCACCGGCGCGACACCTTGATCTCCATCATAGCATCGTTGTCGTCTCGCCAATCTTATGCTTCTACGACTATCGCTACCGCTTAGTGATAAAGTAAAGCATTACAGGGCGATTGCATTGCATACAATAAAGCGACAACCATACGGCTCCTGCTGGTTGCCGATAGCTAGGTTACAAAACATGATCATCTCATACAATAAAATTTAGCATCATGTCTTGACCATATCACATCACAACATGCCCTGCAAAAACAAGTTAGACGTCCTCTACTTTGTTTGTTGCAAATTTTACGTGGCTGCTACGGGCTGAAGCAAGAACCAATCTCACCTACGCATCAAAACCACAACGATACTTCGTCAAATAGACTCCGTTTTAACCTTCTCAAGGACCGGGCGTAGCCATACTCGGTTCAACTAAAGTTGGTGAGACAGTCTCCCGCAAGCCATCTGTGTGCAAAGCACGTCGAGGGAACCGGTCTCGCGTAAGCGTACGCGTAAGGTTGGTCCGGGTCGTCTCATCCAACAATACCGCTGACCCAAAGTATGACATGCTGGTAGGCAGTATGACTTGTATCGTCCACAACTCACTTGTGTTCTACTCGTGCAAATAACATCAAACCATAAAAACCTAGGCTCGGATGCCACAGTTGGGGAACGTAGTAATTTCAAAAAATTTCCTACGCACACGCAAGATCATGGTGATGCATAGCAACGAGAGGGGAGAGTGTTGTCTACGTACCCTCGTAGACCGAAGCGGAAGCATTGACGCAACATAGAGGAAGTAGTCGTACGTCTTCCCGATCCGACCGATCCAAGCACCGTTACTCCGGCACCTCCGAGTTCTTAGCACACGTTCAGCTCGATGACGCACCCCTAGCTCCGATCCAGCAAAGCTTCGGGGAGGAGTTCCGTCAGCACGACGGCGTGGTGACAATCTTGACGTTCTACCGGCGCAGGGCTTCGCCTAAGCACTGCAACGATATATTCGAGGTGGAATATGGTGGAGGGGGGCACCGCACACGGCTAAAGAACGATCACGAATATCAACTTGTGTGTCCATGGGGTGCCCCCTGCCTCAGTATATAAAGGATGGAGGAGGAGGAGGCCGGCCAAGGCTATTGGTGCGGCCAGGATGGGAGTCCTACTAGGACTCCAAGTCCTAGTAGGAGTCCATCAAGAGGGGAGGAAGGGAGAAGGAAGTGGAGGAGTAGGAAAGGTGGCCGGCCCCCCTTTCCCTAGTCCAATTCGGACTAGAGGGGAGGGGGGGCGCAGCAGCCTTTTTCTTCTTCCCACTAAAGCCCATCAAGGCCCATTACTTCTCCCGTAATCCCGTAACTCCCCGATACTCCCGAAAATACCCGAATCACTCAGAACCTTTCCGATGTCCGAATATAGTCGTCCAATATATCGATCTTTACGTCTCGACCATTTTGAGACTCCTCGTCATGTCCCCGATCTCATCCGGGACTCCGAACTCCTTAGGTACATCAAAACTCATAAACTCATAATATAACTGTCATCGAAACCTTAAGCGTGCGGACCCTACGGTTCGAGAACAATGTAGACATGACCGAGACACGTCTCCGGTCAATAACCAATAGCGGGACCTGGATGCCCATATTGGCTCCTACATATTCTACGAAGATCTTTATCAGTCAGACCGCATAACAACATATGTTGTTCCCTTTGTCCATCGGTATGTTACTTGCCCGAGATTCGATCATCGGTATCCAATACCTAGTTCAATCTCGTTACCGGCAAGTCTCTTTACTCGTTCTGTAATACATCATCTCGCAACTAACTCATTAGTTGCAATGCTTGCAAGGCTTATGTGATGTGCATTACCGAGAGGGCCCAGAGATACCTCTCCGACAATCGGAGTGACAAATCCTAATCTTAAAATACGCCAACCCAACATCTACCTTTGGAGACACCTGTAGTACTCCTTTATAATCACCCAGTTACGTTGTGACGTTTGGTAGCACCCAAAGTGTTCCTCCGGCAAACGGGAGTTGCATAATCTCATAGTCAAAGGAACATGTATAAGTCATGAAGAAAGCAATAGCAACATACTAAACGATCGGGTGCTAAGCTAATGAAATGGGTCATGTCAATCAGATCATTCAACTAATGATGTGACCCCGTTAATCAAATAACAACTCTTTGTTCATGGTTAGGAAACATAACCATCTTTGATTAACGAGCTAGTCAAGTAGAGGCATACTAGTGACACTCTGTTTGTCTATGTATTCACACATGTATTATGTTTCCGGTTAATACAATTCTAGCATGAATAATAAACATTTATCATGATATAAGGAAATAAATAATAACTTTATTATTGCCTCTAGGGCATATTTCCTTCAGTCATCGGGGTTGTGCATGATTTAAATACTTTGTATGGTGAAGATAGAGCATAGCCAGACTATATGATTTTGTAGGGATAACTTTCTTTGGCCATATTATTTTGAGAAGACATAATTGCTTTATTAGTATGCTTGAAGTATTATTATTCTTTATGTCAATATGAACTTTTGTCTTGAATCTTTCTAATTTGAATATTCATACCACAATTAAGAAATTTTGCATTGAAATTATGCCAAGTAGCACTCTGCATAAAAAATTCTCTTTTTATCATTTACCTACTCGAGGACGAGCAGGAATTAAGCTTGGGGATGCCTGATACGTCTCCAACGTATCTATAATTTTTGATTGCTCCATGCTACATTATCTACTATTTTGGACTATATTGGGCTTTATTTTCCACTTTTATATTATTTTTGGGACTAACCTACTAACCGGAGGCCCAACCCAGAATTGTTGTTTTTTTGCCTATTTCAGTGTTTCGAAGAAACAGAATATCAAACAGAGTCCAAACAGAAAAATCCTTTCTGGAACGTGATTTTCTTCCCGAATAAGACCCAGGAGACTTGGAACCTACACCAAGAAAGCTCCGATGAGGGCACGAGGTAGGGGGGTGCGCCCTACACCCCCAGGCGCGCCTCCACCCTCGTGGGCCCATCGAAGCTCCACCGACGTACTTCTTCCTCCTATATATATCCACGTACCCCAAACGATCAGAACAGGAGCCAAAAACCTAATTCCACCGCCGCAAATTTCTGTATCCACGAGATCCCATCTTGGGGCCTGTTCCGGAGCTCCGCCGGAGAGGGCCGTCATCACGGAGGGCTTCTACATCATCATAGCCTCTCCGATGAAGTGTGAGTAGTTTACCTCAGACCTTCGGCTCCATAGTTATTAGCTAGATGGCTTCTTCTCTCTTTTTGGATCTCAATACAAAGTTCTCCCCCTCTCTTGTGGAGATCTATTCGATGTAATCTTCTTCTTTTTGCGGTGTGTTTGTTGAGACCGATGAATTGTGGGTTTATGATCAAGTCTATCTATGAACAATATTTGAATCTTCTCTGAATTATTTTATGTATGATTGGTTATCTTTGCAAGTCTCTTCGAATTATCCGTTTGGTTTGGCCAACTAGATTGGTAGTTCTTGACATGGGAGAAGTGCTTAGCTTTGGGTTCGATCTTGTGGTGTCCTTTCCCAATGATAGAAGGGGCAGCAAGGCACGTGTTGTATAGTTGCCATCGAGGATAACAAGATGGGGTTTATTTCATATTGCATGAATTTATCTCTCTACATCATGTCATCTTGCTTAAAGTGTTACTCTGTTTTTAACTTAATACTCTAGATGCATGCTGGATAGCGGTCGATGAGTGGAGTAATAGTAGTAGATGCAGAATCGTTTCGATCTACTTGTCATGGACGTGATGCCTATATACATGATCATGCCTAGATATTCTCATAACTATGCTCAATTCTGTCAATTGCTCAACAGTAATTTGTTCACCCACCGTAGAATACTTATGCTCTTGAGAGAAGCCACTAGTGAAACCTATGGCCCCCGGGTCTATTCTCATCATATCAATCTCCATCACTTTAATCTTGCTTTGTTTTTACTTTGCCTTTTACTTTTCACTTTGCATCTTTATACCAAAAATACCAAAAATATTATCTCTATCATATCTCACTCTTGTAAGTGACTGTGAAGGGATTGACAACGCCTAATCGCGTTGGTTGCGAGTAGCTATCGTTTTGTGCAGGTACGAGGGACTTGAGCGTGGCCTCCTACTGGATTGATACCTTGGTTCTAAAAAACTGAGGGACATACTTACGCTACTCTGCTGCATCATCCTTTCCTCTTCGGGGAAATCCAACGCAAGCTCAAGAGGTAGCAGGGA
Source organism: Aegilops umbellulata (assembly GCA_032464435.1). Taxonomy (NCBI): domain Eukaryota; kingdom Viridiplantae; phylum Streptophyta; class Magnoliopsida; order Poales; family Poaceae; genus Aegilops; species Aegilops umbellulata. The sequence goes on along the minus strand of CP136058.1, from coordinate 148,320,600 downwards.
GGAGGCTGGGTCTCCTTTGTATATAGTTGGTTAGGTTTGAGGCTTCGGCCTAGATTTGCCTTGATGGCATCTGCCGTTATGCTGATGGAGTCCAGTCCATCGCTGCCTTCATACTACATGTGGCCCTTGCCGGCAAGAACCCTCTTTGCTTCTCCGTGGTGGAGGAGGAGAGTGGGGGGGGGGGATCTAATGCCAGCTCCCCAAATAAGAGCATGACTACACTTAGTTGATCTACCTTGCCAGATTTCTTCCTCTTTCCTAGCCGTTGTGGTGGAGGTTCGGGACTTGGGCATGTCCCTTGTCATGGATTGGGTTTGCTCTGCCGTGTCTCGCTTGATCCCAGCTTTCGGCGAGGTTGTTGTCCCTTGTCTGCGAAAGGACCTTCAGCATGGATCTGGAGGCGTACGATGGTGATCTGGAGCTCAATGATGGTGGTTTCCAGAGGACTACGATGTCCTTGTCTATCGGCCACCCCCTCTGATGAGTTGTCGAATCCTCAGGTTGAATGGTGATCATTCTCATTCCTCGTGGCCTTGATGCCATATGGGAGGCAACATTGCTTCTAGTTGGAGTCTGTGGTGAGCAACCACAGAGTTCTCGTGGGACCAATGATGAATAATTGAGCAATTCCTATTAAGCTTAATCCAAAAAATATAGAAAAACATGGTTTAACGTGATAGAGATGATAACCAAATCAAGCAACATGTAGCTAAAACTAGGCATGCTATCAAGAACACAAGGGAGAAGCATCATACCCTCATTGATTTACTACTGCTAGTAGACCAAACATGAAACCTAACAGAAGGGATAAGAAAACGTATGACGCAACAGAAGAAGAAGCATTTGCAGTCGCAACACCATCATCGAACGTCATATTGTGGAGGAGGTCGTCGACGTCGGGGAAGAATTCATCATTGGGGAACTTGTCGTTCGTAGCCACGGTGAAGAAGATGTTGGAAATATTCCCTAGAGGCAATAGTATTGTATTATTATATTTTGTATTCATAATTAAGAGTTTATATTCTAAGTTATAAATGCTATGATCCTGGAATGTGTGATTCAGTGGAAAACTCATATGCATGTGTGGAATGATAAACGACAAAATTAGGTTCCTAGTCTTGCCTCTAAGACTGACTCAACTGTTGTTAGTGATCATGTTTTCTGGATCTTAGGATATCGTTAAGTGTAATGATAGTCCTAAAAACATTGAGAGTATGATGTTAGAAGAACGATCATATTGAATCTACCCAAACTTGTTTGTTATACTTCGAGATTATATCATCTGAAGTAAATTATTATAACACGGAGTGTGAACATGTGTTTTAGTTTAGTTCCTTAGATCATGAGAGTACTGTAATCACTTCTTATCGTAGGTGGACTTTGGGGTTGCTCAAACGTCATTTGTAACACGATGATCATAACAACAACTTATATGTTCATCGAAAAGTTTGACAAGGGACTAGATAACTCAAGAGTGGAATTTGCTCCTCCGACGGTGGACATATATTCTTACGGCCCTCTAAGTGTGATGGCATCCATCATCGTCTGGCCAGACACAGGTGACTATGTCACAGGGATGCCGGAACACGTCAACGAGAAAGAAGAACAAAACCGGTAACGAGGAGAACGGTATAGTGAGCATGTGTATCACTGATACGTCTCTCATGATCCACAAGTATAGGGGATCAATCATAGTACTTTTAATAAGTAAGAGTGTCAAACCCAACGAGAAGCAGAAGGAAATGACAAGCGATTTTCAACAAGGTATTTTCTGCAAGCACTGAAACTATCGGTAATAGATTGGTTGATAGCAAGGTAATTTGAAACGAGCAACAAGTAGTAACTGCAACAAGGTGCAGCAAGGTAGCCCAACCCTTTTTGTAGCAAAGGACAGGCCGAAACTTTCTCTTATAGGAAGCAAAGCGTTCTTGAGGACACACGGGAATTTCATCTAGTCACTTTCATCATGTTTGTTTGATTCGCGTTCGCTACTTTGATAATTTGATATGTGGGTGGATTGGTGCTTGGGTGCCGTTCTTACTTGAGCAAGCCTCCCACTTATGATTAACCCCTCTTGCAAGCATCCGCAACTACGAAAGAAGAATTAAGATAAATCTAACCATAGCATGAAACATATGGATCTAAATCAGCCCCTTATGGAATAACGCATAAACTAGGGTTTAAGCTTCTATCACTCTAGCAACCTATCATCTAATTACTACTCCAAAATACCTTGCCTTAGGCCCAAATATGGTGAAGTGTCATGAAGTCAACGTTCACACGACACCACTAAAGGAAGCAACAACACACATATCATCAAAATGTCGAACGAATACCAAATTCACATGATTACTTATGACAAGACTTCTCCCATGTCCTCAAGAACAAAAGTAACTACTCACAAATCATATTCATGTTCAAGATCAGAGGGGTATTGAATATCATTAAGGATCTGAACATATAGTATTCCACCAAATAAACCAACTAGCATCAACTACAAGATGTAATCAATGTGTAATCAACACTACTAGCAACCCACGGGTACCAATATGAGGTTTTGAGACAGATTGAATAAGAGATGAACTAGGGTTTGAGATGAGATGGTGCTGGTGAAGATGTTGATGAAGATTGGTCCTCCCATGATGAGAGGATCGTTGGTGATGACGATGGCTTTGATTTCCCCCTTTCGGAGGGAAGTTTCCCCGGCGGAATTGCTCCGCCTGAGAGCAAAAGTGCTCCTCCCCAGGTTCCGCCTCGAAACGGCGGCGCTTCGTCCTGAAACCTTTCTTCTGATTTTTTATAGGCCAAATAGCATCATATAGTAGAAGATGGGCTTCAGAGGCCTGTTAGGGCCCCCCCAAGCTCGGGGGGGGGGGGGAGGGTGCGCCTAGGGAGTAGGGCGTGCCCCCAGGCTTGTGGCTGCCTGGTGGGTCCCCATCTGGTAATTATTTCTCCAGCATTTTTAATATATTCCAAAATAAATATCCGTCAATTTTTAGGTCATTTGGAGTTGTACGGAATAAGTGTCTCCGATATAGCCCTTTCCAATCAGGATTCCAGCTGCCGACAATCTCCCTCTTCATGTGAAACTTGCAAAATAAGAGAGAGAAAACATAAGAATTGTATCATAAAGTGAAATAACAATCCAAATTGCAATAAATACCAAGAAAAAAACATGATGCAAAATGGATGTATCAACTCCCCCAAGTTTAGACCTCGCTTGTCCTCATGCGATAATCGATATCGATAATCATGACCACATGTTTAGAGAGAGAGAGAGAGAGAGAGGTGTCGATAAAAATGAAATACGGACATCAAAGCATCATGGTCATTATCATAACGACAATATATGATCATAAAACTTCTCATGCTAAAGTAACAATTCATTTAGAAGCTAAAGTATGAAACATTAACTTTATTGGAAACTAACAAACTATGGTTTCAGTCATTGAAACAATCACAATCCAACATATTTTCACAAAGAGTCTATGTAAGGGCTTTGTTTAGCAAGTTCACATAATCAACTATCATTTAGTCTTGTATGATTGTTGACACTCAAGGAATATTTATAGAGAAAAAGTTTAGTCAGACACATAGAAAGATAGGGGCTTATAGTTTCGCCTCCCAACTTATTTACCTCAAGGGCAATGTCAACAATAATAACTCATGATCACCTACATTCAACTGGATATATATCTGGATCTATCCCAACATGATACTTGCCACTAGAGAGCACATAGAGAGGAATAGGGATGAACACTATTGACTCTTGCATAAAAATAAATACATGAAAGTAAAAGATAGGTCCTTCGCAGAGGGAAGCAGAGGTTGTCATGCGCTTTTCATTTTTGGATGTGCAAGCTCTTAATGTAAAGGTACGCCACTTTATATTTCCCCTTGTAATAACAACCTTTATTATGCAGTCTGTTGCTTTTATTTCTTCACCGTCACAAGATCATACAAAGCTTAGTTTCCCTTACAATAGAATATCATACATATTTAGGGGCAATTTTTATTGCTTTGTGCACCGATGACAACTTACTTGAAGGATCTTATTCAGTCTATAGGTAGATATAGTGGACACTCAGAAAATGGGTTTAAGGGTTTTGGATGCACAAGTAGTATCTCTACTTGGTGCGAATTTTGGCTAGCAAAGATCCTAGACAATCACAACATGTTAGAAGATTCATGACAATATGACTTTTATGTGAACATAAACAACCATAATTCATTATGTTGTCTTCCTTGTCCAATATCAACTAATTGATATAGAATATTTGATGGGGGCTCACAATCATAAAAGATGTCCAAGATAGTATATTTATATGGGAGACCTCTCTTCCTTCATTACTTTTTTCATGGATTGCACCAAATGACCAATGCTATGTTTGTCAACTTCCAACAAATTTTATCAACTATACTTCTTTTATGTGAAGTCATTACTCCCCATGGGATAAACATATGATCTTTTCACTCTTTTATTATTTATTTTTCATTGCTAAGATTGAAACAAAAAGCAAAGCAAAAAATCAAACTACTCTTTATTATATAACTCGCACATGATTACATAGATAGATATATCACTAAGCAAGCACTTGAAAATAGATCATACTAAAACTTTATTCTTCTAAATCATGAAATAGCTAAGGATCAAACTAAGAAAGATAATAATGATAAAAGTGATGGTGATATGATATCTGGGCACCTCCCCCAAGCTTGACACAAGCCAAGGGGAGTGCCCATACCCATGTACTCAAGCATCCTTCTTTGGTGATGGTGGTGCAACGTTCTTGGCGATGATTCCTGATGCAGAGCATCCCAAGGTCATCCCCATGGACCTACCATCGTCTCACCAAGTACGAAGTGGACCCATGATACGTGCACGTGCAAGATCTCTCGAGAACGAGGTGACATCACTCCTCTCACAACTTCCTTTCAAATCACACAAGACATGGCTAGTACCTCAAATAGAAACACTTTGCATACTCAGGTACTAAGGAACTAACCATGGAGAAGCTAAGGAGCAAGTACGATCAAAGGACGGAAGCAATCGTGAATACAGAGAACAAAAAGGCCAAGTCATGACTTGCCCAGACGATCCGGACCGCCGTCCAGACGATCTGGCCACAGCCCAGATGATCCGGACCCCGTCCAGGACGATTGGCTATAGAGCCCGAAGACTACAACAAGACTCCCAACGAAGTCGGATCAACCGGACCCCATCCCGGACCATCTGGACGGACCCGGACGTCCGAACCAGGACCCGAATATTTGGACATTCAGCAGCCTCCACGACACATCTGGATCATCCGGGCGCCACCCCGGATCATCCAAACCACCGAAGTCAGCCCAGATCATCTGGACCAACACCCGGATCAGGCAGTGCCTGCGTGCATGATTTGGGTCGAAGCCCATGTACCCCATCGCCCCCCTAGACTATATGTACTCCTCCACCACCACCATTTTAGGGTTAGCATTGTGATAGCTCATTTTGGAGATAGAGCTTTGCTCATCCACTTGTACCCCTACTCCTTTGGAGATCAAGGCCTCCTAGGAGAAGACCCCCCAAGTGGATTTAAGACCCCGTCTAGGGAAGATCCTCTACGGATTCAAGACCGCATTTCCTCACGGATTGGGATGAACCAGTTACCTTTGTATCCCCTTTGTTGTCCTCAGGTCTTTGTTACCTCTTTGTGTATGTGGATTTAGCACAGGTGTGATTGGATCTCGTTGATTTGAGTGTTTCCTCTCTCTTGTGTTCATTGTGTTCTTCGAGAATTCCCCCTACAAATCATGAAAGATAGGCCATTAGGGTTCCACCCTACATCATATTGTTATCATGAGACATGGTTGATCACGAATTTGGAGTCCCTACCCCCACTTTCTAGTCTAATTTTGTGTTTTATTTATTTCAAAAAATCCCCACAGAAATAGCCACACCAATTTTTTTGTGATTTTTTGGTTTGATGATGTTTTGTTGAATTTGATCCGTGGATTCATTGTGGTGCAAGTGGATCTACCTATTCCCCATCATCTCCACCACGAAATCTATCCCAAACCCCCCAAAATTTCTTTTCCCCCTGATTTTCGAGTTCATCCCGAACCCTAGCCCGACCGAGTTGACATGCCCGGATCATCCGAACCATGACCCGGATCATCCAAACGAGCCCGGATCAGCCGGACCGAAGCTCGGATTATCCGGCTACCTGTGACCAAACTACATTTTCATCCAAATTTTTTTAGCCACCGCCATCTTTTCTCATACCCAATTTTGACCACCACCTTTCCACTTCCGCGTCCACTTTGACATCGTGTGTCATACCATCGCTTTCCACTACCACCATTTGACATTTGTTTCAAGAATTTGAGTTGTGGTTCCCGTTTCCTAACGTGTTTCGGCTAGTTAGGGACGGTCCGACATCGACATCACCGCCACTCATCTTTGCCATGAGTTCATCATCGACAACAACCACTTCACCTTTTTGACACCTCAACCGTAAGCAAGGACGGTAACGTCAACGACATCCATTGTATATTATCCCTTGCCATTACATTGTTAACCGCGAGCCCATTTTGCGTCACTTGCCTATCAAGACTAGCCATTGAGTATTGCCGACAACGTTACTGGTGCACATTAGTGTTCATTGTTTCCATTGCATACATACCTCATCTTGGTATCCTCATATCAACTCTTGTGTCACAAGATTGTTCCAGCATATACACAATTGCTATCTTGGTTCGAGCATTTTGCATAAGTGGCCAAAGAAAGATATCAGAAGATGTAAAATCTTTTAAGCAAAAGAAAAATATAAGCAAAGAGCTTTTAAGCAAGTGCCGTAGCATCATACCATATTGCATACAAATTTCCAAACTCGATCATCTTGGATCATCATGAAAAACTCACCGGAACATCATACATATATAGCATACTTGGGATAGAACTCGTTGCATTTTTGCTTTGTAGGTTGTGCACAAGTCTCGTATACGCCTATTGAGCAATAGTGCTAGCATCTCTCTAGAGTTGTGCAACAACAACATTTTTCCCGGATTCCACATTTTGAGCTCATTCCTTGGTTGCACGACCCCATTTATCTATCCGTGTGTGTGTTTCTGTGTGCCACATATTTCTATTGGTATACTTGTTTCACTTGTGAATTTGTGAATCCCTTTCAACATTATTGAATCTTGCTAACAATCGCATAAATTTTGTGCCACCGTCCTCACCAAGCTACTCCAAAAGCTTTACTTGTGTAGGTGCGAGAATCGACAAGATCCGATACCAATTGTGCTACTTCCATAACACTACATTGGGTGATCATTGATCCATCTTCAACATCGGATAAGATATAGTTGGTCTAGTTCTTCCTTTCTTCCACTCATATATTTGCTTAAGATGATGAATAGGCCAACTACGTCTTTGAACCCACTCTTCATCGAATAAGAAGAGGAACCGAACAACTACATCACCAAGAATCACCTATTTGGTGCGCAAAGAGCTTTGCATCAAGAGAATGAAGCATTGAGCGACCGCATCGACCTACTCGCTATTGACTTGCGATAATCTGAGCTACGTACAAGAGACTACTTAGACAACAAGCTTTCCACACAAATGGAATAGATCGACGCAAGTATGTCTACCCAAATGTAGGAATTTTGTGCCTTGTTGGTCAACCGTTCTTCTACAACATCGTCATCATCAATACGGCACCACTCAAGCCGACATTCTTCATAATTTTCTTTGGATACAGGTCTTCCATGAGCTCATCTGCATCATCGCCAAGACCATGAAGATCATCAAGCTCCACAAAACCCATTTCATGGCAATGGTTTACAAGACCGCCTCTAGGAACGTGAACGACTCATCGCCAAGCTAATGATCCTACGGTTCAAGAGCAAGCTCCAATATGCCAAGATCGCCAAGTAAACTAAGATGGCGACGCCCTTCGACAAGAGCAACAAAGCCGTGAGGAACAAGCCCTTGAAGCCCAACATGCTCTACATGGATCAACACAAGCCATCAATGAGCGCAACTACCAAGTACGTCTACAAGAAGAGGCCCTTTGACGAGAGCGACAAGAAGAAGCCACACACCTTGAGGAGCGCCAAGATATGAGGAATCATGCAAGGATTCCACACCCTCCCCATCAAGATAACCAACAGGAGCACGAGGAACAAGTGGTTGAAGACCCTCAACCATGGCAAGAGCGTCATCACAATCGACCCGCACACATTGAAGAGAAACACTACGACAAGCTCAAGTTCACCATGCCTAAGTTCTCCGGAAGCAACGATCCTGAAGACTACCTTTCATGGGAATTGAAAGTTGACAAGATCTTTCGCTTACACAACTATGAAGAAGAAAATAAGATCACCATGGCATCTCTTGAATTCCAAGACTATGTCCTCATTTGGTGGGAGCAAGTCATTGAGCGGCGAGAAGCAAAGGGTGAACCACCCATCACAACATGGAACCAAATGAAAGATGTCATGCGAGCGACCCATGTACTATAGCCGCGACCTCTTCAAGAAGTTGCAACTCGTCAAGCAAGGCACCAAGTCCGTTGAAGAGTATTACAAGGAAATGGAGATAAACATGATCCGAGCCAATGTCACACAAGATGAGGAGCAAACCATGGCACGATTCTTGAATGGAATCAACCATCCTATCAAGAAGATTGCAGATTTCCAACCGTATTCGAACCTCCTCAAGCTAGTGCACCAAGATACCAAGGTGGAGAGACAAGTGAAAGATGATTACAAGTACGCCAAGTACTCTTCGAAGACCTACAGTTCATACAATCAAGCTTCAATGACTATGACACCTCCTACCTCAACGAAACCTACACCAAGCAACGACGACAAGTCAAGTTACAAGAAAACTTCAACATCTTCAAGTCATCCTCCTACTACAAGCAACTTCAAGCCGAGAGTTTCATCAACATCTACTCCACTGGATGAGATCGTTGAGACGAGTTCCATCAAATGCTTCACATGTCAAGGCCAAGGCCACAACACATTTTGAGTGCCCCACTCTGTGCACCATGATCGCTAACGACGACATCACGTATGACTCCATGCGTGAGGAAGAAATGGAAGCGCTTGAGCACGTGGCGATGCACATGCAATGAAAGAAGATGAAGCTGATCAAGTCTTTTGTGACAAAGATTCGAGCCCCGCTCTTGTTGTCTCCAAGGTCTTGACGCTTCAACACCAACAAGAGAAGACCAATGTTGCCACATCTTCCACACCAAAGCGGGCATCAATGGACGTCCCGTGGAGGTCATCATCGACAAAGGATGTTTCCACAACTTGGCAAGTGAAGAGCTATGTTCCAAGCTACAATTGGTGAAGATGAAGCATCCCCGCCCCTTGTAACATCCCAAAATTCTAAATTTTGGAATGTTATATTAAATAAATATTTTTGATTGTCTGTGTGATTGATTGTTTGATTGATTGACCGAAAGTGAGTGGAATTTAAAAAAAATGAGAGGGAATAAAAGGACTTTCCCGAAAATTTCTATTTGAATCCATATTTAATTTTAAGTTTGAATCTTGTCAAAATTCTTTGATAAAAATAATATGAGAGGAGGAATATGAAACTCCAAAAATCAGAGACAATGTTTGACAATTTATTTGAAACTCAAGTTCTATTTCATTTTGGAGTTATTGCAAAATGATTTTTTAGTATTTTACTTGGTCATGAAAATATGTTCATGTTTTAGGATTTTTTTATTGTAAGATTTTTGGTATATATATGTCCTGTATAAAAGTATTTTCATTTTCTCTATCTTTTTTCTCTATCAGAAATTCAAAAAAAAAGAAACAAAAACCAAACCGCAGCGAAGCGCCAGGCCAGCCGGCCTAGCCAGCCAGCCACCTGCGTCGGCCTGTCCCAATTGCGCCCGCACCCGAACCCCTCTCGATTGGCTGCCTGCCCCCTTCTCCGTCTCTCACCGCCACCAACAGGCAGGGCCCGTGTTGGATTTCGGGTTCAGGCAAAACCCTTGAGGTTCGAACACTGGGGTGGGCACGAAGATCTCTCTCTCCCTAGATCGCTCTCACAACAATCGCAAGGCCTAGCTCGATGAACTCAAAGAACATGAGACACAAGAGTTTATACTGGTTCGGGCCACCAATGTGGTGTAATACCCTACTCCAGTGTGGTGTGGTGGATTGCCCCATTGGCTGAGGATGAACAGTTACAAGGGAAGAACAGTCTCCTGAGGAGAGGTGCTCTTGTGCTTGGTGAACTTGTGTGGTCAAGGGTGATCTGAATGATCCGTCCCCCCTATGGCGGTGGCTAGTCCTATTTATAGAGGCCCTGGCCCTCTCCCCAAATATTGCATCACAGAAACCTCACGAGGTGTCCCTCGCCTTGATCTCTCTGCCCCTCGTGAGCCAGCCTGGTGAGGCCGCCCCCGAGGAGGTCTTGCGCCGTCCGCCTTGCGAGGCTTGGCCCCTCGCGAGGGTCTTGAGTGTCTGCTGGTGAGGATGGGCCGTACAGGGCCGCTGGTGGAGCCACGCCGTGGGCCGCAGGCAGGCAAGTCCGGGGACCCCCGTTCCTAGGACGCTGATAGTAGCCCCTGGGCCCAAGGCACACTCGGACTTGGCTTCGAGGCGAAGCCAAAGGGCAAGTGCGGAGCGCCGTGGGCCCCAACAGCCTCTGGCCTCGCTTGATGCGTGGTGATTGATTGGACGTGGGCGTCTTCGCTTCCCCACGCTGCCTCGACAACTACCCGACTTGACGAGTCCCTGCTGCATGCAGAGAAAAATCATCATTACCTGTGATCGTGGTGGTCGCCGGTTGACCTTCTCCCTCTATAAATGAGGAGGGGGCGGAGCCCCTGTTGCTCATCTCTTCCTGCTCTGCTCGCTTCTTCTTCCTCGCTTCATTGCTAGTAGCGAATCCCATGGTGCCTATTCGGAGGTTCTCGGCCGCAGAGAAGGGGAAAACCCCCCGCGACGAGCCCGGGCCGCTTCAGCTAAAGAAGAGGCCAAGCCACCGCCGCGACATGGTCGTGAGGCTGGAGGCGTCGACGCCTTGGTACGAGCGGCCTCCTCCCGGGTACCTGCTGCCTTTGTATGCCCAAGTTGAGGCCTCTGGAGGAAGAGGCGATGAGCGCCACCGCCCGCGCTGGGGCCGTGGTCGCCGCGCCGTGGTGACTCACGCCGTCGCCCCAGGAGTCCATGCGGCGGACTCCTCGCGCGAACTCGTGATGTGGGCGACGATGCCTCCGCGCACCTGGATCCGCTTCCTGCAGTTCTTCTCCGCCGAGATGCCGCCGAGGGCCCCCCTGAGCTTTGGCTGCAGCACGCCGACTGCGACACCCCGACGACTAGAGCTGAGGTGGAAGCCATTTTCCCGGGCAAGATCTTCATGACCCGCGGCTGGGGCGAGGTCGTCCGGGTTTGCCGCGTGGAAGGCGCCCTCGCCATCCACTTCAAGTACAACGACGCCTCCATGATGTTCTTTAAGGTCTTCGACACGGAAGGCCGCCGCTTGGAGTGCTGCCCTGGAGAGGGTCATCAGGACGGCGCAACGGCCAGCGCCGAGCTTGCCGCTGGCCTCGCCAGCGGCTCTTCCAGCAGCAGCGGTGGCGCTTGGGAGTCCAGCGACTCTCCCGAGCCCTATGATACCCCAGAGACGAGCGACGACAGCTGCGTGCCCCCGAGCTCTCGCCGGGCCTGGAGCAAGGCCACAGCGTCCGGTCGCCATCGTCGCTGATCTAGATGGGGTTGGCGCCGACCTCCCGTGGCCCACTGTTGATGATGGCGTCGGCTGTCCTAGCGCGTGTAGATAGAGCTCCTAGGAACTCCCTTCTTTTGTTCCCATGCGAGGAATCGAAATGGACCCCGTGGGGGCGTGTAAAGGATCTGTAATGTCTTTTGTTCATATTATCCCTATTATGAAAATTTACGAACACATGTCTCGTTTCGGCTTAGTCTCCCCTTTCCAACCCCGTGGCAGCTTGGTGCTCTACGCCGACAGGTCTCGGTCCCCAGGCAGGCTGCAGCCGTTGCTGGTATGCCAGGTCATGATGCCGTGGTCAAGGCCAGGAGGTGACCGGCCCGAGGTCCAGTAAGAGCTCCTGAGGCGCGTTGCTCAAGAGGTCCCCTTTAGCACTCAAGAAACTACCGAGAGGTAGGAAAGGGTGGCGATGTTGCCGTAACAAGGCTGCCACAGGTGGGGGTCCTATGCTGTAGCGCTGGGTCAATCCAGGCGCGAGACTTATCTTGGAATTCCGGAGCTGGTTCCTTGTGTTGTGCCAGACTTGCGTGTCGTCTACTGTAGGGTTGCTAGGTTAGGCCCATGTGAGCCTCCCCCTCTTCCCCATGCTCTTCTATGTGCTATGCGTCCTCAGGTCCCGGCCCTCGAGCGAGCTTAGTCGCCGCTGGTATGCCAGGTCGCACGGCCGTGGTCAAGGCCAGGGGGTGAGGGATGGAGAGCCAGTAAGGGCTCCTGAGTCGCGATGCTCAGGACCCCCCTTTTAACGCGCAAGCGAATCGCATGGGAGAAGAAGGAGCCCGTGGTACCACCTGCTGTCGTCCTCCTGAGGTTCCTGCAGGTTAGCGCAAGGAGGGACACAGAAGCCACGAAGATTGCCGGTCTGCCGCAGGTCGCTCTGTAAGAAGATGAAGGCATTGAGGGCGTGGTGAGGTGGCGTGCACGGGGCGTGCCGCGAGCTAGAGCTCGACCACTCAGATTTGTCAACGTTGCAGGGACGGACCCGAGCACAAGCACCATGCCAACATGTGTAGCTCCCGTGGTGGGTGACAATCAAGCAGGTGACAACCATAGATAGATTATGCATGAGAAGCAAACTAGCTTAGGTAAATGCAAGAACAATACATTCCACTGGGTTGGACCCGAGCGGCTTGGGGATGATGCAGCCCGAGGGGCGCTCCCAGCCGAGTAAGATAAAGACGTAAAAAGATACATGCCACAGGGACAGGCCCACGCGGCCTGGGAATGATGCAGCCCGGGGGGCGCTCGCAGCTAAATAAACTTGGAAAATGTCACCTGGTTCCATTGTTGAAGGGATGTTGGGGTAGCTGAAGATGCATGGCGAAGGGGATGCTCCTCATGAGCCACCTGGGCCCTGAGCCTCAGGAGGCTCTGGGGGTCCAGGCGGCTCCTCGAGGACCGTCTCCATCTCCGCCAGGACTGCATGATGCCTGGCCTCCTGAGCCACCAGGATGCTCCTCATGTTGCGCTGGAAGGCGGCTGCCACGCTCGGCAGGCCGAATGGCATGCGAAAGCTGTGAGGTGGGCTCTCGCAACGTCCCACGTGCGAAGGCCATAAGAGCTCCTGAGATGCGGCCCTATTGAGCCCTGGGATTTCGATGCAGACGCGCAGCCTACTACCTCTTGAGCACTGCGTTGGTTTTCCCTTGAAGAGGAAAGGATGATGCAGCAAAGTAGCATAAGTATTTCCCTCAGTTTTTGAGAACCAAGGTATCAATCCAGTAGGAGGCTACGCGCGAGTCCCTCGTACCAACACAAAACAAATAAATCCTCGCAACCAACGCGATAAGGGGTTGTCAATCCCTTCACGATCACTTACGAGAGTGAGATCTGATAGATATGATAGGATAATATTTTTGGTATTTTTGTGATAAAGCTGCAAAGTAAAATAAAAGCAAAGTAAAAAAGCAAAGAAAATAACTAAGTGTTGGAAGATTAATATGACGAAGATAGACCCGGGGGCCATAGGTTTCACTAGTGGCTTCTCTCAAGAGCATAAGTATTTTACGGTGGGTGCACGAATTACTGTTGAGCAATTGACAGAATTGAGCATAGTTATGAGAATATCTAGGTATGATCATCTATATAGGCATCACGTCCGAGACAAGTAGACCGACTCCTGCCTGCATCTACTACTATTACTCCACTCATCGACCGCTATCCAGCATGCATCTAGAGTATTAAGTTCATGAAAATAGAGTAATGCCTTAAGCTAGATGACATGATGTAGAGGGATAAATTCATGCAATATGATAAAAAACCCATCTTGTTATCCTCGATGGCAACAATACAATACGTGCCTTTCTGCCCCTACTATCACTGGGAAAGGACACCGCAAGATTGAACCCAAAGCTAAGCACTTCTCCCATTGCAAGAAAGGTCAATCTAGTAGGCCAAACCAAACTGATAATTTGAAGAGACTTGCAAAGATAACCAATCATACATAAAAGAATTCAGAGAAGATTCAAATATTGTTCATAGATAATCTTGATCATAAACCCACAATTCATCGGTCTCAACAAACACACCGCAAAAAGAAGAATACATCGAATAGATCTCCACAAGAGAGGGGGAGAACATTGTATTGAGATCCAAAAAGAGAGAAGAAGCCATCTAGCTACTAACTATGGACCCGAAGGTCTGAGGTAAACTACTCACACTTCATTGGAGAGGCTATGGTGATGATGTAGAAGCCCTCCGTGATGGATGCCCCCTCCGACGGGGCTCCAGAACAGGCCCCAATATGGGATCTCGTGGGTACAGAAGGTTGCGGCGGTGGAATTAGGTTTTTGGCTCCTTATCTGATCCTTTGGGGGTACATAGGTATATATAGGAGGAAGGAGTACATCGAAGGAGCAACAGGGGGCTCACGAGGGTGGAGGGCACGCCCGGGGGGGGGGGGGCGCCCCTACCTCTTGGCCTCCTCTTTTGTTTCTTGACGTAGGGTCCAAGTCCCCTGGATCATAATCTTCCTAAAAATCACGTTCCCGAAGGTTTCATTCCGTTTGGACTTCGTTTGTGGGCTGGGCCTCCGGTTAATAGGTTAGTCCAAAAAATAATATAAAAGTGGATAATAAAGCCCAATAATGTCCAAAACAGTAGATAATATAGCATGGAGCAATCAAAAATTATAGATACGTTGGAGACGTATCAGGCGTCCCCAAGCTTAATTCCTGCTCGTCCTCGAGTAGGTAAATGATAAAAACAAAATATTTGATGCGGAGTGCTACTTGGCATAATTTCAATGTAATTCTTCTTAATTGTGGTATGAATATTCAGATCCGAAAGGTTCAAGATAAAAGTTCATATTGATATAAAAATAATAATACTTCAAGCATACTAACTAAGCAATTATGTCTTCTCAAAATAACATGTCCAAAGAAAGTTCATCCCTACAAAATCATACAGTTTATTCATGCTCCATTTTCGTCACACAAGAATGCTCTCATCATGCACAACCCTGATGACAAGCCAAGCAATTGTTTCATACTTTAGTAATCTCAAACCTATAAACTTTCACACAATATATTAGCGCGAGCCATGGACATAGCACTATGGGTGGAATAGAATATGATGATGGGGGTTATGTGGAGAAGACAAAAAAGGAGAAATTCTCACATCAACGAGGCTAATCAATGGGCTGTGAAGATGCCCATCGATTGATGTTAATGCAAGGAGTAGGGATCGCCATGCAACGGATGCACTAGAGCTATAAATGTATGAAAGCTCAACAAACGAAACTAAGTGTGTGCGCATCCAACTTGCTTGCTCACGAAGACCTAGGGCACTTGAGGAGGCCCATTGTTGGAATATACAAGCCAAGTTCTATAATGAAAAATTCCTACTAGCATATGAAAGTGACAAAACAAGAGACTCTCTATCATGAAGATTATGGTGCTACTTTGAAGCACAAGTGTGGCAAAGGATAGTAGCATTGTCCCTTCTCTCTTTTTCTCTCACTTTTTTGGGCCTTCTGCTTTTTTATGGACTTTTTTTATTCCTCACTTGGGACAATGCTCTAGAAAATGATGATCATCACACTTCTATTTATTTACAACTCAACGATTACAACTCGATACTAGAACAAAATATGACCATATGAATGCCTCCGGCGGTGTACTGGGATATGCAATGAACCAAGAGTGACATGTATGAAAGAATTATGAATGGTGGCTTTGCCACAAATACTATGTCAACCACATGATCATGCTAAGAAATATGACAATGATGAATGTGTCATGATAAACGGAATGGTGGAAAGTTGCATGGCAATATATCTCGGAATGGCTATGGAAGTGCCATAATAGGTAGGTATGGTGGCTGTTTTGAGGAAGATATAAGGAGGTTTATGTGTGAAAGAGCGTATCATATCACGGGGTTTAGATGCACCGGCGAAGTCTACATCAACTCTCAATGTGAGAAAGGCAATGCTCGGTACCGAAGAGGCTAGCAATGATGGAAGGGTGAGTGTGCGTATAATCCGTGGACTCAACATTAGTCATAAAGAACTCACATACTTATGCAAAAATCTACAAGTAATCAAAATCCAAGCACTACGCGCATGCTCCTAGGGGGATAGATTGGTAGGAAAAGACCATCGCTCGTCCCCGACCGCCACTCATAAGGAGGACAATCAAAGAACACCTCATGTTTCAAATTTGTTACATAATGTTTACCATACGTGCATGCTACGGGACTTGCAAACTTCAACACAAGCATTTCTCAAATTCACAACTACTCAACTAGCACGACTTTGATATTATTACCTCCATATCTCAAAACAATCATCAAGCATCAAACTTCTCTTAGTATTCAAAACACTCATAAGAAAGTTTTTAATAATCTTGAATACCTAGCATATTAGGATTATTTAAGCTAATTACCATGCTATTTAAGACTCTCAAAATAATCTAAATGAAGCATGAGAGATCAATAGTTTCTATAAAACAAATCCACCACCGTGCTCTAAAAGATATAAGTGAAGTACTAGAGCAAAACTATATAACTCAAAAGATATAAGCGAAGCACATAGAGTATTCTAATAATTTCCAAATCATGTATGGCTCTCTCAAAAGGTGTGTACAGCAAGGATGATTGTGGTAAACTAAAAAGCAAAGACTCAAATCACACAAGACGCTCCAAGCAAAACACATATCATGTGGTGAATAAAAATATAGCTCCAAGTAAAGTTACCGATGGAAGTAGACGAAAGAGGGGATGCCTTCTGGGGCATCCCCAAGCGTTGGCTTTTTGGTGTCCTTAGATTATCTTGGGGGTGCCATGGGCATCCCCAAGCTTAGGTTCTTGCCACTCCTTGTTCCATAATCCATCAAAATCTTTCACCCAAAACTTGAAGACTTCACAACATAAAACTCAACAGAAATCTCGTGAGCTCCGTCAGCGAAAGAAAACAAAAGACCACTTCAAGGTACTGTAATGAACTCATTCTTTATTTATATTGGTGTTAAACCTACTGTATTCCAACTTCTATATGGTTTATAAACTATTTTACTAGCCATAGATTCATCAAAATAAGCAAACAACACACGAAAAACAAAATCTGTCAAAAACAGAACAGTCTGTAGTAATCTGTAACTAACGCAAACTTATAGAACTCCAAAACATCAGCCAAAATAGGAAGACCTATAAAATTTGTTTGTTGATCAGCAGCAATTCGAATCTCTATTTTATCACATTCTGGTGATTTTTAACAATTGTTTTCGTGAACAGAAAGTTTCTGGAAATTACAGCAAGATCAAATAACTATCATCCAACAAGGTCCTATAGGTTTAACTTGGCACAAACACTAATTAAAACATAAAAACACATCTAAGCAGAGGCTAGATCAAAGATTTATTCCTAAACAGATGCAAAAAGCAAAAAACTAAAAACAAAATTGGGTTGCCTCCCAACAAGCGCTATCGTTTAACGCCCCTAGCTACGCATAAGAGCAAGGATAGATCTAGGTATTGCCATCTTTGGTTGGCAATTCTTCAATGAGACACCTATCATCCTTAGGAATTTCTTTATTTTTAGTAATTATCAAACTTTTAGGCACAAGATCGAAAAATTCATTCGTAGCAAATGGTTCCTTAATGATGGCAAAAAGATTGGGATGCATACTTATAGATTTGAGATAAGCAATTTTCTTACTAGAGGATTCACCCTTATTTTTAGGAACATACATAAGCTTGGCAATTCTAGTAGGAGGACTTGGAGTATTCTTTACGGAAGAAAAAGCGGTTCCCAAGTTGGTAATGATACCCTCAAGTTTATCGATTCTAGTGGAATCTTGATTTATTCTCTCATTAACTATGGGTTCCTTCTCCTTAATATTTTTCAAAGTTACTCCTACCTTAGATCCATATTGGGTAATTTGGTTGTGGATCTTTTTATCCAGATTTTCAATTAACTCTACGGTAGCAACTTTATTTTCAATAATTTCAAGTCTTTGCATTACATGCTCCAAAGTTAACATAGTTCCATTAACCAAAAGAGGTGGTGAGCCAAATAAATCTATCATAGCATTATAAGAATAAAAAGTATGGCTACCCAAGAAATTCCCTCCGGTAATGGCATCAAGAATAAATCTGTACCAAGGATTAGCGCCTACAAAAATTGCGGAGAAGAATGGAAGTAGATTGCTTCCTGCCAGATCTATTTTGAGCATTGCAAATTCTATACCAAGCATCTTTTAGATTTTCTCCCTCCCTTTGTTTAAAATTTAGAACTTCATTCTCGGGAGACAACGAAGAAGATAGAGGACTAGCCATAACGACAAGCAAACGAAAAAGAGGCGAACGAAAAAGAGAGGGCGAATAAAACGGCAAGGGTGAAGTGGGGGAGAGGAAAACGAGAGGCAAATGGCAAATAATGTAATGCGGGAGATAAGGGATTTGTGATGGGTACTTGGTATGTTGATTTTTGCGTAGACTCCCCGGCAACGGCGCCCGAAATCTTCTTGCTACCTCTTGAGCACTGCGTTGGTTTTCCCTTGAAGAGGAAAGGATGATGCAGCAAAGTAGCGTAAGTATTTCCCTCAATTTTTGAGAACCAAGGTATCAATCCAGTAGGAGGCTACGCGCGAGTCCCTCGTACCTACACAAAACAAATAACTCCTCGCAACCAACACGATAAGGGGTTGTCAATCCCTTCACGGTCACTTACGAGAGTGAGATCTGATAGATATGATAGGATAATATTTTTGGTATTTTTGTGATAAAGATGCAAAGTAAAATAAAAGCAAAGTAAAAAGCAAAGAAAATAACTAAGTGTTGGAAGATTAATATGATGAAGATAGACCCGGGGGCCATAGGTTTCACTAGTGGCTTCTGAAAGAGCATAAGTATTTTACGGTGGGTGAACAAATTACTGTTGAGCAATTGACAGAATTGAGCATAGTTATGAGAATATCTAGGTATGATCATGTATATAGGCATCACGTCCAAGACAAGTAGACCGACTCCTGCCTGCATCTACTACTATTACTCCACTCATCGACCGCTATCCAGCATGCATCTAGAGTATTAAGTTCATGAAAACAGAGTAACACCTTAAGCAAGATGACATGATGTAGAGGGATAGATTCATGCAATATGATAAAAACCCCATCTTGTTATCCTCGATGGCAACAATACAATACGTGCCTTGCTGCCCCTACTGTCACTGGGAAAGGACACCACAAGATTGAACCCAAAGCTAAGCACTTCTCCCATTGCAAGAAAGATCAATCTAGTAGGCCAACCCAAACTGATAATTCGAAGAGACTTGCAAAGATAACCAATCATACATAAAATAATCCAGAGAAGATTCAAATATTGTTCATAGATAATCTTGATCATAAACCCACAATTCATCGATCTCAACAAACACACCGCAAAAAGAAGATTACATTGAATAGATCTCCACAAGAGAGGGGGAGAACATTGTATTGAGATCCAAAAAGAGAGAATAAGCCATCTAGCTACTAAATATGGACCCGAAGGTCTGAGGTAAACTACTCACACTTCATTGGAGAGGCTATGGTGATGATGTAGAAGCCCTCCGTGATGGATGCTCCCTCCGACGGAGCTCCGGAACTGGCCCCAAGTTGGGATCTCGTGGGTACAGAAGGTTGCGGCGGTGGAATTAGGTTTTTGGCTCCTTATCTGATCGTTTGGGGGTACGTAGGTATATATAGGAGGAAGGAGTACGTCGGTGGAGCAACAGGGGGCCCACGAGGGTGGAGGGCGCGCCCCCTACCTCGTGGCCTCCTCTTTTGTTTCTTGACGTAGGGTCCAAGTCTCCTGGATCATAATCTTCCTAAAAATCATGTTCCCGAAGGTTTCATTCCGTTTGGACTCCGTTTGATATTCCTTTTCTGCGAAACTCTGAAATAGGCAAAAAACAACAATTCTGGGCTTGGCCTCTGGTTAATAGGTTAGTCCAAAAAATAATATAAAAGTGGATAATAAAGCCAAAAACAGTAGATAATATAGCATGGAGCAATAAAAAAATTATAGATACGTTGGAGACGTATCACAGCCCGCCATCCTCGCCTGGATGGGGAGCAGCGCCAGGTGGGCGGCGGTCACCGCGCATGGCTCTTGCATCCTGCAGCTCCTGAGTGACCTTGGTGATAAACTCCTGAGCGTCGGGCGCTCCTTGCCCGGTATCCTCCTGAGGGAAACGTGACGCAAAGAACGCCTCCATGTGGTGCTCGGGCGCCTCCCTCGTGATATTGGCTAGGTCTGAGGCCCTCCATAAGAGAGCCCCCGAGCCCTGCCAGAGGAGGGCGCCGGGCGCGCCTTCCTAGCGAGGGAGGGAGGTGCCCCAGGCGCGGGCACCGATCCTGATGTTGCACCGCCAGAGACGCCGCTCCCCTAAGGCCCTGTGCGGAGTAGCTACTTCTTCTTCTTGGGGACGGCCTCAGGAGGGTACTGCACACCATTGTTGTCGGGGTCTTCTATCGCTGCGGCTTGGAAGGCGCACTCGAGGGAGCACACTGCATCTCTTTCTTTGCAGGGGACGGTGATGATCCCGCCGCTTCCTGGCATCTTGAGGACGTTGTAGCCGTGGCGGGTCACCGCCATGAACTTCGCTAGGGCCGGATACCCGAGGATGGCATTGTACAGCAGACGGATGTGGGCAACGTCAAAGTCGATGGGCTCGGTGCGGTAGTTGTCGCGCTGTCCGAAGGTGACAGGGAGGCGGACCTGCCCTATCGGCGTGGTGGAGCCGTCGGTCACTCCTAAGAAGGGCTTGGTAGGCTAAAGCTGATTGTATGGCACTTGGAGGCTTCCGAACGTCTCCATGGATAGGACGTTAAGCCCTGCGCCGCCGTCAATGAGGGTCTTGATTACTTGCACGTTGCTGATGACAGGTGAGCAGAGCATCGGGAGGGCGCCGGTGGTGGCCGCGCACTTGAGCTGGTCCGTCGAGCTGAAGGTGATGGCGCACTTGGACCACCTGAGTAGGCGTGTGGCCTCAAGCCTGGGAAGGGTTGCGTTCACCTCGCGAGCAAACTGCTTGAAGATGCGCTGAGAGGCTAGGGCTTGAGCTCCTCCCAAGATGCAGGCGATGGCACGCGGTTCCTGGAAGCCCCCCAGTCCCCTCGTCCTGATGGTGGTCGTTGTTCCTTCTTGGCGGTAGCGGCAGCGGAGGAAGACCAGCATTGCCCTGAGGGCGGTCCTCGCGAGGCTGGTCCCTCCAGGCGCCCTCACGAGGCTGGTCCTGCCAGTGATCCTCGCGAGGCCGGTCGCGCCACTCCTGGCGGGGGTAGCGATCGTCCCAGTGTCCTCCGCCTCGTCCTCCTCCTCGACCGTAGCCCCGGTCTTTGCGCTCGCGGCGTCGACCGAGGCGTCCATCTTGAATGGCCTTGAGCTCTTGACAGTCGTTGGTGTTGTGGCTGTGTACGTCGTGGAAGCGCAGAATGGTCGGCTGCTCTTGGATGACTCGGGGTGGTCCCGGTCGTGCTTCGTATCAGGCTCCGTCGCGAGCATGGCTACTCCCTTGCGCTTCACGTCCTTGGCCTTGGCTTTCTTCTCTTCTAGGTCGGTAGCCGGGAGCTCGAGGAGGGAAAGTCCCCCCTCCTCAGCTCTTGCGCACTTGGTCGCCAGGTTGAACAGCTCTAAAGCCGTGCACATCTCCTCGTGGATGGCGAGCTCCTCCTTCATCTTCACGTCGTGGACGCCATCAGAAAATGCTGAAATGATGGCCTCGTCTATCACCTTGGGGATCTTGAGGCGGACACTGTTGAAGCGCTGGATGTACTTCTGCAGGGTCTCTCCTGGCTGCTGCTTGATGTGGCGCAGGTCACCCGCGGCCGGAGGGCGGTCGTGAGTGCCCTTGAAGTTGGTCGTCCTAGGAGGAGATCGAGCCCAGGGGCAGGTTCAGGAGCCACGAGTGAGTGCCATCCTTGAGAGCCATGGGGAACCAGTTCGCCATGACTTTTTTGTCGCCGTTGGCCGCCTCGATGCTTAGCTTGTAGAGTTGCAAGAACTTCGCGGGGTCGGGGTGCCGTCATAGCGAGGAGGCAGGTCTGGCTTGAACTTGCCTGGCCAGGCGACGCTACGCATCTTAGGAGTGAAGGCGCGGCAGCCTGCGGTGGCCACCGGAGCCCTTTGCTGATACAGAGCCTGCCCTTGGTGCCCGCGCGCCGCCGCTGTAGGCGGCACGTGGTCTTGTCGCAGTGGCACTCGGAGCGCAGGCGCATTCTCTTATGGCCGGGGAACTTCTTGGCAGCTTCCTTCTTCTTGCGTGGGCGCCCGACGCGGTGGGTCGCGCCGGGGGGGGGGGACACCTTGGCGCCAAAGTGCCGTCTTGGTGCAGAGGTGGTGGAGGCTCTCCATGAGCAACGTCGCCCGCAGCTGGCGGAGGGCGAGGCAGTGAGAGGGACGGCGCGGGGGAGCCCCCTGCGGCACTGACGAGCTCGGCGATGTGGTCGAGCTAGTCCTCGTAGAGGTCGTCGACTGGACGATAGGGTAGGAGCTCGCGTGCCATGAGCAGCGCAGCCTGCGCGTCCGTGGGGGCGCGATGAGCATGAGAAGACGAGCCGGCTGGGGTTAGCGACGGAGTGGCGGTGCGGCCGTCCCGCAGCACCGAGGGGTGCAGCGATGAAGCTTGCTGCTCATTTCCCGCCGGGCCGGTGGCGGCGTTGGCGGCGGGTGACGGGGGACGACGGGGAGGCCCACTGACAGGAGCGGTCTGAGCGACGTGGGCGATGAGGGCGGCCTGGCGCTCAGCGCGGGCCCGATGAGCATCTGCCATGGATGCGATGAAGCAACGAGATGCAGATCGGTGGGAGGAAAGCTTCGACGCAACCCTACCTAGCGCGCCAAATGTCGGATTTTGGGTTCCGGCAAAACCCTTGAGGTTCGAACACTGGGGTGCGCACGAAGATCTCTCTCTCTCTCTAGATTGCTCTCGCAACAATCGCAACGCCTAGCTCGACGAACCCAAAGAACAGGAGACACAAGAGTTTATACTGGTTCGGGCCACCGATGTGGTGGAATACCCTACTCTAGTGTGGTGTGGTGGATTGCCCTTTTGGCTGCGGATGAATAGTTACAAGGGAAGAACAGCCTCCTAAGGAGGGGTGCTCTTGTGCTTGGTGAACTTGTGTGGTCGAGGGTGATCTGAATGATCCGTCCCCACTATGGTGGTGGCTAGTCCTATTTATAGAGGCCCTGGTCCTCTCCCCAAATATTGAGCGGGAAGGGATCCAACAACGGACAAATTTGAAGGGAGACAACTAGTATAAGTTATCCTGACTAAAGGTGGTCTTCGCCTGTCAAAGGCTCTAGTGGTGACGCCGTCTTGGGCTCCATGGTGACCTCCATCCTGCCGTCCTGCTGGTCTTGGTCTCGTTGCACCGATATGGAAACCTTTGCCTGATGCCTCGGGACACCTCGCCTGCGCTTGCCCCTTTAGCACCAAAGAGGAAACGAGGACGCTGCGCGCGCTGGCGCCCGCCTGGCCACGGTAGTCATGGCTTGCATCACAGAAACCTCGTGAGGTGTCCCTCGCCTTGATCTCTCCGCCCCTCGCGAGCCGGCCTGGTGAGTCCGCCCCCGAGGAGGTCTTGCGCCGTCCGCCTCGCGAGGCTTGGCCCCTCGCGAGGGTCTTGAGTGTCTGCTGGTGAGGATGGGACATACAGGGCGCTAGTGGAGCCACGCCATGGGCCGCAGGCAGGCAAGTCTGGGGCCCCCGTTCCCAGGACGCCGACAGCCCGCACCCATGTCCTCCCCCTGCAACCGCCGCGCCCAATCTTCTTTGACTCGCACTCGCCACCGCCGTGCGCGATCTTCCCGCGACCGCGCTCTGCGCCTTCCCCTCGCCCAAGCAACCTGCCCTATAAGTACCCTACCTCTCCTCTTTTGAAACCCCCTAAAACCATACCCCAACTCAACCGTATCCCAGCCTGCTACGTTCCAATCTCGCTCAACCGCCGCAGTTCACCGTCAACTCTCGTCGCTAGTGAGCCCTCACAGTCCCTACCATCGTGTCCGTTTGGTGACCATGAGCTTTTGTTTGACACGTTTTGATGCCCATAGATTCGCGAAGCCATGGCCTCGACCTCACCTGACCGCCACCGGAGCAACGGGGTCGCCGAGCTCGCATCGTTGCCCCCGGCCAACATTGACCCCACCCCCGAGCTCCTCTCGCCCGGCCATACCTCCCCGCCGCCTTCACCGCCGCCTTCACCGACGCCAGAGCCGCCGCACCGCCGTCGCCCGAGTCACCGTCGCTGTCGAGCCCTCATCGCCCACCTCCGTCCAATCCAAAACCTATGGCTTAGATTATATGGATGAACAGTTTGGTTTTTTAAGTAGATCGGTTTTTAGTTTACGATTTTTTTCGGTTTAGATCTAACCGGTCGATCGGTTTAGTTTATTTAATCGCCGGTATGTGTTTTAGTTAGGAATCGGCCGAGCGCAGTTTAGCGTTGGATGGCACACCCCTAGGCCTAATAGTAGCCTGACGCGTAGCACTTGCCCATTTTCGATTCTGTTTTAAAAATAGAACAAGTTTCAATCTTATAAAATCCATATCTCCTAGGATTTTAGGTATTTTAATTTGATTATTTTTGCCTTAGATTGTAAATTTCTTAAAGTTTCTGTAGATATCAAATTTGGCTATGTTTCAAATTTTATTTACATGAAATTTGTTCAAATCACCAAATTTGCAATAACTTGAGCTAGGAATAATAATTTTTAGTGATTCTTTTTTATACTTGTTTATTATGACCTTGCCTATCAGTAGGACTTAATTGGGGAATTTTAGGATTAATGTAAATTAGGCTTTTTGGCAAAACAGTATTGTTTTGACTTAGTTCTGTTTTACCTTTAAACTTTTAATTTTAATTGTTTTGAAATTATTTATTTTTGTCACTTTTGACAATTTTAGTTTTGTTTCTGTTAGTCAATAGAAAAAAAATATTTTTATTTTCAAAATTTATTTTCTTTAGTTTTGTATGAAAACTTGTGTAGATCATAGTTAGAGTTTTATAAAAGATTTTTATTTTTTCCTTTTTGCTTTAAAAGTTTATGGAAATGTGTTTATGTTTTTTTAATGAAAACTCTATTTCTTTTCTGTTAATTTTGAAGTTTAGTATTTTATTTGCTGTTAAGTTTAATTAGGTAAAAAAACTACTTTTTTGTTGGTTATTTGTTCATTTTTATTGTGAGTGTTAGAATTGTTTGCTAGTAAGTTTATTTATATGAATGCTATGTTTGACGTAATATATTTACACCGGAGTGACAGATAGTATCTAGTTATTTTCGAGAGCATTATTATCTTCATCAACTTACCAGGCAAGTTCACTTTGACCATGTTGATTTATACCTATGATTTTACTTGCATTTAGTGCCAACTTTTCATCAATCCCTCCAGTAGTGAACTGAATCCTTGTAGTTGAGTAGTATGCACGAGGTAGGAACCCATCACCCTGTTACAAGCCCGAGATGTTATTTATTTTAATGCTACACTATAGTAGACGGGGTTTGGTATGAGTGTTCGGGAGTGGTGCGAGAATGGAGCACTCTACGTCAATGACAACAAGTTCATGATGGCATCTTCAAGGACTGCATCTTCAGGACCTCAAGACTTCAAGACTCGAGACAAGAATTCAATACACACTACTGGGTGAAGGATGGATTTGATGGGCACCCTGGAGCAACCAGTGGATGGCCGGGATGCATGGATAAGTGCCATGACATCTTGTGGAAAGCTTCACCTAGACTCAAAGAGATGGAAGAATACTTCATGCCCGAAAGCTTACTTGTGCAACCGCAAGTCACTGTGGGCTCTGGCTTGGTTGACCCTAGTGGCGACTCTGGCTGGGACGTTGCAAACAGATGTAGAACTATGGTAGGATTGGGTGGGCACCGGACAGTGGTCATAGGAACTCTTCGGAAGACCATGTTTCGTTCGTCCTGTTCTCAAATGATTTGAAGTGCGAGGACGGAAAGGGAGGGATCAAATCTTGCGGGTAAAGTGTACAAACCTCTGCTAAGGGTTAAAACCTAATAAATTAGCCATGTCCCCAGTTATGGACAATTTGAGCCTCTGGACTTGGATCTATCTCGGAACTCTCAACACCGGATTGATAATTTAGTTTAGGGCAACTTATATTGATTTGGGCTATGAGACATCGGTTGGCGGAACCATGTCATAGTAGGATACTCTGTAGTGAAGATTTCCTTGACTATCCCTTGTTGCAGGGAAAATAAAATTAGCTTTTATGCAAAGAGAAACTCAGACATCGAGACACAAAGCCTTATTGCATACAGAATAGTTTTATCGTCTGCTTTCTCATATTGTGATCTTGCCGGTACATTCAATGTACTGACCTACACGGCAACAACGTATCATGTTGCAAGAATTTCTACGACGAATGAGTTTCGTTGTAGGGTTACGGTCTACACTCAACTTGCCGATGGCGTTGATGGGACTCCACACACGATTTACTATTTTTGCTAAGACTTATGAGGTATATATTAGTTTTACATTTTTTATACATGTGATTGCACTTTGATATATACACTTATGTACTGTGTGTGCCAGCATACTGATCCAGGGATTGCACAGATACATAGAGGCTTGACCATTTGAGGTCGGGTCGCTACACCCCTAAAAGGTCCATTGGCTTAGCGACTCTGGCACCATTCGATTGGACCACACCATTCAAGTCTCCTTCAAGATTGGCGCATACGAAGACACCTTGGAGTGTGATGCGGTACCCATGCCCGTTTGCCACCTCCTACTTGGATGACCTTGGCAATTCGACCGTGGTGTCATCACAATGGGTGAACCAATCACTATGGCTTCAAGATGAAGGGAAAGGAGTATGTGCTACGACTCATGTCGCCAAGTCAAGTGATCACCGACAAGCAAGCAACCACCCATCATGGAGAGAATAGTGAGAGAGTAAGCCACCAAAAAGAGAGGGAGAGCCACATGCCCAAAATGAGTGCCTCCACAATGAGCGACAAGAAAAACTTAGTGCTTTTAACTACTAAAATAGAAATGCGATAAGTGTGTGAGAACCCATCTAGTGTCATCCACTATGTCCTATTGTGTAAAGATGAAGTGGCAAGGACTAACACCTCTCGCCATCTACCTTTAGTGTTGTCTTATTTATTGGAGGAATTCAATGATGTATTCCCCGATGAACTTCCTCTGGGTCTACCTCCACTTTTAGGTATCGAGCACCGCATCGACCTCATCACCGATGCACCTTTACCGAACAAGGCACTGTACCACGTCAACCCCGAAAAAACCAAGGAAATACAAAGGCAAGTATAAAACCTCATTGACAATGGGCATGTACATGAAATCTTAAGTCCTTTGCCATTCTGGTTATTCTTGTGCATAAGAAAGATGGTAGTTTTTGCATGTATTCTGATTGTCGTACCATAAATGCTATCACTTTTCATTATCGATACCCCATTCCTCGCCTTAATGATATGCTAGATGAGCTTAGCGGAGCCACCATTTTCTAAAAACTTGATCTTAAAAGTGGCTATTACCAAATTCTCATTCAAGAGGGTGATGAATGGAAAACTACTTTCAGAACCAAGTTTGGCTTGTATGAGTAGTTAGTTATGCCTATGGGCTTATCCGAAGCACCTGGCGCTTCCATGCGTGTGATCCATTATGTTCTTCGCAAATACATTGGCATATTTGTTGTGGTCTACTTTCATGATATACTTGTGTTTTCGCGATTGTGTTTAGCTGTTTTGTAAACTCTTAGAAATGAGCGACTTTATGCTAATATGGAGAAAGGCACATTTGGTGTTGACAAAAACATGTTTTCTTGGGTTTTGTTGTGTCTTCTAGGGGTGTTCATGTAGATGAAGCTAAGATCAATGCTATTAAAACTTGGCCACAACCAACCAACTTGTAACAAGTGCGTAGCTTCCTTGGTCTAGCTGGCTTCTATCATAGATTCGTTAAGGACTTTAGCACTATCGCATCACCATTACATGCTTTGAGCAAAAAGAATGCACCATTTGCTTGGGGACCATCCCAAGATAACACAATGAACTTAAGAATTTCCTTACAAATGCTCCATTGGTTGCATTGCCCAATTTTGACAAAACATTTGAAGTGCATTGCGACGCTAGTGGTAATGGCATATGAGGTGTATTAATGCAAGAGAAGCGCGCAATAGCTTACTCTAGTGAGAAACTTTCCGGAGCGCAATTTAACTACCCCATCTATGACAAAGAACTATATACTTTAGTGAGAGTCTTGCATGTGTGGGAGCATTATCTTCACCCTCGTGAATTTGTCATCCATACGGATCATGAGACACTTAAATACCTTAAATGTCAAACAAAACTGAATAAGCGACATGCCAAATGGAGTGAGTTCATTGAGTCTTTTCCTTATGTGATCAAGTATATCAAGGGTAAGGAAACTTTTGTGGCAAACGCTCTTTCCCGCAAATGCATACTTGTAACTCAACTTGAATTGAATGTCATTGGATTTGAGCACATTAAAGACTTGTATGCGCATGGTCCTACTTTTTCTATTCCTTATGACAAATGTTTGATGCATACATCTTGGGAGCGCTATTACATCAGGGATGAATATCTAATAAGAGCTAACAAGCTTTGTATCCCCAAGTCTTCTCTTCGTTTGTTACTTTTGCAAGAGGCTCATGGAGGAGGACTTATGGGACACTTTGGACGCAACAAAACATTTGCTACACTCTCCAAGAATTAATTTTGGCCCAAGATGTTTCGTGATGTTGCTCGCTACACCAACTAATGCTCTACATGTCGCAAGCTAAGTCCACAACTCAATCCCATAGTCTCTATATGCCACTTCCTATTCCATATCACCCATGGGAAGATATTAGTATGGATTTTGTGCTTGGTTTGCCTCAAACTCAAAATGGAAAGGATTCGGTATTTTTTGTTGTGGCCATTTCTCTAAAATGGCACACTTTATTCCATGCAACCAGATAGACGATGCTTCACATGTTGCAAATCTCTTTTGTAGGGAAATACTACATCTACATGGAGCGCCAAAGACTATTGTTTCGGACTGCGATGTCAAGTTCCTTAGCTACTTTTGGAAGACGCTTTGTGCCAAGCTCGGAATCAAGCTCTTATTCTATTCGGCATACCATCCACAAACCGACGGCCAAACGGAGGTCAAGAACCGGACGCTATCTACTCTTCTACGTGTGTTGATCAAGAAGAACATCAAGGAGAGGGAGGAGTGGTTACCCATCACCGAGTACGCCTACAACCGCGCATGGCATTCGACTACCAGCAAGTCCCCCTTTGAGGTCGTCTACTATTTCAATCCTTTGTCCCCATTGGACATTCTACTGCTACCACTACAAGAGCGCATCAACATCGACATGAGTGCACGAGCGAGCTATCTCAAGAAGGTGCATGAAGATACAAGGCACACCATCGAATGCCAAGTACAACGACTCGCGACCAAGATCAACATCAACAAGCAACCCATGATATTCAACATTGGAGATCTTGTGTGGCTACGCCTTTGCAAGGAACGATTCCCCAACGAGCGCCAGTCCAAGCTACTACCATGAGTCGATAGACCCTTCAAGGTGCTCGCTCGCTACAACAACAATGCATACAAGATCAACATACGATGCGACAAGTACAACATGAGCGACGTCTTCAACATGAAGGATCTCTCTCCCTGCCATGGTGATGAGAAATTCGATCGAAGGTCGGATCTTTCCCAAGTGGGGGGTGCTACTTCTTGAGCTTGCGTTGGTTTTTCCCTTGAAGAGGAAAGGGTGATGCAACATAGTAGAGATAAGTATTTCCCTCAGTTAAGAACCAAGGTATCAATCCAGTAGGAGAAACGCGCAAGTCCCCAATATATGCACCTACACAAACAATCAAACACTTGCACCCAATGCGATAAAGGGGTTGACAATCCCTTCACGGTCACTTGCAAAGGTGAGATTTGATAGAGATAGATATAAAAAATTACTAAAGCATAAAACTAAATAAATTGCAGCAAGGTATTTTTGGTATATAGATAAGCTGATCATAAATCCACAATTGATCGATCTCGACAAACACACCGCAAAAGAAGATTACATCGGATAGATCTCCAAGAACATCGAGGAGAACAATGTATTGAGAACCAAAGAGAGAGAGACGAAGCCATCTAGCTACTAGCTATGAACCCGTAGGTCTTTGGTAAACTACTCACGCTTCATCGGAAGGGGAATATGGTTGATGTAGATGCCCTCCATGATCGAATCCCCTCCGGCAGGATGCCAGAAAAGGCCCCAAGATGGGATCTCACGGGAACAGAAGGTTACGACAGTAGAAAAGTATTTTGGTGGACGCCTCTGGTGGTTTGGGAATATTTGGGAATTTATAGGCTGAAGAATAGGGTTAGGAGAGCTTCGAGGGACCCACAAGGCAGGGGCGCCCCCTGGGACGCACCCTGCACCCTTGCTATCGCCTCGGGACTCTTGTGACTTGGTTCTCAAGTCGAACGGGTGTCTTCTGGTCCAAGAAAAATCATCGTAAAGTTTTATTCCATTTGTACTCCGTTTGGTATTCCTTTCCTGCGAAACTCAGAAACAAGGAAAAAACAGAAACTGACACTGGGCTCTGGGTTAAAAAGTTAGTCCCAAAAATAATACTCCCTCCGTCTCAAAATTCTTGTCTTAGATTTGTCTAGATACGGATGTATCTAATACAAGAATTTTGGGATAGAGGGAGTATAAAATAGCATATTAATGCGTATAAAACATCCAAAACAGATAATATAATAGCATGGAACCATAAAAAGTTATAGATATGTTGGAGACGTATGAAGCATCCCCAAGCTTAATTCCAACTCGTCCTCGAGTAGGTAAACTATAAAAATAGAATTTTTGGTGTGGAATGCTACCTAACATATTTATCCATGTATTTTTTCATTGTGGCATGAATGTTCAGGTCCATAAGATTCAAAACAAAAGTTAAATATTGACATAAAACAATAATACTTCAAGCATACTAATAAAGCAATCATGTTTTCTCAAAATAACATGGCCAAAGAAAGTTATCCCTAAATAATCATATAGTCTGGATATGCTCCATCTTCATCACACAAAATATTAAATCATGCACAACCCCGATGACAAGCCAAGCAATTGTTTCATACTTTTGATGTTCTCAAACCTTTTCAACTTTCACGCAATACATGAGCGTGAGCCATTGATATAGCACTATAGGTGGAATAGAAAATGGTGGTTGTGGATAAGACAAAACGAAAGAGATAGTCTCACATCAACTAGGCGTATCAACGGGCTATGGAGATGCCCATCAATAGATATCAATGTGAGTGAGTAGGGATTGCCATGCAACGGATGCACTAGAGCTATAAGTTTATGAAAGCTTAAAAAGAAACTAAGTGGGTGCGCATCCAACTCGCTTGCTCATGAAGACCTAGGGCAATTTGAGGAAGCCCATCATTGGAATATACAAGCCAAGTTATATAACGAAAAATTCCCACTAGTATATGAAAGTGACAACATAGGGGATTCTCTATCATGAAGAACATGGTGCTACTTTGAAGCACAAGTGTGGAAAAAGGATAGTAACATTGTCCATTCTCTCTTTTCTCTCAGTTTTTTGTGGTGGGCTTCTTTGGCCTCTTTTATTTTTTTGTAAAGTCTGAAGACTCATCCCAACTTGTGAGGTAATCATAGCTTCCATCATCCTTTTCTCACATGGGACAATGCTCTAATAATGATGATCATCACACTTCTATTTACTTACAACTCAAGAATTACAACTCGATACTTAGAACAAAATATGACTCTATATGAATGCCTCCGGTGGTGTACCGGATTGTGCAATGATCTAGCATAGCAAATGACATAAAAAACGGAGAAGCCATGTAAACATCATGCTAGCTATCTTACGATCATGCAAAGCAATATGACAGTGATTGTGCGTGTCATAATAAAACGGAATGGTGGAAGTTGCATGACAATATATCTCGGGGTGGCTATGGAAATACCACAATAGGTAGGTATGGTGGATGTTTTAAGGAAGGTATATGGTGGGTGTAAGGCACCGACGAAATTTGCGCAGTACTAGAGAGCTATCAATGGTGCAAGGCTGAGAGTGCGTATAATCCATGGAATCAACAGTAGTCATAAAGAACTCACATACTTATTGCAAAAATATATTAGTCATTGAAACAAAGTACTACGCGCATGCTCCTAAGAGGATAGATTGGTAGGAAAATACCATCACTCGTCTGCGACCACCACTCATAAGGAAGACAATAAATAAATAAATCATGCTCCGACTTCATCACATAACGGTTTGCCATACGTGCATGCTACGAGAATCACAAACTTTAACACAAATATTTCTACAATCCACAATTACTCACTAGCATGACTCTAATATCACCATCTTTATATCTCAAAACAATCATAAGGAATCAAACTTCACATACTATTCAACGCACTTCATATGAACGTTTTTATTATATCCCTCTTGGATGTCCATCTTATTAGGACTAAATTCATAACCAAAGCAAATTATCACGCTGTTTAGAGAGAATCTCAAAATAATATAAGTGAAGCAAGAGAGTTCAAAATTTTCTATAAAAT
The DNA here is from genome assembly GCA_032464435.1 of Aegilops umbellulata. NCBI lineage: Eukaryota > Viridiplantae > Streptophyta > Magnoliopsida > Poales > Poaceae > Aegilops > Aegilops umbellulata. The sequence continues at coordinate 148,287,751 of CP136058.1, read as the reverse complement.
AAATCCACCACCGTGCTCTAAAAAGATATAAGTGAAGCACTAGAGCAAAATTGCCTAGCTCAAAAGATATAAGTGAAGCACATAGAGTATTCTAATAAATTCACGATTCATGCGTGTCCCACTCAAAAGGTGTGTACAGCAAGGATTATTGTGGCAAACTAAAAAGCAAATACTCATATCATACAAGACTCTTCAAGCAAAACACATATCATGTAATGAATAAAAATATAGCCTCAAGTAAATTTACCGATAGACGAAGACGAAAGAGGGGATGCCATCCGGTGCATCCCCAAGCTTAGATGCTTTTTTTCCTTGAATATTACCTTGGGGTGCCTTGGGCATCGCCAAGCTTAGGCTCTTGCCACTCCTTATTCCGTAGTCCATCAAATCTTTACCCAAAACTTGAAAACTTCACGACACAAAACTCAACAGAAACTCATGAGATCTGTTAGTATAAGAAAATAAATCACCACTTTTTGGTACTGTTGTGAACTCATTATTTATTTATATTGGTGTAATATCTATTTCATTCCAACTTTTCCATGGTTCATACCCCCCGATACTACCCATAGATTCATCAAAATAAGCAAAAACACATAGAAAACAGAATCTGTCAAAAAACAGAACAGTCTGTAGCAATCCGAAAACTTTGAATACTTCTGTAACTCCAAATATTCTGAAAATTAGGACAACCTGGGCAATTTGTATATCAACCATTTGTAGAAAATTCAGAATTTTATCGCGCTTCTGTGATTTTTAATAATTGTGTGACTGGGCGCAAAATTTTCTGTTTTTCAACAAGATCAACTCAACTATCACCGTAAGCCATCCCAAAGGTCTTACTTGGCTCAGACACTAATTAAAACATGAAAACACATCTAACCAGAGGCTAGATGAAATTTTTTATTGAAAATAGAACAAAAAAAGCAAGAACAAAAAAAAAATGGGTTGCCTCCCAACAATCGCTATTGTTTAACGCCCCTAGCTAGGCATAAAACATAGATATAGGTATTGTCATTTTTGGTATGCAATCCATATGTAGCTCTCATAATATATTCATATGGTAACCTAATTTTGTTTCTAGGGAAGTGTTCCATGCCCTTCTTTAACGGAAATTGAAATCTAATGTTTTATTCTTTCATATCAATAATTGCACCAATAGTTCTAAGGAAAGGTCTACCAAGAATAATAGTACATGTAGGATTGCAATCTATACCAAGGACAATGAAATCTATGAGCACATAATTCCTATTTGCAACAATAAGAACATCACCAATTCTTCCCATAGGTTTCTTAGTAGTGGAATCCGCAAGATGCAAATTTAAAGGACAATAATCAAAATCACGGAAACCTAACACATCACATAAACTTTTTGGAATCGTGGAAACGCTAGCACCCAAATCACAGAAAGCATGGCACTCATAATCTTTAATCTTAATCTTAATAGTAGGTTCCCACTCATCATAAAGTTTTCTAGGGATAGAAACTTCCAATTCAAGCTTTTCTTCAAAAGATTTCAACATAGCATCAACGATATGTTTAGTAAAAGCTTTATTTTGCTTATAGGCATGAGGAGAATTAAACATGGATTGCAAGAAGGAAATACTATCTATAAAAGAACAATTATCACAATTAAAATCCTTGAAATCCAAAAGAGTGGGTTCATCACTACGTAAAGTTTTGACCTCTCCAATCCCACTTTTCTAAATTTTTGCATCATGATCTATAAACTCCAAATCATTCGGATGCCTTTTAACTAAAGTTCACTCATATCTAGTCCCATCTTTATCAAGATTTATTTTAGAAAACAAAGATTCAATAGGAGTCACATCAATCACTTTAAGATCTTAATCATTATTTTCACAAAAATAGAAGAACGCGCTTTTATAAACCAATCTCGCTTAGCACGCAACTTCGCGGTTCTTTTTGTGCACTCATCAATGGAAATTCTCATAGATTTCAGAGATTCATTAATATCATGCTTGGGTGGAATAGATCTAATTTCCAAAGAATCAATCTCGAGAGAAATTCTATCCACGTCCCTAGCCAAATCATCAATCTTAAGAAATTTTTCTTCAACCAAAGCATTGAAATTCTTTTGAGAACTAATGAATTCTTTATTATTGTTCTCAAGATCAGAGGGCATCTTATTATAATGTCCATAAGAATTGTTGTAGGAATTACCATAATTATTAGAGGAATTACTAGGAAACGGCCTAGGATTGAAATTACCTTTATACGTGTTATTACCAAAATTGTTCCTACCAACAAAATTCACATCCATAGATTCATTATTATTATCAATCAAAGTAGACAAAGGCATATCATTGGGATCAATAGGAGCACTCTTAGTAGAAAACAATTACATAAGTTTATCCATATTTCCTCTCAAAATTTTAATCTCTTCAATCACATGCACTTTTTTACTAGTAGAAGATCTTTCGGTATGCCATTGAGAACAATTAACAATAATATTATCTAGGAGTTTAGTAGCTTCTCCTAAAGTAATTTCAACAAAAGTACCTCCCGCGGCCGAATCTAAAAGATTTCTAGAAGCAAAATTCAATCCGGCATAATTTTTTTGTATGATCATCCACAAATTTAAACCATGAGTAGGGCAATTTCGTATCATCAATTTCATCCTCTCCCAAGATTGTGCAACATGTTCATGATCAAGTTTATTAAAATTCATAATATCGTTCCTAAGGGAGATGATCTTAGCGGGAGGAAAATACTTGGAAATAAAAGCATATTTGCACTTATTCCATGAATCAATACTATTTTCAGGCAAAGATGAAAACCAAGTTTAAGCACAATCTCCTAGTGAGAATAGAAATATCTTCAATTTAATAATATCATTATCGACATCTTTCTTCTTTTGCATATAACACAACTCAACGAAATTATTTAGATGGGATGCGGCATCCTCACTAGGACGGCCGGAAAATTGATCTTTCATATCCAGATTCAACAAAGTGGCATTAATTTCATAAGATTCCGCACTAGTGGCGGGAGCAATCGGAGTACTAATAAAATCATTATTACTATTAATATTGGAAAAGTCACGCAATTTGGTATTCTCTTGAGACATCATGACAAAGCAAGCAATCTAACACATGAGCAAACAAAAAACAAACAAAAAGACAAACGACAGAAGGGCGAATAAAAAGGAAAATCTTTTTGTATTTTTTTTAAAATGTTTTAGAAGTGGGGGAGAGGAAAATGAGAGGCAAATGGAAAATTACGTAATGCAATAGATGAAAGTTTATGATGGCTAATTGGTAGGCTTGATGTAGATATCCCCGGCAACGGTGCCAGAAATTCTTCGTGCTACTTCTTGAACTTGTGTTGGTTTTTCCCTCAGTTAAGAACCAAGGTATCAATCCAGTAGGATAAACACGCAAGTCCCCAATATATGCACCTACACAAACAATCAAACACTTGCACCAAACGCGATAAAGGGGTTGTCAATCCCTTCACGGTCACTTATAAAGGTGAGATCTGATAGAGATAGATATAAAAGATTACTAAAACGTAAAAGTAAATAAATTGCAGCAAGGTATTTTTGGTATATAGATATGAAAATATATGAAGGAAAATAGACCCGAGGGTCATAGGTTTCACTAGAGGCTTCTCTCTTGAAGGCAAATAATACGTTGGGTGAACAAATTATTGTCGAACAATTGATAGAAAAGCACAAAGTTATGACAATATCCAAGGCAATGATTATTAATATAGGCATCACGTCTGTGTCAAGTAGACCGACTCCTGCCTGCATCTACTACTATTACTCCACACATTGATCGCTATCCAGCATGCATCTAGAGTATTAAGTTCATAAAGAACGGAGTAACGCCTTAAGTAAGATGACATGATGTAGAGGGATAAACTCAAGCAATATGATGAAAGCCCCATCTTTTTATCCTTGATGTCAACAATGCAATACATGTCTCGCTAACCCTACTTTGTGATTGGGTGAAATCATGCAATATTGAACCCAAAACTAAGCACCTCTCCCATTGCAAGAAAAACCAATCTAGTTGGCCAAACCAAACCGATAATTCGAAGAGAAATACAAAGATATTAAATCATGCATATAAGAATACAGAGAAGATTCAAATAATATTCATATATAAGCTAGTCATGAATCCACAATTCATTGATCTCGACAAACACACCGCAAAAGAAGATTACATCGGATAGATCTCCAAGAACATCGAGGAGAACATTGCATTGAGAATCAAAGAGAGAGAGAGAGAGAGAGAGAGAGAGAGAGAGAGAGAGAGAGAATAAGCCATCTAGCTACTAGCTATGGACCCGTAGGTCTGTGGTAAACTACTCACGCTTCATCGGAAGGGCAATAGGGTTGATGTAGATGACCTCCGTGATCGAATCCCCCTCCGGCAGGATGCCAGAAAAGGCCCCAAGATGGGATCTCATGGGAACAGAAGGTTGCGGCGGCGGAAAAGTATTTTGGTGGACGACTCTGGTGGTTTGAGAATATTTGGGAATTTATAGGCCAAAGAATAGGGTTAGGAGAGCTCTGAGGGACCCACAAGGCAGGGGGTGCCCCCTTGGGGCGCCCTACGCTTTTGTTGTCGCCTCGAGACTCTTCTGACTTGGTTCTCAAGTCCTACGGATGTCTTCTGGTCCAAGAAAAATCACCGCGAAAGTTTCATTCCGTTTGGTCTCTGTTTGATATTCCTTTTCTGCGAAACTCTAAAACAAGGAAAAAACAAGAACTGGCACTGGGCTCTAGGTTAATAGGTTAGTCCCAAAAATAATATAAAATAGCATATTAATGCATATAAAACATCCAAAAGAGATAATATAATAGCATGGAACAATAAAAATTTATAGATACGTTGGAGACATATCAAGCATCCCCAAGCTTAATTCCTGCTCATCCTCGAGTAGGTTAATGATAAAAACATAATTTTTGATGTGGAATGCTACCTAACATACTTATCCATGTAATTTTCTTTATTGTGGCATGAATGTTCAGATCCATATGATTCAAAACAAAAGTTCAATATTGACATAAAAACAATCATACTTCAAGCATACTAACAATATAATTATGTCTTCTCAAAATAACATGGCCAAGAAAAGCTTATCCCTAAAAAATCATATAGTCTGGCTATGCTCCATCTTCATCACACAAAATATTCAAATCATGCACAACCCCGATGACAAGCCAAGCAATTGTTTCATACATTTAATGTTCTCAAACCTTTTCAACTTTCACGCAATACATGAGCGTGAGCCATGGACGTAACACTATAGGTGGAGTAGAAGGTGGTTGTGGAGAGGACAAAAAGAGGGAGATAGTCTCACATCAACTAGGCATATTAACGGGCTATGGAGATGCCCATCAATAGATATCAATGTGAGTGAGTAGGGATTGCCATGCAACGGATGCACTAGAGCTATAAGTTTATGAAAGCTCAAAAAGAAGACTAAGTGGGTGTGCATCTAACTTGCTTGCTCATGAAGACCTAGGGCATTTTGAGGAAGCCCATCGTTGGAATATACAAGCCAAGTTCTATAATGGAAAAATTCCCACTAGTATATGAAAGTGATAACATAGGAGACTCTCTATCATGAAGATCAAGGTGCTACTTTGAAGCACAAGTATGGAAAAGGATAGTAACATTGCCCCTTCTCTCTTTTTCTCTCATTTTTTCTTTATTTACTTTTTTCCTTTTTTATTTCTCTTTTTTTCTTTCTTTCTTTCTCCCCTTTTTTCTTTCTTCTTTTATTTCCTCACATGGGACAATGCTCTAAAAAGGAAGATCATCATACTTCTATTTACTTACAACTCAAAAATTACAACTCGATACTAGAACAAGATATGACTCTATATGAATGCCTCTGGTGGTGTACCGGGATGTGCAATGAATCAAGAGCGACATGTATAAAAAATGATGAACGGTGGCTTTGCCACAAATACGATGTCAACTACATGATCATGCAAAGAAATATGACAATAATGAGGCGTGTCATAATAAACAGAACAGTGGAAAGTTGCATGGCAATATATCTCGGAATGGCTATGGGAATGCCATAATAGGTAGGTATGGTGGCCATTTTGAGGAAGGTAGATGGTGGGTTTATGGTACAGGCGAAAGTTGCGCGGTATAAGAGAGGCTAGCAATGGAGGAAGGGTGAGAGTGCGTATAATCCATGGACTCAACATTAGTCATAAAGAACTCACATACTTATTGCAAAAATCTATTAGTCATCAAAACAAAGTACTACGCGCATGCTCCTAGGGGGATATATTGGTAGGAAAAGACCATCACCCGCCCCCGACCGCCACTCATACGGAAGACAATAAAAAATATCATGCTCCAACTTCATTACATAATGGTTCACCATACGTGCATGCTACGGGACTCACAAACCTTAACACAAGTCTTTCTCAAATTCACAACTACTTACTAGCATGACTCTAATATCACCATCTTCGTATCTCAAAACAATCATAAGGAATCAAACTAAGACGAAGAGAAAGAGGGGATGCCTTCTGGGGCATCCCCAAGCTTAGGCTCTTGGTTTTTCTTGAATATTACCTTGGGGTGCCTTGGGAATCCCCAAGCTTAGGCTCTTGCCACTCTTTATTCCATACTCCATCAAATTGTTACCCAAAACTTGAAAACTTCACGACACAAAACTCAACAGAAAATCTCATAAGCTCCGTTAGTATAAGAAAATAAATCACCACTTTTGGTACTGTTGTGAACACATTCTTTATTTATATTGGTGTAATATCTACTGTATTCTAACTTTTCCATGGTTCATACCCACCAATACGAGCCATAGATTCATCAAAATAAGCAAACAACACATAGAAAATAGAATCTGTCAAAAAGTAGAACAATTTGTAGCAATCTGGATATTTCGAACACTTCTGTAACTCCAAAAATTCTGAAAAATTAGGATGACCTAAGAAATTTGTTTATTAATCTTCTGCAAAAAGAATCAACTCAAAAGCACTCTTCTCTTAAAAACGAGAATTATTTTCCTAAGCGCAAAAGTTTCTGTTTTTCAGCAAGATCAATTCAACTATCATCGTAAGCTATCCCAAAGGTCTTACTTGGCACAAACACTAATTAAAACACAAAATCACATCTAACTAGAGGCTAGATGAAATATTTATTGCAAAACAGAACCTAAAAAGCAAAAACAAAAATAAAATAAAATTGGGTTGCCTCCCAACAAGCGCTATTGTTTAACGCCCTTAGCTAGGCATAAATCACGAATAGATCTAAGTATTATCATCTTTGACATGCAATCCATAAGTGACTCTCGTAATAGATTCATAAGGCAATTTAATTTTCTTCCTTGGGAAGTGTTCCATCCTTTCCTTAATGGGAATTGAAATCTAATGTTTCCTTCTTTCATATCAATAATTGCACCAGTCGTTCTAAGGAAAGGTCTACCAAGAATAATAGGACATGTATGATTGCAATGTATATCAAGAACAATGAAATCTATGGGCACATAATTCCTATTTGCAACAATAATAACATCATTAATCCTTCCCGTAGGTTTCTTAATAGTGGAATCCGCAAGATGCAAATTTAAAGAACAATCATTAAATTCACGAAAACCTAACACATCACATAAAGTTTTTGGAATTGTGGAAACACTAGCACCCAAATCACACAAAGCATGGCACTCGTAATCTTTAATATTAATCTTAATTGTAAGTTCCCACTCATCATAAAGTTTTCTAGGAATATAAACTTTCAATTCAAGCTTTTCTTCAAAGGATTGCATCATAGCATCAACGATATGTTTAGTAAAAGCTTTGTTTTGATTGTAAGCATGATAAGAATTCAACATGGATTGCAACAAGGAAATACAACCTATTAAATAAAAATTATCATAATTAAATTCCTTGAAATCCAAAAGAGTGGGTTCATTGCTATCTAAAGTTTTGACCTCTCCAATCCCACTTTTATAAAATTTGCATCAAGATCTAAAAACTCCGAATCATTGGGACGCCTTCTGAGTAAAGTTGACACATCTCCAGTCCCATATTTATCAAGATTTACATTGGAAAACAAAGATTCAATAGGAGTCACATCAATTACTTTAAGATCTTCATCATTATGTTCACGAAAACTAGAAGAACACACTTTTATAAACCAATCTCTTTTAGCACGCATCTTAGCGGTTCTTTCCTTGCACTCATCAATGGAAATTCTCATAGCTTTGAGAGATTCATTGATATCATGCTTGGTTGGAATAGATCTAAGTTTCAAAGAATCAACATCAAGGGAAATTCTATCCACGTTCCTAGCCAAATCATCAATCTTAAGCAATTTTTCTTCAATCAAAGCATTGAAATTCTTTTGTGAAATCATAAATTCTTTAACACTATTCTCAAATTCAGAGGGCATACTATTATAATTTCCATAAGAATTGTTGTAGGAATTACCATAATTATTAGAGGAATTACTAGGAAACGACCTAGGATTAAAATTACCTATATACGCGTTATTACCAAAATTGTTTCTACCAACAAAATTCACATCTATAGATTCATTATTATTCTCAATCAAAGTAGACAAAGGCATATCATTAGGATCAATAGGAGCACTATTTCTAGCAAATAATTTCATAAGCTCATCCATCTTTCCACTCAAAACATTAATCTCTTCAATTGCATGCACTTTTTTACTAGTGGAAGATCTTTCAGTATGCCATTGAGAATAATTAACCATAATATTATGTAGCAGTTTAGTAGCTTCTCCTAAAGTAATTTCCATCAAAGTACCCCCGTGGCCGAATCTAAAAGATTTCTAGAGGCAAAATTCAATCCGGCATAGAAATTTTGTATAATCATCCACAAATTCAAACCATGCGTAGGGAAATTTTGTATCATCAATTTCACCCTCTCCCAAGATTGTGCAGCATGTTCATGATCAGGTTGCTTAAAATTCATAATATCATTGCTAAGGGAGATTATCTTAGCATGAGGAAAATACTTGGAAATAAAAGCATCTTTACACTTATTCCATGAATCAATTCTATTTTTAGGCAAAGATGAAAACCAAGTTTTAGCACGATCTCAAAGTGAGAATGGAAATAGCTTCAATTTTACAATATCATTGTCCACATCATTTTTCTTTTGCATATCACACAAATCAACGAAATGTTTAAATGGGATGCAACATCTTCATTGAGAAGGCCAGAAAATTGATCTTTCATAACAAGATTCAGCCAAGCGATATTAATTTCACAAGATTCAACATTAGTAGCGGGAGCAATCGGAGTACTAATAAAATCATTGTTGTTGGTATTGGAAAAGTCACACAATTGGGTATTCTCGTGAGTCATCGTGACAAAGCAAAGCAATCCAACACACGAACACACAAAAATCAAACGAAGAAGATGAACGGGAGAGGGGCGAAGAAAAGGCAAATATTTTCAAAAATTGTTTTGGAAGTGGGGAGAGGAAAAACGGGAGGCGGATGACAAATAATGTAATGCGAGAGATGAGAGTTTATGATGGGTACTTGGTATGTCTTGGCTTGGCGTAGATCTCCCCAGTAACGGCGCTAGAAATTGGCACGTGACCGGGAGACTATCTTGACTTGATCCTCCTCGGCAACGGCACCAAAAATTCTTCCTGCTACCTCTAGAGCTTGCATTGGTTTTTCCCTTGAAGAGGGAAGGGTGATGCAGCAAAGTAGAGTAAGTATTTCCCTCAGTTTTGAGAACCAAGGTATCAATCCAGTAGGAGACTACGCACAAGTCACCGAATACCTGCACAAACAAACACCAACTTGCACCCAACGCGATAAGGGGTTGTCAATCCCTTCACGGTTATTTGCAAAGTGAGATCTGATAGAGATGGATAAATGGTAAAGTAATATTTTTGGTATGTTTGGTTTATGGAACGGAAAGTAAAAGATTGCAAAGAAAGTAAATAGGAAACTAAAATTATAGATCGGAAACTTAAATGATGGAAAGTTGATCCGGGGGCCATAGGTTTCACTAGAGGCTTCTCTCAAGATAGAAATTATTACGATGGGTGAACAAATTAGTGCCGAGCAATTGATAAAAAAGCACAAAGTTATGATGATATCTAAGCCAATGATCATGAACATAGGCATCACATCCGTATCAAGTAGATCGACTCCTGCCTGCATCTACTACTATTACTACACACATCGACCGACTCTTGCTTGCATCTAGAGTATTAAGTTCATAAGAACAGAGTAACACATTAAGTAAGATGGCATGATGTAGCGGGATAAACTCAAGCAATATGATGAAAACCCCATCTTGTTATCCTCGATGGCAACAATACAACATGTGTCGGTTCCCCTTCTGTCACTGGGATTGAGCACCGCAAGATTGAACCCAAAGCTAAGCACTGCTCCCATTGCAAGAAAAACCAATCTAGTTGGCCAAACCAAACCGATAGTTCGAAGAGACTTGCAAAGATATCAAATCATTCATATAAGAATTCAGAGGAGATTCAAATAATATTCATAGATAAGTTGATCATAAATCCACAATTTATCGGATCTCGGCAAACACACCACAAAAAGAGTATTACGTCGAAAATATCTCCAAGAACATCGAGGAGAACATGGTATTGATAATCAAAGAGAGAGAAGAAGCCATCTAGCTACTAGCTTTGGACATGTAGGTCTGTGGTAAACTACTCATGCTTCATCGGAGAGGCAATAGTGTTGATGTAGAAGCCCTCCGTGATTGAATTCCCCTCTGGCAGGACGCCAAAAAAGGCCCCTAGATGGGATCTCATGGGTACAGAAGGTTGCGGTGGTGGAAAAGTGTTTTCGTGGGTCTCCTGATTGGTTTTGGAATATTTGAGGATATATAGGTGGAAGAAATAGATTGGTGGATGCACGAGGGGCCCACAAGAGTGGGGGCGCGCCCTCCTTCCTTGTGGGTGCCTCTTAGCTTCCCTGACATGTACTCCAAGTCCTCTGTATGTCTTCTGGTCCAAGAAAAAATCACTGCGAAAGTTTCATTCCGTTTGGACTCTGTTTAATATTCCTTTTCAGCGAAACTCTAAAACAAGGAAAAAAACAGGAACTGGCACTGGGCTCTAGGTTAATAGGTTAGTCCCAAAAATAATATAAAATAGCATATTAATGCATATAAAACATCCAAAACAGATAATATAATAGCATGGAACAATAAAAAATTATAGATATGTTGGAGACGTATCACGGCCCGAAGGCGGGAGGTGGCCGTCGTGGCTGCCACCCACTGCCGGCCACCGTGGTCATCACCCGCTCCGCCACCGCGGCCCGAAGGTGGGAGGTGGTGGTCGTGGCCGCCAACACATCATCGGTCGCCGTGGCTGCCAGCCCACCGTCGACCGCCGGGGTCATCACCCGCTCCACCACCACTGCCTGAAGGCGGGAGGCGGAGGCCCGCACGTGCGTCAGTGACCTTGCGCGCTACACTAAGTTCCGGCGGGAGGAGGAGGAGCGCCTCGTCGAGCACGCAAAGAGCCTTACCGCTGCCGTGGCCACAGCACTCGCCGCCACAGAGGCGATAAATCAGGAGATCTACAAGGAGAGCCACTGCTTCGAGCGGGGTCGTCTGGAGCGGCAGAGGTCGTTCGGGGTGAGCGTCGCTGAAGGTGCAGCAGCGGCAGGCACCGTATTGTAGTTGTCCAGCTCGTCGATAGGCTCCTCCTCCGCCGCCTCTTACTGAGCGTGCTCGACAGAGGAGAAGCTACCGGAAGTAGTACAAAGCCCCTCCGTAGTAGTAGTATTTAGGGGCTATTTTGTTCAGTTCATCCGACTATAGATGTGGTGAAACTATACGACGTACTTAAAATTAGCTAGTATATATAGTTGAACTAGCTATTTCAGTACATGGTTTGCAACAATTGGGGAAAGTTTGGTCGGTTCAGCTATTGAGTTGAACTGTTTGTATAAAGAATGACTTCTTAATCTATGAATGAAATCTATGCTTAATTACTAAATTTTAGTTGCAAAAATTAGATAGTGCTAGTGATTTTTAGCTGCATATTTTGACAAACCGCAGTGTTACAAGGTTGACAAATGGCAATGTTACTAGATCAACAAATGTCAATCTTTCCAGTTTGATAAATGGCAATATACCCAATATCACAGATGCAAATCTTACCAAATTGTCTGTACGTGGTTGCACACGGGTCATCCAAAACAACCATTTGCGTTGAAAGGATGTACAAATCCTGCTCGGCACATTTTCTCTTGGCTTAGCGCTGAATTCTGGCTTGGCATACAGTATTCAATCTGAACCGTTTGCGTTGAAGAAATGCACAAATCCTGTGCTGCGAATTTTCCCTTGACATACGGGGGACGACCATAGCTCTCACTTTGCATATGGGTGTTCTATCTAAAATGTTTAAGATCAAGAGCTGCAAAAATCCTGCTCGGCACATTTTCCCTTGGCTTCCTACGGAAGCTATTGGTTTGCATACGGGTGTTCTAAATAAAATATTTGCGATGTGTGTTTTATATTTAGAAACCATTGACTTTTTTCAAAAGAAAATCATTTGATAAGTCTGTACGTTAAGAGAGAAAATGCAAGTTCGTTCAACCATATCTTTCATTCAGTCACACTACGAATTTATATTCATATGATCGAGGTACAGTATTAAAACAAAAAAAACTATTTTCAGCGGCGACGGAGGCGGCGTGCCGCGCCGGCGTTGCCGTTGTCATCCTCTGGGACGCCGTTGTTGAAGTCTTCAAGGAAGCATAGAATGTTCTTTACTTGGAAATCAAACATCATGTCGTCACGCGATCGATGGGCGGGGCGCGGGAGGAGGGCAATTGGTTGCGCTGCGAGGTAGTGGTCGACGGAGGCGTCCCATGCCACCGAGGGGCGTGCACGCATGTGCACGGGCACGACGGGTGCAGGAAAACGCATGGGGACCGGCGCCGCAGTGGGTGGAGGGCCGCGCACGGGCACGGGCATGGGCGCTGGCATGTACACGAGCTCGCGTGGGGTCCATGGAGACCTCGCTGACGCCCGTGGCTTCCAGTTGTGCGATAGTGCTCGGCGACCAGCCTGTCAATGCTACGGGGATGGTTATTGGCGCGGGCGTGGGGACTAAGGGAGTCCTAGACTAAAGGGTCCTCGGGCGTCCGGCCTGTTGGACATGGGCCGGACTGATGGCCTGTGAAGATACAGACCGAAGACTCTCACCTGTGTCCGGATGGGACTCTCCTTGGCATGGAAGGCAAGCTTGGCGCCCTGATATGAAGATTCCTTTCTCTGTAATCGACTTTGTACAACCCTAGTCCCCTTCGGTGTCTATATAAACTGGAGGGCTTAGTCCGTAGAGGCAATCATCATCATAGTCATTCAGGCTAGACTTTTAGGGTTTTAGCCATTACGATCTCGAGGTAGATCAACTCTTGTAATACTCATATTCATCAAGATCAATCAAGCAGGAAGTAGGGTATTACCTCCATAGAGAGGCCGAACCTGGGTAAACATTGTGTCCCCCGTCTCCTGTTACCATCAATCTTAGACACACAGTTCGGGACCCCCTACCCGAGATCCGCTGGTTTTGACACCGACATTGGTGCTTTCATTGAGAGTTCCGCTGTGATGTCAAAGACAGGATTGATGGCTCACCTTGTTATCAAGGAAAGTGTCACCTCTGGAGGAGCATTGGCCCCAGGCCAAACCCTCCGGCTGGGCGGTTTTACCATGACCGCCCACTCGGCCATTAAGCCGATGATGACTTCTTGAGTCATCGTAAATCCCCTCCGTGTTGACTCCGAATATTCCAAGCAGATGGATCCGGCGGAGTTGTCGTCTTTGAACGAGCTCCTAGATTGCATCGCCGCCTTGGGGGGCGCTTCAGACTACGATCGGATTGGGCTTAAACCCGACCAGAGAGACCACCGATCACCCACCAGATAGCGGTAGTAGAGGAGCAAGATGACAACTCTTCCTCCATGCTGAGGACGAACTATGTTCGGATCTCCGAGCTCGAAGAGCTAGATACCTGCCTTCGGAAAGACACACCCTGCCCTACGAACCTAGAATAGGACGACGGGCCTGAAAAATCAGTTGATATCCCGGAGCCCGAGCTATTAAGCTCGGAAGTTTTTCAAACTCCGGATCCCAAAGTGGGTCAGGGTTCGGATTTAAAGCCACCCACCCGCCCAGATATAAACGAACTCATGCACATACGACAAGAGTCTCAGGAAACAGTCCATCACTTTTGGGCCAGATTCCTCCTTGTCAAAAGCAATATTAAAGATTGCCGCGACAAAGACGCGATCTCAGTATTCAGCAACAATTGCACGGACGAAGGAATCCTCAGCGCCATCAGCCTTCGTCGCGTAACACACTTTGCTGACTTGGCAGCCATAATACAGAAGTACTACGCAATGGAAAGCGCCTGGAAAACCCAGGTGTCGGTGTCAAAACCGACGGATCTCGGGTAGGGGGTCCCGAACTGTGCGTCGAAGGTCGATGGTAACAGGAGACAGGGGACATGATGTTTACCCAGGTTCGGGCCCTCTCTATGGAGGTAATACCCTACTTCCTGCTTGATTGATCTTGATGAATATGAGTGGAAACCCATTGATCTCAGTATCAGGACTCGAACTTAGAAGCTCTTCCTCTTTTAGCAACCGGATTGCTCCTCGCAATAAATATGGCTCGCGATTTGCATGTGTATTTGCGTTCGGCTTTGCTACTTTCCTTCTAGAGAAGAATGTCCGAGATGTTCCAATGGTGCCTCTTCTTCCAATGGTACTATAATTCTTATTCCTATCCCTTTATTCCCTTTTTGGTCTATCTACATTTAAGGAAATTCATACGCTCCATGGACAGAGCAAAAAGTGGAGTGGAAGGATGTCATGGGCCCCCAAGCATCCCCTTAAATATGGTGAATGAAGAGAATTGGACCAGTCCTTGAATAGGAATGATGGGTATCCTTGTCATAGGGCTATGTTTCTGTCAGAGTCTAGTGGCACCCTTTAAAGTAGTCTGGCTGGATTGCTGCTGAATAGCTTGATGGGTCAGGGCAGATTGATAGGGAAAGAACCCTCGCCATCTGGAATCACTATCTTCCGTGGATGTTTTCGTTCTCCTTCTCTCATTTCTGTGATCGTATAAGCTAGATAGGCTTCTGTAGTATTACAAGAGTTGATCTACCACGAGATCGTAATGGCTAAACCCTAGAAGTCTAGCCTGTATGACTAGGGTAATGAGTATATATCTTCCGGACTACACCGTCTGGTTTATATAGACACCGAGGGGATCTAGGGTTACATAGAGTCGGTTACATAGGAAGGAATCTTCATAGTTGATCTCCAAGCTTGCCTTCCACGCCAAGGAGAGTCCTATCCGGACACGGGTACAGTCTTCGGACTTCGTGTCTTCACAACGCATCAATCCGGCCCATGGATAACAGGCCGGATGCTTGAGGACCCCTTAGTCTAGGACTCCCTCAGTAGCCCCCAAACCAGTCTTCAATAGAGAGGTGTTCGGCACACAGATTGTCTTCGACATTGCAAGGCTGGTTCCTCCTTTAATGATTTCCAAGTAATGTATTCGGCTGTAGATTCAATGTCTCCCATCGGCTTCTGCGCTTTAATAACCTCGTCTTCCACGTGTCGAGCGAATGCAGAAGGTCAGGGTATCTTTGCAAATAACACCCCGTTCAGGCCAGGAAGAGCGCCTATTTAAAGAGATCAGATCTTAGATCCATTCGGCATCCCCGGAGAAAATCCCCAAAGACTACTAGGAGAATCCATTCCAACATGATTCCTCCCCCGACTCAGAGAGAGGCGAGTGGGAGAGGTGCTCAGTGGCCCATAGTCAATTAGAGAAGCTGCAAACGCAGGGATTTCTCCCCCTGCAGATTTGGCCCCTGTTCGAGCAGGCCTAGCCTCCCTTAACGGTGAGACCCAGGCGGAGGATTTTCCCAATCCACCTGGGGGGAGCGAGTGTGTTTCGTCCCTTATCTGCTAAGGGGCGTTGGGTTTCCAATCCATCCGTTCCTCCGGGGCTTCTGGAATACTATGGCCTTTAGCTGCATAACTTTACTCCCGCCTCCGTTCTGCATATTGCAGGCCATGCCGCTTTGTGCGAACTGTTCCTGGGCATTGAGGCCCATTTCAAACTGTGGAGAAAGTTGTTCTGTCTTGTCCCGTGCAACCAGAAGGGGTCAATATTTGAAGTGGGCAGAGCCGAAGTATGGCGCGTCGCCAATACTGGATACCTGAGGACGCCGCTCTTCCCGACCCCATTCGCAAGGGTCTCCCAAAATTTGCAAGTGTTCCGTTGAAGAAGCGTCACAGCTGGCGTCCCCGAAGTCTTGAAGAGGAGGATAGTGCGGAAGTTTGTCAGCTCCTGGGCAAGATAAAGATGCTTGCGCAGTCCGGATTTACAATAGTTGAGGTAATGGCGACCTCCATAGCGCGAGGAGTTCAGCCACTTCAATATAGAGGGCTCCCAATGTGGCACTACAATGGGGAGGATGATACCTCCTGCTATGGTCGAAAAGGTCCGGACACCCCCGCCGCTCTAGCCAAGATACTGGCCGAGCTGTTCAAAGGGGAGGAAGAAGAATTTCTCCACATCAATTGCAGAGATGGGTACTCCATGTACAACCCTCCCAGCTGGGTAAGTCCTAACCCCTTTGCTTTTATTCACTCTGCTCTCTTAGCCATTTTTAATGAATTCCTAATCCATTTATTTTGAAACAGCACTGGCGGAAGGTAACCGAGGGGCTTAATAGCCCTGCCCCACAGCCAGAGAACCACAACCAGGAGCTTGATCCCGGGTTTGAAGAGGACCCAGATATATTCGTGGTACTAGCGGAAGGGGTGTTTTACCAGGCGAGCTATGGCGGCACGGAAGTGGCCATCATCGCCGATTACCCTGGTCTCTTCCAGCTTCCCACATAAGTAATCAGGAGAAATCCCCCTCGAAAGAGTTTCCTTGCACTACCTCACCCACCGCACTGTCTAATGCTTAAAAGGGGAGGCGTTTGGCACGTCATGCTATGCCGGGGATTACTCCAAGGCGAGCGGCTCCCGCGCCGAGCAAGGCCTCGAAAAGGAAGGTCGGCGAAGACAAGGCTGGTCCTTCGTCGAAGAGGTGCGGATTTGAAGGTATGCCTTAGCAGTCGTACCCAACCGTGATTGTTATGTTGGTCCTATATCAGGAAGAAGGTTCGCCAGACTATGTCTGGGGATCCGGCCGGTCGCACTCCCAGCAACCGGGTTTTAGATCCTACCGGAGAGGCGGGGGCCGTTGTGGGGACAACGCCGGACTGTCCTTCGGCTGAGGGTTCGGAAGATATGTCCATTACCAACTCAGAAGTAGAGAGCGCCATGAATCATCGACGCTGCAGGGCTGTCTTAGAAGACCCCAAGTTCTCGGAAGAGGCATTCAATGCCTTCAGCTCGGCTGACGCATACATCCGAGCTGCTCGAGATGGGCTTAGAAAAGCTGCAAAGCAATATTTGACAGATGTGCAGGTAAGTTTTCTTTGTCCGGGAAGGATAACAATATGCCCGTAGCCCCCGAGACTGAAAGTAGTTTGTACAACTGATTTAAGGATCGTTGTATAACCAGGTCCTTACAGAGAAGAACGACCTGCTAGCCAAAGAGCTGGAGCAATGTCGGGCACAGCTAAATGCTGCTACCGCCGAACTGGAAAACTCCAAGAAGGCATCTTCTGGTAACATTCCCCTCCATCGAGGAACAATAATTGTATACCAACTGTACTAATACTGTTGCTGGTAGCATAATAGGATCGCCGAATCAACTTGAAGAGAAGTTGAAGATCGCCCAAGCGGGAGAGAAAGAGGTGAAAAGGCTACACGCCACAGGCGAGCGTGTGCTGACCCGAGTCAGAGGGGAGAAAAACAAGCTTCAAGATTCCAACACTTCATTGAGTGAAGAATTGAAAGATGTGCGGGCCCAGCTAGCCGACTCTGTGAAGGAGAACAAGAAGTTGCAGGGCGGCATATTCAGTATGTGTCTGAACTACCCTTAAAGTAGTTTGGAGATAAATGGAACTGAAATAGTTATGATTGCATGTATATTGACGGGCCGTCACGAAGAGGAGGTGTCCGGATCATCAAGTGATCTGCTGCAAGGGCTGTCGCAAGTGCACGAACAGGCTCGGCTGGCGATGCGGAGTGTTGCCAAGGCCCTATGGCCACCCGCCTCCCCTCTAGGAAGCATGGAGAAGCTCGTAGAGCTGTTCAAGGGAGCGTGGCAGCATATCCGACTATGGAAGATATCGGCCTGCCGAGAGGGTGCGTGAGAGGCCTGGGCCATGGTGAAAACACGGTATACCAAGCTGGATCCTAATCACATGGCCCGTGTCGGAATGCTAGGGTCAAATGGGGAAGAAATTCCCGTTAGTTTAGTATATGACCAAGTAGAGGTGGCCGCCACATATTCCCATATGGATTGTATGTTAGACCGCCTGTTGGATGGTGTAGAGGAGGAAGTGTTTGAGTCCAAGTGACTATGTACTTTCCTTGATATATATAACTCTAGCTGAATTGTATAGCATTTGTCATGGCAGACCTTTTCACTTCAACCTCCGGAACCGAAGGTGTGGAGTGTTTCTGAATACCCGCGCGGCCGAATAGACCGGGGTATGCGTGGAAACTAGGCGTAGGGGTCATAGTTGCTTGAACAGACAAGTTGTATCCGGCTAGTTATGTTATATTACATTGAAATTGTATGAAACATCTTCCAGAGAGAATAGTTCCATTAAGGGCTCCTTTCCCTAGGTGTGCATGCATTAGTGTACATGTCCGAATTGTGATGGGAAAATCACAGTGTGTATAACTTCTAGGGGTTAACAATGGAGTGAATGCCAAAGCATCTTTAATTCACCGACCGAATATTCCCTTAAGAACGCTAGCTTTCGGCTTCACCCAGTCTGAGGTACACTTCCGGATGACCCGACAGTAATAATCGCAGAGGTGCTCCCTTTATTCCCTAGCCAAACTAACGGGAACGTAGGGCATGAGCACAGGAGCCAGGCAACCCAGCTTGGCAAAAACTTAAGTCATATCGATGCATATAGTGGCGAAGAAAAGGTACATATGAAAAAATGCATATGTGAAGAGCTTGATGCTCAAAGAATAAAAAAAAGCTTCTGTGCCAGAAGCCCCCAGGTATAATGGATGTACATATTTAAAGATGTATGCGTCAGGGGGTGTGCGGTCTAGCTGTACGAGACCTTTAAAGCGAGGAAAAAAAAGAATAATCGGAAAGAGAGAAAAAATAATGGAAACTACAGGGGAGAAGGAGACGAACAAGGAGTTCGGCGCTAGGCATATAATCTTCAGAGTCTGGCCGCGTTCCAGGGGTTCGGCTCGAGGCGATTGTCTGATGCATCACGAAGACGGTATGCTCCTCCGGTGAGAACTTCTTCAATTATGAAGGGACCCTCCCATTTGGGCTTGAGTTTGTCCTTTTTCTTCTCCGACAGGCGTAGAACGAGTTCGCCAACGTTGTAATTCTTGGCCCGTACTTCTCTGCTTTGATATCTTCGAGCTTGCTGTTGGTAAAATGCTGAACGGGCTTTTGCGACATCGTGCTCCTCCTCCAGGGCATCAAGGTTGTCTTGCCGATCAAGCTCGGCTTCTCTCTCTTCGTACATACGCACTCGAGGTGGGTCGTGAATAATATCGCAGGGCAACACAACCCCCAGAGAGGTGTGTATCCGGTAGTATGGTTGGGCGTGGTCCGCAGCCCCTAGAGTACGGAGTCGAGCTCCTCAACAAAGTGCTTGTCTGATTCTTTCAAAGACCACACTAGTCTGGGCTTGATGCTGCTCATAATAAGACCATTGGCTCATTTGACTTGACCGTTTGTTTGCGGGTGGTAGACGGAGGCGTAATCAAGTTTAATGCCAAGATTAGCACACCAGGTTTTCACCTCGTCGGCTTTGAAAGAGCCATTGTTGGTGATGATGTTGTGTGGGACACCATAACGGTGCACAACACCGGATATGAACTCTATCACCGGCCCGGACTCAGACGTTTTGACTTGTTTAGCCTCTATCCATTTAGTGAATTTGTCCACCATGACCAGCAGATATTTTTTCTTATGGCTTCCCCCTTTAAGGGGTCCAACCATATCCAGTCCCCAGACCGCGAAAGGCCAAGTAATGGGGATAGTTTGTAAGGCAGTTGGGGGCATATGGCTTTGGTTGGCGAAGAGTTGGCATCCGACGCAGTGTTGGACAAGGTCCTGCGCATCTGCTCGGGCTGTCGGCCAATAAAACCTAGTACGGAAGGCCTTGCTAACAAGGGCCCGAGCTGCTGCGTGGTGTCCGCCGAGACCAGCGTGAATTTCTGCTAAAAGCTGCCGCCCCTATTCCTCAGAGATACATCTTTGAAGTACTCCGGTAGTACTTTTCTTGTAGAGCTCTCCGTCGTGAACCTTGTAGGCCTTCGAACGCCGGATAATGCGGCAAGCCTCATTCTGGTCTTCGGGAAGCTCCTTCCTATTAATGTAGGCCAAGAAGGGTTCGGTCCATGGGGCAATGACTGCCATAATGAGATGGGCCGACGGTGTTATCTCGGTGGCTAAGCCCCTGATGATATCGATGTGTTCGGGATTTGGGGTTGTGTTTGGATCTGGACTGTTGTTGCCGCCCTCCCCTTGCCACACCACGGATGGCTTGAAAAGCCTTTCCAGGAAGATGTTAGGTGGGACGGGGTCACGCTTAGCGCCAATGCGAGCAAGGACGTCCGCCGCCTGATTACTTTCTCGGGCGATGTGATGAAATTCGAGCCCCTCGAACTGAGCCGACATTTTTAAGACGACATTATGATAAGCTGCCATCTTTGGATCTTTGGCATCAAAGTATCTGTTTATTTGAGATATTGCGAGGTTTGAGTCCCCGCGCATCCCTAAGCGTTGTATGCCCATGGATACGGCCATCCAAAGACCATGCAATAAGGCCTCGTATTCGGCTGCGTTGTTGGAGTATGTGTATAGTATTTGGAGTACATACTGGATGACATCTCTAGTGGGGGATGTTAACACGACTCCCGCTCCTAGACCCGCCAGCATTTTGGAGCCGTCAAAATACATAACCCAATTAGAATATGCACCGTACTCTTTAGGGAGTTTGGCCTCTGTCCATTCGGCGACGAAGTCAGCCAGTATTTGGGATTTGATGGCTCGACGTGGCTTGCACGTTATGTCAAATGGAAGTAGCTCTATGGCCCATTTGGAGATCTGGCCCATGGCATCGCGGTTGTTTATTATGCCATTGAGTGGTACTTTAGAGGCCACCGTGATTGAACACTCCTGGAAGTAGTGTCGTAGTTTTCGGGATGCCATGAAGACCGCGTATGCTATCTTTTGGTAATGGGGGTACCGTTGCATGGTGTGAGAATAGTAGATACATAGTATACTGGTTTTTGAAGCGGGAATTTGTGTCCGTCCTGTTCTCGTTCAACGACGAGCACGACGCTCACCACCTGATGTGTTGCCGATATGTATAGCGACATGGGTTCGCCGGCGTTTGGTGCGGCCAGAATTGGGTTGCTCGCTAGGAGGGCCTTTATTTCTTCCAATCCGGCAGTCGCCGCGTCTGTCCATTCGAAGTTATCGGTGCACCATAAGAGGTGATAGAGTGGCAGTGCCTTTTCTCCTAATATGGAGATAAAGCGACTTAATGCTGCCACGCAACTAGCGAGTTTTTGGACTTGTTTGAGGTCTGTTGGCGTAGCCAATTATGACAGAGCTCAGATTTTGGCTGGATTTGCTTCGATTCCTCTATTGGAAACGATGAAACCCAGCAGTTTTCCAGCGGGGACGTCGAAGACACACTTTTCCGGGTTGAGCTTAATGTCATATGCACGGAGGTTGTCGAATGTAAGACGTAAGTCGTCTATTAGTGTTTCGACGTGCCTAGTTTTGATGACGACGTCATCGACGTAAGCTTCTACTGTCTTGCCGATCTGCTTCTCCAGGCATGTTTGAATCATGCGTTGGTATGTGGCGCCGGCATTCTTGAGCCCGAAGGGCATGGTGTTGAAGCAGAATGGCCCATATGGGGTAATGAATGTTGTTGCATCTTGATTGGACTCCTTCATTTTGATTTGATGGTATCCGGAATATGCATCGAGGAAACACAGTGAGTCGTGTCCTGCGGTGGCGTCAATGATTTGATCAATGCAGGGGAGGGGGAAGGTATCCTTAGGGCAAGCCTTGTTGAGGTCTTTGAAATCGACACATAGGTGCCAGGATTTGTCCTTCTTTGGTACCATCACCAGGTTTGCCAGCCATTCCGGATGTTTGATTTCTCTAATCAATCCAGCCTCGATAAGCTTGGCCAGCTCTTCCCCCATGGCTTGTCGCTTGGGTTCGACCCATGGATAACAGCCTGCTGGGGACCACCGGTTTCCACTCAAAACCCCGTCCGGACAAAAAGGATGCACTCTCGTGGGGTGCCCGACCCGACAGTAAAGAAATCTAAGCCCACTACGGGGCGAGAAACCGTTCTGGAGGGATGGCTCGATAAGCCATGCAAAATGCACACAACACTGGATACCATACCAACCCACAACCTTAGAGCATGTTGGATACTCCGGCAGGTGGCCAAGAGCAGCGAGGATATCCTCGCCAAAAACACCCCAGAGCAACACCCCTCGGAGGATGATGACCCCAATGTATAGACAATCTTCGAGACTTTCGCTTCAAACAATCGGCGTAAAAGGGCTTCCCGTAACCTCGCCGAAGTCTGCCAAGTCGCAGCAATAAACCCCTGGGACGACACGGCCATAACTTTCAATGCCAGTGACGAACCAAAATCCCGGACAGTCCGGGCACCAGCCACCTTGGTCCTCAATCCAATTGTGGACGGCTTTCGGTTCACCAAAGTGCTCATGGATGGCGGCAATGGATTAAACCTCATCTACGAGGATACGCCCAATAAAATAGAAATAGACAGGAGCCACATTGAGCAAAGTATCACGACCTTCCGGGGAATCATTCCTAGTCGGGAGGTGCGATGCGTGGGAAAAATCACGCTCGACGTAGTATTCGGCATGCCAGAGAATTATTGGTCTGAAGAGATAACCTTCCAAGTGGCCCCTTTTAACAGCGAATATCACGCCCTAATGTGGCGAGATGCATTTACACACTTCCAACCTATACCTCATTACGGGTACATGAAGCTCAAGATGCCCGGGACCAACGGTATCATCACTCTTGCCAGTGATCCGGACATAGCACTCCCTGCCGAAAATAAAACCGCATCCCTGGCCCTCGAGGCATTGTCTGATGCCCTCGCGACCGAAGAGCTAACCATGCTGCGCTCCACCATGGATAGGGATGATGTAATCCTGGACAAGAGACCCAAATCCACCTCCTTGAAACCACCAGATGAAATAGTCAAATTTCAAGTCCACCCGACGGACCCCAAGAAGACAACATCCATCGGGGCACAACTCGACCCAATGGTCGATGTCGCGCTACGAGAGTTCCTGCGCGAGAACTAGGACATATTCGCCTGGCACCATTTTGATATGCCAGGAATCCCACGCAGGCTGGCCGAACATAGCCACAATATATTGAAGGGATATAAACAGGTCAAGCAAACACTGCAGCGTTTTTCCGAACCCGAACGACAAGCTATGGGAGAGGAGCTAGCCAAGTTACTCGAGGCCGGATTCATCAGAGAAATAAAACACCCGGACTAGCTAGCAAACCTGGTGATGGTACCAAAGAAGGATAAATCCTGGCGCCTATGCGTCGATTTCAAAGACCTCAACAAGGCCTGCCCTAAGGATCCCTTCCCCCTCCCTTGCATCGATCAGATTATTGATGCAACGGCAGGACACGACTCACTGTGTTTCCTCGACGCATACTCCGAATTCCATCAAATCAAGATGAAGGAGTCTGATCAAGCCGCAACGGCATTCATTACCCCATACGGGCCTTTCTGCTTCAACACTATGCCTTTTGGGCTAAAAAACGTTGGCGCCACCTACCAACGCATGATTCAAACATGTCTGGAGAAACAAATCGGCAAGACAGTTGAAGCTTATGTGGATGACGTAGTCATCAAGAGCATGCACCTCGAGTCACTAATAGATGACTTACGTCTCACATTCGACAACCTCCGTACATATGACATCAAGCTCAATCCGGAAAAGTGTGTTTTCGGCGATCCCATTAGAAAACTCCTGGGCTTCATCGTTTCCAATAGAGGAATTGAGGCCAATCCAGCCAAAATATGAGCTCTGTCACAATTGGCTATACCAACTGACCTTAAATAGGTCCAAAAACTAGCCGGATGCGTGGCAGCTTTAAGCCGCTTTATCTCCAGATTAGGAGAAAAGGCATTGCCACTGTATCGCCTTCTCCGACACACTGACCACTTCGAATGGACGGATGCGGTAACGGCCGGACTGGAAGAAATAAAGGCTCTTTTAGCGAGCAACCCAATCCTGGCCGCACCAAACACCGGTGAACCCATGTTATTATACATATCGGCAACACACCAGGTCGTGAGTGCGGTGCTCGTCGTTGAACGAGAAGAGGACGGGCACAAATTCCCGCTTCAGAAGCCGGTAGATTACGTATCCACTGTCCTCACACCATGCAAATCCCGGTACCCTCATTACCAAAAAGTAGCATACACAGTCTTCATGGCATCCCAGAAGCTACGACACTACTTTCAAGAGTGCTCAATCACGGTGGCCTCCGAAGTACCACTTAATGACATAATAAACAACTGTGATGCCACGGGCTGGATTGCCAAGTAGTCCATTGAGATCCTCCCATTCGACATAACATACAAACATCGCTGGGCCATTAAATCCCAAGTGCTGGCTGACTTCGTCGCCGAATGGACAGAGGCCGAACTCCGTAAAGAGTACGACACATATTCCAACTGGGTCATGCACTTCGACGGCTCCAAAATTCTCGCGGGCTTAGGAGCAGGCGTTGTCCTAACGTCCCCCACTGGAGATACAGTTCAATACGTACTCCAAATATTATACACAGACTCCAACAATGCAGCCGAATACAAGGCCTTGTTGCATGGTGTTCGGATGGCTGTCTTCATAGGCATACAACGCCTGGAAGTGCGCGGGGATTCATACCTCGCAATATCTGAAATAAATGGAGATTTCGATGCCAAAGATCCGAAGATGGTAGCTTACCGTAATGCCGTTCTCAAAATGTCAGCTCGATTTGAGGGGCTCGAGTTTCATCATGTGGCTCGAGAAAGTAATCAAGCGGCGGACGTCCTTGCTCGCATCGGTGCTAAGCCCACCCCGTCCCACCTAACATCTTTTTGGAAAGACTCTTCAAGCCAACACCAGTCCGGATCTGGCTATGACCCCAGATTCCGAACACATTAATATCATCGGGGGCTCAGCCACCCAAATAACACCGTCGGCCCATCTTATCATGGCAGTCATTGCCCCATGGACCGAACCCTTCTTGGCCTACCTTAATAGGCGAGAACTCCCCAAGGATCAGAATGAGGCTCGCTGCATTGTCCGACGCTCGAAAGCCTACAAGGTTCATGATGAAGAATTGTACAAGAAAAGCGCTACCGGAGTACTCCAAAGATGTATCTCCGAGGAAGAGGGGTGGCAGCTATTGGCTGAAATTCATGCCGGTCTCGGTGGTCACCACGCCGCGGCTCGGGCCCGTGTAAGCAAGGCCTTCCGTACAGGTTTCTATTGGCCGACGACCCAAGCAGATGCACAGGACCTTGTCCAGCGCTGCATCGAATGCCAGGTTTTCGCAAACCAAAGCCATATGCCACCCACCGCTCTACAAACAATCCCCATCACTTGGCCTTTCGTGGTCTGGGGCTTGATATGGTCTGACCCCGTAAAGGATGAAGCCATAAGAAAAAATATCTACTTGTCATGGTGGATAAATTCACTAAGTGGATAGAGGCCAAGCCAGTTAAAACGAACGAAGCTGGACCAGTGATAGACTTCATATCCGGTGTTGTGCACCGTTATGGTGTTCCACACGGCATCATCACCGATAACGACTCCAATTTCACAGTCGATGAGGTGAAAACCTAGTGAAATAATTTGGGCATCAAGCTCGATTATGCCTCTATCTATCACCCGCAAACAAAGGCCAGGTCGAACAATCCAATGGTCTTATTATGAGCGGCATTAAGCCCAGACTAGTGCGGTCTTTGAAAGAATCAGACTAGCACTGGGTGGAGGAGCTTGACTCCATACTCTGGGGGTTGCGGACAACGCCCAATCGCACTACCGGATATACACCTTTCTTCATGGTGTACGGCGCAGAGGTTGTGTTACCCTGCGACATTATTCATGACTCACCTCGAGTGCGCATGTACGAAGAGAGAGAGGCCGAGCTCGATTGGCAGGACAACTTAGATGCCCTGGAGGAGGAGCGCGACGTCGCAAAAGCCCGTTCCGCATTTTATCAACAACAGGCCCGCAGATACCAAAGCAGAGAAGTGCGGGCCAAGACTTATAATGTTGGCGAACTCATTCTACGCTTGCCGGATTATGAAAAGGACAAACTCAAGCCCAAGTGGGAGGGTCCCTTCATCATTGACGAAGTTCTCACTGGAGGAGCGTATCGCCTTCGTGACGCATGAGACAATCGCCTAGAGCCGAACCCCTAGAACGCGGCCAGACTCCGAAGATTCTATGCCTAGTGCCGAACTCTTCGTTCGTATCCTTCTCCCTATTGTTTCATTATTTTTTCCTCTCTTTTCACTTTTTTTAGCCTTAAAGCTTTCGTGCGGCTAAAACCGCACACATATGACATACACATCCTCAAATATGTACGTCCATTATACCTGGGGGCTTCTCGCACAGAAGCTTATTATTGTTATTTTCCGAGCATCAAGCTCATCACATATGCGTTTTTTCCTCATATGTACCTTTTCTTCGCCATTGTATGCATCGATATGACTTAAGTTTTGGCCAAGCTGGGTTGCCTGGCTCCTGTGCTTATGCCCTATGTTCTCGTTAGTTCGGCTAGGGCATAAAGGGAGCACCTCTTCGATTGTTACTGCCGGGTCATCCAGATGTGTACCTCAGACTGGGTGGCCGAAAGCTAGCGTTCTTAAGGGAATATTCGGTTGGCGGGCTAAAGATGTTTTTTCATTCATTCCACTATGTACCCCCAGATGTTACGTATACTGTGATTTTATCAATCACAGTTCGGACATGCACGTTAACGCATGTACACCCATGGAAAGGAACCCTTAACAGAACTATTCTCTTTGGAAGATGTTTCTTACAATCACAATGTAATATAGCATAGCTAGCTAGATACAACTTGTCTATTCAAGCAACTATGACCCGTACGCCTGGTTTCCACGCATACCAATGTCTATTTTGCCGTTCAGGTATTCCGAAACACTCCGCACCTTTGGGTCCAGAGTTTGAAGCGAAAAGGTCTGCCATGGCAATCGTTTTACAATCCGGCTAGGGACAAATATGTCAAGGAAAGTACGTAGTCATTTGGACTAAAAAATTTCCTCCTCTATACCGTCTAACAGGCTGTCTAACTTACAATCCTGTTGGGAATATTTGGCGGCTACTTCTACTTGGTCATATACCAAATTAACGGGAATTTCTTTCCCATCTGATCCTAGAGGTCCAACCCGGGCCATATGATTTGGATCAAGCTTGATATACCGTGTTTTGACCATGGCCTAGGCCTCTCGCGCACCTTCCCGGCAGGCCGATATCTTCCATAATCAGAAACGCCGCCGCGCTCCCTTGAATAGTTGTACAAGCTCCTACATACTTCCTGGAGGGGAGGCGGATGGCCATAAGGCCTTGGCAACACTTCGCATCGCCTGCCGAGCTCGCTCGTGCATTTGCGACAGCTCTTGTAGCAGATCGCCCGAAGATTCGGACATCTCCTCCTCGGGACGGCCAGTCAGCATACCTACATACATAACTCTGTTAGTTCCTTTCCTTGTTGAATTACACGAAGGTTAGTTTGAACACATACTAAATATGCCGCCTCGCAACCTCTTATTTTCCTTCACGGAGTCAGCCAGCTGGGCCCGCACACCTTTTAGTTCTTCGCCCAGCTGGGTATTGGTATCCTAGAGTTTGTTTTTCTCCTCCCTTACCCGTGTCAGTACACGTTCGCACGCGGACCGTTGCCTTTTGGCTTATTGTTCACCCGCTTGCGCGACTTATAGTGCCTCCTTCAGTTTATCTGACGCTCATGAGATATGAAACAATATTAGCATTATTGGTATATAATTATATTCTCTCGATGGAGGGGAATATTACCAGGCGATGACTTCTTGGATTTTTCCAGTTCATCGGTAGCGGCATTTAGCTCGGTCTGACACTTTTCCAGTTCTTGAGACAACTGGTTGTTCTTCTCCGTAAGCACCTGGTTATACAATGATCCTTAAATTAGTTGTATCAACTGTTTCAAGTCTTGGGGGCTACTGGTATATAATTATCATATTTGGACAATGTAAACTTACTCGTATATCTTTTAAAAGCTGGTCTGTGGCTTTGGCAAGCCCGTCTCGAGCAGCTCGGATGTATGCATCAACTGAGCTGAAGGCATTGAATGCCTCTTTTGCAAAGCCGGGGTCGCATAAACCGGCCTTCCGGCGCCGATCATTCATGGCGCTCTCCACTTCCGAGTTTGTGACGGATACATCATCTGAATCCTCTGCCAAAGGACAACGTGGCGTCACTTCCGTATCAGCCCCCCTCTTTACGGCAGGGTCTGGAACCTGGCTATTGGGAGTGTGATTGGCAGGACCCCCGGACATAGTCCGACGAACGCTTTTCCTGATAAGGCACAGGCGGACAACGTCACAGTTGGATGTGACTACCAAGGAGCATATTTGCAAAGCCGTACCTCTTTGATGAAGGCTTGGTCATGTCTTTGTTTGCCTTCCTCTTCGAAGGATTGCCCGGTGTGGGCGCCGCCCTCTTTGGAGTTGCCCCTGGTATAGCATGGCGCGCCGAACGCCTCCCCTTTGCAGCACGAGATAGTGCGATGGATGAGGCCGAATGAGGAAGATCTTTCAGAGGAAATGTCTCCTGATTACTTACGTGTGAGGCAAGGAGCGGGATAGTCAGCGGTGATGGCCACTTCTGTGCCGTCATAGCTCGCCTGGTGGAAAACCTTATTCTTGAGCTCCACGAATATGTCCGGATCCTCTTCGAATCCAGGGTCAAGGTCCCAGTTGTGGTCCTCTGGCTGTGGGGCGGGGCTGTGGAGCCCCTTTGTGATTGTCGGTGTCAAAACCGGCGGATCTCGGGTAGGGGGTCCCGAACTGTGCGTCTAGCCGGATGGTAATAGGAGACGAGGGACACGATGTTTTTACCCAGGTTCGGGCCCTCTCGATGGAGGTAAACCCTACTCCTGTTTGATTAATATTGATGATATGGGTAGTACAAGAGTAGATCTACCACGAGATCAGAGAGACTAAACCCTAGAAGCTAGCCTATGGTATGATTGTTCTTTTTTCCTACAGACTAAACCCTCCGGTTTATATAGACACCGGAGGGGGCTAGGGTTACACAGAGTCGGTTACAAGGAAGGAGATCCACATATCCGTATTGCCAAGCTTGCCTTCCACGCCAAGGAAAGTCCCATCCGGACACGGGACGAAGTCTTCAATCTTGTATCTTAATAGTCCAACAGTCCGGCCAAAGGTTATAGTCCGGCTGTCCGGATACCCCCTAATCTAGGACTCCCTCAGTAGCCCCCGAACCAGGATTCAATGACGATGAGTCCGGTGCGCAGATTGTCTTCAGCATTACAGGGCGAGTTCTTTTCCAAATTCCGAATACCTGTTAAATAGTGTCCAGCTTCTTGTAAATGTTGCGCTCCTTGGCTTCCACGCCCAATAATGACCACCTTCCATGTGTCAAGCGAATGTGAAGAGCCAGGGTGTTTTTACACTTACCCCCCTAGCTATGCGAATGAGCTGTCTATTAAAGAGACGAGGATTCAGATCCAAACCACACCATCCTCCCTTAGCAAGCATTCATCGGAGCGCACCCGAAAGCAATCCATTCCATCATGGCCGGTCGACGCAGCTCCTCCTCTCGTTCCCCCAGCCCCATGCCCGGAGATTGGGAGAGGTGTTCCGTCCCGCACAGCCAACTAGTGAAGCTTCAGACCCAGGGACTTCTCCCCCCAGCGTATATGGTCGCGGTTCGAGCCGGGCTCGCCACCTACAATGGCGGAGAGCAAGCGGAGAGCTTTCCCAATCCCTCTAAAGGAGAGCGGGTATGCCTCATCCCTTATTTGTTAAGAGGACTCGGATTTCCAATTCATCCGTTTCTCCGGGGGCTCCTGGAGTTCTACGGCCTCTAGTTGCACAGCCTTACCCCTGCATCCATACTATATATCACGGGCTACTTAGCCCTTTGCGAGCTGTTTTTGGGTTGCGAGGCTCATTTCGCACTGTGGAAGAAGTTGTTTTGCCTTGTGCCCCGTTCTCAGAGGGGGTCAATATATCAAGTGGGCGGAGCCGAAGTATGGCGCATCGCCGGGATCGGATATCTATCCGGAACCCCGAAGAAGGCATCCGAAGACTGACCTTCAGAGTGGTTTTATATAGAAGATGTCCCCCTTCTGGATCCTATTC
The DNA here is from genome assembly GCA_032464435.1 of Aegilops umbellulata. Classification (NCBI taxonomy): domain Eukaryota; kingdom Viridiplantae; phylum Streptophyta; class Magnoliopsida; order Poales; family Poaceae; genus Aegilops; species Aegilops umbellulata. The sequence continues at coordinate 148,257,135 of CP136058.1, read as the reverse complement.
GGATCGGCCTTCCTGAGTTTGATAATGCTCCTTTGAAGAAGCGCCTGAGTTGGCGCCCACGGAGCCCCCAGGAGGAAGATGATAGAGACGTCCTTTACCTGATGAGCCAGATAAAGTTGTTGGCTTAATCCGGACTGACCATGATAGAAGTCATGGCAATATGCATTATGCGGGGGGTGCAACCGCTTCAATATAGAGGCCACCCCATGTGGGATTTCAACGGGGAGGATGACGCCACCCGCTGCGGCCGCAAGGGGCCGGACTCGACTGCTGCTCTAGCAAAAATCTTGTCCGATTTGTACAAGGGAGAAGAGGAAGAATTCCTGCGCGTCAATCCACAGGGCGGATTTTCTATGTACAATCCTCCGAGCTGGGTAAGTCAACACATTTCATGCCCATCCGTTCCATATTCCCATAGTTAAGTATTTTTCCTTGTGATTTCAATGCAGGAGCTGCGTAAGGCTGTAAGGGAGATCAACAGCCCGCCTCCACAACCAGAGGATCCGGAGCGATCCCTCGACCCGGCCTCCCAAGAGGATCTAGACATATCTGTGGAGCTAATTGATAGGGTGTTTTACCAATTAAGCGGCAACGAGGCCTTGGTGGCCATTATGGCCGATTACCCTAGGCTGCTCCCAGCTTCGCAGGTAACTGAGACCAAAGTCCCAACATTTTGAAAAGGATTCGTCCTTGTGCACTTTGCTTACCGCATACCAACGGTGTTTTACAGGGAAGGCCCTCGGGACATCATGCCGAGCCCGCGGCAACTAGCCAACAAGGGGCTTCGAGGCCGGGCAGGCTAAAAAGGAAATGCAATCCGGACTGAGACACCAGCGCAGCGGTATGATGTGCCTTCTCACTCCATGGTATCGTTTTTAAAGGCATACTAACGCCCGTGCTTTCTTAGGAAGAAGAACGCTCACCGGACTATATCCGGAGAGGTCGCCAATCACGCCTCAACCAGTCAGGCTCCAAGGTCGGACCCGGAAGCGGAAGTGAATACGAGGCGCACGCCGGACGCTCCTCCGACAGAGGATGCGGACAGAATGTCCGCCACAAATTCCGAGGTGGAGAGCGCCATGAACCACAGGCGTCGCCGAGCCGTTCTCCGTGACGCTTGTTTCTCCCAAGAGGCATTTGATGCCTTCAACTCGGGAGACGCGTACCTCTGTGCTGCTCAAAATGGTCTAGCCAGAGCCACGGACCAATATGTAGAGGATATACGGGTGAGAGAATTTGATGATTGTATATAGTAGTAGCCCCTGAGACTTGAAACAGTTAGAATAACTGATTTAAGGATCATTTATTATGCAGGTTCTTATGGAAAAGAATACCCAATTGTCCCATGAGCTTGAAGAGTGCAAAGCCCAACTTCAGGCGGCACTAGCCGCAGGAGAGGAGTCCAAGAAGACCCCCTCTGGTAATATATGTTTCAAATGATATGTATCATGTAGAGTGCGGCATATGTGCAAATCTCACAATAAAATTGTAGATGACGCCGGAGGAAATCCGGATGAGCAACATCTCCTACGCCGGCTAAAGGCTGGCGAGAGCATGCTTACGAAGGTTAGGCAGGAGAAGAATAATCTCCAGGATGTCAACACCCAGCTGAGCGTGGAACTAAAGGATGTTCGTGCCCAACTGTCAGACTCCGTGAAGGAGAATCATCGTCTTTGACGCGGCATTTTCAGTAAGTGCTCGAAAGAACCTTTTTTTAAACAGAGTTCGGCGAACAAGTTGACTAACAGAGTTACGTCTGTAGGTATGCTAACAGGTCGTCCCGCGGAGGAAATGCCCGGGTCTGCGGGTGATCTTCTGTCCGAGCTCTTACAACTGCACGAACGAGTTCGGCAGGTGATGCAAGGCATTGCTCATGCCTTATGGCCATCCGTCTCCGTGCCCGAAGGCCTTGGAGAGCTTGCAGAGAAGCTGAAGGGAGCACGGTGGTGCTTCCGATTATGGAAGGTATCGGCCTGCGTCAAGGTGCCAGGGAAGCCTGGGCCATGGTGAAGACGCGGTATACCAAGGCTGACCCAAACCACATGGCCGAGGTCGGACCTATGGGGCCCAATGGGAAAGAGATCCCTGTTAGCCTAGTGTACGGGCAAGTAGAATTGGCCGCAAAGTATTCCCAATAGGATTATAGACTAGACAGTCTGTTGGATGATATAGAAGAGGAGTTTAATCAGTCAAATTGACTATGTAATTAAAGTGACATGTATAATGCCTTCTAGTCGGATTGTAGATCATTTGTCATAGCGGACCTTTTCGCTTCAACCTCAGGACCCGATAGTCTGGAGTGTATCCGAATACCCTCTCGGTTATGTAAGAACCATGGCATGCTAGGAAACCAGGCGTAGGGGTCATTAGTCCTTGAACAGACAAGTGCCCAACTAGTTATGTTATATTACATGGTTAGTAAGAAACATCTTCCAGGGAGAATAGTTCCGTTAGGGGTTCCTTTCCCTTGGTATGCATGCCCTTAAGTGCATGTACGGACTGCGAAAAGAATCACAGAAAAAATATCTGGGGGCATATATGAAAAATAAGTGAAAAATCATCTTTTGTTCACCGACCGAATATTCCCTTAAGAACGCTAGCTTTCGGCTTTACCCAGTCCGAGGTACACATCCGGCTGACCCGGCAGTAACAATCGCAGAGGTGCTCCCCTTATGCCCTAGCTGAATTAATGGGAACGTAGGGCATAAATACAAGAGCCACGCAACCCAGCTTTGCCAAAACTTAAGTCATGTCGATGCATATAATGGTGAATAAAAGGTACATGCGGAAGGATGACACATGTGCTGGGCATGAAGCCCGTAAAAATAAATAAGCTTCTGTGAAAGAAGCCCCAGGTATAATGAGCGCGGCTAGCGCGTCAAAGGTGTGCAGGCAAGGCACAAGTTAGCCTGTGCGGGCGTCAGGAAAAATAAAAAGAAGAAGGAGAGATATAAAGGACATATAATGAATAAAAAATGGACAGAGGAAGGAGATGAACACAGAGTCCGGCGCTAGGCGTAGAATCTTTGGAGCCTGGCTGTGTTCCATGGGTTTGGCTCAAGCCGATTATCCGATGCATCCCGCAGATGGTACGCTCCGCCGGTCAGAACTTGGTCAATGATGAAGGGACCCTCCCATTTGGGCTCGAGCTTGGTCTTTTTCTTCTCCGGCAGGCGTAGAACTAGTTCGCCAATGTTATAAGTTTTGGCCCGTACTTCTCTGCTTTGGTATCTTCGAGCCTGTTGCTGTAGAATGCGGAACGGGCTTTTGCTACGTCACACTCCTCCTCCAGAGCGTCCAAATTGTCCTGCCGATCGAGCTCGGCATCTCTTTCTTCGTACATGCGCACTCGAGGTGAGTCATGAATTATGTCGCAGGGCAGAACCGCCTCTGCACCGTACACCATGAAAAAGGGTGTGTATCCGGTAGTACAATTTGGCGTGGTCCGCAGCCCCCAGAGTACGGAGTCGAGCTCCTCTACCCAGTGCGTGTTAGATTCCTTTAGGGATCGCACTAATCTGGGTTTGATGCCGCTCATGATAAGACCATTTGCTCGCTCAACTTGACCGTTAGTTTGTGGGTGATAGACGGAAGCATAATCGAGCTTAATGCCCATGTTTTTGCACCAGAGTTTTACCTCGTCGACAGTGAAGTTCGTGCCGTTATAAGTGATGATGCTATGGGGGACGCCATAGCGGTGTACAACCCCGGATATGAAGTCTATCACTGGTCCGGATTCAGCCGTTTTAACGGGTTTGGTTCTATCCATTTGGTGAATTTATCCACCATGACCACCAAGTATTTTTTTCTTATGGGTTCCTCCTTTAAGGGGTCCAACCATGTCAAGCCCCCAGACCGCGAAGGGCCAGGTAATGGGGATTGTGTGGAGGGCGGTGGGTGGCATATGGCTTTGATTTGCAAATAGCTGGCAACCCACGCATCGTTGGACCAGGTCCAGTGCGTCTGCCTGGGCCGTAGGCCAGTAAAAACCTGTACGGAAGGCCTTGCTTACAAGGGCCCGGGCTACAGCATGCTGGCCGCCGAGTCCGGCATGAATTTCTTCCAGAAGCTTCCGCCCTTCCTCTTCGGAGATGCACCTTTGAAGGACTCCAGTGGTGCTTTTCTTATAAAGCTCTCCCTCATGGACCTTGTAGGCTTTAGATCGCCGAACTATGCAGCGTGCCTCGTTTTGGTCCTCAAGGAGTTCCCGTCTAGTTAAGTAGGCCAGGAATGGTTCTGTTCACGGGGCGATGACGACCATTATAACGTGGGCTGAAGATGTTATTTCGGTGGCAGAGCCTCCGATTATGTCAGAATCTTCGGTATCGGGCGTTGCGGTTGGGTCCGGTCTGTTGTTACCAGTGTCCCCTTCCCATACCACGGATGGCTTGAAAAGCTTCTCCAAAAAGATGTTAGGGGGGGACCGCATCGCGTTTTGCGCCGATGTGTGCGAGGACATCTGCCGCCTGATTGTTTTCCCGGGCTACATGGTGAAATTCGAGCCCCTCGAACCGAGCTGACATTTTTAGGACGGCGTTGCGATATGCCGCCATTTTCGGATCCTTGGCATCAAAGTCTCCATTTATTTGGGATATTGCGAGGTTCGAATCCCCTCGCATCTCTAGGTGTTGAATGCCCATGGATACTGCCATCCGGAGACCATGTAGAAGGGCCTCGTATTCGGCTGCATTGTTGGAGTCTGTATACATTATCTGGAGTATGTATTGAACTGTATCTCCGGTTGGGGACGTTAGAACGACGTCAGCCCCCAGACCAGCCAACATTTTGGAGCCGTCGAAGTGCATGATCCAGTTGGAATATGCGCCGTACTCTTTGGGGAGTTCGGCTTCCGTCCATTCGGCGACGAAGTCGGCCAACACTTGCGACTTAATGGCACGCCGCGGCTTGTAAGTTATGTCGAACGGGAGGAGCTCAATGGCCCATTTGGCAATCCGGCCCGTGGCATCGCGGTTATTTGTAATATCATTAAGTGGCACTTCTGAGGCTACTGTTATCGAACACTCTTGAAAGTAGTGCCACAGCTTCCGGGATGCCATGAATACCGCGTATGTTATCTTTTGGTAATGCGGGTACCGTGACTTGCATGGAGTAAGGACAGTGGATACATAGTAGACCGGCTTTTGAAGGGGGAATTTATGTCCGTCCGTTTCTCGTTCGACGACGAGCACTGCGCTCACAACTTGATGGGTTGCCGCGATGTATAGTAGCATTGGTTCACCAATGTTTGGCGTGGCCAGGAATGGGTTGGTTGTCAATATGGCTTTTATTTCTTCCAATCTGGCTGTGGCGGCATCCGTCCACTCGAAGTGTTCGGTGCGCCGTAGGAGGCGATAAAGGGGTAATGCCTTTTCTCCTAGGCGGGAGATAAAGCGGCTTAGAGCCGCCACGCATCCGGTTAATTTCTAGATTTGTTTGAGGTCCGTTGGGATATCCAATTGTGACAGAGCTCGTATCTTGGCCGGATTTGCTTCAATTCCTCTGCCGGATACAATGAAGCCCAGGAGTTTTCCGGCTGGTACGCCGAAAATGCATTTTTCCGGATTGAGCTTGATGTCATATGTTCGGAGGTTATCGAATGTGAGCCTCAAGTTGTCTACTAGAGAGTCGACATGCTTGGTTTTGACGACCACATCATCTACGTATGCCTCCACTGTTTTGCCGATCTGGTTTGCCAGACATGTCTGAATCATGCGCTGATATGTTGCGCCGGTGTTTTTGAGCCCGAAGGGCATTGTGTTGAAGCAGAAGGGGTCGTATGGTGTGATGAATGCCATTGCGGCTTGGTCGGGCTCCGCCATCTTAATTTGGTGGTAGACGGAGTATGTGTCAAGGAAACACAATGAATCGTGTCCTGCGGTAGCATCGATAATTTGATCGATGCGGGGGAGGGGGAAGGGATCCTTTGGGCAAGCCTTGTTGAGGTCCTTGAAATCGACGCACAGGCGCCAGGATTTGTCCTTCTTTGGTACCATCACCAGGTTTGCTAGCCAGTCCGGATGTTTTATCTCTCTAATGAATCTGGCCTCCAATAACTTGGCTAGGTCCTCTCCCATGGCTTGTCTCTTAGGTTCAGAGAGATGTCGAAGAGCCTGCTTGACCGGCTTGAATCCCTTTAGAATATTGAGGCTGTGCTCGGCCAGCCTGCGTGGGATTCCTGGCATGTCTGAAGGGTGCCAGGCAAAAATGTCCCAGTTCTCGCGTAGGAACTCTCGTAGTGCGGCGTCTACGTCAGGGTTTAATTGTGCCCCGATGGAAGCTGTTATTGTAGGGTCTGTTGGATGGACTTGGAATTTGACTATTTCGTCCGCCGGTTTAAAGGAGGTGGACTTGGATCTCTTATCGAGTATCACATCGTCCCTGTTCACCGTGGAGCCCAACGCAGTCAGTTCCTCAGCCACTAGGGCTTCAGATAATGCCTCGAGGGCCAGTGCAGCTGTCTTGTTTTTGGCGCGGAGTGCTGTGTCCGGATCACAAGCAACAGTGATGATTCCGTTGGGCCCGGGCATTTTGAGCTTCATGTACCCGTAATGGGGTATGGCTTGGAAGATTGTGAACGCCTCCCGCCCTAACAGGGCGTGGTATTCGCTACTGAACGGGGCCACTTGGAACGTAATCTCTTCGGACCTGTAATTCTCCGGCGTGCCAAACACCACATCTAGTGTGATTTTGCCTGTGCAGCGCGCTTCCCGACTGGGGATTATTCCTCTAAAGGTTGTGCTGCTTCACTCGATGCGGTTCCAGTCGATTTCCATTTTTTGAAGGGTTTCCTCATAGATGAGGTTTAATCCGCTGCCGCCGTCCATGAGTACCTTGGTGGGTCGAAAGCCGTCCACAATTGGACTGAGGACCAATGCGGCTGGTGCTCGGGCTGTTCGGAATTTAGGTTCGTCACTGGCATTGAAAGTAATAGCCGTGTCACTCCATGGGTTTATTGTTGCCACGTGGTAGATTTCGGCAAGGCTGCGGAGTGTTCGCTTTCGCCTATTATTTGATGTGAAGGTCTCGAAGACTGTTAATACCGTACTAGTATTTATGGGATGGTGCTCTGTGGCTTCTGGAATTAGAAGATCCTCGCCACTTTTGGCTACCTGCCGGAGTATCCAACATGCTCTAAGGCTATGTGTTGGTATGGCGCCCTCTGTACTGTGAATTTTACAGGGTCCATTGAGCCATCCCTCCAGTACGGTTCCATGCCCTGTAGAGGGTTTTTGCTTTTTGGTATTTAACCCGGGTGTTTGGTGATAATGCACCCTCTTAGTTCGGACTGGGTTCGTATTTAGGGCCGGACTGTCCCAAAATTTTATTTCGATTTTCCAGGCACTTTCCATCGCACAGTACTTTCGTATGGACGCCAAGTCGGCAAAGCGTGTAATTTCACGGCGACTTATGGCGTTAAAGATTCCCTTGTCCGTGCAATTATTGCAGAAGAATGAGATGGCGTCTTTCTCGCGGGAGTCCTTGATCCTGTTCATTACCAGGAGGAATCTGGCCCAATTATGGTGTACTGTTTCCTGGGGCTCTTGCCTGATATGGGAAAGATCGCTTATGCTTGGGTGGGTGGGTGGAATTGAATCCGGAACCTCACCCAATTTGAGACCCGGGGGCCGAGGAGTTTCCAATCTTGGAGGTTCAGGCTCTTGGATGTTGCCCGATGAATCTGGCCCGCTGCTTGACTCTAGGTTCAGGGCTTGGGTGATGTCCTCCCGTAAACGGGTATCCGGCTCGGAGGGCTCGGGAATCCAGACATAGCTGGTCCTCAAGATAGAGGAAGGGTCGCCACACAGTTCCTCCACCACCGCAACGTGATGGATGACCCGGGGAGAGTTAATCTCTCTTTGATCGGGTTTAGGACCAATCTGATCATAGTCCGTAGCGACTCCCAGGGCGGCGATGCGATCCAAGAGCTCGTTCAGGGAAGAGAGCTCCATTGGATCTAACTGCTCGGCGAATTCCGAGTTGACGTGGAGACTGCTTTCGATGACCCGAGAAGTCATCGTCGGCGCAGCGGCCGAACAGGCGGTCATGGGGAAACCGCCTAGCCGGAGAGTCTGGCCGACAGCCAAAGCTCCCTCAGCAACAACGCCGTCTTTAAAGACGAGACGAGGCATCCCTCCTGATGGCGACGGCACAACGGAACTCTCAATGAAAGCACCAATGTAGGTGTCAAAACCGGCGGATCTCGGGTAGGGGGTCCCGAACTGTGCGTCTAGGTGGATGGTAACAGGAGACAAGGGACACGATGTTTTTACCCAGGTTCGGGCCCTCTCGATGGAGGTAAAACACTACTCCTGCTTGATTAATATTGATGATATGGGTAGTACAAGAGTAGATCTACCACGAGATCAGAGAGGCTAAACCCTAGAAGCTAGCCTATGGTATGATTGTTCTTTTTTCCTACAGACTAAACCCTCCAGTTTATATAGACACCGGAGGGGGCTAGGGTTACACAGAGTCGGTTACAAGGAAGGAGATCTACATATCCGTATTGCCAAGCTTGCCTTCCACGCCAAGGAAAGTCCCATCCGGACACGGGACGAAGTCTTCAATCTTGTATCTTCATAGTCCAACAGTCCGGCCAAAGGTTATAGTCCGGCTGTCCGGATACCCCCTAATCCAGGACTCCCTCTGTGATCTTTCGCCATTCCTATTACAAATGGACGGATTAATGTTCATTAAAATTGACTCAGGGAGTAGATTGAGTAGGGTAGTAGGATTAGAACTCACCCAGCTAGGAGGATTGTACATGGAAAATCAATCTTGGCGCTTGATACGGGTGAATTCCTCTTTCTCCCCTTTGAATAGTTCGGCGGGGGTGTCCAGACCCTTCCAACCGCAGCGGGAGGCGTCATCTTCCCCATTACAGTGCCACATGGGAAGCCCTCTATATTGGAGGGGCTGAACCCCTCGTACTATGGAAGTCGCCATTACCTCGACTATTGATAATCCGGACTCAGCAAGCTCTTTTATCTTGCTCAGCAATTGACGGACTTCCGCGCTGTCTTCCTCCTCGACGCTTCGAGGGCGCCAGCTATGGAGTTTCTTCAACGGAGCGCTTGAAAATTCGGGCAGACCCACTCGGACTGGGTTAGTGTCGGTGTACTAAAGTAGGGGTCCCTTAGTACCCCGAACTTGTGCACGGGCAGTCGTAGCACCCCGCGGCAAGGCTTGCCAGGCGATCGGCAAAACTCTCCATCATCCCCTTTTGGTCCATCCGAGAACAAAGTACTTGAGCCAAGGCCCTGGCAGGAGGAGCTTGCCGGGAAGGCCACCCGAAGAGAGCAAGGCCCCGGCAAGAGGAGCTTGCCAGGACGCCCGCTCGAAGCACAAGACCCCGGCAAGAGGAGCTTGCTGGGAAGGCCGACCGAGGCACGACAAGATACTTGCTGCGACGCGCCCCACGTCCCGGCAAGGACCGGTGAGCGACAAGCTCCAGGGCGCGACAAGGCACCCACCGCGGCAAGGCGCTTGCCGCGGCGAGTCACCACCCCGCGCCTGCGCTCCAGCTCATCCACCCACGCGTCGCTCTAGGGCCATTCCAGGCGTACGTGGCGAGAGGCTGGGCAGCCAGGGGCATGCGGTGGCAAAGCAACGCTGACAGAGTAGCCATCGTGGCAAACGGTGGCGCTCCAGACGGCCCCTTTCCTGCATCGTCTGGGCGACGCGGACGGGCATTTAATGCCCTTGTCCCCTGCCGTCAGAGTTAGGTATGATAGCACTGTGCAAACAGCTGTACCCAACACAGTGTTTTCCAGTTTTGCCCCCGCCTACGTTGCCACCTGTGGGTAACCCCTTGCACATATAAAAGGAGGCCCCATGCGCAACAGGAAGGAAGGGGAAGGAGGCCATTCACGCCCGGTCTCGCCAGCAGCTCGCGTGTACTGTAGCACCGTACGCTCTCGAGCAAGAACACAATACCAAACCACAAAACAGCAGTAGGGTTTTACGCATCCGTGCGGCCCGAAGCTGGGTGAACCCCTTGTGTGCACCGCCTCGATCCGCTCTTCGCGCGACCTCCGCCCCCCGCCGAACCAAGAAAGGGGCTCGGTCCCCATAGGTGTTGGTGGAGGCAGATTTCCCGCCGACAGTTAGGAAGGGCGACGTCCTCGATATAAAACCATCCAGAAGGCCACTCTTTGGATGCCTTTTTCGGCGTGCCGGACAGGTATCCGGTCTTGGCGATGCGCCATACCTCGGCTCCGCCCACTTCAAATATTGATCCCTCTTGGTTACGAGGGACGAGGCAAAATAGTTTCCTCCATAATTCAAATTGGGCCTCGCAGCCCAGGAAGAGCTCACAAAGAGCGACGTAACCCGCGATGTGCAGGATGGAGGCGGGAGTAAAGTTGTGAAGTTGGAGGCCATAATACTCCAGAAGTTCTCGGAGGGATGGATGGATTGGAAATCCAACGCCTCTTAGCAGGTAGGGAACGAAACACACTCGTTCCCCCTGGATGGATTGGGGAAATTCTCAGCCTGAGCCCCGCCATTGAAGGAAGTCAGTCCTGCTCGAATGGGGACTAGATCTGCGGGGGGGGGGGGGGGGGGGCATCCCTGTGTTTGCAGCTTTGCTAGCTGACCGTGGGACATGGAACATCTCCCCCAATCACCTTTTTCAGGGCCGCGGGGATGGGAGGAAGAACTGGGAGTGCTAGCCATGTTGGAGTGGACTCTCCTAGCAAGCTCTGAGGATTTTCCGCGTGATGTGGAATGGATCTGAGATCCAATCCCTTTAAATAGACGCTTTTCTTACATGGACGGGGTGTTATGTGCAACAAATACCCTATTCGCTCGACACGTGGAGGCTGAAGCTATGGACGCATAGAAGCCGATGGGAATGGCATTAACTAGAAGGCTGATTACAGCTCTTTGAGGTCATCGGAGGAGGAATCCGCCTTGCAATGCCGAAGACAATCTGCGCGCCGGACACATCGTCATTGAAAGCCTGGTTCAGGGGCTACTGAGGGAGTTCTGTACTAAGGGGTCCTCGGGCGTCCGTCGTGTTGGACATGGGCCGGACTGATGGGCTGTGAAGATACAAGACCGAAGACTCTCACCTGTGTCCGGATGAGACTCTCCTTGGCATGGAAGGCAAGCTTGACGCCCTGATATGAAGATTCCTTTCTCTGTAACCGACTTTGTACAACCCTAGTCCCCTCTGGTGTCTATATAAACCGGAGGGCTTAGTCCATAGAGGCAATCATCATCATAGTCATTCAGGCTAGACTTTTAGGGTTTTAGCCATTATGATCTCGACGTAGATCAACTCTTGTAATACTCATATTCATCAAGATCAATCAAGTAGGAAGTAGGGTATTACCTCCATAGAGAGGGCCTGAACCTGGGTAAACATTGTGTCCCCCGTCTCCCGTTACCATCAACCTTAGACGCACAGTTCGGGACCCCCTACCCGAGATCCGCCGGTTTTGACACCGGCAGGGACAACAACTACCGCGGCCAGCTTGTTCAGGTCCATGTCCATGAGGCTCCATTCCTCCTTATTTTCTATCTCCTCTGGCTCAGAGTCGACTTCACCAAAGTTGAAGAGTAGTGGCAGATGATCCTTCTACGCCATTGCATTGGTGGAGGTCTGTGGGAGGGAGGGGAATGGGAGGCAAACGGTAAGGCCACCCGTATTAAACAGTGGCTCAGGCGCCATTAATGGAGAGGATGCGAGTAAGGCGGACGACCATGGAAGTCAAAGGGCTCGCTTCCCGGTGAGCCTGCAAGGTGTACAACTCGCACACTTGTTGGTGAGCCTGCGCATTGGAGGACAGCCTGCGCACCGGACTCCGCTTGCACGCCTCCCGTTCAGTCAAGCAGCTGTCCGCATGGCACCTCCTACAGCCATTAAAACCAACACACATGGTGTCACGTGAATGGAACAGAACGCACACAATTTAAATTATACAAATGTTCGAGATATTAAAGTGGCAGCTATTTTTTCAAAATGCCTTTGTTGGTTGTTATTCGAGTGCGCCTTCTCTCAAAATGGACAAGAAAAATACCACAACATGTCGGGTGCCATTCCATGATAGCATGCCAAGTTTCATGAATTTCAGATGAGTTTTGGGTTTACTAGAATTTAAAAACAAAGTATCTCGACGTTTTCCGGCAATCAATAGTGCCCTGGTGTTTGAAATTCATTCCAATTTCTTGCATGGGACCTAAGCATGCAGCCAAGGACACACATTTCACATGTCAACCCATTTTTCCGGACTAGAGCATGTGCATGTAGTTCAAATTTGAATTATGCACATAAAATGCCTAGAAAACTCAGTTAATGTATAAAAATGTCCAAGTGAACCCCGACAAATCCCAAAAATTGACACAACACTCGTGTCATTCTATATTGACACTACAAAATTTCTTAAAGCAAGAAGAGGCAACAGATATCGTTTCGTCCCCAAGGGTGGCACGTTCCCTACCAAAACCATCAGGCTTGTTGTGAGAAGCTCTAGTTTGCGAGAACCTTATATCCAAACCTGCCCCAAATGGGATATTTTTTTACCACAACACGTTGATGCCACTCCATGGTAGCATGTCAAGTTTTGTGAACTTCAGGCGAGTTTTGGATTTACTAGAATTTAAAAACCATGTATCTCAATGTTTGTGGCCGAGTGACGGTGGCAGGGTGTTTGACATTCATTCCCATTTCTTGCATGTGACCTAAGCACGCAACCAAGGACACATATTTGAATTTTTCAACCAATTTATATGCATTAGAGCATGTGCCTGTAGTTCAAATTTGAATTATGCACATAGATGCATTGAAAATTCAGTTAATGTATAAAAATGTCCAAACGAACCTTGAAAATTTCCTAAAATTAACACAACACTCATGTTGTTCTATGTTGACACTAGAAAAAATATTGAAATCAAGAAGAGGCAACGGATATCGTTTCGTCCAGAAAGGTGAAACGTTCCCTACCGTAACCATGAGGCTTGTTGTGATAAGCTCTTGTTTGTGAGAAGCTTATATACCCCAACCTGCCCCAAATGGGAGAATATGTTTACCTTGGCATGTTGATGCCATTCCATGTTAGCATGTCAAGTTTCATAAAATTCTGACGCGTTTTCGATTTACTAAAATTTAAAAACCAGGTATCTCAATTTTAGCGACCGAGCGACAGTGGCAAGGTGTTTGACATTCATTCTCATTTCTTGCATGGGACTTAAGCATGCAACCAAGGACACACATTTCAATTTTGAACCCATTTATATGCACTGGAGCATGTGCATGTAGTTCGAATTTGAATTATGCACATAAATGCATAGAAAACTCAGGTAATGTATAAAAATGTCCAAGTGAACCCTGAAAATCCCCAAAATTGACACAACACTACTATTGTTCTATGTTGAAACGAGAAAATTTTGAAAGTAAGAAGAGGCAACAGATATCGTTTTGTCGGGACCCCGATCCTAAGTCACACCGATCTAGCATGTAACACATCATATCGCTTTGCGGCCTCACGCACGGTATTCCCACGGGTGCCACCTTACCTGGCCCGGGACCGTTTGCGCCTTTTGGCTCACGTATATGATAGTGTCGCTAGCATCCATATGACAAAGAACCCGGGCCGACATGGCTAGTCGTGAACCCAAAGCGGCACTAACCCATGAGGACAGGCATACATGAATCACATCGAGCATGTCGGTCATCAACGTGTGAATCCGGGCTGTAGCACTGGGCTAACAGGACTCCGGTAACCCGGGCTGTAGCAGGCTAGGCAGGACTCCGGACGTCACCGCGTGACATTTCCCCGAAGGGACAGACACAGGAACGAAGTGAAACACATGCCGGCCAGTCAAGTGTCCTGAGCAGTAGTGCTGGGCTAGCAGGACTCCGGTGAACCGGGCTGTAGCGGACTACTATCGCTCAGAAGCACTAGACTACATTTCCCCATATGATAGGCTGCCAAGGATAAACAACTAGATAGTCGGATCCCACACATACCAAGCATTTCAATCATACACACAATATGCTCGATATGTGTAAATACAACATGGCATCACAACAAGACTCTACGACTCAAAGTATTTATTCATTAGGCTCCGAGGAGCGAGATATTACAAACATGGGTCTCATGACCCAACATACAGAGCATACAAGCAACAAGCACATGCGGAAGCTTAACTTGTCTGAGTACAGACATCTACAAATGAAAAAGGCTGAGAAGCCTGACTATCTACCAGATCCTGCCGAGGGCACAAGATCGTAGCTGAGGTATCAAGCTAAACGTCGAAGTTCACACGGAACTACTAGCGAGACTGACGTCTCTCTGCAAAAACATAAAATAGGCAAACGTGAGTACAAATGTACTCAGCAAGACTTACGTCAGAACTAACTACTTATGCATCAGTATCAAAAGGAGGTGGTGGAGTTTGACTGCAGCAAGCCAGCTTTGACTCGGTGGCTATCCTGAACTACGACTGCAAGTAACTCTTTTGAGGTGGCGCACACGAGTCCACATATTCACCATATCAATACACCACTATGGATCCGCTCTCGTCTCCCTACGAGAACGCCATCCATAGCACTCACGCTTATCTTGCGCATTTTAGAGTATCCACTTTCACTTGTCTATGAACTGTACAAGGGGTCCAAGTTTCCATATCCGAGGAATCCGGCTATTCGAATAGATAATGATAACCCTGCAGGGGTGTACTTCTTCACACACGCTCTCGCCACTTATCGCCCTGTACACGTCATGTACCTCGGCAACCTTCAAGCGGAAGCCGGGCGAGGGAGTCGGCCACGACCTGACTAATCACACAAGTCTCTCGTCCAGGTTTATCGCCTATTCGGGTTCCATCCGCAAGGAGATCCGGCCGGGGTGTCGCTCACGGCCCCAAACGATGTGAGCAGGGTTCCCAAGCCCACCAACCGGGTGCCACTTGGTACACCGTGCCACTGTGCCTAGTCTGTCCCAAGCCCACCTGTACCGGGTGCCACTTGGTAGACTACTAACACTACCTACAAACACCAGAAACTAGTTGCAACTCCTGGACAGAGATCAAGTGGATTAATAAGTCGAGAGGGGCACTTAAGCATTCCAATGCGTGGTAGTAACTGTTCATGGATCACAAACACAAAACTCAGTTCCTGAGGACGGCTGCAATGAGACAACCCACCATGTACTCCTACATGGCCTCTCACCGCTACCTTTACCAAATCGTGTTCACACACTTGGCTCTCAACAGTAGGACATGTTCACCACATTCCAATTCATTCCCGATGAATCAGACCCGACTCAACTCTAAGCAGTAGCAGGCATGACAACAAGCATGAATGAGTAGGCACATGAGGGCTCAAACAACTCCTACTCATGCTAGTGGGTTTCATCTATTTACTGTGGAATGACAGGTCATGCAAAGGATAAAGGGGTTCAGCTACCGCAGCAAGTAACACATGAATCGTTGTTGTCCTAATGCAATAAAAGAGAGCAGGAGCGAGAGAGTGGGATTGTATCGGAATGAACAAGGGGGTTTTGCTTGCCTGGCACTTCTGAAGATAATATAGTTCTTCATCGGTGTCATCGAACTCATCGTCGGGATACGCCTACCGAGAGGGGACAAGCACCGGCAATAGAAAAGAACACAATCAATGCAAATGCAACAATATGATGCATGATCATGACATGGCAATATGAATGTGTTTTGACTAATGCATCTAGCTATGATTTAAATGAAGTTGGTTTGAATACATAATTCAAATTCCAACTCCATATATGATTATTTAAATGCCCTTTATTTGTTTTGTCCAAAACAGAGGACAAGCATTGTTCAAACATGCATGAAAATGGTACAGATGGATTCCTTGAATTTTTCTGATAATTTTTCATATATAAATTATTTCATTCTGAGCTACGGTTGAATTTCTATGATTTTTAGAAGTTTAAATCATTTTCTGGATTTCCTGAAATATCTTAAAACCAGAAAATGATTTATTGCGTCAGCATTACGTCAGCATGATGTAAGCGAGTCAACGGGGCAGCCCAGGTCAAACTGACCAGTGGGTCCCGCGTGTCAGTGATTAGACTAACTAACCTAATTAAATTTAACACTAACTAACTTGGTTAGCCGGGCGGGGCCCGCATGTCAGTGGGACAGAGAGGGGGAAAGTCAATCGAGCCAGGGAGGTCAAACCACGCCGGTCAGCGGGTCAACCCCCACCGGCGACGTGTCGCCGGCGACGACAGGCGCGGCGGAGCAGCGCGGAAACGCTGCTCCGGCGACCATTTGAACGGGGAAGACCACCTACGGGGAGCTGAGGCTCGCCCGCATCCAACGGTGGCAGTGGGAGGGTGTCAGGTGGCCGCAATCTCGCCGGCGTTGAGGTTTGACGGCGGCAGAGCCACGGTCTCGAGCGGGACGAGGCTTAGGGTGCACGGCAGGTGGCAAGGAGGGGTGATACGGGCTCGTGCGAGTGCGGCGGAGACGATGACGTGCTCAGAATCGACCCAACATGGCTGTGGCCACGACGGCGATGTGCGGTGGCGGCGGCGGGTGCGGCCGAGCTCGGTGCTGTTACTGTGGTGCTCGAGAGCGAGAACGGGAAGGGGGAGGAGGAAGAGGAGCTCACGGGGAGTTGGTTGAAGCAGACGGCGAGCTCGGGGAGGCCGTGTGGACGACGAATCGGGCGGCGGCATCCGGCGGCCGTGGACGGGGAAGAAGGGTCGCGGCGTCGTCTTGGGGTCCTCCGGCCTTGCGTGGGTCGGCGGAGAGGTGCTCGGGTTCTAGGCGGAGCTCGTGGGCTGGTCAGAGGAGCGAGAGGGAGGCGGTGGCCACGGTGGTGCTTGTCGGCGGCGACGAACCCGTTCGGGTAGCCGAGAGGGAGGGAGAGCGGAGGAGAGGGAAGAGGCACGGGAAGAGAGAGAGAGAGAGGCCCGGGGGGTGCGTGGCGCGTTGGAGGCGTCCAAGGCGTCGGGGAGGCGGTGGGAAGCAGGAGGTGGCCGAGGCGCGTGGCCGCGCGCGAGGGGCACACGTCCGGCGTCCTTCTGTCCCAAGGAAGGGGACGACTGGCAAGGTGGGGGTGGGCTGGGCCTCTGCTGGGCTGCCAGGTAAGTGCCAGGTGGGTTTTCTTCTCTCTCTGTTTTTTCTATTTTGTTCTCTTTTCTATTTTCTGATATTTGTTTTGATTTAGTAATAATACTAAATCATTTTATTTTATTATGCCAATTTTTGTAGGGGCTAAAGGCATTATTCCCGAGCTCCTCAACAAATGGCACAATTTTTGGACATATAATATATATATAACATTTATATATCCAATGCAAATAATTATGCATTAATTCCAAATGCCCAAAATAAATACTTATGAGCTCCCAAAAATATTGGTTTGATTTTTATCTCTGTCCAGTATTTTCAGAGAGAGACATGAACATTTTCTTGGACCTTTTTGGAGCAATTTTTATTTGGGTCATTCCCAGAAATGATCTCGGAGGGTTTCACAAATCCTCATTTCAAATTTAAATGGAATTTAAACATGATGCACACATGAAGGGCTAGCCTAGGTCATACCAGAACTAGGGATGTGACACGTTTCCTCCCCCAAGGTGGCATCCCTACTAAAACCATCAGGCTTGTTGTGAGAGAAGCTCTGGTTTGCGAGAAGCTTATACCCAAGCTTGCCCCAAATGGGATAATACTTTTACCACGACATGTCGATGCCGTTCCATGATATCATGTCATGTTTCATGAATTTTAGACGATTTTTTGATTTACTAGACTTTTAAAACCATGTATCTCAATGTTAGCGGCCGAGCGATAGTGTCAAGGTGTTTGACATTCATTCTCATTTCTTGCATGTGACCTAGGCTTGCAACCAAGGACCCACATTTGATTTTGTAACCCGTTTTTATGGGCTAGAGCACGTGCATCTAGTTCAATTTTGAATTATGCACATAAATGCCTAGAAAACTCAGTTACCATATAAAAATGTCCAAAGGATCCCTGAAAAATTCCAAAATTTAACACGACACTCCTGTTGTTCTATGTTGAGACCAGGAAAAAATTGAAAGCAAGAAGAGGCGATGAATATCGTTTTGTCCACAAAGGTGACATGTGTCCCTAACGGAACCATGTGGCTTCTTGTGAGAAGCTCTGGTTTGTGAGAAGCTTATACCATGACCTGCCCCAAATGGGACAATATTTTTTTACCCCAACATGTTTATGCCATTCCATGATAGCATGCCAAGGTTCATGAATTTCAGACGAGTTTTGGATTTACTAGAATTACAAAAGCAAGTACCTCAACATTGGCCGGAGAGCCACGGTGCCGTGGTATTCGAAATTCATCCCCATTTCTTGCATGGGACATAAGCATAAACCCACGGACACATATCTAATTTTACAACCCATGTTGGTGCACCGGAGCATGTGCATGTAGTTTAATTTTGAATTGTGCACCTGAAATGGCTAGAAAACCAATTTGATGTATAAAATGTCCAAATGAACCCTAAACAATTCCATTTTTTACGACACACATATAGTTGTGATACGTCCATTTTGCATCATGCTTTTATATTGGTATTTATTGCATTATGGGCTGTTATTACACATTATATCACAATACTTATGCCTATTCTCTCTTATTTTACAAGGTTTACATGGAGAGGGAGAATGCCGGCAGCTGGAATTCTGGACTGGAAACGGAGCAAATATTAGAGACCTATTCTGCACAACTCCAAAATTCCTGAAACTTCACAGAGCATGTTTTTGGAATATATAAAAAATATTGGGCGAAGAAAGTACCAGAGGGGGGCACCAGCCAGCCACAAGGGTGGAGGGCACGCCCTACCCCCTGGGCGCACCCCCGACCTTGTGGGCCGCCTGGCAGGTGTCTGGTGCCCATCTTTGGCTATATGGTGTGTTTTGACCTGGAAAAAATCAGAAGGAAGCTTTCGGGACGAAGCGTCGCTGTCTCGAGGCGGAACCTGGGCAGAACCAATCTAGGGCTCCGGCGGAGTTGTTATGCTGAGGAAACATCCCTCCAGGAGGGGGAAATCAAAGCCATCGTCATCATCATCGATCCTGTCATCGAGAGGGGGTCAATCTTCATCAACATCTTCACCAACACCATCTCCTCTCAAACCCTAGTTCATCTCTTGTATTCGATCTTGGTCCCAAAACCTTAGATTGGTACCTGTAGGTTGCTAGTAGTGTTGATTACTCCATGTAGTTGATGCTTGTTGGTTTATCCGGTGGAAGATTATATTTTAAGATCCTTAATGATAATTAATACCCCTCTAATCTTGATCATGAATATGCTTTGTGTCGGTGTACTAAAGTAGGGGTACCCTAGTATCCCGAACTTGTGCACGGGCAGTCGCAGCACCCCGCGGCAAGGCCCGCCAGGTGATCGCCAAGGCTCTCTATGGTTCTTTTGGAGCCATTCGAGAACAAAGTATTTTAGCCAAGGAGACAAGTCCCCGGCAAGAGGAGCTTGCCGGGAAGGCCGCTCGAGGCACAAGACCCCAGCAAGAGGAGCTTGCCGGGAAGGCCAACCAGAGCATCTCAAAGAACCTGCCGCGACGCGCCACGCGTCCCGGCAGGACTCGGCGAGCGGCAAGCTCCCGGACGCGGCAAGACAACGGCCGCGGCAAGGCACTTGCCGCGGCGGGCAACCACTCTGTACCCGCGCTCCAGCTCACCCACCTACGTGTCGCTCCGGGACCCTTCCTGGCGTATGTGGCGGTAGGCTGTGCAGCCAGGGGTACACTGTGGCATGCAGCGCTGACAAGATCGCCATCGTGGCGAGTGGTGGCGCCCCCGACGGTCCCTTGTCTGCATCGTCTGGGCGACGTAGATAGGCATTTAATGCCTTTGTCCCCTGCCGTCAGGGTTAGGTATGATACACTGTGTAGGTAGCTGTACCTACCACAGCATATTTCCATTTTTGCCCTTACCTACGTTGCCACCTGTTGGAGACCCCTTGAACATATAAAAGGAGGCCCATGCACAACGTAGGGGGGGATCGGACCCCGGAGAGCGATCTCTGAGAGGAAAACAAAAGAACGCTCGGTCTCGTTAGCTGCTTGAGTGTACTGTAGCACTCAGCGCTCCCGAACAAGAACTCAATACAATCCACAAAGCAGCAGTAGGAGTATTATCTCTCCGGAGAGCTCCGAAGCTGGGTAAAAAAACCCCGTGTGCCTTGCCTCGATCTGCTCTTCACGCGACCTCCGCCCCCCACCGAACCGAGAAGGGGCTCCGTCCCCATAGGTGCTCGGGGAGCCAGAAAACCCCGGCATCTGTTAGGCGCGCATGGATACAATTTGCTTGCTGATATCTGATCGTTGGCTTGTGCAGGAGCAGAGCAGCTCCACCAGGAGCGCCCGGAGGCCACCCCTGACGTGCCACCTGCTTCGACTACATCGCCGAGGGAGAGTTCCCCGGCAAGGGGGAATCCCCCGACGAGGGAGAGCTCCCCGACAAGGAAGAAGTCTCCGACGAGGGAGAGCTCCCCGGCAAGGGAGAAGTCTCCGGCAAGGGACAATACCGGCGACCCCCCGGCAGCGGAGATCCCAACTACCTAGCCTGGTACAGGTACACCTTGCTTATAAACTTCCCTTGGGTTCTTCTTTTTTGGGATATTTGCTTGACTTTTCTTCCTTTTCCGGTCGTCAGATCCATCCACTGTGGAGCCGATGGAGACCGAGGTTATTATTGATGACGCCACCGCCACCGAAGTGTCAGGACCCCGATCCTAAGCCACATCGATCCAGCGTGTAACACATCATATCACTTTGCGGCCTCACGCACGGTACTCCCACGGGTGCCACCTTACCTGGCCCGGGACCGTTTGCGCCTTTTGGCTCACGTATATGACAGTGTCGCTAGCATCCATATGACAGAGAACCCGGGCCGACATGGCTAGTCGTGAACCCAAAGCGGCGCTAGCCTATGAGGACAGGCATACATGAATCACATCGAACATGTCGGTCAATCAACGTATCTATTCGGGCTGTAGCACTGGGCTAACAGGACTCCGGTAACCCGGGCTGTAGCAGGCTAGGCAGGACTCCGAATATCAGCGCGTGACATTTCCCCGAAGGGACAGACATAGGAACGACGTGAAACACATGCCGGCCAGTCAAGTGTCCAAGCAGTAGTGCTGGGCTAGCAGGACTCCGGTGAACCGGGCTGTAGCGGACTACTATCGCTCAGAAGCACAAGACTTACATTTCCCCATATGAAAGGCTGCCAAGGATAAACAACTAGATAGTCGGATCCCACCCATACCAAGCATTTCAATCATACACACAATATGCCCGATATGAGTAAATACAACATGGCATCACAACAGTACTCTACGACTCAAGTACTTTATTTAGAAGGCTCCGAGGAGCCATACATATCATCCATACATATAGGGGTCACATGACCCAACACTCAAGTCATACAAACATACAAGCACATGCGGAAGCAAAGTAGTCTGAGTACAGACACTAGAAAGAAAGAAGGCTTGACGAAGCCTGTCTATCTACAACGACCCTTCACAAGTCTTGGATCACCACCTGGGTGATAAGTCACTCGTCAACGTCGAGGTCTACATAGAACCCATCAGAGGGGTTGGTGCAGTCGTCTGAAAAACATGATTAAAACAACATGAGTACGGAGGTACTCAGCAAGTCTTACAACAGGAACCTATTATACATGCACATTCTCAAGAAGGTAGTGGGGTTATTGCAGCAAGCCAGCTTTGACTCTTGGCTAAGCTATCCTACGATAGACACCACTTGTAAATCATTTGTCGCACACGAGTCCACTATCACCATCACAATACTCCACCGTGGATCCTCTCTCGCCATCCTACGAGAGGGCCATCCGCGGTACTCACACTTATCTTGAGATTTTTAGTAGTATCCATTTAACTTATCTATGAACCGTATAGGTGACCAAGTAGTCCTTTACCGCGGACGCGGCTATTCGAATAGATTTATACCCTGCAGGGGTGTACTTCTTCACACACGCTCTCACCACTTATCGCCGTTTACATGACATGTACTCGGCAACCTTCAAGCGGAAGCCCAGCGAGGGTGTCGGCCACGGCCTACCTAAACACTCAAGTCTCTAGTCCAGGTTTATCGCCTATTCGGGTTCCATCCGCAGGGAGTCCGGCCGAGGTTTCCACTAACGGCCCCGAACGATGTGAACAGGGTTCCCGAGACACCAAACGGGCGAGTCGGTACACCGTGCCACGTGCCTACCGCAACACAGCCCACCCCGATGGTCAGCGCCGCGTGCGGCCCCCAGCATGCTACAAACACCAGAAACTACTTTGCAACTCCTGGACAGAGACAAGTGTGATCAAGAAGCCGAGAGGGTCCATTGGTTTCGGGCCCAATGCGTGGTAGTAGCTGAGTCTTAAATCACACACACAGATCTCAGTTCTTAAGAACGGCCTCAATGAAACAACCCACCATGTACTCCTACATGGCCTTTCATCGATTCCTTTACCAAATCGTGTTCAACACTTCCACACTATTGACAACGATACAACCTTTCACTCCGGATCATCATCCCGATGAGCCAGACCTGACACAACTCTAAGCATAGCAAGCACAGCATGGTAGGAACACACACACATGTATTGGCTCAATCAACTCCTACACATGCTAGTGGGTTTCATCTAGTTACTGTGGCAAAGACAGGTCATGCAAAGGAAGTGGGTTCAACTACCGCGACACACAGCAGTTTGAAGCGCGTTGTCTTAATGCAGTAAACAAGGGCAGAAGCGAGAACATGGGTTTGTATCGGAATGATCAACGGGTTGCTTGCCTGATGGAGTGGTGGTGGGATACTGCCCTTCAACTGGATACTCGGAGATATCCTCGGAGGCAGAACCTACCACGAATGACACATTGCAACACAATCAATACATGACGATATGCAACAATATGATGCATGCAATGACATGGCAATATGAATGTGTCCTGGTCTTGTGCAAGTTAAACCAGAAGGAAATGACCCCATTTGAACCAAAGATTCAAATGGTAGTGCATTTATAAGATCATATTAGTGCAATATCTTATAATGCCTAAACAGTGGGTTTAACTTGTTTTAACATGCATGAAACCAGTTCCATTGGATAGATTGGATTTTTCTGATAGATTTTCATGTATAGAACTTTGCATTTGGAGTTATAGATAATTTTCTATGAATTTTTGAAGTTTGAACTATTTTCTGGATTTTCCTGTATAAAAATAAATCCAGTAATTAGTTATTGCGTCAGCATGAGGTCATGCTGACCTCAGCAGGTCAACAGACCCGGTCCAGGTCAAACCTGACGCGTGGGTCCCGCGTGTCAGGGTCATTAGCTTAAACAGAATAGATTATTTCTAATCCTGGATTAGTTAGCGGGCGGGGCCCACATGTCATAGACACAGGGGGTCAACGGGTCAACTCCGCCGGCGTTGAGCCGCCGGCGACGTCCAGACGCGGCGGAGGAAGTGTAGATTCGTGCTCCGGCGACCAAATCGACGGCGGAGCACGTCTACGTGATGCGGGAGCTGACCCGCAACTCTTGGTGGAGTTGGTTGGGGTCGGGGTGGCCGGAGGTGGCGCCGGCGACGAGTTTGGCGGCGCCGGGGCTCGGGTGAAGGTGAAACCGGGGCTGCGGGCACGGCGAGGTGCGTGCGGTAGTGCGTTGGCCTCCTGGGGTTGCGGTGAGGCCATTGGACAGGGTGGGGTGGTTATTGGTTAGCCGGAGACACGTCGGCGACGAGCTCCGCGGCGGTGCGTGCGGGTGAGCTTCATGCGCTCGCTGTGGTGCACGAGGAAGAGAAAGGAGAGGATGGGGAGGTGGCCAAGCTCATAGAGATCTCGTAGAGCCAAGCAGCGCGGTCGGAGACGAGCTGGTGCGGCGGCGACGGCGAAAGGGATCTCCGGCGGTGGCGGAGTCGGGCGAGGTCGGTGCAGCGGCTTCAGGGCAAGCGAGCGCTCGGGGCTCGGCCTGCTCGACGGAGTCGACGGCGGCGAAGCTCTTGGGCAAGGTCTCGTGGCGCGAGGAGGGCGGTGGCTATGGCTACGACGGCGGAGCGGCGACGGGTGCTGCAGCCATGGCGCTGGAGAGCGAGAGAGAGAGCCAGGGGGAGAAGTGAGGTGTCCACGGGGTCGAGGGCGCGACGTGGAGGACGTCCAGCGCGTCGGGCGGCGAAGCGGCGAGCAGGTGACGCCGTGGCGAGCTCGCGCTCGCCGGCGTCACCACCCTGCCTGCCTGGCGGGGATGAAGCAGCTGGCTGGCTCGGGCCAGCACAGCGCTGGGCCGCCAGGTGGGCCGGCTGGTGGGTTTGGCCAGGTAAGATCTTTCTGAATTTTATTTCCTTTTCTATTTCTTCTGCAACTTTGTGGGATTAATTAAATTACCTAGACCACTCTAAAAATCACCAAACTGCACCTGGCCCCTAGTTGGAATATTTCCAACATGAAACATTTCTGTTTGAGAATATTTGAACATTTAAAATATTTTTATAAATTTTAAATGCCCAAATTCAAATACTTATGTGTTAATTCAATAACCTTCTGTTGACCTAGAAAAATGTGCACTATTTTTGCCAGGGGGTTTAATCCAAGACAAAGAGGGTGAACATTTTAGAAGGGCATTTCAGGTTCATTGAAAAAGATTTTAGTAAACCCTAGTTGATTCAGAAGGGGTGCTGGGGGTTCCTGCCTTCCCCATTTCAAAATTAATAGAATTTAAACATGATGCACACTCTAATGCATGGCCTAGCTAGGGATGTGACAACTCACCCCCACTCAAAAGAATCTCGTCCCGAGATTTAGGTTCCTCCGGAAAGAAGGCGGGATATTCAAGTCGAAGACGATCCTCCCTTTCCCATGTAGCCTCTTGCTCAGAATGGTGTGACCATTGAACCTTGAGAAACTTGATATTGTGGCGTCGAGTGGTACGCTCGGCTTGATCAAGGATACGAACGGGGTATTCCCGATAGGTGAGGTTATCTTGGAGATCAAGCGTTTCGTGGTCCACTCCACGGATAGGATCCGCGAAGCAACGCCTGAGTTGAGAAACATGGAAGACATCATGAACTCTGGAGAGATGCGGAGGTAGTTCCAGTTGGTAGGCAACTTCCCCTCGTTTGGCAAGAATGCGAAAGGGTCCAATGTAGCGAGGAGCCAATTTGCCTTTGATACCGAATCGATGGGTCCCCTTTAAAGGTGTAACCCGAAGGTAAGCCATCTCGCCGACTTCATAAGCCATGGGCTTATGCTTGCGGTCATACTGACTCTTTTGTCGAGACTGGGCGGTTTTCAACTTCTCACGAATAATGCGAACCTGCTCTTCTGCATCCTGGATCATGTCTGGGCCAAAGAGTTGTCTCTCGCCGGTTTCTGACCAGTTAAGAGGCGTCCGACATTTTCGTCCATAAAGAACTTCGAAAGGAGCTTTACCCAAGCTAGCTTGATAACTGTTGTTATAAGCAAACTCGGCGAATGGAAGGCACTTCTCCCAATTCATACCGAAAGAGATGACAGAAGCTCGGAGCATATCCTCCAGAATTTGATTGACTCGTTCTACTTGACCACTTGACTGAGGATGGAAGGCGGTGCTAAAGGAGAGACGAGTCCCCATAGCATTTTGGAAACTTTCCCAAAATCGAGAGGTGAAAAGACTTCCACGGTCCGAATTAATTTCCAATGGAACACCATGAAGAGACACTATTCGAGAGATGTATAAGTCAGCTAGCTGGCTAGCGGTTATACTCTCGCGAACGGGTAAAAAGTGGGCTACTTTGGAGAGACGATCGACAACAACGAAGATAGCATTATTCCCTCTTTTGGTCCTGGGAAACCCGGTGATGAAATCCATACCGATTTTATCCCATTTCCATTCAGGAATATCCAAGGGCTGAAGGGTGCCAGCAGGCCGTTGATGCTCTGCTTTAACACGACGACAGACGTCGCAAGTTGCAATGTATTGAGCGATTTCTCTCTTCATCCTGGTCCACCAAAACCTCTGGCGTAGGTCTTGATACATCTTAGTATTACCGGGATGAATGGTGAGAGGGGATTCATGAGCTTCCTTAAGGATCAATCGCCTCAAGTTGCGTACCTTGGGAACCACTAGACGGTTTCCGAAGAACACAACACCTTGATCATCAATGGAGAAACAATCTGCAACTCCCTCTTAATGTTTCTCTTGATACGGGAAATTCCCGGATCCACCTTTTGTGCCTTGATGATCTGATCCGTAAAGTTAGGTTTCGCCACCAGGGTGGAAAGGAATCCTCGAGGAACAATGTGAAGGTTAAGCTTATGAAATTCCTTGTGGAGAAGTGGTTGACCTTGTTGTAACATCAGGTTGTTACAATAAGATTTACGACTTAGTGCATCAGCCATGACATTGGCTTTGCCTGGGGTGTAAGTTATTCCTAAGTCGTAATCCGAG
Source organism: Aegilops umbellulata (assembly GCA_032464435.1). Lineage (NCBI taxonomy): Eukaryota > Viridiplantae > Streptophyta > Magnoliopsida > Poales > Poaceae > Aegilops > Aegilops umbellulata. The sequence goes on along the minus strand of CP136058.1, from coordinate 148,230,704 downwards.
ATCAACTCGACCCAACGTCTTTGCCTGAGATTCAAATCCGGTTGGGTGAAGATATATTTCAAACTTTGGTGATCAGTGTAGATTTCGCAGCGATTACCCAGAAGGTAGTGTCGCCAGGTTTTGAGTGCATGGACTACTGCTGCAAGCTCTAGATCATGTGTGGGATAGTTATCCTCATGTGGACGCAACTGTCGAGATGCGTAGGCAATCACATGACGATCTTGCATGAGTATGCAACCTAGTCCTTGTCGCGAGGCGTCGCAATAGATAACAAAGTCCTTAGAGAAGTCTGGTGGTACCAGTACGGGAGCATACGTCAGGCGTCTTTTCAGTTCCTGAAAGCTGAACTCGCACTGTGGGGTCCACTCGAACTTTTTATCTTTCTTGAGGAGTTCAGTTAGAGGCTTAGCAACTTTGGAGAAATTCTCGACGAAGCGGCGGCAATAGCTCGCTAAACCAAGAAAACTCCGAACTTGTTTGACCGTTTCAGGTGAAGTCCAGTCAAGGACAGCTTGAACTCGCTCGGGATTGATAGCAATGCCCTTACCAGAGATTACATGGCCCAGATAGGTCACTTCTGGCAACCAGAATTCGCACTTGGAGAATTTGGCATAAAGGCGATGCTCTCGAAGTTTCATCAATACTAACCTTAGATGTTCGGCATGTTCTTCCTCATTCTTGGAGTAGATGAGTATATCATCGAGGTATACCACGACGAATTTATCCAAGTACTCCATGAAGATCGAGTTCATTAACCGAGAGAAGGTGGCTGGAGCATTGGTTAAACCAAAGGACATGACGGTGTACTCGTATTGGCCGTAACGAGTGACGAAAGCCGTTTTGGGAATGTCCCCGTTCTTGATTTTGATTTGATGGTAGCCCAACCTCAAATCCATTTTGGAAAAGACTGAGGATCCAGCGAGCTGGTCATACAGGTCGTTGATCCTGGGGAGCGGATACTTGTTCTTGATAGTGACCAAATTAACAGGTCGGTAATCTACAACCATCCAATCCGTTCCATCCTTCTTCTTGACGAAGAGGACGGGGCAAGCCCATGGAGATGAACTAGGACGGATGAAACCTTTTTGCAAGGACTCATCGAGTTGTTTCTTAAGTTCTGCTAGTTCTAGGGGTGCCATCTTATAAGGTCTCCTAGAGATTGGGACGGTTCCTGGAACAAGGTCTATCACGAACTCGACATCTCTGTCAGGTGGAACACCTGGCAGTTCCTCTGGAAAGACATCCGGGAAGTCACGAACTACCGGAATATCTTCGAGGTCTGGAAGGGGATTGGCATTTAGAGAGTAGAGCTGACGCTCCGATACTCGGGTCAAAACATTGACTGTCTTGCCCGATGGATGGGTAAGTTGAACAGTTCTAGTTGAGCAATCAATCTTGGCGTAGTGAGCTGACATCCAGTCCATACCCAAGATGATGTTTATGTCTGAAGACTTGAGAGCTATTAGTGACGCAAGGAAGACCAATCTGTCAACAAGAATTTCATTTCCATGGCTGATTCTAGAGGTTTGCCATCTAGAACCGGGAGTTTGAATTTCCATGGAGGTGGGCATGTCACTAAAGGTAGTATTGTGCAATCGAGCATAGCTCTCAGAAATAAATGAATGAGATGCTCCAGTATCAAAGAGAACAGTTGCCGGATGGCAATTAACAAGGAGCGTACCGAGAACGACGTTGGGGTCCTCTTGAGTTTCTTCAGCTGAAACGTAGTTGACATGGCCACGAGCAGTGGTGGCTGGCTTGGCGACAAGCACTTTTGCTGTTGACTTACCACGTCCAACAGACTTTCCGAACTGACTGGGGTTGTTCTGGGGACACTCACGGATGTAGTGGCCCGGCTCACCACACTTGAAGCAAGTTATCATATTGGGGCGTGGAGCAGTATTGGCAGTGGGGCCACCAAAAGTCTTGGGCGGCACATACTGCTGATTGGGGCGAGGCGCCTCAAAGGATGGCCTCGGAGTATACCTGGGTGGCATAGCAGAATTTGGGATCCAGACCCGGCGCTTCTGAGATCCAGAGCCGGATGAAGATCCATAGTCACGGGAGTGCTTGCGTGAAGCTTCAAAATCGCTCTGCCCCGTCTCGACACTGATGGCCTTATTGACTAGCTTCGGAAAAGAAATGCATTCATGCAGACGAAGGTCACGACGGAGCTCAGGGCTAAGTCCCTTGCGGAACCTTGCCTGCTTCTTGGCATCGGTGGACACCTCTTCGGGAGCATAGCGTGCAAGCTTTCCAAACTCGCGACTGTATGCATCCACAGTCAGCTTCCTCTGGGTGAAGTTACAAAACTCCTCCCTCTTGGGATCCATGAGACCTTCCGGAATATGATGCTCACGAAAAGCGGCACTGAAATCAGCCCAAGTAGTGAGTTGGCCGACCGGACGCATAGCTTCATAATTCTCCCACCAAAGGCTAGCAGGGCCTTCGACGTGATAGGCAGCAAAGGTGACTTTATCATCTTCAGCCACGTTGGCAGAACGTAGCTTGTGGGCGATGCTGCGGAGCCAGTCATCCGCATCGAGAGGTTCGATGGAATGATTGAACTTTGGCGGGTACAGCTTGACAAAGTCATTGATGGACACCGAATTGATCCTCTGCTGGCGTGCAGTGTTCTGCTCAATCCGCTCTAACAAGCGGTTGGTGTCGCGCCTGTTGCGCTCTGCCTCCAGCATCACTTCGGCCAGAGAAGGTGGTTGAGGCAGACTTTCCTCTCTAGGTGCACTAGCTTCTCCCTGCTCCGAAGCAGCAGGGTTGCTGCGGGTGTTGACCATCCTGGGAAAACAAAACAACGATTTAAACCAGGATGGCAAAATCTGGCCAAGGAAGTGCGGAATGTAATGGTAACAAGGAATGCAGAGATGATCATCCGTATGACATGGTAATATAGAAACTGCCATATATATACCAACGGTCATACACGTCATACATAGTTTAGTACAAGCTCAAGCTGAGGTACAGCTAGGACGACAAACGTTACATCTCATCGGAGGCATTCCAAGCTCCTATACATTATTTTTCTACACCTCCGGAATTGATACACACTAGGTTATATTCCACAATCACGCAGGACGGTGGACATACAACTATTACAATACTAGCGAGACTGCTACTAGCTCAGACAGCTCCGTAGAAGTCCTCATAGAAGTCACCACCCAGACCTGGAAGTGGAACATGGTCATCTGGGAACAGACGGTCACGCGGTGCTTGTGGACCATAGGGACTTGGGTGCGGCCTCGGTCCAACAGATGGCGGTAGAAGAGGCCCACGAGGAGGGGTGATGCCTCCCACCTCACGCCATTCCATGAAGTCTGGCAGACTAGCCCGCACAGGGTACAAGTCTCTCGTGTCCATGTATCCGGCTTGCACAGCAGGTGCAAACCTCGTCAAGGTGGCCCAATGATCAGCACGAGCATTAAAGAGCTCCATACGCAAGGCCCGGTTTTCACGGTCCTTATCTTCCAACATCTCAGTAGTGGTGCAAAGGAGTGAGTCCTCATGGGATGCATCACTGTACATGCCCTGAAGGTAACCATGCGCCCCAGGGAGGGATGCTGGCATGTAGCGAAATTCAGTGTTGCTCAACAAGGCAGTTCTAGCTCGCATAATGGTCATCATCGAGTAGGCTGCATCTTGAACGGACATCCCAATAGTGATCCCGAGTCCATAAGAACGGTGGAGTGGTTCCGTGGCTCCGGGATAAGATGGATATATCCTAACCGTGCACAGATATTGGCTCTGGTTGAAATCTCTAAACTGCTCTTCGACGGTGTATTCAGGGTACCATCGGTATCCTGCCTCAACCATCACTCGAACCAACATGGCGGTATGACCACATACACCGATGCAACGGGTCAGACGAACCACTTGGTTTTGGGGACGGGTAGCCATCTGAAAGCACAAAATAGTGCAAAGGCATTAGAATTTCTGGATGAAATTGGACAGCATAACGGCTGTAAATGCTCAGAAAAAGGAATTGAGACATCCACAACAGTTTGCGAAACCACTCAACAACAACATATCAAGGTTCTGGTTCAAATGGCAACATACTAAACTTTAGTAGAACTGAACTGGGTTGTATCCAACAATCCTATAAGTTACTACGGATTTAGTAACACGTGAACCTGATAGAGAGAAGAGAGCCTAGTCCTTAACCCACGTAGAATGAGAAGAGAATGACTCAGAATAGAGGGCATAAAGTAAAGGAGTAAAAGAGCCTTACGTTCCCTCCCACAATCAATTCCCCTACATATAACTAAAGCATTTCTAGACTCGACATCGACCAGTTTGGCTTAGCGAACCTACAGGCAGTCCGGCTCTGATGCCAACGCTGTCAGGACCCCGATCCTAAGCCACATCGATCCAGCGTGTAACACATCATATCACTTTGTGGCCTCACGCACGGTACTCCCACGGGTGCCACCTTACCTGGCCCGGGACCGTTTGCGCCTTTTGGCTCACGTATATGACAGTGTCGCTAGCATCCATATGACAGAGAACCCGGGCCGACATGGCTAGTCGTGAACCCAAAGCGGCGCTAGCCTATGAGGACAGGCATACATGAATCACATCGAACATGTCGGTCAATCAACGTATCTATTCGGGCTGTAGCACTGGGCTAACAGGACTCCGGTAACCCGGGCTGTAGCAGGCTAGGCAGGACTCCGAATATCAGCGCGTGACATTTCCCCGAAGGGACAGACATAGGAACGACGTGAAACACATGCCGGCCAGTCAAGTGTCCAAGCAGTAGTGCTGGGCTAGCAGGACTCCGGTGAACCGGGCTGTAGCGGACTACTATCGCTCAGAAGCACAAGACTTACATTTCCCCATATGAAAGGCTGCCAAGGATAAACAACTAGATAGTCGGATCCCACTCATACCAAGCATTTCAATCATACACACAATATGCCCGATATGAGTAAATACAACATGGCATCACAACAGTACTCTACGACTCAAGTACTTTATTTAGAAGGCTCCGAGGAGCCATACATATCATCCATACAGATAGGGGTCACATGACCCAACACTCAAGTCATACAAACATACAAGCACATGCGGAAGCAAAGTAGTCTGAGTACAGACACTAGAAAGAAAGAAGGCTTGACGAAGCCTGTCTATCTACAACGACCCTTCACAAGTCTTGGATCACCACCTGGGTGATAAGTCACTCGTCAACGTCGAGGTCTACATAGAACCCATCAGAGGGGTTGGTGCAGTCGTCTGAAAAACATGATTAAAACAACATGAGTACGGAGGTACTCAGCAAGTCTTACAACAGGAACCTATTATACATGCACATTCTCAAGAAGGTAGTGGGGTTATTGCAGCAAGCCAGCTTTGACTCTTGGCTAAGCTATCCTACGATAGACACCACTTGTAAATCATTTGTCGCACACGAGTCCACTATCACCATCACAATACTCCACCGTGGATCCTCTCTCGCCATCCTACGAGAGGGCCATCCGCGGTACTCACACTTATCTTGAGATTTTTAGTAGTATCCATTTAACTTATCTATGAACCGTATAGGTGACCAAGTAGTCCTTTACCGCGGACGCGGCTATTCGAATAGATTTATACCCTGCAGGGGTGTACTTCTTCACACACGCTCTCACCACTTATCGCCGTTTACACGACATGTACTCGGCAACCTTCAAGCGGAAGCCCAGCGAGGGTGTCGGCCACGGCCTACCTAAACACTCAAGTCTCTAGTCCAGGTTTATCGCCTATTCGGGTTCCATCCGCAGGGAGTCCGGCCGAGGTTTCCACTAACGGCCCCGAACGATGTGAACAGGGTTCCCGAGACACCAAACGGGCGAGTCGGTACACCGTGCCACGTGCCTACCGCAACACAGCCCACCCCGATGGTCAGCGCCGCGTGCGGCCCACAGCATGCTACAAACACCAGAAACTACTTTGCAACTCCTGGACAGAGACAAGTGTGATCAAGAAGCCGAGAGGGTCCATTGGTTTCGGGCCCAATGCGTGGTAGTAGCTGAGTCTTAAATCACACACACAGATCTCAGTTCTTAAGAACGGCCTCAATGAAACAACCCACCATGTACTCCTACATGGCCTTTCATCGATTCCTTTACCAAATCGTGTTCAACACTTCCACACTATTGACAACGATACAACCTTTCACTCCGGATCATCATCCCGATGAGCCAGACCTGACACAACTCTAAGCATAGCAAGCACAGCATGGTAGGAACACACACACATGTATTGGCTCAATCAACTCCTACACATGCTAGTGGGTTTCATCTAGTTACTGTGGCAAAGACAGGTCATGCAAAGGAAGTGGGTTCAACTACCGCGACACACAGCAGTTTGAAGCGCGTTGTCTTAATGCAGTAAACAAGGGCAGAAGCGAGAACATGGGTTTGTATCGGAATGATCAACGGGTTGCTTGCCTGATGGAGTGGTGGTGGGATACTGCCCTTCAACTGGATACTCGGAGATATCCTCGGAGGCAGAACCTACCACGAATGACACATTGCAACACAATCAATACATGACGATATGCAACAATATGATGCATGCAATGACATGGCAATATGAATGTGTCCTGGTCTTGTGCAAGTTAAACCAGAAGGAAATGACCCCATTTGAACCAAAGATTCAAATGGTAGTGCATTTATAAGATCATATTAGTGCAATATCTTATAATGCCTAAACAGTGGGTTTAACTTGTTTTAACATGCATGAAACCAGTTCCATTGGATAGATTGGATTTTTCTGATAGATTTTCATGTATAGAACTTTGCATTTGGAGTTATAGATAATTTTCTATGAATTTTTGAAGTTTGAACTATTTTCTGGATTTTCCTGTATAAAAATAAATCCAGTAATTAGTTATTGCGTCAGCATGAGGTCATGCTGACCTCAGCAGGTCAACAGACCCGGTCCAGGTCAAACCTGACGCGTGGGTCCCGCGTGTCAGGGTCATTAGCTTAAACAGAATAGATTATTTCTAATCCTGGATTAGTTAGCGGGCGGGGCCCACATGTCATAGACACAGGGGGTCAACGGGTCAACTCCGCCGGCGTTGAGCCGCCGGCGACGTCCAGACGCGGCGGAGGAAGTGTAGATTCGTGCTCCGGCGACCAAATCGACGGCGGAGCACGTCTACGTGATGCGGGAGCTGACCCGCAACTCTTGGTGGAGTTGGTTGGGGTCGGGGTGGCCGGAGGTGGCGCCGGCGACGAGTTTGGCGGCGCCGGGGCTCGGGTGAAGGTGAAACCGGGGCTGCGGGGCACGGCGAGGTGCGTGCGGTAGTGCGTTGGCCTCCTGGGGTTGCGGTGAGGCCATTGGACAGGGTGGGGTGGTTATTGGTTAGCCGGAGACACGTCGACGACGAGCTCCGCGGCGGTGCGTGCGGGTGAGCTTCATGCGCTCGCTGTGGTGCACGAGGAAGAGAAAGGAGAGGATGGGGAGGTGGCCAAGCTCACAGAGATCTCGTAGAGCCAAGCAGCGCGGTCGGAGACGAGCTGGTGCGGCGGCGACGGCGAAAGGGATCTCCGGCGGTGGCGGAGTCGGGCGAGGTCGGTGCAGCGGCTTCAGGGCAAGCGAGCGCTCGGGGCTCGGCCTGCTCGACGGAGTCGACGGCGGCGAAGCTCTTGGGCAAGGTCTCGTGGCGCGAGGAGGGCGGTGGCTATGGCTACGACGGCGGAGCGGCGACGGGTGCTGCAGCCATGGCGCTGGAGAGCGAGAGAGAGAGCCAGGGGGAGAAGTGAGGTGTCCACGGGGTCGAGGGCGCGACGTGGAGGACGTCCAGCACGTCGGGCGGCGAAGCGGCGAGCAGGTGACGCCGTGGCGAGCTCGCGCTCGCCGGCGTCACCACCCTGCCTGCCTGGCGGGGACGAAGCAGCTGGCTGGCTCGGGCCAGCACAGCGCTGGGCCGCCAGGTGGGCCGGCTGGTGGGTTTGGCCAGGTAAGATCTTTCTGAATTTTATTTCCTTTTCTATTTCTTCTGCAACTTTGTGGGATTAATTAAATTACCTAGACCACTCTAAAAATCACCAAACTGCACCTGGCCCCTAGTTGGAATATTTCCAACATGAAACATTTCTGTTTGAGAATATTTGAACATTTAAAATATTTTTATAAATTTTAAATGCCCAAATTCAAATACTTACGGCCCCGAACGATGTGAACAGGGTTCCCGAGACACCAAACGGGCGAGTCGGTACACCGTGCCACGTGCCTACCGCAACACAGCCCACCCCGATGGTCAGCGCCGCGTGCGGCCCCCAGCATGCTACAAACACCAGAAACTACTTTGCAACTCCTGGACAGAGACAAGTGTGATCAAGAAGCCGAGAGGGTCCATTGGTTTCGGGCCCAATGCGTGGTAGTAGCTGAGTCTTAAATCACACACACAGATCTCAGTTCTTAAGAACGGCCTCAATGAAACAACCCACCATGTACTCCTACATGGCCTTTCATCGATTCCTTTACCAAATCGTGTTCAACACTTCCACACTATTGACAACGATACAACCTTTCACTCCGGATCATCATCCCGATGAGCCAGACCTGACACAACTCTAAGCATAGCAAGCACAGCATGGTAGGAACACACACACATGTATTGGCTCAATCAACTCCTACACATGCTAGTGGGTTTCATCTAGTTACTGTGGCAAAGACAGGTCATGCAAAGGAAGTGGGTTCAACTACCGCGACACACAGCAGTTTGAAGCGCGTTGTCTTAATGCAGTAAACAAGGGCAGAAGCGAGAACATGGGTTTGTATCGGAATGATCAACGGGTTGCTTGCCTGATGGAGTGGTGGTGGGATACTGCCCTTCAACTGGATACTCGGAGATATCCTCGGAGGCAGAACCTACCACGAATGACACATTGCAACACAATCAATACATGACGATATGCAACAATATGATGCATGCAATGACATGGCAATATGAATGTGTCCTGGTCTTGTGCAAGTTAAACCAGAAGGAAATGACCCCATTTGAACCAAAGATTCAAATGGTAGTGCATTTATAAGATCATATTAGTGCAATATCTTATAATGCCTAAACAGTGGGTTTAACTTGTTTTAACATGCATTAAACCAGTTCCATTGGATAGATTGGATTTTTCTGATAGATTTTCATGTATAGAACTTTGCATTTGGAGTTATAGATAATTTTCTATGAATTTTTGAAGTTTGAACTATTTTCTGGATTTTCCTGTATAAAAATAAATCCAGTAATTAGTTATTGCGTCAGCATGAGGTCATGCTGACCTCGGCAGGTCAACAGACCCGGTCCAGGTCAAACCTGACGCGTGGGTCCCGCGTGTCAGGGTCATTAGCTTAAACAGAATAGATTATTTCTAATCCTGGATTAGTTAGCGGGCGGGGCCCACATGTCATAGACACAGGGGGTCAACGGGTCAACTCCGCCGGCGTTGAGCCGCCGGCGACGTCCAGACGCGGCGGAGGAAGTGTAGATTCATGCTCCGGCGACCAAATCGACGGCGGAGCACGTCTACGTGATGCGGGAGCTGACCCGCAACTCTTGGTGGAGTTGGTTGGGGTCGGGGTGGCCGGAGGTGGCGCCGGCGACGAGTTTGGCGGCGCCGGGGCTCGGGTGAAGGTGAAACCGGGGCTGCGGGGCACGGCGAGGTGCGTGCGGTAGTGCGTTGGCCTCCTGGGGTTGCGGTGAGGCCATTGGACAGGGTGGGGTGGTTATTGGTTAGCCGGAGACACGTCGGCGACGAGCTCCGCGGCGGTGCGTGCGGGTGAGCTTCATGCGCTCGCTGTGGTGCACGAGGAAGAGAAAGGAGAGGATGGGGAGGTGGCCAAGCTCACAGAGATCTCGTAGAGCCAAGCAGCGCGGTCGGAGACGAGCTGGTGCGGCGGCGACGGCGAAAGGGATCTCCGGCGGTGGCGGAGTCGGGCGAGGTCGGTGCAGCGGCTTCAGGGCAAGCGAGCGCTCGGGGCTCGGCCTGCTCGACGGAGTCGACGGCGGCGAAGCTCTTGGGCAAGGTCTCGTGGCGCGAGGAGGGCGGTGGCTATGGCTACGACGGCGGAGCGGCGACGGGTGCTGCAGCCATGGCGCTGGAGAGCGAGAGAGAGAGCCAGGGGGAGAAGTGAGGTGTCCACGGGGTCGAGGGCGCGACGTGGAGGACGTCCAGCACGTCGGGCGGCGAAGCGGCGAGCAGGTGACGCCGTGGCGAGCTCGCGCTCGCCGGCGTCACCACCCTGCCTGCCTGGCGGGGACGAAGCAGCTGGCTGGCTCGGGCCAGCACAGCGCTGGGCCGCCAGGTGGGCCGGCTGGTGGGTTTGGCCAGGTAAGATCTTTCTGAATTTTATTTCCTTTTCTATTTCTTCTGCAACTTTGTGGGATTAATTAAATTACCTAGACCACTCTAAAAATCACCAAACTGCACCTGGCCCCTAGTTGGAATATTTCCAACATGAAACATTTCTGTTTGAGAATATTTGAACATTTAAAATATTTTTATAAATTTTAAATGCCCAAATTCAAATACTTATGTGTTAATTCAATAACCTTCTGTTGACCTAGAAAAATGTGCACTATTTTTGCCAGGGGGTTTAATCCAAGACAAAGTGGGTGAACATTTTAGAAGGGCATTTCAGGTTCATTGAAAAAGATTTTAGTAAACCCTAGTTGATTCAGAAGGGGTGCTGGGGGTTCCTGCCTTCCCCATTTCAAAATTAATAGAATTTAAACATGATGCACACTCTAATGCATGGCCTAGCTAGGGATGTGACACGAAGAAACGGTCGGCGCTGAAGATACCGCCGGTGAAGAGGCCGCCAAGGCTGCCGCCGCAGCAGCTGACGAGGGGCCCGACGATCGTACTGACGACCCTGGGGCCGCAGGAGCGATAGGCGCTACACCGACCGCCGATCCTCCCGCCGCTGCCGCAGCGTCAGGCTCCGAAGAACCCCAGCCAGGCGTCTACTTGAAGGCTGGCGCTGGCATCTTCATCAACCTCCCCTGGGCGTCAATGTCCAGGGCGTCGGTCGAAGCAGAGAGCTTTGACGTGGAGGTGCTTGCCTCCGCTGGGCTGACGTTGGTTGACGCACCAAGCAGCAGCAGCGACTCGCGAAGGCGGGGGTGGACGTGGAGAAGCGCGCGGAGGAGCTCCGAGGCCTCAACCAGGCAGCTCTCCAGTCGCTGGCGGCGGAGCGGGTGCAGCTCGATGAGGCGCAGAAGGCTTTCATCCTTGAGAAGGCAGAGATTGCAGAGCAACAGCGGCTTGCCGCCGAGGAGTTGGCTGCACGGGACGGTGAGTTGGTGCAGCTGAAGGCCAGCCTGGACAGCCACGAAGAGGAGCTAGCTGTGCACGAGCAAGCACTCAGCGGAGCCCTCAAGGAAGCAAAGGACGCTGCCGCTGCCGCTGCCGCCGAGGCCGCCAAGAAGGAGCTGGAGGCAAAAGTGGCGCAGCTGGAGACTGATCTCAAGGCAAGCGGTGAAGCGCTTGCCGCGCTCAAGCATGAGCGCGAGAAGGACGCCTACACCTTTGGCGATCTGCAGGGTCGTCTCGCTGAGAAGGTCAAGGAGCTTTACGCCGCCAAGGACTCCAAGGTGGATCTTGAGTTGAAGCTGGCTGCTTTGACCAAGACGCTGGACGGCGCCAGGGAGCAGGAGGCGGCCTTGAAGAAGGAGATCAAGGCCGACAAGGATCTGCTGAAGAGCATCGCCACCACCCAGAACGATTTCAGGGGAACTATGGAGCAGTGGACGGAGGGCCTTGTGAATGATGCCGCAGACATCGACAAGGAGTTGGCGCTGCTGGGGGTGGAGGATCTCGGGTATTCCTCTGACGGGAGCCTCCCATCCAGCGCCAAGCTCACCTTGTTCTTCAAAGGCGTGGCGACGGCCCTCCAGCAACTCCGGGAGAGGATCCCAAAGCAGCTGGCCGACGAGTCGCGCGAGATCTGCGCGGGAGCTCTCAAAAAGGTGCTGATGAAGGTGGCCTTCCGCAACCCGGGCCTCCGCCTCACTAACATCCTCAGGTCCCTGCCGCCGGAAGCTGATCTGGAGGAGCTCGAGACCCTCGTCGCACCCATTGTGGAGGACGCACCATCGAGCTCCACCGGCAAATGTAAGAAGACGATGGCAGCTCCGCCAGCGACCAAGAAGGTGTCCGCCAAGGAGGGCGGCACTGGTGGTACCTTCACCATCAGTGCCACTCTCGACCCTAAATAGGAAAGCGCGCTCGTTGCTTTCCTGTGGGCGAATGTCGATGTGTTTGCATGGCAACCGTCTGACATCCCCGGCGTTCCCAGGAAAGTAATCGAGCACCACCTTGCCGTCTGTCCTCATGCGCGGCCCGTCAAGCAGAGAGTCAGGAAACAAGCAGTGGAGTGCCAAGAGTTCATCGCCGAAGAGATCAAGAAGTTGGAAGCAGCAGGCCTCGTTAGAGGAGTGCTCCATCCTACGTGGTTGGCCAATCCTGTAGTCGTGCGCAAGGCAAACGGGAAATGGAGACTTTGCATCGACTTCACCGATGTCAACAAAGCTTGTCCCAAAGACCCATTTCCCTTGCCGCGCATTGACCAGATTGTTGACTCCATAGCCGGATGTGACTTGCTTTCATTTCTTGACGCATACTCAGGATACCACCAGATCTTCATGGCAGAAGAGGATGAGGAGAAAACCGCGTTCATCACTCCATGTGGCACGTACTGTTTCGTACGAATGCCTTTCGGTTTGAAGAATGCTGGTTCAACATTCGCAAGGGTAGTCCGTACTGCTTTCGAGCCGCAAATACACAGAAATGTGGAAGCCTACATGGATGACATAGTGGTCAAGAGCAGGGACAAAGCAACTCTGATTCAAGACCTAGAAGAGACTTTTGCCAATCTACGCAAGATCAGCCTCAAGCTCAACCCCGAGAAGTGCGTGTTTGGAGTCCCGTCCGACAAGCTTCTCAGATTCTTCGTGTCTCAGAGAGGAATTGAAGCAAATCCCGACAAGATCAAGGCCATTGAGCAGATTGAAGCACCGAAGCGCGTCAAGGATATACGAAAACTTGTCGGCTGCGTGGCGGCTCTCAGCACATTTATCTCTAAGTCTGCTGAGCGCGCCCTGCCATTTTTCAAAATTCTGAAAAAGGCAGGTCCAATTAAATGGACTCCGGAAGCGGAGGCTGCGCTGCAGGACTTGAAGAGATACCTGTCCTCCACTCCAATACTTGTCGCACCTAAACCACAAGAGAAGTTGCTGCTATATCTGGCGGCAACCAATCAAGTGGTTAGTGCTGCGTTAGTAGCGGAGAGAGAGGCAGATGATGAGCCAGCGACCGCGGCAAGCACATCCAGCGACAAGCAGGGGGCTTCCCCGACGAGCTCTGGTCCCGACGAAGATGGATCTGCGCAGATGTGCGAAGAGATACAGAAGAAGAAAATGGTGCAGCGCCCAGTCTACTTTGTCAGTTCCCTTCTGCAGGGGACTAGGTCAAGGTACTCTGGTCTGCTCCTGCACAAGCCAACGGTCAGATATCAGCAAGCAAATTGTATCCATGTGCGCCTAACAGCTGGAAGTAAACCATATACTTATGCTGGGGGCTGCGTTGGGGGCTGCTCTGAGGAACAGCTGCCGGGTCCGACAAGTTTGGCTCAGGGGCACCCCCTGCTGCCACGGTGGGATCATCCTCGATGACAATCACCGGGACCTTGGCTCTCTTTGCCATTCTCTGGGCCAGCGTCCTAAAAAGGAATAAGTTCAGAGTAAAGCAAATGAGATACAAGACAAGACGACAAGTATTGAAGATATGCAAGTACAACAAGAATCTTACTCATCTTCTTCCTCGTCGGAGCTGAGCGCAGTGAAGTCAAAGCCTGGCCCACCTCCAGCGCGAGGAGGCGGAGGAGTAGGATCCCTTGGCCGCTTGGCGGGAGCTGGAGCGGCAGGCCGAGAGGACCCCGCCCCAGTTGCCGCTGCAGCAGGAGGTGTATCCGCGGCAACAGAACTCGCCGCGGTGGAGCGTGTCGTGCGGCGCGGCGGGGGTTGACTCGCCCGCCGCTCCGCTACGTCCCCGGCCTTGCGAAGACGCCTTCTTGATGGAGCCGGGGGCTCCGCTTGAGGAGCCGGGGGCTCTGCTCGTGGAGTCAGGGGCTCTGCTTGCGGCAAGCTGTCCGAAGATGAAGAGGAAGAGGAGCCGATCTCCAACGAGCCGCTCGTGTCCTCGGCGGGCCCGCTCGGCTCAACGTCGTGCTCGGCGGACCTCTTCTCGCCGGCAAGCTCCTCTCAGTCGGCAAGGGTTGCCGCCTCCGCTGCCTCTGCCTCCTCCACGGTGAACCCAAACTCGCCCGCAGCGGCAGCTGCCGCCGCCTCTTCCATCCTGGTAGCGATGCGCTTGAGCTCATCGTCGGTGGTGTCCCGGGCGAGGCCTTTTTTCTCGTCGGCGTCGACCGGCACTTCTATCAAGTTGTCAAAGAACGCCCGCACGACATCATCTGCAGGCTCTATCCAGGCTGGATCAAATCCATGCGAGTCGCACAGCGGCATTATCGCACGGATACGGTCGAGCGCGGAGTTGTTGCACAGCGGGACGACGCCCCTCGGCAACCAGAACACTTCGGGATGCTATGGGTCGTGCTTGAACAGCTCCTGGAGCATCGCGTTGAGCTCCAGGACAGTGAAGTTGAAGTTGAGGCCCGGCCGCAACCTCATGATATCCGCCGCATTCTGAAACTCCAGGCGGGTCTCCCCCTCTCCTGCAGGGTGGCGATGCGGCGGCGGAGGAAATCTACGCCAACCGCTCCTACGGTAAGCCCGGAAAGCCTGAGGCGTAGGATCCGGGTGACAGCGATCCTTAGTCTGCCATCTTCCGGAGCCAGGCTACTCCAATCACTATCGCGCACTACTAGGGTTTCGCGCAGAGCAGTAAACGACTGCGGGTTCTCCTCAACGATCAGACACCAGTCCGCCCTCCACTCCTCCCACTTGCTGTGGAGCTCTCCCTCCAGATAAGCATCCTTCTTGCCGGCTTTCGAGATCCAGGCGATTCCGCCGGATAAAGGTTCTCCTTTCTCAACCCGAGGCGAGAAGAAATGGCGGAAAAGAGCTACGTTTGGATGGATCCCGACAAAGTTTTCGCAGAGATGTGCGAAAACTGCCATGGTCAGGACATCATTGGGGGTGAAATCAAGAAGGTGGAGCCCGTAGGTGTTCATGACATCGCAAAAGAATTCTGAAAAGGGCGGGCAGAGCCCGCAATAGAAGAACAAGGCAAAGAAGGGATACCCAGTGGGATACTTATCCCAAGCAGTGGCTGGGAGTACCTTCGTGCGTGGATGCGCTAGCGTCCCCGTCGACCAGAAGAGGTAGAAGTCCTCCTTCAGCTCCACCGCCTCAAGCCTCGGAGGGAAGAGTGCCCGCTCCTTCCGCAGCGCCGCGAGCCGCTGCACCTCGGCCGACTTCGCCTTTTTGGCTTTCGGAGCCATGGCGGAAAGGGGGAGTGAGGACGGCGACGTTGGCGGTGCTGGTGGCGCTGGGGGCGGGGCGCTGCTCTCCTTCAGCTTTGGGAAGAAGGGGAGTGGCGGAGATTCTCGAGGAGGGAATAGCAACGGGCAGATGGGCGAACTGCCCTTGTTCCCCCTGCTTATAAGGAGGGAGGGGGCGGACGTTTCGCCTTTCTGAATAAAGAAACCACCCACGACCTCTCCCACGACGCCGCAATCGTCGTGTGCCGTTCGGGGAGGGCGTGGTGGATGCGGAGCAAAGTGCGACGTGACCCAAGCCGTGCGTGCCCGTGCCCTGTTTTGGGCCTGGCCCAACAGCGCTCGGCACCGTGTGTGGCCCAGGCCCGGGGGCTCCTGTCGGTGTACTAAAGTAGGGGTACCCTAGTATCCCGAACTTGTGCACGGGCAGTCGCAGCACCCCGCGGCAAGGCCCGCCAGGTGATCGCCAAGGCTCTCTATGGTTCTTTTGGAGCCATTCGAGAACAAAGTATTTTAGCCAAGGAGACAAGTCCCCGGCAAGAGGAGCTTGCCGGGAAGGCCGCTCGAGGCACAAGACCCCGGCAAGAGGAGCTTGCCGGGAAGGCCAACCAGAGCATCTCAAAGAACCTGCCGCGACGCGCCACGCGTCCCGGCAGGACTCGGCGAGCGGCAAGCTCCCGGACGCGGCAAGACAACGGCCGCGGCAAGGCACTTGCCGCGGCGGGCAACCACTCTGTACCCACGCTCCAGCTCACCCACCTACGTGTCGCTCCGGGACCCTTCCTGGCGTATGTGGCGGTAGGCTGTGCAGCCAGGGGTACACTGTGGCATGCAGCGCTGACAAGATCGCCATCGTGGCGAGTGGTGGCGCCCCCGACGGTCCCTTGTCTGCACCGTCTGGGCGACGTAGATAGGCATTTAATGCCTTTGTCCCCTGCCGTCAGGGTTAGGTATGATACACTGTGTAGGTAGCTGTACCTACCATAGCATATTTCCATTTTTGCCCTTAACTACGTTGCCACCTATTGGAGACCCCTTGAACATATAAAAGGAGGCCCATGCACAACGTAGGGGGGGGGGATCGGACCCCGGAGAGCGATCTGTGAGAGGAAAACAGAAGAACGCTCGGTCTCGTTAGCTGCTTGAGTGTACTGTAGCACTCAGCGCTCCCGAGCAAGAACTCAATACAATCCACAAAGCAGCAGTAGGAGTATTATCTCTCCGGAGAGCTCCGAAGCTGGGTAAAAAAACCTCGTGTGCCTCGCCTCGATCTGCTCTTCGCGCGACCTCCGCCCCCTGCCGAACCGAGAAGGGGCTCCGTCCCCATAGGTGCTCGGGGAGCCAGAAAACCCCGGCACTTTGTGAGTAGTTACGTTTGTTCCTGAGGACATGGGAGAAGTCTTGTTATAAGTAATCATGTGAATTTGGTATTCGTTTGATATTTTGACGAGATGTATGTTGTCTTTCCTCTAGTGGTGTTACGTGAACGTCGACTATATGACACTTCACCATTATTTGGGCATAGGGGAAGGCATTGGGAAGTAATAAGTAGATGGTGGGTTGCTAGAGTGACAGAAGCTTAAACCCTAGTTTATGTGTTGCTTCGTAAGGGGCTGATTTGGATCCATATGTTTCATTGTATGGTTAGGTTTACCTTAATTCTTCTTTCGTAGTTGCGGATGCTTGCGAGAGGGGTTAATCATAAGTGGGAGGCTTGTCCAAGGAAGGGTAGGACCCAAGCACCAGTCCATCCACATACCAAATTATCAAAGTAACGAACACGAATCATATGAGCATGATGAAAACTAGCTTGACAACAATTCCCATGTGTCCTCGGGAGAGCTTTGCATTATATAAGAGTTCGTACAGGCTTTTCCTTTGCTACAAAAATAATTGGGCCACCTTGATGCACCTTAGTTACTTTATTTACTTGTTACCCGTTATGAATTATCTTATCATAAAACTATCTGTTACCGATAATTTCAGTGCTTGCAGAGAATACCTTACTGGAAACCACTTGTCATTTCCTTCTGCTCCGCGTTGGGTTCGACACTCTTACTTATCAAAAGTACTACGATAGATCCCCTATACTTGTGGGTCATCAAGACTCTTTTCTATCGCCGTTGCTAGGGAGTGAAGCGCCTTTGGTAAGTGGAATTTGGTAAGGAAACATTTATATAGTGTGCTGAAATTTACTGTCACTTGTTACTATGGAAAATAATCCTTTCAGGGGCTTGTTTAGGGTATCTTCACCTCGATCGGAAAAGCAAAGATTTTCTCCTCAACCTACTGCACCTACTGAAAATATTTATTACGAAATTCCTTCAGGTATGATAGAGAAACTGCTAGCTAATCCTTATGCAGGAGATGGAACGTTACATCCTGATATGCACCTAATCTATGTGGATGAAGTTTGTGGATTATTTAAGCTTGCAGGTATGCCCGACGATGTTGTCAAGAAGAAGGTCTTCCCTTTATCTTTGAAGGGAAAGGCATTGACATGGTATATGCTATTGGATGATATTGAATCATGGAACTACAACCGATTGAAATTGGAATTTCATCAGAAGTTTTATCATATGCATCTGGTTAATCGAGATCGGAATTATATATATATATATATATATATATATATATATATATATATATATATATATATATATATATAAATAAATAAATTTTGGCCTCGTGAAGGAGAAAGTATCGCTCAAGCTTGGGGAGGCTTAATTCAATGTTATATTCATGCCCCAATCATGAGCACTCAGGACAAATTATTATTCAGAATTTTTATGCTCGGCTTTCTCATAATGATCGATCCATGCTCAATACATTTTGTACTGGTTCCTATATGTAGAAGGATATTGAATTCAAATGGGATTTATTGGAAAGAATTAAACACAACTCTGAAGATTAGGAACTCGACAAAGGTAAGGAGTCAGGTATAAACCTTAATTTTGACTATGTTAAATCTTTTATGGATACCAATGATTTCCGTGATTTTAGCACTAAATATGGACTTGACTCTGAGATAGTAGCTCTTTTTGTGAACCTTTTGCTACTCATGTTGATCTCCCTAAGCAGAAGTGGTTTAAATATCATCCTCCCATTGAATTTAAAGTAGTAGAACCTATTAAAGTTGAAGAAGAAACCATTACTTATAATGTAGATCCTATTGTTCCTACTGCTTATATTGAGAAACCACCTTTCCCTGTTAGAATAAAGGATCATGCTAAAGCTTCAACTGTGGTCAACAAAAGTAATATTACAACACCCAAATCCTCTGAACAAATTAAAGGTGAACCTAGTATTGCTATGGTTAAAGATCTCTTGGTCGATAATATTGATGGGCATGTTATTTACTTCTGTGATGAAGCTACTAGAATTGCTAAACCTGATATGAAAGATAAACATAGACCTGTAGTTGGCATGCCTGTTGTTTCTTTTAAAATAGGAGATCATTGTTATCATGGCTTATGGGATGTGGGTGCTAGTGTGAGTGCAATTCCTTATACCTTATATAAAGAAATTATGAATGAAATTGCACCTGCTGAGATAGAAGATATTTATGTTACTATTAAGCTTGCTAATAGAGATACTATATCATCAATTGGGATTGTTAGAGATGTTGAAGTCTTGTGTGGAAAATTAAATATCCTACTGATTTTCTTGTTCTTGGTTCCCCACAGGATAATTTTTGTCCAATTATATTTGGTAGACCCTTCTTGAATACTGTTAATGGTAAGATAGACTGCGAGAAATATATTGTTACTGTTGGTTTAGGGGATATGTCTCATGATTTTAATTTCTCTAAATTTCGTAGACAACCCCATGATAAAGAATTGCCTACTAAGGATGAAATTATTGGTCTTGCTTCTATTCCCGTGCCTCCTGCTGATCCTTTAGAACAATATTTGCTAGACCATGAAAATGATATGTTTATGAATGAAAGAAGGGAAATAGATGAAGTATTCTTTAATCAAGGACCTCTTTTGAAACACAATTTGCATGTTGAAATCCTTGGGGATCCTCCTCCACCTAAGGGTGATCCTGTGTTTGAGCTTAAACAATTACCTGATACTCTGAAATATGCTTATTGATACGTCTCCAACGTATCTACTTTTCCTAATGCTTTTCCTCTTGTTTTGGACTCTAATTTGCATGATTTGAATGAAACTAACCCCGAAGTGACGTTGTTTTCAGCAGAACTACCATGGTGTTGTTTTTGTGCAGATATAAAAGTTCTCGGAATGGAACGAAACTTTGCGAGGAATTTTTATATCAATTCTGGAGCCAAGATCCACCAGAGGGGGCACCTAGGTGGGCACAACCCACCAGGGCGCACCCCTCCTCCTGGGGCGCCCAGGTGGGTTGTCCCCACCTGGTGGCCCCGCAGACCCTGAAACCAACGCTATAAAATCCTATTTTTCCAGAAAAAAATCAGGGAGAAAGAATTATTGTGATACATGAGATGGAGCCGCAGTCACCTCCTGTTCTTCATCGGGAGG
Organism: Aegilops umbellulata; assembly: GCA_032464435.1. Lineage (NCBI taxonomy): Eukaryota > Viridiplantae > Streptophyta > Magnoliopsida > Poales > Poaceae > Aegilops > Aegilops umbellulata. Next base: position 148,210,740 of record CP136058.1, on the reverse strand, counting down.
CCAGATCTTGAGTCCGTTTGGGGCTTCGGAGAGGGGGATCTTCGTTCTTCATCATCACCAACCCTTCTGCATCGCCAATTCCATGATGCTCCCCACCGGGAGTGAGTAATTCCTTCATAGGCTCGCTGGTCGGTGAGGAGTTGGATGAGATTCATCATGTAATCGAGTTAATTTTGTTAGGGCTTGATCCCTAGTATCCACTATGTTCTAAGATTGATGTTGCTATGACTTTGCCATGCTTAATGCTTGTCACTTTGGGCTCGGTTTCCATGAATTCAGATCTGAAATATTTATGTTACCACCATTATTTCGATGTTCTAGATCCGATCTTGCAAGTTATAGTCACCTACTATGTGTTATGATCCGGCAACCCCGGAGTGAAAATAGTCGGGACCACTCCCGGTGATGACCATAGTCCGAGGAGTTCATGTATGCACTATGTGTTAATGCTTTATTTCGGTTCTCTATTAAAAGGAGGCCCTAATATCCCTTAGTTTCTAGTATGGACCCCGCTGCCACGGGAGGGTAGGACAAAAGATGTCATGCAAGTTCTTTCCATAAGCACGTATGACTATTTACGGAATACATGCCTACATTTTATTGATGAACTAGAGCTAGTGCCGTATTGCCCTAGGTTATAACTGTCTCATGATGAATATCATCCAACAAGTCACCGATCCAATGCCTACAAATTTATCTTATACTGTTGCACTTGCTACGAAACTACTGCTATCATTGTTACCGTTACTATTGTTGTTGTCACTACTATCAAAACTATCATATTACTTTGCCACTGATCACGTTGATGTAGATAATTAATCTCCAGGTGTGGTTGAATTGACAACTTCGCTGCTAATACCCTCAAATATTCTTTGGCCCCCTTATGTCGAATCTATAAATTTGGGTTGAATACTCTATCCTCGAAAACTGTTGCGATCCCCTATACTTGTTGGTTATCAAGACCTTTTTCTGGCGTCGTTGAAGGGGAGCATAGCTATATTTGTTGAGTCACTTGGGATTATTATCAATTTATCACTATGAAGAATCTGAAGGATGCTAAGACTAAGATTTATCCCTCTAAGACGAGGGGAGGTAAGGAACTGCCATCCTGTACTGCTTTAGATTCACCTTCTATTATAAGTAAACTTGCAACACCACCACATGCTATTAATCCTGATATGTCGCAAGTTATATTGATGACGCTACTTCTGCTATGAATGATGCTTATGATGATGTTAGTACCTTGCTTGATGATAATGATGTGCCACTTGGTGACTTTCTTGATAAACAAATTGCTAGAGTAATACAACATGATGTTGTTGAATATGATGATGAGCTTGAAACTGAAACTCCTGAAATACCTGCTAGAGCCAGCCTTCCTAGATACAAATTGCCTAAGGTACTGGAAGGTTATGTTATGAATGAGGAGGCAACTAGAGATATTCCTGCTTGTAAGGATAGAGATGATCTAGGAAAATTACTATGCAAGTATAAGGAAAAATCTCTGAATGCTAGAATGAAATATGATCCTAAGTTTGCTACTTCACCTATCTTTATTGATGATAAGAAATTATGAATTCTCTGTCGACCTAGAGTTAATTATTTTGGTTGAATCTGATCCTTTCCATGGTTATGAAACTGAAACTGTTATGGCACATCTTACTAAGTTGAATGACACAGCCACCCTTTTTACTCATGATGAGAAAACTCGCTATTACAATATTCTCAAATTATTTCCATTCTCATTAAAGGGTGATGCTAAATCTTGGTACAATACTCTTGCTCTTGGTTGTGTGCGTACTCCCCAGGATATGATTTATTACTTCTCTGAAAAATATTTCCCCGCTCATAAGAAACAGGCTGCTTTACAAGAAATATTTAAATTTGTGCAAGTTAAAGAAGAGAGTATCCCACAAGCTTGGGGGAGGCTTTGCCAGTTACTTAATGCTTTGCCTAATCATCCTCTTAAGAAAAATGAAATACTTTATATCTTCTATAATGGACTAACCGATGCTTCTAGGGATTTCCTAAATAGTTGTGCTGGTTGTGTTTTCAGGGAACGAACTGTTGGGCAAGCTGAAGAATTATTGAATAACATATTGAAAAATTATGATGATTGGACTCTTCCTGAACCACCGCCTAAACCCACTCCAAAGAACAGGGGTATATTATATCTCAGTCCTGAATATATGCAAGAGGCAAATAAATCTATGAAGGAAAAAGGTATTAAAGCTAAGGATGCTAAAAATTTACCTCCTATTGAAGAAATACACGGGCTTAATACACCACCACTGCCTAAGGTGGTAGAGTAAATTCTCTAATGAAGTTCCATGATAATGACAATCCTCACAATATGCACCCTAGCCAATGCCCTTATGAGTTTGAAAACTACGTTAGGAAATAAGATCACTTCAATGCAAATGTTATGAAACAATTGAGATATAATTCTGATATGATTGCTCGCTTGAGTGAATTTTTATTTAGAATCTCAAATGATGTTAGAGGTGTTGGAAAGCATGCTTCTATGGTTCAAACTCAGTTAGTACAAGTTGCTAAATCACAAAGAGAATTGCTTGATGAAATGGATAATAATATACATGACTTTGTTGTTAGAGTAGCAACTAGAGTAGGTAAAATGACTCAGGAACTACTTTATCCTGAGGGACACCCAAAAAGAATTGAACAAGACTCACAAATAAATAACACTAGTACACCTAGTCCTTCTAGAAAGAAAAACAAGAAGAAAAATGATAGGACTTTGCATGCCTCTAGTAAACCTGAAGTAGAAAAACCTCCTAATGATGATAATGAAGTTTCTATCTCTAATGCTGAAACTCGGTCTAGTAATGAACACTCACCTTCTGATAATGAAAATGATAATGATGAGGTTCATGAAAATACTCAAACAAATAATAAAGAACCAGACACTGATGTTGAGATAGAACAACCAGTTGAACTTGATAACCCACAACCTAAGAATAAAAGGTATGATAAAAGTGACTTTGTGGATAGAAAACACGGTAAAGAAAGAGAACCGTGGATTCAAAAACCTATGCCCTTTCCACCTAAGTCAACTAAAAAGAAAGATGATGAAGAATTTGAACGCTTTACTGAAATGTCGAGGCCAGTCTTTTTGCGCACTCGCTTGACTGATATCTTGAAAATGCCCCCTTATGCAAAGTATATGAAAGACATCATCACCAATAAATTAAAAATACCGGAAGCTGAAATCTTTACTATGCTTGCTAATTATACTTTTAAAGATGGAGTACCTAAAAAACTTGGAGATTCGGGAATACCAACTATACCTTGCTCCATCAAGAGAAATTATGTGAAAACTGCTTTTTGTGATTTATGAGTTGGTGTTAGTGTTATGCCTTTCTATTTATATAAAAGACTTGATTTGAATAAGCTCACACCTACTGCAATATCTTTGCAAATGGCCGATAAATCAACTGCCATACTGATGTCGGCTAGGACTACGTCGGTATTTCCCCAAAGAGGAAGGGATGATGCAGCACAGCGATGGTAGGTATTTCCCTCAGTGATGAAACCAAGGTTATTGAACCAGTAGGAGAACCAAGCAACACAATGTAAATAGCCCCTGCACACAAATAACAACCACTCGCAACCCGACGTGTTAAAGGGGTTGTCAATCCCTTTTGGGTAACGACGCCAGAAATTGGTGCGTGGACGGGAGAAAGTTGTAATAGATTGAATAAATAGATCACAAATAAAATAAAGTGCAGCAAAGTATTTTTCTATTTTTGGTTTAATAGATCTGAAAATAAATGCAAAGAAAAAGTAGATCGCAAAGGCAAATATATGAGAAAGAGACACGTGGGCCATAGGTTTCACTAGTGGCTTCTCTCGAGAAAAATAGCAAACGGTGGGTGAACAAATTACTGTTGCGCAATTGATAGAACTTCAAATAATCATGGCGATATCCAGGAAATGATCATTATATAGGCATCACGTCCAAGGTTAGTAGACCGACTCCTGCCTGCATCTACTACTATTGCTCCACACATCGACCGCTATCCATCATGCATCTAGTGTATTAAGTTCATGAAAAAACAGAGTAATGTAATAAGAATGATGACATGATGTAGACAAGATCTATCTATGTAGAGATAGACCCCATCATTTTATCCTTAGTAGCAACGATACATACGTGTCGGTTCCCTTTCTGTCACTGGGATCAAGCGCCGTAAGATCGAACCCACTACAAAGCACCTCTTCCCATTGCAAGATAAATAGATCAAGTGGGCCAAACAAAACCCAAATATCGGAGAAGAAATATGAGGCTATAAGAGATCATGCATAAAAGATATCAAAGAAACTCAAATACTTTCATGGATATAAAAAGATAGATCTGATCATAAACACAAAGTTCATCGATCCTAACAAACACACCGTACAAAGAGTTACATCATATGGATCTCCAAGAGACCATTGTATTGAGAATTCAGCGAGAGAGAGGAAGCCATCTAGCTACTAACTACGGACCCGAAGGTCTACAAAGAACTACTCACACATCATCGGAGAGGCACCAATGGAGGTGGTGAACCCCATCCGAGATGGTGTCTAGATTGGATTTGGTGGTTATGGACTCTGCGACGGCTGGATCAATATTTTGTCGACTCCCCTAGGGTTTTGGGAATATTGGGGTATTTATAGAGCAAAGAGGCGGTCCGGGGGGCACCCAAGGTGGGCACAACCCACCAGGGCGTGCCTGGGCCTCCTGGCGCACCCTGGTGGGTTGTGCTCTCCTCGAAGCACCCCCCAGGCACAGCCAGGGCCCATTAGGTGTCTTCTAGTCCAAAAAAATTCTCCGTGAAGTTTCGTTGCATTTGGACTCCGGTTGGTATTGATATCCTGTGATGTAAAAAACATGCAGAAAACGGGAACTGGCACTTGGCACTATGTCAATAGGTTAGTACCAAAAATGCTATAAAATGACTATAAAATTATTATAAAACATCCAAGATTGATAATATAACAGCATGGAACAATCAAAAATTATAGATACGTTGGAGACGTATCAGCATCCCCAAGCTTAACTCCTACTCGTCCTCGAGTAGGCAATTGATAAAAACAGAATTTTTGATGTGGAATGCTGCCTATCATGTCATATCATATTGTTTTCTTTATAGCATGGACATTTGGACTTTTATATTGTTCAAAGCAATAGTCTAGTTTTGACATGATAATTTAAATACTCAAGCATATCAACAAGCAATGATGTCTTTCAAAATATCAATGCTAAAATAAGTTATCCCTAGCCCATCATGCTCAACCATTGATCCATTCATGAAACACACTCGCATATTAACTACACCCAATACTCAAGTACGATCATATTGCCTTCTAGTTGGTTCTTTTATAAGAGAAGATGGAGACTCAAAATCAGAAATAAAAATTGCATAAAGTAAAAGAAAGGCCCTTCGTAGAGGGAAGTAGGGATTTGTAGAGGTGCCAGAGCTCAAAGCGAAAAATTTAGAGATAAAAACATTTTGGGAGGTGTATCCTTCCCACCAACGAAAATGACTTAGAGTTCCCAACACTTTCTATGCTAAATATATCATAGGCGGTTCCCAAACAGAAAATAAAGTTTATCCCTTTTTCAACCATACTTTCACTTTCCATGGCTAGTCGTATCCACGGTTGCCTTCCATAGCAACACTTTCCAAGGAATTTATTATTTGACAACATAAAGTAAATTCATTTTTCTTTTCGGGACTGGGCATCCCTAATACCTTTGCCTTACTCTCGTGCAATGACAAGTGAATAGACACTTGAGGGAGTCCTGGATTAGGGGGTGTTCGGATAGCCGAACTATATCTTCAGCCGGACTCCAGGACTATGAAGATACAAGATTGAAGACTTCGTCCCATGTCCGGAAGGTTCTTTCCTTGGCGTGGAAGGCAAGCTAGGCGTGCGGATATTCAAGATCTCCTACCAATGTAACCGACTCTGTGTAACCCTAACCTTATCCGGTGCCTATATAAACCGGAGGGTTGTAGTCCGTAGGACGAACACATCATAACCATCATCATACCCATAGGCTAGCTTCTAGGGTTTAGCCTCCTTGATCTCGTGGTAGATCTACTCTTGTACTACCCATATCATCAATATTAATCTAGAAGGAGTAGGGTTTTACCTCCATCGAGAGGGCCCTAACCTGGGTAAAATAAAGTGTCCCTTGTCTCCTGTTACCATCCGACCTTGACGCACAGATCGGGACCCCCTACCCGAGATCCGCCGGTTTTGACACCGACATTGGTGCTTTCATTGAGAGTTCCTCTGTGTCGTCGCCTTTAGGCCCGATGGCTCCTTTGATCATCAACAACGATGAGGTACAGGGTGAGACTTTTCTCCCTGGACAGATCTTCGTCTTCGGTGGCTTCGCCTGCGGGACAACTCGCTTGGTCATCTGGAGCAGATCGAGAGCAATGCCCCTGGCCATCAAGTCAGGTTTGGAAGCCTAAACTACACGGCAGATATTCGCGGAGACTTGATCTTCGACGGATTCGAGGCACAGCCAAGCGCGCCGCACTATCTCGAGGGGCATGATATAGCTCTGCCTCCGAACAGTGTCCTAGAGGCCGCATACGCTCCGGCCCTGATCCTTGATTCGGAGCCCGCTGCGTTCTTTGAGGATGAACGGTTGGACGTCACCTCGGGGGCTGCGATCTTAAAAGCCATTGAGCCAAACGCAAGCCCCGCACTCCGCATGGCACATGGCTCCAAGGAGCCGGACTCTTCTTCGAACTCCGAACCTCCCGCGCCCCTGCCAATCGAATCAGATTGGGCACCGGTAATGGAGTTCACCGCCGCAGACATCTTTCAGTATTCGCCTTTCGGTGATATTCTGAAATCTCTCAAGTCTCTCTCTTTTTTAGGAGAGCCCAGGCCGAACTGTGGCCTGCGAGGTTGGGATTTGGACGACGAAGAAATTCAAAGCCCACCCACCACCCACTTAATAGCCACTATTGACGATATATCTGACATGCTCGACTTCGGCTCCGAAGACTTCGACGGTATGGACGACGAAGGAGGAGACGAGCAAGAACCAGCACCTGTAGGGCACTGGACCGCCACCTCGTCATACGACATATACATGGTGGATGCTCCAAAAGATGGAGATGGCGATGGAACAGCGGAGGATGGCACTTCGAAAAAGCCTCCAACACGCCGACGTCAGCGGCGCCGCTCCAAATCCCGCCACAGCAGAAATGGTGATTCCGGCACGGGAGATAATACTACCCCGGACAGCGCCGAAGAACACCAAAACCAGCAGGATTCGGCACAGGAAGATGGAGAAGACCGCCCTCATGAGAGAGCGGCAGAGCGAGAGGTCGAGGACGATAACTACATGCCTCCCTCCGAAGACGAGGCAAGCCTCAGCGACGATGAATTCATCGTACCATCAGACCCCGCCGAACAAAAGCGCTTTCAACGCAGACTTTTAGCCACGACGAACAGCCTAAAGAAAAAGCAGCAACAGCTTAGAGCTGATCAAGATTTGCTAGCTGACAGATGGACTGAAGTCCTTGCGGCTGAAGAGCACAAGCTCGGACGCCCCTCCAAAAACTATCCTAAGCGCAGGCCGCTACCCCAATCAGAAGAGGAAGCCCAAGACATGGTAGATCGGCCACCTCGCGGCCGCGACAGAGAAGCCTGTCGAACATCCAAACAAGCCATGCCCCGCAGCCGCTTTACCAAGGCACGGGAACACGAACCAGACCTGCGAGACGTCCTGGAGGACAAAGCAAGGCAAACAAGATCGATCTATGGATCGCGCGGACGCCCGACGGCACGTGATAGTTCTCACTCCGGACACAATAAATCCGGTCGGGCCGAACACAACAGGCACAGCTCCTCCAAACTGCGTCGAGACATAGCCCAGTACAGGGGCGCCGCACACCCACTATGCTTCATAGACGAAGTAATGAATCATAGAATCCCAGAGGGTTTTAAACCCGTCAACATCGAGTCGTACGATGGTACAACCGATCTGGCAGTATGGATTGAGGATTATCTCCTCCACATCCATATGGCACGTGGCGATGATTGGCACGCCATCAAATATTTACCCCTTAAGCTTAAGGGACCAGCCCGACACTGGCTTAACAGCCTTCCCGCAGATTCGATCGGCTCTTGGGAGGACCTGGAGGCCGCATTCCTCGACAACTTCCAGGGGACCTACGTACGGCCACCGGACGCCGATGACCTAAGCCACATAATCCAGCAGCCAGAAGAATCGGCCAGGCAATTCTGGACACGGTTCCTAACAAAGAAAAATCAGATAGTCGATTGTCCGGATGCAGAGGCCTTAGCAGCCTTCAAGCATAACATCCATGACGAGTGGCTTGCCCGGCACCTGGGACAGGAAAAGCCGAAATCCATGGCAGCCCTCACGACACTCATGACCCGCTTTTGCGCGGGCGAAGATAGCTGGCTAGCTCGCAGCAACAACTTATCGAAGAAGCAAGGTAATTCAGATACCAAGGACAAAAGTGGCAGGTCGCGATGGAATAAACAGAAGCACCGCGTTAGCAGCGACAGCAATGAAGATACGGCAGTAAACGCCGGATTCAGAGGCCATAAATCCGGTCAGCGGAAACAGCCATTCAAAAAGAATACCGAGGGCCCGTCCAGTTTGGACCGAATACTCGACCGCTCGTGCCAGATTCACGGCACCCCCGAAAGGCCAGCCAATCACACCAACAGGGATTGTTGGGTGTTCAAGCAGGCAGGCAAGTTAAGAGCCGAACACAAAAACAAGGGGCTAGACAGCGATGACGAAGAGGAACCCAGGCCGCCGAACAACAACGGACAGAAGGGGTTTCCCCCACAAGTGCGGATGGTGAACATGATATACGCGACTCATATTCCCAAGCGGGAGAGGAAGCGTGCGCTACGAGACGTATACGCGATGGAGCCAGTCGCCCCAAAGTTCAACCCATGGTCCTCTTTCCCGATCACCTTCGATCGAAGGGACCACCCCACTAGCATCCGTCACGGCAGTTTCGCCGCATTGGTTCTTGACCCAATCGTTGACGGATTTCACCTTACAAGAGTCCTCATGGACGGCGGCAGTAGCCTGAACCTGCTCTACCAGGATACAGTGCGGAAAATGGGCATAGATCCATCAAGGATCAAGCCCACAAGGACGACCTTTAAAGGCATCATCCCAGGTGTAGAGGCCAATTGCATAGGCTCCATAACACTTGATGTGGTCTTCGGATCTCCGGACAACTTCCGAAGCGAAGAGTTAATCTTCGACATAGTTCCGTTCCGCAGTGGCTATCATGCTCTGCTTGGACGAACCGCATTCGCTAAATTCAATGCGGTGCCGCACTACGCATATCTCAAGCTCAAGATGCCAGGCCCTTGAGGTGTAATCACGGTCAGCGGAAACACCGAACGCTCCATCCATACGGAGGAACACACGGCGGCCCTCGCAGTAGAGGTACAAAGCAGCCTGTTAAGGCAGCTCTCGAGTCCGGCCGCTACAAAGCAGGACAAAGCAAAACACGCCAGGAGTAACCCGCAGCAAGACCGACTGGCGCATTTAGAGCACGCGTAGCAATACGGCCCCAACCCCAGCCATCGCTACATAGCGGAGCTAGTATCTCGAGTACACAATTACGCCCTTACAATTCCATGGGCATAGGGGAAGGGGCAGATAAAACGGCATGCCAACAATACGGCGTCAAACGTACTAGGGGCTGTCGGGTTCTTCTTTTCTTTCAGGACTCCATACTCTGGATACAGTGTTCGGCCTCGCTGCTGCATAGACGATACAGGACCCAAGAAAGCAGACAAAACAACGCCGCATCATGGAACTCTCAGGTGGTCTCTATTTCGAGCAATATATCTGTTTCTAAATTCCGCGGCCTGCGCCTGGTCAGGACATGTTAAATAGTCTAATTTTTTTCGCACTACTTGTATCGTTCGGCTTGAATAAACAGCCTCCTCATATATAATGCATAGCTTTTCGTCTATTTTTTGCATTATCTTCTTTTAATATACATGTGTTTACTCAAATAACATGATCGCACCCGTACACCATGGTACGGCAAACCACGCCAGGGGCTTTATTACCCTTCTATCTGGTGTGAGAAGTCCGTCCACTTTCACAAGTGCGGCACCCCGAACTTATAGCATTATATGCATCGGCTCCGAGTCATGATTTTGGTCATATCTTGGGTTTGCCCGGCTCCTATGTTTTGGTGCCTTACGTTCCGCTCTATCGGCTAAGGTAGCACTAGGAGAACCACTGCGATTGTGCCCCAGATCATGTGGGTGAGCACCTCAGTGGAGAAAGCTAAAACAGACTGTCATGATAAGGCGCGAGACCGGTCGCTGTTCGAGAGGTTTTTCGAGTCCCTAAAGGCTTATGCCGCTTCGAGCGGAGAGCTGGTTAAGTCCGGCTAAAGGCGTGGATAGTGCCCCGAATTCGGCCTTCCGAACTAGGGGCTTCGCCGAAATTTAAAATTATAACGTTCTATGGCTAAGTGAGAGTGTTCAAGCATTATAGTCCGATTGCCTAGTTCGCTGTGCTGAGCGCCTCCCTCGAAGGACCCAACTATGGGAACAAGAGCCCTCAGGTTTATCCCGAACACCCCAGCACTAGTTGCATGGGGGCAAAAGCCGACGACTCGCCATCTCTCAGTTATTGATAAACGGCCGCACAAAAAATAATATTTTAAATTCAGAAAGCATTGCTTAAGCGCATATGAACAAGTTTTCAGCGCACGGGATACAAACGAGCGAGTTCATTGAAATATTACATCTTTGGCACACTCATCCGCGACAAGGCGAGCTCCAGCGAGAACTTCCTTGTAGTAGTTCTCGGGCTTGCGATGCTCCTTCCCCTGCGGCAGCCCGTCCTTCACTAGCTTCTCTCCGTCCAGCTTGCCCCAGTGTACCCTTACACGGGCAAGGGCCCTCCGGGAACCTTCTATGCAGACGGAGCGCTTGATGACCTCAAGCCGTGGACAGGCCTCCACCGGCCGCCGCACCAGCCCGAAGTAGCTCCCAGGCAGGGCCTCTCCAGGCCACAGCCGAACTAGTAAGCCCTTCATGGCCTGTTCGGCCGCCTTGTGGAGCTCGGCCAGCTGCTTCAGCTGATCGCTTAAGGGCAAAGGGTGTCCGGCCTCAGAATACAGAGACCAGAATACACTCTCCGTCGAGCTGTCCTCTTCAGCTCGGTAGAATGCGGCGGCGTCGGATGCGCTGCAGGGAAGATCGAAGAACGCCCCTGGAGAACTCCGGATTCGGGTAAGTAATAGGTATTTCACCTTTATATTCCTACTTTGCATTAAGAATGCCTTACCCGCTGCTATCTTTTTCACATTCTCCAACTCTTGGAGGGCCTTTTGGGCTTCGGCCTTGGCACTCTTGGTGGCCTCAATAGCCGACGCGAGCTCGGATGCTTGCGATTTTGCCTCAAGCTCCAAACCCTCATGTTTCTTCATGAGAGCTTGCAGCTCTTGCTGCACCTCGCCGACTTGGACCCCAAGCTTTTCTCGCTCGGCACGCTCCTCGGCCGCTTTATTCTCGGCCTCAGCCAGCGCCTGCTTCAGGGTTGCCACCTCGGTTGTGGCCCCTACAATAAGCAGTACAATCCTGTTATTTCTTTTTGCAATTAAGCCTCTCTATAGGCACCCCTTTTCTTTTTTTCTTTCTTTTTTCTTCTAAGGGGTATTTCTTACCTTCCTTTTCCATGAGCTGCCTTTTGGCAAGGCCGAGCTCCTGCTCGGACCGCTTGAGGTCCTTTTTCAGGACTTCCACCTGCGCAGTCAGTGCGGCGGTGGACAGCAGGGAAGCCTGCATACGCATATTAGACTTTTTATTAGACTCCTGCGAAAATTGTTGGATCCTCTATTCGGCTTTTCTTTCCGAACACCGAACAGAGCATCAGGGGCTACTGTCTATGCGGTAATGAATTTAGCATATTTTTTGCTTACCTGGAAGCCTGTTAGAAGGCTAGCGCAAGCTTCATTCAGTCCGCTCTTGGCGGACTGAACCCTTTGGACCACTGCACTCATAACAGTACGGTGCTCCTCGTCGATGGTGGCGCCTTCAAGCGCCTCCAACAGACTATCCGGCGCCTCTGGTTGGACAGAGGTCGCCGGCTCAGACGGCTTACTCCTCTTGGAAGGAGTTCGCCCACCGCAAGCCAGGACGGTTGAGTCCGGCGCGGTGTCCGGCACAAAGCCGGACTGGGAGCCCTAGGGGGTTTCATCCCCTTTACTCCTGGGGTCCTGAGGATTGCCTTGCGGCTCCTCCAGGACCACCTCCTCCTGCCCTGTTCGGCGGGACGCCGCTTCGGCGTTGTCCACCCCGCTGGGGGAGACTGCGGGCGGGACAGAGTTCATGTCTGATGAATCCAGGGAGCCACTCGATGAATCATCGAGTGCGGCTCGGGGCGGGCTGCGCAAATAGCATTCAACATTAGAGTAAGCTGCGCACTTGAAGATACTATGAGTCATTCTGGTATGTGAGTACTTACGATGTTGCCGGACGCTTGGTTCTGTCCGGCCACTCCTTTCCGCCCTCTTCGGAGTTGGGGGAGTAGTCCGGTGGAGGGGTCTTCCTTTTCCTCAACCCCTCGGCCTCCCTTGTTGGGGCGGCCTTCTTCTTTTTCGCTCCCCTCGATGGAGGGGGGGAGCTTCCTTGTTCCTCCTCCTCGTTTTCACGAGAGGAGGGCGTCGCAGACTCGCCAGATGACGAGCTCGACACCACCACATTGCGGGCACTCTTTCGAGTCCCGGTGGTCTTCTTCTTATTGACCTTCTTCTCCGGCACCACATAGGGCGCCGGAGCCAGCGGCTTCTCTAAGAGAGCTGGGGTGGGTCTTCGCGCAGAGGAGCCGGACAGTTGATTGGTCCGGCTATCTTTAGCCACGCCTGTCAAGGGCAAAGGGAGTTTTTAGATCCCACATAGAGTTAATCTATGAAGAAAAGCTTAACGAACCTGTGAAAGGTATAAATAGCCTACCTCGCCAGTGTTGCGCTGCGAGCTGTATCCGCGGTCCTCGGAAGCGGATGTGGGGCACTCGGCGCCTTTGGTTAGCACCTTTCAGACGTCTTCATACGTCGTGTCGAAGAGCCTATTGAGGGTTTGGTGTTGCGCCGGGTCGAATTCCCACAAAGTGAACTCCCGTTCTTGGCACGGGAGGATCCGGCAAACGAACATGACCTGGATGATGTTAACATGCCGGATGGGCTTGTTCATCAGGGACCGGATGCAAGTTTGCAGTCCGGTCACTTCTTCTTCGTTGCCCCACGATAGGCCCGTCTCTTTCCAGGACATGAGCCGCGTGGGGGGTCCGGATCGGAACTCAGGGGCCGCGACCCATTTCGAGTCGCGTGGCTCGGTGATGTAAAACCACCCTGCCTGCCACCCCTTTAAGGAATCCACAAAGGAGCCATCGAACCAGAGTGCTTTGGCCATTTTGCCGGCCATAGCACCTCCGCACTCCGCCTGGGTGCCAGACACCACCTTGGGCTTGACGTTGAAGGTCTGGAGCCAGAGGCCGAAGTGGGGGCGGATGTGGAGAAAGGCCTCACACACGATGATAAACGCTGAGATATTGAGGATAAAGTTCGGGGCCAGATCATGGAAGTCCAGGCCGTAGTAGAACATGAGCCCCCGGACAAAAGGGTGAAGTGGAAAACCCAGTCCGCGGAGGAAATGGGGGAGAAAAACTACCCTCTCATGGGGCCTTGGGGTGGGAAGAAGCTGCCCCGCCGCGGGAAGCCGGTGCGGGATGTCCTTGGACAGATATCCGGCCTTCCTAAGCTTTTTGATTTGACCCTCCGTAACGGAGGAAGCCATCCACTTGCCACCCGCTCCGGACATCGCTGGAGCAGGTTGAGGAAGAAAGAGCGAACTTGGGCGTTGGAGCTTGAGTGCGCAGGAGATGGATGGGCAAAGGAGGAAGAAGGCGTAGGTGAAAGAGGTGGATCTTTATCCCCTTATATAGGCTGATGCCGTTATGCGTCCCCACCTACCTAATAAAACTCGCTTGCCGCTCACACGCCGTGGTAAATGGCGCGGTTGGGTTACCCACGTCCGCATTAATGAGAATCTCGTTAAAAGGGGCACACGATCTCTGCTTCGACAAGACATGCCAAGGGAACCGCCTCGTTGAACATGCTGCGGTGGAACAACAAAAAATAATCCATACAGAAGGCTTGGTCGCAGTGTTATGACGCACTGCGGAATACGTCAGCAGATTTGATTTGTGTTTGTATTATTCTCTATATGGCAATACGTGGAAACTTGCTTTGCAGAGACGGACACTATTTTTTGGTGTTTATTGTCTTCTTGAAGAATTTGGAGGAGGAACCCGCCTTGCAATGCCGAAGACAATTTGCGCGCGGGACTCGTCCTCATTGAAGCCTGGTTCAGGGGCTACTGAGGGAGTCCTGGATTAGGGGGTGCTCGGATAGCCGAACTATATCTTCAGCCGGACTCCAGGACTATGAAGATACAAGATTGAAGACTTCGTCCCGTGTCCGGAAGGTTCTTTCCTTGGCGTGGAAGGCAAGCTAGGCGTGCGGATATTCAAGATCTCCTACCAATGTAACCGACTCTGTGTAACCCTAACCTTATCCGGTGCCTATATAAACCGGAGGGTTGTAGTCCGTAGGACGAACACATCATAACCATCATCATACCCATAGGCTAGCTTCTAGGGTTTAGCCTCCTTGATCTCGTGGTAGATCTACTCTTGTACTACCCATATCATCAATATTAATCTAGCAGGAGTAGGGTTTTACCTCCATCGAGAGGGCCCGAACCTGGGTAAAATAAAGTGTCCCTTATCTCCTGTTACCATCCGACCTTGACGCACAGATCGGGAACCCCTACCCGAGATCCGCCGGTTTTGACACCGACAACACTCATCGTGAGACTAACACATCTAGCATGGAAAATATTAGCCACCCCTCACCGCTCTGCGAGCAGAACGAACACACAAAAGAGAAGTTTATTTTGAAAATTAGAGATGGCACATACAAATTTGCTTAGAACGGCGACACCCCGCGGCAGCACAGTGCGTCGCAGCCGCGGCAGGTCGGCCAGGCGAGAACCGATGGCGCCAAGACCGGTGGGGGTGCGACCACCGTGCATTCCCCGCCCCAAAGGCCAAGATCGCCGACTCGCCAGAACCATCACGACAACGACTCCACCGCGTCGTCAAATCCGTGAACTCGTCGCGATCAACGCCAAGTTCTTCACGAATGAAAGCAAGAGGACGCCCGTACTCGTATCGAGCGTCGAAGAGAAGCGCGGCGCCAATCAGACCAGCGCGCTGAGCCTTTTGTCGACATGCATGCGCCGGGGGAACCAGGCGACCTGCCGTACGCGGTAGGCTGCCCTGCGTTCACCCGTGAGCTGCGGCAAGTCCAGTGGCCCAGCACGAAGAATTTCAAGCCAGACGTACCAGAGAAGTACGACGGCAAGTCGCATCCGTCAGAGTTCCTCAGCATCTACACCATTGCGGTGCAGGCTGCTGGAGGGCGAGACGACAAGATCCTTGCCAACTACTTCCCACTGGTACTCAAATCCAACGTCAGATCCTGGCTCATGCACTTGCCGGACAACTCCATAACCTCCTGGACAGACTTGTGCCATCAGTTTGTTGGCGCCTTTACAGGCGGCCACAAACCCCATGGCCAAGCGAGCGACCTTCATCTGCTCGTCCAGAAAGAAGGGGAACCGTTGCGCAAGTTCATCCAGAGATTCAGCCGCGTACACTACAACATCCCAGACGTCCACCCTGCCGCGGTCATCAGCGCGTTCCATCAGAACGTGCGTAACCGCAGGATGCGGGAGGAGATGGCGATGTGCAAGATCAAAGACGTCAGCGAGCTATATGCCCTGGCCGACAAGTGTGCATGTGCTGAGGAAGGAAGGAAACTCCCCGGAGAGAATACTGGAGCAGGAGAATCTGACAGTGAGGATACCACCCCGGCAAGGAAGAACCGGCGGCGGAGCAACAGGAAGAAGAAGAGCCAAGAAGTACTGGTTGTTGAGCAGTCCGGCGATGAAGGCGCCGCCAAGAAGGCCCAGGCTGGTAGCTCCGGCAAGGAGGTTGCCGGATGCACCAACTGCCAGGTTGTGGCGGTCGCCGACAAGCGGGACGGCACCAACAAACAGTACTGCAAGATCCACCGCACCAAGGGCCATGATCTCCAGAGCTGCAAGCAGGTCGAGCGGCTCGTCGACCTGCAAAAGGCCGAGTACGAGCGGCGCAACAAGGAGAAAGCCCGGGGAGGTGGCGGAGGATCCGGCACGAAGCGCCCCGGCCAGGGAGGACGCCGCAACAAGGACAAGCAGCGACAAGCAGACAGACCTCCCCGCGGCCGCGACAAGGATGAAGACGACGACGAAGACGAAGACATGGATGATGTAGAGACCAGTGAGCAGGAGTTTTAGAAAGCCACGGAGGTCTTGTGCGTAGACGGCGGTGCTTCTCTGCATACTTCTCACCGCCAGCTCAAGCAGTGGGCGCGGGAAGTCAATGCAGCGGAACCACCCGTCGAGTCACGCAAGCCTCTGAAATGGTCCAGCACGCCTATCATCTTCGATATTGAGGACCACCCTGACCGCACAACTGCGATCGGGTGCTTGCCGATGTTGGCCTCACCAACAGTCCGCAACCTCAAGGTCACTAAGATGCTAGTCGACGGCGGGGCCGGCTTGAACCTGATCTCCTCCGCTGTGCTCTAGAAACTCCAAGTCCTCGACAGCGAGCTCGAAGAGACCGGCACGTTCCAAGGGATCAACCCGGGAAGGAGCAAGCCGAAGGGGAAGATAACGTTGCCAGTGACATTTGGCAGCGAGCTGAACTTCAGGACAGAGAGGATCACTTTTGACGTTGCCGATTTTCCATTGCCCTACAATGGAATTCTCGGCCGTCCAGCGCTCGCCAACTTCATGGCGGCCTCTCACTACGCATACAACATGCTCAAGATGTCAGGCCCGATAAGCGTCATCTCTGTCCCCGGCGACAAGAAGGATGCCCTTATCTATGCCGACAAGATCTACCGGGAAGCAGCAGCCGTAACGGATCACAAGCCACTTGCCGATGAAGCTCCCGGAGGGAAGAAGAAGACCAAGCCCGGCAAGTGCTCTGGTGCCCACTCCGGCAAGCGCACCTCTTCGGAGTGCTGCACTACCGTCGAGGACGCGCCATCGAGCTCCACCGGCAAGAGTAAGAAGTCAATGGCAGCCCCGCCAACGACCAAGAAGGTGTCCGCCAAGTAGGACGGCACTGGTGGAACCTTCACCATCAGTGCCACTCTCGACCCCAAATAGGAAAGCGCGCTCGTTGCTTTCCTGCGGGCGAATGTCGATGTGTTTGCCTGGCAACCATTTGACATCCCCGGCGTTCCCAGGAAAGAGATTGAGCACCACCTCGCCGTCTATCCTCATGCGCGGCCCGTCAAGCAGAAAGTCAGGAAGCAAGTGGTGGAGCGCCAAGAGTTCATCGCAGAAGAGATCAAGAAGTTGGAAGCGGCAGGCCTTGTCAGAGGTGTGCTCCATCCAACGTGGTTGGCCAATCCTGTTGTCGTGCGCAAAGCAAATGGGAAATGGAGGCTTTGCATCGACTTTACTGATGTTAACAAAGCTTGTCCCAAAGATCCCTTTCCCTTGCCGCGCATTGACCAGATTGTTGACTCCACGGCCGGATGTGACCTGCTTTCATTTCTTGACGCATATTCAGGATACCATCAGATCTTCATGGCTGAAGAAGATGAGGAAAAGACCACATTCATCCCTCCATGTGGCACGTACTGTTTTGTACGGATGCCTTTCGGTTTGAAGAATGCTGGTTCGACGTTTGCGAGGGTTGTCCATACCGCTTTTGAGCCGCAAATCCACAGAAATGTGGAAGCCTACATGGATGACATAGTGGTCAAAAGCAGGAACAGGGCAACTCTGATTCAAGATTTAGAAGAGACCTTTACGAACCTACGCAAGATCAGCCTCAAGCTCAACCCCGAGAAGTGCGTGTTTGGAGTCCCTTCCGGCAAGCTTCTCGGGTTCTTCGTGTCTCAGCGAGGAATCGAAGCCAATCCAGACAAAATCAAGGCCATCGAGCAGATTGAAGCACCAACACGCGTCAAGGATGTACGAAGGCTTGCCGGCTGCGTCGCGGCTCTCAGCAGGTTTATTTCCAAGTCTGCAGAACGCGCCCTGCCATTTTTCAAAGTTTTGAAAAAGGCGGGTCCAGTAAAATGGACTCCGGAAGCGGAGGCTGCGCTGCAGGACTTGAAGAAATACCTGTCCTCCGCTCCAATACTTGTCGCGCCTAAACCACAAGAGAAGTTGCTGCTGTACCTGGCAGCAACCAATCAAGTTGTTAGTGCTGCGTTAGTAGCGGAGAGGGAGGCAGATGATGAGCTAGCAACCGCGGCAAGCGCGTCCAGCGACAAGCAGGAGGCTTCACCGACAAGCTTTGGCCCCGACAAGGATGAATCTGCGCAGGAGCGAGTGGAGGTGCAGAAGAAGAGAATGGTGCAGCGCCTAGTTTACTTTGTCAGCTCCCTTCCGCAGGGGCTAGGTCAAGGTACTCTGGTGTGCAGAAATTGCTTTTCGGCCTTCTCATGGCCTCGAGAAAGCTGCGCCATTACTTCCAAGCACATGAGATTACAGTTGTCACCCGCTTTCCGCTGAAGAGGATACTGCAGAATCCAGAAGCAACAGGCAGGATTGTCGAGTGGGCACTGGAACTATCAAGCTTCGGTCTCAAATTCGAGAGCACTTCAACTATTCAAAGCAGAGCATTGGCAGAGTTCATAGCAGAGTGGACACCGACACCATACGAAGAGATCCCAGAGACGAGCATCCCCGTCAAAGAAGCAAGCAAAGAGTGGCTGATGTATTTTGATGGTGCCTTCTCGCTGCAAGGCGCCGGTGCTGGCGCGTTGCTTATCGCGCCCACCGGAGAGCATCTCAAATACATAGTCCAGATGCACTTCCCCAAGGAGCAAGCAACCAACAATACTGCAGAGTATGAAGGTTTGCTTGCCGGTCTCAGGATCGCGGCAGAAGTTGGGATCAAGAAGCTCATTGTCAGGGGTGACTCGCAGCTTGTTGTCCGCCAAGTGAACAAAGATTACCAGAGTCCGTTGATGGAAGCGTACGTTGATGAAGTGAGGAAGCTAGAAGAGCACTTTGACGGCCTGCAAATGGAACACATTCCAAGAGCTGAGAACGACATTGCTGATGGCCTGTCAAAGTGCGCAGCACTTAAGTTACCTGTGGAGCCAGGAACCTTTGTGCTCAAGCTGACTCAGCCATCCGTAGCACCATCAACCGGACAGAGCAAGAAGAGGAAGTTGGTCTCCAGCGACTATCTTCCGGCAGAGCTCCCCGGAGCCGCCGCCAAGGAGGTCCCCAAGATCGACGCCAAAAGCGCTGAGGAGCAGTCTGCTCCAGCAAACCCCAGGGTTTGTTCCGTAGAAGCAGGCGCTCCCGACAAGTTTTGCTCCGGCAAGCTTGCCGGGGAACATCAAGCTCCGGCTGAGCCCCAGATCCTCGCCGTAGAAGCGAACGTTCCCGCAGCAGCAGATGTGCCTTCAGTCCTTGTTGTCGAGCCACAGGCTCCAGCATGGGCGCAGCTGACTGTCCGTTTCCTCCAGAACGGAGAACTTCCCGAAGAACAAGAAGAAGCGGAAAGAGTAGCCCGGCGCTCAAGTATGTACCAGTTCGTCGACAACACACTGTACAGAAGAGGGCGTAACGGTGTGAAATTGAAGTGCATTCCCCGGGAAGACGGACAAAAGCTGTTGGCAGAGATACATGGAGGCATATGTGGTCACCACATTGGCGCAAGAGCACTTGCCGGCAAAGCATTCCGGCAAGGTTTCTTCTGGCCGACAGCCCTCCAGGATGCAACTGCACAAGTAACCAAGTGTGAAGCGTGCCAGTTCCATTCCAAGCAGATACACCAGCCAGCTCAAGCTCTCTAGACGATCCCTTTATCCTGGCCATTTTCGGTCTGGGGGCTCGACATCCTCGGCCCCTTCCCCCGAGCTGTCGGGGGCTTTGAGTACTTGTACGTCGCAATCGACAAGTTCACAAAGTGGCCGGAAGTGGAACCAGTGAGGAAGGTGACACACAGTCAGCAGTCAAGTTCTTCAGGTCGATTGTTTGCCGCTTCGGGATCCCCAATAGGATCATCACCGACAACGGTACGCAATTCACGAGCCGCGCCTTCATGCAATACGTCCAAGATCTCGGCGCCAAGGTCTGCTTCGCTTCTGTTGCTCATATCAGGAGCAACGGTCAAGCGGAGAGGGCCAATGCCGAAGTGCTGCGTGGGCTCAAGACCAGAACTTTCGACAGGCTGCACAAGTGCGGAAGAGACTGGATCGAGGAGCTGCCGGTGGCTCTTTGGTCGATCAGAACGACGCCAAATCGAGCCACTGGCCAGACACCATTTGCTCTAGTCTATGGAGCAGAAGCAGTTACCCCCACGGAACTCGTATACGGGTCACCTCGAGTGCTCGCTTATGATGAGCTTGAGCAAGAGCGGCTGCGTGAAGATGATGCACTGCTCCTTGAGGAAGATCGACTTCAGGCTGCTGTGCGAGCCGCTCGCTACCAGCAAGCTTTGCGTCGCTACCATAGCCGCAAAGTTAAAGCCAGAAGCTTCGAGGAAGGCGACCTTGTTCTTCGGCGCGCTCCGTCCGCCAAGAATCACAACAAGTTGACGCCGAAGTGGGAAGGCCCTTACCGGGTGAGACGAGTCACGAGGCCCGGTGCTGTCCGCCTTGAGACCGAAGATGGCACTCCGGTGAGCAACTCCTGGAATATTGAGCATCTTCATAAGTTTTACCCGTAAGGCGCGGTTGTCGGACCCCGTCCGGCAACCACCCTTTTGTACAAGTCTTGCCGCTGTTGCATGTAATCCTTTGTACAAAGCCATGCGCAGACCCTGAGCAGCAGTAAATGAAGCGCTGCCGCCCTAAGTTTTAGCATGCATGCTGAGTCGAGTCTCGTCCTTGGTTAGGGTTGATAGTGCCTAACAGCTGCTAACCCCTAGCTTAGAGGTCGGGTCTGCGTCCTTTTTTCCTGTTCTTTCGTTTCCCTTGGTTCGCAGGGTTTTGCATATCCTAGTCAGACCGCTTAAGGACGAAGAAGAGAAGAAGGGCGGACCAACATCTGGTCCCCGGCAAACCAGTGTTGCCGGGGGCTGCAAGTACAAAGATTCGCCCGCGGCAAGCCAAAGTTGCCGGGGGCTGCAATCCCAGATAAGTTTTTCATCCCTTGTCATGCATTCTCTTATGGACTGAGGAATGCGAAAACCTTGTTTCCTCCTAAAAAGCTACTGTGCTCCCTTAACTCTGGGCCCCAGAGCGCGTTCTTGGGGCCAGTTTTGGTAGTAGCCGCGGTGGCAAAGGGACGGAATGAGGAGCCCGAACCCGCCTCATCCCTACCTCTGCCAAAGGCGTGAGAAAGGTCGAGTGGCGCGGGAAGACGGCAGGGCCTGTTGCCGGGCAAAGAAGTGTCTATCTTAACGATATAAAGGACTCACTCCTTGGCGTGGGTTTTACCCGCGGGACAAATGGCCCGGCAAACATCCCCTTTTCATTAAAAAAACATTCCGCTCAGGTACAGTTCAGAGAGAATGAAAAACATGAGAGATGGGATTACAAGCTTTAAATGCAACTAAAGCCCGAGGGCTTACAACTTAAAAAGAGATAAGGTGCCCGTAATCCCTTTCTTGTCTCTCTCCTCAGGAGGTAGGACAAGGAGGCGAGAAGGGCAAAAGGGGCGCCTAGGCGAGCTACGGGTGGCAGAAGACACCAAGAGAACACCCCGGGGGCCGTCTGAAAGCTGGACGGTGACGGCGGCGCCGGAAGCAGGGCTCGACGAGGCGGCAGGACGTCAGCACGCTGTCGAGGGCGCCGTGCCCCCGTACTCCGAGTTGACGGCCTTGCCGCCCGCCCTCTTCCTCTTCGGCAGCCTCCCTACGCCAGCCGCCAAGGAGACGACCCCGAGAAGCTCAAGGAGCCGGCGACACGGATGATGGGGTCGCCGGAGCCACACGGAGCCGCGACCGGCGCCTAGTCGTACCCGTCGTCCCGACGACCGCTACCCTCGTCGTCGCTGTCGCTCCCCTCCTCGTCGCTCTCGCTCGAGGAGGAGCCTTCGCCGTCGGAGGAGCTATCCACGCAGCACCGGGCCCGGGTCCCGTAGCACCCGAAGACCTTGACGGAGAGGAGATCTCCCTCCATCAACTTAAAATGGAGGGTGAACCCCTCCATCAAGCTGTGGATACGGGCGAACGTCTTCCACCCTCGAGCAAGATACATCACGCCGAGGGCTGGGGACTCAACGTGGACCCGCGTGCCGCTGATCCCGCAGCCCCTCATGCGCAGTCTTAGCATCTCGGGTTGTTCCATCTCCATCACGCTTGCGAAGGGAGCCGGGAGACGGAGGCGACGACGAGGCGCCCGGCTCAGCCTGACGAAGAACTCGCAAGGGTTGTCCCCGATGTGGACTGCCGTGAGAAGAGGAGCCGCTGGCAGAGGCGAGGCCAGCGCGTCGCCCCGTCCGCCTCGTCCCCGAGCGCCTCGGCCTCGTCCACGACCTCGCCCCCTCCCCCTTCCCCTTACGGCTGGCTCCGCCATCGCGGGTGCAAGGGGAGGAGGGGCGTGTTGCCTAGCGGCGACCCTCGCCGCCACCGATGAAGGACCAGGGTTCCCTTTCTCCATGTCGAATGGAGAGAGGGGATCAGAAGCTGAAGGGAAGAAAAGATGAAGGAGTGTGGATTTCCGTCGCCCCCTCTTGCTCTTTATAAAGGAGCAGGGTGGGGGCTCGGCCGCCCCGCTCAGCCAATCAAGACGCAGGAAGAGCAGGCGACTGGGACCGGCCTGCTGCCTCAACCCGCGACGGCCCGGTTTCCTGCCTCCACCGTCCGCAACACCAGGTGCATGGAAGCCGCGTGGCTGGCGTGCAGGACCAAGGCGACGGATGAGGCGACCTCCCCCCGCCCCGTGATCGTGGGGAGCGGACGCCTCGGAAACCGTGCCTCGGCCCCGTCCAGCAAACGAGCCACGCCTCCACGCCTCCCTCCACTTATGGAGATGGCACGAACCGTCCCCCTTTATTGCGACGTGACACATGCCTGCGGGGCCCAGCCCCGCGCACGCCGCCCACGTCACGCACACCTCTCCCCACGATGCCGCGTTCGACGCTTGCCGTTCGGGGAGGACGTGGCGGATGCAGAAGAAGATGCAGCGTGACCCAGGCCGCACGTGTCCGTGCACTGTTTTGGGCCTGGCCCAACAGCGCTCGGCACCGTGTATGGCCCAGGCCCGGGGGCTCCTGTCAGTGTACTAAAGTAGGGGTACCTTAGTACCCCGAACTTGTGCACAGGCAGTCGTAGCACCCCGCGGCAAGGCTTGCCAGGTGATCGCCAAAACTCTCCATGGTCCCTTTTTGGGCCATCCAAGAACAAAGTATTTGAGCCAAGGCCCCGGTAGGAGGAGCTTGCCAGGAAGGCCACCCGAAGAGAGAAAGGCCCCGGCAAGAGGAGCTTGCCGGGACGGCCGCTCGAAGCACAAGGCCCCGGCAAGAGGAGCTTGCCGGGAAGGCTGACCAGGGCACGACAAGAGACTTGCTGCGACGTGCCACGCGTCCCGGCAAGGACCGGTGAGCAACAAGCTCCCGGGCGCAACAAGGCACCAACCGCGGCAAGGCACTTGCCGCGGCAAGTCACCACCCCGCGCCTGCGTTCCAGCTCATCCACCCACGCGTCACTCTAGGGCCATTCCAGGCGTACGTGGCGAGAGGCTGCGTAGCCAGGGGCATGCGCTGGCGAAGCAACGCTGACAGGATAGCCGCCGTGGCAAACGGTGGCGCCCCTGACGGCCCCTTTTCTGCACTGTTTGGGCGACCTAGACGGGCATTTAATGCCCTTGTCCCCTGCCGTCAGAGTTAGGTATGATAGCACTGTGCAAACAGCTGTACCCAACACAGCGTTTCCCAGTTTTACCCCCGCCTACGTTGCCACCTGTGGGTAACCCCTTGCGCATATAAAAGGAGGCCCCATGCGCAACGTAGAGAAAGGAAGGGAGGAAGGAGGAGGCCACTCACGCTTGGTCTGATTAGTTGCCTGAGTGTACTGTAGCACCCAGCGCTCCCGAACAAGAACACAATACAAACCACAAAGCAGTAGTAGGGATTTACGCATCCGTGCGGCCCGAAGCTGGGTAAACCCCTTGTGTGCATCATCTCGATCCTCTCTTCGCGCGACCTCCGCCCCCCGCCGAACCAGAAAGGGGCTTGGTCCCCTTAGGTGTTCGTGGAGGCAGATTTCCCCCGACAGTTGGTTGAAAACCTGGGTGTTGTTTAAGCTTATTTATGCAAACAAGAGCAAAAGAGTTCGTAAAAGTTTTTCTTTTTCACTATTAGTTTATCAACTGAATTGCTTGAGGACAAGCAAAGGTTTAAGCTTGGGGGAGTTGATACGTCTCCAACGCATCTACTTTTCCTAATGTCTTTCCTCTTGTCTTGGACTCTAATTTGCATGATTTGAATGAAACTAACCCCAAAGTGACGTTGTTTTCAGTAGAACTACCATGGTGTTGTTTTTGTGCAGAAATAGAAGTTCTCGGAATGGAACGAAACTTTGTGAGGAATTTTTATATCAATAAAGAGAATTTCTAGAGCCAAGATCCACCAGAGGGGGGGCACCTGGGTGGGCACAACCCACCAGGGCGCGCCCCCTTCCTGGCGCGCCCAGGTGGGTTGTCCCCACCTGGTGGCCCCGTAGACCCTGAAACTGACGCTATAAAATCCTATTTTTCCAGCAAAAATCAGGGAGAAAGAATTATCATGATCCACGAGACGGAGCCACTATCACCTCTTGTTCTTCATCGGGAGGCCAGATCTGGAATCTGTTTGGGGCTTCGGAGGGGGATCTTTGTTCTTCATCATCACCAACCCTTCTCCATCGCCAATTCCATGATGCTCCCCACCGGGAGTGAGTAATTCCTTCATAGGCTCACTCGTCGATGAGGAGTTGGATGACATTCATCATGTAACACTGCAAAAAAAATACACTTTCGTGATGATACGTGTTTGTCACAATAGGTCACGTTTTCTGTCATGCATGTACATCCATGACAATTTTATCATAGAATCAAGATAGTCATACATGTGCTGTCGCAGAAGTGTTCCATGACATTACCAAAATTATCATCATGGAAGTGTCCACTTCCATGACGATAAATCACGCGTCATAGAAGTGCTTTCGTCAAGGGTGACTGACACGTGGCATCGACCGTAACGGGTCGCTGTTAGGCTATCGGGTCCGATTTTGGATCCGATAACCTGTTAACAGCCTGGACCAATGGGGATTTTCCACGTGTAAAATTCTCATTGGCTGGAGGAAACACGTGTTGGCTCACCGTTGGGACAGATGTCATCCACTCATTGGACAGGAGGCACCTATGATACGTCAACACGTGGCATGGCCCAACAGAGGCCCATTCTGGTGAAAAGGCCGGCCCAGCTAAAGGCCCACCATGTTTTTTCAGACACTAGTGGGCTGGCCCGTTAACTGCCTGCCATGTTTTGGGTCAAATTGAGGCCCATACCAGATCAGGCCCGTTCATAGCCTGCCATGTTTTGGGCCAAATTACGGCCCATATCGGATCTGGCCCGTTAACAGGCCATTGTTCTTTTGGGCCCATTCTAAGACAGGTTTGTATTTCAGCCTGTTAAATGCTCATTACCAGTTCGGCCCAATAATAGTTTCGGCCTGTTAGCAGCCCGTGGTGCATCTAGGACGTTGTCGGCCCGGTTTAACTTTAGGCCATTTAATGGCCCATGTAGAAACTGGGCTATTTCTTGTCTGAAGTAACTTTAGGCCTATTAACGGCCTATAGTTTTCGTGGATAAATTTCAGCCCAACTGGCCTATCGGCCTGTTAATGGCCCGTGTAATAGTTGGGCCTAATTATAGCACTCGTTGAATCTGGCCTGCTTACAGCCCATCTGATAATGGCCCGTGACACTTTTAGGCCTATGGCCCGCGTAGATACCGGCCTGCTTAAAGCCCATAATTTTATTGGGCCAAACAGGCCCTAGATATATTTTGGCCTGCTAACTGCTCGTCCTATTTGGGCCAAACATGGGTCTTAGGCAGTTTCGGCCTGTATTGGCCCGTGAATTTTTTGACTCAACGCTAGCCAAATCTAGGTTTTAGCCTATTAAAAGCCCATGGTATTCTCTGGACCAGCTGGCTAGAACTTTACTCGGCATGTTGAAGGCGGTAAACTACTATAGGTTTAGACCTTCTAATGGCCCAAGATGATTATAGGCCCACGTTTTGGCCCATATGAGTAACGGGCCGGCCTGAAGACTGACAACACTAAGATCCACTAGACGTTCGGGCCTAAATTATAGCATACCGAACAAAGAATAAACCTAGACTATACAATAAAGAAATTACAGCATATTACATCCAATGGGAATCAAAGTTCGCTACCGGTGATAATAAAGCACAACATGACCGCGGATTACATACACTGGGCATCAAAGGTCGCCACCAGTGCATATAAACACGCCGACAAAAGAATATACAAAACTAAGAGCACTTCAGAAGGCACTAGGCCTATCCAGGATGGGCCCCACAAGCAGCCAAACAAGCTGATGAGACCTCGGTCGTGTCAATGATAGATGCTCCATCCCTAGCTGTATGGCACCATAGTGCGCAAGGCAGTCCTCTGACATCTTCATTACATCTTTGACTTCAAGTCGAGGCTGAGCTGAAGCAAGCCTTTCTGCTTTAAGTTGAGACTGAAGAAGTCAAACTGATTGAGGCGGCGACTACACACAGGTTGTATCACACCTGCTGGTGAGTAGCTTCAACTCACTGTCTTCATCAAGACAGGACCTTGGGGTCATCTCACTGTCCTCAACATGGTTTGGCTCACTATCTTCCCTAAAGTTTTGCCTGGCATAAGAGATACGATGCTAAAAGAGAAACAAGGAGACATGTAATAGGTTTCACAATTATATAAGCAAATAAATGGATCTGTTCTGCATAAGGAACATGTTTTTACAACTAAAATTTAAAAATGGTAGTTGTTGCAAATATCCAATCAGATGTAAACAGCAAAGTAAACAGTAGTGGAGGAAATGATGCCTATCCAAATCTATACTAGAACAAAGTTTGAAGGCTTGAGAAGGATGAACTTACATTACATGTTAACACGGGCTGGACAAATCCCTTCTCCATGTTGATGGAAGGATAATTCAATAAATTCCCCCAAACAAAATTCTTTATAAGCGTTGCCATTATTCTACATTTTGCAAAGAGTAAATATAGATCAAATAATATTGGAAGAAACAGAGGATAATGAAGCTCAGGTGCAGACTGATGATACATAATCAAATAGCAATTAATTAAGTACAGGGTTACAAGGCAAAAGGTTCTTACAAGAGGAATGCAGACATCAATGTGTGCAGTGGCATTGGCTTTATTCAACATTTTGGTAACAGTACATGTAGATATGATAATTTGGAGAAAGTGGAGGGCAGGGCAAATAAGATGCAGAGTAATGCTAGACAATCAACTATCTCGCGATGCAAGTACAGTAATACCACCACCGTCCGTTATAACTTGTCGCTCAAATGGATGTATCTAGCACTATTAAGTTCTAAATACATCCAATTGATCAACAATTAATTCGATACAGAGGGAGTACATGACAACAGGTACTTACATGAGCAATCCAAAACTTCATAACCATTGTGTTAATTCTACATTTATCTAAGAGTAAATATAGATCTTATAATTTGAAGCAAAGGGAGGATAAAGAAGTGAACATTTATAGTGATGCTACATAATCAAACAACAATGAGTGTAAGTATGCTGACAAAGGGCAAGAGGTACTGACAAGAGCAATGCAAAGCCCAGTATTGTTGTGAGATCCTATGATCCTTTGAGCAAGGAGATTCATCTAAAATTAGTTTTCATACAAGAGAGAAGGTAAGGCACATGCAGAAATTTAGGAGTTCAAATTTTGAATTGGTATCATAGACAGTACCTGACGTTGGGCTCTCAGCAGTTCTAATAGGGGTTTGGCCAGTGGAGTAGGGGTAAAGTGTGGTACAATTGGGCCTGTGTTTTCTGTGGCTGCTGATCTATCTGATTTATCACTACCTTTTCCAAATACCTAGTTTGTACTCCTTGAGGATATGCACTCACCCTCTTCCTTTTGGACATCTATTACGAAAGAACAACATTTGACTCGAAAAACATAGTATGACGACACATGGAATAGGTATAGAAAATGGATAGGTATGGCATATACTCATATATGATGCTTAAACTAAGCAGATGATGTAACAAAGTAGAAGTAATGCAAAGAGGTCAAAGGCAAAATATGTGCGACCAATACAACCTTGCCAAGTTAGAGCAAGCACCTTGATGTGTGAATAAGATAGGCCATCCTCCACCATGCGAAGTTTGTTAGCCAGTGGATTGTTCCGCAATATTCCTCTCGTGCGCCCATTCTCATATTCATTTTGATAATGTTCAATACCTGACATGCATGAAAACATAAAAACAAGTGAGATTATCTTTGTAATGCAGAAGTGATTCTAATCCAATACTGCCTCCCTGTAAACCCCTTTGTGCTATCTCTACAATTCTTTTGAGAGATGCCATGCATGCTGTAATTTGGTGTGTGCATTAATATAATGTGGCCTACTACTCAAAATATGAGAGATCCAGAAGTTATGATACTTTGCAGATGACAGCTTCAACATATAGTAAAGAAGAACAAGTCGACCTGACCTGACAGATTCAAAATATACTAAGGGAGAACAACTCGATCTGACCAGTCGACCGCAAATGTCTCTGCTACTCTTCCCAACAAGGAACATACTTATTAAAGAAGAGAAGAGGGTCATCTTAAAGAAGAGCAGAAGAGCAAGCAGATTGAAAATATTACAAGTCTTTCTATACAATGTCGGTTTCCCACCCATGATGAACCAGAGCGCACAGAGAAATACTATTCCTCCCGGTCTCTGCATATGTGGATCACATGCATTTTGAAACTAAAGTAGGAACATTTAGCTGACCAATTAAACATCTCTCAATTTTACTAATATCAGCATAATATCAAATTTGAATTTGTACAACTAAGCTTGTTTAGCTTGATGGGTGGAGCAGTGCTATTACGACACAAACCAAGTAGGTTGATCGTGGTCATCATAAAATGGGGAAACCGTAAGCATGATGAGTATAGTTTTGACCATGGCAGTGGGATGGCAGATCTGAAGCTACAAACCACGCAAACGGTAGTTAGCAACCGATGTTTGCTTTTAAATAACAACTAAGATTTGGTATGGAAAAGTATAGTCAACAAGTGACAAAGAAATGCAATTCTGCTGTCTCTCTATATGTCACGACATGCATTTGGAAACTCAAGTGGGACCTTTAGCTAACCAATTAAATGTGTCTGTTAAGTAATATCAGTATCATATCACAATCATATTTAAACAAGTAAGCTTTGGAATTTTGAGTGTTGTGTTGTTTAGCTTGAAGGGTGGAGTAATGCTAGTATGACAGAAAGCAGTAGAGTAGATATAAGGGGAAAACCCTAAGCATCAAGAGTAAAATCAGGAAAGTGGAACTAGCTAGACCAGTGGGTGGCGCCCATGCTTTTCGAAACGAATATAGGATCATTAGGTGACCAATTAAACGCTCTCTATTTTAGTAATATGAGCATCATATCCGATTCGTATTTCAACACCTAAGCTTTGGAATTATGAGTGGCATGTTGTTTCGCTTGATGGGTTGGGGTCTTGAGGAGCAGTGCTAGCACGACATGAAGCACCTACAATGATGGTAGTGAATGTAAAGGGGGGAAATCATAATCTTTACGAGTATAGTGCCCGTGCCATGGCAGAACTGAAGGTGCAAACCGGACAAAGCTACTTCGCAACCAATGTTTGCTTTCAACTAGCCACTAAGATTTGCTACGGACAAGAAAAGTACAGTAAACAATTTATGATCTATTTTCCGAGTGAGATCAATAACTTAAGCACATATGGAAGACTACCACCTCTCTTGCGATGCCGTGTAGGCCCCTGCTGATACGTTGAGGGTGCTGCGGGTGCGATGGCTGTCGGCGGCGGGGAAGAAGACTTTAGAAGGCATACGGTCGGGTCGGGGGATAAATCTTGTTGCCGTGGATGAGGAGCTCGTCGGAGCGGCAACGACAAGGTGGAAGACGGCGCGGATGAAGTGAGAGGACGCGATGAAAGGATCCTCGTCCGACGCCGTGGATGAGAGACGTCCATCTCTTGCAGTGGACGACGGGGTAGGGGTAGCGGCTCGGGCAAGGTGAAGGATGGGGAGGCGGGCGGAGGAGGCTGGCCGCAGTGGGGAGGTTGTTGTGGCGCCAACGATGTATGAATGGGGAAATGGAGGGGGAGGGGGGATCTCAAACTTTGGGACGCGCTTGTCTGAAATGTGGGAAAGTTACGAACTTATCCCCCGTTCAAAATTTCGGACATCACGTCGGTTGGGGATAGGACGGTAATCTCGCATCCCAGATATTTGCCGGTAGCGATTTCGGGCGAGGAGAGGGTGTTTTGCCGCCCACGGTTGGCACCCACGGTGTATGAACGGGGCTGGCATGTAGGGCGGTTGTGTCACGTCTGAGGGAAGTTACACCTCTACCCCTATTTAAAATATTTTCCTACATCGATTTCGGACGAGGATAGTTTGTTTTGCGCCCATCGTGTATGAATGGGGAAATGGAGGGAGAGACACATGTCTTTCGGACGAGCTTGAATCAAATGTGTTTTGCCGCCGACGTTTGGTGCCCACCGTGTCTGAATGGGCTCAGAGGCGGTCGTGTCACGTCTGATTGAAGTAACTCGTCTACCCCTATCGACAGCAGTGTAAATCCGGTCGATAAGGATGTCAAGTGTCAGTGATAGACGGTAATTGCCATCTCGCAAACACTTGCTTTGGGCAGCCCACAAATGATAGTGGGTGTTTAGCCGCTTCGTTCAAAACTTGGGAGAATTAGCATCCACGTTTCCCCTGGGCCCTAGCAACTAAATTCAAATCCAATTTGTATTCAATTACGAATATCCACAGAAAATTCTATGTTTTGTTATTTATTTCTTCAAAACCACAACAAAGATTTATTTCACCTTTATATATGATTATGATTTACAAATGTCGTGATCTTCGAATTCAGTAGGTTGGATACACTTTGAGTCCAACAGTTATTTCATCCAATACAATATGCTCACACAAAAAACAGTTTACCTTATGTCAATCATACAAGTACTAAGGATTACCTCACCTAAAAGATTCGGATCATTACAACACATGGACAACATAGGGGGTATTACAACATAATCCATTCAGAGACATGACACAACATGCAAGTACAATAATCTAATGACCATTGCAACTAGTATCTAAAGAAGAACTGGGATTACCCTGGGCTTCAGATAGCAGAAACAGCAGGACCTCCTCCGTCTTCAAATGCAACATCCTTACTTCCTCCAATTCTTGGGTTGCTTGCATAATGCGTGAAGCTAATTGCACAATTTCCAGCCTCAAGATCAAGATTACCTCATTCATGGCAGCCACACCATCTCTTTCTGCCTCTAGTAGAGCCTCAAGAACTATAATATATGTGCTTAGACTGCTCTTCGGCGGTGTGGCCTCTGAACTGTTACCATCTGGTAACATGGATGGCGCACTGCTTCCACAAATAGATCCTGGGGTTGTACATTGTGTCCTAGTGCGATCGACATCCTGAAAGGTTTCCGCTGGACATAAGTAAGAGATAGTTATCGCATGATCTAGGTAGTAAGCTTACATGGTAAACGACATACGAATTATTGCCGAGCATGGCAAGCTATATTTAAATGGTTCGAAGCAGCATCAGCTAAAAAGAAATTAAAATGGTAAGATGAAACTAGGGATGTAAGTGGCAAATAAACAACATCCGCCAGTCCCATCAGTTAGTTTTTGCTATCTCCCTAGTTCATTTTCCTCAAAAAAACTCTTTTGAACTATCATACCACTAGTGGACTTTAATTGGGATTAAATGGGACCCAGTTGACATCCCTAGTTGAAAGGGAGTGTACCACCGCTATATTTAAGTTGCCAAGGCATCTAAGTAGTTGAAATAATCTGAGAAAGCACTTAACAGTGTGGCCTCATATAAACTATGAAGACAGTCTTGTGATGAAGTTCAAAGGAAAAGTTAAGGACAAATGAACTAGACATGCATTTCTTTACGATAGTACAGCAGGCACTGCTGACATATTGGCCAGCTCAGGTATAGCCTAACAAGTAATAAACAAGCATTCAAATCAAGCAATATAGCAAAGTAGACAACTAAACTATTTGTAATTCTGTAGGATTACATGTTGAGGGCACAAGCCAAGAAAGCAGCCCACACACATTACATTTGACATGTACTAAAACACATTGGCTTACCATATGTTGTTGCGAATCCTCGCTGCTGTTGCAATGTTCTTTGAAGATATCGTCATCATCCCGTGGTTGCAAATCTAGTTGTTGTAGTTTATTCTGCACCCTCTATTTAGGTAAAATTAATTTTAATCACATGCACTGGTTCGAATTGATCATCAATGGTTCATCTAAATTAATGAAAGAAGGGTGTGTGCTTACACGACAATATATCTGCTTCACTCTATTTTTATGCTTGTTCGAGGTGCCAGCCCCAAAAGAACAAATATTTTGCTTGATGGGGTTGGCAGCTCCATAATTAATAGAAGCATCAAATTAGTCATGCAACTTGGGAAGATCAAGAACACACAAAAAGTAATGAACAGAGGCTCGGAGCAGTGATGTAATAGCTAGCATAAAAAAAGTAGGTGTCGGTGGGAAATCTGCCTCCACCAACACCTATGGGGACCGAGCCCCTTTCTTGGTTCGGCGGGGGGCGGAGGTCGCACGAAGAGCGGATCGAGGCGGTGCACACGAGGGGTTTACCCAGCTTCGGGCCGCACGGATGCGTAAAACCCTACTGCTGCTTTGTGGTTTGGTATTGTGTTCTTGCTCGAGAGCGTGTGGTGCTACAGTACACGCGAGCTGCTGGCGAGACCGAGCGTGAATGGCCTCCTTTTTTTTCCCTCCGTTGCGCATGGGGCCTCCTTTTATATGTGCAAGGGGTTACCCACAGGTGGCAACGTAGGCGGGGTAAAACTTGAAATGTTGTGTTGGGTACAGCTGTTTGCACAGTGCTATCATACCTAACTCTGACGGCAGGGGACAAGGGCATTAAATGCCCGTCCGCGTTGCCCAGACGGTGCAGGAAAGGGGCCGTCTGGAGCGCCACCGTTTGCCACGATGGCTACTCTGTCAGCGTTGCTTTGCCACCGCATGCCCCTGGCTGCCCAGCCTCTCGCCACGTACGCCTGGAATGGCCCCAGAGCGACGCGTGGGTTGATGAGCTGGAGCGCAGGCGCGGGGTGGTGACTTGCCGCGGCAAACGCCTTGCCGCGGTTGGTGCCTTGTCGCGCCCGGGAGCTTGCCGCTCACTGGTCCTTGCCGGGATGCGGGGCGCGTCGCAGCAAGTATCTTGTCGTGCCTCGGTCGGCCTTCCCAGCAAGCTCCTCTTGCCGGGGCCTTGTGCTTCGAGCAGGCGTCCCGGCAAGCTCCTCTTGCCGGGGCCTTGCTCTCTTCGGGTGGCCTTCCCGGCAAGCTCCTCCTGCCGGGACCTTGGCTCAAATACTTTGTTATTGGATGGCCCAAAAAGGGACCACGGAGAGTTTTGGCGATCGCCTGGCAAGCCTTGCCGCGGGGTGCTACGACTGCCCGTGCACAAGTTCGGGGGACTGAGGTACCCCTACTTTAGTACACCGACAGGAGCCCCCGGGCCTGGGCCATACACGGTGCCAGGCGCTGTTGGGCCAGGCCCAAAACAGTGCACGGGCACGCGTGGCCAGGGTCACGCTGCATCTGCTTCTGCGTCCACCACACCCTCCCCGAACGGCACGCGTCGAATGTGGCATCGTGGGGAGAGGCGCGCGTGTCGTGGGCGGCGTGCGCGGGGCTGAGCCCCGCAGGCATGCGTCACGTCGTAATAAAGGGGGACAGTTCGCGCTATCCCCATAAGTGGAGGAAGGCGTGGAGGCGCGGTTCTTTTGCGGGACGGGGCTGAGGCACGGTTTCCGAGGTGCCCGCTCCCCACGATCACGGGGCGAGGGGAGGTCGCCTCATCCGTCGCCTTGGTCCCGCACGCCAACCACGCGGCTTCCATGCGCCTGGGGTCGCAGACGGTGGAGGCAGGAAACCGGGCCGAGGCAGCGGGCCGGTCCCAGTCGCCTGCTCTTCCTGCGTCTTGATTGGCTGAGCGGGGCGGTCGAGCCCCCACCCTGCTCCTTTATAAAGAGCAAGAGGGGGGGCGATGAAAACCCACACTCCTCCATCTTCTCTTCTCTCCAGCTTCTGATCCCCTCTCTCCATTCGCCATGGAGAAAGGGAATCCTGGTCCTTCATCGGTGGCGGCGAGGGTCGCCGCTAGGCAATGCGCCCCTTTTGCCCTTTTTGCCTCCTTGTCCTACCTCCTGAGGAGAGAGACAAGAAAGGGATTACGAGCATCTTATCTTTTTTCAATCTGTAAGCCCTCGGGCCTTAGCTGTGTTTAAGACTTGTAATCTCATCTTTCATGTTTTTCATTCTCTCTGAACTGTACCTGAGCGGAATGTTTTTAATGAAAAAGGGATGTTTGCC
Source organism: Aegilops umbellulata (assembly GCA_032464435.1). NCBI lineage: Eukaryota > Viridiplantae > Streptophyta > Magnoliopsida > Poales > Poaceae > Aegilops > Aegilops umbellulata. The sequence continues at coordinate 148,175,946 of CP136058.1, read as the reverse complement.
GGGCCATTTGTCTCGCGGGTAAAACCCACGCCAAGGAGCGGATCCTTTACATCGTTAAGATAGACACTTCTTTGCCCGGCAACAGGCCCTGCCGTCTTCCCGCGTCACTCGACCTTCCTCACGCCTTTGGCGGAGGCAGGGATGAGGCGGGTTCGGGCTCCTCATTCCGTTCCTTTGCCGCCGTGGCTACTACCGAAACTGGCCCCAGGAACGCGCTCCGGGGCCCAGAGTTAAGGGAGCATGGCAGCTTTTTAGGAAGGAACAAGGTTTTCGCATTCCTCAGTCCATAAGAGAATGCATGACAAGGGATGAAAGACTTATCTGGGATTGCAGCCCCCGGCAACTTTGGCTTGCCGCGGGTGAATCTTCGTACTTGCAGCCCCCGGCAACACTGGTTTGCCGGGGACCAGATGCTGGTCCGCCCTTCTCCTCTTCTTCGTCCTTAAGCGGTCTGGCCAGGATATGAAAAACCCTGCGAACCAAAGGAAATGAAAGAACAGGAAAAAGGACGCAGACTCGACCTCTAAGCTAGGGGTTAGCAGCTGTTAGGCACTATCAACCCTAACCAAGGACGAGACTCGACTCAGAATGCATGCTAAAACTTAGGGCGCCAGCGCTTCATTTACTGCCGCTCAGGGTCTGCGCCTGGCTTTATACAAAGGATTACATGCAACTGCGGCAAGACTTGTACAAAAGGTTGGTTGCCGGGCGGGGCCCGACAACCGCGCCTTACGGGTAAAACTTACAAAGATGCTCAATATTCCAGGAGTTGCTCACCGGAGTGCCATCTTCGGTCTCGAGGCGGACAGCGCCGGGCCTCGTGACTCGTCTCACCTGGTAAGGGCCTTCCCACTTCGGCGTCAACTTGTTATGATTCTTGGCGGACGGGGCGCGTCGAAAAACAAGGTCGCCTTCCTCGAAGCTTCTGGCTTTAACTTTGCGGCTATGGTAGCGACGCAAAGCTTGCTGGTAGCGAGAGGCTCGCACAGCAGCCTGAAGACGATCTTCCTCAAGGAGCAGCGCGTCATCTTCACGCAGCCGCTCTTGCTCAAGCTCATCATAAGCGAGCACTCGAGGTGACCCGTATATGAGTTCCATGGGGGTAACTGCTTCTGCTCCATAGACTAGAGCAAATGGTGTCTGGCCAGTGGCTCGATTTGGCGTCGTTCTGATCGACCAAAGAGCCACCGGCAGCTCCTCGATCCAGTTTCTTACGCACTTGTGCAGCCTGTCGAAAGTTCTGGTCTTGAGCCCGCGCAGCACCTCGGCATTGGCCCTTTCCGCTTGACCGTTGCTCCGGGGATGAGCAACAGAAGCGAAGCAGACCTTGGCGCCGAGATCTTGGACGTATTGCATGAAGGCGCGGCTCGTGAACTGCGTACCGTTGTCGGTGATGATCCTGTTGGGGATCCCGAAGCGGCAAACAATCGACCTGAAGAACTTGACTGCTGACTGTGCTATCACCTTCCTCACTGGTTCCACTTCCGGCCACTTTGTGAACTTGTCGATTGCGACGTACAAGTACTCAAAGCCCCCGACAGCTCGGGGGAAGGGGCCGAGGATGTCGAGCCCCCAGACCGAAAATGGCCAGGATAAAGGGATCGTCTGGAGAGCTTGAGCTGGCTGGTGTATCTGCTTGGAATGGAACTGGCATGCTTCACACTTGGTTACTTGTGCAGTTGCATCCTGGAGGGCTGTCGGCCAGAAGAAACCTTGCCGGAACGCTTTGCCAGCAAGTGCTCTGGCGCCAATGTGGTGACCACATATGCCTCCATGTATCTCTGCCAACAGCTTTTGTCCGTCTTCCCGGGAAATACACTTCAATTTCACACTGTTGCGCCCTCTTCTGTACAGTGTGTTGTCGACGAACTGGTACATACTCGAGCATCGGGCTACTCTTTCCGCTTCTTCTTGCTCTTCAGGAAGTTCTCCGCTTTGGAGGAAATGGACAGTCTGTTGCGCCCATGCTGGAGCCTGTGGCTCGACAACAAGGACTGAAGGCACATCTGCTGCTGCGGGAACGTCCGCTTCTACGGCGAGGATCTGGGCCTCAGCCGGAGCTTGACGTTCCCCGGCAAGCTTGCCGGAGCAAAACTTGTCGGGAGCGCATGCTTCTACGGAACAAACCCTGGGGTTTTCCGGAGCAGACGGCTCCTCAGCGCTCTTGGCGTCGATCTTAGGGACCTTCTTGGCAGCGGCTCCGGGGAGCTCTGCCGGAAGATAGTCGCCGGAGACCAACTTCCTCTTCTTGCTCTGTCTGGTTGATGGCGTTACGGATGGCTGAGTCCTTGAGCACAAAGGTTCCTGGTTCCACAGGTAACTTGAATGCTGCGCACTTTGACAGGCCATCAGCGATGTCGTTCTGAGCTCTTGGAATGTGTTCCATTTGCAGGCCATCAAAGCGCTCTTCTAGCTTCCTCACTTCATCAACGTACGCTTCCATCAACGGACTCTGGTAATCTTTGTTCACTTGGCGGACGACAAGCTGCGAGTCACCCCTGACAATGAGCTTCTTGATCCCAAGTTCTGCCGCGATCCTGAGACCGGCGAGCAGACCTTCATACTCTGCAATATTGTTGGTTGCTTGTTCCTTGGGGAAGTGCATCTGGACTACATACTTGAGGTGCTCTCCGGTGGGCGCGATAAGTAACGCGCCAGCACCGGCGCCTTGCAGCGAGAAAGCACCATCAAAGTACATCAGCCACTCTTTGCTTGCTTCTTTGGCGGGGATGCTCGTCTCTGGGATATCTTCGTCCGGTGTCGGTGTCCACTCTGCTATGAACTCTGCCAATGCTCTGCTTTGGATAGTCGAGGTGCTCTCGAACTGGAGACCGAAGCTCGACAGTTCTAGTGCCCACTCGACAATCCTACCTGTCGCTTCTGGATTCTGCAGTATCCTCCTCATCGGAAAGCGGGTTACAACCGTAATCTCATGTGCTTGGAAGTAATGGCGTAGCTTTCTCGAGGCCATGAGAAGGCCGAAAAGCAATTTCTGCACACCAGAGTACCTTGACCTAGCCCCCTGCAGCAGGGAGCTGACAAAGTAAACTGGGCGCTGCACCATTTTCTTCTTCTGCACCTCCACTTGCTCCTGCGCAGATTCATCCTTGTCGGGGCCAGAGCTTGTCGGGGAAGCCCCCTGCTTGTCGCTGGACGTGCTTGCCGCGGTTGCTGGCTCATCATCTGCCTCCCTCTCCGCTACTAACGCAGCACTAACCACTTGATTGGTTGCCGCCAGGTACAGCAGCAACTTCTCTTGTGGTTTAGGCGCGACAAGTATTGGAGCGGAGGATAGGTATTTCTTCAAGTCCTGCAGCGCAGCCTCCGCTTCCGGAGTCCATTTCACTGGACCCGCCTTTTTCAAAACTTTGAAAAATGGCAGGGCGCGTTCTGCCGACTTGGAAATAAACCTGCTGAGAGCCGCGACGCAGCCGGCAAGCCTTCGTACATCCTTGACGCGTGTTGGTGCTTCAATCTGCTCGATGGCCTTGATTTTGTCTGGATTGGCTTCGATTCCTCGCTGAGACACAAAGAACCCGAGAAGCTTGCCGGAAGGGACTCCAAACACGCACTTCTCGGGGTTGAGCTTGAGGCTGATCCTGCGCAGGTTCGTGAAGGTCTCTTCTAAGTCTTGAATCAAGGTTGCCCTGTCCCTGCTTTTGACCACTATGTCATCCATGTAAGCTTCCACATTTCTGTGGATCTGTGGCTCAAAAGCGGTATGGACAACCCTCGCAAACGTCGAACCAGCATTCTTCAAACCGAAAGGCATCCGTATGAAACAGTACGTGCCACATGGAGTGATGAACGCGGTCTTCTCCTCGTCTTCTTCAGCCATGAAGATCTGATGGTATCCTGAGTAAGCGTCAAGAAATGAAAGCAGGTCACATCCAGCCGTGGAGTCAACAATCTGGTCAATGCGCGGCAAGGGGAAGGGATCCTTGGGACAAGCTTTGTTAACATCAGTAAAGTCGATGCAAAGCCTCCATTTCCCATTTGCTTTGAGCACGACAACCGGATTGGACAACCACGTCGGATGGAGCACACCTCTGACGAGGCCTGCCGCTTCCAACTTCTTGATTTCTTCTGCGATGAACTCTTGGCGCTCCACCGCTTGCTTCCTGACTCTTTGCTTGATGGGCCGCGCATGAGGACACACGGCGAGGTGGTGCTCAGTCACTTTCCTAGGAACGTCGGGGATGTCAGATGGTTGCCAGGAAAACACATCGACATTCGCCCGCAGGAAAGCAACGAGCGCGCTTTCCTATTTGGAGTCGAGAGTGGCACTGATGGTGAAGGTACCACCAGTGTCGTCCTCCTTGGCGGACACCTTCTTGGTCGTTGGCGGAGCTGCCATTGTCTTCTTACTCTTGCCGGTGGAGCTCGATGGCGCGTCCTCGACGGCAGCGCAGCACTCCGAAGAGGTGCGCTTGCCGGAGCGGGCACCAGAGCACTCGCCGGGCTTGGTCTTCTTCTTGCCGGCGGAGCTCGATGGCGCGTCCTCGACGGTAGCGCAGCACTCCGTAGAGGTGCGCTTGCCGGAGTGGGCGCCAGAGCACTTGCCGGGCTTGGTCTTCTTCTTCCCACTGGGAGCTTCAGCGGCAAGTGGCTTGTGATCCGCTGCGGCTGCTGCTTCCCGGTAGATCTTGTCGTCACAAATAAGGGCATCCTTCTTGTCGCCAGGGACAGAGATGACGCTTATCGGGCCTGGCATCTTGAGCATGTTGTATGCGTAGTGAGAGGCCGCCATGAATTTGGCGAGCGCTGGACGGCCGAGAATTCCATTGTAGGGCAACGGAAAATCGGCAACGTCAAAAGTGATCCTCTGTGTCCTGAAGTTCAGCTCGCTGCCAAATGTCACTGGCAACGTTACCTTCCCCTTCGGCTTGCTCCTTCCCGGGTTGATTCCTTGGAACGTGCCGGTCTCTTCGAGCTCGCTATCGGGACTTGGAGTTTCTGGAGCATAGCGGAGGAAATCAGGTTCAAGCCGGCCCCGCCGTCGACTAGCATCTTGGGGACCTTGAGGTTGCGGACTGTTGGCGAGACCAACATCGGCAAGCACCCGATCGCAGTTGTGCGGTCAGGGTGGTCCTCAATATCGAAGATGATAGGCGTGCCGGACCATTTCAGAGGCTTGCGTGACTCGACGGGTGGTTCCGCTGCATTGACTTCCCGCGCCCACTGCTTGAGCTGGCGGTGAGAAATATGCAGGGAAGCACCGCCGTCTACGCACAAGACCTCTGTGGCTTTCCGAAACTCCTGCTCACTGGTCTCGACGTCATCCATGTCTTCGTCTTCGTTGTCATCTTCGTTCTTGTCACGACCACGGGGAGGCCTGTCCGTTTGCCGCTGCTTGTCCTTGTTGCGGCGTCCTCCCTGGCCGGGCCGCTTCGTACCTGATCCTCCGCCACCTCCCCGGGCTCTCTCCTTGTCGCGTCGCTCGTACTCGGCCTTTTGCAGCTCGACGAGCCGCTCGACCTGCTTGCAGCTCTGGAGGTCATGGCCCTTGGTGCGGTGGATCTTGTAGTACTGTTTGTTGGTGCCGTCCCGCTTGTCGGCGACCGCCACAGCCTGGCAGTTGGCGCATCCGGCAACCTCCTTGTCGGAGCTACCAGCCTGGGACTTCTTGGCGGCGCCTTCATCGCCGGACTGCTCAACAACCAGTACTTCTTGGCTCTTCTTCTTCCTGTTGCTCCGCCACCGGTTCTTCCTTGCCGGGGCGGTATCTTCACTGTTAGATTCTCCTGCTCCAGTGTTCTCTCCAGGGAGTTTCCTCCCTTCCTCAGCACGTGCACACTTGTCGGCCATGGCATATAGCTCACTGACGTCTTTGATCTTGCACATCGCCATCTCCTCCCGCATCCTGCGGTTACGCACGTTCTGATGGAACGCGCTGATAACCGCGGCAGGGTGGACGTCTGGGATGTTGTAGTGCACGCGGCTGAATCTCTGGATGAACTTGCGCAAGGATTCCCCTTCCTTCTGGACGAGCAGATGAAGGTCGCTCGCTTGGCCATGGGGCTTGTGGCCGCCTGTAAAGGCGCCAACAAACTGATGGCACAAGTCTGTCCAAGAGGTTATGGAGTTATCCGGCAAGTGCATGAGCCAGGATCTGACGTTGGATTTGAGTACCAACGGGAAGTAGTTGGTAAGGATCTTGTCGTCCCGCCCCCCAGCAGCCTGCACCGCAATGGTGTAGATGCTGAGGAACTCCGACGGATGCGACTTGCCGTCGTACTTCTCTGGTACGTCTGGCTTGAAATTCTTCATGCTGGGCCACTGGACTTGCCGCAGCTCACGGGTGAATGCAGGGCAGCCTACCGCGTACGGCAGGTCGCCTGGTCCCCCGGGCGCATGCATGTCGACAGAGGGCCCAGCGCGCTGGTCTGACTGACGCCGCGCTTCTCTCCGACGCTCGATGCGAGTACGAGCGTCCTCTTGTTCTCGTTCGTGAAGAACTTGGCGTTGATCGCGACGAGTTCGCGGATTCGACGACGCGATGGAGTCGTTGTCGTGATGGTTCCGGCGAGTCGGCGATCTTGGCCTTTGGGGCGGGGAGTGCACGGTGGTCGCGCCCCCACCGGTCTTGGTGCCATCGGTTCTCGCCTGGCCGACCTGTCGCAGCTGCGACGCACTGTGCTGCCGCGGGTTGTCGCCGTTAGCGAAACCGAGGAGGCTCTGTATCGTGGCCCTCCAGTCGTCGAGCTTGTCCGCTGTTGGAGGGTAGTCTAGGAGCAGTTGAGCTCGCGCCAGAGCTTCTGCTGGAGTGGCGGGCAGCGGTGGCGAACGGCGCGTGGAGCGGGATGTGCTCGAACTTCTCACCACGTTAGAAGGAGCAACACCCGGACCAGGCAGCCGCGCCACGCTCGTGCCAGCACGTTGGTGTGAGTGCTGGCCTTGAGCGCCCTGGGACCCGCCGGCTCGATCTAGGTCCAGCAAGCGTATGGTACCGTGAGTGCCAAGACGCTGCTGGTCCCGTGCCTCCTGAGAGGGGCGCGGTGCATGTTCGGACGCCGTGGCACCATGAGCTGGCTCGATGGCGCCCGTTCTGCCGCCGGTGCCGTCCCCACCACCCGTTTGCTCCAGGGGCGGTGGGTTCGACGCAGACAGACCAGCCACCTTCGGAGCCTTCTTCTTCGGTGGCATGTCGATGAAGATGATGGAGATATAGCCTGTGCAGACGCCGGATCAGGTTCGCACAACTTCGACGCCCCCTACCTGGCGCGCCAAAGATGTCGGTGGGAAATCTGCCTCCACCAACACCTATGGGGACCGAGCCCCTTTCTTGGTTCGGCGGGGGGCGGAGGTCGCATGAAGAGCGGATCGAGGCGGTGCACACACGAGGGGTTTACCCAGCTTCAGGCCGCATGGATGCGTAAAACCCTACTGCTGCTTTGTGGTTTGGTATTGTGTTCTTGCTCGAGAGCGTGTGGTGCTACAGTACACGCGAGGTGCTGGCGAGACCGAGCGTGAATGGCCTCCTTTTTTCCCTCCGTTGCGCATGGGGCCTCCTTTTATATGTGCAAGGGGTTACCCACAGGTGGCAACGTAGGCGGGGGTAAAACTGGAAACGCTGTGTTGGGTACAGCTGTTTGCACAATGCTATCATACCTAACTCTGACGGCATGGGACAAGGGCATTAAATGCCCGTCTGCGTCGCCCAGACGGTGCAGGCAAGGGGCCGTCTGGAGCGCCACCGTTTTCCACGATGGCTACTCTGTCAGCGTTGCTTTGCCACCGCATGCCCCTGGCTGCCCAGCCTCTCGCCACGTACGCCTGGAATGGCCCCAGAGCGACGCGTGGGTGGATGAGCTGGAGCGCAGGCGCGGGGTGGTGACTTGCCGCGGCAAACACCTTGCCGCGGTTGGTGCCTTGTCGTGCCCGGGAGCTTGCCGCTCACCGGTCCTTGCCGGGACGCGGGGCGCGTCGCAGCAAGTATCTTGTCGTGCCTCGGTCGGCCTTCCCAGCAAGCTCCTCTTGCCGGGGCCTTGTGCTTCGAGCGGGCGTCCCGGCAAGCTCCTCTTGCCGGGGCCTTGCTCTCTTCGGGTGGCCTTCCCGGCAAGCTCCTCCTGCCGGGGCCTTGGCTCAAATACTTTGTTCTTGGATGGCCCAAAAAGGGACCACGGAGAGTTTTGGCGATCGCCTGGCAAGCCTTGCCGCGGGGTGCTACGACTGCCCGTGCACAAGTTCGGGGGACTGAGGTACCCCTACTTTAGTACACCGACAGTAGGGTAAAACGAATAAAAAGCAGCGGAACCACATGCTAGTTTGATGATTTGTAATTAAGCATAGATAACATGTAGCGGTCTGATGGAACCAACAGGTGGCATCAAAACAACACCATTATCATAAATATAGCATGCAAGAAGTAAAATAGTAGGCAGTGATATATAGGAAGTACAGTAATACTTAGGACAAAACTAAAGCATATTAACTATATGTGCACTGGTATGTAATTTAGCACATGTAACATGTTCACTGCCAGAAGTATGGCCCTACAGGTGCAAGCAGAATAACACGTCTCATCAAAAATTGAATGATGCCCTGAAGAAATTCAAAGGTGCGGTGCTTATGCTAAGAAAGTGAACATAGGCGTCGGCCGTTGGATAATAGTGCCTTATTCTCGGCGGCGTATGGGTATCATTGTCATACTTGATAGCTAAGGATCGTCGATGGTGCTCGTGTTGCGGTTGAGTTTGGGCCGGTTTTCGCCGTCACTGAAGAGACTCCAGTGCTTCGGTTGTGGCGCCTGTCGACATACAAGAAAGCTCATCTGTGGTAAGTGAATATTTGCACGATAAAGAAGAGAAAAACCAAAGGAGTACAAATCGAAATAACCTGATGAGGCTGCGGCGTCAGTAAAGCAAGGCCGGTGGATTTGAATATGGCGTCCGTGGAGAGGGTCTGGTGCAGTGGACAAAGGCTTTGGCGGGCGCGGTGTACAGTGCTTTCGGTGAGGCGGATCTGTTGCGGCGGACGAGGGCTTGTATGAAGGGCCAGCGATGGGGCGGACGAGGGAGTCAATGAAGGGCCTACACTATGGTGGACGAGGGCGCCGGTTAAGCAGATCCGGTGCGGTGGACCATGATGGCGGTCAAGGAGATCTGGAGCGGTGGACAAGCCCGTCGTTGAAGTGGCTCCGGTGAAGTGGTGAGTTGGCAGTCGGGGGTTCCAAGGTGCAGAAGGTAGATCCGGCGAGGTGTGAGGTCCACCGCTGCGGCGGAGGACTAGATTCGGCGGCTTGCCATGGTTGGGGGGTCAGGGAGGGGAAGGGGAGGGGCTCTGGGGAAGAATGTTGGGGGCAAAGAGGGGAAAACAATGGAGTTACCGAAGCAGCCCTTTTCCGTTCATCTGGCAGGGGTAAAACAGGAATATCCTAGGGCTAAACTTTCGGGCGCGAGATATTTTCGATGTGCGAGCAGTTTGAAAGCTTTTGGCGCCTGAAATTATAAGTGTTCTGCTCTTGTACGACCGGCTATGATATCATGGCCGAGAATTTATTTGTTTTGCACGCCAAAAAAAGGGTGCAAGTTTTGAAAATCAATGTCTCCAACTCGAGACTTAGATTGTCCATTCAATTCAAATATGGATCATTGAGCTAGTACAAGCAAATACCATCATACGGTCCAATTCAAATGAAATTATAAATGTGTTTATCCTAAATATGATGACAAAAGCAAAAATGTGTATGTGTATGAATAAAGTGGATGATTATAAAGTTTGAACGTGCCCGTATGTGTATATATCTAGGTTTGATATATGAATTTGAAATCACGAAATCCCGACTTAAAAAATGTACCTTTGTTTAAATGAATTACAAAAGCTAATGATGGAGTCGAATTCCAAAATTCCAATCTTAGGTTTGTAATTCTGGTACATCAAGGTATATCACGCATGTTCAAGAGTATCATTATCTCATAGTCCAAACTGTGAAACAAATTGATCAACCATGAGTGCACACACTATTGACCATATATATCTCAATTACGCTAAAGTCCCTCAAATATAGACACCTCACTCTATATCTGAAGCCACCCCCCCACACACACACAAGTCGCTCTCTCCCCCAGAAACGAACACACGAGCACATTAACACCCCCTCTCTTCAAAAGTCTGGACCCCAATATAGGTATCTTATGACTTTGTCTCTCGGGCATGCACACATCTCTTCCCCCACTCTCTAGGTCTCCCGGCATCTCTCTTTCCCAAGCACACGCACTATGTAGAGTGTATATTTCCCATACACACAAACATCACCCCCAAACTTCTATCTCCCTAGTTATGTGGTTCTCGCACACTCACCTCACACACCACCCCCACTACAAACAAGTACACTTTGTCTCCTTGTGCACCACTCTCGTCTTTCTATCTCTCCCACATGCGGACCCGCCCCAGCTCCTTCCCTGTATACATATATGTCGTGACTCTTTCCATAGCTCCCTAATGTATCATCGTTCTCAATCTCGCACGTTGTTCTCTACACCATCTATTCTAGATCTCTCATGAAGTCCCTATCACACACATGATGACTCGCTTCCCTTGCGTCTCCGTACATAGGCTAATTTCGAACAAAATCAACATTGTCTCCCTATCAATACGCCACTTAGGGACACAAACAACCCCTCTCTCCCCCCTCTCTTCCTCTCTCTCTTTCTCTCTCTCTCTCTCTCTCTCTCTCTCTCTCTCTCTCTCTCTCCGTCGCTAGCTCTCTCTCTCTCGCTCGCTCTCACACCCCTCTCCCACACACACTCGATGTCTCTTCCAAATAGTCTGCTCCCCGCCCGCACCCATGTTATCCCGCTACTACACATGCCTTTGTCTCTCTTTGACACACATGTCACACCATTCCCCCTTCCCTTATACTAGGTTTACATCATTTGTGGTCTCTCTACTCCACATACACACACTCCCTCTCACACACAAACGCGCGCACAAACACACAGACACGCACAAACACCCATCTATCTGGATCCTTCTTTTAAGACACACACCCTTGCATATTCTCTCTAGCTCTAGGTATGTATATACCCCCCTCTCTCTAGCTCAGATGCACACCAAAATTCTCCATCTCTCTAACTCACACATCTCTCCCCATGTCCGCATGTGTATCTCACACACTCACTTTCTGATTATGTCTATGTGTCTCCACGTTACACAACACAACGCCCCATGTACATGTCTCTCTCTATCCTCCACACACATAGACACAAAGAATCTCTTATCATTGCCTCAGTCTCTAGACATATCACATACGCACACTGTCTCTCTCTCTCTCGCAAACACGCTCAACAAGGGTTTCCCCGTGAATAACTTACCATCTATTCATCAACAGTCGTGGCAGTACGGAGAACACGAGACGTGAAAAAGAATAAATCTACACATGTGTATACCGCCTAGTATGACTACTAGGACTAGAGCAAGCCGAAAGTGCACCGTCGTCACCCCCTCCTTATCGGTGACGGGAAAACCTTTGTTTTACACAGTCGAGAACTCATTGTGCTAAGGCCCCACATGCCGAGCCGTTGAATAGAATGTAGATCCTAGTTTACGGAAACAAGTATCGATAATACGTTTGCATCTCCATACTTATATTCTCTTATAAAAAAACCGAGTTGGTGATGATGGTATGCGTGCCATCTTGCAATATAGACCGTCTGATCTATATCTGACGGATGGAAATTAAACTAAAAGATACCCGCACCTCTCTCCACATTTGCAGACAATGCCTTCCCTCGTTCATCTTTATCTCCAACAATCTCATTGTTGAGCAATTAAAAAAGGAAGCCTTTGGAACAAACTGGCCTGGTGGCCGCTGCCGGCGTCGTCCATCCCCATGCCTCTGCTTAGTCCGATCACCAATCACCACCATGCCCCACTCCTCTTCACCTTATCTCCTCTTTCTCGAGATATCATTAGTTTTTACACATGGGATTACTCCCACATGGGTCAATCACAACAAGTGTTTTATAAAAAATGCATCTTGATGTTCCGTGCAATGCACGGACATCTTGCTAGTACTCCTACAGAAGACTAAGTTGGTGATGATGGTGTGTCTACCATCCGTCATTTCTGACCATTAGATCTACATCTAACGACTGTGAGGTAAGTTGTTGCCTTTTCTCACCAACATCCCACTTCTCTTCCAATTTGCAGAAAAACCCATAATTAGCATCTTAAAACCAACCACAACCCTATCTCACCTCACCAAAACAACCCAAGGAATATTTTCTGATTGAAACATAATATATCTCTAGTGATATATGCATATCAAAATTAGAGTGTTTTGTATCAAGTTAGTGAATAAGTATTTTTCTAATTATGATCCTTTACAACGCAAGTGAACATTGCTAGTATTTCCAACCATGCAAAAAAATGCTAGTATTTCCATAGTTTCGAGTTTTCGATCAACATATTAGTCACTCATGGTTGATATTTACTTTCAATCACGTACACATAGGCACTATGTAACTAGCCTTGCTTATTGGCTTCCAAATCTTAACTTCCACTCCTACTTACAATATGTAGAGTATTTAACAAAAAAACTACCACTTTCAACCAGCCCTAGGAAGAAACTATTGTACAAAAAATAGCAAAACATACCCAAAAATTCTTAATCCGCGCCAAAAACTACTACCTAGTGCCGATTAGGCTCGTTTAAACCCGTTTATGACAGGGTTGGCCCACACGTCTGTGCTGCGAGGCAGCTTAAACCAACACATTTTGTTTGACCATTGACACAAGGGACCCACATCTGACCTTCTATCATGTTATCCCCCCCCAAATCATTATTTTTCCTAAACATTACTTCAAACAATACTGATCCGTGTTCGTCAGTGGTGCCAGTGATGAGAAAGTTGACCGCCGCTCCGCCGGATGGGCCGGACGTCGCGCTGGCCTCCGCACAGGTTGGCAGGCTGGCCCGAGCGTGACTCACGCGCGAGCAAGCCGCCGCGCTGGCCTTCGCTCGAGCCAGATGGCTGGCCTTAGAGCGGCGTGTGCGAGTCGCGCCGCCGCGCCAATCTAACTAGCAAACCTTGCAGACAAGCAGCTGGACGGAGCTATCTTGGCTAGCTAGCGGCCGTGAGTGCCGGACGGAGCTAGCATCCAGGCTGCAGCAAGATGGGCACCACACCGCCGACCGGTTTTGACTTCGCCTTCTGCCGGCAGCGGTAGCTGCGTCTCATGGCCAAGGATGACTAGGTAGACGGGCCGGAGGTAGGAGGTCACTCGGGGATTTTTGTGCAGACTGACATGTAGGTCCCACAAGTCATAACGCCTAACTTGTTGGTCGAATAGAAGGCGTTGACTTAAGGGGCGACATGGGTTGAAACGTTCCTATAATGGCACTTTGTAGAGTAGTCGTTTCTTGGTAGGGTTGGCTGGTAAGGGCATGTACAATGGTTGATAAGGTAGTCTTATCTTAAGTCTACCACATATGCAAGTGGTAGTAGTTTCTTGTCATTATTAGTGGTTTCTTGGCATTATTAGTGGTTTCTTGTAAGGAACAGTGTACTACTAGTGACAAAAGGCGATTCTAGGTTGCGTTTTACTCCAACGAGTACTACTAGTGGTCGCGGGAGTGTATACCTCGTTTTGTGGGTTCGATCCCGGGCGAACGCATGGTGGCCTTTTTTTTTAATAGTAACTTCGCTGCGAGCCAATATTGTACACAGGTAGTTTGAGTTTTGAAGTCGAACTGACGTGTCGCACCACAATCTGGGTGCACTGGATAGCCCAGCCACGTGAACAGGTTTTCCTTCCCATCATCTCGTGGTTCGCGTGCTCACCCTAGCCGCACCTCGCTTGCAGCTTCCTCATCGGCTAGTAGCATATTTAAACTAGCGCCTCCCAATTAAGCCCGAGGAGCCGGAAAAGCCTGGCGTGGCATTGGGAGTTGTGCAATATGCCTCTGTACGTAAAGTGCTAGTACTCTACTACTCTATAGCTTGTGGCGTTGCACGCATGGACTTCACTCCATTATCGGCTCTATAAAACAAATTCCTCTTGACATGATTTTTTTTGTTTTGAAACGGTGGCAAAAGCTTTGCCTCATCTCGTTCATAAAGAAGGAACTACTAACAAAGTTTGACGAGATCCATTACACCTCCACAAATGGAAGCGAAAAGCCTAGTCTCGTTGTATCAAATAACTCAAATGTTCTGCCACCGCAATAACCGTCACTGATAAACAAGTTGCTAGTGTGTGCGTGAGAGGAGCGGCTGAGTAGGCCAGCTACGCGCTTGAATAGAGCACCGAGAGTACCTACTACGCAGGTGTACTTTCCCTGCATTGATAGTACAGCGATGGTTCTAGAGAACAGTACTACCGTCCACTTCCAACTGTAGCTCCTTGGCCCTGAGATTCAAGAGTTCAAAACTGGTGCACTATACTAGAAGTACAGTACATCGCACTACTAGTTGAGAAAGTAGTACTAGTACTGCTACAATAGGAGTACGTAGTAAATAATATCCTCACCCCTTCGCTAAGGAACGATCGAGGAGCTACAGTTGGAAGGTATGAGGCCCTGCGGTTACTACGATCTTGTCTCCTCCTCGCCAGTTCCCCTCCCCCCAAAGAGAAGGCAGTTTGTTGCTGCTCCCATGGATTCGCCAGGCGGTTCTCCTCGTCGTCAGGGCTGGGAGACCTTGGACAACGATCCACTGGGAGAAGTCGCACGCCGCTCCGACATCCTCACCGCCGCAAGACTCAGTGCTTCATGAACCAACTTTTTCAAGACGATGCTTAAATAGGCTTGGGAAAAGGCCATGCTTGTTGGTCTTCCATGCGTCCTCGAGGAGAAGGTTCTTCTATGGGACAATCCTTCGAACAGTCCATCGCTCCCTCGCCATGGTTGCACGTTGACTCCGCTAGAGTTGCCAATGTTGAGAGGTAGTCGGATTTTGTCCGATGAGCAGGCCAGTCATGGAGTTTGATCATGCAGTACTTAGTTATTCCATTTCCATCCCGTAATTTCACTGCTGCCCACCGTCTTATATATAGGTCTGGGTCGGTGCCAACGAAGATTGGCTTGCATACCTCCGGCCGTATACCACCATCATTTTGCACAAGATCCACAGTAGTGTTGACACACGAACACGTCATGTGTACCCTCGACGCCGGGGGTGATGCACCGTAGCTCACGTTGAAGGAGGCCCGACCGACAGCGCGATACGCAAGACAGTCGACGGGCGCTTTTGCGGACCCGAAAACCCCACACCCCCGGGAGGGACCCCGTCAGGGAGTGCGGCGGCTATGGGCTGCCCTAGGTCGATTCGCTCGTCCCTAGAGCCTTGGGATTTGCAGCTCTCAAACACGAAGAACAGCGAAGAATGAGAGAGAAAAACGGTGGAGAGATAAAACGTAGATGAAAAAGTAGTATATTGATTTGTTCGATTGTGTGTTGTTCAATCGGCCATCACCCCTAACATATATAAGAGGCGGCTGCACTTCTCGTAAAAGTAAAGGATTCATCTAGGCTTTCCTTACAAGAAAAAATACATCAATTCACGTCCTAGAGTCCTAATTCTATTCCAATTTGGATTAAGTCTGAATCTGGCCCAAACTCTGTCTTCCTTCCTGCGCGGGCCGCCGGGATTGCATATGATCTCTGATCAAGACGGCCCAAATATCAAACTCGTGTGCCTCGACGATACGAACAACTCTCATGTTGATCACTTTTTCAAATAAGGCCATCTTGAATACTTTTCGAGGTCATCTTTATCTTCCAGTCGGACTCGATCTTACGGTAGACTAGATTATTCGAGTCTCGTAGTGAATTCGTAGGCTATATACTATCTCTGACGATGATGACTCCAACATGAAAGTTTATCGTCTCGATGATACGCACAACTTCTGTATTGAACACTTCTTCATCCGAGGTCATCTTGATAAACTTTCAGGCATATGTTCAATTTCATTCGGATTCGAGCTCATCCACTCGGATTAGAGTCATTCACTTGGATCGTCCGACTGGACTTTTCACTCGGATGTTTAGAGTCTTTCACTCGGAATACAATTTTCACTCAGATGATGATATTTTCACTCGGATAACTATATTTCCATCCGAAAGGCATTATCTTATTCGATCGGCAAGTTTTCGTCCCGATGGTAATCTTTTCACTCGGAATATTTTCACCTGGAGGACAATTTCACTCGGATGACCATATTTCCACTCGGATGACTATATTTCACTCGACCGGTAAATTTTCACTCGACCGTAAACTTTCACTCGGACGGTAAACTTTTCACTCGGATTTTCCGACTGAAAACATAGCCTGATCTTGATTTGTGTCTCCAGGCCTCACACGACCTCGAATTGAGACGAATTATATATGAAAATCGACCGTCTCGACGAGACGAAACTTTTCCATGTTGAAGGTTTTTTAATTCAAGGCCGTCTTGATGGCCGAATTACTCGCACAACCTATCAGACAAGTGTCTGGCACCTCGCGCCATATTTCCCGTGAGGTTCGGTCTGCAGTGTATTGCCTCTAACTTTTGCATATGAACTCGTATTGAGATGATTTATATATCAAAATCGATTGCCTCGACGAGACGAAGACAATTCCTTAAGTGTGCTCCTTCATCTGAGGTCATATTGAGGGCGTAATCGTCCGAAAAGCACTCAGAACATTAAATTTTGTCACTCGGAGTACAGCTTCGGCCACTGAGATGAGGTCGAATGGCGATAGCCTAAACGTCAAAGTTGTTCCACACGATGATATGAAACTTTCTCATGCTGAAAACCCTTTCACTCTGTATCTTGCCAAAATCAGGTGTCAACACATGCCCCCCTGTTTTTCGGCAAAGCTTGCATGCCGAAAAATAGTATGCATGGTGTTCGTTCTAAGGACGATGTCAACACTCCATCGGCCATTTTATTCTTCTCAGGGCGATAATTATTTATCGGCCATGTTTGTGCTAAGGGCGATAGACGTATATCGGCCGTTGCCTACTTAGGCTTCCTGCCACACACTCGGGTGGTACTTCTTCAAATATTTGCCATTGAGAGCTCGAGGTAACAATGCCCCTTGTATTGATTCCACCAAATATGAATTTCCGGGAACGACTCTTGTAATCCTAAAAGGACCTTCCCAACTTGGAGACCACTTCCCGAATTTTTTATCTCTTGAACTAATCGGCAGGATCACTTTCCAGACAAGATCACCAACTTGAAAATTCTTCAACTTAACTTTCTTATTGTAAGCCCTTGCCACCCTCAACTTATCTCTCTCTATGGCATTCAAAGCAGCCAAACGTTTATCAGCAACCTCATCAATGTTGTCCATCATCAAGTTATAGAAGTCTATTGCCGATAAATCATTTTGTTTGGCTATTCTCAAAGCATTCAAATTTACTTCCACCGGTAAAACAGCCTCCTGACCATATACTAGCTCATATGAAGTCACTTTCATAGCACCATGCCTTGAGATTCTATGTGCCCATAATGCCTCAGACAACAAGTCATGCCATCTCCTTGGATTATCCTCAATCTTCTTCTTGATGAGCTTGGTTAAAATTTTATTGCTAGACTCAGCTTGTCCATTAGCTTGGGCATAATATGGGGAGGAATTGAGCAACTTTATGCTATAAGATTCGGCAAACTCTCTGACTTGGTGCGACATAAAAGATGAACCTTGATCTGTAGTTAACGTTTGAGGAATACCGAATCTATGAATAATGTGCTCGGTTATGAATTGAATTACCTCTCTATGCGTCATGTTCTTGAGAGGTACTGCTTCAGACCACTTAGTGAAATAATCAGTTGCCACCAATACGAACCGATGCCCTTTTGAAGAAGAAGGATGGATTTTCCCAAAATCTAAACCCCATCCTATGAAAGGCCACGGCTTGATAATAGGATGCAACATAGCAGCAGGAGCCAATTGAATATCACCAAATTTTTGACAAGTTTCGCACCCTTTATAATATCTGAAGCAATCATTAATCATAGTCGGCCAATAAAACCCAGCACGTCGTAATAACCATTTCATCTTGGGAGCCGACTGGTGAGTACCACAAATGCCTTCATGTACCTCTCCCATAGCAACTCTTGCTTGGTCCTCATCCAAGCACTTTAAAAGAACATCATCAACTGTTCGGCGATAAAGATCATCATCCCTCATAGTATATTTAAAAGCCATACGCCGAACAGCCCTGTCCACCCTTTCACTCGGATTACGCAAGTAAGCAACAATGGGCTTCCTCCAGTCGGAATTGTCATCTGCACTAGATTTTTTGTTAATGACCGAATCAGTGGGTTCTGGTTCGGCCTCTTCTATACTAGTAAGACAAGACATCGGACTTTGAGAAATATGAAACATGCCATGATCAACATGATATCCAGATGCTTGCTGTGCCAACTCATTTGCTTTCCAATTGTCATGTCTAGATATATGTGCAATGCTAAAACAATCCAAAGTGGAAATTATATCTAGACATCTATCAAGATAAACATTAAGTGATTCGTCCAAACACTGAAAGACTTTAGATATTTGCTGCACTACTAGTAACGGATCACCGTAAGCCTCAATATGTGTAACACCTATAGCAAGTAACATCCCTAGGCCGAATAACAATGCTTCATATTCGGCTTGATTATTTGCGCAAAAATATTCTAAGCGGCATGAGGCTTCAAAAACAGCACCATGAGGAGATATATAAACAATACCAACACCTTGGCCATTGCCACAAACTGAACCATCAAAGTATAATCTCCATGGTACTAATGAAACAAGGTTCATATCAACATCGTTCTTGTCATTGATCCGATGTTCAACAATGAAATTAGCAACAATTTGGCCTTTCATGGATTTTAGAGATTCATAAGCCAAATCATATTCAATCAAAGCATAAGCCCACTTGCCAATTCTACCACTAAGAATTGGCCTATGCAATATGTATTTAATGACATCGGTTTGACAAGCTACTACACAAGCACTCGGCACTAAATAATGTCTCAGTTTTGTGCAAGCATAATATAAGCATAGACATAATTTTTCAATAAATGTATACCTTGTCTCGGCGTCCAATAAGCGCCTGCTCAAATATGTAATAGCATGCTCTTTTCCCTCGGTTTCTTGAGTCAAAACAGCACCAATAACTCCTTCCTCTGCTGCAATGTAAAGCCTGAAGGGTTCTGTATGCTTGGGTGCTTTCATCACCGGAGGAGTGCACAAATAGTTTTTGATCATATCAAATGCTTCTTGCTGTTTTGCCCCCCAAGTGAAATCAGCATCATTCTTCAACCGAAGGATAGGAGTGAATGCATCAACTTTCCCTGATAGATTAGCTATGAACCTTCTCAAATAATTGACCTTACCAAGGAACTTTTGCATATCTCTCTTGCATGTTGGAGCCTCCACTTTCTGTATAGCCTCTATCTTTTGGGATCAATCTCTGTACCATCTTCATGAATAATGAAACCCAAAAACTTGCCAGCTGACACGCCGAAAGCACACTTCAAAGGATTCATCTTCAGTCCATACTTTTTCATTCTTTCAAAAGCTAAACGCAAATCGGCCAAGTGAGATTCAAAAGCATCTAATTTGACAACAATATCATCAATATAAACTTCAAGTATGATACCGAGTAAATCATGAAAAATCAAATTCATAGCCCTTTGATATGTGGCTCCAGCATTTTTTAATCCGAATGTCATCACTGTCCACTCGAATAAACCAAGGAAACCAGGACATCGGAAAGCCGTTTTGTACATGTCCTCTTCGGCCATAAAGATTTGATTGTATCCGGCATTACCATCTGGAAAGCTAATAACCTTATGTCCAGAAGCATCATTAATAAGCATATCGGCTATTGGCATAGGATACTCATCTTTGGGTGTAGCCCTATTCAAATCTCTGAAATCAATGCACACCCTCAACTTGCCAGATCCTTTCTTCTCCATTGGGACAATGTTAGAAATCCACTCGGCATACCTGCAAGGCCGAATGAAATTAGCTTCAAGCAGTCGACCGATCTCTTCCTTGATCCGGTCATATGTTTTCGGATTAAATTTTCTGGCCGACTGTTTATAAGGTCTAAAACCGGCCTTTATAGGCAACCGATGCTCCACTAGCTCTCGGCTTAACCCTGGCATCTCATGATATTCTCATGCAAAGCAACAAACATATTCTTTCAATAGCTCGATTAACTTAGCTTTACAATCGGCTTTCAAATTTTTGTTTACAAAGGTCGGTCGAGTAACTGAACCATCTCCAATATCTACCTCTTCTAATGGATCGGCCGATGTAAAACCTTGTCCAAGTTTATCCATGTCATCCAACTCCTCTACAGACTCATACATATCGTTCTCGCTGGACCGATATTTCACAAGACGTTTTTGTAACCACTCGGAATTAGGATCCATTTAAACATATCATACCTTGGAGCCGATTGCATTCAGTCGGCTTTAAAGAGACGGGCACAAAACCATTCTTGGTTGCGCTGAGAAAATCAAACTCTGATAAGTCACGTCCCGTCAAGCAAGTAGCATTGGGATGTTGCCAATCCACCGATGCATCGGCCAAAGCAACACAGGCCGAGTTATCTGCATGAATGACTTCCACTTCATCATCAACCCACTGAATCAAAAACTGGTGCATAGTGGATGGCACGCACTAGTTTGCATGAACCCAATCACGGCCTAGTATGACGTTGTAGTTACCTTGCACCTCAGCGACAAAGAATGCAGTAGCCAAAGTTTTGCTTCCGACTGTAAGCTCCACATACATCACACCTTTGGCTTCAGTTTTCTCTTTGCCTTCAAATCCATTGAGCACCATGTTCGTCTTTATCAGCTCTTCATCAGGGAGACCTAATTTCTTGAAGACCGAATAGGGCATAAGATTTACCACAGCACCACCATCAACAAGCATCCAAGTGAGCAGCGACCCATTGATATGACCTCTGAGATATAATGGTTTCAGATGCGTTACTGGTTCTTTTGGCTTCTCGAATATTGAGTTTTTAGGGCCAAAATCCAGCTGAGCCACCTCCCCTTCCTCATCTACAGCACGAAACTCAGCAGGTAAGCAATACACCATATTGATATCCATACCTTCATGAACCGGCGTAGACTCATAGTCCAACATATCAGCCTCCTCCTCGAGTGCATCCACCGATTCTAAAATTTGTCCGAGTGAAGGGGAAGCAATAGGTAACGTAGACGATGCAATGATTGCATTGTCCTCTTTTGGTAGTGTAGGTGCTGCTGTGATAGGTGTAGAAGCCACTGTATCTTGTATTTGTTTGGGCCTCCACACTTGTTTTGTAGGTACCATAGGCCGAGTGTCATTGAACAACTTATCCCTTTGCATCTCAGCCTCTTGTTCTGCCATCTCTTGACTCCTTAACCTTTGTAGTTTCCTCTTTTGTGTCTTTGTTAGCCCTGGAGGACACCACTTTGGCTGAGTGTATTTAGGATCTCTCGTTTTTACCTGGCTGGTGCTTGCTTCATGGTCATTAGCCGAGTGCTTTGGCGCGATAGCAAGTATCGGCTCAGTCGGATTGCTATGCACAATCGGTTGTCGTACGGCGAATGTTTCGGTGCCCAAGATAAGTGAGTCGGCATCCGTTTTATCCTTGCCTTTTGCCGAATCAATTGCTGCAACACTTGGTGATTTAACACGCCATTCTTTTCGACTTTCCAGATGCATGAAATTTCCACTCGGGCGTACCTTTTTACTCTGATGGAATCCACTCGGATGGATGTCACTCGGCTGGAATCCACTCGGATGGAATACACTCAGATGGAATCCACTCGGATAGAATCTACTTGGCCACATTTGTTCACTCGGATAGCTTCCACCTGGGTGCATTCTTACACTTGGATAATTTCCATCTGGTCGCATGTTTTGACCAGCCGAGCGATAGTTACCGATGTTCAGCCGGCCATTATATGAGTATTCAAGTCGATCCCAAACAGTTTGCCTTTGCTCTTCTGGAAACAACGCCTTTGGTCCACTCGGTTTCATATACTGATTGAACATATCATCTGATGGTGACCTTGGTCGCTTCAAGTGAGTCGGCCGATTAAAGCTAGAACCAGCCGACTGGTTGGTGTACTTGGACATCAACATATCAAAAGTTTGCTTGATCCTCTTGCGTTGTACTTTAACTTCATTCCTTTTCCACTTGCCAACTTCTGGACCCTTGGGCTTTACAAATCTCACACGAGCATTTTCTTGCACTTGTAGTTGCCCCCCGAGTGTAGGGTTCTTGATGGTGATTTTGATCACGTCCTTGCCATCAGGTCGCTTATCAAGCATAACTTGTCTCCCCAAGACCTTGTTGTCCTCCTTGTCTTTCCTAGGTTCACCAACAATGACATTAGCTTTATTGGCAGATTCGGCTACCTCTGGCCGAATGAGTAGCTTCTTCCCCTCCAAATCCATGGTATTCATTGGAAAAGGTTGTTTATCAACTTGCATCTCAGAAAAGTTCAATCGTCCGTCATTAATGGTCGATTGTATCTGTCGTCGAAAAACATTGCAATCGTTAGTAGCATGAGAAAAAGAATTGTGATACTTGCAATAAGCACGCCGTTTTAGCTCTTCAAACGGCGATAAAGTATGAGATATTCTAATAATCTTAGCCTGCAGCAAAGCATCAAATATTCTATCACACTTAGCAATGTTAAAAGTAAACTTCATCTCTTCATCACGATTCTTATTAATCGATTTCAGATCATTGCAAGTAAAGGGTTTGGCCTTAGATGGCCAAACAAATTCAGTAGCAAAAACATCACCCTCATCGTCCGAGTGATCACTGGCATATTCCACCATATTCATCTTTGGACGATCGGCTTTGTATCTATGCACTTCTTTGAGGTCTTTGCTTCGGCTTTCCTGAGCCAAAGCCCTTTGTAAGACTTGGTTGATATTTAAGAACTCGTAGCCTTCTAGCTTTTCTCTAATGGGAGTTCTCAAACCACTCAGTACTAGGTCTGCCAAGTCCCTCTCGGTTATCACCAAACTAAAACACCGGTTTTTTGTTTCTCTGAATCTCTTGACGTAATCGGAGACCGATTCATCATGCTTCTGTTTAACTGATGTTAGATGTGACAACTTGAGTTCATTGTCGCCGCTATAAAAGTGATCATGAAACTTTTGCTCTAGCTGCGACCAAACCCGAATGGAACCATGGGGTAAAGAAGAAAACCATGAAAATGCAGTACCAGTTAATGATAAAGGAAATAGACGCACTTTCAATTCATTCAATGAGCCTGCCTCACCCAATTGTGCTAAATATTGACTAACATGCTCCCATGTGGTTTTTGTGCCTTCTCCATTAAATTTAATAAAATCTGGAATTTTATATCCTGGAGGGCACTGGATGGCATCAAAGTACTCGGGGTACGGCTTTTGGTAAATCCGATTCCGAGGTAACTCAACTCCAAAATTCTCTCGAAGCATCTTAGCCATCTCCTCTCTAAGATTAGCTAGACCATCATCCATAGTGGACGATGAAGCTTGTGGCAGTGGCATAGGAGGAGTAGGGTTACTAGCCGTAGGTAAGAATTGTGGCATGTATGTCGACCCATAATTTGGTAGTGGTCGATTGGTTGTAGCTGTAGGTAGGGTTTGGTTCGGCGTTGCCACCGAACCTGGCATGCTCATGATAGGACTAATGGGTGCAGCCACAATCTGATTTGTATGGGTAGGGTAATAAGCCATCGGCATGGGAGGCGCCGATGCAATAGGTAAAGCCAGATTAGGGTTTTGCACACTAGCAGCTACACCATCATTACCACTAGTCGATTGAGATATATTCTTCTGAGCATTAGTATTTTCTATGGAAGTTTGATAGACTAGATTGTTACCATCAATAATATGACTTTCAATCTCAGCCCACTGCTCAGGAGAAAAGGCAGTACTTACAGAGGGTTTAACCTGCTCGGCTTGAACAGGAGGGAACTTGATTTATTCAATCAGAGTGATGTTGCCTTGGCGATCCTTCTTGAACTTTGCAAGGAACTCCTGCAAGTCCTTCTCCTCGCGCGCCTTCTTATAATCCTCATAGACTTGGCGATGATCGGCCGATATCTCATCAAGACTGGGCTTAATGATGTTATCGGTGTCTACCTCAGATGGCTTGGGAAGATCGGACATGGTGGATGATGATGATTGATCTTCGGTCCCCAGCGGAGTCGCCTAAAAGTGTGTTGACACACGAACACGTCACGTGTACCCTTGACGCCGGGGGTGATGCACCGCAGCTCACGTCGAAGGAGGCCCGACCGACAGCGCGATACGCAAGATAGTCGACGGACGCTTTTGCAGACCCGAAAACCCCACACCCCCGGGAGGGACCCCGTCAGGGAGTGCGGCGGCTATGGGCTGCCCTAGGTCGATTTGCTCGCCCCTAGAGCCTCGGGATTCGCAGCTCTCAAACACGAAGAACAGCGAAGAACGAGAGAGAAAAACGGTGGAGAGATAAAACGTAGATGAAAAAGTAGTATATTGATTTGTTCGATTGTGTGTTGTTCAATCGGCCATCACCCCTAACATATATAAGAGGCGGCTGGACTTCCCGTACAAGTAAAGGATTCATCTAGGCTTTCCTTACAATAAAAATTACATCAATTCACGTCCTAGAGTCCTAATTCTATTCCAACTTGGATTAAGTCTGAATCTAGCCCAAACTCTGTCTTCCTTCTTGCGCGGGCCGCCGGGCTTGCATATGATCTCTGATCAAGACGGCCCAAATATCAAACTCATGTGCCTCGACAATACAAACAACTCTCATGTTGATCACTTTTTCAAATAAGGCCGTCTTGAATATTTTCGAGGTCATCTTTATCTTCCAGTCGGACTCGGTCTTGCGGTAGACTGGATTATCCGAGTCTCGTAGTGAATTCGTAGGCTATATACTATCTCTGATGATGATGACTCCAACATCAAAGTTTACCTTCTTGATGATACGCACAACTTCTGTATTGAACACTTCTTCATCCGAGGTCATCTTGATAAACTTTCAGGCATATGTTCAATTTCACTCGGATTCGAGCTCATCCACTCGGATTAGAGTCATTCACTTGGATCGTCCGACTGGAATTTTCACTCGGATGTTTAGAGTCTTTCACTCGGAATACAATTTTCACTCGGATGCCGATATTTTCACTCGGATAACTATATTTCCATCCGAAAGGCATTATCTTATTCGGTCGGCAAGTTTTCGTCCCGATGGTAATCTTTTCACTCGGAATATTTTCACCTGGAGGACAATTTCACTCGGATGACCATATTTCCACTCGGATGACTATATTTCACTCGACCGGTAAATTTTCACTCGACCGTAAACTTTCGCTCGGACGGTAAACTTTTCACTCGGATTTTCCGACTGAAAACATAGCCTGATCTTGATTTGTCTCTCCAGGCCTCACACGACCTCGGATTGAGACGCATTATATATGAAAATCGACCGTCTCGACGAGACGAAACTTTTCCGTGTTGAAGGTTTTTTAATTCAAGGCCGTCTTGATGGCCTAATTACTCGCGCAACCTATCAGACAAGTGTCTGGCACCTCGCGCCATATTTCCCGTGAGGTTCAGTCTGCAGTGTATTGCCTCTAACTTTTGCATATGAACTCGGATTGAGATGATTTATATATCAAAATCGATTGCCTCGACGAGACGAAGACAATTCCTTAAGTGTGCTCCTTAATCTGAGGTCATATTGAGGGTGTAATCGGCCGAAAAGCACTCAGAACATTAAATTTTGTCACTCGGAGTACAGTTTCGGCCACTGAGATGAGGTCGAATGGCGATAGCCTAAACATCAAAGTTGTTCCAATCGACGATATGAAACTTTCTCATGCTGAAAACCCTTTTACTCTGTATCTTGCAAAAATCAGGTGTCAACAAGTAGTGCGGCCGTTCTCGTAGACCCCTTCTCCACCATTGGGATCGGCCTTCCGTACTGGCTGGGCTTGAATACGTATGATCATGCCTACATGAGATTGAAGAAGATAGCAATTGTGGACCCGCCGACAAAGCGACACGGCTACGATGATTACTATCTCATCATGGTGTTCGACATAAGGATTGTCATCAATACAAGAGGCAGTAACGGCAGACAGGGCAGAGGCTGGCGCATGTTGGCCACAACAGATTTGTACCCCTACACATTCAAAGACGCCGTGTTCCATTTAGGCCGCATCTTCACAGTGACAAGCCAGGGGACTTTTTTCGTCTGGTTGCCATCCTACAGTACAGGAGATTACAAACTGAATACACAAACCATCATTTGCATCCCTAACGGTACTCCATTATTTTGCAGGGACCAGTCATCCCCTGATCAAAATAAGATCGCCAATCCTGGATATGCATTTGCATCCGTGATTCGGTCTAACCTGAAACCTTGTAGCTAACTTTGGCATATTGGGATCAACTATCTTAGCAGTCGTTACTCATGGTACCACTGATGTGCAACATGGTCACACAATCTACCATGATCGGACCGTCACCATCTACCCAGGTATTCCATTTAGTATTATATTTTTAACCCTCTCGCCTTCTCTTTCATTGTTGTACTACTCACTAGTACTAGTAGGAGTACTTTTGACCTTGGAGGACACGTATAACTAGCTAGGCCCTTGAAGACTTGAACCCACTAGCTGCCACCATTTTTGTTTTTCCATGTCTTACAATCTCATCCATGTAGCCAAGAGTGGCTATATATAATAAGCCGGTTATTTTACTTCCTCTATATCGGAGTAGTACTATTTGCTGCACGGTGTTACTGACCGCCATATTTGAGCACAACATTATTATGCATGGACCTTGACTATGTACATCACCATGTGTCCAGATCTTAGATGCCGTGTGTACCAGATGAACGGCGCCGAGTTCGACCCCCGTGATGCTACGTGGGTGCCGAGGAACACTCTTGGAGAGTACTCGCTTTTCATTGGGGACAACTACCCCATTGTGAAGTGAATGCCGCCTTCCATGCAGGACACCGAAGGCTTGCCGTTCATGAAGCATTGTTGTGTCTTCAGTGCGCACCGCCGGATGAATGACATGCTGGGACACGCTATCCCTGATTTATGCCGCTTCAGCTTGGATGAGTCTCCATCGTGTGGAACCAGGCTAGCAAGCTGCGACAATGATTCTCGTTGCCCGCCGCTATGGATCATGCCATCCATGAAGAACACCTGGGACTGGAACCTGGAGGATGACATGTAGCTCATCTATAATGTGTAAGTGGAGTATGGTAAATTGTGAACGGTGGCGCTGTGAATATATGTAGACTAGTCATGCACAAATTTATCACATGAATTGGAGATAAACTTGTGTGGCATACTGGCATTTGTCCTTTAGAATTTATTACTAGTAAATGTGTTATGTGTACGCGCAACTTGTGTGGTTGTTGCACGGGCTTCAACACACTCTTTGAGAAAAAAGGTGGCACAACTTTGGATATAGGTGACGTGGCGGCATCATATAGTAGCATCGTTCGCTATAGTTGAAGTATACTCCTACTAGGACAAGAACCCCTATAAAACCTTGCGCCTGGCTCTTTGCCTCTTCGGGAGGTTCAATAGTTCATACTCGTGTGAACCTTGCACTTGGCTCTTCGCCTCTTCGGAAGGTCCAACAATGATGATACTACAGTACAATATGCTTCTGGCAATCTGACACCGATTGAACAGCTGCACGTCCACTGCGAGGGCGAGGGCGAGCGAGAGGGAGAGGGAGAGGGAGAGGGCACTGTAGTCAAAACCCTCTCCTCGTCCTGCGAGCCACCGCGTGCGTGGGTGAGGGAGAGGCATAGTAAGCAAGATTCTCCTCGTTCGACGAGTTGACGGGACACATCAAAGAAGTATTAGTACTAGTCCATACTGCGTCCTTTCCGGTTAATATGGCTTAATTTGAAACAAAAAATACAACAGCGGTCAAGGTATGTAACAATACGCTCTTTACGGTCACTATATATAGTTTTGCGGTGATTATACAATCACTACCTCATCGTGGAGCACCGTATTGCACCCTACTGACCGGCCACATAGTCGACGTGTCACTTTTGTTGACTTGTTAAATTGTCACCTGGTTTCTGGGTCCCACCTTTCAGTTGGCAGAGCAAAGAAATCAGTTAAACAAAACTTTACGCATGCGCGACAGGTGTCCAACCCTTGCGCGCGAACCACCCTAGCTGTGTATGTGAGTGCATGCACGTGTACTCCCTCAGTCTTCCAACAAAGGGTGTACATCGGCTAAAAAACAAAGAGTGTACATCTACACTTCCAATGCATTTAGCTTTTAATCTAAATTGATATTGATTGACTAATGCACCAACTTGTGCTCTAGCTATAGGCTACATGTCTATCCTTAATTACAGCATGCATCAACCTTCATTTAATCTTCTTCTCTCAATGGTCGCATGCACACATAAGTCTGCTACTTTTGGGCGTTAATTATGCCCTGGTCAATGTGTAAATCTCTAAATGTATAGTCTTTCACGGACGTAGGGAGTAGGTTGAGCACTTGAGCGTTTGTGTTGCGTCGTGTGCTGTGTGCCACATGGGTGTGTGAGTGTTGCGTGCGTCCATGTGTACGTGTGAGTTTTGCATGTTGCATGCATGCATGCATGAGGCTTTTACTCCCTCCAATTGACATGTTCATATTTCAAGCTTCCTCTGTTCCATCCATATGGTGATACTCCCTCTGTTCCCAAATATGGAGTGAAAGCCTCCCTCTGTTTCCAAATACAGAGTATTTGTCTTTCTAGAAATTTCAACAAGTGACTACGTACGGAGCAAAATGAGTGAATCTACACTCTATAATATGTCTACATACATCCATATTCCATTTGAATGTCTAAAAAAACTATATTTAGGAATGGAGGGACTAGCAAATAAACATTAAGTTCTCTTGTTTTTCCCTCCTTGGTCACGGTGCACAACCAAAGATGACTTATTCACCTGGATGGAGGGAGTAGATGGTCAAAGTTTGACACAAAATTAATGCATTGGTAAACATAATTTTTTGAGGAAAATGAGTGCATTAATTGAGTGTTTATGCAAACTACAAAAATTATTCCACCACTCATCATCTACCTTGGTTGATGAGATTTTTGAATTGAGTCCCATAAACCTGAAAGGAGGTAGTACTAGTACTCCTACATTATTGGCGCCGGGTGCCTTGGCCAATGTTTCATCTTGTTGGACCGGATGAGCGTACAGGCATAGGGATACTGTAGATAGGAAGTCTTGGCAATCCATTATTCCCCATCTCGGTCAGAGAGAACTATTCAACTAGTCTTCACAGTGGAGTAATCATACACGTTGCGGCAGATGGGACACTTAATTAATAAGCTGAATCAGCGTGTTGGTCTAACTAAATCAGCCTTACCTAGTACTGCCATCATGTTTGCCAGTGGAGCATGCTTCCGCAAATGCACATACGCACATCTCTCCTCCATTAACTGACATATGGGCCCTCTTGAGGTAGACCCACATGTCATCGGCGACCTATTTACACTCCGAAGGACGGTGTATCCTGGTAGTAGTACTAGTAAAATTGAGGTTTAATGCACTTTCTTCCCCGTCTTTCACTCTTCTTCCTCCTCTCTTCTTCTTCCACCTCTCTTCCCCGTCGTCGGCCGCACACCATTTCCCCCCGCTCACTGCTCGCCCGCCCGCGCCATCTTCCTAGGTAGCTTGCGCGTACCATATCCCCCCACTCACTGCTCGCCACACTCGCCATCTTCTTCGCTCGCCCGCCCGAATCCACTTCCCCGCTGGCTCGCAGGCACCGAAAACCCCAATCACTCAGCGCCCTAAAAAACCCTACGGTAGAACAGACTGACACGCAGAGCCGCGATTGGAATTCCCTCCCCGATGTTCTCTTGGAGCAGATCTGTAATCGTATGGACCTGCTCAGCACCGTCCGTCTGGCCGCATGCTCGGTGTCTTTGTACCGTCTACTCGTCTGCAACCGGCCGGCTCTTTTCAAGACACCCTGCTTGCTGATGACCGATCCTCGCAGGTGGCCTAGACACCGACTCGACGATACTACGGAGGTTGTCATGGTGCCCCTCGACATGCTACCACTACCCGTCCACCTATCCTTCATGCGCGGCCATTACTAGGCGGGCACGAAGGCCAACTGGATCATCCTCATCCACAAATCCGGTAGTCTGTGGCGTTTCGTGGATATCTACACCCAGCGACAGATCACCCTTCCATCATTGGATACCGCCGCCATCGAGCCTCGCAGCCCGCCGGACACTCCTGCCTACTACGCACGAGACGCGTCGAGCTTTTGGCTCGACCTCTGTTTGCTGAAGGTTGTAATCTGCGAAGTGCCCACACCATCATAAGACTACATGGATTACAAGCTCATTGCCTTGTTCAACATGGGATTAGTCTATCCGGAATCCGATCGCCATACATGGTTATGGCTCATCATCAATCCTCATCAGCCAACATTTTTGTCTGATGCTATAGTACACGGTGGCATCGTTTACACGGTCGACGCACAGATTGGCTACCTATACTGGTGGAATCTATCGTCTTGTAATTGTTCTGCCTCATCTCATCTTTACCTTATGAATACGACTGCCTGTTCATTGTTACAAATTTAGAATAGATAGTATGTCTATAACCACATCATTGCTATATGTTCCTCTCATTTCCTAGATTTTTATGACCACACATGTTATTGTTAGAGTTGATATGGGAACAATTGGCATCTAATGATTGTTAGAATAGATATTATGAGTATAACCTCATGATTGCTATGTGTTATTCTCATTTCCAAGATTTTTATAACAACGCATGTTATTGCTTAGAGTTGATATGAGAACAGTAGTAAGTGCTATGGTAGAATATGAGTAGGCCCTGTCATAACTGTTTTCCTCTCATTGTTACATGATGTTTGAACCATGACATATTGCTAGAATATGAAAGACATTGGCTTATTTTTTAACTTGGGGTATCCGTTGGGCCAGGCGTATTCAACTGGAGGCGGGACAGCCTCAGCAACCACTCCATGTTCCTTGGGCTCAATTATCCGATCATCCAACCAATCATCTATCATATCATCGACGATGATTACCATGCTATGCAACTTCCATTCGCCAGGGGGAACTGTGTTTACACATCATACCATGGGTTTCATGAATCACCATATTTAGAGATTCGTCGACACAGCTTGTTGCCAGATAATCTTCAGTGTGTGAAAGGCATCAAGCTTCCATGCGATGGATGGCTTTTGCAAACCCGATATGCGGCGACGTGGTTCATGCCAACAGCAAATATGAATAACTTGATTCATACTGATATCTAGACTGAGCCATGTATATTGCTGATGTAGCATGACCCTCTTTTGTTGGATATTGTATATTGTTGTTAGTTTGAAGCACTCCTCTGGTTTGAAGGGTAGATACCTTTCTGGGATCAAGTGCATCCTAACTCACCTGCGTAGGATGTACTAATAATGATGATGGAGATGATGTGCAGCACTCACCTACGTATGATGTACTAATAATGATGATGGAGATGATGTGCAGCAGCCATATATAGGGTAGCACTATTCTAATCCTAGGATTAGAATAACTATTTGGATAACGGCGCCACTATGCAGGTCCCGATGAGGTCTTCCGGAAATCCCGAACCGGGCAGTGAAAAGAAAAAACACCCAGTCCACCTTCTTCCCCCGCACACAACCACCGACACCCACGCACCACCCCTGCCTTCGCCTCCATATCCGGTCGCCGCCTCTTCCTCAGAATCGGTGGTCGCCTTCGCCCTCGGATCTGGCCGAGACCGATCCCGCTGCCGCCCTGGATCCGGCCGTCCGGCCTCCTCCATCCCCCGTCCGCCCTGGATTCGCCCTCGGATCCGGCCGTCCGCCCTGATCCCGCCGCCGCCTGCCGCCAGCAAGCGTCGGCGCGTGACCCTGCCGGCCGCTGGCCGCTTCCGCGCCTCCGCTGCCACGTCGGATGCCCCGGCCTCACGCAACTCCTCTTCCGGCGACGACCCCTTCCACGCACGCCTTCTTGCTGCTCTGCCCCAGCCACGGGCGCCAGGTCCGGCCGTCCCTT
Source organism: Aegilops umbellulata (assembly GCA_032464435.1). Taxonomy (NCBI): domain Eukaryota; kingdom Viridiplantae; phylum Streptophyta; class Magnoliopsida; order Poales; family Poaceae; genus Aegilops; species Aegilops umbellulata. The sequence continues at coordinate 148,143,897 of CP136058.1, read as the reverse complement.
CTTCCTCGGAGCATCATCGACCCCGCCATCTTCCCCAGAGCGCCCCTGCCCGCCTCCCTAGCCCACGGGTCAAGTGGCCCTGCCGCCGGTCTCCTCCTGCAACCCAACCGGCGGCCACCTCCTGGGACCCAGCCGATGGTCTCCTCCTGCTAACCCGGCGTCGGCCTCCCGAGGCAGCCCTACAGTTAGCCTTCTTCCGCGGCCACGCGTCATCCGAATCTCGTAGACCTGCCGGCGGTCTTCTCCCAAGGTTGCACGCTGTCGTCCTCCCGCTGCCCCTGATCCACCGCCGGCCTTCTCCCACAGCATCTCCAGTGCCCTCTTCGTCATTGCTAGCGATGGCTTCACATTGCACAGCAGGTCAACTCGAGCGCGTGGGTAAGTCCATTTGCGGCAGCTGTAGCCGTAAACTGCAAGAACTGCTCTCACTCTGGAAAAACAAAAATAAAAAGCGGTCGCTGCCCCTATCTCTGCTTGCTGGTTCCTACCTCCACTACACCGGACTATAGAAAGATAAAAGAATAGTTTGATGCTTATTTTTCTACAGCATCAGATTCAAAAAGTCCAGCTTCGCCCCCGGATGAAGTTTAGTTTTCACTGAAGCTTATGTTGTTCACAATCGCGTGGCTGTAGAACATACATGCATGTTGAGTAATATTCTTCAGTTACAATAGCAGCTCCAGTGTGGCAGTAGGCGATGGTAAAAACTGAAGTCGGGAATGAGTGTTGCTGGGTACATCTGGCAGCAGATATTCTGAAGATTGTTGGTGAATAACAAATGCCACAACATGTCATTGGGGTCGTGCGGGCAAGCAACATTCTCCACCTGGTGTACTCTCTGTCTCTTTCTCTTTGCAATTCTTATCTATTTGTAGATTCTATCTCACGTACCTGACCATAGTAGCAGACTAGTAGTGTTGTATGGTCAGCTGCGTAAGGGAGTTTGTGGAGCCACTACAATGTCTATTTGAACTCACATGGATTACTTTTATAAGTCTAAACTACTTTTGGAAATTTGAGTGTGGTATTCCTTTTTCTTCAGGAAGCCATTTTTCTTTTAGAAAGAACTACATTCCGCCAGTCTACTTACATTTTCTTTAGTAAAAGAGATAAAGTTCATTTATACGAGTACATATGTAGATCTAGTGCGCATTCTATTTTCAGTTTGGAAGTTGGAAAATATGTAAGTTCAAAAACACATTGGGAAAAACCACGTAAAAATTCACGCAAGAAGTTCAACATTAAAAATTGACGAAGTTCAAACGAGAACAAAAGGAAGAAAGTATCACGGCACAAAACATAAAAAAGGATCACCGCATGAAACATAGTAAGTCTGAAGAATAAAACAAATTGTATTTTTTTGAGTAAGTTTAACCTGTGAACGCAAAAAAAGTTTGACAAGAATAAAAGTTTATAAAAATGAATTTTCACCATTTCTAAATAAAAAGAATTAAAAGTTCAAATTAAAATAACCAAGCGGTTCAGTGTTTACTACGAAACTCGGCTTTCTTGTTAATAAATAATAAAATCTAGAAGTGCAAAAGAAAAATCAAAGAGTAGCTTGATGTTTATATACAAGTAAGAAAACAAGCGTCACCAAGAAAATGTTAACACTCGCAGTTCAAATTTAATAAATTGCAGAGCTCCAGGAAAATACTACGGGTGTACAAAAAAAAGTACAAGATGTGTAAGGTTGAGCTCCACAATGTTGCATTCACACCGGTAGCACTACACACACTCCTCCTTGCGCATGCATAGTTTTTTCTCTATTAACTAGCATGTTTGGTGAATGTGTGAAGTCCTGCTACTACTAATAGAGAAGGAAAATCGCCACGGAACCTCATTTTAAGATAAATGGAACCAATTTAGTAAACTTGGGAAGTCCACAGTGTGTCGCCACCCAATTCTTTTAAAAGATGGCCGTGTGTGCGGGCGTCTGGTGGTCGTGTGTGCGTGTGTTCGGTGTGCTCGTGCTACGCGTATGTTTTCCTTTATTTCTTGAATATATAAGAAGTTCATACATACAAAAATGAAGTTCAAATTAAAAAAGCAGAGAGGTTCAAAGATTTTAAAAACCTAGGATTTACATGCTCAATTTTGATGAGTGCTTTAGGAGTTAGGGCAAAAAAGGCATAGACCAATTCAAAGTGACAACAACCAGAAGTTCACGTACTAGATGGTGCGTTTTTGTATGAGAAAAAAACAATTAAGAGGCAAACTCTACAAATTTTGTTGCTAGAAGTTCAAGTGATCCGCCCGAGAAAGTTTGAAATTTCTTGTCAGAGAGGTTCGCCGTATATTTACATGTTCCAAACACAAAAAGATGTTTTTTGTGGTCTTTTAAAATAATTCTCTCAATCCAATACAAATTTGAAACAAAATGCTCTACATTAAAAAGTTTCTCCTATTCAACAACTTTTCAAAGGTGTATAAATATTCTTATTCTGAAGAATGTTTAAAACAAAATGGTGCATGTTGTTCGAAACAAAAGCTCAACCTTATGTTTTAGAAATTCATGTTTTAGATATAAATGTGAAGTTCATGTTTTAGAAATTCATAAGTTCACGTGTACCATATACTGAAGAAATTCATCAATGAAAAAAAGGACCGTCTAGGCCATTTCACTGACAACAAAAGAATGCCTAAAAATGTCATGAGACAAAAGAAACAAATCGTAGAAAGTGGAAAAAACTATAATTTTGTTTTGTAAAAAGTTAGAGCGGATCGATGTCTATAAAAACTCAGTTTTTTTCCATTACTAAAGAGAAACAAAGAGAAGTCCAAAGTGATAACTGCCGGAAGTTCATGTACTACATGGTGTGTGTTTCATATGAGAAAAAAAATAAAAAGTCAAAGTCTAAAAGTTTTGTTGCTAGAAGTTCAAGTGCTCGGCCCGGGAAAGTTCAAAATTCTTCTGAAAGAGGTTCACCGTGTTATTAGATGTCCAAAAACACATACAAAATATGTTGTTTTTTGATGTTTTACAATAATTTTCTCAAACCAGAGAGAAGTTCAAAGTGATAACAACCGGAAGTTCACGTACTGCATGGTGTGTGTTTCGTATGAGAAAAATACAATAAAAAGGTAAATTTTTTGTTGCTAGAAGTTCAAGTGCTTGGCCCCAGAAAGTTCAGAAATTCGTGTGAGAAGAGGTTCACAATGTATTCAAAAACTTCCCAAACGATATATCCTATGCTCTATTCCAAAGGGTATATCACACTCTCTATTCCAAAAAACGGTTAAAACAAATCGGTGTATGTTGTTCAGAATTTATATTGTAGGACGTCCGACCTCTAATTAAATGTTTTAAAATGGCAAGAAATGACGTCCGACCTTCAATTGCGTGTAATTCGATGTATACACAAAAATGTGACAGAAGTTCATAATGAAAACAACGAGAAGTTCAAGTACTGCAAGGAATGCATATTAGAGAATAAAACTATAGGAAAATAAAAGTTTAAAAGGTTTGTTGAAAGAAGTTCAAGTGATGTGTCCGGAGAAGTTCAAAAATTCTTGCGAGAGAGGGTCACCTTGTATTTCAATGTTCGATTTTTTCCGTATAAAAATCGAATAAAGGTGAAGTTCAAGTTGAAATAATAGAGAAGTTCGGAGTTTATTAAAACCTAGGATTTACTTGTTCAAAAAATAAAAAACACAACGCCTTTTTTTTACACTTTTAAAAAGAACTCATAAATGAAAAAATGGTTGCTAGAAGTTCAAGTGCTCGGCGAGGAAAAGTTCAAAAATTCTTGTGAGAGAGGTTCATCGTGTGTTTAGATGTCCAAAATACATAAAATGATGTTGTTTGTTGTGTTTTAAAATAATTCACTCAAACCAGAGAGAAGTTCAAAGTGATAACATCCAGAAGTTCACGTACTACATGGTGTGTGTTTCATATAAGAAAAATCCAATAAAGTGAAACAGAGTGAAGTTAAAACAGACATGCCCCAGAAGTTCAACCACTTCATGCAGTGCAAAAAACAGCACATCAAAAACAAAGTGAAGTTCAAACAGACATGCCCCAGAAGTTCTACTACTTCACGCAGTGCATTTCCGTTCGCGATGAACGCAGAAATCATGATCTCGCCATTTTCTAATTTACCTCGAAATGGCAGGAATATTATTTGTGCAAATTCAAGTCCTCTGTCGGAGAAAGTTAAAAAAATATTGTGAGAGAGGTTTGTACAAAAGAAATATCATTTGTGTAACACTGACGATGAATGAAAAAATTACAAAGGAAAATACGTCACAGAAGCTCAACGTGAAAACAGCAGAAAGTTCAATTACTACAGTGGATGAATTTCAGATGAAAAACTTTCAAAATTGTCGCGAATATGAAAAAAATGATCAACACGGGAAACTTGCGTGTTTACAACAGCTTTCCACCGGTATATCACTTGCTCAATTCCGGTGAGTGGATGGAGATTTACGAGCAGTGGATGGAGACCTACGAGCAAAAAATCACGTGAAAAATAGAGTGAAGTTCAGGTACACGCGCCGAGAAGTTCAGGTTCTTCACGGGGTGCATTTTTGAAGAATCTGTTTCGCGATATAGGCAGAACGCATGATCCTGCCGTTTTCGAAATTACTTGAAAACGGCTAGGAATCAGAGAAAACCATCAACATGAAAAAATTTCGCATTTTCCGTAGCTTTTCAACGGTATATTATTTGCCACATTCCGATAAAGTTTGTAGAAATTATGGTGAAAATACGTTTTTCGCCATTTTTGAAACTGACTTAAAACCGTAAAGAATTGGGAGAAACAATACATACCAAAAAGTTTCGTATTTGCTCAATATTTCCAACGCCATACCATTTGCTGCATTCGGACGAACGGTTAAAAAATTATCTCGAAAATACGAACTCGGTAGGACTTGGACCATTTTCTAAATTACTCTTGAACCATTCAAAATTAGAAAAAAAAACTTTCAAGATGAAAAAGTAGCGCACTTTCATAAGCTTTCCAACGCCGTATCATATGCCTCCATTGAATTAGCCGTTTAGAAATGACATCGAAAAAACGAACTCAGCTGTTCGGTTTACGAAATTTTACGTTTTTTGAAATTACTCTTTAACAATAGGGAATTAAAGAAAACTTTCGAAATGTGGAAGGAGAGGTTTTGCAGCATTTTTCCAACGCCATATTGTATGCCTCATTCCGATAAACGGTTTAGAAATGCGATCAAAAATACGATTCACGTTTTTTATGCGAAGAGAAAACGGTTTTCAAAACTGCTCTTAAACCGCTTACATTTTGTCAAAAATTTAACTTGGGTCATGATACTGGTGTCCATAGCTTTCCGACGGTATATCACAAGCCCCATTTCGGCAATGTTAGCGGAAGTTCAACCTAGTTCACAGAGAAGTTCAACGTACTACTAGCGGGGCGGGTCAGGTTGTGATCAGAATATTATTTTGATCCCGTGATCAGAATAGTGTTTATATATATGACAAATTTTTCCTACTACCGGGTGTAGTTACTCCCACTTTTGTTTCGTACGTTCTAGGTAGTATCTATCATATCGGAGAGTATGTACGCGTAGTATATAGTATATAAAAATGTTTAGGTAGTATATATACTACTTTTTAGGTAGTATGTATCATATTTTGTGCATACTCCATCGCGCGTACAAATATGTACGTATTCCATAAATACAATAAAACTATCAGCTCATTTGCAATTTTTTCATAAAAATCACATTGAAGTATCTTAGATATAGAATATGAACATAATAAAAATAATAAAGTGGAGTATATACTACCACATGGTAGTATATGAGAAACGGGTGTAACTATACCCGGTAGTAGGATGCATTTTCCCTATCATATCGGAGAGTATGTACACGTAGTATGTAAGAATGTTTAGATAGTATATATATACTATTTTCTAGGTAGTATGTAGTATATTTTGAGCATACTCCTTTTTACATACAAATATGTACGTATTTCACAAATATTATAAAAACATGGGCTCACATGCAATTTTTTCACATAACTCGCTTTGGAGTATCTTAGATATAGTATATGAACATATTAAAAATAATAACGTAGAGTATATAGTACCACATGGTAGTATATGAGAAATGGGTGTAACTATACCGGGTAGTAGGATGCATTTTCCCTATATACCGGGTGTAGTTACTCCCACTTTTGTTTCATACGTTCTAGATAGTATATATCATATCGGAGAGTATGTACGCGTAATATGTAGTATGTAAGAATGTTTAGGTAGTATATATACTATTTTTTATGTAGTATGTAGTATATTTTGAGCATACTCCTTTTTAAGTACAAATATGTACGTGAGGGAGTCCTGGATTAGGGGGTGTCCGGATAGCCAGACTATACCTTCAGCGGGCCTCCTGGACTATGAAGATACAAGATTGAAGACTTCGTCTCGTGTCCGGAAGGAACTTTCCTTGGCGTGGAAGGCAAGCTTGGCGATACGGATATGTAGATCTCCTACCATTGTAACCGACTCTTTGTAACCCTAACCCTCTCCGATGTCTATATAAACCGGAGGGTTTTAATCCGTAGGACAACATATAACAATCATACCATAGGCTAGCTTCTAGGGTTTAGCCTCCTTGATCTCGTGGTAGATCTACTCTTGTACTACCCATATCATCAATATTAATCAAGCAGGACGTAGGGTTTTACCTCCATCGAGAGGGCCCGAACCTGGGTAAAACTTCGTGTCCCTTGTCTCCTGTTACCATCCGCCTAGACGCACAGTTCGGGACCCCCTACCCGAGATCCGCCGGTTTTGACACCGACATTGGTGCTTTCATTGAGAGTTCCTCTGTGTCGTCGCTTTTAGGCCCGATGGCTCATCCGATCATCAATAGCGATGCAGTCCAGGGTGAGACTTTTCTCCCCGGACAGATCTTCGTCTTCGGCGGCTTCGCACTGCGGGCCAATTCGCTTGGCCATCTAGAGCAGATCGAAAGCTACGCCCCTGGCCATCAGGTCAGATTTGGAAGTTTAAACTACACGACTGACGTCCGCGGGGACTTGATCTTCGACGGATTCGAGCCACAGCCGAGCGCGCCGTACTGTCACGATGGGCATGATCTAGCTCTGCCGCCAAACAGTGCCCTGAAGGCCGCGCATGCATCGGTTCTGACCCTTGATTCGGAACCAACTGCGCCGATCGAGGACGAGTGGTTGGACATCGCCTCGGGGGCTGCGATCCCAACGGCGATCGAGCCGAACACCAGCCCCGCACTTCGCAAGGCCCGTGACTCCGTGGGGCCAGACTCCTCTCTGGACTGCATTACCTCCGCGCCCCTACCGATCGAATCCGATTGGGCGCCGATCATGGAGTTTACCGCCGCGGACATCTTTTAGCACTCGCCCTTTGGCGATATTCTGAAGTCATTAAAGTCTCTCTCTTTATCAGGCGAGCCCTGGCCGAACTGCGGTCAGCAAGGTTGGGATACAGACGACGAAGAAATTCAAAGCCCACCCACCACCCACTTTGTAGCCACTGTCGATGATTTAACCGACATGCTCGACTTCGACTCCGAAGACATCGACGGTATGGACACCGATGTAGGAGACGACCAAGAACCAACACCTATAGGGCACTGGAAAGCCACCTCGTCGTATGACATATACATGGTGGATACCCCAAAAGAAGGAGATGGCGACGGAACAGCGGGGGATGACCCCTCCAAGAAACAGCCTAAGCGCCGGCGTCAGCGGCGCCGCTCTAAATCCCGCCAAAGCAAAAACGGTGATTCCGGCACAGGAGATAATAATACTTCGGATAGCGCCGAGGAACACCCCCTCCAGCAAGATTCAACGCAGGAGGATGGAGAAGCCAGCCCCCACGAGAGACCGGCAGACAGAGAGGTCGAGGATGATAATTATATGCCTCCCTCCGAAGACGAGGCAAGCCTCGACGACGACGAATTCGTCGTGCCAGAGGATCCCGTCGAACAAGAGCGTTTCAAACGCAGGCTTATGGCCACGGCAAGCAGCCTCAATAAAAAACAATAACAACTTAGAGCTGATCAAGATTTGCTAGCCGACAGATGGACTAAAGTCCTTGCAGCCGAAGAGTATGAACTCGAACGCCCCTCCAAGAGCTACCCAAAGCGCAGGCTGCTACCCTTACTAGACGAGGAAGCACCTAAACCTACATCACCAGTGCATGATACGGCCGATCGGCCACCTCGCAGCCGCGACAGAGAGGCCTCTCGGCCCTCCGCTCAAGCCGCACCCCGGCGCGGCTCAAAACATTCTAAGGCACGGGAAAATGCGCCAGACCTGCGAGACATATTGGAGGACAAGGCAAAGCAAACAAGATCGACCTATGGATTGCGCGGGCGCCCCACGGCACGTGACGGTGATCGTCACTCCGGATATAATAAATTCGGCCGGGCCGAACACAATAGACAAAGCTCATTTGAGCTGCGTCGTGATATAGCCCAATACAGAGGCACCGCACACCCCCTATGCTTCACAGATGGAGTAATGGATCATCAAATCCCTGAGGGTTTCAAACCCGTGAACATCGAATCATACGATGGCACAACAGATCCCGCGGTATGGATCAAGGATTATCTCCTTCATATCCACATGGCCCGCGGAGACGATCTACACGCCATCAAATACCTCCCACTCAAACTCAAGGGACCAGCTCGGCATTGGCTTAACAGCTTGCCAGCAGAATCAATCGGGTGTTGGGAGGACCTGGAAGCCGCATTCCTCGACAATTTCCAGGGCACCTATGTGCGACCACCAGACGCCGATGACCTAAGCCACATAATTCAGCAGCCAGAGGAATCGGCCAGGCAATTCTAGACACGGTTCCTAACAAAGAAAAACCAAATAGTCGACTGTCCGGACGCTGAGGCCCTAGCAGCCTTCAAGCATAATATCCGTGACGAGTGCTTGCCCAGCACCTTGGACAGGAAAAGCCGAAATCCATGGCAGCACTCACGACGCTCATGACCCGCTTTTGCGCGGGAGAAGACAGCTGGCTAGCTCGTAGCAATAACTTGACCAAGAACCTTGGTAATTCGGACACCAAGGACAACAGTGGCAGGTCGCGTCGGGACAAGCAAAAGCGCCGCGTTAACAGCGACAGCAATGAGGATACGGCAGTCAATGCCGGATTGAAAGGCTATAAATCCGGTCAGCGGAAAAACCATTCAAAAGAAATACTCAGGGCCCGTCCAGTTTGGACCAAATACTCGACCGCTTGTGCCAGATACATGGCACCCCCGAAAAGCCAGCCAATCACACCAACAGGGATTGTTGGGTGTTCAAGCAGGCAGGCAAGTTCAATGCCGAAAATAGAGGCAAGGGTCTGTGTAGCGATGACGAGGAGGAGCCCCGGCCGTCGAACAATAGTGGACAGAAGGGTTTTCCCTCACAAGTGCGGACGGTGAACATGATATATGCAACCCACATCCCCAAGAGGGAGCGGAAGTGTGCGTTAAGGGAGGTATATGCGATGGAGCCAGTCGCCCCAAAGTTCAACCCATGGCCCTCCTACCCGATCACCGATCGAAGGGACCACCCCACTAGCATCCGTCATGGCGGATTCGCCGCATTGGTTCTAGACCCAATTATTAACGGATTTCATCTCACAAGAGTCCTTATGGACCGCGGCAGCAGCCTGAACCTGCTTTACCAGGATACAGTGCGGAAAATGGGCATAGATCCCTCGAGGATTAAGCCCACCAAAACGACCTTTAAAGGCGTCATACCAGGTGTAGAGGCCAACTGTACAGGCTCAATCACACTTGAAGTGGTCTTCCGATCTCCGAATAATTTCCAAAGCGAGGAGTTAATCTTTGACATAGTCTCATTCCGCAGTGGCTATCACGCACTGCTCGGGCGAACCGCATTTGCAAAGTTCAATGCGGTACCGCACTACGCATACCTTAAGCTCAAGATGCCAGGCCCTCAATGAGTAATCACGGTCAATGGAAACACCGAACGCTCCCTCCGAACGGAGGAGCACACGGCGGCCCTCGCAGCGGAAGTACAAAGTAGCCTCTCAAGGCAGCTCTCCAGTCCGGCCGTTAAACGTCCGTACACCGTCAAGCGCACCCGGAGTAACCTACAACAAGACCGCCTGGCACGTTCCGAGCAGGCATAGCAGCACGGTCCCAACCCCAGCCCTCGCGAAATAGCGAAACCAGTGCTTCGCGTACATAACTACACTCTCGAAATACCATGGGTACAGGGGGAGGGGCTGCCGATTTCTTTATTTTCTCTTACTTTCAGGACTCCATACTTCAGAAGACATGTTCGGCAATTCAACTGCCGCACAAACGATGCAAGAAACAGGGAAGCAGAAAAGCTACGCCACATTACAGAACTCCCAGGTGGTCTCTATCACGAGCAGTATACCTGTTTTGCATACTATTCCGCAGCCTGCCCCTGGAAAGGACATGATAAATAGTCTCACTTTTGCTTATCGCACTATTTGTATCGTTCTGCTTTGATCGCAGCCTTTCTATAAACAATGCATAGCTTTTGTCTACTTTTGCATTACTGTTTTTTACAAATATATGTTCATTAACGACATGTTGCACCCGTACACTTTGGTACGGTCAATACGCCAGGGGCTTCAGTATGCCCCCCCAATATGGTGTGAAATGTCCGAACACTTTAACAAGTACGGCACCCCGAACCTATAGCATTATATGCATCGGCTCCGAATCATGTCTTGGGTCAATAGTTGGGTTTGCCCGACTCCTATGTTTTGGTGCCTTACGTTCCGTTGTATCGGCTAAGGTAGCACTAGGAGAACTACTGCGATTGTGCCCCAGTTGAGCTGGGCCGAGTACCTCAGTAGAGAAAGCTAAAACTGACTGTCATGATGAAGCGAGAGACTGGTCGCTGTTCAGAGGTTTTTCGAGTCCCTAAAGACTTATGCCGCTTAGAGTGAGGAGTCGGCTTTGTCCGGCCAAAGGCGTGGATAGCGCCCCGAACTCGGTCTTCCGAATACTAGGGGCTTCGCCGAAATTTAAAATTATAGAATTCTATCGCTAAGTGAGAGTGTTCAAGCATTATAGTCTGATTGCCTCGTTCATTGTGCTGAGCGCCTCCCTCGAAGGACCCAAACATGGGAAAAAGAGTGCTCAGGTTTATGCCGAACACCCCAGCACTAGTGGCACAGGGGCAGAAGCCGACGACTGGCCATCTCCCAATTTTGATAAACAGCCGCACAGAAAGTAATATTTTAAATTCAAAAAGCATTGCTTAGCGCATATGAACAAGTTTTCAGCGCACAGGACAATACGAGCGAGTTTACTCAAAAATTACATCCATGGAACATTCATCCGCCACAAGGCGGGCACCCTTCAGAACGTCCTTATAATAGTTCTCAGGCTTGCGATGCTCTTTCCCCGGTGGTGGCCCGTCCTTCACAAGCTTCTCACCATCCAGCTTGCCCCAGTGCACCTTACTGCGGGCAAGGGCCCTACGGGCACCTTCGATGCAAACGGAGCACTTGATGACCTCGAGCCTTGGACATGCCTCCACCAGCCGCCGCACCAGCCCGAAGTAGCTCCCAGGCAGAGCCTCTCCAGGCCACAACCGAACTATGAGGCCCTTCATGGCCTGTTCGGCTACCTTGTGGAGCTCGACCAGCTGCTTCAGCTGGTCGCTAAGGGGCACAGGGTGTCCAGCCTCAGCAGACTGAGACCAGAACACCTTCTCCATCGAGCTGCCCTCTTTGGCTCGGTAGAATGCGGCGGCATCAGACACGCTACAGGGAAGATCTGCGAATGCTCCTGGAGAGCTCCGGATTCGGGTAGGTAACAAGAAGCTCACTTTTTCATGTTTGCTTTGCATAAAGAATGCCTTACCCGCCACTTTCTTTTTCACCGCATCCAACTCCTGGAGGGCCTTCTGAGATTCAGCCTTGGCAGACTTGGCATTTTCAATAGCTGTCGCGAGCTCGGACGCTCGCGTCTTTGAGTCAAGCTCCAAACTCTCATGTTTTTTCATGAGAGCCTGGAGCTCTTGCCGCACCTCGCCAACCTGGGCTTCATACCTCTCCTGCTCGGTGCGCTCCGTGGCCGCTCTCTTCTCGGCCTCGGCCAACGCTTGCTTGAGGGTCGCCACCTCAGTTGTGGCCCCTACAATAGCCATGGTAATCCTGTCATATTTTTGCAATTGCGCTTTTATATTTTTGTTTTTTCTATAAGGTATCTCTTACCTTCTTTCTCCTCGAGCTGCCGCTTGGCAAGGCCGAGCTCTTGCTCGAACCGCTCGAGGCCCTGCTTCAGTGTGCCCACCTCCGCAGTCAGTGCGGCGGTCGCCAGCAGTGAAGCCTGCATACGCATATTGACTCTTTTTCTGTTAGACTCCTGCAAATTTTATTAGATCCTCTATTCGGCTTTTCTTTCCGAACGCCAAACAGAGCATAAGGGGCTATTGTCTATGCGGTAATATTTTTACATATTCTGTACTTACCTCGAAGCCTGTTAGAAGGCTGGCACAAGCTTTAGTCAGTAGGCTCTTGGCGGACTGAACCTTCTGGATCACCGCACTCATAATAGTACGGTGCTCCTCGTCGATGGAGGCGCCGTTAAGCACCTCCAGCAGATTGTCCGGTGCCTCCGGTTGGACGGGGGCCGCCGGCTCAGTAGGCTTGCTCCTCTTGGAAGGAGTTTGCCTACCGCGGTTCGGAACTGTTGACAATTCCGGCGCAGTGTCCGGCTCTAAGCCGGACTTGGAGCCCTAGGTGGGTTTTATCCCCTTTACTCCTGGAGTCCGAGAGGTCGCCTTGCGACTCCTCCAGGACCATCCTCTCCTGGCCCGGAACCTATCAGGACGCCACCTCGGCATTGCCCGTTGGGCGGGGGGAGGTAGCGGGCGGAAGTGAATTCACGTCCGATGAATTCAGGGAGCCTCTCGACGATTCATCGAGCCCGGCCTTGGGCGGACTGCATAATCATATTCGACATAAGGAAAGGCTGTGCAAAAAAGGAATGCTATGAATTACTGGGTGTCCGGATCTTACGATTCCGCCGGACGTTTGGCCCTGTGCGGCCACTCCTCTTCGTCGTCATCAGCGTCGGTGGGGTAGTCCGGAGGAAGGGTCTTCCCCTTCTTGGACCCTTCGGCCTCCCCAGTTGGGGCTGCCTTCCTTTTCTTTCCTCCCCCCGCTGGAGGGGGAGAGGTTTCTTCTTCCTCCTCCTCGTTTTCACGGGAGGAGCGCGTCTCGGATTCGTCGGATGATGAATCCGACGCCTCCAGGCGCCGGGCACTCTTTCGAGTCCCTGTGGCCTTCTTCTTGGCCTTCTTCTCCGGCACCACATAAGGTGCCGGAGCCAGCAGCTTCACTAAGTGAGCATCGGCTAGGTCTTCGGGCAAAGGGGCCGGACAGTCGATCTGTCCGGACTTTGCCTGCCAATCCTGTCAAAGGAAAGGGAGATTAGATCCCGCATAGAGTCAAACTATGGAAAACTAACATCATGTAAAAGGTAAAAATAGCTTACCGCACTAGTGTGACGCTGCGTGCTGAATCCGCGGTCCTCGGAAGCGGATGCGGGAGCCTCGGCGCCTTTGAATTGCACCTTCCAGGCGTCTTCGTACATCGTGTCGAAGAGCCTGCTCAGGGTTTGGTGCTGCGCCGGGTCAAACTCCCATAGATTGAAATCTTGTTGTTGACACGGGAGGATCCGGCGGACGAGCATAACCTAGACTACATTGACAAGCTTGAGCTGCTTGTTCACCAGGGTTTGGATGCATTTTTGCAGTCCGGTTACCTCTCCTTTATTGCCCCACGACAAGCCCGTATCTTTCCAAGACGTGAGCCGCGTAGGGGGTCCGGACCGGAACTCGAGGGCTGCGACCCATTCGGGGTCGCGCGGCTCGGTGATGTAAAATCACCCCGATTGCCACCCCTTCAGGGTCTCCACAAAGGAGCCCTCGAGCCATGGGACGTTGGCTATCTTGCCCGCCATGGCGCCTCCGCACTCCGCCTGGTTCTCGCGCACCACCTTAGGCTTGACATTGAAAGTCTTGAGCCATAGGCCGAAATGGGGGCGGATGCAGAGGAAAGCCTCACACACGATGATAAACGCTGAGATGTTGAGGACAAAATTCGGGGCTAGATCATGGAAATCTAGGCCATAGTAGAACATGAGCCCCCAGACGAATGGGTGGAGAGGAAAGCCCAGTCCGCGGAGGAAGTGGGGGAGAAACACTACCCTCTCATGGGGCCTTGGGGTGGGGAGGAGCTGCCCTTATTCGGGAAGCCGGTGCGCAATGTCGTTAGACAGGTATCCGGCTTTCCTCAGTTTTTTGACGTGTCCCTCCGTGATGGAGGAGACCATCCACTTGCCTCCCGCTCCGGACATGGCTGGAGAAGGTCGAGGTGGGAAGTGCGGACTTGGGCGCTGGAGCTCGAGTGCGCGGAAGATGGATCGGCAAAGGAGGAAGAAGGCGTAGGTAAAAAGGTGGATCCTTATCCCCTTATATGGGCGGACGCGGCTATGCATCCCCACCAGCCTGATAAAACTCGCTTATCTCCCAAGCGCCGTAATCAATGGCGCGGTTGGGTTACCCACGTCCGTATTGATGAGAATCCCATAAATAAGGGGACACGATCTCTGCTTTGACAAGACGTGCCAAGGAAACCGCCTCGCAAAATGCGCTGAGGTGGGGGAGTAAAAACGATTCGAATAAAGACTTGGCCGTAGTATGGTGTCACGCTGCGGAATACGTCAACAGATTAGAGTCGTGTAAATATTATTCTCTCTATGGCAATATGTGGAAACTTATTTTGCAGAGCCGGACACTATCCTTAGTGTTCAAAATCTTCTATGAAGTATTTGGAGGAGGAACCCGCCTTGCAATGCTGAAGACAATCTGCATGCCGGACTCGTCGTCATTGAAGCCTGGTTCAGGGGCTACTGAGGGAGTCCTGGATTAGGGGGTGTCCGGATAGCTGGACTATACCTTCAGCCTGACTCGTGGACTATGAAGATACAAGATTGAAGACTTCGTCCCGTGTCCGGAAGGGACTTTCCTTGGCGTGGAAGGCAAGCTTGGCGATACGGATATGTAGATCTCCTACCATTGTAACCGACTCTTTGTAACCCTAACCCTCTCCGGTGTCTATATAAACCGGAGGGTTTTAGTCCGTAGGACAACATATAACAATCATACCATAGGCTAGCTTCTAGGGTTTAGCCTCCTTGATCTTGTGGTAGATCTACTCTTGTACTACCCATATCATCAATATTAATCAAGCAGGACGTAGGGTTTTACCTCCATCGAGAGGGCCCGAACCTGGGTAAAACTTCGTGTCCCTTGTCTCCTGTTACCATCTGCCTAGACGCACAGTTCGGGACCCCCTACCCAAGATCCGCCGGTTTTGACACCGATAG
This sequence comes from Aegilops umbellulata, assembly GCA_032464435.1. Lineage (NCBI taxonomy): Eukaryota > Viridiplantae > Streptophyta > Magnoliopsida > Poales > Poaceae > Aegilops > Aegilops umbellulata. The sequence goes on along the minus strand of CP136058.1, from coordinate 148,128,528 downwards.
TACGTATCTTACATTCTTAAGAAGTTGCTCCCCACTACAAGGTATTCTCTTGACATGCAGATGGTCCAACTCAGCATGCCATGTCATCAGATACCAGCCAATCACAAGTTCACAACTATCTCTCTCCCTGATGTTTATTATGCTCACTTTAATTTTTCTCTCCTCACTTTCCTTTTTTCTCCCTGGTGCCGCTTCGCCCTTCCCACGTTCGCCTCTATTTGTTTTTTCACAAGGGCACGGTCGCCTCTACTCCTCCCAAAGCTGGCCCGCCACACCGTTGCTCTTCCAGCCCGAAAGGCCCATCACACACTCGCTTCCTTATCTCCACACGAGCGTCTTCGATTTGTCTCGGAAAAAAACTAGCGTCTTCGATTCCCTGTCGCGGCGGCGCTGCTTCAGCAACCCTTGTCATGGCAGTCGGTAGTGCCCTTTTCCTCTCCCAAAGGATTTCCCGTGGTAGTTTGCTGCCTTCCGTCTTTTCCACAGCAGCCTCTGTCCCTCTTCACCTTCTCCAGCCTCAATTAAATCCCACTAATCTTCTCCTACAGAAACGGATGGATTTAATTCTCCCTGCCCAGGTAAACCGAAGCAATTCCTCTTCTCATTAATCAATGGATCTGCTCAAGAGTCGTCGGGTTTTCCCTTTAATAAATCAGCCACACCCATCCCATGCTGGTGCTCTGCACTTGGTCGGGCACATCTACACCCTCGACACCGTACCTGCTTCCTCGCAGCCTCATCGTCGTTGTCATACAATAAGTTACTTACTCACTGTTCAAAATTATTTGCAGCACTATGCCGAATTCGAATTATATGTATGTCTTCTTTTTCTGCAGTTTGCTCTTGCAATCATTGGCCAAAGGTTGGAAACATCATATGCCTGCGCCCCCAACGCCACCTGCTACCTATTTCAATCCTATCTTTGTACAAGGTTCTCCCTGATTCCTCCACTCCCAATCCCCCTGTACCATGTTGTTTCTTTGCCGAAGATCACTGCCATGCGCTTGACATGTTGATCGTTTTCGCCCTGCTTTCCTTCAGCATATTCATACAAAGTCAATGTTATGTGTAGGTGAGAGTACAAACTGAGCAATAGTACCAGGTTTAGAGATGCAGATGCGGATGGACAGTTATCCCAAACGTGTTTGTGCTGTAGCAGCATATATACAGTTATGGTCATTCACTCACAAATTGGCAGAAATACAAATCAGTACGATCATTCAGAAAAACCGCGTTACCAGCTAAATTACTGTATAGGCTACTTTGTACATTTTGAATGTTGATTAGTACGCAGAACACCAAAGGTACCATTATTCCCTTACATGATCACAGGTTTCTAATAATTATTTTTATTGAACCCTTGCATTCTTAAGATTGGGCGAAATGGATTTACCATAAAGTTCTTCACAGGGTCGCTCTGTTGGAGTAGGTCGTGGGCGTACACACGGACCATGCCACCGATCATCAGCACCTATTCTAATCCCTCGACCAACCCATATAATTATTCTACTAAGACACTCCTCCGGTGCAGTAGCTGGAGTTCACGATTTGTCTATTTTTTACTTCAGTTTTCCAGGCGAGGAAACCTTGAAGATCATCTGCTTGATTTTCTGAAATGAACCTTTTTTGTGCTGATAGTCATGCCGCTTGCTTCTTATTCTCATACATGGGAGCCAAGATCAAGTTTTTTTCTTCTATAAAATCATTAAATTTATGTCATTTTCTGAGTGTTTTCTTATCAATATTTAATCAGTATAGATTAAACATTGAGACTAACCAGTACACAAGACGCATACTGTCTTTGAATTAAATACCGTAAGTGCCACTTGATACAGAGATACGTACCACACCAGTTTCATGTTGTTTTAGGGGAAGAGTACTATATCAGCAATGTATCACAATTTTCCATGGCACTCACTTTACGTCTTTATGCAGCACTACAAACAACAAGAACACAGGAAAAATTTCAGGATAGGTTGAGTAATGCCGCTAGGAAAAAAAATATCAAGGTATTATGCACCACATAGATCTAGCAGATTGAACCAGTTCTTTAGGATGAATAAATTCGTCATTCTATCCACCTATACCTTCCTAACAATGCTACAGATTGTACACCATGTCGGGCAACAATAGGCTTTGCTACAATAAAGATACATGCTTCAGTGCCTTCCATACAAATTACCTCTATAGTACTTCCATAATATAGGTCGTTTTAGCATTATCCTAGCGGCTTTACTCTCCCTGTCCTGAATATTTTCCTATTGTAACTGAGAAAAAAAATCTCATACTTACACATATTTTTTAGCGGTACAAAACTAAAAATATATTATGATGTGGGACTAAATGTATCCGCCACAACTCTCGACATCACCTACACATTTTCTTTTGCAAACTTCCACTTTGATTCATATTTTCGCCTCTTGAACTACCTTACTGTCGATTTCCAGCTCTAGAATGTGATGTTACCTGTCAGTTTTGTCACTTTATTTTGCATCCTGACCTTTCTCAGAAAATTTATGAAAAAAATCCCGCAGCAATGCGCGGGGCATTATCTAGTTTCACAAATATTATAAAAATATGGGCTCACATGCAATTTTTTCACATAGCTCGTTTTGGAGTATCTTAAATATAGTATATGTACATACTAAAAATAATAACGTAGAGTATATACTACCACATGGTAGTATATGAGCAATGGGTGTAACTACACCCGGTAGTAGGATGAATAAATGCCCGGGGATATCTTACTACACATGGTAGTATCTTACTACACATGGTAGTATCTTACTACACGGTATCTTACTACACCCGGTATATTATTCTGATCCCGTGATCAGAATAGTGTTTATATATATACTACACACGGGATCAGAATAATATTCTGATCACAACCCGAACTTCCCGAGTAACGCGCCTGACCTTCCCCGAGTACTAGGTTGAACTTCAGCTAAAAGGTGTCCAAATGGGGCTTGCGATAGACCGTTGGAAAGCTATGAACACCAGTATCATGACCCAAGTTAATTTTTTGGCAAAATGTAAGCGGTTTAAGAGCAGTTTTGAAAACTGTTTTTCTTCGTTCAAAAAACGTGAATCGTATTTTTAATCGCATTTTAAACCGTTTATCGGAATGAGGCAAATAATATGGCGTTGGAAAGCTGCTGCAAAACCGCTCCTTCCACATGTTGAAAGTTTTCTCTAATTCCCTATGGTTAAAGCGTAATTTGGAAAATCGTAGAATTTCGCAAACGGAACACCCGAGTTGGTATTTTCGATGTCATTTCTAAACGGCAAATCCAATTGAGGCAAATAATATGGCGTTGGAAAGCTTATGAAAATGCGCTACTTTTTCATGTTAAAAGTTTTTCCTAATTTTGAACGGTTTAAAAGTAATTTAGAAAACGGTACAAGTTCCACCGAGTTCATATTTTCGAGCTAATTTTTTAACCGTACATCCAAATGCAGCAAATGATATGGCGTTGGAAAGCTTGAAGAAATGCGAAACTTTTTTGTATATATTGTTTCTCCTAATTCATTACTGTTTTATGTCAGTTTTGAAAATGGCTAAAAATGTATTTTTGCCGTAATTTCTACAAACTTTATCGGAATGGGGCAAATAATATACCGCTGAAAAGCTATGGAAAATGCAAAACTTTTTCTTGTTGATGGTTTTCTCTGATTCCTAGCCGTTTTTATGTAATTTCGAAAATGGCGAGATCACTCATTCTGCCTTTATTTCGAAACAGTTTCTTCAAAAATGCACCGCGTGAAGAACCTGACCTTCTCGGCATGTGTACCTGAACTTCACTCTGTTTTTCACATGCTTTTTTTTGCCCGCGGCTCTACATCCACTGCTCGTAGCTCTCCATCCACTCACCGGAATTGAGTAAATAATATACCAGCGGAAAGCTGATGTAAACACGCAACTTTCCCGTGTTGATCATTTTTTCATACTCGCGACTATTTTAAAAGTTTTTCATCTCAAATTCATTCACTATAATATTCGAACTTCCTGCTGTTTTCACGTTGAACTTCTGTGACGTATTTTCGTTTGTAATTTTCTCATCCATTCGTCAGTGTTACACAAATGATATTCCTTTTGTAGAAATCTCTCTCACAATACTTTTTTTAACTTTCTCCAACCGAGGACTTGAAATTACACAAATAATATTCCTGCTGTTTTGAAGTAAATTATAAAATGACGAGATCATGATTTCTGCTTTCATCGTGAATGGAAAAGCACTGCGTGAAGTAATTGGACTTCTCGGGCATGTCTGTTTGAACTTCACTCTGTTTTGATGTGCTATTTTTTGCACTGCTTGAAGTAGTTGAACTTCTGGGCATGTCTGTTTGAACTTCACTCTGTTTCAATTTATTGTATTTTTCTTATATGAAATACACACCATGTAGCACGTGAACTTCCTGTTGGGGAACGTAGCAGAAATTCAAAATTTTCTTACGTGTCACCAAGATCTATCTATGGAGAAACCAGCAACGAGGGGAAGAAGAGTGCATCTACATACCCTTGTAGATCGCTAAGCGGAAGCGTTCAAGTGAACGGGGTTGATGGAGTCGTACTCGTCGTGATCCAAATCACCGATGACCAAGTGCCGAACGGACGACACCTCCGCGTTCAACACACATACAACCCGGTGACGTCTCCAATGCCTTGATCCAGCAAGGAGAGAGGGAGAGGTTGAGGAAGACTCCATCCAGCAGCAGCACAACGGCGTGGTGGTGGTGGAGGAGCGTGGCAATCCTGCAGGGCTTCGCCAAGCACCGCGGGAGAGGAGAAGGACTTGGGAGAGGGGGAGGGCTGTGCCAGCACATTGGTGCGGTTGCCCTCCCACCCCCTTCATATATATAGGGGCAAGGGAGAGGGGGGCCGGCCCCCTCAGATCCCATCTGAGGAGGGGCGGCGGCCAGGAGGGGTTGGCTTGCCCCCAAGGCAAGGGGGGCGCCCCCTTCTAGGGTTCCCCCAAACCCTAGGCGCCTTGGGCCCTTGTGGGGGGGGGGGAGGGGGGGCACACCAGCCCACCTGGGGCTGGTCCCCTCCCACATGTGGCCCATGCAGCCCTCCGGGGCCGATGGTCCCACTAGGTGGACCCCCGGGACCCTCCTGGTGATCCCGGTACGTTACCGATAAAACCCGAAACCCTTTCGGTGACCAAAACAGGACTTCCCATATATAAATCTTTACCTCCGGACCATTTCGGAACTCCTCGTGACGTCCGGGATCTCATTCGGGACTCCGAACAACATTCGGTAACCACATGCGAACTTCCTTAATAACCCTAGCGTCATCGAACCTGAAGTGTGTAGACCCTACGGGTTCGGGAGACATGCAGACATGACCGAGACGTTCTCCGGTCAATAACCAACAGCGGGATCTGGATACCCATGTTGGCTCCCACATGTTCCACGATGATCTCATCGGATGAACCACGATGTCAAGGACTTAATCAATCCCGTATACAATTCCCTTTGTCTATCGGTACGATACTTGCCCGAGATTCGATCATCGGTATCACGATGCCTTGTTCAATCTCGTTACCGGCAAGTCTCTTTTTACTCGTTCCGCAACACATCATCCCGTGATCAACTCCTTGATCACATTGTGCACATTATGGTGATGTCCTACCGAGTGGGCCCAGAGATACCTCTCCGTCACACGGAGTGACAAATCCCAGTCTCGATTCATGCCAACCCAACAGACACTTTCAGAGATACCCGTAGTGCACCTTTATAGCCACCCAGTTACGTTGTGACGTTTGGCACACCCAAAGTATTCCTACGGTATCCGGGAGTTGCACAATCTCATGGTCTAAGGAAATGATACTTGACATTAGAAAAGCTTTAGCATACGAACTACACGATCTTGTGCTAGGCTTAGGATTGGGTCTTGTCCATCACATCATTCTCCTAATGATGTGATCCCATTATCAATTACATCCAATGTCCATGGTCAGGAAACCGTAACCATCTATTGATCAACGAGCTAGTCAACTAGAGGCTTACTAGGGACATGGTGTTGTCTATGTATCCACACATGTATCTGAGTTTCCTATCAATACAATTCTAGCATGGATAATAAACGATTATCATGAACAAGGAAATATAATAATAACCTATTTATTATTGCCTCTAGGGCATATTTCCAACAGTCTCCCACTTGCACTAGAGTCAATAATCTAGTTCACATCGCCATGTGATTAACACTCACAGAGTTCTGGGTTTGATCATGTTATGCTTGTGAGAGATGTTATAGTCAACGGGTCTGAACCTTTCAGATCCGTGTGTGCTTTTCAAATATCTATGTCATCTCCTAGATGCAACTACTACGCTACCTTTGGAGCTATTGCAAATAACTGTTCTACTATACGAATCCAGTTTACTACTCAGAATAATCTGGATTAGTGTCAAAGTTTGCATCGGCGTAACCCTTTACGACGAACTCTTTTACCACCTCCATAATCAAGAAAATTCCTTAGTCCACTAGTTACTAAGGATAACTTTGACCGTTGTCCTGTGATCCATTTCTAGATCACACTTGTACCCCTTGACTGACTCATGGTTTGGCACACTTCAGGTGCGGTACATAACATAGCATACTTTAGAGCCTACGACTAAAGCATAGGGGACGACCTTCGTCCTTTCTATTCTACCGTGGTCATGTCTTGAGTCTTGCTCAATACTCACACCTTGTAACATAGCCGAGAACTCCTTCTTTGCTGATCTATTTTGAACTCCTTCAAAATCTTGTCGTGGTATGTGTTTGTTTGAAAGTACTATTAAGCGATTTTGATCTATCCTTATAGATCTTGATGCTCAATGTTTAAGTAGCTTAATCCAGGTTTTCATTGATTTTTTTTTCAAACAACCCTATACGCCTTCCAGAAATTCTACATCATTTCCGATAAACAATATGTCAACAACATATACTCATCAGAAATTCTATAGTGCTCCCACTCACTTCTTTGGAAATACAAGTTTCTCATAAACTTTGTATAAACCCAAATCTTTGATCATCTCATCAAAGCGTACATTCCAACTCCGAGATGCTTACTCCAGTCCTTAGAAGGATTGCTGGAGCTTTGCATATTTGTTAACATCTTTCAGGATTGACAAAATCTTCTGGTTGTATCACATACAACCTTTCCTCAAGAAAAATCATCGAGGAAACAATGTTTTGACATCCTATCTACATAATTTCATAAATAATGCAGTAATCGCTAACATAATTCCAACAGACTCTTAGCATCGCTACGAGTGAGAAAGTCTCATCGCAGTCAACTCCTTGAACTTGTCAGAAAACATCTTAATGACAAGTCGAGCTTTCTTAATGGTGACATTTACCATCATTGTCCGTCTCCTTTTAAAATCCATCTGTACTCAACAGCCTCACGACCATCGAGCCGTTCTGTCAAAGTCTACACTTTGTTTTCATACATGGATCCTCTCTCGGATTTTATGGCCTCGAGCCATTCATCGGAATCCGGGCCCACCATCGCTTCTCCATAGCTCGTAGGTTCATTGTTGTCTAGCAACATGACTTCCAAGACAGGATTACGTACCACTCTGAAGCAGTACGCATCCTTGTCATCCTACATGGTTTGGGAGTGACTTGATTCGAAGTCTCATGATCACTATCATAAGCTTCCACTTCAATTGGTGTAGGTGCCATAGGAACAACTCCTGTGCCCTGCTACACACTAGTTGAAGTGACGGTTCAATAACCTCATCAAGTCTCCACCATCCTCCCACTCAATTCTTTCGAGAGAAACTATTCCTCGAGAAAGGACCCGATTTGAGAAACAATCCCTATTGCTTTCGGATCTGAGACAGGAGGTATACCCAACTGTTTTGGGTGTCCTATGAAGATGTAGTTATCCGCTTTGGGTTCGAGCTTATCAGCCTAAAACTTTTTTCATATAAGCGTCGCAGCCCCAAACTTTTAAGAAATGACAGCTTTGTTGGGGAACGTTGCAGAAAATTAAAATTTTCCTACGGTTTCACCAAGATCCATCTATGAGTACATCTAAGCAACGAGTCATGGGAGAGATATTGCATCTACATACCACTTGCAGATTGCGTGCGGAAGCGTTCAAGGGGATGGTGATGACGTAGTCGTACTCGTCGTGATTTGAATCACCGATGACCAAGTGCTGAACGGACAGCACCTCCGCGTTCAACACACGTACGGGACGATCGACGTCTCCTCCTTCTTGATCCAGCAAGGGAAGGAGAGGTTGAGGAAGAAGACTCCAACGGCAGCACGACGGCATGGTGAGGTTGGTGCAACAGAACTCCGACAGGGCTTCGCCAAGCGCGTACGGAGGAGGAGAGGTGTTGGGGAGGGGAGGGGTTGCGCCTTCAGTTGTGTCTGCAGCCCTCCCCTCACCCCTCTATTTATAGGGGAAGGGGCAAGGGGGGCCGGCCCCCTCTAGATGGATCTAGAGGGGGGGGCGGCCAAGGGGGAGGGGGCTTGCCCCCCAAGCAAGGGGGGCGCCCCCTTTAGGGTTCCCCAAACCCTAGGGCGCATGGGCCCTTGGGGGGAGGCGCACCAGCCCACTTTGGGCTGGTTCCCTTCCCCTTTACAGCCCATTAGCCTTTCCGGGAGAGGTGGCCCCTCCCGGTGGACCCCCGAGGCCCCTCCGGTGGCCCCGGTACAATACCGATATGCCCCCGAACTATTCCGGTGTCCGTATGACAACTTCCCATATATAAATCTTTACCTCCGGACCATTCCGGAACTCCTCGTGACGTCCGGGATCTCATCCGCGACTCCAAACAAGATTCGGTAATCACATCCAAGTCTTCCTAATAACCCTAGCGTCACCGAACCTTAAGTGTGTAGACCCTACGGGTTCGGGAGACATGCAGACATGACCGAGACGACTCTCGGGCAATAACCAACAGCGGGATCTGGATACCCATGTTGGTTCCCACATGTTCCTCGATGATGTCATCGGATGAACCATGATGTCGAGGGTTCAAGCAACCCCGTAAACTATTCCCTTTGTCAATCGGTAGGTTACTTGCCCGAGACTCGATCGTCGGTATCCCAATACCTCGTTTAGTCCCGTTACCGGCAAGTCACTTTACTCGTACCGTAATGCATGATCCCGTGGCCAAACACTTGGTCACTTTGAGCTCATTATGATGATGCATTACCGAGTGGGCCCGGTGATACCTCTCCGTCATACGGAGTGACAAATCCCAGTCTTGATCCGTGTCAACCCAACAGATACTTTCGGAGATACCTGTAGTGCACCTTTATAGTCACCCAGTTACGTTGTGACGTTTGGTACACCCAAAGCACTCCTACAGTATCCGGGAGTTACACGATCTCATGGTCTAAGGAAAAGATACTCGACATTGGAAAGCTCTAGCAAAACGAACTACACGATCTTGTGCTATGCTTAGGTTTGGGTCTTGTCCATCACATCATTCTCCTAATGATGTGATCTCGTTATCAATGACATCCCCATGTCCATAGTCAGGAAACCATGACTATCTATTGATTAACGAGCTAGTCAACTAGAGGCTTACTAGGGACATATTGGTGTCTAGTATTCACACATGTATTACGATTTCCAGATAACACAATTATAGCATGAATAAAGACAATTACCATGAACAAGGAAATATAATAATAACACTTTTATTATTGCCTCTAGGGCATATTTCCAACAGTCTCCCACTTGCACTAGAGTCAATAATCTAGTTACATTGTGATGAATCGAACACCCATAGAGTTCTGGTGCTGATCATGTTTTGCCCTAGGGAGAGGTTTAGTCAACGGATCTGCGACATTCAGATCCGTGTGCACTTTACAAATTTCTATGTCTCCATCTTGAACATTTTCACGGATGGAGTTGAAGCGACGCTTGATGTGCCTGGTCTTCTTGTGAAACCTGGGCTCCTTGGCAAGTGCAATAGCTCCAGTGTTGTCACAGAAGAGTTTGATCGGCCCCGGAGCATTGGGTATGACTCCTAGGTCGGTGATGAACTCCTTCATCCAAATTGCTTCATGCGTTGCCTCCGAGGCTGCCATGTACTCCGCTTCACATGTAGATCCCGCCATGACGCTCTGCTTGCAGCTGCACCAGCTTACTGCTCCACCATTCAACATATACACGTATCCGGTTTGTGACTTAGAGTCATCCAGATCTGTGTCGAAGCTAGCGTCGACGTAACCCTTTACGACGATCTCTTCGTCACCTCCATAAACGAGAAACATGTCCTTAGTCCTTTTCAGCTACTTCAGGATATTCTTGACCGCTGTCTAGTGTTCCTTGCCGGGATTACTTTGGTACCTACCTACCAAACTTACGGCAAGGTTTACATCAGGTCTGGTACACAGCATGGCATACATAATAGACCCTATGGCCGAGGCATAGGGGATGAGACTCATCTCTTCTATATCTTCTGCTGTGGTCGGGCATTGAGCTGAGCTCAACTTCACACCTTGCAATATAGGCAAGAACCCTTTCTTGGACTGATCCATTTTGAACTTCTTCAAAATCTTATCAAGGTATGTGCTTTGCGAAAGACCTATGAGGCGTCTTGATCTATCTCTATAGATTTTGATGCCTAATATATAAGCAGCTTCTCCAAGGTCCTTCATTGAAAAACACTTGTTCAAATAGGCCTTTATGCTTTCCAAGAATTCTATATCATTTCCCATCAATAGTATGTCATCCACATATAATATGAGAAATGCTACGGAGCTCCCACTCACTTTCTTGTAAACGCAGGCTTCTCCATAAGTCTGCATAAACCCAAACGCTTTGATCATCTCATCAAAGCGAATGTTCCAACTCCGAGATGCTTGCACCAGCCCATAAATGGATCGCTGGAGCTTGCACACCTTGTTAGCATTCTTGGGATCGACAAAACCCTCCGGCTGCATCATATACAGTTCTTCCTTAAGATAGCCGTTAAGGAATGCTGTTTTGACGTCCATTTGCCATATCTCATAATCATAGTATGCGGCAATTGCTAACATGATTCGGACGGACTTCAGCTTCGCCACGGGAGAGAAAGTCTCATCGTAGTCAATCCCTTGAACTTGCTGATAACCCTTAGCGACAAGTCGAGCTTTATAGATGGTGACATTACCATCCGCGTCCGTCTTCTTCTTGAAGATCCATTTATTTTCTATCGCTCGCCGATCATCGGGCAAGTCTGTCAAAGTCCATACTTTGTTTTCATACATGGATCCTATCTCGGATTTCATGGCTTCTAACCATTTGTTGGAATTCGGGCCCGCCATCGCTTCTTCATAGTTCGAAGGTTCACCGTTGTCCAACAACATGATTTCCAGGACATGGTTGCCGTACCACTCTGGTGCGGAACGTGTCCTTGTGGACCTACGAAGTTCAGTGGGAGCTTGGTCCGAAGTATCTTGATCATTATCATTAACCTCCTCTCTAATTGGAGCAGGCACCACAGGAACATTTTCCTGCGCTGCGCTATTCTCCGTTTCAAGAGGCAGTACTTCATCAAGCTCCACTTTCCTCCCACTTACTTCTTTCGAGAGAAACTCTTTCTCCAGAAAGGTTCTGTTCTTGGCAACAAAGATCTTGCCCTCGGATCTCAAGTAGAAGGTATACCCTATGGTTTCCTTAGGGTATCCTATGAAGACGCATTTTTCCGATTTGGGTTCGAGCTTTTCAGGTTGAAGTTTCTTGACATAAGCCTCGCATCCCCAAACTTTTAGAAACGACAGCTTAGGTTTCTTTCCAAACCATAATTCATACGGTGTCGTCTCAACGGATTTAGACGGTGCCCTATTTAAAGTGAATGCGGCTGTCTCTAGAGCATATCCCCAAAATGATAGCGGTAAATCGGTAAGAGACATCATAGATCGCACCATATCCAATAAAGTGCGATTACGACGTTCGGACACACCATTACGCTGAGGTGTTCCAGGCGGCGTGAGTTGTGAAACTATTCCACATTTTCTTAAGTGTGTGCCAAATTCGTGACTTAAGTACTCTCCTCCATGATCTGATCGTAGAAACTTGATTCTTCTGTCACGTTGATTCTCAACCTCACTCTGAAACTCCTTGAACTTTTCAAAGGTCTCAGACTTGTGTTTCATTAAGTAGACATAGCCATATCTACTCAAATCATCAGTGAGTGTGAGAACATAACGATATCCTCCGCGAGCCTCAACGCTCATTGGACCGCACACATCAGTATGTATAACTTCCAATAAGTTGGTTGCTCGCTCCATTGTTCCGGAGAACGGAGTCTTGGTCATTTTGCCCATAAGGCATGGTTCGCATGTGTCAAACGATTCATAATCGAGAGACTCCAAAAGTCCATCAGCATGGAGCTTCTTCATGCGCTTGACACCAATGTGACCAAGGCGGCAGTGCCACAAGTATGTGGGACTATCATTATCAACTTTACACCTTTTGGCATTCACACTATGAATATGTGTATTATCACGCACGAGATTCATTAAGAATAAACCATTAACCACCGGAGCATGACCATAAAACATATCACTCATATAAATAGAACAACCATTATTCTCGGATTTAAATGAGTAGCCATCTCGTATTAAACGAGATCCAGATACAATGTTCATGCTCAAACTTGGCACTAAATAACAATTATTGAGGTTTAAAACTAATCCCGTGGGTAAATGTAGAGGTAGCGTGCCGACGGCGATCACATCGACCTTGGAACCATTCCCGACGCGCATCGTCACCTCGTCCTTCGCCAGTCTTCTCTTATTCCGCAGCTCCTGCTGTGAGTTACAAATATGAGCAACAGCACCGGTATCAAATACCCAGGAGCTACTACAAGCACTGGTAAGGTACACATCAATTACATGTATATCACATATACCTTTAATGTTGCCGGCCTTCTTATCCGCTAAGTACTTGGGGCAATTCCGTTTCCAGTGACCATTTCCCTTGCAGTAAAAGCACTCAGTTTCAGGTTTGGGTCCATTCTTTGACTTCTTCCTGGCAACTGATTTACCAGGCGCGGCAACCTCCTTGCCGTCTTTCTTGAAGTTCTTCTTACCCTTGCCTTTCTTGAACTTAGTGGTTTTATTCACCATCAACACTTGATGTTCCTTTTTGATCTCCACCTCCGCGGATTTCAGCATTGAATACAACTCGGGAATGGTCTTTTCCATCCCCTGCATGTTGTAGTTCATCACGAAGCTTTTGTAGCTAGGTGGGAGCGACTGAAGGATTCTGTCAATGACCGCCTCATCCGGAAGATTAACTTCCAGCTGAGTCAAGCGGTTGTGCAACCCAGACATCTTGAGTATGTGTTCACTGACAGAGCTATTTTCCTCCATTTTGCAGCTAAAGAACTTGTCGGAGACTTCATATCTCTCGACCCGGGCATGAGCTTGGAAAATTAATTTCAGCTCCTCGAACATCTCATATGCTCCGTGCTTCTCAAAACGTTTTTGGAGCCCCGGTTCTAAGCTGTAAAGCATGCCGCACTGAACGATGGAGTAATCATCAGTGCGTGACTGATGGGCGTTCATAACGTCTTGGTTTTCTGGGAATGGTGCATCACCTAGCGGTGCATCTAGGACATAATCTTTCTTGGCTGCTATGAGGATGATCCTCAAGTTCCGGACCCAGTCCGAGTAGTTGCTGCCATCATCTTTCAGCTTAGTTTTCTCTAGGAACGCGTTGAAGTTGAGGCTGACATTACCGTGGGCCATTTGATCTACAAGACATATTGTAAAGATTTAGACTAAGTTCATGATAATTAAGTTCATCTAATCAAATTATTGAATGAACTCCCACTCAGATTAGACATCCCTCTAGTCATCTAAGTGTTACATGATCCGAGTCGACTAGGCCGTGTCCGATCATCACGTGAGACGGACTAGTCATCATCGGTGAACATCTCCATGTTGATCGTATCTTCTATACGACTCATGTTCGACCTTTCGGTCTCCGTGTTCCGAGGCCATGTCTGTACATGCTAGGCTCGTCAAGTTAACCCTAAGTGTTTTGCATGTGTAAAACTGTCTTACACCCGTTGTATGTGAACGTATGGATCTATCACACCCGATCATCACGTGGTGCTTCGAAACGACGAACTTTAGCAACGGTGCACAGTTAGGGGAGAACACTTCTTGAAATTTTGTAAGGGATCATCTTATTTACTACCGTCGTTCTAAGTAAACAAGATGCATAAACATAATAAACATCACATGCAATTATATAGTAGTGACATGATATGGCCATCATCATATAGCTCCTTCGATCTCCATCTTGGGGCTCCATGATCATCTTGTCACCGGCATGACACCATGATCTCCATCATCATGATCTCCATCATCGTGTCTCCATGGAGTTGCTTGCCAACTATTACTACTACTACTATGGCTAACACGTTTAGCAATAAAGTAAAGTAATTTACATGGCGACACGCAGGTCATAAAAGAATAATGACAACTCCTATGGCTCCTGCCGGTTGTCATACTCATCGACATGCAAGTCGTGATTCCTATTACAATAACAAGATCATCTCATACATCACATGATTCATCACAACTTCTGGCCATATCACATCACAAAGCACTTGCTGCAAAAACAAGTTAGACGTCCTCTAATTGTTGTTGCAAGTTTTTTACGTGGCTGTAATAGGTTGCTAGCAAGAACGTTTCTTACCTACGTTAAAACCACAACGTGAATTTGTCAATCTCTATTTACCCTTCATAAGGACCCTGTTCATCGAATCCGATCCAACTAAAGTGGGAGAGACAGACACCCGCCAGCCACCTTATGCAACTAGTGCATGTTAGTCGGTGGAACCGGTCTCACGTAAGCGTACGTGTAAGGTTGGTCCGGGCCGCTTCATCCCACAATACCGCTGAACCAAGATAGGACTAGTAACGGCAAGAAGAATTGACAATTCGACGCCCACAACTACTTTGTGTTCTACTCGTGCAATAGAGAACTACGCATAGACCTAGCTCTGATACCACTGTTGGGGAACGTTGCAGAAAATTAAAATTTTCCTACGGTTTCACCAAGATCCATCTATGAGTACATCTAAGCAACGAGTCATGGGAGAGAGATTGCATCTACATACCACTTGCAGATTGCGTGCGGAAGCGTTCAAGGGGATGGTGATGACGTAGTCGTACTCGTCGTGATTTGAATCACCGATGACCAAGTGCTGAACGGACAGCACCTCCGCGTTCAACACACGTACGGGACGATCGACGTCTCCTCCTTCTTGATCCAGCAAGGGAAGGAGAGGTTGAGGAAGAAGACTCCAACGGCAGCACGACGGCGTGGTGAGGTTGGTGCAACAGAACTCCGACAGGGCTTCGCCAAGCGCGTACGGAGGAGGAGAGGTGTTGGGGAGGGGAGGGGCTGCGCCTTCAGTTGTGTCTGCAGCCCTCCCCTCACCCCTCTATTTATAGGGGAAGGGGCAAGGGGGGCCGGCCCCCTCTAGATGGATCTAGAGGGGGGGGGGCGGCGGCCAAGGGGGAGGGGGCTTGCCCCCCAAGCAAGGGGGGCGCCCCCTTTAGGGTTCCCCAAACCCTAGGGCGCATGGGCCCTTGGGGGGAGGCGCACCAGCCCACTTTGGGCTGGTTCCCTTCCCCTTTACAGCCCATTAGCCTTTCCGGGAGAGGTGGCCCCTCCCGGTGGACCCCCGAGGCCCCTCCGGTGGCCCCGGTACAATACCGATATGCCCCCGAACTATTCCGGTGTCCGTATGACAACTTCCCTTATATAAATCTTTACCTCCGGACCATTCCGGAACTCCTCGTGACGTCCGGGATCTCATCCGCGACTCCGAACAAGATTCGGTAATCACATCCAAGTCTTCCTAATAACCCTAGCGTCACCGAACCTTAAGTGTGTAGACCCTACGGGTTCGGGAGACATGCAGACATGACCGAGACGACTCTCGGGCAATAACCAACAGCGGGATCTGGATACCCATGTTGGTTCCCACATGTTCCTCGATGATGTCATCGGATGAACCATGATGTCGAGGGTTCAAGCAACCCCGTAAACTATTCCCTTTGTCAATCGGTAGGTTACTTGCCCGAGACTCGATCGTTGGTATCCCAATACCTCGTTTAGTCCCGTTACCGGCAAGTCACTTTACTCGTACCGTAATGCATGATCCCGTGGCCAAACACTTGGTCACTTTGAGCTCATTATGATGATGCATTACCGAGTGGGCCCGGTGATACCTCTCCGTCATACGGAGTGACAAATCCCAGTCTTGATCCGTGTCAACCCAACAGATACTTTCGGAGATACCTGTAGTGCACCTTTATAGTCACCCAGTTACGTTGTGACGTTTGGTACACCCAAAGCACTCCTACAGTATCCGGGAGTTACACGATCTCATGGTCTAAGGAAAAGATACTCGACATTGGAAAGCTCTAGCAAAACGAACTACACGATCTTGTGCTATGCTTAGGTTTGGGTCTTGTCCATCACATCATTCTCCTAATGATGTGATCTCATTATCAATGACATCCCCATGTCCATAGTCAGGAAACCATGACTATCTATTGATTAACGAGCTAGTCAACTAGAGGCTTACTAGGGACATATTGGTGTCTAGTATTCACACATGTATTACGATTTCCAGATAACACAATTATAGCATGAATAAAGACAATTACCATGAACAAGGAAATATAATAATAACACTTTTATTATTGCCTCTAGGGCATATTTCCAACAAGCTTAGGTTTCTCTAAACCATAGTTCATACGGTGTCATCTCATCGGAATTACGTGGTGCCCTACTTAAAGTGAGTGCGGTTGTCTCCAATGCCTAACCCATGAACGATAGTGGTAATTCGATAAGAGACATCATGGTACGCACCATATCCAATAGGGTGCAACTATGATGTTTGGGCACACCATCACACTATGGTGTTCCAGGCAGTATTAGTTGTGAAACAATTTCCACAGTGCCAAACTCGTAACTCAGATATTCATTTCTATGATCATATCATAGACATTTTATCCTCTTATCACGAAGATCTTCAACTTCATTCTGAAATTACTTGAACCATTCAATAATTCAGACTTGTGTATACTCAGTATCTACTCAAATCATCTGTGAAGTAAGAGCATAACGATATCCACTGCGTGCCTCAGCACTCATTGGACTGCACACATCAAAATGTGTTACTTCCAACAAGTTGCTTTCTTGTTCCATTTTACTGAAACCGAAGCTTTCAGTCATCTTGCCCATGTGGTATGATTTGCATGTCTCAAGCGATTCAAAATCAAGTGAGTCCGAACGGTCCATCTACATGGAGTTTCTTCATGCGTATATACCAATAGACATGGTTCACATGTCTCAATCCTTTTCAAAAATGAGTGAGTGCAAAGATCCATCAACATGGAGTTTCTTCATGCGTTTTATACCAATATGACTTACATGGCAGTGCCACAAGTAGGTGGTACTATCATTACTATCTTATATCTTTTGGCATGAACATGTGTATCACTATGATCGAGATTCAATAAACCATTCATTTTAGGTGCAAGACCATTGAAGGTATTATTCAGATAAATAGAGTAACCATTATTCTCCTTAAATGAATAACCGTATTGTGATAGACATAATCCAATCATGTCTATGCTCAACGCAAACACCAAATAACAATTATTTAGGTTTAACACCAATCTCGATGGTAGAGGAAGCGTGTGATGCTTGATCATATCAACCTTGGAAACACTTCCAACACATCTCGTCAGCTCACCTTTAGCTAGTCTCCGTTTATTCCGTAGCTTTTATTTCGAGTTACTAACACTTAGCAACCGAACCGGTATCTAATACCCTGATGCTACTAGGAGTACTAGTAAAGTACACATTCACATAATGTATATCCAATATACTTCTATCGACAGCCTTCTCATCTACCAAGTATCTAGGGTAATTCTGCTCCAGTAGCTGTTCTCCTCATTACAGAAGCACTTAGTCTCGGGTTTGGGTTCAACCTTGGGTTTCTCCACTAGAGCAGCAGCTGATTTGCTGTTTCATGAAGTATCCCTTCTTGCCCTTGCCCTTCTTGAAACTAGTGGTTTCACTAACCATCAACAATTGATGCTCCTTCTTAATTTCTACTTTCGCGGTGTCAAACATCGTGAATATTTCAAGGATCATCATATCCATCCCTGATATAGTTCATCACAAAGCTGTAGCAGCTTGGTGGCAATGACTTTGGAAAAAAAAACATCACTATCTTATCTGGAAGATCAACTCCCACTCGATTCAAGTGATTGTTGTACTCAGACAATCTGAGCACAAGCTCAACGATTGAGCTTTTCTCCCTTAGTTTGCAGGCCAAGAAAATCGTCGGAGGTCTCATACCTCTTGACGTGGGCACGAGCCTGAAATCCCAATTTCAGCCCTCGAAACATCTCATATGTTCCGCGACATTTCAAAAATGTCTTCGGTGCCTCAATTCTAAACCATTTATCATTACCGAACTATCATGTAGTCATCAAAACGTGTATGTCAGATGTTCGCAACATCCACAGACCACGTTCGAGGTCCAGCACACCGAGCGGTGCATTAAGGACACAAGCCTTCTACTGTCCGCATAATTGCTACTATCAACTTTCAACTATATTTTCTCTAGGAACATATCTAAAATAGTAGAACTAAAGCGCGAGCTTACGACCTAATTTGCAAAGATCTTTTGACTATGTTCAGGATAATTAAGTTCATCTTATGAACTCCCACTCAGATAGACATCCCTCTAGTCATCCAAGTGATTACATGATCCGAGTCAACTGGGCCGTGTCCGATCATCACGTGAGACGGACTAGTCAACATCGGTGAACATCTTCATGTTGATCGTATCTACCATACGACTCATGCTCGACCTTTCGGTCTTCTGTGTTCCGAGGCCATGCCTGTACATGCTAGGCTCGTCAAGTCAACCTAAGTGTTTGCATGTGTTCCGAGGCCATGTCTGTACATGCTAGGCTCGTCAACACCCGTTGTATTCGAACGTAAGAATCTATCACACCCGATCATCACGTGGTGCTTCGAAACGACGAACTTTCGCAACGGTGCACAGTTAGGGGGAACACTTTCTTGAAATTTTAATGAGGGATCATCTTATTTACTACCGTCGTTCTAAGCAAATAAGATGCAAAAACATGATAAACATCACATGCAATCAAATAGTGACATGATATGGCCATCATCACTTTGCTCCTTTTGATCTCCATCTTCGGGGCTCCATGATCATCGTCGTCACCGGCATGACACCATGATCTCCATCATCATGATCTCCATCATCGTGTCTTCATGAAGTTGTCACGTCAACTATTACTTCTACTACTATGGCTAACGCTTTAGCAATAAATTAAAGTAATTACATGACGTTTATGTTGACACGCAGGTCATAAATAAATTAAAGACAACTCCTATGGCTCCTGCCGGTTGTCATACTCATCGACATGCAAGTCGTGATTCCTATTACAAGAACATGATCAATCTCATACATCACATATATCATTCATCACATCCTTTTGGCCATATCACATCACATGGCATACCCTGCAAAAACAACTTAGACGTCCTCTAATTGTTGTTTGCATGTTTTACGTGGCTGCTATGGGTTTCTAGCAAGAACGTTTCTTACCTACGCAAAACCACAACGTGATATGTCAATTGCTATTTACCCTTCATAAGGACCCTTTTCATCGAATCCGATCCGACTAAAGTGGGAGAGACTGGCACCCGCTAGCCACCTTATGCAACTAGTGCATGTCAGTCGGTGGAACCTGTCTCACGTAAGTGTACGTGTAAGGTCGGTCCGGGCCGCTTCATCCCACAATGCCGCCGAATCAAGATTGACTAGTAACGGTAAGCATATTGTACAAAATCAACGCCCACAACTACTTTGTGTTCTACTCGTGCAAAGAATCTACGCAATAGACCTAGCTCATGATGCCACTGTTGGGGAACATAGCAGAAATTCAAAATTTTCTTACGTGTCACCAAGATCTATCTATGGAGAAACCAACAACGAGGGGAAGAAGAGTGCATCTACATACCCTTGTAGATCGCTAAGCGGAAGCGTTCAAGTGAACGGGGTTGATGGAGTCGTACTCGTCGTGATCCAAATCACCGATGACCAAGTGCCGAACGGACGGCACCTCCGCGTTCAACACACATACAGCCCGGTGACGTCTCCCATGCCTTGATCCAGCAAGGAGAGAGGGAGAGGTTGAGGAAGACTCCATCCAGCAGCAGCACAACGGCATGGTGGTGGTGGAGGAGCGTGGCAATCCTGCAGGGCTTCGCCAAGCACCGCGGGAGAGAAGAAGGACTTGGGAGAGGGGGAGGGCTGTGCCAGCACATTGGTGCGGTTGCCCTCCCACCCCCTTCATATATATAGGGGCAAGGGAGAGGGGGGCCGGCCCCCTCAGATCCCATCTGAGGAGGGGCGACGGCCAGGAGGGGTTGGCTTGCCCCCCAAGGCAAGGGGGGGCGCCCCCTTCTAGGGTTCCCCCAAACCCTAGGCGCCTTGGGCCCTTGTGGGGGGGGGTGGCGCACCAGCCCACCTGGGGCTGGTCCCCTCCCACATGTGGCCCATGCAGCCCTCCGGGGCCGGTGGTCCCACTAGGTGGACCCCCCGGGACCCTCCTAGTGATCCCGGTACGTTACCGATAAAACCCGAAACCCTTTGGTGACCAAAACAGGACTTCCCATATATAAATCTTTACCTCCGGACCATTCCGGAACTCCTCGTGACGTCCGGGATCTCATCCGAGACTCCAAACAACATTCGGTAACCACATGCGAACTTCCTTAATAACCCTAGCGTCATCTAACCTTAAGTGTGTAGACCCTACGGGTTCGGGAGACATGCAGACATGACCGAGACGTTCTCCGGTCAATAACCAACAGCGGGATCTGGATGCCCATGTTGGCTCCCACATGTTCCACGATGATCTCATCGGATGAACCACGATGTCAAGGACTTAATCAATCCCGTATACAATTCCCTTTGTCTATCGGTACGATACTTGCCCGAGATTCGATCGTCGGTATCACGATACCTTGTTCAATCTCGTTACCGGCGAGTCTCTTTTTACTCGTTCTGCAACACATCATCCCGTGATCAACTCCTTGATCACATTGTGCACATTATGATGATGTCCTACCGAGTGGGCCCAGAGATACCTCTCCGTCACACGGAGTGACAAATCCCAGTCTCGATTCATGCCAACCCAACAGACACTTTCGGAGATACCCGTAGTGCACCTTTATAGCCACCCAGTTACGTTGTGACGTTTGGCACACCCAAAGTATTCCTACGGTATCCGGGAGTTGCACAATCTCATGGTCTAAGGAAATGATACTTGACATTAGAAAAGCTTTAGCATACGAACTACACGATCTTGTGCTAGGCTTAGGATTGGGTCTTGTCCATCACATCATTCTCCTAATGGTGTGATCCCGTTATCAATGAGATCCAATGTCCATGGTCAGGAAACCGTAACCATCTATTGATCAATGAGCTAGTCAACTAGAGGCTTACTAGGGACATGGTGTTGTCTATGTATCCACACATGTATCTGAGTTTCCTATCAATACAATTCTAGCATGGATAATAAACGATTATCATGAACAAGGAAATATAATAATAACCTATTTATTATTGCCTCTAGGGCATATTTCCAACACTTCCGGTTGTTATCACTTTGAACTTCTCTCTGGTTTGAGATAGTTATTTGAAAACACAAAAATAAACAATTTTTTTTATGTATTTTGGACATCTAAATACACGGTAAACTTCTCACACAAGATTTTTTTGAATTTTTCCTCGCCGAGCACTTGAACTTCTAGCAACCTTTTTTTTCGTTTATGAGTTGTTTTCAAAACTGCAAAAAATGGCGTTGTGTTTTTTATTTTTGAAAAGGTAAATCCTAGGTTTTAATGACCTCTGTGTTATTTCAATTTGAACTTCACCTTTTTATTTTTTTGAGTAAAGAATTGTATTTGATTTTTATACGGAAAAAAATCGAACATGGAAATACAAGGTGAACCTCTCTCGCAAGAATTCTTGAACTTCTCCGGACAGAGCACTTGAACTTCTTTCAACAAACTTTTTAAGCTTTTATTTTTCTATACTTTTTATTCTCACCTGAAATGCATTCCTTGCAGTACTTGAACTTCTCGTTGTTTTCATTATGAACTTCTGTCACATTTTCGTGTATACGTCGAATTACCCATAATTGAAGGTCGAACGTCATTTTTTGCCATTTTTTCAAACAAGTAATTGGAGGTCGAACGTCCCTGCAATTTAAATTTTGAACCATGCACGGTGGTGCACATGAACTTCCGGCAACAAATCTGAGTTTTTTATATACTTCCAACTTCTCTGTTATTTTTGAATTGAACTTCTTAGTCTTATTCTTAGAAAAAATATGTTTTCAAATAAGCATCAAACAAAATTTTAAAATTAAAATTTCCTACTTTCATTTTTCCTAGAAACGGAAATAATTTTATTTTACGTATACTTCTCCGTTATTTTATTTGAACTTCTTGATTTTTATTTGTTTAGCAGCATGGAAAATCTGTGTTTTAAAATTCGAACTTCCTAGGTTTCTTGAACTGAACTTCTCAGATTTTTTAAAATGATGAAAATCAAATGATTTTTATTCTAAATTGAACTTCTAGGTTTTTATTTATTTTGAAAAGTAAAATTTTGGATTTTTTTAAAACTTTGGACTGCACCGTTATTTTAATTTCAACTCCTATATTTTTTGAATGGGGGAAATCATTCTTTGCTCAAAATCCTTTTTTACAGACATCGAACATCACCATTTTTTAAATTTGAACTTCTTGGTTTTATTATTTTAATAATGAGAAAAATCTAAATTTTTAATAGACATCTAACTTTACCATTTTTTTAAATTTGAATTTCTTAATTTTATTGGTTAGTAATATGAAAAGCCCTTTTTTATAAACATTGGACCGCACCGATATTTTAATTTGAACTTCTAGTTTTTTTAGAATGGGAAAACCATTTTTTTAGAAATTCTTTTGAATTGTTCCTCTTTTTTATTTGAACTTCTTGATCAATTTTTCTTGAACTTCTGGATTTTTAAAACATCAACATCCCGTGAGTTTTTTTGTAAAATTCTATTTTTTAATGCAATGTAATATCACACTTTTTCATATTCTCCCCAAATGTTTTGCGAATGACATACTGTTTTCAAGTTGATGATATGATACATATTTGAACTCGTACACCTAGCTAGTTCATGCTTTTCCACTGTTTTTTTATGAAATGCAACAAGTTAATATTATTTGAACTCCTCTGTTGGTTATATATGAACAGCACCATATGATTCCGGTGTTCCATTTTCTTTTTCAAAGTATAGTATATTTACTTTCATTCTTTTTGACAGTATTAAACTTCGAAAAAGTTAAATGGGTAATGGAAAGACTATGAATTTCACTGCCGAACAACAACTGCGTGCATTTCATCAAAATTTTCTATTTGACTAAAAGTTGCACAAACTCCAGCAACGTACTGCATCTATTCCCAGGCTAGTTCTCACGCATTACATCAAACAAATACAGTGGATGTGAGCAAAAAACCAACAACAGCGGCAGTGGTACAACCATATTACATAAAAAAAGCATACACAAGTCGAGTTGTTCTTCCACAGCATGCTCGACTGGATCGGCCAATCCTTTTTTTGCCGTTTACCAGCAGCGGGGACGTCCATGGTGCGCCAGCGAGGCCACTTACACCTTCTTGGTTCACCTGCACGTGCAAGATGGACTGGCTGGCAAGAGGAACACCGACAAGGCAAGAGGTTGCAGCAGAAGTTCTAGGCAGAAGAGGAAGACGTCCATGGTGTGCCAGCGAGGCAGGATAGTGTCGGGGGATGGGGCGTGGGCCCTTGGGCTTTTTGCTTGGGGACTGGCGGTGGATGCCGGCGCTCATGTGCCACTGCCAGGGGGTGGGGGTGCTGATGGTTGGACCCAGGCGCGGGGGCGGCGCGGCTGCCGGACCTAGGAGTGGGGCGAGTGCATGGCGGCAACCGGACGCAGGAGTGGGGCGATGCCGGGGCCAAATCCAGGCGAGGGGGTTATGCGGGGCCAGATCCAGGCGGGGGGCAGCTCCAGCATGGACGAGCAGCGGAGGGCGGAGCCGGGGAAGGTCACGGTGGCCCCTCTGGGAAGGTCATGGCGGCGCCTCGGGAAGGCCGCAGCCCCTATCCGTGGCCAAGGGTGGCGCTGCTTGTCAGGTCCAGTGGGCGGCGGAGATCAGGCGGTGGAGGGCGGAGCGGCTGGGCGCCATGGGGCAGGGCGGCGGCGCGCTGGGAAGAACGGAGACGGTGCACCGGGGTCCGGGGCGACGGCCCGCTGGAAGGCCGGGAGCTGCGTGCCGCGGTGGTGGCGTGATTCGGGAGGGCGGCGACGGTGGTGGCCTGATTCGGGGAGGGTGTCCGCCGATCGAGGGGGCGGGGGATTGGGGACGGGGTCGAGGGGGTGGAGGTAGGAACGGGATCGAGGGGATGCGGGTCTAGGAATCGTGGCCGTGCTCGACTAGTTTGGCAGCATCTCATTGGGCCCTTATAGGGCTCGCCGTGACCCAAATAACTATTCTGATCCCATGATCAAAATAACTATTCTAGGGGTAGTTACCTCACATGTCCCATATACTATCATGTGGTAGTATATATACTACTTTGTCATTGGAAGTATGTTCATATACTATATATAAGATACTTCAAAGCGAGTGACATGAAAAAATTGCAAGTTGGCCCACGGTTTTTATTATATTTGTGAAATATGTATATATTTACACATGAAAAAGAACTTACTCAAAATACGATACATACTAACCAAAAAGTAGTATATATACTACCTAATCATTCTTATATACTACATACTACGCGTATATACTCTCCGATTTGATAGATACTACATACAAAATGCAAGTGGTGGTAACTATCACCGCTTGTAGGAAACATTTGTCCTATATCAATTAGGCTTCAAGTGCGTACTTGTTGGTGAAAGTGTTGTCCAATGGGAATTATATTTTGTATTACTCATGTAGCCTACAAAGTCTGTCGCACAGCCTTGTAACTTCTTACTCCATTTCTAAATTTGTACTAGTCCTCTACACCGTATATTGCGCTACTCGTACTACTACCTCCCTCCTGGTTATTGGTCCCCTTCTTAATTTGTGTCAAATTTTGACCATAAATTTCACTAAGTAAATGTTAATGCATGTTACAGAAAATTATATCGTTTTATTTGTATTTGGACATGGTTTCCAATGGAATAATTTTCGGTGACATGCATTGAAATTTTGTTAGTTAAACCTATGGTTAAAATGTGACACTAAATATGACTAGTAAGTACTCAGTACTACCCGCTGTAAGTCGGTCAAATTATTCATCATGTCCTCACATTGAATTGACGTGACAACACGCTACGCGTGAGGTGACACAAGAATCCCGGCGGTGTGTTCGGGTATTGTGGACTTCAGATTTGGAGTACTACCACTTATCTGTCGAAATCTTTCATCACTTAAAACAGTAGATTGATCATACATTGAGTACCATATAACTGGAATTAACCGATGCAACTTCAAGAAGGATTGTCCAGTGCTGCCGGCTGGCGTCAAGTTCGATCCGACGGATCAGGAGCTGATCGAGCATCTCGAGGCCAAAGTGAGTGCTGACAGCGCGAGATCTCACCCTCTCATCGATTTGTTCATACCAACCATCGACGGCGAGCACGACATATGCTACACCCATCCTGAGAAACTTCCAGGTAAGACACCGATCGGCCATCTACTTGCATAAACATATTCCTTTGTTTATAGCTCTATTTTCCTTTTTAGATACAGACCTAGTGAAGCAATTACAATTTGTCAGTTAATAAAAAGTGAAACAAGTGACTGCAACATGCCAAAGATGTTATGAAAATGCCAACTACATACACTAAAACCTGTATTCGACAATACTGCAGGTATCACACTGAGTGGCCTAAGCAAGCATTTCTTGTAGCGCAATTCCAGGGCGTTCAAAAGGGGCACGTGGACGCATCGCAAGATACAGTCGGAGTACGGCTTGCACGTGATGTGGCACAAGACCGGCAATACCTTACCGGTGATGGTCAATGGCCGACAGACGGGCAGAAAAAAGGTTCTGGTGCTGCACACCAAGAAGAACTTCGACCAACAGAGGACCAACTGGGTGATGCACTAGTACCACCTCGGGGACCTAGAGCAAGAGAAGGAGCGGGAGCTGGTCCTCTGCAAGATTTTCTACCAGACGAATACTAGGGCCAGGACTAAAAAGATTATAAGTTAGTTTGGTATTGGTGAAGGAAATATGCCCTAGAGGCAATAATAAAGTTAATATTTATTTCCTTATATCATGATAAATGCTTATTATTCATGCTAGAATTGTATTAACCGGAAACATAATACATGTGTGAATACATAGACAAACAGAGTGTCACTAGTATGCCTCTACTTGACTAACTCGTTAATCGAAGATGGTTATGTTTCCTGACCATGAACAAAAGAGTTGTTATTTGATTAACGGGATCACATTATTAGAAGAATGATGTGATTGACATGACCCATTCCATTAGCTTAGCACCCGATCGTTTAGTATGTTGCTGTTGCTTTCTTCATGACTTATACATGTTCCTATGACTATAAGATTATCCAACTCCCGTTTGCCGGAGGAACACTTTGTGTACTACCAAACGTCCCAACGTAACTGGGTGATTATAAAGGAGCTCTACAGGTGTCTCCGAAGGTACATATTGGGTTGGCGTATTTCGAGATTAGGATTTGCCACTCCGATTGTCGGAGAGGTATCTCTGGGCCCTCTCGGTAATGCACATCACATAAGCCTTGCAAGCATTGCAACTAATGAGTTAGTTGTGAGCTGATGTATTACGGAACGAGTAAAGATACTTGCCGGTAACGAGATTGAACTAGGTATTAAGGTACCGACGATCGAATCTCGGGCAAGTAACATACCGATGATAAAGGGAACACCGTATGTTGTTATGCAGTCTGACCGATAAAGATCTTCGTAGAATATGTAGGAGCCAATATGAGCATCCAGGCTCCGCTATTGGTTATTGACCGGAGACGTGTCTCGGTCATGTCTACATTATTCTCGAACCCGTAGGGTCCGCACGCTTAAGGTTTTGATGACAGTTATATTATGAGTTTATGAGTTTTGATATACCGAAGGAGTTCAGAGTCCCGGTTGAGATCGGGGACATGACGAGGAGTCTCGAAATGGTCGAGAGGTAAAGATCGACATATTGGACGACTATATTCGAACATCGGAAAGGTTCTGAGTGGTTCGGGTATTTTTCGGAGTACCGGGGAGTTACGGGCATACGGGGGAAGAAGTATATGAGCCTTATTGGGCTTTAGGGGAGAGGAAGAGGCAGGCCACGCCCCCCCATTGACTAGTCCGAATTGGACTAGGGGGAGGGGCGGCGCCCCCTCCTTCCTTCTCTTCCCTCTTCCCCTTCCTTGTCTCCTACTCCTACTACTTGGAAGGACTCCTAGTTGGACTAGGAAAGGGGGAATCCTACTCCCGGTGGGAGTAGGACTCCCCTAGGGCGCGCCATAGAGAGGGCCGGCCCTCCCCTCCTCCACTCCTTTATATACGGGGGCAGGGGGCACCCCATAGACACACAAGTTGATCTTCGTGATCGTTCTCTTAGCCGTGTGCGATGCCCCCCCTTCACCATAATCCTCGATAATATTGTAGCGGTGCTTAGGCGAAGCCCTGCGACGGTAGAACATCAAGATCGTCACCACGCCGTCGTGCTGACGGAACTCATCCCCGACACTTTGCTGGATCGGAGTCCGGGGATCGTCATCGAGCTGAACGTGTGCTAGAACTCGGAGGTGTCGTAGTTTCGGTGCTTGAGCGGTCAGGCCGTGAAGACGTACGACTACATCAACCGCGTTGTCATAACGCTTCCGCTATCGGTCTACAAGGGTACGTAGACAACACTCTCCCCTCTCGTTGCTATGCATCACCATGATCTTGCGTGTGCGTAGGAATTTTTTTTGAAATTACTACGTTCCCCAACAGTGGCACCAGAGCCTAGGTTTTATGTGTTGATGTTATATGCACGAGTAGAACACAAGTGAGTTGTGGGCGATATAAGTCATACTGCTTACCAGCATGTCGTACTTTGGTTCGGCGGTATTGTTGGATGAAGCGGCCCGGACCGACATTACGCGTACGCTTACGCGAGACTGGTTCTACCGACATGCTTTGCACACAGGTGGCTGGCGGGTGTCAGTTTCTCCAACTTTAGTTGAACCGAGTGTGGCTATGCCCGGTCCTTGCGAAGGTTAAAATAGCACCAACTTGACAAACTATCGTTGTGGTTTTGATGCGTAGGTAAGATTGGTTCTTGCTTAAGCCCTTAGCAGCCACGTAAAACTTGCAACAAACAAAGTAGAGGACGTCTAACTTGTTTTTGCAGGGCATGTTGTGATGTGATATGGTCAAGACATGATGCTAAATTTTATTGTATGAGATGATCATGTTTTGTAACCGAGTTATCAGCAACTGCCAGGAGCCATATGGTTGTCGCTTTATTGTATGCAATGCAATCGCCCTGTAATGCTTTACTTTATCACTAAGCGGTAGCGATAGTCGTAGAAGCATAAGTTTGGCGAGACGACAACGATGCTATGATGGAGATCAATGTGTCGCGCCGGTGACGATGGTGATCGTGACGATGCTTCGGAGATGGAGATCACAAGCACAAGATGATGATGGCCATATCATATCACTTATATTGATTGCATGTGATGTTTATCTTTTATGCATGTTATCTTGCTTTGATTGACGGTAGCATTATAAGATGATCTCTCACTAAATTTCAAGATAAAAGTGTTCTCCCTGAGTATGCACCGTTGCCAAAGTTCGTCGTGCCCAGACACCACGTGATGATCGGGTGTGATAAGCTCTACGTCCATCTACAACGGGTGCAAGCCAGTTTTGCACACGCAGAATACTCAGGTTAAACTTGACGAGCCTAGCATATACAGATATGGCCTCGGAACACTGAGACTGAAAGGTCGAGCGTGAATCATATAGTAGATATGATCAACATAGTGATGTGCACCATTGAAAACTACTCCATTTCACGTGATGATCGGTTGTGGTTTAGTTGATTTGGATCACGTGATCACTTAGAAGATTAGAGGGATGTCTTTCTAAGTGGGAGTTCTTAAGTAATATGATTAAATTGAACTTAAATTTATCATGAACTTAGTCCTGGTAGTATTAGCATATCTATGTTGTAGATCAATAGCTCGCGTTGTTGCTTCCCTGTGTTTTTATTTTGATATGTTCCTAGATAAAATTGTGTTGAAAGATGTTAGTAGCAATGATGCGGATTGGATCCGTGATCTGAGGTTTATCCTCATTGCTGCACAGAAGAATTATGTCCTTGATGCACCGCTAGGTGACAGACCTATTGCAGGAGCAGATGCAGACGTTATGAACGTTTGGCTAGCTCAATATGATGACTACTTGATAGTTTAGTGCACCATGCTTAACGGCTTAGAATCGGGACTTCAAAGACGTTTTGAACGTCATGGACCATATGAAATGTTCCAGGAGTTGAAGTTAATATTTCAAGCAAATACCCGAGTTGAGAGCTATGAAGTCTCCAACAAGTTCTATAGCTAAAAGATGGAGGAGAATCGCTCAACTAGTGAGCATGTGCTCAGATTGTCTGGGTACTACAATCGCTTGAATCAAGTGGGAGTTAATCTTCCAGATAAGATAGTGATTGACATAATTCTCTAGTCACCATCACCAAGTTAGTAGAACTTCGTGATGAACTATAGTATGCAAGGGATGATGAAAACGACTCCCGAGCTTTTCATGATGATGAAATCAATGATGGTAGAAATCAAAAAGGAGCATCAAGTGTTGATGGTTGACAAGATCACTAGTTTCAAGAAAAAGGGCAAAGGGAAAAAGGGGAACTTCAAGAAGAATAGCAAGCAAGTTGCTGCTCAAGTGAAGAAGCCCAAGTCTGGTCCTAAGCCTGAGACTAAGTGCTTCTACTGCAAAGGGACTGGTCACTGGAAGCGGAAGTACCCCAAGTGATTGGCGGATAAAAAGGATGGCAAAGTGAACATAAGTATATTTGATATACATGTTATTGATGTGTACTTTACTAGTGTTTATAGCAACCCCTCAGTATTTGATACTACTTCAGTTGCTAAGATTAGTAACTCGAAACGGGAGTTGCAGAATAAACGGAGACTAGTTAAGGGTGAAATGACGATGTGTGTTGGAAGTGGTTCCAAGATTGATATGATCATCATCGCACACTCCCTATACTTTCGGGATTAGTGTTGAACCTAAATAAGTGTTATTTGGTGTTTGCGTTGAGCATGAATATGATTTGATCATGTTTATTGTAATACGGCTATTCATTTAAGTAAGAGAATAAATTGTTGTTCTGTTTACATGAATAAAACCTTATATGGTTACACACCCAATGAAAATGGTACATTGGATCTCGATCGTAGTGATACACATATTCATAATATTGAAACCAAAAGATGCATAGTTAATAATGATAGTGCAACTTATTTGTGGCACTGTCGTTTAGTTCATATTGGTGTAAAGCGCATGAAGAAACTCCATGCTGATGGGATTTTGGAATCACTTGATTATGAATCACTTGGTGCTTGCGAACCATGTCTTATGGGCAAGATGACTAAAGACTCCGTTCTCCGGAACAATGGAGCGAGCAACTGACTTATTGGAAATAATACATTGAGTATTGAAGCTCGCGACAAGTATCATTATTTTCTGACCTTCACAGATGATTTGAGCAGATATGGGTATATCTACTTGATGAAACATAAGTCTGAAACATTTGAAAAGTTCAAAGAATTTCAGAGTGAAGTGGAAAATCATTGTGACAAGAAAATGAGGTTTCTACGATCTGATCACGGAGACAAATATTTGAGTTACGAGTTTGGTCTTCAATTAAAACAATGTGGAATAGTTTCACAAATTCATGCCACCTGGAACACCACAGCATAATGGTGTGTCCGAACGTCATAACCGTACTTTATTGGATATAGTACAATCTATGATGTTTCTTACCGATTTACCACTATCGTTTTAGGGTCATGCATTAAAGACAACTGCATTCACGTTAAAAAGGGGCACCATCTAAGTCCATTGAGACGACACAATATGAACTGTGGTTTGGCTAGAAACCAAAGTTGTCGTTTCTTAAAGTTTGGGGTTACGACGCTAATAAGAAAAAGTTTCATCATGATAAGCTCAAACCCAAATCCGAGAAATGTGTCTTCATAGGATACCCAAAGGAGACAGTTGGGTACACTTTCTATCACAGATCCGAAGGCAAGACATTCGTTGCTGAGACTGGATACTTTCTAGAGAAGGAGTTTCTCTCGAAAGAAGTGAGTGGGAGGAAAGTAGAACTTGATAAGGTAATTGTACCTTCTCCCTTATGGGAAAGTAATTCATCACAGAAATCTGTTCCTGTGACTACTACACCAATTAGTGAGGAAGCTAATGATGATGATCATGTAACTTCAGATCAAGTTACTACCGAATCTCGTAGGTAAACCAGAGTGAGATCCGCACCAGAGTGGTACGGTAATCCTGTTCTGGGAGTCATGTTACTAGACCATGACAAACTTACGAACTATGAAGAAGCGATGGTGAGCCCAGATTCCGCGAAATGGTTTGAGGCCATGAAATCTGAGATGGGATCCATATATGAGAACAAAGTATGGACATTGATTGACTTGCCCAATGATCGGCGAGCCATTGAGATTAAATGGATCTTCAAGAGGAAGACAGACGTTGATACTAGTGTTACTATCTACAAAGCTAGAATTGTCGCAAAAGGTTTTCGACAAAGTTCAAGGTGTTGACTATGATGAGAGTTTCTCACTCGTATCTATGCTTAAGTCTGTCCAAATCATGTTAGCAATTGCCACATTTTATGAAATCTGGCAAATGGATAAACAAAGCTGCATTCCTTAATGGATTTCTTAAAGAAGAGTTGTATATGATGCAACCAGAAGGTTTTGTCAATCCTAAAGTGTTAACAAAATATGCAAGCTCAAGCGATCCATCTGTGGACTGGTGCAAGCATCTTGGAGTTGGAATATGCGCTTTGATGAGATGATCAAAGTATATAGTTTTATACAGACTTGTGGTGAAGCCTGTATTTACAAGAAAGTGAGTGGGAGCATTACAACATTTCTGACAAGTATATGTGAATGACATATTGTTGATCAGAAATAATGTAGAATTATTCTACAAAGCATAAAGGAGTGTTTTGAAAGAAGTTTTTCAAAGAAAGACCTCGGCGAAGCTGCTTACATATTAAGCATCAAGATCTATAGAGATAGATCAAGACGCTTGATAAGTTTTTTCAATGAGTACATACCTTGACAATATTTTGAAGTAGTTCAAAATGGAATAGTCAAAGAAAAGAGTTCTTGGCTGTGTTACAAAGTGTGAAATTGAGTAAGACTCAAAGCCCGACCACGGCAGAAGATAGAGAGAGAATGAAAGTCATTCCCTATGCCTCAGCCATAGGTTCTATAAAGTATGCCATGCTGTGTACCAGATCTATTGTATACCCTACATTGTGTTAAGCAAGGGAGTACAATAGTGATTTAAGAGTAGATCACTGGACTGTGGTCAAAATTATCCTTAGTGGAATAAGGAAATATTTCTCGATTATGGAGGTGACAAAAGGCTCGTCATAAAAAGTTACGTCGATGCAAGTTTTGACACAGATCTAGATGACTCTAAGTCTCGATCTAGATACATATTGAAAGTGGGAGCAATTAGCTAGAGTAGTTCTGTGCGGAGCATTGTAGACATAGAATTCGCAAAATACTTACGGATCTGTATATGACAGACCCGTTGAATAAAATTATCTCAAAAGCAAAACATGATCACACCTTAGTACTCTTTGGGTGTTAATCACATAAGCGATGTGAACTAGATTACTGACTCTAGTAAACCCTTTGGGTGTAGGTCACATGACGATGTGAACTATGGGTGTTAATCACATGGTGATGTGAACTATTAGTGTTGAATCACATGGCGATGTGAACTAGATTATTGACTCTAGTGCAAGTGGGAGACTGAAGGAAATATGCCCTAGAGGCAATAATAAAGTTATTATTTATTTCCTTATATCATGATAAATGTTTATTATTCATGCTAGAATTGTATTAACCGGAAACATAATACATGTGTGAATACATAGACAAACAGAGTGTCACTAGTATGCCTCTACTTGACTAACTCGTTAATCGAAGATGGTTATGTTTCCTGACCATGAACAAAAGAGTTGTTATTTGATTAGCAGGATCACATCATTAGAAGAATGATGTGATTGACATGATCCATTCCATTAGCTTAGCACCCGATCGTTTAGTATGTTGCTATTGCTTTCTTCATGACTTAAACATGTTCCTATGACTATAAGATTATTCAACTCCCGTTTACCAGAGGAACACTTTGTGTGCTACCAAATGTCACAACGTAACTGGGTGATTATAAAGGAGCTCTACAGGTGTCTCCGAAGGTACATGTTGGGTTGGCGTATTTCGAGATTAGGATTTGTCACTCCGATTGTCGGAGAGGTATCTCTGGGCCCTCTCGGTAATGCACATCACATAAGCCTTGCAAGCATTGCAACTAATGAGTTAGTTGTGAGATGATGTATTACAGAACGAGTAAAGAGACTTGTCGGTAACGAGATTGAACTAGGTATTAAGATACCGACGATCGAATCTCGGGCAAGTAACATACCGATGACAAAGGGAACACCGTATGTTGTTATGCGGTCTGACCGGTAAAGATCTTCGTAGAATATGTAGGAGCCAATATGAGCATCCAGGTTCCGCTATTGGTTATTGACCGGAGACGTGTCTCGGTCATGTCTACATTATTCTCGAACCCGTAGGGTCCGCACGCTTAAGGTTTCGATGACAGTTATATCATGAGTTTATGAGTTTTGATGTACTGAAGGAGTTTGGAGTCCCGGATGAGATCGGGGACATGACGAGGAGTCTCTAAATGGTCGAGACGTAAAGATCGATATATTGGACGACTATATTCGGACATCGGAAAGGTTCTGAGTGGTTCGGGTATTTTTCGGAGTACCGGGGAGTTACGGGAATACAGGGGAAGAAGTATATGGGCCTTATTGGGCTTTAGGGGAGAGGAAGAGGCAGACCGCGCCCCCCCATTGACTAGTCCGAATTGGACTAGGGGGAGGGGCGGCGCCCCCTCCTTCCTTCTCTTCCCTCTTCCCCTTCCTTGTCTCCTACTCCTACTACTTGGAAGGACTCCTAGTTGGACTAGGAAAGGGGGAATCCTACTCCCGGTGGGAGTAGGACTCCCCTAGGGCGTGCCATAGAGAGGGCCGGTCCTCCCCTCCTCCACTCCTTTATATACGGGGGCAGGGGGCACCCCATAGACACACAAGTTGATCTTCGTGATCGTTCTCTTAGCCGTGTGCGATGCCCCCCCTTCACCATAATCCTCGATAATATTGTAGCGGTGCTTAGGCGAAGCCCTACGACGGTAGAACATCAAGATCGTCACCACGCCGTCGTGCTGACGGAACTCATCCCCGACACTTTGTTGGATCGGAGTCCGGGGATCGTCATCGAGCTGAACGTGTGCTAGAACTCGGAGGTGCCGTAGTTTCGGTGCTTGATCGGCCGGGCCGTGAAGACGTACGACTACATCAACTGTGTTATCATAACGCTTCCGCTATCGGTCTACGAGGGTACGTAGACAACACTCTCGCCCCTCGTTGCTATGCATCACCATGATCTTGCATGTGTGTAGGAATTTTTTTGAAATTACTACGTTCCCCAACAATTGGTACTTGTACTACCTTGTCGTCCGCAAGTTGGTATTGTTGTCAACGATCTTTCGGTATGAACTTGGCATTTGCTTCCAACCATCATGCCGAGGGTCGACATGGATATAAAGCTGAATCATTTGTTTTGAAACGAATTTTCAGGCACCTGGTTTTTATTTGATGGGTAGCATAAGCACCTGCTGTTCGAATTCCCAGTTCTCCAATTTTTTTGAAACAAGTGCATGAACTTATTATCACGATGAAAAAACAATATACCAGCTGCATCCCAGTTATCAGTCTGTACTTGCAGAATTCTCTCGTTTATTGAGCAGGTATATTGTTTTTCCAGGTCGAGCAAGTTTCAACTGGCCTGTAGACTGCCCAGGCTTGGTTTTGTTTTTAACAGGTCCAACCCACGGCGACAACGGGGCACAAAGATCCAGCAAGTATCTACTTGCCTCTGGCCCACCAGCGTTAGTTATATTTTGTCTTACAACATCCACATGCAATTTTTTTACTGAATCAAACACACAGCCCAGTTCTATTTTCCTCTCGAAACGCCATGTCCTACTTCCGTTTTCTAATCTCTACCTATAGTTTTACTAGTTCATATACATGTATCATTATATTGAAAATACATAAAGTTCCCTTTTCATATTTACATCCTTATTTTTGTTGTTGTTTTCCCTCCCAGCGCTGATTTTTTACCACTGGTTTCCCCTTAAACCAACTCAATTGTCCAACATCTTGTTTGCCTACAAAAACCAAACGATTTTTTTGGCAAATCAATAAGTTCTTAAAAAATGTTTATCATTTCGGGGTTACAACAGTTCGTACTCCACCGAAATATGCAAAATAAGGTTGAACTTTTTGACCATGGTGCTGGGCAGAAAATGGGCTATAATAAATTACTTAAGAATTAGCAAATGTGCTACAAATTATTAAAAAAATAGCAAATGGGCTCTATGTTGTCTGCCACAAATTTGGAGGCTGACTTGTGGGCCTACTAATGTAACGCCCTCGATGCGGCTATATCTCCCACGTGTCGAGGCACGACTTAGAGGCATAACCGCATTGAAAGCAATGTCGCAAGTTAGGTAATCTTCACACAACCCATGTAATAAATAAGGGGAAAGAGATACATAGTTGGCTTACAGTCGCCACTTCACACAATACATAGATAAACATTCATCATTCAAATTACACTCAAGGTCCGACTACGGTACCAAAATGAAAGAAGACTACCCCAAATGCTACATAGATCCCCGGATCGCCCCAACTGGGCTCCACCACTGATCATCTGGAAAAGAAACATAGTAACGGCCACGTTCCTCGTCGAACTCCCAAGTGAGCTCGGACGCGTCATCTGCACTGGCATCGTTGGAACCTGCAACTGTTGTGATAATATCTGTGAGTCACGGGGACTCAGCAATCTCACACCCGCGAGATCAAGACTATTTAAGCTTATAGGTAGGAAAAGGATAGTGAGGTGGAGCTGCAGCAAGCGACTAGCATATATGGTGGCTGCAACGCAAAAGAGAGCGAGAAGAGAAGGCAAAGCACGGTCGTAAAGCTAGAAGTGATCAAGAAGTGATCCTGAAACGACCTACGTCAAACATAACTCCAACACCGTGTTCACTTCCCGGACCCCGCCGAGAAGAGACCATCACGGTTACACACGCGGTTGATGTGTTTTAGTTAAGGTCAACTTCGGGTTTTCTACAACCGGACATCAACAAATTCCCATCTGCCTCATAACCGCGGGCACGGCTTTCGAAAGATAATACCCTGCAGGGGTGTCCCAACTTAGCCCATTATAAGCTCTCACGGTCAACGAAGGATATTCCTTCTACCGGGAAGACCCGATCAGTCTCGGAATCCCGGACTACAAGACATCTCGACAGTAATAAAACAAGTCCAGCAAAGCCTCCCAGATGTGCCGACAAATCCCGATAGGAGCTGCACATATCTCGTTCTCAGGGCACACTGGATGAGCAAGACGTCGGGTTGGCATAGACCCTGGTTGCCCAAGGGGCGCCGGACATCGCTCGGTTTGGACCAGCAATCGAAGGAGAACTGGCCCGGGGGTTAAAAATAAAGATGACCCTTGAGTCTGCAGAACCCAAGGGAAAAAGGCTTAGGTGGCAAATGGTAAAACCAATGTTGGGCCTTGCTGGAAAAGTCTTATTCAAAGCGAACTGTCAAGGGGGTCCCATAAATCACCCAACCGTGTAAGGAACGCAAAATCCGGGAACATAACACCGGTATGACGGAAACTAGGGTGGCAAGAGTGGAACAAAACACCAGGAAAAAGGCCGAGCCTTCCACCCTTTACCAAGTATATAGATGCATTAATTAAATAAGAGGTATTGTGATATCCCAACAAGTAAACATGTTCCAACAAGGAACAACAAATCCATGTTCCAACAAGGAACAAACTTCATCTTCACCTGCAACTAGCAACGCTATAAGAGGGGCTGAGCAAAGCGGTAACATAGCCAATCAACGGTTTGCTAGGACATGGATGGTTAGGGGCTGACATGGCAATATAGGAGGCATGATATAGCAAGTGGTAGGTATCGCAGCATAGGCATAGCAAAAGAGCGAGCAACTAGCAAGCAAAGATAGAGGTGATTTCGAGGGTATGGTCATCTTGCCTGCAAGGTTCTCAGAGTTGTCGAAAGCTTGGTCCTCGAAAGCGTTCTCAACAGGTTCCTCGTTCACGTACGCGTCTCCCGGCTCTACCCAAAGCAAGAAAACAAGCAAAGGGAACAAATATCAATCACAATGCAATGCGCAAGCAACATGATGCAAAACATGGCATGATATGCGAGATGTGATATGCAATGCATATGCATGCTCCGGAAGGACAAGGGTGATCAAGGCATAATCTTGGCAAACCAAGTATGCCACTGGATAGGTGAGGTGATTTCGGTTGAAATCGATATAAAGATCACCGGAATCGGAGGCACGGTTTGCAAATGACAAGCAAAACAAGAATGACGATAATCTGCCATTAACAGCATGATGCTACTTAGCAAGCAACAAGAAATTAAGCTACTACACCCAAACATATCAAAAAAGCATATTACGGTAATCTACTCAAGATGCTCGACAAAATATGAACACTGAGCTATGGCTAAATCACACCACAACAGGTTCAAACAATCATGGCAAAAGTGCAAAAGATAACAGGTTCACAGACTTAGTGAAAATAACTACATGCCAGAAAACTAACATCAGGATGACATGTTTAGATCAACGAAACAACAAGCTACAAGATCAGAACATAGCAAAATAAGGCATGGCATGAATCTACTCAAAGCACTTAACAAAAGTCCCTTACTGACCAAAAAACCAAAAAGGACTAGAAAATATAATAACACCCATGTCAATTAAGCAAGTTTCGTTATAGGTTTCAGACTTAGCAGAAAACTGGACATGTCAAAAGCAGATAACAAGTAGGCATGTTTACGAGCTCGATGCACCCACTACAGAGCATTGCATGATAGACTAAGCATACATCCATCAAGAAGACATGGCATAGGAACTACACATGTAAAGAACAACATCATAGCATGCAAGGATCAACTACACCAAGCTTGGCAAAATCGGATAACATGTAAACAATCTGCCAGCAACATTTTATAGCAAAATTAGAGCTCGATTGACTCAAGCTATGGCACTCCATAATTACAAACAAAGGTAAGGATAGATGTAGCAAATCCTCAAGTTCAAAACACTCTTACTGATCATGCTCAAAATATGCATAGATCTCTCGGAAACAACATGAACACATGGCATAAAAATAACAGCAGTCAGGGACTTGGTGAAATTACTGTCTCTGAAATCAGCAACATCAAGTGCCCTAGTTTGCATGCTTGTGCTAGTCACCACAAAGATTTCAAAAATACATGGTATAATTCTCTGGAAAGGTAACATGTCATATTACATAACTCATGTAGGGCTCAACTTCATAGGAGGTACACATCAATCATGGCAAAAATGACAAAAGTGCATGTTCAGATAAGATTCAGAAACTAACATCACCTAGCCCTCTTCCAACAGCATTTCGGGCATCAAGATGACATCAAATGAAAATGATTCAATGGAACGAAATGATGTACTCATTGAGGCGAACAATTTGACATATGATAAGCGCGAAACGGAGCTACGGATGCAAAGTAACGGCATGATGAACATGGCATGATAATGTGAAAATCGAAGACTTAGAAGAATTTGAGGGGGGGAGAGAAAGTCAACCCCTCGGGTGGATCTGGATCTGGCGGTCTCGGGGTCGGGCCCGGCGGCGGCCGGCGATGGCGAGGGCGACGCCGGCGACGGGGCGCGGCGCGGCGTCGGAGAGGGCGGCGGGGCGGCGCGGAGAGGGCGGCGAGGCGGCGCGGTGGCGGCGCGGTGCGGCGCCGGCGAGCCGCGGGCCGAGCTGGAGAGCGGACGGGGCGAGGAGGCGAGGCCGGCGGGCGGCGGTGCGGGCCCCGCGGGCCGGATCTGGGCCGCGCGGGCCCTGGCGGCGGGGCGCGGCGGGTGGCGGCGGCGATGCCACGTGGCGGGCTCCGATTGGCCGCGGCGGGCGGCGGCGGACGTGTCGGGCCAGAGTGTTTTCGTCCGGCGGCGCGGGGGAGAAGATGGACTAGGGTTAGGGTAGGATTCATCCGCAAATGGAGGAGGGGGAGGCCTTTTTATAGGCAGAGGGGGCTAGGAAGCTCCAAATGGAGAGCGGTTTTCGGCCACGCGATCGTGATCGAACGGCGGAGGACATGGGAGTGTCTTAGATGGGTTGTTGGGCTGTTTGAAGGGGTGTTGGGCTGCAACACACACGAGGCCTTCACGGTTACCCGGTTAACCGTTGGAGTACCAAACGAACTCCGATTGACCCGAAACTTGACAGGCGGTCTACCGGTGCTATACCAAGGCCGCATGGCAAACCTCGGTCCAATCCGAGAAAGTTTAATACCCTCTCACGAAGAAATGTAAAAGGGGACGACGGGGAACATAGGAGCGCCAGATTGCAAAACGGACAACGGGGAAAAAGCTCGGATTTATGAGACGAACACGTATGCGAATGCGATGCACATGATGACATGATAAGAAATGCATGACATGAACAAAATACAAAACGAAGGGAAACCAACCACGGAGAGAATAACATATCACATAGCCGAAAATGGCAAGAGTTGGATTACAAATATGGCAAGTTACATCCGGGGCGTTACAACACTCCACCACTACGAGAGGATCTCGTCCCGAGATCTAGGACTGAAAGAACTCCGGATACTCGAAACGCAGGTGATCCTCACGCTCCCAGGTGGCTTCTCGATCTGAATGATGTGACCATTTTACTTTCAGGAATTTGATTGACTTGTTGCGAGTCTTGCGCTCAGTTGTCTCAGGAATAGCAACGGGGTGCTCATGATAGGACAAATCTTCTTGAGGATCAATCTCTTCGAAGTTGATGGTGCGCTCAGGCGTCTTGAAGCACTTGCGAAGCTGTGACACATGGAAGACGTTGTGCACGTTTGCAAAGTTGGAGGGAAGCTCAAGTTGATAGGCGAGATCGCCTCGTTTGCCGATGATCTTGAAAGGACCAACGTATCTAGGAGAAAGTTTCCCCTTGATACCGAAGCGACGAGTTCCTTCCATTGGAGAGACGCGGAGGTAGACATGGTCTTCGATCCCGAATGCCAAATCTCGGTGTTTGCTATCGTAATAGCTCTTCTGGCGCGACTGCGCGGCTTTGAGGTTCTCACGAATCACCTTGCACATAGCCTCAGCCTCTGAGATCAAATCATTTCCGAGCAATTGGCGTTCACCGGTTTCAGACCAGTTGAGAGGAGTACGGCACTTTCTGCCATAGAGAATCTCGAATGGGGCTTTGCCCGAGCTGGCTTGAAAGCTGTTGTTGTAAGAGAATTCAGCATAAGGAAGGCAATCCTCCCACTTCATGCCGAAAGAGATAACACAAGCTCTGAGCATATCTTCAAGAATTTGGTTGACACGCTCGACTTGTCCACTAGTCCGAGGGTGGAAAGCTGTGCTGAAGCGGATGTTGGTGCCCATGGCCTTCTGAAAAGAATCCCAAAACTTGGAGGTAAAGATGCTGCCACGGTCTGAAGAGATCATTTGTGGAATGCCGTGCAAGGACACAATTCTGGAGGTGTAGAGCTCTGCCAGCTGCGCTGCTGTGATAGACTCTTTGATAGGAAGAAAGTGAGCCACTTTGGTGAGCTTGTCGATGACGACGAAGATAGCATCATTTCCACGCTTGGACTTAGGAAAACCAGTCACGAAGTCCATTTCGATATGATCAAACTTCCATTCAGGAATAGCAAGAGGTTGGAGAAGACCAGCTGGTCGCTGGTGTTCTGCTTTCACCCTTCCGCAGACATCACACTCATTCACGAATTGAGCAATCTCTCGCTTCATTCGAGTCCACCAATACGACTGCTTGAGGTCATGGTACATCTTCGTACTTCCAGGATGAATTGACAGAAGAGAGTTGTGCGCTTCGTTCATAATGACTTTACGAAGATCACCCTTTGGGACCACGATCCGGTCCTCAAAGAAAAGAGTATCTCTGTCATTAACTCGATAGCACTTGTATTTGGAAATGCCCTTGTCAATACCACGTTTCACCTTCTTCACCATGGTATCCAACAATTGTGCCTCACGAATTTGATCTTCCAAAGTAGGAGAGACGATCAGGTTGGCAAGTAAACCTTGAGGGACAACTTGGAGATTCAACTTGCAGAAAGCCTCACAAAGATCCGGTTGAAAGGGCTTGATGATTAAGCTGTTGCAGTAAGCTTTCTTGCTCAAAGCGTCTGCAATCACATTAGCCTTGCCTGGAGTATATTCAATACTCGGATTATACTCTTGAATCATTTCGACCCATCGAGTTTGCCTGAGGTTGAGATGAGGCTGAGTGAAGATGTACTTGAGACTCTTGTGATCGGTGAATATGTCCACTTTCCTTCCCAACAAGAGATGTCTCCATGTTATTAGAGCGTGGACCACTGCCGCCAACTCAAGATCGTGAGTGGGGTAGTTCCGTTCGTTGGGCTTCAACTGGCGAGAGGTATAGGCAACAACCTTCTTCTCTTGCATTAAGACGGCACCGAGGCCCTGAAGAGAAGCATCACAAAATACTTCATAAGGCTTGGATTCGTCAGGAGGAGTCAGAACTAGAGCAATGACGAGTTTCTCTTTGAGAGTGTTGAAAGCAACGTCACACTCAGGAGACCAGACATACTTCACATGCTTCTGGAGGAGGTTGGAAAGAGGCTTTGCAATCTTAGAGAAATTCTCAACGAATCTTCGGCAATACCTTGCAAGTCCAAGAAAACTGCGAAGCTGCTTGACATTCTGAGGGGGTTCCCAATTCAAAACTGCAGACACCCTCTCTGGATTAATAGCAATGCCCTTGGCAGAGATGATATGGCCAAGATAAAGAACTTCATCAAGCCAGAATTCACATTTGGAGAACTTCGCATATAATTGATACTCTCTGAGCTTGTCGAGCACCAATCGCAAATGTTTGGCATGATCCTTCTTATTCTTGGAGAAGACCAAAATATCATCGAGATAGACCAAGACAAATTCGTTGATGTAGGGGTTGAAGATGAAATTCATCAAGCGAGTGAAAGCTGGAGGAGCATTGACGAGGCCGAAAGACATGACAGTATATTCATAAGAACCAAAGCTTGTTCTGAATGCTGTCTTGGGAATATCTTCTTCACGAATGCGAATCTGATGATAACCCATACGAAGGTCAAGCTTGGAGAACACCTTAGCACCTTTGAGTTGCTCAAATAGCTCATTGATGTTGGGAAGTGGGTACTTGTTCTTGATAGTCTTCTTGTTCAATGGACGGTAATCGACGCAAAGTCGGTCCGTGCCATCCTTCTTCTTGACAAAAAGAACACCACAACCCCAAGGAGAAGAACTCGGTCTGATCAGACCCAGACGCTCTTGTTCATCGAGTTGTTTCTTCAATTCCTTCAACTCATCTGGTCCAAGCTTGTAAGGACGCTTGCAAACGGGTTCCGTGCCAGGCTCAAGATCAATAACGAATTCAACTGGTCGGTGGGGAGGCATACCCGGAAGCTCTTCTGGAAAAACATCTTGGTACTCACAAACGACTGGAATCTGAGAGATAGCTTCCAGTTCACCATTCTCATTGAGAGAAAACAACCGAATGGTATCATCACGAGAGGCATAGATGATCACATCGTCAGAAGAGTGAGTCAATTGAATTTCCCTGGCAGCACAATCAAGCTAAGCCTTGTGCTTATAGAGCCAGTCCATCCCGAGAATAAGATCAATATCA
This sequence comes from Aegilops umbellulata, assembly GCA_032464435.1. Classification (NCBI taxonomy): domain Eukaryota; kingdom Viridiplantae; phylum Streptophyta; class Magnoliopsida; order Poales; family Poaceae; genus Aegilops; species Aegilops umbellulata. The sequence goes on along the minus strand of CP136058.1, from coordinate 148,085,244 downwards.
GAATCACCAAGAACCATAGGTTTAGCTAGAAACCTATAGTCGCCCATCTTGATAGAAACATCCGGAGCCATCATCTTGGTATTCATGAACAAACCCGGAGAGGAAACCGCCATTGGCTTGGGCAGATCGACAATATGCAAATTGTTCATGGATGCAAAAGGTCTTGAAATGAAAGAATGCGATGCGCCAGTATCAAATAAGACTTTTGCAGGAATATCATTAACAGGTAGATTACCCATGATCACTTCTGAAGAATCCTCCGCTTGAGCTGCATACATCATGTTCACCTTTGCAGACTTAGGATTATGCTTGACCACTGCATTGCTGGAAGATTTCACAGGAGGAGGAGGCGGAAGGCGCCTTTGGTTGAAGCACTTGTTCGCATAGTGACCCTTCTGCTGACATTTGTTACAAGTCACCTCTGAGAGCGGACGATGGTAAGGAGCACTTGGCCTTGGAGTTTGGTTCTGAGACTTGTTCTGATAGCCAGGGTTGGGTGGGCGGGAAGATCCACGACCACTTGAGTTCTTCTGCTGATAAGGCTGACGGAACGGAGGAGGAGGAGGCAACCAGAACTTCTGTTGCTTAGCTGCCACAAGTGAAGAAGAAGAAGACTGAACTGCGTCTCTGACTCTCTTCTTAGAAGCCTCACACTTGAGCTGAGCAGCTTCTTGTTTCAGCGCCATGTTGTAGAATTCATCATACTTTAATGACTCGAAAAGCACGAGAGCAAGTTGCAGATCTTCTCTGAGACCACGCCTGAACTGGTAGATCATACTCTTCTCATCAGGGATGTCTTGCCTCGCAAAACGAGAGAGCTTCTGGAACTGAGTATTGTATTGATAGACAGACATGGTGCCTTGCTTGAGATTGCGGAATTCCTCACGCTTAAGCTCAACAACACTTTCTGGAATGTGGTGCGCTTTGAAATCACGGCGGATATCATCCCAGGTAATCACACAACCTCCTCTGGAATCTTTGTATTGCTGGAACCATTCAGCAGCTTGATCTTTGAGTTGAAAAGAGGAAAACTTGACAAAGTCCTCAGGTCTGACATTGCTGCACTCGAAATGCTTGCTGATGTCCATGAGCCAATCATCTGCGTCTGTGGCCTCGACACAGAAGCTGAAGGTCTTTGGCTGATTAGCAAGGAACTGGTTGAGTGAAGCGAAATGCGGCTGATTGTTGCCTTGGCCTTGATTCTCTTGATTAGCTTGCCCTTGGTTGCGATCTTGCAAGAGCTAAATCAGAATCTGAGCGTTGGCATTTGTGGCAGTCATCAGGGCTTGCCAAGCCTCCGGAGGCGGAGGTGGTGGCGGAGGGTTAGCTTGACTTCCTTCATTTCGTTCCAGATTCTGACGCGTTGGCGGAGCCATCCTAAAGAGGGTGACATCCATTAGCATCTTGACAGATATATATTGAAGCTGAATCAAAGGAACGAAATTGCAACAAATAGTCTTCACAATAAACATCCGAACGAGAATGAACGAATGAATTCCAAAGTAAAACGTCACACTTCCATAAGCTGAGAAGCCACTTAGAACAAGGTAGGGAATAAAATCAACGAGGTACGGATGTGAACAAATACTTGGTAAGGATTACCCAATCACGAACCAAATATCTGCGGAAGAAATACTAGAGCTACATGAATTCCCACTTATAAACTCCCGAAACTTTCTGCTTATGCAATCAGGTGTTGGGGATACAGGGGACACAAAATATATCACCCAAACTAACAATACCTAGATCCAGCTGTATCCATCCTTCAACACATAACCAAGAAATCCTCGGAAATCATCTACCTCCAACCTTCGAAAAGCATCCGTTATACAAGTCATGGCGATACTCCCGCACTCGCCTCAGTACTGGGCTATCAGGGTTATCTCACCAACAACTGTACAAAAGAGATTTTCGATGTCGGCGTACTAAACTCAGGTATCCCAAAACCGCAACGATAAAATTATGACGACAACACCTCGGAGCTCAACTCCCCGGGACACCTCCTCTAAAACCCCTGCTGACAGGAGGCAACCAAGACAATGTTGTCATCATAAACCCATCGGAACGATTCTAAGATACCCGCGTGATCCTAAATTTTTTTTAGTGAAATTTGAGAAGAGAAGATTCAAAACTCTACGTCAGGATGCCTTACCAGAGCGATGAGGAGACTGGGAAGTAAAAATAATTCCTAAACTCTCCGATATATAATTCCTAAATGACTCAAAACATTTTTCTAGACACAACTCGGCCACTAAAGACGATCAAACAGTGGGGCTCCTAAGGTCGGGGAAGGCTCTGATTACCAACTTGTAACGCCCTCGATGCGGCTATATCTCCCACGTGTCGAGGCACGACTTAGAGGCATAACCGCATTGAAAGCAATGTCGCAAGTGAGGTAATCTTCACACAACCCATGTAACAAATAAGGGGAAAGAGATACATAGTTGGCTTACAGTCGCCACTTCACACAATACATAGATAAACATTCATCATTCAAATTACACTCAAGGTCCGACTACGGTACCAAAATGAAAGAAGACTTCCCCAAATGCTACATAGATCCCCGGATCGCCCCAACTGGGCTCCACTACTGATCATCTGGAAAAGAAACATAGTAACGGCCACGTTCCTCATCGAACTCCCAAGTGAGCTCGGACGCGTCATCTGCACTGGCATCGTTGGAACCTGCAACTGTTATGATAATATCTGTGAGTCACGGGGACTCAGCAATCTCACACCCGCGAGATCAAGACTATTTAAGCTTATAGGTAGGAAAAGGATAGTGAGGTGGAGCTGCAGCAAGCGACTAGCATATATGGTGGCTGCAACGCAAAAGAGAGTGAGAAGAGAAGGCAAAGCACGGTCGTGAAGCTAGAAGTGATCAAGAAGTGATCCTGAAACGACCTACGTCAAACATAACTCCAACACCGTGTTCACTTCCCGAACCCCGCCGAGAAGAGACCATCACGGTTACACACGCGGTTGATGTGTTTTAGTTAAGGTCAACTTCGGGTTTTCTACAACCGGACATCAACAAATTCCCATCTGCCTCATAACCGTGGGCACGGCTTTCGAAAGATAATACCCTGTAGGGGTGTCCCAACTTAGCCCATTATAAGCTCTCATGGTCAACGAAGGATATTCCTTCTACCGGGAAGACCCGATCAGTCTCGGAATCCCGGACTACAAGACATCTCGACAGTAATAAAACAAGTCCAGCAAAGCCTCCCAGATGTGCCGACAAATCCCGATAGGAGCTGCACATATCTCGTTCTCAGGGCACACCGGATGAGCAAGACGTCGGGTTGGCATAGACCCTGGTTGCCCAAGGGGCGCCGGACATCGCTCGGTTTGGACCAGCAATCGAAGGAGAACTGGCCCGGGGGTTAAAAATAAAGATGACCCTTGAGTCTGCAGAACCCAAGGGAAAAAGGCTTAGGTGGCAAATGGTAAAACCAATGTTGGGCCTTGCTGGAAAAGTCTTATTCAAAGCGAACTGTCAAGGGGGTCCCATAAATCACCCAACCGTGTAAGGAACGCAAAATCCAGGAACATAACACCGGTATGACGGAAACTAGGGTGGCAAGAGTGGAACAAAACACCAGGCAAAAGGCCGAGCCTTCCACCCTTTACCAAGTATATAGATGCATTAATTAAATAAGAGGTATTGTGATATCCCAACAAGTAAACATGTTCCAACAAGGAACGACAAATCCATGTTCCAACAAGGAACAAACTTCATCTTCACCTGCAACTAGCAACGCTATAAGAGGGGCTGAGCAAAGCGGTAACATAGCCAATCAACGGTTTGCTCGGACATGGATGGTTAGGGGCTGACATGGCAATATAGGAGGCATGATATAGCAAGTGGTAGGTATCGCAGCATAGGCATAGCAAAAGAGCGAGCAACTAGCAAGCAAAGATAGAAGTGATTTCGAGGGTATGGTCATCTTGCCTACAAGGTTCTCAGAATTGTCGAAAGCTTGGTCCTCGAAAGCGTTCTCAACAGGTTCCTCGTTCACGTACGCATCTCCCGGATCTACCCAAAGCAAGAAAACAAGCAAAGAGAACAAATATCAATCACGATGCAATGCGCAAGCAACATGATGCAAAACATGGCATGATATGCGAGATGTGATATGCAATGCATATGCATGCTCCGGAAGGACAAGGGTGATCAAGGCATAATCTTGGCAAACCAAGTATGCCACTGGATAGGTGAGGTGATTTCGGTTGAAATCGATATAAAGATCACCGGAATCGGAGGCACGGTTTGCAAATGACAAGCAAAACAAGAATGATGATAATCTGCCATTAACAGCATGATGCTACTTAGCAAGCAACAAGAAATTAAGCTACTGCACCCAAACATATCAACAAAGCATATTATGGTAATCTACTCAAGATTCTCGAGAAAAGATGAACACTGAGCTATGGCTAAATCACACCACAACAGGTTCAAACAATCATGGCAAAAGTGCAAAAGATAACAGGTTCACAGACTTAGTGAAAATAACTACATGCCAGAAAACTAACATCAGGATGACATGTTTAGAGCAACGAAACAACAAGCTGCAGGATCAGAACATAGCAAAATAAGGCATGGCATGAATCTGCTCAAAGCACTTAACAAAAGTCCCTTACTGACCAAAAAACCAAAAAGGACTAGAAAATATAATAACACCCATGTCAATTAAGCAAGTTTCGTTACAGGTTTCAGACTTAGCAGAAAACTGGACATGTCAAAAACAGATAACAAGTAGGCATGTTTACGAGCTCGATGCACCCACTACAGAGCATTGCATGATAGACTAAGCATACATACATCAAGAAGACATGGCATAGGAACTACACATGTAAAGAACAACATCATAGCATGCAAGGATCAACTACACCAAGCTTGGCAAAATCGGATAACATGTAAACAATCTGCCAGCAACATTTTACAGCAAAATTTGAGCTCGATTGACTCAAGCTATGGCACTCTATAATTACAAACAAAGGCATGGATCAATGTAACAAATCCTCAAGTTCAAAACACTCTTACTGATCATGCTCAAAATATGCATAGATCTCTCGGAAACAACATGAACACATGGCATAAAAATAACAGCAGTCAGGGACTTAGTGAAATTATTTCACTAAGTCTCTGAAATCAGCAACATCAAGTGCCCTAGTTTGCATGCTTGTGCTAGTCACCACAAAGATTTCAAAAATACATGGTATAATTATCTGGAAAGGTAACATGTCATATTACAAAACTCATGTAGGGCTCAACTTCATAGGAGGTACACATCAATCATGGCAAAAATGACAAAAGTGCATGTTCAGATAAGATTCAGAAACTAACATCACCTACCCCTCTTCCAACAGCATTTCGGGCATGAAGATGACCTCAAATGAAAATGATCCAATGGAATGTAATGATGTACTCGTTGAGGTGAACAATTTGACATATTATAAGCGTGAAACGGAGCTACGGATGCAAAGTAACGGCATGATGAACATGGCATGATAATGTGAAAATCGAAGACTTAGAAGAATTCGAGGGGGGGAGAGAAAGTCAACCCCTCGGGTGGATCTGGATCTGGCGGGCTCGGGGTCGGGCCCGACGGCGGCCGGCGATGGCGAGGGCGACGCCGACGACGGGGCGCGGCGCGGCGTCGGAGAGGGCGGCGGGGCGGCACGGAGAGGGCAGCGAGGCGGCACGGTGGCGCGGTGACGGCGCGGTGCGGCGCCGGCGAGCCGCGGGCTGAGGCGGAGAGCGGACGGGGCGAGGAGGCGAGGCCGGCGGGCGGCGGCGCGGGCCCCGCGGGCCGGATCTGGGCCGCGCAGGCCCTGGCGGCGGGGCGCGGCGGGTGGCGGCGGCGATGCCACGTGGCGGGCTCCGATTGGCCGCGACGGGCGGCGGCGGACGTGTCCGGCCGGAGTGTTTTCGTCCGGCGGCGCGGGGGAGAAGATGGACTAGGGTTAGGGTAGGATTCATCCGCAAATGGAGGAGGGGGAGGCCTTTTTATAGGCAGAGGGGGCTAGGAAGCTCCAAATGGAGAGCGGTTTTCGGCCACGCGATCGTGATCGAACGGCGGAGGACATGGGAGTGTCTTAGATGGGTTGTTGGGATGTTTGAAGGGGTGTTGGGATGCAACACACACGAGGCCTTCACGGTTACCCGGTTAACCGTTGGAGTACCAAACGAACTCCGATTGACCCGAAACTTGACAGGCGGTCTACCGGTGCTATACCAAGGCCTCATGGCAAACCTCGGTCCAATCCGAGAAAGTTTAATACCCTCTCACGAAGAAATGTAAAAGGGGACGTCGGGGAACATAGGAGCGCCATATTGCAAAACAGACAACGGGGAAAAAGCTCGGATTTATGAGACGAACACGTATGCGAATGCGATGCACATGATGACATGATAAGAAATGCATGACATGAACAAAATACAAAACGAAGGGAAACCAACCACGGAGAGAATAACATATCACATAGCCGAAAATGGCAAGAGTTGGATTACAAATATGGCAAGTTACATCCGGGGCGTTACAACACTCCACCACTACGAGAGGATCTCGTCCCGAGATCTAGGACTGAAAGAACTCCGGATACTCGAAACGCAGGTGATCCTCACGCTCCCAGGTGGCTTCTCGATCTGAATGATGTGACCATTTTACTTTCAGGAATTTGATTGACTTGTTGCGAGTCTTGCGCTCAGTTGTCTCAGGAATAGCAACGGGGTGCTCATGATAGGACAAATCTTCTTGAGGATCAATCTCTTCGAAGTTGATGGTGCGCTCAGGCGTCTTGAAGCACTTGCGAAGCTGTGACACATGGAAGACGTTGTGCACGTTTGCAAAGTTGGAGGGAAGCTCAAGTTGATAGGCGAGATCGCCTCGTTTGCCGATGATCTTGAAAGGACCAACGTATCTAGGAGAAAGTTTCCCCTTGATACCGAAGCGACGAGTTCCTTCCATTGGAGAGACGCGGAGGTAGACATGGTCTTCGATCCCGAATGCCAAATCTCGGTGTTTGCTATCGTAATAGCTCTTCTGGCGCGACTGCGCGGCTTTGAGGTTCTCACGAATCACCTTGCACATAGCCTCAGCCTCTGAGATCAAATCATTTCCGAGCAATTGGCGTTCACCGGTTTCAGACCAGTTGAGAGGAGTACGGCACTTTCTGCCATAGAGAATCTCGAATGGGGCTTTGCCCGAGCTGGCTTGAAAGCTGTTGTTGTAAGAGAATTCAGCATAAGGAAGGCAATCCTCCCACTTCATGCCGAAAGAGATAACACAAGCTCTGAGCATATCTTCAAGAATTTGGTTGACACGCTCGACTTGTCCACTAGTCCGAGGGTGGAAAGCTGTGCTGAAGCGGATGTTGGTGCCCATGGCCTTCTGAAAAGAATCCCAAAACTTGGAGGTAAAGATGCTGCCACGGTCTGAAGAGATCATTTGTGGAATGCCGTGCAAGGACACAATTCTGGAGGTGTAGAGCTCTGCCAGCTGCGCTGCTGTGATAGACTCTTTGATAGGAAGAAAGTGAGCCACTTTGGTGAGCTTGTCGATGACGACGAAGATAGCATCATTTCCACGCTTGGACTTAGGAAAACCAGTCACGAAGTCCATTTCGATATGATCAAACTTCCATTCAGGAATAGCAAGAGGTTGGAGAAGACCAGCTGGTCGCTGGTGTTCTGCTTTCACCCTTCCGCAGACATCACACTCATTCACGAATTGAGCAATCTCTCGCTTCATTCGAGTCCACCAATACGACTGCTTGAGGTCATGGTACATCTTCGTACTTCCAGGATGAATTGACAGAAGAGAGTTGTGCGCTTCGTTCATAATGACTTTACGAAGATCACCCTTTGGGACCACGATCCGGTCCTCAAAGAAAAGAGTATCTCTGTCATTAACTCGATAGCACTTGTATTTGGAAATGCCCTTGTCAATACCACGTTTCACCTTCTTCACCATGGTATCCAACAATTGTGCCTCACGAATTTGATCTTCCAAAGTAGGAGAGACGATCAGGTTGGCAAGTAAACCTTGAGGGACAACTTGGAGATTCAACTTGCAGAAAGCCTCACAAAGATCCGGTTGAAAGGGCTTGATGATTAAGCTGTTGCAGTAAGCTTTCTTGCTCAAAGCGTCTGCAATCACATTAGCCTTGCCTGGAGTATATTCAATACTCGGATTATACTCTTGAATCATTTTGACCCATCGAGTTTGCCTGAGGTTGAGATGAGGCTGAGTGAAGATGTACTTGAGACTCTTGTGATCGGTGAATATGTCCACTTTCCTTCCCAACAAGAGATGTCTCCATGTTATTAGAGCGTGGACCACTTCCGCCAACTCAAGATCGTGAGTGGGGTAGTTCCGTTCGTTGGGCTTCAACTGGCGAGAGGTATAGGCAACAACCTTCTTCTCTTGCATTAAGACGGCACCGAGGCCCTGAAGAGAAGCATCACAGAATACTTCATAAGGCTTGGATTCGTCAGGAGGAGTCAGAACTAGAGCAATGACGAGTTTCTCTTTGAGAGTGTTGAAAGCAACGTCACACTCAGGAGACCAGACATACTTCACATGCTTCTGGAGGAGGTTGGAAAGAGGCTTTGCAATCTTAGAGAAATTCTCAACGAATCTTCGGCAATAGCTTGCAAGTCCAAGAAAACTGCGAAGCTGCTTGACATTCTGAGGGGGTTCCCAATTCAAAACTGCAGACACCCTCTCTGGATTAATAGCAGTGCCCTTGGCAGAGATGATATGGCCAAGATAAAGAACTTCATCAAGCCAGAATTCACATTTGGAGAACTTCGCATATAATTGATACTCTCTGAGCTTGTCGAGCACCAATCGCAAATGTTTGGCATGATCCTTCTTATTCTTGGAGAAGACCAAAATATCATCGAGATAGACCAAGACAAATTCGTTGATGTAGGGGTTGAAGATGAAATTCATCAAGCGAGTGAAAGCTGGAGGAGCATTGACGAGGCCGAAAGACATGACAGTATATTCATAAGAACCAAAGCTTGTTCTGAATGCTGTCTTGGGAATATCTTCTTCACGAATGCGAATCTGATGATAACCCATACGAAGGTCAATCTTGGAGAACACCTTAGCACCTTTGAGTTGCTCAAATAGCTCATTGATGTTGGGAAGTGGGTACTTGTTCTTGATAGTCTTCTTGTTCAATGGACGGTAATCGACGCAAAGTCGGTCCGTGCCATCCTTCTTCTTGACAAAAAGAACACCACAACCCCAAGGAGAAGAATTCGGTCTGATCAGACCCAGACGCTCTTGTTCATTGAGTTGTTTCTTCAATTCCTTCAACTCATCTGGTCCAAGCTTGTAAGGACGCTTGCAAACGGGTTCCGTGCCAGGCTCAAGATCAATAACGAATTCAACTGGTCGGTGGGGAGGCATACCCGGAAGCTCTTCTGGAAAAACATCTTGGTACTCACAAACGACTGGAATCTGAGAGATAGCTTCCAGTTCACCATTCTCATTGAGAGAAAACAACCGAATGGTATCATCACGAGAGGCATAGATGATCACATCGTCAGAAGAGTGAGTCAATTGAATTTCCCTGGCAGCACAATCAAGCTGAGCCTTGTGCTTATAGAGCCAGTCCATCCCGAGAATAAGATCAATATCAGAATCACCAAGAACCATAGGTTTAGCTAGAAACCTATAGTCGCCCATCTTGATAGAAACATCCGGAGCCATCATCTTGGTATTCATGAACAAACCCGGAGAGGAAACCGCCATTGGCTTGGGCAGATCGACAGTATGCAAATTGTTCATGGATGCAAAAGGTCTTGAAATGAAAGAATGCGATGCGCCAATATCAAATAAGACTTTTGCAGGAATATCATTAACAGGTAGATTACCCATGATCACTTCTGAAGAATCCTCTGCTTGAGCTGCATACATCATGTTCACCTTTGCAGACTTAGGATTATGCTTGACCACTGCATTGCTGGAAGATTTCACAGGAGGAGGAGGCGGAAGGCGCCTTTGGTTGAAGCACTTGTTCGCATAGTGACCCTTCTGCTGACATTTGTTACAAGTCACCTCTGAGAGCGGACGATGGTAAGGAGCACTTGGCCTTGGAGTTTGGTTCTGAGACTTGTTCTGATAGCCAGGGTTGGGTGGGTGGGAAGATCCACGACCACTTGAGTTCTTCTGCTGATAAGGCTGACGGAACGGAGGAGGAGGAGGCAACCAGAACTTCTGTTGCTTAGCTGCCACAAGTGAAGAAGAAGAAGACTGAACTGCGTCTCTGACTCTCTTCTTAGAAGCCTCACACTTGAGCTGAGCAGCTTCTTGTTTCAGCGCCATGTTGTAGAATTCATCATACTTTAATGGCTCGAAAAGCACGAGAGCAAGTTGTAGATCTTCTCTGAGACCACGCCTGAACTGGTAGATCATACTCTTCTCATCAGGGATGTCTTGCCTCGCAAAACGAGAGAGCTTCTGGAACTGAGTATTGTATTGATAGACAGACATGGTGCCTTGCTTGAGATTGCGGAATTCCTCACGCTTAAGCTCAACAACACTTTCTGGAATGTGGTGCCTTTGAAATCACGGCGGAAATCATCCCAGGTAATCACACGACCTCCTCTGGAATCTTTGTATTGCTGGAACCATTCAGCAGCTTGATCTTTGAGTTGAAAAGAGGAAAACTTGACAAAGTCCTCAGGTCTGACATTGCTGCACTCGAAATGCTTGCTGATGTCCACGAACCAATCATCTGCGTCTGTGGCCTCGACACAGAAGCTGAAGGTCTTTGGCTGATTAGCAAGGAACTGGTTGAGTGAAGCGAAATGCGGCTGATTGTTGCCTTGGCCTTGATTCTCTTGATTAGCTTGCCCTTGGTTGCGATCTTGCAAGAGCTAAATCAGAATCTGAGCGTTGGCATTTGTGGCAGTCATCAGGGCTTGCCAAGCCTCCGGAGGCGGAGGTGGTGGCGGAGGGTTAGCTTGACTTCCTTCATTTCGTTCCAGATTCTGACGCGTTGGCGGAGCCATCCTAAAGAGGGTGACATCCATTAGCATCTTGACAGATATATATTGAAGCTGAATCAAAGGAACGAAATTGCAACAAATAGTCTTCACAATAAACATCCGAACGAGAATGAACGAATGAATTCCAAAGTAAAACGTCACACTTCCATAAGCTGAGAAGCCACTTAGAACAAGGTAGGGAATAAAATCAACGAGGTACGGATGTGAACAAATACTTGGTAAGGATTACCCAATCACGAACCAAATATCTGCGGAAGAAATACTAGAGCTACATGAATTCCCACTTATAAACTCCCGAAACTTTCTGCTTATGCAATCAGGTGTTGGGGATACAGGGGACACAAAATATATCACCCAAACTAACAATACCTAGATCCAGCTGTATCCATCCTTCAACACATAACCAAGAAATCCTCGGAAATCATCTACCTCCAACCTTCGAAAAGCATCCGTTATACAAGTCATGGCGATACTCCCGCACTCGCCTCAGTACTGGGCTATCAGGGTTATCTCACCAACAACTGTACAAAAGAGATTTTCGATGTCGGCGTACTAAACTCAGGTATCCCAAAACCGCAACGATAAAATTATGACGACAACACCTCGGAGCTCAACTCCCCGGGACACCTCCTCTAAAACCCCTGCTGACGGGAGGCAACCAAGACAATGTTGTCATCATAAACCCATCGGAACGATTCTAAGATACCCGCGTGATCCTAAATTTTTTTTAGTGAAATTTGAGAAGAGAAGATTCAAAACTCTACGTCAGGATGCCTTACCAGAGCGATGAGGAGACTGGGAAGTAAAAATAATTCCTAAACTCTCCGATATATAATTCCTAAATGACTCAAAACATTTTTCTAGACACAACTCGGCCACTAAAGACGATCAAACAGTGGGGCTCCTAAGGTCGGGGAAGGCTCTGATTACCAACTTGTAACGCCCTCGATGCGGCTATATCTCCCACGTGTCGAGGCACGACTTAGAGGCATAACCGCATTGAAAGCAATGTCGCAAGTGAGGTAATCTTCACACAACCCATGTAACAAATAAGGGGAAAGAGATACATAGTTGGCTTACAGTCGCCACTTCACACAATACATAGATAAACATTCATCATTCAAATTACACTCAAGGTCCGACTACGGTACCAAAATGAAAGAAGACTTCCCCAAATGCTACATAGATCCCCGGATCGCCCCAACTGGGCTCCACTACTGATCATTTGGAAAAGAAACATAGTAACGGCCACGTTCCTCATCGAACTCCCAAGTGAGCTCGGACGCGTCATCTGCACTGGCATCGTTGGAACCTGCAACTGTTATGATAATATCTGTGAGTCACGGGGACTCAGCAATCTCACACCCGCGAGATCAAGACTATTTAAGCTTATAGGTAGGAAAAGGATAGTGAGGTGGAGCTGCAGCAAGCGACTAGCATATATGGTGGCTGCAACGCAAAAGAGAGTGAGAAGAGAAGGCAAAGCACGGTCGTGAAGCTAGAAGTGATCAAGAAGTGATCCTGAAACGACCTACGTCAAACATAACTCCAACACCGTGTTCACTTCCCGAACCCCGCCGAGAAGAGACCATCACGGTTACACACGCGGTTGATGTGTTTTAGTTAAGGTCAACTTCGGGTTTTCTACAACCGGACATCAACAAATTCCCATCTGCCTCATAACCGTGGGCACGGCTTTCGAAAGATAATACCCTGTAGGGGTGTCCCAACTTAGCCCATTATAAGCTCTCACGGTCAACGAAGGATATTCCTTCTACCGGGAAGACCCGATCAGTCTCGGAATCCCGGACTACAAGACATCTCGACAGTAATAAAACAAGTCCAGCAAAGCCTCCCAGATGTGCCGACAAATCCCGATAGGAGCTGCACATATCTCGTTCTCAGGGCACACCGGATGAGCAAGACGTCGGGTTGGCATAGACCCTGGTTGCCCAAGGGGCGCCGGACATCGCTCGGTTTGGACCAGCAATCGAAGGAGAACTGGCCCGGGGGTTAAAAATAAAGATGACCCTTGAGTCTGCAGAACCCAAGGGAAAAAGGCTTAGGTGGCAAATGGTAAAACCAATGTTGGGCCTTGCTGGAAAAGTCTTATTCAAAGCGAACTGTCAAGGGGGTCCCATAAATCACCCAACCGTGTAAGGAACGCAAAATCCAGGAACATAACACCGGTATGACGGAAACTAGGGTGGCAAGAGTGGAACAAAACACCAGGCAAAAGGCCGAGCCTTCCACCCTTTACCAAGTATATAGATGCATTAATTAAATAAGAGGTATTGTGATATCCCAACAAGTAAACATGTTCCAACAAGGAACGACAAATCCATGTTCCAACAAGGAACAAACTTCATCTTCACCTGCAACTAGCAACGCTATAAGAGGGGCTGAGCAAAGCGGTAACATAGCCAATCAACGGTTTGCTCGGACATGGATGGTTAGGGGATGACATGGCAATATAGGAGGCATGATATAGCAAGTGGTAGGTATCGCAGCATAGGCATAGCAAAAGAGCGAGCAACTAGCAAGCAAAGATAGAAGTGATTTCGAGGGTATGGTCATCTTGCCTGCAAGGTTCTCAGAATTGTCGAAAGCTTGGTCCTCGAAAGCGTTCTCAACAGGTTCCTCGTTCACGTACGCATCTCCCGGATCTACCCAAAGCAAGAAAACAAGCAAAGAGAACAAATATCAATCACGATGCAATGCGCAAGCAACATGATGCAAAACATGGCATGATATGCGAGATGTGATATGCAATGCATATGCATGCTCCGGAAGGACAAGGGTGATCAAGGCATAATCTTGGCAAACCAAGTATGCCACTGGATAGGTGAGGTGATTTCGGTTGAAATCGATATAAAGATCACCGGAATCGGAGGCACGGTTTGCAAATGACAAGCAAAACAAGAATGATGATAATCTGCCATTAACAGCATGATGCTACTTAGCAAGCAACAAGAAATTAAGCTACTGCACCCAAACATATCAACAAAGCATATTATGGTAATCTACTCAAGATTCTCGAGAAAAGATGAACACTGAGCTATGGCTAAATCACACCACAACAGGTTCAAACAATCATGGCAAAAGTGCAAAAGATAACAGGTTCACAGACTTAGTGAAAATAACTACATGCCAGAAAACTAACATCAGGATGACATGTTTAGAGCAACGAAACAACAAGCTGCAGGATCAGAACATAGCAAAATAAGGCATGGCATGAATCTGCTCAAAGCACTTAACAAAAGTCCCTTACTGACCAAAAAACCAAAAAGGACTAGAAAATATAATAACACCCATGTCAATTAAGCAAGTTTCGTTACAGGTTTCAGACTTAGCAGAAAACTGGACATGTCAAAAACAGATAACAAGTAGGCATGTTTACGAGCTCGATGCACCCACTACAGAGCATTGCATGATAGACTAAGCATACATACATCAAGAAGACATGGCATAGGAACTACACATGTAAAGAACAACATCATAGCATGCAAGGATCAACTACACCAAGCTTGGCAAAATCGGATAACATGTAAACAATCTGCCAACAACATTTTACAGCAAAATTTGAGCTCGATTGACTCAAGCTATGGCACTCTATAATTACAAACAAAGGCATGGATCAATGTAACAAATCCTCAAGTTCAAAACACTCTTACTGATCATGCTCAAAATATGCATAGATCTCTCGGAAACAACATGAACACATGGCATAAAAATAACAGCAGTCAGGGACTTAGTGAAATTATTTCACTAAGTCTCTGAAATCAGCAACATCAAGTGCCCTAGTTTGCATGCTTGTGCTAGTCACCACAAAGATTTCAAAAATACATGGTATAATTATCTGGAAAGGTAACATGTCATATTACAAAACTCATGTAGGGCTCAACTTCATAGGAGGTACACATCAATCATGGCAAAAATGACAAAAGTGCATGTTCAGATAAGATTCAGAAACTAACATCACCTACCCCTCTTCCAACAGCATTTCCGGCATCAAGATGACGTCAAACAAAAATGACACAATGGAAATAAATGATGTACTCGTTGAGGTGAACAATTTGACATATTATAAGCGCGAAACGGAGCTACGGATGCAAAGTAACGGCATGATGAACATGGCATGATAATGTGAAAATCGAAGACTTAGAAGAATTCGAGGGGGGGAGAGAAAGTCAACCCCTCGGGTGGATCTGGATCTGGCGGGCTCGGGGTCGGGCCCGGCGGCGGCCGGCGATGGCGAGGGCGACGCCGGCGACGGGGCGCGGCGCGGCGCCGGAGAGGGCGGCGGGGCGGCGCGGAGAGGGCGGCGAGGCGGCGCGGAGAGGGCGGCGACCGGCGCGGTGGCGGCGCGGTGCGGCGCCGGCGAGCCGCGGGCCGAGGCGGAGAGTGGACGGGGCGAGGAGGCGAGGCCGGCGGGCGGCGGGCGCGGGCCTCGCGGGCCGGATCTGGGCCGCGCGGGCCCTGGCGACGGGGCGCGGCGGGTGACGGCGGCGATGCCATGTGGCGGGCTCGGATTGGCCGCGGCGGGCGGCGGCGGACGTGTCCGGCCGGAGTGTTTTCGTCCGGCGGCGCGGGGGAGAATATGGACTAGGGTTAGGGTATGATTCATCCGCAAATGGAGGAGGGGGAGGCCTTTTTATAGGCAGAGGGGGCTAGGAAGCTCCAAATGGAGAGCGGTTTTCGGCCACGCGATCGTGATCGAACGGCGGAGGACATGGGAGTGTCTTAGATGGGTTGTTGGGCTGTTTGAAGGGGTGTTGGGATGCAACACACACGAGGCCTTCACGGTTACCCGGTTAACCGTTGGAGTACCAAACGAACTCCGATTGACCCGAAACTTGACAGGCGGTCTACCGGTGCTATACCAAGGCCGCATGGCAAACCTCGGTCCAATCCGAGAAAGTTTAATACCCTCTCACGAAGAAATGTAAAAGGGGACGCCGGGGAACATAGGAGCGCCATATTGCAAAACAGACAACGGGGAAAAAGCTCGGATTTATGAGACGAACACGTATGCGAATGCGATGCACATGATGACATGATAAGAAATGCATGACATGAACAAAATACAAAACGAAGGGAAACCAACCACGGAGAGAATAACATATCACATAGCCGAAAATGGCAAGAGTTGGATTACAAATATGGCAAGTTACATCCGGGGCGTTACAACTAAGTTCATGCGTACACAAGGTTTCTCAAAAAAGGAAACTTAGTCAACAATCGACTCTACCAGCGTCAGGCCGTTAGATGTTAATCTAACGACAATCATGCTTCTTCTGTCTCTGATCTTCCTGCTCCATCCACCCAAACCAGCACCGGCGGAACCGCCTGCTCCCGCCTCCCGTGGTCGGCTATGCTACAGGGCAGGCCTCACGGCCCCACCATACTCGCATCCCTGGCCTGGCTATCCCTCTACTCACCCACACCTCCTGTTATTTTCCGGCGACGGCAGCCGAACCAGTCAACCCTCGTACTCCCCACCGCGTGGGCAACCACTGTCATGTCTTCCCCAACTCTGTGTTGTTCCCTTCGCAGGCCTCGCTGTTGTCCACCGCCCTGGTGCTCTCGGCGCGGCGTGGTCAACATGGTCAACGAACGACATCTGTCGGAAGTGGACTGTAGGTGGAGAGGCTGACAGCTGGGTCCACGGCCGCACACAAGGAAATGCCTCCTTATTACATGCAAAATAATGATTCCTCCACCTGCCATCTGGGACCCACCAGAAGGGCCTCTATATTTCGTTAAAAAATGTTCCCGTCGCTGACAACTCATACCCACCAGCTATATCTTTGCACACAAGGAAGTGCTTCCTTATTACGCACAAAAAAATGAATACCCCCTGCTAGCTGGGACCCACCATATGGGAGGCTGACTTGTGTGCATACTAAGTTGACGCAGACGGAGGGCTTTGCAACTTACTCAATATGAACGATTCTAGCTGCAGTGATCGTACGATGTCCATCCAACGACCGTAGTGCTGCTTCAACCTCTGGTCTTCTTGCTCCATCCGCCCAAAGCAGTGCCGGTCGTGCCGCCTGCTCCTACCTCCCATGGCCGGCTGTGCTGCCGCGGAGGCCTCACCGCCCCCTACTACTCCCACCGCTGGCCAGGCCCTACGGTGACGGCAGCCTCACACCAAAGCCAAACCAGTGGACCCTCGTACTCCTCTCTGCGTGGGCATCCACTGCCATGTCTTCCCCGGCTCCGCGTCGTCCCCTTCCTAGGCCTCGCCGTTGTCCACCGCCCTGGTGCTCTCAGAGCGGCATGATCAACATGGTCAAGGAATGACTTCCATCTGAAGAAGAGTACTATACGTGGAGAAGCTGATATCTGGGTCCACGGCCGCAGCAAGGAAGTGCCTCCTTATTACACGGAAAATAGTGATTCCTCCACCTGACAGCAGGGACCCATCGGACGGGCCACCGTATTTCGCGAAAAAAACATTTCCCCTGACTGCTAGGACCCACCAGCTACATCTTCGCACGCAAGGAAGTGCGTCCATATTACGGGCAAAAAAACGATTCGCCCCTGACTGCTAGGACCAACCAGCTACATCTTCGCACGCAAGGAAGTGCCTGACAGTCGGGACCCACCTGGTCGAAGCGTATGTAGCTTTGTCATTCTGGTCGCAAATGTGTACGTACATACTGGTCGATCAGTCTGTCTGCAGGCTGCTGCAATGAACCGTAGCTGTGTAAGGAAGGGCACGTGTCGTAGTAGAGGCGCGCACGTAGCATGTACACGTGCGTACAACCAGGGTGCAAGAAAGAAAATAAGGTCACGTACGTGCATATGGGCGGGGTCTTGAGCGCCTACTCGTGCATACGTACGACCAGGGCTCGTGTACATGGCTGGGTTGGTACGGAGAAACTGCGTCGTCCTGTTCATCGGGAGCCAACCGGCTGGGTCGAAACAGAATGCGTCGTCGTGTACATTGGGAGCCAACCGGCTTGGATGGAACATCTGATCAAAACGAGGCCTGGCGTACCACGAAACAGAGGAAACGGCCTTGTGTTCGACCGGCCATGGTCGAAACAGGATCTTGTTCATCAGGAGGGGTCTGGCGTACCGCAAAACAGAGGAAACAGACTTCTCTTGGACCTCCTATGGTCGAAACGGGGTCTTGTTGATCGAGAGGGGTGTGGCGTACCGCAAAACAGAGGAAACGGGCTTGTGTCAGAGGGCTACAGTCGAAACGGGGGTCCTGTTCGTCGGGAGGGGTGTGGTGTACCGCAAAACGGGACTCCACGGGATACTGTTCATCTCCACCGTCGACCTCCTCCAGCCTCCACATGCGACTGTTCATCCACGGGCTTCTGTTCATCCAGCCTCCACCGCTCCTCCACCGGCTACTGTTCAACCAGCCTTCTCCACGGGGTCCTGTTCAACCACCCCTCCACAAGCTACTGTTCATCCAGCCCTCCACCGGATACAGTTCAACCAGCCCTCCACGGGGTTGTCCTGTTCATCCAGCCCTCTAGGGGGTCCTGTTCATCCACCCCCCAACCGGCTCGATCAATTGAGGTCATGTTCATCTAGCAGCAATGGCCTCTACTACCACGGGGTCCTGTTCATCCACCCACCCATCGGGAACTGTTCATCCAACCCCCCAACAATGCTCACTGTTCATCAAGAGGCAGTAGGTTCGATCGGCTTCTGTTAGCAGCAGTAGCGAAGGAATCGCTCGATCGGGTTCAGTTAACATCCATCGATCGATCGCTCGGGTTCAGTAACGTGTAGCCTGCAGTGCAATCACTCGGGTTCAGTTACACCCCGACGCCTCGCTCGGGTTCAGTTAGAGCGCAACGCCTCGCACATACGCGCGTACGCGTATGAGAGAAACGTGCATCGCTCGGCCCAAGACCACTCACCGTAATCGAGAACTCCCCAATATTTTCCTCGCCCTCGCTTCTACCATGGTTTTTTCCGTCATGGACGACCCAAAGAATGTCATGCAGCTGCGTCTCCGGCCCGCCCAGGATGAAAAGCCCATTTCTGTCATGATTTTTTGTCATAGAAGTAGGATCCCACCACATCTATGATGATACCGGGTTTTGTCACAATTATCTCATAGAAGTGTCATAAGCATGACAGGAAAAAAATTTGTTCGGCCCAAAATGTCACGGATGTGTCTTTTTTTTGTACCGTAATCGAGTTAGTTTTGTTAGGGCTTGATCCCTAGTATCCACTATGTTTAAAGATTGATGTTGCTATGACTTTGCCATGCTTAGTGCTTGTCACATTGGGCCCGGGTGCCATGAATTCAGATCTGAACCGTTTATGTTATCACCATTATATCCATGTTCTAGATCTGATTTTACAAGTTATAGTCACCTACTACGTGTTATGATCCGGCAACCTCGAGTGACAATAGTCGGGACCACTCCTAGTGATGATCGTAGTTTGAGGATCTCATGTATTCACTATGTGTTAATGCTTTGTTCCGGTTCTCTATTAAAAGGAGGCCTTAATATCCCTTAGTTTCCAGTATGGACCCCGCTGCCACGGGAGGCTAGGATAAAAGATGTCATGCAAGCTCTATCCATAAGCACGTATGACTATTTACGGAATACATGCCTACATTATATTGATGAACTGGAGCTAGTGCCGTATCGCCCTAGGTCATAACTGTCTCATGATGAATATCATCAAACAACTCACCGATCCAATGCCTATGAATTTATCTTATACTGTTGCACTTGCTACGAAACTACTGCTATCATTGTTACTGTTACTATTGCTATTGTCACTACTATCAAAACTATCATATTACTTTGCTACTGATCACGTTGCTTCACATAATTAATCTCCAGGTGTGGTTGAATTGACAACTCAACTGCTAATACCTTCAAATATTCTTTGGCTCCCCTTGTGTTGAATCTATAAATTTGGGTTGAATAATCTACCCACGAAAACTGTTGCGATCCCCTATACTTGTGGGTTATCACTTATCTTGATGGAAAGAAGATATATCATGTTATTATTAGTGCTAACCTTTTAGAGCATGAAGAAAAGAGATTATTGAAAACTAGTTTCTATAGGATGTTTGATATATCATGTTATTATTAGTTAGATGTTATTATTAGTCCTAAAGATATCAAAGGTATAAGAAGTTTCCTTGGTCATGATGGTTTCTATAGGAGGTTTATTAAAGACTTCTCTAAAATTTCTACGCCTCTAACTAATCTCTTGCAAAAAGATGCTCCTTTTTTATGATGATTTTGTAGAAGCATTTGAAATACTTAAGAAAGCCTTGATTTCTGCAGCTATTGTTCAGCCACCTGATTGGAATCTACCCTTTGAAATTATGTGTGATGCAAGTGTTTATGTTGTTGGTGTTGTTCTAGGACAAAGAGTTGATAAGAAATTAAATGTTATTCTGTATGGTAGTAAAACTCTAGACAGTGCCTAGAGAAATTATGCCACTACTGAAAAAGAATTTTTAGCAGTTGTATTTGCATGTGATAAGTTCGGACCTTATATTGTTGATTCCAAAGTAACGGTTCACACTGATCATGCTGCTACTAAATATCTTATGGAAAAGAAAGATGTTAAACCTAGACTTATTAGATGGGTTCTCTTGCTACAAGAATTTGATTTGCATATTATTGATAGAAAGGGAGCTGAGAACCCCATTGCACACAACTTGTCTAGGTTAGAAAATGTTCTTGATGACCCACTACTTATTGATGATAGCTTCCCTAATGAACAATTAAATGTCATTAATGAAGGAAATATGCCCTAGAGGCAATAATAAAGTTGTTATTTATATTTCCTTATATCATGATAAATGTTTATTATTCATGCTAGAATTGTATTAACCAGAAACTTAGTACATGTGTGAATACATAGAGAAACAGAGTGTCTATTGGGGATATAGTTACTAAGTTAACCCGCCCAGGAGGGGCCGGGTTAACTTAGGCGACTCACAAGACAAAGCCCATGAATGAATCGAGGATGGCGGTTCATGAGGATGACTTATGAAGAGCCAAAGGCCCAAAGGCGGCTTAAGGCCCATAGGTGTAAACCGCCATATGTATGCGACTTGTACTATAAGGCAGTTGTAATTAAGTCACCGAGCCGGAAACTTTTATGAGCCGGTGGGACTCTGTAAGCCGTCGGGCGTCAACCTGAGTATATAAAATGACGACCCGACGGCGAGTTAGGGGACAGACAACAAAACCGAGAACTAGGTCAAGCGTATTCGCTCCCTGGTAATCAAGATAAGGAATACCACCTCAAACTGGATTGGGCCTTTACCTTCACCGCAAGGGGCCGAACCAGTATAAACTCCCTGTGTCCTTTGTCCTGTTCAACCCCTTTAAGCTAACCTAGTTGCGATGGCTCCATGAATAAGTCCTCACACTAGGACATCTGCCATCACAATCCCATGACAGTTGACGCCCACCATGGGCTGGCACACGGTGGTTTCGAGTTCTTAAAGGGCAACTTCAAAGGGATCAAGGGATACACTATGGGCCGGATGATGAAGAGTCATCGTGGCAAGCTCTACATCGATGACGTAGGCTGGGGCCCCAAGGCCGGCTCAATCGAGTACGGGTACCGAGACCCCTTTGGCGGAATCCACGTCTTCATCAGCAATATCGGCGAGCCGGGCCCTGAGCGGGACATCTGCACCAACATCATCGAGATGGCTTAGCATGCGAGACCCGCCTGAGTTCAGCCCGCCATGAAGCGTGCCTTCGTGGGATTCATTCACGGAGCAGAACCTGAGGATAGATCTTTGTCTGGCGGTGAAACGGTCGTTTACTCACATGATGAGTCATCAAGTGAAACTGAATCGCTGTACCAACTGCAAGATGGCTGGCTTGGGGGCTGTTCCGATGGCGACAGTATTCCGGACCCCCATGCGCTGCCGAACAGAGCTGTGATCTTTATGGCCGGTAAGCAACTAGTGCAGAACTCGTCGACTGCGGCACCAATAATCTCTGGGTCGGTAGCGGCAATGGCTGCCGGGGCAGGAGGCCCTGTGCACCTGCCGGCTCAAATCGTGACCGACCTGCCTGATAAACTGACAACATTGTTAACAACGATGGTTAACCCGGCAGATCAGGATCAGCATAATGCGGAACTTGTGAAACTGCTTGATGAGATAGCACATGCCAAGGAGGAGCTGAATGCAGAGAACACTAGGATGGCTATGGAGCGGGCCGCTTTAGATGCTCAGGCGCAGCGGATTCAGTCGGAGTCTTTCCGGCTCAGGATGGACCAGAACGCTTCAAACGAAGTCATGAGGAGGAGGCATCAGACCCGTCTGTCGTTGGTTTACGAGGCAAGAAATCTCTTTAACACGCCCAGAGCAGGGCCCAGTAACCCGCGGGAGGTAAACCGAGGTGAAGCGCCTGGGACGGGGGCGCCGGTTCAACTGCATACGACAGAGCCACCACGTCTGAAAACGACTCCGCCTCAACATGTGCCAATGCCGCCGTGTCATTATTCTAACCCTTTGGACAATATGATTGTTGCGGCGACACGACTGGCCGCTGTAACAGTTGAGGGTGAGTCGCCGGCGACAATGGAGATACGACGGGCCGGAGAATTACTTCAGACGGCTTTGGCCCAACAGGCAGCTTATTCTCACAGTCGTGAGAGGATCCACTCAACCCCTCGCCCAAGTCGAAGTTATAGCAGGCATATCGATGAGCCGACTATGTCAAGCAGTGGGCGGAACCGCAACCCGCCCCATGGACATAACCCGGCAGGTGGTGGGGTTAATGCCCGGAACATAGTGGATCATGGAAGAGCGCATCGGGAGGCTGATTTGGCGGCTCAGTATGCAGCTCGTCAGCACTCCCTGGTTCGTCCGACAACTTTGGTGGAGACATGTGTGACTTTCAGGACTTTGGGTGTGCCGTGTTTGGTACCGGCTCTGCGTAACGTACGTTTGCCCAAGGATTTCAAGGGTCCCCGTAAGGTGCCCAAACTACACAGCCGACTTACCCCCTGAAACATGGGTTGAGAGTTATGAGATGGCGATGGAACTACTGGATGTTGACGATGTTGCATGTGCTAAGTACTTCACCATGATGTTGGAAGGAACAACTCGTACTTGGTTGAAAGGGTTGCCATCCAACTTCATTGGGTCATGGGCCGAGTTAAAAGCCCGGATTATCCAGAAGTTTAAAGATACGTGCAAGAAACCTATGTCAATTGTGGATTTAGCCTCCTGTGTCCAAGAAGAAGGTGAGTCGACAACCCATTGGGTCCGCCGGGTCTCAACAATCCTGCACTCGTCGGATCCCATCAATGCCGATTCAGCAGTCTTAATGTTGGAGAACAATTGACGTTTCACGCCCCTGAAGTAGAAATTAGGGTGGCTAAAACACCATTGCAATGACATGGGGACACTCATGGCGACTCTTGTTAAGTATGCTGACACGGATGGTACCAAGGACCCCGAGTCTGATGACGAAAAACCGGGAAAGGGAAAAAAGCAGTAACATCAGAGGGCAGCAGCATAACCCAGCTAGTCAGGGAGGCAACGATAAGCGCAAAGTTGATAACAATTTGGACTTTGTGGCTAATACCAATGCGCAGAATAATGGTCAGCGTCAAAAGGGTAAGCCGCCCCCGCAGCTTGGGGGATCAGGCTTCAATCTTGAGCAGATGTTGAATCAACCCTGCCCGAGGAATGGTACACGTGAAAGGCCGTCCACTCACCTTTGGAAGGATTGCTTCATCATGAAGGAGTACAAAATTTTCAATCTTTTTCAAAACAATCATGGGCTAGGTGGCGGCTCAGGATGCGGCTCTCAGGGCCCGGGTTCTGGTGATGGCGGTTCTAGCAATAGATTCCAAGGTAATCAAAGCAATCATGGCAATCAGGGCGGTTTCCATCAACAGTCTGGTCAGGGCAACCAGCAACAGCATCAGTCTGGTTATCAGAATAACCCGAAGCAGCTGAATAGTGGACAGTAGCACGTCTTCACCATGAGTTTATGCAAGCAAGATCAGAAGCTCCATAAAAGGGTTGTGAATGTCGTTGATCCGGCAATTCCTCGTTACTTGCAATGGTCTGAGCAACCCATTGTGTGGAGTCGGGAGGATCACCCGCCCCGGGTTGATAATCCAGGTCATATGGCTTTGGTTGTGGCACCTCAGGTTGGAGGGTACAAGTTCACTAAGGTACTCATGGATGGAGGTAGCAGCATCAATATCCTTTATTATGATACTTTCCGTCGTATGGGGTTGACTGATAAAAGTCTTAAGCCGTCCAATACTGTTTTCCATGGAGTGGTGCATGGTAAGTCGGCATATCCTGTAGGCAAGATTGCTTTGGAGGTCGCCTTTGGGGATGAATATGATTCCCGGGCTGAGACATTAACCTTTGAGGTGGTCAAGATTCAAAGCCCATATCATGCTCTGTTTGTACGGCCGGCTTATGCCAAGTTCATGGCACGGCCTTGTTATGTTTATCTGTAGCTCAAGATGCCGGGTTACAAGGGTACTATCACAGTGCATGGAAGCCGGAAGATAGCTTTGGAATGCGAAGAACGGGACGCGGCTTATCTTGAGTCCGTGTGTGCCGCAGAGGAATTGAAGTTCTATAAGGACAATGTTGACCCGGCTGACATGGCGTCTCTGAAAAAGCCAACTACGGAGCATGACCCGGCCTTGAAGTTTAAATCGGCAGATGACACCAAGCTAGTTGACTTCGTTCCTGGTGATTCATCTAAGCAGTTCAGCATCAGTGTTAATCTGGATCCGAAATAGGAAACCGCGTTCATCGACTTCATCCGTGAGAACTGTGACATTTTTGCATGGAAGCCTTCTGACATGCTAGGTGTACCGAGGGAACTCCGCTGAGCACAGTCTTAATATTGATCCGAAGTTTAAGCCAGTGAAGCAGTTTCTCCATAATTTCAATGAAGAGAGACGAAAGGCCATTGGTGAAGAAGTGGCCCGGCTCCTGGCGGCCGGGTTCATTGTTGAAGTTTTTCATCCTGAGTGGTTGGCTAACCCGGTGTTGGTACTTAAGAAGAATGGCACTTGGCGTATGTGTGTGGATTACACAGATTTAAATAAAGCTTGTCCGGCTGATCCTTTTGCTCTCCCTCGTATTGACCAAATTATTGATGCTACAGCGGGTTGTGAGCGTTTGAGTTTTTTGGATGCTTATTCTGGTTATCATTAGATAAAGATGGCAGTTAAGGACCAGGAGAAGACATCGTTTATCACTCCCTTTGGAGCTTTCTGTTATGTGTCTATGCCTTTTGGGCTCAAGAGTGCCTAAGCGACTTGCCAACGATGTGTGCAGAGTTGCCTTCATAATCAGATTGGGCGCAATGTTCATGCTTATGTGGATGATATTGTGGTGAAATCGAGAAAGAAGGAAACATTGATAGACGATTTAAAGGAGACCTTTGATAATCTCCAGGTTTACAAGATGATGCTTAACCCGGTCAAATGCGTTTTTGGTGTACCGACAGGCAAGCTCTTGGGTTTTCTGGTTTCTAACAGAGGCATTGAAGCTAATCCGGAGAAGATTAAAGCCATTACTTCTTTGGCTAAGCCGATGTGTATCAATGATGTTCAGCGCCTGGCGGGTCGTATTGCGGCCCTAAGCCGATTCATAAGCCGGTTGGGAGAGAAGGCTATCCCTCTGTATCAGATGATGAAAAAGACAGATAACTTTGTCTGGAGTGACGCTGCTAATGCAGCATTTGAGGACTTGAAGAAGTAGCTAGCTGAGCCACCCGTTCTTGCTACTCCTATTGATAAGGAGCCGTTGTTGTTGTATGTGGCTTCTAATGCCCAGGCTGTCAGCATATCTATTGTAGTGGAACGGAAGGAGGCAGGCAAGGAATATCTGGTTCAAAGGCCGGTTTACTACATCAGTGAGGTACTTATTGAATCCAAGCAGAGGTATTCGCACTGGCAGAAGCTTGTATATGGAGTGTTCATGGCCAGCCAAAAGCTTAAGCAATATTTTTGGGTCATCCCATCATCGTGGTTAGTTCTGCTCCTTTAGGGGATATTATTCAAAACAGAGAAGCCACAGGTCGGATAGCCAAGTGGGCCATTGAGCTTGGACCTCATGGTCTGAAGTATATGCCTCGCACCGCCATCAAGTCCCAAGCATTGGTGGATTTCATCAGTGACTGGACAAAGCTGCAGATGCCTGAAGAAAAGCTAGATAACACGTATTGGACTGTTCACTTTGATGGGTCCAGGCAATTGGAGGGCTCAGGGGCTGGATTCGTGCACTAACAATGTTCTCTGATTGATGTTCTCTGATTGTTATGTTCTCTGATTGATGTTCCCTTGCACTAACAATGCAGCTGAATATGAGGCCTTGCTCCACGGTCTTCGGATGGCTAAGGAGATGAACTTAAGCCGGGTGAGGTGCTTTGGTGACTCAGAGTTGGTAGCTCAACAAGTTTCTGGTACTTGGGATTCTAAGGATCCAGTCATGGCAGCTTATCACCGCAAGGTTGATGCTATTGCGGGTCACTTCAAGGGTTATCAGGCCGAGCATATTGATTGAAGGAAGAACGAGGTGGCTGATGCTTTAAGCCGACCAAGCTCTCAGCGTAAGCCGGTGCCACCTAATACTTTCTTAGATATTTTTTATAACCCCTCAGTCAAGTTGCCTACAGAGGAAGATCTTGCTATTCCTGACCCAGAGGCACAATTGGTAGCAGCTCTTCATGTAATTCCTGATTGGGCAGTTCCATATCTGGCATATATGACCCGGGGCAAGTTACCTGAGGATGAAACCTTGGCCAGGTAGATAACTCGGCGGTCCAAGTCAATGACCATTGTCAATGGAGAGCTACATCATTGTAGTGTCATATGGGCGTTTCAACGTTGTGTTTCACCTGAAGAAGGTCGTGAAATTCTATGAGAGATTCATGAAGGAGATTGTGGTCATCATGCCGGCTCTAAATCTCTTGTTGCTAAGGCTTTTCGTCATGGATTTAATTGGCTGACGGCTCATGCTGATGCTGAAGACCTGGTACGTAAGTGTGATGGATGTCAGAAATTTTCACGTGGAGCCCATGTTCCGGCTCAAGAACTGAGGATGATTCCAATTACTTGGCCATTTGCAGTCTGGGGGCTTGATATGATTGGACCTTTCAAAAGGTCCAAGGATAAAAAAACAACACCTCCTGGTGGCAGTTGACAAGTTTACAAAGTGGGTTGAGGCCGAGCAGGTCAGTAAATGTGATGCGGCAACAGCGGTTCAATTCATTAAAAAGGTGATTTCCCGTTTTGGCTTTCCCCACAGTATCATAACTGATAATGGCACTAATCTTTCCAAGGGAGCCATGGAAGAGTTTTGTCAACGTGAGCATATTCGACTTGATGTATCATTGGTGGCTCACCCCCAGTCCAATGGCCAAGCTGAGAGAGCCAATCAAGAAATTTTGAGAGGCATCAAGCCCCGGCTTATGGTTCCTTTGCAGAGGACACCGGGTTGTTGGGTGGAAGTGTTACCCTCAGTCATATGGAGTATCAATACTACCCCCAACAGGTCTACGGGTTACACGCCCTTCTTCATGGTTTATGGAGCACAAGCAGTTCTTCCCAGTGACATCCGTCACGACTCGCCTCGTGTGGCGGCTTATGTTGAAGCTGATAATGAAAAAGCACATCAGGATGCACTTGACATGTTGGATGAGGAGCGTGACCTGGCGATGGCTCGTTCGGTGATTTACCAGCAAGATCTGCGCCGCTGCCACAGCCGCCGAGTTAAGGCCAGAACTTTTCAGGAAGGTGATTTGATGCTCCGGCTTATCCAGGATCAAACTAATATGCACAAGCTATCCCCACCTTCGGAAGGACCTTTTGTGGTCAGCAAGAATCTGAATAATGGGTCATACTACCTTATCGATGTTCGAGACCACAAGGACTCACGCACGTCCGAGGACGAGACCCGCCGGCCGTGGAATATTGCTAATCTTCGGCCTTACTGTACCTGGGCCACACGCTCTTCTGATATACATATTTTGATAATATATATATTATGCTAAATATAATAAAGCTAGCATCCCTGATAAAGCAGGGCCTCTGTCGTTTTTATCTCTAATAAATAATGAATCTATGGAAATTTCATGTGGTCACATGAGGGCTTCCGACTTATTGAGTGGAGTTATGATTACCCTTTGATCCGGCTTATATGCCATGATTATAAAAATACTTGGGGGCTTGCTACCTAGGTTAAAGGGACCAAAGAGAGTCTGTTGCAATGCACAACTCAAACATAGGTGCTCATTGAGCACAACTCAAAAATATTACTTGGGGGCTCTTTGTTCAACGGACAAGAGTTTTTATGATCCTTGTAATAGGCTTAAAAGCCAGGCTTGGAAGCCAGGTGTATTCACCTAAAAATCCGGGTTATCCTACCTTTTTAAGTCTGCCACTCCGCCCAGGTAATCCTGGAATGACCCGCCGCACTTTTGACAAGTCAATCATATACAGACCCTGAACTTGTCAGAGTTAAAACGACGATTGGTTATGTGAGGTCCGACTTATAAGGTTTGTATGAAGGTTTAACTCAGTGGTTGTGTGGCCCTTGAAAGCACTTGATTTTAAGGCCTGGCAGCCTATGAAACGCCTTGTTATCTTTTGTTTTTCATTGGAAAGTTTTTTGAGGATTATCTTTTACATGTTAAAAACTAATGAGGTTCCTAATGTTGCAAATATCCGGTGTTTATTAAATCCAGCCTGGCTTTGGACTACAAGTCACCAGTATATGATAAGAAAATATCTGGTGTTTGTTAAAACCCGGCCTGGCTTTGGACTATAAGTCGCCAGTACATGATGATATTGAATTACTTGGAAGCATTGTGCTCTAAGGTTTGGGATATTACCCCTTCCAGCTTATGACATCATAAGCCGGCAACATATGACAGTTGAGACAGAGCATTGTGTGTTCAATTTTTTTGGTTATCACCCTTACTACATTGGTATGATAAGCCGGTAGTATAATCAAATATCAAAGGTATGATATATTTTTTTATGATTACATATGGTTATGATTAAACTGACCCTGGTTTTAAACTATTTTAGTTACCAGTGGTTTTATATTAGGCATTATGACCCGTCCTGCGGTAAACCGCCAGGATACTTGTAATCTGTTTGTATGCAGGAACAGATTCAAATTGATAATAACATAAGAACAAGTGGCAGATCCTAAATTGGCGGATCCATAGTGGCATGCAAAGCAAAATATGCGCGATGGCATAGCAGGTCAAGAGTTTAAGCTAGCCTATTACAAGGCATCTGATGGCCCAACAAGAATAAGTATTCATCAAAGTTATCAGTACAATAAAGTATTCTGATAGGAACACCGGCTTATGATTGTTGGCGGGTCGAAGCTTCAGGATCTTCCTGCACCTCTTCTTCATCTTCAACTCCTTGCTCATCAATCGGCTGGAAGTCAGACGTAGCCTAGTTGATACCGGTCAACGCTCTAAGCACAGCCTCATCATCAATAAGATTGGATGGATCAATATCAGGGGCAAAGGTGTGCTTACGAATTGGAGGAATAAGATCTGTTGGCTCATGAACCGGCATGCTAAGCTTCTTGTTGTCGGCATCATAAGATGCCTGGTACGTGGATAAGCTGGTCTCGTCGGCTAGTTTGCTTGCTAACGGACGCATAACTCTTGTTATTTCTGCGAAGTCATCAGCGCTGAAGTCCGATCCATCTTCTTTCACATTGGGGCAGCCATTGGCCAAATCCTCCGGGTCAAGATTGGCCTGCCATGCTTTGGCCCGGCTTAAAGCAGTTAAAGCGCCAGCTCTGGCAGCTCCCCGTTTTAAGTCGTCAATTCTTTTGGGCAGCACTAATAATTGCTTCAAAGTGTCTTGGATAAGTGTTGAAGGAGTTTTCTTATGCATTGTAGCAGCGATGGTTCGTTTAGCACCAGTATATAGCTGCTCTACAAGAGTGTAGACAGCTTTAAGCCAGACGCGCATATCCGAGCCTAACCTAGTGCTCCGAGAGCCTGTATCAGTAAATTTATGGGTAAGCCGGCAGCCGTTTATCGTATGATTGTTAATATGTAAGGGAGACGTGTTATTACCAAAGATGGCTGATGACATAATGTTAATTTGCTGCTTTAAGTAGGATAACTCCTCAGTCACCGGTTTAAGCGCGGTTTCAGCTTCTTCTTCTCTCTTCAAAAGAGCTGCCTTTTCAGTTTCCCAACCAGTTTTCTCAGAGTTGAAGTTCTGTTTTAACTACTCAATAGTCTCCAAAGCAAATTTCAATTCTGATTTGGCCTTGGATGTTTCTGATTGCTGAGTTTTGATGTTGGTCTTAAGGTCATTAGCTGTGAATCTTTTTTCAGCCAATTCAGCATGTGCCATCAGCACACATAGACAAGGTTACGGTCATAATTACTCTTTAAAGTCCCAAGCACAATACAAGTATTACTCTTGGCACTTGGGGGCTAATGCATATAGATCTTTTGGAAAAACAAAATTTTGAAAGTCCCAAGCATAGTACAAGTATTATCCTTGGCACTTGGGGGCTAATGCATATTGCTTTGTTCCAAGCTATATTTACGACCCGGACAAATGATGTCAGCCGGCTTATAAAGTCTACAGATTGGGTTGTTAATTTTCAACAAGTGACAACTCTCGGCTTAACATAATTTTTAAGCCGACCCTCGGGGGCTATGGATGCAACATTTATCTCTATTATTCAAAAGTCCCGGCTTAACATAATTGTTAAGCCGACCCTTGGGGGCTACATATGCAGAGTTGAAGTACTATTATTACAAGACCAGCTACTGAGTTTTATCTATGCAATTATTGAAGTTCACCGCACATTTTATTCTATCATGTCTAGTAAACTTGGCGGCTAAGGGAAATATACTTATATGAAAGGGATTGCAATATTTACCTCATAGCGTTACTTCATCAAGTTCACTAAGCCGGCTTCGAAGTCACGACTGGTATATAGACGATTCAAATAGCCAGAATGGAGGTCTTGGGCACTGAAATGAGTATAGCTCTCCAGGTCTACTTTCCATTTTCCCTTATCTTCAACATAAAGTTCTTCTTTGGCGTTGTGCCTGGATAAGGCAGTAGGATGACCCGGAGTTGTGAAACCATGGCCAGTAATGGTGACATTATCATCTTTTTCCTCCGATGGCTTAACAAGACTGGTTGTCCTGATAGGACTTGGCGGATTGGCATCAGACGGGTTATCATTCATTGGGTCAATATCAACATTATGATCTTGTGGTGGCAAATCGTCAACAATGTTGTCAGCAATTGGCTGAGAAAGCTCCGGTTGTTGTTTTTCCGGCTCAGGCGGATTGGAGTCATTAACCGTTTTATTTAGCCTGGCCCTCTTGCTGGGCTTAGCTTGGGCCCTGAAAAATAAAAGGTAAATGGAAGTCAAGAGAATGATCAAGTATGCAAGTTGGAATGATTGGAAATGAGCTTACCCAGGTACAGTTTTGAAGGCTGGAATGTGTGTTCGTGTTGAATCACTAGAGGAGGAATGAGAAGTCCCCTGATATTTTGAATCAGATGGGTTAAGAGGTTGTTGAAAATAACCCGCCTTGGGGTAAAGTATGTCAGAAATATGTAAGACCTCTGGATGTCGTTTGCAAGGCGGGGCGTTTGGTAAGTCGGAAGACGTAATGACGTTGCCGCTATGCCGGGTCGTGCGGCGAGCTTCATTTTGTTGTTTCGTCAAAAGAAAGTTTGGATCCAAGTGAGCTAGGGGGTGAGAAAAGCTTACTTTCTGGCTTTCTTGTCGAGTTTTTGGAGTTGGCAGAGTTTCTGAGCCGGAGGAAAGAATAATTACCTCTACGTCACCTGCATGGCTAGCCTCTGCATCATCCTGATAATAATCATTGTCAATGAGATGCATGAAAAAGGAGCCAAGTGAGTCAAGCTCTACCTCTGACTAATGAGCATCATTGTCATCGTAAATGTTTAACTCGGCAGACTCGGCGGGCTTCTTTTTGGTGGGCTTCTTGTTGGCCTTGTGTTTGACACGAGTTGTTTTGGTCGGCTTATCCCGCGGTTTCTTCTTACAGAATGGATCATCGGCCTGTTGAAAATTGAAAAGATCATAAGGGAATATTAAGAATATGGATTAAGCAAGAGTAGGGCAATTCTTATAGCTGGTGGCTTGTTGACAGTGCAGAAAGGATTAAGTCCAGTTTTGTTGCACTCTTTTACAACTTCATTCAACAATTTCTTGGTGGCTTTAGTAACTTTTGCATCAGTTAGCTGAATATCACAATGGCGCCGAGGATCTTTTACATCACCAGTATATTCACACATTAAGCCGGAGCGGCAGCTTAATGGAAAGATGCTCCAAGTCAGCCAACACCGGAAGAAATCAACGCCAGTTAAGCCGTTGACCATAAAGGCTCTGAGCTTTGAAAACGCAGGTGCATATTTGGCCCGTTCTTTTGAATCAAGCTGTTGGGGAAACGGATGGTTGTTGTTAAGCCGGTGCTCGCGGTAACCCGGTAGAGGATTTTCACCAATTGGAGAGGTATCTTTAACATAGAACTAAGTCTGGTTCCAATCTTTGTGGTGACTATGCAGCTTGGCATGAGGAAAACTGACATCTTTCCTCTTCTAAATAATGACTCCACCAAGTTCTTGGCATGGCCCATCAACAAATTCAGTTTGGCGGTTTAAATAATAGAATTCCCTGAACAGATCAACCGTGGGCTCTTCTTGAAGATAGGCTTCACAGAATACTAGAAAGTATCAAATATTAGACACGGACTTGAGTCCGATGTCTTGAGGATGCAGTTGGAGGAGATGAAGCACAACATGGATTTTTTTTGAGCCGGGAGGGCTGAACCCCCGACCCGAGTGATCAGTAAAAACGATTACTTCTCCCTCTTTGGGTTGAGGAAGGACTTCATCACCAGGAGATCTCTAGTGTATATCCTCCTTTTTGGCTAAGGCTGCAGTGGCGACATAATTGTTCAGTTCTTCCTCGGTAACCCGGGATTTGACCCAATTGCAAGAAGTATACATCTTAGCCATTTCTGAAAAAGATTATGTCAGTTTTAAGTTTACATGGTTAAGCGGGCTTACGGTTAAAGGACAAATAATAATGAAGCATGACTAGGTATTAAACCGGAGTTTGATATTTCAAGATTACCGAAGAACTACTGGCGGCTTAAGAGGGGACTAATAATACCTGACGGGTTACTATTTTTGAGTTAAGCCGCTTATACCAATGTTGAAAGAGCAGATCTACGGATGAGGAAATGGCTAAGTGCTCAGGAAAAACATTTTTCACAGATTGATGCTATAATTTTGGATCTATGGCGCGTCAGATAAATGGAAAATTTTAGACCTAAATTACGGTACTTGAGCAGTTCATAAGATCCAGATCAATTTTTCCGTTTAACAGGAGATGTCTTGATGGTGAAAATAAGTGCAATTAACATTACCGCGCAGCAAAGATACCAAGTTCAAATCAAAAAGGAGTGCTATAGAAAAGAACGAGGATGAACTTTGATGAACTCCGTTGAAACCCTAATGGATCTATATGGAGAGGAAGAAGAAGGACTAACAGGAGCTGTTGAGCAGCGGAGGTGCGCGGATGAAATCTGGTCCGAACAGGTTGATGCAGCGGCCGTCGTCAGAGCAGAGGTGAAGATTGACGGCGGCGGCGGAGCTCGCGTGCTAGGGTGTCGTGAGGAAGAAGACAAGACGAAGAGGCACGGGTGGGGGGGGAGTGAAAGAGACTCCCAACTCTATTTATAAGGCAAATGGATAAGTGATAAGCGCGGGAATCGTGGAGACCAAAAAATAGATATGTGACAATATAGACGCCTCGATTTTCAAAGATTAATTAAAATGAGGAGGTATATTAAAGATATTGGTTTTGAGTAAAATTAATGACAGGTGACGTCATGGCGAGTTACAAGTTTTCGTGAAGGTAATAAAGAAGGAATTTTTTTAAGTGTTGAAGATTGATATGAACAAGTTCAAATCAACCTGGGGCGTAATGTTGGGGATATAGTTACTAAGTTAACCCGCCCAGGAGGGGCTGGGTTAACTTAGGCGACTCACAAGACAAAGCCCATGAATGAATCGAGGATGGCGGTTCATGAGGATGACTTATGAAGAGCCCAAGGCCCAAAGGCGGCTTAAGGCCCGTAGGTGTAAACCGCCATATGTATGCGACTTGTACTATAAGGTCATTGTAATTAAGTCACCGAGCCGGAAACGTTTATGAGCCGGTCGGGACTCTGTAAGCCGCCGGGCATCAAGCCGAGTATATAAAGGGACGACCCGGCGGCGAGTTAGGGGACAGACAACAAAATCGACAACTAGGTCAAGCGCATTCTCTCCCTGGTAATCGAGACAAGCAATACCACCTCAAACTGGATTAGGCCTTTACCTTCACCGCAATGGGTCGAACCAGTATAAACTCCGTGTGTCCTTTGTCACGTTCCTTTACCTTCACCGCAATGGGCCGAACCAGTATAAACTCCGTGTGTCCTTTGTCCCGTTCAACCCCTTTAAGCTAACCTAGTTGCAATGGCTCCATGACTAAGTCCTCACACTAGGACATCTGTCGTGACAATCCCACGACAGTGTACCTTGTATGCCTCCACTAGACTAGCTCGTTAATAAAAGATGGTTAAGTTTCCTAGCCATAGACATGTGTTGTCATTTTATGAACGTGATCACATCATTAAAGAATGATGTGATGGACAAGACCCATCCATTAGCTTAGCACTATGATCGTTTAGTTTATTGTTATTGCTTTCTTCATGACTTATACATGTTCCTATGACTATGATATTATGCAACTCCAGAATACCAGAGGAACACTTAGTGTGCTATCAAACGTCACAACGTACCTGGTGATTATAAAGATGCTCTACAGGTGTCTCCGTTGGTGTTTGTTGAGTTGGCAAAGATCGAGATTAGGATTTGTCACTCCGAGTGTCGGAGAGGTATCTCTGGGCCCTCTCGGTAATGCTCATCACTATAAGCCTTGCAAGTAATGTGACTAATGAGTTAGTTGCGGGATGATGCATTACGGGACGAGTAAAGGTACTTGCCGATAACAAGATTGAACTGGGTATGATGATACCGACGATCGAATCTCACGCAAGTAACATACTTATGACAAAGGGAACAACGTATGTTGTTATGCGGTTTGACCGATAAAGATCTTCGTAGAATATGTAGGAACCAGTATGAGCATCCAAGTTCCGCTATTGGTTATTGACCGAAGATGTGTGTCGGTCATGTCTACATAGTTCTCGAACCCGTAGGATCCGCACGCTTAACGTTCGATGACGATTTGTATTATGAGTTATGTGTTTGATGAACCGAAGATTTTTCGGAGTCCTGGATGAGATCACGGACATGACGAGGAGTCTTGAAATGGTCGAGACATAAAGATTCATATATTGGAAGGCTACATTCAGACACCAGAACGGGTCGTTTTGGATTAATTTCGGAGTACCGGGGGTTACCGGACCCCCCCCCCTCGGAAGCTAATGGGCCATCATGGGCCTTAGTGGAGAAGAGAGAGGGTCGGCCAGAGGTGGCGCCCCCCTTCCCAGTCCGAATTGGACAAGGGGAGGGGGCGGCGCCCCCTCCTTCCTTCTCTTCTTTTCCTCCTTCCCTTCTTCTCCTACTTGGACTAGGAAAGGGGGGGACCGAATCCTACTTGGACCGGGAGTTCAAGTAGGACTCCCCCCATGGCGCGCCCCCCTCTAGGGTCGGCCTCCCCGCCCCCTTTATATACTTGGGAGGGGGGCGCCCCAAAGGCACACCAAAGTTTCTCTTAGTCGTGTGTGGTGCCCCCCTCCGCAGTTACACACCTCAGTTATATCGTCGTAGTGATTAGGTGAAGCCCTACGCCGGTAACTTCATCATCACCGTCACCACGCCGTCGTGCTGAACGAACTCTCCCTCAGCCTTAACTGGATCAAGAGTTCGAGGGATGTCACCGAGCTGAACGTGTGCAGATCTCAGAGGTGCCGTACGTTCGGTACTTGGATCGGTTGGATCGCGAAGACGTTCGACTACATCAACCGTGTTACTAAATGCTTCCGCTTTCGGTCTACAAGGGTACATTGACATACTCTCCCTGCTCGTTGCTAAGCTTCTCCTAGATAGATCTTGCATGATCGTAGGCAATTTTTTTGAAATACTACGTTCCCAACAGCGGCATCCGAGCCAGGTCTATGCGTAGATGTTATATGCACGAGTAGAACACAATGAGTTGTGGGCGATAATAGTCATACTGCTTACCAGCATGTCTTACTTTGATTCGGCGGTATTGTTGGATGAAGTGGCCCAGACCAACATTACATGACCACGTTCACGAGAATGGTTCTACTGACGTGTTTCGCACACAGGTGGCTAGTGGGTGTCTGTTTCTCCAGCTTTAGTTGAATCGAGTTTGACTATGCCCGGTCCTTGTTGAAGGTTAAAACAACACTCTTGACGAAAATTCGTTGTGGTTTTGATGCGTAGGTAAGAACGGTTCTTGCTAGAATCCCGTAGCAGCCACGTAAAACTTGCAACAACAAAGTAGAGGACGTCTAACTTGTTTTTGCAGGGCTTGCTGTGATGTGATATGGTCAAGACGTGATGATATATAAATTGTTGTATGAGATGATCATGTTTTGTAACAGTTATCGGCAACTGGCATGATCCATATGGTTGTCGCTTTATTGTATGAAATGTAATCCCCATGTAATTGCTTTACTTTATCACTAAGTGGTAGCAATAGTCGTAGAAGAAATAGTTGGCGAGACGACAACGATGCTACGATGGAGATCAAGGTGTCAAGCCGGTGACGATGGTGATCATGATGGTGCTTTGGAGATGGAGATCAAAGGCACAAGATGATGATGGCCATATCATATCACTTATTTTGATTTCATGTGATGTTTATCCATTATGCATCTTATTTTGCTTAGTACGGTGGTAGCATTATAAGATGATCTCTCACAAAATTTCAAGGTACAAGTGTTCTCCCTGAGTATGCACCATTGCTACAACTCGTCGTGCCGAGACACCACATGATGATCGGGTGTGATAAGCTCTACGTTCACATACAACGGGTGCAAGCCAGTTTTGCACACGCAGAATACTCGGGTTAAACTTGACGAGCCTAGCATATGCAGATATGGCCTCGGAACACTAAGACCGAAAGGTCGAGCGTGAATCATATAGTAGATATGATCAACATAGTGATGTTCACCATTGAAAACTACTCCATCTCACGTGATGATCGGACAGGGTTTAGTTGATATGGGTCACGTGATCAGTTAGATGATTAGAGGGATGTCTATCTAAGTGGGAGTTCTTAAGTAATATGATTAATTGAACTTTAATTTATCATGAACTTAGTACCTGATAGTATTTTGCATGTCTATGTTGTTGTAGATCAATGGCCCGTGCTACTGTTCCTTTGAATTTTAATGCATTCCTAGAGAAAGCTAAGTTGAAAGAGGATGGTAGCAACTACACGGACTGGGTCTGTAACTTCAGGATTATCCTCATTGCTACACAGAAGAATTACGTCCTGGAAGCACCGCTACGTGCAAGACCCACTTCAGGAGCAACGCCGGATGTTATGAACGCCTGGGAGAGCAAAGCTGATGACTACTCGATAGTTCAGTGTGCCATGCTTTACGGCATAGAACCGGGACTTCAACGATGTTTTGAACGTCATGGAGCATATGAGATGTTCCAGGAGTTGAAGTTAATATTTCAAGCAAATGCACGGATTGAGAGATATGAAGTCTCTAATAAGTTCTACAACTGCGAAATGGAGGAGAACAGTTCTGGCAGTGAACATATACTCAGAATGTCTGGGTGCCACAATCACTTGAATCAACTGGGAGTTAATCTTCTGGTTGATTGTGTCATTAACAGAGTTCTTCAATCACTGCCACCAAGCTACAAAAGCATCATGATGAACTATAATATGCAAGGGATGGATAAGACAATTCCTGAGCTCTTCGTGATGCTAAAGGCTGTGGAGGTAGAAACCAAGAAGGAGCATCAAGTGTTGATGGTTAACAAGACCACTAGTTTCAAGAAAAGGGGCAAAGGGAAGAACGGGGACTTCAAGAAGAACGGTAAGCAAGTTGCTGCTCAAGTGAAGAAGCCCAAGTCTAGACCTAAGCGTGATACCGAGGGCTTCTACTGCAAAGGAACTGGTCACTGGAAGCTAAACTGCCCCAAGTATTTGGCGGATAAGCAGGATGGCAAAGTGAAAGGTATATTTGATATACATGTTATTGATGTGTACCTTACTAATGCTCGTAGTAGCGCCTGGGTATTTGATACTGGTTCTGTTGCTCATATTTGTAACTCGAAACAGGGGCTACGGATTAAGCAAAGATTGGCTAAGCACGAGGTGACGATGCATGTGGGAAATGGTTCCAAAGTCGATGTGATCTCCGTCGGCACGCTACCTCTATATCTACCTTCGGGATTAGTTTTAGACCTGAATAATTGTTATTTGGTGCCAGTGTTGAGCATGAACATTATATTTGGATCTTGTTTGATGCGAGATGGTTATTCATTTAAATCAGAGAATAGTGGTTGTTCTATTTATTTGAGTAATATCTTTTATGGTCATGCACCCTTGATGAGTGGTCTATTTTTGTTGAATCTCGATAGTAGTGATACACATATTCATAGTATTGAAGCCAATAGATATAAGTTTAATAATGATAGTGCAACTTATTTGTGGCACTGTCATTTAGGTCATATTGGTGTAAAGCGTATGAAGAAACTCCATGCTGATGGGCTTTTGGAATCACTTGATTATGAATCACTTGATACTTGCGAACCATGCCTCATGGGCAAGATGACTAAGACTTCATTCTCCGGAACAATGGAGCGAGCAACAGACTTGTTGGAAATAATACATACTAATGTATGCGGTCCGATGAGTGTTGAGGCTCGTAGCGGGTATCGTTATTTTCTGACCTTCACAGATGATATGAGCAGATATGGGTATATCTACTTGATGAAACATTAGTCTGAAACATTTGAAAAGTTCAAAGAATTTCAGAGTGAAGTGGAAAATCATTGTAACAAGAAAATAAAGTTTCTACGCTCTGATCGTGGAGGTGAATATTTGAGTTACGAGTTTGGTCTTCATTAGAAACAATGTTGAATAGTTTCACAGCTTACGCCACCTGGAACACCATAGTGTAATGGTGTGTCCGAACGTTGTAATCGTACTTTATTAGATATGGTGCGATCTATGATGTCTCTTATAGATTTACCGCTATCATTTTGGGGTTATGCTTTAGAGACAGCTGCATTCACGTTAAATAGGGCACCATCTAAATCCGTTGAGACGACACTGTATGAACTGTGGTTTGGCGAGAAACCCAAGTTGTCGTTTCTTAAAGTTTGGGGCTGCGATGCTTATGTGAAAGAGCTTCAAACTGATAAGCTCGAACCCAAATCGGAGAAATGTGTCTTCATAGGATACCCAAAGGAAACTGTTGGGTACACCTTCTATCACAGATCCGAAGGCAAGATATTCGTTTCTAAGAATGGATCCTTTCTAGAGAAGGAGTTTCTCTCGAAAGAAGTGAGTGGGAGGAAAGTAGAACTTGATGAGGTAATTGTACCTGCTCCCTTATTGGAAAGTAGTTCACCACAGAAATCAGTTCCAGTGATTCCTACACCAATTAGTGAGGAAGCTAATGATGATGATCATGAAACTTCTGATCAAGTTACTACCGAACCTCGTAGGTCAACTGGAGTAAGATCCGCACCAGAGTGATACGGTAATCCTATTCTGGAGGTCATGTTACTTGACCATGATGAACCTACGAACTATGAGGAAGCAATGATGAGCCCAGATTCCGTGAAATGAATTGAGGCCATGAAATCTAAGATAGGATCCATGTATGAGAACAAAGTGTGGACTTTGGTTGACTTGCGTGATGATCGGCAAGCCACAGAGAATAAATAGATCTTCAAGAAGAAGAGTGACGCTGATGGTAATGTTACTGTCTACAAAGCTTGACTTGTTGCGAAAGGTTTTCGACAAGTTCAAGGAGTTGACTACGATGAGACCATCTCACCCGTAGCGATGCTTAAGTCTGTCCGAATCATGTTAGCAATTGCCGCATTTTATGATTATGAAATTTGGCAAATGGATGTCAAAACACCATTCCTTAATGGATATCTTAAAGAAGAGTTGTATATGATGCAACCAGAAGGTTTTGTTGATCCAAAAGGTGCTAACAAAGTGTGCAAGCTCCAGCGATCCATTTATGGACTGGTGCAAGCATGTCGGAATTGCAATATACGCTTTGATAGTGTGATCAAATCATATGGTTTTATACAGACTTTCGGAGAAGCCTGTATTTACAAGAAAGTGAGTGGGAGCTCCGTAGCATTTCTGATATTATATGTGGATGACATATTGTTGATCGAAAATGATACAAAATTTCGGGATAGCATAAAAGGATACTTGAATAAGAATTTATCAATGAAAGACCTCGGTGAAGTTGCTTATATATTGGGCATCAAGATCTATAGAGATAGATCAAGACGGTTAATTGGACTTTCACAAAGCACATACCTTGATAAAGTTTTGAAGAAATTCAAAATGGATCAGGCAAAGAAAGGGTTCTTACCTGTGTTACAAGGTGTGAAGTTGAGTTAGAATCAATGCCCGACCACTGCAGAAGATTGAGAGAAAATGAAAGTTATTCCCTATGCTCCATCCATAGGTTCTATCATGTATGCAATGTTGTGTACCAGACCTGATGTGTGCCTTGCTATTAGTTTAGCAGGGAGGTACCAAAGTAATCTAGGAGTGGATCACTGGACAACGGTCAAGAACATCCTGAAATACCTGAAAAGGACTAAGGCTATGTTTCTTGTTTATGGAGGTGACAAAGAGCTTGTCGTAAATGGTTACGTCGATGCAAGCTTTGACACTTATCTGGATGACTCTAAGTCACAAACCGGATATGTATTTATATTGAATGGTGGAGCTATCAGTTGGTGTAGTTCTAAGCAAAGCGTCATGGCGGGATCTACGTGTGAAGCGGAGTACATAGGTGCTTCTGAAGCAGCAAATGAAGGAGTCTTGATGAAGGAGTTCATATCCAATCTACGTGTCATACCTAGTGCATCGGGTCTAATGAAAATCTTTTGTGACAATACTGGTGCAATTGCCTTGACAAAGGAATCCAGATTTCACAAGAGAACTAAGCACATCAAGAGACGCTTCAATTCCATCCTTGATCAAGTCAAGGAGGGAGACATAGAGATTTGAAAAATACATACGGATCTGAATGTTGCAGACCCGTTGACTAAGCCTCTCTCACAAACAAAACAAGATCAGCACCAAGACTCCATGGGTATTAGAATCATTACTATGTAATCTAGATTATGGACTCTAGTGCAAGTGGGAGACTGAAGGAAATATGCCCTAGAGGCAATAATAAAGTTTGTATTCATATTTCCTTATATCATGATAAATGTTTATTATTCATGCTAGAATTGTATTAACCGGAAACTTAGTACATGTGTGAATACATAGACAAACAGAATGTCCCTAGTATGCCTCTACTAGACTAGCTCGTTAATCAAAGATGGTTAACTTTCCTAGCCATAATCATTTGATGAACGGGATCACATCATTAGAGAATGATGCGATGCACAAGACCCATCCGTTAGCTTAGCACTATGGTCGTTTAGTTTATTGCTATTTCTTTCTTCATGACTTATACATGTTCCTATGACTATGAGATTATTGTGACAGCCTGATTTTCGCCCTCTCTTATTTGCCTGATTTTCATTTGGCTTTATTTTGAAATTTGGAGTTTTTGAATCTTTTCATATGGACTTAAACACTTGGGTACCCTTGGCTTTCACCCAAGTGCATCATTCCCCTCTCTAATCATCATTCCCATTCTAATCCACCTCAAAATAATCCTGGGAATATTTTTCTTAAATGAAAAATATTCATTTTTCCTCTCTAAAACCCTAGCTAGTTCAATGAGCTCCAAAGCAACCCTAATTTTTCTTACCCACAAAAATCTGAGAAAATTCAGAAATATTCTTTGAACCCTAGGGCACCTTCCTGATCAAAAATATTTCATCACTTTTTGGAATATTTTTGCTACAGAAAATATTTTCTAATCTGGACAGAAATGGTGGTTTCTACAGCAACTACCATTTTACTTGCTCCATTGTGCCTGAATTTTCTTGAGCATCATCACCTTAGTAGATGATGGCTAGCGTCCAAAGCACAGCCCCCAACTCCCAGCCATTTGACCTCAGTAACCTCTCAAAGTTACTGATCAGAAACTTACCTGGCTTGTAAAATCTTCTCTACTACATCTGGAGCCAAACCAAAGTGTGGTAATCATCAGAACTACCACGAAAAACAAGCTAGACATGATCTATGGACATTGGTCGGCC
Organism: Aegilops umbellulata; assembly: GCA_032464435.1. Lineage (NCBI taxonomy): Eukaryota > Viridiplantae > Streptophyta > Magnoliopsida > Poales > Poaceae > Aegilops > Aegilops umbellulata. The sequence continues at coordinate 148,042,775 of CP136058.1, read as the reverse complement.
TGAGGGGAGAGTTCACGCGGTGACCACACGTGTCCATGATGCCAACATGCGTGTCGACGCGCTCTGAGTCCCGCCGAGCGTTCTGTTCGCGCGTGCTCGCTTCCCCCGCCTGCGCGAGCATGCCAAACTTCGCCACCATCCTCGTCTCAACACAATTAACTCCCCCTAGCACTCGCCGACGCTGGAGCTCGCTGCAGCGAGCACGGGCGCGGTCCGGCCAACGCCACAGTACGCTCTGCACTGTGCTCGTCGCCTTCCTCTTGATCATGTGTTCGTCCCCGTTCGCCCACAGTCCCCGCGTGAGCTGCGTCGCCTCCTCCCCCTCTCACTGACGCTGCTCATCGCCGGGCACAGTGTCCAGGTGTCGCCGGCGGAGCCCTGATCCACCCCCGACACTCGCCTATAAAAGGATCCACCCCCAGCCTCCTCGAGCACCATTCTCCACTCCCACACACTCCACAAGCGTGTAGATAGCCATAGCCCGGCCAGGCAGGCCGCGGGCCACCGTCCCCGAGCTCGATATTGCCGGCGATCCCCTCGGGTCATCGTGGTAGCTCCAGCCCCTGCCAGGCCAGGGCGACCCTTCTAGGGCCTCCACCTCTCTCCGGTGAAGCCATCCCGTCCCCTTGGAGCCCGTGAAGTTGCCTCCACTCGCCGTCTTCCTCATCTCCGGCGACCACCATCCTCTGCCTCCGCTTGCGAGGTCGATTCCGACAACGACCGACCACCCCTAGCTATGCTACGGGTACGGGCAGGTGCGCTTCCGTCCCCTCTCTCAATCCCTCCCTCTCGTTTTGGCCAAGGAGCCCTCGTCGCCGTCGAGAGCTCTGGCGAAGCCGCGACCCCCTTTGTTTCCTTCTTCCCCTCCACCTCACCTGACTAGCGGGTCCCGCTAGTCAGCCACTGTGTACGCGCGCGAAGTGGTACAAGTGGTGGCGCCCTGAGGCTTTACGCCTTTGACGTCAACCCCCCCTAGTATGTTTTATTTAAATTCAAATTCGATTAATTTCCAGAGAGCTTCAAACAGCTACAACTCTTCAACCATAAGTCTGAATGAATTGATTCTTTTTGCATTGTGTTCTTTGCAAAGAAATCTAACAGCTCACCAAAGATGAGATTTTTCTGAGTTGTCTAGAATTTCTGGTGATTTTCAGAGGTGTTCTTGATATTTTCTTCTTGTGCTTAAATTTATTTTTAGAGGGTGAGGCTTGTCTTGAGGATCACCAGGAGGCTTGTGAACCTCATCTGCACTAAGGCAAGCCACAACAACATTTTCATGGTGTCATTTCAATATTTATGATTTTCTTACTTGAATGAAATGATTAATCCATGCATTTAAATAACTATTATGTTATTTATATTCTGTTAAGTGTTTGTTAGTTATTATGCTTGATTTACAGAATGTTGAAACTAGTTTAGTTGGTAAAGCAAAGTTAAGATCTACTTGTGGAAATGATAAAATGATTTGTTATGCATATGAGTAATTACTTGAAGTTATTTTCTTGCACAAATAAAATAGTAAAATTTGATAGAAAATTTTCTGTTAAGTGCTTGTTTAGCCATTTTACTTGACTTACAGCATGTTTGAACCTAACTTGGTTGGTAAAGAAATTAGGATTTGCTTGTGGTGATGATAGTATAATTTTTGCTATGCATATGAGAAATTAATCGAAGTTATTTTCTTTCATGAGAAAATAATAAAACTTGTTACAAAATATCTTGTTAAAGTAAGAGTTACCCTTACCAGGAAAGGAATATAAATTGTTGATGTTTATGCTTATTGTGAATATGGTTGACATCAGTCATTTTCGTTAATATGTGATGCATGTGTAGTATTGCATTTCATGGCATGCTATGACACCGGTCATTTTCAGTTTAAGTTGAACCTGAATATAACTCAACTTTAATATATCATTGACTGGGTCATGGTGCCGCTGAATCGAGTTTTTCCGAGTGCAACCACATTTGCCTTTGTGGGAAGGCCTTGATTCGGTCCATTGACATGCCTCTGGTCGGTGCCTCCAACTGGGGAAGGTTATGGCATGCTTACCATGGCCCGGTAAGCAAGCATAATCTTGTGTGCCCGTTGTTGAGATTATGGTACCGGGTCGCCGAGTGGGATCGTTTTGGCCACGACGGTGGTCCTTGTGTCTTTGGTTGACACGGGGCCACCCAGGACTAGCCCGTTGGGATTGGGTCGGAGTGGCCGGGAGAGTTTCATGGCAATGCAAGGGTTTTGTCGGAATGGCGTTGGTCCACCCGAAAGGGAGTGCGAGGCCATGGGTCCCGTGGTGGGTATAGTGTGCTACCACTGCAGAGTGTATAATCTATCGATAGCTGAGTCCACAGTCACGGACGCCTCGTAGTAGGTCCCACCATGAGTCAACATTTAATAAACTTTCACACTAAGTTATGAACTTTGCACTGTTGATGATGGCGGAAAGTCCATCGAGACGTTCGAGACCAAATATTGGTCGTGGTTGTGATCGCCGTAAGGATCACGAGTTACTCTGGTCAAGACAACGATGGTGGTTTGTTTGTGATCCGAGAACGATCACGGTTGGTAAGTCGGTCCCGAGGGACGTTTATCACAAGAGCATGATCACAGCATGTTGGAACATTATTGCATTATTAATTGGTTAATTATCATGATATTGCTTGTCATTATGATTATGCCAGTTGTGAGCTTGCAAGTACATTCAATGTACTGACCTGACGTGTCATGCCAGATTTCACGAAAGTCTCATTGGAAAGGAGTGCTGCTCGAGTCTAGATCGTGTCCACATCGGTGTCCCTGTGCTATGGAGTTTCTGCTACGACGTTTTTCCGTTGCCACGTAGTTGTTATGATCGAGGTCCCTTTATGTTCACCAAATAATGTACATATTGTTCAACCGCACCGTGTGTGCCGCTTGGCCTCGACCCATGTTGTAATATAAACTCTGATCCACTAGCATTAATAAAGCGGTTGTTTTTTGTACCAAGATGTTGTGTGTTGCCAGAAGACATGGTCTCTGGGCTGGCAATGCATGGTAAACCGGTCGCTCTGAGCCGGGGTGCCACAATTATGCAACTCCCGAATACCGGAGGAACACTTAGTGTGCTATCAAACGTCACAATGTAACTGGGTGATTATAAGATGCTCTACAGGTGTCTGCGATGGTGTTTGTTGAGTTGGCATAGATCGAGATTAGGATTTGTCACTCCAAGTGTCGGAGAGGTATCTCTAGGCCCTCTCGGTAATGCTCATCACTATAAGCCTTGCAAGCAACGTGACTAATGAGTTAGTTGCAGGATAATGCATTACGGAACGAGTAAAGAGACTTGCCGGTAACAAGATTGAGCTAGGTATGATGATACCGATGATCGAATCTTGGGCAAGTAACATACCGATAACATAGGGAACAACGCATGTTCTTATGCGGTTTGACCGATAAAGATCTTCGTAGAATATGGAGGAACTAATATGAGCATCCAAGTTCCGCTATTGGTTATTGACCGGAGATGTGTCTCGGTCATGTCTACATAGTTCTCGAACCCGTAGGGTCCGCACACTTAACGTTCGATGACGATTTGTATTTTGAGTTATGTGTTTTGATGAATCATAAATTGTTTGGAGTCTCACGGACATGACGAAGAGTCCAGAAATGGTTGAGACATAAAGATTCATATATTGGAAGGCTACATTCGGACACCGGAATGGTTCGGGTCGTTTCGGATTAGTTTCGGAGTACCGGGGGTTACCGGAACCCCCCCTATGAAGTTAATGGGCCATCATGGGCCTTAGTGGAGAAGAGAGAGGGCCGGCCAGAGGTGGCGCCCCCTGCCCAGTCCGAATTGGACAAGGGGAGGGGGCGGCGCCCCCCTCCTTCTCTTCTTTTCCTCCTTCCCTTCTTCTCCTACTTGGACTAGGAAAGGGGGGACCGAATCCTACTTGGACCGGGAGTCCAAGTAGGACTCCTCCCATGGCGCGCCCCCTCTAGGGCCGGCCTCATCCTCCTCCCCCCTTTATACACGTGGGAGGGGGCACCCCAAAGGCACACCAAAGTTTCTCTTAGCCGTGTGCGGTGCCCCCCTCCACAGTTACACACCACGGTCATATCATCGTAGTGCTTAGGCGAAGCCCTGTGCCGGTAACTTCATCATCACCGTCACCACACCGGCATGCCGACGTTACTCTCCCTCGGCCTCAACTGGATCAAGAGTTTGAGGGACGTCACCAAGATGAACGTGTGCAGATCGCGGAGGTGTCGTACGTTTGGTACTTGGATCGGTTGGATCGCGAAGACGTTCGACTACATCAACCGCGTTACTAAACGCTTCCGCTTTCGGTTTATGAGGGTACTGTTTGTGTCAAAACCGGCGGATCTCGGGTAGGGGGTCCCGAACTGTGTGTCTAGGATAGATGGTTACATGAGACGGGGGACATGATGTTTACCCAGGTTCGGGCCCTCTCTATGGAGGTAATACCCTATTTCCTGCTTGATTGATGTTGATGAATATGAGTATTACAAGAGTTGATCTACCATGAGATCGTAATGGGTAAACCCTAGAAGTCTAGCCTATATGACAATGGTAATGAGTATCTGCTATCCGGACTACGCCCTCCGGTTTATATAGTGTAACGCCCCAGATGTAACTTGCCTTAATTGTAATCCAACTCTTGCCATTTTCGGCTATGTGCTATGATATTCCCTCCGTGGTTGGGTTCTCTCCGTTTTGCATTTTGGTCATGTCATGCATTTCATATCATGTCATCTTGTGCATCACATTTGCATACGTGTTCGTCTCATAAATCCGAGCATCTTTCCCGTTGTCCGTTTTGCAATCCGGCACTCCTATGTCCCCCGGCGTCCTCTTTTACATTTCTTCGTGAGCGGGTATTAAACATTCTTGGAATGGACCGAGGTTTGACATGTGGCCTTGGTATAGCACCGGTAGACCGCCTGTCAAGTTTCGGGTCAATCGGAGTTCGTTTGGTACTCCAACGGTTAACCGGGTAACCGTGAAGGCCTCGTGTGTGTTGCAGCCCAACACCCCTTCAAAACAGCCCAATAACCCATCTAAGTCACTCCCATGTCCTCCGCCGTTCGATCACGATCGCGTGGCCGAAAACCGCTCTCCATTTGGAGCTTCATAGCTCCTTCTACCTATAAATATGTGCCCCCTCCTCCAAATCCGGGCAAAAACACCCCTAACCCTAGATCCCCGTCGCCCACGCGCCGCCGGACGTGTCCGGGCGCGCCGGACGAATCGCCGCCGCCGTCCGCAGCCAGTGGCGAGCTGCCACGTGGCGCCCGCGCCTCCCCACCGCCGCCGAAGCCCGCCGGGGCCCGGACCGGGCCCTCACGGCCCGCGCGCGGCCGCCGCCCGCCCGGCTCTGCCCCGCGCGCCACACCCCGCCGCTCCTCCCTCCGCTCCGCGCCCCGCCGTCGCCGGAGCTCGCCCGCGCCGCGCCTCTCCGCCGCCCCCGCGCCGGCGCCGCCTCGCCCCGCCGCCGCCGTCGCCTCCCGGCGTCGCCGCGCCGTCCCCGCCGTCCCGGCGCCCCTGTGGTGCCTCCCCACCTCGCCGTCGCCGCCTCGGCTTCCGCGCCGTCGCCGGAGTCGCCAGATCCATCGGAGTTGACTTCTTCCCCCCTCTGATTCTGTCTAAGTCCTCATACTTTTGTATCATCATCACATGTTCAACATGCCATAACTTTGCATTCGTAGCTCCGTTTCGCGCGTATAATATGTCGTCTTGTTCGCCTCGAAGAGTACACCATTTTGTTCCATTGCATGATTTTCATTTGAGGTCATCTCGATGCCCGAAATTCTGTTAGAAGAGGGCTAGTTGATGTTAGTTGCTGGATCTTATCTGAACATGCACTTTTGTCATTTTTGCCATGATTGATGTGTACCTCCTATGTAGTTGAGTCCTACATGAGTTTTGTAATATGCCATGTTACCTATCCAGAGGATTTTGCCATGTATTTTTGTGATACTTGTGGTGACTAGCACAAGCATGCAAACTAGGTCACTTGATGTTGCTGATTCCAGAGACTTAGTGATTTCACTAAGTCCCTGACTGCTGTTATTTTCATGCCTTGTATTCTTGTTGTTTCTGGGAGATCCATGCATAATTTGAGTATGGTCAGTAAGGGAGTTTTGAACTTGAGTATTTTCTTAATCCATCCGTGCCTTTGTTTGCAATTATGGAGTGCCATAGCTTGAGACAATTGAGCTCTACTTTTGCTTCAAAATGTTGCTGGCAGATTGTTTACGTGTTATTCGATTTTGCCAAGCTTGGTGTAGTTGATCCTTGCATGATATGATGTTATTCTTGCCATGTCTAGTTACTATGCCATGTCTTCTTGATGTATGTATGCTTAGTTTATCATGAAATGCTCTGTAGTGAGTGCATCGAGCTCACGAATATGCCTAGTCGTTAACAGTTTTCTGCCTTGTCCAGTTTTCTACTAAGTCTGTAACCTGTAACGAAACTTGCTTAATTCACATGGGTGTAATCATATTTTCTGGTCCTTTTTGGCTTATGGTCAGTAAGGGACTTTTGTCAAGTGCTTTGAGTAGATTCACGCCATGCCTTACTTTGCTATGTTCTGAACCTGTAGCATGTTGTTTCATTGCTCTGAACATGTCATCCTGATGTTAGTTTCTGCTATGTTGATATTTTCACCAAGTCTGTGAACCTGTTATCTTTTGCACTTTTGCCATGCTTGTTTGAACCTGTTATGATGTGATTTAGCCGTAGCTCAGTGTTCATCTTTTGTTGTGCATCTTGAGTAGATTACTGTAATATGCTTTGTTGCCATGTTTGGGTGCAGTAGCTTAATTATTTGGTTCTTGCTAAGTAGCATCATGCTGTTAATGGCAGATTCGTGTCATTCTTGTATTGCTTGCCATTTGCAAACCGTGCATCCGATTCCGGTGATCTTTATATCGATTTCAACCGAAATCACCTCATCTATCCAGTGGCATGCTTGGTTTGCCAAGATTATGCCCTGTTCATCCTTGTCCTCCCGGAGCATGCATTCGCATTGCATATTCACCTCTCGCATGTCATTGCCATGTTTTGCATCATATTGCTTGCGCATTGCATCGTGGTTGATATTGGTTCCTTTGCTTGTTCTCTTGTCTTGGGTAGAGCCGGGAGACGAGTACGTGAACGAGGATTCCGTTGAGAACGCTTACGAGGACCAAGCTTTCGACAACTCTGAGGACCTTGCAGGCAAGATGACCGTACCCTCGAAATCACTTCTATCTTTGCTTGCTAGTTTGCTCGCTCTTTTGCTATGCCTATGCTGCGATACCTACCACTTGCTATATCATGCCTCCTATATTGCCATGTCAGCCCCTAACCATCCATGTCCTAGCAAACCGTTGTTTGGCTATGTTACTGCTTTGCTCAGCCCCTCTTATAGCGTTGCTAGTTACAGGTGAAGATGAAGTTTGTTCCTTGATTGGAACATGTACTTGCTGTTCCTTGTTGGAACATGTTTACTTGTTGGGATATCACAATACCTCTTATTTAATTAATGCATCTATATACTTGGTAAAGGGTGGAAAGCTCGGCCTTATGCCTGGTGTTTTGTTCCACTCTTGCCACCCTAGTTTCCGTCATACCGGTGTTATGTTCCCGGAGTTTGCGTTCCTTACACGGTTGGGTGATTTATGGGACCCCCTTGACAGTTCGCTTTGAATAAGACTTTTCCAGCAAGGCCCAACATTGGTTTTACCATTTGCCACCTAGCCTTTTTCCCTTGGGTTCTGCAGACCCAAGGGTCATCTTTATTTGAACCCCCGGGCCAGTTCTCCTTCGATTGCTGGTCCAAACCGTCAGCCGCCGGTGGCCACCAGGGGCAACTCTGGGTTCGCCTATCGGAAGTTTGGACAATCCGGATGTGCCCTGAGACCGAGATATGTGCAGCTCCTATCAGGATTTGTCGGCACAATCGGGCGGCTTTGCTGGACTTGTTTTGTTGCTGCCAAAATGTCATGTAGTCCGGGATTCCGAGATTGATCGGGTCTTCCCGGTAGAAGGAATATCCTTCGTTGACCGCGAGAGCTTATCATGGGCTAAGTTGGGACACCCCTGCAGGGTATTATCTTTCGAAAGCCGTGCCCGCGGTTATGAGGCAGATGGGAATTTGTTGATGTCCGGTTGTAGAAAACCCGAAGTTGACCTTAACTAAAACACATCAACCGCGTGTGTAACCGTGATGGTCTCTTCTCGGCGGGGTCCGGGAAGTGAACACGGTTGTTGGAGTTATGTCTGACGTAGGTCGTTTCAGGATCACTTCTTGATCACTTCTAGCTTCACGACCGTGCTTTGCCTTCTCTTCTCGCTCTCTTTTGCGCTGTAGCCACCATATGCTAGTCGCTTGCTGCAGCTCCACCTCACAAACCCCTTTCCCACCTTTAAGCTTAAATAGTCTTGATCTCGCGGGTGTGAGATTGCCGAGTCCCCGTGACTCACAGATATTATCACCTCAGTTGCAGGTACCAACGGTGTCAGTGCAGATGACGCGACCGAGCTCATTTGGGAGTTCGACGAGGAACGTGTCCGTTACTATGTTTCTTTTCCAGATGATCAGTAGTGGAGCCCAGTTGGGTGATCCGGGGATCTGTTTAGCATTTGGGGTAGTCTTCTTTCATTTTGGTACCGTAGTCAGACCTTGAGTGTAATCTGTTTGATGGATGTTATTTATGTACTTGTGTGAAGTGGCGATTGTAAGCCAACTATGTATCTTTCCCCTTTATTTATTACATGGATTGTGTGAAGATTACCTCACTTGCGACATTGATTTCAATGCGGTTATGCCTCTAAGTCGTGCCTCGACACGTGGGAGATATAGCCGCATCGAGGGCGTTACAAGTTGGTAATCAGAGCCTTTCCCCGACCTTAGGAGCCCCCACTGTTTGATCGTCTTTAGTGGCCGAGTTGTGTCTAGAAAAAATGTTTTGAGTCATTTAGGAATTATATATCGGAGAGTTTAGGAATTCTTTTTACTCCCCAGTCCCTTCGACCTTCTGGTAAGGCATCCTGACGTAGAGTTTTGACTCTTCTCTTCTCAAATTTTACTAAAAAAAATTTTAGGATCACGCGGGTATATTACAATCGTTCCGATGGTTTTATGATGACAACATTGTCTTGGTTGCCTCCTGACATTTAGGGGTTGTGGCAGTGTCCCGGGGAGTTGAGCTCCGAGGTGTTGTCGTCATAATCTTATCGTTGCGGTTTTGGAATACCTGAGTCTAGTACGACCGACATCGAAAATCTCTTTTGTACAGTTGTTGGTGAGATAACCCTGATAGCCCAGTACTGTGGCGAGTGCAGGAGTATTGCCATGACTTGTATAACGGATGTGTTTTCGAAGGTTGAGGTAGACGATTTCCGAAGGTTTCTTGGTTATGTGTTGAAGGATGGATACAGCTGGTTGTAGGATTTGCTAGTTTGGGTGAGATATTATGCTTCCCCTGTATCCCCAACACCTGATTGCATAACCAGAAAGTTTCAGGAGTTTATAAGAGGGAATTCTTGTAGCTTTAGTATTTCTTCCGCAGATATTTGGTTTGTGATTGGGTAATCCTTACCAAGTATTTGTTCACTTCCGTACCTTGTTGATTTTATTCCTTACCATGTTCTAAGTGGCTTCTCAGCTTTGGAAGTGTGATGATTTACATTGGAATTCATTCGTTCATTCTCGTTCGAATGTTAATTGTGAAGACTATATGTTGCAATGTCGTTCCTTTGATTCAACTTCAATATATCTCTGTCAAGATGCTAATGGATGTCACCCTCTTCAGGATGGCTCCACCAACGCGTCAGAATCCGGAACGCAATGACGGGAATCAGGCTAACCCTCCGCCACCACCTCCGCCTCCAGAAGCTTGGCAAGCCTTGATGACTGCCACAAATGCCAATGCTCAGATTCTGATTCAGCTCTTGCAAGATCGCAACCAAGGTCAAGCTAATCAAGAGAATCAAGGCCAAGGCAACAATCAGCCGCACTTTGCTTCACTGAACCAGTTCCTTGCTAATCAGCCAAAAACCTTCAGCTACTGTGTCGAGGCCACTGACGCTGATGATTGGCTCGTGGACATCAGCAAGCATTTCGAGTGCAGCAATGTCAGACCTGAGGACTTTGTCAAGTTTGCCTCTTTTCAACTCAAAGATCAAGCTGCTGAGTGGTTCCAGCAATACAAAGACTCCAGAGGAGGTCATGTCATTACTTGGGATGATTTCCGCCGTGACTTCAAAGCGCACCACATTCCAGAAAGTGTTGTTGAGCTTAAGCGTGAGGAATTCCGCAATCTCAAGCAAGGCAACATGACTGTCTATCAATACAACACTCAGTTCCAGAAGCTCTCTCGTTTTGCAAGGCAAGACATCCCTGATGAGAAGAGTATGATCTACCAATTCAGGCGTGGTCTCAGAGAAGATCTGCAACTTGCTCTCGTGCTTTTCGAGCCATTAAAGTATGATGAATTCTACAACATGGCGCTGAAACAAGAAGCTGCTCAGCTCAAGTGTGAGGCATCTAAGAAGAGAGTCATAGACGCAGTTCAGTCTTCTTCTTCTTCACTTGTGGCAGCTAAGCAACAGAAGTTCTGGTTGCCTCCTCCTCCTCCGTTCCGTCAGCCTTATCAACAGAAGAACTCAAGTGGTCGTGGATCTTCCCACCCACCCAACCCTGTCTATCAGAACAAGTCTCAGAACCAAGCTCCAAGGCCAAGTGCTCCTTACCATCGTCCGCTCTCAGAAGTGACTTGTAACAAATGTCAGCAGAAGGGTCACTATGCGAACAAGTGCTTCAATCAAAGGCGCCTTCCGCCTCCTCCTCCTGTGAAATCTTCCAGCAATGCAGTGGTCAAGCATAATTCCAAGTATGCCAAGGTGAACATGATGAACGCAGCTCAAGCAGAGGATTCTTCTGAAGTGATCATGGGTAATCTTCCTGTTAATGATATTCCTGCCAAAGTCTTATTTGATACTGGTGCATCACATTGTTTCATCTCAAAGCCTTTTGCATCGATGCATGAATTGCCTATCCAAGGTTTGACTAAACCGTTATCAGTTGTCTCTCCGGCTAAATGCATGAACGCAAGTTATATGGTTCCGGATGTTTCTATCAAGATGGGCGACTATAAATTTCTATCTTCTCCAATGGTGCTTGGCGATTCTGATATTGATCTTATTCTCGGGATGGACTGGCTTTCTAAGCACAAGGCTCAGCTTGAGTGTGCTGCCAGGGAAATCAAATTGACTCACACTTCGAACGATGTGATCATCTATGCTTCTCGTGATGATACCATTCGGTTGTTTTCTCTCAATGAGATGGGTGAAATGGAGGCTATCTCCCAGATTCCAGTCGTTTGTGAGTACCAAGATGTTTTTCCAGAAGAGCTTCCGGGTATGCCTCCCCGCAGGCCAGTTGAATTCGTTATTGAGCTTGAGCCTGGCACGGAACCCGTTTGCAAGCGTCCTTACAAGCTTGGACCAGATGAGCTCAAGGAATTGAAGATTCAACTCGATAAACAAGAACGTCTGGGTCTGATCAGACCAAGTTCTTCTCCTTGGGGTTTTGGTGTTCTTTTTGTCAAGAAGAAGGATGGCACGGACCGACTTTGCGTCGATTATCGTCCATTGAACAAGAAGACTATCAAGAACAAGTACCCACTTCCTAACATCAATGAGCTATTTGAGCAACTCAAAGGTGCTAAGGTGTTCTCCAAGCTTGACCTTCATATGGGTTATCATCAGATTCGCATTCGTGAAGAAGATATTCCCAAGACAGCATTCAGAACAAGCTTTGGTTCTTATGAATATACTGTCATGTCTTTCGGCCTTGTCAATGCTCCTCCGTATTTCACTCGATTGATGAATTTCATCTTCAACCCCTACATCAACGAATTTGTCTTGGTCTATCTCGATGATATTTTGGTCTTCTCCAAGAATAAGAAGGATCATGCCGAACATTTGCGGTTGGTACTCGACAAGCTCAGAGAGTATCAATTATATGCGAAGTTCTCCAAATGTGAATTCTGGCTTGATGAAGTTCTTTATCTTGGCCATATCATCTCTGCCAAGGGCATTGCTGTTAATCCAGAGAGGGTGTCTGCAGTTTTGAATTGGAATCCTCCTCAGAATGTCAAGCAGCTTCGCAGTTTTCTTGGACATGCAAGCTATTGCAGAAGATTCGTTGAGAATTTCTCCAAGATTGCAAAGCCTCTTTCCAACCTCCTCCAGAAGCATGTGAAATATGTCTGGTCTCCTGAGTGTGACGTTGCTTTCAACACTCTCAAAGAGAAACTCGTCACTGCTCCAGTTCTGACTCCTCCTGATGAATCAAAGCCTTATGAAGTATTCTGTGATGCTTCTCTCCAGGGCCTCGGTGCTGTATTAATGCAAGAGAAGAAGGTTGTTGCCTATACCTCTCGCCAGTTGAAGCCCAATGAAAGGAACTACCCCACTCACGATCTTGAGTTGGCGGCAGTTGTCCACGCACTAATAACATGGAGACATCTCCTATTGGGAAGGAAAGTGGACATCTTCACCGATCACAAGAGTCTCAAGTATATCTTCACTCAGCCTCATCTCAACCTCAGGCAAACTCGATGGGTCGAAATGATTCAAGAGTATAATCCGAGTATTGAATATACTCCAGGCAAGGCTAATGTGGTTGCAGACGCTTTGAGCAGAAAGGCTTACTGCAACAGCTTAATCCTCAAGCCCTTTCAACCGGATCTCTGTGAGGCTTTTCGCAAGTTGAATCTCCAAGTTGTTCCTCAAGGTGTTCTTGCCAACCTCATCGTCTCTCCTACTTTGGAAGATCAGATTCGTGAGGCACAATTGTTGGATACCATGGTGAAGAAGGTGAAACGTGGTATTGAAAAGAGCATCCCCAAATACAAGTGCTATCGAGTTGATGACAGAGATACTCTTTTCTTCGAGGACCGGATCGTGGTTCCAAAGGGTGATCTTCGTAAAGTCATTATGAACGAAGCGCACAATTCTCTCCTGTCTATTCATCCTGGAAGTTCGAAGATGTACCATGACCTCAAGCAGTCGTATTGGTGGACTCGAATGAAGCGTGAGATCGCTCAATTCGTGAATGAGTGTGATGTCTGCAGAAGGGTGAAAGCAGAACACCAACGACCAGCTGGACTTCTCCAACCTCTTGCTATTCCAGAATGGAAGTTTGATCATATCGAAATGGACTTCGTGACTGGTTTTCCTAAGTCCAAGCGTGGAAATGATGCTATCTTCGTCGTCATCGACAAGCTCACCAAAGTGGCTCATTTTCTTCCTATCAAAGAGTCTATCACAGCAGCGCAGCTGGCAGAGCTCTACACCTCCAGAATTGTCTCGTTGCATGGCATTCCACAATTGATCTCTTCAGACCGTGGCAGCATCTTTACCTCCAAATTTTGGGATTCTTTTCAGAAGGCCATGGGCACCAACATTCGCTTCAGCACAGCTTTCCACCCTCAGACTAGTGGACAAGTCGAGCGTGTCAATCAAATTCTTGAAGATATGCTCAGAGCCTGTGTTATCTCTTTCGGCATGAAGTGGGAGGATTGTCTTCCTTATGCTGAATTCTCTTACAACAACAGTTTTCAAGCCAGTTCGGGCAAAGCCCCATTCGAGATCCTCTATGGCAGGAAGTGCCGTACTCCTCTCAACTGGTCTGAAACCGGTGAACGTCAATTGCTCGGCAATGATTTGATCTCAGAAGCTGAGGCTATGTGCAAGGTGATTCGTGAGAACCTCAAAGCCGCGCAGTCGCGCCAGAAGAGCTATTACGACAGCAAACACCGAGATGTGGCATTCGAGATCGGAGACCATGTATACCTCCGCGTCTCTCCAATGAAAGGAACTCGTCGCTTCGGTATCAAGGGGAAACTTGCCCCGCGATACGTCGGTCCCTTCAAGATCATCGGCAAACGAGGCGATCTCGCCTATCAACTTGAGCTCCCCTCCAACTTTGCAAATGTGCACGATGTCTTCCACGTGTCACAGCTTCGCAAGTGCTTCAAGACGCCTGAGCGCACCATCAACTTCGAAGAGATTGATCTTCAAGAAGATTTGTCCTATCATGAGCATCCAGTTGCCATTATTGAAACAACTGAGCGCAAGACTCGCAACAAGTCAATCAAATTCCTCAAAGTGAAATGGTCACATCATTCAGACCGAGAAGCCACCTGGGAGCGTGAAGACCACCTACGTTCCGAGTATCCGGAGTTCTTTCAGTCCTAGATCTCGGGACGAGATCCTCTCGTAGTGGTGGTGTGTTGTAACGCCCCAGATGTAACTTGCCTTAATTGTAATCCAACTCTTGCCATTTTCGGCTATGTGCTATGATATTCCCTCCGTGGTTGGGTTCTCTCCGTTTTGCATTTTGGTCATGTCATGCATTTCATATCATGTCATCTTGTGCATCACATTTGCATACGTGTTCGTCTCATAAATCCGAGCATCTTTCCCGTTGTCCGTTTTGCAATCCGGCACTCCTATGTCCCCCGGCGTCCCCTTTTACATTTCTTCGTGAGCGGGTATTAAACATTCTCGGAATGGACCGAGGTTTAACATGTGGCCTTGGTATAGCACCGGTAGACCGCCTGTCAAGTTTTGGGTCAATCGGAGTTCGTTTGGTACTCCAACGGTTAACCGGGTAACCGTGAAGGCCTCGTGTGTGTTGCAGCCCAACACCCCTTCAAAACAGCCCAATAACCCATCTAAGTCACTCCCATGTCCTCCGCCGTTCGATCACGATCGCGTGGCCGAAAACCGCTCTCCATTTGCAGCTTCATAGCTCCTTCTACCTATAAATATGTGCCCCCTCCTCCAAATCCGGGCAAAAACACCCCTAACCCTAGATCCCCGTCGCCCACGCGCCGCCGGACGTGTCCGGGCGCGCCGGACGAATCGCCGCCGCCGTCCGCAGCCAGTGGCGAGCTGCCACGTGGCGCCCGCGCCTCCCCACCGCCGCCGAAGCCCGCCGGGGCCCGGACCGGGCACCCACGGCCCGCGCGCGGCCGCCGCCCGCCCGGCTCTGCCCCGCGCGCCGCACCCCGCCGCTCCTCCCTCCGCGCCGCGCCCCGCCGTCGCCGGAGCTCGCCCGCGCCGCGCCTCTCCGCCGCCCCCGCGCCGGCGCCGCCTCGCCCCGCCGCCGCCGTCGCCTCCCGGCGTCGCTGCGCCGCGCCCGCGCCGTCCCCGCCGTCCCGGCGCCCCTGTGGTGCCTCCACACCTCGCCGTCGCCGCCTCGGCTTCCGCGCCGTCGCCGGAGTCGCCAGATCCATCGGAGTTGACTTCTTCCCCCCTCTGATTCTGTCTAAGTCCTCATACTTTTGTATCATCATCACATGTTCAACATGCCATAACTTTGCATCCGTAGCTCCGTTTCGCGCGTATAATATGTCGTCTATTTTGCCTCGAAGGGTACATCATTTTGTTCCATTGCATCATTTTCATTGGAGGTCATCTCGATGCCCGAAATGCTGTTAGAAGAGGGCTAGTTGATGTTAGTTGCTGGATCTTATCTGAACATGCACTTTTGTCATTTTTGCCATGATTGATTTGTACCTCCTATGTAGTTGAGTCCTACATGAGTTTTGTAATATGCCATGTTACCTATCCAGAGGATTTTGCCATGTATTTTTGTGATACTTGTGGTGACTAGCACAAGCATGCAAACTAGGTCACTTGATGTTGCTGATTCCAGAGACTTAGTGATTTCACAAAGTCCCTGACTGCTGTTATTTTCATGCCTTGTATTCTTGTTGTTTCTGAGAGATCCATGCATAATTTGAGTATGGTCTGTAAGGGAGTTTTGAACTTGAGTATTTGCTTAATCCATACATACCTTTGTTTGCAATTATGGAGTGCCATAGCTTGAGTCAATTGAGCTCTACTTTTGCTTCAAAATGTTGCTGGCAGATTGTTTACGTGTTATTCGATTTTGTCAAGCTTGGTGTAGTTGATCCTTGCATGATATGATGTTATTCTTGCCATGTCTAGTTACTATGCCATGTCTTCTTGATGTATGTATGCTTAGTTTATCATGAAATGCTCTGTAGTGAGTGCATCGAGCTCACGAATATGCCTAGTCGTTAACAGTTTTCTGCCATGTCCAGTTTTCTACTAAGTCTGTAACCTGTAACGAAACTTGCTTAATTGACATGGGTGTAATCATATGTTCTGGTCCTTTTTGGCTTATGGTCAGTAAGGGACTTTTGTCAAGTGCTTCGAGTAGATTCATGCCATGCCTTACTTTGCTATGTTCTGAACCTGTAGCATGTTGTTTCATTGCTCTGAACATGTCATCCTGATGTTAGTTTCTGCTATGTTGATATTTTCACCAAGTCTGTGAACCTGTTATCTTTTGCACTTTTGCCATGCTTGTTTGAACCTGTTATGATGTGATTTAGCCGTAGCTCAGTGTTCATTTTTGTCGTGCATCTTGAGTAGATTACTATCATATGCTTTGTTGCCATGTTTGGGTGCAGTAGCTTAATTATTTGTTGCTTGCTAAGTAGCATCATGCTGTTAATGGCAGATTCGTGTCATTCTTGTATTGCTTGCCATTTGCAAACCGTGCATCCGATTCCGGTGATCTTTATATCGATTTCAACCGAAATCACCTCATCTATCCAGTGGCATGCTTGGTTTGCCAAGATTATTCCCTGTTCATCCTTGTCCTCCCGGAGCATGCATTCGCATTGCATATTCACCTCTCGCATGTCATTGCCATGTTTTGCATCATATTGCTTGCGCATTGCATCGTGGTTGATATTGGTTCCTTTGCTTGTTCTCTTGTCTTGGGTAGAGTCGGGAGACGAGTACGTGAACGAGGATTCCGTTGAGAACGCTTACGAGGACCAAGCTTTCGACAACTCTGAGGACCTTGCAGGCAAGATGACCGTACCCTCGAAATCACTTCTATCTTTGCTTGCTAGTTTGCTCGCTCTTTTGCTATGCCTATGCTGCGATACCTACCACTTGCTATATCATGCCTCCTATATTACCATGTCAGCCCCTAACCATCCATGTCCTAGCAAACCGTTGTTTGGCTATGTTACTGCTTTGCTCAGCCCCTCTTATAGCGTTGCTAGTTGCAGGTGAAGATGAAGTTTGTTCCTTGATTGGAACATGGACTTGTTGTTCCTTGTTGGAACATGTTTACTTGTTGGGATATCACAATACCTCTTATTTAATTAATGCATCTATATACTTGGTAAAGGGTGGAAGGCTCGGCCTTATGCCTGGTGTTTTGTTCCACTCTTGCCACCCTAGTTTCCGTCATACCGGTGTTATGTTCCCGGAGTTTGCGTTCCTTACACGGTTGGGTGATTTATGGGACCCCCTTGACAGTTCGCTTTGAATAAGACTTTTCCAGCAAGGCCCAACATTGGTTTTACCATTTGCCACCTAGCCTTTTTCCCTTGGGTTCTGCAGACCCAAGGGTCATCTTTATTTTAACCCCCGGGCCAGTTCTCCTTCGATTGCTGGTCCAAACCGTCAGCCGCCGGTGGCCACCAGGGGCAACTCTGGGTTCGCCTATCGGAAGTTTGGACAATCCGGATGTGCCCTGAGACCGAGATATGTGCAGCTCCTATCAGGATTTGTCGGCACAATCGGGCGGCTTTGCTGGACTTGTTTTGTTGCTGCCGAAATGTCTTGTAGTCCGGGATTCCGAGATTGATCGGGTCTTCCCGGTAGAAGGAATATCCTTCGTTGACCATGAGAGCTTATCATGGGCTAAGTTGGGACACCCCTGCAGGGTATTATCTTTCGAAAGCCGTGCCCGCGGTTATGAGGCAGATGGGAATTTGTTGATGTCCGGTTGTAGAAAACCCGAAGTTGACCTTAACTAAAACACATCAACCGCGTGTGTAACCGTGATGGTCTCTTCTCGGCGGGGTCCGGGAAGTGAACACGGTTGTTGGAGTTATGTCTGACGTAGGTCGTTTCAGGATCACTTCTTGATCACTTCTAGCTTCACGACCGTGCTTTGCCTTCTCTTCTCGCTCTCTTTTGCGCTGTAGCCACCATATGCTAGTCGCTTGCTGCAGCTCCACCTCACAAACCCCTTTCCCACCTTTAAGCTTAAATAGTCTTGATCTCACGGGTGTGAGATTGCTGAGTCCCCGTGACTCACATATATTATCACCTCAGTTGCAGGTACCAACGGTGTCAGTGCAGATGACGCAACCGAGCTCATTTGGGAGTTCGACGAGGAACGTGGCCGTTACTATGTTTCTTTTCCAGATGATCAGTAGTGGAGCCCAGTTGGGTGATCCGGGGATCTGTTTAGCATTTGGGGTAGTCTTCTTTCATTTTGGTACCGTAGTCGGACCTTGAGTGTAATCTGTTTGATGGATGTTATTTATGTACTTGTGTGAAGTGGCGATTGTAAGCCAACTATGTATCTTTCCCCTTTATTTATTACATGGATTGTGTGAAGATTACCTCACTTGCGACATTGCTTTCAATGCGGTTATGCCTGTAAGTCGTGCCTCGACACGTGGGAGATATAGCCGCATCGTGGGCGTTACATATAGACACCAGAGGGATCTAGGGTTACATGGAGTCAGTTACATAAGAAGGAATCTTCACGGCTGTTCGCCAAGCTTGCCTTCCACACCAAGGAGAGTCCAATCTGGACACGGGTACAGTCTTCGGCCTTCATGTCATCATAGCCCACCAGTCCGGCCCATGGATAACAAGCCGGACGCCTGAGCACCCCTTAGTACAGGACTCCCTCAGTAGCCCTTGAACCTGGCTTAAATGACGAGGAGTCCGGCGCGCAGATTGTCTTCGGCATTGCAAGGCGGGTTCCCTTCTTTCCGATCTCCAAGATAGTATTTAGATGTAATGATTGTATCCGGACTTGTATACACAACTGCAGAGGATATAATATTTCACGATTTCATTCCACTGACAACTTTTTGGTAATATAACATCACGCCTGCTCGGCCATTATTTTCGAACCGTTAGCTGGCCCGTCGTCCCACGTCTCAAGACGTGGTTTTATTGGCATGTCTTATCCAAGCGGAGATCGTGTCTCCCCTTTTTTAAGGGATTCTTGTCAACCCGGATGTGGGTAACCCAACCGTCGTTTGGGTACAACTCCTTGGGAATAGGCAAGTTTTGAGGCCCAGGAGGAGACGTTTGATATTCGCAGCCTTTATATAGGGGTACAGACCCGTCTTTTTCTTTCATGCTTGCTTCCTCCTCAGCCCTTACTCCCCGAGTTCTAGCACCCGGGTTTCAGTTGCCACAAACCCCAATCATGTCCGGATCCATCCGTCAAGGCCGGTGGGTAGCTTCTTCTGTCACGGAGGGAGATATTGCAAAGCTTTGGGCGGCGAGGTATCTGACCGCAGAAATCCATCATCGGCTTCCTGCCGAGGGGCAGGTTCCCACCCCCAGATCCGGCGAGAGGGTCGTGTTTGTGTCCCACTTCCTTCGCGGGTTAGGGTTTGCACTTAACCCCTTCATCCGAGGGCTCATGTTCTATTACGGGCTAGATTTTCATGATCTGGCCCTGCACTTTATTCTTCTTATCTTGGCGTTTATCGTCAGGTGTGAAGCCTTCCTCCGAACTCCTCTGCACTATTGCTTGTGGCTCAAAACCTTCGATGTGAAGCCGCAAGTGATAGAGGGGGAGCAAGCTGAGTGCGGTGGTGCTACAGTGAGCAAGCTTGCTAGCGCTGTTTGGCTCAAAGGATCCTTCGCCAAATCTTCCGATTTGTGGCAGCAGGGGTGGTTCTATATCACCGAGCCCCGTGGCTCCAAGTGGGCAGCTGCGCCTGCATTTCGATTCAGCCACCCAATTCAGCTTGCATCGTGGATTAATAAGGGGCTGGACTGGGGATCAACGGACGAGGTGCAAACTCTGCAAAGTCGCATCCAAAGCCTCATTGAGAGGAACATCAATATCGTCAATGTCGTTCAAGTAATGCTAGTTCGTCGGACCCTGCCGTGCCAGCGACGGCCTCTCTGTCTGTGGGAGTTCAATCCAGAAGGGCCGCAGACTCTTCAGCACTTCTTCGGCATTACGCACGAAGGAATGTGGAGATTATTCTTCGAAAAATGAGGGCAATGGCCGGACACCACCGAAGATGTCGGCCTAGACTGTAACCATCCGGATACCCTGGTAAGTACCCGTTTGCCGAAAACTCAGAATCAGATACCCAGTGGCAACATACTGACAGAATAATCCTTTTTCAGGGCTGGATAAAGAAGGTGGAACGGATTATGTGTCCGGCTCCCCTTCCCTAAGACTCAGTTACTCCTGTGCTAACAAGGAAGCTGGCCTTGGCACCATATCAAGCACCGGCAAGGGAGGGTAAAGAGGAGAGCGAGAAGACCCGGGATGACCTTTCTTCCGGAAGTAAGTCGGATACTGAGTCCGGAGAAATTGACCTTTCCTTGCCTGGAGATAGAGGCGAAAGAGGAGCCAGCATCCCTTCTCCGAGTAGGAGGAAAAGGGCCGTTTCCGAAGGTTGGGAGGGGCGATCCCCCAAAAGGGGCAAGATTCCACCGTTGAGTGGCTTGGGTTTGGAGAGCGACGCTGTTGAACAGCTACGACAAGGGGACAAGCCCTCGGCCAAACCATAAGTGAATCCGGAATACTTTGATAACGTCCCGCTCCTTTGCCGTTGACGAAAATATACGTAACGCATCCGCACATTTTTACAGGTCAGCACAGAGTGTTTCTGGGCAATCCTCTTCTTCGGGAGGTCTTCTCCCCGAGATGATGGAGAGCGAGATGCCTCCCGCAACCTCCTCACCCAATAAGTCAGACGACTCTGAAGTGTCGTCGCGGAGGGTTCTTGTTGATCAACAAGCTACGCAGGGGATAAAAGAGGCAGTACCCGAAGGTGGATCTCCGACCGTCCAAGATTCTGGGGCTGATAATAAAGGCCCCGGACTGTCTGGCTCGCAGCCGACGGTGATTTCGGAGACGGGTGCACAGATTCCTTCAAAGGATGGCGGTGCTCCTAGAGCGGCTTCCGAAGACCCGGAGGCTGCGGATATATTTCAGGACATGTTGCGAAAAGCATCTGACTCGGGGGAATAGCGTACCTTGATGGGTACAGTGGTTGAGAAGATTTTGTCAGCGAAGAGCGGATTGAATGAATCCTTCATGAGCCTGCTAAAAGGCTTCGAGGTTTGTGATGTAATATTTTCAGCTATGTTTTATTTGCAAAAGATGCACCTGTGTATAGGTAGTAGCCCCTGAGACTCGGGTTGGCTTCCACTGGGAAGCGAATCGGAGGATCAAAAAGTATTACTCAAGGACCGATCTGATGAATTTGAACGCAGGCTGTTTCCCCCTTAGCTACTTCCCTGACTATGGATATTGCTGAGCTGCAGCAGAAGCTTAATGTAGCAGGGGATGACCTTACGTTAATCAATATGCGTTTTGACGAGTCACAAGGTATGTATTTGGGGCAATCCCCATACATTTTTGGTGGTATAAGCATGATGCTAAAATCTGTATGCTGGAATATGCGTAGCTGCAGATGGTGTTGCCGCCGTTGAGGTTCTTCTAGCGGAGCTGGCCCGGGCCAAGGAGCATGCCTGGTGTAGCAATGCGGCTGTCGAAAAGGCATCGGCTGAATTAAAAGCCGAACAAGCTGCACGGCGCCAAGACGAGGAGAAGATATCCACGATGACGCTCGAACTGGAGAATGCTACTGGCCGCTATGAATTTCTGGAGAAGGAGAGTAAAGCCTTAACGGCTGAACTGGACAGGGCCTTACAAGAGGTGAGAAGCGCGGTCAGAATCCAGAGCAATCTGTGAGGAAATCCAGCAAGCTAGGGAGATTGCGGCTGGTAAGCCATTTCTGCTGCAAACTAAGTTCGGTGATCCGAACTATGCTCAGCTTAACCAATTGTGGAGTTCTCCGGACGAGTTTTTAGACCTGCCGAAGAGTTCTTCCGGTGAGGCGTAGTATTACCAAGCTCGGGATGGGTACGCAACGGAGAAGCTTTTTTGGTCGCAGTTTGGCACATCAAAGCTCCCTTTGTTGCTCAATGAACAGATGTCCCAATGGGCCAAACTTCATAGGATATCTGGCGCTGCCATGAAGAACGACATAATCTGGTTGTGGCCAACCGAGCCTGTTCCGAATAGCTATTTTGGTTTGGTGCAAAGGCTTGTTGACGCGGTGTCGCGTATCGACGCGATGAAGCGGTCAACGTGCATTGAGGGTGCATGGATGGCTTTTGCCCGAGTCAAGACATTCTGGGGGAAGATGAAGACCATCGATGTTGTGATGAAGAGTCCACCCAAAGTCAAGGACCGTCCGGAACCGGAGCATTATTTTGAAGACGTCCTAGAAGCCACCCGCTTGATAAAGGGTCAGTGCTCGAAAGACATAATGTTCGAGTGAGGTATATGAGAATTGTAAAAGACAATTTTATAGTTAATCTATTTTTATGTTTTGCTCGAAAGCTTGAATTCCTCCTGTGCGGTCGTTTTAATATAATCTGAAAGTTTTCCAGTCATCGGCTTCAGCCCCCTCGTAGGAAGTACGAGGGTGTTCGGAAAAACATTTAATCACTCTTTATCCAACGTCTTGGTCCATGAAGGAGGTGATAACGCGGTGAACCAGGCAATCGGACTATAGGGCGTTAACACTCTCACTTAGCCATAGGAGTTTTATGGTGGGACTACGACATAGCCCCTAGTATGTATGCAGCGTATGGTGCCTCACATATTTGATCTGAAAAAGATCACTCGTGTGACATGGAGAATCGCTAAAGATTCCAATAAGTCGTCAAGTGGTTGACCAGCTCTTGTCGCATCATGACAGTCATTTTTCGGCTTTCTCTACTGAGGTACTTGACCAGTTTAACCGGAAGCACAACCGTTGTAGGGTAGGAAGCACAGGAGCCGGGCAACCCAACTATTGACCCAAGACAATGATTCAGAGCTGATGCATATAAGTCCAAACTTGCGACGCTGAAGTACGCTGTAGAGTTGTTCGGGCTTTTTGCTGGCAACTCATTTGTTCCCATACCGAGCCCTTGGCAGGTCATGCCAAGGTATATCTGTGAAACAACCATGGGAGCCGTTTTTAATGGCAAAATGTTGAGCGATATGCCAATGATTACTTATTATATATAAAAGCCGCCCTCTCGGCTATTTGACATGCTCGGGGTCGGGGGCGGAGGAACAGGCGTAGTACAGGCTCAAAATAGAGAGTGTGGTCTACAAAAAGTTATTTTGGACCTCCTGTCGCACGTCTGCGCCGCCAGTACTCGGCGGGGGGAATCCTTGATGGAAATAGCCCCTTAGGTGAGTGTACGGATCCGAACTCCGATAGAGCCAGTTTCACATGTTTGTCCTGTTCGTCACCTGTTTCTAAGGGATAGTGAAGAAAGAAATAAAAAGAAAATGGATAAAAATGTTACGGGGATGCTTGCAGGCTTGTCTGTAGTGTGCCTCCACCAATGCCCATGGTATGTTGAGTGCGTAGTGATGTATGCGCAGCACAAATTTTGTGGGTGTACGAGGTGGGCGGCGGAAGCCGGACTGCTATTTTCGCTCCGGGAGTAGTTGATCCTCGGTTGGAAATGGCTTTTGACTCCCGGTATTTCGTTGGTGAACCTCTCCATCGTCCCTGCCGTCTGAAGGCCTCCTCCCCTTGCGTTCGGCACTGAGCTTGCCGGCCTGTTTGAAGACCCAGCAGTTTTTGTTAGTATGATTAGCTGGTTTATCGGGGTGGCCGTGAATCTGGCAGGGTCGCTCCAATATCCTATCTAGGTCGGATGGTTCGTCTCGTTTTGCCTTGAATGGCTTCTTCCGTTGACCGGGCTTGGGATTGCTGAATCCGGCGTTGACCGCTGTGTCGCGTGATCTTTCATTATCATTGCGACTGTTGTATTTGCTTCGTCGTGGCTTTCCGTTACCGTCTTGGATTTCTGAAGTGCCCGGGTCGCTGGCGCTGTTGCTTCTACGAGCAAGACAGCTATCTTCTTCCGCGCAAAAGCGGGTCATCAGAGCAGTGAGGGCTGTCATGGATTTAGGTCCTTCTTGACCGAGGTGGCACGCAAGCCATTCGTCCCGGACACTGTGTCTGAAAGCCACAAGGGCTTCTGCGTCCGGACAGTCGACTATTTGGTTCATTTTTACTAAGAACCAAGTCCAAAGCTTCCTGGCTGACTCTCCGGTCTGCTGAATAATGTGACTTAGGTCATCGGCATCCGGTGGCTGGACATATGTTCCTCAGAAGTTATCAAGGAAGGCCTCTTCCAAGTCCTCCCAGCTGCCTATGGAATTTTCAGGCAGGCTGTTTAACTAGTGCCGAGCTGGCCCTTTATCCCTTAGTGGGAGGTATTTAATGGAGTGGAGGTTGTCCCCACGGGCCATATGGATGTGGAGGATAAAATCTTCTATCTATACCGCGGGATCGGTTGTTCCGTCGTATGATTCAATATTGACGGGTTTGAATCCTTCGGGGAATTCATGATCCATTACTTCATCGGTGAAGCAAAGCGGGTGTGCGGTGCCTCTATGTTGGGCCACACTGCGACGTAACTCCGAAGGAGGCCATTTGCAGCTTTCGGCTCGGGCGTGGCTAGGTTTGTCATGTACGAATAGGTAGCCATCGTCGCGTGTCGAGGCATGCCTTCGTGATCCATAGATCAGTCTTGTGTGTCCTGCTTTACTGTCCAAGTCCCGCTGCAGGTCGTCTAGACAATTATGAGCTATGTTATTCTTGCCTTTACGATGAGGTGGGGTGGTCTGGTGTTCGGCTTGAGTTGCCTCTTTATCCGGACAGAGTTGTCGGCGACCTGCCGCATTGTGTGATGATGGTATGGGCTCCAATGCCTCGTCGTCGAACTGATGTAGCAATCTATGCTTCGGGTAGCTTTTGGCTAAGCCATTAAGGCCGTATTCTTCGGCGACCAGGACTTCGGTCCATCTATCATTGAGTAGGTCTTGGTTAGCTTGAAGCTGCTGCTGCTTCTTTTTCAGGCTCCTTGCAGTAGCTATTAGCCTGCTCTTGAAGCACTCCTGCTCGAGGGGCTCTTCGGGTACGATGAAGTCTTCATCGCCGAGGCTTACCTCATCTTCGGAGAGCGGAAGGTAGTTGTCGTCCTCCGAATTGTCGCTGGGTAGGGCCTATTCTTCGGGGCTAGCTTGCCCGTTTTCCTGTTCCTCCTGTTCGGATCTTGCTCCAACAGGGTCTTCATTGTTTTCGGCGTCGTCCGGAGTACTATTTTCTCCGGTGCCAGTGTTGCTGTGATGTGACATGGAGTGGTGTTTAGGGCGCCGGTACTTAGATTGTGTCTCAGGCGGTTTATTCTCAACTGGATCTCCTTTGTCATCGTCGCGAGCTTTTTTAAGTGTATCAACCATGTACACGTCATACGAATGGGTGGCCGTCCCATGTCCGGTGACTGCCAAGTCTTGGCCTTGCTCCTTGTTGGCATCATTGTCTATACCATCAATGTCTTCGGAGCCATAACCAGGCATGTCGGTTAAGTCCTCGATAGTGGCTATGAAGTGGGTGGTGGGTGGGAAGCGAAATTCTCCATTATCAGCCTCTAGGCCGAACCGGATATAGTTCGGCTGTGAGTCTTGGCCCGTACTTCTCTTCTTGTCCGGCTGCGAGTCCCGCGCCAGGGACAGGTTTAATAATGAATTTAGCACATCACCGAAGGGCGAGAGTTGGAAGATATCTGCGGCGCTAAACTCGAAGATCGATAACCGATCCAACTCGGTGTCCGCGGGCGTGCGCGGTTCGGAACTTATAGCCGGAGACGAGTCCGAAATTCCGTTGACGCTGATCTTGTGAGGTGCTGAGTCCGTGTGCGGCTCCAACACCGCGGATTCTGCGGTTTTGGATGGCACGATCTGCTCCGGATCTAAGGCCGTGGCAGTTACAGAAACCATCTCCTGAATCTGGTCCGATGACAGATTTAAGTCATGTTCATCAGAGCGAGGGGGAGCGATCAGCGCGGTCTCAAATCCATTGAAGATCAAGTCTCCATGGATATCTGCGACGTAGTTCAAGCTTCCAAATCTGACCTGGTGGCCAGGGGCGTAGCTATCGATCTGCTCTAGATGGCCAAGCGAATTGGCCCGTAGTACGAAGCCGCCGAACACAAAGATCTGTCTGGGGAGGAAGGTTTCTCCTTGGACAGCGTCACCATAGACGATTGAAGGGGCCATCAAACCTTTCATCGACGGCACAGTGGAACTCTCAATGAAAGCACCAATGTCGGTGTCAAAATCGGCGGATCTCGGGTAGGGGGTCCCGAACTGTGCGTCTAGGATCGATGGTTACAGGAGACGGGGGACACGATATTTACCCAGGTCCGGGCCCTCTCTATGGAGGTAATACCCTACTTCCTGCTTGATTGATCTTGATGAATATGAGTATTACAAGAGTTGATCTACCACGAGATCGTAATGGCTAAATCCTAGAAGTCTAGCCTATATGACAATGGTAATGAGTATATGCTATCCGGACTACGCCCTCCGGTTTATATAGACCGGAGGGATCTAGGGTTACATAGAGTCGGTCACATAAGAAGGAATCTTCACGGCTGGTCACCAAGCATGCCTTCCACGCCAAGGAGAGTCCAATCCGGACACGGGTACAGTCTTCGGCCTTCATGTCTTCACAGCCCACCAGTCTGGCCCATGCATAACAGGCCAGACGCCCGAGGACCCCTTAGTCCAGGACTCCCTTAGGTACATCGAGACACAATCCCCGCTCGTTGCTATGCTTCTCCTAGATAGATCTTGCATGACCGTAGGCAAAAAATTCGAAATAATACGTTCCCAACAACAAATGCTTCTCATAATACTCCATGGTATGCTGATTATGCTAATTACATTGTTGCTAAATTTATACCACCTAGTTTCACATACCAGCAAAAGAAAAGGTTTTTCTATGATTTAAGACATTACTTCTGGGATGACCCACAACTTTATAAAGAAGTATTAGATGGTGTTATTAGATGTTGTGTACCTGAGCATGAACAGGAAAAGATCCTACGCAAGTGCCACTCCGAGTCTTACAGAGGACACCACGCTGGAGATAGAACTGCACATAAGGTATTGCAATCCGGTTCTATTGGCCCACTTTCTTCAAGGATGGTTGTATGTTTGTCTTGTCTTGTGATCAATGTCAAAGAATTGGTAATATTAGTAGACGTCAGGAAATGCCTATGAATTATTCACTTGTTATTGAACCATTTGATGTTTGGGGCTTTGATTATATGGGACCTTTTCCTTCCTCCAATGGGTATACACATATTTTAGTTGTTGTTGATTACGTTACTAAGTGGGTAGAAGCTATTCCAACTAGTAGTGCTGATCATAACACTTCTATTAAGATGCTTAAAGAGGTTATTTTTCCGAGGTTTGGAGTCCCTAGATATCTAACGACTGATGGGGGTTCACAATTTATTCATGGTGCTTTCCGTAAAATGCTTGCTAGGTATGATGTTAATCATATAATTGCATTTCCTTATCATCCTCAGTCTAGTGGTCAAGTAGAATTGAGCAATAGAGAGGTTAAATTAATATTGCAAAAGATTGTTAATAGATCTAGAAAGAATTGGTCTAAGAAACTTGATGATGCATTGTGGGCTTATAGTACTGCTTATAAGAATCTTATGGGTATGTCTCCGTATAAAATAGTTTATGGAAAAGCATGTCATTTACCTCTTGATCTAGAACATAAGGCATATTGGGCTAGTAAAGAGCTCAATTATGATTTCAAACTTGCCGGTGAGAAGAGGTTATTTGACATTAGCTCACTTGATGAATGGAGAACCCAATCCTATGAGAATGCCAAGTTGTTTAAAGAAAAAGTTAAAAGATGGCATGATAAAAGGACACAAAAGCGTGAGTTTAATGTAGGTGATCATGTTTTGCTATACAACTCTCATTTAAGATTTTTTGCAGGAAAGCTTCTCTCTAAATGGGAAGGCCCTTACAGCATCAAGGAGGTATATCGTTCTGGTGCCATAAATGTTTAACGCCGAAGGCACAAACCCGAAGGTGGTAAACGGTCAAAGAATCAAACATTATATCTCAGGTACAACCATAAATGTTTGGACCAATATAATTGATACCATAACACCGGAGGAGTACATAAGGGACAATGTCCAGAATGTTTCAGACTCCAAAAAGGAATAGGTATGTGGTACAGTAAGTAAACCGACTCCAAACGTTTCCAATGATAAATTTTCTCCGTTTTGGAATATTTAAAAATTTAGGAAAATTAAAAGTAGTCCGAGAGAGACACGAGGCCACCACAAGGGTGGAGGGCGCACCCTATCCCCCTGGGCGTGCCCCCCCCCCCCCCGTCCTCGTGGCCACCTCGTGTGCCCTCTGGAATCCGTTTTCTTGCATGATACTTCTTTTGGTCGGTAAAAAATCATTATATAATCCCCTGAAGGTTTTGACCACCGTACCACGCAAATATCTCATGTTTTTGTTTCGAGCTGTTTTCTGCCAGAGTTTTCAAGGCCAGGCATCATGTCGTCCCCCTCCTCCAACAACGCGAACGATGATGCTTGGTTGATGCAGATGGAATTTTGGAGGGAGGATGCCGAGGGAGCCACGATGGAGGAGGATGAAGGGGATTTGCTTGAGGAACAACCTCCGACAACGGAGAGGGGTACTCTGGCGGGCATCTCCGCTATTCCAAGTCCCCATCAAGCCATAGGAACCACAAACAACCATGAAGACCAAGAGGTTCGATAAGGGCTTCCCCCTAGGAGGCCCTTACATAGGTTACATCGGAACAACTTCCATAATTTTGTTCATAATTACGGAGTGGAGAACACCCCTCGTACACATATACCCTCCAATTGGGACATATCCCGTCCAAGTGAAAGCAATGCAGAGAAGAGTTCTTGGGGGCCTGAAACTAAGCATTTTATGGAGGAAACTCAGAAGAATGCAAGTATGCTCCAACACGTGCTCCAAGAACTACAAGTTCTGATGGGTGCATTAATGAAGCTAACAGACTCATCAACAACTCCATCATCACCACCCCGGAAGAAAGAGACATAATCACATGGGTATGGGCACTCCCCTTGGCAACTGCCAAGCTTGGGGGAGTGCCCCGGTATCGTATCACCATCACACCTTTATCTTTATCATTTTTCTTAGTTCGATCCTTTTGGTTATATCTTGATCTAGTAGAATAAAGTTTTTAGTATGATCTGGCCTTGAGTTTTGCTTTGTGTTCCCTCTATGTAATCGAATCCTTGAGGTATATATAATAAAGAGTAGTTTTGAGTTAAGGGCTTTGCTTTCTGGCTTTGATCTTGAGGGTATTAAATATATAAAGAATAAAAGGAAATAAAAACAATATATATTGATCTTATGGAGAGTAATGACTTCACATATAAAGAGTATGATGAATAAAAGTTGTTGAGAGTTGACAAACATAGTTTTGGTCATTGTTGCAATTAATAGTGAGTAATAAAGAAAGAGAGGTTTCACATATAAATATACTATCTTGGACACCTTTTGTAATTGTGAGCACTCACTAGAATATGACATGCTAAAAATTGATGTTGGACAAGGAAGACAACATAATGAGTTATGTTTTCTTATATCCGAATAGAAGTTATATTGTCATGGATCATCCAACATGTTGAGCTTGCCTTTCCCCCTCATGCTAGCCAAAATTCTTTTGCACCAAGTAGAGATAGTACTTGTGCTACCAAACATCCCTAAACCCAGTTTTGCCATGAGAGTCCACCATACCTTCCTATGGATTGAGTAAGATCCTTCAAGTAAGTTGTCATTGGTGCAAGCAATAAAAATTGCTCTTTAAATATGTATGATCTATTAGTGTGAAGAAAATAAGCTTTATACGAACTTGTGATATGGAAGAAATAAAAGCGACGGACTGCATAATAAAGGTCCTTATCACAAGCGGCAATATAAAGTGACATTCTATTGCATTAAGATTTTATACATCCAACCATAAAAGCGCATGACAACCTCTGCATCCCTCTGGGAAGGGCCTATCTTTTACTTTTATCTTCTACCCTTATACAAGAGTCATGGTGATCATCACCTTTTCCTTTTTATATATTTTTACTTTGGCAAGCTCTATGTGTTGGAGAGATCCGGATATATATATCCACTCGGATGTAAGTTTTCATATAGTATTATTGTTGACATTACCCTTGAGGTAAAAGGTTGGAAGGCAAAATTATAAGCCCCTATCTTTCTGTGTCTGATTGAAGCTTTGAACCCATAAGTATCGCGTGAGTATTAGCAATTGTGAAAGACTATATGATAGTTGAGTATGTGGACTTGCTGAAAAGCTCTTTAATTGACTCTTTCCGATGTTATGATAAATTGCAATTGCTCCAATGATTGAGATCATAGTTTGTTAGTTTTCAATGAAGTTTATGATTCATACTCTACCTTTTGAACGAACTGTTACTTTGGCATAAGAAATTATATGGCATTATATGTTGTTGTTCTAAAGATAATCATGATGCCCTCATGTCCGTATTTTATTTTATCGACACCTCTATCTCTAAACATGTGGACATATTTATCGATATCGGCTTTCGCTTGAGGACAAGCGAGGTCTAAGCTTGGAGGAGTTGATACGTCCACTTTGCATCATGCTTTTATATTGATATTTATTGCACTATGGGCCATTATTACACATTATATGACAATACTTATGCCTATTCTCTCTTATTTTACAAGGTTTACATGAAGAGGGAGAATGCCGGCAGCTGGAATTCTGGACTGGAAAGGAGCAAATATTAGAGACCTATTCTGCACAACTCCAAAAGTCCTGAAACTTCACAGAGCATGTTTCTATAATATATAAAACATATTGGGCGCAGAAAGTACTACAGGGGGGCCACCAGCAAGCCACAAGGGTGGAGGGCGCGCCCCCCGACCTTGTGGGCCCCCTGGCAGGCCTCTGGTGCCCATCTTTGGCTATATGGTGTATTTTGACCTGGAAAAAATTAGAAGGAAGCTTTTGGGACGAAGCACCGCTGTCTCGAGGCGGAACCTGGGCAGAACCAATCTAGGGCTCCGACGGAGCTGTTCTGCCGAGCAAACATCCCTCCGGGAGGGGGAAATCCAAACCATCGTCATCACCATCGATCCTCTCATCAAGAGGGGGTCAATCTTCGTCAACATATTCACCAGCACCATCTCCTTTCAAACCCTAGTTCATCTCTTGTATTCGATCTTGGTCCCAAAACCTCAGATTGGTACCTGTAGGTTGCTAGTAGGGTTGATTACTCCTTGTAGTTGATGCTAGTTGGTTTATCTGGTGGAAGATTATATTTTAAGATCCTTAATGATAATTAATACTCCTCTGATCTTGATCATGAATATGCTTTGTGAGTAGTTATGTTTGTTCCTAGGGACATGGGACAAGTCTTGTTATAAGTAATCATCTGAATTTGGTATTCGTTTGATATTTTTTATGAGATGTATGTTGTCTTTCCTCTAGTGGTGTTATGTGAACGTCAACTACATGACACTTCACCATTATTTCGGCCTAGGGGAAGGCATTGGGAAGTAATAAGTAGATGTTGGGTAGCTAGAGTGATAGAAGCTTAAACCCTAGTTTATGCGTTGCTTCATAAGGGGCTGATTTGGATCCATATGTTTCATGCTATGGTCAGCTTTACCTTAATTCTTATTTCATAGTTGCGGATGCTTGCGAGAGGGGTTAATCATAAGTGGGAGGCTTGTCCAAGGAAGTGCAGCACCCAAGCACCGGTCCACCCACATACCAAATTATCAAAGTAATGAACGTGAATCATATGAGCATGATGAAAACTAGCTTGACAATAATTCCCATGTGTCCTCGAGAGCGCTTTGCATTATATAAGAGTTCGTCCAGGCTTGTCCTTTGCTACAAAAAGGATTGGGCCACCTTGCTGCACCTTAGTTACTTTATTTACTTGTTACCCGTTATGAATTATCTTATCACAAAACTATCTCTTACCGATAATTTCAGTGCTTGCAGAGAATACCTTGCTGAAAACTGATGTCTACTACACAACCTTCTTCTTGTAGACGTTGTTGGGCCTCCAAGTGCAGAGGTTTGTAGGACAGTAGCAAATTTCCCTCAAGTGGATGACCTAAGGTTTATGAATCCGTGGGAGGCGTAGGATGAAGATGGTCTCTCTCAAGCAACCCTGCAACCAAATAACAAAGAGTCTCTTGTGTCCCCAACACACCCAATACAATGGTAAATTGTATAGGTGCACTAGTTCGGCGAAGAGATGGTGATACAAGTGCAATATGGATGGTAGATATAGGTTTTTGTAAACTGAAAATATAAAAACAGCAAGGTAACAAGCGGTAAAAGTGAGCGTAAACGGTACTGCAATGCTAGGAAACAAGGCCTAGGGTTCATAGTTTCACTAGTGCAAGTCCTCTCAACAATAATAACATAATCGGATCATATAACTATCCCTCAACATGCAACAAAGAGTCACTCCAAAGTCACTAATAGCGGAGAACAAACGAAGAGATTATGGTAGGGTACGAAACCACCTCAAAGTTATTCTTTCCAATCATTCCATTGGGCTATTCCTATAAGTGTCACAAACAGCCCTAGAGTTCGTACTAGAATAACACCTTAAGACACAAATCAACCAAAACCCTAATGTCACCTAGATACTCCAATGTCACCTCAAGTATCTGTGGGTATGATTATACGATATGCATCACACAATCTCAATTCATCTACTCAAACTAACACATAGAACCTCAAAGAGTGCCCCAAAGTTTCTACCGGAGAATCACGACGAAAACGTGTGCCAACCCCTATGCATAGGTTCATGGGCGGAACCCGCAAGTTGATCACCAAAACATACATCAAGTGAATCACGTGATATCCCGTTGTCACCACAGATACGCACGGCAAGACATACATCAAGTGTTCTCAAATCTTTAAAGACTCAATCCGATAAAATTACTTCAAAGGGAAAAACTCAATCCATTACAAGAGAGAAGAGGGGGAGAAGAAACATAAGATCCAACTATAATAGCAAAGCTCGCGATACATCAAGATCGTGCCAAATCAAGAACACGAGAAAGAGAGATCAAACACATAGCTACTAGTACATACCCTCAGCCCCGAGGGTGAACTACTCCCTCCTCGTCATGGAGAGCGCTGGGATGATGAAGATGGCCACCGGTGAGGGTTCCCCCCTCCGGCAAGGTGCCGGAACAGGGTCCCGATTGGTTTTTGGTGGCTACAGAGTCTTGCGGTGGCGGAACTCCTGATCAATTCTCTGTTCTGGAAGTTTTACGATATGTAGGTATATATGGGTGCAAGGGGTACGTCGGTGGAGCTTCGGGGGCCCCACGAGGCAGGGAGCACGCCCTAAGGGGGTGGGCGCGGCCCCCACCCTCGTGGCCAGCTCCCTTATCTTCTGACGTAGAGTCCAAGTCTATCCGGTGGCTTTCCTTCCAAAAATAACTTCTCTAGTTGATTTCGTTCCGTTTCGACTCCGTCTGATATTCCTTTTCTTCAAAACACTGAAATAGGCATAAAACAACAAATCTGGGCTGGGCCTCCGGTTAATAGGTTAGTCCCAAAAATAATATAAAAGTGGATAATAAAGCCCAATATTGCCCAAAACAGTAGATAATATAGCATGGAGCAATCAAAAATTATAGATACGTTGGAGACGTATCAAGCATCCCCAAGCTTAATTCCTGCTCGTCCTTGAGTAGGTAAATGATAAAAAAGATAATTTTTGATGTGGAATGCTAGTTGGCATAATTTCAATGTAATTCTTCTTGCTTGTGATATGAATATTCAGATCCGAAAGATTCAAGACAAAAGTTCATATTGACATAAAAATAATAATACTCCAAGCATACTAACAAAGCAATCATGTCTTCTCAAAATAACATGGCCAAAGAAAGTTATCCCTACAAAATCATATAGTTTAGTCATGCTCCATTTTCGTCACACAAGAATGCTCTCATCATGCACAACCCCGATGACAAGCCAAGCAATTGTTTCATACTTTAGTAATCTCAAACTTATAAACCTTCACGCAATACATGAGCGTGAGCCATGGATATAGCACTATGGGTGTACTAGAATATGATGATGGGGGGTTATGTGGAGAAGACAAAAAAGGAGAAAGTCTCACATCAACGAGGCTAATCAATAGGCTATGGAGATGCCCATCGACTGATGTTAATGCAAGGAGTAGGGATTGCCATGCAACGGATGCTCTAGAGCTATAAATGTATGAAAGCTCAGCAAAAGAAACTAAGTGGGTGTGCATCCAACTTGCTTGCTCATGAAGACCTAGGGCATTTGAGGAAGCCCATCGTTGGAATATACAAGCCAAGTTCTATAATGAAAGGTTCCCACTAATATATGAAAGTGACAAAATAAGAGACTCTATATCGTGAAGAACATGGTGCTACTTTGAAGCACAAGTGTGGAAAAAAGGATAGTAGCATTGCCACTATTATTATTTTATTATTTTTTTGGTCTTCTTTTTTTGCCTATCTCTTTTTTTTGGGACAATGCTCTATTGAATGAAGATCATCACACTTCTATTTATTTACAACTCAATGATTACAACTCGATACTAGAACAAAGTATGACTCTATATGAATGCCTCCGGCGGTGTACCGGGATATGCAATGAATCAAGAGTGACAAGTATGAAAGAATTATGAACGGTGTCTTTGCCACGAATACTATGTCAACTACATGATCATGCTAAGCAATATGACAATGATGAATGTGTCATGATAAACTGGATGGTGGAAAGTTGCATGGCAATATATCTCGAAATGGCTATGGAAATGCCATAATAGGTAAGCATGGTGGCTGTTTTGAGGAAGATGTAAGGAGGTTTATGTGTGAAAGAGCGTATCATATCACGGGGTTTGGATGCACCGGCGAAGTTTGCACCAACTCTCGATGTGAGAAAGGGCAATGTACGGTACCGAAGAGGCTAGCAATGATGGGAGGGTGAGAGTGCGTATAATCCATGGACTCAACATTAGTCATAAAGAACTCATATACTTATTGCAAAAATCTACAAGCCATCAAAAACCAAAGCACTATGCGCATGCTCCTAGGGGGATAGATTGGTAGGAAAAGACCATCGCTCGTCCCCGACCGCCACTCATAAGGAGAACAATCAAATAACACCTCATGTTTCAAATTTGTTACATAACGTTTACCATACGTGCATGCTACGGGACTTGCAAACTTCAACACAAGCATTTCTCAAATTCACAACTACTCAACTAGCACAACTTTGATATCACTACCTCCATATCTCAAAACAATCATCAATCATCAAGCTTCTCTTAGTATTCAACACACTCATAAGAATTCTTACAAATCTTTTATGCTTAGCATATTAGGATTTTAAGCAAATTACCATGCTATTTAAGACTCTCAAAATAATATAAATGAAGCATGAGAGTTCATCTATTTCTTCAAAATAAAACTACCCCCATGCTCTAAAAGATATAAATGAAGCACTAGAGCAAACAATAAACTACTCCGAAAGATATAAGTGAAGATCAATGAATAGTCGGATAGTTATTCAACTATGTGAAGACTCTCTAACATATAAGAATTTCAGATCTTGGTATTTTATTCAAACAGCAAGCAAATATAAAGAAAATAAAATGACGCTCCAAGCAAAACACATATCATGTGGTGAATAAAAATATAGCTCCAAGTAAAGTTACCGATGAACGAAGACGAAAGAGGGGATGCCTTCCAGGGCATCCCCAAGCTTAGGCGCTTAGTTATCCTTGAATATTACTTTGGGGTGCCTTGGGCATCCCCAAGCTTAGGCTCTTGCCACTCCTTATTCCATAGTCTATCGAATCTTTACCCAAAACTTGAAAACTTCACAACACAAAACTTAATAGAAAACTCGTGAGCTCCGTTAGCGAAAGAAAACAAAACACCACTTCAAGGTACTGTAATGAACTCATTCTCTATTTATATTGGTGTTAAACCTACTGTATTCCAACTTCTCTATGGTTTATAAACTATTTTACTAGCCATAGATTCATCAAAATAAGCAAACAACACACGAAAAACAGAATCTGTCAAAAACAGAACAGTCTATAGTAATCTATAACTAACGCAAACTTATGGAACTCCAAAAATTCTAAAATAAATTGGTGGACCTGAGGAATTTTTCTATAAATCATATTAAAAATCAATCAACTAAATAGCACTCTCCAGTAAAAATTTCTAGCTAATCTCGTGAGCGCTAAAGTTTCTGTTTTTTACAGCATGATCATAAAGACTTCACCCAAGTCTTCCCAAAGGTTCTACTTGGCACAAACACTAACTAAAACACAAAACCACATCTAAACATAATCTAGATGGGTTATTTATTCCTAAACAGAACCAAAAAGCAAGAAACTAAAATAAAATTGGGTTGCCTCCCAACAAGCGCTATCGTTTAACGCCCCTAGCTAGGCATGATGATTTCAATGATGCTCACATAAAAGATAGGAATTCAAACATAAAGAGGGCATCATGAAGAATATGACTAGCACATTTAAGTCTAACCCACTTCCTATGCATAGGTATTTTGTGATCAAACAACTTATGGGAACAAGAATCAACTTGCATAGGAAGGTAAAACAAGCATAACTTCAAAACTTTAAGCACATAGAGGGGAAACTTGATCATTGCAATTCCTACAAGCATATGTTCCTCCCTCATAATAATTTTCAGTAGCATCATGAATGAATTCAACAATATAACCAGCACCTAAAGCATTCTTTTCATGATCTACTAGCATAGAAAATTTACTACTCTCCACATAAGCAAAATTCTTCTCATGAATAATAGTGGGAGCAAACTCAACAAAATAGCTATCATGTGATTGAAAATTAAGATCAAGATGACAAGTTTCATGGTTATCATTATTATTTAAAGCATAGGTGTCATCACAATAATCATCATAGATAGGAGGCATGCTTTCATCATAGTAAATTTGCTCATCAAAGCTTGGGGGATAAAAAATATCATCTTCATCAAACATAGATTCCCCAAGATTGTGGCTTTGCATATCATTAGCATCATGGATATTCAAGGAGTTCATACTAACAACATTGCAATCATGCTCATCATTCACATATTTTTATGCCAAGCATTCTATGTAATTCTTCTTCTAGTACTTGAGCACAATTTTCCTTCCCACCATACTCATGAAAGTTATTAAAAAGGTGAAGCGTATGAGGCAAACTCAATTCCATATTTTTTTGTAGTTTTCTTTTACAAACTAACTAGTGCTAAAACAAGAAACAAAAATATTCGATTGCAAGATCTAAAGATATACCTTCACTTATCTAGCCTCCCCAGCAACGGCGCCAGAAAAGAGCTTGATGTCTATTACACAACCTTCTTCTTGTAGACGTTGTTGGGCCTCCAAGTGCAGAGGTTTGTAGGACAGTAGCAAATTTCCCTCAAGTGGATGACCTAAGGTTTATCAATCCGTGGGAGGCGTAGGATGAAGACGGTCTCTCTCAAGCAACCCTGCAACCAAATAACAAAGAGTCTCTTGTGTCCCCAACACACCCAATACAATGGTAAATTGTATAGGTGCACTAGTTCGGCGAAGAGATGGTGATACAAGTGCAATATGGATGGTAGATATAGGTTTTTGTAAACTGAAAATATAAAAACAACAAGGTAACAAGCGGTAAAAGTGAGCGTAAACGGTATTGCAATGCTAGGAAACAAGGCCTAGGGTACATACTTTCACTAGTGCAAGTCCTCTCAACAATAATAACATAATCGGATCATATAACTATCCCTCAACATGCAACAAAGAGTCACTCCAAAGTCACTAATAGCGGAGAACAAACGAAGAGATTATGGTAGGGTACGAAACCACCTCAAAGTTATTCTTTCCAATCATTCCGTTGGGCTATTCCTATAAGTGTCACAAACAGCCCTAGAGTTCGTACTAGAATAACACCTTAAGACACAAATCAACCAAAACCCTAATGTCACCTAGATACTCCAATGTCACCTCAAGTATCTGTGGGTATGATTATACGATATGCATCACACAATCTCAATTCATCTACTCAAACTAACACATAGAACCTCAAAGAGTGCCCCAAAGTTTCTACCGGAGAATCACGACGAAAACGTGTGCCAACCCCTATGCATAGGTTCATGGGCGGAACCCGCAAGTTGATCACCAAAACATACATCAAGTGAATCACGTGATATCCCATTGTCACCATAGATACGCATGGCAAGACATACATCAAGTGTTCTCAAATCTTTGAAGACTCAATCCGATAAGATTACTTCAAAGGAAAAACTCAATTCATTACAAGAGAGAAGAGGGGGAGAAGAAACAAAAGACCCAACTATAATAGCAAAGCTCGCGATACATCAAGATCGTGCCAAATCAAGAACACGAGAAAGAGAGATCAAACACATAGCTACTGGTACATACCCTTAGCCCCGAGGGTGAACTACTCCCTCCTCGTCATGGAGAGTGTCGGGATGATGAAGATGGCCACCGGTGAGGGTTCCCCCCTCCGGTAGGGTGCCGGAACAGGGTCCCGATTGGTTTTTGGTGGCTACAGAGGCTTGCGGCGGTGGAACTCCCGATCTATTCTCTGTTCTGGAAGTTTTATGATACGTAGGTATATATGGGTGCAAGGGGTACGTAGGTGGATCTTCAGGGGCCCCACGAGGCAGGGGGCGCGCCCTAAGGGGGTGGTCGCGCCCCCCACCCTCGTGGCCAGCTCCCGTATCTTCTGACGTAGAGTCCAAGTCTATCCGGTGGCTTTCCTTCCAAAAATAACTTCTCCAGTTGATTTTGTTCCGTTTTGACTCCGTCTGATATTCCTTTTCTTCAAAACACTAAAATAGGCATAAAACAGCAAATCTGGGCTGGGCCTCCGGTTAATAGGTTAGTCCTAAAAATAATATAAAAGTGGATAATAAAGCCCGATATTGCCCAAAACAGTAGATAATATAGCATGGAGCAATCAAAAATTATAGATACGTTGGAGACGTATCAAAAACCACTTGTCATTTCCTTCTGCGCCTCGTTGGGTTCGACACTCTTACTTATCGAAAGGACTACGATAGATCCCCTATACTTGTGGGTCATCAAGATGCATGTTCACTACAGATAAAAGTGCTAGCAATTCAAACACCCTCCATTGCCGCTGTGACCCCATTATGTAATTCAAATCAAGATGAAAAATCAAGTAGATCACACACAGTTTATTATCACCAACCGTGTGAGATGCAGTACAAAATATCTTGGAGCACCGTCGGTGTTTAGTATGCCTATGGCTTATGTGAGAAGGTGCGTCGGCTACAGCCCACAGCCGGCGAGCACACTAGCTCGCTCCCCAAATATCATTTCACTGTACAATCGTCGTCGGTGAAAGATGGGGACGTGGACCCGCGTCGCGAGGGCAACTTTGGCGGCCCACTCCAGCGAGAGCGCGGCCGCAGCTGCCATGCGCGTGCTAACAAGGTGCATGAGCATGGCCACAATCTGCGACCAGGCGGCCAAGGCAGCCCAAACGGCTACTGTTGCTTCTCAGGTGGCGGCAGCAACATCTGCCTCGAGGATAGCAACTGGCGAGAGCGGCACAATAGCTGTCCGTTCTGCAGCGGCGGCCTTAGCCCTGATGGAGGCCGCCCACGACCATGTCGAGGCCACCCACACCTAGCTCGTGGCGGTCATGCACAAATTGAACGACGCTTATCCGACAATGGTCGGCAACCCACGGCCGAAGAGTTGGCAATCGCCGAGAGCGTTCGAGCAGCCGTCCGTTCCTCCGCCGCATAACTTGCCACGACGGAGCCCGTCCAAGCCCAGATCCCAGCCGCCCATGCCAGCTCATGGCGGCCTATTCCAAAGAGATGGCGGACGTGGATGGCAAAATGCTCGTCGAGTATGGTGTGATTGGTGCCATGGAGCCCCTTTCCTGGGAGACCGTCGGGCGCAAGCTGGACATGGAGGAGGCGGCGGAGATCGACGAGCACCAGCCGTAGTAGTACTCTTTGTTTTGTTTAATTAAGAGTGCCAGTCTTTAATTTGTTAGAGTAATGTTTAGGTCAGCTAGCTCTGTTTAATTTCTTAACTTGCTCGATTAAGAAGTGTGGGTGTTTTGTAGTCTCCTTTTTGTACCCAAATTATGCAATGACCTGGATGACCACTGTAACCATGGAAATTCGAACCAAAATTTTTCATGTTGAAACTAATCACACACAGATTAAGCTCTCTGAATCATTTGTGATGTTCACATATTGTGCACATTTCTGAATAAGGGATCGTGTCTGATGACACTTTGCGCGCCAGTTTTATCGCTGAACCGATTCAAAATTTTCATCTTCCGCGGAAATAACTACCTCCCCGCCCCCTCCCCCTTACCAAAAGCCACACTTCCCCTGTTTCCACCTTCCTTTCCAAGTTCAAACCTTCACTCCTTGCTTGCAGCGCATCCTCCTCGCGGGCGACCCTCCTTCATGGTGCTTGGCCTCGTCTATCCAGGAAGGTAATCCACACCCGACCCCCATCCTCCTCCTCCTTCCACATCCCACATGCCCCGACTGCCGGCACGACACCTTCCACCCAAATCACGGACCCCTCCACCAAATAAGTGTCGCCCTAAGGCATGGCAAACGCAGTATAGGCAGGAGCTCAAGGAGCATTTGGCAGTGGAGAAGCAAATCGCGACCGCACGCGCGAATGAGGTCGCGATGGCTACCATTCGTGCCGACCCCCAGATCTTGGAGGAGCACCTTGCCATTTGCTAGCTATGCCGGTTAAGCATGCTCGGTTTACCCGTTGCGTGTGCTGCTACTACCTTTTCTTAACAAATTCTAGTGAATTGTGCTATCTAATTTTACCATGCAATCTGTTGCTCTAGTGTATATGTTCTATATGTCGTGCAATGTGGTGCTCACTTATTAACTGTTTGGTTAATTAGTTGTCATCTTTAGTTAAATGTTTGGTTCAATTCTGCAAATGTGATGTTCAATCGCATCTTTTGGCTTCAATATTATGAATATGTGTATCACTATGATCGAGATTTAGAAAAAATAGACCACTCATCAAGGGTGCATGACCATAAAAGATATTACTCACATAAATAGAACAACCATTATTCTCTTATTTAAATGAGTAACCGTCTCGCATCAAACAAGATCCAGATATAATGTTCATGCTCAACGCTAGCACCAAATAACAATTATTCAGGTCTAAAACTAATCCCAAAGGTAGATGCAGAGGTAGCGTGCCGACGGTGATCAAATCTACCTTGGCACCCTTTCCGACGCGCACCATCACCTCGTCCTTAGCCAATCTTCGTTTAATCCCTAGCCCCTGTTTCGAGTTGCAAATATGCGCAACAGAACCAGTATCAAATACCCAGGTGCTACTACGAGCATTAGTAAGGGACACATCAATAACATGTATATAAAATATACCTTTCACTTTGCCATCCTTCTTATCCACCAAATACTTGGGGCAGTTCCGCTTCTAGTGACCAGTCCCTTTGCAGTAGAAGCACTAAGTTTCAGGCTTAGGGGCAGACTTAGGCTTCTTCCCGGGAGCAGCAACTTGCTTGCTATTCTTTTTGAAGTTCCCCTTCTTCCCTTTGCCCTTTTTCTTGAAACTAGTGGCCTTGTTAACCATCAACACTTTATGCTCCTTCTCGATTTCTACCTCCGCAGTCTTTAGCATCATGAAGAGCTCGGGAATTGTCTTTTCCATCCCTTGCGTATTATAGTTCATCATGAAGCCTTTATAGCTTGGTGGCAGTGATTGAAGAACTCTGTCAATGACACTATCATCAGGAAGATTAACTCCCAGCTGAGTCAAGTGGTTATGGTACCCAGACATTTTGAGTATGTGTTCACTGACAGAACTATTCTCCTCCATCTTGCAGCTATAGAACTTGTTGGAGACTTCATATCTCTCAACTCGGGCATTCGCTTGAAATATTAACTTCAACTCCGAACATCCCATATGCTCCATGACGTTCAAAACGTTGTTGAAGTCCCGGTTCTAAGCCGTAAAGCATGGCACACTGAACTATCGAGTAGTCATCAGCTTTAGTCTGCCAGACGTTCATAATGTCCGGAGTTGATCCTGCAGCGGGCCTTGCACCTGGCGGTGCTTCTAGGGCGTAATTCTTCTATGCAGCAATGAGGATAATCCTCAAGTTATGGACCCAGTCCGTGTAGTTTCTACCATCATCTTTCAACTTAGCTTTCTCTAGGAACACATTAAAATTCAAGAGAACGGTAGCACGGGCCATTGATCTACAACAACGTAGATATGCAAAAACTATCAGGACTAAGTTCATGATAAATTTAAGTTCAATTAATCATATTACTTAAGAACTCCCACTTAGATAGACATCCCTCTAGTCATCTAAATGATCACGTAATCCATATCAACTAAACCATGTCCGATCATCACATGAGATGGAGTAGTTTTCAATGGTGAACATCTCTATGTTGATCATATCTACTATATGATTCACGTTCGACCTTTCGGTCTCGGTGTTCTAAGGCCATATGTGCATATTCTAGGCTCGTCAAGTTTAACCCGAGTATTCTGCGTGTGCAAAACTGGCTTGCACCCGTTGTATGTGAACGTAGAGCTTATCACACCCGATCATCACGTGGTGTCTCGGCACGAAGAACTATAGCAACGGTGCATACTCAGGGAGAACACTTATACCTTGAAATTTAGTGAGGGAGCATCCTATAATGCTATCGCCGTACTAAGCAAAATAAGATGCATAAAAGATAAACATCACATCATATGCAATCAAAATATGTGACATGATATGGCCATCATCATCTTGTGCCTTTGATCTCCATCTCCAAAGCACCGTCATCATCTCCATCGTTGCCGGCTTGACACCTTGATCTCCATCGTAGCGTCGTTGTCGTCTCACTAACTATTGCTCTATGACTATCGCTACCGCTTAGTGATAAAGTAAAGCAATTACATGGCGATTGCATTTCATACAATAAAGCGACAACCATAAGGCTCCTGCCAGTTGCCGATAACTTATATAAAACATGATCATCTCATACAACAATTTATATCTCATCACATCTTGACCATATCATATCACAACATGCCCTGCAAAAACAAGTTAGACGTCCTCTACTTTGTTGTTGCAAGTTTTACGTGGCTGCTACGGGCTTCTAGCAAGAACCATTCTTACCTACATCAAAACTGCAATGATTTTTCGTCAAGTGTGTTGTTT
Organism: Aegilops umbellulata; assembly: GCA_032464435.1. Lineage (NCBI taxonomy): Eukaryota > Viridiplantae > Streptophyta > Magnoliopsida > Poales > Poaceae > Aegilops > Aegilops umbellulata. Next base: position 147,999,489 of record CP136058.1, on the reverse strand, counting down.
TAACCTTCAACCAGGACCGGCCATAGTCAAATTCGATTCAACTAAAGTTGGAGAAACAGACACCCGCCAGCCACCTGTGTGCAAAAGCACGTCGGTAGAACCGGTATCATGAACGTGGTCATGTAATGTTGGTCCGGGCCGCTTCATCCAACAATACCGCCGAATCAAAATAAGACGTTGGTGGTAAGCAGTATGACTATTATCACCCACAACTCTTTGTGTTCTACTCGTGCATATCATCTACGCGTAGACCTGGCTCGGATGCCACTATTGGGAAATGTAGCATGCAATTTCAAAAAAAATCCTACACTCACGCAAGATCTATCTAGGAGATGCATAGCAACGAGAGGGGGGGAGTGTGTCCACGTACCCTCGTAGACATAAAGCGGAAGTGTTAGGTTAACGTGGTTGATGTAGTCGAACATCTTCACGATCCAACCGATCTAGTACCGAACGTACGGCACCTCTGAGTTCAGCACACGTCCAGCTCGATGACGTCCTGATGTCTACTACACAACCTTCTTCTTGTAGACGTTGTTGGGCCTCCAAGTGGAGAGGTTTGTAGGACAGTAGAAAATTTCCCTCAAGTGGATGACCTAAGGTTTATCAATCCGTGAGAGGCGTAGGTTGAAGATGGTCTCTCTCAAACAACCCTGCAACCAAATAACAAAGAGTCTCTTGTGTCCCCAACACACCCAATACAATGGTAAATTGTATAGGTGCACTAGTTCGGCGAAGAGATGGTGATACAAGTGCAATATGGATGGTAGATATAGGTTTTTGTAATCTGAAAAGATAAAAACAGCAAGTTAACAAGTGGTAAAAGTGAACATAAACGGTATTGCAATGCTAGGAAACAAGGCCTAGGGTTCATACTTTCACTAGTGCAAGTTCTCTCAACAATAATAACATAATTGGATCATATAACTATCCCTCAACATGCAACAACTCCTCTCCACTAATTTGGTGGATTGATCCACTCATCTTGTTCGGCGTCTCAAGATCTCTCTGCTTATATCTTCGGTGATGGATTCTTCTTCGGGATCTACCCTTGATCTGGACTTCTCCAGGGGTAGAGTTTTTGCTGATGAGATCTATAGGGCGTCAGGCCTCACTGTCCATCCCATGGATGGCAGAGGGGCATTTACCCTGGTTGTCTCCTTTAGCAGGCATGAATTTAGGCTTGATGAGGATTCTGTGGCTGCCGCTCTGGAGTCGGCGTTGGGAGGATCGACCATTGATCTCTGGGTCTCATATACTGCTGATAAGGTATTTAGTTTCAATGTTTCATGCAAGGCTGTTGGTTTTCATATTGTGGACACTAGATCATACTCTCGCCCTCAATTCAAATGTTATTTTCATTTGTGGGGAAATGGGGGTCCAAATTGGTTACATGAATTCAAAATTTGGAAGAAAGAGTGTGATGCTGAGTGGATCTTGGTCAGTCCTTCTAAACGTAGGGCAGCCTTGGGCCTTCTTGCAATGCACAATCCCCCATCAAAGTTAGCCATTAAATCCAGGTCTTCTGTTCAGAAAAAAATATCTTTTGCTACGTTTCAAAAATATGATGCATGCAAAGTGTATAGATATCATGCTACGGTTGAATGTATTGAGGCATCTGAGAGTGCTGGCTATGAGATTTCCGAGAGGGAGCGACAGGTCATTGCTCCGCCCCGATCTAATGTTCTTAATTGGACTGTTGCTTCTCCATCGATCGTCTTTGGCACGGTGAGCTCGTCGGAGATCCAACAGCGTATCGCGGCAAGGGGTACTACCTCGGATCTTGTGCCGACAGGTTCAGGCGGGATTTCCGGATCTCAAAATTTGCCTCTTTTGGGCCCTTCGATGGCTGGCCCATCTAGCTCTACTGCCGTGCCGAGCCCATCTCAGGCTGAGGCCTCTTTTGATCAAATGATAAATGATATGGTTGATGAAATTGTTACATGTCAGACTTGTTTTAAGCGTGGGAATTTTTCTTCTTCATGCACGTCAACTTTAAAGTGCTTGGGTTGTTCTCGGGTTGGCCATACTAGGCGCGATTGCGCCCGTTTCGCTAAGAGATTGGGTCTGGTTTGGAAACCCAAGCCCGCTAACGATTCAGTTTCCGAGGCAATAGCTACAGGGAGCGAGAATATCTCTCTATCAGAAATTCTACCTAACTTGGAATCCTCGGTTTTGATGGCACCGTCCACATCGACCAACTCTATTCATCTTGGTCCAAGGACGCCTCCAGGCTCTCCGCAAGCACCACCACCGCCGCCTTCTGAGCCACCCTCACCACCGCCAGCCATGGCCAACTTCCCCATTGACCCAATGTAGTATGTCCCGGCTGGACATCACATCATCGATGCGGGGGATGCAAGATGGCCGCGTACCTTTGTCATGCCGCATGTCCCTATCGTGCGTTGTCACGAAGACTACATGCTTGCTGAAGTCATGCCCGTGCCTGCTGCCAATGAGATTGGTGCTGCTCGAGAGGAGGTTGCTGAATGGCTGGAAGCTCATGGATACCAGGTTCGTTCTGTTCAGCCATGGATCAATGCTGTCGGGCTGTTTCGAGTCAGGGATCCCATAGTGTGTTACTCTCTTCTACAACTCCCTCCACAACACCTTGGCAATGATCGGTTTGTCCGCTTTATGAAACATGATGAGGGGGAGGGCTTTCGTGGAGCTCAGGGCTTTCGTCAGGGTTTGATTATGATGTTGGGCATCCCTCTGGATCTTAGCAATATTGATAATATTAGAGCGACAGTGAATACTTTTGGGAAATTCCATCATTGGAACAGTGAGGATCCATATCTAGTCAGATCCCTTGTGTTTGCTTCCTTTCCTGAGGACGTTCTGGTGCCTCGTGATGTCGTCTTCAATGACTACGCTGCATGGGGTGGGGCAAGAGTGTCTTGGACAGCGCCCATATACATTCTTGGTGCCAACTTTGCAGAGCAGATGCCGCAAGATGAGGATTGGATGCCAATTAATGGAAATCCTCACCCCCTTCCTGGGGTGCCCTTTCCTGATCTTCCCCAGTTTATCTTGCCTAATTACCTTGCTTTAGGTTGGAATGAGGTTCCACCACCTCCTCCAGAGCAACCGACATGGGTGACAACAATTGGGGCAATGCAGTTTGGGGGGAAGATGACCAGATGCAGAATGATGTGCAAGTAGAGCAACAGTCTATGGTTCTTGATAACTCTGAAGATCATTCTCTGTCAGTGGAACAGCATATTCAACCAAACTTTGTGCTTATTGATGATGTGGATCAACCTGTGGAGCCATAAGTGGGACTGGAGCAGCCAGTTGCTGTGGAAAACAATATTGCTCTAGTTTATAATCCTGATGATTGGGCTTTGGTGGTTTATCAGCCTCCTGCACATCATCCTGAAAATCATACTTCTATGGAGGAATCTTCTGAGTTGGAGATGGTCAGGGCTGCTCCTCTTCTACCTGTTTCAGTTGTCACTGCTGCTAAAGTTATGTTTGGACCTGAGTTACCACCTGAGATGATCTTCAGAAGGAATTTTGAGGCCATCTTGCATTCAGATATCTGCTATGAAATCCTAAGCCAATACAGGTGTTGCCTTTGCAGTCTGATCTGCTCTCTAAAAGAAGCTGGGACTTGGCCTTTGAGGTGCCAAGACTGACCTATTATAACACAAATCTGGAGCACAGGCTTGTGGCTAGGGTTCTTTTTCCAGCTCAGCAGACTGAGTTATCTTCTATTGGTGAGGCGGTACAATTTACTGAGCCACCTGAGCAACCTGAAGTTGAGCAGACAAAGGTTAGAAGGCCCAGGAAATCCATGGCCCCCACTCCAGTTGTGGAAACCTCAGTAAGAAGGTGCACTCGAGGATCTTTGCAGAGAGATGGTTTCAAGCCAACTTTTCTGGAGCTTCCAATGCAGGCAAAAAGGAGGAAACCCATGGCCAAGCCCTTCTCAGCTACAGTGTCACAGAACATGCAGGATGAGCAAGTTGAAGATCTTCCACCACCTACTCCCATATCCAAGCTGCAGCAGATTGGCCAGGAGCTGGGCATTGCTGATGATCTGATTACTGTGGAGCAGCTTATGGCTGATCCCTCTACTCCAACAACCAGTATTGCAAATGTTTAGTTGTCAACTGGCTAGTTGGGGGTGGCAGATGTTCTGTTTATCATGGTTCTTGTCTTTTGTTACTGTCTGTAATAATTTAAATGAATCATGATGGACATGTGTGCTTGTTGAGGGTGGTGGCATTAGGTGTCATCAGACTATTCTATATGCCCCTTTTGGTTTAAATGAGTAATTCCTGTAAGAACTGGATTGTTTTATGCTGGAATGTTAGGGGTCTAAATTCTGAAGCTAGGCAAAGAGCTGCCAGACAAAAGTTGGATGAAAGTCAGTGTGTTATTGCCTGTTTCCAAGAGACCAAATGTGATTCTTTTGATTTCAGATCTATTAGATCTTTTTGCCCTAAAAGATTTGATAGCTTTGCTTTTTCCCCTTCTGAGGGTGCTTCTGGGGGCATTTTGATAGTGTGGAATTCCTCTGTCTTCTGGGGCACTATAGTTGAAATTCAACAGTTTGCAGTTGTAATTCAGTTTATCTCCAAGCAAAATAATGAGCACTGGTCTCTTGTTTCTGTGTATGGTCCATGCCAAGGGGAAGCCAGGGACAATTTTGTCAACTGGTTATATAACCTACAAATTCCAATGGGTGATAACTGGCTCTTGGTGGGAGATTTTAACTTCATGAGATCTCTGGAGAATAGAAATTTACCTGGTGGTGATCTGAATGATATTTTCATTTTCAATGAAACAATTGCACATCTTGGGCTGCTTGAGCTTCCTCTTAAGGGGAGATCTTATACATGGTCTAATATGCAGGATAATCCCTTGCTAGAGCAGTTAGATTGGTTTTTTACTTTTGCTGATTGGATCTCTTCATATCCCATGACTGAAGTGTTACCCCTGGCTAGAACTGCATCTCACCATGTGCCATGTGTGGTCACTATTAAGACTTCTATTCCTAAATCTTCTATATTTAGGTTTGAGAACTACTGGGTTGAGCTTGAGGGGTTTATGCAATGTGTACAACATGCTTGGCAGAAGCCATCCCACAAATCTCATATCACCGCTAGAATTGCAGACAAGTTTAAAACCCTGAGAGGGGCCCTTAAGAGAATCCAGATGAGTATCTCTAAGATAAAAGTGCTGATCTCAAAATGCAATGAGGTCATTCTGTGTTTAGATGGCCTTGAAGAGGTTAGATCTTTATATAGACCTGAATTTAACTTCAGGAAGGTGGTGAAACTGCATGTGGAAAAACTTTTACATATCCAGTTTGTATACTGGAAGAAGAGGTGTACAATTGGGTATATTAAACTTGGCGGGGAGAATACCAAATTCTTCCATGCTATGGCCACTGAGAGGCATAGAAGAAATTCCATTGCTTCTCTGACAGATATTGATGGGACTGTGGTCTCTAGTCATGCTGAGATGGAGGGCATCATATGGAATTGTTTCAAAAATAGAATGGGAGTTTCTGCTGGTATAGTTATGGGTTTTGACCTGAATGCTTTGCTCAAGCCAATAGATGGGCTAGATTTCTTAACTGAACCATTTACAAAAGAGGAAATGGATGACACTGTCAAGCATATGCCCATTGATAAGGCCCCTGGCCTAGATGGTTTTAATGGGTTATTTTTCAAGAAATGTTGGCACATTATTTGTCAGGATTTTTATGAGCTGGCTGAAGCTTTCCATAATGGCACTGCAAACTTTGAGAATATAAATGGTTCTTACATTACACTCATCCCCAAAAAATTGGCCCCTGAAGGTGTTGGAGATTATAGGCCAATCTCTTTGACTGGGATGGGCCTCAAATTCCTATCCAAAATGGCTGCTAACAGGTTTCAGAGGATCATTATGGAATGTATACATAAGAATCATTATGGTTTTATTAAAAGCAGGACAATTCATGATTGTATTGGCTGGACGCTTGAATATCTGCACCAATGACATCAGTCAAAGAGACCTATTGTTATTCTTAAATTGGATTTTGAGAAAGCCTTTGACTCCATTGAGCATGAAGCTATTCTGCTAATTCTCAAGCACAAGGGATTACAAAAACTAGTAGAATGCCCGTGCGTTGCTACGGGCTATAGTGCATATAAGTGAATCAAACAAATGATTAAGTTTGTCCTCAAGGTCGAAGCTCATTTCTCCCAGTCTGGGCTCCCCAAATCCAGACCATATGTGGGGAAGAAATGTGGTTGTCTTATTTTCAACACGTGGGCCCAATACAAAAACCCTGCCCCATGACACACCCTTTCCTTTTCCTAATAGAGCCCTCTCCTTTAAAATTGAGTGATGCCCCCCGCTCTCCGCCCTAATCCCCTCCCCTTGTGTATGTGTCGATCCACCACCAAGGCGTGCATCGAGTTCGTGCGGATTCCTAAGTCTGAAAACTTCATAAATGATGTGTAGATGATGTCGTGAATGCAGCTTCAAAACTATTTAGAGCATCATGACCTCAACACTTCTAAGTCTGAAATCATCTCTATAAATGATCTCTGCAGCAATTCATAAACTGCAGTCAGTAGACAAATTAATTAGATTGTGCATGCATGAGACGATGGATTGTGTAGATGATCCCTAAGCTGTGGAACAGTACAACCAGAGAAAATAGCAGTCAAAGGGAGGAATTAGCTAGTTAGATTGTAGATGCATACATGAGTCAGCCGGCGCAAGGGAAGTTGCGCGGAGCGCCTTGACGAACTCGGAGTCTGGGCCCGAGCCGTTACGCCTCGGCGGCAGACAACGGCCAGCACATCCGCTGCCCGCTGGGTCGCTACTCGCTAGTGCCCACCGCGCTGTTGAATCCGCCGCCGATTGTAGCCACTGCATACAGTGTTCGCGCCGCCATGATGGTGCCCGACGAGGACGGCACAGGGCGGCGGAGTCGTGCATATCCAGCGGTGAGATCGAACAGCGAAGCGAGGTGACCGGCAGCGAACGGGCAGGGCCTGCAGCGTCGGCTGCAGATCTCCTGGAACAGAGAATAAGAGAGAGAGGTAGAGACTGAGGAAGGAGAGGTAGGGCGTAGGAAGAGGAGAGGGATACTGGTGTCCATGGCGAGGCCTCCGTTGTCCACCGGCAAACCTCCATGGCTAAGGTAAGGTGCACCTACACCCGTAACACACCAGCATGACCTGACGGTGAACGAGTTCACGTGACGAGCGCGGGGCTGGCAATCACCGTTTCCTGGTCCTCCTCGCTGATGCATAACGGGCACGCATCGCTGCCTGGGTCGCTCACCATGAAGAAGAAGATAAGGTGGAGGAATTGAGCGAGGGAGGAGGAATCGAGCGGCTTGTACGGCAGGGGGGCAAACCATGATAAAAATCAGTACAACCCGTGCGAGGTGGAGAACGAAATGATTTACCTATAGCTCTTGATTCGATTGAGATGATAGGGAAGGAAGGAAAATTGTGATTTAGTCAGACAAAGTTTTGGAAAGTTCTGATTCAGCTGACAAATAGATGGAAATAATGCCTCAGGATGAGGAGGTCACGATTAGGGTATGGCAAGAAGAACTTTTTTGGAAAGCTTTGATTCTGGTGATAATTACCATATTCGAAATTTCCTTAGTTATAGCCTTACCATACATGGATTGATTTATTACTATAATTATCATATTTGAGATTTCTGAGTTTATAGCTTTACCATATGTGGATTAATTGTGATTGATTACCATAAATACGTTGAGTATGGTAAGATTATGTGTTTTTGCACGCATGCTGTGATTTATGTGTGATTTTTATGTTAATGTGATTTCCTACAAACAATTAATGCTCAAAAAAATTATAGTGAATATATACTACTACCACTACCAACTACAACTTGTGACCAATCACATAAAGATATATATATTTAGAAAGATGTGCATTGCTACGACTTCTAAATTGATATATCATACTGTATTTTGTCTCTTTTCACTTCTTTCCTCTCCTCATATCGTTGGCTAGTCTTCTCTGATTATTTGTTGTCAATTCGTTATCAAGGTTATGCAAAAAGAAAGTTCAAAATGTTCATATCAAAGATAAATCTCTATGAAAACTAATTATTCAAGAGCGACGATGCAAATTAAAAGATGAGACAACACCTTGATGAAAAAATGCAGATCCACTTGTATGGCGTCCAAATATGTTACCCAGTGGGTTTCTTGTTCACTGAGCAAAGTTCAGCACTTTCATGGAATTAATTAGTAGAATTATTGTAACACCAAGCATGTACAAGTATCCCAAGATGACCACGAGTGAAATTTCTACTGTAGTGCATACTAAACATACCTGACCTTTTTCTTCTTGAATCCATCAAATTTTCATTTCATTTAGAGCATCATGATGTCGTGAATACAACTTCAAAACTATTTAGAGCATCATGACCTCAACACTTCTAAGTCTGAAATCATCTCTATAAATGATCCGTGGAGCAATTCATAAACTGCAGTCAGTAGACAAATTAATTAGATTGTGCATGCATGAGACGATGGATTGTGTAGATGATCCCTAAGCTGTGGAACAGTACAACCAGAGAAAATAGCAGTCAAAGGGAGGAATTAGCTAGTTAGATTCTAGATGCATACATGAGTCAGCCGGCGCAAGGGAAGTTGCGCGGAGCGCCATGACGAACTCGGAGTCTGGGCCTGAGCCGTTACGCCTCGGCGGCAGACAACGGCCAGCACAGCCGCTGCCCGCTGGGTCGCTACTCGCTAGTGCCCACCGTGCTGTTGAATCCGCCGCCGATTGTAGCCACTGCATACAGTGTTCGCGCCGCCATGATGGTGCCCGACGAGGACGGCACAGGGCGGCGGAGTCGTGCATATCTAGTGGTGAGATCGAACAGCGAGGCGAGGTGACCGGCAGTGAACGGGCAGGGCCTGCGGCGTCGGCTGTAGATCTCCTGGAACAAAGAAAAAGAGAGAGAGAGGTAGAGACTGAGGAAGGAGAGGTAGGGCGCAGGAAGAGGAGAGGGATACTGGTGTCCATGGCGAGGCCTCCATTGTCCACCGGCAAACCTCCATGGCTAAGGTAAGGTGCACCTACACCCGTAACACACCAGCATGACCTGACGATGAACGGGTTCACGTGACGAGCGCGGGGCTGGCAATCACCGTTTCCTGGTCCTTGCTGATGCATAACGGGCACGCATCGCTGCCTGGGTCGCTCACCATGAAGAAGAAGATAGGGTGGAGGAATTGAGCGAGGGAGGAGGAATCGAGCAGCTTGTACGGCAAGGGGCCAAACCATGATAAAAATCAGTACAACCCGTGCGAGGTGGAGAACGAAATGACTTACCTATAGCTCATGATTCGATTGAGATGATAGGGAAGGAAGGAAAATTATGATTTAGTTAGACAAAGTTATGGAAAGTTCTGATTCAGCTGACAAATAGATGGAAATAATGCCTCAGGATGAGGAGGTCACGATTAGGGTATCGCAAGAAGAACTTTTTTGGAAAGTTTTGATTCTGGTGATAATTACCATATTCGAAATTTCCTTAGTTATAGCCTTACCATACATGGATTGATTTATTACTATAATTATCATATTTGAGATTTCTGAGTTTATAGCCTTACCATATGTGGATTAATTGTGATTGATTACCATAAATACGTTGAGTATTGTCGGCCAGACGAGAAAGAGAAAAACTGGTGGGAGGGGGTGGTGGGAGGTGGGACGAAGAAAAACCGGTTGAAAATAAACCGGTTGAAAATAAACCGGTTGAAAGTGGGGCGGGGATTATTCAACCAATTCGTCCATTAGGATTAGAGATGGATTTCTTGGGTCAAGCAACTGCTATCAACTGGAACTTCCTCTGTCCTCTTAAATGGAGTACCTGGTAGACAATTCCTTTGTAAAAAGGGAGTTAGGCAAGGTGACTGTCTTTCACCCTTGCTTTTTGTAATTGCTGCTGACCTCTTGCAATCAGTAGTAAATGATATTTTCAAAAGGGGAATCTTAAAGCTGTCAATCCCATGCCATGACCAAGACTATCCTATAGTTCAGTATGCTGATGATACCCTAATCGTCTTACCAGCAGACAAAGCTCAAATTTTGGCTCACAAGGACATGCTTCATGTGTTCTCCACCTCTACAGGACTAATGGTGAACTACCACAAGTCTTCCATGGTTCCCATTAATGTGGATGAGAACACTACCACCAGTTTGGCTGCTACCTTTGGTTGCCAGGTTGGCAAGATGCCCTTCACATATCTTGGACTTCCTGTTGGTACTACCAGACCAAAAATGGTGGATTTCATGCCCCTTGAGGATTGCATGGAGAGAACAATGTCGGCTAGTTCTTCTTTCCTAAACAAGGGGGAAAGGCTACAGTTCTTAAATTCTGCACTGTCTTCCATGCCCATATTTTATCTTGGTAGCCTCCTTGTTCCTGCAGGTATTTTAAAGCAATTAGGGAGAATACAAAGGCAATGCTTGTGGAGAAAACACAGAGATGAGCCCTCACCATCCTTGGCAGCCTGGGACCTAATTTGTAGGCCCAAAAACAAAGGAGGGTTGGGCATTCTAAATCTGGGTGTGCAGAACATGGCTCTCTTGCTGAAACATTTGCATAAATTCCTAAATAGGTTGGACTTGCCATGGGTTTCACTTATATGGGATACATATTACCACTCTTCTGTACCACAGGGGACTGATAGTTGTGGTTCTTATTGGTGGAAGGATATATGTAAATTGCTGGATCATTTCAGGAGCACAACTTGGGTTCAGATCAACTCTGGGACTTCAGCTTTGTTTTGGTCTGATAAATGGAAGATAGATGAAACAGTGATCACCTTGCAAACCAGATTTCCAAGGCTCTTTTCATATGTCAAAGATCCCTGGATTACTATCTCTAAGGCTTTCCAATCACAGAATCTCACAAAGTTGTTCCACTTACCTCTATCTGCACAGGCTTACTAGGAGTATATGACTGTGCAAAACATGATGGCCAATTGTAATAGGGAAGTGGAAGCAAATGACATCTGGTTCTGGCAGGTATCTAGCCAACCTTTTAAGACCAAGTTGTTCTACTCCTTCTTGCATTCTCAAATGTCTTTCAATCCTCTCCTTTTATGGATTTGGAGATCTTCCTGCACAATGAAAATCAAGGTGTTTGCTTGGATGTTAATCATGGATAGATTGAACACCAAAGATATGGTTGAAAGAAGGCACTGACATCTGGAGGATGGGGTAAACTGTGTTCTCTGTCCTTTGGGGACACGCGAGACCAGAAACCACTTATTCTTTGAATGTAATTTCAGTGTGAGAATATGGAATTACCTTCAAATACCATGGCCACCTGGAGAGGATATGTCCACAATTGTCATGCAAGCTAAGCAAGATTTTGCTAAGCCTTTCTTTACTGAGGTTGTCTTTGTTGCTTGCTGGAATATTTGGATAATGAGAAATGCTAGGGTTTTCAGATGAGAGACAAAGCTTTAATAGATGGAGATGTGCCTTCATCCATGATATTACACTCATACAACATAGAGTCAAGCAAAGATATAAGGAGGAGCTGCTTAGATGGATTTCTTTCTTGCCTCCTTGAGGTTTTTTTATCTAGTCTCTTAGTGTAGTCTTTTTTTCTTCATGTATAGATTACATCTTGTAATCCATGTACTGTCATATGCTTTATTAATAAATTCTTAATGCTGTGGCGGGTTTTCCCTACAGTTACCAGTAAAAAAAAAACAAAGAGTCACTCCAAAGTCACTAATAGCGGAGAACAAACAAAGAGATTATGGTAGGGTACGAAACCACCTCAAAGTTATTCTTTCCAATCAATCCATTGGGCTATTCCTATAAGTGTCACAAACAGCCCTAGAGTTCATACTAGAATAACACCTTAAGACACAAATCAACCAAAACCCTAATGTCACCTAGATACTCCAATGTCACCTCAAGTATCCGTGGGTATGATTATATGATATGCATCACACAATCTCAGATTCATCTATTCAATCCAACACAAAGTACTTCAAAGCGTGCCCCAAAGTTTCTACCGGAGAATCAAGACGAAAACGTGTGCCAACCCCTATGCATAGGTTCATGGGCGGAACCCGCAATTTGATCACCAAGACATACATCAAGTGAATCACGTGATATCCCATTCTCACCACAGATGCGCACGTCAAGACATACATGAAGTGTTCTCAAGTCATTAAAGACTCAATCCGATAAGATTACTTCAAAGGGAAAACTCAATCCATTACAAGAGAGTAGAGGGGGACAAGCAACATAAGATCCAACTATAATAGCAAAGCTCGCGATACATCAAGATCGAATCACCTCAAGAACACGAGAGAGAGAGAGAGAGAGAGAGAGAGAGAGAGAGAGAGAGAGAGATCAAACACATAGCTACTGGTACATACCCTCAGCCCCGAGGGTGAACTACTCCCTCCTCGTCATGGAGAGCGTCGGGATGATGAAGATGGCCACCGGTGAGGGTTCCCCCGTCCGGCAGGGTGCCGGAATAGGGTCCCGATTGGTTTTTGGTGGCTACAGAGGCTTGCGGCGGCGGAACTCCCGATCTATTCTGTTCCCCGGTCGTTTTAGGGTATATGGGTATATATAGGAGGAAGAAATACGTCAGGGGAGCCACGAGGGGCCACGAGGGTGGAGGGTGCGCCCAGGGGGTGGGCGCGCCCCCTGCCTCGTGGTTCCCTCGTTTCTTTCCTGACGTGCACTCCAAGTCTATCGGGTAGCTTTCCTTCCAAAAATAACTTCTACAGAAGGTTTCATTCCGTTTCGACTCCGTTTGATATTCCTTTTCTTCGAAACACTGAAACAAGGGAAAAACAGGAACTGGCACTGGGCTCTGGGTCAATAGGTTAGTCCCAAAAGTAATATAAAAGTGGATAATAAAGCCCAATAATGTCCAAAACAGTAGATAATATAGCATGGAGCAATCAAAAATTATAGATACGTTGGAGACGTATCAAGCATCCCGAAACTTAATTCCTGCTCGTCCTCAAGTAGGTAAATGATAAAAACAGAATTTTTGATGCGGAGTGCTACTTGGTATAATTTCAATATAATTCTTTTCATTGTGGCATGAACGTTCAGATTTGATATGATTCAAGATAAAAGTTTAATATTGACATAAAAACAATAATACTTCAAGCATACTAACTAAGCAATTATGTCTTATCAAAATAACATAGCCAAAGCAAGTTATCCCTACAAAATCATATAGTCTAGCTATGCTCCATCTTCCCCACACAAAATATTCATATCATGGACGACCCCGGTTTGGCCCAAGCAATTGGTTCATACTTTTAACGCGCTTCAGCCTTTTCAACTCTTATGCAATATATGAGCGCAAGCCATGGATATAACACTATGGTGGAATAAGGTGTAATGGTAGGGGTTAAGTGAGAAGACAAAAAGGAGAAAGTCTCACATCAACGAGGCTAATCAATGGGCTATGGAGATACCCATCAATTGATGTTAATGCGAGGAGTAGGGATTGCCATGCAACAGATGCACTAGAGCTATAAGTGTATGAAAGCTCGAAAAGAAACTAAGTGGGTGTGCATCCAACTTGCTTGCTCATGAAGACCTCGGGCATTTGAGGAAGCCCATCATTGGAATATACAAGCCAAGTTCTATAATGAAATTTTCCACTAGTATATGAAAGTGACAAAATGAGAGACTCTCTATCATGAAGATCACGGTGCTACTTAACACAAGTGTGGTAAAAGGATAGTAACATTGTCCTTTCTCTCTTTTTCTCTCATTTTTTTATTTGGGCCTTTTTCTCTTTTTTTACCTTTTTTATGGCCTCTTTTTTTTAGTCCAGAGTCTGATACGTCTCCAACGTATCTATAATTTTTATTGCTCCATGCTATATTATCTACTGTTTTGGGCAATATTGGGCTTTATTATCCACTTTTATATTATTTTTGGGACTAACCTATTAACCGGAGGCCCAGCCCAGATTTGCTGTTTTTTGCCTATTTCAGTGTTTCAAAGATAAGGAATATCAGACGGAGTCTAAACGGAACGAAATCAACTAGAGAAGTTATTTTTGGAACGAAAGCCACCCGATGGACTTGGACCCCACACCAAGGAAGGAACGAGGAAGCCACGAGGGTGGGGGGCGCGCCCCCTGCCTCGTGGGGCCCTCGTGGCTCCCCTGACGTACTCCCTCCACCCATATATACCTACGTACCCTAAAACTTCCAGAACAGAGATTAGATCGGGAGTTCGACCACTGCAAGCCTCTGTAGCCACCAAAAACCAATCGGGACCCTGTTCCGGCACCCTGCCAGAGGGGGGATCCCTCACCGGTGGCCATCTTCATCATCTCGGCGCTCTCCATGACGAGGAGGGAGTAGTTCACCCTCGGGGCTGAGGGTATGTACCCGTAGCTATGTGTTTGATCTCTCTCTCTCTCTCTCTCTCTCTCTCTCTCCCTCTCTCGTGTTCTTGATTTGGCACGATCTTGATGTATCGCGAGCTTTGTTATTATAGTTGGATCTTATGTTTCTTCTCCCCTTCTACTCTCTTGTAATGGATTCAGCTTCCCCTTTGAAGTTATTTTATCGGATTGAGTCTTTAAAGATTTGAGAACACTTGATGTATGTCTTGCGTGGGATAACCGTGGTGACAATGGGATATTCTATTGATTCACTTGATGTATGTTTTGGTGATCAACTTGCGGGTTCCGCCCATGAACCTATGCATAGGGGTTGGCACACGTTTTCGTCGTGATTCTCCGGTACAAACTTTGGGGCACTCTTTGAGGTTCTATGTGTTGGATTGAGTAGATGAATTCAGATTGTGTGATGCTTATCGTATAATCATACCCATGGATACTTGAGGTGACATTGGAGTATCTAGGTGACATTAGGGTTTTGTTTGATTTGTGTCTTAAGGTGTTATTCTAGTACGAACTCTAGGGCTGTTTGTGACACTTATAGGAATAGCCCAACGGAATGATTGGAAAGAATAACTTTGAGGTGGTTTTGTACCCTACCATAATCTCTTCGTTTGTTCTCCGCTATTAGTGACTTTAGAGTGACTCTTTGTTGCATGTTGAGGGATAGTTATATGATCCAATTATGTTATTATTGTTAAGAGAACTTGCACTAGTGAAAGTATGAACCCTAGCCCTTGTTTCCTATCATTGCAATACCGTTTGTGCTCACTTTTACCACTTGTTACCTTGCTGTTTTTATATTTTCAGTTTACAAAAACCTATATCTACCATCCATATTGCACTTGTATCACCATATCTTCGCCGAACTAGTGCACCTATACAATTTACCATTGTATTGGGTGTGTTGGGGACACAAGAGACTCTTTGTTATTTGGTTGCAGGGTTGCTTGAGCGAGACCATATTCATCCTATGCCTCCCACGGATTGATAAACCTTAGGTCATCCACTTGAGGGAAATTTGCTACTGTCCTACAAACCTCTGCACTTGGAGGCCCAACAACGTCTACAAGAAGAAGGTTGCATAGTAGACATCAAGCTCTTTTCTAGCGCCGTTGCCGGGGAGGTTAGTGCTTGAAGGTATATCTTTAGATCTTGCAATCGAATCTTTTTGTTTCTTGTTTTAGCACTATTCTAGTTTATAAAAGAAAACTAAAAAATGGAATTGAGTTTGTCTCATACGCTTCGTCTATTTAATATCTTTCATGAGTATGATGGAAAGGAAAATTGTGCCAAAGTGTTAGAATAAGAATGCATTCAAATGTTTGGTACTAAATCTTTGAATGATGAGCATGATTGCAATGTTCTTAGTATGAAATCTTTGAATATCCATAGTACTAATGATGATTGCACTAGTTATGATGAAAATGCCTCCTATAAACATGTCAATTTTTATGGAGTGCATTGGGTTTGCAAGTATACACCAAATAGGGAGGATAGATATTGCAAGAGGCAAAAGCATTTAGAAACTAAATGGTTGCAAGAAAGGCTAAATGTTAGTGCTGAAAATTTAAGATATCTTAGCCGTACTTGTGAACTTTGCAATGAACATGGTCATTTAAATATCAAATGCAAATTGTTTCATGATCGAATCGTGTCCAAAAATTGTGATGACTTGATTTCCCTTGCGCATTATAATGAACTAAGTTTGCTCTTGGGTTATGAAGAATTGAAACGTCAAACTAAGCATATTCCAGAATATAACCTTGAGAAATTCCTCGATATTAATCTAGAAGAAATTTATATGTATTGTGCGGTGAATTGCATTGAAAATCCTTATATTGCCAATTACATAGAGAAAAGAAAACTGATAGAGGATGAAGAGAATAATAACGAAAAGGAAGAGACTTCCCAATATCCTCCTATTATTTCTTATGATGAATCAGGTAACGAGGAGGATCCTTCTACTCAACCAATCTCATTAATAAGGAGCTCCAAAAACAGGATTGAACCCACACATGATGTGGCGAAGAAGAAGAAAAAAAAAGGAAGAGAGGTAAAAAGGTATCTCTCCCAAATAAAGTTGCTCATATTATTGTTGTGCCTCATGAAAATGAAGATGATACACTTGATGATGATCTTGTTATGCCTATTGCTTGTTGTGATGATTATGATTGGGAAGATAATGATACTTCTTATGATCTTGAAAATCTTTTTGGCACTTGCTTGGAAGAATATAATTTTTGCGATACTATTAGTGCTATCCATACTATTAATGATGAGAGTGATTATGCTTATGATATGAAAAGGCCCAAGCTTGGGGAAGCTATGTTTGATGAGGATGACATATTTGAGAATATATTTGCTGCAATTAATGTTTGTCCCAAGCT
Organism: Aegilops umbellulata; assembly: GCA_032464435.1. NCBI lineage: Eukaryota > Viridiplantae > Streptophyta > Magnoliopsida > Poales > Poaceae > Aegilops > Aegilops umbellulata. Next base: position 147,982,675 of record CP136058.1, on the reverse strand, counting down.
TGGGGATGCTATGTTTAATAATGATGATATTTTTAGCCTCTCAAGTTTTGATATGCAAAGTAGTTATGATGATAGCATGCCTTCTACCTATGATGATTATATTTATGAAAGTGGGTTTGGAAGAGTGTCAACTTTAGGAAGTAATTATCCTACTATTTTGGAGTATGTTGAATCTTACAATATTTATAAAAGTGGATTTGGAGAGGTCATGACTTTATTTAGTGATGTATCCACTATTTCGGAAGAGGTTTCAATCGATTATGATGAGAACAAAGTTGCTACTTATGATGATTATTGTGATGAAAATTATGCTATAAAGAGTAGTGGTGATTATATTTATGAAACTTGTCATGATTATGAGTACCCTTTCTCTGAACATTGCTCTTTTAATGGGGAAACAATTTATAGTATTCAAGTCTCTTATGATACTCCCACTATTCCGAATGAGAAGAATTTTGCTTATGTGGAGAGTAATAAAATTTCTATGCTAGTAGATCATGAAAAGAATGATTTAGGTGCTGGTTATATTGTTTAATTCATTCATGATGCTACTGAAAATTATTATGAGGGAGGAATATATGCTTGTAGGAATTGCAATAATATCAAGTTTCCTCTCTATGTGTTTAAAATCTTGAAGTTATGCTTGTTTTACCTTCCTATGCAAGTTGATTCTTGTTACCATAAGTTGTTTGCTCACAAAATCCCTATGCATAGGAAGTGTGCTAGACTTAAATGTGCTAGTCATATTCTTCATGATGCTCTCTTTATGTTTCAATTCTTATCTTTTATGCGAGCATCATTGAAATCATCATGCCTAGCTAGGGGCATTAAACATTAGCACTTGTTGGGAGGCAACCCAATTCTATTTTAGTTTCTTGCTTTTTGGTTCTTTTTAGTAATAAGTAATACATATAGCTTCTGTTTAGATGTGTTTTTATGTTTTAATTAGTGTTTGTGCCAAGTAGAACCTTTGGGAAGACTTGGGTGAAGTCTTTATGATCATGCTGTAAAAAAACAGAAACTTTAGCGCTCACGAGATTAGCTAGAACTTTTTACTGGAGAGTGCTATTTAGTTAATTCTTTTTTCAGATGATTACTAGACTAATTCCTCAGGTCCAAAGATTTATTTTAGAATTTTTGGAGCTACATAAGTTTGCGTTAGTTACAGATTACTACAGACTGTTCTGTTTTTGACAGATTCTGTTCTTCGTGTGTTGTTTGCTTATTTTGATGAATCTATGGCTAGTAACATAGTTTATAAATCATAGAGAAGTTTGAATAAATTAGGTTTAACACCAATATAAATAAATAATTAGTTCATTACAGTACCTTGAAGTGGTGTTTTGTTTTCTTTCGCTAATGGACCTCACGAGTTTTCTGTTAAGTTTTGTGTTGTGAAGTTTTCAAGTTTTGGGTAAAGATTCGATGGACTATGGAATAAGGAGTGGCAAGAGCCTAAGATTGGGGATGCCCAAGGCACCCCAAGGTAATATTCAAGGACAACCAAGAGCCTAAGCTTGGGATGCCCCGGAAGGCATCCCCTCTTTCGTCTTCGTTCATCGGTAACTTAATTGGAGCTATATTTTTATTCACCACATGATATGTGTTTTGCTTGGAGCATAATTTTATTTTATTTAGCCTTGATTGCTGATTGAATAAAGTATCAAGATCTGAAATTCTTAAATGTTAGGGATTCTTCACATGGTTGCATAATTATTCGACTACTCATTGATCTCCACTTATATCTTTCGGAGTAGTTTGTTGTTTGCTCTAGTGCTTCACTTATATCTTTTTAGAGCATGGTGGTAGTTTTATTTTGAAGAAATAGATGAACTCTCATGCTTCAGTTATATTATTTTGAGAGTCTTTAATATCATGGTAATTTCTTGAATAATCTTAATATTCTAAGCATAAAAGATTTGTAAGAATTCTTATGAGTGTGTTGAATACTAAGAAAAGTTTGATGCTTGATAATTGTTTTGAGATATGAAGATGGTGATATTAGAGTCATGCTAGTTGAGTAGTTGTGAATTTGAGAAATACTTGTTTTAAAGTTTGTGATTCCGGTAGCATGCACGTATGGAGAACCGTTATGTGATAAAGTCGGAGCATGATTTATTTATTGATTGTCTTCCTTATGAGTGGCGGTCGGGGAGGAGCGATGGTCTTTTCCTACCAATCTATCCCCCTAGGAGCATGCGCGTAATACTTTGCTTTGATAACTTATAGATTTTTGCAATAAGTATATGATTTCTTTAAGACTAATTTTGAGTCCATGGATTATACACACTTTTCCCATCCTTCCACCATTGCTAGCCTCTCTAATACCGCGCACTTTTCGCCGGTATCATACACCCACCATATACCTTCCTCAAAACAGCCACCTTACCTACCTATCATGGCATTTCCATAGCCATTCTAAGATATATTGCCATGCAACTTTGCCGGGGTTTTCCTGGCTCCCCGAGCACCTATGGGGACGGAGCCCCTTCTCGGTTCGGCGGGGGGCGGAGGCCACGCAAAGAGCGGATCGAGGCGAGGCACACGAGGGATTTTTACCCAGCTTCGGAGCTCTCCGGAGAGATAATACTCCTACTGCTGCATTGTGGATTGTATTGAGTTCTCGCTCGGGAGCGCCGAGTGCTACAGTACACTCGAGCAGCTAACGAGACCGAGCGCTTCTCTGAGGATCGATCCCCTCCCACGTTGTGCATGGGCCTCCTTTTATATGTCCAAGGGGTCTCCAACAGGTGGCAACGTAGGTAAGGGTAGAAGTGTAAATATGCTGCGGTAGGTACAGCTACCTACACAGTGTATCATACCTAACTCTGACGGTAGGGGACAAAGACATTAAATGCCCGTCTACGTCGCCCAGACGGTGCAGAAAAGGGACCGTCAGGGGCGCTATCGCTCGCCACGATGGCGATCCTGTCAGCGTTGCATGCCACAGTGTACCCCTGGCTGCACAGCCTCCCGCCACGTACGCTGGGAAGGGTCCCGGAGCGACACGTAGGTGGGTGAGCTGGAGCGCGGGTACAGAGTGACTGACTGCCGTGGCAAGTGCCTTGCCGCGGCCGTTGCCTTGTCGCGCCCGGGAACTTGTCGCTCGCCGGGTCCTGCCGGGACGAGTGGCGTGCCGCGGCAGGTTCTTTGAGATGCTCTTGCTGGGCTTCCCGGCAAGCTCCTCTTGCCGGGGTCTTGTACCTTGAATGGCCTTCCCGGCAAGCTCCTCCTGCCGGGGACTTGTCTTCTTGACTTAAATATTTTGTTCTCGAATGGCTTCAAAGGAACCATAGAGAGCCTTGGTGATCACCTGGCGGGCCTTGCCGCGGGGTGCTGCGACTGCCCGTGCACAAGTTCGGGATACTAGAGTACCCCTACTTTAGTACACCGACAGGAGCCCCCGGGCCTGGGCCACACACGATGCCAAGCGCTGTTGGGCCAGGCCCAAAACAGGGCACGGGCACGCACGGCCTGTGTCGTGTTGTACCTTGCTCCGCACCCACCACGCCCTCCCGAACTGCACGCGTCGATTGCGGCGTCGTGGGGGAGGTCGTGGGTGGTTCCTTTACTCAGAAAGGCGAAACGCCCGCCCCCTGGTGGTTCGTATCTTCCTCATAAACGGAGGGAGGCGTGGAGGCGTGGTCTTCGAGGCGTCCACCCCCCCACGATCACGGGGTGGGGAGGGGTCGCCTCATCCGTCGCCTCAACTCTGCCCTCCCGCCACGCGACTTCCATGCGCTTGGAGTGTCGAACAGTGGAGGCGGGAAACCGGGTCGCCACGGGTCGAGGCAGCAGGTCGGGCCCAGTTCCCTGCGCCTTCTGCGTCTCGATTGGCTGAGCGAGGCGGCCGAGCCCCCACCCCGCTCCTTTATAAGGAGCGGGACGGGGGGACGGAAGCCCGCATTCTCTCATCTTCTTCCTTCTTCAGCTTTTGCTCCTCTTTCTTCTATCCGCCATGGAGAAAGGGAACCCTGGTCCTTTGACGGTAGCGACGAGGGTTGCCGCTAGGCAACGCGTTCCTCCTCCCTCCGCACCTGTGGCGGCAGAGCCAGCCGCAAGGGGAAGAGGGAGGGGACGAGGCCGCGGGCAAGGTCGAGGGCGAGGTCGAGGCGGTCGGGGAAGAGGCAGACGAGGCAGCTCGCCGGCCTCGCCTCCGCCAGCAGATCCTCTCCCTGTGGCAGACCATATCGGGGGCGACCCTTGCGAGTTCTTCGTCAGGCTGCGTCGGCCGCCTCGTCGTCGCCTTCATCTCCCGGCTCCATTTGCAAGTGTGATGGAGTTGGATCCGCCCGAGACACTGAGGTTGCATATGAGGGGCTGCGGGATCAGCGGTACGCGAGTCCGCGTCGACTTCCCGGCCCCTGATGTGATGTATCTTGGTCGAGGGTGGAAGACGTTCACCCGCATCCACAGCTTGACGGCGAGCCTCACCCTCCATTTTAAGCTGATGGAGGGCGGTCTCCTCTCCGTCAAGGTCTTCGGGTGCTTCGGGACTCGGGCACGGTGCTGCGTGGAGAGCTCCTCCGATAGCGAAGGCTCCTCCTCGAGCGGGAGTGACGAGGAGGACAGCGACAGCGGCGACGAGGGTAACGGGCGGCGGGATGACGGGTCCGACTAGGTGTCGGGCGCCGCTCCGCGGGGCACCGGCGACCCCATCATCCGCATCGCTGGCTCCTGGAGCTTCTCGGGGAGGCTGTGGAAGAGGAAGAGGGAAGGCGGCAAGGCCGTCAACTCGGAGTACGAGGGCACGACGCCCTCGACAGCGTGCTGACGTCCTGGCGCCTTGTCTTCAAGCTTTGCTTCCGGCGCCGCCATCGCCATGCTGCCGCGACGTCCTGTTGGTGCCTTCTGGCACCCGTAGTTCATCTAGGCGCCCCTTTTGCTCTTTTCGCCTCCTTGACCTGTCTCCTGAAGATAGGGACAAGAGATGGATTACGGGCACCTTATCTCTTTTTAGTTTGTAAGCCCTCGGGCCTTAGTTGCGTTTAAAACTTGTAATCCCATTGCTCATGTTCTTCATCCTCTTATGAACTGTACCTGAGTGGAATGCTTTTTAATGAAAAGGGGATGCTGGCCGGGTCACTTGTCTCGCGGGTGGAACCCACGTCAAGGAGCGAATCCTTTATATCTTTCAAGATAGACACTTTCTTTCCCGGCAGCAGGCCCTGCCTTCTTCCCACGTCGCTCGCCCTTTCTCACACTCTTGGCGAAGGCAGGGAGGAGGCGGGATCAGGCTCCACGCTTCGCCCTTTAGTTTCCGCGACTACGACCTTACCTGACCCTGGGGACGGGCCCTAGGGCCTAGAGTTAAGGGAGCATGGTAACTTTTAGGAAGAAACGAGGTTTCACATACCTCAATCCATAAGATAATGCATGATAAGGGATGAAAAACTTATCTAAGATAGCAGCCCCCGGCACTCTGGTTCGCCGTGGGCTAATCCTTGCACTTGCAGCCCCCGGCGTTACTGGCTTGCCGGGATCTTGCAGCCCCCAGCAACACTGGCTTGCCGGGGTTCAGATGTTGGTCCGTCCTCCTCCTCCTTTTCGTCCTCAAGTGGTCCGGCAAGGATATGGTGAGTCCTGCGAACTAGGAAAACGAAATAATGGCAAAGGGACGCACGCTCGACCTCTAAGTTAGGGGTTAGCCACTACTAAGCACTATCAACCCTAACCAAGGACGATACTCGACTCAGCATGCATGCTAAAACTCAGGGCGCCAGCGCTTTATCTTTGCTCAGGGTCCGCGCCTGGCTTTGTACAAAGGATTACATGCAACAGCGGCAAGACTTGTACAGAATGGTGGTTGCCGAACACGGTCCGACAACCGCGCCTTACGGGTAAAACTTACGAAGATGCTCGATATTCCAGGAGTTGCTCACCAGAAAGCCATCCTCGGTCTCAAGGCGGACAACGCCAGGCCTCGTGACTCGTTTCACCCGGTAAGGGCCTTCCCACTTCGGCGTCAACTTGTTGGAATTCTTGGCGGAATGAACGCGCCGAAGAACAAGGTCGCCTTCCTCGAGACTTCTGGCTTTCACTTTGCGGCTATGGTAGCGGCGCAAAGCTTGCTGGTATCGAGCAGCTCGTACAGCAGCCTGAAGACGGTCTTCCTCAAGGAGCAGCACGTCATCTTGCCGCAGCTGCTCTTGCTCAAGCTCATCATAAGCGAGCACTCGAGGTGACCCGTATACGAGTTCCGTGGGGGTAACTGCCTCTGCTCCATAGACTAGAGCGAAAGGTGTCTGGCCAGTGGCTCGATTTGGCGTCGTCCTAATCGACCAAAGAACCACCGGCAGCTCCTCGATCCAGTTTCTTCCGCACTTGTGCAGCTTGTCGAAAGTCCGGGTCTTGAGTCCACGCAGCACTTCAGCATTTGCCCTCTTTGCTTGACCGTTGCTCCTGGGGTGAGCAACAGAAGCGAAGCAGACCTTGGCGCCAAGGTCTCGGACGTACTGCATGAAGTTGCGACTCATGAATTGTGTACCGTTGTCGGTGATGATCCTGTTAGGGATTCTGAAGCGGCAAACAATCGACCTGAAGAACTTGACTGCTGACTGTGCTGTCACCTTCCTCACTGGTTCCACTTCCGGCCACTTTGTGAACTTGTCGATTGCGACGTACAAGTACTCAAAGCCCCCGACTGCTCGGGGGAAAGGGCCGAGGATGTCGAGCCCCCAGACCGAAAATGGCCTGGATAAAGGGATTGTCTGGAGAGCTTGAGCTGGTTGGTGTATTTGCTTGGAATCGAACTGGCACGCTTCACACTTGGTTACTTGTGCAGTTGCATCCTGGAGGGCTGTCGGCCAAAAGAAACCTTGCCGGAACGCTTTGCCGGAAAGTGCTCTGGCGCCAATGTGATGACCACATATGCCTCCATGCACCTCTGCCAACAGCTTTTGTCCATCTTCCCGGGAAATACACTTCAATTTCACTCCGTTGAGCCTTCTTCTGTACAGTGCGCTGTCAACGAACTGGTACATACTAGACTGCCGGGCTACTCTTTCCGCTTCTTCTGGCTCTTCGGGAAGTTCTCCTGACTGGAGGAAACGAACGATCTGCTGTGCCCATGCTGGAGCCTGCGGCTCGACAACAAGGACTAAAGGCATAACTGCTGCTGCGGGAACATCCGCTTCTACGGCGAGAACCCGCGGTTCAGCCGAAGCTTGATGATCCCCGGCAAGTTTGCCGGAGCGAAACTTGTCGGGAGCGTCTGCTTCAACGAAACAAACCTTGGGGCTTGTCAGAGCAGACTGCTCCTTAGCACTCTTGGTGTTGATCTTGGGGGCCCTCTTGGCGGCGGCTTCGGGAAGCTCAACCGGAAGATAGTCACCAGAAATCAACTTTCTCTTCCTGCTCTGTCCAGTTGGTGGCGTCACGGATGGCTGAGTCAGCTTGAGCACAAAGATCCCTGGTTCCACAGGTAACTTAAATGCCGCGCACTTTGACAGGCCATCAGCAATGTCGTTCTGAGCTCTAGGAACATGTTCCATCTGTAGGCCGATAAAGCGCTCTTCCAGATTCCTCACTTCATCAACGTAAGCTTCCATCAACGGACTCTGATAATCCTTGTTTACTTGGCGGACGACAAGCTGCGAGTCACCCCTGACAATGAGCTGCTTGATCCCAAGGTCTGCCGCGATCCTGAGACCGGCGAGCAATCCTTCATACTCTGCAGTATTGTTTGTTGCTTGCTCCTTGGGAAAGTGCATCTGGACCACGTACTTGGGGTGCTCTCCGGTGGGTGCGACAAGCAGCACGCCAGCACCGACACCTTGTAGCGAGAACGCGCCATCAAAGTACATCAACCACTCTTTGTTTGCTTCCTTGACGGGGATGCTCGTCTCTGGGGTTTCTTCGTCAGGTGTTGGCGTCCATTCTGCTATGAATTCTGCCAATGCTCTGCTTTGAATAGTTGAAGTGCTCTCAAACTTGAGGCCAAAGCTCGACAGTTCCAATGCCCACTCAACAATCCTGCCTGTTGCTTCTGGATTCTACAGTATACTCTTCAGCGGAAAGCGAGTGACAACTGTGATCTCATGTGCTTGGAAGTAATGGCGCAGCTTTCTCGAGGCCATAAGAAGGCCGAAAAGCAACTTCTGCACACCAGAGTACCTCGACCTAGCCCCCTGCAGAAGGGAACTTACAAAGTAGACTGGGCGCTGCACCATTTTCCTCTGTATCCCTTCGCACATCTGCGCAAATCCATCTTCGTCGGGACCAGAGCTCGTCGGGGAAGCCCCTTGCTTGTCGCTGGATGCGCTTGCCGCGGTTGCTGGCTCATCATCTGCCTCCCTCTCCGCTACTAACGCAGCACTAACCACTTGATTGGTTGCCGCCAGATATAGCAGCAACTTCTCTTGTGGTTTAGGTGCGACAAGTATTGGAGTGGAGGACAGGTATCTCTTCAAGTCCTGCAGCGCAGCCTCCGCTTCCGGAGTCCATTTCATTGGACCTGCCTTTTTCAATATTTTGAAAAACGGCAGGGCGCGCTCAGCAGACTTAGAGATGAACCTGCTGAGAGCCGCCACGCAGCCGGCAAGTTTTCGTACATCCTTGACGCGCTTCGGTGCTTCGATCTGCTCAATGGCCTTGATCTTGTCGGGATTGGCTTCAATCCCCCGCTGGGACACAAAGAACCCGAGAAGCTTGCCGGAAGGGACTCGAAACACGCACTTCTCAGGGTTGAGCTTGAGGCTGATCTTACGCAGATTTGCAAAAGTTTCTTCTAGATCTTGAATCAGAGTTGACTTGTCCCTGCTTTTGACCACTATATCATCCATGTAGGCTTCCACATTTCTGTGTATTTGCGGCTCAAAAGCAGTATGGACGACCCTTGTAAATGTTGAACCAGCATTCTTCAAACCGAAAGGCATCCGTACAAAACAGTACGTGCCACATGGAGTGATGAACGCGGTTTTCTCCTCATCCTCTTCTGCCATGAAGATCTGATGGTATCCTGAGTATGCGTCAAGAAACGAAAGCAAGTCGCATCCGGTTGTGGAGTCGACAATCTGGTCAATGCGCGGCAAGGGAAATGGGTCTTTGGGACAAGCTTTGTTGACATCGGTGAAATCGATGCAAAGTCTCCATTTCCCGTTCGCCTTGCGCACGACTACAGGATTGGCCAACCATGTAGGATGGAGCACTCCTCTAATGAGGCCTGCTGCTTCCAACTTCTTGATCTCTTCGGCGATGAACTCTTGGCGCTCCACCGCTTGTTTCCTGACTCCCTGCTTGACGGGTCGCACGTGAGGACAGACGGCGAGGTGGTGCTCGATTACTTTCCTGGGAACGCCGGGGATGTCAGACGGTTGCCATGCAAACACGTCGACATTCGCCCGCAGGAAAGCAACGAGCGTGCTTTCCTATTTAGGGTCGAGAGTGGCACTGATGGTGAAGGTACCACCAGTGCCGTCCTCCTTGGCGGACACCTTCTTGGTTGCTGGCGGAGCTGCCATTGTCTTCTTACACTTGCCGGTGGACCTCGATGGTGCGTCCTCGACGGTAGCGCAGCACTCCGAAGAGGTGCGCTTGCCGGAGTGGGCATCAGAGCTCTTGCCGGACTTGGTCTTCTTCTTCCCCTCGGGAGCTTCAGCGGCAAGTGTCTCGCGATCTGCGGCGGCTGCTGCTTCCCGGTAGATCTTGTCGGCACAGATGAGAGCGTCTTTCTTGTCGCCATGTACAGAGATGACACTTATCGGGCCTGGCATCTTTGGCATGTTGTACGCGTAGTGAGAGGCCGCCATGAACTTGGCGAGCGCTGGATGGCCGAGAATTCCATTGTAAGGCAATGGAAAATCGGCGACGTCGACAGTGATCCTCTCAGTCCTGAAGTTCAACTCACTGCCAAATGTCACCGGCAGCGTGATCTTCCCCTTCGGCTTGCTCCTTCCCGGGTTGATTCCTTGAAACGTGCCAGTCTCTTCGAGCTTGCTGTCAGGGACTTGGAGTCTCCGAAGTACAGCGGAGGAGATCAGGTTCAAGCCGGCCCCGCCGTCAACTAGCATCTTAGTGACCTTGAGGTTGCGGATAGTTGGTGAGACCAACATCGGCAAACACCCGACAGCGGTTGTGCGATTGGGGTGGTCCTCAATATCAAAGATGATAGGTGTGCTGGACCATTTCAGAAGCTTGCGTGACTCGACGGGTGGTTCTGCTGCATTAACTTCCCGCACCCATTGCTTGAGTTGGTGGTGTGAAGTATGCAGAGAAGCACCGCCGTCAACGCACAAAACTTCTGTGGCTTTCTGGAACTCTTGCTCGCTGATCTCGGCGTCATCCATGTCTTCGTCGTCGTCGTCATCTTCATCCTTGTCACGGCCGCGGGGAGGTCTTTCGCCTTGCCGCTGCTTGGCGTTGCCGCGGCGTACCCCCCGGCTAGTGCGCTTCGTACCAGATCCTCCAGCACCTCCTTGGGCCTTCTCCTTGTCGCGTCGCTCGTACTCGGCCTTTTGCTGCTCTGGAGGTCATGGCCTTGGGTGCAGTGAATCTTGCAGTACTGCTTGTTGGTGCCATCCTGCTTGTCGGCGGCCGCCACAGCCTGGCCGTTGGCGCATGCGGCAACCTCCTTGCCGGAGCCATCAGTCTTGGTTGTCTTGGCGCCACCTTCGTTGCCGGATTGCTCGACAACTAGCACGTCTTTGCCTTTCCTCTTTCTGTTGTTCCGCCGTCTGTTTTTGCTGGCTGGGGCGGCATCGTCGCTGTCAGATCCTGCGGTCCCTACGTTCTCTCCGGGGAGTTTCCTCCCTTCCTCAGCATGTGCACATATGTCGGCCAGGGCATACAGCTCGCTGACGTCTCTGATCTTGCACATCGCCATCTCCTCCCGCATCCTGCGGTTGCGCACGTTCTGATGGAACGCACTGATGACCGCGGCAGGGTGGACGTCTGGGATGTTGCGTTGCACTTGGCTGAATCTCTGGGTGTACTTACGCAGAGGCTCCCCTTCCTTCTGGGCAAGCAGGTGAAGATCACTCTCCTAGCCATGGGGTTTGTGGCCGCCTGTAAAGGCGCCGACAAACTGATGGCATAGGTCCGCCCAGGAAGATATGGAGTTTTCCGGCAAGTGCATGAGCCAGGACCTGATGTTGGGCCTGAGCACCAGAGGGAAGTAATTGGCGAGGATCTTGTCGTCCCGCCCCCCGGCAGCCTGCACCGCAATGGTGTAGATGCTGAGGGCCGTTTGCTGCGGCGGCGGTGGATTCGACGCGGACGGCGGATCCGCCTCCGAAGCCTTCTTCTTCGGCGGCATGTCGATGAAGTCGATGAAGATTCAGCTCGTGTGAACGCCGGATCAGGTTCACACAACCTCGACGCCCCCTACCTGGCGCGCCAAAGATGCCAGGGTTTTCCTGGCTCCCCGAGCACCTATGGGGACGGAGCCCCTTCTCGGTTCGGCGGGGGGCGGAGGCCACGCAAAGAGCGGATCGAGGCGAGGCACACGAGGGATTTTTACCCAGCTTCGGAGCTCTCCGGAGAGATAATATTCCTACTGCTACTTTGTGGATTGTATTGAGTTCTTGCTCGGGAGCGCCGAGTGCTACAGTACACTCGAGCAGCTAACGAGACCGAGCGCTTCTCTGAGGATCGATCCCCTCCCACGTTGTGCATGGGCCTCCTTTTATATGTCCAAGGGGTCTCCAACACGTGGCAACGTAGGTAAGGGTAAAAGTGTAAATATGCTGCGGTAGGTACAGCTACCTACACAGTGTATCATACCTAACTCTGACGGTAGGGGACAAAGGCATTAAATGCCCGTCTACGTCGCCCAGACGATGCAGAAAAGGGACCGTCAGGGGCGCTATCGCTCGCCACGATGGCGATCCTTTCAGCGCTGCATGCCACAGTGTACCCTTGGCTGCACAGCCTCCCGCCACGTATGCTGGGAAGGGTCCCGGAGCGACACGTAGGTGGGTGAGCTGGAGCGCGGGTACAGAGTGACTGCCTGCCGTGGCAAGTGCCTTGCCGCGGCCGTTGCCTTGTCGCGCCCGGGAACTTGTCGCTCGCCGGGTCCTGCCGGGACGCGTGGCGTGCCGCGGCAGGTTCTTTGAGATGCTCTTGTTGGGCTTCCCGGCAAGCTCCTCTTGCCGGGGTCTCGTACCTTGAATGGCCTTCCCGACAAGCTCCTCTTGCCGGGGACTTGTCTTCTTGACTTAAATATTTTGTTCTCGAATGGCTTCAAAGGAACCATAGAGAGCCTTGGTGATCACCTGGCGGGCCTTGCCGCGGGGTGCTGCGACTGCCCGTGCACAAGTTCGGGATACTAGAGTACCCCTACTTTAGTACACCGACAAACTTTCCACCGTCCGTTTATTATGACACGCTCCATCATTGTCATATTGCTAGCATGATCATGTAGTTGACATCGTATTTGTGGCAAAGCCACCATTCGTAATTCTTTCATACATGTTACTCTTGATTCATTGCATATCCCGGTACACCGCCGGAGGCATTCACATAGAGTCATATTTTGTTCTAAGTATTGAGTTGTAATTGTTGAGTTGTAAGAAAATAAAAGTGTGATGATCGTCATTTTTAGAGCATTGTCCCAAGTGAGGAAAGGATGATGGAGACTATGATTCCCCCACAAGTCGGGATGAGAATCTGGACCAAAAATAAAAAAAATAAAAAAAGAGGCCATAAAAAAAGAGAAAAGGCCCAAATAAAAAAATAAAAAAATGAGAGAAAAAGAGAGAAGGGACAATGTTACTATCCTTTTACCACACTTGTGCTCCAAAGTAGCACCATGATCTTCATGATAGAGAGTCTCTCATTTTGTCACATTCATATACTAGTGGGAATTTTTCATTATAGAACTTGGCTTGTATATTCCAATGATGGGCTTCCTCAAAATGCCCTAGGTCTTCGTGAGCAAGCGAGTTGGATGCACACCCACTTAGTTTCTTTTGTTGAGCTTTCATATACTTATAGCTCTAGTGCATCTGTTGCATGGCAATCCCTACTCACTCACATTGATATCTATTGATGGGCATCTCCATAGCCCGTTGATACGCCTAGTTGATGTGACACTATCTTCTCCCTTTTTGTCTTCTCCACAACCACCATTCTATTCTACATATAGTGCTATATCCATGGCTCACGCTCATGTATTGCGTGAAGATTGAAAAAGTTTTGAAAATGTTAAAGTATGAAACAATTGCTTGGCTTGTCATCAGGGTTGTGCATGATTTAAATACTTTGTGTGGTGAAGATACAACATAGCTAGACTATATGATTTTGTAGGGATAACTTTCTTTGGCCATGTTATTTTGAAAAGACATAATTGCTTTGTTAGTATGCTTGAAGCATTATTATTTTTATGTCAATATGAACTTTTGTCTTGAATCTTTCAGATCTAAATATTCATGCCACAATTAAGAAGAATTACATTGAAATTATGCCAAGTAGCACTCCACATCAAAAATTATTTTTTTATCATTTACCTACTCGAGGACGAGCAGGAATTAAGCTTGGGGATGCTTGATACGTCTCCAACGTATCTATAATTTTTGATTGCTCCATGCTATATTATCTACTGTTTTGGGCAATATTGGGCTTTATTATCCACTTTTATATTATTTTTGGGACTAACCTATTAACCGGAGGCCCAGCCCAGATTTGTTGTTTTTTTTGCCTATTTTAGTGTTTCGAAGAAAAGGAATATCAAATGGAGTCGAAACGGAACGAAATCAACTAGAGAAGTTATTTTTGGAACGAAAGCCACCCGATGGACTTGGACCCCACGTCAAGGAAGGAACGAGGAAGCCACGAGGGTGGGGGCGTGCCCACCCCCCTAGGGCGCGCCCCTTGCCTCATGGGGCCCTCGTGGCTCCCCTGACGTACTCCCTGCACCCATATATACCTACGTACCCTAAAACTTCCAGAACAGAGATTAGATCTGGAGTTCCGCCGCCGCAAGCCTCTGTAGCCACCAAAAATCAATCGGGACCCTGTTCCGGCACCCTGCCGGAGGGGCGATCCCTCACCGGTGGCCATCTTCATCATCTCGGCGCTCTCCATTACGAGGAGGGAGTAGTTCACCCTCGGGGCTGAGGGTATGTACCAGTAGCTATATGTTTGATCTCTCTCTCTCTCTCGTGTTCTTGATTTGGCACGATCTTGATGTATCGCGAGATTTGTTATTATAGTTGGATCTTATGTTTCTTCTCCCCCTCTACTCTCTTGTAATGGATTGAGTTTCCCCTTTGAAGTTATTTCATCGGATTGAGTCTTTAAAGATTTGAGAACACTTGATGTATGTCTTGCGTGGGATAACCGTGGTGACAATGGGTTATTCTATTGATTCACTTGATGTATGTTTTGGTGATCAACTTGCGGGTTCCGCCCATGAACCTATGCATAGGGGTTGGCACACGTTTTCGTCGTGATTCTCCGCTAGAAACATTGGGGCACTCTTTGAGGTTCTATGTGTTGGATTGAGTAGATGAATTGAGATTGTGTGATGCATATCGTATAATCATACCCACGGATACTTGAGGTGACATTGGAGTATCTAGGTGACATTAGGGTTTTGGTTGATTTGTGTCTTAAGGTGTTATTCTAGTAGGAACTCTAGGGCTGTTTGTGACACTTATAGGAATAGCCCAACGGATTGATTGGAAAGAATAACTTTGAGGTGGTTTCGTAACCTACCATAATCTCTTCGTTTGTTCTCCGCTATTAGTGACTTTGGAGTGACTCTTTGTTGCATGTTGAGGGATAGATATATGATCCAATTATGTTATTATTGTTGAGAGAACTTGCACTAGTGAAAGTATGAACCCTAGGCCTTGTTTCCTATCATTGCAATACCGTTTGTGCTCACTTTTACCACTTGTTACCTTGCTGTTTTTATATTTTCAGTTTACAAAAACCTATATCTACCATCCATATTGCACTTGTATCACCATCTCTTCGCCGAACTAGTGCACCTATACAATTTACCATTGTATTGGGTGTGTTGGGGACACAAGAGACTCTTTGTTATTTGGTTGCAGGGTTGCTTGAGAGAGACCATCTTCATCCTACGCCTCCCACGAATTGATAAACCTTAGGTCATCCACTTGAGGGAAATTTGCTACTGTCCTACAAACCTCTGCACTTGGAGACCCAACAACGTCTACAAGAAGAAGGTTGCGTAGTAGACATCAGAGTCTCATCCCGACTTGTGGGGGAATCATAGTCTCCATCATCCTTTCCTTACTTGGGACAATTCTCTAATAATGATGATCATCACACTTTTATTTACTTACAAGTCATGAATTATAACTCAATACTTAGAACAAAATATGACTCTATATGAATGCCTCCGACGGTGTACCGGGATATGCGATGAATCAAGAGTGACATGTATGAAAGAATTATGAACGGTGGCTTTGCCACAAATACAATGTCAACTACATGATCATGCAAAGCAATATGACAATGATGGAGCATGTCATGATAAATGAAACGGTGGAAAGCTGCATGGAAATATATCTCGGAATGGCTATGGAAATGCCATGATAGGTACATATGGTGGCTGTTTTGAGGAAGATATAAGGAGGTTTATGTGTGATAGAGCGTATCATATCACGGGGTTTGGATGCACCGGCGAAGTTTGCACCAACTCTCAAGGTGAGAAAGGGCAATGCACGGTACCGAAGAGGCTAGAAAATTGCGGAAAGGTAAGTGTGCGTATAATCCATGGACTCACATTAGTCATAAAGAACTGATATACTTATTGCAAAAATTTATTAGCCCTCGAAGCAAAGTACTACTACGCATGCTCCTAGGGGAAGGGTTGGTAGGAGTTAACCATCGTGCGATACCGACCGCCACACAAAGGAAGACAATCAACAAATACTTCATGCTCCGACTTTGTTACATAACGGTTCACCATACATGCATGCTACGGGAATCACAAACTCCAACACATGTATTTTTCAATTCCACAATTACTCAACTACACAACTATGATATTACCACCTTTATATCTCAAAACAATTATCAAGCATCAAATTTTCTCATGATATTAATTAAAGCAAATTGCCATGCTATTTTAAGAATCTCAAAATAATCTAAGTGAAGCATGAGAGACCAAAAGTTTCTATAAAACAAATCCACCACCGTGCTCTAAAGATTTAAGTGAAGCACTAGAGCAAAACTATATAGCTCAAAAGATATAAGTGAAGCACATAGAGTATTCTAATAATTATGGCTATGTGTAGACTCTCTCTGTCTCATTCAATAATTTCATATCTTGATACTTTATTCAAACAGCAAGCAAAACAAAATAAAATTACATGATGCTCCAAGCAAAACACATATCATGTGGTGAATAAAAATATAGCTCCAAGTAAAGTTACCGATGAACGAAGACGAAAGAGGGGATGCCTTCCGGGGCATCCCCAAGATTAGGCTCTTGGTTGTCCTTGAATATTACCTTGGGGTGCCTTGTGCATCCCCAAGCTTAGGCTCTTGCCACTCCTTATTCCATAATCCATCGAATCTTTACCCAAAACTTGAAAACTTCACAACACAAAACTCAACAGAAAACTCGTAAGCTCCGTTAGCGAAAGAAAACAAAACACCACTTCAAGGTACTGTAATGAACTCATTATTTATTTATATTGGTATTAAACCTACTTTATTCCAACTTCTCTATGGTTTATAAACTATTTTACTAGCCATAGATTCATCAAAATAAGCAAGTAACACAATGAAAACAGAATCTGTCAAAAACAGAACAGTCTGTAGTAATCTGTATCAAACGTATACTTATAGAACTCCAAAAATTCTAAAATAAATTTGTGGACCTGAGGAATTTGTCTAGTAATCATCTGCAAAAATAATCAACTAATTATCACTCTCCAGTAAAATGTTTTAGCTAATCTCGTGAGCGCTAAAGTTTCTGTTTTTTACAGCATGATCATAAAGACTTCACCCAAGTATTCCCAAAGGTTCTACTTGGCACAAACACTAATTAAAACACAAGACCAAATATAAAAAGAAGCTAGATGGATTATTTATTCCTAAACAGAACCAAAAAGCAAGAAACTAAAATAACATTGGGTTGCCTCCCAACAAGCGCTATCGTTTAACGCCCCTAGCTAGGCATGATGATTTCAATGATGCTCGCATAAAAGATAAGAACTGAAACATAAAGAGAGCATCAAGAAGAATATGAATAGCACATTTAAGTCTAACACACTTCCTATGCATAGGGATTTTGTGGGCAAACAACTCATGGGAACAATAATCAACTAGCATAGGAATGCAAAACAAGCATAACTTTAAAACTTTAAGCACATTGAGAGGAAACTTGATATTATTGCAATTCCTACAAGCATATATTACTCCCTCATAATAATTTTGAGCAGCATCATGAATGAATTCAACAATATAACCATCACATAAAGCATTCTTTTGATCATCTACTTGCATAGAAATTTTACTACTCTCCACATAAGCAAAATTCTTCTCATTCGGGATAGTGGGAGTATCATAAGAGACTTGAATACTATAAATTTGTCGGGGCGGACGGGCGTCCCCCCGCGAGCACCTATGGGGCCGGAGCCCCTTTCATTGTCCGGTGAGGGGGGCGGAGGGAGCACAGAGAGCAGATCGAAGCGGGCACACGGGCGGTTTACCCAGGTTCGGGCCGCGATGGACGCGTAAAACCCTACTCCTGCTTAGTTGTATTGAACTGGGGAGCTCGGGAGCTTGGAGAGCTAGCTGCACCGAGCGTATGGCTGTCTGGATGCCGAATCTCCGAACCCTCGGAACCCCCTCTACGTTGCACACGGGCCTCCTTTTATAGCGCAAAGGGGTCACCGACAGGTGTCAACGTAAGAGAAAGGGGTAAAAGTGTAAAAGGGGTGGTAGCTGTAATAGTGCGGGAACGGTGGTGCTACAGTGCGGCACAGTGTTATCATACCTACTTCTGACGGTAGGGGACAAGGGCATTAAATGCCCGTCACGGTCGCCCGGACAGCACCGAGGCGGACCGTTAGGTGCGCCACCGTTCACCACGATGGCGGCTGCATGCCACCGCATGCCCCAGGCTGCGCGGTGCCTCGCCACGTGCCCTCGGGGGAAGCCCCGGAGCGACGCGTGGGCGGGCGAGCTGGAGTGCAGTCTTGAGGTGGCGATCTTGCCGCGGCAAGTGGCTTGCCGCGGGGGTCGTCTTCCTGTGCCTGATAGCGTGCCAGCTATCAGGCCTTGCCGGGGCGCTTGGCGCGCCACGGCGGGCTTCTCTTGTGGTGCCTGGGTTCGGCCTTCCCGACAAGCTCCTCTTGTCGGGGGCTCGATCTTCTGTCTCGTTATACTTTGTTCTTGGATGGCCTTACATGGGCTCAGTCGTCCCGGCAAGATCCTCTTGCCGGGGTCTTGTCTTCTTGGCCCGGCAAGCTCCTCTTGCCGGGGGCCTTGTCTTCTTGGCCCGGCAAGCTCCTCTTGCCGGGGGCCTTGTCTTGAATGCTTGGTCTTCTCGTGGCGCTTCCGGGGCGGGCCTTGCCGCAGGGTGCTACGACTGCCCGTGCACAAGTCTGGGGTACTAAGGTACCCCTACTTTAGTACACCGACAGGAGCCCCCGGGCCTGGGCCACACACGGTGCCGAGCGTCGTTGGGCCAGGCCCTAACAGTGCACGGGCACGCGTGGCCTTGGTCGCGCTGCTCCTTAACTCCGCATCCGTCGCACCTTCCCCAGGCGGCGCGTGCTGATCGCGGCGTCGTGGGGGCGGGGCGTGCGGGGTGAGCGTGACGTGGGTGGCGTGCGCGGGACTGAACCGCGCAGGCACGCGTCGCGTCGCGCACGATCTCTTTTTTCGGAGAGGCGAAGATGGCGACCGCGTGAACTAGGCCGCCCGCCCCTTTCTTTTATCTCCTTTCCCTGCCGCTGTTAAATATGCCATGGAAACGGCTGGTTAGAGCAGCAGTAAGGCTTGTTGTAATATAACTTTTTATCTTAGGCAATGCATCGCGCTGTTATCTCCTCTACTTGACCGGCGCCTTGTTTGTTTCCGCCCTACGCTTTCGGGGACTTGCCGGCGTAGGCCTCCGCCTTGCCACGGGCGCCGAGTGCGGGACGTCAGTGACCCGCTGGCGGGGCTACCACCGGCAAGAAACCTCGCCGGGGCTGGTTGCCGCTCACTCAGATTGTTGAGCAGGCTCAAGGCAAAGTAAGCGGTGCGACTGCGGTCGCAGCACGCTTAGGGTGCCGGGCGAGCTCGAAACAAAGTGAGGACGCTACTCGGGATGTAGCACACTCAAGTCGTTGAGCGGACTCGAAACGAAATGAGGGCGCAACCAGTCTCGTGCCGGTCCTTCCGCGCTCAGGCCTCTCAACCAAGGCTCGGTCGTTCGAGGGAGATAACTCTTAAAAATTAATGGGGCAATTGCTCGGGCTCCGGCAACTTATCTTTTCTTATCGCTTGCCGCCCGGTAGGGTAAAATCTCCTTGGGCAGCATCCAGCCCATCCTGGGGGTAGGCAAAGGCGCAGGGCCTCACGACCCTCCGGAGCTAGGCGTAGCTATGCTTGGGGATCTGCGCCCCTCTCTGCGCCAAGGATCACATGCTACTGCGGCAAGACTTGGGCAGAGAGGATGGTTGGCGGAACGGGTTCCGGCAACCGCGCTGGCAAGATTCCTCCCACGGTCGGCGTCAACTCGTTCGGCACCCCGGCGGACGAGGCGCGCCGGGGAACGAGGTCGCCTTTCTCGTGACTTCTGGCGCTAACTTCTGCGGCTACGGGAGCGGCGCAGAGTTCGCTGGAGGCGAATCGTTCGCCCAGCGGCCAGAAGGCGGTCCTCCTCAAGGAGCAGCTGCTTCTTGCCCAGTCTCTGCGCGAGTGGATACTCGAGGAGGGCCGCACACGAGCCCGTGGGAAAGAATGCCAAAGCTTGTCGGGAACCCCCGCTTCAACTGGACAGATCCTCGGATCCGCAGGAGCGGACTGTTCCTCAGCAGTCTGCTTGCTGATCTGCTTGCCGGAGCAAGGCTTATCGGGGACACCTGCTTCGACTGGACGGATCCTGGGATCCGCAGGAGCGGGCGGTCCCCCGGCGCAACGCCGGATCTGATCCGCACAACCTCGACGCGCCCCCTACCTGGCGCGCCAAAGATGTCGGGGCGGACGGGCGTCCCCCCGCGAGCACCTATGGGGCCGGAGCCCCTTTCGTTGTCCGGTGAGGGGGGCGGAGGGAGCACAGAGAGCAGATCGAAGCGGGCACACGGGCGGTTTACCCAGGTTCGGGCCGCGATGGACGCGTAAAACCCTACTCCTGCTTAGTTGTATTGAACTGGGGAGCTCGGGAGCTTGGAGAGCTAGCTGCACCGAGCGTATGGCTGTCTGGATGCCGAATCTCCGAACCCTCGGAACCCCCTCTACGTTGCACACGGGCCTCCTTTTATAGCGCAAAGGGGTCACCGACAGGTGTCAACGTAAGAGAAAGGGGTAAAAGTGTAAAAGGGGTGGTAGCTGTAATAGTGCGGGAACGGTGGTGCTACAGTGCGGCACAGTGTTATCATACCTACTTCTGACGGTAGGGGACAAGGGCATTAAATGCCCGTCACGGTCGCCCGGACAGCACCGAGGCGGACCGTTAGGTGCGCCACCGTTCACCACGATGGCGGCTGCATGCCACCGCATGCCCCAGGCTGCGCGGTGCCTCGCCACGTGCCCTCGGGGGAAGCCCCGGAGCGACGCGTGGGCGGGCGAGCTGGAGCGCAGTCTTGAGGTGGCGATCTTGCCGCGGCAAGTGGCTTGCCGCGGGGGTCGTCTTCCTGTGCCTGATAGCGTGCCAGCTATCAGGCCTTGCCGGGGCGCTTGGCGCGCCACGGCGGGCTTCTCTTGTGGTGCCTGGGTTCGGCCTTCCCGACAAGCTCCTCTTGTCGGGGGCTCGATCTTCTGTCTCGTTATACTTTGTTCTTGGATGGCCTTACATGGGCTCAGTCGTCCCGGCAAGCTCCTCTTGCCGGGGTCTTGTCTTCTTGGCCCGGCAAGCTCCTCTTGCCGGGGGCCTTGTCTTCTTGGCCCGGCAAGCTCCTCTTGCCGGGGGCCTTGTCTTGAATGCTTGGTCTTCTCGTGGCGCTTCCGGGGCGGGCCTTGCCGCAGGGTGCTACGACTGCCCGTGCACAAGTCTGGGGTACTAAGGTACCCCTACTTTAGTACACCGACAAAATTGTTTCCACATTAAAAGAGTAATGTTCAGAAAAAGGGTAATCATAATCATGAAAAGTTTTATAAATATAATCATCACTACTTTTTGTAGCATAAGTTTCATCACAATAATCATCATAAGTAGCGACTTTGTTCTCATCATAATCAATTGAAACCTCTTCCAAGATAGTGGATACATCACTAAATAAAGTCATAACCTCTCCAAATACACTTTCATAATTATCATAATAAGATTCAACATCCTCCAAAATAGTGGGATCACTACTTCCTAAAGTTGACACTCTTCCAAACCCACTTTCATCAATATAATCATCATAAGTAGGAGGCATGCTATCATCCTTATAAATTTGCATATCAACACTTGAGAGACTAAAAATATCATCTTCATTAAACGTAGCATCCCCAAGCTTAGGACAAACATTAATTGCAGAAAATATATTATCAAAAACATCATCTTCATCAAACATAGCACCCCCAAGCTTGGGCCTTTTCATATCATAAGCATAATCACTCTCATTATTAATAGTATGGATAGCACCAATAGTATAGCAATTATCATATTCTTCCAAGCAAGTGCCAAAAAAGATTTTCAAGATCATAAGAAGTATCATTATCTTTGCAATCATAAACATCACAACAAGCAATAGACATAACGAGATCATCATCAAGTGCATCATCTTCATTTTCATGAGGCACAACAATAATAGGAGCAACATTATTTGGGGGAGATATCTTTTTACCTCTCTTCCTTTTTACTTTCTTCTTCTTCACCACATCATGTGTGGGTTCAATCCTCTTTTTGGAGCTCCTTATTAATGAGATTGGTTGAATAGAAGGCTCTCCTTGTTACCTGATTCATCATAAGAAATAATAGGAGAATATTGGGAAGTCTCTTCCCTTTCGTTAGCATTCTCTTCATCTTCTATTTGTTTTCTTTTCTTTATGTAATTGGCAATATAAGGATTTTCAATCAATTCACCGCACAATAGATATAAATCTTTTCTAGATCAAAATCAAGAAATCTATCAAGATTAAACTTTGGAATACTCTCAGTTATACGTTTCATTTCCTCATACCCCAAAAGAAGACTAAGTTCTTTATGATGCTCAAGGTAATCAAATTATCACAATTTTTGGATATGATTCGGTCATGAAAAAATTTGCATTGGAGATTTAAATGACCATGTTCATTGCAAAGTTCACAAGGGGCGCGAAAAATATTGAATTTATCAGCACAAACATCAAGACTTTCTTGCAACAATTTAGTTTCTAAATACTTATGCCTCTTGCAATATCTATCTTCCCTATTTCGTGTATACTTGCAAACCCAATGCACTCCACAAAAATTGACATGTTTATAGGAGACATTTTCATCGTAACTAGTGCAATCATCATTAGTACTATGGATATTCAAGGAGTTCAAACTAACAACATTGCAATCATGCTTATCATTCAAAGATTTAGTGCCAAACATTTTATGCATTCTTCTTCTAACACTTTGGCACAATTTTCTTTTCCATCATAACCACGAAAGATATTAAAAAGATGTAGCGACCCGACCCGAATGGATCAAGTCTCTGTGCTTAAGTGTCATCCCTGGATTGGTATGCTGACACACACAGTACTCGAAGGATTTATAACAGAGGTAAATCACATGTATAAAGTAACGTAAATACTATTACGTCAATCCATATATATATAACGGAAGCATCAAGGTTGTGGATTCCTATCAACACCAACGGCAAAGTTGAGTGTAGAAATCTTAACCCTAACGTATCACTTACTCGTCGTAAGAAACCTGCAACATGAGACATTGCAGCCCGAAATGGGTCAATACATTGAATGTACTGGCAAATTCACACCATAGAGAAAATGATGAACAATGGCTATCACTACATGCATATTTGGCTTGTGGAAAAGCTCTATGGTTACAGTTTTGCGTAAAGCCAATTTTCCCCTACTGCAAAGGAATAAATTTTATTTAACTATCATGGTGGTTGTTAAACATTAATTGAGAATGGTTGACATCATTCTCAATCCCAATTAAGCATCATCATTAAAACCCAACAAAATTAATTAAAGTAACATGATGAGATCAACAGGATAATCCAAGAACTAGATACTCAAGATGTCCATAACCGGGGACACGGCTAATCATGATTAGTTTGTACACTCTACAGAGGTTTGCGCACTTTTCCCAACAAGACTCGATCGCCTCCATTTGATTTCTCGCACTACATGATGTTTGAGAAACGGATGACCGAGACATAGTCTTTCAGAAGCGCTAGCACCTTACGTTGGATAGACTGGTACACCTACTTTCCCCTACATCTGCTAGTCTACCCTGTAAGAGTTCGCACGACTTAATCAACTATGCCAGAGCCCATAATGGCTTGTGGCTGCACATGGAAGTTTCTAGTATGAATAATCTCATGATCCCTTTGAGCCTGGGTGGCGGACCGTAGGATGATCACACGGTATATCCCCGGGATCTCCTAGGACAACACTGGTATATCCCCAGGTGTCTGGGCAAGTCCACTGGTCTATCCCTAGGGTGCCCCTAGCAATCCACCCAGATGTGTATTTAAGTTGCCACCTTAAGTAAACCATTAATTAACAATCTCACATCTGTCATGAATACTCTCAAAACCCAATCCACGTCTACGAGCATAGCATGGCAATATAAGCATAACGTAATAGTAACTCCCAAGGGTTTGATAATAAACAGGTAATAGGTACTACCTCAACTACTTCCCAATACCCACATGTTATCAATCCTACTCATGCAATGTTTGAGGGCGAAACTAATGCATAAAAACTGGGTATGAAAAGGGATATGATCAAAGTGTCAACTTGCCTGCAAGGTTGATGAAGATGATTCGCACTCAAAACTCTTGATAGATCTACTCGTCACACTCCGGTCAATCTATCGTAAGCAAGCAATAGTAACCACACATAAGCAATCACTCAAAGATCGAAAAGAACGAGGAAAACAATTCGGAAAACATCAAAACCAAACAAATAACTCTTGCAACATAAAACAATTTCTAACAGTACCAAAATTAGGTGAATTTGGCCTTATCGGAAAGTTTAGGTCAAGAGCTTTGATTTGCAAAAAGAATCAACTCAAACAGATCTACGAAACTCAAGTTACGATCAAACGAAGTTTGAATTCAAATCTAGTCTAATTCAAATTTTAAAATTTTCAAAAACATGTTTAAGATGGATTACTGGAAAGAGGGGATCATAACGAAGACGTGGGCGTTGGTTTCATCGAATTCCGACTAACGAGCAAAAAGTTATGAGCGTTTGAAAAATAGGGCCGATTTGTAAATAAAAATATCCACAAACGAGTCCCTGGCAGAAAACTAAAAGAAAAAGAAAAAGACTAAAAAGCGAACGTTCGTTTATAAGATCTAAACAATGGACGTTCTCTATATAATTAAATCTAAACAAAATCAGTTTTAACGAAAACTAAACTAAAAGAAAAACTGGCGAACCGGGCGGTTTTACTTGGGTTATACCGGTTCGGGCGAGTCAGCGGTGGATCGAACCGGCGTCGGCGGTCAACTCCGGCGGCAACGAGGCGAGGCAGCGTGGCGGTTCCGGCGAGCGCGGCGAGGCAGGGTGGCGCGGGGGCGGTGGCGGCGATGCGCGGGCAAGGGGTGCGGCGGCGCGGGGCGGCGCGCTGTGCAGCAGCAGCGGACGGCGGCGGCGGATCTGCGGGCAAGGGCGGCGCGGCGAAGTCCGGCGAGGCGGCGCGGTGGGGGGAAGAGAGAGAGAGGCGGGGCCGGCCTAGGGTTATAAAGGGGCCGGGGCGGCTCCTTGCTTGGGGAAGGGGCGGTCGGCGCCGTAGGTGCGGCGGACTACGGCGGGAGTCCCGCACGGGCACGCGAGGAGGAAGGCGATGGCGGTGCGCTGGCTGGGCTGGGCCGCGGCCTGGCAGGAGCTGGGCCGGCCCAGTTCGGCGGCGGAAACTTCTTTTTTTTACATTTTCTCAGAAAATAAAAACAGAATAAACAAAATATATTATATAGGCATATAATATATCAAAATTTTCAGAAAAAGATTTTTTACAACGTGGACATTTTTATAGCATTAAATATGCCGGGGTTTTCTGGCTCCTCGAGCACCTATGGGGACGGAGCCCCTTCTCGGTTCGGCGGGGGGCGGAGGTCGCGCGAAGAGCGGATCAAGGCGAAGCACACGAGGGGTTTTTACCCAGCTTCGGAGCTCTCCAGAGAGATAATACTCCTACTGTTGCTTTGTGGATTGTATTGAGTTCTTGCTCGGGAGCGCTGAGTGCTACAGTACACTCAAGCAGCTAACGAGAGCGAGCGTTCTTCTGTTTTCCTCTCAGAGATCGCTCTCCGGGGGCCGATCCCCTCTACGTTGTGCATGGGCCTCCTTTTATATGTTCATGGGGTCTCCAACAGGTGGCAACGTAGGTAAGGGCAAAAATGGAAATATGATGTGGTGGGTACAGCTACCTACACAGTGTATCATACCTAACCCTGATGGCAGGGGACAAAGGCATTAAATGCCTATCTACGTTGCCCTGATGGTGCAAAAAAGGGACCGTCAGGGGCGCCACCGCTCGCCACGATGGCGATCTTGTCAGCACCGCATGCCATAGTGTACCCCTGGCTGCACAGCCTCCCGCCACGTATGCCAGGAAGGGTCCCGGAGTGACACGTAGGTGGGTGAGCTAGAGCGTAGGTATAGGGTGGTTGCCCGCCGCGGCAAGTGCCTTGCCGCGGCCGTTGTCTTGCCGCGTCCGGGAACTTGTCGCTCGCCGAGTCCTGCCAGGACGCGTGGCGCGTCGCGGCAGGTTCTTTGAGATGCTCTGGTTTGCCTTCCCGGCAAGCTCCTCTTGCCGGGGTCTTGTGCCTCGAGCGGCCTTCCCGGCAAGCTCCTCTTGCCGGGGACTTGTCTCCTTGGCTTAAATACTTTGTTCTCGAATGGCTCCAAAGGAACCATAGAGAGCCTTGGCGATCACCTGGCAGGCCTTGCCGCGGGGTGCTGCGACTGCCCGTGCACAAGTTTGGGATACTAGGGTACCCCTACTTTATTACACCGACAGGAGCCCCCGGGCCTGGGCCACACACGGTGCCGAGCGCTGTTGGGCCAGGCCCAAAAAGAGGGCACGGGCACGCACGGCCTGGGTCACGTCGCACCTTGCTCCGTACCCACTGCGTCCTCCCCGAATGGCATGCGTCGATCTCGGCGTCGTGGGAGAGGTTGTGGGTGGTTTCTTTATTCAGAAAGGCGAAACGTCCGCCCCCTCCCTCCTTATAAGCATGGGGAACAGGGGCAGTTCGCCCATCTGCCCGTTGCTATTCCCTCCTCAAGAATCTCCGCCACTCCCCTTCTTCCCAAAGCCGAAGGAGAGCAGCGCCCTGCCCCCAGCGCCACCAGCACCACCAACGTCGCCGTCCTCACTCTCCATTCCCGCCATGGCTCCGAAAGCCGAGAAGGCGAAGTCGGCCGAGGCGCAGCGGCTCGCGGCGCTGCGGAAGGAACGGGCAATCTTCCCTCCGAGGCTTGAGGCGGCGGAGCTGAAGGAGGACTTCTACCTCTTCTGGTCGACGGGGACGCGAGCGCATCCGCGCACGAAGGTACTCCCACCCACTGCTTGGGATAAGTACCCCACTGGGTATCCCTTCTTTGCCTTGTTCTTCTACTGCAGGCTCTACCCGCCCTTTTCAGAATTCTTTTGCGATGTCATGAACACCTACGGGCTCCACCTTCTTGATTTCACCCCCAATGCTGTCCTGACCATGGCAGTTTTCGCACATCTCTGCGAAAACTTTGTCGGGATCCATCCAAACGTAGATCTTTTCCGCCATTTCTTTTCGCCTCGGGTTGAGAAAGGAGAACCTTTATCCGGCGGAATCACCTGGATCTCGAAAGCTGGCAAGAAGGATGCTTATCTGGAGGGAGAGCTCCGTAGAAAGTGGGAGGAGTGGAGGACGGACTGGTGTATGATCGTTGAGGAGAACCGGCAGCCGTTTACTGCTCTGCGCGAAACCCCAGTAGTGTGTGGCAGTGATTGGAGTAGCCTGGCCCCAGAAGATGACAGACTAAGGATCGCCGTCACCCGGATCCTACGCCTCAGGCTTGCCGGGCTTACTGTAGGAGCGGTTGGCGCAGATTTCCTCCGCCGCCGCATCGCCCCCCTGTAGGAGAGGGGGAGACCCGCCTGGGAGTTTCAAAATGCGGCGGATATCATGAGGTTGCGGCCGGGCCTCAACTTCAACTTCACTGTCCTGGAGCTCAACGCGATGCTCCAGGAGCTGTTCAAGCACGACCCACAGCATCCCGAAGTGTTCTGGTTGCCGAGGGGCGTCATCCCACTGTGCAACAACTCCACGCTCGACCGTATCCGTGCAATAATGCCGCTGTGCGACTCGCATGGAATTGATCCAGCCTGGATAGAGCCTGCGGATGATGTCGTGCGGGCGTTCTTTGACAACTTGATAGAAGTGCTGGTCGACGCCGACGAGAAAAAAGGCCTCACCCAGGACACCACCGACGATGAGCTCAAGCGCATCGCCACCAGGATGGAGGAGGCGGCGGCAGCTGCCGCTGCGGGCGAGTTTGGGTTCACCGTGGAGGAGGCAGAGGCAGCAGAGGCGGCAAGCCTTGCCGACCGAGAGGAGCTCGCCGGCGAGAAGAGGTCCACCGAGCACGACGTCGGGCCGAGCGGGCCCGCCGAGGACACGAGCGGCTCGCTGGAGATCGGCTCTTCTTCCTCTTCGTCTTCGGACAGCTTGCCGCAAGCAGAGCCCCTGACTCCACGAGCAGAGCCCCCGGCTCCATAAGCAGAGCCCCCGGCTCCACAAGCAGATCCCCCGGCTCCATCAAGAAGGCGTCTTCGCAAGGCCGGGGACGTAACGGAGCAGCGGGCAAGTCAACCCCTGCCGCGCCGCGCGACACGCTCCACCGCGGCAAGTTCTGTTGTCGCGGAAACACCTCACGCTGCAGCGGCAACTGGGGCGGGGTCCTCTCGGCCTGCCGCTCCAGCTCCCGCCAAGCGGCCAAGGGATCCTACTCCTCCGCCTCCTCGCGCCGGAGGTGGGCCAGGCTTTGACTTCTCCGCGCTCAGCTCCGACGAGGAAGAAGATGAGTAAGATTCTTGTTGTACTTGCATGTCTTCAATACTTGCCGTCTTGTCTTGTATCTCATTTGCTTTACTCTGAACTTATTCCTTTTTAGGATGCTGGCCCAGAGAATGGCAAAGAGAGCCAAGGTCCCGGTGATTGTCATCGAGGATGATCCCACCATGGCAGCAGGGGTGCGCCTGAGACAAACTTGTCGGACCCGATAGCTATTCTTCAGAGCAGCCCCCAGCGTAAGTATATGGTTTACTTCCAGCTATTAGGCGCGCATGGATACAATTTTCTTGCTGATATTTGACCGTTGGCTTGTGTAGGAGCAGAGCAGCTCCACCAGGAGCGCCCGGAGGCCACCCCTAACGTGCCACCTGCTTCGACTACGTCGCCGAGGGAGAGTTCTCCGGCAAGGGTGAATCCCCCGACAAGGGAGAGCTCCCCGGCAAGGGAGAAGTCTCCGACGAGGGAAAGCTCCCCGACAAGGGACAGTACCGGCGACCCCCCGGCAGCGGAGATCCCAACTACCGAGCCTGGTACAGGTACTCCTTGCTTCTAAAATTCCCTTGGGTTCTTCTTTTTGGGATATTTTCTTGACTTTTCTTCCTTTTCCGGTCGTCAGATCCATCCACTGTGGAGTCGATGGAGACCGAGGTTGTTATTGATGACGCCGCTGCCACCGAAGAAACGGCCGGCGCTGAAGATCCCGCCGGTGAAGAGGCCGCCAAGGCTGCCGCCGCAGCAGCTGACGAGGGGTCCGGCGATCGTACTGACGACCCTGGGGCCGCAGGAGCGACAGGCGCTACACCGACCGCCGATCCTCCCGCCGCTGCCGCAGCGTCAGGCTCCGAAGAACCCCAGCTAGGCGTCTACTTGAAGGCTGGCGCTGAGATCTTCATCAACCTCCCCTGGGCGTCAACGTCCAGGGCGCCGGTCGAAGGAGAAAGCTTTGACGTGGAGGTGCTTGCCTCCGTTGGGCTGGCGTTGGTCGATGCACCAAGCAGCAGCAGCGACGAGCCCGAGGAGGAGCGACTGCTGCGGAAGTTGGTGTCGCTCTACCGCGCCCGCCAGGCCAAACTGGAGTCCCGCGAAGCGCTTGTCGCGAAGGCGGAGGTGGACGTGGAGAAGCGCGCGGAGGAGCTCCGAGGCCTTAACCAGGCAGCTCTCCAGTCGCTGGCGGCGAAGCGGGTGCAGCTCGATGAGGCGCAGAAGGCTTTCATCCTTGAGAAGGCAGAGATTGCAGAGCAACAACGGCTTGCCGCCGAGGAGTTATCTGCGCAGGACGGTGAGTTGGTGCAGCTGAAGGCCAGCCTGGACAGCCACGAAGAGGAGCTAGCTGTGCGCGAGCAAGCAGTCAGCGGAGCCCTCAAGGAAGCAAAGGACGCTGTCGCAGCTGCCGAGGCTGCCAAGAAGGAGCTGGAGGCGAAAGTGGCGCAGTTGGAGACTGATCTCAAGGCGAGCGGTGAAGCGCTTGCCGCGCTCAAGCATGAGCACAAGAAGGACGCCTACACCTTTGGAGAACTGCAGGGCCGTCTCGCCGAGAAGGTCAAGGAGCTTGACGCCGCCAAGGACTCCAAGGTTGATCTTGAGCTGAAGCTGGCTGCTTTGACCAAGACGCTGGACGGCGCCAGGGAGCAGGAGGCGGCCTTGAAGAAGGAGATCAAGGCCGACAAGGCGCTGCTGGAGAGCATCGCCGCCACCCAGAACGATTTCAGGGGAACTGTGGAGCGGTGGACAGAGGGCCTTGTGAATGCTGCCGCAGACATCGACAAGGAGTTGGCGCTGCTGGGGGTGGAGGATCTCGGGTATTCCTCTGACGGGAGCCTCCCATCCAGCGCCAAGCTCACCTTGTTCTTCAAAGGCGTGGCGACGGCCCTCCAGCAACTCCGGGAGAGGATCCCAAAGCAGCTGGCCAACGATTCGCGCGAGATCTGCGCGGGAGCTCTCAAAAAGGTGCTGATGAAGGTGGCCTTCCGCAACCCGGGCCTCCGCCTCACTAACATCCTCAGGTCCCTGCCGCCGGAAGCTGATCTGCAGGAGCTCGAGACCCTTGTCGCACCCATTGTGGACAAGGTGAGCGGGATCAAGAGGGTTGAGGGCGATCGCGCGGACTAGGCCGCCTATTTTCTTCTTTTTTTGTCGTAGCTGGTCATGTTATAAAAACAGTCTATTAGAGCCGCGACAAACTATCTTGTAATATAACTCTGTTTCAGGTTATGATCGCAATGCTACTTCCTTTACTCGATTCCTTCCTTTGTATGCTTTTGCCCTACGCTTTTAGGGAACCTGCCGGCGTAGGCACCTTTGCCGCGAGCGCTGAGTGCGGGACGTCAGCAGCCTGCTGGCGGTGCCGTTACCGACAAGAAACCTTGTCGCGACTAGTCGCAGCTCGCTTAAGTTGCTGAGTGAACTCGAAACAAAGTAAGAGCGCGACTCTAGTCGCAGCACACTTAAACTATTGAGCGAACTCGAAGCAAAGTAAGGGCGCAACTAGCCACGAACTGGTTCCTCCGCGCATAGGTTTTCCATACAAAGCATGGTCGTTCAAGGAAAGTAACTTAAAGTTAAAAAAATATGATTGCTCAAACTTTGGCACTTAGCTTTTCTGTCGTTTGCTCCCCGGCAAGGCGAAATTTTTCCTGAATGACGCCGGGTCCATACCATTATCTTCCCTCCCCCCCCCCCCGGCCAACTTGTGGGCGAAGGATCCTTCCTTTCCTTGAGAAAAAGAGAAAAGAGAAAACAATAGTATGGAGCCTTATGGCTCGTTATTGCTTACCGAGGGGGCTCGCTGCATAAAGTGTCAGATAATTCATGCAGAAAGGCATGAAATCGACAGGGTGTGCGGAGCACGTGAGTTTTATTTATGCACAGGGTCTGCGCCTGGCTTTGTACAAAGGATTACATGCAACAGCGGAAAGACTTGTACAAAATGGTGGTTGCCGGACAGGGTCCGACAACCGCGCCTTACGGGTAAAACTTATGAAGATGCTCGATGTTCCAGGAGTTGCTCACCGGAAAGCCATCCTCGGTCTCAAGGCGGACAACGCCAGGCCTAGTGACTCGTTTCACCCGGTAAGGGCCTTCCCACTTTGGCGTCAACTTGTTGGAATTCTTGGCGGAATGAACGCACCGAAGAACAAGGTCGCCTTCCTCGAGACTTCGGGCTTTAAATTTGCGGCTATGGTAGCGGCGCAAAGCTTGCTGGTATCGAGCAGCTCGTACAGCAGCCTGAAGACGGCCTTCCTCAAGGAGCAGCGTGTCATCTTGTCGCAGCTGCTCTTGCTCAAGCTCATCATAAGCGAGCACTCGAGGTGACCCGTATACGAGTTCCGTGGGGATAAATGCCTCTGCTCCATAGACTAGAGCGAAGGGTGTCTGGCCAGTGGCTCGATTTGGCGTCGTCCTGATCGACCAAAGAACCACCGGCAGCTCCTCGATCCAGTTTCTTCCGCACTTGTGCAGCCTGTCGAAAGTCCGGGTCTTGAGTCCACGCAGCACTTCAGCATTTGCCCTCTCTGCTTGACCGTTGCTCCTGGGGTGAGCAACAGAAGCGAAGCAGACCTTGGCGCCAAGGTCTTGGACGTACTGCATGAAGGTGCGACTCGTGAATTGTGTACCATTGTCGGTGATGATCCTGTTAGGGATTCCGAAACGGCAAACAATCGACCTGAAGAACTTGACTGCTGACTGTGTTGTCACCTTCCTCACTGGTTCCACTTCCGGCCACTTTGTGAACTTGTCGATTGCGACGTACAAGTACTTAAAGCCCCCGACTGCTCGGGGGAAGGGGCCGAGGATGTCGAGCCCCCAGACCGAAAATGGTCAGGATAAAGGGATCGTCTGGAGAGCTTGAGCTGGCTGGTGTATCTGCTTGGAATGGAACTGACACGCTTCACACTTGGTTACTTGTGCAGTTGCATCCTGGAGGGCTGTCGGCCAAAAGAAGCCCTGCCGGAATGCTTTGCCGGCAAGCGCTCTTGTGCCAATGTGGTGACCACAAATGCCTCCATATATCTCTGCCAACAGCTTCTGTCCATCTTCCCGGGGGATACACTTCAATTTCACTCCGTTGAGTCTTCTTCTGTACAGTGTGTTGTCAACGAACTGGTACATACTAGACTGTCGGGCTACTCTTTCCGCTTCTTCTGGCTCTTCGGGAAGTTCTCCTGACTGAAGGAAACGGACGATCTGATGTGCCCATGCTGGAGCCTGTGGCTCGTCAACAAGGAATAAAGGCATATCTGCTGCTGCGGGAACATCCGCTTCTACGGCGAGAACCTGCGGTTCAGCCGGAGCTTGATGATCCCCGACAAGCTTGCCGGAGCGAAACTTGTCGGGAGCGTCTGCTTCAATGAAACAAACCCTGGGGCTTGTCGGAGCAGACTGCTCCTTAGGACTTTTGGCGTTGATCTTGGGGACCTTCTTGGCGGCGGCTTCGGGAAGCTCTGCCGGAAGATAGTCACCAGAAATCAACTTCCTCTTCTTGCTCTGTCCAGTTGAAGGTGTCACGGATGGTTGAGTCAGCTTGAGCACAAAGATCCCTGGTTCCACAGGTAACTTAAGTGCCGCGCACTTTGACAGGCCGTCAGTGATGTCGTTCTGAGCTCTTGGAACATGTTCCATCTGTAGGCCGACAAAGCGCTCTTCCAGCTTCCTCACTTCATCAACGTAAGCTTCCATCAACGGACTCTGATAATCCTTGTTCACTTGGCGGACGACAAGCTGTGAGTCACCCCTGACAATGAGTAGCTTGATCCCAAGGTCTGCCGCGATCCTGAGACCGGCGAGCAATCATTCATACTCTGCAGTATTGTTTGTTGCTTGCTCCTCGGGAAAGTGCATCTGGACCACGTACTTGAGGTGCTCTCCGGTGGGTGCGACAAGCAGCACGCCAGCACCGGCGCCTTGCAGCGAGAACGCACCATCAAAGTACATCAACCACTCTTTGTTTGCCTCCTTGACGGGGATGCTCGTCTCTGGAATTTCTTCATGTGGTGTTGGCGTCCACTCTGCTATGAATTCTGCCAATGCTCTGCTTTGAATAGTTGAAGTGCTCTCAAACTTGAGGCCAAAGCTTGACAGTTCCAGTGCCCACTCAACAATCCTGCTTGTTGCTTCTGGATTCTACAGTATCCTCTTTAGCGGAAAGCGAGTGACAACTGTGATCTCATGTGCTTGGAAGTAATGGCGTAGCTTTCTCGAGGCCATAAGAAGGCCGAAAAGCAACTTCTGCACACCAGAGTACCTTGACCTAGCCCCCTGCAGAAGGGAACTAACAAAGTAGATTGGGCGCTGCACCATTTTCTTCTTCGTATCCCTTCGCACATCTGCGCAGATCCATCTTCGTCGGGACCAGATCTTGTCGGGGAAGCCCCCTGCTTGAAGCTGGATGTGCTTGCCGCGGTCCCTGGCTCATCATCTGCCTCTCTCTCTCTGCTACTAACGCAGCACTAACCACTTGATTGGTTGCCGCCAGATATAGCAGCAACTTCTCTTGTGGTTTAGGTGCGACAAGTATCGGAGTGGAGGACAGGTATCTCTTCAAGTCCTGCAGCGCAGCCTCCGCTTCCGGAGGGCTCCTGTTCGCTGGTCTCGGCGTCATCCATGTCTTCGTCGTCGTCGTCATCTTCATCGTTGTCGCGGCCGCGGGGAGGTCTGTCGCCTTGCCGCTGCTTGGCGTTGCCGCGGCGTCCTCCCCGGCCGGTGCGCTTCGTACCGGATCCTCCAGCACCTCCTTGGGCCTTCTCCTTGTCGCGTCGCTCGTATTCGGCCTTTTGCAGCTCAACGAGCTGCTCGACCTTCTTGCAGCTCTGGAGGTCATGGCCTTTCGTGCGGTGAATCTTGCGGTACTGCTTGTTGGTGCCGTCCTGCTTGTCGGCGGCCGCCACAGCCTGGCAGTTGGCGCATGCGGCAACCTCCTTGCCGGAGCTACCAGTCTTTGCTGTCTTGGCGCCACCTTCGTTGCCGGACTGCCCGACAACTAGCACATCTTTGCCTTTCCTCTTCCTGTTGTTCCGCCGCTGGTTTTTGCTTGCCGGGGCGGCATCATCGCTATCAGATCCTCCTGTTCCTACGTTCTCTTCGGGGAGTTTCCTCCCTTCCTCAGCACGTGCACATCTGTCGGCCAGGGCATACAGCTCACTGACGTCTCTGATCTTGCACATCGCCATCTCCTCCCGCATCCTGCGGTTACGCACGTTCTGGTGGAACGCACTGATGACCGCGGCAGGGTGGACGTCTGGGATGTTGCGTTGCACTTGGCTGAATCTCTGGATGTACTTGCGCAGAGGCTCCCCTTCCTTCTGGGCAAGCAGGTGAAGATCACTCTCCTGGCCATGAGGTTTGTGGCCGCCTGTAAAGGCGCCGACAAACTGATGGCATAGGTCTGCCCAGGAAGATATGGAGTTTTCCGGCAAGTGCATGAGCCAAGACCTGACGTTGGGCTTGAGCACCAGAGGGAAGTAATTGGCGAGGATCCTGTCGTCTCGCCCCCCGGCAGCCTGCACCGCGATGGTGTAGATGCTGAGGAACTCCGACGGATGCAGCCTGCCGTCGTACTTCTCTGGTACGTCTGGCTTGAAATTCTTCGTGCTGGGCCACTGGACTTGCCGCAGCTCATGAGTAAACGCAGGGCAACCTACCGCGTACGGCAGGTCGCCTGCTTCCCCTGGCGCTCTCATGTCGACAGCGGGGCCAGCGCGTCGGTCTGATTGACGCCGCATTTCTCTTCGGCGCTCGATGCGGGTACGAGCGTCTTCTTGCTGCCGTTCGTGAAGAACGTGGCGCTGATCGCAACGAGTTCGCGGGTCTGATGAAGCAGTGGAGTCGCTGTCGTGGCGGACCCGACGAGTCGGCGATCTTGGCCTTTGGGGCGGAGAGTGCACGGTGGTTGCACCCCCACCGGTTTTTTCACCATCGGCTCGCACTTGGCTGGCCTGCCGCGGCTGCGATGTGGTCGCCGGCCGTGGAGTGTCGCCGTTGGCGAAGCCGATGAGACTCTGAATGGTGGCCCTCCAGTCGTCGATCTTGTCTGGCGTTGGAGGGAAGTCTAGGAGTAGTTGAGCTCATGCCAAAGCTTCTGCTAGAGTGGCGGGTAGCGGTGGCGAACGGTGCGAGGAGCGGGATATGCTCGGACTTCCAACGATGTTAGAATGAGCAGTATTCCGTCCAAGCGACCGTGCCTTGATCGCGCTAGCACGTTGGCGTGCATGTTGGCCTTGAGCATCCCGGGATCCGCCAGCTCGATTTGGGTCCAGCGAGTGTATGGTACCGTGAGTACCACGACGCTGCCGGTCCCGCGCCTCTTGAGATGGGCGCGGTGCATCTACGGACGCCCGGTCGTCGTGGGAGCCGACTACGCCGCCGACGGGCAGCGCGGTCTTGTCCTTGCACTTGGTGGCACCGTGGGCTCCCTCGTCGACGCCCGTTCTTCCGCCGGTGTCCTCCCCACTGGCCGTTTGCTGCGGTGGCGGTGGATTCGACGCGGACGGCGCAGCCGCCTCCCAAGCCTTCTTCTTCGGCGGCATGTCGATGAAGTCGATGAAGATTTAGCTCGTGTGAACGCGGATCAGGTTCACACAACCTCGACGCCCCCTACCTGGCGCGCCAAATATGCCGGGGTTTTCTGGCTCCTCGAGCACCTATGGGGACGGAGCCCCTTCTCGGTTCGGCGGGGGGCGGAGGTCGCGCGAAGAGCGGATCGAGGCGAAGCACATGGGGGGTTTTTACCCAGCTTCGGAGCTCTCCGGAGAGATAATACTCCTACTGCTGCTTTGTGGATTGTATTGAGTTCTTGCTCGGGAGCGCTGAGTGCTACAGTACACTCAAGCAGCTAACGAGACCAAGCGTTCTTCTGTTTTCCTCTTAGAGATTGCTCTCCGGGGGCCGATCCCCCTCTACGTTGTGCATGGGCCTCCTTTTATATGTTCAAGGGGTCTCCAACAGGTGGCAACGTAGGTAAGGGAAAAAATGGAAATATGTTGTGGTAGGTACAGCTACCTACACAGTGTGTCATACCTAACCCTGACGGCAGGGGACAAAGGCATTAAATGCCTATCTACGTCGCCCTGACGGTGCAGAAAAGGGACCGTCAGGGGCGCCACCGCTCGCCACGATGGCGATCTTGTCAGCGCCGCATGCCACAGTGTACCCCTGGCTGCACAGCCTCCCGCCACGTACGCCAGGAAGGGTCCCGGAGTGACACGTAGGTGGGTGAGCTGGAGCGTAGGTACAGGGTGGTTGCCTGCCGCGGCAAGTGCCTTGCCGTGAACGTTGTCTTGCCGCGTCCGGGAACTTGTCGCTCGCAGGCAGTCACTAAAGGCAACGGCCGCGGCAAGGCACTTGCCGCGGCAGGCAGTCACTCTGTACCCGTGCTCCAGCTCACCCACCTATGTGTCGCTCCGGGACCCTTCCTAGCGCACGTGGCGTGAGGCTGTGCAGCCAGGGGTACACTGTGGCATGCCGCGCTGACAGGATCGCCATCGTGGCAAGCGATAGCGCCCCTGACGGTCCCTTTTCAGCACCGTCTGGGCGACGTAGACGGGCATTTAATGCCTTTGTCCCCTACCGTCAGGGTTAGGTATGATACACTGTGTAGGTAGCTGTACCTACCGTAGCATATTTACACTTTTACCCTTACCTACATTGCCACCTGTTGGAGACCCCTTGGACATATAAAAGGAGGCCCATGCACAACGTGAGGGGGGATGGATCCTCAGAGAAGCGCTCGGTCTCGTTAGCTGCTCGAGTGTACTGTAGCACTCGGTGCTCCCGAGCGAGAACTCAATACAATCCACAAAGCAGCAGTAGGAGTATTATCTCTTCGGAGAGCTCCGAAGCTGGGTAAAAATCCCTCGTGTGCCTACCCTCGATCCGCTCTTCACGCGGCCTCTGCCCCCCGCCGAACCGAGAAGGTGCTCCGTCCCCACAGGTGCTCGGGGAGCTAGGAAAACCCCGGCAGTTTCTCCTGCAGGAAATGGGTCTGGTTGAACCTCACCGTATAACCTAGGGTTGGCAAAAACTGCCTTGTACAAGGGGAAAAATTCTTATACCATTCTAAGGTTTAAACAGGGTTTTGATCGCCATCTCTTTACTATAGGTAAGTCACTCAGATTTACCATCCCACATAGCAAAGCGAATAATAACAGTAAGTCGGTATGTTGATCAATCCATCCCGCACCCAAATCATTACCTTGTATATAGTTTAGCGAATCTCGCATTCTAACACTCGGTCATCCTCACAAGCATTGTAGAATTTCTCTTGTCGGCGAACCAAGTTCGGATAAATCCATTGATTCTGCAAGCCAAACAAAAATCTATCGTTCCTTCACAACTCCCAGGATTTGTGTAAACTCCTATAAGATCGTCTATCGATAAAATCGTAACTTCTTCCAGGGTTTTTCCTTCAGCAAGGGTGTGCTTGCTTCTTGGTAGGTCCTGGGGCCTGTGGGTTATGGTCCATCTCATCACTTGTAGTCCTTGAAATTATCATCGGGTAACTGATCGTTATTCCAACTTCCAACTTCCTAGTATTCTTAAATCCGTCCAATTGTATTGTCTTTCTTCCTTCTATTGGCACCAAACCAAGACATGATTACTTAGACTCATCCTAGAGTCACAATTGCTCCATATTACTATCATCATGCCTCCTTTATATCCAATAGTAATTCATCTCTTCATCCTCGTGGGATATCCCACATACCGAGATAAAACTTATACTTATGAAGTCCATACTCCACTTCATCGAACATCATTATCCTTTCCAGGGTCAAGCGTCCTTACAGGGGAATATTGGCCATCCCTGCATGGCACTTCTTCAGCTGGGAAACGTGAAACACATCATGAACTTCTGACAGTCCTTCAGGTAACTCCAACTTGTGGGCCACTTCTCTCATACGCTCCAAAATACGATATGGTCCTACAAATCTTGGGGCTAACTTTTCCTTAACTCCAAATCGTTTAACTCCTCACAGAGGTGGCACACGAAGGCATGCTCTGTCTCCAATTTCATAGACTACCTCCTTGCGATTTCGAGTCTGCATAACTTTTCTGCCTGGACTGAGCTACCTTCAGTCTATCTCGTATCAACTTAACATTCTCTTCTGACTCCTTGATCACATTTGGTCCAAACGTCTGACTGTATCCAACTTCATCCCACACACTCTTGGGGTATCACACATATCGAGACAAAACTCATATTCATTTTGTCCGAAATCCACTCAGCAGAGTATCCTTATCTTTTCCAGGGGTCAACGGTTCTTAGAGGGTACTACCACCCTTAAAATGCCCCAATATTCCTTAGACCATATTTCTCATATCCTCGAAAATGGCTAAAATCTTTCTTCACAGAGTAACTCATAAAATCCAAATCAGTACCAACACTGCTAACTTTCTTGATTCTCAAATCTCCTGTTTTTTCCATTACATGCCTCAACTCAACACCTCAATATAAAGGAAAATGTTCTCACTACTACCGCTATATTTCTTCTGTTACAAACTCAACTATTTATCACAAGTCTCCATCTCCTTCGGACAATCTCTGGCAAAGTGCCCTGCTTCATTACAATGGAAACATATTACTTCTGACAAGTTTCGAGGTTTCCTTGTGATTATATAGCCTCCTTGGGTCCTTGGCTTCCTTTTTGGGCAATTGCTGAGGTAGTGCCCTGATTCCTTGCACCTATAGCAGGTGACATGACTCAGATCCTTCCTGGAATCCAATCTACTTCTCTTTCTGGACTTTTCCATTCCAATCAGAGCTTCTATTTCCTGTGGGTCATATTCTACTTCCTCCGTCGGGAATTCTACTAGATCCCCCTTCTTACAATTTTGGGAGATGTGTCCTTCTTCTCCACATGAATAGCAAGACTTAGTGTAGGGTTTAATTGGTTCCTCTTTGGGTGTGTCCTCCGCCTCTTCCTTCATCGCAGGTTCTTTTAAAATTCCCATTAGGGCTCCTTTCATTGCTTCTTTTTTCTGCTGGATGGTTCTTTGTACCATGGGGTAAATGTGACACTGTGCAGGGTAGTGGGTAGTCCCTTCACACAAGAAACAAGTGATCTGCCTAGTTGGGCATTCTTCAGCTGGGTGACTTCCTACACAATTAGGGCATTCATCCTTGTGTTATTTATGGTTGTGTCCTATTTCTCCACAAAGCTTGCATGCACAAGTTTTCTTCATATCCTTTCCATAAGGCTTAAATTTTTGGGACACAAACTGAGACTTTAGCAAAGTCAACTTAAATTCTTTCCAAGTGGTTACTCCTTGCCATCCATTGATGGTTTGGTACATCCTCCACCAAGTAGCAGCACCTCTTTCAAAGCATTGAAGAGCATGCTGGGCCATATCCTTTCCGACTATAGGGCTGTTCTCCATATGATCCTCCATGTTCTGAATCCATCGGTCTGTCTCCAATTGACTCATCGGTCCCGAAAATACAAGCTCATCTCCATTCATCATCTATTGGGTCCAAGGGTTATGGGGTGAGATAAGAGAGATCGAGAGGGATACACACAATACAAACAATAGGTTTTGAAAAGACAGATTTTATTGTGGCTGTCAGAAAAACAACAAACAAATGGCAGCTCACAATCATCGCATCTAACATAGGTATATAATAGGGGTTTGGGCTTCTAATGGTCAATAAATCTTCAAAGTCATAAAACTCCTCAAGTCTTGTTCATGCCTTCAATGGCTTCTTCCGATCATGCTTGTCATTCTCAAGTTCTTTTGCCAGATCATCTCTGTTGACGTGAAGTCTCTCATGACATCCTTGAATATTCTGGAGTTGCATTCCAAACTTCTGGGTTTCAACATCATTGGCATGAGCCATGATCCTACTGTCCTTTAGTTCTTGACGAATCTCCGGTATCTTGAAGTTTTAGCTCCTCCAGCTTGGCTTCTTTGACTTCTTGGTCCTATGTTCTTCACGAAATGCTTTCTCGTTAAATACGGCTTCCTGTATGTCCATCTTAACTTCTTGATGTAACACTCCAGATCCTGGTGATACACCCGCTAAGGTTAAAACTCCATCTTGCTGATAGGTGCTCCTTCAGCCTTCTACCATCCAATCCTTCCATGCATATGCATGCTTAACTCAGCACGGTGACAATAGCATAAGCGGGCGATAACCTCATGGATAGCCGTGTTTCTGCTCTTGTCATTTCCATGAGCTATCTCTCCATAGTTGATATCTCCTTACTTAGGGTTTTCCTTGACAGAACTTTGAGTTTCTAACTCTCCATGCTCCGGTCTTTCTCCAACACACCTTGATCTCGGGTATTGACAGCTTCCTTAGTCTGCCAAGTTCCATAAGGTAGCCATCATAAAATCTGGGAATTCTTCAGAGCCTTCAAAATCTCCTAGTCTTCGGAGTCTTCAACCACTGTAGTTTCCATTATCATAATGTATGGTAAAATCCCCTTCATTCCGTAGTGGTCGTGGTTGTCGGATATCTTGTACTTCTTGGAGTGGTCTCATCAGTCGAATCTTCGAGTGGTCAAAAGGGGAAAGGGGTATGGTCTCACTAAAAGGGAATATTTGAATAAGCTCAGAAGAGAAGAGAGGTAAAAGATCTTTTTGAAAAAGAAAGTTCGTAGAGAAAATCTTTCCTATAGGCTTGCCAGTTTCTAGGGTCACGTCCTACAGTCAACATGTGCTCTGATACCATCTTATAGCGACCCGACCCGAATGGATCAAGTCTCTGTGCTTAAGTGTCATCCCTGGATTGGTATGCTGACACACACAGTACTCGAAGGATTTATAACAGAGGTAAATCACATGTATAAAGTAACGTAAATACTATTACGTCAATCCATATATATATAACGGAAGCATCAAGGTTGTGGATTCCTATCAACACCAACGGCAAAGTTGAGTGTAGAAATCTTAACCCTAACGTATCACTTACTCGTCGTAAGAAACCTGCAACATGAGACATTGCAGCCCGAAATGGGTCAATACATTGAATGTACTGGCAAATTCACACCATAGAGAAAATGATGAACAATGGCTATCACTACATGCATATTTGGCTTGTGGAAAAGCTCTATGGTTACAGTTTTGCGTAAAGCCAATTTTCCCCTACTGCAAAGGAATAAATTTTATTTAACTATCATGGTGGTTGTTAAACATTAATTGAGAATGGTTGACATCATTCTCAATCCCAATTAAGCATCATCATTAAAACCCAACAAAATTAATTAAAGTAACATGATGAGATCAACAGGATAATCCAAGAACTAGATACTCAAGATGTCCATAACCGGGGACACGGCTAATCATGATTAGTTTGTACACTCTGCAGAGGTTTGCGCACTTTTCCCAACAAGACTCGATCGCCTCCATTTGATTTCTCGCACTACATGATGTTTGAGAAACGGATGACCGAGACATAGTCTTTCAGAAGCGCTAGCACCTTACGTTGGATAGACTGGTACACCTACTTTCCCCTACATCTGCTAGTCTACCCTGTAAGAGTTCGCACGACTTAATCAACTATGCCAGAGCCCATAATGGCTTGTGGCTGCACATGGAAGTTTCTAGTATGAATAATCTCATGATCCCTTTGAGCCTGGGTGGCGGACCGTAGGATGATCACACGGTATATCCCCGGGATCTCCTAGGACAACACTGGTATATCCCCAGGTGTCTGGGCAAGTCCACTGGTCTATCCCTAGGGTTCCCCTAGCAATCCACCCAGATGTGTATTTAAGTTGCCACCTTAAGTAAACCATTAATTAACAATCTCACATCTGTCATGAATACTCTCAAAACCCAATCCACGTCTACGAGCATAGCATGGCAATATAAGCATAACGTAATAGTAACTCCCAAGGGTTTGATAATAAACAGGTAATAGGTACTACCTCAACTACTTCCCAATACCCACATGTTATCAATCCTACTCATGCAATGTTTGAGGGCAAAACTAATGCATAAAAACTGGGTATGAAAAGGGATATGATCAAAGTGTCAACTTGCCTGCAAGGTTGATGAAGATGATTCGCACTCAAAACTCTTGATAGATCTACTCGTCACACTCCGGTCAATCTATCGTAAGCAAGCAATAGTAACCACACATAAGCAATCACTCAAAGATCGAAAAGAACGAGGAAAACAATTCGGAAAACATCAAAACCAAACAAATAACTCTTGCAACATAAAACAATTTCTAACAGTAACAAAATTAGGTGAATTTGGCCTTATGGGAAAGTTTAGGTCAAGAGCTTTGATTTGCAAAAAGAATCAACACAAACAGAGCTACGAAACTCAAGTTACGAT
Source organism: Aegilops umbellulata (assembly GCA_032464435.1). NCBI lineage: Eukaryota > Viridiplantae > Streptophyta > Magnoliopsida > Poales > Poaceae > Aegilops > Aegilops umbellulata. The sequence continues at coordinate 147,940,116 of CP136058.1, read as the reverse complement.
CAAACGAAGTTTGAATTCAAATCTAGTCTAATTCAAATTTTAAAATTTTCAAAAACATGTTTAAGTTGGATTACTGGAAAGAGGGGATCATAACTAAGACGTGGGCGTTGGTTTCATCGAATTCCGACTAACGAGCAAAAAGTTATGAGCGTTTGAAAAACAGGGCCGGTTTGTAAATAAAAATATCCACAAACGAGTCCCTGGCAGAAAACTAAAAGAAAAAGAAAAAGACTAAAAAGCGAACGTTCGTTTACAAGATCTAAACAACGGACGTTCTCTATATAATTAAATCTAAACAAAACCGGTTTTAAACGAAAACTAAACTAAAAGAAAAACCGGCGAACCGGGCGGTTTTACTTGGGTTATACCGGTTCGGGCGAGTCGGCGGTGGATCGAACTGGCGTCGGCGGTTAACTCCGGCTGCAACGAGGCGAGGCGGCGCGGCGGTTCTGGCGAGCGCGGCGAGGCAGGGCGGCGCGGGGGCGGTGGTGGCGATGCGCGGGCAAGGGGTGCGGCAGCGCGGGGCGGCGCGCGGTGCAGCAGCAGCAGGCGGCGGCGCGGCGAGATGCGGGCGGCGGCGGCGGATCTGCGGGCGAGGGCGGCGCGGCGAAGTCCGGCGAGGTGGCGCGGTGGGGGGGAAGAGAGAGAGGCGGGGCCGGCCTCGGGTAATAAAGGGGTCGGGGCGGCTCCTTGCTTGGGGAAGGGGCGGCCGGCGCCGTAGGTGCGGCGGACTCCGGCGGGAGTCCCGCACGGGCACGCGAGGAGGAAGGCGGCGGCGGTGCGCTGGCTGGGCTGGGCCGCGGCCTTGCAAGAGCTGGGCCGGCCCAGTTCGGCGGAGGAAACTTCTTTATTTTTAACATTTTCTCAGAAAATAAAAACAAAATAAACAAAATATATTATATAGGCATATAATATATCAAAATTTTCAGAAAAAGATTTTTTACAACGTGGACATTTTTATAGCATTAAATAAAATACACACTAATTCTAATAATGCAAAGAGTTCTACTGCTCTAATAAAATCCAATAAGAATCATTTTAAAAATACCAAAAATTAATTCAAAATTATTTTTCTCCAATTTTCTGTTGTAGGGAATCATGTTACCCTAATTTCCGTATATTTTATTTTTGGAGAAAAATAATTTAAATAAAACTCAAATAACTCCAAATTGAAAATAAATTAAAAAGAACTTTGAATTTAATTCTTTTAAAACTTCCAACTCATATTTCATATATTTTGAAGAAGTCATATTATCTTCTCTCATGAAAATCATTGAGTTGCTTAAAGTTTCTGAATTGGAAATATTTTCCAAATGAAATTCAAATAATTTCAACACCCCTTGTCATTTATATAAATGGAAGAAGTCATGTCATCTTCTCTCCGGGGTTTTGTGATGAAAAGTATTTGAATTCACGGAGATCACGAATGCAAAAATGAAAGTTTGGGAAAGTCCTTTTATTCCCTCTCATTTAACTTTACTCAATTTCACACAATTAATCAAAAAATCAATCAAATCTATCTGTTTACTATAACATTCCAAAATTTAGAATTTTGGGATGTTACAAAAGATGAAGCGTATGAGGCAAACTCAAATCCATTTTTTTTAATTTTCTTTTATGAACTAAACTAGTGCTAAAACAAGAACAAAAAGATTTGATTGCAAGATCTAAAGATATACCTTCAAGCACTCACCTCCCCGGCAACGGCGCCAGAAACTGCTTGATGTCTACTACACAACCTTCTTCTTGTAGACGTTGTTGGGCCTCCAAGTGCAGAGGTTTGTAGGGCAGTAGAAAATTTCCCTCAAGTGTATGACCTAAGGTTTATCAATCCGTGGGAGGCGTAGGTTGAAGATGGTCTCTCTCAAACAACCCTGCAACCAAATAACAAAGAGTCGCTTGTGTCCCCAACACACCGAATACAATGATAAATTGTATAGGTGCACTAGTTCGGCGAAGAGATGGTGATACAAGTGCAATATGGATGGTAGATATAGGTTTTTGTAATCTGAAAATATAAAAACAGCAAGGTAACAAAGTGGTAAGAGTGAGCGCAAACGGTATTGCAATGCTAGGAAACACGGCCTAGGGTTCATACTTTCACTAGTGCAAGTTCTCTCAACAATAATAACATAATTGGATCATATAACTATCCCTAAACATGCAACAAAGAGTCACTCCAAAGTCACTAATAGCGGAGAACAAACGAAGAGATTATGGTAGGGTACGAAACCACCTCAAAGTTATTCTTTCCGATCAATCCATTGGGCTATTCCTATAAGTGTCACAAACAGCCCTAGAGTTCGTACTAGAATAACACCTTAAGACACAAATCAACCAAAACCCTAATGTCACCTAGATACTCCAATGTCACCTCAAGTATCTGTGGGTATGATTATACGATATGCATCACACAATCTCAGATTCATCTATTCAATCCAACACAAAGTACTTCAAAGAGTGCCCCAAAGTTTCTACCGGAGAATCAAGATGAAAACGTGTGCCAACCCCTATGCATAGGTTCATGGGCGGAACCCGCAAGTTGATCACCAAGACATGCATCAAGTGAATCACGTGATATCCCATTGTCACCACATATGCGCATGGCAAGACATACATCAAGTGTTCTCAAGTCATTAAAGACTCAATCCGATAAGATTACTTCAAAGGGAAAACTCAATCCAATATAAGAGAGTAGAGGGGGAGAAGCAACATAAGATCCAACTATAATAGCAAAGCTCGCGATACATCAAGATCGAATCACCTCAAGAACACGAGAGAGAGATCAAACACATAGCTACTGGTACATACCCTCAGCCCCGAGGGTGAACTACTCCCTCCTCGTCATGGAGAGCGCTGGGATGATGAAGATGGCCACTGGTGAGGGTTCCCCCCTCCGGCAGGGTGCCGGAACAGGGTCCCGACTGGTTTTTGGTGGCTACGGAGGCTTGCGGCGGCAGAACTCCCGATCTATTATGTTCCCCGATCGTTTTAGGGTATATGGGTATATATAGGAGGAAGAAGTACGTTAGGGGATCCACAAGGGGCCCACAAGGGTGGAGGGCGTGCCCAGGGGGTGGGCGCGCCCCCTGCCTCATGGCTCCCTCATTTCTTTCCTGACGTGCACTCCAAGTCTACCGGGTAGCTTTCCTTCCAAAAATAACTTCTCCAGAAGGTTTCATTCCATTTCCACTCCATTTGATATTCCTTTTCTTCGGAACACTGAAACAAGGGAAAAAACAGGAACTGGCACTAGGCTCTGGGTCAATAGGTTAGTCCCAAAAGTAATATAAAAGTGGATAATAAAGCCCAATAATGTCCAAAACAGTAGATAATATAGCATGGAGCAATCAAAAATTATAGATACGTTGGAGACGTATCACGTCCCTCGAACTCTTGATCCAGCAGAGGGTCGAGGGAGAGTTCCGTCAGCATGACACATGGTGACGGTGATGTGATCCGCGCAGGGCTTTGCCTAAGCACTGCGACGATATGACCGGAGAAGTAAACTGTGGAGGGGGGCACCGCACACGGCTAAGAGAACAGTTGTTGTGCCATGGGGTGCCCCCTGCCCCCGTATATAAAGGAGGGGAGGAGGAGGAGGCCGACTAGGAGGCGCGCGCCACGGGGTGGAGTCCTACTAGGACTCCACTCCTAGTAGGATTCGCCCCCCCCCCTCTCCTTTCTTACCGAAGGGGAAAAAGGGAGGAGGGGGAGAGGGAGAGGGAAAGGGGGGCACCGCCCCATCCCCTAGTCCAAGTCGAACTGCCATGGGGGGCGCGTGGCCACCCCTTGCGGCCCTCCTCTCTCTCCACTAAGGCCCATCTAGGACCAATACTTCCCCGGGGGATTCTGGTAACCCCTCGGTACTCCGGTAAAATACCCGAACCACTCGAAAACATTCCGATGTCCGAATACTACCTTCCAATATATGAATCTTTACCTCTCAACCATTTCGAGGCTCCTCGTCATGTCCGTGATCTCATCCGGGACTCCGAACAAACTTCAGGCACCAAAACACATAACTCATAATACAAATCGTCATCGAACATTAAGTGTGCGGACCCTACGGGTTCGAGAACTATGTAGACATGACCGAGACACGTCTCCGGTCAGTAACCAACAGTGGAACCTGGATGCTCCTATTGGTTCCTACATATTCTACAAAGATCTTTATCGGTCGAACCGCAATAACAATATACGTTATTCCCTTTGTCATCGGCATGTTACTTGCCCGAGATTCGATCGTCGGTATCATCATACCTAGTTTAATCTCCTTACCGACAAGTCTCTTTACACATTCCGTAATGCATCATCCCGCAACTAACTCATTAGTCACATTGCTTGCAAGGCTTATAGTGATGTGCATTACCGAGAGGGCCCAGAGATACCTCTCTGATACTCGGAGTGACAAATCCTAATCTCGATCTATGCCAACCCAACAAACACCTTTGGAGACACCTGTGGAGCATCTTTATAATCACCCAGTTACGTTGTGACGTTTGATAGCACACAAGGTGTTCCTCCGGTATTCGGGAGTTGCATAATCTCATAGTCAGAGGAATACGTATAAGTCATGAAGAAAGCAATAGCAATAAAACTTAACGATCATTATGCTAAGCTAATGGATGGGTCTTTTCCATCACATCATTCTCTAATGATGTGTTCCCATTCATCAAATGACCACACATGTCTATGGTTAGGAAACTTATGAAGGAAATATGCCCCAGAGGCAATAATAAACTTATTATTTATTTCCGTATATCATGATAAATGTTTATTATTCATGCTAGAATTGTATTAACCGGAAACATGATACATGTGTGAATACATAGACAAACAGAGTGTCACTAGTATGCCTCTACTTGACTAGCTTGTTGATCAAAGATGGTTATGTTTCCTAGCTGTAGACAAAGAGTTGTCATTTGATTAACGGGATCACATCATTAGGAGAATGATGTGATTGACTTGACCCATTCCGTTAGCTTAGCACTTGATCGTTTAGTATGTTGCTATTGCTTTCTTCATGACTTATACATGTTCCTATGACTATGAGATTATGCAACTCCCGTTTACCGGAGGAACACTTTGTGTGCTACCAAACGTCACAACGTAACTGGGTGATTATAAAGGTGCTCTACAGGTGTCTCCAAAGGTACTAGTTGGGTTGGCGTATTTCGAGATTAGGATTTGTCACTCCGATTGTCGGAGAGGTATATCTAGGCCCACTCGGTAATGCACATCACTATAAGCCTTGCAAGCATTGTAACTAATGAGTTAGTTGCGGGATGATGTATTACGGAACGAGTAAAGAGACTTGCTGGTAATGAGATTGAACTAGGTATTGAGATACCGACGATCAAATCTCGGGCAAGTAACATACCGATGACAAAGGGAACAACGTATGTTGTTATGCGGTTTGACCGATAAAGATCTTCATAGAATATGTGGGAGCCAATATGAGTATCCAGGTTACGCTATTGGTTATTGACCGGAGACATGTCTCGATCATGTCTACATAGTTCTCGAACCCGTAGGGTCCGCACGCTTCAAGTTCGATGATGGTTATATTATGAGTTTATGTGTTTTGATGTACCGAAGGTAGTCCGGAGTCCCGGATGAGATCATGGACATGACGAGGAGTCTCGAAATGTTCGAGACGTAAAGATCGATATATTGGACGACTATGTTTGGACAGCGGAATGGTTCTGGGAGGTTTCAGACATTTATTGGAGTACCGGGGATTACCAGAACCCCCCCCCCCCCCCGGAAGCTTTTGGGCCTTATGGGCCTTAGTGGAAAAAGAGAGAGGGAGGCCAGGAGGTGGCGCACGGCCCCCCTTGCCCCAATCCAAATTGGGAAAGGGAAGGGGGCGGCGGCCCCCCTTCTCCTTCCTTCTCTCCACCTCCTCCTTCCCCCTTCTCCTACTTGGAATAGGAAAGGGGGGGCAAACCTACTTGGAGTAGGATTGCCCCCCTTGGGCGTGCCTCTCCCCTTGGTCGGCCCTCTCCTCCTTCCCCCTTTATATACGGAGGAGGGGGACACCCCACAATTGATCCCTTGGATCTCTTTGCCGTGTGCGGTGCCCCCCTCCACCATAATCCACCTCGGTGATATCGTAGCGGTGCTTATGCGAAGCCCTGCGTCGGTAGAACAACATCATTGTCACCACGCCGTCGTGTTGACGGAACTCTCCCTCAAAGCTCGGCTGGATCGGAGTTCGAGGGACGTCATCGAGTTGAACGTGTGCTGAACTCGGAGGTGTCGTGCGTTCGGTACTTGACCGGTCGGATCGTGAAGACGTACGACCATCAACCGCGTTGTGCTGACGCTTCCGCTTTCGGTCTACGAGGGTACGTGGACACACTCTCCCCTCTCGTTGCTATGCATCACCATGATCTTGCGTGTGCGTAGGATTTTTTTTGAAATTACTACGTTCCACAACAGTGGCATCCGAGCCTGGTTTTATGCGTTGATGTTATATGCATGAGTAGAACACAAGTGAGGTGTGGGCGATACAAGTCATACTGCTTACCAGCATGTCATACTTTGGTTCGGCGGTATTGTTGTATGAAGCGGCCCGGACCAACATTACACGTACGCTTACGCGAGACTGGTTCTACCAACGTGCTTTGCACACAGGTGGCTGGCGGGTGTCAGTTTCTGCAACTTTAGTTGAACCAAGTGTGGTTACGCCCGGTCCTTGAGAAGGTTAAAATAGCACTAACTTGACGAACTATCGTTGTGGTTTTGATGCGTAGATAAGAACAATTCTTGCTCAGCCCGTAGCAGCCATGTAAAACTTGCAACAACAAAGTAGAGGACGCCTAACTTGTTTTTGCAGGGCATGTTGTGATGTGATATGGTCAAGACATGATGCTATATTTTATTGTATGAGATGATCATGTTTTGTAACCGAGTTATCGGCAACTGGCAGGAGCCATATGGTTGTCGCTTTATTGTATGCAATGCAATCGCCCTGTAATTGCTTTACTTTATCACTAAGCGGTAGCGATAGTCGTAGAAGCAATAGTTGGCGAGACGACAACGATGCTACGATGGAGATCAAGGTGTCGCGTCGGTGACGATGGTGATCATGACGGTGCTTCGGAGATGGAGATCACAAGCACAAGATGATGATGGCCATATCATATCACTTATATTGATTGCATGTGATGTTTATCTTTTATGCATCTTATTTTGTTTTGATTGACGGTAGCATTATAAGATGATCTCTCACTAAATTTCAAGATAAAAGTGTTCTCCCTGAGTATGCACCGTTGCCAAAGTTCGTCCTGCCCAGACACCACGTGATGATCGGGTGTGATAAGCTCTACGTCCATCTACAACGGGTGCAAGCCAGTTTTGCACATGCAGAATACTCAGGTTAAACTTGACGAGCCTAGCATATACATATATGGCCTCGGAACACTGAGACCGAAAGGTCGAGCGGGAATCATATAGTAGATATGATCAACATAGTGATGTTCACCATTGAAAACTACTCCATTTCACGTGATGATCGGTTATGGTTTAGTTGATTTGGATCACGTGACCACTTAGATGATTAGAGGGATGTCTATCTAAGTGGGAGTTCTTAAGTAATATGATTAATTGAACTTAAATTTATCATGAACTTAGTACATGATAGTATTTTGCATGTCTATGTTTGTTGTAGATAGATGGCTCGTGTTGTTGTTCCGTTGAATTTTAATGTGTTCCTTGAGAAAGCAAAGTTGAAAGATGATGGTAGCAATTACACGGACTGGGTCCGTAACTTGAGGATTATCCTCATTGCTGCACAAAATAATTACGTCCTGGAAGCACCGCTAGGTGCCAAACCTGCTGCAGGAGCAACACCAGATGTTATGAACGTCTAGCAGAGCAAAGCTGATGACTACTCGATAGTTCAGTGTGCCGTGCTTTACGGCTTAGAACCGGGACTTCAACGACGTTTTGAACGTCATGGAGCATATGAGATGTTCCAGGATTTGAAGTTAATATTTCAAGCAAATGCCCGGATTGAGAGATATGAAGTCTCCAATAACTTCTACAGCTGCAAGATGGAGGAGAATAGTTCTGTCAGTGAGCATATACTCAGAATGTCTGGGTATAACAATCACTTGATTCAACTGGGAGTTAATCTTCCGGATGATAGTGTCATTGATAGAATTCTTCAATCACTGCCACCAAGCTACAAGAGCTTCGTGATGAACTATAACATACAAGGGATGGATAAGACGATTACCGAGCTCTTTGCAATGCTAAAGGCTGCGGAGGTAGAAATCAAGAAGGAGCATCAAGTGTTGATGGGCAATAAGACCACCAGTTTCAAGAAAAAGGGCAAAGGGAAGAAGAAGGGGAACTTCAAGAAGAACAGCAAACAAGTTGCTGCTCAGGAGAAGAAACCCAAGTCTGGACCTAAGCCTGAGACTGAGTGCTTCTACTGCAAGCAGACTAGTCACTGGAAGCGGAACTGCCCCAAGTATTTGGCGGATAAGAAGGATGGCAAGGTGAACAAAGGTATATGTGATATACATGTTATTGATGTGTACCTTACCAGAGCTCACAGTAGCACCTGGGTATTTGATACTGGTTCTGTTGCTAATATTTGCAACTCGAAACAGGGACTACAGATTAAGCGGACACTGGCTAAGGACGAGGTGATGATGCGCGTGGGAAACGGTTCCAAAGTCGATGTGATCGCCGTCGGCATGCTACCTCTACATCTACCTTCGGGATTAGTATTAGACCTAAATAATTGTTATTTGGTGCCAGCGTTGAGAATGAACATTATATCTGGATCTTGTTTGATGCGAGACGGTTATTCATTTAAATCAGAGAATAATGGTTCTTCTATTTATATGAATAATATCTTTTATGGTCATGCACCCTTGAAGAGTGGTATATTCTTGATGAATCTCGATAGTAGTGATACACATATTCATAATGTTGAAGCCAAAAGATGCAGAGTTGATAATGATAGTGCAACTTATTTGTGGCACTAACGTTTGGGTCATATTGGTGTAAAGCGCATGAAGAAACTCCATACTGATGGACTTTTGGAATCACTTGATTATGAATCACTTGGTACTTGCGAACCATGCCTCATGGGCAAGATGACTAAAACGCCATTCTCCGAAACTATGGAGCAAGCAACTGATTTGTTGGAGATCATACATACTGATGTATGTGGTCCAATGAATGTTGAGGCTCGCGGCGGGTATCATTATTTTCTCACCTTCACAGATGATTTAAGCAGATATGGGTATATCTACTTAATGAAACATAAGTCTGAAACATTTGAAAAGTTCAAAGAATTTCAGAGTGAAGTTGAAAATCATCATAACAAGAAAATAAAGTTTCTACGATCTGATCGTGGAGGAGAATATTTGAGTTATGAGTTTGGTCTACATTTGAAACAATGCTTAATAATTTCGCAACTCACGCCACCCGGAACACCACAGCGTAATGGTGTGTCCGGACGTCGTAATCGTACTTTACTAGATATGGTGCGATCTATGATGTCTCTTACTGATTTACCGCTATCGTTTTGGGGTTATGCTTTAGAGACAACCGAATTCACGTTAAATAGGGCACCATCAAATCCGTTGAGACGACACCTTATGAATTGTGGTTGGGCAAGAAACCAAAGTTGTCGTTTATTAAAATTTGGGGCTGCGATGCTTATGTGAAAAAGCTTCAACCTGATAAGCTAGAACCCAAATCGGAGAAATGTGTCTTCATAGGATACCCAAAGGAAACTGTTGGGTACACCTTCTATCGCAGATCCGAAGGCAAGACATTCGTTTCTAAGAATGGATCCTTTCTAGAGAAGGAGTTTCTCTCGAAAGAAGTGAGTGGGAGGAAAGTAGAACTTGATGAGGTAACAGTACCTACTCCCTTATTGGAAAGTAGTTCATCACAGAAACCAGTTCCTGTGACATCTGCACCAATTAGTAACGAAGTTAATGATGATGATCATGAAACTTCATATCAAGTTGTTACCGAACCTCGTAGGTCAACCAGAGTAAGATACGCACTAGAGTGGTACGGTAATCCTGTTCTGGAGGTTATGTTACTAGACCATGACGAACATACGAACAATGAAGAAGCGATGGTGAGCCCAGATTGTGCAAAATGGCTTGAGGCCATGAAATATGAGATGAGATCCATGTATGAGAACAAAGTGTGGACTTTGGTTGACTTGCCCGATGATCGGCAAGCCATTGAGAATAAATGGATTTTCAAGAAGAAGACTGACGCTGATGGTAATGTTACTGTCTATAAAGCTTGACCTGTTGCAAAAGGTTTTCGACAAGTTCAAGGGATTGACTACAATGAGACCTTCTCACCCGTAGCGATGCTTAAGTCTGTCCGAATCATGTTAGCAATTGCCGCATTTTATGATTATGAAATTTGACAAATGGATGTCAAAACTGCATTCCTGAATGGATTTCTGGAAGAAGAGTTGTATATGATGCAACCGGAAGGTTTTGTCGATCCAAAGGGATCTAACAAAGTGTGCAAGCTCCAGCGATCCATTTATGGACTGGTGCAAGCCTCTCGGAGTTGGAATAAACGTTTTGATAGTGTGATCAAAGCATATGGTTTTATACAGACTTTTGGAGAAGCCTGTATTTACAAGAAAGTGAGTGGGAGCTCCATAGCATTTCTGATATTAGATGTGGATGACATATTGTTGATTGGAAATGATATAGAATTTCTGGATAGCATAAAAGGATATTTGAATAAGAGTTTTTCAATGAAGGACCTCGGTGAAGGTACTTATATATTGGGCATCAAGACCTATAGAGATAGATCGAGACGCTTAATTGGACTTTCACAAAGCACATACCTTGACAAAGTTTTGAAGAAGTTCAAAATGGATCAAGCAAAGAAAGGGTTCTTTCCTGTGTTACAAGGTGTGAAGTTGAGTAAGACTCAATGCCCGACCACTGCAGAAGATAGAGAGAAAATGAAAGATGTTCCCTATGCTTCAGCCATAGGCTCTATCATGTATGCAATGATGTGTACCAGACCTGATGTGTGCCTTGCTATTAGTTTAGCAGGGAGGTGCCAAAGTAATCCAGGAGTGGATCACTGGACAACGCTCAAGAACATCCTGAAATACCTGAAAAGGACTAAGGATATGTTTCTCGTTTATGGAGGTGACAAGGAGCTCGTCGTAAATGGTTACGTCGATGCAAGCTTTGACACTGATCCAGATGATTCTAAATCGCAAATCGGATACGTGTTTTTATTGAACTATGGAGCTGTCAGTTGGTGCAGTTCTAAACAAAGCGTCATAGCGGGATCTACATGTCAAGCAGAGTACATAGTTGCTTCGGAAGCAGCAAATGAAGGAATCTGGATGAAGGAGTTCATATCCGATCTAGGTGTCATACCTAGTGCATCAGGTCCAATGAAAATCTTTTGTGACAATACTGGTGCAATTGCTTTGGCAAAGGAATCCAGATTTCACAAGAGAACCAAGCACATCAAGAGACGCTTCAACTCCATCCGGGATCAAGTCCAGGTGGGAGACACAGAGATTTGCAAGATAATAACGGATCTGAATGTTGTAGACCCATTGACTAAGCCTCTTCCACAACCAAAACATGATCAGCACCAAGGCTCCATGGGTGTTAGGATCATTACTGTGTAATCTAGATTATTGACTCTAGTGCAAGTGGGGGACTGAAGGGAATATGCCCTAGAGGCAATAATAAAGTTATTATTTATTTCCTTATATCATGATAAATGTTTATTATTCATGCTAGAATTGTATTAACCGGAAACATGATACATGTGTGAATACATAGACAAACAGAGTGTCACTAGTATGCATCTACTTGACTAGCTCGTTGATCAAAGATGGTTATGTTTCCTAGCCGTAGACAAAGAGTTGTCATTTGATTAATGGGTTCACATCATTAGGATAATGATGTGATTTACTTGACCCATTCCGTTAGCTTAGCACTTGATCGTTTAGTATGTTGCTATTGCTTTCTTCATGACTTATACATGTTCCTATGACTATGAGATTATGCAACTCCCGTTCACCGAAGGAACACTTTGTGTGCTACCAAATGTCACAACGTAACTGGGTGATTATAAAGGTGCTCTATGGGTGTCTCCAAAGGTATTTGTTGGGTTGGCGTATTTTTAGATTAGGATTTGTCACTCCGATTGTCGGAGAGGTATCTCTGGGCCCACTCGGTAATGCACATCATTATAAGCCTTGCAAGCATTGTAACTAATGAGTTAGTTGCGGGATGATGTATTACGGAACAAGTAAAGAGACTTGCCGGTAACGAGATTGAACTAGGTATTGAGATACCGATGATCGAATCTCGGGTAAGTAACATACCGATGACAATGGAACAACGTATGTTGTTATGCGGTTTGACCGATAAAGATCTTCGTAGAATATGTGGGAGCCAATATGATCATCCTGTTGGAAATATGCCCTAGAGGCAATAATAAAAGCATTATTATTATATTTCCTTGTTCATGATAATTGTCTTTATTCGTGCTATAATTGTGTTGTCCGGAAATCGTAATACATGTGTGAATAACAGACAACAACATGTCCCTAGTAAGCCTCTAGTTGACTAGCTCGTTGATCGATAGATAGTCATGGTTTCCTGACTATGGACATTGGATGTCATTGATAACGAGATCACATCATTAGGAGAATGATGTGATGGACAAGACCCAATCCTAAAACATAGCATAAGATCGCATAGTTCGTTTGCTAGAGTTTTCCAATGTCAAGTATCCTTTCCTTAGACCATGAGATCGTGTAACTCCCGGATATCGTAGGAGTGCTTTGGGTGTGCCAAACGTCACAACGTAACTGGGTGACTATAAAGGTATACTACGGGTATCTCTGAAAGTGTCTGTTGGGTTGACATGGATCGAGACTGGGATTTGTCACTCCGCTTGACGGAGAGGTATCACCGGGCCCTCTCGGTAATGCATCATCATAATGAGCTCAATGTGATCGAAGTGTTTGATCACGGGATCATGCATTACGGTACGAGAAAAGTGACTTGCTGGTAACGAGATTGAACGAGGTATTGGGATACCGACGATCGAATCTCGGGCAAGTAAAATACCGATTGACAAAGGGAATCGTATACGGGATTAATTGAATCCTCGACATCGTGGTTCATCCGATGAGATCATCGTGGAGCATGTGGGAGCCAACATGGGTATCCATATGCTGCTGTTGGTTATTGCCCGAGAGCCGTCTCGGTCATGTCTGCATGTCTCCCGAACCCGTAGGGTCTACACACTTAAGGTTCGGTGACGCTAGGGTTGTGAAGATATGTATATGCAGTAACCCGAATGTTGTTCGGAGTCCCGAATGAGATCCCGGACGTCACGAGGAGTTTCGGAATGGTCCGGAGGTAAAGAATTATATATAGAAAGTGCTGTTTTGGCCATCGGGACAAGTTTCGGGGTTATCGGTAATGTACCGGGACCACCGGAGGGTCCCGGGGGTCCACCGGGTGGGGCCACCTGCCTCAGAGGGGCCCCATGGGCTGTATGAGGAAGGGAACCAGCCCAAAGTGGGCTGGTGCGCCTCCCCCCCAAAGGCCCATGCGCCTAGGGTTGGGGGGGAACCCTAAAGGGGGCGCCCCCCTTGCTTGGGGGGCAAGTCCCCCTCCCTGGCCGCCGCCCCCCCTAGGAGATTCCATATCCTAGGGCCGGCGCCCCCCCCCCAAGGGGCTATATAAAGGGGGGAGGGGAAGGGGGGCTGCGCACCCTTTTTACCCTGGCGCCTCCCTCTCCCTCTCCAACACCTCCTCCTCCTCCATAGAGCTCGGCGAAGCCCTGTCGGAGTACTGCGGCTCCACCATCACCACGCCGACGTGCTGCTGCTGGAGTCTTCTTCCCCAACCTCTCCTTTGCCTTGCTGGATCAAGAAGAAGGAGACGTTACGCTGACCGTACGTGTGTTGAACGCGGAGGTGCCGTGCTTTCGGTGCTAGGATCTCCGGTGATTTGGATCACGGTGTGTACGACTACTTCATCCCCGTTCGTTGAACGCTTCCGCTCGCGATCTACAAAGTGGTATGTAGATGCAATCTCTCTCTCCCATGACTCGTTGCTAGATGAACTCATAGATGGATCTTGGTGAAACCGTAGGAAAAATTTTAATTTTCTGCAACGTTCCCCAACAGTGGCATCATGAGCTAGGTTTATGCGTAGTTCTCTATTGCACGAGTAGAACACAATTTGTTGTGGGCGTAGATGTTGTCAACTTTTCTTGCCTCTACTAGTCTTATCTTGCTTCAGCAGTATTGTGGGATGAAGCGGCCCGGACCAACCTTACACGTACTCTTACGTGGGACCGGTCCCACCGACTAACATGCACTAGTTGCATAAGGTGGCTGGCGGGTGTCTGTCTCTCCCACTTTAGTTGGAGCGGATTCGATGAAAAGGGTCCTTATGAAGGGTAAATAGAAGTTGACAAATCACGTTATGGTTTTCACGTAGGTAAGAAAACGTTCTTGCTAGAACCCTAATTCAGCCATGTAAAACTTGCAACAACAATTAGAGGACGTCTAACTTGTTTTTGCAGCAAGTGCTTTGTGATATGATATGGCCAAAGTTTTGATGAATGATGAATGATCTATATGTGATGTATGAGATGTTCATGCTATTGTAATAGGAATCACGACTTGCATGTCGATGAGTATGACAACCGGCAGGAGCCATAGGAGTTGTCTTTATTTTTGTATGACATGCGTGTCATTGAGAAACGCCATGTAAATTACTTTACTTTATTGCTAAACGCGTTAGCCATAGTAGTAGAAGTAATAGTTGGCGAGCAACTTCATGGAGACACGATGATGAATATCATGATGATGAAGATCATGGTGTCAAGCCGGTGACAAGATGATCATGGAGCCCCAAGATGGAGATCGAAGGAGCTATGTGATATTGGCCATATCATGTCACGTTTATTATTTGATTGCATGTGATGTTTATCATGTTTTGCATCTTGTTTACTTAGAACGACGGTAGTAAATAAGATGATCCCTCATAATAATTTCAAGAAAGTGTTCCCCCTAACTGTGCACCGTTGTGACAGTTCGTTGTTTCGAAGCACCACATGATGATCGGCTGTGATAGATTCTAACGTTCACATACAACGGGTGTAAGACAGATTTACACACGCAAAACACTTAGGTTGACTTGATAAGCCTAGCATGTACAGACATGGCCTCAGAACACAGAAGACCGAAAGGTCGAGCTTGAGTCGTATAGAAGATACGATCAACATGAAGATGTTCACCGATGTTGACTAGTCCGTCTCACATGATGATCGGACACGGCCTAGTTGACTCGGATCATGTAATACTTAGATGACTAGAAGAGGGATGTCTATCTAAGTGGGAGTTCATTAAATAATTTGATTAAATGAACTTTATTATCATGAACTTAGTCTAAAAATTTTACAATATGTCTTGTAGATCAAATGGCCAACGTAGTCCTCAACTTCAACGCGTTCCTAGAGAAAACCAAGCTGAAAGACGATGGTAGCAACTATACGGACTGGGTCCGGAACCTGAGGATCATCCTCATTGCTGCCAAGAAAGATTATGTCCTACGAGCACCGCTGGGTGACGCACCTATTCTCCCTGCAGAACAAGACGTTATGAACGCTTGGCAGTCACGCTGCGATGATTACTCCCTCGTTCAGTGCGGCATGCTTTACAGCTTAGAGCCGGGGCTCCAAAAGCGTTTTGAGAGACATGGAGCATATGAGATGTTCGAAGAGCTGAAAATGGTTTTCCAAGCTCATGCCCGGGTCGAGAGATATGAAGTCTCCGACAAATTCTTTAGCTGTAAGATGGAGGAAAATAGCTCTGTCAGTGAACACATACTCAAAATGTCTGGGTTGCACAACCGCTTGACTCAACTGAAAGTTAATCTCCCGGATGAAGCGGTCATTGACAAAATCCTCCAGTCGCTTCCACCTAGCTACAAGAGCTTTGTGATGAACTACAATATGCAGGGGATGGTAAAGACCATTCCTGAGGTATATGCTATGCTGAAATCAGCAGAGGTAGAAATCAAGAAGGAGCATCAAGTGTTGATGGTGAATAAAACCACTAAGTTCAAGAAGGGCAAGGGTAAAAAGAACTTCAAGAAGGACGGCAAGGAAGTTGCCGCGCCCGGTAAGCAAGTTGCCGGGAAGAAGCCAAAGAATGGACCCAAGCCCGAGACTGAGTGTTTTTATTGCAAGGGAAGTGGTCACTGGAAGCGGAACTGCCCCAAATACTTAGCGGACAAGAAGGCCGGCAAAACCAAAGGTATATGTGATATACATGTAATTGATGTGTACCTTACCAGTACTCGTAGTAGCTCTTGGGTATTTGATACCGGTGCAGTTGCTCACATTTGTAACTCAAAACAGGAGCTGCGGAATAAACGGAGACTGGCGAAGGACGAGGTGACGATGCGCGTCGAGAATGGTTCCAAGGTCGATGTGATCGCCGTCGGCACGCTGCCTCTACATTTACCTACGGGATTAGTTTTAAACCTCAATAATTGTTATTTAGTGCCAAGTTTGATCATGAACATTGTGTCTGGATCTCGTTTAATTCGAGATGGCTACTCATTTAAATTCGAGAATAATGGTTGTTCTATTTATATGAGAGATATGTTTTATGGTCATGCTCCGATGGTTAATGGTTTATTCTTAATGAATCTCGTACGTGATGATACACATATTCATAGTGTAAATACCAAAAGAGTTAAAGTTGATAACAATAGTCTCACATATTTGTGGCACTGCCGCCTTGGTCACATAGGTGTCAAACGCATGAAGAAGCTCCATGCAGATGGACTTTTAGAGTCTCTTGATTATGAATCATTTGACACGTGCGAACCATGCCTCATGGGTAAAATGACCAAGACTCCGTTCTCAGGAACAATGGAGCGAGCAACCAACTTATTGGAAATCATACATACCGATGTGTGCGGTCCAATGAGTGTTGAGGCTCGCGGTGGCTATCGTTATGTTCTCACCCTCACTGATGACTTGAGTAGATATGGGTATGTCTACTTAATGAAACACAAGTCTGAGACCTTTGAAAAGTTCAAGGAATTTTAGAGTGAGGTTGAAAATCAACGTGATAAAAAGATCAAGTTTCTACGATCAGATCATGGAGGAGAATACTTGAGTCATGAATTTGGCACGCACTTAAGAAAATGTGGAATAGTTTCACAACTCACGCCGCCTGGAACACCTCAGCGTAATGGTGTGTCCGAACGTCATAATCGCACTCTATTAGATATGGTGCGATCTATGATGTCTCTTACCGACTTACCGCTATCTTTTTGGGGCTATGCTTTAGAGACTGCCGCATTCACTTTTAATAGGGCTCCGTCGAAATCCGTTGAGACGACACCGTATGAATTATGGTTTGGGAAGAAACCTAAGCTGTCGTTTCTAAAAGTTTAGGGATGCGATGCTTATGTCAAGAAACTTCAACGTGAAAAGCTCGAACCCAAGTCGGAAAAATGCGTCTTCATAGGATACCCTAAAGAAACTGTTGGGTATACCTTCTACCTCAGATCCGAAGGCAAGATCTTTGTTGCCAAGAATGGATCCTTTCTAGAGAAAGAGTTTCTCTCGAAAGAAGTAAGTGGGAGGAAAGTAGAACTTGATGAAGTGTTACCTCTTGAACCGGAAAATGGCGAAACTCAAGAAAACATTTCTGAGGTGCCTGCACCGACTAGAGAGGAAATTAATGATGATGATCAAGATACTTCTAATCAAGCTCCTACTGAAATTCGAAGGTCCACAAGGACACGTTCCGCACCAAAGTGGTACGGCAACCCTGTGTTGGGGATATTGCTATTTGGGGTAAACCGGCCTACAGGGCCCGGGTTAGCTCCGTCAATGGACCCAAGATGTTAAAGCCCAAGGAGAAATAGAAGGGCCCAAGGCCTATAATTGGTTTAAAGGTTTATGGCCGTGAACCGGCCTGAGGTAAACTTGCATTGTAAGTTAGGAATAGAGAGACCAACCCGGGCACGTTTATGAACCGGAGGTTGGGATTTTGTAAACCGACGGGCGTCACCCGCGTATATAAGGGGACGACCCGACGACGGTTTAGAGAGAAGAACAACTCGAGGTTTAGGCGAAGCTTATTGCTCCCTAGCCCTCGAAACACATCAATCCCATCACAACTAGACGTAGGCTTTTACCTTCATCGAAGGGGCCGAACTAGTATAACACCGTGTCCTTGCGTCCGTTTTAACCCCTTCAAGTTAACCCATTGCGATGGCTCCACGACTAAGTCCTTTTGCTAGGACATCTGCCGTGACAAATCCACGACAGTTGGCGCCCACCGTGGGGCTATCGCGAGATGGTTTCAAGTTCTTGGAGGGCCGCTTTGAAGGACTCGAGCGCTACGCTGTGGGCCGGATGACCAAAAGTCGTCGCGGAAAACTCTACATCGACAGCACAGGCTGGGGCCCCGACGCCGGCTCGATCGAGTATGGGTACCGGGTCCCCTTTGGCGGCATCCATGTTTTCATCGGCAAGATCAGTGAACCGGGCCCCAAGCTGGGCGTCTGCACCGACCTCGTCGAGACAGCTCAGCGCACGAGATCGGCCCTGGTTAAACCGACCAGGAAGCGCGCCTTTGTGGGAGTCATCCACGGAGGAAGCTACGAGGAAGGATCCGAATCCGGTGGCGAAACCGCCATCTACTCCGGCGATGAAACGTCAACCGGGGAAACCGAGTCTCTATACCGGCTGCAAGATGACCGGATTGGGGGCAGCTCCGATGGCGACAGTATTCCGGACCCCTCTGGTCTGCCCAATCGAGTTGGGATCTTCATGGCTGGAACACAGGCGGCGCCACATTCATCAACTGTGGCAGCAGTGATCTCCGGATCGGCAGCGGCAACGGCTGCGCGAGCAGGGGGCCCTGCGGACTCACCAGTCCAAGTATTGTCAGATTTTTTTGATGCACTGGCAGTGCTTATGGCGGAGGCCAACCCGGTGGATCAGGAGGTTCACAATGCCGAGATTGCCAAAGTGAGAGAACAGATCACTCAAGCTAAAACAGGGCTGGCAGCAGAAGAGGCCAGGATGACGGCAGAGCGCGCCGCTTTAGATGCACAGGCTTACAGGCTCATGATGGACCAGAATGCATCTCAGGAAGTCCTGAAGAGGAAATTCCGATCTCGATTGCCCGCAGCCCTCGATGCCAGAAATCTCTTCAACACCCCTGGAGCGGGGGCCAATAATCCGCCGGGGGTAAACCGTGCGGAAGCAACAGTTGGCGCCCCGGTTCAGCACCACATAATAAACCTGCCTCGTCACAACACTGGTACACCACAGGCCGTGCCAACACCATCGGGCCATTATTCCAACCCGATGGATAACCTCGTTGCGGCGGCAGCTCGGTTGGAAGCCATTCCGATCGAAGGCGATTCACCGCAGGATGTAGAGACACGCCGAGTCAAGGAGCTCCTTAGGACCGCTTTTGCCCAACAAGAAGCATATTCGCAAAGCCGTGATCGGATTCACTCCACCCCTCGCCCCAGCAGGAGCTATAGCAGGCGCATGGAGGAGCCGGCTGTTTCAAGTAATGCCAGGCGTGAAGCGCTCCGCGGCAACAATCCGGCTGGCGTCGACAATGCTCAGGAGATGGTGGATCGCGCCCGTGCGCAGGAGGCCGGATTAGCAGCGCAGCATCAGGCTAGTCAGCTTACACCTATCTTCCCAACTGCTATGATTGAACCGGGGGTGGCTTCTAGTTCCTTGGGAGTACCGTGCCTTGTTCCCGCTTTGCGCAACGTACACCTGCCTAAGGACTTCAAAGGCCCCCGCAAGGTACTAAACTACACGGCGGATCAGCCTCCAGAGACATGGGTGGAGAGCTATGAGATGGCTATGGAGATGCTGGATGTGGATGACACGGCGTGTGCGAAGTATTTTACCATGATGTTAGAAGGGACGGCCCGGACTTGGCTAAAGAGCCTACCGCCTAATTCCATTAATTCGTGGGCCCAGTTGCGAGCCCGGTTTATCAAGAATTTCAAGGACACGTGCAAACAGCCAATGTCGATAGTTGACCTAGCAGCTTGCGTTCAGCAAGAAGGGGAGTCAACTACCCATTGGGTACGCCGGGTATCAGAAGTTTTGCACTCATCAGATCGCATCAACGCAGACACCGCCGTGGTGCTGTTGGAAGGCAACTGTCGGTTTGGCCCTTTGAAGCTAAAGTTAGGTCGGATGAAGCGTGATTGCACGGATATGGGAACGCTCATGACCGCTTTAGTGAAGTCTGCGGATTCTGACAGTACCAAGGATCCTGACTCTGGTGACGACAAAGCAGGGAAGGGAAAGAAGAATAGCAATACCAAAGGCCAGCAGCATCAACCAACAGGCAATGGAGAAGGAGGTAAGCGTAAACCGGATGGGAGCGTGGATTTTGTGGCCAACACCAGTGCACAGAATAAGGGCCAGCGACGTAAGGGGAAACAGCCAGGTTTTCGCGGAAATCCCGGTCCTAATCCGGAGCGTTTGAACTTTTTCTTAAACCAGCCCTATCCGAAGCACGGAACAAAGGAGCCAGCAACCCACCTTTGGAAGGATTGTTACATCATGAAGGAATTCAAAAGCTCAAACATTTTCCAATATGATCACGGCTCTGGCGGCGGTTCAGGTTCTGGATCAGGGTACGGCGGCGGAAATTCCGGTCCAGGGTTCAATGGTAATCCGGGCGGACAGAACAGCCAAAATAATCAAGGTAATCAAAGTGGTTACAGCCAGCAGCAACAGCAACAATCAGGTTATCAGAGCAACCCGAAACAGTTGAGTAGTGGACAGTATCATGTTTTTACTACAAGCTTGGATAAACGGGATAGAAAGCTTCAGAGGGGGGCAGTTAGTACTGTTGAACCGGCCGCGCCTCACTATCTGCGCTGGTCGGAACAACCAATCATATGGAGCCGAGAAGATCATCCTCCCAGGGTTTATAATCCGGGTCAGTTAGCATTGGTGGTGGCGCCTCAGGTGGGAGGTTACAAGCTCACCAAGGTACTCATGGACGGAGGAAGCAGCATTAACATCTTGTATTATGAGACCTTCCGTCGCATGGGACTGGTGGATAAGGATCTCAAACCGACCAATACGGTGTTCCACGGGGTGGTGCCTGGCAAGTCTGCGTACCCTGTTGGTAAGATAGCCCTAGAAGTGGTCTTCGGCGATAGTCATGATTCCAGATCAGAGACGCTGACGTTTGAAGTGGTTAAAATCCAAAGTCCATACCACGCTTTGTTCGGACGACCGGCCTATGCAAAATTTATGGCACGGCCCTGCTATGTATATCTGCAACTCAAGATGTCGGGTTACAAGGGCACTATAACGGTTCATGGGAGCCGTCGAATCGCTTTGGAATGCGAGGAAGGAGATGCGACTTATGCAGAATCGGTTTGTGTTACGGAGGAGCTAAAGCAGTACAAAGACAATGTTGATCCGGAGGACATGACTTCGTTAAAGAAGCCAACTACGGACCACGATCCGGCCTTGAAGTTCAAATCAGCTGCCGAAACTAAGCTTGTTGACTTCGTACCTGGCGATTCGTCCAAGCAGTTCAGCATCAGTGCAAACTTGGATCCAAAATAGGAAAGCGCGCTCATCGAGTTCATCCGTGAGAATCGGGACGTCTTTGCATGGAAGCCGTCTGACATGCCTGGTGTACCGAGGCGACTCCCTGAGCACACTCTTAATGTGGATCCTAAGTATAAACCGGTAAAACAGTTCCTACGCCGGTTTAACGAAGAAAGACGTAAAGCGATTGGTGAGGAAGTAGCCAGGCTACTGGCAGCTGGTTTTATTATTGAGGTTTTTCATCCCGAGTGGCTTGCTAATCCGGTGTTGGTTCTTAAGAAAAACGGCACCTGGCGCATGTGTGTGGATTACACAGACTTGAATAAAGCTTGTCCAACGGATCCTTTTGCTCTCCCCCGTATTGATCAAATCATTGATGCTACGGCAGGTTGCGAGCGTTTGAGTTTTTTGGATGCCTATTCGGGTTATCATCAGATCAAGATGGCAGTTAAGGACCAGGAGAAGACAGCGTTCATTACTCCCTTTGGAGCCTTCTGCTATGTTTCTATGCCCTTCGGGCTCAAGAGTGCGCAGGCTACTTATCAACGGTGTGTGCAAAATTGCCTCCATGAACAGATTGGTCGTAATGTACATGCCTATGTGGATGACATTGTGGTCAAGTCACGAAAGAAGGAGACCCTGGTTGACGATTTGAAGGAAACCTTCGATAACTTGAGGGTGTACCAAATGATGCTCAACCCAGCTAAATGTGTTTTCGGTGTACCTGCAGGCAAATTGTTGGGATTCTTAGTGTCCCATAGAGGAATTGAGGCCAATCCGGAAAAGATCACAGCCATCACCTCCCTAGCCAAACCGAAATGCGTCAATGATGTTCAGCGCGTGGCCGGGCGGATTGCTGCGTTAAGCCGGTTTATCAGCCGCCTCGGTGAAAAGGCGATCCCCTTGTATCAAATGCTCAAGAAGACAGATCAATTTGTCTGGAGTCCGGAGGCTGATAAAGCGTTTGAGGACTTGAAGCGACAGTTAGTCAATCCGCCAGTGTTGGCAGCCCCCGTTGATAAAGAGCCACTCCTGTTATACGTTGCTGCGAACGCCAGAGCGGTCAGCGTGGCGATTGTGGTAGAACGCAAGGAGGCTGGGAAGGAGCATCCGGTTCAGCGTCCGGTTTACTATATCAGCGAAGTGCTTATCGAGTCCAAGCAAAGGTATCCGCATTGGCAGAAGCTGGTATATGGTGTTTTTATGGCAAGCCGGAAGCTAAAGCAATATTTTCAAGGGCACCCCATCACGGTGGTCAGTTCTGCTCCTTTGGGTGACATCATACAGAACCGGGAGGCGACCGGTCGGATTGCCAAGTGGGCTATCGAGCTTGGGCCGCACGGTTTAAGATACGTACCCCGGACGGCCATAAAGTCACAAGCACTTGTCGACTTCATAAACGATTGGACAGAGTTACAAGCACCTGAGGAGAAGCCAGATAACACATATTGGACTATTCATTTTGACGGATCCAGACAATTGGAAGGCTCGGGGGCTGGAGTCGTTTTAACTTCCCCACGAGGAGACAAGTTTTGTTATGTCCTCCGTTTAATGTTCCCCTGTACAAACAATGCGGTTGAGTATGAAGCTTTGCTTCATGGTCTTCGGATGGCTAAAGAGATGAATCTGAGCCGCGTTAGGTGCTTTGGTGATTCGGATCTAGTGGCTCAGCAAGTATCTGGCACCTGGGATTCTAAGGACCCGCTCATGGCTGCATACCGTCGTGAAGTAGATATGGTGGCATGGCATTTCAAAGGCTATCAAGTGGACCATGTGGACCGCAGAAAGAATGAGGCAGCGGACGCTTTAAGCCGCTTGGGCTCTCAGCGTAAACCGGTCCCACCCAATGTTTTCTTGGATGTATTGTATCACCCATCGGTACAGCTCCCCGGTGAATTGGAGTTGGCTATTCCTGATCCGGAGGCTCAATTAGTGGCGGCTCTTCACGTCATCCCTGATTGGACGCTTCCTTATCTGGCATATATGAACCGGGGTGAGTTGCCAGAAGACGAAATCTTGGCTCGGTAGATAGTACGGCGGTCCAAGTCTATGACCATTCTCAAAGGGGAGCTACATCATCGCAGCGTGTCAGGAGCGCTGCAACGGTGTGTATCCCCTGAGGAGGGGTGCCAAATATTACGTGAAATACATGAAGGGGATTGCGGCCACCACGCCGGTTCAAAATCATTGGTGGCTAAAGCGTTCCGCCACGGTTTCTACTGGTTAACTGCTCAAGCTGATGCAGAAGACCTGGTCAGGCTATGTGATGGTTGCCAGAAATTTTCTAGACGAGCGCACATACCGGCTCAAGAATTAAGGATGATTCCAATTACTTGGCCGTTTGCGACTTGGGGGCTCGATATGGTTGGGCCTTTTAAACGTTCCAAAGATAAGAAGACCCACCTATTGGTGGCGGTTGACAAATTTACAAAGTGGGTGGAGGCAGAACCTATCAGTAAATGTGACGCGGCCACGGCGGTTCGGTTTATAAAGAAGGTGATCTTCCGGTTTGGTTTTCCACACAGCATCATCACAGATAATGGTACAAATCTATCCAAAGGTGCCATGAAAGAGTTCTGCGCACGTGAGCATATACGGCTTGATGTTTCTTCTGTAGCTCACCCACAATCTAATGGTCAAGCAGAACGAGCGAATCAAGAGATCTTGAGAGGTATCAAACCCCGGCTTCTGGTCCCTTTGCAGAGGACGCCGGGTTGTTGGGTTGAGGAGCTACCGTCTGTATTATGGAGTATCAACACCACGCCTAACAGATCCACGGGGTTTACGCCGTTTTTTATGGTCTATGGAGCAGAGGCGGTTCTCCCAAGTGATATACGACATGATTCACCTCGTGTGGCAGCTTATGTTGAAGCGGACAACGAGCAGGCACGGCAGAACGCTCTTGATTTATTGGATGAAGAACGTGACTTAGCAGCTGCCCGTTCAGCGATTTACCAGCAAGATCTTCGCCGTTACCACAGCCGTCGGGTTAGAACCAGAACCTTTCAGGAGGGGTATTTGGTGCTCCGGCTCATCCAGGATCACTCTGATATGCATAAATTATCCCCGCCTTGGGAAGGACCTTTTGTGGTCAGCAAGAATCTGAATAATGGGTCATACTACCTGATTGATATTCGAGAGCGCAAAGATTCACGCACATCAGAGGAGGAGACCAGCAGGCCGTGGAACATAGCTCATCTTCGGCCTTACTATACATGAGCCTTGGGCTCTGCTTATGTACATATCATGACCATGTATATATTATGATCAATATAATTAACCGGAGCCTCGAGTAAAGCGGGGTCTCTGTTTTTCTTCACATCATGCGTGGTTACACGGAGTTGATTCGCTTTAGGGCAACCTCCGGTTTACCCCTTGAGGTCGCTTCACAGAAGATCAACAAAGTCAGTTGGGGACCTAGTCGACCTGAACCGTAGCTACACCTCCGGGGAGCTTGGTCATGTCTTGACGACGGTAATGCCTTCTGGCTGGCACATTTGCCACTAAGTCAGTTGGGGACCTAATCGACTTGAACCGTAGTTACACCTTATGGGAGCTCGGTCATGTCTTGATGATGGTAATGCCTTCTGATCGGCTTTTAAACAGCCAATAAGTCATTTGGGCGCTTGGTCGTGTCCGAACCAATGCAATGCCACTTGATCGGCCCTAGGCCACTGAGTCACTTGGGGGCTTGGTCGAATCCGAACCAATGCAATGCCATTTGACCGGCATATTTGCCATGATTCAGTTAGGAACCTAGTCGACTTAAACCGTAGCTACACCCCTTGGGGGCTTGGTTTTTTGTCTTGACGATGGTAATGCCTTCTGAACGGTTCATAGCAACCACCATTTGCACGCGTTTTACTATTGCGTTTTCCTCTCGTATTTGGTTGTTTGTTATCTTCCTTCTCGTGGTGTCTTTGTTCTTTGGAACGACAAATACTTTTAAATCGATTCAACTGACACAGCCTGGTCCGTTTTTTAACCCGGAGGCAAGTTGCCCAGTTTGGCAAAGGCGCAGCACGGTTCGTATGGTCGAAAGACCGTCCTTTGTACCCAGTAAAGACAGGAAACACAAGTTGGAAAAAGTCATGGCAAGGGCATCAGTACCCGTGCACAAAGGCGCATTCAAAGGCAGAGGTATTAACTATCTTATTACAAGGCAGCGTAGTGCCTGAATATATTGTTTTTTGACGGGTTAACGTCACCAATTAAGGTGAACCGGAGCTTTGATTACGCCTGTTCGCCGCCTCGGTTCGAAGGTTGTGGATCATCCTGCACCGCTTCAGCCTCCTCATGGCTACCCATTGGCTGGAAATCAGCAGTGGTCCAGTTGATTCCCATTAACGCTTGAAAGACAGCTTCTTCATGAATCAGCAAAGACGGTTCAATGTCAGGGGCGTAGGTATGCTTACGGATTGGAGGAATAAGGTTTTCCGCTTCAGGGATCGGGGCAGCTACTCGCTTGTTCTGGTTATCATATTGGGCCTGATAATGTGTCAGATCTGCTTCTTCAGCCAATTGACAAGCTAGGGGGCACACCGCCCGGTTTATCGCCCTCAAGTCATTTTCGCCAAAATCTGAACCGTCTTCTTTCAAGCTGGGGTATCCTTGTGCCGCTTCGACAGGATCAAAGTCTGGTACCCACGCTTTGGCCCGGATCAAGGCAGTGATGGCTCCGGTTCGAGCAGCTGATCTTTTTAACTCTTCAATCCGGGCAGGAAGCATGGATAACCTTTTTAACGTGTCTTGAATCAGAGACGGTGCGGGGTTGTTATGCGATGCAGTGGTGATAACTCTCTGTGCTCCGGTATACAACTGTTCAATCAAAGTATAAGCAGCTTTGAGTTTCATCCGCACATCAGAACCCAAGTGTCCAATACGTGTGCCTGCAGTGTTTCAAGATGGATTACAAACCGGACATCGGATATAGCAGACAAAGTGCAAATTGGAGGAAGGGCATCAAAAGAAATTTACCAAAGACGGCAGAGGTCATGGAGTGTATTTGTCGCTTTATGGTGGATAATTCATCAACCACCGTTTTGAGAGCAGCTTCGGCATTTTCAGCCCTTTTAATCAAAAGAGCCTTTTCTGTAGCCCAATCAGCTTGTTCCTTCTTGCGGCTTTCTTTTAGCTGTTCCATGACGTTTAAGGCATTGGTCAATTCTTCCTTCGCTTTTGCAGTTTCAGCCTGCTGGGTTTTTAGGATTTCCTGAAGGTCCGAGACTTGTTTCTCTTTGGTTTTCAGATCCGCCCGCAGTAGGTCATCAGCAGTGTTCAGAAAATATTGCACGGTTTGGAAGTATCAACCACACAAGCAAGTTATGTGCTCGATACTTGGGGGCTAATGCGTACTTGATCTTAACGCATGTTTTACATTACAAAAGTCCCAAGATTAATACAAGTATTTAAACTTGGCACTTGGGGGCTAATGGTTATTTGATGATGTTTTCTAGTTACGACCTATGTTGAAGCCCTGTTTTTATCAAACCGGACCTTGGTTGTCAAGGCAGTATGATTCGGATCACCATCTCGGGTTGGAAGAAATTGAGAGGCTAAGTTGCAATAGAACGAAGCACAAGAGAGTTACCTCAGGTTTTTCTTTCATCATCCTGATCATGCCAGCTTCATAATCGCGACTGGTGTACAGTCGGTTCAGATACCCAGAATGAAGATCTTGGGCGCTTAAAGCGGCATACGTTGAGGAATCAACGTCCCATTTGCCCTTTATGGCCGAGATTTCTTCCTTAGCAGTATGCTTGGCTAAGGTAGCAGAGTTCCCCGGTTCAGAGCGACCAATGCCGGTAATCACAACATCATCATCTTTGGAATCGCTGCTCTGCATTGGCACTGTTGGTTTATCAACAGTTCCAGAAGGGTTGATGGATTCTTCAACCCGAACAGGACTGGCAGGCTGATCGGTATGGATGGCAGGATTGGTAGGCCTTTCTTCAGCATAGGCGTCATCTTGTGGAGGTGGATAATTCTGAATGTCTTCACGAACTAGAGCATCAGCACCAGGAGTTTTCTCCGGTTCAGGAGCGGCAGTTCCTTCGGCCGGATTATCCAGACGAGCCTTCTTGCTCGGTCTAGGTTTAGCCCTGGGAGAGACCCAAAGATTGAAGAACGGTGTAAGATGGATTAAGAAACCCATATGGAAATATGTTGTGATCGGTCCAACTTACCCAATAACTGTCTTTAGCGGTGGCAGTTGAGTGGCTGAAGATTCACCAGAAGATGAATGGGAAGTGACCTGATAATCGGAGTCAGATGGATTAAGAGGCTGACGAATTAAACCTGCTTTAGGAGGAAAGCTAGCGCATAAATCGGAGACCTCTGAGCGGCGTTTCCGAACCGGGCTGTTCGGTAATTCGGCGGAGGTAACTACCTGGCCACTATGTCGGGTGGTGCGACGGGCTTCATGTTGCTGGGTCTTCACAAGAAATTTGGGATCCAAGTAAGCAAGGGGATGAGAAAATTTAACTTTCTGGTTTGCTTGGCGAGGTTTTTTCAAAGGCAAAGGGACTGGATCAGAAGAAAGAATAGTTACCTCTGGGCCTTCAGCATTACTCGCTTCAGCGTCGTCCTGACAAATATCATCATCAATAAGGCGTATAAAAAGTAAGCCAACTGAATCAAGGTCTACCTCAAGGTCCGGATTACCCACATCATCCTCATCTAATTCCGGGGTAGAGGAAGCGGTGTTCCTTTTCTTCTGAGCAGGCTTCTTCACCCTTGTTTTGGGTCGGGTTACCTTTTCTGTTGGCTCTTGAAGAAGCTTCTTGCTCCAAAACGGATCATCTCTCTGTTTCAGAAAGGATTGGAGTTAACAGTATACATATAAGGAGATCATAAATTCTATAACAAACAGAGGTGAGATGCTTACAGCAGGTGGTTTATTTGTAGCACAAAAGGGAAGCAGGCCGGTTCGGGCGCAAACATATTCCGGTTCATTCAGCATCTTTTTCACAGCTTCAGTAACTTCGTCTTCCGTCAGCTGAATGTTGCAGTGCCTCAAAGGATCATTAACCCGGCCCGTGTATTTGCACATTAAACCGGAGCGGACACTAAGGGGCAGGATACTCCATGAAATCCAGCAACGGGCAAGATCCACTCCTGTTAAACCGTTAGCCATGAAGGCTCTGAGCTTGGACAGTTGAGGGGCAAATTTACTCCTCTCTTTGGCGGTTAGCCTTGGGGGGAAGGGGTGTGTATTGCTAAGTCTCTCTGGACGGAAGCCAGGCAGAGGATTTTCTTCAGCAGGGGAAGTATCTTTGCAATAGAACCAAGTGTGATTCCATTCTTGCGGATGACTATGCAGCTTGGCGTGAGGATAAGTCACTTCTTTCCTCTTTTGAATCGCCATACCACCCAGTTCCATGTAAGGGCCATCGGTGAATTCAGTACGTCGGTTTAAATGAAAACAGTCTCGGAACAATTCTACAGTAGGTTCCTCCTGGAAGTACACCTCACAAAGCACTTGAAAATGGCAGATATTCGTGACTGAGTTTGGACCAACATCTTGTGGGCGTAACTGAAAATTAGCGAGGACGTCCCAGTAAAATTTTGAACCGGGTGGATTAAAGCCCCGGGCCAGGTGATCCGCAAACACAACAACTTCTCCTTCCTGTGGGGTAGGAGGACATTCATTCCCTGGAACCCTCCAATGGATGGCATTTTTGCTACTCAAGGCGCCAGTCAGAACTAAGTTGTTTAATTGGGTCTCGGTGATGCGAGAGGGAACCCAGTTGCATTCGTATATCTGTTTTGCCATGAGGAAATCTACAAGACAAAGGTATTCCGGTTTGAGAACAGGCGTGATTGTAAACCGAAGATGCTCTTATATAGACCGGAGTTATCTAGAATGATATCATCTGGCGGTTCATCAAGGGGACTAATGGATATATAGTTTGGGTTGTTCGCTCTGCTAAAAGTTAAACCGACCAGATCTAACAGTTATGAATATGAAAGCAGAAACAGATCCCGTACGGATTCTTTCAAAACAATGGATCTACAGCTAGGGCAAAAAAGAAGTAAAAATATGAGGTTTGGCTCGCAGCAGAACAGCACAAGTTCGACAAGCAGGGAAATGAGTGAGATCTAAGGAGATGAGTATAGATTTATGGCGAATACTGAGAGTGACTACAAATCACAATATAAGTATCATAATCTGTTCACAAAAACTTGCTATGGAGATGAACAATGAACAGTGGCAGGATAGGGATGACGAACCCTAGAACAGATCTAAAGCAAGAAGAACAGGAGCCTTACCGGGATCCAAACGGATGCGGAGGGTCACCGCGGTACTCTGGTCCGGTCAGGTTGATGCAGCGGCCTGAGTTGATGCAGTAGTTGACGGCGGCGGCGGAGCTCCGGAGTCTGAGTCGCGAGGAAGACGAAGAAGAAGGGGACGAAAGGGAGGAAAGGAAGATGGCCTTCTAGTCCTATTTATAAGGCGTGGCGCGCGTGCCAGGCGCGCGAATCCAGGAGCCGGTGATTTCGGGAGCCCAGCTGTCGCCTTGATTATTGCGGATTTAGTAAAAAGAAACGGTAACTTTGTGCTGACGTCATATCGGTTTACAGCAGCAAGAGGAGACGATGGAACGGCGGTTTAACAGTTACTGGAAGACATTTGAAGACAGAAATTTTTATTAAGGATTGACATGAACCTGTTCAAATCAATCTGGGGCCTAATGTTGGGGATATTGCTATTTGGGGTAAACCGGCCTACAGGGCCCGGGTTAGCTCCGTCAATGGACCCAAGATGTTAAAGCCCAAGGAGAAATAGAAGGGCCCAAGGCCTATAATCGGTTTAAAGGTTTATGGCCGTGAACCGGCCTGAGGTAAACTTGCATTGTAAGTTAGGAATAGAGAGACCAACCCGGGCACGTTTATGAACCGGAGGTTGGGATTTTGTAAACCGACAGGCGTCACCCGCGTATATAAGGGGACGACCCGACGACGGTTTAGAGAGAAGAACAACTCGAGGTTTAGGCGAAGCTTATTGCTCCCTAGCCCTCGAAACACATCAATCCCATCACAACTAGACGTAGGATTTTACCTTCATCGAAGGGGCCGAACTAGTATAACACCGTGTCCTTGCGTTCGTTTTAACCCCTTCAAGTTAACCCGTTGCGATGGCTCCACGACTAAGTCCTTTTGCTAGGACATCTGCCGTGACAAATCCACGACACCCTGTCTTGGAAATCATGTTGTTAGACAACGGTGAACCTTTGAACTATGAGGAAGCAATGGCGGGCCTGGATTCCGACAAATGGCTAGAAGCCATGAAATCTGAGATAGGATCCATGTATGAAAACGAAATATGGACTTTGACTGACTTGCCCGTTGAGCGGCGAGCCATAGAAAATAAATGGATCTTTAAGAAGAAGACAGACGCGGATGGTAATGTGACCATCTATAAAGCTCGGCTTGTCGCTAAGGGTTATCGACAAGTTCAAGGGGTTGACTACGATGAGACTTTCTCACCGGTAGCGAAGCTGAAGTCCGTCCAAATCATGTTAGCAATTGCCGCATTCTATGATTATGAAATATGGCAAATGGACGTCAAAACGGCATTCCTTAATGGTTTCCTTAAGGAAGAATTGTATATGATGCAGCCGGAAGGTTTTGTCGATCCTAAGAATGCTGACAAGGTGTGCAAGCTCCAACGCTCGATGTATGGGCTGGTGCAAGCATCTCGGAGTTGGAACATTCGCTTTGATGAGATGATCAAAGTGTTTGGGTTTACACAGACTTATGGAGAAGCCTGTGTTTACAAGAAAGTGAGTGGGAGCTCTGTAGCATTTCTCATATTATATGTAGACGACATACTTTTGATGGGAAATGATATAGAACTCTTGGACAGCATTAAGGCCTACTTGAATAAAAGTTTTTCAATGAAGGACCTTGGAGAAGCTGCTTATATATTAGGCATCAAGATCTATAGAGATAGATCAAGACGCCTCATAGGTCTTTCACAAAGCACATACCTTGATAAGATATTGAAGAAGTTCAATATGGATCAATCTAAGAAGGGGTTCTTACCTGTGTTACAAGGTGTGAAATTGATCACAGCTCAATGTCCGACCACGGCAGAAGATATAGAAGAGATGAGTGTCATCCCCTATGCCTCAGCCATAGGTTCTATTATGTATGCCATGCTGTGTACCAGACCTGATGTAAACCTTGCCGTAAGTTTGGTAGGAAGGTACCAAAGCAATCCCGGCAAGGAACACTGGACAGCGCTCAAGAATATCCTAAAGTACCTGAAAAGGACCAAGGAAATGTTTCTCGTTTATGGAGGTGACGAAGAGCTCGTCGTAAAAGGTTACGTCGACGCTAGCTTCGACACAGATCTGGATGACTCTAAGTCACAAACCGGATACGTGTATATTTTGAATGGTGGGGCAGTAAGCTGGTGCAGTTGCAAGCAAAGCGTCGTGGCGGGATCTACATGTGAAGCGGAGTACATGGCAGCCTCGGAGGCAGCACATGAAGCAATTTGGGTGAAGGAGTTCATCACCGACCTCGGAGTCATACCCAATGCGTCGGGGCCAATCAAGCTCTTCTGTGACAACACTGGAGCTATTGCACTTGCAAAGGAGCCCAGGTTTCACAAGAAGACCAGGCACATCAAGCGTCGCTTCAACTCCATTCGTGAAAATGTTCAAGATGGAGACATAGAAATTTGTAAAGTGCACACGGATCTGAATGTCGCAGATCCGTTGACTAAACCTCTCCCTAAGGCAAAACATGATCAGCACCAGAACTCTATGGGTGTTCGATTCATCACAATGTAACTAGATTATTGACTCTAGTGCAAGTGGGAGACTGTTGGAAATATGCCCTAGAGGCAATAATAAAAGCATTATTATTATATTTCCTTGTTCATGATAATTGTCTTTATTCGTGCTATAATTGTGTTGTCAGGAAATCGTAATACATGTGTGAATAACAGACAACAACATGTCCCTAGTAAGCCTCTAGTTGACTAGCTCGTTGATCGATAGATAGTCATGGTTTCCTGACTATGGACATTGGATGTCATTGATAACGAGATCACATCATTAGGAGAATAATGTGATGGACAAGACCCAATCCTAAAACATAGCATAAGATCGCATAGTTCGTTTGCTAGAGTTTTCCAATGTCAAGTATCCTTTCCTTAGACCATGAGATCGTGTAACTCTCGGATATCGTAGGAGTGCTTTGGGTGTGCCAAACGTCACAACGTAACTGGGTGACTATAAAGGTATACTACGGGTATCTCTGAAAGTGTCTGTTGGGTTGACATGGATCGAGACTGGGATTTGTCACTCCGCTTGACGGAGAGGTATCACGGGGCCCTCTCGGTAATGCATCATCATAATGAGCTCAATGTGATCAAAGTGTTTGATCACGGGATCATGCATTACGGTACGAGAAAAGTGACTTGCCGGTAACGAGATTGAACGAGGTATTGGGATACCGACGATCGAATCTCGGGCAAGTAAAATACCGATTGACAAAGGGAATCGTATACGGGATTAATTGAATCCTCGACATCGTGGTTCATCCGATGAGATCATCGTGGAGCATGTGGGAGCCAACATGGGTATCCATATCCCGCTGTTGGTTATTGCCCGAGAGCCGTCTCGGTCATGTCTGCATGTCTCCCGAACCCGTAGGGTCTACACACTTAAGGTTCGGTGACGCTAGGGTTGTGAAGATATGTATATGCAGTAACCCGAATGTTGTTCGGAGTCCCGAATGAGATCCCGGACGTCACGAGGAGTTTCGGAATGGTCCGGAGGTAAAGAATTATATATAGAAAGTGATGTTTTGGCCATCGGGACAAGTTTCGGGGTTATCGGTAATGTACCGGGACCACCGGAGGGTCCCGGGGGTCCACCGGGTGGGGCCACCTGCCTCGGAGGGGCCCCATGGGCTGTATGAGGAAGGGAACCAGCCCAAAGTGGGCTGGTGCGCCTCCCCCCAAAGGCCCATGCGCCTAGGGTTGGGGGGGAACCCTAAAGGGGGCGCCCCCCTTGCTTGGGGGGCAAGTCCCCCTCCCTGGCCGCCGCCCCCCCTAGGAGATTCCATCTCCTAGGGCCGGCGCCCCCCCCCCCAAGGGGCTATATAAAGGGGGGAGGGGAAGGGGGGCTGCGCACCCTTTTTGCCCTGGCGCCTCCCTCTCCCTCTCCAACACCTCCTCCTCCTCCATAGAGCTCGGCGAAGCCCTGTCGGAGTACTGCGGCTCCACCATCACCACGCCGACGTGCTGCTGCTGGAGTCTTCTTCCCCAACCTCTCCTTTGCCTTGCTGGATGAAGAAGAAGGAGACGTTACGCTGACCGTACGTGTGTTGAACGCGGAGGTGCCGTGCTTTCGGTGCTAGGATCTCCGGTGATTTGGATCACGGTGTGTACGACTACTTCATCCCCGTTAGTTGAACGCTTCGGCTCGCGATCTACAAAGTGGTATGTAGATGCAATCTCTCTCTCCCATGACTCGTTGCTAGATGAACTCATAGATGGATCTTGGTGAAAGCGTAGGAAAAATTTTAATTTTCTGCAACGTTCCCCAACAGTGGCATCATGAGCTAGGTTTATGCGTAGTTCTCTATTGCACGAGTAGAACACAATTTGTTGTGGGCGTAGATGTTGTCAACTTTTCTTGCCGCTACTAGTCTTATCTTGCTTCAGCGGTATTGTGGGATGAAGCGGCCCGGACCAACCTTACACGTACTCTTACGTGAGACCGGTACCACCGACTAACATGCACTAGTTGCATAAGGTGGCTGGCGGGTGTCTGTCTCTCCCACTTTAGTTGGAGCGGATTCGATGAAAAGGGTCCTTATGAAGGGTAAATAGAAGTTGACAAATCACGTTCTGGTTTTCACGTAGGTAAGAAAACGTTCTTGCTAGAACCCTAATTCAGCCACGTAAAACTTGCAACAACAATTAGAGGACGTCTAACTTGTTTTTGCAGCAAGTGCTTTGTGATATGATATGGCCAAAGTTGTGATGAATGATGAATGATCTATATGTGATGTATGAGATGTTCATGCTATTGTAATAGGAATCACGACTTGCATGTCGATGAGTATGACAACCGGCAGGAGCCATAGGAGTTGTCTTTATTTTTGTATGACCTGCGTGTCATTGAGAAACGCCATGTAAATTACTTTACTTTATTGCTAAACGCGTTAGCCATAGTAGTAGAAGTAATAGTTGGCGAGCAACTTCATGGAGACACGATGATGAATATCATGATGATGAAGATCATGGTGTCAAGCCGGTGACAAGATGATCATGGAGCCCCAAGATGGAGATCGAAGGAGCTATGTGATATTGGACATATC
This sequence comes from Aegilops umbellulata, assembly GCA_032464435.1. Lineage (NCBI taxonomy): Eukaryota > Viridiplantae > Streptophyta > Magnoliopsida > Poales > Poaceae > Aegilops > Aegilops umbellulata. The sequence continues at coordinate 147,905,115 of CP136058.1, read as the reverse complement.
ATGTCACGTTTATTATTTGATTGCATGTGATGTTTATCATGTTTTGCATCTTGTTTACTTAGAACGACGGTAGTAAATAAGATGATCCCTCATAATAATTTCAAGAAAGTGTTCCCCCTAATTGTGCACCGTTGCGACAGTTCGTTGTTTCGAAGCACCACGTGATGATCGGGTGTGATAGATTCTAACGTTCACATACAACGGGTGTAAGACAGATTTACACACGCAAAACACTTAGGTTGACTTGACGAGCCTAGCATGTACCGACATGGCCTCGGAACACAGAAGACCGAAAGGTCGAGCATGAGTCGTATAGAAGATACGATCAACATGAAGATGTTCACCGATGTTGACTAGTCCGTCTCACGTGATGATCGGACACGGCCTAGTTGACTCGGATCATGTAATACTTAGATGACTAGAAGAGGGATGTCTATCTAAGTGGGAGTTCATTAAATAATTTGATTAAATGAACTTTATTATCATGAACTTAGTCTAAAACTTTTACAATATGTCTTGTAGATCAAATGGCCAACGTAGTCCTCAACTTCAACGCGTTCCTAGAGAAAACCAAGCTGAAAGACGATGGTAGCAACTATACGGACTGGGTCCGGAACCTGAGGATCATCCTCATAGCTGCCAAGAAAGATTATGTCCTACGAGCACCGCTGGGTGACGCACCTATTCTCCCTGCAGAACAAGACGTTATGAACGCTTGGCAGTCACGCTGCGATGATTACTCCCTCGTTCAGTGCGGCATGCTTTACAGCTTAGAGCCGGGGCTCCAAAAGCGTTTTGAGAGACATGGAGCATATGAGATGTTCGAAGAGCTGAAAATGGTTTTCCAAGCTCATGCCCGGGTCGAGAGATATGAAGTCTCCAACAAATTCTTTAGCTGTAAGATGGAGGAAAATAGCTCTGTCAGTGAACACATACTCAAAATGTCTGGGTTGCACAACCGCTTGACTCAACTGGAAGTTAATCTCCCGGATGAAGCGGTCATTGACAGAATCCTCCAGTCGCTTCCACCTAGCTACAAGAGCTTTGTGATGAACTACAATATGCAGGGGATGGTAAAGACCATTCCTGAGGTATATGCTATGCTGAAATCAGCAGAGGTAGAAATCAAGAAGGAGCATCAAGTGTTGATGGTGAATAAAACCACTAAGTTCAAGAAGGGCAAGGGTAAAAAGAACTTCAAGAAGGACGGCAAGGAAGTTGCCGCGCCCGGTAAGCAAGTTGCCGGGAAGAAGCCAAAGAATGGACCCAAGCCCGAGACTGAGTGTTTTTATTGCAAGGGAAGTGGTCACTGGAAGCGGAACTGCCCCAAATACTTAGCGGACAAGAAGGCCGGCAAAACCAAAGGTATATGTGATATACATGTAATTGATGTGTACCTTACCAGTACTCGTAGTAGCTCTTGGGTATTTGATACCGGTGCAGTTGCTCACATTTGTAACTCAAAACAGGAGCTGCGGAATAAACGGAGACTGGCGAAGGACGAGGTGACGATGCGCGTCGAGAATGGTTCCAAGGTCGATGTGATCGCCGTCGGCACGCTGCCTCTACATTTACCTACGGGATTAGTTTTAAACCTCAATAATTGTTATTTAGTGCCAAGTTTGATCATGAACATTGTGTCTGGATCTCGTTTAATTCGAGATGGCTACTCATTTAAATCCGAGAATAATGGTTGTTCTATTTATATGAGAGATATGTTTTATGGTCATGCTCCGATGGATAATGGTTTATTCTTAATGAATCTCGTACGTGATGATACACATATTCATAGTGTAAATACCAAAAGAGTTAAAGTTGATAACAATAGTCTCACATATTTGTGGCACTGCCGCCTTGGTCACATAGGTGTCAAACGCATGAAGAAGCTCCATGCAGATGGACTTTTAGAGTCTCTTGATTATGAATCATTTGGCACGTGCGAACCATGCCTATGGGTAAAATGACCAAGACTCCGTTCTCAGGAACAATGGAGCGAGCAACCAACTTATTGGAAATCATACATACCGATGTGTGCGGTCCAATGAGTGTTGAGGCTCGCGGTGGCTATCGTTATGTTCTCACCCTCACTGATGACTTGAGTAGATATGGGTATGTCTACTTAATGAAACACAAGTCTGAGACCTTTGAAAAGTTCAAGGAATTTCAGAGTGAGGTTGAAAATCAACGTGATAAAAAGATCAAGTTTCTACGATCAGATCGTGGAGGAGAATACTTGAGTCATGAATTTGGCACGCACTTAAGAAAATGTGGAATAGTTTCACAACTCACGCCGCCTGGAACACCTCAGCGTAATGGTGTGTCCGAACGTCGTAATCGCACTCTATTAGATATGGTGCGATCTATGATGTCTCTTACCGACATACCGCTATCTTTTTGGGGCTATGCTTTAGAGACTTCCGCATTCACTTTAAATAGGGCTCCGTCGAAATCCGTTGAGACGACACCGTATGAATTATGGTTTGGGAAGAAACCTAAGCTGTCGTTTCTAAAAGTTTAGGGATGCGATGCTTATGTCAAGAAACTTCAACCTGAAAAGCTCGAACCCAAGTCGGAAAAATGCGTCTTCATAGGATACCCTAAAGAAACTTTTGGGTATACCTTCTACCTCAGATCCGAAGGCAAGATCTTTGTTGCCAAGAATGGATCCTTTCTAGAGAAAGAGTTTCTCTCGAAAGAAGTAAGTGGGAGGAAAGTAGAACTTGATGAAGTGTTACCTCTTGAACCGGAAAATGGCGAAACTCAAGAAAACGTTTCTGAGGTGCCTGCACCGACTAGAGAGGAAATTAATGATGATGATCAAGATACTTCTAATCAAGCTCCTACTGAAATTCGAAGGTCCACAAGGACACGTTCCGCACCAGAGTGGTACGGCAACCCTGTCTTGGAAATCATGTTGTTAGACAACGGTGAACCTTCGAACTATGAGGAAGCAATGGCGGGCCCGGATTCCGACAAATGGCTAGAAGCCATGAAATCCGAGATAGGATCCATGTATGAAAACGAAGTATGGACTTTGACTGACTTGCCCGTTGAGCGGCGAGCCATAGAAAATAAATGGATCTTTAAGAAGAAGACAGACGCGGATGGTAATGTGACCATCTATAAAGCTCGGCTTGTCGCTAAGGGTTATCGACAAGTTCAAGGGGTTGACTACAATGAGACTTTCTCACCGGTAGCGAAGCTGAAGTCCGTCCGAATCATGTTAGCAATTGCCGCATTCTATGATTATGAAATATGGCAAATGGACGTCAAAACGGCATTCCTTAATGGTTTCCTTAAGGAAGAATTGTATATGATGCAGCCGGAAGGTTTTGTCGATCCTAAGAATGCTGACAAGGTGTGCAAGCTCCAACGCTCGATTTATGGGCTGGTGCAAGCATCTCGGAGTTGGAACATTCGCTTTGATGAGATGATCAAAGCGTTTGGGTTTACACAGACTTATGGAGAAGCCTGTGTTTACAAGAAAGTGAGTGGGAGCTCTGTAGCATTTCTCATATTATATGTAGACGACATACTTTTGATGGGAAATGATATAGAACTCTTGGACAGCATTAACGCCTACTTGAATAAAAGTTTTTCAATGAAGGACCTTGGAGAAGCTGCTTATATATTAGGCATCAAGATCTATAGAGATAGATCAAGACGCCTCATAGGTATTTCACAAAGCACATACCTTGATAAGATATTGAAGAAGTTCAATATGGATCAATCTAAGAAGGGGTTCTTACCTGTGTTACAAGGTGTGAAATTGAGCTCAGCTCAATGTCCGACCACGACAGAAGATATAGAAGAGATGAGTGTCATCCCCTATGCCTCAGCCATAGGTTCTATTATGTATGCCATGCTGTGTACCAGACCTGATGTAAACCTCGCCGTAAGTTTGGTAGGAAGGTACCAAAGCAATCCCGGCAAGGAACACTGGACAGCGCTCAAGAATATCCTGAAGTACCTGAAAAGGACCAAGGAAATGTTTCTCGTTTATGGAGGTGACGAAGAGCTCGTCGTAATACGTTACGTCGACGCTAGCTTCAACACAGATCTGGATGACTCTAAGTCACAAACCGGATACGTGTATATTTTGAATGGTGGGGCAGTAAGCTGGTGCAGTTGCAAGCAAAGCGTCGTGGCGGGATCTACATGTGAAGCGGAGTACATGGCAGCCTCGGAGGCAGCACATGAAGCAATTTGGGTCAAGGAGTTCATCACCGACCTCGGAGTCATACCCAATGCGTCCGGGCCAATCAAGCTCTTCTGTGACAACACTGGAGCTATTGCACTTGCAAAGGAGCCCAGGTTTCACAAGAAGACCAGGCACATCAAGCGTCGCTTCAACTCCATTCGTGAAAATGTTCAAGATGGAGACATAGAAATTTGTAAAGTGCACACGGATCTGAATGTCGCAGATTTGTTGACTAAACCTCTCCCTAAGGCAAAACATGATCAGCACCAGAACTCTATGGGTGTTCGATTCATCACAATGTAACTAGATTATTGACTCTAGTGCAAGTGGGAGACTGTTGGAAATATGCCCTAGAGGCAATAATAAAAGTATTATTATTATATTTCCTTGTTCATGATAATTGTCTTTATTCGTGCTATAATTGTGTTGTCCGGAAATCGTAATACATGTGTGAATAACAGACAACAACATGTCCCTAGTAAGCCTCTAGTTGACTAGCTCGTTGATCGATAGATAGTCATGGTTTCCTGACTATGGACATTGGATGTCATTGATAACGAGATCACATCATTAGGAGAATGATGTGATGGACAAGACCCAATCCTAAAACATAGCATAAGATCGCATAGTTCGTTTGCTAGAGTTTTCCAATGTCAAGTATCCTTTCCTTAGACCATGAGATCGTGTCACTCCCGGATATCGTAGGAGTGCTTTGGGTGTGCCAAACGTCACAACGTAACTGGGTGAATATAAAGGTATACTACGGGTATCTCTGAAAGTGTCTGTTGGGTTGACATGGATCGAGACTGGGATTTGTCACTCCGCTTGACGGAGAGGTATCACCGGGCCCTCTCGGTAATGCATCATCATAATGAGCTCAATGTGATCAAAGTGTTTGATCACGGGATCATGCATTACGGTACAAGAAAAGTGACTTGCCGGTAACGAGATTGAACGAGGTATTGGGATACCGACGATCGAATCTCGGGCAAGTAAAATACCGATTGACAAAGGGAATCGTATACGGGATTAATTGAATCCTCGACATCGTGGTTCATCCGATGAGATCATCGTGGAGCATGTGGGAGCCAACATGGGTATCCATATCCCGCTGTTGGTTATTGCCCGAGAGCCGTCTCGGTCATGTCTGCATGTCTCCCGAACCCGTAGGGTCTACACACTTAAGGTTCAGTGATGCTAGGGTTGTGAAGATATGTATATGCAGTAACCCGAATGTTGTTCGGAGTCCCGGATGAGATCCCGGACGTCACGAGGAGTTTCGGAATGGTCCGGAGGTAAAGAATTATATATAGAAAGTGATGTTTTGGCCATCGGGACAAGTTTCGGGGTTATCGGTAATGTACCAGGACCACCGGAGGGTCCCGGGGGTCCACCGGGTGGGGCCACCTGCCTCGGAGGGGCCCCATGGGCTGTATGAGGAAGGGAACCAGCCCAAAGTGGGCTGGTGCGCCTCCCCCCCAAAGGCCCATGCGCCTAGGGTTGGGGGGGAACCCTAAAGGGGGTGCCCCCTTGCTTGGGGGGCAAGTCCCCCTCCCTGGCCGCCGCCCCCCCTAGGAGATTCCATCTCCTAGGGCCGGCACCCCCCCCAAGGGGCTATATAAAGGGGGGAGGGGAAGGGGGGCTGCGCACCCTTTTTGCCCTGGCGCCTCCCTCTCCCTCTCCAACACCTCCTCCTCCTCCGTAGAGCTCGGCGAAGCCCTGTCGGAGTACTGCGGCTCCACCATCACCACGCTGACGTGCTGCTACTGGAGTCTTCTTCCCCAACCTCTCCTTTGCCTTGCTGGATCAAGAAGAAGGAGACGTTACGCTGACCGTACGTGTGTTGAACGCGGAGGTGCCGTGCTTTCGGTGCTAGGATCTCCGGTGATTTGGATCACGGTGTGTACGACTACTTCATCCCCGTTCGTTGAACGCTTCCGCTCACGATCTACAAAGTGGTATGTAGATGCAATCTCTCTCTCCCATGACTCGTTGCTAGATGAACTCATAGATGGATCTTGGTGAAACCGTAGGAAAAATTTTAATTTTCCGCAACGTTCCCCAACACATCCAGGTTCCGCTATTGGTTATTGACCGGAGACGTGTCTCGGTCATGTCTACATAGTTCTCGAACCCGTAGGGTCCGCACGCTTAAAGTTCGATGACGGTTATATTATGAGTTTATGTGTTTTGATGTACCGAAGGTAGTTCGGAGTCCCATATGAGGTCACGGACATGACGAGAAGTCTCAAAATGTTCGAGACGTAAAGACCGATATATTGGACGACTATATTTGGCACCGGAATGGTTTCGGGAGGTTTCGGACATTTATCAGAGTACCGGGGGTTACCGGAACCCCCCGGAAGCTATTGGGCCTTATGGGCCTTAGTAGAAAAGAGAGAGGGAGGCCAGGAGGTGGCGCGCGGCCCCCCTTTCCCCAATCCGAATTGGGAAAGGGAAGGGGGCGGCCCCCCTTCTCCTTCCTTCTCTCCACCTCCTCCTTCCCCCTTCTCCTACTTGGAATAGGAAAGGGGGGGGCAAACCTACTTGGAGTAGGATTGCCCCCCCTTGTGCGCGCCTCTCCCCTTGGCCGGCCCTCTCCTCCTCCTCCCTTTATATACGGAGGAGGGGGACACCCCATAGACACAACAATTGATCCCTTGGATCTCTTAGCCGTGTGCGGTGCCCCCTCCACCATAATACACCTCGGTCATATCGTAGTGGTCTTAGGCGAAGCCCTGCGTCGGTAGAACATCATCATCGTCACCACGCCATCATGTTGACTGAACTCTCCCTCAAATCTCGGTTGGATCGGAGTTCGAGGGACATCATTGAGTTGAACGTGTACTGAACTCGGAAGTGCCGTGCGTTCGGTACTTGATCGGTCGGATCATGAAGACGTACGACTACATCAACCGCGTTGTGCTAACGCTTCCGCTTTCGGTCTACGAGGGTACGTGGACACACTCTCCCCTCTCGTTGCTATGCATCACCATGATCTTGCGTGTGCGTAGGATTTTTTTTGAAATTACTATGTTCCCCAACAACTTAACCATCTTTGATTAATAAGCTAGTCAAGTAGAGGCATACTAGGGACACTCTGTTTTGTCTATGTATTCAAACATGTACTAAGTTTCTGGTTAATACAATTCTAGCATGAATAATAAACATTTATCATGATATAAGGAAATATAAATAACAACTTTATTATTGCCTCTAGGGCATATTTCCTTCAGTCTCCCACTTGCACTAGAGTCAATAATCTAGATTACATAGTAATGATTCTAACACCCATGGAGTCTTGGTGTTGATCATGTTTTGCTTGTGGAAGAGGTTTAGTCAATGGGTCTGCAACATTCAGATCCGTATGTATCTTGCAAATCTCTATGTATCCCTCCTTGACTTGATTGCTGATGGAGTTGAAGCGCCTCTTGATGTGTTGGTTTTCTTGTGAAATCTGAATTCGTTCGCCAAGGCAATTGCTCCAGTATTTTCACAAAAGATTTTCATTGGGCCCGATGCACTAGGTATTACACCTAGATCGGATATGAACCCTTCATCTAGACTCCTTCATTTGCTGCTTCTGAAGCAGCTATGTACTCCGCTTCACAATAGATCCCGCCACGACGCTCTACTTGGAACTGCACCAACTTACAGCTCCACCATTCAATATAAATATGTATCCGGCTTGCGACTTAGAGTCATCCGGATCAGTGTCAAAGCTTGCATCGACGTAACCATTTACGACAAGCTCTTTGTCACCTCCAGAAACGTGAAACATATCTTTAGTCCTTTTCAGGTATTTCAGGATGTTCTTGACCACTGTCCAGTGATCCACTCCTGGATTACTTTGGTACCTCCCTACTAAACTTATAGCAAGGCACACATCAGGTCTGGTACACAGCATTGTGTACATGATAGAACCTATGGCCGAGGCATAGGGAATGACTTTCATTTTCTCTCTACCTTCTGCAGTGGTCGGGAATTGAGTCTGACTCAACTTCGCACCTTGTAACAAAAGCAAGAACCCTTTCTTTGACTGATCCATTTTGAACTTCTTCAAAACTTTATCAAGGTATGTGCTTTGTGGAAGTCCAATTAAGCATCTTGATCTATCTCTATAGATCTTGATGCCCAATATATTAGCAGCTTCACCGAGGTCTTTCATTGAAAAATTATTATTCAAGTATCCTTTTATGCTATCCGGAAATTTTGTATTATTTCCAATCAACAATATGTCATCCACATATAATATTAGAAATGCTACAGAGCTCCCACTCACTTTCTTGTAAATACAGGCTTCTCCAAAAGTCTGTATAAAACCATATGCTTTGATCACACTCTTCATCAACATCACCATCTTCATCACCTTCCTCATCTCTTTTACGCAGTCCACTCTCCTGCACCCCTCTGTAATCCCCTACTTGAACACGGTGCTTTATGCAACATATTATGATCCAATGATGTGTTGCCATCCTATCATGTTTTGAGTAGATTTCTTTTGTCTTTTGGGTTGATTGATGATCTAGATTGGTTTGAGTTGTATGTATTATTTTGGTGTTGTCCTATGGTGCCTTCCGTGCCGCACACATGTAAGGGGGTTGTTAGAGTGACAGAAGCTTAAACCCTAGTAAGGGGGTTGTTGCGTATGGGATAAAGGGTACTTGATACTTTAGTGCTATGGTTGGGTTTTACCTTAATGATCTTTAGTAGTTGCAGATTCTTGCTAGAGTTCCAATCATAAGTGCATATGATCCAAGAAGAGAAAGTATGTTAGCTTATGCCTCTCCCTCATATAAAATTGCAATGGCGACTACCGATCTTGTTAACAATTGCCTAGGACCATTCCGCACACCGATCCATCATTATTCCACACTCGCTATTTATAATATATAGTAATATATTATAAATTTATATTAACAACACCTAATTTTTAATTTTAGCTCTCTGATGTCATGCAAAGCTATCCTCTGCATACCCACAACGTAGCTGTATTTCTCGTTTCTAGTTGGAAGCAAACTTTCGGTGTACGTAGAGCCGTATCAGTGGCAGATAGGACTTGAGAGAATATTGATCTTACCTTTAGCTCCTTGTCCGTTCGACACTTCATACTTATCACTTCCACCTTTGGAAATTGCTACGATGATTCCTTGCACTTGGGGATTATCAAGCTCTTTTCTGGCACCGTTGCCGGGGAGCAATAGCGTGGGGTTGATATTTTTCGTGTGTGCTTGTGTGCTTTCTTCACTAAGTAGATTTTGTTTTCCCTTTATTTTTGTTTTCTTTAGTTGTGGGTGAAACAAAAAAATTAAATAATGAAAATACAATAAAAGTTACTTGCCTCTTATGCCTAATAACTTTTTCAAAAAGATAAGTGATTGGAAGGTTATGCATTGGAGAAGTGAGGGTCGACCTTGAACACTTGTGTTCATGCTCATGGAAACAATGTAGAATTTTTCATGGAAGTTTCTCAAAAATAAGTATCCCCTTGTATATATTCATTATATTATAAAAATAATGTGTCAAGGCTTGGCTTTAGAGTGTTTAAATTGCTTGTTTGGTGTGTGCAGCAGTAAAACAGAAACTTTTGCTGTAGTAATTGAATTTACATTTTTTACAGGAGCGTGATAAAATCTTGAAAATTTTACACAGTGTTGTTATACAAATTGTTTAGGTTTTCCTAATTTTTTAGAATTTTTGGAGTTACATAAGTATACAAAGTTTCTAGATTATTACAGACTGCGCTGTTTTTGACAAATTCTGTTTTCTATGTGTTATTCGCTTATTTTGATGAATCTATGGGTTGTATCGGGCGGTATGAACCATGGTAAAGTTATAATATAGTAGATATTATGATAATATGAAATTGGAATGAGTTTGGAACAGTACCTAAAGGTAGTGATTTGCTTTATTATACTAACGGATCTCACAAGGTTTTTTGTTAAGTTTTGTGTGGATGAAGTGTTCGAAGATCGAGGTGTTATCGATATGAGAAGAATAAGGAGAGGCAAGAGTTCAAGCTTGGGGATGCCCAAGGCACCCCAAGTAAATATTTCAAGGATACTCAAGCATCTAAGCTTGGGGATGTCCCGGTTGGCATCCCATCTTTCTTCTTCAACAATTATCGGTATACCTCGATTTTTTGTTTTGTTCACATGATATGTGTCTTTTGTGTTTACTTTTCTTTTATTTTCCTTTATGCACCATGCTATTATGAGATGGTCCTTCATTGATTTATAGAATGCTTCATGTGCTTCACTTAAATGTTTTGAGTATGGCTTTATAGAATGCCCTCTCTGCTTCACTTAAATCTTTTGAGTATGGCTTTGTAGAATGCTCTTGTGCTTCACTTAAATCTTTTGAGTATGGCTTTATAGAACACTTCGTGTGCTTCACTTATATATTTTGAGCTTGGATATTAGTCAATATATATTAAGTATAGAATGCTCTATGAACTTCACTTATATCTTCTAGAGTATGAATAAATTTATCATCGGAATTGGGCTTGGAAGAGTATCATTAAAATGTCATGCCTAGCTAAAAAGGCATTAAAGAAAAGCCCTTCTTGGGAGACAACCCAATATTTACCCATACTGTTTTTGTGTGTTCACATGATTAAGCTACTGTAGTACTCATGTTTTATAGGTTTTGTTTCAATAAAGTGCCAAGTAAAGCCTTTGGGGTAGTGTGGATGATAGTTGACTTGATTCTGTGCAAAAACAGAAACTTTTGCTTCCAGACACAGAATTGTTTAAATTCACTTGAACGCGATAAAATTCAGTTTTTACACAAGATTGATATACAAATTTCCCACATTATCCTAATTTTTCAGAATTTTTGGATTTACAGAAGTATGGTTAATGTTCAGATCATTACAGACTGTTCTGTTTTTGACGGATTCTGTTTTCAATGCATGGTTTGCTTGTTTTCTAATTTCTATGGCTTATATTGTTCAATATAAATTGTAGAAATGATATGAAAGTACGTTATATCAACTAGAGGGGGGTGAATAGGCGATTTTTATGAATTCTTCATTGAGGAATTTGCTAGTGAGGAAATTCCTTAGCGAAGAACTACTTGCAGCGGAATAAGTACTCAGAAGTAAACATAACAGAATACATGCACGGTCATCATGATGAAATAAAGACAAACACAGAGTACAGAAAGCGTAAAAATAGGATAGCACAAGATGAAGACAAACAGACTAAAGAACTTGAACTGAGGAAGTTGAGAAAGTCTTCAGTCAAAGTCTTCAAACACAGATATGAACAAACATGCAACATAGTAATGAGGAAATGAAAGTGTTGAGGAAATAGAACCAGTTGGCTTGGTGAAGAAAATGATTTGGTAGACCAGTTCCAACTGCTGTCTCGGTTGTACATCTAGTTGGAGCGGCTAGGTATTTAAACCTAAGGACACACAGTCCTCACCGTATTCTCCTTGAGCTAAGGACACACAGTCCTCGCCCAATCACTCGTGGGAAGTCTTCAGGTGACTTCCTAACCTTCACAAACTTGGTCACTCGGCGATCCACAATTCCTCTTGGATGCTCTAGACCATGACGCCTAACCTTCTGGAAGAAGCACAGTCTTCAAAGGTAACAAGCGTCGGATCCACGCAGGATCAATCTCTTCAGTGATACTCAATCACTTTGGGTTTGTAGGTGTTTGGGTTTGGGTTTTTGGATTTTCCTCACTTGATGATTTTCGCTCAAAGTCCTTGGAGGATGGGATGCTCTCAAATGACAAGTGTCAGTTTCTCACGGAGCAGCCAACCAGCTAGTGGTTGTAGGGGCGGCTATTTATAGCCTAGGGAGCAGCCCGACATGATAAGACATAAATGCCCATCAATGATATGACCGTTAGGTGGGTAGATATTTTGGGACAGTTGGCACAAGGCACAGCAACGGTCAGAAATTTGAGGTTCAAATTCCTCAGGGCTATCATGTTCCTCACTGTGTAGGCAATCTGCACTGGCGAATTCCTAACTCCTCAGTCAGAGCAAATTCCTCGGCGACTAGAAGAACTGCGTCTCTGTCACTGAAGAAATTGACTGAGCTGTATGAGATTTCCAATGGCTTCACTCGAAGGGATTGGTAGGTGTAGGATTTTGAGTTGAGTATCACATGGAAATTTTTCCTTAGTATTTCCTCGACCCCCTTTAACAGTACGGTGTTTCCTATGACTCAAGAAAGAGAAAATGAAACTACGAAAACAAAAGTCTTCACGCTTCATGTTCCTCGAATGAATACCAAGTCTTCAAGGTCACACCAATTTCTCCACTTTCAAAGTCTTCAGGAAGTCTTCAGAATACCAAAGTCTTCAGTCAAAGAACTTCATTTTTAGGGGTCGACTTTCTCTGTAAATATCAAACTCCTCATAGACTTATAGACCTGTGTACACTCATAAACGCATTAGTCCCTTAACATATAAGTCTTCAATACACCAAAATCACTAAGGGGCACTAGATGCACTTACAATCTCCCCCTTTTTGGTGATTGATTATAATATAGGTTAAGTTTTCAACGAGGATAAACATATGAAGTGTAAATACTGATATTGAGGAATTTGATTGCAAGATATAGAAGAACTCCCCCTGAAGATGTGCATAGTGAGGAATTTGCTTTTGAAGCAATGCACACTTGAAGAGTTGAATCATGGAGATCTCCCCCTATATCTTGTAATTCATACACGCATTTGATATATACTATGAAGAATTTGAAATGCATGATGAAAAATGGTGACTGACGTATTTCAGCATGCGTGCGATAATATTAACGAGGAATAAGCATGCAGAATAACGTAGCAGAAGTATCAGACCACCATCGGGTTTAAGTTTACAACTCGATCCAATAAAAGTTTCAGAAGAACGAGAGTTGTAACTTAGCAAAAAAATGCCCATATAATAGACCCGCTTGAAGACTAACTCAGATTTCTCCCCCTTTATCATCGAATGACCAAAAGGATCGAAACTGAGGACTAACGCCCCTGAAGATAATCAAGTTGACGAAGGAGCGCCAGCGTTGTCGGGGTCGGTTGTTGTAGTAGGGCCTACCGTTGTGTCGTCCAAGTCTTCATGTTCATCAGTGTCACGCGATGAAGAATAGGAGCTGGCCACCAAAGAAGGGACCTTGACCTTCTTGTATTTCTTCGGAGGAGGTGCAGCCCAGTCAAAGTCTTCCTTAAGACCCATTTTCTTCAGATCTTCAGCGTTGTACACATGAGACACAACAGCCCAGGTACGGTTGAAGGTTTCATGGAGGTAGTAGTGGTTTTTCTTCACTGCATTGTGTGTTGAGGTCATGTTGTGAAGAATTGAACCAAACTGACGCTTGACCCATTTATGATTGCGATCAACCTTCTGATGAAGACTGAGGAGTAACTCACGATCAGTCATCACCCTGGGTGTTGTGGCTTGAGGATTTTGCTTAGCTGAGTTGTTGGCGGCAGAGTCGTGTGTGGCAGAGTCATCATTGGTGGAATAGGATGCAGCCTTGCAAAATTGACCATCCAATGGATGAATGCCTTCATCTATCACAGCATCTGCCTTGCCTTTGTCATCAGCTGAGGAAAATGTCCGTTTGAGGACTTCAATCGGAGGCAAGTAGCTGCAATGGTTCAGAGTGTCAGCTTTGTAGTTGAGTGAAGACCTTGTCTTGGTGAATCTCATAATCCATGGCGCATAAGGCTTCAGCTCAAATGGTGGCATTGCAATATTGGCCAGAGTCCTCATGAAGAAATCATGGAAGTTGACGGGAACGCCATGACAGATGTTGAAAAGCATATTCTTCATGATGCCAACGACTTCTTCATCATTTGAGTCATGGCCTTTGATAGGACTCATTGTGTTTGTTAGAATGCGATAGACAGTTCGAGGCACATACAGTAATTCCTTGACGAGGAAATTGGTTCGAGGGGCCTGCCCTGGCTTCAAAGGCTTCATCAAAACTTGCATGTAGTGATTTGAAAGCTCAGGTTCACTATAGACACAACGTGCATCTTCAAGGGAAGGACTGAGTGGTAGGGCACGAAGCAAATTCAGACGTTGGTGCCTTGTAATGAGTGTTCTCTGTCATCTAGTCTAGCACCCATGAATTCACATCTTTAGAGTCGCCTGTGATGTGCAACGTTGCATAGAACTGAAGAATGAGTTCTTCATTCCAATCACAGATGTCAGTGCAGAAGTTTAGTAGCCCAGCATCATGAAGAACACTGAGGACTGGCTCGAAGCACGGCAGAGACTCCATGTCTACATGAGGAATATGTGCATGATCGAAGACTTTGCCTTTGTTGAATAGCACTGAGGAATAGAAATTGGCTTAACTAGCAGTCCAGAAACTCCTCTTCCTTATGCGAGCAGAGTCATATGGATTGTAAAAAGTGAAGAATACGTGCTCGCCAAAGAAGTCTTCAGCCTTGAACTTTTGCTTCCTTGAGAACGGATCCTTTGGCTTTGGCAGAGGAGTATCAGTGAGTTGCATCACAACCTCAGGAATCGCGAGCTCGGGTTCTTCAGGCTGAGGAATTTCTGGTTCCTCTTCAGGTGCAGTTTGTGTTGTCACGTTATTAGCAGCAGCAGTTTCTTCAGCACTAGTGGCTGGAATGTCTTCATGGACAAATGAGGTGGGATGAGTTTCTTCAGAGCCCATTTGAACTGTTGGTGCAGGGGAGTGAGGAATTTGCTGTAGTGGGGTGAAGAGTGGAGAATTGGGATGCTGACTTTCCCAAAAGTCATCATTCATTACTGGCGTTGTGCTTCCAATATCCACGTCTTCATCATCTAATTCTTCAACACCAGCCTCTTCAGCAGTGAACTGAGGCATTGGTGATGATACAATAGGTGTTGAAGGGATTGCATCCACTTCAATTTCCTCATCAATCTGCTCTGACGAAGCAGCAGATTGAGTTTCTGTTGGGGAACGTTGCAGAAAACAAAAAAATTCCTACGGTTTCACCAAGATCCATCTATGAGTTCATCTAGCAACGAGTATTCAGATTGCATCTACATACCTTTGTAGATCGCGTGCGGAAGAGTTCACTAGAACATGGATGATGGAGTCGTACTCGCTGTGATCCAAATCACCGATGACCGAGTGCCGAACGGACGGCACCTCCGCATTCAACACACGTACGGAGCGGATGACGTCTCCTCCTTCTTGATCCAGCAAGGGGGAAGGAGAGGTTGATGAAGATCCAGCAGCACGAGGCGTGGTGGTGGATGCAGTTGTCACCTGCAGCACGGCTTCGCCGAGCGTCTGCGCGAGAGGGAGAGGTGTGACAGGGGAGAGGGAGGCGCCAGGGGTTAAGGGTGCGGCTGCCCATCCCTCCCCCCCTTTATATAGGCCCCTTGGGGGGCGCCGGCCCTGGAGATCCAATCTCCCAGGGGGCGGCGGCCAAGGGGGGTGGAGTGCCCCCCAAGGCAAGTGGGGCGCCCCCCCCCACCCTAGGGTTCAAACCCTAGGCGCAGGGGGTAGGCCTAGGGGGGCGCACCAGACCACTAAGGGCTGGTTCCCCTCCCACTTCAGCCCATGGGGCCCTCCGGGATGGGTGGCCCCACCCGGTGGACCCCTGGGACCCATCCGGTGGTCCCGGTACAATACCGGTGACCCCCGAATCACTCCCGATGGCCGAAACTGCACTTCCTATATATAATTCTTCACCTCCGGACCATTCCGGAACTCCTCGTGACGTCCGGGATCTCATCCGGGACTCCGAACAACTTTCGGATTACTGCATATTCATATCTCTACAACCCTAGCGTCACCGAACCTTAAGTGTGTAGACCCTACGGGTTCGGGAGACATGCAGACATGACTGAGACACCTCTCTGGCCAATAACCAACAGCAGGATCTGGATACCCATGTTGGCTCCCACATACTGCTCGATGATCTCATCGGATGAACCACAATGTCGAGGATTCAATCAATCCCGCATGCAATTCCCTTTGTCAATCGGTATTTTACTTGCCCGAGATTCGATTGTCGGTATCCCAATACCTCGTTCAATCTCATTACCGGCAAGTCACTTTACTCGTACCGTAATGCATGATCCCGTGATCAAACACTTTGATCACATTGAGCTCATTATGATGATGCATTACTGAGTGGCCCCGGTGATACCTCTCCGTCATGTGGAGTGACAAATCCCAGTCTCGATCCGTGTCAACCCAACAAACACTTTCGGAGATACCCGTAGTATACCTTTATAGTCACCCAGTTACGTTGTGACGTTTGGCACACCCAAAGCACTCCTACGATATCCGGGAGTTACACGATCTCATGGTCTAAGGAAAAGATACTTGACATTGGAAAAGCTCTAGCAAACGAATTATACGAACTTTGTGCTTATGCTTAGGATTTGGTCTTGTCCATCACATCATTCTCCTAATGATGTGATCTCGTTATCAATGACATCCAATGTCCATAGTCAGGAAACCTTGACTATCAGTTGATCAACGAGCTAGTCAACTAGAGGCTTAATAGGGACGTATTGGTATCTATGTATTCACACATGTATTATGATTTCCGGATAACACAATTATAGCATGAATAAAGACAATTATCATGAACAAGGAAATATAATAATAATGCTTTTATTATTGCCTCTAGGGCATATTTCCAACAGTCTCCCACTTGCACTAGAGTCAGTAATCTAGTTACATTGTGATGAATCTAACACCCATAGAGTTCTGGTGTTTATCATGTTATTCTCTAGGGAGAGGTTTAGTCAACGGATCTGCGACATTCAGATCCGTATGCACTTTACAAATTTCTATGTCTCCATCTTGAACATTTTCACGAATGGAGTTGAAGCGACGCTTGATGTGCCTGGTCTTCTTGTGAAACCTGGGCTCCTTGGCGAGTGCAATAGCTCCAGTGTTGTCACAGAAGAGTTTGATCGGCCCCGGAGCATTGGGTATGACTCCTAGGTCGGTGATGAACTCCTTCATCCAAATTGCTTCATGCGTTGCCTCCGAGGCTGCCATGTACTCCGCTTCACATGTAGATCCCGCCATGACGCTCTGCTTGCAGCTGCACCAGCTTACTGCTCCACCATTCAACATATACACGTATCCGGTTTGTGACTTAGAGTCATCCAGATCTGTGTCGAAGCTAGCGTCGACGTAACCCTTTACGACGATCTCTTCGTCACCTCCATAAACGAGAAACATGTCCTTAGTCCTTTTCAGCTACTTCAGGATATTCTTGACCGCTGTCTAGTGTTCCTTGCCGGGATTACTTTGGTACCTACCTACCAAACTTACGGCAAGGTTTACATCAGGTCTGGTACACAGCATGGCATACATAATAGACCCTATGGCCGAGGCATAGGGGATGAGACTCATCTCTTCTATATCTTCTGCTGTGGTCGGGCATTGAGCTGAGCTCAACTTCACACCTTGCAATATAGGCAAGAACCCTTTCTTGGACTGATCCATATTGAACTTCTTCAATATCTTTTCAAGGTATGTGCTTTGTGAAAGACCTATGAGGCGTCTTGATCTATCTCTATAGATCTTGATGCCTAATATATAAGCAGCTTCTCCAAGGTCCTTCATTGAAAAACTCTTATTCAAATAGGCCTTTATTCTGTTCAGAAGTTCTATATCATTTCCAATCAAAAGTATGTCATCTACATATAATATGAGAAATGCTACAGAGCTCCCACTCACTTTCTTGTAAACACGGGCTTCTCCATAAGTCTGCGTAAACCCAAACGCTTTGATCATCTCATCAAAGCGAATGTTCCAACTCCGAGATGCTTGCACCAGCCCATAAATGGATCGCTGGAGCTTGCATACCTTGTTAGCATTCTTGGGGTCGACAAAACCTTCCGGCTGCATCATATACAGTTCTTCCTTAAGATAACCGTTAAGGAATGCCGTTTTGACGTCCATTTTCCATATCTCATAATCATAGTATGCGGCAATTGCTAACATGATTCGAACGGACTTCAGCTTCGCTACGGGAGAGAAAGTCTCATCGTAGTCAACCCCTTGAACTTGCCGATAACCCTTAGATACAAGTCGAGCTTTATAGATGGTAACATTACCATCTGCGTCCGTCTTCTTCTTAAAGATCCATTTGTTTTCTATCGCTCGCCGATCATCGGGCAAGTCTGTCAAAGTCCATACTTTTTTTTCATACATGGATCCTATCTCGGATTGCATGGCTTCTAGCCATTTGTTGGAATCTCGGCCCGCCATCGCTTCTTCATAGTTCGGAGGTTCACCGTTGTCTAACAACATGATTTCCAGGACAGGGTTGCCATACCACTCTGGTGCGGAACGTGTCCTAGTAGACCTACGAAGTTCAGTAGCAACTTGATCCGAAGTTTCATGATCATCATCATTAACCTCCTCTCAAACCGGTGGAGGCACCACAGAAACATTTTCTTGAGCTGC
Source organism: Aegilops umbellulata (assembly GCA_032464435.1). Classification (NCBI taxonomy): domain Eukaryota; kingdom Viridiplantae; phylum Streptophyta; class Magnoliopsida; order Poales; family Poaceae; genus Aegilops; species Aegilops umbellulata. The sequence goes on along the minus strand of CP136058.1, from coordinate 147,886,510 downwards.
GCTACTTTCCGGTTCAAGAGGTGATACTTCATCAAGTTCCACTTTCCTCCCACTTACTTCTTTCGAGAGAAACTCTTTCTCCAGAAAGGATCCGTTCTTGGGAACAAAGATCTTTCCTTTGGATCTTAGGTAGAAGGTATACCCAATGGTTTCCTTAGGGTATCCTATGAAGACGCATTTTTCCGATTTGGGTTCGAGCTTTTCAGGTTGAAGTTTCTTGACATAAGCATCGCATCCCCAAACTTTTAGAAACGATAGCTTAGGTTTCTTTCCAAACCATAATTCATACGGTGTCGTCTCAACGGATTTAGACGGTGCCCTATTTAAAGTGAATGCGGCTGTCTCTAGAGCGTATCCCCAAAATGATAGCGGTAAATCTGTAAGAGACATCATAGATCGCACCATATCCAATAGAGTGCGATTACGACGTTCGGACACACCGTTACATTGAGGTGTTCCAGGCGGCGTCAGTTGTGAAACGATTCCACATTTCCTTAAGTGTGTGCCAAATTCGTGACTTAAATATTCTCCTCCACGATCTGATCGTAAGAACTTTATTTTTCGGTCACGTTGATTCTCTACCTCATTTTGAAATTCCTTAAACTTTTCAAAGGTCTCAGACTTGTGTCTCATCAAGTAGACATACCCATATCTACTCAAGTCATCCGTGAGAGTGAGAACATAACGATATCCTCCGCGAACCTCAACACTCATTGGACCGCACACATCAGTATGTATGATTTCCAATAAGTTGGTTGCTCGCTCCATTGTTCCGGAGAACGGAGTCTTGGTCATTTTGCCCATGAGGCATGGTTCGCATGTGTCAAATGATTCATAATCAAGAGACTCTAAAAGTCCATCAACATGGAGCTTCTTCATGCACTTGACACCAATGTGACCAAGGCGGCAGTGCCACAAGTATGTGGGACTATCGTTATCAACTTTACACCTTTTGGCATTCACACTATGAATATGTGTATTATCACGTACGAGATTCATTAAGAATAAACCATTGACCATCGGAGCATGACCATAAAACATATCACTCATATAAATAGAACAACCATTATTCTTGGATTTAAATGAGTAGCCATCTCGTATTAAACGAGATCCAAATACAATGTTCATGCTCAAACTTGGCACTAAATAACAATTATTGAGGTTTAAAACTAATCCCGTAGGTAAATGTAGAGGTAGCGTGCCGACGGCGATCACATCGACCTTGGAACCATTCCCGACGCGCATCGTCACCTCGTCCTTCGCCAGTCTCCGCTTATTCCGCAGCTCCTGTTTTGAGTTACAAATATGAGCAACGGCACCGGTATCAAATACCCAGGAGCTACTACGAGCACTGGTAAGGTACACATAAATTACATGTATATGGCATATACCTTTAGTGTTGCCGGCCTTCTTGTCCGCTAAGTATTTGGGGCAGTTCCGCTTCCAGTGACCCTTCTCTTTGCAATAAAAGCACTCAGTCTCAGGCTTGGGTCCATGCTTTGACTTCTTCCTGGCAACTGGCTTACCGGGCGCGGCAACTTCCTTTCCGTCCTTCTTGAAGTTCTTCTTACCCTTGCCTTTCTTGAACTTAGTGGTTTTATTGACCATCAACACTTGATGTTCCTTTTTTATTTCAACCTCTGCTGATTTCAGCATAGCAAATACCTCACGAATGGTCTTTACCATCCCCTGCATATTGTAGTTCATCACAAAGCTCTTGTAGCTAGGTGGGAGCGACTGAAGGATTCTGTCAATGACCGCCTCGTCTGGGAGGTTAATCTCCAGCTGAGTCAAGCGGTTGTGCAACCCAGACATCTTGAGTATGTGTTCACTGACAGAACTATTTTCCTCCATCTTACAACTGTAGAACTTGTCGGAGACTTCATATCTCTCGACCCGGGCATGAGCTTGGAAAACCAGTTTCAGCTCCTCGAACATCTCATATGCTCCGTGATGCTCAAAACGCTTTTGGAGCCCCGGTTCTAAGCTGTAAAGCATGCCGCACTAAACGAGGGAGTAATCATCAGCACGAGACTGCCAAGCATTCATAATGTCTTGGTTCTCTGGGATGGGTGCTTCACCTAGCGGTGCTTCTAGGACATATTGTTTCCTGGCAGCTATGAGGATGATCCTCAGGTTCCGGACCTAGTCCGTATAGTTGCTGCCATCATCTTTCAGCTTGGTTTTCTCTAGGAACGCGTTGAAGTTCATGTTGACATTAGCTTGGGCCATTTGATCTACAAGACATATTGCAAAGTTTATTTAGACTAAGTTCATGATAATTAAGTTCATCTAATCAAATTATTTAATGAACTCCCACTCAGATCAGACATCCCTCTTGTCATCTAAGTGAATACATGATCCGACTCGACTAGGCCGTGTCCGATCATCACGTGAGACGGACTAGTCATCATCGGTGAACATCTCCATGTTGATCGTATCTTCTATACGACTCATGCTCGACCTTTCGGTCCTCCGTGTCCCGAGGCCATGTCTGTACATGCTAGGCTCGTCAAGACAACCTAAGTGTTTGCATGTGTAAATCTGTCTTACACCCGTTGTATGTGAACGTTGGAATCTATCACACCCGATCATCACGTGGTGCTTCGAAACAACGAACTGTCGCAACGGTGCACAGTTAGGGGGGACACTTTCTTGAAATTTATTATGAGGGATCATCTTATTTACTACCGTCGTTCTAAGTAAACAAGATGCAAAACATGATAAACATCACATGCAATCAAATAATAATAGTGACATGATATGGCCAATATCATATAGCTCATTTGATCTCCATCTTGGGGCTCCATGATCATCTTGTCACCGGCACGACACCATGATCTCCATCATCATGATCTCCATCATCGTGTCTCCATGAAGTTGCTCGCCAACTATTACTTCTACTACTAAGGCTAACACGTTTAGCAATAAAGTAAAGTAATTTACATGGCGTTTCCATTGACACGCAGGTCATAAAAATAATGACAACTCCTATGGCTCCTGCCGGTTGTCATACTCATCGACATGCAAGTCGTGATTCCTATTACATGAACATGATCTCATACATAACATATATATCATTCATCATTCATCACAACTTTGGCCATATCATATCACAAAGCACTTGCTGCAAAAACAAGTTAGACGTCCTCTAATTGTTGTTGCAAGTTTTACGTGGCTGCATTAGGGTTCTAGCAAGAAAGTTTTCTTACCTACGTAAAAGCCACAACGTGATTTGTCAACTTCTATTTACCCTTCATAAGGACCCTTTTCGTCGAATCCGCTCCAACTAAAGTGGGAGAGACAGACACCCGCCAGCCACCTTATGCAACTAGTGCATGTCAGTCAGTGGAACCGGTCTCACGTAAGTGTACGTGTAAGGTTGGTCCGGGCCGCTTCATCCCACAATACCGCTGAAGCAAAATAAGACTAGTAGCGGCAAGAAAGTTGACAACATCTACGCCCACAACAATTGTGTTCTACTCGTGCAAAAGGAACTACGCATAGACCTAGCTCATGATGCCACTGTTGGGGAACGTTGCAGAAAACAAAAAATTTCCTATGGTTTCACCAAGATCCATCTATGAGTTCATCTAGCAACGAGTATTCAGATTGCATCTACATACCTTTGTAGATCGCGAGCGGAAGCGTTCACTAGAACGTGGATGATGGAGTCGTACTCGCCGTGATCCAAATCACCGATGACCGAGTGCCGAAAGGATGGCACCTCCGTGTTCAACACACGTACGGAGCGGATAAGGTCTCCTCCTTCTTGATCCAGCAAGGGGGAAGGAGAGGTTGATGAAGATCCAGCAGCACGACGGCGTGGTGGTGGATGCAGTTGTCACCTGCAGCAGGGCTTCGCCGAGCGTCTGCGCGAGAGGGAGAGGTGTGACAGGGGAGAGGGAGGCGCCAGGGGTCAAGGGTGCGTCTGCCCATCCCTCCCCCCCTTTATATAGGCCCCCTGGGGGGCGCCGGCCCTGGAGATCCAATCTCCCAGGGGGGCGGCGTCCAAGGGGGGTGGAGTGCCCCCCAAGGCAAGTGCCCCCCCCCACCCTAGGGTTCCAACCCTAGGCGCAGGGGGTGGGCCTAGGGGGGCGCACCAGCCCACTAAGGGCTGGTTCCCCTCCCACTTCAGCCCATGGGGCCCTCCGGGATGGGTGGCCCCACCCGATGGACCCCTGGGACCCATCCGGTGGTCCCTGTACAATACCGGTGACCCCCGAATCACTCCTGATGGCCGAAACTGCACTTCCTATATATAATTCTTCACCTCCGGACCATTCCGAAACTCCTCGTGACGTCCGGGATCTCATCCGGGACTCCGAACAACTTTCGGATTACTGCATACTCATATCTCTACAGCCCTGGCGTCACCGAACCTTAAGTGTGTAGACCCTACGGGTTCGGGAGACATGCAGACATGACCGAGACACCTCTCTAGACAATAACCAATAGCGGGATCTGGATACCCATGTTGGCTCCCACATACTCCTCGATGATCTCATCGGATGAACCACGATGTCGAGGATTCAATCAATCCCGCATGCAATTCCCTTTGTCAATCGATATCTTACTTGCCCGAGATTCGATCGTCGGTATCCCAATACCTCGTTCAATCTCGTTACACGCAAGTCACTTTACTCGTACCGTAATGCATGATCCCGTGATCAAACACTTTGATCACATTGAGCTCATTATGATGATGCATTACTGAGTGGGCCCGGTGATACCTCTCCGTCATGTGGAGTGACAAATCCCAGTCTCGATCCGTGTCAACCCAACAGACACTTTTAGAGATACCCATAGTATACCTTTATAGTCACCCAGTTACGTTGTGACGTTTGGCACACCCAAAGCACTCCTACGATATCCGGGAGTTACACGATCTCATGGTCTAAGGAAAAGATACCTGACATTGGAAAAGCTCTAGCAAACGAATTATACGATCTTTGTGCTTATGCTTAGGATTGGGTCTTGTCCATCACATCATTCTCCTAATGATGTGATCTCGTTATCAATGACATCCAATGTCCATAGTCAGGAAACCTTGACTATCAGTTGATCAACGAGCTAGTCAAGTAGAGGCTTACTAGGGACATATTGGTGTCTATGTATTCACACATGTATTACGATTTCCGGATAACACAATTATAGCATGAATAAAGACAATTATCATGAACAAGGAAATATAATAATAATGCTTTTATTATTGCCTCTAGGGCATATTTCCAACAGTTTCTTCATCAGATCCGCTTGGGATCTCATATTATTCACCAAAAGGAACAAGGTCCTTCGATGGCATGGTGGAAATCGGAACAGCATCAATTGGATTTTCAAACGAGCTGGTCATAGGCTTCATCTTCTTTGGAGCTGAAGATTCTGAAGTACTTGATGCTTTCCTTTTGTTCACTGCAGCTCGCTCTGCAGCCTTGGTCTTCTTCACATCTGATGCAGATGGAAGGATAGGAGTTGGTGTAGGCGCAGGAGGAGCTGAGGAATCTGTTTGAATTTCCTCAGGCGCAACTGATGCAGTTGCCCTGACTTCTTCAGTTTCTTCAGGCTCACCACTAGTGGATGCCCTGGCAATTTCTTCAGTGGCTGGAATGGAGTCATCAGCCCTGGAACTAGCATTTTCTTCAGCAACCTGAAAGTCATCAGCGGTGCTGGCATGTTCTTCAGTGGGCTGAGCAGAAGCTTCAGCTTGAGGAACTTCTTGTTGCGATGGGGCTGCAACATTTGTGAACTTTTCAGTCAGTTTCACAAACCTGACTTTGGCTCCTTTCCAATCAGCATAGTATGAATTGAATTTTTCGCTGAGGGTTTTGATGTTAGACTGAATTTTGATGAGTTCATCAGTCGACATTTTGACCATGTTGGTCTTCAGAAACTTCTCTATCTTGTACTGGGCCTTCTTGATCTGCCTGGCCTGGTCATACTTCCATTTCTCCTCTTGGATGAAATGAGTCAGCATGTGATTTTGACCAGGTGTCAACTTGAAGTCAGGCATAGGAGTATTAGGGTCCTTGTGCCAGAGATCAATATAATCTAGGCTCGCCCTTCGATCCAAAAGCAGTGGCACAGGTGTGCCTTTGGCTTTAGCGGCCCTTTCTTGTCTGTCTCTGATGATTTCTGCGAGTTCATCATCATTAGCCTCATCATCTTCAGGTGGCTCTTGGAAGGCGACCTATTTCTTCCTGGGACTAGGCCGAGGACCTCCTCCAGCAGTTGCCTTGGTCTTCAGCAGAGTGGGGCCAGATGAAGAATTTGGTGCAGCCGAGGACCTTGCTGAGACACCAGAGGCAATTGAGATGCCTGCAGTCCTTTGGCACGAGGCCAGATGCACAGGTGCTAAGGACTTTGTCGGAATAGCTGAGGACTGTGGAGGAGGTGCTGAGGACTTTGGAGGAGCAGGAGCAGCTTGAGGAATTTGTCTTGAAGATTTTGAAGTTCCTGGCCGTGAGGGCGCAGCTGAGGAACTTGGCCGTGAGGGCACTATCGGTGAAACACTTGGTTTACAAGCAGGCTTCTTAGGCATAGATTTCCTCGACTTGACAGAGGCCTCAGTGGCAGCAGCAGCAGCAGAATCTTTGTTGAATTTCCTCACTGCTTCTCTGGCTTGTCTTGCCAATTTGGCTTGATGTATGGCCCATTCTTCAGGAAAGTCCTCACCGCGTTTGACGCTAGTCGGATCAGCCACTTGGCCAGGTGCCAATGGGGCTCTTGGGCATGGAGGATTAAGAGCGAATTTCTTCATATACTTTGGAGTAACATATCTGTACTCCCTCCATTCTCTTGCCCATCTACGTTCTATCCTCTGAATGCGCACCTTGCGCTGATTTTTGTTTTCTTTGCCAAACTTGGCTTCATCAGGTGTGCAGTATTCTTTGTAAATGTCCTCAGGGATTTCAAAAGCAGTCATGACCTCAGGCTTCTTTCCTCCTTTATGTGGCTTCTTTCCATCAACCATTTTCTTCAGATGAGGAATTTGAACAATCGAATTCTCTGAAGAAGTATTCAACTTTTCTTCGAGGAACGCTGCAAATGAGTTAAGTTGATGAGAACCTAGTGATTCAGCAGCGGACATGTGTACCTGTGAACAGAGTATAGTTGCGAGGAATTTGGAGAGGTCATATGCGTTCTCAGAGGGTTTTTCAAAAAGAACAAGTTTGAGGAATTTGACCAGATGTGTCTTGAAGAATTTCACTAAGCGTGCTTTGTCTTAGGTTCCAGAGTTGTATAGATCGAAGATCCACACAATTGAGGAATCTTGAAGATTATGCTTAGAGAAATGAATCAAGAACAGATGACGTGTGAGGTGTTTAGTGTGTGAGGATTTGAGAAATAAAACATGTGTCGGCGTTCTGGGAACGGGGGTCCCCAGACTTGCCTGCCTACGGCCCGCGGCATGGCTCAAAAGGGGGCCCAGCACGGCCCATCTTCATCAACACAGACCCAAGACCCTCGCGAGGGCCAAGCCTCGCGGGGCGGACGACACGGAGCATCCTCAGGCACGGCCTCATCAGGCTGGCTCGCGATGAGGTAGAGAGATCAAGGCGGGGTACCTCATGAGGTGCCCATGACGCAAGCCATGACGACCAAGGGCGCCAGCCCGCGCAGTGTCCTCCTTTCCTCTTTGGTGCAAAGGGAGAAAGCGCAGGCGAGAGCATCAAGCAAAGGCACCCGTTTCGGTGCAACGAGACCAAGACCAATCCAACGGCAGGAAGGATGTCATTGTGGATCCCAAGCCAGCGTCACCACCAGAGCCTTTGGCAGGCGAGGACCAACTTTAGTCGGGATAAGTGTACCATATGTTCCCCTTCAAAATGGCCAATTGTTGGCGCCCTTCCCGCTCAATATTTGGGAAGAGGCCCAGGGCCTTTGCCTATAAATAGGACTAGCCACCCCCGAGGTAGAGGCATCTAGAAACCGACGGATCGATCGGCAATCAATCAGAGAGAGAGAGAGAGAAGGGTGACTGAACCCCTCCTAGTAGTTCATCCCCCCAGCCAAGAACAGACCCTCGCGAGGCTGTTCTTCCTTGTATTGTTCATCATCATCAGCCCAAGAGGCAATCCACCACACCACACTGGAGTAGGGTATTACACCACAACGGTGGCCCGAACCAGTATAAACCCTGTGTCTCTTGTGCTGTTCTTTCCATAGCTTAGATCTTTGCGAGGCAGAGGGGTGCAGGTGGGAATAAGGTGTAATCTCCGCGCGCACCCCAGAGTTTGAACCTCAAGGGTCTGTCGGAACCCGAAATCCGATATTTGGCGCGCCACGTAGGGGTGCGCGGGAATCCACCTTCTACCGCTTCGTGCCCCGTCGCGTCGTCATCACCATGTCCGGCTACCAGGCGGGCAACCCAGATCCATGGGTGGCATGGCCCGCCCGCATAGAGCCGCTCGCCTCGGGCGACCCCGTGCCCCAGGCGGCTCGCAGTCCACAGGGCGCTGCGGGCCGCGGGCGACGTGGACAGGCTTCGATAGCTCTCACGCCGCGGCAGGCGCGGTCGGCAGCAAGGGCCTCCAATAACGCCGCGACCACGACACCGTACACCCGCCGGGAGCAGGCGAATTCGAGGGCCGCGCTCACGGTGGCCCGAGAGCTGCTGCAGTGCAGGCTGCTGGAGGGCGGCCGCGACGTGCTGCTGGAGCGGGTGGCAGAGCTCCTTGGCTTTGCCGCCTCGGGGGCTCACCCCTTCAGTATCCAGCTCCCATCTCAAGCCCAGGGCGGCCCGCGCAGGGGCTCCGCGCACGCCCGCGGGCTCCAAGGCCAATCCAACGCCAGCGAAGCTGTCGGCACCGGACCGGCGGCGGCGCTGCCCCCGCTCCCGGTCCGCGAAGAAGAAGGACTCGACGTGGCCCACGGCCCCAGCGGGCAGCCCCGCTACCACCCCACGGTGGGCGCGTCAGGCAGAGCTGCATGGCACGCGGAGCACTACGGCATGGCCTTCGAGATGACGGCGCCAGAAGAATACGTGCCCCACATGGTGGACCAAGAGCACCCTCACGAGGGCGAACAAGGCTTGCAAATAAGTGCCCCACATGGTGGACCAAGCTGGGGGACGAGACGCTAGAAGCTGAGCTCTTTTGGGAGCCCCGGGATGGTCTCACTGGCCACGCTGGAGGCAACGAATATCGGTACCGCTGATTCCTCAGGAGCAGGCATACGCTAATCATGGATCGCAGGAGGTGCAGGTCGCCACAGCGAGCAGCTGCCCCACTCACACAGTCTCCTACCCCTCGGGAGGAGGGCGCAGGGGGCTGCAGGAGAGGGGCCGGGATCCGACATCACCACCGCGACGTTCGGAGCAAGGCGTTCTCAGGAGGTAGGCCCTCCGCTGGGGAGGTGCCTCAGGGCCTGCCCCTGGCGGAGGACCCGTGGTCGTCGGGGGAACCGCTGGCGACCGCTCTACCCCATCGGCGGCGTCCTGGTTTCCGGTCGTCGTTGATGGCACTAGAGTGTGGCGCAAGGCGGGGCCCTCATATGGCGATATGAAGCAAGGTCGGTACCTGTGAAGAAGGCCCAGTGCCTGTGAAGCTCGCCGCCCCGTGACACTCTCATGTAATAATGAGTGGGGATGTACACGCCCCGGAGTCTCAGAGGTGCCGGCCTCAGGCCCTGGGGCTCCCTCCCACGCCTAGTGGCAGCACTTAGCTCCGCGCTGGTGAGAAGACGTCCAAGACTAGATTAGGTGCCGGACGCGGCCTTTTGTCTGCTTTCATTGCTTTCCCCTTTGGTTGTCGCTTTCCCCCACTGGATTTAAGTTGGATTCGAATTTGAGATTTGCGTGTGTTCAGGGAAGGGGTGCTTAGTCTCGTTCGAGCAATTTCTCGCATTTTGATTACCACTCGCCTCAGCTGCCTCCCCTTATGAGCCCCTCGCGAGCCGGGTCAGGCCAAGCTTGCGCGCAGCCCAGACTGCCGCCGCCGCGTCCTCTCAGGAGGGCTTTTTACTGCAGATTCTACGGACTCAATCAAGGAACACTCGGGACAACACAGCCTCCCACAGGCTGCCCCAGGGCCCGCGCGGAATGAAGGTAAACCAGCCAACCAGCACGTCACTTAGCCAAGCACTTGGTGTGGGCGTATGGGCAATGTAACATCTACTAATACGATGAATGCAAGTTTTACATGAGGGGCTCCCCCTCCCAAAATGCTCTCACAACCATCAGGCCAAAACCTGAGTTCTATTCATGCAGGGTAAGGAAACAGGAACGATGCATAATCAGTCGGATAAATCCCCCAATGCGTCCTTAGGAGCACCTCCCGAACCGTTGCTGGCGTCACTGGGCTTGCCGTCGCTGTCTGCGTTGCCGCCAGCGGCGTCAGGGCCGTTCACCACGCCGCCCTCGTCGGCAACCACGATCACGCCATCGTTGTCTGAAGCGAAGGCCCTGATAAGAGCATCCACATTGTCTTCCACCCAGTGCGCCAGGTCGTCTCGGACGGCCTGGGGGACTAGGGCGATGGCAGCGTCAAAATCGAAGTGGGGATCCATGTTCCTGAGGTGGCTGAAGACGTGAGAGAAGGCGCGCCCGAGCAGGGCGCGACTCCTCTCCTCCACCAACCTGTCGACTCTGACCGACCGCGCCTCCAGCTGCGTCACCACATCGGTGAAAGAACTGAAGGTTGCCGGCGTAGTTGACTGCGTGCGGCTCGCCAACAGCCGCCTCGCAGATGTTGCCCAAGGCTGTATTGGCTCTCTCCCAGAGCGTGGTGAGCATGGGGCCGTGCTCGTGCTCCAGGATCCGCCGCTGGCGTATCTCGTCTTCATTCTGGCGCGCGACGGCCTCAGCCTCCTCCACCCGATGGCGAAGAAGGAGCACCTCGGCCTGGGAGGTGGTTGACTCCCCTTGCGCCACCTCAAGGGCGGCCCCAAAAGCATCGGCCCGTCGCGTCGCTTCCTCCAGCTTGGCCCTCAAGGCAGCAGTCCTACCTTCAGCCTCGACCCGGATCAACTCCAACCTTTCCTCGAACTCGCGCTCGAGGTTCAAGCGCGCCATCGCCACCCGACGTCTGACCTCCTCCAGGACACAGGCTTCCCGAGCAGCGACATCATCCTCCGCCTGAGTCACCAAGCGCTCCCTCGTCTCCAGACACTCGTACTTGCGCGCGCGTTCGGCGGCTTCCAGCGTCAGCGCCTCCTCACGCTTCTGAAGCCCCGCTGGGTCGCCAGAGGCCACCTTCATCGACGCAAGGGCTGCCTCGCGCAGCTCCACTTGCTCTTCCAGCGAGTGGCACCGGGCCAGGAGCTCCCGAGCCCGCTCCTCCGCCGCCTCTCGCCGCTGATCAGCTTCCCAGGCCTCCTCAGCGGCCCAAGATTGGGCCTCGCGAGAGGCCGCCAACGACGCCTCGGCCTTTTCGTCGTCAAGATCGCGCTGATGGTGCGCAAGGGCGATGGCGCCCTCAAGCTCGCGCCTCTCTGCAGCCAGGAGCAGGCCCTCGGCCTTAAGGCGGGCGTCTTCATCAGCAAGCTCCTCACCAAGCAGGTTCACCACGTCAGCGGCCCTTCGAAGGAATCCTTGGCGAAGAGCGCGACGCTCCTGAGCGCGCTCGCGCACGTATTCCACACCATCATCTGCCCCAAGCAAGCACCGGGGGCCACGAATCGGCACTCCCCCTCCGGGCAGGGGGCTGGGGGCTGGCACCCTCGCGACGGCCGGGCACGCCACGCCAGAAGACCGACCTGGAGCCAGCCCATCCCCAGATGAAAAGCACAGGGAGCGCCTCAGCCAATCATAGTCTACAACCAGGCGAGAAGCCCACGGCAGGCTGGCTATGCCACGAGAAGGCCCGCGAAGGAAGATTGCGGGGTGCGCAGGGCCTCGATGCGCCTCGGGACGGTTCGCCCCTCCGATCGCCCTCACCACAAGGGTTGTGCTGCTCGGGGCACTTGAGGACGGTGGAGGGGGCGAAGCCAAGGGGGACGGCACCTCAGCTACCTCCGCGAGCTCGGACGGAAGGGGCCTGCGGAGCAAGGATCAGTAAAAGCAATGGGAGGATCAGGAGCTAGAAAAGGAGAAGGCTTACTCATCAGTGGCGATGTACTTCCTACGCTTTAGCAGGCGACAAGGGTAATCGTCGCCCAGGGCCTCCCTTTTCTTCCGGAGGGCCTCAAAATTCACGCGGAAGCGGCCCAAGAGTTGAGCACAGGGATCAACCTACGACGAGGACGGAGCGTCAAGGCGATCCGCGTCAGGGGCGCCTGCCTAATGCGCGCTGCCAATCGCCTCACCAAGAGAAGCAGCTGGAGCCTCAGGGGCCTCAGCCGCAGGCGCTGAGGGCAACTGCTTGCCACCCTCAGCCTCAGCGGCATAGGCCCCAAGGGCTGCTCCCTGATGAGCATCGCCCGGCGCTGTCACCCCGTCGGGAGCCCCCTCGACCTCTGGCGCCTCATGCCTCCCTGCTCCGCCACTCGAGGAAGAGTCGTCTTGGCCGACAAGAAGGGCAGTCACCACCACTGGGTTCTCGCGAGGCCCCTGGAGGCCGGTGGGGTGCGGCCCCCACTCATCAAAGATAGGCATCTGATTCACAAAATCGTCCCTGTTCTGGCAGAGGTACAGCAGGGCCCATCCCTGCTGGACGCTGCCCGGGTTGGGGTCACCATTCAGGATCAAGACCATTGTCCTCAGCACTTCAGGCGTCAGGTCCTCTTCCTGGAGCCTCATACGATCACCAAGCCCGTTGAAGGCCCACATCCGGCAGGAGTGGGGTTGGAGAGGAGCAATGCGGCGTAGCGGGAACTCCTTCACCACCTTGGGCGCTATCACGCCAATCGACCTCAAGAACGCGAAGCGGTGCCAGACGAAGACGAGTCGGGGGCTCTCGAGCATCTCCTGGCCCCAGCCCGAATTGGGGACAGCAGGTGAAGTTGGCTTCGACAGCAGGGGGCTGGGCACCCCTACATCCACATACAGCCACCGCTCGCGGAACCCAGCCGAAGGCGAAGGGAGCCTGAAGTCGATCCCTGAGGCCGCTGTCTCACACGCGGAGACGAAGCTCACGCACGCCCAGCATTGGGTAGGGTCGGCAAGGCGCAGAGAGAAGAAGTGGCGCAGCAAGGCAACCAAAGGAAGGACGCCCATCATTGCCTCGCAAACAAAGGCGAAAACCGAAAGAAGGGTGATGGATTCAGGACCCAGATGCATCATGTGGATCTGGTAGTGGGAAAGCACGGCATTGAAGAAATCAGAAAAGGGGGGAACCAGACCCGCCCACAGGGCATCAGCAAAATACTGGACCTCGGTGATTATCCTATCGGTGGGGAAGTGAGACGTGAGCCAGGCCGTCGTCCTCCCGCATTCATTGAAGATAGTAGCCAGAGCCGAGCTGACCTTGCCCAGGCCCTCTCGATTGATTATGGTCGACCGGCCGACGGTGGGGGCCGCCAGCGGCGGCGAGCGAGGCGGAGGCGTGGGTTTCTTCCCTCTTCCCTTCTTCGTCGGAGCCATGGCGATGGGAAGGGGGGGAAGGTTCGAGATTGGGTCGAAAATAGAAGCTGGAGTTCGAGAGGAAGAAGGACAGAGGGCGCTCGAGCAACAGAAAGGGGAGCGGCTGTGTACGACTACGAGTCCGCCTAGCATGGCGCGGAATAAGGGGGCGTGGGGGAACAGTGCCGCCCACGTCCAATCAACTGCCACGCGGCGCCCAAGGCCGCAGGCTGTTAGGGCCCGCGGCGCTTCGCCCTTGCCCTTTCGCCTCCCTGCACGGCCAAGTCCGGGCGCGCCTTGGGCCCGAGGGCTACTGTCGGCGTTCTGGGAACGGGGGTCCCCAGACTTGCCTGCCTGCGGCCCGCAGCGTGGCTCAAAAGGGGGCCCAGCACAGCCCATCTTCATCAACACAGACCCAAGACCCTCGCGAGGGGCCAAGCCTCGCGGGGCGGACGACACGAAGCTTCCTCAGGCACGGCCTCATCAGGCTGGCTCGCGAGGAGGGAAGAGATCAAGGCGGGGTACCTCACGAGGTGCCCATGACGCAAGCCATGACGACCAAGGGCGCCAGGCGGGCGCCAGTCCGCGCAGTGTCCTTCTTTCCTCTTTGGTGCAAAGGGAGCAAGCGCAGGCGAGAGCATCAAGCAAAGGCGCCCGTTTCGGTGCAACGAGACCAAGACCAGTCCAACGGCAGGAAGGATGTCATTGTGGAGCCCAAGCCAGCGTCACCACCAGAGCCTTTGGCAGGCGAGGACCAACTTTAGTCAGGATAAGTGTACCAAATGTTCCCCTTCAAAATGGCCAATTGTTGGCGCCCTTCCCGCTCAATATTTGGGAAGAGGCCCAGGGCCTTTGCCTATAAATAGGACTAGCCACCCCCGGGGTAGAGGCATCTAGAAACCGACGGATCGATCGGCACTCAATCAGAGAGAGAGAGAGAGAAGGGTGACTGAACCCCTCCTAGCAGTTCATCCCCCCAGCCAAGAACAGACCCTCGCGAGGCTGTTCTTCCTTGTATTGTTCATCATCATCAGCCCAAGAGGCAATCCACCACACCACACTAGAGTAGGGTATTACACCACAACGGTGGCCCGAACCAGTATAAACCCTGTGTCTCTTGTGATGTTCTTTCCATAGCTTAGATCTTTGCGAGGCGGAGGGGTGCAGGTGGGAAGAAGGCGTAATCTCCGCGCGCACCCCAGAGTTCGAACCTCAAGGGTCTGCCGGAAACCGAAATCCGACAACATCTTTGAAGATTTTGTAGAAAACTTTCGAATCAAAGAGGGCAGTAAAAGTAACTTTTAATTACCCTGAATGAAGAACACGACGAACAGTGAGGTTAAACAGTGAAGTTCGTCAGTGTAGATCTTCCACGCCCTAACTCGGCAGAGGAAGACGGCTACGGCGGCGGCGGAGGTGAAGATTTCCGTGGTCGTCGCGAGTACGACGGCGACGAGGTCGAGGCAGTGAAGCCCTTCCTCACCGGCGACGATGGAGTAGCGGCGGCGCTAGGGTTTGGGAAGCTCGAGCGGGAGAGAGAGATCGAGCGGAGTAAAGGAAGTGAGGAAGGGGTGAGGGGGTATTTATAGTGGCAGTGAAAAAATGTTCGCCCGAAGATTTGGGACGAACGTGCCCCTGACCCCTCTCCTTCGCACGACATGTGTCACCCACGTACTGTGAAGTGGAGATCGTGTAAGATCGAGGGTGAATAAAAAATGCATCATGGGATGCGGAACGGTTTGAGCGGCAAAACCGAAAATTTGGATAAGATTAGTTTTAACTTTTCATTCGCAATTTCTTCAGCTGACAAGGACACGGTGAAGATTTTGAACGAAGTTTCAAATAGAACGCACATGAAGAATTTGTTAATGGATTGGATTGAGTATAGCATAGAGGGGGAAGGGTCCGATCACATTCACTTAGCAGAAAACGCAACTTGAAGAAATAGCCATAAGTGAATGCTGTAGAGGACAGAAACTCATATATATATATATATATATATATATATATATATATATATATATATATATATATATATATATATATATATATATATATATATATATATATATATATATATATATAGACTGAGGAAAAAACTCAAATTGAAGATTTTCAACTTTTTGTGGTGGCGTGACCCACCGTATAAGAATGCTGATTTCAGACACCGCGTACAATTGTCGTAGGGTTCTGAGAATCAAATTCTTCGTTAATTTCTTCACACTTAGAGTGTTATTCTTCATTGATTGAAGAAAAACGTTTCTTCATGTGTTGCACATCTAAGTCATCAATTTTGCATAAGTGTTAGGATGGGTGCCTTTTCAAAGTACATTCGAAGAACTAAGATATTTAGCTCACACCGCAACTTGCTAAATCTCTTCTCATCCAAGGGCTTAGTGAAGATATCGGCTAGCTGCTCTTCAGTATTCACATGCTCAATAGAAATGTTGCCCTTTAACACATGATCACGAAGAAAATGATGACGAAACTAAATGTGCTTTGTCTTCGAGTGTTGAACTGGGTTGTGAGCAATCTTGATAGCACTCTCATTGTCACAGAGGGGAGGCACATTCTTCATGTTGACGCCATAGTCCTTGAGTGTTTGCTTCATCCATAGCAGTTGAGCACAGCAAGAACCAGCATCAATGTACTCAGCTTCAGCAATAGATAGTGATACACAGTTCTGTTTCTTCGAGGACCCACAGACCAATGATCGTCCGAGGAAATGACATGTACCAGATGTTGACTTGCGGTCCACACGATCACCAGCATAGTCAGAGTCAGAATATCCAATGAGATCAAAATCCGAGCCCTTGGGATACCATAATCCTAGTGTTGGTGTGTGAGCTAGATATCGAAGAATATGCTTCACAGCCTTATGGTGTGATTCCTTCGGTGCAGCTTGAAATCGGGCACACATGCAAATACTAAGCATTATATCTGGCCTAGATGCACATAAGTACAATAAAGAGCCAATCATGGAGCGGTATACCTTATGATCGAAGTCAACACCATTTTCATCAGTGCATAGATGACCATTTGTGAGCATAGGAATTTTGATGCCTTTGCAATCGTGCATGCCGAATTTCTTCAGGACATCCTTGAGGTATTTCTCCTGAGATATGAATATGCCATTGCACTGTTGACGAATTTGAAGACCTAAGAAGAATTTCAACTCTCCCATCATAGACATTTGATATTCTTCACTCATCATATAGGCAAATTCATCACTATAACGTTGGTCAGTATAGCCAAAGATAATATCATCAACATATATTTGGCACACAAACAGTTCACCATCATAAGATTTAGTAAAGAGAGTGGGATCGAGTGAACCGGGTGTGAAGCCATTTTTCATGAAGAATTCCTTCAAAGTATCATACCACGCCCGTGGGGCCTGCTTGAGGCCATAGAGGGCCTTATTGAGTCTGAAGACTTTGTCAGGATTCTTTGGATCTTCAAAACCTGGGGGTTGAGCAACATATACTTCTTCCTCAAGCTTACTGTTGAGGAATGCACTTTTCACATCCATTTGATATAAGATGATATTATGATGGTTAGCATAAGCAAGCAATATGCGAGTAGCCTCAAGTCTAGCAACAGGTGCAAAAGTTTCATCGGAATCAACTCCTTCAACCTGTGTGTAGCCTTGAGCTACTAGACGTACCTTATTCCTCACCACAAGGCCGTTTTCATCTTGCTTGTTGCGGTAGATCCACTTTGTGCCAATGATATTATGCTTGCGAGGATCTGGACGATTGACCAGTTCCCAGACATTGTTGAGCTTGAACTGATGTAATTCTTCTTGCATGGCCTGAATCCACTCAGGCTCCAGAAATGCTTCATCTACCTTAGTGGGCTCTGTGATAGAGACAAAAGCAAAGTGCCCACAAAAGTTAGATAGATGTGAAGCTTTTGAGCGGGTGAGAGGACCTGGTGCTCTAATGTCATCGATGATCTTCTCCACTTGCACTTCTTTTGCAACGTGAGGGTGAGCTGGTTGTCGGTGAGGAATTTGATCAGCATTTTCTTCATCATCAATTTCCTCAGCATTTTCCTCAGGTGCATCAGCTCGACGTTCTTCATGTTCTGGAATGAATTCTTCAGCAGATTCTTCAGTAGGAATGACATCTTCAGTAGCCTTGAACTTGATAGAATCTTCAGGTGCTGGTTCATCTAACATAGAAGGTAGGTGCTCTCTTTGCGAGCCATTAGTTTCATCGAACCGCAAATCTACAGTTTCAACAATCTTGTGAAGAACATCGTTGAAGACTATGTAGGTGTGCGAGTCCTTTCCGTAACCAAGCATAAAACCTTCATGTGCTTTCGGTGCAAATTTAGAGTTGTGATGAGGATCTCTAATCCAGCATTTAGCACCGAAGACTTTGAAATAACTCACATTGGGTTTCTTATCAATGAGGAGTTCATAGGCAGTCTTCTTGAAGAATTTGTGAAGATATACTCTGTTGATAATGTGGCACGCAGTATCAATTGCATCAACCCAGAAACGACGAGGTGTTTTGTACTCATCAAGCATAGTGCGAGCCATCTCAGCAAGAGTCCTGTTCTTGCGCTCCACGACGCCATTCTGTTGAGGAGTATAAGGAGCAGATAACTCATGAGTAATACCAAGTTCATCAACATAATCATCGAGACCCGAATTCTTGAACCCAGTGCCATTGTCACTTCTGATGTGCTTGATCTTCACACCAAAGTTGGTTGAAGCCCTCGAGGAAAATCGTTTGAAGACTTCCTGCACTTCATGTTTGTAAGTAACAAGGTGTACCCATGTGTAACGAGAGTAATCATCAACAATAACAAAGCCATATTGAGATGCTTCATTTGAAACAGAGGAATAATGGTTAGGACCGAAGAGATCCATGTGAAGCAATTCAAATGGACGAGTGGTGGTCATGATAGTCTTCGTTGGATGCTTGGCCTTGGTCATCTTTCCAGCTTCACAGGCACCGCATAAGTGATCCTTGAGGAGTTTGACATTTTCAATGCCAATGACATGCTTCTTCTTTGCAAGCGTGTGCAAATTCCTCATGCCTGCATGACCAAGTTGTCGATGCCATAGCCATCCTTCTGAAGCTTTTGCAAGTAGGCACACGGCTGGTTGTGAATCTGCAGAGAAATCAACATTATACAAGTCTCCTCTCCTAAAGCCTTCAAAGACTTTGGAATTGTCAGCTTCCATAATCACAACACAACGATACTTGCCAAAGACAACAACCATATCAAGATCACAAAGCATTGAGACAGACATAAGGTTGTATCCTAAGGACTCAACAAGCATGACTTTGTCCATGTGTCGATCCTTTGTGATAGCTACCTTACCTAGACCCAATACCTAACTTTTGCTTTTGTCAGCGAAGATGATATGCTTCAGATGTGATGATGATAAGGGAGCATCCACCAATAGATTCTTGTCACCAGTCATGTGATTTGTACATCCACTATCGAGGACCCACTCAGTGGCTTTGGGTTGATCATCCTGCAAATGGGTTAGTGCAACTTACGAACCTCATATACTTCAGCAGTGAAGAATATGATATCACAATACATCTGATCAATTTCATCAAGCAGTAAGACATATAAAATAGTGTGAGGACGTGAGAAATTAAAATTCATTTCTTCATGATTAGCCTGCGTCCTTTCAGGCAATTTGTCAGGTCCCCAGCAAATTCTTCAGACGTTACAGTGCATCTGGAGACCTGACCCTGCATAAGAGATTAGTTCTTTTTCTTCACCACCCACATCTGAAGGGGTGGCAAAGAGTTCATCACTCTGCGAGCTCCATATGAGATTGGTGGCATAGAGGCCAAACCATTTCGTTTCACATAAGAGGGGTTAGGGTAAGCATATGAATAAGCAGAGAAATTCTTCGAGGACTTATGAACAAAATGATTGGAAGAATAATGCTCATATTCATTGCCCTTGGCTCTTCCCTGCGAAACAGAGTTGTTAGCACGATGATGTTCATATGAGGACTTTGATCCATATGAGGAATTTGATCCACGTGAGGAATTTGGTCCGTATGAGGACTTAGATCCATATGAAGAATTTGGTCCATATGAAGAATTTGATCTGGGGTTCCTATTCTTCACAGGTGGTGTCATGAGGACATTCACCTGAAGACTTTCAAGGCACTTTTTGGGAACCCAGATTTTCTTCATAGGGGCAGTTAGTGCCAACATATCTAGCAAATACTTCACCATTCTGATTTTTGAACAATTTATAGTTGGAGTCAAATGACTCATCAGAAGAATGAGAAGATTCACATGTATAACCAGATAAATTAGATGGATCAACTGGAGGTCCCTTTGCAGCAACCCATGAGGTTTTGGGGTACTGCTCAGGCTTGCAATATGTACCATCAGCATTGAGTTTCCTCTCAAAGGCAATACCCTCTTTCCTAGAGTTTCTGTTGAGGATCTGCTTTTTAAGCACATCACAAAGAGTCTGATGCCCTTTGAGGCTTTTGTACATGCCTGTCATGTACAATTCCTTCAGCCCTGCATCATCAGTGATACTAGCAATGTCCTCAGATGAAGAATTAGTGATAGCAGAGGCAGGTAAATAATTTGTAACAGTAGAAGCATTTGAACATTCAGGTGAAGAATTAGCAGATTCTCGTTCAATGCATTTCAATCATGGAGGAATAAATTCTTCCTGAGCAGCGCTGATTTGTTGAGCAAGTAATGGATCGCGCTCCTTCTGAAGATCTTCATAACTCACTCTTAGCTTCTCAAGATCTTGCTTTTTTTGAAGAAATTCATAAGAAAGCTTCTCATGATCAGATAAGAGAGTGTTATGATGACCTTGAAGGTTGTCAAACCTGGTCTGAAGTCTCTTAAGATTTTCAGTCAAGGCTTTAGTGCGATCCATTTCTTCACCCTACATATCATCACTTTTGTCTAGCATGTTTTGAACCTTTTCAAAAGCCTTTTGTTGTTTCACAACAATCTTAGCAAGTTTTGAGTAGCTGGGCTTAAGATTTTCATTAGATTCATCTTCAATAGACTCAGAGAAGGTATATTTAGGTACCTTGGCACCCTTTGCCATGAAGCAATACGTGGGAGCGTAGTCATCATTGCCTTCATCAGCCTTGTTGGTGAGATCATTTTCTTCAGGGTTGAAGATAGACTTGCTGACGAATGCAGTAGCGAGGGCTAGGCTCGCCACTCTGGACTCGGAGTCCTCAGATACCTCCTCTTCCTCTTGTTCCTCAGATTCAGCTTAAGAGTCCATTTCCTTGCCAATGAATGCTCGAGCCTTCTTGGAGCTGCTCTTCTTGTGAGATGAAGACTTTGAGGATTTTGATGATCAAGATTTTGAGGACTTCTTCTTTTTCTTCGCATCATCAGAACTGTAATCCTTGTATTTCTTCTTCTTTGATTCCTTTTCCCACTGAGGACAATCTTGAATGTAATGTCTAGGTTTCTTGCACTTGTGACAAAGCCTCTTCTTGTAGTCACTGGATGAGGAATCATTGCTCCTTGAGGGTCTTCAAAAGCGACCATGTCTTGAGAACTTCTGGAATTTCTTCACGAGCAGTGCTAGATCATGGCTCAGTTCTTCAGGGTCATCAAGGCTGCTACCAGAGTCTTCATCTTCGGACTCAGATACTGCCTTGGCCTTCAGTGCACGTGATCTGCCATAGCTCGACCCATAGAGATCTCTCTTTTCAGCAAGCTGGAACTCATGAGTATTTAGCCTCTCGAGGATATCAGCGAGGTCAAGTGACTTGTAATCAGCACGCTCTTGTATCATCAGTGCCAGAGTATCAAATGAGGAATCAAGCGATCTCAGCAATTTCTTCACCACCTCATGGTCGGTGATGTCAGTGGCACCAAGTGCTTTAAGCTCATTTGAGATGTCAGTGAGGCGATCGAAGGTTTGTTGAACGTTTTCATTGTCGAGTCTTTTCAAGCGGTTGAAGAGATTGCGAAGAACATCAACTTGAGAGTCACGCTGAGTTGAAACTCCTTCATTGACTTTGGACAGCCTATCCCAGATAAGCTTAGCAGTTTCCAAAGCACTCACTCTACCATACTGCCCTTTGCTCAGATGGCCACATATGATATTCTTCGCTTGGGAATCGAGTTGCTTGAATCTCTTCACATCAGTAGCGTTCAGTGAGGTGAGACAGAGGGAACACCATTTTCCACAACATACCAGAGATCGTTATCAATTGCCTCAAGATGCATTCGCATCTTGTTCTTCCAGTAGGGGTAGTCAGTCCCATCGAAGGTAGGACACACAGTAGAGACCTTGATCATACCTGCGGTCGACATAACTAAAACTCCAGGCGGTTAAACCAAAATCACACAGAACAAGGGAGTACCTTGCTCTGATACCAATTGAAAGTGCGTTATATCGACTAGAGGGGGGTGAATAGGCGATTTTTATGAATTCTTCACTGAGGAATTTGCTAGTGAGGAAATTCCTTAGCGAAAAACTACTTATAGCGGAATAAGTACTCAGAAGTAAACATAACAGAATACATGCACGATCATCATGATGAAATAAAGACAAACACAGAGTACAGAAAGCATAAACACAGGATAGCACAAGATGAAGACGAACAGACTGAAGAACTTGAACTGAGGAAGTTGAGAAAGTTTTCAGAAGTCTTCAAACACAGATATGAACAAACATGCAACACAGTAATGAGGAAATGAAAGTGTTGAGGAAATAGAACCAGTTGGCTTGGTGAAGATAATGATTTGGTAGACCAGTTCCAACTGCTGTCTCAGTTGTACATCTGGTTGGAGCGGCTAGGTATTTAAACCTGAGGACACACAGTCCTCACCGTATTCTCCTTGAGCTAAGGACACACAGTCCTCGCCCAATCACTCGTGGTAAGTCTTCAGGTGACTTCCGAACCTTCACAAACTTGGTCACTCGACGATCCACAATTCCTCTTGGATGCTCTAGATCATGACGCCTAACCATCTGGAAGAAGCACAGTCTTCAAAGGTAACAAGCATCGGATCCACACAGGATCAATCTCTTCAGTGATGCTCAATCACTTTGGGTTTGTAGGTGTTTGGGTTTGGGTTTTTGGATTTTCCTCACTTGATGATTTTCGCTCAAAGTCCTTGGAGGATGGGATGCTCTCAAATGACAAGTGTCAGTTTCTCGTGGAGCAGCCAACCAGCTAGTGGTTGTAGGGGGCAGCTATTTATAGCCTACGGAGCAGCAACGGTCGGAAATTTGAGGTTCAAATTCCTCAGGGCTATCATATTCCTCACTGTGTAGGCAATCCGCACTGGCGAATTCCTAACTCCTCAGTCAGAACAAATTCCTCAGCGACCAGAAGAACTGCGTCTGTCACTGAAGAAATTGACTGAGTTGTATGAGATTTCCAATGGCTTCACTAGAACGGATTGGTAGGTGTAGGATTTTGAGTTGAGCATCACATGGAAATTTTTCCTTAGTATTTCCTCGACCCCCTTTAACAGTACGGTGTTTCCTATGACTCAAGAAAGAGAAAATGAAACTACGAAAACAAAAGTCTTCATGCTTCATGTTCCTCGAATGAATACCAAGTCTTCAAGGTCACACCAATTTCTTCACTTTCAAAGTCTTCAGAAAGTCTTCAGAATACCAAAGTCTTCAGACGAAGAACTTCATTTTTAGGGGTCGACTTCTTCTGTAAATATCAAACTCCTCATAGACTTATAGACCTGTGTACACTCATAAACGCATTAGTCCCTTAACCTATAAGTCTTCAATACACCAAAATCACTAAGGGGCACTGGATGCACTTATATGATATGGTACAGTAGGCATTGTGTGATAACAATTATGAATCTTGTCTTTGACAGTACCAAAGTGAATGGTTTGCCCTTTATCATACTAAGCCATCTCACGAAGCTCCGTTAAGTTTTGTGTTATTGAAGTTTTCAAGTTTTGGGTGAGATATTGATATGAGAAGAATAAGGAGTGGCAAGGCCCTAAGCTTGGGGATGCCCAAGGCACCCCAAGGTAATATTCAAGGAAGATCCAAGCAACTAAGCTTCGGGATGCCTCGGAAGGCATCCCCTCTTTTTTTTGAACCACAAGGCATCCCCTCTTTCGTCCTCAACATTATCGGTAAGGTCACTTGAGCTATATTTTATTCGTCACATGATATGAGTTTTGCTTGGAGCATCATTTTATTTTATTAGGATTTACTTGATGTTATTTAGATTAATGTTTTCCATCTTTTAGTTCAGTAAAAAAAGGTCAAGTATAGCTTTTACCATGCTTATTTTACAAGTCTATAAGTTGCTGTTTTGAAAACAGAAAGTTTTCTATCATTGTCTGAATTCTTCTGGAAAGTCAGAATGTGATAAAATCCTGAAATTATTACACAGTAAGTAACAACAAATTCTCTATATTGTGGTAAGTTTTCATAATTTTTGGAGTTGTAGAAGTATGAATTTTCTTGCATTCTTTACATAATGTTCTATTTAGACAGATTGTTGTTATGTTTGCGTATGTTTACTCGTTTAATGATTCTATTTGAGGATAGGAGTATTAAATATGCAGAGGCATTTAGTATGCAATGTTAAATAATAATTTTAGTGATTTGCTACAGTAGAGAATGATAAGGTTTTGCATTTATTTACACTAACTTATCGCACAAGTTCTTGTTGAGTTTTGTGTGGATGAAGTTTTTAAGATTTAGGGAAACCGTGATATGAGAGGAATTAAGGAGACACAAAAGCTCAAGCTTGGGAATTCCCAAGGCATCCCTAGTTAATATTTCAAGAAGTCTCAAGCATCTAAGCTTGGGGATGCCCCGGTAGGCATCTCACGTTTCTTCAACAATGATTATCGGTTAGCCTTGGTTGAGCCTAAGTTTTTGCTTCTTCACATAATATGTGTTGTCTTTGGAATGTCATTTTTTTCATTTTACTTGTTGTTTGAATAAAATCATTGGATCTGAAATCTTTAACGAGAGAGAGAGAGAGAGAGAGAGAGAGAGAGAGTCCTCCCATGGCTAGTTAATTATTTGACTACTCATTGATCTTCACTTATACCCTTTTGACGTAGTTTGTCATTTACTCTCGTGCTTCACTTATATTCTATGAGTAAATGGTTGAATGAATTGAATATGATAAATCTAAAATTATATATGTGCTTCACTTATATTCTATGAGTAGATGGTTGAATGGATTGAATATGATAAATCTAAAATTATATATGTTTCATATGCTTATCCCATGGGGAGTAATGACTTCACATATAAGAATTACATGTGGAAAAATTTATTGAAAGTTAGCAAACACAACATTGGTCACTTGAACAATTCATGAAAGAATATTCAAGGAAGAGAGATTTCACATATAAATATACTATCTTGGACATCTTCTATGATTGGGAGCCCCATTAATTATTTTCAAACTTGAGCAAATTAGTTAAAGTTGGACAAGGAAGACAACGTAATGAGTTATATTTGGGTATATTTGTATAGAAGTTATATTGTTATGGATCCTCCAACATGTGGTGCTTGCTTATGATCTTTTGCTAGCCAAAATTTTGTACTAAGTAGAGATACTACTTGTGCATCCAAAAACCCCTAAACCCCGTCTCATGCCATGAGTGTCCACCATATCTACCTATGGATTGAATAAGATCCTTCAAGTAAGTTGTCATCAGGTGCAAAAAGCAATAAAAAATGCTCCTAAATATGTATGATGTTTTATTGTAAGGGAAAATAAGCGTTGTACGAACTTGTGATGGTAAAGAAATAAAAGCGACGGACTTCATAATAAAGGTTGCTATCACAAAGGGCAATACAATGTGACGTTCCTTTGCATTAAGGGTTTGTACATACAAAATTAAGAGCACATGACAACCTCTGATTCCCTCCGCGAAGGGCCTATCTTTTACTTTCAAGTATTTACTTTTATGCAAGAGTCAATAGTATTCCTTCTTATTTCAACCTCAATCATTCTTTAGTTGGCAAGCATCATGTGGTGGAGAAAGACCCAAGCATATATGGCCATGCAAATATATTTGATCATGAATTATTATTGTTGACAACTATCTATATGATAAATAAGTTGGGAGGCGAAACGTTAAGCCCCTATCTTTCTTTGTGTTCGACGGATGCTATTTGTTCTAAAAATATGCTTTGAGTGTTAGCAATCATGGAAGCCTTTATGATAGTTGAGTATGTGTAATTTGCTAAATCAAAGCTCTTACATAGTACCTTCTCGAAAATAAGATGAATTGCAATTGTTTGATGACTAAGAACATGGTTTGTTAGTTTTCAAGAAACTTTATGGCCTATACTTTAAAATGTGAATAGCTTGTTACTTGATCATGAGAAATTGTATGAGATGAGATACTTTTTATGATAAATAATAATGCTAGAAAAAGTGTTTGGAACTATCCTTGATCAAACTTATGCACTATGCTATCATTCACACTTCACAAAATATTTCTTTTATCATTTACCTACTCGAGGACGAGCAGGAATTAAGCTTGGGGATGCTGATACGTCTCCAACATATCTATAATTTATGAAGTATTCATGCCATGTTTACAACAATTTTATATGGTTTTGGTATGATTTGATTAGAACTAACCCGGATTGACGTTGTTTTCAGTAGAACTACCGTGATGTCGTTTTTTGTGCAGAAATAAAAGTTCTCGGAATGGGCTGAAAATTTACGGTGATTTTTTGTGGACCAAAAGAGAACTCTGAAGCACAAGAGTTGGACCAGAAGAGTCCCGAGGCAACGACAAGGTAGGAGGGGCGCGCCCTACCCCCCGGGAGGGTGCTCCTACCTTGTCGCTACCTCATGGACCCCCTTGATGTGAGACCGACGCCAAAAATTCCTATAAATACCAAAACCCCCAGAAAGAAACCTAGATCGGAAGTTTCGCCGCCGCAGGCCTCTCTAGCCATGAAAAATTAATCTAGGCCCTCTCTCGCACCCTGCCGGAGGGGCCCATCATCACGAGAGGCCATGGAGGAGGATCCCGGATGGGGCCATCATCACCATGGAGGCCAAGGACTAGAGGGGGAACCTCTCCCCATCTAGGGGGAGGCCATGGAGCTGTAAGCACAAGGGGGGACTCTCTCTCCCTCTCTCTCGATGGCGTCGGAGTGTCGCCGGGGGAATCATCGCCGCGGTGATCGTCTTCATCAACATCACCATCTTCATCACCCTCCTCATCTCTTTTACGCGGTACACTCTCCCGCACCCCGCTGTAATCTCCTACTTGAACATGGTGCTTTATGCCACATATTATGATCCAGTGATGTGTTGCCATCCTATGATGTTTTGAGTAGATTTCTTTTGCCTTTTGGGTTGATTGATGATCTAGATTGGTTTGAGTTGTATGTTTTATTTTGGTGTTGTCATATGGTGCCTCCCGTGCCGCGCACACATGAAGGATTCCCGCTGTAGGGTGTTGCAATACGTTCATGATTCGCTTATAGTGGGTTGCTAGAGTGACATAAGCTTAAGCCCGAGTAAGGGGGTTGTTGCGTATGGGATAAATGGGACTTGATACTTTAATGCTATGGTTGGGTTTTACCTTAATGATCTTTAGTAGTTGTAGATGCTTGCTAGAGTTCCAACCATAAGTGCATATGATCCAAGAAGATAAAGTATGTTAGCTTATGCCTCTCCCTCGTATAAAATTGCAATGACGACTACCGATCTTGTTAACAATTGCCTAGGACAATTCTGCACACCGTTTCATCATTATTCCATACTAGCTATTTATAATACATAGTAATATATTCTAAATTTATATTAACAGCACCTACTTTCATGCAAAGCTACCCTCTTCATACCCACAATGTAGTTTTATTTCTCGTTTCTAGCTGGAAGCAACCGTTCGTGTACATAGAGTCGTATCAGTGGAAGATAGGACTTAAGAGAATATCGATCTTACCTTCAGCGGTCGTGCCTCCTCCTCGGCTCCCTCCCGCCTCGTCAATCCGAAGACGGAGCCGGGGCTCGCCGTCGTGAAGAGTGAGCATGATGACACACTCGACGATGAGGCCACCATGAAGTGGGCGCGGCAGGATTGGGCCCGGCTGTAGATGGAGGGCCAGCGTTGCGCCATGGAGGAGATCGCCACGCGCCGCCATGGCCGCGACGAGGGAGGCGTCATCATCCTCGAGGACAGCGACGACGATGCGCCGCCGCCGGCCAAACCAGTCAACCAGGGCAACCCCGGGTAGGGGTCTAGGAGGGACGGCAGCCACAACGTGAAGAAGGAGAAGGAGGACGAGGACGACGGTGACTTTGACGCCTTTAGCAAGCTCTTCGGCCTGTAGGCACGACAGAAGCAGTTTTTTTCTTCCTTTTATTAGTAGATTTATGTTTTCAATATGTAAAAAAACAGTGGAACGCCTATATATCGCCGAAGCTATGTCGAATTTTGGTTGATTCTGTCTTTAAAAATATTTACAAAAGGGCGTCTGGGGCGACCTGGGAGCAGCGACTGGGAACCCGATCGGCCCCATGTCAAAAATATCACTGGTTCGCCCCCAAATGGCGCTTTTCTCTAGCCCCTGGGGGTCGAACGGCTGGAGATGCTCTAAGCATATAGGATAAGCAGGTAGGTAACAATAGCAGGTTACAAAATCAGGTTATGCATCAGAATAGGTACAAACGAACAACAATACCAGAATTTAGTGCAAGCATAAGAGAGAAGGAATTGGGCGATATAGGAATGATCAAGGGGGTTTTGCTTGCCTGGTTGCTCTGTAAACAGATACGAACCCTCGACGGTGAAGTAGTCGATCACCAGATCAACATCGGTCTCGGGGGTCTACCGAGAAAGAAGTAACGGAGGGGAACACAATAAATAACAGAACAATTAAATGCATCACAAAGCATGACATGGCAAATACGTTGTGCTAGGGGTGACCTAATGCAGTGCTAAGCGGTACAGACGAAGCGAGAAAATATCTAGGAATATTTTCCCGGCCCCAGGCAGTTATTGGACAGACGAACCAGAGGTGAAGGTTCCATGTTTGCAGTGTTAGAGACATGTGACAGGTATGTGGATGGCGTATTCGGATTCGTCTTTTTATCGACTTTCATATATAATTTTTTCCACCTGACTTACATATTTTTTTTATTAATTTTCAAAGTTTGAAAAGATTTTCTAAAATTTTGGATTTAATTTAATTTGAAAAGTATAATACCTACCCAACAATGTGCAAAGAGGCTGATAGGTGGGGTCCAGTTGACTACCCAGTTAGCAGTCAATTGGGACCGTTGACTGGTCAAAGGGGCCCAGGGGGTTGTAACGCCCTCGATGCGGCTATATCTCCCACGTGTCGAAGCACGACTTAGAGGCATAACCGCATTGAAAGCAATGTCGCAAGTGAGGTAATCTTCACACAACCCATGTAATACATAAGGGAAAGAGATACATAGTTGGCTTACAATCGCCACTTCACACAATACATGAGTAAAGCATTACATCATACAGATACAATCAAGGTCCGGCTACGGAACCAAAATAAAAGAAGACTACCCCAAATGCTACACAGATCCCCGATCGTCCCAACGGGGCTCCACTACTGATCAACTGAAATGAAACAACACGATGAACAAGATCTTCATCGAGCTCCTCCTTGAGCTCGGGTGCGTCACCTGCACGGTTTCAACGGCACCTGCAAACTGGTTTTGGAAGTATCTGTGAGTCACGGGGACTCAGCAATCTCACACCCGCGAGATCAAGACTATTTAAGCTTATAGGTAGGGTAAAAGGTATGAGGTGGAGCTGCAGCAAGCGACTAGCATATATGGTGGCTAACATACGCAAATGAGAGCGAGAAGAGAAGGCAAAAGCACGGTCGAACAACTATGATCAAGAAGTGATCCTGAAACTACTTACGTCAAGCATAACTCCAACACCGTGTTCACTTCCCGGGCTCCGCCGAGAAGAGACCATCACGGTTACACACGCGGTTGATGTATTTTAATTAAGATCAACTTCGGGTTTTCTACAACCGGACATTAACAAATTCCCATCTGCCACATAACCGCGGGCACGGCTTTCGAAAGTTCAAACCCTGCAGGGGTGTCCCAACTTAGCCCATTATAAGCTCTCGCGATCAACGAAGGATATTCCTTCTCCCCGGGAAGACCCGATCAGTCTCGGAATCCCGGCTACAAGACATTCGACAGTAATAAAACAAGACCAGCAAAGCCGCCCGGATGTGCCGACAAATCCTGATAGGAGCTGCACATATCTCGGTCTCAGGGCACACTGGATTGTCCAAACTTCCGGTAGGCGAACCCAGAGTTGCCCTTGGTGGCCACCGGCGGCTGACGGTTTGGACCAGCACTCACGACGAGCACTGGCCCGGGGGGGTAAAATAAAGATGACCCTCGAGAGCGCGACTCCCAAGGGAAAAGGGCTAGGTGAGGCAAATGGTAAAACCAAGGTTGGGCCTTCCTGGAGGAGTCTTATTCAAAGCGAACTGTCAAGGGGGTCCCATAAATCACCCAACCGCGTTAGGGACGCAAAATCTGGGAACATAATACCGATATGACAGAAACTAGGGCGGCAAGAGTGGAACAAAACACCAGGCATAAGGCCGAGCCTTCCACCCTTTACCAAGTATATAGATGCATTAATTAAATAAGATATATTGTGATATCCCAACAAGTAAACATGTTCCAATCAAGGAACAACATCTCCATGTTCCAACAAGGAACAAACTTCATATTCACCTGCAACTAACAACGCTATAAGAGGGGCTGAGCAAAAGTGGTAACATAGCCAAACAACGGTTTGCTAGGACAAGGTGGGTTAGAGGCTTGGTTTAACAATATGGGAGGCATGATAAGCAAGTGGTAGGTATCGCAGCATAGGCATAGCAAAAGAGCGAGCAACTAGCAAGCAAAGATAGAAGTGATTTCGAGGGTATGGTCATCTTGCCTGCAAGGTTCTCAGAGTTGTCGAAGGCTTGATCCTCGTAAGGGTTCTCAACAGGTTCCTCATACACATACTCGTCTCCCGGCTCTACCCAAAACAAGAACACAATCAAAGGAACAACTATCAACCACGATGCAATGCGCAATCAACATGATGCAAAACATGGCATGGTATGCGAGATGTGGTATGCAATGCATATGCGTGCTCCGGAAGGAAAAAGATGAACAAGGCATAATCTTGGCAAACCAAGTATACCACTGGAAAGGTGAGGTGATTTCGGTTGAAATCGATATAAAGATCACCGAAACCGGATGCACGGTTTGCAAATGACAAGCAAAACAAGAATGACAAGATTCTGCCATTAACAGCATGATGCCACTTAGCATGCAACAAGAAATTAAGCTAGTGCACCCAAACATATCAGCAAAGCATATGGTAGTGATCTACTCAAGATGCTTGACAAAAGATGAACACTGAGCTACGGCTAAATCACACCATAACAGGTTCAAACAAGCATGGCAAAAGTGCAAAAGATAACAGGTTCACAGACTTGGTGAAAATAACATGCCAGAAATTAACATCAGGATGACATGTTTAGAGCAAGCAAACAACATGCTACAGGAACACAATATAGAAAAGCAAGGCATGGCATGAATCTACTCAAAACATAGAACAAAAGTCCCTTACTGACCATGAGTCAAAAATTACCAGAAAATATAATAGCACCCATGTCAATTAAGCAAGTTTCGTTACAGTTTTCAGACTTAGCAGAAAACTGGACATGTCAAGAACAGATAACAAGTAGGCATGTTTACGAGCTCGATGCACTCACTACAGAGCTTTGAATGATAAACTAAGTATACATTAACCAAAAAGACATGGCATAGAAGCTAATGATGGCAAGAACAACATCATAGCATTCAAGGATCAACTACAACAAGCTTGGCAAAATCGAATAACATGTAAACAATCTGCCAGTAACATTTTATAGCAAAAGTAGAGCTCGATTGACTCAAGCTATGGCACTCCATAATTACAAACAAAGGCATGGATGGATAGAGCAAATCCATATGTTCAAAACACCCTTACTGATCATGCTCAGAATGGGCATAGATCTCTCTGAACCAACATGAACACATGGCATAAAAATAACAGCAGGAATAACTTAGTGAAATTACCAAGTTCCTGAAATCAGCAACATTATGATCCCTAGTTTGCATGCTTGTGCTAGTCACCACAAAGATCACAAAAATACATGGCATACACCCCTGTAAAGATGGCATGGCATATTACAAAACACATATAGGACTCAATTTCATAGGATGCACACATCAACCATGGCAAAAATGACAAAAGTGCATCTACTGAAACAGATCTGAAACTAACATCACATAGCCCTCTTCTAACAGCATTTCGGGCATCAAGTTGAGCTCAAATGAAAATGATGCAATGAGATGAAATTATGTACTCATCGAGAAGAACAATTTGACATATTACACTCACGAAACGGAGCAGCGGATGATGAGTTATGGTGCAATGAACAGGGCAACATGATGCAAAAATAAAAATGACTTGGAGAGAATTCGGGGTCAACCCTAGGGCTGGATCTGGATCCGGGGCGCGGATCCCGAGGATCGCCGGAGCTGCGGGAGGAGGTGGCCGGAGCTGGAGGAAGACGGGGCGCCGGCGAGGAGGGACGGGGAGGCCGGAGCTCGCCGGATCCGTCCATGGCGCTGCCGGAGGAGGCCGAAGGCGGGGCAGGCGAGGCGCGGGCGCCATGGCAGCGGCGGAGCTCCGGCGAGGAGCTCCCGGGCGGCGCGATGGGACGGCGCGGAGGCGCGCCGGCGGGAGGCGGGGCGGCACCGGCGGGGACCGGTGGGGAGGCGCGGGCGAGCGGAGGGCGGAGGGGCGGCGGCGCGGCCGGAGAGGAGCAGCGGGCGGCGCGGGCAGCTCGGGGGCGCGCGGCGTGGCCGGAGAGGAGCAGCGGGCGGCGCGGGCAGCTCGGGGGCGCGCGGCGCGGGCTCGCGCGGGCCCGATCCGGGCCCCGCGGGCCGCGGCGACGGTGGGCGGCGGAGCACCACGTGGCGCGATGCCACTGGCCAGGAGCGGCGGCGGGATTTCGTCCGGCGGGCGCGGACATGTCCGGCGCGGCGCGGAGGGGAATTTAGGGTTTCGGGGCCTGGGATTTCGGAGGGAGGCACATATTTATAGGTAGGAGGAGGTAGGAGTGTCCAAATGGAGAGCGGTTTGCGGCCACACGATCGTGATCGAACGGCGATGGACATGGGAGTGACTTAGAGGGGTTATTGGGCTGATCTGGAGGGGTTTTGGGCTGCAACCAAAAGAGGCTTTCACGGTTACCCGGTTAACCGTTGGAGTATCAAACGACCTCCGAATGACCCGAAACTTGACAGGCGGTCTACTAGTGCTATACCAAGGCCGCTTGGCAAACCTCGGTCCATTCCGAGAAAGTTTAATACCCGCTCACGGAAAAAGGTAAAAGGGGACGCCGGGGAACATAGGAGTGCCGGATTGCAAAACGGACAACGGGGAAAATGCTCGGATTTATGAGACGAACACGTATGCGAATGCGATGCACATGATGACATGATATGAAATGCATGACATGAACAAGATGCAAAATGACGGGGAAACCCAACCACGGAGGGAATATCATATCGCATCTCCGGAAAAGGCAAGAGTTGAAGTTACGAATATGGAAAGTTGTATCCGGGGCGTTACAGGGGTCCCACCTATTATAGGTACAGAGCTAACTAAAAAACACTAATAAAACTACCTAATTACATGGGGCCTACTATGAGTGAGTAGGTAGGTTAATTAACTAAAAATTAATTATCCCACTAATTATTTCTTTTATCTAATATTTTTTATTTGGAGCGGCCCCACTTGGCAGGGGCACCAGCCGTGCCCCTTCCTGGCCATGACACAGCCAGGCACGAGGGCGCTGGCGGCCACGACAAGGAGCAGCGGTGAGCGTGGTGGGGAGCGGGAGGAGAGGCGCAAGCGAGGCGACTGTAGGGGAGCGTGGGCAGTGGCGGCTACAATAGGTACCAGCTGCGGTGACTGTGCAAGGAGCAGCAGCGGCTAGCACAATAGAAGCAGCACAACAAGCATCCGAGCAGCGAAGCAGTAGGCGCCTGTGGCAGTGATGGCATGTGACAACCTTTGCTGCTTCGCCCTGCGCTGGAGAGCGATTGGATCTAGGGTGGCGGCCCTTCCGACAAGGCCCCTCCGTCCTAGCAAGCGACGGGGCCGGCGTGGTGCCGGTGGTCTGGTCGGACGGCCGACGGATCTTCGGTGGACCAGGGCCTGGTGTGGCTGCTCTGGCGGCCGGTGGCGCTTGATGTGGCCGCTGTCCTTCAGCCCTAATAGGTGCGCTTCTCTCATGCGGGTTCCTGGCGGTGCCGGCGTGGCTTGCCAGGACCCTAGCCGGTGGCCGCGGGTGAAGCTGATGGAGGAGATCCAGATTGGGGGAAACCCCATGGTCGGCCCCGGCCGGCCGCACCGACGATGACGCTCAAGGGCTTCCTGAACGGTTGCCTTGAGGGCTGAGTGGTGGTGGGCACTGTGTGGGTCCTTAACGGTTGCTGGTGGTGGGCACTGTGTGGGTCCTTAATGGTTGCTGGTGGTGGGCACTGTGTGGGTCCTTAACTGTTTTTTCAATTGATGCATTTTTTATATAAATATTCTTTTCTTTTCTGTTTTAATTTAGCTACCGTTTTCTATTTCCTTCAGTTGTCATTTGATTTTTGTCAAACATGAAATTTGGCACATAAATAAGATGCAATATTTTGGGGTTGCATAAACAGTTTCAATTTATTTTGACAAGTTAAAACATTTGTTTATTTTGGAAAGGCCAAAATATTTGTTGTTGGACCACGTTTATAAATTTCTACAGATTAATTTGTGGGTCAAATAATGTTGGGATCAACAAGAAAATGATCAGGGGAATTTATAGAATATCGTGAACATTTTAGTTTTGCTGTTTTAAAATAACAATTTATTTGACTTTGTTTTAAATTTGAAAATGTCCTTGGTTTTTATCAAGTGGCAATTTGGCTTAGTTAAACTTGATGACACGGCACCATTAGTGTGAAGTCACTGTAGCATGACACTGGGTGTTACACGAACCATGCAACATCAACAAGACATCATATTTTTTATCCTTTTTCACAAAAAAGGACATCATATTTTTTATGATCTCTTAAGCCAATGATATTTCTAGCAACGCAACGGCAATGTACTAGTGTACGAAGAAGGTGAGGCCCTCTCTCCTGCCCCCAGGATTAAGCGACTTGGGTTCGTCCTTGTCCGTTGTAGTGCGCGCGAGGAACGTTGTCGTCGCTGGCTCTGCGTTGCTTCTGCTACTGCTTGAATGCTGTCGTTGCTGCTACGCAAACGCTGCTGGCTTTGCGTTCCTATTGCTGCTACTTTAGCGCAGCCGTTGTTGATGCAACATGGCTAGTCCTTCAAGCAACAGCAGGAGCACGTTCAGACGGGGATCAGCGACGACCGACAGGAGCAGCACATGGAGACGCCGGGAGAAGTAGGGGGAAGCAAGGAGAAGCAAGGGAAGCAAGAGGGGAAGGTGGTGGCGGGGCAAGAGGGGGCTCCGGGGAGCAGCGGGGCAGCAGAGTAGTGGCGGCTGTGTTAGGAGTGAGCACGTGCTAGAGTTCATCCCGATTCGGGGAGCAGGCAGCGTGTTTTAATCAAACAGATAAAAAAGGCAAAATTATCCTTTATTTTGTGCACTTAAGTTGTTTATCCTTTGCAAAGATTATATTTGTGTACAAAGTGGCAAAAGAACGAAGTGCAAACTAAGGGGTAGCACCTGATCGATTATGATGTGTGGCAAAATATCAAAGCCCCAAGTAAATGGTTGCAAATAATCAAATCCGCTTTAGATTTAGACTTTGGGCTGTATTTCAGGGCACACGACACTGCGGCGTGGACCGCGGCCGCTTTCCCTCATTCTTTCTTCTCTCCCAAGTCCCGGACCCTCTAAACCCTGCAAGCACTGGACAGCCACAGAAACCCAGACCCGCCGCCGCCGCCGCCATGGTCACCGCCGGAGCTCTCCACGCCGGCAGCCGTGTCCTCCTACCGATCCGCCGAAGCTTCAGCACACCCTGGTCCCACGTCCGCTCCCACCTCCACTCCACCAAGCCCCCTTCTGCTCCACTCCCGCCCCCACCTCCGCCGCCGCCTTCTTCCCACGCGGCGTCCACGCGCTTCACCCCTACCTTCATCCCTACCACTAGGAGGAGCGGATCGATCGGGTCCGGGGTAGTCGCGTGGTACCTCGGCTCGATCGAGGCGCGGCCGCTGCTGACCAAGAGCATCACGGCTGCCACAATTTACACCGTTGCGGACCTCACCTCCCAGGTGACATTGTGTTCTTTCGCATTATCTCTAAATCTTCATTTCCTGGAAAAAACGCCGTTGCTGGTGATTTCCGTGGCGCTGGAATCCTGGAACGGTTCAGAAAGTCGAAATCTAATACGCTTCGGCAGTCGGAGATGATATTCTCTTATGCTCTTATTTCGTATGTAATCATGGTCGTGATAAATCATGTCGTTGTTCTGTTTGGGTCACAGAAACGCGGTATTAGCAAAAGTCAATTTTCTAGAAATGGTGCTATATTATCATCAGCATAAGTTCATAAGACACATTTTAGTGTAGCGAATTTCTGGAAATGGCACAGATCAAAAGTATTGATTGGAGTTGATCCAAATTCTAAACCTCTGAAGTAATGGAGATGGCTCCTCTTAGAAACTCGAAATGTAGTGCATTTGAGCGTAGGAATTTTTGACTTCAGATGCTACCGCCAGCATGTGGATTTTATCCTTTGGTTTCCTCACTGTCAGGAACACTGCTTTGCATGAACTCTTGTAATTGATTGCATTTACCGGCGAACCAGTTCACGTCAGGAACTAAGTTGCGATTGACTGCTGTTTACTGTTTCCTTAGGAGGGGTATTGCTTCTTATATATTTTCTTCTGTTTTGTCGTTGCCTCTTCAGATGATCACACTTCCTCCTGAGGAGTCACTCGATCTAATTAGGACTCTGCGCATGGCTAGTTATGGGATGCTGTTCTCAGGACCTTCACTGCACTATTGGTTCAACTTTATCTCAAAAGTAGTCCCCAAAAAGGATGTAGTGAGCACCTTCAAGAAGATGTTTCTAGGACAAGCAGTTTATGGCCCAATTATTAATTGTATTTTCTTCTCGTATAATGCAGGATTACAAGGTATCATACTCATATGCTTCTCTATAGACATATTTAGGTAGTTTTAAATTTACTATGTACTTCTGTTTTGTCGTTAATGCGCTTTCTGTTTTTTCCCCATCTTCTTGACTTGATTTTGTTTTTACTTCTCTTGGGACTTGCTTCTGTGAGCCCATCTTTATGATATTGACCTATCAACTCCAACTGTGCTGCTTTATATGCATATCATTACTCTATTTCGGCATTGTTAATATACAAACAAATATCTGAGCACACAATTACACACCATACACAATTAAGCTGATGTTTATTGTTCTATTTTTTATTTGTGTTTAGCATATTGTAGTAGAAAAGGTAAACATGTGGGATTAAAATTCAGTAGTTCCTTCCTGGGATTCTAAAGATTCGTTCTCTCCAAAGAAAAATAAAAGAATATTAGAACCTAATTGCATGATTCATTTTCCTATTGTTGAATCCCTAATCTCCATGCATTTACCGTTTGTACCTTTAAGTCTGCTAGAGTTGAAACAGCCCTGCTTGGTTCTGAAATATCAGGTTTCTGGCCACAAATTATACTCAATGAGTTAGTAGGCCTGAAGGTGGAAGTGAAAGTAGTAAATGGCCAATTTTCAGACCATATATGGCACCTCATATTCTGCAGAGCATGAAAATATTTGTATACCCTTGTTTCAAAAAAAAAATTGTATACCAGCTGTGCAGTTTTCTCTTGAAACGGTGTCTTTTAAGGATTGTTAGAGCTGGGAATTTGTTTATTTTAGTTCAGTTTGCTTGTTTGTTTGGTCAAAAAAGATGCTAGTTGGAGATAAATTTGTCAATGGATATTTCGACACAAAAAGATAATATACAAGATAGTCCATTCAATTTTAGTGCTCCTTGTTTATGTTTCATAAAATAATAATGCCAGAATTTATTGTTCTGTGCCTTCCAGCTGTGTCAACTAAGTGTAGTCATGCTACTAGACCGCAGTCTGTCCTTGCAGTCATGCCTATCTATTATTTTGGTCTTTATCCATGCAAACTTAGTATGACCGACGGACAACATAAGAAACACGTAAAAACCCAAAGGCTGGTGATTGTTTCGCTTGGTAAATTCCTTCACTAACAGTCTTATGTTGAGGTGCAGTATTTCTATTTTCTGCTGACATGCCCCCCCCCCCCCCACACACACACACAATGATCATAAATGTACGCTTTTACTGGTTTCTAAGATCCTTCTATATATCTGGTAAAAATGTCCTTACTAACTAGCTGGCTTTAAATATTACTCCCTCCGTCTGGAAATACATGCCGGTGATAGGAACCGGGTCCCTACCAGGACGAGCTCTTAGGTTATAGGGGTGGAAGGGAGGTTGGCGTGGAGGAAGGCGAGGCCGCGAGCGCTGGGGCGCCGTCGTCGCGCGCGCGAGAGGGAGAGAGGGCGCAGGGGCGGCGGCTAGGGTTAGGTCACCCGGCTCCCTTCAGGAAGCCGAGCAAATATGATTGCTTCTGCTTAATCTAAAAACGGGCCCGTACATGAGTTTATATAATCCTCCTAACAAGATAATTGGGCTAAGCCCCTAACACGATAAGATAACATGGGCTGGGCCCCTACCTGCCTACGCCAAGAGGCCTCCTCCAGCTATAGTGTATGCCGGTCATAACATCTCTCCCTGCCTGCGCAAACAGCTCGTCCTCGAGCTGAAAGTCGGGAAAATGCTTGCGGAACTCGTCGAGGTGCTCCCAAGTGGCGTCCTCCTCTGGAAGTCCCTGCCACTGAATCAACAAGCGCCACGCACCCTGGCTCTGCTAGGCCTTCAAAACCTTTGCTGGACCGGGAAGTAGACGGCCCTCGGAGGTCGGAGGAAGGTCCGGCGTGGCCGCCGGTGGCTCGCCGCGGAAAGGCTTCAACAAGCCCACATGGAAAACGTCGTGGATGCGAGCGCCCGGAGGTAGCTGAAGGCGGTAGGCGACGTTGCCGATGCGCTCCAACACTGGAAACGGCCCCGCATAGCGGGGACCCAGCTTGCGCTTCGCGCGTGGGTCCAGTGACTGCGTAGAGCAGTGGAGTAGGCGCAGCCACACCCAGTCACGCATCGTGAACTCCGCCTCACGGTGGTGGGCATCGTAGTACTTCTTGGACAGTTGCTGGGCCTGGAGGAGACGCTGGCGCACCTCAGCAAGGATCTCATCCCTGCTGCGGAGAAGCTCGGCCGCCGCCTCGGTCCGGGCCGTCTCAGGCTGGAACGGCAAGATGGGTGGCAGAGGCGGACTGTAGAACACCTCGAAGGGCATGGCACGCAGGGCGGAGTGGTAGGAGGTGTTGTAGCAGTACTCGGCCCAAGAGAGCCAGTCGACCCATGCACGTGGGCGATCACCTGTAACACAACGTAAGTACATAGCGATCACCTTGTTGACCACCTCAGATTGGCCGCCCGTCTAGGGGTGGAATGCCGTACTGAGGTGCAACTTCACGCCTGCCATCCGAAACAGATCGCGCCAGACATGTCCCGTGAACACCGGGTTGCGGTCGCTGACGATCGAGGATGGAAACCCGTTGTGGCGGACGATGCCGTCGAAGCAGGCCCGCGTGACGTAGGTGGCGGTGTAGGGATGGTCGAGCGCGATGAAGTGCGCATATTTGGAGAAGCGGTCGACCACCGTAAGGATGACCGACTTGCCGTCCACCTTGGGGAGGCCCTCGATAAAGTCCATGGAGATGTTGGCCCAGACCTGAGAGGGCACCTCAAGGGACTGTAGCAGCCCCGCCGGCTGCAGTGTCTCTGTCTTGTTGCGTTGGCACGTCACGCAAGACTGCACCCAGTCCCGCACCAGCGCACGATCGCCGGGGATGTAGAAATCTGCTCGGAGACGGTGGAGGGTCTTCTGCACGCCGTCGTGGCCGGCCGAGTGGGCCAGCAGCAGGGCCTGGTGGCGGAGGTCGCCGTGATCCGGCACGAAGAGCCGGCGCCCGTGCAAGAGCAGACCGTCGGCCAACCGCCACGACTCCTCCAGGTCGCCATCCGCAAGGCGCTGACGGAGGAGTTGCGCGTCCGTGGCGCTAGCGGTAGCTCGGCGGATGTCGTCGATGAAGGCAAAAGAGGGTCCCGAGCGGATGCAGAGGACCGCCCCCGCGGAGTCGGCGGGTCCGTATCAAGGTCGGTGTCGCGGCGGGACAACGCGTCCGCCACGGTGTTGAGGCGATCCGGACGGTACTCAATGGTGAAGCCTAAGCCGAAGAGCTTGCTAATCCACTGATGCTGCGGCACGGTAGAGTGGCGCTGGTCCAGCAGAAACTTGAGGCTGTAGTGGTTCGTGCGGATATGAAACGACCGCCCCCATAGATACGACTGCCAGTGGCGCACCGCCTGCACCAAGCCGATGAGCTCCCGCTCGTAAGCCGCGAGCTTGTGGTGGCGCGCGGCAAAGGGCTTGCTGAAGAACGCGAGTGGCCCGTCGCCCTGATGTAGGACGGCGCCAAACCCCACGCTCGAGGCGTCACAGTCCACCACGAAGAG
Source organism: Aegilops umbellulata (assembly GCA_032464435.1). Classification (NCBI taxonomy): domain Eukaryota; kingdom Viridiplantae; phylum Streptophyta; class Magnoliopsida; order Poales; family Poaceae; genus Aegilops; species Aegilops umbellulata. The sequence goes on along the minus strand of CP136058.1, from coordinate 147,846,387 downwards.
CTTATCGAAGTCAAGCATCTAGAGGACCGGCCCCGTAGTGAGGGCCTGCTTGAGGATCGCGAACGCCTCGGTCGCCTCCGTATCCCAAGAGAAGGCATCGCGGCGGGGCAGGCGCGTGAGTGGAGCCGCGATGAGGCCGAACTCCCGGATGAACTTTCGGTAGTAGCCCGCGAGGCTGAGGAAGCCGCGTAGGGCCCACGGCGACTGTGGCATTGGCCATGCCGCGACGGCCGCCACCTTGTCGGCATCCATGGCGACACCCTCCGCCGAGATGACGTGGCTGAGGTAGGCGACCGATGTTGTACCGAACGAGCGCTTGAGGAGCAGATGGTGCGCTCGAAGCTCGTTGAAGACAATGGCCACATGCTGTAGGTGCTACTCTGAGCTGTAGATAAGAATGTCATCAAAGAAAACAAGCACAAACCGGCGCAAGTAGGGGCCGAGGTCATCGTTCATCAAGGCCTGAAATGTCGCCAGAGCATTGGAGAGGCCAAATGGCATCAGCAAGAACTCGAAGCGGCCGTGATGAGTGCGGAAGGCCGACTTCGCGACATCATCCGGGTGCATCCGCACCTGGTGATATCCCGAACAGAGGTCGAGCTTGGTGAAGAAGCGTGCCCCATGTAGCTCGTCCAGGAGTTCATCCACGACCGGAATGGGAAATTTGTCCTTGAGCGTCCAGGCGTTAAGAGCACGATAGTTGATGCAAAAGCGCCACGTGCCGTTCGCCTTACGAACAAGGAGAACCGGCGCCGAGAATAGTGAGGTCGAAATCCGAATGATGCCCAGGGCAAGCATGACCGCGTACTGCCGCTCCAGCTCGTCCTTCTGTAGCTGGGGGTAGTGTTATGGACGGACCGCCACGGGCGCTGTGCCAGGGAGCAGGTGGATGCGGTGGTCGTAGACCCGGGCCGGTGGAGACCCTGCGGCTCGTCGAAGAGGTCGCTGTGCTGCTGCAAGAGACGAGCCAACAGGGGTTGCTCGGGCTCGGTAGCGACTGCCGTCAGCTGTGGGTGGGGTGCCGCTGAGGAAGGGCCACCCACGCCCTCTGACTGAACGCGGCGACCCAGGCGCCAGAAGATCGTCGTCATGGCATCAAAGTCCCAAAGGATGGGACCCAGAGTCCGCAAAAAGTTGATGCCGAGGATGAAGTCGAAGCAGCCCAAGTCGATGCCGACGCACGTGATGGTGAAGTGCTCGTCGCCGATGTTGATGGGGACATGCCGCACAATCCCGTGATAGTGGAGGCGATCACTGTTAGCGACGGTGACCCGGAGTTGCTCCCCGCCCGTCGGCTGGAGTGCCAGGCGGCGCATGGTCGACGCGGGCAGAAAGTTATGGGTGGAGCCCGTATCCAGCAGAGCCAGGAGGCGCTCGCCGTGGATCGTCACCGGCAGCAGCATAGTCTTCTCCGCTCGTGTACCCGCGAGGTCATGGAGGGAGACGACGAGTGCAGTCGCAGGAGCGGGGGCCGGCGCGACATCCGCGGCCTCAGGGGCGGGCAGGGCGTCGAGCCCCTCGGCGGTGGCCTCCTCGACGTAGTACGCAGCCTCCAAGTAAAATAGCAGCGGGCAGACGTAGCCCGGCACGTAGGGCTCGTCGCAGTTGTAGCATAGCCCCTGACGACGACGCTCGAGCTGTTTGGCTGAGCCGACGGAACGGGTGAGGCGCAGCCGGGGCGTTGGGCGCCGCTGGAGCCGGGGTAGGGCGCCCCGGCGCTGGTGGTGGCGGCGGCCAGGGAGGCTGGCGGGCGCCCCGGGACGGTAGCGCCTGCTGCATGGCCACCGCGCGTCGCTCGAAGGCGCGGGCGTAATACATGGCCTTCTGGAGGTCCTGTGGCCCGCGCATCTCCACGTCCACGCGGATATGATCTGGCAGCCCCCCAACAAACAGATCGGCCCGCTGGCGACCCGTAACGCTGGGCGTGTGGCAAGCCATGGCCTGGAAGCGGTCGGCGAAGTCTTGCACCATGGAAGTGAAAGGCAAACGCCCAAGCTCCGCAGGCGGCTCCCGCGGATCGGCGGCCCGAACCTTAAGAGGCATAGCTCATGGAAACGCTCCCATGGGGGCATGCCGCCCTCGTCTTGCTCGAGGGCGTAATACCACGTCTGCGCTGCTCCCCGGAGGTGATAGAAGGCGAGCCAGGTGCGGTCGGACGCCAGCGTGCGCTGCCCCCTGAAAAACTGGTCACACTGGTTAAGCCAATTCAGGGGGTCCTCGGTGCCGTCGTAGGTGGCGAACTCGAGCTTGGAGAAGCGCGGCGTCGTGTGGCTGTGGCCGATGGGTGGGGGGGGGTATGCCTCGTCGGCGCGGAGCTGCGAGGAGGACAGCGCCGAGTAGGTGGGCATCAAGGCCCCCCCTGGAACAAAGGCCCGTCGACGCCGTCGTAGGGACCGGCGGAGCTGGAGGGGCCGCCGGCATAGACGGGACGTGCGGCTGACCCGGGGCCATCGTGTAGACCGGCGGCGACGACCCGGCCAACCAGGCCGGTAACGGGGGAAACCGCACCTGGTGGATGGGTACCCCGGCCGCCGTCGTCGGAAGGGCCGGTCCGGAGGGTGGCGGCGGGGTGGGGGCGTCAGGGGCAGCGGCTGCGGCGGCCCGATGATGGTGGCGACAGGAGCTGCGGGCTGCGGCCCATAGGGTCCCGCCAAGAAGAAGCGGATGCCCTGGACCGCCTGGGTGAGGTCCTGGAGCGCCGTGGAAATCTCCTCCGGGGTGAGGACGGCGGAAGAGACCGGTCCGGTCAGGAGCGGGGTGCTGCCCGCGGTGGTCAGCGGTGACGAGGAGGCGATCGGCAGCGGGACGGTGGTGGTGGGCGGAGGAGCGGACATGATCGAGCCTGAGACAACTGATACCAGATTGATAGGAACCGGGTCCCTACCAGGACGAGCTCTCAGGTTATAGGGGTGGAAGGGAGGTTGGCGTGGAGGAAGGCGAGGCCGCTGGCGCTGGGGCACCGTCGTCGCGCGCGCGGGAGGGAGAGAGGGCGCAGGGGCGGCGGCTAGGGTTAGGTCTCCCGGCTCCCTTCAGGAAGCCGAGCAAATATGATTGCTTCTGCTTAATCTCAAAACGGGTCTGTACATGAGTTTATATAATCCTCCTAATAAGATAACTGGGCTAAGCCACTAACACGATAAGATAACTTGGGCTGGCCCCCTAACTGCCTGCGCCAAGAGGCCTCCTCCGGCTATAGTGTATGCCGGTCATAACAGCCGGAGAAATGGATAAAAATGGATGTATCTAGAACTAAAATACGTCAGTTCATGACCTATGGGTCATGGACCACAATACCACCAGTTTCATGATAAGGTTTGCATGCTCCGTAAAGAAATATAAGAGCTTTTAGATCAGTACAGAGGGACTAGTAAACATTTATGCCCACTGTGACCATGATGTGAGGGGTTATGTTCAGATAATCGTACATGAAGTATACCGTCCCTGCCAACTTTAAACAAAAAATTCTCTTTTGCGTACATTCTGGCAATGACACTCATGAGTCTTCTAATTGCTTGATCGATATGATTCCCAGGTGAGACAATCCCAGAGATCATTGCAAGATTAAAGCGGGATATAATTCCGACCATCAAAAGTGGGCTCATTTATTGGCCTCTTTGTGACTTCATCACTTTCAAGTTTATCCCTGTTCATTTGCAGGTAATGTTAAGTCCCTGATATATTCTACCTATTTGAGCTTCAAAATTGTTTGACAGCAATCTGAACTGAGGATTTATTTTTCAGCCACTAGTAAGCAATTCCTTTGCGTTTCTTTGGACCATCTACCTAACATACATGGCCGGCTTAAAGAAACCAGGCGTGGAGGTGATCACGAGCTCTTAGTCATAATCGAATGACTGAGTTTCTGCCAGTTATTTCTGAAAGGAAGTCTTCATGGGCATTACTTGGAACTATGACGGGGCTGTCATTACCACCACTAGCTCATTTAAGCTTTCAATGTTCAATGACCGAAACAGAGACAAGCTGCTTGCTAGGTATATTTCGTTTTCAGTAGAGTAGTATCCACCAGGCTTTTCTAGTTTGCGTACAGTTTTGGCTAGGCATTTCTGTATGGATGGTAGAATGACAGTAGGCATTTCTCCCATCTTTCTGAAGTTTGTCATATTGCACTTAGAAACAAGCAGTTTTTACCAAATTGTCTGTGCCCAGTTATGCAGATGTTAGGTAAAATTGTTTTTGTCCCTAAGATAAAGTGGACAAGGCAAGGTTTATGCTTGAAGATCTCTACATACAATGCAACATTTGATATCGGATACTTATGTACATCTCCCTCCCTTGTACGCAGAAAGAAGACGATTACACAGTTTGTTCACTTTTTCTTGGCGTTGGTGTTTAAAATGATTTTGTTGTATGTTTTGTAGATGTGAATGATGACTTTCTATTGATCGCATTCCTCTGATTGCAACGAATTAGTTTTTTGATGTACATATAATAATGCATATGCTTCTGTAAGCCACCCGTAGCTAAGCCATTAAGCCATCTTGAGACTTAAACATTGGTAGAGCCAGGGAGACTGCGTGAGCTGATCATCATGCCTCTTGCTCTCATGTTGAAACCTCAGGTCTACATTGGACTCGGGGAATCGCTGCCCCGACTCTGATTCAGCAGAAGTCGACGATGTCACCGTTGCTCCAGACTCGGAGTTGGATGTCATCTCTTGCTTCCTCGTATCACCCCCAGTTGCTAGTGTCAGCTCCAGGTTGAAGTCCTCGGTGAAATGAGCGGTCTTCTCGCCTGAGTTGATGTGCCATTGTGGTCGATCTGTATCCAGCATCGGCTCTGGTTGAGTATCCTCTCTTGCCTGAGCTGGGCTCATCTTAACAGCCTGCATCTCCTTCATCAGCCGCTTCTGAACCTCGTATACGCGATGCAGCTCGTGAACCTGCTTCAACAAAAGAACAGTCCGTTCAATATTTCCACCAATATAGCTAGAAGATGGCACTACTTCTAACCGGACATTGGTTTACCTGTTGTCTGAATGTCTGCTCTTGCCTCAGGATGGCCATCTTCATATGTTTCTTCTCCATCTCTCACCAACCCACACCAAGTATCTGCCTCACCTGTTTCATCAGAGCCTGACACATGAGCCAAAAGTTTTTCTCCCAACAATAGCAAGATAATGCATATGCGTTGCAATAATTGGAGCTTTGTATGTGTGCTGGTTGCGTGTCTGCTTGTCGTGAATTATCTCCTACCCTGAGATGGAGACACTCTCATGTGTAGCTTCTGAATGATTGTACTTGCTTCTCTATAGCTCTTGTACAGGTTCTATTATTCTCCACATAGGAGTATCCAGCTTGCTTTGCCATTTTGCCAATTAATAAGTTGTATAGTTGTGTAAATGAGTATCCTATACAAGCATAAATAAATGCTATGGTGGTGTGTGACGTGACCTAACACATTAATCAGCAGTGGCGGAGCTTCATGGGGCCAACATGGGCGGTGGCCCCCCAGCTCAAAGAAAAAATTACATATATACCTATGTATTTAACCATTTTTCCACTAGAAACCAGCATATTGTGAGTTTTTTTGCCCCCCCCCCCCCAAGCCAATGGCCCCTCCATGATTTGAGCCCAAGCTCCGCCACTGTTAATCAGTGTTTCTGTGAGCATGTGAACTGGTTTGTTACAGGGAAATAACATGGGGGAGACCTGGTTGTTATTTTCTGTCGAGAAATGTTATATAAAAGTTTGGTACGTATTTTCCTTGTGAATTAGCTGAGAGTTTTAGAGCAATATAAAGCATATATCATGAATACTATCGTAGATCATATGAAGGGAGCTATGCACGTCGGTCAGACAATTAGGACTGCTAAGATCTTGAGTTCGTGGAGGCAACAGTAAGAAGCATTTTTAGGTCTGATCATCTGGCAAGGTAAACACTACTTCCACCCTCCCTCCCTCCCGGCCCCCGCGTCGCCCACTCGGGCGACTCGGGCGGCGACTAGGGTTTCGAGCGCCGCCACCTACATCTCCTCTACCCCTCGTCGCCGCTACCCGAGGAGGGCGCCGGGCAAGCCCGTGCGGCCACCACTGACGGTGGCGGCGAGGCCTTCGTCGTCCCTTTCGCGGAGATCCGGATCCACGGGGCGGCGGCCCCTGCTGGTGCGGCGCCGCTGTTCGCGCCCTGGACGGCGTGCGCGGGGACTCTGCCCGGCGTCCTCGACCGCTCGGGTGGTGGGGCGTCGGCGCTTGGTGGCGGCAGATCGGGGGCCTTCATCCTCGTCAGATCTGGAGGCCTGCTGCTCCCTCGTTCCCGCTCCTTCCCCTTTGCGCTTGATGCCGGCGGCTGCTGCTGGATACGGTGCTTCTGGGGATGGTGGTGCAGATTGGGACCGGGGGAAACCCTAGGCCGGCTGGTTCGGCTCGACATCGGCGTCGGCTTCGGGCGACGCATCCTTCCTGAAGGCGGTGTCGTGGTCCCTATTCTTGCCACCTCCGGTCCTCTCCCGGGTGAAAACCCAAAATCCGGCCTGGATTGGGCAGCGGTGGCGCCATGGGCGTCATCCCCTCCTTGGAGGCGTTGCCTGGGGAGCTAGGATTCGGGGGTGGGTTGATGAAGGTGGGGGCTTTGGCCGTCGGCTGGCTCTCTGCAGCTGCTCGCGGCGGCTTTCCTGCTGTGCAGAGTGCCCCTTGTATCTTTAGGGCGTTTCCTGTTTTTGGTGTTCGTGTCGGAGGAGCGGCGTGGCATGTGGCACGTCGACAACGACGGGTCTCAGCGGCATGGAGCAGTGGAGGTCTCGCCGGTGGGCGTGTGATGATGGACGAGCGCAGGATGGTGGCGTTGTCTGGCGTCGAGGTGGCGTCGATGGTAGAGAGACCTCGCACGGTTCATGCAACAGTACAACTCTGAAGATGGATTGATGGCACGTGGCTACGGCGGCCTCATACCCGGCAGGCGTCCTGGTTGAGGAGTGCGCCGGACTGGTAGGTGACCCATACCCGGCAGGCATCCTGGTTGGGACCTCAGGTCTTAGATATTTAGGTTTGGCTGCGATGTCTGTTGGTAGTAGGGCCAGACTATCTGCGCCCCTTCATCAATTGAATAGGTGTAGCGACAGTTGTTGCTTAGACGGTGGTTTTAGTCTTTCTATTATACGGCTTTGTAAGGTCTTGTGAAAATAATAATAAAGTGGCCGTATGCATCGCCCAGATGCAGAGGCCGGGGGTCATCCTCCTTTTCTAAAAAAAAAGGTCTGATCATCTTAAGTTCGTATGCCTGCACGATTCTAATTTTGGCTTCTAATATACGTACTAGATTTACAAAAAATATTTAGGTTTTCCTATCTGTAACCCAAACTCCATCAGCCTTTCAGTGTTTCCCACCCATCCGTGCCCAAATTGGAACCTACCGAATTTACACCCTGCAACTGTAGTACCGTTTGATTCTTTGAGATAGAATTATACTCCCTCCGTTTCGAATTACTTGTCGGACATATGGATGTATCTAAATGTATTTTAATTCTAGATACATCCATTTCAGCGACGAGTAATTTGGGACGGAGGGAGTAGAAAATATGACACAATTCTGCATCTCCTTCCTTGCTCTATATGCTTGCATGCCATTGTGCTTCCCCAGAGAAACTAGTAAACAGTTTCAACACAGATGGCAGTCCTTAAAAGATCAGAGAGCCCTAAAACGACAGGAGGAAGATCAGCTACAGCTTCCTGGCAAATAGAAACATGCCATTGCACTTTCTCAAGGCTGAGCATCAGCACCGTCCTTTGCACATGGAATTACAAAGAATGAAGAACAGAAAGAACGAAGAAGCGATCAAAGGACTGTGGTTCGCAGACTTTGAAGATATTATTATCATGTCCCATGAAAGCTAGCTGAATTGCAGGCCTTTCAAGACAAGAATCATAGGAGATGAACAAGCTAAGAAAGAAGTATCAAGAGAGTTGTGCTCACCTTTGGCAAGGAGTCCTGTTTCTGAATTCTTCTCTTCTGAACAAGGTAAGGCACTCTCCCTCTTTCTCCCCCAAGAAGATCTCTCTTGCTAGCTACTTCTAGGCCAAGGTCCAAACCTTTTTGGTTCTGTTAAGAAGCAACAGGTTGGCATGTATCAAATCTGGTGAGGCAGGGAGGGGAGGGAGGGGATTTAAGATTCTCTCCTGTCATTAGTTCTACTGTCATGGTGGGGCCTTGTGGCCGTGCCAAACAAACCCAAGCCACTTAGGCCAATGGAGTTCATGCATGATAAAGGAGCCAAAGATGCTCCTATGTAGGTAGTGCCAAGAAAAGGATAGGACCAAGATAACAAGCCCCAGCTATTAATATTCTCATCTCCGGCGCCAATAATCCGACGCGCGGCCCCTCCCACGCTACATCGTGCAAGATTTCCGTTGTCGAATTGCAAAAATCGATATGTTTATCGCACGACGGATCTTGTTCATGTTACGACAAGTGTGGGTTTCTTTAGTCTCGAGTTTATTCGATTGTTTGTGTTCTCAGTGGGGTTGTGGAGCTTTTGTTGGTTTGTTAGAATGTTTTTTTTGTGGATCACTGCATCATGAGGTTCACTGAACAGACAGCTAGGCATGTCATGTTTTAGATCTCATTTTTTAGGGGTGTTTTAGATCTCATATAGGAGTACTCGCATGTGCACTGGATTAAGATTATCATCGCCACTTGTCACAGCTCATAGATATAATCTTTCATTACTGTCATCCAAAGTCAGAACATATGCCTTAGCATCACATGAAATGAAAATAGTATAAAAAGGTGCCCAACTGATTTGCCACAACAGAAGGAAATACTGTAATAAGCAGCACAAGGCCCATCATTTTTACCGGGTCAGTTACTTTCTTACGGCCAAGGCCCAAGGGGCAAGCGAAGAATTACTATTAACCTGAAGGCCTACAGACAGATCCAGCAATGAATCCTGACCAGATTCAGAATTCAAGTGTGGATCTTGTGTTGGCTCATATGCTGCTCAAGATTGGGCAGTGTGATTGGATAGCGAGTTATGTGGGGGTGGTTGGTAACAATAACATACATGTGTTGGTCCCGGTCCCCCTCACCCTCAGGATATGTGGGAGGGAGGGAGAGGCCTGCAACGCAAGCAAACTGTTCACTCCCATTCCTAGGATTTTGACAAGTCAGGGCCTGAAGATCCAAGAGCTGCATGCATGATTAGTTCAACACACATGGTGTCAGCCCTGTCACTGTCCATCTAATTGCCACCCCATGCATGTCCCCTTCACCTCCCCACATATGATTAGCTGGATTTGTTAGATGTTTGTAGACTTGTCGTCTGGGTTAGTAGATGCATGATTTGTTTGGGTGATTGGGTTCTTATGCCCCAATCTTCTTTGACTGCATTTCCTGGAAATCGAAATCCCTGTAATTTCCGTTTTTGTTCTTAGTACTTTATTTCGGGTAGACACTTGGGGATGGCCAAGGAAAGAAACCACCTGATTTGTTTTTTATGGATCGGCGAGTTTGTCCCGACGGAAACCTCCCTTCCTCCTTTTCGCTCCTCCTAAAAGCCCGAGTTGTCAAATCTGACCCCTCAAACGCCCACGGACACGCCCGGGCGCGTCCGCGGACAGTGACCGGCCATCCTTTAAAAAACGCATTCCACATTCGGATACCTCAAATCCATATTATTACATGCACGTGCGTCCACTCGGGCGCGGCGGAGGCCAGACGACCAACCCCTTCTCGGTGCCACGTGGGATGAGCTCGGGGTCGACGGATCTGGAGGTGAAGGACTCGGAGATGGGCTTGGGTGGCGGAGGGGGGGGGGGGGGTGAAGTGGCTAGGGTTTGGTTCGGCGAGCGGATGGGAAGAATTTTATGTAGGGTTGGGTGGGCCAGCGTGGACCGGGTCCGACGTGGTGGGCGTGCCCGCGCGCCCACATATCTGCCCTATATTTGTGCTGGATATGGGGGGTGCCGGTCAGCCCTGGTGTTTGAGGGTCATTTGAGGGGCATGTCTGGGTCAAAATCGTGACCGGACAGTGACCAGGCGGCCCGCCCGGACGTATGAGATGGGTTTAAGGCGCCCGACTGTAGATGCTCCAACGATGCAGCAAGTACGGTTCGTGTGTGCTCGCGGTGGGTGTCGCTGCCAGGGCCAAGGAGGAGGAGCGGTGCACGGAGGATGACAGATTCCGTAGTGCCGACCGATGGATCTGGAGGAGAAGGTGGTCTATGGTGGGAAGATGTCCCAACTATCCTCTAGCATCATTTTGACCTGATGTGGAGTACTAGGCTGCGTGACTACCGAAAGATCCATTTTCAACATGATGTTTGGAACACCGAGGTTCATGTGAGAGTTGGAAACTCTTTTTTTGGTCTTGATTGGTTGGGCTTAGAGGTGACAAATTTACATCGTTACCATGTTGAATGTGTTGTCTATTTGCTAACGTGCTAATCTTCGGTGGTTTGTCTCGGTAATCAGGATGAAAATACTTGTATTGGCAGTCTTCGGCCAGATGTGGCAATGACAACGCAAGGACGCTTATTCCTTATGCAACACGTTTATGCAGAAGTTATAGTACAAGATATTTATTTCATATCTTGTAATGTTTTAGTCGTGGTTGCCTTTGTTTTAATAAAAATGACCATGTATATCGCAATGATGCAGAGATTGAGGTTTTAACCTCCTTCTGAAGATAATAAAAGAAGAAAAAAGTGTACATACACCATCTGTCTATATTCAAGCTAGCTAGTATCGATACTTAATTAATTGGATATATTATGGACAAATTTAATTGGGTATCTTTGTCCAGAAATTTCATGTACTTCTGAGTACCAGATAAAACTGCGACGAAACAAAAACAAAATAAAATCATCTCTAGCGATGCTAGAAACAATATAGGAAACGTAATTGCCAGAGGCCCCAAAAATGGGCAGACAACTGATCACGCGTCATGTGTTCTCTTGGATTAGACGGCTCGGAGGAAGACGACATAATTCGGCAGGTAAAATGAGATCGTCTAGTCATCATCTCATAACGTAAGAAGAAATCTAACCAACAAAAAAAAAACGAAATCACCTGATTTTTCTCAATGGTAAGAGGCGCAACTAATTTTCTAGGACCGCGTCATGTCACCACGTCATCACACACAAGAGGGGCAAATTTGACTATTTTAACCCGTGGACGAAATCAATTCACAAAATAAACTTCTCGTGAAACAATTTCATAGCCGTAACCTTTCTGTGTTGCGCCCGCCGCAATGGCGCTATACCCTAAGGTGCAGCGCCCAGCACGGGGGCTTAGCACTTGAGTCCACCGTGGCAGCCCCTGGGCCCGCACCCAGCAGTGCAGCGCCTCCGTGCTAGGCGCCACACATGTAATGTGCAGCGCCTCTGAAGTAGGCGCCACACAATTAAAGTGCAACGCCCAGCGCGGGGGCGCTGCACTGTGACTTATCCAGCCACTTGGCTGCCCCCCTCCCCACCCCACACCACACACCCAACCCGAGCTTTGCCCCCTCTCCCACTTTCTCCCCCTCTCAAATCCTCTCCCAAATCTTGCATATTCGAAGAATTTGTCCGTGGATTTCAAAGTCAAACCCTCCCTCAAGGTAATCTTCTCCGATCCCCTTGTTTTAATCCAAGTAAAGTTCTCCCATCCCTCAACGGTTCATGAAAGAAGAAGAGTCAGACTATTTGGCCGTGCTTTTTGGGCGTTCGAGCAATGTGTGAGGGCTTTCGAACATTGTAGACCGGTCATCGCAATTGATGGCACGTTCTTGACCGGACAATACAAGGGCACCTTGTTGGTTGCGATAGCAAGTGATGCCAATAACCGGGTGTTGCCATTGGCATTTGCTTTGGTTGAGGTGGAAAACAATGACAACTGGGAGTGGTTTCTATATCTTTTGAGGACGAAGGTGTTACCCGCTGAAAGGGAAATCTGTGTCATATCGGATCGGAATCAAGGAATTCTTAACGCGGTGGAGATTGACATTCCCGGGCATGCTCAGTTGCATCATCGATGGTGCATGAGGCACTTTTGTTCGAACTTCTATAGGGCATGTGGCCTTAAGGAGTTGGCCGACGATCTTCAAGATTGTTGTCTCGCTTTCTCCGAAAGGCGCTTCGCCACTTTGTACAACAAATTGCTCGCACACAAAAAGCTTGATGCCGGGGGTCAAGACTTTCTCCGCCTCCGGTACCTCCACGTCGTCCATTTCGTCCTCCAAATAGTCATCCAAAGCGTGCATCCACGAGGTGCCGACCGTCCTTTTGCCTCTTTGAGTGAAGTCCTCAGGTGTGTATTTGTTGATTCCCTTCCTAGGCTTTAGCTCGTATGCAGACCGAACCTTGTAGGTCCCCAAGACCATATCATCAGGAACCTACGCATGCACAAAAGATATGAAAAGACCGTGTGTGAGGATATAGTTAGCAATGCATCAACAATTGGATATATCCTCATGCCATACCTCTTGGGTGACCACACCCACATCCTCATCCTCCAAAGGATCAGCGTTGCCAGAAGTTGGATCTGATGGTGTCGCCGACCTAGAACGTTCTGGTGATACATACTCGGGGTCACGACAACCGAAAAGATTTGATAGCCGCCTTAACTTTTGGCCTTGGCGCTGCAACATGAACAAGTGAATGAGACATCGAACGTAGCAACACATGTTAAGTGCTAGTTTGAAGGAGATGTGAACCTTAATGAAAGCTCGAAGTGCACCTTCCCCATCGCTTTTGCTAGCCGGGGTTGTTTCCAGAATAGTGTCGGTCTCATCAGTTGCTTTCTTGATCTGGGCACGCTATGAACAGAAACGGTGTTAACGTGTTAGGCAAGTGAAGATGTGAATAGTGCGAATGGAAAAGCAAAAAGGGCAAATACCACAAAGTTCATCATTGGAGCTGAAGGGATCACTGAGTTGCCTTTCCTGATCAATGAGTTGTACTGGTGCTGGGCAACCTCATCAAAAACGATGGGTTCTTCCAAAATCTCCTCGGCATACGCCGGCTTGCATACCTCCACACGGGTGCTTGCAAGAAACCATGTGAGATAATTGTTGAACGCGACCGGGCAGTGCTGACGAAGCTAGGCTCGTTTTCCAGCCCGAGCTTGCTCCATAGTGTACTTGAACTGTATGATATACTTGCTGTCATGCTTGGACCAATCCTTGATCTTCCGCTGCTTTTTCTTATCCAACCTGCAAGTTAGAAACAGAATATTAGCATCATCGAAACCGTCGAGAAGCCGCTAAGTGCTCAAGGTTGATTATATCTTATGCGTGTAGCACTATGTCCGTGTCCTCCCACTCTGGCGGGTGTGGCTGGAACAAACCAAACTGACGGAACACCCGATGTGGCTGGTGAATCTCAACTGCCCAGTTGCATATGAGTGGACACCGCATATGCCAGAGATCCCTATCTCTAAGGCACATCAGATTCAGCTTGAACTCTAGAGGGTTCCCAAAGCTATCTCCTTTTCCATACGGTTCCCATTCAACCTACAAAATGTGATAGAATGAAAAATTGATATCGAGTTACGATAGAAGGATCAAAATCACTTATGGAATGTCGATTCACCTGCTCAGGCGTGATCGCGTCCATCTCGCTCCTGTACAGCTTGTACATGACCGAGGGATCATCCGTCATCTCATTTAACACATCCCAGTTGTAAGCCCAAGTGGGGAGCCGTAGTGGGTCGCCTTTGTCGTCCCAATCCTCGAATTTCACGATCTTCGGTCGTCCAACCGGCAAACGCTCCCAGCTCCATATGGAGAGTGCGAGCAAACGACCACCAATACCTCCAGATAGCCTACAAGAGGCTTCATCCAACTGCACATACAAAAGAACTTGGTTGAATTAACAGCAAGATTGGATTCATAATGTACCAATGAATTGAAACAGAAACAACTTCATACCTGTCTATACAAGTAAGCCAGTGTTGCCGAACCCCAACTCCATTTGCTATCGAAGACGGTCAACGCCTTGAGCCACATCCATGGAGCATTCTTGCATGTGCCATCAGCAAACATAGTCCTGGATATCACATACCACATGTAGACACGAGCATATGTCTTCACCGTGTCCTCATCAGCATCCTCAGGGCAAATACTGAAGTTCGATACAATCCACGTGAAAGTAGCACCGGCTGCGACTCTAACCTTCTTCTTGCCTTCTTCTTCTGGTTCGCGAGGCAATGGAGGAACATTACCAATAAGGGCAAACATCTGCTCACGCCACCCATCAGAATCGGTGCTCATACATAGAGGATTCCCATCAATAGGAAGACCGGTGATCATAGCTATATCCTGGAGCGTCACGGTCATCTCCCCAGTCCGAAGATGGAAAGTGTGTGTCTCCAGCCTCCAATGATCAATAAGCGCGGTGAGTGCTGGAGCATTGTTGGGTGGCATCGACCGGCTGACCAACTGAATGAAAGGGAGAAGTCCTGTCTTCCTAACATACGGTGTGTACCGCTCGTCATAGCGCATCCACCCAAGGTTGACCCCGTGAGCCCGAAGCTTCAGAGGTGCAAGATCCTACAAACAAACAAACAAATCATTACATATGGGGGGTATGTGTTTGAAAAAAAACATGAAATTCATAACACCGGCAACTTTCATTATTACCCGCTGCTCCACCGACATAGCGTGCGACCGGTGTTGTTGGTCCCAGTGATCATTGATAAGCCAAACCATCCTAACAATTTGAAAGAAAGCTTTCTTGTCAACACGATTATCTTTTGAATACAAAAAAAGTAAAGTACGGCTACTAGATGCAAAATACAAAGCATATGTATCCAAACCATTCTTGCCAATACAAATGTAATTTCAATAAACTAAACTAAGCCTACCTCATGCAAGATTCAATACAAATATCTTTTCCATATAAATAAAATGTCAACCTATGTATCCTAACTATATAAATAACATGTCAACCTATATATCCAAACCACATTCTAGTCTAACAAGGGTTTCCCAAATCTAATACATGCAAGATTCAAACAAAAATTCCCCAAATCTAATACACACAAGATTCAAACAAGGGTTCCTCAAATCTCCGAAATAGCATACATTCTATGGATAGAAAGAAGGGGATCGGAGAAAAGTACCTTCTAGGATGGATTGGTGAAGGAATCCACGGGCCAAATCGTCATATCTGAAGATTTTTGAAGAGGGGATTGAGAGGGGGAGAGGAGGAAGGCGCCGACCGCCTGTTCTCTGTTCTGTAACTCCTCTGGATCGAATGGGTGGGGTGGGGGGAGGGGCAGCGGGCATCTAAGTCACAGTGCAGCGCCTACGGGCCGGGCGCTGCACATTACATGTGTGGCGCCTAGCTCTGAGGCCCTGCACTGTTGGGTGCGGGCCCAGGGGCTGCCACGGTGGACTCAAGTGCAACGCCCCTGAGCTGGGCGCTGCACCGTAGGGTGTGGCGCCGTCGTGGAGGGTGCCACACAAAAAGGTTAGGGCTGTGAAATTGTTTCACGAGCAGTTCATTTTGTGAATTGATCTCGTCCACAGGTCAAAATAGTCAAATTTGCCCACAAGATGCCATGTTGAGGTCTCCCTCCCTGTGCTTGACGAAAGAAGACAAATCCTCAGATCTACCTATGTCCTAGCCAATAGTGTTCGCTTGCAGGTTGTCACATGGCTCCATCTATCCATGCATGTTCAGTGTTCTTTGACGAAGACTGAATTTTATTTACTCATAATCAAACCTAAAGGGCTACAAACACAACGAGTCCATGACCTTTGCAGATACACATAGTTAATACCAACACGCATAAAAAACACCTACAAAATATAAAGTTATCTAAGGGCATCTCCAACACCGACTCTCAAACCATCCGCACACGCCTAGATTGTGTTGTCCGGACCGCGGAAGCGATCAAACACGGACCTGTATCGGTCCACTCAGTGGTCCGGAAGCATTTTCTCCCGCAAAGTGGAGACGGGGGGGGGGGGGGGGGTTGCGGGAGTCCGGACAACAAACACGTTGGACTCCGACACCCCAGGCCCACTGAATCCGCCCTCCTGGTCCCATTTTCTTCCACTCCGCCACTTCTCACCTTGCTTTGCATCCACAACCTCCACATCCACCGCTGCCGCTGTACCTCTCCGACCGTCACACAAGCATTGACGGATGTTCGCAACCAGCACCGATGTGCCTGCTTGCCTTTTAAGACGGTGTTGTCCATCCTGGAGCCGTTTGTACCAAGGTACACTCCGCCACCCTGTCGATGACCTCCATGGCGGTCACCACGCCCGACAGGTGTTCGGTCAAGTGCCATTGTTCTTTTTTCAGACGCCATGTTGTTTTCTCAGAGTAAGAGGGTGGCGGGGTACTCGACCATGGAGGATGAGTTGTTTGTGATGCGTGGTTGGCCGTATCCATAGATTTCATTGGCAGGAGCAGAGAGGGGACATTCTGGCAGCAAGTGCATGAATCCTTTTACGCATGACATCACATTGAGCCCTATGACATGCACATCATCCATGATCACCAATGGCGAATCTAGAAAGAAAATGAAGGGTGAGCTCAAAGTTTAAGCCGAGAGAATTGAGCGCTCTTTTTGGAGAAAAAATCGATTATCTTCTAATCATTTTGTGCAAATAAACTGAAAATTTCCCAGTTCACTACTGAAAACATGCTATTTACTAGAATTTTTTCGGGTTATTTTAATATCAAATTTTGAACAAAAAATTGAAACTGTTTTGCGAGATAACCATTATCTCCAAATCCATTCATCCAAATAAGCTCAAAGTTTCCCAGATTACTACCGGAAATATGTACTATTTACTATAATGTTTCTGGATTTTTGTAAAAAAAGATCAAATTAAAACCAAATTTTAAATCTGTTCACTATAACAGACATTATCTCCTAATCATATTACCCAAATAAGCTCAAAAATTCCAATTACAATTGAAAACATGTAGTATCTACTGTACTTTTCTGGATATTTCTTTTGAAAAATATCAAATTTCGAAAAAATGGGTTTACCTTTTTTTAGAAAAAATGGGTTTACCTATTTAAATACACAATATGTGTCAAACAGGTAGTAATGAAACAAGGATAAAAATTAGTTCGTGAATTAATTAGAATAGAGCTAGCTAGTCGCTACTCACTGGAACTAAAGTAGCTAAAACTTACAGCAAATGAATTATCAATATTTGACAACGGATCTCGCAAAAAAATATTGACAATGGAGCAGCCCACGCACTGAACCAGCATCAAAAGAAAGCAAGAAATTAGGCAGAGTCCAGAGAGAAATGAGCAGGGGAATCAATATGGATATCTGAACAACAGATGCATTCAAGATTGCTTGGCTTGGGCTTATGAGTATGTGCACCAGTGTTTCCAAAGCAGAGAGGAGCTTTTCCTGTTAAAATTGGATTTTGAGAAGGCTTTTGATATGCTCAGTCATGATACTATTATTCAAGTCCTTCAGGCTAAATGTTTTGGAGACAAATGGATACAATGGATTAAGATGATTTATGGTTCTGGATTTTCTTCAGTCCTGCTCAATGGGATCCCTGGCAAACAATTTCTCTGTAAGAAAGGTGTGAGACAAGGAGATCCTCTCTCTCCTTTGATATTTGTCAGTGTTGCTGATATCCTTCAGTCAATGCTTAATGAAGCTATGCGCAATTCTATTATCAGCTCCCCTTTAAGGCACACCTCAAGCCCAGACTACCCTGTTATTCAGTATGTAGATGACACCATTTTGCTGGCTCAGGCAGACATCAGACATGCCCAACAAATCAAACACTTACTTAACTATTATGCTGAATACACTGGGCTCAAGATCAACTACTCTAAATCCACTTTGATATCCATCAACACTCCTCCTGAGAAGACGCAAGAGTTATCAAATCTGCTGGGTTGTAATACTGGTACTCTCCCACACAAATACCTTGATTTTCCCCTCTGCACTGCCAAACCAAGAATTGAAGATTTTGTGCCTATGCTAAAGAGGATTGAAAACAGGCTGCTAGGCTGCTCCACCTTGCTTTCCTCTGGTGACAAACTTACTCTCATTAGGTCAGTTTTTACCAGTATGCCAACATTCTTCATGTGCACACTCATGATTCCTAAGACAGTGATTAAGCAAATTAATTCCTATCTCATGAACTATTTATGAAGTAAATATGGTACACAGGACAGAGGTGCTGCACTTATATCATGGGAACAGGTCTCCAAGCCTAAATCACTTGGAGGGCTAGGTGTTCTTTGCACACCCATAATAAAACACTGCTTATGAAGTCCTTATATAAGTTCTTCAATAGAGCTGAC
The DNA here is from genome assembly GCA_032464435.1 of Aegilops umbellulata. Lineage (NCBI taxonomy): Eukaryota > Viridiplantae > Streptophyta > Magnoliopsida > Poales > Poaceae > Aegilops > Aegilops umbellulata. The sequence goes on along the minus strand of CP136058.1, from coordinate 147,828,147 downwards.
ATTCCATGGGTGAATATTATCTGGGAGTCTTATTATCAACACTCTTTACCCAGTGAGAGAATAGTTGGATCTTTCTGGTGGAAAGCAATGCTCAAACTTCTACCCACTTTCAGGCTCCTACATGTTTGTGAAGCTGGGACTGGCGACACAATTAGATTTTGGGCAGACAATTGGCAAGACACCCCTTTGCAAACTCAATATCCAGAACTATTCTCTTTTGCAATCAACAAAGAAATCACACTTGGAAATGTGCAACAACTTGAGGACCTCAGCCAGCTGTTCCACCGACCTTTATCCCTGGAAGCTTTTAATCAGTTTAATGTCATTGAAGGGATCATCATGAACAGATCATCCACAACTGATAGAGACTACTGGTATGCTGGTGGTATCTCTACCAAATTTTCCTCTATGAAATTATACAAAGTGATCATGGGACCAAGCACAGCTCACATCATTTTTAAGAAGCTTTGGAATACGGCGTGTTGACTCAGACATAAAATTTTCTTCTGGCTCCTTCTTCATGATAGGATCAGTACCAGAAACATGCTACATCGCAGAAGCATGTATCTTGAGGATTACAATTGTGCTCTTTGTGGGGATGGCACGGAGGAGACTTCTCTCCACCTATTTTGGGACTGTCCTTTTGCGTGGACCTGTTGGAATGTTATCAGTCCCTCCAAAGTCAAAGGCATCTCTACCTACGATGAAATACTCTTCACTCTGGATCAGCTGCCGGCAGATATTGCAATGGAAATTGTGATTTTGGGTTGTTGGAGCATCTGGATTACAAGGAATGATAAGATCTTTAGACGGGCACCGATCCATCTAGATACCTGGAAATTCTACCTAAGAGAAAGTCTACAGATCACTACTATTCGAGCTAAGCATGAAAAGGCCGCGATGATCAGTAATTGGATAACACTTCACTTGTAATATTTACAATGTTTCATAGAACCGGTATTGGTTGAATTTCTAGCCCGGACATGGGATGTCATGTAATATTTGTACATTTTTGCATTTTATAATGAAAATTACTGTAGAACGATTGTTCTACGGTTTCGGCTCAAAAAAAAAAAGAAATGAGCAGGGGAGCGTGCGGCTGTGCGGGCTGCGGCTGCTGTCTGTCTGCTCGTGCGGGTGTGGCTGCTGTAGCTTAAAACAACTTGAGTTGTCGCGGCTGGCAAATTCGCTTAGATAGATCGCATGGGGGCTGGCTGGCCAGCTTTTTCTGGGCTGGGCCTGCCGATGCATACTACTAGAAAACAATTTCGCGATTTTGCAGGGTAGGCTCGAGCCTATCGAAGCCTCACCGGTAGATTCGCCACTGGTGATCACAATGTGAGGTCCTTATCTTATCGATGGTACCCCACCCACACCATCGTCCCCAAGTTTTGTCACGTAGTTGCTTAGCTGGACACAAGGTGGCCATTGCACGCGGTAGAGGAGGAGATTGTAAGTTTTGCTTCTTGTTCCTCAACTTGTTGATTGAATCATTCATTCACTCAAATGTTGCTCTACACATTGTGTAGCCCGTAGGCGCTGCCGTGATGTATCATAGGACAAAGAGACGGCTCCCTCCTGCATCATGTCTGCAGACCACGTCTGTACATAAAAAAAGGACCTAAAGCGGAGATATCTACAGGTCAGCATTGGAGATGCCCTAAGACAAAAAATATGCCTAGGTGAAAAAAAAGAAACAGAGCGATCAAAATAACGATCAACAAATACAACAATGATCATATCCACACCAATCATCTCTTGACACCATAAGGACAATGAGAAAGTTTCTCCAACAACATCTTCAAGAAGGAAACAATGCTCAAGTGTCGTTGTTGCCGGATCCAATGTCCGAAGAACAAATATTAGGTTTCATCCCAAAGATCAAGTTCGAGCAATGCCTTCAACAAGGTAACGGCACAAGACAATTAGAGTCAGACATAGATTTTCATCCCAGAGCCCGAGACCAAGTACTCAGGAAGCACCATCAAATCGAAGTCATCATGTGTTGTTGCCACCACTTTCCGCGATCCCAGTTGCTAAATTTGTAGCACGATCTTGATGTGAGATGACACACAAGTGCAGACCGTGCATGTATAAGCAGGCAGTCGAGCCTTGACAAGAGGCGATCGTCACCAAAGGCTCTGAACAACAAAGTTGTCCTCGCACATGCGACAGAGATTGTCACATCCCAGATTTTTCCCAAAACCAATATGTTCAAAAATTCACAGGGAACCACAATTTTTGCCAGGGAACATGTTAGGGCTGAGATTATATCGACCAGAGGGGGGGGGGGGGTGAATGGGAGATTAAGAAATTCTTGCGAATGTTTTGAATTGATCCCAAACACAACAATGAAATATGTTCGAATAAGCGAATAATAAACATGCACTTCAGTGAGGAGCAAATCTTTCGAGGAAAGAAGCTAGAATCGTTTGAGCATAATAGATCATAGGCTTAACGACAACAATGGTGATGCAGTAAGCTATCAGATGAAGTAACATGGGAAAAGTGACAACAAAGTGATGAAAGAAATACTGACAGTATAAACAGTAATGACAACAAATGATACACGGGCTAATACACATGATACAGTACTAGATCAGATAAATCTATTAACTTAGAGCACGGAAGTAAACTGCTGAAGGAAATGTAGTAATAAAAAGTGAACCAGTGGTGCTCGATGGCGACATGTGGATTTTGTAGACCAGTTTGCCCTTCTGCCAAATGACTACGTCTAATTGGAGGGGCTTGTGATTGAACACAAGAGCGAACCTCTCTCCATCCTATTCTCCTTCAACTCCGAGTTGATCAGACTCCTATTGATTTCACTCGTGATAGATACTTCTCGGCGATCTCCAAACCTTCGACAGTCTTCTTTGCAAACCACAAGGACTCTTGGTTCCTAAAGAATTTGCTTGGTGAAGACAATTACTATTCGTCACTCAAGCCGACACCTATCCGCCTAGAGAGTGCCCAACTCTCAAGAGTAATAGGTATAAGAACCCTAGCTCATAACTACTGTGATGCTCAACCACTATTTAAGTTTTGGCTCTTGATTTTCTCTCGGTGGATTTTAAACTCAAATCTCTCGGAAAGGGGATGCTCAATCAATCTTTTCAGAAATCTTAAGAAAAGCAGCCAACGTACAATGTTGGAGCGGGGTGGCTATTTATAGCCACAGCCTTCCCTGATGGGAAATGACCAAATTCGACATTTGGATCAGCCAATGGTTGAACAACACGATTCTAACGGTCATAAATTTGAGCACAATGGTAATATTCCTTGTGGAGCAAGAAATGCTAACTCCTTAGTCCGAAAGATATCTCCTGCGGCACCGAAGAACAACGTGTTCTGCTGACAGGTAATCATTCGAAGCATAAAGAGATTTCTCTCAATCTTTCGTAGATTTCAGCTAAGTATCAAACGGACCTAAGTATCGAGAACCTATACCCCTCTTAATAGTACGGAGGTCCTATGACTCAGAAGAGAGACAGAAGAACAATGAAACAAATGCTACATCACATCATCTTCAACTACTTGACTGCAACCGATTTCTTCGGACATCACTCAACATGTTTTGCTTCACATCAGCTATAATTTTGAAGGGGTCAACTCCTTCACTTCAATCTTCTCACAAATAAATCCTTACAAAACGTAGCTCATCCTTCTCTGCAACACATATATTCTTCAGTGAAGTTCCTCGAACTTAGCACCGAATATAGCATTCTCTTCGGACTTGCATGGGATATTTCTCTCTGTGTGCACTAAAAAAATAAATTATCCCATGCCTGTTTCTGGCAACAATCTCCAAAACACAAAGGGGGCAAGACTTTTCACGAACAGAACAACCATGATTTCCTATGAATGCTTGTGATTGACTTCGTCTTGTTTGATTGTTTGCCTAGAAGGAATAATATCCAAATGCAACTAGTTGAAACCTAGCTAGCCTCTGGTGGAAACCAAATCATTTCGAAATATTATTTGGCATAAGGCTATTCCTAATAAGTCCCAAGTAATATTCAAGCCAAATAATTCTCCTAACAATTGAATTGGGTTTCATTTTGGAATCAATTCAAAAGTGAAAGGAGATCATTCAAAAATGGCTTGCATTTCCTTTGACAGGAAAAGAAATTCCCTAAGACCAAATAATGACCTTGACCCTCTCCCATTTTTAAAATAGATTTGAAACATATTTGGTTTTGAAACCAAATTCAAATTCAAATGGGAAATGTAAGCTACATAAAATATATGTCCAAAATGCCCAAACAAAAATTTCACACAGTCACAAATATTCCATTAGGAATTTAGGAAATATTCACTATTGGAAGAAAATTCAAATTCAAACTCTATTTGAATTTACTAAACGGAAACAAAAAAGAAAAAGGAAAAAAACAGAAAACAAAGAAATACAATAAAAAGAAAAAGGCCCACCTAGCCAGGCCGGCCCAATAGCTAGCAAGCCCAGCCAGCGCCAGCCCCACGCCCCCTCTCTCTCCCTCTCCCACTGACGTGCGGGACCCACGCGTCAGGTTGTCCCCCACCTCGCGCCAACCGCCCACGATGCCACGACATGCACATCCGCGCCCATTATCTCCACCCACGCCGAGCCTCACCACCGCACCTATAAGAAGCCCTTGAACCCCTCCGCAGAAGCCCCAACCTCGTGGCGCCCATTGCCGTAAGGCCGCTCCTCCGCGAGATGGCCATTGCCGCACTGACCTAGCCGCTGCGAGCTCGATTACGGCCACCACCGAGCCCCTCCTTATCAGCCACAACCATTGTCGTCATTCATAAGCTCCGGCAAACACCACGGACATCCTCCGCGAGCCCGAGGACCCCTAGAACCCCTCGATCACCAGAACCCAAAGCCAACCATCGTTGCGAGCTCAACTCTGTCGAGGTAAGCCACTGCACATGCGTCCCACCTTGCCCATTCGACTCGCCGCGATCCTGTGCACCCCACTGACCCAAGACCACATCCAAACGTGTTTGTCTTTTAGTGCAACAACTTCATCGACAAGCACTGTCGTGTTGTGCAACTCCGGTGAGCTTCTCCTGCTCGACGTCGTCGTCCACGAGGCCAGCCGACGCCACCAGTGACTCCACCATGATGAGTTGTGTCCAGTTGTTCCCTCTCCCGTCTCCTCCAACCCCTAGAATGCTGGCGACCACCACACCCAACTTTTATATTGTAAGTCCAAATTGAGTGAATCGTTTTGCAGAATGACCCTCATGAAATGCACTTTCACATGGACTAATAACATTTGGAAATTGAATAGTTTAAAATTCAAATTCAAATAGAATGACTTCAGATTCAAATATGGCATAACTTGCAAACTATAAATCTAAATTAATTGATTCTTTCATCATTTTGAAACTAGTGAAATATAGTTTCATCCTAGCTACTGTAATCTAATTTTAAATTTGAATTTGAATACAGTTTAAATAGTAAAAATAATTCAAATAGTAATTAAACCTATTTGGTTTAACTTTGGATTAAAAAAATGTTTAATAAGATAATTATGTTGCAACTAGTTCAAAAACTTAAAATTAACCTTAGTAAATATAGTTGGATTTTTATTTAACTTTAGGAAATTCAAATAATATTATAACTAAGTTCAAACATAGTTTGATTATAACTTTGAAACCCTACGTTTAATTTGAATAAAACGAATGCAACATGATTTAGTGAATTTGAATAAAATTGATGCTATATCGATCGATGCGTTGCATCGAGCCCCTGTACGAGACGTAGCCAGTTGGGTTGCCTCTTCATGAGCAATGCCCATTGCTACCGCACGCGCGATACACGTAGACATGAGTCAAGATGCATCGGTCGAGCCTCTTGCGCAAGATGTGGTGAGTGGACCTAGCCGGTTGGTTGGTTGTGGATGAACAGTTCCCATTGCTGCTGCCCGCTCGTACGTCCCACCCTAGCCAGTGGGAGTTGGATGAACTGGACCTCGCGGTAGTAGGCGGTTGCCGCTGGATGAACAAGACCCCGAGGAGGCCGTGTCGCGGTACGCCACACCCCAGCCGATTGGGGGTGGATGAACAGGACCCCATGGAAGTCGTGGAGGCTAGAGAAGTCGACGGTGATGGACAGTAGCTGGTGGAGGCTGGAGGAAGTCGACGATGGATGAACAGTAACCCATGTACTCCCGTTTTGCGATACACCACACCCTCCAAATGAGAAGGACCCCATTTTGACCAAAGGCGGTTGGAGAGAAGTCCATTTCCTCCGTTTTACAGTACACAAGACCCCTCCCAATCAACTAGATCGCATTTCAATCGTATGCGGTTGGCGTGAAGTCCATTTCATCTGTTTTGCCATATGCCAGACCCCTCCCGATGAACATGACCCCATTTCAACCGTAGGAGGTTGAACAGAAGTCTGTTTCCTCTGTTTTGCGGTATGCTACACTCGAGCCGATGGGGGGTCGATGAACAGGACCCCATTTCGGCTGTTTCGTCCAAGCCAGTTGGCTCCCGATGAATAGGACGCATTCCGACCCAGTCGGTTGCCTCCCGATGAACACAATGTTGTTTCTTTGTTTCGGCCTAGCCGGTTGGCTACCGATGAACATGAGGCTGTTGCTATCGTTCGTTGCCTCTTCATGTACACGAGCCCTAGTCGTACATATGTGCGAGTACACGTTCAAGACCCCGCCCGTATGTATATATTTGGCCGTATTTTTTGCAAATGTGTTTGTACATATGTGTACATGATTTAGACGAGACTACCTGAACTGCTACCGCTCCTTATTCGGCCACGGTTCATCGTGGTAGAGAGACCGATTGACCAGTACATACGTACACGTTTGCGACCAGACAGATAATGCTACGTATGATTCTACCTAGTGGGTCCCAAGTGTTGGGGGGGGGGGGGTAAGGAGGCACTTCCTTCCGTTCGAAGATTTAGCTGGAGGGTCCCAACTGTCATGGGGATGTTTCAAAAAAATCATGTAATAAGGAGGCACTTCCTTGCGTGTGAAGATGTAGCTGGTGGGTCCCAGCTATTAGGGGAGGAATCATTTTTTGCGTAATAAGGAGGCAGTTCCTTTCGTGCGAAGGTATAGGTGGTGGGTCCCAGCAGTTAGGTGGAGGATTCGATTTTTTCTATGTAATAAGGAGCCACTTCCTCACATGTGAAGATGTACCCGGTGGGTCCCAGCAATTTTTTCTACGTAATAAGGATACAGTTCCTTTCGGGCAAAGATATAACTGGTGGGTCCCAGCTGTCAAGTGGAGGATTTAATTTTTTGCGTAATAAGGAGGTACTTCCTTGCATGTGAAGGTGCAGCTAGTGGGTCCCAATTGTCAAGGGGAGGAATCATTTTTTCACGTAATAAGGTGTCAGTTCCTTCCCTGCGAAGATATAGTTGGTGGGTCCTAGCTGTTAGGTGGAGGATTCAATTTTTTCGCGTAATAAGGAGGCACTTCCTTACGTGCGAAGATGTAGCTGGTGGGTCTGATACGTCTCCAACGTATCTATAATTTTTGATTGCTCCATACTATATTATCTACTGTTTTGGACTATATTGGGCTTTATTTTCCACTTTTATATTATTTTTGGGACTAACCTATTAACCGGAGGCCCAGCCCAGAATTGCTGTTTTTTGCCTATTTCAGTGTTTCGGAGAAACATAATATCAAACGGAGTCCAAACGGAATGAAACCTTCGGGAACGTGATTTTCTCACCAAACATGATCCAAGAGACTTGGACCCTACTCCAAGGAACAAAAGAGGCGGTCACGAGGGTGGGGGGCGCGCCCCCTGCCTCGTGGGCCCCTCGAAGCTCCACCGATATACTTCTTCCTCCTATATATACCTACGTACCCCCAAACGATCAGATACGGAGCCAAAAACCTAATTCCACCGCCGCAACTTCCTGTATCCACGAGATCCCATCTTGGGGCCTGTTCCGGAGCTCCGCCGGAGAGGGCCGTCATCACGGAGGGCTTATACATCATCATAGCCTCTGTGATGAAGTGTGAGTAGTTTACCTCAGACCTCCGGGTCCATAGTTATTAGCTAGATGGCTTCTTCTCTCTTTTTGGATCTCAATACAATGTTCTCCCCCTCTCTCGTGGAGATCTATTCAATGTAATCTTCTTTTTGCAGTGTGTTTGTTGAGACTGATGAATTGTGGGTTTATGATCAAGTCTATCTATGAACAATATTTGAATCTTCTCTGAATTCTTTTATGTATGATTGGTTATCTTTGCAAGTCTCTTCGAATTATCAGTTTGGTTTGGCCTACTAGATTGGTTTTTCTTGCCATGGGAGAAGTGCTTAGCTTTGGGTTCAATCTTGCGGTGTCCTTTCCCAGTGATAGAAGGGGCAGCAAGGCACGTATTTTACTGTTGCCATCGAGGATAACAAGATGGGGTTTTTATCATATTGCATGAAACTATCCCTCTACATCATGTCATCTTGCTTAAGGCGTTACTCTGTTTTTAACTTAATACTCTAGATGCATGCTGGATAGCGGTCAATGAGTAGAGTAATAGTAGTAGATGCAGGCAGGAGTCGGTCTACTTGTCTCGTACGTCATGCCTATATACATGATCATACCTAGATATTCTCATAACTATGCTCAATTCTGTCAATTGCTCAACAGTAATTTGTTCACCCACCGTAGAATACTTATGCTCTTGAGAGAAGCCACTAGTGAAACCTATGGCCCCCGGGTCTATTCTCATCATATCAATCTCCACCACTTTATTATTGCTTTGCTTTTTTACTTTGCCTTTTACTTTTCACTTTGCATCTCTATACCAAAAATACCAAAAATATTATCTATCATCTCTATCAGATCTCACTCCCGTAAGTGACCGTGAAGGGATTGACAACCCCTAATCGCGTTGGTTGCGTTGAGATATTGTTTTTGTGTAGGTACGAGGGACTTGCGTGTAGCCTCCTACTGGATTGATACCTTAGTTCTCAAAAACTGAGGGAAATACTTATGCTACTTTGCTGCATCATCCTCTCCTCTTCGGGGAAAACCAACGCAGTGCTCAAGAGGTAGCAAGAATAAGCAACATCAAGATACCTAGTTTGCATGCTTGTGCTAGTCACCACATAGATCACAAAAATACATGGCAAAATCCTATGGATAGGTAACATGGCATATTACAAAACTCATGTAGGACTCAACTTCATAGGAGGTACACATCAATCATGGCAAAAATGACAAAAGTGCATGTTCAGATAAAATCCAGCAACTAACATCAACTAGCCCTCTAGTAACAGCATTTCTGGCATCAAGATGACTTCAAATGAAAATTATGCAATGGAACAAAGTGATGTACTCTCCGAGACGAACAATTTGACATATTATACGCGCGAAACGGAGCTACGGATGCAAAGTTATGGCATGATTAAGATGCGATGATAATGATGAAAAACTAGGACTTAGAAGAAAAACGAGGGGGTGAGGGAAAAGTCAACCCCCGGCGGCACGCGAACCGAGGCGGCGGATCTCGCCGGCGGGAGGCCGTAGGAGGCGAGGACCGGCGAGGGGGGCGGCGTATCCGGCCGGATCTCGCCGGATCCGGGCACGGACGGCGAGGGGAAGGCGGCGGGCGGCGGGGCGCGGACGCCGAGGCGCGGGACGGCGGGTCCGGCGCGGCTCGGGCGCGCGGCGGCGACCGGCGACGGGGAAAGGCAGCGGCCGGCGACGGGAGCGGGAGCGGGCGCGGGAGCGGGAGCTCCGCGGGCGGCGGCGGCGGCGGACCGGGCCGGCGGGCCCGACGCGGGCCTGGCGGGCCGGCGCAGTGGCGCGGTACGGGCGGCGGGGAGGCGACACGTGGCACGCTCCCACTGGCCAGGGCGCGCCGGCGGCGGGACAGGTGGCGGCGGAGCACTGTGCGGGCGCGGATTTCGAGGAGGGATTAGGGTTTCGGGGTGTTTTGCCCGCAAATGGAGGAGGGGGAGGCCTTTTTATAGATAGGAGGAGCTAGGAGGCTCCAAACGGAGTGCGGTTTTCGCCCACGCGATCGTGATCGAACGGCGGAGGACATGGGAGTGACTTAGATGGGTTATTGGTCTGTTATGAAGGGGTTTTGGGCTGCAACACATACGAGGCCTTCACGGTTACCCGGTTAACCGTTGGAGTACCAAACGAACTCCGATTGACCCGAAACTTGACAGGCGGTCTTCCGGTGCTATACCGAGGCCGCATGTCAAACCTCGGTCCATTCCGAGAATGTTTAATACCCGCTCACGAAGAAATGTAAAAGGGGACGCCGGGAGACATAGGAGCGCCGGATTGCAAAACAGACAACGGGAAAGATGCTCGGATTTATGAGACGAACGCGTATGCGAATGCGATGCACATGATGACATGATATGAAATGCATGACATGACCAAAATGCAAAATGGAGAGAACCCAACCACGGAGGGAATATCATAGCACATAGCCGGAAATGGCAAGAGTTGGATTACAAATATGGCAAGTTACATCTGGGGCGTTACATGGCAAGAGCCTAAGCTTGGGGATACCCATGGTACCCCCAAGATAATACAAGGACACCAAAAAGTCAAAGCTTGGGGATGCCCCGGAAGGCATCCCTTCTTTCGTCCACTTCCATCGGTAATTTTACTTGGAGCTATATTTTTATTCACCACATGATATGTGTTTTGCTTGGAGCGTCTTGTATTATTTGAGTCTTTGTTTGTTAGCGCGCCACAATCATCCTTGCTGTACACACCTTTTGAGAGAGCCATACATGAATTATAATTTGATAGAATACTCTAGGTGCTTCACTTATATCTTTTGAGCCTTATAGTTTTGCTCTATGTGCTTCACTTATATCTTTTTGAGCTTTATAGTTTTGCTCCTGTGCTTCACTTAGATCTTTTAGAGCACGGTGGTGGATTTGATTTATAGAAACTATTGACCTCTCATGCTTCACTTAGATTATTTTTAGAGTCTTAAATAGCATGGTAACTTGCTTAATAATAATAATATGCTTGGTATTCAAGATTTGTAAAATTTTATTTTGAAGTGCGTTGAATACTAAGAAAAGTTTGATGCTTGATAATTGTTTTCAGATATGGAGGTGATAATATCAAAGTCGTGCTGGTAGAGTAATTGTGAATTTGATAAGTGCTTGTGTTGAAGTCTGCAAGTCCCGTAGCATGCACGTATGGTAAACGTTATGTAACAAATTTGAAACATGAGGTGTTATTTGATTGTTCTCCTTATGAGTGGCGGTCGGGGATGAGCGATGGTGTTTTACTACCAATCTATCCCCCTAGGATCATGCGCGTAGTACTTTGGTTTTTGATGGCTTGTAGATTTTTGCAATAAGTATATGAGTTCTTTATGACTAATGTTGAGTCCATGGATTATACGCACTCTCACACTTCCATCATTGCTAGCCTCTTCGGTACCGTGCATTGACCTTTCTCACATTGAGAGTTGGTGCAAACTTCGCCGGTGCATCCAAACCCCGTGATATGATACACTCTTTCACACATAAACCTCCTTATATCTTCCTCAAAACAGCCACCATACCTACCTATTATGGCATTTCCATAGCCATTCCGAGATATATTGCCATGCATCTTTCCACCATACCGTTCATCATGACACATTCATCATTGTCATATTGCTTAGCATGATCATGTAGTTGACATAGTATTTGTGGCAAAGCCACCGTTCATAATTCTTTCATACATGTCACTCTTGATTCATTGCATATCCCGGTACACCGCCGGAGGCATTCTTATAGAGTCATACTCTGTTCTAGTATCGAGTTGTAATCATTGAGTTGTAAATAAATAAAAGTGTGATGATCATCATTCTAGAGCATTGTCCCAAGTGAGGAATAAAAAAAAGAGAGAAATGCCATAAAAAAAGGGAAGGCCCCCAAAAAAAAGAAAAAAAATGAGAGAAAAAGAGAGCAGGGACAATGTTACTATCCTTTTCCACACTTGTGCTTGAAAGTAGCACCATAATCTTCACGATAGAGAGTCTCTTGTTTTGTCATTTTCATAAACTAGTGGGAATTTTTCATTATAGAACTTGGCTTGTATATTCCAACAATGGGCCTCCTCAAGTGCCCTAGGTCTTCGTGAGCAAGCAAGTTGGATGCACACCCACTTAATTTCTTTTGTTGAGCTTTCATACATTTATAGCTCTAGTGCATCCGTTGCATGGCAATCCCTACTCTTGCATTAACATCAATCGAGGGGCATCTCCATAGCCCATTGATTAGCCTCGTTGATGTGAGAACTTCTCCTTTTTGTCTTCTCCACATAACCCCCATCATCATATTCTATTTCCACCCATAGTGCTATGTCCATGGCTCGCGCTCATGTATTGCGTGAAGGTTTATGAGTTTGAGATTATTAAAGTATGAAACAATTGCTTGGCTTGTCATCGGGGCTGTGCATGATGAGAGCATTCTTGTGTGACGAAAATGGAGCATGACTAAACTATATGATTTTGCAGGGATAAACTTTCTTTGGCCATGTTACTTTGAGAAGACATAATTGCCTTGTTAGTATGCTTGAAGTATTATTACTTTTATGTCAATATGAACTTTTGTCTTGAATCTTTCAGATCTGAATATTCATACCACAATTGAGAAGATTTACATTGAAATTATGCCAAGTAGCACTCCGCATCAAAAATTCTCCTTTTATCATTTACCTACTCGAGGACGAGCAGGAATTAAGCTTGGGGATGCCTGATACGTCTCCAACGTATCTATAATTTTTTATTGCTCCATGCTATATTATCTACTGTTTTGGACTATATTGGGCTTTATTTTCCACTTTTATATTATTTTTGGGACTAACCTATTAACCGGAGGCCCAGCCCAGAATTGCTGTTTTTTTGCCTATTTCAGTGTTTCGGAGAAACAGAATATCAAATGGAGTCCAAACGGAATGAAACCTTCGGGAACGTGATTTTCTCACCAAACTTGATCCAAGAGACTTGGACCCTACTCCAAGGAACAAAAGAGGCGGTCACGAGGGTGGGGGGCGCGCCCCCTGCCTCGTGGGCCCCTCGTAGCTCCACCGACGTACTTCTTCCTCCTATATATACCTACGTACCCCCAAACGATCAGATACGGAGCCAAAAACCTAATTCCACCGCCGCAACTTTCTCTATCCACGAGGTCCCATCTTGGGGCATGTTCCGGAGCTCCGCCGGAGAGGGCCGTCATCATGGAGGGCTTCTACATCATCATAGCCTCTCTGATGAAGTGTGAGTAGTTTACCTCAGACCTTCGGGTCCATAGTTATTAGCTAGATGGCTTCTTCTCTCTTTTTGGATCTCAGTACAATGTTCTCCCCCTCTCTGGTGGAGATCTATTCGATGTAATCTTCTTTTTGCGGTGTGTTTGTTGAGACCGATGAATTGTGGGTTTATGATCAAGTCTATCTATGAACAATATTTGAATCTTCTCTGAATTCTTCTATGTATGATTGGTTATCTTTGCAAGTCTCTTTGAATTATCAGTTTGGTTTGGCCTACTAGATTGGTTTTTCTTGCCATGGGAGAAGTGCTTAGCTTTGGGTTCAATCTTGCGGTGTCCTTTCCCAGTGACAGAAGGGGCAGCAAGGCGCGTATTGTATTGTTGCCATCAAGGATAACAAGATGGGGTTTTTATCATATTGCATGAAACTATCCCTCTACATCATGTCATCTTGCTTAAGGCGTTACTCTGTTTTTAACTTAATACTCTAGATGCATGCTGGATAGCGGTCGATGAGTGGAGTAATAGTAGTAGATGCAGGCAGGAGCCGGTCTACTTGTCTCGGACGTGATGACTATATACATGATCATACCTAGATATTATCATAACTATGCTCAATTCTGTCAATTGCTCAACAGTAATTTGTCCACCCACTGTAGAATACTTATGCTCTTGAGAGAAGCCACTAGTGAAACCTATGGCCCCCGGGTCTATTCTCATCATATCAATCTCCATCACTTTATTATTGCTTTGATTTTTTACTTTGCCTTTTACTTTTCACTTTGCATCTCTATACCAAAAATACCAAAAATATTATCTATCATCTCTATCAGATCTCACTCCCGTAAGTGATCGTGAAAGAATTGACAACCCCTAATCGTGTTGGTTGTGTTGAGCTATTGTTTTTGTGTAGGTACGAGGGACTTGCGTGTAGCCTCCTACTGGATTGATACCTTGGTTCTCAATAAATGAGGGAAATACTTACGCTACTTTGCTGCATCATCCTCTCCTCTTCGGGGAAAACCAAAGCAGTGCTCAAGAGGTAGCAGGGTCCCAGCTGTCAGGGGGAGGAATCGTTTTTCCATGCAATAAGGAGGCACTTCCTTCTCTGCGAAGATATAGCTAGTGGTTCCTAGCTGTCATGGGGGAGGAATCAATTATTTTTCACGAAATAAGGAGGCACTTCCTTGCGTGCGATGATGCAGTTGGTGGGTCCCAGTTGCCAGGGGAAGGAATCATTTATTCGCGTAATGAGGAAGCACTTCCTTGCGTGTGAAGATGTAGCTGGTTGATTCTAGTTGTCAGGGGGATGAAACTTTTTTTCCGCGTAATAAGAAGACACTTCCTTACGTGCGAAGATGTAGCTGGCGGGTCCCACCTGTCAGGCGGAGGAATAATTTTTTTGCGTAATAAGGAGACACTTGCTTTTGTGCGGCGATGGACCATGTGGGTCCGTACTGTCAGCCCCTTCACGTACATCCCTCTTCCGGTGGCTGTCTTTTGTTGACCACGGCGCGCCGGGAGCACCAACGCGGTGGACGACTGTGAGGCCTAGGAAGGGAACGACCCGGAACCGGTGAAGACACATCAGTGGAAGCTCACGCTGCGGGGAGTACGAGCATTAACTGGTTGAGCTACAGTGTGAGGCTGCTGCCACCGGAGAATAACAAAAGGTGTGGGTGAGTATAGGGATGGTCTGCCCAGCGGTTGGAGTAGGGTGAGGCGGTGAGGCCTGTGTGGGAGCAGAGCCGGCCACGGGAGGCGGGAGCAGGCGGTCCTGCCATCATTGGTTTGGGTGGCTGGAGCAAGAAGACAATCCAATGGTCACTGCTGCTAGAATCGTTTGTTGACTAAGTTGACAAAGCCTTGCGTACGCGTCAACATAGTAGACCCACAAGTAAGCCTCCAAATCAGTGACGGATAACATACAACCCATTTGCTATTAGTTTTAACAATTTACAACCCGTTTGCTAATTCTTAAGGAATTTATTGCAGCCCATATTCTTTTTGTTAGCATTACAGCTCATATTCGGGCTAGGGTTAAAGTTTTTGACAAAATTTTGCATATTTCGGGGGGGGGGGGGGAAACTGTTTTTAATCCTGAAATTTCGAGTCATATTCAAACTAATTTCAAATGGGTTGTAAATTTAAAATCCAATGGAATTTTCACTACAAAACAATAAATGAAATTTAAAATCTCAAAATAGAAAAAATGAAATTTGAAACTGATTGCCGGCTTGCTGGGTTTTTTTAAATTTACAACCCATTTCTTATTACTTATAGTCCATTTTCTGGTTTACATCCCAGAAGGCGGATAAAAGCAACTAGGCCTCGGTTGGGTACTCTTCAATTAAATAAAGTCAGGCTAGCCATTTTCATAAAGAAAAAAACAACTAGGCAGGTCATGTGGTAAACATAAATAGAAGTATGGACTAGACGGACCACAGCAACCGCATGACCCACTTGATACTCTGCTCCACCTCATCTTAAAAAACAACAATTGCGCGAGCTTCTGGGTCCCTTGTGTTAGCCGCTCCTTGTGCAATTCTCTCATTTATTGACTACATTGACAATGGCTTGGGACCCAGATGTCATGAAACCATTAGGAGGAAGCACTCTTTTACTTGTAATAAGAAGACACTTTCTTGCGTATGACAATGGACCTGTTGGGTCTCTTCCGTCAGCCTCTCCACATATAGTTCGATTACTCTCGTTTGTTTACCATGTTAACAACGCCACATGGCAGCTCCGCGGCAAGCGCACCAAGCCAGAGGACAATGGTGAGGCCTTGGACTGGAATGAACGTGATCTGGGGAAGATGCGACAGTGTACTCATAGGCGGAAGGGGAGTACGACAATTGACTGGTTCGGGTGCGTGATGAGGTTGCCATCGCCCGTGAATAACCGGAGGTGTGGGGGTAGAGGGATGGCCTGGCCAGAGTTTTAGGGTGTGATGGGGCGGCGATGTGTGCGCGACAATGCAGCTAGCCGTGGGAGGGGGAGCAGGCGGTCCCGCTGTCGCTGGTTTGGTTTTGGCGTCTGGAGGAAGAAGAGACTTAAGAAACAAGACAAACGTTGGATATCAATCCAATAGTCATGGTTGGTTGAATTTTTTGTTGACTAAGCTGACACCACGTTCCATACATTTTTCGCAAGAAAAGAAAAACCGTGCTCGTTCGCTAGATAACATTCCTGAAACTGCCACCGTTGGATCTTGCGTCCAACTAAATCTGCTAGGAAAATGCGTTCATTTTCCATCCTCCTCCTAGGGAACGTTCACGAGATAACATTTCCAAAAATCAAAAACTTGATAAGGCATACAAAAGAAGCTAGTCTACCAGTAAAGAGACGTTACTGACTGTTAGAAAAAAGAGAGATGTGTTGTTGTAACTGGTTTGAATCCAAATCTAGACTACACATAGTGTTATACTACTTTGCAAGTAATTAAATTGACATATCCAACATTCACTTACCCTCTTCTCTAGCTACTCTGCCTAGATTCAAAAGCTCCAGACGCAACAACCATGTCAACTGGCTCGTCCACCTGCTCTTTAGGAGGGAATTGAGCCAATAACCAGATGTGCGCTAAGTCACCACCAGTACCACCACCTGTGGGTCTCATTACCCCCTCGCCGGCACACTCATCACAACCGGCTTCTCATTGCACCCAGCTGCCGTTGGTGTGGTTCCCCACATAGATTCATCCGCCGAGTCTCAACTATAATCCTCAACCATGGCCGAGTCTTCAACATATGCCCAAATCATGGGGTAATATGGTTAGGTTGTTTGTTTTCTTTCAGTTGTTAATTTCTTAAGAGTTTGGTTGATAATCTTCTAATTTGATTTGTGTAGAAAAAGGAAGATTCTTGTGATTTATATTTTTGGAAAGTTGCTGATGTGGGGGAACGGTACAATGCAAAATATTTGGTTAGCCAAGGAATCAAAATACTAGTCGGGTGGGGTGTTGGACAAGTAACTGAAGGAATGGCAGAAGAGCAAGATGCAAAGCAGAAGGTTAAAGATGCAGTTCATCAGATCATGGCCAAGCAACAACTGTTGAACGGCCTTGGCAGCAATGAGGAGATGAAATAGCATGTGAAGATAATGGCAAGATTGTTGTGCTCTGTAGGATGATTGTCTCTTTATTTGTAGTGTATGTAGCACTCATGATATATTCAGTGGCTTTGATATGAGCACTTCGTTGAAACTAGTAATGAATGAAACCTATTTAGCAGGCTAGGCGTATAGTGTTGTGAACAACTAATAATTTCTATTAACGGAAATGTGTGGGGGGGGCATCCCCTTTTGCTAATAAATAAATAAATTAGCAGAGGCCCTATTGGGTCAGGTCTATTCCCATTGCAAGACATACAACAAATTGCAGTCCAACATCAAACTACCATTAGGTACATTGCGGTTGTATAATCATCAAATACAAGTTTCATAACAAAATATGAGTAGTACTAAACAACAATGTCATCATGTTTTAATCATCATACAATCATCAAACACAAATCAACATACATAATAAGTGATGTTCTCATTAAAAAATAGTAAACAACAACTTCATCAAGTTTCATTGATCATAGCAAACACAAATTAACATAGTTAATAAGGCGGCTTCTCACACGCAAATATGACAAAAGCAATCTAATCATCATCCGCAGCAGCAGTGTCAACATCTTCACCATGTGTATCGGTCTGACTCGTAATCCCCCCTAGTGTCATCTTCTTCTTCGCCATCAATGTCCTCAAACATTGGCTGCTTTTTGATCAACTCATCTACTTCCACACCTAGACAGTAAATATTTTCTCCAACCTTATTGATGTGTTGGTCCTCAAAGATATCATAAACATCTGCGGAATTCCCTACATCAGGAACAGTGCAAGCTTCATCTTGTTGTGGAACTTCATTAAACGAATTCCTCTGCTCAGACTTTTGCAATACTCTCTAGTCTTGTTTACCTGCAAATGTATCTTCCAAGAAAAATATCTGTGTTGCTTGATTTGCCAAAATATAAGGCTCGTCGGTGCGGTACACCACCTTGACATTGATGGATTTGAAATAATCATCAGCTTTGGGTTTTGATATCTTGGTAAACTACTTATACCAATGATGGCAAAACAGGACCACACACTAATGAACCTAAAAAATGGAGCTATACTGCAACTAAACAATGCATGTTATGTTATCATACATTTTAGTTGACACTTTCTTGTGTGTATCCATGCTCATGACGACACTATTTTGTGTCTTCCTGCCTTCGTCATGTGCAAGGGTATTGTAGCGCACATCTCCAACAACACAAGATGCATAATGTCTTACCCGAGTATTAGGACCCATTGCTAGTGCGTAATGGGTATCACTAACTGCCTGCCCGTCTGCCCGCATCTTCTTAACCTATGATTAGAAAATAGACAAGCTGATCATCTTATGTACTCAATATATTAAAAAACTGATAGTGTAATTGAAAAGCTTACATGGCTCTTAAACCATTTCTCAAATCCCCCCTAACCCGTTTCTCATTGTTTTTTGGATTTTGCGCCAATAACTCCTCTTCGTACATGCTGCAGAACATAGTGATCGCGTCAAACATCTAAATATATAAGAATGTGCTGCAAGTTTAGTAGATTATAATGTATAAGCTGTAGTACTTAGCACTTACTCGATATAAGGCAGAATCTCAGGACAATTATTTAGCACATACCAAACCATTTTGTCTAAAATCTTTAGGTTGCTCATCTTGTAGACTCTTCCCTGTTACTTGAACAACATGATAAAAAGCATTGATCTCAGGATTTTTTTGCCCACCTTTTTGCTAGGACGATCAACTGTTTCAATGTATCTTTAGAAGAATGTCAACGCTTCTATAACAATGTAGGCCTCTGCAATGGAATCCTCACATCTAGCTCTGTTCCTAACATAGCCGTTGAAAGGGCCTAGCCACCTTTCAATAGGGTACATACATCCATACTATACTGGAACTCTAAGTAGTGCCTCATCAGGTAGATGAACAGCCAAATGCACCATCACATCAAAGAAGGCTGGAGGATATATCTTCTCGAGGTCGCATATGATAGTTGGTATCTTGTCTTCATGACACTCCACATCATCTATCCTGATATTTCTACTATAGAGTTCCCTGAAGAATTCTACAACTGCTCTGTATAAGTTAGGGTGGACCAATCCTCTAAGGAGAACAGGTAAAACCCTTTGTAGTAGGACGTGGGCATCATGAGTTTTCAACCCTTGTACCTTGGTTCAATGTACACTGATTCTCCTTTCAAGGTTGGAAGCAAATTCATGTGGGAATCTCACACATGACAGGACCTTGCCGAATTCTTTTCTTTTTTGCTTGTCCAAGATGTACACAACTGGTGCCATATCATGTGATGCACCATCATTTTCACTTGAAAATAAGTTTTGATACCCAGGTGTGTCAAATAAATCCTAGATTTTAAGGTTGTCTTGTCTTCAGTATTAAGAAGTGTGCCGATAATGTTGTCACATATATTTTTCTCGATGTGCATCACATCAAGATTATACCACAGATCAAAATCTTTCTAATAATCCAAGTCCCACAAAGTGGCCCTCGGGGTAAACAATAATCTCTCTTCTGCCCTGCCACGCTTCCTTTTCCCGCTACCATTATCGGGATGGTTTTGTGGTGTAATATGCCTGACCATTTGTAATTCCTCCTGCAACTCATCGTTGGTGAGACTCCTTGGTCCATCACAGTTTTCATGATCTGTTTTGAACACAGTTTTCAGTATTTTCTAAGACGTAGTTTGTCCTTGTCAAGGAAATAGTGGTGTCCAATGTAACAAACCTTGCTAAGTATTGAGTATGACAGTGGATTCTTGTCATAGTGAACACACGCATTCTAACCATGTGTCATTCTCCCTAACATAGCGCCCAAAGCCAGATAATCATGGATGCACCAAATTATAACAGCACAAAATGAAATCAGCTAGTGGGCTAATATATAGGTCTCAAGTGAGAACACCCCTCCATAGCTTTTGAAGTTCCTCCTTAATAGGCTCCATGACTAAATCAAAATCCTTTTTAGGACTTTTCGCACCTGGGATGAGTGAGGCCATGATGTAGTTTGATTCTTTGGTGCACACATTTGGTGACAAGTTGTAAGGGATAACAAGCACCGGCCACATGCTATATGTGGCGCTCTGGTGGACATATAGGTTGAATCCATTTGTAGCTAAGCCAAGTGCTAGGACCGAGAGTATATCGACCAAAGGAGGGTGAATGGGAGATTCAAAAATTCTTGTGAATCTTTTGAACAGATCCCAAACACAGCAGCGGAAATAAGGTATGATAGAAAACAGCTCAATCAAGCATGATGTTGGGGAGCATGTCTATCGACGTAGGAAGCAATTATGGCACAGGCTTGCAATAACATAGGTTTGACCACAACAATAGTAATGGTACAGTCAATCACATGAAGTAACATGAGATAAAACATGACATGAACAGTGAAAGAAAAACTACAATAAGTTAACATGGATGAACCAAAGAATATGACAGTGATGATAAAGACAGGTGATGAGAATGCAACAGGATGAACACAATGACATTTGATGTGAACAAAAAAGATGATTGCTGCGAAAGAAAAATACAACTGATGATAATGATCAGATAAACTATCGACATAGAGCACGAAAGTAAACTCCTGAAGGAATTGTAGTAAAGTAGAATGAGCTCGATGGCGACAGAGAGATTTCGTAGACCAGTTCACCTTTCTTCCAATGGGCTACGTTTGGTTGGAGGGGTTGTGATTTAACACGGAAGCTAAACTCTCTTCACCCTATTCTCCTTCAACACAGAGCTGATCAGACTGGTTGATTTCACTCATGGTAGATACTTGTCGGCGATCTCCAAACCTTTGGTCGACCTCCGCGAACCACAATCACTCTTAGTTGCTGAAGATCTTGCTCGGTGAAGACAATAACTCTTCAACACTCGAGCCGTCACCTATCCGTCTAGAGAGTGCACAACTCTCAAGAGTAATAGGTACAAGAACTCTAACTCAGAACTACTGTGATGCTAAACCACTGTCTAAGTTTGGGCTCTTGATTTTTCTCTTTGTGGATCTTAAACTCAAATCACTCGGAGAGGGGATGCTCAAATCAATCTTTTGAGAAATCTTAAGCGGAGAAGCCAACGGGCAACATTGGAGCGGGGTGGCTATTTATAGCCGCAACCTTCCCTGATGGGAAATGACCAAGTTGGACATGTGGAGCAGCCAATAACCGAACAACACGAGTCCAACAGTCAGAAATTTGAGCACAACGGTAACATTACTTGCGTAGTAAGTAATGCTAACTCTTCAGTCCGAAAGATATATCCTACAACACGAAGAACAACGTCTACTACTGCCAGGTAATCATTCAGGGCATAAAGAGATTTCTCTCGCATCTTTCATAGGTTTTGGGCTAAGCATCACAACAGATCTAAGCTTTGAGAACCTATACCCCTCTTAATAGTACAAAGGTCCTATGACTCAATTTGAACGAAAGAAGAACAATGAATAGAATAGTACGTCTTCTCTTTGTCCTCGACTTCCATTCGCCGCAATCAGTTTCTTTGGACAACAACACCAAACTAATTGCTTCACGTCAGCAATAATTTTCGAGGGGCTAATTCCTTCCACATCAATCTTCTCGTCTACATGTCTTCAATAGATGTGGCTCATTCTTCTCTGCAACGTAGATATACATTGGTGAAGTTACTCGAACTTAGAACCGGAGAAAGCATTCTCTTTGGTTTTGTATGGACTATTTCTCTCTGTATGCACTAGCAAACAAATCAATCCATATCTATTTCTATCAACAATATCCAAAACACAGGAAGGTAGATATTGCACCAACAATCTCCCCCCTTTTGGACGATTGTTGAAAAAATAGATCACATCGAAGGATAGATAGTGAATGGAATGTAATGCGAAGGATAATGAAAGTCGATAGATAATTATGAAGATAAAACACACTCCCTCTGAAGGTATGCATCAGAGCATAAAGTAAACCGGAAGGTAGCGAGGTAATTCTTCGTATGAGTGACATTGACCTATGATCTCATTCGAGGTTTCTCTCAATGCACTCGACGGTGTCTGAGGTAATTCGTGTCATACAATCTTTGAAATGAATTACATAGATATAGTGAACACTTTGAAATGATTTGTGATGAAGGATATGTCTTGAAGGTTTTCTCAGAACATGATTTGAATCCACACGAGATGTAAGTTCCCTGCATGTTAGATGTTCGAGTGTAAACAGGGCAAGGGAATTATGAGTATATTGCTCGGAGTGGATATGCTTTGTACGAAGTTTTACTGCACCAAAGTTGATACGAAGGATATATGCGAGGAAAAAATTCAATCTCAGTCATATAGAGATATTTTGAATCTCAAGAGATTTAAACTTAAGCCGACTTACTTTTCCTGCAAGGTCAGATAATGAGAGATAATAATCACAGTATATCCAACCATAATAAATATAGATTCAAGGAGTAAAATGTCTCTGATTAGAGAGCTATGAATTCCTTATCTCCTTGAAAAGCTTTTACTTTCCCTGCACGATGGATAATTTCTGAGAAAAATCATTTCAAGGGAGTAAACTTTCAATAGCACCTGCAAATAGATAGTTGGAAGCAAACAGTATTGCAGGGGGGTTATTAACAGTACATGGCAACCGAGTATTTCAACACCACACGCTGTGCGTTAAGTTTCAGAAGCAAGTTGTTCGAATAACACCAAAAAGTTTGACTGCGCAAAGAAAACAGCAAATGAAAACACCCTGCAAATAACCCGCATATCTATCCACTCGATGTTCTTCTCCCCCTTTTTGTAAGCAAGTGTCAAAAAGGAAAGAGAATGCATACGAGGAACTACTCATCCGAAGAATCCTCAGAATAAGAATTGGCATTGCTAGACGAATCAGAATTCGTAGAGCGAGGAATAGTCGAGGCCTAAGCAGGTGTAGCAGCATGGGCTTCAAGAACTCCTTTGGAGGAAATGGTGCGAGGTGCATCTAGCTTGTAGACGAGTGTTCTAGCTGTGTCTTTGATTTCATCATCTGGTTCGATAAATAGTAGGTCAGTTGATGTAGAACGCTGAGGGAGCACAGGGGTTTGCCTTTGAATGCAAGGAACTACAACTAACTCTAGGTAGCCATAATCTTTCTTGATTCCCTAGGCATCTAGCTGCTTGCAAGAATAATGCTGCCTCAGAAGAGTCCAGGAGCGCTTCTTTTGCTCCTTCTCATGCAGAAGGGTTTGGCGAGCATAATTATGAAGCGAATTTAACTCAGTCATCAATTCCAGCTTTTCTTTTCAATCAAGCTTGATGTGGCTTTCCAGAGCTTGCTGAGTGCGAATGCAAATCTCATACAAAGATGGATTTTCTTCATGATGGATTTCAACTTTGGCTTTCTTAACTTCCGGAGCAGACTCAGGAGTAGAGGTAGCGAGATCCATTGACATCTTCCCTTTGCCGATATCCTTCACCATTCGGAGAGTGTCACGAACAGGTGGCATGAAAACTTTCGGCACATGAGGGCGGAGGATTTTTTCATCCGGCAACTGCTCAATAGCATACAGGATCCACGGGGCATAGGGCTTTAATGATTGAGGGCTATCAGCAGCACAAGCCAAGTTGCGAATGAATAGATCAGGAACATCAAGACAAATTCCTTGAGAAATGGCTAACTGAGCATTTCCCACGATGCTATTGATAGAGTCGGGTCTGTTGGTTGGCATGAGAGAATTGCATAGGATGTAAGACATCACTTTGTTCTCATGGGCCAATTTCTTAGGGTCTATTTCAATGCATTCATCTCCAACCAATTTGGGGTCCATTAGCAAATGAAGTTGTGCTTCGGATACTTCCCAGTAGTGTGGCCTGTGTTCACGATCTTTATCAAATTCACCTCAAGGAAGATTTAGCAGAGCAAAGAATTGATCAGCTAAGCACTTCATCTTTTCTTCTCCAGTGATCCATTCTAGGATCCAAGTAGAATTACCTCCAAGTTCTCCCAAGATGTACAGAGTGGCATAGAACTGAAGGATAACTTCTCGATTCCAGCCATGATTGATGCGAAGAAATCCCTTTAGGAAAGCATGTTCAACATGCTCGATGGCATGATGGAAGTAGGGCATTTCTTCGAGCTCAGGAAAGTTTGAATCTTGTGATTGAAAATTCGTTCTTGCCAAACAGAATCCGAGCATAATAGATAGCTTGTTCTTTAGTCCAAAATCTGGGTGACAATGAAGTCCTTTCTCCTTCATAAGGACTGGTCCAAAAGAATGTAAGCTTCGAAAGATGAAACTGCTCATTAAATGCAGGGCCATTTGGACCATCTTTAGCGGGAACAACGAAGATGTCTCTAGTGGATTTCTCAGATTTTCTTCATCACTCATTTCCTTTGTTCTAATGTCATCGGGTGCTGGCATATCTTCATCAAGGGGCTTGAGTGGATCAAGGGGCCTTTTCATTTTCTCTGGCACAAACGGCATTAAGGCACTTGTCTGATCATCTTTTTTCTTTGTTGGAACTCCTTCAGCGGCTTTCTAACTATCAGGCACTAGGGCCTTTTCTTTTGGTGCAGTTTCATAGGTGGGAGGCACAACAACCTCTTCAGACGCTTGGGTCACAACTGCTTCTTTCTCAGGTTCTTAGGACACAACGGGTGGAACAACTCCTTCGTGAGCCATGGGCTCTTTAGATTTCCTTTCTTCCTCTTCTAATTGTGAAGCAATAGAAGCATGAGCAGGATCAACATCCATCTGGGTAGGGGCACCATATGATGTGACCGGGGTGGTATTTTCTCGGGAAGCATCTAGCTCCCCCTCAAACTTTTCATTCTCCTCCTTGTTGGATCCGGGGGGTTCAACTTGCATTTTCTTCGATGGCGATGAAACTGCCTTTCAACCTCAATCTCTTCATCAGTTTTATCATCGGTGTCTTGCTTCTCAGGTAAGGCATTTTCCTCGTCAGTTTTGTTCAGAAAGATATCCACAACATCAGTTTCATGAGCAGCAGAGGTAGGAATGATAACCACCGTAGGCTCAGCTTGCTGCACAAGTTCATCCTCGCGAGGAGGGGATGGTGGTATTTGCTGCAAAGGAGCACTTGAGTTAGTGGGAGCATCAGTAGCCACATTTTGAATGCGTTGATCTTTGATTTCCTTCGGCTTGCTTGCTATTGCCTTAGCCTTCTGACGTTTCTCTTCCTTGATTCTTTGTCGAGCAATATTTGCGTGATAGTTAATTTCATCATTCCTTCGGTCACACAGCTGAGACACTTCCATTTTCAGTTGAGAGTGCCACTCAATTTTGCCATTTCTCATAAGGCTCAGAGCTTTGGTGAGCTCAACAATTTCCTTTTTCAGACTTTTCTTTTGGCTTCAGTGTTTGCATCTCTTCTCATTTGCTTGAGGGTTTTCTTGTCCTCCACAGCCTGATTGTCACACCCTGATTTTCATGCCACAACACTTAAGCTAATACATCATGATAAAATGTGGTTTGACAAAAACTTTTGAGTGTTTTGGACTTTGCTTGATTTGATTTTTGTGTGTTGTTTGCAAGTGCTCTAAAAATCAAATAAATCCTCCAACTCTTATACTCCTTCTCCTTGATCCAAAACCTTTTTCCAATGATCATTCCATGTGTATAGAGCAATATAGTATTTTCTTACAAAAATAATTTGGCCAAAAAGTATTTTCAAAAATTAGTTTTCCAAAAACCCCTGAGTTGAGGTTTGCACTGCAAGTACTTAACTGAGGGCAGTAAAAAAATCTTTCCAAAAATATTTTTGACTCCTATTAGATACAGGTTACCCAGAAACCACAAAAATATAATTTTAAAAGTTATTTTCCTATTTTATTTAAAGGCTTTTTCTTAAGGCCAGAAATGGTCTTAAATAGGTTAAAATTATTTTAAAGCTTTAAAAATATTTGAGAAAAATTAGGGAGACTCAATGGACATATATTTTCCATATATATGAGTTTCAACATATGGTCATGATCAAAATATTGGACAAAACCTCCCAAAACCATTTCTGCTCATTTCAAGGATTTGAAATATTTCTACAGGAAATATTTCCATAAAAATCCAAGAAAATTCTAGCATGTCACATATGACATTTTTGATGATCTTGCCAAGTACCATGTCATGGAAAATAGTATAACCCCATGAAACCCTCTCAAAACCACTTCTGTCCTTTTTCAAGTTTGAACAACTTTGCACTGTCAAACATGTCCAAATGCTCTCAAACTTGGTGCACATGCTCAAATGGTGTAATAATGCATCTAGACCAAATGGAACAAGTTGGAGAGAATTTTATATTGATCAAAATACCCCAAAACCCTCTCTGACCAGAATCAAATTTGAACAAGTTTGTACTGCCAACCTTTTCTCCTTGACCCCAACTTTTGTGAGCATGTTCAAATCCTCAAATGATGACACTACACCAAGTGGTGCATCAAGGAGAATAGATTTACATGACTAAATCTTGGTAAAACCATTTCTGTTCATTTCTAGGGTTTACAAAAGTTGCATTGGCAACTTTGCCCAATTAAGCTCCAAATTGGTGGAAGACCCTAATTATATGTGTCATTTCACCTTGTGAAGTGTCATGGCAATTGGAGATCATTTTCTTGACCAAACCAACATCAAACACCTTCTGACATTTTGCAAAAACCACTGTTTGGACCCCTTCCACTATTCTTGGTGAGCTCCACTTTTTACCACAACTCCCCCTAGACCCCTTTCACCTCCAGTAATAATGGCAAGTCCCCAGCTCAATAATTGAGGGGTGAAAACCCCCTCTTCCTCTCTCTGGACAGCCACTTTCCCCCTCTTTTTCACCTCCCTCCTCACTCCAGTGGCCATCCAGGGCATGCAATGCCCCCCTCCTCTTCTTTACTCCCCCTAGACCTGCTAGACACTAGTGGACGCGCCCCTGCCCTTTAAACAATGCCATGGCAGCCATTTACACGCTCTGGAGCGCGCTCCCACACTGTAGCCACCCCCTTCCAGCCACATCCGGCCACCTCGGCTCTCCCCCTCGTGTCCCCCGAGGTGCCTCGACGTCTGGGACACGGCACGCTGCCGGCCCCCTCCTCCTTCTCCCTCCTCTCGCCCCAGCTCGCACGCGCGGCGGCCGCCCGAGCGCTCCAATGGGCGAGCTCACACGCGCGGCGTCTCTGACCTGTCCCCGCCCCCTCTCTTCTTCCCCTGGGCGTAGTCGACCCCCACAAACACCTCAGACACAACCAACCAGGCCCCCGTGACCCGTGGCGACGACAACGAGCTCGCCGGCGCACAGGTCCACGGTGGACCACCGTGCGGCTATATAAGGCCTCCCCGAGCCCTTCCACCCTTACCACTCGCTCTCTGCATCACCAGAACCTCCCCCTGCACCCCCAGCTCCTTCCCAGAACCGCCCGAGCTTGAGATCGAGCTCGAGCTCCGCCGCGTCGGCTCGCCGGAGTTCGCGAGGTACAGGCCACCCCCGCTCCTCCTCTGCCCCGATCTGGAACCGCCTCCTCCCACTGATCACTTCCCCTCCATTTCCCCTCTCTTTTGCAGCCTGAAACGGCCGGAGCCGTCGACTCCCGAAGCTCCTCCGCCGCGGACCTCGTCGCCGGCGAACCAGGCACCCCCGCCGGCCAAGTTCACCACCCCCCAACGTGCGGCAGTCCCCTGAAGCCATCCCCGCACTCGCCGGACCTCGCCGTGGCCTGCATCGTCGCCGGTGAGCACCGCGACCCCCTGTCCACGGGTTAGTGATGACAGGCGGGCCCCGCCTGTCATCCTCTCCCTCGTCCCCGCGCCCCTCTCTCTCTCTGACCCGCGGGCACCGCCCGTCAGGTTTGAAATGGGTGGACGGGCGTGCGCGCGCTGTGCGCTGGCTCGGCTGGGCCTGCTGCCCTGCGGCTGCTCTGGCCCAGTGGCACAGTGCCGTTTCTCCTTTTTCCTTTTTCTTGCTGTCTTGTAAAAATTCCACAGGGAGAAATAATAGTCCAAATAAATTAATTCCAATTTCTAAATTCCTAGAATATTGCAACCTATTTAATGGTGCAACTTCCATTCAAATCCAACCAACTTTTCTTTACTATAAATGTTTAAATGTGATTTTAAGCTTTTAAATATGCCTTTGAAAATCCATTTCTCCTGTTCCACAACTCCAAATCCATAACTAGTAATTTTCACCTTCTTAGATTTTCCCCTAGTATTTATCAAAAACAAGTTGACATTTTTCTGAGCACTCTGGTTTTGCTGTTTTACTATTGCCTTATTTTCTCGTTATTTTCTTGCGACGAATAGATCCCGTTTTTAACGAGGTAGTTGGATAAGAAGAAGGAGAAGGACTTGAAGACCTTGAAGACTAAGGCAAGCAGCCCTTTGACCATGTCTATGAAACCCTTTTTATGCATGTCATATAGCACTTTATTGTTGTTGCAATGGAATCATGATGAGGTGGCAACCACTTTGGTAGGTTGCCTCTGTTACTTCCTCGTTGATACTTGCATTGTGCATGACCCTACCCCCCTTATGAGGGTTATGCCAGTGGGAGTAGATAGGATGCAAAAGTAGTGCTACGCAAAAAGGGACGGGTATATGCATGGGGATGGAGACAAAGTATTTTCAAAGGACTTTTCGAAAACCCCATCAGGTGCCACTTATGCCCGAGGGAGATGATGTGTTGGGTAGGCACTTGATGACGAAGTGGTGTACCGAGGCAAGTGTGTGTGTTGTTTTCAAAAATGGATTGGTTTAAGTTGCGACCGTTATTCCAACCTTACATGCGCAACCACTCTACCCTTATGTGGGAAAGGGCATTATTGATTACCTAGGTCGATACTAGCTTGGAGCCCGCATTACTAGTGACGGGGGAGAGTTGGTGCTCTCTCTCGGGACGGGGTCGTGCCAGGTAGGGCGACCATGATTGTCTTTACAGGGCACCGGATACACCGTTGTGTCCCCTCTCGGATGTTACGATCTCGAGCGAGTCTCGTATGATGTACATCGAGAGGATACGGAACAACGAGTGGACTCCTTGTTAGTGTCGTCTAGGGAAAGATAGTGATCGGGTGCTTACCCCGGGTACTTGAGGTACCGCGGGTCGTGGATGACACGGAAGTTCCCCGGATCTTGTGGGTAAAGTGTGCAACCTCTGCAGAGTGTAAAACTATTCGAATAGCCGTGTCCACGGTCAAGGACAGTTGGGTAACCGCTCTTGGGCTACGTCCACTTGCTTACAAACCAGTGTGTGTGGGAAGAACTACTTGGGTCAAGTCAAGGACTTGACATGATTGAGGTGGGTTGGTGCCCTCTCTATTTATGTTGATATCTGTAACCTATCCTCATGCTTACTTAAATTCTCCTGATGCATGTCTTACAAGTTGTTGAACATGTAATTGCAGCCAAAACTAGCTTTCCGCAAAAATTTACCTATGTCATGCATTATTGTACCTTGAACCAAAACATGGGTTGCTTGCGAGTACATTCAAAGTACTCATTGGCTTGCCACTGGTTATTTAATTGACCAGGCGTGGAAGAGCAGGAGTTCGAGGAAGAATCCTTTGGAGACGAACATGCGAACTAGGACGCTTCCCAGTCAGAATGCCTGTAGGGTTAAGGCAGATGGCATGGGTTCTACTTATCAACGAAGATTTCCGCTGCTTGTGTTTCATTTGATGTTAAACCCTTAAGGCTTTATCTATGTAAGACTTGACCATAATGGTCATAATTTGTGTAAGACGGTATGTATGGATGTAATACTCTTGTTATTCAGCTTCTGTGTGTTCAGTGAGCATTGATCTCTGGGATCACTGTACACATGCATTCGGTGATCACGACTTATGAGTCGGGGTCCCCCCACTGATTTAGCTTCTTGGTAATTTTCTTCAGCTCAGCGAAATGTTTCGTTACCAGCTTGGTAACGTCTTTAGGAAGTCCCAAAGTACTTTAATCCACAGATTTTTGCATCATAGGCAACACTTTCGATTACATCAATCATGACATTGAAGTCATACTTTCGTTCCTCTATGGAAGCAGGAACACTGTTTTGGCTTTCTTGGCAGAAACTACAGCTTTCTCTTCAGGCAGTAGCTTTCTCTTTGCAGATAGGGTGGCAAAACCCGAAGGTTTGTTAGATACTGGGGCGAGTGCAAGTCTTGGTGACATCCTTACCGGGGGTGAAACTTTCATTGGTGAAGGAGTTTGGTATGGCTTGTTTAGAAGAGCTCGTTGATCCTACATGTGTATTTCATCGGGAGCATCTTCATCGGAGGACTCATCAGACGAGGCAGAACCTTCCTTCTTCGACTTTCTGGCAATTGATTTCTTTCGGGACACTCTAGGGGAAACTGACTTCCCTGCCTTTCTTTCCTTTCGGGTAGCGGCATGATCCTTTTTCTTCTGTATGTCTTGCCGAGTCAGCGCGACGTTTCTCTCTTCCACTTGATTTTTCTTCGCGGCCTTGGCTTCACGCTTGGCTTTGGCCTTGGCTCTCTTTTTTACTTCTTCAGGAAAATCAACAGTTGTTTCTAGTGATTCAGGATGAGCATTTCCAGTTGGAGGTGGCCTGACTTTTTCATCATCTGGGCCGAGGCAATTTTCACCAATGCAGTCATTCCAAGGTGGAGTGAAAGCAAATAGGATTGATATTTCCTTCGAACATTCTCATATTTGAACCATTTCTTCGCCCAGTGAAGGTGAATCTTTGCAGCCTATTATTTCTCTCAGTAGTTGTTTCAATTCCAGGTGGAGTTTTATAGCTTTCGAGATCAGACATCTCTACAATTGTATTCTCTCTCTGCCATGACCACCCTTCTTGGGATTTCCATCAGAGAATAGAGTCATTGCATCGTGATAATTCATCCTCAGGTTCACTGTGCGCCAAGGGAATATCATCATTTTCTTCATTGATTCTGACTCGATTTCTTCTTCGGTATCTTGGGTGGCTTTGATGCTTTTCCTGCACCAGTCACTTTCCTTTGTTCGGCCATTGGAGGCACCTAAGGCAATTCTCCCTCGGAACCAGACTGCTCATCTGAACTTTCAGCCATGACCAATCTGCGAAAAATAAAAGATGCGAGGGAAAATAGGATAGGGTCACAAACAAGCACAAAAGCAATATTTGACTGAAAATAGAAAGTTTTTCGAAAGCAGCAAAGGAATTCATGGTATACTTTAGATAAGATATCATTGATAGAATTGCAACACGCCCTATAAGGTAGAGTAACAACAAGCTAATCTTTCGAAAGAGTACACATGAACCCTAGATCCAAGACAACTAGTACAAGGGAAAAAGTACAAACCGTACCAGTCATAACCTAGTGAATCCTAAAGATCTACCACAAGGAAATAAATCAAGGGAAAAATGCATTGGTATGAACTGCCCTAGAGAAGTAGACATGGCTAGTTCCAGATCTAGGCGCCCTAACTTGGTAGCAAGAATCATCCACGGAAATGCGGAGGAGAGGATTTACCGCACTGGCACGACCAACGACGACGATACTTCACCGGATTTGCTCGGCGAGCTTCGAGCAAGGGCTTGGGAGGAGAACAGGAGAGAGTTTGAGTAAGAACTGAGGAAGAAGAAGCCAGGAGGGGTATTTATAGCCCATAGGCGGAACCACCTCTTCTGAAATCTACGGCCTACAAACAAGGGACATTCCACATTCACCGGACACGATAACGATCATGGGGATCGTGGGCACGTGTCAACCGTTTCCTGCGAAAATCTCGAAAACTGATCGGGAGGCCGAAAGGTTTGAAGAAGGGCAAACGCCAAGAACAGATTAATGTTCGAAGTTGATTTCATCCGCGACCATGGAAGCCGGATTGAAATCTTGTTTAGATTAAATTGCATGTTTATGACGGGCAACAGAGATTGGATGAGAAAGAATAGAGGGATAACAGGGTCTGAATCAAAACATTAAGCCAAATGAGAGAAAACACAAAACCACGGAGCTCTGAGTGAGTTGAGATTCGGACAAAACACAAACACACAAAAAGCAAAGAAACGAATGAAAAACACAATGAACTAGCACCAACAATAGATCTCAGGATAAATAATAAGCGAGAGGAATCCCTGATATAACATCTACAAGAGAGAGTTAGTTCTTTTTCTCAACCCACACTTGTGTGGGCAATGAGGATCTCATTTGCTTCGTCTGAGCAGCACCATTTCTTTGGTGAGATCTGTAACTCACTTGTGCATTTCGAGAGTAATCATATGAATATGCATTGAAGTTATTTCCAGAGACATGACCGTAATGATTTGAGGAGGTATGCATGTACTCCTTCTATCGAGGGTTTGATCGATACCCATTCGAGAAACTTCCTGAGCCATTCTGCGAATGATAATCATTGTCTTGAAGAGAATTACTCTGCATGTTCAAGTTAGCAGTGACAGATATATTTTCAATAACACACTTCTTCACCCAGATTTGCTTCTTGGGTGAACCAGACCTGTAGTTAGTCCCAATATATCAAGTGAAAACCTTACCATTCTGTTGTTTGAAGAATTTGTAGTTTGAGTGATCAGACTCATCAGAAACAACAGTAATGGGAGTATCATATCCTGACAGAATTTTAGGTTCGAGAGTTTTGCTTTTAGCAAGAACCCAACTCGTTCGAGGATATTGCTTGGGAGTCCAGTAAGTTCCATCAACGTTGATCTTTCTTTCATAACCCAATCCTTCCTTTTGAGGGTTTTTGTGCAGTATTGACTTCTTGAACACATCACAGAGAGTTTGATGCCCTTTGAGGCTCTTTAGCATTCCTGTCTCAAGCAAGTTCTTTAATCTGCAATTTTCATCAGAAATAGCAACAAATTCCTCGGGAGAGGGATTAGAGATATCATTCATAGTGGTTGCAATATTCTCGACATTAGCATTAGAAGTTTTAGCATGTGAATCAACATTGCTACGTCCTAGGCATTTTAAGCATGGGAGGCACAAAGTCATCAAGAAGATGATTAGATTGCTCGGTGAAGAGAGAAGATTTTTCTTTCGCCAGCTCGTTATGAGACACTTTCAATGACTCGAGTTCTTGATTCTGGTTAAGGAGTTCATCTGATAAACTCTCATAGTCGACTGAAAGGGAATCATATCAAATGGTAAGATCATCAATCGTTGAGGAAAAAGCATCATGCTCTTCGATCAACATTTGATTCTTCTCCATCTCTTCGACAACAATCCTTCAACTTTCCTAGGATTCTTCTCAAGCATTTCAAGCTCATCATGTCGAGATTTTGCAATCTTGACAAGTTTAGCATATGCAATGTATTTAGAAGAATATTCATTCATGGATTTTTGGTGTTTTGCTGATACCTGATCCTTAGATGGCTTCACCATAAGACAAAAGGCAATTGGTTCATCATCGCTTGAAGCATCATCATCATCCTTCATATTCTTATGTGAAGCTCTTCATTGTCTGATTCTGATTCGGAAGATTTCTCACATTCAGATTCCAGGGTCGTATCAGCACATGCTCTATTCAGCCGTGATATTCTCTTCATATTTGATTTGATGGCTGCTCTTGCTTTCACGTCAGTGAATGGTCTCGTTGAAGAGGATGAGGAAGATTCAATTTTCTTCGAGAGCTTCGTATGACGATCCATTCGAGTGAATCCAGTGTAGTGAAGATATTTCCATCTGTTACTAGGTTTTCCTTCCTAGCTCGGACAATCTGATATGAGATGACCGAACAGTTTGCATTTGAAGCACTTCATTTCTTTCAGAGGTAACTTTCTTGATGATTCAGGCAAGTCAAATTCGTCATCATTAGTGAGGCACAAGTTTTGTCTTCTAAGATCACTTAGCCTTTCTGTGAGCATCTCTAGCTCCCTTGTGATAGGGTGTTGATTCTCGGCATCTTCTTCTTCTTCTGAACTGCCGTAGTGTGACAGAATTTCTCCTTCGCTTTCCGAAGAAGATTCTTGATCTGCATTTTCAAGTTCCATCTTTTCTTCATGAATTGATAACATCATCATGACCTCTACATAGTGAAGTCCTTCATAGTCTAGTCTTCGCTTGATTTATGCTATTATGGAATTGAAAACTGGATCAAGAGTGCTTAGCAACTTGTTGAACACATCTTTATCGGTGATATCAGTTAATGCTCATTGATAAAGTCTTTCGACAATGTTTGTCAATCGATCAGTGAGTTCCATAGCACTTTCCTTACAAAGACTTCCGACGCTAGCAAACATAACATGAAGCATTTGAGTATGAGGATCTGATTTGGCAATGAATTCTTCATGAGTATTTTTGATAGCATCCCAAAGTTGCTTTGCAGTGTCATTTGGAACCGAAAGAAAATGTCTTCCAAGAGACTGCTACCGATGATATCTTTTGCTTGAGCATCCAACTGTAGATTAACTTTATCATCGGAATTGGGATCATCCAGTTGCTGAATGGTGTATCCATTTTCCACAATCTGCTATAGATCAAAGTTGATAGCTTGAATTCTGATTATCATTCTACCTTCTAGTAGAGATAGTCATTTCCATCGAAGATAGGAAATCTTTCAGACTGCGAGGATCTACCTGCATACGGCATACTCAAAACTCCAAGGACGTTAGACCTTTAATAAACAGAGACAAGGAGAACCTGCTCTGATACCAATTGTTAGGACCGAGAGTATATTGAACTGAGGGGGGGGGGGTGAATGGGAGATTCATAAATTCTTGCGAATGTTTTGAACATATCCCAAACACAGCAGCAGAAATAATGTATGATAGAAAACAGCTCAATCAAGCATGATGTTGGGGAGCATATCTATCAATGTAAGAAGCAATTATTGCACGGGCTTGCAATAACACAAGTTTTACCAAGTAATGCTACATGCAATCACATGAAGTAACATGAGATAAAACATGACATGAACAGTGAAAGAAAAACTACAATAAGTTAACACAGATGAACCGAAGAATTTGACAGTGATGATAAAGGCAGGTGATGAGAATGCAACAGGATGAACACAATGATATCTGATGTGAACAACGGAGATCATTGGTGCGAAAGAAAAATACAACTGATGATAATGATCAGATAAACTATCGACACAGAGCACAGAAGCAAACTGCTGAAGGAATTGCAGTAAAGTAGAGTGAACTATTGGTGCTCGATTGCGAAAGAGAGGTTTGGTAGACCAGTTCACCCTTCTGCCAAAGGGCTTCGTTTGGTTGGAGGGGTGATGGCTCGTGTCCGCGTCAGTATTTCTCTGAAGAGGAAGGGATGATGCAGTACAACTACGATAGGTATTTTCCTCAGTGATGAAACCAAGGTTATCGAACCAGTAGGAGAACCAGGCAACACTATGTAAACGGTACCTGCACACAAAGAACAAATACTTGCAACCCGACGCGTAAGAGGGGTTGTCAATCCCTCACGGGTAAAAGATGGATAGATTTGTAAGACTTTGGATAAATAGATCTCGCAATAAAACAAAATAAAATATATAAATAAAAAGTACAACAAGGTATTTTTGGGTTTTTAGAATAATAGATATGAAAACAAAAGCAAATAAAAATAGATCTCAAAGCAAATATGATAAAGAATAGACCCGGGGGCCGTAGGTTTCACTAGTGGCTTGAGAAAAATAGCATACGGCGGGTAAACAAATTACTGTTGGGCAATTGATAGAACTTCATATAATTATGATGATATCCAGGCAATGATCATTACATAGGCATCACGTCCAAGGTTAGTAGACCGACTCCTGCCTGCATCTACTACCATTACTCCACACATCGACCGCTATCCAGCATGCATCTAGTGTATTAAGTTCATGGAGAAACAAAGTAATGCGATAAGAATGATGCCATGATGTAGACAAGATCTATTCATGTAGGAATATACCCCTTCTTGTTATCCTTAATAGCAATGATCAATACGTGTCTTGTTGCCCCTTCTGAAACTGCGAAAGAACACCGCACGAACGAACCCATCACAAAGCACCTCTTCCCATGGCAAGAAAAATCTATCTAGTTGGCCTAACTAAACCAAAGATTCGAAGAAGAAATACGAGGCTACAAGTAATCATGCATATAAGAGATCAAAACTCAAATAACTTTCATGGATAAAATAGATCTGATCATAAACTCAAAGTTCATCGGATCCCAACAAACACACTGCAATAAGAGTTATATCAAATAGATCTCCAACATACCATTGTATTGAGAATCAAAAGAGAGAGGAAGCCATCTAGCTACTTCCTACGGACCCATAGGTCTATAATGAACTACTCAAGCATCATCGGAGAGGCACCAATGAGGGTGATGAACCCCTCCATCATGGTGTCTAGATTGGATCTGGTGGTTCTAGAGCTTGCGGCGACTGGAATTGTGCTTCATTGGCTCCCCTAGGGTTTTTGGATTTTCCGGGTATTTTTAGAGTAAAGAGGCGGTGCGGGAGGCGGCTGAGGTGGGCACAACCCACGAGGGCACGCCTGGGCCCCCAGGCGTGCCTAGGTGGGTTGTGCTCCCATCGGAGTCCCCCTCTGGTACTTCTTTGGCCCAACAGGTGTCTTCTGGTCCAGAAAAAATCTCCAAAAAGTTTCACTTCATTTGGACTCCGTTTGGTATTGCTTTTCTGTGAAGTAAAAAACGAGCAAAAAATAACAACTGGCACTGCGCACCATGTCAAGAGGTTAGTCCCAAAAAATGATATAAAGTCACTATAAAATGATTGTAAAACATCCAAGAATGATAATATAACAGCATGGAACAAAAAAAATTATAGATACGTTGGAGACGTATCAAGGGGCTGTGACTTAACGCGAAAGATAAACTCTCTTCACCGTATTCTCCTTCAACACAGACCTGATCAGACTCTGGTTGATTTCACTCATGGTAGATACTTGTCGGCGATCTCCAAACCTTCAGTCGACCTTCACGAACCACAATCACTCTTGGTTGCTTAAGATCTTGCTCAGTGAAGACAACAACTCTTCAACACTCGAGCCGCCACCTATCCGTCTAGAGAGTGCCCAGCTCTCAAGAGTAATAGGTACAAGAACTCTAACTCAGAACTACTGTGATGCTAAACCATTGTCTAAGTTTGGGCTTTTGATTTTTCTCTTGGTGGATCTTAAACTCAAATCACTCGGTGAGGGGATGCTGATGTCTACTATGCAACTTTATTCTTGTAGACACATGTTGGGCCTCCAAGCGCAGAGTTTTGTAGGAAGTAGCAATTTACCCTCAAGTGGATGACCTAAGGTTTATCAATCCATGAGATGTGTAGGATGAAGATGGTCTGTCTCAAACGACCCTGCAACCAAATACAAGAAATCTCTCGTGTCCCCAACACACCCAATACAATGGCAAATTGTATATGTGCACTAGTTCGGCGAAGATATGGTGATAAAAGTGTAATATGGATGGTAGAAATATATTTTTATAATCTGAATAAATAAAAACAGCAAGGTAGCAAATAGTAAAAGGGCACAAAAACGGAATTGCAATGCTTGAAAATGAGGCCTAGGGTCCGTACTTTCGCTAGTGCAATCTCTCAACAATGCTAATATAATTGGATCATATAACCACCTCTCAAAGTGCGATGAAGAATCACTCCAAAGTTCCTATCTAGCGGAGAACATGAGAATAAATTGTTTGTAGGGTACGAAACCACCTCAAAGCTATTCTTTCCGTTCGATCTATTCAAGAGTTCATACTAAAATAACACAAAGCTATTCTTTCCGTTCGATCTATCCTAGAGTTCGTACTAAAATAACACCAAAGAAAATTCATATTCATAATACTCAATCCAACACAAAGAACTTTAAACAGTGCCCCAAGATTTCTACCGTAGAAACAAAGACAAGAACGTGCATCAACCCATATGCATAGATTACCCCAATGTCACCTCGGGAATCCACGAGTTGAGTGCCAAAACATATATCAAGTGAATCAATGCGATACCCCATCTTCACCATGAGTATTCAATTACAAGACATATATCAAGTGTTCTCAAATCCATAAAAGTATTCAATCCGATAACAACGAAATCTTAAAGGGAAAAACTTAATTCATCACAACAAGATAGAGAGGGGAAAACACCATATGATCCGACTATATTAACAAAGCCCGCGATACATCAAGATCGTGACATCTCAAGAACACGAGAGAGAGAGAGAGAGAGAGAGAGAGAGAGAGAGAGAGAGATTAAACACATGGCTACTTGTACAAACCCTCAGCCCCTATGGTGGACTACTCCCTCCTCATCGTGGTGGCTGTCGGTGTCAAAACCGGCGGATCGCGGGTAGGGGGTCCCGAACTGTGCGTCTAAGGTCGATGGTAGCAGGAGACGGGGGACACAATGTTTAACTAGGTTTGGGCCCTCTCTATGGAGGTAATACCCTATGTCCTGCTTGATTGGTCTTGATGAATATGAGTATTACAAGAGTTGATCTACCACGAGATCGTAATGGCTAAAACCCTAGAAGTCTAGCCTGTATGACTGTATATGTTTCCAGACTAAACCCTTCGGTTTATATAGACACCGGAGGGGACTAGGGTTGTACAAAGTCGGTTACAGAGAAAGAAATCTTCATATTTGGTCGCCAAGCTTGCCTTCCAATGCAAGGTGAGTCCTATCTGGACACGGGATAGAGTCTTCGGTCTTGTATCCTCACAACCCATTAGTCCGGCCCATGTCCAATAGGCCGGACGCCCGAGGACCCCTTAGTCCAGGACTCCCTTAGTGGCCACTGGGATGATGAAGATGGCCACCGGAGATGATTCCCCCCTCCGGCAGGGTGCCGGAACAGGGTCTAGATTGGTTTTCGGTGGCTATAGAGCCTTGCGGCGATGAAACTTCTGATCTAGGTTAACCCCGAGGGTTTTCGAAATGTTTGAAAAAATATTAGGGTAAAGAGGGCGTGCGGGAGGCCACCGAGGTGGGCACAACCCACCTGGGTGTGCCTGGGCCCCCAGGCGCGCCCTGGTGGGTTGTGCCCCCCTTGGGGAACCACCTAGGTGCTGCTCTGGCCCATCGGGAGTCTTGTGGTCCATAAAAAATCCACAAAAAGTTTCACGTTGTTTGGACTCCGTTTGATATTGATTTCCTGCGATGTAAAAAACAAGCAAAAACAGCAACTTGCACTGGGCACTAGGTCAATAGGTTAGTCCCAAAAAATGATATAAAGTTGCTATAAAATGATTTTAAAACATCCAAGAATGATAAAATAACAGCATGAATACTTCATAAATTATAGATACATTGGAGACGTATCAACATCCCCAAGCTTAATTCCTACTCGTCCTCGAGTAGGTAAATGATAAAAGAATTAATTTATGGAGTGTGAATGCTAGCAAAGTGCATAAATTTGATCAATGATAATTTCAATCACTTTTCCTAGCATCATAACAACAATTATTTCTTATAAAATTTCTCATGTTAAAGTAGCAACCAATTCACATGTTAAGGTTCAAATGATGAATTCTCTTGAAACTCAACAACCTATGCTCTCAATCACCAAGCAATTGTAATTCAACTTATTCAACGGAGTTTAAGTAAGAGCTCCGCATACTCAACCATCATATAGTCTTCTATGATTGCTAACACTCACCGCATACACATGAGCAAAACGTTTCAACCGGACACATAGAAAAATAGGGGCTTATTGTTTTGCCTCCCAACGTATTAACCTCAAGGGTGATGTCAACAATAATAACTTATGCTACCCATATCCAACTGGATATATGTGCCTAGATCTTTCCTCACCACAGGATGCTTGCTAAAAGTGAAAAAAAGGAATAGAGAGAAAACTTTGACTCTTTGCATAAAAGTAAATACTGAAAAGTAAAAGATAGGGCCTTCGTAGAGGGAAGCAGAGGTTGCCATGTGCTTATTTGTTTGTATGCTCAACCACTTAGTGCAAAAGAACGTCACGTTATATTGCCCCTTATGATAGCAACTTTTATTATGCCGTCTGTCGCTTTTATTCTTTGCCATCACAAGTTCGTACAATGCTCAATTTTCCCTTACACTAAATGATCTAACACTTTTAGAAGCAATTTTTATTGCCTTATTGCACCGATGATAACTTACTTGAAGGATCTTATTCAATCCCTAGGTAGTATCGTGGACTCTTGAAAATGATTTTTGGGTTTAAGGGTTTTTGGATGCACAAGTAGTATCTGTACTTGGTGCAAAATTTTTGGCTAGCAAAGATGGGGGGAAAGCACGACATGTTGAAGGATCTATGACAATAGAACTTCTATGTGAATACAAAAAAACATAAACCATTACGTTGTCTTCCTTTTCCAATGTCAACAATTTTGGCATATAATATTTTGATGGGGGCTCACAATCACAAAAGATTTCCAGGATAGTATATTTGCATGTGAAAGTTCTCTTCCTTCTGCTAATTATTCGTGAATTGCTTGTATGACCAAAATTGTGATTGTCAAGCCTCAAAAGATTTCACTTTCTAAATCCAATGTGAAGCTACCACTAGGCATGATATAATTTCAACTTCATGATATTCAATTCACTCAACAATTTACTCATAGGATATAAGTGAAGCACGAGAGTAAATGACAAGCTACTCTAAAAAGATATAAGTGAAGATCAAGAGCATAATATTTCTTTCTCTCAAATTAATTTAAGTGAAGCAAGAGATAATTTCTTCAAAAATACTAAAGCACACCGTGCTCAACAAGATATAAGTGAAGCACTAGAGGAATTCCACAGAAAAGAGCTTCGTTGACGGGATGTGTGTGCCGCTTACCTAGCCTCCCTGGCAACTATTTGAGGACTCTATTTTATTAAAAAAATCAGATTTAAGTACTTTATTAAAATAGCAAGCAAAACAAAATAAAATGACATTCCAAGGATAGCACAACTCATGTGAAGAAGCAAAAACTTAGGCTCAACTGATACTAACCGATAATTGTTGAAGAAGAAAGGTGGGATGCCTACTGGGGCATCCTCAAGCTTAGATGCTTGAGACTTCTTGAATATTATCTTGGGGATGCCTTGGGCATCCCCAATCTTGAGCTTTTTTGTCTCCTTAATTCTTCTCATATCACGGTTTTCCTAAATCTCAAAAGCTTCATCCACACAAAACTCAACAAGAACTCGTGAGATAAGTTAGTATAAACCAATGGCAAAACCTTATCATTATATATTGTAGCAAATCACTAAAATTATTATTCAACATTGCATACTAAATGCCTCTGCATATTTAATACCCTATCCTCAAATGAAATCATTAAACAAGCAAACATATGCAAACAATGCAAACATAACATCAATCTGCCAAAACAGTACAGTCTGTAAAGAATACAAGAGTATCAATACTTCTTAAAATCCCAAGGTTATGAAAATATACCACACTATAGAAAATTTATCAGAGATTATTTTCAAAAATGTTTCAACATTTTATCACATTCTGACTTTTCTAGGGAATTTTTGCAACAACCGTAAACTTTCTATTTTCAAACAGTAACATGTAGACTTGCAAAATAAGCATAGTAAAGGATAACAATGCCATTTTTATTAAAATAAAATATGCAAAACATTATTCTAAATAGCAGCAAGAAAATCATAAAAAATAAATTGATGCTCCAAGCAAAACACATATCATGTGATGAATGCAAACATAGCTCCAAGTGAGGTTACCGATAATGTTGGAGATGAAAGAGGGGATGCCTTCAGAGGCATCCCCAAGCTTAGTTGCTTGGATCTTCCTTGAATATTACCTTGGTGTGCCTTGGGAATCCCCAAGATTAGGGTATTGTCACTCCTTATACTCCTCATATCTATATCTCACCCAAAACTTGAAAACTTCAATCACACAAAACTTAACAAAACTTTGTGAGATAGGGTAGTATGATAAAGAGCAAGCCATTTAACTTTGGTACTATCAAATACAAGATTCATAATTGTTTCCATACAATGACAACTGTAGCATATCATTTCCACAATTTATATTGAGCAATATAAGCCATAGAAACTAAAAAACAAGCAAACTATGCATTGAAAACAGAATCTGTTAAAAACAAAATAGTATGTAGTAATCTGTACTCAAAGCATACTTCTGCTACTCCACAAATTATGAAAAAACTAGGACCACGTGAGACATTTGTATATTAAACTTCTTAAAAAAGAATCAACGCAAAATCACTCTTATGTTAAAAAAGAGAATTATTCTCGTGAGCGCAAAAGTTTTTGTTTTTCAGCAAGATCAGATCAACTATCACCCAACATGATCCCAAAGGCTTTACTTGGCATTTTATTGAAACAAAGACAATACAACATGATTACTACAGTAGCCTAATCATGTGAACACACAAAAACAGTAGGTAAAAGTGTTGGGTTGTCTCCCAACAAGCGCTTTTCTTTAATGCCTTTTAGCTAGGCATGATGATTTCAATGATGCTCGCATAAAAGATAAGAATTGAAACACAAAGTGAGCATCATGAAGTATATGAATAGCACATTTAATACTAACCCACTTCCTATGCATAGGGATTTTGTGAGAAAACAACTTATGAGAACAAGAATCAACTAGCATAGGGAGCCAAAACAAGCATAACTTCAAAACTTTCAACACATAGAGAGGAAACTTGATATTATTGTAATTCCTACAAGCATAAGTTCCTCCCTCATAATAATTTTCAGTAGCATCATGAAGAAATTCAACAATATAACCATCACAGTGGGAGCAAACTCAACAAAATAAATATCATAAGATTGAAAATTAAAATCATGATGACAAGTTTCATGGTTATCATTGTCAAATATAGCATACATGGCATCACCATAATCATCATAGATAGCAACTTTTTTATCATAATAATCAATTGAAACCTCTTCCAAAATAGTGGATTCATCACTGAATAAAGTCATGACCTCTCCAAATCCACTTTCATAATTATTACAATAAGATTCAACACCCTCCAAAATAGTGGGATCATTAGTACCTAGAGTTGACACTCTTCCAAACCCACTTTCATCAACATAATCATCATAAATAGGAGGCATGCTTTCTCATAATAAATTTTC
Source organism: Aegilops umbellulata (assembly GCA_032464435.1). Taxonomy (NCBI): domain Eukaryota; kingdom Viridiplantae; phylum Streptophyta; class Magnoliopsida; order Poales; family Poaceae; genus Aegilops; species Aegilops umbellulata. The sequence continues at coordinate 147,784,883 of CP136058.1, read as the reverse complement.
TCATCAAAACATGGGGGGGTAACAATATCATCTTCATCAATATAGCATCCCCAAGCTTGTAGCTTTGCATATCATTATCATCATGGATATTCAAAGAATTCATACTAACAACATTGCAATCATGCTCATTATTCAAATATTTTGTGCCAAACATTTTATTGACTTCCTCTTCTAACAATTGAGCACAATTTTCTGAACCATCATTTTCAAGAAAGATATTATAAAGATTATCAACAATATGATGCAACCACAATTCCATTTTTATGTAGTTTTTTTATAAACCAAACTAGTGATAAAATAAGAAACTAAAAGATTCAAATACAAGATCTAAAGATATACCTTCAAGCACTCACCTCCCCGGCAACGACGCCAGAAAAGAGCTTGATGTCTACTACGCAACTTTATTTTTGTAGACACGTGTTGGGCCTCCAAGCGCAGGGTTTTATAGGAGAATAGCAATTTCCCCTCAAGTGGATGACCTAAGGTTTATCAATCTGTGAGAGGTGTAGGATGACGATGGTCTCTCTCAAACGACCCTGTAACCAAATACAAGAAATCTCTTGTGTTCCCAACACACCCAATACAATGGCAAATTGTATAGGTGCACTAGTTCGGCGAAGAGATGGTGATAAAAGTGTAATATGGATGGTAGAAATATATTTTATAATCTGAATAAATAAAAACAACACGGTAGCAAATATTAAACGGGCACAAAAACGGTATTGCAATGCTTGAAAATGAGGCCTAGGGTCCGTACTTTCGCTAGTGCAATCTCTCAGAAATTCTAATATAATTGGATCATATTGTTGGGGATCGTAGCACAAACTCAAAATTTTCTACGCATCACCAAGATCAATCTATGGAGTAATCTAGCAACGAGGGGAAGTGGAGTGCATCTACATACCCTTGTAGATCGCAAAGCGGAAGCACTGCAAGAACACAGATGAAGGAGTCATACTCGTAGCGATTCAGATCGCGGTTGGTTCCGATCTAAGCGCCGAACCACGGCGCCTCCGCGTTCAACACACATGCAGCCCGGTGACGTCTCCCACGCCTTGATCCAGCAAGGGAAGAAGGAGAGGTTGAGGAAGACTCCGTCCAACAATAGCATGACGGCGTGGTGGTGGTGGAGGAGGAGCGCGGAACTCCAGCAGGGCTTCGCCAAGCACTACGAGAGACGAGGAGGGAGAGAGGTAGGGCTGCGCCAAGAGAGAGATCAAATCGTATGTTGGGCAGCCCCCAAACCTCAAGTACATATAGGGGGAGGGGAGGGGGCTGCGCCCCCTCTAGGATTCCCACCCCAAGGGGTGCGGCAGCCCCAGATCCCATCTAGGGTGGCCGCCACAAGGGGGAGAGGGGGAGGCGCACCTGGGGTGGGCCTTAGGGCCCATCTGCCCTATGGTTTGCCCCTCCCCTCTTGGAGGCGCCTTGGGCCTTGGTGGGAGGTGCCCCAACCCACCTAGGGGCTGGTCCCTTCCCACTATTGGCCCATGTAGGCCTCCGGGGCTGGTGGCCCCTCCCGGTGGACCCCCGGACCCTTCCTGTGGTCCCGGTACATTACTGATGATGCCCAGAACACTTCCGGTGGCCAAATCCTCACTTCCTATATATCAATCTTTACCTCCGGACCATTCCGGAACTCCTCGTGACATCTGGGATCTCATTCGGGACTCCGAACAACATCCGGTAACCGTGTACATACCTTCCCTGTAACCCTAGCGTCATCGAACCTTAAGTGTGTAGACCCTACGGGTTGGGGAACCATGTAGACATGACCGAGACAACTCTCCAGCCAATAACCAACAGCGGGATCTGGATACCCATGTTGGCTCCTACATGTTCCATGATGATCTCATCGGATGAACCACGATGTCAAGGATTCAATCAATCCCGTATACAATTCCCTTTGTCAATCGGTATAGTACTTGCCCGAGATTCGATCGTCGGTATCCCAACACCTTGTTCAATCTCGTTACCGGCAAATCTCTTTACTCGTTCCTTAACACATCATCCCGTGATCAACTCCTTGATCACATTGTGCACATTATGATGATGTCCTACCGAGTGGGCCCAGAGATACCTCTCCGTCACACGGAGTGACAAATCCCAGTCTCGATTCGTGCCAACCCAATAGACACTTTCGGAGATGCCCGTAGTGCACCTTTATAGCCACCCAGTTACGTTGTGACGTTTGGTACACACAAAGCATTCCTACGGTATCCAGGAGTTGCACAATCTCATGGTCTAAGGAAATGATACTTGACATTAGAAAAGCTTTAGCAACGAACTACACGATCTTGTGCTAGGCTTAGGATTGGGTCTTGTCCATCACATCATTCTCCCAATGATGTGATCCCGTTATCAATGACATCCAATGTCCATGGTCAGGAAACCGTAACCATCTATTGATCAACGAGCTAGTCAACTAGAGGCTTACTAGGGACATGGTGTTGTCTATGTATCCACACATGTATCTGAGTTTCCCATCAATACAATTCTAGCATGGATAATAAACGATTATCATGAACAAGGAAATATAATAATAACTAATTTATTATTACCTCTAGGGCATATTTCCAACAGTCTCCCACTTGCACTAGAGTCAATAATCCAGTTCACATCGCTATGTGATTAACACTCAAGGTCACATCCCCATGTGACTAACACCCAAAGAGTTCTGGGTTTGATCAGGTTATGCATGTGAGAGATGTTATGGTCAATGGGCCTGAACCTTTTATATCCGTGTGTACTTTACAAATCTCTATGTCATCTTGTAGATGCAGCTACCACGCTCTAATTGGACATATTCCAAATAACTGTTCTACTATACGAATCTGGTTTATTACTCAGAATCATCCAGATTAGTGTCAAAGATTGCATCGGCGTAACCCTTTACGACGAACTCTTTTACCACCTCCATAATCGAGAAAATTCCTTAGTCCACAAGCTACTAAGGGTAACCTTGACCGTTGTCCTGTGATCCATTCCTAGATCACACTTGTGCCCCTTGACTGACTCATGGCTTGGCACACTTCAGGTGCGGTACACAACATAGCATACTTTAGATCCTACGTCTGAAGCATAGGGGACGACCTTCTTCCTTTCTCTCTATTCTGCCGTGGTCAGGTCTTGAGTCTCACTCAACACTCATACCTTATAACACATCCAAGAACTCCTTCTTTGCCGATCTATTTTGAACTCCTTCAAAATCTTGTCATGGTATGTGTTCGTTTGAAAGTACTATTAAGCGATTTTGATCTATCCTTATAGATCTTGATGCTCAACGTTCAAGTAGCTTAATCCAGGTTTTCCATTCAAAAACACTTTTCAAATAACCCTGCATGCTTTCCAGAAATTCTACATCATTTCTGATCAACAATATGTTAACAACATATACTTATCAAAAATTCTATAGTGCTCCCACTCACTTCTTTGGAAATACAAGTTTCTCATAAGCTTTGTATAAACCTAAAATCTTTGATCATCTCATCAAAGCGTACATTCCAATTCCGAGATGCTTACACCAGTCCTTAGAAGGATTGCTGGAGCTTTGCATACTTGTTAGCATCTTTCAGGATTGACAAAACCTTCTGGTTGTATCTCATACAACCTTTCCTCAAGAAAATCGTCGAGGAAACAATGTTTTGACATCCTATCTGCAAGATTTCATAAATAATGCAGTAAGTGCTAACATAATTCCAACAGACTTTTAGCATCGCTACGAGTGAGAAAGTCTCATCGTAGTCAACTCCTTGAACTTGTTGGAAAACATCTTAACGACTAGTCGAGCTTTCTTAATGGTGATACTTACCATCATTGTCCGTCTTACTTTTAAAATCCATCTGTACTCAATAGCCTTACGACCATCAAGTAGTTCTTCCAAAGTCTACACTTTGTTTTCATACATGGATCCTCTCTCAGATTTTATGGCCTCGAGCCAATTTTCGGAATCCGGGCCCACCATCGCTTCTCCATAGCTCGTAGGTTCATTGTTGTCTAGCAACATGACTTCCAAGACAGGATCACGTGCCACTTTGAAGTAGCACGCATCCTTGTCGTCCTACGAGGTTTGGTAGTGACTTGATCCGAAGTTTCATGATCACTATCATAAGCTTCCACTTCAATTGGTGTAGGTGCCACAGGAACAACTTCCTGTGCCCTGCTACACACTAGTTGAAGTGACGGTTCAACAACCTCATCAAGTCTCCACCATCCTCCCACTCAATTCTTTCAAGAGAAACTTTTTCTCGAGAAGGGACCCGATTTCAGAAACAATCCCTATTGCTTTCAGATCTGAGACAGGAGCTATACCCAACTGTTTTGGGTGTCCTATGAACATGCATTTATCCGTTTTGGGTTTGAGCTTATCAGCCTGAAACTTTTCACATAAGCGTCGTAGCCCCAAACTTTTAAGAAATGACAGCTTAGGTTTCTCTAAACCATAGTTCATACGATGTCATCTCAACAGATTTGTGTGGTTCCCTATTTAAAGTGAATGCGGTTGTCTCTAATGCCTAACCCGTAAACTATCGTGGTAATTCGATAAGAGACATCATGGTATGCATCATATCCAATAGGGTGCAGTTATGATGTTTGGGCACACCATCACGCTATGGTGTTTCAGGCTGTATTAGTTGTGAAACAATTTCCACAATGTCTTAATTCTGTGCCAAACTCGTAATTCAGATATTCATCTCTATGATCATATTATAGACATTTTATCCTTCTGTCACGACGATCTTCAACTTCACTCTGATATTACTTGAACCTTTCAATAACTCAGACTTGTGTTTCATCAAGTAAATATACTCAGCATCTACTCAAATCATCTGTGAAGTAAGAACATAATGATATCCAGTGCGTGCCTCAGCACTCATTGGACTGCACACATCAAAATGTATTACTTCCAACAAGTTGCTTTCTTGTTCCATCTTACTGAAAACGAGGTCTATCAGTCATCTTGCCCATGTGGTATGATTTGCATGTCTCAAGTGATTCAAAATCAAGTGAGTCCAAACGATCCATCTGTATGGAGCTTCTTCATGCGTTTTATACCAATATGACTCAAATTGCAGTGCCACAAGTATGTGGTACTATCATTATTATCTTATATCTTTTGGCATGTACATGTGTATCACTACGATCGGGGTGGTATTATTCAAATAAACAGAGTGACCATTATTCTCCTTAAATGAATAACCGCATTGTGATAAACATAATCCAATCATGTCTATGCCCAACGCAAACACCAAATAACAATTATTTAGGTTTTAATACCAATCTCGATGGTAGAGGGAGCGTACGATATTTGATTACATCAACCTTGGAAACACTTCCAACACATATCGTCATCTCTCCTTTAGCTAGTCTCCGTTTATTCCGTAGCCTTTTATTTCGAGTTACTAACACTTAGCAACCGAACCGGTATCTAATACCCTGGTGCTACTAGGAGTACTAGCAAAGTACACATTAATATAATGTATATCCAATATACTTCTGTTGATCTTTCCAACCTTTCTTATCTACCAAGTATCTAGGGTGGTTCTGCTTCAGTGACCGTTCCCCTTATTACAGAAGCACTTAGTCTCGGGCTTGGGTTCAACTTTGGGTTTCTTCACTGGAGCAGCAACTGATTTGTTGTTTCATGAAGTATCCCTTTCTTTCCCTTGCCCTTCTTGAAACTAGTGGTTTTACTAACCATGAACAATTGATGCTCCCTTTTGATTTCTACTTTCGCGGTGTCGCGAATAGCTCAAGGATCATATCTATCCCTGATATGTTATAGTTCATCACGAAGCTCTAGTAGCTTGGTGGCAGTGACTTTGGAGAACCATCACTATCTTATCTGGAAGATTAACTCCCACTCGATTCAAGCATTGTGTTACTCATACAATCTGAGCACATGCTCAACGATTGAGCTTTTCTCCTTAGTTTGTAGGCTTAGGAAATTTGTCAGAGGTCTCATACCTCTTGACGCGGGCACTAGCCTGAAATCCCAGTTTCAGTCCTTGGAACATCTCATATGTTCTGCGATGTTTCAAAAACGTCTTTGGTGCCTCAATTCTAAACCATTTAGCATTACACACTGAACTATCATGCAGTCATCAAAACGTGTATGTCAGATGTTCGCAACATCTACAACTGACGCTTGAGGTTCAGCTCACTAAGCGATGCATTAAGGACATAAACCTTCTGTGCAGCAATGAGGACAATCCTCAGTTTATGGACCCAGTCCGCATACTTGCTACTATCAACTTCCAACTAAATTTTCTCTAGGAACGTATCTAAAACAATAGAACTAAAGCGTAAGATATGACATAATTGCAAAGTCCTTTTGACTATGTTCATGATAATTGAGTTCATCTGATTATTTCATGAACTCCCACTCAGATAGACATCCCTCTAGTTATCTAAGTGATACATGATCCGAATCAACTAAGCCGTGTCCGATCATCACGTGAGACGGACTAGTCATCATCGGTGAACATCTTCATGTTGATCGTATCTTCTATACGACTCATGTTCGACCTTTCGGTCCTCCGTGTTCCGAGGCCATGTCTGTACATGCTAGGCTCGTCCAGTCAACCTAAGTGTTTCACATGTGTTCCGAGGCCATGTCTGTACATGCTAGGCTCGTCAACACCCGTTGTATTCGAACGTTAGAATCTATCACACCCGATCATCACGTGGTGCTTCGAAACAACGAACCTTCGCAACGGTGCATAGTTAGGGAGAACACTTTTCTTGAAATTTTAGTGAGGGATCATCTTATTTAAGCTACCGTCGTTTCTAAGCAAATAAGATGTAAAACATGATAAACATCACATGCAATCAAATAGTGACATGATACGGCCATCATCACTTTGCTCCTTTTGATCTCCATCTTCGGGGCTCCATGATCATCATCGTCACCGGCATGAAACCATGATCTCCATCATCGTGTCTTCATGAAGTTGTCTCGCCAACTATTACTTCTACTACTACAGGTAACAGTTAGCAATAAAGTAAAGTAATTACATGACATTTATGTTGACACGCAGGTCATAAATAAATTAAGACAACTCCTATGGCTCCTGCTGGTTGTCATACTCATCGACATGCAAGTCGTGATTCCTATTACATTTACAAGAACTTGATCAATCTCATACATCACATATCATTCATCACATTCTTTTGGCCACATCACATCACATAGCATACCCTGCAAAAACAAGTTAGACGTCCTCTAATTGTTGTTGCATGTTTTACGTGGCTGCTATGGGTTTCTAGCAAGAACGTTTCTTACCTACGCAAAAGCCACAACGTGATGTGCCAATTACTATTTACCCTTCATAAGGACCCTTTTCATCGAATCCGATCCGACTAAAGTGGGAGAGACAGACACCCGCTAGCCACCTTATGCAACTAGTGCATGTCAGTCGGTGGAACCTGTCTCACGTAAGTGTACGTGTAAGGTCGGTCCGGGCCGCTTCATCCCACGATGCCGCCGAATCAAGATAAGACTAGTAACGACAAGTAAATTGACAATATCGACGCCCACAACAAACTTGTGTTCTACTCGTGCATAGAAACTATGCATAGACCTAGCTCATGATGCCACTGTTGGGGATCGTAGCACAAATTCAAAATTTTCTACGCATCACCAAGATCAATCTATGGAGTAATCTAGCAACGAGGGGAAGGGGAGTGCATCTACATACCCTTGTAGATCGCAAAGCGGAAGCGTTGCAAGAACGCGGATGAAGGAGTCGTACTCGTAGCGATTCAGATCGCGGTTGGTTCCGATCTAAGCGCCGAACCACGGCGCCTCCGCGTTCAACACACATGCAGCCCGGTGACATCTCCCACGCCTTGATCCAGCAAGGGAAGAAGGAGAGGTTGAGGAAGACTCCGTCCAACAGCAGCACGACGGCGTGGTGGTGGTGGAGGAGCGCAAAACTCCAGCAGGGCTTCGCCAAGCACTACGAGAGACGAGGAGGGAGAGAGGTAGGGCTGCGCCAAGAGAGAGATCAAATCGTATGTTGGGCAGCCCCCAAACCTCAAGTATATATAGGGGGAGGGGAGGGGGCTGCCCCCCCTCTAGGGTTCCCATCCTGTCGTGGATTTGTCACGGCAGATGTCCTAGCAAAAGGACTTAGTCGTGGAGCCATCGCAACGGGTTAACTTGAAGGGGTTAGAGCGGACGCAAGGACACAGAGTTTATACTAGTTCGGCCCCTTCGATGAAGGTAAAAGCCTACGTCTAGTTGTGATGGGATTGATGTGTTTCGAGGGCTAGGGAGCGATAAGCTTCGCCTAAACCTCGAGTTGTTGTTCTCTGTCCCTAAACCGTCATCGGGTCGTCCCCTTATATACACGGGTGACGCCCGTCGGTCTACAAAGTCCCAACCTCCGGTTCATAAATGTGCCCGGGTTGGTCTCTCTATTCCTAACTTACAATGCAAGTTACCTCAGGCCGGTTTACGGCCATAAACCTTTAAACCGATTACAGGCCTTGGGTCCTTCTATTTCTCCTTGGGCTTTAACATCTTGGGTCCATTGACGGAGCTAACCCGGGCCCTGTAGGCCGGTTTACCCCAAATAGCAATATCCCCAACACATCCCAAGGGGTGCGGCAGCCCCAGATCCCATCTAGGGTGGCGGCCACAAGGGGGAGAGGGGGAGGCGCACCTGGGGTGGGCCTTAGGGCCCATCTGCCCTAGGGTTTGCCCCCTCCCCTCTTGGAGGCGCCTTGGGCCTTGGTGGGAGGCGCCCCAGCCCACCTAGGGGCTGGTCCCTTCCCACTATTGGCCCATGTAGGCCTCCGGGGCTGGTGGCCCCTCCCGGTGGACCCCCGGACCCTTCCTGTGGTCCCAGTACATTACCGGTGATGCCCAGAACACTTCCGGTGGCCAAATCCTCACTTCCTATATATCAATCTTTACCTCTGGACCATTCGGAACTCCTCATGACGTCCGAGATCTCATTAGGGACTCCGAACAACATTCAGTAACCGCGTACATACCTTCCCTATAACCCTAGCGTCATCGAACCTTAAGTGTGTAGACCCTACGGGTTCGGGAACCATGTAGACATGACCGAGACAACTCTTCGGCCAATAACCAACAGCGGGATCTGGATACCCATGTTGGCTCCTACATGTTCCACGATGATCTCATCGGATGAACCACGATGTCAAGGATTCAATCAATCCCGTATACAATTCCCTTTGTCAATCGGTATAGTCCTTGCCCGAGATTCGATCGTCGGTATCCCAATACCTTGTTCAATCTTGTCCCGTGATCAACTCCTTGATCACATTGTGCACATTATGATGATGTCCTACCGAGTGGGCCCAGAGATACCTCTCCGTCACACGGAGTGACAAATCTCAGTCTCGATTTGTGCCAACCCAACAGACACTTTCGGAGATGCCCGTAGTGCACCTTTATAGCCACCCAGTTACGTTGTGACGTTTGGTACACACAAAGCATTCCTACGGCATCCGGGAGTTGCACAATCTCATGGTCTAAGGAAATGATACTTGACATTAGAAAAGCTTTAGCATACGAACTACACGATCTTGTGCTAGGCTTAGGATTGGGTCTTGTCCATCACATCATTCTCCTAATGATGTGATCCCGTTATTAATGACATCCAATGTCCGTGGTCAGGAAACCGTAACCATCTATTGATCAACGAGCTAGTCAACTAGAGGCTTACTAGGGACATGGTGTTGTCTATGTATCCACACATGTATTCTGAGTTTCCCATCAATACAATTCTAGCATGGATAATAAACGATTATCATGAACAAGGAAATATAATAATAACTAATTTATTATTGCCTCTAGGGCATATTTCCAACACATTTAACCACCCCTCAAAGTGCGATGAAGAATCACTCCAAAATTCCTATCTAGCGGAGAACATGAGAATAAATTGTTTGTAGGGTACGAAACCACCTCAAAGATATTTTTTCCGTTCGATCTATTCAAGAGTTCGTACTAAAATAACACAAAGCTGTTCTTTCCGTTCGATCTATCCTAGAGTTCGTACTAAAATAACACCACAACAAATTCATATTCATAATACTCAATCCAACACAAAGAACTTCAAAGAGTGCACTAAGATTTCTACCGGAGGAAGAAAGACAAGAATGTGCATCAACCCCTATGCATAGATTACCCCAATGTCACCTCGGGAATCTGCGAGTTGAGTGCCAAAACATATATCTAGTGAATCAATACGATACCCCGTTGTCACCATGAGTATTCAATTGCAAGACATATATCAAATGTTCTCAAATCCATAAAAATATTCAATCCGATAACAACGAAATCTCAAAGGGAAAAACTTAATTCTTCACAACAAGATAGAGAGGGGAAAACACCATATGATCTGACTATATGAACAAAGCCCGCGATACATCAAGACCATGACATGTCAAGAACACGAGAGAGAGAGAGATTAAACACATAGCTACGGGTACAAACCCTTAGCCCCAAGGGTGGACTACTCCCTCCTCATTGTGGTGGCCGCCGGGATGATGAAGATGGCCATCGAAGATGATTCCTCCCTCCGGCAGGGTGCCGGAACGGGGTCTAGATTGGTTTTCGGTGGCTATAGAGCCTTGCGGTGGCAGAACTTCTGATCTAGGTTAACCCCGAGGGTTTCGGAATATTTGGGAATTTATAAGGTAAAGAGGGGGTGCGGGAGGCCACCGAGGTGGGCACAACCCACCTGGGCGCGCCTGGGCCCCTAGGCGCGCCCTAGTGGGTTGTGCCCCCTGGGGCACCCCCAGGTGCTGCTCTGGCCCATCGGGAGTCTTCTGGTCCATAAAAAATCCCCAAAAAGTTTCACGGTGTTTGGACTCCGTTTGATATTGATTTCCTGCGATGTAAAATCACATCGTATCCAATTCCAGCCGCACAGAGAAAATTCTTCATTTTACTGTAGGTGTGTGGCAGCTCAGACACAACTGGGTAACAACTGTGGAAAGCATTCATCATCGCATTTTGTGGTGGTGGAACACGATCACCTATGGGGCCATCAGTTCCTTGTGGTTCGGCAAGGGGGAATTGCACGTTGCACAAAGAGCAGAAGCCGTGGAACTGCACGACAATGGTGATGTTGGTGGTTTTTACCCGGGTTCGGGCCACTGAGAAGCGTAAAACCCTACTCCTGCTTTGGTGCATTGATGGGAGGACCGTGGTGGGCACACAACGCTCAAGCCCGGCAAGGTTGCCTCGGGGAGAGAAGTGTTGGGGAGCGTAGTAATTTCAAAAAAAATCCTACGCACACGCAAGATCATGGTGATGATTAGCAACGAGAGGGGAGAGTATAGACCATAAGCGGAAGCGTTATGACAACGCGGTTGATGTAGTCGTACGTCTTCACGATCGACTGATCCTAGTACCAAATGTACGACACCTACGCGATCTGCACAGGTTTAGCTCGGTGACATCCCACAAACTCACGATCCAGTAGAGCTTCGAGGGAGAGTTCCGTTAGCACGACGGCGTGATGACGGTGTAGATGAAGCTACCGACACAGGGCTTGGCCTAAGCACCGCTACGATATGACCGAGGTGGATTATGGTGGAGGGGGGCACCACACACGGCTAAAAATCAATGATCAACGTGTCTGTCTATGGGGTGCCCCCTCCCCCGTATATAAAGGAGTGGAGGAGGGGGAGGAGGCCGGCCTCCTAGGCGCGCCCCATGGGGAGTCCTACTCCCTTCGAGAGTAGGACTCCCCCCTTCCAAGAGTAGGAGTAGGAGGGAAGGAAGGAGGAGAGAGGGGGAAGAAAAAGGGGGGCGCCACCCCCCTTCCTTGTCCAATTCGGACTAGAGGGGGAGGGGGCGCGTGGCCTGCCCTGGCCACCCCTTCCTCTCTCCACCAAGGCCCATGAGGCCCATTACACTCCCCGAGGGGTTCCGGTAACCCCCCAGTACTCCGGTATTCGTCTGAACTTATCCGAAACCTTTCTGAAGTCCAAACATAGTCATCCAATATATCGATCTTTATGTCTCAACCATTTCGAGACTCCTCGTCATGTCCGTCATCATATCCGGGACTCTGAACTACCTTCGGTACAGCAAAACACATAAACTCATATTACCGATCATCACCGAACGTTAAGCGTGCGGACCCTACGGGTTCGATAACTATGTAGACATGACCGAGACACGTCTTCGGTCAATAACCAATAGAGGAACCTGGATGCTCATATTGGTTCCTACATATTCTATGAAGATCTTTATCGGTCAAACCGCATAACAACATACGTTGTTCCCTTTGTCATCGGTATGTTACTTGCCCGAGATTCGATCGTCGGTATCTCAATACCTAGTTCAATCTTGTTACCGACAAGTCTCTTTACTCATTTCGTAATACATCATCGTGCAACTAACTAATTAGTTGCATTGCTTGCAAGGCTTATAGTGATGTGCATTACCTAAAGGGCCCAGAGATACCTCTCCGACAATCGGAGTGACAAATCCTAATCTTGATCTATGACAAGTCAACAAGTACCATCGGAGACACCTGTAGAGCACCTTTATAATCACCCAGTTACACTGTGACGTTTTGTAGCACACGGTATTCCTCCGGTATTCGGGAGTTGCATAATCTCATATCATAGGAACATGTATAAGTCATGAAGAAAGCAATAGCAATATACTAAACGATCAAATGCTAAGCTAACGGAATGGGTCAAGTCAATCACATCATTCTCTAATGATGTGATCCCGTTAATCAAATGACAACTCATGTCTATGGCTAGGAAACTTAACCATCTTTGATTCAACGAGCTAGTCAAGTAGAGGCATACTAGTGACACTCTGTTTGTCTATGTATCCACACATGTACCAAGTTTGCGATTAATACAACTCTAGCATGAATAATAAACATTTATCATGATATAAGGAAATATAAATAACAAATTTATTATTGCCTCTAGGGCATATTTCCTTCAGTCTCCCACTTGCACTAGAGTCAATAATCTAGTTCACATTGCCATGTGATTTAACACGAATAGTTCACATCACCATGTGATTAACACCCATAGTTCACATCGCCATGTGAGCAACACTCAAAGGGTTTACTAGAGTCAGTAATCTAGTTCACATCGCCATGTGATTAACACTCAAAGAGTACTAAGGTGTGGTTCATGTTTTGCTTGTGAGAGAAGTTTAGTCAACGGGTCTGTCAAATTCAGATCTGTATGTATTTTGCAAATTTCTATGTCTACAATGCTCTGCACGGAGCTACTTTAGCTAATTGCTCCCACTTTCAATATGTATCTGGATTGTGACTTAGAGTCATCCAGATCGGTGTCAAAGCTTGCATCGACGTAACTCTTTACGACGAACTCCTTATCACCTCCATAAGTGAGAAATATTTCCTTAGTCCTCTAAGGATAATTTTTGACCGCTATCCAGTGATCTACTCCTAGATCAAAATTGTACTCCTTGCCAAACTCAGGGCAGGATATACAATAGGTCTGGTACACAGCATGGCATACTTTATAGAACCTACGGCTGAGGCATAGGGAATGACTTTCATTCTCTTTCTATTTTCTGCCGTGGTCGGGCTTTGAGTCCTGCTCAACTTCACACCTTGCAACACTGGCAAGAACTCTTTCTTTAACTGTTCCATTTCGAACTACTTCGAAAACTTGTCAAGGTATGTACTCATTGAAAAACTTATCAAGCATTTTGATCTATCTCTATAGATCTCGATGCTCAATATGTAAGCAGCTTTATTGAGGTCTTTCTTTGAAAAACTCATTTCGAACTGTAGTGCTTTCTAGAAAATTCTACATAATTTCCGATCAACAATATGTCTTTCATGTATACTTAGCAGAAAACTGTAGTGCTCCCACTCACTTTCTTGTAAATACAGGCTTAACCGCAAGTCTGTATAAATCTATATGCTTTGATCAACTCATCAAAGCATATATTCCAACTCCGAGATACTTTGCACCAGTCCATGGATGGATCGCATGAGCTTGCACATTTTTTAGCACCTGTAGGATCGACAAAACCTTCTGGTTGCATCATATACAACTCTTCTTTAAGAAATCCATTAAGGAATGTAGTTTTGACATCCATTTGCCAGAGTTCATAAAATGTGGCAATTTGCTAACATGATTCGAACAGACTTAATCATCGCTACAAGTGAGAAAATCTTATCGTAGTCAACACCTTGAACTTTGTCAAAAATCTTTTTCGACAAGTCTAGATTTTTAGATAGTAACACTACTGTCAGCGTCCGTCTTCCTCTTGAAGATCCATTTATTTTCTATGGCTTGCCGATCATCGGGCAAGTCAACCGAAGTCCACACTTTGTTCTCATACATGGATCCCATCTCAGATTTCGTGGCCTCAAGCCATTTCGCGGAATCTGGGCTCATCATCGCTTCCTTATAGTTCGTAGGTTCGTCATGGTCAAGTAACATGAACTCCAGAATAGGATTACCATACCACTCTGGTGCAGAACGTACTCTGGTTGACCTACGAGGTTCGGTAGTAACTTGATCTGAAGTTTCATGATCACTATCATTAGCTTCCTCACTAATTGGTGTGGGAATCACTGGAACTGATTTCTCTTATGAACTACTTTCTAATTCGGGAGAAGGTACAATTACCTCATCAAGTTCTACTTTCCTCCCACTCACTTCTTTCGAGAGAAACTCCTTCTCTAGAAAGTATCCATTCTTAGCAACAAAAATCTTGCCTTCGGATCTGTGATAGAAGGTGTACCCAACATTTTCGTTTCGGTATCCTATGAAGACGCACTTCTCTGATTTGGGTTTGAGCTTATGAGGTTGAAACTTTTTCACATAAGCATTGCAACATCAAACTTTTAGAAATGACAGCTTAGGTTTCTTGCCAATAGTTCATACAGTGTTGTCTCAACGGATTTAGACGGTGCCCTATTTAACGTGAATGTAGTTGTCTCTAATGCATAACCCCAAAACGATAGTGGTAAATCGGTAAGAGACATCATAGATTTTACTATATCCCATAAAGTACGGTTATGACGTTCGGACACACCATTCTGCTCTGGTGTTCCAGGTGGCATGAGCTTGTGAAACTATTCCACATTGTTTTAATTGAAGGCCAAACTCGTAACTCAAATATTTGCCTCTGCGATCAAATCGTAGAAACTTTATTTTCTTGTTACGATGATTCTCTACTTCACTATGAAAATCTTTGAACTTTTCAAATGTTTCAGACTTATGTCTCATCAAGTAGATATACCCATATCTGCTCAAATCATTTGTGAAGGTCAGAAAATAACGATACCCGCTGTGAGCCTCAACACCCATCGGACCTCATACATCAGTATGTATTATTATTTCCAATAAGTCAGTTGCTTGCTCCATTGTTTCGGAGAATGGAGTCTTAGTCATCTTGCCCATGAGGCACGGTCCGCAAGCATCAAGTGATTCATAATCAAGTGATTCCAAAAGCCCATCAGCATGGAGTTTCTTCATGCGCTTTACGCCAATATGACCTAAATGGCAGTGCCACAAATAAGTTGCACTGTCATTATTAACTTTGCATCTTTTGGTTTCAATATTATGAATATGTGTATCACTACGATCGAGATTCAATAAACCATTTATATTGAGTGTATGACCATAGAAGGTTTTATTCATGTAAATAGAACAACAATTATTCTCAAACTTAAATGAATAACCATATCGCAATAAACATGATAAAATCATATTCATGCTCAAAGCAAACACCAAATAACATTTATTTAGGTCCAACACCAATCCCGAAGGTATAGGGAGTGTGCGATGGTGATCTTATCAACCTTGGAATCACTTCCAACACACATCTTCACTTCGCCCTCAACTAGTTTCTGTTCATTTTGCAACTCCCGTTTCGAGTTAGTACTCTTTAGTAACTGAACCAGTATCAAATATCGAGGGGTTGCTATGAACACTAGTAAAGTACACATCAGTAATATGTATATCAAATATACCTTTGTTCACTTTGCCATCCTTCTTATCCGCCAAGTATCTAGCGCAGTTCCACTTCCAGTGACCATTTCCTTTGCAGTAGAAGCACTCAGTTTCAGGCTTGGGTCTAGCTTTGGGCTTCTTCATGGGAGTGGCAACTTGCTTACCATTCTTCTTGAAGTTCTGTTTCTTTCCCTTGCCCTTTTACTTGAAACTAGTGGTCTTGTTAACCGTCAACACTTGATCTTTTTCTTGATTTCTACCTTCGCCGATTTTAGCATCGCGAAGAGCTCGGGAAATCGTTTTCATCATCCCTTGCATATTATAGTTCACCAAGAAGTTCCAGTAACTCGGTGACAGTGACTGGAACTCTGTCAATCACTATATTATCTGGAAGATTAACTCCCACTTGATTCAAGTGATTGTAGTACTCAGACATTCTGAACACATGCTTACTGGTTGAGCTATTCTCCTCCATCTTGTAGGAAAAGTACTGTCAGAGTCTTATACCTCTTGACACGGGTATGTGTATGAAATACCAATTTCAACTCTTGGAATATCTTATATGCTCCATGGCGTTCAAAACATTTTTGAAGTCCCGGTTCTAAGCCGTAAAGCATGGTGCACTAAACTATCAAATAGTCATCATATCGAGATTGACAAACATTCATAACATCTGCATCTGCTCCTGCAATAGGTCTGTCACCTCAGATCACGGATCCAATCCGCATCATTGCTACTAACATCTTTCAACTTAGTTTTCTCTAGGAACATATCAAAAATAAAACAGGGGAGCTAAACACGAGCTATTGATCTACAACATAGATATGCTAATACTACCAGGACTAAGTTCATGATAAATTAAAGTTCAATTAATCAAATTACTAAAGAACTCCCACTGAGATAGACATCCCTCTAATCATCTAAGTGATCACGTGATCCATATCAACTAAACCATGTCCGATCATCACGTGAGATGGAGTAGTTTTCAATGGTGAATATGTTGATCATATCTACTATATGATTCACGCTCGACCTTTTGGTCTCAGTGTTCCGAGGCCATATCTACATATGCTAGGCTCGTCAAGTTTAACCCGAGTATTCCGCCTATGCAAAACTGGCTTGCACCCGTTGTATGTGAACGTAGAGCTTATCACACCCGATCATCACGTGGTGTCTCGGCACGACGAACTTTCACAACGGTGCATACTCAGGGAGAACACTTGTACCTTGAAATTTAGTGAGAGATCATCTTATAGTGCTACCGCCGTACAAGCAAAATAAGATGCATAAAAGATAAGCATCACATGCAATCAATATAAGTGATATGATATGGCCATCATCATCTTGTGCCTTTGATCTCCATCTCCAAAGCACCGTCATGATCACCATCGTCACCGGCGCGCCACCTTGATCTCCATCGTAGCATCGTTGTCGCCACGCCAACTATTGCTTCTACAACTATCGCTACCGCTTAGTTATAAAGTAAAGCAATTACATAGCGATTGCATTTCATACAATAAAGCGACAACCATATGGCTCCTGCCAGTTGCCGATAACTCTATTAAAAACATGATCATCTCATACAATAAAATTTAGCATCATGTCTTGACCATATCACATCACAGCATGCCCTGTAAAACAAGTTAGACATCCTCTACTTTGTTGTTGCAAGTTTTACGTGGCTGCTACGGGCTGAGCAAGAACCATTCTTACCTACGCATCAAAACCACAATGATATTTCGTCAAGTATGTGATGTTTTAACCTTCACAAGGACCGGGCATAGCCACACTCAATTCAACTAAAGTTGGATAAACTGACACCCGCCAGCCACCTGTGTGCGAAGCACGTCGGTAGAACCATCTCGCATAAGCGTACGCGTAATGTCGGTCCGGGCCGCTTCATCCAACAATACCACTGAATCAAAGTATGACATGCTGGTAAGTAGTATGACTTGTATCGCCCATAACTCACTTGTGTTCTACTCGTGCATATAACATCTACGCATAAACCTGGGTCTGATACCACTATTGGGGAACGTAGTAATTTCAAAAAATTGCCTACGCACACGCAAGATCATGGTGATGCATAGCAACGAGAGGGGAGAGTGTCGTCCATGTACCCTCGTAGACCGTGAGCGGAAGCATTATGACAACGCGGTTGATGTAGTCATATGTCTTCACGATCGACCGATCCTAGTACCGAACGTACGGCACCTCCGTGATCTGCACACGTTCAGCTCGCTGACGTCCCATGAACTCACGATCCAGTAGAGCTTCGAGGGAGAGTTCTGTCAGCACGACAGCATGATGATGGTGTTGATGAAACTACCGACGCAGGGCTTTACCTAAGCACCGCTACGATATGAATGAGGTGGATTATGGTGGAGGGGGGCACCGCACATGGCTAAAAGATCAATGATCAACTTCTGTGTCTATGGGGTTCCCCCCTGATACGTCTGTTTTGCATCATGCTTTTATATCGATATTTATTGCATTATGGGCTGTTATTACATGTTATGTCACAATACTTATGCCTATTCTCTCTTATTTTACAAGGTTTACATAAGGAGGGAGAAGTTCTGAAACAGAGTTATTTTTGGAAATAATAAAAAATATCCAGCGGAAGAAGTTCTCCAGAGGGGGCCCACCTGTCCACGAGGGTGGGGGGTGCGCCCTACCCCACAGGGCGCGTCCCCCTACTTCGTGGGCTCCCTGTTGGCTCTCCGATGCCCATCTTCTGCTATATGAGGTCTTTCGTCGAGGAAAAAGCTAGAAGCAACCTTTCGGGAGGAAACTCCGCCGCCACGAGGCGGAACCTTGGCGGAACCAATCTAGGGCTGCGGCAAAGCTGCTCTGCTGAGGACACTTCCCTCCGGGAGGGGGAAATCATCGCTATCGTCATCACCAATGCTCCTCTCATCGGGAGAGGGCAATCTCCATCAACATCTTCACCAGCACCATCTCCTCTCAAAACCCTAGTTCATCTCTTGTATCCAATTCTTGTCTCCAAGTCCGGGATTGGTACTAGTGGGTTGCTAGAGTGACAGAAGCTTAAACCCTAGTTTATGCGTTGCTTCGTAAGGGGCTGATTTGGATCCATATGTTTCATGCTATGGTTAGGTTTACCTTAATACTTTTGTTGTAGTTGCGGATGCTTGCAATAGAGGTTAATCATAAGTGGGATGCTTGTTCAAGTAAGAACAGCACCCAAGCACCGGTCCACCCACATATCAAATTATCAAAGTACCGAACGCGAATCATATGAACGTGATGAAAACTAGCTTGACGATATTCCCATATGTCCTCGAGAGCGCTTTTCCTTATATAAGAGTTTGACCAGGCTTGTCCTTTGCTAGAAAAAGGATTGGGCCACCTTGCTGCACTATATTTACTTTTGTTACTTGTTGCTCGTTACAAATTATCTTATCACAAAACTATCTGTTACCACTTATTTCAGTACTTGCAGAGAATACCTTGCTGAAAACCACTTATCATTTCCTTCTGCTCCTCGTTGGGTTCGACACTCTTACTTATCGAAAGGACTACGATAGATCCCCTATACTTGTGAGTCATCGAGACTCTTTTCTGGCGCCGTTGCCGGGGATCGAAGCGCCTTTGGTAGATGGAATTTGGTAAGGAAAAATTTATATAGTGTGCTGAAATTTACTGTCACTTGTTACTATGGAAAGTAATCCTCTGAGGGGCTTGTTCGGGGTATCTTCACCCCGACCAGTAGAGCAAAGAATTAACTGAAAATGAAATTATTCCCTTTGAAGTTCCTTCGCGTATGTTAGAAAAACTGCTTGATAACCCTTTTACAGGAGATGGAACAAAGCATCCGGATGAACATCTACTATATGTGGATGAAGTTTGTGGATTATTTAAGCTTGATGGTATACCTGATGATGTTGTTAAGAAGAAGGTCTTCCCTTTATCTTTGAAGGAAGATGCATCGACATGGTATAGGCTATGTGATGATACGGGATCATGGAACTATAAACGAATGAAGTTGGAATTTCATCAAAAATATTATCCTATGCATCTTGTTCATCGTGATCGCAATTATATATATAATTTTTGGCCTCGCGAAGGAGAAAGCGTCGCTCAAGCTTGGGGGAGTCTTAAATCAATGTTATATTCATGCCCCAATCATGAGCTCTCAAGAGAAATAGTTGTTCAAAAATTTTATGCTCGGCTTTCTGAAAACAATCGCATCATGCTCGATACTTCTTGTGCCGGCTCTTTTATGATGAAGAATATTGAATTCAAATGGAATATATTGGATAGAATTAAACGCAACTCTGAAGATTGGGATCTCGACGAAGGTAAGGAGTCAGGTATGACACCTAAGTTTGATTGTGTTAAGTCTTTTATGGATACCGATGTTTTCCGTAAATTTAGCACTAAATATGGACTTGACTCTGAGATAGTAGCTTCTTTCTGTGAATCGTTTGCTACTTATGTTGATCTCCCTAAGGAGAAGTGGTTTAAATATCATCCTTCCATAGAAGTAAAAGTAGATGCACCTACTAAAGTTGAAGAAAAGACTGTCACTTATAATGATCCTATTGTTCCTACTTCTTATGTTGAGAAACCACCTTTCCCTGTTAGAATAAAGGATCATGCTAAAGCTTCAACTTTGGTTCGTAAAAGTAATATTAGAACTTATACACCTCCTGAGCAAGTTAAAGTTGAACCTAATATTTCTATTGTTAAAGATCCCTTGGCAGATAATATTGATGGGCATGTTATTCATTTCTGCAGTGAAACTGCTAGAATTGCCAAACCCTATGCTAAAGATAAACATAGACCCGTGGTAGGCGTGCCTGTTATTTCTATTAAAATAGGAGATCATTGTTATCATGGCTTATGTGATATGGGTGCTAGTGCTAGTGTTATACCGCATACTCTATACGAAGAAATTAAGCATGAAATTGCACCTGCTGAGTTAGAAGGTATTGATGTTACAATTAAACATGCCAATAGAGATACTATATCAGCAATGGGAATTGTTAGAGATGTTGAAGTCTTGTGTGGGAAAACTAAATATCCTGCTGATTTTCTTGTTCTTGGTTCCCCACAAGATAGCTTTTGTCCCATTATTTTTGGTAGACCCTTCTTGAACACCGTTAATGCTGGAGATAGAACTGCACATAAGGTATTGCAATCCGGTTTTTATTGGCCTACTCTCTTCAAGGATGCCCGTAAGTTTGTCATGTCTTGTGATGAGTGTCAAAGAATTGGTAATATTAGTAGACGTCAAGAAATGCCTATGAATTATTCACTTGTTATTGAACCATTTGATGTTTGGGGCTTTGATTATATGGGACCTTTTCCTGCCTCTAATGGATATACACATATTTTAGTTGCTGTTGATTACGTTACTAAGTGTGTAGAAGCTATTCCAACTAGTAGTGCTGATCATAACACTTCTATTAAAATGCTTAAGGAAGTTATTTTTCCGAGGATTTGAGTCCCTAGATATTTAATGATTGATGGTGGTTCATATTTTATTCATGGTGCTTTCCTTAAAATGCTTGCTAAGTATGATGTTAATCATAGAATTGCATCTCCTTATCACCCACAGTCTAGTGGTCAAGTAGAATTGAGTAATAGAGAGCTCAAATTAATTTTGCAAAAGACTGTCAATAGGTCTAGAAAGAATTGGTCCAAGAAACTTGATGATGCATTATGGGCCTATAGAACTGCATATAAAAATCCTATCGGTATGTCTCTGTATAAAATGGTTCATGGAAAAGCATGTCACTTACCTCTCGAACTAGAACATAAAGCATATTGGGCTATTAAAGAGCTCAACTATGATTTCAAATTTGCCGGTGAGAAGAGGTTATTTGATATTAGCTCACTTGATGAATGGAGAACCCAAGCTTATGAAAATGCCAAGTTGTTTAAAGAAAAATTTAAAGATGGCATGACAAAAGGATACAAAAGCGCGAGTTTAACGTAGGTGATTATGTATTGCTATACAACTCTCGTTTAAGATTTTTTGCAGGAAAGCTTCTCTCTAAATGGGAAGGCCCTTACGTTATCGAGGAGGTCTATCGTTCCGGTGCCATAAAAATCAACAACTTCGAAGGCACAAATCCGAAGGTGGTGAACGGTCAAAGAATTAAACATTATATCTCAGGCAATCCTATAAATGTTGAAACCAATGTTATTGAAACCGTAACCCCGGAGGAATACATAAGGGACACTTTCCAGAACGTTTCAGACTCTGAAAAGGAATAGGTATGTGGTACGGTAAGTAAACCGACTCCAAAACAGTTTTTAAGGCAATATTTCTCTGTTTTGGAATATTTAGAAAAATAGAAAAATAAGTAGCAGTCCGGGAAGGACACGAGGGCCCCACGGGGGTGGAGGGCGCGCCCTACCCCCCTGGGCGCCCCCTACCTCGTGGGCACCTCGTGTGCCTTCTGGACTCCGTTTTCTTGCACGATACGTATTTTGGTCGGTAAAAATTCATTATATATTCTCCCGAAGGTTTTGACTCCTGTATCACGTGATTATCCTCTGTTCTTGTTTTGAGCTGTTTTTCTGACAGATCTAGATTATCATGGCGTCCCCAAGTGCTTCCAAGGACAAGGTCATCAACCCTTACCTTGCGGAGGTGCTGCGACACCCTCAAACCATTGAGTTGCGTGATGGGTTGCTGCATATCCGCGATGAAGAGGGACCGGAAGCATGGAGACGAGGCTCGAAGCAGTGGAGCAACAAGTTTTCAAGTATCAGGGGATGGTGGAACGTGGACTCAACTCCAACCACATGATGATCGCGGAGTTCACTAGCAACCACAAGTTGGAAGCCAACGACATCGGGGAGGCCATCTTCAAGATTCATGAGAAGATCAAGCACCTTCAATCCCAAATCTATGACCTGCAAAACCAGAACTGTGAGTATGAATATAGATTCAAAAGGATGAGTTTGGCTGCAGATTTGAGGATCCCGGAGACTCGATCATCCTTCTATGATGGTGAGCCTATGCCTTGGAAGATGGACGACAAGCCCGCATCATCAACAACACCACCACCATGTTCATCAACAAAGGAGACATAATCACATGGGTATGGGCACTCCCCTTGGCAACTGCCAAGCTTGGAGGAGGTGCCCCGGTATCGTATCACCATCACACTCATATCTTTACTGTTTTTCTTAGTTCGATCCTATTAGTAGTATCTTGATCTAGTAGAATAAAGTTTATGGCATGATCTAGTTTTGAGTTTTGCTTTATGATCTCTCTATGTAATCGAGTCCGTGAGCTATATAATAAAGATTAGTGTTGAGTTAAGGGCTTGATTATTTTGCTATGATCTTGAGTGAATAAAAGAAAAGAATAAAAGGAATAAAAATAATAAAGAGTTCATATTGATCTTATTGAGAGTAATGACTTCACATAGAAAGAGTGTGATGATTAAAAGTTGTTGGGAGTTGGCAGACATAGCTTTGGTCACCGTTGCAATTAATAGGAAGTAATAAGGAAAGATAGGTTTCACATATAAATATACTATTATTGACATCTTTTATGATTGGGAGCACTCATTAAAATATGACATGCTAAAGAGTTGATGTTGGACAAGGAAGACAACGTAATGGGTTATGTTTTCTTATATCTGAGATAAAGTATGTTGTCATGGATCATCCAACATGTTGAGCTTGCCTTTCCCCCTCATGCTAGCCAAATTCTCAGCACCAAGTAGAGATACTACTTGTGCTTCCAAAACCCTTAAACCAGTTTTGCCATGAGAGTCCACCATATCTACCTATGGATTGAGTAAGATCGTTAAGTAAGTTGTCATCAGTGCAAAGCAATAAAAAATGCTCTCTAAATATGTATAATTGATTGGTGTGGAGGAAATAAGCTTTATACGATCTTGTGATGTGGAAGAAATAAAAGCGACAGACTGCATAATAAAGTTTCATATCACAAGGGGCAATATAAAGTGACGTTCTTTCGCATTAAGATTTTGTGCATCCAACCATAAAAGTGCAGGGCAACCTCTGCTTCCCTCTGCGAAGGGCCTATCTTTTATTATTATCTTCTACCTTATGCAAGAGTCATGGTGATTTTCACCTTTTCCTTTTTTACATTTTATCCTTTGGCAAGCACAATATGTTGGAAAGATCCTGATAGATATATCTAATTGGATGTAGGCGAGCATGAGTTATTATTGTTGACATTACCCTTGAGGTAAAAGGTTGGGAGGCGAAACTATAAGCCCCTATCTTTCTCTGTGTCCGATTAAAACTCCATAACCACAAGTATCGCGTGAGTGTTAGCAATTATGAAAGACTACATGATAGTTGAGTATGTGGACTTGATGTTAAGCTCTAACATAGACTCTTTCTGATGTTATGATAAATTGCAATTACTTCAATGACTGAGATTATAGTTTGCTGGTTCTCAATAAAGTTTATGATTCGTACTCTGCCTTGTGAATGGATTATTACTTGAGCATAAGAAATCATATGACAATATCTATATATGTTGCTGTTATGAGAATAATCATGATGCATTCATGTCCGTATTTTTTTTCGACACCTCTACCTCTAAACATGGGGACATATTTATCGTTATCGGCTTTCGCTTGAGGACAAACGAGGTCTAAGCTTGGGGGAGTTGATACGTCCATTTTGCATCATGCTTTTATATCGATATTTATTGCATTAATGGTAGAGCGCTCGCTCCCTCCATACAAGCTATCTGTCCTGGGCAGGGGTGTCACCTCTGTCACAAGCTGTTGGAGTTCGAAGACCCGTTGGTTGAGTCTTCAGGGCTTCTGGCGCCCACCTGTGGCGCCGTACTCAGGGCCTTTTGTGATCCCAGTGATGTACTCTCTGGTGAAGTCGGGGGTGATGCTGAAGATAGTGATGCCCTCCTGCCCACCAAGGTGGGGGGTGGTGTCTTCAATGCACCTTGGGGGGTGCCATCACCATCAGCAGCCTCTCCGAGGGACGTGACGGGCTAGTGGCCCGGCATCTTCTGTCACATCCCTAGCTAGGCCATGCATTAGAGTGTGCATCATGTTTAAATTCTACTAATTCTAAAATGGGAAATGCCAGAACCCCCAACACACATTCCCCCCCCCCCTGGAAATAACTAGGGTTTACTAAAATTATTTTCAATGAACCTGAAATGCCCTTCTGAAATGTTCACCCCCTTTGTTTTGGGTTTAAACCTTTGACAAAAGTGGTGCACAATTTTCTAGGTCATCCTAAGGTTTCTGATTTAATTCATAAATATTTGAATTTGGGCATTTAAAATTTATAAAAAATATTTTAAATGTTCAAATATTCCCAAACCAAAATGTTTCATGTTGGAAATATTCCAACTAGGGGCCAGGTGCAGTTTGGTGATTTTTGGAGTGGTCTAGGTATTTTAAATAACTCCACAAAGTTGCAGAAGAAATAAAAAAAAGAAAAACAAAAATACAAACTACCTTACCTGGCGGCCCACCTGGCCGGCCCAGCCCACCAGCCGCGCCAGCGAGCTGCTTCGCCTCGCCAGCCAGGCAGGCAGGTGCTCGACGCCGGAGCAGGAGCTCGCCACGCAGCGCCCTGCCCCCCTGCTTCACCTCCCTCGCCGCCCGGCCACCTGGATGAGCTCCACGTCGTGCCCCGACCCCCCTGGACACGCCTTTCGCCCCCTGCCTCTCTCCCTCGCACTTCCACGCCATGGCCGCCGCCACCGCAGCTGCACCGTCGCCGTAGTCGCGCTCTCCGTCGTCCTTGCGCCGCTCCGACCTGTCCAGAAGCTCCGCCGCCCTCCTCTTCTTCGAGCTAGCCGAGCCCCGAGCGCTCGCTCTCTCTACAACGCTTCCCCGAGCTCTTCTTCAACCTTCGGCCGCCGGAGATCCCCTTCGACCTCACCGCCGCACCAGCTCGTCTCCGACTGCGACGTTCGCTTCCCCGAGACCGCTGTGAGCTCAGCTACCTCCCCATCCCCTCCGTTCTGCGTCTCGTGCACCACAGCGACTGCACGATGCTCACCCGCACGCACCGCCGCGGAGCTCGTCGCCGACGTGTCTCCGGCTAACCAATAACCACCCCACCCTGTCCAATGGCCTCACCGCAACCCCAGGAGGCCAACGCACTACCGCACGCACCTCGCCGTGCCCCGCAGCCCCGGTTTCACCTTCACCCGAGCCCCGGCGCCGCCAAACTCGTCGCCGGCGCCAACTCCGGCCACCCCGACCCCAACCAACTCCACCAAGAGTTGCGGGTCAGCTCCCGCATCACGTAGACGTGCTCCGCCGTCGATTTGGTCGCCGGAGCACGAATCTACACTTCCTCCGCCGCGTCTGGACGTCGCCGGCGGCTCAACGCCGGCGGAGTTGACCCGTTGACCCCCTGGGTCTATGACATGTGGGCCCCGCCCGCTAACTAATCCAGGATTAGAAATAATCTATTCTGTTTAAGCTAATGACCCTGACACGCGGGACCCACGCGTCAGGTTTGACCTGGACCGGGTCTGTTGACCTGCTGAGGTCAGCATGACCTCATGCCGACGCAATAACTAATTACTGGATTTATTTTTATACAGGAAAATCCAGAAAATAGTTCAAACTTCAAAAATTCATAGAAAATTATCTATAACTCCAAATGCAAAGTTTTATATATGAAAAATTATCAGAAAAATCCAACCTATCCATTGGTACTGGTTTCATGCATGTTAAAACAAGTTAAACCCACTGTTTAGGCATTATAAGATATTGCACTAATATGATCTTATAAATGCACTACCATTTGAATCTTTGGTTCAAATGGGGTCATTTCCTTCTGGTTTAACTTGCACAAGACCAGGACACATTCATATTGCCATGTCATTGCATGCATCATATTGTTGCATATCGTCATGTATTGATTGTGTTGCAATGTGTCATTCGTGGTAGGTTCTGCCTCCGAGGATATCTCCGAGTATCCAGTTGAAGGGCAGTATCCCACCACCACTCCATCAGGCAAGCAACCCATTGATCATTCCGATACAAACCCATGTTCTCGCTTCTGCTCTTGTTTACTGCATTAAGACAACGCGTTTCAAACTGCTGTGTGTTGCGGTAGTTGAACCCACTTCCTTTGCATGACCTGTCATTGCCACAGTAACTAGATGAAACCCACTAGCATGTGTAGGAGTTGATTGAGCCAATACATGTGTGTGTGTGTGTTCCTACCATGCTATGCTTGCTATGCTTATAGTTGTGTCAGGTCTGGCTCATCAGGATGATGAACTGGAGTGAAAGGTTGTGTCGGTGACAAGAGTGAAGTGTTGAATACGATTTGGTAAAGGAATCGATGAGAGGCCATGTAGGAGTACATGGTGGGTTGTTTCATTGAGGCCGTCCTTAAGAACTGAGATCTGTGTTTGTGATCCATGATACAGTTACTACCACACATTGGGCCCTGAAATATGACCCCGCTCGACTTCTTATCCACCCTTGTCCTCTGTCCAGGAGTTGCAAGTAGTTTCTGGTGTTTGTAGTATGCTGGGGGCCGCACGCGGTGCTGACCATCGGGGTGGGCTGTGTTGCGGTAGGCACGTGGCCGGGTCAACCGGGCGCCCGTTTGGTGTCTCGGAACCCTGTTCACATCGTTCGGGGCCGTTAGTGGAAACCTCGGCCGGACTCCCTGCGGATGGAACCCGAATAGGCGATAAACCTGGACTAGAGACTTGAGTGTTTAGGTAGGTTGTGGTCTACACCCACGTCGGCTTTCGCTTGAAGTCTGCCGAGCACATGTCGTGTGCAGACGCTAAGTGGTGGAAACATGTGTGAAGAAGTACACCCCTGCAGGGTTATAAATAATCTATTCGAATAGCCGTGTCTGCGGTAATGGACTTCTGGTTCGCTCATATCAGTTCATAGAAAAGGAAATGGATACTACTAAAAATCTCAAGATAAGTGTGAGTACCGCGGATGGCCCTCTCGTGGGATGGCGAGAGAGGATCCACGGTGGAGTATTGTGATGGTGATAGTGGACTCATGTGCGACAAATGTTTTACAAATGGTGTCTATCGTAGGATAGCTTAGCCAAGAGTCAAAGCTGGCTTGCTGCAATAACCCCACTACCTTCTTGAGAATGTGCATGTATAATAGGTTCCTGTTGTAAGACTTGCTGAGTACCTCCGTACTCATGTTGCTTTAATCATGTTTTTCAGACGACTGCACCAACCCCTCTGATGGGTTCTATGTAGACCTCGACGTTGACGAGTGACTTATCACCCAGGTGGTGATCCAAGACTTGTGAAGGGTCGTTGTAGATAGACAGGCTTCGTCAAGCCTTCTTTCTTTCTAGTGTCTGTACTCAGACTACTTTGCTTCCGCATGTGCTTGTATGTTTGTATGACTTGAGTGTTGGGTCATGTGACCCCTATCTGTATGTATGATATGTATGGCTCCTCGGAGCCTTCTAAATAAAGTACTTGAGTCGTAGAGTACTGTTGTGTTGCCATGTTGTATTTACTCATATCGGGCATATTGTGTGTATGATTGAAATGCTTGGTATGAGTGGGATCCGACTATCTAGTTGTTTATCCTTGGCAGCCTTTCATATGGGGAAATGTAAGTCTTGTGCTTCTGAGCGATAGTAGTCCGCTACAGCCTGGTTCACCGGAGTCCTGCTAGCCCAGCACTACTGCTTGGACACTTGACTGGCCGGCATGTGTTTCACGTCGTTCCTATGTCTGTCCCTTCGGGGAAATGTCACGCGCTGATATTCGGAGTCCTGCCTAGCCTGCTACAGCCCGGGATACCGGAGTCCTGTTAGCCCAGTGCTACAGCCCGAATAGATACGTTGATGACCGACATGTTCGATGTGATTCATGTATGCCTGTCCTCATAGGCTAGCGCCGCTTTGGGTTCACGACTAGTCATGTCGGCCCGGGTTCTCTGTCATATGGATGCTAGCGACACTATCATATACGTGAGCCAAAAGGCGCAAACGGTCCCGGGCCAGGTAAGGTGGCACCCGTGGGAGTACCGTGCGTGAGGCCGCAAAGTGATATGATGTGTTACACGCTGGATCGATGTGGCCTAGGATCGGGGTCCTGACAGCGTTGGCATCAGAGCCGGACTGCCTGTAGGTTCGCTAAGCCAAACTGGTCGATGTCGAGTCTAGAAATGCTTTAGTTATATGTAGGGGAATTGATTGTGGGAGGGAACGTAAGGCTCTTTTACTTCTTTACCTTATGCCCTCTATACTGAGTCATTCTCTTCTCATTCTACGTGGGTTAAGGACTAGGCTCTCTTCTCTCTATCAGGTTCACGTGTTACTAAATCCGTAGTAACTTATAGGATTGTTGGATACAACCCAGTTCAGTTCTACTAAAGTTTAGTATGTTGCCATTTGAACCAGAACCTTGATATATTGTTGTTGAGTGGTTTCGCAAACTGTTGTGGATGTCTCAATTCCTTTTCTGAGCATTTACAGCCGTTATGCTGTCCAATTTCATCCAGAAATTCTAATGCCTTTGCACTAATTTGTGCTTTCAGATGGCTACCCGTCCCCAAAACCAAGTGGTTCGTCTGAACCGTTGCATCGGTGTATGTGGTCATACCGCCATGTTGGTTCGAGTGATGGTTGAGGCAGGATACCGATGGTACCCTGAATACACCGTCGAAGAGCAGTTTAGAGATTTCAACCAGAGCCAATATTTGTGCACGGTTAGGATATATCCATCTTATCCCGGAGCCACGGAACCACTCCACCGTTCTTATGGACTCGGGATCACTATTGGGATGTCCGTTCAAGATGCAGCCTACTCGATGATGACCATTATGCGAGCTAGAACTGCTTTGTTGAGCAACACTGAATTTCGCTACATGCCAGCATCCCTCCCTGGGGCGCATGGTTACCTTCAGGGCATGTACAGTGATGCATCCCATGAGGACTCACTCCTTTGCACCACTACTGAGATGTTGGAAGATAAGGACCGTGAAAACCGGGCCTTGCGTATGGAGCTCTTTAATGCTCGTGCTGATCATTGGGCCACCTTGACGAGGTTTGCACCTGCTGTGCAAGCCGGATACATGGACACGAGAGACTTGTACCCTGTGCGGGCTAGTCTGCCAGACTTCATGGAATGGCGTGAGGTGGGAGGCATCACCCCTCCTCGTGGGCCTCTTCTGCCGCCATCTGTTGGACCGAGGCCGCACCCAAGTCCCTATGGTCCACAAGCACCGCAGGACCGTCTGTTTCCAGATGACCATGTTCCGCTTCCAGGTCTGGGTGGTGACTTCTATGAGGACTTCTACGGAACCGCCTGAGCTAGTAGTAGTCTCGCTAGTATTGTAACAGTTGTATGTCCACCGTCCTGCGTGACCCGTGGAATATGACTTAGTGTGTATCAATTCCGGAGGTGTAGAAAAATAATGTATAGGAGCTTGGAATGCCTCCGATGAGATGTAACGTCTGTCGTCTTAGTTGTACTTCAGCTTGAGCTTGTACTAAACTATGTATGACGTGTATGACCGTTGGTATATATATGGCAGTTTCTATATTACCATGTCATACGGATGATCATCTCTGCATTCCTTGTTACCATTACATTCCGCACTTCCTTGGCCAGATTTTGCCATCCTGGTTTAAATCGTTGTTTTGTTTTCCCAGGATGGTCAACACCCGCAGCAATCCTGCTGCTTCGGAGAAGGGAGAAGCTAGTGCACCTAGAGAGGAAAGTCTGCCTCAACCACCTTCTCTGGCCGAAGTGATGCTGGAGGCAGAGCGCAACAGGCGCGACACCAACTGCTTGCTAGAGCGGATTGAGCAGAACACTGCACGCCAGCAGAGGATCAATTCGGTGTCCATCAATGACTTTGTCAAGCTGTACCCGCCAAAGTTCAATCATTCCATTGAACCTCTCGATGCGGATGACTGGCTCCGCAGCATCGCCCACAAGCTACGTTCTGCCAACGTGGCTGAAGATGATAAAGTCACCTTTGCTGCCTATCACCTCGAAGGCCCTGCCAGCCTTTGGTGGGAGAATTATGAAGCTATGCGCCCGGTCGGCCAACTCACTACTTGGGCTGATTTCAGTGCCGCTTTCCGTGAGCATCATATCCCGGAAGGCCTCATGGATCGCAAGAGGGAGGAGTTCTGTAACTTCACCCAGGGGAAGCTGACCGTGGATGCATACAGTCGCGAGTTTGGGAAGCTTGCACGCTATGCTCCCGAAGAGGTATCCACCGATGCCAAAAAGCAGGCAAGGTTCCGCAAGGGACTTAGCCCTGAACTCCGCCGTGACCTTCGTCTGCATGAATGCACTTCTTTTCCGAAGCTAGTCAATAAGGCCATCAGTGCCGAGACAGGGCAGAATGACTTCGAAGTTTCACGCAAGCACTTCCGTGACTATGGATCTTCATCCGGCTCTGGATCTCAGAAGCGCCGGGTCTGGATTCCGAATTCTGCTATGCCACCCAGGTATACCCCGAGGCCATCCTTTGTGGCGCCTCGTCCCAACCAGCAGTTTGTGCCGCCCAAGACTTTTGGTGGTTCCCCTGCCAATGCTGCTCCACGCCCCACTTCGATAACTTGCTTCAAGTGTGGTGAGCCGGGCCACTACATCCGTGAGTGTCCCCAGAACAACCCCAGCCAGTTCGGAAAGTCTGTTGGCCGTGGTAAGTCAACAGCGAAGGTGCTTGTCGCCAAGCCAGCAATCACTGCTCGTGGCCATGTCAACTACGTTTCAGCTGAAGAAACTCAAGAGGACCCCAACGTCGTTCTCGGTACGCTCCTTGTTAATTGCCATCCGGCAACTGTTCTCTTTGATACTGGAGCATCTCATTCATTTATTTCTGAGAGCTATGCTCGATTGCACAATACTACCTTTAGTGACATGCCCACCTCCATGGAAATTCAAACTCCCGGTTCTAGATGGCAAACCTCTAGGATCAGCCATGGAAATGAAATTCTTGTTGACAGATTGGTTTTCCTTGCGTCACTAATAGCTCTCAAGTCTTCAGACATAAACATCATCTTGGGTATGGACTGGATGTCAGCTCACTACGCCAAGATTGATTGCTCAACTAGAACTGTTCAACTTACCCATCCATCGGGCAAGACAGTCAATGTTTTGACCCGAGTATCGGAGCGTCAGCTCTACTCTCTAAATGCCAATCCCCTTCCAGACCTCGAAGATATTCCGGTAGTTCGTGACTTCCCGGATGTCTTTCCAGAGGAACTGCCAGGTGTTCCACCTGACAGAGATGTCGAGTTCGTAATAGACCTTGTTCCAGGAACCGTCCCAATCTCTAGGAGACCTTATAAGATGGCACCCCTAGAACTAGCTGAGCTTAAGAAACAACTCGATGAGTCCTTGCAAAAGGGTTTCATCCGTCCTAGTTCATCTCCATGGGCTTGCCCCGTCCTCTTCGTCAAGAAGAAGGATGGAACGGATCGGATGGTTGTAGATTACCGACCTGTCAATTTGGTCACTATCAAGAACAAGTATCCGCTCCCCAGGATCAACGACCTGTATGACCAGCTCGCTGGATCCTCAGTCTTTTCCAAGATGGATTTAAGGTTGGGCTACCATCACATCAAAATCAAGAACGGGGACATTCCCAAAACGGCTTTCGTTACTCGTTACGGCCAATACGAGTACACCGTCATGTCCTTCGGTTTAACCAATGCTCCAGCCACCTTCTCTCGGTTAATGAACTCGATCTTCATGGAGTACTTGGATAAATTCGTCGTGGTATACCTCGATGATATACTCATCTACTCCAAGAATGAGGAAGAACATGCCGAACATCTAAGGCTAGTATTGATGAAACTTCGAGAGCATCGCCTTTATGCCAAATTCTCCAAGTGCGAATTTTGGTTGCCAGAAGTGACCTATCTGGGCCATGTAATCTCTGGCAAGGGCATTGCTGTCAACCCCGAGCGAGTTCAAGCTGTCCTTGACTGGACTCCACCTGAAACGGTCAAGCAAGTTCGGAGTTTTCTTGGTTTAGCGAGCTATTGTCGCCGCTTCGTCGAGAATTTCTCCAAAGTTGCTAAGCCTCTAACTGAACTCCTCAAGATAGATAAAAAGTTCGAGTGGACCCCACAGTGCGAGTTCAGCTTTCAGGAACTGAAAAGACGCCTGACGACTGTTCCCGTACTGGTACCACCAGATTTCTCTAAGGACTTTGTTATCTATTGCGACGCCTCGCGACAAGGACTAGGTTGCATACTCATGCAAGATCGTCATGTGATTGCCTACGCATCTCGACAGTTGCGTCCACATGAGGATAATTATCCTACTCATGACCTAGAGCTTGCAGCGGTAGTCCATGCACTCAAAACCTGGCGACATTACCTCTTGGGTAACCGTTGCGAAATTTACACTGATCACCAAAGTTTGAAATATATCTTCACCCAACCGGATTTGAATCTCAGGCAAAGACGTTGGGTCGAGTTGATCTCGGATTACGACTTAGGAATAACTTACACCCCAGGCAAAGCCAATGTCATGGCTGATGCACTAAGTCGTAAATCTTATTGTAACAACCTGATGTTACAACAAGGTCAACCACTTCTCCACGAGGAATTCCATAAGCTTAACCTTCACATTGTTCCTCGAGGATTCCTTTCCACCCTGGTGGCGAAACCTAACCTTACGGATCAAATCATAGCTGCCCAGAAGCGCGATAAGGGCATATCTCGGATTAAGGAAGACATCGCTAGCGGAGTTGCTAAATGTTTTTCCATGGATGAACGAGGTGTTGTCTTCTTCGAGAACCGCTTGGTGGTCCCCAAGAAACAACATTTGCGACAATTGATCCTTAAGGAAGCTCATGAATCCCCTCTCACCATTCATCCCGGTAGCACTAAAATGTATCAAGACCTACGCCAGAGGTTTTGGTGGACTAGGATGAAGAGAGAAATCGCTCAGTACATTGCAACTTGCGATGTCTGTCGTCGTGTTAAAGCAGAGCATCAACGGCCTGCTGGCACCCTTCAACCATTGGAGATTCCTGAATGGAAATGGGATAAAATCGGTATGGATTTCATTACCGGGTTTCCCAGAACCAAAAGAGGGAATAATGCTATATTCGTTGTTGTCGATCGTCTCTCCAAAGTAGCCCACTTCTTACCTGTTCGCGAGAGTATAACCGCTAGCCAGCTAGCTGATCTGTACATCTCTCGAATAGTGTCTCTTCATGGTGTTCCATTAGAAATTAATTCAGACCGTGGAAGTCTTTTCACCTCTCGATTTTGGGAAAGTTTCCAAAATGCTATGGGGACTCGTCTCTCCTTTAGCACCGCCTTCCATCTGCAATCAAGTGGTCAAGTAGAACGAGTCAATCAAATTCTGGAGGATATGCTCCGAGCTTCTGTCATCTCTTTCGGTATGAATTGGGAGAAGTGCCTTCCATTCGCCGAGTTTGCCTATAACAACAGTTATCAAGCTAGTTTGGGTAAAGCTCCTTTCGAAGTTCTTTATGGACGAAAATGTCGAACGCCTCTTAACTGGTCAGAAACCGGCGAGAGACAACTCTTTGGCCCGGACATGATCCAGGATGCAGAAGAGCAGGTTCGCATTATTCGTGAGAAGTTGAAAACCGCCCAGTCCCGACAAAAGAGTCAGTATGACCGCAAGCATAAGCCCATGGCTTATGAAGTCGGCGAGATGGCTTACCTCCGGGTTACCCCTTTAAAGGGAACCCATCGATTCGGTATCGAAGGCAAATTGGCTCCTCGTTACATTGGACCTTTTCGCATTCTTGCCAAACGAGGAGAAGTTGCCTACCAATTGGAACTACCTCCGCATCTCTCCAGAGTTCATGATGTCTTCCATGTTTCTCAACTCAGGCGTTGCTTCGCGGATCCTATCCGTGGAGTGGACCACGAAACGCTTGATCTCCAAGATAACCTCACCTATCGGGAATACCCCGTTCGTATCCTTGATCAAGCCGAGCGTACCACTCGACGCCACAATATCAAGTTTCTCAAGGTTCAATGGTCACACCATTCCGAGCAA
Organism: Aegilops umbellulata; assembly: GCA_032464435.1. Classification (NCBI taxonomy): domain Eukaryota; kingdom Viridiplantae; phylum Streptophyta; class Magnoliopsida; order Poales; family Poaceae; genus Aegilops; species Aegilops umbellulata. The sequence continues at coordinate 147,749,947 of CP136058.1, read as the reverse complement.
GAGGCTACATGGGAAAGGGAGGATCGTCTTCGACTTGAGTATCCCGCCTTCTTTCCGGAGGAACCTAAATCTCGGGACGAGATTCCTTTGAGTGGGGGTGAGTTGTCACATCCCTAGCTAGGCCATGCATTAGAGTGTGCATCATGTTTAAATTCTATTAATTCTAAAATGGGAAATGCCAGAACCCCCAACACACATTTCCCCCCCCCTGGAAATAACTAGGGTTTACTAAAATTATTTTCAATGAACCTGAAATGCCCTTCTGAAATGTTCACCCCCTTTGTTTTGGGTTTAAACCTTTGACAAAAGTGGTGCACAATTTTCTAGGTCATCCTAAGGTTTCTGATTTAATTCATAAATATTTGAATTTGGGCATTTAAAATTTATAAAAAATATTTTAAATGTTCAAATATTCCCAAACCAAAATGTTTCATGTTGGAAATATTCCAACTAGGGGCCAGGTGCAGTTTGGTGATTTTTGGAGTGGTCTAGGTATTTTAAATAACTCCACAAAGTTGCAGAAGAAATAAAAAAAAGAAAAACAAAAATACAAACTACCTTACCTGGCGGCCCACCTGGCCGGCCCAGCCCACCAGCCGCGCCAGCGAGCTGCTTCGCCTCGCCAGCCAGGCAGGCAGGTGCTCGACGCCGGAGCAGGAGCTCGCCACGCAGCGCCCTGCCCCCCTGCTTCACCTCCCTCGCCGCCCGGCCACCTGGATGAGCTCCACGTCGTGCCCCGACCCCCCTGGACACGCCTTTCGCCCCCTGCCTCTCTCCCTCGCACTTCCACGCCATGGCCGCCGCCACCGCAGCTGCACCGTCGCCGTAGTCGCGCTCTCCGTCGTCCTTGCGCCGCTCCGACCTGTCCAGAAGCTCCGCCGCCCTCCTCTTCTTCGAGCTAGCCGAGCCCCGAGCGCTCGCTCGCTCTACAACGCTTCCCCGAGCTCTTCTTCAACCTTCGGCCGCCGGAGATCCCCTTCGACCTCACCGCCGCACCAGCTCGTCTCCGACTGCGACGTTCGCTTCCCCGAGACCGCTGTGAGCTCAGCTACCTCCCCATCCCCTCCATTCTGCGTCTCGTGCACCACAGCGACTGCACGATGCTCACCCGCACGCACCGCCGCGGAGCTCGTCGCCGACGTGTCTCCGGCTAACCAATAACCACCCCACCCTGTCCAATGGCCTCACCGCAACCCCAGGAGGCCAACGCACTACCGCACGCACCTCGCCGTGCCCCGCAGCCCCGGTTTCACCTTCACCCGAGCCCCGGCGCCGCCAAACTCGTCGCCGGCGCCAACTCCGGCCACCCCGACCCCAACCAACTCCACCAAGAGTTGCGGGTCAGCTCCCGCATCACGTAGACGTGCTCCGCCGTCGATTTGGTCGCCGGAGCACGAATCTACACTTCCTCCGCCGCGTCTGGACGTCGCCGGCGGCTCAACGCCGGCGGAGTTGACCCGTTGACCCCCTGGGTCTATGACATGTGGGCCCCGCCCGCTAACTAATCCAGGATTAGAAATAATCTATTCTGTTTAAGCTAATGACCCTGACACGCGGGACCCACGCGTCAGGTTTGACCTGGACCGGGTCTGTTGACCTGCTGAGGTCAGCATGACCTCATGCCGACGCAATAACTAATTACTGGATTTATTTTTATACAGGAAAATCCAGAAAATAGTTCAAACTTCAAAAATTCATAGAAAATTATCTATAACTCCAAATGCAAAGTTTTATATATGAAAAATTATCAGAAAAATCCAACCTATCCATTGGTACTGGTTTCATGCATGTTAAAACAAGTTAAACCCACTGTTTAGGCATTATAAGATATTGCACTAATATGATCTTATAAATGCACTACCATTTGAATCTTTGGTTCAAATGGGGTCATTTCCTTCTGGTTTAACTTGCACAAGACCAGGACACATTCATATTGCCATGTCATTGCATGCATCATATTGTTGCATATCGTCATGTATTGATTGTGTTGCAATGTGTCATTCGTGGTAGGTTCTGCCTCCGAGGATATCTCCGAGTATCCAGTTGAAGGGCAGTATCCCACCACCACTCCATCAGGCAAGCAACCCATTGATCATTCCGATACAAACCCATGTTCTCGCTTCTGCTCTTGTTTACTGCATTAAGACAACGCGTTTCAAACTGCTGTGTGTTGCGGTAGTTGAACCCACTTCCTTTGCATGACCTGTCATTGCCACAGTAACTAGATGAAACCCACTAGCATGTGTAGGAGTTGATTGAGCCAATACATGTGTGTGTGTGTTCCTACCATGCTATGCTTGCTATGCTTACAGTTGTGTCAGGTCTGGCTCATCGGGATGATGAACTGGAGTGAAAGGTTGTGTCGGTGACAAGAGTGAAGTGTTGAATACGATTTGGTAAAGGAATCGATGAGAGGCCATGTAGGAGTACATGGTGGGTTGTTTCATTGAGGCCGTCCTTAAGAACTGAGATCTGTGTTTGTGATCCATGATACAGTTACTACCACACATTGGGCCCTGAAATATGACCCCGCTCGACTTCTTATCCACCCTTGTCCTCTGTCCAGGAGTTGCAAGTAGTTTCTGGTGTTTGTAGTATGCTGGGGGCCGCACGCGGTGCTGACCATCGGGGTGGGCTGTGTTGCGGTAGGCACGTGGCCGGGTCAACCGGGCGCCCGTTTGGTGTCTCGGAACCCTGTTCACATCGTTCGGGGCCGTTAGTGGAAACCTCGGCCGGACTCCCTGCGGATGGAACCCGAATAGGCGATAAACCTGGACTAGAGACTTGAGTGTTTAGGTAGGTTGTGGTCTACACCCACGTCGGCTTTCGCTTGAAGTCTGCCGAGCACATGTCGTGTGCAGACGCTAAGTGGTGGAAACATGTGTGAAGAAGTACACCCCTGCAGGGTTATAAATAATCTATTCGAATAGCCGTGTCTGCGGTAATGGACTTCTGGTTCGCTCATATCAGTTCATAGAAAAGGAAATGGATACTACTAAAAATCTCAAGATAAGTGTGAGTACCGCGGATGGCCCTCTCGTGGGATGGCGAGAGAGGATCCACGGTGGAGTATTGTGATGGTGATAGTGGACTCGTGTGCGACAAATGTTTTACAAATGGTGTCTATCGTAGGATAGCTTAGCCAAGAGTCAAAGTTGGCTTGCTGCAATAACCCCACTACCTTCTTGAGAATGTGCATGTATAATAGGTTCCTGTTGTAAGACTTGCTGAGTACCTCCGTACTCATGTTGCTTTAATCATGTTTTTCAGACGACTGCACCAACCCCTCTGATGGGTTCTATGTAGACCTCGACGTTGACGAGTGACTTATCACCCAGGTGGTGATCCAAGACTTGTGAAGGGTCGTTGTAGATAGACAGGCTTCGTCAAGCCTTCTTTCTTTCTAGTGTCTGTACTCAGACTACTTTGCTTCCGCATGTGCTTGTATGTTTGTATGACTTGAGTGTTGGGTCATGTGACCCCTATCTGTATGTATGATATGTATGGCTCCTCGGAGCCTTCTAAATAAAGTACTTGAGTCGTAGAGTACTGTTGTGTTGCCATGTTGTATTTACTCATATCGGGCATATTGTGTGTATGATTGAAATGCTTGGTATGAGTGGGATCCGACTATCTAGTTGTTTATCCTTGGCAGCCTTTCATATGGGGAAATGTAAGTCTTGTGCTTCTGAGCGATAGTAGTCCGCTACAGCCCGATTCACCGGAGTCCTGCTAGCCCAGCACTACTGCTTGGACACTTGACTGGCCGGCATGTGTTTCACGTCGTTCCTATGTCTGTCCCTTCGGGGAAATGTCACGCGCTGATATTCGGAGTCCTGCCTAGCCTGCTACAGCCCGGGATACCGGAGTCCTGTTAGCCCAGTGCTACAGCCCGAATAGATACGTTGATGACCGACATGTTCGATGTGATTCATGTATGCCTGTCCTCATAGGCTAGCGCCGCTTTGGGTTCACGACTAGTCATGTCGGCCCGGGTTCTCTGTCATATGGATGCTAGAGACACTATCATATACGTGAGCCAAAAGGCGCAAACGGTCCCGGGCCAGGTAAGGTGGCACCCGTGGGAGTACCGTGCGTGAGGCCGCAAAGTGATATGATGTGTTACACGCTGGATCGATGTGGCCTAGGATCGGGGTCCTGACATCTTCCCGGAGCGATAGTGACGAGGAGGAAACCGGTGAAGATGAGAAGGCGGGTGGTAGGCCATGAGGTCAGAGGACGATGGCACCGAAGTCTTCGTCTCGTACTGCCTGCTTGCTTCTCCGTCCTTCGACTCTTCTCCCGCCCCGGCACCATATTCACCAGCCTCTTCCAAATGGTTGTTGGGGGAGGCTCTCTTGGTGCCTTCTGTCATGTGCACCCTTCCTAGGTGCTCCTTTTGCCCCTTTCACACTCGAGACGAGGCATCTACCCTTTTTATATTTCAAAGGATGTAGGTGCTCGCCAAATTTTAGTCTTAAATATGTAATCTCTTTTATCCATGTTTGTGCTCTGTAAGGTTTGTATTTTCTTATCCGCATATTAATGAAAAAGACAAGCCTTGCAAGGTACTTGTGCATGTATCTTATCTATGCAGAGGGGAACGCCTCTATACCTTTAAGTAAACAAGATTTCCTAGCAAGCCATCTTGCCGGTGCCTTCAGTTGTCGCCGCTGGGCTTGGCCTGCCGGGCTTAAAACTATAGAAGGGGACCGACTCCTTCGATCCTTCTCTTTCAAATGCCACTACAACCATTTTGCTCGAAACAACATTCAGATCAAAGGATGGAGCACAAATGTTTTGAAGGTGACAAGGTTTTTCTATGCACAAGTTTTCTTCTTATAGAGACATGTATGGATGAAAAGAAACTTATCTGCTCGGTTTGTCTGGGATTGATATGTAAGCTTGTTTTCCGTATCTTCTTCCCAGGATCAAGTCCGCGACAAGAGCCCTGTAGTTAGTGCAGGGGAAAACATAGCAGCATATGACCTCATCTAAATGATCATGGCAAGTTTATGCTAAGCTAACCATGCATGCATGTTTTTAGGGCGCCAGCGCTTCATTTTATTATCTGTGCTCAGGGTCTGCGCCTGGCTTTGTGAAAGTGATAGTTATCGACTAGAGGGGGGGTGAATAGCCGATTTTTATGGAAATCTTCTAAACACAAGGTCTTTGAAGGTAGACAATAAAATTGAACCTATATGATATGTAGAGGAAGATAAACTACTCTAGACAGAATATAGTCAAGTAAGCAATATAATGAAGGCACGAAGACTAATAGCAGCTAGGTAGAATAGATTGGAATGGAAGACAGTATGAAGCCAAACAGGTGATAGTCTTCACACAGTGAAGTCAAATAGATCAGGCAAACAAGCAATGACTTCATGAAGACAAACTAAAATGTAAAGGAGGGGGATAGAACTAGTAGCTTGGTGAAGACAAGGATTTGGTAGAGCAGTTCCAGTTGCTGTGACAATTATACGTCTGGTTAGGGAGGCTGAGATTAAACTCAGAATACCAAGTCTTCACCTTATTCCCCTTGATCTAAGGACACCTAGTCCTCGCCCAATCACTCTGGTAAGTCTTCAGGGTAGACTTAAAAACCTTCACGGACTCCATTCACCGACGATCCACAACGACTCTTGGATCCTTAGAACGTGACGCCTAACCGGCTGGAGTATACACAGTCCTCAAGTGTAATAAGTCTTCAAGTCACGCGGACAGAAAGACTTCAGTGATGCCTAACACTCTTTGGCTCTGGGTGTTTTGGTCTTTGTCCTCGCAAGGATCTCTCTCAAAGGCTTTGGAGGTGGGTTGCTGATGTCTACTACGCAACTTTATTCTTGTAGACACGTGTTGAGCCTCCAAGCGCAGAGTTTTGTAGGACAGTAGCAATTTTCCCTCAAGTGGATGACCTAAGGTTTATCAATCCATGAGAGGTGTAGGATGAAGATGGTCTCTCTCAAACGACCCTGCAACCAAATACAAGAAATATCTTGTGTCCTCAACACACCCAATACAATGGAAAATTGTATAGGTGCACTAGTTCGGCGAAGAGATGGCGATAAAAGTGTAATATTGATGGTAGAAATATATTTTTATAATCTAAATAAATAAAAACAGCAAGATAGGAAATAGTAAATGGGCACAAAAACGGTATTGCAATGCTTGAAAACAAGGCCTAGGGTCCGTACTTTCACTAGTGCAATCTCTCACAATGCTAAGATAGTTGGATCATATGATTATTCCTCAAAGTGCAATAAAGAATCACTCCCGAGTTCCTATTAGCGGAGAAAAAAAGATATAAATTGTTTGTAGGGTATGAAACCAGCTCAAAGCTATTCTTTCCATTCGATCTATTCAAGAGTTCGTACTAAAATAACACCAAAGCATATTCATATTCATAATACTCAATCCACAAAAAGAACTACAAAGAGACCCCAAAGTTTCTATCAGAGAAAAGGTAATAAAAACCATGCACCAACCCCTATGCATAGATTACCCCAACGTCACCTCGGGAATCCACAAGTTGAGTGCCATAACATATATAAAGTGAATCAATACGATACCCCATTGTCACCTCAAGTATTCATACCGCAAGACATACATCATGTGTCCTCATATCTGAATGTTCAATCCGATGAGACAAAACTTCAAAGGGTAAAGATTCAATTCATCACAACAAGAGTATAGAGGGGAGAAACATCATATGATCCATCTATATTAACAAAGCCCATGATATAGATCATGAGAGAGAGAGAGAGAGAGATTAAAGACATAGCTACTGGTACAAACCCTCAGCCCCGAGGGTGAACTACTCCCTCCTCATCGTGGTGGCCGCCGAGATGATGAAGATGGCCCCCGGTGATGATTCCCCCCGCCGGCAGGGTGCCGGAACGGGTCTAGATTATTTTTTGGAGGCTATAGAGGCCTGCGGCGGCGGAACTTCTGATCTAGGTTAACCCCGAAGGGTTTTGGAATATTTGTGATTTTATAGCGTAAAGAGGGGGCGCGAGAGGCCACCGAGGTGGGTGTCGGTGTCAAAACCGGCGGATCTCGGGTAGGGGGTCCCGAACTGTGCGTCAAGGCCGGATGGTAACAGGAGACAAGGGACACGATGTTTTTACCCAGGTTCGGGCCCTCTCGATGGAGGTAATACCCTACTCCTGCTTGATTAATATTGATGATATGGGTAGTACAAGAGTAGATCTACCACAAGATCAAGGAGGCTAAACCCTAGAAGCTAGCCTATGGTATGATTGTGTATGAAGATGGTTTGTCCTACGGACTACAACCCTCCGGTTTATATAGACACCGGATAGGGTTAGGGTTACACAGAGTCTGTTACAATGGTAGGAGACCTTGAATATCCGCATCGCCTAGCTTGCCTTCCACGCCAAGGAAAGTCCCATCTGGACACGGGACGAAGTCTTCAATCTTGTATCTTCATAGTCCAGGAGTCCGGCGAAGGTATAGTCCAGCTACCCGAACACCCCCTAACCAAGGACTCCCTCAGTAGCCCCTGAACCAGGCTTCAATGACGACGAGTCCGGCGCGCAGATTGTCTTCGGCATTGCAAGGCGGGTTCCTCCTCCAAGTCCTCCATAGAAGATTGTAAACACCAAAAATAGTGTCCGGCTCTGCAAAATAAGTTTCCACATATTGCCATAGAGAGAATAATATTAACACAAATCAAATCTGCTGACGTACTCCACAGTGCGTCATCACACTGCGGCCAAGTCCTTTTATGAATCGTCTTTACTTTTTCACCCTTAGCACGTTTTGCGAGGCGGTTTCCTTGGCATGTCTTGTCAAAGCAGAGATCGTGTGCCCCTTTTAACGGGATTCTCATCAATACGGACGTGGGTAACCCAACCGCGCCATTTACCACGACGCTTGAGAGGCAAGCGAGTTTTATTAGGTAGGTGGGGACGCATAACCGCATCCGCCCATATAAGGGGATAAGGATCCACCTTTTTACCTATGCCTTCTTCCTCCTTTGCCAATCCATCTCTTGCACACTCAAGCTCCAGCGCCCAAGCCCGCTCTTCCCACCTCAACCTTCTCCAGCAATGTCCGGAGTGGGAGGCAAGTGGATGGTCTCCTCCGTCACGGAGGTTCAAGTAAAAAAGCTAAGGAAGGCCGGATACCTGTCCAAGGACATCCCGCACCGGCTTCCTGAGAAGGGGCAGCTTCTCCCCACCCCAAGGCCCCATGAGAGGGTAGTTTTCCTTCCCTACTTCCTCCGCGGACTGGGTTTTCCACTTCACCCATTCGTCCGGGGACTCATGTTCTACTACGGCCTAGATTTCCATGATTTGGCCCCGAACTTCATCCTCAACATCTCGGTGTTTATCGCCGTGTGTGAGGCCTTCCTCCGCGTCCGCCCCCATTTCGGCCTTTGGCTCAAGACCTTCAACGTCAAGCCCAAGGTGGTGCGCGGCAGCCAAGCGGAGTGCGGAGGCGCCATGGCTGGCAAGATAGCCAACGTCCTCTGGTTCGAGGGCTCCTTTGTGGAGACCCTAAAGGGGTGGCCAGCCGGGTGGTTTTACATCACCGAGCCACGCGATCCGGGATGGGTCGCAGCCCCCGAGTTTAGATCCAGACCCCCCACGCGGCTTATGTCCTGGAAAGAGACGGGCCTGTCATGGGGCAACGAGGAAGAGGTGACCGAACTGAAGACCTGCATCCAGTCCCTGGTAAACAAGCCAATCCGGCTTGTCAATATAGTCCAGGTCATGCTCGTTCGTCTGATCCTCCCGTGCCAACAACGGGATTTCAATTTGTGGGAGTTCGACCCGGCGCAACACTGAACCCTCACCAGGCTCTTCGACACGTCGTATGAAGACGTCTGGAAGGTGCTAATCAAAGGCGCCGAGGCCCCCGCATCCGCTTCCGAGGACCGTGGATACAGCACGCAGCGTCACGCTAGCGAGGTAAGCTATGTATGCCTTTGACAGGATTATTAAGCTCTTTTTCATAGATTAACTCTATGCGGGATCTAAACTCCCTTACCTTTGACAGGCTTGGCAGGCGATATCCGGACCAATTAACTGTCCGGCTCCCCTGCCCGAAGACCCAGCCCCAGCTCTCCTAGTGAAGCTGCTGACTCCGGCACCTTATGTGGTGCCGGAGAGGAAGGTCAAGAAGAAGAAGACCACCGGGACTCGAAAGAGTGCCCGTAACTTGGTGGTGTCGGACTCGTCATCTGACGAGTCCGAGACGCCCTCCTCTCGTGGAAACGAGCAGGAGGAAGAAGAAAGCTCTCCCCCCCCAGCGGAGGGAGAAGAGAAGAAGAAGGCCACCCCATCAGGGGAGGCCGAGGGGTCTAGGAAAAGGAAGACCCCTCCGCCGGACTACTCCCATGACGCCGTAGAGAGCGGAGAGGAGTGGCCGAACAGGGCCAAGCGTCCGGCAAAATCGTAAGTTCGGATATCAGAGTAACTCATGATGTTCCTTTGTTGCGCAGCTTTCCTTAATGTCGAATGTGAATATACAGCCCGCCCCAGTCCGAATACAACGAATCTTCGGGCGGCTCCCTGGACTCATCGCCACGTGAACTCCGTTCCGCCCGCTGTCTCCCCCCGCACCACGGATGACACCGAAGTGGCGTCGCGACAAGCTCCGGGGCAGGAAGAGGTGGTCCTGGAGGAGCCGCAAGGTAACCTCCCGGACTCCAGGAGTGAAGGGGACAAGACCCCCCAGGGCTCCAAGTCCGGCTTTGTGCCGGACACCGCGCCAGAATCTTCAATAGTTTCGAGCCACAGTAGGCGAACTCCTTCCAAAAGGAGCAAGCCTTCTAAGCCAGCGACCTCCATCCAACAGGTGTCGCTGGACCATCTGCTGGAGGTGCTTGACGGCGCCTCCATCGACAAGGGGCACCGTACTATTATGAGTACGGTGATCCAAAAGATTCAGCGGACTGACTGAAGCTTGCGCTAGCATTCTGACAGGCTTCGAGGTAAGTAAAAATATGTCAAAATATTACCGCATAGATAGTAGCCCCTGATGCTCTGTTTGGCGTTCGGAAAGAAAAGCCGAATAGAGGATCTATTAATTTTCGCAGGAGTCTAACAATAAAGAGTCAATATGCGTATGCAGGCTTCGCTGCTATCCACCGCCGCATTGACTGCACAGGTGGATGTCCTAAAAGAGGACCTCGGGCGGACCGAACAAGAGCTCGGCTTTGCCAAATGGCAGCTCGAGGAAAAATAAGGTAAGAAATACCCTACAAAAAAAGGTGCCTATAGAGAGGCGTGATTGCAAAGAATAACAGGATCGTACTGCTTATTGTAGGGGCCACAACTGAGGTGGCGACCCTCAAGCAGGCTCTATCTGAGGCCGGAAATAAAACGACCGAGGAGCGCACTGAGCGAGAAAGACTTGGGGCTTAGGTTGGCGAGGTGCAGCAAGAGCTGCAGGCTCTCATGAAAAAACATGAGAGCTTGGAGCTTGAGTTAAAGGCGCAAGCATCCGAGCTCGCGTCGGTCCTTGAGACCGCCAAGGGTGCCAAGGCCGAAGCCCAAAAGGCCCTCCAAGAGTTGGAGGAGATGAAAAAGATAGCAGCGGGTAAGGCATTCTTAATGCAAAGTAGAAATATAAAAGTAAACTACTTGTCACTTACCCGAATCCGGAGTTCTCCAGGGGCGTTCGCAGATCTTCCCCGTAGCGCATCCGCCGCCGCCGCATTCTACCGAGCTGAAGAGGGCAGCTCGACGAAGAGTGTGTTCTGGTCTCAGTATTCTGAGGCCGGACACCCTGTGCCCTTGAGCGACCAGCTGAAACAGCTGGTCGAGCTCCACAAGGCGGCCGAACAGGCCATGAAGGGCTTCATAGTTCGGCTGAGGCCTGGAGAGGCCCTTCCTGGGAGCTACTTCGGGCTGGTGCGGCGGCTGGTGGAGGCCTGTCCAAGGCTTGAGGTCATCAAGCGTTCCGTCTGCATCGAAGGTGCCCGGAGGGCCCTTGCTCGTGCAAAGGTGCACTGGGGTAAGCTTGACGATGAGAAGCTGGTGAAGGATGGGCCTCCGCAGGGGAAGGAGCATCGCAAGCCCGAGAACTACTACAAGGATGTTCTTGCAGGTGCCCGCCTTATTGCGGATGAATGTACCAAAGATGTAATTTTTGAATGAACTCGCTCGTGTTTATCCTGTGCGCTGAAAACTTTTTCATATGCGCTAAGCAATGCTTATTGAATTTAAAATATTATTTTCTGTGCGGCCGTTTATCAAAAATTGAGAGATGGCCAGTCGTCGGCTTCTGCCCCCATGCCGCTAGTGCTGGGGTGTTCGGGATAAACCTGAGCGCTCTTTTTCCCATGGTTGGGTCCTTCGAGGGAGGCGCTCAGCACAACGAACCAGGAAATCGGACTATAATGCTTGAACACTCTCACTTAGCCATAGAACTTTATAATTTTAAATTTCGGCGAAGCCCCTAGTTCGGAAGACCGAATTCGGGGCACTATCCACGCCTTTGGCCGGACAAAGCCAGCTCCTCGCTCGAAGCGGCATAAGTCTTTAGGGACTCGAACAACCTCTCGAACAGCGACCGGTCTCTCGCCTTATCATGACAGTCAGTTTTAGCTTTCTCCACTGAGGTGCTTAACCCAGCTGAACCGGGGCACAATCGTAGTGGTTCTCCTAGTGCTACCTTAGCCGATATAGTGGAACGTAAGGCACCAAAACATAGGAGCCGGGCAAACCCAACTATTGACCCAAATCATGATTCGGAGCCAATGCATATAGTGCTATAAGTTTGGGGTGCTGCACTTGTGAAAGTGTACGGACTTCTCACACCAATTCGAAGGGTATTGAAGCCCCTAGCATGTTTGCCGTACCATGGTGTACGGGTGCGATCATGTTATTTAATAAACATATAAATTAAAAGAGGATAATGCAAAAAATAGACAAAAAGCTATGCATTGTTTATGAAGAGGCTATTTATCAAAGCCGAACAATACAAGTAGTGTGATAAGCAAAAAGATGTTTAGACTATTTAACATATCCTGACCAGGGGCAGGCCGTGGAATTGTATTCGAAACAGATATACCGCTCGTAATAGAGACCACCTGGGAGTTCCATAATGCGGCGTAGCTTTGTCTGCTTCCCTGGATCTTGCATCGTTTGTGCGGCAGTCGAATTGCCGAACAGGTCGTCTAAAGTGTGGAGTCCTGAAAGTAAAAGAAGAATCCGGCAGCCCCTAGTACGTTTTAAGCCGTATTTCGGGCATGCCGTTACTGTGCCCCTTCCCCTGTGCCCATGGTACTTCAAGGGTGTAATTATGTACGCGAGGTACTAGCTTCGCTATGTCGCGATGGCTGGGGTTGGGGCCGCATTGCTACGCCTGCTCAGAACATGCCAGGCGGTCTTGTTGTAGGTTACTCCGGGCGCGCTTGGCAGTGTCTGGCTTTTTAACGTCCGGACTGGAGAGTTGCCTAAGAAGGCTGCTTTGTACTTCCGCTGCGAGAGCCGCCGTGTGCTCCTCCGTACGGAGGGAGTGTTCGGTGTTTCCGTTGACCGTGATTACTCCTCGAGGGCCTGACATCTTGAGCTTGAGATATGCGTAGTGCGGCACCGCATTGAACTTTGCGAATGCGGTTCGTCCGAGCAGGGCGTGATAGCCACTGCGAAACGGGACTATATCGAAGATTAACTCTTCCCTTCGGAAGTTATCCGGAGATCCGAAGACCACATCAAGTGTTACGGAGCCTGTACAGTTGGCTTCTACACCTGGTATAATGCCTTTAAAGGTCGTTTTTGTGGGCTTAATCCTTGAGGGATCTATGCCCATTTTCCGCATTGTATCCTGGTAAAGCAGGTTCAGCCTACTGCCGCCGTCCATGAGGACTCTTGTGAGATGAAAGCTGTCGATGATTGGGTCGAGAACCAATGCGGCAAAGCCGCCATGACGGATGCTAGTGGGGTGATCCCTGCGATCAAAAGTGATCGGGTAGGAGGACCATGGGTTGAACTTTGGGGCGACTGGCTCCATCGCGTATACGTCCCGTAGCGCGCGCTTCCGCTCCCTCTTGGGAATGTGGGTTGCGTATATCATGTTCACCGTCCGCACTTGTGGGGGAAACCCCTTCTGTCCATTGTTGTTCGGCGGCCTGGGCTCCTCCTCGTCGTCGCTATGTAGCCCCTTGTCTTTGTTTTCGGCTCTTAACTTGCCTGCCTGCTTGAACACCCAACAATCCCTGTTGGTGTGATTGGCTGGCCTTTCGGGGGTGCCATGGATCTGGCACAAGCGGTCGAGTATTCGGTCCAAACTGGACGGGCCCTGAGTATTCCTTTTAAATGGCTTTTTCCGCTGACCGGATTTATAGCCTCTGAATCCGGCGTTAACTGCCGTATCTTCATTGCTGTCGCTGCTAATGCGATGCTTTTGCTTATTTCGACGTGTCCTGCCACTTTTGTCCTTGGTATCTGAATTACCAGGGTTCTTTGATAAGTTGTTGCTGCGAGCTAGCCAGCTATCTTCGCCCGCGCAAAAGCGGGTCATGAGTGTCGTGAGGGCTGCCATAGATTTCGGCTTTTCCTGTCCCAGGTGCCGGGCAAGCCACTCGTCGCGGATGTTATGCTTGAAGGCTGCTAGGGCCTCTGCGTCCGGACAGTCGACTATCTGGTTTTTCTTTGTTAGGAACCGTGTCCAGAATTGCCTGGCCGATTCCTCTGGCTGCTGAATTATGTGGCTTAGGTCGTCGGCATCCGGTGGTCGCACATAAGTGCCCTGGAAGTTGTCGAGGAATGCGGCTTCCAGGTCCTCCCAAGAACCGATTGAGTCCGCTGGCAGGCTGTTAAGCCAGTGCCGGGCCGGTCCTTTGAGTTTGAGCGGGAGGTATTTGATGGCGTGTAGATCGTCGCCACGTGCCATGTGGATGTGAAGGAGATAATCCTCGATCCATACCGCCGGATCTGTTGTGCCATCGTATGGTTAGATGTTTACGGGTTTGAAACCCTCTGGGATTTTATGATCCATTACTTCATCTGTGAAGCATAGTGGGTGTGCGGCGCCCCTGTACTGGGCTATATCTTGACGCAACTCGGAAGAGCTATGTCTGTTGTGTTCAGCCCTGCCGGATTTGTTGTATCCGGAGTGAAGATCATCGTCACGTGTCGTAGGGCGCCTGCGTGATCCGTAGATCGATCTTGTTTGCCTTGCCTTATCCTCCAGTACATCTCACAGGTCTGGCGCGTTTTCCCGTGCCTTAGTTGAGCGGCGTCGGGGCATGGCTTGTGTGGAGGGCCGAGAGGCCTCTCTGTCGCGGCCGCGAGGTGGCCGGTCTGCCATGTCGTGCGCTGGTGATGTAGGCGCTTCCTCCTCTGATCGGGGCAGCGGCCTGCGCTTTGGGTAGCTCTTGGAGGGGCGTTCGAGTTCATACTCTTCAGCCGCAAGGACTTCAGTCCATCTATCAGCCAGCAAATCTTGATCAGCTCTAAGCTGTTGCTGCTTTTTCTTGAGGCTGTTCGCCGTGGCTAAAAGCATGCGTTTGAAACGCTCTTGTTCGGCGGGGTCTGATGGTACGACGAATTCGTCGTCATCGAGGTTAGCCTCGTCTTCGGAGGAAGGTACATAGTTATCGTCCTCAACCTCTCGGTCTGCCGCTCTCTCATGAGGGCTGGCTTCTCCATCTTCCTGCGCCGAATCTTGCTGGGGAGGGTGTTCTTCGGCGCTATCCGGGGTACTATTATCTCCGGTGCCGGAATCACCATTTTTGCTTTGGCGGGATTTAGAGCGGCGCCGCTGACGCCGGCGCTTTGGCTGTTTCTTGGAGGTGTCATCCCCCGATGTTCCCTCGCCATCTCCATCTTTTGGAGTATCCACCATATATATGTCATTTGACGAGGTGGCTATCCATCGCCCTATAGGTGCTGGTTCTTGTTCGTCTCCTACCTCGTCATCCATACCGTCGAAGTCTTCAGAGCCGAAGTCAAGCATGTCGGTTAAATCATCGACAGTGGCTACCAAGTGGGTGGTGGGTGGGCTTTGAATTTCTTCATCGTCCATATCCCACCCTCGCTGACCATAATTTGGCCAGGGCTCTCCTGATAAAGAGAGAGACTTGAAAGAATTCAGGATGTCGCCAAAAGGCGAGTGCTGAAAGATGTCCGCGGCGGTGAACTCCATTATCGGCGCCCAATCAGATTCGACCGGCAGGGGCGCGGGGGGTTCGGAGTCCGGGCAGGAGTCCGGACCCTCGGGGTCACGGGTCACACGGAGTGCGGGGCTGGCGTTTGGCTCGACCGCCTTTGAGATCGCAGCCCCCGAGGTGACGTCCAACCATCCATCATCGCTTGGCGCAATAGGCTCCGAGTTAAGGGTCGGAACCGGTGCGTATGCGGCCTCCAGGACACTATTCGGAGGCAGAGCTAGATCATGCCCCTCGAGGTAGTGCGGCGCGCTTGGCTGTGGCTCGAACCCGTCAAAGATCAAGTCTCCGCGGATATCAGCCGTGTAGTTTAAGCTTCCAAACCTGACTTGATGGCCAGGGGCGTAGCTTTCGATCTTCTCCAGATGACCAAGCGAATTGGCCCGCAGAGCGAAGCCACCGAAAACGAAGATCTGTCCGGGGAGAAAGATCTCACCCTGGACCTCATCGTTGTTGATGATCAGAGGAGCCATCGGGCCTAAAGGCGACGACACAGAGGAACTCTCAATGAAAGCACCAATGTCGGTGTCAAAACCGGCGGATCTCGGGTAGGGGGTCCCGAAGTGTGCGTCAAGGCCGGATGGTAACAGGAGACAAGGGACACGATGTTTTTACCCAGGTTCGGGCCCTCTCGATGGAGGTAATACCCTACTCCTGCTTGATTAATATTGATGATATGGGTAGTACAAGAGTAGATCTACCACGAGATCAAGGAGGCTAAACCCTAGAAGCTTGCCTATGGTATGATTGTGTATGAAGATGGTTCGTCCTACGGACTACAACCCTCCGGTTTATATAGACACCGGATAGGGTTAGGGTTACACAGAGTCGGTTACAATGGTAGGAGATCTTGAATATCCGCATCGCCTAGCTTTCCTTCCACGCCAAGGAAAGTCCCATCCAGAAACGGGACGAAGTCTTCAATCTTGTATCTTCATAGTCCAGGAGTCCGACGAAGATATAGTCCGGCTACCGAACACTCCCTAATCCAGGACTCCCTCAGTGGGCACAACCCACCTGGGCGCGCCTTGGCCCCCAGGCACACCTTGGTGGTCTGTGCCCCCCTCGGGGCACCCCCCAGGTGCTTCTCTAGCCCATCTTGGGTGTTCTGGTCCATAAAAAATCTCCAGCAAGTTTCGCGGTGTTTGGACTCCGTTTGATATTGACTTCCTGCGATGTAAAAAACAAGCAAAAAACAACAACTGACACTGGGCACTGGGTCAATAGGTTAGTCCCAAAAAATGATATAAAGTTGCTATAAAATGATTGTAAAGCATCCAAGAATGATAAAATAATAGCATGAATACTTCATAAATTATAGATACGTATCAGCATCCCCAAGCTTAATTCCTACTCGCCCTCGAGTAGGTAAATGATAAAAGAAATAATTTATGAAGTGTGAATGCTAGCAAAGTGCACAAGTTTGATCAATGACAATTTCAATCACTTTTCCTAGCATCATAATAGCAATTCTTTCTTATAAAACTTCTCATGTTATAGTGTCAACCAATTCACATGTTAAGGTTCAAACAATTAATTCTCTTGAAACTCAACAACCTATGTTCTCAGTCACCAAGCAATTGTAATTCAACTTATTCAACAGAGTTTAAGTAAGAGCTCCACATACTCAACCATCATATAGTCTTCTATGATTGCTAACACTCACCGCATACACATGAGCAAAACTTTTCAACCAGACACATAGAAAGATAGGGGCTTATTGTTTTGCCTCCCAACGTATTCATCTCAAGGGTGATGTCAACAATAATAACTCATGCTACCCATATTCAACTAGACATATGTGCCTAGATCTTTCCTCACCACATGATGCTTGCCAAAAGACAAAAATAAAAAGGAATACAGAGAAAAACTTTGACTCTTTGCATAAAAGTAAATACTGAAAAGTAAAAGATAGGACCTTCGTAGAGGGAAGCAGAGGCTACCATGTGCTTATTTGTTTGTATGCTCAACCCCTTAGTGCAAAAGAACGTCACGTTATATTGCCCCTTATGATAGCAACCTTTATTATGCAGTCTTTCGCTTTTATTCTTTACCATCACAAGTTCGTACAATGCTCAATTTTCTCTTACACTAAATGATCTAACACTTTTAGAAGCAATTTTTATAGCCTTATTGCACCGATGACAACTTAATTGAAGGATCTTGCTCAATCCTTCGGTAGGTATGGTGGACACTTGGAAATAAGATTTGGGTTTAAGGGTTTTTGGATGCACAAGTAGTATCTCTACTTGGTGCGGAATTTTCGGCTAGCAAAGATGGGGGGCAAGCACCACATGTTGAAGGATCTATGACAATATAACTTCTATGTGAATATGAACAAAAATAAAACATTACGTTGTCTTCCTTGTCCAACGTCAACAATTTTGGCATATAATATTTTGATGGGGGCTCACAATCACAAAAGATTTCCAGGATAGTGTATTTGCAAGTGAAAGTTCTCTTCCTTATACTAATTATTCGTGAATTGCTTGTATGACCAAAATTGTGATTGTCAAGCCTTAAAAGATTTCACTTTCTAAACCCAATGTGAAGCTACCACTAGGCATGATAAGATATCAACTTCATGACATTCAACAATTTACTCATAGGATATAAGTGAAGCACAAGAGCAATTCCAAAGAAAAGAGCTTCGTTGACGGGATGTGAATGCCGCTTACTTAGCCTCCTTGGCAACTATTTGAGGACTCTATTTTATTTAAAAACTTTCAGATCTAAGTATTTTATTTAAAAAGCAAGTAAAATAAAAATAAAATGACATTCTAAGAATAGCACAACTCATGTGAAGAAGCTAAAACTTAGGCTCAACCGATACTAACCGATAATTGTTGAAGAAGAAAGGTGGGATTCCTACCGGGGCATCCCCAAGCTTAGATGCTTGAGACTTCTTGAATATTATCTTGGGATGCCTTGGGCATCCCCAAGCTTGAGCTTTGGTGTCTCCTTAATTCTTCTCATATCACAGTTTTCCTAAATCTTAAAAGCTTCATCCACACAAAACTCAACAAGAACTCGTGAGATAAGTTAGTATAAACTAATGCAAAAACCTTATCAATGTACACTGTAGCAATTCACTAAAATGGTTATTCAACATTTCATACTAAATGCCTCTGCATATTTAATACTCCTATCCTCAAATAGATTCATTAAACAAGCAAGCATATGCCAACACTGCAAACATAACAGCAATCTACCAAAACAGTACAGTCTGTAAAGAATGCAAGAGTATCAATAATTATTCAACTCCAAACATTATGAAATTCTACCACACTGTATTAAATTTATCAGAGCTTATTATGCAAAAAGTTTCAAAATTTTATCACATTCTGACTTCCCTCGGGAATTTTTGCAACATCGATAAACTCTCTGTTTTCAAACAGCAACATGTATACTTGCAAGATAAGCATGGCAAAGGCTATCAATGCCACTTTTATAGAAATAAAAGATGCAAAACATTATTATAAATAACATAGAGCAAATTATTAACAAAATAAATTGATGCTCAAAGCAAAACACATATCATGTGACGACTGAAAACATAGCTCCAAGTGAGGTCACCGATAATGTTGGAGACGAAAGAGGGGATGCCTTCCGGGGCATCCCCAAGCTTAGTTGCTTGGATCTTCCTTGGATATTAACTTGGGGTGCCTTGGGAATCCCCAATATTAGGGTCTTGTCACTCCTTATTCTCCTCATATCGATATCTCTCCCAAAACTTGAAAACTTCAATCACACAAAACTTAACGGAACTTCGTGAGATCGGTTATTATGATAAAGAGAAAACCATTTCACTTTTAGTACTGTCAAATACAAGATTAATAATTGTTCTCACACAAGTTCTACTGTAGCATATCTTCTACAATTTATATTGAGCAATATAAGCCACAGAAACTAGAAAACAAGCAAACTATGCATTGAAATAAGAATCTGTCATAAACAGAACAGTCTGTAATGATCTGGATAACTACCATACTTCTGCTACTACAAAAATTATAAAAAAATTAGGACCACGTGAGAAATTTGTATATTAAACATCTGCAAAAATAATTAACTCAAAAGCACTCTTCTGTTAAAAATGGGACTTATTTTCGTGAGCGCAAGAGTTTTTGTTTTTCAGCATGATCAAAGCAACTATCACCCAACATAATCCTAAAGGCTTTACTTGGCACTTTATTGAAACAAAAGCAATAAAACAAGATCAATACATTATCATAATCATGTGAGCACACAAAAACAGTAGGTAAAAGTGTTGGGTTGTCTCGCAACAAGCGCTTTTATTTAATGCCTTTTAGCTAGGCATGATGAGTTCAATGATGCTCGCATAAAAGATAAGAATTGAAACATGAAGAGAGAATCATGAAGCTGCCTAGCACATATAGGTCTAACCCACTTCCTATGCATAGGGGTTTTGTGAGCAAGCAACTTATGGGAACAAGAGTCAACTAGCATATGAAGGCAAAACAAGTGCAACTTCAAAACAATCAACACATAGAGAAGAAACTTGATATTATTGAGATATGTAAGAGCATAAGTTCCTTCCTCATAATAATTTTCAAAAACATCATGAATGGATTCAACAATATACACTACTGCAGGATCCTGCAAACGCGACACTATGATCAGAGACCCTTCGACGAAATTGTGTGCAATGCAATAATCGCAAACGTTGGTGTAAAAACCGTCAAAAAAAGGCGCAAAATGTTTGCGATGACGGATGCATCAAACATGGTTTAGATTTTAGTTGCGTGTGTGATTCAGGGCATACGGTTCAGTTCAATTAATCGTTTTTGATGAGTAGGAACAAAACAAACGGGCAGCCAGATGAAGGTGTGTGCGATGTACAACATACAGTTCACTCGGATGAACTGTTTGTGATTAAGCAACACAAAAGAAACGGACATCCAGATCAGGGTGTGTGCGATGTACATCAAACAGTTCACTCGGATGAACTGTTTGTGATTAGGCAACACAAAAGAAACGGTCAGCCAGATCAAGGTGTGTGCGATGTACGAGATGCGGTTCACCCGGATGAACTGTTTGCGTTGGGACAAGAGAACAAAAATGGTTAAATATAACAAATACCATAAATATTGCAACGTTAAAATTCAAAGATTACAACGCCCAAATTCAAACATTGCAAG
This sequence comes from Aegilops umbellulata, assembly GCA_032464435.1. Lineage (NCBI taxonomy): Eukaryota > Viridiplantae > Streptophyta > Magnoliopsida > Poales > Poaceae > Aegilops > Aegilops umbellulata. Next base: position 147,729,643 of record CP136058.1, on the reverse strand, counting down.
CTGCGTCATTTCTGAAAAGGGATCAGCCACTGACAAGTCATGTATGGGTTTGACACAATAACTTTCAATTGCTTTGCAATATGTTCTTCCAATATGAAGTTTGGTATTTTTGGAGGCACTTCCATTCCACAATACCGCCAACTCTGATAATCATAACATTGATCGTTCGTAATTAAATGCAGGTTCAACCTCAGGACACTCAGCACCTTTGCTCTGGCAAGAAAAAACCTGGTGAGTGTAATCTCCGATGGGGTCCCTCGGTAGGAGTTCAGAGTAATATTTGAGAGATGCAGATCCAGGCATTCGATGTGATTGTCGTTATAAACATCATCCACCTCCGGGCCTAATATGCACTGCAAAAGAAGAGAACGTGTTAGTGACTACATGCAGTTTTGAACACTGCTACACACCCATTTGGTTTGCAGGATTTGTAAAATGCATCAACGTGCCATCTTCGATCTGGCATGATTAACATGGGCATTTGATTACAATCTAGAAACATGTAGCCTTCTTCACAAGAGGTTCGATTGGATGAAAAATTCCCTAAGACAACTATTACAGATAAATCCAAAGGAGAAATTCTCATGGACGATTGTAACCATATGAATGAAGCAACCAATATAGGGTGGGGGTGTATGTCCTAAAATCCTCCAAAATTCCTTCAGAAATCATTGTACATTGTCATTGTAAACTTGGAAAAAGGTGCAAAAAAATTGAACTCCCTTATGGTTAACATTTAACAGGAAAGGAACATCACCTCGATATACAACTTCTTCAGGCACGGAAAGCATCTCAGGCAACTGACAACTTGGTCCAGGTTGGGGACGAAAGATTATAGTGCCAAGACCTTCACTGTGCCCAGAGTATGGGTGAAGCTTCACTGGATGACAGACGAACATATATCTTCAAAACTAGAAATAACGTTGATATCAAGAAGTAGAGGTATATAAGGCGACTTTTGTACCTGAAAGTTGTAGTATTTGACAGACGAGTAGCCCACCACTTTCAGTTAGGCGCAGAAATGACATTGATTCTTGTTGGACCTTGTTGATCAACTACAAGTAATCTCTCAAGTGAAGGTGTGTCCTGGATGACCATATTGTGGTCCTCCTTTTGTGATCTCTTGTTGTAGCACCAGCAACACACATAAATAATCCGGAGAGTCCTGGAGGTGATGTGCAAGGTACTCGACCAATTCATTGCCTGAAGACGAAGGAACTCAAGTGCAGTACAGCCGCAGAGCAGGCGCTCCATGCCATCCTTTGGGATGCATACGGCGACGATCTCAAGGTGCTTGAGTCGTGGTAGAAAATGTGACACCCTCGATTCAATCGTACACTGATCATACACGCACATGTGTACGATCAAGATCAAGGACTCACGGGAAGATATCACAACACAACTCTACACACAAATTAAAATAATACCAGCTTTATATTACAAGCCAGGGGCCTCGAGGGCTCGAATACATAAGCTCGAAAACACAAAAGTAAGCGGAAGCAACAATATCTGAGTACAGACATAAGTTAGACAAGTTTGCCTTAAGAAGGCTAGCACAAAAGCATCTACGATCGAAAAGGCAAGGCCTCCTGCCTGGGAGCCTCCTAACTACTCCTGGTCATCGTCGGTCTCCACGTAGTAGTAGGCATCGGTGGTGGCATCTGGCTCCTGGGCTCCGACATCTGGTTGCATCAACCGGAAAGAAGAAGAAAGGGGGAAAAGGGGGAGCAAAACAACCATGAGTACTCATGCAAAGTACTCGCAAGCAAGGATCTACACTACATATGCAACATTATCAAAGGAAGGCTGTATATGTGGACTGGGCTGCAGAAATGCCAGAATAGAGAGAAGGCCTAGTCCTATCGAAGACTAGCATCTTCTGGAAACCACCATCTTGCAGCAACCGGAGGGAATAAAGTAGCATAAAGTAAAGTAGTAGAAGTGTTATCAACCTCGGCCGGAGATCCTTTCTCGACTCCCTGCGAGAAAGCAATCCTAGAGCCATACTATCCAGTTATCATCACAATCCATTACTCATCACCATCCAGTTCTCATCACAAATATCCAGTTCTAGTTGTATCGATTGGGATACAACTCCAAGTGTCCGTTACCATAGGACAAGCTATCGATAGATGTTTTCTTCCCTGCAGGGGTGCACCAACTTACCCACCACGCTCGATTAACTCTGACCGAACACACTTTCCTGGGTCATGCCCGGCCTCGGCCAAACAATACGCCGCAACCCGACCTAGGCTTAATAGAGAGGCCAGCACGCTGGACTAAACCTATGCCCCCAGGGGTCATGGGCCATCTCCCCGGGAACTCCTGCACGTTGCGTACGCGGCCGGTGAGCAGACCTAGCTACCTCCTTCAACAAGGCAGACGCTTACGCAGTCCAACCCGGTGCGCGCCACTCAGTCGCTGACGTCAATTAAGCTTCGGCTGATGTATACGACGCAGAACGCCCATACTATGCCCACGTGATGGTTAGTGCTATCAGGCCAGAGGCCCCTCAGATCAAATATCCAAATCGTAGTGGATTAGGAACGCGCGGTAACAAGCAGAGACTCATGAAAGATGTGACCCCGTTGCCCCGTCTCGAGGACTTGTGGCAAGGCCTAGGAATGCCCGGCCACGCTTCGTAATTATCTCGTGGGCACCTTCCAGGTCCGCCCGACTCCACATCACTCGCAATTAAGCTCGCACGGGTACCCCTCAGGGTCGACCCCTCTTTCCAAGTAACAGTGGTAAAGTCCAAGTATCCGTGTGTCCAAACATCAAGGGGAAACCCCGAGGAATCACCCCCAATGAAATCCACTAGATGTAATCATCAAGGTTAACGTAAGAGGAATCACCCCCGAGGTTCACACTTGAGGGGTTGCACGACAGAGTCGTATCGAAAGTGGTTAAGGAGGAAATCACCCTCGATGACCACGACCGAATGACTACACTACAGGGTTAACATCAGAAGTGCTGAAGAGGTTCACCCTCGGTACTCGATAGTAACCCAGTAGTGTCGAGCAACTAAGGGGAAGTGATGTGCGGTGTCGGGGCCTGGTCTTTGATCACGTAGATCGAGTCATCGATGATGAAGCAGGGGTAACAAGGACAAGTGGGGGTCACTGATGGATCACTAACCAACCTAGCAGTTTAGGATAAGCAGATAAGGTACAACAGCAGATACAAAAGCAGGCTATGCATAGAAATAGGAGCAAACAATAACAGTAGCAAAATCTAATGCAAGCATGAGAGAATGGAATGGGCGATATCGGGATGATCAAAGGGGGGGCTTGCCTGGTTGCTCTGGCAAGGAGGGGTCATCGTCGTCGTAGTCGATCACAAGGGCAGCATCGGTCTCGGGGTCTATCGGAGAGAAGAGGGTGAAGAAACAGTAAATATAAAGCAAACATAGCATCACAAAGCATAACATGGCAATATGTTGTGCTGGGTGTGACCTAACGTAGGGCTACACGATATAGGTGAAGGGGGAATTCAATCGGGAAGGTATTCCTGGTTCCGGACCTGTGTCAGACAGATGACCGGAGGGGGAATGTTCCTTGTTCAGCATGCTAGGGGCATGCGACAGATGAACGGACCGCGTATTCGAATTCGTTGGAATCTTCTGAGGAACTTTCATATAGAAAACATTTCCATCCAAGGCACGGTTTATTTTCTATGAATTTTCAAAGATTAAAGCATTTTTTGGGAATTATTAATATTAACAGAAAAGTAATTATGACATTAGCAGAGTGTCAGCATGACATCAGCAGGTCAACAGACCCGCTGATTGGTCAAACTGACCAGTGGGTCCCACCTGTCATAGGCAATGGATTAACAGAACTTTAAACTAACTAAAAATAGGTTAATTAACAGTTGGGCCCCACATGTCAGTGACTAATTAACTTAACTAATCATTTTTATTTATAAAAACGTTTATTTAACATAATATGCGAAGGGGCCCGCGTGTCAGTGACACTATGTGCCCAATCAGCACAGTTGACCACGGTCAACATGGTCAACTAGGCCAGGGGGCCCACGGGCAGTGACCTAGAGGCGGGCCCCACCGGTGCCAGGTCAGCGCCGGCGCCGGAGCAACGCCAGCGAGGCCATCCGCGGCGGATCCGCGCCGGAGTTGGCCGGAATTCGCGCACAGGAGGCGAGAGGGGGTGTGGCCTAGTGCGTTCGATCGGGCGTCCTATGCCGCATCGATCTATGGCGGTCCCGTGGGCTAACTCGACCGGAGTGGAGCGCTACATCGACGGCGGCGGGTGGCGCGTTCAGACTGAGATCGGGATCGGCGCTACAGAGCGCGTGCGAGCGAAGTAAAGGGCTAGGCGAGGTCTATGGCGCTCCAGGAGCTCGTCGGAGCTACTAGCTCGAGCGGAGGAGCTCGGTGGCGAGTCCTACGATGGCAATGGCGGACGGCGGAGGTCGGCTTGCGGGTGAGCTAGCTACGGCGCAGGGAAGAGCACGGGGAGAGAGGGAGAGGGAGGCGGAGCTCACTGGGCATCTGTAGGGGAGGGCAGCGGGCTCGAGGAGGGCGCGAGGTAGCCGGAATCGACGGAGAAGCGGCGGCTGCCGAAGGAAGAAGAAGACGAGGATCCGGCGATGTAGCTGCTTCAAGCTCGAGGTGGCGGTTGTAGGAGAAGTGGAGGTCCACGACAAAGCTAACGGGCTCGTCGGACGGACATGGGGACGACGGTGGCCGCGAGGGCGACGGCGGCCATGGCGGCAGTGGCGTCAGCGGTGCGCGAGAAAGGGGATCTGGGGCCAGAGAGGGCGAGAGGGGGAACTGGGGGGTGTCTAGGGTTAAGGGAGGGCGCGGGCATCCTTGTAGGTCGTCGGGGAGCCGCCGGATGGCCGGCGCGTGGCCATCTGCGTCCACGGCCGGTGTGTGTGCAACCAGCGCGCCATGGATGAGCAGTGGGAAGGGAGGGAGGTGAGGTTGGGCTGGGCCGGTGCACTGGGCTGACATGCCTAAGTGCACAGTGCTCCTCAACCTTCTTCCTTTTTGCTTCTGTTTTTTTAATTAATAAACAGAGATGGGTAAAAATATTGGGCATGCTATCTACTTAGGAAAATATGGAATGTGCCCTTTTTATTCCCTGGTGATCTTAGACAGTGCCACAACTATTTTGGAGACCAGAAGAATTCATTTGGTATTTTTCATAAATAGGATATAAAAAAATGTTGAATTGGTGATGTTATAATTGCTAATGCTCATCTTTGCACACAAGTGATGTTGTCTTCCTTAACAAATAATTGTTATGGGATTTTAGACAAATGATGAACATTTTTCCAGCAACTTTTGAGCAACCTCAAACTTCACTTTAATTTGAATTGACTAGTATTTCAATTGGGATGTTGAACAAAGGTGATTAAGCACTGTTTGAAGAAAATGATTAGCTTAATCACAGAGGATTACTGTAGCATGACACTGGGGGTGTTACAAATCTCCTCCACTACAAGAAATCTCGTCCTGAGATTTAAGGCGTGGAATAGGGAGGAAGATATAAGGATGGATGTCTGAAAAGATCGGCATCCGGTAGTTATCTCAAGGAAGAAGAATTTAGAAGCACCAGGAAACGTATCGAGAGTGCTATAAGAAGGTTCAACAAGTTTCAACCAGGTAGGCATCCAGCTGATGCATAAAACATGTGATGAAGGGGGTTCAAAGCATAGAGAATAAGTATTGCACCTGATACCAGTATAGATGACAAGAAGGTGGCTCATGAGTTACATACGAAACCAAGCATGAGGAACAATTTTGGAAGACAGAGATGTACAGGAGAGTCAGGTTCCGATCCTGTGTTACTGTGGGTTATGGGCCCACCATGTGGCTTAAAAATGCAGGAAGGGTGCTAACATTTGGTACGGTTAAGGTAGCAAGGCATGTCAGAGGATAGCCTGTCAGTTATGTTGGCAACAACATTGGTGCCAAGGGCGAGGGATGAAGAGAACGATTTTCCTGCTCGTTAAATCGAGGCGGGCCAATAGGCAAAGTTCTCGTCCATCGGTGGCTACTAGAATGTCATCAACAATAGTAACAAGGTCTTACTGACAAATTGTACACCAAGGTGTTTTCATAAGCTGGGAACTATTGCTGCTTAGATCTCATAAACCACAAGAAAGGTTAAACAAAACAATGGAAAAGAAAAGGTGATCATTAGATTAATTAGAACATTGGAAAAGAAAAACGTGTTTACACACAAGGATTGGGAGTATATCCTTCCCAAGGGGAAGCGGAGCAGGATATACACGATATGACATTAAGTTCAAAAGCATTTAGATGAAGGGGGCGAGGGAAGAATCATGATATTACCCATACAACGGTGTTTGGATAATAGATCAAGAAACAATCGACAATGTGCTTCTAATGTTCTTGTTGATATTCGGAATACCTCAGTCATGCTTCGAGGTAGCATTAACATTGTGTTCCAAGTAGGGGTGGGAGTTGAAGATCACAAGAAAAACTCAAGGAATAATTGCAGGAATAGCAAGGAGTGCAAGGTATAACCAAGACATGGTCAAACATGTGTTGGAAAGAAGACAAGGGGTTGTCAATGATAATTCAAATCATTGAAGGTCAAGGATGGTATTTCTCACCATGAATTCAATTGTCATCTCAACAAAGTCAAAATGTTGATGCTGATCACGACGCATTTGTCGAGAGGCTTTACGAAGATGTCATCGAGGAGCGACGACATCAAGCAACAGGAAGGATGAAGCGAAAGGCTATTGGAACCACGGATATGACACAAACTCGAAAACAAGCTTGTTTTTCAAGGCAAAATGATATGACGAGGAAGATCGACGTACGTTTATCTCATCGCCGAAAATTGTGCTCTGGGAAGAAGGACCAGGTAGCACAGATAAAAGTTACCATGGTAAAGATATAGCCGATCAGGCTAGGAACGACTTGAAGGATTATCAAACTCGTAAGCAACAAAAATTACTTGGAGTTATAGAATCGGAGTGTGGAATCGATCGGCGTTCTCGGTTGATAAACAACCCAGAACCCATGAAGTGACAAAGACACGGGTAAGGTAGTACTCCATCAAAAGTTCATAAGATGTGGTGCAATGGCATGATATTCTCAGAATACCAGGGGTAATACTCGAAGGTAGATCATAATAGAGGTTTGGCAGGCGTATTGTCCTGCAGAAGACAAGTGATTTAACTTGTCCAAGAAATGGGACCAAAGGAGAACAATCATGGTCGGAACCATGGTTGCGAAGGATCAATTCACCGATACCAGATGATGATATTATATCACAAAAATAGTTATTATTTCAAGAAGCTAACATGATAAGCTCCACATCGGGTCCATGGGCATGAACATAGTCAAGGTCGACTCCCACTTCTTCAATGCATAACCTTTCATTCACTTCTTGTTTTCGATGAAGTCGTGGTGTTGGAATTATATCTGGCAAAACACCAGAAGAGTATGACTCGTGAAAACTCTCGGGTTCACATGGATTAAGAAAGGCATAGGTCCAACCCGTAGGGGAATCTTGGGAACATATACCACAAACTCCACGAGTAAAACAACACAAGCTCGAAGGCAGAGCATGGTTGAGAAGGCACAGGGTACATTTTACCAAAGACTTTATGTATCTGAGGAAAGGCTCCAAGAGGTTATTGAATATGAAGGACGTTGTCAGATAAAATCCAACAAAGGATTTGGCGGTCCACATAGGATCTGATGTGAGTATCGGTACTCAACCAGAAGAAGAAAGAATGCAAAGGCTTCGGATTACAGAAACATCTGAATAATTCAATGCTTAAAAGCAAAGAAATCATGATTTCAAAAATAGAAGATCAGAAGCAGACGCTCTGATCAAAAGAAAAGTAAGTTGATTAGCCTCAGGGATACAATCGATAGCAATTTGATTAGTCGAGTAACAGCTCTTGGTCAAATGACGTCCAAGCCGGAAGGATGAATTCTATGATCCGACTAAGGATTGCGAGCATCCGCAACATATTGAATCAACGGACTCCAAAGGATAGTAACAAGGATGCCAATAAGATTACTTGACTTATGGGATTATCCATAATGCAAACAAGCAAGAATCTTAAGAACAACAGGCTGTTAAGGATTATCGAAAGATCTAATAGTATTCCAAAGAATTTGAGAAACACATGTACAACTGGGGATGAAGAATCCCCGGTAAGTGTGGGGAATTAATCGCAAGGGCTTTCATGTTGTAAGGAACCGCAGGGCAGTAAGCAAAAAGGATTCTCGGAACATCGGCGAGTATTGCAAGGCATCCTGTAATAACAAGAGCAACTGGGGATGAAGGTATGAGCGACAATTGTAGGTCGTTATCCATAGGGATTAATGGTGGAAGGGAATCAAAAAAACAATGAGCACAAGTTCTCAAGCGAACATCGGAGAGTATCTTCGAAGTCTTCTGGTGAAGTAGGCGATCATGTGGAAGGAAGGGGCTCTCCGGGAGGAAGCGTTTACGAGAACCTAGTGTTAGAGTTAGCAAAAATTATTTAACCCGAATTGGAAGAGAGATCAGAGTCGCAGAGTATAGACGAGGAATAAAATATACTAATACCACCCAATTGGCAACGTGGGCCCGTAAGCCACACAGCCATGTTAGTAAAATCCGTTTTCAAGTACTAGACTCAACTTTGGCCAAGGAGTTGGAAGGGGGGCTACCTACAGGTAGTCGGCTCTGATACCAACTTGTGACACCCTCGATTCAATCGTACACTAATCATACACGCACATGTGTACGATCAAGATCAAGGACTCACGGGAAGATATCACAACACAACTCTAGACACAAATTAAAATAATACCAGCTTTATATTACAAGCCAAGGGCCTCGAGGGCTCGAATACATAAGCTCAAAAACACAAAACTCAGCAGAAGCAACAATATCTGAGCACAGACATAAGTTATACATGTTTGCCTTAAGAAGGCTAGCACAAAAGCATCTACGATCGAAAAGGCAAGGCCTCCTGCTTGGAAGCCTCCTAACTACTCCTGGTCATCGTCGGTCTCCATGTAGTAGTAGGCATCGGTGGTGGCATCTGGCCCCTGGGCTCCGACATCTGGTTGCATCAACCGGAAAGAAGAAGAAAGGGGGAAAAGGGGGAGCAAAACAACCATGAGTACTCATCCAAAGTACTCGCAAGCAAGGATCTACACTACATATGCAACATTATCAAAGGAAGGCTGTATATGTGGACTGGGCTGCAGAAATGCCAGAATAGAGAGAAGGCCTAGTCCTATCGAAGACTAGCATCTTCTAGAAACCACCATCTTGCAGCAACCGGAGGGAGTAGAGTAGCATAAAGTAAAGTAGTAGAAGTGTTATCAACCTCGGCCGGAGATCCTTTCTCGACTCCCTGCGAGAAAACAATCCCAGAGCCATACTATCAAGTTATCATCACAATCCATTACTCATCACCATCCAGTTCTCATCACAAGTATCCAGTTCTAGTTGTATCGATTGGAATACAACTCCAAGTGTCCGTTACCGTAGGACAGGCTATCGATAGATGTTTTCTTCCCTGCAGGGGTGCACCAACTTACCCACCACGCTCGATTAACTCCGGCCGGACACACTTTCCTGGGTCATGCCCGGCCTCAGCCAAACAATACGCCGCAACCCGACCTAGGCTTAATAGAGAGGCCAGCATGCCGGACTAAACCTATGCCCCCAGGGGTCATGTGCCATCTCCCCGGGAACTCCTGCACGTTGCGTACGCGGCCGGTGAGCAGACCTAGCTACCTCCTTCAACAAGGCAGGCGCTTAGGTAGTCCAACCCGACGCGTGTCACTCAGTCGCTGACGTCTATTAAGCTTCGGTTGATGTATACGACGCAGAACGCCCATACTATGCCCACGTGATGGTTAGTGCTATCAGGCCAGAGGCCCCTCGGATCAAATATCCAAATCATAGTGGATTAGGAACGCGCGGTAACAAGCAGAGACTCACGAAAGATGTGACCCCGTTGCCCTGTCTCGAGGACTTGTGGCAAGGCCTAGGAATGCTCGGCCACGCCTCGTAATTATCTCGTGCGCACCTTCGAGGTCCGCCCGACTCCACATCACTCGCAATTAAGCTCGCGCGGGTACCCCTCAGGGTCGACCCGTCTTTCCAAGTAACACAGGTAAAGTCCAAGTATCCGTGTGTCCAAACATCAAGGGGAAACCCCGAGGAATCACCCCCGATGAATTCCACTAGATGTAATCATCAAGGTGACCGTAAGAGGAATCACCCCCGAGGTTCACACTTGAGGGGTTGCACGACAGAGTCGTATCGAAAGTGGTTAAGGAGGAAATCACCCTCGATGACCACGACCGAATGACTACACTACAGGGTTAACATCAGAAGTGCTGAAGAGGTTCACCCTCGGTACTCGATAGTAACCCAGTAGTGTCGAGCAACTAAGGGGAAGTGATGTGCGGTGTCGGGGCCTGGTCTTCGATCACGTAGATCAAGTCGTCGATGATGAAGCAGGGGCAATAAGGACAAGTGGGGGTCACTGATGGATCACTAACCAACCTATACTAAGCAGTTTAGGATAAGCAGATAAGGTACAACAGCAGATACAAAAGCAGGCTATGCATTAGAATAGGAGAAAACAATAACAGTAGCAAAATATAATGCAAGCATGAGAGAATGGAATGGGCGATATCGAGATGATCAAAGGGGGGGGGGGCTTGCCTGGTTGCTATGGCAAGGAGGGGTCATCGTCGACATAGTCGATCACAGGGGCAACATCGGTCTCGGGGTCTATCGGAGAAAAGAGGGGGAAGAAACAGTAAATATAAAGCAAACATAGCATCACAAAGCATAACGTGGCAATATGTTGTGCCGGGTGTGATCTAACGTAGGGCTACACGATATAGGTGAAGGGGGAATTCAACCGGGAAGGTATTCCCGGTTCCGGACCTGTGTCAGACAGATGACCGGAGGGGGAATGTTCCTTGTTCAGCATGCTAGGGGCATGCGACAGATGAACGGACTGCGTATTCGAATTCGTTTGAATCTTCTGAGCAACTTTCATATAGAAAACATTTTCATCCGAGGCACGGTTTATTTTCTATGAATTTTCAAAGATTAAAGCATTTTTTGGAATTATTAATATTAACAGAAAAGTAATTATGACGTCAGCAGAGTGTCAGCATGACATCAACAGGTCAACAGACCCACTGACTGGTCAAACTGACCAGTTGGTCCCAACTGTCATAGGCAGTGGATTAACAAAACTTTAAACTAACTAAAAATAGGTTAATTAACAGTTGGGCCTCACATGTCAGTGACTAATTAACTTAACTAATCATTTTTATTTATAAAAACGTTTATTTAATATAATATGCGAAGGGGCCCGCGTGTGAGTGACACTATGTGCCCAATCAGCACAGTTGACCACGGTCAACATGGTCAACTAGGCCAGGGGGCCCACGGGCAGTGACCTAGAGGCGGGCCCCACCGGTGCCAGGTCAGCGCCGGCGCGGGAGCAACGCCAGCGAGGCCATCCGCGGCGGATCCGCGCGGGAGTTGGCCGGAATTCGCGCACAGGACGCGAGAGGGGGTGTGGCCTAGTGCGTTCGATCGGGCGTCCTATGCCGCATCGATCTATGGCGGTCCCGTGTGCTAACTCGACCGGAGTGGAGCGCTACATCGACGGCGGCGGGCGGCGCGTTTAGACTGAGATCGGGATCGGCGCTATAGAGCGCGTGCGAGCGAAGTAAAGGGCTAGGCCAGGTCTATGGCGCTCCAGGAGCTCGTCGGAGCTACTCGCTCGAGCGGAGGAGCTCGGTGGCGAGTCCTACGATGGCAATGGCGGACGGCGGAGCTCGGCTTGCGGGCGAGCTAGCTACGGCGCGGGGAAGAGCACGGGGAGAGAGGGAGAGGGAGGCGGAGCTCACTGGGCGTCTGTAGGGGAGGGCAGCGGGCTCGAGGAGGGTGCGAGGTAGCCGGTATCGACGGAGAAGCGGCATATGCCGAAGGAAGAAGAAGACGAGGATCCGGCGATGTAGCTGCTCCGAGCTCGAGGTGGCGGTTGTAGGAGAAGTGGAGGTCCACGACAAAGCTAACGGACTCGTCGGACGGACATGGGGACGACGGTGGCCGCGAGGGCGACGGCGGCCATGGCGGCAGCGGCGTCAGCGGTGCGCGGGGAAAGGGGATCTGGGGCCAGAGAGGGTGAGAGGGGGAACTAGGGGGTGTCTAGGGTTAAGGGAGGGCGCGGGCATCCTTGTAGGTCGTCGGGGAGCCGCCGGATGGCCGGCGCGTGGCCATCTATGTCCACGGCCGGTGTGTGTGCAGCCAGCGCGCCATGGATGAGCAATGGAAAGGGAGGGAGGTGAGGTTGGGCTGGGCCGGTGCACTGGGCTGACATGCGTAAGTGCACAGTGCTCCTCAGCCTTCTTTCTTTTTGCTTCTGTTTTTTTAATTAATAAACAGAGATGGGTAAAAATATTGGGCATGCTATCTACTTAGGAAAATATGGGAAGTGCCCTTTTTATTCCCTGGTGATCTTAGACAGTGCCACAACTTTTTTGGAGAGCAAAAGAATTCATTTGGTATTTTTCATAAATAGGATATAAAAAAATGTTGAATTGGTGCTGTTATAATTGCTAATGCTCATCTTTGCACACAAGTGATGTTGTCTTCCTTAAAAATTAATTGTTACGGGATTTTAGACAAATGATGAACATTTTTCCAGCAACTTTTGAGCAACCTCAAACTTCACTTGAATTTGAATTGAATAGTATTTCAATTGGGATATTGAACAAAGGTGATGAAGCACTGTTTGAAGAAAATGATTAGCTTAATCACAGAGGATTACTGTAGCATAACACTGGGGGTGTTCCAGAAAAAGAGCGAGCGCATCATTAAGGGGGGATGGCAGTTCATGAACTTGGCGAGGCGCAGCGTGGGCGCGAAGCAGAGAGCGGACGTTGGCAGCAAGCGCTTATGCCCATCATTATAACTTAGCTTCTTGAGTTGATCTATGGCGCGAGATCGGAACCACTCGTCAAGCTTGGCTCGGTCCTTGCCCTTGGAACGGAACTTTCCCGCGATAAGGCCTTTGATTAGGCCATCGTGACTGCCGAGGATCTGGGAGAATGCATCCAAGCTTTGGCGATAGCCATGGCAGAGCTTGTGGGTGTCGAGGAGGTCGACAGGGGTGCAAATCCATAGGATGCACCACCGCCGGGAAAGGGCGGCTGTCCTCGCCCGATATTTGATTGGGAGGAGGGATATGATGACTATCAACATATCATCGGGGAGGTTGTTGATGAAGTCTAGGCCTGTTGGATTCGCTTGCGGTTCTTTCTCGACCCGACTCCGCTTGTTGGCAGCCTCGTTCTCCACCTCATCGGCGGGGTCGGAAACCTCTGTCTCCATATTCACGCCGTGCTCCGGTGTTCAGCAGCCCTGGCGTCGCCACTCCCTCCGATGGGGCGCTTCGGCGGCATCCTCGTACACTGACGGCTTTGAGGACTCAGAGCGACATCGAGGATGTGGGCGGAGAGAGAGGAATTGTGTGTGTGGCGAGGATGGGGGGTGCGTCCGCTCAGCGGTCCCATTAATATAGACCAGCGGGAGTGAGGCGGGCGGCATTCCAAGGCTGTCTCGCTTCCCGGTGAGAACGATTGCTTAATCTCTAGTATGAGTGAAATCTATGCTTAATTACTGAATTTTAGTTGCAAAAACAGATAGTGCTATTGATTTTTAGCTGCATATTTTGACAAATCGCAGTGTCTCTTGGCTTAGCGCCAAAGTGTGGCTTTAATTTGCGTTCTGAGACTGTGTTTGTGAAGATGTTCAGACAGTAGGGTCGTCGGTGGAGTTGGGCAGTGCAGAGGGGCCTGATGCAGAATCGTGATGCGGTGAAGCCATAGTTTGTGAAGTGGCGTCATCCTCTTCATCAATGACTCGTGCAACAACAGTTGAAGCCGAAGATGAATACTCAGAATCTTCAATGGAAGGAGTTGGATGCCAACTTCCTGACTATGGAGGCCTGGAGTCAAACTTGAAGCGTTCAGTGAAGCCATCTGCTTGAAGATCATCTTCAGAACAGAGCATTGTGAGGCTCTTCTAGGCACACTGACAGTCTTCATGAGCAACAAATGAGTTCTAGGTTGCAAGGTTGCATATGCGATTGACATCAACAAGAAGGCTTTGCATCTGGCGTTTCATCCAGTCATGATGCCTATCCTGCTTTTGATGAAGTGAAACGAGAAGCTCTCGGTCATTCAGCACACGAGCACGCTTCTAAGGCCTTTGGGCTACTGTGCTGGCTGTTGCATTAGTGTTAGCACGACGCGGCAGCCGAAGCTAACCGACAAGATTACCAGCAATAGTAGTTGTTGGGTTCGGCACATGGATCACTTCAAGGGGTTGAGTGAAGCTTTGGAAGGCAACATTGTCTTCACGAACAGGCTCCTTGGCATACTCGGGATATATGGCATCATGAGACATATCCACTTCAGGCAGAAAGAAAACATGGTTACGCGCTGAAGCTTGATAGTTGACGGTGGAGTGAAGCTTAATCAGCTGCATGACCCATGGAGCATATAACTTGAGGCCAAATAGATCAATGCCTAAAGCTGCCAACTGACAGATAAAGAAGTCTTGAGTATTGAACCTAATGCCATTGATGATACAGAACACCAATGTCTTCATAGTGCCTTCAAGCTTGGCATGAGGAGAATGCCCCTTTATTGGCCATACAATATACTTTAGTATATGATAGATGGTGCGGGGCAGGTAATTGAGGTTATTGACATAGAATTCCTTGGGGTATTCGGCATCAACTGGCAATGGCTTCATCATGCTGAGCATTTGTGAAAGTGCAACTATCCCTGGGTGGTTTTGGTAATTCCTAACAACATATAGCTCATTGAGCTAACATTATTCCAAGAGTAATATTTCAGGAAAAGCTCAATGGATGGCATGGCATGGATGAGGAAAGTGGATCCCTCAAAATTATAAGGACAAAAGATTGGCTCAAGCTTCAAGATCAAGACTCTACATTTTATATTTTAGTGATCCAAGATCACATTGAGTCTATAGGAAAAGCCAATACTATCAAGGAGGGATGAGGTGTTGTTTAATGAGGCTGTTGCTTCATGTGCTTAGTGATATGCTCCAAAATCCTCAACTACCTTCCCACATCCACATATGACCTAAACCAAAAAGTCAAACTCGGCCCCACCGACTCTTTCTATCCGGCGCCACCGAGTTTCAAATGTCATAGCCACTGCCACAAACCCTAGTAATTCGGTTTCACCGATAGGGATCTCGATCTCACCGAGATGGGATTGCAATTTCTCTGTTTCCCTTCGTAACGTTTCGGTCTAACCGAAGTGAGCGATCGGTCCAACCGAGATTGCAAAGTAAACTCTCTGTTTCCCTTTCGTAACATTTCGGTCTCACCGAAAAGAGCGAACCGGTCCCACCGAGTTTACCTGACCAACTCTCTGGTTAGCTTATTACCAAAATTGGTCCCACCGAGTTTGTGTAATCGGTCACACCAAGATTACGTTATGCCCTAACCCTAACCATATCGGTCCTACCGAGTTGCATCTCAGCCCCACCGAAAATCCTAACGGTCACTAGGTTTGCTGAATCGGTCCCACCGAGTTTAACCATTCGGTCCCACCGAGTTTGGCAGATTGTGTGTAACGGTTAGATTTTGTGTGGAGGCTATATATACCCATCCACCCACTCTTCATTCGTTGAGAAAGCCATCAGAACACAACTACACTTCCAATACACATGTTCTGAGAGAGAACCACCTACACTTGTGTTGAGGTCAAGATATTCCATTCCTACCATATGAATCTTGATCTCTAGCCTTCCCCAAGTTGCTTTCCACTCAAATCTTCTTTCCACCAAATCCAAATCCTGTGAGAGAGAGTTGAGTGTTGGGGAGACTATCATTTGAAGCACAAGAGCAAGGAGTTCATCATCAACACACCATTTGTTACTTCTTGGAGAGTGGTGTCTCCTAGATTGGCTAGGTGTCACTTGGGAGCCTCCGACAAGATTGTGGAGTTGAACCAAGGAGTTTGTAAGGGCAAGGATATCGCCTACTTCGTGAAGATCTACCGCTAGTGAGGCAAGTCCTTCGTGGGCGACGGCCATGATGGAATAGACAAGGTTGCTTCTTCGTGGACCCTTCGTGGGTGGAGCCCTTCGTGGACTCGCGCAACCATTACCCTCCGTGGGTTGAAGTCTCCATGAACGTGGATGTACGATAGCACCACCTATCGGAACCACGCCAAAAACATCTGTGTCTCCAATTGCGTTTGAATTCTCCAAACCCTTCCCTTTACATTCTTGCAAGTTGCATGCTTTACTTTCCGCTGCTCATATACTCTTTTGCATGCTTGCTTGAATTGTGTGGAGATTGCTTGACTTGTGCTAAGATAGCTAAAATCTGCCAAGAACTAAAATTGGGAAAAGGCTAGATTTTTATTTGGTCAAGTAGTCTAATCACCCCCCCCCCCCTCTAGACATACTTCCGATCCTACAATTTGACTCATGTTGGGCTCAAGCTTCTGGAAGATGCTATGCAATTCTTGTTCGTAGCGCTGACAACATGGCTCATAGAGATCACCAGGAGTGGGCAGGGAAGTTAGCTCGATGATATCTTGGGCTTTGTCTTCATGATGTACATCACCTAACATCCACTCAAGGACCCATGTCTTCGGATCCCTGTTGTAGCCTGATATACGGAGAGTGGCATATAATTGCAGCAGTAGTTCTTCATTCCAATGCTCCTTTTCAACGACAAAAGGGAGTAAGACAACTTCACGAAATCAGTCAAGAGCTTCCTCAAAGTAGAGGGGTCCAGCAATGGCATCGCAGCACATGCGCTTGTGAGGGAAGATCCTGTCCTGGTTGTACAAGCTGCAAGAGTAATAGCTTCATTGCTGGTGACTCCAGAACCTTTCAGAAGAGATCTTGGGCTTCTTATATGGATTCTTGGCCTTGTCGAAGAATGTGTTGTGCTCTCTGAAGCTGAGCACACTGAAGGAGCCTTGTGTGGTGACAACACTGGGAAGCCTTGGCATCCTGGGCTTTGGCTTCTACGTCTGAGGCCTTTGCTCCACATGATAATCATACCGAGGACCAAGAGCAGCCGGTGGTGTCATGATTGGCTAGTTGACAGTTACAAGCTCACCACAATAGAACGCCCGTTCCATGGTGTGAGGTACAAGAGGAGCAACAGCAACATCCAAGGTGGAAGGTTGAATGTCTTCATTGACATCATGGGCTTTAGTCTGAAGAGTGACTTCGGGATGCACATTGCCATCAGCCATGACTGTGTCATCGGCTTCAGAAGTGGTTGTATCGGCAAACTCATTTGCCGCGGCTTCAGTGGCTTGAAGAATAGCGGGTTCTAGCACAATCACTTCTTCATTCTCTCTTGATTCAACGGTAGGGGGAATAACAACTTGTTCTTCTCCTTTGTCCTCGGCTGATGCAGCCGGAATATCTTCGGCCTCTTTGGCTTGAGATTCTTCAACAGTTTATGAGGGGATGGCTTTAGGAAACACTTGATGTGCTACTGAGCTTGTGGTTTGCACATCCTCTTCAGGAATGCTCGACATGGAGACCGTGGGCCTAGGCCTCTGCGAAGCCTTCGAAGAGAGGGCAATGCCTGTGGTGACGGAGTGGTCTTCTCCATGTATTCAGGTGTGTCTTGCAGGGTATCAATCACAGGAGTAGTGACTTGAGCTGGTGGAGTGCAAGGAATGACCTTATGGAGCGGAGTGTTGGGGTGTTGCTCTTCCCAGAAATCATCTTGTGTGATTGGCGCCATGGGACCGCCAATGCTAATATGTTCACTGCTCCTGGGAGCAGGCGATGATACCGGCTTGGGCATTATCTGAGAAAATTGAGGAAGGACTTCATCATCAACAACATTGTCTTCAAGACCAATGTCTTTAGCTGCGGTGGTGTCAGCAGCTGGAATCTCTTCAAACTCATGAGCCTATGTGGTAGCAAGCTCATGAACAACTAGTCGGCGCTCGCGATTGGAGTATGCTGGAAGGGAAACTAAGATAGGTTCAACAAGCAGTGGCTCACTAGGAGCAGATGAGGCAGTTTGTGCTTGGGCCCTTCTTGAAGCCTTAGAGGGCTTTGTCTTCAGCCTCTTCTATGAAGGAGCATCATTAGAGGCTTCTTGATGCTTTTGCTTCTTGGCCTTAGCCTCAGCCTGCTTTGTCTTCTTCTTCTCAGAAGTAGTTGATGGGACCTTTGGCTTCGAGCCAGTCATGTTGGCAGGGAAGACAATGCTTGGTCTTTCCTGCCTTGGAGCTTCGGTTTCAGCTTCAGCGGGCTTCTTCTTCTTGGCGGCCAGTCGGGGGTCAATTCTAGGACGTCCTGCTACCTCTTGAGCTTGCGTTGGTTTTTCCCTTGAAGAGGAAAGAGTGATGCAGCAAAGTAGAGTAAGTATTTCCCTCAGTTTTGAGAACCAATTAAGGTATCAATCCAGTAGGAGACAACGCGCAAGCCACCGAATACCTGCACAAACAAACACCAACCTTGCACCCAACGTGATAAAGGGGTTGTCAATCCCTTCACGGTTATTTGCAATGTGAGATCTAATAGAGATGGATAAATGGTAAATTAATGTTTGTGGTGTTTTTGGTTTATGGAACGGAAAGTAAAAGATTGCAAAGAGAGTAAATAGGAAACTAGAATTGTAGATCGGAAACTTATATGATGCAAAATAGACCCGGGGCCATAGGTTTCACTAGAGGCTTCTCTCAAGAAAGGAATTATTACGGTGGGTGAACAAATTACTGCCGAGCAATTGATAGAAAAGCGAGAAGTTATGACGATATCTAAGGCAATGATCATGAACATAGGCATCACGTCCGTGTCAAGTAGACCGAAACGATTCTGCATATACTACTATTACTCCACACATCGACCGCTATCCAGCATGCACCTTAGCGGTTCTTTCTTTGCACTCATCGATGGAAATTCTCATGACTTCGAGAGACTCATTGATACCATGCTTAGGTGGAATAGATCTAAGTTTCAAATAATCAACATCAAGAGAAATTCTATCCACGTTCCTAGCCAAATCATCGATCTTAAGCAATTTTTCTTCAATCAAAGCATTGAAATTCTTTTGCAAACTTATAAATTCTTTAATACTATTAACAAAATCAGAGGGCATCCTATTATAATTTCCATAAGAATTGTTGTAGGAATTACCATAATTGTTAGAGGAATTACTAGGAAACGGCCTAGGATTAAAATTACCTCTATACACGTTATTACCAAAATTGTTCCTACCAAAAAAAATCACATCCATAGATTCATTATTGTTTTGAATCAAAGTAGACAAAGGCATATCATTAGGGTCAATAGGAGCACTCTCATTAGCAAACAATTTCGTAAGCTCATCCATCTTTCCACTCAAAACATTAATCTCTTCAATTGCATGCACTTTTTTTACTAGTGGAAGATCTTTTGGTATGCCATTGATAATAATTAACCATAATATTATCTAGGAGTTTAGTAGCTTCTCCTAAAGTAATTTCCATAAAAGTACCTCCCATGGCCGAATCTAAAAGATTTCTAGAAGCAAAATTCAATCCGGCATAAATTTTTTGTATAATCATCCACAAATACAAACCATGCGTAGGGCAATTTCTAATCATTAATTTCATCCTCTCCCAAGATTGTGCAACATGTTCATGGTCAAGTTGCTTAAAATTCATAATATCGTTCCTAAGGGAGATGATCTTAGCGACAGGAAAATACTTGGAAATAAAAGCATCTTTACACTTGTTCCATGAATCAATACTATTTTTAGGCAAAGATGAAAACAAAGTTTTAGCACGATCTCGAAGTGAGAACAGAAATAGCTTCAATTTAAAAATATCATTATCCACATATTTTTTTTCTTTTTCATATCACACAAATCAACGAAATTATTAAGATGGGATGCGGCATCTTCATTGGGAAGGCCAGAAAATTGATCTTTCATAACAAGATTCAGCAAAGCGGTATTAATTTCACAAGATTCCGCATTAGCATTGGGAGCAATTGGAGTACTAATAAAATCATTATTATTGGTGTTGGAAAAGTCACACAATTTGGTATTATCTTTAGCCATCGCGACAAATCAAGCAATCCAACACACAAGCACACAAGAAGCAAACGAAGAAGACGAACGGAAGAGGGGCGAAGAAAAGGCGAATCTTTTCAAAAATCATTTTAGAAGTGGGGGAGAGGAAAACGAGAGGCGAATGGAGAATAATGTAATGCGAGGGATGAGAGTTTATGATGGGTACTTGGTATGTCTTGGCTTGGCATAGATCTCCCTGGCAACAACGCCAAAAATTCTTCCTGCTACCTCCTGAGCTTGCGTTGGTTTTTCCCATGAAGAGGAAAGGGTGATGCAGCAAAGTAGAGTAAGTATTTCCCTCAGTTTTCATAACCAAGGTATCAATCCAGTAGGAGATAACGCGCAAGCCACCGAATACCTGCACAAACAAACACCAACCTGGCACCCAACGTGATAAAGGGGTTGTTAATCCCTTCACGGTTATTTGCAACGTGAGATCTGATAGAGATGGATAAATGGTAAAGTAATGTTTTTGGTATTTTTGGTTTATGGAACCGAAAGTAAAAGATTGCAAAGAAAGTAAATAGGAAACTAGAATTGTAGATCAGAAACTTATATGATGGAAAATAGACCCGGGGCCATAGGTTTCACTAGAGGCTTCTCTCAAGAAAGGAATTATTATGGTGGGTGAACAAATTACTGCCGAGCAATTGATAGAAAAGTGCAAAGTTATGACGATATCTAAGGCAATGATCATGAACATAGGCATCATGTGCGTGTCAAGTAGACCGAAACAATTCTGCATCTACTACTATTACTCCACACATTGACCGCTATCCAGCATGCATCTAGAGTATTAAGTTCGTAAAGAATGGAGTAATGCCTTAAGCAAGATGACATGATCTAGAGGAATTAACTCAAGCAATATGATGAAAACCCCATATTTTTATCCTCGATGGCAACAATACAATACGTGTCAGTTCCCCGTCTGTCACTAGGATCGAGCACCGCAAGATTGAACCCAAAGCTAAGCACTTCTCCCATTGCAAGAAAAACCAATCTAGTTGGCCAAACCAAATCGATAGTTCGAAGAGACTTGCAAAGATATAAAATCATGCAAATAAGAATTCAGAGAAGATTCAAATAATATTCATAGATATACTGATCATAAATCCACAATTCATCGAATCTCGGCAAACACACCGCAAAAGTATATTAAATCAAATAGATCTCCAAGAACATCGACAAGAACTAGCTATGGACCCGTAGGTATGTGGTAAACTACTCCTGCTTCATCGGAGAGGAAATGGTGTTGATGTAGAAGCCCTCCATGATCGAATCCCCTCCGACAGGATGCCGGAAAAGGCCCGTAGATGGGATCTCACGGGTAGACAAGGTTGCGGCGGTGGAAAAATGGTTTTGTGGCTCCCCTGGAAGTTTTTGGGATATATGAGAATATATAGGAGGAAGATCTAGGTCAGGGGGTCACCGAGGGGCCCACAAGGTCGGGGGGCGTGCCCTCCACCTTTGTGGCCGCCTCGTGGCTCTTCCGACTTGCACTAAAAGTCTCCTGGGTGTCTTCTGGTCCAAGAATAATCATCGCAAAAGTTTTGTTCCGTTTGGAATTCCTTTTCTGCGACACTCTAAAACAAGGAAAAAACAGAAACTGGCACTGGGCTCTAGGTTAATAGGTTAGTACCAAAAATCATATAAAATAGCATATTAATGCATATAAAACATCCAAAAGAGATAATATAATAGCATGGAACAATAAAAAATTATAGATACGTTGGAGACGTGTCAGGCCCAAGGGCCTTTCTCTTCGCAGCTTCATTGTGATCTTGTACACACTTCTCTGCATAGTACTTCATGTGCTCCCTAGAGCCTTTGGCTTCATCGCGACACGTATGGAATTCTTCCTTGAGATCTGCCATCATCTTCTTGAAGTTTTGAACATCAGAGACACTTAGCTTGGCCATGTGCTTCTTGCATAGAGCTTTCTCATGGTCTATTTTTTTCTTCAGCTCAACAATCTTTTGAGCAATAGCAAGCTCTTTAGCTATGCAACCCTGGAATGTGATGCTGATGCCAATTGACAGCTGTAGATCATCAATGGTGAGAGTAGTATCTTCAAACCATTCATCGATGAAGTTGTTGAGTATGTCAGCATAAAGAGAGGCAAATCTTTGAATATTTAAGCCTCGTGCTTGCTCTTGATTAGCATCTCGAGAGCATCATTAGCAAGATCTTTATCAGTCGACAGATCTATGACATCCTCTTCATTGTGCAGGATGCTTGCTGGAGTGAAACCTTGCCCAGAAATGTTCTTGGGCTTGTTGGACTTCTTGGAGATGCGAGACAAGTCTTCAGACTACTCACTGGGTTCAGGTGATGCAGATTTCAATGGCTTCACACTTGAAGCTTCTGGTGCAGCAGAGGATTTTGAAGCCTTTGCCTTCTTCTTGGGCTTCGGGGGCTCTGGAATTTTAGCATGTTCCACTTCTGCAGTAGGTTCTTCAACAGTGACCCTTTGAGCGGCACAATGTGCCAAGTATGAATCGAAATCCTCAAAGGGGCCAAGGAGATTTGGATCAGCTTCGTGACTGCCATCTGGCCTTGGAACAGCTGGACCTGGGCTAAAGTCAATCCCAAGGTCGTTCTTGCTTTGAGCCGATGAAGCCTTAGCAAACTGAAGATTGGCTTCAAATAGTTCATCCTCACACTACTAGGGAAAACCCTAGTAGTAGCGCGGGTTTTGAGGCTAGCAGCAGCGCGGGCAGCCGCGCTACTACTACGGCGCTACAGCTAACTGTTAGTAGTAGCACGGTCCGCACCCGCGCTACTATTGTTGACTATATCAGTAGCGCTTTTCTGGAATGCGCTACCATTAGTTAGTTGTAGTGATTTCCTAGCCCCTCGCTACTGTTATATCTTTCATCATTTCCCCCCGCTTCCTACCCTGTTTCGGTTTAAATAAATTGCAATTTCCAGATACTACTACTAGATATCAATTTCATAAAGCATTGTAGGTACTAGGTAGTACTCCCTCCGTTCCAAATTACTCGTCGTGGTTTTAGTTCAAACCACGATGAGTAATTTGGAACGAAGGGAGTACTAGATCATCATATGTAGTTCTAGATGATATAGCCACACACACATATGTAGTTCTAGATGATATCAAAGATGATCATCATCCTCAAGCCTGGGAGGTGGGTGTTCCTGATAGTAATTAGGATGGCCTATCCAACACGTAGATTCTTTCCATCGAGGAATCTCTTCCACCCAACCGAGTTTAAGTGTGTGCGACTGTCCATGTCCATGCGGTAAGTACAGGTTGTGATGGAGCCCCTTGCGGTAAGGCGTAGTCCAGCTGAGCCTTGTTCATCAGGTTTGATACCATAACTCACAAATAGGCTCTTTGCCAATTTCTAAATAAGAAAAACATATATTAATAAATAGCCTCGCACATACTCTTGCAAATAGGTATATATGGATTATCTACACTATTAATAGTTCCTTAGATTCTACACTAATAAGCATGTGATCGAACTCTACACTAAAGCATATCATCGTCTAGATTCCACACAACATATCGTTGGACTCTACACTAAGCATATCATCGGATAATTTGCATTTGTAAGTATAATATACCATATCATGTCGATCGACCATGGTACTTGTCAGGCGGCTCATGAATGGCACCCCGACAAAGTCAGCACATGGCGGAATTATGTCCCATAGGTTGAACACCTCCTCCTCGCTCAGCCTCATTCTTTGAGCTAAGATGGCTTCATGAAGTGGGTCCTCATCATACTCATCGAGTGGGTCCTCATTATCTTCATCATCTTCCACCAGGTTGATATAAATGGCAGCCAACTTGGGTCTTTCTGCTCTGAAGGAGAAGCTGATCAACTCACCACTAGTAAGACGCATACGGGCGAGGAAACGGGCCCATCCATCTCCTCTAATCTGTGACATATTGCATCCTTTCTCGACCTCCATAGTGTACGCCCCCCCAGGAGCCTCAAATGTCATAGTGTCTCCTGTCAGCTTGTTGAATTTCAACCTCACATTGCATGGGACGATCTATGTAAAAAAAGCAAAATGGCACAACGTAGTAATGCCAACACTAAAAATAAAATAGTTGTTACATTTCATATAATTTGTTACCGCCGCATGATGAAAACTCGGCTGGAAGTAGATGCCGAATAGCTTGCCAGTTGCAAGGCTTCTGGCGCACCTTGACTTGCACAATTGACATGGTGGTGGTGGTGGTGGTGGTGCCATTTTTCAAAAGCAATATGAGCAAGGATTAACGATCCACTTCACAGGAAAGAAAAATAATTGTTAAATCAAAATGCTCTATAAATCAACTAAATCAACTAGCCTATTAAATCAACTTGCCTACTAAATCAATTAAATCAAAATGTTCTATAAATCAACTAAATCAACTAGCCTATTAAATCAACTTGCCTACTAAATCAACTAAATCAAAATGTTCTATAAATCAACTAAACCAATTTGCCTACTAAATCAACTAAATCAAAATATTCTAAATCAACTAGCCTACTAAATCAACTAAATCATATGAACTAAATCAAAATGTTGCATATGAACTAGCCTACTAAATCAAAATTTAGCAGGGGGGGTTGTGGATGGAGGAGGGAGGAGGGAGAAGAAGGGGCGATTCGAGGAGGGAGGAGAGAGTAGGACGGAGGAGGAAGGGCAGAGCGAGGAGGGGCCGGCCGGCGGCAAGTCAAGGGAGGATGGAGGAGGAGGGTGGTACCGAGTCCAGCAAGGAGGAGGAGTTGACGGTGGCGCAGAGGGAAGAGGGGTAGGCGACGGCGGCTGGTGGGGGAGGACCGACGCACGGGGGGGGGGGGGGTTGAGGGGGAGATGGAGTGATCGTGAGTGTGAGTGTGAATTGGATAGAGGAGAGCGTGGGGGTGGGAGATAGCTAGTTTTAGCAATAGCGCTCTAAAGGTAAAGGCGCTACTGCTAAACTACCTGGCAGTAGCGCGCTCCGAATTAACGCGCTGCTGCTAGAACTAGCTTCACTGCGGGGTCGTGGGAATTATAGCAGTAGCGCGGCTTAGAGGAGGCACGCTACTGCTGCATTTATTTTAGCAGCGAGTACTGCCGGAGCGCAGTACTGCTACATTGCAGCAGCGCCTTAATTTAAAACTCGCTGCTGGTAAGATCCTGTGTATAAGCTTTTCCCTTGTAGTGTCATGACACCATCGAAGACTGGATGGGTCGGCATTGTCACGCATTGGGTCGCGAACCATGCAAGGAAAGAAGCCTTTTGCAATGGCTTCAGCCTTGGTCTTGGGGTGAAGTTTCCTGTATACATTACCTGCCCATGGTGGCCTCACAACATTCTTCTTTGCATATTCAGGAGTTACAAAGTGATACTGAAACCATTGCTCTACCCAATATCTTTGAATCCATTGGACACGAGTTTTGTGTTCACCGTAGGTTTCTTTAGGGTCCGACTCGTATATCTCATATAGATCTGGTGGCAAGTCTAAGGCAGTGTTATCACGGTGATGTCTGCCACCTTTCTTTGCAGATTTTCCTCCTTCCATTGGCTTCAGACTGAATGGCTTCACAACTGTGGTTGGCCTCAGTCGGCTGGTCAGACAGGACACTAGAAAGAAGACACATCCGTGACATTTTGGGCCAAATGAATTTTTTTATGTCATGCTTATGGCACTTCTATGACAATAATTGTGAAAAAACCCAGCATCATCATAGATGTGGTGGGCTCCTACTTCTATGACAAAAAATCATGATAGAAAATGGGCTTTTCGTCCTGGGCGGGCCGGAGACATAGCTGCATGACATTCTTTGGGCCGTCTATGACTGAAAAAACCATGGTAGAAGTGAGGGCGAGGAAAATATCGGGGAGTCCCCGGTTACGGTGGGTGGTCGGGGCCGAGCGATGTGCATTTCTCTCATACACGTATGCGCGTGGGTGCGAGGCGTTGGGCTCTAACTGAACCCGAGCGAGGTGTTCGCCTACTGAACCCGAACGATTGCACTGTAGGCTACACGTTACTGAACCCAAGCGATCGATCTATCCCTGGCTGTGAACTAAACCCGATCGAACGATTCCTTCGCTACTGCTGCTAACTGAAGCCGATTGAACCTGCTACCTCTTGATGAATAGTGAGTGTTGTTGGGGGGTTGGATGAACAGTTCCCGGCGGGGGTTGGATGAAATGGACCCCGTGGTAGTGGAGGTCGTTGCCGCTAGATGAACAGGACCCCGATCGAGCCGGTTGGGGGTGGATGAACAGGACCCCGTGGAGAGCTGGATGAATAGTAGTCGGTGGAGGGTTGGTTGAAAAGTAGCCGATGGAGGGCTCGATGAATAGTAGCTCATGGAGGGCTAGTTGAACAGGGCCCCGTGGAGAGGGCTGGTTGAACAGTAGCCGATGGAGACTGGATGAACAGGTGCACATGGATTAACAGTCATAGGTGGAGGCTGGAGGAGGTCGACGGTGGATGAACAGTAGCCCGTGGAGGCTGGAGCGAAGCAGTAGATGGTGGATGAACAGTAGCCCTTGGAGTCCCGTTTTGCGGTACGCCACACCCCTCCCGATGTAGAGGACCCCCGTTTCAACCGCAGGAGGTCGAAGAGAAGTCTGTTTCCTCCGTTTTGCGGTACGCCACACCCCTCCCGATCAACAGGACCCCATTTCGACCGTAGGAGGTCGAAGAGAAGTTCGTTTCCTCCGTTTTGCGGTACGCCAGACCCCTCCTGATGAATAGGATCCCGTTTCAACCATAGGCGGTCGAACACAAGGTTGTTTCCTTCGTTCTGCTATACGTTAGGCCTCGTTTCAGTTATTTCGTCCGAGCCGGTTGGCTCCCGATGAACACGAGCATTCCGTTGCCTCCCAATGAACACGATGACGCAGTTTCTCCATTCCGACCTAGCCGGTTGGCTGCCGATGAACAGGACACCGTCGTTGTTCTTCGCTGCCGTCTCCATGTACACGAGCCCTGGCCATACGTATGTGCGAGTAGACGTTCGAGACCCCGCCCATATGTACATATGTGCTCGTGTTTACTTTATTGCACCCTGGCTGTACGTACGTGTACACATATTGACGGGACTGCGTGACATGTTGCGTTCGCGCCTCTACTATGACACGTGCCCTTCCTTACTCGGCCATGGTTCATCGCTGCAGCCTGCAGACAGACCGATCGACCAGTATGTACATACACGTTCGCGGCCATAATGACAACGCTACGTACGCTTTGACCAGGTGGGTCCTGACTGTCAGGGAGGATAAGGAGGCACTTCCTTGCGTGCGAAGTTATTGCTGGTGGTTCCCAGCTGTCAAGGGGAGAATCATTTTTTTGCCCGTAATATGGCCGGACTTCCTTGCGTGCGAAGATGTAGCTGGTGGGTCCCAGCAGTCAGGGGGGAAACGTTTTTTCATGAAATACGGTGGCCTGTCCGGTGGGTCCCTGCTGTCAGGTGGAGGAATCATTATTTTACACGTAATAAGGTTGCACTTCCTTGCTACAGCCATGGACCCAGCTGTCAGCCTCTCCACATAGAGTACTCTTCTGATGGAAGTCGTTCCTTGACCACATTGACCACGCCCCGCTGAGAGCACCAAGGCGGTGGACGACGGCGAGGCCTAGGAAGAGGACGACGCAGAGCCGAGGAAGACGCGGAAGTGGATGCCCACGAGGAGAGGAGTATGAGGGTTGATAGTTTCGGCTGCGGTGTGAGGCTGCCATCGCCGCAGAATAAAAGGGGTTGTGGTTGAGTAGAGGGATGGCCTGGCCAGAGGTTGGAGTAGGGTGGGGCGGTTAGGCCTGCGCGACAGCAGAGCCGGCAACGAGAGGCAGGAGCAGGCGGCATGACCGAAGCTGGTTTGGGCGGCTAGAGCAAGAAGACCAGAGGTTGAAGAAGCACTACGGCCGTTGGATGGACATCGTACGGTCACATGAGCTAGAATCGTTTATATTGACTAAGTTGACAAAGCCCTCCGTCCGCGTCAACTTAGTAGGCTCACAAGTCAGCCTCCCACTATGGTGGGTCCCAGCTAGCAGGGGGAGTATTCTTTTTTTGTGCGTAATAAGGAGGCACTTCCTTGCGAAGATATAGTTGGTGGGTTCGAGCTATCAGCGAGGGCAACGTTTTTTTCATGAAATACAGAGGCCCTTCCGGTGGGTCCCATCTGTCAGGTGGAGGAATCATTATTTTGTGCGTAATAAGGAGGCATTTCCTTGCGTGTGCCATGGACCCAGCTATCAGCCTCTCCACGTACAGTCCTCTTCCGATGGATGTCGTTCGTTGACCACGCCGCGCCGAGAGCACCAGGGCGGTGGACGACGGCGAGGCCTAGGAAGGGAACGACACGGAGCCAGGGAAGACTCGACAGTTGTTTCCCACGCAGAGGGGAGTACGAGGGTTTACTGGTTCGTCTGCCGTCGCTGGAGAATAACAGCAGGTGTGGGTGAGTAGAGGGATGGCCAGGCCAGTGATGGGAGTAGGGTGGGGCAGTGCGGCCTGTGCGGTAGCACAACCGGCCACGGGAGGAGGGAGCAGGCAGTCCCGTCGGTGCTTGTTTGAGCGGCTGGAGCAGGAAGAGCAGAGATTGAAGAAGCACGACGGCCGTTGGATGGACATCCAACAGTCACTTCTCTCGTGTGTTGACTAAGTTGACACGGCTTTTCATGTGCGTCAACCTTTTTTTATGAAAGCTTACGCGCCAACCTATAGTAGGCACACAAGTCAGCCTCAAATCTGTGGAAAATGACATACATCCCATCTGCTATTATTTATAATAATTTGCAGCCCATTTGCTAATTCTTAAAGTTTTTTGAAGCCCGTAGTCTTATTGTTAGCATTACAGCCCATATTGTGGCCACGGTTAAAAAATTAAACGAAATTTTGCATATTTCGGTGCGGTCCGAACTGTTTTTGATCCCGAAATTTCAAGTCACATTAAAACTAATTTAAAAAATAAATTTATATCAATGAAAAACCAAAAAATGTCCACACATAAAAATCAATGGAATTTAAAATCTCGAAATGAAAAGAAAAGAAATTTGAAACTAATTGACGGTTTGATGTGTTTTAAAAATGTACATCCGGCAAGCTGAATGAAGCTTTCCTCGTCTTGAAAGATTTTTAGCCCAGCACGGCTGACAAAGCAAGTAGGCCTCGATTGGGTATTCTGCAAAAGCACAAAAAAAATTCGCTAGCCATTTTCAGAAAGAAAAAAAACTACTGGGCTGGTCTTGTGGTAAACATAAAAGAAAAGGCTGGCTAGATAGGCTAGAGTGCCCCGCACAGCCCAGTTGACACCCTGATTCCGTCTCAAAAACAAGAATAACTGGGCGAGCTCCTGGGTCCCTGGTGTCAGCCGCTCGTTTTGCAATTCTCTCGTTTATTGACTACGTTGACAATGGCATGGGACCGAGATGTCAGAAATCCATTAGGAGGAACCATTTTTTGGCTTGAAATAAGGAGGCACTTGCTTGTGTACTGCCATGACCTTGGTGGGTCCCTGCTGTCATCCTCTCCACGTACAATCATCTCCTGATTGTGTATGCGTCAACCTAGTAGGCCCACAAGTCAGCCTCTAAACCCGTGGCGGACAAATCCAACCCATTTAAAAAATAACAGCCCATTCAATATGTTCAAACGGAAAATTCAACATTCAGAGCAAAGTAACAGGTCTGATCCAGATATAGAGTACTGAACTTCCACGTTGACAACCATCATAGCCAAGTTAACTATCTAGAGTGTACAAGTACTAACTTACTCTTAGCTAACTAGAGGATGTCGGCCGCCATCTGCGATACAAGCTAAACACCGGCACCTACGTCCTCCGCCTTGCCTCGGACTTGCCAGAGGTGCAACAGGGCACGTTGCTCACGCGCGTTGGCCCTTTCCATGCCGGCGTGGTCCACCGAAGCTTCGGCTTCTAAGCGGGAAACCCACTATGAGCTGGTAGTAAAATTCGGCGTCGCAAACGCGTGCGTGCCCGACATCCTCCAGGGCTATTTTCCGGGCACCAGCGTCCACATAGTCGGCCCAGTTGTGGGCGCTCTGCTCGCGACTCAAAGCATCGGTGCACTGCTGCTCCATGCCCCGCTGGCGGCACAAATCGGCGATACGCTGCTCCTCCGTCAGGCGGTCGCGCTCCAACAATTCCTCATACTCTGCATTGTCATCTAAAGACCGATAGAATGCCTCCTCCCTCCGTCTGCCTTCCGGTGAAAAACCGAACACTAGTTCCAGAAGTGACTGCCTCCAACGTCGCCTATTGTCGATGGGCGGGGGCATGATGGACATGGAGAGAGCGAGGATAAGTGGCGAGCAACGTCGGGCCGGTGGGGGCTTGTGAGGATAGGGCGAGTTGGGTGATGGTGCCACCGGAGAACGCCGGGAACCAGTAATTATAGGTGGAAGGTAGGTGAACCAGCGTGTCGCGGGAAACGCGACGATCATCGCGGTCATCGAAATTCAATGCATAAGCAGGCATGGCTTAGTGCGCTAGCTTGCCATGGAAAACTAGAAAAACTGAAATTATGACTGTGCCATCCCGTACCGTCCCGTCAATGGTGCGTCCTGTCCGTGCTGGGTCGCACGTCGGCATGAGGGTCAAACGAGTGCGCTCGATTCATCTAGATGAGGTACGTGCGTGATCCGCTGGTTATTCACGTAGGATCAAGTCGGTCGGATAGTGTATGTGTAGGATCACAATAGCGGATGAACGTTCGCTGGGAGATAAGGCATTTGCAAATATTTTTGCTGGCAGTTTCTTCAGATTCGCATGGCATTTTCTTCAGAACAACATGTCAGTTTCTTCATAGGTAGGCAATTTTATTCAAAAAACTGCCACTTCGGATCTTGCATCGCAACTAAAACTACCAAGAGCGCATTAGTGGGCTAGCTAGTGATTTATCAGTAACTTGTAAACATTGAGCGAACAGAAATAAGGAACTATTAGTAACTTGTAAACACTGAGAACACAGAAATAAGGATCATGTTGTGCACAGTAGTAAGAGTTGATCCATTCGAAATGTTCACACGAAACTCATAGGCCTGGCTTTATAATACGTTCACATTAGTAGCCCAAATTCACAACCAACTAGTATGATTACCATACATAAGATCAACATGTTAATGCATCTCAATGATTCATAGGTCATATACAAATATGTAGCTCCGAAATCAAAGATCTAGGAAAAACATCTATTCTTCCTACTAACATGGATGCTTCTCTTGGCCAACATTCAGTACAGAGTGAAAGACAAATTTGTTTGTGGAGTCTATAATTCCTCTTGAAAACGTAAGAGGTTTCACCAACAGCTGGAACCATGAGAATGAACCACACATGATGGAGAACATCCACCGCAATATGATTTGGTCTTCTCTCGACACACGGTGAGACAACTTTCGGAATACAACCTTTAACTTAGGCAAAATGATGCCCATTGTATAATTAGACCAAAGCAATGAAGCACCTAGTGTTGGCCAATGAATAGTATAGTACTACTTTTGTGCGGTCCATGAAGTGACTATCCAATCTTTCCGTGTCTATTTTGAAATGGCACTGCATGCAGTGACTATATTATTCTCTTGTGTACTCCAACCAAAATTGTGGTCACTTTTTGTTTGCCAAATAGCAAAAGGCAGACATTTGTATACACAAACATCAAGTAACTAGTAAACATATACCCCACCTTGTATTTTTGGTTTAAACACGTCTCTTCCACTTTCATCTGTCATGTTTTGCACTGGACAATTTGATACTATCATGTTTTGCCCTGGACAATTTCATACTGAATTGATTCGCTGGTTCAGAGTAGAAATATAGTGCCTATTCTTCATCAGACCAAGGATATCCATGTTCGCAGTGATGGTAGAAGTGAAATCGATACAACCAAAATTGAGCACCCAATCATTGAATCATGTCCTGCACCTCCAATGTAGGTCTACCCTGCCAATAAATTCACATGCAAACCACTAATATTACTATCTAATGATAGTACAAAAAGAGTAGCAAGATAGTAGCAAACCATGTACCTTTAGCACTGCTATACTAGCTGTACAACAACATTAAGCCAAATACAAAAGTCTGAAGGTAACTAGCATTATTAACTAATCACAGTATTTTTTTGCAAATCATGTACCTTCAAGGTAAATATCATTTCGAACTCGAGGGGACCTCAAAATTGCCATCCCAATCTTGATAATTGATCAAACATAAAAACTTGATCAAACAGATCAAGAGAACAACCGGAGGAGGAGATGCCCACTCTTGACCTTTCCTCTTGTCTTCATAATTTTTTGTGCGGTTTAACCAAAATAAAGTGACATCAGCGCCTTGGCATTTTGGTGACACTTTACAAAAAAGTTGACTTATCTCATGAAAGTGAGGTATGTAATCTATAAGCATTAACAGTGCAAAAATCTGAAGGTAGTAACAAGGTTCATTGTTGGTATACTGGCTGTGCAACAACATTAGAATGCCTTAGCTGAAAAATCTTTAATGCATCCACAATCAACAGCTAACCCTGAAATAATCTAGTGACATTAAATGGCATTGCTTAAAGTTATAGGTGGCATTAGACTGAGTGCGGCATTAGTTAAATGTGGCATCACTTTAGCAGTAGAATTGCTTGACTTTACTGCCGGCGTTATACTAATAGCCAAAAAGTGGCAATAAGAGCATGGGAGGCCCATTCGGACAGTGGGCGCACCAGCACGATGTACCTCCACGGACGCATAGACTGGTGAGGGAAGTATGGTTGCCCAGAGCAACAAATATCCAGGTAGCATATGTGGATTACGTCCCATTTTTATTCTTCTTAGCCAACTTTTTCCTATGTGAGGATCGACCTAGTCATTCTCTATCGTGTTGTCATGCCTTTCTACCATTTTTCACCCTTTTTCAACCAACAGACATGAGACTCGTTCCTTAGCTACTGATTTTTTTTCCTTTTCAACCTAGATGCGGGTTCGATGCCTAGTCTTTGGACAGAACTTTCTTCCTTCCTTTCCTTATTCAACCCAGACATGGATTAGTATGCATGAAGTAGGGTTTCCTTTAATAGTGCAAATTAAGGTTTTCGTCTGTGTGACCAGCAGAGTAGAGGACAGCAAACTGGGAAGATGGTGGAGTGGAAAAAGATCCACATGCAGCGATGTGGCAGATGGGGCAATAGAACAATGGTATGGTTCAAAAAGAGGTAGCACACCCGAGGGTCGGCGGGAAGTGGCTTCGCTCGTGGTCGTCATCCTCCGCACACACTACGGAAGCGAGCTTGGCGACGGAGGCCATCCCGCGCGGGCGCTAGGTCTGAGAGGACGACCTTGTCGTTAGTGCATGACCTCGCTCACCAATGACGAGTGCGTCAACGTTGCACATCCTTTTCTTCCTCGGCGGATCTATGACCACCGGTGAGGAGGGAGAGAGAGGTCGTCTTTTTTAGATCTGGAGAGAGGGTGATAGTGTGAGAAGCAGGTGGGCAGCCCTTAGCAAGAAAGCGCTGAAGCTCTAGCCTATATATCTTGTCCATCTTTTTTGATACTAGTACTAGAGGTGGAGTAGTGCTAGAGTAGTTTCTATTTTCTCTACATACAGTACCAGTTAGTCGTGCTCAAAACTGAACGGCATGCCATTAAAAAAATAAACTCAAGAAATAATGCGGCACCTCGGGCCAACGCGGCCAGATCGCAATTTGCACGAGAAATGACACACCATGTTCCGTTGACATGTGGTCTGCTGTCGCATGCTCTTCCTCCCTCCTCCATTTGCCTTCACCATTGCTTCTGCCATTGTTCGATCATCTTCTCCATGAAGGGAACAGGCCAAAAACGACCCTATTATTCTTTCCCGATCCGAAAGATGACGTGGTGGAGGAACTTATTGATCGGTGCGATGTCATCACCTCGGCTAGCAAAACTGTTGCACTGTCTCTACACCTACGTGTATGTAATACAAAAGGTTTTATACTTGAGACTAGCCATCCACCCTCACAAAGAACACTTTTTAACCTAGCATAGACTCCAGGAAATTTGGCCACAGTGTGAGGTGGGCCATATGTTAATGTGTTTGTTGTACGTAACCAGCACCTCGAATCCTCGATATATAGTAGGGTGGCATGGGCCAGAACAAGCATTCATGTCCAGGAGTATGGCACACGCCACCAACACGACTTCCATCTAACACCATATTTCTTGGAGTCCGTGCTACAGCTATCTCTTCAACCTCCTTGTTTCTCTAACTCAGCCATCGTGCGGCGGGCGAGGTGGGGGTTTGCCGATAGTCGGTTTCCTCAACTGCGTCCCACTTGTAAGGCCAACTCCAGCGCATGACCCCAAACGGACGTCCGTTTTGCCCGGATTCTGCCCGTTTGGGTAGGGCAATGGGGTCGTGTCCGGGCCATTTCTCGGATGCGGTGGCCGTGCGCCCAACGCGCGGACACATCCCGACCACTTACATTTTTCTTTGCAAACACATATCTTTTTTTCATCATTGATTTTTGGTACATGGAAATACATCACCAAATTTTGACTAGAAAAGCAAGACCAAAGAAAAGAAGAATCACAAGAATACATTTTAGAAGATATCCAACTTCCATAGCTACTCCTGTAAGTTGGATTAGTTCCTTCTTGATGCATTCATTGTTGATCTGCGGAGGCTCGATCTTGCATGTTTCTTTCTTCTTTGAGTGTAAAGAAGTAGATGATGCTTTCTCTCATCTAGTCTCATGTCTAGCCTCTATTCTATCAACAAGTGCACTAGTCTCTTCTCTAGCCTCTATGCTAGCTAAAAGTGCACGAACATCTACTAAATTGCGCTCTGTCAATATATCGATGTACTCTTCTTCCCAATACCAAAACTTGCATCCATTCTACACAATAAAATTTTAAGTTAGCATAACTAGTCAAATTCCAGAGCACAACCAAAGCTAAAATAGCACATACCCCATCAGTTGAGCACTTGATGAACACCCATCCGGGATGTTCCGACGTTGTAGACACATGGCGCAAGACCTTGTTTGGGCGGTCGTCGCACGTAATGAGTCTCAACGGTGCGCCGACGAGCTTTTGGGCCAGCATCGAGCTCGGCCGACCGCCATTCATGTATCTTCCGGCGGACCACCGACGGTGTACATCCGAGCGGCTAGAAGAGGAGTCAGTACCAGCATGCGGCCTTGCGGAGCCTTCTGGCCCGGTGCACGACCAGTCCATGGTGCGGCGCAACCTCCCACAGCCGGCCGATCTCAAGCCCGACCAGATACGCTCCAAACCCGGCCGGCGGGTACGCAAAACAGGTAGCCGTGGTTGGGTAGCTCGGGGGCATCGAGGGAAAGGGGGCTGGGCGAGCGCGCGTCTGAGCTGCACGCGCTGGAGTTAGCCTAAGTCAAGAAGCAAGATAGAACGTGTTTCCCTAGCAGCGTGGCGGACCAACCGTGTGGGGGTGCAAAGTGGCTTCGCTCGTGTGCGGGATGGAGGCCATCCCGCACAGCCGCTAGGTTTGATAGGACGGCCTTGTCGTCAGTGTGTGACCTTTGTGGCAACCGTCCGCTCCCCACTAGCCTCTTTGTGTATCGTGGTAACCGTCCACCTCCTCTTCGCCTTTCCCTCTCGATTTGTAACTGCTATCACACGCTCTTCCTCCCTCCTCCATTTGCCTTCACCCTTCCTTCTGCCATTGTTCAATCGTCTTCTACATGGAGGGAACAGGCTAGAAACGACCTTGTTATTCTTGCCCCGATCTGAAAGATGACATGGTGGAGGAACTCATTGATCGGTGCGACGTCATCACCTCGGCTCGCATGGCAGGTTCGTTCAAGACCATTCTCGACTCAACTAATAAAATCATTACAAAGAACCCAAGGGTTCAGGAGCGGTTTGATCTTCCCTATCTTCTTCGCCATGACCCTGCTTGCTAGCGCGCGGACGACGGAAGCCTCACCTTGTGGAAGTTGATGTCGCTTGATAATTACGCATGTGATGTTAAGATGCCATCGCTTAAGGATAAGGCCTGGGCTGGCGCAAATGGAGATTGGGTTGTTTATATTGGGCACAACTGCGAGTGGGAACTTGTGAATGTGTACACTCGTCACCAGGTTCCACTTCCAAAAATCTCAGAGTGCCCGGAGGTTGAGCACACAAATGGTCTATGTACGTTCAAGTACGATCATGGTGACTATCATCTACAGAAGATAGAAATTTGTCGAGTTCCCAACCGCTCTTGGGATTACAGGAACTATGAAGTTGTTGCTATCTTCGACAAGCTTGTTGCCATCCTTACTTCCACGCCTCCATGGATATTGCTCAAAAATCAGTTTCTGTACAGGGATGTGTACTGTGATGCAATTCAATACGAGGATCTTGTGTTTGCTGCCACCACTCGTGGCACTGTTTTTGCATGGAATCCTGATGCTTTCGGTACGTTTGTCTTCCACCGTAATTATAATTGTTTCATCCACATGCATGCGGGTTAGCTAGTTTCCCTTTACTAAACCTTCTTGTGTTCCCAAGGTCCTGTGAACATTCCACCAGCTATACTTGGAAAATTTTATAACCAAGGGGGGAGATGACGATGGTGATGATCACGATCATGAGGATGAGCAGGACCTATATACTCAGTGGTGCCTGGCAACTTATTCCGATGTATCACCTCTTCTTGTCTGTATACAGGGCACTGCTGATGTTACTAAGGAAGCAGGTGTTGTCTGTCATAGTCGCACTCTCCGGACCTATTCCAACATCCGTTGCAGGGTATTCGGTATGGATACTTGTGTGCTAGCGCCAGCACCTTCTCCCTGGTTCACTATTGACAGCCTTGGAGAACACTCGCCCTTCCTTGGACTAAACTATCCACTGATGGTGAAACGTGATCCAGCTGCTGTTGGCACAATGTTATTACCATTTATGAGAAGCAATTGTATCTATACCTCGGACATTGCTATGGTTCCCTACCGTGGCTATCACAATATGCGTCCTGATCAGTCCTGCGTTGGTCTCGAGATTGAAAATAGCTGGCCATTCCCAAAGGCTTACCTATGGTTCAAAGCAAGCGTTTCCAACGCCGAGGATTGGTTGAGCTGAAGTTCATTTCATTGCTTGTTATTTGTTGTGTGATGAAAACTTTGGTATTTACTAGAATGTTTTGTTGGAACTAATATATAGTCCAACATGTATCCTCGTTGTCGTTGTGTGTTTATGACTTGTTGTATGTAATGAATGGCACATTTGCATATGCATGTCATAAACTCAATTTATGAATGGTTTTCGACTCACTTCTTCGAGTGTGAGTACCGTAGTAGTATAGCAAACATCCGGTTGTATGAAGTTGCCACATCACATAGAGCCAACCTAACATTGGAGTATGCTAGCACAATAGTTAGTTTTAGTTAGATCAACTAGAGCTAGGTGTCACATGGAGGCTGAGAAATATGGTGATAGCGTGACTACGTGAGGTGTGCTTGTACGTAGTATGATGTAGGCACAGGGCTTGCCGTGTTTTCTTCTCCTCCTGTCTAAATGTGGAGAAGATTTGTTCGAGTTCTTCCTCCTTTTGCTGACACGTGGGACATCCAGCATCCAGGTCGTGTCATGCAAGAAAATGGAGTGCTAGTTGAAGCCACGTGATGTGCATCTTGGGTTAAACTGTAAATAGAATCTTACTCTTGAATAACTCCAAAAGCGGCCATCAAAGATCTTTACTAGATTTGTTTTTCATCATCAGCATGTCGACGTGAAAGATGTGCAGGTTCAGTGGGTCGTCTTGCATTTTCACTGACATGTGGGACCGCATGTGAGCAAATAGACGATGGGCTCCATGCGTCTGCTGGCTAGCTGAGATGAGAGAGAGAGGAGGGCTGAGCACGGACTCCAAAAAATTTCGCAACAATGTGAGTAGTACTAGTGGTGTACCGTACTCCTGGAGAGATAATGTGTTCGCTCTACGTGACCAGCACCTCGATATAATGGGGTGGCATGGGCCATAACTAGCATTCACGTCTAGCAGTACGGCACACGCCACCCACATGAGTCCCATCTGGCACCAATTTTCTTGGAGTCCGTGCTACAACCATCTCTTCTCCCTCCTGTTTTCTCACCCATTGCGCGGTGGGTGGGGTGGGGGTTTTCCGATAGTCGGTTTGCTCAACTGCGGTACCACTTGTAAGTGAAAATGCAACACATCACGCATTCCCCCTTGAGAGGCGTGCCAGACCAACCGTGTGGGGGTGTGACGCGAACACGGCAGGCTTTTCCTTTTGAACTTGTAAGTTGTAAAATTTAGTTCTGCTCCATGGCGCGGCCGATAGATAGAAATAACGATTTTCCCTAGAGTAACGAGAGGTTTGGTTCTACGCGGTTCATGCATGGAGTACGTATGAAAATTATGAAGTTGATGCGAAAGGTAAGATAATTACTAGTAGTACAATATACTACTATATGGATTTGACGGAAAGATAAAGATACATACGGATCCATCAACGACATCCTCGCGCCCTAGTGCGGCAAGCTCAACGTGCTTATGAAAGAAGGCCAGCATCCTATCGTCCTCCTCTTGCACGTAGTAGTCCTTGTGGACGATTTACGCGTAGACGTGTGATACGTCCCCAATGTGTCTATAATTTTTTATTGTTCCATGCTATATTATATTCTGTTTTGGACACTAACGGGCTTTATTGTACACTTTTATATTATTTTTGGGACTAACCTATTAACCGGAGGCCCAGCCCAGAATTGTTGTTTTTTGCCTATTTTAGAGTTTCGCAGAAAAAGAATATCAAACGGAGTCCAAACGGAATGAAACCTTCGAGAACGTGATTTTCAGAACGAACGTGATCCAGAGGACATGGACCCTACATCAAGACATCAACCAGGAAGGCACGAGGTAGGGGGAGGGCGCCCTCCACCCTCGTGGGCCCCATGTTGCTCCACCGACGTACTTCTTCCTCCTATATATACCTACGTACCACCAAACTATCATAGACGGAGCCAAAAACCTAATTCCACCGCTGCAACCTTCTGTACTCGTGAGATCCCATCTTGGGGCCTTTTTCGGAGCTCTGCCGGAGGGGGCATCAATCACGGAGGGCTTCTACATCAACACCATAGCCTCTCCGATGATGTGTGAGTAGTTTACCTCAGACCTTCGGGTCCATAGTTATTAGCTAGATGGCTTCTTCTCTCTCTTTGGATCCCAATACAAAGTTCTCCACGATTCTCATGGAGATCTATTCGATGTTATCTTGTTTTGCGGTGTGTTTGTTGACACCGACGAATTGTGGGTTTATGATCAAGTTTATCTATGAACAATATTTGAATCTTCACTGAATTCTTTTATGTATGATTGGTTATCTTTGCAAGTCTCTTCGAATTATCAGTTTGGTTTGGCCTACTAGATTGATCTTTCTTGCAATGGGAGAAGTGCTTAGCTTTGGGTTCAATCTTGCGGTGTCCTTTCCCAGTGACAGTAGGGGCAGCAAGGCACGTATTGTATTGTTGCCATTGAGGATAACAAGATGGGGTTTATATCATATTGCATGAGTTTATCCCTCTACATCATGTCATCTTACTTAAAGCGTTACTCTGTTCTTATGAACTTAATACTCTAGATGCATGCTGGATAGCGGTCGATGTGTGGAGTAATAGTAGTAGATGCAGGCAGGAGTCGGTCTACTTGTCGCGGACGTGATGCCTATATACATGATCATACCTAGATATTCTCATAACTATGCTCAATTTTGTTAATTGCTCAATAGTAATTTGTTCACCCACTGGAATATTTATGCTCTCGAGAGAAGCCAGTAGTGAAACCTATGGCCCCCGGGTCTATCTTCCGTCATATTAATCTTCCAACACTTAGCTATTTTTATTGCCTTTTATTTTACTTTGCATCTTTATCATAAAAATATCAAAAATATTATCTTATCATATCTATCAGATCTCACTCTCGTAAGTGACCGTGAAGGGATTGACAACCCCTTTATTGCGTTGGTTGCGAGGATTTATTTGTTTGTGTAGGTGCGAGGGACTCGTGCGTGGCCTCCTACTGGATTGATACCTTGGTTCTCAAAAACTGAGGGAAATACTTACGCTGCTTTACTGCATCACCATTTCCTCTTCAAGGGAAAACCAACGCAGTGCTCAGGAGGTAGCAATGTGGGTGATGATGTCGATGGTGTCTTGTTGTGCCAGGCATTGCATGGTGAGTGCGACCTCGAGGCGGACATTCTCCGGCGCGCCGGCAGGCACTCGCAGGGCCACCAGTGCGTCAAAGAGGTTGTCACCATAGAGGCCATTGAGGGTGGCGAGCATCATAGAGCCTGGGCGCGTGGGCTAGAGGCGTACTTCAAGGTCGTCTATGAGCTTCTTGATGACGGTGAACTTGTCAAGGAAGCCGACGAGGACCTCGTCGAACAAGGAGACGAGGCTATCATCCAAGAGGCCTTTCACCCTAGCGGCCTCAAGCATGACCTGGAGACGTTCCTCAGTGTCGGGCCGCAGGCCGGCGTCATGGATCATCTGGCACAGCCGGCTGATGCTCGCGATCATCGCCTCAATGGGTCTAGCTAGCTTCTAGTCAACTGATCGTGCGATTGGAGTGATCACTCTTGCCCTTGGTTAGGGTGCGTAGGTGCGTAGGATTTCGTAGATTGGACTGGCGGGGAGCCTTTATAGGAGAAGTACAGACTGCGTTGCATTCATGTGTGTGTTGGCCATCTACTCCTAGGCCCTCCCTCCGTGCCGGTGAAGTATAGTCATCTCACCAAGACCAAGTTGGAGCAAAACGAGAGAACTATGATGTTTACTGGTTTATTGGTCCCCTTTGCATTTTGCGCCAAGTTTTGACCTTTGATTTAACTAATAAAATATTAATGCATGTCCAAAAATGTTGTGCTAAGTAGTTTCAAGTCATTGAATGCATATGCTCCCCATGTCTCCTATTGGGTGATTTCTTCTTTCGTGGCAAAAAATAGGGAACGAGGTGGGTAGTTAATGCACTACGCATAAAAGTTTTGGGATTACTCCCTCCGTCTAGGTGTATAAGTCACCTTACGAAAACCAAATAATCCAAAAACACTAAGGCGCGAACGAGTAGTACTAGTTGCATGCATATTAATTAGACCCCATATATTAATTGAAGGACCAATGCATGCAATTTTTGCGGCACGCTATTGGTATTTGAAGAGGTCTTCTAATTAATAGCACGTTTTTAATTGAGAAAAGAATGATGTGATTGGCTTCGTCCACCATTCAATTAATTTTCCTAATCCAATCTCTTTGCGCCTAGGTTGCGGTGCACCTTCTAAGATGTCTAATGCACCTAGACGGAGGGAGTATTTGGTTTTCGTAACGTGGCTAATGCACTAGTATGGAGGGAGTACAATAGTAGCCTTTGATTGCAATTTTTTGTTGGTAGCTTACCAAGCTGAGAGCTCAGTGAGTACAATAGTAGTTTGATTGATGAGACTTCAGATCTGAGCCATCTACCGGAAGGGAGAGTGTATAATATCATCGGGAACTATGTTAAAAATGAATAAAACAATGCTCCATGTATTTATTTACAGAGGGAGTAGTATATTTTTTGTGACATGCATTACTAGATATTGCTAGTCAATACTAAATCCAAACGGACGTGGTAGTACTACTAAATCCAGACGGTGGTGCTAGACTAGTAGTAGTACTACCAATGTAGTACCAATGTAATACTACCAATGTAGTACTAGTACTGCACTACCCGTTGGTCAAATTACTCCTCACAATGAAGTGACAAGACCCTGCGCCGGAGATGACACCTGAGTGTAGGTGCCGTGTTTGGCATACCAAAGTCAGCCTCACCATGTGCAGTCACTATCACCATGGCTGTAGAGCTAGCCTTCTTACAACTAGCCGTGTTCGACATAATTTCCCATGCGTTGCCACGAGTATCTCTACTCTTTTCTTATACGAGTAAGATGTCTGTGCATTGCATGGAACACCAAGATTGGGGCTGGACGGCGCCAACAACGGCCATCATGCCAGATTGTTCCATGGCCATCTAGATGTGGTGGGGAGAAGATAAAGCTGATTGTGAGAGACAAGGAGTTGTTTGTAAATAGGGAACAAGTGCGGGCATCTTTTTGCAAAACTACAGAAGTTTGCTTTGTATGCGTCAGATGTAGATCCGACGACTATTAGTGAAAGATGGTAGGCACACCATCATCACCAACTCAGGACCTCTTTGATTCACAGGATTTTGAAAATGCAGGAATAGGACACGGCAATATTACAAGTTTCAAACTGATATTACAAATGTTAGGAGTAATGTTGCACCTACGAAGAGGGAATTATTAGGAAGTTTATGTAAGAACTTTTGTTACTTTAGGTGGATGCAGCATTCTCGTACAAACTAAAATCCACCGCCCTGACAAGTCACTAATGGGCAAATAAGTTTTGAGTCTCTAGCGACTTGATGTTTCAAAAACAAATTCAGCTTCTGCGGAGACTTTGTCATTTAGGCTTAGACGCTTGCGGTGATCAGCACGCCATTCATTCTTGCGCTAGAGAACGCCAAACCTCATTACCTTGAGCAAACTTGCCTCCAGAACAAAGAACCTGGCCAATTTAATTTCAGATATGCTGCCAATCAAATCAATTTCTGTAAGATGGAGATCAAGGCATTCGATGAGATTGTTATAGTGCAGCACATTTTTCACTTTCGTGTCTTTTTTTATCTGCAAAAGAACAGAACATATTAGAGCACATGGTTATATAAGATTGTCGTGTCATCATGAGGTACCAATATCATTCGCTCATACGATAGGGTTGCCTGGCTAGTGATATTTTTTCACTCTCTCTCTCTCTCTCTCTCTCTCTCTCTCTCTCTCTCTCTCTCTCTTTCTCTTTCTCTTTCCTCTCATTTACCTAGGATCACGTGAAGAGCTTGGGAATTTGTTGCCTTCTGATACGTCTCCAACGTATCTATAATTTTTGATTGCTCCATGCTATATTATCTACTGTTTTGGACTATATTGGGCTTTATTTTCCACTTTTATATTATTTTTGGGACTAACATATTAACCGGAGGCCCAGCCCAGAATTGCTGTTTTTTTTGCCTATTTCAGTGTTTCGAAGAAACGGAATATCAAAGGGAGTCCAAACGGAATGAAACCTTCGGGTACGTGATTTGCTCAACAAATAAGATCCAGGAGACTTGGACCCTCCGTCAAGAAAGCCACGAGACAGTCACGAGGGTGGAGGGCGCCCCCCCCCTAGGGCGCGCCCCCTGCCTCGTGGGCCCCCCGAAGCTCCACCGACGTACTCCTTCCTCCTATATATACCTACGTACCCCCAAAGGATCAGATACGGAGCCAAAAACCTAATTCCACCGCCGCAACCTTCTGTACCCACGAGATCCCATCTTGGGGCCTGTTCTGGAGCTCCGCCGGAAGGGGAATCCACC
Source organism: Aegilops umbellulata (assembly GCA_032464435.1). Taxonomy (NCBI): domain Eukaryota; kingdom Viridiplantae; phylum Streptophyta; class Magnoliopsida; order Poales; family Poaceae; genus Aegilops; species Aegilops umbellulata. The sequence goes on along the minus strand of CP136058.1, from coordinate 147,686,106 downwards.
ATGGAGGGCTTCTACATCATCACCATAGCCCCTCCGATGAAGTGTGAGTAGTTTACCTCAGACCTTCGGGTCCATAGTTAGTAGCTAGATGGCTTCTTCTCTCTTTTTGGATCTCAATACAATGTTCTCCCCCTCTCTCGTGGAGATCTATTTGATGTAATCTTCTTTCTGCGGTGTGTTTGTTGAGACCGATGAATTGTGGGTTTATGATCAAGTTTATCTATGAACAATATTTGAATCTTCTCTTAATTCTTTTATGTATGATTGGTTATCTTTGCAAGTCTCTTCGAATTATCAGTTTGGTTTGGCCTACTAGATTGGTTTTTCTTGCAATGGGAGAAGTGCTTAGCTTTGGGTTCAATCTTGCGGTGTCCTTTCCTAGTGACAGTAGGGGCAGCAAGGCACGTATTGTATTGCTGCCATCGAGGATAACAAGATGGGGTATTTATCATATTGCATGAATTTATTCCTCTACATCATGTCATCTTGCTTAAGGCGTTACTCTGTTTTCTTGAACTTAATACTCTAGATGCTGGATAGCGGTCGATGAGTGGAGTAATAGTAGTAGATGCAGGCAGGAGTCGGTCTACTTGTCTCGGACGTGATGCCTATATACATGATCATACCTAGATATTCTCATAACTATGCTCAATTCTGTCAATTGCTCAACAGTAATTTGTTCACCCACCGTAAAATACTTATGCTCTTGAGAGAAGCCACTAGTGAAATCTTTGGCCCCGGGTCTATTCTCATCATATCAATCTCCTATCACTTTATTATTGCTTTGCTTTTTACTTTACCTTTTTATTTTACTTTGCATCTTTATACCAAAAATATTATCTATCATCTCTATCAGATCTCACTCTCATAAGTGACTGTGAAGGGCTTGACAACCCCTAATCGCGTTGGTTGCGTTGAGCTATTTGTTTTGTGTAGGTACGAGGGACTCGCGTGTAGCCTCCTACTGGATTGATACCTTGGTTCTCAAAAACTGAGGGAAATACTTACTCTACTCTGCTGCATCACCCTTTCCTCTTCAAGGAAATCCAACGCAGTGCTCAAGAGGTAGCACCTTCCACTATGTGGCCGATGCCATATTTCTCAAAAGTATGCCACATAATACGCATCGATGTCAAATCAAAGTATTTTGGCACCGCTCTAGCGATGTGAGAGAGTTTGCACCGCTGTGCACATAGACCCACATGTATAAAAAAATCAATCAAACCAACTACACTAGCCCAAACAAGTGTTTTTTATTGCCTCAGTCCTCTCCCTCTCCCACGCAAGTGTTTTTTAATTGCGTGAGTTAAGTTGGCACCAGAGCAAAGTAGGTGATCTAGATTGGGGCACCAGGTGACCAATGGAGGGGCATCGATGCCAAATGCATCACAAGTGAATTTGGCACATGTTTTGGCATACATAGTGGAGGGCCGTTATAGCCCACTTTTGTACTACCTCGTATTTAGTGTAAAATTTTGACTATAGATTTACCTAAGAAAATGCCAGTGCATGTCACCAAAAATTATACCATTTGAAATTATGTTCAAATACGAATCCAACTATATAATTTTTAGTGACATGCACTAACATTTTGTCAGTTAAATCTAGGGTTCGAATCTGTAGTTATCGGGTGTGCCAAACACAATGTCCAGGGTTATGCATCCCAAGCACTGTGCCTCCCTACCGGGAATTATACCTTGGAATGTGGTGTGGCTACGTTCGATGCGGGATCTGTTGAACTGCATTTTGTCGAGAGTATCTTCGTAAATGAGGTTGAGGATGCTGCCTCCGTCCTTCAGAACTTTACTCGACCGAAAACCATCGACAATGGGGTCAAGGACCAGTGCGGCCGGTGCGTGAATTCTACGGGGACTTGGCTCATCCTTCTTGTCGAAGGTAATAGGCGCGGCTGCCCATGGTTGTGCGGCCATCACTTGAATTATCTGGCTGAGCTCTCAAAGAGCCTTTTTCCTTTTATTGTTTGAGGAAAATGTCTCATATACCGTAAGGACATTGTGGTCCCACTGGTGTGCGTCGGTCCTAAACAAACGGTTTTTTTATGTCTTTCCGTGACGACATTTGGAACCGTCGCCAAGTGAGTGTGGGCGATAGGGGGGTCCTTCTGGCACACACGCTCGGCAAAATGAGGTCATGTGTGACCGGCGAGCACTCAAATACAGAAATACGTACAGTAGTGCTAAAAATACAATTATATAGGCAAAACCAATTCTGGTCGTAAGTACATCTCACACAGTCAGTCACCACTAAATGTTTCCAAATATACATCCCACACAGTCAGTACAAGGAAAACGTTTGCGCAAGGTGGCGTAACGCAAACAGTTTCGAAGAGAATTTCGTGTGTGATTGTTCATTGATCCAACACGGTTTATTCCTAAAAACTATGTGCGTTGCCTTAGGTCGTCTCCAACGGTGTTTTCTCATTAACCGTTTGCAATAGGAAGCAAGCTAATTGGCCAATTAGCGGGATAATTGCCCTATTATTAATAATCCATTTACTAATCTAATTGCCATTCATATTAAGCACATAAGATATTCCATTTCCATATTAAGGAAGCAGGATTTCATAATTGAAATACATCAGAGTACAACATGATATAGCTTCAGCACTCAGCTACCCCATTACACAACTGCACCATCATCAAGTTTCACATGCAACGTCTAGAACCTTTTGAAATTGTCATCATAGACGGTACATAGAGAGATGCATCACATCTGGAAAATTGCTGAAGCAGAAGGCGAATATTGAGCCTTCATTCATGTTGAAGGTCTTTGCAACTTTAGGCCAGTGCCTGTGAATGATTGACCGTCCATCCTTCGACCTCTTTAGGAACACTTCAATATTGAACCGTGGGTGTTGTATGAAAACTTTCCTCGCCTCCTGACCACATAGGTGGTTTGAGAGGTAATATTCCGTGAAGCCTGAAAACAAGGATGTGCATAAATATATTCTTTATATTGGAAATGGGGAAAAGGAATACAAAAAGGCAAAGTAATAGTTAGTACCATCTTGTAAACCTCAGTGCTCCCATTGTTTCCCTGCAACACATATAAGGTAGTTAGTGAAGGAAATATACCCTAGGGGCAATAATAAAGTTATTATTTATTTCCTTATTTCATGATAAATGTGTATTATTCATGCTAGAATTGTATTAACCGGAAACATAATACATGTGTGAATACATAGACAAACAGAGTGTCACTAGTATGCCTCTACTTGACTAGCTCATTAATCGAAGATGGTTGAGTTTCCTAGCCATGGACATGAGTTGTCATTTGATTAACGGGATCACATCATTAGGAGAATGATGTGATTGACTTGACCCATTCCGTTAGCTTAGCACTTGATCATTTAGTATGTTGCTATTGCTTTCTTCATGACTTATACATGTTCCTATGACTATGAGATTATGCAACTCCCGTTTACCGGAGGAACACTTCGTGTGCTACCAAACTTCACAACGTAACTAGGTGATTATAAAGGTGCTCTACAAGTGTCTCCGAAGGTACTTGTTGGGTTGGCGTATTTCGAGATTAGGATTTGTCACTCCAATTGTCGGAGAGGTATCTCTGGGCCCACTCGGTAATGCACATCACTATAAGCCTTGCAAGCATTGTAACTAATGAGTTAGTTACGAGATGATGTATTACGCAACGAGTAAAGGGACTTGCCAGTAACAAGATTGAACTAGGTATTGAGATACCAATGATCGAATCTCGGGCAAGTAACATACCGATGACAAAGGGAACAACGTATGTTGTTATGCGGTTTGACCGATAAAGATCTTCGTAAAATATGTGGGAGCCAATATGAGCATCCAAGTTCTGCTATTGGTTATTGGCCGGAGACGTGTCTCGGTCATGTCTACATAGTTCTCGAACCCGTAGGGTCCGCACGCTTAAAGTTTCGGTGACGATTGTATTATGAGTTTATGTGATTTGATGTACCGAAGGTTGTTCAGAGTCCCGGATGAGATCGGGGACATGACGAGGAGTCTCGAAATGGTTGAGACGTAAAGATCGATATATTGGAAAACTATATTCGGACACCGGAAAGGTTTCGAGTGATTCGGGTATTTTCAGAGTACCGGGGAGTTACGGGAATTCACCGGGAGAAGTATTGGGCCTTATTGGGCCATACGGGAATAGAGGAGAGAGGCCAAAAGGAAGGAGGCGCCCCCCCCCTCCTCTGGTCCGAATTGGACAAGGTGTGCAACCCCCTTTTCCTTCTCCCTCTCCCCCTCTTTCCTTCTCTCCTACTCCGGAAAGGAAAGGGGAATCCTACTAGGACTTGGGAGTCCTAGTAGGACTCCCCACACTTGGCGCGCCCCCTCTAGGGCCGGCCTCTCCCTCCCTCCTTTATATACGGGGGCAGGGGGCACCTCTAGACACAACAATTGATCATTGATCTCTTAGCCGTGTGCGGTGCCCCCTCCACCATAATCCACCTCGATCATATCGTAGCGGTGCTTAGGCGAAGCCCTGCATCGGTAGCATCATCATCACCGTCATCCCGCCGTCGTGCTGACAAAAATCTCCCTCGAAGCTCTGTTGAATCGGAGTTTGTGGGTCGTCATCGATCTGAACGTGTGCTGAACTCGGAGGTGTCGTGCATTCGGTATTTGGATCGGTCGGATCGTGAAGACGTACGACTACATCAATCGTGTTGTGCTAACGCTTCCGCTTTCGGTCTACGAGGGTACGTGGACAACACTCTCCCCTCTCATTGCTATGCATCACCATGATCCTGTGTGTGCGTAGGAATTTTTTTGAAATTACTACGTTCCCCAACAATTAGTCATCAGGTTAAGTAAGGGTTTGCATGCTATTAGTAAAATATGTTGATGATAAATAAGCACATTGCACATTCATCCGATTAATTCAAGCCACATGGAAAACCCATTTATCCAAACCAAGCATGATTAAGAACTAGGAAATATAGTACTTGTATATGTTTCTCATGTATTAAGTGCAGCCAAATTCGATTTATTCCTCACATGGTATACAATACCAGAATGCAGCCACAGCAATTGAACATCGCATTGCATAATTTAACCAAGCAGTTAAGTAAACACCACAACAAATGAACCAAATGTTAACTGAGCACCACATTGCACAATATAACATACTCCTAATAGAAGATTAGACAGTTAACCAAACCAAGCATGCTTAACAACTTGGCAATATAGCAATTGTATTTGTTTCTCATGTATTTAGTACAACCAAATTCGATTTATTCCTCACATGGTATACAATAAGAGAATGTAGCCACAACAATTGAACATAGCATTGCATAATTGAACCAAGCAGTTAACTAAACACCACAACAAATGAAACAAACGTTAATTGAGCACCACATTGCATAATATAACATACTCCTAATAGAAGATCAGACAGTTAACCGAACCAAGCATGATTAAGAACTAGGAAATATAGCACTTGTATATGTTTCTCATGTATTAAGTGCAGCCAAATTCGATTTATTCCTCACATGGTATACAATAACAGAATGCAGCCACAACAATTGAACATCACATTGCAGAATTGAACCAAGCAGTTAACTAAACACCACAACAAATGAACCAAACGTTTACTGAGCACCACATTGCACAATATAACATACTCCTAATAGAAGATCAGATAGTTAACCAAACCAAGCATGCTTAACAACTTGGAAATATAGCGATTGTATATGTTTCTCATGTATTTAGTACAACCAAATTAGATTTATTCCTCGCATGGTATACAATAACAGAATGCAGCCACAACAATTGAACATCGCATTGTAGAATTGAACCAAGCAGCTAACTAAACACCACAACAAATGAACCAAACGTTAACTGAGCACCACATTACACAATATAATATACTGCTAATAGAAGATCAGACAGTTAACCAAACCAAGCATGCTTAACAACTTGGAAATATAGCAATTGTATTTGTTTCTCATGTATTTAGTACAGCCAAATTCGATTTATTCCTCACATGGTATACAATAACAGAATGCAGCCACAACAATTGAACATCGCATTGCAGAATTGAACCAAGCAGTTAACTAAACACCACAACAAGTGAACCAAGCCACAACAAATGAACCAAGCAGTTAAGTAAACACCAATTGAACAATATAACATACTCCTAATAGAAGATCAGGCAGTTAACCAAACCAAGCATGCTTAACAACTTGGAAATATTGCACCCTGAAGAATTGAACATCACATTTGCAGAATTGAACCAAGCATTTAATTGAACACCACATTGCACGACATATAGAACATATATACAGTATAGCAGAAGATTGCATGGTAAGAGTAGATAGCACAATTCACTAGAATTTGTTAAGGAAAGGAAGTAGCTAGCAAACTGAACATGTGTCCTTATAGTGAGCTAATAAGACAAGCTACTCCTCACTGTCGGAGATATCGATGATGATTGGCTCCTTGGACATGGAAGAGGGCGAGGCCTCCGCATCGTGGGTGCCCTCGTTGTAGTGGTGAGTTGCATGAGCCGCTCCAGGCACCAACCTGATGGCTCTGAGATGAGGTAAGCACGTGCACGCTGAGAAAACACCCTGTAGTCTTCGTCAAAGGCACCGACGGTGGCCTCGAGAAAACGCCGTGAACTATCGTTTAAAGTAGCCAACCACGTCGCGGCGTCGGCGCGCGAGGCGTCAACGGTGGCCTCGACAGTGAGGTGCTCCTCCAAGATCTGGGGGTCGGCACAAATGGCAGCCATCGCGACCTCATCCGCGCGTGCGGCCACGATTTGCTTCTCTGCTGCCAAATGCTCCTTGAGGTCCTAGCTATACTGCGTGCACCATGGCTTAGGCCGGCGCTTATTTGGTGGAGGGATCGGTGATTTGGGTGGAAGGTGTCGCGCTTGCGCCGGCGGTCGGGGCATGTGGGATGTGGAACGAGGAGGAGGATGGGGGTCGGGTGTGGATTACCTGCCTGGATAGGTGAGGCCGAGCAGCGTGAAGGAGGGTCGCCGGCGAGGAGGCGGCGGCGCTGCAAGCAAGGAGTGAAGGTTTCAACTTGGAAAGGAAGGCTGAAAGGGGGGAAATGTGACTTTTGGTAAGGGGGGTGGGAAGGTAGATATTTCCGCAGAAGCCGAATATTTGGAATCACTTCGACCAAAAAACTGGCACGCAAAGTGTCATCAGACACAGTCCCTTATTCAGACACGGTCCGAAGATATTTTGTGATGCATCTCACACGGTTGGTTATAATAAACTGTGTGGGATCTACTTGATTTTTGGTCTTGATTTGAATTACATTATGGGGTCACTGCGGCCATGGATGGTGTTTGAATTGCTAGACCTTTTATCTGCACTAATCATAAAAGAATTGGAATTATTCAGGGTTCGTTTGGACATTTTTATGCATTAAGTGAGTTTTCAATGCATTTATGTGCATAAGTCAAATTTGAACTACATGCACATGCTCCAGTGCATATAAATTCATTGAAAAATCAAATCTTTGTCCTTGGGTGCATGCTTAGGTCCCATGGAAGAAATGGGAATGAATTTCAAACACCATGGCACCCTTGATTGCCGGCAAGACATTGAGATGCCGGGTTTTTAAATTCTAGTAAATCCAAAACTCGTCTAAAATGCATGAAACTTGGCATGCTATCATGGAGCGGCATCAACCTGTCGTGGTACAAATTTTGTCCCATTTGGGGCAGGTTTGGGTATATGCTTCTCACAAACCGGAGCTTCTCACAACAAGCATGATAGTTTTCCGTAGGGAACGTCCCACCTTTGGGGATGAAACGATATCCATTGCCTCTTATTGCTTTCAAGTTTTTTTTCTCGTGTCAACATAAAACAACAGGAGTGTTGTGTGAATTTTTGTGATTTTTCAGGGTTTGTTTGGACATTTTTATGTATTAACTGAGTTTTTCAATGCATTTATGTGCATACTTCAAATTTGAAATACATGTGCATGCTCCAGTGCATATTAATTGGTTGAAAAATCATATATGTGTCCTTGGGTGCATGCTTAGGTCCCATGCAAGAAATGGGAATGAATTTCAAACACCAGGGCAACGTTGATTGCCGGCAAAACATTGAGATGCCTGGTTTTTAAATTCTAGTAAATCCAAAACTCGTCTGAAATTCATGAAACTTGGCATGCTATCATGGAGCGGCATCAACATGCCATGGTACAAATTTTGTCCCATTTGAGGCTGGTTTGGGTATAGGCTTCTCACAAACCGGAGCTTCTCACAACAAGCATGATGGTTTTCGGTAGGGAACGTCCCACCTTTGGGTACGAAATGATTTCCATTGTCTCTTATTGCTTTCAAGTTTTTTTCTCGTGTCAACATAGAACAACAGGAGTGTTGTGTGAATTTTTGTGATTTTTCGAGGTTCGTTTTGACATTTTTATGCATTAGCTGAGTTTTCAATGCATCTATGTGCATAATTCAAAATTGAACTACATGTGCATGCTCCAGTGCATATAAATTAGTTGAGAAATCAAATATGTGTCCTTGGGTGCATGCTTAGGTCCCATGCAAGAAATGGGAATGAATTTTAAACACCAGGGCACCGTTAATTGTCGGCAAAACATTGAGATGCGTGGTTTTTAAATTCTAGTAAATCCAAAACTCGTTTTAAATTCATGAAACTTGGCATGCTATCATGGGGCGGCATCAACATGTCGTGGTACAAATTTTGTCCCATTTGGGGCTGGTTTGGGTATATGAGTCACAAACCGGAGCTTCTCACAACAAGCATGATGGTTTTCTGTAGGGAACGTCCCACCTTTGGGGACGAAACGATATCCATTGCCTCTTATTGCTTTCAAGTTTTTTTCTCGTGTCAACATAGAACAACAGGAGTGTTGTGTGAATTTTGTGATTTTTCAGGGTTTGTTTGGACATTTTATGCATTAACTGAGTTTTCAATTGATTTATGTGCGTAATTCAAATTTGAACTACATACGCATGCTCCAGTGCATATAAATTGGTTGAAAAATAAAATCTATGTCCTTGGGTGCATGTTTAGGTCCCATTCAAGAAATGGAATGAATTTCAAACACCAGGACACCGGTGATTGCTGGCAAAACATTGAGATGCCTGGTTTTGAAATTCTAGTAATCCAAAACTGGTCTGAAATTCATGAAACTTGGCATGCTATTATAGAGCGGCATCACCATGTCGTGGTACAAATTTTGTCCCATTTGGGGCAGGTTTAGCTATATGCTTCTCACAAATCGGAGCTTCTCACAACAAGCATGATGGGTTTCGGTAGGGAACGTCCCACCTTTGGGGACGAAACGATATCCATTGCCTCTTATTGCTTTCAAGTTCTTTTCTCGTGTCAACATAGAACAACAGGAGTGTTGTGTGAATTTTTGTGATTTTTTTAGGCTCGTTTTGGCATTTTTATGCATTAGCTGAGTTTTCAATGCATTTATGTGCATAATTCAAATTTGAACTACATGCGCATGCTCCAGTGCATATAAATTGGTTGAAAAATCAAATATGTATCCTTGGGTGCATGCTTAGGTCCCATGCAAGAAATGGGAATGAATTTCAAACACTCGGGCACCGTTAATTGCCGGCAAAACATTGAGATGCCTGGTTTTTAAATTCTAGTAAATCCAAAACTCGTTTGAAATTCATGAAACTTGGCATGCTATCATGGAGCGACATCAACATGCCGTGGTACAAAATTTTCCCCATTTGGGGCAGGTTTGGGTATATGAGTCTCACAAACCGGAGCTTCTCACAACAAGCATGATGGTTTTCGGTAGGGAACGTCCCACCTTTGGGGACGAAACGATATCCATTGCCTCTTATTGCTTTCAAGTTTTTTTCTCATGTCAACATAGAACAACAGGAGATTTGTGTGAATTTGAGTTAATTGCACAGAAGTACCACAATTCGGGCATCACATGCAGATTGGTACCATGATTGCTAATTTTTACATGTCAGTACCAGCATTGGTCCAAGTTTTTGCAAAAAGGTCTAAATCACGTATAAATACGTATTGATAGTGTATTTGATCGAGGGGGGCCGCCTGTCGGGTGCCTATGTGGCAGTTTTTTTGCAGAAAACCCCCTAGCTTTATATGTAATCACAAAAATGCCCATTATTTCGCAGGAAAATCGCTATTAAGAGGGATTTTTTTCGTTCGCAAGTTTTCCACGGACTTGTTTGAAAGTTTCCGGCGAACTGAACAAATAATAAATAACCGAAACGAGAAAATGCGCACGAGGAGGATTCGAACCTGAGACCCGCCACCGGTCGTCATAGGTCTGCGCGGCCTAGCCACAACGCCACATCTCCGCTGTTGACGAGATCCTGGCGAAACTTTTATTATACTAGTACATACACGCTGGGCCAGGCAGGTGGGCCAAGCAAAGCTGCAATATTTTTTTTCATTCAGTTACACACTTGCTGCCTTTTTACTCTTCCTTCTTTTTTCGTTTCTTTTCATTTTTTTCATTGTTTAGATTCGCAAGTTGTTTTCCAAAATCCGTTAAGTTGTTTTCAAAATCACAAGCATTGTTTCCAAATCAATGAACTTTTTTCAAAATTATGAATTTGTTTCAAAATTAACGAAATTTTTCTCAAATCATTTAACTTCTTCACAATCAGTGAATTTATCAAAATCATTGAAGTTCTTTTGAAAATCGACGAACTTTTTTCAAAAACGATGAACTTTATTAAAACACAATGAAGTTTTCTCACAATAGATAGTAATTTTAAAATTTGATGAATTTTCTCTTTCTTTTTTTTGATGAACTTTATTAAAAATCGATGAACTTTTCTCTTTCTTTTTTTTTTGATGAACTTTATTAAAAATCGATGAACTTTTCTCTTTCTTTTAAAATTTGATGAACTTTTCTCTTTCTCACAATAGATAGTATTTTTAAAATTTGATGAACTTTATTAGAAATCGATGAAGTTTTCTTTCTTTTTCTTTATTTCTTCTACTTCTTTTTTCACTCACTTGGAACGTTTTTTAAGATCGGCTTCAGTAATATTATGAACATGTTTTCAAATGCGCATGAACAATTTCTAATGTACGCTGAGCACTTTTTTTGCATATAGAGAACATGTTTTAATGCATGATGTATTTTTCTTTCCAAATGGTGAACATTTTTAAATATAATGTACTTTTGGTAATACATGCTAACATTTTTTTAATATACGTTGAACAATTTTCTTAAGATATGATGAATATTTGACATAATGCAAGGTGAAATTTTTGTAATTTTTGGTGAACATTTTCTTAGACATGATGAATTTTTTCGACAATGTATATTTCAAAAAATGTTTCAGCACGTATTAACAACTTAGCGTGTAAAATAATTCTTGCACTTTAAGAAACACGTTGATTTTTTTAGTAAAATTTGAACAGTTTTAATGCATTTCTAACATTTATTATGATTACACAATTATTTTTAATACATTTTGTCTACTTTTCAAGTAACTGCGCATTGAAATTATTACTTTTGAGAAACAAGTAACTGCGCATTGAAGAAAATACAATTAATACATGAGTAACTAAAAAACTGTGTATTGGGCCTGAGTGGAGAGACATAAATTTTGGGTCATGCGCAGCCTCGCTAGGACCAACTTCCGGCCCAAGGTCTTAAAGTGCTTATAAAAGGCTACTCGCCTCATATGCGTCGCGGGACCGTCCCTGTCGGCGTGGCTAGCGCGCTCAGTTGCAGACCGATAGGTCGCGAGTTCAAACCCTCCTCGCGCGGCATTTTTCGTTTCTGCTATTATAATGTTCAATTCGCCGAAAACTTTCAAACAAGTCCGTGGAAAACTTGCGAACGAATGATTACATATAAAGCTAGGGAGTTTTCTATAAAAAAACTGCCACATAGGCACCCGACAGGCGGGCCCCCTCGGTCAGATACACTGCCAATACGTATTTATACGCGATTTAGACTTTTTTGCAAAAACTTGGACCAATGTTGGTACTGACATGTAAAAATTAGCAATCGTGGTACCAATCTGCATGTGATGCCCGAATTGTGGTACTTCTGTGCAATTAACTCTGTGAATTTTGTGATTTTTCGGGGTTCGTTTGGACATTTTTATGCATTAACTGAGTTTTCAATTGATTTATGTGCGTAATTCAAGTTTGAACTACATACGCATGCTCCAGTGCATATAAATTGGTTGAAAAATCAAATCTGTGTCCTTGGGTGCAAGCTTACGTCCCATTCAAGAAATGGGAATGAATTTCAAACACCAGGGCACCGGTGTTTGCCGGCAAAACATTGAGATGCCTGGTTTTAAAATTCTAGTAAATCGAAAACTCGTCTAAAATTCATGAAACTTGGCATGCTATCATGGAGCGGCATCAACATGCCGTGGTACAAATTTTATCCCATTTGATGCAGGTTTGGGTATATGCTTCTCACAAACCGGAGCTTCTCACAACAAGGATGATGGTTTTCGATAGGGAAAGTCCCACCTTTGGGGAAGAAACGATATCCATTGCCTCTTATTGCTTTCAAGTTTTTTTCTCGTGTCAACATAGAACAACAGGAGTGTTGTGTGAAATTTTGCGATTTCTCTGGGTTCGTTGGACATTTTTATGCATTAACTGAGTTTTCAATGCATTTATGTGCATAATTCAAATTTGAACTACATGCGCATGCTCCAGTGCATATAAATTGGATGAATAATCAAATATGTGTCCTTGGGTGCATGCATAGGTCCCATGCAAGAAATGGGAATGAATTTCAAACACCAGGGCACCGTTGATTGCCGGCAAAACATTGAGATGCCTGGTATTTAAATTCTAGTAAATCCAAAACTCGTCTGAAATTCATGAAACTTGGCATGCTATCATGGAAGGGCACCCGACAGGCCGTGGTATTTTTCGTGTCCATTTTGAGAGAAGGCTCACTCAAATAATGACAGCCAACAAAGTCATTATGAAAAATAATAGCTGCCACTTTAATATCTCAAACGTTTGTATAATTCAAACTGTTTGTGTTCAGTTAACCATTCACGTCGCGTCACGTGTCTTGGTTTTAATGGCTATAGGAGGTGCCATGTGGACAGCTGCTTGACTAAATGGGAGGCGTGCGAGCGCAGTCCGGTGCGCAGGCTCACCGGGAAGCGTACAAGCTGTTCAGCGCAAGATCTGTGCATCTCTTCAACGCAAACGGTTCAGATTACGATATGCAAATTAAAGCAAGACTTCGGCGCTAAGCCAAGAGACACTGCGATTTGTAAAAATATGCAGCTAATCAATATCACTATCTATTTTTTGCAACTAAAATTCAGTAATTAAGCATAGATTTCATTCATACAAGAGATTAAGTAGTCGTTCTCACCGGGAAGCGAGACAGCCTTGGACCGCCGCCCGCCTCGCTCCCACTGGTCTATATTAATGGCGCCGCCGAGCGGCCGCACCCCCCATCCTCGCCACACACACAATTCCTCTCTCTCCGCCCGCATCCTTGATGCCGCTCTGAGACCTCAAAGCCGTCAGTGTACGAGGATGCCGCCGAAGCATCCCATCGAAGGGAGTGGCAATGCCGGGGCTGCTAAAGCACCGAAGCATGGCGTGAATATGGAGATAGAGGTTCCCGTCCCCGCCGACGAGGTGGAGAACGAGGCTGCCAACAAGCGGAGGCGGGTCAAGAAAGAACCGCAAGCGACTCCAGCAGGCCTAGACTTCATCAACAACCTCCTCGATGATATGTTGATAGTCATCATATCCCTCCTCCCAATCAGAAATCGGGCGAGGACAGCCGTCGTTTCCCGGCGGTGGCGCACCCTATGGCTCCGCACCCCTGTCGACCTCCTCCACGCCCACAAGCTCTGCCATGGCTATCGCCAAAGCTTGGATGCGTTCTCCCAGATCCTCGGCAGTCACCATGGCCCATCAAAGGCCTTATCGCTGGCAAGTTCCGTTCCAATGGCAGGGAGCGAGGCAAGCTTGACGAGTGGTTCTGATCCCGTGCCATAGATCAGCTCGAGAAGCTAAGTTATAATGATGGGCATATGAGCTTGTTCCCAATGCTCGTGCTCCGCTTGGCGCCCACGCTGTGCCTCGCCAAGTTCATGAATTGCCATTCCCCCACATTGACGCGCCCGCTCTTTTTCTACCACGACTGAAGCACCTCGAGCTCATCGACGTCCGCATCCCAAAGGATGACATGGAGCGCCTGCTCCGCGGCTGTACTGCACTCGAGTTGCTTCGTCCTCAGGTGATGAATTGGTCGAGTACCTTGCACATCACCTCTAGGACTCTCCGCACAATTTATGTGTGTTGCTGGTGCTGCAATGAGAGATCACAAAAGGTGGACCACAATATGGTCATCCAGGACACACCTTCACTTGAGAGATTACTTGTAGTTGATCAACAAGGTCCAACAAGAATCAATGTCATTTCTGCACCAAAATTGAAAGTGGTGGGCTACTCGTCTGTCAAATACTACAACTTTCAGGTACAACATTCGCCTTATATACCTCTCCTTCTTGATATCAACATTATTTCTAGTTTTGAAGATGTATGTTCGTCTGTCATCCAGCCAAGCTTCACCCAGACTCTGGGCACAGTGAAGGTCTGTGACGCCCCCGATTCAATCATACACTAATCATACACGCAAACGTGTACGATCAAGATCAGGGACTCACGGGAAGATATCACAACACAACTCTAAAAATAAAATAAGTCATACAAGCATCATAATACAAGCCAGGGGCCTCGAGGGCTCGAATACAAGTGCTCGATCATAGACGAGTCAGCGGGAGCAACAATATCTGAGTACAGACATAAGTTAAACAAGTTTGCCTTAAGAAGGCTAGCACAAACTGGGATACAGATCGAAAGAGGCGCAGGCCTCCTGCCTGGGATCCTCCTAACTACTCCTGGTCGTCATCAGCGGACTGCACGTAGTAGTAGGCACCTCCAGTGTAGTAGGAGTCGTCGACGGCGATGGCGTCTGGCTCCTGGACTCCGGCATCTGGTTGCGACAACCAGGTAGAAGGGGAAGGGGGAAAAGAGGAAGAAAAGCAACCGTGGTACTCATCTAAAGTACTCGTAAGCAAGGAACTACACTACATATGCATGGATATATGTGTAAGGGGCCATATCAGTGGACTGAACTGCAGAATGCCAGAATAAGAGGGGGATATCTAATCCTGTCGAAGACTACGCTTCTGACAGCCTCCGTCTTGCAGCATATAGAAGAGAGTAGACTGAAGTCCTCCAAGTAGCATCGCATAGCATAATCCTACCCGGCGATCCCCTCCTCGATGCCCTGTTAGAGAGCGATCACTGGGTTGTATCTGGCACTTGGAAGGGTGTGTTTTATTAAGTATCCGGTTCTAGTTGTCATAAGGTCAAGGTACAACTCCGGGTCGTCCTTTTACCGAGGGACACGGCTATTCGAATAGATAAACTTCCCTGCAGGGGTGCACCACATAACCCAACACGCTTGATCCCATTTGGCCGGACACACTTTCCTGGGTCATGCCCGGCCTCGGAAGATCAACACGTCGCAGCCCCACCTAGGCAAAACAGAGCGGTCAGCACGCCGGTCTAAACCTAAGCGCGCAGGGGTCTGGGCCCATCGCCCTAAGCACACCTGCACGTTGCGAACGCGGCCGGTGAGCAGACCTAGCAACCTCCAATACAACGGAAGTCACGTTACGCGGTCCAACCCGGCGCGCGCCGCTCAGTCGCTGACGTCAAGAAGTGCTTCGGCTGATACCACGACGCCGAGTGCCCATATCTTTCCCGCGTAGTTGGTTAGTGCGTATAGACCAAATGGCCAGACTCAGATCAAATACCCAGATCTCGTTAAGCGTGTTAAGTATCCGCGGACGCCAACAGGGCCAGGCTCACCTCTCACCCAGGTAGCCCCGAACTGCCCTGCCGCTCCGCCACAAAGATCCACACAGAGGGCCGTCGGGACAAAGGTCCTTTCAGCCCCCAATCCGTGAATCACTCGCGGGTACTCCTCGAGCCAACCCGACTTTGGTCACCACATGTATCATGTTTAAAGTATAGTATATATCCATGATCACCTCCCGAAGTGATCACAGCCCAGTAGTATAGCATGGCAGACAGACAAGAGTGTAGGGCCCCTGATGGAACACTAGCATCCTATACTAAGCAGTAGGATAGCAGGTAAAGGTAACAACAGTAGTAGCAAGGACATGCTATGCAGCAGTATAGGATTAACTAAAAGCAGTAACATGCTACACTACTCTAATGCAAGCAGTATAGAGAAGAGTAGGCGATATCTGGTGATCAAGGGGGGGCTTGCCTGGTTGCTCTGGCAAGAGAGAGGGGTCGTCAACTCCGTAGTCGTACTGGGTAGCAGCGGCGTCGGTCTCGTAGTCTACCGGAGAGAAGAGGGGGAAGAAACAATGAATACAATGCAAACGGATGCATAACAATGCATGACAAGACAAGTAACGGTGCTAGGTGCGCCCTAACGCAGTAGGAGGTGATACCGGTGAAGGGGGAAAACATCCGGGAAAGTATCCCCGGTGTTTCGCGTTTTCGGACAGGTGAACCGGAGGAGGAAAGTTGCGAGTTTGATAGGTTAGGGATGCGTGGCGGACGAACGGGCTGCGTATCCGGGTTCGTCTCGTTGTTCTGAGCAACTTTCATGTACAAAGTTTTTCCATCGGAGTTACGGATTAATTTATATTAATTTTAAAAGTTCTAATCCATTTTGAAATTAACAGATTTTAATTAATTAGAAAAGGTAATTATTGGGTCAGCGTGACATCAGCATGATGTCAGCAGGTCTACAGGTTGACTAGGTCAACCCTGGCACGTGGGGCCTGTTCGTCATAGTCTCAGGTTAACTAAACATGATTAAATAGTCTAAATGATTAGGTTAATCTAATACAAAATTAATTAAGTTAATTATTTATTTAATAAATTAATTGATTGATTAGTATTTTTATTCATTATTTTTTTACTCTTTTTTTAATTCATTCTGGGGTGGGGCCTGCTAGTCAGTGGCTCTGGGGGAGGCTCACGGGCGCTGGGCATGCGGGTTTCGGGCATCGCCCGAACGATGCGGGCGCACGGTGCTGGCCCCAGGCGCGGGCGTGCGGCAGGTCGCGGGGCTGCAGCGGCGAGGCGCCGGCGGCCACCGCAGCGAGCGGTCGCAGCCGCCGGGGTAGGGGAAGCAGTGGCAGGAGGCGGTGGGAAGGCCACTGCAGGTCGACGCGGCAGCGGGGGCGGAGGCGGGCGCAACGGGGGAGCGAGGTCAGGGTGGTGACGAGCGCGTCGACGGAGGCAGGGCGCGCTGTAGAGGGAGCCGGGCGTGGCCAGGCCATGTGCCAACGCAGGCCACGGCGATGCAGGGAGCGGGGGCGGGGCGCGGGGCGCGGCCCCAAGCTGCCCGCGCGGTGATGCAGTGGGGAGCGGCGGGCAAAGGCGAGCAGCAGCGCCGAGGCACGGCCACGGTGGAGGGGGCACTTGCAGGGCTTGGCCGACGCGGGCGCGTGGCCAGGCAGCGCGTGGGCGATGGCCATGGCGGGGCATGGGAGCAGAGGCGGGGGGAGGGCGGACGACGCACGCGAACGGGGACTGAGCGTGGCGGAGCACGGTCGCGGGCGCACTGTGGTGCGGGGAAGAGGAGAAGGAGGGGTGCTCACGAGGGGATGTAGGGGACTGGACAACGGGGCGTGGGGCGGATGACGGGGATGGCCGGGCGACGGGGGAAGCAGTCCGGCGAAGGCGTGGTGGTTCCAGGGCGAGGGCAGCTCCGGGCGGCGGCGATCCGGTGACGGGGCCGAGCGGTGGGCGTCGCGGCCTCGTCTGGGTCGTGCCCCGGTCCAGAACGAGCGAAGAGGGGGGGATCGGAGCGAGGGGATCGTGGGGACGAGTGGGTGGGGTTCAGGTTAGGTTAGGGTTTGGCTGGGTGGTTATAGGCCAGGGAGGGGGAGATGGGCCGGCCTAGTGGGCGGCCAGCTGGGCCGTGGCCCAGTAGGGGGGTCCCTCCTTTTAATCTTCTTGTTTGTTTTTCTTTTCTTTTTCCTATTTTCTTTATTTTCTTTTGTGTTTTCTTTTAGTTTCCATTTATTTTTGTTTTAGCAAAATACTATAATAGCGCCTAATTTGTTGTTATCAAATATGCCACTGCCACATTAGCTTGCTACCCAAGCTAAAATAGGTTCGTAATTATTTAATATTTAAAAGTATATAAATAATAGTTTTCAATATTGTTTTAATTATCTTATAGTATTTAAGTATCTTATAAAGCTATGGTTTCTCCATCATAATTACCTATGTAATATTTGGTTCACCCCGAACATTTTAGTTTTAAAATTTGAAAACTTTTATTGTTTGCTTGATTTTTAAAGTTTGAACTGGGTTTCGAACTGGCGCGAACTTATCAACAGTAATCCGAGGTGATGTGGCATCATTAGCGGAGGTTCACTGTAGCTTAACTATCCGGGCGTCACAATTCTCCTCCACTACAAGAAATCTTGTCCCGAGATTTAAGAGGTGGAATAAGGGGGAAAGGTCTGGTTACGAAATCCTAACAAATCTTCTCGAAGAAGTCAATCCCTTTCGTTGATGTCTTCAATTCTTTATTCCAATGCATCATGACAAAGTTGTCGTCCTTTCTTCAGGAACTCCATCGTACTTACGAAAGGATAAGGGGTAGCTCAGCTACGACAGAATGCTTTTGAGGGAAACAAACTGTGGCTAACCCATGAATGAGCATAAGATTATCTCTCGAGTTGAACATATAAAACACATCAAGAGTAAGGTACGAAGGTACAATAAGAGGTTCCAAGCGATAGATAGTTGCTGGAAGTCTGAACCAGAGTGAGAAAGGGGTTCAGAGTAGCGAGAGTAAGTATTGCGTCTGATACCAGAATAGATCACTAGGACGATGGCCCGTGAATTACATACGAGGCCACGCGCGAGGAATAACTTTGGGAATAGGGGGTGTACAGGACAGTCAGGTGTCGATCCTGTGGAACTGTGGGTTATGGGCCCACCATGTGTTTTTTTATAGGAGGAGTGGCATCTTGCACGGTCATGATAGCAAGGCATGTCAGAGAGTACCATGTTAGTTATGTCGGCAACAACGTTGGTACCAAGGGAGAGGGACGAAGAGAACCATTTTCCTGCTCGTTGCAACGAGGCGGACCAATAGGCAAAGTTCTCGTCCATCGGTGATTACTGGAATGTCATCAACAAAAGTAACAGGGTCTTACTGACAAAATTGTACATGAGGGGTCTACATAAGCAGGGAATTAATACTGCTTAGACCATAATGATCAGCAGAAAGGGTAAACCAAGTAATGGAAAGGAAAATATGATTATCAGATATTTCAGGGGTATATCCTTCCCAAGGACAAGCAGAGCATGATAACCATGACATGATATTAAGTAGAAAAGCCTCTAGGTGAGGGGAGAGAAATTTCATGACATTACCCATGCAACGGTGTTCGGATAATTGAGCAAGAACATTTAGCATTGGGCTTCAAATGTTCTTATTGAAAATCGGAGTACCACTGATATACTTCGAGATAGTATTGACATGGTCATCAACCAAAGATTACACTTCGGATAAATGAAGGATTCACCGGGAACAACTTTTAGAATAAGTCTTACAGTTTCCTCATGGAAGAATAGATGACATTGCTAAAAGGAAACTATAACAATAGGTCCTCCGGCCAGGTATGGTAGGCATGACACCACCTTACCGGGTCATATAAAGACCAATGTTAAAACTCTTGGAAATGTTTTTCCAACCATCGTATCTGGCCGAGATTCAGATCTGATAGGTGTCAGGATACCTCAGACATTTGGATGACTGAGAAGAAAAGGTGCAACACAAATTATCGAGATGATATTTTAAGATTCTCCAGAATTGAAATATGGGAGCGAGTTCCAAAACAAGAGTTCATCATTTAACCAAGGAGAGGACGAGGAGGTGGCTGATGGACTCAGCGTCAATTCCTTGAGATTTCCAAAAGGATGGATTTCCACAACTATGTGAATAAGGAGATAACATTTGCAGATTAGATGGTATAATGATGTATGCTCGAGGAAAACATACACAATTAAACATTGGTTGAAAGGTTCTCCCGAAATATGGGCTTAGGTAGCATAATCAAAGTTAGAATGGTGATTCGATAACCAATGGTCTAAGAATGAAATGTCGACCATTAACTTCAAAGCAATAGGGTTGCTAGAAGTACAGAATCCAAGCAGCACGGTTCACGTGTTGGTATCCCGGTTAAAATCAACACGGGGACCAAGAAAGAATGGTGAGGGTGAGAAGTATCATTATAGCAAGAATTTTTAAGGGGTGGAGCAATCCTCACAACATTCTTGACATCAAAGATGGTAATACTCCGCGGTAGAACATAACATAAGTTGGATAGCAAGGAACTCAAGGTACAACACAAAACAGGAACAAGTTTTGTGTTGGAGGGAGTGCAATAATGTTGTCGATGATAACCCAAATCATCGAGGGCAAAGGATGCTATTTCTCATCAAGAATTCGATAGATATCTTGGAAGACCTCATAAGGTTGATGATGTTCACGACACATTTGTCAAGAGATTTCAAGATGTAATCAATCAGCGACGACATCAAATCAAAGGAATGATGAAGCGGAAGGTTATTGGAACCATGGGTAGGACACAAACTTGAAATCAAGCTTGTTGTTCAAGGTGAACTGATATGACGAGGAAGATCGCGTAAGCTTAGCTCATCATTGAAAGTTGTGCTCCGGGATTAAGGACGAGGTAGCACAGTTAAAATTTAGCACGATAATGATATAGCCGATCAGGCTTGGAATGACTTGAAGGATTATTAAACTCATAAGCAACGGAGGTTACTTAGAGCTATTGAATCGGAGTGCGAAATTGATTCACTTATCAGTGTCCTTGAGTGTCTAACAACTCATAACCCGGGGAAAATTGGAATCGGTGAGAAATAACAGTTGATGAAGAACCCATAATAAGTTATGCAGTTCCATGATATTCTTGAGATACCAGAGTTTAATACTCAACGGTAGATCAAAGTAAAGGTTGGACAGGTGCAATGATCTGCAGAAGACAAGTACTTCAACTTGTCCAAGAAATGGTATTTAAAATGAGAACATGGTCGGAACCATGATTGCAAAGGATCAATTCGACGAAACCAAAGGATATTATATCAAGGAAAAAGCTATTATTACAAGAAGCTTCCAGGATAGGATCTACATCGTGTCCATGGGCATGAACACAAAGTTCAAGGTCGACTCCCACTTCTTCAATGTATAACCTTCCATTCACTCCTCGCTTTGATAAAGGCATTAGTGTTGAAAGTTTTACTTGGTGAAATACCAGATGAGTATGACTCGTGAAAACTTTCGAGTTCACACATATAAAGGAAGGCATCGGATCAACCCGTTAGGGTATCGTGGAAACATATACCACAATATTCAAGAGTAGATATCACCAGCTCGAAAGCAGAGCATGGTTGGCAAAAGGAGAGGATACAATTTACCAAAGGCATTATGTATCGGAGAAAGAACTCACAAGGTGATTAATTATGAAGGACACTATCGGACAATAATCCAATAGTGGATATGGCGATCCATAATGGAGCTGATGTGAGTATCGATACCCAATCAGAGGAAGAAAGAATGCATATGCATTGGTTTATAGGGCATCCGAATAATTCAACGTTTAAATAGAAAAGGAATTATGATTTAACGCTCTGATCAAGGATGGATAAGTTGAATAGACTTAGGGGTACCATCGATGGCAATCTAATTGGTCGAGAACCAGCTCATGTTCGAAAGACGTCTGAGCGGAAAGATAATTTATAAGGATCAACTGATGATTGTGTGCACTCGCACACATATAGAATCAACAGACTTAAATGATAGTGACAAAGGATGCCAATAAGATTACTAGACTTATGGGATTAACCAAAATGTAAGCAAGCAAGAATTTCAAGAGCAATAGGCTCCTGAGGATTTTTGGAAGATCGAATGGTATTTCGAAGATTGATGACATACATGAATCAACTGGGGATGATTGGATACTCAGTAAGTGTGAGAAATTATCCGTAGGGATATTCATGTGTTAAGAACTGCAAGGCAGTAAGCTCAAAGGATTATCGAAACAACGACGAGTGTTTTGGGGTATCTTGTAATAACAAGACCAACTAGGGATGAATGTAAGAATAACAACTGCAAGTACTTATCCTTAAGGGTTTACGGTGGAAGGGGAATTGCAAGAGGGATGGCACAAAGTATCGAGGGAACATCCGATAGTATTGTCAGAATCTTCCGTTGAAGTAGTCGATCATCCATATTAAAGGGCTCTCCGGCATGAAGTGGTAACGAGAACCTAGAGTTAGATTTTACCAAAATCATTTAACCCGAATAGAAGAGATGTCAGAGTCCCAGAGTATATGTCGGTGTACTAAAGTAGGGGTACTCTAGTATCCCGAACTTGTGCACGGGCAGTCGCAGCACCCCGCGGCAAGGCCCGCCAGGTGATCACCAAGGCTCTCTATGGTTCCTTTGGAGCCATTTGAGAACAAAGTATTTAAGTCAAGGAGACGAGTCCCCGGCAAGAGGAGCTTGCCGGGAAGGCCATTCAAGGTACAAGACCCCAGCAAGAGGAGCTTGCCGGGAAGCCCAACAAGAGCATCTCAAAGAACCTGCCGCAGCACGCCACGCGTCCCGGCAGGACGCGGTAAGCGAAAAGTTCCCGGATCGACAAGACAACGGCCGCGGCAAGGCACTTGCCGCGGCAGGCAGCCACTCTATACCCGTGCTCCAGCTCACCCACCTACGTGTCGCTCCGGGACCTTTCCCAGCATACGTGGCGGAGGCTGTGCAGCCAGGAGTACACTATGGCATGCAGCGCTGACAGGATCGCCATCGTGGCGAGCGATGGCGCCCCTGACTGTCCCTTTTCTGCACCGTCTGGGCGACGTAGACGGGCATTTAATGCCTTTGTCCCCTGCCGTCAGGGTTAGGTATGATACACTGTGTAGGTAGCTGTACCTACCGTAGCATATTTACACTTTTGCCCTTACCTACGTTGCCACCTGTTGGAGACCCCTTGAACATATAAAAGGAGGCCCATGCACAACGTAGGGAAGGAGGGATCGATCCTCAGAGAAACGCTCGGTCTCGTTAGCTGCTCGAGTGTACTGTAGCACTCGGCGCTCCCGAGCAAGAACTCAATACAATCCACAAAGCAGCAGTAGGAGTGTTATCTCCCCGGAGAGCTCCGAAGCTGGGTAAAAAATCTTCCCCCGTGTGCCTCGCCTCGATCCGCTCTTCGCGCGACCTCCTCCCCTCGCCGAACCGAGAAGGGGCTCCATCCCCATAGGTGCTCGAGGAGCCCAGGAAAACCCCGGCATCTCTGGCGCGCCAGGTAGGGGGCGTCGAGGTTGTGTGAACCTGATCCGGCGTTCACGCGAGCTGAATCTTCATCGACTTCATCGACATGCCGCCGAAGAAGAAGGCTTCGGAGGCGGCTGCGCCGTCCGCGTCGAATCCACCGCCGCCGCAGCAAACGGCCGGTGGGGAGAACGCCGGCGGTGGAACGGGCGCCGACGAGGGAGCCCACGGTGCCAACAAGTCCAAGGACAAGACCGCGCTGCCTACTGGCGGCGTAGTCGGCTCCCCCGACGACCGGGCGTCCATAGACGCACCGCGCCCATCTCAAGAGGCGTAGGACCGACAGCGTCGTGGTACTCATGGTACCATACGCTCGCTGGACCCAAATCGAGCTAGCGGATCCCGGGACGCTCAAGGCCAACATGCACGCCGACGTGCTGGCGCGAGCAAGGCACGGTCGCCTGGACGGAATACTGCTCCTTCCAACATCGTTGGGAGCCCGAGCATATCCCGCTCCTCGCGCCGTTCGCCACCGCTACCCGCCACCCCAGCAGAAGCTCTAGCGCGAGCTCAACTGCTCCTAGACTTCCCTCCAGTGCCAGACAAGATCGACGACTGGAGGGCCACCATTCCGAGTCTCATCGGCTTCGCCAACGGCGACACTCCGCGGCCAGCATCCACATCGCAGCCGCGGCAGGCCAGCCAAGTGCGAGCCGATGGCGACAAAACCGGTGGGGGTGCAACCACCGTGCACTCTCCGCCCCAAAGGCCAAGATCGCCGACTCGCCGGGTCCGCCACGACAGCGACTCCACTGCTTCCTCAGATCCGTGAACTCGTCGCGATCAGCGCCACGTTCTTCACGAACGGCAGCAAGAAGACGCCCGCACCCGCATCGAGCGTCGGAGAGAAACGCGGCGTCAATCAGACTGACGCGCTGGCCCCACTGTCGACATGCAAGCGCCAGGGGAACCAGGCGACCTGCCGTACGCGGTAGGTTGCCCTGCGTTTACCCGTGAGCTGCGGCAAGTCCAGTGGCCCAGCACGAAGAATTTCAAGCCAGACATACCAGAGAAGTACGACGGCAGGCTGCATCCGTCGGAGTTCCTCAGCATCTACACCATTGCGGTGCAGGCTGCCGGGGGGCGGGACGACAAGATCCTCGCCAATTACTTCCCTCTGGTGCTCAAGCCCAACGTCAGGTCCTGGCTCATGCACTTGCCGGAAAACTCCATATCTTCCTGGGCGGACCTATGCCATCAGTTTGTCGGCGCCTTTACAGGCGGCCACAAACCCCATGGCCAGGAGAGTGATCTTCACCTGCTTGCCCAGAAGGAGGGGGAGCCTTTACGTAAGTACATACAGAGATTCAGCCAAGTGCAACGCAACATCCCAGACGTCCACCCTGCCGCGGTCATCAGTGCGTTCCATCAGAACGTGCGCAACCGTAGGATGCGGGAGGAGATGGCGATGTGCAAGATCAGAGACGTCAGCGAGCTGTATGCCCTGGCCGACAGATGTGCACGTGCTGAGGAAGGAAGGAAACTCCCCGGAGAGAACGTAGGAACCGCAGGATCTGACAGCGACGATGCCGCCCCAGCAAGCAAAAACAGGCGGCGGAACAACAGGAAGAGGAAAGGCAAAGATGTGCTAGTTGTCGAGCAATCCGGCAACGAAGGTGGCGCCAAGACAGCCAAGACTGATGGCTCCGGCAAGGAGGTTGCCGCATGCGCCAACTGCGAGGCTGTGGCGGCCGCCAACAAGTAGGATGGCACCAACAAGCAGTATTGCAAGATTCACCGCACCAAAGGCCATGGCCTCCAGAGCTGCAAGAAGGTCGAACAGCTCGTTGAGCTGCAAAAGGCCGAGTACGAGCGGCGCGACAAGGAAAAGGCCCAAGGAGGTGCTGGAGGATCTGGTACGAAGCACGCTGGCCGGGGGGGACGCCGCGGCAACACCAAGCAGCGGCAAGGCGACAGACCTCCCCGCGACCGTGACAAGGATGAAGATGACGAAGACGACGAAGACATGGATGACGCCGAGACCAGCGAGCAGGAGTTCCAGAAAGCCACATAAGTTTTGTGCGTTGACGGCGGTGCTTCTCTGCATACTTCACACCGCCAACTCAAGCAGTGGGTGCGGGAAGTTAATGCAGCAGAACCACCCGTCGAGTCACGCAAGCTTCTGAAATGGTCCAGCACGCCTATCATCTTTGATATTGAGGACCACCCCAATCGCACAACTGTTGTCGGGTGTTTGCCGATGTTGGTCTCACCAACTAACCGCAACCTCAAGGTCACTAAGATGCTAGTTGACGGCGGGGCCGGCTTGAACCTGATCTCCTCCGCTGTACTTCGGAGACTCCAAGTCCCTGACAGCGAGCTCGAAGAGACCGGCACGTTTCAAGGAATCAACCCGGGAAGGAGCAAGCCGAAGGGGAAGATCACGCTGCCGGTGACATTTGGCAGTGAGTTGAACTTCAGGACTGAGAGGATCACTTTCGACGTTGCCGATTTTCCATTGCCTTACAATGGGATTCTCGGCCGTCCAGCGCTCGCCAAGTTCATGGCGGCCTCTCACTACGCGTACAACATGCTGAAGATGCCAGGCCCGATAAGTGTCATCTCTGTACATGGAGACAAGAAAGACGCTCTCATCTGTGCCGACAAGATCTACCGGGAAGCAGCAGCCACCGCGGATCACGAGACACTCGCCGCTGAAGCTCCCGGGAGGAAGAAGAAGACCAATTCCGGCAAGAGCTCTGATGCCCACTCCGGCAAGCGCACCTCTTCGGAGTGCTGCACTACCGTCGAGGACGCACCATCGAGCTCCACCGGCAAGTGTAAGAAGACAATGGCAGCTCCGCTAGCAACCAAGAAGGTGTCCGCCAAGGAGGACAGCACTGGTGGTACCTTCACCATCAGTGCCACTCTCGACCCTAAATAGGAAAGCGCGCTCGTTGCTTTCCTGCGGGCGAATGTCGACATATTTGCGTGGCAACCGTCTGACATCCCCGGCGTTCCCAGGAAAGTAATCGAGCACCACCTCGCCGTCTGTCCTCACGCGCGACCCGTCAAGCAGAGAGTCAGGAAACAAGTGGTGGAGCGCCAAGAGTTCATCGCCGAAGAGATCAAGAAGTTGGAAGCGGCAGGCCTCGTCAGAGGAATGCTCCATCCTACGTGGTTGGCCAATCCTGTAGTCATGTGCAAGGCAAACGGGAAATGGAGACTTTGCATCGACTTCACCGATGTCAACAAAGCTTGTCCCAAAGACCCTTTTCCCTTGCCGCGCATTGACCAGATTGTCGACTCCACAGCCGGATGCGACTTGCTTTCGTTTCTTGACGCATACTCAGGATACCATCAGATCTTCATGGCAGAAGAGGATGAGGAGAAAACCGCGTTCATCATTCCATGTGCCACGTACTGTTTTGTACGAATGCCTTTCGGTTTGAAGAATGCTGGTTCAACATTTGCAAGGGTCGTCCATACTGCTTTTGAGCCGCAAATACACAGAAATGTGGAAGCCTACATGGATGATATAGTGGTCAAAAGCAGGGACAGATCAACTCTGATCCCAGATCTAGAAGAAACTTTTGCAAATCTGCGTAAGATCAGCCTCAAGCTCAACCCCGAGAAGTGTGTGTTTGGAGTCCCTTCCGGCAAGCTTCTCGGGTTCTTTGTGTCCCAGCGGGGGATTCAAGCCAATCCCGACAAGATCAAGGCCATTGAGCAGATCGAAGCACCGAAGCGCGTCAAGGATGTACGAAAACTTGCCGGCTGCATGGCGGCTCTCAGCAGGTTTATCTCTAAGTGTGCTGAGCGCGCCCTGCCGTTTTTCAAAATCTTGAAAAAGGCAGGTCCAATGAAATGGACTCCGGAAGCAGAGGCTGCGCTGCAGGACTTGAAGAGATACCTGTCCTCCACTCCAATACTTGTCGCACCTAAACCACAAGAGAAGTTGCTGCTATATCTGGCGGCAACCAATCAAGTGGTTAGTGCTGCGTTAGTAGCGGAGAGAGAGGCAGATGATGAGCCAGCAACCGCGGCAAGCGCGTCCAGCGACAAGCAAGGGGCTTCCCCGACGAGCTTTGGCCCCGACGAAGATAGATCTGCGCAGATGTGCGAAGGGATACAGAAGAAAATTGTGCAGCGCCCAGTCTACTTTGTAAGTTCCCTTCTGCACGGGGCTAGGTCGAGGTACTCTAGTATGCAAAAGTTGCTTTTCGGCCTTCTTATGGCCTCGATAAAGCTGCGCCATTACTTCCAAGCACATGAGATCACAGTTGTCACTCGCTTTCCGCTGAAGAGGATACTGCAGAATCCAGAAGCAACAGGCAGGATTGTTGAGTGGGCATTGGAACTGTCGAGCTTTGGCCTCAAGTTTGAGAGCACTTCAACTATTCGAAGCAGAGCATTGGCAGAATTCATAGCAGAGTGGACGCCGACACCTGACGAACAAACCCCAGAGACGAGCATCCCCGTCAAGGAAGCAAACAAAGAGTGGCTGATGTACTTTGATGGCGCTTCTCGCTACAAGGCGCCGGTGCTGGCGTGCTGCTTGTCACACCCACCAGAGAGCACCTCAAGTACGTGGTCCAGATGCACTTTCCCAAGGAGCAAGCAACAAACAATACTGCAGAGTATGAAGGATTGCTCGCCGGTCTCAGGATCGCGGCAGACCTTGGGATCAAGCAGCTCATTGTCAGGGGTGACTCGCAGCTTGTCGTCCGCCAAGTAAACAAGGATTATCAGAGTCCGTTGATGGAAGCTTACGTTGATGAAGTGAGGAAGCTAGAAGAGCGCTTTGTCGGCCTACAGATGGAACATGTTCCTAGAGCTCAGAACGACATCGCTAACGGCCTGTCAAAATGCGCGGCATTTAAGTTACCTGTGGAGCCAGGGATCTTTGTGCTCAAGCTGACTCAACCATCCGTGGCGCCAGCAACTGGACAGAGCGGGAAGAGGAAGTTGATTTCTGGTGACTATCTTCCGGCTGAGCTTCCCGAAGCCGCCGCCAAGAGGGTCCCCAAGATCAACGCCAAGAATGCTGAGGAGCAGTCTGCTCCGACAAGCCCCAAGGTTTGTTTCGTTGAAGCAGACGCTCCCGACAAGTTTCGCTCCGGCAAACTTGCCGGGGATCATCAAGCTCCGGCTGAACCGCGGGTTCTCGCCGTAGAAGCGGATGTTCCCGCAGCAACAGATATGCCTTTAGTCCTTGTTGTCGAGCCGCAGGCTCCAGCATGGGCACAGCAGATCGTCCGTTTCCTCCAGTCAGGAGAACTTCCCGAAGAGCCAGAAGAAGCGGAAAGATTAGCCCGACAGTCTAGAATGTACCAGTTCGTTGACAACGCACTGTACAGAAGAAGGCTCAACGGAGTGAAATTGAAGTGTATTCCCCGGGAAGATGGACAGAAGCTGTTGGCAGAGGTGCATGGAGGCATATGTGGTCATCACATTGGCGCCAGAGCACTTGCCGGCAAAGCATTCCGGCAAGGTTTCTTTTGGCCGACAGCCCCCCAGGATGCAACTGCACAAGTAACCAAGTGTGAAGCGTGCCAGTTTCATTCCAAGCAGATACACCAACCAGCTCAAGCTCTCCAGACAATCCCTTTATCCTGGCCATTTTCGGTCTGGGGGCTCGACATCCTCGGCTCTTTCCCCAGAGCAGTCGGGGGCTTTGAGTACTTGTACGTCGCAATCGACAAGTTCACAAAGTGGCCGGAAGTGGAACCAGTGAGGAAGGTGACAGCACAGTCAGCAGTCAAGTTCTTCGGGTCGATTGTTTGCCGCTTCGGAATCCCTAACAGGATCATCACCGACAACGGTACACAATTCACGAGTCGCACCTTCATGCAGTACGTCCAAGACCTTGGCGCCAAGGTCTGCTTCGCTTCTGTTGCTCACCCCAGGAGCAACGGTCAAGCAGAGAGGGCAAATGCTGAAGTGTTGCGTGGACTCAAGACCCGAACTTTCGACAGGCTGCACAAGTGCGGAAGGAACTGGATCGAGGAGCTGCCGGTGGTTCTTTGGTCGATCAGGACGACGCCAAATCGAGCCACTGGCCAGACACCTTTCGCTCTAGTCTATGGAACAGAGGCAGTTACCCCCACGGAACTCGTATACGGGTCACCTCGATTGCTCGCTTATGATGAGCTTGACCAAGAGCAGCTGCGGCGAGATGACGCGCTGCTCCTTGAGGAGGACCGTCTTTAGGCTGCTGTACGAGCTGCTCGATACCAGCAAGCTTTGCGCCGCTACCACAGCCGCAAAGTTAAAGCCAGAAGTCTCGAGGAAGGCGACCTTGTTCTTCGGCGCGTTCATTCCGCCAAGAATTCCAACAAGTTGACGCCAAAGTGGGAAGGCCCTTACCGGGTGAAACGAGTCACGAGGCCTGGCGCTATCCGCCTTGAGACCGAGGATGGCTTTCCGGTGAGCAACTCCTGGAACATCGAGCATCTTCGTAAGTTTTACCCGTAAGGCGCGGTTGTCAGACCCTGTTCGGCAACCACCATTTTGTACAAGTCTTGCCGCTATTGCATGTAATCCTTTGTACAAAGCCAGGCGCAGACCCTGTGCATAGATAAAACTCACATGCTCCGCACACCTTGTCAATTTCATGCCTTTCTGCATGAATTATCTGACACTTTGTGCAGCAAGCACCCTCGGTAAGCAATAATGAGCCATAAGGCTCCATATCATTATTTTCTCTACTTTCTTTGTTTTATTTTTTTCAAGGAAATTAAGGATCCTTCGCCCACAAGTTGGCCGGGGGGGAAGGGGAAGATAATGGTATGGAC
The DNA here is from genome assembly GCA_032464435.1 of Aegilops umbellulata. Lineage (NCBI taxonomy): Eukaryota > Viridiplantae > Streptophyta > Magnoliopsida > Poales > Poaceae > Aegilops > Aegilops umbellulata. Next base: position 147,655,952 of record CP136058.1, on the reverse strand, counting down.
CCGGCATCATTCAGGAAAAACTTCGCCTTGCCGAGAAGCAAACGGCAGAAAAGCTAAGTGCCAAAGTTTGAGCAATCAGATTTTTTAATTTTAAGTTATTTTCCTTGAACGACCATGCTTTGTATGGAAAACCTGTGCGCGGAGGAACCACCTCGTGGCTAGTTGCGCCCTTACTTTGTTTCGAGTTCGCTCAACAGTTTAAGTGTGCTGCGACTAGAGTCACGCCCTTACTTTGTTTCGAGCTCACTCAGCAACTTAAGCGAGCTGCGACTAGTCACGACAAGGTTTCTTGTCGGTAACGGCACCACCAGCAGGCTGCTGACGTCCCGCACTCAGCGCTCGCGGCAAAGGTGCCTACGCCGGCAAGTTCCCTAAAAGCGTAGGGCAAAAACATACAAAGGAAGGAATCGAGTAAAGGGAATAGCATTGCAATCATGACCTGAAACATAGTTATATTACAAGATAGTTTGTCGCGGCTCTAATAGACTGTTTTCATAACATGACCAGCGACGACAAGAAAAGAAGAAAATAGGCGGCCTAGTCCGCACGGTCGCCCTCAACCCTCTTGATCCCTCTCACCTTGTCCACAATGGGTGCGACGAGGGTCTCGAGCTCATCCAGATCAGCTTCCGGCGGCAGGGACCTGAGGATATTAGTGAGGCGGAGGCCCGGGTTGCGGAAGGCCACCTTCATCAGCACCTTTTTGAGAGCTCCCGCGCAGATCTCGCGCGACTCGTCGGCCAGCTGCTTTGGGATCCTCTCCCGGAATTGCTGGAGGGCCGTCGCCACGCCTTTAAAGAACAAGGTGAGCTTGGCGCTAGATGGGAGGCTCTCGTCAGAGGAATAACCGAGATCATCCACCCCCAGCAACGCCAACTCCTTGTCGATGCCTGCGGCAGCGCTCACAAGGCCCTTAGTCCACCGCTCCACAGTTCCCCTGAACTCATTCTGGGTGGCAGCGATGTTCTCCAGCAGCGCCTGGTCGGCCTCGATCTCCTTCTTCAAGGCCGCCTCCTGCTCCTTGGCACCGTCCAGCGTCTTGGTCAAAGTAGCCAGCTTCAGCTCAAGATCAACCTTGGAGTCCTTGGCGGCGTCAAGCTCCTTGACCTTCTCGGCGAGACGACCCTGCAGTTCGCCAAAGGTGTAGGCATCCTTCTCACACTCATGCTTGAGCGCGGCAAGCACTTCACCGCTCGCCTTGAGATCAGTCTCCAGCTGCGCCACTTTCGCCTCCATCTCCTTCTTGGCGGCCTTGGCAGCTGCGGCAGCGTCCTTTGCTTCCTTGAGGGCTCCGCTGAGTGCTTGCTCGCGCGCAGCTAGCTCCTCTTCGTGGCTGTCCAGGCTGGCCTTCAGCTGCACCAACTCACCGTCCCGCGCAGATAACTCCTCGGCGGCAAGCCGCTGTTGCTCTGCAACCTCTGCCTTCTCAAGGATGAAAGCCTTCTGCACCTCATCGAGTTGCACCCGCTCCGTCGCCAGCGACTGGAGAGCTGCCTGGTTGAGGCCTCGAGCTCCTCCGCGCGCTTCTCCACGTCCACCCCCGCCTTCGCGACAAGCGCTTCGCGGGACTCCAGTTTGGCCTGGCGGGCGCGGTAGAGCGACACCAGCTTCCGCAGCAGTCGCTCCTCCTCGGGCTCATCGCTGATGCTGCTTGGTGCGTCGACCAACGTCAGCCCAGTGGAGGCAAGCACCTCCACGTCAAAGCTTTCTCCTTCGACTGGCGCCCTGGACGTTGACGCCCAGGGGAGGTTGATGAAGATGCCAGCGCCAGCCTTCAAGTAGACGCCTGGCTGGGGTTCCTCAGAGCCTGACGCTGTGGCAGCGACGGGAGGATCAGCGGTCGGTGTAGCGCCTGTCGCTCCTGCGGCCCCAGGGTCGTCAGTACGATCGCCGGACCCCTCGTTAGCTGCTGCGGCGGCAGCCTTGGCGGCCTCTTCGCCGGTGGGATCATCAGCACCGGCCGTTTCCTCGGTGGCAGTGGCGTCGTCAATAACGACTTCGGTCTCCATCGGCTCCACAGTGGATGGATCTGACGGCCGGAAAAAGAAGAAAAGTCAAGCAGATACCCAAAAAGAAGAACCCAAGGGGGGTTTAGAGGCAAGGAGTACATGTACCAGGCTCGGTGGTGGGGATCTCCGCTGCCGGGGGTTCGCTGGTACCGTCCCTTGCCGGAGATTTCTCCCTCGCCTGGGAACTCTCCCTCGTCGGGGACTTCTCCCTTGCCGGGGAGCTCTCCCTTGCCAGAGAATTCTCCCTTGGCGGCATAGTCGAAGCAGGTGGCACGTTGGGGGTGGCCTCCGGGCGCTCCTGGTGGGGCTTCTCTGCTCCTACATAAGCCAACGATCAGATATCAGCAAGCAAAGAGTATCCGTGCGCGCCTAACAGCTGGAAGTAAACCATATACTTACGCTGGGGGCTGCGCTGGGGGCTGCTCTGAAGAACAGCCGTCGGGTCCGGCAAGTTTATCTCAGGCGCACCCCCTGCTCCCACGGAGGGGTCATCCTCAATGACAATCACCGGGACCTTGGCTCTCTTTGTCATTCTCTAGGCCAGCGTCCTAAAAAGGGATGAGTTCAGAGTAAGGCAAATGAGATACAATACAAGACAACAAGTATTGAAGACATGCAAATACAACAAGGATCTTACTCTCCTTCTTCCTCGTCGGAGCTGAGCACGGAGAAGTCAAAGCCAGGCCCACCTCCGGCGCGAGGAGGCGGGGGAGTGGGATCTCTTGGCCGCTTGGCGGGCGCTGGAGCGGCAGGCCGAGAGGATCCCACCCCAGCCGCCGCTGCAGCGTGAGGTGTTTCCGTGGCAACAGAACTTGCCGCGGTGGAGCGTGTCGTGCGACGCGGCGGGGGTTGACTCGCCCGCCGCTCCGCTACGTCCCCGGCCTTGCGAAGACGCCTTCTTGTTGGAGCCGGGGGCTCTGCTTGTGGAGCCGGGGGCTCTGTTTGTGGAGTCAGGGGCTCTACTTGCGGCAAGCTGTCCGAAGACGAAGAGGAAGAGGAGCCGATCTCCAGCGAGCCGCTCGTGTCCTCGGCGGGCCCGCTCGGCCCGACGTCGTGCTCGGCGGACCTCTTCTCGCCGGCGAGCTCCTCTCGGTCGGCAAGGCTTGCCGCCTCTGCTGCCTCTGCCTCCTCCACGGTGAACCCAAACTCGCCCGCAGCGGCAGCAGCCGCCGCCTCTTCCATCCTGGTGGCGATGCGCTTGAGCTCATCGTCGGTGGTGTCCCGGGTGAGCCCCTTTTTCTCGTCGGCGTCGACCGGAACTTCTATCAAGTTGTCGAAGAACGCCCGCACGACATCATCCGCAGGCTCTATCCAGGCTGGATCAATTCCATGCGAGTCGCACAGCGGCATTATTGCACAGATGCGGTCGAGCGCGGAGTTGTTGCACAGCGGGACGACGCCCCTCGGCAACCAGAACACTTCGGGATGCTGTGGGTCGTGCTTGAACAGCTCCTGGAGCATCGCGTTGAGCTCCAGGACAGTGAAGTTGAAATTGAGGCCCGGCCGCAACCTCATGATATCCGCCGCATTCTGGAACTCCCAGGCGGGTCTCCTCCTCTCCTACAGGGGGGAAATGCGGCGGCGGAGGAAATCTGCGCCAACCGCTCCTACAGTAAGCCCGGCAAGCCTGAGGCGCAGGATCCGGGTGACGGCAATCCTCAGTCTGTCATCTTCCGGGGCCAGGCTACTCCAATCGCCACCGCGCACTACTGGGGTTTCGCGCAGAGCAGTAAACGGCTCGGGGGTCTCCTCGACAATCAAACACCAGTCAGCCCTCCACTCCTCCCACTTGCTGCGGAGCTCTCCCTCGAGATAAGCATCTTTCTTGCCAGCTTTCGAGATCCAGGCGATTCCGCCGGATAAAGGCTCTCCTTTCTCAACCCGAGGCGAAAAGAAATGGCGGAAAAGAGCTACGTTTGGATGGATCCCGACAAAGTTTTCGCAGAGATTTGCGAAAACTGCCATGGTCAGGACAGCATTGGGGGTGAAATCAAGAAGGTGGAGCCCGTAGGTGTTCATCACATCGCAAAAGAATTCAGAAAAGGGCGGGCAGAGCCCGCAGTAGAAGAACAAGGCAAAGAAGGGATACCCAGTGGGATACTTATCCCAAGCAGTGGCTGGGAGTACCTTCGTGCGCGGATGCGCTCGCGTCCCCGTCGACCAGAAGAGATAGAAATCTTCCTTCAGCTCTGCTGCCTCGAGCCTCGGAGGGAAGATTGCCCGCTCCTTTCGCAGCGCCGCGAGCCGCTGCGCCTCAGCCGACTTCGCCTTCTCGGCCTTCGGGGCCATGGCGGGAATGGAGAAGGAGGACGACGGCGTTGGTGGTGCTGGTGGCGATGGGGGCGGGGCGCTGCTCTCCTTCAGCTTTGGGAAGAAGGGGAGTGGCGGAGATTCTCGAGGAAGGAACAGCAACGGGCAGATGGGCGAACTGCCCCTACTCCCCCTGCTTATAAGGAGGGATGGGGGCGGACGTTTCGCCTTTCTGAGTAAAGGAACCACCCACGACCTCCCCCACGACGTCGCAATCAACGCGTGTCGTTCGGGAGGGCGTGGTGGATGCGGAGCAAGGTACAACGCGACCCAGGCCGTGCGTGCCCGTGCCCTGTTTTGGGCCTGGCCCAACAACGCTTGGCAACGTGTGTGGCCCAGGCCCGGGGGCTCCTGTCGGTGTACTAAAGTAGGGGTACTCTAGTATCCCGAACTTGTGCACGGGCAGTCGCAGCACCCCGCGGCAAGGCCCGCCAGGTGATCACCAAGGCTCTCTATGGTTCCTTTGGAGCCATTCGAGAACAAAGTATTTAAGTCAAGGAGACGAGTCCCCTGCAAGAGGAGCTTGCCGGGAAGGCCATTCAAGGTACAAGACCCCGGCAAGAGGAGCTTGCCGGGAAGCCCAACAAGAGCATCTCAAAGAACCTGCCGCAGCACGCCACGCGTCCCGGCAGGACCTGGCGAGCGACAAGTTCCCGGGTCGACAAGACAACGGCCGCGGCAAGGCACTTGCCGCGGCAGGCAGCCACTCTGTACCCGCGCTCCAGCTCACCCACCTACGTGTCGCTCCGGGACCTTTCCCAGCATACGTGGCGGGAGGCTGTGCAGCCAGGGGTACACTATGGCATGCAGCGCTGACAGGATCGCCATCGTGGCGAGCGATGGCGCCCCTGACGGTCCCTTTTCTGCACCGTCTGGGCGACGTAGACGGGCATTTAATGCCTTTGTCCCCTGCCGTCAGGGTTAGGTATGATACACTGTGTAGGTAGCTGTACCTACCGCAGCATATTTACACTTTTGCCCTTACCTACGTTGCCACCTGTTGGAGACCCCTTGAACATATAAAAGGAGGCCCATGCACAACGTAGGGAAGGAGTGATCGATCCTCAGAGAAACGCTCGGTCTCGTTAGCTGCTCGAGTGTACTGTAGCACTCGGCGCTCCCGAGCAAGAACTCAATACAATCCACAAAGCAGCAGTAGGAGTGTTATCTCTCCGGAGAGCTCCGAAGCTGGGTAAAAAATCTTCCCCCGCGTGCCTCGCCTCGATCCGCTCTTCGCGCGACCTCCTCCCCCCGCCGAACCGAGAAGGGGCTCCATCCCCATAGGTGCTCGGGGAGCCCAGGAAAACCCCGGCAGTATAGATCAAGGAGTAAAAGATCCTACTACCACCCGATGACGACGTGTGCCCGTAAGACACACAACCAAGTTAGTAAAAGTTTTGCAATGCGTAGACTCGACTTCGGCCAAGGAGTTGGAAAGGGGGATTCCTACAGGCAGTCGGCTCTGATACCAACTTGTGACGCCCCCGATTCAATCGTACACTAATCATACACGCAAATGTGTACGATCAAGATCAGGGACTCACGGGAAGATATCACAACACAACTCTAAAAATAAAATAAGTCATACAAGCATCATAATACAAGCCAGGGGCCTCGAGGGCTCGAATACAAGTGCTCGATCATAGACGAGTCAGCGGAAGCAACAATATCTGAGTACAGACATAAGTTAAACAAGTTTGCCTTAAGAAGGCTAGCACAAACTGGGATACAGATCGAAAGAGGCGCAGGCCTCCTGCCTGGGATCCTCCTAACTACTCCTGGTCGTCGTCAGCGGACTGCACATAGTAGTAGGCACCTCTAGTGTAGTAGGATTCGTCGACGGCGATGGCGTCTGGCTCCTGGACTCCGGCATCTGGTTGCGACAACCATGTAGAAGGGAAAGGGGGAAAAGAGGAAGAAAAGCAACCGTGAGTACTCATCCAAAGTACTCGCAAGCAAGGAACTACACTACATATGCATGGATATATGTGTAAGGGGCCATATCAGTGGACTGAATTGCAGAATGCCAGAATAAGAGGGGGATATCTAATCCTGTCGAAGACTACGCTTCTGACAGCCTCCGTCTTGCAGCATATAGAAGAGAGTAGACTGAAGTCCTCCAAGTAGCATCGCATAGCATAATCCTACCCGGCGATCCCCTCCTCGATGCCCTGTTAGAGAGCGATCACTGGGTTGTATCTGGCACTTGGAAGGGTGTGTTTTATTAAGTATCCGGTTCTAGTTGTCATAAGGTCAAGGTACAACTCCGGGTCGTCCTTTTACCGAGGGACACCGCTATTCGAATAGATAAACTTCCCTGCAGGGGTGCACCACATAACCCAACATGCTTGATCCCATTTGGCCGGACACACTTTCCGGGGTCATGCCCGGCCTCGGAAGATCAACACGTCGCAGCCCCACCTAGGCACAACAGAGCGGTCAGCACGCCGGTCTAAACCTAAGCGCGCTGGGGTCTGGGCCCATCGCCCTGAGCACACCTGCACGTTGCGAACGCGGCCGATGAGCAGACCTAGCAACCTCCCGTACAACGGAAGTCACGTTACGCGGTCCAACCCGGTGCGCGCCGCTCAGTCGCTGACGTCAAGAAGTGCTTCGGCTGATACCACGACGCCGAGTGCCCATATCTTTCCCGTGTAGTTGGTTAGTGCGTATAGACCAAATGGCCAGACTCAGATCAAATACCCAGATCTCGTTAAGCGTGTTAAGTATCCGCGAACGCCAACAGGGCCAGGCTCACCTCTCACCCAGGTAGCCCCGAACTGCCCTGCCGCTCCGCCACAAAGATCCACACAGAGGGCCGTCGGGACAAAGGTCCTTTCAGCCCCCAATCCGTGAATCACTCGCGGGTACTCCTCGAGCCAACCCGACTTTGGTCACCACATGTATCATGTTTAAAGTATAGTATATATCCATGATCACCTCCCGAAGTGATCACAGCCCAGTAGTATAGCATGGCAGACAGACAAGAGTGTAGGGCCACTGATGGAACACTAGCATCCTATACTAAGCAGTAGGATAGCAGGTAAAGGTAACAACAGTAGTAGCAAGGACATGCTATGCAACAGTATAGGATTAACTGAAAGCAGTAACATGCTACACTACTCTAATGCAAGCAGTATAGAGAAGAGTAGGCGATATCTGGTGATCAAGGGGGGGCTTGCCTGGTTGCTCTGGCAAGAGAGAGGGGTCGTCAACTCCGTAGTCGTACTGGGTAGCAGCGGCGTCGGTCTCGTAGTCTACCGGAGAGAAGAGGGGGAAGAAACAATGAATACAATGCAAAAAGATGCATAACAATGCATGACAAGACAAGTAACGGTGCTAGGTGCGCCCTAACGCAGTAGGAGGTGATACCGGTGAAGGGGGAAAACATCCGGGAAAGTATCCCCGGTGTTTCGCGTTTTCGGACAGGTGAACCGGAGGAGGAAAGTTGTGAGTTCGATAGGTTAGGGATGCGTGGAGGACGAACGGGCTGCGTATCCAGGTTCGTCTCGTTGTTCTGAGCAACTTTCATGTACAAAGTTTTTCCATCGGAGTTACGGATTATTTTATATTAATTTTAAAAGCTCTAATCCATTTTGAAATTAACAGATTTTAATTAATTAGAAAAGGTAATTATTGGGTCAGCGTGACATCAGCATGATGTCAGCAGGTCTACAGGTTGACTAGGTCAACCCTGGCACGTGGGGCCCGTTCGTCATAGTCTCAGGTTAATTAAACATGATTAAATAGTTAACTAAATGATTAGGTTAATCTAATACAAAATTAATTAAGTTAATTATTTATTTAATTAATTAATTGATTGATTAATATTTTTATTTATTATTTTTTTACTCTTTTTTTTAATTCATTCTGGGGTGGGGCTTGCTAGTCAGTGGCTCTGGGGGAGGCTCACGGGCGCTGGGCATGCGGGTTTCGGGCATCGCCCGAACGATGCGGGCGCACGGTGCTGGCCCCAGGCGCGAGCGCGCGGCAGGTCGCGGGGCTGCAGCGGCGAGGCACCGGCGGCCACCGCAGCGAGCGGTCGCAGCCGCTGGGGTAGGGGAAGCAGTGGCAGGAGGCGGGGGGAAGGCCACTGCAGGTTGACGCGGCAGCGGGGGCGGAGGCAGGAGGCGGCGGGTGCAACGGGGGAGCGAGGTCAGGGTGGCGACGAGCGCGACGACGGAGGCAGGGCGCGCTGTAGAGGGAGCCGGGCGCGGCCAGGCCATGTGCCAACGCAGGCCACGGCGATGCAGGAAGCGGGGGCGGGGCGCGGGGCGCGGCCCCGAGCTGCCCGCGCGGTGATGCAGTGGGGAGCGGCAGGCAGAGGCGAGCAGCAGCGCCGAGGCACGGCCACGGTGGAGGGGGGGCTTGCAGGGCTTGGCCGACGCGGGCGCGTGTCTAGGCAGCACGTGGGCAATGGCCACGGCGGGGCATGGGAGCAGAGGCGGGGGGAGGGCGGACGACGCACGCGAACGGGGACTGAGCGTGGCGGAGCACGGTCGCGGGCGCACTGTGGTGCGGGGAAGAGGAGAAGGAGGGGGCTCACGAGGGGATGTAGGGGACTGGGCAACGGGGCGTGGGGCGGATGACGGGGACGGCCGGGCGACGAGGGAAGCAGTCCGGCGAAGGCGTGGCGGTTCCAGGGCGAGGGCAGCTCCGGGCGGCGGCGATCCGATGACGGGGCCGAGCGGTGGGCGTCGCGGCCTCGTCTGGGTCGTGCCCCGATCCAGAACGAGCGAAGAAGGGGGGATCGGAGCGAGGGGATCGTGAGGACGAGTGGGTAGGGTTCGGGTTAGGTTAGGGTTTGGCTGGGTGGTTATAGGCCAGGGAGGGGGAGATGGGCCGGCCTAGTGGGCGGCCAGCTGGGCCGTGGCCCAGTAGGGGGGGAGGGTTCCCTCCTTTTAATCTTCTTGTTTGTTTTTCTTTTCTTTTTCCTATTTTCTTTATTTTCTTTTGTGTTTTCTTTTAGTTTCCATTTATTTTTGTTTTAGCAAAATACTATAATGGCGCCTAATTTGCTGTTATCAAATATGCCACTGCCACATTAGCTTGCTACCCAAGCTAAAATAGGTTCGTAATTATTTAATATTTAAAAGTATATAAATAATAGTTTTCAATATTGTTTTAATTATCTTATAGTATTTAAATATCTTATAAAGCTATGGTTTCTCCATCATAATTACCTATGTAATATTTGGTTCACCCCGAACATTTTAGTTTTAAAATTTGAAAACTTTTATTGTTTGCTTGATTTTTAAAGTTTGAACTGGGTTTCGAACTGGCGCGAACTTATCAACAGTAATCCGAGGTGATGTGGCATCATTAGCGGAGGTTCACTGTAGCTTAACTATCCGGGCGTCACAAGGTCTTGGCACTAGAATCTGTCGTCCCCAACCTAGACCAAGTTTTCAGTTGCCTGAGATGCTTTCCGGGCCTGAAGAAGCTGTATATCGGGGTGATGTTCCTTCCCTGTTAAATGTTAACCATAAGGGAGTTCAATTTTTTGCACCTTTTCCCAAGTTTACAATGACTATGTACTACGATTTCTGAAGGAATTTTGGAGGATTTTAGGACATACACCCCCGCCCCATATTGGTTGCTTCATTCATATGGTTACAATCGTCCATAGGCATTTTCCTTTGGATTCATCTGTACTAGTTTTCTTGGGGAATTTTTCATCAATCCAACCTCTTGTGAAGAAGGCTACATGTTTCTAGATTGTAATCAAATTAATGCCCATGTTAATCATGACAGATCGAAGATGGCACATTGGTGCATTTTACAAATCATGCAAAATAAATGGGTGTGTAGCAGTGTTCAAAACTACACGTAGGCACTAACATGTTCTCTTCTTTTGTAGTGCATATTAGGCCCGGTGGAAGATGTTGATAACGACAATCACATTGAATGCCTGGATCTGCATCTCTCAAATATTACTTTGAACTCCTACTGAGGGACCCCACCGGAGATTACACTCGCCATGTTCTTTCTTGCCAGAGCAAAGGTGCTGAGGGAACTGAGGTTGAACACACATTTAATTAGGAAAGATCAATGGTATGATTATCAGAGGCGACTGGTACTGCGCAATGGAAGTGCCTCCAAAAATGCCAAACTTCCTATTAGAAAAGCATATGCAAAGCAATTGGAAGTTATTGTGTCAAACCCATACATGACATGTCAGCGGCTGATCCCTTTTCAAAAATGATGCAGCAGGCAATGTTTGAATTTGGGCGTTGTAATCTTTGAATTTGTATTTCTGGTATTTGTTATATTGAACCGTTTCTGTTCTCTTGTCTTAACACAAACAGTTCATCCGGGTGAACCGCATGTCGTACATCGCACACACCTTGATCTGGCTGACCATTTCTTTTGTGTTGCCTAATCACAAACAGTTCATCTGAGTGAACTGTATGTTGTACATCGCACACACCTTGATCTGGCTGACCATTTCTTTTGTGTTGCCTAATCACAAACAGTTCATCCGAGTGAACAGTATGCTGTACATCGCACATGCCTTCATCAGGCTGCCCGTTTCTTTTGTTCCGCCTCATCGCAAATGGTTCATTGGACTGAACTGTATGCCCTAGATCGCACACGCAACTAAAATCTGAACCGTGTTTGACGCGTCCTCCATTGCAAACGTTTTGCACCTTTTTGACGGTTTTTTTACATCCCCGTTTGTGATTAATGCATCGCACACAGTTTCGTGAAAGGGTCTCTGATCGTAGTGTCGCGTTAGCAGCATCCTGCAGTAGTGTCCTGTGGTGAAGCCACGGACTCCATATCTAGAGGTGTCAGGCCCAAGATTGGCTCGGCATACTTGGCCACTTGTGTTACCACCCAACAGGCTCGAAGTTTGTGGGTTGGGTTTGCGTCTAGCAAGACCGAGTGTGTTGGGCATGGTTTATCCAGGAACTCATCAAACATTGATCTAGGCCTAGTCTTCTTTTGGCCAGGCTCGCGTTCCAGCGACCGATTTGTGTATGCCTGTTTAAAGCGAGACTTTTCGTGCTGCGCAGCGGGCGGTGGACCCATGTTCATTTGTTGCGCCCTCCACGTGTTCTCCATGGAGCAATACTTGTGTACCATGTCTGATAGTTCGGTGAAGCTTTGAATTCGGCAACGAGCGAGGGCGTTTAAGAGGCCCTCGTCCTTGCAGTTGAACTAGAAGGCTTTTATTATCTCTTTGTCACAGCAAGGCGCCATCTTGTTCTTCACCAGGAGAAATCTAGCCCAATAATGATGGACTATCTCATTTGGCAGCTATTTGACATACATGAGGTCCCATATGTCCGGGTTTCCCGAATCCGGGGAGTATTTCGTATGGTGGGAAAAATTCGAGGATTCCCTCCTGCAGCGGACCCGGACTGTCCCTGATGGGTGGTTGAGTCATGCCCGGTTCTGATCATGCAGGGCTCCGATCCGGACTGGTGTGCGGCTGGATCCGCTCGAGGTCGGATCTTCCATTGGGGCTCAAGTGCGGACATATCTCTGGGCTGGTGTTTGACTCCGAGCTGGAGACTTGAGTGTACACCGTTCTTAGCTTGTAAGGTTGTGGCCCCTCTTGGGCCTCTTCGACGGTGGCGACAAGGTGCGTGACCGGAGGGGTGTTGATTTCTCGGTCGTCGGGCTTAAAGCGATCCGATCATAGGCCGTGGGCCTGATAACGGAGAATCCCATATGCACGGAATAGACTTACCAAGTAGTCTGTCGGCCGGGCACACGGGGGTGCTGGACACTTCGGAGATTCGACGCGAGATCTTGTGGACGGTCTGTCGGAGTCAAGCTTCAAGGCCGGACTCTGAGAGATACCTGATCCTTGTAAGGCTGCTGGTCCCGGGGTTGATGCCCCTGAACCAGTGAGTCCCTCTATGGGGGCGAAGCCTTCGATCTGTTCGAGGTGACCAATGGGATCGGCGCGCACTAATATGCCGCCGAAGACGAGGAGATGACCAGGGCGGGGAAGCCCTCGGCACGGGTGTGGTCTCCAACGATTGGTTGAGACATCGATCCTTTGGGTGATCCAACAGCGGGACTCTTAATGAAAGCATCAATGACGGTGTCAAAACTGCAGACCTCGGGGTACAGGGTCCCGAGTTGTGGGTCTAGAATTGATGGGGAACAAGGGACGATGAACACGGTGTTTACCTAGGTTTGGGCCCTCTCGAAGAGGTAATACCCTACGTCCTGCTTGATTGTATTGGATGTATAGTATGGTTACAGAGTAGATCTCCTCAAGATTAGCACAAGAAGAAGAAGAAGAAGAAGAGCGAAAAATGCAGAAAATAATCTTCGACGACGTTTCTAGTTTCTTCACCAGGGTTTTTGTCACTGAATAGAGCAGATTTTGTCGTGAGATGTACGACAATGCCTAGGCGGTGGCCAGAGTGGTAAAATGGCGACATAGGGCGAGGAGTGTGCAGATGAAAAGCAAGTAGTGAGCATGGACGGGGTGGAAGAAAAGTGGCATAGAAGGGGATTTGAGTGGGCGAGGGGTGTCGGAATTTGACATGGCGGCAGTCTGGACTCCCGCAAAGCTTCCCAGTTTGCCTCCAGTCTACGAGAATTCAGACAAGCGGAAGCGTGTTGGATGGCAAACTACGTTCAGACAACTTGGTCCGTACATATGCAGGCGTTTTGAGGGTCCGCATTGGAGATGCCCTTTTTTGTGAAAAAGAGCAACAACTTTATTAACTAGAAACAATGGTTACATCGTCTATAAGAAGAGGTACAATATTTTTCATAGGCTCCACGAACCAATTCCTTGTGACAGGACATTTCACTAATCTAGCAAATTCATGATCTACTCTTTTCGCTTCCATATTACAATGTTCAAAACTAGTAAGAGAAAAATCACAAGCCATAAAATAGCAATCATCAAAAACTGTCGCCGCCGCTCCTGCAGAATGACCTCCATTCTTCATTGTGTCAATGACTTCCATATTATTACAGTTAATAACAAGATGATTGCAGCCCGCCTTTTCTGCCAGCAATAAAGCCAAACCTAAGCGCCAACGCTTCCGTTGTCAGAACATCAACACACCAATCAATCTTCCAATTTCCGTCAACAATAAATTTCCTTTGACATCCCTGAGAACAGCACCCGTTGTGCCCCTTAGCATATCTTGATCAAAGGAAGCATCCACATTTAGCTTCACAAACCCCATAGGAGGTCCGCTCCATCCTCCATTTTTCCTATTTGCATTAGGTGAATGGGCATTTACAAAGTTTGTCGTTATAGCACGAATCCCCATCGTGTTTTGGTCTGCCTATTGAGACTTTCCCTCATGGACTAGCTTACGTCTATTCCTCCATAAATACCACGCGGTTATAGCAATCAGCTACCGTGCATTTTGGAGGCCCAATATAGATAGTTCTTGATCTAGCGTTGGAGATGCCCTTAGATTCTCTCGAATACCATAGATTTAGTTAGTTGGCTAGTTTTGTTCTATATTTTTAACCAACATGGTACAAATATAGACGGTTACATATATATACATGCACTCATCCTTTTTTTGAGTGGAAATTGTTGTAGTTTCATTCAACAGTCACGGCACCCTCACCAGTTTCCTTCGAACTAACACATGCCGGAGGTACCAAGAACCAAGTTTTACATAATTTATTGCTACAACCCTGATGCGGAGCATCCTACGGTCATCCCCATGGACTTACCATCGTCTCATCAGGTGCCAAGAGAACCAATGGCACGAGCACAACTAGAGCTCTCGAGACCGAGGTGACATCTTTCCTTAGTGATATTCCATATGATCCACTTGAGACATGGCTAATACCTAAGTCTAGAATGTTGTGCATGATCAGGTACCAAGAAGGCCCTCTCGAGGACGCACGTGAAGACGGACAAGTCCCCAAGTTCACGGATGAAGAGGAACGACGGAAGGAACCAGAGAAGTCCCCAACACCCGGACATCCGGCCCCAAGCCCCGAACATCCAGCTCCTGGAGCATCATCCACAACCACCGCCCACCAGCCGAGGCTATAGGGCCCGTACAGCCAGACCAGTCCCGGACATCCGGCCCATCCCGGACATCCAGCCCAACGCCCGGAAATCCGGCTCCTCCTATCCAGAGAGAAACCAGAATCGGCCAAGTCACCCCAGACATCCCGCCATAGGCCCGTACATCCAGCCCAACGCCCAGAAATCAGGCGCCCCTTCATAGAAGCTGGACCCTGCCAGCCTGGACATCCGGCCCCAGCGCCCGGACATCAGGCCCGACGCCCGGATGTCCGGCTCGTCTGTCTGCGCACAATAAAGGGCCGAAGCCCATGTATCCCTTCGCTGAAGGAAATATACCCTAGAGGCAATAATAAAGTTATTATTTATTTCCTTATATGATGATAAATGTTTATTATTCATGCTAGAATTGTATTAACCGGAAACATAATACATGTGTGAATATATAGACAAACAGAGTGTCACTAGTATGCCTCTACTTGACTAGCTCGTTAATCAAAGATGGTTAAGTTTCCTAACCATAGACATGAGTTGTCATTTGATTAATGGGATCACATCATTAGGAGAATGATGTGATTGACTTGACCCATTCCGTTAGCTTAGCACTTGATCATTTAGTATGTTGCTATTGCTTTCTTCATGACTTATACATGTTCCTATGACTATGAGATTATGCAACTCCCATTTTCCGGAGGAACACTTTGTGTGCTACCAAACGTCACAATGTAACTGGGTGATTATAAAGGAGCTCTACAGGTGTCTCCGAAGGTACATGTTAGGTTGGCGTATTTCGAGATTAGGATTTGTCACTCCGATTGTCGGAGAGGTATCTCTGGGCCCTCTCGGTAATGCACATCACTTAAGCCTTGCAAGCAATGCAACTAATGAGTCAGTTGCGAGATGATGTATTACGGAACGAGTAAAGAGACTTGCCGGTAACGAGATTGAACTAGGTATTGAGATACCGATGATCGAATCTCGGGCAAGTAACATACCGATGACAAAGGGAACAACGTACATTGTTATGCGGTCTGACCGATAAAGATCTTCGTAGAATATGTGGGAGCCAATATGAGCATCCAGGTTCCGCTATTGGTTATTGACCAGAGATGTGTCTCGGTCATGTCTACATTGTTCTCAAACCCGTAGGGTCCGCACGCTTAACGTTACGATGACAGTTATATTATGAGTTTATGAGTTTTGATGTACCGAAGGAGTTCGGAGTCCCGGATGAGATTGGGGACATGACGAGGAGTCTCGAAATGGTCGAGACGTAAAGATCGATATATTGGACGACTATATTTGGACATCGGAAAGGTTCCGAGTGATTCGGGTATTTTTCGTAGTACCGGAGAGTTACGGGAATACGTATTGGGCCTTATTGGGCCATATAGGAAAGAAGGAAAAGGGCCTCAAGGGTGGCCGCACCCCTCCCCTTGTTCTGGTCCGAATTGGACTAGGGAAGGGGGGCGCCCCCTTCCTTCCTTCTCCTTTTCCCTTCCTCTTTTCCTATTCCATATGAGAGGTGGAATCCTACTAGGACTAGGGAGTCCTAGTAGGACTCCACACTTGGCGCGCCCCCTCCTAGGGCCGGCCTCCTCCTCCCTTGCTCCTTTATATACGGGGGCAGGGGGCACCCCAAAGACACAACAATTGATCCTTGAGATCTATTAGCCGTGTGTGGTGCCCCCCTCCACCATAATCCTCGATAATATTGTAGCGGTGCTTAGGCGAAGCCCTGCGACGGTACAATATCAAGATCGTCATCACGCTGTCGTGCTGACGGAACTCATCCCCGACACTTTGCTGGATCGGAGTCCGGGGATCGTCATCGAGCTGAACGTGTGCTAGAACTCGGAGGTGCCGTAGTTTTGTTGCTTGATCGGTCTCGGGCCGTGAAGACGTACGACTACATCAACCGTGTTGTTATAACGCTTCCGCTTTCGGTCTACGAGGGTACGTGGACAACACTCTCCCCTCTCGTTGCTATGCATCACGATGATCTTGCGTGTGCGTAGGATTTTTTTTTTGAAATTACTACGTTCCCCAACAGTGGCATCAGAGCCTGGTTTTTATGCGTAGATGTCATATGCACGAGTAGAACACAAGTGAGTTGTGGGCGATATAAGTCATACTGCTTACCAGCATGTCATACTTTGGTTCGGCGGTATTGTTGGATGAAGCGGCCTGGACCGACATTACGCGTACGCTTACGCGAGACTGGTTCTACCGACGTGCTTTGCACACAGGTGGCTGGTGGGTGTCAGTTTCTCCAACTTTAGTTGAACCGAGTGTGGCTACGCCCGGTCCTTACGAAGGTTAAAACAGCACCAACTTGACAAACTATCGTTGTGGTTTTGATGCGTATGTAAGAACGGTTTTTGCTCAGCCCGTAGCAGCCACGTAAAACTTGCAACAACAAAGTAGAGGACGTCTAACTTGTTTTTGCAGGGCATGTTGTGATGTGATATGGTCAAGACGTGATGAGATATAAGTTGTTGTATGAGATGATCATGTTTTGTTGAAGTTATCGGCAACTGGCAAAATTTTTATGGTTGTCTCTCTATTGCATAAGATGCAAGTGCCAAATAATTGCTTTACTTTATCGCTATGCGATAGCAATAGTTGCAAGAGCAATTGTTTGCGAGACGACCATGTGACAACACATTGATATAGATCAAGATGATGGAGATCATGGTGTCATGCCGGTGAGGATGGAGATCATGACGATGCTTTGGAGATGGAGATCAAAGGCACAAGATGATGATGGCCATATCATGTCACATATTATGATTGCATGTGTTGTTTATCTTTTATACATCTTATTTTGCTTAGTTCGGCGGTAGCTTTATAAGATGATCTCTCACTAAATTATCAAGGTATAAGTGTTCTCCCTGAGTATGCACCGTTGCGAAAGTTCTTCGTGCTAAGACACCACGTGATGATCGGGTGTGATAGGCTCTACGTTCAAATACAACGGGTGCAAAACAGTTGCACACGCGGAATACTCAGGTTAAACTTGACGAGCCTAGCATATAACAGATATGGCCTCGGAACACTGAGGCCGAAAGGTCGAGCGTGAATCATATAGTAGATATGATCAACATAGTGATGTTCACCATTGAAACTACTCCACCTCACGTGATGATCGGACATGGTTTAGTTGATATGGATCACGTGATCACTTAGAGGATTAGAGGGATGTCTATCTAAGTGGGAGTTCTTAAGTAATATGATTAATTGAACTTTAATTTGTCATGAACTTAGTCCTGGTAGTATTAGCATATCTATGTTGTGGATCAATAGCTCACGTTTAGCTCCCCTGTTTTATTTTTTGATATGTTCCTAGAGAAAACTGAGTTGAAAGATGTTAGTAGCAATGATGCGGATTGGATACGTGATCTGAGGACTATCCTCATTGCTGCACAGAAGAATTATGTCCTTGATGCACCGCTAGGTGACAGACCTATTGCAGGAGCAGATGCAGACGTTATAAACGTTTGGCTAGCTCAATATGATGACTACTTGATAGTTTAGTGCACCATGCTTAACGGCTTAGAATCAGGAGTTCAAAGAAGTTTTGAACGTCATCGACCATATGAGATGTTCCAGGAGTTGAAGTTAATATTTCAAGCAAATACCCGAGTTGAGAGATATGAAGTCTCCAACAAGTTCTATAGCTAAAAGATGGAGGAGAATCGCTCAAGCAGTGAGCATGTGCTCAGATTGTATGGGTACTACAATCGCTTGAATCAAGTGGGAGTTAATCTTCCAGATAAAATAGTGATTGACAGAATTCTCTAGTCACCATCACGAAGTTAGTAGAACTTCGTGATGAACTATAATATGCAAGGGATGACGAAAGTAATTCCCAAGATCTTCGTGATGCTGAAATCGACGAAGGTAGAAATCACGAAAAACATCAAGTGTTGATGGTTGACAAGACCACTAGTTTCAAGAAAAGGGCAAAGGGAAGAAGGGGAACTTCAAGAAGAACGGCAAGCAAGTTGCTGCTCAAGTGAAGAAGCCCAAGCCTGGTGCTAAGCCTGAGACTAAGTGCTTCTACTGCAAAGGGACTGGTGACTGGAAGTGGAACTACCCCAAGTATTTGGCGGATAAGAAGGATGGCAAACTGAACAAAGGTATATTTGTTATACAGATTATTGATGTGTATTTTACTAGTGTTCGTAGCAACCCCTCGGTATTTGATATTGGTTCAGTTGCTAAGAGTAGTAACTCGAAACGGGAATTGCAGAATGAACAGAGACTAGTTAAGGGTGAAGTGACGATGTGTGTTGGAAGTGGTTCCAAGATTGATATGATCATCATCGCACACTCCCTATATTTTCGGAATTAGTGTTGAACCTAAATAAGTGTTATTTGGTGTCTGCGTTGAGCATAAATATGATTTGATCATGTTTATTGCAATACAGTTATTCATTTAAGTTAGAGAACAATTGTTGTTCTGTTTACATGAATAAAACCTTATATGGTCATACACCCAATGAAAATGGTTCATTGGATCTCGATCGTAGTGATACACATATTCATAATATTGAAACCAAAAGATGCAAAGTTAATAATGATCGTGCAACTTATTTGTGGCACTGCCGTTTAGGTCATATTGGTGTAAAGCGCATGAAGAAACTCCATGCTGATGGGCTTTTGGAATCACTTGATTATGAATCACTTGATGCTTGCGAACCATGCCTCATGGGCAAGATGACTAAGACTCCGTTCTCCGGAACAATGGAGCGAGCAACTGACTTATTGGAAATAATACATACTGATGTATGCGATCCGATGAGTGTTAAGGCTTGCGGCGGGTATCGTTATTTTCTGACCTTCACAAATGATTTGAGCAGATATGGGTATATCTACTTGATGAAACATAAGTCTGAAACATTTGAAAAGTTCAAAGAATTTCAGAGTGAAGTGGAAAATCATCGTAACAAGAAAATAAAGTTTCTACGATCTGATCGCAGAGACGAATATTTGAGTTACGAGTTTGGTATTCAATTAAAGCAATGTGAAATAGTTTCACTACTCACGCCACCAGAAACACCATAGTGTAATGGTGTGTCCGAACATCGTAACCGTACTTTATTAGATATGGTGCAATCTATGATGTCTCTTACCGATTTACCACTATCGTTTTAGGTTTATGCATTAAAGACAGCTGCATTCACGTTAAAAAGGGCACCATCTAAGTCCGTTGAGACGACACCGTATGAACTGTGGTTTGGCAAGAAACCAAAGTTGTCGTTTCTTAAAGTTTGGGGTTGTGATGCTTATATGAAAAAGTTTCATCTTGATAAGCTCAAACCCAAATCGGAGAAATATGTCTTCATAGGATACCCAAAGGAGACTGTTGGGTACACCTTCTATCACAGATCGAAGGCAAGACATTTGTTGCTAAGAATGGATCCTTTCTAGAGAAGGAGTTTCTCTCGAAAGAAGTGAGTGGGAGGAAAGTAGAACTTGATAAGGTAACTGTACCTGCTCCCTTATTGGAAAGTAGTTCATCACAGAAATCTGTTCCTGTGACTCCTACACCAATTAGTGAGGAAGCTAATGATGATGATCATGTAGCTTCAGATCAAGTTACTACCGGACCTCGTAGGTCTACTAGAGTGAGATCCGCACCAGAGTGGTATGGTAATCCTATTCTGGAGGTCATGTTACTTGACCATGACGAACCTACGAACTATGAGGAAGCGATGATGAGCCCAGATTCCGTGAAATGGCTTGAGGCCATTAAATCTGAGATGGAATCCATGTATGAGAACAAAGTATGGACTTTGATTGACTTGCACAATGATGGGTGAGCCATTGAGATTAAATGGATTTTCAAGAGGAAGACGGACGCTGATAGTAGTGTTACTATCTATAAAGCTAGAATTGTCGCAAAAGGTTTTCGACAAGTTCAAGGTGTTGACTACGATGAGAGTTTCTCACTCGTATCTATGCTTAAGTCTGTCTGAATCATGTTAGCAATTGCCGCATTTTATGAAATCTGGCAAATGGATAAACAAAACTGCATTCCTTAATGGATTTATTAAAGAAGAGTTGTATATGATACAACCAAAAGATTTTGTCAATCCTAAAGGTGCTAACAAAATATGCAAGCTTCAGCGATCCATCTATGGACTAGTGCAAGCATCTCGGAGTTGGAATATTCGCTTTGATGAGTCGATCAAAGCATATAGTTTTATACAGACTTGTGGTGAAGCCTGTATTTACAAGAAAGTGAGTGGGAGCACTACAACATTTCTGATAAGTATATGTGAATGACATATTGTTGATCAGAAATAATGTAGAATTATTCTGCAAAGCATAAAGGAGTGTTTGAAAGGAGTTTTTTCAAAGAAAGACCTAGGTGAAGCTACTTACATATTGAGCATCAAGATCTATAGAGATAGATCAAGACGCTTGATAAGTTTTTTCAATGAGTACATACCTTGACAAGATTTTGAAGTAAGTTCAAAATGGAACAGTCAAAGAAAGAGTTCTTTCCTGTGTTATAAGGTGTGAAATTGAGTAAGACTCAAAACCCGACCACGGCAGAAGATAGAAAGAGAATGGAAGTCATTCCCTATGCCTCAGCCATAGGTTCTATAAAGTATGTCATGCTATGTACCAGATCTATTGTATACCCTACACTGATTTTGGCAAGGGAGTACAATAGTGATCTAGGAGTAGATCACTGGACATCGGTCAAAATTATCCTTAATGGAATAAGGATATGTTTCTCGATTATGGAGGTGACAAAAGGTTCAACGTAAAGGGTTACGTCGATACAAGTTTTGGCACTGATCCAGATGACTCTAAGTCTTCATCTGGATACATATTGAAAGTGGGAACAATTAGCTAAAGTAGCTCCGTGCAGAGCATTGTAGACATAGAAATTTGCAAAATACATACGGATCTGAATATGGCAGACCCGTTGACTAAAACTTCTCTCACAAGCAAAAGATGATCACACCTTAGTACTCTTTGGGTGTTAATCACATAGCGATGTGAACTAGATTACTGACTCCAGTAAACCCTTTGGGTGTTGGTCACATATCGATGTGAACTATGGGCATTAACCACATAAAGATGTGAACTGTTGATGTTAAATCACATGGCGATGTGAACTAGATTATTGACTCTAGTGCAAGTGGGAGACTGAAGGAAATATGCCCTAGAGGCAATAATAAAGTTATTATTTATTTCCTTATATCATGATAAATGTTTATTATTCATGCTAGAATTGTATTGACGGAAACATAATACATGTGTGAATATATAGACAAACAGAGTGTCACTAGTATGCCTCTACTTGACTAGCTCGTTAATCAAAGATGGTTAAGTTTCCTAACCATAGACATGAGTTGTCATTTGATTAACGGGATAACATCATTAGGAGAATGATGTGATTGACTTGACCCATTCCGTTAGCTTAGCACTTGATCGTTTAGTATGTTGCTATTGCTTTCTTCATGACTTATACATGTTCCTATGACTATGAGATTATGCAACTCCCGTTTGCCGGAGGAACACTTTGTGTGCTACCAAACATCACAACGTAACTGGGTGATTATAAAGGAGCTCTACAGGTGTCTCCAAAGGTACATGTTGGGTTGGCGTATTTCGAGATTAGGATTTGTCACTCGATTGTCGGAGAGGTATCTCTGGGCCCTCTCGGTAATGCACATCACTTAAGCCTTGCAAGCAATGCAACTAATGAGTCAGTTGCGAGATGATGTATTACGGAACGAGTAAAGAGACTTGCCGGTAACGAGATTGAACTAGGTATTGAGATACCGACGATCGAATCTCGGGCAAGTAACATACCGATGACAAAGGGAACAACGTATATTGTTATGCGGTCTGACCGATAAAGATCTTCGTAGAATATGTGGGAGCCAATATGAGCATCCAGGTTTCGCTATTGGTTATTGACCAAAGACGTGTCTCGGTCATGTATACATTGTTCTCGAACTCGTAGGGTCCGCACGCTTAACATTACGATGACAGTTATATTATGAGTTTATGAGTTTTGATGTACCGAAGGAGTTCGGAGTCCCGGATGAGATCGGGGACATGACGAGGAGTCTCGAAATGGTCTAGACGTAAAGATCTATATATTGGACGACTATATTCGGACATCGGAAAGGTTCCGAGTGATTCGGGTATTTTTCGGAGTACCGGAGAGTTACGGGAATATGTATTGGGCCTTATTGAGCCATACAGGAAAGAAGGAAAAGGGCCTCAAGGGTGGCCGCACCCCTCCCCTTGTCTGGTCCGAATTGGACTAGGGAAGGGGGCGCCCCCTTCCTTCCTTCTCCTTTTCCCTTCCTCTTTTCCTATTCCATATGGGAGGTGGAATCCTACTAGGACTAGGGAGTCCTAGTAGGACTCCACACTTGGCGCGCCCCCTCCTAGGGCCGGCCTCCTCCTCCCTTGCTCCTTTATATATGGGGGCAGGGGGCACTTCAAAGACACAACAATTGATCCTTGAGATCTATTAGCCGTGTGCGGTGCCCCCCTCCACCATAATCCTCGATAATATTATAGCGGTGCTTAGGCGAAGCCCTGCGGCGGTACAACATCAAGATCGTCATCACGCCGTCGTGCTGACGGAACTCATCCCCGACACTTTGCTGGATCGGAGTCCGGGGATCGTCATCGAGCTGAACGTGTGCTAGAACTCGGAGGTGTCGTAGTTTCGGTGCTTGATCGGTCGGGCCGTGAAGACGTACGCCTACATAAATCGTGTTGTTATAATGCTTCCGCTTTCGGTCTATGAGGGTACGTGGACAACACTCTCCCCTCTCGTTGCTATGCATCACCATGATCTTACGTGTGCATAGGAATTTTTTTGAAATTACTACGTTCCCCAACATTCGCCCCCCTAGATTATATATACCTTTCTCCCCTAACAGTTTAGGGTGAGCATTGGTTTAGCTCATATGAGAGATAGAGATTTGCTCATCCACTTGATACCTACTCCATTGGAGGCCAAGCCCTCCATCTAGGAGAAGACCCCCCAAGTGGATTCAAGCCCTCCACCTAGGAGAAGATCCCCTAGTGGATTCAAGACCTCCTCTTGGAGAAGAACTAGCTACTTGTATCTTTCCTTTGTTGTCTTTGGATCTTGTGATCTCTTTGTGTTCATGGATCTAGCATATGTGTGATTGAATCAAGTCCATTTGAGTATTTCCTCTAGTTTCCCCCCTTTGTGTTCCTCGTGTGTTCATCGTGTTCTTCGTGGGATCCCCTCCAAATCATGAAAGATCGGCCTTAGGGTTTCCACCCTACATCATCTTGGTATCATGAGCCAAGGTTGATCATGATTTTGGAGCCTCCCCCCTTTGTTTTCAAGCCTAATTTTGTTGATTTGTCCCAACTTTGAAAAATCCCCACAAAAATAGCCCCCCAATTTTTTTTTGTGATTTTTTGGTGCGATGAAGTTTTGTTGGATTTGATCCATGGATTTGATGTGTTACTCGTAGATCTAGCTTCCCCTGATTTTTCTCCCAAATCCATCCACGCAATCTCTCGGATTTTTCCCTGAAATTTTCTCTACCCACGAGATCCACTGAGTTCGTCCACGGAGCCGGGACCCGGACATCCAGCCCGTGACCCCGGACATCCGGCCCCTGGTAGCAACACCACCTCCACCACACGTTTCTTCCGCCTAACTTTCACCAATTTTGCCGGGCCTGCACCAAACTTTTTGTATACCACCACCGCTCTCTGCAACCACCACCGCTTACCCGCTACCACCTCCGATAATTTTTGTCACATTTGGTCATTGAGAATTTGAGTTGCGGTTTTCGTTTCCTAACGTGTTTCAGCTACTTAGGGACGGCTCGACATCGACATCACCGCCATTCATCTTCATCATCGACCTCGACCATTTCATCATTCTGACACCATCCACCGTAAGCAAGAACGGTAACCTCGACGACACTCTCGCACATTATCCTTGCCATTGCATTGATAACCCCATAGCCCATTTTTGCGTCACTTACCTCGAGACCAGCCTTTGAGTATTGTCGACAACGTAACTTGTGCACATTAGTGGTCATTGCACATATCACATCATATTGGTATCCTTGTCTTGGTATCATTTCTCATGTCACAAGGTTGTCATCACATATACATAATTGCTATCTTGGTTCGTGAAGTTTTGCATAAGTGGCTAAAGAAAGAGCTCAAAAGAGAAAGAGTCAACAAGCTTTTAAGCAAAAGAGAAAGATAAGCAAAGAGCTTTTAAGCAAGAACCATAGCATCATACTACATTAAGATTGTCATACTCGATTATCTTGGATCATATCACCAGAACACCATACATACAGGATACTTGGGATAGAAGTCATTGCATTTTGCTTTATAGGTTGTGCACAAGTTTCATATCCGCCTATTGTGCAATCGTGCTAACGTCTCTCTAGAGTTGTGTAACAAGAGCATTTTCCGTGGATTCCACATTTTGAGCTCGTTCCTTGGTTGCACGACCACATTTGTCTTTCCGTGTGCCCCATATTGCTATTGGTCTACTTGTTGCATTTGCAAATTTGCGAATCTTTTCCAATGTTATTGAGTCACACTAACAATTGCATAAATTTTGTCCACCGTCCTCGCCAAGCTCCACCAAAGGCTTTATTTGTGTAGGTGTGAGAAATTGACAAGATCCGGTACCAATTCTGTTATTTCCTTGTTACACTATTGAGTGATCATTGATCCATTTTCAACATCGGGTAAGATACATTTGGTCTAGTTCTTTTCATTCTCCACTCACATTTGCTTGCGATGATGGATAGGGCAAGTACTTCTTCGAACCCGGTCTTCCTCAAGCAAGAAGAGGACCCGAACACCTATGTCACCAAGAACCACCTCTTTGGCACACAACGAGCTTTGCACCAAGAACGACAAGCATTGAACGACCGCATCGACAACCTCGCCACCGACTTGCGACAATCCGAGCAACATACAAGAGACTACTTTGACAACAAGCTCGATGCACAAAAACAAGAGAGCAATGCAAGAATGGACGAGATTCCAGCCCTGTTGGTCAACCGCTCTTCTACCTCTTCGTCCTACTCAAGACGGAGCCACTCAAGTCGACATTCTTTGCATTCTTCTTCGGATGCAAGTTCTCCTCACGCTCGTTCGTACCGTCACCAAGACCATGAAGATCATCAAGCTCCATGAAACCCATTCCATGGCAATGGTTTACAAGACCGTCTCCGGGCATGTGAACGACAATGTCGACAAGATAATTATCCTATGGTCCAAGAGCAAGCTCCAATATGCCAAGATTGACAAGAACAACAAGATGGTGATGCCATTCAACAACCACACCACAATGGCGATGGCCCTCGACAAGCACAACAACATCGTGAGGAACAAAACCTTGAAGCACAATGTGCTCTTCGCGAAGCTACACTAGCCGCCGACGAGCGCAACCGCCAAGCCCGACTTCAAGAAGAGGCCCTCCGCCGAGAGCGCCAAGAAGAAGTTGCATGTCTTGAGGAGCTTCAAGAGATGAGGAATCGTGCTAACCTTCCACAACCTCAACGCCAAGCTAACAACGAGGCACAAGAGAACCAAGCGGTTGAAGACCCTCCTCCACGGCAAGACCGTCATCATCATCACCATCGACCTCAACACAAGGACGAGCAATGCTACGGCAAGCTCAAGTTCACCATGCCCAAGTTCTCCGGAAGGAACGATCCCCAAGAGTACCTTTCATGGGCATTGAAGGTCAACAAGATCTTTCATTTGCACAACTACGATGAAGACAAGAAGATTTCCATGGCATCCCTTGAGTTCCAAGACTATGTCCTTATTTGGTGGGAACAAGTCATTGAGCGCCGAGAGGCAAGAGGTGAACCACCCATCACAACATGGAATCAAATGAAGGATGTCATGCGAGCGCGCTTTGTGCCAACCTACTACAACTGTGACCTCTTCAAGAAATTACAACTCAAGCAAGGAACAAAGAGCATTGAAGAGTACTACAAGGAAATGGAGATTACCATGATATGAGCCAATGTCACAGAAGATGATGAGAAAACAATGGCACCTTTCTTGAATGAACTCACTTACCCTATCAAGAAGATTGCTGACTTCCAACCTTACTCCAACCTCATCGAGCTAGTGCATCAAGCTACCAAGGCGGAACGTCAAGTGCAAGATGACTTCAAGCATGCCAAGTCCTCTTCCAAGACCTACGTCTCCTCCTACAATCAAGCTTCAACGACTTGGACACCTTCTTCCACGACGAAAGCTTCACCAAGCAACGATGACAAGTCAAGTTACAAGAAAACTTCGACATCCTCAAGTCGTCCTCCTACTACAAGCAAATTCAAGCCGAGAGCTTCATCATCTACAACTCCACCGGATGAGACCATCAAGACAAGTTCCATCAAGTGCTTCACATGCGGCGGCTGAGGCCACAAGTGCTTCGAGTGTACAAATAAGCGTACCATGATCCTCAACTACGATGACACCTATGACTCTATGAGTGAAGATGAAATGGAAGCCCTTGAGCACGTGGCGATACACCGGCAAGTGAATGACGACGAAGATGACCAAGTCTTTTGTGACAATGATTTGAGCCCCGCTCTCATTGTCTCCAAGGTCTTGACGCTTCAACATCAACAAGATGAAGACCAAAGATGCCATATCTTCCACACCAGCGGGCATCAATGGAAGGTCCGTGAAGGTCATCATCGATGGAGGAAGTTGTCACAACTTGGCAAGCGAAGAGCTATGTTCCAAGCTCCAATTGGTCAAAATGAAGCACCCTCGCCCCTACAAGGTCCAATGGCTTAGCGACTCCGGCACTATTCAAGTGGAGCACATAGTTAAAGTTTCCTTCAAGAACGGGGCATATGAAGACATTTTGGAATGCGACGTGGTTCCCATGTCCGTTTGCCTTCTCCTACTTGGATGTCCATGGCAATTCGACCACGGCGTCATCCACAACGGACGAACCAATCACTATAGCTTCAAGATGATGGGAAAGGAGTACATGCTACGACCTATGTCACCAAGCCAAGTGATCACCAACAAGCAAGCAACCACACATCATGGAGAGAATAGTGAGAGAGTGAGCCACCCAAAAGGGAGTGAGAGCCACAAGCCCAAAATGAGTGCCTCCATGATGAGCGACAAGAAAACCCTAGTGCTATTCGCTACCAAAAGTGAGATGAGAGAAGTGTGTGAGAACCCATCGAGTGTTATGCACTATGTCCTCTTGTGCAAGGACGAGGCAACTACAACAAATCACTCTCACCCTCTACCTTTAGTGTTGTCTAATATCTTGCAGGAATTCAAGGACGTCTTCCCTGATGAGCTACCTCTGGGACTACCTCCACTACGAGGCATCAAACACCGCATCAACCTCATTCCCAGAGGCCCCCTTCCTAACAAAGCACCCTACCTGTGTCAACCCAGAATAAACCAAGGAAATACAAAGGCAAGTACAACAACTCATTGACAATGGGCATGTGCGTGAAAGCTTAAGTCCTTGTGCCATACCGGTCATACTAGTGCCTAAGAAATACGGTATTTTTCGCATGTGTTCCGATTGTAGACCCATCAATGCTATCACCGTTCATTATCGATATCCTATTCCATGCCTTGATGATATGTTAGATGAGCTTAGCGGAGCCACTATTTTCTCTAAAATCGATCTTAAAAGTGGCTATTACCAAATCCGCATACAAGAAGGCGACGAATGGAAAATCGCATTTAAGACCAAACTTGGCTTATATGAATGGCTTATTATGCCAATGGGTTTATGCGAAGCACCCTGTACATTCATGTGAGTCATGCATTTTGTTCTTCGCCCCTACATTGGCGTATTTGTTGTGGTCTTTTTTGGCGATATTCTTGTTTTTAGCAAATCTCTCAAAGATCATGTCACCCATCTTAGAACCGTTTTGCAAACTCTAAGAAAAGAGCGCCTTTATGCTAATATGGAGAAATGCAAATTCGGTGTGGACAAGCTCGTTTTCTTGGGTTTCGTTGTGTCTTCTAAGGGTGTTCATGTAGATGAATCTAAGATAAATGCTATTAAAACTTGGCCACAACCGTCCAATTTGCAACAAGTGCGAAGTTCCTTGGCTTCGCTGGTTTCTATCGTAGATTCGTTAAGGATTTTAGCACCACTGCATCTCCCGTGCATGCCTTGAGTACTCCCTCCGTCTAGGTGTGTAAGTCATCTGACGTTGTGCACCGTGACCAAGGCGGAGAGCAAAACAAGAAAACTTGATATCTTTTTGCTAATTAATATCATTGCATGCAATGAACTAACCACTGCATGTCATGTTTGGTAGTCTCAAGTCATTGAAAGCATGCACGGCCCACATCTCTTATTGGTTGATATGTCACAAAAAAAAGAAATGAGGAGGGAGTTAATGTATGGTGCCTAAGTGTTTTGGGATTATTTGGTTTTCATAAGGTGACTTACACACCTAGACGGAGGGAGTAAGAAGAATGCACCTTTTGTTTAGGGACCATCCCAAGATACCGCATTTAATGAACTTAAAAAATTTCTTACTCATGCTCCCGTGCTTGCATTACCCAATTTTGTCAAACCTTTTGAAGTTCATTGTGATGCTAGCGGTAATGGCATAGAAGGTGTGCTGATGCAAGAGAAGCCGCCTATTGCTTACTTTAGCGAAAAACTTTCGAGAGCGCAACTCAATTATCCCATCTATGACAAAGAGCTATATGCTTTAGTGCGAGTTTTACGTGAGTGGGAACATTATCTTCGCCCTCATGAGTTTTTCATTCATACCGACCATGAAACGCCTAAGTACCTTAAGGGTCAAACTAAGTTGAACAAGCGTCATGCCAAGTGGAGTGAATTCATTGAGTCTTTTCCCTATGTCATCAAGTACATCAAAGGGAAAGAGAGTGTTGTGGCGGATGCGCTTTCCGGCAAATGCATGCTTCTAACTAAACTTGAATTGAATGGTATTGGCTTTGAGCACATAAAAGACTTATATGTGCATGATACTACTTTTGTTATTCCTTATGCCAAATGTTTTACACATATGTCTTGGGAACACTATTACATCAAAGATGACTATCTTATGAGAGCTAACAAATTGTGTATTCCCGAGTCTTCTCTTCCGTTGTTACTTTTGCAAGAATCTCATGGGGGAGGACTTATGGGACACTTTCGACGTGACTAGACATTTGCTACGCTCTCCAAGAAATACTTTTGGTCCAAGATGTTCTGCGATGTTTCACGCTTCACCAACTGATACTCTACATGTCGCAAAGCTAAGTCTAAAGCTCAATCCCATGGTCTATATATGCCACTTTCTATTCCGAATCACCCATGGGAAGATATTAGTATGGACTTCGTGCTTGGTTTGCCTAGAACTCGAAATGGCAAAGATTCTGTGTTTGTTGTCGTCGAACGATTCTCTAAGATGGCTCATTTCATCCCATGCAACAAGATAGACAATGCTTCACATGTTGCAAATCTTTTTGTAGGGAAATCTTGCGTCTACATGGAGTGCCAAAGACTATCGTATCGGACCGCAACGTCAAGTTCCTTAGCTACTTTTGGAAGACGCTATGCACCAAGCGCGGAATCAAGATTTTGTTCTCTTCGACATACCATCCTCGAACCGACGGCCAAATGGAGGTCACAAACCTGAAGATATCTACTCTCCTATGCGTGTTGATCAAGAAGAACATCAAGGAGTGGGAAGAGTGTTTACCCATCGCCGAGTACGCCTACAACCATGCAAGACATTCGACTACCGGCAAGTCCCCCTTCGAGGTCATCTATGGCTTCAATCCGTTGTCCCCATTGGACATTCTACCACTACCACTACAAGAGCGAATTAACATGGACGTGAGCGCTAGAGCGAGCTGTCTCAAGAAGGTGCGTGAAGATACAAGGAACACCATCGAGCGCCAAGTACAACGCCTCGCGACCAAGATCAACTTCAACAAGCAGCCCATGATATTCAACATTGGAGATTTTGTGTGGCTACACCTTCGCAAGGATCGTTTCCCCAACGAACGCAAGTCCAAACTTCTACCACAAGCCGTTGGACCCTTCAAGGTGCTTGAATGCTACAACAACAACGCCTACAAGATCGACATCCCAAGTGACAAGTACTCTGTGAGCGACATCTTCAATGTCAAGGATCTCTCTCCCTACCATGGCGATGAGGCTTTCGATCCAAGGTCGGATCATTTCCAAGGGTGGGAGATGATGCGGGGCATCCTACGGTCATCCCCATGGACTTACCATCGTCTCATCAAGTGCCAAGAGGACCAATGACACAAGCACGAGCCAGACCTCTCGAGACCGAGGTGACATCTTTCCTTAGTGATATTCCATATGATCCACTCGAGACATGGCTACTACCTAAGTCTGAAATGTTGTGCATGATCAGGTACCAAGAAGGCCCTCTCGAGGACGCACGTGAAGACGGACAAGTCCCCAAGTTCACGGATGAAGAGGAATGACAAAAGGAACCGGAGAAGTCCTCAGGACCCGGATATCCGGCCTCAAGCCCCGGACATCCGGACCCTGGAGCATCATCCACAGCCACCACCCACCAGCCGAGGCTACAAGGCCCGGACAGTCGGCCCAGTCCCAGACATTCGGCCCATCCCTGACATCCGGCCCAACGCCCGGAAATCCGGCTCCTCCTATCCAGAGAGCAACCAGAATCGGCCAAGTCAGCCCGGACATCCGGTCCTTCATGAGCCGCCGGACATCCTGTCCAACGCCTGGAAACCTGGGGCCCCTTCACAGAAGCTGGACCCTGCCAGCCCAGACATCCGACCCGACGCCCAGACGTCCGGCTCCGTCTGTTTGCGCACAGTAAAGGGCCGAAGCCCATGTATCCCTTCGCCCCCCCCAGACTATATATACCTTTCTCCCCCAACGTTTTAGGGTTAGCATTGGTTTAGCTCATATGAGAGATAGAGTTTTGCTCATGCACTTGATACCTACTCCATTGGAGGCCAAGCCCTCCATCTAGGAGAAGATCCCCCAAGTGGATTCAAGCCCTCCACCTAGGAGAAGATCCCCTAGTGGATTCGAGACCTCTTCTTGGAGAAGAACTAGCTACTTGTATCTTTCCTTTGTTGTCTTCAGATCTTGTGATCTCTTTGTGTTCATGGATCTAGCATATGTGTGATTGGATGAAGTTAATTTGAGTGTTTCCTCTTGTTTTCCCCCTTTATGTTCCTCGTGTGTTCGTCGTGTTCTTCGTGGGATCCCCTCCGAATCATGAAAGATCAGCCTTAGGATATCCACCCTACATCAAACCCTCCCTAGCTAGAACATCGTGTGACTTTGTTCGCCGGCCGTTGCACCCAGACTATCCTATAATCCTCGTAGGATTTTAGTAAGTCCTTCACCTCCTGAACAAGATGCCCATGAATAGATAAATTTGTCGCTTCGTCGTTGATTTTCCTAACTGCAGTTTGAGAATCTGTCTCGAGTACCACACATTGAACATTCAATTATTGCGCTAGATGAATAGCTCAACGGTAGGCCAACATTTCAGCATTATATTTATGAACACACAATATACACACCTTATCTTTATGACCATATTTTAGAGACCGGGGCGTAAACTTTAGATTGACAAACACCATCGACACCACGTAGTCAAGAAAAGACGTATCGTGAATATCACTGAAGAACCTAAAATAAATCCCTAAAAATACGAGCATTCATACTAATTTTGAAACTTCAATCAATATTGTCTGTTTTCTTTTGATATGAATATGATTTCACCACAAGAAATCTAACCATATTGGGATATGGCCGGATATCCTCTGTCATACTTTTTTTTGACAGGTTATATCCTCACTCATATTCGTAGTATAGAGAGATTTCCGTACGGTCAAGAAAAATGTGCACGGTGAGTGGAGCACGCCTTGCCGGGTTGATAAGGCGCATCCTCATTCATGGGGCCTGGCTGAATTAGATTGGGACTTGCATATGGACGCATCATAATTGGTCACTCCAGTCCAATGTGAGCACCACCTAATCAATCAATCCAGGACAGCAAAGGGGGGAACACAGTATCCGTGCAACGCGCACGGTACAGATCCATATGCCTCCGTTTCGAATTTTTTATAGTAAAGTCACAAGATCCAGTTTCTTTAGTTCCTTGCACATTCGAATGACACATCTGGCACATGGGAAAATCACTGCAAATTTAGGGGGAACATGTAGCTTCCGTAGTTGTTAATTTCGGATGCCATTTGTTTGTTTTTTTAATCAAAAGATAGAACACATTTATTGCCTTTTGAGCAAACGGTCGTTAGAAGGATAACCCTACAAGCTCGAAACCAGGAAGCTTTGTGGGCGTCTGATCTAGATGCTGGAGTGACCTGTTCACTGTAGCATGGAAGATTAGCATGGAAGGTGCTGTACATGTGGCACAAAAATGTTTGTCAAAAGGGCCACATGATACCGTACCACACTTTGTATCTGCTTTCATGTGAAGTCACTGTGCACCAACAGCTCAAGTTTTGCTTGGTCGAAGGGCTCATGTGAGAAAAGATGATGAGCGACGAGAAGACGAGCAAGAGCAACGAAGCTTAGAAGGTACCTAGATATCTTCGTCGTGGAGTCATTTTTACTAAACATAACCTTATTGAGAGGAATTAACATGGAAATCCGCAGTGTGTTTTTTGTCACCATGATGAGACAATAAAACATTTATTCTTTCAATGCAAATTGGCTCGTTCTATATGGTCAGTCATCCAAATAACTTTTGGCTTGTATTGTTCTTTTAGTGTTGCTAATGTATTTGGCAACTGGCTACATGGGTTTGATCACAGGTTTAGAACCCTTCTCAGAATGGGAGCGCTTGCCCTAATTTGGTCGCTTTGGCTCTGTAGAAATGATAAGGTTGTTAACGATAAAAGTATTTCTCTTATGCAGGTTATCTACAGATGTATCAGGACTCTTCGTTTATGGTCCCTCTACAACGTGTGAAGAATCGAGACCTGTTTATGGAGGTGTGTATACGATTGGAGGCTACGGCGAGGGATACTTTTACCCAACATGGGTGGCAGCATGATCTTAGGATTGGCCTCCCTCCGCTTTAGGCGTTATACAGATATTGCATGTTTTCCTCGTATTTCGCCTTTTTTTGAATGAGAGGTTATTGTTTGGCTGTGTGCATCTTAGTTATGCAGAGACCGGGTGTAATGCTTAAATCTTTTAAGTAATAAAATGCCCCTTTTCGAAAAAAGATGCAACGGAGATGGAACAAGTAGGAAGGGGACGGTGAGCGTTTTATTGTTGTTGTTGTTGCTGCTGCTGCGAAGAATAGAGCAGATCTCGAACCAGACCCGAGTATAGGCAAGACGAAACCTGACCCGAACCTCGGTCAGTGGCAAGAACAAATGTCAAGACTCAAGAATAGGCACTACCCGATGAATAGAGCAGATCTCGAAGCAACTGCAAACACGAGAAAAGAACGGTGAGCGCAGGCGTCAGGCCGAGAGCAAGCAAAAGCAAAACCAAGCCCGAACCTCAGTCAAACAAAGAAGCAAACAACACGGCGGCGTACGAAGCAAATGGTAAAAAAAACAAAGAAGCAAAGACACGGTGGCGGACGAAGCAAACATGGTGCCGGACGAGCAAACATGACGCCAACGAGCGGCGATACCACAGACCAAGCTCGGGGAATCAGGCACGAGCTGCAAGAAGAACCCGCCGTAGCAGCTCCGCCTTGAACATGGGTACGTCCACGCTATGCGGCCGAGAACGATCTGGGCTTCACCGTCCGCCACCGCCCGGGGCCGCCGCGGTGGCGATAGCGAGGCGACCACCCCGGGCGGGCCATGACCGGAGGCCACTACCGAATGTACCCGGCCCGATCTGCCAGGTCCTCCATGACGTCCTCTGCACGACGTCGCCATCAGCCGGCCACCCCGCGCCGCTGCCACCAGCCGGCCACCCCACCGCCCAGATTTAGATCGGTCGCGCCTTCTCGCGGGATGAGGTCCACCCCACCTCCTCCATCGTGAGTAGGAGGGGGATCCTCCGCCAATACCGTCGGCCACCAAGCGTAGCCCGACGACGTCCTACGACATCGACAGAGGGAGGGGACAACGGAGGGAGAAGCCCGACGGCTAGGGTTTGTGGGCACCCGAGTCGACCGGGGTGGAAGCGACACGAGCGGGCGGCTAGGGTTTTTGCTGCCTCGAAAAAGTGATTTATTTAGTAAAATATATTTGGTAAGCATTTATAGGCTTATGAAAGAAAATAATATTTTATTTGGTAAGTCAATAAAAAGTGGGGCAGTCGATACAGTTTCTAAAAACAACAAGAGATGAGATGAAAAAAATCAAGACATAAGGGGAGACATACATAAAGTTAAACCAAAAGCAACATAAACTTAAAATGTATTTTTGGATAGGAGGGATAAATAAATTGCTATGACGACTTTCCCTTAAGAAAAGAAGGAAAATTGAACATAACCAATACAATAGCGCACCACTACATAGCCCGAACAACAATTAGACCCCTAAGGGCATCTCGACCCTCAAAACGAACACTATTTGTCCATGAACACAGATACAAGAGCCGACTATCCAACTTTGTCCCCTAAACGTCCATTCCTGTTATTTTCTTAGGTCTGCAAGGTTAAAAAAAAGCATATCAAATCTACAAGGAGTGGAAATATCAAAATGTGATACTAGTTCAAATGCAAATATTACAAGCCAACTAAGTTTTTGAAGAAAATGGTTCAAAATTGAATTCAACTCGCATATATGTTCTAACCGTCCCCTTTTAAGTGTCCAAAGATGCTCAATCAGGTTTTGATGGCCAGGTGGAGCGACAAGGTCACGGAGGTCCGACTAGGGCTTGGTGGGCGGCCAGAGTGGTATGACAGTGGTGGTGGCCAAGGAGGAAGCGGATGCGGAGAAAAGGGGAGGAATGGAGATGCGGTGTCCATGTGTGGTTTTTGGTGGGCCGGAGGTGTCGAAGTCCTACGTGGCAGAGGTCACGACTCCTGCAAAGCCCCCTGATTTGGTTCGGGCTTGTAGCAAAACGGGCGCGCAGACTGATCCGCGTACCGATGCAGAGTGGATTGGATGGCAAGCTACGTCTGGATAGCTTGGTCCACGCGTTTGCGGGCGATTTGTGGGCCCGCTTGGAAGATGCCGTAATTACATTCTTTGCATGTTGAGTATATTGATTATTAGGAAAGACGAGATAGACTAGGATTTGTTCTGGGTTGTCTTGTACTTTAAGTAGATCATTGTACTCTTATATATATGTCCACGAGGCTCAAGCAATACATCCAACTATTTCACCATATCCCTCTCTCCCTTCTAACATAGTATCAGTTTCCGGGTTCTAAACCCTAGCAGCAGCCGCTTTCGCACCCGCGCGCCGCCCCTGGGGCGGTCGGCCTCCATGACCGCCGCCGGGCGGGGGGCGTCGCCCGTACCTAGGGTTCGTTCGCCGGTCGTGTTGACCGGCTGCCCTAGAGAGTCTTTTCTCCAAGCCCTTGCTTCGGGGTTTTCTCTCTCCCGCCGATCATCTTGATCGGCGTTTATTTATTTTCCGATCTAATCTTAATCAGTTTGCGTCGCCCATCGCCGCCGTCGACCCCGTACGCATGTACTCCAACACCGACGCGATCGGCCGGCTTCTTCACCGATCCGGCGGCCTCGCGCGTCGTCCGCGCATCTGCCCGCCGGTCGCCCCGACCTGGCGGCCTCGCGTCATGCGGCGGCCAATCATAGTCGCCCTGCCGCTCGCCGTCGCCGGCTTCATCTCGGACTCCGCCGTCATCCCGCCTCCACCAAGCGGCATCCCCGACCTCGCGCGCGACCGGATTTATCACCTGCCGGCCGCCGCGATCCGCCTCATCTACGCCGTGCGACCGACCTGGCTCGTCGGTTGCGCGCGACTCCGCAGGCCCCGTGAAGATTGTCCCGAGTTCAGCGCGCTCCTCTACCGATCGAGCAATGGGCTGCCGCTGCGTCGCCCCGTTGGGCCACAGCGCCGCCGCCCCGTGGTTCTTTTCCTGGCTGCATCGACCAGCGTCACCGCTGCGTCGCCCCCTCGGGCCGTAGTGCCGCGGCCCGCGGTCCCCCGCTACCCCGGGGGCGTCCGCTCTAGGCCGTCCAGTGGCTGCACCGACCCTCACGCCGCCGCTGCGTCGCCCCGTCGGGCCGTAGCGAGCAGGGCACGCGGTCCACACCACCTGCCCAAGACCGTTCCCGCGGTTGCGCCGACCCGAGTTTCGCCGCTGCGCCGTCCCTTCGGGCCGCAGCGCCGCGGCACGCGGTCCCCGCTGCCGCCCCGAGGTCTTCCCACTGTCGCCCCGACATGCCCGCCGCCACTGCGTCGCCCCTTCGGGCCGTAGCGTCGTGGCCCGCAGTCCTCTCCGCCGTCACCGCGCGTCGACCTCCCGTGGTATGCGCCGCACCGCCTCCCTTGGCGCAGGAACGCCACCGCCCGCGCCGGTCTTCGTCACACCATCAGGGTTCTTCGCCTACTTCGAGCACCGCCGTCGCGCTCCTAACCTAGCCGCCGTCGCCGTCAGGCCGCCGCCGCCGCTCTTCTTTGGCTGCCGCCGCCGCCCGTCCACCTCCTTCGTCTTCATCCAACACCAGCCCGTCATCAGCGTCGTCGTCATCTACCCCGACCACTTCGTCTACTCCGACAACTAGGGGCGACATCGGCCCCGCGCCGATTGGCGCCGCAACTGTCGTCGAGTCCTTCTCTGCTGGCTTCTCCGACTTCTTCGATATGGCGTACAGCTCATGCAGGTCCCAGTCTACTCATGCCCGGTGCTGGCAACACCGGAGCGTGCCTTCGTCCACGATGTGTCCCCGG
The DNA here is from genome assembly GCA_032464435.1 of Aegilops umbellulata. NCBI lineage: Eukaryota > Viridiplantae > Streptophyta > Magnoliopsida > Poales > Poaceae > Aegilops > Aegilops umbellulata. The sequence goes on along the minus strand of CP136058.1, from coordinate 147,618,799 downwards.
GCCTGGCAAGCTTGGTGCGGCGCTTCGTCAACTTCGTCTTCGTCCGTCTATGCATGCCCGGTGCTGGCAACACCGGTGCGTACCTTCGTCTACAATATGTCCCCGGGCTTGGCAACCCCGGCGCGACGCATCGTCAACAACGTCTTCTCCCTGGCGCGCCACTACTTCGACACTACCGCGCGTATGACTAACTCGGCGCCCCCTTGCGTCCACGGCGACTTCCTCGACACCGGCTACCCCGACTCAACATCGACCACGACATTCTTCGCACGGCTATCTCGACCACGGCTCCACCACCATATGCTCTCGGCTACCTCGACAAACGGCACAAAGGGCTACCGCCTTGCTTGAGCAACCTCGTCGGTTTCCACTCCAGCCACGCCTTCCGCGATGTGTCGACCGTTACGACTGTGGGGGTGTCCGTCGGCTTGTCTTCGGATTTTTCTCCAGTCTCACCGTCTGCGTCGCTACCGTTGTGACTGCGGGGGGATTTTGAGTATATTGATTATTAGGAAAGATGAGATAGACTAGGATTTGTTCTGACTTGTCTTGTACTTCAAATAGATCATTGTACTCCTATATATATGCCTACGAGGCTCAAGCAATACATCCAATTATTCCATCATATCCTCTCTCCCTTCTAATATCGCAGATGAGGGCTTTGCTTGATGCCATCCCCTGGTGACGGTGAGGGGAGAGGAAGGCGAGGGGCAAGGGTGTCGGTTAGAGTTACACAGCTTGAGCTGCCATAGCAGGAGACGCAAAGGGCTTCTTTTCTCATTCCTTTAAGTAGATCATTGGAAGAGGTACTTACTCATCCACCCCAATGAACCCCAACGAATAAGACGTACACACATTTTAAAATTAAACTTTTACCGTATGAATATGATCAACCAAATGTGAGTTAGGTGTGACAAATTACACAGTTGAATTCGCGTTCCAAAGATTTTTTTTCTTATGGCGGGTGTCTCAATTGCGGGTACTCGCAATGGGTTTTCTGCTGGTGCTTTGGACTCGCTTCTTTCTTTTCCCGTCCCCTGAACCTGTCTTGAACTAGTTTATGTATTTCTGTTATGAATTTAACGAAAAGGGGATTTGCCGGTTCAAAAGAAATATAAGAATGCGTGGTTAGTTTCTACAGATCCAAAATAATTAGATCTCTTATCTCTAGCAGGCTGATTACTCCCAGTGAGTGATTTCCTCGCCCTCAGTTCGCTTGGTCAATATGTATCACCGCCCTTGCCAAGTAGTGGCAACAAACCAAATAGTGGTCAGTATGATACTACTCCCTTCATTCTATAATGTAATGTGTCCGCGTTTTTTGAAATTTAAGTTTGACCACAAATTTAACCTATTTGGGCGACTCCGGCAAGAGAAAAATTATAGCATTGAAAACTTCTTTCGAATGCGAATTCAATGATATAATTTTTGCTCCCGCTGCAGTCATTCATGTTGGTTAAATTTATGATCAAACTTAAATTTTCGAAAAGCACGGCCCAATTCATGACGCCAGTATGATTCATGACGCACTCCAACCAATCATACCCAATTCCCAAAGCCAAACTAGAAAACACTAGTAGGTGCGTGCAGGATTGCAGCAGCAGCCGGCAATGCCTCACCCTACCCTACCCTGACGCAATCACATCATATTGGATCTGTGCTTCTGAGTGCTCCAAAGACTATGCTAGTGCCTTGTTCAGAAGCTACTCAAAAGATGGAAAACCTTTTTCTTGGCCTAAGGTTGGCACTTGAACATGTTTTCCCTCAGATAAAATGATTATTATTGGTTCAACGTGTATGCACACGCCTCAACGTGCAGATGGCCACACAAAATGAGACCAGATTTATCGCGTGGATACTGTCCATCCAAATTATGAACAGGTGGCGCTAAAGAGGACAATAGGGACACCGTACCTGTTGAACTGGAAGTCAAGAGGATCAGATTCCATTGATGTTGATACTCACCAGTTAGTGGATGCCTTCGGTGCATCATAGCAGCATTGCCTATGTTCTTGATATGGACGTCTGACCAAACGCTTGAATTGAATGATTCTAGTGAGTATCGGAAAAAACTATCCTCGGCGAGGACCAACTGTACACCTGTCCTGCAAGGTCAATTACTAGCAAAGCGACTATTAATACTCCCTCTGTAAACTAACTATAATATATTCTAGGTCACCGAAGTAACGATCTAGAAGATCGTATAATCCCTCTGTCCAGGTATGAAGTTGTACTAAAGCAGTGGCAAGTAATCTGAATTAGGGAAAATACAAACTTTAACCATAGGTAACTGTTTTCTTAATACAAATGTATTAACATCAAACTGGACAACTCTCTTAGACTTAATTACTGAATTGAGGCCTTTGAACTAAGTTGACACCAACAAATTGTAGACCTCAGAACAGCTCATAAAAAAAGGTGTCTGCGGCTGTTTTGTACTGTCCAAACCAGTAGAGCACAAATTTTGTAGCGCACACCTGGCTTTGCAAGAAAAAATCTGCCCATTTAATAAGATCGTCGTACATGCCCTCGCTAATCTTTGTCCACCCAACTAAGGATACCTCCTAGTCGAAATTGATTTTTGAACGTCAAAATTGGCGTCGACCATGCGGAATCCTCGCCGTGTGTGAGAAATCACCTCGACCATCGCAGCTAGATGGCCCCAAAGCTAAAGCATCCAAGGAGAAGCTTCAGTGACAGGGTTGAACAAGAAGGACGCCACAATGGAGGCGGAGCTCAAAGCCCTTGGTCTTGAAGAGGCCCACAACTCGCCACCCCCGACGAACAGCTCGTCACTCCAATGGTTTTGCAGGTCACCCTCGGCCTCACCGCCTTTGTCGTCAACGCGGAGATTGCTCCCGGCATGGGAGCCGAATAACACAGTTCCACAACAACTCACAATCAGAATAACATACAATAGACAATGTCTATACGTGTCACATGCATGTGCAATACATGATACTGTACTATATTTTAACCTATTTTCTTGCCATATATTTCAGTCCATTCAAACTGTACAACAACTATTTTGGGAGGAATACATCTGAGATTTGAGAGGACAAAAAATACAAATAAACTGCAATGATGATCAAACAAGCAATAGCATGCAAATTTGGATCATTATGTTTTAAGGAAAATGAGACCACAAACTTGAGTAGCCGTTCACCAGATTTGCCAAGCACACGAATGGCAATCAAAGAGTTTCTCACAAAAAAAAAACGAATGGCAACCAAAGAGGACATGTGTTTTTTTATGTCTGATTGTGTTTATAATGTTAGGCAGCTCACAAAGTGACATCACTATCAACCAACGAATAAAAAATAGCATCACACTAACTTAAAATATGAGTTTATCTTAATCATCTTGCAAAAGGACAACTTTCATGACATGATTTAACCACACCACTTGCTTAATTTGCAAAGGGATCAAATATCCTTTTCCTGCTTATCACAAAATGAAAAGTTTGTCAAATAAGTTCTAGAAGTGGATATCCTGCAGCGATAGAAAAAGCACAAATCTTTTCTCATGTGAACCGATAAGCAGTGCATTGGCACACATTTGAGCAAGAAATATTAAGTTCCTCAAGCTCATGCCATAGCAGGCATTGTTGAGTGTTCATTTGCCAATTAGATAGCTTCGTCAAATACATGCTCTTTATGCTTTGTGTTTCTACAACTGAGTATTCCCCCTGTCTTGTAGGCAACAACAAGCTGTCAGCCTGTAGTGCCAACAGCTATGCACTATTAGAGACTAGTGAGCAGAACACAACTCTTATCTGAGAATCAAAAGTCAAACGGCACATACCTAAACTTTCATATCTTTGTGGATAAGCTTAAATTACATCAGTCACTGGAGAAAAATATATCGCAATTGAATACTTTTCTGGATGTCAACATCAAGGCAATTTTAATGCCTTTATCATGTCCAAAGGCAAACAGGACTTATAAATTATCAGTTTGCTTCACGCCTAACAGGTACTTCGGCAGGAGTAACGAGGAACAGGACCATTAGCTGACCTATATTTGTGCTGGAGCTTAGCAAGTTCCATCTTACACAATGGACTACTGTCATCATGACAAAAAAAAAAACTCACTGACAGAGGATCACACATTAGGAACTTGAAGATGAACCTCCATTTTGTCCACTGCTCAAATCCAGTACTTCAAGCGATCGAAAAGGGGGCCTTTCTCCAAATTTCAACAGATGTGCAACTTCATAAACTGGGCACAGTTCTAAAATGGATTGAGCATCTAGGTAGGAGTCACAGGCAAAACACCAAACTGACAGATCACTGAAAAGGGATACAACAATGCTGAGTAAAAGCAATCAAATAATGTGCAGATGCTGCAATAGGAAGTACTCCCTCCGTAAACTAATATAAGAGCGTTTAGAATACTAAAGTAGTGATCTAAACGCTCTTATATTAGTTTACAGAGGGAGTACTAAATTGTATTGCTTCACAACAAGGATAGAAGAGGGAAAGGCAGAACATGACAGGATCTTCAGTAACTAAATGAAAATATGATAATACGGAAACAATAATTTTAGATTTATAGCAATATTTAGCTATCTTCGTGCTTCTGTATTTTATATATTATTCAAAGCAGGAGGTATTTCACTAATAATATGTGTAGCAAACTATGGTGTATTGACATTTCCTTTATATTCAGTCAACTAGCCAGGTTTCAACTTTGCCACCATTAAACTCAAGTTAGTTTAACTCAACAGCAAACAATCATATGAATAATTGATTGCTTAAAGGTACCACCAGAGAGAACTGCATTTCACATCGACTCTCTTTTTGAGGCAGTGAGTTTACAGGTACGACTAGTAGTAAAGCTGTTAAACCAGTGTAGTGAAGTACTGGCAAATGCTGTAACTTCTGCAGTTCTTCTTACAGAACATATACACAGGAATAAACCATTCTCACAAAAGAAATGAAAGGATTAATAACCATACTTCAAGAGTATATTATGTTTGTTGGTGGCAAAGGCTATAATCATGCATATCTGATCTAGCACTTCGCATTTGTAACGCCCCGAGACCGATGCTCGAGAAGACTTCCATATATTCCGGGTTTCGCCGTGTGTTTCATTTGTGCTTGCTCTTTTATTTTTGCATTGCATCATGTCATCATGCCATCATCTCATAAATCTTTTGCAACTCAACTAAATAAATGGCATGGATCTTTGTTCCATTTAAATCGAGGGAATTCACATGGTGATTCTCTTTAAAACATATCCTCCCAATATTAGGGAGCTATATTCAAATATTCCATTGATTTGGAATTTACCCCAACACATTTGCAAAATATTCCATGCCTTTGTTATCTCAATTCTTGGTCTCCAAACTTTGCCCATAAATTCTTTCTTCACTTACCGGAGCTCCATCAAAATCCGAACATTTTTGGACCTTCCTTTTACCAAGTCCTAGTTCAAACCTTTTGGATTAAATTCAAAGGAGTTTGAATTTATATCTTTCGATCATGCCACTTCTATTTTTCCGGGATCAAGCGCATTTTTGTGAGTCCAGGAAAATTGGCCCCATGCGCAAATTCTTTCTCTAATCCCTCTTTTTCTTTTTCTTCTCTCTAGTTCTTTTCTGCCAAAGAAAATAAGAGAGAGAGAGAAGGAGCCCAGCAGCCTGGGCCTCCCAACCTCCCGCGCCGGCCCAAGGCCAAGGCCCAGCCGCCCCCACCTAAACCCTTCCTAACCCTAGCCTCCCATGCTCGATCGCTCGCTCTCTCATCCTCCTTGCAGCGCCGCCAGCCTCCCCTGTCTCATCCTCCCGATCCCCTCACCCTCTCCCTCTCGTCCTCTCCCTTGCACCGCCACCCAGAGAGAGAGAGAGGAGCGAGACCCCTATCGCCGAGCGCCCGAGGAGAGGAGCTCCTCGAGCACCGGCCGCCCCCAGCAGGCTCCTCCCCTCGCGACCCCGCTGCGGCTCCTTCCTTGCCCTGTGTTCCCCTCGCACGCCAGCGCCCGACCTCCTCCTCGCTTCCATGGCGTCGCCACCCACACCCGCCGCCTGCGTCCTGCAGCCGCCCCCGTCCTGCCGCCGTGCTGCGCCCCACCTCCATGGCCGTCGCTGCCCCGCGACCTCGCCTGCACCCCGCCGGCTCCCGTCGCCGCCCTGCTTCGTTCGTCACCGGAGACCACCAGATCCGGCCGCGCTGGGTCGGATCCTCGCGTCCCCGCCATACGCGCGTCGCCAGGGGTCACCTCCGCACCAAGTTCGCCGCCCGCAGCTCCCCTGCATCGAGCCAGAGCGCTCGTCTTGCTCGTCCACGCCGTCCCGCCCCCGTGCGTTGACGCACACGGCGCAGCGCCAGGCCCAGTCGCTCCCCTACTTCGCCTACAGCAGCCTGCAGCCACGCTGGCAAGCTCCAAAGCCGTCGCCGAAGAACATACCGACGCCAGGACCGCCAAGCATCTTCTCTGTGATTTTGCCAAGTACCACAACGACGCGTCAAGTACCTCTACCGTCGTCTCCGGAAACGCCAAGTACCCCTACGCACGAAGACGCCAAGTCCGTTTCAGGATTCATCAAGTACCGCTACCGATGGCTCGAACGTCTACGAAACGTGTACCACTACCGTCGCGAGAACGACTACTTCCCCTCCGAACCGATTCACTTCGAAAATGCATGCTCCGAAGGTATAACCCCGAGACGACCTTGCGAGAACGAATGTGGGTTGTATGCGATGCCCGTGTTTGCACCATGTCCGAGTTGTTCCTTGCGCGTTCCTCTTTGCCTTGCCGTCGACACGTGGGAACCCGGTAACCGGGATCACCCCACCATCTTGCATGGCACGCTCTTCACACTTTCTTTTGCATCGACATCTCAATCGAGTACCGGAAACCGATATGTTGCCGTGGCATCATTTTCGGATTCGTTGCCGTGGCACCCCTTTCGTTTCCGCCACGATGACAAATGATTCTTAATGCTCTTGTCAACTTTTAATAATAATTGCATAAAACTTGTTCATGTCATCCGCATCATGATAACAACAATTAAAATGTATAAAATGTTGTTTGTTTAAATTTGCTTAAATGCCATGTTAAAAATGATTTATTTCATAACTAAATAACCGTAGCTCCAAATTTATTAAACTTTATATGTAAATGGGGTGGAAAAATGCCTAGTTTAACATGGTGCCCTTTATTTTGCTGTTTAACAACTCTTAACATATGGTTTAGGGCAGAACAGTACCAAATCTAAAATATGCACATGAGGATTTTCCGAAAATATTGTTTGTTGTTCCGGCCTCATTTAAACTTGCCTAAATAGATGGTTTATCTTATGCTTCACCTCTTGCCATGTTTAACAACATTTAATATTGTTGAGTACATAAACGGGAGAGAACTAAACAATTGTTGTGGTGTTTCGTCAATATGCAACTCGTTGCATATTGAGCTCCACTTAATTTGTAATATTGTTTGTTGCACTTTGCCATGCTTTGTCATGCTCTTAAACCGGACATGCATCATACTTGATTGTGCATCATGCCATGTTTATGTGATGGTTGTTTACTATGTTGTTTGTTTGTTTCCGGGTTGCTTCTCTCGTTAGCTTCGGTTTCGTTCCGGAGTTGTGAGGATTCGTTCGACTACGTCCGTTTGTCTTCTTCATGGACTCGTTCTTCTTCCTAGCGGGATCTCAGGCAAGATGACCATACCCTCGAAATCACTTCTATCTTTGCTCGCTAGTTGCTCGCTCTTTTGCTATGCCTATGCTGCGAAACCTACCACTTGCTTGTCATGCCTCCCATATTGGTAAACCAAGCCCATAACCCACCTTGTCCAAGCAAACCGTTGTTTGGCTATGTTACCGCTTTGCTCTGCCCCCCTTATAGCGTTGTTAGTTGCAGGTGAAGATGAAGTTTGTTCCGTGTTGGAACATGGAGATGTTGTTCCTTGTTGGAACATGTTTACTTGTTGGGATATCACAATATATCTTATTTAATTAATGCATATATATACTTGGTAAAGGGTGGAAGGCTCGGCCTTATGCCTGGTGTTTTGTTCCACTCTTGCCGCCCTAGTTTCCGTCATATCGGTGTTATGTTCCCGGATTTTGCGTCCCTAACGCGGTCGGGTGATTTATGGGACCCCCTTGACAGTTCGCTTTGAATAAGACTCCTCCAGCAAGGCCCAACATTGGTTTTACCATTTGCCTCACCTATGCCCTTTTATTCCCTTGGGTTTCCGGAGCCCAAGGGTCATCTTTATTTTAGCCCCCCCGGGCCAGTTCTCCTTCGAGTGCTGGTCCAAACTGTCAGCCGCCGGTGGCCACCAGGGGCAACTCTGGGTTCGCCTACCGGAAGTTTGGACAATCCGGTGTGCCCTGAGACCGAGATATGTGCAGCTCCTATCAGGATTTGTCGGCACATCCGGGCGGCTTTGCTGGTCTTGTTTTATTACTGTCGAAATGTCTTGTAGCCGGGATTCCGAGACTGATCGGGTCTTCCCGGGGAGAAGGAATATCCTTCGTTGATCGCGAGAGCTTATCATGGGCTAAGTTGGGACACCCCTGCAGGGTTTGAACTTTCGAAAGCCGTGCCCGCGGTTATGTGGCAGATGGGAATTTGTTAATGTCCGGTTGTAGAAAACCCGAAGTTGATCTTAATTAAAATACATCAACCGCGTGTGTAACCGTGATGGTCTCTTCTCGGCGGAGTCCGGGAAGTGAACACGGTGTTGGAGTTATGCTTGACGTAAGTAGTTTCAGGATCACTTCTTGATCATAGTTGTTCGACCGTGCTTTTGCCTTCTCTTCTCGCTCTCATTTGCGTATGTTAGACACCAAATATGCTAGTCGCTTGCTGCAGCTCCACCTCACTACCCTGTCCTACCTTTAAGCTTAAATAGTCTTGATCTCGCGGGTGTGAGATTGCTGAGTCCCCGTGACTCACAGATACTTCCAAAACTAGTTTGCAGGTGCCGATGAAACCGTGCAGGTGACGCACCCGAGCTCAAGGAGGAGCTCGATGAAGATCGTGTTCGTTGTGTTGTTTCTTTTCAGTTGATCAGTAGTGGAGCTCAGTCGGGACGATCGGGGATCTGTGTAGCATTTGGGGTAGTCTTCTTTTATTTTGGTTCCATAGTCGGACCTTGATTGTATCTGTATGATGTAATGCCTTACTCATGTATTGTGTGAAGTGGCGATTGTAAGCCAACTATGTATCTCTTTCCCTTATGTATTACATGGGTGATGTGAAGATTACCTCACTTGCGACATTGCTTTCAATGCGGTTATGCCTCTAAGTCGTGCTTCGACACGTGGGAGATATAGCCGCATCGAGGGCGTGACAAGTTGGTATCAGAGCCTTCCCCGACCTTAGGAGCCCCCACTGATTGATCGTTTTTAGCGGTCGAGTTGTGTCTAGAAAAATGTTTTGAGTCATTTAGGAATTATATATCGGAGAGTTTAGGAATTCTTTTTACTTCCCAGTCTCCTCATCGCTCTGGTAAGGCATCCTGACGTAGAGTTTTGACTCTTCTCTTCTCAAATTTCACTAAAAAAAAAATTTTAGGATCACGCGGGTATCTTAGAATCGTTCCGATGGTTTTATGATGACAACATTGTCTTGGTGCCTCCTGTCAGCAGGGGTTTAGTGGAGGTGTCCCGGGGAGTTGAGCTCTGAGATGTTGTCGTCATAATTTTATCGTTGCAGTTCTGGAATACCTGAGTTTAGTACGCCGACATCGAAAATCTCTTTTGTACAGTTGTTGGTGAGATAACCCTGATAGCCCAGTACTGAGGCGAGTGCGGGAGTATTGCCATAACTCGTATAACGGATGCTTTTCGAAGGTTGAGGTAGACGATTTCCGAAGGTTTTTTGGTTATGTGTTGAAGGATGGATACAGCTGGATCTAGGTATTGTTAGTTTGGGTGATATATTTTGTGTCCCCTGTATCCCCAACACCTGATTGCATAACCAGAAAGTTTCGGGAGTTTATAGGTGGGAATTCAAGTAGCTCCTAGATTATCTTTCCAACAGACACATGATACGGTATGGGATCTATCATATGTTTGTTTCCGGCTTATTCTGCAAGCCAAATCCTTTGTTTTGTTTTATTTGTGGTATTCGAGTTGCTTCGATGTCAAGTGTTGATCCATACCTTCCCTAAACGGTGTTTTCATATTTCTATGTGAATACTAATCCTTCTTGATCACTGAGGTTGTCTTTTCAATTCTTTCCAACCGGTGTGCTTCTCTTCAAGTGGATCCGATCATTTCAACATTCACAAGATCACCTCTCAGTTTTTTTCCCAACGTTGCTTGTTTCATCCGTCCCAATTGTCTTTGTTTTTCCCGCCCTCCCACCCTTATTTCGTCAAGGACGCAGATTTCTTGATCAAGTATCCATTTTATTGATGTGAAGCCTCTCCATTCTTCTCCTTCATGTTCTTACCCGGTGTTTCTCATGAAGATGTTAACGGAGCCTCAAGTTTATAATTATTTGTTCTTTTATCTTCCCCGGTGTGTTCAATGCAATCTTTCGATGGTGATCACATCTTTTCCTCGTTTCAATACTTTCTCATACCGGTGCACCTCATAATAATTCACTTCTCGCTATTCATTTGTTCGGGAGTGCTGAAGATATCTCAGAAGGCTCGTCTTGTCTTTCAAGATCAGTTCAACCTATTTCGAGGTTGTTATCTCATTCTAGCCATTTAAATCAACCGTTGCAATCTCTCTTTTCAAGCAATCGTTCAACGGTGTTTCTTTTGAGTGGGCCCTAACCCACAGGTCTTTTTCCAGGATCTTACCTGACTCTTCTAATTTTCCCGGAGCTATTCTCAAATTCATTTAAAAGTTTGAAGTAAGAATGAATTATCATCAGTCATTTGTCTTTCTCCAAGATCTTCCAAATTCTTTTCATCGTTGGTTTAACCTTTTTCTAATTTTCATTCCGGAGTGCCTCAACAATTCATGGTGGTGTTTCTCATCATCATTCACAACTTTTGAAGACCGAAGAAGAGTTTCCCTTAAATCTTGTCCATTCTCTTGAAGATGCGTGCTTCTAGATTGATGCCATTCTCTCATAATTGTTTCGATTGTGAGAATTCTTTTCATACCCATCCGGAGCATTTCATGAGTTGTTTCCATTTCTTTTCCCCGAAGGCCATCATGTCATAATTCTTCATTCTCAGCTTCCAGCTCTCATTCTCCAAATCTTACCGGTGCATCGTTCAAATATCCTCTAATTAGCTCATGATCTCTTTGTTCTCTTGTATCTAAATTCTCTCAAGTATCTTCCTTCATTTTCTAATTCCTCCCGGTGTTTCTCTATCTTTTCTTCGTTCATTTTCAATTCTTATGGTGGTTCGTTCAAGATTTCACTTCCTTCGTTATCATATTAATTCATTCGTTGTCTCCAAATTCCACCGGTGGTTACATCAATACCTTCCCAAGTTTGCGCCATATCTATCTTAATCCTTTCTACGAGAATAAGTAGTATGCCAAATCCGTTGCTTGTCATCAATTTAAATTGGTGAAGGATATGCATAACGTAATTCTTATTATGGTTTCATCCAAGTGATATAGTTTCTTCTTTCCAGAATTGTTCATCATGTCACATTTCTCGGTTCGAGAGGCTTCATCTTTTTCATTTCCGGAGTTCCAAGTTTTCCGCATTATCTCGTCGCGAAGCTCCATCTAAATCATCGCAAGGTTTCACCTTGTGTTTTCAACTTTTGTTTATTTTTTATCATCCTTTCATTACCGGAGTTCTTCATGGAGGCTCTACATGGTGGTTCGTTAAGGATTCTTTTCATTCTTCAAGTGTTCTTCAAGAATTCTCTCGAAACTAAGATCCGCCAAGCTATACTCTAAAATAAACATGGTGTTCAACACATGTTTTGTTTGGAGGAGTTCAAGCATTTCTTCATCTTGCATTTCAAAGTGCAATTCGTTCTACCTTATCATTTGAGGTGGTGTTATGTCATTCTTGACAATTTGAGTTCGCGTTTCATGATTCACATGTTGTCAAGAATGAGGTATATTAAATCCATCAATTTCTTCCTTGGAGTTTTCTTGGGTTAGATTTCACCTAAAGCCTTCCCTAAGGATTGTTGCTATTTGTGGTGCTTATCAATGATCCAAGTTTTCTCCTATCCTCTCGGCGAGAGAAGTTTTCATCTCTTCGTTGATCTCAAGCAAGCAGTTGTTTCCGTTGGTGGCAGAAGCTCACCTCATAATTTTGAGATGTTTCCATAAGCCCGCTACAAGTTTATTCTTACCGTTGTTGTTTTTCAAACAACTCCGTTAAATCCTATTCCGTAAGGATGTTTTCCAAATTCAATTGTGGTTGAAGTTGTCATTATCTTCTCCGTTCCAACCATCTAACTTCCATTCTTTCGTTCCGGAGGCATTGTGATGTTACTCTCTTCGACTCATCATCTCGTTTTGCCAATATCATGTTCTTTTTCTTGCTAATCCATTTAACCGGAGTGTCGTGTTTTCATTCGAGCTCTCCCATCTTTTCAAGTCTTGCATCTCTTCTCAACCGGAGTGCTGTCTGAAATCTTTCTTACCCCTTGTGCCATTCTTTTAATAGTTCCGGAGGCAGTGTGTTGTTAATTTCAGCAAGTATCCTCTCATCTTGTCAAGATCATGTTCAAATCCCTTCCATTTTCAGTCGGAGTGTTGCCCAAATTATGTCATTCTTGTTCCTTCTCTATCTAGTTTTAACCGGAGTGGTTTCAATGTCTATCTTGTCACGTAAACTCTTCTTTCTCGCCGTAATCCATGTCCCATGTTCCTCTTATCTAACGGAGTGTTTTCAAGTTCGTTCAACTTCGTTGTGTTCTTTCTTTCAACTTTTCAACCTCTCAAGGTTCATCGGTTTCACTCGTTGGCCAAAGAAGCAACTTAGTTTTACCTTTCTCTTCCTCTTCCGTTTCTCTCCGGTGCCAATCCTAGATCTCGGGACGAGATCCTCTCGTAGTGGTGGAGTGTTGTAACGCCCCGAGACCGATGCTCGAGAAGACTTCCATATATTCCGGGTTTCGCCGTGTGTTTCATTTGTGCTTGCTCTTTTATTTTTGCATTGCATCATGTCATCATGCCATCATCTCATAAATCTTTTGCAACTCAACTAAATAAATGGCATGGATCTTTGTTCCATTTAAATCGAGGGAATTCACATGGTGATTCTCTTTAAAACATATCCTCCCAATATTAGGGAGCTATATTAAAATATTCCATTGATTTGGAATTTACCCCAACACACTTGCAAAATATTCCATGCCTTTGTTATCTCAATTCTTGGTCTCCAAACTTTGCCCATAAATTCTTTCTTCACTTACCGGAGCTCCATCAAAATCCAAACATTTTTGGGCCTTCCTTTTACCAAGTCCTAGTTCAAACCTTTTGGATTAAATTCAAAGGAGTTTGAATTTATATCTTTCGATCATGCCACTTCTATTTTTCCGGGATCAAGCGCATTTTTGTGAGTCCAGGAAAATTGGCCCCATGCGCAAATTCTTTCTCTAATCCCTCTCTTTCTTTTTCTTCTCTCTAGTTCTTTTCTGCCAAAGAAAATAAGAGAGAGAGAGAGAGAAGGAGCCCAGCAGCCTGGGCCTCCCAACCTCCCGCGCCGGCCCAAGGCCAAGGCCCAGCCGCCCCCACCTAAACCCTTCCTAACCCTAGCCTCCCATGCTCGATCGCTCGCTCTCTCATCCTCCTTGCAGCGCCGCCAGCCTCCCCTGTCTCATCCTCCCGATCCGCTCACCCTCTCCCTCTCGTCCTCTCCCTTGCACCGCCACCCAAAGAGAGAGAGAGGAGCGAGACCCCTGTCGCCGAGCGCCCGAGGAGAGGAGCTCCTCGAGCACCGGCCGCCCCCAGCAGCCTCCTCCCCTCGCGACCCCGCTGCGGCTCCTTCCTTGCCCTGTGTTCCCCTCGCACGCCAGCGCCCGACCTCCTCCTCGCTTCCATGGCGTCGCCACCCACACCCGCCGCCGGCGTCCTGCCGCCGTGCTGCGCCCCACCTCCATGGCCGTCGCTGCCCCGCGACCTCGCCTGCACCCCGCCGGCTCCCGTCGCCGCCCTGCTTCGTTCGTCACCGGAGACCACCAGATCCGGCCGCGCTGGGTCGGATCCTCGCGTCCCCGCCATACGCGCGTCGCCAGGGGTCACCTCCGCACCAAGTTCGCCGCCCGCAGCTCCCCTGCATCGAGCCAGAGCGCTCGTCTTGCTCGTCCACGCCGTCCCGCCCCCGTGCGTTGACGCACACGGCGCAGCGTCAGGCCCAGTCGCTCCCCTGCTTCGCCTACAGCAGCCTGCAGCCACGCTGGCAAGCTCCAAAGCCGTCCCCGAAGAACATACCGACGCCAGGACCGCCAAGCATCTTCTCTGTGATTTTGCCAAGTACCACAATGACGCGTCAAGTACCTCTACATCGTCTCCGGAAACGCCAAGTACCCCTACGCACGAAGACGCCAAGTCCGTTTCGGGATTCATCAAGTACCGCTACTGATGGCTCGAACGTCTACGAAACGTGTACCACTACCGTCGCGAGAACGACTACTTCCCCTCCGAACCGATTCACTTCGAAAATGCATGCTTCGAAGGTATAACCCCGAGACGACCTTGCGAGAAGGAATGTGGGTTGTATGCGATGCCCGTGTTTGCACCATGTCCGAGTTGTTCCTTGCGCGTTCCTCTTTGCCTTGCCGTCGACACGTGGGAACCCGGTAACCGGGATCACCCCACCATCTTGCATGGCACGCTCTTCACACTTTCTTTTGCACCGACATCTCAATCGAGTACCGGAAACCGATATGTTGCCGTGGCATCATTTTCGGATTCGTTGCCGTGGCACCCCTTTCGTTTCCGCCACGATGACAAATGATTCTTAATGCTCTTGTCAACTTTTAATAATAATTTCATAAAAATTGTTCATGTCATCCGCATCATGATAACAACAATTAAAATGTTTAAAATGTTGTTTGTTTAAATTTGCTTAAATGCCATGTTAAAAATGATTTATTTCATAACTAAATAACCGTAGCTCCAAATTTATTAAACTTTATATGTAAATGGGGTGGAAAAATGCCTAGTTTAACATGGTGCCCTTTATTTTGCTGTTTAACAACTGTAACATGTGGTTTAGGGCAGAACAGTACCAAATCTAAAATATGCACATGAGGATTTTCCGGAAATATTGTTTGTTGTTCCGGCCTCATTTAAACTTGCCTAAATAGATGGTTTATCTTATGCTTCACCTCTTGCCATGTTTAACAACATTTAATATTGTTGAGTACATAAACGGGAGAGAACTAAACAATTGTTGTGGTGTTTCGTCAATATGCAACTCGTTGCATATTGAGCTCCACTTAATTTGTAATATTGTTTGTTTCACTTTGCCATGCTTTGTCATGCTCTTAAACCGGACATGCATCATACTTGATTGTGCATCATGCCATGTTTATGTGATGGTTGTTTACTATGTTGTTTGTTTGTTTCCGGGTTGCTTCTCTCGTTAGCTTCGGTTTCGTTCCGGAGTTGTGAGGATTCGTTCGACTACGTCCGTTTGTCTTCTTCATGGACTCGCTCTTCTTCCTAGCGGGATCTCAGGCAAGATGACCATACCCTCGAAATCACTTCTATCTTTGCTCGCTAGTTGCTCGCTCTTTTGCTATGCCTATGCTGCGAAACCTACCACTTGCTTGTCATACCTCCCATATTGGTAAACCAAGCCCCTAACCCACCTTGTCCTAGCAAACCGTTGTTTGGCTATGTTACCGCTTTGCTCAGCCCCTCTTATAGCGTTGTTAGTTGCAGGTGAAGATGAAGTTTGTTTCGTGTTGGAACATGGAGATGTTGTTCCTTGTTGGAACATCTTTACTTGTTGGGATATCACAATATATCTTATTTAATTAATGCATCTATATACTTGGTAAAGGGTGGAAGGCTCGGCCTTATGCCTGGTGTTTTGTTCCACTCTTGCCGCCCTAGTTTCTGTCATATCGGTGTTATGTTCCCGGATTTTGCGTCCCTAACGCGGTCGGGTGATTTATGGGACCCCCTTGACAGTTCGCTTTGAATAAGACTCCTCCAGCAAGGCCCAACATTGGTTTTACCATTTGCCTCACCTATGCCCTTTTATTCCCTTGGGTTTCCGGAGCCCAAGGGTCATCTTTATTTTAGCCCCCCCGGGCCAGTTCTCCTTCGAGTGCTGGTCCAAACCGTCAGCCGCCGGTGGCCACCAGGGGCAACTCTGGGTTCGCCTACCGGAAGTTTGGACAATCCGGTGTGCCCTGAGACCGAGATATGTGCAGCTCCTATCAGGATTTGTCGGCACATCCGGGCGGCTTTGCTGGTCTTGTTTTATTACTGTCGAAATGTCTTATAGCCGGGATTCCGAGACTGATCGGGTCTTCCCGGGGAGAAGGAATATCCTTCGTTGATCGCGAGAGCTTATCATGGGCTAAGTTGGGACACCCCTGCAGGGTTTGAACTTTCGAAAGCCGTGCCCGCGGTTATGTGGCGGATGGGAATTTGTTAATGTCCGGTTGTAGAAAACCCGAAGTTGATCTTAATTAAAATACATCAACCGCGTGTGTAACCGTGATGGTCTCTTCTCGGCGGAGTCCGGGAAGTGAACACGGTGTTGGAGTTATGCTTGACGTAAGTAGTTTCAGGATCACTTCTTGATCATAGTTGTTCGACCGTGCTTTTGCCTTCTCTTCTCGCTCTCATTTGCGTATGTTAGACACCAGATATGCTAGTCGCTTGCTGCAGCTCCACCTCACTACCCTGTCCTACCTTTAAGCTTAAATAGTCTTGATCTCGCGGGTGTGAGATTGCTGAGTCCCCGTGACTCACAGATACTTCCAAAACCAGTTTGCAGGTGCCGATGAAACCGTGCAGGTGACGCACCCGAGCTCAAGGAGGAGCTCGATGAAGATCGTGTTCGTTGTGTTGTTTCTTTTCAGTTGATCAGTAGTGGAGCCCAGTCGGGACGATCGGGGATCTGTGTAGCATTTGGGGTAGTCTTCTTTTATTTTGGTTCCGTAGTCGGACCTTGATTGTATCTGTATGATGTAATGCCTTACTCATGTATTGTGTGAAGTGGCGATTGTAAGCCAACTATGTATCTCTTTCCCTTATGTATTACATGGGTGGTGTGAAGATTACCTCACTTGCGACATTGCTTTCAATGCGGTTATGCCTCTAAGTCATGCTTCGACACGTGGGAGATATAGCCGCATCGAGGGCGTGACAGCATTGTACGATGATGTGAACTTAGGTAGCCATCAATAGATTCTTCATAGTTTTCAGGCTGGCAATTCGAATCTACGATTCATAAATTGACCGGGCACATGAATCCATAAGGTTCGTGAATCAGATAGTGCAATAGCTAAGATAGCCACAAGAAATCCTAATTTCACAAAACAACAACAACAAGAAAGAGGTTCAGAAGCCAATTGGGCTAGCCCAGCTAGGAATATTCGCCGAGTACTCATGCCACAATGCCTTTTCCCTAAGGCACCTAAGTCCCCTTAAACCCGCCGGCATATATACTTTTCAGCATCTCACCCCGTCTCTTCTAATCCGATGTTCTCTGCCTTGCCACCTCCACCCACATGCTTCTCGCTTTGTGCCTCTTCTGTGATGCTGTCCACTGTTGCATCTCCCCTCATGCAGCCCTTGAGCAGTGGAGTCCGGAGGATGGACAAAGGGCAAAGGTAGCACCATGGTGAGGCAGCAGGAGCAGTGGCAGGGTCAAGCGGTCGCCCAGTAAAGTGATATCATGCCAGCAGTTCAGGTTACTGAACCTTCAGCGGACTGAAGTGCACTTGCTGGACTCGTGCAGCAATTGGCGATCAGGCCTTGTGCCTTGTAACCTCGGAGACAAGTGTCCCAATGGGGTGTGTGCCAAGTGGCTTCTTAGGCGTGCTTTGTGACACTGCAAACGGTATTGAATGAGAAACACGTGAACTCTATTCCTTGCCTCCTGCTCATCTCATTCTCAACTGCTCTCCTCCCCCTCCCTACCCCTTCCCTGTGCGATCTCGATCCCCTCCAGGTCGGGTCGTCACAACTTACACTCAGAGTCCATTTTTCTCCCCCACGCAATCCAACGTGCCATGCTAATACCCTCTTGACCGACCTATAACATCCATTGCATGAGGTGCGATTCATCTCGCTGAATCACCAAAAATCCTCCACGGGATTAGGTTGATTTGAGAAAGCACTAGGGTGTTAAAAAAAATTAGCCTTGAAGGTACTTGGGCAACGGGCATCTTCCTCTTGTTGCGAGAGGAACTGGAGTACATACGGCTTCATCCATAGCGCTGCAAGAAACAAGCTTACTCCTGCTCGAGGTGCTGATTTGGCATTCACACACAACAACCACCGCCTGCTTTCAAGGAATTCTCTAGCATATCAAACTGTGCCAAGCAGAATGTGGGACATTGGGGGAGATGGAGTTGAGAGTTTTGGTAGTGTGGGTATGATTGAAGGTGCAGATCTTTTCACTTGATGAACCAGCTTTGAAGGAGGAGATAATAGATTCTCTCACTTGAGTCTCTTTATCCGTCAAGCTTCAGCCATCAGCCCAGGAGCTTATTTAATTTATGTTTCTATATCATTTACGTAAGGCACTCTTGAATTGTTAGAATATGGCCATTTGAACTGTTTGCTATGTGGTCACCCGAGCCTTATAAGCTCCAATATCGTAGTGGACTATTTGATGTTGTTAACTTCTGATGTAGTCAATTTGTCATGGCCCGGCTCTTTGGTTTGTATTTGTAATATTGTGTCATGCTGGGAGTTTGAGAAATTTGAGATTGCCAAACTATAAGGCTGCTCAGGCTGGTCATAGTGGGGAGTAACTTATACTAGTGTCATGCATATGACACTAGTCTAAGTTACTACCTTCATAGTGCAAAGTAACATAGTATTAGTGTCATAGAGGACTTCATTTATTAGCTTGTAGACTCATCTTGTCTTGGAAACCGCTATGTTACAGTAACATATTATGTTACCACCTCTCATTAACTACATGCCACATAAGCAAAATTTTCTTGGAGTGCGCTATGTTACTAGCTACTCCCACTATGACTAGCCTCATAGTGGTAGTAACGTAAGTAGTAACATACATGCCACATAGGCAAAAAATATGATGTGGCAAGTAATTAATGAGGAGAGATGCAAATGGAGTAACATAATATGTTACCATCACATAGCAGTTCCCAATGTAAAATGAGTCTACAAAGTAATAAATAAAGCTCTCTATGTTATCACATCTATGACACTACCCACTATGGAGGTAGTAACATAGACTAGTAACATATGCATATTACTAGTCTAAGTTACTCCCCATATGACTAGCCTAATGCTATTGGGGGCTAGCATTGCAGATTGGGTAAGCAAACTTCTTTGCTGTTTGTTAAGTACCACTTCATATTATTATGATTTATGTCTCTAATAGACTGATACTAATACTAGACTAATGTTTGATATGTTTTGCAAGTTGAAATGACATGGATGATTCAATCAAGCACTTCAAATAGGAGACAACAAATGGGGCAGTATCTCTTTCTCATTTATTTTTTGTCTTTAACTCTATATTACTCCCTCCGTTTCTAAAGATAAGCCCCTTTTAGAGATTTCAATGGACTACATACGGGTGTATCTCTATCTCTACTCTT
Source organism: Aegilops umbellulata (assembly GCA_032464435.1). NCBI lineage: Eukaryota > Viridiplantae > Streptophyta > Magnoliopsida > Poales > Poaceae > Aegilops > Aegilops umbellulata. The sequence goes on along the minus strand of CP136058.1, from coordinate 147,599,132 downwards.
ATAAAAAACAGAGTTGGTGATGATGGTGTGCCTGCCATCCTGCAATGCCGTCCGATTTATATCTGACGGATAGGAAGGAAACTATGGCAATTTTGCAAAAAGATACCCACACCCCTCTCCACATTTGCAAATTAGGCCTTCTCTTGTTCATCCTTTTCTCCCACAACATAAAGTACTCGTACAAATGCATCTTGATTTTTCGTGCAACGCATGGGCATCTTGCTAGTATACACATATTTTAGAGTGTAGATTCACTCATTTTGCTCCGTATGTAGTCTATATTGGAATCACTAAAAGGTCTTATATTTAGGAACGGAGGGAGTACACGGCATATTTTTATATATACGTGCCGTGTCCCTGATGGGTGTTTCTCGAAAATGCCGTATCCCGACTCCCCGTATGTGTGTCGCCATGTCCGTGTCCCCGTATCCGTGCTTTTTAGGATGACTTCACATGATCCCTAAGAACCAATCTCTCTACGAAACCCATTGAGAGTACAAGGAAACTTATCTCTAATAATACTGAATACATCTATAAAGCAATTAACCCAACTTAACAAGGACATTGATCTCTATTTTCCAATTAACACTGCTGGCTGATTGACATGAGTACTATAGTGAGCGCACAACAATACCGTTTCACATTGGCATAGGTGACCGTTAGATTTAGAAATTAGAACACGGCATACTTTGCTCTAACAAAAAGAACACGGCATACTGACTACTGGAATTGGAGAGCACTGATCATAAATGCAGCCAATGAAAATTATCTGCAGTCCAAGAGAAAGTTAAGCAAAAGGAAGCTGAACAATTTACCTGAAGCTCAGGGCAATACAATGGCCCGTTTCTTGATAATGGTACAGCATGTGTTTGTTGATAAAACGACTACACAGCACATCTTTGCAGATCAAGCATAACCAGTTTTCAGAAGGGTGATGACATCTGCATGGAAAAATGCTCATAAGAAAACACAAGACATGGACATATGAAGTACATAAAGTCCAACAGTTATGTTTAGTCCTAAATTCGAGCATATTAGGTTCATTCAGATTCAATACAAGGATAGGGGGTATGCATTATCTTGTGCCATAGGCTAACTTAATTCATTGGAAAACTTAACACTGCTTTTGGTGTTTATAGGCAATTAACAACCAGTTGCTATAGCAACAAGCATGCAAGGAAGATACGCATAGACAATGTTTGGCAATCTATTAATTTTATGGTGCATCATGAAATCGTAAACAGCATTTTCAGGTGAAATGACACAGAAAACCATGCTTTGGTTATAGAAGTCATACAAGAAGTATCAACAGGGATGTGCTTTTTCATGTGTAATCCACATAAATCATTAAGTTGCAGAACAGAGTGAAGAGGAAGCCATGCTGTTAACCAGCTCACTAGATATTAGCCTGTTACTAACTTTCAACTAAGGAATGTACCCAATAGTATCTTCAAAACCCACAGATCCCAATCATCTAACTTTCCCATTGAGCAATCATTCTACCAAAGAAACTCATATTTTGGACCTACCGTAGAAAGGGGATAATCAAGCTCACTCTCCATGACGTTTTCCTATTAAAAGGATATCCTATTTTGCAAACCCAACAACTCTTTTTCTTTGGAAATATCACATCTTAAAGTCATATTTCCATTCTGTCACTTGGAAGTGATTTTGACTACTAAAAATATTGCGAATAAACAGAGGAATTGCATACCGGAATTGATGCAAGAATAAGAATAACAACAACATGAGCCATATGTTGATACAGTGAGAATAATGTGAAGGAGAAATCATGAAGTGAAGCTTCTAGTTAGTAATCTAAATAACCCTCATTCATAAATATGAAGGTAATTTTGCCACATCCTGAACTTGGTAATAAATGAACCACTTCCACATCTGGCACAAATGCCTGGAAATATATAAATCAAAGCATGTCCTCTATGGGCATGACTTGATTTCTTTAGCTAAACCAGTGACCTCATGTGACATCCATGGTCCACATTTAACCGAAAAGAGAATGATCTTTGAATTCTAATCTAACTAATCAGCAGTGCAACTACTCATTTCAAAATCATCTAGTTACTCAACTATTTCCTGAGACATACTACACACCCAGTACTAGAGCAGAGCATCGGAATGCTATGGGACAGAGGGTGATATTCTTGTCACCAAACCTTGGTGGCAACTCACACCCTTTGCACACTTAAAGCTGTGATGTCAACCATGCATATATATGACTTGCCAAGTTGCCATAACACTTTCGAGTGACAACTTAGTACCAATCAATCGCATTGTCATCAAGTATCAATCCCTTTTCCCTGTCAATTTAAGTTATCTAGTCATATTTCACCATAACTGAAGTCTGGGAACTAGGGATTCAGCCAAATAGTGCCACCTTGAACTAGAAGTCTAGAACTCAAGAGGGCAATAGTAATAGGGAGAAAAAAAAACCTAGCCCAAGGGGAGAGCATCAAACAGCAGATAAGAACCCTAACAATCCGCATGTCAGCCCCAGGATCGCGAGACACCAAACTCGAAAAGGATGGTGAGACAAACCTAGAGCACTGGGAATCAGGCGCGGGAACGCGCGCGAGTTCGTCGGCGCTGGCGGCGGGCATGGCAGGGAGGTGCCGGCAGCTGGTCCGCGCCTCCACCCACCCCGCCTCGGCGCCATAGAGTTCCAGGCTCAGATCTCCCTCATCGTCCACCTTGCGGTTGCTATCGTCGGCACCTTCCTCTCTCTCCTTCCCCTGCGACGACGAAACATTGGAGGACACGTCAGTGGAGTAAGAAACAACACAGAGACGGTAGGTAGGGGCTGCGTCGTTCACACGGACAGGTCGGGATGAAGACGAGTGCTCTCCGGCTCCGGTGGCGGAAGACATCCTCGGCGAGTCGGAGTGGAGGAGGAGACGACGATTTTTTTTCCCGACGAGTCTCACGGGCCACGGCGAGTCGTGCAGCTACAGCACATATATCTGAGGCCCAAATGCTCATGATTGGCTGGGCCCAACAAAAAGGCCTTTTAAGCCCGTATACGGGGCTAAGTGTCGGCCTGGGCCCAATCCAACCCGTGCCCTTGGCTTAGGGTTTACCGGCGTCTCCCTATATAAGCCTCTCCCGCTCGCACCGCCGCCACCTACCCTTTCATTCTCCCACGCGCATCCTAGCAACCGGCGGCGGCAGGCGGAAGGCGAACAAGAAGGAGGCGACGATGGGGCACTCCAACGTCTGGAACTCCCACCCCAAGAACTACGGGCCCGGCTCCCGCGTCTGGTAGTACTCCTGCCACTGCCTCGATCCCCTCCATCTCCTTAAAATGCCTAGTTCGTTCCCGCGGCTAGATATCTCTTGCTGGACCAATTGTTCGGCTGGATCTGTCTCTTGGATGATGTAGTTGTCGACATATATTATTCGATCGTGGCGTGCTTCATATGGCGGTTAAAACCTTACTTGCTCACATGTCATATTTAACTGTGTGAGGTGTGGTCAGGTGCTGATTAATCGGTCAAATTCTCACATTTGATGATTGTTATGCTTTGATAAAGGCTTTCCCATCTTCATATGATGTGTATTTTGTTGATGTCGTTGGCGACTTGTATCATCTGATTCTGGCGTGCTTCATATGGCGATTAAAATCTTCTTTGCTTAACTTCGTTAGATGTCGTTAGGTACTGATTAATTGGTCGAAAGGTTACGGGTTTTGGTGTTAGTATGTTGCTCAAACCATTCAGAGCTTGCTGTGATGTGCAAGTGGCTTCACAATCGACTAGAACTAGGAAAATATTGCTAGAATTGCCTCAAAGTTTAATTTCCGGTGTTGTGCGGTAACAAACTGAAATAGCATGTGATGCTGGCTTGTCTGGCGTACCATTCGATCACTGATGTTATTGTGATGAACAAGTATGCTTACTAGTGATTGTACTGACCCCAAGTTTGTTATTTTTGGCAGCCGGGTCTGTGGGAACTCCCATGGACTGATCAGGAAGTATGGGCTGATGTGCTGCAGGCAGTGTTTCCGCAGCAACGCCAAGGACATTGGCTTCATCAAGGTATACAACAAGAACATTATTGTTGCACCAGAAACAATCTGAAATTATATTATTATTTTGTCAGTCATGATTCCCTTACTATTTATATGTAGTCCTTAAGTAAACAGCTTCAAATGTCAGATATGACTTAATACATTAGATTTGTGATTCCTTATTGCCCTCTAGTGTTTGATGATACCTATTCCTAGACTACATCCAAATGAGATAAATGATTGGTTAACAAATTGATGTGCTCCATTGTTCTCTATGGTTGACTCATTTACTTTGCAGCTTCTTTATTGAGATGTGCTTTGCTGGCATTTTATTACATTAAAGATGTAGTTATGAGTCTGACAATTCACTAGTGGTATGCTGTTATTGTGGCCTGGCAATTTCTGAAATTGGTTAATATGATTCAGATAACATAATAGCCAAGCTTTGATATAGTTGTCTTGATGTTCTTATGGAGCGTTGTTTCTTTGCATCTAGCCTTCCTATTCTAGAATAAAACTTTGTATTATCAAAATTTGTAGTTAGACATATCGTTTGTTCTAACTATTGTTCTAACTATTGTTGCAGTACCGTTAATTCACCAGCTCCTGCTACCCTGAAGTGATGCTGATCAGGGTTGAAGGAATGGAGCACTTAATAGAAGGCTTAATTTCAATTCCAGTAATGTTTGCTCTGTACTCCGAGAGTGGCTTTATGTTTTGATGGATACTGAATGATGTAATTGTTGAACATCAGTTAATTACCCATGGAGGTCTTTTTATCATTCTGTTGCCTGTGTTTGTCCCCTCTCATTGTCATTGGTAGTTATAAGTAACTTGTTTTTTTATTAGAACGTATTGGGTCAGTCAAGGTCTGTAACAGACCAACAACCCAGCAAATATGCTTATTTCATTTCTATCTGTTGTTGCATAAAGTGGCCTTCAAACGCTTATAAAAAGGCCAGCACTAGGAGCCGGCGCACCGGCCCAATATTTGGCCGGTCGAGTGCCAGCCCTCCGATTCGAACGCTATCAATCGTCAGATTTCTTCTTCTTTCTTCTTTGATGCAAACCGGACCCCAGGCGGCTGCAGCGGGAGAGCCTGAATCTCGCCCCCCCCCCCCCCCCCCAGCGGCTGCAGCAGAGAGCGCCGGCCCACTTGTCCACCCCCACCACTGCCATCTCCCTTGTTTCGCGCTCTGTCGTCGTCCGATCCAATTCATCGTCTGGCTGTTTGTAGCAAAACAACTTGTCGTTTGCAGCTTTTCATTCCCGGGTTGCAGCAAAAATCAAGCGCCACTACGTCTCCCCGTACAAATCCCTGACATGTAGCAAAAATAATCACGGGTTCCAGCTACTGCAGATGCTGCTTCCAGCAATTCTTCTGTCGGTTGCAACTTTTGTGTTCTCGATTCCAGCAAAAATGACGGCGACGGCGCAGTCCGCTGTCCACCCTAGTAACAAATGAAGGCGATGACGGTTGAAGCAGAAAAGTTAGCTGGTTCCAGCAAAATTTAACTCCTGTTCCAGCAAAAAAAACCTCTAAACTAGCAAAACTTCAGTAATGGTCGGTTTGTAGATTTCTTGAGTATCTGGTTGAAGCTTTTTTCATCTGTCGTTGAAGCTTTTCTTCCAATGGTTGCAGCTTTTCCTGTTTGCCAATGTTTGGTTGAAGCTTTTGCAATGGATGTAGCTCTTTGCATCAACGATTGTAGCATAGGACACCGCCCTTTGCAGCTCCGCAGGCGCCGCTGTTGCAGCACGGGAGCACCCCCGTTTCTCCGAGGTTCCAGATCCGCCACTAACTGGTTCCAGCAAACAATGGACGCCAACCTGTGCCTCGCCGTCTCCTGCGCAGGAGAGAGAAGAAAGAAGGAGAGGAAGAAGAGAACCAGAGGAAACAGATGACAGCGCTCATTAGAGAAAAAGAAAAAAAAAGCAAAAGGGAACAGTTGGTGGCGGGCCCAGGTGACAAGTCAACTTGCAGGAGGGCACACACGGTCGCAGGATTCCACGTGATCGAACGCACAGCGCGCGTCCGGCCGAAGACTCGGCCGGTCTGCCGGCTATAAACATTTTCCTTATAAAAATTATGGAAGCACATGAAGGACTGAGTCGATGCACCGTACAACCGTGAAGTACCATAGGTATCTAGGAAATAGTTACTTCAAAGTGAATCTTCTCTAGATAACTAAAATCCATTTTACTATGATCCATTTCGTGAAAATATAGATTGTATCAAAGATGCTAAATTGTATAATGAAGCACGGGTGAGCACATGAATGAGCACTCGTGTAATGGTGTAAGCCTAGGACTGAACTCGAACCCAAGGTTGACATGAATTGCACATTAAGATTATATGTAATATGAAATATAAGTGTTTAGGTAGTACTTCCGAAAAAGCTTATTCTAAACTTTAAGTGGTTGGTGCTAGATACATTCATTTAAGAGACAAACTTTTTCGGACAGAGTAATTATCTAGACGCTTTTATATTTCTTTACGGATGGAGTACAACATAAAAAAGAACATACCATCATAGGCCCTATACAATGCAAGGTGCTTGGGATAGGTGCTTAGAGAAATAAATCAGTTTTTCTTTAAGCACCGGTGCTTATTTATAAAGAGTAGACGCTTAAGTAAGCGTCTGTCCTATAAAAATAAACACCGGTACTTAAGAAGAACCTGGTTTATTTTACTAAGCACCTCCCATTGTACAAGGCCTTAAAGGAAGTATATTGTTTGCAACTTACTCTCTTCGTTCCTGAATATAAGTCTTTTTAGAGATTTCAATAAATGACTATATACGAAACAAAATAAGTGAATCTACATTCTAAAATATGTCTACATACATCCGTATGTTGTAGCTCATTTTAAATGTCTAAAAAAGACTTATAGTTAGGAACTGAGGAAGTATTTTTCTTCCCGTGCCATGAACTCCTGTTTGGTTAATGAAATATGATAAACTAAACATGTGTGGTAAACGTTGATGTCTGTTCTAAGATGTGTACTCGAGTGATCTAAACATTGATGTCTGATCTAGATGTGGAACTTGACTCAAACCCCATCAAAGGTGTGGTGTGCAATTGAGGATGGCATAGATGTTCTTCGACAAGGCCTCATTTATTGCATTGGTGACGGAGGATCGACAGATTTTTAAGAATGCAGTTGGATACCTAGGGAACCACTGCTCATACCACTTATGCCTTTGATCCAGAACCTGCCACAGATGTTGCATGAGCCGATAAACCACACGGAAGCTACTTGGAACTCCAACTTTCGCCAGGTGTTTCTACCGACGGACGCGGATGCTATCCTTAGAGCATCCACAATGTGCTTTTTTCTCGCCTCTAAGCCCGCCTCTAGCGGCTTGGAGTTCGGCGCCATATACTGTAAGGAGTCGTCTCTAAGAGTTAATTGCATAAAATCATCATATTCCAGGCTTCTTCTGTAGAAAACCACCTGGTCCCTAATCATTTGCAAAAATCACCGCACATTTAACTTTTTTTTTGCAAAAAGCACTGATCAGGTGATTTACCCCATTTAATCACTTTCTGACAAGTGGACCGAAATGTAAGAAGCTGATTTGGCAACATATTAACACACACACCCTTACATCTAAAAGAAAAACGCAATCAGGCCCTCCCCTTGTCGATAACCTCGAGCAGTACAAATACCCCAAAGCCCTGGACCACCGGCACGCTGCTGTCCGGTCGACGCCGCTCCTCCGCTGTTAGACACACCCCTCCCATCGCCGGAGATCACTGCCAGCGCCGCCGCGCCCGTCTTCTTACTCGCGGCGACAAAGAAGTGGCGGGAGGAGCGCCTCCATACTCGCGGCTGCGGGGCCGTTCTTCGGCGCGCGCTCGCTCCACCATCCCTGCCATCTGCCGGAAGCAGCGCAAGTGCGGCTGCTGCTCGGGGCCTTGAAGGCCGGCGGCGCGCCCAGGCCCTGTCGTGGCCGCGCCTCGGCCATCTGTCGGCGACGCCCAGGCCCTGTCGTGGCCGCGCCTCGGCCATCTCTCGGGGACGCCCCGCTCGACGCCCAGGAGCGTGCTGCTGGCTCCAGGAGAGCCGAGGAGAGGTGCGCCACCATCATGTCGCCTCCTCTTCGTGGATCCAGGAGCTCACCACCACCCAGACCGAGCTTCGATGGCCGCCACACCCTGGATCGACGCTGTGGCGTGCGCTAGAGGACCAGGTGGCGCGGCTCGAGAGCGTGCGGAGGCTCGTGGCGACAGTGCGCCGCTGGTCCTCGCACTCGCGAAGACGACCGGCGCTTGCGGGGACATCTCCTGCGCCGTCACGCGTCTCGCCGGCCGGTGTGCCCCCTGTTGCTGCGCGCGAGGAAGGAGATGCCCTCCGTGGGGGAGGGGGGGGGGGCTTGATTGCTTTTTCTTTTAAGATTCAGGGAGGTATACGCCAATTTGTTGCCAAATCAGCTCCTTACATTCCGGCCCCACTTGTCGGAAAGTGGTTAAATTGGCTAAATCATCTGATCAGTGCTTTTTGCGAAAAGTTTACTGAATGCACGGTAAGTTTTGCAAATGATTAGGGACCAGGTGGTTTTCTGCACGTTTTCTGCAGATGAAGCCCGAAATGTGGTGATTTTATGCAATTAACTCCGTCTCTAAACTAAAATGGCTGGCATCGCCTCCAAGCTAAGAGGCCGCCTCCAAGTTCTGTCCCGATTAAAATAATTCTGTGTCCCCACTAGTCATACTTAGTAGTGCATGCTGCATGCTAACATGGCTGATGAAAAAAAGGTACTTTAGTGTATGTTGCATGCAGTGGGATCCATCTTAGAGGTTTGATTGAATTTGATACACTGCACGATCTTACGCCAAGCTTAGAGGCACCTACATGGACCCCAACTTAGAGGCTATGTTGACTCTACACACTATGGATGCCCTTAGTACCCCATTTTGCACGGGTCGGATCACAGACTTCTGGTCTTGCATTTGGACCGTAAAGGTTTTTTCTCCATCGGGCCTGCATATCAGATGTTCGTAGACACAAAGATTAGAAGGGAAAATTGTTGGATTGTGCCACGGGACCGTCAAACTGCCATAAGGAAGGAAGATCTTTGAACAAACTTTGGAAGCTGTCGATTCCCTCAAAACAGAAGGGACTTATCTATGCTCTCAGTGGGAGGGAAGATTTGTGGTGTCACTCTCTCATTTACTACTGGATGGCTCGTTGTACGTGGGCTTTGTCTGACGAGAGTCTCACAAGACGCATGGTGTCATGCACGGAGCTGAATGCAAAAAAAATTGGTTATTCATGTTGCATGACATGGTATCACAATTTCAATTCTACAGGATGATCGTTTCTCTTTGGGCGTTTTGGTTGCCCAAAAGCTATCGACGAGAACATCTTCCAAAGCCCATTATCTACGAGTTAGTTTATTGAGTCATATTTACCAGAGGTACAAGCGTTGGAACATTTGTCTGTTCGTGCATCTAAACCTACCTTTCAGACCCGTATGCGGTGGCTGCCGCCCCAAGCGGGACATGTAAAAATTAAAGTGGATGGTTTTGCTCGTTCTGGTACTAAAGGTGCGACCATGGCTCTTTGCAGGGATGCGTTTAGAGCATATGTTGGTGCATCGGCTATTGTTGTCAATAACATCACAGACCACTATGTCTAGAAGCTCTGGCGTGTCGAGAAGGACTAGCTCTTGCTAAGGATCTAAACCTTAGAAACATTGTGGTTGCTTCTAGTTGCGTAATGGTGGTGAAATGTATTGAACATGGATCTTATGGAACGTACGGTGCAATCATCGAGGAGATCAAGGAGCGGAATACTTCTGTTGATAGCTATCTTTTTGTTCACGGACATAGGAATTTTAATTTCAAGGCTGAGAACCTTGCAAAGCACGTTTTGTCTTTAGGTGTAGTATATGTCATGTTTGGCTGGGTCTCCCTTATGACCCCATTACTGTACTTGTAAACATGTTTATCTCTGAGTAATAGAGTCGCATGTGCTTTCCTAAAAAAACTTATTTGCAAAACATAGTGTTAGCCAGTAGCAGACTCGGACGCACAAGTAACTTAAGCCCTCTATAAACCAAAACTTAGTAATTCGTAAGCCTTCCTGGATTCACCGTATTTTACCGATATTCGGATTTAGGATTGATGTTTGCATTATCCGGGTCGAAACTCAACATCTGAACTCATTTTTTACCGACATCTTGATTCCCAATGGTGCCTATAATATCGAGGGAGAAATCTGGCATGTTCCTTTTTCATCATATTTGCAGTCTTATACAATTCTTGTGATTGATTCGAATGTCGCCTTCAATACTAGATCGTCCTTGCTTGATCATTTATAGTATTTCTTCATGGCCTTTGTAGACTTGCCGAACTGTTCATTCCTGCATGTTGGAGACACATAAGTGTCAGAATAGCTTTGCAACACCTGGTAATTACACCCACTAAAATCTTATCATACACACTTGAACACCAACAGTCGCTGCAATTAGCCAGCAGCTACGAGCAAACAATTGTTGAAATAAAGCCGATTTAGGTGAACATTTAAACTGGTCTTTTTAGGAATTCACATGTTTTTGCTGTCGGCTGTTGCCAGCAGCTGGACATACTCTGCCTCAGGCTGTTGGATAGAGGGGCACTGACCCATCCTTGCCTCTCTACTTTTTTTTTCAGTATCTGCTACTACTTGTCTGCTCTGCTCGCTAGTTGCTTGGTGCTTGAGTTGCATCTCTGGTTACATATGTATTTAGTGGATTCTAGTTCAAAAATAAAATACAGAAAAGGGGGGAAAGTGCTAAGATATTTTGTGCCTTTTGGACTTTTGATAGGTAGTCATGAATTGTGCTGCTTGTTGAAAATATGCCCTAGAGGTAATAATAAATTAGTTATTATCATATTTCCTTGTTCATAATAAAGGTTTATTATTCATGCTATAATTGTATTGACTGGAAACTTAAATACATGTGTGGATACATAAACAAATACTATGTCCCTAGTGAGCCTCTACTAGACTAGCACGTTGATCAAAGATGGTTAGGTTTTCTAACCATAGACATGATTTGTCATTTGACAAGACCCATCCGTTAGCTTAGCATATGGCGTTCAGATTTTGCTACTGCTTTCTTAATGTCAAATACATATTCCTTCGACCATGAGATCATGCAACTCCCGGATACCGGAGGAATACCTTATATGCTATCAAACGTTACTTCGTAACTGGGTGATTATAAAGGTGCTCTACAGGTATCTCTGAAGGTGTCTGTTGAGTTAGCATGGATCGAGATTGGGATTTGTCACTCCGTATGAAGGAGAGATATCTCTGGGCCCTCTTGGTAATACAGTATAACAAGAAGCTTGCAAGAAAAGTGACTGAGGAGTTAGTTACAAGATGATGTATTACAGAATGAGTAAAGAGACTTGCCAGTAACAAGATTGAACTAGGTATGGAGATACCGACGATCGAATCTCGCGCAAGTAACATACCGAGAGACAAAGGGAACTACGCATGTTGTCATAAAGGTTCGACGATAAAGATATTTGTAGAATATGTAGGAACCAATATGCGCATCGAGGTCCTGCTATTGGTTATTGACTGGAGAAGCGTCTCGGTCATGTTTACATCATTCTCCAACCCGCACGGCCCGCACGCTTAACGTTCATTGACGATATAGTACTATATGAGTTATGTATGTTGGTGACCGAATGTTGTTCGGAGTCCCGGATGAGATCACGGACATGACGAGGAGCTCTGAAATGATCCAGAGGTAAAGATTGATATATAGGATGATATTATTTGGTCTCCGGAAGGGTTTCAGAATGCACCGGAATGTTATCGGATCACCGGAAGGGGTTCCGGGAGGTGATGTCTACTACACAACTTGTTCTTGTAGACTTGTGTTCGACCTCCAAGTGCAGAGTTCTGTAGGAAAGTAGCAAATTTCCCTCAAGTGGATGGCCTAAGGTTTATCAATCCATGGGAGGCGTAGGATGAAGATGGTCCCTCTCAAACAACCCTGCAACCAAATAACAAAGAGTCTCTTGTGTCCCCAACACACCAAATACAAAGGTAAATTGTATAGGTGCACTAGTTCAGCGAAGAGATGGTGATGCAAGTGTAGTAATGATAGTAGATATTGATTTTTGTAATAGGAACAATAAAAAACAGCAAGGTAGCAAGTAACAAAAGTGAGCACAAACGGTATTACAATGCTTTAAAATGTGGCCTAGGGTCCATACTTTCGCTAGTGCAATCCCTCAACAATGCTAATATAACTGGATCATATAATGATCTCTCAACGTGCGATGAAGAATCACTCCAAAGTTATTATCTAGCGCAGAACATAAGACGAAATTGTTTGTAGGGTATGAAACCACCTCAAAGTTATCCTTTCTGATCGATCTATCCAAGAGTTCGTACTAAAATAACACCAATTTATCATTTCCGATCGATCTATCTAGGAGTTCGTAGTAAAATAACACCGTATGATACACATCAACCAACTCTAATGTCACCTAGATACTCCAATGTCACCGCGAGTATCCGTGAGTTGATTATATGATATGCATCAAACAATTTTAGATTCATAATACTCAATCCAACACAAAGAACCTCAAAGAGTGCCCCAAGATTTCTACCGGAGAAACAAAGACAAGAACGTGCATCAACCCCTATGCATAGATTACCCCAATGTCACCTCGTGAATCTGCGAGTTAAGTGCCAAAACATATATCAAGTGAATCAATATGATACCCCATTGTCACCACGGGTATTCATAGCAAGACATACATCAAGTGCTCTCAAATCCATAAAAATATTCAATCTGATAAGAACAAAATCTCAAAGGGAAAACTCAATTCATCACAACAAGATAGAGAGGGGAAAACACCATATGATCCAACTATATTAACAAAGCTCGAGATACATCAAGATCGTGCCAAATCAAGAACACGAGAGAGGGAAATTAAAGACATAGCTACTGGTACAAACCCTCAGCCCCAAGGGTGGAATATTCCCTTCTCATTATGGTGGCTGCCGGGATGATGAAGATGGCCACCAATGATGATTTCCCCCTCCGGCAGGGTGCCGGAATGGGGTCTAGATTATTTTTCTTGGCTACAGAGGCTTGTGGTTGCGGAACTTCTGATCTAGGGTTATTTCTGGAGGTTTCTGAATACATAGGATTTTTAGGCGTTTGTTTCACACAAAGATGGGCCACGAGGGGCCCACAAGACACCAGGGCATGCCAGAGGGGGCTGGCGGGCCCTGGTGGGTTGTGTCCTCCTCATGGCTCTTTTGGCTCTCCCATGAAGCTTCTAGTGCCTCTTTTGTTCCAAAAGAAACCATCAAAAAGTTTCATTGCTTTTGGAGAACTTTTATTTCTGCACAAAAAACAACACCACTGTAGTTCTGCTGAAAACAGCGTCAGTCTGGGTTAGTTCCATGAAAATCTTACCAAAACCTTATAAAATTGTTGTAAACATGGCATGAATACTTCATAAATTATAGATACGTTGGAGACGTATCAGCATCCCCAAGCTTAATTCCTACTCGTCCTCAACAACTCTTCTCATAAAACTCATCATGATAAAGTAGCAATTGAAAGCGGAATTTTTGTTGTGGAATACTATCTATCATATTCATCATATACTCTTTCTTTTATAGCATGGACATTTGGACTTGAGTGATTCAAAGCAATAGTCTCTAATTTGACATGAAGACATCAATACTCAAGCATAATAACAAGCAACCATGTCTTTCAAAATATCAACACTAAAGAAAGCTATTCCTAGCCCATTATGCTCAATCATTGATCCATTCACGAAACACACTCGAATATTAGCTACATCCAATGCTCAAGTATGATCATAGTGCTCCCTAGTTGGTGCTTTATAAGAGAAGATGGAGACTCAAAAAAAATGAAAATTTGCATAAAATTAAATAGATAGGCTACTCGCAGAGGGAAGCAGAGATTTTTAGAGGTGCTAGAGCTCAAAGCTTAAATTGAGAGATAAAAATATTTGTGGAGGCATACTTTTCCCGTCAACGAAAACGGCCGAGTAATTCCCAATTCTTTCCATGTTAGATATATCATAGCCGGTTCCCAAACATAAAATAAAGTTTATTCCTTTTTCCACCATACTTTCACACTCCTCGACTAGCCGTACCCACGGGTGCCGTCCATACCAACACTTTTCAAGGAATTTATTATTTTACAACATAAAGTAAATTTCTTTTTCATTTCAGGACTGGGCATCCCCATTACCTCCGTACTCTCATGCAATGACAAGTGAATAAACACTCATCTTGAGAATAACACGTCTAGCATGGAAAATATTGGCCACTCCCTGCCGCTTCATGAGCGGTACGAGCACACAAAAAAGAAATTCATTTTGAAAATTAGAGATGGCACATACAAATTTACTTAGAACGACACAAAAATACCGCATATAGGTAGGTATGGTGGACTCATATGGCAAAACTGGGTTTAAGGATTTTGGATGCACAAGTAGTATTTCTACTTAGTACAAATGGAGGTTGCCAAATAGATTGAGAAGCAACCAACCAAGAAACAAAATTTCACATAAAGGAGCATTAAGCATAACTAACACCGAATAATGCACCACAAGTAGGGTGTAACTTCATTGCATAACTATTGACTTTCATGCTTGCATAGGGAATCACAAACCTCAACACCAATATTCTTACTAATTAAAGCATAATTCCTCACCAACATGACTCACGTATTATTATCTCCATAGCGCAAAACTATTGCAAGGAATCAAACTTATCATATCCAATGATTTATATGAAAGTTTTTATTATATCCTTCTTGGATATTCATCATATTAAGACCAATTTCATAGCTTGTGCAAATTTTCATCACTAGTATCAACTCTCAAAATAATATAAAGTGAAGCATGAGAGTACTCGACAAACTACTACAAAAAGATATAAGTGACATTCCAAAATAAAATGACATTCCAAGGATAACACACATCATGTGAAGCAGCAAAAACTTAGGCTCAACCAAGGCTAACCGATAATTATTGAAGAAGAAAGGTGGGATGCCTACCAGGGCATCCCCATGTTTCGATGTGACGCCCCCGATTCAATCGTACACTAATCATGCACGCAAATGTGTACGATCAAGATCAGGGACTCACGGGAAGGTATCACAACACAACTCTACAAATAAAATAAGTCATACAAGCATCATAATGCAAGCCAGGGGCCTCGAGGGCTCGAATACAAGTGCTCGATCATAGACGAGTCAGCGGAAGCAACAACATCTGAGTACAGACATAAGTTAAACAAGTTTGCCTTAAGAAGGCTAGCACAAACGGGGATACAGATCGAACGAGGCGCAGGCCTCCTGCCCGGGATCCTCCTAACTACTCCTGATCGTCGTGAGCGGGCTGCACATAGTAGTAGGCACCTCCAGTGTAGTAGGAGTCTTTGTCGACGGTGGCGTCTGGATCCTGGGCTCCATCGTCTGGTTGCAGCAATCGGGTAGAGAGATGGGGAAAAGGGGGAAACAAGGCAACCGTGAGTACTCATCCAAAGTACTCGCAAGCAAGGAGCTACACTACATATGCATGGATATATGTGTAAGGGGCCATATCAATGGACTGAACTGCAGAATGCCAGAGTGAGAGGGGGATATCTAATCCTGTCGAAGACTACGCTTCTGGCAGCCTCCGTCTTGCAGCATATAGAAGAGAGTAGAATGAAGTCCTCCAAGTAGCATCGTATAGCATAACCCTACCCGGCGATCCCCTCCTCGATGCCCTGTTAGAGAGCGATCACCGGGTTGTATCTGGCACTTGGAAGGGTGTGTTTTATTAAGTATCCGATTCTAGTTGTCATAAGGTCAAGGTACAACTCCAGGTCGTCCTTTTACCGAGGGACACGACTATTCGAATAGATTAACTTCCCTGCAAGGGTGCACCACATAACCCAACACGCTTGATCCCATTTGGCCGGACACACTTTCCTGGGTCATGCCCGGCCTCGGAAGATCAACACGTCGCAGCCCCACCTAGGCACAACAGAGAGGTCAGCACGCCGGTCTAAACCTAAGCGCGCAGGGGTCTGGGCCCATCGCCCTGAGCACACCTGCATGTTGCGTGGGCGTCCGGAAGCAGAACTAGCCCCCTTAATACAAGAGCAGGCTTACGTTCCAATCCGACGCGCGCCGCTCAGTCGCTGACGTCACGAAGGCTTCGGCTGATACCACGACGCCGAGTGCCCATATCTTTCCCGCGTAGTTGGTTAGTGCGTATAGGCCAGTAGCCAGACTCAGATCGAATACCCAGATCTCGTTAAGCGTGTTAAGTATCCGCGAACGCCGACAAGGCCAGGCCCACCTCTCTCCTAGGTGGTCGTAACCTGACCTGTTGCTCCGCCTCAAAGAACCACTCGCGGGTACTCCTACGAGCCGACCCTACTTTGTTCATCACATGTATCATGTATAAAGTATAATATATACCCGTGATCACCTCCCAAGTGATCCCGGCCCGATAGTATAGCACAGCAGACGGACAAGAATGTAGGGCCACTAATGGTAAACTAGCATCCTAAACTAAGCAGGTAGGATTGCAGGTAAAGGTAACAACAGTAGTAACAAGGACATGCTATCCATCAGGATAGGAATAACGAAAGCAATAACATGCTACACTACTCTAATGCAAGCAGTATAGAGGAGAGTAGGCGATATCTGGTGATCAAGGGGGGGGCTTGCCTGGTTGCTCTGGCAAGAGAGAGGGATCGCTAACTCCGTAGTCGAACGGGGCAGCAACAGCGTCGGTCTCGGTGTCTATCGAGAGAAGAGGGGGAAGAAACAATAATTATTTAAGCAAGCAGATGCATAGTGATGCATGACATGACAAGTAACGGCGTTAGAGGTGCCCTAACGCGGTATGGGATGATACCGGTGAAGGGGGGAAACATCCGGGAAAGTTTTCCCGGGGTTTTGTGTTTTCGAGCAGAGGAGCCGGAGGGAGAAAGGTTGCGAGTTTGATATGTTAGGAATGTGTGGCGGACCAACGGGCTGCGTATCCGGGTTCGTCTCGTCGTTCTGAGCAACTTTCATGTACAAAGTTTTTCCATCCGAGCTACGGTTTATTTTATATGAATTTAAAAAGGATTTAATCATTTTAAATTATTTTTAATTCGAAAATTAAATGTTAAATTGCTATGGGTACACAGAAGTGTACCCACAGATGGGCTTGTGTGGCTGACCAGTAGGCCCAGTTGACTTGGTCAACTGCACAGTCAGCAGAGGCTGACTGATGGGGCCAGTCAAAGTCAACAGCCCAGTCATCATTGACCGTTGACTGGTCAAACTAACTAGTGGGTCCCGCTTGTCATAGACTCATAATAATTAAACAAGGTTAGTTAGCTTTAACTAAATGATTAGGTTAATCTAATCCAGATTATTTAAGTTAATTAATTAATTAACTAATTCAATTAATATTTTAATTATTGTTAATTATTATTTATATATTATTTTTTTCTTAATTCTTCTAATTCGTTTTTTTAATAAACGTTCCAGGGCTGGGGCCCCGTTGTCAGTGTGTCAAAGGCCATAGCGGGCATGGGGCGTGCGGGCGCTAGCCCGCCCGAACGGGCGCCTTACCAGGCTAACCGCAGGGCGCCGGAGCGGCGCGGTGAGGGGGGCGCGACCGGCATGAGCCGTCGGCCCGGCGAGCATGGGAGGCGGGCCGGAGCAGGGCGGCGCGGCCAGGCTGGAGGTGGTGGCGCGGGGGCGCGGGCGAGGAGTTGCGGCTGCATGCGGGAATGGCGGGGCGCGGGGCACTTGTCGCGGCACCGGCGGGCAACACGCACAGGCGCAGGTGGGCGCAGGGGTGGCGCAAGGCGACGGGCGCGCACGGCGGGGCAACCGGTGCGGGTGGAGCGCGCGGGGAGGGGGCGTGCACCAGTGGCGCTGCGCGCGAGCGGGGCGGGTCTACGGCAGGCGGACCGGGGAGCGGGCATGGACCGCGGGCGCGCGGCCTCGCACGCACTAGGCGCGACGGGGGAGCGGCGCAGCGACAGAGAGTGGAAGGGAGGAAGCTCACTGCGGTGCGTAGGGACTAGGCAGTGAGTAGTCGAGGGGGGTGACGGGGACGACGGCGTAGAGGTAGCAGGCCAGTGGGGGAGCGCCGGCGTGGTTCGATCCGGGCGGCGGCGAGGGGCGCAGGGGCGATGCGGGGCTCGACGCGGTGGCTTCCGGGGGGAGGTGGCGTCCGCGAGGTGGAGGTAGACGAGGGCGGGCGGCTTCGGACGGCGACGGACGAGGTGGTCGCGATGGCGGCGACGGGGTTGGGTCGCCCGATCCAATCGGGGGGGGGGGGGGAGTGGGAGTGGTGAGTGGATAGGGTTAGGGTTCGGGGGTGCGGGGGGATAAGGAGAAGTGTGGGGGAGGCCGGTTGGGCCTGCGGCCGAAAGGGCCGGCCTGCTGGGCCGAAGCCCAGTGGGGCCTTCCCTCTTTTGTTTTAGTTTTCTGTTTGTTTTTTTGTTTGTTTTTTATTATTATTATTTCTTTTCTGTTTAAATTCATTTAAAAGTAATTAGGCATTTTATAAAAAGGTGTTTGCTGCACCATAATTACCTTTGTAATATTTGGCGTCCACCGAACATTTTTGTTTAAATTTTGAAAACTTTTATTGTTGACTTTAATTTTAAGTTTGAATTTGATGCGGTTTTGAATTATCCGGAGATTAGTAACAGTAGTCGCAAATGACATGGCATCATTAGGAGAGTATTACTGTAGCTAAATTACCCGGGCGTTACAAATCTCCTCCACTACAAGAAATCTCGTCCCGAGATTTAGGAGGTAGAAGGAAACAGTGCGGGGTATTCATCACGCAGGCGATCCTCACGTTCCCAAGTGGCTTCATCTTCAGAATGGTGCAACCACTGGACTTTGAGGAACTTGATCGCCTTCTGGCGTGTGCGGCGTTCAGCTTGGTCGAGAATGCGGACCGGATGCTCTTTATAGGAGAGGTCCTATTGCATTTCAAGCACTTCATGATCCACTGCTCGGATTGGGTCCTTGAAGCAACGGCGGAGCTGTGACACATGGAACACATCATGAACCTGAGAAAGGTTCGGCGGAAGCTCCAGTTGATATGCCACTTTTCCACGCCTCTCGAGAATAGTGAAAGGACCAATATAGCGGGGAGCTAGCTTTCCTTTGATCCCGAAGCGGTGTGCACCCTTCATTGGTGTAACCCGAAGATAGGCCTTTTTGCCAGGTTGATAGACCATGTCTTTATGATGACGGTCATAATTACTCTTTTGGCGTGACTGGGCAGTCTTGAGATTCTCGCGAATAATGCGGACTTGTTCTTCGGCATGTTGGATAATATCCGGACCAAAGAGTGGATGTTCCCCAGTTTCTGACCAGTTCAGAGGGGTTCGACACTTTTGTCCATATAACACTTCGAAGGGGGCCATCTTCAGACTAGCTTGATAGCTATTATTATAAGAGAACTCCGCATACGGGAGAGATTCCTCCCATTTCTTGCCGAAGGAAATAACACAAGCTCGAAGCATGTCTTCGAGAACTTGGTTGACACGTTCAACTTGCCCTTGTGACTGCGGATGAAAAGCAGTACTGAATGATAGATGAGTTCCCATAGCTTCTTGGAAACTTGCCCAGAACCTTGAAGTGAGTAAGCTGCCACGGTCCAAACTGATAACCAGGGGAATACCGTGAAGTGAAACAATTCTGGACATGTAGAGGGTTGCAAGCTGACTAGTAGTGATCGTTTCCTTGACCGCCAGAAAATGTGCAACTTTAGAAAGCCGGTCAATGACGACAAGAATAGCATCATTACCTTTCTGCGATTTGGGAAATCCAGTGACGAAGTCCATTTCAACATGGTCCCATTTCCATTCAGGAATAGAGATAGGTTGCAGAGTTCCAGCAGGCCTTTGATGTTATGCTTTGATACGACGGCAAACGTCACACTCGGCAACATAGCGAGCAATGTCTTGCTTCATGTTAGACCACCAGAATCTTTGACGAATGTCCTGGTACATCTTTGTACTACCAGGATGGATACATAGGGGTGTATCATGAGCCTATTTCATAACCTTCTGAGACATATCCAGGTTTTCCCTCTTACTCGGAACTACTAGGCGACCTTTGAAGAATAAGGTGCCATCATCAGCAATAGTGAAGAACGAGGGCTTTCCTTGTGCGAGATAAATTTTAATCCTCTCCACTTCATCGTCACATTTCTGTATCCATTTGATGGTGTCCACAAGATCTGGCCTAGCAACCAGCGTATTGTGAGAACCTTTGGGAACAACATGGAGGTTCATCTTGCGAAACTCCTGAGGAGGGGGAGCGAGTGCACCCGGAGGAACAATATGGAGGTTCAGCTTTCTGAATTCTTCAACAAGCGAGGACTGAACTTTGTGAACCTGAAGGTGGTTGCAGTAAGACTTGAGGCTCAAGGCATCTGCCATTACATTAGCCTTGCCTGGTGTATAGGAAATACCCAAGTCAAAGTCTGCTACAGTCTCCATCCACCTCTGCTGACGGAGGTTCAGGTCCGGCTGAGTAAACAAATACTTCAAACTTTGATGGTCGGTGAAGATCTCACAACGATTACCGAGAAGGTAATGTCGCCACTGCTTCAGTGCATGAATGACAGCAGCAAGCTCGAGGTCGTGAACTGGGTAGTTCTCTTCGTGAGGGCGCAATTGACGAGAGGCATAGGCAATCACTCTGCGCTCTTGCATTAGGACACAGCCTAATCCTTGACGGGAAGCGTCGCAGTAAATGATGAAGTCCTTCTTTGTATCAGGTGGAGCTAGCACTGGGGCAGAAGTCAACTTGTCCTTGAGTGCCTGGAAGCTTTCCTGACATTTGTCTGTCCATTGGAACTTGACGCCCTTATGCAACAGGTTAGTCAGAGGCCTGGCAATCTTGGAGAAGTTCTCGACGAATCGACGGCAATAGCTGGCGAGACCGAGAAAACTTCTGACTTGCTTGACATTCTTCGGAGGAGTCCAATCAAGAATAGCCTGAACTCGTTCAGGGTTAACGGCAATACCATCCTTAGAGATGACATGTCCAAGATAGGTTACTTCAGGAAGCCAGAATTCACATTTAGAGAACTTGGCGTACAGCTGATGCTCTCGTAGCTTTTCCAGCACAAGTCGAAGATGTTCGGCATGTTCTTCTTCGTTCTTGGAAAATACCAGGATATCATCCAGATAAACCACGACAAACTTGTCGAGGTAACCCATGAATATATAGTTCATCAGGCGAGAGAAGGTGGCTGGGGCATTGGTTAAGCCGAAGGACATGACAGTGTACTCGTATGAACCATAACGAGTCACAAAGGCGGTCTTTGGGATATCCTCTTCACGAACACGGATCTGGTGGTAACCCAACCTCAAGTCGAGTTTAGAGAACACTGATGAACAAGCCAGTTGATCATACAGATCATTGATCCGAGGAAGAGGATACTTGTTCTGAATGGTAGCTTGGTTAATAGGACGGTAGTCTTGGACCAGTCGGTTTGTCCCATCCTTCTTCTTGACAAAGAGAGAAGGTGCTCCCCAAGGAGAGCAACTTGGGCGAATGAAACCATTTTGAAGAGATTTGTCGATTTCCTCCTTAAGCTCAAGGAGTTCATGCGGCGGCATCTTGTAGGGTCGCTTGGCAATAGGAGTGGTGCCTGGTTTCAAGTCGATGACGAATTCGACAGCTCTAGCAGGGGGAATCCTGGAAGTTCTTCAGGAAAGACGTCGAGGAAGTCACGCACGACGGGAATGTTTTCAATGCCCTCGAGTGGTGCAGCGTTCAATGCATTCAAGGCATAGAGCCTTGCCTCAGCATTCTGAACCAGACGAGCATTGTAGCTTATTATTTCATCGGAAGGGTGTAGCAGATGGACGGTCTTGGTGGCGCAAACGATAGAAGCCGTATGCGCTTTTAACCAATTCATTCCCAGAATGAGATCAATGCTACATGACTTCACCACGATGGGAGAGACCAGGAATTCCAATCCTTCAATTTCAACGGGGACGTCGTTGCAAATCATAGAGGTTCGACATTGGCCCGCAGGGGTGTGTACTAATAGTGAAGCATTCATGTCTTCGCATTTAATGTCATGCAAGCATGCAAAATCTTCTGACATGAATGAATGCGATGCACCTGTATCAAATAAAACGGATGCTGGTACTGAATTTACGAGGAGTGTACCCATCACGGTAGCAGGCTGGTCTTGAGCTTTGTTCAGATCAACGTGGTTGGCATGAACACGACCATAAGACTTGGCATTGTTGTTGCGGTTCTGGTTGTTTCCACGGCCAGCTGCAGGAAGGGCCAGTTGATTCTGATTGCAATCCCTAGCACGGTGACTTGGTTGGCCACACTTGTAGCACAGGCCATTATTGGGAGTGGGAACAGGAGCTTGGGGTGGTGGAGCTGGAAGTCTTGGCTGCCTAGCAGGAGCAGTAGGCAGACGAGGTGCAGCATAGGACTGCCTTGGGGCAGGTGCATTCGGCTGGTACATGCTGTTGGGAATCCATATCTTGCGCTTCTGCGAGGATGGACCCGAAGATGAGCCCGTGTCACGGTTGCGCCTGTGAGAGCTCTGGTATTCTTGCAGACCAGTTTCGACATTGATGGCCTTGTTCACCAAGGTGGCGAAATCAGCAAAGTCATGCACTAGAAGTGCGAGCTTGATGTCAGCTTGAAGGCCGTCACGGAACTTCTCCTGTCTGCGTGCATCAGTAGCAATGTCCTCTTCAGCATAGCGGGACAAGTCCAGAAACTCCCGCTGATAAGCTTCAACAGTTTTGTTGCCTTGGATGAGGTTGCGGAACTCACACTTCTTCCGGTCCATGACTCCCTGAGGAATGAAGCGGGCACGGAAAGCAGCTTGAAAGTCTGACCAGGTGATGATTGTTCCAACTGGCAGAGTACGCCTGTGGCTGTCCCACCATTGAGCTGCGGGTCCCTTCAGGAAGAAGGAAGCAAACGTGACATAGCTGGCAGGGGCTACATTAGCAGACTCCATCTCATAGGTGATGTCACGGAGCCAGTCATCAGCGTCCAGAGGCTGAGTTGAGCTGCGGTACACAGTTGGGTTCAGGCGCATGAAATCCTGCAGAGTTACTGTGTTTGGCTGCTGGTTCATATTGGGGCGAGGAAACTGAGCCATCATGTTCTCCATGAACTGGCGATTCATCTCAAGCTGTTGGATCATACCGGCCATGTACTCAGACGGTGGTGGGAAGTTGCCACCACGACCACGACCACCTGGTCTAACCATCCTGCTAATATATAACAGGGGTAGTTCAGCGTTGAGAAAATTTGCAAAGACAAGAATCATTCAAGATGAAACATGCATAATGAAAGCAGCACGATAGATACCACATAATAGTCGGCATATCTTACAAAAGAGATCATGCATAGAGTTCGGTACACAGAGTTCAGTACATAGACTAAGACATCATAGGCGGCACGCAGGCTCGCGGCGAATGCATCTAATACTGCTAAACAAGTCTACATCAGTCCCACGCGACACTGCGGAGGTAGGTGTAGCCTGAAAGCTGGTAGTGTGGCAACGAGTACACCACGTCGGCGACCTGGGGTCCGCGGGTGCTCTGGTGCTGAACCCGACGCTCAGGCGGCAGAAGAGGACCAAGTGCGGGAGAGTAGCCTCCCACCTCTGGCCAACCGACACCCTGGGGCATCACGGTCCTGGCTGGGTAGATAGCAGAACGCGGCAGCTCGCCAGATCCGACAAAGGGGTGCAACATCGTCAGAGCACGGTAGAGGTGCTGACGAGTGGTGTACAACTCGTGGCGAAGAGCTCGGTTAGCTCGATCCAGACCATCAGCATGCCGAACCAGGTTCTGATGGTAGAAGGGCTCGCGGGTGACAGTGGAGTAGGCAGCAGTGTAGTAACCCTCCGCACCAATATCAGATGCGATAGCAATGTGCCTGAAGGGGGAGGTGTCCAACTCCCGGTACTCCCAACGAAGGCGTGTCAGAGCAGCATAGGCAGCATCGTGAACTGCCATATCGATGGTCACTCCAACACCATAAGAGGTGTGCAGCACAGTAGTGGAGTCATACTCCCGAGAGTAGAGGTGGACGATGGCACGGTACTGCTCCTGGTTAAAGTCCGGGTACTCCTCGGTGACGGTGTACTCGGGGTGCCAGCGATAACCCAGATAGGTCATCATCTCAGCTAGCAGAGCCGGTGATCCCGAGGCACCAATGGCCGCCGTGTGGCGCACGACCTGCCTCGTGGGTTCCATCTGAAAACAAAGATGTTTCAAAGGAGTCAAATGACAGTGTGGCAATTGTGCAAAACACTATACTAAGGAATAACTATGGCTTTTATCCAACTTTGGGGTGAATGTCGTCACGGGATCCTAGTGTCAGAGTTAGTAAATTCGTTTAACCCGAGTAGAAGAGAGTTCAGAGTCCCAGAGTAAAGGTCGAGGAGTAAAAGATCCTAGTACCACCCGATGGCGATGTGGGCCCGTAAGGCACACAACCAAGTTAGTAAAAGTTTTTGCAATGTCTAGACTCGACTTCAGCCAAGGAGTGTGGAAGGGGGATTCCTACAGGCAGTCGGCTTTGATACCAACTGGTGACGCCCCCGATTCAATCGTACACTAATCATGCACGCAAATGTGTACGATCAAGATCAGGGACTCATGGGAAGATATCACAACACAACTCTACAAATAAAATAAGTCATACAAGCATCATAATGCAAGCCAGGGGCCTCGAGGGCTCGAATACAAGTGCTCGATCATAGACGAGTCAGCGGAAGCAACAACATCTGAGTACAGACATAAGTTAAACAAGTTTGCCTTAAGAAGGCTAGCACAAACGGGGATACAGATCGAACGAGGCGCAGGCCTCCTGCCTGGGATCCTCCTATCTACTCCCGGTCGTCGTCAGCGGGCTGCACGTAGTAGTAGGCACCTCCAGTGTAGTAGGAGTCGTCGTCGATGGTGGCGTCTGGATCTTGGGCTCCATCGTCTGGTTGCAGCAATCGGGTAGACAGATGGGGAAAAGGGGGAAACAAGGCAACCGTGAGTACTCATCCAAAGTACTCGCAAGCAAGGAGCTACACTACATATGCATGAATATATGTGTAAGGGGCCATATCAGTGGACTGAACTGCAGAATGCTAGAGTGAGAGGGGGATATCTAATCCTGTCGAAGACTACGCTTCTGGCAGCCTCCGTCTTGCAGCATATAGAAGAGAGTAGAATGAAGTCCTCCAAGTAGCATCGTATAACATAACCCTACCCGGCGATCCCCTCCTCGATGCCCTGTTAGAGAGCGATCACCGGGTTGTATCTGGCACTTGGAAGGGTGTGTTTTATTAAGTGTCCGATTCTAGTTGTCATAAGGTCAAGGTACAACTCCAGGTCGTCCTTTTACCGAGGGACACGTCTATTTGAATAGATTAACTTCCCTGCAAGGGTGCACCACATAACCCAACACGCTTGATCCCATTTGGCCGGACACACTTTCCTGGGTCATGCCCGGCCTCGGAAGATCAACACGTCGCAGCCCCACCTAGGCACAACAGAGAGGTCAGCACGCCGGTCTAAACCTAAGCGCGCAGGGGTTTGGGCCCATCGCCCTGAGCACACCTGCATGTTGCGTGGGCGTCCGGAAGCAGAACTAGCCCCCTTAATACAAGAGCAGGCTTACGTTCCAATCCGACGCGCGCCGCTCAGTCGCTGACGTCACGAAGGCTTCGGCTGATACCACGACACCGAGTGCCCATATCTTTCCCGCGTAGTTGGTTAGTGCGTATAGGCCAGTAGCCAGACTCAGATCAAATACCCAGATCTCGTTAAGCGTGTTAAGTATCCGCGAACGCCGACAGGGCCAGGCCCACCTCTCTCCTAGGTGGTCGTAACCTGCCCTGTTGCTCCGCCTCAAAGAACTACTCGCGGGTACTCCTACGAGCCGACCCGTCTTTGTTCATCACATGTATCATGTATAAAGTATAATATATACCCGTGATCACCTCCCAAGTGATCACGGCCCGATAGTATAGCACAACAGACGGACAAGAATGTAGGGCCACTGATGGTAAACTAGCATCCTAAACTAAGCAGGTAGGATTGCAGGTAAAGGTAACAACAGTAGTAACAAGGACAAGCTATGCATCAGGATAGGAATAACGAAAGCAATAACATGCTACACTACTCTAATGCAAGCAGTATAGAGGAGAGTAGGCGATATCTGGTGATCAAGTGGGGGGGGGGGCTTTCCTGGTTGCTTTGGAAAGAGAGAGGGATCGCCAACTCCGTAGTCGAACGGGGCAGCAGCAGCGTCGGTCTCGGTGTCTATCGAGAGAAGAGGGGGAAGAAACAATAATTATTTAAGCAAGCAGATGCATAGTGATGCATGACATGACAAGTAACGGCGTTAGAGGTGCCCTAACGCGGTATGGGATGATACCGGTGAAGGGGGGAAACATCCGGGAAAGTTTTCCCGGGGTTTTGTGTTTTCGAGCAAAGGAGCCGGAGGGGGAAAAGTTACGAGTTTGATATGTTAGGAATGTGTGGCGGATGAACGGGCTGCGTATCCGGGTTCGTCTCGTCGTTCTGAGCAACTTTCACGTACAAAGTTTTTCCATCCGAGCTACGGTTTATTTTATATGAATTTAAAAAGGATTTAATCATTTTAAATTATTTTTAATTCGAAAATTAAATGTTAAATTGCTATGGGTACACGGACGTGTACCCATAGATGGGCTTGTGTGGCTGACCAGTAGGCCCAGTTGACTTGGGTCAACTGCCCAGTCAGCAGAGGCTGACTGATGGGCCGGTCAAAGTCAACAGCCCAGTCAGCATTGACTGTTGACTGGTCAAACTAACTAGTGGGTCCCGCTTGTCATAGACTCATAATAATTAAACAAGGTTAGTTAGCTTTAAGTAAATGATTAGGTTAATCTAATCCAGATTATTTAAGTTAATTAATTAATTAACTAATTCAATTAATATTTTAATTATTGTTAATTATTATTTATATATTATTTTTTTCTTAATTCTTCTAATTCGTTTTTTTAATAAAAGTTCCAGGGCTGGGGCCCCTTTGTCAGTGTGTCAAAGGCCATAGCGGGCATGGGGCGTGCGGGCGCTAGCCCGCCCGAACGGGCGCCTGCCCAGGCGAACCGCAGGGCGCCGGAGCGGCGCGGTGAGGGGGGGCGCGACCGGCATTTGCCGTCGGCCCGACAAGCATGGGAGGTGGGCCGGAGCAGGGCGGCGTGGCCAGGCTGGAGGTGGTGGCGCAGGGGCGCGGGCGAGGAGTTGCGGCTGCGTGCGGGAATGGCAGGGCGCGGGGCACTTGTCGCGGCACCGGCGGGCAACACGCACAGGCGCAGGTGGGCGCAGGGGTGGCGCAAGGCGACAGGCGCGCACGGCGGGGCAACCGGTGCGGGTGGAGAGCGCGGGGAGGGGGGCGTGCACCAGTGGCGTCGCGCGCGAGCGGCGCGGGTCTACGGCAGGCGGACCGGGGAGCGGGCATGGACCGCGGGCGCGCGGCCTCGCACGCACTAAGCGCGATGGGGGAACGGCGCAGCGACAGAGAGGGGAAGGGAGGAAGCTCACTGCGGTGCGTAGGGACTAGGCAGCGAGTGGTCGAGGGGGGTGACGGGGACGACGGCGTAGAGGTAGCAGGCCGGTGGGGGAGCGCCGGCGTGGTTCGATCCGAGCGGCGGCGAGGGGCGCAGGGGCGATGCGGGGCTCGACGCGGTGGCTTCCGGGAGGGGGAGGTGGCGTCCGCGAGTTGGAGGTAGACGAGGGCGGGCGGCTTCGGACGGCGACGAACGAGGTGGTCGCGATGGCGGCGACGGGGTTGGGTCGCCCGATCCAATCGGGGGGGGGGGGAGTGGAAGTGGTGAGTGGATAGGGTTAGGGTTCGGGGGTGCGGGGGGATAAGGAGAAGTGGGGGGGGGGGGGGAGGCCGGTTGGGCCTGTGGCCGAAAGGGCCGGCCTGCTGGGCCGAAGCCCAGTGGGGCCTTCTCTCTTTTGTTTTAGTTTTCTGTTTGTTTGTTTTTTGTTTTTATTATTATTATTATTTCTTTTCTGTTTAAATTCATTTAAAAGTAATTAGGCATTTTATAAAAAGGTGTTTACTGCACCATAATTACCTTTGTAATATTTGGCGTCCATCGAACATTTTTGTTTAAATTTTGAAAACTTTTATTGTCGACTTTAATTTTAAGTTTGAATTTGATGCGGTTTCGAATTATCCGGAGATTAGTAACAGTAGTCGCAAATGACATGGCATCATTAGGAGAGTATTACTGTAGCTAAATTACCCGGGCGTTACAGATAAATACTTGGGATGCCTTGGTAATCCCCAATCTTGAGCTTTTGTGTCTCCTCTAGTCCTTTTGTATCACGATTTTCCTAAATCTAAAAAACTTCATCCACACAAAACTCAACAAGAACTCGTGAGATATGTTAGTATAAATCAATGCAAAAACTTATCATTCTCTACTGTAGAAAATCACTAAAATTATTATTTAACATTGCATACTAAATGCGTATGCATATTTAATAGTCCTATCCTAAAATAGAATCATTAAAGAAGCAAACATATGCAAACAATGCAAACATACCAGCAATCTGTCAAACATGATAGTCTGTAAAGAATGCAACAAGATTCATACTTTTATAACTCCAATTTTTTTGAAAAATTACCACATTGTAGAAAATTTATCATAGCTTATTGTGCAAAAAATTCAACATTTTATCACATTCTTACTTTTCTAAAGAGTTCATGCATTAGCGTGCAACTTTCTGTTTTCTAATAGCCACATATAGACTTGCAAAATAAGCATGGTAAAGGCTATACTTGACATTTTTATTAAAGTAAAAGATACAAAACATTATTCTAAATAACATCAAGCAAATCCTAACAAAATAAAATGACGCTCCAAGAAAACACATATCATGTGATGAACGAAAATATAGCTCCAAGTGAGGTTACCGATAATGTTGGAGATGAAAGAGGGGATGCCCTCCGGGGCATCCCCAAGCTTAGTTGCTTGGATCTTCCTTGAATATTACCTTGGGGGTGCCTTGGGCATCCCCAATCTTAGGTTCTTGTCACTCCTTATTCTCCTCATATCGATATCTCACCCAAAACTTGAAAACTTCAATCACACAAAACTTAATGGAACTTCATGAGATAGGTTAGTATGATAAAGACAAATCATTCACTTTGGTACTGTCAAAGACAAGATTCATAATTGTTCTCACACAATTCCTATTTTACCTTATCATTTCCACAATTTATATTGAGCAATATAAGCCATAAAAACTAGGAAACAAGCAAACTATGTATTGAAAACAGAATCTGTCAAAAGCAGAACAGTCCGTAATGATCTGGACAACGACCATACTTCTGCTACTCCAAAAATTCTTAAAAATTAGGATAACGTAGGAAATTTGTATATCAGTCATCTGTATATAATTCAAGAATTTATCATGTTCCAGTAGAGCATATCAATTATGTTACTGGGTGCAAAAGTTTATGTTTTTGCACAGAATCAAATCAACTATCATCCACACTATCCCAAAGGCTTTACTTGGCACTTTATTGAAACGAAAGCTATAAAACATGATTACTATAGTAGATTAATCATGTGGACACACAAAAACAGTAGGGATAAATGTTGGGTTGTCTCTCAACAAGCGCTTTTCTTTAATGCCTTTTTAGCTAGGCATGATGATTTCAATGATGCTCACATAGAAGATAAGAATTGAAACATAACAAGAGCATCATGAAACACATGGCAAGCACATTTAAGCCTAACCCACTTCCTATGCATAGGATTTTGTGAGCAAACAATTCATGGGAACAAGAATCAACTAGCATAGGAAGGCAAAACAAGCATAACTTCAAGATTTTCAACACATGGAGAGGAAACTTGATATTATTGAGATAAGTAAAACCACATGTTCCTCTCCATAATAATTTTCAGTTTTATCATGAATGGATTCAACAATATAACTATCATATAAATCATTCTTTTCATGATCCACAAGCATAGAATTTTTTATTACTCTCCACATAAGCAAATTTATTCTCATGAATTGTAGTGGGAGCAAAGTCAACAAAATAACTATCATGTGATTGAAAATGAAAATCAAGATGACGAGTTTCATGGTTATCATTATTAAATATAGGATACATGTCATCACCATAATCATCATAGATATCAACTTTTTTATCATAGTCAATTGAAACCTCTTCCAAAATAGTGGATTCATCACTAAATAAAGTCATGACCTCCAAATCCACTTTCATAATTATTACAAGAAGATTCAACATCCTTCAAAATAGTGGGATCATTAGAACCTAGAGTTAACACTCTTCCAAACCCACTTTCATCAATATAATCATCATAAATGGGAGGCATGCAATCATCATAATAAATTTTCTCATCGAAACTTGGGGGACTAAAAATATCATCTTCATCAAATATAGCATCCCCAAGCTTACGGATTTGCATATCGTTAGCATCATGGATATTTAAAGTGTTCATACCAACAACATTGCAATCATGCTCATAATTCAAAGAAGTTTTGTCAAACATTTTATAGGATTCTTATTCTATCAATTGAGCACAATTTTCCTTTCCATCATTTTCAAGAAAGACATGATAAAGACGAATAATATGAGGCCACCTCAATTACATTTATTTTGTAGTTTTCTTTTATAAACCAAACTAGTGATAAAACAAGAAACAAAAAGATTCAATTGCAAGATCTAAAGATATACCTTCAAGCACTCATCTCCATGGCAACAGCGCCAGAAAAGAGCTTGATGTCTACTACACAACTTGTTCTTGTAGACTCGTGTTGGGCCTCAAAGCGCAAAGTTTTGTAGGACTGTAGCAAATTTCCCTCAAGTGGATGACCTAAGGTTTATCAATCCGTTGGAGGCATAGGATGAAGATGGACTCTCTCAAACAACCCTGCAACCAAATAACAAAGAGTCTCTTGTGTCCCCAACACACCAAATACAATGGTAAATTGTATAGATGCACTAGTTCGGCGAAGAGATGGTGATACAAGTGTACTAATATTAGTAGATATTGATTTTTGTAATAGGAACAATAAAAAACAACAACATAGCAAGTAACAAAAGTGAGTACAAATGGCATTGCAATGCTTGCAAATGAGGCCTAGGGTCCGTACTTTTGCAACACTACTGGAATCAGATAATTTGTCGTCAACTGGTTCTTTGCCGTCCGCCAGCCAACAACAAAGACCTTCTTTGCCCTCCACTCATGGAAAGCAGATGACAAAGAACTAGCTGACGGCAAACTGTGCCTTCGCCGTCAGCCAGATCTTTGTCGTCGGCTAGCGGATGACAAACAATATTCTATCTAACGACGCTGACGCGCCCGCCACCACCCTAACCCTAACCCTATGTCCCACCTGCCCTCCTCACTCTCTGTCTCCCACGTCCCCTTCTCTCTCTCCCTGACCGCACCCCCCCCCGCCGCCGCCCCCGACCCCACGCCGCCCGCCGCCACCCGCCGCTAAGTTCCCTCGGCCCAACGTCCCTCCGCCGCCCCCCTCGACGCCCCGCCACTCCTACACGCCACCCCGGCCCCGCCTTTGCCGGCACCACCGTCGGTGAACAATTTTTCATCCAATTTTTTCATTGAATTCAACATATATTTAAACCCTAAAAATAAAACTAGGCCGTTGCATCGATCACTGGTCGTCGTCGCTGGGCGCCAGCAGGTCGATCACGACGGCGCCTTCGGCATCACCGCCGTCGTTGCTGCTGTTGTTGGTGACGTCATCCCAGTTGACGAGGCTGTCGCCCTCCATAGCCGCCTCCTCGTCCTCGGCCGGCGCCATCGCGACCCCCTCTGCCGCCATGGCCGCGGGGGCTTTGATGGCAACCGCAACCTTGGTGGCCTCCCTCGTAGCCGCCGCCCGTAGGGCGACGTGCCAGCCCGGAGTGTTGTCCGGTCGCCGTCCTCGCGGAGGACCACCTGTTTCGGTGGCAGCTCCACGGCGGGGGGTCGGCCGATGCGTGTGCCGTCGCAGCCGCCGGGGGTGCTGGCTGGTGGCGGGCGGCTCCACGACGGCGCTCCCACGGGGCCGGGCCGTGCGCTGGTGCCGGGTTGCGAAGGCGGCCGCTCACGCCCGTCAGGTCGGGCGTGACGCCGGCCTCCGCCAACCGGAAGGCGGCGATGACGTCATTCTAGTCTTTGCCCTTCCAGAAGGCGTGCCAGCCGACGATGTTGTGGCGGCCGCCACGTTGTGCCCGGAGCTCCTCCGTCGTCGCGCCGGGGCCTTGCGTCGGGTATCCGTCGGTGTTGATATGCCACTGCCGGGGAAAACGGCAACCCGGCGGCACGAGCAGGCCGTACCGGCACAACGCCGCCATCTCTGGGTTGCCGAGGCTCGACGGCCAGGAGCTCGAGGCATCGTTGTCGTGGATTTGTCACGGCAGATGTCCTAGTGGAAGGACTTAGTCGTGGAGCCATCGCAACGGGTTAGCTTGAAGGGGTTAAAAGTGGACACAAGGACACGATGTTTATACTAGTTCGGCCCCTTCGATGAAGGTAAAAGCCTACGTCTAGTTGGGATGGGATTGATGGGTTTCGAGGGCTAGGGAGCGATAAGCTTCGCCTAAACCTCGAGTTCTTGTTCTCTGTCCCCAAACCGCCGTCGGGTCGTCCCCTTATATACACGGGTGACGCCCGTCGGTCTGCAAAGTCCCGACCTCCGGCTTATAAACGTGCCCGGGTCGGTCTCTCTATTCCTAACTTACAATGCAAGTTTACCTCAGGCCGGTTTACGCCATAAACCTCTAAACCGATTATAGGCCTTGGGCCCTTCTATTTCTCCTTGGGCTTTAACATCTCGGGTCCATTGACGGAGGTAACCCGGGCCCTGCAGGCCGGTTTACCCCAAATAACAATATCCCCAACATTAGGCCCCAGATTGATTTGAACAGGTTCATGTCAATCCTTAATAAAAATTTCTGTCTTCAAATGTCTTCCAGTAACTGTTGAACCGCCGTTTTCTTCGTCTCCTTTTGCTGCGGTAAACCGATATGACGTCAGTGCAAAGTTATCGTCTTCTTTTGCTAATCCGCAATAATCAGGGCGACGGCTGGGCTCCCGAAATCTCCGGCCCCTGGATTCGCGCGCCTGGCACGCGCGCCGCGCCTTATAAATAGGACTTGAAGGCCATCTTCCTTTCCTCCCTTTCGCCCCCTTCTTCGTCTTCCTCGCGACCCAGACCTCGGAGCTCTGCCGCCGCCGTCAGCTACTGCATCAACTCCGGCCGCTGCATCAACCTGATCGGACCAGAGCACCGCGGCGACCTTTCTCATCCGTTTGGATCCCGGTAAGGCCCCTGTTCTTCTTGCTTTTAGATCTGTTCTAGGGTTCGTCATCCTGCCATTGTTCCTTGTTCATCCCCATAGCAGCTTTGATGCTAGGACGACATCGTCAGTTCGATACCCGCTGAGAGCTTTTGCGAACAGATGATGATGCTATGTACTCATCTCTATAAATCTGTACTCATCTCCCTGCTTGTCGAACCTATGCTGTTCTGCTGTGAGCCAAACCTCATATTTTTACTTCTTTTTCGCCCTAGCTGTAGATCCATTGCTTTGAAAGAATCTGTATGGGATCTGTTTCTGCTTTCATATTCACAACTGTTAGATCTGGTCGATTTAACTTCCAGCAGAGCGAGCAAACCAATCCACACATCCATTAGTCCCCTTGATCAACCGCTGGATGATATCATCGTAGATAACCTTACTCTATATAAGAGCATCTTCGGTTTACATTCACATTTGTTCTCAAACCGGAACACCTTTGTCTTGTAGATTTCCTCATGGCAAAACAGGTGTACGAATGCAACTGGGTTCCCTCTCGCATCACTGAGACCCAACTAAACAACTTAGTTCTGACTGGCGCTTTGAGTAGCAAAAATGCCATCCATTGGAGGGTTCCAGGAAACGAATGTCCTCCTACCCCACAAGAGGGAGAAGTGGTGGTGTTTGCGGATCACCTGGCCCGGGGTTTTAATCCACCCGGTTCAAAATTTTATCGGGACGTCCTGGCTAACTTTAAGTTGCGCCCACAAGACGTTGGTCCAAACTCAATCACAAATATCTGCCATTTTCAAGTGCTTTGCGAGGTGTACTTCCAGGAGGAACCTACTGTAGAGCTGTTCCGGGACCTGTTTCATTTGAACCGACGTACTGAATTCACCGATGGCCCTAATATGGAACTGGGTGGTATGACGATTCAAAAGAGGAAAGAGGTGACTTATCCTCACGCCAAGTTGCATAGTCATCCGCAAGAATGGAATTACACTTGGTTCTATTGCAAGGATACTTCCCCTGCTGAAGAAAATCCACTGCCCGGCTTCCGTCCAGAGAGACTTAGCAATACACACCCCTTCCCCCCAAGGCTAACCGCCAAAGAGAGGAGTAAGTATGCCCCTCAGCTGTCCAAGCTCAGAGCCTTCATGGCTAATGGTTTAACGGGGGTAGATCTTGCCCGTTGCTGGATTTCATGGAGCATCCTGCCCCTTAGCATCCGCTCCGGTTTGATGTGCCAATACACGGGCCGGGTTGATGATCCTTTAAGGCACTGCAACATTCAGCTAACGGAAGACGAAGTCACCGAAGCTGTGAAAAAGATGCTGAATGAACCGGAATATGTTTGCGCCCGAACCGGCCTGCTTCCATTTTGTGCCACAAACAAACCACCTGCTGTAAGTACTTCCCCTCTGTTTGTTATAGAATTTATGATCTCCTTATACACACATTGCTAACTCCAGTCCTTTCTGACACAGGGAGATGATCCGTTTTGGAGCAAGAAGTTTCAAGAGCCGACCGAAAAGGTAACCCGACCCAAAACGAGGGCGAAGAAGCCCGCTCAGAAAAAACGGAACACCGCTTCCTCTACCCCGGATTTAGAGGAGGATGATGTGGGTAATCCGGACCTTGGGGTAGACCTCGATTCAGTTGGCTTACTTTTTATACGTCTTATTGATGATGATATTTGTCAGGACGACGCTGAAGCGAGCAATGCTGAAGGCCCAGAGGTAACTATTCTTTCTGACGCCGTTCCTTTGCCTTTGAAAAAACCTCGCCAAGCAAACCGGAAAACTAAATTTTCTCATCCTCTTGCTTACTTGGATCCCAAATTTCTTGTGAAGACCCAGCAACATGAAGCTCGACGCACCACCCGGCATAGCGGCCAGGTAGTTACCTCCGCCGGTTTACCGAACAGCCCGGTTCGGAAACGCCGCTCAGAGGTCTCCGATTTATGCGCTAGCTTTCCTCCTAAAGCAGGTTTAACTCGTCAGCCTCTTAATCCATCTGACTCCGATTATCAGGTCACCTCCCATTCATCTTCTGGTGAATCTTCAGCCACTCAACTGCCACCGCTGAAGACAGTTATTGGGTAAGTTGGACCGATCACAACATATCTCTGTATGGGTCTCTTAATCCATCTTACACCGTTTTTCAATCTTTGGGTTCTTTCCAGGGCTAAACCTAGACCGAGCAAGAAGGCTCGTCTGGATAACCCGGCTGAAGGAACTGCCGCTCCTGAACCGGAGAAAACTCCTGGTGCTGACGCTCTGGGTCGTGAAGATGACACCTGTGCTGAAGAAAGGACTACCAAACCTGCCAGCCGTACTGATCCGCCTGCCAGTCCTGTTCGGGTTGAGGAATCCATCCCCCCTTCTGGAACTGTTGATAAACCGACAGGGCCACTGCAGAGCAGCGACTCTAAGGATGATGATGTTGTGATTACGGCATTGGCCACTCTGAACCGGGGAACACTGCTACTTTAGCCAAGCATACTGCCAAGGACGAAATCTCGGCCATAAAGGGCAAATGGGACCTTGACTCCTCTACGTACGCCGCTTTAAGCGCCCCGGATCTTTATTCTGGGTACCTGAACCGACTGTACACCAGTCGGGATTATGAAGCTGGCATGATCAGGATGATGAAGGAGAAACTTGAGGTAACTCTCTTGTGCTTCATTCCATTGCAACTTAGCTTATCAATATTTCCAAACCGAGATGGTAAACCGGATCAGGCTGCTTTGACAATTAAGGTCCGGGTTAGAAAACCCAAGGCTTCAACATAGGTCGTAACCAGAAAACATCATCAGATAACCATTAGCCCCCAAGTGCCAAGTTTAAATACTTGTATAAACCCTGGGACTTTTGCAATGTAAAACATGTATTAAGATCAAGTATGCATTAGCCCCCAAGTATCGAGCACATAACTTGCTTGTGTGGTTGATACTTCCAAACCGTGCAATATTTTCTGAACACTACTGATGACCTGTTGCAGGGGGATCTGAAGACCAAAGAGAAACAAGTCTCGGACCTTCAGGAAGCCTTAAAAACCCAGCAGGCTGAAACTGCAAAAGCGAAGGAGGAATTGACCAGTGCCTTAACCGTTATGGAACAGCTGAAAGAAAGCCGCAAAAAGGAACAAGCTGATTGGGCTACCGAAAAAGCTCTTTTGACGAAGAGGGCTGAAAATGCCGAAGCTGCTCTCAAACCGGTGGTCGATGAATTATCCAGCGTGAAGCGACAAATACACTCCATGACCTCTGCCGTCTTTGGTAAATTTCCTTCGATGCCCTTCTTTCAATTTGTACCTTGTCCGCTATGTCCTATGTCCGGTTTGTAATCCCTTCTGAAACACTGCAGGCACACGTATTGGACACTTGGGTTCTGATGTGCGGATGAAACTCAAAGCTGCCTATACTCTGATTGAACAGTTGTACACCGGAGCACAAAGAGCTATCACCACTGCATCGCATAACAACCCTGCACCGTCCCTGATTCAAGACACGTTGAAACGGCTATCTATGCTTCCAGCCCGGATTGAAGAGTTGAAAAGATCAGCTGCTCGAACTGGAGCCATCACTACCTTGATCCGGGCCAAAGCGTGGGTACCAGATTTCGATCCTGTCGAAGCGGCCCAAGGATACCCCAGCTTGAAGGAAGACGGTTCAGACTTTGGTGAAGATGATTTGAGGGTGATAAACCGGGCGGTGCGCCCCCTAGCTTGTCAACTGGCTGAGGAAGCAGATCTGTCACATTACCAAGCCCAATACGATAACCAGAATAAACGAGTAGCTGCCCCGGTCCCTGAAGCGGGAAACCTTATTCCTCCAATCCGTAAGCATACCTACGCCCCTGACATTGAACCGTCTTTGCTGATTCATGAAGAAGCTGTCTTTCAAGCGCTAATGGGAATCGACTGGACTACTGCTGATTTCCAGCCAATGGGTAGCCAAGATAGAGCTGAAGCGGCGCAAGATGATCCACAGCCTTCGAACCGAGGCGGCGAACAGGCGTAATCAACGCTCCGGTTCACCTTAATTGGTGACGTTTAATCTGTCAAGAAACAATATATTCAGGCACTACGCTGCCTTGTAATAAGATAGCTTAATACCTCTGCATTTGAATGCGCCTTCGCGCACGGGTACTGATGCCCTTTCCAATGACGTTTTCCAGCTTATGTTTCCTATCTTTACTGAGTACACAAGATCTTTTGACCCTATGAACCGTGCTGCGCCTTTGCCAAACCGGGTAACTTGCCTCCGGGTTAAAAAACGGACCAGGCTGTGTCAGCTGAATCGGTTTTAAAAATACTTGACGTTCCGAAGAACAAAAAACACCACAATAAAGGCAGAAAACAAAAACCAAATACGAGAGGGCAACGCGATGGTAAAACGCATGCAAATAGTGGTTGCTATGAACCGTTCAGAAGGCGTGACCGTCGTCAAGACAAAAGAAACCGAGCCCCCAAGAGGTGTAGCTACGGTTCAAGCCGACTAGGTTCCTAACTGAATCGTGGCAAATATGCCGGTCAAATGGCATTGCATTGGTTCGGATTCGACCAAGCCCCCAAGTGACTCAGTGGCCAAGGGCCGATCAAGTGGCATTGCGTTGGTTCGGACACAACCAAGCCCCCAAATGATTCATTGGCTAAAAAGCCGACCAGAAGGCATTACCATCATCAAGACATGACCGAGCTCCCATAAGGCGTAATCTACGGTTCAAGTCGATTAGGTCCCCAACTGATTCAGTGGCAAATGTGCCAGCCAGAAGGCATTACCGTCGTCAAGACATGACCAAGCCCCCCGGAGGTGTAGCTACGGTTCAGGCCGACTAGGTCCCTAACTGACTTTATAGGGATAGCTATGTTCTCTTTGGTTCGAATACGACCTATGTTTGAACAGGAAGCCCCATGTTTGAATAGCTATGTTCTCTTTGGTTCGAATACGACCTATGTTTGAACAGGAAGCCCCATGTTTGAATAGCTATGTTCTCTTTGGTTCGAATACGACCTATGTTTGAACAGGAAGCCCCATGCTTGAACCGGGGTATTGAACCGGATATTAAGAGCTTCACAGCTTTGCGGGAGACATCTTCCCTTGAACCGGCTTTCAAACCGGAATCTTTAATTTGATCTTCTGTGAAGCAACCTCAAGGGGAAGAACACGCATGATGTGAAGAACAGCAGAGACCCCGCTTTACTCGAGGCTCCGGTTTATTGTATTAATCATAATATATACATGGTCATGATATGTACATAAACAGAGCCCAAGGCTCATGCATAATAAGGTCGAAGATGAGCTATGTTCCACGGCCTGCTGGTCTCCTCCTCTGATGTGCGCGAATCTTTGTGCTCTCGAATATCAATCAGGTAGTATGACCCATTATTCAGATTCTTGCTGACCACAAAAGGTCCCTCCCAAGGCGGGGATAATTTATGCTGATCAGACTGATCCTGGATGAGCCGAAG
Organism: Aegilops umbellulata; assembly: GCA_032464435.1. Classification (NCBI taxonomy): domain Eukaryota; kingdom Viridiplantae; phylum Streptophyta; class Magnoliopsida; order Poales; family Poaceae; genus Aegilops; species Aegilops umbellulata. Next base: position 147,560,261 of record CP136058.1, on the reverse strand, counting down.
CACCAAATCCCCCTCCTGAAAGGTTCTGGTCCTAACCCGACGACTGTGGTAACGGCGAAGATCTTGCTGGTAAATCGCTGAACGGGCAGCTGCTAAGTCACGTTCCTCATCCAACAAGTCAAGAGCGTTCTGCCGTGCCTGCTCGTTGTCCGCTTCAACATACGCTGCCACACGAGGTGAGTCATGTCGTATATCACTTGGGAGAACCGCCTCTGCTCCATAGACCATAAAGAACGGCGTAAACCCCGTGGATCTGTTAGGCGTGGTGTTGATGCTCCATAATACAGACGGTAGCTCCTCCACCCAACAACCCGGCGTCCTTTGCAAAGGGACCAGAAGCCGAGGTTTGATACCTCTCAAGATCTCTTGATTCGCTCGTTCTGCCTGACCATTAGATTGTGGGTGCGCTACCGAAGAAACATCAAGCCGTATATGCTCCCGTGCACAGAACTCTTTCATGGCCCCCTTGGATAGATTGATACCATTATCTGTGATGATGCTGTGTGGAAAGCCAAACCGGAAGATCACCTTCTTTATAAACCGAACCACCGTGGCAGCATCACATTTACTGACAGGTTCTGCCTCCACCCACTTTGTAAATTTGTCAACCGCCACCAGTAGGTGGGTCTTCTTATCTTTGGAACGCTTAAAAGGCCCAACCATATCGAGCCCCCAAGTCGCAAACGGCCAAGTGATTGGAATCATCCTCAATTCTTGAGCCGGTATGTGTGCTCGTCTGGAAAATTTCTGGCAACCATCACATAACCTGACCAGGTCTTCTGCATCAGCATGAGCAGTTAACCAGTAGAAACCATGGCGGAACGCTTTAGCCACCAATGATTTTGAACCGGCGTGGTGGCCGCAATCCCCTTCATGTATTTCACGTAATATCTCACACCCCTCCTCAGGGGATACGCACCGTTGCAGCGCTCCTGACACGCTGCGATGATGTAGCTCTCCTTTGAGAATGGTCATAGACTTGGACCGCCGTACTATCTGTCGAGCCAAGCTTTCGTCTTCTGGCAACTCACCCCGGTTCATATATGCCAGATAAGGGAGCGTCCAATCCGGGGTGACGTGAAGAGCCGCCACTAGTTGAGCCTCCGGATCAGGAACAGCCAACTCCAGCTCACCGGGTAGCTGTACCGATGGGTGATACAATACATCCAAGAAAACATTGGGTGGGACCGGTTTACGCTGAGAGCCCAAGCGGCTTAAAGCGTCTGCTGCCTCATTCTTTCTGCGGTCCACATGGTCCACTTGATAGCCTTTGAAATGCCCGGCTACCATATCTACTTCACGTCGGTATGCAGCCATGAGCGGGTCCTTTGAATCCCAGGTGCCAGATACCTGCTGAGCCACCAGATCCGAATCACCAAAGCACCTAACTCTGCTCAAATTCATCTCTTTAGCCATCCGAAGACCATGCAGCAAAGCTTCATACTCCGCCGCATTATTTGTACAGGGGATTTGTCACCTTGCGGGGGCCTTTGAAGTCTCTGGGCAGGCGTACGTTGCGCAAAGCGGGAACAAGGCACGGTACTCCCAAAGAACTGGAGATCACCCCCGGTTCAACCGTAGCCGCTGGGAAGATAGGTGTAAGCTGACGAGCCTGATGCTGCGCTGCTAATCCGGCCTCCCGCGCACGGGTGCGATCCACATTCTCCTGAGCATTGTCGACGCCTGCCGGGTTGTTGCCGCGGAGCGCTTCACGCCTGGCATTGCTTGAAACAGCCGGCTCCTCCATGCGCCTACTATGGCTCCCGCTGGGGCGAGGGGTGGAGTGAATCCGATCACGGCTTTGTGAATATGCTTCTTGTTGGGCCAACGCGGTCCTAAGGAGCTCCTTGACCCGGCGTGTCTCTACGTCCTGCGGTGAATCGCCTTCGATCGGAATGGCTTCCAGCCGAGCTGCCGCCGCGACGAGGTTATCCATCGGGTTGGAATAATGCCCTGATGGTGTTGGCACGGCCTGTGGTGTACCAGTGTTGTGACGAGGCAGGCTTATTATCCGGTGCTGAACCGGGGCGCCAACTGTCGCCTCCGCACGGTTTACCCCCGGGGTGTTGAAGAGATTTCGGGCGTCGAGGGCTGCAGGCAATCGAGATCGGGATTTCCTCTTCAGGACTTCCTGAGACGCATTCTGGTCCATCATGAGCCTGTAAGCCTGTGCATCCAAAGCGGCGCGCTCTGCCGTCATCCTGATCTCTTCTGCTGCCAGCTCCGCTTTAGCTTGAGTGATCTGCTCTCTCACTTTGGCAATCTCAGCATTGTGAACCTCCTGATCCGCCGGGTTGGCTTCCGTCATGAGCGCTGCCAGTGCGTCAAATAGGTCTGACAAAACTTGGGCTGGTGAACCCGTAGGGCCTCCTGCCCGCGCAGCCGTTGCCGCTGCCGATCCGGAGATCGCTGCTGCTGCAATTGATGATCGTGGCACCGCCTGTGTTCCAGCCATGAAGATCCCAACCCGATAGGGTAGATCAGAGGGGTCCGGAATACTGTTGCCATCGGAGCCGCCCCCAATCCGATCATCTTGCAGCTGGTAAAGAGATTCGGTTTCCCCGGTCGACGTTTCATCGCCGGAGTAGATGGCGGTTTCGTCACCAGATTCGGATCCTTCCTCGTAGCTTCCTCCGTGGATGACTCCCACAAAGGCGTGCTTCCTGGTCGGTTTAGCCAGGGTCGATCTCGTGCACTGAGCTGTCTCGACGAGGTCGGTGCAGACGCCTAACTCGGGGCCTGGTTCTCCGATCTTGCCGATGAAAACATGGATGCCGCCAAAGGGGACCCGGTACCCGTACTCGATCGAGCCGGCGTCGGGGCCCCAGCCTGTGCTGTCGATGTAGAGTTTTCCGCGGCGGCTCTTGGTCATCCGACCCACAGCGTAACCCTCGAGTCCTTCAAAGCGGCCCTCCAAAAACTTGAAACCATCTCGCGATAGCCCCACGGTGGGCGCCAACTGTCGTGGATTTGTCACGGCAGATGTCCTAGTGGAAGGACTTAGTCGTGGAGCCATCGCAACGGGTTAGCTTGAAGGGGTTAAAAGTGGACACAAGGACACAATGTTTATACTAGTTCGGCCCCTTCGATGAAGGTAAAAGCCTACGTCTAGTTGGTATGGGATTGATGGGTTTCGAGGGCTAGGGAGCGATAAGCTTCGCCTAAACCTCGAGTTCTTGTTCTCTGTCCCCAAACCGCCGTCGGGTCGTCCCCTTATATACACGGGTGACGCCCGTCGGTCTGCAAAGTCCCGACCTCTGGCTTATAAACGTGCTCGGGTCGGTCTCTCTATTCCTAACTTACAATGCAAGTTTACCTCAGGCCGGTTTACGCCATAAACCTCTAAACCGATTATAGGCCTTGGGCCCTTCTATTTCTCCTTGGGCTTTAACATCTCGGGTCCATTGACGGAGGTAACCCGGGCCCTGCAGGCCGGTTTACCCCAAATAACAATATCCCCAACAATCGTCATCGCCGCCGTTGCTGCTCCTCCCGTGGTGGTCGGCCATCGCCGGCGCTGCGCTGCTTCTTGTCAGCGGCATGAGTCGGGGTGTGAGGCCGGGTGTGGGGGGACGGCGCCGGGGCGGGGTCTTATAGCCGTCTGGGCGGCGGGAGGCGGGCGGCCAGGCCGGCATCGGCATAACTACTCATTAATGCCGGTGCCTCGAGACGCGACGCGACGACGGGACGAGGCGGGGGGGGGGGGGGGAGGCGAGGCGGTCGTCGACGGGACAGGGCGATGGGGGGTGAAAGAGGCTGCAGTTTCACAGGGCGACGCGTGTCGGTTTGACCGGACGACGCGGTTGGAGGTCACGCCGGGCACGTGGGGTGACGTGTCAAAGCAGGTTTTGCCGTCAGCTGGCGGACAGCAAAGGCCACCGTTAGCCACCTAACATGGCTAACGCATGGTTTTTGCCATCTATGTTCTTTGCCGTCTGCCACCGACGATAAAGTGCCTTTGCCGTCCGCTTTGAGGAAGTGGACAACAAATAACCTGGTTACCATCGCCCTCTTTGCAGGGCAGGTTTGCCATCGGTTGCCATCCGCTTTTGGTGCCTTTGCCAGCTGATTCCTGCAGTGCTAGTGCAATCTCTCAACAATGCTAGTATAACTGAATCATATAACCATCCCTCAACGTGCGATGAAGAATCACTCCAAAGTTCTTATCTAGCGGAGAACATAAGACGAAATTGTTTGTAGGATACGAAACCACCTCAAAGTTATCCTTTCCAATTGATCTATCCAAGAGTTCGTACTAAAATAACACCAAGTTATCCTTTCCAATCAATCTATCTAAGAGTTCGTAGTAAAATAACACCATATGATACACATCAACCAACTCTAATGTCACCTAGGTACTCCAATATCACCGCGAGTATCCATGAGTTGATTATACAATATGCATAAAAAAAATTCCAGATTCATAATACTCAATCGAACATAAAGAACCTCAAAGAGTGCCCCAAGATTTCCACCGGAGAAACAAAGACAAGAACGTGCATCAACCCCCATGCATAGATTACCCCAATGTCACCACGAGAATGCGTGAGTTGAGTGCCAAAACATATATCAAGTGAATCAATATGATACCCCATTATCACCATGAGTATTCATAGCAAAACATACATCAAGTGCTCTCAAATCCATAAAAGTATTCAATCCGATAAGAACGAGATCTTAAAGGGAAAACTCAATTCATCACAACAAGATAGGGAGGGGAAAAACCATCTGATCCAACTATATTAACAAAGCTCGTGATACATCAAGATCATGCCAAATCAAGAACACGAGAGAGAGAGAGAGAGAGAGAGAGAGAAAGTGAGAGATTAAACACATAGCTACTAGTAAAAACCCTCAGCCCCGAGGGTGCACTACTCCCTCCTCATCATGGTGGCTGCCGGGATGATGAAGACGGCCACCGATGACGATTTCCCCCTCCGGCAGGGTGCCGGAACAGGGTCTAGATTGGTTTTTTGTGGCTATAGAGGCTTGCGGTGGCGGAACTTGTGATCTAGGGTTATTTCTGGAGGTTTCTGGATATATCGGATTTTTGGGCATCGGTTTCACACGAAGATGGGCCATGAGGGGCCCACAAGACACCAGGGCGTGCCAGAGGGGGTTGGCGCGCCCTAGTAGGTTGTGGCCTCCTCGTGACTCTTCTGGCCATCCCACGAAACTTCTAGTGCCTCTTTTGTTCCAAAAAAAATCGTCAAAAAGTTTCGTTGCATTTGGAGAACTTTTATTTCTGCACAAAAAATAACACCATGGCAGTTCTGCTGAAAACAAAGTCATCCGGGTTAGTTCCATGCAAATCATACCAAAAAAATATACCTTTTTTGTAAACAAGGCATGAATAGTTCATAAGTTATATACGTTGGACACGAATTAAGAGGCCACAAGAGTATATTGGGCCAAACGGGGCAACGAGGGAGAGCACACCATCCCACATGGGGCTGGCGCGCCCCACCTCATGGCAGCCGGCCTTAGGCTGAAGGAAATGTGCACTAGAGGCAATAATAAAGTTGTTATTTACATTTCCTTATATCATGATAAATGTTTATTATTCATGCTAGAATTGTATTAACCAGAAACTTAGTACATGTGTGAATACATAGACAAACAGAGTGTCCCTAGTATGCCTCTAATTGACTAGCTTGTTTATCAAAGATGGTTATGTTTCCTAGCCATAGACATGTGTTGTCATTTTATCAACGGGATCACATCATTAGAGAATGATGTGATGGACAAGACCCATCTGTTAGCTTAGCACTATGATCATTTATTTTGTTGCTATTGCTTTCATCATGACTTACACACGTTGCTCTGACTATGAGATTATGCAACTCCCGAATACCGAAGGAACACTTAGTGTGCTATCAAACGTCACAACGTAACTGGGTGATTATAAAGATGCTCTACAGGTGTCTCCGATGGTGTTTGTTGAGTTGGCATAGATCGATATTAGGATTTGTCACTCTGATTGTTGGAGAGGTATCTCTGGGCCCTCTCAGTAATGCACATCACTATAAGCCTTGCAAGCAATGTGACTTATGAGTTAGTTGCGGGACGATGCATTACGGAACGAGTAAAGAGACTTGCCAATAACGAGATTGAACTAGGTATGGTGGTACTGACGATCGAGTCTCGGGCAAGTAACATACCGATGACAAAGGGAACAACGTATGTTGTTATGTGGTTTGACCGATAAAGATCTTCGTAGAATATGTAGGAACCAATATGAGCATCCAGGTTCCGCTATTGGTTATTGACCACAGATGTGTCTCGGTCATGTCTACATAGTTCTCGAACCCGTAGGGTCCGCACGCTTAACGTTCGATGACGATTGGTATTATGAGTTTAGGTAATTTGATGTACCGAAGGTTGTTCAAAGTCCCGGATGAGATCACGGACATGACGAGGAGTGTCGAAATGGTCGAGACATAAAGATTGATATATTGGACCATGTTGTTCGGACACCGGAAGTGTTCCGGAGAGTTTCGGCCGGAAGGGGTTACCGGAACCCCCGGGAGAACTAATGGGCCTCTATGGGCCTTAGTGGGAAGAGATAAAGGGCCGGGAGGGGCTGGCTGCGCGCCACCCTGGGTCCTAATTGGACTAGGGGAAGGGGCGGCACCCCCCCTTTCCTTCCCTTCCCCCTCTTCCTTCCTTCCCCCTCTCTTCCTCTTGGTAGATTCCTACTAGGACTTGGAGTCCTAGTAGGATTCCCCTCTTGGGGCGCGCCCTAGGGGCCGGCCGGACCTCCCCTCCTCCCTCCTTTATATACGGGGGATGGGGCACCCCATAGAGACACAAGTTGATCTTTAGCCGTGTGCGGTGCCCCTCTCCACAGTTTTACACCTCGGTCATATCATCGTAGTGCTTAGGCAAAGCCCTGCGGAGGTAACTTCATCATCACCGTCACCACGCCGTCGTGCTGATGGAACTCTCCCTCAGCTGGATCTAGAGATCGAGGGACGTCACCAAGCTGAACGTGTGCAGATCGCAGAGGTGCAACGCGTTCGGTACTTGGATCGACTGAATCGCGAAGACGTTCGACTACATCAACCGCGTTACTAAACGCTTCCGCTTTCGGTCTACGAGGGTACGTGGACACACTCTCCCTGCTCGTTGCTATGCTTCTCCTAGATAGATCTTGCGTGATTGTAGGATTTTTTTTTAAATACTACGTTCCCCAACAGTGGCATCCAAGCCAGGTCTATGCGTAGATGTTATATGCACGAGTAGAACACAAAGAGTTGTGGGCGATAATAGTCATACTGCTTACCAACATGTCATACTTTGATTTGGCGGTATTGTTGTATGAAGCGGCCTAGACCGACATTACATGACCGCGTTCATGAGACTGGTTCTACCGACGTGCTTCGCACACAGGTGGCTTGTGGGTGTCTGTTTCTCCAACTTTAGTTGAATCGAGTGTGAATACGCCCGATCCTTGTTGAAGGTTAAAACATCACACTTGACGAAAAATCGTTGTCATTTTGATGCGTAGGTAAGAACGGTTCTTGCTAAGCCCATAGCAGCCACGTAAAACTTGCAACAATAAAGTAGAGGACGTCTAACTTGGTTTTGCAGGGCTTGCTGTGATGTGATATGGTTAAAAGATGATATATAAATTGTTGTTTAGATGATCATGTTTTGTAACAGTTATCGGCAACTGGTAGGAGCCATATGGTTGTCGCTTTATTGTATGAAATGCAATCACCATGTAATTGCTTTACTTTATCACTAAGCGGTAGCGATAGTCGTAGAAGTAATAGTTGGCGAGACGACAATGATGCTTCGATGGAGATCAAGGTGTCAAGCCGGTGACGATGGTGATCATGACGGTGCTTTGGAGATGGAGATCGAATGCACAAGATGATGATGACCATATCATATCACTTATATTGATTACATGTGATGTTTATCCTTTATGCATCTTATTTTGCTTAGTACGGCGGTAGCATTATAAGATGACCTCTCACTAAATTTCAAGGTACAAGTGTTCTCCCTGAGTATGCACCGTTGCGACAGTTCGTCGTGCCGAGACACCACGTGATGATCGGGCGTGATAAGCTCTACGTTCACATACAATGAGTGCAAGCCAGCTTTGCACACGCAGAATACTCGGGTTAAACTTGACGAGCCTAGCATATGCAAATATGGCCTCAGAACACTGAGACTGAAAGGTCGAGCGTGAATCATATAGTAGATATGATCAACATAGTGATGTTCACCATTGAAAACTACTCCATCTCACGTGATGATCGAACATGGTTTAGTTGATATGGATCACATGATCACTTAGATGATTAGAGGGATGTCTATCTAAGTGGGAGTTCTTAAGTAATATGATTAAATGAAGTTTAATTTATCATGAACTTAGTACCTGATAGTATTTTGCATGTCTATGTTTGTTGTAGATAAATGGCCTGTGCTACCGTTCCGTTGAATTTTAATGCGTTCCTAGAGAAAGCTAAGTTGAAAGATGATGGTAGCAACTACACGGACTGGGTCCGTAACTTGAGGATTATCCTCATTACTGCACAGAAGAATTACGTCCTGGAAGCACCACTAGGTGCAAGACCCGCTGCAGGAGCAACGCCGGACGTTATGAACGCATGGCAGAGCAAAGCTGATGACTACTCGATAGTTCGGTGTGCCATGCTTTACGGCTTAGAACAGGGAGTTCAATGACGTTTTGAACGTCATGGAGCATATGAGATGTTCCAGGATTTGAAGTTAATATTTCAAGCAAATGCCCGGATTGGGAGATATGAAGTCTCCAATAAGTTCTACAGCTGCAAAATGGAGGAGAATAGTTCTGTCAGCGAACATATACTCAAAATGTCTAGGTATCATAACCACTTGATTCAACTGGGAGTTAATCTTCTGGTTGATAGTGTCATTGACAGAGTTCTTCAATCACTGCCACCAAGCTACAAAAGCTTCGTGATGAACTATAATATGCAAAGGATGGATAAGACAATTCCCGAGCTCTTCGCAATGCTAAAGGCTGTGGAGGTAGAAATCAAGAAGGAGCATCAAGTGCTGATGGTCAACAAGACCACTAGTTTCAAGAAAAAGGGCAAAGGGAAGAAGGGGAACTTCAAGAAGAATGGCAAGCAAGTTGTTGCTCATGTGAAGAAGCCCAAGTCTGGACCTAAGCTTAAGACTGAGTGCTTCTACTGCAAAGGGACTGGTCACTGGAAGCGGAACTGCCCCAAGTATTTGGTGGATAAGGATGGCAAAGTGAAAGGTATATTTGATATACATGTTATTGATGTGTACCTTACTAATGCTCGTAGTAGCGGCTGGGTATTTGATACTGGTTCTGTTGCTCATATTTGCAACTCGAAACAGGGGCTACGAATTAACCGAAGATTGGCTAAGGACGAGGTGACGATGCACGTGGGAAATGGTTCCAAAGTCGATGTGATCGCCGTCGGCATGCTACCTCTACATCTATCTTAGGGATTAGTTTTAGACCTGAATAATTGTTATTTCGTCCCAGCGTTAAGCATGAACATTATATCTGGATCTTGTTTGATGCGAGACATTTATTCATTTAAATCAGAGAATAATGGTTGTTCTATTTATACGAGTAACATCTTTTATGGTCATGCACCCTTGATGAGTGGTCTATTTTTATTGAATCTCGATAGTAGTGATACATATATTCATAGTGTTGAAGCCAAAAGATATAAGTTTAATAATGATAGTGCAACTTATTTGTGGCACTGCCGTTTAGGTCATATTGGTGTAAAGCGCATGAAGAAACTCCATGCTGATGGGCATTTGGAATCACTTGATTATGAATCGCTTGATGCTTGCAAACCATGCCTCATGGGAAAGATGACTAAGACTCCGTTCTCTAGAACAATGGAGCGAGCAACAGACTTGTTGGAAATAATACATACTGATGTATGCAGTCCGATGAGTGTTGAGGCTCGCGGCGGGTATCGTTATTTTCTGACCTTCACAGATGATTTGAGCAGATATGGGTATATCTACTTGATGAAACATAAGTCTGAAACATTTGAAAAGTTCAAAGAATTTCAGAGTGAAGTGGAAAATCATCGTAACAAGAAAATAAAGTTTCTACGATCTGATCGTGGAGGTAAATATTTGAGTTACGACTTTGGTCTTCATTTGAAACAATGCGGAATAGTTTCGCAACTCACGCCACCCGGAACACCACAGCATAGTGGTGTGTCCAAACGTCATAACCGCACTTTATTAGATATGGTGCGATCTATGATGTCTCTTACTGATTTACCGCTATCGTTTTGGGGTTATGCTTTAGAGACGACTGCATTCACGTTAAATAGGGCACCATCTAAATCCGTTGAGACGACACCATATGACCTGTGGTTTGGCAAGAAACCCATGTTGTCGTTTCTTAAAGTTTGGGGCTGCGATGCTTATGTGAAAAAGCTTCAACCTGATAAGCATGAACCCAAATCGGAGAAATGTGTCTTCATAGGATACCCAAAGGAGATTGTTGGGTACACCTTCTTTCACAGATCCAAAGGCAAATATTGGTTGCTAAGAATGGATCCTTTCTAGAGAAGGAGTTTCTCTCGAAAGAAGTGAGTGGGAGGAAAGTAGAACTTGATGAGGTAATTGTACCTACTCCCTCATGGGAAAGTAGTTCATCACAGAAATCAGTTCCAGTGATTCCTACACCAATTAGTGAGGACGCTAATGATGATGATCATAAAGCTTCTGATCAAGTTACTATCGAAACTCGTGGGTCAACCAGAGTAAGATCCGCACCAGAGTGGTACGGTAATCTGGTTCTGGACGTCATGTTACTTGACCATGACGAACCTACGAACTATGAGGAAGCGATGATGAGCCCAGATTCCGCGAATTGGCTTGAGGCCATGAAATTTGAGATGGGATCCATGTATGAGAACAAAGTGTGGACTTTGGTTGACTTGCCCAATGATCGCCAAGCTATAGAAAATAAATGGATCTTCAAGAATAAGACCGACACTGACGGTAATGTTACTATCTACAAAGCTCGACTTGTTGCAAAAGGTTTTCGACAAGTTCGAGGGGTTGACTACGATGAGACTTTCTCACCCGTAGCGATGCTTAAGTCTGTCCGAATCATGTTAGCAGTTGCCGCATTTTATGATTATGAAATTTGGCAAATGGACGTCAAAACTGCATTCTTGAATGGATTTCTGGAGGAAGAGTTGTATATGATGCAACCAGAAGGTTTTGTCGATCCAAAGGGTGCTAACAAAGTGTGCAAGCTCCAGCGATCCATTTATGGATTGGTGCAAGCCTCTCAAAGTTGGAATAAACGTTTTGATAGTGTGATCAAAACATATGGTTTTATACAGACTTTTGGAGAAGCCTGTATTTACAGGAAAGTGAGTGCGAGATTTGTAGCATTTCTAATATTATATCTGGATGACATATTCCTGATTAGAAATGATATAGAATTTCTAGGTAGCATAAAAGGGTACTTGAATAAGAGTTTTTCTATGAAATACCTCGGTGAAGCTGCTTACATATTGGGCATCAAGATCTATAGAGATAGATCAAGATGCTTAATTGGACTTTCACAAAGCACATACCTTGATAAGATTTTGAAGAAGTTCAAAATGGATCAGTCAAAGAAAGGGTTCTTGCCTGTGTTACAAGGTGTGAAGTTGAGTGAGACTCAATGCCTGACCACTACAGAAGATAGAGAGAAAATGAAAGTCATTCCCTATGCCTCAGCCATAGGTTCTATCATGTATGCAATGCTGTGTGCCAGACCTGATGTGTGCCTTGCTATAAGTATAGTAGGGAGGTACCAAAGTAATCCAGGAGTGGATCATTGGATAGCGGTCAAGAACATCCTGAAATACCTGAAAGGGACTAAGGATATGTTTCTCATTTATGGACGTGACAAAGAGCTCGTCGTAAATGGTTACGCCGATGCAAGCTTTGACACTGATCCGGATGATTCTAAGTCACAAACTAGATACGTATTTATATTGAATGGTGGAGCTGTCAGTTGGTGCAGTTCCAAACAAAGCGTCATGGCGGGATCTACGTGTGAAGCGGAGTACATAGCTGCTTCGGAAGCATCGAATGAAGGAGTCTGGATGAAAGAGTTCATATTCGATCTAGTTGTCATCCCTAGTGCATCGGGTCCAATGAAAATCTTTTGTGACAATATTGGTGCAATTGCCTTGGCAAAGGAATCCAGCTTTCACAAGAAGACCAAGCACATCAAGAGACGCTTCAATTCCATCCGTCATCAAGTGTCGGAAGGGGACATAGAGATTTGCAAGATACATACGGATCTGAATGTTGCAGATCCGTTGACTAAGCCTCTCTCACGAGCAAAACATGATCAACACCAAGACTCCATGGGTGTTAGAATCATTACTATGTAATCTAGATTATTGACTCTAGTGCAAGTGGGAGACTGAAGGAAATGTGCCCTAGAGGAAATAATAAAGTTGTTATTTACATTTCCTTATATCATGATAAATGTTTATTATTCATGCTAGACTTGTATTAACCGGCAACTTAGTACATGTGTGAATACATAGACAAACAGAGTGTCCCTAGTATGCCTCTACTTGGCTAGTTGTTTATCAAAGATGGTTATGTTTCCTAGCCATAGACATGTGTTGTCATTTGATGAACACGATCACATCATTAGAGAATGATGTGATGGAGAAGACCCATCCGTTAGCTTAGCACTATGATCATTTAGTTTGTTGCTATTGCTTTCATCATGACCTATACATGTTCCTCTGACTATGAGATTATGCAACTCCCAAATACCGGAGGAACACTTAGTGTGCTATCAAACATCACAACGTAACTGGGTGATTATAAAGATGCTCTACAGGTGTCTCCGATGTTGTTTGTTGAGTTGGCATAGATCGAGATTAGGATTGTCACTCCGATTGTCGAAGAGGTATCTCTGGGCCCTCTCGGTAATGCACATCACTATAAGCCCTGCAAGCAATGTGACTAATGAGTTAGTTGCAGGATGACGCATTACAAAACGAGTAAAGAGACTTCCCGATAACGAGATTGAACTAGGTATGGTGATACCGATGATCGAATCTCGGGCAAGTAACATACCGATGACAAAGGGAACAACATATGTTGTTATGCGGTTTGACCGATAAAGATCTTCGTAGAATATGTAGGAACCAATATGAGCATCATGGTTCCGCTATTAGTTATTGACCGGAGATGTGTCTCGGTCATGTCTACATAGTTCTCGAACCCGCAGGGTCCGCACGCTTAATGTTCGATGACGATTGGTATTATGAGTTTATGTGATTTGATGTACCGAAGGTTGTTCGGAGTCCCGGATGAGATCATGAACATGACGAGGAGTCTCGAAATGGTCGAGACATAAAGATTGATATATTGGACCATGTTGTTCGGACACCAGAAGTGTTCTGGAGAGTTTCGGATAAAACCGGAGTGTCAGAAGGGGTTACCGGAACCCTCGGGAGAACTAATGGGACTCTATGGGCCTTAGTGGGAAGAGAGAAAGGGCCAGGAGGGGCTGCCCCCCCTTGGGTCCGAATTGGACAAGGGGAAGGGGGCTGCGCCCCCCTTTCCTTCCCTTCCCCCTCTTCCTTCCTTCCCCCCTCTCCCTCTTGGTGGATTCCTACTAGTACTTGGAGTCCTAGTAGGATTCCCCTCTTGGGGCGCGCCCTAGGGGCCGGCCAGCCCTCCCCTCCTCCCTCCTTTATATACGGGGGATGGGGGCACCCCATAGAGACAAAAGTTGATATTTAGCCATGTGCGGTGCCCCCCTCCACAGTTTTACACCTCGGTCATATCGTCGTAGTGCTTAGGCAAAGCTCTGCGCCGGTAACTTCATCATTACCGTCACCATGCCGTCGTGCTGACGGAACTCTCCCTCAGCCTCAGCTGGATCTAGATATCAAGGGACCTCACCGATCTAGATGTGTGCAGATCACGGAGGTGTCGTGTGTTCGGTACTTGGATCGGTTGAATCGCGAAGACGTTCGACTACATCAACCGCGTTACTAAACGCTTCCACTTTCGCTCTACAAGGGTACGTGGACACACTCTCCCCGCTCGTTGCTATGCTTCTCCTAGATAGATCTTGCGTGATTGTAGGATTTTTTTGAAATACTACGTTCCCCAACGTAGGGAAGGAAGGGAGAGGGCTAGCCCCCTCTTTCCTTCTCTCTAGCTTGGAAAGGAAAGGGGGGCACCTCCGCTCCTGCCTTCCCCCCACGCACCTAAGAAGGAAGGAGGGGAGGGCGTCTAGGGCAGGCTCCTAGGGCAGCCGCCGGCCCCCTTTGGGGGCACCCTAGGCGGCCTCCCCTCCCCCTCCACCTATATATAGATGTGAGGATGGGAGGGGGCAAGACACACCATGATTCCAAGCCGTGTGCGGCGCCCCCTCTCCCTCTAGTTCCTCCTCCGTCCAAATCCATTGTGCTTAGCGAAGCCCCGCAGAGAAATTTTACCACCACCGTCACAACGCCATCGTGCTGCCGAACTCATCTACTACTTCGCCCCTCTTGCTGGATTGAGAAGGCGATGACATCATTGTCAGTGTCAAAACCGACGGATCTCTGGTAGGGGGTCCCGAACTGTGCGTCTAAGGTTGATGAATTTGAGTATTACAAGAGTTGATCTACCTCAAGATCGTAATGGCTAAAACCCTGAAAGTCTAGCCTGTATGACTATGATTCTAATTGTCTCTATGGACTAAGCCCTCCGGTTTATATAGACACCGGAGGGGACTAGGCTTACACAAAGTCGGTTACAGAGAAAGGAATCTTCATATCAGGGCGCCAAGCTTGCCTTCCACGCCAAGGAAAGTCCCATCCGGACACGGGAGAGAGTCTTCGGTCTTGTATCTTCACAGCCCATCAGTCCGGCCCACGTACCATAGTCCGGACGCCCGAGGACCTCTTAATCTAGTACTCCCTCAGTAGCCCCTGAACCAGGCTTCAATGACGAGGTGTCCTGCGTGCTGATTGTCTTCGGCATTGCAAGGCGGGTTCCTTCTCTGAATACTCCAAAATAGTCTTCGAATACAAGAATCGTGTTCGGCTCTGCAAAACAAAATACCACACACCACCGCAGAGAGTATAATATTTCACGAGTCCAATCCGCTGACAACTTTTTGTAGCATGACATTACGTCCCTGCCTGGTTATTATTCTGAACCGTTTTTTGGCCTGTCGCTCCACGTTTCGAGACGCGGTTTTATTGGCACGTCTTGTCAAAGCAGAGACCATGCCCCCTTATTGCGGGATTCTCATCAATACAGGCATGGGTAACCCAACCGCTCGGTCGGCATGATTCCTTAGGAGTAGGCAGGTTTTAAGGCTTAGGAGGAGGCGTTTGATATTCATCGCTTTTATAAAGGGGCTAAGACCCGCCCTTCTCCTCTACGCCAACCCTTTCCTCAACCTCTCCAACCTTGAGTTCCATCACCCAAGGTTCAATTTAATTGCTTCGAGCTTCCCAGTCATGTCTGGACCCAGCCCTCAAGGCCGGTGGGTGGCTTCCTCTGTCATAGAGGAGGATATTGCGAAGCTCCAGTCGGCAAGATACCTGACCGCGGAAATCCCCCACAGGCTTCCCGCTCAAGGGCAGGTTATTCCTACTCCCAGATCCGGCGAAAGGGTCGTATTTATCTCCCACTTCCTCCGGGGGCTAGGGTTCGCTCTTCACTCCTTCGTTCGAGGGCTCATGTTCTATTACGGGCTAGATTTTCACGATCTTGCTCCGGACTCCTTTCTACACGTCTCGTCATTCATCATCATGTGCGAGGCCCTCCTCCGTATTCCCCCACACTTAGGCTTGTGGCTCAAGACCTTTGGTGTGAAGCCGAAGGTAGTCGACGGGAAACAAGCAGAGTGCGGTGGTGCTACAGTGAGCAAACTCACCAATACTCCTTGGCCAAAAGGCTCCTTCACAGAAACTTCCAACCTATGGCAGCGGGAGTGGTTTTACATCACTGAACCCCGTGGCACCAAGTGGGCAGCTACACCTGCGTTCTGATCTGGCCCTCCGTTATAGATTGCATCACGGATTAATAAGGGGCTGGACTGGGGATCAATTGACAAAGTGCAGACGCTGCAAAGCCGCATCCGGAGCCTCATTGAAAAGGACACCGACCTTATCAATGTATTCCAAGTAATGCTAGTCCGCCGGGTCCTACCGTGCCATCAACGGCCTCTCCACATGTGGGAGTTCAATCCGTAAGGACCACGAACCCTTCAGCACTTCTTCAGCGCGATGCACAGAGGAATGTGGAAATTATTCTTCGGGACATGAAAACAGTGGCCGGATACTACAGAGGACATCGGCCTTGACTGCAACCATCCGGATACCTCGATAAGCATTCGACTCCCGAACACAGCTTAGTTAAATATCCCATAATAAGATACTGAGAAAACCATCTTCTTCCAGGGCTGGATAAAGAAGGCGGAGCGAATTAGGTGTTCGTCCCCTCTTCCCGAAGACTCAACTAGTCCTGTGCTAACAAGGATGCTGGTCCCGGCACCATACCTGGTGCCAGTGAAAGAGGGCAATGAGGAGAGCAAGAAGGCCAAAGGTGGCCTCCATTCTGAAGGCACACCAGACACTATGTCCGGGGAAGTTAGGGCTCCCTCTTTCGAAGACAAAAGAGAAGGAGAAGCTGACATCCTTCCTCCCCATGGTAAGAAAAGGAGCGCCTCCGAAGATTTGGAGGTAAAGGCTCCCAAGCGAGGGAAGATGTCCCTTTCAGGTGGTTCAGGTTCGGAAGACGGCGCTGTCACGCAGTTGCTCCACAAGGACAAGCCTTTAGCCGAGTCGTAAGTGAACAAGGGTGTCCTAAGCATATCCCGTTCCTTTCAGGCTACAAGGGTAAATTTTAATATATATTTGCAGTCCGGCGCGCAATCTTCCTCAACAGTCCTCCTCCTCGGGGGATCTGCTTCCGGAGATGATGGAAAGCGAGACGCCTCCACAGGACCCCTCACCCAATAGGGCGGACGGCTTCGAGGTGTCACCCCAGAGGATCCTTCCCGATCAACAAGTGGTGCAGGGGACAATGAAGACAACGCCCGAAGGTGAAACTTCGGTCGCCCAAGGTCCGGGGTGTGCGGCCCCAATGGGGATCAACCATAAAGGCCTCGGACTATCGAGTTTACAGCCAGGGACGACCCTAGAGTCGAGTAAACATATCCCTTCTAAGGGAGTCCGCACTTCCGCAGACGCTCCCAGGAATCCGGAGGTGTCGGATACAATGATGGGCATGTTGCAACATGCGTCTGTCTCAGAGGAACATCGTACCTTAATGAGTATGGTGGCTGAAAGGATTCTGTCCCTGAAAAGTGGATTGAATGAAGCCTTCATGGGCCTGCTAAGAGGCTTCGATGTACGTACTGTAATATTTTTATTTGTGCTCTGTATGCAAAATGCACCTGTGTATAGATAGTAGCCCCTGAGACTCTGGTTGGCGCCCAAAGGGAGGCGATCAGAGGATAAAAAAAGATATGCTCAGGAAATAATCCAATTAATTGGAACACATGCTGCTACATACATGGCGACTGCCCAAGCTACAGAGGTTGTATATCTGAAGCAAAAACTTGATGCTGCGGATGATGACATCACGCTTATTAACAGGCGGCTTGACGAGGCGCAAGGTATGTTTTTGGGGCAGTCAGTATATGTAAGTATGATAAGATGAGCATGGCACTGCAAATTGTGTACTGAGCTATGCGTAACTGCAGATAGTGCGGCCGCGGTTGAGACCCTTCGGGCTGAGCTTGCCCGGGCCAGGGAGCAAGCCAGGATGAGTGATGCGGCTGCCACGAAGGCAGCTGCTGAGCTAAAGGCCGAACAGGTTGCTCGGCGCCAGTGCGAGGAGAGAATATCCATTATGGCGCGCGAGCTGAAGAATGCCACTATCAGATGCGAATCCCTCGAAAATGATAGCAAAGCGAAAACGACCGATCTCGACAAGGCCTTACGAGAGGCGAGAGAAGCCCGGTCCGAGTCTAGAGTGGCTCGGGAGGAGATACGGCAAGCTGGGGAGATCGCGGCCGGTAAGCCCTTCTTACTACAATCTAAATTCGGAGATCCAAAGTATGCCCCACTTAATCGAATGTGGAATTCTCCAGACACATTTTTGGACTTGCCGAAGAGTGCCTCTGATGCGACGTAGTTTTTGCAAGCCCAAGAAGGACATGCAACGAAAAAGTTGTTCTGGTCGCAATTGAGCATGCCAAAGCGTCCGCTGTTGCTGAATGAACGGATGGCCCAGTGGGCCGAGCTCCACAAGATATCCAGATCTGTCATGAAGGACATCATGGTCCGGCTGTTGCCGGCCGAACCAATTCCGAATAGTTATTTTGGTTTGGTGCAGCGACTTGTTGATGCGGTGCCGCGTATCAATGCCGTGAAGCGGTCAACATGCATTGAAGGTGCACGAATGGCCTTTGCCCGCATCAAGATGTACTGGGCAAAAATGAAGGCCACCGATATTGCAGCGAAGAGTCCACCCAAGGGCAAGTACTATCATGCGCCAGAGCATTGTTTTGAAGATGTCCTAGAGGGTGCCCGCTTGATAGAGGGTCAGTGTGTTGGGGAACGTAGTAATTTTAAAAAAATTCCTACGCACACACAGGATCATGGTGATGCATAGCAATGAGAGGGGAGAGTGTTGTCCACGTACCCTCGTAGACCGAAAGAGGAAGTGTTAGCACGATGCGGTTTATGTAGTCGTACGTCTTCGCGATCCGACCGTTCCAAGTACCGAACGTACGGCACCTCCGAGTCCAGCACACGTTCAGCTCGATGACGTCCCGCGAACTCCGATCCAGCAAAGCTTCACGGGAGAGTTCCGTCAGCACGACGGCGTGATGACGGTGATGATGTTGCTACCGACGCAGGGCTTCGCCTAAGCACCGCTACAATATGACCGAGGTGGAATATGGTGGAGGGGGGCACCGCACACGGCTGGAATCGATCAACAGATCAACTTGTGTGTCTAGAGGTGCCCCCTGCCCTCGTATATAAAGGAGCAAGGTGGGAGGCGGCCGGCCAGGAGGAGGGCGCGCCAAGAGGGAAGTCCTACTCCCACCGGGAGTAGGACTCCTCCTTTTCCTTGTTGGAGTAGGAGAGGGAAGGAAGGGAGAGAGGAGAAGGAAAGGGGGGGGGCGCCGCCCCCCTCCTTGTCCAATTCGGACTAGAGGGGGAGGGGGCGTGCTGCTGCCCTGGACGCCCCTCCTCTTCTCCCACTAAGGCCCATAAGGCCCAATTAACTCCCCGGGGGGTTCCGGTAACCCCTCGGTACTCCGGTTTTCTCCGAAACCACTCAGAACACTTCCGGTGTCCGAATATAGTCGTCCAATATGTTGATCTTTACGTCTCGACCATTTCAAGACACATCGTCATGTCCGTGATCATATCCGGGACTCTGAACTACCTTCGATACATCAAAACACAAAAACTCATAATACCGATCGTCACCAAACTTTAAGTGTGTGGACCCTACGGCTTCGAGAACTATGTAGACATGACCAAGACACGTCTCCGGTCAATAACCTATAGTGGAACCTGGATGCTCATATTGGCTCCTACATATTCTACGAAGATCCTAATCGGTCAAACCGCATAACAACATACGTTGTTCCCTTTGTCATCGGTATGGTACTTGTCCGAGATTTGATCGTCGGTTTCTCAATACCTAGTTCAATCTTGTTACTGGCAAGTCTCTTTACTCGTTCCGTAATGCATCATCCCGCAACTAACTCATTAGTCACATTGCTTTCAAGGCTTATAGTGATGTGCATTACCGAGAGGGCCCAGAGATACCTCTCCGATAATCGGAGTGACAAATCCTAATTTCGATATACGCCAACTCAACAAGTACCTTCGGAGATACCTGTAGAGCACCTTTATAATCACCTAGTTACGTTGTGACGTTTGGTAGCACACAAAGTGTTCCTTTGATAAATGGGAGTTGCATAATATCATAGTCATAGGAACATGTATAAGTCATGAAGAAAGCAATAGCAACATACTAAACGATCAAGTGCTAAGCTAATGGAATGGGTCAAGTCAATCAGATCATTCTCCTAATGATGTGATCCCGTTAATCAAATGACAACTCATGTCCATGGTTAGGAAACTCAACCATCTTCGATTAATGAGCTAGTCAAGTAGAGGCATACTAGTGACACTATGTTTGTCTATGTATTCACACATGTATTTTGTTTCCGGTTAATACAATTCTAGCATGAATAATAAACATTTATCATGATATGAGGAAATAAATAATAACTTGATTATTTCCTCTAGGGCATATTTCCTTCAGTCTCCCACTTGCACTAGAGTCAATAATCTAGATTACATAGTAATGATTCTAACACCCATGGAGTTTTGGTGCTAATCATGTTTTGCTCGTGGAAGAGGCTTAGTCAACGGGTATGCAACATTCAGATCTGTATGTATCTTGTAAATCTCTATGTCGCCCACTTGGACTTGGTCCCGGATGGAATTGAAGCATCTCTTGATGTGCTTGGTCCTCTTGTGAAATCTGGATTCCTTTGCCAAGGCAATTGCAGCAGTATTCTTACAAAAGATTTTCATTGGACCTGATGCACTAGGCATGACACCTAGATCGGATATGAACTCCTTCATCCAGACTCCTTCATTTGCTGCTTCCGAAGCAGCTATGTACTCCGCTTCACACATAGATCCCGCCATGACGCTTTGTTTAGAACTACACCAACTGACAGCTCCACCGTTCAATGTAAACATGTATCCGGTTGCGATTTAGAATCGTCCGGATGAGTGTCAAAGCTTGCATCGACGTAACCATTTAAGACTAGCTCTTTGTCACCTCCATAAACGAGAAACATATCATTAGTCCTTCTCAGGTATTTCAGGATGTTCTTGACCGCTATCCAGTGATCCACTCCAGGAATACTTTGGTACCTCCCTGCTAGGCTAATAGCAGGACACACATCAGGTCTAGTACACATCATTGCATACATGATAGAGCCTATGGCTGAAGCATAGGGAACATCTTTCATTTTCTCTCTATCTTCTGCAGTGGTCGGGCATTGAATATGACTCAACTTCACACCTTGTAACACAGGCAAGAACCCTTTCTTTGCTTGATCCATTTTGAACTTCTTCAAAACTTTGTCAAGGTATGTGCTTTGTGAAAGTCCTATCAAGCTTCTTGATTTATCTCTATAGATCTTGATGCCTAATATGTAAGCAGCTTCACCGAGGTCTTTCATTGAAAAACTCTTATTCAAGTATACTTTTATGCTATCCAGAAATTCTATATCATTTACAATCAGCAATATGTCATCCACATATAATACCAGAGATGCTACAGAGCTCCCACTCACTTTTTTGTAAATACAGGCTTGTCTAAAAGTCTGTATAAAACCATATGCTTTGATCACACTATCAAAACCTTTATTCCAACTCCGAGAGGCTTGCACCAGTCCATAAATGGATCGTTGGAACTTGCACACTTTGTTAGCTCCCTTTGGATTTACAAAACCTTCTGGTTGCATCATATACAACTCTTCTTCCAGAAATCCATTCAGGAATGCAGTTTTGACATCCATTTGCCAAATTTCGTAATCATAAAATGCGGCAATTGCTAACATGATTCGTACAGATTTAAGCATCGCTACGGGTGAGAAAGTCTCATCATAGTCAATCCCTTGAACTTGTCAAAAACCTTTCGCAACACGTCGAGCTTTATAGACAGTAACATTACCGTCTGCGTCAGTCTTCTACATGAAGATCCATTTATTGTCAATAGCTTGCCGATCATCGAGCAAGTCAACCAAAGTCCACACTTTGTTCTCATACATGGATCCCATCTCAGATTTCATGGCCTCAAGCCATTTTGCGGAATCTGGGATCACCATCGTTTCTTCATAGTTCGCAGGTTCGCCTTGGTCAAGTAACATGACATCCAGAATAGGATTACCGTACCACACTGGTGCGGATCTTACTCTGGTTGACCTACGAGGTTCAGTAGTAACTTGATCTGAAGTTTCATGATCAATATGATTAGATTCCTCACTAATTGGTGTAGGTGTCATAGGAACCGGTTTCTGTGATGAAGTACTTTCCAATAAGGTAGCAGGTACAGTTACCTCATCAAGTTCTACTTTCCTCCCACTCACTTCTTTCGAGAGAAACTCCTTCTCTAGAAAGGACCCATTCTTAGAAACGAATCTCTTGCCTTCGGATCTGTGATAGAAAGTGTACCCAACAGTTTCCTTTGGGTATCCTATGAAGACACAATTCTCCGATTTGGGTTCGAGCTTATTAGGTTGAAGCTTTTTCACATAAGCATCGCAGCCCCAAACTTTAAGAAATGACAACTTTGGTTTCTTGCCAAACCACAGTTCATAAGGCGTCATCTCAACGGATTTCGATGGTGCCCTGTTTAACGTGAATGCAGCCGTCTCTAAAGCATAACCCCAAAACGATAGCGGTAAATCAGTAAGAGACATCATAGATCGCACCATATCTAGTAAAGTACAATTACGACATTCGGATACACCATTACGCTGTGGTGTACCGGGTGGCGTGAGTTGCGAAACTATTCCGCATTGTTTCAAATGTAGAGCAAACTCGTAACTCAATTATTCTCCTCCATGATCAGATCATAGAAACTTTATTTTCTTGTTATGATGATTTTCCACTTCGCTCTGAAATTCTTTGAACTTCTCAAATGTTTCAGACTTATGTTTCATTAAGTAGATATACCCATATCTGCTCAAATCATTTGTGAAGGTGAGAAAATAACGATACCCGCCGCGAGCCTCAACATTCATCGGACCACATACATCAGTATGTATGATCTCCAACAAATCTATTGCTCGCTCCATTGTTCCGGAGAACGGCGTTTTAGTCATCTTGCCCATAAGGCATGGTTCGCAAATACCAAGTGATTCATAATCAAGTGATTCCAAAAGTCCATCAGTATGGAGTTTCTTCATGCGCTTTACACCAATATGACCCAAACGGCAGTGCCACAAATAAGTTGCACTATAATTATCAACTCTGCATCTTTTGGCCTCAACATTATGAATATTTGTATCACTACTATCGAGATCCAACAAAAATAGACCACACTTCAAGGGTGCATGACCATAAAAGATATTACTCATATAAATAGAACAACCATTATTCTCAGATTTAAATGAATAACCGTCTCGCATCCAACAAGATCTAGATATAATGTTCATGCTCAATGCTGGCACCAAATAACAATTATTTAGGTCTAAAACTAATCCCGAAGGTAGATGTAGAGGTAGCGTGCCGATGGCGATCACATCGACTTTGGAACCATTTCCCATGCGCATCGTCACCTCGTCCTTAGCCAGTCTTCGCTTAATCCGTAGTCCCTGTTTTGAGTTGCAAATATTAGCAACAGAACCCGTATCAAGTACCCAGGTGCTACCGCGAGCTCTAGTAAGGTACACATCAATAACATGTATATCACATATACCTTTGTTCACCTTGCCATCCTTCTTATCCGCCAAATACTTGGGACAGTTTCGCTTCCAATGACCAGTCTACTTGCAGTAGAAGCACTCAGTCTCAGGCTTAGGTCCAGACTTGGGTTTCTTCTCTTGAGCAGCAACTTGTTTGCCGTTCTTCTTGAAGTTCCCCTTTTTCTTCCCTTTACCCTTTTTCTTGAAACTGGTGGTCTTGTTGACCATCAACACTTGATGCTCCTTCTTGATTTCTACCTCCGCAGCCTTTAGCATTGTGAAGAGCTCGGGAATTGTCTTATCCATCCCTTGCATATTATAGTTCATCACGAAGCTCTTGTAGCTTGGTGGCAGTGATTGAAGAATTCTGTCAATGACACTATCATCTGGAAGATTAACTCCCAGTTGAATAAAGTGATTGTTATACCAAGACATTTTGAGTACATGTTCATTGACAGAACTATTCTCCTCCATTTTGCAGCTGTAGAACTTATTGGAGACTTCATATCTCTCAATCCGGGCATTTGCTTGAAATATTAACTTCAACTCCTGGAACATCTCATATGCTCCATGACGTTCAAAACGTAGTTGAAGTCCGGTTCTAAGCCGTAAGGCATGGCACATTGAACTATCGAGTAGTCATTAGCTTTGCTCTGCCAGACGTTCTTAACGTCGTCAGTTGCATCTGCAACAGGTCTGGCACCCAGCGGTGCTTCCAGGACATAATTCTTCTGTGCAGCAATGAGGATAAGCCTCAAGTTATGGACCCATGCCGTGTAATTGCTACCATCATCTTTCAACTTTGCTTTCTCAAGGAACGCATTAAAATTCAACGGAACAACAGCACGGGCCATCTATCAACAATCAACATAGACAAGCAAAATACTATCAGGTACTAAGTTCATGATAAATTTAAGTTCAATTAATCATATTACTTAAGAACTCCCACTTAGACAGACATCCCTCTAACCATCTAAGTGATCACGCGATCCATATCAACTAAACCATGTTCGATCATCATGTGAGATGGAGTAGTTTTCAATGGTGAACATCACTATGTTGATCATATCTACTATATGATTCATGCTCGACCTTTCGGTCTCAGTGTTCCGAGGCCATATCTGCATATGCTAGGCTCGTCAAGTTTAACCCGAGTATTCTGCGTGTGCAAAACTGGCTTGCACCCGTTGTAGATGAACGTAGAGCTTATCGCACCCGATCAACACGTGGTGTCTCGACATGACGAACTTTGGCAACGTTGCATACTCAGGGAGAACACTTTTATCTTGAAATTTAGTGAGAGATCATATTATAATGCTACCGTCAATCAAAGAAAAATAAGATGCATAAATGATAAACATCACATGCAATCAATATAAGTGATATGATATGGCCATCATCATCTTGTGCTTGTGATCTCCATCTCTGAAGTACCGTCATGATCACCATCATCACTGGCGCGACACCTTGATCTCCATCATAGCATCGTTGTCCTCTTGCCAACTTTTGCTTTTACGACTATCGCTACCGCTTAGTTATAAAGTAAAGCATTGCAGGGCGATTGTATTGCATACAATAAAGCGATAACCATATGGCTCCTGCCAGTTGCCGATAACTCGGTTACAAAACATGATCAACTCATACAATAAAATATAGCATCATGTCTTGACCATATCACATCACAATATGCCCTGCAAAAACAAGTTAGACGTCCTCTACTTTGTTGTTGCAAGTTTTATGTGGCTGCTACGGGCTGTGCAAGAACCGTTCTTACCAACGCATCAAAACAAGAATGATAGTTCATCAAGTTAGTGTTGTTTTAACCTTCTCAAGGACCGGGCGTAGCCACACTCGGTTCAACTAAAGTTGGAGAAACTGGCACCGCCAGCCACCTATGTGCAAAGAACGTCGGTAGAACCAGTCTCGCGTAAGCGTACGCGTAATGTCAGTCCGGGCCGCTTCATATAACAATACCGCCGAACCAAAGTATGACATGCTGGTAAGCAGTATGACTTGTATCGCCCACAACTCACTTGTGTTTTACTCGTGCATATAACATCTACGCATAAAACCAGGCTCGGATGCCACTTTGGGGAATGTAGTAATTTCAAAAAAAAATCCTACGCACACACAAGATCATGGTGATGCATAGCAACGAGAGGGGAGAGTGTTGTCCACGTACCCTCGTAGACCAAAGCGGAAGTGTTAGCACAACTAGGTTTATGTAGTCGTACATCTGCACGATCCGACCGATCCAAGTACCGAACGTACGGCACCTCTGAGTTCAGCACATGTTCATCTCGATGACGTCCCACGAACTCCGATCCAGCAGAGCTTCACGGGAGAGTTCCGTCAACACGACGGCGTGATGACGGTGATGATGTTGCTACCGATGCAGGGCTTCGCCTAAGCACCGCTACGATATGACCGAGGTGGAATATGGTGGAGGGGGGCACCGCACACGGCTGGAATAGATCAACAGATCAACTTGTGTGTCTAGAGGTGCCCCTTGCCCCCGTATATAAAGGAGCAAGGGGGAGTCGGCCGACTAGGAGGAGGGCGCGCCAAAGGAGGAGTCCTACTCCCGGTCCTCCTTTTCCTTGTTGGAGTAGGAGAGGGAAGGAAGGGAGAGAGGAGGAGAAGGAAAAAGGGGGGCGCCGCCCCCCTCCTTGTCCAATTCGAACTAGAGGGGGAGGGGGTGTGCGGCTGCCTTGGCTGCCCTCCTCTTCTCCCACTAAGGCTCATAAGGCCCAATTAACTCCCGGGGGCTTCCGGTAACCCCCCAGTACTCCGGTTTTTCTCTGAAACCACTCGGAACACTTCCGGTATGCAAATATAGTCGTCCAATATATCGATCTTTACGTCTCAACCATTTAGAGACTCCTCGTCATGTCCGTGATCATATCTGGTACTCCAAACTACCTTCGGTACATTAAAACACAAAAACTCATAATACCGATCGTCACCAAGCTTTAAGCGTAGAGTCCAAGAACTATGTAGACATGACCGAGACACGTCTCCGGTCAATAACCAACAGCGGAACCTAGATGCTCATATTGGCTCCTACATATTCTACGAAGATCTTTATCGGTCAAATCGCATAACAACATACGTTGTTCCCTTTGTCGTCGGTACGTTACTTGTTCGAGATTCGATCGTTGGTATCTCAATACCTAGTTCAATCTTGCTACCGGCAAGTCTCTTTACTCATTCCGTAATGCATCATCCTGCAACTAACTCATTAGTCACATTGCTCGCAAGGCTTATAGTGATGTGCATTACCGAGAGGGCCCAGGGATACCTCTGCGACAATCGGAGTGACAAATCCTAATCTCGAAATATGCCAACTCAACAAGTACCTTCGGAGACACCTGTAGAGCACCTTTATAATCACCCAGTTACGTTGTGACGTTTGGTAGCACACAAAGTGTTCCTCCGGTAAACGGGAGTTGCATAATCTCATAGTCATAGGAACATGTATAAGTCATGAAGAAAGCAATAACAACATACTAAACGATCAAGTGCTAAGCTAACGGAATGGGTCAAGTCAATCACATCATTCTCCTAATGATGCGATCCCGTTAATCAAATGACAACTCATGTCCATGGTTAGGAAACTCAACCATCTTCGATTAACGAGCTTGTCAAGTAGAGGCATACTAGTGACACTATGTCTGTCTATGTATTCACACATGTATTTATGTTTCCGGTTAATACAATTCTAGCATGAATAATAAACATTTATCATGATACGATGAAATAAATAATAACTTTATTATTATCTCTAGGGCATATTTCCTTCACAGTGCTCGAAGGATATGATGTTCGAGTGAATGTATCGAAATTGTAAAAACAATATTTATGATATGATATATTAAGGCTATGTTTTTTTACTTTCGCCGGAAAGTTTTGGTTCCTCTTGTGCGTCCGTTTTTTGTATAATCTGAAAGTTTGCCAGTCGTCGGCTTCAGCCCCCTCGCATATAATACGGGGGTATTCGGAAAAGCACATGATCATTCTTGACCCAACGTCTTGGTCCGTGAAGGAGGTGTCAATGCGGTGAACTAGGCAATCGGACTATAGGGCTTTAACACTTCCACTTAGCCATAGGAGTTTGACGGTGGGTCTATGATATAGCCCCTGCTATCTACGCAGTTATCCCAATATGGTGCGTTACATAGGTGACCTTAAGAACGGTCCTTCGTGTAATGCGGAAGGAATCACGAAAGATTCTAGTAAGTCATCGAGTGGTTGACCAGCTCTCGCCGCATCATGACAGTCAGTTTTCGGCTTTCTCTACTGAGGTGCTCATCCGGATAAACCGGGACACAATCGCAGTAGTTCTCCCTTTACTACCTTAGCCAATATAGCAGAACGTAAGGTAGTAAGCACAGGACCGGGCAACCCAACTATTGACCAAAGACATGATTCAGAGCTGGTGCATATAAGGCCAAACTTGTGACGCTGAAGTGTGCTATAAAGCTGTTTGGACTTGCCGGCAACTCATTTGTTCCCATATCGAGCCCCTGGAAATTTGTGCCGAGGTGTGTGTGTGAAACAACCGGAAAAAATTCAGCTCTTTAGAAAAAGTGAATACTGAATACGGATTATGTTCACTGGAACCTGATTGATATGTCAATTGCCATTTTACAGATAATAACGCCACAACCCAGGTTATTTGACATGCCGATGGTCGAAGGCTGAGGGAGAAGGCACTTTACAGGCTCGAAACAGAGAGTGCGGTCTGCACAAAATTATTTGGACCTCCTGTTGCACGTCTGCGCCACCTTGCCTCGGTGAAAGGATTCCTTAACAGGAATAGCCTTTGGGTGAGTGTACGAAGCCGAACTCCGAAAGAGTCCGTGAGATGACCAGTCTTTGAGCCACCTGTCATAAAAGATAAAAAGTAGTTATAAAATAAAAGGAGGCTATGGGAGTGCTTGTAGGCCTGTCCGTATTGTGCTTCCGCCGATGACCAAGGTATTTTAAATGCATAATTATGTACGTGCGGTACAAACTTCACGACTATATGGGGCGGACGACGGAGGTCGAACTGCTAATCCAGCTCTGAGATTGATCGGTCCTGTTCAATAGAGACCGGCGGCTTGATGGCCGATGAGATGCGCGGCTTGATAAGGCTGCTTTGTACTTTGGCCGCAGTGGCCATAGTGCATTCGTCTGTACGGAGGGAGAATTTTGTATTTCCGCTTATCGTGATGACGCCGTGTGGACCGGGCATCTTAAGCTGGAGATAGGCATAATGTGGGACCGCATTAAAATGAGTAAAAGCGGTAAGTCTGAGTAGTGCATGGTGGCTACTGTGGATGGGACAATAACGAAGGTTAAGCCTTTGCTTTGAAAGTTGTTCAGCGAACCAAAAACGACTTCCAATGTTATTGAGCCCGTGCAGTGAGCTTCTACGCCGGGTACTGCCCCCTGAAGGTAGTTGTGGTGGGCTTGATTCTTGAAGGATCAATGCCCATTTTGCGGGCAGTGTCTTGATAGAGTAAATTAAGGCTACTGCCGATGTCCATAAGGACGTTCATGAGATGGAACCCATCGATAATTGGATCGAGGATCAGAGCTGCCGAACCCTCATGACGGATACTGGCTGGGTGGTCCTTGCGACCAAAAGTTATTGGGCAGGCCGCCCATTGGCTTAATTTTGGGGCGACTGGCTCTATGGCGTTGGCGTCCCCTAGAGCACGCTTGCGCTCCCCTATAGGTATGTGCGTCACATATACCATGTTCACTGTTTCTACTTCAGGGGGAAATTGCTTCTGACCCTCGGTGTTCGGTTGTCGAGTCTCTTCGTCGTCGCTGTCACTGGGCGGCCCCTTCCCCTTGTGTTCGGCATTAAGCCTGCTGGCTGGTTTAAAGACCCAATAGCTTCTGTTGTTGTGATTGGCTGGTTTATCGGGGCCGCCACGAATCTGGCACGGCCGTTCCAGTATCTTGTCTAGATTGGATGGTCCGTCTCTGTTTGCCTTGAATGGTCTTTTCCGTTGACCGGGTTTGAGAGCACTGAATCCAGCGTTGACCGCCGTGTCTTGCGCTCCTTCATTATTATTGCGATGCTTGTGTTTATTGCGTCGTGGCTTGCCGTTGCCGTCTCGGACTTCGGAAGTGCCCGGATCACTGGTGATGTTGTTTCTACGAGCGTGCCAGCTGTCTTCTCCCGCACAAAAGCGGGTCATTAGAACGGTAAGGGCTGCCATGGATTTTGGTTTTTCTTGACCGAGGTGGCGGGCGAGCTACTTATCCTGGACACTGTGTTTGAAGGCCACGAGGGCTTCGTCGTCTGGACAATCGACAATTTGGTTCTTTTTAATTAAGAACCTAGTCCAAAGCTTCCTGGCTGACTCTCCGGGCTGCTGGATTATGTGACTTAAGTCATCAGCATCTGGTGGCCGGACATATGTACCTTGGAAGTTATCACGAAAGGCGTCTTCCAGGTCCTCCCAGCTGCCAACGGAGTTCTGTGGAAGGCTGTTTAGCTAGTGCCGCACTGGTCCCTTTAGTTTTAGTGGTAGGTATTTGATGGCGTGGAGATCATCACCGCGGGCCATGTGGATATGGAGAAGAAAATCTTCAACCCATACCGCGGGATCTGTTGTTCCATCATATGATTCAATATTCATGGGTTTAAACCCTTCTGGGAATTTGTGCTCCATTACCTCGTCAATGAAGCAAAGGGGGTGTGCGGCGCCTCTATATCGGACCACATTGCGACGTAGCTCGGATGGAGTCTGTCTGCGGTTCACGGCCCGGGCGTGATTATG
Source organism: Aegilops umbellulata (assembly GCA_032464435.1). Classification (NCBI taxonomy): domain Eukaryota; kingdom Viridiplantae; phylum Streptophyta; class Magnoliopsida; order Poales; family Poaceae; genus Aegilops; species Aegilops umbellulata. The sequence continues at coordinate 147,529,979 of CP136058.1, read as the reverse complement.
ATAGTTGTGTCCGGATAGGTAGCCATTGTCACGTGTCGGGGCACGCCCCCGTGAGCCATAAATCGATCTGTTCTGCCCTGCTCTACTGTCCAAGTTCTGTCGCAGGTCATATGTATGTCCCCGAGCTGTTTTATCTCTGCCTTTACGGTGAGGTAGTGCAAGTTGGTGTTCGGCTTGAGTTGCCATTTTGTCCTGGCCACGTGGTGGTCGGTCAGCCGCATTGCGTGATGATGCTACGGGCTCCAATGCCTTGTCATCGAACTAAGGTAGCAGGTTGCGCTTCGGGTAACTTTTGGTTGGGCACTCGAGGCCGTATTCCTCGGCTGCCAGGACATTAGTCCACCTGTCATTGAGTAGATCCTGATCAGCTTGTAGCTGCCGCTGCCTTTTTTTCAGGCTCCTTGCAATGGCGATTAGCCGGCGCTTAAAGCGCTCCGGATCGAGAGGTTCATCAGGTACGATGAAGTCTTTGTCACCGAGGCTCACTTCATCCTCGGAGAGTGGTAGATAATTGCTGTCCTCCGAGTCTTCGTTTATGGCCTGTTCATCAGGGCTAACTTGCCCATCTTCCCGATCGTCCTGTTCGGCAGTTTGCTCATTGGGGTCTTCTCTGTCTTCGGCACCGTCCGGAGTGTTATCTTCTCCTGTGCCAGTATTGCTGTTTTTTCTGTGGCGTGATTTAGAGCGGCGCCGCTGACATCGGCGCTTTGGTTGTATCTTAGGAGGTTCATCCTCGACTGGATCTTCCTTGTCATCGCTGCTATTCTCTTTGGGTGTATCCACCATGTATACGTCATATGAAGAGGTGGCCGTCCAACGCCCAGTAAATGGCGGGTTTTTGGCCTGCTCTTCTTTGGCATCATCGTCCATGCCGTCGATGTCTTCGGAGCCGTAATCGAGCGTGTCGGTCAAGTCTTCGATAGTGGCTATTAAGTGGGAGGTGGGTGGGAAGCGAAATTACCCGTCATCGGCCCCCAGCTCAAACCGGATATAATTCGGCTGTGAGTCCCCTACTAAGGAGAGAGTTTTTAATGAGTTTAGCACATCACCTAAAGGTGAGTGCCGGAAGATGTCTGCGGAGCTGAATTTGACGATCGATGACCGATCAAGCTCGACGTATGCAGACGCACGAGGTTCGAAACCTGTAGCCGTAAACGAAGCCGAGGTTCCGGTGATGCAGATCCCGCTCGAGGTTGGGTCTATGTGCGGCTCCAACGCCGCTGAGTATACGGCTTCCATGGCGGGGTTGAGCTTCCCGTCCTCGGATGGCGCGATCTGCTCCAGATCTAGGGCCGGAGCACTTACAGGTGCTATATCCTAGGTATGGTTCGATGACAGATTTAGGTCATGCTCATCGCGGTGGTAGGGAGCGGCTGCCGTGGGCTCGGATCCGTCGAAGATCAAGTCTCTGCGGATATTGGCAATGTAGTTCAAGCTTCCAAACCTGGCTTGATGGCTAGGGGCGTAGCTGTTGATCTGCTCTAGATGGCCAAGCGAGTTGGCCCGCAGTGTGAAGCCGCCGAATACGAAGATCTGTCCGGGGAGGAAGATTTCCCCCTGGACAGTATTGTTGTAGATGATTGACGGGGCCATCGAACCTTTTGAAGACGACGCAGTGGAACTCTCAATGAAAGCACCAGTGTCGGTGTCCAAACCGGCGGATCTCGGGTAGGGGGTCCCGAACTGTGCGTCTAAGGTTGATGGTAACAGGAGACATGAGACACGATGTTTACCCAGGTTCGGGCCCTCTCTATGGAGGCAATACCCTACTTCCTGCTTGATTGATCTTGATGAATATGAGTATTACAAGAGTTGATCTACCTCGAGATCATAATGGCTAAAACCCTGAAAGTCTAGCCTGTATGACTATGATTCTGATTGTCTCTACGGACTAAGCCGTCCAGTTTATATAGACACTGGAGGGGACTAGGGTTACACAAAGTTGGTTACAGAGAAAGGAATCTTCATATCAGGGCGCCAAGCTTGCCTTCCACGCCAAGGAGAGTCCCATCCGGACACGGGAGAGAGTCTTCGGTCTTGTATCTTCACAGTCCATCAGTCCGGCCCACGTACCATAGTCCGGACGCCTGAGGACCCCTTAATCCAAGACTCCCTCAGTCATCGAGCTGAACGTGTGCTTAACGTGGATGTGCCGTGCGTTTGGTGCTTGATCGATACGGATCGTGAAGGTGTACGACTACATCAACCGCGTTGATGAATGCTTCTGCTTAGCGATCTACAAGGGTATGTAGATGCTCTCCTCCTCTTGTAGCTGTGCATCTCCATGGATTGATCTTGTGTGTGCGTATATTTTTTTGTTTTCCATGCAACGTTCCCCAACAGTGGCATCATGAGCTAGGTCTATGCGTAGATGATATGCACGAGTAGAACACAAAGGAGTTGTGGACGGTGGTGTTCATATTGCTTACCTGCAAATGTCTTATTTTGATTCAATGGTATTGTGGGATGAAGCGGCTCAGAGCAACCTTACATGTCCACACACATGAGACCGGTTCCACCGACTAACATGCAACTTGGTTTGCATAAAGGTGGCTAGCGGGTGTCTGTCTCTCCCACTTTAGTTGAATCTTATTTGACAATGGTGGTCCTTGCAGAAGGTTAAATAGCAACTTGATAATCATCGTTGTGGTTTTGCGTAGGTAAGAACGGTTCTTGCTAGTTGCCTGTAGCAACCACGTAAAATTGCAACAACAAAGTAGAGGACGTCTAACTTGTTTTTGCAGGGCATGTTGTGATGTGATATGGTCAGGACGTGATATGATATATGTTCATGTATGAGATGATCATGTTTCGTAGTAAGTTCATGACTTGCATGTCGATGAGTACGACAACCGGAGGGAGCCTTAGGGTTGTCTTTAATTATTGTATGACCTGCGTGTCAATCACTTAGCGCCATGTAATTACTTTACTTTATCGCTATGCGTTAGCAATAGTTGTAGAGGCAATAGTTGGTGAGACGACCCCGACGCAACGATGGAAATCAAGGTGTCGTGCCGGTGACGATGGACATCATGTCGTTGCTTTGGAGATGGAGATCAAAAGCACAAGATGATGATGCCCATATCATGTCACATATTTTGATTGCATGTGATGTCTATCCTTTATGCATGTTATTTTGCTTAGAACGACGTAGCATTATAAGATGATCCCTTCACTTAATTTAAAGATAAAAGTGTTCTCCCCGAGTATGCACCATTGCTAAAGTTCATCGTTTCGAAGCACCTCGTGATGATCAGGTGTGATAGACTCTATGTTCACATACAACAGGTGTAAGCCAGTTTTGCAGATGCAGAATATTTGGGTTAAACTTAACGAGCCTAGCATGTACAGACATGGTCTCAGAACACTTGAGACCGAAAGGTCGAACATGAGTCATATAGTAGATATGATCAACATGGAGATGTTCACCATTGATGACTACCCCATCTCACGTGATGACCGTACATGGGTTAGTTGATTTGGATTATGTATCACTTAGACAACTTGAGGGATGCTGATTTAAGTGAGAGTTCATTAGTAATTTGATTATTTGAACTAAAATTTATCATGAACATAGTCCTAATAGTTTTTGCAAATATATGTTTTAGATCAATGGCCCGTGCTACCGTTCCCTTGAATTTTAATGCGTTCCTAGAGAAAGCTAAGTTGAAAGATGATGGTAGCAACTATACGGACTGGGTCCTAAAACTTGAGGATTATCCTCATTGCTGCACAGAAGAATTATGTCCTTGATGCACCGCTAGGTGACAGACCTGCTGCAGGAGCTGAAGCAGATGTTATGAACGTCTGGCAGGCTCGATCTGATGACTAATCTATAGTTCCGTGTGCCATGCTTTATGGCTTGGAACCGGGACTTCAAAAACATTTTGAATGCCATGGAGCATATGAGATGTTCCAAGAGCTGAAGTTGATATTTCAAGGAAATTCCCGGGTTGAGAGATATGAACTCTCCAACAAGTTCTTTAGCTGTAAGTTGGAGGAGAACAATTATGTTAGTGAACACATACTCAAATTGTCTGGGTATCATAACCACTTGACTCAGCTGGGAATTGATCTTCCAGTTGAGAGTGTTATTGTCAGAGTTCTTTAATCACTGCCACCAAACTACAAAGGCTTTGTGACGAACTATAATATGCAAGGGATGACGAAAACGGTTCTCGAGCTCTTCGCGATGCTGAAATCGGTGGAGGTAGAAATGAATAAGGAGCATCAAGTGTTGATGGTTAACAAGACCACTAGTTTCAAGAAAAAGGGCAAGGGAACTTCAAGAAGAATGGCAAGAAAGTTGCCAGTCCCATGAAGAAGCCCAAAGCTGGACCCAAGCCTGAAACTGAGTGCTTCTACTGCAAAGGAAATGGTCACTGGAAGCGAAACTGACCGAAATACCTAGCAGATAAGAAGGACGACAAAGTGAACAAAGGTATATTTGATTACATGTTATTGATGTGTTCCTTACTAATGGTAGTAGTAGAGCCTGGGTATTTGATACTGGTTCGGTTGCTCAAATTTGTTACTCGAAAGAAGAGCTGCGGAATAAACGAAGATTGGCTAAAGACGAGGTGACGATGCGCGTCGAGAATGGTTCCAAGGTTGATGTGATCATCGTCATCATGCTACCTCTAAATCTACCTTCGGGATTAGTTTTAGACCTGAATAATTGTTATTTGGTGCCAGCGTTGAGCATGAACATTATATCTGGATCTTGTTTATTGCGAGATGGTTATTCATTTAAGTCAGAAAATAATGGTTGTTTTGTTTATATGAGTAATATCTTTTATGGTCATGCACCTTTAATGAATGGTCTATTCTTGTTGAATCTCGATCGTAGTGATACACATATTCATAATATTGATGCCAAAAGATGCAAATTTGATAATGATAGTGCAACATACTTGTGGCACCGCCGTTCAGGTCATATTGGTGTAAAGCGCATGAAGAAACTCCATGCGGATGAACTTTTGGAATCACTTGATTAAGAATCATTTCATACTTTCGAACCATGCCTCATGGGTAAGATGACTAAAACTCCATTGTCCGGAACAATGGAGCGAGCTAATGACTTATTGGAAAATAATACATACCGATGTATGCGGTCCGATGAGTGTTGAAGCACGTGGCGGGTATCATTATTTTCTAACCTTCACAGATGATTTGAGTAGGTATGCATATATATACTTGATGAAACACAAGTCTGGAACATTTGAAAAGTTCAAAGAATTTCAGAGTGAAGTGGAGAATCATCGTAACAAGAAAATAAATTTTCTACGATCTGATCGCGAAGGTGAATATTTGAGTTACGAGTTTGGCCTTCATTTAAGACAATTGGAATTGTTTCACAACTCACGCCACCTGGAACACCACAGTGTAATGGTGTGTCCAAACATCGTAACCGTACTTTATTAGATATGGTGTGCTCTATGATGTCTCTTACGAATTTGCCTTTATCATTTCGGGGCTATGCATTAGAGACAGTCGCATTCACGTTAAATAGGCCACCGACTAAATCCATTGAGACGACACCGTATGAACTATGGTTTGGCAAGAAATCTAAGCTTTCGTTTCTTAAAGTTTGGGAATGTGAAGCTTATGTCAAAAGGCCTTCAGCCTGATAAGCTCGAACCCAAAGCGGAGAAGTGCGTCTTCATAGGATACCCTAAAGAAACTATTGGGTATACCTTCTAACACAGATCCAAAGGCAAGATCTTTGTTGCTAAGAATGGGTCATTTGTAGACAAGGAATTTCTCTCGAAAGAAGTGAGTGGGAGGAAAGTAGAACTTGATGAGGTAGTTGTACCTTCTCTCAAGTTGGAAAGTAGCTCCTAAGAGAAAACCATTCCCGTGATGCCTGCACCAAATAGAGAAGAAGCTAATGATGATGATCATGAAATTTCGGATCAAGTTACTACTCAACTTCATAGGTTGAACAGAACACGTACCGCACCAGAGTGGTACGATAATCCTGTCCTGGAAGTCATGTTTTTAGATAATGGCGAACCTGCAAACTACAAAGAAGCTATGATAAGCCCAGATTCCGACAAATGGCTTGAGGCCATGAAATCTGAGAGGATCCATGTTTGAGGACAAAGTGTGGACTTTGGTGGACTTGCCCGATGATCGTCAAGCCATTGAGAATAAATGGATCTTCAAGAGGAAGACGGATACTGATGGTAATATCATTGCCTACAAATCTCTACTTGTCGCAAAAGGTTTTCGACAAGTTCAAGGAGTTGACTACAATGAGACTTTCTCACCCACAACGATGCTTAAGTCTGTCCGAATCATGTTAGCAGTTGCCACATTTTATGATTATGAAATCTAGCAAATGGACGTCAAAACTGCATTCCTTAATGGGTTTCTTAAAGAGGAGTTGTATATAATGCAACCGTAAGGTTTTGTCAATCCAAAGGGTGCTAATAAAGTGTAACGCCCCGGATCTGATGCGCCAGGTGTCTGTCAGTTATTCGCCGTCCTTGCCATGTCATGTGCTTGCGTGTTGCACTTTGCCATGTCATCATCTTCATTTCATATCATGTCATCATGTGCATCGCATTCGCATACGTGTTCGTCTTATGCATCCGAGCATTTTCCCCGTTGTCCGTTTGGCAATCCAGCGCTCCTATGTTCCCCGGCGTCCTCTTTTACCTCTTTTCATGTGCGGGTGTTAAACGGTCTCGGAATGGACCGAGGTTTGTCAAGCGGCCTTGGTATAGCACCGTTAGACCGCCTGTCAAGTTTCGGGTCAATCGGAGATCGTTTGATACTCCAACGGTTAACCGGGTAACCGTGAAAGCCTCTTTTGGTGCAGCCCAACACCCCTTTCTAAGTGGCCCAAAACCCACCTAAGTCCCCTCCATCCTCTCGGTCGTTCGATCACGATCGCGTGGCCGAAAACCGCACTCCATTTGGAGCTTCCTAGCCCCCTCTACCTATAAATATGTGCTCCTCCCGGAATTTTCGCGCAGTCCAACCCTAGCCCCGCTCCCCTCGCGCCGCCGGACATGTCCATCCCCTCGCCGGACATGTCCACCGCCCACCGCCACATCACCCCGGCGAATCACGCGTCGCCACCTCACCCGCGCCGCCGCCCCAGCCAACCCGCGCGCGCCACGTCAGCGCCGCGCCCCGCCTCTCTCTCTCCAGCCCCGCCGCCGGCCCGCGCGGCCCACGGCAGGCCCGCGGGTCTCGGTCGCCGCCGCCGCCTCCGCCCGCGGGAGCCGCTGCCCGAGCCAACTTGTAACGCCCTCGATGCGGCTATATCTCGTACGTGTCGAAGCACGACCTAGAGGCATAACCGCATTGAAAGCAATGTCGCAAGTGAGGTAATCTTCACACACCCCTTGTAATACATAAAGGGAAAAGATACATAGTTGGCTTACAATCGCCACTTCACACAAATACATGAATAAAACATTACATCATACAGTTACAATCAGGGCCCGACTACGGAGCCAAAATAAAAGAGGAAACCCCAAAAGCGACAAAGGTCCACGATCGACCCCAACTGGGCTCCACTACTGATCGACTAGAACGAAACAACATAAAGGACAAGATCTTCATCGAACTCCTCCTTGAGCTCGGGTGCGTCACCTGCACGGTCTCATCGGCACCTGCAAACTGGTTTGGGAAGTATCTGGTTAGTCACAAGGACTCAGCAATCTCACACCCGCGAGATCAAGACTATTTAAGCTTAAAGGTAGGGTAAAAGGTATGAAGTGGAGCTGCAGCAAGCGACTAGCATATATGGTGGCTAACATACGCAAATGAGAGCGAGAAGAGAAGGCAAAGCACGGTCGAACAACTATGATCAATAAGTGATCCTGAACTACTTACGTCAAACATAACTCCAACAACCGTGTTCACTTCCCGGACCCCGCCGAGAAGAGACCATCACGGTTACACACGCGGTTGGTGTATTTTAGTTAAGATCAACTTCGGGTTTTCTACAACCGGACATTAACAAATTCCCATCTGCCACATAACCGCGGGCATGGCTTTCGAAAGTTCAAACCCTGCAGGGGTGTCCCAACTTAGCCCATGATAAGCTCTCGCGATCAACGAAGGATATTCCTTCTCCCCGGGAAGACCCGATCAGTTTCGGAATCCAGGCTACAAGACATTTCGACAGCAATAAAACAAGTCCAGCAAAGCCGCCCGATGCGCCGACATCCTGATAGGAGCTGCACATATCTCGTTCTCAGGGCAACACCGGAAAAGCTAAGCGTACAGGTACCAACATAACCCAAGTTGCCAAGGGACGGCCCCGCACGGTGCTCTAGTTTGGACCAACACTTAGACAAGCATTGGCCCGGGGGAAAGGTAAAGGTGGTAGGCAAATGGTAAAATCAAGGTTGGGCCTTGCTGGAAGAGTCTTATTCAAAGCGAACTGTCAAGGGGGTCCCATAAATCACCCGACCGCGTTCGGGACGCAAAATCCGGGAACATAACACCGATATGACGAAAACTAGGGCGGCAAGAGTGGAACAAAACACCAGGCATAAGGCCGAGCCTTCCACCCTTTACCAAGTATATAGATGCATTAATTAAATAAAAGGTATTGTGATATCCCAACAAGAAAACACGTTCCAACAAGGAATAACAAGACCATGTTCCAACAAGGAACAAGCTTCATCTTCACCTGCAACTAACAACGCTATAAGAGGGGCTGAGCAAAGCGGTAACATAGCCAAACAACGGTTTGCTAGGACAAGGTGGGTTAGAGGCTTGGTTTAACAATATGGGAGGCATGATAAGCAAGTGATAGGTATCGCAGCATAGGCATAGCAAAAGAGCGAGCAATCTAGCAAGCAAAGATAGAAATGATTTCGAGGGTATGGTCATCTTGCCTGAGATCCCGCAAGGAAGAAGAACGAGTCCATGAAGAAGACAAACGGACGTAGTCGAACGGATCCTCACAATCACAACGTTATCGGAACTAACCCGAAGAAGCATCACCGGAAAGAAGCAAACAACAAAGTAAACAACCACCACATACACATGGCATGATATGCGAGATGTGATATGCAATGCATATGTATGCTCCGGAAGGAAAAAGGATGAACCAGGCATAATCTTGGCAAACCAAGTATGCCACTGGAAAGATGAGGTGATTTCGGTTGAAATCGATATAAAATCACCAGAATCGGATGCACGGTTTGCAAATGACAAACAAAACAAGAATGACAAGAATCTGCCATTAACAGCATGATGCCACTTAGCAAGCAACAAGAAACTAAGCTACTGCACCCAAACGTATCAACAAAGCATATGACAGTGAACTACTCAAGATGCTTGACAAGAGATGAACACTGAGCTACAGCTAAATCACACCACAGCAGGTTAAAACAAGCATGGCAAAAGTGCAAAAGATAACATGTCACATACTTGGTGAAAATAACATGCCAGAAATCAACATCAGGATGACATGTTTAGAGCAATTAAACAACATGCTACATGAACACAATATAGCAAAGCAAGGCATGGCATGAATCTACTCAAAGCACTTAACAAAATTCCCTTACTGACCATAAGCCAAAAAGGACAAGAAAACATAATAACACCCATGTCAATTAAGCAAGTTTCGATACAGGTTTCAGACTTGGCAGAAAACTGGACATGTCAAAAAAAGATAACAAGTAGGCATGTTCGTGAGCTCGATGCACTCACTACAGAGCATTTCATGATAAACTAAGCATACATACATCAAGAAGACATGGCATAGAATCTATACATGGCAAGAACAACATCATAGCATGCAAGGATCAACTACACCAAGCTTGGCAAAATTGAATAACATGTAAACAATCTGCCAGCAACATTTTATAGAAAAAGTAGAGCTCGATTGACTCAAGCTATGGCACTCCATAAATACAAACAAAGGCATGGATGGATAGAGCAAATCCATATGCTCAAAACACCCTTGCTGATCATCCTCAAAAGAGGCATAGATCTCTCTGAAACAACATGAACACATGGCATAAAAATAACAGCAGGCAGGGACTTAGTGAAATGACTCTCTGAAATCAGCAACATTATGTACCCTAGTTTGCATGCTTGTGCTAGTCACCACAAAGACCACAAAAATACATGGAATAATTCTCTGGAAAGACGGCATGGCATATTACAAAACACATGTAGGACTCAACTTCATAGGGTGCACACATCAATCATGGCAAAAATGACCAAAGTGCATGTTCTGATACGAATCAGAAACTAACATCACATAGCCCTCTTCTAACAGCATTTCGGGCGTCAAGATTAGCTCAAATGAAGATGATGCAATGGAACGGAATGATGTACTCATCGAGGCGAACAATTTGCCATATTATACGTCCAAAACGGAGCAGTATGCAGAGAGTTATGGCATGATGAACATGGCATGATAAAGTGGCAGATCCGGGGACTTGGAAGAAAATTACCCCGCGAAATCAGATCTAGGGTTCGGCACGGATTACGAAGTTCGCCGGAGTTACTTGCCGGAGCTGCGGGGAACACCGGAGGAGGCCAAAGGAGGCGCGGGTCGGACGGAGGGGCGCCGGGCGGAGCCGGCCGCGGGCGGCGCCCGAGGCGGATGGCGGCGACGCCGGCGATCGGGTGCGACCGCGGGGTGGCGAGGCGCGGCCGGGCGGCGGATCCGGGGCGCAGGGCGGCGGAGGGCGCGGCGGCGGGCAGCGGGGCGCAGGGCGGCGGAGGGCGCGGCGGCGGGCAGCGGGGCGCAGGGCGGCGGAGGGCGCGGGCTCGCGTGGCGAGCCGTGCGGGGCGGCTCGGGCAGCGGCTCCCGCGGGCGGAGGCGGCGGCGGCGACCGGGCCCCGCGGGCCTGCCGTGGGCCGCGTGGGCCGGCGGCGGGGCAGGAGAGAGAGAGGCGGGGCGCGGCGCTGACGTGGCGCGCGCGGGTTGGCTGGGGCGGCGGCGCGGGTGAGGTGGCGACGCGTGATTCGCCGGGGTGATGTGGCGGTGGGCGGTGGACATGTCCGGCGAGGGGATGGACATGTCCAGCGGCGCGAGGGGAGCGGGGCTAGGGTTGGACTGCGCGAAAATTCCGGGAGGAGCACATATTTATAGGTAGAGGGGGCTAGGAAGCTTCAAATGGAGTGCGGTTTTCGGCCACGCGATCGTGATCGAACGACCGAGAGGATGGAGGGGACTTAGGTGGGTTTTGGGCCACTTAGAAAGGTGTGTTGGGCTGCACCAAAAGAGGCTTTCACGGTTACCCGGTTAACCGTTGGAGTATCAAACGACCTCCGATTGACCCGAAACTTGACAGGCGGTCTAACGGTGCTATACCAAGGCCGCTTGACAAACCTCGGTCCATTCCGAGACCGTTTAACACCCGCACATGAAAAGAGGTAAAAGAGGACGCCGGGGAACATAGGAGCGCCAGATTGCAAAACGGACAACGGGGAAAATGCTCGGATGCATAAGACGAACACGTATGCGAATGCGATGCACATGATGACATGATATGAAATGCAGATGATGACATGGCAAAGTGCAACACGCAAGCACATGACATAGGAAGGATGGCGAATAACTGACAGACACCTGGCGCATCAGATCCGGGGCGTTACAACACTCCACCACTACGAGAGGATCTCGTCCCGAGATCTAGAATGGCACCGGAGGGGAAAACGGAAGAGAAAGAGAAGAGGTAAAAACTAAGTTGCTTCTTTGACAAACGAGTGAAACCAAGGAACCTTGAGAGGTTAAAAAGTTGAAAGAACGAACACAACGAAGTTGAACGAATTTGAAAACACTCCGTTAGATAAGAGGAACACAGAATACGACGAGAACCCAGAGGTTAAATGACAAGATAGATATTGAAACCACTCCGGTTAAAATAAGAAAGAGAAGGAATAAGAATGACATAATTTGGGCAGCACTCCGACTGAAAATGGAAGGAATAGAACATGACCTTGACAAGATGAGAGGATACTTGATGAGATCAACAACACACTACCTCCGGAACTATTGAAAGAATGGCACAAGGTGTAAGAAAGATTTCAGACAGCACTCCGGTTGAGAAGCGATGCAAGACTAGATAAGATGAGAGAGCTCGAATGAAAACACGACACTCCGGTTAAATGGATAAGCACGAAAAGAACACGATCTTCACAATTCGAGATGATGAGCGAAGAGAGCAACATCACATTGCCTCCGGAAGAGAGAATAGAAGATAGATCATTGGAATAGAAGAATGGAGAAGAAAATGCCAACTTCTGCCACAAATGATCTTGGAAAACACCCTTCCAAGAAGGTTAGAACGGAGTTGTTGGAAAATCAACAACGAGACGAATAAGCTTGTAGTGGGCTTATGGAAACATCTCAAAATTATAAGGTGAGCTTATGCCACCAACGGAAACAAATGATTGGACTGATATCAACAAAGAGACGAGAAACTATATCACCGGGAGGATAAAAGAAGAACTTGGGTCATTTATGAGCACCATAAATAGCAGCAATCCTTAGGGAAGGCTTTAGGTGAAATATAACCCAAGATAACTCCAATGAAGAGATTGATGGATTTAAAATAGCTCATTCTTAACAACATGTGAATCATGAAGCATGAAGGGAAATTGTCAAGAATGACATAACACCACCTCAAAAGATAAGGTAGAAAGAATTGCACTGCGGAGTGCAAGATGAAGAATAATTGAATCCTCAAAACAAGACATGTGTTGAACACCATGTTTATTTTTGAGTATAGCTTGGCGAATCATAACTCCGAGAGAAATCTTGAAGAACAATTGAAGAATGAAAAGAATCCTTGATGAGCCACCATGTAGCTTCCATAAAGAACTCCGGTAAGAAAAGGAAGATCAGATGAAATGAAGGATGAAAAGAATAAGGTTGAAGCCTTGCAATGATTAGATGGATCTCCGTGGTGATATAATTGCGAGAGCTTGTAACTCCGAGAAAGATAAGGTGAAACAATTGAAATCAAGAATTTGAAGAACCTCCGGAATAGGAAATAGAATTTACTCGATGAAAAAGAATAAGAATTACATTATGCTTATTCTTCACCAATTAGATTGGTGACAAGCAATAGATTTGGCATACTACTTATTCTCGTAGAAAGGATTGAGAGAGATAAAGCACAAACTTGAGAAGGTCTTCAACGAACCGCCGGTAGGATTGAAACAACGAATAGATTGATATAATAACAAAGAAAGAGAACTCTTGAACGAACCACCATAAGAATTGAAAATGAATGAAGATACTTGAGAGAATTTAGATACAAGTGAACGCAGAGGTCCCGAGCTGGTTAGGGAATACTTGAATGATGCACCGGTAAGATTTGGAGAACGATAGACGAAGCTGAGAATGAATTATTCTGAGATGAAAGGCTCCGGAGAATCAAACTGAAAAGACTCCTGGAATGCTCCGGATGGGTGAAAAGAATTCTCATCGAAAACAATTATGAGAGGATGGCATAACGCTAGAACCATGAATCTTGAAGAGAAATGAGCAAGATTTAAGAGAAACTCTTCTTCGGTCTTCCAATGTTGAGAATGACGATGAGAAACACCACCATGAATTGTTGAGGCACTCCGGAATGAGAATTGGAAAGGTTAAACCAATGATGAAAAGAATTTAAGGATCTTAGAGAAAGACATATGACTGATGGTAAATCATTCTTATGTCAAACTTCGAAAAGAATTTGGGAATAACTTCGAAAAGGATTAGAAGAGCCAGGTAAGATCCTGGAAAAAGACCTGTGGGCTAGGGCCCACTCAAAAGAAACACCGTTGAACGATTACTTGAAAGGGAGATTGCACCGGTTGATTTAAATGGCTTGAATGAGATAACAACCTCGAAATAGGTTGAACTGATCTTGAAGGACAAGAAGAGCCTTCTGAGATATCTTCAGCACTCCCGAACAAATGAATAGCGAGAAGTGAATTATTATGAGGTGCACCGGTATGAGAAGGTATTGAAACGAGGAAAAGATGTGATCACCATCGAAAGATTGCATTGAACACACCGGGGAAGATAAAAGAACCAATAATTATAAACTTGAGGCTCCGTTAGCATCTTCATGAGAAACACCGGGTAAGAACATGAAGGAGAAGAATGGAGAGGCTTCACAAGAATAAAATGGATACTTGATTAAGAAATCTGCGTCCTTGAAGAAATAAGGGTGGGAGGGCGGGAAAACAAAGACAACTTGGAACGGATGAAGCAAACACCGTTGGAAAGAACTGATAACTGATCTGGCAGAAATTGAACGAATATGATGAACTTGAAGGGAAGCACACCGGTTGAAAAGAAGGATTGACATGACAACCTCAATGACCAAGAAGTATTAGTATTCACATAGCAATATGAGAACACCGTTTAGGGAAGGTATGTATCAACACTTGACATCGAAGCAACTCGAATACCACAAAACAAAACAAAAACAAAGGATTTGGCTCAGGAAATAGGCCGGAAACAAACATATGATAGATCCCATATCGTAACATGTGTCTGTTGGAAAGATATCCTAAGAGATACTTGAATTCCCACTTATAAACTCCCGAAACTTTCTGGTTATGTAATCAGGTGTTGGGGATACAGGGGACACAAAATATATCACCCAAACTAACAATACCTAGATCCAGCTGTATCCAACCTTCAACACATAACCAAGAAACCTTCGGAAATAATCTACCTCAACCTTCGAAAAGCATCCGTTATACGAGTTATGGCAATACTCCCGCACTCGCCTCAGTACTGGGCTATCAGGGTTATCTCACCAACAACTGTACAAAAGAGATTTTCGATGTCGGCGTACTAAACTCAGGTATTCCAGAACTGCAACGATAAAATTATGACGACAACACCTCGGAGCTCAACTCCCCGGGACACCTCCACTAAAACCCCTGCTGACGGGAGGCAACCAAGACAATGTTGTCATCATAAAACCATCAGAACGATTCTAAGATACCCGCGTGATCCTAAATTTTTTTTAGTGAAATTTGAGAAGAGAAGAGTCAAAACTCTACGTCAGGATGCCTTACCAGAGCGATGAGGAGACTGGGAAGTAAAAAGAATTCCTAAACTCTCCGATATATAATTAATAAATGACTCAAAACATTTTTCTAGACACAACTCAGCCGCTAAAAATGATCAAACAGTGGGGCTCCTAAGGTCGGGGAAGGCTCTGATTACCAACTTGTAACGCCCTCGATGCGGCTATATCTCGTACGTGTCGAAGCACGACTTAGAGGCATAACCGCATTGAAAGCAATGTCGCAAGTGAGGTAATCTTCACACAACCCATGTAATACATAAAGGGAAAAGATACATAGTTGGCTTACAATCGCCACTTCACACAAATACATGAATAAAACATTACATCATACAGTTACAATCAGGGCCCGACTACGGAGCCAAAATAAAAGAAGAAACCCCAAAAGCGACAAAGGTCCACGATCGACCCCAACTGGGCTCCACTACTGATCGACTAGAACGAAACAACATAAAGGACAAGATCTTCATCGAACTCCTCCTTGAGCTCGGGTGCGTCACCTGCACGGTCTCATCGGCACCTGCAAACTAGTTTGGGAAGTATCTGGCGAGTCACGAGGACTCAGCAATCTCACACCCGCGAGATCAAGACTATTTAAGCTTAAAGGTAGGGGAAAAGATATGAGGTGGAGCTGCAGCAGCGGCTAGCATATATGGTGGCTAACATACGCAAAAGAGAGCGAGAAGAGAAGGCAAAGCACGATCGAACCACTATGATCAATAAGTGATCCTGAACTACTTACGTCAAGCATAACTCCAACAACCGTGTTCACTTCCCGGACCCCGCCGAGAAGAGACCATCACGGTTACACACGCGGTTGGTGTATTTTAATTAAGATCAACTTCGGGTTTTCTACAACCGGACATTAACAAATTCCCATCTGCCACATAACCGCGGGCACGGCTTTCGAAAGTTCAAAACCCTGCAGGGGTGTCCCAACTTAACCCATGATAAGCTCTCGCGATCAATGAAGGATATTCCTTCTCCCCGGGAAGACCCGATCAGTCTCGGAATCCCGGCTACAAGACATTTCGACAGCAATAAAACAAGTCCAGCAAAACCGCCCGATGCGCCGACATCCTGATAGGAGCTGCACATATCTCGTTCTTCGGGCAACACCGGATGAGCTGTCCGTACAGCTAAAACCAAGCCTCAAGTTTCCTTGAGGGGGCGCTGCAAAGCGCTCTAGTTCGGACCAACACTTAGACAAGCATTGGCCCGGGGGGCTGAATAAAGATGACCCTCGGGTTGATCAGACCCAAGAGAAAGGGGGTAGGTGGTAGGCAAATGGTAAAACCAATGTTGGGCCTGCTGGAAAAGTCTTATTCAAAGCGAACTGTCAAGGGGGTCCCATAAATCACCCGACCGCGTTAGGGACGCAAAATCCGGGAACATAACACCGATATGACGGAAACTAGGGCGGCAAGAGTGGAACAAAACACCAGGCATAAGGCCGAGCCTTCCACCCTTTACCAAGTATATAGATGCATTAATTAAATAAAAGGTATTGTGATATTCCAACAAGAAAACACGTTCCAACAAGGAACAACAAGTCCATGTTCCAACAAGGAACAAGCTTCATCTTCACCTGCAACTAACAACGCTATAAGAGGGGCTGAGCAAAGCGGTAACATAGCCAAACAACAGTTTGCTAGGACAAGGTGGGTTAGAGGCTTGGTTTAACAATATGGGAGGCATGATAAGCAAGTGGTAGGTATCGCAGCATAGGCATAGCAAAAGAGCGAGCAACTAGCAAGCAAAGATAGAAGTGATTTCGAGGGTATGGTCATCTTGCCTGAGATCCCGCAAGGAAGAAGAACGAGTCCATGAAGAAGACAAACGGACGTGGATGCACGGATCCTCACAATCGCAACGTTATCGGAACTAGCCCGAAGAAGCAACACCGGAAAGAAGCAAACAACAAAGTAAACAACCACCACATAAACATGGCATGATATGCGAGATGTGATATGCAATGCATATGCATGCTCCGAAAGGAAAAAGGATGAACCAGGCATAATCTTGGCAAAACAAGTATGCCACTGGAAAGATGAGGTGATTTCGGTTGAAATCGATATAAAGATCACCGGAATCGGATGCACGGTTTGCAAATGACAAACAAAACAAGAATGACAAGAATCTGCCATTAACAGCATGATGCCACTTAGCAAGCAACAAGAAACTAAGCTACTGCACCCAAACGTATCAACAAAGCATATGACAGTGAACTACTCAAGATGCTTGACAAGAGATGAACAGTGAGCTACAGCTAAATCACACCACAGCAGGTTAAAACAAGCATGGCAAAAGTGCAAAAGATAACAGGTCACAGACTTGGTGAAAATAACATGCCAGAAATCAACATCAGGATGACATGTTTAGAGCAATTAAACAACATGCTACAGGAACACAATATAGCAAAGCAAGGCATGGCATGAATCTACTCAAAGCACTTAACAAAATTCCCTTACTGACCATAAGCCAAAAAGGACAAGAAAATATAATAACACCCATGTCAATTAAGCAAGTTTCGATACAGGTTTCAGACTTAGCAGAAAACTGGACATGTCAAAAACAGATAACAAGTAGGCATGTTCGTGAGCTCGATGCACTCACTACAGAGCATTTCATGATAAACTAAGCATACATACATCAAGAAGACATGGCATAGAAGCTATACATGGAAAGAACAACATCATAGCATGCAAGGATCAACTACACCAAGCTTGGCAAAATTGAATAACATGTAAACAATCTGCCAGCGACATTTTGTAGCAAAAGTAGAGCTCGATTGACTCAAGCTATGGCACTCCATAAATACAAACAAAGGCATGGATGGATAGAGAAAATCCATATTCTCAAAACACCCTTGCTGATCATGCTCAAAAGAGGCATAGATCTCTCTGAAACAACATGAACACATGGCATAAAAATAACAGCAGGCAGGGACTTAGTGAAAATACTAAGTCTCTGAAATCAGCAACATTAAGTAACCTAGTTTGCATGCTTGTGCTAGTCACCACATAGATCACAAAAATACATGGCATAAAACTCTGGAAATATGGCATGGCATATTACAAAACACATGTAGGACTCAACTTCATAGGATGCACACATCAATCATGGCAAAAATGACAAATGTGCATGTTCTGATAAGAATCAGAAACTAACATCACATAGCCCTCTTATAACAGCATTTCGGGCATCAATATTAGCTCAAATGAAGATGATACAATGGAATGAAATGATGTACTCATCGAGGCGAACAATTTTCCATATTATACGTCCAAAACGGAGCAGTATGCAGAGAGTTATGGCATGATGAACATGGCATGATAAAGTGGAAGATCCGGGGACTTGGAAGAAAATTACCCCGCGAAATCAGATCTAGGGTTCGGCACGGATTACGAAGTTCACCGGAGTTACTTGCCGGAGCTGCGGGGAACACCGTAGGAGGCCGGAGGAGGCGCGGGTCAGACGGAGGGGCGCCGGGCGGAGCCGGCCGCGGGCGGCGCCCGAGGCGGATGGCGGCGGCGCCGGCGATCGGGTGCGGCCGCGGGGCGGCGAGGCGCGGCCGGGCGGCGGATCCGGGGCGCAGGGCGCGGCGGCGGGCAGCGGGGCGCAGGGCGGCGGAGGGCGCGGGCTCGCGCGGCGAGCCGTGCGGGGCGGCTCGGGCAGCGGCTCCCGCGGGCGGAGGCGGCGGCGGCGACCGGGCCCCGCGGGCCTGCCGTGGGCCGCGCGGGCCGGCGACGGGGCTGGAGAGAGAGAGGCGGGGCGGGGCGCGGCGCTGACGTGGCGCGCGCGGGTTGGCTGTGGCGGCGGCGCGGGTGAGGTGGCGACGCGTGATTCGCCGGGGTGATGTGGCAGTGGGCGGTGGACATGTCCGGCGAGGGGATGGACATGTCCGGCGGCGTGAGGGGAGCGGGGCTAGGGTTGTACTGCGCGAAAATTCCGGGAGGAGCACATAATTATAGGTAGAGGGGGCTAGGAAGCTCCAAATGGAGTGCGGTTTTCGGCCACGCGATCGTGATCGAACGACCGAGAGGATGGAGGGGACTTAGGTGGGTTTTGGGCCACTTAGAAAGGGGTGTTGGGCTGCACCAAAAGAGGCTTTCACGGTTACCCGGTTAACCGTTGGAGTATCAAACGACCTCCGATTGACCCGAAACTTGACAGGCGGTCTAACGGTGCTATACCAAGGCCGCTTGACAAACCTCGGTCCATTCCGAGACCGTTTAACACCCGCACATGAAAAGAGGTAAAAGAGGACGCCGGGGAACATAGGAGCGTCGGATTGCAAAACGGACAACGGGGAAAATGCTCGGATGCATAAGACGAACACGTATGCGACATGATATGAAATGCAGATGATGACATGGCAAAGTGCAACACGCAAGCACATGACATGGCAAGGACGGCGAATAACTGACAGACACCTGGCGCATCAGATCCGGGGCGTTACACAAAGTGTGCAAGATCCAACAATCCATCTATGGACTGGTGCAAGCATCTCGGAGTTGGAATATACGCTTAGATGAGGTTATCAAAGCATTTGGTTTTATACAGACTTACGGTGAATCATGTATTTACAAGAAAGTGAGTGGGAGCTCTGTAGCATTTCTAATATTATATGTGGATGACATATTGCTGATTGGAAATGATATAGAATTTCTGGATAGCATAAAAGGATATTTGAATAATAGTTTTTCAATGGAAGATCTTAGTGAAGCTGCTTACATATTGGGCATCAAAATCTATAGAGATAGATCAAGACTCCTAATAGGACTTTCACAAAGCACATACCTTGACAAAGTTTTGAAGAAGTTCAAAATGGATCAGTCAAAGAAAGGGTTCTTGCATGTATTCGAAGGTGTGGAGTTGCGTAAGACTCAAAGCCCGACCACGGCAGAAGAAAGAGAAAGGATGAAAGTCATTCCCTATGCCTCAGCCATTGGCTCTATTATGTATGCCATGCTGTGCAGACCTGATGTGTGCCTTGCCATAAGTTTGGCAAGGAGGTACCAAAGTGATCCCGGAATAGATCACTGGACAACGGTCAAAATTATCCTTAGGTGATAAAGAGTTTGTCGTAAAGGGTTATGTCGATTTAAGCTTTGACACCAATCCGGATGACTCTGAGTCTCAATCTGGATATGTATTGAATGTGGGAGCAATTAGCTAGAGTAGCTCCATGCAAGGCATTGTAGACACATATATTTCCAAAATACGTACGGATCTGAATGTTGCAGACCCATTAACTAAAACCTCTCTCACAAGCAAAACATGATCACACCTTAGAACTCATTGGGTGTTAATCACATGGCGATGTGAACTAGATTATTGACTCTAGTGCAAGTGGAAGACTGTTGGAAATATGGCCTAGAGGCAATAACAAATTGGTTATTATCATATTTCCTTGTTCATGATAAAGGTTTATTATTTATGCTAGAATTGTATTGACCGGAAACTTAAATACATGTGTGAATACATAAACAAATACTATGGCCCTAGTGAGCCTGTACTAGACTAGCTCGTCGATCAAACATGGTTAAGGTTTCCTAACCATAGACATGAGTTGTCATTTTGATAACGGGATCACATCATTAGGAGAATGATGTGATGGACAAGACCCATCCATTAGCTTAGTATATGATTGTTCAGTTTTCTATTGCTTTCTTAATGTCAAATACATATTCCTTCGACCATGAGATCATGCAACTCCCAGATACCGGAGGAATATCTTGTGTGATATTAAATGTCACTTTGTAACTGGGTGATTATAAAGGTGTTCTACAAGTTTCTCTAAAGGTGTCTGTTGAGTTGGCATGGATCGAGATTGGGATTTGTCACTTCGTATGACAGAGAGATATCTCTAGGCCCTCCGGGTAATACAATATCACAAGAAGCTTGCAAGCAAAGTGACTAAGGAGTTAGTAACAAGATGATGTATTACCGAACGAGTAAAGAGACTTGTCGAAAACGAGATTGAACTAGGTATGGAGATACTGACGATCGAATCTCGGGCATGTAACATACCGACAGACAAAGGGAACTACGTATGTTGTCATAAAGGTTCGACCGATAAAGATCTTCGTAGAATATGTAGGAACCAATATGGGCATCTAGGTCCCACTATTGGTTATTTACTGGAGAAGCGTCGCGGTCATGTCTACATCATTCTCGAACCCGTAGGGTCCGCACGCTTAATGTTCATTGACGATATAGTACTATATGAGTTATGTATGTTGGTGACCGAATGTTGTTTGGAGTCCCGGATGAGATCACGGACATGACGAGGAGCTCTGGAATTGGCCGAAGGTAAAGATTGATATATAGGATGATAGTATTTGGTCTCCAGAAGTGTTTAGGAATGCACCGGAATATTATCGGATCACTGGAAGGGGTTCCAAGAGGCCACGACAGCCTATTGGGCCAAACGTGCCAACGAGGGAGAGCGCACCAGCCCACATGGAGCGGCCAGGGAAGGAAGGGAGAGGGCAAGCCCACATGGCGCGCCCCACCTCATGGCAGCCGGCCCTAGGGAAGGAAGGGATAGGGCTAGCCCCTCTTTCCTTCTCTTCCACATGCTGGGAAAGGAAAGAGGGGCACCTCCCTCCTCCCTCCCCCCACACTCCTTAGAACAAAGGGGGGCGTGGCCAGGGAAGGCGCCTAGGGCAGGCGCCGGCCCCCTTTGGGGGCACCCTGGGCAGCCTTCCCTCCCCCTCCATATATATATATATATGTGAGGAGGGGAGGGGGCAAGACACACCATTATTCCAAGCCGTGTGCGGCTCCCCCTCTCCCTCTAGTTCCTCCTCTGTCCAAATCCGTTGTGCTTAGTGAAGCCCTGCGGAGAAATTTTACCACCAACGTCACCATGTCGTCGTGCTGCCGGAAATCATCTACTACTTCGCCCCTCTTGGTGGATCGAGAAGGCGAGGACGTCATCGAGCTGAACATGTGCTGAACGCAGAGGTGCCGTGTGTTCGGTGCTTGATCAATACGGATCATGATGGTGTACGACTAGATCAACCGCCTTGGCAAATGCTCCCGATTAGTGATCTACAAGGGTGTGTAGATGCTCTCCTCCTCTCGTAGCTATGCATCTCCATGGATAGATCTTGCGTGTGCGTAGAATTTTTTTTCCATGCAACGTTGCCCAACACTGCTTCATCGTGCCACTTGTCTATTCTTCTTTTGACTGGTTTTGTGTATGGCTACTTCGGGCAACTCCGCTCTTCATCAACTTCACTCTGGTGTTGTATAATCATACTCAACGTAGCATAGCTATATGGCTTCACAGAGCACCACCGTATATATATTGAGGAGCTTCTGCCTCTCGATTGTAACCTTGTCATCTTGGAATAAATTCTTTCACCCTAGAAAGAAAACTTCACTCTGGCATCACTTACATCCCTCCGAAATTGCTTCAGTTGGCTTGATTTTGTGTGGTCTCAATTGGTTTCCTTCCAAAAGTATATTTTCCTACCAAAGAAAGGAAAACAAGTTTTCTTTTCTCTCGAGGGATTAGAGTTGGAAATAACTGGAAGATAGCAAAAACTCGATAAAAACCAAGTCAAAACCTTCGTCTAAAAGTAATTAGGGCTAGCAATGTTATATCTATTTTTTATTGCCTCACATATTTTGCCCCGTCACCACACCTCCTTCATGTGATCATGTCTTGTGATCACAGTTCAAACCTTTTGTGCAATGAGTCATTTAGTTGATACTATTCACTCATCTCATTGCATGTTAATATTGACCTAGGGGGCATCTAGTTGTGTGCATGTTGCATAATCAAGCAAATATTTATTGTATATGAACACTCCTAGGGGGAGCTGTCTAGATCGATAGCTTTGCATAGCAATATTACACATTCATATTCTTTGTCATGCTCTAACCATGATGTCATCAATACACCAAAAAATAGGAGATTGAAAGGGAGGATATGGTTAAGTCCCACTTCAAAAAGATCGAAGGTGTGGTTTATTAGCAACTTGAAGCTTTTGATTTGGTTTATTTGAGTTGTATGACAACCACACTATCAAGAGGTGTCAATATGGTTGAAAGGCGGTGTGGGAACACTCAAAACATAAATACTAGCCATCCTACACCTACCACCATATAGATGATCTACACTTTCATATCCAACATCTCAATGTGCCCACAAGGAGTGTCCAAAGTCTCCGGACACCTCGTGCGCACATAGTCTTTGACCCCTGTGCGCACATGCTAGTGAACTAGCCTCTCAATCACCTCGTGTCCACATGGTCTTTGACCACCACGAGCATGGGGTGATGCATTTATCTTTGGACACCCTATGCCCACGGGGTCTCATGCCCCCATGTGCATGGGGTAGTGATTTAGCCTCTAGACATCCGGTGAATGTAATGTAAAGGACTTTTTGAAGGTGATTTAGCGATTTAGTCCATCTGAATGCAAAGATCACAAAGTGGGATGAACTATATATATAGAGCTCTTCTTCCACCATCATTCCTAAGAGAGCAAGGCTCGATTTACATCTTTACCAAACCGATTCGTGTTCCCCGCTAGATTTCTTCACCAACAATTAGTTACCCTTGGAGCCTGGCATCCTAGCCGGTTAGGATTCCTTCGGAAGCTTCAGTGCTTGTGGTGCGCCTGGAGACGTATGTCAATATGTGGTGGTCACCTTCAAGACCAACCCTGAGTGATTCGAGGCTCATGCATTGGGGGTGACTTGAGGAGAATACAATGAGATAATGGGTGGCGTTCCGAAGCCTTGGCACCGGCAGCACTCCAATGAATATTAGCACTTCTCCAAGGAAGTGTAAATTTCGGGATAAAGTCCATGTCCCGGCTCACTTTTGTTACTCCTTTTGTGCGTTTTATTTTGCTTTGTATGCTCGTGGGACTTGCTAATTAGATTTTTGCCTAGCTTACATTGCTTTGATCTTGCTTTCCCTATAGATTGTGTTCACCTAGTTGCATATAGAGAACCTACTTTATCCACAAACCCCTAAACCTGGTAATTAAGCTTAAAACATATTCACCCCCTCTAGTCAACTGTATCGACCCTCTCGGTTAAATTAAACTTTGATCAAGTTCTTTGCTTATGCTCAACCGCTTAGCAATTTTAGGCTCTAGGGTTTTTTCTCACTTAGGATTCTCACAATCACTTTGAGAGGATGGGTTACTCAGAAAAACACTTGTCGAACTCCTATGGATCATCCAACCAACTAAGGTTGAGGTAGGGGCTATTTATAGTCAGTAGAGCAAGCTCAAGCGATGATGTGACTATTGGAGGTGCATTGACAATGTCACTGATGGAGTTCTGGACTAAGAGGTACTCACCACGTGTCTCTCGGCCAGGTTGGTCAGGCCAAGGACCCACATGGTGGTTCACTAATGGGCCATTTTGGGCAGCCCATGATGTATACAAGGAAGATTCCACAAGACTTGGCACACAAGACGAGGACTCCTGTTACCCTAGGCCTCCGATACATTATGTAAACCATGGCCAGACTAGTCAATAGAACATTACATTACAACATAGATCAACAATCTCATGGTAGATACATGTACTCTGTATTATACCCCATAACAATACAATCAGCAACATGACACAGGGTATTATCTCTTTGAGAGAGCCCGAACTTGGGTAAAATCATGTGTCCATGTTACCATTGCTCCAAGACGCCTAGCTTATGACCCCTACCTCGACATATGCCGGATTTAGCACCGGCATTGGTGTCCCATACAGGTCCCTCCTGGTAGTCACCGCACTACGTTGGGAATTTAGATTGACTCTGACGCGATCAACACACCGGAACAAAACTTCAGTGTCGATGTCGGCTTCTTTGTCGTTGGCTTCACTACAAAAAAAATACACTTCCGTGATGATACATGTTTGTCATAGTAGGTCGCGTTTTTTGTCATGCATGTACATCCATGACAAATTTATGACAGAATCAAGATAGTCATACCTGTGCTGTCGTAGAAGTGTTCCATGACATTACCAAAATTATCATCACGGAAGTGTCCACTTCCATGACGATAAATCATGCGTCACAGAAGTGCTTTCGTCAAGGGTGACCGACATGTGGCATCCACCGTAACGGAACGCCGTTAAGCTATCGGGTCGGGTTTTGGATCTGATAACCCGTTAACAACCCCGACCAATGGGGATTTTCCACGTGTAAAATCATCATTGGCACAGGTGTCACTCATCCAATGGGCGAGACGCGCCTATGATATGTTGACACGTGGACCGGCTATCAAGTTTAAATGGGCCGGCCCAACTGAAGGCCCACAAGATTTTGCGGACCATAATGGGCCGGCCCAGCTAAAGGCCCACGAGATTTTGCAGACCATAATGGGCGGGCCCAGCTAAAGGCCCCTAAGATTTTGCGGGCCATAATGGGTCGGCCCATGTAAAGGCCCACAAGATTTTTGTGTGCCATAATGGGCCGGCCCAGGTAAAGGCCAACGAGATTCTTGCGGGTCATAATGGGCCGGCCCAGCTAAAGGCCCACGAGATTTCGCCGACATTAATGGGCCGGCCCAGCTATAGGCCCACAAGATTTTGAGGACCCTAGTAGGCCGGCCCATTAACTGGCTGCCATGTTTTGGGCCAAATGTCGGCCCATATTTGATCCGGTCCATTAATGGCGTGCCACGCTCCGGGCCTAATAGTGGCCCATATGAGATCCGACCCGTTAAAAGCCTACCATGTTCTGGGCCAAATTACGACCTAGATCAGGTCCGACCCTTTAAGAGGCTTTGGGCTCAATTATGGCCCATATCAGATTCGGCCCGTCAACTGGACACTATGCGTTTGGGCCCACTTGCTAAAGGCCCACTTAGTAATTTGGCCTGATATTAGTTTTGGCATGTTAAGGGCCCGTTTAACATTTCGGCCCTATATTAATTTTGGCCTGTTAAAGTCCCGTCATATAGTTGGGCCTAACTACGGCCCGGTTTGCATCCGGCCTGCTCGCAACCGATATCTGATTGGGCCAAACAAGGACCGAGACAATTTTGGCCTGTTAAAAGCCCATGATTTGATTCGCACAATCATGGGCTGGGGTTCATTTCGGGCTGCTGCGTAACTAGTAGAAATTAAGAACAAACCTACTCTATACAATAAAGAAATTACGGCATAGTAACTAAGAATCAACCTACACTATACAATAAAGGATTTAAGGTATATTACATCCACTGGGCATTGAAGTTCGCCACCAGTGATCATAAAGCGCAACGAAGAAGCAGATTACAAAAACTAGGCACCATTGAAGTGTAAAAAAATAATACTGAACCGAGACCACTTCCAAGACAGTTCAAGAAAGGTTAGCCTTGCAGGGGAACTGCTGCGCAAGCTGCTGAGCAAGGCTGTGAGACCGGCCCAGCATGTCGGTCATAGCTTCCAGGTGTAGTTGTTTAGCGATGAGGTTCTCATTTGTGTTCTCCGCAATCTTTCTTAGAGATAGGACTTCAAGTCGAAGTTGAGTTGTAGAATGCCTTTCTGCTAGAACTTGGGACTGAAGAAGTCGAACTGATTCAGACAACGAATTCTGCGAGCTTTTCTGACTGTTAGTCTCAAGTAACTTGAACACTGCATGAAGACAAGACTTTGGGGTTGTCTCGCTATCTTTAAGATGTTTTGCCTTCTTTGCTGCAATATATGTTGGGTTTGTCTCACAGCCTTCAAAAGACTTGTGCATGCCCTCAGGCATATCACCCTGAAACAAAGCAGAGAGATGACAAGTTTTGCACGTGTATAAACAAAGATGATAACCGTTCTGTCAATTCTATCCAATTTCAAATTAGAAAATAAAGAGTATGTTCAAAATATCAATAGCATAATTTGGCATTGTTCATAATGCAGGGAGCTTCACCACACTACTGGATTACCATGTCAACATAACAAGCATAGATGAAGGGCAAAGAAAATCATTGTATCTATTTTGGATAATGTGCATGGCATGTTGTTCATATCATCAACCACATCAGTAAGATAAAACAGGAGATGACAAGGTGCAAACGTGGGATGCTTCGCCACACACTGGATTATAGATCCACAAAAACAAGCATACATATAGGGAGTATTAAGTAATGTGCATGGTATGAATAAGGAATTTGGTTTTACAAGTAAAACTTAGAACTTACGGTTCTTACGAACATGCATTTTGGTAGAAGCAGCAAAATAAACAACAGTAAACGATAGGGAGTATGAGAAAATTAAATAGCAGTTGAGGAGAAAGGCTTTAGGAGGACTGACTTACATTAACAATTAACACTGGCTTTATAATGCCCTTCTCCATGTCAAGGTAAGGATAACTCAAGAATTTCAGCACAGAATCTTCTTCATAAGCATTGCCTATACTCTACATTTTGTAGAGAGTAATTATAGATATGATAATATTGGAAGGGATAGAGCATAATGAAGATAAGATGCAAATTGATGCTACATAATCAACTACCAATCCCTGGAAGTACAAGCGTTACAGGACAAAATGTACTGACAAAAGCAATGGTCTACAGTTCTGCACTGTCATTGTCTGTGTATTCTACTTGTTGGTAAGATTAAATATAGATATGATCTTTTTTAGTAAATGGTGGGCGAGGGAGATAAGATGCAGAATGCTACAAAATGAACCAATCCCTCTTCCCATAATACAAGAGTGTTTTGAACACTGGTGTACTGTACAAAACGTTCTTATATCATGGGACAGAGGGAGTAGCTGTTAATGTAAGTACAATGATAGACCACGTTCAGCCCTTACAAGAGGACTGCAGAGCTAAACCTCTTCAAAAGCATTGGGTTGATTCTAAATTTATGTAAGAGTCCATACGGATCTTATAATGTCCACCAAATGGACGATTACGAGGCTAACATGTGCAGTGATGCTACATAGTCAAACAACTATGAAAGTAAGTATGGTCATACAGGGCAAGAGGTACTCACAAGAGCAATGCAGTGTGCAGTATAGCTGCGAGATTCCGTGGTCCCTTGAGAACGAATGTTCTTCTGCTAACAGTTTTCGTACAAGTGAGACATTAAGGCAAATGCAGAAATGTAGTTCAAATTGTGATGTGATATCATAGACAGTACCTTACGCTGCAGCCGAGACCAATGTGTAACAAGATTATTCCAGTCATCGTCGGATAAATGTAGCACCGGAGACTTTACAGAAATTTCGTTCAGAGGCTTGCCATCAAAGTGCGCTTGCCTCAGGTACGAATGATACTTCATCAACGAGTGCTTGAAAAGCGCAACCAACCCTTGCTCGTCATCACAATCCAGGTTGCTCCTCGCCTATTTAAAAGAATGAAATCTTGTGTCTTCTGTCAGCAGAAACATATGCAGTAATGACCATGAATAACATTAGTACATTACTTACGCGTAAGTTGCGGAGGAAGACTGGAAATTGTTCTGTGTCTACGGTATAATCTTTCCATGAAGGAAAGATGCGCACAAAGTTCCTGACAACAACATAAGCTTCGTCTTCTAAACTGGGAAGAAATGGAATAGGGGTCCTATTTGCTGCAATTGGGGCTCTCTCTGGTTCGAAGAGGGATTTGGCAACTGGATTTGGTGTACTCTTTGCTGGAATGGGGGTTTTGCGTCGTACAGCTGGTGCTATGTCAACTGGCATAATCATACTGTTTGCTGCAGTTGGGTTCTGCTGAGTTGGGGCATCAGAAATGACCAGTGTTGTAGGGCTAGAGTCTGCTAGAGTTGGGGTATTTTGTGGGTCAGGTGATATTGCAACTACACCTAATGGGCTATTTGATTTATCAGGTGCCACCACCTTTTCCAAATACTTTGCTTGTGCTCCTCCACGATCAGCAATCGCCCTCTTCCTTTTGAACATCTGATACATAAGAACAACATTTGAATGGATAAATATGGTATGATGACAGATGAAATATGTACTGAAAATGGATAGGCATGGCGTATTGACATACACGATGTGTAAACTAAGCTAATGGCAGTTTAACAAAGTAGAAGCAATGCAAAGCATCAGTTGCAAGATATGTGCGAGCAATGTAACCTTGGAAAGTTAGAGCAAGTACCTTGATGGGTGAATAAGATAGGGCATCTTCCTCGGACTCCTCCACTAGGGAGCTACATTGACTTAGGTCTCCCTCTAGTTCAGAATCACTGTTAGGATCATATTCTGAGCATGAATCTGTAGGTGGAGAGCGTTTGCATTGCATTGCATCGAGACTTGATTTCAGTCCCTTAATGCCAAGTTTGACAGCCATGGCATTGTTCTGCTTTATTCTTTTCATGCGCGCAAGCTCATAATCGTTATGATGCTGCTCAAAATGTGAGATTCATGAAAACATAAAAAGTAGTCATATTATCTATAGAATGCATTGCAGATTCAACTCGGAGAGTGTCTCCCTATAAACCCCTGCATATGCAAAGTTCACCTCCCCAACCGTGCTGACCAGAGCGGCGAACATGCATTTTCGAAACTAATTTAGGAACATTTAGCTGACCAATTAAACAACTCTGTTTTAATAATATCAGATTCGTATTTGAACAACTAAGCGTGTTTAGCTTGATGGGTGGATCAGTGTTATTATGACACGAAGCACGTATTCTGATCGTGTAGTGATCATAAAAGGGGGAAACTCTAAGCATTTTTTTTAGCAAAAGAGGGTTTCCCCTCTGATTTCTATTAAAGAAACCACCATGGAACCAACATGATCAGTTAAACCCTAAGCATGATCAATTAAACCTTATTATGGCTGTGCCATGGCAGATTTGAAGCTGCAAACCGAAGAAATGATATTTAGCATCCATTGTTTGCTTTGAACTAAGAACTAAATTCTAAGAGCTGAAAAGAAAGTAGTGTAACCAAGTTAAGATCTATTTTCTGGTTGAGATCAAAAAGTTGAGGAGATATGAAGTACCACCTCTCTTGCGGCGACGTGTAGGCATCGGGGGTGCGATGGCTGTCGGTGGCGTTGAAGCAGATCTGCGACGGTAGACGGGTGCATCGGAGGATAAGTCCCGTTGTGATGGAAGAGAAGGTCGTGTGAGCGGCCTCAGCAAAGAGGAGGATGGCGCCGATGAAGCGAGAGGACGCGATGCAAGGCTATTGGTCTGTCGCCGTGGATGAGAAACGTCCATCTCTAGCAGTGGACGACACGGTCTTGGTAGGCGCCCCGGCATGGTGGAGGACAGTGGCGATGGATGTGGTGGAGGACGGCGGCGATGGATGGGGTGGCGGACGGAGGCTGGTGTGGGAATGGGGTGTTCTAGCGCGTACGGTGTATGAATGGGAAATGCAGGGAGAGGTACGGGGAACCATGTTTTTGGGACGCGCCTGTCTGAAATATGGGAAAGTTACGAACTTATCCCCCATTTCAAATTTGGACGTCTTGTCAGTTGGGGATAGGACGGTAATATCGCATCTCCCAAATATTTGTCGGTAACTATTTCGGGCGAGGAGAGGGTGTTTTGCCGCCCACGGTTGGCGCCCACGGTGTATGAATGGGGCTGACAGGTAGGGCGGTTGTGCCACGTCTGATGGAAGTTACACATCTGCCCCTATTTAAAATATTAGCCTACATCTATTTTGGACGAGGAGAGTTTGTTTTGCCGCCCACCGTGTATGCATGGGGAATGGAGGGAGAAACAGAGGTCTTTCGGATGAGCTTGAATCAAATGAGTTTTTCCGCCCATGTTTGACGCCCACCGTGTCGGAATGGGCTCAGAGGCGGTCGTGTCACGTCTAATTAAAGTTACTAACCTACCGCTATTTAGAGCAGTGGAAATCGGGCCGATGGATTGTCCGTGTAATGGGCAGACAGTAATTTCCATCTCCCAAACACTTGGCTTCGGGCAGCCGATGGAGGAGTGGACATTTTGCTGTTTCTTTCGAACTTTGGTACAATAAGCATCCACGTTTACCCTGGCAACTAAATCTGAATCCATTTTGTATTCCTATATGAATCTTTATAAATCATTCTATGTGTTTTTATATATCTTCAAAAGGACGACAAAGATGTATTCCACTGTCATATATGAATATGGTTTGCAAATGCCGATACTCAAATTCAGAAACTAGAATCCAGTTTAAGGTGAATTCAAATATTTGGAACACTTCATGTCCAACTCAAATGTCACACGCAGCATAATGTGTACTCCCATTTAGATATGTACACAAGCGATGTATCAAGATTCAAATACCGAGTCAATCAACCAAGAATGTACGAAACTAACAGACATATAAACACTTATAGAGTATATGGATCAATAATATCAACTAACATACATAAGCCAGGCCGCTGTACTTTTTTGGCTACAACAACATCCTTTTTTTAGCCAGCATCTTGGCCCTTTTCGATGCGTGCCACTTATGGTCCATCTATGCTACTATTGCTGAATGCACATTCAGCCCGATTGGCATATTTGTAGGTCTGGCACAACAATCCAAATGAAATGTCTCCGAGTCTTATCAATTAATACAGACTTGTGCTCAAATAAAATTAAAAAAAACAAACAATTATTACATGATCTCTAAAACAAATGGTTTGATTGATTACATGAACAGACAACACAAAGGTTATTCAACTATGGAAAGAACATTTCACCTATGATTTACCAAGTAGGAATTTAATTTCCTTTTTTCCTTCAGGACCTTAACAATCTGGTTAGTCTCAGCTTGCTTCGTTTTGAAATCCACCAAATATTTAATGGTTGTCTTGAGTACTGCTTGTGATTCTGCTATTTGCTTCCTCAACATGTCAACTTCATCTCTAAGTGCAGAAGCAGAATCTCTTTCTACCACTAGTTTAGCCTCTAGAGCATCAGTAGTTGGCAATTCATAATGCATGATTGGGCCGGTGCCACTACTGTGGGATGATGCAACGTCCATGGGGACCTCGCTCTTTGATCTTGGGCTAACCTGTTTTACCATTAAAGTTCCGACTGGATTCAGAAAAGTTGAAGTTGGCAAAACATCTCAACTGGGAGTTATAACAGCAAACTAGTTAAACAAACAAGGAATTAAAGAGTTTCAATTGGATGCTGAAAAGTAGTAATTAACATCATTGTAACCCGTTGTTGCAGCAGCAAAGCAGTTAAACAAACAAGTAGATATTTAAGTTAAGGCAAACAGGTAATTCTTAACAGTAAGTACCAAACACATAGATAGGCGCGGTCTATAATATGATTAACAGGATGTGCCATTATGTAATTAGTAGCAAACTAAATTAAGCCAAGCAACCTAATTCAACAATTTTGCAATAAGTGGCTAACTAAAATTCCAAGAAGCAGGCAACTGAACTTATGCTAGTTCTTTGTACAGGCACACTGCAACTTCTTTTTCGCTTACAAGGTTGTACGAACGAGTCCATGGCATCAATTTCTTGGATACGCAGTCCCAATACTTCTTTCTTCCCACACTGCATGGGTAAGTCGAATGGTTAATCTGGTAAGATGGTGCATCCTTGATATGTTATATGAGGACGTGTAGTCAGACTAGTTGTAGCCAAACACATCACAATGGCTTTTACTGTATATTTCATGTGATTACTTTTGGCATATCGAGATCTATGCAATCTACAATAGGATGAAAAGACTGGCATCCTTCACATTATTGGCGAACTCAGTTCATAGAAATAAGCAATTCAACCATTCTGTGGGTAAATCAAAAGCGCCACTGGAATATTTTTCACTATCCAATCATACACGCAAAAAGGGGCGATGCCACCATAGGGGCTGGTATGGGCGGCCGCCTCAGGTGGCTGGAAAGTGTGCACCTAGTTTGAGTCGTCCAGGTTGGCCCACTCTAGTTTTGTTCATCCCAACGCACGAGCAGGCAATGTAAAAAATGAAGAAAATGTTTCAATTTGGATGGGCCAATAACATAAGTGCAAGGCAGGCCCTATAGCAGGCTCGCGGCCCAAATGAGCGCCTCCCATATCGATCGACAGCAGGAAAAATCCCAATTCATTCGCTCCAGCTGTCGGCGTTCTGGGAACCGGGGTCCCCAGACTTGCCTGCCTGCGGCCTGCGGCGTGGCTCAAATGGGGGCCCAGCGTGGCCCATCTTCATCAGCACAAGGCTCAAGACCCTCGCAAGGGGCCAAGCCTCGCGAGGCGGACGGCACGGCGCTTCCTCAGGCACGGCCTCCTTAGGCTGGCTCGTGAGGAGGCGGAGAGATCAAGGCGGGTACCTCACGAGGTGCCCATGACGCAAGCCATGACGACCAAGGGTGCCAGGCGGGCGCCAGCCCGCGCAGCGTCTCCCTTTCATATTTGGGGCAAAGGGGGCAAGCACAGGCGAGAGGATCAAGCAAAGGCACCCATTTCGGTGCAACAAGACCAAGACCAGTCCAACGGTGGGAAGAGGTCACAATGGAGCCCAGGACGGCGTCACCACAGGGCCTTTGGCAGGCGAAGACCAACTTTAGTCAGGATAAATGTACTAGATGTTCCCCTTCAAATTGGCCAATTGTTGGCGCCCTTCCCGCTCAATATTTGGGAAGAGGCCCAGGGCCTTCGCCTATAAATAGGACTAGCCACCCCCAGGGTAGGGGGGTCGAAACGGATCGAGTACCAAGAAACCAGGAGGGTCGGAATCTGATTCAGCATCTAGAGCAAGTAGAGAGAGAGAGAGAGAGAGAGAGAGAGAACGAGAAGGGCGATCGGACTCCCCCTAGCAGTTCATCCCCTAGCCAAGAACAGACCCTCGCGAGGTCGTTCTTCCTTGTATCATTCTTCATCATCAGCCCAAGAGGCAATCCACCCACCACACTAGAGTAGGGTATTACACCACAATGGTGGCCCGAACCAGTATAAACCCTGTGTCCCTTGTGTTGTTCTTCTAGTAGTTATATCCTTGCGAGACGGAGAGGTAGAGGGCACGATCTCCGCGCGCACCCCAGAGTTCGAACCTTAAGGGTCTGCCGGAACCCGTGAATCCGACACCAGCCTCCAGTCTGGTTCGCTCCTAACCTAGCCGCCGCTGGACAGACCGACACAACACTTCCTCGCGCCCTCATTGGAGGGCGGTTGCCGGGCTTCAAGTGAACGGAAGGACAAGAAGATGAAGATCCAACCCTGGGTGTAGCCTGTGTGGGAGGCAGCGGCGGCAGCACGGGCATGGCATCAAGCTTGCACAAACGGACAGTCGCAGCTTGCAAGAGTAGCATGCGCAACGAGCAGGTACATCACATCCCTGATTATATCTAATTCAACTCTTCAATTTCTGGCCAATAGTTAAACCTGACGGTGTTGTAAAACTGCTTGTATGTAGGGAATCTATGAGAAAATGAAACCAATTTCTACTTATTTTATAACTCCCCCAATCAATACTGAACTGGCTGAATCTCATGTATCTAATCAAGTTTCCGGTGCAAATATACAAGCTCATGTTGTTCTTGAGCCTGAAGTGTCTAATGAACAGACTGCTAATGAAGGATTTGATGCAAACATTTTACATGCTCCAGGTGATGAACATATAGTGTCTAATGAGGGATCTAATGCAAGCATTTTGCAAGCTCATTGAAGGATTTAGTGTCTAATGATGATCTACTATGTTGAGAGAGACAGAGATTTGCAGGCATTTATGACAAGCAAATTATAATGCATTTTCATAGCTTGAGGAAACGTCGAGGCCATCTACCAGAAAGTCCCTGTATCATGACAACATAGAATATATACTTTTCTAATCTGTTGTTTGAGACTATTGGCATACTTGTGTAGGATAGATATATTGATATGCAGTTTGCGCACTGGTTATACGTGAAATTACACTTCGATATATTCAGCTAGAGAACGAATAATTCAAGCAGGTACAGACCATGTTTGTAGTACTTGTACACCATGTTGCATTTTTTTGGTGCTTGCATCATTTAGTGTTTATAATCTGAACTACTTTGGATCATTAGCTGGTTTTCAAAGTGCATGTAGCTTCACATTTCTCAAGTTATGTTGATTTCCGGAGTGCAAGTGCCTTTGTGTTTTTAAGTTAAATGTTCGCCCCTGGTAACTTGAATTCGTGGATCAACCACTGCACACAAATCATACACGAATGCCAGTACGAATTAAATGAAATGCAGGGACTTACACTAGCTCGTTGTATAGGCAAGCTGTAGCTCTGCTTGCACTTGGGATGTTCCATGTACAAGTCCATGTTACCACTTGCTTGGATGTGCAGGCCTTGTGCTCCTTGCATCCCCCTCTGCATTTTTGACACGACGAATGGTTGATCAAATAAGAGGAATCGACCTTGATGTTGTACCGGAGGACAGATACTTACAAGGTTATATGGGTGTGCGGGATGTGTACCAGATCCCGTAGCACCGTCATGCTTCACTAAAATATGGATTTGCTTGTTTCAGATGATATCTCCAGAAGAAATAAGAGTTAAAGTCAGAGTTGCATAGGCGTGTAAGCTAAGAGAGCAGTGAAAGGATATCCAAACATCGTCGAAACAGTGCACAAGGGAGTGATGTGTCGATACCTAGTTCGGGCCGGCGTTTGGGCATGCTCGCCTAGCTAGAGTGTGGGTCACTTCAGAGCCGTTGAGGGTGATGTGCTGGCGTTGGCTGGCCGCGCATGGATGCAGATCTTGAGTGGCAGCGGAGCGCTACGATGCGGTGGACGGCCTCGGGGGGCGGAGGTGCGACGATGTGCTCGGTGAAGTAGCCCCGGTGAGCTGGGAGACGGCGTCGGTGAAGCGCACCTGATGCAGTGGAACTCGGTGTCTATGAGGCACGTCGGTTGCGGCGGCCGACGTTGTCGGTGGACCACCTGGTGCGGTGGACGAGGGCGTAGATGAGGTAGCCCCGGTGCGGTGGTGAAGCGCGACCGTCGTCTTCGTCGTCGTCGTCCGACACGAAGGTGGGGAACGATGGGGAAAGAGACGAGACGAGGGGCGATTCGGGGGTTGGCGGCGAATTAGGTATTTGAGCAATCTGGGCGCGGAAGGGGACAGTGGAGAAGAGAGATTTTGCAGGGCTGGAATTGGGGCTGCCAGATATTTCAATCCAAAACGGGGAAGCGCGAACTTATATTGTCGTCGTTCTTTTGGGGGGGGGGTGGCTGGGTGCTACGCGTCCGTCCGACACACGCGACCACCCCGACAGGACTATTCTTCGGTGCCTTAAGGCACCTGCCTTTGTGTCCATGACATGTGGGCCCAACAGGTGACTGGCCCACATGTCAGTGACCCAAAGGAAGTTGCCTTTAAGGCACCAAAGCAGCGTCCACCCCGACACGACGCTGGTCTGCCTGGTGCGCCTACATTTGAGAATGCAAACGAATCTGTATGTATTACCATGCTCGTGTTTTCCTTGCAATAATTAGTCATTTGAAATGAGATACTCCATCCTTTCACTTTTGTAAGTCGTTTCAGACAACTTAAAATGAACTGTTTTGCACATTGTCTGAAATGTCTTCAAGGTCTTATAAAAGTGAACAGAGGGAGTACTATAAATTAATTAATGAGGAGTTATTTGAAAAAAATCTAAACGGTACCCACGCTAGCGTGGATTAGAGTGTGTGTCACATAATTAGTTATTTGAATTAGAGTGTGTGTCACGTAGTTAGTTATTTGAATTAGAGTGTGTGTCACGTAGCGATCTCCAATTCTAACGTGGATTTTGCATTTCACTGTATCCATGCTACTTTTTTAATACAAATTCATATGCATATGATGAACACCATGGTAGTGAGAAAACTTTTGGATGGATTCAAACATACGACCTACAAAATAGCACAACAAACTAAGTCAATGTCAACCTTTTGAAACTTAGTATGGCACGAATTCGAAATAATTACCCGTATGCCTGGTCCTCAGTTCAAATCTTACAATGTACACCAAATTGAAACATCGATATTAAGTCTCGTACTATGTACATTCAAATGTTGTTTTTAGCCCCCCCCCCCCCCCCGCGCACAAACGCTACATACCTCCTGTATCCGTCAATCTTCCTCTCCTAACCACCTTAGGAAGCTATCAGTTTCCAACACACATTCATTCTTTCTCTCCATGTTCCGATCTCTAAGTCTCTCAACTACACAACCCCTTTTTCCACTCTGTTACCAAATGTATTTACCTCACACACCCTCCATTGCACCCCATGCCGAGCTCTCTCTCTCCCCCCTCTCCCTCTCACCCTCTCGCGCTAAATACATGCATTGCCTATCTAGCCCCCAACCTCTCGTGCGCATGCATGCACGTTGTATATCTAGGTCACTCCGTCGAGACTGTCTCACTCTTTCTTCCGCACGGCGGGCCACACTCGCTCAATCTCGCTCTCTTTATCTCAATCTCGTTTAACCTCATTTTCTTTCACACACAAATGATATATCTCCCTGTTCAGGCCTCGATCGACACACTCTATACTCTCTCACGCAGATTGTCTATCTTGGTCAGTCCATCCAAGCCGCCGCCACCCTTTCGACCTCATGGTGGGCCACGCTCACTCAATCTCTCTCTCTCTCTCTCTCTCTCTCTCTCTCTCTCTCTCTCTCTCCGTATGTCTTGATTGACCTTGCTCTTTCTCGGACAAAAACCATATATCACCATGTTTGAGTCCAATTCGACCTATTCACATTGTATACTCTCTCACGCACATCATCTATCTAGGTCACTCTCTCCAACCCGTCTCACTCTTTCAATCGCACGACGACCCTATGTGATCGGTTGACCTTGCTTCCTCCCACGCACAAAATATATCTACACGTCTGTGACTAGATCATCTCTCAAGCTCTATCTTACAGCCCTTACCCTTGCCAAAAAGCTCAATCAGACAATATCTCTCCAGAGCATATATATTTGTTCAATGAATGTCGGACCACACTCACTTTGTCTCTCTATCTATATGTCTCTCGATTGACCTCGCTTTCTCACACCGTATCTTCCACGTGTTGAAGCTACTACCTCTCCATCCCTCGCAAAGCCGGAGCTATTTACATTGCAAGGGGCACTCCAACCTTGGATTAATTTGTGTAGGCATTTATTCCGGTCGGTTTAGATTATATTTTCATAGCATTCGGCCCACAACTAATCCAAACACCATTGCAACCCATGCAACTCCCCTAGTTGATTACCCTTTGGCTCGGTCATCGCTCTCTCGCACGTCCTTTCTTGCCTTCAATGTCGCACCATGGTATTGTTGAAAAAACTATGTTGTTCTCTTTAATTATTATAAATAAGCTACAAAACTACACACCGATAGTCCACTTGGAATGGAACAAATTTCGACCCACAAATTAAAGTGCTACAAACTACACACCGAGGGGCCCACATGTCATGAAACAAATTTGGACCCATATACAAATTAAAAAATAAAGAACGAGGATCGAACATGCGACCGGGCCTTCAAGCCGCACGTCAAGAGTATGCAACATACGTAGAATAGCAATGTTTGTTGTACCCCCTTTGTTCACATAATGTTTTTATATTGCCACAACCTAATTAATGGATAACATGTAATATTATTTTTATTACTATTCGCCTTCACTTACTGGTGGGTTCCATGTGTGCTCTCTCTCTCTCCTCCCCTTCTGCGTTTAGACGCACGGGCAAACAGGAAGAACTCGCGGGCGATGTTGCCGTTGACCATATCTGGATGCGTTCACAAGTCACGGCACCAGTTTCACATACTAGCAGCACTAGTCAGTGTGTACGTGCAATGCACGTTAATTTGGAAGCATATTAAGTGCATGCGGATATTAACTACTAGGATATTATTTGCCTGTTGACATGTGATTAGCACTATTTTTGGCATGAAATTAACTGACGCTAAATGTGTTGAGCGCTCGACATTGAAGCAGTCTAGGTCGTTGGATGACAAGGAATACATGTGGCTTGATGACGTTTTATATTTAATTTGATACGGCTCTAGCAGAACATTCAATCGATCAAACCATACATTTCGTTCAGTCTGACTCCGACTTTAAATTATACGACGATCGATATAAAATAAACGGAAATGATAAACGTTCGGATTTTAAGCATGGCAATCCGAACGTTTTTCATAGCAAATTTAGATTACGCGGCGGCGACGGGGGCTTCTCGCGGTGGGAAGTGGCTCCTTTGCCATGCTCTGTGCGCTGTCGCGCCACTGAACGACGGCGACAGCGGCGTCTTGCGCCGTTGTTGGCGTACTCCTGGACGTTGGCCTAGCTTCAAGGAAGCGGTCGACAGTGGCCATCCATGCCGCTGAGGGGGGCACTGGCACCCGTGGCATTGGTGCAAGGAAGCGGTCGACGGCGGCCATCCATGCCACCGAGGGGGGCACTGGCACCCGCGCGGGGACAGGCACTGTCAACAGCGCGGCGGAGTCATTCGTGTGCACGGGCACCGGCACGGGCGCGCACATCAGTGCACGCGCAGGCGCTTGCGCTGGCAGGTGCTCGGGCACCGGCACAGGCGTGTGCGTCAGTGCACACGCAGGCACATGCGCTGGCAGGTGCACGAGCGTGTGAAAGTCAGCGGGGACCTCGTGGAACCCTATGGGATCAAGCTCGGTGACAATGTGCAGCTCCCAGCCCATCAATGCGACGGGGATGGGCGCTGGCGCAGTCGGGGCGACGGGAGCCGGAACGGGAGCGGGGACAGGCATGGCGTCTTCCCGCAAGGCCAGTTCAAACTCGTCCCAAAGCGCCTTATGTTCTTGAGACTCCGGCTGGGTGTCTTCCTCAGGAAACTGGGACACTAAGGGCAGACCATCGTGATGCGGCATGGCGTACGTTTAGGTCAGGCTAGTTGGAGGTAGACGACAGGAGAATCGGAGAGGAAGAGAGAGGATTGTAGCGATACCGGGTAGTGCGGGTTGATATTAAACTGCAGCGCCGACGACATTAAAAGTGGGAGCAGTTGGGACGACGGTGGGCGTCGGAGCCTGGTCAAAGGGCTCGCCTCCTAGTGAGCCTGCACAGTGGTCTGCTCGCACGCCTCCCTGACAGCCGGCGCAGCGGTCTGCTCGCACGCCTCCCGTCGACTCACACGCTTGCTCGGACAGCACCTGCCGATGAGAAGCGGGGACTCGTGGCGGCACGTAAACGCCCACGGTTTCAATAGTGAAAGCGTTCGCCTTAACGTGACAGGTCTTTGTTCCAAAATACCTTGGCTCTTCATTTGTGCAACTTGTCATAAGCAGCTTGTCCCAAATTGAAGAAAAAACTTACGAAGTAATATTTGTGCCATATCACGTGACCATGCTTAGTTTCAAGAATTTATGCTCACTTTTGGATTTTCTGAAATTTAAGATCCAGGATTCGAAACAATATCATAACCTGCATCATGCAATAAATTTTCAAGCCGTACATCTGTCCTGTTGTATTTCTTAAGAAAGGATTTGGTCAAACATTTTGCTTACTTAGACTTCAGACAAGTTATATATGCAGAGTAAAAGGATAATCCCTCCGTACCAGTGCATTGCCTGATATATTAACTCAAGCACTAGGCACAAACAAACGGGCTCAACTCTGTGCTCATCCTGGTGTAGTAGTAGTAGTACTACGCAATGCAGTTGACGGGTGACCTTGACGAGCGGCGACCGAGGGAATTGAGCCGTGCTCGGCACGGTAGGTAACGTTGTCTAGTTACTAAAGCATCCCTCTGTTGTTCATCGGTAGTCATTATGGACCGGGGACATGAGGGGAATTTCCTAGGGTTGGAATTCTGGCCGCCATATATTTCGACTTGAAACGCTGAGGCTCGACTGGTTGGGGTTGCCTAATGTGCATACCACGCACGCCACCGAAGGACACGAGCCTGGTTTTTCTTTTCTTTTAGGATCAACATGAGCCAAGGTCTGGCTGGTACGCCGTTGGGTCCTACCATTCAAGAATATGAAAGGAACCTTTTAAATTGCCGAACGAATCTATGTGTATTACAATACCCGTATTTTCCTTGCAAATACTAATCTCAACGTGGTAATTGATTTATGACGAGTTGTTGAATTAGAGTGAGTTTGTGATATAGTGATCTCAACGTGGATTTCACATTTCATGATATCCCTAGTAAGTTTTCCAATGCAAATTCAAATATAAAAGATGAACAATATGGAGGTGAGAAAACTTTGTATGTATCAAGCATATGACCACACACACACACACACACACAGAGACACACACACGCACGAACACAACAACAATCCAATAAGTATAGTGCATCTATTTTTTCAGACCATGCATGTATGACACGAATTCAAAAATACTCCTTCTATTCCTAAATATTAGTCTTTTCAAGAGTTCAACAAGTGACTACATACAGAGCAAAATGAGTGAATCTAGACTCTAAAA
Organism: Aegilops umbellulata; assembly: GCA_032464435.1. Lineage (NCBI taxonomy): Eukaryota > Viridiplantae > Streptophyta > Magnoliopsida > Poales > Poaceae > Aegilops > Aegilops umbellulata. Next base: position 147,488,685 of record CP136058.1, on the reverse strand, counting down.
TATGTCTATATACATCCGTATGTGCCAGTCCATTTCAAGCCTCTAAAAAGACTAATATTTAGGAACGAAGGGAGTAAAATGTAAGACATCCATGGTCCTCAGTTCAATATTTGAAATGAACATGAATCTGAAACATGAATATTAAGTCTATTACTACAGTACATGCAAATGTTGTGTTTAGGCGGAGCTATGATTGTCGGGGGTCAACCCCTCGACCTTAGATAAAAATGTGGAGCTCTGTTTAGGGTTGTTTAGATTATATTTGTCCCCACCCTCCCAGCCACCGATTGTGCACCCCCACCCCTCCTCACCGGGAGAATATCATGTGACCCCATACCTTAGATGCTATATGCCGATACGAGTTGCTTGGAGCTTGTAGATCTGAGATATAGCAGCTCACATGATGAGTCTTAATATTTCTGCAGGAAATCTTGATGAGTTTGAGAATTGCACACAATTTGTACAAAAACTACTTAGATGCCCTTTGATCCCATATCCAACGACCTCGAAGCTCGTATCACCGTAGCATCTAAGATGAAGGAGGACATCATATTCTCCTGCATGTAAGAATATCATGTGCTACCACACCTTAGATGCTTTGGTGATACAAGCTCTTCGGAGGCGTTAGATTTGTGACCCAACACCTCCTCAGTGGTTCGAATGGTTTTTTGCAGAAAAGCCCCAAAAGAGTCCGGCAACTGCATACAAGCACAAAGACTACTCAGGTGCCATTGGATCTCAGATCAAGCGACCTCCAAGCTCGTATCACTCTAGCATCAAAGCTACGACATCACCTTATGTTTTCTCGCACGGGAGAGTATGAGGTGCTCCCTCACCGTAGTTCACTGAGATCTAACGGCCCACAATAGGATGTTTGAATGTTTTTGCAATATACGGCTGATAGAGTTTGGGAAATGCGCAGAAAGTACAAGTACTACGCATGTGCCATCTGATCACTAATCATACGACCTAGATGCTCATATCACCGTAGCGGGTAATTAAGCTACGGGAGCACCTAATATGAGCACCGGGGAGCCGTTGGATCGAAGATGCAGCGGCACACACGAGGCCTGAATGTTTTATTTGCAAAAAAACCTTTGGAGAGTTTGGAAATTGTGCATAATTACAAAGACTACTCCCAAGTCATTGGATCTCACTTCCAACGGTGTAAAAACTCGTATCACCATAGTATCTAAGCTGCGGGGTGGATGTGATATTCTATGCCGCTGACATTTTTGTTCGTAAACTTGCAAAATACGTGTAACTCATGCCGTTACTTGTCTAACCGCGCAAAGTGTTTGTTCAAAAAAAACATCCAACACTGAAGTATCGAAACAACACACAGGGGTCCCACTTGTCATTAATCAAATTTGGACCTAAAACTAACAAATCTGAAAGAAGAGATTCGAACTGGCAACCTGGACTACAAAGCGTAAGTCGATAGCCTGAAAAAACGAATGGTTGTTGGCTTTGTCCCATAACTTGATTTTATTTATACAGTACTTGCGTTGAGTAGAGTAGAAGGAGTGCCTTGTCAACACGTGCATGACCATTGTCTCACTTACAGGTGGGTCCCAGGTCTGCCATCTCAATCTCTCTTCTCTCCATCGTCTAACCTTTGCACGGGCACACACGAAGAGCGGAGCTAGCTTGCCGTGGTGTTATTACAACTAAAAAAGCTTGGAAAATAGAAGAATCGCCTAGAACAAGAGACGTTGTGGCTGGTCGAGACGGAGCTAACCACATCTATCCTCCGTGCCATGTTTGCATGATGAAGTTGTCTGGCTAGTGGGGTGTTTTCGACCGATTGGCTGGGTCCCGAGGTCGAACCATAGGTACTACGTCTGATACAGTATATTTACATTTTTCCTCCGTGCCGAGACATGGCACACCCTACCGCGCGGTTTCTGGGTCCTCCCGGGTGGTGCACGCTTATATTCTTCCTGACGTGGGACGCCCTACCACGTGTTTTCTGGGTCCTCCTCGGTCGTAGCGCCGAAGAAAGTAAATGAGTCATCAAATCACGAAAGACCACCTTTCCCGCCGAGTACATCCGTGAAGCATGGTGGCTAGCTAGTTGGGCTAGTTCGACCGATTAGCTAGGCCGCCGCCACATTTGTTTTTTCACCCCTTTTTTTATCTACTTGCCGCAGGTAAATTTAAATCTCCACCGCGGCATTGCTCTGGTGTTTGGGTGCGGCAGGATTTTTAATTTTTTGATTGACGGGAGCAGGCGCGGCAGCAATTAGTCACGATGACTCCGCCTGTAAAAACCCACTGCTCCCTGATGTGAGAAGTCATCGATCGGTGTTTTACCATGGTGAAAACCAAAAGATTCCCCGCTCCCTCTGCCTTCCCATAGATTGCATTGCCTTTCATCCATTTCGCCCCCTTTGCTTCCTCTCCCCATTGCTTCTACCTGGTGCCATGGCGGCGCAGCAGATCACAGAGTTCGAGGTGAGGCTCCTGACAAAGGAGCTCCATGCAAAGGATGCGGAGCTCAGGGCCAAGGACGTGGAGCTCCGTGAGGTCAAGGAGGAGAGGAGTGACATGCTCCTCCTTTATCTGCGGGAGTTCACGGAGCTTCAAAAGCGGCAGGCGTCCACCACAAAGATGCTCGAGGCGTCGGCGGTGTTGCTGCAGAAAGCGGGAGATATGATAGGCCGTCAGGGGAGCCGGCTGGAGCGCGAGCGGGCCGATCGTGATGAGGTCCAGGAGCGCCTCAGCCACTTGGTGAACCAAGTTGCCATGCACGTGTTGCGGCTGCGCGAAGCCTACCGTCGTGCCAGCGCGACGATGCCGGCCGTCGGGCTAAACCCGTTCGACCACCCGGTTGACTTCAATGAGCTGCGGCTTCCTGACCTGGTCTCCTTCTTCACCTATATTTGACGAGCTTTGGACACCGTCTTTGATGAGCTGGCTCCCGTCGACTGGGAGAGGGCTCTGCGGGCGGTTGCACCCTGCATCACCAATGTCGTGCGCCTCGAGAAGCAGGGACTTCGGTGGTGTTTAGGCACCCTCTACATGGGCATGTCCATGTCTCGGCGCAACATGACCGTTGGATCAAACTCAGACGGTGCAGATCAGTCACTAAAGCACAAAGCGTGTGGGTGTGTTTGGTTGCATTCTCATCTCAATATAGTTGTTTCCTCTTCATGTATTTTTGTCAACCTACTAGTGTGGACTCATGCACCCTTCATGCACTCTGCCAAACACCCAAAAGTGGGTCGAGAAGGGAACTTTTGCTCCCATCCCGTGCACCCTTCATACACCCTACCTAACACTATTCATGCTTCATATGGTTCATGTTTCGTGGAGTACTATAGCACCATACTCTCCGTGCGCTATGGACCTAGTTCTGTTAACATTGATCTCACCGTTCATTCTCGACCGAACAGTCGAAAAAGCGGTACTATGTTACATATAGGAGTAGTTGACATGCGCACAACATCATTTGTTATCGTCATATCTTACTACACTAGCAACAAGATTGCGTAGTACTGACGTATGAACCACTGCACATGCCTAGTAGTAGGAGCACTGTGTATGTTCAAGTGGCCGCCGTGTTTCGCACTCCTCCATCGTAAGAGTGGAAACGCTTGCTGTAATCATTTTTTTCTTCTGAAAAACAGTGGACACGCTCTACCGTGCGGATCCTCCTCCAGCCATGCACTAAATTACTCACTTTCGCCGACATGTGGGACAACTAGCATCGGGGTCCACCAGCCATGCACTAAATTACTCCGTAGTAGAGTGACGGTAGACTACCCCGACCGAAGCGCCGCAGTAATGCCCAATGAGTCGTCAAATCACAAAACCCCCTCCTTTCCAACAGTAAGTTGGACGGACGAAGCAACCATCATTTCACTCTTCTCTCTCAGCTTCCTCTCTACCCAACCCTCGCTTCTGCCTCATCTTGTTCCTCATTTCTTCAAGAAAACCCCGACCTGCTTCTGCCATTGTTCTTCTCTCAAAGAAGGAAAGGTGAGTGCATCAATGGTGTTGATTCTGGCGAAGGCCCGGTCTTGCAACCCCGAGACTAATCCTATAACTCCCACTCTTTTCTTCTTTTGAGTTTGCGATTATGGTTTCTTTTCTTTTATTTCTATTTGACAGTTTCTTGATGGACGCTGGAGCACTGGTCGAAGTGATGTCTATGGCTCCGGCCAAAACTGTCGAGGCTCATGGTACGAAGAAGCGCAAGCACCCCGCCGAGACTACCGCAGACAAGCTCAAAGCCATCGCCCTGTCCAAGCCCCCCTCTCCGGGATCCCTCATTAAGAAAGTCCAGGTAATATCTCTTCTTGACGATCTTTTTCTCGATCTTGATCATGTTTTTTCATCTAGCACGCAGTACTAGTACTAGTAGTACAACTTTCTGGGTGATCTTGCATGTGACTTTTGTGTGCCAAATGATGGTTCTAAATTCCTCTTTTGACCAAAATATGTGAGAGGTTGACACTGATTTCTTATAGATTACTTTCAACTGCTCCCTCTGTCCCAAATTTCTTGTCTTAGATTTGTCTAGATACGGATGTATCTAATACTAAAATGTGACTTGATACATCCGTATCTAGACAAATCTAAGACAAGAATTTTGGGATGGAGGGAGTACTTTATGAACATCAATGCTACCTTTTAAGAGGGTATATTTGCCTCAGTAACTTGTGTTATGGATATTGCATGTAATCCCTCTGCTCTCATGCCTTTGAAGACATGTTCTAGTGTCTTTGTTCACTAATTTGTATGCGTATATGTAGTCATATATGGAGTATAATATTGAAAATCATCTTATATTTCTGAACGGAGGTAGTAATAAAATATGGTTTCTGTTTGAATTAGAACTAGGTCCGCGGTGGAGATGAAGTTCTCAAAGTCATGCCGTGTGAACTGGAAGACCTGATGACAAGTTCTACTGCTGAACTATCTAGCTGCTGTGTCCTTGTCGCCACGTGTCCTGAACTAGTGTTTTCCTGTAGCATTGTTGTCAGGCGTGTTCTCGAGGCTGTACTTGACCACAACAATTTCCTGGCTGTGCCTTCGATTACGAAGGGTGTGGTTCTTGTAAAGCTTCCCAACAAATCTGATGCGGCCTGTCTTCATCATCATGTTTATGAGTGGAAAGACCACTCTGTTAGGTTCTCCAAGGTTGACAAGATGGTGATGGTGCATGTAGACATCTCACACGAAGTCCATGGCCTAGTCAGTTATGCGGGGTTCATCCCGTAGGTCGGTGGCAAGAAATAGTCTGCAGAGTTTAGTTAGTGCAACTTTGCTTGTATGTAGTAAGTACTATTGTTCAGTACTTGATTTGTGTTTGTGAACCCTGTATTGTTTATTAGTACTGCCGCTTTTGGTGTGTGGTTAGTCCTGAGAACGGTCTATGTTAATGTCTATCCACTCAATTCAGTCTGTATATTTTGAAGTATCCATATCATATTTTTTGTGAGGATGGTCTATCAATTATGGTTACACTCCAATATCTGTATGCATTGCAGGGTTTATCGCACCCACTAGGATTTCTAGTCCCATGGATGTTCAGTCCATACGATTTGTCACGACCTTTGGACTGTCCTGCTTGTGGGAGTAGGCGGGTCCCCTGCATGCCACACGTAGTTGGACGATCAATCTTCTGTTTAGTACTTCAACATAGTGATTTCCTGGTAAGGATTCATTCATGTCACATCAAGTAAATCTTATTGATTTACTGTCTAAATCTTATTGATTTAATGTCATGTTTTCTTTCTTTTCCTGCAATTTTACGATGCATGTTTTGCCATGTGACATTCATCACAGAATAAACCGTTTGGTTTGCTCTACGATGGCTATTTTTGCAGGTTTCACTTCTTATGTCGTGTTGGTAATGAAGGCACCGTCCATCACTTATATTACTGGAAAAAATTGGATCAGTCTGTTGTATGAGTACAAGCTGAATCCCTATAATGAACTGTAGTTTGGTTTAACAAAAACGCCACAATTAGTCCTTCTCGCGTTTAAAAGAAATGAAAAAAAAGACTGGATCACGGTCACAGATCCTAGTCAAGTTAGAAAGCTGATCATAGCAGACCAGACACGATCGCCGCTGTCTCACACAGATCGACCACCAGTAGTTGCTCTAGCACTGACAGCGGGAACAGCTCAGTCTGATCCAGCTGAGGATTGGGCACCGACCGTGTGAGCAGATCAGCCTGATCTACCGGAGGATCAGGCATCGACACCGGCACCTACTCCGACACCGGCACCAGCTCTACAAGGAGCACCATCTCCGGCAGCAGCGGCGGCTTCAGCACCTGCACCAACACTTGCACTTGCATCTGCTCCGGCCCGTGCAGTTGCACTGGCAACAGACTGGGCTGCAGTTCACACTTCATATACCAAAGTCCTTACAAAAACCGGCATGTCCACCTTCTTGGTAAGCATTGGCCGCCCAAGTGCTTCGTTCTTTTTTCTTTCCATGTTGTTTCACATGATTCAGTATGTTGATCTAACTGTTTGGGTATGTCTTCTTGTTTGCAAAAAGAGAATTTAGTGAGCAACGAGGGAGTCGTTCAACAATCCGGGCGACCGCGGCCAAGTTTCTCTTACCATGCGCAGCCTTGGTGTGAATGAACCTGCTCAATATACCGTAAGTACAAAGGATGGTCGCATGATGATTGATGCTAAAGGATGGTCAAGGTTCACATCTAAATCATTTCTTGCGGTAGGGGATGATGTCAAAATCGAACTTTCTCGTCAAGGAGAGCTGGTCCAAATCAACTTTCAAATTCTTCAGTAGCAGCACGCAACTGCCGAACTGATCTATCCTCCGAGAGATTTTGATGTAATAATCTGGCATGGTGAAACAAGTGTCCTGTGTGTATAAGTAGTACGACAGTATTATTTATCACATGGTATATCATTGATAGAATTGCAACTCTGATTGCTGGTTAGGAACTGTGGTTCGATTTCATTCCAACAGCTACCGTGCTTTATTCAATTTTGTGTATTCGCCTTGCGACAGCATCTAAAACCAGCGCCGTACCGGTCGCTTGCAATATGAAAAGCGCTGAGGTAGAACACATGGGCCCCCAAACATGCAGGGTCGGCCTGCGGTCCAAAGTCCAGAACCGTGAGCCTATCTGAGTATTATATTCTCAGCTGAACCCCCATAAAAAAGATGAACCCCCATAATGCCCGTGCGTTGCAGAGGGAGTATATTTCTCGGCAAGGTGAGCCTGTGATATAACAGATTTGTATATTTGTTTACAGAGGGAGTATCTCTCTGTCAAAAAAAATATTTATGTGTAACTAGTTACTCCTGTCTTTCTACTTCCTTTCGCTGATATGTGGGGCAACCGGCAACGGGGTCCACGTGCCATATGCAAAAATTAGAGTGCACAACTTCACGGTAGACACACGCCGTTTGTAGCGCCGCACTAATGCCCAATGAGCCATCAAATCACAACCCCCCTTTCCAGCTTTAGCAGTAAGCTGGACGGACGATGCGGCAATATTTCACTGGGCCTGAATCCCCTTCTCCCTCGTCTGCTTGTTCAGAGAAAACCCCCTCTCGGCGATTGCATAGGGTTTTCTCATGGAGAACCAGGTATGAATTCTTCATCCATCCCCGATAAACCCAAGTCCCTTGGTCGCAGGTAATCCTAGGATGGCAGCCTCTGCCATTGATGCATTTTTCTTCCTAGTGAATCTAGTGTGTTTCATTTGCAGTGCCCAAAGTGCGAGGACGCTACAGGTTTCTGCGCCCTCGGCGAGATGCCACATTTGTTCCTTCTCATCCTAACACAACATTTTGAAACGCGCACAGTATGTTCCTAGAATCCTCTTTTCTTTCCTGGAGGGTGGGTTTTTTTTGAACATGCTATGTTCTCATATTATTTTTCCTGCAGTGTATTATTTGCTCTGCCAGAACACATGTACTCAAGATGCTCGGCCTTGCCATAACTGAATACACTAGTTTAATTGTCACAGTGAAGACAAGCCATGGATATAAGTTCCAAGTTGGGTTCATGAACCAAGAAGATCGCTGCTTTTTTATGGCCGAACTTGGATAAACTTTCTCAAGTGTTACGGATTGAAAGTTGGCACACGAATGTTGATGGAAATAGCAGAACCTGGTCTCATCTTCACTGCGATCTTCCACCCCGACGTCGTTCCAATTGTTCATCCATGTTAATTTTGTATCTGGTTCTTGCTTGTTGCCTCGATTACTTCTTAATCCACATATTCTGTCTAACTAATCACAATTTAACTTTAGAAGTAGCAACGAATCTCTCACGAAGATGCTACTTCTAACTAATATTTTCTTATAATTGGTGGCACGTGTAGGTTTTTTCAGAGTTAAGCAGTCTGCTCGTTTGTTACTCTGTAATAACTCGGCTGTTACTAATGGCACTGAAGTTGACGGGATCGACATCCACAAGTTCCTACACTTTATTGATTATCTTGAGGTCCTTGTGGGTCGTTTCAATGGTGGAAGGCCACGTGGGATATGTGTGCCACTGCTGCACTCGTTGAACAGGTCCAACTGTGTCGAGAAACTTATGGTACGAGCTGTTTTCTGTTATATATGTTGTTCATAAACTATTGCTTATACACAGTTTTACAGTTGTGATCTTCTTAAAACAGGAACTGTCGAGTTCTATTGTTCCTATACATATGCCTGACCATGGTTGGGTCAGACTTGCGCTTGGTCACAACATGATGTTTATGTCGACCTACTCAATTCCCCTTGGAGGTGAAAAGATACTTATTCATGGGTGGTCTCAAATAATGAAGGACCGTCCATCTTCGAGAATAGGACAGAAGATTATGTTCATGATTTTCCATGGCTCTAAAGCGAATATCCTGTTTATTGACCACGTTGCGAGATGAAGCCGCTTTCAGAAGGTTGTGGATGCGCGGGGTGTCGCCTGGGCCTTGTCCTGGGGCTTGGCGGCCTCACCCTTGATTAACTGTAGGCAAAGTAGCACTATTCGAGGCGTTCTTTGCACGGTTGAACCTGTATAAGTACTCATACTGCTTTCAGCTTTGGTTGTTAAGTGCCCCTGCTGGTTTCAGTTAAGGTTGTTAAGTACTCCTGCTAGTTTTATAGTCTGTCGTGTTTCTTCAGTCCTGTCTTCCTCCAGCCGCCAAAACCAAACCAGCGCTGGCGGCGCCGCCTGCTTCCGCCTCCCACAGCTGGCTGCGCCTCAGCGCACGCATCGCCGCCCCACCGTCTCCTAAATCGTTAACGCCGACGTCCTCCGCGCGCTTTGGTGCGCTCGCCGCGGCACCGCCCTCTCGCGTTGTCAACATGGTCAACAAACAACAGGAATCAGCAGAAGTACATGGAGAGGATGACAGTAGGGGCCCACCATGTCAGCATATGGAAAAATAAAATGCTTCCTCCTAGTGTTTTCCTGACATCTAGGACCCACGACATTGTGAGCATATATAGTCAATAGACAAGAGAACAGCACAAGATCGGCTGACACCTGGGACGTAGCTACTCGAGCAGTATTTTTTTTGTTTGGTATTGTCGAGACGGACCAGGGTTTGAACTGGGTTGTGGCCCATCTAGCCCAGGCTTATATTTTATGTTCACCATGTGACCAGCCCAGCTATTTTTTCTTTGTGAAAATGAGCCCAGTTTATTTTTTCCGAAGAATACCCAATCCAGGCCTACTTATTTTTCTACGCCCTGATGGGCTGCAACTCTTTCAAGACGCCTGCAAATCTTGAAAGTAATATGAAATGGGCTGTAAATATAATAACAGATGACAAAATGGCAATTACTTTATAATTTCTGAATTTTATCACATTTTCAGATTCCTATTTCACTGGGCATTAACCTAATTTAAATATATCTTCAAAGTACTTTAAATCTAGCTCGACATTTCGGTATTAAAAATAGTTTGGAACCCACAGAAATATGCGAAATTGGCCCTGGCCAACCAAAAAACGACTGCAATAAATTGCATAAGAAGTTGCCATGAGCTATATATAAATTATTAAAAAAAAGAGGGAGTGGTCTGACTTGTGGGCCTGTTTAGTTGACGCATATGCAAGATTTTTTTAGTTATTATATACGTCAACAAATGCTTCTAGCAGACGTAACCGTTGGATGTCAATCCAACGGCCGTCGCGTTTCTTCAATCTCTGATCTTCTTGCTCCAGCCGCCAAAGCAGCGCAGGCGGGACCGCCTACTCCCGCCTCCCGTGGCCTGCTGTACTGCCGCGCAGGCCTCAGCACCCCCTACTACTCCTACCGCTGGCCAGGGCATCCCTCTACTCACCCACACCCCCTGTTATTCTGCGGCGACGGCAACCTCACATCGCAGCCGAACCGGTGAACGCTCGTACTCCTCTCCGCGTGGGCATCCACTGCCGCGTCTTCCCCGGCTCCATGTCGTCCCCTTCCTAGGCCTCGCCGTCGTCCACCGCCGTGGTGCTCTCGGCGCGGCGTGATCAATGTGGTCAACGACCGACTTCCACCGGAAGAGTACTGTATGTGGAGAGGCTGACAGCTGAGTCCATGACAGCCGCAAGGAAGTGCCTCCTTATTACGCGGAAAATAATTATTCCTTCACCTGACAGCGGGGACCCACCGGACGGGCCACCAGTATTTTGCGAAAAAAATCATTTCCCCCTGACTGCTTGGACCCACCGGACGGGCCACCGTATTTGGCGAAAAAAACGTTCCCCCCGCTGTCAGCTCGGACCCACCGGAAGTGCCTCCTTATTACGCACAAAAAATGAATATTCCGCCGGCTAGCTGGGACCCACCTTGGTGGGAGACTGACTTGTGGGCCTACTAAGTTGACGGGGACGAAGGGCTTTGTCAACTTAGTCAATATGAACGATTCTAGCTCCAGTGACCGTACGATGTCCATCCAACGGCCATAGTGCTTCTTCAACCTCTGGTCTTCTTGCTCCAGCCGCCCAAAGCAGCGCCGGTCGTGCCGCTTGCTCCTACCTCCCATGGCCGGCTGGGCTGCTGCGGAGGCCTCACTGCCCCCTACTATTCACACCGCTGGCCAGGCCCTGCGGCGACGGCAGCCTCACACCGCAGCTGAACCAGTGAACCCTTGTACTCCTCTCCGCGTGGGCTTCCACTGCCGCGTCTTCCGTGGCTCCGCGTCGTCCCCTTCCTAGGCCTCGCCGTCGTCCACCGCCGTGGTGCTCTCGGCGTGGCGTGGTCAATGTGGTTAACGACCGACTTCCATCGGAAGAGTACTGTGCGTGGAGACGCTGGCAGCTGGGTCCACGGCCGCAGCAAGGAAGTGCCTCCTTATTACGTGCAAAATAATTATTCCTCCACCTGACAGCGGGGACCCACCGGACGGGCCACCGTATTTCGCGAAAAAAATGTTTCCCCCTGACTACTGGGACCCACCAGCTACACCTTCGCACGCAAGGAAGTGCGTCCGGGCAAAAAAACAATTCGCCCCCTGACTGCTGGGACCCACCAGCTACATCTTCGTAGGCAAGGAAGTGCCTGACAGTCGGGACCCACCTGGTCGAAGCGTACGTAGCGTTGTCATTCTGGTCGAACGTGTACGTACATATATATTGGTGGATGTAGAGGCACGCACGTGTCGTAGTAGAGGCGGCCAGGGTGCAAGAAAGAAAATACGGCCATGTATGTGTACATACGGGCGGGGTCTCGAGCGCCTACTCGTGCATACGTATGGTGAGGGCTCGTTGACATGGCTGGGTCGGAAAGGAGAAACGACATCGTCGTCGTGTTCATGGGGAGGCAACGGAATGCGTGATGTTCATGGGGAGGCAACGGAATGCGTCGTGTTCATGGGGAGGCAACGGAATGCGTCATGTTCATCGGGAGGCAACGGAACGCGTGGGAGCCAACCGGCAGGGTCGGAACGGAATGTGTGGTCATGTTCATCGGGAGGGCTTGAACGGAACAGGCGATGGAAACGAGGCCTGGCGTACCGCAGAACGGAGGAAACGGACCTCCTACGGTCGAAATGGGGGTCTTGTTGATCGGGAGGGGTGTGGCGTACCGCAAAACGGACGAAACAGACCTCCTACGGTCGAAACGGGGGTCATGTTGATCGGGAGGGGTGTGGCGTACTGCAAAATGGATGAAACGGACCTCATACAGTTGAAACGGGGTCATGTTGATCGAGAGGGGTGTGGCGTACCGCAAAACGGACGAAACGGATCTCCTACGGTCGAAACGGGGGTCCTGTTCATCGGGAGGGGTGTGGCATACCGCAAAACGAGACTCCATGGGATACTGTTCATCTCCACCGTCGACCCCCTCCGGCCTACACGAGCTACTGTTCATCCATCGTTGACCTCCTATAGCCTCCACCTGCGACTGTTCATCCACGGGCTCCTGTTCATCCAGCCTCCACCGCGCGCTACTCCACCGGCTACTGTTCAACCACCCCTCCACCATCTACTGTTCATCCAGCCCTCCACACCACGGGGTCCTGTTCATCCACCCCTCCCCCCGCAACGCTCATTGTTCATCCCATCGATCGGCTTTAGTTAGCAGCAGTAGCGAAGGAATCGCTCGATCGGATTCAGTTAACAGCCATCGATCGATCGCTCGGGTTCAGTAACGCGTAGCCTGCAGTGCAATCGCTCGGGTTCAGTTAGAGCCCAACGCCTCGCTCGGGTTCAGTTAGAGCCAACGCCTCGCACACACACGCGTACGTGTACGAGAGAAACGCGCATCGCTCGGCCCCCGACCTCCTCGCTTCTACCATGGTTTTTTCCGTCATGGACAGCCCAAAGAATGTCATGCAGCTGCGTCTCTGGCCCGCCCAGGACGAAAAGCCCATTTTCTGTCATGATTTTTTGTCATAGAAGTAGGAGCCCACCACATCTATGATGACTGGGTTTTGTCACAATTATCGTCATAGAAGTGTCATATGTATGACAGAAAAAAAATTCGTTCAGCCCAAAATGTCACGGGTGTATCTTTTTTTGTAGTGCTTGACTGGTCACCTTGGTGGGACTGAGGACTACGCTCCGCATTAGATCATCAATTTTGGACGGGTGCCTTCATCATCAACTCAAATCTCAACTGAGATCATGGAAGAATCGTCCATGGAGCTCAGGGTCTCAACGTCACCATTGCCCTCGCGTGATTGTGCAATTTTTTTTGGGCAACAAAGTCGTGTTCACTATCCCCGCCTCCTCGAGCACCGCTTTGATGGTTGCTTCGGTGGATCTGTGCTGAAATGAGCCTACAACAACCCTGTAAAATTTGATCATGGTGGGGTGGCAGATAGGGCGTAGTACCGCTGGAGCGGTACTACCGTGCTGAACTGCCACTCTGCTACCGCCTATTTACTTAATGCAAAAGACAAGCGGAAGTAGGGACTGCACTGAACTGCGGCAGTATCACTGAAGCGGTACTACCGCTGAGCAGAGTAGTACTACCGCTTACGCTATTCTGAAAAGCCCAAGCAAGAAGGAAGGACCAATCAGTTGCCAGGAAGGAAATGGGGTGCAAAGAGACTATGTACGTGTTGATTCCACCCAAACCTTTCTGAAGCGGACCCCCTCTTAATAGTACGGTGTTCCTACGACTCAAGTCCTCCGAAATGAAACGCAAGAAAAACACCGTCTTGGAAAACATCCCGAGGGGTTCGAATCGTCTTTGTGCCATAAGATAGATTAACTGAAATGCTCAATGCACACGATTAGTTTGCAAAAGCATTGTCATCAATCACCAAAACCACTAAGGGAGAAATATGCCCTAACAGTTGTTTAATCTCTAGACGTACAGAAAGATCCATTAAAACCATGAGATGGTAGAAATGCAATATCGGGACACAAAGTTTAATATCCTAGTGCCACTGGACCCACCAAGCACAATTGGTCGGGACTCGAGAATATCTTTTGATATCTCCAAGGCATCAAACATCTTGTGCTAGTTTTCCAATTTCAAAGAAATCTGGACACCAATATCACTAGATAAATTGACCAGATATCCACTATGTTAGATCGTAGACAAGCTTTGTGTTCCTACTAGGTGTGGTAGCCATACCATGAAAGTCTTTGAAACAGACCTTAGTGGCTACATCCACCAACCATTATCTCAAAGATAATGTTGATTGTGTTATCCGGATGCAAACAGGTTACATAGTAAGTAATATCACTATATTTCTCATCTTGCAAGTCAAATTATGTGAAAACCTCATTGATTTGTTTATGAAGTCTCTACAAAGTTCAACATTCCACAAACATGTTCATAGAATTGGTATTTGACAACTTCAAGATATGCAAGTATCAGGGGGAGTATGTTCCTGAATAACTCCTGTTCAAAGCACCATATTGTACTCTTTTCCCCTTTATGAGTTTACTTTTTACAGGTTGTCATCAAGGTTTTTAATGATGTAATATCAACATGAGATTATATTTCATACTTTCTATTTTCCCACCTAGGTTTTTAAGAAAGTATACATGACATATTTATTGTCCTCTAAACTCTATGGATTTCCCATATTGAGTTAAAGAGACAATTATCATGATATGTCATATCATTTTTCCTTATATTTCTCCCACTGGGTTTTAAAGGAGTTTTCAACGGCGTATCAGATTGCGCTCTTTTCCCTTATGAGATTTCTCACGAAGTTTCTCATAAAAGGTTTTTAACAAGGCGACATATGCAATACTTTCTTTTTCCTCATTGGGGTTTTTAAAGGAAAGTATACAAAGCATATTTATTGTTCTCCAAATTCACAAATGCGTTTTCTCCTTCTTCAAAGAATTTTTCTCATATGAGTTACCAAGGGGTCAGTAATCATAATATGTTGCATCATTTTTTCCTTGTTATTTTTCCACTGGGTTTAAAGGAGTTTTAGCAACATATCAGTCCTATTGTCCTCATATTTTCCCACAGAGTTTTTGGGGGGAGACTCTCAAGATTTTACAAAGGATTTCTTAAGATGGAAGATGAATATACAAGACACCTTCAATGATGTTCAAGAAGCCTTTAATGACGATCAATAAGCGGTGTTATACAAGGAGGACTGTTAGGAATAAATTAGCACATGTCTGTTTGTAGGATCAAAAGTAGGTCTAGGGGGATTAGACTACTTGACCAAATAAAAGTCTAACCTTTTCCCAATTTTAAGTGTTGGCAGATTTTAACAACTATCACAAGTCAAGCAATCAACCTACACATGCAATTCTAAGAGTATAGCAGCGGAAAGTAAAACATTGCATATGAAGGTAAAGGGAAGGGTTTGGAGAAGGCAAACGCAATGTAGACACAAAGATTTTTGGCGTGGTTCCGATAGGTGGTGCTATCGTACGTCCATGTTGATGGAGACATCAACTCACGAAGGGTAACGGTCGTGCGAGTCCATGGAGGGCTCCACCCACAAAGGGTCCACGAATAAGCAACCTTGTCTATCCCACCATGGCCATCGCCTACGAAGGACTTCCCTCACTCAGGTAGATTTTCATGAAGTAGGCGATCTCCTTGCCCTTACAAACTCCTTGGTTCAACTCCACAATCTTGTCGGAGGCTCCCAAGTGACACCTGACCAATCTAGGAGACACCGCTCTCCAAAAGGTAATAGATGGTGTGATGATGATCAAATCCTTGCTCTTGTGCTTCAAATGATTGTCTCCCCAACACTCAACTCTCTCTCACAGATTTGACTATGGTGGAAAGATGATTTGAGTGGAAAGCAACTTGGGGAAGGCTAGAGATCAAGATTCTTGTGGTTGGATTGGAATGTCTTGGTCTCAACACATGAGTAGGTGGTTATCTCTTAGAAAATGAGTAGTGGAAGTGTAGGAACATTCTGATGGCTCTCTCTCAAATGGAGAAGGGGGTGGAGGGGTATATATAGCCTCCGCACAAAATCCAACCGTTACGCACATTTGAACCAACTCGGTCAGACCGAATAGAAGAACTCAGTGAGACCGATTCAGTTCAAAATGTGAACATTAGGAATCTCGGTGGGACCAACATGATCAACTCAGTGGGACCGATGTGCTAGGGTTAGGGCAAAACCTCATCTCGGTGAGACCGATTGCATAAACTCGGTGAGGCCGATTTCAGCAATGAGCAAACAGAGAGTTGGTCAAGCAAACTCGGTGGGACCGATTGCACATTTCAGTGAGACCGATTTTAGCAATGAGCAAACAGAGAGTTGGTCAAGCAAACTCGGTGGGACCGATTGCACATTTCGATGAGACCGAAATAATTACAACAGGTAACAGAGAGTTTGCAAGGCCATCTCGGTGAGATCGAGATCCCGATCAGTGAGACCGAATTGTCTAGGGTTTCTGGCAGTGTCTAGGTCAAGTGAACTTGGTGGGGCCTGATAGATCAAATCGGTGGGGCCAAGTTTGACTTTAGGTTTTGGACATATGTGGAAATGAGAAAGTGGTTGAGGGTTTTGGAGCAATATCATTAAGCACTTTGAGCAAGTATACCATTAAGCAACACCTCGTCCCCTTTTAATAGTATTGGCTTTCCTATGGACTCAATGTGATCTTGGATCACTAAAATCAAAATGAGAAGTCTTGAGCCTTTGCCAATCTTTGTCTTAGTATTCTGAAGGGTCTACATCTCTAGTCCATGCCATGGCAATCATTGAACTTTCCGAAATATTTAACTTGAATTGATATTAGTTCAATGAGCTATATGTTGTTATGAATTACCAAAACCACCCAGGGATTAGTTGCACTTTCAGTCTCCCCCTTTTTGGTAATTGATGACAAATATAGATCAAAGCTTCGACAAATGATAATATGAACGAAATACATCATCACTTTGAGAAGTATGTGATAAGCAAGAGCTCCCCCTAAATTTGTGCATTATTTAAAATTTGCTTTTGAATGCAAATGCACAATCGATTAGGATCATGGGTCACTCTTCCATGTCATATACATCTTGGTGGAGCGCTCAAAATGATAAACTATAAAGAACATGCACTCATCACCAAGGGAAAACATGATTGATCATACACAAGTATCATAGATAGCATCATGCAAGCACACATTAAAGTATAGTATGATCAAACACATGATCACAAGAGTATCTCACAAACAAGCACAAATATTGTAGCAAGAATCAAACGAGCAAACGATCAAATTAGCAAGAGAGGCAACAAAAGGCAAAACACTTTCTCTCTCAAAGCCTAATGATCTATACACTTTCTCCCCCTTTGGCAACAAGTTACCAAAAAGCTTGAAAATGCTTAGTGCTATGCGACACTCTAGGCATGATCTCCGGGAGATCCTAAAGTGGCCTTCTGGCTGATTGCTCCGGTGTGCATAGACGGCATGGAGAGGACATCATCTGCAGACACTTCTGAAGATGTCTTAGGAGCTGGAGGAGTTGAAACTGGAGGAATGACCGAGGCAGTTGCTGAAATGCTAGTCATGGTGTCACTCACAACTAGCACAGCTGCAGACCTTTGTGCCCTTGGCACTCTCTAAAAAGTGTTTGTGGTAGGCCTGTCACTCCTGTCCTCAACTTCTTCCTAGAGCTTCTCCACAATATTCTGGATCTCTGTGAACTTCACATCTAGATCATGGAATTTGGTCTCAATGATCCTCTCAAGACTTTCTTGATTCTGAGTCAGGGTGGCCAAGCCTTTCTCAATCCTCACAGTAGCCTCAAGCAGATAATTGAGTTGATCTTGCTTGGTCTTGAGCATCACTTGTGAAGCATCTGGTACACTAGCTGCCTTTGCTGCTTTTGCGGCCTTAGGTCTCTCTCTCTCTCTCTCTCTCTCTCTCTCTCTCTCTCTCTCTCTCTTCTCCTAAGCTTCAGCACATGTTGGATGTGAGGCATCCATGACAATCCCATTGTCTTCAAATTCTGGCCTCAGGGGAAGATGCTATTTATCAAGAAGATATGTCCCTGTCCCCATCTTGGAGTTTATTAGCATCTGTATGTGAGGGGCATATCCACATGATCTCTTAGTTCTCTTCACTGTCTCAACAATCAAGGTCATCACTTTGAAGTTTTGTGGCACCTCAAACATATGGAGCAAGTTGATGGAGTGACCATGGATCATCCTATGATCTCCTGACTTGGGCAACAGAGTGTACCTCATGATGGTGTTGATGGTGGTCAATCCTAACAGCATATAATATATGGACCCAAGCTTGTGAGTCTCCAAGGCATCATCTAGAACAGACCCTATGAATAGATAGGTATAGGTAGAGTGGATGAGCATCATAAAGCACATCTATTTTGCAAAAATATTGAGACAAAAACTGAACTTAACTTTTCTGCAGAAAGCATTTCGAAGCTACCGATATGACAAACTCGGTGACACCGAAGCACTAACAGAATCTAAACATGCAGTTTTGGTCAGACCGAGACGTAGTTCGGTGACTCCAAGATGCTAGGGTTTCACAGAGTGAGTGATTTCGGTCCCACCGATTAGTACGCTTCGGTCAGACCAAGATGTACTTGTGCGATGGCCTGAGCCAAATCGGTGAGACCGAGATCCTCAGATCGTTCGGTCCGAGATGAGTTCGACGGAAACCTAACCCTAAGTTTTTGCATCAAATCTATTCTAATGGAACTTTTCGGTGGATAGATTGATGACATTCGTGGTAAGAATAATGGCAGTGATCTTTGTGCAAGAATAAAAAAAAGAACGCACAAAGAGGTCGAGGCCGTGCCCTAACTTGGCAACGAACTCGCTACGGCAAAAACGGAGGTGAGATTTCCATTGATAGTGACGGAGACCAACGGCAGGAGGACACTAGCAACGACGGAGACGATCCGGAGACCAAGGGGGCGGCAGAGCTGGGAGGCATGGATGAGTGGATTGGAGGTATTTTTCCAAAATTTCAACCTGCGGTATATATACCCAGTCTCTGTCGGTGTTACCGAGTGGAACGACTCAGTGGCATCGAGATGCAAAACTGTAAGCACTTACAACAACTCGGTGTGACCGAATTGTTCTAATCGGTTGCACCGAGATGAAAACCTAGATCAACATAATGAATTCGGTGAGACCGAGTGTGATGAGTTGGTCTGACCGAGATGCATTAAGAGGTTTTGGAGTTTAAGCCCTTGACGGATCGGTGTCTCCGAGTGATCCTCACCCGGAGGATCCGTATTCGATTTGTTCAAGCTTTGAGATGTAGCATGAATAGAGTTTAAGACGAGAAAAGCATAGATAGCTATAGGGAGTACTTAGGCATTCTTGTCCATCCATTTGGCAACTGAAAAACCAAACAATCACAGCAACAAATGGATGTCCTCGAATGGAGAAAATTATGCAACTAACATGCTCACACAATAAGATAACAAATAAAATATGTGGCAAAGCATGCACAAACACTCTAGCATCTATCAAGCAATTGGCGATGACTAGGTCATCTATATATGAGTATATTGACTGAGGATTCAAATGAGAACATTTGCTCGTAGGTCATACTCATCGTTTAAGAACAAGTGGGGTTACCACTTTTACATAAAGCATTGTTGTGTTCACATCATTTGAGTTGCTTTAGCTTAGTTCTTAGAGAAAAGCTCCCCCTAGATGTGATATCCCCCCTGTTGTTGTCAAAACCGGCGGATCTCGGGTAGGGGGTCCCGAACTGTGCGTCTAGGCCGGATGGTAACAGGAGACAAGGGACACGAAGTTTACCCAGGTTCGGGCCCTCTCGATGGAGGTAAAACCCTACTCCTGCTTGATTAATATTGATGATATGGGTAGTACAAGAGTAGATCTACCACGAGATCAAGGAGGCTAGACCCTAGAAGCTAGCCTATGATATGGTTGTTGTATGATGAAGTTGTCCTACGGACTAGAACCCTCCGGTTTATATAGACACCGGATAGGGTTAGGGTTACAAAAAGTCGGTTACAATGGTAGGAGATCTTGAATATCCACATCGCCAAGCTTGCCTTCTACACCAAGGAAAGTCCCTTCCGGACACAGGACGAAGTCTTCAATCTCGTATCTTCATAGTCCTGGAGTCCGGCTGAAGGTATAGTCGGGCTATCCGAACACCCCCTAATCCAAGACTCCCTCAGTAGCCCCTGAACCAGGCTTCAATGACGACGAGTCCGGCGCGCAAATTGTCTCCGGCATTGCAAGGCGGGTTCCCCCTCCAAGTTCTTCAAGAAGATTTTAAACACCAAGAATAGTGTCCGGCTCTGCAAAATAAGTTTCCACATATTGCCATAGAGAGAATAATATTAACACAAATCTAATCTGCTGACGTATTTCGTAGCGTGACATCACACTACGGCCAAGTCCTTTTCTCGAATCGTTTTTAGTCTTCCACCTCAGCGTGTTTTGCGAGGTGGTTTCCTTGGCACGTCTTGTCAAAGAAGAGATCGTGTCCCCCATTTACGGGATTCTCATTAATACGGACGTGGGTAACCCAACCGCGCCATTTATCACAGCGCTTGGGAGGCAAGCGAGTTTTACTAGGCTGGTGGGGACGCATAGCCGCATCCGCCCATATAAGGGGATAAGGATCCACCTTTTTTTACCTACGCCTCCTTTCTCCTTTGCCTATCCATCTTATGCGCACTCGAGCTCCAGCACCCAAGCCCGTACTTCCCACCTCAACCTTCTCCAGCAATGTCCGGAGCGGGAGGCAAGTGGATGGTCTCCTCCGTCACGGAGGGCCATGTCAAGAAGCTAAGGAAGGCCGGATACTTGTCCAAGGACATCACGCACCGGCTTCCCGAGGAGGGGCAGCTTCTCCGTACCCCGAGGCCCCATGAGAGGGTAGTTTTCCTTCCCCACTTCCTCCGCGGACTGGGTTTTCCACTCCACCCATTCGTCCGGGGCTCATGTTCTACTACGGCCTGGATTTCCACGATCTGGCCCCAAACTTTGTCCTCAACATCTCGGTGTTTATCGTCGTGTGCGAGGCTTTCCTCCGCGTCCGCCCCCATTTCGGCCTCTGGCTCAAGACCTTCAACGTCAAGCCCAAGGTGGTGCGCGGCAGCCAGGCGGAGTGCGGAGGCGCCATGGCGGGCAAGATAGCCAACGTCCTATGGCTCGAGGGCTCCTTCGTGGAGACCTTAAAGGGGTGGCAATCCGGGTGGTTTTACATCACCGAGCCACGCGATCCAAAATGGATCGCAGCCCCTGAGTTCCGATCCGGACCCCCACGCGGCTTATGTCCTGGAAAGAGACGGGCCTGTCGCGGGGTGACAAAAAAGAGGTGACCGAACTACAAACATGCATCCAGTCCCTGGTGAACAAGCTGATCAAGCTTGTCAATGTGGTCCAGGTTATGCTCGTCTGCCGGATCCTCCCGTGTCAACAACGGGACTTTACTCTGTGGGAGTTCAACCCGGCGCAGCACCAAACCCTCAACAGCCTCTTCGACACGACGTATGAACACGTATGGAAGGTGCTAACCAAAGGTGCCGAGGCTCCCACATCCGCCTCCGAGGACCGCGGATACAGCTCGCAGCGTCCCACTAGCGAGGTAAGCTATTTTCACCTTTCACAGGATGTTTAAGTTCTTTTTCATAGTTTGACTCTATGCGGGATCTAAACTCCCTTACCTTTGACAGGCTTGGCAGGTGATATCCAGACCGATTAACTGTCCGGCTCCCTTGCCCGAAGACCCAGCCCCTTATGTGGTGCCGGAGAAGAAGGCCAAGAAGAAGAAGGCCACGGGGACTCGAAAGAGTGCCCGTAACATGGCGGTGTCGCACTCGTCATCTGACGAGTCCGAGATGCTCTCCTCTCATGAAAACGAGGAGGAGGAAGAAGAAACCTCTCCCCCTCCAGCAGGGGGAGGAAAGAAAAGGAAGGCCGCCCCAACGAGGGAGGCCGAAGGGTCCAAGAAGAGGAAGACCCCTCCGCCGGACTACTCCCCCAATGCCAACGAGGACGACGAGGAGTGGCCGAACAGGGCCTAGCGCCCGGCGAAATCGTAAGTATTCGGATACCAGAGTGACTCATGATATTCCTTTGTCGCTCAGCTTTCCCTAATGCCGAACATAATTGTGCAGCCCGCCCCGGGCCGAACTCGACGAGTCGTCGAGCGGCTCCCTGGATTCGTTGGACGTGAACTCAGTTCCGCCCGCTGTCTCCCCCCGCACTGCAGACGACGCCGAAGTGGCGTCGCAACGAGCTCAAGGGCAGGAGGAGGTGGTCCTGGAGGAGCCGCAAGGCGACCTCCCGGACTCCCGGAGTAAAGGGGACAAAACCCCCCAGGGCTCCAAGTCCGGCTTTGAGCCGGACACCGCGCCGGAATCCTCAATGGCTCCGTTCCGCGGCAGGCGAACTCCTGTCAAGAGGAGCAACCCTTCTGAGCCGGCAGCCTCCGTCCAACCGGAGGTGCCGAACAGTCTGCTGGATGTGCTTGACGGTGCCTCCATTGATGAGGAGCACCGTACTATTATGAGTACGGTGATCCGGAAGGTTCAGTCTACCAAGAGCGAACTGAACGAAGCTTGCGCTAGCCTTCTAACAGGCTTCGAGGTAAGTAAAAAATATGTAAGAATATAACCGCATAGACAGTAGCCCCTGATGCTCTGTTTGGCGTTCGGAAAGAAAAGCCGAATAGAGGATCTATTAATTTTCGTAGGAGTCTAACAAAAAAGAGTCAAATATGCGTATGCAGGCTTCGCTACTAGCCATTGCCGCGCTGACTGCGGAGGTGGATGCCCTGAAACAGGGCCTTGAGCGGACCGAGCAAGAGCTCGGCCTTGCCAAGCGGCAGCTCGAGGAGAAAGAAGGTAAGAAATACCTTACAGAAAAAATGCCTATGAAAAGACGTGATTGCAAAAAAAATAACAGGATTGTACTGCTTATTGTAGGGGCCACGACTGAGGTGGCGACCCTTAAGCAGGCATTGTCCGAGGCCGAAAAGAAAGCGGCCGCGGAGCGCACCGAGCGAGAGAAACTTGAGGCCCAGGCTGGCGAGGTGCGGCAAGAGCTTCAGACTCTTATGAAAAACATGAGAGTTTGGAGCTTGAGTCAAAAACGCAAGCGTCCGAGCTCGCAACGGCCTCTGAGACTACCAAGTCCGCCAAGGCCGAAGCCCAAAAGGCCCTCCAAGAGTTGGAGGAGATGAAAAAGATAGCAGCGGGTAAGGCATTATTTATGCAAAGCAGAAATATAAAAGTAAAATACTTGTTACTTACCCGAATCTGGAGCTCTCCAGGGGCATTCGCAGATCTTCCCCGCAGCGTATCCGACGCTGCCGCATTCTACCGAGCTGAAGAGGGCAGCTCGACGAAGAAGGTGTTCTGGTCTCAGTATGTTGAGGCCGGACACCCTATGCCTTTGAGCGACCAGCTGAAACAGCTGGTCGAGCTCCACAAGGCGGCCGAACAGGCCATGAAGGGCTTGATAGTTCGGCTGTGGCCCGGAGAGGCCCTGCCTGGGAGCTACTTCGGACTGGTGCGGCGGCTGGTGGAGGCATGTCCAAGGATCGATGTCATCAAGCGCTCCGTCTGCATCGAAGGTGCCCCTAGGGCCCTTGCCCGTGCAAAGGTGCACTGGGGTAAGCTAGACGGTGAGAAGCTTGTGAGGGATGGGCCGCCGTCGGGGAAGGAGCATCGCAAGCCCGAGAACTACTATAAGGATGTTCTTGCGGGTGCCCGCCTTGTGGCAGATGAATGTACCAAGGATGTAGTTTTTGAATGAACTCGCTCGTGTTTATCCTGTGCGCTGAAAACTTGTTCATATGCGCTAAGCAATGCTTGTTGAATTTAAAATATTATTTTCTGTGCGGCCGTTTATCAAAAAATTGAGAGATGGCGAGTCGTCGGCTTCCGCCCCCATGCCACTAGTGCTGGGGTGTTCGGGATAAACCTAAGCGCTCTTTTTCCCATATTTGGGTCCTTCGAGGGAGGCGCTCAGCACAACGAACCAGGCAATCGGACTATAATGCTTGAACACTCTCACTTAGCCATAGAACTTTATAATTTTAAATTTCGGCGAAGCCCCTAGTTCAGAAGACCGAGTTCGGGGCGCTATCCACGCCTTGGCCGGACAAAACCGGCTCCTCGCTCGAAGCGGCATAAGTCTTTAGGGACTCGAAAAACCTCTCGAACAGCGACCAATCTCTCGCCTCATCATGACAGTCAGTTTTAGCTTTCTCCACTGAGGTGCTTAACCCAGCTCAACCGGGGCACAATCGCAGTGGTTCTCCTAGTGCTACCTTAGCCGATATAGCGAAACGTAAGGCATCAAAACATAGGAGCCGGGCAAACCCAACTATTGACCCAAATCATGATTCGGAGCCGATGCATATAGTGCTATAAGTTCGGGGTGCCGCACTTATGAAGTGTTCGGACTTCTTACACCATTTTAAGAGGTACTGAAGCCCCTGGCGTATTTGCCGTACCACAGTGTACGGGTGCCACATGTCATTAATGAACATATATATAAAAAGGGGATAATGCAAAAAAACAGACAAAAAGCTATGCACTGTTTATAAAGAGGCTGCTATCAAAGCAGAACAACACAAATAGTGCGATAAGCAAAAGATATTGGACTATTTAACATGTCCTTGCCAGGGGCAGGCCGCGGAGTTGTATTCAAAAACAGGTATACTGCTCGTAACAGAGACCACCTTGGGGTTCCATAGTGCGGCATGGCTTGTCTGCTTCCCTGGGTCTTGCATCGTTTGTGCGGCGGTTGAATTGCCGAATAGGTCGTCCGAAGTATGGAGGCCTGAAAGTAAGAGAAAAGAAAAAAAATCGGCAGCCCCTAGTACGTTTTAGGCCGTATTTTGGGTTTGCCATTATTGTGCCCCTTCCCCTTCGCCCATGGTATTTCAAGAGCATAGTTATGTACGCGAAGCACTGGTTTCGCTATGTCGCGAGGGATGGGGTTGGGGTCGCACTGCTATGCCTGCTCAGAATGTGCCAGGCGGCCTTGTTGTAGGTTATTCCGGGCGCGCTTGGCGGTGTCTGGCTTTTTAACGGCCGGACTGGAGAATTGCCTAAGAAGGCTTCTTTGTACTTCTGCTGCGAGGGCCGCCGTGTGTTCCTCCGTTCGGAGGGAGCGCTCGGTGTTTCCATTGACCATAATTACTCCTCGAGGGCCTAGCATCTTGAGCTTGAGATATGCATAGTGCGGCACCGCATTGAACTTTGCAAATGCGGTTCGCCCGAGCAGGGCGTGATAGCCGCTGCGAAACGGGACTATATCGAAGATTAACTCTTCGCTTCGGAAATTGTCCGGAGATCCGAAGACCACTTCAAGTATTACTGAGCCTGTGCAGCTGGCCTCTACACCTGGTATAACGCCTTTAAATGTCGTTTTTGTGGGCTTGATCCTCGAGGGATCGATGCCAATTTTCCGCACTGTATCCTGGTAAAGCAGGTTCAGGCTGCTGCCGCCGTCCATGAGGACTATTGTGAGATGAAATCCGTCGATAATTGGGTCAAGAACCAATGCGGCAAACCCGCCATGACGGATGCTAGTGGGATGGTCCCTTCGAAGAAAGGTGATCGGGCAGGAGGACCATGGGTTGAACTTTGGAGCGACTGGCTCCAGCGCGTATACGTCTCGTAGCGCACGCTTCCGCTCCCTCTTGGGAATGTGGGTTGCGTATATCATGTACACCGTCCGCACTTGTGGGGGAAAACCCTGTTGTCCACTGCTGTTCGGCGGCCTGGGCTCTTCCTCGTCATCGCTGTGCAGCCCCTTATCTCTGTTTTCGGCTCTTAACTTGCCTGCCTGCTTGAACACCCAACAATCCCTGTTGGTGTGGTTTGCTGGCCTTTCGGGGGTGCCATGTATCTGGCACAAGCGGTCGAGTATTCGGTCCAAACTGGACGGGCCCTGAGTATTCTTTTTGAATGGCTTTTTTCGCTGACCGAATTTATAGCCTCTGAATCCGGCAATTACTGTCGTATCCTCGTTGCTGTCGCTGCTAACACGGCGCTTTTGCTTGTTCCGGCGTGTCCTGCCACTTTTTTCCTTGGTATCCGAATTTCCAGGGTTCTTTGCTAAGTTGTTACTGCGAGCTAGCCAGCTGTCTTCTTCCGTGCAAAAGCGGGTCATGAGTGTCATGAGGGCTGCCATAGATTTCGGCTTTTCCTGTCCCAGGTGTCGGGCAAGCCATTCGTCGCGGATATTATGCTTGAAGGCTGCTAGGGCCTCAGCGTCCGGACAGTCGACTATCTGGTTTTTCTTTGTTAGGAACCATGTCCAGAATTGCCTGGCCGATTCCTCTGGCTGCTGGATTATGTGGCTTAGGTCATCGGCATTCGGTGGTCGCACATAAGTGCCCTGGAAGTTGTCGAGGAATGCGGCTTCCAGGTCCTCCCAAGAACCGATTGAGTCTGCTGGCAAGCTGTTGAGCCAATGTCGGGCCAGTCCCTTGAGTTTGAGTGGGAGGTATTTGATGGTGTGTAGATCATCACCACGGGCCATGTGGATATGAAAGACATAATCCTCGATCCAGACCGCGGGATCTGTTGTGCGATCATATGATTCGATGTTTACGGGTTTAAAGCCCTCAGGGATTTTATGATCCATTACTTCATCTGTGAAGCATAGTGGGTGTGCGGCGCCTCTATACTGGGCTATATCACGGCGCAGCTCGGAGGAGCTTTGTCCATTGTGTTCGGCCCGGCCAGATTTATTGTATCCGGAGTGACGATCACCGTCACGTGTCATGGGGCGCCCGCGCGATCCGTAGATCAACCTTGTTTGCCTTGCCTTGTCCTCCAGTATATCTCGCAGGTCCGGCGCGTTTTCCCGTGCCTTAGCATGTTTTGAGCGGTGTCGGGGCATGGCTTGAGTGGAGGGCTTAGAGGCCTCTCTGTCGCGGCCACGAGGTGGCCTGTCTACCATGTCATGCACTGGTGATGTAGGTGCCTCCTCCTCTAATCGGGGTAGCAGCCTGCGCTTTGGGTAATGCTTGGAGGGGTGTTCGAGTTCATATTCTTCGGCCGCAAGGACTTTAGTCCATCTGTCAGCTAGCACATCTTGATCAGCTCTAAGCTGTTGTTGCTTTTTCTTGAGGCTGCTTGCAGTGGCTAAAAGCCTGCGCTTGAAACGCTCTTGTTCAGCGGGGTTTGATGGTACGACGAATTTGTCGTCGTCGAGGCTTGCCTCGTCTTCAGAGGGAGGCATGTAGTTATCGTCCTCAACCTATCGGTCTGCCGCCTTCTCACGAGGGCTGGCTTCTCCATCTTCCTGTGCCGAATCTTGCTGGAGGGGGTGTTCTTCGGCGCTATCCGGGGTAATATTATCTCCCGTGCCGGAATCACCGTTTTTGCTTTGGTGGGATTTAGAGCGGCGCCGCTGATGCCGGCGCTTTGGTTGTTTCTTAGAGGTATCATCCTCCGCTGTTCCATCGCCATCTCCATCTTTTGGAGTATCCACCATATATATATATCATATGACGAGGTGCCTTCCAGCGCCATACAGGTGCTGGTTCCTGTTCGTCTCCTGCATCGTCGTCCATACCGTCGATGTCTTCGGAGTCGAAGTCAAGCATGTCTGTTAAATCGTCGACAACAGCTACAAAGTGGGTGGTGGGTGGGGTTTGAATTTCTTCATCGTCCGTATCCCATCCTTGCTGGCCATAGTCCGGCTAGGGCTCTCCCGATAAAGAGAGAGACTTTAGTGAGTTCAGGATGTCGCCAAAGGGCGAGTGCTGAAAGATGTCCGCGGCGGTGAACTCCATGACCGGCGCCCAATCGGATTCGATTGGCAGGGGCACGGGAGGTTCGAAGTCCGGAGGGGAATCCGGATCCTCGGAGTCACGGGTCATGCAGAGTGCAGGGCTGGCGTTCGGCACGATCACTTTTGAGATCGCAGCCCCCGGGGTGACGTCCAACCGCTCACCCTCGATCAGCGCCGCAGGTTCCGAATTGAGGGTCGGAATCGACGCGCGTGCGGGCTCCAGGGCACTATTCGGCGGCAGAGCTTAATCATGCCCATCGAGACAGTGCGGCGCGCTTGGCTGTGGCTCGAATCCGTCGAAGATCAAGTCCCCGCGGATGTCAGCCGTGTAGTTCTAACTTCCAAACCTGACCTGATGGCCAGGGCGTAGCTTTTGATCTGCTCCAGGCAGCCAAACGAATTGGCCCGCAGTGCGAAGCCGCCGAAGACGAAGATCTGTCCGGGGAGAAAAGTCTCACCCTGGACCGCATTGTCGTTGATGATCAAAGGAGCCATCGGGCCTAAAAGCGACGACACAGAGGAACTCTCAATGAAAGCACCAATGTCGGTGTCAAAACCGGCGGATCTCGGGTAGGGGGTCCCGAACTGTGCATCTAGGCCGGATGGTAACAGGAGACAAGGGACACGAAGTTTACCTAGGTTCGGGCCCTCTCGATGGAGGTAAAACCCTACTCCTGCTTGATTAATATTGATGATATAGGTAGTACAAGAGTAGATCTACCACGAGATCAAGGAGGCTAAACCCTAGAAGCTAGCCTATGGTATGGTTGTTGTATGATGAAGTTGTCCTACGGACTAGAACCCTCCGGTTTATATAGACACCGGATAGGGTTAGGGTTACACAAAGTCGGTTACAATGGTAGGAGATCTTGAATATCCGCATCGCCAAGCTTGCCTTCTACGCCAAGGAAAGTCCCTTCCGGACATGGGACGAAGTCTTCAATCTTGTATCTTCATAGTCCCGGAGTCCGGCTGAAGGTATAGTCCGGCTATCCGAACACCCCCTAATCCAGGACTCCCTCACCCCCTAAGAGGGATGAACTAACCTTGGGTGTTGTTGGTGATGACTTCATGTAGATGTTGAATATGTGGATGCTCAATGTCAATGTAGATCATTTGGAGCAATCCATTGGAGTGAGTTGCACTTTCAATACCTACATGGGTTAGTCCCACAAGGAACACACAAGGATATCCATAGACATAGAGTGAAACACACATATGATGATGTCCATTAAAGCATTAGGTTACCTTATCCCTTGTCTTACCAACAAGAGGGTTTGTTACTCCTTGAACTAGTCCAAGATATGGAAGTTGATTGCACTTGTCCTTGCCAAAATGAATATGAGAGAAGTATGTGGGCGGAGTCACCCTCAAGAACTCTCTCGTTCTTCTTCTTTGACATCAACTTGATGGGAATCCTTGGAGTTGTAGTCGTACTTGATGAAGTAGAACTTGATGTAGTCTTGGGAACCCACTTAACCCAGGCCTTTGGAGCTTCTTCAAATGAATCAATCTCTCCTTGAAGATTGTCCTTGCCTTTTAGCTTGTGGTCTTGTGGTGGAAGATCATCTTGAGCTTGTGTTCCCTCGAAAGAAGTACGGTCATACTTCTCTTCTTGAGGAACAAACTTCGTATTGGGGTATTGATCTTCTTCTCAATCAACTCCATCGGCATTGAACTTGCATTCAAAACAAACACCTTGATTCTTCCGGTGCCTTCCTTGCTTGCGTACAATTTCCTCAAATTGCTTACTTCCGGCAAGGCTCTTGTAAGCACCTTTCTCTACAATTCCCTTCAATAAGCTATTTTCTTGCTCAAGTGTAACTTGGCTAAGAGAATCATTAGTGGAATCAAGAGAACTACTAGAAGCAACAATATTGGATTCAACATGATTATCATTACTACTAGAAGAAGAATCTTTCTTGCTCTTGTTGCTAGATTTTACTTGTGGCATGTAAGTAGACAAGAGTAAATGCTTGGCAATGTAAGAAGAACTTTTCTTTAGAAGATCATCATTGATTGCCTTTAAGAACACATGCTCTTGCTATAAACTGAGCTTCTCAAAGCGTATCTTCTCATGAGTTTTTTAAAGATCTCGATGATCCTCTAAAGTAGTTTCATGAGCTAACTTAAGAGTGTTTAGTTCTGTAGTTAGACACTCAATCTCATTCTTATCATTGTCATTCGTTTTACCTTGATTAGCATGATTAATAGCAATGTCATCATAGTTTTCATCACTAGTGTTGTCAACAAGTAAATCATCATCACCTAGCAAATCATGTTCATCACTATTGAAATCAACATACTCAGGGTGTGATACCTTAGGGCCTTTAGCCATGAAGAACCTTCCAATTCCTTAATTTTGTGAGTAGAATATGTCGTAGGAGTTGGATGACACAAGTGCAAGACCGGCAACACCTTAATCTTGAGTATATTCGGAGTCAGAGTGATAACTTCTCTTAGAGTAGTTGTCGGAGTCGGAACCGGATACCCATTCACCAACGTGAGCTTGATGTCTTCGTCTTGTGTAGCTCTTTGATGACTTGCCCTTCCTTTCCAAATCCTTGCTTTTACGAGAGGGTCTTCGTTCATAACGTTCATCTCTACTCCTTCTCTCTCTTGGAGGTGATTCCTCTCTTTTACTTCTCCTTTTAGGTGAGTCTTCTCTCCTTTTGTAGGGAGCCGTACACTCACTAGAGTAGTGTCCGGGTCTTCCACAATTGTAGCAATTGCGATCACGACTAGAACACCTTTTGTCATTGTAGGACCTTGACTTGGAACTTCTCTCTTTGCTTCTACTCTTGTAGAACTTGTTGAAGTTCTACACCATTAAGCTCAATTCTTCATTGAAGACTTGTTTCTCATTTGATGTTGTAGGAGCATCACATGAAGCTTTGTAAGCACCACTAGAGTTGTTGTGAAGATCTTCCTTATCCTTGAGTGACATCTCATGAGCAACAATTCTACCAATGACTTATGTTGGCTTGAGATCTTTGTTGTTGGGCATCATTTGGATCAAGGTGCACATGGTATCATATTTTCCATCCAAGGTTCTTAGGATCTTCTTGATGATGAATCTGTCGGTCATCTCTTCGCTTCCTAAGCCGGCAATCTCATTTGTGATGAGAGCGAGCCTACAGTACATTTCAGCGACTCCTTCACCATCCTTCATTTTGAACTTGTCAAGTTGACTTTGAAGCATGTCCAATTTGGATTCCTTGATGGACTCGGTACCTTTGTGCATATCAACCAAAGTATCCCAAATTTCCTTTGCATTCTCAAGGCGGCTGATTTTGTTGAATTCTTTGGGGCACAGTATGTTGAAAAGACTATCACAAGTTTGAGCATTGTATTGCAACATCTTCAATTCTTTCGAGGATGCTTCATGATCCGGTTCTCTTCCATCCTCGAAGTATTCACCTTGCAAGCCAATATGCACAATAGCCCAAACGGCGGGGTTATGACCAAGAATATGCATTTTCATCTTATGCTTCCAACTAGCAAAATTAGTACCATCAAAGTAAGGACCTCTACGGTGGTAATTTCCCTCGCTAGACGCCATACTCTCCTAGGTTGTGAAACCAAGGCTATGATCACCAAATCTATGGAAATCAAGGCAAACGGAGACCAAAGCTCTGATACCACTTGTAGGACGAAAGTAGGTCTAGAGGGGGGGATTAGACTACTTGACCAAATAAACATCTAATCTTTTCCCCAATTTTAAGTGTTGGCAGATTTTAGCAACTATCACAAGTCAAGCAATCAACCTACACATGCAATTCTAAGAGTATAGCTGCGGAAAGTAAAACATTGCATATGAAGGTAAAGGGAAGGGTTTGGAGAAGGCAAACGCAATGTACACGCAGAGAATTTTGGCATGGTTCTGATAGGTGGTGCTATCGTACGCCCACGTTGATGGAGACTTCAACCCACGAAGGGTAATGGTTGCGCGAGTCCACAGAGGGCTCCACCCACGAAGGGTCCACGAAGAAGCAACCTTGACTATCCCACCATGGCCATCACCCACGAAGGACTTGCCTCACTCAGGTAGATCTTCACGAAGTAGGCGATCTCATTACCCTTACAAACTCCTTGGTTCAACTCCACAATCTCGTCAGAGGCTCCCAAGTGACACCTAACCAATCTAGGAGACACCACTCCTATCGTGGAATTGTCACGGGAGATGTCCTAGCAGAAGGACTTAGTCGTGGAGCCATCACAACTAGGTTAGCTTAAAGGGGTTAAACGGGACAAAGGACACAAAGATTTTATACTAGTTCGGCCCCTTGCGGTGAAGGTAAAGGACTAATCCAGTTTGAGGTGGTATTGCTTATGTTTCAATTACCAGGGAGCGAATACGCTTGACCTAGCTTTCAATCTGTTGTCTCTTGTCCTAAACCGCCGTCGGGTCGCCCCTTTATATACACAGGTTGACGCCCAACGGCTCACGGAGTCCCGGCCGGCTCATACACAACGTGTCTGGCTCGGGGACTAATTATACATGCCTTATAATACAAGTCATACATATATGGCAGTTTACACCTGTTGGTCCTTAAGCCGCCTTTGGGTTTTGGGCCTTCGGTAAGCCTGCTTCGTGAACTGCCATCTTCAACATCTTTATGGGCTTTGTCATAACAAACCACCAGCTGTATAACCCGGCCCCTCCTGGGCGGGTCATACCCAATAGTTATATCCCCAACATTAGGCCCCAGGTTGATTTGAACTTGTTCATATCAATCTTCAATACTTAGAAAAAATCCTTCTTCATTTATTCTTGCGAGGCCCTGTAGCCCGTCGTGATGTCATCTTTTAAGATCGTAGTAACCTGCCGTGACGTCACCTGTCATTAATATTACACAAGGCCCAAATCTTTAATATACCTTCTCTTTTAATAAGCTCTCGAAAATCGAGGCATCTGCAATGTCGCATATCCATTTTTCAGCCTCCTCGATTCCCGTGCATGCCACTTATCCTTTCAACGTTATAAATAGGGTCAGGGGTCCCTTTCACTTTCCCCCTTGCCTCCTCGTCTCTGTCTTCCACCTCGCGTCACCTCAGCGCCCGAGCTCCGCCGCTGCTGTCGACCTTTG
Source organism: Aegilops umbellulata (assembly GCA_032464435.1). Classification (NCBI taxonomy): domain Eukaryota; kingdom Viridiplantae; phylum Streptophyta; class Magnoliopsida; order Poales; family Poaceae; genus Aegilops; species Aegilops umbellulata. Next base: position 147,456,017 of record CP136058.1, on the reverse strand, counting down.
CCACTGCCTCAAAAACGGCCGCCGCATCAACCTGAATCGACTAGAGTCCGTCATCGCGCATCCGCTGTTCAACAACTCTGTTAAGTTCTCCTCCTTCCTTTCCCATAGATCCCATTAGGGTTTCCACGAGTTCGTCAGAGTTCATCTTCGTTCTTCGCTGCAGCTTGTGAGTTTTGATTCAAACTTGGTATCCCTCATGTGCGGTGATAGTCGTAGCACTCATTTTTGCTATTAGAGCATCTCCTTTTGCATAAGAAATCCGATCTGGACACATGAACGGCTCAAGCACTGTAATTTAGGTCTAGATATTTGTCCATTAGTTGAAGTGTCGTAGATCCAAAATCATAATATCAATCTGTGAAACCTATTTTCCTAGCACTTAGCAATTTTTCCTTTCTCAGATCTGTAAATCAATAATTATGTGGGCGTCTTAACTTAGAAACCGTAACCCGCCAGGTACCATTAGTCCCCTCTTAAGCCGCCAATATCTCATCTTTATAACTTCAATGCCAATCTCCGGTTTGACACCTATGTATATTTCATTGTTGCTTGCCTTTTAAACCAATAGTCGGCTTAACCATATAATCTTGAACCGGCATAATCTTTCTTTCAGATCATTGAAAAATGGCTAAGGCATACACTGCTTGCAACTGGGTCCAATCCCGGGTCATTGAGGAAGACTTGAACAATTTTTTTGCCACGGGCGCCCTAGCCAAGAAAGAGAACATCCACTGGAGGGCCCCTTGTCGGTGTCAAAACCGGCGGATCTCGGGTAGGGGGTCCCAAACTGTGCATCTAAGGCGGATGGTAACAGGAGGCAGGGGACACGATGTTTACCCAGGTTCGGTCCCTCTCGATGGAGGTAATACCCTACTTCCTGCTTGATTGATCCAGATGGTATGAGTATTACAAGAGTTGATCTACCACGAGATCATAGAGGCTAAACCCTAGAGGCTAGCCTATGGTATGATTGTTGTTGTCCTACAGACTAAACCCTCCTATTTATATAGACACCGGAGGGGGCTAGGGTTACACAGAGCCGGTTACAAGGGAGGAGATCTACATATCCGTATCGCCAAGCTTGCCTTCCACGCCAAGGAGAGTCCCATCCGGAGACGAGACGAAGTCTTCAATCTTGTATCTTCATAGTACAACAGTCCGGCCAAAGTATATAGTCCGGCTGTCTGGATACCCCCTAATCCAGGACTCCCTCAGTAGCCCCTGAACCAGGCTTCAATGACGATGAGTCCGGTGCGCAGATTGTCTTCGGCATTGCAAGGCGGGTTCCTGCTCCGAATACTCCATAGAAGATCTTGAAAACAAGGATAGTGTCCGGCTCTGCAAAACAAGTTCCACATACCACCATAGAGAGAATAATATTTCCACCAATCTAATCTACTGACACACTTGATATCATACCACGGCCCGGTCACTATTCGAACCGTTTTTCTCAACCAGCCTTGGCGCATATCACGAAGCGACTTCCCTGGCACGTCTTGTCGAAGCAGAGATCGTGTTCCCCTATCACGGGATTCTCATCAATACGGACGTGGGTAACCCAACCACGCCATTAATTACGACATTTGGGGAGTAAGAGGTTTTACCAGGCAAGTGGGGAGGCGCATCGCCTCTTCCGCCCTCATAAGGGGACAAGGATCTATTCTTCTAACCCACGCCTTCCTCCCAGCTCATTCCCTTCTGCTCAAGCTCCAACGCTCAAACGTTCCTCTTCTCTGTCCACAAGAGGTCCCCTGAAGATGTCCGGATCCGGAGTTGGAGGCAAGTGGATGGCCTCTACCGTCCAAGAGAAGGGTATTAAAATGCTTCGGAAGGCCGGGTATCTGGCCAGGAAAATCATCCACCGTCTTCCGATGGCGGGACAAATCGTCCCCACTCCGGAACCCCACGAGAGGGTTGTATTTCTCCCTCATTTCGACCGCGGGCTGGGGTTTCCCTTTCACCCGTTTGTTCGCGGCATCATGTATTATTATGGAATCAATCTGCACGATCTGTCCCCCAATTCCTTCCTCCACATCTCGACATTCATTGTCGTGTGCGAGGCTTTTCTCCGCGTTTCACCGCACTTCGGCTTATGGTTGAAGATATTTAATGTGAAGCCCAAGGTTGTGGGCGGTGAGCACACCGAGTGCGGGGCGCCATGGTGAGCAAGATGCCCAATGTCATATGGCCAACGAGAGCCTTTAATGATTCTGTCAAGGAGTGGCAACAGCAGTGCTTTTATATCACTGAGCCGCGCGGCACAGAGTGGGCCGCCTCTCCCGAGTTCCAATCCGATGCCCCCCTGCGGCTTACATCCCGGGTCAAGAAAGGCCTGGACTGGTCCTCGTCCAATGAACTATCGGTGCTCCAGACGCACGTTGCAGATATGGGAGACAAGAACATTGGGCTTGCCAATATGGTCCAGGTGATGTTGATTCGCCGGATCCTGCCTTGTCAGCACCGGACTTGCAATTTGTGGGAATTTAATCGGCCTAGCCCCAAACCTTGTGGGAGCTTTTCGGCTCCTCACACAAGGACATCTGGAAGATGCTCTTCAAGTCCAGCAAATCATGGCCGGACTCCGCCGAAGACCGTGGGTACCAACTGTCCCGCCCGGCAAGGTCGGTGAGTTATCGAACTTTCTTATTCGCGTAACCCAAAAGAAACGCTTAACGTGTTTTCTTCAACTCTCCCAGGGCTGGACGAAGAAGGCGGAGCAGATCCATTGTCCGGCCCCGTTGCCCGAAGAACCGGCCATCCTGCTTCTGACGAAGATGTTGGTCCCAGCACCTTACAAGGTGCCGCAGAAGACGGCCGAGGAGGAAACCAAAAAGATCGGGGGTGGCCCTCGTCGTCGCGGCACTTCGGACACAATATCCAAAGGCCCCAATGCCCATTCCTCCTCCGGAGATGACGAGGAGAAGGAGGAAGATGAATCCCCTGTGGGGGGAAGAAAGAAGAGGACGGCCTCCGTGCACTTGGAGGCCGAGCTGCCCAAAAGGGGAAAGGCTCCTCTTCCGGAGGAGTCCACTGCCGCCGCCGACAGCGGCACGGCATGGGATCCCAGGGCCCAGCCCCTGGTGAACTCGTAAGTGTGTAAGATCCGAGTACGTTTGAGGCGTACGGACTCATCATGGCTTAGTATTTTGACCCAAGCCATATCTTTTGTAGTCCGGCGGGATCTCGTGCCAAACAATCCTCATCAGAGGACTTGCTGAGCTCGGGTGCTATGGAGAGCTGGACGCCCCCAAAGGCCCCTTTCTCCAAGTAGATGTGCAACACCGAGGCTTCGTCCCAAAAGGACCTTGGCCAAGGAGGAAAGGAAAGAATCATGAAGGCGGCGTCTGGAGGTCAAACAGTGCATGTTCCATCAGCGACCTTTGTCTATCCGGACGTGTCGGATGCTTTGTTAGTGGCGTTGAAAGATGCCTCCCTTGTTGACGAACACCGTGCCCTTATGGGTGCGGTTATTGAGAAAATTCAGTCAACTGAGAGTGGACTGAATGAAGCTTGTATCAGCCTTATAAGAGGCTTTCAGGTATGTGTGTCGAAGAGTGCCATCGTATAGATAGTAGCCCCTGATACACTGTTCGGTGAAGAAATCGGATAGAGGATCAAATATATATTCGCAGGAAGACTCACTAAATGACAGTTATTTCTCTTCTGTTATAAGCAGGCATCCGTAGCGACTGCTGCCTCCCATACTGCGGAAATTTCCGGACTGAATCAAAGTCTGGAGCGGGCCAAGGAAGAACTTGACCAGTTGAAAATGCAGTTGAGGGATAAATAGGGTATGCACAAATCTTGTTCGCGTTTATTGCGGATGAATTTTCAGTATGAACTGAGCTTTATGACATTGCGCTAGGAATTATGACCGAAGTCGAAGCCCTCAAGAAGGTTGTGGCCAAAGCCGAGAAAAAGGCAGCCATTGAGTAGGCTCTTCATGACAAACATCAGGCCAGGGTTATAAAAGCTGAACAGGAGCTACAAGAGGCCGTAGGGAAATGCGAGACCTTGGAGAAGAGTTTAACGGAGAAGGAGTCTGAACTCACCAAGGCTCAGCAGGCCACGAGCGATGTCCAGGGGGAAACCCGAAGCGCCCTGCAGGAGATCCAAGAAGCGAGAAAGATCGCGGCTGGTAAGGCGTTTTCCGTAGAGTAAGTATTTGCGCGGGGGGGGGGGGGACTTGTGGTTCTAATTTTGAATCCGGATTTCTTAGGGCTATTTGCCGAGCTACCTCGCAGCATATCAGATGCCGCTCAGTTCTATCGAGCCGAAGAAAGGAGTATTGCGGATAAGCTCTTCTGGTCGCAATATTTGGCACCGAATTATCCGGTGCCTTTTGCCGATCAACTGAAACAGCTGATCAAACTACGGAAGGCGGCGGAACTAGCCATGAAGGATTTAATTATCCAGCTATGGCCTGCCGAACCGATCCCAACTAGCTACTTCGGGCTCGTGAAGCGGCTTGTGGGTGCTTGTCCTCGACTTGACGACATCAAGCGGTCGGTCTGTATAGAGGGTGCACAAATGGCCTTCGCCCGCGCAAAGGTGCACTGGGGGAAGATGGACGCTGAAAAGCTGATGACCAAAGGACCGCCGGAGGGGAAGGAGCACCGCAAGCCCGAGTTATATTATGAGAATGTCCTGAAAGGATCTTACCTTGCCGCAGAGTTATGTACCAAGGACTTTATATTTCCATGAATTCAGATCATGCTGTGCTTTGGAATGTTAAAACAGGGTCAGTTATATCAGTTACCGCCTGTTATATGAAAGTTTACCCTCCTGTGCGGCCGTTTTATATGTTAAATCTGAGAGTTGGCCAGTCGTCGGCTTCTGCCCCCACGTATGAAGTACGGGGGTGTTCGGGATAAACCTGAGCACTCTTTATCCCAGTTTTGGGTCCTCCGAAGGAGGTTCTTAGCGCAACGAACTAGGCAATAAGACTATAGGGCTTTATCACTCTCATTTAGCCATTGGAGCTTTAGTATGGTCGGCACAGCCCCTGGTGTTCGGAAGACCGTACTAGGGACTCTATAAGCGCCTAATCGGAGAAAGAAGCGATCAATCGCACGCTGCATTGGTTATGGCATTGTACGGAAGAAATCCTTAAAGATTTTGCAACCTCTCGAACAGCTGACCAGCTCTCGCCTTATCATGACAGTCAGTTTTAGCTTTCTCTACTGAGGTGTTCGTCCGGAAGAACCAGGACACAATCGCAGTAGTTCTCCCAGTGCTACCTTAGCCGATATAGCAGAAAGTAAGGTACCAAAACATGGGAGCCGGGCAAACCCAACTATTCACCCAAGACATGATTCGGAGTTGATGCATATAATGCTATAAGTTCGGGGTGCCGAACTTTCATGAAGGTGTTCGGACTTTACTGCCGTGTTATGGGTAAAACGTAGCCCTTGGCATGTTTTAAGGCGTATCGCTATTTGCGGATGCCATTTTAACAAAAGAATTTCAATAAGAAATAATCAGCAGATAAGCATCATGTGAATCCTCATATTGTATTTAGGTGGTACGTCTATGCGTATAGGTACAAATAATGTGATATATAAAAGAAAGGTATATGATTGCAGAACCTGCTGAAACTAGGTGGAAGAGGCTGAGTGTGGATCCGTAGTATAACCGGATAGTCATTGCGGGGAATGTCAAAGAATTCCCTTACGCGTTAAAGCTGCCTTCATATAGTCCATCCTGGTCGGCGCAAAGGTGAACCTGCAAGGGAAATGTAAGAAATATTTATGTGCCGCAGGGCAGTTAAGCCGCCGAGTGCGGCCTGTCCTGGCCTTCGCCGGAGTGTTTAATTGAGCCCTGGACGGGCCAGGCTATCCTTCCGTGAAGTAGGTCGGAGTCTCTTGACGGTATCCGTAGGCCCGGACGTCTGCTTGAGGTTTGGCTGCAAGGTGCTGCTCGTTGTCTCTGCTGCTAAGGCAGTGGTGTATATGCTGGCGCCGAGGGAAAGTTCGGCCTTGCCATTAACCGTGATGACGCCGCGTGGACCGGGCATCTTGAGCTTACGGTAGGCATAATGTGGCACCGCGTTGAATCGAGCGAATGCGGTTCGTCCGAGCAGTGCTTGATAACTACTGCGGAAAGGGACGATTTCGAAGTTTAACTCTTCGATACGGTAATTTTTTGGTGAACCAAAGACTACCTCAAGGGTAATGGAGCCTGTACAGTGGGCCTCCTCACCTGGTATAATGCCTCTGAGGGTGGCTTTAGTGGGTTTGATCACCGAATGATCGATTCCCATCTTGCGCACTATATCTTAGTAACGCAGATTTAGACTGTTACCGCCGTCCATAAGGACTCGAGTGAGGTGGAACCCGTATATTATTGGGTCCAGGACTAGTGCGGCTGGATTGCCCTGATTGGCATTGACCGGACGATCCATGCGGTTGAAGGTGACTGGCCCCATTTTATATTGTGGGACGAAAAGTTCCGTTGAGTCACCATCCCTAAGGATGGATATCCGGTCCGAGTTGGTAATTTGGGTGGTATGTACCACGTTCACCGATTGAATATGCGGGGGAAATTTCTTTTGCCCTCCTGTGTTCGGTGGTCTGGGCTCTTTGTCGCTATCGTTGCTTTGAGACCCCCCTTTATCTCTGGCGCCTGCCCTGCCGGCTTGTTTGAAGACCCAGCATTCTCTGTTGGTATGGGTGGCTAGTGTTTCTGGGGTGCCATGAATTTGGCATTGACGATCGAGTATGCGGTCCAGACTGGAAGGACCCGGATTTTTATTTTTGGGTGTCCCATTCCGCTGACCGGACTTTGAGCCCCTAAACCCGGCATTAACTGCCGTGTTTTCGGCATTTTCACCATATTTGCGTCGCTTATGTTTGTTGCGTCGTGGTTTGCCATTGCTATCCCTGGCTTCTGATGTGCCAGGTTTGCTTGTTGTTTTGGTACTACGAGCCAACTAGCTATCTTCGCCCGCACAAAAGCGGGTCATAAGTGTCGTTAGGGCTGCCATGGTTTTTGGCTTCTCTTGGCCGAGGTGCCAGGCAAGCCATTCATCACGGATATTATGTTTGAATGCCGCTAAGGCCTCTGCATCCGGACAGTCTAATATTTGGTTCTTCTTGGTTAAGAACCGGGTCTAGAATTTCCTGGCCGATTCCCCTGGCTGCTGGGTTATATGACTTAAATCTTCAGCATCCGGTGGTCGCACATAAGTGCCCTGGAAGTTGTCTAGGAATGCATCTTCCAAATCCTCCCAACTGCCGACGGAGTCTGCTGGCAAGCTATTCAGCCAATGTCGCGCCGGTCCTTTGAGTTTTAGTGGGAGGTACTTGATGGCATGTAGGTCATCGCCATGAGCCATGTGGATGTGGAGGAGGAAATCCTCAATCCATACCATGGGGTCTGTTGTGCCATCCTACGGTTCGATATTTACGGGTTTAAAACCCTCTAGGAATTCGTGATCCATAACTTCATCAGTGAAGCATAGGGGGTGTGCGGCGCCTCTGTGCCGGGCTATATCACGACACAGTTCATATGAATCTTGTCTGCCGTGTTCGGCTCGGCCGGATTTATTTTTAGTGTATCCGGCGTGACGATCGTTGTCGCGTGTAGGCGCGCGCCCTCGTGATCCGTAGATCGATCTTGCGTGTTTTGCCCTGTCTTCCAATACATCTCGCAGGTCTCACGTGTTGCCCCGTGCCTTGGTATTTTTGTTTCAGTGGCGGCGGGGTGCGGGCTGAGCTTCAGGCTGGAATGCCTCTCTATCTCGGCCACGAGGTGGCCGATCAGCCGCATCGTACATTGGTGATGTAATTTTCAATGCTTCCTCTTTGAGTCGGGGTAGCAACCTGCGCTTTGGGTAGCCCTTGGAAGGGCGTTCGAGTTCATATTCCTCGGCTGCAAGGACTTCGGTCCATCTGTCTGCTAGCAAATCTTGATCAGCTCGAAGCTGTTGTTGCTTTTTCTTCAGGCTATTTGTTGTGGCTGTAAGCCGGCGCATAAAGCGCTCCTGTTCGATGGGGTCCTCAGCCACGACAAATTCTTCATCGTCGAGGCTTGCTTCGTCTTCGGAGAGAGGCATGTAATTGTCGTCCTCCGCTTCTCCCTCTGTCGCTCTCTTGGGAGGGCTGGCTTGTTCATCCTCCGACTCTAGATCGTGCTGGAGGGGATTGTCATCATCTTCGGCACTGTCCGGAGTACTTTTATATCATGTGCCGGTATCACCGCTTTTGCTGTGGCGAGACTTAGAGCGGCGCCGCTGACGTCGGCGCTGGGGTTGCTTCTTGGGGGGGGGGGTCATCCTCCATTTTCTTGTCGCCATTGCCTTCTTTGGGTGTGTCTACCATATATATAATATATATATATATCATATGATGAGGTGGCGGTCCAGCGCCCCGTGGGTGGTGGTTCTTGTTCGTCTCCTTCATCGTTGTCCATACCATCGATAACTTTGGACTCGAAGTCGAGCATGTCGGTTAAATCATCGATAGTGGCTACTAAGTGGGTGGTGGGTGGGGAGTGAATTTCTTCGTCATCAGCATCCCATTCTAGCCGTACATAGTTCGGCCAAGGTTCTCCTGATAAGGTGAGAGACTTTAATGAGTTTAGCACATCGTCGAAGGGCGAGTGCTGAAATATATCCGCGGAGGTGAACTCCATGATCGGCGCCCAATCGGATTCGATAGGCATGGGCGCAGGCCGTTCAGAGTCCGTGGCTGGAGACGAGTCCAGTAGTCCGGTGTCACGGCTCTCGTGAGGGGTAAGGTCAGTATTCGGCTCCATCTCCGCTGAGGGTGCGGCCTCCAGGGCGGGGTCTATCTGCCCGTCCTCGGATGGCGCGATCTGTTCTAGATTGAAGGCCGGAGTGGTTGCTGGCGCGATTTCCCGAACACTGTCCGACGGTAGAGCTACATCATGCTCGTCATTATCGTGCAGCACACCCGGCATGGGCTCTAATCCGTCGAAGATCAAGTCTCCGCGGATATCGACAGTGTAATTCAAGTTTCCAAACCTGACCTGATGTCCAGGGGCGTAGCTCTCGATCTGCTCCAGATGGCCAAGCGAGTTGGCCCGCAGTGCGAAGCCGCCGAATACAAAGATCTGTTCGAGGAGGAAGACCTCACCCTGGACCGCATCGTTACCGATGATCGAAGGGGCCATCCAGCCTTACGGCGATGGCACAGCGGAACTCTCAATGAAAGCACCAATGTCGGTGTCAAAACTGGCGGATCTCGGGTAGGGGGTCCTGAACTGTGCGTCTAAGGCGGATGGTAATAGGAGGCAGGGGACACGATGTTTACCCAGGTTCGGGCCCCTCGATGGAGGTAATACCCTACTTCCTGCTTGATTGGTCTTGATGATATGAGTATTGCAAGAGTTGATCTACCACGAGATCGTAGAGGCTAAACCCTAGAAGCTAGCCTATGGTATGATTGTTGTTGTCCTACGGACTAAACCCTCCGGCTTATATAGACATCGGAGGGGGCTAGGGTTACACATAGTCGGTTACAAGGGAGGAGATCTACATATCCGTATCACCAAGCTTGCCTTCCACACCAAGGAGAGTCCCATCCGGACACGAGATGAAGTCTTCAATCTTGTATCTTCATAGTACAATAGTCCGGTCAAAGGATATAGTCCGGTTGTCCGGATACCCCCTAATCCAGGACTCCCTCACCCTTGGTGAATAAAATCCTCCTAAACCCAAGGATGGAGAAGTGATTGTTTTTGCTGCCACCTGAGTCGGGGGTTCAGCCCACCCGGCTCAAAGTTTTTCCGTGACGTGCTTCATTTCTTCCAACTTCACCCTCAAGATATAGGACCCAATTCCGTGTCCAACATTTGTAATTTCCAAGTATTCTGTGAAGCTTATCTTCAAGAGGAGCCCACAGTTGATTTGTTCAGAGAGTTCTACTATTTAAACTGTCAGACACAGTTTGTTGACGGGCCCAACACCAAACTCGGTGGGGTTTCAATTCAAAAGAGGAAAGAAGTCAGCTTTCCCCATGCTAAGCCACCGAATCATCCCAAAGACTGGAACCAAACTTGGTTCTATTGTCAAGACACATCTTCAGCTAGCGAGAATCCTCTGCCGGGTTACCACGATCACCGACTTAGCGGCACACATCCACTCCCCTCACGGCTCAGTGCGAAGGAACGGGACAAATATGCGCCATCATTTTCAATGTTCAAAGCCTTTATGGCCAACGGCTTAACTGGCATTGACTTTGTCCGGTGCTGGGTGTCCTGGAGTATCTTGCCATTAAGCCATCGCCCCGGCTTAATGTGTGAATACACTGGCAATGTAAAAGATCCCCAGCGCCACTGTGACATTCAACTGTCTGATGCAGAAATTACTAAAGCCACCAAGAAATTGATGAACGAACCTTTAAAGGAATGCAGCAAAACAGGACTTAGTCCTTTCAGCACTTTCAACAAGCCGCCAGCCGTAAGTGCTACACACCTTCCGCTCAATCAATATTTTCAATAATTATGCCCACTTATGATCTTTTTGGCCTTAACAGGCCGATTCTCCATTTTGGAAGAAGAAACCGCAACATAAGCCGGCTAAACCGGCTCGTACCAAGACCAAGGCCACCAAGAGGCCTGCCAAGAAGAAAACCACCGAGTCCGCTGAGTTAAACTTGGACGATGACAAGGATGATGACAAAGATGATGATGAGTCGGTGGTAGAACTTGACTCTCTTGGCTCATATTTTATACACCTAATTGGCAACGACTATGATCAGGATAACGCAGCAGCCAGCTGTGCAGAGACGTAGAGGTAATTCTTCTTCCCTCCATCTCAGAACCTCTGCCAACACAGAAAACCCGACAATCAAGCCAGAAAGTAAGCTTTTCGCACCCTTTAGCTCACTTGGATCCCAACTTTATTTTGAAGAAACAACAACACAAAGCTCGCCGCACCACCCGGCATAGTGGTGGTGTAATCACTTCTTCCGGCTTACCAAACACTTCGGTTCGCAAATGCCGCCTAGAGGTCTTACATATTTCTGATATACTTTATCCCAAGGCAGGTCATTTGCGACAACCTCTTAACCCGTAGGATTCAAACTATCAGGGTACTTCTTATTCCTCCTCTGGTGATTCAACGGGAACAAAAATCCCAACTTTCAAGACTGTACCTGGGTACGGGTATATTTAATCATTCCAACCTTTATACCTGATCATTATACTGACCTCTTTACACTTCTTATTTTCAGGGGCCAGGCCAAACCCAGCAAGAAAGCAAAGTTGAATAAGTCGGTTGACGATTCCAATCCGTTTGAGCCGGAGAAGCAACAACCAGAATCTTCTCATCCAATTGCAGAAGCCACCATTGATGACCAACCACCAGAAGACCATGAAGCCTTCATAGACCATATGGATGTCGAGCCGGTGATCTCTGATACGTCCATTTTGCATCATGCTTTTATATCGATATTTATTGCATTATGGGCTGTTATTTCACATTATGTCACAATACTTATGGCTATTCTCTCTTATTTTACAAGGTTTACATAAGGAGGGAGAATTTCGGCAGCTGGAATTCTGGGATGGAAAAGGAGCAAATATTAGAAACCTATTCTGCGCAACTCCAAAAGTCCTGAAACTCCACGGAATATCTTAAAAAAATAAAGAAAAATCCTCGCCAAAGATGAAGTCCAGGGGGGCCACACCCTGCCCACGAGGGTGGGGGCGCGCCCCCCCTCCTAGGGCGCGCCCCCCTACCTCGTGGGCTCCCTGGTGGGTCTCCGACGTCCATCTTCTGCTATATGAAGTCTTTCAATGAGAAAAAAATAAAGAGGAACCATTCGGGACGAGACTCCGCCGCCACGAGGCGGAACCTTGGCGGAACCAATCTAGATCTCCGGCAGAGCTGTTCTGCCGGGGATACTTCCCTCCGGGAGGGGGAAATCATCACCATCGTCATCACCAACGCTCCTCTCATCGGGAGAAGGCAATCTCCATCAACATCTTCACCAGCACCATCTCATCTCCAAACCCTAGTTCATCTCTTGCATCCAATTCTTGTCTCAAAGTCCGTGGTGCTAGTAGGTTGCTAGTAGTGTTGGTTACTCCTTGTAGTTGATGCTAGTTGGTTTATTTGGTGGAAGATCATATGTTCAGATCCTATATGCATATTATTACCCCTCTGATTATGAACATGAATATGCTTTGTGAGTAGTTACGTTTGTTCCTGAGGACAAGGGAGAAGTCTTACTATTAGTAGTCATGTGAATTTGGTATTCGTTCGATATTTTGATAAGATGTATGTTGTCTAGCCTCTAGTGGTGTTATGTGAACGTCGACTACATAACACTTCACCATTATTTGGGCCTAGAGGAAGGCATTGGGAAGTAATAAGTAGATGATGGGTTGCTAGAGTGACAGAAGCTTAAACCCTAGTTTATGCATTGCTTCGTAAGGGGCTGATTTGGATCCACATGTTTCATGCTATGGTTAGGTTTACCTTAATACGTTTGTTGTAGTTGCGGATGCTTGCAATAGAGGTTAATCATAAGTGGGATGCTTGTTCAAGTAAGAACAACACACAAGCACCGGTCCACCCACATATCAAATTATCAAAGTACCGAACACGAATGATATGAACGTGATGAAAACTAGCTTGACGATATTCCCATGTGTCCTCGGGAGCGTTTTTCCTATTATAAGAGTTTGTTCCGGTTTGTCCTTTGCTACAAAAAGGATTGGGCCACCTTGTTGCACCTTACTTACTTTTGTTACTTGTTTCTCGTTGCAATTTAGCTTATCACAAAACTATCCGATACCACTTATTTCAGTACTTGCAGAGAATACCTTGCTGAAAACCGCTTATCATTTCCTTCTGCTCCTCGTTGGGTTTGACACACTTACTTATCGAAAGGACTACGATAGATCCCCTATACTTGTGATTCATCAAGACTCTTTTCTGGCGCCGTTGCCGGGGAGTGTAGCGCCTTTGGTAGGTGGAATTTGGTAAGGAAAAATTTATATAGTGTGCTGAAATTTACTGTCACTTGTCACTATGGAAAGTAATTCTCTGAGGGGCTTGTTCGGGGTATCTTCACCCCGTCCAGTAGAGAAAAGAGTTGCTCCTCAACCTACTGAACCTATTGAAAATGAAACTCTTTTTGAATTTCCTTCGGGTATGATGGAAAAACTGCTAGCTAATCCTTTTACAGGAGATGGAACAAAGCATCCTGATGAGCACTTAATATATGTGGATGAAGTTTGTGGAGTATTTAAGCTTGCAGGTATACCCGATGATGTTGCTAAGAAGAAGGTCTTCCCTTTATTTTGAAGGGAGATGCATTGACATGGTATAGGCTATGTGATACGAGATCGTGGAACTATAAAAGATTGAAATTGGAATTTCATCAAAAGTATTACCCTATCAACTTGTTCATCGTGATCGATATTACATATGTAATTTTTGGCCTCGCAAAGGAGAAAGCATCGCTCAAGCTTGGGGGAGGCTTAAATCAATGTTATATTCATGCCCCAATCATGAGCTTCCAAGAGAAATAATTATTCAAAGCTTTTATGCTCGGCTTTCTGAAAACAATCGCACCATGCTCGATACTTCTTGTGCTGGCCCTTTTATGATGAAGACTATTGAATTCAAATTGGACTTATTGGATAGAATTAAACGCAACTCTGAAGATTGGGACCTCAACGAAGGTAAGGAGTCTGGTATGACACCTAAGTATGATTGTGTTAAATCTTTTATGGATACTGATATTTTCCGTAAGTTTAGCACTAAATATGGACTTGACTCTGATATAGTAGCTTCCTTCTGTGAATCTTTTGCTACTTATGTTGATCTCCCTAAGGAGAAGTGGTTTAAATATCATCCTCCCATAGAAGTAAAATTAGCTGCACCTATTAAAGTTGAAGAAAAGACTGTCACTTATAATGATCCTATTGTTCCTACTTCTTATGTTGAGAAACCACCTTTCCCTGTTAGAATGAAGGATCATGCTAAAGCTTCAACTGTTGTTCGTAAAAGCAATATTAGAACTTATACACCTCCTAAGCAAGTTAAAGTAGAACCTAATATTGCTATTGTTAAAGATCTCTTGTCTGATAATATTGATGGGCATGTTATTCAGTTCAATGGTGAAACTGCTAGAATTGCTAAACCTTGTGCTAAAGATAAACATAGACCTGTGGTAGGCGTGCATGTTATTTCTGTTAAAATAGGAGATCATTGTTATCATGGCTTATGTGATATGGGTGCTAGTGCTAGTGTTATACCTTATGAATTGTATAAAGAAAACAAGCATGAAATTGCACCTGCTGAGTTAGAAGATATTGATGTCACAATTAAACTTGCCAATAGAGATACTATTTCAGCGATGGGAATTGTTAGAGATGTTGAAGTCTTGTGTGGGAAAACTAAATATCCCGCTGATTTTCTTGTTCTCACTTCTCCACAAGATAGTTTTTGTCCCATTATATTTGGTAGACCCTTCTTGAACACTGTTAATGCTAGGATTGATTGCGAAAAGAATGTTGTTACTATCAGCTTGGATGATATGGTTCATGAGTTTAATTTCTCTAAATTTAGTAAACAACATCGTGAGGAAGAATTGCCTAGTAAGGATGAAATTATTGGTCTTGCTTCTATTGTCGTACCTCCTAGTGATCCTTTAGAACATTATTTGCTAGACCATGAAAATGATATGTTCATGAATGAAAGAAGGGAAATAGATGAAGTATTCTTTAAACAGGAACCTATTCTCCAACACAATTTGCCTGTTGAAATTTTAGGGGGTCCTCCTCCACCCAAGGGTGATCCTGTGTTTGAGCTTAAACTGTTTCCTGATAATCTTAAATATGCTTATCTTGATGAAAAGAAGATATATCCTGTTATTATTAGTGCTAACCTTTCAGAGCATGAAGAGGAAAGATTATTGAAAACTCTGAAGAAGTACCGCGCTGCTATTGGATATACTCTTGATGATCTTAAGGGCATTAGTCCCACTCTATGTCAACATAAAATAAATCTGGAAGCAGATGCCAAACCAGTTCGTGATCCTCAACGATGTCTGAATCCTAAAATGAAATAAGTGGTAAGAAAAGAAATACTCAAGCTTCTGGAGGCAGGTATAATTTATCCCGTTGCTGATAGTCAGTCGGTAAGTCTTGTCCATTGTGTCCCTAAGAAGGGAGAAATTACGGTTGTTCCTAATGATAAAGATGAATTGATTCCACAAAGAATTATCACAGGTTATAGGATGGTAATTGATTTCCGCATATTAAATAAAGCTACTAATAAAGATCATTACCCCTTACCTTTTATTGATCAAATGCTAGAAAGATTATTCAAACATACACATTACTGCTTTCTAGATGGTTATTCTGGTTTCTCTCAAATACCTGTGTCGGCTAAAGATCAATCAAAGACTACTTTTACATGCCCTTTTGGTACTTTTGCTTATAGACGTATGCCTTTTGGCTTATGTAATGCACCTGCTACCTTTCAAAGATGCATGATGGCTATATTCTATGACTTTTGTGAAAAGATTTGTGAGGTTTTCATGGACGACTTTTCCGTCTATGGTTCCTCTTTTGATGATTGCTTGAGCAATCTTGATCGATTTTTGGAGAGATGTGAAGAAACTAATCTTGTCTTGAATTGGGAAAAGTGCCACTTTATGGTTAATGAAGGTATTGTCTTGGGGCACAAAGTTTCTGAAAGAGGTATTGAAGTTGATAAAGCCAAGGTTGATGCTATTGAAAAGATGCCATGTCCCAAGGACATAAAAGGTATAAGAAGTTTCCTTGGTCTCGCTGGATTTTATAGGAGGTTCATTAAAGACTTCTCAAAAATTTCTCGGCCTCTGACTAATTTATTACAAAAAGATATACCATTTGTCTTTGATGATGATTGTGTAGAAGCATTTGAAATACTTAAGAAAGCATTGGTCTCTGCACCTGTTGTTTGGCCACCTGATTAGAATTTACCCTTTGAAATTATGTGTGATGCTAGTGATTATGCTGTAGGTGCTGTTCTGGGGCAAAGAGTTGATAAGAAATTAAATGTTATCCATTATGCTAGTAAGGCTCTAGACAATACTTATAACGCCCTCGATGCGGCTATATCTCCTACGTGTCGAGGCATGACTTAGAGGCATAACCGCATTGAAAGCAATGTCGCAAGTGAGGTAATCTTCACACAACCCATGTAATGCATAAGGGAAAGATACATAGTTGGCTTACAGTCGCCACTTCACACAATACATAAATAAACATCCATCATACAAATTACACTCAAGGTCCGACTACGGAACCAAAATGAAAGAAGACTACCCCAAATGCTACACAGATCCCCGAATCATCCCCAACTGGGCTCCACTACTGATCATCAGGAAAAGACACATAGTAACGGCCACGTTCCTCATCGAACTCCCACGTGAGCTCTGTCGCGTCATCTGCACTGGCATCGTTGGTACCTGCAACTGTTGTGGTAGAATCTGTGAGTCACGGGGACTCAGCAATCTCCCACCCGTGAGATCAAGACTATTTAAGCTTATAGGTAGGAAAGGATTGTGAGGTGGAGCTGCAGCAAGCGACTAGCATATATGGTGGCTACAACGCAAAAGAGAGCGAGAAGAGAAGTAAAGCATGGTCGTGAAGCTAGAAGTGATCAAGAAGTGATCCTAGAACAACCTACGTCAAACATAACTCCAACACCGTGTTCACTTCCCGGACCCCGCCGAGAAGAGACCATCACGGTTACACACGCGGTTGATGTGTTTTAATTAAGGTCAACTTCGGGTTTTCTACAACCGGACATTAACAAATTCCCATCTGCCTCATAACCGCGGGCACGGCTTTCGAAAGATTTTACCCTGCAGGGGTGTCCCAACTTAGCCCATTATAAGCTCTCACGGTCAACGAAGGATATTCCTTCTACCGGGAAGACCCGATCAGTCTCGGAATCCCGGACTACAAGACATCTCGGCAGTAATAAAACAAGTCCAGCAAAGCCGCCCGATTGTGCCGACAAATCCTGATAGGAGCTGCACATATCTCGGTCTCAGGGCACATCCGGATGAGCAGTCTGTACAACTAAAACCAAGTCTCGAGTTGCCCCGAGGTGGCGCTGCAAAGGGCTCTAGTTTGGACCAGCAATCGAAGGAGAACTGGCCCGGGGGGGTTAAAATAAAGATGACCCTTGAGTCTGCAGAACCCAAGGGAAAAAAGGCTTAGGTGGCAAATGGTAAAACCAAAGTTGGGCCTTGCTGGAAGAGTCTTATTCAAAGCAAACTGTCAAGGGGGTCCTATAAATCACCGAACCGTATAAGGAACGCAAAATCAAGGAACATAACACCGGTATGACGGAAACTAGGGTGGCAAGAGTGGAACAAAACACCAGGCATAAGGCCGAGCCTTCCACCCTTTACCAAGTATATAGATGCATTAATTAAATAAGAGATATTGTGATATCCCAACAAGTAAACATGTTCCCAAACAAGTAACAACATCTCCATGTTCCAACAAGGAACAAACTTCATCTTCACCTGCAACTAACAACGTTATAAGAGGGGCTGAGCAAAGCGGTAACATAGCCACTCAATGGTTTGCTAGGACATGGATGGTTAGGGGCCGACATGGCAATATAGGAGGCATGATATAGTAAGTGGTAGGTATCGCAGCATAGGCATAGCAAAAGAGCGAGCATCTAGCAAGCAAAGATAGAAGTGATTTCGAGGGTATGGTCATCTTGCCTGCAAGGTTCTCAGAGTTGTCGAAAGCTTGGTCCTCTAAAGCGTTCTCAACAGGTTCCTCATTCACGTACTCGTCTCCCGGCTCTACCCACAACAAGAACACAAGCAAAGGGGACAAACATCAATCACGATGCAATGCACAACCAACATGATGAAAAACATGGCATGATATGCGAGATGTGATATGCAATGCATATCCGTGCTCCGGAAGGAAAAGATGAACAAGGCATAATCTTGGCAAACCAAGTATGCCACTGGATAGGTGAGGTGATTTCGGTTGAAATCGATATAAAGATCACCGGAATCGGATGCACGGTTTGCAAATGACAAGCAAAACAAGAATGACAAGAATCTGCCATTAACAGCATGATGCTACTTAGCAAGCACCAAGAAATTAAGCTACTGCACCTAAACATATCAACAAAGCATATTACAGTAATCTACTCAAGATGCTTGACAAAAGATGAACACTGAGTTACGGCTAAATTACATCTTAACAGGTTCAAACGATCATGGCAAAAGTGCAAAAGATAACAGGTTCACAGACTACAATGAAACAACAGTATGACATGTTTATAGCAATGAAACAACATGCTACAGGAACAGGACATAGCAAAACAAGGCATGGCATGAATCTACTCAAAGCACTTGACGAAAGTCCCTTACTGACCATAAGCCCAAAAGGATCAGAAAATATGATAACACCCATGTCAAATAAGCAAGTTTCGTTACAGGTTTCAGACTTAGCAGAAAACTGGACATGTCAAAAACAGATAACAAGTAGGCATGTTCGTGAGCTCGATGTACTCACTACAGAACATTACATGATAAACTAAGCATACATACATCAAGAAGACATGGCATAGAAACTAGAGATGGCAAGAATAACCTCATATCATGCAAGGATCAACCACAACAAGCTTGGCAAAATCGAATAACATGTAAACAATCTGCCAGTAACATTTTATAGCAAAAGTAGAGCTCGATTGACTCAAGCTATGGCACTCCATAAATACAAACAAAGTCATGGATGGATATAGAAAATCCATATTCTCAAAACACCCTTACTGATCATGCTCAAAAGAGGCATAGATCTCTCTGAAACAACATGAACACATGGCATAAAAATAACAGCAGGCAGGGACTTAGTGAAATGACTAAGTCTCTGAAATCAGCAACATTATGTACCCTAGTTTGCATGCTTGTGCTAGTCACCACAAAGACTACAAAAAACAAATGGCATAATTCTCCTGAAAGAAGGCATGGCATATTACAAAACACATGTAGGACTCAACTTCATAGGGTGCACATATCAATCATGGCAAAAATGACAAAAGTGCATGTTCTGATACGAATAAGAAACTAACATCACATAGCCCTCTTCTAACAGCATTTCGGGCATCAAGATGAGCTCAAATGAGGATGATGCAATGAAATGAAATGATGTACTCATCGAGGCGAACAATATGACATACTATACGCACGAATCGGAGCAAAGGATGCAGAGATATGATGCGATGAACATGGCAAAGTTATGCAATGAAACTCGGGACTTAGTGAAATAAACGGGTCAACCTGCGAGATCCGGATCTGGATCTGGATCGGGGACGGGCCCGGCGACGGCAGCTCGCCAGAGGGAGGCGACGGCGGGCGGAGGCGAGGCGGCGGAAGGGCGCGGGGTCGCCGGAGGGAGGCGGCGCGGGACGCGCGGGAGGCGGCGGCGGCGACCGGCGCGGGACGAAGCTGCGGCGGCGCCGGGCGGCGGCGCGAAGCGCTGGGCGGTGGGGTCGGCGGTGCCGGGCGGCGGCGCGGAGCGCTGGGCGGCGGGGTCGCGATGGGTCGGGGAGGGCCCCGCACGGGCCGCGGCGGGCCTGGCGGCGGCGCGCGGTGGAGACGCGGCGGGGACACGTGGCGTGCTGCGGTTGGTCCGGCGGCGGCGGGCGGACGTGTCCGGCCGGATCCGGACGCGTCCGGCGGCGCGGAGAGGAGCGGGACTAGGTTTAGGGTGGTTTTGGACCCGGGATTCCGGGGGAGGGGGTGTATTTATAGGTAGAGGGGGGCTAGGAAGCTCCAAATGGAGTGCGGTTTTCGCCCACACGATCGTGATCGAACGGCGATGGACATGGGAGTGACTTAGATGGGTTATTGGGCTGTTTTGGAGGGGTTTTGGGCTGCAACACACACGAGGCCTTCACGGTTGCCTGGTTAACCGTTGGAGTATCAAACGACCTCCAAATGACCCGAAACTTGACAGGCGTTCTACCGGTGCTATACCAAGGCCGCTTGACAAACCTCGGTCCATGCCGAGAAGGTTTAATACCCGCTCACGGAAAAAGGTAAAAGGGGACGCCGGGGAACATAGGAGCGTCGGATTGCAAAACGGACAACGGGAAAAATGCTCGGATTCATGAGACGAACACGTATGCAAATGCGATGCACATGATGACATGATATAAAATGCATGACAACAACAAAATGCAAAATAAGGAAAACCCAACCACGGAGGGAATATCATATCACATAGCCGAAAATGGCAAGAGTTGGAGTTACAAATATGGCAAGTTACATCCGGGGTGTTACAACACTCCACCACTACGAGAGGATCTCGTCCCGAGATCTAGGACTGAAAGAACTCCGGATATTCGGAACAGAGGTGGTCTCGCGCTCCCAGGTGGCTTCTCGGTCTGAATGGTGTGACCACTTCACTTTCAGTAATTTGATTGACTTGTTGCGAGTCTTGCACTCGGTTTCTTCAAGAATAGCAACGGGATGCTCATGATAGGACAAATCTTTTTGAAGATCAATCTCTTCGAAGTTGATGGTGCGCTCAGGCATCTTGAAGCACTTGCGAAGCTGTGACACGTGGAAGACATCATGCACATTTGCAAAGTTGGAGGGAAGCTCAAGTTGATAGGCGAGATCGCCTCGTTTGCCGATGATCTTGAAAGGACCCACGTATCTAGGGGCAAGTTTCCCCTTGATACCGAAGCGACGAGTTCCTTTCATTGGGGAGACGCGGAGGTAGACATGGTCTCCGACCTCGAATGTCAAATCCCGGTGTTTGCTATCGTAATAGCTCTTCTGGCGCGATTGCGCGGCTTTGAGGTTCTCACGAATGACCTTGCACATAGCCTCAGCCTCTGAGATCAAATCATTGCCAAGAAGTTGGCGTTCACCTGTCTCAGACCAGTTGAGAGGAGTACGGCACTTTCTGCCATAGAGAATCTCGAATGGGGCTTTGCCCGAGCTGGCTTGAAAGCTGTTGTTGTAAGAGAACTCAGCATAAGGAAGACAATCCTCCCACTTCATGCCGAAAGAGATAACACAAGCTCTGAGCATATCTTCAAGAATTTGGTTGACACGCTCGAGTTGTCCACTAGTTTGAGGGTGGAAAGCTGTGCTGAAGCGAATATTTGTGCCCATGGGCTTCTGAAAAGAATCCCAAAACTTGGAGGTAAAGATGCTGCCACGGTCTGAAGAAATCAACTGCGGAATGCCATACAAGGAGACAATTCTGGAGGTGTAGAGCTCTGCCAGCTGTGCTGCTGTGATAGACTCTTTGATAGGGAGAAAATCAGCCACTTTAGTGAGCTTGTCGATGACGACGAAGATAGCATCATTTCCACGCTTGGACTTAGGAAATCCAGTCACGAAGTCCATTTCGATATGATCAAACTTCCATTATGGAATACCAAGAGGTTGGAGAAGACCAGCTGGTCGTTGGTGTTCTGCTTTCACCCTTCTGCAGACATCACATTCATTCACGAATTGAGCAATCTCTCGCTTCATTCGAGTCCACCAATACGACTGCTTGAGGTCATGGTACATCTTTGTACTTCCAGGATGAATTGACAGAAGAGAGTTGTGCGCTTCGTTCATAATGACTTTACGAAGATCACCCTTTGGAACCACGATCCGGTCCTCGAAGAAAAGAGTATCTCTGTCATCAACTCGATAGCACTTATATTTGGAAATGCCCTTGTCAATACCACGTTTCACCTTCTTCACCATGGTATCCAACAGTTGTGCCTCACGAATTTGATCTTCCAAAGTAGGAGAGACGATGAGGTTGGCAAGAAAACCTTGAGGAACAACATGGAGACTCAACTTGCGGAAAGCTTCACAAAGATCCGGTTGAAAGGGCTTGAGGATTAAGCTGTTGCAATAAGCCTTCCTGCTCAAAGCGTCTGCAATCACGTTAGCCTTGCCTGGAGTATATTCAATACTCGGATTATACTCTTGAATCATTTCGACCCATCGAGTCTGCCTGAGGTTGAGGTTGGGCTGAGTGAAGATGTACTTGAGACTCTTGTGATCGGTGAAAATGTCCACTTTCCTCCCCAACAGGAGATGTCTCCATGTTATTAGTGCGTGGACAACTGCCGCCAACTCAAGATCGTGAGTGGGGTAGTTCTTTTCGTTGGGCTTCAACTGACGAGAGGTATAGGCCACAACCTTCTTCTCTTGCATTAACATAGCACCGAGGCCCTGAAGAGAAGCATCACAGAAAACTTCATAAGACTTGTCTTCGTCAGGAGGAGTCAAAACTGGAGCAGTGACGAGTTTCTCTTTGATAGTGTTGAAAGCAACGTCACACTCAGGAGACCAGACATACTTCACATGCTTCTGGAGGAGGTTGGAAAGAGGCTTTGCAATCTTAGAGAAATTCTCAACGAATCTTCGGCAATAGCTTGCAAGTCCAAGAAAACTGCGAAGCTGCTTGACATTCTGAGGAGGTTCCCAATTCACAATTGCAGACACCTTCTCAGGATTAACAGCGATGCCCTTGGCAGAGATGATATGGCCAAGATAAAGAACTTCATCAAGCCAGAATTCACATTTGGAGAACTTCGCATATAATTTATACTCTCTGAGCTTGTCGAGTACCAATCGCAAATGTTTGGCATGATCCTCCTTATTCTTGGAGAAGACCAAAATATCATCGAGATAGACCAAGACAAATTCGTTGATGTAGGGGTTGAAGATGAAATTCATCAAGTGAGTGAATGCTGGAGGAGCATTGACAAGGCCGAAAGACAAGAAAGTATATTCATAAGAACCAAAGCTTGTTCTGAATGCTGTCTTGGGAATATCTTCTTCACGAATGCGAATCTGATGATACCCCATACGAAGGTCAAGCTTGGAGAACACTTTAGCACCTTTAAGTTGCTCGAAAAGCTCATTGATGTTGGGAAGTGGGTACTTGTTCTTCATTGTCTTCTTGTTCAATGGACGGTAATCGACGCAAAGTCGGTCTGTGCCATCCTTCTTCCGGACAAAAAGAACTCCACAACCCCATGGAGAAGAACTCGGTCTGATCAGACCCAGACGCTCTTATTTATCGAGTTGTTTCTTCAATTCCTTCAGCTCATCTGGTCCAAGCTTGTAAGGACGCTTGCAAACGGGTTCCGTGCCAGGCTCAAGATCAATAACGAATTCAACTGGCCGGCGGGGAGGCATACCCGGAAGCTCTTCTGGAAAAACATCTTGGTACTCACAAACGACTGGAATCTGGGAGATAGCCTCCAATTCACCATTCTCATTGAGAGAAAACAACCGAATGGTATCATCACGAGCGGCATAGATGATCACATCGTCAGAAGAGTGAGTCAATTTAATTTCCCTGGCAGCACAATCAAGCTGAGCCTTGTGCTTAGAAAGCCAGTCCATCCCGAGAATAAGATCAATATCAGAGTCACCAAGAACAATTGGTTTAGCCAGAAATCTATAGTCACCCATCTTGATACCGACATTCGGGACCAAAACTCGAGAAATCATTTGCTTACCCGGGGACACAATGGACAAAGGTCTCGGCAAAACTTGAGTACCCAAATCATGCATAGCCACAAAAGGTCTTGAAATGAAAGAATGCGATGCTCCAGTATCAAATAAGACTTTTGCAGGAATATCATTAACTGAGA
The DNA here is from genome assembly GCA_032464435.1 of Aegilops umbellulata. Taxonomy (NCBI): domain Eukaryota; kingdom Viridiplantae; phylum Streptophyta; class Magnoliopsida; order Poales; family Poaceae; genus Aegilops; species Aegilops umbellulata. Next base: position 147,432,382 of record CP136058.1, on the reverse strand, counting down.
GATTACCCATTATCACATCAGAAGAATCCTCCGCTTGAGGTGCATTCATCATGTTCACCTTTGCAGACTGGGAATTATGCTTGACCACTGCATTGCTTGACGATTTCACAGGAGGAGGCGGAAGGCGCCTTTGGTTGAAGCACTTGTCCGCATAGTGACCCTTTTGCTGACATTTCCTACAAGTCACCTCTGAGAGCGGACGATAGTAAGGAGCATTTGGTCTTGGAGCTTTATTCTGAGACTTGTTCTGATAGGCAGGGTTGGGTGGGTGGGAAGATCCACGACCACCTGAGTTCTTCTGCTGATAAGGCTGACGGAACGGAGGAGGAGGAGGCAACCAGAACTTCTGTTGCTTAGCTGCCACAAGTGAGGAAGAAGAAGACTGAAATGCGTCTCTGACTCTCTTCTTAGATGCCTTGCACTTGAGCTGAGCAGCTTCTTGTTTCAGCGCCATGTTGTAGAATTCATCATACTTTAACGGCTCGAAAAGCACGAGAGCAAGTTGCAGATCTTCCCTGAGACCACGCCTGAATTGGTAGATCATACTCTTCTCATCAGGGATGTCTTGCCTCGCAAAACGAGAGAGCTTCTGGAACTGAGTGTTGTATTGATAGACAGACATGTTGCCTTGCTTGAGATTGCGGAACTCCTCACGCTTAATCTCAACAACACTTTCTGGAATGTGGTGAGCTTTGAAGTCACGGCGGAAATCATCCCAGGTAATCACACGACCTCCTCTGGAATCTTTGTATTGCTGGAACCACTCAGCAGCTTGATCCTTGAGTTGAAAAGAGGCAAACTTGACAAAGTCCTCAGGACTGACATTGCTGCACTCGAAATGCTTGTTGATGTCCACGAGCCAATCATCGGCGTCTGTGGCCTCGACACAGTAGCTGAAGGTCTTTGGCTGATTAGCAAGGAACTGGTTGAGTGAAGCGAAGTGCGGCTGATTGTTGCCTTGGACTTGATTCCCTTGATTACCTTGCCCTTGGTTGCGATCTTGCAAGAGCTGAATCAGAATCTGAGCGTTGGCATTCGTGGCAGTCATCAAGGCTTGCCATGCCTCCGGAGGCGGAGGTGATGGCGGAGGGTTAGCCTGACTTCCTTCATTGCGTTCCGGATTCTGACGCGTTGGCGGAGCCATCCTGAAGAGGGTGACATCCATTAGCATCTTGAAAAAGATATATTCAAGCTGAATCAAAGGATCAAAATTGCAACATATAGTCTTCACAATAAACATTCGAACGAGAATGAACGAATGAATTCCAAAGTAAATCATCACACTTCCATAAGTTGAGAAGCCACTTAGAAAAAGGTATGGAATAAAATCAACAAGGTACGGATGTGAACAAATACTTGGTAAGGATTACCCAATCACGAACCAAATATCTGCGGGAAGAAATACTAGATCTACATGAATTCCCACTTATAAACTCCCGAAACTTTTTGGTTATGCAATCAGGTGTTGGGGATACAGGGGACACAAAATATATCACCCAAACTAACAATACCTAGATCCAGCTGTATCCATCCTTCAACACATAACCAAGAAACCTTCGGAAATCATCTACCTCAACCTTAGAAAAAGCATCCGTTATACAAGTCATGGCAATACTCCCGCACTCGCCTCAGTACTGGGCTATCAGGGTTATCTCACCAACAACTGTACAAAAGAGATTTTCGATGTCAGCATACTAAACTCAGGTATTCCAGAACTGTAACGATAAAATTATGACGACAACACCTCAGAGCTCAACTCCCCGGGACACCTCCTCTAAAACCCCTGCTGACGGGAGGCAACCAAGACAATGTTGTCATCATAAAACCATCGGAACGATTCTAAGATACCCGCGTGATCCTAAAAAAAAATTTAGTGAAATTTGAGAAGAGAAGAGTCAAAACTCTACGTCAGGATGCCTTACCAGAGCGATGAGGAGACTGGGAAGTAAAAATAATTCCTAAACTCTCCGATATATAATTCCTAAATGACTCAAAACATTTTTCTAGACACAACTCGGAAACTAAAAATGATCAATCAGTGGGGGCTCCTAAGGTTGGGGAAGGCTCTGATTACCAACTTATAACACCCTCGATGCGGCTATATCTCCTATGTGTCGAGGCACGACTTAGAGGCATAACCGCATTGAAAGCAATGTCGCAAGTGAGGTAATCTTCACACAACCCATGTAATACATAAGGGAAAGATACATAGTTGGCTTACAGTCGCCACTTCACACAATACATAAATAAACATCCATCATGCAAATTACACTCAAGGTCCGACTACGGAACCAAAATGAAAGAAGACTACCCCAAATGCTACACAGATCCCCGAATCATCCCCAACTGGGCTCCACTACTGATCATCAGGAAAAGACACATAGGAACGGCCACGTTCCTCGTCGAACTCCCACGTGAGCTCTTTCGCGTCATCTGCACTGGCATCGTTGGTACCTGCAACTGTTGTGGTAGAATCTGTGAGTCACGGGGACTCAGGAATCTCCCACCTGCGAGATCAAGACTATTTAAGCTTATAGGTAGGAAAGGATTGTGAGGTGGAGCTGCAGCAAGCGACTAGCATATATGGTGGCTACAACGCAAAAGAGAGCGAGAAGACAAGCAAAGCACGGTCGTGAAGCTAGAAGTGATCAAGAAGTGATCCTAGAACAACCTACGTCAAACATAACGCCAACACCGTGTTCACTTCCCGGACCCCGCCGAGAAGAGACCATCACGGTTACACACGCGGTTGATGTGTTTTAATTAAGGTCAACTTCGGGTTTTCTACAACCGGACATTAACAAATTCCCATCTGCCTCATAACCGCGGGCACGGCTTTCAAAAGATTTTACCCTGCAGGGGTGTCCCAACTTAGCCCATTATAAGCTCTCACGGTCAACGAAGGATATTCCTTCTACCGGGAAGACCCGATCAGTCTCGGAATCCCGGACTACAAGACATCTCGGCAGTAATAAAACAAGTCCAGCAAAGCCGCCCGATTGTGCCGACAAATCCTGATAGGAGCTGCACATATCTCGGTCTCAGGGCACATCCGGATGAGCAGTCCGTACAACTAAAACCAAGTCTCGAGTTGCCCCGAGGTGGCGCTGCAAAGGGCTCTAGTTTGGACTAGCAACCGAAGGAGAACTGGCCCGGGGGGTTAAAATAAAGATGACCCTTGAGTCTTCAGAACCCAAGGGAAAAAAAGGCTTAGGTGGCAAATGGTAAAACCAAAGTTGGGCCTTGCTGAAAGAGTCTTATTCAAAGCGAACTGTCAAGGGGGTCCCATAAATCACCCAACCGTGTAAGGAACGCAAAATCAAGGAACATAACACCGGTATGACGGAAACTAGGGTGGCAAGAGTGGAACAAAACACCAGGCATAAGGCCGAGCCTTCCACCCTTTACCAAGTATATAGATGCATTAATTAAATAATAGATATTGTGATATCCCAACAAATAAACATGTTCCCAAACAAGGAACAACATCTCCATGTTCCAACAAGGAACAAACTTCATCTTCACCTGCAACTAACAACGCTATAAGAGGGGCTGAGCAAAGCGGTAACATAGCCACTCAACGGTTTGCTAGGACATGGATGGTTAGGGGCTGACATGGAAATATAGGAGGCATGATATAGCAAGTGGTAGGTATCGCAGCATAGGCATAGCAAAAGAGCGAGCATCTAGCAAGCAAAGATAGAAGTGATTTCGAGGGTATGGTCATCTTGCCTGCAAGGTTCTCAGAGTTGTCGAAGGCTTGGTCCTCTAAAGCGTTCTCAACAAGTTCCTCGTTCACGTACTCGTCTCCCGGCTCTACCCACAACAAGAACACAAGCAAAGGGGACAAACATCAATCACGATGCAATGCACAACCAACATGATGCAAAACATGGCATGATATGCGAGATGTGATATGCAATGCATATGCGTGCTCCGGAAGGAAAAGATGAACAAGGCATAATCTTGGCAAACCAAGTATGCCACTGGATAGGTGAGGTGATTTCGGTTGAAATCGATATAAAGATCACCGGAATCGGATGCACGGTTTGCAAATGACAAGCAAAACAAGAATGACAAGAATCTGCCATTAACAGCATGATGCTACTTAGCAAGCACCAAGAAATTAAGCTACTGCACCCAAACATATCAACAAATCATATGACAGTAATCTACTCAAGATTCTTGACAAAAGATGAACACTGAGCTACGGCTAAATCACATCTTAACAGGTTCAAACAATCATGGCAAAAGTGCAAAAGATAACAGGTTCACAGACTTGGTGAAAATAACAACATGCCAGAAATTAACATCAGTATGACATGTTTAGAGCAATGAAACAACATGCTACAGGAACAGGACATAGCAAAACAAGGCATGGGATGAATGTACTCAAAGCACTTGACAAAAGTCCCTTACTGACCATAAGCCTAAAAGGATAAGAAAATATGATAACACCCATGTCAAATAAGCAAGTTTCGTTACAGGTTTCAGACTTAGCAGAAAACTGGACAGGTCAAAATCAGATAACAAGTAGGCATGTTCGTGAGCTCGATGCACTCACTACAGAACATTACATGATAAACTAAGAATACATACATCAAGAAGACATGGCATAGAAACTAGACATGGCAAGAATAGCCTCATAGCATGCAAGGATCAACCACAACAAGCTTGGCAAAATCGAATAACATGTAAACAATCTGCCAGTAACATTTTATAGCAAAAGTAGAGCTCGATTGACTCAAGCTATGGCACTCCATAAATACAAAAAAAGGCACGGATGGATAGACAAAATCCATATTCTCAAAACACCCTTACCAATCATGCTCAAAAGAGGCATAGATCTCTCTGAAACAACAAGAACACATGGCATAAAAATAACAGCAGGCAGGGACTTAGTGAAATGACTAAGTCTCTGAAATCAGCAACATTATGTACCCTAGTTTGCATGCTTGTGCTAGTCACCACAAAGACCACAAAAATACATGGCATAATTCTCTGGAAATACGGCATGGCATATTACAAAACACATGTAGGACTCAACTTCATAGGGTGCACACATCAATCATGGCAAAAATGACAAAAGTGCATGTTCTGATACGAATCAGAAACTAACATCACATAGCCCTCTTCTAACATCATTTCGGGCATCAAAATGAGCTCAAATGAGTATGATGCAATGGAATGCAATGATGTACTCATCGAGGCGAACAATATGACATATTATACGCACGAATCGGAGCTACGGATGCAGAGATATAATGCGATGAACATGGCAAAGTTATGCAACGAAACTCGGGACTTGGTGAAATAAACGGGTCAACCTGCGAGATCCGGATCTGGATCTGGATCGGGGACGGGCCCGGCGACGGCGGGCGGAGGCGAGGCGACGGAAGGGCGCGGGGTCGCCGGAGGGAGGCGGCGCGGGACGCGCGGGAGGCGGCGGCGGCGACCGGCGCGGGACGAAGCTGCGGCGGCGCCGGGCAGCGGCGCGAAGCGCTGGGCGGTGGGGTCGGCGGTGCCGGGCGGCGGGGCGGCGCCGGGCGGCGGCGCGGAGCGCTGGGCGGCGGGGTCGTGATGGGCCGGGGAGGGCCCCGCACGGGCCGCGGCGGGCCTGGCGGCGGCGCGCGGTGGAGACGCGGCGGGGACACGTGGCGTGCTGCGGTTGGTCCGGCGGCAGCGGGCGAACGTGTCCGGCCGGATCCGGACGCGTCCGGCGGCGCGGAGAGGAGCGGGACTAGGTTTAGGGTGGTTTTGGACCCGGGATTCCGGGGGAGGGGTGTATTTATAGGTAGAGGGGGCTAGGAAGCTCCAAATGGAGTGCGGTTTTCGCCCACACGATCGTGATCGAACGGCGATGGACATGGGAGTGACTTAGATGGGTTATTGGGCTGTTTTGGAGGGGTTTTGGGCTGCAACACACACACGAGGCCTTCACGGTTACCCGGTTAACCGTTGGAGTATCAAACAACCTCCGAATGACCCGAAACTTGACAGGCGTTCTACCGGTGCTATACCAAGGCCGCTTGACAAACCTCGGTCCATGCCGAGAAGGTTTAATACCCGCTCACGGAAAAAGGTAAAAGGGGACGCCAGGGAACATAGGAGCGCCGGATTGCAAAACGGACAACGGGGAAAATGCACATGATGACATGATATAAAATGCATGACAAAAACGAAATGCAAAATAAGGAAAACCCAACCACGGAGGGAATATCATATCACATAGCCGAAAATGGCAAGAGTTGGAGTTACAAATATGGCAAGTTACATCCGGGGTGTTACAACAATGCTCAAAGAAATTATGCTATTACTGAAAAAGAGCTTTTAGCAGTTGTATTTGCTTGTGATAAGTTCAGACCTTATATTGTTGATACTAAAGTGACTATTCACACTGATCATGCTGCTATTAAATATCTTATGGAAAAGAAAGATGCTAAACCTAGACTTATTAGATGGGTTCTCTTGCTACAAGAATTTGATTTGCATATTGTTGATAGAAAAGGAGCTGAGAACCCCGTTGCAGACAACTTGTCTAGGTTAGAAAATGTTCTTGATGACCCACTACCTATTGATGGTAGCTTTCCTGATGAACAATTAAATGTTATAAGTACTTCTCGTAGTACTCCTTGGTATGCTGATTATGCTAATTATATTGTTGCTAAGTTTATACCACCTAGCTTCGCATACCAACAAAAGAAAAAGTTCTTCTATGATTTGAGACATTACTTTTGGGATGACCCACACCTTTATAAAGAAGGAGTAGATGGTGTTATTAGACGTTGTGTACCTGAGCATGAACAGGAACAGATCCTACACAAGTGTCACTCCGAAGCTTATGGAGGACACCATGCTGGAGACAGAACTGCACATAAGGTATTGCAATCCGGTTTTTATTGGCCTACTCTCTTCAAGGATGCCCGTAAGTTTGTCTTGTCTTGTGATGAATGTCAAAGAATTGGTAATATTAGTAGACGTTAAGAAATGCCTATGAATTATTCACTTGTAATCGAACCATTTGATGTTTGGGGCTTTGATTGTATGGGACCTTTTCCTGCCTCTAATGGATATACACATATTTTAGTTGCTGTTGATTACGTTACTAAGTGGGTATAAGCTATTCCAACTAGTAGTGCTCATCATAACACTTCTATTAAAATGCTTAAGGAAGTTATTTTTCCGAGGTTTCGAGTCCCTAGATATTTAATGACTGGTGGTGGTTCACACTTTATTCATGGTGCTTTCCGTAAAATGCTTGCTAAGTATGATGTTAATCATAGAATTGCATCTCCTTATCACCCACAGTCTAGCGGTCAAGTAGAATTGAGCAATAGAGAGCTCAAATTAATTTTGCAAAAGACTGTTAATAGGTCTAGAAAGAATTGGTCTAAGAAACTTGATGATGCATTATGGGCTTATAGAACTGCATATAAAAATCCTATGGGAATGTCTCCGTATAAAATGGTTTATGGAAAAGCATGTCACTTACCTCTCAAACTAGAACATAAGGCATATTGGGCTATTAAAGAGCTCAACTATGATTTCAAACTTGCCAGTGAGAAGAGGTTATTTGATATTAGCTCACTTGATGAATGGAGAACCCAAGCTTATGAAAATGCCAAGTTGTTTAAGGAAAAAGTTAAAAGATGGCATGACAAAAGGATACAAAAGTGTGAGTTTAATATAGGTGATTATGTATTGCTATACAACTCTCGTTTCAGATTTTTTGCAGGAAAACTTCTCTCTAAATGGGAAGGCCCCTACGTTATCGAGGAGGTCTATCGTTCCGGTGCCATAAAAATCAACAACTTCGAAGGCACAAATCCGAAGGTGGTAAACGGTCAAAGAATCAAACATTATATCTCAGGTAATCCCATAAATGTTGAAACCAATATTATTGAAATCGTAACCCCGGAGGAATACATAAGAGACACTTTTCGGACCGTTTCAGACTCCGAAAAGGAATAGGTATGTGGTACGGTAAGTAAACCGACTCCAAAACAATTTTTAAGGCAATATTTCTCCATTTTGGAATATTTAGAAAAATAGAAAAATAAGTAGCACTCCGGGAAGGACACGAGGGCCCCACGAGGGTGGTGGGCGCGCCCTCCCCCTCTGGGCGTGCCCTCCTACCTCATGAGCCCCTCGTGTGCCTTCCGGACCCCGTTTTCTTGCACGTTACGTATTTTGGTCGGTAAAAATTCACTATATATTCTCCCGAAGGTTTTGACTCCCGTATCACGCAAATCTCCTATGTTCTTGTTTCGAGCTGTTTTTCTGACACATCTAGATTATCACGACGGCCCCAAGTGCTTCCAAGGACAGGTTCTTCGAGAAGGTCATTGTCGGTGTCAAAACCGGCGGATCTCGGGTAGGGGGTCCCGAACTATGCGTTTAGGCGGATGGTAACAGGAGATAAGGGACACGAAGTTTTACCCAGGTTCGGGCCCTCTCGATGGAGGTAAAACCCTACGTCCTACTTGATTAATATTGATGATATGGGTAGTACAAGAGTAGATCTACCACGAGATCAAGAAGGCTAAACCCTAGAAGCTAGCCTATGGTATGATTGTTGTATGTTCTGCCGTCCTACGGACTAAAACCCTCCGGTTTATATAAACACCGGAGAGGGTTAGGGTTACACAAAGTCGGTTACAATGGTAGGAGATCTAAATATCCGCATCGCCAAGCTTGCCTTCCATGCCAAGGAAAGTCCCATCCGGACACGGGACGAAGTCTCCAATCTTGTATCTTCATAGTCCAGGAGTCCGGCTGATGGTATAGTCCGGCTATCCGGACACCCCCTAATCCAGGACTCCCTCAGTAGCCCCTGAACCAGGCTTCAATGACGACGAGTCCGGCGCGCAGATTGTCTTCGGCACTGCAAGGCGGGTTCCGCCACCAAGTACTTCATAAAAGATTGTTAACACTAAGGATAGTGTCCGGCTCTGCAAAATAAGTTTCCACATATTGCCATAGAGAGAATAATATTTACACAAATCTAGTCTGCTGACGTATTCCGTAGCGTGATACCACACTACAGCTAAGCCTCTATCCGAATCGTTTTCACTTCCCCACCTCAGCGCATTTTGGGAGGCGGTTTCCTTGGCACGTCTTGTCAAAGCAAAGATCGTGTCCCCTTTATTTACGGGATTCTCATCAATACGGACGTGGGTAACCCAATCGTGCCCGTTAGCATGTTTTCTCGATTAAAGGCGAGTCCCAAACGGTTACGTGCAGGACCCTTGGTATTCAACCTCTTATAAAGAGACCAAGGCCTTACCCCTTTCTTTCAATATCAAACAAATTCGCCCGTCGTCTCGAGTTTCAACACCCTAGGCTCTAGATTTCAGGCGCTTCGGACCTTCGACAATGTCCGGTTCCGACCATCAAGGCCGATGGATCCCTCCTCCGTCACGGAGGAGGACGTGCTAAAGTTGAGAGAGGCCAAGTTCCTGACCGGCGAAATTTCGTATAGGCTGCCTGCTCAAGGGCAGGCTATTCCCAGTCCCCAGCCTGGTGAGAGCGTGGTGTTCGTGTCTCACTTCCTTAGGGGGTTATGCTTCCCCATGGATCCCTTTGTGAGGGGACTAATGTTCTATTATGGGCTGGAATTTCACGATTTAGCTCCGGAGTCCATCCTCCATGTTCCCTCATTCATCATCGTGTGCGAAGCATTCCTTCGCGTTACTCCTCACTTCGGATTATGGCTCAAGACCTTTAAGGTGGAGCCAAAGATGATTGAGGGACGGCACGCAGAGTGCAGAGGCGCTGTTATAAGCAAGAAGGCTGATGCTCCATGGCCCGAGGGCCCTTTTCAAGAGGAGCTCGGCTTGTGGCAACGAGAGTGGTTCTACATCACCGCTCCCAGGGGCACCAAGTGGGTGGCGCCACCTGCCTTTTGCTCGGGTCCCCCAAAGCAGCTAGGGTCGTGGGTCAGTAAAGACCTAGATTGGGGGCCACCCCAAGACGTGTGTTTGCTGCGGGGCCACATCAGGGATCTCTTAGAAAGAGGTCTCATCTTGGTCAAAGTGACGCAAGTCATGCTGATCCGCCGAACACTGCCCGGCAAACGTCGCTCCCTTCGTTTGTGGGAGTTTAATCCGGAGGGACCACGAGCTCTCTAGCATTTTATGGGCGCAACGCCCGCGGAGATGTATAAACTGTTCTTCATATCACAAGCAATGTGTTCGGATTTGACCGAGGACGCTGGTCTGAGCTGCAATCGCCCGGATACTCAAGTAAGTAGCCTTGTGCCCGGACTCGTTATCCGTATATTTGTCGTAATCTTGTCCCTGAAAGAGATGTCCTTTTGAACATGAGTGGATAGCGAAAGCAAAGCTGATCAGGTGTTCGGCTCCCCTCCCCGAGACTAGGCCGGATCCCGTGCTAGTCAGGATGCTAAAGATTGTGCCTTTGGGGGAAAGTGAGTGAGGGGACAAGGAAACTACGGCCTCCCCGAAGGAGGCTATTCGGAAGGGAGGAACCAAAAATTCCTCTCCTCAGGGGAAGAAGAGGACTGCCTCTGAAAACACGGAGACTATGGCCTCAAAGCGGGGGGGGGGGAATCCTTGTCAGAGGGTCCTACGCCGGGGGATACCTCGGCGGAACTATGCCCTCAAGGGGGGCAGCCCTCCAGCGAGCCGTAAGTAGAGAAAGATTATATTTTTGAGAGATAAATCCTTGCTTTATATCTGAGAAGATTAACCGAAATTTTACCTTGTAGTTCGGACCTCAGCCCTTCTCAGCAGAGCTCGTCTTCGGGGGACCTTCTTCCGGAGATGATGGAGAGCGGGACGCCTCCCCCTGTCGTCCCACCTAGCGAGGCGGGCAACCCTGAGGTGTCATTGCGGAGGGCTTCTCCGAAGCCGGCAGGGGCGGAAGGTAGCTATATGGCCCCCAAGGTTCTCCGCGTCCGACCTTCGAAGGAGGCCATAGGACGAATCCGGCACCATTCGGTGCTCGGTCGGAGGAGCTGAAGAATCTGCTAGGGCGAGCTTCTATCTTAGAGGAGCACCGTGCGTTGATGGGCACGGTGATTGAAAGGATTTCGTCCGTGGAGAGCGGATTGCATGAGGCTGTCAGAAGTTTACTGATAGGTTTTGAGGTACGTGAAATAATGTACATTTTCTGACAGTTGCGCATAAATAAGATGCACCCTGTGTAGATAGTAGCCCCTGAGACTCTGTGCGTTGTGAGAAAGTGACGGTGCGTAGAGGATCATAATCCCAGGTCTAAAATGTCGCCTTTAAATGTAGGTGGCGAAGTGTCCGGAATCCAACCGGACTGATGATTTTGCCAAGCTAAAGCGGCAACTTGACGTGGCAGATGCCGACATCGCGCTCGTCAACAAGCGGCTTGATGAGGCTCAAGGTATGTAATTCCTCGGGCGGCACCTGGTAAGAGGAGCTTTATGCCAGTATCTTACAATGTGTGTGCTTGACGCAGATGGTGCGGCCGCCGTGGAGAGTCTTCGGGCGGAACTTGCCCGAGCTAAGGAACAAGCCAGAAAAAGCGATGTGGCCGCCGAGAAGGCCCTTGAAGAGCTGAGAGCCGAACAGGCTGCTCACTGCCAAAGCAAGAAAGAGATGGCCGAGATGGCCGTGAAGCTAAAGAGTGCTGCTGACCATTGCAAGCTTCTGGAAAAAGAAGATCGGGCGGAACCGACGGACTTGAAGAAGGTCGTTGCCGATGCCAAGGATGCTCGCTCTGCGATGAGAGCTGTGAGGGAGGAGCTTCGTGAAGCCGGAGAGATCGCGGCTGGAAAGCCCTTTATGCTGCGGAGGAAGTTTTGTGATCCTAAGCATGCTCCGTTGGACCGGCTGTAGAGTACGACGGACACCTATCTGGATTTGGCGGCAAGTGCTGTTGATGCGACCGAACACTTTCGAGATCAAGGGGATCGCGAAGTGGAGAAACTCTTTTGGTCGCAGTTCCACAATCCCGAGCGTCCACTGTCAGTGGACGATCGTCTGGCTGAATGGGCCGAGCTGAATAGGTTGTCCGGACTCGCCATGAAGTGTGTCATGAGTCATTTGTGGCCGGGGAGATCGGAGCCGAAGAGTTATTTCAACTTGGTGCAGCAATTCCTTGGTGTGGTGCCATGTATCGATGCAATGAAGAGGTCAGCATGCATAGAGGGCGCACGGATGACTCCCCGTGTCAAGACATACTGGGCGGAGGTGGAGACCACCGTTGTTGCATCCCGAGATTCGGACAAAAGCCGAGTACCCTCCGAGCACTATTTTCAGGAAGTTCTTGAAGGCGCTCGTGTAATAGAGACGCAGTGCTCGAAGGATGCTATGTTCTAATAGCATATTTAATTGTAAAGCAATATTTTGACAAATTGTAGTAGCCTTTTATACTTGTGCCTTCAAGTATTTGAAACACCTCCTGTGCGGCCGTTTTGAGACATATATATAATCTCTGAAGGATGGCAGTCATTGGCTTCAGCCCCCACGCACATAGTGCGGCGGTGCTCGCAGAAGGCGCATTTTCACACTTAATCCAACGTCTTGGTCCTACAAAGGAGGTGATAGCGCAGCGGGCTAGGCAACCGGACTATAATGCTTTAACAATTTCACTTAGCCATAGGAGCTTGATAGTGAGGCTACTTAAATAGCCCCTGGTGGCGCCTACGCTCGCCCGAAGTCGGGGCACATATGTGCTTGGCCGGGAAATGGCCCTTCGTTAATGCGGAGGAATCCTATAGATTCCGGTGAGTCATCGAGTGGTTGACCAGTCTCACGCTATATCATGACAGTCAGTTTTTGGCTTTCTCTACTGAGGTGCTCGCCTGGCCGAACCGGGGCACAATCGCAGTAGTTCTCCTGGTGCTGCCTTAGTCGATAGTGCGGAACGTAAGGCAGCCAAACACAGGAGCCGGGCAACCCAACATTTGACAAAAGACATGATTTGGAGCTGATGCATATAAGGCCAAACTCGCGACGCCGAACACTCCCTAAGGTATTCGGTCTTTATGAGTGTGGGCGGGACAACACCCTTGGTTATAAGCCCCTAGTGTCCAGGTACGCGCAAAATTCCTAACGTGGCCACATGCCAAGACGTCAGTCCCCTCCTTGATTATAACGAAAAACCGGAGGGTGTGTATCAACAAGAGACAGTAAAAAAGGTTTACGCAGGGTCTTAATCTGAAAAGAATCCTTGGAACGGGCCCCTGCTGCACGTCTGCGCATGTATCTCCGTTGTGCCGTATCCTGGACGGGCGCAGCACGATGTTCATCTGTAAAAGAGAGGAACTTAGTTGAAAAAGAAAAAAGGGTCGTGCCGAACAAAAGTTATACTAAATAATCAAAGTATAGATTGAAATGTGTAAAATTGAGCTTGATTGTCTCATTTGTACATGCGCGGAGCCCCTAGCGCAGGGGTATACGGTTTATTAAGTCTTTATTAATGGTATGGTTACGCCGGACTCGTCCAGCCGTGTCCGTGGTCTTAACGACCTGTTTGGATGTTTTTGGCTGATGGAGCCATATTATTGTGGGGCTGTTAAGGCAGCCGCACGATCCTCCGAGGGGGGCGCACTCAATGTTTTCCCTTTAAAGAGATGATGCCTCGTGGACCGGGCATCTTGAGCGTAAGAGATGTGTAATGTGGTATTGCGTTAAAGCGGGCGAAAGCTTCGCGTCCCAGCAGTGCTTGATAGCGACTTGAGAATGGGACGATGTGGAAAGTTAGCTTTTCATGGCGGGAGTTATCGGGGAAGCCGAATATGACTTCAAGCCGAAGAAAGCCCATGCAACGGGTATCCGGACCTGGCGCTACCCCTTGAAAGGAGGTTTTGCTGTGGCGAACTCTTGTTGGGTCTATCCCCATGTGGCGGATAGTGTCCTGATGCTCTGCTTGTGGGGTTCGTCATCGTCTTCGCTTGGTGTGTCGAGCCCCTTGTGTTCGGCGTTCAGTCTGCCGGATTGTTTGAAGACCCAACAATCTCTGTGGGTATGGTTAGCAGGCTTCCCGGGAGTACTTTGTATTTGACATATCCTGTCCAAGATTTTGTTTAGGTTGGATAGCTCGTCCCTGTTCTCCTGGAGGGGCGGCTTTTTCTGATTCTGTCATGAGCTTTTGAATCCGGCGTTGACTGCCGTGCTCTTCGGACTGTTTTCCTTAGTCTGGCGACGATCCTTCTTGCGTCGCGGTTTTCCGTTTCCATCCCTAATTTTGGATGTACTTGGGTCGCTGGTGCTACATCTTGCTAGCCAGATGTCCTCTCCTGCGCAAAAGCGGGTCATGAGGCTTGTTAATGCGGCCATTATTCTTGGCTTTTCTTGGCCGGGGTGTCTGGCTAGCCATTCGTCTCGAACGTTATGCCTAAAAGCTGCTAGTGCTTCGGCGTCCGAACAGTCGACTATCTGATTCTTTTTAGTAAGAAATATGTTCCAGAATTGCCGAGATGACTCTCCGGGCTGTTGAGTTATGTGACTGAGATCGTCTGCATCCGGAGGGCGGACATAAGTCCCTTGAAAATTTGCTCAGAAAGCGTCCTCGAGCTCTTCCCAGCTTCCAATTGTGTTTTCAGGAAGGCTTTTAAGCCAATGCCGGGCTGGCCCTTTAAGCTTGAGGGGTAAGTATTTTATGGCGTGGAGGTCATCTCCTCTGGCCATACGTATATGGAGGATATAATCCTCGATCCAGACTCCAGGGTCTGTTGTTCCGTCGTACGCCTCTATGTTTACGGGTTTAAATCCCACTGGAAATTCATAATCCAGGACCTCATCGGTGAAACATAGGGGGTGTGCGGCACCCCTGTATTTGGGTGTGCCGCAGCGTTCAGATACTGGTTTTGTTGCATTGCTTTCGAGAGCTTGCTTTCTTGGCCCATAAATAGACCTGGTTGGGCCATCTTTTTGATGTGAGTCCTTGAGTGGGTCGCATGCCGGCTTGAGTGCGGCGCCGCTTGCCGTTTTATGCTGGCCATGGGGTCGTCTATCCGACCGGGTGGCCTTCTTACTTTTTGCATGCGAGGGCTCTAAGGCCTCTTCGTCAAATTCAGGCAGTAGCTTTCGCTTTGGTTAGCTTTTAATGCGGCGACTGTCGTCGTATTTGTCTGCGGTATTGATTACTTTGCTCCATCTAATTCTGAGTGCATCTTCCGCAGTTTTTAGCTTCCGCTTCTGCTTTTTCAGGCTACGCCCGGTTGCAACGAGCCTTTTGTGGAGATTCTTTTGCTCCGTGGCCTTATCCGGTGTAAGGGCGTCTGGAATGCCGTTTTCGCCGGGGACGGGTTGTTCGGTTTCTTTATCCGAGTTGCCCTGTTTGGACGGTTGCTCTAAGGCATGCTCGTCGTCTGTCGGCTCGCCCTGCTCTATGGTTGGGTCTGTGTTGAGGCGGGGCTTGGGGTGGCGTTTACGTCGCCGCTTTGATTGCTTTTTGAGGGATCGATCCCTCATTGCATCCCCGTGTTCCTCGTTGTCACTTCTTTTAGGTGCATCCACCATGTACACATCATGAGATGAGGTGGCTGTCCAATGCCCTATAGGCGTTGGTTCATGTGCGTCTCCTGCATCGTCGTCCATACCGTCGATGTCTTCGGAGTCAAAATTGAGTACGTCGTTTAAATTATCGACGGTGGCTATTAGATGGGTGGTGGGTGGGCTTTGAATTTCTTCGTCGTCCGTATCCCAACCTTGCTGATCGTAGTCCAGCCAGGGCTCTCCTGATAAACAGAGAGACTTTAGTGACTTCAGGATGTCGCCGAAGGGCGAGTACTGGAAGATGTCCGCAGTGGTGAACTCCATGATCGGCGCCCAATCGGATTCGATCGGCAGGCGTGCGGAGGGCTTGGAGTCCGGAGAGGAATCCTGCCCCTCGGAGTCACGGGCCTTGCGGAGTACGGGGCCGGTGTTCGGCTCAATCGCCTTTGAGATCGCAGTCCCCGAGGTGGCGTCCAACCGCTCATCCTTGATCGGCGCAGCGGCTCCAAATTAAGGGTCGGAACCGAAGCGTGTGCGGCCTCCAGGGCACTGTTTGGCGGCAGGGCTAGATCATGCCCATCATGACAGTGCGGCGTGCTCGGCTGTGGCTCGAATCCGTCGAAGATCAAGTCCCCGCGGATGTCAGCTGTGTAGTTTAAACTTCCAAATCTGACCTGATGGCCAGGGGCGTAGCTTTCGATCTGCTCCAGATGGCCAAGCGAATTGGCCCGCGGTACAAAGTCGTCGAAGACGAAGATCTATCCAGGGAGAAAAGTCTCACCCTGGACTGCATCGTCGTTGATGATCGAAGGAGCCATCGTGCCTAAAAGCGATGACACAGAGGAACTCTCAATGAAAGCACCAATGTCGGTGTCAAAACCGGCGGATCTCGGGTAGGGGGTCCCGAACTGTGCGTCTAGGCGGATGGTAACAGGAGACAAGGGACACGAAGTTTTACCCAGGTTCGGGCCCTCTCGATGGAGGTAAAACCCTACGTCCTGCTTGATTAATATTGATGATATGGGTAGTACAAGAGTAGATCTACCACGAGATCAAGGAGGCTAAACCCTAGAAGCTAGCCTATGGTATGATTGTTGTATGTTCTGTCGTCCTACGGACTAAAACCCTCCGGTTTATATAAACACCGGAGAGGGTTAGGGTTACACAAAGTCGGTTACAATGGTAGGAGATCTAAATATCCGCATCACCAAGCTTGCCTTCCACGCCAAGGAAAGTCCCATCCGGACACGGGACGAAGTCTTCAATCTTGTATCTTCATAGTCCAGGAGTCCGGCTGATGGTATAGTCCGGCTATCCGGACACCCCCTAATCCAGGACTCCCTCAGTCATCAACCCTTACCTCGCGGAGGTGCTGCGACACCCTCAAACCATTGAGATGCGTGATGGGTTGCTGCATATCCGCGATGCTGAGGGACCCAAGGGAACCGGAAGCATGGAGGCGAGGCTCGAAGCAATGGAGCAACAAGTTTTCAAGTGCCAGGGGATGGTGGAGCGTGAAATCAACGCTAGCCACACAATGCTCGCAGAGTTCACCAACAACTACAAGCCGGATGCCAAGAACACCGAGGAGGCCATCTTCAAGCTTCATGAGAAAATTGAGCACCTCCAAGCCCAAATTTATGACCCGCAGAACCAAAACGGTGAGTATGAATATAGATTCAAAAGGATGAGTTTGGTTGCAGATTTGAGGATCCCGGAGACTCGATCATCCTTCTATGATGATGAGCCTATGCCTTGGAAGATGGACGCCAAGCCTGCATCATCGACAACACCTCCACCTTCTTCACCAAAGAAGGAGATATAATCACACGGGTATGGGCACTCCCATTGGCAACTGACAAGCTTGGGGGAGGTGCCCCGGTATTGTATCACAATCACAACTCCTATCTTTACCCTTTTTCTTAGTTCGATCCTATTAGTAGTATCTTGATCTAGTAGAATAAAGTTTATGGCACGACCTAGTTCTGAGTTTTGCTTTATGATCTCTCTATGTAATCGAGTCCGTGAGCTATATATAATAAAGATTAGTGTTGAGTCAAGGGCTTGATTATTTTGCCATGATCTTGGGTGAATAAATGAAAAGAAGAAAAGGAATAAAAAGAAACAAAGAGTTCATATTGATCTTATTGAGAGTAATGACTTCACATAGAAAGAGTATGACGATTTAAAGTTGTTGGGAGTTGGCAGACATAGCTTTGGTCAATGTCGCAATTAATAGGAAGTAATAAGGGAAGAGAGGTTTCACATATAGATATATTATCATTGACATCTTTTATGATTGGGAGCACTCATTAAAATATGACATGCTAAAGAGTTGATGTTGGACAAGGAAGACAATGTGATGAGTTATGTTTTTCTTATATCTGAGATAAAGTATGTTGTCATGGATCCTCTAACTTGTTGAGCTTGCCTTTCCCCCTCATGCTAGCCAAATTCTCAGCACCAAGTAGAAATACTACTTGTGCTTCCAAATACCCTTAAACCAGTTTTGCCATGAGAGTCCACCATATCTACCTATGGATTGAGTAAGATCCTTGAAGTAAGTTGTCATCGGTGCAAAGCAATAAAACTTGCTCTAAATATGTATGATTGATTGGTGTGGGAGAAATAAGCTTTAAACGATCTTGTGATGTGGAAGTAATAAAAGCGACGGACTGCATAATAAAGGTTCATATCACAAGGGGCAATATAAAGTGACGTTCTTTCGCATTGCGATTTTATGCATCCAACCATAAAAGCGCATGGCAACCTCTGCTTCCCTCTGCAAAGGGCCTATCTTTTATTATTATCCTCTACCTTATGTAAGAGTCACGGTGATCTTCACCTTTCCCTTTTTTCATTTTATCCTTTGGCAAGCCCAGCATGTTGGAAAGAACATGATATATATATATATCTAATTGGATGTAGGGGAGCATGAATTATTATTGTTGATATTACCCTTGAGGTAAAAGGTTGTGGGGCAAAACTATAAGTCCCTATCTTTCTCTGTGTCCGATTAAAACTTCATAAACACAAGTATTGCGTGAGTGTTAGCAATTATGAAGGACTAAATGATAGTTGAGTATGTGGACTTGCTTTTAAGCTCTGACATAGGCTCTTTCCGATGTTATGATAAATTGCAATTGCTTCAATGACTGAGGTTATAGTTTGTTGGTGCTCAATAAGGTTTCTGATTCATACTTTTGCATTGTGAATAGATCATCACTTGAACATAAGTAATCATATGACAAAATCTATATATGTTGCTGTTATGAGAATAATCATGATGCCTTCATGTCCCTATTTTATTTTTTATCGACGCCTCTACCTCTAAACATAAGGACATATTTATTGTTATCGGCTTTTCGCTTGAGGACAAGCGAGATCTAAGCTTGGGGGAGTTGATACGTCCATTTTGCATCATGCTTTTATATCAATATTTATTGCATTATGGGCTGTTATTTCACATTATGTCACAATACTTATGGCTATTCTCTCTTATTTTACAAGGTTTACATAAGGAGGGAGAATGCCGGCAGCTGGAATTCTGGGCTGGAAAAGGAGCAAATATTAGAGACCTATTCCTTGCAACTCCAAAAGTCCTGAAACTCCACGAAATATCTTAAAATAAATAAAGAAAAATCCTCGCCAAAGATGAAGTCCAGGGGGCCCACACCCTGCTCACGAGGGTGGGGGGCGCGCCCCCCTCCTAGGGCGCGCCCTCCTACCTCGTGGGCCCCCTGGTGGGTCTCCGACGTCCATCTTCTGCTATGTGAAGTCTTTCGATGAGAAAAAAAGAAAGAGGAACCTTTCGGGATGAGACTCCGCCGCCACGAGGCGGAACCTTGGCGGAACCAATCTAGAGCTCCGGCAGAGCTGTTCTGCCGGGGATACTTCCCTCCGGGAGGGGGAAATCATCACCATCATCATCACCAACGCTCCTCTCATCGGGAGAGGGCAATCTCCATCAACATCTTCACCAGCACCATCTCATCTCCAAACCCTAGTTCATCTCTTGTATCCAATTCTTGTCTCAAAGTCTGGGATTGGTGCTAGTAGGTTGCTAGTAGTGTTGATTACTCCCTGTAGTTGATGCTAGTTGGTTTATTTGGTGGAAGATCATATGTTCAGATCCTATATGCATATTATTACCCCTCTGATTATGAACATGAATATGCTTTGTGAGTAGTTACGTTTGTTCCTGAGGACAAGGGAGCAGTCTTGCTATTAGTAGTCATGTGAATTTGCTATTCGTTCGATACTTTGATAAGATGTATGTTTTCTAGCCTCTAGTGGTGTTATGTGAACGTCGACTACATAACACTTCACCATTATTTGGGCCTAGAGGAAGGCATTGGGAAGTAATAAGTAGATGATGGGTTGCTAGAGTGACGGAAGCTTAAACCCTAGTTTATGCGTTGCTTCGTAAGGGGCTGATTGGATCCACATGTTTCATGCTATGGTTAGGTTTACCTTAATACTTTTGTTGTAGTTGTGGATGCTTGCAATAGAGGTTAATCATAAGTGGGATGCTTGTTCAAGTAAGAACATCACCCAAGCACCGGTCCACCCACATATCAAATTATCAAAGTACCGAACGCGAATCATATGAACGTGATGAAAACTAGCTTGCCGATATTCCCATGTGTCCTCGGGAGCGCTTTTCCTATTATAAGAGTTTGTTCCGGCTTGTCCTTTGCTACAGAAAGGATTGGGCCACCTTGCTGCACCTTACTTACTTTTGTTACTTGTTGCTCGTTACAATTTACCTTATCACAAAACTATCTGATACCACTTATTTCAGTACTTGCAGAGAATACCTTGCTGAAAACCGCTTATCATTTCCTTCTGCTCCTCGTTGGGTTCCACACTCTTACTTATCGAAAGGACTATGATAGATCCCCTATACTTGTGGGTCATCAATCTCTAAGCCGCCAAGCCCGATTAAGCCTGCTGAGGAGAAGACTGATGATGTTATCGTTACTGGCTTTGGATTCACAGCCCCGGGTCAGCCTACTGTCTTATCTAAGCACAACGCCAAGGAAGAAATTTATGTTGAAGATAAAGGCAAGTGGAAGGTAGACTTGGAGAGCTACGCCCAGTTCATTGCCAAGACATCCACTTTGGCTACTTGAACCGTCTATACACCAGCCGTGATTTTGAAGCCGGCTTAGTAAACCTGATGAAGGAGCGCTATGAGGTAAACGTTGCAACTCCTTTTTATATGAATATACTTCCCTTAGCCGCCAAGTTTATTGGACATGATAGAATACAATGTATTATAAACTTCAATAGTTGCATAGATCAAATCGAGTAGCCCCCAAGGGCCGGTTTATGCTTTCAATATGAACCGGGACTTATAATACCAACACTTCAACTTTGCATGTGTAGCCCCCAAGGGCCGGCTTAATAAATATGTTAAGCCGGGACTTTAAGTAGCAAGAATCAATATTGCATTTGTAGCCCCCAAGGGCCAGTTTAATCAATCATGAATAAACGGGGACTAAGCATTCTGCCAAAAACCAATATTCCAGCTTGTAGACCTTTTAAACCGGATCATGTCATTTGTCCGGGTCAGCAGATAAATCTGGCTTAACAAAGAGCAATATGCATTAGCCCCCAACTGCCAAGTATAATACTTGTATTGTGCTTGGGACTTTAGAAAGTTTTAAGAAGCAATAGACAATAGCCCCCAAGTGCCAAGTATAATAGTTGTATTGTGCTTGGGACTACAGAAATCATCATGATCATAATACCTTTCATGCTTGCATATATCATAGGCTGAACTGACTGAAAAGGATGCACGGCTGAATGATCTGAAGGCCAATGTGAAAACTCAGTAAGCCGAGACATCCAAGGCCAAAACAGAATTAAAAACTGCTTTGGAGAATATTGAACAGCTGAAACAAAATTTCAATGCTGAAAAAGATGGCTGGGAAACTGAAAAGGCGGCTCTATTGAAGAGAGCAGATGATGCTGAAGCGGCACTTAAGCTGGTGACTGAAGAGTTATCCAGCTTAAAGCAACAGATTAATATCATGTCGTCAGCCATCTTTGGTAAGTAGAAAAACATGTCTCCTTTGCACCTCAAGAATCACATTGTGAATATCTGTCGACTTACTCATAATTTTACTGATATAGGTTCGTGGAGTGCGAAGTTGGGCTCAGACATGCGCGTCCGGCTTAAGGCTGTCTACACTCTTGTAGAACAGTTATATACTGGTGCCCAATGAACCATTGTTGCTACGCTACACAAGAAAACTCCCTCCACACTTATCAAAGATACACTGAAGCAGTTATCCGTGTTGCCCAAAAGAATTGATGACTTAAAACGGGGAGCTGCCAAAGCCGGTGCCTTGACTGCCTTAAGCCGGGCAAAGGCATGGCAAGCCGATCTTGACCCGGAGGATTTAGCCAACCGCTGCCCCAGTGTCAAAGAAGACGGATCTGCCTTCAGTGCTGACGATTTTGTAGAAATAGCAAGAGCCATGCGTCCCTTAGCAAGCAAGCTGAGTGACGAAACCAGTTTATCCACATATCAGGCAGCTTATGATGCTGAAAACAAGAGAGTGAGCACGCCAGTTCATGAGCCAAAAGATCTCATCTCGCCGATTCGTAAGCACACCTTCGCTCCTGACATTGATCCATCCAATCTTATTGATGATGAAGCTGTGTTTAGAGCGTTGACCAGTATCAACTGGGCTACTCCTGACTTCCAGCTGATGGATAAGCAAGGAGCTGAAGATGAAGAAGAGGTGCAGGAAGACCCGGAGGCTTCAATCCGCCAACAGTCATAAGCCGGTTTATTAAGCAGAATAGTTTGCTGTGTTGACAGCTCCGAAATACTTATTCTCATTGGGCCATCAGATGCCTTGTAATAGGCTAGTTTAAACCTTTGATCTTCCATTCCATCGTGCGTGTTTTGCTTTGCATGACACTGCTGCTTTACCAATTGAAGTTCTGCCACTTATGTTTATGATTTCATCAACTATTGGCACCAAATTTATTATTGTACCTGTGATATTTGTTCACACGGCCGGTTAATCATACCCCTGGCGTTTCAAAACAAAATGGGGTTATCAAAAGCTATGTTCAGTGAACCAAAGAGCCCCCAAGGGAGGTATATTGAACTGCCAAGGCTGGGTACCTATGTTTGAGCTGTGCTGTGCAACAGACTCTCTTTGGTCCCTTTTACCTAGGCAGCACGCCTCCAAATAGGTTAAAGTTGTGCTCATAAGAAGTCATTATAATGGCTTGATAGCCGGCTTACCAAGGTAATCAGAGCTATGCTCTTATGAAATTATCATATTGGCTTGATAGCCGAATTACTGTGATAATCAGAGCTATGCTCTAATGAGATTATCATATTGGCTTGATAGCTAGACTATGAAAGTAACCAGAGTTGTGCTCTTGTAAAATTATGATATTGGCGTGATAGTCGGGTTACCGGAATAACCAGAGCTATGCTCTTATGAAATTATCATATTGGCTTGATAGCCAGGTTACCAGAATAACCAAAGCTGTGCTCTTATGAAATTATCGTATTGGCTTGATAGCCGGGTTACCAGAATAACCAGAGTTGTGCTCTTATGAAATTATCATATTGGCTTGATAGCCGCGTCACCATAGTAACCAGAGTTGTGCTCTTATAAGATGATAATATTGGCTTGATAGCCAGATTACCGAAGTAACCAGAGTTTTGCTCTTATGAAATTATAAAAACTCGTCTTCCTAGAAAGGACATGATAGAGGCCCTGAATTATCAGGGATGACGGATTTATTATATTGATCATAATATATACATTGTAAAAAATATGTACATCATAAGGGCCGATGGCTCAGGTGTAGTAAGGCCAAAGATGAGCAATATTCCACGGCCGACGGTCTCCTCCTCTGACGTGCGTGAGTCCTTGCGGTCTCGAACATCGATAAGATAGTATGACCCATTGTTCAGATTTTTGCTGACCACAAAGGGTCCTTCCCAAGGTGGGGATAGCTTGTGCATATCAGTTTGATCCCCGATAAGCTGGAGCACCAAGTCACCTTCTTGAAATGTTTTGGTCTTAACCCGGCGGCTGTGATACAGCGCAGATCTTGCTGGTAAATCGCCGAACGAGCCGCTGCAAGGTCACGCTCCTCATCCAACAGGTCAAGTGCATCCTGACGTGCTTTTTCAGTATCATCTTCAACATAAGCTGTCACATAGGTGAGTCATGACGGATGTCACTAGGGAGAACCGCCTCTGCTCTATAAACCATGAAGAGAGGTGTGTAACCCGTAGATTTGTTGGGGGTAGTATTGATACTCCATAACACTGAGGGCAACTCCTCCACCCAACAACCCAGTGTCCTTTGCAAAGGGACCATAAGCCGGGGCTTGATGCCTCACCAAATCTCTTGATTGGCTCGCTCAGCTTGACCATTAGACTGAGGGTGGGCCACTGATGATACATCAAGACGAATATGCTCACGTTGACAAGACTCTTTCATAGCACCTTTAGACAAATTAGTGCCATTGTCAGTTATAATGTTGTGGGGAAAACCAAAACGGAAAATCACCTTTTTGATAAATTGAACTGCCGTCGCCACGTCACACTTACTAACCGGCTCTGCTTCCACCCACTTTGTAAATTTGTCAACCGCCACCAAAAGGTGGGTCTTTTATCCTTGGACCTTTTGAAAGTCCTAACCATATCAAGTCCCCAGGCTGCAAACGGCCAAGCAATTGGAATCATCCTCAATTCCTGAGCCGGTGCATGAGCTCGTCGTGAAAATTTCTGACAACCGTCACATTTACTGACCAAATCCTCTACATCAGCATGAGCCATCAGCCAATAAAATCCATGACGGAAAGCCTTGGCTACAGGATACTTAGAGCCGGCATGATGACCACAATCTCCTTCATGGATCTCTCGCAGAATTTCACAGCCTTCCTCAAGAGAAACGCAACATTGAAACGCCCATGTGACACTGCGATGATGCAACTCTCCATTGACAATAGTCATTGACTTAGACCGCCGGGTTATCTGCCTGGCCAAAGTTTCTTCTTCAGGTAACTCGCCCTGGGTCATATAAGCCAAATATTGAACTGTCCAATCAGGAATAGCATGAAGAGCCGCCACCAGTTGCGCTTCTGGGTCAGGAATAGCAAGATCTTCCTCGGTAGGCAATTTGGCTGAAGGGTTATGCAGAATATCCAAGAAAGTGTTAGGTGGCACCAGCTTACGTTGGGACCCTAACTGGCTCAAAGCATCAGCCGCCTCATTTTTCCTGCAATCAACATGTTCAACCTGATAACCTTTGAAATGACCTGCGATAGCATCAACCTCTCGACGATAAGCCGCCATGAATGGATCCTTGGAATCCCAAGTGCCAGAAACTTGCTGAGCTACCAGATCTGATTCGCCGAAACACCTCACCTGGCTTAAGTTCATCTCCTTAGCCATCCAAAGACCATGGAGCAAGGCTTCATACTTAGCTGCATTGTTAGTACAAGGGAACATCAACCGGAGAACATAGGAAAATTTATCACCTCATGGGGAAGTCAAGTCAACTCCAGCCCCCGAGCCCTCCAACTGCCTGGATCCATCAAAGTGAATAGTTCAATATGTGTTATCCGGCTTATCCTCAGGCATCTGCAACTCTGTCCAATCATTGATAAAATCCACAAGTGCTTGAGACTTGATGGCTGTGCGAGGCACATACTTCAAACCATGAGGTCCAAGCTCAATGGCCCATTTGGCTATCCGACTTGTGGCTTCTCTGTTTTGAATGATATCCCCTAAAGGAGCAAAACTAACCACAATGATGGGATGATCCAGAAAATACTACTTGAGCTTTTGGCTAGCCATGAACACCCCATATACAAGCTTCTACCAATGTGGATACCTCTGCTTGGACTCAATAAGCACCTTACTGATGTAGTAAACCGGCCGCTGAACCGGATGCTCCTTGCTTGATTCCTTCCTTTCCATCACAATGGCTACACTGACAGCTCGGCTATTGGCAACCACATATAACAACAAGGGCTCTTTATCGATGGGAGCAGCAAGAACCGGTGGCTCGGCCAACTATCTCTTCAAGGTCTCAAATGCATGATCAGCAGCATCACTCCAAACAAAGTGATCTGTCTTCTTCATCATCTGGTAAAGAGGGACGGCCTTCTCACCCAACCGGCTTATGAACCGGCTTAAGGCTGCAATACGACCCACCAAACACTGAACATCATTGATACACGTCGGTTTAGCCAGAGAGGTGATAGCTTTTATCTTCTCCGGGTTAGCTTCAATACCTCGTTTTGAAACTAGAAAACCTAAAAGCTTGCCTGCTAGCACACCAAAGACACACTTGGCCGGGTTAAGCACCATCTTGTAGATCCGGAGAGTATCAAAGGTCTCTTTCAAATCATCTATCAAGGTTTCTTTCTTCCTGGACTTCACCACAATATCATCCACGTAGGCATGAACATTGCGCCCAATCTGATCATGAAGACAATTCTGCACACACCGCTGGTAAGTCGTCTAGGCACTCTTGAGCCCAAAAGGCATAGATACGTAATAGAAGGCTCCAAAAGGAGTGGTGAATGTTGTCTTCTCCTGGTCCTTAACTTCCATCTTGATATGATGATAACCGGAATAAGCATCCAAAAAGCTCAAACGTTCACAACCCGCCGTAGCATCAATAATTTGATCAATGCGGGGGAGAGCAAAGGGATCAGCCAGACAGGCCTTGTTTAAGTCTGTATAATCCACACACATGCACCAGGTGCCATTTTTCTTAAGCACTAGCACCGGGTTAGCCAACCACTCAAGATGAAAAACTTCAACAATGAACCCAGCCGCCAAGAGCCAGGCTACCTCCTCACCAATAGCCTTGCGCCTCTCTTCATTGAAACGGCGAAGGAATTGCTTGACCGGTTTAAACTTTGGATCGATATTGAGAGTGTGCTCAGCGAGTTCCCTCGGTACACCTGGCATGTCTGAAGGCTTCCATGCAAAGATGTCCCGGTTCTCACGGATGAACTCGATGAGCGCGCTTTCCTATTTTGGATCCAGATTAGCACTAATGCTGAACTGCTTGGATGAGTCGCCAGGAATGAAGTCAACTAGCTTAGTGTCATCTGCCGACTTAAACTTTAACAAGGGGTCATGTTCTGTGGTTGGCTTCTTCAAATATGCCATATCTGCCGGGTCAACATTATCCTTGTAAAATTTCAACTCTTCCGTTGCACAGACAGACTCAGCATAAGTAGGGTCGCCTTCTTCACACTCCAAGGCTATCTTCTGGCTCCCATGCACTGTGATGGTACCTTTGTAACCCGGCATCTTGAGCTGCAGATAAACATAACAAAGTCGTACCATGAACTTGGCATAAGCCGGCAGCCCAAACAAAGCGTGATATGGGCTTTGGATCTTGACCACTGATACGTCCATTTTGCATCATGCTTTTATATCAATACTTATTGCATTATGGGCTGTTATTACACGTTATCTCACAATACTTATGCCTATTCTCTCTTATTTTACAAGGTTTAGATAAGGAGGGAGAACGCCGGCAGCTGGAATTCTGGGCTGGAAAACGAGCAAATATTAGAGACCTATTCTGCACAACTCCAAAAGTCCCGAAACTCCACGAAAGTTATTTTTGGAAATAATAAAAAATATTGAGCGGAAGAAGTACGTCAGAGGGGGCCCCACCTGGCCACGAGGGTGGGGGCGCGCCCCCCTGCCTCGTGGGCCCCCTGTTGGCTCTCCGATGGCCATCTTCTGCTATATGAGGTCTTTCGTCGAGGAAAAAATCATAAGCAACCTTTCAGGACGAGACTCCGCCGCCACGAGGCGGAACCTTGGTGGAACCAATCTAGGGCTCCGGCAGAGCTGTTCTACTAGGGACACTTCCCTCCGGGGGGGGGGGGTCATCGCCATCGTCATCACCAACGCTCCTCTCATCGGGAGAGGGCAATCTCCATCAACATCTTCACCAGCACCATCTCCTCTCAAAACCCTAGTTCATCTCTTGTATCCAATTCTTGTCTCTAAGTCCGGGACTGGTACTAGTAGGTTGCTAGTAGTGTTGATTACTCCTTGTACTTGATGCTAGTTGGTTTATTTGGTGCAAGATCATATGTTCAGATCCTTTATGCATATTAATACCCCTCTGATTATGAACATGAATATGCTTTGTGATTAGTTATGTTTGTTCCTGAGGACATGGGAGAAGTCTTGCTATTAGTAGTCATGTGAATTTGGTATTCGTTCGATATTTTGATGAGATGTATGTTGTCTAGCCTCTTGTGGTGTTATGTGAACGTCAACTACATAACACTTCACCATTAGTTAGGCCTAGAGGAAGGCATTGGGAAGTAATAAGTAGATGATGGGTTTTTAGAGTGACAGAAGCTTAAACCCTAGTTTATGCGTTGCTTCATAAGGGGCTGATTTGGATCCATATGTTTCATGCTATGGTTAGGTTTGCCTTAAACTTTTGTTGTAGTTGCGGATGCTTGCAATAGAGGTTAATCATAAGTGGGATGCTTGTTCAAGTAAGAACAACACCCAAGCACCGGTCCACCCACATATCAAATTATCAAAGTACCGAACGCGAATCATATGAACGTGATGAAAACTAGCTTGACGATAATTCCCATGTGTCCTCGGGAGCGCTTTTCTCCATATAAGAGTTTGTCCAGGATTGTCCTTTGCTATAAAAAGGATTGGGCCACCTTGCTACACTTTATTTACTTTTGTTACTTGTTGCTCGTTACAAATTATCCTATCATAAAACTATCCGCTACCTATTATTTCAGTGCTTGCAGAGAATACCTTGCTGAAAACCGCTTATCATTTCCTTCTGCTCCTCGTTGGGTTCGACACTCTTACTTATCGAAAGGACTACGATAGATCCCCTATACTTGTGGGTCATCAACCACCTCAAAGGTTAGTGTCTCCACTCTGGAGTCATGTTAATCCCCAAAGGCTACCTCCAAAGCGATCTTTCCCACAGGATACGCTGACTTACCAGGCACCACTCCATGAAAAATAGTACTGGATGGTTTAAGATTTTTGTTAGTCAATCCCATGCGACGAAAAGTATAATAATAAAGAATATTAATGTTGCTGCCTCCATCCATGAGTACCTTAGTGAACTTGTACACTCCGACCTGAGGTGCCACCACCAGAGCCAAGTGACCCGGATTATCAACCCGGGGCGGGTGGTCCTCACGACTCCACACAATGGGCTGCTCAGACCATTGTAAGTAACGGGGAACCGCTGGCACAATAGCGTTCACTGCCCTTTTATGGAGCTTCTGATCCCGCTTGCATAAACTAGTGGTGAAGACGTGGTACTGCCCACTATTCAATTGCTTTGGATTACTTTGATAACCAGACTGCTGCTGTTGATTCCCTTGACTAGACTGCTGATTGTAACCACCCTGATTGCCTTGACCAGATTGCTGGTTATAACCACCCTGACTGCCCTGACCTTGGAAACCAGAGTTTGAACCACCACTACCATAACCCGGACCATGAGACCCGGATCCTGAGCTGCCGTTCAGGCCGTGGTTGTTCTGGAAAAGATTGGACGCCTTGAACTCCTTCATGATATAACAATCCTTCCACAGATGAGTGGCCGACTTCTCGCGTGAGCCATGCCTCGGGCAAGGCTGATTCAGTATCGCTTCGAGGTTAATCCTTGATCCTAGCTTTCCCTTGTGACGCTGATTATTATTCTGCGAGCTGGTGTTAGCCACAAAATCCGTATTGTCGTCAGCCTTACGCTTACCATTGCCTCCTTGGCCTGCCATGTTGTACTGCTGCACCTTTGTATTACCGCTCTTCTTCCCTTTACCAGCCGTTTCTTTGTCAGATTCAGGTCTTTCATGCTCTCAGGGTCGGCATACTTAACAAGAGCCGCCATAAGCTCCCCCATGTCATGGCAGTGTCGCTTGAGCCGTCCCAACTTCTGCTTAAGGGGAAGGAAACGGCAATTTTTCTCCAACATCAAAACTGCTGAGCCGATGTTGATACTATCTGATGAGTGTATAATAGTTGAAATTCGGCGCACCCAGTGGGTTGTTGACTCACCCTCACCTTGAACACAAGAATCCAAATCCAGGATGGACATAGGTTGCTTGCACGTGTCTTTAAATTTCTGGATAAACCGGGCCCTCAACTCTGCCCATGACCCAATGGAGTTAGCAGGCAGCCCCTTCAACCAAGTGCGAGCCGGTCCATCCAACATCATGGTGAAATATTTAGCACAAGCCGCGTCACTAACGTCCAGCATCTCCATGGCCATTTCATAACTTTTAATCCAAGCCTTCGGGGGCTGATCTGCTGTGTAATTAGGTACTTTGTGAGGGCCCTTGAAATCCTTGGGTAAACGCTCGCTACATAGAGCCGGCACCAAACAGGGCACACCCAAGATCCTAGAAGTCACACCTGCCTCCACCGAAGCTGACGGATAAGCCGGGGAATATTGATGAGCCGCTTGCTGAGTCGCCAATTTGGCTTCCCGACGCATTCTGCCCTAACCCACCAAAGTCTGAGCATTAGCACCGCCATGCGCTAGGTTATGTCCATGAGGCTGGTTACGACGTTGTTCACTACTTGAAACCGCCGGCGAGTCAATGTGCCTGATGTAACTCCAGCTCGGACGGGGTGTTGAGTGAATCCGC
Source organism: Aegilops umbellulata (assembly GCA_032464435.1). Classification (NCBI taxonomy): domain Eukaryota; kingdom Viridiplantae; phylum Streptophyta; class Magnoliopsida; order Poales; family Poaceae; genus Aegilops; species Aegilops umbellulata. Next base: position 147,402,269 of record CP136058.1, on the reverse strand, counting down.
TTGCGACTATAAGAATAAGCCGCCTGCTGAGCCACGACTGTCTGAAGAAGTTCCCTTACTCGCCATGTTTCTATCGTTGTTGGAGACTCGCCTTCCACTGGAAAATCCGCCAATCACGATGCCGCAACAATCATATTATCCAAGGGATTAGAATAATGACCCGGTGGCATTGAATCATGCTGAGGCGGGGTATTATTCACATGTGGAGAGCCCATCGTGCGTGGCTGAACCGGAGCTCCCGCCCCAGGCGCTTCAACCGTCTGGTTTACCACCGGTGGGTCACTGGTCCCTGCTCTAGGCATGTTGAAGAGGTTCCTTGGCTCATAAACTAGGGGTAGATGACTCCGGTGTCTCCTCCTCATGACCTCATTTTAAGCGTTCTGATCCAACGTGAGCTGGAAGGAGTCTGCTTGGATCCGTTGTGCCTGAGCATCCAAGACAGCCGTTCTGCAGCCATCCTAGCGTTCTCAGCCGCCAGTTCCTCCTTGGCTTGAGCTATCTCATCACGCAGCTTAGCCACATCCACCTTGTGTTGTTCTTGGTTATCCGGGGTTACCTCTACCCCCATCAGAGTCGCCAAAGCTTCCAACAATTCTGTGAGAACCTGAGCTGGCGGGTGCGCAGAGCCGCTAGCACCAGCAGCCGCAGTAGCCATTGAACTATAGGTCATAGCCACGGTGGTTGTTGAACCAAGCGCCGGCTGTGTGCTGGCCATGAAGATCGCAACCCTGTTCGGCGGCTCGTAGGGGTCCGGAATACTGTCACCATCGGAACAACCCCCAAGCCGGCCGTCTTGCAGGTGATATGTTGAATTAGTCTCGTGTGACGCCCGCATAATTAAGCTACAGTAAACATTTGTTAATGATGCCATGTCACCTCGGTTACAGTTGCTAATCTCACGTTAGTTCATAGTTTGACTCGAATTCAAATTTGAATTATAGTCAAACAGTAAAGGTTTTCAAATATTAAAACTAAAATGTTCAGGTTGTGCCAAATAATGCATAGGTAATTATGGTGGAGAAACCACAATTTTATAAAATGTTTAAATACTCTAAAATGAATAAAACAGTAGCAAGGACAATTATTTAAATGCTTTTAAAATAATAAACGATTACAAACTATTTTATTTTAAGTGCCAAGTTAATTGTGGTAGTGGCATTACTACTAATACTATTTTAGGGCCAACTTATGTATTTTATAAAAACCAAAATTTAACATAGCAGTAAAAAGAAAAATTAGAAAAAGAAAAGAAAAACGAAGACCGAAAAATAAAGTAAAAGCAAAAGAAATCACCACTCCCCCGCCGGGCCTCGGCCCAGCTGGCCACCAGGCCAACTATGCCAGCCTGCCTAAACTCCCTGCTCCTTCCTCCTGTTCACTAGTGGCCCTGTGCGCGCCCTGGCCGTCCGTGCGCGATGCCGCTGGTGGATGCTCGCCACCACGACGCTACAGGGGTGCCAGGAGGAGTATAAGACCGCCCCAACCTCGTGGATGAACCCTAGTTCCCCACCTTCATTTCCTCCCGCTACTACCCTCTCCCACACACGTGGCCGAGCCGCCGTCGCCAAGCTCGATGTCGATCTCGTGGACCCCGACCTCACCGTGCCGTGACACCGAGTTCACTCGCTCCATCGACGAGCGCTCCGTCGACTGGTTCTTCCTGTGGGAGCCCGGAGCCCCTGCACAGTCCTCTACCTCGTCGTCGACCCCTCAGCCTGACGAGCCCCACCGCGCGATTCACAGCCACCACTGCGTCCCCGGCTTCCCCAAGCCGGCCCCGCCCTCACTGTGAGCTTTGCCCTGATTAACCTCTCTCCCCGCTGACGATTCTGCGCTCTAGCTAGGACCCCGCCATGGATGGACCCCTCTGTCGTCGTTGCTCACGGCGCTGCTTCCACACCTTGCCCAGCCCTGACCATGGCCTCGCCGCACCTGTGCACTTTGCTGCATGCGCACGCACACGCTCGGGCCGTGCCTCGCCCGCATGAGGCCTCCCCGCAACCTGCTCTATTGGCGCCCGCCGCACCCTCGTCTGCAAGCCGACGCGCCGGTGATACGTCCATTTTGCGTCATGCTTTTATATCAATATTTATTGCATTATGGGCTATTATTACACGTTATGTCACAATACTTATGCCTATTCTCTCTTATTTTACAAGGTTTACATGAAGAGGGAGAATGCCGGCAGCTGGAATTCTGGGCTGGAAAAGGAGCAAATATTAGAGACCTATTCTGCACAGCTCCAAAAGTCCTGAAACTTCACAAAAGTCATTTTTGGAATTAATAAAAAAATATTGAGCGAAGAAACTACCAGAGGGGGGCCGCACCCTGGCCACGAGGGTAGGAGGCGTGTCCTACCACCTGGGCATGCCCCCTGCCTCGTGGGCCCCCTGGCAGGCCTCTGGTGCCCATCTTCTGCTATATGAAGTCTTTCATCCAAGAAAAATCATAAGAAAGCTTTCAGGAAGAAACTCCGCCGCCACAAGGCGGAACCTTGGTGGAACCAATCTAGGGCTCCGGCAGAGCTGTTATGCTGGGGAAACTTCCCTGGGGAGGGGGAAATCATCGCCATCGTCATCACCAACGATCCTCTCATCGGGAGGGGGCCAATCTTCATCAACATCTTCACCAGCACCATCTCCTCTCAAACCCTAGTTCATCTCTTGTATTCAATCTTTGTACCAAAGCCGCAGATTGGTACCTGTGGGTCGCTAGTACTGCAGATTGGAAGATCATATGTTCAGATCCATTATGCAAACTAATGCCCCTCTGATTATAAACATGAATATGATTTTTGAGTAGTTACGTTTGTTCCTGAGGACATGGGAGAAGTCTTGCTATAAGTAGTCATGTGAATTTGGTATTTGTTCGATATTTTGAGATGTATGTTGTCTTTCCTCTAGTGGTGTTATGTGAACATCGACTACATGACACTTCACCATTATTTGGGCCTAGAGGAAGGATTGGGAAGTAATAAGTAGATGATGGGTTGCTAGAGTGACAGAAGCTTAAACCCTAGTTTTTGCGTTGCTTCGTAAGGGGCTGATTTGGATCCATATGTTTCATGATATGGTTAGGTTTACCTTAATACTTCTTTTGTAGTTGCGGATGCTTGCAATAGGAGTTAATCATAATTGGTATGCTTGTCCAAGAAAGGACAACACCCAAGCACCGGTCCACCCACATACCAAATTATCAAAGTAACGAACGCGAATCATATGAACGTGATGAAAACTAGCTTGACAATAATTCCCATGTGTCCTCGGGAGCGCTTTTCTCTATATAAGTGTTTGTCCAGGCTTGTCCTTTGCTACAAAAAGGATTGGGCCATCTAGCTGCACTTTATTTACACTTGTTACTTGTTACCCGTTACAAAATACCTTATCACAAAACTATCTGTTACCTATAATTTCACTGCTTGCAGAGAATACCTTGCTGAAAAGTGCTTGTCATTTCCTTCTGCTCCTCGTTGGGTTTGACACTCTTACTTATCGAAAGGACTATGATAGATCCCCTATACTTGTGGGTCATCAACACTCTTTTCTGGCGCCGTTGTCGGGGAGTGAAGTGCCTTTGGTAGGTGGAATTTGGTGAGGAAAAATTTATATTGTGTGCTGAAATTTACTGTCACTTGCTACTATGGAAAGTAATCCTTTGAGGGGCTTGTTCGGGGTAGCTTTGATGTCTACTACGCAACCTTCTTCTTGTAGACGTTGTTGGGCCTCCAAGTGCAGAGGTTTGTAGGACAGTAGCAAATTTCCCTCAAGTGGATGACCGAAGGTTTATCAATCTGTGGGAGGCGTAGGATGAAGATGGTCTCTCTCAAGCAACCCTGCAACCAAATAACAAAGAGTCTCTTGTGTCCCCAACACACCCAATACAATGTTAAATTGTATAGGTGCACTTGTTCAGCGAAGAGATGGTGGTACAAGTGCAATATGGATGGTAGATATAGGTTTTTGTAATCTGAAAATATAAAACCAGCAAGGTAACTAATGGTAAAAGTGAGCGTAAACGGTATTGCAATGCTAGGAAACAAGGCCTAGGGTTCATACTTTCACTAGTGCAAGTTCTCTCAACAATAATAACATAATTGGATCACATAAATATCCCTCAACATGCAACAAAGAGTCACTCCAAAGTCACTAATAGCGGAGAGCAAACGAATAGACTATGGTAGGGTACGAAACCACCTCAAAGTTATTCTTTCCAATCAATCCGTTGGGCTATTCCTATAAGTGTCACAAACAGCCCTAGAGTTCGTACTAGAATAACGTCTTAAGACACAAATCAACCAAAACCCTAATGTCACCTGGATACTTCAATGTCACCTCAAGTATCCGTGGGTATGATTATACGATATGCATCACACAATCTTAGATTCATCTATTCAACCAACACATAGAACCTCAAAGAGTGCCCCAAAATTTCTACTGCAGAATCAAGGTGAAAACGCGTGCCAACCCCTATGCATAGGTTCACGGGCGGAACCCGCAAGTTGATCACCAAAACATACATAAAGTGAATCACGCGATATCCCATTGTCACCACAGATACGCACGGCAAGACATACATCAAGTGTTCTCAAATCATTAAAGACTCAATCCGATAAGATTACTTCAAAGGGAAAACTCAATCCATTACAAGAGAGTAGAGGGGGAGAAGCAACATAAGATCCAACTATAATAGCAAAGCTCGCGATACATCAAGATCGTGCCAAATCAAGAACACGAGAGAGAGAGAGAGAGAGAGAGAGAGAGAGAGAGAGAGATCAAACACATAGCTACTGGTACATACCCTCAGCCCCGAGGGTGAACTACTCCCTCCTCGTCATGGAGAGCGCCGAGATGATGAAGATGGGCACCAGTGAGGGTTCCCCCCTCCGGCAGGGTGCCGGAACAGGGTCCCGATTGGTTTTTGATGGCTACAGAGGCTTGCGGCGGCGGAACTCCCGATCTATTGTGTTCCCTGATGGTTTTAGGGTATATTGGTATATATATAGGAGGAAGAAATACATCAGGGGAGCCACGAGGGTGGAGAGCGCGCCCCCTGCCTTGTGCCCTCCTCGTTGATCCCCTAACGTGCACTCCAAGTCTCCTGGATTGCTTCCGTTCCAAAAATAACTCTCCCGAAGGTTTCATTCTATTTGGACTCCATTTGATATTCCTTTTCTTCGAAACACTGAAACAAGGGAAAAAACAGGAACTGGCACTGGGCTCTGGGTTAATAGGTTAGTCGCAAAAATAATATAAAAGTGTATAATAAAGCCCATAAACACCCAAAACAGATAATATAATAGCATGAATACTTAATAAATTATATATACATTGGAGACGTATCAGTATGCCCAAGCTTAATTCCTGCTCGTCCTCGAGTAGGTAAATGATAAAAGAAAGAATTTATGAAGTGTGAATGCTAGCACGTGCACAAGTTTGATCAATGATAATTTCAATCGCCTTTTCTAGCATCATCATATGTCGTAACAGTAGTTCAACTCATAGAACTTTTCATGGTCAAGTAACAAGCTATTCACATGTTAAAGTATAGATCATAAACTTTCTTGAAAACTAACAAACCGTGTTATTAGTCATCAAACAATTACAATTCATCTTATTTTCAGGAAGAGTCTATGTCAGAGCTTTGATTCAGCAAACTTCACATACTCAACTATATTTTAGTCTTCCATGATTGCTACCACTCAAAGCATATTTTTATAACAAATAGCATCCATCGAACACAGAGAAAGATAGGGGCTTACTGTTTCGCCTCCCAACTTATTTATCATATAGATAATTGTCAATAGTAATAATTCATGCTCAAATATATTTGAATGGCCATATATGCTTAGATCTTTCCATCACATGATGCTTGCCAACTAAAGAGTAGGTTGGAATGAGAAGGAATACTATTGACTCTTGCATAAAAGTAAAAGATAGGCCCTTCACAGAGGGAAGCAGGGATTTGCAGAGGTGCTAGAGCTCGAAGAAAAAACAGAGATGAAAATAATTTTGAGAGGTATGCTTTCATTGTCAACATAACGACCAAGAGTTCCCAATATCTTCCATACTAGATACATCATAGACGGTTCCCACACAGAAAGGTAAAGATTTTACTCCTCCTCCACCAACGATCACACTCCATGGCTTGTCCGAAACAACGGGTGGCGTACAACTTTCAACAATCCTGGTGGAGTTTTGTTTAAATTATTTGCAAATTTGTTTTTGATCTTTTGATCATAGGACTGGGCATCCCAGTTACCAACCATTTTCTCATGAATGATGAGCGGAGTCCACTCATCGTGAGAATAACCCAGCTAGCATGGAAGATACTGCTAGCCCCTAGTCACTACATGAGCGACTCGGGCATACAAAACAGATTATTATTTGAAGGTTTAGAGTTTGGCACATGCAAATTTACTTGGAACGGAAGGTAAATACCGCATATAGGTAGATATGGTGGACACCCATGGAAGAAACTTGGTTCAAGGGTTTTGGATGCACAAGCAGTATTCCCGCTTAGTACAGATATTTTGGCTAGCAAAGGATTCTAAATAGCAAGCACCACATGTTAGAGGATCCATAACAATATAACTTCTATACAAATATACCCAAGCATAACTCATTATGTTGTCTTCCTTGTCCAACTTCAACTAATTTTCTCAGGTTTAAAAATAATTAATGGGGCTCACAATCATAGAAGATGTCCAAGATAGTATATTTATATGTGAAATCTCTCTTCCTTCAATATTATTTCATGAATTGTTCAAGTGACCAATACAATGTTTGCTAACCTTCAAAAGATTTACCACCTCTACTTCTTATATGTGAAGGCATTACTCCCCATGGGAAAGGAATATGAAACATATATAATTTTAGATTTATGACATTCAAATCATTAAACCATTTACTCATAGGATATAAGTGAAGCACACGAGTAAATGACAAACTACTCCAAAAAGATATAAGTGAAGATCAATGAGTAGTTAAATAATTATGTAGCTATGTGAAGACTCTCTATAATTTAAGAATTTCAGATCTTGGTATTTTATTCAAACAGCAAGCAAAGCTAATGAAAACGACATTCTAAGAATAGCACTCATCATGTGAAGAAGCAAAAACTTAGGCTCAACCGATACTAACCGATAATTGTTGAAGAAGAAAGGTGGGATGCCTACCGGGGCATCCCCAAGCTTAGATGCTTGAGACTTCTGGAAATATTATCTTGGGGTGCCTTGGGCATCCCCAATATTGAGCTTTTGTGTCTCCTTAATTCCTCTCATATCACGGTTTCCCTAAATCTCAAAAACTTCATCCACACCAAACTCAACAAGAACTCGTGAGATAAGTTAGTATAAACCAATGCAAAAACCTTATCATTTTCTACTGTAGCAAATCACTAAAATTATTATTCAACAATGCATACTAAATGCCTCTGCATATTTAATACTCCTATCCTCAAATAGAATCATTAAACAAGCAAACATATGCAAACAATGCAAACATAACAGCAATCTGCCAAAACAGTACAGTCTGTAAAGAATGCAGGATTCATCATACTTCCCTAACTCCAAACATTATGAAATAAAATTCCCACTATAGTAAATTTATCAGAGCTTATTATGCAAAAGGTTTAAACATTTTATCACATTCTGAATTTTCTAGGGAATTATTGCAACAGCGGTAAACTTTCTGTTTTGAAACAGCAACATGTATACTTGCAAAATAAGCATGGTAAAGGCTACCCATGGCATTTTTATTGAAAGTAGAGATGAAAAACATTATTATAAATAACAGAAATCAACTACTAACAAAATAAAAAGACGCTCCAAGCAAAACACATATCATGTGGTGAATAAAAATATAGCTCCAAGTAAAGTTACCGATGAACGAAGACGAAAGAGGGGATGCCCCAAAGTTACCGATGAACGAAGACGAAAGAGGGGATGCCATCCGGGGCATCCCCAAGCTTAGGCTATTGGTTGTCCTTGAATATTACCTTGGGGTGCCTTGGGCATCCCCAAGCTTAGTCTCTTGCAACTACTTATTCCGTAGTCCAACGAATCTTTACCCAAAACTTGAAAACTTCACAACACAAAACTTAACATAAAATCTCGTGAGCTCCGATAGCGAAAGAAAACAAAACACCACTTCAAGGTACCGTAATGAACTCATTATTTATTTGTATTGGTTCTAAACCTACTGTATTCCAACTTCTCTATGGTTTATAAACTATTTTACTAGCCATAGATTCATCAAAATAAGCAAACAACACACGAAAAACAGAATCTGTCAAAAACAGAACAGTCTGTAGTAATCTGTAACTAACGTATACTTATGGAACTCCAAAAATTCTAAAATAAATTGTTGGACCTGAGTAATTTGTATAGTAATCATCTGCAAAAAGAATCAACTAAATATCACTCTCCATTAAAAAGTTTTAGCTAATCTCGTGAGCGCTAAAGTTTCTGTTTTTTACAGCATGATCATAAAGACTTCATCCAAGTCTTCCCAAAGGTTCTACTTGGCACAAACACTAATTAAAACATAGAACCACATCTAAACAGAAGATAGATGGATCATTTATTACTAAACAGAACCAAAAAGCAATAAAATAAAATAAAATTGGGTTGCCTCCCAACAAGCGCTATCGTTTAACGCCCCTAGCTAGGCATGATGATTTCAATGATGCTCACATAAAAGATAAGAATTGAAACATAAAGAGAGCATCATGAAGAATATGAATAGCACATTGAAGTCTAACCCACTTCCTATGCATAGGTATTTTGTGAACAAAAAACTTATTGGAGCAATAATCATCTAGCATAGGAAGGAAAAACAAGCATAGCTTCAAGATTTTCAACACATAGAGAGGAAACTTGATATTATTGCAATATGTAGAAGCATATGATCCTCTCTCATAATAATTTTCAGTAGAATCATGAATGAATTCAACAATATAGTAGGCACCTAAAGCATTCTTTTCATGATCTACTTGCATAGAAATTTTACTACTCTCCGCATAAGCAATTCTTCTCTTCAATAGTAGTGGGAGCAAACTCAACAAAATAACTATCATATGATTGAAAATTAAGATCAAGATGACAAGTTTCATGGTCATCATTATTATTTAGAGCATACGTGTCATCACAATGATCATCATAGATAGGAGGCATGCTTTCATCATAGTAAATTTTCTCATCAAAGCTTGGGGGACAAAAAATATCATCTTCATCAAACATAGCTTCCCCAAGCTGGTGGCTTTGCATATCATTAGCATCATGCATATTCAAGGAATTCATACTAACAACATTGCCATCATGCTCATCGTTCAAATATTTAGTGCCAAACATTTTATAGACTTCTTCTTCTAGCACTTTGGCACAATTTTCCTTTCCATCATACTCACGACATATATTAAAAAGATGAAGCGTATGAGGTAAACTCAATTCCATTTTTTTGTAGTTTTATTTTATAAAATAAACTAGGGATAAAACAAGAAACTAAAAGATTCGATTGCAAGATCTAAAGAGATACCTTCAAGCACTCACCTCCACGGCAACGACGCCAAAAAAGAGCTTGATGTCTACTACGCAACCTTCTTCTTGTAGACGTTGTTGGGCCTCCAAGTGCAGAGGTTTGTAGGACAATGGAAAATTTCCCTCAAGTGGGTGACCTAAGGTTTATCAATCCGTGGGAGGCGTAGGATGAAGATGGTCTCTCTCAAGCAACCCTGCAACGAAATAACAAAGAGTCTCTTGTGTGCCCAACACACCCAATACAATGGTAAATTGTATAGGTGCACTAGTTCGGCGAAGAGATGGTGATACAAGTGCAATATGGATGGTAGATATAGGTTTTTGTAATCTGAAAATATAAAAACAGCAAGGTAACTAATGGTAAAAGTGAGCGTAAACGGTATTGCAATGCTAGGAAACAAGGCCTAGGGTTCATACTTTCACTAGTGCAAGTTCTCTCAACAATAATAACATAATTGGATCACATAACTATCCCTCAAAATGCAACAAAGAGTCACTCCAAAGTCACTAATAGCGGAGAGCAAATGAATAGACTATGGTAGGGTACGAAACCACCTCAAAGTTATTTTTCCAATCAATCCGTTGGGCTATTCCTGTAAGTGTCACAAACAGCCCTAGAGTTCGTACTAGAATAACGCCTTAAGACACAAATCAACCAAAACCCTAATGTCACCTGGATACTTCAATGTCACCTCAAATATCCGTGGGTATGATTATACGATATGCATCACACAATCTTAGATTCATCTATTCAACCAACACATAGAACCTCAAAGAGTGCCCCAAAATTTCTACTGGAGAATCAAGGCGAAAACGCGTGCCAACCCCTATGCATAGGTTCATGGGAGGAACCCGCAAGTTGCTCACCAAAACATACATAAAGTGAATCACGCGATATCCCATTGTCACCACAGATACGCACGGCAAGACATACATCAAGTGTTCTCAAATCATTAAATACTCAATCCGATAAGATTACTTCAAAGGGAAAACTCAATCCATTACAAGAGAGTAGAGGGGGAGAAGCAACATAAGATCCAACTATAATAGCAAAGCTCGCGATACATCAAGATCGTGCCAAATCAAGAACACGAGAGAGAGAGAGAGAGAGAGAGAGAGAGATCAAACACATGGCTACTGGTACATACCCTCAGCCCCGAGGGTGAACTACTCCCTCCTCGTCATGGAGAGCGCCGGTATGATGAAGATGGGCACCGGTGAGGGTTCCCCCCTCCGGCAGGGTGCCAGAACAGGGTCCCGATTGGTTTTTGATGGCTACAGAGGCTTGCGGCGGCGGAACTCCCAATCTATTATGTTCTCTGATGGTTTTAGGGTATATTGGTATATATAGGAGGAAGAAACACGTCAGAGGAGCCACGAGGGGCCCATGAGGAGGGAGGGCACGCCTAGGGGGGTGGGCGCGCCCCCTGCCTCGTGCCCTCCTCGTTGATCCCCTAACGTGCACTCCAAGTCTCCTGGATTGCTTACGTTCCAAAAATAACTCTCCCGAAGGTTTCATTCCGTTTGGACTCCGTTTGATATTCCTTTTCTTCGAAGCACTGAAACAAGGGGAAAAACAGGAGGTGGCACTGGGCTCTGGGTTAATAGGTTAGTCACAAAAATAATATAAAAGTGCATAATAAAGCCCATAAACACCCAAAACAGATAATATAATAGCATGAATACTTCATAAATTATAGATATGTTGGAGACGTATCAATCTTCACCCCGACCAGTAGAGCAAATAGTTGCTCCTCAACCTACTGAACCTACTGAAAATGTTTACTTTGAAATTCCTTCGGGTATGATAGAAAAACTGCTAGCTAATCCTTTTACAGGAAATGGAACATTGCATCCCGATTTACACTTAATCTATGTGGATGAAGTTTGTGGATTATTTAAGCTTGCAGGTATGCCCAATGATGTTATCAAGAAGAAGGTGTTCCCTTTATCTTTGAAGGGAGAGGCATTGACATGGTATAGGCTATGTGATGATATGGGATCATGGGACTACAAATGATTGAAATTGGAATTTCATCGGAAGTTTTATCCTATGCATCTTGTTCATCGTGATCGTAATTATATATATAATTTTTGGCCTCGCGAAGGAGAAAGCATGCTCAAGCTTGGGGGAGGCTTAAGTCAATGTTATATTCATGCCCCAATCATGAACTCTCAAGAGAAATGATTATTCAGAATTTTTATGCTCGGCTTTCTCATAATAATGAATCCATGCTCGATACTTCTTGTACTGGCTCCTTTATGATGAAGACCATTGAATGCAAATGGGATTTATTGGAAAGAATTAAACACAACTCTGAAGATTGGGACCTCGACGAAGGTAAAGAGTCAGGTATAACATCTAAGTTTGATTGTGTTAAATCTTTTATGGATGCAGATGCTTTCCGTGAATTTAGCACTAAATATGGACTTGACTCTGAGGTAGTAGCTTCTTTCTGTGAATCCTTTGCTACTCATGTTGATCTCCCTAAGGAGAAGTGGTTTAAATTTAATCCTCCCATTGAAGTAAAAGTAGTTGCACCGATTAAAGTTGAAGAAAAGACTATCACTTATAATGATCCTATTGTTCCTACTGCTTATCTTGAGAAACCACCTTTCCCTGTTAGAATAACGGATCATGCTAAAGCTTCAACTGTAGTCAACAAAAGTAATGTTAGGACACACAAACCTCCTGAACAAGTTAAAGTTGAACCTAATATTTCTATGGTTAAAGATCTCTTGGCTAATAATATTTATGGGCATGTTATTTACTTCTGTGATGAGACTGCTAGAATTGCTAAACCTGGCGCTAAAGATAAACATAGACCTGTTGTAGGCATGCCTGTTATTTCTGTTAAAATAGGAGATCATTGTTATGATGGCTTATGTGATATGGGTGCTAGTGCTAGTTCAATACCTCATTCTTTATACGAAGAAATTATGCATGATATTGCACCTGCTGAGATAGAAGATATCGATGTTACCATTAAGCTTGCCAATAGAGATACTATTTCACCGACCGGGATTGTTAGAGATGTTGAAGTCTTGTGTGGGAAGGTTAAATATCCTGCTGATTTTCTTGTTCTTGGTTCCCCACAAGATAGCTTTTGTCCCATTATATTTGGTAGACCCTTCTTGAACACTGTTAATGCTAGGATAGACTGCGAAAATGATGTCGTTACTATTGGTTTGGGTGATATGTCTCATGAGTTTAATTTTGCTAAATTTCATAGACAACCCCGTGATGAGGAATTGCCTAGTAAAGATGAAATTATTGCTCTTGCTTCTATTGTCGTGCCTCCTAGTGATCCTTTGGAACAATATTTGCTAGACCATGAAAATGGTATGTTCATGAATGAAAGAAAGGAAATAGATGAAGTATTCTTTAAACAGGGACCTATTCTGAAACACAACTTGCTTGTTGATATCCTAGGGGATCCTCCTCCACCCAAGGGGTGATCCCGTGTTTGAGCTTAAACCATTACCCGATACTCTTAAATATGCTTATCTTGGTATAAAGAATATATATCATGTTATTATTAGTGCTAACCTTTCAGAGCACGAAGAAGAGAAATTATTGAAAACTCTGCAGAAGCACCGTGCTGCTATTGGATATACTCTTGATGATCTTAAGGGCATTAGTCCCACTCTATGTCAACACAAAATAAATCTGGAGAAAGACGCCAAACCAGTTATTGATCACCAACGACAGCTAAATCCTAAGATGAAAGAAGTGGTAAGAAAGGAAATATTAAAGCTCCTTGAGGCAGGTATAATTTACCCCGTTGCTGATAGTCAGTGGGTAAGTCATGTCCATTGTGTCCCTAAGAAGGGAGGCATTACTGTCGTTCCTAATGATAAAGATGAATTGATTCCGCAAAGAATTATTACAGGTTATAGGATGGTAATTTATTTCCATAAATTAAATAAATCTACTAAAAAGGATCATTACCCCTTGCCATTCATTGATCAAATGCTAGAAAGATTATCCAAACATACACATTTTTGCTTTCTAGATGGTTACTATGGTTTCTCCCAAATACCTGTGTCAGCTGAGGATCAAGAAAAGACCACTTTTACTTGCCCTTTCGGTACTTTTTCTTATAGACGTATGCCTTTTGGTTTATATAATGCACCTGCTACCTTTCAAAGATGCATGATGGCTATATTCTCTGATTTTTGTGAAAAGATTTATGAGGTTTTCATGGACGATTTCTCCGTTTATGGATCCTCTTTTGATGATTGCTTGAGAAATCTTGATCGTGTTTTGCAGAGATGTGAAGAAATCAACCTTGTCTTGAATTGGGAGAAGTGCCACTTTATGGTTAATGAAGGTATTGTCTTGGGGCATAAAATTTCTGAAAGAGGTATTGAAATTGACAAAGCTAAAGTTGATGCTATTGAAAAGATGTCGTGTCCCAAGGACATCAAAGGTATAAGAAGTTTCCTTGGTCATGCCGGTTTTTATAGGAGGTTCATTAAGGACTTCTCAAAAATTTCTCGGCCTCTGACTAATCTATTAAAAAAAGATAGACCTTTTGTCTTTGATGATGATTGTGTAGAAGTATTTGAAATACTTAAGAAAACATTGATTTCTGCACCTATTGTTCAGCCACCTGATTAGAATTTACCCTTTGAAATTATGTGTGATGCTAGTGATTATGATGTAGCTGTTGTTCTAGGACAAAGAGTTGATAAGAAATTAAATGTCAGTCAATATGCTAGTAAAACTTTAGACAATGCCTAGAGAAATTGTGCTACTACTGAAAAAGAATTCTTAGCAGTTGTATTTGCTTGTGATAAGTACAGACCTTATATTGTTGATTCTAAAGTAACTATTCACATTGATCATGCTGCTATTAAATATCTTATGGAAAAGAAAGATGCTAAACCTAGACTTATTAGATGGGTTCTCTTGCTACAAGAATTTGATTTGCATATTATTGATAGAAAGGGAGCTGAGAACCCCGTTGCAGACAACTTGTCTAGGTTGGAGAATGTTCTTGATGACCCACTACCTATTGATGATAGCTTTCTTGATGAAAAATTAGCTGTCATAAATGCTTCTCGTACTGCTCCATGGTATGCTGATTATGCTGATCATAACTGGTAGTGCTGATCATAAGTGGGTAGAAGCTATTCCAACTGGTAGTGCTGATCATAACACCTCTATTAAGATGCTTAAAGAAGTTATTTTTCCGAGGTTTGGAGTCCCTAGATATTTAATGACTGATGGTGGTTCACATTTTATGTTGGGGAACATTGCAGAAAATAAAAAAAATTCTACGGTTTCACCAAGATCTATCTATGAGTTCATCTAGCAATGAGTGATTGGAGTGCATCTACATACCTTTGTAGATCGCGAGCAGAAGCGTTGAAGAGAATGGGGTTGAAGGAGTCGTACTCGTCGTGATCCAAATCACCGAAGATCCTAGCGCCGAACGGACGGCACCTCCGCGTTCAACACATGTACGGAGCGGATGACGTCTCCCATGCCTTGATCCAGCAAGGAGGAGGGAGAGGTTGAGGAAGATGGCTCCAGCAGCAGCACGACGGCGTGGTGGTGGTGGAGAGGCAGTACTCCGGCAGGGCTTCGCCAAGCTCTACGGAGGAGGAGGAGGTGTTGGAGTGGGAGAGGGAGGCGCCAGGGGCATGGCTGCGGCTGCCCTCCCTCCCCCTCTATATATAGGGTCCCCAGGGGGGCGCCGGCCCTAGGAGATGGGACCTCCTAGGGGGGCGGCGGCCAAGGGGTGGAGTGCCCCCCAAGGCAAGTGGAGGCGCCCCCTCCCCTAGGGTTCCCAACCCTAGGCGCAGGGGGGCCCAAGGGAGGGGCACACCAGCCCACTAGGGGCTGGTTCCCCTCCCACTTCAGCCCATGGGGCCTCCAGGATAGGTGGCCCCACCCGGTGGACCCCCGGGACCCTTCTGGTGGTCCTGGTACAATACTGGTGACCCCTGAAACTTTCCCGATGGCCGAAACTCGACTTCCCATATAATTCTTTACCTCTGGACCATTTCGGAACTCCTCGTGACGTCCGGGATCTCATTCGAGACTCCGAACAACTTTCGGGTTACTGCATACTCATATCTCTACAACCCTAGCGTCACCAAACCTTAAGTGTGTAGACCCTACGGGTTCGGGAGACACGTAGACATGACCGAGACGGCTCTCCGGCCAATAACCAACAGCGGGATCTGGATGCCCATGTTGGCTCCCACATGCTCCTCGATGATCTCAACGGATGAACCACGATGTCGAGGATTCAAGCAACCCCGTATGCAATTCCCTTTGTCAATCGGTATGTTACTTGCCCGAGATTCGATCGCCGGTCTCCCAATACCTCGTTCAATCTCGTTACCGGCAAGTCACTTTACTCGTACCATAATGCATGATCCCGTGACCAAACACTTGGTCACTTTGAGCTCATTCTGATGATGCATTACCGAGTGGGCCCAGAGATACCTCTCCGTCATACGGAGTGACAAATCCCAGTCTCGATCCGTGTCAACCCAACAGACACTTTCAGAGATACCCGTAGTATACCTTTATAGTCACCCAGTTACGTTGTGACGTTTGGTACACCCAAAGCACTCCTACGGTATCCGGGAGTTACATGATCTCATGGTCTAAGGAAAAGATACTTGACATTGGAAAAGCTCTAGCAAACGAACTATACGATCTTGTGCTATGCTTAGGATTGGGTCTTGTCCATCACATCATTCCCCTAATGATGTGATCTCGTTATCAATGACATCCAATGTCCATAGTCAGGAAACCATGACTATCTGTTAATCAACGAGCTAGTCAACTAGAGGCTTACTAGGGACATGTTGGTGTCTATGTATTCACACATGTATTACGATTTCCGGATAACACAATTATAGCATGAATAAAAGACAATTATCATGAACAAAGAAATATAATAATAATAATCCTTTTATTATTGCCTCTAGGGCATATTTCCAACAGTCTCACACTTGCACTAGAGTCAATAATCTAGTGACATTGTGATGAATCGAACACCCATAGAGTTCTGGTGTTGATCATGTTTTGCTCGCGGAAGAGGTTTAGTCAATGGATCTGCGACATTTAGATCCGTATGCACTTTGCAAATTTGTATGTCTCCATCTTGAACATTTTCACGAATGGACTTGAAGCGACGCTTGATATGCCTGGTCTTCTTGTGAAACCTGGGCTCCTTGGCAAGTGCAATAGCTCCAGTATTGTCACAGAAGAGTTTGATCGGCCCCGACGCATTGGGTATGACTCCTAGGTCGGTGATGAACTCCTTCACCCAAATTGCTTCATGTGATGCCTTCGAGGCTGCCATGTAC
The DNA here is from genome assembly GCA_032464435.1 of Aegilops umbellulata. Lineage (NCBI taxonomy): Eukaryota > Viridiplantae > Streptophyta > Magnoliopsida > Poales > Poaceae > Aegilops > Aegilops umbellulata. The sequence continues at coordinate 147,385,399 of CP136058.1, read as the reverse complement.
TCCGCTTCACATGTAGATCCCGCCACGATGCTCTGCTTGCAGCTGCACCAGCTTACTGCTCCACCATTCAACATATACACGTATCCGGTTTGTGACTTAGAGTCATCTAGATCTGTGTCGAAGCTAGCATCGACGTAACCCTTTACGACGAGCTCTTCGTCACCTCCATAAACGAGAAACATGTCCTTAGTCCTTTTCAGGTACTTCAGGATATTCTTGACCGCTGTCCAGTGTTCCTTGCCGGGATTACTTTGGTACCTTCCTACCAAACTTACGGCAAGGTTTACATCAGGTCTGGTACATAGCATGGCATACATAATAGACCCTATGGCTGAGGCATAAGGGATGACACTCATCTCTTCTATATCTTTTGCCGTGGTCAGACATTGAGCTGAGCTCAATTTCACACCTTGCAACACAGGCAAGAACCCCTTCTTAGACTGATCCATATTGAACTTATTCAATATCTTATCAAGGTATGTGCTTTGTGAAAGACCTATGAGGCGTCTTGATCTATCTCTATAGATCTTGATGCCTAATATATAAGCAGCTTCTCCAAGGTCCTTCATTGAAAAACTCTTATTCAAGTAGGCCTTAATGCTGTCCAAAAGTGCTATATCATTTCCCATCAAAATTATGTCATCTACATATAATATGAGAAATGCTACAGAGCTCCCACTCACTTTCTTGTAAACGCGGGCTTCTCCATAAGTCTGCATAAACCCAAACGCTTTGATCATCTCCTCAAAGCGAATGTTCCAACTCCGAGATGCTTGCACCAGCCCATAAATGGATCGCTGGAGCTTGCATACCTTGTTAGCATTCTTAGGGTCGACAAAACCTTCCGGCTGCACCATATACAGTTCTTCCTTAAGATAACCGTTAAGGAATGCCGTTTTGATGTCCATTTGCCATATCTCATAATCATAGTATGCGGCAATTGCTAACATGATTTGGACGGACTTCAGCTTCGCTACGGGAGAGAAAGTCTCATCGTAGTCAACCCCTTGAACTTGCCGATAACCCTTAACGACAAGTCAAGCTTTATAGATGGTAACATTACCATCCGCGTCCGTCTTCTTCTTAAAGATCCATTTGTTTTCTATCGCTCGCCGATCATTGGGCAAGTCTGTAAAAGTCCATACTTTGTTTTCATACATGGATCCTATCTCAGATTGCATGGCTTCAAGCCATTTGTTGGAATCTGGGCCCGCCATCGCTTCTTCATAGTTCGAAGGTTCACTGTTGTCTAACAACATGATTTCCAGGACAGGGTTGCCATACCACTCTGGTGTGGAACGTGTCCTTGTGGACCTATGAAGTTCAGTAGTAACTTGATTCGAAGTACCTTGATCATCATCATTAATTTCCTCTCCAGTGGATGTAGGCACCACAGGAACATTTTCCTGAGCTGCACTACTTTCCGGTTCAAGAGGTAGTACTTCATCGAGTTCTACTTTCCTCCCACTTACTCCTTTCGAGAGAAACTCTTTTTCCAGAAAGGATCCATTCTTGGCAACAAAGATCTTGCCTTCGGATCTAAGGTAGAAGGTATACCCAATGGTTTCCTTAGGGTATCCTATGAAGACGCATTTTTCCGACTTGGGTTCGGAATTTTCAGGTTGAAGTTTCTTGACATAAGCATCGCATCCCCAAACTTTTAGAAACGACAGCTTAGGTCTCTTCCCAAACCATAATTCATACGGTGTCGTCTCAACGGATTGAGACGGTGCCCTATTTAAAGTGAATGTAGCTGTATCTAGAGCGTATCCCCAAAATGATAGCGGTAAATCAGTAAGGGACATCATAGATCGCACCATATCCAATAGAGTGTGATTACGACGTTCGGACACACCATTATGTTGAGGCGTTCTAGGCGGCGTGAGTTGTGAAATGATTCAACATTTCCTTAAGTGTGTGCCAAATTCGTGACTTAAATATTCTCCTCCACGATCTGATCGTAAGAACTTTATTTTTCGGTCACGTTGATTCTCTACCTCATTCTGAAATTCCTTGAACTTTTCAAAGGTCTCAGACTTGTGTTTCATCAAGTAGACATACCCATATCTATTCAAGTCATCAGTGAGAGTGAGAACATAACGATATCCTCCGCGAGCCTCAACGTTCATTGGACCGCAAACATCAGTATGTATGATTTCCAATAAGTTGGTTGCTCGCTCCATTGTTCCGGAGAACGGAGTCTTGGTCATTTTGCCCATGAGGCATGGTTCGCATGTGTCAAATGATTCATAATTGAGAGACTCTAAAAGTCCATCAGCATGGAGCTTCTTCATGCGCTTGACACCAATGTGACCAAGGCGGCAGTGCCACAAGTATGTGGGACTATCGTTATCAACTTTACATCTTTTGGTATTCACACTATGAATATGTGTAACATCACATTCGAGATTCATTAATAATAAACCATTGACCATCGGAGCATGACCATAAAACATATCTCTCATATAAATAGAACAACCATTATTCTCGGATTTAAATGAGTAGCCATCTCGTATTAAACGAGATCCAGATACAATGTTCATGCTCAAACTTGGCACTAAATAAAAATTATTGAGGTTTAAAACTAATCACATAGGTAAATGTAGAGGTAGCGTGCCGACGGCGATCACATCGACCTTGGAACCATTCCCGACGCGCATCGTCACCTCGTCCTTCGCCAGTCTCCGCTTATTCCGCAGCTCCTGCTTTGAGTTACAAATATGAGCAACGGCACCAGTATCAAATACCCAGGAGCTACTACGAGCACTGGTAAGGTACACATCAATTACATGTATATCACATATACCTTTAGTGTTGCCGGCCTTCTTGTCCGCTAAGTATTTGGGGCAGTTTCGCTTCCAGTGACCCTTCCCTTTGCAATAAAAGCACTCAGTCTCAGGCTTGGGTCCATTCTTTGACTTCTTCCCGGCAACTGGCTTACCGGGCGCGGCAACATCCTTGCCGTCCTTCTTGAAGTTCTTTTTACCCTTGCCTTTCTTGAACTTGGTGGTTTTATTGACCATCAACACTTGATGTTCCTTTTTGATTTCTACCTCCGCTGATTTCAGCATTGAAAATACTTCAGGAATGGTCTTTTCCATCCCCTGCATATTGTAGTTCATCACAAAGCTCTTGTAGCTAGGTGGGAGCGACTGAAGGATTCTGTCAATGACCGCCTCGTCTGGGAGGTTAATGTCCAGCAGGGACAAGCGGTTGTGCAACCCAGACATCTTGAGTATGTGCTCACTGACAGAACTATTTTCCTCCATCTTACAACTGTAGAACTTGTCGGAGACTTCATATCTCTCGACCCGGGCATGATCTTGGAAAACCATTTTCAGCTCCTCGAACATTTCATATGCTCCGTGTTGCTCAAAACGCTTTTGGAACCCCGGTTCTAAGCTGTAAAGCATGCCGCACTGAACGAGGGAGTAATCATCAGCACGCTGCTGCCAAGCGTTCATAACGTCTTGGTTCTCTAGGATGGGAGCTTCACCTAGCGGTGCTTCTAGGACATATTGTTTCCTGGCAGCTATGAGGATGATCCTCAGGTTCCGGACCCAGTCCGTATAGTTGCTGCCATCATCTTTCAGCTTGGTTTTCTCTAGGAACGCGTTGAAGTTCATGTTGACATGAGCGTTGGCCATTTGATCTACAAGACATTTATGCAAAGATTTTTAGACTAAGTTCATGATAATTAAGTTCATCTAATCAAATTATTTAATGAACTCCCACTCAGATTAGACATCCCTCTAGTCATCTAAGTGAAACATGATCCGACTCGACTAGGCCGCGTCTGATCATCACGTGAGACGGACTAGTCATCATCGGTGAACATCTCCATGTTGATCGTATCTTTCATACGACTCATGTTCGACCTTTCGGTCTCTTGTATTCCGAGGCCATGTCTGTACATGCTAGGCTCGTCAAGTTAACCTAAGTGTTTACATGTGTAAATCTGTCTTACACCCATTGTATGTGAACATTGGAATCTATCACACCCGATCATCACGTGGTGCTTCGAAACAACGAACTGTCTCAACGGCGCACAGTTAGGGGAACACTTTCTTGAAATTATTATGAGGGATCATCTTATTTACTACCGTTGTTCTAAGTAAACAAGATGCAAAAACATGATAAACATCACATGCAATCAAATAATAGTGACATGATATGGCCAATATCATATAGCTCCTTTGATCTCCATCTTGGGGCTCCATGATCATCTTGTCACCGGCATGACACCATGATCTCCATCATCATGATCTCCATCATCGTGTCTCCATGAATTTGCTCGCCAACTATTACTTCTACTACTATGGCTAACACGTTTAGCAATAAAGTAAAGTAATTTACATGCCGTTTCTCAATGACACGCAGGTCATACAAAAAAAATAAAGACAACTCCTATGGCTCCTGCCGGTTGTCATACTCATCGACATGCAAGTCGTGATTCCTATTACAAGAACATGATCTCATACATCACATATATATCATTCATCATTCATCACAACTTTGGCCATATCACATCACAGAACACTTGCTGCAAAAACAAGTTAGACGTCCTCTAATTGTTGTTGCAAGTTTTACGTGGCTGCAATAGGGTTCTAGCAAGAACGTTTTCTTACCTACGTAAAAGCCACAACGTGATTTGTCAACTTATATTTACCCTTCATAAGGACCCTTTTCGTCGAATCCGCTCCAACTAAAGTGGGAGAGACAGACACCCGCTAGCCACCTTATGCAACTAGTGCATGTCAGTCGGTGGAACCTGTCTCACGTAAGCGTACGTGTAAGGTCGGTCCGGGCCACTTCATCCCACAATACCGCTGAAGCAAAATAAGACTAGTAGCGGCAAGAAAGTTGACAACATCTACGCCCACAACAGATTGTGTTCTACTCGTGCAAAGAGAACTACGCATAGACTTAGCTCATGATGCCACTGTTGGGGAACGTTGCAGAAAATAAAAAAAAAATCTACGGTTTCACCAAGATCTATCTATGAGTTCATCTAGCAACGAGTGATCGGAGTGCATCTACATACCTTTGTAGATCGCGAGCCGAAGCATTCAAGAGAACGGGGTCGAAGGAGTCGTACTCGTCGTGATCCAAATCACCAAAGATCCTAGCGCCGAACGGACGGCACCTCCGCGTTCAACACACGTACGGAGCGGATGACGTCTCCTGCGCCTTGATCCAGCAAGGAGGAGGGAGAGGTTGAAGAAGATGGCTCCAGCAGCAGCACGACGGCGTGGTGGTGGTGGAGAAGCAGTACTCCGGCAGGGCTTCGCCAAGCTCTACGGAGGAGGAGGAGGTGTTGGAGTGGGAGAGGGAGGCGCCAGGGGCATGGGTGCGGCTGCCCTCCCTCCCCCCCTCTATATATAGGGTCCCCAGGGGGGCGCCGGCCCTAGGAGATGGGATCTCCTAGGGGGGCGGCGGCCAAGGGGTGGAGTGCCCCCCAAGGCAAGTGGAGGCGCCCCCTCCCCTAGGGTTCCCAACCCTAGGCGTAGGGGGGGCCCAAGGGGGGCGCACCAGCCCACTAGGGGTGGTTCCCCTCCCACTTCAGCCCATGGGGCCCTCCGGGATAGGTGGCCTCACCCGGTGGACCCCCGGGACCCTTCTGGTGGTCCCGGTACAATACCGGTGACCCCTGAAACTTTCCCGATGGCCGAAACTCGACTTCCCATATATAATTCTTTACCTCCAGACCATTCCGGAACTCCTCGTGACGTCCGAGATCTCATCCGGGACTCCGAACAACTTTCGGGTTACTGCATACTCATATCTCTACACCCTAGCGTCACCGAACCTTAAGTGTGTAGACCCTACGGGTTCGGGAGACACGTAGACATGACCGAGACGGCTCTCCGGCCAATAACCAACAGCGGGATCTGGATGCCCATGTTGGCTCCCACATGCTCCTCGATGATCTCATCGGATGAACCACGATGTCGAGGATTCAAGCAACCCCGTATGCAATTCCTTTTGTCAATCGGTATGTTACTTGCTCGAGATTCGATCGCCGGTATCCCAATACCTCGTTCAATCTCGTTACCGGCAAGTCACTTTACTCGTACCATAATGCATGATCCCGTGACCAAACACTTGGTCACTTTGAGCTCATTCTGATGATGCATTACCGAGTGGGCCCAGAGATACCTCTCCGTCATACGGAGTGACAAATCCCAGTCTCGATCTGTGTCAACCCAACAGACACTTTCGGAGATACCCGTAGTATACCTTTATAGTCACCCGGTTACGTTGTGATGTTTGGTACACCCAAAGCACTCCTACGGTATCCGGGAGTTACACGATCTCATGGTCTAAGGAAAAGATACTTGACATTGGAAAAGCTCTAGCAAACGAACTATACATACTTGTGCTATGCTTAGGATTGGGTCTTGTCCATCACATCATTCCCCTAATGATGTGATCTCGTTATCAATGACATCCAATGTCCATGGTCAGGAAACCATGACTATCTGTTGATCAACGAGCTAGTCAACTAGAGGCTTACTAGGGACATGTTGGTGTCTATGTATTCACACATGTATTACGATTTCCGGATAACACAATTATAGCATGAATAAAAGACGCCATGAACAAGGAAATATAATAATAATCCTTTTATTATTTCCTCTAGGGCATATTTCCAACATTTTATTCATGGTGCCTTCCGTAAAATGCTTGCTAAGTATGATGTTAATCATAGAATTGCATCTCCATATCACCCATAGTCTAATGGTCAAGTAGAATTGAGTAATAGAGAGCTCAAATTAATTCTGCAAAAGACTGTTAATAGATCTAGAAAGAATTGGTCCAAGAAACTTTATGATGCACTATGGGCCTATAGAACTGCATATAAAAATCCTATGGGTATGTCTCCATATAAAATGGCTTATGGAAAAGCATGTCACTTACCTCTCGAACTAGAACATAAGGCATATTGGGCCATTAAAGAGCTCAATTATGATTTCAAACTTGCCGGTGAAAAGAGGTTATTTGACATTAGCTCACTTGATGAATGGAGAACCCAGGCCTACGAGAATGCCAAGCTGTTTAAAGAAAAAGTTAAAAGATGGCATGACAAAAGGATACAAAAGTGTGAGTTTAATGTAGGTGATTTTGTGTTGCTATTCAAATTTCATTTAAGATTTTTTGCAGGAAAATTTCTCTCTAAATGGGAAGGTCCTTATGTTATTGAGGAGGTCTATCGTTTCGGTGCCATAAAAATCAACAACTTCGAAGGCACAAATCCGAAGGTGGTGAACGGTCAAAGAATCAAACATTATACCTCAGGTAATCCCATAAATGTTGAAACTAATATTATTGAAACCGTAACCCCGGAGGAATACATAAGGGACCCTTTCCAAAACGTTTCAGACTCCGAAAAGGAATAGGTATGTGGTACGGTAAGTAAACCGACTCCAAACCAGTTCTAGTGGCAATTTTTCTCCGTTTTGGAATATTTAAGAAAATAGGAAAATAAGAAGCAGCTCGAGAAGGACACGAGGCTTCCACGAGGGTGGGAGGCGTGCCCCTGCCTCGTGGGCACCCCGTGCGCTCTCCGGACTCCGTTTTCTTGCACGATACTTCTTTTGGTCGGTAAAATTCATTATATAATCCCCCGACGGTTTTGAATCCCGTACCACGCAATTATCCTCTGTTCTCATTTCGAGCTATTTCTGCCGCAGATTAGAGCAAGATGTCTTCTCAAGAGTTAGTCGGGGAGAGCCGGGTGTCTCATCCCACACAGGGTCCAGGGGCAAAAAGCGATGGCTATCACTTTGGGCCATCAACGGAGGAAGAGATGGAAGCCAACTTGAAAAGGATAGATGCCATGGAGGAGGATCAAGAAGTTACTTCTCATTTCCGGGCAGGATTCACGATGGGGGAACTACAGAGCTCAGCTATCCCAAACTCGGTCATCCCCTCCAATGTTAAATTTATCTCTTATGAAAATATGAAAAAGAGTATTACTTGTTCTCCCGCAGCTATGCAGCATCCATGGGTGCAAGGAGATTTAACCATCACGGGTAAGCTCCGTAAGGAAGTAATGGATCTCAAGCAACAAGTCAATAAGCTTGAGGAAGAGAATCGTATCTTGAAGGGCATCATCGCCAAGAATATCACATCACCACCTCCGAAGAAAGAGATATAATCACATGGGTATGGGCCCTCCCCTTGGCAACCGCCAAGCTTGGGGGAGGTGCCCCGGTATCGTATCACCATCACACTCCTATCTTTACCGTTTTCCTTAGTTCGATCCTTTTGGTAATATCTTGATCTAGTAGAATAAAGATTTAGTATGATTTAGCTTTGAGTTTTGAGTTTTGCTTTATGATCCTTCTACGTAATCGAGTCCGTAAGCTATATATAATAAAGATTAGTGTTGAGTCAAGGGCTTGATTATTTTGCTATGATCTTGAGGGAATTAAAGAAAAGAGAAAGAATAAAAAGAATAAAAAGAGATCATATTGATCTTATGGAGAGTAATGACTTCACATAGAAAGAGTATGATGAATAAAAGTTGTTGAGAGTTGACAAACCTAGTTTTCGTTATCGTTGCAATTAATAGGAACTAATAAAGAAAGAGAGGTTTTCACATACAAATACACTATCTTGGACATCTTTTATGATTGTAAGCACTCATTAAAGTATGACATGCTAAAGAGTTGATGTTGGACAAGGAAGATAACGTGATGAGGTATGTTTTCTAATATCTGAAATAAACTATATTGACATGGATCATCCAACATGTTGAGCTTGCCTTTCCCTCTCATGCTAGCCAAATTCTATGCACCAAGTAGAGATACTACTTGTGCTTCCGAATACCCTTAAAACCAGTTTTGCCATGAGTGTCCACCATATCTACCTATGGATTGAGTAAGATCCTTCAAGTAAGTTGTCATCGGTGCATGCAATAAAAATTGCTCTCTAAATATGTATGATTTATTAGTGTGGAGAAAATAAGCTTTATACGATCTTGTGATATGGAAGAAATAAAAGCGACGGATTGCATAATAAAGGTTCATATCACAAGTGGAAATATAAAGTGACGATCTTTTGCATTAAGATTTTGTGCATCCAACCATGGAAGCGCATGACAACCTCTGCTCCCCTCTGTGAAGGGCCTATCTTTTACTTTTGTCTTATTCCTTATGCAAGAGTCATGGTGATTTTCACCTCTCCTTTTTATATTTTATCCTTTGGCAAGCACATTGTGTTGGAAAGATCCTGATATATATATATATATATATATATATATATATATATATATATATATATATATATATATATATATATATATATATATCCAATTGGATGTAAGTTAGCATGAATTATTATTGTTGACATTACCCTTGAGGTAAAAGGTTGGGAGGCAACACTATAAGCCCCTATCTTTCTCTATGTCCGATTAAAACTTTGTAACCACAAGTATTGCGTGAGTGTTAGCAATTGTGAAAGACTAAATGATACTTGAGTATGTGGACTTGCTGAAAAGTTCTTATATTGACTCTTTCTGATCTTATGATAAATTGCAATTGCTTTAATGACTGAGATTATAGTTTGTTGGTTCTCAATGAAGTTTCTGATTCATACTTGACGTTGTGAATAGATTATTACTTGAGCATAAGAAATCATATGACAATATTCAAATATGTTGCTGTTAAAAGAATGATCATGATGCCCTCATGTCCATATTTTATTTTATCGACACCTCTATCTCTAAACATGTGGACATATTTATCGTTATCGGCTTCCACTTGAGGACAAGCGAGGTCTAAGCTTGGGGGAGTTGATACGTCCATTTTGCATCATGCTTTTATATCGATAGTTATTGCATTATGGGCTATTATTACACGTTATGTCACAATATTTATGCCTATTCTCTCTTATTTTACAAGGTTTACATGAAGAGGGAGAATGCCGGCAGCTGGAATTCCGGGCTGGAAAAGGAGCAAATATTAGAGACCTATTCTCCACAGCTCCAAAAGTCCTGAAACTTCACGAAAGTCATTTTTGGAATTAATAAAAAATACTGAGCAAAGAAACTACCAGAGGGGGGCCACACCCCGGCCACGAGGGTGGGAGGCGCGCCTACCCCCTAGGTGTGCCCCCCTGCCTCGTGGGCCCCCTGGCTGGCCTCTGGTGCCCATCTTCTGCTATATGAAGTCTTTCGTCCGAGAAAAAATCATAAGCAAGCTTTTGGGAAGAAACTCCGCCGCCACGAGGCGGAACCTTGGCGGAACCAATCTAGGTCTCCGGCAGAGCTGTTCTGTCGGGGAAACTTCCCTCCGGGAGGGGGAAATCATCGCCATCGTCATAACCAACAATCCTCTCATCGGGAGGGGGCCAATCTTCATCAATATCTTCACCAGCACCATCTCCTCTCAAACCCTAGTTCATCTCTTGTATCTAATCTTTGTACCAAAGCATCAGATTGGTACCTGTGGGTTGCTAGAAGTGTTCATTACTCCTTGTAGTTGACGCTAGTTGGTTTATTTGGTGGAAGATCATATGTTTAGATCCATTATGCATATTAATACCCCTCTGATTATTAACATGAATATGATTTGTGAGTAGTTACGTTTGTTCCTGAGGACATGGGAGAAGTCTTGCTATACGTAGTCATGTGAATTTGGTATTCGTTTGATATTTTGATGAGATGTAAGTTGTCTTTCTTCTAGTGGTGTTATGTGAACATCGACTACATGAAACTTCACCATTATGTGGGCCTAGAGGAAGGCATTGGGAAGTAATAAGTAGATGATGGGTTGCTAGAGTGACAGAAGCTTAAACCCTAGTTTATGCATTGCTTCATAAGGGGATTTGGTTCCATATGTTTCATGCTATGGTTAGGTTTACCTTAATACTTCTTTTGTAGTTGCGGATGCTTGCAATAGGAGTTAATCATAATTGGATGCTTGTCCAAGAAAGGACAACACCCAAGCATCGGTCCACCCACATACCAAATTATCAAAGTAACGAACGCGAATCATATGAACATCATGAAAACTAGCTTGAGGATAATTCCCATGTGTCCTCGGGAGCGCTTTTCTCTATATAAGAGTTTGTCCAGGCTTGTCCTTTGCTACAAAAAGGATTGGGCCATCTTGCTGCACTTTATTTACACTTGTTACTTGTTACTTGCTACAAAAAGAATTGGGCCATCTTGGGCCATCACAAAACTATCTGTTACCTATAATTTCAGTGCTTGCAGAGAATACCATGCTGAAAACCGCTTGTCATTTCCTTCTGCTCCTTGTTGGGTTCAACACTCTTACTTATCGAAAGGACTACGATAGATCCCCTATACTTGTGGGTCATCAGCCGCCCGCACCTCTGCCTCTGTCCCGCGTGCTCTGCTGCCTCTAGCCATGCCGGCCTGCTGCACCGCGGCCCACCGACGTGCTTCCCAGCCGCGCCGCCCGCGCGTCCCCTCCCTGCCCCCGCTGGTTCTCGGCCGCACATGCCGCGCCACTGCCCTATCCGCCACACCCGCCTCTGCTCGCCCGCACCCTCCCTTGCCTCCTCGCACGCATCTGCCGCGCTGGCGCCGCCCAGCTCCGCCATGGCCCTCCTCCGTTCACCCCGCGGCCTCCCTCTGCTTACTCTGGAAGCGCACGAGCGCGAGCTCGCCCCCGGTAGCCTCCGCGACTCGAGTCCCCATCCATAGCGGCGATCTGGCGTGCCTCCGGCGTGGCTCGAGGCCACCGACATTTAATCACCGCCCTAATAAGCCATTAGCGCTAATTGCGCTATTAACCCTCCTGACGAGCCACTAACACGTGGGGCCTCCCGCTAATTAATTAGTTGGCTAGATGAACCTCTTTTAATTTATCTGTCATTGACAGCGGGCTCCATCACTTATTAAAAGGATAAACTCTGTTAAAAAAACTCTGTCCATGACAGGTGGGCCCCCTGGCTAGTTAGACTAGCCAACGTTCACAGTTGACTGCTAACTGGGCAGTCAACTGGGACCCACTGTCAGCCTCACATACAAATAGCTGGGTACACTCTTTGTGTACCCGTAGCAATTTCACCGATTTTTTTCTAAATTATAATAAATTGGAAAATGAATTAAAACTTTGAAAACTAATATAAAATAATCCATAACTCGGATGGAAATACTTTGTACATGAAAGTTGCTCAGAACGACGAGACGAATCCGAATACGCAGCCCGTTCATCCGCCACACGTCCCTAGCATATCAAACATGCAACATTCCACCACCGTTTCATCTGTGTGAAAACGCAAAACACCGGGAATACTTTCCCGGATGTTTCCCCCCTTCTCCGGTATCACCTATCCCTACGTTAGATCCTCCCTCGCACCATGTATTGCCTTGTTATATTTTGTGATGCCTTGTTTGCTCCGTATTTACTGTTTCTTTCCCCTCTTTTTCTCCGGTAGACCCCGAGACCGGTGTTGAGGCTACTGAGTACGACTACGTCACCGACGACCCTTCTTCCTGTGCAACAAAGCTTCCATGCAAGCCCCCCCCCCTGATCACCAGATATCGCCTATTCCTTCTCTTACTGCTTGCATTAGAGTAGTGTAGCATGTTACTGCTTTCGGTTAATCCTATTCTGCTGCATAGCTTGTCATTGTTGCTACAGTTGTTACCTTACCTGCAATCCTAAATACTTAGTATAGGCTGCTATTTGTCCATCAGTGGCCCTACATTCTTGTCCGTCTGTCATGCTATACTATTGGGCCGTGACCACTCGAGAGGTGATCACGGGTTTATACATACATACATATTATACAGATTACATGTGGTGACTAAAGTCGAGTCGGCTCGTAGAGTACCCGCAAGTGATTCCGATGTGGGGGCTGAAAGGACACATGGTTCCATCCCAGTAGTGGTGGGCCTGGGTTCCCGATGGCCCCCGACTATTACTTTGTGGCGGAGCAACATGGCAGGTTGAGACCACCTAGGAGAGAGGTGGGTCTGGCCCTGGTCGGCGTCTGAAGTTACATCAATTAACACACTTAACAAGATCTTGGTATTTTATCTGAGTCTATCCACTGGCCTATACGCACTAACCAACTACACGAGAACAGTTATGGGCACTCGACGTCATGGTATCAGCCGAAGCCTTCTTGACGTCAACGACTGAGCGGCGCGTGCCGGATTGGACTGAAACGCCTGCTCTTGTATTAGGGAGGCTAGGTCTGCTTCCAGCCGCCCTCGCAACATGCAGGTGTGCAATGGGCGATGGGCCCAGACCCCTGCACGCTTAGGATTTAGACCGACGTGCTGACCTCTCTGTTGTGCCTAGGTAGGGCTGCGGCGTGTTGATCTTCCGAGGTCGGGCATGACCCATGAAAGTGTGTTCGGCCAAAGGGGATCGAGCGTGTTGGGTAATGTGGTGCACCCCTGCAGGGAAGTTTATCTATTCGAATAGCCATGATCCTCAGTAACAGGACGGCCCGGAGTTGTACCTTGACCTTATGACAACTAGAAACGGATACTTAATAAAACACACCCTTCCAAGTGCCATATATAACCCGGTGATCGCTCTCACACAGGGCGACGAGGGGAGGATCGCCGGGTAGGATTATGCTATGCGATGATACTTGGTGAACTTACCATCTACTCTCTTCTATATGATGCAAGATGGAGGCTACCAGAAGCGTAGTCTTCCACAGGACTAGCTATCCCCCTCTTATCCTGGCATTCTGCTGTTCAGTCCACCGATATTGCCCTTTACACAGATACCCATGCATATGTAGTGTAGATCCTTGGTTGCGAGTACTTTGGATGAGTACTCACGGTTGCTTTGCTCCCCCTTTTCCCCCTTTCCTTTCTTCTCGGTTGTCGCAACCAGATGCTGGAGCCCAGGAGCCAGACGTCACCGTCGACGACGACTCCTACTACACCGGAGGTGCCTACTACTACGTGCAGGCCGCTGACGACGACCAGCAGTAGTTTAGGAGGATCCCAGGCAGGAGGCATGCGCCTCTTTTGATCTATGTCCTAGTTTATGTTGGCCATCTTATAGAAACTTGTTTAACTTATGTCTGTACTCAGATATTGTTGCTTCCGTTGACTCGTCTATGATCGAGCACTTGTATTCGAGCCCTCGAGGCCCCTGGCTTGTATTATGATGCTTGTATGACTTATTTACTTTTAGAGTTGTGTTGTGATATCTTCCCGTGAGTCCTTGATCTTGATCGTACACGTTTGCGTGCATGATTAGTGTACGATTGAATCGAGGGCGTCACAAGTTGGTATCAGAGCCGACTGCCTGTAGGAATCCCCCTTCCAAACTCCTTGGCCGAAGTCGAGTCTAGACATTGCAAACTATTACTAACATGGTTGTGTGGCTTACGGGCCCACGTCGCCATTGGGTGGTAGTAGGATCTTTTATTCCTCGACCTATACTCTGGGACTCTGATCTCTCTTCTATTCGGGTTTAAATGATTTTTCTAAAATCTAACTTTAGGTTCTCGAGAATACTTCTCCCGGAGAGCCCCTCCAGTCCAGATGATCACCTGTTGCACCAGAAAATTTTGAAGATACTCTCCGATGTTTCCCCGAGACCCTTGTGCCCTTCGCCGTTGCAATTCCATACCATCGATAAATCCCTATGGAAAGCTACATACACTTGTCGTCTATAACTTCATTTCCAATTGTTCCTGTTATTACAGGATACCCTGAAATACTTCAGATTTTATGAGAATCCTTTGTGTCTGCTGCCTTGTAGCTCCTTTTCCTCATGAATACATGTATGAATAATTCCTCACACTTACCGAGGATTCGTTCATCCCCAGTTGTTCATTTGTTTCGCAAAATTCTTTGAAATGCCATTCGATCTTCTGAAATCCTCGCCTATTGCTCTTGATCTTCTTTACCTGCTTGCATAATGGTTACTTCCATATGTCTAGCAATATTCATTAAAATACTTTGTGATCGACATTTTGATCATGTTGATTCAACATGTGTGTGAATGCACACAATCATCAGTTATTCCCTGAAAATTATCCTTCCGGCTCGGACGTCATTTTGAACATGAGCTGGTTGTCGACCAATCAAATTGCCACCGTTTGTGCCTCTAAGTCTATTCAACTTACTTATCTTTTGATCAGAGCATCAACTTCTGATCCCCCAATTTGGAAAAAAATCTTAATTCCTTTACCTTTGAGCTCTAAATTAGTCAGTTGTTTCTATAATCTGATCTCCTTGCATTGTTTCGTCCTCTGGTTGAGTACCGATGCTCACATCAGATCCCTTGAGGACCACCGGATCCTTTGATGGATTTTATCCGATAGCGTCCTTCATATTCAATCACTTTGGAAGTTCTTTCTCCATTGGTAAATCATATCCTCTAATTGACCAACCATGCTCTGCTTTCGAGCTTGTGTTATTTACTCCTAAAGTTTGTGGTATATGTTCCTAAGAGACCCTGATGGGTTGAACCTATGCCTTTTCTAAACCGTGTGAACCCGAAAGTTTTCACAAGTCATACTCTTCTGGTGCTTCGCCAGATAAAATTTCAACACTACAACTTCTTCAAAAATGTGAAGTGAATGAAAGGTTATGCATTGGAGAAGTGGGAGTCGACCTTGAACTTTGTGTTCATGCCCATGGACCCGATGTGGAACTTATCATGGAAGCTTCTTGCAAAATATTTAATCATTTGGGTAATTCTTTTGGTGTCATTAAATTGGATCCCTTGCAGCTATGGTTCCGACCATATTGTTCTTCTTTGATCCCATTTCTCGGCCAAGTTTAAGCATTTGTCTTCTGCGGATCAATACCCCAGTCCAACCTTGACTTTGATCTACTGTGAAGTATTACACTCTCGTATCTTGAGAATTTCAGGGAACTGCATAACTTCTTATGGGTTCTTTATCAACTGTTATTTCCCACCGCTTCCAATTTTCCTGGGTTCTGACTGTTAGTCACTCGAGTACACCAATAACTGAATCATGTCCGTTCTACGATTCAACCATTCTTAGCAATCTTCTTTGCTTATGAGTTTGTACCCGATCACTTCATTCCTAGCCTGATTGACTATATCATTATTGTGCTAATTTTTAACTGTGCTACATGGTCCTTCTTCCCGAAACACAGTTTTTGACGATGATGCTAAGCTTAATTACGTCGATCTTCCTCATCATATCATTTTGCTTGGACAATAAGCTTTGTTTGGAGTTTGTGTCGTACCCTTGGTTCCATTAACCTTTCGCTTCATCATTTCTTTGACTTGATGTCATCACTGATCTATTACATCTTCGTGGAGCCTCTCGACAAAATTTGACGTGATCATCATCAACATTTTGACTCCTTCCAGGATATCAATCGAATTCATGATGATAAGTACCATCCTCGTCCCTTGGTAATTTGAGTTACCATCGACAACATCTTTACCTTCCTTTCATCACAAACGTGTTCATGTTATGGATGCAACTTGCTATCCAGTTTGTATTATGTTCTACCTTGAAGTATTATTGTCCTTTATAACAAGGATGTTGCAATGATTGCTCCACCTCTTGAAAATTCTTGATGCAGTGATGCTTCTTGCCATACCCATTCTTTCTTGGTCCCGGTGTTGATTCTAACCGGGATACCAACAAGTGAACGGTGTTGCTTGGGTTCTATACTTGTAGCAACCCTAATGCTTTGAAATTAATGATCAATAGTTCATTCTTAGCCTATCGGTTATTGAATCACCATTCTAACAATTGATCAGGCTACCTATGCCCATATTTCGGGCGCACCTTTCAACCAATGTTTAAATTGTGTATGTTTTCCTCGAGCATACATCATTATATCATTGGATCCGACAAATGTTATCTCCTTGTTCACATAATTGTGGAAATCCATCTTGTCGGAAATCTTGATGAATTGTCACTGAGTCCCTCGGTCACCTCCTCGTCCTCTCCTTGGTTTGATGATGAACTCTTGTTTTGAAACTCGCTTCCATAGTTCAATTCCCGAGAATCTTACAATGTCATCTCGACAATTTGTGTTGCACTTTCTTCTCAAGCATCCTGAATCTGAGTTATCCTAACACTGATCAGATCTGAATCTCGGTGATATGATGGTTGGAACATATTTCCAAGAGTTATACCATTTATCTTTATATGACCCGGTAAGGTGATGTCATGCCTAGCACACCTGGCCGGAGGACCCATTGTTATAGTTTCCTTTTTGGCAAGGTTAGCCATTCTTCCATGAGGAAATTGTAAGACTTATTCTGTAAGTTGTTCCTGATGGATCCTTAGAGTATCCAAGGTCTGATCTTTACCCAGTGACCATGTCAATGCTATCTCGAAGCATGTCTGTGGTACTCCGTTCATCAACAAAAATATTTGGAGCGCAATGCTTATTTTTCTTGATCAATTATCCAAACACCGTTGTATGGGTAACGTCATGAAATTCGTCTGCCCTTACCTAAATGGTTTTCTTTGTTATATCATGTCATGGATATCATGCTCCTCTTGTCCTTGGGAAGGTATACCCCTGAAATATGTGTTTAAACACATTTTCCTTTCCATTGTTCTATTTAATCTGATGATCACCTTTTTCTTTCCATTGTTTTGTTTAAACCTTTCTTGTGATCTATATGATCTAAGCAGTAATAAATCACTGCTTATGTAAACACCTCAGTGTACAACTCTGTTAGTAAGACCCTGTTGCTTTTATTGATGGCATTCTGGTAACCACCGATGGACGAGAACTTTGCCTATAGGTCCGCCTCATTTGAACGAGCAGGAAAATGGTTCTCTTCGTCCCTCGCCCTTGGTACCGATATTGTTACCGACATAACTGACAGGCTATCCTCTGACATGCCTTGCTTACATGATCGTGCAAGACGTCATCGCCCTTCGTACTCTTAACCCACATGATGGGCCCATAACCCACAGTTCCACAGGATCGAAACCTGACTCTCGTGTACCCCCCCCCCCCCCCTCGTTCCCAAGGTTGTTCCTCGTGCGTGGCCTTGTATGTAATTCACGAGCCACCTCCCGAGAGATCATCAATTCTGGTATCAGATACAATACTTATTCCAGTTACTTTGAACCCCTTTCGCGCCCTGTTTCAGGCATTGAACGATTGCCTGCCTGCTCGAAACTTCCCATGATAGCTCCTTACTTTGCTCTCGATATTTTCTTAAGTTTCAATTCGAGAGTTACTTCCGCCACCTTCCCCGATGTTATCGACCAGATAGTCGACCTTGCAGAGGTCTGTTCTCCCGAAATATCCACCCTTTACTCTTTCGTAAGTACGATGGAGTTCCCGAAGAAAGGATGCTGACTTCATCATGATGACCTGAAACAGAGAAATGAAGACATCAACGTAATGGATCGACCTCTTTAAGAAGGGCAACCAAGACTGAGAAGACCTTTTAGAATTTTGTAACCAAATCCCTTCCCCTTACTCCCCTCCAAAATCTCGGGACGAGATTTCTTGTAGTGGAGGAGAATTGTGACGCCCGGATAATTAAGCTACAGTAACCCTTTGTTAATGATGCCATGTCACCTCGGTTACAGTTGCTAATCTCACGTTAGTTCAAAGTTTGACTCGAATTCAAATTTGAATTATAGTCAAACAGTAAAGGTTTTCAAATATTAAAACTAAAATGTTCGGGTTACGCTAAATAATGCATAGGTAATTATGGTGTAGAAACCACACTTTTATAAAATGTTTAAATACTCTAAAATGTATAAAACAGTAGCAAGGACAATTATTTAAATGCTTTTAAAATAATAAATGAGAAACTATTTTATTTTAAGTGCCAAGTTAATTGTGGTAGTGGCATTACTACTAATACTATTTTAGGCGCAACTTATGTATTTTATAAAAACTAAAATTTAATATAGCAGTAAAAAGAAAAATAAGAAAAAGAAAAGAAAAACGAAGACCGAAAAATAAAGTAAAAGCAAAAGAAATCCCCCTCCCCCGCTGGGCCTCGGCCCAGCTGGCCACCAGGCCAACTATGCCAGCCCACCTAAACTCCCTCCTCCTTCCTCCTGTTCACCAGTGGTCGTGTGCGCGCCCTGGCCATCCGTGCGCGATGCCGCCGGCGGATGCTCGCCACCGCGACGCTACAGGGGCGCCAGGAGGAGCATAAGACCGCCCCGACCTCGTGGACGAACCCTAGTTCCCCACCTTCATTTCCTCCCGTTGCTATCCTCTCCCGCACACGTGGCCGAGCCACCGTCGCCACGCTCGCTGTTGATCCCGCGGCCCACGACCTCACCGTGTCGTAACACCGAGTTCGCCCGCTCCATTGACGAGCGCTCCGTCGTCTGGTGCTTCGTGTGGGAGCCCGGAGCCCCTGCACCGTCCTCTACCTCGTCGTCGACCCCTCGGCCCCGATGAGCCCCACCGCGCGATTCACCACCACCACTGCGTCCCCGGCTTCCCCAAGCCGTCCCCCGTCCTCACTGTGAGCTTTGCCCTATTTCCCCTCTCTTCCCTCCGACAATTCCGCGCTCTAGCTAGGACCCCGCCATGGATGGACCCCTCTGTCGCCGTTGCTCACGTCGCTGCTTCCACACCTTGCCCCGCCCTGACAGTGGCCTCGCCGCGCCTGTACGCTTTGCTGCACGCGCACGCACGCGCTCGGGCCACACCTTGCCCGCGTGAGGCCTCCCCGCAACCTGCTCTGCTGGCGCCCGCCGCACCCTCATCTGCAAGCCGACGCGCTGCCGCACCTCTGCCTCTGTCCGGCGTGCTTTGCTGCCTCTAGCCACGCCGGCCCTGCTGCACCGCGGCTCACCGGCGTGCTTCCCAGCCGCGCCACCCGCAGGTCCCCTCCCCTGCCCCCGCCGGTTCCCGGGCGCACCTGCCGCGCCGCTGCCCTGTCCGCCACGCCCGCCTCTGCTCGCCCGCGCCCTCCCTTGCCTCCTCGCATGCATCCACCGCACCGGCGCCGCCCAGCTCCACCATGGCCCTCCTTCCTTCACCCCGCGGCCTCCCTCTGGAAGCGCGCGAGCACGAGTTCGCCCCCGGTAGCCTCCACGACTCGAGTCCCCGCCCATAGCGGCGATCTGGCATGCCTCCGCCGTGGCTCGAGGCCACCGACGTTTAATCACCGGCCTAATAGGCCATTAGTGCTAATTGCGCTATTAACCCTCCCGACGAGCCACTAACACATGGGGCCCCCCACTAATTAATTAGTTGGCTAAATAAACCTCTTTTAATTTATCTGTCAATGACAGTCGGGCCCCACCACTTATTAAAAGGTTAAACTCTGTTAAAAAACTCTGTCCAGGATAGGTGGGCCCCTGGTCAGTTTGATTAGTCAACGTCCACAGTTGACTGCTGACTGGGCAGTCAACTGGGACCCACTGTCAGCCTCACATACAAGAGTGTAGCAATTTCACTGATTTTTTTCTAAATTATAATAAACTGGAAAATGAATTAAAACTTTGAAAATTAATATAAAATAATCCGTAACTCGGATGGAAATACTTTGTACATGAAAGTTGCTCAGAACGACAAGTCGAATCCGTATACGCAGCCCGTTTGTCCGCCACACGTCCCTAGAATAGCACACATGCAACATTCCACCACCGTTTCATCTGTCAGAAAATGCAAAACACCGGGAATACTTTCCCGGATGTTTCCCCCCTTTTCCGGTATCACCTATCCCTACGTTAGATCATCTCTGGCATCGCGTATTGCCTTGTTATATTTTGTGATGCCTTGTTTGCTCCGTATTTACTGTTTCTTTCCCCCTCTTCTTCTTCGGTAGACCCCGAGAGCAGCGCTGAGGCTACTAAGTACGCCTACCTCACCGACGACCCTTGTTCCTGTGCAACAAAGCTTCCAGGCAAGCCCCCCCCCCCCCCCCCCTTGATCACCAGATATCGCCTATTCCTTCTCTCTACTGCTTGCATTAGAGTAGTGTAGCATGTTACTGCTTTCGGTTAATCCTATTCTCCTGCATAGCCTGTCATTGTTGCTACAGTTGTTACCTTACCTGCAATCCTAAATACTTAGTATAGGATGCTATTTGTCTATCAGTGGCCCTACATTCTTGTCCGTCTGCCATACTATACTATTGGGACGTGACCACTTGGGAGGTGATCACGGGTTTATACATACATACATATTATACAGATTACATGTGATGACTAAAGTCGGGTCGGCTCGTAGAGTACCCGCAAGTGATTCCGATGTGGGGGATGAAAGGACATGTGGTTCCATCCCGGTAGTGGTGGGCCTGGGTTCCCGACGGCCCCCGACTGTTACTTTGTGGCGGAGCGACAGGGCAGGTTGAGACCACCTAGGAGAGAGGTGGGCCTGGCCCTGGTCGGCGTCTGCGTTACATCAATTAACACGCTTAACGAGATCTTGGTATTTGATCTGAGTCTGGTCACTGGCCTATACGCACTAACCAACTACGCGGGAACAGTTATGGGCACTCGACGTCGTGATATCAGCCGAAGCCTTCTTGACGTCAGCGACTGAGCGGCGCGCGCCGGATTGGACTGGAACGCCTGCTCTTGTATTAGGGAGGCTAGGTCTACTTCCAGCCGCCATCGCAACATGCAGGTGTGCAATGGGCGATGGGCCCAGGCCCCTGCGCGCTTAGGATTTAGAACGGCGTGTTGGCCTCTCTGTTGTGCCTAGGTAGGGCTGCGACGTGTTGATCTTCCGAGGTCGGGCATGACCCATGAAAGTGTGTTCGGCCAAAGGGGATCGAGCGTGTTGGTTAATGTGGTGCACCCCTGCAGGGAAGTTTATCTATTCGAATAGCCATGATCCTCAGTAACAGGACGGCCCGGAGTTGTACCTTGACCTTATGACAACTAGAAACGGATACTTAATAAAACACACCCTTCCAAGTGCCATATATAACCCGGTGATCGCTCTCACACAGGGCGACGAGGGGAGGATCGCCGGGTAGGATTATGCTATGCGATGATACTTGGTGAACTTACCATCTACTCTCTTCTATATGATGCAAGATGGAGGCTGCCAGAAGCATAGTCTTCGACAGGACTAGCTATCCCCCTCTTATCCTGGCATTCTGCAGTTCAGTCCACCGATATTGCCCTTTACACAGATACCCATGCATATGTAGTGTAGATCCTTGGTTGCGAGTACTTTGGATGAGTACTCACGGTTGCTTTGCTCCCCCTTTTCCCCCTTTCCTTTCTTCTCGGTTGTCGCAACCAGATGTTGGAGCCCAGGAGACAGACGCCACCATCGACGACGACTCCTACTACACCGGAGGTTCCTACTACTACGTGCAGGCCGCTGACGACGACCAGGAGTACTTTAGGAGGATCCCAGGCAGGACGCCTGCGCCTCTTTCGATCTGTATCCCAGTTTGTGCTGGCCATCTTATGGAAACTTGTTTAACTTATGTCTTTACTCAGATATTGTTGCTTCCGCTGACTTGTCTATGATCGAGCACTTATATTCGAGCCCTCGAGGCCCTGGCTTGTATTATGATGCTTGTATGACTTATTTAGTCTGGTTACGAAGTTGTTCACTACTTGAAAACGCCGCCGAGTCAATGTGCCTGATGTAAGTCCGGCTCGGACGGGGTGTTGAGTGAATCCGCTCGCGACTATAAGAATAAGCCGCCTGCTGAGCCACGGCTGTCTGAAGAAGTTCCCTCACCCGCCGTGTTTCTATCGTTGTTGGAGACTCGCCTTCCACTGGTAAAGCCGCCAATCACGATGCCGCAGCAATCATATTATCCAAGGGATTAGAACAATGACCCGATGGTGTCGAGTCATGCTGAGGCGGGGTATTATTCACATGCGGAGAGCCCATCGTGCATGGCTGAACCGGAGCTCCTGCCCCAGGCGCTTCAACTGTCTGGTTTACCACCGGTGGGTCACTGGTCCCTGCTCCAGGCGTGTTGAAGAGGTTCCTTGGCTCATAAACCGGGGGTAGATGACTGGTGTCTCCTCCTCATGACCTCATTTGAAGCGTTCTGATCCAACGTGAGCCGGAAGGAGTCTGCTTGGATCTGTTGTGCCTGAGCATCCAAGACAACCCGTTCTGCAGCCATCCTAGCGTTCTCAGCCGCCAATTCCTCCTTGGCTTGAGCTATCTCATCACGCAGCTTAGCCACATCCACCTTGTGCTGTTCTTGGTTATCCGGGGTTACCTCTACCCCCATCAGAGGAGCCAAAGCTTGCAACAATTCTGTGAGAACCTAAGCCGGCGGGCGCGCAGAGCCACTAGCACCAGCCGCCGCCGTAGCCATTGAACTGTAGGTCATAGCCGCGACGGTTGTTGAACCAAGCGTCGGCTGTGTGCCGGCCATGAAAATCGCAACCCTGTTCGGCGGCTCGTAGGGGTCCGGAATACTGTCACCATTGGAACAGCCCCCGAGCCGGCCGTCTTGCGGCTGATATATTGAATTAGTCTCGCCTGTGGACGATTCACCATCAGAGTAGATGGACGTCTCACCGCCAGACACAGATTCTTCCTCAAATTCCGCCCCATGGATAAATCCAACAAAGGCGCGCTTCATGGCGGGTTGAACCTGGGCAGGTCGTGCACACTGAGCCGTCTCGATGATGTCGGTGCAGATGTCCGGCTCACGGCCCGGTTCGCAGATCTTGCCGATGAAGACGTGGATTCCGCCGACGGGGACCCGGTACCCATACTCGATTGATCCAGCCTCGGGGCCCCAGCCTGCATCGTCGACGTAGAGCTTGCCGCGACGACTCTTGGTCATCCAGCCCACAGCGTATCCCTTGATCCCTTCAAAGCTGCCCTGTAAGAACTCGAAACCACCGTGCGCTGGCCCCACGGTGGGCGCCAACTGTCGTGGAATTGTCACGACAGATGTCCTAGCAGAAGGACTTAGTCGTGGAGCCATCGCAACTAGGTTAGTTTAAAGGGGTTAAACGGGACAAAGGACACAAAGAGTTTATACTGGTTCGGCCCCTTGCGATGAAGGTAAAGGCCTAATCCAGTTTGAGGTGGTATGGCTTATGTTTCGATTACCAGGGAGCGAATACGCTTGACCTAGCTTTCAATCTGTTGTCTCTTGTCCTAAACCGGCGTGGGTCGCCCCTTTATATACACGGGTTGACGCCCAGCGGCTCACGGAGTCCCGGCCAGCTCATACACAACGTGTCCGGCTCGGTGACTAATTATACATGCCTTATAATACAAGTCATACATATATGGTGGTTTCCACCTGTTGGGCCTTAAGCCGCCTTTGGGCTTTGTGCCTTCAGTAAGCCTGCTTCATGAACCGTCATCTTCAACATCTTTATGGGCTTTGTCATAACAAACCACCAGCGGTATAACCCGGCCCCTCCTGGGCGGGTTATACCCAATAGTTATATTCCCAACAACTCCCCAAAAGATAATATATGGTGTGATGATGATGAACTCCTTGCTCTTGTGCTTGAAATGATAGTCTCCCCAACACTCAACTCTCTCTCACGGATTTGACTATGGTGGAAAGATGATTTGAGTCGAAATCAACTTGGGGAAGGCTAGAGATCAAGATTCTTGTGGTTGGATTGGAATGTCTTGGTCTCAACACATGAGTAGGTGGTTCTCTCTCAGAAAATGAGTAGTGGAAGTGTAGGCATGTTCTGATGGCTCTCTCTCTCAAATGGAGAAGGGGGGTATATATAGCCTCCACACAAAACCCAACCGTTACACACATTTGACCCAACTTGGTCAGACCGAATAGAAGAACTCGGTGAGACCGGTTCAGTTCAAAATGTGAACGTTAGGAATATCGGTGGGACCGACATGATCAACTCGGTGGGACCGATGTGCTAGGGTTAGGGAAAAACCTCATCTTGGTGAGATCGATTGCATAAACTCGGTGAGACCGGTTTCCGCAATGAGCAAATAGAGAGTTGGTCAAGCAAACTCGGTGGGACCGATTGCACATGTCGGTGAGAT
The DNA here is from genome assembly GCA_032464435.1 of Aegilops umbellulata. Classification (NCBI taxonomy): domain Eukaryota; kingdom Viridiplantae; phylum Streptophyta; class Magnoliopsida; order Poales; family Poaceae; genus Aegilops; species Aegilops umbellulata. The sequence continues at coordinate 147,360,534 of CP136058.1, read as the reverse complement.
CGAAATAATTACAACAGGTAACAGAGAGTTTCCAAGGCCAACTCGGTGAGACCGAGATCCCGATCGGTGAGACCGAATTGTCTATGGTTTCTGTCAGTGGCTAGGACAAGTGAACTCAGTGGCGCCGGATAGATCAAATCGGTGGGGCCGAGTTTGACTTTAGGTTTTGGACATATGTGGAAATGAGAAAGTGGCTGAGGTTTTGAAGCAATATCATTAAGCACTTTGAGCAAGTAGACCATTAAGCAACACATCATCCCCTTTTAATAGTATTGGCTTTCCTATGGACTCAATCTGATCTTTGATCACTAAAATGAAAATGAAGAGTCTTGAGCCTTTGCCAATCTTTGTTCTTAGCATTTTGAAGGGTCCACATCTCTAGTCCATGCCATGCCAATCATTGAACTTTCTGAAATATTTAACTTGAATGGATATTAGTTCAATGAGCTATATGTTGTTATGAATTACCAAAACCACCCGAGGATTAGTTGCAATTTCACTATTGTTAATTAGCACTCACTAATTAACGAAATGTCTTTAGCAAGGGGTGTGTCCAACCCCGAAGAGTCATGCCCCTTCTCTCTATATATTGTCAAAAGGCACATGTTCTGGAGGGATGCCTCTAAAGAGGCACCTCTTCTTCCCATCTCTTCTAGATGTATATATATACTTGAGAATCAATAGAAACCGAGACTAATCGTCCATTCACTTTCAATCTCGTTTTACTCTAATCGGTCCTATCTTCAATGGAGCATGCCGTTTGGAAGGTTCAGGCACGGCCAAAAGTGAAGTTCTTGTGGTTGGGAATTCAAGATCGCATTTGAACGGCCGATAGACTCGTCAAAAAAGGGTGGCCAAATTGACATTTGCCTGCTTTGCAAAAGGATGGAAGAATCCGGTAATCACATATTCTTCCAATGTCGGTACACGATCTAGAAGTTGATTATTGACAAGCTCCAACTGCTGAGCATGGACATATCTTTGTGGCATCTTGAGCACAATGTGGGCCAATCATTTTAGGGCCATGGCTTCCTTCACCAACACAAGAGTAAACCCCCCCCCCCCCCCCCGCGATCTTGCTTAACATGGTCGTCGACAAAATGAAGTTTTGGGTCACAACAGGTGCCGAGAAATTAGGGTCATGTTGTTGGGAGAATAATCTCGTCGTATGTATTTCCTAACTCAAACTCTATTCTCTCTTAATTAATATATGGGTCAAATCTTTTGCCTCAATTTCAAAAAATTTAATGACGCGAACAAAATTGATGCTAAAGCCTTGCTGCAACAAGATCGCTTCAAGATAATGCCACTTTACACGATTGTATCTAGTTTACTGCATATGAATAATCCTTCCCTTTCTTCCATCTTCTCATAATGTGAACACTTCCAAATGCAAAGTGAACACTTTCAATGCAACAAGAACATCTATACGACTGGTCTTTGGTAAAAAGAAAACCCACTGGATAGTTGCAGGTATCATGCTCCAGTAATACCTACCTTGCCAGACAACCACCACTGTATAGAATGTACAGTAACACGCGACACACTTCTAGAAGACAGATTGGGCAATACATACACTCTCTGAATAAGCGTGTATACCAGTGACTAAAAGGATGTACATTTCACTGACAAAAATCACAAATGAGTTAGGTGACCAAACTGCATCGCCTGATCAAAAGAAAACAAGCTTCCGCGCACCATCAACAACCTGAAAAGGGCACGGAAGAGAAGTGTCAAGACAAGGCCCAACACCAATCAAAATAACGTGCACCAGAGTAGAACTATGGTGATCATAGAATAAAACAATAAGAAGCGGAAAGTCAATTTGGCTCCCGTGGCCAAAAAAAATTGTTGAAATGAAAAAAAATCAAGACAAAATTTGTTTGTGTACTTAGTCACATCCAAATGCTACCTGCAAATTTTGAGGCAAAAATATTAAACATTTTGGCTTGTACAAAAATAACAAATCGAACACCAAAAGTTACCCCAAAATGTCATCCCAAATTTGTTTTCTTTTTGCCGACGAAACACCGCAGGCTCCGTTTCGCATGAAAATTGTCATGCATGTTTGCAACACTAATACAATCATCTACAAAAAATTTCAGAATTTTTCGAGAACATATAATATATTTTTTTCGTGTTACTGTTCACCCGGGAGCAAATGCTCCCGGGAGCCAAAACGCCAGTAAGAAGTCACAATTGAAGTTTTGTTCTAAATTATATCCCCGTCATCAATTTTCACTTCATACTTTCTGATAGTTCACGAAATCAAACACTGCAGTAGCACTTCTCATTACAGACTTTACAAAAGAAGTGTGCGGAAATGAAGCTGGTCTCTTCTGTTCCTCATATTGGGCCCCTTATAAGAAGAAAAGAGATTGAAAATTATAATGAAGAACGAAACTCTGACCATTATAATGCATTTCTTATCTGCAGTGTTCATTTATGTTCCTTCAGAATAGTTAAACATCCGAAAAATGAAAATCAATCCTACTTAGACTTAGACAGGCAGTGGCTACTTAACAGTACAGTTTTTCATCCGTTTACACTACCAGATACCACAATCACATAGGAAATGGAAGACCCTGAGTATGATTCAGTGAGTATTCATACTTACACGCTGAAGGTTGCAAGGACACATATGATGATTTACCCCATCTGCCACTGTACAATCAAAAGCTCAGAAGATAAGTATCCAACAGAGAAATGAATCTCACAAGGTTAAACTTTAGGTCCAACGTAGACACGTAGTGACTACTCAAGTAGGCTAAAATACCTTCAGAACCGGCTCTCCTTGGTTTGATGATGTCTTGGCCTCCTTCATAGCTTTAATCTGTGCTCGTGCTGCTCGTCCAGCAGCTGACTTTTCATATTCCTGCTGCCTGAAGGTTAAAAAAACTAAATTGTGACCACGCTACTTCAGGTTGAGTTAATAAAGTATGAACAGTCCAAAGTTGTAATAGGACTTTGATTGACAGCGGACACTATAAAAGAATCATTATACAAACATAAGAAAAAATACATGGCGGTAAGGGAGGGGGAGGGGGGTCTGAAGCTGATGTACCACACATAGATGTTGGAAAGAGATACGTCTGTAAACTAAAAGACCAAATGAACTGGTAGATGTTGTTAAGAGATGTAAGTGCATGGTCTAAACAGAACAAGATATTGCATGACATAAACTTCCTGAAAAACGAACTTACTCATTTCAACAACAACAGTAATGACTCGAAAGCAACCGTGACCAACACAAACAAGCATATTATACCATAATAAAACCAAACAAAGTTTTTTCTGATAGAAAAACCCAGAAATCTTGAACATGTATACTTGACGACTGCATCCTGAACTTTATTTACAAGCATAAAGTACACAAGGAGAATGGAATCTTTGTATTACCACACAATTCTGATAATCCAATTATACCTAATCAATCCAACTTAAATCTAGAACCAGATCTGAAAATACATCTTCTGGAATTAGTTGCAGTACCCAGCACAATCATTTTAGCAAAACACTAGGTGATTTCTGAAACAGGATGTGACAAACCAGAATCACAACTCCAGGAGGAGATGAAGAGCCAAAGATGGAATTAGTCAATTGGTATCGGAATGGTCAGACACATAATTGCTACTCTTAAGACTTCAATGAGATGGTGGAACCGCCTTATGATAAGTACAATGAGTGGAAAAACACTTGTTGCCCCACAATCTGCTAAGTGTACATGCTGATGTGGTTGATAGAGCAGTCTGAAAATTTGAAGCCAGATAAATTGCAGATACCACAATGATGTCATCATAGGAACCGTTGCTTGAGAAGTCAAGGTAGTACAGAAAACAAAGATCAGTAATTGCTGATGGTAAGTTTCCTCCAGTGAGGCCATTGCTGTACTACCTCCGATCCATAATAAGTGTCGCAGTTTTGAACTAACTCCAGTTCAAAATTGCGACACTTATTTTGGATCGGAGGGAGTAGATAACTAGAGAACAAAGAGAGGTTAGGATTCTCTTCATACTGGACAAGAAAATGGAATTTGTCCAGACAGGCTGTTGTTACTTACATAATACAGCATCGCAAAGACAGAGGTAGAGTTCCAGTGAGTACATTTTATAGACAGGCCTAGCATCAATATTTGGGAAGAATATATGGCCATGCAGTTGTATCAATGATGCAGACCAACTAATTCAGTACATGACAGAGCAGGAATTCAGCCCGGCAAGCTCTGCAGGAACGTTGCCATTCAGCAAATTGTCTTACAGCCTGCATCCGCTTATTCCTAACTCGTCTATCCTTCCTCCTGCAGCTGTCTGCTTCACCCGCAAGACATCGTCTGGCTCTAAAAATAACGCAGTAGAAGAGAGCACGCCATTTTGGGACAAGAAATGTCTGAGTAGTGCGGCGCGATTCAAGAAGGGGCCAACTCCATCCGGTTCCATGAACTGCTTCAGGGACGAACATTTCGATCCAACCTGGTGAACTTTGGCAGTCTCGAAACCGATCCAATCCGATAAACCCTGAACCCAATCCGGCAAGAATCAGGGCATCCCACCAAGAAACCAGGGCGACACGGAGCATGGTCGGGATTGTACCGCGTTGAACGGCCGAATTCTTCGCTCCTACTATCCAACAACCAAACCTACCTGATCGGCGCGATGAGTTCGAACCAACAAACTAGGATCAGGATTTGAGATCCTTGGAGCAGAAGGCGGCGGATACCTCTTCTGGGCGGCCTCGGCGGCCCTTGCGCGGGCCTCCTGCGCCTCGAGGCGGTCGGCCTCCGCCCGCTGCTCCTTCTGCGCCGCCCCGAAGCATCCGCACTGCCCCATCGTCAACTCCCTCCCGCTTCGTTGGTCCTTGGCTGCTTCGCACCAGCCGCGTGCTTGGATTGCTGGTTTCTTTTGCGTTTCTGCTTTGGGATATGCGATGATGTGCACAAGAAGATCCGGCGAAAAGGAAGAGGGGCTTTTGGAGATTCTAGAAGGGAAGCACTAGTCATCAGACCGCTGATGATTCACTACCTATCAGACCACTCCACAGCCATCGGATCAGATGCACGCTGGTCGTCAGATCAGATTGTAATAGCCCGTCCCATGAAATTTGGATCAAAGATTTAATGCTTCCTAATAAGTTGTCTGCTTCCTAGTAACAGCTACGTGCATGCATCACGTCATAGATTGGTAGTACTTGCCGCTTATTGGGAATTGCTTCTATAAATTACGCTAAATATCCTTTATTATCAGATTTTTTTGGGTAAGTTGTGATTTGCTTCCAACAAACAAATATATGAAAATAATTATTAAGGAAGATGATTTTTGTGCAGCCCAACATGCTTAAGTGGCATGGAAGCATTACTTTATATCGATAGAAGCATTCTTTGGTTGTTTCTTCGGACCATATTTTTTTTGTGGTGGAAACATATTTTTGGTTGGATAATAGAAACATATTTTTTGTGTCGATGGAAGCATTATTTGGCTGTCTCTTCGGACCATTTTTTTTTGTGGCGATGGAAGCATTATTTGGTTGTCTCTTCAGACCATTTTTTTTGGGCGATGGAAGCGTTATTTGGTTGTCTTTTCTGATCATCTTTTTGTGTCGATGGAAGCATTATTACTATGGTATGTAGCGTTTCGACGATTTGGAAATTCATTTTGGTGTAGCAGAATCAATATTCACGTGTGATGAAAATATTTACTGTTCTCCTAAGTTATTCGATATATAGGCGAAACATGAACTTGTACTTTATGGTAAGGTAAGAACATATTGTTAAAAATAACATTTGATGCAGTCTATATTTTTAAGAGCTTTGGAAACAAAATTGTGGTGTATAGAAAGCAATCTTTTTGTGTAACAGAAATATTTTCTTGGCAAAGAATTCATGTGGAAGAATAGTAACTTTAGTCAGAGTGATCAAGTATGGAAACAAATTAATCCGCTATAACAATAAAATGTACTCCTTTTTTACAACAAACGTAGAATCATATTGCAACCACACTATTTTCACTTTTTCGCAGCCATCATAGCAGCAGTCGCTCGACAAGCTGGTCATGGACAAGATCAGCTCGTGCCATGAGCTCTCCGATATGAACAGTACAACAGGCAACTTGGAGTAGCTCGTAGAATACTCAACATCATTGCCATTATGCGGTGAAGAAGCATAGCTGGAATTGGGTGTAGCAAACTGTTTGTACAATAGAAGCATTCAATGAGAAAGAAGGAAGCACACACTGATATTGGTTGATACTAATATTTAGTAATAGAAGCAAAACGTTTGTACAATAAAATTTCACTACCGGAAGCAACACTAGCAAGTGCTTGAAGAGCATGCTAGTACTGGTTGACGCACACACTAGTAGTGATTGAAGCAACCACTAGTGTTGCTAATGGTTGAACATAATGTACAATAAAATAACCGCACACTTACAATGGTTGAAGCAAAAAATCATGAACATAGAAACATATGCTACAAATATAAGTAGGAAACATGCCTAGGAAGCAATGGCTTCTTTTTAACAGCAGTTTCTGGTGCTTCGCGAAAAAATAAGAGTATAAATCCACTAGCTAATATGAACATAGGCTGACGTGAATATAACCACACATATGAATAGGAAATGAACTATTTCTAGGAAAATAAACCAATTTGGCGAGCTCATATCTCAACAAGCTATCTCTGCTAAGGAAACACATATATAATACTAATGAAACATGGATATTTGGAAGCATCAGTGTCATGATATCTCAACATAAGAAAAGAGTATATAATTAAAGAACGAAAACGTAGTTGAAATATCACGAACCCTAGCAACATGTATATCTTTTGATGAAATCAAAATGGATATTTCAAAGGACCATATCCAGCAGTCTCAAACTCTCAATATAACTATACATGGTGGAAGCACTTTTTTTAAAATGCGAAGCACGTGATTTTGAAACTGAAGCATGCATGTAAGAAGCAGGAAATAAATGCAATGGATGCAAATTTAGTAATAGGTGGAAGCATGAAAATTTGAAAAAATGAAACAAAACAAAATTAATGCCAAATGTGCATACATGTACTTGCTCTGTATATAGTAGGAAGCATTCCAGGAAGAATCGAACTAATTTTTCACAACATTTACCAAATTCAGTGGAATTCTGAAAATATTAAAACTAAGGAATATTGTTACATTACTAGGCAGCCAATGAACATAAATAGCAATGAGTAACTGGCTACTGGATGAAATACAAACAAAATACGGTTGCAAAAATTACAAATATCTGAATTAAGGGTGATTGATCGCAGTGCAAATATCTTTGATTTGGAGATGGGTGCTTCAATTAGGGCGGAATTTGCAATCCAATGCCCGTTCTCCGGCCGGCCAGTACAACCCTGAACACAGTCGATTTGGAGATGGGGCTCTTCGATTGAGTAGGCTAGCGAAGCACGAATCATAGATGGGAACTGGGGGCTCGACCTGACTAGGGAGCAGCCTGCTGCTCGACGGCGAGGATAGAAGGTGGAGCAGGGGTCGGAGATGGCCGGTGAGGTGGCTGTGCGAGGCGGGCCGAGCTCGCCGAGCTGGGCGGTGAGGTCGCGCGCGAGTTGGGAGGATCTGGCCGTTGAAGACGCGGTGCGAGGCGGGGCGAAGAAGTGGCGAGGAGAGCGAGGTGGAGGCGATTAGTGAGGAGAGCCGCGAGCGAGGTGGGTGCATGGTCGGGCGGCGCGGACGATTATGGACGATGAAATCGCGAGAGATTAAGGAGAGAAGATTACGCTCGCTGATTAGGCTCGGTTTTGTTTTAAATTTAAAGTACACAAGGCAAAAACTGGAGCGTGAGATTTAGACCGAATCGACGGCGTTCCAATGGTCTGACGCTGGTTGTCTCTTCAGACTACAGATACTAAGTGTTTCCCATTCTAGAAAGCCGCGGAGGGCCTGCAAGTCAGCCTTTCTTTTTAACACAAACAACTTTTTTTTGAGCATCAGTACAGACACAAGCGCTCATATACACGCGCATACACTCACCCCTATGAACGCACACACGCACATCCTACCCCTATGAGCACCTCCGAGAGACTGAGCCGGCATATCATCTTGAGATTTACGAAGTCACCTTAGGCGCCTCGTCGTCGACGGGAACGTCTCCTCCCACTGAAAGCGCATCGCCGAAAATCCTGAAATAAATCCAGGAATAATGCGAGCACCAGGATTTGAACTCTGATGGGTTGGGGATACCACTGTCCACCTAACCAACTCAACCACAGGTTGATTCGCAACACAAACAGCTTTATTCAGATAAGAACGATGCAACTGCAGTTTAACACGCCGATCCAATTCATGCTTAGACCAACTCCAGCGCATGATCCGAAACGGACGTCCGTTTTGACCTCTTTCGTCGATTTAGGCGGTAATGGAGTCGTCCATGTCCGCTTGGGCCCGTTGCCGTGTCGGTGCGTTCAATGCGCGGTCGCACACCATATCATGTTCGGGATGGACGTGATATAAAAAAATCGCAAAAACTAAAAAAATGCCAAAAATAAAAATAAACGCAAACATAAAAACATAATTAAAAAGTCTTCACGGAGCAGAACGGCCCGTTCCACTGTTTTTAACATAAACATAATTAACATAAAAAACAAAAGAAAAGCGCCGCCCCGCGTGCTGCCGCCGTGCCCGTCGCCGTCTCCTCACGTGTCGTTGCTGTCGTCCTCGTCGCCAGTAAGGTCGATGTAGGGCGGCGGCGTCCAGAGGTGGGTCGGTCCCTGGAAGGCAGGAGGCTCCTGGAAGGTGGGAGGCGCCTGCACCATCTCACCCGTGGCGACGTCTCACGCTCCAGTGACCGCGGCGGCGTAGGGCACCAGTTCACGACCACCACGCCGTCGGCCATGTCCGCGACCGTGCACGACCAGCTCCACCGCTGGCCCACCAGGCCCGGGTGGAATGCGGCGACGGGATGCTCCTCCAGCACCTCCTCCCTCACCTCCTCCCTCATCTCCAGCTCCCACACGGCCACGTCGCCGGCCGCAGAGAAGGCAATCATGGCGTCCAGGCCCTCCCATTGGCGCTCATCGTACGTGTTCATGGAGTCTTCCATGACATGTTGAAGGAGTCGGGCCTCCTCCTCCTCTGTCATGCGAGGAGGTGGTGGTGGCGACGGAGAGGGCGAAGGCGACGGCGTCGGCGTGATGCCGCGCACCCGCGTACGCCCGCGCACATGCGAAGGGCTTGGAGCATGCGCGCGGCGCTCTGGACGTGGCCGTCGCGGCCCCGATAAGGTGCCGACAAAGAAGGACGCGCGTCGCGTGTCATGCTCGTCCCTAAACCATGTGTCCCACATGCCGGAGTCGACGGCGTACCTGGGGTCGTAGAACAGGTCGTATGGCAGGAGGCGACGGCGGTGTTTGATCTCCTCACGGCGGGCACGACCGCTCGTCAGGACCGGCGGGATCGGCACCCGATCCACGGATAGATGGCAGTTATTGGGAAGGTGAACGTTGCTCCAGGGGAGCGGCGTCCTCGTCTCCCAATAACGATGGCAAACATCCGCGTGGATGTAGTGCCGGGCGCGCTCGCTAGTGGCCGTAGGGGCGATGGTGAATGCGGGATGCGCGGGGGCCCTTCGTGGGGGTGATGCGGGATCAGCTTTGACGCGGCGGCGGCCCGAGGATGAGCCATCCTCGTGGTTGTGCGCCCCCTTGCAGCCGGTGCTCCACCACACAATGGTTGTCGGTGGTCGACGAGCTCGAGAAGGGGAAGGGAGAGCTAGGGTTTGGGTGTCAGGTTTCGAGAAGGCAGCAGCGACCAGAGCGGGAGCGTGGACTGTGACCGGTCCAGGGCTTCCCATTTAAGAAGGATGCCTACCCGCGCGCTTGGGCGGATGACAGGTGGGGCCGACCGCGCGTGCGCATTTATGTTGGGCGGTGGGAGGTAGGTGGCCGCCTGCCACGCGGCCCCGATGCGGACGAGCGGCGCGTCCATTTGCTGTCCGCCTGGACCCAAACCAGCCGCATGTTTGCGCTCAGAATGGGTCGGGCCGGACACAAAACAGACAAGATGGGTCCAGGCTGTCGCGCGCTGGGCCGTGGGGTCTGTCCGTTTTGCCCCAGATGGGCGGGGCCGGACGAGATGGTGTCGCGCACTGGAGTTGGCCTTAGTTTGGATCGAAACAGACAGTAAAGTCGGTCAAACACGGCGACCCAAACAGAGGCGCGTCCGCTTTTTGTTCGCTGTGCGACCCATTCCCGACCCAAATTTGGGCCTCGTTTGCGTCAGCGTGGACACAAAATGGACGCGCGCGATGCCCGCCTACTCCCCCCTAGCCCGCTAGTCAGTGGCACATAGCCATTCCATCTTCCTCCCATCGGCAACCAGCACACCCGGCGGCCGCCCAGCCGTGTCGTCCGCGTCCACCCCCCTCCCAAGCACGCCTCCCGTCACCACCGCTTCACCCTACCTCCGTCGCAGCACCCCCGATGTTGTGGCCACCAACACCCCCACCCCAAGCATGGGGACCTCGCTCGTCGAACGCCCGTACGCTCGCCGGACGCCGACATGCCTGCTACCTAGTCCAGGGAAGGTGCGAGGCTCTTCACCGTTCAACATCTCCATGATGCCCACAAGATCACTACTGCAAGATGATGCTAACGCGACAGTACGATCAGAGACCCTTTGACGAAACTGTGTGCGATGCATTAATCGCAAACAGTGGTGTAAAAAATGTCAAAAAATGTGCAAAACGTTTGCGATGGCGGAGCCATCATACACGGTTCAGGTTTTAGTTGCGTGTGCGATGCAGGGCACACGGTTAATCCATCCGAACTATTTGCGATGATGAGAACAACAGAAACGGGCAGCCATATCAATGTGTGTGCGATATACCGCATACAGTTTACTCCGATGAACGGTTTGCTATTAGGGAGTGCAATAGAAACGGTTAGCCAGATTAAGGTGTGTGTGATATACGACATACGGTTCAGTCGGACGAACTGTTTTCGATTAGGGAACACAACGAAGACGATTCAACTTAACAAGATATGTGTGATATGTGGAAAACAGCCGACTCGGATAAACGGTTTGCGATGAGAAATTACAATACAGACGGTTAATACAGTTAGTTCGTGTGCAATTCTGTGTGTACAAAAAACTTTGAAAAATGCAAACTAGTTGCTTGCAGTGGCTAGGAGTATCGCACACGATGCGTCTGCGAGTACTCGTGTGCGATGATTAGTAAGTTACGCATATGTTTTCTTATGTTAACATGTGTGTGAATTTGCAGTATGGACAGTTAATATGCAAATGCCTTCTGGACATCGGGCACATGCTTAAACTCAATGAACTGTGTACAATACTAATACTTTTCATAAAAAATTAAGAACTTGAGTAACAACATTTGAGTAACATATATATAGTGGTTACACTATTTGACAAAATGAGGATCTTCGTAACACGGTTTTGACAACCATATGGTCCATATCTACATACTTAACATAGTAACAACTATCACATTTTAAGAGGCTAAGGACCAACAACCATATGGTCCATATCTACATACTTAACATAGTAACAGCTAGCACATTTTAAGAGGCTGAGGGTCAACAACCACAACTATCCGCTGGAAGCAGCTTGATCACGGCGACTCGGCATCTCGACAATGAAAAGAAAGAGCCCTCCTGTGCCTTGGTAGAGCATGAGTGGAACAGTGTCTCCAATTTTCCAATATGGATGCATTGCCACGTCAAGTGAGAACTTGTTAATTTGAATGGTTCCATTTCTGCGAGAAATGCAGCACTTGCAATCACTTTGGCGTTATTAGCAGGCACAAGTGTAATTCGACCACGCCGGGAAATCGATCCAGGAAGTGCTACAACGGGCAATTTATGTTGAAATGTAGAATAAAAATCAATTGTGACATATCGTTGAAGATATATATAGTTTATGAGCATCAACATTAAAATAAGACTTTTTACCAGCGTTTTGTGCACACAATTGGTCTTGTTCAATGTGTGCACCATAGATATAATTAATATCATCCAAAATCCAGTGTTCATACATTGTGCTATCTCTGTCAGATTATCAACAAAGTTTATGACATGCTTCAAGTCCTTCCAGTGAAATTTGGTACGCTTAGTAATATACAGATCACTCACTATGCATCCAACATATCCTGCTTAAAAGATGGAAAGGTATTATTTACTCAGAACATGACAGAAGAATATATATATATAGTGCACATAAATTGGTAAATAGAATTTGTTACTGCCTAGGAACGGTGTCAGAAAATGAAATCACAATTGGTTGCTTAAATAGTGATCAATTAGTCAGAACAAATACCCCGATTTTGCTAAGTAATATGACAACATGGAGAAAGTTGAAAGGACACTAACCTCGAACAGACTTTGATTGGCTGATGACGTTGGCGAAGTAAACATCCATATTAATTAGACCAGGCTGTGGTGCACGCACTAGAATTTTATTGCCAACTTTCAGTTCATAACACTTAGACATTTTTCTCCAAAGGTCCACATTAAAATAGGAGTGACCATCTTTATCAAGTTTTATTCTAACCGTCATTGTAAATTGTGGCACCCTGGCTCTGGGAGACCAGAACGCTCTGTATTCCAGCCTAGAGATCGAGGAGAAGTCTCTGGAATACGACACTGCTTGACATAGAACAAATCAGCTCTTATTACAAAGGATAATGAATACAAGGGTCTAATGTTACAAAGGATCACACCAGCACGGCGACACTGTTGGAGATATGCCCTAGAGGCAATCATGTATGATGATATTTCCTATGTGTTTATGAATAAAGATAGTCCTTGGACATTATCAATGATGTGTATCAGCAAGTACGTGACTTGTTTGTGGGACTATGCATTGTATGATGACTGTCCTAAAAGGTCCCTAGTCAAAAGGGTTGTGTGGACGCGCAGCCGACTAGACTAGCATATGACACGGTCGATGGCTTGGTCTCACTAGCCATGGAGCATTGGATGCTAACCGGATAATATGGACTTGGAAGGATCTGGTCGGATTCAACGTAGTCGGATCCGAGTCAAGATAAGGTCCGAGTCGGACAGACCCAACTATGAGACGCAGCGATATGTCATCTGTGAGTCTCTAGTACAACATATGTTCTATGTCCTAAGACCTGAGCTGACGCATGTACTCAGGATGGTGACAGGCTTGGTTTGGGCCGACCAAACGCTACTCCGTAACTGGGTAGTTATAAAGGTAGGTTTTGGGTTTGTCAAGAACCATGTTGCGAGACGTGGTCGAGCAAGATGGGATTTGCCCCTCCGATCAAGAGAGATATACTCTGGGCCCCTCGTGTGATCCGACCAGGATAAGCATGGCCATGCGACAGGGATTATGGGATAATCCGGTTTGTGGTCGGCATCACTGGAACGAGAAAGAGGTCGGGCTAGCACAAGGATGACAGACTCGCCTTGAGCTCGATAACATATATCGTGTGGTAAAAGGAATGGATGTGTGATGTACAGGTTCGCTAACCAGCTTCATAGTCTGCTTGGTGTTCGGCATGCCTTGCTAGAGGCCGCTACCAACCGTGCAGTTCGGAGGTGATCCGAACTGCGACCAAGCCGACTTGAACCTAAGGGGTCGCGCGCTTAAGGGAAGGAACCTACGAGGTCCGATCCGGGGACACTGGTCGGATGTGATTCGAGTTGTATCCGGATTGTGGCCGAGTAGACTTATGGGCTTTAGGGTCCGTGTGAGGCCCAAGTGTTGAGCCTGCGACGGATGCCTATATAAAGTGGAGGTGCCGCACACTCATGAGGCTGATCGCTTCGGCGCTGTCACTAGGGTTTGCATGTGTTGTGAATAGACACCTTCGCTCGCCGCCGGTTGTGTGATCGGACCTAGCAGTCCGCCGCACGACGTTCCTCCTGCACGCGCGGATACCGTTATAGGCGGTCCACTTGCGCCACTCCGGCGAACCTGTACGTGGGAACCGACGACCAACTACTCGAGGGAGATCGGACGAGGAGGAGACGATCCACGCAGACGCGCTGCCCCAACTCTTCTTCCGCTGCACGGCACTGCGCGTCTAGTGGTAACGAACTGTGATCCATATCCCGTAGCATGTTCTTGGTTATTCTGCGTGTAGGAAAATTTTAGTTTGTAGTTGACACACCCTACCGTATAACCCAACAGACACTACGCCTGCGATATTACACTTGCTCTATGCTAGCAGCAAAACAACTCGTAGCAATGGAATACTTCTAGCAGTGGAACAACGACGAAGGTGGTGAACTCCACTCTGCAGGGACTCTGGTTGGGACACGATCTAGCTTGCACGCATGGTAACCTTGACAAGCAAACAATCAAGCACGGCACCACCTGCAATCTGGCATGACACGCCAGGTCAGTAGATTGAATGTACTCGCAAGCTTACAACAACCAAAAGCATCAAGGCAAGACAACCACATAGTATTAAATAGGTTAGTTAATTTAACAACTACTATGATATGAAAGCAACTACTAAGCATGATATGAAACTACTATAGTGTTGATAAACCAACATCTCAATCTCAATGCCCATCTCACTCTTGGCTATCCGGCCAAGCAATATACCATCTCGATCACCTCGTGATGAAAACATTGTTGGGGAACATAGTATTTCAAAAACATTCCTACGATCACGCAAGATCTATCCAGGAGAGCATAGCAACGAGCGGGGAGAGTGTGTCCACATACCCTCGTAGACCGAAAGCGGAGGCGTTAAGTAACGCGGTTGATGTAGTCGAACGTCTTCACGATCCAACCGATCAAGTACTGAACGCACGGTACCTCCGCGATCTGCACACGTTCAGCTCGGTGACGTCCCTCGAACTTCTAGATCTAGTTGAGGTTGAGGGAGAGTTTCGTCAGCACAACAGCATGTTGACGGTGATGATGAAGTTACCGACGCAGGGCTTCGCCTAAGCACTACGACAATATGACCGAGGTGGAAATCTGTGGAGGGGGCACCGCACACGACTAAGATCAACTTGTGTGTCTGTGGGGTGCCCCCTCCCTCGTATATAAAGGAGTGGAGGAGGGGAGGGTCGGCCCTCTCTATGGCGCGCCCCAAGGGGGATTCCTACTCCTAGTAGGAGTAGGTTTTCCCCTTCCCTAGTTGGAGTAGGAGAAGAAGGAAGAGGGAGAAGGAGAGAAGGAAAGCCCCACCCCCCCCAATTCGGATTGGGCTTGGGGGGCGCGCCTCCCACTTTGCCGCCTCCTCCTCTCTCCCACCATGGCCCATTAAGGCATATTAACTCCGGGGGGGGGGGAGGGGGGTTCCGGTAACCCCCCGGTACTCCGGAAAATGCCCGAACTCATCCAAAACCTTTTCGGTGTCGAAACACAACCTTCCAATATATCAATCTTTACTTCTCGACCATTTCGAGACTCATCGTCATGTCTGTGATCACATCCGGGACTCCGAACTACCTTCGGTACATCAAAACACATAAACTCATAATACCGATCGTCATCGGACGTTAAGCGTGCGGACCCTACGGGTTCGAGAACTATGTAGACATGACCGAGACTCACTTCTGGTCAATAACAAATAGCGAAACCTGGATGCTCATATTGGTTCCTACATTTTCTACGAAGATCTTTATCGGTCAAACCGCATAACAACATACGTTGTTCCCTTTGTCATCGGTATGTTCCTTGCCCGAGATTCGATCGTCGATATCATCATACCTAGTTCAATCTCCTTACCGGCAAGTCTCGTTACTCGTTTTGTAATGCATCATCTCGCAACTAACTCATTAGTCACATTGCTTGCAAGGCTTATAGTGATGTGCATTACCGAGAGGGCCTAGAGATACCTCTCCGACAATCGGAGTGACAAATCCTAATCTCGATCTATGCCAACTCAACAAACACCATCGGAGACACCTGTAGAGCATCTTTATAATCACCCAGTTACGTTGTGACGTTTGATAGCACACTAAGTGTTCCTCCCGTATTCGGGAGTTGCATAATCTCATAGTCATAGGAACATGTATAAGTTATGAAGAAAGCAGTAGCAATAAACTAAACGATCATAGTGCTAAGCTAACGGATGGGTCAAGTCAATCACATCATTCTCTAATGATGTGACCCCGTTCATCAAATGACAACTCTTGTCCATGGCTAGGAAACTTAACCATCTTTAATTAACAAGCTAGTCAAGTGGAGGCATACTAGTGACACTCTGTTTGTCTATGTATTCACACATGTACTAAGTTTCCGGTTAATACAATTCTAGCATGAATAATAAAAATTTATCATGTTATAAGGAAATATAAATAACAACTTTATTACTGCCTCTAGGGCATATTTCCTTCAGTCTCCCACTTGCACTAGAGTCAACAATCTACATTACATTGTAATGATTCTAACACCCATGGAGTCTTGGTGTTGATCACGTTTTGCTCATGAGAGAGGCTTAGTCAATGGGTCTGCAACATTCAGATCCGTATGTATCTTGCAAATCTCTATGTCTCCCTCCTTGACTTTATCGCGGATGGAATTGAAGCGTCTCTTAATGTACTTGGTTCTCTTGTGAAATTTGGACTCCTTTGCCAAGGCAATTGCACCAGTATTGTCACAAAAGATTTTCATTAGACCAGATGCACTAGGTATGACACCTAGATCGAATATGAACTCCTTCATCCAGACTCCTTCATTTCCTGCTTCCGAAGCAGCTATGTACTCCGCTTCACATGTAGATCCCGCCACGATGCTTTGTTTGGAACTGCACCAACTGACAGCTCCACCATTCAATAAAAATACATATCCGGTTTGTGACTTAGAGTCATCTGGATCAGTGTCAAAGCTTGCATCGACGTAACCGTTTACGACGAGCTCTTTGTTACCTCCATAAATGAGAAACATATCCTTAGTCCTTTTCATGTATTTCAGGATGTTCTTGACCACTGTCCAGTGATCCACTCCTAGATTACTTTGGTACATCCCTGCTAAACTAATAGCAAGGCACACATCAGGTCTAGTACACAACATTGCATACATGATAGAACCTATGGCTGAAGCATAGGGAATGACTTTCATTTTCTCTCTATCTTCTGTAGTGGTCGGGCATTGAGTCTGACTCAACTTCACACCATGTAACACAGGCAAGAACCCTTTCTTTGCTTGATCCATTTTGAACTTCTTCAAAACTTTATCAAGGTATGTGGTTTGTGAAAGTCCAATTAAGCGTCTTGATCTATCTCTATAGATCTTGATGCCCACTATATAAGCAGCTTCACTGAGGTCTTTCATTGAGAAATTCTTATTCAAGTATCCTTTTATGCTATTCAGAAAATCGGTATCATTTCCGATCAACAATATGTCATCCACATATAATATCAGAAATGCTACAGAGCTCCCACTCACTTTCTTGTAAATACAGGCTTCTCCAAAAGTCTGTATAAAACCATATGCTTTGATCACACTATCAAAGCGTATATTCCAACTCCGAGATGCTTGCATCAGTCCATAAATGGATCGCTGGGGCTTCCACACTTTGTTAGCACCTTTTGGATCGACAAAACCTTCTAGTTGCATCATATACAACTCTTCTTTAAGATATCCATTAAGGAATGCAGTTTTTACATCCATTTGCAAAATTTCATAATCATAAAATGCGGCAATTGCTAACATGATTCGAACGGACTTAAGCATCGCTATAGGTGAGAAGGTCTCATCGTAGTCAACTCCTTGAACTTGTCGAAAACCTTTCACAACAAGTTGAGCTTTGTAGACAGTACTATTACCATCAGCGTCAGTCTTCTTCTTGAAGATCCATTTATTCTCTATGGCTTGCCGATCATTGGGCAAGTTAACCAAAGTCCATACTTTGTTCTCATACATGGATCCCATCTCAGATTTCATGGCCTCAAGCCATTTTTCGGAATCTGGGCTCATCATGCTTCCTCATAGTTCGTAGGTTCGTCATGATCAAGTAACATGACCTCAAGAACAGGATTACCGTACCACTCTGGTGCGGATCTTACTCTGGTTGACCTACGCAGTTCGGTAGTAACTTGATCAGAAGTTTCATGATCATCATCATTAGCTTCCTCACTTACTAGTGTAGGAATCACTGGAACTGATTTCTGTGATGAACTACTTTCCAATAAGGGAGCAGGTACTGTTACCTCATCAAGTTCTACTTTCCTCCCACTCACTTCTTTCGAGAGAAACTCCTTCTCTAGAAAGGATCCATTCTTAGCAACGAATATCTTGCCTTCGAATCTGTGATAGAAGGTGTACCCAACAGTCTCCTTTGGGTCTCCTATGAAGACATATTTCTCCGATTTGGGTTCGAGCTTATCAGGTTGAAGCTTTTTCACATAAGCATCTGATGCGTCTCCAACGTACCTATAATTTTTTATTGTTCCATGCTATATTATATTCTGTTTTAGATGTTTAATGGGCTTTATTATACACTTTATATTATTTTCGGGACTAACCTATTAACCGGAGGCCCAGCCCAAATTGTTGTTTTTTTGCCTATTTCAGAGTTTCGCAGAAAAAGAATATTAAACGGAGTCCAAACGGAATGAAACCTTCGGGAACGTGATTTTTGGAACAAATGTGATCCAGAGGACTTGGAGTCCACGTCAAGAAAGAAACGAGGAGAGCACGAGGCAGGGAGGCTATATTATCAGTTTGGTTTGGCCTACTAGATTGATCTTTCTTGCAATGGGAGAAGTGCTTAGCTTTGGGCTCAATCTTGCGGTGTCCTTTCCCAGTGACAGCAGGGGCAGCAAGGCATGTATTGTATTGTTGCCATCGAGGATAACAAGATGGGGTTTATATCATATTGCATGAGTTTATCCCGCTACATTATGTCATCTTACTTAAAGCATTACTCTGTTCTTATGAACTTAATACTCTAGATGCATGCTGGATAGCGGTCGATGTGTGGAGTAATAGTAGTAGATGCAGGCAGGAGTCGGTCTACTTGTCACAGACGTGATGCCTATATACATGATTATACCTAGATATTCTCATAACTATGCTCAATTCTGTCAATTACTCAACAGTAATTTATTCACCCACCGTAATACTTACGCTCTTGAGAGAAGCCACTAGTGAAACCTATGGCCCTCGGGTTTATTTTCCATCATACTAATCTTCCAACACTTAGCTATTTCTATTGCCGTTTATTTTACTTTGCATCTTTATTTACTCTTTATCATAAAAATACCAAAAATATTATCTTATCATATCTATCAGATCTCACTCTCGTAAGTGACCGTGAAGGGATTGACAACCCCTTTATCGCGTTGGTTGTGAGGTTCTTATTTGTTTGTGTAGGTGCGTGGGACTCGAGCGTGGTCTCCTATTGGATTGATACCTTGGTTCTCAAAAACTGAGGGAAATACTTACGCTACTTTACTACATCACCCTTTCCTCTTCAAGGGAAAACTAACGCAATGCTCAAGAGGTAGCAGCATCGCAGCCCCAAACTTTAAGAAACGACAACTTGGATTTCTTGCGAAACCACAGTTCATATGGTGTCGTCTTAGCGGATTTAGATGGTGCCCTATTTAACGTGAATGCAACCGTCTCTAAAGCATAACCGCAAAATCATAGCGGTAAATAAGTAAGAACATCATAGATTGCACCATATCTAATAAAGTACGGTTACGACATTCGGACACACCATTACGCTGTGGTGTTCCAGGTGGCGTGAGTTGCGAAACTATTCCGCATTGTTTCAAATGAAGACCAAACTCGTAACTCAAATATTCTCCTCCACGATCAGATTGTAGAAACTTTATTTTCTTGTTACGATGATTTTCCAGTTCACTCTGAAATTCTTTGAACTTTTCAAATGTTTTAGACTTATGTTTCATCAAGTAGATATATCCACATCTGCTCAAATCATCTATGAAGGTCAGAAAATAACAATACCCGCCGCGAGCATCAACACTCATCGGACCGCATACATTAGTATTTATTATTTCCAACAAGTCTGTTGCTCGCTCCATTGTTCCGGAGAACGAAGTCTTAGTCATCTTGCCCATGAGGCATGGTTCGCAAGCATAAAGTGATTCCAAAAGCCCATCCGCATGGAGTTTCTTCATGCGCTTTACACCAATATGGCCTAAACGGCAGTGCCACAAATAAGTTGCACTATCATTATTAAACTTATATCTTTTGGTTTCAATATTATGAATATGTGTATCACTACTATCAAGATTTAGTAAAAATAGACCACTCATCAAGGGTGCATGACCATAAAAGATATTACTCATATAAATAGAACAACCATTATTCTCTGATTTAAATGAATAACCGTCTCGCATCAAAAAAGATCCAGATATAATGTTCATGCTTAACACTGGCACCAAATAACAATTATTCAGGCCTAAAACTAATCCCGAAGGTAGATGTAGAGGTAGCGTGCTGACGGCGATCACATCGACTTTGGAACCATTTCCCACGCACATCGTCACCTCGTCGTTAGCCAATCTTCGCTTAATCCATAGCCCCTGTTTCGAGTTGCAAATATTAGCAACAGAACCAGTATCAAATACCCAGGCGCTACTGCGAGTATTAGTAAGGTACACATCAATAACATGTATATCAAATATACCTTTCACTTTGCCATCCTTCTTCTCCGCCAAATACTTGGGGCAGTTTCGTTTCCAGTGACCAGTCCCTTTGTAGTAGAAGCACTCAGTCTCAGGCTTAGGTCCAGACTTGGGCTTCTTCACTTGAGCAGCAACTTGTTTGCCGTTCTTGTTGAAGTTCCCCTTCTTCCCTTTGCCCTTCTTCTTGAAACTAGTGGTCTTATTGACCTTTAACACTTGATGCTCCTTCTTGATTTCTATCTCCGTAGCCTTTAGCATTGCGAAGAGCTCGGGAATCGTATTATCCATCCCTTGCATATTATAGTTCATCACGAAGCTCTTGTAGCTTGGTGGCAGTGATTGAAGAACTCTGTCAATGACACTATCAACTGGAAGATTAACTCCCAGCTGAGTCAAGTGATTGTGGTACCCAGACATTCTGAGTATATGCTTCATATCTCTCAATCCGGGCATTTTCTTAAAATATTAACTTCAACTCCTGGAACATCTCATATGCTCCGTGACGTTCAAAACATCGTTGAAGTCCCGGTTCTAAGCCGTAAAGCATGGCACAGTGAACTATCAAGTAGTCATCAGATTTGCTCTGCCATACATTCATAACATCTGGCGTTGTTCCTGCAGCGGGTTTGGCACCTAGCGGTGCTTCTAGGATGTAATTCTTGTGTGCAGCAATGAGAATAATCCTCAAGTTACAGACCCAGTCCGTGTAATTGCTACCATCACCTTTCAACTTAGCTTTCTCTAGGAACACATTAAAATTCAACGGAACAACAGCACGGGCCATTTATCTACAACAACATAGACATGCAAAATACTATCAGGTACTAAGTTCATGATAAATTAAAGTTCAATTAATCATATTATTTAAGAACTCCCACTTAGATAGACATCCCTCTAATCATCTAAGTGATCACGTGATCCATATCAACTAAACCATGTCCGATCATCACGTGAGATGGAGTAGTTTCCAATGGTGAACATCACTATGTTGATCATATCTACTATATGATTCACGCTCGACCTTTCGGTCTCAGTGTTCCGAGGCCATATCTGCATATGCTAGGCTCGTCAAGTTTAACCCGAGTATTCTACTTGTGCAAAACTGGCTTGCACCTGTTGTATGTGAATGCAGAGCTTAACACACCCGATCATCATGTGGTGTCTCGGCACGACGAACTGTAGCAACGGTGCATACTCAGGGAGAACACTTGTACCTTGAAATTTAGTGAGAGATCATCTTATAATGCTACCGCTGTACTAAGCAAAATAAGATGCATAAAGGATAAGGGATTTTTATTTCTGTGCCCCTGGTTCCTTAGCTCTACTCATTCATCCCCACTCTGTTAACTTTTGCTCACTTTTCCCCACTCCCTTGCCCGAAACCCTCATAACTGATTATAACGGACGTTGCCGTCGGGTCAACGCCTTTGACCGTTAGCTGACGAGTGGGGCCGCGTATACGTGGGCGCATGCAAGACCGCGATTGTGGGGTAGCACATGTCCATGGACATGCCCGAAATGTCCCATCATATAAAGAGGGCAACCACCTCCATCGCCCCTACCATTTTCCCCCAAATCCACTCGCTGCCGCATCGTCTTCCTCTGCACGCCATAGTCGTCTCGCTCTCCTCCACTGCCTCCACCGCACCGTCTCGCTCTCCCCCACCGCATCCTCTTCCTCACCTTCATCGCCTCCATCTGTCAGATTGCAGACACTTGTGGCGACACCAGCGCAGCGGCCAGAGATGTGGTGGAGCTACAGGGTCAGGGTGTCACAGCCCTAGAATTTGATTGCAACTAGTTTCATAAGCATCCATGCATCATGTCTATATTTGTTTGAAATTTGAAATGGGGATGACAAGCCCTAGCACTAAATGAAATGCAATTAGGATCAAAATAAAAAATCTTTTCAATGATCCTGAAATGCCCTTCTAAAATGTTCATCATCTTTGCCTTGGTCCATAACCTCTGCCAAAAATGGTGCTCACTTTTCTAGGACACTTTGGATCTTTGAGTTAAATCTTAAAGTATTTGCATTTGGGCATTTAAATGCTATAAATATTTTTAAATGTCCAAATAATATTGGAAATATTTTTGGGCTGTTGGAATTAATTTCAGAGGTGCCCATAAATATTTTCAGCATTTTATTAAATGGTTTAGTATTTTACTAAATCAAAACAAAACAGAATAAATAGAAAACAGAAATAGGAAAGAGAGAGAGATGAAACCTTACCTGTGCAGCCCACCTGGAGCCCAAGTGGCCGGCCCAGCCCACCTGGCGACTTGCCAGTCATCTTCAACCTTTGCCAGTAGGCAGAGGGAGAGACTTCGCACGCGGCCGAGCGCGCCACCTCCTGCTTCGCGCTGGCTAGCCTCCCCCGAGTCCACCTGCACGCCCAGGAGATGAGGGTGGCCCCCTCTCACTTTCCCCTCCTTCCTCTACTTCGCCCCTTCCTCTGGCCTCTCCTTCTCGCGCCGCCGAGCACACCCGAGACCACCGACGCCGTTCGCCGCGCTCATCGCCACCCCCTCACCTCTCCGACGCGGCCCCGAGCTCCGACGTGCCTCCCTCGTCCTCCACTTCGTCTCACGCGACCGGAAGAGCCTCTACGCGTCGCCATCGTCGTCATCATCACCGACGGCCACCGGAGATCGCCACCGTCGATTCGACACCTCCGAGCGTCCCCGAGCCCGCTAACCATCCCTACGGCACTGATGTGAGCTCCACCACCGTTTTCCCCTTACCCCGTGGTCTGTCTCTCGCCGTAGCCATCGCCCCCTTGCAGACCGTAGCACGCCGCTGCCTGAGCTCGCCGTCAACGCAGCTCCGGTGACCATTTGGTCACCCCGGCGACTCCAACGCGTTCGTGGCGTCCCGTAGAGCGTTCCTAGCGCAAGCAACCGCCCGTTTGCAGGCTGCAGCAGCTAACCCGTGGCCAACCGAACTCCGGCGGCTGCAACCGAGCTCGCCGCCGTTGACCCCGGCCACCCCAGGCCCAACCACGGCCACCAACGGACGCGACGTTGCGCCAGCTACCCGTAGAGCCCAACCCCGCCTCCTCTCGTCGCCGGAATCGCCGGAACGAGCGACGATGCCGCGTCTGTGTGTCACCGGCGGTTAGCCGCCGACGTGGCCACTTAGTTAAAGGCTAATCACCCGCTAATTAACCTCCCAAGACACTGACAGCGGGCCCCGTCCCTTAATTAACCACATGACTTAGATTTAACTTAATCTCAGTGGCCCCACGTGTCATCTTTGACCGTGCTGACATGGCCGTTGACTGGGTCCACACGTCAGCGACCCTAACCAGCACTCTGACACTGACCAGTGGGACCCACTGGTCAGGTTTGACCTGGACCACCGAGTTGACCTGATGACGTCATAGTGACCTCACGCTGACACAGTAATATGTTTTCTAGATTTTAAATAAATCAGAAATGATTTATTTAATTCAGAAAATATCCAAAATTTCTAAAAATCATAGAAATTCAACCGTAGCTCCAAATGAAACAAGTTATATATGAAAAATTATCAGAAAAATCCAAGGAATCTGTTTATGGCATTATCATGCATGTTTAATCAACTTACAGCCACTGTATATGACAATTTGAATTAATGGCATTTGAAATGTCTTATGTGGGGTTTGAATTTGAACCTTGGGTTCAAACCAACTTCATTTAAATTGTTGCTAGCTACATTAGCTCAAATCACAGCATATTTCCATGTCATGATCATACATCATATTGTTGCATTGCATTTATTGTGTTCTTTCTCTGTTGCCGGTGTTGTTCCCCCTCGGTAGACGCTGTTTCGACGATGAGATCGATGACACCAATGAAGAACTATAATATCTTTAGAAGTGCCAGGCAAGCAAAACCCCCTTGTTCATTCCGATACAATCCCATTCTCTCGCTCCTGCTCTCTTTTACCGCATTAGGACAACAACGCTTCAACTGTTACATGCTGTGGTAGTTGAACCCCTTTCCTCTGCATGACCTGTCATTGCCACAGTAAATAGATGAAACCCACTAGCATGAGTAGGAGTTGTTTGAGACCTGATGTGCCTACTCATTCATGCTTGTTTGTCATGCCGGCTATTGCTTAGAGTTGTGTCAGGTCTGATTCATCGGGAATGAATCGGAATGGTGATGAACATGTCCTACTGTGTGTGAGCTAAGTGTGTGAATACGATTTGGTAAAGGTAGCGGTGAGAGGCCATGTAGGAGTACATGGTGGGTTGTCTCATTGAAGCCGTCCTCAGGAACTGAGTTCTGTGTTTGTGATCCATGAAACAGCTACTACCACACATTGGGATCCTTAATTGACTCTCTCGGCTTCTTAATCACCCTTGTCTTCTGTCCAGGAGTTGCAAGTAGTTTCTGGTGTTTGTAGTATGCTGGGGGCCGCACGCAGTGCTGACCGTTGGGGTGGGCTGTGTTGCGGTAGGCACGTGGCACGGTGTACCGGGCGCCCGTTTGGTGTCTCGGGAACGCTGCACACATCGTTCGGGGCCGTATGTGGAAACCTCGGCCGGACTCCCTGCGATAAACCTGGACTAGAGACTCGAGTGTTTAGGTAGGCTGTGGCCGACACCCTCGCTGGGCTTCCGCTTGAAGGTTGCCGAGTACATGTCGTGTAAACGGCGATAAGTGGCTAGAGCGTGTGTGAAGAAGTACACCCCTGCAGGGTTAACATCATCTATTCGAATAGCCATGTCCGCGGTAATGGACTTCTGGGTTGCCGATAACAGTTCATAGACAAGTGAAAGTGGATACTCTAAAATGTGCAAGATAAGCGTGAGTGCTATGGATGGTGTTCGCGTAGGAAGACGGGAGCGGATCCATAGTGGTGTATTGATATGGTGAATATGTGGACTCGTGTGCGCCACCTCAAAAGAGTTACTTGCAGTCGTAGTTCAGGATAGCCACCGAGTCAAAGCTGGCTTGCTGCAGTCAAACTCCACCACCCCCTTTATTGATACTGATACATATGTAGCTAGTTCTGATGTAAGTCTTGCTGGGTACATTTGTACTCACGTTTGCCTATTTTATGTTTTTGCAGAGAGACGTCAGTCTCGCTAGTAGTTCCGTGTGGACTTCGACGTTTAGCTTGTTACCTCAGCTACGATCTTGTGCCCTCGGCAGGATCTGGTAGATAGTCAGGCTTCTCAGCCTTTTTCATTTGTAGATGTCTGTACTCAGACATGTTAAGCTTCCGCATGTGCTTGTTGCTTGTATGCTCTGAATGTTGGGTCATGAGACCCATGTTTGTAATATCTCGCTCCTCGGAGCCTAATGAATAAATACTTGAGTCGTAGAGTCTTGTTGTGATGCCATGTTGTATTTACTCATATCGGGCATATTGTGTGTATGATTGAAATGCTTGGTCTGAGTGGGATCCGAATGTTTAGTTGCTTATCCTTGGCATCCTATCATATGAGGAAATGTAGTCTAGTACTTTTGAGCGATAGTAGTCCGCTACAGCCCGGTTCACCGGAGTCCTGCTAGCCCAGCACTACTGCTTGGAACACTTGACTGGCCGGCATGTGATTCACGTCGTTCATGTGACTGTCCCTTCGGGGAAATGTCACGCGGTGTTATCCGGAGTCCTGCCTAGCCTGCTACAGCCCGGGTTACCGGAGTCCTGTTAGCACAGTGCTACAACCCGGATTTATACGTTGTTGACCGACATGTTCGATGTGATTCATGTATGCCTGTCCTCATGGGTTAGTGCCGCCTTGGGTTCACCACTAGCCATGTCGGCCCGGGTTCTAATGGATAAATACTTGAGTCGTAGAGTCTTGTTGTGATGCCATGTTGTATTTACTCATATCGGGCATATTGTGTGTATGATTGAAATGCTTGGTATGAGTGGGATCCGACTGTTTAGTTGCTTATCCTTGGCAGCCTATCATATGAGGAAATGTAGTCTAGTACTTCTGAGCGATAGTAGTCCACTACAGCCCGGTTCACCGGAGTCCTGCTAGCCCAGCACTACTGCTTGGAACACTTGACTGGCCGGCATGTGATTCACGTCGTTCCTGTGTCTGTCCCTTCGGGGAAATGTCACGCGGTGTTATTCGGAGTCCTGCCTAGCCTGCTACAGCCCGGGTTACCGGAGTCCTGTTAGCCCAGTGCTACAACCCGGATTTATACGTTGTTGACCGACATGTTCGATGTGATTCATGTATGCCTGTCCTCATGGGTTAGTGCCGCCTTGGGTTCACGACTAGCCATGTCGGCCCGGGTTCTTAGTCATATGGATGCTAGCGACACTATCACATACGTGAGCCAAAAGGCGCAAACGGTCCCGGGCCAGGTAAGGTGGCACCCGTGGGAATACCGTGCGTGAGGCCGCAAAGTGATATGAGGTGTTACATGCTAGATCGGTGTGACTTAGGATTGGGGTCGTGACAGCGTTGGTATCAGAGCCTGACTGCCTGTAGGATTACCAAGCCAAACTGGTCAAAGTTGAGTCTAGAAATGCTTTAGTTATATAAGGGAATTGATTGTGGAAGGGAACGTAAGGCTCTTTTTACTCCTTATAGCTCATGGCCTTCTGATCTGAGTCAACCTCTTCTCTTCTACGGGGATTAAGAACTAGGCCTTCTCATCTATCTATCAGGATGACGAGTTACTATGATAGAGACTTATAGGATTGTTGGTTCCAGGCCTCAATTCAGTTTCTACTACTTTTAGGATGTTGTCAGTTGAACCAGAACCTTGATATGATGTTGTTAAGTGACTATGCAAATCCTTGTGAATGTCTCAAATCTTTTTCTGAGCATTTACAGCCGTTATGCTGTCCGAGTCATCCCAGGTTTCTAAACAGTCTGACGCATTTGCAAATCCCTTCTTCCCGTTCTCGATGTTCTTTTGGGCTAGGATAATCACACTACACGGTCTGTGAGGTACTCCGTTGCCTCGACATATATGTTGGGGCTACTACTATGACTCTAGGTGCCTTATGAAACCATCTAGTAATCTATCCATGTTTTGTGTCCCCAGTGTGATGAATCTGGCCACCATTCTCGAAAGCATCTCGTGATGCCACTTAGTAGTAGGCATTCTACTCCTGGGTTCTTGACCTAAGATTCACTCTACTTACCTCGTGTTGATAGTGTTGCTAGTTCCTTTAAGATATTAGTAACCTTTGCGATAGTCCTCGAGGTCCGTGGTATCTCCTTCTTCCAAATACCATGAACCATTAATGCAGAAGTTCTTTGAACCAAAAGATCACAACCAGGGTGCTCTTGAGGAGTACTCCATTCATATTGTGACTCTGCCAGTTCTATCATTCTGCATGGGTTATCCGGAAGAAATTTGTTGAACTCGTTTGACATACTAATCTATGCATCCACAACTCAGAAAATTATATGTTCCTTGAGTTGTTTATCTTCAGTTGTATTCCGACCATCCTCTATTAGTTGATAGCCAAGAGTATGTGGGCATTGATGCTCATCTATGCCTATTATTTTTATGGTCCGTCGGTCCGTTCTATTCCGGAATGATTAGGAGAAACAAACTCCAGCACCTCATCCATTTCTAGGATTGGGCCAAAGTAGTTGTACCCCGCAGATCAAAATGCCAATCCAGCTTTTGCTCTGTTCCACCTTGAAGTGTTACCATATTTATGTCAAGAATATTATAGGAATTGCACCATCTCTTATGAATTCTTGATGCAGTGATACTTCTCACCATCACCATTCATTCTTTGGTCCTCGTGTTGTTGTAACCGGAATGCCGACAAGTGAATCGTGATGTGTGAAATCTATACTCCTAGCAACTCGTTGCTTTGTAGTAAATGGACAATATTCTCATTCTTAGCGTGTTGGTTATTAAATCATCATCCTAAGATTGACCGTGCTACCTAGTCCTTATTTCTGGTGCACTCTTTGATCCACGAGTTGGGATTGTGTCGATCTCTCACTCTTTCGATCATATCGTTTTGCCCTGAAAAGCAAGATTGTTCTCGTGCTTAGTGGCATATCGGTGGTTCGTGATTTTCTGAAGATCTTCTCGGAAGTATTACCTGGTTGTCACCTGACCGCTATGTTGAGCTCGTGATCACGTTGGTTTCTTATAAACCACCCCTTCTCCAAGAACTTGTGGTGGATACCCCTGAGCTAGTTGGTTAAGCTAAACAACAACTTGGAGAGTTGGAAGATAAAAGCTTGTCTGACTTAGTTCATGTTAGGAGATATCTTTGTGTGTGTGTGTTGAAGAAAGATGATATCTCCATCGATTGGTCCTCGTGATCAGTTGTTGGGTCTATTGTCTTGTCAAAATTTTGACTTGAGTGTGGGCTATCATCAAGTCAAACCAAAGCCAACGATGTTCATAATGTTGTCTTACTCGTGGTTGATCCCTCGAGCATACATCATTACATCTTTTGTTCTGACCAATGCTATCACCGTGTTCACATGATGGTGGAAGTCCAGTGATATGGAAATTCCGATGAGTTGTTGTTGAGCCCATCAGCAGCATCTTGTCTCCTCCATAATTCATGTTGAACATTAAGCTAGTGTTGGAAACTTTGTAAGCATTGCCCTCGTGTTCCGTTCATGAGGTATATGTTTGGATGAAAGAAGATACTTCCTCTAATTCACGTGCACTTGCTGCAAGTTGCCGCCGTGAATTCGAGAAAGTTTGTTCTTGCTTCCTTCGGAATCATCCCAAGTCAGTCACGCATGTGCGAAGTATTCTATGGTTTGATAGACTGATCATCTCCATTCCATATGTATCCCTAGCACACCAAGCCACTGATTGATTTGTTCAAGGAAAGGAAGTTCCTTCTTAAGAGCATGCCTTATGCAAGGACTTCAATATCCTCGATTATGGTTCCCCACCTGAACTCGGTAGTGTTTTATCATAAGACTACTATATGTTCATGCTTGTCTGGGACAACATGTTCACATGTTGTAGCAGAACCAGCTCATGTCTTGGAGCTTGCTATCGTAGTTCATTTCCCGAGAATCTCGCAACGTCTTCTCGTCGATTTGTGTTGCAAACTTTCACTTTTCTTTCTAGATTCGATGAGTCTGGAATGTCCTGAGGCCAACTAGATCTGAATCTCCGGCAGATATGATGGTTGGAATGTTTTCCCAAGAACTATACTAATGGTCTCTCTGTAACCCGGTAGGTGGATGTCGTGGCCAACACACCCAGCTGGAAGACCTATTATTGTAGTATCTTGATTGAGAAAGTTGGCCACCTCCCCATAAGGATTTCATAGGATTTTCTTCCGTAGTTCTCCTTATGGATTCTTGTGCTCCCGAAGTCCAACCTTTACTTGATGGCCATGTTGAGCTTTAAAGCATGACAATGGTAGCTAGAACATCAAGGAGAACATTAGAAGCGGAGTGCTAAATGTCTCTTGGTCGATCATCCAGATTTCGTTCCCTTGGCCTCGCTAAGGTGAAATATGAGAAAGTGTTGTCTTCCTTTGCATCTGCATCGTCCATCACTATTCATCATGGTAGTAAGATGTGTTGCCAGGATCCTCGGCATGGATGCTGGTAAAACCTTGATGAATATGGAAATGCTCAAATTCTTGAGAGCACGCGCAAGCAAAATCATCCATTGCGTTGTCTTCAACAAGGTAGTCCACATCATCCATTCTAGTCGGAATATGCCATTCTTCCGAACCCCTTCAAGTAATCGATTGCAAATTGCCTTGGGCTGGTATGAAGATTTTCAATGATCTATGTATCAAAAGTAATTCTTTTTGCCACTTAAGGGAATAACTCTACGAGTCACCTTCCCCGAGGTGTTCCGTTATGGAATCATGGCAATTTATCCCGTCGCTACTTTGAAACTAGTTCACCATCTTCTTAAGCATGGGATTGTTGCCTACCAAATCGAACCTTTGTCATCTGTTTCTTCCATCCCTCTCGGGGTGTGTTTTCTGTCTCAACTCGAGAGATGTTACTATGTCTCATCCCGTGAGTTGATCGTGAGTTGCTCAATCTTCTAGGAGATCGTTTCTTGTAGAATCTCTTTTCATTGTCATCGAGTTGAATGAAGATCTCGAGAGCAAGGATATCAAGATAAACATGAAGCAAGGAATCAACGTTCCTATCAAGGGCAATTGGATCGTGAAGATTGTGTTGGTCTTGTGTCCCCTCTGTCTTCTTACCTCACGTCTTGAATCTCGGGACGAGATTCTTGTTTAGTAGGGGTGAGTTGTCACAGCCCTAGAATTTGATTGCAACTAGTTTCATAAGCATCCATGCATCATGTCTATATTTGTTTGAAATTTGAAATGGGGATGACAAGCCCTAGCACTAAATGAAATGCAATTAGGATCAAAATAAAAATCTTTTCAATGATCCTGAAATGCCCTTCTAAAATGTTCATCATGTTTGCCTTGGTCCATAACCTCTGCCAAAAATGGTGCTCACTTTTCTAGGACACTTTGGATCTTTGAGTTAAATCTTAAAGTATTTGCATTTGGGCATTTAAATGCTATAAATATTTTTAAATGTCCAAATAATCTTGGAAATATTTTTGGGCTGTTGGAATTAATTTCAGAGGTGCCCATAAATATTTTCAGCATTTTATTAAATGGTTTAGTATTTTACTAAATCAAAACAAAACAGAATAAATAGAAAACAGAAATGGGAAAGAGAGAGAGATGAAACCTTACCTGTGCAGCCCACCTGGAGCCCAAGTGGCCGGCCCAGCCCACCTAGCGACTTGCCAGTCATCTTCAACCTCTGCCAGTAGGCAGAGGGAGAGACTTCGCACGTGGCCGAGCGCGCCACCTCCTGCTTCGCGCTGGCTAGCCTCCCCTGAGTCCACCTGCACGCCCAGGAGATGAGGGTGGCCCCCTCTCACTTTCCCCTCCTTCCTCTGCTTCGCCCCCTTCCTCTTGCCTCTCCTCCTCGCGCCGCCGAGCACACCCGAGACCACCGACATCGTTCGCCGCGCTCATCGCCACCCCCTCACCTCTCCGACGCGGCCCCGAGCTCCGACGTGCCTCCCTCGTCCTCCACTTCGTCTCACGCGACCGGAAGAGCCTCTACGCATCGCCATCATCGTCATCATCACCGACGGCCACCGGAGATCGCCACCGTCGATTCGACACCTCCGAGCGTCCCCGAGCCCGCTAACCATCCCTACGGCACCGATGTGAGCTCCGCCACCCTTTTCCCCTTACCCCGTGGTCTGTCTCTCGCCGTAGCCGTCGCCCCCTTGCAGACCGTAGCACGTCGCCGCCTGAGCTCGTCGTCAACGCAGCTCCGGTGACCATTTGGTCACCCCGGCGACTCCAACGCGTTCGCGGCATCCCGTAGAGCATTCCTAGCGCAAGCAACCATCCGTTTGCAGGCTGCAGCAGCTAACCCGTGGCCAACCGAACTCCGGCGGCCGCAACCGAGCTCACCGCCGTCGACCCCGGCCACCCCAGGCCCAACCACGGCCACCAACGGACGCGACGTTGCGCCAGCTACCCGTAGAGCCCAACCCCGCCTCCTCTCATCGCCGGAATCGCCGGAACGAGCGACGCCGCCGCGTCTGTGTGTCACCGGCGGTTAGCCGCCGACGTGGCCACTTAGTTAAAGGCTAATCACCCGCTAATTAACCTCCTAAGACACTGACAGCGGGCCCCGTCCCTTAATTAACCACATGACTTAGATTTAACTTAATCTCGGTGGCCCCACGTGTCATCTTTGACCGTGCTGACATGGCCGTTAACTGGGTCCACACGTCAGCGACCCTAACCAGCACTCTGACACTGACCAGTGGGACCCACTGGTCAGGTTTGACCTGGACCACCGAGTTCACCTGATGACGTCATAGTGACCTCATGCTGACACAGTAATATGTTTTCTGGATTTTAAATAAATCAGAAATGATTTATTTAATTCAGAAAATATCCAAAACTTCTAAAAATCATAGAAGTTGAACCGTAGCTCCAAATGAAACAAGTTATATATGAAAAATTATCAGAAAATTCCAAGGAATCTGTTTATGGCATTCTCATGCATGTTTAAACAACTTACAGCCACTGTATATGACAATTTGAATTAATGGCATTTGAAATGTCTTATGTGGGGTTTGAATTTGAACCTTGCGTTCAAACCAACTTCATTTAAATTGTTGCTAGCTACATTAGCTCAAATCACAGCATATTTCCATGTCAAGATCATACATCATATTGTTGCATTGCATTGATTGTGTTCTTTCTCTGTTGCGGGTGTTGTTCCCCCTCGGTAGACGCTGTTTCGACGATGAGATCGATGACACCAACGAAGAACTATAATATCTTCAGAAGTGCCAGGCAAGCAAAACCCCCTTGTTCATTCCGATACAATCCCATTCTCTCGCTCCTGCTCTCTTTTACTGCATTAGGACAACAACGCTTCAACTGTTACATGCTGCGGTAGTTGAACCCCTTTCCTCTGCATGACTTGTCATTGCCAGAGTAAATAGATGAAACCCACTAGCATGAGTAGGAGTTGTTTGAGCCCTGATGTGCCTACTCATTCATGCTTGTTTGTCATGCCTGCTATTGTAGAGTTGTGTCAGGTCTGATTCATCGGGAATGAATCGGAATGGTGATGAACATGTCCTACTGTGTGTGAGCTAAGTGTGTGAATACGATTTGGTAAAGGTAGCGGTGAGAGGCCATGTAGGAGTACATGGTGGGTTGTCTCATTGAAGCCGTCCTCAGGAACTGAGTTCTGTGTTTGTGATCCATGAAACAGCTACTACCACACATTGGGATCCTTAATTGACTCTATCGGCTTCTTAATCACCCTTGTCCTCTGTCCAGGAGTTGCAAGTAGTTTCTGGTGTTTGTAGTATGCTGGGGGCCGCACGCAGTGCTGATCGTAGGGGTGGGCTGTGTTGCGGTAGGCACATGGCACGATGTACCGGGCGCCCGTTTGGTGTCTCGGGAACCCTGCACACATCGTTCGGGGCCGTATGTGGAAACCTCGGTCGGACTCCCTGCGGATGGAACCTGAATAGGCGATAAACCTGGACTAGAGACTCGAGTGTTTAGGTAGGCTGTGGCCGACACCCTCGCTGGGCTTCCGCTTGAAGGTTGCCGAGTACATGTCGTGTAAACGGCGATAAGTGGTGAGAGCGTGTGTGAAGAAGTACACCCCTGCAGGGTTAACATCATCTATTTGAATAGCCGTGTCCGCGGTAATGGACTTCTGGGTTGCCGATAACAGTTCATAGACAAGTGAAAGTGGATACTCTAAAATGCGCAAGATAAGCGTGAGTGCTATGGATGGCGTTCTCGTAGGAAGACGGGAGCGGATCCATAGTGGTGTATTGATATGGTGAATATGTGGACTCGTGTGCGCCACCTCAAAAGAGTTACTTGCAGTCGTAGTTGAGGATAGCCACCGAGTCAAAGCTGGCTTGCTGCAGTCAAACTCCACCACCCCCTTTATTGATACTGATACATATGTAGCTAGTTCTGATGTAAGTCTTGCTGGGTACATTTGTACTCACGTTTGCCTATTTTATGTTTTTGCAGAGAGACGTCAGTCTCACTAGTAGTTCCGTGTGGACTTCGACGTTTAGCTTGTTACCTCAGCTACGATCTTGTGCCCTCGGCAGGATCTGGTAGATAGTCAGGCTTCTCAGCCTTTTTCATTTGTAGATGTCTGTACTCAGACATGTTAAGCTTCCGCATGTGCTTGTTGCTTGTATGCTCTGAATGTTGGGTCATGAGACCCATGTTTGTAATATCTCGCTCCTCGGAGCCTAATGAATAAATACTTGAGTCGTAGAGTCTTGTTGTGATGCCATGTTGTATTTACTCATATCGGGCATATTGTGTGTATGATTGAAATGCTTGGTATGAGTGGGATCCGACTGTTTAGTTGCTTATCCTTGGCAGCCTATCATATGAGGAAATGTAGTCTAGTACTTCTGAGCGATAGTAGTCCGCTACAGCCCGGTTCACCGGAGTCCTGCTAGCCCAGCACTACTGCTTGGAACACTTGACTGGCCGGCATGTGATTCACGTCGTTCCTGTGTCTGTCCCTTCGGGGAAATGTCACGCGGTGTTATCCGGAGTCCTGCCTAGCCTGCTACAGCCCGGGTTACCGGAGTCCTGTTAGCCCAGTGCTACAGCCCGGATTTATACGTTGTTGACCGACATGTTCGATGTGATTCATGTATGCCTGTCCTCATGGGTTAGTGCCGCCTTGGGTTCACGACTAGCCATGTCGGCCCGGGTTCTTAGTCATATGGATGCTAGCGACACTATCACATACGTGAGCCAAAAGGCGCAAACGGTCCCGGGCCAGGTAAGGTGGCACCCGTGGGAATACCGTGCGTGAGGCCGCAAAGTGATATGAGGTGTTACATGCTAGATCGGTGTGACTTAGGATCGGGGTCCTGACACAGGGCGCGATGACCGTGGATGTCGGCAGCGTCCATCTTGGTGCGGGGAAACTCGCAACCGCTGCGGATGTGGCGGGCTCCGCCTCATCGCTGTAGAAGGTGACAGCGTCGAGCGACGCAGTCCATCCCGATGCCCCTGTTGCGCCGCCTGTCGTGGAGGAGCAAGTATTCATTTGCACTTGCTTAGCTTGTAGAGTTAGTTCGATTGTGATTCATACAGTAGTTT
Source organism: Aegilops umbellulata (assembly GCA_032464435.1). Classification (NCBI taxonomy): domain Eukaryota; kingdom Viridiplantae; phylum Streptophyta; class Magnoliopsida; order Poales; family Poaceae; genus Aegilops; species Aegilops umbellulata. The sequence goes on along the minus strand of CP136058.1, from coordinate 147,325,354 downwards.
AGATGGTTAGAGTAGTTGGTTTGATGGATGGGCCGGTGTTTTTTGTATGGGTTGGGGGGATGGGGGGTTTTTGGACTAGGGTTTGTTGGATAAATTGGTTGCAAAAATGCTAGCTAGATGTTGTGAACTATGATTTTAGGTGCTGCAATAATTGGGGTTTTCAGATCTGTTTTTAGATTTGGATAAATTTGTTGCAAAAATGCTAGATGTTGTGAATAGATTGGGGTTTTTAATGCTATGATGCTTATTAGATTTGTTTTTAGTGCTCGCAGATTGGGGTTTTTTAATGCTACTCAAGTTATTTGCTTCAAGTCATATTAGCTCTGTTGTTCACAATATGTCCACAATATGTAGTTATATTAACTCTGTTGTTCAATGTGTGTGCATGACAATGGAAAATGCAAATAGGGTCATAGTATATTAGCCCTATGATCAATGTGCATATCTAAATTTAAATATGTAGTTATATTAGCTCTTTTGTTCAATATGTGTGCATGACAATGGAAAATGCAAATAGGATCATAGTATATTAGCCCTATGATCAATGTGTCATCTGTGCATATCTAAATTTTCAATTGGCTTATGTATTTACTAGTGATGGATGTAATTGTATATTCAGGAGGATGATGGTAGGGGGAAGAGGAAGAAGATAGACTATACTTTCGATGACCCGTACGATCCAGCGTATGGTGACGACGAAGAGTATGAGGTAAGCCTACTTGAAATTTAGATTGTTCATTTAGTTCATTTGACATGGTGTATTCCCATGAATCTCAAATGTACTAATGTAATTCATTCGTGTGTGCAGTATGTCTCTAGGGAAGATGTGGATGTGGACCGCGGCAACTTCGCCTCCTTCAAAGAGAAGGAAGAGGAGAAGATCGGGATCAGGGGCATGGATTACTACTACAAGAGCAAGACCAAAACTTGGCGCTGCCCCTACTGCACCACCAAGACAAAGCCAAAGTCCGGCCGCTTCGTTCACCTGCTAGCTCATGCAGAAGATGTGGCCATCCACGACGAGGACTACAAGATCATGGGGCAGCATGTTGCCCTAGCCAAAGTCCTGTCTCCCCCCTTCCCTGATGTTATGATGTGTTTTAAGTACTTTAGGTTGTTTGCTGAACTATGTGGGTGAACTATGTTTGTGAACATGATGTGGGTTACCTTTTGGTGGTTAGATGAATTTTGTATGCATGTGGCTAGCTATGTTGGGTATTTTTGTGTTTTTAAATTTATCTACTATGATTTGTTTCAGTGTTTTGAAAGTTCAGGTGCTGCAATGATCACACATATGCTGCAAATCTTCATATGTGTGAAGGTTTTCTCATGAAAATTTATCTGCTATGATTTGTTTTAGTGTTTTGAAAGTTCAGGTGCTGCAAAGATCACACATATGCTGGAAATCTTCATAGTTCAAAACAGTGAAACAAGATTTCATAGAGTGTTTTATCAAGGGTTCCCTTTTATCAAATATTCCAATAACAGAGCAAAAAACAGCAATTTAATGAAGATGTATTATCAACTATCTATGTTTGTGTAGGAGATCATGTGTGCAAAATTTGAGGTGATTTAGAGGAGGTCAAAGAAATTTGAACTCTATGAAATCTTGTAGGTGATAGCTCATATGTGTGAAGGTTTTCTCATGAAAATGACCATATGACAAGTTTATGATTTTTGGTTGGTAACATGTCACATAAGACAACATTAATATAAAACTATAGACCAAGTTTATTATTTTTGAATTAATCTTCATATTTTTACATTTTCTTTTGAAAACATATGCTTTAATATAAAAACTATTAAAAACATGTTTTGAAATATGAAAATGGAAAACTAACTTTAGATCCTTCTTATTCACTTTAAGATAAAGATTTAGTGATTTTTTAAAAAAAAATCAAAAACAGAAGGTAACACCACCTCCTCTCCTTGAACTCTATGAAATCATGTACATGATAGCTCATATGTGTGAAGGTTTTCTCATGAAAATGACCATAGAGCAAGTTTATGATTTTTGGTTGGTAACATGTCGCATAAGACAACATTGTGAGCAGGTTATATATTTTTTTGATTTTTTTAAATTAATGGTGCTCATTTGACCTCGATCGTGCTAGCTAGGGTTTTTTCATGAAAATGACCATAGACCAAGTTTAGTATTTTTCCTCGTTAGTTTGTCTTATAAAACGACTAACGGCGAAGGTTTCATATTTTTCGATTTTTTTAAATTAGTTATGCTCAGTCAAAGCCTTCGAAACCCCGTTGACCAGCTCAAAACCCCTCTAAACCCCGCGGGGTTTCGCCTAACCCTAGCTCCCAACGTCAGCTGTCCGATCATACCCTCGCGCCAAGCAACAACCCTCAGATCTGGCCTTCTAGAAGGAACTAGGTGGGTTGGCTATGTGTAGGCTCCGCACCGTTGGATCACAAGGATGGCTCTGCATTGTTGGATCGTGGGGCGATCCCGAGAGGCGATCCTATTGGTTGTGCTCGGCTGCTCTCCCACCACTGACTCCGTGAAAAAGAAATGTTGTTATTGGGCCCAAAAGGAAACCAAGCTCTGGTTGGGCCGTCAAATTGCGTCGTTTTTTTTGCATCGTTTGCTCTGTTTTTTGTGAACGTGCTGGCTCTGTATTTTTGCATCGTTTTTTGCATCGTTTGCTCTATTTTTACATCGTTCTTTTTGTTCTATACAAATGTGAAATGACCAAATTTATAAGGGCTAAATTTATTTTTATCATGTAACATGGCCACAAACTATCAAAAAATGGGTCATTTTGCATTTGTATAATGGCCACAAGCCCTCTATCTCTTTTTATCATGCAAAATGACCAAATTTTTAAGGGCCAAATTATTTTTATCATTCAAAATAGCCGCAAGCTCTTCAAAAATTGTCTCTTTTTGTTCATATAATATAGGGTTTGACCACGGATTCCCACGCGTGCAATTATCTTGTTTTTCTTCTTCTTTTCAAACCACCTTTTCCCATGCATGTACACTCCCGATGCTGCGGTGGGTTTGAAAACGGTCTACTAACTTCACATTTGACCCTGTTATTGCCACGGCCAAATAACACGTACCACTACGGCTATTTAAGCCACCCTCTGCCTCTTCCATCCCTCATCCATCTGCCCTTCTTGCTCTTCGACCCCTTCTCCATCTTCTGCACATCCCTCAGCCATGCAGTACACCGGACCAACCTACTGCTTCCCACCCACCGTGCCGGAGAGGCTCTACCCTACCGGCGTGTACGTTGATCGCACACTACGTGTGTGAGCGATATCAAGGCTGAGGACCGCAAGGAACTTCACCGAGTTCTTCCTCGCGTCCGGCTACCACCACCTCCCGAGGGGATCTCCAATGATCTTTTGCGTTGAGGAGGTCATCCAAAACCGGGTGGTGGTTGCTCTCCTTGCCCACTTCACCAACACATTCAATGCCTTCTACCTCCTCGGCCGGGTGTTTTGGTGTGGCTACTAGTGCATCGCTTTCACCACCCACAACAGGTTCACGGAGTACAACAACATCTTCCCCACCGCGACGCGCATGCACACTCTTCCGTTCCCCATCGACAACGCCCCGGAGGAGCAGTGAAAAGAGCGCCCGGAGGAGGAGCGAGGTGGAGAAGGCGGCGGCTAGGGTTCTAAACCCTCTATCTTTTTTTAGTCTATGTTATGTTAAGTTGTAATTGAACTATGTTGGAGTTGCTTTGGGCTTGTTGGCCCTTTTCTTAAATTCTATTATTAAGTTTTCTATCTATTCTATTATTAAGTTCTTCCTAGTTTGAGCTATGTGATCGTGCTATGGGCTTGTTGGCCCTATCTACATATTGGGACTACATATTTGTTGATTATTTTCTTAGAGAGCTCGGCTTGTTAGTAGGGTTCCCTTGTTAGTAACCACCTAGTGCATGCAACCAAGCTTTGTTAGTAGGGATGAGTACAGCGAAGCAAGGGAGTGGCTCTTTTTTTACACAAGCCACTAATATGTAGCCACCTAGCTAGAAAAGAGGAACCGACAGCAGTGACTGTTGCTGCATCCGTGGCGGCTGGCATGCAAAAAGCTGCTCGTTCAGTGCATCATGGCGGACGCATCAGCACATGCAGGCTCGGTCGGTGCATCGTGGGATCATGGCATCGGCGCATGCAGGCTCGATCGACGCATACAGACATGGTTTGCTGGGGTGCATGCATAGAAGGCTTCTGTCCTGGCGGTGCGCGCAGACGTTTAATGCAAGGGACGGTCCAACGAAACCACGGCCCAACGGTCGAACAACGACACCACCCAACGCGGCCACACTTATCAGGTCAAACGGACGACACAGTCCAGCATGGCCCCACTAGTCAGAGTTAACGGTCAAGCCTTTGACCCGACAGCAACATCCGTTGTGCCCAATTACGAGGGTTTCTGGCAAGGGAGTGGGGAAAATTGAGCAAAAGTTAAGAGCGCGGGGATGAATGAGTAGAGCTAAGGAACTAGGGGCACAAATGTAAAAATACCAAAGGATAAACATCACATGCAATCAATATAAGTGATATGATATGGCCATCATCATCTTGTGCCTTTGATCTCCATCTCCAAAGCACCGTCATGATCACCATCGTCACCGGCTTGACACCTTGATCTCCATCTAATCGTCATTGTCGTCTCGCCAACTATTGCTTCTACGACTATCGCTGCCGCTCAGTGATAAAGTAAAGCAATTACATGGCGATTGCATTTCATACAATAAAGCGACAACCATATGGCTCCTGCCAGTTATCTATAACTGTGTTACAAAACATGATCATCTCATACAACAATTTATTTAATCATGTCTTGACCATATCACATCACAACATGCCCTACAAAAACAAGTTAGACGTCCTCTACTTTGTTGTTGCAAGTTTTACGTGGCTGCTACGGGCTTAGCAAGAACTGTTCTTACCTATGCATCAAAAACCACAATGATTTTTCGTCAAGTTTGCTGTTTTATCCTTCAACAAGGACCGGGCATAGTCACACTCAATTCAACTAAAGTTGGAGAAACAGACACCCACTAGCCACCTGTGGGTGAAGCACGTTGGTAGAACCAGTCTCGCGTAAGCGTACGCGTAATGTCGGTCTGAGACGCTTCATCCAACAATACCGCCGAATCAAAGTATGACATGCTGGTAAGCAGTATGACTATTATTGCCCACAACTCTTTATGTTCTACTCGTGCATATAACATCTACGCATAGACCTGGCTCGAATGCCACTGTTGGGGAACGTAGTATTTCAAAAAAGTTCCTACAATCACGCAAGATCTATCTAGGAGAGCATAGCAACGAGCGAGAGTGTGTCCACGTACACTCATAGACCGAAAGCGGAACCGTTAAGTAACGCGGTTTATGTAGTTGAACGTCTTCGCGATCCAACTGATCAAGTACCAAACGCACGGCACCTCTGCGATCTGCACACGTTCAGTTCGGTGACGTCCCTCGAACTTCTAGATCCAGCTGAGGTTGAGGGAGAGTTTCGTCAGCAGGACGGCGTGTTGACGGTGATGATGAAGTTACCGACAGAGGGCTTCGCCTAATCACTACGGCAATATGACCGAGGTGGAAATCTGTGGAGGGCAGCACCGCACACGGCTAAGACCAATTTGTGTGTCTATGGGGTGCCCCCTCCCCCATATATAAAGGAGTGGAGGAGGGGATAGCCGGCCCTCTCTATGGAGCGCCCCAAGGGGGATTCCTACTCCTAGTAGCTGTAGTTTTCCCCCCTTCCCTAGTTGGAGTAGGAGAAGAAGGAAGAGGGAGAAGGAGAGAAGGAAAGGGGGGCTGCCCCCCCAATTAGGATTGGGCTTGGGGGGCTTGGGGGGCGTGCGCCTCCCCCTTTGGCGCCTCCTCCTTTCTCCCACCATGGCCCATTAAGGCCCATTAACTCCCCGGGGGATTCCGGTAACCCCCTGGTACTCCGGAAAATGCCCGAACTCATCTGAAACCTTTCCAGTGTCCAAACATAGCCTTCCAATATATCAATCTTTATGTCTCGACCATTTCGAGACTCCTTGTCATGTCCGTGATCACATTTGGGACTCGCAACTACCTTAGGTAGATCAAAACACATAAACTCATAATACCGATCGTCATCAAATGTTAAGCGTGCGGACCCTACGGGTTCAAGAACTATGTAGACATGACCGAGACTCACTTCCGGTCAATAACCAATGGCGGAACCTGCATGCTCATATTGGTTCCTACATTTTCTATGAAGATCTTTATTGGTCAAATCGCATAACAACATACATTGTTCCCTTTGTCATCGATATGTTACTTGCCCGAGATTCGATCAACGGTATCATCATACCTAGTTCAATCTCGTTACCAGCAAGTCTCTTTACTCGTTCTGTAATGCATCATCCCGCAACTAACTCATTAATCACATTGCTTGCAAGGCTTATAGTGATGTGCATTACCGAGAGGGCCCAGAGATACCTCTTCGATAATCGGAGTGACAAATCCTAATCTCGATCTATGCCAACTCAACAAACACCATCGGACACACCTGTAGAGCATTTTTATAGTCACGGTTGTGACGTTTGATAGCACACTAAGTGTTCCTCCGATATTCAGGAGTTGCATAATCTCATAGTCATAGGAACATGTATAAGTTATGAAGAAAGCAGTAGCAATAAACTAAACGATCATAGTGCTAAGCTAACGGATGGGTCAAGTCATTCACATCATTCTCTAATGATGTGATCCTGTTCATCAAATGACAACTCTTGTCCATGGCTAGGAAACTTAACCATCTCTGATTAACGAGCTAGTCAAGTGGAGGCATACTAGTGACACTCTGTTTGTCTATGTATTCAGACATGTACTAAGTTTCCGGTTAATACAATTCTAGCATGAATAATAAACATTTATCATGATATAAGGAAATATATATAACGACTTTATTATTGCTTCTAGGGCATATTTCCTTCAAACATCCGCATGATCACCTCGTCATCAAAACATCCACATGATCACCTCGTGATCAAAACATCCACATGATCACCTCGTGACCACATCACAAACTGAATAATCATCCTTGAGATCATCACAACATCATCATCGGCATCCTGCCAAACTGTTATTGCTCACAATATCAACATATAAATCACGTATAAGTCATTCTGTCATGTGAGTGTTGATCGAACGGTGTGACCTAGTATGAACTTGTGCCCATGACCGAGGACGCGACTATCGATAGAATAAACACACACTCTGCAGAGGTTAGTACATTGTACCCACACTACGGAACCCATGGCCTCGCACTCCCATTCGCGTGGACCAATGGCGTTCCGACAAAACCGATCTACTACCGTGACACTCTCCCGGCCACTCCAACAAACTACCCTTTGGGCTAAGTCATGGGTGGCCCCGCTTGTCAACTCGTGACATCTGCCACCTACGTGGCTGGCCACAATCGTGGCAAAACATAAACGGTCCCAAACAGGGACAAAAGCGCACAAACAACTTGGGCACACAAGGCTTATGTCCGCCTACCTGATCAGGCTAGTGTGCGCCCATAACCTTCTCTCATTGGAGGCACAGTGAGAGGCATGAGAATAGACCGCGTTAGGGCCTTCCCACAAAGGCAAGCGTGGTTGCACTAGAAAAGCCCGGTTCGGTGGCACCTGACCAACTTAATGACGTAATTTATCCCCAAAGATAGATCTGTGATAACTGATACTCCGATATCATCTATCAACCTGTCAACCCAGTCATAGCAATATCCAACAAATAATCCAAAGCATAGCCTAGTCATATCATAAACTCCGAGGATGACAAAATACTGAGAGCATGTTGAATCCAAGAACAATAATACTACTAATCCCATAGCAAAAGCAAGATAGCTAACCATAACCAACATGATGACATCATATCCAAAGTAATACTCCAAAGCATAATATCAGATATCAACATGAAAATAATCATAATATAAGCCACTAATAATCCAATGGCCACATGCCATCCACCACTTGCAAAATATTAGTCCTAGAACTCCAAACAGCATCAAGGCAATAGCAAGATCAAAATATCACTTCGAGAAATGCCATGAACAAATCATACATAGCTAATGCAATATTTTAAATAAGTTAAAGTAATTTAAACCATGGCATTGCATTGCAATCATTCAAATGGAGGGTGTGGCTTGCCTCGAAGGGATGTAATTACCGAGAACAAGTGCCAGAAGCTCGCGGAAAGAATCGCCGGAAAATGTTCTCTCTCGGAGGGGGCTGAATAAGGGCAGGGGGAAAATGGTCATTTTCAGAATGTTGTCACATGGTGAAAATGATACCAACAGAACGGGATCGGCGAGAGGAAGAAGTGGGCTTTGGAATCACCTCATTTGGAGTTGTGAGCAAAAAGTTATAAAGGTTTGACTGCCAGGGACCTATCTGTAAAAATATATCCACAAACAGGCCCGTGAGTGGTCTAACTGAAAACACACTATCTGAAAATACGCTTTCCCACGGAGAAAATGTATTTCTGGCCGAAGAAGAAATGGAGTGCGCTTCCGGGAAGAGAACGCGTATTCGGGCAAAAACCGCGTCCACTTATCCACGTCAGCGCCCGGGGTCAACTCCCAGTGCGACTAACGAGTGGGACCGCGGGGCCCGCCGGCCATTTGGAGGGGAGGGGCAGTCGTCTTCGTCTCCTCCTCACGCTCGCCCGCGGAGCAGAGGGAGGGGCGCGGCGCCTTCGACCGTCCCGGCGTCACCGGCCACCTCCGGCGACGCTCCGGCCATCGGAGTGACCAGGAAAATGAGCTGCACCCGCCTGAGGGATCTGCCCATGCCGGAGAGCAGTGGAGCAGGCGGAACAATGGGCCGCGGCGGAGGAGGGCTTCTGGCACCGACGGGCTTGCAGCTGTTGGAATTATGTGTCCTACAACTATATTCAAATTACTTGGAATTGTTAATATCCGGAATACCTCATTGTAAAATTATAAATGTATTTATGCATGGAATTACTTTACATGATTATCATGGAATTATCACTTGTTGGAATGTACTTAAGCTATATGCTTAAGGAAGGTGGTCGATTATCAGTGGAACACAATATGCTATATATATTGGAAAGACTACCCGGGTACACTGATGATTGGAAGGAGCTAGATCGTATAGTTAGATTACAGCCCTGATGTCGATCTACATAATTAGAGGAATTTACACTCTATTATGACGCATTGCTCACAAGCGCGTGCTGCGGGGACACAACGGGTAGTATCCATTAACAGACAAATTTGATCGTGGTTGGTAATTTGATCTGCACTCTATCCGAAAAACTAGTTGAAAAAACTAGGAATCTTATCTGTATAAGAGGTGGACTCTTTGGAAAGGCAGTATAAGAAGGTCCCTACCCCCTAGCCTCAGATATGCGAATTGTGAGCGGCACCACGGATAAGCGCAAAGGAATTAGGGGGTAGACCGCAAACCCTAAATTTTCTAACAATGGTATCATGAGCAAGGTTCAGTCGCGGTCGTAACGTGAATCGCTTGCCGTCTCGGCACAGTCGACGATGGAATCCGCTGCCTACTCTGCCTCTACCGCTGGTCACCTCGGACGCCGACCCGAAGCCACCAGATTCTACAACGTTCGGGGATGAGCAGCGCCGTACGCACGGAATCGCCGCCGCGCCCCATGGCCGCTCGGTCGCAACAAGACTTCCGCAGCTCGTCTCTCGCATCGATCTGGTGATACTATTGCTAATTATGTCGGGGTCTTCAACCATGCGCTACTGCGACAGATCCGTCAGTTAGATGAGCGAGGTTCTGTGTTGATCCCATCTGCCGGATGCTCCAGATCGCTGATCTGGGTAATCAATTGGAGTCTAACTCGTATGTAGCAACCCACTCATGCACGTAGGTCAGGGAAGGAATCAGCCACATCATCACAATTTTCTTGGCACGTGGATCGAGGAAGTAGTGTACTTCGTACAGACATCACCAGGAAACCTTAACTCCTAATTTCTTTTCTGGCTAAGCTGGGAATTCTTTCTAATCGTGCCCAGTTCATGTGGAGCGGAAATCAACCAGCAAGCCGGCCGCGCCGCAGCCGTAGCGTTCACGTTGCTGGAAGTTTTGCGCATTGACCACCCCGGAAGCGACACGGGACCATGGAAGGATGCTTGTAATTCATAGGCCTTGCCAGTTTGGATCTTCTGAAATTTTCAGGCTTGAAGCAAGGAATTTATTCGTAATATGTGCATATGCACGTCAAATTGTTCCGGTGTATTCTTCGCCGAATTCTACGAATTGATTTTGGTGGCGCTTTATGTTCACGGTTTGGAAAAGGAAGTAAATTTTTTCTTTCTGCTGGAATAATGATTATGTTATTTACATTCACAAACCGTAAAAGATATATTATATGCCACTGGTGAGGAAACGGAAATATATGTTTAATTATACTATACATTGTTAGCAATTGGCTAGCATATATGTCCGGATCATTTTATTATTGGGCTATTGAAAATCATAGTGTACAAATTGCATAGAAAATCAATGCGATCTGGAATATATATTCTTACTTGCGGCATTTGTCGGGAAATACATATTGTTGGATATATATTGGTTAACTCTATGTGGAATTTATTGAAACAATTGATTTTTCAATTTAACTTCATTGCGATATGGGATATTATTTGCACTATGGAGGAAGATAGAAACTCTCCAAGGGAAGGATCTGACCAAATTTTATTGGTTACACCTCGAACAGGAAGATATAATATTTTTTCAATGCAATCAGAAAAGTGGAAGGTATGTCTATAATTTGTATGCACAGAATTTTTTTTCCATTTACGACTATTCTTTAAAAAAAATAGTTATGTTGTGCATTCTGGTTATCATTTACCATGATATAATGCTACACTTCCATGCAAACAATTCCAAGGAAATGCTAAAGTTAATAAACTTGGAATTGGAAATTATGCCCTCAAACATCGTTGTGGAGGAAAATTATTGTTGATGGAAACGCTATTGTAGTAACATTGCATGAGAAGGAATTCAAAAGAAAGTGTCTATTATGACAATCACTTATTTATGGAGGAAGATGGGAACCACTCCATGGAAATTTAAGGAAATTCACTCTCACTTAACTGTATGCACATTATTAATACTTGCATTAAATAGGTATAAGTCACTATTTTTTTAAATAGTTGGATTGTGGGTTTAAGCTTCTATTTATTATATTGCTGGAAAACAATAGCAATTTTATTAGCATGCTAACAGTACCAAAGGAAATTATATATATTGCGTGTTTTGTCATTACTGCCAAATCTTATACACTTTGGAATTGGAATCTTTCCCATGAAACTCTGTTGTGGAGGAAAAGTATTATTGCTATAGGACACTCTATATGCAACTTCAGTGTGAAGGGGTTTAATTTATGGTTCTATCTTGGAACACATTATTTATGAAATACTATTTGAAAAAGGAAGAGTGGAAATATTGCTCAATGATAATATTAGTGCATTATAGAATTTCACACAATGGTCTATTCTTTCTTGATGGTTCATTGGAAGTTAGAAACCTGAATTGTTATTTGGGGAAGGTAACTCCATAGAGAGGAATGCTGATAATAGGAACACATGCTTAGAATTTATTAATTTTGTCATGGACGACTTGGTCACAAAGTTCCGGAATTCAAAACTTTAGTGGGAGGAATTTGGTTTTCTGAAGCACGTATATAATGGGTATTTGACTTGCACACCTTTCCAGAAGGTGGAAGGAGATAAAAAGCTTCACATCATTCTTTTATATATACTTATAGTAATTGTTTTCCACTCCCACTAGAGGTAGGATTGTTTATTTCATTTCGCTCATCAATGATTGCACTTTTTATGGTTATATGTTTACTTTTCACTATACAAGTCGGAAGGTACACTGATTGGTGGGGGAAGTACACTTCAGGAATATGCCAATTTAATATGTAAATAGTATGGAACTACTTTCTCCATCGTGATATATTGTATACTTCACAATTGAGTGGATGAATTGAATATCTTTGATACTCCCTTGTTATTTTTTCTGGAAGAAGCAGAACATATTGCAGTTATACTATTTTTATCTAGCACATTCACTCCTTATGGTTAGTAGACTGGAAGGAAGTATTTTGTTTTGGAAGGAAATTCTAAATTACTACAAAACACACACCAGGAATTTGCTAATTGTTATTCGAATGGATCAAGGGTATGTTTTTTGATCTTGAAAAGGAAAACTGGTGGAAAGTGGGAGCACAATATTTTTATGTATAATGGTGGAGTTATTGGCAATTACACTAGAATACAATCTTGACACCAAAGGAAACTACAAGTGAAACTCCTGACACTAACATGCTTAGGATAAGTGGGAGGAATTAACCTGGAATATCATGTCAGGATAATTGCTATGTGTTGTTGGAGGAATCTACTCTAAAAATTTTCAGAGGACGTCTCTTAAAAAGGAAATATACCCACTCTTGCTATTCAATTCTTCACACAAAAGAAAATATACTTTGTGGAAACTCTCTCGCTCTTTCTCCTGGATTTAGGGAAAGAGGAACTAAAGAGATGGTTTGCTAATGGAACATATTCATGTATGGTCTTATAACAAGCTCCACATCAATGGAATAGCAGTCACATTGATGGAAGTGAAAGCTTGGTCATGTTTAACTTTCATATGGAAGGAACGTTTGAAGCTTCCTATGTTTTTAGGAGTGGAACAACATAGGGTATTTTTCGAAACATTTCCTATGGAAAATTACAAACTTGTTAAAGTACCTGGAACCAAACTCAGTGAGGAATTATGTTCGAACTCCCGAGGACAAAGGGATAATAATGGTGTGGAAATTTACTGTATCTTCGTTATACAATCATACCTTAGCTTTCGGAATTTATGCTGCATTCAAGTAGTGGAAGGAATGACGAGCAGCTAAGGCAATCTCACACATCATATAAGATTGTGGAAAGTGCATCGCAACCTGTCACTTGTTTCGGAATTTATATTTAAGGTAAACACATTGAGGAAGGTATTACTATATCTGCGAGATGAGAAATAAGTCCAGCTACGCATATTCAATTATTATTTTCAGTACTAATATGGTGCAGGTTCACTGACTGAAGTCAGGAATTTCTTTCAAAACATGGTTACTGATGGAACTTCATTTACTGATTGGAATGATATTTATGTGGTTTCAAAACTTTATTCAACATGGTTGTCATAAATTTTGACTCAATGTGGAATTATTCAAATTATTGATATATGTGACTGGAAATAATTGATGCGGAATTTCACTTGAGGAAACAAAATACTCAAGGTGCTTATAAAGGTGGACTTACACTCGAGGAAATAATACTCGAGGCGCCGAGGACAGCTATGCTGGAATTATTAGGCGGAAACTAAAGGTCTCTAGAGATCTTAAGTGTCACAACAAGCAAACATATTGACAAAAGGAGGTATTGGGTAAGCATGTTAATATTATGGGCTTACTGATATTTGAATGATCGTTTTGGACAAGTGGGAGATGTTGGAATTATGTGTCCTACAACTGTATTCAAATTACTTGGAATTGTCAATATATGGAATACCTCATTGTGAAATTATAAATGTATTTATGCATGGAATTACTTTACATGATTATCATGGAATTATCACTTGTTGGAATGTACTTAAGCTATATGCTTAAGGAAGCTGGTCGATTATCAGTGGAACACAATATGCTATATATATTGGAAAGACTACCCGGGTACACTGATGATTGGAAGGAGCTAGATCGTATAGTTAGATTATAGCCCTCATGTCGATCTACATAATTAGAGGAATTTACACTCTATTATGGCGCGTTGCTCACATGCGCGTGCTGCGGGGACACAACGGGTAGTATCCGTTAATAGACAAATTTGATCGTGGTTGGTAATTTGATCTGGACTCTATCCGGAAAACTAGTTGAAAAAACTAGGAATCTTATCTATATAAGAGGTGGACTCTTTGGAAAGGCAGTATAAGAAGGTCCCTACCCCCTAGCCTCAGATATGCGAATTGTGAGCGGCACCATGGATAAGCGCAGAGGAATTAGGGGGTAGACCGCAAACCCTAAATTTTCTAACAGCGGCCACAGATGCTTCGGCGAAGAGTGGACGAGCTGGGGAGGCTCGTCGGGATCTAAGTGGAGGTTTGGTGGTGGAGGAACGGAGGGAAAGGGCCGGCATTGCCCGAATTTAGGAGGGGGCCGGCGACGGGCATGGCGGACATGGGAGGGATAGGAAGCTCTTTGTGCTCGGGAGAGTAGCGGGGCAGGATCCTGGGAGGTGGAGGAGTGGCTGGTGAGGTCGGGGATGCTCGGGCATGACTTATATAGCCGAGGGGAGAGGAGGTCGAGCTGGCATCGTCGTGGACGCGTGGCCGAAGCCGCGGACGCGTGGGCATGCGCGCGAGATTCGGGGTAGGCGACGAGGGAGGCACAGGGGAGAGCTCATGCTGGGCAGAGGGAGCTGAGGGATACCATCTCACCCGAGTCCTTATGGACGGCTGCCCCCAATCTTTGCCGATTCAGATATAACTGTGCCAGACTATATATGAATCTAAGCTTTCTTTGTAATATAAAATGTTCAGGGCCAGCAGTGATTGATTACTAAACTCACTTGATATCTTTTGGGCCTCCTCCTCGTATATAGTCCCGGAAAAAATGAGAACTGGGTAACCCAACCGCGCCATCAATCACGGCGCTTGGGGAATAAGCGAGTTTACCAGGCAAGTGGGGAGGCGCACAGTTTCTACTGCCCTTATAAAGGGACAAGGACTCCTCCTTTTCACCCATGCCTTCTTCTTCCTTACCCATCCATTCTTGCGCACTCGAGCTCCAGCGCCCAAGTTCTCTTTTTCTCCGCAAAAACCATTCCAAACATGTCCGGAGCGGGGGGCAAGTGGATGGTCTCCTCCGTTATGGAGGAGAACATTACGAAGCTGCGGGAAGCCGGATACCTGGCTGCAGACATCATGCACCGGCTCCCAGACGCGGGGCATATCTCCCTACTCCAAAACCCCATGAGAGGGTTGTATTCCTTACCCACTTCATCCGTGGGCTGGGATTTCCCCTCCACCCATTTGTTCCCGGGCTCATGTTCTAGTACGGGCTGGACTTCCATGATCTGGCCCCCAATTTCATCCTCAACATCTCGGCGTTTATCGTCGTGTGTGAGGCCTTCCTCCGCATCAAGCCCCACTTTGGCCTGTGGCTGAAGACCTTCAACGTGAAACCGAAGGTGGTGGTCGGCCAGCAAGCGGAGTGTGGAGGCGCTATGGTGGGCAAAATGCCCAACGTCACCTGGCTCGAAGGCTCCTATGTGGAGACCGTGAAGGGGTGGCAATCGGGGTGGTTCTGCATCACCAAGCCGCGAGACACCAACTGGGCGGCGGCCCCTGAATTTCGATCCGGCATCCCCATGCGGCTCACCTCCTGGAAAGAGAAGGGCCTATCCTGGGGTTCATCGGTGGAGCTGACCGAACTCCAGAACTGTGTTAAAAACATGATAAGCAAGAAAATCAAGCTCGTCAACATAGTCCAGGTCATGCTCTTCTGTCGGATCCTCCCGTGTCAAAGAAGGGCATTCAATATGTGAGAGTTCGACCCGGCCAAGCACCAGACGTTGCGAGAGCTCTTTGACACGACGCACCAAGATGTCTGGAAGGTGCTGTTCAAGGCCGCCAAGGTACCTCCTCCCCTTACCGAGGATCGCGGACTCAGCGCAAAGCGCCCTGCCAATCTAGTAAGCTCTTTATATCTCATAAGATGTTCCCTTCCCCAGTATAATCATGTGAAGGATCTGAGCCTCCATGCCATTTTAACAGGACTGGGCAGCAACAGCGGAGCGGATCGATTGTCCGGCCCCACTGCCCGAAGATCCATCAAGGGCTCTCTTAACGGAGATGCTGGTTCCGGCGCCTTATGAGGCGCCGGAGAAGAAGGCCAAGAAGAAGGCCGCGGGGACCAGGAAAGGTCTCCGGCGCAAGGTTGTACCGGACTCATCGTCCGATAACACCGAGGCACCGTCCTCCCATGAAAACGAGGAGGAGGAAGAGGAAAGTTCTCCCCCCAGCCAGGGGAGACAAGAAAAGGAAGACCGCCCCATCTGGGGAGGCCGAAGGGTCCAAGAAGGGAAGGACCCTCCTTCCGGACTGCTCCACAGTAGCCGCTTTCAGCGACGAGGAGTGGCTACCCAGGGACAAGCCCCTGGCGAAGTCGTAAGTATCCAGACATCATAATAGTTCTGGTATGTTTTGTTTTGTTGTTTCTTATCATGCCAAACATGATCATGTAGTCCATCCAAATCTCATATCGACGTATCCTCTTCGGATGAGTCTTTGGGCCAGTCAGAGATGAACAACGATTCACTCCCGACCGCCTCCTCCCCCCGCCCTACGGACGACATCGAGGTGTTGTGTCAAAGGGTACTGAACCAAGGGGAGATAGTTCCGGAGGCGCCCCAAGGCGACATTCCAGGCGCTGGGCGCATGGGGGGCAAGACTGCCATGGGCTCTAATGCCGGGGGCAGCAAGTTTAGCCCCTAGCCGAATACTGCACCAGAACCTCCAGTGGTTTCGGATTCTGTCAGGCGACCCCTCGGCAAGGGGGGCAAGCCGTCTGTGTTGATGGTCTTTGTCCATCTAGAGGCATCGGACAATTTGCTGGAAGCGCTTCGCGGCGCTTCCATTGACGAAGAGCACCCCACTATCATGAGTGCGGTGGTCAAGAAGGTTCGGTCTGCCAAAAGCGGACTGACTGAAGCCTGTGCCAGCCTTCAAACAGGCTTTGAGGTAAGTAACCAAATTATGAGAAAATGTTACAGCATAGACAGTAGCCCCTGATGCTCTGTTTGGTGTTCGCAAATAAAGGCCGAACAGAGGATCAAATAATAATCACGGGAGTCTAATCAGAATATGTCTATGTGAATAAGCAGGCTTCGCTGCTGGCTGCTGCCGCTCGCGCGGCGGAGGTCTCCGCACTGAAGCGGGACCTTGAGCGGTCCGAGGAAGAGCTCGGCCTTACCAAGAGGCAGCTCAAAGAGAACAAAGGTAAGTGATACCCCGTCTGTTTATTGACAAAGAAAAAAGAAGGTGGTTGTTAGATCACAGGATCGTCATGAATTTTGCTAGGGGCCACGACCGAAGTGGCGGCCCTGAAGAAGGCGATGTCCGAGGCCGAAGGCAAAGCGGCCAAGGAGTGCGCCGAGCGCGAGAAGCAAGAGGCCCGAGTCGGCGAGGTTCAGCAAGAGCTCCAGGAGTTTGTCAAGAAATACGAGTCCTTGGAGCGTGGCTCTAAGACGCAAGGGTCCGGACTTGCGAAGGCCCTCGAGAACGCACAAAATGCCAAGGCCGAAGCCCAAAAGGCCCTCCAAGAAATTCAGGCGGTCAAGAAGATAGCGGCGGGTAAGGCATTCATTATGCAAACAAAGCATGTGAAGGAAACTTTCCTTTTACTTACCCGAATTCGGAGCTCTCCAGGAGCATTCGCAGCTCTACCCAGCAGTGTGTCGGATGCCGCGGAGTTCTACCGGGCCGAGGAAGGGAGCTCGACGGAGAAGTTATTCTGGTCTCAGTATACTGGGACCGAACACCCGATGCCCTTGAGCGACCAGTTGAAGCAATTGGCCGAGCTTCACAAGGCGGCCGAACTGGCCATGAAGGGTCTCATAGTCCGGATGTGGCCTGGCGAGCCCCTGCCTGGCAGCTATTTCGGCCTGGTAAGGCGGCTTGTGAATGCCTGCCCATGGTTTGAAGTTATAAAGCGGTCTGTCTGCATTGAGGGTGCGCGCATGGCTTTTGCCCGGGCGAAAGTGCACTGGGCAAAGACGGACGCCGAAAAGCTGATGAAGGAAGGGCCACTAGAGGGCAAGGAGCATCGCCACCCCGAAAAGTATTAAGACAGTGTTCTGAAGGGTTCTTTCCTTGTGGCGGAGGAATGTGCTAAGGATATAATATTTGAATGAATGTACTCATGTGATCCTGTAATATGAAAATGAGTTCATGTGCGCTATATAACGCTTGTTGATTTAAAATATTACCTTATGTGCGGCCATTTATAAAATTTGAGAGTTGGCGAGTCGTCGGCTTCTGCCCCCATGTAACTAGTACTGACGTGTTCGTGATAAACCTGAACACTCTTTATCCCAGTTTTGGGTCCTTCGAAGGAGGTGTTCAGCACAACGAACCAGGCAATCAGACTATAAAGCTTTATCACTCTCACTTAGCCATAGAATTCTATAATTTTAAATTTTGGCGAAGCCCCTAGTATTCGGAAAGCCGAACGTGTGGCACTACGTACGCCTAAATCGGTCAAGGCCGACTCCTCGCCCTAAGCGGAAAAAAACTTTAAGGATTTGAGACCTCCCGAACAGCGACCAGCTCTCGCCGCATCATGACAGCCAGTTTTCGGCTTTCTCTACTGAGGTGCTCGTCCGGAAGAACCGGGACACAATCGCAGTAGTTCTCCCAGTGCTACCTTAGCCGATATAGCGGAATGTAAGGTACCAAAACATGGGAGCCGGGCAAACCCAACTATTGACCCAAGACATGATTCAGAGCTGATGCATATAATGCTATAAGTTCGGGGTGCCGCATTGTCGAAAATGTTCGGACTTTTCATGCCGTGTTATGGGGTACACTGAAGCCCCTGGCACATTGGACGTATCAGAATGTACGGGTCCAATTTGTCGTAAATAAGTAGACAAGGGAAAAAGATGAAGGAATGCAATAATGAGCTAATGTTGTACGTTGTTATTTAGGTGATACGTCAAAACATATGTATACAAGTAGTGCAATAAGTGAAAATAGGACTATTTGACATGTCCTATCCAAGGGCAAGCTGCGTGTGGGTATGTGAAACAGGTATAGCGATCGTTATCAGAGACCACCTGGGGATTCCCTTGTACGTCGAAGCTTCTTGCTTCCTTGGTGTTTCCTTCCCGTGATGGGTCCAGTAATCAGGCGATCGGAGAGGGCCATCAGAGAACAGGGGCCTGGAAGGAAGAAAATGTTAAAGATATACGGGTCCTGAAGCGGTTGAGCCGCATTGTGGGCCGTGCCATAGCTGTGCCTCCGCCTATGCCCTTGGTATCTTGAGTGCGTAATTATGTACGCGCGACGCAAATTTCGCCGCTTGACTGGGACTAGGACAGAGGCTGAATTGCTAGGAGAGCTCTGAACGTGCCTGGCGATCCTCTTGCAGGGTACTCCGGACTCGCTTGAAGGTGTCCGGGGTCTTTTTCGCCGAATTGGCAGTTTGCCGCATAAGGCTGCTTTGCGCTTCTGCTGCGAGGGCCGCAGTGTGCTCCTTCGTGCGGAGCAAGCGTTCCGTGTTTCCATTAACTGTTATAACCCCATGAGGTCCTGGCATTTTGAGCTTGAGGTATGCATAATGTGGTACCGCATTGAATCTGGCTAATGCGGTTCGCCCGAGCAGTGCGTGATAGCCACTGCAGAAGGGGACGATATCGAAGATTAACTACTCGCTTCGGAAGTTGTCCGGAGATCCGAAGACCACTTCCAGTGTGATTGAGCCCGTGCAACAGGCCTCTACACCTGGTATGACACCTTTAAAGGTGGTTTTGGTGGGTTTGATCCTCGAGGGGTCTATACCCATTTTGCGCACTGTATCCTGATAGAGCAGGTTCAGGCAGCTGCCACCGTCCATAAGGACTCGAGTGAGGTGAAATCCATCAATGATGGGGTCAAGGACCAATGCGGCATAATCGCCATGACGGATACTGGTGGGGTGGTCCCTGCGATCGAAGGTGATTGGACAAGAAGACCATGGGTTGAATTTTCGGGCGACTGGCTCCATCGCATAGACGTCCCTTAGTGCACGCTTCCATTCCCGCTTGGGAATATGGGTTGCCTATATCATGTTCACCATTTTCACTTGGGGAGGAAATTTCTTCTGTCCTCTTGTGTTCGGCGGCCGGGGCTCCTCCTCGTCGTTGTTATGCAGCCCCTTTTCCTTGTTTTCAGCATTCAACTTGCCGGCCTGTTTGAACACCTAGCATTCTCTGTTGGTGTGCGAGGGAGTCCTGGATTAGGGGGTCTCCGGACAGCCGGACTATATCCTTTGGCCGGACTATTGGACTATGAAGATACAAGATTGAAGACTTCGTCCCGTGTCCGGATGGGACTCTCCTTGGCGTGGAAGGCAAGCTTGGTAGTACGGATATGTAGATCTCCTCCCTTGTAACCGACTCTGTGTAACCCTAGCCCCCTCCGGTGTCTATATAAACCTGAGGGTTTAGTCCGTAGGACAACAACAATCATACCATAGGCTAGCTTCTAGGGTTTGGCCTCTACGATCTCGTTGTAGATCAACTCTTGTAATACTCATATCATCAAGATCAATAAATCAAGAAGTAGGGTATTACCTCCATGGAGAGGGCCTGAACCTGGGTAAACATTGTGTCCCCCGCCTCCTGTTACCATCCGTCTTAGACGGACAGTTCGGGACCCCCTACCCGAGATCCGCCGGTTTTGACACCGACATTGGTGCTTTCATTGAGAGTTCCACTGTGCCGTCACCGCAAGGCGTGACGACTCCTTCGATCATCAACAACGATGCAATCTAGGGTGAGGTTTTCCGCCCCGGACAGATCTTCGTATTCGGCGGCTTCATACTGCGGGCCCATTCGCTTGGCCATCTGGAGCAGATCGAAAGCTACGCCCCTGGCCATCAGGTCAGGTTTGGAAGTTTGAACTAAACTGCCGACATCCACGAAGACTTGATCTTCGACGGATTCGAGCCCATGCCATGTGCGCTGCACGATCACGACGAGCATGATTTAGCTCTGCTGTTGGATAGTGTTTGGGAGAACACACCTGCAACTACTCCGGCCTTCAATCCGGAGCAAATTGCGTCATCCAAGGACGGAGGGATAGACCCCGCCGTGGAGGCCGTACTCTCAGCGGCGATAGAGCCGGATACTGACTTCACCCCTCACGAGAGCCGTGATGCCGAACCACTGGATTCATCTCCGGCCACAGACTCCGAGCCGCCTGCGTCCGTGCCCATCTAATCCGAGTGGGCGCCGATCATGGAGTTCACCTCCGCGGATATCTTTCAGCACTCGCCCTTCAGCGACATGCTAAATTCGTTAAGGTCTCTCTCCTTGTCAAGAGAATCTTGGCCGAACTATGTCCAGCTAGGATGGGATGCGGACGGCGAAGAAATTTGCTGCCCACCCACCACCCACTTAGTAGCCATTGTCGACGATTTAACCGACATGCTCGACTTCGACTCCGAAGACATCGACGGTATGGACGACGATGCAGGAGACGAAAAGGAACCACCGCCCACAGGGTGCTGGACCTCCACTTCATCACATGACATATACATGGTGGATACACCCAAAGAAAACAATGACGAGGAAAGGAAAGAAGCAACGAAGAACAGCTCCATCGAGAAACAAACAAAGCATCGACGTAGGCGCCACTCTAAATCCCGCCTCGGCAAAACAACGATAACAGCGAAAGAGAAAATAACACCCCAGTCGACTCCAGAGGAAACGGCGACCACATTGACCTAGCGGCAAAGCAGGATGAACCAGCAAACGGAGAACATGGTACGGACCCACTGTCCAAACACGACGACGCCGAGGATAAAGCTCACCAAACTCCCTCTAAAGAGGAAAACAGTCCGCACGATAAACACATCATCCTGGAAAGGCACTTGGAACAAGAGAGAACCTCCGCAGAAGGCTTATTGCCACTGCCAGGAGTCTGAAGAAGCAGAAGCAAAGGCTTAAGGCCGCGTAGAACACGCTAAAAAATAGATGGAACAAAGTGCTCGACAATGAAGAAAAGAATCGTGGTAGTTACCACACAAAGAGTTATCCAAAGCGCAAGCTATTGCCCGAATTCGACGACGAGGCCTTAGAGCCCACACAGCCAAAAAACAAAACGGCCGACGGATCAACCACCTTGTGGCCGCGATAGAGCGTCTAACAAGGCCGCACATAAGTCAGCACACGCTTCACGTGAGGACTTGCATCAGAGGACCGGCGCGACCAGATCCATCTACGGATCAAGGAAACGCGCTCCAGCGCATAACCAAAACCGAATACCACAACCGTCCGAACGCCATGATACATCTAAATACAGGGGTGCCTGATAAGTCCATTGTGCATCATGCTTTTATATCGATATTTATTGCCTTATGGGCTGTTATTTCACTTTATGTCACAATACTTATGGCTATTCTCTCTTATTTTACAAGGTTTACATAAGGAGGGAGAATGCCGGCAGCTGGAATTCTGGGCTGGAAAAGGAGCAAATATTAGAGACCTATTCTACGCCACTCCAAAAGTCCTGAAACTCCATGGAATATCTTAAAATAAATAAAGAAAAATCCTCACCAAAGATGAAGTCCAGGGGGCCCACACCCTGCTCACGAGGGTGGGGGCGCGCCCCCCCTACCTCGTGGGCCCCCTGGTGGGTCTCCGACGTCCATCTTCTGCTATATGAAGTCTTTCGATAAGGAAAAAAATCAGAAGCAACCTTTCGGGATGAGACTCCGCCGCCACGAGGCGGAACCAATCTAGAGCTCCGGCAGAGCTGTTCTGCCGGGATACTTCCCTCCGGGAGGGGGAAATCATCACCATCGTCATCACCAACGCTCCTCTCATTGGGAGAGGGCAATCTCCATCAACATCTTCACTAGCACCATCTCATCTCCAAACCCTAGTTCATCTCTTGTATCCAATTCTTGTCTCAAAGTCCGGGATTGGTGCTAGTAGGTTGCTAGTAGTGTTGATTACTCCTTGTAGTTGATGCTAGTTGGTTTATTTAGTGGAAGATCATATGTTCAGATCCTTTATGCATATTATTACCCCTCTGATTATGAACACGAATATGCTTTGTGAGTAATTACGTTTGTTCCCGAGGACAAGGGAGAAGTCTTGCTATTAGTAGTCATGTGAATTTGGTATTCGTTTGATATTTTGATAAGATGTATGTTGTCTAGCCTCTAGTGGTGTTATGTGAACGTCGACTACATAACACTTCACCATTATTTGGGCCTAGAGGAAGGCATTGTGAAGTAATAAGTAGATGATGGGTTGCTAGAGTGACAGAAGCTTAAACCCTAGTTTATGCGTTGCTTCGTAAGGGGCTGATTTGGATCCATATGTTTCATCCTATGGTTAGGTTTACCTTAATACTTTTGTTGTAGTTGCGGATTCTTGCAATAGAGGTTAACCATAAGTGGGATGCTTGTTCAAGTAAGAACAACACCCAGGCACCGGTCCACCCACATATCAAATTATCAAAGTACCGAACGCGAATCATATGAACGTGATGAAAACTAGCTTGACGATATTCCCATGTGTCCTCGGGAGCGCTTTTCCTATTATAAGAGTTTGTTCCGGCTTGTCCTTTGCTACAAAAAGGATTGGGCCATCTTGCTGCACTTTATTTACTTTTGTTACTTGTTGCTCGTTACAATTTATCTTGTCACAAAACTATCTGTTACCACTTATTTCAGTACTTGCAGAGAATATCTTGTTGAAAACCGCTTATCATTTCCTTCTGCTCCTCATTGGGTTCGACATTCTTACTTATCGAAAGGACTACGATAGATCCCCTATACTTGTGGGTCATCAAGACTCTTTTCTGGCGCCGTTGCCGGGGAGTGTAGCGCCTTTGGTAGGTGGAATTTGGTAAGGAAAAATTTATATAGTGTGCTGAAATTTACTGTCACTTGTTACTATGGAAAGTAATTCTCTGAGGGGCTTGTTCGGGGTATCTTCACCCCGTCCAGTAGAGCAAAGAGTTGCTCCTCAACCTACTGTACCTATTGAAAATGAAACTCCTTTTATATTTCCTTCGGGTATAATGGAAAAACTGCTAGCTAAATCTTTTACAGGAGATGGAACAAAGCATCCTGATGAGCACTTATTATTTGTGGATGAAGTTTGTGGTTTATTTAAGCTTGCAGGTGTACCCAATGATGCTGCTAAGAAGAAGGTCTTCCCTTTATCTTTGAAGGAAGACGCATTGATATGGTATAGGCTATGTGATACGAGATCGTGGGACTATAAAAGATTGAAATTGGAATTTCATCAAAAGTATTACCCTATGCATCTTGTTCATCGTGATCGCAATTATATATATAATTTCTGGCCTCGCGAAGGAGAAAGTATCGCTCAAGCTTGGGGGAGGCTTAAATCAATGTTATATTCATGCCCCAATCATGAGCTCTCGAGAGAAATAATTATGCAAAGTTTTTATGCATGGTTTTCTAAAAACAATCGCACCATGCTCGATACTTCTTGTGCTGGCTCTTTTATGATGAAGACTATTGAATTCAGATGGAGTTTATTGGATAGAGTTAAACGCAACTCTGAATATTGGGACCTCGACGAAGGTAAGGAGTCAGGTATGACACCTAAGTTTGATTGTGTTAAATCTTTTATGGATACCGATATTTTCCGTAAGTTTAGCACTAAATATGGACTTGACTATGAGATAGTAGCTTCTTTCTGTGAATCTTTTGCTACTTATGTTGATCTCCCTAAGGAGAAGTGGTTTAAATATCATCCTCCCATAGAAGTAAAAGTAGCTGCACCTATTAAAGTTGAAGAAAAGATTGTCACTTATAATGATCCTATTGTTCCTACTTATTATGTTGAGAAACCACCCTTCCCTGTTAGAGTAAAGGATCATGCTAAAGCTTCAACTGTTGTTCGTAAAAGCAATATCAGAACTTATGTACCCCCTGAGCAAGTTAAGGTAGAACCTAATATTGCTATTGTTAAAGATCTCTTGTCTGATAATATTGATGGGCATGTTATTCAGTTCTGCGGTGAAACTGTTAGAATTGCTAAACCTTGTGCTAAAGATAAACATAGACCTGTGGTAGGTGTGCCTGTTATTTCTGTTAAAATAGGAGATCATTGTTATCATGGCTTATGTGATATGGGTGCTAGTGCTAGTGTTATACCTTATGACTTGTATAAAGAAATCAAGCATGAAATTGCACCTGCTGAGTTAGAAGAAATTGATGTCACAATTAAACTTGCCAATAGAGATACTATTTCAGCAGTGGGAACTGTTAGAGATGTTGAAGTCTTGTGTGGGAAAACCAAATATCCTGCTGATTTTCTTGTTCTCAGTTCTCCACAAGATAGCTTTTGTCCCATTATATTTGGTAGACCCTTCTTGAACACTGTTAATGCTAAGATAGATTGTGAAAAGAATGTTGTTACTATTGGCTTGGATGATATGGTTCATGAGTTTAATTTCTCTAAATTTAGTAAACAACATCGTGAGGAAGAATTATCTAGTAAGGATGAAATTATTTGTCTTGCTTCTATTGCCGTACCTCCTAGTGATCCTTTAGAACACTATTTTCTAGACCATGAAAATGATAAGTTCATGAATGAAAGAAGGGAAATAGATGAAGTATTCTTTAAACAGGAACCCATTCTGCAACACAATTTACCTGTTGAGATTTTAGGGGATCCCCCTCCACCCAAGGGTGATCCCGTTTTTGAGCTTAAACTGTTACCTGATAATCTTAAATATGCTTATCTTGATGAAAAGAAGATATATCCTGTTATTATTAGTGCTAACCTTTCAGAGCACGAAGAAGAAATATTATTGAAAACTCTAAAGAAGCATCGTGCTGCTATTGAATATACTCTTGATGATCTTAAGGGCATTAGTCCCACTCTATGTCAACATAAAATAAATTTGGAAGCAGATGCCAAACCAGTTCTTGATCCTCAACGACGCCTGGGTCCCAAAATGAAAGAAGTGGTAAGAAAAGAAATACTCAAGCTTCTTGAGGCAGGCATAATGTATCCCGTTGCTGGTAGTCAGTGGGTAAGTCCTGTCCATTGTGTCCCTAAGAAGGGAGGTATTACTATTGTTCCTAATGATAAAGATGAATTGATTCCACAAAGAATTATCACAGGTTATAGGATGGTAATTGATTTCCGTAAATTAAATAAAGCTACTAAGAAAGATCATTCCCCTTACCTTTTATTGATCAAATGCTAGAAAGATTATGCAAACATACACATTATTGCTTTCTAGATGGTTATTCTGGTTTCTCTCAAATACCTGTGTCGGCTAGAGATCAATCAAATACTACTTTTACATGCCCTTTTGGTACTTTTGCTTATAGACATATGCCTTTTGGTTTATGTAATGCACCTGCTACCTTTCAAAGATGCATGATGGCTATATTCTCTGACTTTTGTGAAAAGATTTGTGAGGTTTTCATGGACAACTTTTCTGTCTATGGTTCCTCTTTTGATGATTGCTTGAGCAATCTTGATTGAGTTTTGCAGAGATGTGAAGAAACTAATCTTGTCTTGAATTGGGAAAAGTGCCACTTTATTGTTAATGAAGGTATTGTTTTGGGGAACAAAGTTTCCGAAAGAGGTATTGAAGTTGATAAAGCCAAAGTTGATGCTATTGAAAAGATGCCATGTCCCAAGGACATCAAAGGTATAAGAAGTTTCCTTGGTCACGCCGGATTTTATAGGAGGTTCATTGAGGACTTCTCAAAAATTTCTCGGCCTCTGACTAATTTATTGCAAAAGATATACCATTTGTCTTTGATGATGATTGTGTAGAAGCATTTGAAACACTTAAGAAAGCATTAGTCTCTGCACCTGTTGTTCAGCCACCTGATTGGAATTTACCCTTTGAAATTATGTGTGATGCTAGTGATTATGCTGTAGGTGCTGTTCTAGGGCAAAGAGTTGATAAGAAATTAAATGTTATCCATTATGCTAGTAAGACTCTAGACAATGCTCAAAGAAACTATGCTACTACTGAAAAAGAACTTTTAGCAGTTGTATTTGCTTGTGATAAGTTCAGACCTTATATTGTTGATTCTAAAGTAACTATTCACACTGATCATGCTGCTATTAAATATCTTATGGAAAAGAAAGATGCTAAACCTAGGCTTATTAGGTGGGTTCTCCTGCTACAAGAATTTGATTTGCATATTGTTGATAGAAAAGGAGCTGAGAACCCCGTAGCAGAAAACTTGTCTAGGTTAGAGAATGTTCTTGATAACCCACTACCTATTAATGATAGCTTTCCTGATGAACAATTAAATGTTATAAGTACTTCTCGTAGTACTCCTTGGTATGCTGATTATGCTAATTATATTGTTGCTAAGTTTATACCACCTAGCTTCACATACCAACAAAAGAAAAAGTTTTTCTATGATTTACGACATTACTTTTGGTATGACCCACATCTTTATAAAGAAGGAGTAGATGGTGTTATTAGATGTTGTGTACCTGAGCATGAACAGGAATAGATCCTACGCAAGTGTCACTCCGAAGCTTATCGAGGACACCACGCTGGAGACAGAACTGCACATAAGGTATTGCAATCTGGTTTTTATTGGCCTACTCTTTTCAAGGATTCCCGTAAGTTTGTCTTGTCTTGTGATGGATGTCAAAGAATTGGTAATATTAGTAGATGTCAAGAAATGCCTATGGATTATTCTCTTGTTATTGAACCTTTTGATGTTTGGGGCTTTGATTATATGGGACCTTTTCCTGCCTCCAATGGATACACACATATTCTAGTTGATGTTGATTACGTTACTAAGTGGGTAGAAGCTATTCCAACTAGTAGTGCTGATCATAACACTTCTATTAAAATGCTTAAGGAAGTTATTTTTCCAAGGTTTGGAGTCCCTAGATATTTAATGACAGATGGCGGTTCACACTTTATTCATGGTGCTTTCCGTGAAATGCTTGCTAAATATGATGTTAATCATAGAATTGCATCTCCTTATCATCCTCAGTCTAGTGGTCAAGTAGAATTGAGCAATTGAGAGCTCAAATTAATTTTGCAAAAGACTGTTAATAGGTCTAGAAAGAATTGGTCCAAGAAACTTGATGATGCATTATGGGCATATAGAACTGCATACAAAAATCCTATGGGTATGTCTCCTTATAAAATGGTTTATGGAAAAGCATGTCACTTACCTCTCGAACTAGAATATAAGGCATATTGGGCTATTAAAGAGCTCAGCTATGATTTCAAACTTGCCGGTGAGAAGAGGTTATTTGATATTAGCTCGCTTGATGAATGGAGAACCCAAGCTTATGAAAATGCCAAGTTATTTAAAGAACAAGTTAAAAGATGGCATGACAAAAGGATACAAAAGCGTGAGTTTAATGTAGGTGATTATGTATTGCTATACAACTCTCGTTTAAGATTTTTTGCAGGAAAACTTCTCTCTAAATGGGAAGGCCCCTATGTTATCGAAGAAGTCTATCATTCCGGAGCAATAAAAATCAACAACTTCGAAGGCACAAGTCCGAAGGTGGTAAACAGTCAAAGAATCAAACATTATATCTCAGGTAATCCCAAAAATGTTGAAACCAATATTATTGAAACCGTAACCCCGGAGGAATATATAAGAGACACTTTCCAGAACGTTTCAGACCCCGAAAAGTAATAGGTATGTGGTACGGTAAGTAAACCGACTCCAAAACAATTTTTAAGGCAATATTTCTCCATTTTGGAATATTTAGAAAAATAGAACAATAAGTAGCAGTCCGGGAAGGACACGAGGGCCCCACGAGGGTGGTGGGCGCGCCCCCTACCTCGTGAGCACCTCGTGTGCCCTCCGGACTCCGTTTTCTTGCACGATACGTATTTTGGTCGGTAAAAATCCACTATATATTCTCCTGAAGGTTTTGACTCCCATATCACGCAAATCTCCTCTGTTCTTGTTTCGAGCTATTTTCTGTCAGGGTTTTCAAGGCGAGGCATCATGTCGCCCCCCTCCTCCAACAATGGTGACAATGATGCTTCTAATGAGGATAGATCTGAAGAGGGAAGAACCCACGAAGGTCAACAAGGAAGAAAGGATCAAGAAGGCCATAGAGGATCAAGCTCCGGCAGCAAAAGACATCCTTCAACTTGATCATAACCTTCTTACCCCAACTGAGATCGAAGCTTTCAAGATGATTGAGTTAGCTCGTATACAGAATAAGTATCTCACACAAGAAAATATTTTGTTGAAGGAGCATATTGTCGCACTCAAGGGCATTATCCGCAAGCTGGAGGACCTCTTATGCTCGATGTGCGATTATCCATCACCACCACCTTCTTCACCAACCAAGGAGATATAATTACTTGGGCATGGGCACTCCCCTTGGCAACTGCCAAGCTTGGGGGAGGTGCCCCGGTATCGTATCACAATCACAACTCCTATCTTTACCGTTTTTCTTAGTTCGATCCTATTAGTAGTATCTTGATCTAGTAGAATAAAGTTTATGGCATGATCTAGTTTTGAGTTTTGCTTTTTGATCTTTCTTTGTAATCGAGTCCGTGAGCTATATATAATAAAGATTAGTGTTGAGTCAAGGGCTTGATTGTTTTGCCATGATCTTGGGTGAATAAAAGAAAAGAAGAAAAAGAATAAAAAGAACCAAAGAGTTCATATTGATCTTATTAAGAGTAATGACTCCACATAAAAAGAGTATGATGATTAAAAGTTGTTGGGAGTTGGCAGACATAACTTTGGTCATCGTTGCAAATAATAAGAAGTAATAAGGAAAGAGAAGTTTTCACATATAGATATATTATCATTGACATCTTTTATGATTGGAAGCACTCATTAAAATATGACATGCTAAAGAGTTGATGTTGGACAAGGAAGACACCGTAATGAGTTATGTCTCTCTTATATCTGAGATAAAGTATGTTGTCATGGATCCTCTAACTTGTTGAGCTTGCCTTTCCCCCTCATGCTAGCCAAATTCTCAGCACCAAGTAGAGATACTACTTGTGCTTCCAAATACCCTTAAACCAGTTTTGCCATGAGAGTCCACCATATCTACCTATGGATTGAGTACGATCCTTGAAGTAAGTTGTCATCGATGCAAAGCAATAAAAATTGCTCTAAATATGTATGATTGATTGGTGTGGGATAAATAAGCTTTATACGATCTTGTGATGTGGGAGTAATAAAAGTGACGGACTGCATAATAAAGGTTCACATCACAAGGGGCAATATAAAGTGACGTTCTTTCGCATTGAGATTTTGTGCATCCAACCATAAAAAGCGCATGGCAACCTCTGCTTCCCTCTGCGAAGGTGTCGGTGTACTAAAATAGGGGTACCTTAGTACCCTGAACTTGTGCACGGGCAGTCGTAGCACCCCGCGGCAAGGCTTGCCAGGCGATCGCCAAAACTCTCCATGGTCCCTTTTTGGGCCATCCAAGAACAAAGTATTTGAGCCAAGGCCCCGGCAGGAGGAGCTTGCCGGGAAGGCCACCCGAAGAGAGCAAGGCCCCGGCAAGAGGAGCTTGACGGGACGGCCGCTCGAAGCACAAGGCCCCGACAAGAGGAGCTTGCTGGGAAGGCCGACCAAGGCACGACAAGAGACTTGCTGCAACGCGCCACGCGTCCCGGCAAGGACCGGGGAGCAACAAGCTCCCGGGCGCGACAAGGCATCGACCGCGGCAAGGCGCTTGCCGCGGCAAGTCACCACCCTGCGCCTGCGTTCCAGCTCATCCACCCACGCGTCGCTCTGGGGCCAATCCAGGCGTACGTGGCGAGAGGCTGCGCAGCCAGGGGCATGCGGTGGCGAAGCGACGCTGACAGGGTAGCCGTCGTGGCAAACGGTGGCGCCCCTGATGCCCCCTTTTCTGCACTGTTTGGGCGACCTAGATGGGCATTTAATGCCCTTGCCCCCTACCGTCAGAGTTAGGTATGATAGCACTGTGCAAACAGCTGTACCCAACACAGCGTTTTCCAGTTTTACCCCCGCCTACGTTGCCACCTGTGGGTAACCCCTTGCGCATATAAAAGGAGGCCCCATGCGCAACGGGAGGAAGGAGAGAGGAAGAGGAAGCGGACCACTCACGCTCGATCTGATTAGTTGCCTGAGTGTACTGTAGCACTCAGCCCTCCCAAGAACACAATACAAACCACAAAGCAGCAGTAGGGTTTTACGCATCCATGCGGCCCGAAGCTGGGTAAATCCCCTTGTGTGCATCGCCTCGATCCGCTCTTCGCGCGACCTCCGCCCCCCGCCGAACCAGAAAGGGGCTCGGTCCCCATAGGTGTTCGTGGAAGCAGATTTCCCCCGACATCTTTGGCGCGCCAGGTAGGGGGCGTCGAAGTTGTGCGAACCTGATCCGGCGTCTGCACAGGCTAGATCTCCATCATCTTCATCGACATGCCACCGAAGAAGAAGGCTCCGGAGGTGGCTGGTCCGTCCGTGTCGAACCCACCGCCCCTGGAGCAAATGGGTGGTGGGGACGGCACCAGCGGCGGAACGGGCGTCGCCGAACCAGCTCATGGTGCCACGGCGTCCGAACATGCACCGCGCCCCTCTCAGGAGGCACGGGACCAGCAGCGTCTTGGCACTCACGGTTGTTGGAAATATGCCCTAGAGGCAATAATAAATAGGTTATTATTATATTTCCTTGTTCATGATAATCGTTTATTATCCATGCTAGAATTGTATTGATAGGAAACTCATATACATGTGTGGATACATAGACAACACCATGTCCCTAGTAAGCCTCTAGTTAACTAGCTCGTTGATCAATAGATGGTTACGGTTTCCTGACCATGGACATTGGATGTCGTTGATAACGGGATCACATCATTAGGAGAATGATGTGATGGACAAGACCCAATCCTAAGCCTAGCACAAGATCATGTAGTTCGTACGCTAAAGCTTTTCTAATGTCAAGTATCGTTTCCTTAGACCATGAGATTGTGCAACTCCCGGATACCGTAGGAGTGCTTTGGGTGTGCCAAACGTCACAACGTAACTGGGTGACTATAAAGGTTCACTATAGGTATCTCCGAAAGTGTCTGTTGGGTTGGCACGAATCGAGACTGGGATTTGTCACTCCGTGTGACGGAGAGGTATCTCTGGGCCCACTCCATAGTACATCATCATAATGTGCACAATGTGATCAAGGAGTTGATCACGGGATGATGTGTTGCGGAACGAGTAAAAGAGACTTGCCGGTAACGAGATTGAACAAGGTATCGGGATACTGACGATCGAATCTCGGGCAAGTATCGTACCGATAGACAAAGGGAATTGTATACGGGATTGATTAAGTCCTTGACATCGTGGTTCATCTGATGAGATCATCGTGGAACATGTGGGAGCCAACATGGGTATCTAGATCCCGCTGTTGGTTATTGACCGGAGAACGTCTCGGTCATGTCTGCATGTCTCCCGAACCCGTAGGGTCTACACACTTAAGGTTCGATGACGCTAGGGTTATAAAGGAAGTTTGTATGTGGTTACCGAATGTTGTTCGGAGTCCCGGATGAGATCCCGGACGTCACGAGGAGTTCCGGAATGGTCCGGAGGTAAAGATTTATATATGGGAAGTCCTGTTTTGGTCACCGAAAGGGTTTCGGGTTTTATCGGTAACGTACCGGGACCACCAGGAGGGTCCCGGGGGTCCACCAAGTGGGACCACCGGCCCCGAAGGGCTGCATGGGCCACATGTGGGAGGGGACCAGCCCCAAGTGGGCTGGTGCGCCCCCCCACAAGGGCCCAAGGCGCCTAGGGTTTGGGGGAACCCTAAAGGGGGCGGTCCTCTTGCCTTGGGGGGCAAGGCACCCCCCTGGGTCGCCGCTCCCTCCTCAGATGGGATCTGAGGGGCTCGGCCCCCCTCTCCCTTGCCCCTATATATATGAAGGGGGTGGGAGGGCAACCATACCAAGGTGCTGGCGCAGCCCTCCCCCTCTCCCAAGTCCTTCTCCTCTCCCGCGGTGCTTGGCGAAGCCCTGCAGGATTGCCACGCTCCTCCATCATCACCACGCCATTGTGCTGCTGCTGGATGGAGTCTTCCTCAACCTCTCCCTCTCCCCTTGCTGGATCAAGGCATGGGAGACGTCACCAGGCTGTACGTGTGTTGAACGCGGAGGTGCTGTCCGTTCGGCACTAGGATCATCGGTGATTTGGATCACGACGAGTACGACTCCATCAACCCCGTTCACTTGAACGCTTCCGCTTAGCGATCTACAAGGGTATGTAGATGTACTCTCCATCCCCTCGTTGTTGGTTTCTCCATAGATAGATCTTGGTGATACGTAGGAAAATTTTGAATTTCTGCTACGTTCCCCAACAGTGGCATCATGAGCTAGGTCTATTGCCTAGATTCTTTGCACGAGTAGAACACAAAGTAGTTGTGGGCGTTGATTTTGTACAATATGCTTACCGTTACTAGTCAATCTTGATTCGGCGGCATTGTGGGATGAAGCGGCCCGGACCGACCTTACACGTACACTTACGTGAGACAGGTTCCACCGACTGTCATGCACTAGTTGCATAAGGTGGCTAGCGGGTGCCAGTCTCTCCCACTTTAGTCGGATCGGTTTCGATGAAAAGGGTCCTTATGAAGGGTAAATAGCAATTGACATATCACGTTGTGGTTTTTCGTAGGTAAGAAACGTTCTTGCTAGAAACCCATAGCAGCCACGTAAAACATGCAAACAACAATTAGAGGACGTCTAACTTGGTTTTGCAGGGTATGCCATGTGATGTGATATGGCCAAAAGGATGTGATGAATGATATATGTGATGTATGAGATTGATCATGTTCTTGTAATAGGAATCACGACTTGCATGTCGATGAGTATGACAACCGGCAGGAGCCATAGGAGTTGTCTTTAATTTATTTATGACCTGCGTGTCAACATAAACGTCATGTAATTACTTTACTTTATTGCTAAAGCGTTAGCCATAGTAGTAGAAGTAATAGTTGATGTGACAACTTCATGAAGACACGATGATGGAGATCATGATTATGGAGATCATGGTGTCATGCCGGTGACGACGATGATCATGGAGCCCCGAAGATGGAGATCAAAAGGAGCAAAGTGATGATGGCCATATCATGTCACTATTTGATTGCATGTGATGTTTATCATGTTTTTGCATCTTATTTGCTTAGAACGACGGTAGTAAATAAGATGATCCCTCATTAAAATTTCAAGAAAGTGTTCCCCCTAACTGTGCACCGTTGCGAAAGTTCGTCGTTTCGAAGCACCACGTGATGATCGGGTGTGATAGATTCTTACGTTCTAATACAACGGGTGTTGACGAGCCTAGCATGTACAGACATGGCCTCGGAACACATGCAAACACTTAGGTTGACTTGACGAGCCTAGCATGTACAGACATGGCCTCGGAACACAGAAGACCGAAAGGTCGAGCATGAGTCGTATGGTAGATACGATCAACATGAAGATGTTCACCGACGTTGACTAGTCCGTCTCACGTGATGATCGGACACGGCCTAGTTGACTCGGATCATGTAATCACTTGGATGACTAGAGGGATGTCTATCTGAGTGGGAGTTCATAAGATGAACTTAATTATCCTGAACATAGTCAAAAGATCTTTGCAAATTAGGTCGTAAGCTCGCGCTTTAGTTCTACTATTTTAGATATGTTCCTAGAGAAAATATAGTTGAAAGTTGATAGTAGCAATTATGCGGACAATAGAAGGCTTGTGTCCTTAATGCACCGCTCGGTGTGCTGGACCTCGAACGTGGTCTGTGGATGTTGCGAACATCTGACATACACGTTTTGATGACTACATGATAGTTCGGTAATGATAAATGGTTTAGAATTGAGGCACCAAAGACATTTTTGAAATGTCGCGGAACATATGAGATGTTTCGAGGGCTGAAATTGGGATTTCAGGCTCGTGCCCACATCAAGAGGTATAAGACCTCCGACGATTTTCTTGGCCTGCAAACTAAGGGAGAAAAGCTCAATCGTTGAGCTTGTGCTCAGATTGTCTGAGTACAACAATCACTTGAATCGAGTGGGAGTTGATCTTCCAGACAAGATAGTGATATTTTTCCAAAGTCATTGCCACCAAGCTGCTAGAGCTTCATGATGAACTATAACATATCAGGGATAGATATGATGATCCTTGAAATATTCACGATGTTTGACACCGCGAAAGTAGAAATCAAGAAGGAGCATCAATTGTTGATGGTTAGTGAAACCACTAGTTTCAAGAAGGGCAAGGGCAAGAAGGGATACTTCATGAAACGACAAATCAGCTGCTGCTCTAGTGGAGAAACCCAAGGTTGAACCCAAACCCTAGACTGAGTGCTTCTGTAATAAGGGGAACAACCACTGGAGCAGAATTACCTTAGATACTTGGTAGATGAGAAGGCTGTCGATAGAAGTATATTGGATATACATTATGTGAATGTGTACTTTACTAGTACTCCTAGTAGCATCAGGGTATTAGATACCGGTTCGGTTGCTAAGTGTTAGTAACTTGAAATAAAAGCTACGGAATAAACGGAGACTGGCTAAAGGTGAGCTGACGAGATGTGTTGGAAGTGCTTCCAAGGTTGATGTGATCAAGCATCGCACGCTCCCTCTACCATCGAGATTGGTGTTAAACCTAAATAATTGTTATTTGGTGTTTGCGTTGAGCATAGACATGATTGGATTATGTCTATCGCAATACGGTTATTCATTTAAGGAGAATAATGGTTACTCCATTTATTTGAATAATACCTTCAATGGTCTTGCACCTAAAATGAATGGTTTATTGAATCTCGATCATAGTGATACACATGTTCATGCCAAAAGATATAAGATAGTAATGATAGTACCACCTACTTGTGGCACTGCCATGTAAGTCATATTGGTATAAAACGCGTGAAGAAGCTCCATGTTGATGGATCTTTGGACTCACTCATTTTTGAAAAGGATTGAGACATGTGAACCATGTCTATTGGTATATACGCATGAAGAAACTCCATGTAGATGGACCGTTTGGACTCACTTGATTTTGAATCGCTTGAGACATGCAAATCATACCACATGGGCAAGATGACTGAAAGCTTCGGTTTCAGTAAAATGGAACAAGAAAGCAACTTGTTGGAAGTAACACATTTTGACGTGTGCAGTCCAATGAGTGCTGAGGCACGCAGTGGATATCGTTATGCTCTTACTTCACAGATGATTTGAGTAGATACTGAGTATACACAAGTCTGAAGTATTGAATGGTTCAAGTAATTTCAGAATGAAGTTGAAGATCTTCGTGATAAGAGGATAAAATGTCTATGATATGATCATAGAAATGAATATCTGAGTTACGAGTTTGGCACTGTGGAAATTGTTTCACAACTAATACCGCCTGGAACACCATAGTGTGATGGTGTGTCCAAACATCATAGTTGCGCCCTATTGGATATGGTGCGTACCATGATGTCTCTTATCGAATTACCACTATCGTTCATGGGTTAGGCATTGGAGACAACCGCACTCACTTTAAGTAGGGCACCACGTAATTCCGATGAGATGACACCGTATGAACTATGGTTTAGAGAAACCTAAGCTGTCATTTCTTAAAAGTTTGGGGCTGCGACGCTTATATGAAAAAAGTTTCAGGCTGATAAGCTCGAACCCAAAGCGGATAACTGCATCTTCATAGGACACCCAAAACAGTTGGGTATACCTCCTGTCTCAGATCCAAAAGCAATAGGGATTGTTTCTCAAATCGGGTCCTTTCTCGAGGAAGAGTTTCTCTCGAAAGAATTGAGTGGGAGGATGGTGGAGACTTGATGAGGTTATTGAACCGTCACTTCAACTAGTGTGTAGCAGGGCACAAGAGTTGTTCCTATGGCACCTACACCAATTGAAGTGGAAGCTTATGATAGTGATCATGAGACTTCGAATCAAGTCACTCGCAAACCTCGTAGGATGACAAGGATGCGTACTGCTTCAGAGTGGTACGTAATCCTGTCTTGGAAGTCATGTTGCTAGACAACAATGAACCTACGAGCTATGGAGAAGCGATGGTGGGCCCGGATTCCGATGAATGGCTCGAGGCCATAAAATCCGAGAGAGGATCCATGTATGAAAACAAAGTGTAGACTTTGACAGAACGGCTCGATGGTCGTGAGGCTGTTGAGTACAGATGGATTTTAAAAGGAAGACGGACAATGATGGTAAATGTCACCATTAGAAAGCTCGACTTGTCATTAAGATGTTTTCCGACAAGTTCAAGGAGTTGACTGCGATGAGACTTTCTCACTCGTAGCAATGCTAAGAGTCTGTTGGAATTATGTTAGCGATTACTGCATTATTTATGAAATTATGCAGATAGGATGTCAAAACATTGTTTCCTCGACGATTTTCTTGAGGAAAGGTTGTATGTGATACAACCAGAAGATTTTTTTTTCAATCCTGAAAGATGCTAACAAGTATGCAAAGCTCCAGCAATCCTTCTAAGGACTGGAGTAAGCATCTCGGAGTTGGAATGTACGCTTTGATGAGATGATCAAAGATTTGGGTTTATACAAAGTTTATGAGAAACTTGTATTTCCAATGAAGTGAGTGGGAGCACTATAGAATTTCTGATGAGTATATGTTGTTGACATATTGTTGATCAGAAACGATGTAGAATTTTGGAAAGCATATAGGGTTGTTTGAAAGGTGTTTTTCAATGAAAACCTGGATTAAGCTACTTAAACATTGAGCATCAAGATCTATAAGGATAGATCAAAATCGCTTAATAGTACTTTCAAACAAACACATACCATGACAAGATTTTGAAGGAGTTCAAAATAGATCAGCAAAGAAGGAGTTCTCGGCTGTGTTACAAGGTGTGAGTATTGAGCAAGACTCAAGACATGACCACGGCAGAATAGAAAGGACAAAGGTCGTCCCCTATGCTTTAGTCGTAGGCTCTAAAGTATGCTATGTTATGTACCGCACCTGAAGTGTGCCAAACCACGAGTCAGTCAAGGGGTACAAGTGTGATCTAGAAATGGATCACAGGACAACGGTCAAAGTTATCCTTAGTAACTAGTGGACTAAGGAATTTTCTCGATTATGGAGGTGGTAAAAGAGTTCGTCGTAAAGGGTTACGCCGATGCAAACTTTGACACAATCCAGATTATTCTGAGTAGTAAACTGGTAGAACAGTTGTTTGAAATATAGCGTAGTAGCGACATCTACAAGATGACCTAGAGATTTGCAAAGTACATACGGATCCGAATGTTGCAGACCCGTTGACTAAAACCTCTCTCACAGACATAACATGATCAAACCAAGAACTCATTGAGTGTTAATCACATAGTAATGTGAACTAGATTATTGACTCTAGTGAACTCTTTGGATGTTGGTCACATGGCGATGTGACCTGTGAATGTTAATCACATGGCGGTGTGAACTAGATTATTGACTCTAGTGCAAGTGGGAGACTGGTGGAAATATGCCCTAGAGGCAATAATAA
Source organism: Aegilops umbellulata (assembly GCA_032464435.1). Classification (NCBI taxonomy): domain Eukaryota; kingdom Viridiplantae; phylum Streptophyta; class Magnoliopsida; order Poales; family Poaceae; genus Aegilops; species Aegilops umbellulata. Next base: position 147,287,084 of record CP136058.1, on the reverse strand, counting down.
ATAGGTTATTATTATATTTCCTTGTTCATGATAATCGTTTATTATCCATGCTAGAATTGTATTGATAGGAAACTCATATACATGTGTGGATACATAGACAACACCATGTCCCTAGTAAGCCTCTAGTTAACTAGCTCGTTGATCAATAGATGGTTACGGTTTCCTGACCATGGACATTGGATGTCGTTGATAACGGGATCACATCATTAGGAGAATGATGTGATGGACAAGACCCAATCCTAAGCCTAGCACAAGATCATGTAGTTCGTACGCTAAAGCTTTTCTAATGTCAAGTATCGTTTCCTTAGACCATGAGATTGTGCAACTCCCGGATACCGTAGGAGTGCTTTGGGTGTGCCAAACGTCACAACGTAACTGGGTGACTATAAAGGTTCACTACAGGTATCTCCGAAAGTGTCTGTTGGGTTGGCACGAATCGAGACTGGGATTTGTCACTCCGTGTGACGGAGAGGTATCTCTGGGCCCACTCCGTAGTACATCATCATAATGTGCACAATGTGATCAAGGAGTTGATCACGGGATGATGTGTTGCGGAACGAGTAAAAGAGACTTGCCGGTAACGAGATTGAACAAGGTATCGGGATACTGACGATCGAATCTTGGGCAAGTATCGTACCGATAGACAAAGGGAATTGTATACGGGATTGATTAAGTCCTTGACATCGTGGTTCATCCGATGAGATCATCGTAGAACATGTGGGAGCCAACATGGGTATCCAGATCCTACTGTTCGTTATTGACCGGAGAACGTCTCGGTCATGTCTGCATGTCTCCCGAACCTGTAGGGTCTACACACTTAAGGTTCGATGACGCTAGGGTTATAAAGGAAGTTTGTATGTGGTTACTGAATGTTGTTCGGAGTCCCAGATGAGATCCCGGACGTCACAAGGAGTTCCGGAATGGTCCGGAGGTAAAGATTTATATATGGGAAGTCCTGTTTTGGTCACCGAAAGGGTTTCAGGTTTTATCGGTAACGTACTGGGACCACCAGGAGGGTCCCGGGGGTCCACCAAGTGGGACCACCGGCCCCGGAGGGCTGCATGGGCCACATGTGGGAGGGGACCAGCCCCAGGTGGGCTGGTCCGCCCCCCCACAAGGGCCCAAGGCGCCTAGGGTTTGGGGGGAACCCTAAAGGGGGCGCCCCCCCTTGCCTTGGGGGGCAAGGCACCCCCTTGGGCCGCCGCTCCCTCCTCAGATGGGATCTGAGGGGGCCGGCCCCCTCTCCCTTGCCCCTATATATATGAAGGAGGTGGGAGGGCAACCGTACCAAGGTGCTGGCGCAGCCCTCCCCCTCTCCCAAGTCCTTCTCCTCTCCCGCGGTGCTTGGCGAAGCCCTGCAGGATTGCCACCCTCCTCCATCATCACCACGCCGTTGTGCTGCTGCTGGATGGAGTCTTACTCAACCTCTCCCTCTCCCCTTGCTGGATCAAGGCATGGGAGACGTCACCGGGCTGTACGTGTGTTGAACGCGGAGGTGCTGTCCGTTCGGCACTAGGATCATCGGTGATTTGGATCACGACGAGTACGACTCCATCAACCCCGTTCACTTGAACGCTTCCACTTAGCGATCTACAAGGGTCTGTAGATGCACTCTCCTTCCCCGCGTTGCTGGTTTCTCCATAGATAGATCTTGGAGATACGTAGGAAAATTTTGAATTTCTGCTACGTTCCCCAACAACGGTACCATACGCTCGCTGGACCCAGATCGAGCTGGCGGATCCCAGGGTGCTCAAGGCCAGCATACACACCAACGTGCTGGCGCGAGCGTGGCGCGACTGCTTGGTCCGGGTGTTGCTCCTTCTAACGTAGTTAGAAGTTCGAGCACATCCCGCTCCACGCGCCGCTCGCCACCGCTGCCCGCCACTCCAGCAGAAGCTCTGGCACGAGCTCAACTGCTCCTAGACTACCCTCCAACGGCGGACAAGCTCGACGACTGGAGGGACACAATACAGAGTCTCATCGGCTTCGCTAACGGCGACACCCCGCGACAGCACAGTGCGTCGCAGCCGCGGCAGGTCGGCCAGGCGAGAACCGATGGCGCCAAGACCGGTGGGGGTGCGACCACCGTGCATTCCCCGCCCCAAAGGCCAAGATCGCCGACTCGCCAAAGCCATCACGACAACGACTCCACCGCATCGTCAAATCCGCGAACTCGTCGCGATCAACGTCACGTTCTTCACGAACGAGAGCAAGAGGACGCTCGTACGCGCATCGAGCGTCGGAGAGAAGCGCAGCGTCAATCAGACCAGCGCGCTAGGCCCTCTGTCGACATGCATGCGCCGGGGGGACCAGGCGACATGCCGTACGCGGTAGGCTGCCCTGCGTTCACCTGTGAGCCGCGACAAGTCCAGTGGCCCAGCACGAAGAACTTCAAGCCAGACGTACCAGAGAAGTACGACGGCAAGTCGCATCCGTCGGAGTTCCTCAGCATCTACACCATTGCGGTGCAGGCTGCTGGAGGGCGATATGACAAGATCCTTGCCAACTACTTCCCGCTGGTACTCAAATCCAATGTCAGATCCTGGCTCATGCACTTGCCGGATAACTCCATAACCTCCTGGACAGACTTGTGCCACCAGTTTGTTGGCGCCTTTATGGGCGGCCACAAACCCCATGGCCAAGCGAGCGACCTTCACCTGCTCGTCCAGAAGGAAGGGGAATCCTTGCGCAAGTTCATCCAGAGATTCAGCCGCATGCACTACAACATCCCAGACGTCCACCCTGCCGCGGTCATCAGCGCGTTCCATCAGAACGTGCGTAACCGCAGGATGCGGGAGGAGATGGCGATGTGCAAGATCAAAGACGTCAGCGAGCTATATGCCCTGGCCGACAAGTGTGCACGCGCCGAGGAAGGAAGGAAACTCCCCAGAGAGAACACTAGAGCAGGAGAATCTGACAGTGAGGATACCGCCCCGGCAAGGAAGAACCGACGGCGGAGCAACAGGAAGAAGAAGAGCCAAGAAGTACTGGTTGTTGAGCAGTCTGGCGATGAAGGCGCCGCCAAGAAGGCCCAGGCTGGTAGCTCCGGCAAGGAGGTTGCCGGGTGCGCCAACTGCCAGGCTGTGGCGGTCGCCGACAAGTGGGACGGCACCAACAAACAGTACTGCAAGATCCACCGCACCAAGGGCCATGATCTCCAGAGCTGCAAGCAGGTCGAGCGGCTCGTCGAGCTGCAAAAGGCCGAGTACGAGCGGCGCGACAAGGAGAGAGCCTGGGGAGGTGGCGGAGGATCAGGCATGAAGCGCCCCGGCCAGGGAGGACGCCGCGACAAGGACAAGCAGCGGCAAGAGGACAGACCTCCCCGCGGCCACGACGAAGACGAAGACATGGATGATGTCGAGACCAGTGAGCAGGAGTTTCAGAAAGCCACAGAGGTCCTGTGCGTAGACGGCGGTGCTTCTCTGCATACTTCTCACCGCCAGCTCAAGCAGTGGGCGTGAGAAGTCAATGCAGCGGAACCACCCGTCGAGTCGCGCAGGCCTCTGAAATGGTCCAGCACGCCTATCATCTACGATATTGAGGACCACCCTGACCGTACAACTGCGATCGGGTGCTTGCCGATGTTGGTCTCACCAACAGTCCGCAACCTCAAGGTCACTAAGATGCTAGTCGACGGCGGGGCCGGCTTGAACCTGATCTCCTCCGCTGTGCTCCGTAAGCTCCAAGTCCCCGACAGCAAGCTCGAAGAGACCGTCACGTTCCAAGGAATCAACCCGGGAAGGAGCAAGCCGAAGGGGAAGATAACGTTGCCAGTGACATTCGGCAGCGAGCTGAACTTCAGGACAGAGAGGATCACTTTTGACGTTGCCGATTTTCCATTGCCCTACAATGGAATTCTCGGCCGTCCAGCGCTCGCCAAGTTCATGGCGGCCTCTCACTACGCATACAACATGCTCAAGATGCCAGGCTCGATAAGCGTCATCTCTGTCCCCGGCGACAAGAAGGATGCCCTTATCTGTGCCGACAAGATCTACCGGGAAGCAGCAGCCGCAGCGGATCACAAGCCACTTGCCGCTGAAGCTCCCGGAGGGAAGAAGATGACCAAGCCCGGCGAGTGCTCTGGTGCCCACTCCGGCAAGCGCACCTCTTCGGAGTGCTGCGCTACCGTCGAGGACGCGCCATCGAGCTCCGCCGGCAAGAGTAAGAAGTCAATGGCAGCCTCGCCAACGACCAAGAAGGTGTCCGCCAAGGAGGACGGCACTGGTGGTACCTTCACCATCAGTGCCACTCTCGACCCCAAATAGGAAAGCGCGCTCGTCGCTTTCCTGCGGGCGAATGTCGATGTGTTTGCCTGGCAACCATCTGACATCCCCGGCGTTCCCAGGAAAGTGATTGAGCACCACCTCGCCGTCTATCCTCATGCGCGGCCTGTCAAGCAGAGAGTTAGGAAGTAAGCGGTGGAGCGCCAAGAGTTCATCGCAGAAGAGATCAAGAAGTTGGAAGCGGCAGGCCTTGTCAGAGGCGTGCTCCATCCGACGTGGTTGGCCAATCCTGTTGTCGTGCGCAAAGCAAATGGGAAGTGGAGGCTTTGCATCGACTTCACTGATGTTAATAAAGCTTGTCCCAAAGATCCCTTTCCCTTGCCGCGCATTGACCAGATTGTTGACTCCACGACCGGATGTGACCTGCTTTCATTTCTTGAGGCATACTCAGGGTACCATCAGATCTTCATGGCTGAAGAAGATGAGGAAAAGACCGCATTCATCACTCCATGTGGCACGTACTGTTTCATACGGATGCCTTTCGGTTTGAAGAATGCCGGTTCGACGTTTGCAAGGGTTGTCCATACCGCTTTTGAGCCGCAAATCCACAGAAATGTGGAAGCCTACATGGATGACATAGTGGTCAAAAGCAGGAACAGGGCAACCCTGATTCAAGATTTAGAAGAGACCTTTGCGAACCTGCGCAGGATCAGCCTCAAGCTCAACCCCGAGAAGTGCGTGTTTGGAGTCCCTTCCGGCAAGCTTCTCGGGTTCTTCGTGTCTCAGCGAGGAATCGAAGCCAATCCAGACAAAATCAAGGCCATCGAGCAGATTGAAGCACCAACACGCGTCAAGGATGTACGAAGGCTTGCCGGCTGCGTCGCGGCTCTCAGCAGGTTTATTTCCAAGTCTGCAGAACGCGCCCTGCCATTTTTCAAAGTTTTGAAAAAGGCGGGTCCAGTAAAATGGACTCTGGAAGCGGAGGCTGTGCTGCAGGACTTGAAGAAATACCTGTCCCCCGCTCCAATACTTGTCGCGCCTAAACCACAAGAGAAATTGCTGCTGTACCTGGCGGCAACCAATCAAGTGGTTAGTGCTGCGTTAGTAGCGGAGAGGGAGGCAGATGATGAGCTAGCAACCGCGGCAAGCGCGTCCAGCGACAAGCAAGAGGCTTCCCCGACAAGCTCTGGCCCCGACAAGGATGAATCTGCGCAGGAGCGAGTGGAGGTGCAGAAGAAGAGAATGGTGCAGCGCCCAGTTTACTTTGTCAGCTCCCTTCTGCAGGGGGCTAGGTCAAGGTACTCTGGTGTGCAGAAATTGCTTTTCGGCCTTCTCATGGCCTCGAGAAAGCTGCGCCATTACTTCCAAGCACATGAGATTACAGTTGTCACCCGCTTTCCGCTGAAGAGGCTACTGCAGAATCCAGAAGCAACAGGCAGGATTGTCGAGTGGGCACTGGAACTGTCAAGCTTCGTTCTCAAATTCGAGAGCACTTCAACTATCCAAAGCAGAGCATTGGCGGAGTTCGTAGCAGAGTGGACACCGACACCAGACGAAGAGATCCCAGAGATGAGCATCCCTGTCAAAGAAGCAAGCAAAAAGTGGCTGATGTATTTTGATGGTGCTTTCTCGCTGCAAGGCGCCGGTGCTGGCGCGTTGCTTATCGCGCCCACTGGAGAGCATCTCAAATACATAGTCCAGATGCACTTCCCCAAGGAGCAAGCAACCAACAATACTACAGAGTATGAAGGATTGCTCGCCGGTCTCAGGATCGCGGCAGAACTTGGGATCAAGAAGCTCATTGTCAGGGGTGACTCGCAGCTTGTCGTCCGCCAAGTGAACAAACATTACCAGAGTCCGTTGATGGAAGCGTACGTTGATGAAGTGAGGAAGCTAGAAGAGCGCTTTGACGGCCTGCAAATGGAACACGTTCCAAGAGCTGAGAACGACATTGCTGATGGCCTGTCAAAGTGCGCATCACTTAAGTTACCTGTGGAACCAGGAACCTTTGTGCTCAAGCTGACTCAGCCATCCGTGACACCATCAACCGGACAGAACAAGAAGAGGAAGTTGGTCTCCGGCGACTATCTTCCGGCAGAGCTCCCCGAAGCCGTCGCCAAGAAGGTCCCCAAGATCGACGCCAAGAGCACTGAGGAGCCGTCTGCTCCGGCAAACCCCAGGGTTTGTTCCGTAGAAGCAGGCGCTCCCGACAAGTTTTGCCCCGGCAAGCTTGCCGGGGAACGTCAAGCTCCGGCTGAGCCCCAGATCCTCGCCGTAGAAGCGGACGTTCCTGCAGCAGCAGATGTGCCTTCAGTCCTTGTTGTTGAGCCACGGGCTCCAGCATGGGCGCAGCAGACTATCCATTTCCTCCAGAACGGAGAACTTCCCGAAGAACAAGAAGAAGCGGAAAGAGTAGTCCGGCGCTCGAGTATGTACCAGTTCGTCGACAACACGCTGTACAGAAGAGGGCGCAATGGTGTGAAATTGAAGTGTATTTCCCGGGAAGACGGACAAAAGCTGTTGGCAGAGATACATGGAGGCATATGTGGTCACCACATCGGCGCCAGAGCACTTGCCGGCAAAGCGTTCCGGCAAGGTTTCTTCTGGCCGATAGCCCTCCAGGATGCAACTGCACAAGTAACCAAGTGTGAAGCGTGCCAGTTCCATTCCAAGCAGATACACCAGCCAGCTCAAGCTCTCCAGACGATCCCTTTATCCTGGCCATTTTCGGTCTGGGGGCTCGACATCCTCGGCCCCTTCCCCCGAGCTTTCGGGGGCTTTGAGTACTTGTACGTCGCAATCGACAAGTTCACAAAGTGGCCGGAAGTGGAACCAGTGAGGAAGGTGACAGCACAGTCAGCAGTCAAGTTCTTCAGGTCGATTGTTTGCCGCTTCGGGATCCCCAACAGGATCATCACCGACAACGGTACGCAATTCACGAGCCGCGCCTTCATGCAATACGTCCAAGATCTCGGCGCCAAGGTCTACTTCGCTTCTGTTGCTCATCCCAGGAGCAACGGTCAAGCGGAGAGGGCCAATACCGAAGTGCTGCGCGGGCTCAAGACCAGAACTTTCGACAGGCTGCACAAGTGCGGAAGAAACTGGATCGAGGAGCTGCCGGTGGCTCTTTGGTCGATCAGAACGACGCCAAATCGAGCCACTGGCCAGACACCATTTGCTCTAGTCTATGGAGCAGAAGCAGTTACCCACACGGAACTCGTATACGGGTCACCTCGAGTGCTCGCTTATGATGAGCTTGAGCAAGAGCGGCTGCGTGAAGATGACGCGCTGCTCCTTGAGGAAGATCGTCTTCAGGCTGCTGTGCGAGCCTCTCGCTACCAGCAAGCTTTGCGTCGCTACCATAGCCGCAAAGTTAAAGCCAGACGCTTCGAGGAAGGCGACCTTGTTCTTCGGCGCGCTTCGTCCGCCAAGAATCATAACAAGTTGACGCCAAAGTGGGAAGGCCCTTACCGGGTGAGACGAGTCACGAGGCCCAGTGCTGTCCCCTCGAGACCGAAGATGGCACTCCGGTGAGCAACTCCTGGAATATTGAGCATCTTCGTAAGTTTTACCCGTAAGGCGCGGTTGTCGAGCCCCGTTCGGCAACCAACCTTTTGTACAAGTCTTGCCGCTGTTGCATGTAATCCTTTGTACAAAGCCAGGCGCAGACCCTGAGCAGCAGTAAATGAAGCGCTGGCGCCCTAAGTTTTAGCATGCATGCTGAGTCGAGTCTCGTCCTTGGTTAGGGTTGATAGTGCCTAACAGCTGCTAACCCCTAGCTTAGAGGTCGGGTCTGCGTCCTTTTTTCCTGTTCTTTCGTTTCCTTTGGTTCGCAGGGTTTTGCATATCCTAGCCAGACCGCTTAAGGACGAAGAAGAGAAGAAGGGCGGACCAGCATCTAGTTCCTGGCAAACCAATGTTGCCGGGGGCTGCAAGTACAAAGATTCGCCCGCGGCAAGCCAAAGTTGCCGGGGGCTGCAATCCCAGATAAGTTTTTCATCCCTTATCATGCATTCTCTTATGAACTGAGGAATGCGAAAACCTTGTTTCTTCCTAAAAAGCTGTCGTGCTCCCTTAACTCTGGGCCCCGGAGCGCGTTCCTGGGGCCAGTTTTGGTGGTAGCCGCGGCGGCAAAGTAACGGAATGAGGAGCCCTAACCCGCCTCATCCCTACCTCCGCCAAAGGCGTGAGGAAGGTCGAGTGGCGCGGGAAGACGGCAGGGCCTGTTGCCGGGCGAAGAAGTGTCTATCTTAACGATATAAAGGATTCGCTCCTTGGCGTGGGTTTTACCCGCGAGACAAATGGCCCGGCAAACATCCCCTTTTCATTAAAAACATTCCGCTCAGGTACAGTTCAGAGAGAATGAAAAACATGAGAGATGGGATTACAAGCTTTAAAAGCAACTAAGGCCCGAAGGCTTACAAGTTAAAAAGAGATAAGGTGCCCATAATCCCTTTCTTGTCTCTCTCCTCAGGAGGTAGGACAAGGAGGCGAAAAGGGCAAAAGGGGCGCCTAGACGAGCTACGGGTGGCAGAAGACACCAACAGAACGCCCTGGGGACCGTCTGAAGGCTAGGTGGTGGTGGCGGCTCCAGAAGCGGGGCTCGATGGGGCGGCAGGACGTCAGCACGCTGTCGAGGGCACCTCGCCCTCGTACTCCGACTTGACGGCCTTGCCGCCAGCCCTCTTCTTCTTTCGCAGCCTCGCCACGCCAGCCGCCAAGGAGACGACCCTGGGAAGCTCAAGGAGCCGGCGACACGGATGATGGGGTCGCCGGTGCCACGCGGAGCCGCGACCGACGCCTAGTCGGACCCGTCATCCCGACGACCTCTACCCTCATCGTCACCGTCGCTCCCCTCCTCGTCACTCTCGCTCGAGGAGGAGCTTTCGCTGTCGGAGGAGCTATCCACGCAGCACCGGGCCCGGATCCCGAAGCACCCGAAGACCTTGACGGAGAGGAGATCGCCCTCCATCAACTTAAAATGGAGGGTGAGCCCCTCCATCAAGCTGTGGATACGGGCGAACATCTTCCACCCTCGACCAAGATACATCACGCCGGGGGCTGGGGACTCAACATGGACCCGCGTGCCGCTGATCCCACAGCCCCTCATGTGCAGTCTTAGCGTCTCGGGTTGTTCCACCTCCATCACACTTGCGAAGGGAGGGGGCGTTTCGCCTTTCCGAATAAACAAATCGCCTGTGACGTGACGCATGCCCACGGGGCTCAGCCCCGCGCATGCCGCCCACGTCACGCACGCCTCTCCCCACGATGCCGCGTTCGACGCGTGCCGTTCGGGGAGGACGTGGTGGATGCAGAAGAAGATGCAGTGTGACCCAGGCCGCGCATGCCCGTGCACTGTTTTGGGCCTGGCCCAACAGCGCTCGGCACCGTGTATGGCCCAGGCCCGGGGGCTCCTGTCGGTGTACTAAAATAGGGGTAACTTAGTACCCCGAACTTGTGCACGGGCAGTCGTAGCACCCCGCGGCAAGGCTTGCCAGGCGATTGCGAAAACTCTCCATGGTCCCTTTTTGGGCCATCCAAGAACAAAGTATTTGAGCCAAGGCCCCGGCAGGAGGAGCTTGCCGGGAAGGCCACCCGAAGAGAGCAAGGCCCCGGCAAGAGGAGCTTGCCGGGACGGCCGCTCGAAGCACAAGGCCCCGGCAAGAGGAGCTTGCTGGGAAGGCCGACCAAGGCACGACAAGAGACTTGCTGCAACGCGCCACGCGTCCCGGCAAGGACCGGGGAGCAACAAGCTCCCGGGCGCGACAAGGCATCGACCGCGGCAAGGCGCTTGCCGCGACAAGTCACCACCCCGCGCCTGCGTTCCAGCTCATCCACCCACGCGTCGCTCTGAGGCCATTCCAGGCGTACGTGGCGAGAGGCTACGCAGCCAGGGGCATGCGGTGGCGAAGCGACGCTGACAGGGTAGCCGTCATGGCAAACGGTGGCGCCCCTGACGCCCCCTTTTCTGCACTGTTTGGGCGACCTAGACAGGCATTTAATGCCCTTGTCCCCTGCCGTCAGAGTTAGGTATGATAGCACTGTGCAAACAGCTGTACCCAACACAGCGTTTTCCAGTTTTACCCCCGCCTACGTTGCCACCTGTGGGTAACCCCTTGCGCATATAAAAGGAGGCCCCATGCGCAACGGGAGGAAGGAGAGAGGAAGAGGAAGCGGACCACTCACGCTCGGTCTGATTAGTTGCCTGAGTGTACTGTAGCACTCAGCGCTCCCAATAACACAATACAAACCACAAAGCAGCAGTAGGGTTTTACGCATCCGTGCGGCCCGAAGCTGGGTAAATCCCCTTGTGTGCATCGCCTCGATCCGCTCTTCGCGCGACCTCCGCCCCCCGCCGAACCAGAAAGGGGCTCGGTCCCCATAGGTGTTCGTGGAGGCAGATTTCCCCCAACAGAAGGGCCTATCTTTTATTATTATCTTCTACCTTACACAAGATTCACGGTGATCTTCACCTTTCCTTTTTCACTTTATCCTTTGGCAAGTTTAGCATGTTGGAAAGAACATGACATATATATCTAATTGGATGTAGGGGAGCATGAACCATTATTGTTGACATTACCCTTGAGGTAAAAGGTTGTGGGGCAAAACTATGAGCCCCTATCTTTCTCTGTGTCCGATTAAAACTCCGTAACCACAAGTATCGCGTGAGTGTTAGCAATTATGAAGGACTAGATGATAGTTGAGTATGTGGACTTGCTTTTAAGCTCTGACATAGATTCTTTCCGATGTTATGATAAATTGCAATTGATTTGATGACTGAGATTATAGTTTGTTGGAGCCCAATAAGGTTTATGATTTGTACTTTTGCTTTGTGAATAGATCATCACTTGAACATAAGTAATCATGTGACAAAATCTATATATGGTGCTGTTATGAGAATAATCATGATGCCTTCATGTCCGTATTTTATTTTTATCGACGCCTCTACCTCTAAACATGAGGACATATTTATTGTTATCGGCTTTTCGCTTGAGGACAAGCGAGGTCTAAGCTTGGGGGAGTTGATACATCCATTTTGCATCATGCTTTTATATCGATACTTATTGCCTTATGGGCTGTTATTTCACTTTATGTCACAATACTTATGTCTATTCTCTCTTATTTTACAAGGTTTACATAAGGAGGGAGAATGCCGGCAGCTGGAATTCTGGGCTGGAAACGGAGCAAATATTAGAGACCTATTCTGTGCAACTCCAAAAGTCCTGAAACTCCACGGAATATCTTGAAATAAATAAAGAAAAATCCTCGCCAAAGATGAAGTCCAGTGGGCCCACACCCTGCTCACGAGGGTGGGGGCGCGCCCCCCCTACCTCGTGGGCCCCCTGGTGGGTCTCCGACGTCCATCTTCTGCTATATGAAGTCTTTCGATAAGGAAAAAAATCAGAAGCAACCTTTCGGGACGAGACTCTGCCGCCACGAGGCAGAACCAAGGCGGAACCAATCTAGAGCTCCGGCAGAGCTGTTCTGCCAGGGATACTTCCCTCTGGGAGGGGGAAATCATCACCATCATCATCACCAACGCTCCTCTCATTGGGAGAGGGCAATCTCCATCAACATCTTCACAAGCACCATCTCATCTCCAAACCCTAGTTCATCTCTTGTATCCAATTCTTGTCTCAAAGTCCGGGATTGGTGCTAGTAGGTTGCTAGTAGTGTTGATTACTCCTTGTAGTTGATGCTAGTTGGTTTATTTGGTGGAAGATCATATGTTTAGATCCTTTATGCATATTATTACCCCTCTGATTATGAACATGAATATTCTTTGTGAGTAATTATGTTTGTTCCCGAGGACAAGGGAGAAGTCTTGTTATTTGTAGTCATGTGAATTTGGTATTCGTTTGATATTTTGATAAGATGTATGTTGTCTAGCCTCTAGTGGTGTTATGTGAACGTCGACTACATAACACTTCACCATTATTTGGGCCTAGAGGAAGGCATTGGGAAGTAATAAGTAGATGATGGGTTGCTAGAGTGACAGAAGCTTAAACCCTAGTTTATGCGTTGCTTCGTAAGGTGCTGATTTGGATCCATATGTTTCATGCTATGGTTAGGTTTACCTTAATACATTTTTTGTAGTTGCGGATGCTTGCAATAGAGGTTAATCATAAGTGGGATGCTTGTTCAAGTAAGAACAGCATCCAGGCACCGGTCCACCAACATATCAAATTATCAAAGTACCGAACGCGAATCATATGAACGTGATGAAAACTAGCTTGACGATATTCCCATGAGTCCTCGGGAGCGCTTTTCCTATTATAAGAGTTTGTTCCGGCTTGTCCTTTGCTACAAAAAGTATTAGGCCATCTTGCTGCACTTTATTTACTTTTGTTACTTGTTGCTCGTTACAATTTATCTTGTCACAAAACTATCTGTTACCACTTATTTCAGTACCTGCAGAGAATACCTTGTTGAAAACCGCTTATCATTTCCTTCTGCTCCTCGTTGGGTTCGACACTCCCCTATACTTGTGGGTCATCAGTGCCGCACACCCCCTATGTTTCACCGATGAGGTGCTGGACCATGGATTTCCAAAAGGATTCAAACCAGTGAACATAGAGGCGTACGACGGGACCACAGACCCTGGGGTCTGGATTGAGGACTTTATCCTCCATATTCATATGGCTCGCGGAGACGATCTCCACGCCATCAAGTACTTGCCCCTCAAGCTTAAAGGACCAGCTCGGCACTGGCTGAAAAGCCTCCCCGAAAACTCCATTGGAAGTTGGGAGGAGCTCGAGGATGCTTTTCGGGCTAATTTTCAAGGGGCCCATGTCCGACCTCCGGATGCAGATGATTTGAGTCATATAATTCAACAGCCCGGGGAGTCAGCCTGAAAGCTTTGGAATAGGTTTCTCACTAAGAAGAACCAAATCGTTGACTGCCCGGACGCCGAAGCCTTAGCAACTTTCAAGCACAGCGTCCGAGACGAATGGCTCACCAGACACCTTGGTCAAGAAAAACCGAGAACAATGGCAGCCCTGACAAGCCTCATGACCCGCTTTTGCGCGGGCGAAGATAGCTTGCTAGCCCGTAGTAGCACCAGCGACCCAGGTACATCCGAAGTGAGGGACGGCAATGGAAAACCACGATGCAGTAAAAGCAAGCGTCGAAATAAAGAAGACATCCCAGATAGCACGGTGGTAAACACCGGATTCAGGGGCTCTCAACCGGGTCAGTGGAAAAAGCCTTTCAAAGGCAACAGAGATGGACGGTCCAGCCTAAATAAGATTCTAGACAAACTATTTCAGATTTATAGCACCCCAGATAAACCTGCAAATCACACCCACAGAGAATGCTGGGTCTTCAAGCAGGCTGGTAAGCTAAACACCGAACACAGGGGGAGGGAGACACCAAGCAAAGACAAGGACGAACCTCGCCAGCAAAGCACGAGGGGACAGAAAAAATTCCCACCAGAGGTTAAAACAGTGAACATGATCCATGTGACGAAAAGGAGAAGCAAACATGCACTCCGGGACACACACGTCGTAGATCCCGTCACCCCTAAGTTCAACCCCTGGTTGGCTTGCCTGATCACCTTTGATCGCAGGGATCACCCGACAAGAATTCGGCACGAAGGATTGGCTGCCTTGGTGCTAGACCTAATAATAAATGGATACCATCTCACACGAGTCCTTATGGACGGCGACAGTAGTCTAAACCTGATATATCAGGACACAGTCCACAAAATGGGGATAGACCCGACAACAATTAGCCACAGTAATACTACCTTCAAGGGAGTAATGCCAGGCCCAGAGGCCCGCTGCACAGGCTCTCTATTACTAGAGGTTGTATTCGGTTTTCCCGACAACTTCCAAAGCGAAAGGTTAGCCTTTGACATCGACCCATTCCAAAGTGGCTATCAAGCACTACTCGGAAGAGCGGCCTTCGCTCATTTTAATGCAATACCGCATTATGCTTCTCTCAAACTTAAGATGCCCGGTCCACGTGGCATCATCACCATTAGCGGAAACATTGAACGTTCCTTACCAGCGGAAGAATGTGCGACGGCTTTAACAACCGAACACGAAATGGCCACTCCAACCAGAATAAAGGATCGGTCGTCAAGACCGCGGACATGGTTAGACGAGTCCGGTGCATTACTAGCTATAACAGCTTGGATAAACCCGAGGTTGGTTTGATGGGTATACCCCCATAGACGGCACCAGGGGCTTCCCGCGTGTAATCGGGGCTTATTCGGCTTAACTTTATCTATCTTAAAATTTTAATGGTTTATTGAGAATAACCAATTTTTTGCATGAAAACTTTAACCTAAGTTCTTCTCTTTTACAGATGACAATCTTGCTACACCCCTCCAGGATACGGCACAATGGAGACACATGCGCAGACGTGCAGCAGGGGCCCGCTCAAAGGTTTCTTTTCAGATTAAGACCCTGTGTAAACCTTTTTTACTGTCTCTTGTTGTTCACATCCTCCGGATACTCAATACAACCAGGAAGGATGCTGACGTTATTGGCATTTGGCCATGTCGGAAAATTGCTCGTACCTGGACATTTGGGGTTTATTATTAAGGGCACTGTTTAGCCCGGCATATGTTATAAAGACCAAATACCTTAGGGAGTGTTCGGTGTCGCGAGTTTGGCCTTATATGCATCAGCTCCGAATCATGTCTTTGGTTAAATGTTGGGTTTGCCCGGCTCCCGCGTTTTGCTGCCTTACGTTCTGCTCCATCGGCTAAGGCGGCACCAGGAGAACTACTGTGATTGTGCCCTGGTTCATCCGGACGAGCACCTGAGTAGAGAAAGCCGAAAACTGACTATCATGATAAAGCGCGAGACTGGTCAACCACTCTATGACATACTGGAATCTTCGGGATTCCTCCGCATTAACGAAGGGCCGTTTCCCAGTCATGTACGTACGCGCCCCATATCCGGATGAGCGCAGAAGTACCAAGGGCTATATAGTAGTCCCACCGTCAAACTCCTATGGCTAAGTGAAAGTGTTAAAGCAATATAGTCTGATTGCCTTGTTCGCTGCGCTACCACCTGCTTAATGGACCAAGACGTTGGATCAAGTGTGAATACGCGTTTTTTTGCGAACACCCCCGCATTATATGCGTGGGGGCTGAAGCCGACGACTGCAAACTTTCAGGTTATATACATATATACATAAACGGGCACACATATGCATCATAATACTCTCAGGCAAAAGTATAAACGCAACCTTTATAACTCAATAAAACATTGTTTTCACAATGGGAATACATGTCATTAGAACATAATATTCTTTGAGCACTGAGCCTCTATTAAACGAGCGCCTTCAAGGACTTCTTCAAAGTAGTGCTCGACAGCTACTCGGCCCACGACCGAACCCTGGGTTGCAATAGCGGTGGCCTCCATCTCTGCCCAGTATGTCTTGACACGGGCAAGGGCCATCCACGCACCCTCTATGCACACCGACCTCTTCATAGCATCGATGTGCGGCACAACACCAAGGAATTGTTGCACCAAACTAAAATAATTGTTCGGCCTTGGCCCTTCTGGCCACAGATGATCCACAACAGACCTCATGGCAAGCCCGGACAACCTATGGAGCTCGGCCCACTCGGCCATTCTCTCGTTCAACTGGAGCGAACGCGCTGGAGCATTGAATTGTGACCAAAACAACTTTTCCACTTCACAATCTTTTTGATCTTTGAAGTATTCGGCTGCATCAGCAACACTTGCTGCCAAATCCAGATACGCGTGTGCATAACTCCATAGCCGATCAAGAGGAGCATACGTAGGATCTCCGAACTTCATCCGCAGCATAAAGGGCTTCCCAGCCGTGATATCCCCGGCTTGGTGCAGCTCCTCCTTCACCACTCTGATGGTAGAGCGGGCGTCCTTGGCAGCCACCGTGGCCTTCTCCAGGTCCGTTACCTTCGCTCGACTTTCACCTTCAAGAAGCTCGTAATGGTCGGCGGCTTCCTTCAATTCCACAACCATCTTGGCTATCTCATCCTTGCTTCGGCAATGCGTAGCCTGTTCGGCTCTCAGCTCTTCGACCGCCTTTCGAGCGGCCGCATCACTTTTTCTGGCTTGTTCCTTGGCTCGGGCAAGTTCCGCCCGAAGGGTCTCCACGGCGGCAGCTCCATATGTAGTCACAAACATATTAAAGCTACTAGCATCATGCTCCTCTTACTTTGTGTGGATCACCGGAGAAATCACATACCCTGTGCCTCGTCGAGCCGCTTGTTGACAAGCACGATGTCAGCATCTGCTGCATCAAGTTGCCGCTTCAGCTCGGCAAAATCACCAGTCCGGCTAGCCACCGGACCTTCAGCTACCTGCACATAAAGGCAGCCTGATTATTACCTGGGATTATGATCCTTCGTTTACTGCCGTTCTCGACGGCAACCAGAGTCTCACGGGCTACTACCTGCATAGGGCACATCTAACGTGTGTGGTACCATCAAAAACATACACTATTTCACGTACCTCAAAGCCTTTCATTAGGCTCATAAAAGCTTCATGTAACCCGCTTTTGGCGGATCAAATCCTTTGGATCACCATACCCATCAGCGTACGATGTTCTTCTGAGATAGCCGCTTGCTCCAGAAGATCCTTCAGTGCGTTCGATCTCACACCGGACGGTTCCAGACTCTTTCTGTTACTCTCCTCAGGAGCCGAATACTGAGGACTTTGGGTGGCCGAGGGATTACCCTCTGGCCTTGGCGGATCAGGAGAAACCCTTCGTGATGACACTTCAGCGTCGCCCGCCTCGTGTGATGGGGTGGCTTGGGGAGGTGTTTCGCTCTCCATCATCTCCGGAAGAAGATCCCCCGAAGACGAACTCTGTCGAGAAGGGCTATGATCCGAACTACAAGATATATGCTTCGGTTATTGTACTCAGAGGTGAAGCAGGATATTCTCAATTTAGTACTTCTTGATTACTTACAGCTCGGTGGAAGGCTAATCCCCTTGAAGACACTGTGCGGCAAGGATACTTCCCGGGGCAGGGCCCTCTGGCAAAGATTTATTCCCTCGTTTGGAAACTTTTGTTTCCGGATCCTCGGAGGCGGTCCTCTTCCTTGCTTGGGGAGAGGGAATTTCAGATCCTTCTCCCCGGTTATCCTCCTTCGCGTAGGCGCTAATTCCCCCAGTTTCCGGATCCTCGGAGGCGGTCCTCTCCTTATTCTCTCCTTTATCTTCCCCTGAGGGCACCTGATAAGGCACCGGCTCGAGCATCCTGGCTAGTACTGGATCTGTTGAGCCCTCTGGAAGGGGAGCAGAACACCTGATCATCTTTGCCTTTGTTACCCAGTCCTGGTCAAAGAGCGATTTTTCAGAATGATGTTGTGATAAATAAAAAGATAGCATGTTCGGCCATGGGATTACTTACTTAGGTATCTGGATGATTGCAGCTCAGACCCGCATCCTGGGTGAGGTCCGGACACCTTATTTGTGGTCCGAAGAACAGTTTGTACATCTCTTCGAGCGTCATGCAGAAGAAGTGCTGAATAGCTCGCGGCCCTTCTGGGTTGAACTCCCACATTCGGAGGGGTCGACGTTTGCAAGGCAGAACTCGACGAACTAGCATGACTTGCATTACCGTTACCATGCCGACATCTCTCTCGAGGAGATCTCGGATGCGATTCTGCAATATCGGCACGTCGTTTACTGGCCCCCAGTCCAGCCCCTTGTTGATCCATGACGTCAGTTGTGGAGGGGGGCCCGAGCGAAAGGCAGGGGCGGCCACCCACTTGGTGCCCCGGGGTGCCGTGATATAAAACCACTCCCATTGCTATAAACTAGACACCTCCGGGAAAGAACCCTCTGGCCATGGAACATCGGCGCCTTTGCTTATTGCGGCACCTCCGCACTCTGCGTGCCGCCCCTCAATCATCTTCGGCTTCACATTGAAGGTCTTGAGCCATAAGCCGATGTGTGGGGTAATGCGGAGGAAGGCTTCACACACGATGATGAACGACGAGATGTGAAGGAGGGAATCTGGGGCCAGGTCATGGAAATCCAGCCCATAATAGAACATGAGCCCCCTAACAAAGGGATCTAGAGCAAGGCCTAGCCCTCGGAGAAAGTGAGAGATGAATACAACGCTCTCGCCAGGTTCGGGAATGGGGATAACCTGCCCTCGAGCAGGCAACCTGTGCGAGATTTCGCCGGTCAAATAGCAGGCCTCTCTTAGCTTCTCGATGTATTCCTCTGTGACAGAGGAAGGCATCCACCGACCTTGAAGGTTGGGTCCAGACATGGTTGAAGGTCCGAAGCGCCTGACCTGAGCCTTGGGTGTTGGAACTCGAGGTGGGGGAAGGATTCGATTGAGTGCAAGAAGAAAAAGGACACGCCTTGGCCTCTTTATAAAAGGGATGAATATCAAGCGTCCTTCACGTGGCTGTTTGGGACTTGCCTAAAATCGAGGAGTCATACCAACAGGCACGATTGGGTTACCCACTGCTACCTCTTGAGCACTGCGTTGGATTTCCTTGAAGAGGAAAGGGTGATGCAGCAGAGTAGAGTAAGTATTTCCCTCAGTTTTGAGAACCAAGGTATCAATCCAGTAGGAGGCCACACGCAAGTCCCTCGTACCTACACAAAACAAATAGCTCCACGCAACCAACGCGATTAGGGGTTGTCAATCCCTTCACGGTCACTTACGAGAGTGAGATCTGATAGAGGTGATAGATAATATTTTTGGTATTTTTGGTATAAAGATGCAAAGTAAAATAAAAGGGCAAAGTAAAAAGCAAAGCAATAATAAAGTGATGAAAGATTGATATGATGAGAATAGACCCGGGGGCCATAGATTTCACTAGTGGCTTCTCTCAAGAGCATACGTATTCTACGGTGGGTGAACAAGTTACTGTTGAGCAATTGACAGAACTGAGCATAGTTATGAGAATATCCAGGTATGATCATGTATATAGGCATCACGTCCGAGACAAGTAGACCGACTCCTGCCTACATCTACTACTATTACTCCACTCATCGACCGCTATCCAGCATGCATCTAGAGTAATAAGTTCAACAGAATAGAGTAACGCCTTAAGCAAGATGACATGATGTAGAGGGATAAATTCATGCAATATGATAAAAACCCCATCTTGTTATCCTCGACGCAACAATACAATACGTGCCTTGCTGCCCCTAATGTCACTGGGAAAGGACACCGCAAGATTGAACCCAAAGCTAAGCACTTCTCCCATTGCAAGAAAAAACCAATCTAGTAGGCCAAACCAAACTGATAATTCGAAGAGACTTGGAAAGATAACCAATCACACATAAAATAATTCAGAGAAGATTTAAATATTGTTCATAGATAAACTTGATCATAAACCCACAATTCATAGGTCTTAACAAACACACCGCAAAAAGAAGATTACATCGAATAGATCTCCACGAGAGAGGGGGAGAACATTGTACTGAGATCCAAAAAGAGAGAAGAAGCCATCTAGCTACTAACTATGGACCCGAAGGTCTGAGGTAAACTACTCATGCTTCATCGAAGAGGCTATGGTGATGATGTAGAAGCCCTATGTGGGGGATTCCCCTTCCGGCGGAGCTCCAGAACAGGCCCCAAGATGGGATCACGTGGACACAAAAGGTTGCAGCGGTGGAATTAGGTTTTTGGCTCCGTATCTGATCGTTTGGGGGTACGTAGGTATATATAGGAGGAAGGAGTACGTCGGTAGAGCAAAGGGGGGCCCACGAGGCAGGGGGCGCGCCCTAGGGGGGCGCCCTCCACCCTCGTGGCTGCCTCCCTTCTTTCTTGACATGGGGTCCAAGTCTCGTGGATCATATTCGGTGAGAAAATCACGTTCCCGAAGGTTTCATTCCGTTTGGACTCCGTTTGATATTCCATTTCTTTGAAACTCTGAAATAGGCAAAAAACAGCAATTCTGTGCTGGGCCTCCGGTTAATAGGTTAGTCCCAAAAGTAATATAAAAGTGGAAAATAAAGCCCAATATGGTCCAAAACAGTAGATAATATAGCATGGAGCAATCAAAAATCATAGATACGTTGGACACGTATCAGGCACCCCCAAGATTAATTCCTGCTCGTCTTCGAGTAGGTAAATGATAAAAAAAAGAATTTTTGACGCGGAGTGCTACTTGGCATAATTTCAATGTAATTCTTCTTAATTGTGGCATGAACATTCAGATCCGAAAGATTCAAGACAAAAGTTCATATTGACATAAAAATAATAATGCTTCAAGCATACTAACTAAGCAATTATGTCTTCTCAAAATAACATGGCAAAAGAAAGTTCATCCCTACAAAATCATATAGTCTGGCTATGCTATATCTTCACCACACAAAGTATTTAAATCATGCATAACCCCGATGACAAGCCAAGCAATTGTTTCATACTTTTGACATTCTCAAAACTTTTTCAATCTTCACGCAATACATGAGCGTGAGCCATGGATATAGCACTATATGTGGAATAGAATGGTGGTTGTGGAGAAGACAAAAAAGGGGGAAGATAGTCTCACATCAACTAGGCATATCAACGGGCTATGGAGATACCCATCAATAGATATCAATGTGAGTGAGTAGGGATTGCCATGCAATGGATGCACTAGAGCTATAAGCATATGAAAGCTCAACAAAAGAAACTAAGTGGGTGTGCATCCAACTTGCTTGCTCACGAAGACCTAGGGCATTTGAGGAAGCCCATCGTTGGAATATACAAGCCAAGTTCTATAATGAAAAATTCCCACTAGTATATGAAAATGACAAAACAAGAGACTCTCTATCATGAAGATTATGGTGCTACTTAAGTGTGGAAAAAAGGATAGTAGCATTGCCCCTTTTTTTGGGCCTTCTTTTTTTTTCTTTGGCCTTTCTGTTTTTTTATTGGGACAATGCTCTATTAAATGATGATCATCACACTTCTATTTATTCACAACTCAAACCTTTGTTGGAAAGTCAAACCTTTTTATGTTTGGCCATATTTATACAATAATAGACCAACATTTATGCCATCAAATTAGTAGCATTAGATTCATGATAAAATATATTTTCATCATATACCTATTTGGTTTCACAAGTATTGACACAGTTTTGCACAAACTCGGTCAAACTTTGAGATAGTTTGACCCTCCAACAAAGTTGGAAGTACACTCTTTCAAGGACGGAGGGAGTATATTCTCATGTCTTTTACAAGGAACGGGCAGATATTCATGGAAATGTGTGGCAATAGTCAACCATAAATGCGTCATTTACTGGGTTAACAACTATACAAAAATGAAATTCATGCTTGGAAAACATGATGCCTGGCGTTTGTTCGTGGCGATGACATCGGCCCTTTGGACGATGCATAACAAGATGGTTATTAACTGGGTCTACTTGCGATGAACCGCAGACTCTATATTCAAATTTATGGCCTTTTTGCAGCATTGACACACACTTTGTAGACAACGAGGTAGAGATAGGTTAGGCGGCATGACCGCATGACGGACACGCTAATTGTGGCGGGACGTCGCCTTGCCTTGCCTCCTAGCCATTGATCGGACAACCACTTGGTGGCATCTTTTTAGGCATGTTTGTGTTGTTTCCCCAGTTAGTTTATGTTTATTTTCATGTATTTGAACTTCCTGTATGGACCTGGTGGGTTGCCTAATCTATAAAAATAGAGTGGAAGTCTATTTCATGTGTTCCATGCGCGCGCGCGCGTGTGTGTGTGTGTGTTGATGTCGGTGTACAAAAGTAGGGGCTCTCCTTTTTACCCCTTTACTTGTGCACGGTCAGTCAGAGCCGCACCTGCGGCCACACTTAGCAGGGCAAAGGGAGAAAGCAGAGGCACAAGAATACCAGAGCAGCGCTGCAGCCAAAAGCACAAGACGGGCAAAGCAACGCCAAGACCAAGAGACACAAAGAGCAAGAGGGAAAGGTGGACTCCCCCGGCAAGACCCTTGTCGGGGCAGCCTCCACAGCCCCGGCAAGAGCCTTCCCGGGGCAACTTGCCCAACACCAACAGAGCATGCCACCCTTGAGCCCAAGGGTTCCAACACCATCAACCACATTGGAACCAAGGCTCGGGAGACACCCACATGGTGGCATGTAGATCCTCGCGAGATCAGATGAGGACCAGAAGACGATGATCCTCGCGAGATCCTCGCTGAGGAAATCAACGAGACCTCCAGCAAGATCCTTGTCGGGAACGACCGTGATGCCATGGCAAGACCCTTGCCGAGGCCTTGGCAAGGCCCTTGCCGAGGACACCTGCGGGGCCACAGCGAGACCCACGTCTGCCAAGACTCCACCGCCGTTCCCATACAGCTGCCAGCCCAACCAGCTGGGCAGGCACCTGCGTGGCAACGTGAGGCTTCCAGGCCAACTCAGCAAGCACCTGCGTGGTGGCATGCAGACCTTCGTGAAGACCCTACCACCATGCCATCTCAGCAGCCTGTCAGCCTATGTGGCGCTGCATGCATCGTTGGCATGGAGGCGTGTCGGAGCGAGGTGGAGCGTCAATGGACGGGACGGGCCTCGTTGCCGTCCCCAATAAAGCAATGGGACACCTAAGGGACGCATTTAATGCGCCTTGTCCCGTAATGACAGGCGGTAAGCTTGTACATTGTGTACCTTTCCACCTCTTGTGTGCCACTGTGGCAACCCCTTTTGTCTATAAAAGGAGGCCTGAGGCGTATGGGAGAAGGATTCGGATCTTTTGGACTATGCACTGTCGGTGTGGAACAACACCTATGGGATCACAAGAATCCCTACTACGGTTGCCGAGGCGCGAGGTTGCAAGAAGAGCAAGGCTAGTAGACAGCACAAAGATCGTTTACCCAGGTTCGGGCCGCAAGGATGCGTAAAACCCTAGTCTTGCTTTGGTGGGTGTATTTCAGAGAGTTCTTGAGCTCTTGAACTAGGTGTGGTCAGTGCGTGGTTCGAAAGAGCCGAATCCTTCACCAGCATGCCATGGGCCTCCTTTTATAGTCGGAAAGGGGCTGCCACAGTGGCACATAGGAGGTGGAAAGGCGTACAGTGCCCTGAGCTTATCGCTCGTATTACAGGACAAGACGCATTTAATGCGTAGCTTAGGTGTCCCCTTGCTTTATTGGGGACGGGGGCAAGGCCCGTCCCGTCCGTCACCGCTCCTCCTCGCCTTGACATGTGCCCTGGCCAGTGAGGTGCGTGGTGCCATGTAGGCAGGCAGGCAACTTAGGTGGCGCAGTGGCGGAGCCTTCATGAAGATCTGCATGCCTCCATGCAGGTGCTCGATGAGTTGGCCTGGGAGCTGCATGTTGCCACGCAGGTGCCCGCCCAGCTGGTTGGGCTGGCAGCTGCATGTGAATGGTGGTGGAAGCTTGGTTGGTGCGGGCCTGGCGGTGGCCCTGCTAGAGCCCTTGGCGAGGGCCACCCGGGTCTTGCCGTGTGACCCGGCTAGGGTCTTGCCGTGGCGCGCTGTCGTCCCCGGCAAGGGCCTTGCCGGGGGTCTGGTGTCCTTCCTCGGCAAGGATCTTGCCGAGAATCGTCATCTTCTAATCCTCATCTGATCTTGAATATGTCTTCACAAAGATCTGCATGCCACCACATAGGTGCCTTCCCAAGCCCTGGCCCCACGTCGATGATGGCGTTGGGGACCGTTGGCTCAAGGGTGGCTCGCTCTTTTGGTGTGGGGCGAGCTGCCCCGGCAAGGGTCTTGCCGGGGGAACCTGCTTCATCCCTCTGCTCTTCGTGGTCTTGGCCTTGGCGCTGCTCTTATTATCTTGGGTTTGGTCTTACCTTGGCTCACCTCCCCTGTTCTGCTTGGCGTGACTGTAGGCGCAGCTCCGACTGCCCGTGCACAGGTATAGGGGTACAAAAATGCACCCCTCTTTTTGTACACCGATAGGAGCCCCCGGGCATGGGCCACACATAAGCGTGGCACGTTGTTGGGCCAGGCCCAAAACGGTGCGCGGGCAGGGGGCGGTTTTTACCGTTGTAAGACTTTTCGCGCATTGCGCTTCCCACGACCCGCGCGCGCGGCGCGGCGTGGAGGGGTGTGCGTGACGTGGGCGGCATGCGTGGGGCGGTTCCTGCACGCATGCGTCACATCGCAGTAAATGGGCAGCGCGACCCGCGGCTTCCCCATAAAAAGGGATTACCGCGGGCGCACTGTTCCTTTTACCCTTCGCGCAACCCCAATCTCGGAAACCTCCGCCTGCCTTCCTCTTCTTCTTCAAGCTTCGTTCCTGCTCGCTGCCGTTGCGCTTCCGCTGCCCTCTGTCCTGCCCTCCTCCCCCAGCCACCATGGCGCCAAAATCCACCAAGGGCAAGGGAGTGGCCAAGAACACCGGAGCCGCGGATCCGCCAAAGAGTGCGCTGGCGGTGCAGCGGACGCAGTCCGCCTTCTTACCCTCGATAGTCGACGTGTTCGAGCTTCGGGACTCCTTTAGGCCCCTATGGGGAGTGAAGACGGGGGGGGGGGGGGGAGAATTTGGGGCATCCGGCCACGCGCGTCATCCCCGCCGACTGCGCCGAGGCTGCCCCAAATCGGTACCCTTTCTTCGTTGATTATTTTTCATGCGGGCTCTATCCTCCCTTCTCCGATTTCTTCAGCGATGTCATGCATACCTTTGGCTTCCGCCTTTTGGATTTTACTCCGAATGCGGTGGCGTGCATGGCCCTTTTCGCGCATCTCTGCGAGGCCTTCGCCGGGGTGAACCCCAACACGACGCTTTTCCACCATTACTTCTCCCCTCGGATCCAACCAGGGGGCGCTATCGCCGGTTGCATTGCCTGGGTCTCAAGATCCAACGGGGCGTATTCGGAGGGCGCCATGAAGGAGATGTGGGAAGAATGGCGGGGCTGGTGGTGCTGAATCGAGGAGAAAGACCCGCCGGCGTTCTGCAAAGTTCGCCAGGCGCCGCCGGTCCGCCGAAGCGATTGGAGCGACGTCGATGCTGACGACGAGAAGCTCACGGTCGCCACCACCAGGATCCTCCGGCTCACCGAGGCCGGCCTCACCCTTGAGATGATCAGGGAGGACTTCATCCGCCGCCGGATCGCTCCACTGCATAACAAGGGGAGGCCAGCCTGGCTCTTCACGAACCCTGCCGACATCATGCGGCTTCGCCCTGGCCTCGACCACAACTTCAAAGTGATGGGGCACGCCCATTTCTGCCAGTGGCTTTTCCAGCTTGACGTGGGCCGTGATGACAAGGTCGAGCGGACCGGCAAGGTCGTGAGGACCGCCGTGAAGGCTGGCAAGGTCCTCAAGGGCCCTCTGTTCAAGCTGCCGACGGGGGTGGTCCCGTTGTGCAACAACTCGCGCCAGTCCGACATCATTGCCATGATGCCGAATTGCAACGCGCATGGCCCAGACCCGATCTGGAAGGAGCCGGAGGACGCTGAGGTGCATCAGTTCTTCGACACTCTGCATGAGGGGTACGTCAACGCCGACGTCGAGCGTCGTCTTGTCCAGGACACCACCCAGGCGGAGTTGGACTGCATTGTCACCAGGGCGAGGGAGGCACAGCTTGCCAGGGAGGCCGGCAGCGCCGGCGATGTGGAGGACAAGGCCGCGACGGTCGCGGAGGAGGAGGAGCTCGCTCGGTGGGCGGCGGCCGCCGAGGGAGCCAGCAGCGCCGGCATCGAGGCTCCTCCGGGTGAAGATGTGACCGGCGAGTCATCGTCGGAGGAGGCTGAGACCGCAGCCCCGACGCTGGCCGTGGGGAGAGGGTGAGTCCTGTGGCTGGCCAGTTCCTGCGAGCCGGTCCGGCCCGACAGGGCTGCGCGGCCACAACTTACCTTGGAAGGGTCCGGGCGCCACACGAGGGCCGCGGCGGCAAAGAAGCCGGCGAAGGCCACGGTGAAGAAGAAGACAGCCGCCCCTTCTTCGTCCGCGCGTGCCCTGACACCACCTCCTTCTCCTCCTCCAGCGAATGCCGATACGGAGGTTACTTTCGATTATGGATCCCTCAGCCCGAGGAGGAAGAGGAAAACAGCAGAGGAGGAGGCGGACTACGAGTAAGTATCTGGTTCCTTTTCGTTATCTCTGCCTCCTCAATCTGTGTTGCTCGTCTTGACTTGTCTTCATCTTTGCAGGGACATGTAGACGCTGGCCTAGAGAGTGAAGAGGGCCAAGGTCTCGGCGGGTGGCCAACCCCCAGTTGGTAATTCGGGGGCGCCACTCGTAGTGTTTAGCAGCCCGGACAGCAGCCCCCGGCATAGCCCCCAGCGTAAGCTCATCACTCTTCCCCCTGTCGACATGTGTTTGGGGCACGACACTTTGGTGCTGACCTTGCCAGGTATGCAGGAGGAGAGCAGCAGCAGGAGGATCCACAGAGGGCTACTCCCAACACGCCGCCCCCATCGACCACGCCGCCCCGAGGGGCGTCCCCGGCAAGGGCGCCAGGCACCGGGCCCATGCACATGGTGGAGGAGGAGGAGGACTTGGGCGCCGGTGGCTTTTCCTCGACGCCGAATGTTGGCGGGGAGGGGACTTCCATTTCCCAGCCGGGTACTGGCACAAGTAAGTCGTTCGCTGTTCGTCCCTGCTTCTTTTTACTTCTGGCCCTTGGTCCTGGCCTCGCCTCACCCCCTTCTTCGGCGTCCAGATTCCTCCTCGATGAACCCAGAGGACATGGACGCCGTCATTAAGGGCATCGCCAAGGCCGCCGAGACGGACGCCGAGAAGATCACTGCCGAGGAGGCCGCCAGGGGCGCTGAAGAGGATGCCGCCAAGGGGCCTGCCGGGGACGCCGGCAAGGCTGCCGTTGAGGAGGCCGGCAAGGGCCTGCCGAAGAGGCCGGCGGGGCCGCTGTCGAGGAGGAGGAGGAGGTGGCTGGTGACCAGCCTTCCTCTTCTGCTACTTCCGGCTCCGGCAAGTACCTGAGGGTGAGCGACAACTTGTTCGTCCACCTTCCAGGCGCGTCAAGCACCAGGACACCCGTTGAGGGGGAGGTGTTCGATGATGAAGTGCTCGCCACTACCGGGCTTGAAGTCGTCGTCGAGCCGATCATTGGCGGCGATGGTTCGCAGGAAGAGCGGCTCCTCCACGCCATGGGCGCTAGCTTCCGGAAGCTCCAGGCGCTCCACAACACCCGCCTGGACAAGGCTAAGTCCAGGACGGCGGTGGTGGAGAAGGCGGAGGCGGACCTCCAGGAGCGCGTTGCCGAGACGCAGGACTGGTTCCGCAAGGCCCACAAGGAGCTCAAGGCCGCTCAGGGCGAGCTGGCCAAGCACGACGTGGAGCTCACCATGAAGCTCACCGACGTCGAGAAAGTTCAAGAGACGACGAGGAACTTGGCCGCGGCGGCCGAAGCCGCCCGGACCCAGCATGAGTCCGCGCTAAACACCCAGGAGGAGGACCTCACCGCACGCGAGGGAAAGCTTGCCGCCATGCTTCGCGACAAGGATGTAGAGGTGGAGAAGCTTGTCTTGCAGCGGACCAGTGAGCTGGAGCAGAGGCACGAAGAGGCACTCAATGCCCATGCCCAGGTCCACGCCGGCAAGGTGGAGGAGCTGGAGGTGGAGCACGACGGGCTGAAGGAGCAGGCCGTAAAGCTGTCCCAGGAGAGGGACACGCTTAACAGTGCCCTAACAGAGGCGCATGGCACGGTCGTCAGCAAGGCTGGGGAGCTCTCCGAGGCCAACAACTCCATCAAAGACCTCAAGTTGAAGCTGGAGGGTCTCGAGAAGGTGCTGGAGGAGGCCAAAACCCGAGAGGGGACCCTGGCCAAGGAGCTGGAGGCCAAGAAGCAGTTGCGGGAGAACGAGGGCCTCAACTCCGCGGATCATGTGGCGGGCGAGAACCGTTGGCTCGATTGCCTCGCCACTGTCGCCAACCAGGCCGCCGCGCAGCTGGCCATCATGGGGATGTCGGACGTGAGAAATGTCCCGGAGCAGAGCGTGAGCGCCAATTGTAGCCTGACCATGTTCTTTGAAAAGGTCGTCGGTGCTCTGGAGCGGCTTCACGCCAACCGGGCGGCCTCACTAGTCGACGAGTCCCGGAGGTTTTGCCAGGGTGCCATGACCAAGGTTCTCACCAAGGTGGCGCACTGGTACCCCACCTCGACTTCGACGCCGCGCTGGAGAGCTTGCCGGAGGGTACTGACCTCGCGCCGCTCAGGGAGCGCATCAAGCCCATCATCAGCCGAGTCGGCGGTATTCAGAGGGTGGAGGGCCAGCGTCAGGATTAGGCATCCCGCTCTTTATCGCCGCTGCAGGTTCACAACCAAGACAATTGCTATCTCTAGTTAGAACCACAACAACAATTTGATGTAATATAACTCTGCAGCACTTTCAGTATTATGCACGTTATTTTCCTGTTTGATTTTCCTTTGTATTTCCTCCCTACGTCACGGGGTAGGCTCACCAGCACGTAAACCCAGGGCGGCGTGTTGGGGACGGATCCCCATTGGCCTGCCGGGTGTGCTTGCTGCCGGGCGAACCACCTTGCCGCCCTTAGTGTGGCCACCCGAACTGTCAAGCTTGACTCAAGTCAGAGTCAGGAGCATTGCCAGGTGCGGAAGGCTACCCTGCCACTCTAGACGCAGCCGCTTTGAGCTGTTGAGCGGACTCGAAACAGAACAAAGGGCGTTGCCAATCGCGGGAGGCCCCCTTTGCGTGCAGGTTTCTCATACATAGGCGAGATCTCCGAGAACGATAACCTTATGTATAGGAGGAAATAACTCAAAGCTTTGAATGACTTAGCTTTTCTGTTGCCGAGCCGGCGTCGTTCCTCTAGCCGCCTTCTCCTCAGAAACCAAAGGCGATGGAGAACTGCTAGGCTAACTACAAGACCAGATTCTCACAATTGCGCCCCCTACCTGGCGCGCAAAAGATGTCGGTGTGGAACGACACCTATGGGATCACAAGAATCCCTAGTATGGTTGCCGGGGCGCGGGGATGCAAGAAGAGCAAGGCTAGTAGACAAGACAAAGATCGTTTACCCAGGTTCGGGCCGCGAGGATGCGTAAAACCCTAGTCCTGCTTTGGTGGATGTATTTCAGAGAGTTCTTGAGCTCTCGAACTAGCTGTGGTCAGTGCGTGGTTCGAAAGAGCCAAATCCTTCTCCAGTATGCCACGGGCCTCCTTTTATAGTCGAAAAGGGGCTGCCACAGTGGCACGCAGGAGGTGGAAAGGTGTACAGTGCCCTGAGCTTATCTCTTCTATTACAGGACAAGACGCATTTAATGCGTAGCTTAGGTGTCCCCTTGCTATACTGGGGACGGGAGAAGGCCCGTCACGTCCGTCGCCGCTCCTCCTCGCCTTGACACGCGCCCTGGCCAGTGAGGTGCGTGGTGCCATGTAGGCAGGCAGGCAGCTTAGGTGGCGCAAAGGCGGAGCCTTCACGAAGATCTGCATGCTGCCATGCAGTCGCTCGATGAGTTGGCCTGGGAGCTACATGTTGCCATGCAGGTGCCCGCCCAGCTAGTTGGGCTGGCAGCTGCATGTGAATAGTGGTGGAAGCTTGGTTGGTGCGGGCCTGGCGGTGGCCCCGCTGGCGCCCTTGGCAAGGGCCTTGCCGGGTGGCCCGACAAGGGTCTTGCCGTGTGGCCCGGCTAGGGTCTTGCCGTGGCGCGCTGACGTCCCCGGCAAGGGCCTTGCCGGGGGTCTGGTGGCCTTCCTCAGCAAGGATCTTGCCGAGAATCGTCGTCTTCTAATACTCATCTAATCTTGAATATGTCTTCACAAAGATCTGCATGCCACCACATAGGTGCCTTCCCGAGCCTCTGCCCCACGTCGATGATGGCGTTGGGGACCGTGGGCTCAAGGGTGGCTCGCTCTGTTGGTGTGCGAGATGCCCCGGCAAGGGTCTTACCAGGGGAACCTGCTTCGTTCCTCTGCTCTCCGTGGTCTTGGCCTTGGTGTTGCTCTTATTATCTTGGGCTTTGGTCTTACCTTGGCCCACCTCCCCTGGTCTGCTTGGCGTGACCGTAGGCGCGGCTCCGACTGCCCGTGCACATGTATAGGGGTACAAAAACGCACCCCTCTTTTTGTACACCGACACGCACGCCCCGTAGCTAGTTCGGGAGCGTAAGAACACTCAAATATACACCAAAGAAGGACTAGGGTATTACGCATCTTCGCGGCCCGAACCTGGGTAAACGATCCTTGTGCTGACAGCCAGACCTGCTCTTTGCACAACCCCGCGCCCGCCAACCGTAGAAGGGATCCCAGTGATCCCATAGGTGTCGTTTCAACCAACATCTTTGGCACGCCAGATAGGGGGCGTAGTTGTGGAAATCTGGTCTGGTTGGAGCAGCAGCTTCATGGTGGTCATCACTCCAAGGAAGGATACGACCAAATGAGTGGCTTCATCTTCGGATGCACTGAACACCCACGTAGTGGCTGAAAAGCTAAGTCATGCAAAACTTTGAGCAATTCCCTTTTATATATAAGGTTATCGTCCTCGAAGATCTTGCCCTGTGTATGGAAAACCTACACGCAATGGGGCCCTACCACTATTGGCAACGCCCTTGCTCTGTTTCGAGTCCGCTCAACAGTTCGAGCGGCTGCGTCAAGAACGGCAGGGTGACCTTCTGCAACTGGCAACCTCTCGTTCTGTCTCGAGTCCGCTCGACAGTTCGAGCGGCCGCGTTAAGAGCAGTGAGGTGGTTTGCCTGGCAGCAAGCACACCCGACAGGCTATTGGGGATCCATCCTCAAGGCACCGCGGCCTGGGTTTACGCGCCGTCAAGCCTACCCGATTAACGTAGGGTGAACATACAAAGTGAGATCAAACGGGAAAATAACATGCATCGTTTCAAGGTACTGCAGAGTTATATTACATCAATTGTTGCTGCGGTTCTAACTAAAGATAAAAATTGTCTTGGTCATGAACCTGCAGTGGCGATGAGAAACGGGGTGCCTAATCCCAGCGCTGGCCCTTTACCCTCCGAACTCTGTCGATGAGGCTGATGATGGGCTCGATACGCTCCTCGAGCGCCGCAAGGTCCGCATCCTCCGGCAAGCTCTCCAACGCGGCGTCAAAGTCAAGGTTGGGGTTCCAGTACGCCACCTTTGTGAGGACCTTGATCATGGCACCCCGACAAAGCTTCCGGGCCTCATGGGCCAGAGAGGCCGCCCGGTTGGAGCGGAACTGCTCCAGAGCTCCAAGAACACCCTCGAAGAACAGGGTCATTTTGGCATTGGGACTCACGTTTGGCTCCGGGGCGTACCTCACGTTCGGCATCCCCATGGTAGCCAGCTGCATGGTGATCCTGCCGGCGACGTCGGCAAGGTAGCTGACCCAGAGATTTTCGCCCTTCACAAAATCCTCGTGGTAGGTGGCGTCATTTCTCCGCAGGTGCTTCTCGGCCTCCAGATTTTTGGTCAGGATCCCCTCCCGGGCCCTGACCTCCGAAAGCATCCCCTCAAGACCTTCCAGCTTCAGATTTAGGTTTTTGATGGAGTCGTTGGCCTTGGAGAGTTGCTCAGCCTTGCCGAGGACTGCGGCCTGCGCCTCAATCAGAGCATCGTTGAGCGTGTCCTTCTCCTTCACCAGCTTTAGGGCCTAGTCCTTCAGCCCGTTCCGCTCCACCTCCAGCTCTTTCACCTTGCCGGCCTGGACCTGGGCCTGAGCATTGAGTGCCTCCTCGTGCCTCTACTCCAGCTCCTGAGTCCGCTACATGATGAGCTTCTCCACCTCCTCATCCTTGCCGCAGAGTGTTGCGGCGAGCTTCTCCTCACGAGCGGCAAGGTCCTCCTCCTGGGAGTTTAGCTCGGCTTGGTGCTGGTGCTAAGCGGCCTCATCCTTGGCGGCCTGCTCCTTCGCCAGCTCCTGGGCCTTCTTGATGTCGGCCTGCTTCATGACAAGCTCCAGCTTGCACTCAGCCAGCACATCCTGGGTGGCCTTCAGTTCCTTGTGGGCCTGGCGGAACCAAGCCTGCGTCTCGGCGATGCGCTCCTCGAGGTCCGCCTCCACCTTGTCCATCGCTGCCATCCTGGACTTGGCCTTGTACAGGCGGGCATGGTGAAGCGCCCAGAGCTTTTGGAAGTTGGCACTGATGGCCTGGAGGAGCCGCTCCTGCTGGGAACCGCCGCCATCGGTGCTCGGTCTGTCAACAACCTCAAGCTCGGCGGCGGCGAGCACCTCGTCATCAAACACCTCCCCCTCGGTGGGCGCCTCGGCGCTCGCCGTCCCTGGGAGGTGGACGAACATGTCGTCGCCCACCTTGAGGTACTTGCCCGAGCTAGAGGCAACGAAGGAGGAAGGTTGGTCGTCAACCGCCCCCTCCTCGGCAGCGGCCTTGCCGGCCTCCCCGGCAGGCCCCTTGCGAGCCTCCTCGGTAGCGGCCTTTCCGGTCTTCCCGTCCGGCTCCTTGGCGGCATCCTCAGCAACAACCTTGGCGGCCTCCTCGGCGGCGATCTTGTTGGCCTCGGCCTCAGCATCCCTGGCGACCTCCTCGATGACAGTATCTATGTTCTCCTGGTCCGCCGAAGAAGCGCCTAGATGCCAAGAAGGAGGATGAGGCAAAGCCAAGACCAAGGTTCAAAAATAAGAAACAAGAACAGGGACAGATGGCAAACAACTCATCCGTGCCAGGCTGGGACGAAGTGGCCGCCTCCCCACCAACATTCGGTGCCGGGACGGAGCCGCCGGCGCCCGGGTTCTCATCCTCCTCCTCCGTGCGCATGGGCTCGGTGCTTGGTGCCCTTGCCGGGGACGCCCCTCGGGGCGGCGTGGTTGATGGGGGCGGCGTGATGGGGGTGGCCCTCAGTGGCTCCTCCTGCTGCCGTCCTCCTCCTGCAACCACGACAAGGTTAGCGCTAAGAGATCGTACCCCAACACACGTTGATAAGGAGCGAGTGACGAACGCACGTTGGGGGCTGCACCAGGGGCTGCTATCCGTGCTGCTCTCCACCACCAGCGGCGTACTCGAGGTGCCCGCCGGGGGCTGGCCGCCCGTCGAGGCCCTGGCTCTCTTCGCCACCCTTTGGGCCAGCGTCTCCACATCCTTGCAAAGATGAAAACAAGTCAAGAAAAGCGGCACAGTCTGAGGGGACGGAGATGACAAAAGACAAGATACTTACTCATCCTCCACCTCTTCTTCCGCTGCCTTCCTCTTCCTCCTCGAGCTAAGAGACCCAAGGTCGAATACGACCTCCGTGTTGACATCTGCGGGAGGAGGGGAAGCGGGTGGAGTCCGAGGACGCTTGGACGAAGAAGAGGCGGTCGCTTTCCTCTTTGCCACCACGGTCTTCACCATCTTCTTTGCTGTCGCGGCCCTCGTCAGGTGCACGGACTCCCGTTGGATCTCTTGCTGCTGCTCGTTCCTGCCGGGCCGGACCGGCTCACCGGAGGTGGCCCGCCACAGGACACGCCTTCTTCCCAAGGCCGGAGGATCGTCGGCCTCGGCCTCTTCCTCGGTCGACTCGTCGACCACATCTTCGATGAGAGGGGCCCCGGTGTCAGCGCTGCTGGCCTCCCCGGCAGACTCCACCCATCCGACAAGATCCTTCTCCTTCACGGCAACCTCGGCCTCGTCCTCCACGTGGCCGGCGCTGCCAGCCTCCTTAGCGAGCTCCGCCTCCGCCGCCCTGGCGGAAATGTAGTCTAGCTCCGCTTGGGTGGTGTCCTGGATGAGAAATGGCTCGGCATGGACGTACTTCTCCGACAGCTTGTCGAAGAACTCCTGCACCTGATCTGCCCCCGACTCGGCCCAATTTGGGCCAAGTCCGTGCGCGTTGAAGTCCGGCATCATGGCGATGATGTCGGTTTGGCGAGAGTTGTTGCTCAGCGGGACCACCCCCGCCGGCAACCCAAACAGGGGCCCCTTGACGACCTTGCCGGCCTTCGCGGCCTTGCCGGACCTCTCGGCCCTGCTGTCACGGTTAATGTCGAGCTGAAAAAGCCTCTGGCAAAAGTGGGCGTGCCCCATCACCGTGAAGTTGTGGTTCAAGCCAGGGTGAAGCCTCATGATGTCGGCCGTGTTCCTAAAAAGCCAGGTAGGCCTCCCCTTGTTATGCAGTGGGGCGATTCTGCGACGGAGGAAATCAGCCCCAATCATCTCAAGGGTGAGCCCGACCACGGTGAGGCGATGGATCCTGGTGGTGGCAATCGTGAGCTTTTCATCCTTGGCATCGACTTCGCCCCAATCATCTCTGTGAACCGGCGGCGCCTGGCGAACCTAGCAAAATTCCTGCGGGTCCTCCTCCATAATCCAGCACCATCGGCTCCGCCACTCCTCCCACCTCTCCTTCTGAGCGACCTCCGGATATGTCCCCTTTCCCTGGCTCCTTGGGATCCAGGCAACACAACCTGAAATCGTGCCTCCCTTTTGGATGTGAGGATAGAAGTAGTGGCGGAAAAGCGCCGTGCTAGGATGCACTCCGGCAAAGCCATCGCGGAGATGCGCGAAAAGGGCCATGCACGCCACGGCATTCGGAGTGAAATCTCGAAGGTGGAAGCCGTAGGTGTGCATGACATCATTGAAGAAATCGGAGAAAGGGGGGCAGAGCCCGCAGGAGAAGTAATCAACGAAGATGGGCTACCGATTCGGGCCAGCCTCGGCGAAACCGGCGGGGATGATGCGCGTGGCAAGGTGCCCCTTCGTCTTGCACCCACACAGGGGCTTGAAGTAGTCTCGGAGGTGGACCGCATCGACCCTCGAAGGAAAGTAGGCGAGCTGCATCCGCCGCACCACCAACTCGCTCTTCGGCGCCTCCTTCCCCCCCGACGTCCTTGGCCACTCCTTGCCTTTGCTGGTTTTGGGTGCCATGGCGGCTGAGGGAGACGAGGGATGAGGGACAGCAAAGGCACGGTGGCGGTGGCGAGCGAAAGCAAGAACTTGAGAAGAGAGAAGGGAGGGGTAGCAGTTCCGAGATTGGAGAAGGCACAAAGGGTAAATGGGCGTCGCGCCTGCACTTTCTCCTTTTTTATGGGGAAGGCGCGGGCCGCTTCATTACCATTTACCGTGATGTGATGCATGAGGGCAGCAGCCGCCCCACGCACAACCCCCATGTCATGCACGACCCTCCATGTCGCGCATTCAACATGGGTCGTGGGGAAGCGCGGTGAGCCAAGGAGTTACTGCGGTAAAAATCCACCCCGCGTGCCCACGCACCGTTCTGGGCCTAGCCCAACAATGCGTTGCACTTATGTAGTGCCCAGGCCCGTGGGCTCCTGTCGGTGTACAAAAGTAGGGGCGCTCCTTTTTACCCCTTTACTTGTGCACGGGCAGTCAGAGTCGCACCTGCGGCCACACTTAGCAGGGCAAAGGGAGGAAGTAGAGGCACAAGAATACCAGAGCAACGCTCCAGCCAAAAGCACAAGACGGGTAAAGCAATGCCAAGACCAAGAGACACAAAGACCAAGAGGGCAAGGTGGACTCCCCCGGCAAGAGCCTTGCCGGGGCAGCCTCCGCAGCCTCGGCAAGAGCCTTGCCGGGGCAACTTGCCCAACGTCAGCAGAGCGCGCCACCCTTGAGCCCAAGGGTTCCAACACCATCAATCACATTGAAACCAAGGCTCGGGAGGCACCTCCATGGTGGCATGCAGATCTTTGTGAAGATCATAAAGACACAAGATCAGATGAGGACCAGAAGACGACGATTCTCGCGAGATCCTCGCTGAGGAAATCCACGAGACCTCCAGCAAGATCCTTTCCGGGGACGACCGCGATGCCACGGAAAGACCCTTGCCGAGGCCTCGGCACGGCCCTTGCCGAGGACACCTGCGGGGCCGGGGCCACAGCCAGACCCACGTCTGCCAAGACTCCACCGCCGTTCGCATATAGTTGCGAGCCCAACCAGCTGGGCAGGCACCTGCGTGGCAACGTGCGGCTTCCAGGCCAACTCAGCAAGCACTTGCGTGGTGGCATGCAGACCTTCGTGATGACCCTACCACCACGCCATCTCAGTAGACTGCCAGCCTACATGGCGATGCATGCATCGTTGGCCTGGACGCGTGTCGGAGCGAGGCTGAGCGGCGACGGACAGGACGGGCCTCGTTGCCGGCCCCAATAAAGCAACGGGACACCTAAGGGGCACATTTAATGCGCCTTGTCCAGTAATGACAGGCGATAAGCTTATACACTATATACCTTTCCACCTCCTGTGTGCCACTGTGGCAACCCGTTTTGTCTATAAAAGGAGGCCTGAGGCGTACTGGAGAAGGATTTGGATCTTTTGGACTACGCGCGCCCCGTAGCTTGTCCGAGAGCTCAAGAACACTCAAATATACACCAAAGCAGTACTAGGGTATTACGCATCTTCACGGCCCGAACCTGGTTAAACGATCCTTGTGCTGACAGCCAGACCCGTTCTTTGCACAACCCCGCGCCCGCCAACCATAAAAGGAATCCCAGTGATCCCATAGGTGTCGTTTCCACCGACAGTTGAAGACCACTCTTTCTTATGAAGGAATAAAGAATATCATATGGAAATAAATATTTCAAAAACTTTGTGAAAGCCACCTATGAGAGTTTCATAAAGAACTTTAAAAAATTATTGTATGTTAAGAGTGTGATGTTCTAGTTGGAAGGGGTTGATTGGTAGGGGTTAATGAAGACAAAGGTAACTTTCTTCCAACGGGTGAACTTTCTAGTTGGCAATGGTACCAGTACTAGATTCTGGGACTATACATGGCTAGGGGATACGCCTTTGGCTGTGCAATACCCTTCCTTATATAATATTGTGCAACGTAAGGAGGATTATGTTGCCACAGTATTAAAGTCGGTACCGCTTAATATCCATTTTAGGAGATCCCTAGTAGGAGAACGTTG
The DNA here is from genome assembly GCA_032464435.1 of Aegilops umbellulata. Taxonomy (NCBI): domain Eukaryota; kingdom Viridiplantae; phylum Streptophyta; class Magnoliopsida; order Poales; family Poaceae; genus Aegilops; species Aegilops umbellulata. The sequence continues at coordinate 147,250,216 of CP136058.1, read as the reverse complement.
GGATGCTTGGTTGAAACAGGTTCGTAGGTTGATGGGCGTTCAACTATCAGATCAGGTTGATACAATTCCCTGGAAGTTAACTTCGACGGGAGTCTTCTCAGTGAAATCTATGTATCTGGACTTAATTGATACCAAGCCATTGCCGAGGTCATTGCACTTTTGGAAGATTAAAGTTCCACTTCGAATTAAAATCTTTATGTGGTTAGTTCACAAAGGAGTTATTCTCACCAAAGATAATCTGGCAAAAAGGAACTGGGTTGGTAACTCTAGATGTTGCTTTTGTGATCAAAATGAATCAATTAAACACCACTTTCTTGAGTGTCCACTTGCGAAATTATTATGGCGATCAATACATATTTCTTTTAATGTACACCCTCCAACGAGCATAAACACGTTATTTGGGGCCTGGCTTAATGAAGTGGACAGTCACATAGGAAACATATTCGGAGAGGGATATGTGCTTTATTTTGGGCTATATGGAATACTAGGAATGATTTGATATTTAATGGAACAAACTTCAATATTTTTTCAGGTTATTTACAAAGCTACAACTTGGATCCGTATGTGATCGTTACTTACTCATGCGGACTTTAGAGAGCTTTTGGCTATTGGGTGCAAGATGGTAGCACAGGCTGTCTTCGGCCGATTTGGATGACGTGCTAATACTAGGCTAGGTGCGTAGGCATCGTAGTCTATTTTTTATCACCGAATGTGGCACTTTTCCTTTTGTGTTTTGTTTTAAGCTCGGACTATGAGCTTTGTTGTACCTTGAAGTTATGTTTTTATTTAATAATATGGATGCATGCATTGATGCAAAGGTATTACAGGATGCGAACTATGAATATAACAAATTCAGCAAGAAAAGTAACGTCACCATTCAGCAAGAAAAGTAATGTGTTTGATCTTGAATTTTTTCCTTCCCCTCTGGACATGTCGTTGAGTCTCTCTTGAATAAATCGTGTTTTGACCTACAAGTCAGCCTATAGGTGGGGAGGAAACTAGGGAGCGAGAGAGCGCAGCGAGCGCGTGGGCGAGATCCCACCGTGCTCCAATCCGGCGCCGGCGTCCACCACCCCACCGTTCGCCACTCCGGCAGCGGCGGCCACCCAAGCCCCGGTCCTTTCGTTGGCGCGCCCCTCCTCCCCCTTCCTCCCTCTGTCTCCCATCTCCGGTGGGCGCCATGGTGGAGAGCCCGCGTTCGTGACCTCGTCCTTCCACGAGGAGCGCCCTGTCGTCTCCGGGTTGGGCATCTCGTCGGCTTCAGAGGGCTTTGCGGCGGCGGAGGTGCAGGCTGTGCCGCCGGTGGCGGGTGCAGTCGCGAGCTCGACCAGGCGGATCTCGCAGTGGCAGGAGGCCCCTGCTTCCAACAAGACTCTATGGCGGCGCCGGTGTGATGAGCGGAACGCGCCGGCGCTGCGCCGCCCGTCGCCACCCCACAAGGAAGTTTCTCTGGAGATGCGTGACAAGTGCTTCCGCTGCCTCGCGAAAGGCCACTTCTTGAAGGATTGCACCAACAAGGTCGTTTGTCTCCAGTGTGGGATGTCTGGGCTCGTCGCGGCGCAGTGCAAGAGGCCGCACAGTCCTTCTTCGGTCAAGGAGCTCAGGCAGGAGGCCGCGGCCAAGGTCGCTCACTGGGCTGGGCTGCCGGGCGCGTCGTTGGGCCCCAGCATGGTGGGTGGGGGCGGTTCAGTGCTTGCCCCCTCCACCTCCACCACCGCCCTCGTCGCAGGGGCCGGCAGCGCCGGTCTGTCCTCGTCTTGCCCCGCCGCGGTTGGAGGTCAAGGCGGACTCGAAGATGGAGCCGGGGGAGTTGTGTGTCGTCCGGAGGACCCGAGCGATGGATGAGCTGGAGGGCAGACTGCAGCAGGTGATGGTGGTGTTCGTCAGTGGTGACCGGGCGTAGGTCTCACCGGTGTTCGTTCAGGAGGCACTGCAGGAGAGGATGGGCATCTCGCCGGATCGGGTGTCGGTCCACAGGTTCAGACCAGAGGATTTCCTGGTGGTTTTCGCGAGGAGGGAGGACCGCAACAGGATGGGGATTCACCCGATGCTGGAGTTTAGGGGGTGCAGGTTGTCCTTCCGACAGTGGATCAGGCAGACGTAGGTTGTGTTCGTGGCCATGAACTTCAAGGTTGGTCTATAGCTGTAAGTCATTCCCCCTCACGCATGGGATTTGGAAGTGGTGGAGAGCTTGTTGGGTGATAACCCACAAGTATAGAGGATCGCAACAGTTTTCGAGGGTAGAGTATTCAACCCAAATTTATTGATTCGACACAAGGGGAGCCAAAGAATATTCTCAAGTATTAGCAGTTGAGTTGTGAATTCAACCACACCTGGATAACTTAATATCTGCAGCAAAGTATTTAGTAGAAAAGTAGTATGGAAGTAACGATAACGGTGGCAAAAGTAATAGTAGCAGTTTTGTAGTAATTGTAACAGTGGCAACGAAAAAGTAACTAAGCAAAGATCAATATGTGAAAAGCTCGTAGGCATTGGATCGGTGATGGAGAATTATGCCGGATGCGATTCCTCATGCAATAGTTGTAACATAGGGTGACACAGAACTAGCTCCAGTTCATCAATGCAATGTAGGAATGTATTCCGAATATAGTCATACGTGCTTATGGAAAAGAACTTGCATGACATCTTTTGTCCTACCCTCCCGTGGCAGCGGGGCCCTATCGGAAACTAAGGGATACTAAGGCCTCCTTTTAATAGAGTACCTGACCAATGCATTAACACTTAGTGAATACATGAACTCGTCAAACTACGGTCATCACCGGTAAGTATCCCGATTATTGTCACTTCGGGGTTAACGGATCATAACACATAATAGGTGACTATATACTTGCAAGATAGGATCAAGAACTCACATATATTCATGAAAACAAAATAGGTTCAGATATGAAATCATGGCACTCGGGCCCTAGTGACAAGCATTAAGCATAGCAAAGTCATAGCAACATTAATCTCAGAACATAGTGGATACTAGGGATCAAACCCTAACAAAACTAACTCGATTGCATGATAAATATCATCCAACACATCACCGTCCAGCAAGCCTACGATGTAATTACTCACGCACGGCGGTGAGCATCATGAAATTGGTGTTTTGGAAGGTTGATGATGACAACGGTGACGGATTCCCCTCTCCGGTGCCCCGAACAGACTCCAGATCAGCCCTCCCGAGAGAGATTAGGGCTTGGCGGCGGCTCCGTATCGTAAAACGCGATGAATCCTTCTCTCTGATTTTTTCTCTCCCCGAACGTGAATATATAGAGTTGGAGTTGAGGTCGGTGGAGCTCCAGGGGTCCCACGAGGCAGGGGGCGCGCCCAGGGGGGTAGGCGTGCCCCCACCCTTGTGGACAGGGTGTGGCCCCCCTAGTCTTGATTATTTCGCTAGTATTTTTACATATTCCAAAAATATTCTCCGTGAAGTTTCAGGTCATTCCGAGAACTTTTATTTCTGCACAAAAATACCACCATGGCAATTCTGCTGAAAACAACGTCAGTCCAGGTTAGTTCCATTCAAATCATGCAAGTTAGAGTCCAAAACAAGGGCAAAAGTGTTTGGAAAAGTAGATACGATGGAGACGTATCAACTCCCCCAAGCTTAAACCTTTGCTTGTCCTCAAGCAATTTAGTTGACAAACTGAAAGTGATAAAGAAAAACTTTTACAAACTCTGTTTGCTCTTGTTGTTGTAAATATGTAAAGCCAACATTCAAGTTTTCAGCAAAGATTATGAACTAACCATATTCATAATAACACTTAGGTCTCATGTTTACTCATATCAATGGCATAATCAACTAGCGAGCAATAATAATAAATCTCGGATGACAACACTTTCTCAAAACAATCACAATATGATATAACAAGATGGTATCTCGCTAGCCCTTTCTAAGACCGCAAAACATAAATGCAGAGCACCTATGAAGATCAAGGACTGACTAAACATTGCAATTCATGGTAAAAGAGATCCAGTCATAGTCATACTCAATATACATTAATAGTACTGGATGCAAATGACAGCAGTGCTCTCCAACTGGTGCTTTTTAATAAGAGGGTGACGACTCAACATAAAAGTTAATAGATAGGCCCTTCGCAGAGGGAAGCAGGGATTTGTAGAGGTGCCAGAGCTCGGTTTTTGAAATAGAGATAAATAATATTTTGAGTAGCATACTTTCATTGTCAACATAAAAACCGAGAGATCTCGATATCTTCCATGCTACACACATTATAGGCGATTCCCAAGCAGAATGGTAAAGTTTATACGCCCCCACCACCAACAAGCATCAATCCATGGCTTTCCCGAAACAACGGGTGCCTCCAACTAACAACAGTCCCGGGGGAGTTTTGTTTGCAATTATTTTGATTTGGTTTGAGCATGGGACTGGGCATCCCGGTGACCAGCCATTTTCTCGTGAGTGAGGAGTGGACTCCACTCCTCTTGAGAATAACCCACCTAGCATGGAAGATACAGACAACACTAGTTGATACATGAGCTATTCGAGCATGCAAAACAGAATTTCATTTGAAGGTTTAGAGTTTGGCACATACAAATTTACTTGGAATGGCAGGTAGATACCGCATATAGGAAGGTATGGTGGACTCATATGGAATAGCTTTGGGGTTTATGGAAGTGGATGCACAAGAAATATTCCCGCTTAGTACAAGTGAAGGCTAGAAAAAGACTGGGAAGCGACCAACTAGAGAGCGACAACAGTCATGAACATGCATTAAAATTAATAAACATTGGGTGCAAGCATGAGTAGGATATAATCCACCATGAACATAAATATCATGGAGGTTATGTTGATTTTGTTTCAATGACATGCATGAATATGTGCCAAGTCAAGCCTCTTGAACCATTCAAAGGAGGATACCACCCTATCATACCACATCACAACCATTTTAATAGCATGTTGGCACGCAAGGTAAACCATTATAAACTCCTAGCAAATTAAGCATGGCATGAGCAACTATAATCTCTAATTGTCATTGCAAACATGTTTCATTCATAATAGGCTGAATAAGGAATGATGAACTAATCATATTTACAAAAACAAGAGAGGTCGAGTTCATACCAGCTTTTCTCATCTCAATCAGTCCATCATATATCGTCATTATTGCCTTTCACTTGCACGACCGAATGGTGTGTATAATAATAATAGTGCACGTGCATTGGACTAAGCTGGAACCTGCAAGCATCTGTTACAAGGGAGAAGACAAGGTAATATGGGCTCTTTGTTAAATCAACAATAATGCATATAAGAGTCACTTCAACATTTTAATCATGGTCTTCTCCTCTCGATCCCCAAAGAAATGAAATAAAATAAAACTATTTACACGGCAAAGCTCCCAACAAGCAAAAGAAGAACGAGAAATATTTTTGGGTTTTCTTTTAATTATTACTACTACAGGCATGGAAAGTAAACTAGCTAAAGGCTACAACTAATTTTTTTGGCTTTTTATTAAGGTTTTTCAAACACACAAGAAGAAAGCTTAAAACAAAATTAAACTAGCATGGATAGTGTTGGGGAACGTAGTAATTTCAAAAAAAAAATCCTACGCACACGCAAGATCATGGTGATGCATAGCAACGAGAGGGGAGAGTGTCGTCCACGTACCCTCGTAGACCGTAAGCGGAAGCATTATGAGAACGCGGTTGATGTAGTCGTACGTCTTCACGATCCGACCGATCAAGTACCGAATGCACGACACCTCCGAGTTCAGCACACGTTCAACTCGGTGACGTCCCATGAACTCCGATCCAGCAGAGCTTCGAGGGAGAGTTCCATCAGCACGATGGCGTGATGATGGTGATGATGATGCTATCGAAACAGGGTTTCGCCTAAGCACCGCTACGATATGACTGAGGTGGATTATGGTGGAGGGGGGCACCGCACACGGCTAAAAGATCAACTGATCAACTTGTCTGTCCATTGGGTGCCCCTTGCCTCAGTATATAAAGGGGGAGAGGAGAGGAGGCCGGCCGGCCCTAGAGGCGCGCCCAAGTGTGGAGTCGTACTAGGACTCCAAGTCCTAGTAGGAGTCCACCAAGAGGAAGGGAGGGAGAAGGAAGGAGAGGGAGGAAAGGAGGAAAGGGGGGCCGGCCCCCTAGTCCAATTCGGTTTGGGCTAGGAGGGCCGTGCGCCCTGCCTTGTCCTGCCTCCTCTCTTCCACCACATGGCCCATAAGGCCCAATACTTCTTCCCCCGTATTCTCGTAACTCCCCGGTACTCCGAAAAAAATACCCGAATCACTCAGAACCTTTCTGATGCCCGAATATAGTCGTCCAATATATCGATCTTTACGTCTCGACCATTTCGAGACTCCTGGTCATGTCCCCGGTCTCATCTGGGACACTGAACTACCTTCGGTACATCAAAACACATAAAGTCATAATACCGATCGTCACCGAACGTTAAGCGTGCGGACCCTACGGGTTCGAGAACTATGTAGACATGACTGAGACACGTCTCCGGTCAATAACCAATAGCGGAACCTGGATGATCATATTGGCTCCCACATATTCTACAAAGATCTTTATCGGTCAAACCGCATAACAACATACGTTGTTCCCTTTGTCATCGGTATGTTACTTTCCCGAGATTCAATCGTCGGTATCTCAATGCCTAGTTCAATCTCGTTATCGGCAAGTCTCTTTACTCATTCCGTAATACATCATCCCGCAACTAACTCATTATTTACAATGCTTGCAAGGCTTATGTTATGTGCATTACCGAGAGGGCCCAGAGATACCTCTCCGACAATCGGAGTGACAAATCCTAATCTCGATCTATGCCAACTCAACAAGTACCGTCGGAAACACCTGTAGAGCATCTTTATAATCACCCAGTTACGTTGTGATGTTTGATAGCACACAAGGTGTTCCTCCGGTATTCGGGAGTTGCATAGTCTCATAGTCTAAGGAACATGTATAAGTCATGAAGAAAGCAGTAGCAACAAACTATACGATCAAGTGCTAAGCTAACGGAATGGGTCAAGTCAATCACATCATTCTCGAATGATGTGATCCCGTTAATCAAAGGACAACTCATGTCAATGGCTAGGAAACTTAACCATGTTTGATCAACGAGCTAGTCAAGTAGAGGCATACTAGTGACACTCTGTTTGTCTATGTATTAACACATGTACTAAGTTTCCGGTTAATACAATTCTAGCTTGAATAATAAACATTTATCATGAAATAAGGAAATAAATAATAACTTTATAAGTGCCTCTAGGGCATATTTCCTTCAGTTTCCCACTTGCACTAGCGTCAATAATCTAGTTCACATCGCCATGTGATTTAACATCAATAGTTCACATCACCATGTGATTAACACCCATAGTTCACATCGTCATGTGACCAATACCCAAAGGGTTTACTAGAGTCAATAATCTAGTTCACATCACTATGTGATTAACACCCATAGAGTACTAAGGTGTGATCATGTTTTGCTTGTGAGAGAAGTTTAGTCAACGTGTGTGCCACATTCATGTTTTGCAAATATTATATGTCTACAATGCTCTGCATGGAGCTACTCTAGCTAAATGCTCCCACTTTCAATATGTATCCAGATCGAGACTCAGAGTCATCCAGATCGGTGTCAAAGCTTCCATCAACGTAACTCTTTACGATGAACTCTTTATCACCTCCATAACCGAGAAATATTTCCTTAGCCTCTAAGGATAATTTTGATCGCTGTCCAGTGATCTACTCCTAGATCACTATTGTACTCCCTTGCCAAACACAGGGCAGGGTATACAATAGGTCTGGTAGATAGCATGGCATACTTTATAGAACCTATGGCTGATGCATAGGGAATGACTTTCATTCTCTCTCTATCTTCTCCTGTGGTCGGGTTTTGAGTCTTACTCAACTTCACACCTAGCAACACAGGCAAGAACTCCTTTCTTTGCTTGTTCCATTTTGAACTATTTCAAAATCTTGTCAAGGTAATGTACTCATTGAAAAAACTTATCAAGCGTCTTGATTTATCTCTACAGATCTTGATGCTTAATATGTAAGCAACTTCACCGAGGTCTTTATTTTGAAAAACTCTTTTCAAATACTCCTTTATTCTTTCTAGAAAATTCTACATTATTTCCGATCAACAATATGTCATTCACATATACTTATCAGAAAGGCTGCAGTGCTCTCACTCACTTTTTGTAAATACAGGCTTCACCGCAAGTTTGTATAAAACTATATGCTTTGATTAACTCATCAAAGCGTATATTCCAACTCCAAGATGCTTGCACCAGTCCATAGATGGATTGCTGGAGCTTGCACATTTTGTTAGCACCTTTAGGATTGACAAAACCTTCTTGTTGTATCATATACAACTCTTCTTTAATAAATCCATTTGCTAGATTTCATCAAATGTGGCAATTGCTAACATGATTCGGACAGACTTAAGCATTGCTACTAGTGAGAAAATCTCATCGTAGTCAACACCTTGAACTTGTCGAAAACCTTTTTGCGACAATTCGAGCTTTGTAGATAGTAACACTACTATCAGCGTCTGTCTTCCTCTTGAAGATCCATTTATTCTCAATGGCTTGCCAATCATCGGGCAAGTCAACCAAAGTCCATACTTTGTTCTCATACATGGATCCCATCTCAGATTTCATGGCCTTAAACCATTTTGCAGAATCTGGGCTCATCATCGCTTCCTCATAGTTCGTAGGTTTGTTATGGTCTATGACTTCCAGAACATGGTTACCGTACAACTCTGGTGCGGATCTCACTCTGGTTGACCTACGAGGTTCGGTAGTAACTTGATCAGAAGTTACATGATCATCATCATTATCTTCCTCACTAATTGGTGTAGGAGTCACAGGAACAGATTTCTGTGATGAACTACTTTCCAATAAGGGAGCAGGTACAGTTACCTCATCAAGTTCTACTTTCCTCCCACTCACTTCTTTCGAGAGAAACTCCTTCTCTAGAAAGGATCCATTCTTAGCAACGAATGTCTTGCCTTCGGATCTGTGATAGAAGGTGTACCCAACTGTCTCCTTTGGGTATCCTATGAAGACACATTTCTCCGATTTGGGTTTGAGCTTATCAGTATGAAACTTTTTCACATAAGCATCGCAACCCCAAACTTTAAGAAACGACAACTTTGGTTTCTTGCCGAACCACAGTTCAGATGGTGTCGTCTCAACGGATTTAGATGGTGCCCTATTTAACGTGAATGCAACTGACTCTAATGCATAACCCCAAAACGATAGTGGAAGTCGGTAAGAGACATCATAGATTGCACCATATCTAATAAAGTACGATTATGATATTCAGACACACCATTACGCTGTGGTGTTCCAGGTGGCGTGAGTTGCGAAACTATTCCACATTGTTTCAAATGAAGACCAAACTCGTAACTCAAATATTCTCCTCCACGATCAGATCATAGAAACTTTATTTTCTTGTTACGATGATTTTCCACTTCACTCTGAAATTATTTGAACTTTTCAAATGTTTCAGACTTATATTTCGTCAAGTAGATATACCCATATCCGCTCAAATCATCTGTGAAGGTCAGAAAATAACGATACCAGCCGCGAGCCTCAACACTCATCGGATCACATACATCAGTATGTATTATTTCCAATAAGTCAGTTGCTCGCTCCATTGTTCCGGAGAACGGAGTCTTAGTCATCTTGCCCATAAGGCATGGTTTGCAAGCATCAAGTGATTCATAATCAAGTGATTCCAAAATCCCATCAGCATGGTGTTTCTTCGTGCGCTTTACACAATATGACCAAAATGGCAGTGCCACAAATAAGGTGCACTATCATTATTAACTTTGCATCTTTTGGCTTCAATATTATGAATATGTGTATCACTACGATCGAGATCCAACAAACCATTTTCATTGGGTGTATGACCATAGAAGGTTTTATTCATGTAAACAGAACAACAATTATTCTCTAACTTTAAATGAATAGCCGTACTGCAATAAACATGATCAAATCATATTCATGCTCAACGCAAACACCAAATAACACTTATTTAGGTTCAACACTAATCCCAAAAGTATAGGGAGTGTGCGATGATGATCATATCTGTCGTGGTTTTGTCATGGCAGATGTCCTAGTATCAGGACTTAGTCGCGAGGCCAACGCATCTATGTGGTAGCTTGAGAGGGGTTGAGTGGGACGAGAAACGCAGGGCGGATCAACACACAAGACAAGGATTTAGACAGCTTCAGGCCCCGGGAAACATCATCCGGTAAAAACCCTACATGCTGTTTGAGGCTAGGTCTCATTATCATCCCGAGGGAGACGCCGTAAACCGGTTCTTGTGTCTAGCCCTAGAGATTATTGATTGCTTGTAGCTTGTAGCTTCTAACTTGTCCCTCTTTGGGGATCCCTGCCCCTCCTTATATATGCTGAAGGGGCGGTTTACATGTGGAGTCCTATTAGGATTAGGACTAGTCTATCTCTAATACAAACCGGATACAAGTCCTGGTCTTAACTCTTTGTAAGGTGAATATTCCTTTCCTCTTAAACCGACCCACAATAGTTGAACCGGCCTTCTAGGCCTTGGGTCTTGCCATCCGTCTGATCCACCCGCCGGTTTACCAGTGAGTCATAACGACCAAACGGATTGCTTGTAAACCGCCAAGGTCAGGGTGGGTCTTCAGATAAACCGCCAAGTCCGGCCGGGTTAACTTCCGGCCGGTTTACACCGTGGGGTATATCCCCGACATTAGCCCCCAAGTTTAGCTTGGATTCATCCATGGTAAACTTATGCTGCAAAATAAACATAAGAACAAATTTGACAGGTTGCGCTCCGGGTTAAGAATTCTTGTAAACCGACACCTGATCATCCTTAAGTCCTTGTCATTCCTCCTTCTAGATAATCCAGGTTAATAACCAGCTTCATACTCAAATTGCTGACATTGGTTTCTCATAGAAAAATATTGTAAAGAATAATCCACTTGAGTTGGCTTCGAAAGCGCCGGTTTAAGAAATATTGGTCTTGTAATACTCATCTGATATTCAGCCGGTTTGAAAATGTAGACTCGTCGGTTTATCATTGTCAAGATTGCCGGTTTATAAGAACTGAATTCCAGGTCATGATTATTTCCACTGCCTGTTCATGATTGTTGTAGACACCGGGTCATAATGATTAGCTCAAAACAGAAAATTGGAAGATATTTCTCCCTTATATCCATATTACCTGTAGCCCCCAAGTGTCGGGTTGTCATGCTTGCAGCAACCTGGGACTTGTAATTGACTGATGCCCATAAAACTTCAACCAATGTAGCCCCCAAGGGCCGGCTCATTATGTAATAATCAGCAGGGACTTTGTAAATATAATCTTTTAAACTTTGAACAGCAGCATGTAGCCCCCAAGGGCCGACTCAGTAAGATAATATTGAGCTGGGACTTTGATATACACTTCAATGAAAATAACATCATATGATGTAACCCCCATCATGGGGCTTGAATCCACGTCCACAAGGTTAAGACCCTTGTGCTTTACCAACTGAGCAGTGGACCCTTCAATATAATGGATAAAAAGCTTTGTACCTTGAATAGTTGACAGGAGCAATTGGTAGCCCCCAAGTGTCATGGTGCATGCTTGCAGCGACATGAGACTTGCATATTTGATATAATCTCAACTTTGAATAATGTAGCCCCCAAGTGCCGGGTTGTAAGCCTGCAGCAACTCGGGACTATTCCTTCAATTGTAGAAAATGATAACCATTGCGCTAAAGCGACTTTGAAAACCTTAATCATAATCTTAATAACCATAATAAAAATCCAGCCATGTTGGCTATTCAAGATAATATAATCTGGTATGAAAACCTTATTCATCCAATATCATAATGAAAATTCAGCCAAGTTTGGCTATTTGAATAATACAATCCAATAATTTATAAGCGCATGATTCCAATGGCGCAATCCAAATATATACTGGCGACTTATAGCCCAAAGCCAGACCGGTTTAATAAACACTGGATAATTTATCATCATACTGGCGACTTATTGTCTTAAAGCCAGGCCGGTTTAACAAACACCGGATAATTTATAATCATGCTTTATTCAACCTGTTTCTGCATACAACAAGTTTAAAGTGTCCTGGCGGTTTACCGCCGGACGGGTCATAATGCTCAACATATAACCTGGGTTTATAACCAGGGCTGCACTTAAAAATATGAAATATATCATACCTGTGACATTGAATCACATCGTTGGTTTACCAACTTTTTGTAGTAAGAGTGATAACCCCAATCTTGAATAATGATAACTCCTTCCATATTGCGCCGCTTTATGATAAAACCGTACCGGGTTGTGATAAACACCGGATTAACCATATATATACTGGTGACTTGTAGTCAAACCAGACCGGGCTGATAATCTCCGGATTATAATTTAATCATGCACTCAAAACTTGTAGTTGAAAGGAGAGCCGGGTTGATAAACACCGGTTTACTCCATAATAGGATGGTAACAAAAAATTAAACCGGGCAGATAATCTCCGGATTATAATTTGATCATGCACTCACAACTTGTAGTTGAAAGCCGAGCCGGGTTGATAAACACCGGTTTACTCCATAATAGGATGGTAACAGAAAATTAAACCGGGCAGATAATTTCCGGTCTAAAAATGGACCGTGTTCCGCCAATTTAGTTGTTTGAACCGGTACAACATACTGTCGGTTTTAAAAAATGCAAATAAAATAGCAACTTCTCAAGAAAGGCTATTAAAGCAAAAGCAATGGCAACAATTTTTTGCAAAAGAAGAGCTCTACTGAGCTTGGTCAGATGGAATTACCATGGTCAGACGCAACCAAGCCCCCCGAAGGCGTAGCAATGGTGCCAGTCAGCCAGGACCCCAAAATGACGCGTGGCGTTACGCCGGCCAAGTGGCATTGCATTGGTTCGGATTCGACCAAGCCCCCAAGTGACTCAGTGGCCTAGGGCCGATCAAGTGGCATTGCATTGGTTCGGACACGACCAAGCCCCCAAATGACTTATTGGCTGTTTAAAAGCCGATCAGAAGGCATTACCATCATCAAGACATGACCGAGCTTCCATAAGGTGTAGCTACGGTTCAAGTCGATTAGGTCCCCAACTGACTTAGTGGCAAATGTGCCAGCCAGAAGGCATTACCGTCGTCAAGACATGACCAAGCTCCCAGGAGGTGTAGCTACGGCTCAAGTCGACTAGGTCCCCAACTGACTTTGTTGCTCTTCTGTGAAGCGACCTCAAGGGGTAAACCGGAGGTTGCCCTAAAGCGAATCCACTTCGTGTAACCACGCATGATATAAGGAATAGATACCCCGCTTTACAAAGCGGGAGCCCCCATGTGATAAATAATATGTCAAGCCAATAAGGCCGGATACCCATGTTTGAACCGCGCATCATGGCAGCAGGTCCTCTTCGGTAATTTTTAACTTTTTTGCAAGAGGTAAATTCTTCTTGAACTGGGATCTTGAACCGGATATTGAAAGCTTCAAAGATGTGGGAGACATCTTCCCCTTGAACCGGATTATAAACCGGAATCTTCATTTTCAGCCGGAAATTTTCTGACGGCCTTTAAACTCGAACTTGCGAGAAGTTAATTCCTTTTTGAACCGGACATTGTTAAACCGGATCTGAGCGCTTCAGAACTTTGTGGGAGAATAGATTTCTCTTGAACCGGATTGTAAACCGGATATTTGAGAGCTTCAGTGATACTGACTTCCCTTCAGCCAGGTTTCAAACCGGAATCCTTTCCGATGATCCGAAACTTCTTCATTGAGTCGGGATTTTGTAACTGTCATATACTTTCTAAGCCGGAAATTTTCTGACGGCCTTTAAATTTTCATCAACATAACGGTAGCCTCCGGGATCGGGTTATCTTTCCCTCCATCGTCCTCGGGTTATTAAACCGGCTGAAACTGGCAAGACTTGCTGCGTCATATCATCGTAGCCCCCAAGTCTCAAGGTGACTCGAGGAGTTGGCTTGAGATTCTCCATATTTGACCGTGATATAAACCGGTATAACTTGTATATCATTGGTGTTAATAACACGATGTGAATACACAGAAGGTTGAGGTGACTGCGGCGGGTTGTAAATGATCCCGTATGAACCGTGTCAGCAACTCGGCCAATGGTTCCTTCCAACTGGTGATTTGAAGTTAACCAAACTGTAGCGGCGGTGACTTGTGCGCCTGCCCATTGATCCATCCAGTGCAGACGGCGGTTGATGAATATTTATCTCCAATTTGAAAGAAAACCGGGCTACCCAAGCTGTGACTTGTTCATACTCAATAAATGGCTCGCGCAGACAGGTGCGGCCCGGTATGTTGATGTAGACCGGACTGCGGGGGATGGCAGCCTGTGCATGCGCTATTGGGTAATTCGCATGGTCCTGACGAGTTGACGCGATCTGGATCGTGATATAAACCGGCACGGGTTATCCAATAGCTCAGTGATATAATAATCCCCTTTTTGCAACAGACAATTTGTCCTGATATGTTAGCCGGAAAATATCCACCGCGGAGTTGACGATCACCACAGTGAAACTGAAATCAATCATGGCAAGTCAGCCATGCGAACAGACAGATGAACCGGTCGCGGCATTGTAAACCGGTGCGGAGCAAGTAGTCCTCCGCGCCGCAAACAGCGCGGTCGCGGGAGACGGCCACGGTGTTGTAAACCGGTGCGATCGCGAGAGTCGGTTACGACGCTGTAAGCCGGCACAGACGGGCGAGTCAATCGCAAGTGCGGTAAACCGCACGGACGGGCTAATTGCGGGCGCGGTCCCGGTAAGCTGATGTAAACCGGACCACAGGGACGGCGACTTGCACATGCTCATTCATCGGGTGGTATGACACGGACGAAACGCCGATGCAGAATATTGCTAGCGCGTGCTCCGTGCCCGTAACATAGCGCCTCATTTGTAATGAACAATTGTCCTGCATAAACAGTATTGCAGACCAAGGCAAAAGATAAACTGCTCTTTGATATGTGCTAATAAAATATAACTTAGATGGATATCACCTGATGTGTTTAGGCCGGAAATAACCCGCCATGAAGATGATGATAACTGTATGAAGCTGAAATTAACCACGGGTGAACCAGCCTCATTGTGGTAAACCGATGCGGACGGGTGAGTCGGCCGTGATGTTTGTAAACTGGCGCGGACAATGAATCATCCGCATGCGTTGGACGGATGTAAACCGAACAGCGGGGGCGGCGATTTGCATGTGTATCTGTTGAGCAGCATGGCCCGAAAGAACGCCACTGCAAAACTATACTGGCATGCGCTCCATGTCCGCGGTATAACAATACCTTTGTCATAAGTAATTATCCTGCATAAAAATATTTACAGTGCAAAGTAATTGTTCTTTTTTTTTGAAAAAACAATAAGTATTAATAAGAGAAATTTAGATGGATATCACCTGATGTTTCTGAACGACAGATGATCTGTACGTGAATACTGATAATCCTCTATCTGATTTGATGCGACCAGTGAAGGCGGAGGCTACTCGAGGCCTCGGAGGCGGGTCGATGAAGCAGATTGGCCAAACGGCCCAACAACCCTCGCCCGGATCGTACTAACTAGATATCTTACGCCTGGATTATTGGTACCCCCTTTTTTTCTCTTTTGTCTTGATACGTAGCTGTGAAAGCGCATGCATGCTCAATTTCATGGCCTTGGAATCTGGGTTTTCCTTTTTATGAACCGGCCATGGCGGTTTAGAGGTAGACCACTCGCAACTTGAAGAGCTGATGGGTTGACAGGAAGCCAGGTGCTGCACAAGCAGCGATAGCAGAGTTGATTTGATCGATCCACATCAGGTTGCCGCTGTTTCCTTCTATGTGTAACTTTAGTGCAGAATCCGAGTCTAATCATCCGTCCGTGCCCATGTCCTGATTGTTGTTTGACTGTCCGTGTCTCCCTCCAAACTGTGGAGGTTTGTTCCTAATTAACTGGTGTATCAAAAATTTTCCATTGCCTCCATGTAAGTATTAAACCGGCCACCAGTGCTTAGTACTGGTTCTGATTTGATGTTTTTGGATGTAGCGCGTGGTAACAGCAGCACAGCAGCAGCCTCGAGTTTTGAAGCGAATCCACCTACATCGACTGCTGTAGATCCAAATTTCACGCGCACCAGCTCTCGTAATAAAACGGCAATTAAATAACATAGTCGGTCTCGGTCTCGCCGGATCGTAATACTGGCTGTTTTGACGGAAATCATCCCTCCTCAATCGGGCGGACAAACAGGCCGTGTGCGGCAACCCGCACGGAACCCTAGCTTCTTTTGATCTCAAGCCTTGTACTGCCAGCTCCAAAGGTAGTCATGTTCTCGACCACCAAGCAATAAACCTGCCAGATCTTCCTCGACTAACAAAATCGTGAGCCCGTTGATCCCTAGATGAAATCCCTTCAAGAACTCATCACCACCGTGCGCAGGCCCCACGGTGGGCGCCAACTGTCGTGGTTTTGTCACGGCAGATGTCCTACTATCAGGACTTAGTCGCGAGGCCAACGCATCTATGTGGTAGCTTGAGAGGGGTTGAGTGGGACGAGAGACGCAGGGCGGATCAACACACAAGACAAGGATTTAGACAGCTTCGGGCCCCGGGAAACATCATCCGGTAAAAACCCTACATGCTGTTTGAGGCTAGGTCTCATTATCATCCCGAGGGAGACGCCGTAAACCGGCTCTTGTGTCTAGCCCTAGAGATTATTGATTGCTTGTAGCTTGTAGCTTCTAACTTGTCCCTCTTTGGGGAGCCCTGCCCCTCCTTATATATGCTGAAGGGGCGGTTTACATGTGGAGTCCTATTAGGATTAGGACTAGTCTATCTCTAATACAAACCGGATACAAGTCCTGGTCTTAACTCTTTGTAAGGTAAATATTCCTTTCCTCTTAAACCGACCCACAATAGTTGAACCGGCCTTCTAGGCCTTGGGTCTTGCCATCCGTCTGATCCACCCGCCGGTTTACCAGTGAGTCATAACGACCAAACGGATTGCTTGTAAACCGCCAAGGTCAGGGTGGGTCTTCAGATAAACCGCCAAGTCCGGCCGGGTTAACTTCCGGCCGGTTTACACCGCGGGGTATATCCCCGACATTAGCCCCCAAGTTTAGCTTGGATTCATCCATGGTAAACTTATGCTGCAAAATAAACATAAGAACAAATTTGACAGGTTGCGCTCCGGGTTAAGAATTCTTGTAAACCGGCACCTGATCATCCTTAAGTCCTTGTCATTCCTCCTTCTAGAAAATCCAGGTTAATAACCAGCTTCATACTCAAATTGCTGACATTGGTTTCTCATAGAAAAATATTGTAAAGAATAATCCACTTGAGTTGGCTTCGAAAGCGCCGGTTTAAGAAATATTGGTCTTGTAATACTCATCTGATATTCAGCCGGTTTGAAAATGTAGACTCGTCGGTTTATCATTGTCAAGATTGCCGGTTTATAAGAACTGAATTCCAGGTCATGATTATTTCCACTGCCTGTTCATGATTGTTGTAGACACCGGGTCATAATGATTAGCTCAAAACAGAAAATTGGAAGATATTTCTCCCTTATATCCATATTACCTGAAGCCCCCAAGTGTCGGGTTGTCATGCTTGCAGCAACCTGGGACTTGTAATTGACTGATGCCCATAAAACTTCAACCAATGTAGCCCCCAAGGGCCGGCTCATTATGTAATAATCAGCAGGGACTTTGTAAATATAATCTTTTAAACTTTGAATAGCAGCATGTAGCCCCCAAGGGCCGACTCAGTAAGATAATATTGAGCTGGGACTTTGATATACACTTCAATGAAAATAACATCATATGATGTAACCCCCATCATGGGGCTTGAATCCACATCCACAAGGTTAAGACCCTTGTGCTTTACCAACTGAGCAGTGGACCCTTCAATATAATGGATAAAAAGCTTTGTACCTTGAATAGTTGACAGGAGCAATTGGTAGCCCCCAAGTGTCATGGTGCATGCTTGCAGCGACATGAGACTTGCATATTTGATATAATCTCAACTTTGGATAATGTAACCCCCAAGTGCCGGGTTGTAAGCCTGCAGCAACTCGGGACTATTTCCGGCCTAAACACATCAGGTGATATCCATCTAAGTTATATTTTATTAGCACATATCAAAGAGCAGTTTATCTTTTGCCTTGGTCTGCAATACTGTTTATGCAGGACAATTGTTCATTACAAATGAGGCGCTATGTTACGGGCACGGAGCACGCGCTAGCAATATTCTGCATCGGCGTTTCGTCCGTGTCATACCACCCGATGAATGAGCATGCACAAGTCCCCGTCCCTGTGGTCCGGTTTACATCAGCTTACCGGGACCGCGCCCGCAATTAGCCCGTCTGTGCGGTTTACCGCACTTGCGATTGACTCGCCCGTCTGTGCCGGCTTACAGCGTCGTAACCGACCCTCGCGATCGCACCGGTTTACAACACCGTGGCCGTCTCCCGCGACCGCGCTGGTTTGCGGCGCGGAGGACTACTTGCTCCGCACCGGTTTACAATGCCGCGACCGGTTCATCTGTCTGTTCGCATGGCTGACTTGCCATGATTGATTTCAGTTTCACTGTGGTGATCGTCAACTCCGCGGTGGATATTTTCCGGCTAACATATCAGGACAAATTGTCTGTTGCAAAAAGGGGATTATTATATCACTGAGCTATTGGATAACCCGTGCCGGTTTATATCACGATCCAGATCGCGTCAACTCGTCAGGACCATGCGAATTACCCAATAGCGCATGCACAGGCTGCCATCCCCCGCAGTCCGGTCTACATCAACATACCGGGCCGCACCTGTCTGCGCGAGCCATTTATTGAGTATGAACAAGTCACAGCTTGGGTAGCCCGGTTTTCTTTCAAATTGGAGACAAATATTCATCAACCGCCGTCTGCACTGGATGGATCAATGGGCAGGCGCACAAGTCACCGCCGCTACAGTTTGGTTAACTTCAAATCACCAGTTGGAAGGAACCATTGGCCGAGTTGCTGACACGGTTCATACGGGATCATTTACAACCCGCCGCAGTCACCTCAACCTTCTGTGTATTCACATCGTGTTATCAACACCAATGATATACAAGTTATACCGGTTTATATCACGGTCAAATATGGAGAATCTCAAGCCAACTCCTCGAGTCACCTTGAGACTTGGGGGCTACGATGATATGACGCAACAAGTCTTGCCAGTTTCAGCCGGTTTAATAACCCGAGGACGATGGAGGGAAAGATAACCCGATCCCGGAGGCTACCGTTATGTTGATGAAAATTTAAAGGCCGTCAGAAAATTTCCGGCTTAGAAAGTATATGACAGTTACAAAATCCCGACTCAATGAAGAAGTTTCGGATCATCGGAAAGGATTCCGGTTTGAAACCTGGCTGAAGGGAAGTCAGTATCACTGAAGCTCTCAAATATCCGGTTTACAATCCGGTTCAAGAGAAATCTATTCTCCCACAAAGTTCTGAAGCGCTCAGATCCGGTTTAACAATGTCCGGTTCAAAAAGGAATTAACTTCTCGCAAGTTCGAGTTTAAAGGCCGTCAGAAAATTTCCGGCTGAAAATGAAGATTCCGGTTTATAATCCGGTTCAAGGGGAAGATGTCTCCCACAGCTTTGAAGCTTTCAATATCCGGTTCAAGATCCCAGTTCAAGAAGAATTTACCTCTTGCAAAAAAGTTAAAAATTACCGAAGAGGACCTGCTGCCATGATGCGCGGTTCAAACATGGGTATCCGGCCTTATTGGCTTGACATATTATTTATCACATGGGGGCTCCCGCTTTGTAAAGCGGGGTATCTATTCCTTATATCATGCGTGGTTACACGAAGTGGATTCGCTTTAGGGCAACCTCCGGTTTACCCCTTGAGGTCGCTTCACAGAAGAGCAACAAAGTCAGTTGGGGACCTAGTCGACTTGAGCCGTAGCTACACCTCCTGGGGGCTTGGTCATGTCTTGACGACGGTAATGCCTTCTGGCTGGCACATTTGCCACTAAGTCAGTTGGGGACCTAATCGACTTGAACCGTAGCTACACCTTATGGGAGCTCGGTCATGTCTTGATGATGGTAATGCCTTCTGATCGGCTTTTAAACAGCCAATAAGTCATTTGGGGGCTTGGTCGTGTCCGAACCAATGCAATGCCACTTGATCGGCCCTAGGCCACTGAGTCACTTGGGGGCTTGGTCGAATCCGAACCAATGCAATGCCACTTGGCCGGCGTAACGCCACGCTTCATTTTGGGGTCCTGGCTGACTGGCACCATTGCTACGCCTTCGGGGGGCTTGGTTGCGTCTGACCATGGTAATTCCATCTGACCAAGCTCAGTAGAGCTCTTCTTTTGCAAAAAATTGTTGCCATTGCTTTTGCTTTAATAGCCTTTCTTGAGAAGTTGCTATTTTATTTGCATTTTTTAAAACCGACAGTATGTTGTACCGGTTCAAACAACTAAATTGGCGGAACACGGTCCATTTTTAGACCGGAGATTATCTGCCCGGTTTAATTTTCTGTTACCATCCTATTATGGAGTAAACCGGTTTTATCAACCCGACAATATCAATCTTGGAACTACTTCCAACACACATCGTCACCTCGCCCTTAACTAGTTTCTGTTCATTCTGCAACTCCCGTTTCGAGTTACTACTCTTAGCAACTGAATCAGTATCAAATGCCGAGGGGTTGTTATAAACACTAGTAAAGTACACATCAATAACATGTATATCCAATATACCTTTGTTCACTTTGCCATCCTTCTTATCCGCCAGGTATCTAGGGCAGTTCCACTTGTAGTGACCATTTCCTTTGCAGTAGAAGCACTCAATTTCAGTCTTGGGTCTAGCTTTGGGCTTCTTCACGGGAGTGACAACTTGTTTGTCATTCTTTCTTGAAGTTCACTTTCTATTCCTTTGCCCTTTCTTGAAACTAGTGGTCTTGTAAAACATCAACATTTGATGCTCTTTCCTGATTTCTACCTTCGCCGATTTCAGCATCGCGAAGAGCTCACGAATTACTTTCATCATCCCTTGCATATTATAGTTCATCATGAAGTTCTAGTAACTTGGTGATAGTGACTAGAGAACTTTGTCAATTACTATCTTATGTGGAAGATTAACTCCCACTTGATTCAAGCAATTTCCCATACAATCTGAGCACATGCTCATTGGTTGAGCTATTCTCCTCCATCTTGTAGGCAAAGTACTTGTCAAAGGTCTCATACCTTTCGACATGGGAATGAGTCTGAAATACTAATTTCAACTCTTGTAACATCTCATATGTTCCGTGGCATTTCAAAAAATGTCTTTGAAGCCCCCGATTCTAAGCCGTAAAGCATGGTGCACTAAACTATCAAGTAGTCATCATATCGAGATTGCCAAACGTTCATAACGTCTGCATTTGCTCCTGCAATCGGTCTGTCAGCGGTGCATCAAGGACATATTCTTCTGTGCAGTAATGAGGATAATCCTCAGATCACGGATCCAATCCGCATTATTGCTACTAACATCTTTCAACTTAGTTTTCTCTAGGAACATATCAAAAATAAAATAGGGGAGCTAAACGCGAGATATTGATCTACAACATAGATATGCTAATACTACCAGGACTAAGTTCATGATAAATTAAAGTTAAATTAATCATATTACTTAAGAACTCCCACTTAGATAGAAATCCCTCTAATCATCTAAGTGATCACGTGATCCATATCAACTAAACCATGTCCGATCATCACGTGAGATGGAGTAGTTTTCAAGGATGAACATCACTATATTGATCATATCTTCTATATGATTCACGCTCGACCTTTCGGTCTCCAGTGTTCCGAGGCCAAATCTGCATATGCTAGGCTCGTCAAGTTTAACCCGAGTATTCCGCGTGTGCAAAACTGGCTTGCACCCGTTGTATGTGAACGTAGAGCTTATTGTTGGAGAACGTTGCAGAAAATAAAAATTTTCTACGGTTTCACCAAGATCTATATATGAGTTCATCTAGCAAAGAGTGATCGGAGTGCATCTACATACCTTTGTAGATCGTGAGCGGAAGCATTCAAGAGAACGGGGTTGAAGGAGTCGTACTCGTCGTGATCCAAATCATCGGAGATCCTAGTGCCGAACGAACGACACCTCCGCGTTCAACACACGTACGGAGCGGATGACGTCTCCCGCGCCTTGATCCAGCAAGGAGGAGGGAGAGGTTGAGGAAGATGGCTCCAGCAGCAGCACGACGGCGTGGTGGTGGTGGAGAAGCAGTACTCCGGCAGGGCTTCGCCAAGCTCTATGGAGGAGGAGGAGGTGTTGGAGTGGGAGAGGGAGGTGCCAGGGGCATAGGTACGGCTGCCCTCCCTCCCCCCTCTATATATAGGGTCCCCAGGGGGGCATCGGCCCTGGAGATGGGATCTCCCAAGGGGGCGGCGGCCAAGGGGGGTGGAGTGCCCCCCAAGGCAAGTGGAGCGCCCCCCCACCCTAGGGTTTCCAACCCTAGATGCAGGGGGGCCCAAGGGGGGTGCACCAGCCCACTATGGGCTGGTTCCCCTCCCCACTTCAGCCCATGGGGCCCTTTGGGATGGGTGGCCCCACCCGGTGGACCCCCGGGACCCATCCGGTGGTCCCGGTACAATACCGGTGACCCTGAATTCTCCCGATGGCCGAAACTGCACTTCCTATATATAATTCTTCACCTCCGGACCATTTCGAAACTCCTCGTGACGTCCAGGATCTCATACGGGACGCCGAACAACTTTTGGATTATTGCATACTCATATCTATACAACCCTAGCGTCACCGAACCTTAAGTGTGTAGACCCTACGGGTTCGAGAGACATGCAGACATGACCGAGACGACTCTCTGGTCAATAACCAACAGTGGGATCTGGATACCCATGTTGGCTCCCACATACTCCACGATGATCTCATCGGATGAACCACGATGTCGAGGATTCAAGTAACCCCATATACAATTCCCTTTGTCAATCGGTACGTTACTTGCCCGAGATTCGATCGTCGGTATCCCAATACCTGGTTCAATCTCGTTACCAGCAAGTCACTTTACTCGTACTGTAATGCATGATCCCGTGACCAACCACTTGGTCACATTGAGCTCATTATGATGATGCGTTACATATTGGGCCCAGAGATACCTCTCCGTTATACAGAGTGACAAATCCCAGTCTCGATCCGTGTCAACCCAACAGATGCTTTCGGGGATGCTTGTAATATACCTTTATAGTCACCCAGTTACGTTGTGACGTTTGGCACACCCAAAGCACTCCTACGACATCCGGGAGTTACACGATCTCATGGTCTAAGGAAATGATACTTAACATTGGAAAAGCTTTAGCAAACGAACTACACGATCTTGTGCCAGGCTTAGGATTGGATCTTGTCCATCACACCATTCTCCTAATGATGTGATCCCGTTATCAATGACATCCAATGTCCATAGTCAGGAAACCATGACTATCTGTTGATCAACGAGCTAGTCAACTAGAGGCTCACTAGGGACATATTGTGGTCTATGTATTCGCACATGTATTACGATTTCCGGATAACACAATTATAGTATGAACAATAGACAATTATCATGAACAAGGAAATATAATAATAATCCTTTTATTATTGCCTCTGGGGCATATTTCCAACACTTATCACACCCGATCATCACGTGGTGTCTCAGGACGAAGAAATTTCGCAATGGTGCATACTCAGGGAGAACACTTATACCTTGAAATTTAGTGAGAGATCATCTTATAATGCTACGGTTGATCTAAGCAAAATAAGATGCATAAAAGATAAACATCACATGGAATCAATATAAGTGATATGATATGGTCATCATCATCTTGTGCCTTTGATCTCCATCTCCAAAGCACTGTCATGATCACCATCGTCACCGGCGCGGCACCTTGATCTCCATCGTAGCATCGTTGTCGTCTCACTAACTATTGCTTCTACGACTATCGCTACCGCTTAGTGATAAAGTAAAGCAATTACATGGCGATTGCATTTCACACAATAAAGCAACAACCATATGGCTCCTGCCAATTGCCGATAACTCGGTTACAAAACATGATCATCTCATACAATAAAATTTAGCATCATGTCTTGACCATATCACATCACAACATGCCCTACAAAAACAAGTAAGACGTCCTCTACTTTGTTGTTGCAAGTTTTACTTGGCTGCTATAGGCTGAGCAAGAACCGTTCTTACCTACGCATCAAAACCACAACGATATTTCGTCAAGTATGTGCTGTTTTAACCTTCTCAAGGACCGGGCGTAGCCACACTCGATTCAACTAAAGTTGGAGAAACTGACACCCGCCAGCCACCTGTGTGTGAAGCACGTCTGTAGAACCAGTCTCGCGTAAGCGTACGCGTAATGTCGGTCCGGGCCGCTTCATCCAACAATACCGCCGAATCAAAGTATGACATGCTGGTAAGCAGTATGACTTGTATCGCCCACAACTAACTTGTGTTCTACTCGTGCATATAACATCTACGCATAAACCTGGCTCGGATGCCACTGTTGAGAAGCGTAGTAATTTCAAAAAAAATCCTACGCACACGCAAAATCATGGTGATGCATAACAACGAGAGGAGAGAGTATCGTCCACGTACCCTCGTAGACCGTAAGAGGAAGCGTTATGAGAACGCGGTTGATGTAGTCATACGTCTTCACGATCCGACCGATCAAGTACCGAACGCACGGCACCTCCGGGTTTAGCACACGTTCAGCTCGATGACGTCCCACGAACTCCGATCCAGCAGATCTTCGAGGGAGAGTTCCGTCAGTACGACGGCGTGATGACGATGATGATGATGCTACCGAAACAGGACTTCGGCTAAGCACCGCTACGATATGACCGAGGTGGATTATGGTGGAGGGGGGCACCGCACACGGCTAAAAGATCAACTGATCAACTTGTCTGTCCATGGGGTGCCCCTTGCCTCAGTATATAAAGGAGGAGAGGAGGGGAGGCTGGCCGGCCCTAGAGGCGCGCCCAAGTGTGGAGTCCTACTAGGACTCCAAGTCCTAGTAGGAGTCCACCATGAGGAAGGGAGGGAGAAGGAAGGAGAGGGAGGAAAGAAGGAAAGGGGGGCCAGCCCCCTAGTCCAATTCGGTTTGGGCTAGGGGGGGCCGCGCACCCTGCCTTATCCTGCCTCCTCTCTTCCACCACTTGACCCAAGAGGCCCAATACTTCTTCCCCAGTATTCCCGTAACTCCCCGGTACTCCGAAAAAATACCCGAATCACTCGGAACCTTTCCGATGTCCGAATATAGTCGTCCAATATATCGACCTTTACGTCTCGACCATTTCGAGACTCCTCGTCATGTCCACGATCTCATCCAGGACTCTAAACTATCTTAGGTACATCAGAACACATAAACTCATAATACCGATCGTCACCAAACGTTAAGGGTGCGGACCCTACGGGTTCTGGAACTATGTAGACATGACCGAGACACGTCTCCGGTCAATAACCAATAGAGGAACCTGGATGCTTGTAAGTACATCTAGTGCCCCTTAGTGATTTTGGTGTATTGAAGACTTATAGGTTAAGGGACTGATGCATTTGTGAGTGTACACAGGTCTATAAGTCTATGAGGAGTTTGATATTTACAGAGAAAGTCGACCCCTAAAAATGAAGTTCTTCGACTGAAGATTTTGGATTTCTGAAGACTTTGAAAGTGAAGAAATTGGTGTGACCTTCAAGATTAGGTATTCATTTGAGGAACATGAAGCGTGAAGACTTTTATTTTTGTTGTTTCATTTTCTCTTTCTGGAGTCATAGGAAACACCGTAGTGTTAAAGGGGGTCGAGGAAATACTAAGGAAAATTTTCCAAATGATGCTCAACTCAAAATCCTACACCTACCAATCCCTTCGACTGAAGCCATTGGAAATCTCATACAGTTCCGTCAATTTCTTCAGTGACAGAGACGAAGTTCTTCCGGTCACTGAGGAATTTGTTCTGACTGAGGAGTTAGGAATTCGCCAGTGCGGACTGCCTACACAGTGAGGAACATGATAGCCCTGAGGATTTTGAACCTCTAGTTTCCACCGTTGTTGTGCTACGCGCCAGCTGTCCCAAAGTATCTTATCCACCTAACGGTCATATCATTGAAGGGCATTTATGTATTATCATGTCGGGCTGCTCCCCAGGCTATAAATAGCCGCCCCCTACAACTACTAGCTGGTTGGCTGCTCTGAGAGAAACTGACACTTGTCATTTGAGAGCATCCCATCCTCCAAGGACTTTGAGAGAAAATCATCAAGTGAGGAAAACCCAAACCCAAACACCTACAAACCCAAAGTGATTGAGCATCACTGAAGAGATTGATCCTGAGTGGATCCGACGCTTGTTACCTTTGAAGATTGTGCTTCTTCCAGACAGTTAGGCGTCATGGTCTAGAGCATCCAAGAGGAATTGTGGATTGCCGAGTAACCGAGTTTGTGAAGGTTCGGAAGTCACGTGAAGACTTACCACGAGTGATTGGGCGAGGTCTGTGTGACCTTAGCTCAAGGAGAATACGGTGAGGACTGTGTGTCCGGGACTGTGTGTCCTCAGGTTTAAATACCTAGCCGCTCCAACCAGATGTACAACTGAGACAGCAGTTGGAACTGGTCTACCAAATCATTGTCTTCACCAAGCCAACTGGTTCTACTTCCTCAAGTCTTTCATTTCCTCATAACTATGTTGTGTGCTTGTCATATCTGTGTTTGAAGACTTTGACCAAAGACTTTCTCGATTTCCTCAGTTCAATTTCTTCAGTCTGTTTGTCTTCATCCTGTGTTATCCTGTGATTACGCTTTCTGTACTCTATGCTTGTCTTCATTTCATCATGATGACTATGCTTGTATTTTGTTGTGTTTACTTTTGAGTACTTATTCCGCTGCAAGTAGTTCTTCGTTAAGGAATTTCCTCATAGGCAAATTCCTCAGTGAAGAATTCATAAAAATCGCCTATTCACCCCCCTCTAGTCGATATAAGGCACTTTCAATTGGTATCAGAGCAAGGTACTCCCTTGTTCTTTTTGATTTTGGTTAAACCGCCTGGAGTTTTAGTTATGTCGATCGTAGGTATGATCAAGGTCTCTCCTGGGTGTCCTACCTTCGATGGGACGGACTATCCATACTGGAAGAACAAGATGCGAATGCATCTTGAGGCAATTGATAACGATCTCTGGTATGTTGTGGAAAATGGTGTTCCCTCAGTCACACTTTCTCCTAATGCTGCTGATGTGAAGAGATTCAAGCAACTCGACTCTCAAGCAAAGAATATCATATGTGGCCATCTGAGCAAAGGACAGTATGGAAGAGTGAGTGCTTTGGAAACTGCTAAGCTTATCCGGGATAGGCTGTCCAAAGTAAATGAAGGAGTTTCAACTCAGCGTGACTCTCGAGTTGATGTTCTTCGCAATCTCTTCAACCGCTTCAAAAGACTCGACAATGAAAATGTTTAACAAACCTTCGATCGCCTCACTGACATCTCAAATGAGCTTCAACACTTGGTGCCACTAACATCACCAACCATGAGGCGGTGAAGAAATTGTTGAGATCGCTTGATTCCTCATTTGATACTCTAGCATTGATGATACAAGAACGAGTTGATTACAAGTCACTTGATCCCGTTGATATCCTCGAGAGGCTAAATACTCATGAGTTCCAGCTTGCTGAAAAGAGAGAGATCTCTATGGTTCGAGCTATGGCAGATCACGTGCACTAAAGGCCAAGGCAGTATCTGAGTCCAAAGATGAAGACTCTGGTAGCAGCCTTGGTGACCCTGAAGAACTGAGCCATGAGCTAGCACTGCTTGTGAAGAAATTCCAGAAGTTCTCAAGACGTGGTCGCTTTGGAAGACCCTCAAGGAGCAATGATTCCTCATCCAGTGACTACAAGAAGAGGCTTTGTCACAAATGCAAGAAACCTGGACACTACATTCAAGATTGTCCTCAATGGGAAAAGGAATCAAAGAAGAAGAAATACAAGGACTATAGTTCTGATGATGCGAAGAAAAAGAAGAAATCCTCAATATCTTCGTCATCAAAATCCTCAAAGTCTTCATCTCACAAGAAGAGCAGCTCCAAGAAGGCTCGGGCATTCATTGGCAAGGAAATGGACTCTGAGGCTGAATCTGAAGAAAATGAGGAAGAGGAGGCATCTAAGGAGTCAGAGTCTGGTGTGGCGAGCCTAGCCCTCGCTACTGCATTCGTCAGCAAGTCTATCTTCAACTCTGAAGAAAATGACCTCACCAACAAGGCTGATGAAGGCAATGATGACTACGCTCCCACCTATTGCTTCATGGCAAAGGGTGCCAAGGTACTCAAATATACCTCCTCTGAATCTAGTGAGAATGAATCTAATGAAAACCTCAAGCCCAGCTACTCTAAACTTGCTAAGATTGCTGTGAAACTGAAAGTGCGTTATATCGACTAGAGGGGGGTGAATAGGCGATTTTTATGAAATTCTTCACTGAGGAGTTTGCTCGTGAGGAAATTCCTTAGCGAAGAACTACTAGCAGCGGAATAAGTAATCAGAGGTAAACATAGCAGAATGCATGCATGGTCATCATGATGAAATGAAGACAAACTCAGAGTACAGAAAGCATAAACACATGATAGCACAAGATGAAGACAAACAGACTGAAGAAATTGAACTGAGGAAATTGAGAAAGTCTTCAGTCAAAGTCTTCAAACACAGATATGAACAAACACACAACACAGTAATGAGGAAATGAAAATGTTGAGGAAATAGAACCAGTAAGCTTGGTGAAGACAATGATTTGGTAGACCAGTTCCAACTGCTGTCTCAGTTGTACATCTGGTTGGAGAGGCTGAGTATTTAAACTCGAGGACACCTAGTCCCGGACACACAGTCCTCACCGTATTCTCCTTGAGATAAGGACACACAGTCCTCGCCCAATCACTCGTGGTAAGTCTTCAGGTGACTTCCAAACCTTCACAGACTTGGTCACTCGGCGATCCACAATTCCTCTTGGATGCTCTAGACCTTGACGCCTAACCGTCTGGAAGAAGCACATTCTTCAAAGGTAACAAGCTTCGGATCCACGCGGGATCAATCTCTTTAGTGATGCTCAATCACTTTGGGTTTGTAGGTGTTTTGGGTTTGGGTTTGGATTTTCCTCACTTGATGATTTTCGCTCAAATCCTCGGAGGATGGGTTGCTCTCAAATGACAAGTGTCAAGTTCTCGCGGAGCAGCCAACCAGCTAGTGGTTGTAGGGGGCGGCTATTTATAGCCTAGGGAGTAGCCCGACATGATAAGACATAAATGCCCTTAAATGATATGACCGTTATGTGGACAAGATATTTTGGGACAGCTGGCGCGCAGCACAACAACGGTCGGAAATTTGAGGTTTAAATTCCTCAGGGCTATCATGTTCCTCACTGTGTAGGCAATTCGCACTGGCGAATTCCTAACTCTTCAGTCAGAGCAAAGTCCTCAGTGACTAGAAGAACTGCGTCTCTGTCACTGAAGAAATTGACTAAACTGTATGAGATTTCCAATGGCTTCACTCGAAGGGATTGGTAGGTGTAGGATTTGAGATGAGCATCACATGGAAATTTTCTCCTTAGTATTTCCTCGACCCCCTTTAACAGTACGGTGTTTCCTGTGACTCAAGAAAGAGAAAATGAAACTACGAAAACAAAAGTCTTCACGCTTCATGTTCCTCAAATGAATACCAAGTCTTGAAGGTCACACCAATTTCTTCACTTTTAAAGTCTTCAGAAAGTCTTCAAAATATCAAAGTCTTCAGTCGAAGAACTTCATTTTTGGGGTCGACTTTCTCTGTAAATATCAAACTCCTCATAGACTTATAGACCTGTGTACACTCATAAACGCATTAGATACTTAACCTATAAGTCTTCAATACACCAAAATCACTAAGGGGCACTAGATGCACTTACAATCTCCCCCTTTTTGGTGATTGATGACAACATAGGTTAAGTTTTCAACGGGGATAAATATATGAAGTGTAAAAACTGATATTGAGGAATTTGATTGCAAGATATAGAAGAACTCCCCCTGAAGATGTGCATAGTGAGGAATTTGCTTTTGAAGCAATGCACACTTGAAGAGTTGAATCATGGAGATCTCCCCCTATATCTTGTAATTCATACACGCATTTGATATATAATATGAAGAATCTGAAATGCATGATGAAATATGGTGCCTGATGTAATTCAGCATGCGTGCAATAATATTAACGAGGAATAAGCATGCAGAATAGCGCATCAAAGTATCAAAGCATAGTGCAACAAAAGTATCAGCGCACCATTGGACTTAAGATTACAACTCGATCCAATAAAAGTTTCGGAAGAATGAGAGTTGTAACTTAAAAAAAACGCCCTTATTATAGACCCGCTTGAAGACTAACTCAGATTTCTCCCCCTTTGTCATCAGATGACCAAAAGGATCGAAACTGAGGACTAACGCCCCTGAAGATTTTCAAGTTGATGAAGGAGCGCCAGCGTTGTTGGGGTCGGTCGTTGAAGTAGGGCCTGCTGCAGTGTCGTCCAAATCTTCATTTTCATCAGTCGCACGTGATGAAGAATATGAACTGGCCACTGAGGGAGTCCTGGATTAGGGGGTGTTCGGATAGCCGGACTATACCTTCAGCCGGACTCCAGGACTATGAAGATACAAGATTGAAGACTTCGTCCCGTGTCCGAAAGGATCTTTTCTTGGCGTGGAAGGCAAGCTAGGCGTGCAGATATTCGAGATCTCCTACCATTGTAACCGACTCTGTGTAACCCTAACCCTATCCGGTGTCTATATAAACCGGAGGGTTGTAGTCCGTAGGACAACCATCATCATACACAATCATACCATAGGCTAGCTTCTAGGGTTTAGCCTCCTCTATCTCGTGGTAGATCCACTCTTGTACTACCCATATCATCAATATTAATCTAGCAGGAGTAGGGTTTTACCTCCACCGAGAGGGCCCGAACTTGGGTAAAATAAAGCGTCCCTTGTCTCCTGTTACCATCCGACCTTGACGCACAGTTCGGGACCCCCTACCCGAGATCCGCCGGTTTTGACACCGACATTGGTGCTTTCATTGAGAGTTCCTCTGTGTCGTCGCTTTTAGGCCCTATGGCTCCTTTGATCATCAACAACGATGAGGTCCAGGGTGAGACTTTCCTCCCCGGACAAATCTTCGTCTTCGGCGGCTTCGCTCTGCGGGCCAATTCGCTTGGTCATCTGGAGCAGATCGAAAGCTACACCCCTGGCCATCAAGTCAGGTTTGGAAGCTTAAGCTACACGGCCGATATCCATGGAGACTTGATCTTCGACGGGTTTGAGCCACAGCCAAGCGCGCCGCACTATTTCGAGGGGCATGATATAGCTCTGCCTCCAAATAGTACCCTGGAGGTCGCACACGCTCCGGCCCCGATCCTTGACTCGGAGCCCGCTGCGTTCTCCGAGGATGAATGGTTGGACGTCACCTCGGGGGCTGCGATCTCAAAGGCGATCGAGCCAAACGCCAGCCCCGTACTCCGCACGGCCCAGAACTCCAAGGAGCCGGACTCTTCTCCGAACTCCGGGCCTTCCGTGCCCCCGCCGATCGAATCTGATTGGGCGCCTGTAATGGAGTTCACCGCCGCGGACATCTTTCAGTGCTCACCTTTCGGTGATATCCTGAATTCTCTCAAGTCTCTCTCTTTATCAGGAGAGCCCAGGCCGGACTATGGTCTGCGAGGTTGGGATTCGGACGATGAACAAATTCAAAGCCCACCCACCACCCATTTAATAGCCACTGTCGATGATTTAACCGACATACTTGACTTCGGATCCGAAGACTTCGACGGTATGGACGACGAAGACGGAGACGAACTAGGACCAGCACCTATAGGGCATTGGACCTCCACCCCACCTAACGATGTATTCATGGTGGATACCCCTACTGGAAACAACAACGAGGAAAAAGGGGGCGGAAAAAGGGGTAAACCCTCCGAAAAACAGTCAAAGCGGCGACGTAGACGCCAAGCCAAGCCCCGCCTCGATCAAGACCCAGTCGTAGAGCAGGATGAGCCGGTAGACGACGAGCATGCCTCAGAGCAGCCGTCCGAACAGGGCAACACGGATGGAGAGGACAGACAGCCCTCCCCCGGCCATAACAGAACTCCGGACGATCTCACGCCGGATAAAACCACGGAGCAGAAGAATCTCCACGAAAGGCTCGTTGCCACAGCACGTAGCCTGAAAAAGCAGAAGCGGAAGCTAAAGACGGCAGAAGATGCACTCAGAACAAGATGGAACAAGGTAATCAAGACCGCAGATAGATACAGCGGCAGCCGCCGCACTAAAAGTTATCCGAAGAGAAAACTACTGCCCGAATTCGACTAGGAGACCCTAGATCCCCCACACTTAAAAAATAAAAAAGCCACACGAGGGCTGGCGGAGGAGTTGCAAACCAGTCAAAATCTTCTTTGAGACCCATTTTCTCCAAGTCTTCAGCACTGTATACTTGAGATAGCACACCCCAGGTGCGGTTGAGGGTTTCATGAAGGTAGTAATGGTTTTTCCTCACTGCATTGTGTGTGGAAGTCATGTTGTGAAGAATTGAACCAAACTGATGCTTGACCCATTTGTGATTGCGATCAACCTTTTGATGAAGACTGAGGAGTAACTCACGGTCAGTCATCACCCTGGGTGCTGTGGCTTGAGGACTTGGCTTAGCAGTGTTAGCAGCAGAGTCATGTGTGGCAGAGTCATCATTGGTGGAATAAGAAGCAGCCTTGCGAAATTGACCATCCAATGGACGAATGCCTTCATCTATCACAGCAGTGGCCTTGCCCTTTTCATCAGCTGAGGAAAATGTCCGTTTGAGGACTTCAATGGGAGGCAAGTAGCTGCAGTGGTTGAGAGTTTCAGCCTTGTAGTTGAGTGAAGACCTTGTCCTAATGAATTTCATTATCCAAGGTGCATAAGGCTTCAGCTCAAATGGTGACATAGCAATGTTGGCCAGAGTCCTCATGAAGAAATCATGGAAGTTGACGGGAACGCCATGAATGATGTTGAAAAGCAGATTCTTCATGATGCCAACGACGAAAACCTTGACTGAAGGTCTTCAGAGACTTCATACTAAGTATGACACCCTTCAAGATCAACATAGCACTCTCTTATCTGATCATGAGAAGCTTTCTCATGACTTTCTTCAGAGAAAGCAAGATCTTGAAAAGCTAAGAGTGAGTTATGAAGATCTTCAGAAGGAGCGCGAGTCATTACTTGCTCAACAAATCAGCGCTGCTCAGGAAGAATTTGTTCCTCCATGTTTGAAATGCATTGAACGTGAATCTGCTAATTCTTCACCTGAATGTTTAAATGCTTCTAATGTTTCAAATTCTTCACCTGCCTCTGCTATCACTAATTCCTCATCTGAGGACATTGCTAGTATCGCTGACGATGCAGGGCTGAAGGAATTGTACATGACAGGCATGTACAAAAGCCTCAAAGGGCATCAGACTCTTTGTGATGTGCTTAAAAAGCAGATCCTCAACAGGAACCCTAGGAAAGAGGGTATTGCCTTTGAGAGGAAACTCAATGCTGATTGTACATATTGGAAGCCTGAGCAGTACCCCAAAACCTCATGGGTTGCTGCAAAGGGACCTCTAGTTGATCCATCTAATCTATCTGGCTTTACATGTGAATCTTCTCATTCTACTAATGAGTCATTTGACTCCAACTATAAACTGTTCAAAAATCAGAATGGTGAAGTATTTGCTAGATATGTTGGCACTAACTGCAGGAACGGTTCCCCTATGAAGAAAATATGGGTTCCCAAAAGGCGCCTTGAAAGTCTTCAGGTGAATGTCCTCATGACACCACCTGTGAAGAATAGGAACCCCAAATCAAATTCTTCATATGGATCCAAGTCCTCATACAGACCAAATTCCTCACGTGGATCAAATTCCTCAAAAGGATCAAAATCCTCACATGAATATCATCATGCTAACAACTCTGTTTCGCAGGGAAGAGCTAAGGGCTATGAATATGAGCATTATTCTTCTAATCATTATGTTCATAAGCCCTCGAAGAATTTCTCTGCTTATTCATATTCTTACCCTAACTCCTCTTACGTGAAATGAAATGGATTGGCTTCTATGCCACCTTTCTCATATGGAGCTCACAGAGTGATGAACTCTTTTCCACCCCTTCAGATGTGGGCGGTGAAGAAAAAGAACTAATCTCTTATGTAGGGTCAGGTCTCCAGGCGTGCTCAAACGTCTGTAGAATTTGCTAGAGACCTGAAAGTTGCCTGATAGGACGCATGCTAATCATGAAGAAATGAATTTTCATTTCTCACGTCCTCATACTGCTATATCTGTCTTACTACCTTATGAAATAGATCTGATGAATTTTGATATCATATTCTTCACTGATGAAGTATATGAGCTCGTAAGCTGCACTAATTCATTTGCAGGATGATCAACCCAAAGCCACTGAGTGGGTCCTCGATAGTGGATGTACAAATCACATGACTGGTGACAAGAACCTATTGATGGATGCTCCCTTATCACCATCGCATCTGAAGCATATCATCTTCGCTGACAAAGGCAAAAGTCAGGTATTGGGTCTAGGTAAGGTTGCGATCACAAAGGATCGACACATGGACAAAGTCATGCTTGTCGAGTCCTTAGGATACAACCTCATGTCAGTCTCAATGCTTTGCGACCTCGATATGATTGTTGTCTTTGGCAAGTATCGATGTGTTGTGGTTATGGAAGCTGACAATTCCAAAGTCTTCGAAGGCTTTAGGAGAGGAGACTTGTACATTGTTGATTTCTCTACAGGACCGCAACCAACCGTGTGCCTACTTGCAAAAGCTTCAGAAGGCTGGCTATGGCATCGACGACTTGATCACGCAGGCATGAGGAATTTGCACACGCTTGCGAAGAAGAAGCATGTCATTGACATTGAGAATGTCAAATTCCTCAAGGATCACTTATGAGGAGCTTGTGAAGCTGGAAAGATGACCAAGGCTAAGCATCCAGCGAAGACAATCATGACCACTACTCGACCATTTGAATTGCTTCACATGGATCTCTTCGGTCCTAACCATTATTCTGTCGTTTCAAATGAAGCATCTCAATATGGCTTTGTTATTGTTGATGATTACTCTCGTTACACATGGGTACACCTTGTTACTTACAAACATGAAGTGCAGGAAGTCTTCAAACGATTTTGCTCGAGGGCTTCAACCAACTTTGGTGTGAAGATCAAGCACATCAGAAGTGACAATGGAACCGAGTTCAAGAATTCTGGTCTCGGTGACTATCTTGATGAACTTGGTATTACTCATGAGTTATCTGCTCCTTATACTCCTTAGTAGAATGGCGTCGTGGAGCACAAGAACAGGACTCTTGCCGAGATGGCTTGCACTATGCTTGATGAATACAAAACGCCTCGTCGTTTCTGGATTGATGCAATTGATACTGCGTGCCACATCATCAACAGAGTATATCTTCACAAATTCTTCAAGAAGACTGCCTATGAACTCCTCACTGACAAGAAACCCAATGTGAGTTATTTCAAAGTCTTCGGTGCTAAATGATGGATTAGGGATCCTCATCACAACTCAAAATTTGCACCGAAAGCACATGAAGGTTTTATGCTTGGTTACAGAAAGGACTCGCACACCTACAGAGTCTTCAACAACGTTCTTCACATGGTTGTTGAAACTGTAGATGTGCGGTTCGATGAAACTAATGGCTCGCAAAGAGAGCACCTACCTTCTGTGATAGATGAACCAGCACCTGAGGAAACTATCAAGTTCAAGGCCACTGAGGATGTCATTCCTACCGAAGAATCTAGTGAAGAATTCATTCCAAAACGTGAAGAACGTCGAGCTAATGCACCTGAAGAAAATGCTGAAGAACATGGTGCTGAAGAAAATGCTGATCAAATTCCTCGACGACAACCAGCTCATCCTCGTGTTGCAAAAGAAGTGCAAGTTGAAAAGATCATCGATGACATCAAAGCACCAGGTCCTCTCACACGCTCAAAAGCTTCACATTTATCTAACTTTTGTGAGCACTATGCTTTTGTCTCTATCACAGAGCCCACTAAGGTAGATGAAGCATTTCTGGAGCCTAAGTGGATTCAGGCCATCCAAGAAGAATTACATCAGTTCGAGCTCAATAATGTCTGGGAACTGGTCAAACATCCAGATCCCCGCAAGCACAATATCATTGGCACAAAGTGGATCTACCGCAACAAGCAATATGAAAATGGCCTTGTGGTGAGGAATAAGGCACGGCTAGTAGCTCAAGGCTACACACAGGTTGAAGGAATTGATTTCGATGAAACTTTTGCACCTGTTGCTAGACTTGAGGTTATTCGCATATTACTTGCTTATGCTAACCATCATGATATCAGTTTATATCAAATGGATGTGAAAAGTGCATTCCTCAATGGTAAGCTTGAGGAAGAAGTATATGTTGCTCAACCCCCAGGTTTTGAAGATCCAAAGAATCCTGACAAAGTCTTCAGACTCAACAAGGCCCTCTATGGCCTCAAGCAGGCCCCTCAGGCGTGGTATGATACTTTGAAGGAATTCCTCATGAAGAAAGGCTTCAAACCCGGTTCACTCGACCCTACTCTTTTCACTAAATCTTATGATGGTGAATTGTTTGTGTGCCAAATATATATTGATGATACTACATTTGGCTGTACTGACCAACGTTATAGTGATGAATTTGCTTATATGACGAGTGAACAATATCAAATGTCTATGATGGGAGAGTTGAAATTCTTCTTAGGTCTTCAAATTTGTCAACAGCGCAATGGCATATTCATATCTCAGGAGAAATACCTCAAGGATGTACTGGGGAAATTCGGCATGCAAGATTGCAAAGGCGTCAAAATTCCTATGCCCACAAATGGCCATCTGTGCACTGATGATAATGGTATTGACTTCGATCATAAGGTACACCGCTCCATGATTGGTTCTTTATTGTACTCATGTGCATCTAGGCCAGATATAAAGCTTAGTGTTTGCATGTGTGCCCGATTTCAAGCTACACCGAAGGAATCACACCATAACGCTGTGAAGCATATTCTTCGATATCTAGCTCACACACCAACACTTTGAATAATTTGTGAATAGATTGGGTTGAGTTTAGCATAGAGGGGGAAGGGTCCGATCACATTCCCTTAGCATAAAAAAGCAACTTGAAAAATTAGCCATAAGTGAATGCTGTAGAGGACATAAACTCATATATATATATATATATATATATATATATATATATATATATATATATATATATATATATATATATATAGCCAATGAAGAAAAACAATGGAAACAGTGAAGACAATGCAAAGTTGAATAAATTGAACAATTGAGGAATTTCAAAACAGAGGAAAAACTCAAATTGAAGATTTTCAACTTTTGGTGGTGGCGTGACCCACCGTATAAGAATGATGATTTCAGACACCGCGTACAATTGTCGTAGGGTTCTGAGAATCAAATTCTTCGTCAATTTCTTCACACTTAGAGTGTTATTCTTCATTGATTGAAGAAAAATGATTCTTCATGTGTTGCACATCTAAGTCATCAATTTTGCATAAGTGTTAGGATGAGTGTCCTTTTCAAAGAACATTCGAAGATTCTAGAATATTTAGCCCACACCGCAACTTGCGAAATCTCTTCTCATCCAAGGGCTTTGTGAAGATATCGGCTAGCTGTTCTTCGGTCTTCACATGCTCAATAGAAATGCCGCCCTTCAACACATGATCATGAAGAAAATGATGACGAATCTGAATGTGCTTTGTCTTCGAGTGCTGAGCTGGGTTGTAAGCAATCTTGATGGCACTCTCATTGTCACAGAGGAGAGGCACATTCTTCAAGTTGACGCCGTAGTCCTTGAGAGTTTGCTTCATCCATAGCAGTTGAGCACAGCAAGAACCAGCAGCAATGTACTCAGCTTCAGCAGTAGACAATGATACACAGTTCTTTTTCTTCGAGGACCAACAGACCAAAGATCGTCCGACGAAATGACATGTACCAGATGTTGACTTGCGGTCCACACGATCACCAGCATAGCCAGAGTCAGAATATTCAATGAGATCAAAAGCCGAGCCTTATAATCCAAGTGTTGGTGTGTGAGCTAGATATCGAAGAATATGCTTCACAGCCTGATGGTGTGATTCCTTTGGTGCAGCTTGAAATCGGGCACACATGCAAACACTAAGCATTATATCTGGCCTAGATGCACATAACTACAATAAAGAACCAATCATGGAGCGGTATACATTATGATCGAAGTCAATACCATTTTCATCAGTACATAGTTGACCATTTGTGGGCATAGGAATTTTGATGCCTTTGCAATCTTGCATGCCGAATTTCTTCAGGACATCCTTGAGGTATTTCTCCTGAGATATGAATATGCCATTGCGCTGTTGACGAATTTGAAGACCTAAGAAGAATTTCAACTCTCCCATCATAGACATTTGATATTCTTCACTCATCATATAGGCAAATTCATCACTATAACGTTGGTCAGTACAGCCAAAGATGATATCATCAACATATATTTGACACACAAACAGTTCACCATCATAAGATTTAGTAAAGAGAGTAGGATCGAGTGAACCGGGTGTGAAGCCTTTCTTCATGAAGAATTCCTTCAAAGTATCATACCACGCCCGTGGGGCCTGTTTGAGGCCATAGAGGGCCTTATTGAGTCTGAAGACTTCATCAGGATTCTTTGGATCTTCAAAACCTGGGGGTTGAGAAACATATACTTCTTCCTTAAGCTTACCATTGAGGAATGCAATTTTCACGTTCATTTGATATAAGATGATATCATGATGGTTAGCATAAGCAAGTAGTATGCGAATGGCTTCAAGTCTAGCAACAGGTGCAAAAGTCTCATCGAAATCTACTCCTTCAACCTGTGTGTAGCCTTGAGCTACTAGACGTGCCTTATTCCTCACCACAATGCCGTTTTCATCTTGCTTGTTGCGGTAGATCCACTTTGTGCCAATGATATTATTCTTGCGAGGATCTGGACGATTGAGCAGTTCCCAGACATTGTTGAGCTTGAACTGATGTAATTCTTCTTGCATGGCCTGAATCCACTCAGGCTCTAGAAATGCTTCATCTACCTTAGTGGGCTCTGTGTTAGAGACAAAAGCAAAGTGCCCACAAAAGTTAGATAGATGAGAAGCTTTTGAGCGTGTGAGAGGACCTGGTGCTCTAATGTCATCGATGATCTTCTCCACTTGCACTTATTTTGCAACACGAGGATGAGCTGGTTGTCGTTGAGGAATTTGATCAGCATTTTCTTCAGCATCAATTTCCTTAGCATTTTCTTCAGGTGCATCATCTCGACGTTCTTCACGTTCTGGAATGAATTCTTTAACAGATTCTTCAGTAGGAATGACATCTTTAGTGGCCTTGTGCTTGATAGAGTCCTCAGGTGCTGGTTCATCTAACACAGAAGGTAGGTACTCTCTTTGTGAGCCATTAGTTTCATCGAACCGCACATCTACACTTTCAACAATCTTGTGAAGAACATTGTTGAAGACTCTGTAGGTGCGCGAGTCCTTTCCCTAACCAAGCATAAACCCTTCATGTGCTTTCGGTGCAAATTTAGAGTTGTGATGAGGATCTCTAATCCAGCATTTAGCACCGAAGACTTTGAAATAACTCACATTGGGTTTCTTGTCAGTGAGTAGTTCATAGACAGTCTTCTTGAAGAATTTGTGAAGATATACTCTGTTGATGATATGGCACGCAGTATCAATTGCATCAACCCAGAAACGACGAGGGGTTTTGTACTCATCGAGCATAGTGCGGGCCATCTCAGCAAGAGTCCTGTTCTTGCGCTCCACGACGCCATTCTTTTGAGGAGTATAAGGAGCAGATAACTCATGAGTAATACCAAGTTCATCAAGATAGTCATCGAGACCCGAATTCTTGAACTCAGTGCCATTGTCACTTCTGATGTGCTTGATCTTCACACCAAAGTTGGTTGAAGCCCTTGAGGAAAATCGTTTGAAGACTTCCTGCACTTCATGTTTTTAAGTAACAAGGTGTACCCATGTGTAACGAGAGTAATCATCAACAATAACAAATCCATATTGAGATACTTCATTTGAAACAAAAGAATAATGATTAGGACCGAAGAGATCCATGTGAAGCAATTCAAATGGACGAGTAGTGGTCATGATATTCTTCGCTGGGTGCTTGGCCTTGGTCATCTTTCCAGCTTCACAAGCACCGCATAAGTGGTCCTTGAGGAACTTGACATTCTCAATGCCAATGACATGCTTCTTCTTCGCAAGTGTGTGCAAATTCCTCATGCCTGCATGGCCAAGTCGTCGATGCCATAACCATCCTTGTGAAGCTTTTGCAAGTAGGCACACGGCTGGTTGTGAATCTGCAGAGAGATCAACAATGTACAAGTCTCCTCTCCTAAAGCCTTCAAAGACTTTGGAATTGTCAGCTTCCATAATCACAACACAACGATACTTGCCAAAGACAACAACCATATCAAGATCACAAAGCATTGAGACAGACATAAGGTTGTATCCTAAGGACTCATCAAGCATGACTTTGTCCATGTGTCGATCCTTTGTGATAGCAACCTTACCTAGACCCAATACCTGACTTTTGCTTTTGTCAGTGAAGATGATATGCTTCAGATGTGATGATGATAAGGGAGCATCCATCAATAGACTCTTGTCACCAGTCATGTGATTTGTACATCCACTATCGAGGACCCACTCAGTGGCTTTGGGTCGATCATCCTTGGCACCCTTGGCCATGAAGCAATAGGTGGGAGTGGAGTCATCACTGCCTTCATCAGCCTTGTTGGTGAGGTCATTTTCTTCAAAGTTGAAGATGGACTTGCTGACAAAATGCAGTTGCGAGGGCTAGGCTCGCCACACCAGAGTCGGAATCTTGAGATTCCTCCTCTTCCCCTTGTTCCTCAGATTCAGCTTCAGAGTCCATTTCCTTGCCGATGAATGCCCGAGCCTTCTTGGAGCTGTTCTTCTTGTGAGATGAAGACCTTGAGGATTTTGATGATGAAGGTTTTGAGGACTTCTTATTTTTGTTTGCATCATCAGAACTGTAATCCTTGTATTTCTTCTTCTTTGATTCCTTTTCCCACTGAGGACAATCTTGAATGTAGTGTCCAGGTTTCTTGCACTTGTGACAAAGCCTCTTCTTGTAGTCACTAGATGAGGAATCATTGCTCCTTGAGGGTCTTCCAAAGCGACCACGTCTTGAGAACTTCTGGAATTTCTTCACGAGCTGTGCTAGGTCATGACTCAGTTCTTCAGGGTCACCAAGGCTGCTACCAGTGTCTTCATCTTCGGACTCAGATACTGCCTTGGCCTTCAGTGCACGTGATCTGCCATAGCTCGAACCATAGAGATCTCTCTTTTCAGCAAGCTGGAACTCATGAGTATTTAGCCTCTCGAGGATATCACCGGTGTCAAGTGACTTGTAATCAGCACGCTCTTGTATCATCAGTGCCAGAGTATCAAATGAGGAATCAAGCGATCTCAGCAATTTCTTCACCACCTCATGGTCGGTGATGTCAGTGGCACCAAGTGCTTGAAGCTCATGTGAGATGTCAGTGAGGCGATCGAAGGTTTGCTGAACATTTTCATTGTCGAGTCTTTTGAAGCGGTTGAAGAGATTGCGAAGAACATCAACTCGAGAGTCATGCTGAGTTGAAACTCCTTCATTGACTTTGGACAGCCTATCCCAGATAAGCTTAGCAGTCTCCAAAGCACACACTCTTCAATACTGTCATTTGTTCAGATGGCCACATATGATATTCTTCGCTTGAGAATCGAGTTTCTTGAATCTCTTCACATCAGCAGCATTCAGAGAAGGTGTGACCGAGGGAACACCATTTTCCACAACATACCAGAGATCGTTATCAATTGCCTCAAGATGCATTCGCATCTTATTCTTCCAGTAGGGGTAGTCCGTCCCATCGAAGGTAGGACACCCAGCAGAGACCTTGATCATACT
Organism: Aegilops umbellulata; assembly: GCA_032464435.1. NCBI lineage: Eukaryota > Viridiplantae > Streptophyta > Magnoliopsida > Poales > Poaceae > Aegilops > Aegilops umbellulata. The sequence continues at coordinate 147,208,191 of CP136058.1, read as the reverse complement.
TGCGGTCGACATAACTAAAACTCCAGGCAGTTAAACCAAAATCACACAGAACAAGGGAGTACCTTGCTCTGATACCAATTGAAAGTGCGTTATATCGACTAGAGGGGGGGTGAATAGGCGATTTTTATGAATTCTTCACTGAGGAATTTGCTAGTGAGGAAATTCCTTAGAGAAGAACTACTTGCAGCGGAATAAGTACTCAGAAGTAAACATAACAGAATACAAGCATAGTCATCATGATGAAATGAAGACAAACACAAAGTACAAAAAGCGTAATCACAGGATAGCACAAGATGAAGACAAACAGACTGAAGAAATTGAACTGAGGAAATTGAGAAAATCTTCAGTCAAAGTCTTCTAACACAGATATGAACAAGCACACAACACAGTAATGAGGAAATGTAAGTGTTGAGGAAATAGAACCAGTTGGCTTGGTGAAGATAATGATTTGGTATACCAGTTCCAACTGCTGTCTCAGTTGTACATTTGGTTGGAGCGGCTGAGTAGTTAAACTCGAGGACACACAGTCCCGGACACCCAGTCCTGAGCACGCAGCTCGGGACACCAAGTCCTCACCGTATTCTCCTTGAACTAAGGACACACAGTCCTCGTCCAATCACTCGTGGTAAGTCTTTAGGTGACTTCCGAACCTTGACAAACTCGGGCACTCGGCGATCCACAATTCCTCTTGGATGCTCTAGACCATGACGCCTAACCGTCTGGAAGAAGCATATTCTTCAAAGGTAACAAGCGTCGGATCCATGCAGGATCAATCTCTTCAGTGATGCTCAATCACTTTGGGTTTGTAGGTGTTTGGCTTTGGGTTTGGATTTTCCTCTCTTGATGATTTTCGCTCAAAGTCCTCGGAGGATGGGATGCTCTCAAATGACAAGTGTTAGTTTCTCGCGGAGCAGCCAACCAGCTAGTGGTTGTAGGGGGCAGCTATTTATAGCCTAGGGAGCAGCCCGGCATGATAAGACATAAATGCCCTTCGATGATATGACCGTTGGATGGATAAGATATTTTGGGACAGCTGATGCGTAGCACAGCAACGGTCAGAAATTTGAGGTCCAAATTCCTCAAGGCTATCATGTTCCTCACTGTGTAGGCAATCCGCACTGGAGAATTCCTAACTCCTCAGTCAGAACAAATTCCTCAGCGACCAGAAGAACTGCGTCTCTGTCACTGAAGAAATTGACTGAATTGTATGAGATTTCCAATGGCTTCACTCGAAGGGATTGGTAGGTGTAGGATTTGAGTTGAGCATCACATGGAAATTTTTCCTTAGTATTTCCTCGACCCCCTTTAACAGTACGGTGTTTCCTATGACTCAAGAAAGAGAAAATGAAACTACGAAAACAAAAGTCTTCATGCTTCATGTTCCTACCAAGTCTTCAAGGTTACACCAATTTCTTCACTTTCAAAGTCTTCAGAATATCAAAGTCTTCAGTCAAAGAACTTCATTTTTAGGGGTCGACTTTCTCTAAGAATATCAAATACCTCATAGACTTATAGACCTGTGTACACTCATAAACACATTAGATCCTTAACCTATAAGTCTTCAATACACCAAAATCACTAAGGGTCACTAGATGCACTTACACGTTTCTCTAAGCATCATTTTTCTTCAAGATTCCTCAATTGTGTGGATCTTCGAGCTATACAGCTCTAGAACCTAAGACAAAGAACGCTTAGTGAAATTCTTCAAGACTCATCTAGTCAAATTCCTCAAACTTGTTCTTTTTGAAAAAACTTCTGAGAACGCATATGACCTCTCCAAATTCCTCGCAACTATACTCTGTTCACAGGTACTCATGTACGCTGCTGAATCGCTAGGTTCTCATCAACTTAACTCATTTGCAGCGTTCCTCAAAGAAAAGTTGCATACATCTTCAGAGAATTCCATTGTTCAAATTCCTCATCTGAAGAAAATGGTTGACGGTAAGAAGCCACAGAAAGGAGGAAAGAAGCCTGAGGTCATGACTGCCTTTGAGATCCCTGATGACATTTACAAAGACTATTGCACTCCTGATGAGGCCAAGTTTGGTAAGGAGAACAAAAATCAGCGCAAGGTGCGCATCCAGAGGATATAAAGGAGATGGGCATGCAAGAGAGTGGAGGGAGTATAGGTATGTAACTCCAAAGTACATGAATAAATTCGCTCTAAATCCTCCATGCCCAAGACCTCCATTGGCACCTGGCCAAGAAGCAGATCCCACCAGCATCAAGCGCGGTGAGGACTTTCCTAAAGAATGGGCCAAGCGCCAAGCCAAGTTGGCCAGACAAGCCAAAGAAGCAGTGAGGAAATTCAATGAAGACTCTGCTGCTGCTGCCACTGAGGCCTCTGTCAAGCCGAAGAAATCTATGGCAAAGAAGCCTGCGCGTAAGCCAAGTGCTTGACCTTCAGTGCCCTCAAGGCCAAGTTCCTCAGCAATGCCCTCACGGCCAGTATCTTCAAAGCCCTCAAGGCCAATTCCTCATGCTGCCCTCCAAAGTCCTCAGCTGCTCCGACAAAGTCCTCAGCAGCTCCTCCAAAGTCCTCAACTGCTTCGACAAAGTCCTCAGCACATGTGCATCTTGCCACGTGCCAAAGGACTACAGGCATCTCCATTGCCTCAGGAGTCTCAGCTAGTTCCTCAGTTGCACCCAATTCTTCAACGGGGCCCTCTTTACTGAAGACAAAGGTCACTGCTGGACGAGGTACTCGCCCTAGTCCTCAGAAGAAGCAGGTCGCTTTCCAAGTGCCGTCAGAATAAGACGAAGTTGATGATGAAGAACTTGCTGAGATCATCAGAGACACGCAAGTCAGGTCCACTAGAGCCAAAGGCACAAATGTGCCACTGCTTTTGGATCCAAGGTTGATCCTTGACTACATTGATCTCTGGCACAAGGACCCAAACTCTCCTATGCCTGATTTCAAGTTGACTCCTGGCCAAAATCACATGCTGACCCATTTCATCCAAGAAGAAAAATGGAAATATGAGAAGGCCAGGCAGATCAAGAAAGCTCAATATAAGAAGGAGAAATTTCTGAAGACCAACGTTGTCTCTACGACAACTGATGAACTTATCAAAATCCAGTCTGAAATCAAAACCCTCAGCGATGATTTCAATGCTTACTATGCTCATTGGCAAGGAGCCAAAGTCAGGTTTGTTAAACTGACTGAGAAGTTCACCTCAAATGTTGCAGCTCCAACGCAACAGGAAATTCCTCAAGCTGAAGCCTCTGCTCAGCCTACTGAAGAACATGCCAAGACCGCTGATGACATTCAGGCTGCTGAAGAAAATGTGAGTTCCAGGGCTGATGACTGCATTCCAGCCGCTGAAGAAATTGCCAGGGCATCCACTAGTGGTGCGCCTGAAGAAAATGAAGAGGTTAGGGCAACTGCATGAGTTGTGCCTGAAGAAAATCAACCAGATTCCTCTGCTCCTCCTGCGCCTACCCTAACTCCAATCCCTGCATCTGCATCAGATGTGAAGAAGACCAAGGCTGCAGAGCGTGCAGCTGTGAAGAAAAGGAAAGCATCAGCTACGTCAGATTCTTCAGCTCCGAAGAAGATGAAGCCTATGACAAGTTCATTTTGCAAATCGCATTGATGTTGTTCCGATCTCAACCATGCCAGCAAAGGACCTTGTTCCTTTTGGTGAAGAATATGATATCCCTAGCGGATCTGATGAAGAAAATCCTTCTGCTGCTTTGTCAGAGCAGATGGATGAAGAAATTAAAGCGGATCAAATCCCTTCACCACCAGTTGTTTCCTCGCCTATGCCTCAGTTCACAGCTGAAGAGGCTGGCGTTGAAGAAATGGAAGATGAAGATGTGGACATTGGCTGTACCACACCTATGATGAACGATGGCTTTTGGGAAAGTCAGCATCCAAACTCTCCACTGTTCACACCTCTACAGCAAATACCTTAGTCCCCTGCACAGACTGTTCAACTGGGCTATGAAGAAACTCACCCCACCTCGTCTGTACGTGAAGAAATTCCAGCCACTAGTGCTGAAGAAACTGCTGCTGCTGATCACTTGAACACGCAGACTGCCACTAAAGAGGAACCAGAAATTCCTCAGCGTGAGGAACCTGAGATTGCGATTACTGAGGTTGTGATGCAACTCACTGACACTCCTCTGCCCAAGCCAAAGGACCCGTTCTCAAGGAAGCAAAAGTTCAAGGCCGAAGATTTCTTCGGCGAGCATGTATTCTTCACGGACTACAACCCCTATGACTCTGCTCGCATTAGGAAGAGGCGTTTCTGGACGGCCAGCCAGGCTAATTTCTATTCCTCAGTGCTGTTCAACAAAGATAAAGTGTTCGATCATGCGCACATTCCTCACGTGGATATGGAATCACTACCGTGCTTCGAGCCAGTCCTTAGTGTTCTTCACGAAGCTGGATTGTTAAATTTCTGCACTGACATCTGTGATTGGAATGAAGAACTCATTCTTCAATTTTATAAGACGCTGCACATCACCGGAGATTCTGAAGATGTGAATTCATGGGTGATGGACTGGATGTCTGAAAACACTCACTACAAGGCACCAGCTACTGAATTGCTTCGTGCCTTACCACTCAGTCCTCCCCTTGAAGCTGCTCGTTGCGTCTACAGCGAACCTGAGCTTACAAATCACTACATGCAAGTTCTGATGAAGCCTTTGAAGCCAGGTCAGGCCCCACGAACCAAATTCCTCGTAAAGGAATTACTATATGTGCCTCGGACTGTCTATCGCACTCTGACGAAGACATTGAGTCCTATCAAGGGCCACGACTCGAATGATGAAGACGTCGTTGGCATCATGAAGAATCTACTCTTCAATATCATTCATTGCGTTCCTGTCAACTTCCATGATTTATTCATGAGGACTCTGGCTAATATCGCTATGTCACCATTTGAGCTGAAGCCTTATGCACCTTGGATTATGAGATTCATCAGAACAAGGTCTTCACTCAACTACAAAGCTGATACACTGAATCATTGCAGCTACTTGCCCCCAATTGAAGTCCTCAAGCGGACATTTTCCTCAGCTGATGACAAGGGCAAGGCACTTGCTATTATCGATGAAGGCATTCGTCCATTGGATGGTTAATTTCGCAAGGCTGCATCCTACTCAACCAATGACGACTCTGCCGCTCATGACTCTGCCGCCAACACAACCAAGAAAAATCCTCAAGGCACAACACCCAGGGTGATGACTGATCGTGAGCTTCTCCTCAGTCCTCATCAGAAAGTTGATCGCAATCATAAATGGGTCAAGCGTCAATTTGGTTCAATTCTTCACAACATGACCTCAACCCACAACGCAGTAAAGAAAAACCAATACTACCTGCATGAAACATTCTACCGTACCTGGGCTATTTTGTCTCATGTCTACAGCGCAGAAGATCTGAAGAAAATGGGTTTCAAGGAAGACTTTGACTGGTCTGCACCTCCACCGAAGAAATACAAGAAGGTCAAGGTTCCTTCCTTGGTGGTCAGCTCCTATTCTTCATCGCGCGACACGGACGAGCATGAAGACTTGGACGACACTGCGGCAGGTCCTACTACGACAAACGACCCCAACAACACTGACGCTCCTTGAGGGAGTCCTGGATTAGGGGGTGTCCGGATGGCCGGACTATAACCTTTGGCCGGACTCCTGGACTATGAAGATACAAGATTGAAGACTTCGTCCCGTGTCCGGATGGGACTTTCCTTGGCGTGGAAGGCAAGCTTGGCGATACAGATATGATCTCCTCCCCATTGTAACCGACTCTGTGTAACCCTAGCCCCCTCCGGTGTCTATATAAACCGGAGGGTTTTAGTCCATAGGACGAACAACAATCATACCATAGGCTAGCTTATAGGGTTTAGCCTCTCTGATCTCGTGGTAGATCTACTCTAGTACTACCCATATCATCAATATTAATCAAGCAGGAGTAGGGTTTTACCTCCATCGAGAGGGCCCGAACCTGGGTAAAAACATCGTGTCCCTTGTCTCCTGTTACCATCCGCCTACACGCACAGTTCGGGACCCCCTACCCGAGATCCGCCGGTTTTGACACCGACATTGGTGCTTTCATTGAGAGTTCCTCTGTGTTGTCACTTTTAGGCCCGATGGCTCCTCCGATCATCAATAGCTATGCGGTCCAGGGTGAGACTTTTCTCCCCGGACAGATCTTCGTATTCGGCGGCTTTGCACTGCGGGCCAATTCGCTTGGCCATCTAGAGCAGATCGAAAGCCACGCCCCTGGCCATCAGGTCAGATTTGGAAACTTGAACTACACAGCAGACATCCGCGGGGACTTGATCTTCGAAGGATTCGAGACACATCCGGGCGCGCCGCACTGTCATGGCGGGCATGATCTAGCTCTGCCGCCAAACAGTGCCCTGGAGGCCGCACCCGTGTCCGCTCCGACCCTTAGCTCGGAGCCGACTGCGCCAATCGAGGATGGGTGGCTGGACACCGCCTCGGGGGCTGCAATCCCTACGGCGATCGAGCCGAACACCATCCCTATTCTCTGCGAAGCCAGTGGCTCCAAGGTGCCGGACTCCTCTCCGGACTCCGAACCCTCCGTGTCTCTGCCAATCGAATCCGATTGGGCGTCGATCATGGAGTTCACCGCCGCGGACATCTTTCAGCACTCGCCCTTTGGCGACATTCTAAACTCACTAAAGTCTCTCTCTTTATCAGGAGAGTCCTGGTCGGACTATGGTCAGCAAGGTTGGGATGCGGATGATGAAGAAATTCAAAGCCCACCCACCACCCACTTCGTAGCCACTGTCGATGATTTAACCGACATGCTTGACTTCGACTCCGAAGACATCGACGATATAGACGATGATGTAGGAGACGAACAGGAACTAGCGCCTATAGGGCACTGGAAAGCCACCTCGTCATATGACATATACATGGTGGACACCCCAAAAGAAGGCAATGGCGATGGAACAGCGGAGGATGACCCCTCCAAGAAGCAGCCTAAACGCCGACGTCAGCGGCGCCGCTCTAAATCCCGCCAAAGCAAAAACGGTGATTCCGGCACGGGAGATAATAACACCCCGGACAGTGCCGAGGACAACCCCCTCCAGCAGGATTCAACACAGGAGGATGGAGAAGCCAACCCTCATGAGAGAGCGGCAGACAGATAGGTAGAGGACGATAATTACATGCCTCCCTCCGAAGACGAGGCAAGCCTTGACGACAAATTTGTCGCGCCTGAGGATCCCGTCGAACAAGAGCGTTTCAAACGCAAGCTTATGGCCACGGCGAGCAGCCTCAAGAAAAAACAGCAATAGCTTAGAGCTTACCAAGACTTGCTAGCCGATAGATGGACTAAAGTCCTCGCGGCCGAAGAGTACGAACTCAAACGCCCCTCCAAGAGCTACCCCAAGTGCAGGCTGCTACCCCGATTAGAGGAGGAATCACCTAAACCTACATCACCAGCGCATGACGCGGCCGATCGGCCACCTCGTGGCGGCAACAGAGAGGCCTCTCGGCCCTCCGCTCAAGCTGCACCCCGGCGTCACTCAAAAAATGCCAAGGCACGGGGAAACACGCTAGACCTGCACGATATATTGGAGGACAAGGCAAGGCAAACAAGATCGATCTACGGATCGTGTGGGCGCCCCACGACTCGAGAAGATAACCGTGATGCCGGATACAGCAAATCCGGTATGGCCGAACACAGCAAACAAAGCTCATCTGAGCTACGTCGTGATATAGCCCAGTACAGAGGCGCCGCACACCCACTATGCTTCACAGATGAAGTAATGGATCATCAAATCCCCGACGGTTTCAAACCCGTAAACATCGAATCATACGATGGCACAACAGATCCTGCGGTATGGATCGAGGATTATCTCCTTCATATCCACATGGCCCGTGGCGATGATCTACACGCCATCAAATACCTCCCACTCAAGCTTAAAGGACCAGCTCGGCATTGGCTTAACAGCTTGCCAGCAGAATCAATTGATTGTTGGGAGGACCTGGAAGCCGCATTCCTTGACAATTTCCAGGGCACCTATGTGCGACCACCAGACGCCAATGACCTAAGCCACACAACTCAGCAGCCAGAGGAATCGGCCAGACAATTCTGGACAGGTTCCTAACCAAGAAAAATCAAATCGTCGACTGTCCGGACGCAGAGGCCCTAGCAGCCTTCAAACATAACATCCGTCACGAGTGGCTTGCCCGGCACCTAGGACAGGAAAATCCGAAATCCACGGCAGCCCTCACGACACTCATGACCCGCTTTTGCGCGGGAGAAGACAGCTGGCTAGCTCGTAGTAATAACATGACCAAGAGCCCTGGTAATTCGGATACCAAGGACAACAATGGCAGGTCGCGTCGCAACAAGCACAAGCGCCGCATTAATGGCGACAATGCTGAGGATACGGTAGTTAATGCCGGATTCAGATGCTCTAAACCCGTTCAGCAGAAAAAGCCATTCAAGAGAAATACTCCGGGCCCGTCCAGCTTGGACCGAATACTCGATCGCTCGTGCCAGATACACGGCACCCCCGAAAAACCAGCCAATCACACCAACAGGGATTGTTGGGTGTTCAAGCAGGCAGGCAAGTTACATGTCGAAAACAGAGACAAGGGGCTTCATAGCGATGACGAGGAGGAGCCCCGGCCGCTGAACAATAGTGGACAGAAGGGTTTCCCCCCACAAGTGCGGACGGTGAACATGATATACGCAACCCACATCCCCAAGCGGGAGCGGAAGCGTGCACTCAGGGACGTATATGCGTTGGAGCCAGTCGCCCAAAAGTTCAACCCATGGTCCTCCTGCCCGATCACTTTCGATCGAAGGGACCACCCCACTAGTATCCGCCACGGCGGATTTGCCGCATTGGTGCTAGACCCAATCATCGACGGATTTCACCTCACTCGAGACCTTATGGACGGCGGCAGCAGCCTGAACCTACTTTATCAGGATACAGTGCAAAAATGGGCATAGATCCCTCAAGGATTAAACCCACAAAAATGACCTTTAAAGGCGTCATACCAGGTTAGAGGCCAACTGTACTGGCTCAGTTACACTTTAAGTGGTCTTCGGATCCCCGGATAATTTCCGAAGCGAGGAGTTAATCTTTGACATAGTCCAGTTCCGCAGTGGCTACCACGCACTGCTTGGACGAACCGCATTTGCAAAATTCAATGCGGTGCCGCACTACGCATACCTCAAGCTCAAGATGCCAGGCCCTCGAGGAGTCATTATGGTCAATGGAAACACCAAACGCTCTCTCCGAACGGAGGAGCATACGGCAGCGCTGGCAGCGGAAGTACAGAGCAGCCTCTCAAGGCAATTCTCCAGTCCGGCTTTTAAACGTCCGGACATCGTCAAGCGCGCCCGAAGTAATTGCAACAGGACTGCCTGGCACGTTCCGAGCAAGCGTAGCAATACGGCCCCAACCCCAGCCCTCACGAAACTGCGAAATCAGTACTACGCGTACATAACTACACTCTGAAAATTCCGTGGGCACAGGGGGAGGGGCACGTCAACGGCATGCCCTAAATGCGGCTCAACCGCACTAGGGGCTCCCGATTTCATCATTCTTTCTTACTTTCAGGACTCCATCATCCGGAAGGCCTGTCCGACAGTACAATCGCCGAACACACGATGCAACAACCACGGAGGCAGGAAGCTACGCCGAATTTCCAGGTGGTCTCTATAATGAGAAAAATACCTGTCTTACATATCATCTCGCAGCTCGCCCCTGGAGGGGGACATGTCAAATAGTCCCATCTCTTGCTTAATGCACTATTTGTATCGTTCTGCTTTTACAGCAACATTTTAAAATGAACAATGCTTAGCTTCAGCTTCTTACTGCATTCTTTATTCATTTCCTTTTGAACATATATGTTCAGTTATGACATTTAGCACCCGTACACTTTGGTACGGCCAATACGCCAGGGGCACAAGCACCCCATAATACGGCGTGAGAAGTCCGAACACTTTCACAAGTGCGGCCCTCCGAACTTATAGCATCATATGCATCAGCTCCGGATCATGTCTTTGGTCAATAGTTGGGTTTGCCCGGCTCCCATGTTTTGGTACCTTACGTTCCTCTATATCGGCTAAGGTAGTGCTGGGAGAACTACTGCGATTGTGCCCCAGTTGAGCTGGGCCTAAGCACCTCAGTAGAGAAAGCTAAAACTAACTATCATGATAAGGCGAGAGTTGGTCGCTGTTCGGGAAGGTTTCGAGTCCCTAAAGACTTATGCCGCTTAGAGCGAGGAGCCGGCTTTGTCTGGCCTAGGCGTGTATAGCGCCCCAAACTCGGTCTTCCGAATACTAGGGGCTTCGCCGAAATTTAAAATTATAGAATTCTATGGCTAAGTGAGAGTGATAACGCATTATAGTCCGATTGCCTTGTTCGTTGTGCTGAGCACCTCCCTCGAAGGACCCAAGAATGGTAAAAAGAGTGCTCAGGTTTATCCCAAACACCCCAGCTGTCGGGAGTTGGGTGCGACGTATGCCAAGGGATGGCTTATTATGGTGGGAGCGAGTAGAACATCGCTGGTGCCTGGAAATGGGATGAGGCGAAGACATGCACGCCGGCGAATCTTACCCAGCTTCAGGGCTCTTCGGGGAGATAACACCACTACTGCTGCTCTGCGGGGTCTCCGCATGATCACTATGTACACGATTGCTCCTTGAGCTGTTTCCTAAAGGTAGGAGAAGGCAAGGCTAGCTCTCCCCTTCCTATATGATCTGGTCTAGTGCTAATGGATTCCAACCATTTGCATGGGTGCCCTGGGGGGTTTATATAGGCCTACCCCCTAGAGGTACAATGGTAATCCGCCTGGGCGCGGGTCCTAGCCGTCTGTCTCTCAGGCCGCCGTCTTCTCCGCCGACTGCCGGGGCCCGCCGTCTGGTGGGCCCTGCCGACTGGTCCAGTACGGAGCCGACATGCCATGTCCGCCGCGGGCGGGTCTGGCCGGCTGCGTATTACTGTAGCCGTGCTTCTAATGACACTGGCTTGGTCGTGGGGTCATGGCAACAGTGCCGCCGCCTGACGGGCGATCATTGTTGCCATTCCCCGTCTTGTCTGGTTAATGGCGCGCGGGGCCCATGGGAGGGGCTAGCCAACTCCTGGAGGCCGACTCCTACCGGGTCCGACTGATGGCACTCTTGCCGTCTTCTGGACCCCCACTAACTAGTGGGACCCGCCATCTTTGGGTCGTACAGACAGGCCATCGTGGGCACAGGGTTCCGCCCGTTGGGGCTGATGTCAAGGTTGGCATGGCAACAGTGCCGCGCCGGACGGAGATCTCCGATGGTACGGCGTACTGTGGCCATGCCTACCCTTGGTAAGGGGCGGGTGTGGACCTTACTGAGGCCACGCCCCGTCCCGTCCCTCCTTACGAGAGCATGAGGTGGTTGGAGTCGCAGGCCGACTCCCCATAGTCGGCTTCTCTGGAAGCCGCCAGCTAGGAGTCGGCTCATCTCAAAGTCGCCCCTGGGACTCGGCCGTGAGTGGGTAGTCGGCTGCGCTGCGGCCGACTCCCAGAGGCGGCTCTCCGTCCTGGGGTCTTGAGGGGTGCAGCCTGCCCCGATGTCTTGAAAGGTTCTAGGCTTCGGGTTAGCCTACCTGTCGTGGGTTTGTCACGGCAGATGTCCTAGCCAAAGGACTTAGTCGTGGAGCCATCGCAACGGGTTAACTCGAAGGGGTTAAAGCGGACACAGGGACACAGAGGGTTTATACTAGTTCGGCCCCTTCGATGAAGGTAAAAGCCTACGTCTAGTTTGTGGTGGAATTGATGAAGTCTCGATGGCTAGGGAGCAGATAAGCTTCGCCTAGGCCTCGAGTTGTGGTTGTCTCCCCCCTGAACCGATATCGGGTCGTCCCCTTATATACACGGGTGATGCCCGTCGGTTCATAGAGTCCCAATCTCCGGTTTATACTCGTACCCGGGTTGGTCTCTTCCTTATCCCTAACTTACAATACAAGTTGTACACAGGCCGGTTTACGGCTATAGATGTTAAACCGACTACGGCCTCGGGCCTCTACATAGCCTCCTGGGCTTTACCATTCTTGCACTACAGACGAAGTTATCCCGGCCCGTACAGGCCGGTTTACGCTCAGTAGTAATATCCCCAACATTAGGCCCCAGGTTGATTTGAATTAGTTCATGTCAACCCTTAGTATAAACCTTCATATTCAGCACCTTCCCTTCGTCGCTAAACCGCTACGCCGTCATCTTCGTCGGCGACCGTAAACCGGCATGACATCATCATGAAGCTAGCTTTTATGATGCCTTCTTTGTTTAACCAATTCGCAATAACCGAGGCGACAACTCTGCTTCCGAAATCTGCGGCTCCTGGATTCGCGTGCCTGACACATGTGTTTTGCCTTATAAATAGGGGTGAAAGGTCATTTCTTCTCTCCTTCACCCTTTCCTCTTCGTCTTCTCCGCGCCGCCAGCCTCCAAGCTCTGTCGCTGCCGCTGACCTCTGCATCACTTCGGGCCGCTGCATCAACCTGACCGGACCAGAGAAAACTGCGGCGTTCCTCCGCACCCCCCGGAGCTCCGGTAAGATCCCATCTTCTCAACTCAGACCCACCTCTAGGGTTTGCTGCGTTCTTCCTGTTCCTCGAGTTCTTCGCGTTCTTCGCGTTCAAACTGGATATATCTTCAGATGACCCTGCGACCTTTGCTCCGTTCAGTAGCAGTTTTCGGCATCTGTTTTCCTTGCAATATACCTGGACCGTAGATCTGATCCATAGCTTGACCTTGCTATTCTTGCACAATTTCTTTAAATCATGAGTATTCTACCCCTTTTACGAGATCGCCCCAAATCCAATATCATACTGAGATAATGCGAAACCTGTTTCCGTGCACTTGCTCTTTTGCAATTTTCACTGTTTCACGGTCTTAGGTCCAGCGGTTTAACCTTGTTGTAGAATATCACCAAACCGGTACATATCATTAGTCCCCTTGTTGAACCGCCAGTAATCCCTTGATAGACCGCACCGCCTTACCAACGTCGGTTTGTAATTGATTTCCTCCGGTTTAACATTGATAGTATCAACATGAAAAACCTGTGCACCACACAGTCCTGAACCGGAATCATTTTCATTTGTAGACTTCCTCATGGCTAAGCAAGTTTATGAGTGCAACTGGGCCCCTTCCCGGGTCACGGAAACACAACTGAATAATCTGGTTCTGACCGGTGCTTTGAGCAGCAGAAAAACCATTCATTGGAGGGTGCCGGGCAAAGAGTGCCCCCCTACACCCCAAGACGGCGAAGTCGTTGTTTTTGCGGATCACCTAGCCCGCGGTTTCAACCCGCCCGGTTCAAAATTTTATCGCGACGTTTTGGCTAATTTCCAACTCCATCCACAAGATATTGGCCCCAACTCTGTCACTAACATATGCCACTTTCAAGTGCTCTGTGAGGTGTTTTTTCAAGAGGAACCTACAGTTGAGTTGTTCCGAGATTGCTTTCACCTAAACCGCCGCACAGAATTTACTGATGGCTCCAACATGGAACTGGGTGGCGTATCAATCCAGAAAAGGAAAGAGGTCACTTACCCTCATGCGAAACTGCATAGTCACCCCCAAGAGTGGAATAACTCCTGGTTTTATTGTAAAGACACCTCTCCAGAGAATGAAAATATCCTGCCCGGCTTTCGTCCAGAACGGCTCAGCAACACTCACCCCCTTCCTCAGAGGCTGACTGCTAAAGAGCGGAGTAAATACGCTCCCCAACTGTCCAAGCTCAGAGCCTTCATGGCCAATGGTTTAACAGGAGTCGACCTTGCTCGTTGTTGGATATCTTGGAGTATACTGCCACTCAGCCAACGCTCCGGTTTGATGTGTGAATACACAAGCAGCGTTGATGATCTGTTACGTCATGTAAACATCCAGCTTACGGATGACGAGGTCACCGAAGCCGTAAAGAAGATTTTAAATGAACCGGAACGCGTCTGTGCACGAACTGGCCTTCTTCCCTTCTGCGCCATCAACAAACCACCAGCGGTAAAAATTTCTTCTCATTAAGTCTGATGTTATTTTGTGCGCGTTTGACTGATTCTATTGTCTGTTGACGCAGGGTGATGACCCGTTCTGGAGCAAAAAACTCCCTCAAGGAAAGGCGGATAAACCGGAGCAATCGACCCGGCCTAAGACGAGAGTCGTCAAAAAGTCTGCTCACAAGAGGAAAACCACGGCCTCTTCCAATCCTGTCGATGATGAGGTGGGTAATCCGGGTTTTGAAGCTGATCTTGACTCCCTCGGTTTGTTGTTTGTACAACTTATTGACGATGCAATTTGTCAGGATGATGCCGAAGCGAGCCATGCTGATGATGTAGAGGTAATTACCATTTCTTCTGATTCAAGCCTTCTGCCTTCCCACAAAATCCGTCAGGCGAACCGTAAAGTTAAATTTTCCCATCCTCTTGCTTACTTGGATCCCAACTTTCTTATGAAGACCCGTCAGCACGAGGTGCGTCGCACAACCCGAAACAGCGGTCAGGTAGTTACCTCCGCCGGTTTACCGAACAGTCCGGTTCGGAGACGTCGTTCAGAGGTCTCTAACTTGCTTGTCAAATTTTGTCCTAAAGCGGGCTGTTTTCGTCAACCGCTTAATCCGTCTGACTCCGATTATCAGGTCACCTCGCACTCATCCTCTGGCGAGTCAACTGGTACTCAGCTGCCTCCGCTCAAAACCGTGCTTGGGTAAGCTTACTTTTCTCATCAAGTTGTCCACTGTTGTAACCTTCCCCATATGTTGTCTTCAACTTTGCTGCTTCTTTCAGAGCTAAACCAAGGCCGAGCAAAAAAGCTCGCCAAGACAGAACAGGAGAGGAAAACGCACCTCCTGAACCGGACACTGCCCCGAACGTTGAAACGATCATCCCTGAAGATGTAATTGATGACCCATTAGCCCGCGATGAAGTCATTGTTCCTGAAGAAAGCCCTGTTAACCCCTCCGGCCCAACGGATCAACCAGCCAGCCCGATTCGTGCTGAGAAAACCATTGGTTCCTCAAAGCCTGTCGAGAAATCGACCGTGCCAGTCCAGACCGACGACCACAATGATGATGAAGTCATGATTACCGGCGTAGGTCATGCTGAACCGGGAAATCCCATCGCTTTGGCCAAGCACACTGCTAAAGAGGAAATTTCTGCTTTAAGTAAAGGTAAATGGGATGTTGATCTGGCCACATACTCCACTCTTGGCGCTCAAGACATTCATTCCGGCTATTTAAACCGGCTATATACTAGCCGCGACTATGAAGCCAATCTTGTGAAGATGATGAAAGACAAATTCAAGGTAACTTCCATGCCCTCACTCCTGCTTCTTACCATCGTAGCCCCCAAGGGTCGGTTTAACTTTATCATAATTGAATCGACACTCGCAATCATCATACCGTAGCCTCCGAAATATCATTAAAGCAAATAGCCATTAGCCCCCAAGTGCCAAGTTGAATATTTGTATTGAGCTTGGGACTTTGATAATGACCTGAGAACTTGAGATCGAATAAGCATTAGCCCCCAAGTACGAAGTATTTAACTTGTTATGTGCTTGGTACTTTCTTTGTTTAAACTGTATAACTTGTCGGACTGCAGGCTGAACTGAAGATCAAAGAGAGCCAAATCGCTGATCTTCAAGAGAATGTGAAGTCCCAGCAAGCGGAATCTTCCAAGGCCAAGGAGGAACTGACCAGTGCTTTGGGCAGCATCGAACAATTGAAGGAAGGTTTTAACAAGGAGCGGGCGGACTGGGCTACAGAAAAGGCCGCTTTAACCAAGAAGATTGAAACCGCAGAAGCTGCCCTTAAAACGGTGACGGATGAATTGACCAGTGTGAAGCGACAGGTGCACGCAATGGCTGCAGCCATCTTTGGTAAGCCTCCTATAACATGTGCAATGCTCTTGATTATTCTACAAAACAGCTCGGTTTCTGACCTGTTGATCGTATTACAGGCACTCGCATCCATCACTTGGGATCAGACGTGCGTATGAAGCTGAAAGCGGTCTATACCCTAGTCGAGCAGCTATACACGGGCGCTCAGCGGATTATCACCACTGCTTCACACAACAATCCGGCACCCACATTGATCCAGGACACCCTGAAGAGGTTGTCGATGCTCCCTGCTCGGATTGAAGAGCTAAAAAGATCTGCTGCTCGAACCGGAGCCATTAATGCCTTAATCCGGGCCAAAGCATGGGTGCCTGATTTTGATCCCATTGAAGCGGCTCAAGGCTATCCTAGCTTAAAGGAAGATGGCTCCGAATTCGATGAAGAAGAATTGAGAAGGATAAACCGGGCAGTGCGCCCTCTGGCCTGCCAATTGGCAAAAGAGGCAAACTTGTCTCATTATCAATCCAAGTATGACGATCAGAACAAGCGGGTAGCTGTGCCAATCCCTGAAGCGGAAAACTTAATTCCTCCGATCCGTAAGCACACGTATGCCCCTGATATTGAACCGTCGTCACTGATACATGAGGAAGCCGTTTTTCAAGCACTAATGGGGATCGATTGGACCACTGTTGACTTCCAGCCGCTGGGTAGGGAGGACGCTGAGGTGGAGCAGGATGATCCAGAACCATCAAACCAGACCGGCCCGCAGGCGTGAACCGAGGGCAGTTTTAACTGGTTTCCTTTTGATATTTTGTCAAGAAACAATCACCTTATTCGGGCACCGTGTTGCCTTGTAATAGGATAGACCGTACCTTATGCTTCATGGGATGCCTTCGCGCATCAGCACTGATATCCTCCTTTGGAAAATCATTATTGCCAACTTATATTTCCTGCGATCACAAATTTTTAAACTACCAGGGCGGTTGTACCGTCATCCAGTTTGCGAATTATTATAGTTACGCAAGGAAACGTGCAAGCATGATCAAACTTTTGTGATACGAAATACCTGTGTATATAACACCGGTTTACAATGTAAACCGTTTTTTAATAACAGCATTCGTAGCCAGTATTGAAGCGGGAGTTGATAACTCTTAAACCGTCATGGGAGAATTGAACCCTTGTGTATATAACACCGGTTTATAATGTAAACCGTCTTTTAATGATAGCAGCCTTTCGTTACTCGAAAGAGGATTTTTAGCAGAAAAAAACCCAAACCGAGCCAATAATCTCAGATTTTTGAAAAAGAGGGCCGTGTTCCGCCAAATTGGCTATGTTGGACCGGTGCCGAATGTTGTCGGTTTTAGATAAAAGCAATAAACTATCAACTCTTAAAAAAGGAAGGAGATCAAAATACGGCGACAAAAACCTTTTGCAAAAGAAGAGCCCTATTGAGCTTGGTCAGACGCAACCAAGCCCCCCGAAGGTGTAGCGATGGTGCCAGTCAGCCAGGACCCCAAACTGACGCGTGGCATTATGCCGGCCAAGTGGCATTGCTATGGTTCGGGTTCGACCAAGCCCCCAAATGACTCTAAGGCCCGTAGGCCGACCAAGAGGCGTGACCGGTTCAGACGTGACCGTGTCCCCAAATGATTCTAGTGGCTTTCGCCGGCCAAGAGGTATTGCATCGGTTCGGACACGACCGAGCCCCCAAATGACTCTGGTGGCTTTCGCCGGCCAAGAGGTATTGCATCGGTTCAAACATGACCCAGCCCCCAAATGACTCATAAGGATAGCTATGTTCTCTTTGGTTCGAACACGACCTATGTTTGAACAGGAAGCCTCGAGTGATCTTGTTAAGACTCGCAAGGGGTAAACCGGATGTTGCAAAAAGACAACCCCGTGTAACCACACATGATATAAAAGAACAGATACCCCGCTTTAGCTGAGGATCCGGTTTATTATAATATATACATAGTCATGATATATACATAAGCAGAGCCCATGGCTCAGGTATAGTAAGGCCGAAGATGAGCTATATTCCATGGTCTGTCGGTCTCTTGTCCTGATTTGCGTGAATCTTGGTGCTCTCGAACATCTACCAGGTAGTATGAACCATTGTGTAGATTCTTGCTGACCACGAAAGGCCCTTCCCAAGGCGGAGATAATTTATGCATCTCGGTTTGATCTTGAATAAGTCGAAGCACCAAATCTCCCTCTTGAAAGGTTCTGGTCCTGATCCGACGACTGTGATATCGACGAAGATCCTGTTGGTAGATCGCTGAACGGGCAGCTGCTATATCTCGCTCTTCATCTAGCCGGTCCAAAGCGTCCTGTCTAGAACTTTCATTGTCTGTTTCAACGTAAGCCGCCACACGAGGCGAATCGTGTCGTACGTCACTAGGAAGAACTGACTCTGCCCCATAAACCATGAAGAACGGCGTATATCCAGTTGACCTGTTAGGTGTGGTGTTGATGCTCCATAACACGGAGGGTAACTCTTCGACCCAACAACCCGGCGTCCGCTGCAAAGGAACCATAAGCCTGGGCTTAATGCCTCTCAAGATCTCCTGATTAGCTCTTTCTGCTTGACCATTGGACTGTGGGTGCGCCACTGACGACACATCAAGGCGGATGTGCTCTCGTTCGCAAAACTCCTTCATGGCACCTTTAGATAAATTGGTACCATTGTCTGTGATGATGCTGTGTGGAAAACCAAACCGGAAAATCACTTTTTTGATGAACCAAACCGCGGTGGCCGCATCACACATGCTAACGGGCTCTGCTTCTATCCACTTGGTAAATTTGTCCACCGCCACCAGAAGGTGGGTCTTCTTGTCCTTGGACCGTTTGAAAGGCCCAACCATGTCCAGCCCCCAGGTTGCAAACGGCCAAGTAATTGGAATCATCCTAATTCTTGAGCCGGGACGTGAGCGCGTCTTGAGAATTTTTGACAACCATCACACCGCCTGACCAGATCCTCCGCATCCGCATGAGCAGTCAGCCAATAGAAACCGTGACGAAAAGCCTTTGCCACTAAGGACTTTGAACCAGCGTGGTGACCGCAATCTCCTTCGTGGATCTCACGCAAAATTTCACGGCCTTCCTCAGGAGATACACACCGTTGAAAGGCTCCTGTCACACTGCGATGATGTAGTTCGCCATTTTCCACTACCATGGACTTGGACCGCCGTACTATCTGTCTGGATAGAACCTCATCCTCTGGCAACTCCCCTCGGTTCATGTACGCCAGGTAAGGGAGCGTCCAATCCGGGATGACATGTAATGCCGCGACTAATTGAGCCTCTGGGTCAGGAACTGCCAAATCTGCTTCGCCAGGCAGTTGAACCGACGGGTTGTAAAGCACATCAAGGAACACATTAGGTGGTACCGGTTTACGCTGTGACCCCAGTCGACTTAAAGCATCCGCCGCCTCGTTCTTTTGTCGGTCCACATGGTCCACCTGATAACCTTTGAAGTGACCTGCGACCACATCAACCTCACGACGATAAGCAGCCATGAGTGGATCTTTTGAATCCCATGTACCAGACACCTGCTGGGCCACCAAGTCAGAGTCGCCAAAGCACTTAACCCGGCTTAAATTCATCTCCTTAGCCATCCGGAGACCATGGAGCAAGGCCTCATATTCTGCTGCATTGTTAGTACAAGGGAACATTAAACGGAGAACATAACAAAACTTATCACCTCGTGGGGAAGTTAATATGACTCCAGCCCCCGATCCTTCCAATTGGCGTGATCCGTCAAAATGAATGGTCCAGTAAGTGTGATCCGGCTTCTCTTCAGGGACTTGCAGCTCCGTCCAATCATTGATAAAATCCACCAATGCCTGAGAGTTTATCGCAGTGCGAGGCGCATACCTTAGACCGTGCGGTCCAAGCTCGATAGCCCACTTGGCAATCCGACCAGTCGCTTCCCGGTTCTGGATGATATCGCCCAAAGGAGCAGAGCTGACCACCGTGATAGGGTGGCCTTGGAAATACTGCTTCAGCTTCCGGCTTGCCATAAAAACTCCATATACTAGCTTTTGCCAATGCGGATATCGTTGTTTGGATTCAATCAGCACCTTGCTGATGTAATAAACCGGACGCTGAACTGGGTATTCTTTGCCTGCCTCCTTCCGCTCTACCACAATAGCCACACTGACCGTGCGAGCGTTAGCAGCTACATACAACAGCAATGGTTCCTTATCAGTGGGAGCAGCGAGTACGGGCGGATTGACCAGCTGTCGCTTTAAATCCTCAAACGCCTGATCAGCGGCAGAATTCCAGACAAACTGATCTGTCTTCTTCAACATTTGATACAGAGGAATTGCTTTCTCTCCGAGGCAGCTGATAAACCGGCTTAAAGCCGCAATTCTGCCTGCCAGACGTTGGACGTCATTGATGCATTTCGGTTTAGCTAGAGAGGTGATAGCTGTAATTTTGTCCGGATTAGCCTCAATTCCCCTGTTGGACACCAAGAAACCCAACAGCTTGCCAGCCGGTACACCAAAGACACACTTGGCTGGATTGAGCATCATCTTGTATATCCTTAAGTTATCAAAGGTCTCCTTCAAATCATCGACCAACGTTTCTTTCTTCCTTGACTTGACCACAATGTCGTCCACATAAGCGTGCACATTACGGCCAATCTGCTTGTGGAGACTATTTTGCACACACCGTTGATAAGTTGCCTGGGCACTTTTGAGCCCAAAAGGCATAGATACATAGCAGAAGGCTCCAAAGGGAGTAATGAACGCCGTCTTCTCCTGGTCCTTAACCGCCATCTTAATCTGATGATAACCAGAGTATGCATCTAGAAAGCATAAACGCTCGCAACCCGCCGTAGCATCAATGATTTGATCAATACGGGGGAGGGCAAAAGGATCTGCAGGGCAGGCCTTATTAAGATCTGTATAGTCCACACACATACGCCAAGTGCCGTTTTTCTTAAGGACCAGCACCGGATTAGCAAGCCATTCAGGGTGAAAAACTTCAATGATGAAGCCGGCCGCTAAGAGCCTGGCCACTTCTTCTCCAATAGCCTTTCTTCTCTCTTCGTTGAACCGACGGAGGAACTGTTTCACCGGTTTGTATTTGGGATCCACATTAAGGGTGTGCTCAGCGAGTCGCCTCGGTACACCTGGCAAGTCAGAGGGCTTCCATGCAAAGATGTCCCGATTCTCACGGAGGAACTCGATGAGCGCGCTTTCCTATTTTGGATCCAGATTGGTACTGATGCTGAATTGCTTGGATGAATCACCAGCCACGAAATCAACAAGTTTGGTCTCCGCGGCTGACGTGAATTTTAAAGCCGGATCATGCTCTGTGGTGGGCTTCTTCAAAGGAGTCATATCCGTCGGATCAACATTATCCTTGTAGTATTTGAGTTCCTCCGCAGCACAAACCGATTCCGCATAGGCGGCATCTCCCTCTTCACACTCCAATGCGATCCTGCGGCTCCCGTGAACCGTGATGGTTCCCTTGTGGCCTGGCATCTTGAGCTGCAGATATACATAACAGGGCCGTGCCATGAATTTGGCATAAGCCGGCCGACCAAACAGGGCATGGTACGGGCTTTGGATCTTCACCACCTCAAAAGTCAGTGTTTCTGATCGGGAATCATGATCATCACCAAAAGCCACCTCCAATGCTATCTTGCCCACGGGATACGCAGACTTGCCTGGCACTACGCCATGAAAAACCGTGTGTGAAGGCCGTAGATCTTTATCCTTGAGCCCCATACGTCGAAAGGTCTCATAGTATAGGATGTTAATACTGCTGCCCCCATCCATGAGCACCTTGGTGAACTCATAACCTCCTACCTGAGGCGCTACCACTAAAGCCAGTTGACCCGGATTATCCACCCGAGGAGGGTGATCCTCTCTACTCCAGGTGATCGGCTGCTCTGACCATCGTAGATATCGGGGCACGGCCGGTTCAACAGAGTTAACTGCCCTCTTCCGGACCTTCTGGTCTCGCTTGTCCAAGCTAGTGGTGAACACATGGTACTGACCACTGTTTAACTGCTTCGGATTGCTCTGGTATCCCGACTGCTGCTGATTATAGCCCCCTTGATCATTCTGGTTACGTTGATTATCATGTCCGCCCGGATTACCAGCCCCGCTCGGATTACCATTAAACCCTGAACCGGAGTTTCCTCCACCGTAGTTTGGCCCGGATCCTGAACAGCCACCGGGATTGTGATCATACCGGAAAGCGCTGGAATTCTTAAACTCTCGCATGATGTAACAATCCTTCCATAGGTGGTTTGCTGGTTCCTCCGTCGTTCCATGCTTTGGGCAGGACTGATTCAACAAACTATTTAAGCGCTCTGGATTGGGGCTGGGTCCGCCACCGCGGCCCTTGCCCCTACGCGGCCGGCCCATATTCTGCACATTGGTGTTAGCCACAAAATCCATGGAACCATCCGCTTTACGCTTGCCTCCAATGCCGTTCCTTGGGTGATGCTGCTGACCCTTGAAGTTGCCGTTCTTTTTTCCCTTTCCTGCCTTTTCATCATCAGACTCGGGATCCTTGGTACTATCAGAATCAGCGTACTTTACCAAAGCAGCCATGAGAGTCCCTATGTCAGTGCAATGACGCTTCATTCGTCCTAATTTCAATCTCAAGGGCCCAAACCCGCAATTGCTTTCCAAAGTCACAACTGCAGTGTCAGCATTGATGCGGTCTGATGAATGCAAGATTTGCGAAACGCGGCGCACCCAATGAGTGGTTGATTCCCCTTCCGCCTGGACGCAAGCGGCTAAGTCCACTATCGACATGGGCTGCCTGCACGTATCTTTGAAATTACTGATAAACCGAGCTCGCAGTTGAGCCCATGAACCGATGGTATTGGGCGGCAGGCTTTTTAACCAAGTGCGGGCCGTTCCTTCAAGCATCATAGAGAAATATTTTGCACATGCAGCTTCATCCACGTCAAGCATCTCCATGGCCATCTCGTAACTCTCCACCCACGCCTCCGGGGGTTGATCCGCTGTATAATTCGGTACCTTGCGCGGCCCCTTGAAGTCCTTAGGCAGGCGCACATTGCGCAAAGCGGGTATAAGGCAAGGCACCCCCAAGGCGCTAGAAGCAAGCCCTGGTTCGACCGACGTGGTGGGACGAACCGGCGTAGTCTGATGTGCTGCCAATGCGGCTTCTCTGCGTGCACGGGCCCGGTCTACCAACTCCTGGGCATCAGGGGCCGGATTGTCACCGCGGGGCCCTCCATGCCGTGCATTGCTGGACTCAGCTTGTTCTTCCAGGTGCCTGTTATAACTCCGGATTGGACGTGGAGTAGAATGAATCCGCTCGCAGCTGTATGAATATGCCTCCTGTTGGACCAGCGCCGTTCTGAGGAGCTCCTTGACCCGGCGCGTCTCTATGGCCTGTAACGAATCTCCCTCGAACGGAATAGCCTCTAGACGTGGTGCCGCAGCAACAAGATTATCCAGCGGGTTGGAGTAATGATCCGGGGGTGCGGTCACAATCCGCGGCTCCGGGTTATGACGGGGTAGATCTACTATGCGGGGCTGAACCGGCGCGCTTGTCCCAGGCGCCTCTGCTCGGTTTACCACTGGTTGATTACTGGTCCCTGCTCCAGGAGTTTTGAAAAGATCCCTTCCTTCAAACACCGGTGGCAGGCGGGACCGATATTTCCTCCTCATGACCTCCTGTGAAGCGTTCTGATCCAGCATGAACTTATAGGCTTGCGCGTCCAAAGCGGCCCGTTCTGCAGTCATCCTGACCTCCTCGGCCGCCAGATCCGCCTTGGCCTGGCTAATCTGTTCTCTCACCTTTGCAATCTCTGCGTTATGAGCACTCTGATCCGCCGGATTAGCCTCCGTCAAGAGCGCCGCCAGTGCGTCGAACAGATCGGATAATACTTGGACCGGTGGGCGCACAGAACCTCCTGCTCCGGCAGCCGTCGAACCGGAAATCATTGCTGCGGCCGTCGATGAATGAGGCGCTGCTTGGGTGCCAGCCATGAATACGCCGACCCGACTAGGCAGATCGGAGGGCTCCGGAATACTGCTGTCATCGGAACAGCCCCCAATCCGACCATCATGCACTTGATACAGGGACTCAGTTTCCCCGGTTGATGACTCATCCCCGGAATAAACAACGGTTTCGCCACCAGATTCTGATCCGTCCTCATAATTTCGCCCGTGGATGACTCCCACCAGGGCACGCTTTATGGCTGGCTTGATCCGGGCAGATCGCGCACGCTGAGCTGTCTTGATGAGGTCGGTGCAGGTGTCCAGCTGAGGGCCCGGTTCACCAATCTTGCCGATGAAAACGTGTATACCGCCAAAGGGGACCCGGTACCCGTACTCAATCGAGCCGGCCTCGGGGCCCCAGCCTGCGTCGTCGATGTAGATCTTGCCGCGGCGACTCTTGGTCATCCGGCCCACGGCATATCCCTTGAGTCCTTCAAAGCGGCCCTCCAAGAACTTGAAACCATCGTGCGAGAGCCCCACGGTGGGCGCCAACTGTCGTGGGTTTGTCACGGCAGATGTCCTAGCCAAAGGACTTAGTCGTGGAGCCATCGCAACGGGTTAACTCGAAGGGGTTAAAGCGGACACAGGGACACAGAGGGTTTATACTAGTTCAGCCCCTTCGATGAAGGTAAAAGCCAACATCTAGTTTGTGGTGGAATTGATGAAGTCTCGATGGCTAGGGAGCAGATAAGCTTCGCCTAGGCCTCGAGTTGTGGTTGTCTCCCCCCTGAACCGATATCGGGTCGTCCCCTTATATACACGGGTGACGCCCGTCGGTTCATAGAGTCCCAATCTCCGGTTTATACTCGTACCCGGGTTGGTCTCTTCCTTATCCCTAACTTACAATACAAGTTGTACACAGGCCGGTTTACGGCTACAGATGTTAAACCGACTACGGCCTCGGGCCTCTACATAGCCTCCTGGGCTTTACCATTCTTGCACTACAGACGAAGTTATCCCGGCCCGTACAGGCCGGTTTACGCTCAGTAGTAATATCCCCAACACTACCCGTGGCCCATTACTCCGACAGTAGTCCCCGAAACTGGTGAGGCGCCGAGGGAGACATGTCGAGGGGCGTCAACAGTTCCTTCCTTCCGGTGGTTGAATTTGGGCCTGGCTCGCCATCTTCCTTCGGGCCGACTAGCTGGAGCCGGACTCGCAGAAGGCCGTCTTGCCCCCAAAGAGTTTGAAAGTCGCAGCGGGGTCCAAGCAGCGTACGTGACAAGCTTCCGGGTTGCCGCCCGTTACGGATCCGTCGCGTGGCGCCACGTGGCCGGGCCAGTCTGCCCACCCACGCGCGCGGCGGGACAGGCCTACAGGCGGGGCCCGCCACTACCGTGCCTCGGCATGCGAACGGATCCGTTGTGGCCGCGCGGGCGGTTGGGTTTCCCGCGCAGTAACTACAGCAGTAACTTCGTGTGGTAAATCGTGGGGGTCGTCGGGTTCTGGGCGCAGTTAATCCCACGATCGCCCCCTCGACTTCTTAGCCCATGAGCCTATAAGTAGGCGGGAGGAGGGGGGCAGCACAGCACGCGCGCCCATCTTCCCTACTCCCCTCTGCTCCCATTTGCTTCTTCTTCCTCCCGCCACCGCTGCGCCGAACCACTCCACGCCCGCAGCAATGAGTTCTTCTTCCGCCGCCGCGCCTCCTACCATGCGCTCCGACATGTGGGACGGCTCCGAGGTCGACGACGACCACATTGATTTCCTTCGCAAGACGCGTCGCCTTCCCGGCAAGGACCTAGTGCGGGCCCGCCCGTGCCGACAGGGGAAGTATCGCCGGCGCCGGAGGAGGGCGAGCGGGTCGTATTCCGCTCGCACCTCATGCGCGGCCTAGGGCTGCCGGCGAGCAGTTTCTTCTGCTCCTTCTTGGAGTTCCACGGGCTCCAGCCGCACCACCTTACACCGAACATGGTGGTGGTGCTGGCTGCCTTCGCCACCCTGTGCGAAGGCTTCCTCGGCGTTCTCCCCACCATCGACTTGTGGGGGGAATTCTTTAAGTCCAAGCTTAGCACGCACGTTGCCGGCGTGCCAGCCCAGTGTGGTGCATTCATCGCGATGCGGAGAACGGGGGCCGACAACCCGTTCCCCACCATTACGTTGATCAAATCGGTGAAGATGTGGTAGCGATCTTATTTTTACGTGAAGAACGTCGCCCCAAAAGGCGACTGGGTCAACTGCCCTCCTACGAAGCCGGCGCGCCGGCTGGAAGGCTCCCAAGCTGGTCCCACCGGGCCAAGACGCTAACTCCTGCCGGCGCCGCCGCCGTCGCGCGAATTCGAGTGCTGACGCAGTCGGAGGGTCTGACCGGGGCCGACCTGCTGGCCGCCTTCGTGGCGCGCCGAGTTCTCCCACTCCAAGGTCGACCTCATCTAATCTGCCAGATGAGCAGCCACCGGGACCCGAGTCGGATGTGTTCCAAGGACATGCCCCACGCGGAGGTGGCGGACACGGTGAACTATATCGCGAACTGCGGCCTCTCGGCGGATTGGCGGTTCGGCATGGAGCCGTACTCGCACGCCAACCCCCCGCCTGTTGTAAGTCGTCTCTCTTCTTCTGCTGCCTTCTTTTGCAGCCGAATCCGACTTCTAATCTTTTTTAGTCTTTGAATCAGAACCCTCTCATCCAGCCTTCGGCCGGCACCACGGGACCGGCCCGCCAGTTCGTCCCTGACCGAGCGGAGAGCGATGTCGACGACCCCGACTTGGGGGCGGTGGCGATGGAGACCGACGCCGAAGGAGGAGGAGGAGGAGGAGGCTTCAGGCCTTCGGCCACCTTTGCCGACTGGCCTGATGACGACGCCGAGGGGGAAGTCGCCCCGCCCCACCAGTCGAAGGCCGGCCAGCCCGGCGCGAGTTCCTTCGCCGTCTTGGATGGTCAAGGCGGTGCGAGGAAGCGCCGGGCCGGGCCGAGTACGCTTGGCGGCCGGATGAAGAAGTTCAAGGGGGCGGCCGCCGCGACCAAGCATGAAGAGGAGGTCGCGAAAGCCAACCGCTTCCGTAGGGTAGTGAAGAAGCCGCCGCTTGTCTCTGCGTAAGTGCCTCCGCCCTTTGTCTTATTTTCTGTTTGTTGATCTTGTCTAAGTCTTTTTCATGTTTCCCCTGCTCCAGGGCTCCCCTCACTCTTGAGAGGGTCATCGCCGCCGCCATCATGGGGTTGGCAGAGACGTCCGCCACTACTCGGCGGATTGAGCCCGCCGCCGACCTCCGGGAGGCGACGAAGCGGAACGCGCAGGAGAAGCGCGACGAGGAAGAAGTCGCCCGCCTGGGGAAGGCGGAGGCCGAGAATGCCGCCGCCTCTGCCCAGAAAAAGCTGGATGAGGCCGAGGCCGCCGTTGCGGCAAGGCGGCAGGCTGAGGAAGCCGCGCACCACCAGTCGGCAGTGTTTTTCATCCCGCTGAACTCAGCGCGGCCGCCACCGGAGTTCACGGCGTAGTCGGAGGAAGCCGGCGGCGAGTTCCCGGTCATCGAGAGGGGAGGCGACGATGCCTCCATGTCGGGCACGGTCGCGCCGCCGCCGCCACCCCCGCCACCATCTGGGGGCGCACGTGATAAACAGCCGGCGGACCCGCCGGTGCCACCGACTAGGGACGAAGCCGTGGCGAAGCTACTCCTTCAAGTCGGCTCGCCAGCGCGCCGCCGTCTTGAGAAGGCGACTTCGGCGCCACGCCCCTTGGAGACCGGCGCCGCCAGCTCGACAATCCCAGACACCGAGGCGACGAGCGCCGCGCCCATTGGGTGGGTGCGAGGAGGCGGCACAGGCCCGCTGAACCAGGCGCTTCGAGACGTCCAGGCTAAGCTGCGAGCTGAGGGCGACACCATCCAGAGCTGCACCAAGGCGCACCTGGCGTCGTGGGCTGCCATCCGGGTAAGTGTTTTTTGTCTTGTCTCCGTCTTCTTGTTCTTCTCTGTGGGGGCGCGCCAGTGCACCCACTGGGTGTAGTCCCCGAATTCCGGGCTGGCTGCTGAGCAGGCGGCTCGGAACTCCATTTGGCGAGTTCTAAGTACTTACTTTTGTTTGAAATACTTATCACAGGATTATCACAACCTCCAGGTCACCGCCTTCAACCACAATGTTGAGGAGCTGGGCAAGCAGACTGCCGACTTGTCGGAGAGCCGGAGTGAGTTCTCTTTCTTCTTCGCGGGGGCGCGCTGGCGCACCCGCGGGCTGTAGTTCCCGAGATTCGGGCCGACTGCTGAGCAGTCGGGCCGGATCTTCCTAGCGACCTTCTACGTTGATGACTTAACGTCCTCTTTCTTCTTTTCTTCAGAGGCCAACGCCACTCTTCAGCAGCAGCTGGGCGAAGCCAACACCGCCTTGCGTGCCAAGGGGGAGGAGCGCAGCAAGCTCGCCGCAGAGCGCGACCTGCTGGCTGCACAACTGTCGGAGCAGACGGAGCTGCTTAAGAAGGCGCAAGAGGAGGCGGACGAGAAGGAGACTGCTCTTCTGGCCGAGTTCGCAAGCGAGCGCTCCTTCTGGACTGACAAGGAGCCATTGCTGGCCTCCGGCTTTCACGAGATCGAGGACATCGTCGACGGTAAGCCTCTTTATTTTTCTTCTTTGAGTTGCTGACTATAGGTCGGGCTGACTCCTGGTTTTTTGACTCACTCTTCCTTCTTTTCGCCTTGGTAGACTTCTTCCCAGGCTACTCGCAAGCCGCCAATCAAGCCATCGAGGCTGATCGCGAGAGGCGGAGGGCATAAGGCGCGGAGGTCGCCGCCGATGCCCCCCGGACCCTTGACGAGCAGATTCTGAGCATTGAGGCTCGCCTGCGGCCTGCCCACCGGATGTTGCGCTGGCTTCAACGTGTCGGCGCCCAGGCGATCTCTGCCCTGTGGCCAGACATGCAGGTACTGCGCACCCCCAGTCGGACTGCCGACTGGCTGGAGGTCACAGGTGGTCGTCTTGAGGCTTGGAAGGGTTCCTCGGCCCGGGCTGGAGCGCGTCGGGCCTTGTAATTCGTCAAGGCGTGGTATCCGGGGCTGGACCTGGATGGGCTGGCCACGCTCCGGTCAGAGGCCCAGCCGGAGCTGGCAGCCGCGGAAGACGCCCTCGTCAAGCATGCCACGGCGATCGCCGAGTACACCGACACCAGCGTCTTCGTCCCCGAGCGGGCTGAAGACAGCGAGGAGGCACCGCCAGAGAGGTTTGGGATGAACCCAGACTACGACGAGGACTCAGTGGAGGTGATCGGTTCCAGCATCGAGGAGGAAGGCGAGGCGGAGGATGTAGGCGAGACGGAGGCACCAGAAGGCGGAGCGGACGGCTAGCCTTAGCTCAACCGTGCCTCCAGCAACGAGCCGCGCCCAACCGAGCCGGCTGCCGCCGGAGGTGATCAAGCCGAGACTGCCCAGTCGGCCGCCCCAACGTCTGACACCGCCATCTCCTCCGACCCTCCGAACCCGTCTACCGCTTCCTAGGCTGTTGCCTTGTCTTTATTTTATCTGTTTAGTAGTCTTTGAAGAACTTGTTAATTCGCACAATTCCACCCGCGGGGTGTATTTTGAACTTCTGCTTGAAGATTCGGCCAAGGGCCTATGTTATGTAAATATTCATCCGAGTTCTATCTTTTCTTGCTCATTTCTCCTCTGGCTTTTTCCTTTGCCTCCTTCCCTTAGTTGTCGTCTTGCCAGCCGGACAGCCGCTCTGTGGACTGCCACTAGATCAAATGTTTGGCTACTTTTGGGAAGGCAAGTACTTAGCCGGTTTAGAGTTTCTTAGCAAGTTGAATAGAAGGCGGCGAGCCGACTGCTCAAGAGTCGGCTTGCGAAGAGAGGCTGGAAGCCGTCTTAAGCTATGTTTATGCTTTGAGTCCTTAGCCATTTTTCATGTGGGCGCCCATTCTTCCTTACTCCTGCCCGCCAGACAGTCGCTCTGTGAGCGGCGGCTTCTGACAGGAGACGGCTTAGGCACCGCACACTACTTGTCCGACTGCAGGAAGCATTTTATAGCGCAAGGCGGCGAGTCCCCGGGCCGACTAGTCGATCCCGGTGCCAAGCGGCATAACAAAGAGTAGCATACTTGAAGGCATAACTCTTATCATATCTTTCCCTAATAATAAACCACGCAGTGCTTCTGGTCGTCCGTCGTGGGAATTTTCTAGAAAAGTCCCTCCTGTTTTGGATATTTTACCCGCAGTACAATTTTAAGTGCTATTGTGGGAAAACGTTTCGTTCTTACAAAAAGGACCCTACGTTTTTTATATTCAACAAAGTGGTTGTTGGCGAGCGAAGCGAACTGGAGTGGAGGTCGAGACTAGCCGCGATGCAGACGACGCTGGGCGCGGCGGCGGCGATCTCCGGCCAGATCCGGTCAAGGAGGCGCGGCGGCGACCGGATCCTATTGCAAGGGCGGCGTGTAGGTGATCTAGGAGGCGCGGGAGGAGGTCCAGCGGCGGGGCTTGAACCCCAAGTTCATGGCGGCGGCGTTCCTCGGCGGTTCCTAGCGAGATGGTGAGCTCCGGTGGGGTCTCTCCATGGCGACGATGGTGCTGCGCCTGTGAGGAAGACAGAGGTAAGGGGGGATAGAAAGGAATGAGGAGAGGCCGGGAGAAACACACCAGCCCACAATCCTTTATTTGTGTATCTTATCTGGACACACGTGGCCATTCGGTCATGCGCCGCCGGCAGCCGTCTCCGGCCTCCGCCAGTCGTAGCCCTGTCGTCCGTCCGGCACAGCGGCGAAGACGGCTACGGCCGCTGCTGGGGGTGAGAGGGCGGTCGCCGTTTCTCAGGCGGGAGGATGGAGGAAGCCTCGCCGGGAGGATATCCGGCTCCCTGGAGAAATCGAGAGAGAAGTGAGGATGAGCCGCAAGCAGAGGAAGCAGCGAGGCTGCTCGCACGAGAGGATGGCGGCTCCTGGAGAAACCGAGAGAGGAGGGAGGATGAGCCGCGAGCAGAGGAAGCAGTGAGGATAAGTGGTGCGGGATCGGTCGGACCTGGTGGGGGCCTATGGCGCGCAGGTCGTGGAGGCTGTGGGCGTCCGAATTGCGTCGAAGGAGAGGCTGCTGGCCGGATCCGAGGTGGCTGCTGGTCGGAGGCGAGGCTGCTGGCCCGATCCGGAGCACTGGGCGGGCGGGCAGATCAGAGGATGATAGAGGAAGCTCAAAGGCGCCATCGTTGCGTGTGGTCGGTGCCCTGGCTCTGGCCAGCCACCACGGCCGCGCACTGCAGGAGTGGCAGGGCGACGGCAAGCCGTTCCTGGGCACTCTGGATAGAGAAGGGAGAGCAGCGCGTAGAGGAGGAGGAAATGTGCGGTGGGTGTTGCGATGTTGTGTGGATAAGGGGCACGTGGTTGGTAGTGGCGTTGTGCTAGATGCTGTGCTGGACCGACCGACGTTGCTGGATCAATGCACCGATTACAATTTTTATACGGGATGAGCTCCTACTTGCTTCTTTGTTTGTTAGTTCACTATATATATTCATGCCTACTACATCTTACAAATACAGTATCTGATACACTCCCAATGTTTCTAAATATAATTTTTCTTAGAGATTCTAATATGAACTAAATATGAAGCAAAACAACTGAATCTACACTCTAAAATACGTCTATATTCATCCGTACGAAATCCATATTCAAATCTCTAAAAGACTTACATTTAGAAACATAGGGAGTAATAATTAAAAGTGAGTGAAATACTGAAAAATAAATTCTTAAAGGAGAAGATATTTAGGGCTCATGGTTACTTGCTGAACATCAAGATATTCCTCAACTCTAGATAGCATCGATGTCTTGGTGGGATTAGGAGGAGAGAGCGAGGGATGAAAAGTAGAGAGAGTACGACAATAGCGCATCTTGCTCGCGTCTTGTTTAGCCCCGCATGGCAACTAGGAGGGGGGAGCACTCACTTCCGTTGTATCATCTATCTCGAAGTTCTGTCTATCCTAATCCCTATCCCCATTGAGAGTCGTTGATAATATCCAGGGAAGTGGTCATGTTGGCATGGAGGATGTGCTCGTACTACTGGCGGCAACGTGTCAATAAAAGAGCACGAACCACTGTAAACTCTTTACTTTCTGGCCATCATATTTTTGAAGGGGGAATGCATAAATATTAATGTTAATAGGGATTGGGAGATATAGGAATTAATATATTACCTATTTGAAGGTGCTACAGGTCTGTGAATGATGCACAATTACTTACGCATCGAAGGATCGATAATTTTTAGATTTACGTAATTACTTTAACGCGGGGTTGTTGAATATCAACAACTTGTTACACGTAATCCAATTTCTTTAGAGCGGGTCAAATGAGTGGGTTTTATTAGCAAAACAGAAGAAGATTACAAGCTTTTAGAATATAACTGGATCTTCATAAAGTGGATTCTTATGAGTCTTGCAATTGAAAATCATATTATTCACATCGACTGACGGGTAAGCTCTCAAATACCACACAAACTCTTAGATTTATTTTATACCCGTTGCAACGCACGGGCTTTTTACTAGTAGATAACAAAAAGGGCAGTCCCCGAGCTCGTCTCGGGGGGCCCGAAGTCTTGATACTTAAATACAAAAGGTAGCGTGGTACATACTGCATCAACTGTAAAATCTTCAGAGGAGATTTGCATTCCATGGCCGCTCCATCTCTTTACCGGAGTCGTCCCTCTTGCGTGCTTGGGGCTTCTGAGCGTCGATCAGGTAGTAGGAGTCGTTGCCCAGCACTTTGCTGATGATGAAGGGGCCTTCCCAAGGCGCCGACAGCTTGTGCTGGCCGGCTGTCCGCTGGATCAGTCGGAGCACAAGGTCGCCCTCTTGGAAAGATCTCGGCCTGGCCTTCCTGTTGTAGTATCGGCGCAGGCTCTGCTGGTAGATGCTGGACCGGCTGAGTGCCAACAGCCGGCCCTCTTCCAGCAGATCGACGCCGTCTTGACGTGCTTCTTCTGCTTCCTCCTTTGTGTACATGGTGACTCGCGGGGAGTCGAACTCTATGTCCGTTGGGATGACGGCTTCGGCACCATAGACGAGGAAGAAGGGTGTCGGTGTCAAAACTGGTGGATCTCGGGTAGGGGGTCCCGATCTGTGCGTCAAGGTCGGATGGTAACAGGAGACAAGGGACACTTTATTTTACCCAGGTTCGGGCCCTCTCGATGGAGGTAAAACCCTACTCCTGCTAGATTAATATTGATGATATGGGTAGTACAAGAGTAGATCTACCACGAGATCAAGGAGGCTAAACCCTAGAAGCTAGCCTATGGGTATGATGATGGTTATGATGTGTTCGTCCTACGGACTACAACCCTCCGGTTTATATAGGCACCGGATAGGGTTAGGGTTACACAGAGTCGGTTACATTGGTAGGAGATCTTGAATATCCGCACACCTAGCTTGCCTTCCACGCCAAGGAAAGAACCTTCCGGACACGGGATGAAGTCTTCAATCTTGTATCTTCATAGTCCTGGAGTCCGGCTGAAGATATAGTTCGGCTATCCGAACACCCCCTAATCCAGGACTCCCTCAGTAGCCCCCGAACCAGGCTTCAATGACGTCGAGTCCAGCGCGCAAATTTGTCTTCGGCATTGCAAGGCGGGTTCCTCCTCCGAATCTTGTGTACCTGTATGAATAATGTCCGTAGCGCTCCTCGGTCTCGGTGCCCAATAATTGCTGTCTTTAACGTGTTCAACGAATGCGAAAAGCCCGGGGGTGTTTTTATATTCACACCCTTGGTCATATAAACGAGCCGCCTATTTAACGGGATGGGGATCTAGATCCAAACCACATCTTCTTCTCCCCGCGAGTTATCATCAGAGCGTCTCCAGCAAAGGTCCATTCCAACATGGCCAGCCCTCGTAGCTCCTCCCCTCGCCCCTCCAGCCCCAAATCCGGAGACTGGGAGAGTTGCACCATCCCACACAGCGAGCTAGTGTCGCTGCAGGCCAAAGGATTCCTTCCCCAAGCATATATGGTCCCGGTCCGAGCCGGACTCGCCACCTACAACGGCGGCAAGCAAGCGGAGAGCACCCCCAATCCTTCTAAAGGAGAGCGGGTGTGCCTCGTCCCTTATTTATTAAGGGGTCTGGGATTTCCAATTCATCCATTCCTCCGCAGGCTTCTGGAGTTCTACGGCCTCCAGCTGCACAACCTCACACCTGGCTCCGTGCTACATATTGCAGGCTTCGTTGCCCTTTGCGAGCTATTTTTGGGCGTCGAGGCTCATTTTGCGCTGTGGAGGAGGTTGTTCTGCTTGGTGCCCCGTTCTCAGAAGGGGTCTATATACCAAGTGGGCGGAGCCGAAATATGGCGCATCGCCGGGACCGGATACATATCCGGAACCCCAAAGAAGGCGTCCGAGGACTGGCCTTTAGAATGGTTCTACATAGACGATGCCCCGCTGCCGGACCCTGTCCGGGTCGGTCTCCCTGAGTTCAGCATGGCTCCCTGAAAGAAACGCTTAAGTTGGCGTCCGCGGAGCTCTCAGAGAGAAAGCAACAGAGACGTTTTTTACCTGATGGGCCGGATAAGACTGTTGGCTCATTCCGGACTAACCATGATTGGAGTCATGGCCGCATATATTATGCGGGCGATGCAGCCGCTTCAATATAGGAGTCACCCCATGTGGGATTTCAACGGGGAGGATGATGCCACCCGTTACGGCCGCAAAGGGCCAGACACAGCTGCCGCTCTAGTAAAGATTCTAACATCTTTGTACAAGGGAGAAAAGGAGGACTTCCTCCGCGTCAACCCGCGGGCCGGATTCACTATGTATGAACCTCCAAGTTGGGTAAGTGAACAATTGCACTTGCCTGCTTATTTAATGCTCCCATGACTAGATGCGCAATCTGGTGATTTCAATGCAGGAGCTTCGACAGGACGTAAAGGATATCAACAGCTGCCCTCCACAGCCTGAGGACCCAGAACGGTCCCTCGATCCGGACTCCGAAGAGGATCCGGACATATCGGTGGAGCTCATCGACGGGGTGTTCCACCAGTTAAGCAAAGATAATACCTTGGTGGCCATTACGGCTGATTATCCCGGGTTAATCCCGGCCTCCCAGGTGACAGAAACCGGAGTGTTTATTCCCGCAAGAGAGATTCCGTCCTTACATATTCCGGTGTTTCTGACGACAACCGTATTTTACAGGGGAGATTTCGGAGGAGGGAGGCCAAACCTGCGGCGGCTAGCCAACGAGGAGCCGCTGGGCCCCATGGGGTAAAAAGGGATGAAGTCCGGACTGAGAGTTCGGCACAAAGGTATAACGCGCCCTCTGTCTTCCTGGCGTTATTCTGTCAGGGCATGTTAACATACGTACTGTTTCCAGGATGAAGAGGCCTCGCCGGACTATATCCGGAGGGGCCGCCAACCGCGCCTCTACCAGCCAGGCCCCAATGTCTGGTCCGGAGGCGGGGACAAACACCAGGCTTGCGCCGGACGCTCCTCCAACAGAGGACGCGGACCGGCTATCTGCCACAAATTCAGAAGTGGAGAGCGCCATGAACCATAGGCGTTGCCGGACAGTTCTACGCGACGCTTGTTTCTCCCGAGAGGCCTTAGAAGCCTTCAATTCGGGAGATGCGTACCTTCGTGCTGCTCAAGATGGTTTAGCCAGAGCCACGGAGCAGTATGTGAAAGACATACGGGTAAGAAAATTTAAATATATATATACCAGTAGCCCCCGAGACTTGAAACAGTTAAACTAACTGATTTAAGGATCATATAATATGTAGGTTCTTACTGAGAAGAACACCGTGCTGTCCCAAGAGCTGGAAAAGTGCAAGGCCCAACTAAAGGCTGCACTAGCCGCAATAGGGGAGCCCAAAGGGACCCCCTCAGGTATGATATACTTTGAGAGATTAGTATTGTGCGACTTATGTGCGAATCTGACAATTAATGTTACAGATGGTGCCGGACTAGATCCGGAGAGGCAACAACTCTTACGCCAGTTAAAGGCTGGCGAGAGTACGTTGACAAGGGTGAGGCGAGAGAAGAATGATCTTCAGGATGCCAACACCAAGCTGGATGTTGAACTGAAAGACGTTCGTGGCCAGCTATCTGACTCCACGAAGGAGAATCAGCGTCTTCGACGCGGCATATTTAGTAAGGGCTTGAGCGAACCCTTTTGAGAAAAAAAAGGAGTTCGGCGAGGAAGACAAATAACAGAATTATGTCTGTAGGTATGCTCATAGGTCGTCCTGCAGAGGAGATGCCCAGTTCTACGGGTGACCTTCTCCTCGAACTCCTGCAACTGCACGAACGAATTCGGCAGGCAATGCAAGGGGTTGCCCGGGCCTTATGGCCTGCCCACTCCACGCCCGAGGGCCTTGGAGAGCTTGCGGAGAAGCTGACGGGAGCTCGGCGGCGCATCCGGTTGTGGAAGATATCAGCCTGCCGACAAGGCGCGAGGGAGGCCTGGGCCATGGTGAAGACCCGCTTTACGAAGTCTGACCCCAATCACATGGCCGAGGTCGGACCAGTGGGGCCTGACGGGAAGGAGATCCCTGTGAGCTTGGTGTATGGCCAGGTAGAGCTGGCCGCCAAGTATTCCCAGCAGGACTGTAAATTAGACAGCCTGTTAGATGGTATAGAGGAGGAATACGATCAGTCAAGATGACTATGTAATTTATAATTGACATGTGTAATGCCTTCTAGCCGGATTGTAGATCGTTTGTCGTTGCCGACCTTTTCGCTTCGACCTCGGGACCTGACGGTCCGGAGTGTGTACGAATACCATAACGACTACATAAAAGCGGGGGTATGCATGGAGACCAGGCGTAGGGGTCATTAGTGCTTTATCAGACAAGTGCCCAACTAGTTATGTTATATTACATGGTTAGTAAGAAACATCTTCCAGAGAGAATAGTTCCGTTAAGTGTTCCTTTTGCTGGGGTGGCGTGCCCTAAAGTGCACGTCCGGACTGCAAATGCAGAAGATCATCTGGGGCATGTATAAAATAAAAAGGTTCATCTTTAGTTCACCGACCGAATATTCCCTTAAGAACGCTAGCTTTCGGCTTCACCTAGTCTGAGGTACACATCCGGCTTATCCGGCAGTAACAATCGCAGAGGTGCTCCCTTTAACGCCTAGCCGAACAATCGGGAACGTAGGGGTAAGCACAGGAGCCAGGCTACCCAGCTTGGCCAAAACTTAAGTCATATCGATGCATATAATGGCGAAGAAAAGGTGCATGCGGAAGTCTGACGCATGCGTTGGGTGTGAAACCCATATAGATAAGCTTCTGTTAAAGAAGCCCCCAGGTTTAAGGAGCGCGGATAGCACGTCATATAATAAGCCTTTTACGGGCTAGAAAAGAAAAGAGTAGTAGACAAAGTAAAAAAAGGTATAAATGTAAATAATGGACAGAGGAAGGAGACAAACACAGAGTCCGGCGCTAGGCATAGAACCTTCGGAGACGTGTGGCGTTCCATGGGTTCGGCTCGAGTCGGTTGTCCGACGCATCTCGCAGGCGATACGCTCCACCAGTTAGGACTTGGTCGATTATGAATGGACCTTCCCATTTGGGCTTGAGTTTGTTCTTTTGCTTATCCGGCAGGCGCAGAACTAGTTCACCAACGTTGTAATTTTTGGCCCGTACTTCTCTGCTTTGATATCTTCGAGCTTGCTGTTGATAGAATGCGGAATGGGCCTTAGCCACGTCACGCTCTTCCTCTAAGGCGTCCAGGTTGTCCTGCCGATCAAGCTCGGCTTCTCTTTCTTCGTACATGCGCACTCGAGGTGAGTCATGAATTATGTCGCAGGGCAGAATCGCCTCAGCACCGTACACCATAAAGAATGGCGTGAATCCAGTGGTACGATTTGGCGTGGTTCGCAGCCCCCAGAGTACGCAGTCGAGCTCCTCTACCCAGTGCATATCAGATTCCTTGAGGGACCGCACTAGTCTGGGTTTGATGCCGCTCATGATGAGACCATTTGCACGTTCGACCTGACCGTTAGTTTGGTGATAGACAAAAGCGTAGTCGAGCTTAATGCCCATGTTTTTGCACCACAACTTTACTTCATCAGAGGTGAAGTTTGTGCCGTTATCGGTGATAATGCTGTGGGGGACACCATAACGGTGTACGACCCTGGATACGAAGTCTATCACAGGTCCGGATTCAGCCGTCTTGACAGGCTTGGCTTCTATCCATTTGGTGAATTTATCCACCATGACCAATAAGTATTTTTTCTTGTGGGTTCCGCCTTTAAGGGGTCCCACCATATCGAGCCCCTAGACCATGAAAGGCCAAGTGATGGGGATAGTTCGGAGGGCGTTGGGTGGCATATGGCTTTGGTTGGCAAAGAGCTGGCAACCGACGCACCGTTTGACTAGGTCCTGAGTGTCTACTCTAGCCGTCGGCCAATAGAAGCCAGTACGGAAAGCCTTGCTTACAAGGGACCGAGCCGCGGCGTGATGGCCACCGAGTCCGGCATGAATTTCAGCCAACAGACTCTGCCCTTCCTCTTCGGAGATACACCTTTGCAGGACTCTTGTAGTGCTTTTCTTATATAGCTCTCCCTCGTGGACTTTATAGGCTTTAGATCACCGCACTATGCAGCGTGCCTCGTTTTGGTCCTCGGGGAGTTCCTGCCTAGTAAGGTAGGCTAGGAATGGTTCCGTCCACGGGGTGATGACCGCCATTATTGCGTGGGCTGAGGGTGTAATTTCGGTGGCGGGGCGGCCGATTATGTCTGATTGTTCGGCATTGGGTTGTGCAGTTATGCCCGGGCTATTATCCGAGGGTTCCCCCTCCCATGTTACGGATGGTTTGAATAATCTTTCTAAGAAGATGTTGGGGGGGACTGCATCTCGTTTGCTCCAATGCGTGCCAGGACGTCCGCTGCCTGATTATTTTCTCGGGTTATGTGATGGAACTCCAGTCCCTCGAACTGAGCTGACATTTTTAGTACGGCATTGCGATAAGCTGCCATTTTTGGATCTTTGGCGTCGAAGTCGCCATTTATTTGGGATATCGCGACGTTTGAGTCCCCGCGTACTTCCAGGCGTTGAATGCCCATGGATACCGCCATCCGGAGGCCATGTAGAAGGGCCTCGTATTCGGCTGCATTGTTGGAGTCCGTGTACATAATTTGGAGTACATATTGGACTGTATCTCCTGTAGGGGACGTCAAAACGACGTCAGCCCCCAGTCCGGCCAGCATTTTGGAGCCGTCGAAATGCATGATCCAGTTTGAGTACGTGCCGTACTCTTTAGGGAGTTCGGCCTCTGTCCATTCAGCGACGAAGTCGGCTAGGACTTGCGATTTAATTGCTCGCCGTGGCTTGTAGGTTATATCGAACGGGAGGAGCTCTATGGCCCATTTTGCTATCCGGCCTGTTGCATCGCGGTTGTTGATAATATCGTTGAGTGGTACTTCCGAGGCTACTGTAATAGAACACTCTTGAAAGTAGTGTCGTAGCTTCCGGGATGCCATGAATACCGTGTATGCGATTTTTTGATAATGCGGGTACCGTGATTTGCATGGTGTGAGGACAGTGGACACGTAGTAAACCGGCCTTTGAAGGGTTAATTTATGTCCGTCCGTT
The DNA here is from genome assembly GCA_032464435.1 of Aegilops umbellulata. Classification (NCBI taxonomy): domain Eukaryota; kingdom Viridiplantae; phylum Streptophyta; class Magnoliopsida; order Poales; family Poaceae; genus Aegilops; species Aegilops umbellulata. The sequence goes on along the minus strand of CP136058.1, from coordinate 147,168,916 downwards.
ATCCGTTCGACGACGAGTACTGCGCTAACAACTTGATGGGTTGCGGCAATGTTCAATAGCATGGGTTCGCCGTTATTCGGCGCGGCCAGGACGGGGTTTGTTGCCAAGATGGCCTTTATTTCCTCGAGTCCGGCCGTGGCAGCGTCCGTCCACTCGAAGTGTTCGGTGCGCCTAAGGAGGCGGTAAAGGGGTAGTGCCTTTTCTCCCAAGCGGGAGATGAAGCGGCTTAAGGCCGCCACGCATCCGGTGAGTTTCTGAATTTGCTTGAGATCTTTGGGGACATCCAATTGTGACAGAGCTCGGATTTTAGCTGGATTTGCTTCAATTCCTCTGCCGGATACAATGAAGCCCAGGAGCTTTCCGGCTGGGACGCCGAAAACACATTTTTCCGGATTGAGCTTGATGTCGTATTTTCGCAGGTTGTCGAATGTAAGTCTCAAGTCGTCTACTAGAGATTCGACGTGTCTTGATTTAACGACCACATCATCTACGTACGCCTCCACTGTTTTGCCGATCTGGTTTGCCAAACATGTTTGAATCATGCGCTGATATGTCGCACCGGCGTTTTTGAGCCCAAAGGGCATTGTGTTGAAGCAGAATGGGCTGTATGGCATGATGAATGCTGTTGCAGCTTGGTCGGATTCTGCCATCTTTATTTGATGGTAACCGGAGTATGCGTCGAGGAAACACAGGGAATCATGTCTTGCGGTGGCATCGATGATTTGATCAATTCGAGGGAGGGGAAAGGGATCCTTTGGGCAGGCCTTATTAAGGTCTTTGAAGTCGACACACACGCGCCAGGATTTGTCCTTCTTTGGTACCATTACCAGGTTTGCTAGCCAGTCTGGGTGTTTGATATCTCTAATGAATCTGGCCTCCAATAATTTGGCTAGCTCCTCTCCCATGGCCTGTCTCTTTGGTTCGGAGAAACGCCGAAGGGTTTGTTTGACAGGTTTGAATCCTTTCTAGATATTTAAGCTGTGCTCGGCCAGCCTGCGTGGGATTCCTGGCATATCTGAGGTGTGCCAAGCGAAAATATCCCAGTTCTCTCGTAGGAACTCGCGCAGTGCGGCGTTTACATTAGGGCTCAATTGTGCCCCGATGGAGGCTGTTTTATTCGGGTCCGTTGGGTGGACCTGGAATTTGACTATTTCGTCCGCTGGTTTGAAGGATGTGGATTTGGATCTCTTATCAAGTATCACATTATACCTGCTAACCGTGGATCGCAGCGCCGTCAGCTCTTCGGCCGCTAAGGCTTCAGATAGTGCCTCGAGGGCCAATGCGGCTGTCTTGTTTTCGGCGCGGAGTGCTATGTCCGAATCACTAGCGAGAGTGATAATTCCGTTTGGCCCAGGCATCTTAAGCTTCATGTACCCGTAATGGGGTATGGCTTGGAAAACTGTGAATGCCTCTCGTCCTAATATAGCGTGATATCCGCTTCTGAACGGGGCCACCTGGAACGTGATTTGTTCGGACCTGTAATTATCCGGCGTGCCGAATACCACATCTAGTGTGATCTTTCCGGTGTAGCGCGCTTCCTGACTGGGGATTATTCCTCTAAAGGTTGTGCTGCTTCGCTCAATGCGGTTCCAGTCTATTTCCATCTTTTGGAGGGTTTCCTCGTAGATGAGGTTCAATCCGCTTGCTCCGTCCATAAGTACCTTTGCGAGGCGACAGTCGTCCACTATGGGACTGAGAACCAATGCGGCTGGCGCTCTGGCTGTTCGGAATTTAGGTTCGTCGCTCGCATTGAAGGTGATGGCAGTATTGCTCCATGGATTTATGGTCGCTACTTGGTAGACTTCGGCGAGGCTGCGAAGTGTTCTTTTTCGCATGTTATTTGATGCGAAAGTCTCGGAGATTGTGAGAACGGTACTGAAATTCTCGGGCTGGTTTCCTTCGACCTCTGGATTTAGGAGGTCCTCGCCAATTTGTGCCACCTGCCGGAGTATCCAACATGCCCTGAGGCTGTGAGTTGGGGTGGCATCCTCTGTACTATGAATCTTGCAGGGTCCATCGAGCCACCTTTCTAGCACGGTTCCGTGCCCCCTAGAGGGTTTTGATTTTTTATTTAATCTGGGCACTTTGCTGTAGTGCGCCCTTTTGATTCGGACGGGATTGCTATTCAAGGCCGGATTATCCAAAAATTTAATTTCGGTTTTCCGAGCACTTTCCATCGCACAGTATTTTTGTACTATGGATGCCAAGTCAGCAAAGCGCGTAATATTATGGCGACTTATGGCGTTGAGTATCCCCTTGTTCGTGCAGTTACTGCAGAAGATTGAAATCGCGTCTCCCTCGTGGCAGTCCTTTATCCTGTTTGTTGGGGAACGTAGTAATTTCAAAAAATTTCCTACGCACACGCAAGATCATGGTGATGCATAGCAACAAGAGGGGAGAGTGTTGTCTACGTACCCTCATAGACCGAAAGCGGAAGCGTTATATCAACGCGGTTGATGTAGTCGTACGTCTTCACGATCCGACCGATCCAAGCACCGTTACTCCGGCACCTCCGAGTTCTTGGCACACGTTCAGCTCGATGACGATCCCCGGGCTCCGATCCAGCAAAGCGTCGGGGAGGAGTTCCGTCAGCACGACGGCGTGGTGACGATCTTGATGTTCTACTATCGCAGGGCTTCGCCTAAGCACCGCTACAATATGACCGAGGTGGAATATGGTGGAGGGGGCAACGCACACGGCTAAGGAATGATCACGAAGATCAACTTGTGTGTCTATGGGGTGCCCCCTGCCCCCGTATATAAAGGAGCAAGGGAGGGAGGAGGCCGGCCCTAGGTTTGGGCGCGCCAGGGGAGTCCTACTCCCACCGGGAGTAGGATTCCACCTTTCCTAGTCCAACGAAGTCAAGGCGGGAAAGAGGGGAAGAGGGGAAGGAAGGGAGAGAGGGGTCGCGCCCCAAACCCCTTGTCCAATTCGGACTGGGCTTGGGAGGGGCGCGCGCCACCTCCTGGTCCTTCCCACTAAGGCCCATCAAGGCCCATTGCTTCTTCCTCGTATTCCCGTAACTCCCCGGTTCATACGAAAATAACCGAACCACTCAGAACCCTTCCGATGTCCGAATATAGTCGTCCAATATATCGATCTTTACGTCTCGACCATTTCGAGACTCCTCGTCATGTTCCCGATCTCATCCGGTACTCCGAACTCCTTCGGTACATCAAAACTCATAAACTCATTATAACTGTCATCGTAACCTTAAGCGTGCGGACCCTACGGTTCGAGAACAATGTAGACATGACCGAGACACGTCTCCGGTCAATAACCAATAGCGGGACCTGGATGCCCATATTGGCTCCTAGATATTCTACGAAGATCTTTATCGGTCAGACCGCATAACAACATACGTTGTTCCCTTTGTCATCGGTATGTTACTTACCCGAGATTCGATCATCGGTATCCAATACCTAGTTCAATCTCGTTACCGGTAAGTCTCTTTACTCGTTCCGTAATACATCATCTCACAACTAACACATTAGTTGCAATGCTTGCAAGGCTTATGTGATGAGCATTACCGAGAGGGCCCAGAGATACCTCTCCGACGATTGGAGTGACAAATCCTAATCTCGAAATACGCCAACCCAACATCTACCATTGGAGACACCTGTAGTACTCCTTTATAATCACCCAGTTATGTTGTGACGTTTGGTAGTACCCAAAGTGTTCCTCCGGCAAACGGGAGTTGCATAATCTCATAGTCAAAGGAACATGTATAAGTTATGAAGAAAGCAATAGCAACATACTAAACGATCGGGTGCTAAGCTAATGGAATGGGTCATGTCAATCAGATCATTCAACTAATGATGTGACCTTGTTAATCAAATGACAACTCCTTTGTCTATGGTTAGGAAACTTAACCATCTTTGATTAACAAGCTAGTCAAGTAGAGGCATACTAGTGACACTCTGTTTGTCTATGTATCCACACATGTATTATGTTTCCGGTTAATACAATTCTAGCATGAATAATAAACATTTATCATGATATAAGGAAATAAATAGTAACTTTATTATTGCCTCTAGGGCATATTTCCTTCACTGTTCATAAGCAGGAGGAATCTGGCCCAGTAATGATGTACTGTTTCTTCGGGCATCTGCTTGATTTGGGAGAGATCGCTTAAGATCGGACGGTCGGAATTCATTAGATCTGATACTTTGCCCGGTTTGCTGTTCGGAGGCCAAACGACCTCCGGATTCCGAGATCCGGAGTCCTGTATGTTTTCCGGTTTGCCTGGTTCCAAGCCCAGGTCTTGGGTTGTATCCTCCCCTCCGTGGATATCCGGCATGGAGGGTTCCGGAATTCGGACGTAATTGGTCCTTAAGATTGATGAAGGGTCACCGCATTGTGTTTCCACCACAGCAACATGACGGGTGGCTTGGGGAGAGTTGATTTCCCTTAGATCGGGTTTAGGCCCAACCTAGTCGTAGTTTGTAGCGACCCCCAAGGCGGCGATGCGATCCAGGAGCTCGTTTATGGAGGAGAGCTCCACCGGATCTAGCTGCTCGGCCAATTCCGAGCTGGCGCGGAGATTGTTTTCGATGACCCGAGAGGTCACCGTCGGCGTAATGGCCGAACGGGCGGTCATGAGAAAACCACCCAGCCGGAGGGGTTGGCCGATAGCCAAAGCTCCCTCAGTGACGGCGCCGTCTTTAAAGACGGGAAAAGGCATCCTTCCTGATCGCGACGGCACAGAGGAACTCTCAATGAAAGCACCAATGTCGGTGTCAAAACCGGCGGATCTCGGGTAGGGAGTCCCGATCTGTGCGTCAAGGTCGGATGGTAACAGGAGACAAGGGACACTTTATTTTACCCAGGTTCGGGCCCTCTCGATGGAGGTAAAACCCTACTCCTGCTAGATTAATATTGATGATATGGGTAGTACAAGAGTAGATCTACCACGAGATCAAGGAGGCTAAACCCTAGAAGCTAGCCTATGGGTATGATGATGGTTATGAGGTGTTCGTCCTACGGACTACAACCCTCCGGTTTATATAGGCACCGGATAGGGTTAGGGTTACACAGAGTCGGTTACATTGGTAGGAGATCTTGAATATCCGCACGCCTAGCTTGCCTTCCACGCCAAGGAAAGAACCTTCCGGACACGGGACAAAGTCTTCAATCTTGTATCTTCATAGTCCTGGAGTCCGGCTGAAGATATAGTTCGGCTATCCAAACACCCCCTAATCCAGGACTCCCTCAAAGGGCGTGAAGTCGGTCGACTTGTTTGGAGTCGTGCGCAGACTCCAGAGGACGGCTGGCAACTCGTCAAGCGAACAGCCAGCCGAACGCTCCAGCGGTTCGACCAGTCGAGGCTTGATGCCGGACAGGATGAGGCCGTTTGCTCGCTCCACTTGGTCGTTTGACTGCGGATGGGCAACAGACGCTAAGTCCAGTCGGATGCCCTGTGTCGCGCAGAAACGGGCCAAGGCACCTTTGGCAAAGTTTGTGCCGTTGTTGGTGATGATGCCGTGTGATATGCCGTACCGAATTGTGATGTCGGAGATGAAAGTCACGGCAGTCGGGCCATTCAACTTCTTGATGGGCTTTGCTTCTATCCACTTGGTGAACTTGTCCATCGCGACGAGTAAGTGAGTTAGGCCGCCTCGTGCCGTCTTGAATGGTCCCATCATGTCGAGGCCCCAAACTGCAAAGGGCCAGGCGATGGGGATAGTCTTGAGTGCAGAAGCCGGCTGATGCGGCTTGGAGCGGAACTTCTGGCACCCCTTGCATTTTTGGACCAATTCCTTGGCCTCTTCTAGGGCAGTCGGCCAGAAGAAACCGTGTCGAAAGGCTTTGGCGACGAGTGCTCTTGAGGCCGCATGGTGGCCACACTCGCCTTGATGGATGTCTTTGAGAATTGCATGGCCTTGCTCTGGCTTGACGCAGCGCTGGTAGATGCCCGTGATGCTGCGCCTGACCAGCTCTCTGTTGACTATGGTGTAGGCTGCTGCTCGGCGTTGTAGCTAGGATCTCATCGATTGGCAGCTCTTTGCTCACCAGGAATTTGAGGATGGGCTGGGCCCATGACGGTGCTGCTATTTCTTCGACTGCCAGAACTACGACTTGGACGAGGGCGGCTAGGCTGGGAGGCGGCGGGTTGGAGTCTGCGGCGGCTTGCTGGATTGATGAAGTCCCCGGGCCGACTGGTGTAGTCCCCGGGCCGAGTTCTAGAGTCTTTGGGCTGGTCGCCGCAGTCCCCGGGCCGGGTTCTGAAGTCCCCGGGCCAGCTTCGACTGCAGCGTTCTTGGAGCCATCTGTGAGAATTCTCGTGCCATCTGCTGGGGCTCTTGAGTCGGATCCGACTTCCTCGGGGGGAGCCGGCACAAAGATGGAGTCTGATTCTGGTGAAGGCTTGACAGACGGCTTGAGGAGGCGCTGAAGGGCGACGCCGGATGGTATTGCTTGGCGGGTCGAGCCGATTCGTGCCAGGGTGTCTGCTTGGTTGTTGTCATTTCTTGGCACGTGAAGGAACTCTCACCCCTCGAAATATCCGTTGAGTTGCTGCACGAGGAAACGGTAGTTCGCCATGTTTGCATCTTTGGCGTCCCAGTCGCCAGATGACTGCTGGACCACCAAGTCGGAGTCACCATAACACAGGATCCGGCGAATGTCAAGTTCTTTGGCAAGCCGGAGCCCGTGAATGAGCACCTCGTATTCGGCGACGTTGTTGGAGGCGGCGGAATGGATTTGAAGCGCATATTTGAGCTGGTCGCCTTTGGGAGAAGTGAGGACAACGCCGGCTCCCAAGCCGGTGCGCATCTTGGAGCCATCGAAATGCATTCGCCAATGGGTGGAGTCGGGCGCTGGCGGCAGGTACTGAGTCTCGGCCAAGTCGACGAGGAAGTCGGCCAATGCTTGCCACTTGATGGCGGTGCGGGGCTGATAGTAGATGGTGTAGGGGGCCAGCTCTATGGCCCATTTGGCCACTTGGCCAGAAGCATCTCGGCTTCCGATGATCTTGGCTAGTGGGGCTGTGCAGACCATGGTGATTGGATGCTCTTGAAAGTAAGGCTTCAACTTCTTGGCGGCAAAGTGCATGCCATAGCACATCTTCTGGTAGTGGGGGTAGTTCTGCTTGGAGGTCGACAGCACTTCGCTCAGGTAGTATACCGGTCTCTGGACAGGTAGTGCTTTGCCTTCCTCCTTGCGTTCAACTACAATGACTGTGCTGACTACCCGGCTGGTGGCGACAATGTACAGGGGCATGGGCTCTTTAGGAGTTGGAGCCGCCAGCACAGGGGGAGTAGTCAACATCTTCTTCAACTGGAGAAAAGCTTTGCCCGCCTTGTGGTTCCACTCGAAAAAAGTGGTCTTCTTCATGAGCTTGTAGAAGGGGAGAGCTTTCTCGCCCAGCCGACTGATGAATCGGCTGCTGGACGCCAGGCAGCCAGTGAACTTTTGCACATCCAGCAGTCGGATGGGTACTTCCATCCTCTCAATGGCCTTGATATTTACAGGGTTGCACTCTATGCCGCGTTCAGAGACCAGGAAGCCAAGGAGTTGGCCGGCTGGTACTCCGAAGACGCACTTCTCAGGGTTGAGCTTGATCTGGAATCGGCGCAGGTTCTCAAAGGTCTCCTTGAGGTCTTCCAGCAGTGTTCCATGCTTTTCCGTCTTCACCACCACACCATCCACGTAGACGTGGGCGTTTCTGCTAAGTTGCTTGAGGAGGTACTTCTGCATGCAACGCTGAAAGGTGGCGCCGGCATTCCTCAAGTCGAACGTCATGGTCAGGTAGCAGAAGGCTCCAAACGGCGTGATGAAGGCGGTCTTTAGTCTGTCAGCCGGGTTCAGCTTGATCTGGTGATATCCTGAATATGCATCTAAGAATCTCAACAGCTCGCATCCGGCTATGGAGTCTATCACCTGATCAATTCTCGGCAGAGCAAACGGGTCCTTGGGGCAAGCTTTGTTGAGGCTGGTGTAGTCAATACACATTCGCCACTGCTTGTTCTTCTTCAGCACTAGGACCGGGTTGGCTAGCCATTCTGGAAAGAACACTTCCATAATGAAGCTGGCTGCTAGGAGTTGGGCTATCTCTTCTCCAACAACTCCCCTCTTTTTTCTGACAGGCGGCGCAAGGGCTGCCTGACTGGCTTGGCATCAGATCGGACATGTAACTTGTGCTCGGCGAATTCCGTCGGTACACCTGGCATGTCTTTAGGGGACCATGCGAAGATGTCCCGATTCTCACGGAGGAAATCGATGAGCTCGCCTTCCTATTTGGTGTCGAGGTTCGCACCTATGACAACGTACCTCTCTGGGTGCTCCGGGTCCAAGGGTATCTTCTTTGTCTCTTTGGCCGGCTTGAACGAACCCTCAGCTTCCGACTCCTTAGGGTTAGGCGACATCTCCGGCTGCTTGTCGGCCATCACCACAACCCGATCAAGGAGCCGCTTCTCAGCTGTGATCACCAGGGACTCAGCTAGCTGACTGCTTTCAGCCGCACAGGCGGACGACTTTCTGTAGTCGCCGGCTATGGTCAGAATCCCCTTGGAACTCGGTATCTTCATCTTGAGGTAGGCGTAGTGGGGAACCGCCATGAACTTGGCCAAAGCGGGTCGGCCAAGCAAGGCATGGTATGGGCTCTCAAGGTCCACCACTTCAAACCAAACTGACTCTCGGCGGAAATGATCTTTGTCCCCAAAGAGGACGTCTATTAGGATCTTGCCGATTGGTGAGCAGGAAAGGCCAGGAACAATGTCGTGGAACACAGTCCGGCTGTTTTGAAGCTGTCTTTGCTTGATTCCTAACTTCTCCATTGTGTCCTTGTACACGATGTTGATGCTGCTGCCTCCGTCTATCAGCACTCGCGAGAAGCCAGCGGCTCTTTTATCCGTGGCAAAGGTGGCGTCCAGGACCAGAGCGTAGGAGCCTGGACTCGGCATCACTTCTGGGTGATCAGCCCTGCTCCAGCTGATAGGCTTCTCGGACCAGTGCATGAACTCTGGTGTCTCTGATTGCCTCTTGCTGCTGCAGCCGCCTACTGCGTCGATCGCCAGCCACGCTGGTGAACACCACATAGGCTCCATGCTCTTCTGGGTACTCGTCTTGTACTGCGCCGACTGGCCTGACAGCCGGCTGCTGGGGCGGAGGCGGAGGCGGCTGCTCAGCAGGCGGGGGAGGCAGGAGGCCGTCTCCCTTGGCGATCCTGGTGAGCCAGTGGCACTTTCGGGTGGTGTGGTTAGACGGCTTCGCGCCGCTATGGAACTTGCATGGGCCATCAAGAGTTTGCTCGTAGGAGAAATCCGACAACCAGTTGGGCTTGCCGCCTTTCTGTTGCTTGGGTGGAGGATGTCCCTCCGGCTGTTGGTCCTCGACCGTCGCCACCTGCCGGCTACTGGAAGCCGGCTGTGGGGCCTTGCGCTTGTGGTCGTTCTGCTGTTGCCGCCGACCGGCGTCTCCAGCCGGAGTTCTAGGAGCCTGGGGGGCCACTTTGCCAATCGCACTAACTTGAATCTCCGCCTTCATGTACGAGTCGGCTGTGGCATACTTGTCTTCTATGATCAGCAGCTCGTCGAGGGTTTCTGGCTCGTCGCAGAGGAGCTTGTGCTTGAGGAGGGTGCCTTCTCTGCACCCGGCGGTGAAGTACTCGATAGCATGTACCTTGTGCACGCCCTCGCAGGAGTTCCGAAGCTCGGGCCAGCGCGTGAGGTAGTCGCGAGTTGAATCGCTGGGGCCTTGCACGCACAAGGAAAGCTGGCGAGGCTTGGGAGGTCGCTTGTACGTGCTTGTGAAGTTGCGAACAAAGGTATCGGTGAAGTCGACCCAGCAGTTGATGCTGCGGGGCTTCAGGTTGTTCAACCATGTCCGGGTCGTGCCCTGGAGCATGAGTGGAACATACTTCACGGCAACTCGTTTGTTGCCGTTCGCTATACTGACGGCCGTGGAGTAGTCAACCAGCCAGTCTTCTGGCTTCACGGAGCCGGTGTACTTGGGCGTATCTTTGGGGAGCGTGAACCCTCTGGGAAAGGGCTCATCTCAGATGCGGGGACCGAAACACGGCGGACCCAACTCTTCTTCTTCTTCTAGCGCTAGGAACCGGTGGAGTCGGTCGATCCGGTGGCGTGCGTCGTTTTCTCCGACTCCCTCTCGACGGCCAAGGCGGTCGCCGAGAGTCGGATGTTCAACAAGCGGCGGGGAAACTCGCCTTTCCTTGCGAGGGGGAGGAGGTGGACAGTCGTCCCGCCGTTCCACTGCTCTTGGGCGGCCGTCTTGGTCGCGCTCGATGGTGACACGAGTCCGACTGTGGCTGACAGCCGGATCCTTGTCTTTTCTTCCCCGGACGCCGCCAGTCGGCGTCCGTGACGTCGCGCCTTGGTCTCGGCGGGGAGGCGGGTCGTCATTCTGCTGTCGCGGCGCATCTGTGCGGCAGCCGGCCGCGTTTTGCTCGGCGGCCGTGTCGAGGAGCCGCTGGACACGCTCCGTCATCAGGCAACGCTCTTCGCCCTTGAAATTGTCTAGCTCGTTAGCCGCCACCTGGGCGGCTCGGATGTTCTCCGCAGGCGTGGCGTATACGGGGCGATTTGCCCTGAACAGGTTGGCGATGGCAACGCCACGCTGCTGGACCGCGCCAAGGCGGCTAGGCCCAGCCGGAGCCGGCGAGCCGCCCACAGCGTGATCCATCTCACGCTGGTAGGCCTCTGACAAGCGCCTCATGCTGGCCAGCTTCTTCGCGCCTTCGACAAGCTGGAGGCGGCGTGCCTCCAGCGTCTCGGCGTCGGCGTCTTCAGGAATGGGCGCGGTTAGGTCTTGTAGCGCCGCGTCGAGCGGGTCATGAGCTCCTCCGCCGGAATGCTCGCCATGATCGATGACGAGCACCTCTGTGACGGTGCTTCCGACGCTCTCCGCGCAAGGGAGCGGCTCGTCGTAGACCACCACGTTAGTGGGAAACGCGTCGAGCGACGCAGTATCGGAGTCGATCAGCATCGGGTCGGTGGAGCCTACGGACTCCAAGTCCACGGCTGGCTCGCCGGCAACGTGGAGTTTGTCAAGGAGGCCCGCGAGGAGGCTCTCGGGGCCGCCAGTGCCTGCGTCGGATGCAGGCTCATTGGAGAGGTGGACCTCGCCGACAAGTTCGGTGAGGCAGCTGGCTGCGCAGGAGATCTCGGCGCCGTGCAGCGCGTCAGCGCAGACTCCGTGTGGCGTGCCGGGCTGGCTGCGCTTGCCAGGGAGGAAAAGGGTTCCCGTCCAGAGCAAGTCTCCGGACGATGGTGCACCTCGCCCCACGGTGGGCGCCAAATGTCGGGGGTTGGGTGCGACATATGCCAAGGGATGGCTTATCATGGTGGGAGCGAGTAGAACATCGCCGGTGCCTGGAAACGGGATGAGGCGAAGACATGCACTGTAACGCCCCAGATCCGATGCGCCAGGTGACCGTCAGTTATTCGCCGTCCTTGCCATGTCATGTGCTTGCGTGTTGCACTTTGCCATGTCATCATCTGCATTTCATATCATGTCATCATGTGCATCGCATTCGCATACGTGTTCGTTTCATGAATCCGAGCATTTTCCCCGTTGTCCGTTTTGCAATCCGGCGCTCCCACGTCCTCCGGCGTCCCCTTTTGTCTTTCTCCGTGAGCGGGTATTAAACTTTCTCGGAATGGACCGAGGTTTGCCAAGCGGCCTTGGTATAGCACCGGTAGACCGCCTGTCAAGTTTCGGGTCATTCGGAGTCCGTTTGATACTCCAACGGTTAACCGGGTAACCGCAAAAGTCTCTTTTGGTGCAGCCCAACACCCCTTTCAAAGTGGCCCAAAACCCACCTAAGTCCCCTCCATCCTCTCGGTCGTTCGATCACGATCGCGTGGCCGAAAACCGCACTCCATTTGGAGTCTCCTACCTCCTCCTACCTATAAATATGTACCTTTCCCCGTCCAAATCGCGGTACAAACCGTAGCAATTTTTCCCCGTGCCGTCGCCGGACATGTCCGCCGCCCCCGGACAGATCGCGCCGCCGCCCCAGCCAACCCGCGCGCGCCACGTCAGCGCCGCGCCCCGCCTCTCTCCCTCCTCCCCGCCGCCGCGGCCCGCCGGGCCCAGGCGCGGCCCGCCCAGGGCCGCGCGGCGGCCCGCTCGCCCGCTCGCCGCCCGCGGCGCCCGCCTCCTCTCCGCCGCCCGCTGCTCCGCCGCACTTCGCCGGAGTCGCCGCCTCCCCGCACCGGCGACCTCGCGTCCGCGCCGCCCGCTCCGCCCCGCGTCCCGCCGCTTTCGCGCGCCGCCCCGCTCCCTCGCCGCCCCGCCTCCGGCTTCTCTCGCCGCCACCGCACCCGCAGCGCCCCTGGACCCGCCGCCCGCGCCGGTCTGGGCCGCGGCCGCCGCCGGAAGCCGTCGGCGCCGCCCGTCCTCGCGTCCCCGCGCCTCCACTCCGTCGCCTCGGCCAGATCCGGCCACGGGAGGGCCGGATCCAGCTTCACCGCGCCTCCCCGAGCCTCCCCGACATCTCCCTCCTCATCTCCGGCGACGAGCTCCGGCGAGCCTTGGAATCCACGCAGCCCGAGGTTGTCCCCGATTTTGCCTAAGTCCCGATATTTTTGCATCACCGTCACATGTTCATTGTCATAACTCTCTGCATGTAGCTCCGTTTTGGGCGTATAATATGTCAAATTGTTCGCCTCGAGGAGTACATCATTTCATTTCATTGCATCACTTTTATTTGAGCTCATATTGATGCCCGAAATGTTGTTAGAATAGGGCTATGTGATGTTAGTTTCTGATTCTTATCAGAACTTGCACTTTTGTCATTTTTGCCATGATTGATGTGTGCACCCTAGGAAGTTGAGTACTACATGAGTTTTGTAATATGCCATGTTACCTTTCCAGAGAATTATGCCATGTATTTTTGTGATCTTTGTGGTGACTAGCACAAGCATGCAAACTAGGTTACTTAATGTTGCTGATTCCAGAGACTTAGTAATTTCACCAAGTCCCTGCCTGCTGTTATTTTTATGCCATGTGTTCATGTTGTTTCAGAGAGATCTATGCCTCTTTTGAGCATGATCAGTAAGAGTGTTCTGAGCATATGGATTTTATCTATCCATCCATGCCTTTGTTTGTAATTATGAAGTACCATAGCTTGAGTCAATCGAGCTCTACTTTTGCTATAAAATGTTATTGGCAGATTGTTTACATGTTATTCGATTTTGCCAAGCTTTTTGTAGTTGATCCTTGCATTCTATGATGTTGTTCTTGCCATGTTTAGCTTCTATGCCATGTCTTCTGGATGTATGTATGCTTATATTATCATGCAATGCTCTGTAGTGAGTGCATCAAGCTCGTAAACATGCCTACTTGTTATCTGTTTTTGACATGTCCAGTTTTCTGCCAAGTCTGAAACCTGTAACGAAACTTGCTTATTTGACATGGGTGTTATTATATTTTTCTGATACTTTTGGCTTATGGTCAGTAAGGAACTTTTGTTAAGTGCTTTGAGGAGATTCATGCCATGCCTTACTTTGCTATGTCCTGATCCTATAGCATGTTGTTTCATTGCTCTAAACGTGTCATCCTGATGTTAATTTCTGGCATGATAGTATTTTCACCAAGTTTGAGAACCTGTTATCTTTTGCACTTTTGCCATGCTTGTTTGAACCTGTTGTGGTGTGATTTAGCTGTAGATTAGTGTTCATCTTTTGTCAAGCATCTTGAGTAGATTACTGTCATATGCTTTCTTGATATGTTTGGGTGAAGTAGCTTAGTTTCTTGTTGCTTGCTATGTAGCATCATGCTGTTAATGGCAGATTATTGTCTTTCTTGTTCTGCTTGCCATTTGCAAACCGTGCATCCGATTCCGGTGATCTTTATATCGATTTCAACCGAAATCACCTCACCTTTACAGTGGCATACTTGGTTTGCCAAGATTATGCCTGGTTCATCCTTTTCCATCCCGAGCATGCATATGCATTGCATACCACATCTCGCATATCATGCCATGTTTATGTGGAGGTTGTTTACTTTGTTGTTTGCTTCTTTCCGGTGTTGCTTCTTCGGGTTAGATCCGATAACATTGCGATTGTGAGGATCCGTTTGTCTACGTCCGTTTGTCTTCTTCTTGGACTCGTTTTTCTTCCTTGCGGGATTTCAGGCAAGATGACCATACCCTCGAAATCACTTCTATCTTTGCTTGCTAGTTGCTCGCTCTTTTGCTATGCCTATGCTGCGATACCTACCACTTGCTTATCATGCCTCCCATATTGTTAAACCAAGCCTCTAACCCACCTTGTCCTAGCAAACCGTTGTTTGGCTATGTTACCGCTTTGCTCAGCCCCTCTTATAGCGTTGCTAGTTGCAGGTGAAGATGAAGTTTGATCCTTGTTGGAACATGGAGATGTTGTTCCTTGTTTGGAACATGTTTACTTGTTGGGATATCACAATATATCTTATTTAATTAATGCATCTATATACTTGGTAAAGGGTGGAAGGCTCGGCCTTATGCCTGGTGTTTTGTTCCACTCTTGCCGCCCTAGTTTCCGTCATATCGGTGTTATGTTCCCGGATTTTGCGTCCCTAACGCGGTCGGGTGATTTATGGGACCCCCTTGTCAGTTCGCTTTGAATAAGACTCTTCCAGCAAGGCCCAACCTTGGTTTTACCATTTTCCTACCACCTACCCTTTTTCTCTTGGGTCTGATCAACCTGAGGGTCATCTTTATTTAGCCCCCCCGGGCCAATGCTTGTCTAAGTGTTGGTCCGAAACGAGCAGACTGCGGGGCCCCCTCGGAGAAACTCGAGGCTTGGTTTTACTCGTAGGATGTCTCATCCGGTGTTACCCTGAGACCGAGATATGTGCAGCTCCTATCAGGATGTCGGCGCATCGGGCGGCTTTGCTGGACTTGTTTTATTGCTGTCGAAATGTCTTGTAGCCGGGATTCCGAGACTGATCGGGTCTTCCCGGGGAGAAGGAATATCCTTCGTTGATCGCGAGAGCTTATCATGGGCTAAGTTGGGACACCTCTGCAGGGTATTATCTTTCGAAAGCCGTGCCCGCGGTTATGTGGCAGATGGGAATTTTTTAATGTCCGGTTGTAGAAAACCCGAAGTTGATCTTAACTAAAATACACCAACCGCGTGTGTAACCGTGATGGTCTCTTCTCGGCGGGGTCCGGGAAGTGAACACGGTTGTTGGAGTTATGTTTGACGTAAGTAGTTCAGGATCACTTATTGATCATAGTTGTTCGACCGTGCTTTGCCTTCTCTTCTCGCTCTCTTTTGCGTATGTTAGCCACCATATATGCTAGCCGCTGCTGCAGCTCCACCTCATACCTTTTACCCCTACCTATAAGCTTAAATAGTCTTGATCTTGCGGGTGTGAGATTGCTGAGTCCCCGTGACTCACCAGATACTTCCAAACCAGTTTGCAGGTGCCGATGAGACCGTGCAGGTGACGCACCCGAGCTCAAGGAGGAGTTTGATGGAGATCTTGCCCTTTATGTTGTTTCGTTCTAGTCGATCAGTAGTGGAGCCCAGTTGGGGTCGATCGTGGACCTTTGTCGCTTTTGGGGTTTTCTTCTTTTATTTTGGCTCCGTAGTCGGGCCCTGATTGTAACTGTATGATGTAATGTTTTATTCATGTATTTGTGTGAAGTGGCGATTGTAAGCCAACTATGGATCTCTTTCCCTTATGTATTACATGGGTTGTGTGAAGATTACCTCACTTGCGACATTGCTTTCAATACGGTTATGCCTCTAAGTCGTTCTTCGACACGTGGGAGATATAGCCGCATCGAGGGCGTTACAAGTTGGTATCAAAGCCTTCCCCGACCTTAGGAGCCCCCACTGATTGATCGTTTTTAGCGGCCGAGTTGTGTCTAGAAAAATGTTTTGAGTCATTTAGGAATTATGTATCGGAGAGTTTAGGAATTCTTTTTACTTCCCAGTCTCCTCATCGCTCTGGTAAGGCATCCTGACGTAGAGTTTTGACTCTTCTCTTCTCAAATTTCATTAAAAAAAATTAGGATCACGCGGGTATCTTAGAATCGTTCCGATGGTTTTATGATGACAACATTGTCTTGGTTGCCTCCCGTCAGCAGGGGTTTTAGTGGAGGTGTCCCGGGGAGTTGATCTCCGAGGTGTTGTCGTCATAATTTTATCGTTGCAGTTCTGGAATACCTGAGTTTAGTACGCCGACATCGAAAAACTCTTTTGTATAGTTGTTGGTGAGATAACCCTGATAGCCCAGTACTGAGGCGAGTGCGGGAGTATTGCCATGACTCGTATAACGGATGCTTTTCGAAGGTTGAGGTAGATGATTTCTGAAGTTTTCTTGGTTATGTGTTGAAGGATGGATACAGCTGGATCTAGGTATTGTTAGTTTGGGTGATATATTTTTGTGTCCCCTGTATCCCCAACACCTGATTGCATAATCAGAAAGTTTCGGGAGTTTATAAGTGGGAATTCAAGTATCTCGTAGGATATCTTTCCAACAGACACATGATACGATATGGGATCTATCATATGTTTATTTCCGGCTTATTTCCTGAGCCAATTCTTTGTTTTTGTTTTGTTTTGTGGTATTCGAGTTGCTTCGATGTCAAGTGTTGATCCATACCTTCCCTAAACGATGTTCTCATATTGCTATGTGAATACTAATCCTCTTGATCACCGAGGTTGTCATGCCAATTCTTTTTCAACCGGTGTGTCTCTCTTCAAGTGGATCCGATCACTTCAACATTCGCAAGATCAATTATCAGTTCTTCTCAACGGTGTTTGCTTCATCCGTTCCAAGTTGTCTTTGTTTTTCCCGCCCTCCCACCCTTATTTCTTCAAGGACGCAGATTTCTTGATCAAGTATCCATCTTATTGATGTGAAGCCTCTCCATTCTTCTCCTTCAATGTTCTTATCCGGTGATTTCCATGAAGATACTAACGGAGCTTCAAGTTCATCATTCGTCATTCTTTTCTTCTCGGGTGGATTCAATTCAAGCTTTCAGTGTTGATCATATTCTTTTTCTTATTTCAAGTGCTTTCTTATGCCGGTGTATCTCTTAATCATTCACTTCTCGCTATTCAATTGTTCCGGAGTGATGAAGATATCTCAGAAGATTCAAGCTTCCATTCTCAATTCACTCAAGTTCTTTTGAGGATGCTATCTCATTCAAGCCATTTAATCCAACCGGTGCAATCTCTCTTTTCAAGCAATCGTTCAACCATTCTTTTGAGTGGGCCCTAACCCACAGGTCTTTTCCCAGGATCTTACCTGGCTCTTCTAATCCTTTTCGAAGTTATTCCCAAATTCGTTTCAAAGTTTGACGTAAGAATGAATTTTTTTCATCAGTCATGTGCCTTCTCCAAGATCGCATTCAAATTCTTTTCATCGTTGGTTCAACCTTTCAAATGTTCATTCCGGAGTGCCTCAACAATTCATGGTTGTGTTTCTCATCGTCTTTCTCAACATTTGAAGACCGAAGAAGAGTTTCTTCTAAATCTTGCCTCATTCTCTTCAAGACTCATTGTTCTAGCTTGATGCCATCCTCTCATAATTGTTTCGATTGTGAGAATTATTTTCATACCCATCCGGAGCATTTCATGAGTTGTTTCCATTTCTTTTCCCCGAAGGCCATCATTTCATAATTTCTCATTCTCAGCTTTCAGCTCTCGTTCTCCAAATCATACCGGTGCATCTTTCAATATTCTCTAATCAGTTCACGATCTCTTCGATCTCATGTATCTAAATCCTAGCAAGCATCTTCATTCATTTGCTAATTCTTCCCAGTGTTCCCTTATCGTTTCTTCGTTCATTTTCAATTCTTATGGTGGTTCGTTCAAGATCCTTCTTCCTTTGTTGTCATATAGATTCATTCGTTCTTTCCAACCCTGCCGGTGGTTCATTGAAGACCTTCTCAAGTTTGTGCCATATCTCTCTTAATCTTTTCTACGAGAGTAAGTAGTATGCCAAATCCGTTGCTTGTCATCAATTTAAATTGGTGAAGGATACGCATAACATAATTCTTGTTCTTGTTTCATCCAAGTGATCTAGTTTCTTCTTTCCAGAGTTGTTCATCATGTCACATTTCTCAGTTCGAGATGCTTCATCTTTTTCATTTCCGGAATTCCAAGTTTTCCGCTTTACCTCGTCGCGAAGATCCATCTAAATCATTGCAAGGCTTCAATCTTATTCTTTTCATCCTACATTTCTTTGTGATCATTCTTTTATTACCGGAGTTCTTCATGGAGGCTCTACATGATGGTTCACCAAGGATTTAATTCCTTCTCGAAGTGTTCATCGAGATTCTTTTCAGAGGAGCTCGAGTATTCTTTATCTTGCATTTTAAAGTGCAATTCTTTCAACCGTATCATTTGAGGTGGTATTATGTCATTCTTGATAATTTGAGTTCATGTCTCATGTTGTTAAGAATGAGGTATTTTAAATCCATCAATCTCTTCTTTGGAGTCATCTTGGGTTTATACTTCACCTAAAGCCTTCTCTAAGGTTTGTTGATATTTAGGGTGCTTATAAATGACCCAAGTTCTTCTCTTATCCTCCCGGTAATATAGCTTTCTCGTCTCCTTGTTGATATCAATCCAATCATTTGTTTCCGTCGGTGGCAGAAGTTCACCTCATAATGTTGAGATGTTTCCATAAGTCCACTACAAGCTTATTCTTTTCGTTGTTGATTTTCCAACAACTCCGTTCAATCCTTTTTTTAAGGAGACTCTTTCAAATTCAATTGTGATAGAAGTTGTTGTTCTCTTCTCTGTTCTCTTGATTCCACTCTTTCATTTGTTCCGGAGTCAGTGTGTTGTTGTTTTCGTCAAGTATCCCCTCATCTTGTCAAGTTCATGTTAATTCCTTCCATTTACAGTCGGAGTGCTGCCCAAATTATGTCATTCTTATTCTTTCTCTACCTTATTTTAACCGGAGCGTTTTCAATATCTATCTTATCACTTAACCTCTGGGCTCTCATTGTATTCTGTGTTCCTCTTATCTAACGGAGTGTTTTCAAATTCGTTCAACTTCGTTGTGTTCGTTCTTTCAACTTTTCAACCTCTCAAGGTTCTTTGGTTTCACTCGTTTGTCAAAGAAGAAACTTAGCGTTACCTCTTCTCTTTCTCTTCCGTTTTCCCCTCCGGTGCCATTCTAGATCTCGGGACGAGATTCTCTCGTAGTGGTGGAGTGTTTCAACGCCCTGGATCTGATGCGCCAGGTGTCCGTCAGTTATTCGCCATCCTTGCCATGTCATGTGCTTGCGTGTTGCACTTTGCCATGTCATCATCTGCATTTCATATCATGTCATCATGTGCATCGCATTCGCATACGTGTTCGTTTCATGAATCCGAGCATTTTCCCCGTTGTCCGTTTTGCAATCTGGCGCTCCCACGTCCTTCGGCGTCCCCTTTTGCCTTTCTCCGTGAGCGGGTATTAAACTTTCTCGGAATGGACCGAGGTTTGCCAATCGGCCTTGGTATAGCACCGGTAGACCGCCTGTCAAGTTTCGGGTCATTCGGAGTCTGTTTGATACTCCAACGGTTAACCGGGTAACCGCAAAAGCCTCTATTGGTGCAGCCCAACACCCCTTTCAAAGTGGCCCAAAACCCACCTAAGTCCCCTCCATCCTCTCGGCCGTTCGATCACGATCGCGTGGCCGAAAACCGCACTCCATTTGGAGTCTCCTACCTCCTACTACCTATAAATATGTGCCTTTCCCCGTCCAAATCGCGGTACAAACCCTAGCAATTTTTCCCCGTGCCATCGCCGGACATGTCCGCCGCCCCCGGACAGATCGCGCCGCCGCCCCAGCCAACCCGCGCGCGCCACGACAGCGCCGCGCCCCGCCTTTCTCCCTCCTCCCCGCCGCCGCGGCCCGCCGGGCCCAGGCGCGGCCCGCCCAGGCCCGCGCGGCGGCCCGCTCGCCCGCTCGCCGCCCGCGGCGCCCGCCTCCTCTCCGCCGCCCGCTGCTCCGCCGCACTTCGCCGGAGCCGCCGCCTCCCCGCACTGGCGACCTTGCGCCCGTGCCGCCCGCTCCGCCCCGCGTCCCGCCGCTTCCGCGCGCCGCCCCGCTCCCTCGCCGCCCTGCCTCCGGCTTCTCTCGCCGCCACCGCGCCCGCAGCGCCTCTGGACCCGCCGCCCGTGCCGGTCTGGGCCGCGGCCGCCGCCGGAAGCCGTCGGCGCCGCCCGTCCTCGCGTCCCCGCGCCTCCACTCCGTCGCCTCGGCCAGATCCGGCCACGGGAGGGCCGGATCCAGCTTCACCGCGCCTCCCCGAGCCTCCCCGACATCTCCCTCCTCGTCTCCGGCGACGAGCTCCGGCGAGCCTTGGAATCCACGCAGCCCGAGGTTGTCCCCGATTTTGCCTAAGTCCCGATATTTTTGCATCACCGTCACATGTTCATCATGCCATAACTCTCTGCATGTAGCTCCGTTTTGGGCGTATAATATGTCAAATTGTTCGCCTCGAGGAGTACATCATTCATTTCATTGCATCATTTTCATTTGAGCTCATCTTGATGCCCGAAATGCTGTTAGAAGAGGGCTATGTGATGTTAGTTTCTGATTCTTATCAGAACTTGCACTTTTGTCATTTTTGCCATGATTGATGTGTGCACCCTAGGAAGTTGAGTACTACATAAGTTTTGTAATATGCCATGTTACCTTTCTAGAGAATTATGCCATGTATTTTTGTGATCTTTGTGGTGACTAGCACAAGCATGCAAACTAGGTTACTTAATGTTGCTGATTCCAGAGACTTAGTAATTTCACCAAGTCCCTGCCTGCTGTTATTTTTATGCCATGTGTTCATGTTGTTTCAGAGAGATCTATGCCTCTTTTGAGCATGATCAGTAAGAGTGTTCTGAGCATATGGATTTTATCTATCCATCCATGCCTTTGTTTGTAATTATGAAGTACCATAGCTTGAGTCAATCGAGCTCTACTTTTGCTATAAAATGTTATTGGCAGATTGTTTACATGTTATTCGATTTTGCCAAGCTTTTTGTAGTTGATCCTTGCATGCTATGATGTTGTTCTTGCCATGTTTAGCTTCTATGCCATGTCTTCTTGATGTATGTATGCTTATATTATCATGCAATGCTCTGTAGTGAGTGCATCAAGCTCGTAAACATGCCTACTTGTTATCTGTTTTTGACATGTCCAGTTTTCTGCCAAGTCTGAAACCTGTAACGAAACTTGCTTATTTGACATTTGTGTTATTATATTTTTCTGATACTTTTGGCTTATGGTCAGTACGGGACTTTTGTTAAGTGCTTTGAGTAGATTCATGCCATGCCTTACTTTTCTATGTCCTGATCCTATAGCATGTTGTTTCATTGCTCTAAACATGTCATCCTGATGTTAATTTCTGGCATGATAGTATTTTCACCAAGTTTGAGAACCTGTTATCTTTTGCACTTTTGCCATGCTTGTTTGAACCTGTTGTTGTGTGATTTAGCCGTAGCTCAGTGTTCATCTTTTGTCAAGCATCTTTAGTAGATTACTGTCATATGCTTTCTTGATATGTTTGGGTGAAGTAGCTTAGTTTCTTGTTGCTTGCTAAGTAGCATCATGCTGTTAATGGCAGATTATTGTCTTTCTTGTTTTGCTTGCCATTTGCAAACCATGCATCCGATTCCGGTGACCTTTATATCGATTTCAACCGAAATCACCTCGCCTTTCCAGTCGCATACTTGGTTTGCCAAGATTATGCCTCGTTCATCCTTTTCCTTCCCGAGCATGCATATGCATTGCATACCACATCTCGCATATCATGCCATGTTTATGTGGAGGTTGTTTACTTTGTTGTTTGCTTCTTTCTGGTGTTGCTTCTTCGGGTTAGATCTGATAACGTTGCGATTGTGAGGATCCGTTCGTCTACGTCCGTTTGTCTTCTTCTTGGACTCGTTCTTCTTCCTTGCGGGATTTCAGGCAAGATGACCATACCCTCGAACTCACTTCTATCTTTGCTTGCTAGTTGCTCGCTCTTTTGCTATGCCTATGTTGTGATACCTACCACTTGCTTCATGCCTCCCATATTGTTAAATCAAGACTCTAACCCACCTTGTCCTAGCAAACCGTTGTTTGGCTATGTTACCGCTTTGCTCAGCCCCTCTTATAGCGTTGCTAGTTGCAGGTGAAGATGAAGTTTGATCCTTGTTGGAACATGGAGATGTTGTTCCTTGTTTGGAACATGTTTACTTGTTGGGATATCACAATATATCTTATTTAATTAATGCATCTATATTCTTGGTAAAGGGTGGAAGGCTCGGCCTTATGCCTGGTGTTTTGTTCCACTCTTGCCGCCCTAGTTTCCGTCATATCGGTGTTATGTTCCCGGATTTTGCGTCCCTAACGCGGTCGGGTGATTTATGGGACCCCCTTGACAGTTCGCTTTGAATAAGACTCTTCCAGCAAGGCCCAACCTTGGTTTTACCATTTGCCTACCACCTACCCTTTTTCTCTTGGGTCTGATCAACCTGAGGGTCATCTTTATTTAGCCCCCCCGGGCCAATGCTTGTCTAAGTGTTGGTCCGAAACGAGCAGACTACGGGGCCCCTCGGAGAAACTCGAGGCTTGGTTTTACTCGTAGGATGTCTCGTCCGGTGTTGCCCTGAGACCGAGATATGTGCAGCTCCTATCAGGATGTCGGCGCATCGGGCGGCTTTGCTGGACTTGTTTTATTGCTGTCGAAATGTCTTGTAACCGGGATTCCGAGACTGATCGGGTCTTCCCGGGGAGAAGGAATATCCTTCGTTGATCGCGAGAGCTTATCATGGGCTAAGTTGGGACACCTCTGCAGGGTATTATCTTTCGAAAGCCGTGCCCGCGGTTATGTGGCAGATGGGAATTTGTTAATGTCCGGTTGTAGAAAACCCGAAGTTGATCTTAACTAAAATACACCAACCGCGTGTGTAACCGTGATGGTCTCTTCTCGGCGGGGTCCGGGAAGTGAACACGGTTGTTGGAGTTATGCTTGACGTAAGTAGTTCAGGATCACTTATTGATCATAGTTGTTCGACCGTGCTTTGCCTTCTCTTCTCGCTCTCTTTTGCGTATGTTAGCCACCATATATGCTAGCCGCTGCTGCAGCTCCACCTCATACCTTTTACCCCTACCTATAAGCTTAAATAGTCTTGATCTTGCGGGTGTGAGATTGCTGAGTCCCCGTGACTCACCAGATACTTCCAAACCAGTTTGCAGGTGCCGATGAGACCGTGCAGGTGACGCACCCGAGCTCAAGGAGGAGTTCGATGGAGATCTTGCCCTTTATGTTGTTTCGTTCTAGTCGATCAGTAGTGGAGCCCAGTTGGGGTCGATCGTGGACCTTTGTCGCTTTTGGGGTTTTCTTCTTTTATTTTGGCTCCGTAGTCGGGCCCTGATTGTAACTGTATGATGTAATGTTTTATTCATGTATTTGTGTGAAGTGGCGATTGTAAGCCAACTATGGATCTCTTTCCCTTATGTATTACATGGGTTGTGTGAAGATTACCTCACTTGCGACATTGCTTTCAATACGGTTATGCCTCTAAGTCGTTCTTCGACACGTGGGAGACATAGCCGCATCGAGGGCGTTACATGCACGCCGGAGAATCTTACCCAGCTTCAGGGCTCTCCGGGGAGATAACACCCCTACTGCTGCTCTAAGGGGTCTCCGCATGATCACTATGGCAAAGTGTGTACACGGTTGCTCCTTCAGCTGTTTCCTGGAGGTAGGAGAAGGCAAGGCTAGCTCTCCCCTTCCTATATGATCTGGTCTAGTGCTAATGGATTCCAACCCTTTGCATGGGTGCCCTGGGGGGTTTATATAGGCCTACCCCCTAGGGGTACAATGGTAATCCGGCTGGGCGCGGGTCCCAGCCGTCTGTCTCTCAGGCCGTCGTCTTCTCCGCGGACTGCCGGGGCCCGCCTTCTGGTGGGCCCCGCCGACTGGTCCGGTACGGAGCCGATAGGCCATGTCCATCGCGGGCGGGTCTGGCCGGCTGCGGATTACTATAGCCGTGCTTCTAATGACGCTGGCTTGGTCGTGGAGTCATGGCAACAGTGTCGCCGCCTGACGGGCGATCACTGTTGCCATTCCCCGTCTTGTCTGGTTAATGGCGCGCGGGGCCCATGGGAGGGGCTAGCTGACTCCTGGAGGCCGACTCCCACCGGGTCCGACTGGTGGCACTCTTGCCGTCTTCTGGACCCCCACTGACTAGTGGGACCTGCCGTCTTTGGGACGTACAGACAGGCCATCGTGGGCACAGGGTTCCGCCCGCTGGGGCTGATGTCAAGGCTGGCATGGCAATAGTGCCGCGCCGGACGGAGATCTCGGATGGTATGGCGTACTGTGGCCATGCCTGCCCTTGGTAAGGGGCGGGTGTGGACCTTACTGAGGCCACACCCCGTCCCGTCCCTCCTTACGAGAGCATGAGGTGGTTGTAGTCGCGGGCCGACTCCCCATAGCCGGCTTCTCTGGAAGCCGCTAGCTAGGAGTCGGCTCGTCTCAAAGTCGCCCCTGGGACTCGGCCGTGAGTGGGTAGTCGGCTGCGCTACGGCCGACTCCCAGAGGCGGCTCTCCGTCCTGGGGTCTTTAGGGGCGCAGCCTGCCCCGATGTATTGAAAGGTTCTGGGCTTTGGGTTAGCCTACTCGTGGCCCATTACTCCGACACCAGCACTCGTGGCATGGGGGCAGAAGCCGACGACTCACCATCTCTCAAATTTAATAAACGGCCGCATATAAGGTAATATTTTAAATTAAACAAGCGTTGCATAGCGCATATGAACAAGTTTTCAGCACACAAGATAAAACGAGCAAGTTTCACTAAAAAATTACATCTTTTGAACATTCGTCCGCCATAAGGCGGGGGCCCTTCAAGACGCCCTCATAGTACATCTCGGGGTGGCGATGCTCCTTGCCCGGCGGCGGCCCGTCCTTCACAAGCTTCTCCGCATCCAGCTTGCCCCAGTGCACCTTAGCGCGGGCAAGCGCCCTACGGGCACCTTCGATGCAGACGGAGCGCTTGATGACTTCGAGCCTTGGACAGGTCTCCACCAGCCGCCTCACCAGCCCGAAGTAGCTCCCAGGTAGAGCCTCTCCAGGCCACAGGCGAACTATGAGGCCCTTCATGGCCTGTTCGGCCACCTTGTGGAGCTCGACCAGTTGCTTCAGCTGGTCGCTCAAGGGCACAGGGTGTCCGGCCTCAGCATGCTGAGACCAGAACACCTTCTCTGTCGAGCTTCCCTCCTCGGCTCGGTAGAAGGCGGCGGCATCTGACACGCTGCAGGGCAAATCTGCGAATGCTCTTGGAGAGCTCCGGATTCGGGTAAGTAACAAGTAACTCACTTTCACGTGCTTTCTTTGCATAAAGAATGCCTTACCCGCCGATATCTTCTTCATCACCTCCACCTCCTGGAGGGCCTTCTGGGCTTCGGCCTTTGCAGACTTGGCATTTTCAATGGCCGCCGCGAGCTCGGACTCTCGCGTCTTCGAGTCAAGCTCCAAACTCTCATGTTTTTTCATGAGAGCCTGGAGCTCTTGCCGCACCTCGCCAACCTGCGCCTCATGCATCTCACGCTCGGCGCGCTCCGCGGACGCCCTCTTTTCGGCCTTGGACAACGCTTGCTTATGGGTCGCCACCTCCGTTGTGGCCCCTACAATAGCCACGTTGATCCTGTAAATTTTTGCAATTGAACCTTTTTATATATTTAAATAAGGTATATCTTACCTTCTTTGTCCTCGAGCTACTTCTTGGCAAGTCCGAGCTCTTGCTCGGACAGCTCGAGGTTTTACTTCAGTGTGTCCACCACTGCAGTCAGTGCGGCGGACGCCAGCAGCGAAGCCTGCATATGCATATTTGACTCACTTTTGTTAGACTCCTCCGAATGTTATTAGATCCTCTATTCAGCTTTTCTTTCCGAATGCCAAACAGAGCATCAGGGGCTACTGTCTATGCGGTAATATTTTTACATACTTCTTACATACCTCCAAGCCTATCAGCAGGCTGGCACAGGCTTCGGTCAGCCCGCTCTTGGCGAACTGAACCTTCTGAATCACCGCACTCATAATACTGTGGTGCTCCTCATCGATGGAGGCGCAGTTAAGCACCTCCAGCAAGTTATCCGGTGCCTCCGGTTGGGCGGAGGTCACCGGCGTCGTAGGCTTGCCCTTCTTCTTAGGGGGCCGCCTGCCAGTCTCCGGAACCTTTGAAGGTTCTGGTGCGGTGTCCGGCCTGGGGCCGGACATAGAACCCTCGGGGGTTCTGTCCCCTTGGCGCCTGGAGTCCGGGAGGTCACCTTGCGGCGCCTCCAAGACCACCTCCTCCTGGCCTGGAGCCTCCTGTGACAACACCTCGGCGTTATCCGTAGGGTGAGGGGAGGAGGCGGCCGGAAGTGAAGTACGGTTCACATCCGACGAATCTAGGGAGCCGCTCGTCAACACGTCGAGCCGGTCTTTGGGCGGACTGCACAATTATATGCGGGGTCAGGAAAAGCTACGCAATGAAGGAACACTATGAATCACTCTGGTGTCCGGATACTTACGATTTCGCCAGGGGCTTGGCCCTGAGCGGCCACTTCTCTTCGCCGTCGTCATTGTTGGTGGAGTAGTCCGGAGGAAGGGTCTTCCCCTTCTTGGACCCTCCGGCCTCCCCAGTTGGGGCGGCCTTCCTTTTCTTTCCTCCCCCCGCTGGAGGGGGAGAGGCCTCCTCTTCCTCCTCCTCGTCTTCACGGGAGGAGTGCGTCTTGGAGTCATCGGACGATGAATCCGGCACCACCAAGCGTCGGGCACTCTTTCGAGTCCCTGTGGCCTTCTTCTTGGCCTTCTTCTCCGGCACCACATAGGGTGCCGGAACCAGCAGCCCCGTCAAGCGGGCGTCCGCTGGGTCTTCGGGCAAAGGAGCCGGACAGCTGATCTATCCGGATGTCTCCTGCCAATCCTGTCAGAGGTAAGGGAGTTTAGATCCCGCATAAAGTCAAACTATGAAAGACAAATAACTTGTAAGAGGTAAAAACAGCTTACCGCGCCGGCTTGACGCTGCGCGCTGAATTCGTGATCCTCGGTAGCGGATGCGGGAGCCTCGGCGCCCTTGAACAGCACCTTCCAGACATCTTCGTACATAGTGTCGAAGAGCCTGCTCAGGGTTCGGTGCTATGCCGGATTGAACTCCCACAAGCTGAAAGCCCGTCGTTGGCACGGGAGGATCCGGCAGATGAGCATGACCTGGACTACCTTGACGAGTTTGAGCTTCTTGCTCACCAGGTTTTGGATGCATGTCTGGAGTCTGGTCAGCTCTCCTTTCTCGCCCCACGACAGGCCCGTCTCCTTCCAGGAGGTGAGCCGCGTAGGGGCTCCGGATCGGAACTCGGGGGTTGCGACCCATTCAGGGTCACGCGGCTCGGTGATGTAGAACCACCCCGATTGCCACCCCTTTAGGGTCTCCACGAAAGAGCCCTCGAGCCATAGGACGTTGGGCATCTTGCCCACCATGGCCCCTCTGCACTCCGCCTGGCAGCCACGCACTGCCTTCGGCTTGACGTTAAAGGTCTTCAGCCATAAACCAAAGTGGGGCGGGATGCAGAGGAAGGCCTCGCACACGACGATTAATGTCGAGATGTTGAGGATGAAGTTCGGGGCCAGATTGTGGAAATCTAGGCCGTAGTAGAACATGAGCCCCCGGACAAATGGGTGGAGAGGAAAACCTAGTCTGCGGAGGAAGTGGGTGAGGAACACCACCCTCTCATGGGGCCTTGGGGTGGGGATGAGCTGCCCCTCTTCTGGAAGCCGGTGCGCGATGTCGTTAGACAAGTATCCGGCCTTCCTCAGCTTTTTGATGTGTCCCTCCATGACGGAGGAGACCATCCACTTGCCTCCCGCTCCGGACATGGCTGGAGAAGGTTGAGCTGAGGTGTGCGGACTTGGGCGCTGGAGCTCGAGTGTGCGGAAATGGATAGGCAAAGGAGGAAGAAGGCGTAGGTAAAAAGGAGGATCCTTATCCCCTTTTATGGGCGGACGCAAACTGTGCATCCCCACCCGCCTAGTAAAACTCTCTTATCTCCCAAGTGCCGTAATCAATGGCACAGTTGGGTTACCCACGCCCGTATTGATGAGAATCCCGGAATAAGGGAACATGATCTCTGCTTCGACAAGACGTGCCAAGGAAACCGCCTCGCTAAACGCGCTGAGGTGGGATAGTAAAACGATTCGAATAAAGGTTTGGCCGTGGTGTGATGTCATGCTACGGGATACGTCAGCAGATTAGATTTGTACAAATATTATGCTCTCTACGGTGGTATGTGGAATTTATTTTGCAGAGCCAGACACTATCCTTGTGTTCAAAATCTTCTATGAAGTATTCGGAGGAGGAACCCGCCTTGCAATGCCGCAGACAATTTGTGCGCCGGACTCGTCATCATTGAAGCCTGGTTCAGGGGCTACTGAGGGAGTCCTGGATCAGGGGGTGTCCGGATGGCCGGACTATAACCTTTGGCCGGACTCCTGGACTATGAAGATACAAGATTGAAGACTTCGTCCCATGTCCGGATGGGACTTTCCTTGGCGTGGAAGGCAAGCTTGGTGGTACGGATATGATCTCCTCCCCATTGTAACCGACTGTATGTAACCCTAGCCCCCTCCGGTGTCTATATAGACCGGAGGGTTTTAGTCCATAGGACGAACAATCATACCATAGGCTAGCTTCTAGGGTTTAGCCTCTCTGATCTCGTGGTAGATCTACTCTTGTACTACCCATATCATCAATATTAATCAAGCAGGAGTATGGTTTTACCTCCATCGAGAGGGCCCGAACCTGGGTAAAAACATCGTGTCCCTTGTCTCCTGTTACCATCCCCCTAGACGCATAGTTCGGGACCCCCTACCCGAGATCCGCCGGTTTTGACACCGACACTCCTTCATCAACTTGATATTCTTCAGGGGCGTTAGTCCTCAGTTTCGATCCTTTTGGTCATTCGATGACAAAGGGGGAGAAATTTGAGTTAGTCTTCAAGCGGGTCTATTATATGGGTGTTTTTTGCTAAGTTACAACTCTCGTTCTTCTGAAACTTTATTGGATCGACTTGTAAACTTAAAACCCGATGGTGCTCTGATACTTTTGACGTGTTATTCTGCATGCTTATTCCTCGTTAATATTATTGCACGCATGCTAAATTTCATCAATCACCATATTTCATCATGCATTTCAAATTCTTCATATTATATGTCAAATGCGTGTATGAATTACAAGATATAGGGGGAGATCTCCATGATTTAACTCTTCAAGTGTGCATTGCTTCAAAAGCAAATTCCTCACTATTCACATCTTCAGGGGGAGTTCTTCTATAGCTTGCAATCAAATTCCTCAATATCGGTATTTACACTACATATGTTTATCCCCGTTGAAAACTTAACCTATATTGTCATCAATCACCAAAAGGGGGAGATTGTAAGTGCATCTAGTGCCCCTTAGTGATTTTGGTGTATTGATGACTTATAGGTTAAGGGAATTATGCGTTTGTGAGTGTACACAGGTCTATAAGTCTATGAGGAGTTTGATATTTACAGAGAAAGTCGACCCCTAAAAATGAAGTTCTTCGACTAAAGATTTTCGATTTCTAAAGACTTTCTGAAGAGTTTGAAAGTGAAGAAATTGGTGTGACCTTGAAGACTTGGTATTCATTTGAGGAACATGAAGCGTGAAGACTTTTGTTTTCGTAGTTTCATTTTCTCTTTCTTGAGTCATAGGAAACACCGTACTGTTAAAGGGGGTCGAGGAAATACTAAGGAAAAATTTCCAAGTGATGCTCAACTCAAAATCCTACACCTACTAATCCCTTCGAGTGAAGCCATTGGAAATCTGATACAGTTCCGTCCATTTCTTCAGTGACAGAGACGAAGTTCTTCTGGTCACTCAGGAATTTGTTCTGACTGAGGAGTTAGGAATTCGCCAGTGCGGATTGCCTACACAGTGAGGAACATGATAGCCCTGAGGATTTTGAACCTCTAGTTTCCGACCGTTGCTGTGCTACGCGCTAGCTGTCCCAAAATATCTTATCCACCTAACGGTCATATCATTGAAGGGCATTTATGTCTTATCATGTCGGGCTGCTCCCTAGGCTATAAATAGCCGCCCCCTACAACCACTAGCTGGTTGGCTGCTTTGAGAGAAACCGACACTTGTCATTTGAGAGCATCCCATCCTCCGAGGACTTTGAGAGAAAATCATCAAGTGAGGAAAACCCAAACCCAAACACCTACAAACCCAAAGTGATTGAGCATCACTGAAGAGATTGATCCTGAGTGGATCCGACACTTGTTACCTTTGAAGACTGTGCTTCTTCCAGATGGTTAGGCGTCATGGTCTAGAGCATCCAAGAGGAATTGTGGATCGCCGAGTGACCGAGTTTGTGAAGGTTCGGAAGTCACCTGAAGACTTACCACGAGTGATTGGGCGAGGTCTGTGTGACCTTAGCTCAAGGAGAATACGGTGAGGACTGTGTGTCCGGGACTGTGTGTCCTCAGGTTTAAATACCTAGCCGCTCCAACCAGATGTACAACTGAGACAGCAGTCGGAACTGGTCTACCAAATCATTGTCTTCACCAAGCCAACTGGTTATACTTACTCAACTCTTTCATTTCTCATAACTGTGTTGTGTGCTTGTCATATCTATGTTTGAAGACTTTGACTGAAGACTTTCTCAATTTCCTCAGTTCAATTTATTCAGTCTGTTTGTCTTCATCCTATGTTATCCCGTGATTACGCTTTCTGTACTCTATGCTTGTCTTCATTTCATCATGATGACTATGCTTGTATTCTGTTGTGTTTACTTTTGAGTACTTATTCCGCTGCAAGTAGTTCTTCGCTAAGGAATTTCCTCACCGGCAAATTCCTCAGTGAAGAATTCATAAAAATCGCCTATTCACCCCCTCTAGTTGATATAACGCACTTTCAATGCTCATATTGGATCCCACATATTCTACGAAGATCTTTATCGGTCAAACCGCATAACAGCATATGTTGTTCCCTTTGTCATCGGTATGTTACTTTCCCGAGATTCGATCGTCGGTATCTCAATACCTAGTTTAATCTCATTACTAGCAAGTCTCTTTACTCGTTTTGTAATACATCATCCCGCAACTAACTCATTAGTTACAATGCTTGCAAGGCTTATAGTGATGTGCATTACCGAGAGGGCCCAGAGATACCTCTCCGACAATCGGAGTGACAAATCCTAATCTCGAACTATGCCAACTCAACAAGTACCATTGGAGACACCTGTAGAGCATCTTTATAATCACCCAGTTATGTTGTGAAGTTTGATAGCACACAAGGTGTTCCTCCGGTATTCGGGGAGTTGCATAATCTCATAGTATGAGGAACATGTATAAGTCATGAAGAAACCAGTAGCAACAAACTATACGATCAAGTGCTAAGCTAACGGAATGGGTCAAGTAAATCACATCATTATCTAATGATGTGATCTCGTTAACTAAATGACAACTCATGTCAATGGCTAGGAAACTTAACCATCTTTGATCAACGAGCTAGTAAAGTAGAGGCATACTAGTGACACTCTGTTTGTCTATGTATTCACACATGTACTAGGTTTTCGGTTAATACAATTCTAGAATGAATAATAAACATTTATCATGGAATAAGGAAATAAATAATAACTTTATTATTGCCTCTAGGGCATATTTCTTTCAAATAGTACAATGAAAAAGTATGAGCACCGACAACTGGCATGAGTGTGTGAACATGAATGTAATGGCGGTGAGAGATACGTACTCCCCCAAGCTTAGGCTTTTGGCCTAAGTTGGTATATGCCCATGGATCAAAGTTGTAGTTGGGGCCGTACTGAGATGCTGCAGCTATTGCCTCATGAGCTGCAGCTTGGAGGCAAGCTGCCTCCATCCTCCTCTCATGCTCGTTCGCCTCCTCCCTGGTTATAATATATCTCCCTTTTGCCTGAAAGTCAAAGAAACTAGGAGCAGGGAGAGCAACATGGACAGTGCGACGTCTGTCAAAGATTAGTCGGTATTGGAGGAACTGTTCATTCCTCTCAACAAACTAATGATGAACCATGGCATTATAATCTAAATGAGCAGGAGGCAATTCCATATCATTTTCATGTATGGGTATCTCAAGATAATTAGCTAAACGGGTTGCGTAAATTCCACCGAACAAAATCTCCACTAATACTGTTATTATGCAACCTATGTGCAATAATGGCCCCCAAGTTATATTGTTTATCTCCTAACACAGCACTCTTGAGAACACTAAGATCAAGAACACACATGTGACATGCCTCGTCCTCGCGTTAATGCATCAACCTATAAAGAGAGCAAAATAATGTATAGCAGGAAAGTGAATGCTCCCTATGGTAGCTTGTGATATTTCTCTAGATTCCCCCACAGTGATACTAGCAAGAAAATCCTTAAACTCAGATTTACGAGGATCGCTAGCACTACCCCACTTCGGGAGTTTACAAGCAGCATCAAAATCTTCTAAGTCCATGGTACAAGATTTACCATAGAGATCAAATAGGGCAGTGTGAAAATTGCGTGAAGATGTAAATTTAAACCTTCTCACAAAGGAATCAGTTAGGTGGTAATATTGAGGGCACTTATCTAACATGAAGCCCTCGAGTTCAGCATTACGCACATATGCATCAAATTCCTCCTTAATTCCTGCTTGGACCATGAAATTTTCTGAAGGCCATTCACAAGGCCGCACTTGAGCTTCTCTTGGTAGTTCATGGTCCGGCTCATGTATTGCGGGCCTGGGTCCTTGCTTCCTTGAAGAACCACCTTGGTACATTCTCCTAAACATATCTCTTCCTCTGAAAAATTTCTGAAATTTTTAGTGACTCAAAATAAAAGTGAACCAAACTCAACAAAATTGATAGCAACTACTCCCACAAGTGCCTAGAGACTATATCATGCATTAGAACTACTTGGGGCCATATAAATTTGACATGCAAGCTCAAGAATAGGGTCACCTAAGCAACAAAAATTTGCAATGAATAAAGCACTAGAACAAAAACTAATTGGACCATTGGAGGAGTCACATACCAAAGAACAATCCCCAAAGCAGCTTTGTGAGTGGAGCTTTGAGCAAGGAGATCGAAAATGGCAGCAAGATGAGCTAGAACTCGTGCTTGAGCTGGTTGGTGATTTTTTCTGGAGGAAGACGAAGTGTGTGGGTGCTGGAATAAGTGGAGGGGGGCCACCTGGGGCCCATGAGGCAGGGGGCGCGCCCAGGGGGTGGGCGCGCCCTGGACCCTCATGGCCAGGTGATGGCTCCCCCTAATGTCTTCTCAGTGCTAGATATTCTTAAATATTCTAGAAAAAAAATATTTCAATTTGAGGGCATTTGAAGAACTTTTATTTTTGGGGTTTTTTTACTGTACGGATAATTCAGAAAACGGACAGAAAATACTATTTTTGCTTTACTTAATCTAAATAAAAGAAAGTAAAAGGAGGGTACAGAGAGTTGTGCTTTGTAACTTCATCCAGCTCATGCTCATCAAAAGGAATCCACTAACAAGGTTGATCTACTCTTGTTAACAAACTCATTCTGAAACGCATGAAACCGGAGAATTTTCGAATAACACTAAGTTACCTCAATAGGGATATGCACATCCCCAACAATAAGAATATCATATTTCTTTTTGACAGTAGGAATAGGAAATTCAAAATCTCCAATAGTAATCGTTGGAATATTTCCAATAGAATTGATATTGTGGACTTGAGGTTGTTTCCTCGAAAAGTGTACCGTATGCTCATTACCATTAACATGAAAAGTGACATTGCCTTTGTTGTAATCAATAACAGCCCCTGCAGTATTCAAAAAGGGTCTACCAAGGATAATCGACACACTATCGTCCTCGAGAATATCAAGAATAACAAAGTCCGTTAAGATAGTAACGTTTGCAACCACAACAGGCACATCCTCCCAAATACCGACAGGTATAGCGGTTGATTTATCGGCCATTTGCAAAGATATTTCAGTAGGTGTCAACCTATTCAAATCAAGTCTACGATATAAAGAGAGAGGCATAACACTAACACCGGCTCCAAGATCACATAAAGCAGTTTTAACATAGTTTCTTTTAATGGAGCATGGTATAGTTGGTATTCCTGGATCTCCAAGTTTCTTTGGTATTCCACCCTTAAAAGTATAATTAGCAAGCATGGTGGAAATCTCAGCTTCCGGTATCTTTCTTTTATTTAACAATTTCTTACATATACTTAGCATAAGGATTCATTTTAAGCATATCAGTCAAATGCATACGCAAAAAGATAGGTCTAATCATTTCAGCAAAGTGCTCAAAATCCTCATCATCCTTTTTCTTGGATGGTTTAGGAGGAAAAGGCATGGGTTTCTGAACCCATGGTTCTCTTTCTTTACCATGCTTCCTAGCAACGAAGTCTCTCTTATCCTAACGTTGATTCTTTGATTGTGGGTTATCAAGATCAACAGCAGGTTCAATCTCTACCTCATTGTCATTGCTCGGTTGAGCATCAACATGAACATCATTATTAACATTATCACTAGGTTTATGTGCATTACCAGATTGTGTTTCAGCATCAGAAATAGAAATATCAATGGGATTCTCATGTGTGTCAATAACAAGTTCACTAGAAGCATGCAAAGTCCTATCATTTTTCTTTTTCTTCCTCTTAGAAGGACTAGGTGCATCAACATTAGTTCTCTGAGAATCTTGATCAATTCTCTTAGGGTGGCCCTCAGGATACAAAGGTTCATGAGTCATTTTACCCTCTCTAGTCATAACTCTAACAACATTATCATTTTTCTTATTATTTAATTCATTGGGAAAATCATTTTGAGCTTTAAATCCAGACATATAATCACTCAAGTGTTCAATCATATAAGCATTTCGTTTCAATTTTCTATCAACATAAGCATTGAAGTTTTCTTGTTTAACAATTAAATTATCAAACTCATCTAAGCATTGGCTAGCAGACTTATAACAAGGAATATCACCTTTGTCAAATCTATAGAGAGAATTTACCTTTACTACCTGTGTCGGGTTATCAAGACCATGTATTTATTCAATAGGTGGTAAATTCTTAACATCTTCAGCTTTAATACCTTTTTCTTTCATAAATTTCTTTGCCTCTCGCATATCTTCAGATTTGACAAATAGAATACCCCTTTTTCGGAGTTGGCTTAGGAGTTGGTTCAGGAAGTGTCCAATTATTTTCATTAGTCAACATATTATTCCATAGCAATTCAGCTTGATCAACTGTTCTTTCCCTGAAAACACAACTATCCAGGTGGTCTCTGGAAGCATCGGTTAGTCCATTATAAAAGATATCAAGTATTTCATTTTCCTTGAGAGGATGATTAGGCAAAGCATTAAGTAATCAGAGAAGCCTCCCCCAAGCTTGTGGGAGACTCTCTTCTTCAATTTGCACAAAATTATATATTTACCTTAAAGCAGCTTGTTTCTTATGAGTGGGGAAATATTTAGCAGAGAAGTAATAAATCATATCCTGGGGACTACGCACACAACCAGGATCAAGAGAATTAAACCATGTTCTAGCATCACCCTTTAATGAGAATGGAAATAATTTAAGGATATAGCAGTAATGAGTTCTCTCATCATTAGTGAATAGGGTAGCTATATCATTTAATTTAGTAAGATGTGCCACAACAGTTTCAGATTAGAAAGGATCAGATTCAAAAAAAGTAATTATCTCAGGATCGACAGAGCAATCATAATCCTTATTGGAAATACAGATAGGTGAAGTAGCAAAAGCAGGGTCGTATTTCATTCTAGCATTCAAAGAATTTTCTTTCAGCTTAGCTAATAATTTCTTAAGATCATATCTATCATTGCAAGCAAGAAAGTCTCTAGCAGTTTCTTCATCCATAACATAGCCCTCAGGCACAACAGGCAATTCATATCTAGGGGGAGAATCTTCATCATCACTTTCATCAATACTATCAGTTTCAATAATTTCATTCTCTCTAACCCTAGCAAGTTGTTCATCAAGAAATTCACCTAGTGGCACAGTAGTATCAAGCATAGAAGTAGTTTCATCATAAGTATCATGCAAAGCAGAAGTGGCATCATCAATAACATGCGACATATCAAAATTAATAGAAGAAGCAGGTTTAGGTGTCGCAAGTTTACTCAAAACAGAAGGTGAATCAAGTGCAGAGCTAGATGGCAGTTCCTTACCTCCCCTCGTAGTTGAGGGAATAATCTTAGTTCTTTCGTCTTTCAAGTTCCTCATAGTGATCAACAGATATAAATCCCAAGTGACTCAAAGAATAGAGCTATGCTCCCCGGCAACGACGCTAGAAAATAGTCTTGATAACCCACAAGTATAGGGGATCGCAACAGTTTTCGAGGGTAGAGTATTCAACCCAAATTTATTGATTCGACACAAGGGGAGCCAAAGAATATTCCCAAGTATTAGCAGTTGAGTTGTGAATTCAACCACACCTGGATAACTTAATATCTGCAACAAAGTATTTAGTAGCAAAGTAGTATGGAAGTAACGGTAACGGTGGCAAAAGTAACAGTAGCAATTTGTAGTAATTGTAACAGTGGCAACGGAAAAGTAACTAAGCAAAGATCAATATGTGAAAAGCTCGTAGGCATTGGATCGGTGATGGAGAATTATGCCGGATGCGACTCCTCATGCAATAGTTATAACATAGGGTGACACAGAACTAGCTCCAGTTCATCAATGTAATGTAGGCATGTATTCCGAATATAGTCATACGTGATTATGGAAAAGAACTTGCATGACATCTTTTGTCCTACCCTCCCGTGGTAGCGGGGTCCTATTGGAAACTAAGGGATATTAAGGCCTACTTTTAATAGAGTACCGGACCAAAGCATTAACACTTAGTGAATACATGAACCCCTTAAACTACGGTCATCACCGGTAAGTATCCCGATTATTGTCACTTCGGGGTTAACGGATCATAACACATAATAGGTGACTACATACTTGCAAGATAGGATCAAGAACTCACATATATTCATGAAAACATAATAGGTTCAGATCTGAAATCATGGCACTCGGGCCCTAGTGACAAGCATTAAGCATAGCAAAGTCATAGCAACCTCAATCTCAGAACATAGTGGATACTAGGGATCAAACCCTAACAAAACTAACTCGATTACATGATAAATCTCATCCAACCCATCACCGTCCAGCAAACCTACGATGCAATTACTCACGCACGGCAGTGAGCATCATGAAATTGGTGATGGAGGAAGGTTAATGATGACGACAGCGACGGATTCCCCTCTCCAGAGCCCCGAATGGACTCCAGATCAGCCCTCCCGAGATAGATTAGGGCCTGGCGGTGGCTCCGTATCGTAAAACGCGATGAATCCTTCTCTCTGATTTTTTTCTCCCCGAACGTGAATATATAGAGTTGGAGTTGAGGTCGGTGGAGCTCCAGGGGGCCCACGAGGCAGGGGCACGCCCGGGGGGTAGGCGTGCCCCCCACCCTCGTGGACAGGGTGTGGGCCCCCTGGTCTTGATTCTTTCGCTAGTATTTTTTATATATTCCAAAAATATTCTCTGTGAAGTTTCAGGTCATTCCGAGAACTTTTATTTCTGCACAAAAATAACACCATGGCAATTCTGCTGAAAACAGCGTCAGTCCGGGTTAGTACCATTCAAATCATGAAAGTTAGAGTCCAAAACAAGGGCAAAAGCGTTTGGAAAAGTAGATACGATGGAGACGTATCATTGAGCGGTTCCTGCATCATTGAGGCGGTGGCGCCAGAGACCTCGTTGAGGGCAGACTTGTCTTCGTTCAAGCTCACGGCATGATGGTGGAGCCGGACCTGATCCCTTCGTGCAGGTGGTTGGTTGTGCCGGAGCCGTCGGATCAGAGGGATTTGTTCGAGCCGAAAGTGCTCATTCATCTGGACATGGTGTCTACGTTTGAGGAGCCATGGTTTCTCGGAGCGTCATCAGACGGTGGGCAGAGCGGCTTGCCAGATCAGGAGCTAGACAGAAGTGGCGGTCCAAGCACCCTAAAGGAAATATGCCCTAGAGCCAATAATAAAGTTGTTATTTATATTTCCTTATATCATGATAAATGTTTATTATTCATGCTAGAATTGTATTAACCGAAAACTTAGTACATGTGTGAATACATAGACAAACAAAGTGTCACTAGTATGCCTCTACTTGACTAGCTCGTTGAATCAAAGATGGTTAAGTTTCCTAACCATAGACATGTGTTGTCATTTGATTAACGGGATCACGTCATTAGAGAATGATGTGATTGACTTGACCTATTCTGTTATCTTAGCATTTGATCGTTTAGTATATTGCTATTGCTTTCTTCATGACTTATACATGTTCCTATGACTATGAGATTATGCAACTCCCGAATACCGGAGGAACACTTTGTGTGCTACCAAACGTCACAACGTAACTGGGTGATTATAAAGGTGCTCTACAGGTGTCTCCGATGGTACTTGTTGAGTTGGCATAGATCAAGATTAGGATGTGTCACTCCGATTGTCGAAGAGGTATCTCTGGGCCCTCTCGGTAATGCACATCACTATAAGCCTTGCAAGCAATGTAACTAATGAGTTAGTTGTACGATGATGTATTACGGAACGAGTAAAGAGACTTGCTGGTAACGAAATTGAACTAGGTATTGAGATACCGACGATCGAATCTCGGGCAAGTAACATACCGATGACAAAGGGAACAAAGTATGTTGTTGTGCGGTTTGACCGATAAAGATCTTCGTAGAATATGTAGGAACCAATATGAGTATCCAAGTTCCGCTATTGGTTATTGACCAGAGACGCGTCTCGGTGATATCTACATAGTTCTCGAACCCATAGGGTCCGCACGCTTAACATTCGGTGACTATCGGTATTATGAGTTTATGTGTTTTTATGTACCGAAGGTAGTTCGGAGTCCCGGATATGATCACGAACATGACGAGGAGTCTCGAAATGGTCGAGACATAAAGATCGATATATTGGAAGCCTATATTTGGACATCAAAATAGTTCCGGGTGAAATCAGGATTTTACGGGAGTACCGGGAGGTTACCGGAACCCCCCGGTAAGTGTATGGGCCTTATTGGGCCATAGTGGAGAGAGAGAGAGAGAGGAGACCATGGCAGGCCGTGCGCCCCCTCTCCCTCGGGTCCGAATTAGACTAGGAACGGGGGCGGCGCCCCCCTTTCCTTCCTCCCTCTCCCCCCTTCCTTCTCTCCCTAGTCCAACTAGGGAAGGGGGCGCGCCATAGAGGGCCGGTCCTCCCCCCTCCTCCACACCTTTATATACGGGGGAGGGGGCACCCCATAGACACACAAGTTGATTGTTCCAAGCCGTGTGCGGTGCGCCCCTCCACCATATTCCTCCTTGGTCATATCGTAGTGATGCTTAGGTGAAGCCCTGCATCGGTAACTTGATCATCACCATCATCATGCCGTCGTGCTGATGAAACTCTACCTCGAAGATCAACTGGAACGTGAGTTCGTGGGACGTCACCGA
This sequence comes from Aegilops umbellulata, assembly GCA_032464435.1. NCBI lineage: Eukaryota > Viridiplantae > Streptophyta > Magnoliopsida > Poales > Poaceae > Aegilops > Aegilops umbellulata. The sequence goes on along the minus strand of CP136058.1, from coordinate 147,129,478 downwards.
GCTGAACGTGTGCAGATCGTGGAGGTCTCATACGTTCGGTACTAGGATCGGTCGATCGTGAAGACGTACGACTACATCAACCGCGTTGTCATAACACTTCCGCTTACGGTCTATGAGGGTACGTGGATGACGCTATCCCCTCTCGTTGCTATGCATCACCATGATCTTGCGTGTGCGTAGGATTTTTTTTGAAATTACTACGTTCCCCAACAATGGCATCTGAGCCAGGTTTATGCGTAGATGTTATATGCACGAGTAGAACACAAGTGAGTTGTGGGCGATACAAGTCATACTGCTTACCAGCATGTCATACTTTGATTCGGCGGTATTGTTGGATGAAGCGGCCCGGACCGACATTACGCGTACGCTTACACGAGATTGGTTCTACCGACGTGCTTCGCACACAGGTGGCTGGCGGGTGTCAGTTTCTCCAACTTTAGTTGAATCGAGTGTGGCTACGCTGGGTCCTTGTTGAAGGTTAAAACAGCACATAATTGACGAAATATCATTGTGGTTTTGATGCCTAGGTAAGAACGGTTCTTGCTCAGCCCATAGCAGCCACGTAAAACTTGCAGCAACAAAGTAGAGGACGTCTAACTCAGGGCATGATGTGATGTGATATGGTCAAGACATGATGCTAAATTTTATTGTATGAGATGATCATGTTTTGTAACAGAGTTATCGGCAACTGGCAGGAGCCATATGGTTGTCGCTTTATTGTATGAAGTGCAATCGCCATGTAATTTCTTTACTTTATCACTAAGCGGTAGCGATAGTCGTAGAAGCAATAGTTGGTGAGACGACAACGATGCTACGATGGAGATCAAGGTGTCGCGCCGGTGACGATGGTGATCATGATGGTGCTTTGGAGATGGAGATCAAAGGCACAAGATGATGATGGCCATATCATATCACTTATATTGATTGCATGTGATGTTTATCTTTTATGCATCTTATTTTGCTTAGATCGATGGTAGAATTATAAGATGATCTCTCACTAAATTTCAAGGTATAAGTGTTCTCCCTAAGTATGCACCATTGCGAAAGTTCATCGTGCCGAGACACCACGTGATGATCGGGTGTGATAAGCTCTACGTTCATATACAATGGGTGCAAGCCAGTTTTGCACACGCAGAATACTCGGGTTAAACTTGACGAGCCTAGCATATGCAGATACGGCCTCAGAACACTGAGACCGAAAGGTCGAGCATGAATCATATAGTAGATATGATCAACATAGTGATGTTCACCATTAAAAACTACTCCATCTTACGTGATGATCGGACATGGTTTAGTTGATTTGGATCACGTGATCACTTAGATGATTAGAGTGATGTCTATCTAAGTGGGAGTTCTTAAGTAATTTGATTAATTGAAATTTAATTTATCATGAAATTAGTACCTGATAGTATTTTGCATGTGTATGTTGTTGTAGATAGATGTTGTTGTTCTGTTGAATTTTAATGCGTTCCTTGAGAAAGCAAAGTTGAAAGATGATGGTAGCAATTACACAGACTGGGTCCGTAACTTGAGGATTATCGTCATTGCTGCACAGAAGAATTACGTACTAGAAGCATCGCTAGGTGCCAAACCCGTTGTAGGAGCAACGCCAGATGTTATGAACGTCTGGCAGAGCAAAGATGATGACTACTCGATAGTTTAGTGTGCCATGCTTTACGGCTTAGAACCGGGACTTCAACGACGTTTTGAACATCATGGAGCATATGCAATGTTCCAGGAGTTGAAGTTAATATTTCAAGCAAATGCCTGGACTGAGAGATATGAAGTCTCCAATAAGTTCTATAGCTGCAAGATGGAGAAAAATAGTTCTGTCAGTGAACATGTACTCAAAATGTCTGGGTATGACAATCACTTGATTCAACTCGGAGTTACTCTTCCGGATGATAGTTGTCGGCGTTCTGGGAACGGGGGTCCCCAGACTTGCCATCCTGCGGCCTGCAGCGTGGCTCAAAGGGGGCCCAGCACGGCCCAACTTCATCAACACGAGACCCAAGACCCTCGCGAGGGGCCAAGCCTCGCGGGGCGGACGACACGGTGCTTCCTCAGGCGCGGCCTCGTCAGGCTGGCTCACGAGGAGGCGGAGAGATCAAGGCAGGGTACCTCGCGAGGTGCCCATGACGCAAGCCATGACGACCAAGGGTGCCAGGCGGGCGCCAGACCACTCAGTGTCCTCCCTTTCCTCTTTGGTGCAAAGGGGGCAAGCACAGGCGAGAGGATCAAGCAAAGGTATCCATTTCTGTGCAACGAGACCAAGACCAGTCCAACGGTGGGAAGGAGGTCATCGTGGAGCCCAGTACGGCGTCACCACAGGGCCTTTGGCGGGCGAGGACCAACTTTATTCAGGATAAGTGTACCAGATGTTCCCCTTCGAATTGGCCAATTGTTGGCGCCCTTCCCGCTCAATATTTGGGAAGAGGCCCAGGGCCTTTGCCTATAAATAGGACTAGCCACCCCCAGGGTAGGGGGGACGATTGTGTATTCAGAGCAAGCGTAGAGCAAGTAGAGAGAGAGAGAAGGGCGATCGAACTCCCCCTAGCAGTTCATCCCCCTAGCCAAGAACAGGCCCTCGCGAGGTTGTACTCCCTTGTACTGTTCGTCATCAACATCAGCCCAAGAGGCAATCCACCCACCACAAACTACAGTAGGGTATTACACCATGATGGTGGCCCGAACTAGTATAAACTCTGCGTCTCTTGTGTTGTTCTTTCGGTAATTTAGATCCTTACGAGACGGAGAGGTAGAGGGCATCATCTACGCGCGCACCCCAGGGTTCGAACCTTAAGGGTCTGCCGGAACCCGTGATCCGACATTTGGCACGCTAGGTAGGGGTGCGCCGGAATCTGTCTTCCACCGCTCTGTCCTTCTCCGGCCGCCGCACCCATGTACGGCGCTGGTCGGACCCGCGTCACCACAGCAGCCCTCGCCAGTGGGCGTTCTTGTCGTCCCCCATCGCTCGCCGTCAACACCGCCACCCGCCCGGCGGGAAACAAGCAGCAAGCACCACCCCAGCATCCGCCTATGCGACGGGGTGACTACGCCACAACATCGACACCTCCGGTCGTTGCGGCCCTCCTGGGCGGCTCGCAAGCGCCGCCCATGAGTCGCCATGTCAAGTCGTTTGCCCACCGGGTCAGCACCGTTTCCGCACGGCAGGGGGCTTCCTCGGATCGGGCGGCGCGCGAGGACGATCTGACCTTCAGCTCGGAGGACCACCCCACCAACTTGGCCGGCTCGGGCGCGCTCCCTCTGTTGTGCACCCCCACCATCTGCTAGGTGGTCGTCACCAGAACCCTCGTCGACGGCGGCGCGGGCCTCAGTGTGCTTTCGGTCGAGACCTTCAATCTCCTCTGCATCCCGGGAGCGGTTGCGGCCCAGTCGATCTTTCTCGGGCGTCGGGGGCGGATCGTCCGACTCCTTGGGACAGATCCGGCTCCCGGTAACCTTCGGCACCTACGACAACTTCCGCACGGAGATGGTCGACTTCAACATCGCCCCCATCGGCCTCCCTTACAACGCCATCCTCGGTTACCCGGCGTTGGCTCAGTTCATGGCCGCCACGCACCCGACGTACAACCTCATGAAGATGCCCGGGAGCAGCAGTACCCTCACCGTGCACGGAGACACCGGGGACGCCCTGCGAGTACTCAAGCTCGCCTTCAAGACGGCGGCATCGGCACAGCCCGCCGACGCGGAGACCCCTGAGCCCAAGGGGGCTGCGCCCGCCAAGAAAAAGCAGTTGTTCACCCAAGACAAGGCAGAAACCAAGCAGATACCCGTTGACGAGGACGGGTCCTCCAGTGCCACTTTCACCATAGGCGCCAACCTTGAGCCTGAGCAGGAGGAGGCCTTGGTCAGGTTCCTGCGCGCGAATAAGAAGGTGTTCGCTTGGGAGCCCTATCAGTTGGCAGGGATCCCCAGGAGTGTCATCGAGCATCACCTCAACATGTGCCCAAATGTGCGCCCCGTGAAGCAGAAGGCCAGGCGGCAGTCCGCAGAGAAGCAGGCCTTCATTGTCCAAGAGACCCGCAAGCTAGAAGCCGCTGGGGTCATTCGCAAGGTCCGATACCCGGACTGGTTGGCCAACCCCGTCGTTGTGCCCAAGAAGGGGGGAAGGAATGCATGTGTGTTGACTTCACCAATCTCAACAAGGCATGCCCGCAAGATCCGTTTCCGCTCCCCCGCATCGACCAGATCGTCGATTCCACCGCGGAGTGCGACCTGCTATGCTTCCTGGACGCCTTCTCCGGATACCACCAGATCAAGATGGCGGTAGAAGACGTTGAGAAGACCGCCTTCCTGACCCCGTGCGGGGTATACTGCTATACATGCATGTCGTTTGGACTGCGTAACGTAGGGGCAACCTTTCAGCGGCTGATGCACATCACCTAGGGCCCGCAACTCGGAAAGAATGTCGAAGCCTACGTTGATGACATTGTGGTGAAATCTCGGGAGGCCAAGACCCTGATACAAGACCTGGAGGAGACCTTCGCAAGCCTCGACGCAGTAAACCTGCGAATCAACCCAGAGAAATGTGTATTTGGCGTCCCCTCGGACAAGCTCTTGGGCTTCCTCGTATCCCATCGTGGCATCGAGGCCAACCCAGAGAAGGTCAAGGCGGTCGAGGACATGAGTCCGCCAAAGACCCTCAGAGAAATGCAGAAGCTCATTGGGCGCGTGACCGCGCTAGGGCGCTTTATCTCCAAACTGGGGGAGCGAGCGTTGCCTTTCTTTCAGCTGATGAAGAAAAAGGGGCCCTTTGAATGGACTGAAGAGGCAGATAAGGCGTTTCAAGATCTCAAGAGGTACCTGACCAGTCCCCCAGTCATGGTGGCTCTGCGCCCTCAAGAGCCCCTGCTTCTCTACCTCGCCGCCACTCCCTACTCCGCCAGTGCAGCCCTGGTGGCGGTTAGGGAGGAGCGCCAAGTCAAGACCGCAGCGGCAACCCAAGGCAAGGCAAAACGGGAGCAAGGAAAGCCTGCAGAAGCCACAACCGCAGTTGAGGAGGGTCGGCTGCCGAAGAGTGCACCGGAGGCAGGAGAAGCCACACGCCCGGATGGTCCGCCTCGCGAGGCCACGTCATCTCGTGAGGCACCCTTACCTCCCGAGGGCGCCGCAACCCCAGATGCTCTCAGCCTTGTTGAGCATCCAGTCTACTTTGTTAGCACGGTGCTACGGGACGCGAGGGCACGGTACCCAATGCCTCAGAAGCTCCTCCCCGTGCTACTGGTGGCCTCGCGCAAGCTGCGTCACTACTTCCAGGCCCATCCCATTAAGGTCGTCTCATCGTACCCCCTGGAGAGAGTGCTCAGGAGCCCTAACCCAGCTGGAAGGGTCGCCGAGTGGAACATAGAGCTGCAGGCGTTTCAGCTCGAGTTCAGCACAACTAGGGTCATCAAGGGAGCAGCATTAGCGGATTTCGTGGCTGAATGGGCGGAGGCACTAGGCCTCAAGGACAACGAGGATCGGTCCCTCTCTCCAGGATTGAGGCGCCGGAAGGCTGGGTCATGTATTTCGATGGGGCGTTCTCCAGGCACGGCGCGGGGGCTGGCGCGGTGCTGATATCACCCACTCAGGATAAGCTCTACTATGTCGTACAGCTCTGTTTCCAGCAAGGTGAAAAGGTCTCCAACAACATAGCAGAGTATGAGGGTCTGATAGCCGGATTAAAGGCCGCAGTAGCTCTGGGGGTGAAGCGCCTCACCGTCAAGGGCGACTCGCAGCTCCTTGTCAACTTCTCCAACAAGGTGTACGAGCCGAAGGACGAGCATATGGAGGCCGTCCGTACCATCCCCGCTGGTTCCGCGGTCAAGTTCATCAGGGGTATCATGAGCCGGTTCGGGGTGCCGAACCGCATCATCACAGACAACGGTGCAAAGTTCACCAGTAACCTCTTCAAAACATACTGTGCTAACCTTGGGACGCAGATATGCTACGCTTCGGTGGCACACCCGCGAAGCAATGGGCAGGCCGAACGGGCCAACGCGGAGGTCCTGAGAGGCCTCAAGACCAGGACGTTCAAGAAGAAGCTGGAGGCCTGCGGCAGAGGTTGGTATGATGAGCTATAGTCCGTGTTGTGGTCCATCCGCACGACCGCGACCAAACCAACTGGGGAGACCCCGTTCTTCCTGGTCTATGGAGCTGAAGCAGTCCTCCCTCACGAGGTCAGGCGTCGCCCCGCGCGGGTCCTAGCGTTCGACGAAGCGCAGCAGGACGCCATGCGGGGGATGGACCTCGTACTGGGGGAGGAACGCCGCCGGGAAGCCGCGTTGCGAGCGGCAAGGTACCAACAGGCGCTGCGACGATATCACTGCCGCAACATCCGCCCCAGGACCCTCGAGGTAGGAGACCTCGTGCTCAGACGGGTTCTCTCCACGGAGGGGCTGCACAAGCTCTCTCCCATGTGGGAGGGCCCGTTCAAGGTTGTTCATGTTTCCAGGCCAGGCTCCGTGCGCTTGGAGACTCAAGAGGGGGAGCCGATCCAGAACGCGTGGAACATCCAGCACCTCCAGAGGTTCTACCCCTAAAAGGCCCAGAGCCTGTGAAGAAGGCGAACGCCTGTGAAGACCTTCCCTTTTTGGAAAAGGCCCAGAGCCTGTGAAGAAGGCGAACGCCTGTGAAGACCTTCCCTTTTTGGAAAAGGCCCAGAGCCTGTGAAGAAGGCGAATGCCTGTGAAGACCTTCCCTTTTTGGAAAAGGCCCAGAGCCTGTGAAGAAGGCGAACGCCTGTGAAGACCTTCCCTTTTTTGGAAAAGGCCCAGAGCCTGTGAAGAAGGCAAGTGCCTGTGAAGCTGATCACCTCTAGGGAGAAAGGCCCGGAGCCTGTGAAGAAGGCCAATGCCTGTGAAGCTCGCCGCCCCGTGACACTCTCACGTAATAATGAGTGGGGATGTACACGCCCCGGAGTCTCAGGAGCGCCGGCCTCAGGCCCTGGGGCTCCCTCCCACGCCAAGTGGCAACACTTAGCTCCGCGCTGGTGAGAAGACGTCGAAGACTAGATTAGGTGCCGGACGCAGCTTTTTTATTTCCTTTCCGCAGTTGACGTGTTTATTTGCATCTGAAGTCTTATCGAAACTATCGCCGTCGTTGATTTGTGGTTCGTTGATTTTCGCTCCTCGTTTTGATTTCTCTCATGAAAGGCCTCGCGAGGGATGGAACTCGAATGCCCTCACGAGCGTTTCTGCCCTAGCCGTTCAAAGGTTTCACGGCCCGGGCTCTCTTCAGGAGCACCCCTCTAGTCCGTGCCCCTCGGGCACCGCGACACGCGCACAGGGCCTGGGTCGGTCGCCCCCCCAGCTGGGGCCGAAAACTACCTACGCGAGGGCAAATAGTCGAGAAGCACAACAACAAAGTCAAGGTAATAGCTACAACGGCAATGATTCTCAACACGCCCCCGCGGGGATACATACAGCTGTTTTGTCTTACACAGGAAACAAAAGGAAAAGGAAAAGGCGAGCCCAACGCGGCCCGCCTCACATCGGCCTGCAGAGGCGACACGGGATGCCTCCGAGGCTCAGGCGGACTCCCTCTCGCGCTTCACCGGGGCGCGGCGACGGGCGGATGAACAGCCACCCCCCAAGCAAGCGCGACGGCGAGGGGGCTGGCTGCAGCCACCGCTGGAGGAGCCGCCTGAAGAAGAATTGGTGGAGCTTGGGGAGCATCGGGCGCCGCCATCTGAGCGGGCGTTGTCTCCTCCATCATCGTCGGAGCGAGGCCCCTGGCCACGGTCGTCGCCCTCGGGGCAGCATCCTGCGCGGCGACCATCTTCCCCAAACACCCACACATAGAGGGTGCCGTCACCGTCGAACTTGAAGTGCAGGGTGCACCGCTGGCCCAGGCCACGCGCGCGGGCAAACGTTTGCCAGCCGCGGGTCAGGGCCCCATTCCCAGAAGGGGAGACCTCAAGCGAAACCCAGGAGGCCCTGCTGCAGCAACCGTCAGCCTGAAGCCAGAAGCCGCACCGGGCGCTGGCCGGCAGCTCGCCGATGAAGAAGCGAGGGAGCTGGAGCCAGGTGTTGGTCGGGTCCACCGACCACACGACGAACTCCGGCAGCACCTCCGCCGAGCGAAAGCGCGGCCTGGGGGGCCGCGCAGTCACAGCCTGCCTCCCCTTGGCAGCCGAGCGCTCACCACCACGCGGGGAACCATCCCTGTGGCCACGGGGAGGCGCAACGGGGACCGCGAGATGCTTGCGGGGACGACCCCAGCCGCGCTTCGCCGGAGGGGAGTCGGGATCCCGCCCGACTGGCCTTCCCCTTCTCCGCGGCTGAGAACCTCTTTGGAGCCATGCGAGCGGCGGGTGGCCAAGGAGAGGAAGAAGAAGAGAAGCAGGAAGGGGCGGACTGGCGGAGCTTACACGGCCCCGTACTTATAGCCGGAAAAGGCCAACCGTCGAGCACCACGATCGTATGTAATAATGACCCGTATCTACACATGCAGGGACTAGTCAAGTCACGCAGTTGCCAAGGCATCGTGGGGAAGCGGAGACGCCCACGTCCTGTCAAACCGCCACGTGGCGCCCAAGGCTGCAGGCTATTAGGGCCCGCGGCGCTTCGCCCTTGCCCTTTCGCCTCTCGGCACGGCCAAGTCCGGGCGCGCCTTGGGCCCGGGGGCTACTGTCGGCGTTCTGGGAACGGGGGTCCCCAGACTTGCCTGCCTGCGGCGTGGCTCAAAGGGGCCCAGCACGGCCCAACTTCATCATCACGAGACCCAAGACCCTCGCGAGGGGCCAAGCCATGCGGGGCGGATGACACGGTGCTTCCTCAGGCGCGGCCTCGTCAGGCTGGCTCACGAGGAGGTGGAGAGATCAAGGCAGGGTACCTCGCGAGGTGCCCATGACGCAAGCCATGACGACCAAGGGTGCCAGGCGGGCGCCAGACTACTCAGTGTCCTCCCTTTCCTCTTTGGTGCAAAGGGGGCAAGCACAGGCGAGAGGATCAAGCAAAGGCATCCATTTCGGTGCAACAAGACCAAGACCAGTCCAACGGTGGGAAGGAGGTCATCGTGGAGCCCAGTACGGCGTCACCACAGGGCCTTTGGCAGGCGAGGACCAACTTTATTCAGGATAAGTGTACTAGATGTTCCCCTTCGAATTGGCCAATTGTTGGCGCCCTTTCCGCTCAATATTTGGGAAGAGGCCCAGGGCCTTTGCCTATAAATAGGATTAGCCACCCCCAGGGTAGGGGGGACGATTGAGTATTCAGAGCAAGCGTAGATCAAGTAGAGAGAGAGAAGGGCAATCGAACTCCCCCTAGCAGTTCATCCCCCTAGCCAAGAACAGGCCCTCGCGAGGCTGTACTCCCTTGTACTGTTCGTCATCATCATCAGCCCAAGAGGCAATCCACCCACCACAAACTAGAGTAGGGTATTACACCACGATGGTGGCCCGAACTAGTATAAACTCTGTGTCTCTTGTGCTGTTCTTTCGGTAATTTAGATCCTTACGAGACGGAGAGGTAGAGGGCATCATCTCCGCGCGCACCCCAGGGTTCGAACCTTAAGGGTCTGCCGGAACCCGTGATTCGACAATAGTGTCATTGGTAGAATTCTTCAATCACTGCCACCAAGCTACAAGAGCTTCTTGATGAACTATAATATGCAAGGGATGGATAAGACAATTCCCGAGCTCTTCGCGATGCTAAAGGCTGCGGAGGTAGAAATCAAGAAGGAGCATCAAGTGTTGATGGTCAACAAGACCACCGGTTTCAAGAAAAAGGGTAAAGGGAAGAAGGGGAACTTCAAGAAGAACGGCAAGCAAGTTGTTGCTCAAGTGAAGAAACCCAAGTCTAGACCTAAGCCTGAGACTGAGTGCTTCTACTGCAAAGGGACTGGTCACTGGAAGCGGAACTGCCCCAAGTTTTTGGCGGATAAGAAGGATGGCAAGGTGAACAAAGGTATATGTGATATACATGTTATTGATGTGTACCTTACTAATGCTCGCAGTAGCACCTGGGTATTTAATACTGGTTCTGTTGCTAATATTTGCAACTCGAAATAGGGACTACGGATTAAGCGAAGATTGGCTAAGGACGAGGTGACGATGCGCATGGGAAATGGTTCCAAAGTCGATGTGATCGCGGTCGGCACGCTACCTCTACATCTACCTTCGGGATTAGTTTTAGACCTGAATAATTGTTATTTGGTGCCAGCGTTAAGAATGAACATTATATCTGGATCTTGTTTGATGCGAGACGGTTATTCATTTAAATATGAGAATAATGGTTGTCTATTTATATGAGTAATATGTTTTATGGTCATGCACCCTTGAAGAGTGGTCTACTTATATTGAATCTCGATAGTAGTGATACACATATTCATAGTATTGAAGCGAAAAGATGCAGAGTTGATAATGATAGTGCAACTTATTTGTGGCACTGCCATTTAGGTCATATTTGTGTAAAGCGCATGAAGAAACTCCATTCTGATGGACTTTTGGAATCACTTGATTATGAATCACTTGGTACTTGCGAACCATGCCTCATGGGCAAGATGACTAAAACGTCGTTCTCCGAAACAATGGAGCAAGCAACAGATTTGTTGGAAATCATACATACTGATGTATGTGGTCCGATGAATGTTGAGGCTCGCGGCGGGTATCATTATTTTCTCACCTTCACAAATGATTTGAGCAGATATGGGTATATCTACTTGATGAAACATAAGTCAGAAACATTTGAAAAGTTCAAAGAATTTCAGAGTGAAGTTGAAAATCATCGTAACAAGAAAATAAAGTATCTGCGATATGATCATGGAGGAGAATATTTGAGTTACGAGTTTGGTCTTCATTTGAAACAATGCGGAATAGTTTCGCAACTCATGCCACCCGGAACACCACAGTGTAATGGTGTGTCCGAATGTCATAATCGTACTTTACTAGATATGGCGCGATCTATGATGTCTCTTACTGATTTACCGCTATCATTTTGGGGTTATGCTTTAGAGACGGTTGCATTCACGTTAAATAGGGCACCATCTAAATCCGTTGAGACGACTCCTTATGAACTGTGGTTTGGCAAGAAACCAAAATTGTCATTTCTTAAAGTTTGGGGCTGCGATGCTTATATGAAAAAGCTTCAACCTGATAAGCTCGAACCCAAATCAGGAAAATGTGTCTTCATAGGATACCCAAAGGAGACTGTTGGGTACACCTTCTATCACAGATCCGAAGGCAAGACATTCGTTGCTAAGAATGGATCCTTTCTAGAGAAGGAGTTTCTGTCAAAAGAAGTGAGTGGAAGGAAAGTAGAACTTGATGAGGTAGTTGTACCTGCTCCCTTATTGGAAAGTAGTTCATCACGGAAATCTCTTCCTGTGACTCCTATACCATTTAGTGAGGAAGCTAATGATGATGATCATGTAACTTCAGGTCAAGTTACTACCGAACCTTGTAGGTCAACCAGAGTAAGATCCGCACCAGAGTGGTATGGTAATCCTGTTCTGGAGGTCATGTTACTTGATCATGACGAACCTACGAACTATGAGGAAGATATGATAAGTCCAGATTCCGCGAAATGGCTTGAGGCCATGAAATCTGAGATGGGATCCATGTATGAGAACAAAGTGTGGACTTTGCTTGACTTGCCCGATGATCGGCAAGCCATCAAGAATAAATGGATCTTCAAGAAGAAGACAGACGCTGACGATAATGTTACTGTCTACAAAGCTCGACTTGTTGCGAAAGGTTTTCAACAAGTTCAAGGAGTTGACTACAATGAGACTTTCTCACCTGTAGTGATGCTTAAGTCCGTCCGAATCACGTTAGCAATTGCCGCATTTTATGATTATGAAGTTTGACAAATGGATGTAAAGACTACATTCCTGAATGGATTTCTGGAAGAAGAGTTGTATATGATGCTACCTAAAGGTTTTATTGATCCAAAGGATGCTAACAAAGTGTGCAAGCTCCAGGGATCCATCTATGGACTGGTGCAAGCATCTCGGAGTTGGAATAAACGTTTTGATAGTGTGATCAAAGCATGTGGTTTTATACAGACTTTTGGAGAAGCCTGTATTTACAAGAAAGTGAGTGGGAGCTTTGTAGCATTTCTAATATTATATGTGGATGACATATTTTTCATTGGAAATGATATAGAATTTCAGGATAGCATAAAAGGATACTTGAATAAGAGTTTTTAATGAAAGATCTCGGTGAAGCTGCTTATATATTGGGCATCAAGATCTATAGAGATAGATCAAGACGCTTAATTGGACTTTCACAAAGCACATACCTTGGTAAAGTTTTGAAGAAGTTCAAAATGGATCAAGCAAAGAAAGGGTTCTTGTCCGTGTTACAAGGTGTGAAGTTGAGTCAGACTCAATGCCCGACCACTTCAGAAGATAGAGAGAAAATGAAAGGTGTTCCCTATGCTTTAGCCATAGGCTCTATCATGTATGCAATGTTGTGTACCAGACCTGATGTGTGCCTTGCTATTAGTTTAGCAGGGAGGTACCAAAGTAATCCAGGAGTGGATCACTGGACGGCGGTCAAGAACATCCTGAAATACCTGAAAGCACTAAGGATATGTTTCCCGTTTATGGAGGTGACAAAGAGCTCATCGTAAATGGTTACGTCGATGCAAGCTTTGAGACTAATCCGGATGACTCTAAGTCACAAACCGGATATATGTTTATGTTGAATGGTGGAGCTGTTAGTTGGTGCAGTTCTAAGCAAAGCGTCGTGGTGGGATCTACGTGCGAAGCGGAGTACATAGCTGCTTCGGAAGCAGCAAATGAAGGAGTCTCGATGAAGGAGTTCATATCCGATCTAGGTGTCATACCCAGTGCATCGGGTCCAATGAAAATCTTTTGTGACAATACTGGTGAAATTGCCTTGGCAAAGGAATCCAGATTTCACAAGAGAACCAAGCACATCAAGAGATGCTTCAATTCCATCCGTGATCAAGTCAAGGAGGGAGACATAGAGATTTGCAAGATACATATGGATCTGAATGTTGTTGACCCGTTGACTAAGCCTCTCTCACAAGAAAAACATGATCAGCACCAAGACTCCATGGGTGTTAGAATCATTACTGTGTAATCTAGATTATTGACTCTAGTGCAAGTGGGAGACTGAAGGAAATATGCCCTAGAGGCAATAAGAAAGTTGTTATTTATATTTCCTTATATCATGATAAATGTCTATTATTCATGCTAGAATTGTATTAACCGGAAAGTTAGTACATGTGTGAATACATAGACAAACAAAGTGTCACTAGTATGCCTCTACTTGACTAGCTCATTGAATCAAAGATGGTTAAGTTTCCTAGCCATTGACACGAGTTGTCATTTGATTAACGGGATCACATCATTAGAGAATGATGTGATTGACTTGACCCATTCCGTTAGCTTAGCATTTGATCGTTTAGTATAATGCTATTGCTTTCTTCATGCACTTCAAAAAATAGACACATACGTGACATTTTGGGCTGAACGAATTTTTTTCTGTCATACTTATGACACTTATATGACGATAATTGTGACAAAACCCAATATCATCATAGATGTGGTGGGCTCCTACTTCTATGACAAAAATCATGACAGAAAATGGGATTTTCGTTCTGGGCGGGCCGGAGACGCAGCTGCATGACATTCTTTGGGCCATCCATGACGGAAAAAACCGTTGTAGAAGTGAGGGCGAGGAAAATATCGGGGTGTTCCCGGTTACGGTGGGTGGTCGGGGCCGAGCGATGCACGAAGGTTTGCGTGTTTCTCTCGTACACGCACGCGCGTGGGTGCGAGGTGTTGGGCTCTAACTGAACCCGAGCGAGGTGTTCGCCTACTGAACACGAGTGATTGCACTGCAGGCTACCGTTACTGAACCCGAGCGGTCGATCGATGGCTGTTAACTGAACCCGATCGAGCGATTCCTTCGCTACTGCTGCTAAATGAAGCCGATCGATGCTGCCTCTGGATGAACAGTGAGCGTTGCTGGGGGGGTTGGATGAACAGTTCCCGGTGGGGGTGGATGAACACGACCCCGTGGTGTTGCCTCTGGATGAACAGGACCCCAATTGATCGAGCCGGTTGGGGCAGGATGAACAGGACCCCGTGGAGGGCTGGATGAATAGGACGACCCCATGGAGGGCTGGATGAACAGTAGATGGTGGAGGGCTGGATGAACAGTAGACCATGGAGGGGTGGTTCAATAGGAGCCTATGGAGAGGGCTGGTTGAACAGTAGCCGGTGGAGTAGCGCGCGGTGGAGGCTGGATAAACAGGAGCCCGTGGATGAACAGTCGCAGGTGGAGGCTGGAGGAGGTCGACAGTGGATGAACAGTAGCCCGTGGAGGCTGGAGGGGGTCGACGCTGGAGATGAACAATATCCCGTGGAGTCCCATTTTGCGGTACGCCACACCCCTCCCGATGAACAGGACCCCCGTTTCAACCGTAGCGCTCCAACACAAGTCCGTTTCCTCCGTTTTGCGGTACACCACACCCCTCTCGATCAACAGGACCCCATTTCGACCATAGCAGGTCCGTTTCCTCCGTTTTGCCATACGCTAGACCCCTCCCGATGAACAGGATCCCGTTTCAAACGTGGCCGGTCGAACACAAGGCCGTTTCCTCCATTGTGCGGTACGCCAGGCCTCGTTTCCATCGGCTGTTCCGTCCAAGCCGGTTGGCTCCCACGCATTCCGTTGCCTCCCGATGAACACGATGCATTATGTTGCCTCCCCATGAACACGACGACGGCACAATTTATCCGTTCCGACCCAGCCATGCATACGAGCCCTGGCCGTACGTACGCGCGAGTAGGCGTTCGAGACCCTGCTCGTATGTACGTATGTGGCCGTATTTACTTTCTTGCACCCTGGCCGCTGTAAGTACATGTACATGCTATGTGCGTGCCTCTACTACGACACGTGCGCGCCTCGACCAGTATGTACGTACACGTTCGCGACCAGAATGACAACGCTACGTACTCTTCGACCAGGTGGGTCCCGACTGTCCGGCACTTCTTTGTGTGTGAAGATGTAGCTGGTGGGTCCCAGTAGTCAGGGGGCGAATCATTGTTTTTTTCCCGGACGCATTTCCTTGCATGCGAAGATGTAGCTGGTAGGTCCCAGCAGTGAGGGGGGAAACTTTTTTTCGCGAAATAGGGTTGCCCGTCCGGTGGTCCCTCCTGTCAGGTGGAGGAATCATTATTTTCTGCGTAATAAGGAGGCACTTCCTTGCGGCTGCCATGGAGCCAGTTGTCAGCCTCTCCACGTACAGTACTCTCACGATGGAAATCGGTCGTTGACCACATTGACCACGCCGCGCCGAGAGCACCACGGCGATGGACGACGGCAAGGCCTAGGAAGGGGACGACGCGGAGTCGGGGAAGACGCAGCAGTGGATACCCACGCAGAGAGGAGTACGAGGGTTCACTGGTTCGGCTGCGGTGTGAGGCTGCCGTCGCCGCAGAATAACACGGGGTGTGGGTGAGTGGAGGGATGGCCTAGCCAGTGGTGGGAGTAGTAGGGGCGGTGAGGCCTCCGCGGCAGCACACCCAGCCACAGGAGGCAGGAGCAGGTGGCACGACCGGTGCTGCTTTGGGCGGCTGGAGCAAGAAGACTAGAGGTTGAAGAAGCATGACGGCCGTTGGATGGACATCGTACGGTCACTACAGCTAGAATCGTTTATATTGACTAAGTTGACAAAGCCCTTGGTACGCGTCAACTTAGTAGGCCCATAGGTTAGCTTCCGAAACGGTGCACCCCAGATGTCAAGGGGAGGAATCATTTTTGCGCGGGTGAAGCTAGAATATCCGAGATTGAAGAAGAAGCACGGCATCCGTTGGATGGACATCCAACGGCCACTGCTGCTAGAACCGTGTGTTGACTATAAGTTGACAAAGCCTTGCATATGCGTCAACTCTTTCTTTAGGGGACGCGTCAACTTCGTAAGGCCACAAGTGTGTGGCAGAGAACTTATAGCCCGGTTGAGATTTGTAAGAATGTGCAGCCAATTTTTGAATTCTAATGGAATTTACTACAGCCCATTTACACTTTGTTAAAAGTACAGCCCATTTCAACCAACCGTTCAAAACAGAATTCAATAAAATTTCCCACATTTTGATGGGATCCGAAATATTTTTATCCCGAAATTTCTAGTCAGATTAAATACAATTTCAATATAAATTTATATTATGTGAAAATCCAACAAAACATTGCGCTCGCAACAATTAATGAAATTAAAATTTTCAATATCTAGAAATAATATTTTATGAAGTAATTACGTGTTTGGTGCATTTTTATAGTTACTGCCCAGTTTTTATAATTACATCCCATTTATTATTTCTTAAAGCCCATTTTCTTGTTAAGCCTAATGCATCCCTCCTAGGAAACATTTGTAGCCCAATGGGGCGGAGAATAACAACTTGACCTTGCCTGGGTATTTCTAAAAAACATTATAGCTGGGCTAGCCATTTTCAGCTTGAAAAAAAATTAATATCTGGGCTGGATATCTGGCCTGGGCTAGACAGGCCACAACCCACCCAGTTAATACCTGCAGCGATGTTTTCATTGTTGTTCAGAGGAGAAAAATTAATATCTGGGCTAAACATCGCTCAAGAAAAATTCTGCAGTGCTCACACCTGAAAAACACAAATACTGCTCGAGCTGCTTGGTCCCAGCGGTCGGCCGCTTCTTGTGCAATTCTCTCGTTTATTGACTACATAGGTTGACAATGCTGTGGGACCATGATGTCAGGAGACCAGGAGGAAGCAAAAAAATTATAGTTTTATATACTAATAAGGAGGCACTTGCGTACGTGCGGCTATGGCCCAGGTGGGTCCCTACTATCATCCTCTCCAAGTATAGTCATCTCCTCATCCTCATGTCCGTTGACTATGTTGACAACGCGAGACGGCGGTGCCACAGCGAGCGCAACAACTCGAAGGACGATGGAGAGGGCCTTGCGGGCCCTACAGATGGCCTGATACAGTGCCCGCTACTCATTCGGGAAGCCAGGTTCATAGGGCCACATGTCCGCGATGGCATTTTCATTCGCTTGTTCACCGGTGCTCGTTGAGGAGACAGAGGTTGTAGCACAGGTCCTCCTGCGCTGGTAGCTCTTCCGCCATTAGGGCGTCGAAGTGCGGCCACACCTGCTCTATGGTGAACACGGCATGAACCGGCTTGGACAATGGCGTCGGCTCCTGGTCGGAAGCTACGTCCATGGTCTGAATGTCGTCGCTCAGCTCGGCGAGCTAGCTGGCAAGCCAGCATGTCCGGCTACTGGACCGACCCACTGCCAAGCACGAGTCTGACTGCCCTGGCCCACCCAGACCGCCTCCCTCGCCCGCGCGCGCTTTCCGCCCAAAACTGCCAGTGCCGCCCGCCCCGCTTCCCGATGCAGGCGATTGCTCCGCCTTCAAACGACACAAGTGTCGTCCATCCATCCTTCTGCCGCCCACATTAATGATACGCAGTTGCCGAGGCGGCTACTCCAGCGCCACATGTCCATCCCTCCGCCGCCCACCATTGCTATATAAACTGTTGTCGGCCATAGCCGCAGTCATCCGCATCCATTCCCTTTCTCCTGTCCACACCACTACTGCCCACCATGGCTTCCTTGTGCTCCAGTGCTCTTCGGGATGGGCGGACAACGGACCACAAGGAGATGTCAGCCATTACTGTCGACTGGCTGGCCGGCAGGCAGCCGGAGGACGACAACGTCCCAATGGAGAACATGGTAGTCGACGATCTGGCGCCAACCCTCTCCTCCGCGACATCCTCGCCGGTGCATTGCACCATGACCATCGGCGAGGCACGTGCCCAATCTATGGATACGGTGAGGCAGAAGCGTGAGGAACAGTTCCGGGAGGCGCATGCCGACGCCGCCTACAACCACCATCTCCTCCAGGAGCACCTTCAGGCGGAGGAGCAGATCGCCGCGGAGCGGGCGGAGCAGGAGGCGCTGCTCGCCTCGTACCGCTCCGCCCGCAAGGGCCACCTCGAGCGCTGGCGGAGGCTGCGGCCGCCTACAAAGAGGGCGATGAAGTAGGCGAGGCGCTGTTTGGCGAGACCGAGGATGAGGCAGAGGACAATGCCGGCTCCGATGAGTCCCCGCTCCGCTGGCGTCGACGAGGCCCTGCTCCGCCGAGGCCCCGCGGCACCAACAATGAGGCAGAGGACACCACCGGCTCCACTGAGGCCCCACCCTGCCGGCAACGAGGGGGAGGATTTCCCCCGCTTCTCCGAGGCGCCGCCCACCGGCAACGATATAGAGGACATCGCCGGCTCCGCCGAGGCCCCGCCCCGCTGCCAACAAGGTCGCGCCACACAGAAAACAAGGAAGAGTAGAACACGGTAGGTCGCCGCCGCTCGGGTCCAAGTAAGGCCACCACTGCTACCCTCCGGTTGAAGCCAAGCTAGGTGGGTTGACCACTGACGACCGGTTAGCTTCTTGGCGTCGACGTGGAGTCGGAGTGCTATATTGGAGGACGCTGCTTCTACTTAACTGCTGGTGTAGTTGGCTGACTGACACGTGGGCCTAACAGGCATCTGGGCCACATGTCAGTTATGCAACTGCACCTGCAGTTAAGTCACTGAAGCTCCTATTCGGCTCAGCCGAACACAGGTGGGTAGCTTCGGTTAATTAATTATACCTCCAGCGCACCCCTTTTTAGTTGAAGAATGTATGAAATGTAATGAAATCCGGCATGTTTATATGAAATCCGACCGTGTATGAATCAATTTATTTGGATTAGTTCGAATTCTTGTATCACTGGCATTGCATGAACATGCAAAACAATACATACTAGCATTATTCCCAGGGTGATCACCTCGTTTGCAGCAGTTTCACATGTACTCCCTCTGATCCTTTCTAGTCTGCATACAAGTTATGTCTGCAGTCAAAGTATCTCTACTTTGACCAATCTTATAGAAAAAGTATGGACTTTCACAATGTGTCAAGTAAAAAGGAACATAAGGAGTACAAAGAGTTTGAGCAGCTTTTTAGTGTTCATGTACATTGCAATCAAACACACAGGCATGGCAATTCACAGAGAACATTCAAAACAATCGATGATTATGCATCTCAGCGATTCACATATCAGAGCCAATATTTACTTCACAACTAAAGAATAAAGAAAAAATGGATCGACGCTGCTGATAGCAAAGGGCGTCCCATTCGAAAATATCAAACGCATGTCTTCTTGCTAAAATCAATGTGCAAAATTTGACAAGGTTGTCCCATTCCAGAATATCAAATGCCTATGATTGTGGAATGGGCAGGGTTTGCCATCAGTTTGGACATTGACATGGCACCTCATGCTAAATAAACCAGCTGTTCTTTTTGTGCAGTTCCACCAAAATCAACCAAATTCGCGTGTAGCTTGTATGATTTCGCCCTTATATGTTGCAACGCCTTGAACTTATCGGCACCTCCTTACTTGTGGTGGAAATGAATGATTCGATGTATTCATGAACATTTTGTGCAGTTCCCATTGAAATCAAGCTGAGCACCCCTGTTTGCACAAATACAAAAAAAGTGATAAGTATAAAGCAAACTGTACTCATGAGTTAACAGTTTAAACAGGCACCTACATGGTCCATGTAGAGCCCACTTTTAGAAAAATGGAACTCACCAGAAATAATCCAAGAACAACATTGTACTCACGCACCACAGCAAGAAAATGGAGATTTGTCAGTCCTTCTGAGTTGAAGTTAGTTTGGTCTTGTGGGGAGTAATGTAACCATCCTTCAACTGCCCCTTCTGATGAGAAGATAGACAGGGCTTCTTCATCCTGGCATAATCGGAACTAGTCACTTCACATACTCCATATTCTTCTTCAGAGGAGGATGATCCTGTTGTGCAAAGACAAGAGGACAACTAAATGCTAGCATCCCTGTTTGCTCGAAAAAAAGGAAAGGAAATATTTAAAACAACATAGATGAAGCACTTCTCAAGGACAATACCACTTTTTCATGACAGTATCTAAACAATAGCACAACACCAATAGGGATGACAAAGCTCAATATATGGATGAAATCAGTGGGCGAGTACCAACCTTTGTCAGGAGGCTTATTGTGTAGAGCATACAGATGAAGCACTTCTCTGGAACCATCTGTTGCTATCAACTGTGGTGGCCATGCTTACTATATACTCCTCGATTAGTTTAATGTTTCCAACATCTTCTTGGGCAGTTCCACTAAAATATATGGTATCTTCAAAGAAAATCCCTGTTTGCACAAGTAGAGATAATTATGTATTACATTAAGAGTGGCATCAAATCAGTGGCAAAACAATTGCTCGTTCCAGCCATAGCAATAAATTAAGATGCAAAACTATATCATTACTTGTGTCATCACAGTTCCAGTGCTTCATTAGAGCACCGGGAGTTGATTTTTGTTTTTCTTCCGCTTGTTCTTCCCCTTCATCACTTGGTTCAATAACAGATAAGCTTTGCCTTCAATGTAAGATTTGGCATGTCAATTAGGTTGCACAAGTATAGCACTAAACAATGACATTAATTTTCTGATGAAAGTGGCAAAATACAGGCCAATAGTTGTGAAATATCCTTATCTTACCTCAATGGGATATTACGATGCACATACAGATTGGAAGTCTTGTCTCCATTTGTGCAGTTCAGTAAAATCAAGCAACATTACAGTACAAGTAGCACAACATATTATAGCACACTGCAGAATCATGTGAAAGAAGGCTAGTACGGACCTCTCATGACGTGGAATTCAAACAACTCACAAGAAGAAGATTTAAACCAAATTTGCCAACAAGGATAGGAAGTAAGATCTCCTCTTGTGCAGTTCCACTAAGATCAAGCAATCAAGCAACGTTGCCGGTGTGACATTTTGGTTGAACTGCACAAAACACTCTTAAAACAAAAGTGTTTTGCGCAGTGCAACAAAAGGTCACAATGGCAACGAGGTGAAGTAGATAACCCTGTTTACACAGAGGTGCAAAGGAAACAGTTAGTGATCAATAACGGTGGATGACACAGAAGCCAACAAAAAGAAGCATCTACCTTATCTAAATGGGAAAGAAAGCAAGACAGTAGCATTTCTCAAATGGTGGCATTGATTAATATTAACAGAGATATTATATTAACAATAAAATTCGCTAAACATGTAATTTGCTTTTAACTGTGGCATTGCATCAATTTTCGAGCGGCATTATTAGAGGGTGTTTGTTTACAGGGACATTTTGGTGGAGGGACTAAAAAATCTCCGTGTCAGTCCCATCTAAACCAAACAGGAGGGACTTTTAGGGACTAAAAGTGGGCATTTGGGACTAAAGAAAGAAGACCCCGAGGGAGAGTCTTTTTGGGACTTTTTCCAACAGTTGCCCCTGCCACGCATCACACCTTGTCTCTATTAGTTCATTACTAGGGGTAACATGGTCTTTTAGCATGTCATTTAATAACCTCTAGTCCATGTTTAGTCCCTAGAACCAAGCAGGTAGGGACTAGAGAGTTTTTAACCAAACAGGGCCTTAGATTAACAACAGCTAAAGAGTTGCACGGGACAGTGGACGCACCAGCACCATGTGCATCTACCGATGTACTGGGTTATGCACAGTGTGTTGCAACAAAGAACAAACAACCAAGGAGCATATTTGTGTTGGTCCCAATTTTGTTATCTTTAGACATCTTTCCCTATGTGAGCGCAGCAAATCTAGTCCTGCTCATACTCTACAGCCTTGTCCCCCAAAACAAAAGATCAGTTTGTTACAGATGTGTGTACTATGTTTGTCATTGTTTTCCCTTTTCGACCAACGTAGGTGCTGGATAGCCAGTCTGTACTAGTACTTTCCCCCCTTCCTTTCCTCTTTGAACCACGTCCTAGATTTATGGTATACAACTTTCGCCACTACTTTCCCCCATTCCTTTCCTCATTGAACCACGTCTTAGATTCATGCGATACAACGTTCCCCCTTCCTTTCCTTTTTGAACCACGTCCTAGATTCATGCTATACAACTTTTCCCACTGCTTTCCCCCATTCCTTTCCTCTTTGAACCACGTCCTAGATTCATGGTATACAACTTTCCCTACTACTTTCCTATTTGATCCAACACCTAGATTTGAGTGCAGAAGCGGAAAAAACACACATGTAGCTAGAGCAATGCATGTGGAATAAGTAAATTATACCTTAAGGTTCTTGGGGTGTGGTTCGATGGGCGACCGGAGGCCGTTCGGCCCACACTATGTACGGCGGCAAAGAAGAAGGGGTCAGAGGCCCTCCCGCGCTGCCGCTGGGTGAAAGTGAACACCTACGCCGGTAGTGGATTCCCTCCCTCGCCAACGGCGACAACATTAAGCCTCCTTCCCTTCCTGCCGGACGGATCCTGCCGGCTCTTTGACCAGCAGTGGGGGGGAGAGAGAGAGGCCAACAAAGTCTTGTTTAGATCTAGAGAGGGTGGGAGAGTGTGAAGAGAGCAACTACAAGCAGACCAGCAGTGAGGGGAGAGAGAGAGAGTCCAACGAAGTCTTGTTTAGATCTGGAGAGGGTAAAAGAGTGTGAAGAGAGCAACTACAAGCGTTGAGGCTCCAGCGTGTATATATATACTGGAGAGAGTGTGAAGAGTGCAAACCCTATAAAACAAGCACCGAGGCTGCAGTTGATCGTATAGCTCCGTATCCATCCATTTTGACTAGTGAAAGAATCCTCCTGGCACGAATTATGCTCAAGTGTAGTTATCGAACCCGAGACCTCAAGTTTGATGAGCGAACAGGATAACCAGCTACACAACCCTCCCATTATGTTCAACGAGAGGAAAATAACCTTTTATACATTCCTGCATTCGTGTGACAAGCATGCCGTGTTTTGTGTGTGTGTGGGAGTCATTGGGATTTAAATCATAATCATGTCATGTGGCTTTGGTGGTAGGACTATCCACAGTGGTGCAGAAATAATGCAGCCTTAGTCACCTTACCTCTCTCCACATAGTACGTTGGGTCCCACCAATCAGAGGGTGAAACAAACAAATTAATAAGAAAAATTAAAAGCGTCAGCGGTGTATCTTACCTCACACATCTCGCTACTGCTCGGGAACACTGTCCAATTGATCCCTCTGTTTGCTCACGTACTATTTTAAGTGAATCCTTATTATAACATGCACACAATTTTGGGCACTTGTATTCGACCTAAGTTAGTGTGCCACCGACCCACCGTATCTCGTACTCCCTCCGTCTAGGTGTAATAAGTCATGTTAGAAGGTGCAGCGGGACCAAGGTGCAAGCAGATTGGAGGAGAAGGAGAAACTTGACCGGTAATTCTGATACGTCTCCAACGTATCTATAATTTTTTATTGTTCCATGCTATTATATTATCTGTTTTGGATGTTTATGGGCTTTATTATACACTTTTATATTATTTTTGGGACTAACCTATTAACTTAGATCCCAGTGCTAGTTTCTGTTTTTTGCCTATTTTAGTGTTTCGCAGAAAAGGAATATCAAACGGAGTCCAAACGGAATGAAACCTTCGGGAGAGTTATTTTTGGAACGGAAGCAATACAGGAGACTTGGAGTGTACGTCAGGGAAGCAACGAGGTGGCCACGAGGCAGGAAGGCACGCCTGCCCCCCTGGGCGTGCCCCCCACCATCGTGGGCCCCTCATGGCTCCCCTGACCAACTTCTTTCATCTATATATATCCATATACCCTAAAAACTTCGGGGAGCAGAATAGATCGGGAGTTCCGCCGCCGCAAGCCTTTGTAGCCACCAAAAACCAATCGGGGCCCTATTCCGGCACCCTGCCGGAGGGGGGATCCCTCACCGATGGCCATCTTCATCATCCCAGCGCTCTCCATGACGAGGAGGGAGTAGTTCACCCTCGAGGCTGAGGGTATGTACCAGTAGCTATGTGTTTGATCTCTCTCTCTCTCTCATGTTCTTGAGGTGGTACGATCTTGATGTATCGCGAGCTTTGCTATTCTAGTTGGATCTTATGATGTTTCTCCCCCTCTACTCTCTTGTAATGGATTGAGTTTTTCCTTTGAAGTTATCTTATCTGATTGAGTCTTTAAGGATTTGAGAACACTTGATGTATGTCTTGCATGTGCTTATCTGTGGTGACAATGGGATATCACGTGATCTACTTGATGTATGTTTTGTTGATCAACTTGCAGGTTCCATGACCTCATGAACTTATGCATAGGGGTTGGCACACGTTTTCGTCTTGACTCTCCGGTAGAAACTTTGCGGCACTCTTTGAAGTACTTTGTGTTGGTTTGAATAGATGAATCTGAGATTGTGTGATCCATATCGTATAAGCATACCCATGGATACTTGAGGTGACATTGGAGTATCTAGGTGACATTAGGGTTTTGGTTGATTTGTATCTTAAGGTGTTATTCTAGTACGAACTCTATGATAGATCGAACGGAAAGAATAGCTTCATGTTATTTTACTACGGACTCTTGAATAGATCGATCAGAAAGGATAACTTTGAGGTGGTTTCGTACCCTACCATAATCTCTTCGTTTGTTCTCTGCTTTAGTGACTTTGGAGTGACTCTGTGTTGCATCTTGAGGGATAGTTATATGATCCAATTATGTTATTATTGTCGAGAGAACTTGCACTAGTGAAAGTATGAACCCTAGGCCTTGTTTCAACACATTGCAATACCGTTTACGCTCACTTTTATCATTATTTACCTTGCTGTTTTTATAATTTCAGATTACAAAAACCTATATCTACCATCCATATTGCACTTGTATCACCATCTCTTCGCCGAACTAGTGCACCTATACAACTTATCATTGTATTGGGTGTGTTGGGGACACAAGAGACTCTTTGTTATTTGGTTGCAGGGTTGCTTGAGAGAGACCATCTTCAACCTACGCCTCCCATGGATTGATAAACCTTAGGTCATCCACTTGAGGGAAATTTGCTATTGTCCTACAAACCTCTGCACTTGGAGGCCCAACAACGTCTATAAGAAGAAGGTTGCGTAGTAGACATCAAGCTATTTTCTGGCGCCGTTGTCGGTGAGGTTAGTGCTTGAACGTATATCTTTAGATCTTGCAATTGAATCTTTCAGTTTCTTGTTTTATCACTAGTTTAGTTTATAAAAGAAAATTACAAAAAAATGGAATTGAGTTTGCCTCATACGCTTCATCTTTTTAATATCTTTCGTGAGAATGATGGAAAGGAAAATTGTGCTCAAGTGCTAGAAGAAGAAGTCTATAAAATGTTTGGCACTAAATCTTTGAATGATGAGCATGATTGCAATGTTATTAGTATGAACTACTTGAATATCCATAGTACTAATGATGATTGCACTAGTCATGATGAAAATATCTCTTATAAGCATGTCGATTTTTGTGGAGTGCATAGAGTTTGCAAGTACATACCAATTAAGGAAAATAGATATTGCAAGAGGCATAAGTATTTGGAAACTAAAAGGTTGCAAGAAAGGCTAGATGTTTGTGCTGAAAATTTAAATTTTCTTAGACGTACTTGTGAACTTTGCAATGAACGTGATCATTTCAGTACCCAATGTAAATTGTTTCATGATCGTATCGTGTCCAAAAATTGTGC
The DNA here is from genome assembly GCA_032464435.1 of Aegilops umbellulata. Classification (NCBI taxonomy): domain Eukaryota; kingdom Viridiplantae; phylum Streptophyta; class Magnoliopsida; order Poales; family Poaceae; genus Aegilops; species Aegilops umbellulata. The sequence goes on along the minus strand of CP136058.1, from coordinate 147,103,971 downwards.
TGACTTGATTTCCCTTGCACATCATAATGAACTTAGTTTGCTCTTGGGTTATGAAGAAATGAAACGTATAACTAAGATTATTCTAGAATTTGCCCTTGATAGAGTTCTTAATTTTGATCTAGAAGAAATTTATATGTATTCTGCGGTGAATTGTATTGAAAATCCTTATATTGCCAATTACATAAAGAAAAGAAAAGAAATAGAAGATGAAGAGAATACTAATGAAAGGGAAGATACTTCCCAATATCTTCATATTATTTCTTATGATGAATCAGGGAACGAAGAGGAGCTTTCTATTCAACCAATCTCATTAATAAGGAGCTCAAAAGAGAGGGTTAAACCAGCACATCGTGTGAAGAAGAAAAAGAAAAGACAGAGAAGCAAAGCTAGAAAGGTATCTCTCCCAAATGATGTTGCTCCTATTACTCATTGTGATGATAATAATTGCTATACTATTGGTGCTATCCATACTATTAATGATGAGAGTGATTTTGCTTATGATATGAAAAGGCCCAAGCTTGGGGATACTATGTTTGATGAAGATGATGTTTTTGAGAATATATTTTCTGCAATTAATGTTTGTCCCAAGCTTGGGGATGCTACGTTTAATGAAGATGATATTTTTAGTCTCCCAAGTTTTGATGAGCAAATTTATTATGATGATAGCATGCCTCCTATTTATGATGATTATTTTGATGACACTTATGCCATAAAGAGTAGTGATGATTATATTTATAAAACTTGTCATGATTATGATTACCCTTTTTCTGAACATTACTCTTTTAATGTGGAAACACTTTATAGTATTCGAGTTTCTTATAATACTCCCACTATTCCGAATGAGAAGAATTTTGCTTATGCGGAGAGTGATAAAATTTATATGCTTGTAGATCATGAAAAGAATGCTTTACGTGCTGGTTATATTGTTGAATTCATTCATGATTCTACTGAAAATTATTATGAGGGAGGAATATATGCTTGTAGGAATTGCAATAATATCAAGTTTCCTCTCTATGTGCTTAAAGTTTTGAAGTTATGCTTGTTTTGCCTTCCTATGCTAGTTGATTATTGTTCCCATAAGTTATTTGCTCACAAAATCCCTATGCATAGGAAGTGGGTTAGACTTAAATGTGCTAGTCATATTCTTTATGATTCTCTCTTTATGTTTCAATTCTTATGTTTTACGCAAGCATCATTGAAATCATCATGCCTAGCTAGGGGCGTTAAACGATAGCGTTTGTTGGGAGGCAACCCAATTTTATTTTAGTTCTTTGCCTTTTTCTTCTGTTTAGTAATAAATAATCTATCTATCCTCTGGTTAGATGTGGTTTTATGTGTTAATTAGTGTTTGTGCCAAGTAGAACCTTTGGGAAGACTTGGGTGAAGCCTTTATGATCATGCTATAAAAAACATAAACTTTAGCGCTCACGAGATTAGCTACAACTTTTTACTGGAAAGTGATATTTAGTTGATTCTTTTTTTTAGATGATTACTAGAAAAATTACTCAGGTCCAACAATTTATTTCAGAATTGTATGAGTTACAGAAGTATTCGAATGATACATATTACTACAGACTGTTCTGTTTTTGACAGATTCTGTTTTCTATGTGTTGTTTGCTTATTTTGATGAATCTATGAGTAGTATCGGAGGATATGAGCCATAGAGAAGTTGGAATACAGTAGATATTGAACCAATATGAATTTAGAATGAGTTCACAACAGTACCTAAGTGTTGGCTTTATTTTCTTATACTAACGGAGCTTATGAGTTTTCTGTTAAGTTTTGTGTTGTGAAGTTTTCAAGTTTTGGGTAAAGATTCGATGGGCTATGGAATAAGGAGTGGCAAAGAGCCTAAGATTTAGGATGCCCAAGGCACCCCAAGGTAATATTCAAGTACAACCAAGAGCCTAAGCTTGGGGATGCCCCGGATGGCATCCCCTCTTTCGTCTTCGTTCATCGGTAACTTTACTTGGAGCTATATTTTTATTCACCACATGATATGTGTTTTGCTTGGAGCGCCATTTTGTTTTATTTTGTTTCCCTTTCTGTTTGGATACAATACCAAGATCTGAAATTCTTAAATGTTAGAGAGTCTTCACATAGTTACATGATTATTCAACTACTCATTGATCTTCACTTATATCTTTCGGAGTAGTTTGTCGGTTGCTCTAATGCTTCACTTATATCCTTTTAGAGCACGGTGGTGGCTTTATTTTGAAGAAATATATGAACTCTCATGCTTCACTTATATTATTTTGTGAGTCTTTAGAACAGCATGGTAATTTGCTTCGGTTATGAATTTAGTCCTAATATGATGGGCATCCAAGAGGGATATAATAAAACTTTCATATAAAGTCCATTGAATACTATGAGAAGTTTGATTCCGTATGATTGTTTTGAGATATGAAGATGGTGATATTAGAGTCATGCTAGTGGAGTAGTTGTGAATTTGAGAGATACTTGTTCTAAAGTTTGTGATTCCCGTAGCATGCACGTATGGTGAACCGTTATGTGATGAAGTCATAGCATGATTTATTTATTGATTGTATTCCTTATGAGTGGCGGTCGGGGACGAGCGACGGTCTTTTCCTACCAATCTATCCCCCTAGGAGCATGCGAGTAGTACTTCGTTTTGATAACTAATAGATTTTTGCAATAAGTATGTGAGTTCTTTATGACTAATGTTGAGTCCATGGATTATACGCACTCTCATCCTTCCACCATTGCTAGCCTCTCTAATACAGCGCACCTTTTGCCGGTATCATACACCCACCATATACCTTCCTCAAAACAACCACCATACCTACCTATCATGGCATTTCCATAGCCATTCCGAGATATATTGCCATGCAACTTACCACCGTTCCATTTAATATGACACGCTTCATCATTGTCATATTGCTTTGCATGATCATGTAGTTGACATCGTATTTGTGGCAAAGCCACCGTTCATAATTCTGTCATACATGTCACTCTTGATTCATTGCACATCCCGGTATACCACCGGAGGCATTCATATAGAGTCATATTTTTGTTCTAAGTATTGAGTTGTAAGTAAATAAAAGTGTGATGATCATCATTATTAGAGCATTGTCCCAGTGAGGAAAGGATGATGGAGACTATGATTCCCCCACAAGTCGGGATGGGACTCCGGACTAAAAAAGAGGCCATAAAAAAGGCCCAAATAAAAAAATAAAAAATGAGAGAAAAAGAGAGAAGGGACAATGCTACTATCCTTTTACCACACTTGTGCTTCAAAGTAGCACCATGATCTTTATGATAGAGAGTCTCCTATGTCGTCACTTTCATATACTAGTGGGAATTTTACATTATAGAACTTGGCTTGTATATTCCAATGATGGGCTTCCTCAAAATGCCCTAGGTCTTCGTGAGCAAGCGAGTTGGATGCACACCCACATAGTTTCTTTTGTTGAGCTTTCATACACTTATAGCTCTAGTGCCTCCGTTGCATGGTAATCCCTACTCACTCACATTGATATCTATTTGTAAGTGCATCTAGTGCCACCCCTAGTTGGTTTTGGAGTATTGACGACAAATTTGGTTGAGGGACTAATGTGTTTGTGAGAATTGCAGGATAACACAGGTAGTAGTCCCTCATTGATTCGGTTTACCTACCGGAGATGACCCCTAAAAATATATGAAGACATTGACGACAATGGTGGTATGGGAAGATATTCATATTGAAGACTATGACATGAGAAGACATTGATTGAAGACTATGGAGCGCGAAGACTTAGTCGTTTCGTTGTTTCCTTTTCTTTGTTGAGTCATAGGAACCACCGTACTGTTAAGTGGGGTCCAGGTGAACAAAGTCAGGATGACTGAAGTGATGCTCAACCCAAATCCTATGTCTTCGAGCGAAGACAATGAGAGCAAATCTTATCCAGAGCTGGATAAGTCAGCTTTGCTTGCAGCCCAAGTAAAGTTGTCGTGTGTGTTTGAAATCTGACCGTTGGAACACGTGTCAGTTCCTTAGTGACCCAGTGTCATTTCGGACATATCAGGTCGGGTTGCCTAGTGGATATAAATAGCCCACCCCTACACCATAAATTGGTGGCTGCTCAGAGTTAGTACACGGCTTTTGTCGTTTGAGAGTGAGGGAGTCCTGGATTAGGGGGTGCCCGGATAGCCGGACTATACCTTCAGCCGAACTCCTGGACTATGAAGATACAAGATTGAAGACTTCGTCCCGTGTCCGGAAGGGACTTTCCTTGGCATGGAAGGCAAGCTTGGCGATACGGATATGTAGATCTCCTACCATTGTAACCGACTCTATGTAACCCTAACCCTCTCCGGTGTCTATATAAACTGGAGGGTTTTAGTCCGTAGGACAACATATGACAATCATACCATACGCTAGCTTCTAGGATTTAGCCTCCTTGATCTCGTGGTAGATCTACTCTTGTACTACCCATATCATCAATATTAATCAAGCAGGACGTAGGGTTTTACCTCCATCAAGAGGGCCCGAACCTGGGTAAAACTTCGTATCCCTTGTCTCCTGTTACCATCCGCCTAGACGCATAGTTCGGGACCCCCTACCCGAGATCCGCCGGTTTTGACACCGACATTGGTGCTTTCATTGAGAGTTCCTCTGTGTCGTCGCTTTTAGGCCCGATGGCTCCTCCGATCATCAATAGCGATGCAGACCAGGGTGAGACTTTTCTCCCCGGACAGATCTTCGTCTTCGGCGGCTTCGCACTGCGGGCCAATTCGCTTGGCCATCTAGAGCAGATCGAAAGCTATGCCCCTGGCCATCAGGTCAGATTTGGAAGTTTTAACTACACGGCTGACGTCCGTGGGGACTTGATCTTCGACGGATTCGAGCCACAGCTGAGCGCGCCGCACTGTCACGATGGACATGACCTAGCTCTGCCACCGAACAGTGCCCTGGAGGCCGCACACGCATCGGTTCCAACCCTCGATTCGGAACCAACTACGCAGATCAAGGATGAGTGGTTGGACGCCGCCTCGGGGGTTGCGATCCAAACGGCGATTGAGCCGAACACCAGCCCCGCACTCCGCAAGGCCCATGACTCCGAGGGACCGGACTCCACTCCGGACTCCGAGCCCTCCGCGCCCCTGCCGATTGAATCCGATTGGGCGCCGATCATGGAGTTCACCGCCGCGGACATCTTTCAGTACTCGCCCTTTGGTGATATCCTGAAGTCACTAAAGTCTCTCTCTTTATCAGGAGAGCCCTGGCCGGATTACGGTCAGCAAGGTTGGGATGCGGACAATGAAGAAATTCAAAGCCCACCCACCACCCATTTGGTAGCCACTGTCGATAATTTAAACGACGTGCTCAATTTCGACTCTGAAGACATCGACGGTATGGACGACGATGTAGGAGACTCACATGAACCAACGCCTATATGGCATGGGACAGCCACCTCATCTCATGATGTGTACATGGTGGATACACCTAAACGAAGCAACGACGAGGAACACAGGGATGCAACGAGGGATCATTCTCTCGAAAAGCAATCAAAGCGGCGACGTAAACGCCGCTCCAAGCCCCGCCTCGATAAAGACAGCAGCCATATAGACCCAGCCATAGGGCAGGATGAGCCGGCGGATGACGAGCATGCCTTAGAGCAACCGTCCGAACAGGGCAACTCAGGCAAACAAACCGAACAACCCGTCCCCGGCGTAAATGGCATTCCGGACGACCTTACACCGGATAAGCTCATGGAGCAGAAGAACCTCCACAAAAGGCTCGTTGCTACTGCACGTAGCCTGAAAAAGCAGAAGCGGAAGCTCAAAACTGCGGAAGACGCACTCAGAATCAGATGGAGCAAAGTACTCAACACCGCAGATAAATACGGCGGCAGTCGCCGCACCAAAAGCTATCCGAAGCGAAAGCTACTGCCTGAATTCGACGAGGAGGCCTCAGAGCCCCCGCAGTCAAAAAATAAGAAAGCCACCCGGTCGGATAGACGACCCCATGGCCAGCATGAAGCGGCCAGCAGCGCCGCACACAAGCCGGCACGCGATCCACTCAAGGATTCGCATCAAAAAGATGGCCCAGCCAGATCTATTTATGGGCCAAGAAAGCAAGCTCTCGTAAGCAATGCAACAAAACCATTATCCGAACATCACGGCACACCCAAATACAGGGGTGCCGCACACCCCCTATGTTTCACCAATGAGGTCCTGGATTATGAATTTCCAGCGGGATTCAAGCCCGTAAACATAGAGGCGTACAACAGAACAACAGACCCTGGAGTCTGGATCGAGGATTATATCCTCCACATACATATGGCCAGAGGGGATGACCTCCACGCCATAAAATACTTACCCCTCAAGCTTAAAGGGCCAGCCCGGCATTGGCTCAACAGCCTTCCCGAAAACACAATTGGAAGTTGGGAAGAGCTCGAGGACGCTTTTCGAGCAAATTTTCAAGGGACTTATGCCTGCCCTCCGGATGCAGACGATCTTAGTCACATAACTCAATAGCACGGAGAGTCAGCTCGGCAATTCTGGAATAGATTTCTTACTAAAAAGAATCAGATAGTCGACTGTCCGGAAGCCGAAGCCTTAGCAGCTTTTAAGCATAGCGTCCGAGACGAATGGCTCGCCAGACACCTCGGCCAAGAAAAGCCAAGAACAATGGCCACATTAACAAGCCTCATGACCCGCTTTTGCGCGGGAGAGGACAGCTGGTTGGCAAGATGTAGCACCAGCGACCCAAGTATATCCAAAACTAGGGATGGAAACGGAAAACCGCGACGCAACAAGGACCGGCGCCGGACTAAGGAAAACAGTCCGAAGAGCACGGCACTCAATGCCGGATTCAAAAGCTCGCGGCAGAATCAGAAAAAGCCGCCCCTCAAAGATAATAGGGACGAGCTATCCAACTTACACAAAATCTTGGATAAGATATGTCAGATACACAGTACTCCCGGGAAGCCTGCAAACCATACCCACAGAGATTGCTGGGTTTTTAAGAAATTCGGCAGACTCAACGCCGAACACAAGGGGCTCGACACACCAAGCAAAGACGATGACGAACCCCAAAAGCAGAGCACCAGGAGACAAAAGAATTTTCCACAAGAAGTAAAAACAGTAAACTTACTTCACATAAGAAAACAAGCGGCGCCCATAGAGGTACGCGCCATACGGCCTATCCCAAAGGAGTCTCGCCACTTGTTGTCAAATCCAATCACCTTGGATCATCTGGATTACTCTAGAAGTATCAGGAACGCAGGCTGGACTGCTTTGGTACTCGATCCAATAATCGGCGGACTCCAGTTTACAAATGTCCTGATGGACGGCGGCAGCGGTCTAAACCTGATATATCAGGACACAATCCGCCACATGGGGATAGACCCAACAAAAATTCGCCACAGCGAAACCTCCTTTCAAGGGGTAATGCCAAGTCCGGATACCCATTGCATGGGTTTTCTCCGGCTTGAAGTTATATTCGGATCCCCTGATAACTTCCGTTGCGAAAAACTAAATTTTCACATCGTCCCATTCTCAAGTAGCTATCAAGCACTGCTGGGACGCGAAGCTTTCGCCCGCTTTAATGCAATACCGCATTATGCATCTCTTACGCTTAAGATGCCCGGTCCACGAGGCATCATCTCACTAAAAGGAAACATGGAACACGCCCCCCACACGGAAGATTGTGCGGCTGCCTTAACAGCCCCACTATAAAACGGCTTCACCAGCCAAAACATCCAAACAGGCCGTTAAGACCACGGACACGGCTAGACGAGTCTGGCATAAACATATAATTAATAAAGGCTTAATAGCCATATACCCCTGCGCTAGGGGCTCCGCGCATATAAAATACGAGACAATCAAGCTCAGTTTTACCCATTTCAATTTATACTTTGTTTATTTAGTATAACTTCTATTCGGCACGACCTTTTTTCAACTAAGTTCCTCTCTTTTACAGATGAACACCGTGTTGCGCCCGTCCAGGATACGGCTCAACGGAGACACAGGCGCAGACGTGCAGCAGGGACCCATTCCAAGGATTCTTTTCCGATTAAGACCCTGCGTAAACCCTTTTTACTGTCTCTTGTTGATACACGTCCTCCGATTTTTCGGTATAATCAAGGAGGAGGCTGGCATCTTGGCATGTGGCCACGTCAGAATTTTGTGCGTACCTAGACACTAGGGGCTTATAACTAAGGGCGTTGTCCCGCCCGCACTCATAAAGACCGAATACCTTAGGGAGTGTTCGGCGTCGCGAGTTTGGCCTTATATGCATCAGCTCCGAATCATGTCCTTGGTCAAATGTTGGGTTGCCCGGCTCCTGTGTTTTGCTGCCTTACATTCCGCTCTATCGGCTAAGGCGGCACCAGGAGAACTACTGCGATTGTGCCCCGGTTCGGCCAGGCGAGCACCTCAGTAGACAAAGCCAAAAACTGACTGTCGTGATGTAGCGTGAGACTGGTCAACCACTCGATGACTCACTGGAATCTACAAGATTCCTCCGCATTAACAAAGGACCGTTTCCCGGCCAGGCACATATGCGCCCCGAATTCGGGCGAGCGCAGGCACCACCAGGGGCTATCTAAGTAGCCTCATTGTCAAGCTCCTATGGCAAAGTGAAAGTGATAAAGCATTATAATCCGATTGCCTAGCTCACTGCGCTATCACCTCCTTTGTAGGACCAAGACGTTGGATCAAGTGTGAAAATGCGCCTTCTGCGAGCACCCCGCATTATTTGCGTGGGGGCTGAAGCCGACGACTGCCATCTTTCAGATTATATATATATATATATATATATCTTAAAACAACCGCACAGGAGGTGTTACAAATACTTGAAGGCACAAGTATAAAAGGCTTCTACAATCTATCAAGATATTGTTTTGCAATAAAATATGCTATTCGAACATAGCATCCTTCGAGCACTGCGTCTCTATTACACGAGCGTCGTGAAGGACTTCCTGAAAATAGTGCTCGGCATGTACTCGGCTTTTGTCCGAATCTCGGGATGCAACAATGGTGGTCTCCATCTCCGACCAGTATGTCTTGACACGGGCAAGAGCCACCCGCGCACCCTCTATGCATGCTGACCTCTTCATTGCATTAATATGCGGCACCGCACCAAGGAATTGCTGCACCAAGCTGAAATAACTCTTCAGCTCCGATCTCTCCGGCCACAGATGACTCATGACGCACTTCATGGAGAGTCCGGACAACCTATTCAGCTCGGCCCATTCAGCCAGACGATCGTCCACTGATAGTGGACGCTCTGGATTGTGGAACTGCGACCAGAAGAGTCTCTCCACTTCGCGATCTTCTTGATCTCGAAAGTGTTCGGTCGCATCAGCAGCACTTGCCGCCAAATCCAGATAGGTGTCCGCCGTACTCCACAACCGGTCCAACGGAGCATGCTTAGGATCACAAAACCTCCTCCGTAGCATAAAGGGCTTTCCAGCCGCGATCTCTCCGGCTTGACGCAGCTCCTCCTTCGCAGCTCTCATCGCAGAGCGAGCGTCCTTGGCATCGGCAACGGCCTTCTCCAGGTCCGTCTGTTCCGCCCGGTCTTCTTTTTCCAGAAGCCTGCAACGGTCAGCAGTGCTCTTCAGCTTCACGGCCATGTCGGCCATCTCTTTCTTGCTTCGGCAGTGAGCAGCCTGTTCGGCTCTCAGCTCTTCAAGGGACTTCTCGGCAGCCGCATCACTTTTTCTGGCTTGCTCTTTGGCTCGGGCAAGTTCCGCCCGAAGACTCTCCATGGCAGCCGCACCATCTGCATCAAGCACACACATAGTAAGATACTGGCATAAGTTCCTCTTACCAGGTGCCATCGGAGGGGTTACATACCTTGCGCCTCGTCAAGCCGCTTGTTAACAAGCATGATGTCGGCCTCTGCCACGTCAAGTTGCCGCTTTAGCTCGGCAAATCCATCAGTCCGGCTGGACACCGGACAGTTCGTCACCTACATACGAAGACAGCATTTTAGACCTGGGGTTATGATCCTCTGCGTGCCGTCAACTTTGACAACGCACAGAGTCTCAGGGGCTACTATGTGCACAGGGCGCATCTTGTTTATGCACCATTGTTAAAAAAGGGCGCGTTATTCTGCGTACCTCAAAACCCGTCAGTAAACTTCTGACGGCCTCGTGCAATCCGCTTTCCGCGGACGAAACCCTTTCAATCACCGTGCCCATCAATGCATGATGCTCCTCTGAGATAGATGCTCGCCCTAGCAGATCCTTCAGCTCCTCCGACCGTGCACCGGACGGTGTCGGACTCGTCCTATGGCCTTTTTCGAAGGACGGACGCGGAGAGCCTTGGGGGGGCATATGGCTGCCTTCCGGCCCTGCCGGATTCGGAGAAACCCTCCGCGACGATACCTCAGGGTCGCCCGCCTCTCTAGGTGGTTCGGCAGGGGGAGGCGTTCCGCTCTCCATCATCTCCAGAAGAAGATCCCCCGAAGACGAGCTGTGCTGAGAAGGGTTGAGGTCCCAACTACAAGGTAAATTTTTGGTTACTCTTCTCAGATATAAAACAAGGATTCTTCTCAAAGAAAAACCACTCCCTACTTACGGCTCGGTGGAGGGCTGGCCCCCTAGAGGGCATAGTTCGACCGAGGTATCCCCCGGCGCAGGACCCTCTGACGAAGATCTCTTCCCCCGTTTTGAGACCATGGTCTCCGGGTCTTCAGAGGCGGTCCTCTTCTTTCCTAGAGGAGAGGAACGTTCGATTCCTTCCCTCCGAGCAGCCTCCTTCAAGGAGGCCGTAGTTTCCTTGTCCCCTCCCTTGCTTTCCTTCAAAGGCACAATCTCCAACATCCTGACCAGCACGGGATCTGGCGTGGTCTCGGGGAGGGGAGCCGGACACCTGATAAGCTTTGCTTTCGCTATCCACTCCTGTTTAAAGAACAGTTCTTTAGAAGCAAGTTTTATGACAAATATACGGATAGCGAGTCCGGGCGCGAGGCTACTTACTTTGGTATCCAGGCGATGGCAGCTCAGGCCTGCGTCCTCGGTCAAGTCCGGACACGTCGCTTGTGATCCGAAGAACAACTTATACATCTCCGCGGGCGTTGCGCCCATGAAATGCTGGAGAGCTCGCGGTCCCTCCGGATTAAACTCCCACAGGCGAAGGGAGCGACGTTTGTCGGGCAGGGTTCGGCGGATCAGCATGACCTGCGTCACTTTGACCAGGCTGAGGTCTCTTTCTAAGAGATCCCTGATGCGGCCCTGCAACAAGGGCACGTCCTTGGATGACCCCCAGTCAAGTCCTTTATTGACCCATGACGCTAGCTGAGGTGGGGGACCCGAGAGAAAGGCAGGTGGCGCCACCCATTTGGTGCCCCTGGGAGCGGTGATATAGAACCACTCTCGTTGCCATAAGCTGAACTCCTCTTGAAAAGAGCCCTCGAGCCATGGAGCATCAGCATTCTTGCTTATAACAGCGCCTCCGCACTCAGCGTGCCGCCCCTCGATCATCTTCGGCACTACCTGAAAGGTCTTGAGCCATAGTCCGAAGTGAGGATTAACACGGAGGAAGGCTTCACACACGACGATGAAAGAAGAAATGTGGAGGATGGACTCCGGAGCTAAGTCTTGAAATTCCAACCCATAATAAAACATGAGCCCCCTCACGAAGGGATCCATTGGAAGCCTAGCCCCCGAAGGAAGTGAGACATGAACACCACGCTCTCACCAGGCCTGGGAGTGGGAATGACCTGCCCTTGAGTAGGCAACCTATGCGAGATTTTGCCGGTCAAGAACCTGGCCTCTCTCAGCTTTACCACGTCCTCCTCCGTAACGGAAGAGGGCGCCCATCGGCCTCGAAGGTCGGAACCGGACATTGTCGAAGATCCGAGGCGCCCGAAATTTGGAGCCTTGGGTGTTGGAACTCGAGGCGAAGGGTGAAATCGTTTGAGATTGAAAGAAAGGAGTAAGGCCTTGATCTCTTTATAAGAGGTTGAATACCAAGGGCCCTCCCCGTAACCGGTTGGGACTCGCCTTTAATCGAGAAGACATGCCAACGGGCACGATTGGGTTACCCACGTCCGCATTGATGAGAATCCCGTAAATAAAGGGGACACGATCTCTGCTTTGACAAGACGTGCCAAGGAAACCGCCTCGCAAAATGCTCTGAGGTGGGGGAGTAAAAAATGATTCGAATAAAGACTTGGCCGTGGTGTGGTGTCATGCTATGGAATACGTCAGCAGATTAGATTTGTGTAAATATTATTCTCTCTATGGCAATATGTGGAAACTTATTTTGCAAGCCGGACACTATCTGTCACAGCCCTAGAATTGCTAGTAGTTAGTTGCATCAGTGAGCATGCCATCATGTTTTAATCCCAAAGAAACTTGAAATGGGGATTGTTGAAACCCTAGCACCAAATGAAATTCAACTAGGTTCACCTAAAATATTTTCAGTAATCCAAATGGCTTTTAAAAATGTTCATCATTTCTGGAAAATGCTAAAACCATAACCAGAAGTGTTGCACATTTTTCTATGACATAATTGGTCACTGAATTAAATCATACCTTATTTGCATTTGGGCATTTAAATTTTATGTATTATTTTAAATGTCCAAATATTCATGAACTGAATTGCTGGTTATTGGAAATAATCCAAACAGTGGCCACAAGCAGTCTCATGATTTTTGAAAGTGCTTAGCTATTTTTAATAAAGCCCTCAAATTTACAGTATAATAGAAAACTGAAATAAATAGAATAAGGAGAGAGAGAAAGGTTCTTACCTGGCCTCACCTGCGTAGCCCACCAACCGGCCCAGCACTGTAGCTGGCCGGCCCAGCCCACCACCGCCACCTCCCCTGTCGTCTTCCTCCTCTGCCAGGAGGACGGAGACGCGTGCCCGCCCCGCGCCGGCCACCTCCTCCCTGCCTGGCTGCCTCCTCCTCCCCCTGGACGTCTCCCGCGGCGCCACGACCCCCCCCTCCCCTCCGGACCTCTGCACCACTCCCCTCTCTCCCTGTGCTCCTCCCCCCTCCTCTGTTACTTTCTACCGAACACACCGAGCGGAGCTCGTCGCCGCCGACAAGCCCCACCGCGGCCACTTCCTCCCCCTCGCCCCCTGGACATGCCTGCGAGCTCCGACTCGACGTCCCCGACCTCCTCGACGACCCACGAGGCCCCGGACGCGCTGCAACTCCGCCACCGAGGCTTTCCCCCTCCTCGGTCGCCGGAGATCGACCTCGCTGCCCCGGCCGCTCCGGTGCTTCCCCGAGCTCGCCGAAGTCTCCATCGGAACCGCAGTGAGCTCCAGCCCCGTTCCCCTCCCTCTGTTTAGCCGCCTGCACGCCGTAGCCCTTTTCCCCGCCGTGGTCGTAGCCTCTCGCCGCCGTTCATGTCGCCACCACGGCTACGGCCGTGCAAGCTCGCAACCGAGCGCGCCACCGTGCTCAGCACGTTCCAGGAGTCGACCGCGACCACCCGCGGCTCCTGCCGTTCCCTGCAACGCCGACCCGCTCAACTACCGAACTCCGGCCGCCGCGCAAGTCGCCGCCGCCGGCGCTTTAGGCCACTAGAGCAGCTGCTGTGAGCACCACTGGACGCGGACGAGTCTCCTCGTCACGTAGAGCCTCTCCGCCGTGCAAATGGTCGCCTGTGGGCGATTCCCGAAGCCTCCGCCGTCTCTGTCGTCGCCGGCGGCGAGCCGTGGACCAAGTCCGGCGGGTTTGACCCCGGGTGGGCCCAGTTGACCCCTCTGGGTCGATGACAAATGGGACCCAGCCCTGCTAATTTTAGGATTAGTACTAATTAAATTTAGTTAGTCTAATGACACTGACACGCGGGCCCCACCGTTCAGGTTTGACCTGGACCGTGCGCCGTTGACTTGCTGACGTCATGATGATGTCAGGCTGACGCAGTAATCCTTTTCTGGAATTTAAATAAATCTTAAATGATTTATTTATTTCAGAAAATATCCAAAACTTTGAAAAATCATAGAAAATAATCTATAACTCCAATGGGAAAGATTTATATATGAAAAATTATCAGAAAAATTCAAGGAATCCATCTTTACCATTTTCATGCATGTTTGAACAATGTTTGTCCTCTGTTTTGGACAAAACAAATAAAGGGCATTTAAATAATCATATATGGAGTTGGAATTTGAATCATGTATTCAAACCAACTTCATTTAAGTCATAGTTAGATGCATTAGCTCAAATCCCAGCATATTGCCATGTCATGATCATGCATCATATTGTTGCATTGCATTGATTGTGTCTTTCTGTGTTTGCCAGTAACCGTCCCCTCTCAGTAGACGATGTTTCGACGATGAGTTCGATGACACCGATGAAGAACTATATTATCTTCAGAAGTGCCAGGCAAGCAAAACCCCCTTGTTCATTCTGATACAATCCCACTCTCTCGCCCCTGCTCTCTTTTATTGCATTAGGACAACAACGATTCATGTGTTACTTGCTGCGGTAGCTGAACCCCTTTATCCTTTGCATGACCTGTCATTCCACAGTAATTAGATGAAACCCACTAGCATGAGTAGGAGTTGTTTGAGCCCTGTTGTGCCTACTCATACATGCTTGTCTGTCATGCCTGCTACTGCTTAGAGTTGAGTCGGGTCTGATTCATCGGGAATGAATTGGAATGGTGATGAGCATGTCCTACTGTGTGTGAGCTAAGTGTGTGAATACGATTTGGTAAAGGTATTGGTGAGAGGCCATGTAGGAGTACATGGTGGGTTGTCTCATTGAAGCCGTCCTCAGGAACTGAGTTCTGTGTTTGTGATCCATGAAACAGCTACTACCATGCATTGGGCCCTGAAATATGACCCCGCTCGACTTCTTAATCACCCTTGTCCTCTGTCCAGGAGTTGCAAGTAGTTTCTGGTGTTTGTAGTATGCTGGGGGCCGCACGCAGCGCTGACCGTAGGGGTGGGCTGTGTTGCGGTAGGCACGTGGCCGGGCAGCCGGGCGCCCGTTTGGTGTCTCGGACCCTGTACACATCGTTCGGGGCCGTTAGTGGAAACCTCGGCCGGACTCCCTGCGGATGGAACCCGAATAGGCGATAAACCTGGACTAGAGACTTGAGTGTTTAGGTAGGTCGTGGTCTACACCCACGTCGGCTTTCGCTTGAAGTCTGCCGAGCACATGTCGTGTGCAGACGCTAAGTGGTGGAAACATGTATGAAGAAGTACACCCCTGCAGGGTTAACATCATCTATTCGAATAGCCGTGTCCGCGGTAATGGACTTCTGGGTTGCCTATATCAGTTCATAGACAAGTGAAAGTGGATACTCTAAAATACGCAAGATAAGCGTGAGTGCTATGGATGGCCTTCTCGTAGGGAGACGGAAGTGGATCCATAGTGGTGTATTGGATGGTGAATATGTGGACTCGTGTGCGCCACCTCAAAAGAGTCGCTTGCAGTCGTAGTTCAGGATAGCCACCGAGTCAAAGCTGGCTTGCTGCAGTCAAACTCCACCACCCCCTTTGTTGATACTGATGCATATGTAGATAGTTCTGATGTAAGTCTTGCTGAGTACGTTTGTACTCACGTTTGCCTATTTTATGTTTTTGCAGAGAGACGTCAGTCTCGCTAGTAGTACCGATTGGACTTCGACGTTTAGCTTGATACCTCAGCTACGATCTTGTGCCCTCGGCAGGATCTGGTAGATAGTCAGGCTTCTCAGCCTTTTTCATTTGTAGATGTCTGTACTCAGACATGTTAAGCTTCCGCATGTGTTTGACTTGTGTGCTTTGAATGTTGGGTCATGAGACCCATGTTTGTAATATCTCGCTCTTCGGAGCCTAATGAATAAATATTTGGAGTCGTAGAGTCTTGTTGTGATGCCATGTTGTATCTACTCATATCGGGCATATTGTGTGTATGATTGAAATGCTTGGTATGGGTGGGATCCGACTATCTAGTTGTTTATCCTTGGCAGCCTATCATATGGGGAAATGTAGTATAGTGCTTCGGAGCGATAGTAGTCCGCTACAGCCCGGTTCACCGGAGTCCTGCTAGCCCAGCACTACTGCTCGGAACACTTGACTGGCCGGCATGTGTTTCACGTCGTTCCTGTGTCTGTTCCTTCGGGGAAATGTCACGCGCTATTGTCCGGAGTCCTGCCTAGCCTGCTACAGCCCGGGTTCACCGGAGTCCTGTTAGCCCAGTGCTACAGCCCGGACAAATACGTTGATGACCGACATGCTCGATGTGATTCATGTATGCCTGTCCTCATAGGCTAGCGCCGCTTTGGGTTCATGACTAGCCATGTCGGCCCGGGTTCTCTGTCATATGGATGCTAGCGACACTATCATATACGTGAGCCAAAAGGCGCAAACGGTCCCGGGCCAGGTAAGGTGGCACCCGTGGGAACACCGTGCGTGAGGCCACAAAGTGATATGATGTGTTACATGCTGGATCGGTGTGACTTAGGATCGGGGTCCTGACACTATCCTTAGTGTTTAAAATCTTCTATGAAGTATTTGGAGGAGGAACCCGCCTTGCAATGCCGAAGACAATCTGCGCGCCAGACTCGTCGTCATTGAAGCCTGGTTCAGGGGCTACTCAGGGAGTCCTGGATTAGGGGGTGTCCGGATAGCCGGACTATACCTTCAGCCCGACTCCTGGACTATGAAGATACAAGATTGAAGACTTCGTCCCGTGTCCGAAAGGGACTTTCCTTGGCGCGGAAGGCAAGCTTGGCGATACAGATATGTAGATCTCCTACCATTGTAACCGACTGTGTAACCCTAACCCTCTCCGGTGTCTATATAAACCGGAGGGATTTAGTCCGTTGGACAACATATAACAATCATACCATAGGCTAGCTTCTAGGGTTTAGCCTCCTTGATCTCGTGGTAGATCTACTCTTGTACTACCCATATCATCAATATTAATCAAGCAGGACGTAGGGTTTTACCTCCATCGAGAGGGCCCGAACCTGGGTAAAACTTCGTGTCCCTTGTCTCCTGTTACCATCCGCCTAGACGCACAGTTCGGGACCCCCTACCCGAGATCCGCTGGTTTTGACACCGACAGAGAGAAACCCACCTCGAAGCCTTTGAGAGAGAGAAATCCTTGCGAGGACAAAGCCCAAACACCCAGAGCCAAAGAGTGTTAGGCATCACTGAAGTCTTTCTGTCTGCGTGACCTGAAGACTTATTACACTTGAGGACTATGAATCCTCCAGCCGGTTAGGCGTCGCGTTCTGAGCATCCAAGAGTCATTGTGGATTGCCGGTGAACAAAGTCTGTGAAGGTTCGGAAGTCTACCTTGAAGACTTACCAGAGTGATTGGGCGAGGACTGTGTGTCCTTAGCTCAAGGGGAATAAGGTGAAGACGAGGTCTTCTGAGTTGAATCTCAGCCTCCCTAACGAGACGTACAGTTCTCACAGCAACTGGAACTGGTCCAACAAATCCTGTGTCTTCAACAAGTGACTGGTTCTATCTTCTCCCTCCCTTTACTTAGAGTTTGTCTTCGTGAAGTCATTGCCTGTTTGTTGTATCTGTTTGACTTCATTGCGTGACTACTATTGTTGTTTGGCTTCATACTATCTTCCATCCTGATCCTTACTACCTATCTGCTATTAGTCTTCGTACTCTCACGTTATTGCACACTTGACTATGGCTTGCTTAGTGTAGTTTATCTTCCGCTGCATTTCAATAGGTTCATTTCTATAGTTTGTCTTTGAAACTTCCATGTTTTGAAGACTTCCATAAAAATCGCCTATTCACCCCCCCCCCTCTAGTCGATAACTAGCACTTTCAATTGGTATCAGAGCAAGGTACTCCCTTGTTCTGTGTGATTCGGTTTAACCACCTGGAGTTTTAGCAATGTCGACTGCAGGGATAATCAAAGTCTCCGTTGCTTGCCCCGTGTTTGATGGAACTGAATATCCCTACTGGAAGAATAAGATGTGCATGCATCTTGAAGCCATTGATGTCGACCTCTGGTATGTCGTCAAGAATGGCGTTCCCAAGACTGGTGAAGGTGTCACCCCTGCTGATGTCAAGAAGTTCATTCAACTAGACTCTACTGCCAAGAACATCATCTGTGGTCATCTGACCAAAGGACAGTATGGCCGCGTGAGTGCTCTGGAAACGTCGAAGCTAGTCTGGGACTGGCTATCCAAGGTCAATGAAGGCGTCTCAACCCAGAGAGATCAAAGGGTCAGTGTTCTTCGCAACCTCTTCAATCGCTTCAAGAGAAACGACAATGAAAATGTCCAGCTCATGTTTGATCGCCTCACTGACATCACAAATGAGCTTCGTGTTGTCGGCGCCACTAAGATTACCAAGCATGAAATCATCAAGACACTACTGAGATCACTTGACAGCTCCTTTGACACCCTTGCCCTCATGATACAAGAACGTCCTGACTTCAAGACACTCGATCCGTCTGATATACTTGAGAGGCTCAACACACATGAGTTCCAGCTGTCTGAGAAAAGAGATATCTATGGTCCCAACTATGGCCGAACTCGCGCTTTGAAGTCAAAAGCTGTTTCCTCATCTGAAGAAGAATCTGACTGCAGTTCTGATGATCCTAAAGTCATTGGAAAGGAACTTGCTATGCTTGTGAAGAAGTTCCAGAAGTTCACTAAGAAGAAGGGCTACAGAAAGTCTTCACGATCCATCTCAAGAAATGATGAAGCTTCCACTCACGACTACAAGAAGAGAACATGTCACAAGTGCAAGAAACCTGGACACTATATCTCTGAGTGTCCACGACAACGAGAAGAAGAAGAAGAAAAAGAGCAAGGAATATGATTCTGATGACAAGAAGAAGAAGAGATCTTCAAAGTCCTCTTCCAAGTCCTCATCCAAATCTTCATCTCATAAGAAGAGCTCATATGGCAAGGCTCGTGCTTTTGTTGGCAAGGAGATGGATTCAGAGGAGGATTCTGCTTCTGAGGAGGCGGAGGTGGAGTCCGAGGAGGAGACCGACCCTGGCGTCGCAAGTCTGGCTCTAGCCATAGTCTACGTTGCCAAGTCCATCTTCAACACTGAAGACAATGACTTCCACACCAACGCTGAAGCTGATGACAAGGACGACCCTGCTCCCACCTACTGCTTCATGGCACGTGGTGCCAAGGTAAAATCACGCGATGCTTACTTTCAAACATCTAGTGAAGATGACTCTGATTGTCAATCCAAGCCCAGCTACAACAAAAGGCTATGGAATATACTCAAAAACTGTTAGACAAAAGCGATGACCTGTTGGACGCGGAAATGACTCGTTCACAGTCCTTAGTTGAAGACATAAAAAATCTTCATGCTAAGTACCAAGAACTTGAAAGTCGTCATGAAACGCTCTCAACCACTCATGAAAAGCTCTCCTATGATTATCTTCAAAGGAAGCAAGAGCTCGAGAAATTGAGAGCGGCTCATGAAGATCTTCAAAAAGAGAATGAGTCACTTTGCGCTCAACAGATCAGTCCTGCTCAGGATGGATTTGAACCACCATGTCTAAAATGTCTTGAGTGTGATAACGCTACCTCTGTTGCTGAATGTTCCACTGCTGCTACTGTTGCATTGTCTTCAACTACTAATGTGGTAACTAACCCCTCTGCGGAGGATACCACTACTATTGCTGATGAAAATGCTAGGTTGAAGACATTGCTTGAAACAGGGATGTATAAAAGTTTGAAAGGGCATCAGACACTTTGCGATGTCCTCAAAAAGCAGATTATGAACTAAAACCCTAGGAAAGAGGGTGTTGGGTTCGAGAGGAAAATGAATGTCGATGGTTCCTACTGGAAGCCTGAGCAGTATCCCAAAACCACATGGGTTGTTGCAAAGGGACCTTCAGTGGATCCATCTACCTTATCTGGCTTTACCTGTGCTAACCCTATTATCATTGATGAATCCTTTGATGCAAACTATAAACTGTTCAAGAATCAGAGTGGTGAAGTGTTTGCCAGATATGTTGGTACTAACTACAGGAATGGGCCACTTATGAAGAAGATCTGGGTTCCCAAAAGCTGTCTTGAGAATCTTCCAGTGAATGTCATCATGACACCACCTGGGAAGAAGACAAACCCCAGACCTAAGGCTTCATATGGTCCAAAGGCTTCATACAGACAGAGGACTCACCTGAGTCACCCTAACGCCAATGTTTTGCAGGGAAACCATACTCAGACTTATGAATATGAGCGTGTGTCTTCAAACCGTTGTGTTCATAGAACTAAGATTTTTTCTGCTTATTCACATGAGTATCATTCATCTCCTGCAAGGCTATTTGCTAGGGCTCCAAAGCCCAAATTCTCAGATGCTGCACTTAGACTCATAGCTTCTAAGCCACCCCTGAAGGTGTGGGTGGTTAAGAAGAATTAACTTTCTCTTGCAGGGAAAGGTCTCCAGCCGAAAACCAAAGGCGTCTGATGCTATTGCTGGGGACCTAAAACATCTTGTAGGGCGCAAGATCAAATGCCCAAATGGTCTTACTATGTATTTTGTTCCTGAATCGTTTGCCATTCATCCTATCAGTCCTAATCTTGATTTGAGCTACAATAATCCTCTTGCTCGTCAAATGTTTATGCTTCACAATGCTCTTGGTGAAGCCTATCCCCCTAACTGTATTGTAGGGTATGATACCTCGTGCTTCAGAATGGATTATGGACAGCGGATGCACTAATCACATGACTGGTGATTGAAGTCTTCTCATGGACTCAACTTTACGTCCATCTGATAAGAGTCACATCACATTTGCTGACACTGGTAAAAGCAAGGTATTGGGTCTAGGTAGAGTTGCAATCTCAAGGGATCAGCACATGTATAAAGTGATGCTTGTTGAATCCCTTGGCTTCAACTTAATGTCTGTCTCAATGCTTTGTGACTTGAACATGATTGTGATATTTGGAAAATATTGTTGCCTTGTAATAATGGAATCTGACAAATCTCTAGTCTTTGAAGGGTACCGGAAAGATGATCTGTACATGGTAGATTTCTCAGCAGGACCACAGCTTGCCGTATGTCTTCTCACAAAAGCTTCAGAGTGCTGGCTATGGCATCGGAGGCTGGGGCATGCTGGCATGAGGAACTTACATACTCTCGCCAAGAAGAAGCATGTCATAGGCATCGAGGGCATCAAGTTCAAGAAAGATCACTTGTGCGGTGCCTGCGAAGTCGGAAAGATGACTAGGGAAAAGCATCCCTCAAAGACAATCATGACGACATCTCAACCCTTCGAGCTGCTACACATGGACTTATTTGGCCCTACTCACTACTCTACCCTCACAACAACTGCTTGTCTCTATGGCTTCGTCATTGTTGATGATTATTCAAGATATACGTGGGTGCACATAATTCTCTTCAAAACTGAAGTGCAAGATGTCTTCAGACGCTTCGCCAACCGAGCCATGAACAATTATGGCGTCAAGATCAAGCATATCAGAAGTGACAACGGCACTGAATTCAAGAACACCGGACTTGATCTTTATATGGATACAATGGGAATCACTCATGAGTTCTCCGCTCCCTACACACCTCAGCAAAATGGCATCGTAGAGCGCAAGAACAGAACCCTCATTGAGATGGCTCGAACGATGCTCGACGAATACAAGACACCAAGAAAGTTCTGGCCTGAAGCTATTGATACAGCATGTCACGTCATCAACCGTGTTTACATCCATAAGCTTCTGAATAAAACATCCTATGAGGTCCTCACTGGCAAGAAGCCAAATGTCAGTTACTTCAGAGTATTTGGAGCTAGGTGCTTGATCAAGGATCCCCATCACAAGTCAAAATTTGCACCTAAAGCTCACGAAGGCTTCATGCTCGGTTACGGAAAGGACTCGCACTCTTACAGAGTCTTCAACCTCTATCTCTACAAAATCATCGAAACTGTGGACGTGCGGTTTGATGAAACCAATGGTTCACAAAGAGAGCTCCTACCAAGTACACTAGACGAAGCTTCACCCAGTGAATCTATCAAGCTAATGGGAACTGGCGAAATCATGCCTTCTGAAGCACAGCCTGAAGAGGAACTTATCATTTCTGCACCTAACCAACCTGAAGACAATGCTCAGCCTGAAGACAATCCTTCCAATATTGATAATGATCAGCAAGAGCAAAATCTTCGTCCAGCTCATCCTCGTGTTGCAAATGAAGTGCAGATTGAGAAGATAATTGATAGTATCAATGCACCTGGTCCACTTACTCGCTCAAGAGCAACACAGTTAGCAAATTTCTCTGGGCACTGTCGGATTTCGGGTTCCGGCAGACCCTTGAGGTTCGAACTATGGGGTGCGCGCGGAGATTACGCCCTCTACCTCTCCGTCTCACAAAGATCTAAACTACTAAAAGAACAACACAAGAGACATAGAGTTTATACTGGTTCGGGCCACCGATGTGGTGTAATACCCTACTCCAGTGTGGTGTGGTGGATTGCCTCTTGGGCTGATGATGATGAACAATACAAGGAAGGACAGCCTCGCGAGGGTCTGTTCTTGGCTGGGGGGACGAACTGCTAGGAGGAGTTCAATCGCCCTTCTCTCTGGATCCTAGTTGATTAGGTTTCTCGATTGCTAGATGTCTAGATGCCTCTACCCTGGGGGTGGCTAGTCCTATTTATAGGCAAAGGCCCTAGGCCTCTTCCCAAATATTGAGCGGGAAGAGCGCCAACAATTGGCCATTTTGAAGGGGAACATATGGTACACTTATCCTGACTAAAGTTGGTCCTCGCCTGCCAAAGACTCTGTGGTGACGCCATCCTGGGCTCCACAATGACCTCCTCCTTGTCGCGGAGCTGGTTTTGGTCTTGTTGCACCGAAATGGGTGCCTTTGCTTGATCCTCTCGCCTGCGCTTGCTCCCTTTGCACCAAATAGGAAAGGGAGGACACTGCGCGGCTGGCGCCCGCCTGGCGCCCTTGGTCGTCATGGCTTGCGTCATGGGCACCTCGTGAGGTACCCCGCCTTGATCTCTCCGCCTCCTCATGAGCCAGCCTGATGAGGCTGCGCCTGAGGAAGCTCTGCGTTGTCCGCCCCGCGAGGCTTGGCCCCTCGCGAGGGTCTTGGGTCTTGTGTTGATGAAGATGGGCCGTGTTGGGCCCCCCTTTAAGCCACGCCGCAGGCCACAGGCAGGCAAGTCTGGGGACCCCCGTTCCCAGAATGCCGACAGGCACTTTTCTTTTGTGTCAATATCAGAACCCAAGAAAGTTGCTGAAGCCTTTATGGAACCTGAATGGATTCAAGCTATGCAAGAAGAACTTCAACAGTTCAAGCTGAACAATGTTTGGGAACTTGTCAAGCGTCCTGACCCTCGAAAGCATAACATAATTGGCACAAAATGGATATATCGAAACAAGCAAGATGAGCATGGTCAAGTCGTCAGAAACAAAGCACGTCTTGTGGCTCAAGGATATACTCAAGTTGAAGGAATTGACTTTGATGAAACATTAGCTCCTGTGGCTAGGCTTGAAGCTATTCGTATACTGCTAGCCTATGCTAACCACCACAACATCTTGCTATAGCAAATGGATGTGAAGAGTGCATTTCTCAACGGCAAGATAGAAGAAGAAGTATACGTCGCTCAACCACCTGGCTTTGAAGATCCAAAACATCCTGATATGGTGTACAAGCTAAACAAAGCATTGTACGGCCTCAAACAAGCTCCTCGCGCTTGGTATGATACGATCAAAGACTTCCTGAAGAGCAAAGGCTTCAAACCTGGATCCCTCGATCCCACACTCTTCACGAAGACATATGATGGTGAACTGTTTGTGTGCCAAATCTATGTGGACGACATTATCTTCGGCTGCACCAACCAGAAGTATAGTGATGAGTTTGGGTACATGATGCAAGAGCAATACCAGATGTCCATGATGGGAGAGCTGAAGTTCTTCCTTGGTCTTCAAATTCATCAGCAAAGGAATGGCATCTTCATATCTCAAGAAAAATACCTCAAAGATTGTCTGAAGAAGTTTGGAATGCAAGATTGCAAAGGTTACACGACGCCAATGCCAGCCAAACACCATCTGGGTCCCGACAACAATGGTAAAGAGTTCGATCAAAAGGTATACCGCTCCATGATTGGTTCTTTACTTTACATATGTGCATCTAGGCCAGATATTATGCTTAGTGTTTGCATGTGTGCTCGATTCCAAGTGGCACCAAAGGAATCGCATCACTTAGCTGTGAAGCGAATTCTTTGATATTTGACTTACACCCCAACACTAGGATTATGGTATCCATAGGGCTCAGAGTTTGATCTGGTTGGATTCTCGGATGCTGATTATGCTGGTGACAAGGTGGATCGCAAGTCTACATCAGGCACATGTTACTTTCTGGGACGATCACTTGTCTGTTGGTCTTCAAAGAAGCAGAACTGTGTATCACTCTCAACTGCTGAATATGAATACATTGCTGCTGGATCTTGCTGCGCTCAGCTTCTATGGATGAAGCAAACTCTCAAGGACTATGGCATCAATCTAAAACAAGTACCTCTCTTCTGCGACAACGAAAGCGCCATCAAGATTGCCAACAACCCAGTTCAGCACTCGAAGATAAAGCACATTGAAATTCATCATCACTTTCTCAGAGATCATGTCATGAAGAAAGATATTGATATCATTCACGTCAACACTGAAGTGCAACTGGCAGATATCTTCACAAAGCCCTTGGATGAGAAAAGGTTTTGAAAGTTACGGTGTGAGCTAAATATCTTGGAATCCTCAAATGTTCTATGATCAGGCACACATCCTAACACTCATGCATGTTGATGACTTAGATGTGCAACACACGAAGTAAAGTATATCTTCAATCAAGGAAGACTTACATTCTGAGTGTGAATACATTAACGTGGAATTTGACTTCGGAACGCCACAATAATTCTGCGTCGTGTCTGGGTCTAATACTTCCTATACGGTGGGTAACGCCACCACCAAAATTTTCTGTTTTAAGTGTTTCACTCATGGCGTTACATTTGAAATGTCTTCGCATTTGGTTTGTCCTCAATTTCAATTTATCTTCATGATTATCTTCACTATGTTGATTTGATTGCTTTCTGATATATATACTAGTGTTCTGTCCTCTACAGCATTCACTTATAGCTATGTCTTCCTAGTTGAATCTTTTGAACTAAGTGAATGTGATCGGACCCTAATCTCTCTATGCTTTCTATCTCAGACTCTATCTGTCCAAATCATATGCATTCTATTGAAACTGTCGAATGTCTTCTCTGCGTCCTTGTCAGCAGAAGACACAGAGACAAACATTAAGTCAATTTTAAATGCTCTATCCTTATTGCCTGAAATTCGGAGAAGCCGGAATGACCATCCGACAAACCTGGCGGGCGTGGGAACATGGGACAACTCTGAGTATGTTGCATGCATGCCACGTGCCCCTCAGATGTGAACCGCCAGGGGCACCTGCGTAATTGCGTTGTGCCGCACACTTCCTTATAAATACATGTCCCCTGCGGTAAAGAAAACCTTCTTCCACCTCTCCACCTCGTCAAAACCCTAGCGCCACCGCTAGCTCTCAACGACGCCGGCGATGAAGCGCTTAGCTGCCGCGACTTCTCCGACACCGTCCTCACGCCGGCCGCGGACATCGTCCTCTCCGCCGCCGCCGTAGGTGTCCTCCGTCGCCAAGTTAGGGCACGATGGACTGAACTACTCGGTCTCCTACTCCTCTCATCTAGCAGTTCTTCGCGTGGTAAATAAAACTCTCTTTTTACCATCTTTTTGATCCTCAAAGATCCATCCTATTTACCAAAATTGGTTTCTACCTATACAACGTTAGATCTATTATGTCTGCATCTCATACTGCCTAGTATATTCACTTAAGCTTCATATCTAGTTAGATTCCTCACTTGTACTTATTCGCGGATTCGTACAAATCTGGAACCAACTCTCAACATATAAGTGAATGTCTTCGCATCATGAGGTCAATGTCTTCAAACTGATTTATCTTCAAAATCTTCTGAGAATGCATATGACCTCTTCCCCTTCCCTCGCATCTCTAATGCTGTCACAGGTACATGTCCATGGGAGAATCCCTTGGTTCTCATAGTCTGCATTCGTTTGCAAAATTCTTACAGCATCATATTAACTCTCCTGAAGCCAGTTCATGTTTGTCCAGCAAGCGAAAGCCTTTGAAGCCTTTGAACGTGTTGAAGCCATTCAGCTTGAAGTTCATGGCTGCAGAGAAGTCAGTAAGGAAGGGTGGCAGATAGTGTCATGGGGGAACGTCAAGAGATTTGCCTGATGACCTCTCAGAGCCTTACAAGACAGATCCAGAAGAGGATTATAACCAGCGCAAGACCCGAATCCAATGGATTCGAAGATATTGGGCAAAACAGTGGTATAAGTACACGTTTGTGACCCAAGAATATGCAGAGAAAAATTCCATCAAGCGACCATGGGGAGATATTTTGTACAGAAATCTTCCACACAGGTCCAGAGCTGAAGCCATTGAGCAAGGTTTCTATCCTTGCATGGTCCGTGGGCCACAACCAGCTGATGCCGACCCATCATCTTTACTATGGTGTCGCAAAGACAATCTGTTCAAGCGCAATTATCACTTTGCAAAAGCCTCAGCAAAGAAGAACAAAGATTCTTTGGGGTTAGACTTCAATCCTGGTCCTCCTGCTCCCCGTGCTGATGGCACACGTGATGCAGAACCAAATATCATCGGACCTTTCTACAACCTTGATGGCCTCATCACCCACATCTCTGTTCAAGGTGCCAAAGTGGATCACTCTGATGATGATGCGGACACGGATGAAGCCCCTGCTCCTACTCCAAAACCGCAGAAGCAGAAGAAGACTAAAGCTTCAAGGTCAGCTGCTCCTCCTAAAGTTTCACGTGCTAAGCCACTGGCCACTGCACCTCCTGAAGACAGTGTGCAGTCTGAAGATCTATCACGTATCTCCAAGAAGACGGAGAAGAAAAAGAAAATCGTCAAGGATACTGATCAGACCTTGACCCCTGCTGCCATTCTGCGAGAAGAGCACATTGATCTGTCCAGCGATGAAGATCTTGCAGATGACGCTCTTGAGCAACTGATCAAGAGCAAGGAAGAAGCGGAAATCTTCAATGATTTGCCTCTCTTTGATGTGGCAATCATCCACAACTTCATTGATGAATGGTTTGACACTCCCAACCTCAGCTTTGAAGATTTGCAACTTCCCATTGGTCTCAGCGTCTCTTTCAATGGCGCCATTGCTTCTGAGCTAGCTCTTGCTCAGCGCATCGTTGAACTGAAGCACAAGATCGACTATGAGAAAGCTCAGTTCAAGAAGCATGTGGCAAAGCTCAGCGTGCAAGATGTCAAAAACTTCAAGATCATGTTGCATGAGCTCAAAGAAGCCTTTCTCAAGAAGCGTGAAGAAGCTAAAGGCTCTCGTGAGTGCATGAAGAGCCTGGCTGACAAGTGTGTGCAAGCCTACAATGAGGCTGAGAAGCGCAAGGCTCTTGGTCGTCCTGGCATCGACCCAAGAATGGCTGCAAAGAAGAAGAAGTCATCGACTGACCAATCCACACCTTCAAGGCAGGAAGAGCCACGCATAGTCTTCCCAAGCAGCATGACTGGCTCGAAGCCAAAGGTCAAGTCAACCGCTTCAGAACTGAAGAAGACAAGGGCTGCCGAGGCTGAAGCCAGAAAAAGGAAAAATCCTGATGCGTCTGATGCAGCTCCCTCCAAGAAGAAGCGCAGAACCAAGAAGGATCTGGCTGCTCCCACAGAGCCCTTAGTTGTTGAACCTATCTCAATAGTTCGCCCTGCATCTGAACACCAAGAACGATGGATGATAGTTCATGAGCCTGCTTCCACAGAAGCTCATGAAGCTGAAGACATTCCAGCAGTTGATCCCACCACTGCTGAAGACATTGGTCACAATGACAATGTTGAAGCTGATGAAGTTCTTCCTCAGATCGAACACAACTTGGTATCATCGCCTGTTCTCACGAACAACGAACTCATCAGCATTGGTCGTCCTCTGACGCCAATTGCTCAGGATGCTTCGTGGGCTGATCACCCACAACAACAAGTCACACCACCTATGCAAGAAGAAGATGATGACTTTGAGGCCCAGCCAACTCCATCTCCAAAGGCGTCGCCAGCGTTCCGCAGGCTTCGCAAAGGACCAAGGCCTCAAGTCCCTCTTTCGAGCGTTCTAGAAGGAGAAGTGCCTCACCAATCTGTTGCACGTCAAGTGTTCCCAGAAGCCACTCCAACTGTGAATGTCTCCGAGTCTGAAGCCAAAGGTGCTGAAGACAATCCGGCTGCATCAGCCGATGACAAACAAGAAGAAGAACGTGTCCCTACTCCCCCCATTACTGAAGAAGCTGTTCCTGAAGTGAACGTGCCAGTGCCCGACCCTCCAGCTCATCAAGTGGAGGTTGAGAATCTTGAGGCTGCCACCACCAACACCAATGAAGCCAATGACGTAGTCATGGCTGAAGCAAATGTGGAGCCTGCACCAACCAATGTGCCAGCAGCCAATGACGCCAATGATGCAACTGCTCCTGAAGTCTCTGTTGTGCAGCCTGACACCTCTATTGATGCCACTGCTCATGTTCCGCCTCCAAGGCCACATACTATCGAGCAAGCATACAACTACGGCCAGCTTATTACTGTCAAATGGCCCATTCTGGTTCCTCCGCCTAATGCCTCTGGTCCTCAGTTTGATTATCATGTTGAGCATAGGCCTCTAGTCCAGAAACCTAAGCCAAGACTGCCAAGGTTCCTAGGCACTGCCACCTCTACTGGATCCTTCAATGCAAATGGCTTCAAAGCCCACAACACCTTCTTTGACAGAGCCAAGAGCCCCTACTCAAGGGCGAGAATATCATCTGATCATTTCTGGAGCTATCAGCAGTGAAGCTATTACTCCTGCGTTCTGTATGATCAAGGGCGCATTTTCCCTCATATGCGCCTCGACACTGAAGCCATTGCTGGACTGTCATGCTTAGAAGAAGCACTTGACTGCTTACGTGATGCAGGTCTGCTCAGCTTTGTGACAGACAAAGAACATTGGAATGAGGAACTTTTGCTTCAATTCTATGCTACCCTCCACATTCGCGGCTACTACAGGGATACAAAGACATGGGTTCTCGAGTGGATGACGGGAAATGTTCATCATGAAGCCAAAGCTCTTGACGTCATTGAGCTTACAGGCCTACCCACTCCCGGAGAGCTTTTCGAACCTGACTGTCAACTCCACCGCAATGCACTAGAGAGCATCTTCCATAAGCCAGGGCCCAACATGAGCCAGATGTTGAGCATGATGAAGCCTCTGCCGCCTAACGCTGAATACCCAAAGGAGTTCTTTGTTGATGACCTTGAGTATCTGCCTCGCACAATATATCACATCATCAGGTGAACTCTGTGGCCTATCAAAGGACATTCATCAGCTGCAGAACTTGAAGGAGCCATGAAGACATTCGTCTTTTACATCCTCAATGGCATCAGCTTCAATACACAAGAATTCTTTATCCGGAAACTCGCTGCATCTGGATCTGATCTTTTTGGCCTGAAATTCTATGCTCCATGGGTCATGCGCCTCATCAAGCTACACTCTGCTATCAACTATCAGCCCTCTGCTCGCAATCATCTGATCTTTCTACCAGAGGTTGATATGTCAGTTGAAGCCATATACCCTGAGCCTGCCAAGAAGCCTCTTTGTCTTCAAAATGCTGATCACCAAAGCTTCACTCAACCCATGGAAGGAGTCCAAGCAGTAAATCGTATCTATCCAATGGCTGGGAACACTCGTCTGCCTCACCGTGCGCAAACTGAAGCTACTGAGAGCATAATTGCCCAAAGGCCTAAGAAGCGCTCTCGCGTCCTGAATGACCGAGAACTTCTTGTGGCACTGCATCAGAAACAAGATAAGCATCATGACTGGCTCAAGCGACAGATGCAAAGGCTCTTGGTGGACGTCAATCGCATTCGCAATCTTGCCACCAAGAATGCTTTTGTCACTCACGAGACCTGTCGGCGATCATGGAAGAGTTTGACCCTGCTCAGTGCTGAAGCAGATCTTCAAGACGATGGCTTCACTGAAAAATTCAAGTTTGACTCCACTCCTCCACGGAATGCTGTCCTACGTCAAACTCCATCCCTTGAAGACTCTGACTGTTTTTCTTCCGCGGCAACTGTGAATGCCAAAGTGATCGATGATGAAGATGATGCTACTTCACCGCCCCCTACTTCTGCACGCATCGACACTGCACCAAGTTCGTCTACACCGCCAAACAACACCGACGACCCTGCTGCTTCACCTACTCCTCATGGGAACGAGTAGCTGCTCTATGTCTTCAAACCTTTTTGGTCCTTACTGACAAAAGGGGGAGAAGCATATGAGTTTGATAGTCTTCAAGCGGGTCCAAATGGGCGGTTGCTTTATATTTTGCCTAGTGTTTACAACTCTTGTTTTTGATACATTTGGTTCTTTGAGTTGTAACACTTAAACTTGATGGTCGTCTGCTACTTATTTGCTATTCTGTGATGCGATGATAAATTCCGCATGTGCGATGATAACTTCCGCACTTAGGTCATCTTGCAGACGTCCATTTTTCATTATGCATGTCATTATCTTCGTTATATCTTTTCATGCATGATGAATTGTCGTCATAAGTTGACGAGGATCTCCACAAGTACAACCTGCCATGTGCATTTGCATTCCAAAAGCAAATCACTTATATGCACATCTTCAGGGGGGAGCCTTTGCCACTTATGAAGACAATACCCTATCCTTTACAATTTCACATACTTTATCCCCGTTAAAAACTTCAACCAGTTTGTCATCAGTCACCAAAAAGTGGGGGATTGTAAGTGCATCTAGTGCCACCCCTAGTTGGTTTTGGAGTATTGACGACAAATTTGGTTGAGGGACTAATGTGTTTGTGAGAATTGCAGGATAACACAGGTAGTAATCCCTCATTGATTCGGTTTACCTACCGGAGATGACCCCTAAAAATATATGAAGACATTGACGACAATGGTGGTATGAGAAGATATTCATATTGAAGACTATGACATGAGAAGACATTGATTGAAGACTATGGAGCGCGAAGACTTAGTCATTTCGTTGTTTCCTTTTCTTCTTTGTTGAGTCATAGGAACCACCGTACTGTTAAGTGGGGTCCAAGTGAACAAAGTCGGGATGACTGAAGTGATGCTCAACCCAAATCCTATGTCTTCGAGCGAAGACAATGAGAGCAAATCTTATCCAGAGCTGGATAAGTCAGCTTTGCTTGCAGCCCAAGTAAAGTTGCCGTGTGTGTTTGAAATCTGACCGTTGGAACACGTGTCAGTTCCTTAGTGACCCAGGGTCATTTCGGACATATCAGGTCAGGTTGCCTAGTGGCTATAAATAGCCCACCCCCTACACCATAAATTGGTGGCTGCTCAGAGTTAGTACACGGCTTTTGTCGTTTGAGAGCAGCCCACCTCGAAGCCTTTGAGAGAGAGAAATCCTTGCGAGGACAAAGCCCAAACACCCAGAGCCAAAGAGTGTTAGGCATCACTGAAGTCTTTCTGTCTGCATGACCTAAAGACTTATTACACTTGAGGACTATGAATCCTCCAGCCGGTTAGGCGTCGCGTTCTGAGCATCCAAGAGTCATTGTGGATTGCCGGTGAACAAAGTCTGTGAAGGTTCGGAAGTCTACCTTGAAGACTTACCAGAGTGATTGGGCGAGGACTGTGTGTCCTTAGCTCAAGGGGAATAAGGTGAAGACGAGGTCTTCTGAGTTGAATCTCAGCCTCCCTAACCAGACGTACAGTTGTCACAGCAACTGGAACTGGTCCAACAAATCCTGTGTCTTCAACAAGTGACTGGTTCTATCTTCTCCCTCCCTTTACTTAGAGTTTGTCTTCGTGAAGTCATTGCATGTTTGTTGTATCTGTTTGACTTCATTGCGTGACTACTATTGTTGTTTGGCTTCATACTATCTTCCATCCTGATCCTTACTACCTAGCTGCTATTAGTCTTTGTACTCTCACGTTATTGCACACTTGACTATGGCTTGCTTAGTGTAGTTCATCTTTTGCTGCATTTCAATAGGTTCATTTCTGTAGTTTGTCTTTGAAACTTCCATGTTTTGAAGACTTCCATAAAAATCGCCTATTCACCCCCTTCTAGTCGATAACTAGCACTTTCACTATTGATGGGCATCTCCATGGCCCGTTCATACGCCTAGTTGATGTGAGACTATCTTCTTCTCTTTGTCTTCTCCACAACTACCATTCTATTCCACCTATAGTGCTATGTCCATGGCTCACGCTCATGTATTGCGTGAAGATTGAAAAAGTTTGAGAACATCAAAAGTATGAAACAATTGCTTGGCTTGTCATCGGGGTTGTGCATGATTTAAATATTTTGTGTGATGAAGATAGAGCATAGCCAGACAATATGATTTTGTACGGATAGCTTGCTTTGGCCATGTTAATTTGAGAAGACACGATTGCTTTGTTAGTATGCTTGAAGTATTATTGTTTTCATGTCAATATTAAATCTTTGTTTTGAATCTTATGGATCTGAATATTCTTGTCACAATAAAGAAGATTATATTGATAAATATGTTAGGTAGCATTCCACATCAAAAATTTTGTTTTTATCATTTACCTACTCGAGGACGAGCAGGAATTAAGCTCGGGGATGCTTGATACGTCTCCAATGTATCTATAATTTTTTATTGTTCCATGATATTATATTATCTGTTTTGGATGTTTATGGGCTTTATTATACACTTTTATATTATTTTTGGGACTAACCTACTAACTTAGAGCCCAGTGCCAGTTTTTGTTTTTTGCCTATTTCAGTGTTTCGCAGAAAAGGAATATCAAACAGAGTCCAAACGGAATGAAACCTTCGGGAGAGTTATTTTTGGAACGGAAGCAATCCAGGAGACTTGGAGTGTACGTCAGGGAAGCAACGAGGTGGCCACGAGGCAGGGAGGCGGGCCTGCCCCCCTGGGCACGGCCCCCACCCTCATGGGCCCCTCGTGGCACCCCTGACCGACTTCTTTTGCCTATATATATCCATATACCCTAAAAACTTCGGGGAGCAGAATAGATCAGGAGTTCCGCCGTCGCAAGCCTCTGTAGCCACCAAAAAACAATCAGGACCCTGTTCTGGCACCCTGCCGGAGGGGGGATCCCTCACCGGTGGCCATCTTCATCATCCCGGCGCTCCCCATGACGAGGAGGGAGTAGTTCACCCTCGGGGCTGAGGGTATGTACCAGTAGCTATGTGTTTGTTCTCTCTCTCTCTCGTGTTCTTGAGGTGGTACGATCTTGATGTATCGCGAGCTTTGCTATTATAGTTGAATCTTATGATGTTTCTCCCCCTCTACTCTCTTGTAATGGATTGAGTTTTCCCTTTGAAGTTATCTTATCGGATTGAGTCTTTAAGGATTTGAGAACACTTGATGTATGTCTTGCATGTGCTTATCTGTGGTGACAATGGGATATCACGTGATCTACTTGATGTATGTTTTGGTGATCAACTTGCGGGTTCCGTGACCTCATGAACTTTTGCATAGGGGTTGGCACACGTTTCCGTCTTGACTCTCCGGCAGAAACTTTGGGGGCACTCTTTGAAGTACTTTGTGTTGGTTTGAATAGATGAATCTGAGATTGTGTGATGCATATCGTATAATCATACCCATGGATACTTGAGGTGACATTGGAGTATCTAGGTGACATTAGGGTTTTGGTTGATTTGTATCTTAAGGTGTTATTCTAGTACGAACTATATGATAGACCGAACGGAAAGAATAGCTTCATGTTATTTTACTACAGACTCTTGAATAGATCTATTAGAAAGGATAACTTTGAGATGGTTTCGTACCCTACCATAATCTCTTCGTTTGTTCTCTGCTATTAGTGACTTTGGAGTGACTCTGTGTTGCATCTTGAGGGATAGTTATATGATCCAATTATGTTATTATTGTTGAGAGAACTTGCACTAGTGAAAGTATGAAGCCTAGGCCTTGTTTCAACACATTGCAATACTGTTTACGCTCACTTTTATCATTAGTTACCTTGCTGTTTTTATAATTTCAGATTACAAAAACCTATATCTACCATCCATATTGCACTTGTATCACCATCTCTTTGCCGAACTAGTGCACCTATACAATTTACCATTGTATTGAGTGTGTTGGGGACACAAGATACTCTTTGTTATTTGGTTGCAAGGTTGCTTGAGAGAGACCATCTTCAACCTACGCCTCCCATGGATTGATAAACCTTAGGTCATCCACTTGAGGGAAATTTGCTGCTGTCCTACAAACCTCTGCACTTGGAGGCCCAACAACGTCTACAAGAAGAAGGTTGCGTAGTAGACATCACATTCCTCCAATCAAAGCCATGATTTCTGTCTCTAAACGCAACAATTAATCCGCAACAATTAATCCAAACAACTAAGAGATGTCGTTTTAGCTACCATGCAGGGCCACGTATTAACTCGCATGCAAGCCGACTTTGATTTCTTGACTGATCAACGCGTAGTTGCGCTCCATGCATTGGGTTTTCGGGGGAGATAACAAGGCAGAGTAAGGAGCGTTTGGTTACATTCCTTAGGTTGGTCATAGTGGTGGGTAACTTGGACTAGTAACATGCATATGTTACTATTCTATGTTACTACTACACGAAGTTTGCCGTCGGAAGCGAGCCGATCTGGCTCTCCTGAGCTAGCAAGGTTTTTCTAGCCCACCCAAGCTAGTTGGCCCACAAAAGCTAACATATTTTAACAGTTCCAAATGCCTAACCTTGCCCGGCTATGCTATAAGCTGTTCTTGCTAAGGATCCAAATGCTCCCTAAGTAACAACGCTCGCTAGCAATGAGGCCAGGAGGGGATTGAGATGCGAAGTTAATGGACGACGCCTAAACATTTTGCGAATATCTGATTTCCGTAAGATGACTTAACACCTAGACGGAGCGAGTACTACTCCTCAGTCCATGTTTGGTGGAATATTCGTCACCTCTTCTCTTCTTGTACGTACTCCATTTGTACCTCACTTCCTGTGGCTTCGCACTCGCACGATTTTCCTATTCTATGAATCTGTGTGTGCGTGTGCGTGTGTGTGTGTGTTTAACAGCATGTGTGTGTTAGAGAGAGCGACAGATCGACCTACTCCTACACAGAGATGGTGTGTAGTGTACAATTTTAGCCGCGAGAGTCGGTGCATCCTCTCGTTTCCGTCCGGTAGGGACAGGCGGACAGCTGCCACGCTCGCTCCTAACTAGCCTGGCCCACCCAAAGCCCCTCCATCGCCCGCACGCGCTTCCCGCCCGAAACGATCAGCGCCGCTCCAAAGAATCGGTGCCGCATTCATGCTCGGGCAGAGCGGATGCGACCTTTCACTGGCACCTGCATTGAAGGGAGAAGCGGATTCAAGAGTGATGGTTGCTTCGTCCGTCCAACTTACTGCTGGGTCTATGTGATTTGACGGCTCATTGGTCATTATTACTGAGGTGGTAGGACTGTTGGATGTCCCACGCTTTCGGCGAAAGGAGGTACTACTAGATTACAATTTTCTCCATTCTTACGGCGGAGGAGTGCAAGAGCAGTGAAAACATGCACGCTCAGTGATTACATGGCCCACCTTACACTATCACCATATTTTCTGGACACCGTGCGACACCTAACTCTTTACATAGTACTCCCTCCGTTCCTAAATATAAGTCTTTGTAGAGATTCCACTAGGTGGATTACATACGGAACAAAATGAATGAATCTACACTTAAAATGCATCTATATACATCCGTATGTGGTTCACGGTGAAATCTCTACAAAGACTTATATTTAGGAACGGAGGAAGTACTAGTATAGTACGTACTGTAATTTATCAGCGAGATAGTACAATGATATGAAGCTTCCAGCTTCTGTTACATGTATCTTGCATCCAAGGTTGCCCGTTGCAATATTTCATCAAATACGAAGGATACTAACATGCATGCTATTGCATCTCAATGATTGACAGATCATAGCAAATATCGGTTCCTCAAAAAGATCATAGCAAATATGTACTCCCTCCGTTCCAAAATAAGTGTCTCAACTTTATGCAGGGAGTGTTTGTTTCCAGCGACTTTTTAGTGTAGGGACTAGAAAAAGTCCCTCTTAGAGACTTTTTAACTAAACAGGAGGGACTACTAGGGATTAAAACTTGCTTTTTGGGACTTAATGAAGAAGACTCTCAAGGAGAGTCTTTTTTGGGACTTTTCCAACGATGCCCCTCCCTGCACCCATTGCCCTGCCACCCCATGGTGTTGTTTGGTTGTTGTTTTTCTATATATTGGGGGTAACATGGCCATTCAATAACCTCTAGGGAGGGACTAGGGACTTTTTAGTCCCTAAAAACAAACAGGGAGGGACTTTTTAAGGAGTAAGCACTTTTTAGTTGGGACTAGAAAAAGTCCTAGGACTTATGAACCAAACAGGGCCTCAATATGGACTACATACGGAGCAAAATATGTGAATCTACACTCTAAAATACGTCTATATACATCAGTGTTTGGAGTATGTACTAGTAGTTCATATTGAAATCTACTAAAGGACATATATATTCCAAACAATACGATAATCTCTCTAACCAAGGTAGTAGGGATGAGGAGTAAACGGAGGGAGTAGTAAAATTTTCTCCTCGTCCTGCGAGCCATCGCACGCATGGGCGAGGAAGCGGGCGTAAGGCATACAGTACTACTAGTAGTAAGCAAGCTTCACATCATCCTGCGAACCACCGCGCCCGTGGGCGGAGGAGACGGCGTACTAAGCAAGCTTCTCCTTGTTCTGCGAGTTGACGGACACATCAAAAGTACTCCAGTGTATAGAGCCTTGCCTCTAAGGTAGGCCCCACATGGTTTTCCTCTTTTTTAACATAACGCGTCAAGTCAAAAAAATTGTTCACCCGTGGTAGACGATCCTCCCTCCATCAAGTGGACAACCAGTACACGTGTCAAATTGCCACGTGGGCTGCATTTTCGTACATAAATGAGCTCCACCGTGTACCCGCGCGGGCGTGGTTGGGAAAGAGACGGGAGTACGTGCGCCGTGTGTGCACCTCTTCTCTTCGTGCACTTCCCCCACCTACGTAGGTGTGTTTGAGAGAGATACAAACCTAGACAAATGGCTTGTGCGTTCATGAGTGTTTTTTGTTTTGGGGGGGGGGTTGATTTTGTGAATGTATTTGTGGGAATATGTGTCGATGACATCTCAAACAAAATTTTGCATGCAATGTGTGTGAAATGGAGGCCTATCCATATCATATATAGAGGGTCGGGCGATCCACGAGAAGAGAGGGAGGGGTCATAGATATCGATAGAGTCGAAGAGAGGATCAAGTGGGTGGGTGCGAGATCGATGAGGAGAGCCATCGAAATTGTGTGTGTGTGCAAGTCAAAGATATAGGGCGACTGACCTACCGGAACGTCAGAGGGCATAGGTCAAGTTTGTGTGTGGCAGGGAGACATAACTAGAGCGCTCAATGTATCGGTGTGTGTGTGTGTGGGAGGGGTGGGGGAGGGGTAGGCAGAGGCCTAACTATAGAGATATAACGACTCGTATATGTGTTGAGAAGGAGATACGCAGCTATGTCTTGAGGGAGGTCGGTCAACATCCATACATAACTGAAGGACGGGAAATAGGATGGGACAGAGAGAGAGAGAGAGAGGAGAGAGAGAGGGAGGGAGGGAGAGGGGTAGAGTGCTGGATGGGTGATGGAGTTGCTTCTCGAAGATGGTGGGAGAGGCCTACTAGACAAACTGAGGGTGGAACTGCAATATTATCAATAAGAGTGGGGATGTGTTTCTATGTGTGCCTGTGTGTGATAGATCTATCGAGACGCATCCATGGATGATGAAGGGGAACCATGTGTTTGGTAAGCAAACCTAACTAGATCGGTAGATCAATTGTTGTTTGTCGGAGGAAGGGAGAGACATAACTAATGAGGTAGATCGATCGACGGGTGGGGAAAACCAAGTTATAAGGACCTAGCTAGCTGTATGTATAGCGGGAGATCGGCCGGTGTACGTCCATCTGTTAGAGGCAAATAAGGCCCGGTGAGACGGATAGACAGAGAGAATGGAGCAAGAGTTTACACGTGTGTGGGACCGTATGAGAGACACGAGGCAAGGACACATAAAGGAGGAGATTGAAGGTGCGTGTGTATGTTGTAGGCAGACATTGCTGGAGAGGTTTATCGATCGGTGTGTGTCGAAAAGGAGTTGTGGAGACTGTGGGAGAACGACCTAAAGAAAAGAAATGAATGTGCGTGATGGATAGAATGATGAGGGAGGGGGAGGGCGAGGAGGGCGTGTGCATGCACAAGAGAAAGTTAGTGGTAGCTACAAAGGTTAGAGGATTGTCTGGGTGTAAGAGACTAACAAAGATCATAATTTGATATGAAAGTGGATTCGTATATTTGAATAGGATATCATAGAGTTTTAAACATATGCATGCATGAATATAGCGGTGATACGCGTGTTGTGGTTTTGCACATGTTATACCATATTGTGATAATGCATGGCGTTTGCAGCTCACAGCTAAATGTCGAACAATCTAAACCATACTATACATCGAACAATCTCACATTTTATTTGAATTTGTGATAATGTGTGGCATTTGCAACTTAAAACTAAATATCGAACAATCTAAACAATACTATATATTGAACATTCTCACATTTTATTTGAATTTGTGGTGATGTGTGGTGTTTGCAACTCACATCTAGATACTTGTAGGCGTAGGGGGAGGGGCACCATACATAATGTGATAAACACATTATACATATGAGACATGGTTTAGATTATGAAGATCTAGCTAGAGCTTGAAATGTAATGTGATTTGAGATCAACATAAAGTGGATTCAAAAAATCAAGTTCGAGTTCATATAGTACACATAGTTCATATGTAACTCGAGACTAATCATGTGGTGTGCTGTGAAGATAATACACAAACGATGGTTTAACTTGACAATAATGATGATTGTAGATCTTATTAAAACAGAGAAACGAATTCAAATGCTTTGACTTCACAACAATCATTATTGTAGATCTTATTCAAATGGAGAAACGAATTCAAATTTAGTTCATATTGAAGCAGTAGTATATACGTTTGGAATGCACTAAAACATTCATTTGAGTAGTAGGTTGCATGCATTATACACATAGCAAAATATTTTATTTGAACATAACATGAATTCAAAGTTTTGAATGACATTTGTAGTGCGAATTGATTTGGCACAGTACACGTTAGGCTTGTCCGGAAATTTCAACCCACGCCTTGTTAGCCCGAAATATTTAAGATATATCGTTGACTCGTTGTGCTCCGACAACACCCTCCATCTCAACTCGCGCCTTGCTATTCCAAAATTACAACGCATGCGAAAACTCCCACCTCCTGTGAAATCCCGACACGCGAAATGCCCGTGATACCCCTGAACTGAAAGAACCGCCTCAAATCGGTGGGGGTACTTTCGTAACTTACCCCACATTTCGGACAAGCGTGCCCTAAGCCATGGTTCCCCACTCCCATCCCATCCGCCCACCCATTCATACACCGAGGCCAGGAAAACCCGCGAAGCCCCACACCCTCCTTCGTCCGCCACCCAGCCGGAGCCTCTTCCCCGACGACGTCATCAACAACAACACCTCGACGTCCCTCATCCACCGTACCTGATGAGGATCCGTCATCGATCTGGTCGTCCCGCCGGTTCAGCCACCCCGTCCTCCACCTCCAAGGAGCTGCCCCGACGTTCCCCTCGTCTTTTGCGCCACCTCCATTCCCACACCGCCGTCTTCACCTGCACCACCGGAAGAGCATCATCATCACCGTTTCCTCGGATGAAGCTGCGGCCTAATCGGCGCCACCAAAGAGGTTGTACACTAATCGCCGCATTTTCTTCTTGATGCTATCTCATGGTGCTGCCGGTGCTCGGTCCCGAGCCGACACGGCGTGGCTCCATCCACGGCGGCGTCGCCGGCCACTTCCTCCACGGTGTCGCTCCCTCGGCGGTGACGTCCACATCAGTAGGAGTTGCTGCTGCTTTAGCTCTCGCTCGCGCTACTGCTCTGCTCTTGCACTTGGTCCCCTGCATGGTTTGCTCTTGCTCTTGCTCTTGCTCTTGCTCACGCTACTGCTCTTGCTCTTGCTCTTGCTTGTGATGCTGCTTCGATTTAGCAACACTTCAGTCGACTGAATCGACTTTTGGGTCAGTCGATTTTCAAGGGGGGGGGGCTCGCCGGAGTTAAGGAAGAACCAGCCGCAGCAGGGTGGGGGGCTCGCTGGAGAGGTACCCCACTATCTATCTTAGGGTTCAGGGTGGGGGCGGTGGTCGCCGGCGGTGGTGGGGCGGTGGCGTGGGGATCGCCGAAGAAAAAGCTCGGCACGGGGGGCCTAGAGGGATGGCCGAGGCGGCGGCGGACCGGCGGTGGGGAGTGTTTTCGGAGCGGGCGGGGCGGCGCATCGCTGGCCGCGGGCGGTGGGGGCGGCTATTTGGCCGGTGGTGGCTGGCGGCTCAAGGGGGTAGAGGTTGAAGATGAACTGCAGGCCCTTGATTTCGTATCTAACAGCTGCAAAATCGACTGACCAGAGATCAAAAACTAAGTCGACTGACGTGTAGCCTCACCTCTAGTGCGTTCAGTTTCGATAGTAAAATTCAGTTTCGACAGCAAAATTTAGTTTCGACAGTTAAGTTCAGTTTCGACAGTTAAATTTAGTTTCGACAGTTAAGTCCAGAGATGAGCGGCTGATGTATTTTACATCTAGCACTTTGTGGTTATGTATTTTACGTCATCTATGGGAGATGCTATTAGAATTCCACTCAGGTTAACATTGTCTCTCTTGTCCTGCTTCAGCCTCGGCGCCGTACAACTCACCGGAGCTCCTCCAACGATGAAACCCTCCATCACAGCGGAGCAGTACCTCAGGCTCCATCTCCAGACGCCTTAGATCTTCTTCCCCTCCTCCGACAGCCAAGTCAGCTGGAGCATCCTCACCGGCCAACGCAATCACGCGGAGACCGACATGGCTTTGCCAAAGAGGTTGTACACTTGTTGCATCTCTTTTTTAGTCTACATGTTATATATATTGTCCACTGAGCACACGGAGTAACGGAAAATACGATTATTTTATCCTACTATATGACAAGCAGTGAGGTACCAGGCAACTTAGCTATCCGTGATGGACTCTCTTGAACGCCATCATTATTTATCTCTGCGTGTTTGAGTTGTGCATTTATCGATGGCCCTGGGAGCTGAGCTAGTAGGGCAGTGGCCTGGGTCCAAAGTAATAGAAGTAGCACAAAACAAATTAGTGTAGGCTTTTCCTTGCTCAAGCCTGCCTACTAGAATCGCCAGTGCTTGAAAGGAAAAGTGAATGAAAAACATAGGAATTCGAAAGTTTCCTATGGTGCTATTTTTCATGAAGTTGGTGCAAAGGAATGGAGCAAAGGAAAACTGTAGGATTTGTTCCTTTAGTGTCTCCTTGAAAGAAAAACCGTAGGAATTTTAATTTTCACTTGTCCTCCTTTTCAAATTCCTATTCATGAAGCACAAGACTAAGAGATAGTAGCATAATAGCATTATAACCGTACATTTTCTTGTGGTTTGACTTAATCTCACCATGATTCTTTGCATCCTGTGATCTTCCAATTCTTGTGAACTAAACACCCAGATTGGCAGAAATTCAGTGTTTTTAAATTCTCTGTTTTGTACGTGCATTCCTATCCTATTCCTGACTATTTCCTATCACTGCATTGTTAGAATCCTCAAATTCAAACAAGCCCTTACACAATTACTTCTGTTACAGATATGTGTCAAAGAAAACCTTGTGTGGTTTGTCCTGCTCCTGCGGTGTTGTGTTCCACCCCAGCTCAGCTGCTCCAACGACGGAAGGGTTCACCACAGCAGGGATCCGCTCTCCAGACAGTCTTTCGCCGCCTCAGATCTTCTTCCCCACCGCCGGTAGCCACGACAACTGCATTACCATCATCAACTGAGCAGATGACCTTGAGGACTACACGGGTCCGCAAGAGAGGTCGCACTCTTCCGTGTCTGCTTACGTTATGCATCGCTTAATATGATGACATGCTACTTTATCATCGTGTTCACCTATTTGACTCTGAGTCAGGTCCATACTTATGCTGAAACTTGAGGTTTTAAATGGTTGTGGGGTACATATTAGGGCAGCAATTAGTACTATCTGTCTACTATCTGGTTAATCTCGGGTGTCTACTATGAGTTTCATGTTGGGTGCAAACAAACATTAAAGGAGCCATTATCTGTATTTTTTAACTAAAGCTATTATCTGCCTGCTATCATTGGTTTTGGGTCTATCCATAGTTTGCTACCATCACTCTGGATTTGTGCATGCACTCCTTACATAATCTCACTATGTTTTATTCCTATGCATGTCAGTTATTGTACACAATGGAACTGAACATGTAGAGAAAAAGAGACGAGCCTTGCGTGGCAATAAAATTTCATGCAGACGTCACTCCATGGTGGGCGCAAAGGCAGCCCCCCCTCCACCCATTTCGGCGTAATCAAGAGGAAGATAACTGTTCTGAGGGGGGTTCAGAAGCAGAAGACCACTCCTATTTACCCCATGAGGTCTTCACTCTAACTTGGCATGGTGATGTTGGTAATATCATGCATATGGTGCCTTGCATTGCTTACTATATACATCAAAGATGTCATCTGCTTAGTTTAGACATGCTTTGTTTCAATGCCATATGTTTAGTTTCTTTATCGTATATGTGAATCATGCAATGCCATCTTGTTTAGCCAGGCATCATATATGTGAATTTTGAAATGCCACCCTGGTTAGCCAGTCATCTTATATGTGAATTATATCATGACATCATTTTTTTATTACATGTTAAATTTGTCAACAATTTTAGTACATTCAATTACTCTTCCTGTGCATCAGCCATTTGGCACGGTCATGGAAAATCTGGAGTGGAAACAAGGTGCTCAGAGCAGACAATGCTATCTGACGAAGCACATGCTGTTACAGATAGCTCCTCAAAGGAGGATTCAGAGACAGATGACCAGTCCTATCCCCCCCCCCGAGGTGCATGCTCTAACATGGCAGGGTTATGTTGCTCATATCGTGCGTATGGTATCTTGCATTGCTATGTCATTTGCTTAGTTTCGACATGCTTTGTGTGAATGCCACCTGTTTAGTGTCTAATTAACATATATGTGAATTATGCATAATTCACATATATAATGTCTTGCAACAAGATAGCATTGCATAATTCACATATATAATGTCTTGCAACAAGATGGCATTGCATAATTCACATATATAATGCCTTGCAACAAAGCATGTCTAAACTAAGAAAATGACATAGTTTAGTTTATATATGTGAATTATTTCATGCCCTGTTTTCTTCCCTACTACCCATTGCACCTGTCTATCTTACAATGTCTGTACATTCAATTACTTTTCTTTTTTATCAACCATTTCAATTGGAGGGGGTGATGGCAGTATCTATGGGAGTAAAAACATGGTCTTCAGAAAAGATCGTGCTACCTGTCAATGGAGATAGAACCACAGTTGTACTTGCCCAAGAACTAGCCCCACCACACATAGACCAGACTCACACAGATTGTACCCCTACCTAGTTGGACAGAGAACCAGCTACACCCCTTCTAACCCCAACCCCAGCAGATAGTAACCCAGTTCCCGTTGACACAGCACCGTCTCCACCACACAGCACCCAAACACGAGCAGTTAGTAAGGCAACTGCAGTGCCCAAAGCATGGG
The DNA here is from genome assembly GCA_032464435.1 of Aegilops umbellulata. Taxonomy (NCBI): domain Eukaryota; kingdom Viridiplantae; phylum Streptophyta; class Magnoliopsida; order Poales; family Poaceae; genus Aegilops; species Aegilops umbellulata. The sequence continues at coordinate 147,060,304 of CP136058.1, read as the reverse complement.
GACCACCACTCCGAACCCCAAGTCAGCGCTTAAAGCAGAAGAAGAATTGTTCTCAGGTCAGGTTCCGTAGATATGGTTCATACTACTTTGCTCTTGCATCACTGTATTTACTCATACCAACTAATTTCAAATTTGAAGGATACAATTGAAACTACAATGGCGCAACAGGTATGTTTTAAACCTGTTTCTTTAACATGTTTGCTGTTGTAACTTGCTCTATGTTGATTTCAGTTTCAATTGAATAAACAATTATGTTCTCATGCCATGCATATTACAAGTGTTGTTATTGTTGTGTAGTTTCCCACACTTATATTCTGTCTATGCTGCTTTGTCTTAAATAGATATGATTCGAACTGTATCTATCTTGATTTGGCAACATAAACTAGAATGATATAGACCATACAGTGACCATACTACATAGATATATGTTTGTTTCATGATGTTATCCTGTCCACCTTACTACTGAACTGGTTTACCAAAATGAGTTTCATATACTACATTGTAAACTTGTGATGTGTTTGTTTGTTTCTCTTTTAGAACGCGGATAAAATATTGGAGAAGAGTATCCCGTTATGCAATGGTAAAGGAAGTAGTGCAGATAAGGTTCAAGATAGTGAGGCATCCCTGTTGGTCTCCAAGAAAGCTAATAAAAACTATATTGAAGACACTGAGACAACCCCAAAGTCCTGTCTTGATGTAGTGTTCGAGTTACTGGCTACTACTGCTGGCACCAGCTCTTCGAACTCGCTGCCTGAATCAGTTCGGCTTCTTGAGTCTCAACTTCAAGTTGAAAGACATCGATCAGATGTTATGTGACAGGAAGCTGAAGGACTGAGGAAGTCCCTGCAGAATTCAGATGCATACTTTCTGGTGCAACAGCAAGTGCTGGAGGGTTTAAGCGCCAAACAAGAGAAAGTTAATAAGCTTGCTAAGCATCTTGCCAGCATTATGGGTACCCAGGATATTTTTTCTTGAGCTCTTCTGAAGTGGTTTCAGTTCTGGACTTGTTCTGTTGTGGCGTTTATATGCTGCTTTGTTCCCTATATTTGCACTGGTGGCGAATTTTGATGCCCAGTGGATGTAATATGTGTAATAGCCGTGATAGCCGAGCATAAGTTGCTTGCTAATTTATTTCCTTATTGTCTTGTTTATTTGTTTTCTTGTAGTCAATGCAGTTCTTTTTCCGCGGTTTGCTAGTGGCCGCGGTAACCTATTTTTTAAAACTAGGCCACAATAACCATGGGCTACATATTTACTGTAGTTAACATGGGCCTCCTACGGGCCGTAGAAACAATGGGCCTTCTACGGGGCGTAGAAACAATGGGCCTTATACGGGCCGTAGACACAATGGGCCTTCTACGGGTCGTATCATCAATGGGCCTTCTACGGGTCGTATGATCGGTTGGCCAAACATGGGCCAATAACAGACCACATTATGGTCGTAAATGGGCTAGAGTTGAAATCGTCCGTTCATGGGCCGACCATAACGGGCCGTTGTTAATCGCCCGTATTTGATAACGCTATGAAAACGGCCCAACGTATTAACGGGCCACAAACGGGCCGACTGTAACCACAGGCTGAATTTGGCCCACAAGCAGAAAATGACAGTAACGGGCCATAAGTAAACGAATGCTGGAAATGAGCCCAAGAATAAATGGGCCCTGAGAAGGCCGAAAGATAACATGGGCTGGAAACGGCCCAACGGAATAATGGGTCGTTAATGGGTATAAAGTGATACACTCTTCATTACGAGCCAGTTTCACCACGTGTTGTTAATGGGTATAAAGTGATACACTGTTCATTACGGGCCAATTTTACCACGGGTCGTTAATGGGCCGAGAGTTACAAAGGGCCTCATATGGGCCGAAAGACGTCATGGGCCATACATGGGACGAAAGTTAAAACGGGCTGGAATTATATTGGACGGCCCAGATGACGCTACTGGGCCTAATTCGGATAGGCCCTAAACGGGCTCTGGGTTAGCGGGCTGTAAATGGGCTATATGCGAACAGGCCGTTAACAGGCTTGCCGTAGGCCGGCCCGCCACCTTTTGACCAAGTCAAACGGACTGGCCCTTTCACAGGAATGGGCCTCTGTTGGGCCGTGCCACGTGTTGACGTATCATAGGCGCTTTGGGTCCAATGAGTGGATGACATCTGTCCCAACGGTGAGCCGACACGTGTTTCCTCCAGCCAATGATGATTTTACACGTGGAAAATCCCCACTGGTCGGGGCTGTTAACGGGTTATCGGATCCAAAACCAGACCCGATAGCTTAACGGCGTTACGTTACGCTGGATGCCACGTGTCGGTCACCCTTGACGAAAGCACTTCTGTGACACGCGATTTATCGTCATGGAAGTGGACACTTCCGTGATGATAATTTTGGTTATGTCATGGAACACTTCTACGACAGCACAGGTATGACTATCTTGATTCTATCATAAAATCGTCATGGATGTATATGCATGACAGAAAATGTGACCTACTGTGACAAAGATGTACAATCACGGAAGTGTATTTTTTTGTAGTGATGACCTATACATGTTCCTATGACTATGAGATTATGCAACTCCCGAATACCGGAGGAACACTTTGTGTGCTACCAAACGTCACAACGTAACTGGGTGATTATAAAGGTGCTCTACAGGTGTCTCCGATGGTACTTGTTGAGTTGGCATAGATCAAGATTAGGATTTGTCACTCCGATTGTCGGAGAGGTATCTCTGGGCCCTCTCGGTAATGCACATCACTATAAGCCTTGCAAGCAATGTAACTAATGAGTTAGTTGCGGGATGGTGTATTACAGAACGAGTAAAGAGACTTGCCGGTAACGAAATTGAACTAGGTATTGAGATACCGACGATCGAATCTCGGGCAAGTAACATACCGATGACAAAGGGAACAACGTATGTTGTTATGCGGTTTGACCGATAAAGATCTTCGTAGAATATGTAGGAACCAATATGAGCATCTAGGTTCCGCTATTGGTTATTGACCGGAGATGTGTCTCGGTCATGTCTACATAGTTCTCGAACCCGTAGCGTTCGCATGCTTAACGTTCGGTGACGATCGGCATTATGAGTTTATGTGTTTTGATGTACCGAAGATAGTTCAGAGTCCTGGATATGATCACGGACATGACGAGGAGTCTCGAAATGGTCGAGACATAAAGATCGATATATTGGAAGCCTATATTTGGACATCGGAATAGCTCCGAGTGAAATCGGGATTTTACTGGAGTACCGGGAGGTTACCGGAACCCCCCGATAAGAGTATGGGCCTTATTGGGCCATAGTGGAGAGAGATAGAGAGAGGAGACCAGGGCAGGCCGCGCGCCCCCTCTCCCTCTGGTCCGAGTTGGACTAGGAGGGGGGCGGCGCCCCCCTTTCCTTCCTCCCTCTCTCCCACTTCCTTCTCTCCTAGTCCAACTAGGGAAGGGGGGAATCCTACTCCCGGTGGGAGTAGGACTCCTCCAGGGCGCGCCATAGAGGACCGACCCTCCCCCCTCCTCCACTCATTTATATACGGGGGAGGGGGCACCACATAGACACACAAGTTGATTGTTCCAAGCCTTGTGCGGTGCCCCCCTCCACCATATTCCACCTCGGTCATATCGTAGCGGTGCTTAGGCGAAGCCCTGCGTCGTTAACTTCATCATCACCATCATCACGCCGTCGTGCTGACGGAACTCTCCCTCGAAGATCTACTGGACCGTGAGTTCGTGGGGCGTCGTCGAGCTGAACGTGTGCAGATCACGGAGGTGTCGTACGTTCGGTACTAGGATCGATCGATCGTGAAGATGTATGACTACATCAACCGTGTTGTCATAACGCTTCCACTTACGGTCTACGAGGGTACGTGGACGACACTCTCCCCTCTCGTTGCTATGCATCACCATGATCTTGCGTGTGCGTAGGAATTTTTTTTAAATTACTACGTTCCCCAACACACCCGCAGGTTAGATTGGCAGTTCGGCGTCCGCGGCCATAGGAGAGCCAATGCGGGCGGGGGTGGTGGTGCGGCGGTGGGCCGGCAGCACGCTAGTGGATCGGTTGGTGCCGGCCAGCTTGACTGGCGGATCCCTCCTATGGAGCCAGTGCAACGGGTGGGTGGTCGTGGGGCCGGTGTGGCTGTTTAGGATAGGCTGACGTCCCGTCGTTCTGTTTTTGACCAGTTGGGTGGCGCGGAGCGGCAGGTGGAGGAGATTGCATGCCAGGAGGTTCAAATTTTGAATGAGCTTGGCGACAAAGGCGACAAGGATCTAGAGGGGGTGCAGACCCAGGAGGGGGCCACATGCTCTGCGGATCAGACGAGTCGGGCCCGCCCTGTCGGTGGCACACTGCTTGTGCCTATCTGGTCACGGCAGGAGGCGGTGGTGGCCCCCACAGGGCGGCAGGAGAGGGAGGATGTTTTGGGACCGGTGGTCGTTGCGGATCGCGAGGTCAGGTTGTTGGAGTTGGGGATGGCAAGGGCCAATGCCGAGGCTAGCGGTGGGGGGCCCGGAGACAGCACAGCTTCCTGTTGATAGGCTGGTGGAAAGCCGCTTGGTGGCGAGGCCCATGCACAGCGAGCACGAGGTGGATACTAGGGGCCCGGGGCAGGGCAAGAGACAGCTGTGAGGCCACTTGTGGGCCTTGGTCTAGTTGGGACGAGCCAGGTGGTGGACACCGCTGGGCAGATCGTGCCGGAGCGTTTGAGGGGCGGCCACGTGGTGGCTTCGGCTGGTGAGCACACGGGTGGGGCGCTGCCCGCATTGGAGGACCAGTCCGCAGGGGATCGGCAGCTGGACCCACCAATGATTAGGGCTAGTGCTCCTGCATGCATGGAAGTGCTAATGGAGGGAGAATCTCCCACATGCGAGGAACCGATGTGTTCGCGCCAAGTGGCGGATGACCAGGGGGTGTATGGGGAACAGGGTGATCTGCACGTTGAGTTGAACGTGCAAGGGCAGTTTCAGGCATGCACGAGTGGAATGACCCCTCAGGAGGCAGTGGCATATGGGAAGCTCAAGTGGTTTTGTAACGCACTGGTACATCAGTTAGCGCCACCACTTATTTTGGAGGTGCAGTCCACCCTAAGGCCAGAGGATGAGCCTTTCACACCGCGCCGCACGACAAGGGGTTCCAAGCGAGCCTCGGCCACCAAGATGGGCAAAGCTACGCAGGCTGAGAATGTGCTCATGAGTGCACTTGGGATAGTTCCGGAGGATTTGGAGGGGAACGGTGACAACATTGCTGAGTTGGCCGAGATCTTCGAGTCACCAATGAGGGAGCAACACATCCGGGTCATCGTGGCTTTGTTCGGCAAGGAGGTGCCGCCGGTGAGTGACATGGTCACCGGTGCGTCGGTCGTGGTGGGAGCGGCATAGGTGCCCGCATTGGAGGAAGTTAAGGAGGGCATCTGGTTTCTATGGATTGGAATCCAAAGGTGTTATGCTGGAACGTGAGGGGGTTGAACAACCCAGCGAACAGGAATGTCGTTCGGGAGTTTGTGGTTGAAGCCAAAGTGAACCTAGCGTGCTTGCGAGAAACGAAACTTGATTTAATCGATCCTTTTATGGTAATGCAACGTATGGGGCCATCGTTTAATGGTTTTGCCTACTTGCCGGTGTCTGACACTCGTGGCGGGATTCTTATGGGGTGGGACACGACGATGTTGGAGGTGGATAGCATTGTCATGGATACTCACTCCCTCACGGGGCTGGTGCACACTAAGGACGGGTCGACATTGTGGGTGACCGTAGTTAATGGACCGCAAGGGGATGATGCGAAGATGCAATTTCTTGTTGAGCTACACAATAGACATGCCATTTGTCTGGGGCCTTGGATGGTGCTCGGGGATTTCAATATGATCCTACGGGCGGATGAGAAGAGTAATAACAATTTGAACCGGAGGATTATGAGAAGATTCAAAGAATTTGTGGACGACTGCGAACTCAAGGAACCATACATGCATGGGAGGCAGTTTACATGGTCGAATGAAAGGGAGCAGTCGGTTATGACGAAAATTGACCGCGTGCTAGTGTCGGTAGATTGGGAGCTAAACTACCCGGATATGTTGTTGCAAGCTCTCTCTACAAACATTTCGGATCATACCCCGCTGCACTTAACCGCCTTCGCACCTTTTGTGTGAACAAAAGGTTTCGTTTTGAGATGTATTGGCTGAAGTTGGATGGGTTCGAACAGACGGTCCGTGATGCTTGGGTGTGTGATGATCTCATTGTAGATCCCTTTAAGAGGTTGGATACGCTACTTTGTAACACGGCGACCGCCCTACAGGCTTGGGGACAGAAGAAAACTGGAAATATTAAGACGCAGATGGCCATTGCGAATTTCATTATATTGAGATTGGACCGCACCATGGAGTCCCATGCCCTCACGACTGAGGAAAGATGGATCAGGTGTACGATCAAGCACGCATTACTAGGGTTGGCTCCGCTGTAGCGTACCATTGAGAGGCAGCGATCGCGGTTAAGGTGGATTCGTGAGGGAGATGCTAACATGAAGTTGTTCCAGGCAGAGAATAATGGCCCTAGGTCAAAAAAAATATCCCGCACCTGAGGCACAATGAGGAGTTGATTACGGATCAGCTCCGGAGAGAAGAAATCTTCACGGAGACTTATGAGCAACTATTGGGTCGGGCGCATTCGAGGACGTTGGAGGTGGATCTCAAGTTTCTGGGGATGGAGTCGCATGATCTATCGAGCTGGACGAGATCTTCTCATAGGAGGAAGTCTGGGATACTATCAAGGATCTGCCTCCGGATCGAGCGCTGGGACCAGATGGGTTCATCGCTGCCTTCTTCAGAAGGCATGGAGCATTCTCAAGCAGGACGTGATGGCGGTATTTGTGAAGCTTAATATTGGCGATGGTCGGGGTTTTGGCAAGTTAAACCGAGCACATATAGTTCTCATCCCCAAGAAACTAGAGGCAGAGGAGGCGGGCAACTTTCGCCCCATTAGTCTGACCCATAGCATGGCAAAAAAAATTCTAAGCTACTGGCCAACCGGGTCCGGCGGAGGATAAAGGATATCGTGGCAGCTAACCAATTGGCTTTTATATGTGGGAGGCACCTACATGACAACTTCTTGCTGGTCCGCCAGGTGGCTAGGAAGATCCATGCCCGTAGGGAAGCAGGAGTCTTCCTCAAACTTGATATATCCAGAGCTTTTGACTCGATCGCCTGGCCGTTCCTTTTCAAGGTCTTGACGCACAAGGGGTTTGGAGTGAAGTGGATGACATGGGTGTCTATTCTGTTGAGGACGGCGTCCACGAAAGTTCTTGTCAATGGGAGTCCCGAGAGAAATTTTCGGCATGTGCAAGGGTTACGTCAAGGGGACCCAGTCTCGCCGTTGTCATTTGTCATCGCAATGGACGTGTTGTCGAAGATTATGATCAAAGCTGCTACGATGGGGATGACGAGTAAACTCACCGGGATATCGGCTGACCAAAGCGTGTCTATTTACTCGGACGACGTGGCGCTGTTTGTCAAACCCACAGAGGTGGATTTAAGGTTTGTAAAAGAAGCTTTGCAGGCGTTCGCGGAAGCATCGGGGTTGAGCATAAATTACCATAAATCGCTAGCGATTATGATCCATGGTGATGAGGCGGACAGAGACCGAGTGCAGACTCTACTAAACTGTAACATGGGAAGTTTCCCTTGTAGATACTTGGGTCTGCAGCTCACGATCAAGCAACTGAGCAAGGCCGAGTGGCTGCCCATGGTGGACCAAGCGAAAAAGTGTGCCCCGGCGTGGCAACGGGGACTCCTCCAACGCTCTGGTCGGCTGGTGTTAGTTAAGTCAGTGATCGCGGCAAAATCTATCCACCACTTCATGATCGCGAAGGCACCGGCTTGGGTGCTGGAGGAGATCAACCAATGGATGCGCGCTTTTTTCTAGGCTGGCAAAGAGAAAGTGAATGGTGGGCAGTGTTTGGTGGCGTGGAGCACGGTTTCTAGACCCACCTCGATGGGTGGTTTGGGAGTGAGAAATCTGGAGCTTCAAGGCCTTTCTCTTAGGGTCAGATGGGAATGGTTAAAAAGAATGGATCCACAGAGGCCATGGCATGGACTGGCCATGGCGGAGGATAGAAAGGCACGAGCGGTGTTTGATAGCCTGGTCAAGATTGAAGTGGGGGACGGGAGCAAGGTGCTTTGCGGTGGAGGACATCGCACCACTGATTCATTGTATGGTGGACACTCGCACTAGGAACAGGCGTACTATCAGTGAGAGCTTGGAGAATGCGCGATGGCTACATGATGTGGGTGGAGACCTCACCTTTGTGAGGTCCACGTATAACCGCTTGTGTCTCGGAATCCAGAGGGTATCGTATGCAACTTGCATTTGGAAGAGCTGGACGTTGTTTAAGTGCAAAATATTTGTCTGGTTGACAGTGCAGCACCGTATCTGGACGTCGGATCGGAGAACGAAACACGGGCTACAAGATCGGTCGTCTCCTTGCTTCACTTGCCTACAGGATGAAGACAACGCCGAGCACATTTTGGTTCAATGTGTGTACGCGAGAGAAGTGTGGCATGAATGTCTTCAGAAACTTAACTTGAACATGGAGAAATAAAAAAATGGATAACAACCTGTTGGATTGGTGGCTCAATGCCAGATGGGATTTCGGTAAGGAACTTAAACGTGGGTTCGACACCTTTGTTATTGTGGTGACTTGGGTGTTATAGAAACAGCGCAATGCACGTGTCTTAAACAAGACGGCGCAACAAAGGTTGGCTCATCAACTAGTGGAGTTCATCCTGAGAGAGATCCAGGACTGAAGAGAGGCAACAAGACGGCGCAACAAAGGTTGGCTCATCAACTAGTGGAGTTCATCCTGAGAGAGATCCAGGACTGAAGAGAGGCTGGCGTAAGAGTAGGAGGGTTGTCACGTTTTATGAGAGAGTAGGCTTTAGTCTAAAATGAGGTGTAATGTGGTGTGGCTGAGGAGGGATGTGTGCATCTTCTTCTTGGCTTCTCTGGTAAATTGTTTCTCCTTTTATAAAGATAAGTTATGCCATTGACGTAAACTCAAAAAAAAATCTTGAATTTTTTTTTGGTAATAGAACATCACCCGATCTCATACCCTTTAGGTCTTTTCAAAACTTCAAGCCATTGTTTTCATGTGGTTTTATTGATTTCCATCCAACGTCGGTTTTCATGTGATATTCTCCCATAGAAAATAAAGAATATGCTAAATTCATACAGTTCACCCACTGGTGACCTCTGCATGATACAGTGTACTACCGGCTTGTTGCTGCATTACTCTGACGCTGCCACGGCAGGAGCCGCCCCGCCACCGGTCAGATGCATGCTCCTGCGCGCCGCAGCCGCCGCACAACCAGGCCGCGCAGGTGCAGCAACAGATGGCCGGCGCCGTCCCGAGCGCTACCACGCAAACCAGCGCGAGCACAAGCGCCACTGCCAGCGCCCAACTCGGGCAACGACGGCCGCCGCAGCTGGCTCCCCCGGTTGCTGCCGGTCTCCCCAGCTCAAGAAGAGGACCATCCGCACGCCCGGCTGCATCGACACCGCGTCCCTGCCACCGCAGTGTCGCGCGCTGGTCGTCGCCCGTGCCAGCCACACTGCGCTCCGTCGATGCTCCGCCGGTGCGCTCGCCGTTGCCGGATCCTCCGCGGCTGGTGCGGTGTCCGGTGACGAGGATCTGAAGGAGCCCCTCCTTGTCCCTCGCCTTGGCCGCCAGCCTGAGCTCCCGCAGCGCGGCGGAGAGCCTGGACCTCTTGCTCCTCTTCTTCTTCATGGCGTCGCTCCGGCACAAGGACGGCTTCGGGGAGCTGTCGACTCGCCGGAGAGCTCTACCGCCGCAGCTGCCACCGATCATAGCAGACCCATGGAGCAGATGCATGGATGGGTCGATGATGTCGGTGTACTACAACGCTACCACCGGCTCGCGCTAGCTTGCGTCCCTTGAAACTCCGATCGATCGATGCGGCTGTTGAGTGTCAAACTGGCTCCTCTGGTCGCCGATGCTAGCTGTCCAGTGTTCCTTGCCGGGATTACTTTGGTACCTACTTACCAAACTTACGGCAAGATTTACATCAGGTCTGGTACACAGCATGGCATACATAATAGAACCTATGGCTGAGGCATAGGGGATGACGCTCATCTCTTCTATATCTTCTGCCGTGGTCGGACATTGAGCTGAGCTCAATTTCACACCTTGTAACACAGGTAAGAACCCTTTCTTAGATTGATCCATATTGAACTTCTTCAATACTTTATCAAGGTATGTGCTTTGTGAAAGACCTATGAGGCGTCTCGATCTATCTCTATAGATCTTGATGCCTAATATATAAGCAGCTTCTCCAAGGTCCTTCATTGAAAAACTCTTACTCAAGTAGGCCTTAATGCTGTCCAAGAGTTCTATATCATTTCCCGTCAAAAGTATGTCATCTACATATAATATGAGAAATGCTACAGCGCTCCCACTCACTTTCTTGTAAACACAGGCTTCTCCATAAGTCTGTGTAAACCCAAACGCTTTGATCATCTCATCAAAGCGAATGTTCCAACTCCGAGATGCTTGCACCAGCCCATAAATCGAGCGTTGGAGCTTGCACACCTTGTCAGCGTTCTTAGGATCGACAAAACCTTCCGGCTGCATCATATACAATTCTTCCTTAAGGAAACCATTAAGGAATGCCGTTTTGACGTCCATTTGCCATATTTCATAATCATAGAATGCGGCAATTGCTAACATGATTCGGACGGACTTCAGCTTCGCTACCGGTGAGAAAGTCTCATCGTAGTCAATTCCTTGAACTTGTCGATAACCCTTAGCGACAAGCCGAGCTTTATAGATGGTCACATTACCATCCGCGTCTGTCTTCTTCTTAAAGATCCATTTATTTTCTATGGCTCGCCGCTCAACGGGCAAGTCAGTCAAAGTCCATACTTTGTTTTCATACATGGATCCTATCTCAGATTTCATGGCTTCCAGCCATTTGTCGGAATCCGGGCCCGCCATTGCTTCCTCATAGTTCGAAGGTTCACCGTTGTCTAACAACATGATTTCCAAGACAGGGTTCCCGTACCACTCTGGTGCGGAACGTGTCCTTGTGGACCTTCGAATTTCAGTAGGAGCTTGATTAGAAGCATCTTGATCATCATCATTAATTTCCTCTCTAGTCGGTGTAGGCACCTCAGGAACGTTTTCTTGAGTTTCGCCATTTTCCGGTTCAAGAGGTAACACTTCATCAAGTTCTACTTTCCTCCCACTTACTTCTTTAGAGAGAAACTCTTTCTCTAGAAAGGATCCATTCTTGGCAACAAAGATCTTGCCTTCGGATCTGAGGTAGAAGGTATACCCAACAGTTTCTTTAGGGTATCCTATGAAGACGCATTTTTCCGACTTGGGTTCGAGCTTTTCAGGTTGAAGTTTCTTGACATAAGCATCGCATCCCCAAACTTTTAGAAACGACAGCTTAGGTTTCTTCCCAAACCATAATTCATACGGTGTCGTCTCAACGGATTTCGACGGAGCCCTATTTAAAGTGAATGCGGCAGTCTCTAAAGCATAGCCCCAAAAAGATAGCGGTAAGTCGGTAAGAGACATCATAGATCGCACCATATCTAACAGAGTGCGATTACGACATTCGGACACACCATTACACTGAGGTGTTCCAGGCGGCGTGAGTTGTGAAACTATTCCACATTTTCTCAAGTGTGTGCCAAATTCATGACTCAAGTATTCTCCTCCACGATCTGATCGTAGAAACTTGATCTTTCTATCACGTTGATTTTCAACCTCACTCTGAAATTCCTTGAACTTTTCAAAGGTCTCAGATTTGTGTTTCATTAAGTAGACATACCCATATCTACTCAAGTCATCAGTGAGGGTGAGAACATAACGATAGCCACCGCGAGCCTCAACACTCATTGGACCGCACACATCGGTATGTATGATTTCCAATAAGTTGGTTGCTCGCTCCATTGTTCCTGAGAACGGAGTCTTGGTCATTTTACCCATGAGGCATGGTTCGCACGTGTCAAATGATTCATAATCAAGAGACTCTAAAAGTCCATCTGCATGGAGCTTCTTCATGCGTTTGACACCTATGTGACCAAGGCGGCAGTGCCACAAATATGTGGGACTATTGTTATCAACTTTAACTCTTTTGGTATTCACACTATGAATATGTGTATCATCACGTACGAGATTCATTAAGAATAAACCATTAACCATCGGAGCATGACCATAAAACATATCTCTCATATAAATAGAACAACCATTATTCTCGGATTTAAATGAGTAGCCATCTCGTATTAAACGAGATCCAGACACAATGTTCATGCTCAAACTTGGCACTAAATAACAATTATTGAGGTTTAAAACTAATCCCGTAGGTAAATGTAGAGGTAGCGTGCCGACGGCGATCACATCGACCTTGGAACCATTCCCGACGCGCATCGTCACCTCGTCCTTCGCCAGTCTCCGTTTATTCCGCAGCTCCTGCTTTGAGTTACAAATGTGAGCAACTGCACCGGTATCAAATACCCAAGAGCTACTACGAGTACTAGTAAGGTACACATCAATTACATGTATATCACATATACCTTTTGTTTTGCCGGCCTTCTTGTCCGCTAAGTATTTGGGGCAGTTCCGCTTCCAGTGACCACTTCCCTTGCAATAAAAGCACTCAGTCTCGGGCTTGGGTCCATTCTTTGGCTTCTTCCTGGCAACTTGCTTACCAGGCGCGGCAACTTCCTTGCCGTCCTTCTTGAAGTTCTTTTTACCCTTGCCCTTCTTGAACTTAGTGGTTTTATTCACCATCAACACTTGATGCTCCTTCTTGATTTCTACCTCTGCTGATTTCAGCATAGCATATACCTCAGGAATGGTCTTTACCATCCCCTGCATATTGTAGTTCATCACAAAGCTCTTGTAGCTAGGTGGAAGCGACTGGAGGATTCTGTCAATGACCGCTTCATCCGGGAGATTAACTTCCAGTTGAGTCAAGCGGTTGTGCAACCCAGACATTTTGAGTATGTGTTCACTGACAGAGCCATTTTCCTCCATCTTACAGCTAAAGAATTTGTCAGAGACTTCATATCTCTCGACCCGGGCATGAGCTTGGAAAACCATTTTCAGCTCTTCGAACATCTCATATGCTCCATGTCTCTCAAAACGCTTTTGGAGCCCCGGCTCTAAGCTGTAAAGCATGCCGCACTAAACGAGGGAGTAATCATCGCAGCGTGACTGCCAAGCGTTCATAACGTCTTGTTCTGCAGGGAGAATAGGTGCGTCACCCAGCGGTGCTCGTAGGACATAATCTTTCTTGGCAGCTATGAGGATGATCCTCAGGTTCCGGACCCAGTCCGTATAGTTGCTACCATCGTCTTTCAGCTTGGTTTTCTCTAGGAACGCGTTGAAGTTGAGGACTACGTTGGCCATTTGATCTACAAGACATATTGTAAAATTTTAGACTAAGTTCATGATAATAAAGTTCATTTAATCAAATTATTTAATGAACTCCCACTTAAATAGACATCCCTCTTCTAGTCATCTAAGTATTACATGATCCGAGTCAACTAGGCCGTGTCCGATCATCACGTGAGACGGACTAGTCAACATCGGTGAACATCTTCATGTTGATCGTATCTTCTATACGACTCATGCTCTACCTTTCGGTCTTCTGTGTTCCGAGGCCATGTCTGTACATGCTAGGCTCGTCAAGTCAACCTAAGTGTTTTGCGTGTGTAAATCTGTCTTACACCCGTTGTATGTGAACGTTAGAATCTATCACACCCGATCATCACGTGGTGCTTCGAAACAACGAACTGTCGCAACGGTGCACAGTTAGGGGGAACACTTTCTTGAAATTATTATGAGGGATCATTTTATTTACTACCGTTGTTCTAAGTAAACAAGATGCAAAACATGATAAACATCACATGCAATCAAATAATAAACGTGACATGATATGGCCAATATCACATAGCTCCTTCGATCTCCATCTTGGGGCTCCATGATCATCTTGTCACCGGCTTGACACCATGATCTTCATCATCATGATCTTCATCATCGTGTCTCCATGAAGTTGCTCGCCAACTATTACTTCTACTACTATGGCTAACGCGTTTAGCAATAAAGTAAAGTAATATACATGGCGTTTCTCAATGACACGCAGGTCATACAAAAAATAAAGACAACTCCTATGGCTCCTGCCGGTTGTCATACTCATCGACATGCAAGTCGTGATTCCTATTACAATAGCATGAACATCTCATACATCACATATAGATCATTCATCATTCATCACAACTTTGGCCATATCATATCACAAAGCACTTGCTGCAAAAACAAGTTAGACGTCCTCTAATTGTTGTTGCAAGTTTTACGTGGCTGAATTAGGGTTCTAGCAAGAACGTATTCTTACCTACGTGAAAACCACAACGTGATTTGTCAACTTCTATTTACCCTTCATAAGGACCCTTTTCATCGAGTCCGCTCCAACTAAAGTGGGAGAGACAGACACCCGCCAGCCACCTTATGTAACTAGTGCATGTTAGTCGATGGAACCGGTCTCACGTAAGCGTACGTGTAAGGTTGGTCCGGGCCGCTTCATCCCACAATACCGCTGAAGCAAGATAAGACTAGTAGCGGCAAGAAGAGTTGACAACATCTACGCCCACAACAAATTGTGTTCTACTCGTGCAATAGAGAACTATGCATAAACCTAACTCTGATACCACTGTTGGGGAACGTTGCAGAAAATTAAAATTTTTCCTACGGTTTCACCAAGATCCATCTATGAGTTCATCTAGCGACGAGTCATGGGAGAGAGAGATTGCATCTACATACCACTTTGTAGATCGTGAGCGGAAGCGTTCAACGAACGGGGATGAAGTAGTCGTACACACCGTGATCCAAATCACCGGAGATCCTAGCACCGAAAGCACGGCACCTCCGCGTTCAACACACGTAGGGTCAGCGTAACGTCTCCTTCTTCTTGATCCAACAAGGCAAAGGAGAGGTTGGGGAAGAAGACTCCAGCAGCAGCACGACGGCGTGGTGATGGTGGAGCCGCAGTACTCCGACAGGGCTTCGCCGAGCTCTTACGGAGGAGGAGGAGGTGTTGGAGAGGGAGAGGGAGGCGCCAGGGCAAAGGGTGCTGCTGCCCCCCTCCCCTCCCCTTTATATATAGGCCTCTGGGGGGGCGCCGGCCCTGGGAGATCTGATCTCCCAAGGGGGGCGGCGGCCAGGGAGGTTTCCCTCCCCCCAGGCCATCTAGGAGGTGCCTTCCACCACTAGGACTCCTCCCTTTTGGAACCCTAGGCGCATGGGCCCCTTTGGGGCTGGTTCCCCTTGGCCCATGCAGGCCAAGGCGCACCCCCTAAGGCCCATGTGACCCACTGGGGCAGGTGGCCCCACCTGGTGGACCCCCGGGACCCCTCCGGTGGTCCCGGTACATTACCGACAACACCGAAACTTGTCCCGATGGCCGAAATAGCACTTCCTATATATAATTATTTACCTCCGGACCATTCCGGAACTCCTCGTGACGTCCGGGATCTCATCCGGGACTCCGAACAACATTCGGGTTACTGCATATACATATCTTCACAACCCTAGCGTCACCGAACCTTAAGTGTGTAGACCCTACGGGTTCGGGAGACATGCAGACATGACCGAGATGGCTCTCGGGCAATAACCAACGGCGGGATCTGGATACCCATGTTGGCTCCCACATGCTCCACGATGATCTCATCGGATGAACCACGATGTCGAGGATTCAATTAATCCCGTATACGATTCCCTTTGTCAATCGGTATTTTACTTGCCCGAGATTCGATCGTCGGTATCCCAGTACCTCGTTCAATCTCGTTACCGGCAAGTCACTTTTCTCGTACCGTAATGCATGATCCCGTGATCAAACACTTTGATCACACTGAGCTCATTATGATGATGCATTACCGAGAGGGCCCGGTGATACCTCTCCGTCAAGCGGAGTGACAAATCCCAGTCTCGATCCATGTCAACCCAACAGACACTTTCAGAGATACCCGTAGTATACCTTTATAGTCACCCAGTTACGTTGTGACGTTTGGCACACCCAAAGCACTCCTACGGTATCCGGGAGTTACACGATCTCATGGTCTAAGGAAAGGATACTTGACATTGGAAAACTCTAGCAAACGAACTAAGCGATCTTATGCTGTGTTTAGGATTGGGTCTTGTCCATCACATCATTCTCCTAATGATGTGATCCCGTTATCGATGACATCCAATGTCCATAGTCAGGAAACCATGACTATCTGTCGATCAACGAGCTAGTCAACTAGAGGCTCACTAGGGACACGTTGTTGTCTGTTATTCACACATGTATTACGATTTCCGGATAACACAATTATAGCACGAATAAAGACAATTATCATGAATAAGGAAATATAATAATAATGCTTTTATTATTGCCTCTAGGGCATATTTCCAACACGCCCCCCCCTGCTCTCGGGTGTTGGGAACGGCCGGGTGGCGCAGGGCGCTGGCGGCCCTAGGCCACCACTAGCAGGCGGTGCGCCCGGGTCGACCGCTGTTTGTTGGCCGCGGGACGAGCGTTGCGGGCACTCGGCCACCTGCGCCGGTGACTGTGCCACTGCCAGCTGCGGGACGGGATGGCCCTCGGCCACCGGTGTCGAGCCCTGCCGCCGTCGCGGGCCGCGGCGTACCGACTCCAAGGCCGCCTCCTCCAGCTTCTAGTGGCCAGCTTCGACCGGTGGCGTTACAGCCCGGGGCCAGACCTCCGCATTTCGTGGCAAGGCAGGCGCAGAACTCGGCGGCGCCAGTGTTGAAGCAGGCTCAGTTGCCGCAGGTTTCGGCTAGTGGGGGAGTTTCATCTGCGCCTCGTGGTCAATGGGGTGATGACGGGCATAACGCGTATGGAGATGGACAGCACCGGGGATCCTCGTCCACGGGTGGTGGTCGGGGGTATGCCTGGCAGAGCGATGGCTCGGCCCAGAGGCCTTTCATGGGGCCAACGGGCGGCTTCGTCGAAGGGGCATCTGGACCGGCTCATCGTAACCGCGGTGGTTTCCCTGGTGGCCGAGGTGGCCGAGGTGGCCGCTATCGTCCACGGCAGCATCCTGTTGTTGTGGACCAGACAGCTGTTGGCGAGGATACTGCGGACCCTGGGTTGTCTTGCCAGGCTATGGAGGTGGTGACGGCACTGGCTGACGTGGTGGTTCCTCCTAATGGTGAGATTGGGTCTATGACTGTGGAGGGTTCTGACAGGGCTGAGCTGGACAGGGCCGCCAAGTATGCGCGCAAGAAAGAAAGAATGTTATGTTACCGTTGTGGCGATAAGGGCCATTTTATTGCTGAGTGTGTGGCCGTTTTATGTGATACGTGTGGCAAGCCAGCCCATGAGTCGGGGAGTTGTCCGCTTTTGAGGGAGCAGGTACCGACTCTTATGATGTATGGAGTTGTGACGCCCGGATAATTAGGCTACAGTAATCCCACGTTAATGATGCCACGTCACCTTTGTTACTGTTGTTAATCTACCGATGATTCAATCCCGTTCGAATTCAAATTTAAAATAAAAACAAACAACAAAAGTTTTCAAGCGCTAAAGACTAAAATGTTCACAATATTACAAAAATTACCAAAACTGTTATAAAAATAAAACCAACACTTTAGAAACTACAAAAATGCCCCTAGGAATTAAAACAGTGGACCAACAGCACATCACTTGGCCTTTTCGCTTTCTAAAAATAATTAAACCTTTTCGAAAGACCTTCAGCTTTTTGTGGCATTGCTATATAATGCAATGATGTTCATGTGACAAGCTACATGATTTACAAAAGTCCTTTGGTGGTTAAGCAATTAACAAACCAGAGAAAAGTAAAATAAAAACTATAGAAAATAAAAAAAGAAAATCAAAGACAACCCCCCCCCCCCCGACTGGGCCTTGGCCCAGTTGGCCGAAGGAGCCGGTCGGCCCAGCTGACCCACTCCCGCACCCCTGGCCTACTAGGCCTCCTCCCCTCCCGTGACCTAGCGCCACCCCCCACTGCTCCCACTCGCCCCCGCTCCCTCCCCCTCGTCCCACTCCTCCTCTGCCTTCCCACGATCCAGATCAG
Source organism: Aegilops umbellulata (assembly GCA_032464435.1). Classification (NCBI taxonomy): domain Eukaryota; kingdom Viridiplantae; phylum Streptophyta; class Magnoliopsida; order Poales; family Poaceae; genus Aegilops; species Aegilops umbellulata. The sequence continues at coordinate 147,042,202 of CP136058.1, read as the reverse complement.
ATCGGGGCATGGGGGCTTGACCTCGCCGCCTCGTCCCTACGCCGCGTCGCCGGTCGGCACTGCCCGACTCCGCCGGCGCCTCCTCGTCTCCTCCCCACACCAGACTGCCTCCCCGTCGCCCTCGCGTCCCCATCGGCCTCCTCGCCCTCCATCGCGCCCGCTACCTAGACCCCACGGCCCCACGGTGAGGAACCCCGGCGTCCTCCCCTTGCTCCGACCCCGGCCACCGTAACAACCACGTCGCCGTGCCCCTGCTCCTAGCCGTGCCGGAGCGCACGCGCGAACCGCGCCCATGGCCGCGCCCTCTTCCCCGCTGCTCCCTCGTCCCGCAGCTCCACGCCGGCGCGCCGCCCGCGCCGTGCTCGCGGCCGCCATAGCCCCTGCCGCGCCCGCTGAGGCCACTGCTCGCTGTCCCCTCCTTGCGCATACGCCGTGCCTGGCCTCGCCCTGCCTCCCCTGCCACAGTTGCCCCGCTCCCTCTCCTCGCGCTCGCCCGCGCCGACGCGGGCCCTGGTCGCCCGTCGCCCCGCACCGGCCACGCCTACGCCGCGCCCGCCATGCTGCTCCTCCCCGGAGCGCTCGATCCTGCCGCGGCCTGCACTGCTACAGCCTCCCCTGTGGCACTCGCCCGGCCTCGCCGGTGCCGTTCCCGGCCGGCCTCGCCACGGCCCCGGTCGTCGCCCGGCGCCGGCGCCCCTCTGCGCCGCTCACCCCTCTCCTGGGTCAGGCGCCCGCACCCGCGGCAACCACAGCAACCGCCCCGCGGTGGCCCTCTAGGCCACTGACTAGGGGCCCCACCCGTCATAACGAAAATTAAAAAAAAGAGGGAATTTATATTAATAATAATAAATAAATAAAAATAAAAATAAAAATAAAGTTAGTTAATTAATTAACTAAATTAATTAAGTTAATTAAACCTGGTTAATTAATCTAATTAATCTGTTAGTTTAATTAAATAGTGGATAGTTTAACCTAACCCTACTTAACCTATTCAGGGAATGACAGGTGGGTCCCACTGGACCCACATGTCAGTTTGACCCAGTCAACCCTGTTGACTGCTGGCGTCAGCATGACATCATGCTGATGTCATAATTCTAATTTCGAATTAAATTAAATAATTATTTAAAATTCCAGAAATTAATAAAATCTTTAGAAAATCATATCTTTTAATCCGTAACTCGGATTAAAATATTTTCAACATGAAAGTTGCTCAGAACGACGAGACGAACCCGGATACGCAGTCCGTTCGTCCGTCACACATTCCTAACATATCAAACTCGCAAACTTTCCCCTCCGGCTCCTCTGTCCAAAAACGCGAAACACCGGGGATACTTTCTCGGATGTTTCCCCCCTTCACCGGTATCATCTCATACCGCGTTAGGGCATGCCTAGCATCACGCTTTGCTTTGTCATGCATCGTTATGCATCTGTTTGCATTGTATTTATTGTTTCTTCCCCCCTCTTCTTCAGCTAGACACCGAGACCGACGCCGCTGCTACCCAGTACGACTACGGAGTTGACGACCCCTCTCTCTTGCCAGAGCAACCAGGCAAGCCCCCCCCTTGATCACCAGATATCGCCTACTCTCCTCTATACTGCTTGCATTAGAGTAGTGTAGCATGTTACTGCTTTCGTTATTCCTATCCTGATGCATAGCATGTCTTTGATACTGTTGTTGATACCTTTACCTGCAATCCTACTTGCTTAGTATAGGATGCTAGTGTTCCATCAGTGGCCCTACACTCTTGTCTGTCTGCCATGCTATACTACTGGGCTGTTATCACCTCGGGAGGTGATCATGGATATATACTATACTTTAAACATGATACATGTGGTGACCAAAGTCGGGTTGGCTCGAGGAGTACCCTCGAGTGATTCACGGATTGGGGGCTGAAAGGACCTTTGTCCCGATGGCCCTTTGTGTGGATCTTTGTGGCGGAGCGGCAGGGCAGTTCGGGGCTACCTGGGTGAGAGGTGAGCCTGGCCCTGTTGGCGTTCGCGGATACTTAACACGCTTAACGAGATCTAGGTATTTGATCTGAGTCTGGCCATTTGGTCTATACGCACTAACCAACTACGCGGGAAAGATATGGGCACTCGGCGTCGTGGTATCAGCTGAAGCACTTCTTGACGTCAGCGACAGAGTGGCGCGCGCCGGGTTGGACCGCGTAACGTGACTTCCGTTGTACTGGAGGTTGCTAGGTCTGCTCACCGGCCGCGTTCGCAACGTGCAGGTGTGCTCAGGGCGATGGGCCCAGACCCCTGCGCGCATAGGTTTAGACCGGCGTGCTGACCGCTCTGTTGTGCCTAGGTGGGGCTGCGACGTGTTGATCTTCCGAGGCCGGGCATGACCCAGGAAAGTGTGTCCGGCCAAATGGGATCAAGCGTGTTGGGTTATGTGGTGCATCCCTGCAGGGAAGTTTATCTATTCAAATAGTCGTGTCCCTCGGTAAAAGGACGACCCGGAGTTGTACCTTGACCTTATGACAACTAGAACCGGATACTTAATAAAACACACCCTTCCAAGTGCCAGATACAAGCCGGTGATCGCTCTCTAACAGAGCATCGAGGAGGGGATCGCCGGGTAGGATTATGCTATGCGATGCTACTTGGAGGACTTCAGTCTACTCTCTTCTATATGCTGCAAGACGGAGGCGACCAGAAGCGTAGTCTTCGATAAGACTAGCTATCCCCCTCTTATTCTGGCATTCTGCAGTTCAGTCCACTGATATGGCCCCTTACACATATATCCATGCATATGTAGTGTAGCTCCTTGCTTGCGAGTACTTTGGATGAGTACTCACGGTTGCTTTTCTCCCCCTTTTCCCCCTTTTCCCTTCTACCCGGTTGCCACAACCAGATGCTGGAGCCCAGGATCCAGACGCCACCTTCGACGATGACTCCTACTACTCTGGAGGTGCCTACTACTACGTGCAGCCCGCTGACGACGACCAGGAGTAGTTAGAAGGATCCCAGGCAGGAGGCCTGCGCCTCGTTCGATCTGTATCCCAGTTGTGCTAGCCTTCTTAAGGCAAACTTGTTTAACTTATGTCTGTACTCAGATATTGTTGCTTCCGCTGACTCGTCTATGATCGAGCACTTGTATTCGAGCCCTCGAGGCCCCTGGCTTGTATTATGATGCTTGTATGACTTATTTTATTTGTAGAGTTGTGTTGTGATATCTTCCCGTGAGTCCCTGATCTTGATCGTACACATTTGCGTGCATGATTAGTGTACGATTGAATCGGGGGCGTCACAGGAGTGTACTGTGCTGAGCTCACTTTTTTGAGTCTCCGACAGAGAAGGAGGTTCCTGAGGAGGTTCAGAGTGTGACAACTGGGGTTGTTAAAGTGACTAAAGGAGAAGTCTCTGAGTCCCAGATTATGCAGCGGCTCCGGGAGCTGGCCCCAGGGGACTTCCGCTGGGAGCTTGTCAGTCTAGAGGCAAACTTGTTCAGGGTTGAGTTCCCGTCAGTGGAGGATTTATAGAGGTTGTTGAGTTTCGGGATGTGCAAAGTGCAGGGCATCCTTGAGTTTCACGAGTGGAAGTTGATTGAGCCTCAGGGTAAACCTCTTACCCAGGCTTGGTTACGTTTTTCGGGAGCTCCTTCCAAACCTATGCAGGATGCTAGGGTCGTTGCTAGTTTGGGCATCATGGTGGGAAAGCCTGAGAGAGTGGATATGGCCTTTACTAGAGCTCATGGGGTTGCTCGCTTACTGGTCAGTATTTTGGACATAGAGTTTGTGCCTGATGTGGTCAAGTGGGCTTATCGAGGCCAGGTATACAATCTTCAGATTGAGTTTGAGGATGACAGCCTGTTTGCTGAGGCACTTGCTGCCACTGATGTTGATATGCACGAGGATGAAGAGGGTGCGGGGGTTAAGGAGACTCCGGCCGCTGATCCAGGACGCGAGATGTCCAAGGGACCGGGGTCTGTTGCTCAGACGACCGGAGATAGGACTGTGCCTCCTTCTTCACTACCGTCGACCAGTCTGAGATTTGGTTCTATTGAGCCCGCTTCTGCACTGCCGAGACTTTGGAGCGAGCGGGTGGAGTCTTTGGAGTATTTTGAGCACTCTTTACCCGCGTTGGACTTTGAGGGTCCGGGTGTGGAGGGCTCTTGCGCGAAGGAGGGTTTGGAGATAGTGATCTCGCCCCCCTCCGTTTTTGTTGTGACGGAAGACCTGCAGGTGGTGGCTTCGAGCTGTGCAGGGGGGTCGAGGCAGGTGGCCTCGGCGCCCCCTTCTCCTCTCGCTCCGGTCGGTGATACCGTGAGGGAGGGGTCACCTTCAGGAGGGAGGTCGAGGCAGGTGGCCTCGGCGCCCCCTTCTCCTATCGCTGGGCCGATTCTGCAGGAGGCAGGTCCAGTCTTTGGAGGGGGCTTGGGGCGGGTGGCCTCGGGGTCCTCTCCACCTCCCGTGCCTTGGGGGACCGCCCCACCGCTGGCGCCGGCGACCACTCCTGCCCTTCTAGCTGGGGTGGATGGGGAGCGGGGGCAGGTGGCCCTTGGTTCCTCATCAGCTGTCTCGGCGCCCTTTCCTGGTCGTGGAGACTGGTTGAATGTCCGGGGGGTGACAGGAGGTCAGTCCCCGGGCAACTTCACTCGGGAGGAGGTTATTCAGTTCGGTGGGATTCCAGACCAGGCAACTGAGGGCCGACGGTTGAGCTGTCGTCTTCAGGGCCGTCCGGAGGTGGATGACATTCAACAGCGGTGCGTCATGCGGGCGGCCAAGCTTCGTGACGTCCAGGTCACTACTGGTATGTCAGTGAATACTTCTAATTCCATCTTGCATTTTTCGAACGATGAGATTGTTGATAATGCAAACCAACTAGGGATTTCACTAGGTAGTAACGAAGGTGAAATTTCTAATTCCATCAATGATTTGCTAGATCTAGAAGCCGAGAGGGCTTTAGATATGATTCGAAACTTAGCTGCCGTCAAACCCATGAATGATTCCAAGATTGATGCTTTGGGAGTCCGGGTGCTCGATGATTTTTGTGCCGATATCGCACCTCCCCTCCCTGAGCCGGAGGAGGAGGATGAGAGTGTCGAGATGGATGGTGTTAGACCCCCTAAGACGGGGAGAGTAGACCGGGCGGACGCGAGGACCAGCCCTAAGCGCAAATGGAAGCGCGAGATTTACCCAACATCCGCAGTGCGTAGGAGTGCTCGGATCCGCACGGCTAAAAAATTCCACGACGAGATATGAGAGGAATCTTTTGGAATAGCAGAGGTCTTAAGGACTTGGCTAAAAGAAGGTTTCTTGCAGAAGCATCCATCGAACAGCGACTGGACTTTATTGCGTTGTCGGAAACTGGTAGAGCAAATTTCTCGGCACAATTTCTCAACACTCTTTCGGGGGGTATTGAGTTTGACTGGCATTGTCTGCCACCGAGAGGGAGATCGGGAGGGATCTTACTTGGTGTTCGATGCAATTCTCTCGAAGTTCGAAGTGTGGTCATGGGAGATTTTGCTGTAAAGTTCAGGGTGCGGTCCAAGGTTGACGGTTTTGACTGGGCTCTGGTGGCGGTGTATGGTGCCGCGCAGGCAGAATTCAAACCGGATTTCTTGGCCGACCTAGTTAGAGTTTGCGGTTCTGAGCAGCTCCCCATTCTCGTTGGGGGTGACTTTAACATTATCAGGAGGCGTGATGAGAAGAACAATGATAATTTTGACGGAAGATGGTCGTTTATGTTCAACACTATCATTGAAAGCTTAGATCTGAGAGAGATTGAGCTTTCAGGTAGGAAGTTCACTTGGGCTAACGCCATGCCAAATCCAACGTTTGAAAAGTTGGATCGGGTACTCGCTAGTGTCGAATGGGAACAGAAGTTTCCCTTTGTAACAGTCCAGGCTCTTTCTCGCGGGATTTCTGATCACACGCCTCTTTTTCTTGATTCTGGTGGGGCTACCTACTCGGGCAACAAGAATTTGTTCTCATTCAAACTTGCGTGGTTTGAAAGAGAGGGCTTTCTAGATCTCGTAGCCAGAGAGTGGGCTAAGGATGCAGGCGGTAGGAATGCGCTTGAGCGCTGGCAGAATAAGATTAGGCATCTGAGAAGTTTCCTACGTGGGTGGGCTAAACATCTCAGTGGGATCTATAAGGTTGAAAAGGAACGACTCCTTGCCCTTATTCAGTCCTTAGATGTAAAAGCAGAAACCACGGTGTTGCCTGCCACCGAGCTTCATACCAAGCTTGACGCTGAGATGAGGCTGAAAGAACTCCTACATGAAGAAGAATTAAAGTGGGCTCTGTGGGCCAAGGTAAGAAGAGTGGTCCAGGGGGACGCAAACACTCAATTCTTCCACATGGTTGCCAATGGCAAACATAGGAAGAAGAGAATCTTCCAGCTAGAACAAGATGAGGGTACGATTATCGGTCAGGAAAATTTGAAGCTTTACATTACTGAGTATTACAAACGATTGTTTGGACCACCATAGGAGAACTGTGTGTCTCTGGATGAGTCTGGAGTCCAAGATGTACCTCAACTTACGGCTGTGGAGAACGATATATTAACCGCCCCGTTTTTGGAAAAGGAGGTTTTCGAGGCCGTATCCGAGATGAAAAATAGTAAGGCACCCGGTCCGGATGGTTTCCCGGCTGAGTTTTATAAGAAGTGCTGGCATATTATTAAAGGGGACCTGTTGCCGATGTTCCATGATTTGTTCTCGGGACATTTGCAACTTTTCCAGCTAAATTTTGGAACAATTACCCTGCTCCCTAAGAAAACAGAGGCTGTGAGAATCGAGCAATTTCGGCCTATCTGTCTTCTAAATGTCAGTTTCAAAATTTTCACCAAGGTTGGGACGATTAGGCTAAGACAGATTGCGCACGCCGTGGTGCAGCCAACTCAAACGGCTTTCATGCCGGACAGGAACATCCTGGAAGGGGTTGTGATCCTTCATGAAACGCTCCATCCACACGAAAAAACTCGATGGAGTTATTTTCAAAGTGGATTTCGAGAAGGCATATGATAAAGTCAAATGGCCGTTCCTTCAACAGGCCTTACGCATGAAGGGCTTTGATGAAGCTTGGCGACGCCAGGTGGAAGCATTCACGCAAAAAGGGAGTGTTGGAATCAAAGTGAATGACGATATAGGCCATTATTTCCAAACGCATAAGGGTTTGAGACAAGGCGATCCTATGTCCCCAATATTATTCAATATTGTGGTTGACATGTTGGTGATCCTGATAGGGAGGGCAAAAGAAGCCGGTCAGGTAGGTGGCTTGGTGCCTCATCTGGTCGATGGTGGTGTGTCCATCCTGCAGTACGCTGATGATACAATCATCTTCATGGAACACGATTTCGCTAAAGCGAGAAACATGAAGTTAGTGTTATGCTTATTTGAACAATTGACGGGGCTTAAGATTGATTTCCATAAAAGTGAGCTGTTCTGCTTTGGGAGAGCCAAAGACGAACAAGAGGCATATAGACAATTGTTTGGTTGTGAAGTGGGAGCTTTACCTTTTACGTATCTAGGTATTCCCATTCACCATTGTAAGCTAACAAACAGCGAGTGGAAGTGCATAGAGGATCAGTTTGAGAAGAAACTGAGTTGCTGGAAAGGAAAACTCATGTCTTATGGAGGGCGGTTGATTCTTATTAACTCGGTGCTCACGAGTTTACCTATGTTCCTTTATCTTTCTTTGAGGTACCAGTCGGGGTTACGAAAAGGCTGGACTTCTATCGATCCAGATTCTTTTGGCAGAGTGATGAACTTAAGAGAAAATACCGACTGGCCAAATGGGATATTATCTGTCGACCAAAGGACCAGGGGGGTCTTGGTATTGAAAATCTTGAGGTCAAGAACAGATGCTTGCTTAGTAAGTGGTTGTATAAGTTGTCACTTGAGACGGAGGCAACATGGGCGCAGATTTTACGGAGTAAATATCTGCATTCCAAGACCCTATCCCAGGTCACTGTCAGACCCACTGATTCGCCGTTCTGGAAGGGGCTCATGAGAGTCAAAGCTACCTTCTTTAACAGAACTAGGTCTATTATTGGTAATGGCAACAACACTCGATTCTCGGAAGATACGTGGCTTGGCGACGCACCTTTGGCGACCCAGTATCCGTCCCTTTATCGTATTGTTCAGCGTCCTGAGGCTCTTGTTGCCACGGTTATGCAATCCATTCCACTCAACATTCAGTTTAGGAGGGTGCTTGTGGGTGACCGATGGGAAGCGTGGCTTCACTTGGTTCGTAGAGTGATGGAGGTTCAGTTAACTCCTCAGCCCGATCAGTTGTGGTGGAAGCTTACTAGATCTGGGGAGTTCATAGTAAAATCGATGTATATCGATATTATTAACTCTAGTGTGATTCCTAGTTCCAAAGAGGTTTGGAAAGTTAAGATCCCTTTGAAGATTAAAGTGTTTATGTGGTTTGTTCATAAACAAGTAATTTTAACAAAGGACAACCTTGTTAAGCGCAACTGGACAGGTTCTACTAGGTGTAGTTTCTGTGATCGGGAAGAGAATATCAAGCACCTCTTCTTTGACTGCCCGTTGGCACGAGGGTTGTGGCGCTCTGTGCAAATTGCCTTTAACATTACTCCTCCGACTTCGGTCAACACGCTATTCGGGACATGGCTTGCTGGGATTGAGTCCGAAACAGCTAGACACATTCGTGTAGGAGTTTGTGCGTTGTTATGGGCAATTTGGAATTGCAGAAATGATTTGGTTTTTAACAAAACAACAACTATTCATTTTTTGCAGGTTTTATTCCGGGCTACTGCGCTGATCCGTATGAGGTCCTTACTCACTCTGACGGAGGCCAGGGAGCGTTTGGTTACTGGATCTGCCCGGTGGGAGATGGTAGCGCGGGATATCTTCAACCGGTTTGGATGGCGGTCATGTAATAGGATAGGCGATTAGTTTACCTATCTTTTATTTTGCCAGCCGGTTGTGGCTTGTTAGGTTTTCTGTTTTGGCGTTGACGCTCTGTGTGAGCTAGCCGATCCTTTTGTTCACAGACTTAAAGACCTTGTTGAACCTTATTACTTTCTAATAAATGTGGTTGTATGCATCGTTCTGATGCAGAGGCCGGGGAATCCCCCTTTTCGAAAAAAAATTGCTCTCGCCTAGCGTGAGCGAGCAAGCGACAAGCAAAAGGTCTACTGGGCCGCGACCAAGGAGCGTTTATGCAGGCATTGTAGTGACATTTTGGGGATACATATGACTGTTAGGAGCTCCGCTAAAAAAATGTGACGGTTAGGAGTATGTCGGTCGCTCTGGTAGACAACCTGGCTTAAAAAAGATCGTGATAAATGTCACACGTGTGACACGAATACATGATAACTCTGAACATTTTTTATGGCAAGTTTAGTGACGATGGCTACTTTCTTTTCAGATGGCAAGTTTCTATTTTTTTTTAATTTGTTTTTTATGGCAATTTTAGTTGTAAAATAGTCAGGGCCAGATTGCTTCATGTCACTCGTGTGGCATTTTTTTCAGATTGTTTTTATAAATATGGAGAGAAAATATGTAAAAATTAGTAAATGTTCTCAAACACAAACATTTACAGCAAGTCCCGACTGCCGTATGGGCCTGCACATAAGCCTTCCACCCTGTCTTTTCTGTGTGAAGCTATGAATACTGTGTGTTCAACGTTATTGCTATGAAAAAAATTGTTGTATACGTACTCCCTCCGTTCCGAATTACTTGCCTTGAATTTGTCTAGATACGGATGTATCTAGACTTATTTTAGTACTAGATACATCCGTATCTAGACAAATCTAAGACAAGTAATTCGGAGCGGAGGGAGTACTAGTTAATTTTCGACCATCTGCATCACCTCCCCAGTCGGTAACCCCCGTGCAGCGCCACCGGGCAAAAAACATAAATTTGACCTCAGGACGAAACTATTTCACAAACTAAACTATGTTTGAAAGTATTTCACCCAGCTGACCTCTAATGTGCAGCGCCCAATAGCAAGGCGCTACACTCTTACTGTGCAGCGCCTAACACACAGGCGTTACACTGTGCAGCGCCTAGCTGTAAGGAGCTGCACTACACTGTGCAGCGCCTAACTGTCAGGAGTTGCACAGTAGAGTGCAGCGACTTACTGTTGGGAGCTGCACAAAAGGGTCAGCGATGTGAAATATTTTTAAAAACAGTTTAGTTTGTGAAATACTTTCGCTTTGAGGTCAAATTTGTCAATTCTACCGCGCCACCGCTCTCTTCATTATGATGCGCTCCTGCATCATCTCGTCTGCTCAACGTTCTCCCAATCCCCCCGATCTCGTGTTGCTCCCAAGCATGCTTCAGTTTAGCAAAAAGGTTCCAGGTAAGTACAAAGTTCAGACTAGTTCATACTTCAGGTTTTGCTCTTTAGTTTGTTTCTTCAGTTTAGACTCCTTCAGTTTTTGTTCCAGAGAAGTTCAAAGTGAGGACAAGTTCACTTGGCTACTAGACTGGACTTGTGTGGGACCTTCGTAATAACTTGACAATAGTAAAAGCCAGTAAACCTGCACTAGCTTTGTGTTGACTGCTGTCTTATTGTATAGTACAGTGCATTATTTGCCATTATCTTGGGTTTTCAAGACTTCCTGCTTGCCTGTGGCTGCAGTTCATGCATTAGAATTCTTATAAAAACGCGTAAACCGTAAAAATCCAGCGACTATACGAGTTTGACCCGTCTTTTGGGCCAGACCAGAGCACGTATAGTTGCCCCGACCCGTAAATCTTTTACGGTGGCCCGAAAAAAAAAACCTCGCGCATTATAACTATGGGTTCGCGGCTGCGATACGGGTTGAAACCTTATCCACCCGCCGTCGGGATTCCCCGTTCCCCCCTTTGATTTCTCGTTGTCGGTGACCTAAATCCGCCGCCCCCGCCCACCAATCTGCCATGATGTGGGGCGGGATGTGGAGCTCTGGCCGGTGCGGTGGCGGCGATGACCCGGAACGCAAGCGTTGTGTTGCCGCCGACGCGGTGCGGAAGCGCTCGGCCCGACGGTACACCAACCACGGGCCGGAGTCCCTCCTCCGCCGCGAGACGAAGGAGTACAACCGCCGTCATGCGCGACGCTTCGACGCGGGGACCTCTTTCGGTGCGGGGACCTTTTCGGGTGTGCCACTGCTTCCGTTGAATAGGGAGCCGGGGCTCGAGGTGCCGCCGCTCCGCATCGTGAAGACGGAGCCGGGGAGGAGCCCCCGCGTGGCCGCGACGTCATCGGCCCGGAGGACTACCTCGTCGAGCCCGACGCGGACGCGTTCGAAGCGTCCCTCGCCGAGCACACTGCGCGCGAGCAGGAAGAGGAGGACGTGCGTCGCCGGCGGGACGAGGAGCTCAGTGTGCTCCTCTACGAGCAGGCGCTCGCCGCCGTGTGCGAGTTCAACGCCAAGCAGGCGGGATGCTGCCGAGGAGCAAGACAAGATGTACATCGATCTTGTCTCTGATGACAACTATGAGTGAGCACCGCGGCCACACCCGGAGAGCTCCTGTGAGCTCCGTTTTTGGCTAGTTTAGAGTAGGGCGGCATCGCGATGTAAAATAATTTCAAAATGAGCGATGATCAAACTATGTATGTAGTACTGTGTTCTTCATTTCGCCCGGGAATACTATTTTTCAAAATTTTCGGTTTCAATTGAGGTCTTTGTTCGGCCGCTGCCGATTTTGTCCCTCAAACCTCTGATTTGTTGACCCTTATTCGCGATATAAGGACCGCTGATATACGGGGTCTGCTAGAGATGCTTTTATCAGTTCATGGTAAATATGCACTTGATTGAGCCCAATTGGAGTTTGTGGGTGTCAATATAAATAAAAGGTTGTATGCATCCCTAGTTGGTGCAGAGGTCGGGGTAGTGAAATTCTCCTCCATAAAAAACATGTTATTCATTGATGGCGGCGTGGCGCAGTGGAGACTCGACGTAGATGAACTCGCGCAGGAGGAGGACGCTGTCTGGCTTCATGGTGGCGTCGATAGCAGATAGGCCTGGAAAGGTCGGTGTGTTAGTTTCTGCTCTGAACATGGATTGGTGAAAGATAGCGGCGACGACACATGAGAGTGCATCGGACCGGTTTATACCTCAAACCTAGTATGTGGCTCGGTTGGGGCCTCCGGTTTTAGATGTTAGACTCTGGTGCGATGTCTGTTTGGCATTAGGCTCGGACTATTTGCACCCCTTCATCAAGTGATTAAGAGTAGCGATCGTTGTTGCTAAGATGGTGGCTTCAGACAAAGTGATGTACTACTTTATAAGGTCTTTGTCAATAATTAATAAAATGGCTGCATGCATCGTCCAGATGCAGAAACCAGGGCCAATCCTTCTTTTCTAAAAAAATATAGAGTATAAGATGAAAATAAACGAGTTGACCCGGTCCCGCGAAGAGACCTACATGCCACCCAACACACGAATATCATATTATTACATGATTGAATTGAGTATTGAAAACATGGGTCATAGATAATGAGTAAGAGTGAAGATTGCAACAACAGGGGATTCTGACAACGAGTTGCGTTGATGCACAGGCAGACCCACTTGCCTTTTTCGCTTGGCTGTTGCGGTGGCCTTGTCTTTCAGGAACCTCTTTGAGCATTTCAGTCGGCGGATGATGGCTGTGGATTGATTACTGGTAACAAAAACAATCTAATTATGTTTGGATTCGAGGGGTCAAGATCAGCGGCTTTCCTTCTCCCGAGCGCATAGACACATGTCTCAGTAGCAGCCTAATTAAGCTGCCGACACACAAGGACTGATGGGAAATTACAAGAACAATTGACATGCACTCCTCTGTCCATATTGTCTGTAATAACATATTGTATTATGAGACCGAGATAGTATAGAAGATGCTAGGGAATGCAAAAAGTTACTTTGAAAGACGAGCTTCAGTGAGCCGGCCCTATATTTTAAATAGTGCTAAAATGGTATTTTGTATGAGAAAATGTACAAATAAGAAGGTATTGATTTTAGCCAGCTGTGAAACTTTAAACAGAAAACTTCAAATTACATGAAGAAAAGTAAAAGTGAAATGCAGTCTTGCTTTTCTGATGTATCAGTTGAGTAATCTAACACTTCAACATTCTAGTTTGGGAAACACTTGTGGCTAATTGTGCAGAATGCACTCACCATTTTTTTTTAGGTTGAAGGGAGTGCGCACAGAGTTGAAATGGAATTTACACAAAAGAAAAAGACACTTTGATTTTTCTGTTAGCACTTTTTTCTGTGAGTACTTTAACAAGAAGCAACCTATAAATATTTGCCAAACTGACCTGGTTCCACTTGCACAAGAAGCAACCGCATGCTGGAAATAAGAACATCTTCAATTGATGATGTAAAACAACGGTCATGTCCAAACAAAATACGGTTTGGGGCATTTGGAGTTAAAATACTGCTTCAACATATGATGTATCTCTATTTAGTGTAAAGAAAAATTGCAGTTGCCTTAAATTTTAGCTCCAAGTGCTGCAAAGCTATAGCACTTGTGGGACTGCCTCACAACCTAAATTTAGGCGCGCACCCCCGCTCTTCCAGCGAAAGTTTCCCAACCCTCAGCCGCTTCCGGGCCGGCCCTGAGGGGGGCAGCAAGGGCGGCCGCCCCGGGCCCCCAGGATCGAGGGCCCCCCTCCCAGGTAATTACGTGAAGGTAAAGCAGCCCATAAGCCATAGCTTCTCGTAGGAAAAGAAGTAGCCTTGTCTCAAAAAAAAAAGGAAAAGAAGTAGCCAGATCCAAATAGAAAGGGACGGCAGGTAGCAGCGTACGCATGTAAATCGCTTCAATCAGCGTACGATCAGGACGGAAAAAAGAGCAAGTACGCACGTAAATCACGTCGTGCCGTTATTATTATTACGAGACACTCTCCTTCAGCAAAAGAAAACGATCGTGCGACATCAGTTCATCCCTAATTTCCTATTCTCTGTTTCATGGTTTCAAAACTCCAGATCCCAGGTCGCGCAGGGCAGACAGGTCTCCCGGCGCTGAACGCAGCGACGACGCAGCACGCACATCGCCGAGCGCCCGCCACCAGAAAACGCCATCGCATCGTCGCCGAGCGTCCAGCCACTGACGCCGATCTAATCAATCCAAGGTATATATCATAATGTAATTTTTCTACAATTTTCAGTAAAACTTCGTGCTAGAGGAAGAAATAGGTTGATAAAAGTGGTAGCCAAGAAGGAATTCTAGAAGTTGGAAGTATTTTCATGTTAAATATTTGTTTGTTTTAATTGATCACTTCTTTGAAGAAAGGATTTAAAAAACTCATGGTGTTTAAAGATTTATTCGGATTTACGTACTGTATCGGTGATTGTTGCATTAGCTAAAAGGATGCTTTCCAACTTGAAATTATTGATGAACAAATTATGTACGAGAAGAAATCGATGGATGAGATTGACACGACACAATGGCTTTGCATCGAAGAATTTTACAAGAAAATTTGTAGGTAAATTGTATAAGTTGTTTTATATAAATATTGGCTTTCGGATGCATTTAAGTAATTATTAATAACATTTTGTAGATGCATATATTATTTATCATTGCTTTTTTTAGAATCATTATTTATCATTGCTATGATGTTTATATTAAGGGGACTCAAAATTTACTTTCGCCCCGGGCCCTCAAAATCTCAGGACCGTCACTGCGTGCTTCATCGTTGGATGGCACCGCCGCCGATTCTGGCCGCCACGGGCCACTCTGCTTCCCAAATCTGTCCCCATTTTTGTCGTTCGTCGTGCCACATCCCCGCACGAATCCGGCCGCCACCATCGGCTTCCGCCCATCGTCGCCGGATCCATCATCCCCGCCACTAGATATGTCCATTTCGGTCGTGGGGTGTCTGTTTCGTCCATTGCCGCCATCGGTGCTTGTTTCGTCCGCCGCAGTCGAGCTTAGCTTCTCCACCAGTCATTTTGTTTGTCGCCACCGGGCTTCTCCGCTGCCTCCCGTCGAAGATGTTGTCGCACTAGCCATCGCGAACGCCATGCCGTACCGTGGTGTTCTTCATCGGGCGTCGGGACACTTCGCCGCCGAGATCACCTGAGTGGCTCAGCACCTTTGAGACAGAGGAGCTCGTGTATGATGCAGTAGTAGTTCGATACGATCGAAGCTTGGCTGAGCTCAATTTCCCCGAGGTGGCCGGCCATACAGATTCCTCACCCCTTCCATGGTCTAGTGCGGAGAAGGCACGTAGAGCCGAGGCCACTTATTAGCTGCACATGACGAAGCTGGCCCAGGCTAACCCGGAACTCGTGGTGGCAAAGCTTGCATCCTATGCCAAGAGGGACACGGAGCGCGTGAAGGAGGACGAGGAGCACCAACACAATATAGAAGTCGAGGTCCATGAGCTGTTCGACCAAATTGACAAGGAAGGTTGTTTCGATGAGGAGGCGGTGAAGCCTTCTACTAGCAATGACCACGAGGTAGGCCCCTCGGCCGGAGGGGCAATCGACATCAACTCGACGACGACGACTTCGCGAATACGCAAAGCTTGCATATCTTTTCATTGATAGAAGGAAAGAGAATGAGTACAACAGTAGATACAACACATGACATGAACGCAAGGAGGCATGAACATGGTGCCCTGGGCAGAGAGACGGGGTGCTTAGCCCGAACAGAGTGAAACATAACTAAACCCACCAAAACTAAAACTAGAGGAGCAAACTAAATCAACAGGACGTCAAACATCTTCAAGTCCAACACAGGGACACAACGATCTAGCAAGATAGCGCCTTCAAGAAGGGGAACGACGTCGTGACGCCATCGCCATCCGATCTGGAGAACCGGACCTAGGGTTTCCCCTGCTACTCGACGAGGGCCACATATCAAGGCCAAGGCAGCGTCTCCAAGGAGGAAAATGACACCCGCGAGTGTCGCCGCTGCCAGCATCGGCAAGCCGAGCGTGGATTTCGCCTGGCCTGAGTCTGAGCAATCCCAAAGTCGCCAGATCAGGATCTGACGACGACGACTTTGACGGGTACCTTGTGCGTACAAAGACGCCTTTCCCATGATGGTGTATTGTAGGTGTGATGATGAGTAGTGTGATGATTTACCTAGGACTGTTTTTAGGTATCTAGTGTGATGTCGTTTTAATGTTAAATGTTGAACATTTTGTATTAGAGTTAGAAATTTTGAAATATGCAATTATGTTACGGAATTAAAAACTTCAGGTGTCTAAAAACTTTTTATTATTAATTTCGGACACCAACTTTTACATCCTCTATTGAAGATGTTCTCACCCAGCAGACCCACCGACTGAGCTTTGGTTCATCCAGTGCATATGGTGTGCTGGGAGCACGTTTCAATCAGGGACCCTCAAAGATTATTACACTTAAGAGAGAGAGAGAGAGAGAGAGAGAGAGAGAGAGAGAGAGAGAGAGAGAGAGAGAGAGAGAGAGAGCATGTCAAGAATATAAATTACCGTGGCTTTTTAGCCCCCTCAAATCCTCAAGATGGAAATCGCTGCCATTTACCTTTCACCCCAAATGCTTTCTCTCCCTGCCACGTCATCACCAGTCACCACGTGGATTTTGCTTAGCCCCTCCGCAAATTTCCACAACCACCACCACCTTTTTCGTTTCCTTGAGCTGCTACAATCTCATTCCCACTTGACTACTACTACTCGTTCTGGCTCTTTGCTTCCACCCCCAACATTATTCCCTGTCTCACCCAAGCTGTCCTGCCCCGCCTCGCGGCAGCAAACAGCAATACCTGCAGCTGCAGGCCACCACCAACCGCGCCACGCCATTTACCACCATATAATCATCACTCGCCCCAAGGCTTGTCGGGAGCCAAGCCAAGCCAGTCTTGTGTTGGAAGAACGGAGCAGCAGCTTGCAGATCGAGAGTTCGGGAGAGGCAATGGCGACTTCGTTCCAGGGGACGACCACCAAGTGCAACGCCTGCGACAAGACGGTATACCTCGTCGACAAGCTCACCGCCGATAACCGGGTCTACCACAAGGCCTGCTTCAGGTGCCACCACTGCAAGGGCACCCTCAAGGTACCACTTCCCCCTTCCCCCTTCCTCAGTCCTCCTGCCTCATATCATACGGCATTCTTCAGTTTGAGATGTCACTTGTTCAACTTGTTCTATGTTTCTGTGACGCAGCTCGCAAATTACAACTCGTTCGAAGGAGTGCTCTACTGCAGGCCTCACTTTGACCAGCTCTTCAAGAGGACCGGGAGCCTGGACAAGAGCTTCGAAGGTACGGCCTTAGCCTATCACACTGCATTCCTTTGCAATTCTTCAGAAACTAATGGAGAAATGTTGATTCAGGCACTCCAAAGGTTGTCAAGCCAGAAAGGAATGTTGGGAATGAGGTATCCACTAATCTCCTCTAACATTTATCTATTCTCTGCAGAGTGTAGTACTTAGATCATTAGTACTCCCTCCGTAAAGAAATATAAGAGCGTTTAGATAATTAAAATAGTGATCTAAACACTCTTATATTTGTTTGCAGAGAGAGTACTATTGTTTTTCCAAAGATGATCCAAAAACACACACCCAAGATAATCCAAAACATACATAGATTTTCTTCTTCTTTTCGAACCATGCAACAGAGCTCCATGTAATTCATTAAGAAGAAAGCGAGTGCAACGCCGGATCCGAACAGATAGGGAGCTTAGTTCAGTAGAAAATGACGTTTTGCAAACTGATGATAGGCGGAATATCGACAAAATCGTGCAACTGGTCGGCATTATTGATCCTTTGTTCTTTGTGAGCTAGTACCACATTTGTTGATGCTTATCATGAGTGTTTTCTTGGCAGAATGCTACTAAAGTCTCGAGCGCATTTGCTGGCACCAGAGAGAAATGTTTTGGATGCACCAAGACAGTCTATCCAATTGAGAGGGTACTATTATTTTCTACTCTTATGTCTCAATTAAGTATCTGCATTATCATCTTCTGGACTACTACTTTTTAGCTGGAGTTTCCTTTACTTAACAACATGTAGCTGGATTCATTCATATTCATCTGCTGCATTTCCAAGTTGGGCATTCAATTATTCATCTTCCTTTTTTGGTGATAAGACAAGGCGACGCGGACGTATTGTTCATATCATACCTCTTTGGTTTGCATACATAACAGTGCTCTGATCATGACACCTGCACCAACTCTGCAGGTTACTGTGAATAACACTATGTACCACAAGAGCTGCTTCAAATGCTGCCATGGAGGGTGCACCATCAGCCCTTCGAATTACATCGCGCACGAGGGCAAGCTCTTCTGCAAGCACCACCACACCCAGCTGATCAAAGAGAAGGGCAATTTCAGCCAGCTCGAGAACGACCACGACAAGACGTCACAGAGTGCCGGGTCAGTGGATGATGAAGACTCGGAGTATTAGTCAGTCCTTGAGGATATCCAGAGATGAATAACGAGCCCTTCTGCATTTGCACCAGAGCAGTATATCTTTCTGCTGTGTGGTTCTTTTGAGTTTTTCCAATCGAGATCAAGTGCATTCCGAAGACAATTATGTTATTGCCTTGTACGCATGTAAACCTTGTTATATCCGAGTCAAAATATCTCTACCTGGTTCGACGACGTCTATGCGCATACAAGCAAGAGAATTGTAAGTTGATTTATCATTTGTCTAAAGAATAGGTAATAGGGGTAAAACATTTATGTTTAAAAAGAATAAAACTCTGAACAACTTTAAGCCTTCCACAGAAAAGAAATGAGCTGGTGCTCCAAAAAGAACTGGCACAGATCTGGAGGCCCATTAAGTAATCTGTACTGAAAAAGACATTACAACAAGCTGTACAAATATGATATATTTTTTTGTGTGTCGACGATAGAACAAAGCTTTCTAGCAGGTTTGAAGCAAGTAATGATAGATGTGTTGGGGATACAGTACTTAAGAAGTATTCTTTTATGCTTAATTAACTGAAAAAGGAGGCATCCAAAGATACAAATATACGATACAATGTAGGGTGTGTCATCATTAGCAATGCAAATATCTTAAGATATCACTGGCAGGCCATTTATAACAGGGTATAAAAAATGCATTCACTGAGAAAGATTTGAATGGCCACAACATGATTTGTCCTCTTTATGTTCCATTATTTCGGCTTGTTAGCCCAAGAGGATGGACAAAATTAGTTCAGATACATAAATCAGATAGGGATTTTTCTACCTAGTTCCAATTTATTTGCGCCCCTAGAATCTCATTGCCAGCTGAAAAGTGCACAAGGCCATCAGAACGCTGCAAGATCATGAGACGACCAACCTGTCCCTGGAAAGAAAACTAGAGTCACTTGCCAGCTGAAATGTAGTGTATGAGAGGATCAGAAGTTGCTCTAAATTTCAAGGATCAATCATGGCAGTCACTTGCCAGCTGTTGGGATTACCAGGCAGGCACCCAGCTTGGATATCCTGACACCATCACTAGCTGTCCTTTGACCAACTAGCATGCCAATTTCCTCCCATCAACTGTTTCATTTGCTTATTTGTAATTATGACAGCAGGACAACATAGAATTATTACGAGGGCCCTTAACACACATGTCGGTTGACATGTAAAGGGAGAATATTAAGAATGGAGTAAGGAATTAGCCATATGCAGTACCAAAATGAAGAGCGTCCTGGGACAGTCATAACTACAGTAATAATCAACCGGAATGATGAATGATGTGGTACTCCCTCCGTCCAAAATAAGTGTCGTGGTTCTGGTCCAAATTTGACACAGCACTTATTTTTGGACGGAGGGAGTATATACCAACATAAAATATTAGTCCAAAAATACATGTAAAATGTAGATAATGCAGCATTTCACATAATGAAGATGAGTAGCAACAAAGAGATCTTAGACCTAGAATGAATCTTTATATTCATGAACCAGAAGCATAAAAGTAGGAAACAGGGAAACTATTCCTTATCTTTATTGCGATATTGTGCATCCCCTGGCCAAATAATAGAATCTGCGTCTGCTTGCTATTCTTAGCTGTACGTTTTCCTACTGTTTGGCAAAGTGGCAGACTGGCAGTACCATATTCTACCAGGGAGGTAGTAATCACTACTCCCTCTGTAAACTAATGTAAGAGCGTTTAGATCACTATTTTAGTATTCTAAACGCTCTTATATTAGTTTACGGAGGGAGTACTAATCACTGCAGACAGTGCACACAGCACACTGGTCTTGAATTGCTGACCGTATGTGATGTACATGTAGAGGCATTTCCACAAAAACAGCTAGGCGTCCTCAGGCCTTTCACTACTGGGCTCCACATGGCGACTTGCGCTGAAGAAGAGGGCTCATGATAAGCAAATCTACACCTAGAGGAGAAAGATAGACGAAACAAGTTTATTAGAAAGACAAGTATATCACCATTTATATAAAAGAAATGGAAACTTAAGATTGTGTAAATCACTGTTGCCACTTACCACCAGATACAAACTGACTGAAATTATATGCAGAGATCTGACAGGTAAACTATCAACCTCGAGAACAGAGCACAGGAATATATGCTCTTGAGAAATGCAACTACGAGTAATACTATGAGAAACTATATGCAAGAGTAGAACATTACCTATTTACCTATCCACAGCGAGGTTGGACTAAAGTGCTAAGATGATACATTGGTGAACCAATTATTTGAATAGCTGAGCAAAAAGTAGTACTGTTATAATACTATATTACCATAAGAATCACTTGATATCATTTCTACAGCACCAAGGGCCAATTTGTTCATTTGACATAAAGCAGAAGCCTTAAATAAATAGGCAGATAAGACAACATTAACCTTCTCTATTATCATATGACATAACATTAACATTCAATATCAGATGACTTGTACAGGAAGTTGCAAAGTTTTACAAGACTGCCCTCGACGGCACGGCATTCACTAAAATGGGACAACAAAACAGCACCTACGAAGAAGTAACAACTCCAATTTATTGAGAATTAAATTTTGTAATAATGTTACAAGGGTATTCTAGCAACAAGTAAATGCCAGAAGGGACCACCATTCAGTGCAGTATCAGGATACACGGTTATCCTACAAACAAGTACAAGACCAAAGGGCCAGATCTGGCGAATTGTCATCTTAGTAGTAGTACAACAACTGGAAGCAATATGCTTCATGCCAGATGCAAATTTTTTCCTAACAATGATGTACAGATGGCTTCCTAGTCCTAGCAACAATTACATGCCAGAAGGACATATCTTTAGTATGATGTATCAATAATACAACCATCCATGGAGACATGCTTCAGATCTATAATTGAATTACTTCCAGTGAATCCGAACCCAAATGTTCCATCTTCATAAAGCCAAATCCTCCCCTCTACATTCCTGGTATCATCAAAGGGAGTTAACAGATGAGGATGAACCAGGTCAAAACTTGAATTGATGCACAGTATCCGAGAGACTGCCTTATTCCAAGTCTCTGTATGGCCACAAGTAACGACTCCAATATGCTCAAGGCAACTATAACGATCCAGCTCCCGTTCAGAGAATGGTGGTTCAAGAAATGTAGCATCTGTAGTCCAGAAGACAGGGGAGTAGCCTGAGTTTTGCTCCCTATTCTCACTAACTCGTCGACAAGTCACTCCACCAATGTCGTCATAGCTGATAATGTAAAATTCCAGAGTCTTATTCTCGCATACACTCTGTTTGAGGAAAATAAAGGTTAGCATCAATTTCTTAAATTACAAAAGATATTCTGTAAACTAAGAAAAGTGATTTGAGAAGTCAGCTGATGATATATACTCCCTCCGTTCCAAAATAAGGGTTGTGGTTTTAGTTCTTGAACTAAAACCACAACCCTTATTTTGAAATCGAGGGAGTATCATAGATACACATTAACCTTCTATTGGAGTATATCTTTTAAGACAATGTCAATCAGAAACACTAATGAAAACAATCTATAGACGACATAAACATAACAGAGTTTCTGGTGAACAAAATCAGTAACACCAAACTAGAACAGCAAATCATAATTGTGGAACTGTCTTTCATGAGCTAATTTGCTACACATAACAGGAGATAGAGAGAAACAAGCAAAAATGAAATCATATTTAAAAGTTGCACGCAAACCTTGTCTGAAATCTCATACTAGTAAGTAGCAATTGCTATGCATCCACAGGAAATAACCCATACTTTCCAAGGCCTCTAACATGGTAAGGGAAGGTTCTCTTCAATTTTCTATCCACCAACAGGGCTCCTAGTCACAGAGACATATGGGGAGTGGGGGTGCAATTTTTTGCACTGGCAGTACTGCAACCACTTGTCAAATTCAGCACTCAACATCGCGACTACGAAAAAAGCAGTTACTTGCACCGCCAATTCTATGCAGCCTTTACAATAGTTTCTCAATTAAATCACTGGTTGATGATAAAATAGTAAATATCAGAGGAGTTGAATTTGCGAATTTTGCTAGCCGTTCATTTCCAAAATAAACCCAAAAAATAACATTTATTTGAGCTTTTAGGATAGAAGTCCTAGTCATCCCAAACAAGTAGGAACTGAAACCTCTTAGGCAGTAATGTTATATCCTTAGTTCTGGCGGCAGCACTAAATGGAACTACACCAAGTTTTGAAGCTTTTATTATCCAATGAGAATTACATTCTCAGTCTATACAGTCTTGTGGCCATGCGTTCTTGTATCATGACACAACAGGGATTCTGACTGCAGATATAGCTTCCACACAGCATTATGTGTTCGCGGGGCGATATGAACAGTGAACCATGAAAGAAACTATTTGCCTAAGAGGTAGCTCGGCTGGAATTCGAGCCGAGTCAAGCCAGCTCGGCTCGACTCGCTAGAGCTCGTTTTGCTAACGAGCTAGCTCGACTCGACTCGTTATTATAACGAGCTCAAATCCAAGATTGGCTCGACTCGTATAACTCGCGAGCTGGCTCGTTTAGCTTGTTAAGCTTGTTAAAGATATGAACATAAAACCCTCAAATATTATAAAAATGATTATGTATATATTAAACATATATATCACTAACAATAGTAATTTCCTTGTAACGCATGAGTCTCCTAGGCGGTTGGGCCTTTAACGGCTAGGCCTTGTGTTGTGCGCCTAGGACATAGGGTGTTGAGTGGCTGATCTTTTTTTGTATTGGGAATGGCTGATCTTTTGTACCGAGCCTAACGAGTTACACGAGTACTCGTGAGATTGGCTCATTTAACTTGGTCTATAAACAATCTTAAACTAAAGCTTGGCTCGACTCGTTATTCTTCGAGTTCGAGTCGATTCGAGCCGAGTCACGAGCTACTCGTTTAGCTCACGAGCTTCGAGCTTTTTTTCCAGCCCTACATGCTAGCAAGGAAAACCACCTCTGGTGGTACTGCACTTGCCCTTTCATTAGCACTATCTGTGAAAACCAAAAAATAGCTATTCTAACAAGAACTCAAAGTCAACACAACTGTCACTGAGCAATTTTTCTTCACAAAGACTCTCAGATTTTCAAATGACTATGATTTTAAGAACAGTTAAATTTACCTAGGTTACCCATAGTTCAATTCTAAAACAAACACCTTCATGCTCTCTTTAGCGACAATCAATTCGAAGTGACCTCCTTTGACAGTCATAGGTGTGGTCCACCATAACAAGCATGCCAACTTGAACTTCAACCGATATTTCAAACTCAATGCCAACCATGTGCATGATACGCAGGTTAGCATAGAGGCCCTGGGGCAAACACTATGAATGCGCACAATTTTAACTTGCACAGATACCTCAAACTCCATAAATTGTGCCATGAGAAAATGGACAGAAATTCAATTATAGCATTCAATCAAAAACAATTTATACAATAACTAACATATCCAATTTTCCGTGCCAACCTTGCTGCTACGCTACTTTAATCCAAGAGATATCTCAGTCATCTCCAATCAACATAATAGCGATGATCACCTGACCATGGGAGTAATAACCAACTAATCCTCTTATAGTGCACGCAATTCATGTCAAAGTACAGATACTCAAAAAGCAGAGTAATCACACATGAACAAACATATTATCCGCAAGGGTGCATGCTACATTCTGATCTGATATGGCAAACTCCCAAAACTGACCTATGCCAATAGGTGCAACAACAGACAGCTGATCTATGGCAATTCCTCACACGAGCAACCACATTTCACAGTATCAGTAACAGTAACAATTCCGCATGCACTCCATGAGAGTATTAGTATATCAATCAACTACTCCAAGGAGAATACTATGCAACAACAAAGGAGCAAGCTGTGTGTGCAAAGGAAGCACCTTCCACAGGCCCTGCAGCGGTCGCGCTTTGGTCGGTTCAGCATCTGGAATCCTCACGAAGTGTTCAGGCTCCATTCGACCACCTTTCCTCCTTCCATGCCTCTCCCGCCTTCTCCTCCCTGCCCCGGGGCTCCTACGGTTCGCGAAATGCATATAGATCTCCTCCGGCGGCGATCCTCCTTCCATCCCCTCCTCCTCATCTTCCCCCGACGCTGCCTCCACCACAATGTGGTTGTCCCCAACGAAATTGACGCAGACCGGAACCTCTCCGAGAGCCGCCACCGTGTCACCGGATTCCGCGACGGAGAGGGTCACAAATGGGGACTTGGAGACGGCGAGGCCGCGCTTGGAGGGTGCGAGGAGGGAGGCCGCGAGAGTGGCGCGCGGTGCCCACTCGAACGCGACGAGGGATGGCGAGCCGGAGTGGGAGGAGGGGAGGCGGCGCCAAAGGCCGAGGAGTCGGCGTAGCCGGTGGAGGGAGCGGAAGAGGCGACGCACGGAGGCCGGGCAGGCCTCAGGGGAGGGCCGCGGCGGCGGGAGGCCGAGGCGGAGCGCGAGCGCGAGCGGGAGCGCCGGGGAAGACGCCGCGGCGAAGAGGGCTCGACAGGTGCAGGCGGCGGCGGCGGCGTCGGCCGGCGCGAGGAAGGCCAGGATCGCGAGCAGCGCATCCTCCGGCAGATCCTCCAGCGCCGTCTCCGCCGCCGCCGCCAGTGAGGTCGCCATGGTGCAAGAGCTAGGGTTAGGATTTCCTTCGAGTCGGCGCGCCAAATTTCCCGATGAGATCGGCGTGTGTTGGAGCTTGAGAGATGATGGAATTGGGGATTTGGGAACGGGCGGTGGTCGGAGGCGTGGGAGGAAGTGAAAATGGGCTTGGGTGCGAATATTCGCAGGGAGACAGCGTTTCTTAGAGAGTTTTTTCGTTCTTTTTGCGGGCGTTTCCTTCAAGAGTTCGAGTCAGTCGGCCAAGGCCATCGGGAGACCGGGGGCGAGTAAAATGCATCAGTGCACCCTGAACATGCTGGCTAGAGCATCACCAATAGATGCGCGATATTAGCGCCCCGCTGGGAAAATTCTATTTTTTTCACGCGTGCAGCCGTTTCGCGCGCTTCATCGTAGGGGCAAAAAACACACGCATGACGTACCTGGTTCAGCGCGCGGAGCGAAACGGCATCGCGCGTCGCTTATTTCATGGGGCCGCTCTCGCGCGCTGCATACTCGAGCGCCCGCGCCGCACTGCCGCCACCCCGCCTTCGCCCCGCCCCGCGCCGCCGCCGGCGAATTCACCCGATGGACGGGAGCGCTGACATCCCCCCAACCCCTTTCTACACCCGCGATCTCTCCGCCGCCGCCGCTGCCAGCGCAAACCCTAGCCGGGGGAGCTTTGGCTTCGCCTTCGTCGGTGCTCCTCCAAGCACCGGTCTCGCGCGCGGCCTTTTCATGGCGCCACGGACAACCTCGGTGGGTGGCATCCTCTCGAAGCCACGTGGCCTACTCTCGAAGCTTCCAAATGCAGCGGTGGCGAAGGCGGGCAAGGTGTCCGGGAAGAAGAACAAAGCGGCGGACGGCTCCTCTAGGCGGCCGAAGAAGAAACTTGCAGGTCGTGCGACGGATGCGGCGACGACCGAAGCGCCGGTGAGCTCGCTTGTTGCGCCGGCGGTCGGTGCGCACAAGGTGTTTGATGAAATGCCCACAAGGTATGATTTCGCCCACTTTTTTCGGTTGTTGTTTTTTACATGAACGGATACATATGGATAGCTTATTTAGTTTCAGTCGCATGTACTTTGTAGTTTCAATGATGAGACATATATGTCAAGTATGGGTGTTGGCTCCAACAATTTTCATTGGTCTCAAACTAATGAAGTGCATTTAGATGATCATGAGTTTGAGGTGGACGAGGATGGTGAGGGTATCGTCGATGCACCAAAAGGAAGAGCGGGCAATTACACCATGGACGAAGACATCTCGCTATGCAATACATGGTTGAAAGTGTCCAGGGATGCCATCATTGGAGGGGACCAAAGTAGAGATGCATATTGGATCCAAATGAAGGAGCACTTTGTTTACACAACAATAGTGGAATTGACCGCACGGAAAGATCTCTTCGCTCCCGATGGTTGACAATCAACAAAGATTGTTAAAGATGGGCGGCCGCACTTAAAGCGGTTGACACGATAAACCCAAGTGGCACTAATGATAGAGATAAGGCAGTGCCATTTCTTTCATGATTCTTCCATGTTCACATGCTTCTTCTTTGGTGTTTCAAGTGCTAACTTGCTCTTTTGTTTGTACCTCACTATTGCACAAAACTTATTTCAAGGAGAGGAGAAGAAGACCAAGAAAGGGAAGATCAAGAAAGAGAGACCATTTACCTTGCCCCATTGCTATGATGTGTTGAAGGATGATGAGAAATGGAAGCCCTGTGAAGGTGTCGAAGAGGAGAGCAACAAACGCAAGTCAACTATTAATTTGGATGATGATGAGGAGGATGCATCAAGTGATGACGGCAAGAGAAGCCCTACACCAAACTCGGTCGCCTACTCCAAGCCAAAAAGACCAAATGGAGGCGAGAAAGACGCAAAAGAAAAGAAGAAGAGGAAAGGAGATGATGAGTTTAAAAATGCTATGGAAGTGTAACATCCCAAAATTCTAAATTTTGGAATGTTATAATAAATAGATAGATTTGATTGATTGTTTGATTGATTGACTGAAAGTGAGTGAAATTCGAAACTTTTTGAAAGTTAAATGAGATGGAATAAAAGGACTTTCCCAAACTTTCATTTTGCATTTTTTTATCTCTGTGAATTCAAATTCTTTTCAAATACAAAACCCTTGAGCGAAGATAAAATGACTTCTTCCATTAAATTAAATGAAAGGGTATTTGGAGATATTTGAATTTCATTTTGAAATAATTCAATTCTGAAACTTTATGCAACTCAATTATTTTCACGAGAGAAGATAAAATGATTTCTTCAAATTATATGAAATACGAGTTGGGAGTTTCAAAGGATCAAATTCAAAGTCCTTTTGGAATTATTTTTCAATTTGGAGTTATTTGGATTTTAATCAAATTATTTCTCTCCAAAAATAAAATATGTGGAAAATAGGGTAACATGATTCCCTACATCAGAAAATTGGAGATAAATAAATTTGAAGTCATTTTGGTATTTTTAAAATGATTTTTATTGGATTTTATTAAAGCAGGAGCACTGTCTGAATTATTAGAAATTGTGTGTATTTTATTTAATGTTACAAAAATGTCCATGTTGTAGAAATTTTTTTCTGAAAATTTTGATATATTATATGCCTATATAATATTTCTATTCATCTTGTTTTTATTGTTTTAGTTCCCCAAAAAAATATTTATTAAAAAAAAGAGAGAGAACTCATGCCGACTGGGCCGGCCCAGCTCCTGCCAGGCCAAGGCCCAATCCAGCGCGCCACCCCTCTCCTTCCCCGAGCGGAAGTCCCGTTCGGGCATGCCGTCCGCCGCCGCCGTGGCCGACCAGGCCACCTCCGCGCCGCCTTGCCCCCTCCTCCACGCAATCCCTCGCCCCCTCCTTATAAGCTCGCGCCGCCGCCGCCTTTTCCTCTCTGCCGCACCGCAGATCCGCCGCCGCCGTCCGCATCTCGCTGCGCCGCCGCCCGCTGCTGCTGCACAGCACGCCGCCCCGCGCCACCGCACCCCTTGCCCGCGCATCGCCGCCTCGCCCCTCGCCGCCCGCGCCTTCCCCACCGCCACTTGGAGCCGCCGCGCCGAACCCCGCCGCTGCCGTCGTTCGCCTCGACGCCGGAGTCGCCGCTGCCATTCGCCGCCGTCGACCCGAACCGCCACCTGAACCGGTACAAAACCGCCCGGTCCGGTTTTTTTAGGGTTTAGATTTACTTCGGTTTTTCTTAAAAAACGGTTTATTTTTTTAGGTTAACTTATTCTGCGAGCGTTCACTAGATATGGTTCGGTAGCGAACGATTTTCGTTCGTTAGAGATCGGTAACGAACGTTCACTATTTAGTCTTTTTCTTTTATTTTAGTTTTCTGTCCAGGGACCTATTAGTAGATTTTTTTTTACAGATTAGTCCCTGTTTTTCAAACGACTATAACTTTTTGCTCGTTAGTCCAAATCCAACGAAACCAACGCCCACGTCTTCGTTATGATCTCACCTATCCAGTAATCCAACTCAAACATGTTTTTGAAAGATTAAAATTTGAATTAGATCAGATTTGATTTCAAACTTAATTTGAACATAACTTGAGTTCGTAACTCCGATTTAGTTGATTCTTTTTGCAAATTAAAGCTCTTGACCTAAATTTTCTGATAAGGCCAAATTCACATTATTTTGGTGCTGTTAGAAATTGTTTTATGTTGCAAGAGTTATTTGCTTGGTTTTGATGTTTTTCGAATCGTCTTCTTCGATCTTTCGGATCTTTTGAGTGATTGCTTATGTGTGATTACTATTGCTTGATTACGATAGATTGACCGGAGTGTGACGAGTAGATCTATCAAGAGTTTTGAGTGTGAATCATCTTCATCAACATTGCAGGCAAGTTCACACTTTGATCATATCCCTTTTCATACCCAGTTTTTATGCATTAGTTTCACCCTCAAACATTGCATGAGTAGGATTGATAACATGTGGGTATTGGGAAGTAGTTGAGGTAGTACCTATTACCTGTTTATTATCAAACCCTTGGGAGTTACTATTACGCTATGCTTATACTGCTATGCTCGTAGACGTGGATTGGGTTTTGAGAGTATTCATGACAGAGGTGAGATTGTTAATTAATGGTTTACTTAAGGTGGCAACTTAAACACACATCTGGGTGGATTGAGGTACATGGGTATTCCAGGATTGCCTGTCTAGGTACCTGGGTACTCCAGGATTGCCTGTTTTTTTAGGGACCGCCACCCAGGCTCAAAGGGATCATGAGATTATTCATACTAGAAACTTCCGTGTGCAGTCACAAGCCATTATGGGCTCTGGCATAGTTGATTAAGTCGTGCGAACTCTTACAGGGTAGACTAGCAGATGTAGGGGAAAGTAGGTGTACCGGTCTATCCAACGTAAGGTGCTAGCGCTTCTGAAAGACTATGTCTCGGTCATCCGTTTCTCAAACACCATGTAGTGCGAGAAATCCAACGGAGGCGATCGAGTCTTGTGGGGAAAAGTGCGCAAACCTCTGCAGAGTGTACAAACTAATCATGATTAGTTGTGTCCCCGGTTATGGACATCTTGAGTATCTAGTTCTTGGATTATCATGTTGATCTCATCATGTTACTTTAATTAATTTTGTTGGGTTTTAATGACGATTACTTTTAATTGGGATTGAGGATGCTGTCAACCATTCTCAATGTTTAACAACCACCATGATAGTTAATAAAATTTATTCCTTTGCAGTAGGGAAAAACTGGCTTTTCGCAAAACTGTAACCATAGAGCTTTTCCACCAGCCATATATGCATGTAGTGATAGCCATTGTTCATCATTTTTCCTATGGTGTGAATTTGCCAGTACATTCAATGTACTGACCCCTTTCGGGCTGCAACGTCTCATGTTGCAGGTTTTCTTACGACGAGCAAGTGATACGTTAGGGTTACAATTTCTACACTCAACTTTGCCGTTGGTGTTGATGGGAATCCACAACCTTGTTGCTTCCGCTATATTGGATTGAGGTAATAGTATTTACGTTACTTTATACATGTGATTTACCTTTGTTATAAATCCTTCGAGTACTGTGTGTGTCAGCATACCGATCCAGGGATGACACGTAAGCACAGAGACTTGTCCCATTCGGGTCGGGTCGCTACAGGAAGCTATTGTGAAGGCAAGAAAGGAAGCGAACGAGGTGAGGATGATGGCACGGACCCAAGATGCGGTGGCTGAGGAGAGGAGGTTGGCGGCCGCGGAGAGGAGGGTGGCAGTGTTGGGGAACGCAGTATTTCAAAAAGTTACCTACGATCACGCAGGATATATCTAGGATATGCATAACAACGAGCGGGGAGAGTGTGTCCACATACCCTCGTAGACCGAAAGCGGAAGCGTTTAGTAACGCGGTTGATGTAGTCGAACGTCTTCGTGATCCAACTGATCCAAGTACCAAACGTACGGCACCTCCGCGTTCAGCACACGTTCAGCTCGATGACGTCCCTCGATCTCTTGATCCAGTTGAGGACAAGGGAGAGTTCCGTCAGCACGACGGCGTGGCGACGGTGATGATGAAGTTACCGGCGCAGGGCATCACCTAAGCACTACAACGATATGACCGAGGTGTGTAACTGTGGAGGGGGCACCGCACACGGCTAAGACAATTGTCTGTTGTGTCTTTGGGGTGCCCCCTGCCCCCGTATATAAAGGAGGGGAGGAGGAGGCCGGCCAACAAGGGGCGCGCCAGGGAGAGGGGAGTCCTACTAGGACTCCAGTCCTAGTAGGATTCGGCCCCATCCTTTTTTCCTTCTACCGGAGGGGGAAATGGGAAGGAGAGGGAGTAGGAGAAGGAAAGGGGGGTGGCGCCCCCTTCCCAAGTCCAATTCGGCCTCCTCCCTCCTATGGCCCACAAGGCCCATATCTTTCCCCGAGGGGTACCGGTAACCCCCTCCGGTACTCCGGTATGTACCTGATACACTCTGGAACCCTTCCGGTGTCCGAATAATACCTTCCAATATATCAATCTTTACCTCTCGCCCATTTTGAGACTCCTCGTCATGTCAGTGATCTCATCCGGGACTCTGAACAAACTTCAGTCATCAAATCACATAACTCATAATACAAATCATCATCGAACGTTAAGCGTGCGAACCCTACGGGTTCGAGAACTATGTAGACATGACCGAGACACATCTCCGGTCAATAAACAATAGCGTAACCAGGATGCTCATATTGGCTCCTACATATTCTACGAAGATCTTTATCGGTCAAACCGCATAACAACATACGGTGTTCCCTTTGTCATCGGTATGTTACTTGCCCGAGATTCGATCGTCAGTATCATCATACCTAGTTCAATCTCGTTACCGGCAAGTCTCTTTACTCATTCCGTAATGCATCATCCTGTGACTAACTCATTAGTCACATTGCTTGCAAGGCTTATAGTGATGTGCACTACCGAGAGGGCCCAGAGATACCTCTCCGATACACCGAGTGACAAATCCTAATCTCGATCTATGCCAACCCAACAAACACCTTCGGAGACATCTGTAGAGCATCTTTATAATCAACCAGATACGTTGTGACATTTGATAGAACACAAGGTGTTCCTCCATATTCGGGAGTTGCATAATCTCATAGTCAGAGGAACATGTATAAGTCATGATGAAAGCAATAGCAATAATACTAAACGATCATTATGCTAAGTTAACGGATGGGTCTTGTCCATCACGTCATTCTCTAATGATGTGATCCCGTTCATCAAATGACAACACATGTCTATGGTCAGGAAACGTAACCATCTTTCATTAATGAGCTAGTCTAGTAGAGGCATAGTAGGGACACTCTGTTTGTCTATGTATTCACACATGTACCAAGTTTCCGGTTAATAAAATTCTAGCATGAATAATAAACATTTATCATGATATAAGAAAATATAAATAACAACTTTATTATTGCCTCTAGGGCATATTTCCTTCAGTCTCCCACTTGCACTAGAGTCAATAATCTAGTTCACATCGCCATGTGATTTAACACCAATAGTTCACATCACCATGTGATTAGTTCACATCTCCATGTGACTAATACCCAAAGGGTTTTACTAGAGTCAATAATCTAGTTCACATCACTATGTGATTAACACCCAAAGAGTACTAAGGTGTGATCATGTTTTGCTTGTGAGAGAAGCTTAGTCAATGGGTCTGTCACATTTAGAGCTGTATGTTTTTTTTGCAAATTTTCTATGTCTACAATGCTCTGCATGGAGCTCCTCTAGCTAATTGCTCCCACATTTAATATTATCTAGATTGAGACTCAGAGTCATCCGGATCGGTGTAAAAGCTTGCATCGACGTAACTCTTTACGATGAACTCTTTATCACCTCCATAACCGAGAAATATCTCCTTATTCTTCTAACGATAATTTTGACCGCTGTCAAGTGATCCACTCTTGGATCAATATCGTACCCCCTTGCCAAACTCATGGCAAGGTACACAATAGGTTTGGTACACATCATAGCATACTTTATAGAACCTATGGCTGAGGCATAGGGGATGACTTTCATTCTCTTTCTATTTTCTGCCGTGGTCGTGTTTTGAGTCTTACTCAACTTTACACCTTGCAATACAGGCAAGAACTCCTTCTTTGACGGTTCCATTTTGAACTACTTCAAAAATCTTGTCAAGGTATGTACTCATTGAAAAATCTTATCAAGCGTCTTGATCTATCTCTAAAGATCTTGATGCCCAATATGTAAGCAGCTTCACCGTGGTCTTTCTTTGAAAAACTCCTTTCAAACACTACTTTATGCTTTCTAGAAAATTCGACATCATTTCCGATCAACAATATGTCATTCACATATACTTATCAGAAAGGCTGTAGTGCTCCCACTCACTTTCTTGTAAATACAGGATTCACCGCAAGTCTGTATATGCTTTGATCAACTTATCAAAGCGTATATTCCAACTCCGAGATGCTTGCACCAGTCCATAGATGGATCGCTGGAGTTTGCACATTTTGTTAGCACCTTTAGGATCGACAAAACCTTCTGGTTGCATCATATACAATTCTTCTTTTAAGAAATCCATTAAGGAATGCAGTTTTGACATCCATTTGCCAGATTTCATAAAATGTGGCAATTGCTAACATGATTCACACAGACTTAAGCATCGCTATGAGTGAGAAAATCTCATCATAGTCAACACCTTGAACTTGTCGTCCGTCTTCCTCTTGAAGATCCATTTATTCTCAATGGCTTGCCGATCATCGGGTAAGTCAACCAAAGTCCACACTTTGTTCTTCATACATGGATCCCATCTTAGATTTCATGGCCTCAAGCCATTTCACGGAATCTGGGTGAAGGAAATATGCCTTAGAGGCAATAATAAAGTTGTTATTTATATTTCCTTATATCATGATAAATGTTTATTATTCATGCTAGAATTTTATTAACTGGAAACTTAGTACAAATGTGAATACATAAACAAACAAAGTGTCACTAGTATGCCTCTACTTGACTAGCTCGTTAATCAAAGATGGTTAACTTTCCTAGCCATGGACATGAGTTTGTCATTTGATGAACAGGATCACATCATTAGAGAATGATGTGATTGACATGACCCATCCGTTAGCTTAGCACTATGATCGTTTAGTTTATTGCTATTGCTTTCTTCATGACTTATACATGTTCCTATGACTATGAGATTATGCAACTCCCGAATACCGGAGGAACACTTAGTGTGCTATCAAGCGTCACAACGTAACTGGGTGACTATAAAGATGCTCTACAGGTGTGTCCGATGGTGTTTGTTGAGTTGGCATAGATCGAGATTAGGATTTGTCACTCCGGTTGTCGGAGAGGTATCTCTGGGCCCTCTCGGTAATGCACATCACTATAAGCTTGCAAGCAATGTGACTAATGAGTTAGTTGCGGGATGATGCATACGGAATGAGTAAAGAGACTTGCTGGTAACGAGATTGAACTAGGTATGATGATACCGACGACTGAATCTCGGGCAAGTAACATACCGATGACAAAGGGAACAACGTATGTTGTTATGCGGTTTAACAAATAAAGATCTTCATAGAATACGTAGGAACCAAAATGAGCATCCAGGTTCCGCTATTGGTTATTGACCGAAGATGAGTCTCGGTCATGTCTACATAGTTCTCAAACCCGTAGGGTTCACACGCTTAACGTTCGATGACGATCGGTATTATGAGTTTATGTGTTTTGATGTACCGAAGGTAGTTCGGAGTCCCGGATGAGATCACGGACATGACGAGGAGTCTCAAAATTGTCGAGACATGAAGATTGATATATTGGAAGGTTATGTTTGGACACCGAAAAGGTTTCAGATAGGTTCGGGCATTTTCCGGAGTACGGGGGGGTTACCGGAACCCCCCCGGGGAGTTAATGGGCCTTGATGGACAAGAGTGGAAGAGAGGAGGAGGCGGCCAGCTGTGGCGCGTGCCCCCTGGGCCCAATCCAAATTGGGGTAGGGTTTGGGGGGGGGGTCTTTCCTTCTCTCCCTCTTCCCTTCCTTTCCCCTCCTAGTTGGACTAGGAAAGGGCGGGACCTACTCCTAGTAGTAGTAGGAATCCCCCCTTGGGGCACGCCCTAGGAGGCCGGCCCTCCCCTCCTCTACTCCTTTATATACGGGGGAAGGGGCACCCGATAGACACAAAAGTTGATTTTAGCCGTGTGCGGTGCCCCCTCCATAGATTTCCACCTCGGTCATATTGTCGTAGTGCTTAGGTGAAGCCCTGCGTCGGTAACTTCATCATCACCGTCATCATGTCATCGTGCTCCCTCGACCTCAGCTGGATCTAGAAGTTCGAGGGACGTCACCGAGCTGAACGTGTGTAGATCGAAGAGGTGCCGTGCGTTCGGTATTTGATCGGTTGGATCGCAAAGACGTTTGACTACATAAATCGCGTTACTTAACGCTTCCGCTTTCTGTCTATGAGGGTATGTGGACACACTCTCCCCGCTTGTTGCTATGCTTCTCCTAGATAGATCTTGCGTGATCGTAGGAATTTTTTTGAAATACTATTGTCGGTGTCAAAACCGGCGGATCTCGGGTAGGTGGTCCCGAACTGTGCGTTTAGGCGGATGGTAACAGGAGACAAGGGACGCAATGTTTTTATCCAGGTTCGGGCCCTCTCGATGGAGGTAAAACCCTACTCCTGCTTGATTGATATTGATGATATGGGTATTACACGAGTTGATCTACCACGAGATCAGAGAGGCTAAACCCTAAAAGCTAGCCTATGGTATGATTGTTGTTGTGTCCTACAGACTAAACCCTCCGGTTTATATAGACACCGGAGGGGGCTAGGGTTACACAGAGTCGGTTACAAGGAAGGAGATCTACATATCCGTATTACCAAGCTTGCCTTCCACGCCAAGGAGAGTCCCATCTGGACACGGGACGAGGTCTTCAATCTTGTATCTTCATAGTCAAACAGTCCAGCCAAAGGTTATTTTCCGGCTATCCGGATACCCCCTAATCCAGGACTCACTCAGTAGCCCCTGAACCAGGCTTCAATGACGATGAGTCTGGCGCGCAGATTGTCTTCGGCATTGCAAGGCGGGTTCCTCCTCTGAACACTTCATAGAAGATTTTGAACACGAGGATCATGTCCGGCTCTGCAAAACAAGTTTCCACATACCTCCGTAGAGAGAATAATATTTCCACAAATCTAATCTGCTGACGTATTCCGTAGTGTGACATCACACCACAGCCAAGCCTTTATTCGAATCGTTTTTTACAGCCAACCTCAGCGCGTTTCGTGAGGCGGTTTCCTTGGCACGTCTTGTCGAAGCAGAGATCGTGTCCCCTTATCGCGGGATTCTCATCAATACGGACGTGGGTAACCCAAACGCGCCATTGATTGTGGCGCTTGGGGGATAAGCGAGTTTTACCAGGCTGGTGGCGGCGCATAGTTTTGTCCGCCCATATAAAGGGATAAGGATTCACCTTTTTCTACCCACGCCTTCTTCCTCCTTGCTCATCCATTCTTGCGCACTCGAGCTGCAGCACCCAAGTCCACATATTCCTCCTCAACCTTCTCCAACCATGTCTGGAGCAGGAGTCGAAGTCGAGCATGTTGGTTAAATCATTGACAGTGGCTACTAAGTGGATGGTGGGTGGGCAGCGAATTTCTTCATCATCTGCATCCCAATCCTGCCGGACATAGTTCGGCCAGGTTTCTCCTGACAAGGAGATGGACCTTAGTGAGTTTAGTATGTCGCCGAAGGGCAAGTACTGAAAGATATCTGCGGAGGTGAACTCCATGATCGGCGCCCAGTTGGATTCGATTGGCACGGGCGTAGGCAGTTCGGAGTCCGTGGCCGGAGAAGAATCCGGCAGCTTGGATTCACGGCTCTCATGAAGGGCAAGGTCGGTATTCGGCTCGATCGCCGCTGAGACTGCAGCCTCCGGTGCGGGGTCTAGCCACCCGCCCACGGATGGCGCAATTGGCTCCGAATTGAAGGTCGGAGCGGTTGCAGGTGCGATCTCCTGAACACTTTTTGGTGGCAGAGCTAAATCATGCCCATCGTGACAGTGCAACGCACTCGGCAGGGGCTCGAATCCGTCGAAGATCAAGTCTCCACGGATGTCAGCCGTGTAGTTTAAGCTTCCAAACCTGACGTGATGGCCAGGGGCGTAACTCTCGATCTGCTCCAGACGGCCAAGCGAGTTGGCCTGCAGTACGAAGCCACCGAATACGAAGATCTGCCCGGGGAGAAAAGTCTCACCCAGGACTGCGTCGCTATCGATGATCGAAGGAGCCATCAAGCCTAACAATGACGACACAGAGGAACTCTCAATTAAAGCACCAATGTCGGTGTCAAAACCGGCGGATCTCGGGTAGGGGGTCCCGAACTGTGCGTCTAGGTGGATGGTAACAGGAGACAAGGGACACGATGTTTTTACCCAGGTTCGGGCCCTCTCGATGGAGGTAAAACCCTACTCCTGCTTGATTGATATTGATGATATGGGCATTACACGAGTTGATCTACCACGAGACCAGAGAGGCTAAACCCTAGAAGCTAGCCTATGGTATGATTGTTGTTGTGTCCTACGGACTAAACCCTCCGGTTTATATAGACACCGGAGGGGGCTAGGGTTACACAGAGTCGGTTACAAGGAAGGAGATCTACATATCCGTATTACCAAGCTTGCCTTCCACTCCAAGGAGAGTCCCATCCCGGCACGGAACGAAGTCTTCAATCTTGTATCTTCATAGTCCAACAGTCCGGCCAAAGGTTATAGTCCGGCTGTCCGGATACCCCCTAATCCAGGATTCCCTCAACTATGTTACCCAACAGTGGCGTCCGAGCCAGGTCTATGTGTAGATGTTATATGCACGAGTAGAACACAAAGAGTTGTGGGCGATAATAGTCATACTTCTTACCAGCATGTCATACTTTGATTCGGCGGTATTGTTGGATGAAGCGGCCCAGACCGACATTACATGACCGCGTTCATGATACTGGTTCTACCGCCGTGCTTCGCACACAGGTGGCTAGTGGGTGTCTGTTTCTCCAACTTTAGTTGAATCGAGTGTGACTACGCCCGGTCCTTATTGATGGTTAAAACAACAAACTTGACGAAAAATCGTTGTGGTTTTGATGCGTAGGTAAGAATGGTTCTTGCTAAGCCCGTAGCAGCCACGTAAAACTTGCAACAACAAAGTAGAGGACGTCTAACTTGTTTTTGCAGGGCTTGCTGTGATGTGATATGGTCAAGACGTGATGATATATAAATTGTTGTATGAGGTGATCATGTTTTGTAATAGTTATCGGCAACTGGCAGGAGCCTTATGGTTGTCGCTTTATTGTATGAAATGCAATCACCATGTAATTGCTTTACTTTATCACTAAGCGGTAGCGATAGTCGTAGAAGCAATAGTTGGCGAGACGACAACGATGCTTCGATGGAGATCAAGATGTCAAGCCGGTGACGATGGTGATCATGATGGCGCTTTGGAGATGGAGATCAAAGGCACAAGATGATGATGGCCATATCATATCACTTATATTGATTGCATGTGATGTTTATCCTTTATGCATCTTATTTTGCTTAGTACGACAGTAGCATTATAAGATGATCTATCACTAAATTTCAAGGTACAAGTGTTCTACCTGAGTATGCACCATTTCTACAGTTCGTCGTGCCGAGACACCACGTGATGATCGGGTGTGATAAGCTCTACGTTCTCATACAATGGGTGCAAGCCAGTTTTGCACAAGTAGAATACTCGGGTTAAACTTGACGAGCCTAGCATATGCAGATATGGCCTCGGAACACTGAGACCGAAAGGTCGAACGTGAATCATATAGTGGATATGATCAACATAGTGATGTTCACCATTGAAAACTACTCCATCTCATGTGATGATCAGACATGGTTTAGTTGATATGGATCACGTGATCACTTAGATGATTAGAGGGATGCCTATCTAAGTGGGAGTTCTTAAGTAATATGATTTATTGAACTTTAATTTATCATTAACTTAGTACCTGATAGTATTTTGCATGTCTATGTTGTTGTAGATAAATGGCCCGTGCTACTGTTCCGTTGAATTTTAATGCATTCCTAGAGAAAGCTAAGTTGAAAGATGATGGTAGCAACTACACGGACTGGGTCCGTAACTTGAGGATTATCCTCATTGCTGCACAGAAGAATTACGTCCTGGAAGCACCGCTAGGTGCAAGGCCCGCTGTAGGAGCAACGCCTGGCAGAACAAAGTTGATGACTACTCGATAGTTCAGTGTGCCATGCTTTACGGCTTAGAACCGGGACTTCAACGACGTTTTGAACGTCATGGAGCATATGAGATGTTCCAGGAGTTGAAGTTAATATTTCAAGCAAATACCCGGATTGAGAGATATGAAGTCTCCAATAAGTTCTACAGCTGCAAAATGGAGGAGAATAGTTCTGTCAGTGAGCATATACTCAGAATGTCTGGGTACCACAATCACTTGACTCAGCTGGGAGTTAATCTTCCGGTTGATAGTGTCATTGACAGAGTTCTTCAATCATTGCCACCAAGCTACAATAGCTTCGTAATGAACTATAATATGCAAGGGATGGATAAGACAATTCCCGACCTCTTCGCAATGCTAAAGGCTGCGAGGTAGAAATCAAGAAGGAGCATCAAGTGTTGATGGTCAATAAGACCACTAGTTTCAATAAGAAGGGCAAAGGGAAGAAGGGGAACTTCAAGAAGAACGGCAAGGAAGTTGCTCCTCAAGTGAAGAAGCCCAAGTCTGGACCTAAGCCTGAGACTGAGTGCTTCTACTGCAAAGGGACTGATCACTGGAAGCGGAACCGCCCCAAGTATTTGGCGGAAAAGAAGGATGGCAAAGTGAAAGGTATATTTGATATACATGTTAT
Source organism: Aegilops umbellulata (assembly GCA_032464435.1). NCBI lineage: Eukaryota > Viridiplantae > Streptophyta > Magnoliopsida > Poales > Poaceae > Aegilops > Aegilops umbellulata. Next base: position 147,003,004 of record CP136058.1, on the reverse strand, counting down.
TGATGTGTACCTTACTAATGCTCGCAGTAGCACCTGTGTATTTGATACTGGTTCTGTTGCTAATATTTGCAACTCGAAACAGGGGCTACTGATTAAGCGAAGATTGGCTAAGGACGAGGTGACGATGTGCGTGGGAAATGGTTCCAAAGTCGTTGTGATCGCCGTCGGCACGCTACCTCTACATCTACCTTCGGGATTAGTATTCAACCTGAATAATTGTTATTTGGTGCCAGCGTTAAGCATGAACATTATATCTGGATCTCGTTTGATGCGAGACGGCTATTCATTTAAATCATAGAATGATGGTTGTTCTATTTATATGAGTAATATCTTTTATGGTCATGCACCCTTGATGAGTGGTCTATTTTTATTAAATCTCGATAGTAGTGATACACATATTCATAGTATTGAAGACAAAAGATATAAGTTTAATAATGATAGCGCAACTTATTTGTGGCACTGCCGTTAGGTCATTGGTGTAAAGCGCATGAAGGAACTCCATGCTGATGGGCTTTTGGAATCACTTGATGCTTGCGAACCATGCCTCATGAGCAAGATGACTAAGACTCCGTTCTTCGTAACAATGGAGCGAGCAACAGATTTGTTGGAAATAATACATACTGATGTATGCGGTCCAATGTGTGTTGATGCTCGCAACGGGTATCGTTATTTTCTGACCTTCACAGATGATTCAAGCAGATATGGGTATATCTACTTAATGAAACATAAGTCTGAAACATTTGAAAAGTTCAAAGAATTTCAGAGTGAAGTGGAAAATCATCGTAACAAGAAAATAAAGTTTCTACGATCTGATCGTGGAGGAGAATATTTGAGTTATGAGTTTGGTCTTCATTTGAAACAATGCGGAATAGTTTCGCAACTCACGCCACCCAGAACACCACAGCGTAATGGTGTGTCCGAACGTCGTAATCGTACTTTATTAGATATGGTGTGATCTATGATGTCTCTTACTGATTTACGCTATCATTTTGGGGTTATGCTTTAGAGATGGCTGCATTCACGTTAAATAGGGCACCATCTAAATCCGTTAAGACGACACCTTATGAACTGTGGTTTGGCAACAAACCCAAGCTGTCGTTTCTTAAAGTTCGGGGCTGCGATGCTTATGTGAAAAAGCTTCAACCTGATAAGCTCGAACCCAAATCGGAGAAATGTGTCTTCATAGGATACCCAAAGGAGACTGTTGGGTACACCTTCTATCACAGATACGAAGGAAAGATATTTGTTGCTACGAATGGATCCTTTCTAGAGAAGGAGTTTCTCTCGAAAGAAGTGAGTGGGAGGAAAGTAGAACTTAGTGAGGTAACTGTACCTGCTCCCTTATTGGAAAGTAGTTCATCACAGAAATCAGTTCAAGTGATTCCTACACCAGTAAGTGAGGAAGCTAATGATGATGATCGTGAAACTTCAAATCAAGTTACTACCGAACCTCGTAGGTCAACCAGAGTAAGATCCACACCAGAGTGGTACGGTAATCATGTTATGGAAGTCATGTTACTTGACCATGACTAGCCTACGAACTATGAGGAAGCGATGATGAGCCCAGATTCCGCAAAATGGCTCGAGGCCATGAAATCTGATATGGGATCCATGTATGAGAACAAAGTGCGGACTTTGGTTGACTTGTCCGATGATCAGCATGCCATAGAGAATAAATGGATCTTCAAGAAGAAGACTGACGCTGACGGTAATATTACCGTCTACAAAGCTCGACTTGTTGCGAAAGGTTTTTGACAAGTTCAAGGAGTGGACTACAATGAGACTTTCTCACCCTAGCGATGCTTAAGTCCGTCCGAATCATGTTAGCAAATTGCCGCATTTTATGATTATGAAATTTGGCAAATGGATGTCAAAACTGCATTCCTTAATGGATATCTTAAAGAAGAGTTGTATATGATGCAAACAGATGGTTTTGTCGATCCAAAAGGTGCTAACAAAGTGTGCAAGCTCCAGCGATCCATTTATGGACTAGTGCAAGCCTCTCGAAGTTGGAATATACGCTTTGATAGTGTGATCAAAGCATATGGTTTTATACAGACTTTTGGAGAAGCCCGTATTTACAAGAAAGTGAGTGGGAGCTCTGTAGCATTTCTGATATTATATGTGGATGACATATTGTTGATCAGAAATGATACTGAATTTCTAAATAGCATAAAAGGATACTTGAATAAGATTTTTTCAATGAAAGACCTCAGTGAAGCTGCTTATATATTCGACATCAAGATCTATAGAGATAGATCAAGACACTTAATTGGACTTTCACAAAGCACATACCTTGATAAAGTTTTGAAGAAGTTCAAAATGGATCAAGCAAAGAAAGGGTTCTTGCCTGTGTTACAAGGTGTGAAGTTGAGTCAGATTCAATGCCCGACCACTGTAGAAGATAGAGAGAAAATGAAAGTCATTCCCTATGCTTCAGCCATAGGTTCTATCATGTATGCAATGTCGTGTACCAGACCTGATGTGTGCCTTGCTATTAGTTTAGCAGGGAGGTACCAAAGTAATCCAGGAGTGGATCACTGGACAACGGTCAAGAACATCCTGAAATACCGAAAAAGGACTAAGGATATGTTTCTCGTTTCTGGAGGTGAAAAAGAGCTCGTCGTAAACGGTTACATCGATGCAAGCTTTGACACTGATCCGGATGACTCTAAGTCACAAACCGGATACGTATTTATATTGAACGGTGGAGCTGTCAGTTGGTGCAGTTCTAAGCAAAGCGTCATGGCGGGATCTACGTGTGAAGCGGAGTACATAGCTGCTTCAGAAGCAGCAAATGAAGGAGTCTGGATGAAGGAGTTCATATCCCATATAGGTGTCATACCTAGCGCATCGGTTCCAATGAAAATCTTTTGTGACAATACTGGTGCAATTGCCTTGGCAAAGGAATCCAGATTTCAAAAGAAAACCAAGCACATCAAAAGACGCTTCAATTCCATCCGCGATCAAGTCAAGGAGGGAGACATAGAGATTTGCAAAATACATATGGATCTGAATGTTGCAAACCCGTTGACTAAACCTCTCTCACGAGCAAAACATGATCAACACCAAGACTCCATGGGTGTTAGAATCATTACTGTGTAATCTAGATTATTGACTCTAGTGCAAGTGGGAAACTGAAGGAAATATGCCCTAGAGGCAATAATAAAGTTGTTATTTATATTTCCTTATATCATGATAAATGTTTATTATTCATGCTAGAATTGTATTAACTGGAAACTTAGTACATGTGTGAATACATAGACAAACATAGTGTCACTAGTATGCCTCTAGTTGACTAGCTCGTTAATCAAAGATGGTTAAGTTTCCTAGCCATGGACATGAGTTGTCATTTGATGAACGGGATCACATCATTAGAGAATGATGTGATTGAGATGACCCATCCGTTAGCTTAGCACCATGATCGTTTAGTTTATTGTTATTGCATTCTTCATGACTTATACATGGTCCTATGACTATGAGATTATGCAACTCCCGAATACCAGAGGAACACTTAGTGTGCTATCAAATGTCACAATGTAACTGGGTGATTATAAAGATGCTCTACAGGTGTCTCCAATGGTGTTTGTTGAGTTGGCATAGATCGAGATTAGGATTTGTCACTCTGATTGTCGGAGAGGTATCTCTGGGCCCTCTTAGTAATGCACATCACTATAAGCCTTGCAAGCAATGTGACTAATGAGTTAGTTGCGAGATGATGCATTACAGAACAAGTAAAGAGACTTGCCGGTAACGAGATTGAAGTAGGTATGATGATACCAACGATCGAATCTCAGGCAAGTAACATACCGATGACAAAGGAAACAACATATGTTGTTATGCGGTTTGACCAATAAAGATCTTCGTAGAATATGTAGGAACCAATATGAGCATTCAGGTTCCGCTATTGGTTATTGACCGGAGATGAGTCTCGGTCATGTCTACATAGTTCTCGAACCCGTAGGGCCCACACACTTAACATTCGATGAAGATCGGTATTATGAGTTTATGTGTTTTTATGTACCGAAGGTAGTTCGAAGTCTCGGATGAGATCACGTACATGACAAGGAGTCTCGAAATGGTCAAGACATGAAGATTGATATATTGGAAGGTTATGTTTGGACACCGGAAAGGTTTCGGATAGTACCGGGGGGTTACCGGAACCCTCCCGGGAGTTAATGGGCCTTGATGGGCTATAGTGGAAGAGTGGAGGAGGCGGCCAGGTGTGGCGCGCTCCCCTAGGCCCAATCCGAATTGGGGTAGGGTTTGGGGGGGGGCGGCCCCCCTTTCCTTCTCTCCCTCTTCCCTTCCTTTCCCTCCTAGTTGGACTAGGAAAGGGGGGAACCTACTCCTATTAGGAGTAGGAATCCCCCCTTGGGGCGCGCCCTAGGAGGCCAGCCCTCCCCCTCCTCCACTCCTTTATATACGGGGGAGGGGACACCCCATAGACACACAAGTTGATTTTAGCCGTGTGCGGTGCCCCACTCCACAGATTTCCACCTCGGTCATATTGTCGTAGTGCTTAGGCAAAGCCCTACGTCGGTAACTTCATCATCACTGTCATCATGCCGTCGTGCCGACAAAACTCTCCCTCGACCTCACCTGGATCTAGAAGTTCGAGGGACGTCACCGAGCTGAACGTGTGCAGATCGCGGAGGTGGCGTGCGTTCGGTACTTGATCGGTTGGATCGCGAAGAAGTTCGACTACATCAACCGCGTTACTTAATGCTTCCGCTTTCGGTCTACGAGGGTACGTGGACACACTCTCCCCACTTGTTGCTATGGTTCTCCTAGATAGATCTTTCGTGATCGTAGGATTTTTTTTGAAATACTATGTTACCCAACACTGGGCTCATCATCGCTTCCTCATAGTTCATAGGTTCATCATGGTCCAGTAACATGATTTCCAGAATAGGATTACCGTACCACTCTGGTGCGGACTGTACTATGGTTGACCTATGAGGTTTGGTAGTAACTTGATCTGAAGTTTCATGATCATCATCATCAGCTTCCTCACTAATTGGTGTAGGAATCACTGGAACTGATTTCTGTGATGAACTACTTCCCAATTCGGAGAAGGTACAATTACCTCATCAAGTTCTACATTCCTCCCACTCACTTCTTTCAAGAGAAACTCCTTCTCTAGAAAGGATCCATTCTTAGCAACTAATATGTTGCCTTCGGATCTGTGATAGAAGGTGTACCCAACAGTCTCCTTTGGGTATCCTATGAAGACGCATTTCTCCGATTTGGGTTCGAGCTTATCAGGTTGAAGCTTTTTCACGTAAGCATGACAGTCCCAAACTTTAAGAAACGACAACTTAGGTTTCTTGCCAAACCATAGTTCATACAGTGTCGTCTCAACGGATTAGATGGTGCCCTATTTAATGTGAATGCAGCTGTCTCTAATGCATAACCCCAGAACGATAGTGGTAAATCGGTAAGAGACATCGTAGATCGCACCATATCTAATAATGTACGGTCACGATGTTTGGACACACCATTACACTATGGTGTTCTAGGTGGCGTGAGTTGTGAAACTATTCCACATTATTTTAAATGAAGTCCAAACTCGTAACTCAAATATTCGCCTCTGTGATAAGATCGTAAAAACTTTATTTTCTTGTTACGATGATTCTCTATTTCACTCTGAAATTCTTTGAACTTTTCAAATGTTTCAGACTTGTGTTTCATCAAGTAGATATACTCATATCTGCTCAAATCATCTGTGAAGGTCAGAAAATAATGATAGCCGCCGCGAGCCTCAACACTCATTGGACCGCATACATCGGTATGTATTATTTCCAACAAGTCAGTTGCTCGCTCCATTGTTCCGGAGAACGGAGTCTTAGTCATCTTTCCCATGAGGCATGGTTCGCAAGCATCAAGTGATTCATAATCAAGTGATTCCAAAAGCCCATCAGCATGGAGTTTCTTCATGCGCTTTACACCAATATGACCTACACGACAGTGCCACAAATAATTTGCACTATCATTATTAACTTGGCATCTTTTGGCTTCAATATTATGAATATGTGTATCACTACAATCTAGATTCAATAAACCATTCACCTTGGGTGTATGACCACAGAAGGTTTTATTCATGTAAACCGAATAACAATTATTCTTTGACTTAAATGAATAACTGGATTGCAATAAACATGATCCAATCATATTATGCTCAACACAAACACCAAATAACATTTATTTTAGGTTCAACACTAATCGCGAAGGTAAATGGAGTGTGCTATGGTGATCTTATCAACCTTGGAATCACTTCCAACACACATTGTCACCTCTCCCTCAACTAGTCTTTATTCGTTTTGTAACTCCTGTTTCAAGTTACTAATCATAGCAACTGAACTAGTATCAAATACCCAGGGGCTACTATGAACACTAGTAAGTACACATGAATAACATGTATATCATATATACTTTTGTTCACTTTGCCATTCTTCTTATCCACCAAGTATTTGGGGCAATTCCACTTCGAGTAACCATTTCCTTTGCAGTAGAAGCACTCAGTTTCAGGCTTGGGTCTAGCTTTGGGCTTCTTCATGAGAGTGGCAACTTGCTTGCCATTCTTTTTGAAGTTCCCTTTCTTACCCTTGCCCTTTTACTTGAAACTAGTGGTCTTGTCAACCATCAGCACTTGATGCTTTTCTTGATTTCTACCTTCGCCGATTTCAGCATCGCAAAGAGCTCGGGGAATCGTTTTCGTCATCCCTTGCATATTATAGTTCATCACGAAGTTTCAGTAACTTGGTGACAGTGATTAGAGAACTCTGTCAATCACTATCTTATCTGAAAGATTAACTCCCACTTGCTTCAAGTGATTGTAGTACTCAGACTTCTTAGCACATGCTCACTGGTTGAGCTATTCTCCTCCATCTTGTAGGCAAAGTACTTGTCAGAGGTCTCATACCTCTTGACTCGGGCATGAGTGTGAAATACCAATTTCAGCTGTTGGAACATCTTTGAATTCCCGGTTCTAAGCCGTAAAGCATGGTGCACTAAACTATAAAGTAGTCATCATACCGAGCTTGTCAAACGTTCATAACGTCTGCATCTGCTCCTGCAATAGTTCTGTCACCTAGCGGTGCATCAGGGACATAATTCTTCTGTGCAACAATGAGGATAATCCTCAGATCACGGACCTAGTCTGCATCATTGCTACTATCAACTTTCAACTTAGTTTTCTCTAGGAACATATCATAAATAAAACGGGGAAGCTATACGCGAGCAATTGATCTACAACATAGATATGGAAATACTATCAGGACTAAGTTCATGATAAATTTAAGTTCAATTAATCATATTACTTAAGAACTCCCACTTAGATAGCATCCCTCTAGTCATCTATATGATCACGTGATCCATATCAACTAAACCATGTCTGATCATCACATGAGATGGAGTAGCTTTCAATGGTGAACATCACTATGTTTATCATATCTACTATCTAATTCACGTTCGACCTTTCGGTCTCAGTGTTCCGAGGCCATATATGCATATGCTAGGCTCGTCAAGTTTAACCCGAGTATTCCGCCTATGCAAAACTGGCTTGCACCCGTTGTATGTGAACGTAGAGCTTATCACACCCGATCATCACGTGGTGTCTCAGCATGAAGAACTGTCGCAACGATGCATACTCAGGGAGAACACTTATACCTTGAAATTTTAGTAAGGGATCATCTCATAATGCTACCGTCGTACTAAGAAAATAAGATGCATAAAAGATAAACATCACATGTAATCAAAACATGTGACATGATATGGCCATCATCATCTTGTGCCTTTGATCTCTATCTCCAAAGTACCATCATGATCTCCATCATCACCGGCATGACACCATGATCTCCATCATCTTGATCTCTATCAACGTGTCGTCACATGGTCATCTCGCCAACTATTGCTTTTGCAACTATTTCTATCGCATAGCAATAAAGAAGCAATTATATGGCGCTTGCATCTTATGCAATAAAGAGACAACCATTAGGCTCCTACCAGTTGCTGATAACTTTAACAAAACATGATCATCTCATACGACAATTTATATCTCATCACGTCTTGATCATATCACATCACAACATGCCCTGCAAAAACAAGTTAGACGTCCTCTACTTTGTTGTTGCAAGTTTTACGTGGCTGCTACGGGCTTCTAGCAAGAACCGTTCTTACCTACGCATCAAAACCACAACGATTTTTTGACAAGTGTGATGTTTTAACCTTCAACAAGGACCGGGCGTAGTAAAACTCGATTCAACTAAAGTTGGAGAAACAGACACCCGCCAGCCACCTGTGTGCGAAGCATGTCGGTAGAACTAGTCTCATGAACGTGGTCATGTAATGTCGGTCCAGGCCGCTTCATCCAACAATACCGCCGAATCAAAATCAGACGTTGCTCGTAAGCAGTATGACTATTATCGCCCACAACTCATTGTGTTCTACTCGTGCATATAACATCTACGCATAGACCTGGCTCGAATGCCACTGTTGGGGAAAGCAGTATTTCAAAATTTTTACCTATGATCAAGCAAGATCTATCTAGCATTTGCATAGCAACGAGCGGGGAGAGTGTGTCCACGTACCCTCATAGACCGAAAGCGGAAGCATTTAGTAACGCGGTTGATGTAGTCAAACGGCTTCGCGATCCAACCGATCCAAGTACCGAACGTACGGCACCTCCGCGTTCAGCACATGTTCAGCTTGATGACGTCCCTCGATCTCTTGATCCAGTTGAGGACAAGGGAGAGTTCCGTCAGCACGACGGCGTGGCGACGGTGATGATGAAGTTACCGGTGCAGGGCTTCACCTAAGCACTACGACGACATGACCGAGGTGTGTAACTATGGAGGGGGGCACCGCACATGGCTAAGAAAATTTTCTGTTGTGTCTATGGGGTGCCCCCTGCCCCCGTATATAAAGGAGGGGAGGAGGAGGTCGGCCAACAAGGGGTTCGCCAGGGAGAGGGGAGTCCTACTAGGACTCCAGTCCTAGTAGGATTTGGCACCACCCTTTTTTCCTTCTACCGGAGGGGGGAAAGGGGAAGGAGAGGGAGTAGGAGAAGGAAAGGGGGGTGGCGCCTGTCGGTGTCAAAACTAGTGGATCTCGGGTAGGGGGTCCCGAACTGTGCGTCTAGGATCGATGGTAACAGGAGACGGGGGACACAATGTTTACCCAGGTTCGAGCCCTCTCTATGGAGGTAATACCCTACTTCCTGCTTGATTGATCTTGATGAATATGAGTGTTACAAGAGTTGATCTACCACGAGATTGCAATGGCTAAACCCTAGAAGTCTAGCCTATGAGTATATGGTAATGAATCTGTCCTATCCGGACTATGCTCTCCGGTTTATATAGACACTGGAGAGATCTAGGGTTACATGGAGTTGGTTACATAAGAGGGAATCTTCATAGTCGGTCGCCAAGCTTGTCTTCCACGCCAAGTAGAGTCCAATCCGGACACGGGTATAGTCTTCGGCCTTCACGCCTTCACAACCCATTAGTCCGGCCCAGTAGATAACAGGTCGGACGCCCGAGGACCCCTTAGTCCAGGACTCCCTCAGTAGCCCCTGAACCTGGCTTCAATGACGAGGAGTCCGGCGCGCAGATTGTCTTCGGCATTGCAAGGCGGGTTCCCCTCCTTCCGAACTCCAAGATAGTCTTCGGATGTGATGATTGTATCCGGACCTGTTACACACCATGCACAACCGTAGAGAGAATATATATATATATATATATATATATATATATATATATATATATATATATCTTACACGAGTTCCATCCGCTGACAGCTTCCTGCAACGTGATATCACGCCCGTCCGGTCACAATTTCAAACCGTTTTTCTTCTGCCATCCCACGTTTCAAAACGCGGTTGCTACTGGCATGTCTTGTTGAAGAAGAGATCGTGCCCCCCTATTGCGGGATTCTCATCAATGCGGGCATGGGTAACCCAACCGTGTCGTTTACACGGCCCTTGGGAATAGGCGACTTTAAGGCGAGCAGGGAGGCGTTTGACATTCGCGGCTTCTATAAGGGGTAAGGACTCCCTTCTTCCACCCACGCCCTTTCTCTTCCTCAGCCTTTCTGTCCCTGAGCTCCAGCGCCCAAGCCTTAGCTTCTCTCTTGTTCGAGAAAATACTCCAAAGATGTCCAGATCCGGAGCTGGAGGTAAGTGGATGGCCTCTTGCGTCAAGAAGAAGGACATCAAGGAGCTCCGGGAGGCCGGATATCTGGCCAAAGAGATCGCTCATCGACTCACGGCCAAGGGACAGATCGTCCCCACTCCCGAGCCCCACGAGAGGGTTGTGTTCCTTACACATTTCGTCCGCGGGCTTGGATTCCCTCTTCACCCATTCGTTCACGGGTTGATGTTTTACTATGGGCTGGATTTTCATGACCTATCCCCCAACTTCATCCTCAACATTTCGGCGTTTATCGTTGAGGGAGTCCTGGATTAGGGGGTGTTCGGATAGCCGGACTATGACCTCTGGCCGGACTCCTGGACTATGAAGATACAAGATTGAAGACTTCGTCCCGTGTCCGGATAGGACTTTCCTTGGCGTGGAAGGCAAGCTTGGCAATATGGATATGTAGATCTCCTTCCGCTGTAACCGACTCTGTGTAACCCTAGCCCTCTCCGGTGTCTATATAAACTGGAGGGTTTTAGTCCGTAGGACGAAGAACAATCATACCATAGGCTAGCTTCTAGGGTTTAGCCTCCTTGATCTCGTGGTAGATCTACTCTTGTACTACCCATATCATCAATATTAATCAAGCAGGAGTAGGGTTTTACCTCCATCGAGAGGGCCCGAACCTGGGTAAAAACATCGTGTCCCTTGTCTCCTATTACCATCCGCTTAGACGCACAGTTCTGGACCCCCTACCCGAGATCTGCCGGTTTTGACACCGACATTGGTGCTTTCATTGAGAGTTCCTCTGTGTCATCACTTTTAGGCCCGATGGCCCCTCCGATCATCAACAGCGATGCGATCCAGGGTGAGACTTTTCTCCCCGGACAAATCTTTGTATTTGGCGGCTTTGCACTGCGGGCCAATTCGCTTGGCCATCTGGAGCAGATCGAAAGCTACGCCCCTGGCCATCAGGTCAGATTTGGAAGCTTGAACTACACGACTGATATCCGTGGAGACTTTATCTTCGACGGATTCGAGCCACGGCCGGGCGCGCCACACTATCACGAAGGGCATGATCTAGCTCTGCTGCCGGACAATGCCTTGGAGGCCGCACCCATGTCAGCTCCGACCCTTAGTTCGGAGCCGACTGCGCCAATCGAGGACGGGTGGTTGGACACCGCCTCGGGGGCTGCAATCTCTACGGCGATCGAGCGGAACACCATCCCTATTCTCTGCAAGGCCAGTGGCTCCAAGGTGCCGGACTCCTCTCCAGACTCCGAGCCCCCCGCGCCCTTGCCAATCGAATCCGATTGGGCGCCGGTCATGGAATTCACCGCCGCGGATATCTTTCAGCACTTGCCCTTCGACGATATTCTGAACTCATTAAAATCTCTCTCTTTATCAGGAGAGTCCTGGCTGGACTATGGTCAGCAAGGTTGGGATGTGGATGATGAAGAAATTCAAAGCCCACCCACCACCCACTTCGTAGCCACTGTCGATGATTTAACCGACATGCTCGACTTCGAATCTGAAGACATCGACGGTATGGACGACGATGTAGGAGACGAATAGGAACCAGCACCTATAGGGCACTGGAAAGCCACCTCGTCGTATGACATATACATGGTGGACACCCCAAAAGATGGCAATGGCGATGGAACAGCGGAGGATGAACCCTCCAAGAAGCAGCCTAAGCGCCGGTGTCAGCGGCGCCGCTCTAAATCCCGCCAAAGCAAAAACGGTGATTCTGGCACGGGAGATAATAACACCCCAGATAGTGCTGAAGACAACCCCCTCCAGCAGGATTCTGCACAGGAGGACGGAGAAGCCAACCCTCATGAGAGAGCGGCAGACAAAGAGATGGAGGACGATAATTACATGCCTCCCTCCGAAGACGAGGCAAGCCTCGACGACGACGAATTTGTCGTGCCAGGGGATCCCGTCGAACAAGAGCGTTTCAAACGCAGGCTTATGGCCACGGCGAGCAGCCTCAAGAAAAAACAGCAACAACTTAGAGCTGACCAAGACTTGCTAGCCGACAGATGGACTGAAGTCCTGGCGGCCGAAGAGTACGAACTCGAACGCCCCTCCAAAAGCTACCCAAAGCGCAGGTTGCTACCTCGATTAGAGGAGGAAGCCCCTACATCACCAATGCATGATGCGGCCAACCGGCCACCTTGTGGCCGCGACAGAGAGGCTTCTCGGCCCTCCACTCAAGCCGCACCCCGGCGCCGCTTTAAAAACACCAAGGCACGGGGAAATGCGCCAGACCTGCGAGATATATTGGAGGACAAGGCAAAGCAAACAAGGTCGATCTACGGATCGCGTGGGTGCCCCACGACACGAGACGGTAATTGTCACGCCGGATGCAGTAAATCTGGCCGGGCCGAACACAGTAGACAAAGCTCGTTTGAGCTACGTCGTGATATAGCCCAGTACCGAGGCGCCGCACACCCACTATGCTTCACAGATGAAGTAATGGATCATCAAATCCCCGAGGGTTTCAAACCCGTAAACATTGAGTCATACGATGGCACAACAGATCCTGCGGTATGGATCGAGGATTATCTCCTTTATATCCACATGGCCCGCGGCGACAATCTACACGCCATCAAATACCTCCCACTCAAACTTAAAGGACCGGCTCGGCATTGGCTTAAAAGCTTGCCAGCAGAATCAATCGGTTGTTGAGAGGACCTGGAAGCCGCATTCCTCGACAATTTCCAGGGCACCTATGTGCGACCACCAGACGCCGATGAACTAAGCCACATAATTCAGCAGCCAGAGGAATTGGACAGGCAATTCTGGACACGGTTCCTAACCAAGAAAAATCAAATTGTCGACTGTCCGGACATAGAGGACCTAGCGGCCTTCAAGCATAATATCCGTGACGAGTGGCTTGCCTGGCACCTTGGACAGGAAAAGCCGAAATCTATGGCAGCCCTCACGACACTCATGACCCGCTTTTGCGTGGGAGAAGACAGTTGGCTGGCTCGTAGCAATAACATGAGCAAGAGCCCTGGTAATTCGGATACCAAGGACAACCGTGGCAGGCCGCATCGCAACAAGCACAAGCGCCGCATTAACGGCGACAATGCTGAGGATACGGCAGTTAATGCCGGATTCAGAGGCTCTAAACCCGGTCAGCGGAAAATGCCATTCAAGAGAAATAGTCCGGGCCCGTCCAGTTTGGACCGAATACTCGACCGCTCGTGCCAGATACATGGCACCCCCGAAAAGCCAGCCAATCACACCAACAGGGATTGATGGGTGTCGGTGTCAAAACCGGCGGATCTCGGGTAGGGGGTCCCGAACTGTGCGTCAAGGTCGGATGGTAACAGGAGACAAGGGACACTTTATTTTACCCAGGTTCGGGCCCTCTCGATGGAGGTAAAACCCTACTCCTGCTAGATTAATATTGATGATATGGGTAGTACAAGAGTAGATCTACCACGAGATCAAGGAGGCTAAACCTTAGAAGCTAGCCTATGGTATGATTGTGTATGATGATGGTTTTATCGACTAGCCTGGCCTCGGTTTATATAATGCACCGGAGGCCTAGGATAACAAGAGTCCTAGCCGAATACGCCGGTGGGGAGGAGTCCTTGTCTTGATCGCCAAGTCTTGTGGAATCTTCCTTGTATGCGGCAGCTGTCCGAACTGGCCCATGAGTATACGGACACGGGGGTCCTCGGCCCAATCTAATAGATTGGGAGACAACGTGGTGAGTACCCCCTAGTCCAGGACACCGTCAGTAGCCCCCTGAACCGGCCTTCAAGTTAGGGACTCTCCTCGATTCTTCCGAACTGTTCTTCATCTTCGGTCGTCGGTCTTGAAAACTGGTTCAACAAATCTTCTTTATCTTCGATCTTGAGGATCGCCGAAATGCATTCGACGGGTTTACACGTCGGGTATCCGAGGAGCCCCTTTAAGTTTCCGGCCTTTATCAATGCCTTGTTTATTTTTATGCCACACCTCGGGTTTGAAGTTGTTCCCGGGAGGCAGTGTCCTCTTGCGTCCGAGCTCCAACGCCGGACTGCATTCGAGGTATCTTTTGCAGTCGAGCACCCACGCCGGACCGCTTCCCAGCTCTAATGCCGGAATGTATCCGAGCTCCAACGTCGGACGATGTATCCGAGATCCAACGCCGGACTGTATCCGAGCTCCAACGCCGGACTGTATCCGAGCTCCAACGCCGGACTGTATCCGAGGTGTCGTAAATCACCTTGGTTCAAAGAAGTTTGAAGGAGTTTAGCCGAGCTTAATGCCGGAAATGCCCTCTATGGAGCTAGCCACTAGCGCCCAAGCTTTATGCCGGACTGCTTCCGAGGTGGTGCACCACCCCGAATGTGGGCCGATTTTTGTCAATATTTTTGATTGGTGCAATTTATTCTCTGCCGAGATATATAGCCAGTAGCCCTCAAGGTGGGTATCGGTCGAAAACCCAAGATGCACATGAAGGATGACATAAGACCGCTGATCCCGGTAGCCGCTGAGACTCAGGTCGATTTGCAAAATCGGCCTGAGGATCAAGTCCCAGCTCGGCAGAATACTTCGGGACACTAAAAGCGGCGTGCTCAGTCCTTGAGACTCAGGTTGGGTGCGGCCGACCAACCTGAGGATCAAAATCTCCTCAGAAACTATATTGCACATAAAATTTTCTGCATTGGACAAGCAATGCAGTAGCCCCCGAGACACTGGTCGGGTCGCAACACCAGATCAGGGGATCGATGTGCCCCTTTAATATGTTTAAATAATAAGCCCGAAGCCCAGTAGCCCCCGAGCCTTAATGCGGGCACGGGTGGCCGAATTAAGGATCAATATCCATAGTAAAATCACAAATTGTGTGTAATGACTCTATGTATCCAAGTACTTTACGTCATTTAATGCTCGGATCCGTATTGTACAAAACTTTGTTGACCGACCACGGCTTCCACCTCCTCGGCCAGTAGCCGAGGAGTGTTTGTCTGACTTTACAAAGCCTTTATGAGGGCAAAGATTTACGATAAACAAGGCAATCTGGCCATACGGTTTTATAAACAAAGGTACGCGGAGAGATATGTTATATTACTGTTTAATATAAGAAATGTCTTCCAAAGAAAATAGTCTCGCTATCGGTTCCTTTCTTTGGGTTGTCATGCTAAGCATGATCATAAAACCTCAGCTCCAATGTAAGAGCAAAATATCGAGGATTTAGTTTGGGAGGCTAGTTAATAGCCCCCGGTAGTGTTCGGCGATAGTCGAGGTCAAGCCGTAAACACATCGGCCAATGTTATGAACGGCCTATTATTTAACATAGTCATCGGATCGCTGACCAGTTTACACTTATTGTGACAGTCAGTTTTCGGCTTTCTCCACTGAGGTGCTTAACCATGTGAGCTGGAAGCACAATCGCAGTGGTTCTCCCTTTGCACGCCTAGCCGAACAAAACGGAACGTAGGAAGCAAGTGCAGGAGCCGGGCAACCCAACTATTGACCGAAGACACAATTCGAAACCGATGCATATATAGCAATACCTGAGAATGTTTTTGCCGAATCCCTAAAAGGTGTCCGGAGTTGCACTGCGAGACTAATGCTGGAAAAGCACAAATAGTTTAAAAGTGCCAAAAAGTTTGAAAAACCAAGAAACATCAGTAAAAACATGACGTCCGAGCAATATCAAGTGTTCGGTGCCAATCCAAAAATTGGTCTTAGAAAAAAGAAGTGCCTCTGTCGTGCTTTAACATGATACATCCTATCTCAAGACTGCGAGCGGGTCAGCCTACGGCTTCAACCTCCTATCCCGAGGGTGGAGTACTTCTCATCAGGCCAGTTTAGCAAACTAAACTCTAGCGGCTTTGAGAGAGAAATTATGCTCCCCGGCTAGTGACCGCACACTCGTGTCGAAAAAAGGAGTGATAAATAATAATAATTAAAACTTTGCAACGACTAAGAACAAGAACACTTATTGTAAAACGGCTCAAATAAACTTAAGAGCCCCCAAGTGACTTGGGTAGGAGAATGATTGCATGTACCGAAATACTTATATCATATCTATGTTCAACCGAACTTTAAACGCGTCTTAACCGACCGTCGGCTTCTCCCTCTTCGGTCAAGGACCGAAAAGTGTTATGTACTCCATCGGTCGAGAATATCGACGGTGTTTCCAATAACCAGGCAATCAGGCCATAAGGCTGTAACAGACAAAGCGCGCTCAGGGAACTTATGCTATATTACTGCAAAGTGTAAGAAGCATCTTCGAAGAAAATAGTACCCCCACCAATACCTTTCTTCGGTGCTCATTGTTATTATGAGACTTGTGCAATAGATTTTTTGTACTCATGAGTTCCGTTGTGTGCCGACCATCATTGAAAACTATAAGAGCGCTAGCTTTCGGCTTCACCCAGTCTGAGGTCCAGCTCGGGCGACCCGATCGTGACAATCGCAGAGGTGCTCCCTTTACTCCCTAGCCGAACAATCGGGAATGTAGGGGTAAACACAGGAGCAAGGCAACCCAGCTTGCAAATCGCTTAAGTCAATATGGTGCATATTGTGGCGTAATACACGAACAAGGAACGAAGCCGTACAAGTATAATCATATGCAACAGGAAAAAGCTTCATGAAGGAAGCCCCCAAATGAATTGGGTATTTGAATTTATGCGTCACAAACAAAGTTTGGACAAGGAAATCTTTTACAAGCAACTTTTTTCCAAAAAAGTATAATGCTTGGTCGAACCGAACACAAGTTAGAAATTAAAGCTTTGAGCATGAAAGCGACTTAGCTGGTTAACGTGTTCGGTATTGATGACGCGGTCTGAGCTTGATGCGGGACAAGGTTCCATCCCCCAAGCCGATCCCGAGGTGGCGGAGCGGAGAGCTCGACGCGCCGAAGTGATGACAGAGCACGGTCAATGCATACCGGCAGAGTGTCGCCGAAGTCCCCGGATCATTTTCCTGTGCACGAAAAATAGTGCAAACTGGAGATAATAGTAATAAAGACAATTAAAAAGAATTGTTGCATAATAAATAATTTATGCAAAGTGAGTAATAAAAGAAATATGGCCTGGGGCCAAAGTCAATGTCGATGCAGGGCGTCGGCATGATGCAGTAAAGGCGTGGCAAAGCCTGAATTCACAGGTCGGTCCGAGCTCCGGATGCGGCGTTCGCCGGACTATGTACGGAGACTGACCGAACCACCATGCGACCGTCGTTAATGCGGCCACCATTTGATAGACCTGTGAACATATGATGGACAAACCAGAGTAATAATTCCTTGGAAAAAATGAACCCAAACAAGCAAAAAATATTAGGATTAATAGCACCTGGTTTGTTTGTTGTAGCAATCCGAAGGAAGATGATGCTCGCAAAGGTTGGCTCGCCGAGGCAATGCCCTTGGTCCAGCTAATCGTGATGAAGCCGGTCGGCCAGTGACGCCGAAGTGTCCGGAGTAGGTTGATGAAGAGATGATGACTCCTCCGGTCCAGCCGAGATGTCGAAGCCTCGAGGCCAGCCGATGAGTCGAAGTAGTTCGGCGTGATGGACACCGGCTTGAAGAAGCAATAGTGCGGCCCTGCCGATGCAGGTCGTGACGTGGTCGATGCCGGCTTGATGAAGCGACCGTGCGGTGATGCCGGTATGCCCGCTCCGTGTAATCCGTGGGGCGGCGATGTTGGTGATGATTTGTCCTTCGCGATGCCGGACTCTTGTTCGGCTTGCCGAGATGATGATCCGAAGAAGTTGAACTCGGCTCAACAAAGTGACGACGTGTCTAGCATAGGTCGGCAGCCGTGGAGCAATATTGCCGGACTGGTTTGACACTAGCAATGATGTTGAAGATCATGTTCAAAAGATCTTAAAGTTAGTGGGATGTGTTCGGGAACAATACACAATATCCCATACAGAACTTCCTTCAAAAAGGATGTCCGAAATCCCGTTCATAAAAAAGATGAATTCGGGTCGGATTCGCTCTCGCGCAGAAAACAGATCCGAAAAGTGATGCACTAATCGGAAGGTGCCCGGTGTTTGGACGGTCGGATCGAGCTGAAATTTGGAGGGGTGGTAGATATAGAAATTCCGCAGCCGATCAACGGTTGGATATTCCAAAGGACGTCCGAGCTAGAAGCTGGACACCACGCCCTAAACTCGTCCAGATTCCCATCCAGATTTGACAGGGCTCCGGTATATCGTGGATTGCCAGAGATTCCTCCATCGGAACTCGACGAAATTTTCCAGGGTTGTTGTAGACTCAATTCCGCACAATTCCACCAAAGCGATCATCAAAGCGATACTCAAGGAGGTGGTGGCAGCAGATACGAGTTCGCTGTCCAGAAAAACAGCACGGTCGCTTGAGGGCAATGTTGACGTTGAGCCCCCGAGCTCCATAGATGATTCCTTCATGATCTTGACAGAGATCGGAGTTGATGTTTGATGAAGGCCCTCGTCCGAACATGGTGATCCGAACACGGGGCGCAATCCTTGGCCGAACCAAGGTGACCAGTCGAGCTGGTGACGAAGATGCCGAAGTCGCAGTTGATCTGCAGGCGAGCCATCGATCCTTTTGTCGATCACACAACGGAACTCTCAATGAAAGCACCAATGTCGGTGTCAAAACCGGCGGATCTCGGGTAGGGGGTCCCGAACTATGCGTCAAGGTCGGATGGTAACAGGAGACAAGGGACACTTTATTTTACCCAGGTTCGGGCCCTCTCGATGGAGGTAAAACCCTACTCCTGCTAGATTAATATTGATGATATGGGTAGTACAAGAGTAGATCTACCACGAGATCAAGGAGGCTAAACCCTATAAGCTAGCCTATGGTATGATTGTGTGTGATGATGGTTTTATCGACTAGCCTGGTCTCGGTTTATATAATGCACCGGAGGCCTAGGATAACAAGAGTCCTAGCCGAATACGCCGGTGGGGAGGAGTCCTTGTCTTGATCGCCAAGTCTTGTGGAATCTTCCTTGTATGCGGCAGCTGTCCGAACTGGCCCATGAGTATACGGACACGGGGGTCCTCAGCCCAATCTAATAGATTGGGAGACGACGTGGTGAGTACCCCCTAGTCCAGGACACCGTCAATGGGTGTTCAAGTAGGCCGGCAAATTAAATGCCGAAAACAGAGACAAGGGGCTACATAGCGACGACGAGGAGGAGCCCCGGCTGCCGAACAATAGTGGACAGAAGGGATTCCCCCCACAAGTGCGGACGGTGAACATGATATACGCAACCCACATCCCCAAGAGGGAGCGGAAGCGTGGGTTAAGGGACGTGTACGTGATGGAGCCAGTCACCCCGAAGTTCAACCCATGGTCCTCTTGCCTGATCACTTTTGATCGAAGGGACCACCCCACTAGCATCCGTCATGGCGGATTCGCCGCATTGGTTCTAGACCCAATTGTTGACGGATTTCACCTCACTAGAGTCCTTATGGACGGCGGCAACAGCCTGAACCTGCTTTATCAGGATACAGTGCGAAAAATGGGCATCGATCTCTCGAGGATTAAACCCACTAAAACGACCTTTAAAGGCGTCATACCAGGTGTAGAGGCCAACTGTACAGGCTCAGTTACACTTGAAGTGGTCTTCGGATCTCCGGATAATTTCTGAAGCGAGGAGTTAATCTTCGACATAGTCTCGTTCCGTAGTGGCTATCACGCACTGCTCGGGCGAACCGCATTTGCCAAGTTCAATGCGATACCGCACTACGCATACCTTAAGCTCAAGATGCCAGGCCCTCGAGGAGTCATTACGGTCAATGGAAACACCAAACGCTCTCTCCGAACGGAGGAGCATATGGCGGCTCTCGCAGCGACATAACTACGCTCTAGAAATACCATGGGCACAGGGGGAGGGGCACCATCATGGCATGCCCGAAACACGGCTTAAACCGCACTAGGGGCTGCCGATTTTTTCATTTTCTCTTACTTTCAGGACTCCATTCTTTGGAAGGCCTAACCGACAGTACAATTGCTGCACAAACGATGCAAGAACTAGGGAAGCAGAAAGCTACGTCGCATTATGGAACTCCCAGGTGGTCTCTATAACGAGCAGTGTACCTGTTTTGCATACCATTCCGCAGCCTGCCCCTGGAAAGGACATGTTAAATTGTCCCACCTTTGGCTTATCGCACTATTTGTATCATTCTGCTTTGATCGTAGCTTTTTTTAAATAAACAATGCATAGCTTTTGTCTATTATTGCATTACTCTTCTTTACGAGTATATGTTCATTAATGACATGTTGCACCCGTACACTTTGGTACGGACAATACGCCAGGGGCTTAAGTACCCCACAACACGGTGTGAGAAGTCCGAACACTTTCACAAGTGCGGCACCCCGAACTTATAGCATTATATGCATCGGCTCCGAATCATGTCTTGGGTCAATAGTTGGGTTTGCCCGGCTCCTATGTTTTGGTACCTTACGTTCCGTTATATCGGATAAGGTAGCACTAGGAGAACTACTGTGATTGTTCCCCAGTTGAGCTGGGCTAACCACCTCAGTAGAGAAAGCTAAAACTGACCGTCATGTTGAGGTGAGAGCTGGTCGCTGTTTGAGAGGTTTTCGAGTCCCTAAAGACTTATGCCGCTTAGAGCGAGGAGTCGGCTTTGTCCGGCCTAGGCGTGGATAGCGCCCCGAACTCGGTCTTCCGAACACAAGGGGCTTTGCAGAAATTTAAAATTATAGAATTCTATGGCTAAGTGAGAGTGTTCAAGCATTATAGTCCGATTGCCTTGTTCGTTGTGTTGAGCGCCTCCCTCGAAGGACCCAAGAAATGGGAAAAAGAGCTCTCAAGTTTATCCCGAACACCCCAGCACTCGTGGCATGGGGGCAGAAGCCAACGACTTGCCATCTCTCAAATTTGATAAACGGCCGCACAGAAGGTAATGTTTTAAATTCAAAAGCATTGCTTAGTGCATATGAACAAGTTATCAGCGTACAGGATCACAAATGCGAGTTTACTCAAAAATTACATCTTTGGAGCATTCATCCGCTATAAGGCGGGCACCCTCCAGGACACCCTCATAATACACTTCCGGGACACAATGCTCCTTGCCCGGCGGCGGCCCGTCCTTCACCAGCTTCTCTGCATCCATCTTGCCCCAGTGCACTTTCGCACGGGCAAGCGCCCTACGGGCACCTTCGATGCAGACGGAGCGCTTGACGACTTCAAGCCTCGGACAGGCGTCCACCAGCCGCCTCACCAGCCCAAAGTAGCTCCCAAGCAGGGCTTCTCCAGGCCACATCCAAACTATAAAGCCCTTCAGGGCCTGTTCGGCCACCTTGTGGAGCTCGACCAGTTGCTTCAAATGGTCGCTCAAAGGCATCGGGTGTCCGGCCTCAGCATATTGAGACCAAAACACCTTCTCCGTCGAGCTGCCCTCCTCGGCTTGGTAGAATGCGGCGGCATCGGACACGCTATGGGGCAAATCTGCGAATGCTCCTGGAGAGCTCCGGATTCGGGTAAGTAACAAGTAATTCACTTTCACATGCTTGCTTTGCATAAAGAAAGCTTTACCCGCTGCTATCTTCTTCATCGCCTCAACCTCCTGGAGGGCTTTCTGGGCCCCGGCCTTGGCAGACTTCGCGCTTTTGAGGGCTGCCGCAAGCTCGGATGCTTGCGTCTTCGAGTCAAGCTCCAAACTCTTGTGTTTTTTCACGAGAACCTGGAGGTCTTTCTGCACCTCCTCCACCCGCGCCTCCTGCCTTCCTCTCTCTGTGTGCTCCGCGGCCGCTCTGTTTTCGGCCTCGGACAGCGCTTTCTTAAGGGTTGCCACCTCGGTCGTGGCCCCTATAATAGCACGTTGATCCTGCCATTTTTTGCAACCACATCTTCTCTATATACTTGCGTAAGGTATTACTTACCTTCCTTCTCCTCGAGTTGCCTCTTGGCATGGCCGAGCTCGTTCTCAGACCGCGTGAGGTTTTTCTTCAGCGTATCCACCTCCGCATTCAGTGCGGCGGAGGCCAGCAGCGAAGCCTGCATACGCATATTGACTTGATTATGTTAGACTCCTGTGAATGTTATTAGATCCTCTATTCGCCTTTTTCTTTCCGAACGACAAACGGAGCATCAGGGGCTACTGTCTATGCGGTGATATTTTTACATATTCTTTACTTACCTCAAAGCCTATTAGAAGGCTGGCACAGGCTTCGGTCAGCCCGCTCTTGGTGGACTGAACCTTCTGGATCACCGCACTCATCACAGTATGGTGCTCGTCGTTGATGGAGGCGCCGTTAAGCACCTCCAGCAGATTGTCCGGCGCCCCCGGTTGGACGGGGCCACCGGCTTAGTAGGCTTGCTCCTCTTGGAAGGAGGTCACCTGCCGCAGTCCGGAACCGTTGAAGATTCCGGCGCGGCGTCCGGCTCAAGGCCGGACTTGTAGCCATTGGGGGTTCTATCCCCTTTGCTCCTGGAGTCAGGGAGGTCGCCTTGCGGCGCCTCTAGGACCACCTCCTCCTGGCTTGGAACCTGTTGGGACAACACCTCGGCGTCGTCCGTAGGGAGGGGGGAGGTAGCGAGCGGATGTGAATTCACATCCAACGAATCTAGGGAGCCGCTCGACGACTCGTCGAGCCCGGCCTTGGGCGGACTGCGTAGTCATATTCGGCGTAAGGAGGAGCTGTGCAAGAAAGGAACACTATGAATTGCTCTGGTGTCCAAATACTTACGATTTCGCCAGGGGCTTGGCCCTGTGCAGCCACTCCTCTTCGCCGTCGTCGGCGTTGGTGGAGTAGTCCGGAAGAAGGGTTTTCCCCTTCTTGGACCCTCCGGCCTCCCCAGTTGGGGCAGCCTTCCTTTTCTTTCCTTCCCCCGCTGGAGGGGGAGAGGTCTCTTCTTCCTCCTCCTCGTTTTCATGGGAGGAGTGCGTCTCGGAGTCGTCGGACGATGAATCCAACACCACCACACGACGGGCACTCTTTCGAGTCCCCGTGGCCTTCTTCTTGGCCTTCTTCTCCGGCACCACATAGGGTGCCGGAACCAGCAGCACCGTCAAACGGGCGTCTGTTGGGTCTTCGGGCAAAGGAGCCGGACAGCTGATCTGTTTGGACGTCTCCTGCCAATCCTGTCAAAGGTAAGGGAGTTTAGATCCCGCATAGAGTCAAACTATGAAAAACTAGTACCCTATAAAAGGTAAAAACAGCTTACCGCACTAGCGTGACGCTGCGTGTTGAATCCGCGATCCTCGATAGCGGATGCGGGAGCCTCGGCGCCCTTGAATAGCACCTTCCAGGCATCTTCGTACGTCGTGTCGAAGAGCCTGCTCAGAGTTCGATGTTGCGCCGGGTCGAACTCCCACAGGTTGAAGGCCTATTGTTGACACGGGAGGATCCGACGGATGAGCATAACCTGGACTACGTTGACAAGTTTGAGCTTCTTGTCCACCAGGGTTTGGACACATGTTTGGAGTCCGGTCAGCTCTCCTTTTTTACCCCACGACAGGCCCGTCTTTTTCTAGGAGGTGAGCCGCGTAGGGGGTCCGGATCGGAACTCGGGGGCTGCGACCCATTCAGGGTCACGCAGCTCGGTGATGTAGAACCACCCCGATTGCCACCCCTTTAGGGTCTCCACGAAGGAGCCCTCGAGCCATAGGACGTTGGGCATGTTGCCCACCATGGCGCCTCCGCACTCCGCCTGGTTGCCGCGCACCACCTTTGGCTTGACATCAAAAGTCTTGAGCCATAGGCCGAAATGGGGGCGGATGCAGAGGAAACCCTCGCACACGACGATAAACGCCGAGATGTTGAGGACAAAATTTGGGGACCGATCATGGAAATCCAGGCCGTAGTAGAACATGAGCCCTCGGACGAATGGGTGGAGAGGGAAGCCCAGTCCGCGGAGGAAATGGGGGAGGAACACCACCCTCTCATGGGGCCTTGGGGTGGGGATGAGCTGCCCCTCTTCGGGAAGCCAGTGCGCGATGTCGTTAGACAAGTATCCGGCTTTCCTTAGTTTTTTGATGTGTCCCTCCGTGACGGAGGAGACCATCCACTTGCCTCCCGTTCCGGACATGGCTGGAGAAGGTTGAGGTGGGGTGTGCGGACTTGGGCGCTGGATCTCGAGTGCGCGGAAATGGATAGGCAAAGGAGGAAGAAGGCATAGGTGAAAAAGGTGGATCCTTATCCCCTTATATGGGCGGACGCAACTACGCGTCCCCACCAGCCTGGTAAAACTCGCTTATCTCCCAAGCGCTATAATCAATGGCGCGGTTGGGTTACCCACGCCCGTATTAATGAGAATCCCGAAACAAGGGTACACGATCTCTGCTTTGACAAGACGTGCCAAGGAAACCGCCTCGCGAGACACACTGAGGTGCAGCAGTGAAAACGATTCGAATAAAGGCTTGGCCATGGTTGATGACACGCTATGGAATACGTCAGCAGATGAGATTTGTGTAAATATTATTATTCTCTCTACGGTGGTACGTGGAACTTATTTTGTAGAGCCGGACACTATCCATGTGTTCAAAATCTTCTATGAAGTACTCGGAGGAGGAACCCGCCTTGCAATGCCGAAGACAATATGCGTGCCAGACTCGTCCTCATTGAAGCCTGGTTCAGGGGCTACTGAGGGAGTCCTGGATTAGGGGGTGTTCGGATAGCCGGACTATGACCTCTGGCCGGACTCCTGGACTATGAAGATACAAGATTGAAGACTTCGTCCCGTGTCCGGATAGGACTTTCCTTGGCGTGGAAGGCAAGCTTGGCAATATGGATATGTAGATCTCCTTCCGTTGTAACCGACTCTGTGTAACCCTAGTCCTCTCCGGTGTCTATATAAACTGGAGGGTTTTAGTCCGTAGGACGAAGAACAATCATACCATAGGCTAGCTTCTAGGGTTTAGCCTCCTTGATCTCGTGGTAGATCTACTCTTGTACTACCCATATCATCAATATTAATCAAGCAGGAGTAGGGTTTTACCTCCATCGAGAGGGCCCGAACCTGGGTAAAAACATCGTGTCCCTTGTCTCCTGTTACCATCCGCCTAGACGCACAGTTTGGGACCCCCTACCCGAGATCCGCCGGTTTTGACACCGACAATCGTCTTCTGTGAGGCTTTTCTCCGCATCCCGCCTCACTTCGGCCTGTGGCTGAAGACCTTCAATGTGAGACCGAAAGTTGTGCACGGCCAGCAAGCAGAATGCGGAGGCGCTATGGTGGGCAAGATGCCCAACGTCACCTGGCCCGAAGGTTCATTTGCGGAGACGGTGAAGAGGTGGCAATTGGGGTGGTTCTACATCACCGAGCCGCGCGATGCTAACTGGTTGGCGGCCCCCGAATTCTGATCTGGAATCCCGATGCAGTTCACCTCCTGGCAAGAGAGGGGCTTAACCTGGGGTCCCTCAGACGAGCTGACTGGGCTCCAGACGTGCATCCAGAACATGATAGAAAGGAAAATCAAGCTCGTCAATGTGGTCGAGGTCATGCTTGTTCATCGGGTCCTTTCGTGCCAACGCCGATCTTGTAATTTGTGGGAGTTCGAGTCGGCCAAGCACCAGACGCTACTGGGGCTCGGCACGACGCATGAAGAAATTTGGAAGGTGCTCTTCAAGGCTGGTGAGACGCCACCGCATACGACCGAAGACCGTGGGCTTAGTTTAAAGCGCCATCCCAACCCGGTCAGTTCCTTTAATGTTTTCAAGGAGCATCCCCTACTAGCATATTTTGAGAGGAAATTTAAGCTTCCTCCCCCTATTTTGGGGCCTGGATTAAGTTGGCCGAGGAGATCAGCTGTCCGGCTCCGCTGCCCGAGGACCAAGAATTTCCATTATTGGAGAAGATGTTGTTCCCTGCACCCTATGGGTGCTGGAGAAGACAGCTAAAAAGGCGGCCCAAGGGGCCAAGAAGGGCCTTTGCCGGAGAAGCACTCCGAACGAGACGTCCGAAAGCGAGACTTCCTCTTCGTCCACCGATGACAGCGATGAAGAGGAAGAAGAGAGACTCCCCACCTGAAGCGGGGAGGAAGAAGAGAGCGGCCCCCACAAGCCCGGAGGCGGAAGCGCCTAAAAGTGTTAAAGGATCCCTCGCAGATAACTCTGCGTGGGACGTCGACAGCAGTACGGAATGACCTTGCTGGACCAAGCCTCAGGCTGCTTCATAAGTACCAGAATTCGCAAAAGTCTGGCCTTCCTAGTTTGTAATATTGACATATCGTAAACTTTTGTCATTGCAGTCCGGCGCGCGGTGACTCCCCGCGATCCTCGACAGAGGATTTGCTGGACACAGAGGAGATGGCTAGCATATCTCCGCCACCTGTTCATTCCATCTCACTCAGGGGTGATGACGAGGTGGTGTCCAAAAAGGCCTTCCCAGGCGAGGGAAAGGTTCCGGAGATCATCGGGGTGACGCCACAGTATAACTCCTCGGATGTCCGACACATGGGGGGAAAATCCCCCATGGAGACTGGTGACGGGGTCTGAGTTCCCTTCGGACCTCAGCCGGATACCACTCCGGAAATCTATACGGCTCCGGGGTCCAGCGAACGGCATTTTGCCCAAGGAGGGAGCGTGCCTGTCCCACCGGTGACCTCTGTCCAACCAGAGGCACCGGATAATCTGCTGGAGGCGCTGCGAGGCGCCTCTATCGTGGATGAACATCGTGTACTTATGGACACGATAATAGAGAAGGTTCAGTTCGCTAAAAGCGGATTGACCGAAGCCTGCACTAGCCTTCTAATAGGCTTTGAGGTAAGTAATGTGATTATAGGAAAAATATCACAGTATAGACAGTAGCCCCTGATACTCTGTTTGGTGTTTGTGAAGAAAAGCCTAACAAAGGATAAAAAAATTGCAGGAGTCTAACTTGAGTTGTCTATGTGAATAAGCAGGTATCACTGCAGGCTGCCACTGCTCATGCTGCGGAGGTCTCCGGACTGAAGCAGAAATTGGAGCGGGCCGAGGAGGAGCTCGGCCGCATGAAGAAGCAGTTGGAGGATAGCCAAGGTATGTAGTAACCCGTGGGTACATTTTGAAAAAATGAATAGTCCGACCGGACTGAAAGTGTCATAAACTTTATTAGGGTCCACAACCGAGGTGGCAACCCTTAAGAAGGCGCTAGCCGAGGCCAAGGACAAAGCGGCCAAGGAATGCGCTTTGCGCGAGAAGTACGAGGCCCAGGTTGGCGAGGCGCAGCAACAGCTCCAGGGCGTGATAGAGAAATTTGAGTCCTTGGAGCGTGATTTTAAGGCGCAGGAGTCCGAATTGGCGAAGGCTCGCCAGAGCGCGCAGGATGCACGAGCCGAAGCCCAAAGCGCTCTCCAGGAGACTCAAGTGGCCCAGAAAATTGCGGCGGGTGAGTCTTTCACCATGCCGAGCAAGCATGTAGAGAAAACGTCCCTTGTACTTGTCCTGAATTTTGTTTTTCCAGGGGCATTTTCAGGTCTGCCGCTCAGTGTGTCGGACGCGGCCGAGCATTATAGAGCCAAAGAAGGGATGTCTACGGAGAAGTTGTTCTGGTCCCAATATCTGGGATCCGAACATCCGGTTCCCTTTAGAGACCAGCTGAAGCAGTTGGTCGAGCTGCACAGGTTGGCAGAGCTGGCCATGAAGGACCTGATAGTCCGACTGTGGCCTGCCGATCCTACACCTGGCAGCTATTTCGGACTTGTGCAGCGGCTTGTGAGTGCATGTCCGTGGCTCGAAGCCGTGAAGCGGTCGGTCTGCATTGAAGGTGCGCGTATGGCTTTTGCCCGCGTCAAGACGCATTGGGTGAAGCTGGATGCCAAGAAGGTAATGACCGAAGGACCGCCGGAGGGCAAGGAGCATCGTCGACCCGAGCACTATTTTGATGGCGTCCTGGAGGGGTCCCGCCTTGCGGCGGAGCAATGTTCGAAGGATATTATATTCCCATAAGAACATGTGTATTATCTTGCCCTGTAATATGGAACAAAGATGTTATGTTGTATAATGTTTATGATTTTAAATTTTACCTCCTGTGCAGCCGTTTATTGATCTGGGGGATGACCAGTCATCGGCTTCTACCCCCATGTAGATAGTACGGGGGTGTTCGGGATAAATCTAAACACTCTTTACTCCACATTCTGGTCCTTAAAGGAGGTGTTTAGCGCAGGGAACAAGGCAATCAGACTATGCGGCCTTTACCGCCCCCACTTAGCCATAGGAGTTTGACAATTAATAAAGCTGGCGAAGCCCCTGGTGTTCGGAAGGCCGAATTAGGGGCGCTATACACGCCAAATTGGAAGAACCGATTCTTCGCAAGAAGCGGAAAAAATCTCCAACGATTTGGAACCTCACGAACATCTGACCGGCTCTCGCCGCATCATGATAGTCAGTTTTCGGCTTTCTCTATTGAGGTGCTCATCCAGAAGAACCGGGACACAATCGCAGTAGTTCTCCCTTTACTACCCTAGCTGATATAGCGGAATGTAAGGTAGTAAGCACAGGAGCCGGGCAACCCAACTATTGACCAAAGACATGATTTGGAGGCGATGCATATAATGCTATAAGTTTGGGTGCCGAACTATACTGAAAAAGTGTTCGGACTTTTATTGCCATGATGCGGGGTATAATGAAGCCCCTGGCATACTAGTGCGCACCATGATGTACGCGTGCGATGAGTAATAGATACCGAGGTGAGGAAACGGAAAAGATTAAGTAATGAGCTGACGCCACCATTTATTCACCATTGTGATGTAGTCAGTACGTCGAGGCGTACTTTGTACTAGTAATGCGATAAGCAAGTAAGGCTATTTAACATGCCGTAACCAAGGGCGAGCTGCATGCGGGTATGTAAAACAAGTATACTGATCATTTATTAGAGACCACCTGGGGGTTCCCTTGTACGCCATAACTCATTGCCTCCTTGGTGTGTTCTGCGAACGTGTCGTCTGTATAGACCTTGAAAAAGAAAAGAAAAACCTGTAAAAAGAAAAAGCAGGAGCGTGCGAATCCCAGGGTATATGAAGCCGTACTGTGGATCGCGAGCGAGTTGTGTCTCCGTCGGTACCCATGGGGTTTCGAGTGCGTAGTTTTAAATGCGCGTGCTACTAACACCATTGCCTCGTCAGGGCTAGGATGGGGGCCAAATTGCTAGTTTGGCTTGTGACGAGTAGAGTTGTCCTGCTGCAATGTAGTCTGGACCCTCTTAATGATGTCCAGGGACTCGGCAGCCGGATTATAGTGCTGCTTGAGAAGGCCACTCTGTACTTCTGCTGCTAGGGCGGCGGTGTGCTCCTTTGTACGGAGGGAGCGTTCCGTATTTCCGTTTACCGTAATGATGCCACGTGGACCGGACATCTTGAGTTTGAGATAAGCATAGTGCGGCACTGCGTTGAATCTAGCGAATGCGGTTCATCCGAGCAGTGCGTGATAGCCACTGCAAAACGGGACAATATCGAAGATTAGTTCTTCGCTTCAAAAGTTATCCGGGGAACCAAACACTACCTCCAGTGTTATTGAGCCCATACAACGGGCCTCTACGCCTGGTATGGTTCCTTTAAAGGTAGTCTTCGTGAGCCTGACTCGTGAGGGGTTAATGCTCATTTTACGTACTGTATCTTGATAGAGCAGGTTGAGGCTTCTACCACCGTCCATTAGGACTCGAGTCAGGTAAAATCCATCGATGATTGGGTCGAGGATCAGTGCGGCTGAACAGCCATGCCGGATGCTAGTCGGATGGTCTCGGCGGTCGAAGGTGATCGGGAATGATGACCACGGATTAAACTTCGGGGCGACGGGCTCTACTGCGTAGACGTCCCTAAGTGCGCGTTTGCGCTCCTTTTTGGGGATATGTGTAGCGTATATCATGTTCACCGTTTTGACTTCAGGGGGGAATATCTTTTGCCCCCTGGTGTTCGGCTGCCGGGGCTCTTCGTCATCGTCCTCGCTCTGTGATTCCCCTTCTTTGTTTCTGCTATTTACCTTGCTGGCTTGTTTAAATACTCGGCAATCTCTGTTAGTATGGTTGGCCGGTTTGTCTGGGGTGCGATGTATTTGGCAAGGACGATCGAGTATGCGGTCCAAGCTAGATGGTTTTCCACTGCTCCTTTTATAGGGCTTCTTTCGTTGGCCGGACTTGGAAGCACTGAATCCGACATGAATTGTTGTGTCATCGGTGTTATCGCCATTGCTTCGGCGTTTGTTTCTGTTGCGCCGTAACTCGTCAGCGCTGTTTTTTACCTCTGAGGGGCTTGTTTTGTTGGCCGTGTTTGTACTGCGAGCCAGCCAACTGTCCTCTCCCACACAAAAGCGGGTCATGAGTGCCGTGAGGGCTGCCATGGACTTTGGCTTTTCTTGGCTGAGGTGGCGTGCTATCCATTCGTCAAGGATGTTGTGTTTGAAGGCTGCTAAGGCCTCGACGTCCGGACAGTCAACGATCTAGTTCTTTTTGGTTAGGAACCTAGTCCAGAATTTTCTGGCTGATTCTCCAGGTTGTTGAACTATGTGGCTTAAGTCATCGGCGTCTGGTGGCCGGACATAATTCCTTGGAAGTTTTCTAGGAAAGCTTCTTCCAAGTCCTCCCAGCTGCCGATGGAATTTTCAGGCAGGCTGTTAAGCCAGTGCCGAGCTAGCCCTTTGAGCTTGAGTGGGAGGTATTTAATGGCATGGAGATCATCTCCTCGAGCCATGTGGATGTGGAGGATAAAATCCTCGATCCACACTGCGGGATCGGTTGTGCCGTCGTATGATTCGATATGGATGGGCTTGAATCCCTCGGGGAACTCATGATCCAGTACCTCGTCTGTGAAGCAGAGAGGGTGTGCGGCACCTCTGTACCGTGCCGTGTCGCGGCGTAGCTCTGATGGAGTCCGTCTGCGGCATTCGGACCGGGCGTGGTTAGGTTTGTCACGTCTGAATAGGTAGCCGTCTTCATGCCTCGAGGCACGTTCTTGCGATCCGCAGATCGATCTTGTGTGTCCTGCTCTACTGTCCAGGGTCTGCCGGAGGTCATACGTGTGACCCCGAATTCTTCCGTCTTTATTTTTGCGGGGCTGTTGGGCAGGCTGTTGTTCGACCTGAGTTGCCGCTTTATCCCGACCGCGTGGTGGCGGGTCGGCCGCCCTATCTCGACCACGTGGTGGTCGTTTCGCATTACGGGAGGGAGATGTGTGCTCTGGTGCCTCCTCATCGAATTGAGGTAGCAGTCTGCGTTTTGGGTAGCTCTTGGTTGGGTGCTTGAGACTGTATTCTTCCGCTGTCAGGACGTCAGTCCATCTGTCAACGAGCAGATCTTGTTCAGCTTGAAGCTATTGCTTCTTCTTTTTTAGGCTCCTTGCAGTGGCTATGAGTTGGAGCTTAAAGCGCTCCTACTCTAGAGGGTCCTCAGGCACGATGAAATCTTCGTTGCCGAGGCTTATCTCCTCTTCGGAGAGTGGACGGTAACTATCGTCCCCCGAGTCATCTTCTATGGCCTGCTCATCAGGGTTGTCTTGCCTGTCGTCATGTACCTCCTGTTCGGATGCAGCTCCGACAGGGTCTTCATTGTTTTTGGTGTAGCCCGGAGTGCTATTTTCTCCGGTACTAGTATTGCTACCCTTTGAGAGGCGAGGCTTAGAACCGTGTTTGGGGCGCCGGCGCTTGTACTGCGTCTCAGATGTTTTATTTTTATCTGGCACTTCTTTGTCGTCGCCAGATCCCTTGGGTGTATCAACCATGTATACGTCATACGAAGAGGTGGCCGTCCAACGTCCAGTGAATGGTGGGTCTTGGCCTTGCTCATTGTCGACATCGTCATCCATACCGGTCATGTCTTTGGAGCCATAGTTAAGCACGTCGGTTAAGTCGTCGAGGGTGGCTATGAAGTGGGTGGCGGCTGGGAAGCAAAATTCCTCGTTGTCCGCCTCTAGCTCGAACCGAACATAGTTCGGCTATGAGTCTTCCTCCAAGGATAAGTTCTTCAAAGAATTTAGTATGTCACCCAAAGGCGAATGCTGGAAGACGTCCGCGGTGCTAAATTCAAAAATCGACAACCGATCCAGCTCGGTGTCCGCAGGTGTATCTAGTCCGGAACATGCAGCCAGAAACGAGTCCGGGGTTCCGTTGACGCAAGCATTGCAAGATGTCGAGTCCGTGTGCGGCTCCAACACCGCGGACTTTGTGGCCTCGGAAGGCACGATTTGCTTTGGTACTGAGGTCGTTGCAGCAACATGATCCATCTCCTGGGTGTGCTCTGATGACAGATTTAGGTCATGTTCATTGAAGAAAGGGGGAGCGGTCGCCACGGTATCAAATCCCTCGAAGATCAAGTCTCCACGGATATCCGCGACATAGTTTAAGCTTTTGAACCTGACGTGGTGGCCAGTGGCGTAACTATCGATCTGCTCCAGATGGCCAAGCGAGTTGGCCCGCAGTGCGAAGCCGCCGAATACAAAGATCTGTCCGGGGGGAAGATTTATCCCTGGACCACGTCATTATTGATGTTTGAAGGGGCCATCAAACCTTTCGTCGACAGCACAGTGGAACTCTCAATGAAAGCACCAATGTCGGTGTCAAAACCGGCGGATCTCGGGTAGGGGGTCCCGAAATGTGCGTCTAGGATCGATGGTAACAGGAGATGGGGGACACAATGTTTACCCAGGTTCGGGACCTCTCTATGGAGGTAATACCCTAGTTCCTTCTTGATTGATCTTGATGAATATGAGTGTTACAAGAGTTGATCTACCACGAGATCGTAATGGCTTAACCCTAGAAGTCTAGCCTATGAGTATATGGTAATGAATCTGTCCCATCTGGACTATGCTCTCTGGTTTATATAGACTCCGGAGAGATCTAGGGTTACATGGAGTTGGTTACATAAGAGGGAATCTTCATAGTTGGTCGACAAGCTTGTCTTCCAAGCAAAGTAGAGTCCAATCCGGACACGGGTATAGTCTTCGGCCTTCACGCCTTCACAGCCCATTAGTCCAGCCCAGTAGATAACAGGCCGGACGCCCGAGGACTCCTTAGTCCAGGACTCCCTCAGCGCCCCCTTCCCAAGTCCAATTCGGCCTCCTCCCTTGTGGGGAGCGCACCAGCCCCTTGTGGGCTGGTTAGCCTCCCTCCTATGGCCCATAAGGCCCATATCTTTCCGCGAGGGGTTCCAGTAACCCCTCCGATACTCCGGTATGTACCCGATACACTCTGGAACCCTTCCGGTGTCCGAATACTACCTTCCAGTATATCAATATTTACCTCTCGGCCATTTCAAGACTCCTCGTCATGTCCATGATCTCATCCGGGACTCCGAACAAACTTCGGTCATCAAATCACATAACTCATAATACAAATCGTCATCGAACGTTAAGCGTGCGGACCCTACGGGTTCGAGTACTATATAGACATGACCGACACACATCTCCGGACAATAACCAATAGCGGAACCTGGATGCTCATATTGGCTCCTACATATCCTACGAAGATCTTTATCGGTCAAACCGCATAACAACATACGGTGTTCCCTTTGTCACCGGTATGTTACTTGCCCGAGATTGGATCGTCGGTATCATCATACCTAGTTCAATCTCGTTACCGACAAGTCTCTTTACTCATTCCGTAATGCATCATCCTGTGACTAACTCATTAGTCACATTGCTTGCAAGGCTTATAGTGATGTGCATTACCGAGAGGGCCCAGAGATACCTCTCCGATACACGGAGTGACAAATCCTAATCTCGATCTATGCCAACCCAACAAACACCTTCAAAGACATCTATTGAGCATCTTTATAATTAACCAGTTACGTTGTGACGTTCGATAGCACACAAGGTGTTCCCCCGGTATTCGAGAGTTGCATAATCTCATAGTCAGAGGAACATGTATAAGTCATGATGAAAGCAATGTCAATAAAACTAAACGATCATTATGCTAAGCTAACGGATGGGTCTTTTCCATCACATAATTCTCTAATGATGTGATCCCATTCATCAAATGACTGCACATGTCTATGGTCAGGAAACATAACCATCTTTATTTAACGAGCTATTCTAGTAGAGGCATACTAGGGACACTCTGCTTGTCTATGTATTCACACACGTAGCAAGTTTCCGGTTAATACATTTCTAGCATGAATAATAAACATTTATCATGATATAAGGAAATATAAATAACAACTTTATTATTGCCTCTAGGGCATATTTCCTTGAGGCGGCCGAGGAGAGGAAGGTGGCATTGGAGGAGAAGAAATTGGCCATGGTGGAGCAATCTAGATTGATGGAGCGGGAGAAGTACTTGTTCTTCATGGACACATGCACCCTCAATGAGAAGCAAAAGGAGTACGACAATCTTGCCCGTGAAGAAGTCTTGGTCCAAAAAAGAGCCATGGCCATGGGAGGCATGGGAGGAATGGGAGCTACTATGGAAGGCATGGGTTGCATGGGTGGCATGGGAGGCACGGGTGGCTTTAGAGCTACCATTGTCGGATTACGGGTTCTGGCAAAACCCTTGAGGTTCAAACTCTGGGGTGTGCACGAAGATCTCTCTCCCCCTAGCTCATGCTCTCACCACAATCTTAAAGCCTAGCTCGCCGAACCCAAGGAACAAGGGACACAA
This sequence comes from Aegilops umbellulata, assembly GCA_032464435.1. Classification (NCBI taxonomy): domain Eukaryota; kingdom Viridiplantae; phylum Streptophyta; class Magnoliopsida; order Poales; family Poaceae; genus Aegilops; species Aegilops umbellulata. The sequence goes on along the minus strand of CP136058.1, from coordinate 146,968,399 downwards.
GAGTTTATACTGGTTCGGGCCACCGATGTGGGTGTAATACCTTACTCTAGTGTGGTGTGGTGGATTGCCTTGTAGGCTAGGATGAAAAAGTACAAGGGAAGAACTACCTCCTGAGGAGAGGTGTTCTTGAGCTTGGTGAGCGTGTGCGTGTGTGGATGGAATGGATCTGATCCAAGATGAGTTACCTTCTACGGTGGTGGCTAGTCCTATTTATAGAGGCCCGGGTCCTTTTCCCAAATATTAGGCGGGAAGGGATCCCACAATAGCCAATTTAAAGGGGGACAACTAGTACAAGCTATCCCGACAAAAGGTGGTCTTCGCCTGCCAAACGCTCTGGCGGTGACGCCGTCATGGGCTCCGTGATGACCTCCATCCTGCCGTCCTGCTGGTCTTGGTCTCGTTGCATCGATATGGAAACCTTTGCCTGATGCCTCAGGACTCCTCGCATGCGCCTGCTCCTTTAGCACCAAAGAGGAAACTAGTACTCTGTGCCCGCCGACGCCCGCCTGGCCTGGGTCGTCATGGTTCACGTCACGTGGACCTCATGAGGTGCCCCTCGCCTTGATGTCTCTGCTCCTCGCGAGCCAACCTAGTGAGGCTGCCCCTGAGGAGGTCTTCTATCGCCCGCCTCACGAGGCTTGGCCCCTCGCGAGGGTCTTGAGTGTTAGCTGGTGAAGATGGGCCGTACCAGGCCATTAGTGGAGCCACGCCGTGGACCGCAGGCAGGCAAGTCTGGGGACCCCCGTTCCCAGAATGCCGACAGTAGCCCCCGAGCCCAAGGCGCGCTCGGATCTGGCTTCGAGGTGAAGCCAAGGGGAAAGTGCGGAGTGCCGCGGGCCCCAACCGCTTGCGGCCTTGATTGACGCATGGCGACTGACGGGACATGGGCATCTCCGCTTCCCCACGTTGCCTCGGCAACTGCCCGACTTGATGAGTCCCTGGTGCATGCAGAAAAGCCATCATTACCTGCGATCGTGGGGGTCGTCGGTTGGCCTCCTCCTGCTATAAGGAGGGGCGGAGCCCCCGTCGCCCATCTCTTCCTCCATTCCGCTTGCTTCCCCTTCCTTGCTTCACTGCTAGCAGCGGCACCCATGGCGCCAACGAAGAGTTTCTTGGCCGTGGAGAAGGGGAAGGCTCGCCAAGAGGGGCCCGGCTCTCCTCCGCCCAAGAGGGGGCGCGATCGCCCTTGTAAGTACACCGCGACCCCTGTTGTGGTTCCTCGTGGGCGAGGACAAGTCTCTTCAGGGTTCGGTGCCGCTCCGCGCGTCCGAGGCGACGTTTCTCCTCCTGGTGGAAGCTGCTTGGGGCGTGGTGGTCCCGTCGACGAGGGGAGGCGCGCCGTGGTCGCTAGGCCTCCCCGGCCATGCTTCCACTCAGCGGAGGTGCTGCCGGAGTTCATTGTGTGGTTGGAGAACCCGACCGGCACTTGGCCCCAGCTTTCGCGCTCCTTTGCCGGAGAGCTGGCGACTTCGGGTCCCGGCGGCCTCTGGCTACAGGCAGACAGCTGCTGCAGCAAGGCCTCGTGGGTCGCGGTGGAGATCTCCTTCGCGGGCAACATAGCCCTGGCCCACAGCTGGCAGACATTTGCCCCCCCGCGCGGCCTGGGCAGGCGGTGCACCCTCCACTTCAAGTACGACGGTGCCGCGACCCTCTTCGTGAGGGTGTTAGGGGAAGATGGTCGCCGCGCTGGGTGCTGCCCTGAAGACAGTGACGGTGACGAAGTGCTTGGCCTTGGCGATGGCAGCGACAAGGATGAGGGCGAGCTCACCCTCGATGATGGCCGTGACTCGTCCAGCACCGGCGGCTCCTCCTCCGACGAAAGCTCCAGCAGTGGTGGCTACGACCAACCGTCCCGTCGCTGCGCTTGCTTCGAGGACGATGGCGGGTCGTCCGTCGTCGCGCCCCAATGAAGCGCGAGGAGGGCTCTGGCTGAGTTTGGGGGTGCGCTGGGAGCTGATTCTCGTGAGTGACCGCGGGTGTAGGGGACGCTTTTGCCCGTTTCCCCTTGTTTTCTTACTCCTGCATCACAAGAAACAAGTATGGGGCCCTGCGGGGGCGTATGATGAACTGTAACGCTTCTCCTACCTTTTGCTATGTTTATCACTTCTGAGTTGTGTGTGGCATCCGTGCTTTACGTAGGCATGTAAAGATAACTTATCTCGATGTGTCTGAAGTAGTTTCCACCTCGCGAGGCGCGCATCTCCCAGCACTTGATGAGACCTCCCTGCTGCGGACTTGGGGGAGGGGCGTCAAGATACTGCAAAAATTCGTTAAGAAGCCCTTATTCTTCCTTGCTCGGGACCCCAGGCGTGGCCGGTCATGGCCCGGTGCACCACATCACGGTACCCGTGGGGCACGGACTTAAAAAGGGGTGTGCGCCAGTTGCGAGCTCGAACGATGGTGCCTCATGAAGACCAGGGTAAGTGCTTACGCGCACACCTGTCCAGCCCCCTCGCGAGGCGTGCGAGGGAGAGTGTCGGTCAAAACAAAGAACCAGGGAGGAAACAGAGAGAAAAGGGAATCGAACCTAGCCAATGAGAAACACCACAATTCAAATTTCCATTAAAGAGGGGCAATCCAACTACGGAAAGCAAATGAACAGCCATGTCCGGCACCTACTCTAGTCTTCTCACCAGCGGAGCTAAGTGCTGGCACTAGGACATGGGAGGGAGCCCCCGAGGCCTGAGGGCGGCACTCCGGAGACTCCGGGGCATGTACAGCCCCACTCATTATTACGTGAGAGTGTCACGGGCAGAGACCTTCACAGGCACTGGGCCTTGCTTCATGGGTAGAACTTCCGGAGGTGCTGAATGTTCCAGGCGTTTTGGATGGGGATCCCGTCCTGCGTCTCCAGGCGCACGACGCTAGGCCTGGAGACATGGGAAATCCTAAACGGGCCCTCCAACATGGGTGAGAGATTATGCAACCCTTCCCTGGAGAGCACCCACCTTTGGACGAGATCGCCCACCTCAAGCGTCCTGGAGCGGACGCTGCGGCAGTGATACCGTCGCAGCGCCTGCTGGTACCTTGCCACCCGGAGCGACGCTTGGCGGAAGCGCTCCTCCCCCAGCACGAGGTCCATCCCCCGCCAGTGCCAGTTGCTGTTTTTTGCATGTTTTTACATCGCAGGAAATCAATACCAAACGGAGTCCAAACGCAACAAAACTTTTGTGGATTTTTTTGGACCATAAGACATCCAGTGGGCCGAAGAAGCACCTGGGGGTGCTCTGAGGGGAGCACAGCCCACCAGGGCAAGGCTGGAGGCCCAGGCGCGCCCTGATGGGTAGTGCCCACCTCGGTTGCCTCTGGAACCACCTCTTTACTCTATAAATACCCTAATATTTATGATACCCTATGGGAGCCGATGAAAATCAATTCCAACCGCCGTAAGTTCCAGAACCACCAGATCCAATCTAGACACCATCACGGAGGGGTTTGTCAAGTCCATTGGTGCCTCTTCGATGATGCGTGAGTAGTTCTTGTAGACCTGCGGGTCTGTAGTTAGTAGCTAGATGTCTTCCTCTCGCTCTTTTGATTGTCAATACAATGGTCTCTTGGAGATCCATATGATGTAACTCTTTTTGTGGTGTGTTTGTTGGGATCCGATGAACTTTGAGTTTATGATCAAATCTATATTTTTATCCATGAAAGTTATTTGAGTCTTCTTTGATCTTTTATATGCATGATTGCTTATAGCCTTGTATTTCTTCTCCAATATTTGGGTTTTGTTTGGCCAACTTGATCAATTTATCTTGCAATGGAAAGAGGTGCTTTGTGATGGGTTCGACCTCACGGTGCTTGATCCCAGTGACAGAAGGGGAACTGACACGTATGTATTGTTGCTATTAAGGATAACAAGATGGGGTCTATTTCTACATAAATAGATCTTGTCTACATCATGTCATCGTTCTTATAGCATTACTCTGTTTCTCCGTGAACTTAATACACTAGATGCATGCTGGATAGCGGTCGATGTGTGGAGTAATAGTAGTAGATGAAGGCAGGAGTCGGTCTACTAATCTTGGACATGATGCCTATATAATGATCATTGCCTGGATATCGTCATGATTATTTGAAGTTTTATCAATTGCCCAACAGTAATTCGTTTACCCACCGTTTGCTATTTTTCTCGAGAGAAGCCACTAGTGAAATCTACAGCCCCGGGGTCTCTTCCTTATTATATTTGCCTTTGTGATCTGTTTTATTTGCTTTTATTTTCAGATCTATTAAATCAAAATTACAAAAAATACCTTGCTGCAATTTATTTTATCTCGCATTCCTACGAGATCCATCTATCAAATTATTACAACTTTCTCACGTCTGTTTACCAATTTCTGGTGCCGTTGCCCGAAAGGGATTGACAACCCCTTTAACACGTCGGGTTGCGAGTATTTCTTATTTGTGTGCAGGTGTCGTTCATGTAGTGTTGCGTGATACTGGTTCGATAACCTTGAACTCATCACTGAGCGAAATAGCTACCGTTGATGTGCTGCATCATCCCTTCCTCTTTGGGGAAATACCGACATAGTTCTAGCAGACATCATGCACCGCTAGGGGACAAACCTATTGCAGGAGCAAATGTACACATTATAAACATTTGGCAAGCTTGATAGGATGACTACTTGATAGTTTAGTGCGCCATGCTTTACGGCTTAGAACCGGGACTTCAAAAATGTTTTGAACGCCACGGAACATATGAGATGATCCAAGAGATGAACTTGGTATTTCAGACTCATGCTCATGTCGGGAGCTATGAGACCTCTGACAAGTACTTTGCCTACAAGATGGAGGAGAATAGCTTAGCCAGTAAGCATGTGCTCAGAATGTCTGGGTACTAAAATCGCTTGAATCAAGTGGGAGTTAATCTTCTAGATAGGATAGTGATTGAAAAAATTCTCTAGTCACTATCACCAAGATACTAGAACTTCATGATGAACTATCATATGCAAGGGATGACGAAAACGATTCCCGAGATCTTCATGATGCTGAAATCAGCGAAGGTAGAAATCAAGAAAGAGCATCAAGTGTTGATGGTTAACAAGACCACTAGTTTCAAGAAAAAGGGAAAACGGAAAGAAAGGGAACTTCAAGAAGAATGGCAAGCAAAGTTTCCACTCCCATGAAGAAGCCAAAGCTGGACCCTAGCCTAAAACTGAGTGCTTCTACTGTAGAGGAAATGGTCATTGGAAGTGGAACTGCCCCAAACATTTGGCGGATAAGAAGGATGGCAAACTGAACAGAGGTATATTTGATATATATACAGATTATTGATGTGTACCTTACTAGTGTTCGTAGTAACCCCTGGGTATTTGATACTAGTTAAGTAACTAAGATTAGTAACTCGAAACAGGAGTTGCAGAATGAAGAGAGACTAGTTAAGGGCGTGGCGACAATGTGTGTTAGAAGTGATTCCAAGGTTGATAAGATCACCATCGCACACTCCCTCTACTGTCGGGATTAGTGTTGAACCTAAATAAATGTTATTTGGTGTTTGCGTTGAGCATGAATATGTTTGGATCATGTTTATTACAATATGGTTATTCATTTAAGTCAGAGAATAATTTTTGTTCTGTTTACATGAATAAAACCTTCTATGGTCATACACCCAATCTAAATGGTTTATTGAATCTCGATCGTAGTGATACACATATTCATAATATTGATGCCAAAAGATGCAAAGTTGATAATGATAGTGCAACATACTTGTGGCACTACCGTTTAGGTCATATTGGTGTAAAGCGCATGAAGAAACTCCATACAGATGGACTTTTGGAATCACTTGATTATGAATCATTTGATACTTGCGAACCATGCCTCATGTGTAAGATGACTAAAACTTCGTTCTCCAGAACAATGGAGCGAGCTAATGACTTATTGGAAATAATACATACCGATGTATGCGGTCCGATGAATGTTGAAGCTCGTGGCAGGTATCGTTATTTTCTGACCTTCACAGATGATTTGAGCAGATATGGGTATATCAACTTGATAAAACACAAGTCTGAAACATTTTAAAAGTTCAAAGAATTTTAGATTGAAGAGGAGAATCATCGTAACAACAAAATAAAGTTTCTACGATCTGATCGCGGAGGCAAATATTTGAGTTATGAGTTTGGCCTTCATTTAAAATAATGTGGAATAGTTTCACAACTCATGCCACCTGGAACACCACAGCGTAATGGTGTGTCCGAACGTCGTAACCATACTTTATTAGATATGGTGCGATCTATGATGTCTCTTACCGATTTACCACTATCATTTTGCGGTTATGCATTAGAGACAACTCCATTCATGTTAAATAGGGCACCGTCTAAATCCGTGGAGACGGCACCGTATGAACTATGGTTTGGCAAGAAACCTAAGATGTCGTTTCTTAAAGTTTGGGGTTGCGACACTTATGTCGAAAGGCTTCGGCCTGATAAGCTCGAACCCAAATCGGATAAGTGCATCTGATGAGGACATGACCACCTTGGATAAGACCAAAAATATTGCATACATGCATATTTTTCAGGTGATTTCTAGTGCAAACTATTCAATAATCTATTTATATTATCCAGAACAAAAATACTTGACACACTTTTGTGTTTTGTCTAATTGCAGGTGTATGGGACATTTGTACAATCCACATATGAATATAAGGGAAAATAATAATTTTAGGTTCTGTTTAAAAAGTCCTCTCACGTCACTTTTAGGCCAACAAAAGATAGAGTCCAAGTCTCTCACGTTCTGGATTCAGATTCGGTCCGCACAGACATACCTGACTCAAAACACCAACAACATTTTCATACGGACTCTGAATTGGGTGATTCTTTTTTTGTTGGAAAGTAGATTTCGTGCTCTTTCTAACCCAATTGGATTCACCTTCAAATTCATCCGGAGCATTGAGATATCGACGAAACAATCTGACGCTGCAGCAGAATCCGAGTCAAACAACAAGTCCAAAGGTGTTGCATCACCTCCACTTGGGCCCATGGGCCTTGTACGACCTAGGGTTAGTTTTAGGCTGCCTTGGGACATCCTTCCACCTCCTTGGCCGCCACCCCTTGCTCCTATATAAGTAGATCCATCTAGTAATTTTTTGCTTGGGATTTGTTTAGTTAAAAGTTAGCCAACGCAATTTCGTGTACTTCGTTTGTGTCCAACGACCAGACCAATACCGCTTTCGGATCCCCACCATTATCAATACTTCATCCATATTCGCAATATTCAGATTGCTTTATCATATTCTTGCATGTTCTTCGATTGCTTGTAGGAATAGACCTTCGTGGTCAGGCTGATCGTGCTTCCAGCATCATCAGTAACCTCGGGAGATTGGTTTAGCGATTGCTAAGGCACAACATCATGCACCTTTGTAGTCAGATCGTCAAAGTCGTCTCCACCGAATTGATAGTTATCGTCTCATCGAAAGATCGGGACCCTCGCCTCTATCAAGTGGTATCAGTTTTTAGGTTGCTCGGTGAGAATTATCAGTTTTTCCTATATTAGATTTTTTTCTTACCTATTGTCCAAGAAAAAGCCACAAAAAAGTTAAATCTATTCATCATTTGTCCAAGCCAGTCTGAGCCTTTGTAATTTTCTTTTCATTGCTTGCATAGTTGAATTATCGGTTGCATCGTTGTGTCGAGTTGCTGGTCTTAGTGTCTAGTTCGTTTAGAGTTTGGAGTTCTGTTCACATTAGTCACGCCGCAGCTGTATCATTACCCCTTCCGCTATCCACCACTTATCCATCAATTTCCACCACATGCTACCCACCGTTCATTGTCATAATCATAGTTGAGATCGTTCACATCTTCGCTTGATCCAATCTGCATCTTATGTAGTTTGTTTTGGAAAGAGGGAGAGAAAAAAATAGACAGAGAAGAAAAAGAGAAAAAAAAAGTAAAAAAAAGTCAGAGAAAAAAAGAAAAAGAAAAAGAAAAAAGTGTGAGGAAAAAAAGAGAGAAAAAAAACAAAATTCGGATCTATCTAGACTCAATTTCGTAGTTGAATTCGGATTGGAATCTATTTTGTGCACTGTTCAGTAAAACAGGCATAACTTCCTCACACGAAGTCCGTCTTGGATACGCGAGTACTCAAATGAAAGCTAGCGACAAGACGCATCTAAATAGTTGCTGAAACTTGTTCAATATTTGGCACCTCAAAATCGGCTTCTAAATAGGTATTTTTGCCCTCCGAAGTTCGCAAACATAGCTTATTCCAGTTTTCAGGCCAGTTTTAGAATCTTTTGACTCCTCATATCAACTCGGAATTGAGTGATTCTTTTGGCATTTGAAAGCTTGAGTCAGTGCCATTATTGAGAAAAATTATTAGAGAATTGGCTCAAACTTTTCAAGAGGAAAGTTGGAGAGAGAGTTGTTGTATATCCTGCTTGGTAGTTGTTTTTCATCATTATCTTTACTGCCGTTGTGATCTTCACTTATATCTTGCTGTCCAGAGCTACTTAGTATCCTTCATTGATGCTAGTTGTGCTACGCCGTGACCTCATTAGTGTTCTAGGCTCGCGTCTCTAGTCCGGTCTAGCCTAGGACCAGCACAGTACCGTAGTTGAGCGTTTATTCAACATTGCATCTCTGAATTGATTATTGCTAATATTTTGCTACCATATATCGCCAACCCAACTCCACATATTTCTACATCGCGTATACGTACGTTCCCCTGGCAATCGCTTTACACACTCTTCGGAGTTATTTGACACCGCTGGTTGCCTGTCACCACCTGCCGCATGGTAAGAACTTGTAAGATATTGATATTTGCTTTACTGTGAGCACTTTACAACCACATCCTAGTAGTTCATAGGAACATTATTCTCGAATTTTGTTTCTTGTTTCTACTAATCATTACAGGTTCCGGAGATAGAAGTTCTTGGATGACGGAAACATCTTCACCATCACGAGAGTTGGGACAACACACACAAGCACATGGTCAGGTTATCTCTTTACCGTCATTTGAGGATATATTTAATCCTGCTATTTTTCTAGCTTGGGAGCTTGTGTAGAACAAGGTTTTAGTCACCATGACTTTTCTGAACTAGAGCGAGTACGAGCTGCCACTAGAGCATTTACTGGTTTTGCTTCTATTTGGTGGAGTGTGCATTGTAAGAAAAACATTGGTAACCAACCCACAACTTGGAAAGATTTGAAAGATGTAATGAGACAACAATTTTTCCCTCCTTACTATCGTCGTGAATTGCTTCACCAATTTGAACAATTTAAACAAGGCAACAACACTGTTCATGCTTACTACCAAGAGTTCAAATCTTATATGCATCATTGTGACATAGAAGAATTTGAGGATGATACAATGAATAGATCTTTTGGTGGTTTGAACCATGATATTCAGGCAAGATTTCGGTATATTCCTCGTTGCATTACTGGTATGTATGTTCGTGCTTGTACCTTTGAGAGACAATTACAGGAGGATGCATTGGGTGACTACAACAACTACTATTTCAATTCATGCTCACTGCCATCGCTTGATTCCTCGAACATTGCGCCTACTAGAGTAGCCGCACCTCAGATTGTGAGTGCGACATCATTTCAAGTGTATGGTACATTGTCATTGTCCATACCTACATCAGCTATGTCTTTGCGACAAGGTAACAGTAAAGGTATTGATGATATAACTTCACATGAGAATGATGCGTGCCTAATTAACTTAAATACATCAGGTGTTGAGTTACCTGTTGATTTGAGCACGCCGCCTATTTTAGAGAATCATGTTACTATCATGAATGCATCATGTGATCAAACAACTGAAATACCAACAACTTTGAGTGCGCCCATTGAATTAACTGTTGATGTCAAAGAACCATGTGAATCAGGAAATAAATCAGATTTGGGTCAAATACATTTTAAAATAATTGTGCCAATGTTTAATCATTTTGATATGACCTCTAATCTTGGTGATCATTCTATGTCAAATGACTTATTGCATGTTTTCTTATTTAAGCATGTTGTAGCATGTAAATTTGATGCACGTAAGGTTTATTCACCAATGTTGGGATGATTTAATGATGAATATTGTCAATCTTTTGATATGAATAAGAGCTTCACTTATATGTGCAAACTGAGTTGCAATATTTTCATGTCTTCTACTTCTTGCGATAATATTTTGGCTTTATATTTTATGAACTATGAAAGTTACTCATGTATACATGTGTCATATGTGCAAAAATCAAGGGAAGTAAAAAATGGATGACATATACACGTACAACATGTACACCTTGTCTCTTTTGTTTGCCACATTTCAGATTAAGCAACGTAGAGGACGGCTTTGTTTTCAAGAAGGGGAGAATGATGAGGGCATGACCACCTTGGATACGACCAAAAAATATTGCATACATGCATATTTGTCAGGTGATTTCTAGTGCAAACTATTCAATAATCTATTTATGTTATCCGGAACAAAAATACCTCACACACTTTTGTGTTTTGTCTAATTGCAGGTGTATGGGACATTTGTACAATCCACATATGAAGATAAGGGAAAAGGAGAAGTTTAGGTTATGTTCAGAAAGTCCTCTCACGTCACTTTTAGGCCGACAGAAGATAGAGTCCAAGTCTCTCACGTTCTGGAATCAGATTCGGTCCGCACAGACATATCTGACTCAAAACACCAAAAACTTTTTCATACGGACTCCGAATTGGGTGATTCTTTTTTTGTTGGAAAGTAGATTTCATGCTCTTTCCAACCCAATTGGATTCACCTTCAAATCCGTCCGGAGCATTGAGAATCGACGAAATAATCTGACGCTACAGTAGAATCTGAGTCAAACAACAAGTCCAAAGGTGTTGCACCACCTCCACTTGGGCCCATGGGCCTTGTATGACCTAGGGTTAGTTTTAGGCTGCCTTGGGACGTCTTTCCACCTCCTTGGCCGCCACCCCTTGCTCCTATATAAGTAGATCCATCTAGTAATTTTTTGCTTGGGATTTGTTTAGTTAAAAGTTAGCCAACGCAACTTCGTGTACTTCGTTTGTGTCCAACGACCAGACCAAGACCACTTTCGGATCCGCACCATTATCAATACTTCATCCATATTCGCAATATTCAGATTGCTTTATCATATTCTTGCATTTTCTTCGATTGCTTGCAGGAATAGACCTTCGTGGTCAGGTTGATCGTGCTTCCAGCATCGTCAGTAACCTCGGGAGATTGGTTTAGCGAGTGCTAAGGTGCAACATCGTGCACGTTTGTAGTCAGATCGTCAAAGTTATCTCCACCAAGTCGATAGTTATCATCTCATCGAAAGATAGGGACCCTCGCCTCTATCAGCATCTTTGTAGGATACCCTAAGGAAACACTTGGGTACAACTTCTAACACAGATCAGAAGGCAAGATCTTTGTTGCTAAAAATGGGTCCTTTCTAGAGAAGGAGTTTCTATCAAAAGAAATGAGTGGGAGGAAAGTAGAACTTGATGAGGTAATTGTACCTTCTCTCGAATTGCAAAGTAGCTCATCACAGAAAACTGTTCCCATGATGCCTACACCAACTAGAGAGGAAGCTAATGATGATAATCATGAAACTTCAGATCAGGTTACTACCAAACTTTGTTGGTTAACCAGAGCACGTTCGCACCAGAGTGGTATAGTAATCCTATTATCGAACTCATGTTACTAGACCATGACCAACATACGAACTATGAAGAAGCTATGATGAGCCCATATTCTGACATATGGCTTGAAGCCATGAAATCTCAGATAGGATCCACGTATGAGAACAAAGTGTGGACTTTGGTCGACTTGCCCAATGATCGGCAAGCCATTGAGAATAAATGGATCTTCAAGAGGAAGATGGACACTAATGGTAGTGTTACTATCTACAAAGCTCGCACTACAAAAAAATACACTTCCGTGATGATACGTGTTTGTCACAGTAGGTCGCTTTTTTGTCATGCATATACATCCATGACAAATTTATGACATAACCAAGATAGTCATACCTGTGCTGTCATAGAAATGTTCCATGACATTACCAAAATTATCATCACGGAAGTGTCCACTTCCATGAAGATAAATCGCGCGTCACAGAAGTGCTTTCGTCAAGGGTGACCAACACTTGGCATCCACCGTAACGGAACGCCGTTAAGCTATCGGGTCGGGTTTTGGATCCGATAACCCGTTAACAGCCCTGACCAATGGGAAATTTCCACGTGTAAAATTCTTATTGGCCGGACGAAACACGTGTCAGCTCGTCAGTTGGTCAAATAGGCGCCTATGATACGTCGACATGTGGCACGGCCCAACAGAGGCCCATTCCTGTGAAAAGGCCGACCCGTTTGACTTGGTCAAAAGCTGGAGGGCCGGCCCATGGAAAGCCTGTTAACGGCCTGTTCGCATATAGCCCATTTACAGCCCGCTAACCCAAGGCCCGTTATGCCCTATCCGAATTAGGCCAAGTAGAGTCATCTGGGCCATCCAATATGATTCCAGCCCGTTTTCACTTCTGGCCCATGTATGGCCCATGATGTCTTTCGGCCCATATGAGGCCCTATGTAACTCTTAGCCTATTAACGGCCCGTGGTGAAACTGGCCCGTAATGAACAGTGTATCACTTTACACCCATTAACGGCCCGTGGTGAAACTGACCCGTAATGAACAGTGTATCACTTTATACCCATTGACGACCCATTATTCCGTTGGGCTGTTTCCAGCCCATGTTATCTTTCGGCCTTCTCAAAGCCCATTTATTCTTGGGCCCATTTCCAGCATTCGTTTACTTACGACCTATTACTGTCATTTTCTGCTTGTGGGCCGAATTCAGCCCGTGGTTACAGTCGGCCCGTTTGTGGTCCATTAATACGTTGGGCCGTTTTCATAGCGTCATTAAATACGGCCTATTAATGATGGCACGTTACGGTCGGCCCATGAACAGACGATTCCAACTCTAGACCGTTTATAGCCATAATGCGCCTGTTATTGGCCCATGTTTGGCCAATCGATCATACAGCCTGTATAAGGCCCATTGATGATATGACCCGTAGAAGGCCCATTGTTTCTACGGCCCGTAGAAGGCCTACTGTTTCTACGGCCCGTAAAATGCCCACTGTTTCTACGGCTCGTAGGAGGCCCAGTGTCACTACAGTAAATATTAGCCCATGGTTATTGTCGGTGTCAAAACCGGCGGATCTCGGGTAGGGGGTCCCTAACTGTGCGTCAAGGCCGTATGGTAACAGGAGACAAGGGACACGATGTTTTACCCAGGTTCGGGCCCTCTCGATGGAGGTAAAACCCTACTCTTGCTTGATTAATATTGATGATATGGGTAGTACAAGAGTAGATCTACCACGAGATCAAGGAGGCTAAACCCTAGAAGCTAGCCTATGGTATGAATATTGTATGATGGAGTTGTCCTACGGACTAGAACCCCCCGGTTTATATTGACACCGGATAGGGTTAGGGTTACACAAAGTCGGTTACAATGGTAGGAGATCTTGAATATCCGCATCGCCTAGCTTGCCTTCCACGCCAAGGAAAGTCCCTTCCGGACACGGGACGAAGTCTTCAATCTTGTATCTTCATAGTCCTGGAGTCCGGCTGAAGGTATAGTTCGGCTATCCGAGCACCCCCTAATCCAGGACTCCCTCAGTAGCCCCCGAACCAGGCTTCAATGACGACGAGTCCGGCGCGCAGATTGTCTTCGGCATTGCAAGGCGGGTTCTTCTCCAAATTCTGTGTACCTGTAGGAATAATGTCCGATTTTTATAATCCTGAGTTCCTCGGCTTCCACACCCAATAATGGTTGTCTTCCACGTGTCAAACGAATGCGAAAAGCTGGGGTGTTTTTACATCCACACCCCTTGCCGTATAAACGAGCCACCTATTTAACGGGATGGGGATTCAGATCCAAACCACATCTTCTCCCCTCCGCGAGCTATCATCAGAGCGCTTCCAGCAAAGGTCCATTCCAACATGGCCAGCCGTCGCAGCTCCTCCCCCCGCCCTTCCTGTCCTAAACCCGGAGACTGGGAGAGTTGTTCCATCCCGCACAGCGAGTTAGTGTCGCTTCAGACTAAGGGATTTCTCCCTCAGGCTTACATGGTCCCGGTCCGAGCCGGACTTGCCACCTACAATGGCGGGAAGCAAGTGGAGAGCACCCCCAATCCCTCCATAGGAGAGCGGGTGTGCCTTGTCCCCTATCTAATAAGGGGACTGGGATTTCCAATTCATCCATTTCTCCATGGGCTTCTGGAGTTCTACGGCCTCCAGCTGCACAATCTCACGCCTGCATCCATATTGCACATCGCGGGCTTCATCGCCCTTTGCGAGCTATCTTTGGGTGTCGAGGCCCATTTCGCGCTGTGGAAGAGGATATTCTGCCTGGTGCCCCGTTCTCAAGAGGGGTCCATATATCAAGTGGGCGGAGCCGAAGTATGGCACATCGCCGGGACCGGATACTTATCCGGAACCCCAGAGAAGGCGTCCGAGGACTGACCTTCAGAATGGTTTTACATAGATGATGTCCCGCTGCCGGACCCTATCCGGGTCGGTCTCCCCGAGTTCAACAGTGCTCCATTAAAGGAACGCTTGAGATGGCGTCCGCGAAGCTCTCAGAGAGAAGGTGACAGAGACGTCCTTTACTTGATGGGCCGGATAAGACTATTGGCTCATTCCGGGCTAACCATGATTGGAGTCATGGCCGTATGCATTATGCGGGGGGTGCAGCCGCTTCAATATAGAGGCCACCCCATGTAGGATTTCAACGGGGAGGATGATGCCAGCCGTTACGATCGTAAGGGGCCAGCCTCAGCTGCCGCTCTAGTAAAGATCCTCTCCTCTTTGTACAAGGGGGAAAAGGAGGAATTTCTCCGCGTCAACCCACGGGGCGGATTTACTATGTACGACCCTCCTAGTTGGGTAAGTGAACAATTGTGCTCGCCCGTTCGTTTTATACTCCCATGACTAGATATGTAGTCTAACGACTTCAATGCAGGAACTGCGACAGGAGGTAAAGGATATAAACAGCCGTCCTCCACAACCCGAGGACCCAGAACGGTCCCTCGATTCGGACCCCGAAGAGGATCCGGATATCTCGGTGGAGCGTATCGACGGGGTGTTCCATCAACTAAGCAAGGTCGATACCTTGGTAGCCATTATGGCTGATTACCCAGGGTTAATCCCGGCCTCCTAGGTGACAGAAACCGGAGTCTCATTCCCTTGAGAGGGGTTCCATTCCCACGTATTTCGATTGTTCTGACGACAACCGTGTTTTGCAGGGGAGATTCCCGAGGCGGGAGGCCGAACCTGCAGTGGCTAGCCAATGAGGGGCCGCAGGGCCCCGTGGGGCAAAGAGGAATGTGGTCCGGACTGAGATGCCGGCGCAAAGGTATAGCACACCCTCTGCTTCTCTGGTGTTATTCTTTCAGGGCATATTAACGTTCGTGCTATCTTCAGGACAAAGAAATCTCGTCGGACTATATCCGGAGAGGTTGCCAATCGCGCCTCTACCAGCCAGGCTCCAACGTCTGGCCAGGAGGGGGAAGCGGGCACAAGGCATGCATCAGACGCTCCTTCGACAGAGGATGCGGATAGGCTGTCTACCACAAATTCTGAGGTGGAGAGTGCCATGAACCACAGGCATCGCCGGACAGTTCTACGTGACACTTGTTTCTCCCAAGAGCCTTTAGATGCCTTTAATTTTGCAGATGCGTACCTCCGTGCTGCTCAAAATGGTTTAGCCAGAGCCACGGAGCAGTATGTAAAAGACATACGGGTAAGAAAATTTTGGTAATATATATATATATATATACCAGTAGCCCCCGAGACTTGAAACAGTTAGAGTAAGTGATTTAAGGATCATTTGTTTATGGAGGTTCTTACAGAGAAGAATACCGTACTGTCCCAGGAGCTGAAAGAGTGCAAAGCCCAACTGGAGCCCGCACTAGCCGCAGCAGGGGAGCCGAAAGAAACCCCTTCTGGTAAGATATACTTCGAAAGATTAGTACTATGCGGCATGGGTGCGGATCTGACAAATCACATTGCAGACGGTGTCGGACTAGATCCGGAGAGGCAACAACTCTTACACCGGCTAGGGGCCGGTGAGAGTGTGCTGACAAAGGTGAGGCAGGAGAAGAATGATCTTCAGGATGCCAACACCAAACTGGATGTTGAACTAAAAGATGTTCGTGGCCAGCTGTCGGACTCCACTAGGGAGAATCAGCGACTTCGACGCGGCATATTTAGTAAGTGCTTAAGCGAACTTTAAAAAAGAAGTTCGGCGAGGAAGTCGACTAACAGAGTAATGTCTGTAGGTTTGCTCACAGGTCGTCCTGCCAAGGAGATGCCCGGTTCAACGGGTGACCTTCTTCCTGAGCTCTTGCAACTGCACGAGCGAGTTCGGCGGGCGATGAGAGGCGTTGTCCAAGCCTTATGGCCTTCCCCCTCCGTGCCCGAGGGCCTTGGAGAGCTTGCGGAGAAACTGAAGGGAGCCCGGTGGCGCTTCCGGTTGTGGAAGATATCGGCCTGCCGGCAAGGCGCTAGGGAGGCCTGGGCCATGGTGAAGACCCGGTTTATGATGTCTGATCCAAACCACATGGCCGAGGTCGGACCTGTGGGGCCTGACGGGAAGGAGATCCCTGTAAGCCTAGTTTACGGCCAAGTAGAGTTGGCCGCAAAGTATTCCCAGCAGGACTGTAAATTAGACAGCCTGTTAGATGGTACATAAGAGGAATACAATCAGTCAGAATGACTGTGTAATTGACATGTGTAATGCCTTCTAGCCAGATTGTAGATCGTTTGTCATTGCCGACCTTTTCGCTTCTACCTCGGGACCTGACGTTCCAGAGTGTGTCCGAATACCCTACCGGTTATGTAAGAACCGGGGTTTGCGTGGAGACCAGGCATAGGGATCATCAGTGCTTTATTAGACAAGTGCCTAACTTGTTATGTTATATTACATGGTTAGTAAGAAACATCTTCCAGAGAGAATATTTCCGTTAGGGGTTCCTTTCTCTGGGAGGCATGCCCTAAAGTGCATGTCCAGACTGCAAATGCAGAAAAATCATCTGGGGGCATGTATATGAATAAGTAAAAAAGGTCATCTTTTAGTTCACCGACCGAATATTCCCTTAAGAACACTAGCTTTCGGCTTCACCCAGTCTGAGGTACACATCCGGCTGACCCGGCAGTAACAATCGCAGAGGTGCTCCCTTTACCGCCTAGCCGAACAATCGGGAACGTAGGGGTAAGCACAGGAGCCAGGCAACCCAGCTTGGCCAAAACTCAAGTCATATCGATGCATATAATGGTGAAGAAAAGGTACATGCGGAAGTTTGACGCATGTGTTGGGCATGAAGCCCATATAAATAAGTCTATGTTAGAGAAGCCCCCAGGTTAAATGAGTGCGGGTAGCGCGTCGCGTCATGAGCCTTTAAGGGCTATAAGAGAAAAAATGGGAAGGAGAGAAATTTAAGACAAAAATGTAAAAACTGGACAGAGGAAGGAGACAAACACAGAGTCCGGCGCTAGGCATAGAATCTTCGGAGACGGGTGGCATTCCATGGGTTTGGCTCGAGTCGGTTATCCGACGCATCTCGCAGGTGGTACGCTCCACCAGTCAAGACTTGGTCGATTATGAATGGACCTTCCCACTTGGGCTTGAGTTTGTCCTTTTTCTTATCCGGCAGGCGTAGAACTAGTTCGCCAACATTGTAATTTTTGGCCCGTACTTCTCTGCTTTGATATCTTCGAGCCTGCTGTTGGTAAAATGCGGAACGGGCTTTTGCCACGTCACGCTCCTCCTCCAAGGTGTCCAAGTTGTCCTGCCGATCTAGCTCGGCTTCTCTTTCCTCGTACATGCGCACTCTAGGTGAGTCATGGATGTGTCGTAGGGCAAAACTGCCTCTGCGCCGTACACCATAAAGAATGGTGTGTATCCGGTGGTGCGGTTCGGCGTGGTCCGCAGCCCCCAGAGTACGGAGTCGAGCTCCTCTACCCAGTGCGTGTTAGATTCCTTGAGGGACCGCACTAGTCTGGGTTTAATGCCGCTCATAATAAGACCATTTGCATGTTCGACTTGACCGTTAGTTTGTGGGTTATAGACCGAAGCATAGTCGAGCTTGTTGCCCATGTTTTTGCACCAGGGTTTTACCTCGTCAGCGGTGAATTTTGTACCGTTATCAGTTATGATGCTGTGGGGGACGCCGTAACAGTGTACGACCCCGGATATTAAGTCTATCACAGGTCCGGATTCGGCCGTCTTAACAAGCTTGGCTTCTATCCATTTGGTGAACATGTCCACCATGACCAGTAAGTATTGCGGGTTCCCCCTTTAAGGGGTCCAACCATATCAAGCCCCCAGACCGCGAAAGGCCAAGTGATGGGTATAGTTTGGAGGGCGGTGGGTGGCATATGGCTTTGGTTTGCGAAAAGTTGGCAACCTACGCATCGTTGGACCAAGTCCTGAGCGTCTGCTCGGGCCCTCGGCCAATAAAAGCCTGTGCGGAAAGCCTTGCTTACAAGGGCCCGAGCTGCAGCATGGTGGCCACCGAGTCCGGCGTGAATTTCCGCCAGCAGGTTCCGCCCTTCCTCTTCGGAGATGCACCTTTGAAGGACTCCGGTAGTGCTTTTCTTATAAAGCTCTCCCTCATGGACTTTATAGGCTTTAGATCGCCGTACTATGCAGCGTGCCTCGTTTTGGTCCTCTAGGAGTTCCTGCCTAGTAAGGTAGGCTAGGAATGGTTCTATCCACGGGGCAATGACCACCATTATTACGTGGGCTGAGGGTGTGATTTCGGTGGCAGAGCCTCCAACTATGTCAGTTTGTTCGGCGTCGAGTGGTGCGATTAAGTCCGGGTTGTTATCTGCGGGTTCCCCCTCCCATGCTACGGATGGCTTGAACAGTCTTTCTAAAAAGATGTTGGGGGGTACTGCATCGCGTTTTGCACCAATGCGCGCCAGGACATCCACTGCCTGATTGTTTTCTCGGGCTATATGATGAAACTCCAGCCCTTCGAACCGAGCTGACATTTTTAGGACGGCGTTGCGGTATGCTGCCATTTTTGGATCCTTGGCGTCGAAGTCTCCGTTTATTTGGGATATCGCGATGTTCGAGTCCCCGCGTACCTCTAGGCGTTGAATGCCCATGGATACTGCCATCCGGAGACCATGTAGGAGGGCCTCATATTCGACTGCGTTGTTGGTGTCCGTATACATGATCTGGAGCACATATTGAACTGTGTCTCCTATGGGGGTCGTCAAGACGACGCCAACCCATAGTCCGGCCAACATTTTGGAGCCGTCGAAATGCATGATCCAGTTTGAATATGTGCCGTACTCTTTGGGGAGCTTGGCCTCCGTCCATTCTGTGACGAAGTCGGCCAAAACTTGCGATTTAATAGCTCGCCGTGGCTTATAGGTTATATCGAACGGGAGGAGCTCGATGGTCCATTTTGCGATCCGGCCCATTGCATCGCGGTTGTTGATAATATCGTTAAGTGGTACTTTCGAGGCTACTGTTATGGAACACTCTTGAAAGTAGTGTCGTAGCTTCTGGGATGCCATGAATACCGCGTATGCAATCTTTTGATAGTGTGGGTACCGTGATTTGCATGGGGTGAGGACAGTGGACACGTAATAGACCGGCCTTTGAAGGAGGAGTTTGTGTCCGTCCGTTTCCCGCTCGACAACGAGCACTGCGCTGACAACTTGATGTGTTGCTGCAATGTATAATAACATTGGTTCGCCGGTGTTCGGTGCGGCCAGGACTGGGTTTGTTGCCAATATGGCCTTTATTTCATCGAGTCCGGCCGCGGCGGCATCCGTCCACTCGAAGTGTTCGGTGCGCCGAAGGAGGCGATAAAGGGGCAGTGCCTTTTCTCCCAAGCGGGAGATAAAGCGGCTTAAAGCTGCCACGCATCCGGTTAATTTCTGTATTTGTTTGAGGTCCTTTGGGATATCCAGTTGCGACAAAGCTCGGATCTTGGCCGGATTTGCTTCAATTCCTCTACCGGATACAATAAAGCCCAAAAGCTTTCTGGCCAGAACGCTGAAAACGTATTTTTCCGGGTTGAGCTTGATGTCGTATTTTCGGAGGTTGTCGAATGTTAGCCTCAAGTCTTCTACTAGAGTTTCGACATGTCTTGTTTTCATGACCACGTCATCCACGTACGCCTCCACTGTCTTGCCGATCTGGTTTGCTAGACATGTCTGAATCATGCGCTGATATGTTGCGCCGGCGTTTTTCAGCCCGAAGGGCATTGTGTTGAAGGAGAATGGGCCGTATGGTGTGATGAATGCTGTTGCAGCTTGGTCTGATTTTGCCATCTTGATTTGATGGTAACCGGAGTATGCGTCGAGAAAACACAATGAATCGTGTCCTGCGGTGGCATCGATAATTTGATCGATACGGGGGAGGGGGAAGGGATCCTTTGGGCAGGCCTTGTTAAGGTCTTTAAAATCGACACACAGGCGCCATGATTTGTCCTTCTTTGGTACCATCACCAGGTTTGCTAGCCAGTCCGGATGTTTTATGTCTCTAATGAATCCAGCCTCCAAAAGCTTGGCCAGCTCCTCTCCCATAGCCTATCTCTTGGGTTCGGAAAAACGCCGAAGGGCTTGTTTGACAGGTTTGAATCCTTTTAGGATATTTAAGCTGTGTTCGGCTAGCCTGCGTGGGATTCCTAGCATGTCTGAAGGGTGCCAGGCGAAGATGTCCCAATTCTCACGTAGGAATTCTCGCAGTGCGGCGTCCGTATCAGGGTTTAATCATGCCCCGATGGAAGCTGTTTTATTGGGGTCCGTTGGATGGACCTGGAATTTGACTATTTCGTCTGCTGGCTTAAAGGATGTGGACTTGGATCTCTTGTCGAGTATCACATCATCCCTGTTAACTGTGGAGCGCTGTGCAGTCAGTTCCTCAGCTGCTAAGGCTTCGGATAGTGCCTCCAGGGCTAATGAGGCTGTCTTGTTTTCGGCGCGGAGTGCTATGTCCGGATCACTAGCAAGAGTGATAATTCCGTTCGGCCCGGGCATCTTGAGCTTCATGTACCCGTAATGGGGTATTGCTTGGAAGATTGTGAATGCTTCCCGCCCTAGCAGGGCGTGATATCCACTGCTGAACGGGGTCACCTGGAATGTGACTTCTTCGGATCTGTAATTATCCGGCATGCCGAATACCACATCTAGTGTGATTTTTCCTGTGCAGCGCGCTTCCCGACTGGGGATTATTCCTCTAAAGGTTGTGCTGCTTCACTCAACGCGGTTCCAGTCTAATCCCATTTTTCGAAGGGTTTCCTCATAGATGAGGTTCAATCCGCTGCCTCCGTCCATGAGTACCTTTGTGAGGCGAAAGCCATCCACTATTGGACTAAGGACCAATGCGGCTGGTGCTCGGGCTGTTCGGAATTTAGGTTCATCACTTGCGTTGAAGGTAATAGCCGTGTGGCTCCATGGATTTATTGTTGCTACTTGGTAGACTTCGGCAAGGTTGCGGAGTGTTCTTTTTCGCATATTATTTGATGCGAACGTCTCGAAGACTGTGAAAACGGTACTGGTGTCCCCGGGGTGGTTTTCTGTGGCCTCGAAAGTTAAGAGGTACTCGCCAATTTTGGCCACCTGTCGGATTATCCAACATGCCCTAAGGCTGTGAGTTGGTGTGGCGTCCTCTGTACTATGAATTTTACAGGGTCCATCAAGCCATATGTCCAGTACGGTTCCATGCCCTGTAAAGGGTTTTGATTTTTTGGTATTTAACCCGGGTGACTTATTATGATGCACCCCCTTAGTTCGGACGAGATTGCTATTCAAGGCCGGATTATCCCAAAATTTTGTTTCAGTTTTCCAGGCACTTTCCATCGCATAGTACTTTTGTAGTATGGAAGCCAAGTCAATAAAGCGTGTAATATCGCGACGACTTATGGCGTTAAGGATTCCCTCGTCCGTGCAGTTACTGCAAAAGATTGATATTGCGTCTCCCTCTCGGCAGTCCTTTATCCTGTTCATAACCAGGAGGAATCTGGCCCAGTAATGATGTACTATTTCCTCGGGCTTTTGCCTGATTTGGGAAAGATCGCTTACGTTTGGGTGGGCGGGTGGCGTTGAATCTGAAGCCTTGCCCGATCTAAGATTCAGAGGCCGAAGGACTTCCGAACTCTGAGGTTCAGATCCTTGGATGTTGTCCAATGAGTCCGGCCCGTTGCCTGATTCTAAACTCGGGTCATGAGTCGCATCCTCCCCTCCGCGGGTATCCGGCTTGGAGGGGTCGGGAATTCGGACGTAGCTAGTCCTTAGAATAGATGAGGGGTCGCCGCACTGCGCCTCTACCACGGCGACGTGGTGGGTGGCCTGGGGAGAGTTGATTTCTCTTAGATCGGGTTTAAGCCCAACCTGGTCGTAATCCGTGGCGACCCCCAGGGCGGCGATGCGATCCAAGAGCTCGTTTACGGAAGAGAGCTCCATCGGATCCAGTTGCTCAACAAGTTCCGAGCTGACGTGAAGGTTGCTTTTGATGACCCGAGAGGTCACCGTCGGCGCAACGGCCGAACAGACGGTCATGAGGAAACCACCTAGCCGGAGAGTCTGGCCGATAGCCAGGGCTCCCTTAGCGACGACGCCGTCTTTAAAGACGGGAGGAGGCATCCTTCCTGATTGTGACGGCACAGTGGAACTCTCAATGAAAGCACCAATGTCGGTGTCAAAACCGGCGGATCTCGGGTAGGGGGTCCCGAACTGTGCGTCAAGGCCGGATGGTAACAGGAGACAAGGGACACGATGTTTTTACCCAGGTTCGGGCCCTCTTGATGGAGGTAAAACCCTACTCCTGCTTGATGAAAGTGCGTTATATCGACTAGAGGGGGGGTGAATAGGCGATTTTTATGAAATTCTTCACTGAGGAATTTGCTCGTGAGGAAATTCCTTAGCGAAGAACTACTAGCAGCGGAATAAGTACTCAGATGAAAACATAACAGAATCCAGGCATAGTCATCATGATGAGATGAAGACAAACACAGAGTACAGAAAGCGTAAACACATGATAACACTAGATGAAGACAAAACAGACTGAAGAAATAGAACTGAGGAAATTGAGAAAGTCTTCAGTCAAAGTCTTCAAACACAGATATGACAAACTTGGTGAAGACAATGATTTGGTAGACCAGTTCCAACTGCTGTCTCAGTTGTACATCTGGTTGGAGCGGATGAGTATTTAAACTCGAGGACACCTAGTCCTGGACACACAGTCCTCACCGTATTCTCCTTGAGCTAAGGACACACAGTCCTCGCCCAATCACTCGTGGTAAGTCTTCGGGTGACTTCCAAACCTTCACAGACTTGGTCACTCGGCGATCCACAATTCCTATTGGATGCTCTAGACCTTGACGCCTAACCGTCTAGAAGAAGCACAGTCTTCAAAGGTAACAAGCATCAGATCCACACAGGATCAATCTCTTCAGTGATGCTCAATCACTTTGGGTTTGTAGGTGTTTGGGTTTGGGTTTTGGATTTTCCTCACTTGATGATTTTCGCTCAAAGTCCTCGGAGGATGGGTTGCTCTCAAATGACAAGTGTCAAGTTCACGCGGAGCAGCCAACCAACTAGTGGTTGTAGGGGGCGGCTATTTATAGCCTAGGGAGCATCCCGACATGATAAGACATAAATGCCCTTCAATGATATGACCGTTATGTGGACAAGATATTTTGGGACAGCTGGTGCATCGCACAACATCGGTCGGAAATTTAAGGTACAAATTCCTCGGGGCTATCATGTTCCTCACTGTGTAGGCAATTCGCACTGGCGAATTCCTAACTCCTCAGTCAGAGCAAAGTCCTCAGTGACAAGAAGAACCGCGTCTCTGTCACTGAAGAAATTGACTGAACTGTATGAGATTTCCAATGGCTTCACTCGAAGGGATTGGTAGGTGTAGGATTTGAGATGAGCATCACATGGAAATTTTCTACTTAGTATTTCCTCGACCCCCTTTAACAGTACGGTGTTTCCTATGACTCAAGAAAGAGAAAATGAAACTACGAAAACAAAAGTCTTCACGCTTCATGTTCCTCGAATGAATACCAAGTCTTCAAGGTCACACCAATTTCTTCACTTTCAAAGTCTTCAGAAAATCTTCAAAATATCAAAGTCTTCAGTTGAAGAACTTCATTTTTAGGGGCCGACTTTCTCTGTAAATATCAAACTCCTCATAGACTTATAGGCCTGTGTACACTCATAAACATATTAGATACTTAACCTATAAGTCTTCAATACACCAAAATCACTAAGGGGCACTAGATGCACTTATAATCTCCCCCTTTTTGGTGATTGATGACAACATAGGTTAAGTTTTCAACGGGGAAAAATATATGAAGTGTAAATACTGATATTGAGGAATTTGATTGCAAGATATAGAAGAACTCCCCCTGAAGATGTGCATAGTGAGGAATTTGCTTTTGAAGCAATGCACACTTGAAGAGTTGAATCATGGAGATCTCCCCCTATATCTTGTAATTCATACACGCATTCGATATATAATATGAAGAATTTGAAATGCATGATGAAATATGGTGCCTGATGTAATTCAGCATGCGTGCGATAATATTAATGAGGAATAAGCATGCAGAATAGCGCATCAAAAGTATCAGAGCATAGTGCAACAAAAGTATCAACGCACCATCGGGTTTAAGATTACAACTTGATCCAATAAAAGTTTCGGAAGAACGAGAGTTGTAACTTAGAAAAAAATATGCCCTTATTATAGACCCGCTTGAAGACTAACTCAGATTTCTCCCCCTTTGTCATCAAATGACCAAAAGGATCGAAACTAAGAACTAACGCCCCTGAAGATATTCAAGTTGATGAAGGAGCGCCAGCGTTGTTGGGGTCGGTTGTTGAAGTAGGGCCTGCCGCAGTGTCGTCCAAGTCTTCATGTTCATCCGTGTCGCGTGATGAAGAATATGAACTGGCCACCAAAGAAGGAACTGGGACCTTCTTGTATTTTTTCGGAGGAGGTGCAGACCAGGCAAATTCTTCATTGAGACCCATGTTCTTCAAATCATCAGTGCTGTAGAATTGAGACAGAACAGCCCAGGTGCGGTTGAGGGTTTCATGAAGGTAGTAGTGGTTTTTCTTCACTGCATTATGTGTTGCAGTCATGTTGTGAAGAATTGAACCAAATTGATGCTTGACCCATTTGTGATTGCGATCAACCTTTTGATGAAGATTGAGGAGTAACTCACGGTCAGTCATCACCCTGGGTGTTGTGGCTTGAGGATTTGGCTTCGCAGTGTTGTCGGCAGTGTCATGTGTGGCAGAGTCATCATTGGTGGAATAAGGTTCGGCCTTGCGAAATTGACCATCCAATGGAAGAATGTCTTCATCTATCACAGCTGTAGCTTTGCCCTTTTCTTCAACTGAGGAAAATGTCATTTTGAGGACTTCAATGGGAGGCAAGTAGCTGCAGTGGTTCAGAGTTTCAGCTTTGTAGTTGAGTGAAGACCTTGTCCTGATGAATCTCATAATCCAAGGTGCATAAGGCTTCAACTCAAATGGTGACATAGCAATATTCGCCAAAGTCCTCATGAAGAAATCATGGAAGTTGACGGGAACGCTGTGACAGATGTTGAAAAGCATGTTCTTCATGATGCCAACGACTTCTTCATCACTTGAGTCGTGGCCTTTGATGGGACTCATTGTCTTCGTCAGAATCCGATAGACAGTCCTAGGCACATACAACAATTCCTTGACAAGGAATGTGGTTCGAGGGGCCTGCCCTGGCTTCAAAGGCTTCATTAGCACTTGCATATAGTGATTTGAAAGCTCAGGTTCGTTGTAAACACAACGTGCATCTTCAGTGGGTGGACTCAGAGGAAGGGCACGAAGCAATTCAGATGCGGCGGGGTTATAATGGGTGTGGTCAGTCATCCAGTCCAGAACCGATGAATTGACATCTTCAGAGTTGCCGGTGATGTGCAATGTTGCATAGAACTGAAGAATGAGTTCTTCATTCCAATCGCATATGTCAGTGCAGAAATTGAGCAGTCCAGCGTCGTGAAGAACACTAAGGACTGGCGTGAAGCACGGCATAGACTCCATATCCACATGAGGAATATGTGCATGGTCGAAGACTTTGTCCTTGTTGAAAAGCACTGAGGAATAGAAATTTGCTTGACTTGCTGTCCAGAAACGCCTCTTCCTTATGTGAGCAGAGTCATAAGGGTTGTATTCAGTGAAGAACACGTGCTCGCCAAAGAAGTCTTCAGCCTTGAAGTTTTGCTTCCTTGAGAACGGATCCTTTGGCTTTGGCAGAGGAGTGTCAGTGAGTTGCATCACTACCTCAGGAATCACGATCTCAGTTTCTTCTGGCTGAGGAATTTCTGGTTCCTCCTCAGGTGCAGTCACCTTTTCAGTATCAGCAGCAGTTTCTTCAGCACTAGTGGCTAGAATTTCTTCATTCACAAATGTAGTGGGATGAGTTTCTTCAGAGCCCATTTGAACAGTTTGTGCAGGGGAGTGAGGAATTTGCTGCAGTGGGGTGAAGAGTGGGGAATTGGGGTGCTGACTTTCCCAAAAGTCGTCATTCATCAACGGAGTTGTGCTTCCAATATCCACATCTTCATCATCAATTTCTTCAACACCAGCCTCTTCAGCATCAAACTGAGGCATTGGTGATGAGACTACTAGGGTTGAAGGGATTGCATCCACTTCAATTTCCTCATCAATCTGCTCTGAGGAAGCAGCAGACTGGGTTTCTTCATCTGATCCACTTGGATCACATAGTCTTCACCAAAAGGAACAAGGTCCTTTGATGGCATGGATGAGATAGGAACAACATCAATGGGATTTTCAAACAAGCTGGTCATGGGCTTCATCTTCTTTTGGGACTGAAGATTCTGAAGCACTTGATGCTTTCTTTTTCTTTACTGCAGCTCGCTCTGCAGCCTTGGTCTTCTTCACATCCAATGCAGATGGAAGGATAGGAGTTGGTGTAGGCGCAGGTGGAGCTGAGGAATCTGGTTGATTTTCCTCAGGCGCAACTGATACAGTTGCCCTGATTTCTTCAGTTTCTTCAGGCGCACCACTAGTGGATGCCCTGGAAATTTCTTCAGTGGCTAGAATGGAGTCATCAGCCCTGGAACTAGCATTTTTTTCAGCAGCCTGAAAGTCATCAGCGGTGCTGGCATGTTCTTCAGTTTGCTGAACAGATGCTTCAGCTTGAGGAACTTCTTGTTGCGATGGGGCTGCAACATTCGTGAATTTATCAGTCAGTTGTACAAACCTGACTTTTGCTCCTTTCTAGTCAGCATAGTATGCATCAAAGTCATCGCTGAGGGCTTTGATGTCAGCTTGCATCTTGATGAGTTCTTCAGGCTTCATCGTGAGAATATTTTTCCTCAGCAGTTTCTCTTTCCTGTACTGCGATTTCTTGATCTTCCTGGCCCTATCATATTTCCACTTCTCCTCTTGGATGAAGTGAGTCAGCATGTGACTTTGGCCAGGTGTTAGTTTGAAGTCAGGCATAGGTGTGTTTGGATCCTTATGCCAGATGTTGATGTAATCAAGGATCGCCCTTGGATCCAGCAGTAGGGGCACAGGTGTGCCTTTGGCTTTAGCAGCCCTTTCTTGGCGGTCTCTGATGATTTCAGCAAGTTCTTCTTCATCAGCTTCATCATCATCAGATGGTACAGTGAAGACTACCTGCTTCTTCTTAGGACTTGGGCGAGTGCCGCTTCCAGCAGTAGCCTTTTTCTTCAGCAAAGAGGGTCCAGCTGAGGAACTTGGTGCAGCTGAGGAACTAGCTGAGACACTAGAGGCAATTGAGATGCCAGTAGTCCTTTGGCACGAGGCTAGATGCACAGGTGCTGAGGACTTTGTCGGGACAGCTGAGGATTGTGGAGGAGGTGCTGAGGATTTTGGTGGAGCAGGAGCAGCATGAGGAATTTGCTTTGAAGATTTTGAAGTGACTGGCCATGAGGGCATTGCAGAGGAATTTGGCCATGAGGGCATTGCTGGTGAAGCACTTGGCTTGCGAGTGGGCTTCTTGAGCATCGCTTTCCTCGGCTTGACAGAAGCCTCATTGGCAGCAGCAGCAGAGTCTTCATTAAATTTCCTCACTGCTTCTCTGGCTTGCCTTGCCAAATTAGCTTGGCGCTTGGCCCATTCCTCAGGAAAATCCTCACCGCGCTTGATGCTAGTGGGATCAGCCTCTTGGCCAGGTGCCAATGGGGCTCTTGGGCATGGAGGGTTCAATGCGAATTTCTTCATGTACTTTGGAGTGACATATCTGCACTCCCTCCATTCACGTGCCCATCTCCGTTCAATCCTCTGAATGCGCACCTTGCGCTAATTTTTATCTTCTTTGCCAAACTTGGATTCATCAGGCGTGCAGTAATCTTTATAAATATCCTCAGGGATTTCAAACGCAGTCATAACCTCAGGCTTCTTTCCTCCTTTCTGAGGCCTTTTTCTTTCAGCCATTTTCTTCAGTTGAGGAATTTGAACAATTGAGTTCTGTGAAGAAGTATGCAACTTTTCTTCAAGGAACGCTGCAAATGAGTTAAGTTGATGAGAACCTAATGATTTAGCAGCGGACATGTGTACCTGTGAACAGAGTATAGTTGCGAGGAATTTGAAGAGGTCATATGCGTTCTCAGAGGGTTTTTCATAAAGAACAAGTTTGAGGAATTCGACCAGATGCGTCTTGAGGAATTTCACTAAGCGCTTTATATCTTAGGTTCCAGAGTTGTATAGATCGAAGATCCACACAATTGAGGAATCTTGAAGAAAATGATGCTTAGGGAAATGAATCAAGAACAGATAACATGTGAGGTGTTCTATGTGGGAGGATTTGAAGAATAAAACACCTTTGAAGATTTTGTAGAAAAGTTTCGAATCAAAGAGGGCAGTAAAAGTAGCTTTTAATTACCCTGAACGAAGAACACGACGAACTGTGAGTTGAAACAGGGAAGTTCGTCGATGCAGATCTTCCATGCCCTAACTTGGCGGCGGCGGAGGTGAAGATTTCCGCAGTCGGCGCGAGTACGGCGGCGACGAGGTCGAGGCAGTGAAGCTCTTCCTCACCGGCGACGATGGAGTAGCGGCGGCACTAGGGTTAGGAAGCTCGAGCGGGAGAGTGAGATCGAGCGGGGTAAAAGAAGTGAGGAAGGGGACAGGGGTATTTATAGCCACGGTGAAAAACTGCTCGTCCGAAGATTTAGGACGAACGTGCCCCTGGCCGTTCTCCTTCTCACGACATGTGTCACCCACGTACTGTGTAGTGGAGATCGTGTAAGATCGTGGGTGAATAGAATAATGCATCGTGGGATGCGGAACGGTTTGAGCGGCAAAACCGAGAGTTTGGATAAGATCCGTTTTAACGTTTCCTTCGCAATTTCTTCAGCTGACAAGGACACAGTGAAGAATTTGAACGAGTTTCAAATAGAACGCACATGAAGAATTTGTGAACAGATTGGATTGAGTATAGCGTAGAGGGGAAGGGTGCGATCACATTCACTTAGCAGAAGATCCAACTTGAAGAAATAGCTATAAGGGCTATCATGTTCCTCACTATATGAGATTTCCAATGGCTTCACTCGAAGGGATTGGTAGGTGTAGGATTTGAGATGAGCATCACATGGAAATTTTCTCCTTCGTATTTCCTCGACCCCCTTTAACAGTACGGTGTTTCCTATGACTCAAGAAAGAGAAAATGAAACTACGAAAACAAAAGTCTTCACGCTTCATGTTCCTCGAATGAATACCAAGTCTTCAAGGTCACACCAATTTCTTCACTTTCAAAGTCTTCAGAAAATCTTCAAAATATCAAAGTCTTCAGTCGAAGAACTTCATTTTTAGGGGTCGACTTTCTCTGTAAATATCAAACTCCTCATAGACTTATAGGCAAGTGTACACTCATAAACATATTACTCCCTCCGTTCCTAAATATAAGTCTTTTTAGACATTTCAAATGGAATACTACATACGGATGTATATAGACATATTTTAGAGTGTAGATTCATTCATTTTGTTCCGTATGTAGCCACTTGTTGAAATCTCTAGAAAGACTTATATTTAGGAACGGAGGGAGTAGATACTTAACCTATAAGTCTTCAATACACCAAAATCACTAAGGGGCACTAGATGCACTTACACTTGATTAATATTGATGATATGGGTAGTACAAGAGTAGATCTACCACGAGATCAAGGAGGCTAAACCCTAGAAGCTAGCCTATGGTATGAATATTGTATGATGGAGTTGTCCTACGGACTAGAACCCCCCGGTTTATATTGACACCGGATAGGGTTAGGGTTACACAAAGTCAGTTACAATGGTAGGAGATCTTGAATATCCGCATCGCCTAGCTTGCCTTCCACGCCAAGGAAAGTCCCTTCCGGACACAGGACGAAGTCTTCAATCTTGTATCTTCATAGTCCTGGAGTCCGGCTGAAGGTATAGTTCGGCTATCCGAACACCCCCTAATCCAGGACTCCCTCAGTTATTGTGGCCTAGTTTTAGAAAATAGGTTATTGCAGCCACTAGTTAACCGCGGAAAAAGAACTGCAATGACTACAAGCAAACAAATAAACAAGACAACAAGGAAATAAATAAGCAAGCAACTAACGCTAGGCTATCACGACTATTACACATATTACATCCACTGGGCATCAAAGTTCGCCACCAGTGCAAATATAGGGAACAAAGCAGCATATCATATACACTGGCCGTCAAAATTGGCCACCGGTGCAAATAAACGCGGCAGCAAAACAAGAGCATAACTGAACAACTTCAGAAGAGCTCAAGAAATGTTATCCAGGGTATCCACCATGCTGGCAATAAGCTTAGCAAGCCGATTAGCTTTGTCCTGTTTGGCGCTAAAATCCTCCAACGCTTGCTGTTGCACCAGAAAGTATGCATCTGAATGCTCCAGGGACTTCCGTAGTCCTTCCGCTTCTTGTCGCAGCACAGCTGATCGATGTCTTTCAGCTTGTAGTTGAGACTCAACAAACCGAACTGGTTCAGACAATGAGTTTGAATAGCTTGTGCAAGCGGTAGTGGCTAGTAACTCCAACACTAAACCAAGACAAGATGTGTCACTATCCTGAACCTTATCTGCATTACTTCCTTTATCGTTGCTTAATAAGGCACTCTTCCCCAATATTCTGTCAGCATTATAAAAGAAGAAACAAGCAGACACACAACAAGTTTAGCATGTACTAGTATATGAAACTCATTTCGGTGAACCAGTTCATTAGTAAGGTGGACAGGATTAAACTACCAAGTCTTCTATTGCCAAGTACTAGTACATAATAAAAGCATCAAACAAACATATATCTATGTCCTATGGTAGCAATGGAATCTTAAATTAGAACAGTTGTTCTTCAGGTTTAGGCACTTGTTCTACATGAACAGAGTACAGTAAGACGCAAGAATATAATACTTAAAAATAGAAAATGAGCTCATAGACCTTACCACATTCTTGGTTCGGGACCAGTACAGAACAAGGCGTTCCCAGTCATCGTCCAGTAAATGTGTCTCAGGAGAATGTAAGGGAATTAGATGAGTTTCTTTGGCGGTGAAGTACATTTTCTTCTGGTAATTCTGATACTGCCACCAAGCATTCTTGAAGATAGCAGAGGTATTAGCACAGGTTACCTCATCCTGAGTTTCCAAATCGGTCCTTCCCTATAGAGAAAAATGGGAAAATTTGTTGTATTATAACCATCATGGAGGTAGGATGTATGGGACAAAGCAAAGTAATTGCCATGAATAACATTACTTACACATAACTCCTGGACAAACACCTGCAACTGGCATTTTCCTTCATCTTCAGTATAAAATTTCCAAGATGGGAAGATACGCACATATGATTTAACAACATCAAATGCGATAGATGCTAAACTACGACTAGCTGGTTGTGCTTCCTCCACAGGAATAGGCATACTAACTGGTGGAGTTGGGGTTCACCGTGATAGTACTGGCCCTTTGGGCACTGGAGCTGCCTTACTAACTGCTCTTGTTTGGGAGCTCTTTGGTGGAGATGGTGTTGTGTCAACAGGAAGTGGGTTACTATCGGCTGGGGTTGGGGTTAGATTGGGTGAAGCTGGTTCTCTGTCCATCGTAGTAGGGGTACAATCTGCGAGAGTTTGGGTTATGTGTGGTAGGGCTGGTTCTTGTGCATGTACAACCTGGGTGCTATCTCCACCAAGAGGTAGCACTGTTTTATTTGAAGACCGTGTTTTTAGTCCGCTAGATACTGGCATCACCCGCTCCAATTCAAATGGCTGATACACAGGAAACATAGTTGAATGTATAGACATTGTATGAGAGATAGATGCAATAGATAGTGTGGAAAAAAGAGGGCATGAAATAGTTGACATGTATATTGTTTAACTAAAATGGATAGCATGACATAATTTCACATATATGATGTCTATCTAAACTGGATAGCATAGCATAACATAATTCAAAGATATGATGAATAACTAAACAGGATCGCCTGACATAATTCACCTACATGTTATCTAAGTAATCAGGATCGCATCATTTAATTCACATATATGATTTATATGCTAAACAGAGGGCATTCGATATGATGTCTGAACTAAGAACATGGTGTTGAATATTGTGTATATGATGTCTAAACTATGCAATGCAAGACACCGTATGCATGATATGAGCAGTATAACCGTGCCAAGTTAGAGCATACACCTCAGTGGGGGAATAGGACTGGTCATCTGTCTCTGAATCCATCTCTGAGGAGCTATCGGGACCCAAGAAGAGATCTGCTTCGACAGGTAGCACTGTTTGCTCTGAAGGCCTTGTTTTCACTCCAGATTTTTCCATCTCCCACCCAAATGGCTGATTCACAGGAAGAGTAGTTTAATGTACAAACATTGTCGACAAATGGAAATGTAATGAAGAAAAGGATGGGTAAGATATCATTCAAATATATGATGTCTGGTTAAACAGGATGGCATTGCACATTTCACATATATTATGGCTGGCTAAAATACATGAGACTGCATAATTCCCATATATGATATAGAAACTAAACAGGTGGCATTACAGAACATGTCTAAACTAAGCAGATCACATATATGATGTCAAAAGTAGGCACTGCAAGGCAACATATGCATGATATGACTAACATCATCATGCCAAGGTAGAGCAAACACCTTGGGGGGTAAATAGGAGTGGTCAGCGGCGTCCGAATCGGCCTCAGAACAGATATCTTCCTCTGGATTACAATCTGGAAAGGGGTGGGGAGGGTTTTCCATTGAACCCACCATGGAGCGATGTCTGCATGACATTGTATTGCCGCGCAAAACTCTTCTCTTTTTCTCTACATGTTCAGCATGACTATGTACAATATCTGACATGCATACGAAAAAATATGATGAGATTATGTAAGGAGAGCATGCAGAAATTTAGAGTGATGGTAACAATCAGTCAATCGATGTTTTTCCGTTGAACCAAAATAGCCCTAATGGATCGACGTGAATGTATAGTAATAAGTGATGCAACAAGTGTACAACCTCTTTGCCGTAGTCGTGTCGACCTCAGCATCATTGGGTTGGTCGCTGAAGCAGTTGAGGCAGAGGTGGCTGTCGGAGGTGTGGAGGAAGATCTGAGGAATCTGTAGATAGCGTCCAGGTCACTTCTCTGTTGTGATGGATCGTTCTGTCGTTGGAGCAGCTCCGGTGAGCCGTAAGACGTCAAGGCTGAAGCAGCACAAGACAGACATCGTCAATCTCAAGTGGGATTCTAATAGCATTTCCAATAGATGATGTAAAATGGATGTAAAATTAACATCACCAAAAACCACCTGACTACAACAGATGAGGTAAAAACTGTTGACTCTGAACTTAACTATCAAAACTGAAATTTACTGTGGAATCCGAATGCTAGTGTCGAAACTGAACGCAATGGTAGCAGAGAGGCACTTGACATGTAGTTTAGGGAGGGCCTGCAGTTCATCTTCAACCTGCACCCCCCTGAGCCGCCAGCCACCACCGGCCCCAGCGCCGCCTCGCCGCCCCGAAACAACTCGCCACCGCCGCCCCGGCCAGCCCTCTAGGCCCCCCGCCTCCCACCCTGAACCCTAAGATAGATAGTGGGGTACCTCTCCGGCGAGCCCCTGTCCCCGCTGCGGGTGGTTCTTCCTTAACTCCAGCGAGCACCCCCAACCCCTGAAAATCGACTGACCCAAAAGCCGATTCAATCGACTGAAGTGTGGCTTAATCAGTGCAAAGCAGCAGCACGAGCGAGGGGGAGAGCAGCAGCAGCAGCAGGGCGAGCGAGTGATCGAGCGAGAGCTGGAGCAGCAGCAGCAGATCCGGCTAGTATGGACGCCGCCGCCAAAGGGGCCTCGCACTGGGGGAGAGCCGCCGTGGAGATGTCGCCCGCGGCGCCAGCTTCAAGGTAGCCGCTCCATGGGGGTGCGGGATGGAGCACCGTCGGCGCCAGGAGGTCGAGTTAAGGAGAAGGTGCGATGCGATGAGTGTACAACCTCTTTGGTGGCGCCGAGTAGGCCTCGGCTTCATCCGAGGAGTCGGTGAGGATGATGCGGTTCTAGTGGAGCAGGCTAAGGCGGCGCTATGGGGATGGAGCAGCCGCGATAGACGAGGCGATCATCGGAGCAGCTCCTTGGAGGTGGAGGACGGGGCGGCTGAACTGGCGGGACGGCGAGATGGACGACGGATCCTCATCCGGGGAGGTGGATGAGGGACGTCGAGCTGTTGCGGTGGACGACGTCATCGGGGAAGAGGCTCCGACTGGGCAGCGGTGACGTGGCGGACGAAGGAGGGTGGGGTTTTGCGGCTGGAGCGGAGAGGTTATGGCGGCCTGGGATTTCGAATGGCGAAAAGGGGGTGATGGGAGGGGTGAAGCATGACTTAGGAACGCGCTTGTAAAAAATGTAGGGTGTGTTACAAAAGTACCCCCCACCGATTTGAACTAGCGGCGCTTTCGGCTCAGGGTTAGAAGGGGGATTTCGTGTGTCGGGATTTGGCAGCTGGAGGGAGTTTTCGCGCGCGTTGTAATTTCGGGATAGCAATGCGCGGGTTGTGAAGGCGCCAGTTTTGGGAGCACGATATCTGAATTTTCGGGATATAACAAGAAGCGGGTTGAATTTCAGGGACAAGCCTAACGTGTCGTAATATTGTACTTGTACGTTCCAAATCAATTCGCACTTCCCTCAACCAAAAAAAAGAAAAAAAATAAAACTATTCACACCACACAAAGAGAGAGTCTTGCCCCATTTTACTATACAAATGCTATTCAAAGCTACTCCCTCCTTCCATCTATATAGGGCCTAATGCGTTTTTTGATGCTAACTTTGACCAAATATTAGAGCAATCATATATGACATGCAACTTACACAAAGCACACCGTTAAATTCGTTTGTGAAAGGTTCTTTCAATGATATAATTTTCACATTGTGCATGTCATGTACTATTAATCTTGTCAATAGTCAAAGTTGGTCTTAGAAATCTCATTACGCCCTATGTAGATGGAAGGAGGGAGTATGAATCCATGTTATGTCCGATTAAATTTTTTCGCTTGCTGCATAATGCATATAACCTACTCATACCAACATATTAGTGCATTCCAAATGTCTATACTACCACTGCAATTCGAACTAAATTTGAATTTGTTTCTCTATTTCAATAAGAATCTACAATCATGATTGTTGCCAACTTCAACCATCATAGTTTCCTTGCTATCCGCCAGATATTAATCAGACGGCCTATAATGCAGGATGGCAGGCACAACATCATCAACAACTTCGTTTTTTATAAGAGTAGAGATAAAATATATTAAATGTAGTATACCATGTTCATAACCACACCATGTGTATCACCGTTATATATATTCACACATCCGTCGGTTTGAAACACTATGATAAATTCTTCAAATATCCGAATTCGCTTTTTATAATGAAGTATATATGATCTCTATTCGTCTTTTACACCCACACAACCCTCTTATCTTTGTAGCTAGCGCTAACTTTCTCTTGTGCATGCACACGCCCGCATCCCTCTCACCCTCCCTCAGCATTCTCTAGCTCCATCGCGCAAATTCGTCTTTTCACTTTAGGTCGTTCACCCATGGTGTGTGTAGGCCCCCCAGCTCCTTCTTTACGGCACACATCGATCGATATGCCTCTCTAGCCAGGTGTGCCTAGCACAAACACAAGCTTCCCCTCTTCTCTTGTCACCGTCCATGCCTCACACCCACCACTCTTTTCGTCGTTCTCGTACTCGCACACTCCTCCCCCTCGATATAGTATGCCTCTTGTATCACCTCCTACATGCATCCCTCTCTCTCTATCCTTCTCATCGTGCCTCATTTGCTTCTAACACACACACATTCATGTATACCGATCGATCTCCCAACATATACCTAGATCGACTTTAACTACCCCCCATCGATCGGCGTACCTCACAAGTTATGTCTCTCCTTTCTCTTACAAAGGGAGATTGATCTTCCTATGTAGTTACATCTGCTTACCACAGCCACATCATCCCCCTCATCATTCGTGCATGCCTCCTGACCCGTCTCTCACACGCACGTGCACAGACAACAAGCAACCATCTCATCTCTTATTGATATTGCGGGCGTGCCCTCCGTTTGTCTAGCAAGCCTATCCCACCATTTGTTAGAAGCAACTACACTACCACCCCCTCCAACACTCTCATCTCCTGCACATATGCATGGATGCCGATCGATCTCCCTTAATACATGAGGCAGATCGATCTCCTTAATACATGAGGTAGGCCTCTCTCCTCCTCCACACATATACCAGCAATTGTACCTCTATAGTTAATTGGGCCTCCCTCTTCCCCCACCACACACCGATAGTCGAGCGCTGTAGGTAGGTATCCATGCCACAGAGACAAACTGCACATGTCCCATCTCACATTCCAGTAGGCCAGCCACTCTATATCTTTGATGTGGGCACACACAAATTCGATGGCACTCTTTATCGATCGCACGCGCGCACACACACACACACATCATCATCCCTCTCTTCGATTCTATAGACACCTCAAGCCGATGATACCTCCACTCTCTTCTCGTGGATCGCACCCTCTATATATATGTTATATCTAGGACTCTATTTCACACACATTTCATATGTTAAATTTTTTGATTGACCCCCCCCCCCAAAAAAAACTCTCAAGAACCCACACACTATATCTCTCTAGGTTTGTATCTCTCTCACACAACCCCACGTAGGTGGTGTACGTATACAAGAAGAGAATAGGTGCACCGTGCACGTACTCACGCTTCGTGCCCAACCACACCCGCGCGGGTACACGGTGGAGCTCATTTATTTACGAAATGGCAGCCCACGTGCTAATTTGAACGCCTGTAGCGGTTGTTTACCTAGGGAGGTCGTGTACCACGCGTGCACGAAAAAAAGTTCGACTTGACGCGTTGCCGCGTTATTTTTAAATAAAGTTATAGTGCTCAATGGCACGCACACAGAATATAAAATGAATTTTATGGAGGAAAAGGTAGTCCGCTCTTCAGAGTATCTCACACAAGGCTTCGGTGGCCTCTCTCTCTTACCGTTGGTCACTGATCCGGCCGCATCCCGTCTGCCGGGGGAAAGGGAGTGCGGTGGCCTCTCTCTCTCATCGTTGGTCACTGATCCGGCCGCATCCCGTCCGCCAGGGGAAAGGGAGTGCGGTGGCCTCTCTCTCTCCCTCTCTCTCACCGTTGGTCACTGATTCGGCCGCATCCCGTCCGCCGGGGGAAAGGAGGGAAGTGCATCGTTTCTCCGTTCGACGGCGCCGAGGCAGCACGTCCCGATCTGCGGTACACGTCGTTCTCTCTGACCAAGCTCTGGCACGGCAGGACCTATGCCACCTGCTCGCAGATTCCGCCCGCCGTCGCTCACCTAGTTACATCCCGATGACCTCCAGGTATCCCCTCCGGCCTTGCTCCACTGCCCGTTTTCCCACGTCGCTGCATGTGGATCTTCCATAGTTCTTTGCCCAAAACGTAGCTCGTCCGGCGTACTTTCCATATTGCATTCTCGTCCTCACACCATTTTAGACAAACACAACCGTGTTGTTATCTTCCCTTAGGACAAGGAATATGCTTCTTTTTTGTCATCGCATGTGTCATCAACTGTTATTGGCCAGCAATTGTTTCCTTTCTACCTCTTTTTTGCAAACAGGGCTATCCATTTCACCTCGTTGCTACTGCGACCTTTTGGTGAACTGCACAAATCACTTTTTTCTTAAGAGTGTTTTGTGCAGTTGTACTAAAATGTCACACGGGCAACGTCTCTACATTTCAGTGCGATTGCACAAAGGGAGATTTGTTTTGCTCTATCCTCCTCATCCAACTCCGAGCCTAATGTTCTCCAACTAGTTAGTCTTAAGAGAGACGGCAAAGGTGACCGGCTTCTATTTGTGTGTTTATTGTTTCATCAGCATTCCTCTATTATCGTAATCACACTTGATATCTTTGGAACAGGGACGCTCAGCTCTATTTTAGTGGAACTGCACAAAATGATCGGAATGTTGCATGCTCCAGACAGCTACTTTTTTTCCCAACATGCCTTGTTGATTTAGACAGAGCTGGGGGGGGCGTTGCTGCCAATGAAAGCATGGATCAATTTTAATTTAACACCTTCTCACAA
The DNA here is from genome assembly GCA_032464435.1 of Aegilops umbellulata. NCBI lineage: Eukaryota > Viridiplantae > Streptophyta > Magnoliopsida > Poales > Poaceae > Aegilops > Aegilops umbellulata. The sequence goes on along the minus strand of CP136058.1, from coordinate 146,929,815 downwards.
CTTTGTCTTCAGTTGTGATGTAATTATTAGCTCTGATCTGCTAATAATTGACATGCATTAGCAAGGAAGTTAGTTTTTTATTGTTTCCGAAAGAGCATCGATGGCAAGACACGTGAAACAAAAGCTGAAAGCTCACACCATTCTATAATTTCATGTCGCTGGAAAATTATTTGTATAGTACGTCAATTATGTAAACAAATGATGGAAGCTTGATAGCATTGCCAGAAGCCTCTTCATCATCCGGGTCCATGTGCCATGCATGAAATTATACACCTTCGTTCCTAAATATTTGTCTTTTTACAAATTTCAAACGGGCATATTTTAGAGTGTAGATTCACTCATTTTGCTTCGTATGTGTACTCCCTCCGTTCCTAAATATTATATTCGTCTTAACAGAGATTTCAACATATTTTAGAAAGACAAATACTCCAGAGTATATTTAAGAACCGAGGGGGTAGTGCACAACCGCATGGGAGACTCAGCCCGGTCGTTGCACCACATTAATAGTGAGTAATGATCAGTCAAATCATAAGCCCCACCTTTCCCACTGTAAGTTGCTCTGAAGAAGCAACCATCAATACGCTCTTCTTTGAATCCGCTCATACTACTCCATTCGTCACTGTTCATACAACGCGCTTCAGAAAAAAAAAATCTGTGGGACCAAGGCGACTAGCGATCGGCCCGAAAAATAGCATTGGTAGTTATAGCACGGCGTCTATTACTAGAGGGAATAATGCGTACACACATGCATGCAGTGCTTCCACCCCGGGTACACACATGCATGCACTCCGTAGTAGTACAGTACATGGAGAAAAAATTGTGGACTTGATTGCGGTTACCACGCCCTAATTAATTGATCATTAAACCAAACGCGTCTAAAGTCTCTCTGGTGGTGGAAATGCATTGAGAGAAATGCATCATAATGAAGCGCACCCTGTAAACTGTGACGGAGGGTGGAGTAGTATGAAGGTGCAAAACCAACTACGCGTACTAGTACTGCGCTTGGCTCTTCGCCCCTTCGTGAAGTCGAACAATGATGGTAGTCTGCATGTTGGGTACTACAGTGTATGCCTCTGATAATCTGACACCAAATGGACTGATGCATGTCCACCGAGGATAGGTTGCATTAGTCAAAAGGCGTAAGCAAGCTTCACCTTCTCCTGCAAGCTTCTCCTCGTTCTGCGAGTTGACGGGACGCACCAAAAAGTAGTGCTAGTCCATACTCCCTCCTTTCCGGTTAATATGGCTTAATCTTTTTGCGGGTAAATCTTATTCATATATAAGCATTCTTAGGACGATCAGCCAAGACACTGGTCACTAGGAAGCCAAGAAAAGAAGTAGGAAGCGAGGTGTTTCATCAAGCCAACTCTCGGCCACATTCAAAGTGCAGCAAGCACGGTTCGCACGAAGATGCGCCGCAAGGTTTGCTGACCTTTTTACATGCTGAATAACAAAAAAGAGGAAATATTACTGAGCGCTACTATTTGTAACAGGATATGAGCCAGAATTAAGCGAGAATTATGGCGAGTGTTCCATGCAATCAACTTCCATTATCACATGCAAGAACCCTCGAAGAGAACCAAATGTGTTGAAGATTGCTTTATCACATTTTAAAATTACAATAAGAGCGCAGACGCTCCTCCATCCGGTTCCTAGTAGTATAGTGTAGTATGCTTCTGGCAATCTGACACCGAATTAACTGTTGCACGTCCACCGCCTGAGCGAGGGAGAGCTTGCATTAGTGAAAAGTTTCTCCTTGTCCTATGAGCCACCGCGCGCAAGGTTCTCCCATCCTGCAACCTTCTCCTCGTTCGGCAAGTTGACGGGACACAGCAAAGTAATGCTAGTCCATGTTGCCTCCTCTCCGGTTAACATGGCTTAATTTCAAACAATATAAATACACTGTCTGTCACTGTATATTTGTAAAAATACGGTCAGTGGACTTCATAATATGCTCATTGCGCTCTCTCTCTCTCTCTCTCTCTCTCTCTCTCTCTCTATATATATATATATATATATATATATATATATATATATATATATATATTCCGGTGTTCATACGGTCACTAGCTCACCCTGACTGAGTATGTGTGTGCATGCACGTGTAGGTTGAGCACTTGAGCATCACCGTGTGTGTTCCGTCGTGTGCTCGGACATGCATGCATTAGGGCATCGCGCGCATTTTTGCGTCCATGTGTACGTGTGACTGTTGCATACACGTAGGGGGAGTACGTGTAGGGGCCACTAAGGAGCAGTCAAATCACACAGTAAGTTAGTCGGAAGAAGCAACCATCATTTCACTCTTGAATGACACGTACGCAATAAAAAATGGTTGATATGGAGAGAAAAAGAAAACCACTATACTCCCTCCTTTCCGGTTTATAAGGCTCAATTCAAAATTCTCACCAACCAAGGTAGATGGTGAGTGGTGGAATACTTTTTGTAGTTTGCAAAAGCACCCAATTAATGCTCTTGTTTTCCTCAAAAAAGTATGTTTACCAATGCATTAATTGCAATGCATGCATGCATAAATTACATGCATTGGTCAATTTTATCTTAGTACTTGCATGCAATGATTTAATGCACCTTGGAATCTGAACATGTGATGGAAAACAACCAAATTGAGCCTTATGAAATGGAACAACTAAAATTTTGAGATAAGCCCTATAAACTGGAAAGGAGGGAGTATATACACTAGCAGGGTGCGTGTGAGAGATGGTCAGGAGGTGAATGACACGTGGCCCCAGGGGGTGGCTGGCCCACCTATCATACAGCCAAAGGCAGGTGCAGTAGAGGGCCGGGGAGTAGTACGAAATCCTACACACCTACGCACGCTAACCAAGGGCTAAGTGATCACTCGAATCGCAAGATCAGTTGACTAGAAGCTATGCTAGACCCATGGAGGCGATGAGCGCGAGCATCAGCCGGCTGTGCCAGATGGTCCACGACGCCGGCCTGCGGCCCGGCAGGTAGTATTGCTTGAGGCTGCCAGGGCGAGGGGCCGCTTGGACGACAGCTTCGCATCCTTGTTCGACGAGGTCCTCGTCAGTTTCCTCGACAAGTTCACCGTCGTCAAGAAGCTTGCGGACCACTTTGACATAAGCCTCCAGCCGACGCGCCCAGTAAGGATGGCAATTTTACCCATGGATACGGGTACCCACGGATACCGTACCCGCATGGGCAGGGTATTAGCACAATTTTATACCCACGGGTAGTACCCATACCCTACCCGTTAAGTCATGGGTAGGGCACGGGTATAGCCTTTTACCCATGGGTGTAACCATACCCTACCCGCTTATACTGACATGTGAACCATACCCGTGATTCACAAGTGTACCTATGTTAAAGTGGTGTTGTAAGCTTGTGAACCTATGTTAAAGTTGTCACCAATTGTCAATTTGAATTGATATAATTGTCATGTACTCATCTATCTGTTACTGAGTTGAGATCAATGTTTTTCATCAAATTTGCTATAGATGAATGTAAAACTATGAATAATTTGTGTACTATTTGATCTACCCGTTGGGTACCCAATGGGTACGGGTACCCGTCGGGTATGGGTACGGGTAAAGTTTCATACCTGTGGGTATGGGTATGGGTAGAATTTTGTACCCATTGACTACATGGGTACGGGTATGGTATTGCTTCACCCGCCCCATACCCTACCCATTGCCATCCTTAGCGCCCAGGCTCTGCGATGCCCGCCACCCTCAACGGCCGCTATGGTAACAACCTCTTTGATGCACTGGTGGCCCTGCGACTGCCCGCCGTCGCGCCGAAGAATGTCCACCTCAAGGTCGCGCTCACCACGTAGCGCCTGGCGCAGCAAGACACCATCGACATAATCACCCACGTCTACGCGCAAATCATCCACAAGGACTAGTACATGCAAGAGGAGGATGATAGGACGCTGGCCTTCTTGGAGCGCAGGGCAACCTTGGACGGCACTGTACAGAAGCACGTTGAGCTCGCCGCCAACGCTGCTGCTCCTCACACGTCGGTTGGTGACCCGGCGCACTAGGGCATGAGGATGTCGTTGAACGTTGATGGATCCGTATGTATTTTTATCCTTCCGTCAAATCCATGTAGTAGTATATGATACTGCAGTAATTATCTTACCTTTTGCATCAACTTCATAATTTTCGTACGTACTCCATGCATGAACGGCTCCAGAAGCAAACTTCTCATTACTCTAGGCAAAATCGTTATTTTCTATCTATCGGTCGCGCCATGGAGCAGAACCAAATTTTACAAATTATGAGTTCAAAAGGAAAAGCCTGTCGTGTTCGCGTCGCACCCCCACACGGTTGGTCCGGCACGCCGCTCAAGCGGGAATGCGTGCGGTGTTGCATTTTCACTTACAAGCGGGACCGCAGTTGAGCAAACCGACTATCGGCAAACCCCCACCCCGCCCATCGCGCGAAGGCTGAGAAAAGAGGACAGGAGGGAGAAGAGATGGCTGTAGCACGGACTCCAAGAAAATTGGTGACGGATGGGACTCATGTGGGTGGCGTGTGCCATACTACTAGACGTGAATGCTAGTTATGGCCCATGCCACCCAACTATATCGAGCCTATATCGAGGTACGTAGAACAAATTTCCTGCAGTCCGTGCTCAGCCCTCCTCTATCTCTCTTCTCAGCCAGCCAGCGGACGCGCGGAGCCCATCGTCTGTTTGCTCAAATGCGTCCCACATGTCAGTGAAAACGCAAGAGGACCCACTGAACCTGCACATCTTTCACCTCGACGTGCTAGTGATGAAAAACAAATCCAATAAAGATCTTCGGTGGCCACTTTTGGAGTAAGATCCTATTTACAGTTTAACCCAAGATGCACATCTCGTGGCTTCAACTACCATTATATTTTCTTTCATGACACGACCTGGATGCTGGATGTCCCACGTGTCGGCAAAAGGAGGAAGAACCCGACCAAATCTTCGGTTCTGCTCTCGGATTAGACTAGTTGTGCTAACTTAAAAAATTTATTGTGTACTCCCTCCGTTCCAAAATACTTGACTTCCATTTGTCCAAAAATGGATGTACCTATATACTAAGACATGTCTAGATACATATATGTTTTGACAAATAGAAGGCATGTAGTATTGTGCAACGGAGGGAGTAGAATGGATGCAAGTTTTTGTATTGGGAAGAAGAGTACATCCATATATTGATAGAGCGCAATTTAGTAGACGTTCTATCACTTTTAGCTAGTATAGAATAGAGGCTAGACATGACACCAGATGCGAGGAAGCAACGTCTACTTCTTTACACTCGAAGAAGAAAGAAGCACGCAAGATCGAGCCTCCGCAGATCAACAATGAATGCATCGAGAAGGCACTAATCCAACTTACTACAGGAGTAGTCAAAATTATCATTGGAGTTCGTGCAAAACGGAGGTCCGTTTGGGGTCGTGCGTTGGAGTTGGCCTTACAAGTGGGGTCGTAGTTAAGGAAACTGACTATCAGCAAACCCCCACCTTGCCCGTCGCGCGATGGCTGAAGTTAGAGAAACGACGAGGTTGAAGAGATTGCTCTCGCACGGACTCCGAGAAATAATATGGTGTCACATGGATGTCGTGGTGGTGGCGTGTGCTGTACTCCTGGACGTGAATGCTTGTTCTGGCCCATGCCACCCTACTACTCCTACTACTTACTCCTACTATATACTATACTACTAGTATATCGAGGATTCGAGGTGCTGGTTACGTACAACAAACACATTAACATATGGCTACAGTAAAAACACCCGCCCGACGCACGAAGCATGTGAAGCTAGTACAAATAGTGTACTACTATTGTTGATTGGCCTCATCCGATAACCTGTTGCAATGCACGTACAATTATGTATTCAGAAAATATTTTTTGCCTCGTGGCACCACTCACTCAGAGAAGCGACTCGAAAGCCATTCATAAATTTAATAAGTTTATCACAGGCATATCATTTTATTACATAGTACAACAAGTCATCAACCCACATCGACAACGAGGATACATTATAAATACTAAAGTTTTCACCACACAACAAATAACAAGCCATGAAATGAACTTCAACTCAACCATTCCGCGGCGTTGGAAACACTTGCTTTGAACCACAAGTGATTCTCTGGGACGGGCCATCCGTTGTCGATCTGGAGACCAACGCAGGACTGATCATCCAGGCTGAAGCGGCCTACTATATCAGTACCAGGGTAGGGAACCACCGAAATGTTCGAGGTATAGACACAGTTGCTTCTCATAAATGTGTCAACAGCAGTTGGATCGCCTTTCACCATCATCGGATAGTTTTGTCCAAGGAAGAGCGAGTTTTCTCCAAGACTATCAATTCTGTGCCAGGGAGAAGGAGTTGGCGCTAGCACCCTAGTATCCATCCTGAATACCATGCAACGGGGGTTGGAATAGGTCCGGAGAGTGCGACCATGGGAGACTACACCTGCTTCCTTAGCAGTAACATCATCAGTGGGTTGTATACACACAAGAAGAGGTGATCCATCGAAATTAGTTGCCAGGCGCCACAGAGTATATCGGCGCTGCTCGCCCTCATGATCATGATCATCACCATCGTCATCTCCCCCTTGGTTATAAAAATCTTCAAGTATAGGTGGTGGGATGTTCACAGGACCTTGGAAACACAAGAAGAAGGTTAATTAGTAAAGGGAAACTTGCTAACCCGCATGCATGTGGATGAAACAATTATAATTACGGTGGAAGACAAACGTACCGAAACAATGAGGATGCCATGCAAAAAAAGTGCCACGAGTGGTGGCAGCAAACACAAGGCCCTCGTATTCAATTGCATCACAATACTCATCCATGTACAGAAACTGATTTTTAAGCAATATCCATCGAGTGAAACCATCAAGGACGGCAACAAGCTTGTCAAAGATAGCAACAACATCATAGTTTTTGTAATTCCAAGAGCGGTTGGGAACTCGACAAATTGCTATCTTCCATAGACGACAGTCACCATGATCACATTTGAACGTGCGTACATTACCAGTGTGCTCAACCTCTGGGCAGTGTGCTGAGATTTTTGGAAGTGGAACCCGGTGACGAGTGTACACATTCACAAGTTCCCACTCGTAGTTGGACCCAATGTAAACAAACCAATCTCCATTTGCGCCCGCCCAAGCCTTGCCCTCAAGCGATGGCATCTTAACATCACACGTATCATTATCAAGCGGCATCAACTTGCACAGGGCGAGGCCTCCGTCGTGCCGGCGCCAGTCATCAGGGTCACGGCAAAGAAGATATGGGAGATCAAACCGCTCCTTGACCCTTGGGTTCCTTGCAATGATGTTATTAGTTGAGTCGAGAATGGGCTGGAACAAACCTGCCATGCTAGCCGAGGTGATGACGTCCACCGATCAATGAGTTCCTCCACCACGTCATCTTTCAGATCGTGGCAAGAATAACGAGGTCGTTTCCGGCCAGTTCCCTCCATGGAGAAGACAATCGAACAATGGCAGAAGAAAGGGTGAAGGGCTGAAGGAAAATGGAGGGTGCGACAACAGTTCCAAATCGAGAGGGAAAGGCGAAGACTCGGTGGACGGTTGCGAGTTTGCCACGGTTCACGAAGAGGCACCCCGGCCTACACGTCTGTTCGGAAATACTCCTACTACTCGCCGTCGTCTCACTGATATGTTGGAACGGGACCACATGTCAATGAAACATGGTGTGTAATTTCTCGTGCAAAATGCGATCTGGCCGCATTGGCCCGAGGTGCCGCATTGGCGTGTCGATCAGTTCTGAAGCACGACTAATGGGTACTGTACGCAGAGAAAATATAAACTACTCTACCACTACCCCACCTCTAGTACTAGTAGTATAAAAAAGATATATATAGGCTGGAGCTTCAGCGCTTTCTTGCTAAGGGCTGCCCACTTGCTTCTCACACTACCACCCTCTCTCCAGATCTAAAAAAGACGGCCCCTCTCTCCCTCCTCACCGGTGGTCACAGATCCGCCGGGGAAGAAAAGGACATGCAGCATTGACGAACTCGTCGTCGGCGAGCGAGGTCACGCACTGACGACAAGGCCGTCCTCTCGGACCTAGCGCCCGTGCGGGATGGCCTCCGTTCCCAAGCTCACTTTCGTAGTGTGTGCGGAGGACGACGACCACGATCGAAGCCACTTCCCGCCGACCCTCAAGTATGCTACCTCTTTTCGAGCCATAACCTTTTTCTATTGCCCCATCTGCTACATCGTTGCATGTGGATCTTTTTCCACTCCACCATATTCCCAATTTGCTATCCTCTACTCTGCTGGCCATGTAGACGAAAACCATAATTTGCACTATTAAAGGAAACCCTACTTCATGCAGACTAATCCATGTCTGGGTTGAATAAGGAAAGGAAGGGAGATTGTACTGTCCAAGAGAGTAGGCATCGAACCCGCATCTAGGTTGAAAAGGGAAAAATCAGTAGCTAAGGAACGAGTCTCGTGTCTCTTGGTTGAAGAAGGGTAGAAAGGCATGACAACGCAATAGAGAATGACCAGGTCGATCGGTTTGTTGTCCTTGCATAGGAAAAAGGTGGCTAAAGAGAACAAAAATGGGACTGTAATCCACATATGCTGCCTGGATATTTGTTGCTCTGGGCAACCATACCTCCCTCACCACTCGGCATCCGTGGAGGTACATCATACTGGTGCCTCCCATGCTCTTATTGCCACTTTTTTTGCTGTTAGTATAACGCCAGCAGTCAAGTCAAGCAATGCTACTGCTAAAGTGATGCCACATTTAAATAATGCTGCTCTCAGTCTAATGCCACCCATAAATTTAAGCAATGTCATTTAATGTCACTGGATTATTTCAGGGTTAGCTGTTGATTGTGGATGTATTAAAGATTTTTCAGCTATAAGGCATTCTAATGTTGTTGCACAGCCAGTATACCAAAGTTGAAACTTGTTACTCCTGTCAGATTTTTGCACTGTTAATGCTTATAGATTACATACCTCACTTCCATGAGATAAGTTAATTTTTTTGTACAGTGTCACCAAAATGCCAAGGCGCTGATGTCATTTTATTTTGGTTAAACTGCACAGACAATTATGAACACAAGAGGAAAGGTCAAGAGTGGGCACCTCCTCCTCCGGCTGTTCTCTTCAGGAAGTCTGTATGTTTGTCTCTAATGCCTGTCGACTACATACCTAACATCATGATGTAATGTTAAGTCATTTCCTTTTGTACAGTGTCACTGAATTGTCAAGGCGATGATGGCATTTTATTTTAGTAGAACTGCACAAAATTTGCTTAAAAGAAGAGGAAAGGTCAGGATTGGCTCACTTTTCCAAAAAAAACTATGTATGCCTTCCTCACATCAGCCGTTGTTGCTTTATTTATTCCTTCGAACAGGTGGTTAGAAATAGTCTTGCTACCTTTAACCATTAAGAAATTGGAATGCTTATATTTGTGAGTCTATGCTTCAACTACTGCCACTTTTAGAGTAATCACACTTTCAATATCTATGCAAACAGGGATGCTCGATTTTAGTGGAACTGCACAAAAAGTCCAACTGGTTCAACATTAGGAGCATGTTTTTTCCCAACCTTTATATCCAATTGGTGGCACTATGAGCTGTTCATTACGAAGGTACATGGTTTGCTACTATCTTGGTACTCTTTTTGTATTGTCATTAGATAGTAATACTAGTGGTTTGCATGTGAATTTATTGGCAGGGTGGACCTACATTGGAGGTGCAGGACAGGATTCAGTGATTGGATGCTCAATTTCGGTTGTATCGATTTCACCTCTTCCATCACTGCAAACATGGATATCCTTGGTCTGATGAAGAATAGGCACTATATTTCTGCTCTGAACCAGCAAATCAGTTCAGTATGAAATTGTCCAGGGCAAAACATAACTGTATCAGATTGTCGAGTGCAGAACATGACAGATGCTAAGCGGAAGAGACATGTTTAAACCAAAAATACAAGGTGTGGTATATGTTTACTAGCTGCTTGATATTTATGCAGACAGAGATGTCTGCCCGTTGCTATTTGGCAAACCAACAAAGTGCCTGCAATTTTGGTTGAACTGCACAAGAGAATAGTATAGTCACTGCATGCAGTGCCATTTGAAAATAGACACAGAAAGATTGGATAGTCACTTCATGGACTGCAGAAAAGTAGTATTGTACTATTTATTGGCCAACACTAGGTGCTTCATTGCTTTGGTCTGATTATACAATGGACATCATTTTGCCTAAGTTAAAGTTTGTATTCCGAAAATAGTCTCGCAGTGTGATCGAGGGAAGACCAAATCATATTGCAGTGCATGTTCCTCCATCATGTCTGGTTCATTCTCATGGTTCTAGCTGTTGGTGAAACCACTTATGTTTGCAAGAGGAATTGTAGACTTCACAAACAAATTTGTCTTTCAGTCTGTACTGAATGTTGGCCAATAGAAGCATCCATGTTAGGGAAGAACAGATGTTTTTTCTAGATCTTTGCTTTTGGAGCTACATATTTGTATATGATCTATGAGTCATTGAGATGCATTAACATGTTGATCTTGTGTATGGGAATCGTACTAGTTAGTTTTAGTTGCGACGCAAGATCCGAAGTGGCTGATCTTTGCTTTTGGAGCTACATATTTGTATATGATCTCTGAATCATTGAGATGCATTAACAGTTACTTATTTCTGTTCGCCCAGTGTGTACAAGTCAAGCTTTTAAATCAAGGCCGATATGACCGATATATAGGCCGATATATCACTTTTGGGGCTCTACCGATATAGACATAACATATCATTTTGTAAATATCATTTTCAAACATACCACCCGATATGGACCAAAATATCAACCGATATGGCCGATATCTAGCCCGATATGTCCACCGCTATAGAACGATACGTAGATAACAATTGTTATTTATTAAATAATAGTGAAATAAGATTATGCATTTACAACTTCAGCATATATTATCAAAGTCATGCACAATGTTTCGTACAAATGCATACATATCATATTGTTTTTAATAAATAGAGTAAGAATTTTGTGAATCTTTCCTTAATAGTTTCTTAATCAACAAGTTAATAAACTAGGAATCTAAAGGTGTTATGTTGAAGTATTGGCATCATACATCTTGTTTTACTAAAAATACATGTTTTGAACAAGAATAATGAAAAAAACTAGACATGTTATCTCCGATATATCTACATATCGTCCGATATATCATCCGATATCCGACATCCGATATGTCGAAGCCAAACCGATACGAACCCGATATCCGATATTTTGAAGCTTGGTACAAGTTACTGGTCGATCACTAGCTAGCCTACAAATGCGCTCCTGGCAGTTTTATTTGTGACGCAAGATGCGAAGTGGTAGTTTTTTGGATAAAAATGCCTACCTCTGAAGAAACTGACAAGCTCGTACGCAAGCAAGTGCCTCCTTATTTCAAGCCAATAGAAAAAATGGCTCCTCCTAGTGGATTTCTGACATCTGGGTCCCATGCCATTGTCAACGTAGTCAATAAACGAGAGAATTGCACAACGAGCGACTGACACCAGGGACCCAGCAGCTCGCCCAGTTATTTTTGTTTTGGGTTAATTTGATAAATGCCACTCCAAATCTGGTGTATCCGAGAAATGCCACTGCAATTTCCAAACTTTGAAAAATGCCATTTCTAGTGGCATTTTTCGAAGTCTGGAGTGGCGTTTTTCAAAGTTTGCAAACTGCAGTGGCGTTTTTCAAGTTTGCAAAAATTGCAGTGGAATTTTTCAAAGTTTGGAAATTGCAGTGGCATTTTTATGAATCACCATAATTGGAGTGTCATTTATCTAATTTGTTTTTTAGACGGAAGCGGGGTGTCAACTGGGCTGTGCCGGACACTCTGGCCTGTCTAGACAGTCTTTTCTTTTATGTTTACCATAGACCAGCCCAGTAGTTTTTTTCTTTCTGAAAATGGCTAGCCCAGTTTTTTTGTGATTTGTCAAGTAAGTCGCTTTATCAGGCCTGTTGGGCTACAAATCTTACAAGACGAGGAGAGCTTCATTCGGCTGGCCGAGAAAATGGCCTATCAGTAATGAGAAATGGGATGTACATTTTTAAAACACATCAAACCGGCAATTATTTTCAAATATCTTTTTTTCATTTCGAGATTTTAAATTGCATTGATTTTTATGCATGGACAATTTATTGGATTTTATATTGATATACATTTATTTTTTAAATCAGTCTGAATGTGACTCGAAATTTCGGGATTAAATACAGTTCAGACTGCACCGACAAATGCAAAATTTCATATAATTTTTTAGCCGTGGCCACAATATGGGTTGTAATGCTAACATAAAGAATATGGGCTCCAAAAAAACCCGTAAGAATTAGCAAATGGGCTGTAAATTATTTGAAATAATGGCAGATGGGCTGTATGTTGTTTTCCACAGATTTGAGGCTTTCCACAGATGGCCTGTATACTGTTGGATGTCCGTCCAACGGCCGTCGTGCTTCTTCAATCTCTGCTCTTCCTGCTCCAGCCGCTCAAACAAGCGCCGGCGGGACTGCCTGCTCCCTCCTCCCCGCGGCCGGCTGTGCTGCCGCGCAGGCCTCACCGCCCCACCGTACTCCCATCGCTGGCCTAGCCATCCCTCTACTCACCCACACCTGTTGTTATTCTCCGGCGACGGCAGACGAACCAGTAAACCCTCGTACAGTCGTACTCCCCTCCGCGTGGGAAACAAAAACAACGGCCGAGTCTTCCCTGCCTCCGTGTCGTTCCCTTCCTAGGCCTCGCCGTCATCCACCGCCCTGGTGCTCTCGGCGTGGCGTGGTCAGCGTGGTCAACGACCGACATGCATCTGAAGTGGACTGTACGTGGAGAGGCTGACAGCTGGGTCCACGGCCGCACGCAAGGAAATGCCTCTTTATTACGTGCAAAATAATGATTTCCTCCACCTAACATCTGGGACCCATCGAAACAGCCTCTATATTTCGCGAAAAAAACGTTACCGCCGCTGACAGCTCGGACCCACCAGCTATATCTTCGCATGCAAGGAAGTGCCTCCTTATTACGCACAGAAAAAATAAATACTCCCCCTGCTAGCTGCGACCCAGTATAGTGGGCCTACTAAGTTGATGGGGAGGAAGGGCTTTGTCAACTTAGTCAATATGCACGATTCTAGCTCGACTGACCGTACGATGTCCATCCAACGGACGTAGTGCTTCTTCAACCTCTGGTCTTCTTGCTCCAGCCACCCAAACCAGCGCCGGTCGTGCCGCCTGCTCCTGCCTCCCGTGGCCGGCTGTGCTGCCGCGGAGGCCTCACCGCCCCCACAATACTCCCACCGCTGGCCAGGCCATCCCTCCACTCCACTCACCCACACCCCCTGTTATTCTGCGGCGACGGCAGCGCAACCGAACGAGTGAACCCTCGTACTCCTCTCCGCGTGGGAATCCACTGCCGCGTCTTCCCCGGCTCCGCGTCGTCCCCTTCCTAGGCCTCGCCGTCGTCCACCACCGTGGTGCTGTCGGTGCGCCGTGGTCAATGTGGTCAACGACCGAATTCCATCGGAAGAATACTGTATGTGGAGAGGCTGACAGCTGGGTCCACGGCAGCCGCAAGGAAGTGCCTCCTTATTACGCAGAAAATAATTATTCCTCCACCTGAAAGCAGGGACCCACCGGACGGGCCACCAGTATTTTGCGAAAAAAAATCGTTCCCCCCTGACTGTTGGGACCCATCGGACGGGCCACCGTATTTCGCGAAAAAAACGTTCCCCCCGCTGTCAGCTCGGACCCACCGGAAGTGCCTCCTTATTACGCACAAAAAATGAATACTCCCCCGGCTAGCTGGGACCCACCTTGCTGGGAGGCTGACTTGTGGGCCTACTAAGTTGACGGGGACGGAGGGCTTTGTCAACTTAGTCAATATGCACGATTCTAGCTCCAGTGACTGTACGATGTCCATCCAACGGCCGTAGTGCTTCTTCAACCTCTGGTCTTCTTGCTCCAGCCGCCCAAATCAGCGCTGGTCGTGCCTCGTGCTCCTGCCTCCCGTGGCCGGCTGCGATGCGGCGGAGGCCTCACCGCCCCCTACTACTCCCACCGCTGGCCAGGCCATCCCTCTACTCACCCACACCCCCTGTTATTATGCGGCAATGGCAGCCTCACACCGCAGTGAACCAGTGAACCCTCGTACTCCTCTATGTGTGGGCATCCACTGCCGCGTCTTCCCCGGCTCCGCATCGTCCCCTTCCTAGGCCTCGCCGTCGTCCACCACCCTGGTGCTCTCGGGGCGGCGTGGTCAACGTGGTCAAGGAACGACTTCCATCGGACATGGATTCTGCATGGAGAGGCTGACAGCTGGGTCCATGGCCGCAGCAAGAAAGTGCCTCCTTATTACATGCAAAATAATTATTCCTCCACCTGACAGCGGGGACCCACGGACGGGCCACCGTATTTTGCCCCCCTGACTGCTGGGACCCACCAGCTACATCTTCGCAGGCAAGGAAGTGCCTGACAGTCGGGACCCACCTGGTCGAAGCGTACGTAGCGTTGTCATTCTGGTCGCGAACGTGTACGTACATATATACTGGTGTGGATGTAGAGGTGCGCACGTGTCATAGTAGAGGCGCGCACGTAGCATGTACACGTACGTACAGCGGCCAGGGTGCAAGAAAGAAAATACAGCCACGTATGTGTACATACGGGCGGGGTCTCGAACGCCTACTCGCGCATACGTACGGCGAGGGCTTGTGTACATGGCTGGGTCGGAACGGAGAAACAGCGTCGTCGTCGTGTTCATGGGGAGGCAACGGAATGCGTCGTGTTCATCGGGAGGCAACGCGGCTGGGTCGGAATGGAATGCGTGGTCGTGTTCATCGAGAGGGCTTGGACGGAAGAGGCGATGGAAACGAGGCCTGGCGTACCGCACAACGAAGGAAACGGGCCTCCTACGGTTGAAACGGGGGTCCTGTTGATCGGGAGGGGCGTGGCGTACCGCAAAACGGAGGAAACGAACCTCCTATGGTCGAAACGGGGGTCCTGTTGATCGGGAGGGGTGTGGCGTACCGCAAAACGGAAACGGACCTCCTACGGTCGAAACGGGGGTCCTGTTGATCGGGAGGGGTGTGGCGTACCGCAAAACGGAGGAAACGGACTTGTGTTGGAGTGCTACGGTCGAAACGGGGGTCCTGTTCATCGAGAGGGGTGTGGCGTACCGCAAAACGGGACTCCACGGGATACTGTTCATCTCCATCGTCGACCCCCTCCCGCCTCCACGAGCTACTGTTCATCCACCGTCGACCTCCTCCAGCCTCCACGGGCTCCTGTTCATCCAGCCTCCACCGCGCACTACTCCACCGGCTACTGTTCAACCACCCCTCCACCGTCTACTGTTCATCCAGCCCTCCACACCACAGGGTCCTGTTCAACCACCCCTCCACGGGCACCCCTCCACCGTCTACTGTTCATCCTGCCCTCCACATCACGGGCTCCTGTTCATCCACCCCTCCACGGGCACCCCTCCACCGTATACTGTTCATCCAGCCCTCCACCACACCACGGGGTCCTGTTCATCCAGAGGCAACGCCACCGCTCACTGTTCATCCAAATCCCCCGCAACGCTCGCTGTTCATCCCATCGATCGGCTTCAGTTAGCAGCAGTAGCCAAGGAATCGCTCCATCGGGTTCAGTTAACAGCCATCGATCGATCGCTCGGGTTCAGTAACGCGTAGCCTGCAGTGCAATCGCTCGGGTTCAGTTGGAGCCCAACGCCTCGCTCGGGTTCAGTTAGAGCCAACGCCTCGCACACGCGCGCGTACGTGTACGAGAGAAACCCGCATCGCTCGGCCCCCGACCTCCCACCGTAACCGGAAACTCCCCGAAATTTTCCTCCCCCTCGCTTCTACCACGTTTTTTTTGTCATGGACGGCCCAAAGAATGTCATGCAGCTGCGTCTCCGGCCCGCCCAGGACGAAAATCCCATTTTCTGTCATGATTTTTTGTCATAGAAGTAGGAGCCCACCACATCTATGATGATACCGGGTTTTGTCACAATTATCGTCATAGAAGTGTCATATGTATGACAGAAAAAAAATTCGTTCGGCCCAAAATGTCACGGATGTGTCTTTTTTTTGTAGTGTTGACTTATTGCAAAAAGGTTTTCAACAAGTTCAAGGTGTTGACTACGATGAGATTTTCTCACTCGTAGCGATGCTTAAGTCTGTCCAAATCATGTTATCAATTGCCACATTTTATGAAATCTGGCACATGGAAGTCAAAACTGCATTCCTTATTGGATTTCTTAAAGAAGAGTTGTATATGATGCAAGCAGAAGGTTTTTGTTGATCCTAAAGGTGCCAACAAAGTGTGCAAGCTCCAGCGATCCATCTATGGACTGGTCCAAGCATCTCGGAGTTGGAAATACGTTTTGATGAGGTGATCAAAGCATATGGTTTTATACAGACTTTTGGTGAAGCCTGTTTTTACAAGAAAGTGAGTGGGAGCTCTGTAGCATTTCTGATAGTATATGTGGATGACATATTGTTGATCGGAAATGATATAGAATTTCTGGATGGCATAAAAGGATACTTGAATTAAAAAATTCAATGAAAGACCTCAGTGAAGCTACTTAAATATTGGACATCAAGATCTATAGGGATAGATCGAGACGCTTAATAGGACTTTCACAAAGCACATACCTTGGCAAATTTTTTTTGAAGTTCAAAATAGATCATTCAAAGAAAGGGTTCTTGTCTATGTTGCAAGGTGTGAAGTTGAGTAAGACTCAAAACCCGACCACAACAGAAGATAGAGAGAGAATGAAAGTCATTCCCTATGCCTCAGCCATAGATTCAATAAAGTATGCCATGCTCAGTACCAGACCTATTGTATACCTTGCCATGAGTTTGGCAAGGGGATACAATAGTGATCTAGGAGTAGACCATTGGACAGCAGTCAAAATTATCCTTAGGTACCTAAAGAGGACTAAGGAAATGTTTTCTTGGCTATGGAGGTGATAAAGAGTTCGTCGTAAAGAGTTACGTAAATGCAAGCTTTGACACTGATCTAGATGACTCGAAGTCTCAGTCTAGATATGTATCGAACGTGGGAGAAATTAGCTAGAGTAGCTCCATGCAGAGCATTGTAGACATAGAAATTTGCAAAATACATACGGATCTGTATGTGGCAGACCCGTTCACTAAACTTCTTTCACAAGCAAAACATGATCACACCTTAGTACTCTTTGGGTGTTAATCACATAGCAATCTGAACTCGATTATTGACTCTAGTAAACCCTTTGGGTGTTGGTCACATGGCAATGTGAACTATGGGTGTTAATCACATGGTGATGTGAACTATTGGTGTTAAATCACATGGCGATGTGAACTAGATTATTGACTCTAGTGCAAGTGGGAAACTGAAGGAAATATGCCCTAGAGGCAACAATAAAGTTGTTATTTTATATTTCCTTATATCATCATAAATGTTTATTATTCAAGCTAGAATTGTATTAATCGAAAACTTGATACATGTGTGGATACATAGACAAAACATTTTGTCCCTAGTGAGCCTCTACTTGACTAGCTCGTTGGTCAAAGATGGTTAAGGTTTCCTAACCATGGATATGAGTTGTCATTTGATAACGGGATCACATCATTAGGAGAATGATGTGATGGACAAGTCCCATCCGTTAGCTTAGCATAATGATCGTTCAGTTTTATTGCTATTGCTTTCTTCATGTCAAATACATATTCCTTCGACTATGAGATCATGCTTTCTTCATGTCAAACGTCACAATATAACTGGGTGATTATAAAGATGCTCTAGAGGTATCTCCGAAGGTGTCTATTGAGTTGGCATAGATCGAGATTAGGATTCATTCTGAGTTTCGGAGAGGTATCTCTGGGCCCTCTCGGTAATACACATCATAAACTTGCAAGCAAAAGACTAAGGAGTTTGTCACGAGGTGATGTATTACAGAACGAGTAAAGAGACTTGTCGCTAACGAGATTGAACTAGGTATGTGGTTACCGACAATCGAATCTCGGGCAAGTAACATACCGATGGACAAAGGGAATAGCGCATGTTGTCATAACGGTTCGACCGATAAAGATCTTCGTAGAATATGTAGGAGCCAATATGAGCATCTAGGTTTGGCTATTGGTTATTGACCGGAGAGGTGTCACGGTCATGTCTACATAGTTCTCGAACCCATAGGGTCCACACGCTTAACGGTTGATGATGATTTAGTATTATATGAGTTATGTGATTTGGTGAACGAATGTTGTTTGGAGTCCCGGATGAGATCACGGACATGACGAGGAGTCTCGAAATGGTCGAGAGGTAAAGATTGATATATATATATATATATATATATATATATATATATATAGGACGATGGTATTCTTTCACTGGAAGTGTTCTGGAGGGTATCGGGTACTTATCGGGTCAGCGGAAGGTGTTTCGGGTACCCCCGGCAATCCTATGGGCCATATGGGCCTTGTGAAGAAACACACCAGCCAACAAGGGGTTGGTGCGCCCTATAAGGCCTTGTTTGGTCAGGAGGGTCTTCAAGCCCCAAAGGTGCTGGGGATTTTGGGGGATTTGGTGAATCCCTCCCCTTCACCAAATCCCCTCAAATCCCCACCAAACCTCTCCCTCGTCCTAATCCCCTTCCCCACATTTAGTACTGAGTGTTTGGCATATAGAGGTTCAGGATTTTGCTTCAGTTTTCTTCCATCATATATAAATGACTTGTGGCTCTCATATCCTACAATTTTATTCCATCACAGCACACGTGTGAAATAAACTACTATATTTCTCAATCTTTACTACAACGTGAACAACCATATAGTGCGTCAACTAGTACTGGAAGCTAAAAAAACATAATCTTTTATTGCTCAAAGGACACACTCCATCCAAGCCTCATTGTCATATGAACAAAGAGCATCAAAGGCTAGAAAGCATCAGGATGCAACACCATCACCAATTTTCTTAACAACAGCACAATCATTTTCCATGACTTTGGATCAAATAAAACAAGAATATATTATCTAGGATAAAGAAAGAGAATCATGACAGCATTTCATAATAGTTCCTCATATCAGTTCACGGCAGAAGTTCATAAATTTTGATCACTTCGCTCACCTTCACTTTGAACTCTTGGGAGCGAACTTCCTCCTTGGCTGAAAATAAGAATTGATCATCATTTTTTGTTGGACCAAAAAGTATAAAATCATGAGCTTGCGGTGTATGTAATAAGTAATAACACAACAAATTCAGTTGAACAAAAGTATATAAAGCCCCAGCTAGCTTAATGCTACTGGATACAAAACAATCCATAGCTAGCTCATGTAAAAGTCCACCTAGCTACCTCCAGTGAAGCAAACACAGTACAATGCAGTTCTCTGCAGACCGAAAATAATTATTCCATAAAACATATGTTATACTTGTTCTCTACAGCCTCATTGTCATGTAAAAGTCGACTAGTTCCAAAATATGGTCTCAACTGCATTGCTCACAACTAAATTTATATGTACAAAAACTATATATATATACTTCAATTACTTTCTCAAGAAAGAAAAAAATCCTTTGAATACACAAAATACACAATACAAGCCATATTTTGCACTCACTCAGTTTGCTAAGTGGATTGCCATACGAACATATTGCTAATGTGACCAACATACTAGAAGATGAAAAGTTGCAACTTTTGTTCATACCAACAATTCACAATCCCACAACTACTTATGAGCCATGATGCTTCACAAGGAACGGGGGAAAATATGCCATGGAGTCTGTTTCTTGTACTAACAATTCATAGGGAACTTCTTTTACCTCTATTTAACAAGAAGATGAGAAAAGCTTTGATTCACTTCCTTTGTCGCAGTTTCGGTATGTGCAACACTAGCAATCTGTGATGGCTCAGCAGTGAATGTCAAGTTATAATGGCCCTGAACAATGTGCACTGCAACAAGAATGAAATTATTAACCAAGTAACTATAACTCTGTAACTAATTAAGATGTATGGGTGCCACTGAACTAACCATCATAGAGATCTCCTAATAAGTTGAAGAGAGGAAAAGGTTTGGACTTGGACTTATTGATCCTCGAACCAAATGACTGCAAAAAAAGGGGTGATAGAAGTTAAACAACTACCAGTAGAGAGTTAATAAAATGATATAACTAGTCCAATACTGAAATTAGGAGGAAAGCACTTACAATCGTCAACTCATCTCAAAGATGTTCATCAGCTTGTATCATGCACCAAATTTCATCCCAATCAACTCTACTTTGTTTACGTGCCTCCTTTAGCATTTTATAGTCTCTCTTCAATTCCTTTTCCTTCTCTTGAACTTGGGACTTTGAGAATTTGACATAACTATGTCTAGCATGGAACATTCCAACCATCATATTCCAAATTTCACCATTCCATCCATTCCACCCTCGGTGATAAGGAGTATTGTGCTGAAGAAGTATCTCCACCAAAGCCTTTTCAAGTTTCCATTGGGCTCTGGATTTCAGATCTAAGGACATAGAAGAAGGATTACAATTCTAAATTTGATTGAAAACAACCAGTTTTTACCATACAGAAATAAGAAAGACGAGCAAAAGATAATGTATTGTTGGTCAGTATACAAGTTTGCATATAAGCATGCAACTGTGATCTCAATAGACAAGTTATAAAACTCAAAAGCCAAAGTCTTGACAGGTAGATGAAACAGTTATAAAATTCAAGTCTGGCCAATTTCTCCGACAAGTATTTCCGGACGGAGGGAGTACATACTACTTCTCTATGATCCACAATTTTGTGCAACCAAATATCTAATATATGGACTGTCTTGAACTAATAAAGAGACATTGTAACAATAGGACATGAGAATACCATTTGGAGAATCCCTTTTGGTAATATTTCGTGAATCCAGTTTTGCTCCAAGTGCAACTTTCCTTCCCCTTGCAGCTTGCACCAAGTTAAATTCGCTACTTGCGTCCATCTATATTTTCCTAATGGACAATGAATTATATGAATCGAGAGACATGAATCAACAAAGTGACAATGCAAAGGAAGCAATATTAAATAGAGGTAAAAGAAGTGATGTATATTAGGGAAATGCTACTGATCTTAACACATGTTCTTTGGGCTTATGAATTATGTCAGCAATAAATGGTATGCCAACTAATAAAATTTCTTGTGTCAAGTTACTACTGATGATGTGTACATCCCATCCACGATTGAGTTCAGAACTAAACAACATGGTCATCTAGATTGGTTTTGTAAACATGTTCATCTGAAAAAGCATACTTATCTGAATCAGAAAAAAGACGGGATATTTGGGGCTGGCCCAGTCGAAGCCCACCGTACCAAACGCTTCTCTTGGGCTTTTAGGGGCTTGCAAGCCCGACGGAAAAATCCACTAAAAACCCTTTTAATCCCGGTGTGCCAAACAAGTCCTAAGGCTATAGGAGGAGGAGAAGGAAAGGGGTAAGGGAAGGGAAAGTATGGATTAGGATTCCCACTTCCTTCCCTCACCCCCCTCTTGCCTTCCCCTTCATGCATACATGGAAAAGGGGGGAGTAGGGCAAGGCAGGGCCCCTAGGGGGCGTCGGCCAACCCTAGGGTGCCCCTGGCTACCTCTCCTCCCCTCCCACCTATATATATGTGGGGAGGGGGTGCCTCACAAGCACACAACATCAATTGTTAACCGTGTTCAGCGCCCCCTCCATAGTTTACAACCCCGGTCATATTCTCACAGTACCTAGGCGAAGCCCTGCGCGGATCACTTCACCATCACCGTCACCACGCTGTCGTGTTGACAAAACTCATCTACTTCCTCGACACGTTGCTGGATCAAGAAGGCGAGGGACGTCATCGCGCTGAACATGTGCAGAACTTGGAGGTGTCGTACGTTCGGTGCTTGATCGGTCGGAGCTAGAAGAAGTTTGACTACATCAACCATGTTGTCCAACGCTTCCGCTTTCGGTCTACGAGGGTATGTAGACACACTCTCCCCCTCTCGTTGCTATGCATCTCTGAAAGCACAAGTGCTCCCTGGGTGGTTTTGGTAATTGATGTCAACATATCTCTTGTTGGACTAATGTTTTCATCTAGTATATTTCAGACAAGTTCAACACATGGAGTGGCGTGGACAAGAGGATGTGGAACCCCTTCAAGATGCTAAGGATAAAGGATTGGCTCAATCTCAAAAGCTCAAGGCTCTACATTTTACTTTTAGTGATCCAAGATCACATTGAGTCCATAGGAAAAGCCAATACTATTAAAAGGGGATGAGGTGTTGCTTAATGGCTTGCTTGCTCAAAGTGCTTAGTGATATGCTCCAAATCCCTCAACCACTTTCTCATATCGACTTATGTCCCAAACCAAAAGTGAAACTCGTCCCCACCGATTTGATCTGTCCGGCGCCACCGAGTTCATTTGACATAGCCACTGCTAGAAACCCTAATCAATTTGGTCTCACCGATGGGATCCCGGTCTCACCAACATGGGCTTGCAAACTCTCTGGTTCCTATTGCAATAAGATCGGTCTTACCGAGATTTGTAATCGGTCTTACTGAGTTTGCTTGACCAACTCTCTGGTTAGCCCATTACCAAAATTTGTCTCACCGGGTTTGTGTAATCGGTCAAACCGAGATGAGGTTTTACCCTAACCCTAGCACATCGGTCCCACTGAGTTGACCATATCGGTCCCACCGAAATGCCTAATGGTCACATTATGAACTGAATCGGTCCGACCGAGTTTTCTGATTCGGTTTGTGTGTAATGGTTAGATTTTGTGTGGAGGCTATATATACCCCTCCACCCACTCTTCATTCGTCGGGAGAGCCATCAGAACATGCCTACACTTCTAGCATACATTTTCTAAGAGAGAACCACCTACTCATGTGTTGAGGTCAAGATATTCCATTCCAACCACATAAATCTTGATCTCTAGCCTTCTCCAACTTGCTTTCCACTCAAATCATCTTTCCACCAAATCCAAATCTGTGAGAGAGAGTTGAGTGTTGGGGAGACTATCATTTGAAGCACAAGAGCAAGGAGTTCATCATCAACACACCATCTATTACCTTTTGGAGAGTGGTGTCTCCTAGATTGGTTAGGTGTCACTTGGGAGCCTTCGTCAAGATTGTGGAGTTGAACCAAGGAGTTTGTACAGGCAAGGAGATCGCCTACTTCGTGAAGATCTATCCTAGTGAGGCAATTCCTTCTTGGGCGATGGCCATGGTGGGATAGACAAGGTTACTTCTTCGTGGACCCTTCATGGGTGGAGCCCTCTGTGGACTCGCGCAACCGTTACCCTTCGTGGGTTTAAGTCTCCATCAACGTGGATGTACGATAGCACCACCTAACGAAACCACGGAAAAAATCTTCGTGTCTCCAATTGCGTTTGCACACTCCAATCCCATCCCTTTACATTCTTGCAACTTGCATGCTTTACTTTCCATTGCTCATATACTCTCTCCATGCTTACTTGAATGTATTGTGAATGTTTAAACTTGTGCTAAAACTCTACCTTAACTTGAAGAAAATAAAAACTGCAACTTTTCTTTGTTAAGAGTCTATTCACCCCCCTCTAGACACCTCTTCTCGATCCTTTCAATTGGTATCAGAGCATTGGTCTCCATTGCTTTAGTTTAAACACCTTTGGAAGAAGATGGATGAGTCTATGTTGGGGAGTCTTAGACGTAGAGTGCCTATTCTTGATGGAGAGTACTTTCATGAGTGGAAAAATGAGATGTTTGTGATTTTCAATGAATATTATTTGAGCAAGTATATTACTTGCCCTTGTGCTCCTCATGTTGATCCTTTGCATCCTGCCCTTGATGAGTCCATTGACATGATTCGCAACCTTAGAACTGTTAATCTTATCACTAGAGGTTTTCCTGGAAACTTGATTGGTTGCTTGCCGGCCTACTCTTGATTGTGCCTACACTATATGGAGATTTCTTGAGGAACATTTTCCAAACTATTCCTTGAAAAACTTAGATGAGATCCTTCATAAGTCTATTGCCTTGACAAAGGTGAGTCCTAATGATCCCAAGTATGGTGATTGCTTGTTTGAGCTTTGTTACCTTATGCGTGCCAAAGGAGATGTTGGAATCATTAGCAACGTCATCTCCGAAGTCATTAGAATCCATAAAGATGCACATTGTCATGGTCATAAATCTAATGAATCACTCTCTCTAGGAATTGATCCATCACAAGACGATGTTGAACACGGATACTATGATGAGGATGATGATAGTGACCTCGATCTTGATGAGTCTATGAGACACTTTGGTCTTATGGCTAATCTTCGCGGCTACATGGCTGGAGGAAAGGAATGGGTCCTCGATAGTGGATGTACCGATCATATGACCAGAGATAAGGATATGTTTCGTGAGCTTGCTGAAAATGACGGCCCTCGAAAGTATGTCACTTCCAGTGATAACTCAAAGGTTAAGGTGGTTGGCCTTGGTAAGGTGGCCATCTCACATGATAGCTCCATACAAAAAGTTATGCTCGTTGAATATCTTGGCTATAATCTACTTTCCATATCTAGACTTGCTGACTTTGGTTTCAATGTCCTATTCACTGAAGTAGATTTCCAAGTGTTTCGTAGAGATAATCATAATATGGTCTTTACCAGTATACATAGAGGTGACCTTTACATTGTTGATTTCACTAAAAAAGGCTCAACCTAGAACTTGCTTAATTGCTAAATCTTCTAAAGATTGGTTGTGGCATAGAAGATTAGGTCATGTGGGCATGCGAAATCTTGATAAGCTTATTAAAGGTAATCATATCCTTGGAGTGAGAGATGTTATATTTGACAAGGATAGATTGTGTAGTGCTTGTCAAGCAGGAAAACAAGTAGGAGGGAGTCACCCCGTGAAGAACATCATGACCACGAGAAGACCGCTCGAGCTACTACATATGGATCTCTTTGGTCCCAGTGCCTACAAAAGTCTCGGTGGTAACTCATTTGGTCTAGTCATAGTCGATGATTTTTCAAGATTTACGTGGGTGTTCTTTCTTGATAATAAATCGCAGGTCCAAAGGATCTTCAAGAACTTCGCTAGGAAGGCCCAAAATAAATTTGAAGTGAAGATCAAGAAGGTTCGAAGCGACAACGGAACGGAGTTCAAGAACGCAAATGTGGATACCTTTCTTGACGAAGAAGGTATCTCACATGAGTTCTTGGCTACGTACACACCTCAACCAAATGGAGTTGTTGACACGAAGAACCGGACTCTTATCGAGATGGCAATAACGATGCTTGATGAGTACAAGACTCCAAAACAGTTTTGGGCGGAAGCGGTTGAGACGGCTTGTCATGAAACAAATCGCTTGTATCTTCACAAGCTACTCGGCAAGACGGCATACGAGCTCCTCACCGGTAACAAACCCCAAGTTGGATACTTTCGAGTATTCGGCTCCAAGTGTTACATTCTTGATAAGCATCATCGTTCTAAATTTGCTCCTAAGTCTCATGAAGGTTTCCTACTTGGTTATGGCTCAAACTCTCACACTTACCGTGTCTACAACAATTTCACCTGAAAGGTTGAAGAGACGGTAGATGTGAAGTTTGATGAATCTAACGGCTCACAAGTAGAGCAATTGCCAATTGATGTAGGAGACAAAGACCCTTCGGAACCAATCCAAGACTTGTCTATTGGCAAGATTCGTCCAACGGAAGTAAAGGAGAGTACCTCGTCCGTCCAAGTGGAAGCTTCTACCTCACGTCAAGGTGAACCAAGAGTTGACATGGAAGCATCCACAAGTGGCACACGCCAAGATGAAGAAAATGAGGAAGTACACCAAGATGAACCTCATCAACCTCCTTCACCACCACGACAAGAGAACGACAATGCCAATAATGAAGAAGGCCAAGAAGAAGGACAAGATGATGAAGAAGTTGTTCCACCCTGACCCAAGCAAAAGCTCTCATGAGTTCGAGCACGAGTCTCAAGAGACCATCCCATCGAACAAATCTTCAACGATATTCAAACCGGGAGAATCACTCAAAACTCGTTTGGCTAACTTTTGTGAACATTATTCATTCATCTCTAGCATTGAACCTATGAAGGTTGAAGAAGCATTGGAAGATCCGGATTGGCTAAATGCCATGCACGAAGAGATACACAACTTTGAGACAAACCAAGTGTGGACATTGGTCGAGAAGCCCGGCAACAACCACAACATCATCGATACCAAATGGGTGTTTTGCAACAAGCAAGACGAAGATGGACAAGTTGTTCGCAACAAAACACGTCTCGTCACCCAAGGCTACATTCAAGTCAAAGGTATGGACTATGGTGAGACATATGCCCTCGTTGCTAGACTTGAGTCCATCCGCATCTTACTTGCCTATGCTAATCACCATGATATTACCTTGTACCCAATGGACATTAAAAGTGCCTTTCTAAATGGTGAAATAGAGGAGGAAGTTTATGCTAAACAACCTCCCAGTTTTGTCAATCTTAAGAAACCCGATCATGTTTACAAACTTCACAAAGCTCTTTATGGTCTTAAACAAGCTCCTAGAGCGTGGTATACCAAGTTCCGTATTGAAAAAGGCTTTGAGATTGGAAAGATAGATTCTACTCTTTTTACTAAAAAGGTTAATGGTGAATTATTTGTGTGCCAAATTTATGTTGATGATATCATATTTGGTTCGACTAACCCTCATTTTAGTGAAAAGTTTGGGAAGCTAATGTCGAAGAAGTTTGACATGTCTATGATGAGTGAACTCAAGTTCTTTCTTGGTTTACAAATCAAGCAAACTAAGGAAGGCACCTTTGTTTCTCAAACAAATTACACCAAGGACTTATTCAAGAGGTTCACATGCAAGAAAGCAAAGGTATGAAAACACCCATGCCTACTAGTGGACATCTTGACTTGACCAAGGATGGCAAATCGGTTGACCGATCTATGATTGGTTCATTGTTATATCTATGTGCCTCCTGTCCTAATATTATGCTAACTGTGTGCATGTGTGCACGATATCAAGCGCCCCCCAAAGAATGTCATCTTAAGGCTGTGAAAAGGATAGTGAGATACTTAATACATACAGGAAATTTTGGCATTTGGTATCCTAAGAGGTCTTCTTTTGATCTTGTGGGCTACTCCGATTTGGACTATGCCGATGACAAGGTTGATAGAAAGTCCGCTTCGGTCACTTGTCAATTTCTTGGTAGATCTCTTGTGTCTTGGTCCTCCAAGAAACAAAACTCGGTGTCCTTATCCACCGCCGAAGCGGAATACATTGCCGCCGGTTCATGTTGTGCTCAATTACTTTGGATGACCCAAACTCTTAAAGATTATGGGATCTATGTGAAACATGTTCCATTACTTTGTGACAATGAGAGTGCTATTAAGATTGCTCGCGGAGCAGCCAACCAGCTAGTGGTTGTAGGGGGCGGCTATTTATAGCCTAGGGAGCAGCCCGACATGATAAGACAAAAATGCCCTTCAATGATATGACCGTTAGGTGGATAAGATATTTTCGGACAGCTGGCACGTAGCACAGTAACGGTCGGAAATTTGAGGTCCAAATTCCTCAGGGCTATCATGTTCCTCACTGTGTAGGCCATCCACACTGGCGAATTCCTAACTCCTCAGTCAGAACAAATTCCTCAGCGACCAGAAGAACTTCGTCTCTGTCACTGAAGAAATTGACTGAACTGTATGAGATTTCCAATGGCTTCACTCGAAGGGATTGGTAGGTGTAGGATTTTGAGTTGAGCATCACATGGAAATTTTTCCTTAGTATTTCCTCGATCCCCTTTAAGAGTACGGTGTTTCCTATGACTCAAGAAAGAGAAAATGAAACTATGAAAACAAAAGTCTTCACGCTTCATGTTCCTCGAATGTATGCCAAGTCTTCAAGGTCACACCAATTTCTTCACTTTCAAAGTCTTCAGAAAGTCTTGAGAATATCAAAGTGTTCAGTCAAAGAACTTCATTTTTAGGGGTCGACTTTCTCTGTAAATATCAAACTCCTCATATACTTATAGACCTGTGTACACTCATAAACACATTAGATCCTTAACCTATAAATCTTCAATACACCAAAATCACTAAGGGGCACTAGATGCACTTACAATCTCCCCCTTTTTGGTGATTGATGACAATGTAGGTTAAGTTTTCAACGGGGATAAACATATGAAGTGTAACTACTGATATTGAGGAATTTGATTGCAAGATATAGAAGAACTCCCCCTGAAGATGTGCATAGTGAGGAATTTGCTTTTGAAGCAATGCACACTTGAAGAGTAGAATCATGGAGATCTCCCCCTATATCTTGTAATTCATACACGCATTTGACATATAATATGAAGAATTTGAAATGCATGATGAAATATGGTGACTGACGAATTTCAGCATGCGTGCAATAATATCAACGAGGAATAAGCATGCAGAATAACGTAGCAGAAGTATCAGACCACCATCGGGTTTAAGTTTACTACTCGATCCAATAAAGTTTCAGAAGAACGAGAGTCGTAACTTAGCAAAAAAACGCCCATATAATAGACCAGCTTGAAGACTAACTCAAATTTCTCCCCCTTTGTCATCGAATGACCAAAAGGATCGAAACTGAGGACTAACGCCCCTGAAGATAATCAAGTTGATGAAGGAGCGCCAGCGTTGTCGGGGTCGGTTGATGTAGTAGGGCATGCCGCTGTGTCGTCCAAGTATTCATGTTCATCAGTGTCGCGCGATGAAGAATAGGAGCTGGCCACCAAAGAAGGAACCTTGACCTTCTTATATTTCTTTGGAGGAGGTGCAGACCAGTCAAATTCTTCCTTGTGACCCATTTTCTTCAGATCTTAAGTGATGTAGACATGAGACAGAACAACCCAGGTACGGTTGAAGGTTTCATGGAGGTAGTATTGGTTTTTCTTCACTGCATTGTGTGTTGAGGTCATGTTGTGAAGAATTGAACCAAACTGACGCTTGGCCCATTTATGATTGCGATCAACCTTCTGATGAAGACTGAGGAGTAACTCACGATCATTCATCACCCTGGGTGCTGTGGCTTGAGGATTTTGCTTGGCGGAGTTGTTGGCGGCAGAGTCATGTGTGGTAGAGTCATCATTGGTGGAATAGGATGCAGCCTTGCGAAATTGACCATCCAATGGACGAATGCCTTCATCTATCACAGCAGCTGCCTTGCCTTTGTCATCAGCTGAGGAAAATGTCCGTTTGAGGACTTCAATTGGAGGCAAGTAGCTGTAGTGGTTCAGAGTGTCAGCCTTGTAGAGTGAAGACCTTGTCCTGATGAATCTCATAATCCACGGTGCATAAGGCTTCAGCTCAAATGGTGACATAGCAATATTGGCCAGAGTCCTCATGAAGAAATC
This sequence comes from Aegilops umbellulata, assembly GCA_032464435.1. NCBI lineage: Eukaryota > Viridiplantae > Streptophyta > Magnoliopsida > Poales > Poaceae > Aegilops > Aegilops umbellulata. Next base: position 146,900,515 of record CP136058.1, on the reverse strand, counting down.
ATGGAAGTTGACGGGAACGCCATGAATGATATTGAAAAGCAGATTCTTCATGATGCCAACGACTTCTTCATCATTTGAGTCGTGTGCTTTGATAGGACTCATTGTCTTCGACATAATGCGATAGACAGTCCGAGGCACATACAGTAATTCCTTGACGAGGAATTTGATTCGAGGGACCTGCGCTGGCTTCAAAGGCTTCATCAAAACTTGCATGTAGTGATTTGTAAGCTCAGGTTCACTGTAGACACAACGTGCACCTTCAAGGGGAGGACTGAGTGGTAGGGCACGAAGCAATTCAGAAGCTTGTGTCTTGTAATGAGTATTTTCTGTCATCCAGTCCAGCACCCATGAGTTCACATCGTCAGAATCTCCTGTGATGTGCAGCGTTGCATAGAACTTAAGAATGAGTTCTTCATTCCAATCACAGATGTCAGTGCAGAAGTTTAGCAGCCTAGCATCATGAAGAACACTGAGGACTGGCTCGAAGCACGGCAGAGACTCCATGTCTACGTGAGGAATATGTGCATGATCGAAGACTTTGTCTTTGTTGAACAACACTGAGGAATAGAAATTGGCTTGACTAGCAGTCCAGAAACGCCTCTTCCTTATGCGAGCAGAACCATACGGGTTGTAGTTAGTGAAGAACACATGCTCTCCAAAGAAGTCTTCAGCCTTGAACTTTTGCTTGCGTGAGAAGGGATCCTTTGGTTTGGGCAGAGGAGTGTCAGTGAGTTGCATCACGACCTCAGGAATCGCAATCTCAGGTTCAGCAGTCTGAGGAATTCTTGGTTCCTCTTCAGTTGCAGTCTGTGTTGTCATATGATCAGCAGCAGCAGTTTCTTTAGCACTAGTGGCTGGAATTTCTTCACGCACGGATGAGGTGGGATGAGTTTCTTCAGAGCCCATTTGAACTGTTGGTGCAAGGGACTGAGGAGTTTGTTGTAGCAGGGTGAAGAGTGGAGAATTGGGGTGCTGACTTTCCCAAAAGTCATCATTCATTATTGGCGTTGTACTTCCAATATACATGTCTTCATTTTCCAATTCTTCAACACCAGCCTCTTCAGCTGTGAACTGAGGCATTGGTGAGGATACAACGGGTGTAGAAGGGATCGCATCCACTCCAACTTCTTCATCAATCTGCTCTGATGAAGCAGCAGATTGAGTTTCTTCATCAGATCTGCCGGGGATCACATATTCTTCACCAAAAGGAAGAAGGTCCTTTGATGGCATGGTAGAAATCGGAACAGCATCAATCGGATTTTCAAACGAGCTGGTCATAGGCTTCATCTTCTTTGGAGCTGAAGATTCTGAGGCACCTAATGCTTTCCTTTTCTTCACTGCAGCTCGCTCTGCAGCCTTGGTCTTCTTCACATCTGATGCAGATGGAAGGATAGGAGTTGGTGTAGGCGCGGGAGGAGCCGAGGAATCTGTTTGAATTTCTCAAGCACAGCTGATGTAGTTGCCCTGACTTTTTCAGTTTCTTCAGGCGCACCTCTAGTGGATGCCCTGGCAATTTCTTCAGCGGCTAGAATGGAGTCATCAACCCTGGAACTAGCATTTTCTTCAGCAGCCTGAAAGTCATTAGCGGTGCTGGCATGTTCTTAAGTTGGCTTAGCAGAAGCTTCAGCTTGAGGAACTTCTTGTTGCGATGGGGCTGCAACATTGGTGAACTTCTCAGTCAGTTTTACAAACCTGACTTTGGCTCCTTGCCAATCAGCATAGTATGTGTTGAAGTTGTCGCCGAGGGTTTTGATTTCAGACTGGATTTTGATAAGTTCATCAGTTGTCATTTTGACAACGTTGGTCTTCAGATATTTCTCCTTGTACTGGGCCTTCTTGATCTGCCTGGCCTGCTCATATTTCCATTTCTCCTCTTGGATGAAATGAGTCAGCATGTGACTTTGGCCAGGAGTCAACTTGAAATCTGGCATAGGAGTATTTGGGTCCTTGTGCCAGAGATCAATGTAATCGAGGATCGCCCTTGGATCCAAAAGCAGTGGCACAGGTGTGCCTTTGGCTCTAGCGGCCCTTTGTTGTCTGTCTCTGATGATTTCTGCAAGTTCACCATCATCAGCTTCATCGTCAGATGGCACTTGGAAGGTGTCGGATCACGGGTTCCGGCAGACCCTTAAGGTTCAAACTCTGGGGTGCGCGCGGAGATTATGCCCTCTACCTCTCCGTCTCGCAAGGATCTAAACTACAGAACAAACAACACAAGAGACACAGGGTTTATACTAGTTCGGGCCACCATTGTGGTGTAATACCCTACTCTAGTTTGTGGTGGATGGATTGCCTCTTGGACTGATGAGGATGAACAGTACAAGGAAGAACAGCCTCGCGAGGGTCTGTTCTTGGCTAGGGTATGAACTGCTGGGGGAGTTCGATCGCCCTTCTCTCTCTCTAAGTGTGTTGCTAGCTCTGTTTGTGGATGCTACGTTCTAGCTGGTTTCTTCCTCTCTCTTCCCCTTGTTCTACCCTGGGGGTGGCTAGTCCTATTTATAGGCAAAGGCCCTGGGCCTCTTCCCAAATATTTGAGAGGGAAGGGCGCCAACAATTGGCCAATTCGAAGGGGAACATCTAGTACACTTATCCTGACTAAAGTTGGTCTTCGCCTGCCAAAGGCCCTGTGGTGACGCCGTTCTGGGCTCCATGGTGACCTCCTTCCCACCGTTGGACTGATCTTGGTCTTGTTGCACCGAAATGGGTGCCTTTGCTTGATCCTCTCACCTGCGCTTGCCCCCTTTGCACCAAAGAGGAAAGGGGAACGCTGCGCGGGCTGGCGCCCGCCTGGCACCCTTGGTCGTCATGGGCACCTCGCGAGGTACCCTGCCTTGATCTCTCCGCCTCCTCGTGAGCCATCCTGAGGAGGCCGCGCATGAGGAAGCACCGTGTCGTCCGCCTCGCGAGGCTTGGCCCCTCGCGAGGGTCTTGGGTCTTGTGTTGGTGAATATGGGCCATGCTGGGCCCCCATTCGAGCCACGCCGCAGGCCGCAGGCAGGCAAGTCTGGGGACCCCCGTTCCCAGAACGCCGACAGTAGCCCCCGGGCCCAAGGCGCGCATGGACTTGGCCGCGCTGAAAGGCGAAAGGGCAAGGTCGAAGCGCCGCGGGCCCTAACAGCCTGCGGCCTTGGGCGCCGCGTGGCGGCTGATTGGGCGTGGGCGGTACTGTTTGCCCACGCTCCCTTATTTTGCGTCGCGCTAGGTTGCCCCACGGTTGTACACAGCCGCCCCTCTTCCTGTTACTCAACTGTCCCTTGTTCTTCCTTCCTTCGAACTCTGACTCTTGCCTCTAATCCCATCTCACATCTCCTATCTCCCGTCCACCGCCATGGCTCCGATGAAGAAAGAGAAAGGGAAAAAGCATGCGCCTCCATCTCGCCCACCGCCGCCGGTGGCTCCCGCCGTCGGCCACTCAATCATACTCAATCTGGAGTGCCTGGACAAGCTCAGTCCTGCTCTGGCCACCGTCTTCAACGAGTGTGGGAGGACGACGGCTTGGCCTACGTCCCACTTCCCCACGGATAGGATTATCACTGAGGTTCACTATTTTGCCGACGCCTTGTGGGCGGGTCTGGTTCCTCCTTTCTACGATTTCTTTAACGCCGTCCTCTCCCATTACCGGATCCACATGATGCATCTGGGTCCTGAATCCATTGCCCTCCTCTCGGTTTTTGCTTTTGTTTGCGAGGCGTTGATGGGCATCCCTCCTTCTGCTGCCTTGCTGCGCCATTTCTTCTCCTTGCGCCTTGTCGACCCTGCTCAATGCTCGGCATGCGTGAGCTTCGTAGCTTCACCCGAAACTGCGGCCTCTGGTATCGACTTCAACCTCCCTCCGCCTTCAGCCGGGTTCCGTGAGTGGTGGTTGTTCGTTGATGTCGAGGTGCCCAGCCCCCTGCTGATGAAGCCAACTTCGCCTGCTGTACCCAACTCTGGCTGGGGCCAGGAAACGCTCGAGAGCCCCCGGCTCGCCTTCGTCTGGCGCCGCTTCATGTTCTTGAGAAAGCTCGGCGTAACGGCGCCCAAGGTGGTGAAGGAGTTCCTATTGCGCCGCATTGCCCCTCTCCAGCGCCATTCTCGTCGAATGTGGGCCTTCAGCGGGCATGATGATCGCATGAGGCTTCAGGAAGAAGACTTGACGCCCGCGGCGCTGAGGACGGTGCTCTTGGTCCTGACTGGCGACCCCAACCGGGGCAGCATCCAGCGGAGAGGAGCTTTGTTGTACCTCTGCCAGAACAGGAATGACTTCGTGAGGCAGATGCCCCCTTTCGACGAGTGGGGGCTGCGCCCTGCCGGCTTCCAAGGGCCTCGCGAGAACACTGTGGTGGTCATTACCCTCCCAGTCGGCCTAGGCGAATCCTCCTCAAGTGGTGGAGCAGGGAGGTAGGAGACAGCGGGGTTCGAGAGAGCCACCGATGATGTGATCGCACCTGGCGATGCCCTTGATGGGGCAGCTCCTGAGGCCCGTGCCGCTGAGGCTGCGGGCTAGGTGCAGCCGCTTCTGACGCTTGAGGCCGGGGCTCCTGAGCCCCCGGCCGTGCCCTCTGGCGAGGCAACTGACTGTGCGCGCCAGGCATGCGTCCTCGACACAGGTCGCCTTGGTGCTTCGTCCTCTTCGCGGGTTGATTCCTGTGCACCTCTCCTGGGCCTCTTCCGTGTGGACTTCGAGGCCCTCCGGAGGAAAAGGGAGGCCCTGGGTGATGACTCCCCTTGTCGCCTGCTGAAGCGCCGGAAGTACTTTGCCACCGACGAGTAAGCCTTCTCCTCTCCCGGCTCCTGATCCCCTTGTTGCGTCTACTGATCCTTGCTCTGCAGGCCCCTTCCTGCCGAGGTCATGGAGGCCGCTGAGGTGCCGCCTCCCTTGACTTTGTCTCCTCCGCCACCCCCGAGTGCCCTGAGCAGCACTGCCCTTGTGGTCAGGGCGAACGATGGGGTGGACTGTCACGTAGCAAGCGGCGGCCCTTCTGTCCCCGCGATCTCCTTCCACGGGCCCTCTCTTGGCATCGGCAGCCTGCCATGGGCTTCTCGTCTGGTCGCGGGCTGCGACTGGCTGAGGCACCCCTTGGGCTCTTTGTTGGGGAACGTTGCAGAAAATTAAAAATTTTCCTACGGTTTCACCAAGATCCATCTATGAGTTCATCTAGCAACGAGTAGATTAGATAGCATCTACATACCACTTTGTAGATCGCAACGGAAGCGTTCGAGTGAACGTGGATGAGGTAGTCGTACTTGCCGTGATCCGATTCACCGATGATCTAGTACCGAACGGACGGCACCTCCGCGTTCAACACATGTACGGGACGGGAGACGTCTCCTCCTTCTTGATCCAGCAAGGGGGAAGGAGAGGTTGAGGAAGATCCAGCACGACGGTGTGGTGGTGGATGCAGCAGAACTCCGGCAGGGCTTCGCTAAGCAACTACGGGAGGAGGAGGAGGTGTTGCAGGGAGGAGGGAGTGCCAGGGCATAAGGGTGCGGCCACCCCTCCCTCCCCTCCCTTTATATAGGTGCATTAGAGGGGGGGAGGGCGCAGCCTTGCCCCTTCCTCCAAGGAAGGGGTGCGGCCAAGAGGGGGGGAGGAGTCCATCCTCCCCAAGGCACCTCGGAGGTGCCTTCCCCTCTTTGGACTCTCCCCTCTCCAAGTTTCCTTGGCGCATGGGCCCTTGGGGCTGGTTCCCCTTGGCCCAAGCAGGCCAAGGCGCACCCCCTAAGGCCCATGTGGCCCACCAAGGCAGGTGGCCCCACCTGGTGGACCCCGGGACCCCTCCGGTGGTCCCGGTACAATACCGATAACACCGAAACTTGTCCCGATGGCCAAAATAGCACTTCCTATATATAATTCTTTACCTCCAAACCATTCCGGAACTCCTCGTGACGTCCGGGATCTCATCCGGGACTCCGAACAACATTCGGGTTACTGCACATACATATCTTCACAACCCTAGCGTCACCGAACCTTAAGTGTGTAGACCCTACGGGTTCGGGAGACATGCAGTCATGACCGAGACGGCTCTTGGGCAATAACCAACAGCGGGATCTGGATACCCATGTTGGCTCCCACATGCTCCACGATGATCTCATCGGATGAACCACGATGTCAAGGATTCAATTAATCCCGTATACGATTCCCTTTGTCAATCGGTATTTTACTTGCCCGAGATTCGATCGTCGGTATCCCAATACCTCGTTCAATCTCGTTATCGGCAAGTCACTTTTCTCGTACCGTAATGCATGATCCCGTGATCAAACACTTTGATCACACTGAGCTCATTATGATGATGCATTACCGAGAGGGCCCGGTGATACCTCTCCGTCAAGCGGAGTGACAAATCCCAGTCTCGATCCATGTCAACCCAACAGACACTTTCAGAGATACCCGTAGCATACCTTTATAGTCACCCAGTTACGTTGTGACGTTTGGCACACCCAAAGCACTCCTACGGTATCCAGGAGTTACACGATCTCATGGTCTAAGGAAAGGATACTTGACATTGGAAAACTCTAGCAAACGAACTATGCGATCTTATGCTATGTTTAGGATTGGGTCTTGTCCATCACATCATTCTCCTAACGATGTGATCCCGTTATCGATGACATCCAATGTCCATAGTCAGGAAACCATGACTATCTGTCGATCAACGAGCTAGTCAACTAGAGGCTCACTAGGGACATGTTTGTTGTATGTTATTCACACATGTATTACGATTTCCGGTTAACACAATTATAGCACGAATAAAGACAATTATCATGAATAAGGAAATATAATAATAATGCTTTTATTATTGCCTCTAGGGCATATTTCCAACAGTCTCCCACTTGCACTAGAGTCAATAATCTGGTTACATTGTGATGAATCGAACACCCATAGAGTTCTGGTGCTGATCATGTTTTGCCTTAGGGAGAGGTTTAGTCAACGGATCTGCGACATTCAGATCCGTGTGCACTTTACAAATTTCTATGTCTCCATCTTGAACATTTTCACGAATGGAGTTGAAGCGACGCTTGATGTGCCTTGTCTTCTTGTGAAACCTGGGCTCCTTTGCAAGTGCAATAGCTCCAGTGTTGTCACAGAAGAGCTTGATTGGCCCCGACGCATTGGGTATGACTCCGAGGTCGGTGATGAACTCCTTCACCCAAATTGCTTCATGTGCTGCCTCCGAGGCTGCCATGTACTCCGCTTCACATGTAGATCCCGCCACGACGCTTTGCTTGCAACTGCACCAGCTTACTGCCCCACCATTCAAAATATACACGTATCCGGTTTGTGACTTAGAGTCATCCAGATCTGTGTCGAAGCTAGTGTCGATGTAACCTTTTACGACGAGCTCTTCGTCACCTCCATAAACGAGAAACATTTCCTTGGTCCTTTTCAGGTACTTCAGGATATTCTTGACCGCTGTCCAGTGTTCCTTGCCGGGATTACTTTGGTACCTTCCTACCAAACTTACGGCAAGGTTTACATCAGGTCTGGTACACAGCATGGCATACATAATAGAACCTATGGCTGAGGCATAGGGGATGACGCTCATCTCTTCTATATCTTCTGCCGTGGTCGGACATTGAGCTGAGCTCAATTTCACACCTTGTAATACAGGTAAGAACCCTTTCTTAGATTGTTCCATATTGAACTTCTTCAATATTTTATCAAGGTATGTGCTTTGTGAAAGACCTATGAGGCGTCTCGATCTATCTCTATAGATCTTGATGCCTAATATATAAGCAGCTTCTCCAAGGTCCTTCATTGAAAAACTTTTATTCAACTAGGCCTTAATGCTGTCCAAGAGTTCTATATCATTTCCCATCAAAAGTATGTCGTCTACATATAATATGAGAAATGCTACAGAGCTCCCACTCACTTTCTTGTAAACACAGGCTTCTCCATAAGTCTGTGTAAACCCAAACGCTTTGATCATCTCATCAAAGCGAATGTTCCAACTCCGAGATGCTTGCACCAGCCCATAAATCGAGCGTTGGAGCTTGCACACCTTGTCAGCATTCTTAGGATCGACAAAACCTTCCGGCTGCATCATATATAATTCTTCCTTAAGGAAACCATTAAGGAATGCCGTTTTGACGTCCATTTGCCATATCTCATAATCATAGTATGCGGCAATTGCTAACATGATTCGGACGGACTTCAGCTTCGCTACCGGTGAGAAAGTCTCATCGTAGTCAACCCCTTGAACTTGTCGATAACCCTTAGCGACAAGCCGAGCTTTATAGATGGTCACATTACCATCCGCGTCTGTCTTCTTCTTAAGGATCCATTTATTTTCTATGGCTCGCCGTTCAACGGGCAAGTCAGTCAAAGTCCATACTTCGTTTTCATACATGGATCCTATCTCGGATTTCATGGCTTCCAGCCATTTGTCAGAATCCGGGCCCGCCATTGCTTCCTCATAGTTCGAAGGTTCACCGTTGTCTAACAACATGATTTCCAAGACAGGGTTGCCGTACCATTCTGGTGCGGAACGTGTCCTTGTGGACCTTCGAATTTTAGTAGGAGCTTGATCAGAAGCATCTTGATCATCATCATTAATTTCCTCTCTAGTCGGTGCAGGCACCTCAGAAACGTTTTCTTGAGTTTCGCCATTTTCCGGTTCAAGAGGTAACACTTCATCAAGTTCTACTTTCCTCCCACTTACTTCTTTCGAGAGAAACTCTTTCTCTAGAAAGGATCCATTCTTGGCAACAAAGATCTTGCCTTCGGATCTGAGGTAGAAGGTATACCCAACAGTTTCTTTAGGGTATCCTATGAAGACGCACTTTTCCGACTTGGGTTTGAGCTTTTCAGGTTGAAGTTTCTTGACATAAGCATCGCATCCCCAAACTTTTAGAAACGACAGCTTGGGTTTCTTCCCAAACCATAATTCATACGGGGTCGTCTCAACGGATTTCGACGGAGCCCTATTTAAAGTGAATGCGGCAGTCTCTAAAGCATAGCCCCAAAAAGATAGCGGTAAGTCGGTAAGAGACATCATAGATCGCACCATATCTTAATAGAGTGCGATTACGACGTTCGGACACACCATTACGCTGAGGTGTTCCAGGCGGCGTGAGTTGTGAAACTATTCCACATTGTCTTAAGTGTGTGCCAAATTCATGACTCAAGTATTCTCCTCCACGATCTGATCATAGAAACTTGATATTTCTATCACGTTGATTTTCAACCTCATTCTGAAATTCCTTGAACTTTTCAAAGGTCTCAGACTTGTGTTTCATTAAGTAGATATACCCATATCTACTCAAGTCATCAGTGAGGGTGAGAACATAACGATAGCCACCGCGAGCCTCAACACTCATTGGACCGCACACATCGGTATGTATGATTTCCAACAAGTTGGTTGCTCGCTCCATTGTTCCTGAGAACGGAGTCTTGGTCATTTTACCCATGAGGCATGGTTCGCACGTGTCAAATGATTCATAATCAAGAGACTCTAAAAGTCCATCTGCATGGAGCTTCTTCATGCGTTTGACACCTATGTGACCAAGGCGGCAGTGCCACAAATATGTGGGACTATTGTTATCAACTTTAACTCTTTTGGTACTCACACTATGAATATGTGTATCATCACGTACGAGATTCATTAAGAATAAACCATTAACCATCGGAGCATGACCATAAAACATATCTCTCATATAAATAGAACAACCATTATTCTCGGATTTAAATGAGTAGCCATCTCGAATTAAGCGAGATCCAGATACAATGTTCATGCTCAAACTTGGCACTAAATAACAATTATTGAGGTTTAAAACTAATCCCGTAGGTAAATGTAGAGGCAGCGTGCCGACGGCGATCACATCGACCTTGGAACCATTCCCGACGCGCATCGTCACCTCGTCCTTCGCCAGTCTCCGTTTATTCCGCAGCTCTTGCTTTGAGTTACAAATGTGAGCAACTGCACCGGTATCAAATACCCAAGAGCTACTACGAGTACTGGTAAGGTACACATCAATTACATGTATATCACATATACCTTTGGTTTTGTCGGCCTTCTTGTCCGCTAAGTATTTGGGGCAGTTCCGCTTCCAGTGACCACTTCCCTTGCAATAAAAGCACTCAGTTTCGGGCTTGGGTCCATTCTTTGGCTTCTTCCCGGCAACTTGCTTACCGGGCGCGGCAACTTCCTTGCCGTCCTTCTTGAAGTTCTTTTTACCCTTGCCCTTCTTGAACTTAGTGGTTTTATTCACCATCAACACTTGATGCTCCTTCTTGATTTCTACCTCTGCTGATTTCAGCATAGCATATACTTCAGGAATGGTCTTTACCATCCCCTGCATATTGTAGTTCATCACAAAGCTCTTGTAGCTAGGTGGAAGCGACTGGAGGATTCTGTCAATGACCGCTTCTTCCGGGAGATTAACTTCCAGTTGAGTCATGCGGTTGTGCAACCCAGACATTTTGAGTTTGTGTTCACTGACAGAACTATTTTCCTCCATCTTACAGCTAAAGAATTTGTTGGAGACTTCATATCTCTCGACCCGGGCATGAGCTTGGAAAACCATTTTCAGCTCTTCAAACATCTCATATGCTCCATGTCTCTCAAAACGCTTTTGGAGCCCCGGCTCTAAGCTGTAAAGCATGCCACACTGAACGAGGGAGTAATCATCGCAGCGTGACTGCCAAGCGTTCATAACGTCTTGTTCTGCAGGGAGAATAGGTGCGTCACCCAGCGGTGCTCTTAGGACATAATCTTTCTTGGCAGCTATGAGGATAATCCTCAGGTTCCGGACCCAGTCCGTATAGTTGCTACCATCGTCTTTCAGCTTGGTTTTCTCTAGGAACGCGTTGAAGTTGAGGACTACGTTGGCCATTTGATCTACAAGACATATTGTAAAAAATTTAGACTAAGTTCATGATAATAAAGTTCATTTAATCAAATTATTTAATGAACTCCCACTTAGATAGACATCCCTCTTCCAGCCATCTAAGTATTACATGATCCGAGTCAACTAGGCCGTGTCCGATCATCACGTGAGACGGACTAGTCAACATCGGTGAACATCTTCATGTTGATCGTATCTTCTATACGACTCATGCTCGACCTTTCGGTCTTCTGTGTTCCGAGGCCATGTCTGTACATGCTAGGCTCGTCAAGCCAACCTAAGTGTTTTGCGTGTGTAAATCTGTCTTACACCCGTTGTATGCGAACGTAAGGACCTATCACACCCGATCATCACGTGGTGCTTCGGAACAACGAACCTTAGCAACGGTGCACAGTTAGGGAGAACACTTTCTTGAAATTATTATGAGGGATCATCTTATTTACTACCGTCGTCCTAAGTAAACAAGATGCAAAACATGATAAACATCACATGCAATCAAATAATAAACGTGACATGATATGGCCAATATCACATAGCTCCTTCGATCTCCATCTTGGGGCTCCATGATCATCTTGTCACCGGCTTGACACCATGATCTTCATCATCATGATCTTCATCATCGTGTCTCCATGAAGTTGCTCGCCAACTATTACTTCTACTACTATGGCTAACGCGTTTAGCAATAAAGTAAAGTAATTTACATGGCGATTCTCAATGACACGCAGGTCATACAAAAAAATAAAGACAACTCCTATGGCTCCTGCCGGTTGTCATACTCATCGACATGCAAGTCGTGATTCCTATTACAATAACATGAACATCTCATACATCACATATAGATCATTCATCATACATCACAACTTTGGCCATATCATATCACAAAGCACTTGCTGCAAAAACAAGTTAGACGTCCTCTAATTGTTGTTGCAAGTTTTACGTGGCTGAATTAGGGTTCTAGCAAGAACGTTTTCTTACCTACGTAATAACCACAACGTGATTTGTCAACTTCTATTTACCCTTCATAAGGACCCTTTTATCGAATCCGCTCCAACTAAAATAGGAGAGACAGACACCCGCCAGCCACCTTATGCAACTAGTGCATGTTAGTCGGTGGAACCGGTCTCACGTAAGCGTACGTGTAAGGTTGGTCCGGGCCGCTTCATCCCACAATACCGCTGAAGCAAGATAAGACTAGTAGCGGCAAGAAGAGTTGACAACATCTACGCCCACAACAAATTGTGTTCTACTCGCGCAAGAAGAACTACGCATAGACCTAGCTCTGATACCACTGTTGGGGAACGTTGCAGAAAATTAAAATTTTTCCTACGGTTTCACCAAGATCCATCTATGAGTTCATCTAGCAACGAGTATTCAGATTAGATAGCATCTACATACCACTTTGTAGATCGCAACGGAAGCGTTCGAGTGAACGTGGATGAGGTAGTCGTACTTGCCGTGATCCGATTCACCGATGATCTAGTACCGAACGGACAGCACCTCCGCGTTCAACACACGTACGGGACGGGAGACGTCTCCTCCTTCTTGATCCAGCAAGGGGGAAGGAGAGGTTGAGGAAGATCCAGCACGACAGTGTGGTGGTGGATGCAGCAGAACTCCGGCAGGGCTTCGCTAAGCAACTACGGGAGGAGGAGGAGGTGTTGCAGGGAGGAGGGAGTGCCAGGGCATAAGGGTGCGGCCACCCCTCCCTCCCCTCCCTTTATATAGGTGCATTAGAGGGGGGGAGGGCGCAGCCTTGCCCCTTCCTCCAAGGAAGGGGTGCGGCCAAGAGGGGGGGAGGAGTCCATCCTCCCCAAGGCACCTCGGAGGTGCCTTCCCCTCTTTGGACTCTCCCCTCTCCAAGTTTCCTTGGTGCATGGGCCCTTGGGGCTGGTTCCCCTTGGCCCAAGCAGGCCAAGGCGCACCCCCTAAGGCCCATGTGGCCCACCAAGGCAGGTGGCCCCACCTGGTGGACCCCGGGACCCCTCCGGTGGTCCCGGTACAATACCGATAACACCGAAACTTGTCCCGATGGCCAAAATAGCACTTCCTATATATAATTCTTTACCTCCGGACCTTTCCGGAACTCCTTGTGACGTCCGGGATCTCATCCGGGACTCCGAACAACATTCGGGTTACTGCACATACATATCTTCACAACCCTAGCGTCACCGAACCTTAAGTGTGTAGACCCTACGGGTTCGGGAGACATGCAGTCATGACCGAGACGGCTCTCGGGCAATAACCAACAGCGGGATCTGGATACCCATGTTGGCTCCCACATGCTCCACGATGATCTCATCGGATGAACCACGATGTCAAGGATTCAATTAATCCCGTATACGATTCCCTTTGTCAATCGGTATTTTACTTGCCCGAGATTCGATCGTCGGTATCCCAATACCTCGTTCAATCTCGTTATCGGCAAGTCACTTTTCTCGTACCGTAACGCATGATCCCGTGATCAAACACTTTGATCACACTGAGCTCATTATGATGATGCATTACCGAGAGGGCCCGGTGATACCTCTCCGTCAAGCGGAGTGACAAATCCCAGTCTCGATCCATGTCAACCCAACAGACACTTTCAGAGATACCCGTAGCATACCTTTATAGTCACCCAGTTACGTTGTGACGTTTGGCACACCCAAAGTACTCCTACGGTATCCGGGAGTTACACGATCTCATGGTCTAAGGAAAGGATACTTGACATTGGAAAACTCTAGCAAACGAACTATGCGATCTTATGCTATGTTTAGGATTGGGTCTTGTCCATCACATCATTCTCCTAATGATGTGATCCCGTTATCGATGACATCCAATGTCCATAGTCAGGAAACCATGACTATCTGTCGATCAACGAGCTAGTCAACTAGAGGCTCACTAGGGACATGTTTGTTGTCTGTTATTCACACATGTATTACGATTTCCGGTTAACACAATTATAGCACGAATAAAGACAATTATCATGAATAAGGAAATATAATAATAATGCTTTTATTATTGCCTCTAGGGCATATTTCCAACACTCTTCTCCTGAGGTCGGGCTGGACTCAGGCTGGGCTTCTGATGCGGCGCGGCCGACCGTCGTGAGGGCTCCAGCCCCCAGCCTCCTGCCTGGGGCCGGAGCGATGGTCCGCGGCCCTCGACGCCTGCTTGGGGCAGATGATGGTGTGGCGGACGTGCTTGAGCGTGCACGGGAGCGCCGTGCTCGTCGCCACGAGTTCCTTCGAAGGGCGAGTGGCGTCGTAGACTTGCTTGGGCATGAGCTCGCCAATGAAGACGCGCGCCTGGAAGCCGAGGGCCTGCGCCTGGCCGCAGAGAGGCGCAAGCTGGAGGCCGCCGTTGCCCTCGCGCATCATCGGCGCGACCTTGATGACGAAAAGGCGAAGGCGTCGCTGGAGGCTTCTCGGGCGGCTCGATCCCAGGCCACTGAGGAGGCCCGGAGAGCTGACCTACAGCGAGAAGCAGTAGAAGAACAGACCCGGTAGCTCCTGGCCCGGTGCCGCTCGTTGGAGGAGCAGGTGGAGCTGCACGAGGCGGCCCTTGTGTCGATGAAGGTGGCCTCCGGTGACCCAGTTGAGCTTCGGAAGCGCGAGGAAGCGCTGGTGCTGGAAGCTGCCGAACGCTCCCTCGAGTATGAGCGGCTGGAGACGAGGGAGCGCCTGGCAACGCAGGCGGAAGACGATGTTGCCGCGCGAGAGACGCGTGTCTTGGAGGAGGTTGGTCATCGGGTGGCGATGGCGCGCCAAGGCCTCGAGCGCGATTCTGAGAGGAAGCTGGAGCTGATCCGGGTCGAGGCCGAGGGGAGGACCACGACCTTGAGGGCCCAGCGGGAGGAGGTGACGCGGTGGGCCGATGCTTCTCGGGCCGCCCTTGAGGCAGTGCAGAAGGAATCGTCCGCCCTTCAGGCTGAGGTGCTCCGTCTCCGCCAGCGGGTGGAGAAGGCCGAGGCCGTCGAGCGTCAAAATGCCGATGAGATACGCCAGCGGCAAGTCCTGGAGCACGTGCATGGCCCCATGCTCACCACGCTCAGGGAAAGGGCTAACACTACCCTGGGAAACATCTGTGAGGCAGCCGTTGGCGAGCCGCACACGATCAACTACGCCGGTAACCTGCAGTTCTTCACCGCTGTGGTGACGCAGCTGGAGGCACGGTCGGCCAAGGCCGACAGGTTGGTGGAGGAGAGGAGTCGCGCCCTGCTCGGGCACGCCTTTTCCCGCGTCTTCAGCCATCTTCAGGACATGGACCCCCACTTCGACTTCGATGCCGCCATCGCCCCAGTCCCCCAGGCCGTCTGAGGTGACCTGGCGAATTGGGTGGAGAACAACGTGGATGCTCTCGTCCGGGCCTTCACCTCGGATGACGACGACGTGATCATGGCTGCCGACAAGGGCGGCGTGGTGGATGATCCCGGCGCCGCTGGTGGTGGCGCAGACAACGAAGGCGAGTTCAGCGATGCCAGCGACAGCTCAGGAGGCGCTCTCGAGGATGCATTGGGAGACTTGTCAGACTGACCATGTACCACTCCCGTCTTTTTACCCTGCATGGATAGAACTCAGGTGTTTGGCCTGACGGTTGTGAGAGCATTTTTGGGAGGGGAAGCCGCTCATGTAAGAACTGGTGTTCATTATTTCAGTGGCAGTCAAATCGCGCGCGTGCCCTATGGCAGGCTGGTTTACCTTTGTTCCTCGCTGGCTCTAAGGCTGCCTGCAGGAGGGCGTTGCGCCTTGGGTGTCCTCTAGTTGAGATCTCAGGATGTGGGATCGTTGCTGACGGAAAACTTCACAGACGTGGGCCTTCTTCACAGGCTCTGGGCCTTCTCCCGAGCGGGACGTCTTCACAGGCATTCGCCTTCTTCACAGGCTCCGGGCATTTTCCTAAACGTAATGGCTTCACAGGCGTTTGCCTTCTTCACAGGCTCCAGGCCTTTTCCTAAACGCAATGGCTTCACAGGCATTTGCCTTCTTCACAGGCTCCGGGCCTTTTCCTAAACGCAATGGCTTCACAGGCGTTTGCCTTCTTCACAGGCTCCGGGCCTTTTCCTAAACGCAATGGCTTCACAGGCATTTGCCTTCTTCACAGGATCCAGGCCTTTTCCTAAACGCAATGGCTTCACAGGCGTTTGCCTTCTTCACAGGCTCTGGGCCTTCTTAGGAAAAGATAACTTCCGCAGTCACCAAAAGGTAATCTCGTGAGGAAGCAACAGCGGCAGTCAGGGCTGCGCTCGAGCTAGGCCTGGCCCGACTCGCGAGGGGCTCGCGAGGGGAGGCAACCGTGGTGAGGCAGTGACCAGAACGCGAGAAATGGTTCGAACGAGACCAAGCACCCCTTCCCTGAACACACGCAAAGCCCAAATTCAAATTCAACTTAAATCCAGCGGGGGGAAAAGTTACAACCAAAGGGAAAAGGCAATGAAAGCAGACAAAAAGGCGCGTCCGGCACCTAATCTAGTCTTGGACGTCTTCTCACCAGCGCGGAGCTAAGTGCTGTCCATTGGGCGTGGGAGGGAGCCCCAGGGCCTGAGGCCGGCACCCCTGAGACTCCGGGGCGTGTACAGCCCCACTCATTATTACGTGAGAGTGTCACGGGGCGGCGAGCTTCACAGGCACTGGGCCTTCTTCACAGGAACCGGCCTTACTTCATATCGCCAGACGAGGGTCCTGCCTTGCGCCACACTCTAGTGCCACCAACGACGACCGGAAACCAGGACGCCGCCGGTGGGGTAGAGCGGTCGCCAGCGGTTCCCCCGACGACCACGGGTCCTCCGCCAGAGGCAGGCCCTCAGGCGCCTCCCCAGCGGAGGGCCTACCTTCTAAGAACACCTTGCTCCGGACGCCGCGGTGGTGATGTAGGATCCCTGCCCCTCTCCTGCAGCCCCCTGCGTCCTCCTCCTGAGGGGTAGGAGGCCGCGGGAGCGGGGCAGCTACTCGCTGCGGCGACCTGCACCTCCTGTGACCCATGATTAGCGTACGCCTACTCTTGAGGAATTAACGGTACCCGATAGTTGTCGCCTCTAGCGTGGCCAGCGGAGCCGTCCTGGGGCTCCTGGAAGGGCTCGGCCTCTGGCGTCTCGTCTCCCCAGCTGGGGCTGAAGAGTGAGCCCTGCTTGCCCTCGTGAGCCTGCCCTTGGTCCATCATGTGAGGCACGTATTCTTCTGGCGCCGCCACCCCGAATGCTGTGCTGTAGTGCTCCATGCACCATGTGACGTTGCTTGACATGCCCACCACGGGGTGGTAGCGCGGTTGCCCGCTGGCGCCGTGGGCCACACCGAGCCCCTCTCCTTCGCGCGCCGGGGGTGGGGGTAGTGCCACCGCCAGTCTAGCATCGGCGGATTCGCCTGTGTCGGGGTAGCCCTGAGGCCCGCGGGAGCGTGCGGGGCCTCCTCATGCGCCGCCCTGGGCTTGGGGCAGAAGTTGGATGCAGAAGGGGTGAGCCCCCGAAGCGGCAAAGCCCAGGAGTTCGGCGACCCGTTCCGGCAGCACGTCGCGGCCGCCCTCTAGTAGCCTGCATTGTAGCAGCTCCCGTGCTACCGTGAGCGCGGCCCTCGAGTTTGCCTGCTCCCGGCGGGTGTACGGTGTCGTAGTCACGGCGTGGTTGGAGGCCCTTGCCGCCGACCGCGCCTGCCGCGGTGTGAGGGTCGCGGAGGCTTGTCCGCGTCGCCCGCGGCCCGCAGCGCCCTGCGGACCGCGAGCTGCCTGGGGCGCGGGGTCGCCCGGAGCGGGCGGCTCCGCGTAGATGGGCCACGCTGCCCATGGACCTTGGTTGCCCGCCTGGTCGCCGGACATGGCGATGACGATGCGACGGGAGGCGGAGCAGTAGGGTGGCCAATTCCGGCGCACCCCTACCTGGCATGCCAAATGTCGGATCACGGGTTCCGGCCGACCCTTAAGGTTCGAACTCTGGGGTGCGCGCGGAGATTATGCCCTCTACCTCTCCGTCTCGCAAGGATCTAAACTACAGAACGAATAGCACAAGAGACACAGGGTTTATACTAGTTCGGGCCACCATTGTGGTGTAATACCCTACTCTAGTTTGTGGTGGATGGATTGCCTCTTGGGCTGATGAGGATGAACAGTACAAGGAAGAACAGCCTCGTGAGGGTCTGTTCTTGGCTAGGGGATGAACTGCTAGGGGAGTTCGATCGCCCTTCTCTCTCTCTAAGTGTGTTGCTAGCTCTGTTTGTGGATGCTACGTTCTAGCTGGTTTCTTCCTCTCTCTTCCCCTTGTTCTACCCTGGGGGTGGCTAGTCCTATTTATAGGCAAAGGCCCTGGGCCTCTTCCCAAATATTTGAGCGGGAAGGGCGCCAACAATTGGTCAATTCGAAGGGGAACATCTAGTACACTTATCCTGACTAAAGTTGGTCTTCGCCTGCCAAAGGCCCTGTGGTGACGCCGTTCTGGGCTCCATGGTGACCTCCTTCCCACCGTTGGACTGGTCTTGGTCTTGTTGCACCGAAATGGGTGCCTTTGCTTGATCCTCTCGCCTATGCTTGCCCCCTTTGCACCAAAGAGGAAAGGGGAATGCTGCGCGGGCTGGCGCCCGCCTGGCACCCTTGGTCGTCATGGCTTGCGTCATGGGCACCTCGCAAGGTACCCTGCCTTGATCTCTCCGCCTCCTCATGAGCCATCCTGAGGAGGCCGCGCCTGAGGAAGCACCGTGTCGTCCGCCTCGCGAGGCTTGGCCCCTCGCGAGGGTCTTGGGTCTTGTGTTGGTGAAGATGGGCCGCGCTGGGCCCCCATTCGAGCCACGCCGCAGGCCGCAGGCAGGCAAGTCTGGGGACCCACGTTCCCAGAACGCCGACAAAAGGCGACATGTTTCTTCTTAGGACTTGGCCGAGGAGCTCGTCCAGCAGTTGCCTTGGTCTTCAGCAGAGTGGGGCCTGATGAAGAATTTGGTGCAGCTGAGGAACTTGCTGAGATAGCAGAGGCAATGGAGATGCTTGTAGTCCTTTGGCACGAGGCCAGATGCGCAGGTGCTGAGGACTTTGTCGGAACAGATGAGGCTCTTGAAGGAGCTGAGGATTTCGGAGGAGCAGCAGCAGCATGAGGAATTGGTCTGAGGACTTTGAAGATTCTGGCCGTGAGGGCACAGCTAAGGAACTTGGCCGTGAGGACACTGTTGGTGAAGCACTTGGCTTGCACGCAGGCTTCTTTGCCATAGATCTCTTTGGCTTGACAGAGGCCTCAGTGGCAGCAGCAGCAGAGTCTTCGTTGAATTTCCTCACTGTTTCATTTGCTTGCTTGGCCAACTTGGCTTGGCGCTTGGCCCATTCTTCAGGAAAGTCCTCACCGCGTTTGATGCTAGTGGGATCTGGCACTTGGCCTGGTGCCAATGGAACTCTTGGGCATGGAGGATTGAGTGCGAATTTCTTCATATACTTTGGAGTTACATATATGTATTCCCTCCATTCTCGTGCCCATCTCCTTTCAATCCTTTGTATGCGCACCTTGCGCTGATTTTTGTTTTCTTTGCCAAACTTGGCCTCATCAGGTGTGCAGTATTCTTTGTAAATGTCCTCGGGGATTTCAAAAGCAGTCATGACCTCAGGCCTCTTTCCTCCTTTCTGCGGCTTCTTTCCGTTTGCCATATTCTTCAGTTGAGGAATTTGAACAATCGAGTTCTCTGAAGAAGTATGCAATTTTTCTTCGAGGAACGCTGCAAATGAGTTAAGTTGATGAGAACCTAGTGATTCAGCAGCGGACATGAGTACCTGTGAACAGAGTGTAGTTGCGAGGAATTTGGAGAGGTCATATGCGTTCTCAGAAGGTTTTTTAAAAAACAAGTTTGAGGAATTTGACCAGATGAGTCTTGAAGAATTTCACTAAGCATTTTGTCTTAGGTTCCAAAGTTGTATAGATCGAAGATCCACACAATTGAGGAATCTTGAAGAAAAATGATGCCTAGAGAAACGAATCAAGAACAGATGACTTGTGAGGTGTTTTGTGTGTGAGGATTTGAAGAGTAAAACACCTTTGAAGATTTTGTAGAAAATTTTCGAATCAAAGAGGGCAGTAAAAGTAACTTTTAATTACCCTGAATGAAGAACACGGCGAACACAGAGGTGGAGAAATGAAGCTCGTCGGTGTAGATCTTCCACGCCCTAACTTGGCGGAGGAAGACAGCTACGGCGGCGGCGGAGTGGAGATTTCCGCGGCCGGCGCAAGTACGACGGCGACGGGGTCGAGGCAGTGAAGCTCTTCCTCACTGGCGATGATGGAGTAGCGATGGCGCTAGGGTTTAGGAAGCTCGAGCGGGAGAGAAAGAGAGAGAGAGAGAGAGTTCGAGCGGAGTAAAGGAAGTGAGGAAGGGGACGGGGGTATTTATAGCCACGGTGAAAAACTGTTCGCCCGAAGATTTGGGACGAACGTGCCCCTGACCCCTCTCCTTCGCACGACATGTGTCACCCACGTACAGTGAAGTGGAGATCGTGTAAGATCGTGGGTGAATATAATAATGTATCATGGGATGCGGAACGGTTTGAGCGGCAAAACCGAAAATTTTGGATAAGATTAGTTTTAACGTTCCGTTTGCAATTTCTTCAGCTAACAAGGACACAGTGAAGACTTTGAACGAGTTTCAAATAGAACGCACATGAAGAATTTGTGAATAGATTGGGTAGAGTATAGCATAGAGGGGGAAGGGTTCGATCACATTCATTTAGCAGAAAAACCAACTTGAAGAAATAACCATAAGTGAATGCTGTAGAGGACAAAAACTCATATATAGCCAATGAAGAAAAACGACGGAACAAGTGAAGATTTTGCAAAGTTGAAGAATTTGAACAACTCAGGAATTTCACAAAACTGAGGAAAAACTCAAATTGAAGATTTTCAACTTTGTGGTGGCGTGACCCACCATATAAGAATGATAATTTCAGACACCGCGTACAATTATCGTAGGGTTCTGAGAATCAAATTCTTCATTAATTTCTTCACACTTAGAGTGTTGTTCTTCATTGTTTGAAGAAAAACGTTTCTTCATGTGTTGCACATGTAAGTCATCAATTTTGCATAAGTGTTAGGATGAGTGCCTTTTCAAAGTACATTCAAAGACTCTAAGATATTTAGCTCACATCGCAACTTGCTAAATCTCTTCTCATCCAAGGGCTTTGTGAAGATATTGGCTAGCTGTTCTTCAGTCTTCACATGCTCAATAGAAATGTCGCCCTTCAACACATGATCACGAAGAAAATGATGACGAATCTGAATGTGTTTTGTCTTCAAGTGCTGAACTGGGTTGTGAGCAATCTTGATGGCACTCTCATTATCACACAGGAGAGGTACATTCTTCACGTTGACGCCATAGTCCTTGAGAGTTTGCTTCAGCCATAGCAGTTGAGCACAGCAAGAACCAGCAGCAATGTACTCAGCTTTAGCAGTAGACAGTGATACGCAGTTCTGTTTCTTCGAGGACCAACGGACCAAAGATTGTCCGAGGAAATGACATGTACCAGATGTTGACTTGCGGTCCACACGATCACCAGCATAGTCAGAGTCAGAATATCCACTGAGATCAAAATCTGAGCCCTTGGGATACCATAATCCTAGTGTTGGTGTGTGAGCTAGATATTGAAGAATATGCTTCACAGTCTTATGGTGTGATTCCTTCGGTGCAGCTTGAAATCGGGCACACATGCAAACACTAAGCATTATATCTGGCCTAGATGCACATAAGTACAATAAAGAACCAATCATGGAGCGGTATACCTTGTGGTCGAAGTCAATACCATTTTCATCAGTGCACATAGCCATTTGTGGGCATAGGAATTTTGATGCCTTTGCAATCTTGCATGCCGAATTTCCTCAGTACATCCTTGAGGTATTTCTCCTGAGATATGAATATGCCATTGCGTTGTTGATGAATTTGAAGACCTAAGAAGAATTTCAACTCTCCCATCATAGACATTTGTGAAGGAAATATGCCCTAGAGGCAATAATAAAGTTATTATTTATTTCCTTATATCATGATAAAGGTTTATTATTCATGCTAGAATTGTATTAACCGGAAACATAATACATGTGTGAATACATAGACAAACAGAGTGTCACTAGTATGCCTCTACTAGACTAGCTCGTTAATCAAAGATGGTTATGTTTCCTAACCATGAACAAAGAGTTGTTATTTGATTAACGAGGTCACATCATTAGTTGAATGATCTGATTGACATGACCCATTATATTAGCTTAGCACCCGATCGTTTAGTATGTTGCTATTGCTTTATCCATGACTTATACATGTTCCTATGACTATGAGATTATGCAACTCCCGTTTGCCGGAGGAACACTTTGGGTACTACCAAACGTCACAACGTAACTGGGTGATTATAAAGGAGTATTACAGGTGTCTCCAATGGTAGATGTTGGGTTGGCGTATTTCGAGATTAGGATTTGTCACTCCGATCGTCGGAGAGGTATCTCTGGGCCCTCTCGGTAATGCACATCACTTAAGCCTTGCAAGCATTGCAACTAATGAATTAGTTGCAGGATGATGTATTACGGAACGAGTAAAGAGACTTGCCGGTAACGAGATTGAACTAAGTATTGGATACTGACGATCGAATCTCGGGCAAGTAACATACCGATGACAAAGGGAACAACGTATGTTGTTATGCGGTCTGACCGATAAAGATCTTCGTAGAATATGTAGGAGCCAATATGGGCATCCAGGTCCCGCTATTGGTTATTGACCGGACACGTGTCTCGGTCATGTCTACATTGTTCTCGAACCGTAGGGTCCGCACGCTTAACGTTACGATGACAGTTATTATGAGTTTATGCATTTTGATGTACCGAAGGTTGTTCGAAGTCCCGGATGTGATCACGGACATGACGAGGAGTCTCGAAATGGTCGAGACGTAAAGATTTATATATTGGAAGCCTATGTTTGGACATCAAATGTGTTCCGGATGAAATAGTGATTTTACCGGAATACCGGGAGGGTTACCGGAACCCCCCGGGAGCCAAATGGGCCAACATGGGCCTTGGTGGAAAGGAGAAAGGGCTGCCCTCATGGGCTGTGCGCCTCCCCCTTCCCCTAGTCCTATTAGGACTAGGAGAGGTGGCCGGCCCCCTCTCTCTCTCCCCCTTTGAGGAATCCTATTCCAACTAGGATTGGGGGGGGGGGGAATCCTACTCCCGGAGGGAGTAGGACTCTCCTGGCGCGCCACCCTTGGCCGGCCAGCCCCTCCCCCTTGGATCCTTTATATACGGAGGCAGGAGGCACCCCATAGACACACAATTGATCATTGAGATCTTTCCTTAGCCGTGTGCGGTGCCCCCTGCCACCAAATTCCACCTCGGTCATATTGTCGCAGTGCTTAGGCGAAGCCCTGCGTCAGTAGTACATCAAGATCGTCACCACGCCGTCATGCTGACGGAACTCTTCCCCGACGCTTTGCTGGATCGGAGCCCGGGGATTGTCATCGAGCTGAACGTGTGCCAAGAACTCGGAGGTGCCGGAGTAACGGTGCTTGGATCGGTCGGATCGTGAAGACGTACGACTACATCAACTGCGTTGATATAACGCTTCCGCTTTCGGTCTACGAGGGTACGTAGACAACACTCTCCCCTCTCGTTGCTATGCATCACCATGATCTTACGTGTGCGTAGGAAATTTTTTGAAATTACTACGTTCCCCAACAGTGGCATCCGAGCCTAGATTTTTATGGTTTGATGTTATTTGCACGAGTAGAACACAAGTGAGTTGTGGACGATACAAGTCATACTGCCTACCAGCATGTCATACTTTGGTTCAGCGGTATTGTTGGACGAGACGATCCGGACCAACCTTACGCGTACTCTTACGCGAGACCGGTTCCCTCGACGTGCTTTGCACATAGATGCGGAAGACTGTCTCTCCAACTTTAGTTGAACTGAGTGTGGCTACGCCCGGTCCTTGAGAAGGTTAAAACGGAGTCTATTTGACGAACTATCGTTGTGGTTTTGATGCGTAGGTAAGATGAGTTCTTGCTTAAGCCCGTAGCAGCCACGTAAAACTTGCAACAACAAAGTAGAGGATGTCTAACTTGTTTTTGCAGGGCATGTTGTGATGTGATATGGTCAAGACATGATGCTAAATTTTATTGTATGAGATGATCATGTTTTGTAACCGAGTTATCGGCAACTGGCAGGAGCCATATGGTTGTCGCTTTATTGTATGCAATGCAATCGCGATGTAATGCTTTACTTTATTACTAAACGGTAGTGATAGTCGTGGAAGCATAAGATTGGCGAGACGACAACGATGCTACGATGGAGATCAAGGTGTCGCGCCGGTGACGATGGTGATCATGACGGTGCTTCGGAGATGGAGATCACAAGCACAAGATGATGATGACCATATCATATCACTTATATTGATTGCATGTGATGTTTATCTTTTTATGCATCTTATCTTGCTTTGATTGACGGTAGCATTACAAGATGATCTCTCACTAAATTATCAAGAAGTGTTCTCCCTGAGTATGCACCGTTGCAAAAGTTCTTCGTGCTGAGACACCACGTGATGATCGGGTGTGATAGGCTCTACGTTCAAATACAACGGGTGCAAAACAGTTGCACACGCGGAATACTCAGGTTATACTTGACGAGCTATGCATATAAGATATGACCTCGGAACACAGAGACCGAAAGGTCGAGCGTGAATCATATAGTAGATATGATCAACATAACGATGTTCACCATTGAAAACTACTCCATATCACGTGATGATCGGTTATGGTTTAGTTGATTTGGATCACGTGATCACTTAGAGGATTAGAGGGATGTCTATCTAAGTGGGAGTTCTTAATTAATTTGATTAACTGAACATAAACTTATCATGAACTTAGTACCTGATAGTATCTTGCTTGTTTATGTTGATTGTAGATAGATGGCTCGTGCTGTTGTTCCGTTAAATTTTAATGCGTTCCTTCAGAAAGCAAAGTTGAAAGATGATGGTAGCAATTACACGGACTGGGTCCGTAACTTGAGGATTATCCTCATTGCTGCACAGAAGAATTACGTCCTGGAAGCACCGCTAGGTGCCAGGCCTGCTGCTAGAGCAACACCAGAAGTTATGAACGTCTGGCAGAGCAAAGCTGATGACTACTCGATAGTTCAGTGTGCCATGCTTTACGGCTTAGAACCGGGACTTCAACGACGTTTTGAACGTCATGGAGCATATGAGATGTTCCAGGAGTTGAAGTTAATATTTCAAGCAAATGCCCGGATTGAGAGATATGAAGTCTCCAATAAGTTCTATAGCTGCAAGATGGAGGAGAACAGTTCTGTTAGTGAGCATATACTCAAAATGTCTGGGTATAATAATCACTTGATTCAATTGGGAGTTACTCTTCCAGATGATTGCGTCATTGACAGAATTCTCCAATCACTGCCACCAAGCTACAAGAGCTTCGTGATGAACTATAATATGCAAGGGATGAACAAGACTATTCCCGAGCTCTTCGCAATGCTAAAAGCTGCGGAGGTAGAAATCAAGAAGGAGCATCAAGTGTTGATGGTTAACAAAACCACTAGTTTCAAGAAAAAGGGCAAAGGGAAGAAAAAGGGGAACTTCAAGAAGAACGGCAAGCGAGTTGCTGCTCAAGAGAAGAAACCCAAGTCTGGACCTAAGCCTGAAACTGAGTGCTTCTACTGCAAGCAGACTGGTCACTGGAAGCGGAATTACCCCAAGTATTTGGCGGATAAGAAGGATGGCAAGGTGAACAAAGGTATATGTGATATACATGTTATTTTTTTTGACAGAAATATACATGTTATTGATGTGTACCTTACTAATGCTCGCAGTAGCACCTGGGTATTTGATACTGGTTCTGTTGCTAATATTTGCAACTCGAAACAGGGACTACAGAATAAGCGGACACTAGCAAAGGACGAGGTGACGATGCGCGTGGGAAACGGTTCCAAAGTCGATGTGATCGCGGTCGGCACGCTACCTCTACATCTACCTTCGGGATTAATATTAGACCTAAATAATTGTTATTTGGTGCCAGCGTTGAGCATGAACATTATATCTGGATCTTGTTTAATGCGAGACGGTTATTCATTTAAATCAGAGAATAATGGTTGTTCTATTTATATGAGTAATATATTTTATGGTCATGCGCCTTTGAAGAGTGGTCTATTTTTGATGAATCTCGATAGTAGTGATACACATATTCATAATGTTGAAGCCAAAAGATGCAGAGTTGATAATGAAAGTGTAACTTATTTGTGGCACTGTCGTTTAGGTCATATCGGTGTAAAGCGCATGAAGAAACTCCATACTGATGGACTTTTGGAACCACTTGATTATGAATCACTTGGTACTTGCGAACCGTGCCTCATGGGCAAGATGACTAAAACACCGTTCTCCGGTACTATGGAGAGAGCAACAGATTTGTTGGAAATCATACATACCGATGTATGTGGACCGATGAATATTGAGGCTCGTGGCGGATATCGTTATTTTCTCACCTTCACAGATGACTTAAGCAGATATGGGTATATCTACTTAATGAAACACAAAGTCTGAAACATTTGAAAAGTTCAAAGAATTTCAGAGTGAAGTTGAAAATCATCGTAACAAGGAAATAAAGTTTCTACGATCTGATCGTGGAGGAGAATATTTGAGTTACGAGTTTGGTGTACATTTGAAAAATTGTGGAATAGTTTCGCAACTCACGCCACCCGGAACACCACAGCGTAATGGTGTGTCCGAATGTCGTAATCGTACTTTACTAGATATGGTGCGATCTATGATGTCTCTTACTGATTTACCGCTATCGTTTTGGGGATACGCTCTAGAGACGGCCGCATTCACGTTAAATAGGGCACCATCTAAATCCGTTGAGACGACGCCTTATGAACTATGGTTTGGCAAGAAACCAAAGTTGTCGTTTCTTAAAGTTTGGGGCTGCGATGCTTATGTGAAAAAGCTTCAACCTGATAAGCTCGAACCCAAATCGGAGAAATGTGTCTTCATAGGAGATCCAAAGGAAACTGTTGGATACACCTTCTATCACAGATCCGAAGGCAAGACTTTTGTTGCTAAGTTCGGAAACTTTCTAGAGAAGGAGTTTCTTTCGAAAGAAGTGAGTGGGAGGAAAGTAGAACTTGACGAGGTAACTGTACCTACTCCTTTATTGAGAAGTAGTACATCACAGAAAACTGTTTCTGCGACACCTACACCAATAAGTGAGGAAGCTAATGATGATGATCATGAAACTTTAGATCAAGATACTACTGAACCTCGTAGATCAACCAGAGTGAGATCCGCACCAGAGTGGTACGGTAATCCTGTTCTGGAGGTCATGATATTAGATCATGATGAACCTACGAACTATGAAGAAGCGATGGTGAGCCCAGATTCCGCAAAGTGGCTTGAAGCCATGAAATCTGAGATGGGATCCATGTATGAGAACAAAGTATGGACTTTGGTTGACTTGCCCGATGATCGGCAAGCAATTGAGAACAAATGGATCTTTAAGAAGAAGACTGACGCTGATGGTAATGTTACTGTCTACAAAGCTCGACTTGTCGCAAAAGGTTTTCGACAAGTTCAAGGGATTGACTACGATGAGACTTTCTCACCCGTAGCGATGCTTAAGTCTGTCCGAATCATGTTAGCAATTGCCGCATTTTATGATTATGAAATTTGGCAGATGGATGTCAAAACTGCATTCCTGAATGGATTTCTGGAAGAAGAGTTGTATATGATGCAACCGGAAGGTTTTGTCGATCCAAAGGGAGCTAACAAAGTGTGCAAGCTCCAGCGATCCATTTATGGACTGGTGCAAGCCTCTTGGAGTTGGAATAAACGCTTTGATAGTGTGATCAAAGCATTTGGTTTTATACAGACTTTCGGAGAAGCCTGTATTTACAAGAAAGTGAGTGGGAGCTCTGTAGCATTTCTAATATTATATGTGGATGACATATTACTGATTGGAAATGATATAGAATTTCTGGATAGCATAAAGGGATACTTGAATAAAAGTTTTTCAATGAAAGACCTCGGAGAAGCTGCTTACATATTAGGCATAAAGATCTATAGAGATAGATCAAGACGCTTAATTGGACTTTCACAAAGCACATACCTTGACAAGATTTTGAAGAAGTTCAAAATGGATCAAGCAAAGAAAGGGTTCTTGCATGTGTTACAAGGTGTGAGATTGAGTAAGACTCAAAGCCCGACCACTGCAGAAGATAGAGAGAAAATGAAAGATGTTCCCTATGCTTCAGCCATAGGCTCTATCATGTATGCAATGCTGTGTACCAGACCTGATGTGTGCCTTGCTATAAGTTTAGCAGGGAGGTACCAAAGTAATCCAGGGGTGGATCACTGGACAGCGGTCAAGAACATCCTGAAATACTTGAAAAGGACTAAGGATATGTTTCTCATATATGGAGGTGACAAAGAGCTCACCGTAAGAGGTTACGTTGATGCAAGCTTTGACACTGATCCGGACGATTCTAAATAGCAAACCGGATACGTGTTTACATTAAACGGTGGAGCTGTCAGTTGGTGCAGTTCTAAACAAAGCGTCATAGCGGGATCTACATGTGAAGCGGAGTACATAGCTGCTTCGGAAGCAGCAAACGAAGGAGTCTGGATGAAGGAGTTCATATCCGATCTAGGTGTCATACCTAGTGCATCGGGTCCAATGAAAATCTTTTGTGACAATACTGGTGCAATTGCCTTGGCAAAGGAATCCAGATTTCACAAAAGGGCCAAACACATCAAGAGACGCTTCAACTCCATCCGGGATCTAGTCCAGGTGGGAGACATAGAGATTTGCAAGATACATACGGATCTGAATGTTGCAGACCCGTTGACTAAGCCTCTTCCACGAGCAAAACATGATCAGCACCAAGACTCCATGGGTGTTAGGATCATTATAGTGTAATCTAGATTATTGACTCTAGTGCAAGTGGGAGACTGAAGGAAATATGCCCTAGAGGCAATAATAAAGTTATTATTTATTTCCTTATATCATGATAAAGGTTTATTATTCATGCTAGAATTGTATTAACTGGAAACATAATACATGTGTGAATACATAGACAAACAGAGTGTCACTAGTATGCCTCTACTAGACTAGCTCGTTAATCAAAGATGGTTATGTTTCCTAACCATGAACAAAGAGTTGTTATTTGATTAACGAGGTCACATCATTAGTTGAATGATCTGATTGACATGACCCATTATATTAGCTTAGCACCCGATCGTTTAGTATGTTGCTATTGCTTTATCCATGACTTATACATGTTCCTATGACTATGAGATTATGCAACTCCCGTTTGCCGGAGGAACACTTTGGGTACTACCAAACGTCACAACGTAACTGGGTGATTATAAAGGAGTATTACAGGTGTCTCCAATGGTAGATGTTGGGTTGGCGTATTTCGAGATTAGGATTTGTCACTCCAATCGTCGGAGAGGTATCTCTGGGCCCTCTCGATAATGCACATCACTTAAGCCTTGCAAGCATTGCAACTAATGAATTAGTTGCGGGATGATGTATTACGGAACGAGTAAAGAGACTTGCCGGTAACGAGATTGAACTAAGTATTGGATACTGACGATCGAATCTCGGGCAAGTAACATACCGATGACAAAGGGAACAACGTATGTTGTTATGCGGTCTGACCGATAAAGATCTTCGTAGAATATGTAGGAGCCAATATGGGCATCCAGGTCCTGCTATTGGTTATTGACCGGACACGTGTCTCGGTCATGTCTACATTGTTCTCGAACCGTAGGGTCCGCACGCTTAACGTTACGATGACAGTTATTATGAGTTTATGCATTTTGATGTACCGAAGGTTGTTCGGAGTCCCGGATGTGATCACGGACATGACGAGGAGTCTCGAAATGGTCGAGACGTAAAGATTGATATATTGGAAGCCTATGTTTGGACATCAAATGTGTTCCGGATGAAATAGTGATTTTACCGGAATACCGGGAGGGTTACCGGAACCCCCCGGGAGCCAAATGGGCCAACATGGGCCTTGGTGGAAAGGAGAAAGGGCTGCCCTCATGGGCTGTGCGCCTCCCCCTTCCCCTAGTCCTATTAGGACTAGGAGAGGTGGTCGGCCCCCTCTCTCTCTCCCCCCCTTTGAGGAATCCTATTCCAACTAGGATTGGGGGGGGGGGAATCCTACTCCCGGAGGGAGTAGGACTCTCCTGGCGCGCCACCCTTGGCCGGCCAGCCCCTCCCCCTTGGATCCTTTATATACGGAGGCAGGAGGCACCCCATAGACACACAATTGATCATTGAGATCTTTCCTTAGCCGTGTGCGGTGCCCCCTGCCACCAAATTCCACCTCGGTCATATTGTCGCAGTGCTTAGGCGAAGCCCTGCGTCAGTAGTACATCAAGATCGTCACCACGCCGTCGTGCTGACGGAACTCTTCCCCGACGCTTTGCTGGATCGGAGCCCGGGGATCGTCATCGAGCTGAACGTGTGCCAAGAACTCGGAGGTGCCGGAGTAACGGTGCTTGGATCGGTCGGATCGTGAAGACGTACGACTACATCAACCGCGTTGATATAACGCTTCCGCTTTCGGTCTACGAGGGTACGTAGACAACACTCTCCCCTCTCGTTGCTATGCATCACCATGATCTTACGTGTGCGTAGGAAATTTTTTGAAATTACTACGTTCCCCAACAATTTGATATTCTTCACTCATCATATAAGCAAATTCATCACTATAACGTTGGTCAGTACAGCCAAAGATAATATGATCAACATATATTTGGCACACAAACAGTTCACCATCATAAGATTTAGTAAAGAGAGTAGGATCGAGTGAACCGGATGTGAAGCCATTCTTCATGAGGAATTCCTTCAAGGTATCATACCACGCCCGAGGGGCCTGCTTGAGGCCATAGAGGGCCTTATTGAGTCTAAAGACTTTGTCAGGATTCTTTGGATCTTCAAAACCTGGGGGTTGAGCAACATATACTTCTTCCTCAAGCTTACCATTAAGGAATGCACTTTTCACATCCATTTGATATAAGATGATATCATGATGGTTAGCATAAGCAAGTAATATGCGAATAGCCTCAAGTCTAGCAACAGGTGCAAAAGTTCCATCGAAATCAATTCCTTCAACCTGTGTGTAGCCTTGAGCTACTAGTCGTGCCTTATTCCTCACCACAAGGCCATTTTCATCTTGATTATTGCGGTAGATCCACTTTGTGCCAATGATATTATGCTTGCGAGGATCTGTACGTTTGACCAGTTCCCAGACGTTGTTGAGCTTGAATTGATGTAATTCTTCTTGCATGGCCTGAATCCACTCAGGCTCTAGAAATGCTTCATCTACCTTAGCGGGCTCTGTGATAGAGACAAAAGCATAGTGCCCACAAAAGTTAGATAGATGTGAAGCTTTTGAGCGGGTGCCTGGTGCTCTAATGTCATCAATGATCTTCTCCACTTGCACTTCTTTTGCAATGCGAGGATGAGCTGGTTGTCGTTGAGGAATTTGTTCAGCATTTTCTTCAGCATCAATTTCTTCAGCATTTTCCTCAGGTGCATCAGCTCGACGTTCTTCACGTTCTGGAACGAATTCTTCAGCAGATTCTTCAGTAGGAATGACATCCTCAGTAGCCTTGAAGTTGATAGAATCCTCAGGTTGATAGAATCCTCAGGTGCTGGTTCATCTATCAAAGAAGGTAGGTGCTCTCATTGCGAGCCATTAGTTTCATCGAACCGCACATCTACAGTTTCAACAACCTTGTGAAGGATGTTGTTGAAGACTCTGTAGGTGTGCGAGTCCTTTCCGTAACCAAGCATAAAACCTTCATGTGCTTTCGGTGCAAATTTTGAGTTATGGTGAGGATCTTTAATCCAGCATTTAGCACCGAAGACTTTGAAATAACTCACATTCGGTTTCTTGTCAGTGAGGAGTTCATAGGCAGTCTTCTTGAAGAATTTGTGAAGATATACTCCGTTGATGATGTGGCACGCAGTATCAATTGCATCAACCCAGAAACGACGAGGCGTTTTGTACTCATCGAGCATAGTGCGAGCCATCTCAGCAAGAGTCCCATTCTTGCACTCCACGACGCCATTCTGTTGAGGAGTATAAGGAGCAGATAACTCATGAGTAATACCAAGTTCATCAAGATAGTCATCGAGTCCCGAATTCTTGAACTCAGTGTCGTTGTCACTTCTGATGTGCTTGATCTTCACATCAAAGTTGGTTGAAGCCCTCGAGGAAAATCGTTTGAAGACTTCCTGCACTTCATGTTTGTAAGTAACAAGGTGTACCCATGTGTAAAGAGAGTAATCATGAACAATAACAAAGCCATATTGAGATGCTTCATTTGAAACAGTAGAATAATGATTAGGACCGAAGAGATCCATGTGAAGCAATTCAAATGGACGAGTAGTGGTCATGATAGTCTTAGCTGGATGCTTAGCCTTCGTCATCTTTCTAGCTTCACAGGCACCGCATAAGTGATCCTTGAGGAATTTGACATTCTCAATGCCAATGACATGCTTCTTCTTTGCAAGCGTGTGCAAATTTCTCATGCCTGCATGACCAAGTCGTCGATGCCATAGCCATGCCTCTGAAGCTTTTGCAAGTAGGCACACGGCTGGTTGAGGTCCTGCAGAGAAATCAACAATATACAAGTCTCCTCTCCTAAAGCCTTCGAAGACTTTGGAATTGTCAGCCTCCATAACCACAACACAACGATGCTTCAGATGCGATGGTGATAAGGGAGCATCCACCATTAGATTCCTGTCAACAGTCATGTGATTTGTACATCCACTATCGAGGACCCACTCAGTGGCTTTTGGTTGATCATCCTTTTCACCATCTGCCATAAGACATGGTGAGGAGGATGATGATTCTGGTTCAAATGTCATTGATTTGAGAGATTCCTTGAAGTCCTCAAACCAAGGATCATGACAGGTTCGACGACCTTCATAGACATCAGAGAGACGGTCCTAGATGATCTTCGCGTGATCGAGATGCATGATGTTCCTGAACTAATTTTGAGACAGGCAGGAGCAGATGACGTCCTTCGTTGTGAGGTTGAGAAGAGTATACTTACGAATGTCATCAGCTTCCGCCATCTTGCACAGATCGGTCAGACCAATCTCAGTGACGGTCCACAGCTCGCTGTTCATCGCCATGAGGCGCTTCTTCATCATGGCCTTCCACTTGGGATACTCATGACCGTCAAAGATAGGGCATGTCACTTTCTTCATACCTGCGGTCGATATAACTAAAACTCCAGGCGGTTAAACCAAAATCACACAGAACAAGGGAGTACCTTGCTCTGATACCAATTGAAAGTGCGTTATATCGACTAGAGGGGGGGTGAATAGGCAATTTTTATGAATTCTTCACTAAGGAATTTGCTAGTGAGGAAATTCCTTAGCGAAGAACTACTTGTAACGGAATAAGTACTCAGAAGTAAACATAAAAGAAGACAAGCACAATCATCATGATGAAGTGAAGACAAGCACAGAGTACAGAAAGCGTAATCACAGGATAACACAGGATGAAGACAAACAGACTGAAGAAATTGAACTGATGAAATTGAGAAAGTCTTCAGTCAAAGTCTTCAAACACAGATATGACAAGAAAACAACACAATACTGATGAAATGAAAGAGTTGAGGAAATAGAACCAGTTGGCTTGGTGAAGACAATGATTTGGTAGACCAGTTCCAACTGCTGTCTCAGTTGTACATCTGGTTGGAGCGGCTAGGTATTTAAACCTGAGGACACACAATCCTCACCGTATTCTCCTTGAACTAAGGTCACACAGACTTCGTCCAATCACTTGTGGTAAGTCTTTAGGTGACTTCCGAACCTTCACAAACTCGGTCACTCGGCGATCCACAATTCCTCTTGGATGCTCTAGACCATGACGCCTAACCGTCTGGAAGAAGCACAGTCTTCAAAGGTAACAAACATCGGATCCACGCAGGATCAATCTCTTCAGTGAAGCTCAATCACTTTGGGTTTGTAGGTGTTTGGGTTTGGGTTTTCCTCACTCGATGATTTTCACTCAAAGTACTCGGAGGATGGGATGCTCTGAAATGACAAGTGTCAGTTTTTCGCGGAGCAGCCAACTAGCTAGTGGTTGTAGGGGGCGGCTATTTATAGCCTAGGGAGCAGCCCGACATGATAAGACATAATGCCCTTCAATGATATGACCGTTAGGTGGATAAGATATTTTGGGACAGCTGGCGCGTAGCACAGCAATGGTCGGAAATTTGAGGTCCAAATTCCTCAGGGCTATCATGTTCCTCACTGTGTAGGCAATCCGCACTGGCGAATTCCTAACTCCTCAGTCAGAACAAATTCCTCAGCGACCAGAAGAACTTCGTCTCTGTCACTGAAGAAATTGACTGAACTGTATGAGATTTCCAATGGCTTCACTCGAAGGGATTGGTAGGTGTAGGATTTTGAGTTGAGCATCACATGGAAATTTTTCCTTAGTATTTCCTCGACCCCCTTTAACAGTACGATGTTTCCTATGGCTCAAGAAAGAGAAAATGAAACTACGAAAACAAAAGTCTTCATGCTTCCTGTTCCTCGAATGAATGCCAAGTCTTCAAGGTCACACCAATTTCTTCACTTTCAAAGTCTTCAGAAAGTCTTCAGAATATCAAAGTGTTCAGTCGAAGAACTTCATTTTTAGGGGTCGACTTTCTCTGTAAATATCAAACTCCTCATAGACTTATAGACCTGTGTACACTCATAAACACATTAGATCCTTAACCTATAAGTCTTCAATACACCAAAATCACTAAGGGGCACTAGATGCACTTACAAGATCATATTGCTAAAGGGGACACTGATCTTAAGCATGTTCGTACCGATAAGCAATTGGCGGATATATTCACCAAACCGCTTGATGAAAAAGTATTTTGTCGTTTGAGAGGTGAATTGAACATCATTGATGCTTCAAACTTGGAGTAGGAACTCCATGTGGATACATGCAAGGCATGAGCCTATGACTAATCCTTGTTTCTTCTCTTATGATGATAATCATATGTCTTGGATACATTTGTACCCTTGCATGCTATCTAACCCTTGTAGGTACTTGGATGAATCTAAATCGATGGGATTGGAACTCACTCACATCTTGAGCAATCTCTACATCACCAAGTCTCTACACCACGGTGGTTGAAGACAAGGAAGCATGAAACCCTTCACCATATCCTTTGACAGATTCTATATATAAAATTTCATTTGGTATCAAACTTTATGATTGTCATGTTGGATACACAAGTGCTCTTCCTTGCAAGACTAACCCATGTAGGTAGATGAACTCAAACTATAAGAGGTGCTCCAAGCCAATGATGCGCTACATCAACCTTGAGCATCCCACACAAGTTCAACTAATGATCAAGATCAACACCACCACCCAAGGTATGATATTCCATCTTAGAGAAGCTTTACCCCAAGCAATGGGTCAAAGAAGCTCAACAAGATGCGAATACATCAAAATGCTTAATCAAAAAATGGTAACCCCATTTTGAGCTTAAACGATGAGTATGACTTATGATCAAGTGTTCTCACTTGACTCCTCGGTCAATATACTCTAACATAGGTGACTTTGTCATCGCCCAATTCTACATGAAGTTCTCTAGTGTTTCTGAGTTTTTGCATTTGTCCCTTGCATTTTTGTTCCCCTTCCATTATTCAAAAAAAAACTTCATCTAGATTTTCTTTTCTCTGTTTTGTTCTGCATTCCCTGCACCCAATTCCTTGCAAATCTTTCAGCTAATTCCTTGCAAATCTTTGTGAGATCTTATTTGCCTAGTGAGCTGAGGTGACAATTGCTCTTTCTCTGTGTTGAACTCGGTCACACCGATCTATCACTTTCGGTCAAACCGAACCATTTCGGTGCAACCGAAAAATATAACTCGGTGTCACCGATTTCACTGCAGAGAAGACAATTTGCCACTTGTTCCTGCACTTCTGTTCCAGCTCCACTCGATGATTCTTGTCCTCTACCAGCATCATATTCTATATGCTGCTTTGCTCTGTGACTCAAGGACCAAACCTATTGACTCACACTCCAGAAGATCCCTTCTTGGAAATTGATGTCAAACGGGGAGAGAGAGATCACATCAAAGCTTAATCACTTAAAAAGGGGGAGAGAGGTAATCACATCAAAGGCCCCAGATGCTTGGTATTCAAGAGGAGAGAAGTCACATGTCTTTAAGAAGGGAAAGACATGTTTGTATTATGTTTCTGTGATCTGATCTGTTCTGCTCTGATTTTTCCCCCCTATTTTCTCCCATTATCCAATATAAGATTCAGGGGGAGAAAGACTTCTAGGGAAGGAAATCCTTGAATTCATTGCATATCTTTTATCTTTGGGGACATGTCTATATCAAACTAGAGTACCTAGTACTCACTTCCTACATGTCATCCCAGTCTTGGTACTCTTGTGGCTCTTTTGTCTGCTCTGTCTAGTAGTTGTATCTGTGTTATCTAACCTTGTTTACTCAGTTTCATCTCTTCCTAAGTCAGCTCAAGACCACAAGGTAAGTATATGCATCACACTCATGTGCATGAAGATCTCTTTCTACTGCACATATTGTTTGCAAGAAGGAATCATGAACATGAAGTTCCAACCTCATATATTCACATCATTTGCTCTGATGCATATAGCCAAGATACATGTAACTCATTGCTTGCTCTGTCATGTTTATGCATTCACATGCTCTTACATCTCTATTTACATGAGTGCATACATGTAGGGGGAGCCTATGCATGTTACATGTCTTTCCAAAGCTTTACTTGCTATTCTCTATATCTTTATCTAAAGCTTTGATGTATGTGTCATCGATTACCAAAAAGGGGGAGATTGAAAGCACAAGTGCTCCCTGGGTGGTTTTGGTAATTAATTTCAACATATATCTTGTTGGACTAATGTTTTCATCTAGTATATTCCAGACAAGTTCAACACATGGAGTGGCATGGACAAGAGGATGTGGAACCCCTTCAATATTCTAAGGACAAAGGATTGGCTCAATCTCAAAAGCTCAAGGCTCTACATTTTACTTTTAGTGAACCAAGATCACATTGAGTCCATAGGAAAAGTCAATACTATAAAAAGGGGATGAGCTATTGCTTAATGGCTTGATTGCTCAAAGTAGTGATATGCTCCAAAGCCCTCAACCACTTTCTCATATCCACATATGTCCCAAACCAAAAGTCAAACTTGGCCCAACTGATTTGATCTATCCGGTGCCACCGAGTTCATTTGACATAGCCACTGCCAGAAACCGTAATCAATTCGGTCTCATCGATGGGATCCCGGTTTCACTGAGATGGGCTTGCAAACTCTCTAGTTCCTATTGCAATAAGATCAGTCTTACTGAGATTTGTAATCGGTCTCACTGAGTTTGGTTGACCAACTCTCTGGTTAGCCCATTACCAAAATCGGTCTCACCGAGTTTGTGTAATCGGCCAAACCGAGATGAGGTTTTACCCTAACCCTAACACATCGGTCCCACCGAGTTGACCATATCGGTCCCACCGAAATGCTTAACGGTCACATTATGAACTGAATCGGTCCGACCGAGTTTTCTGATTTGGTCCCACCGAGTTTGGTGAATTGTGTGTAACGGTTAGATTTTGTGTGGAGGCTATATATACCCCTCCACCCACTCTTCATTCGTGGGGAGAGCCATCAGAACATGCCTACACTTCCAGCATACATTTTCTGAGAGATAACCACCTACTCATGTGTTGAGGTCAAGATATTCCATTCCAACCACATAAATCTTGATCTCTAGCCTTCTCCAACTTGCTTTCCACTCAAATCATCTTTCCACCAAATCCAAATCTGTGAGAGAGAGTTGAGTGTTGGGGAGACTACCATTTGAAGCACAAGAGCAAGGAGTTCATCATCAACACACCATCTATTACCTTTTGGAGAGTGGTGTATCCTAGATTGGTTAGGTGTCACTTGGGAGCCTCCGTCAAGATTGTGGAGTTGAACCAAGGAGTTTGTACGGGCAAGGAGATCGCCTACTTCATGAAGATCTACCGCTAGTGAGGCAAGTCCTTCGTGGGCGATGGCCATGGTGGGATAGACAAGGTTGCTTCTTCGTGGACCCTTCGTGGGTGGAGCCCACTGTGGACTCGCGCAACCGTTACCCTTCGTGGGTTGAAATCTCCATCAACGTGGATGTACGATAGCACCACCTATCGGAACCACGGAAAAAATCTTCGTGTCTCCAATTGCGTTTGCAAACTCCAATCCCATCCCTTTACATTCTCGCAACTTGCATGCTTTACTTTCCGCTGCCCATATACTCTCGCCATGCTTGCTTGAATGTATTGTGAATGTTTAAACTTGTGCTAAAACTCTACCTTAACTTGAAGAAAATAAAAACTGCAACTTTTCTTTGTTAAGAGTCTATTCACCCCCCTCTAGACACCTCTTCTCGATCCTTTCAATCTCCTAGATAGATCTTGCGTGAGCATAGGATTTTTTTTAAATTGCATCCTACATTCCCCAACCGTCCCGTGGGGCCCACGAGACACCAGAGCGTGCCAGAGGCCCCAGGCGCGCCCTGGTGGGTGGTGGGGCCCATGAGGCTCCTTTCCACCGCCTCTCAGCTCTATAAATTCCCAAATATTCCAGAAACCCTAGGGGAGTTGATGAAACACAATTCTAGCTGCCGCAAGTTCCAGAACCACGAGATCCAATCTAGAGGACCTTTCCGGCACCTTGTCGGAGGGGAACACAATCACAAAGGGGTTCATCATCCTCGTTGGTGCTCTTTCGATGATGCGTGAGTAGTTTACCATAGACCTACGAGTCTGTAGACAGTAGCTAGATGGCTTCTTCTCTCTTTTTGATTCTCAATACAATGTTCTCCTCGATGTTCTTGGAGATCTATTTGATGTAATGACTTTTTGCGGCATGTTTGTTGGGATCCGATGAATTGGGAGTTTATGATCAGTTCTATCTATGAATATTATTTGAGTCTTCTTTGATATTACTCTCAAGATTGATTCGATCTTGTGATGGGTTCTTGCAATGGGAAGAGGTGCTTTGTGATGGGTTCGATCTTGCGGTGTCCTCACCCAGTGACAGAAGGGGTAGCAAGGCACACATGTATGTTGCTATTAAGGATAAAAAGATGGGGTCTATTCCTACATGAATAGCTCTTGTCTACATCATGTCATCGTTCTTATTGCATTACTCCATTTCTCCATGAACTTAATACACTAGCTACACTGGTACAATGGCGTGCTCTACAAACGGTTTTTAACCCCTTTCCGCGATGGCGTTTAGAACCGTCGCCAAGTGAGTGTGGGCGATAGGGGGTCCTTCCCACATGACCCAGAAAAGTCGGGGATAGGCCCTCCTGGCACACAGGCTGGGGCAAAATGAGCTCGTGTGCGATCTGGCGGGGCATCGAAACCCAATTGTTTCCGTTCATATGTACATCCCACACGGTGAATCCCAGAAAATCATTTCCGTTTGTATGTATATCACACACAGTTTTCTATGTGGAAACATTTGTGCAAGGTGGCCTAACGCAAATAGTTCTCTGCTGGAAGCCGTGTGTGATTGTTAGTTGATCGAACACGCCTACTTTCTAGAAACTGTGCGGGTTGTTTGAGTTCATCGCCACGATGGTGTCTGAGTAACTATGTGTAATAGAAAACCCCAATAAGCAGGGTAATCAGACTATTATTGATAATCCATGTACTAATCAAATTCATATTTCTTATAAAACTCACCAGATATTTCATATCCGTATAACAACAACCAGGATTTCATAATCGAATTACATCAGATAGCTTCGGCACTCAGTGATGCCATTACACAACAACACCAAGTTTCACATGCAACATCAAAAACCTTTGGAAAGTAGCATCATACACGGCAAATAGACAGATGAATCTCATCTGGGAAACTGCAGAAGCGGAAGGCAAATATTGAGCCTTCAGTGATGTTGAGTGTCCTTGCAACTTAGGCCAGTGGCTATGGATAATTGCCCGCCCAACCTTTGTCCTCTTCAGCAAGACTTCTATATTTTATCGTGGGTGTTGAAAGAATACCTTCCTTGCCTCTTGACCATGCAGGTGGTTTGAGAGGTAATCATCGGTGAATTGCTTTGAAAAGTACTGAAAACAAAGATATGCATAAATCGTTGTTATAAATTCTAAAGTGGTGCAAGGGGTAAAAACAAGGTAAAAGAGTTAGTACCATCCTATAGTTGACTGATTCTTCTTCATTGTGCAAACAAAGATCTTGCTGTTATTCGTCGCAAGTTTCTCCATCCTAACAATCTTTCTGGGTTTCTTGACTTGACTGAAATTCATGGACATCTCATTTCCCCATATGCAAAATGGGTCGAACAGTGGGTCTAAGCCTCTGAAAGAAGGACCTGCATGTGCAAGAACTAATTGTAAGAAACCTAAATATTAGAATGATTCCTGCAACTGCACAATAATGTGCTATTAGCCAAAGGACCATGCTTGAACAAACCTCGATGGTAAACCGTAGTGTCTCCCATTGTTTCCCTACAATAGACATAAGGAAGATCTTGATTAGGTTAACTGAGAGTTGCCATACTATCAGTAGAATATGTATTGAGTACAACCAAATTTGATTTATTTCACATGCATAACAATACAAAATTGTACCCACAGCAAATGAAAATCAAATTGCAGAACTGAACCAAATAGTTAAATGGACAGGAGACCAAATGAACCAAAATAGTTAACTGAGAACGACATTGCAGAATAGAAACATGTCCTAGAAGATAAGACAGTTAACAAAACAAATAATGCTTGAGAACAGTACTACGAAATGTAGCAATTCTTGGACCAAACTGTTAACTGAACATTACATTTCAGAGGACCAAACTATTAACTGAACATCAGATTGCATATTAACATGATAGAGGACAAATCACTAGAAGACGCTGGCGGTGGCCTCGAGAAAACAACACGAACTATATTTTAAAGTAGAAAATTGTGTGGCAGTGTCGACGGTGGCCTCGAAGACGAGGTGCTCCTCCAAGATCTGGCGGTCGACACACGTGGCAGCCATAGCGACCTCGTGCGCACGTGCGGCCGCATGCTGCTGAGGTCCATGTTATACTGCGTGCAAAATGGATGTGGGTGGCGCTTAATTGGAGGAGGGGGATAGTGATTTCGGCGGAAGGTGTCGCGCCGTCGGTCGGGGCATGTGGGATGGGAAAGGAGGAGGATGGTGTGGGTGGGTGTGGATTACCTAACCATATCGACGAGGCCGCGCAGCAAGAAGAAGGGTCGGCGGCAAGGAGCCCGCGCAACAAGAAGAAGGGTCGCCGGTGAGGACGCTGCACTACAAGAAGAAGAGTCGCCTGCGAAGAGGCGACGCTGCAAGAAGAAGGGCGGCCGGTGAGGAGGCGGCGCTTCAAGAAGAAGGGTCGCCGGCGACGAGGCTGAGCTGCCAGTAAGCAGCAGTGAAGGTTTGAACTTGGAAAGCAAGGAGGAACAGTGAAAATGTGGCTTTTGGTGGGAGGGAGGGGCGGGGAGATATATATTTCCGCGGTGGCAAAAACATTTCGCTCAGTGTCGCGAGAAACTGCGCGCAAGTGTGGGTCAAGCAGGGGTGATGGACTGTAGACGATGAAGCTTCCTGCGTAAGCCAGATAAGACGGTGCGCCAAGATATTTTATATCGCATCCCACACTATTCTTTCTAGTAAACTGTTTGTGGTATACCTGATTTTTTTCATTATGTTTTGAAAGATAAAATGGTGTTACGGAGGGAAAGGATGGTGTTTGAATTGCTAGAACATTTACGTACAATGAACATGCAACTACTCCTACAGGAGTGTCGTGTTTAAATTTGGAATTATTCCGGGTTCGTTTGGCCTTTTTATGCATTAGTTGAGTTTTTTGGCATTTAATGTGCATAATTCAAATTTGAACTACAAGCATATTCTCCAGTGCACCAAAGTTGGTTGAAAAATCACATGTGTGTCTATGGGTGAATTTATAGGTCCCATGCAAGAAATGGGAATGAAATTCAAACATCTGGGCGTCGTGGCTCAGCCGGAAAGATTGAGAAACTTGATTTTTTTTAATTCATGTAAATCCAAAACACGCCTGAAAATCATGAAACTTTCCATGGTGTCATGACATGGCACCAACATGTTGCGGTAAATTTTCTGGCCGAGTTGGGACAAGCTTTGGTATTAGCTTCTTGCAAACCGGAGCTTCTCTCAAGAAAGCTCATGGTTCCGAGAGGTAACGTGTCACCTCCGTGTGTGAAACGACATACGTACATTGCTTTCTCCCGCCTTAATTTTTTTTACATAGGCAGATTAGACCAAATAGAAGTACTATGCTAAATTTTGGAATTATTCCGGGTTCGTTTGACCTTTTTATACATTAATTGAATTTCTGGGCATTTAATGTGCATAATTCAAATTTGAACTACAAGCGCATGCTCCAGTGCAGCAAAGTTGGTTGAAAAATCACATGTGTGTCTTTGGGTAAATTTATAGGTCCCATGCAAGAAATGAGAATGAAATTCAAACATCTGGGCATCGTGGCTCGGCCGGAAAGATTGAGAAACTTGGTTTTTAATTCATGTAAATCCATAACACGCCTGAAAATCGTGAAACTTGGCATGGTGTCATGACATGGCACTAACATGCTGCTGTAAATTTTTGGCCGAATTAGGACAAGCTTTGGTATAAGCTTCTTGCAAACCGGAGCTTCTCTCAAGAAGGCTCGTAGTTTCAAAAAGGAACGTGTCACCTTCGTGTGCGAAACGACATACGTACACTGCCTTCTCCCGCCTTAATTTTTTTACACAGGCAGATTAGACCAAATAGAAGTGTCGTGCTAAATTTTGGAATTATTTCGGGTTCGTTTGGCCTTTTTTATACATCAATTGAATTTCTGGGCATTTAATGTGCATAATTCAAATTTTAACTACAAGCACATGCTCCAGTTCACCAAAGTTGGTTGAAAAATCACATGTGTGTCCTTGGATAAATTTCTAGGTCCCATGCAAGAAATGGGAATGAAATTCAAACATCTGGGCGTCGTGGCTTGGCCGAAAAGATTGAGAAACTTGGTTTTTTAATTCATGTAAATCCATAACACACCTAAAAATCATCAAACTTGACATGGTGTCATGACATGGCACCAACATGCTGCGATAAATTTTTTGGCTGAATTGGGACAAGCTTTGATATAAGCTTCTTGCAAAACGGATCTTCTCTCAAGAAGGCTCGTGGTTCCGAGAGGGAACCTGTCACCTCCATGTGGGAAAGGACATACGTACACTGCCTTCTCCCGCCTTAATTTTTTTACACAGGCAGATTAGACCAAATAGAAGTATCGTGCTAAATTTTTGGAACCATTCCGGGTTCGTTTGGCTTTTTTATACATTAATTGAATATCTGGGCATTTAGTGTGCATAATTCAAAAGTTGAACTACAAGCAAATGCTCCAGTGCACCAAAGTTGATTGAAAAAT
Organism: Aegilops umbellulata; assembly: GCA_032464435.1. NCBI lineage: Eukaryota > Viridiplantae > Streptophyta > Magnoliopsida > Poales > Poaceae > Aegilops > Aegilops umbellulata. Next base: position 146,857,217 of record CP136058.1, on the reverse strand, counting down.
CACATGTGTGTCCTTGCGTGAATTTCTAGGTCTCATGCAAGAAATGGAAATGAAATTCAAACATCTGGGCGTCATGGCTCGGCCGGAAAGATTGAGAAACTTGGTTTTTAGTTCCTGTAAATTCAAAACACGCCAAAAAATCATGAAACTTGGCATGGTGTCATGACATGGCAACAACATGTTGTGCTAATTTTTCTGTCCGACTTGCGAAGGCGCACACATTAACAATCAACAAAGTCATTTTGGAACAAGTGATGTCACGTTACAAATCGGAAGCACAAGTATTATTGAAACCATGGGTGTTCTACTTACCAATTACGTGCCGTCACGTGTTCCCTTTTTTTATTGGCTAGGAGGTGTCGTGCGGGGTAGCTATTTGAGTATGGGAGGCGTGCGATCAGACCCCTGCGCATGCTCATCAGGAGGAGAGCCCTTTGACCTCTATCTGCCGTGCACCTCCCTCCCAACGTCTCCATTAATGACACCCGAGCCCCTGTTTCTCGGTGTGGCTATGTCTCACTCGACTGAGATTTAAGAGAGAAAAATGAAAATCTGAAAAGGAAGTTTTGCACAGTTCTTGATGTAAGATCCAACGGGCAGTGGGTAATAATTGTCTTACATATTTAGTAAAATAATTAAAAATGCCACATGCGGCAACGCCCGAAATACACAAGGGCAAAAGAAGAAGGAAAACAACGATCTGGCTCGCTGATCTCTACTTTCTTGACGCGTTGCTGCAAGCCGCGGGAACTAGTCTCTGTGGCGAGCGGTGATGAGCTCTTTCTTGTCCTCAAGATGCTGCTCGAGAGCATCCACAGATTCCTCCACCAGCCTTCTGCGCTCGATATGCAGCATGGCATTCTCGTCCATAAGTTTCTCGACGATGACGCCGGTCCTCTTCAACAAGGCAGTGGTCTCCTCTTGTTACTTCACACTTCAACGATCTTCGCCCTCAGTAGGTCGCGCTCGGCCAAGAGCTTCGCATTGCTCTCAGTTAGTTGCCGGATGACGCTGGTAGCCTGTTCAAAAGAGGCTTTCATGTCGTCCTACAACCTCATCCAGCCGGAGATCTGATCCATCTGGCTATGGACGATAGCATGCAGGCGCCTGTAAGAGTCCTCGCCTGCCCGCGAGAAATTTTCCCAGGCCTCCGCGGGAGGACATCTCTGCTGCATTTGCGGTGCGGCGGGACATCTCTTCTGATTCCGCGCGTGGCCGGACCAGTCTGCTGCATCGATGGCACGGCAGGACCTCTGTGCTGCTTCGGCAGCGCGGCGAGACCTTTGTGCTGCAACGGTCGCGCGATGGGACATGCCAGCTGCTTTCGCGGTGCCTCTCCCTGGTGGCATTCTCTCGACCCAGAACTCACGCTGGTCATGGTAGACGCAAGAGAACGATGATGAATGACTTGTTTGTTTTTGTGGATGAGGAGTTGAGGAGGAATGTGCAGTCATCTTGGAGTAGTATTTATAAGCGAGTACTAATACACTCTTAAGTGCGAAACCGTTTAGGTTTTGACCGGTGCGAACAGGTTTGCAATTAAATATAGCGTGGCAGTAATTTGGAATGTGACGGGACGCAGGCTCAAAATTTATTGACGGTTCTAAGTGCGGCGCTATTCCTCAAAGGCGTAATGTGTGCACGCTTTCTCGGTCGCATACATGGCGTTTGCACCATAGGGTGCACCGCAATAGGCAATGTCAGCACATGTCTTGTTCCAACAACCGTGTGTGCTCGCTATTACCATCGCGCATGCTTCTTTTAATTAGAATATGTGTGTTTGTCTAGCGCAGTGATCTATCTAACTGTTTGTTGTGGCTAATCACAAACAAATCATCCGTGTGAAGTGTATGCCATCAATCGCAGACACTTTGATCTGGTTGACCGTTTCTGTTCTGTTGCCTAATCACAAACAGTTAATCCTTCTGAAGCGTATGCCCTCAATCGAATACACCTTTATCTAATTGCCCGTTTCTATTGTTCCTCCTCACCACAAACAGTTAATCCGAGTGAACCGCATGGTGTATATCGCACATGCCTTCATCTGACTGCCCGTTTCTTTTGTTCCGCCTCATCGCAAATGGTTCATTGAACTGAACCGTATGCCCTGCATCACACACACAATTAAAATCAGAACCGTGTTTGATGCATCCGGCATCGCAAATGTTTTGCACTTTTTTTGATAGTTCTTTTACACCACCGTTTGCGATTATTGCATCGCACACAATTTCATCGAAGGGTCTCTGATCATAGTGTCACGTTAGCAGCAACCTGCAGTAGTGTAGATGCATGTTGGATAGCGGCCGATGTGTGGAGTAATAGTAGTAGATGCAGGCAGGAGTCAGTCTACTAATCTTGTACATGATGCCTATATACATGATCATTGCCTTGTATATCGTCACAATTATTTGCTCTTCTGTCAATTGCCCAACAGTAAAAAAATTTACCCACCGTATGTTATTTTCTCGAGAGAAGACACTAGTGAAATCTACGGCCCCCGGGTCTATTTTCTATCATATTGTTTTCAGATATATTATTCCAAAAATCCAAAAGTACCTTACTGCATTTTTTCTTTACTTATTTTGTGTGTGTTTTTGCTAGATCTATTTATCCAATCTCATACAGTTTTATCTTATCTTATTACCGTGGAGGGATTGACAACCCCTCTTACGCGTTGGGTTGCAAGCATTTGTTCTTTGTGTGCAGGTATCGCTTAAATATTGTTGCTTGGTTCTCCTACTGGATTGATAACCTTGGTTTCATAATCGAGGGAAGTACTTACCGTTGTTGTGTTGGATCATCCTCTCCTCTTCGGGGAAACAGCAACGCACATACAAGCAATCAGGAAGAATTTCTGGCACCGTTGCCTGAGAGACATTATCAACATCTATCAGGTTCCTCATCACAAATCTCGTCTCCTAGCAATTTTCATTATTTTCCATTTGCCTCTCGTTTTCATCTCCCCCACTTCACAAAAATATTTGCCTTTTTATTTGCCATCTTTTTCGTTTGCCTTTTTCCGTTCGATCTTTTGTTTGGGTGAGATCTTGTTTGCGTAGTCACGATGTCTCAAGAGAATACCAAATTGTGTGATTTTTCCAATACTAATAATAGTGATTTTATTAGTACTCCGATTGCTGCTCCCGCCGCTAGTGTGGAGTCTTATGATATTAATGCCGCTTTGTTGAATCTTATTATGAAAGATCAATTTTTCGGTACTCCTAATGAGGATGTCGCGTCCCATCTAAACACTTCTGTAGAATTGTTTGATATGAAAAAGAAAAAAAGATGTGGACAATGATATTGTGAAGTTAAAATTGTTTCCTTTCTCTTTGCGGGATCATGCAAGAATTTGGTTTTCTTCTTTGCTCACCGTATGCTATTTTCTCGAGAGAAGCAACTAGTGAAATCTACGGCCCCGGGGTCTATTTTCTATCGTATTGTTTTCAGATCTATTATTCCAGAAATCCAAAAACACATTGATGCACTTTTTTCTTTACTTATTTTATTTTGTGTTTTTGCTAGATCTATTTATCCAATCTCGTACAACTTTATCTATCTTATTACCGTGGAGGGATTAACAACCCCTCTTATGCGTTGGGTTGCAAGTATTTGTTCTTTGTGTGCAGGTACTGCTTACATAGTGTTGCTTGGTTCTCCTACTGGATTGATAACCTTGGTTTCATAACTGAGGAAAATACTTACCATTGTTGTGCTCTCCTCTTCGGGGAAATACCAACGTGGATACAAGCAATCAATTGCCGTCACGATGTTTCCACCAGCGGGTGCTCTGGCGATGCCGAGAGAGAGGGGAGAGATCCCCCTCCTTCTTCTTCTTGCTTGGAACCCCCCTAGATGGGAGGAGGGTTCCCCCCTCTGGTCCTTGGCCGCCATGAATCCCGGAGGGCAGGAGCCCTCCGAGATCGGATCTCTCTTTGTTTCTCTTCTATTTTTCCTCTTTGTTTTTGGCCGAAAACCGTTTCTTATATTCCCAGAGATCCGTAACTCTAATGGGGCTCAAATTTTAACATGATTTTTTCCTGATAAAAGCTTCCTTGCGGCCGAAGAAGGACTCCGACCGACTTACAAGGTGGCCACAAGGCAACCCCGCGTGCCCTGGGGGTTGTGGCGCCCTGATGTCTTATGGATGTTGTGGGCCTCCGTTTGCGTTGATTCTTCCTCCCAAAAATCACATATATTCCAAAAAAAATCTTCGTAAAATTTTATCGTGTTTAGACTTCGTTTGAGATGGATTTTCTGCGAAACAGAAAACATCAAAAAATAGGAACTGGCAGTAGGCACTGGATCAATATGTTAGTCCCAAAAATAATATAAAATGTTGCCAAACGTATGTGAAAGTTGTAGAATATTGGCATGAAGCTATAAAAAATTATAGATATGATGGAGACGTATCAGAGACGTAGCCGGCCGGTGTTGGGTTGCCTCTCAATGAACAATGCTCATTGCTATCGTGCGTGCAATATACATAGAAACGAGTCGAGACACATCGATTGAGCCCCTTGCGCGAGACATGGTGAGTTAACCTAGCCAGTTGGTTGGCTGTGGATGAACTGTTCACGTTGCTGCCGCCCGCTCGTACGCCTCACCCTAGCCGGTGGGGGGGGGATGAATAGGACCCCATGGTAGTAGGCAGTTGGCGCTGGATGAACAGGACCCCGAGGAGGCCGTGCCGCGGTATGCCACACCCCATCCGGTTGGGGGTGGATGAATAGGACCCCATGGAGGCTGGATCAACAGTAGCCGATGGCGGCTGGAGGAAGTCAACGGTGATGAACTGTAGTTGGTGGAGGCTATAGGAAGTCGATGGTGGATGGACAGTACCCCGTGGAGTCCCGTTTCGCGATACGCCACACCCCTCCTGATGAACATGACCCCGTTTCGACCATAGGCAGTTGGCGAGAAGTCCATTTCCTCCGTTTTGCGGTACGCCACACCCCTCCTGATGAACATGACCCCCTTTCGACCATAGGCAGTCGAATTGAAGGCCGTTTTCTCTGTTTTATGGTATGCCAAACCCTGAGCCGGTGGGTGGGAGGTCGATGAACAGGACCCGTTTCGGCTGTTCGTGCAAGCCGGTTGGCTCCCGATGAACAGGATGCATTCTGACCTAGTCGGTTGCCTCCCGATGAACACGACGATGTGTCTCTGTTCTGACCCAACCAGTTGGTTGCCAATGAACGGGTGGCCATTGCCCCCGTCCGTTGCTTCTCCATGTACATGAGCCCTGGGCATACGTTTGTGCGAGTACACGTTTGAGACCCCGCCCGTGTGTACGTACGTGGCCGTACTTTTTGCAGCGTGGCTATACATATGTGTACACGATTTAGACGGGACTTCCTGTGAGTGGTGTGGAGAGAAGCCAAGATCTAGCCAGAAGAAGGCGGCGGTGCCTTTATTGGTAAGAACGAAAGAGATTTTTCGAAGGGAGTGAAGTTGGGGGTTTACGATTGTCCAAAGGTAGGAGGGGTTGTGAGGCTTATTCGCGAAATCAAGGGAGTAGTGTTGGAAGAACCATTTGACCCAAGGTAGGTCTGGTTCTAGTTTTTGGAGAAGCTTGAAGGCAAATTTCATGAGATGGCAGTTGTTTTGAAGAAGCAGGTTTTTAATACCGAGACCATCAGCAGCTTTGGGTTTGCAAACATTTTTCCAAGCGATAAGGCGTTTGGCCCCCGAGCAAGTTTCCTCGGAAGCCCGGAAGAAGGATCTACAAATTGCGCCTAGTTTTTTTTATTATCATGTAATGATGTAAGAAATAGGTCTTTTGATTAAAACATGGGATTTATCTTTCATGATTATATCTCTCTACTTCTTTCATTTTTTCGATAAAGGGCGGTTTTTGTTGATTCATAATGTAGCATCAAGGGCATGCACTATGAACACACCTGGCTTCTGCATAACTAAGATGTACAAAGTCGACACTAACACACACACACACACACACACACACAATCATGTTGGCGATAACAAAGTCATATAAGAACAAAACTATGCCTGGGATGAAGAAAAGAACGAAGCGATCAAAGAACCAGGAAAAACAACAACGACCATGGGCACCAACCACTGCTTGACATCACAAGGACTACTATAAATATCATCCAAAAGCAACGCCTTCAAAGGAAACGACGCTCAAACGTCGCCATCGCCTAGTCCAACCACTCGAGGACCGAAGTCATCTTGTGTTGTCACTTCCATTTTCCGTTATTCCAGCAGCATTGCAAACGCGATAAAGTCACTGACAAATGTGAAAGGTCATCGACATCGCCAAAATCCCTTGGGACGCTCTCGCAGCACCGCATCATCCTCACTAAGTGGCAGCCGGCGATAAATGTATATCAGACGATAGCACCATACACTGCCTATTCCTTCGTCGCCCTCACAAGTAGTGTAGGTTCACAGCATGCCACCTGCGAGCCCGAGCGGAGGACCGCCTCACAGGTACACATATGGCTGCCATGGCACCGACAATCCTCAGACCGCGGGTCCTTCTGACGCGAACTAACTCTGTCAAGTATGTCGCCGGTACAGCTACAACACACATTAGGAAAGAGCGGACACCACCAACACCATAGACGTGTGTGGGCCCGGCCAAATTTGGTGTTTTGACCTTTTTGGCAAACTTTAGCCAGTTCCACATTAGACGGACGTCACGGCATAGTCCTGGCAGTAGGCAGGTAAAACCCTACCGCCAGAGGCAGTGGCGATAGAAAAAAAGATTAAATCATGAAAAACTTTCAAACTAAAGTCAGATTTGAAGTTTGCCAAAAGGGTTAAAACACCAAATTTGGCCACGGTTGGCCCGAACGGCCATCGTGCCTGAAACCACCGGTGCGCCGCTCACGGGCAACACTATTGCACGCGTGCACCAGATCGAATCCCATCGGGCGAGCGGCGACGCGGCCTTCCGCTCCATCTTACCGGCAAACGGTGCATCCCGCCGACTTCCAGCAAGGGATTCGGTCTTGCCGGCGAGTGGTGCGTTCCCCTGACCACGCGTTGCAACGAGAACTGCCTTCCAGATTGCAATGACGCCCATGTCCGGTGGTCCTCGCCCAGCTGTGGCCGCTGCTACTTCTTGTGTACTGCTGCTACCTGTTGTCGCTACTGCAAGTCTGCAACAGCCGCTGCAAGCAGTACGTGCATCCATCTTTGCTCATAGATTGATGTCGTGCCGCCCTGAATTTCCCGTCGCTGCTGCTCACTGCTTGCCGCCGCCGCGGATCACCAGGGCCCGCCGCCACCGTCGGTCGCATGGGCTTTGCCCCACGGGGTTGTCCGTCAGCGGCCAATATGTGGATGTGGAGATCAGTAGATCCTTCTTTTATTTGCTTATGCAAAATGTCTCAATTCAGTAAGGTGAAAACTTTTGCTTTTAAGATGTTTTTTTTCCTTTGGTTGGTGTTCCTCTTTCTCAATCATTGCAAATTCAGTAATATCTTCATACTAATTCACTGGTTACATGATTGGGTCCTCACTAAGTTCTCACCGGTCCCATCTTTTCTCACTTATGTACATTGTGTTCATAATTCAAATCCTTTTTCCGTCCATTTTGTCACTGGTTAAATTATGCGGCTTAAACAATTATTATGACCCCTGCTGCTTCCAGATTTTGACTTCTTTTTTGGTTAAATGAAATAGTTTTTTATCAAGCCGTATCGTTTATTTCTGAGCTATTTCAGGTCATCCTTCTTCTGATTTTTTTTTGAGTTACTTGTTGTGTAATGGTGTAGGAGCTTTTCTCTGAGCTGGGTGATCTGAAGTACGCCTACAGTAAGGATGCAATTTTTTCCTTTACATGTGTTTAATATCTGGACTGTCTGACATTGCCTCTTCTTGCAAGGAACAAATAGCAGTGTTGAGGCAAAACAGCAGTGTGCAACTTGATGGAAAACATTAACCAACACCCCTATAACTCCAGCTGCACTTTAGTTAGTAATGGAGGTTATGATAGGGATGTTGAGGTATGTTCTACTAGCTGCATCAGTTACTTTATAAATTGAGTGCACATCAAATCGAATATAGATGCATTTGTATATATGTTTGCTACTCCCTCTGTCCCAAAATATAAGAATGTTTTTAACACTACACTAGTGTCAAAAACGTTCTTATATTATGGGACGGAGGGAGTAGAATTGTGCAAAATTGTTTGGCCTAATCAGTGGTTAAGTGGTAGGGATGGTGATGCAACAATGACTCGGTACAACTGATAATTATATATCATTGAATGCCGCTAACACATGTTATATTGCATCATGCTCAAGAAATTTTAGGATTCATGGGTGATATAAACGCACGGCTCAAGTGATTTAACAATTTCTTCATATTCTTGATTTAGAGGGAGTGGGAGAGAGGATGGGCACCCATGGAAAAGTCTGGAAAAGAGCAAGTTCAAGAGGTGGGTGCAGCAGCTCTGTTTTATCCTCCACAAACTTGCCTCCTTTGCCACCGGTCTGCTTATGCTAATTTACATGTTTATACAGTCTTCCTCTCTAAGTTACACATGTACTTTAATATCTACTCCCTCCGTTCAAAAATAGATGACTCAACTTTATACTAACTTTAATACAAAGTTAGTACAAAATTGGGTCATCTATTTTGAAACGGAGGGAGTAGCGGCCACTTGGCTAATTCCATGTTTTTGACTTTTTGACTAAGCAATCTTTCAGTATTATGCTGAACTACTGTTATGAACAGTGAAATTTCTTTTATAGTTAGTTTCAGGTTGTCCTTTAAAAAAAAACTGGGTTGTTCTTACTTGCATGTATAAAGAAATATTAGCATTTACAGGGTTTGAACAAGGGGCGGGCAATATCATCACTCCGGCTTCCTTTTAGCTGGTGTTGCTTCCTAACTTAAAAGAAATAAAACATGCTACATATATTGGAACATCTTAGCAAATATAATGCTTCTACAAACCTTTTTTTTTGGACAATGACACTAATACATGGTATTGTCACCCTTGTCCATTTTGCAACCTATATATAAAGTTTGAACAAATATGTCCACAACGTTTTTTTCTCAAAGTTTTGTCATGTTTAGATATTCTCAGATATTTAAATTATTCTTTCATTAAAATGGACGAGGGCGGTAACGCGCGCCTTCATGTTCTGCTACCACTGTATTATTGACTGCTCTCATCATAGCTCTGTGATCCATTTTATTACCATACACTTCTACAATGGACGGTTTAAAAAGCCCTTCCTGAATAATCGCTTGAGCCGTTCGTCGGCTATGAACGTATTTGTGGTAGTGCCCTGCTCATCACCTCAGATGAATCCACAAGGACCACAACTAATATGCGACGAGCCATTGGAATCTTCGCGTCTACGTGGAGGGATCGACTTGGAATATTATTAGAATTAGTACATTAGCTCTGCGATCCCAATTGCTTGCGCTTCTTGTTTGGCTCCGCAGAGCAACGTGGCACCAATCACAAGAGGAGAGACCAGAGAGTAACCATATATAGAGGCAGAGTTGTCCACTCCGCGCGCACACCCAGAAACCTTATTTCCTCTCTACCATTGCACAAGTAACCAACATCGGCATTTGGCGACCTCCATCGTCCTGTGGAGCTGGACAGGTCAACCCTGCACCTAAAAGGGTTTCCTGGTGTGGTACGTCCAACAAGCGCAAGCATGGAGGAGAGACCAATGGCGTCTTCCACTTCCTGCATAGGCTCTGACCACGACGACAAGAACAAGAAGCACCAGTGCGAGCTGATCGGCTACGAGGCGCTGCCGGAGTGGCTCAAGGACAACGAGTACATCCACGGCTGCTACCGCTGCGAGTGGCCGATGAAGGAGACCATCCTCAGCATCTTCTCCATCCACAACGAGACCCTCAACGTCTGGTCGTAAGTCCCTGCTTTACCGATTGCAATATGCTCATCAATGGCGAGGCGATTCCCCTGAATCATCTCGACTCTGCTTCTCTACACGCGCAGGCATTTGGTAGGATTCCTGCTGTTCCTGTGCTTGACGATCCTCACGGCAATGGTGATCCCACGGGACGGCGGCAGGAACTCATTTGACGACGCGCCATCGACGAGGAGCTACTGGGGAGATCTGATGGCGATGGCCAACGTGACAGGGGCGCTGAAGCATGAGGCAGCCGCCTGCCTCCTGCTGCCTCCAGCTGCCGCAGATTTGTCTGGAAACGAGGAGGAGATCCCGAACAGCTGTCCACCCAACACATCCTCCTCGCCCTCTCACCACCATGTTGCGTTGATCCAGGTACCACTATACTAATCACCACTGATTCCACCACTTACTCTGCTTGTTTATTCAATTGATGGTTAAGTGCCATTGTCATGTGTTCATGTGCTCTGGTTAACTGGACCTGTCAATTGTCATGTTGAAGGTAGATTGGTAGGTACAAGTTCTAGTACTACTACTATTGGTTTTGGAGCTGGTTGGCCAGTTTTAATTTAATGGGGCGGTGGTGTGGCAGGGCACCGGCATTGCATTTATGCTTGGGAGTCCTTTTCTCTTGCTTTCCTGTGCTGTGCTAGCTAGGGTTCTTGAGCTTGATGCATGCAGGACATGTTTGTTGGTTTACTTTTTCTTCAGAGTAGTAGTAGGATACAGGAGGTACCCTTGATAGGTTGATTGCTTTTGGTGCATGGTCTATTCACGTTGTGCCAACCACAATGTTTCCCAAAGCCAAAGGCACCTTTTATTATTAAGGTTCTTGCCAACAGATTGACTAGTGCCAGTGTGTCCCAACTGCTGGGTTTTGTCAATGTGTCTCACATTTTTTTTAATAATACGAAAATGATATAGATTGAAAAAAGTCCGGAATCTTATAGTACTATATAGATATAGAGATCTCCCTCTTATTCAGGACAGTATAAACGATTTTTAGGATCTGCGAGCTGGTCAAACTTTTGCAAGTTTACTCGTGAAGAAGCAAATAATTATTAGCAAAATCACAACATTGATTTTATTATAATCATTTGTACAATATTCTTATATAAAATTCATTTATTTTTATGCAAGGAAACATATTTCCATCAAAACTGATGGTCAAAATGGAATATTTAATCCCACAAAAAGAAACTTTAAGATTGTGTCAGCTCCGTCGGTAGAGGTAATGCAACGCTCTACTTTTCCATGAATGTGATGGACAACCACTTGTTTGGTTGTGCAAGCCTTGATTAGCTCATTTTGGTCAACCAATCGAAGCACGTTAGCTGTATGTTGCAGTTCCACATGCATTGACAATTGACAGATAGCAAGACTTGGATTTATAATTTTCACGGAAAAGAATGACGTTTGCTTTGAAATTCATGCATTTTCTCTTCGTGCATGTGCTCTACCATGCAGCTCTGCAAGGGAGCTAGGAGCCTCGGAGCATTCGTCCCCCGGTCACAAAAATGCGACCTAGACCGGCTTTATAAATGGGTCTCAAACGCCTGAGTTGATCGGCATCTCTCATATCTAGCCTAAATATAAGGCGTCCGGACGCGTCCGCCACGTCGGACTGTCGATGAGGGTCCCACAGAAAACACTCTGAAACATGACAGTCTGAAGCTTGTCTCCTCCGTGGGACTGATGGTGCCGCGTCGCACCGCTCCGTCAGGCCGCGTAGTGCCTAGCCCGGCTATTTAAGCCAACCGCCGGCACTGAAACCCTACCCGTCTACATTTCCCCCTTCCATCCGCCGTCGCCGCCAATTTCCACTCGTCGTCCGCCACCACTAGTAGCCATTCCCCCACACCGCCGGGTAAGGAGCTACTCATATATAACATCGGAGCGCTGGTTGCGGCTCCTTGAGCAGATCCTAGCAAGGCGCGAAGGTCGGACCGCCGAGGGGCTACCTCCAAACGCGGTGGATCCGGAGGAGGACTTGGAGGAGTAGGAGGATGAGGTTGAGGAGGAGGAGGATGTGGGGGACGCTGGGAACACGAATCTGCAGGCGAAGCAGCATGCGATCCTCGATTCCCTCTGGTCAGAGTCGGATGCGGAGGCTAGGCACCGTCGTCAGCAGGAGATGGAGGCGAAGCACGCCGCGGAAGTCGATGAGATGCTCGTGTATATGGATGAGGATGAGGAGGAGAAGAAGACGGAGCCCTCCTATGCGCCCGTCCACCCGGCGCTAGACACCGGCGTCATGAACATCTCCGACGACAAATCGTAGCTAGCCTATCATAGTACATAGGTTTATTTTGCATGATTTGTATGGATTTAGGGGATAAAATATGAGAGACTTGGATTTAGAGGAGCAAATTTGAGTTTGGGCCGGTCATTGTCCGTGGACACGCCCGGTCGCGTCCGCGGGCGTTTAAGGGGTCGGATTTGCCGAGCCCGGCTGTAGATGCTCTAAGAGAGCTTTCGTGCATAAAATGTTTCATAGGCATTGATAATTTTTAATTTCAGACACCATAGTTTACAACCATTAAGACACACCAACTTTCAATTTGGTGGTAGTTCTTTTGGGGGCTTTTATGTTGGAATATACTGCCCTTTTCTCTCCATTAGTTTAGCCTTTGGGATGAATTAGCTTAATGTAACATGGTATGTAGCCAAGAGGTTTATGAGTTCAAGACCCTGCCAACGCAATATTCTTTTTACTTCCTACATCGATCTCATGTCTAAAGACTAGAGGAGTCTAAATCTATATGTGAGTCTAAATTTATACGTGAGGTGGAGTGTTAACATATATTGCGCGTTACATTTTCAAGACCACGTGGACGCGTAAGACAACGGCCTGTAGGACTGAAGTTCCATAGGGATCCATACATAACTAGGTGCTCCAATGCACCCGTCCTCCAAAGTGATTTTTTGGTGCAAAGATGGGTTTGCATAAGAGTTAAATGCAAGGGGGTCATAATTCTTTTCCCCCAAGTGTCAAGTGAGTCTCAGTTCTATGAAAATGCACATCTTCGCGCCCGGAGAGCTGGCATCGTTGATGTCAAGGCCAGAGAGTCGTATGGACCACGCGAGAGGCTACGGCGCCGGGGAGAGGTGGACCATGTTGCCATCGATGACATGCTTTGTTGTCGTCCCCAACCATCAAGACATGATTGTGCTGAGCTCCTGGCCCCTCTGCCCTCCTCCTGCTTCCCTTCGTGGCATGCAGTATTGCCGTGCCTTGCCAACCTCCTTCCAGTGAACATAGGGCTCTGTGCTACCTCCTACAGATGCAGCGCAACCCTAGCTTGCTAACCCTCCCGCGTTAAGTTCTTGTCTGCTGCTCAAGCACTTCATGTGCGCAGCCACGGTGCCCGCTTTGTTGTGTCGTGAAGCAACCAAGGCATGTTTGTGGTCTCAACTTGACATGTGAACTGGCAGATGCGCCACATCGTCATCTTCATGGACACCGCCATCAGTTACTTGCTGGACTATGATCACCGCGTCTTGCCAGAGCCCAGTTGTCGCCGGTAGCGCCCGATTCACTCGAACGGGTAAGGAGGGGATGGACCACAAAATAGAAGGGAATATGATCGTGAGGTGTTTTTGCAAAGATCCACATTCCGCAGTTATGACTGGTGGACCTTCTGTCAACGTGGTTACGCTCAAAGCGCCCCGTGGGCCGGTGAGTGCGGGTTAGCGGTCAATAGGACCTCCAATGAAATTTTTACAAAAGATTTAAGACGAGATCATTTTCACTAAATTGGTCTCATTTGACATTTCGTAGAAAGAATTAGGACCTCCCTTGCATTTTAACTCTTTGCATAACTAGATGTTCCCCTGGTTCACAAATCCCTGTCCATTTGAACCCTGGTTCATCAATATTGTAAGCAGATATCAATATCAAGTATAGAATTTGATACGGTATCATTCACAAACTTAAATATTTGTTATAAAAAATTTAAATATATTTTCACTAATTACACAACTGCCTTTTTAACAAGTCACCTAAAATTGAGTTTTATTCGAGAGCACCAAAGAGAATTCGTAATTTATTCCAGCGAGTGTGCTATTTATCCGACAAATTAAGCTTCAGTTTGTACTACGTCTTCCCTGCTAAATCCCGCATGAACCGCAGGACGCGAGCGCGGCGCCACGGGCCGCGGACGCTGCCTCCGCCGATCCGATCACGCGGTGGCCGATGTTCGCGTACCTGTGCGGAGCCATGGTGTGCCTACTTACGAGCAGCGCGTGCCACCTGGTGATGTGCCACTCGGAGAGAATGGCGTACGTGACGCTCCGGCTGGACTACGCCGGCATCGCCGCCCTGATCGTCACCTCCTTCTACCCGGTCGTCTACTACTCCTTCCTCTGCCATCCCGGGCTCCAGCGGCTCTACATGGGCTTCATCACCGCCTTCGGCGCCGCGGCGGTCACGGCGTCGCTGGTGCCGGTGTTCCAGGCGCCCGAGTTCCGCCCGCTCCGCGCCGGGCTCTTCTCATGCATGGGCGTGTCGGGGCTCATCCCCGTCGCGCACAAGCTCGTGCTGTACGGCGGCCGGCGGGAGGCCGCCGCGACGGCGTGCTACGAGGCGCTCATGGGCGCGCTCTACGGGCTAGGCGCCGCCGTCTACGCGGCGCGCGTGCCGGAGCGGTGGTTCCCCGGGCGGTTCGACCTCGTCGGGCACAGCCACCAGCTGTTCCATCTCTTCGTCATCGCCGGCGCGTACGCGCACTACCTCGGTGGCGTCGAGTACCTCAAGTGGAGGGACGCCGACAGGTGCTGGTGAGTGGTGAGTGGTGACCGGCAGCATGGCATGGCATGGCTACAGTTGTACAGCTACATCTCCCGCTGAAGGTGCTTCCATTAATCCAACTGAAGATGGTGGGATCTGGCGTCAAGAAATTCTGCATTTTGTAGTGAAAGAGTACGAGGTATACATACATAGGGGATTGTTTGATTGATGAAATGAATGTGAGGCGTAATTTGTATGAAGAGATTAAGAGCTGCTAGCACCGGACAAGGGACAATCTTGTGTATAATTGATTGGAACCTCTCCTTGATGGTCTCGAAAGAAAATGAGTGCAACTAATGCTGTAACAAACATATGTAGATAAACTTGGATTCAGTGATAATTATATTGTCAACTGAGCCTTGAGGATCTCACTCAGTTTGATGAAAATGTCAGGTTTTTTTTTCCAAAGAATACGCCAAAGGTGTACCATAACTTTATAGAAGGCGGAAATATTTACAATAAGTTGCGAGTGATGCGAACATCACACAAAAGAAGAAAGAACCACCTACACCCACACCTAACAAACATAGCCTACTCTCTCACAAAACTATCTAACACTCCAGCACCTAGTCCGGCCTCCTTCCATTCTTTGATCTCGTCCATGATGTGTTTGTGTAGCTCGTTCACCGTTTTTTGTTGATTTATCCGGTTGAACACCCTCGCGTTTCTTTGCTTCAATAGCGACCATGCCACGACAACCACCAGCGTGTCAAAAGCTCTCTTGTTAGCCCTTGTAAAGCTGCTTCTAGCTTGCAGCCACCACTCCAACAGATTATCATGTCCTTGCGGCTGAGGTACCACCAAATTCAATCCATTGAAGCATTTGTGCCACACCTGTCTAGCGTAAGGGCACTGGATGTGTATGTACTCTGCATTATATTCCTCTTGCAAGCACGTGTAGCATGGCAAAGGGTGATCTTGCAACCCATGTCGAGCTCATCGATCCGATTGTCCAAATCCGATGTTGGACAGCTAGCCAGACGTGGATTTTGCATTTCAATGGCGCCCAACTCCTCCATATACATGATGCGTAAGGCACCCTTTCCGGTCCTTGGCATAGCCTGATATATACCGATCGAGCCATGTATTGCCCCGAAGCATTAGCCGGCCACGTAAACTTGTCTGGGGTGCTAGTATCCCGTGGGATAGTGGCCATGGCATGGCAAAGGTTGAGAAACTGGATGTGGCCAGTAAAGGTGAGCTCTCCCTCCAAGTCCAGAATCCAACTGTTATTTTCCAAAGCTTGCAACGGCTCCGTCTTCTCAAATCCACCATGTCGTGTATCAGAGGTGCAATATCCAAGATGGACGCGCCATGCAGCCAACGATCTCTCCAGAAGAGTGTTTTGGCTCTGTCTCCCACCGTGATGCAAACTAAGCTATCAAAAACTTGTCTTGCTTCCAAGTCGACTATCATATGCATATCCTGCCATGGCCTGTCCGGGTCGGTTCTCCGCAGCCATTCCCATCTAACTCGAAGCGCCAAAGCTTGTAGCTGCAAGCTTTTGACGCCCAGCCCTCTGAAACATACAGGCCTGCAGATAGTGTCCCAAGCAACAGGACACTTCCCACCATTCACTTTCTCCTCCGCTGTCCAGAAGAAAGCTCGCATCCACTTGTCCAATTCCTCGAAAACCCACTTCGGAGCATCCATTCCCATGAAGTGATGCGTCGGCCTCGCCGACATGACCGACTTAACAAGGATCAGACGACCTGGACGTTGTATGAGGCCCCTCTGCCAGGCCGGCACTAACTTTTTTGCCTTGTCCAAGATCGGTTGCCATTCCACACGCGTTAGTTGCCGGATCGCCAGTTGAAGTCCAAGATACTTGCAAGGAAACTCACCAATATTGCACTGCAACATAGCCTCAACGCGTGCTTGGTCAAGCTCATTGTCGCGGATGAGGATAGCCGGCGACTTTTGGTTGTTTACACATAGGCCCGAGGCTTTTCCAAAGGCATGAAGCGCGCTTCTGACAAAACTCAAATCCCCTTCCGAAGGCCTGACGAATAGAGCAACATCATCCACATAAATTGACACTCTTTGCATGGCCGTGATTCCACGGAAAGAGCTCAATACTCCCTCTGCCGCACCCTTGCTGAAAATCTTTGTGAGGACATCCATGGCTATCACAAACAGCAAGGGAGACACCGGATCCCCTTGTCTAAGCCCACAAGCATGTGCTATACTTCTCCCAGGAATGCCATTCACCGCCACCTTTGTCGAAGCTGTTTTGAGCAGGATCGAAATCCAGCCAATCCATTTTGCACCGAAACCCTTCTTTCTCAGGACCTCGAAGAGGAAAGGCCAAGACAGGGAATCAAAAGCGCGAGAGATGTCAAGTTTGAGAAACACCCCTGGTTCTCTTCGTTCATGGATTTTCCTAGCCACTTGCCTTACCAACAAGAAATTGTCATGCAAATTCCGTCCTTGGATAAATGCCGATTGGTTTGCAGCAACGACCTCCTTCATCCTCTTTCTTGCCCTTAGCGCAAGCATTTTGGTGAACAGCTTCGCCGCGTTGTGAGTTAGGCTAATGGGTCGGTAATCTCCAACTAGTTCAACATTCGGCTTTTTGGGAATAAGCACAATGTGCGCTCTATTAAGCTTGCCAAATCCTCTGTCGTCTCCCACATATAACTTCATCATTACTGCCATAACGTCATGCTTAATGATGGGCCAGGCCCTCTCGTAGAAGGCACCAATGAAACCATCCGGACCGGGGGCGCGATCCGGTGGCGGATCTTTAATGGTGTTCTAGACTTCCTCTTCCGTGAACATGCCCTCGAGCTCTTGCAGGTCGCATCCTTCTATGTCCAGGTAGTCCAAGTCGAGGTTGTCTTCCCTAGCACTCGCCCCTCCCAACAGTTCCTCATAGGCTTCCGTGAAGATCTCTCCCTTACGCTCCTGATCAGTGGCAATCTCCTCTCCTTTCTTTGGACTCTTTGAAAAATGTCAGGTTATTTCACTTGCATGATTGCATCAACTTCGGCGGATTTCCTTCCATATGTATTATTTTTTAGAACGAAGACACTAGAGGTGTCCGACTTTGAATTAATATATCATAAAGCATACGTGCCGACAGAGTAACAAAGGTTCACACAACAACGAAACTAATTTAAGTCCATACACACAGGCCCGAGCAGGCAGGCTCACCAAACAACAAAATAAGCTACTCCCTCAATAACTTAATATAAGACGTCTTTGCCATTGTCATAGTGTCAAAAAACATCTTATATTAAATTACGGATGGAGTATTACCCTAAGTAGCATCCACACGAGCTCTCATGATGCGATTGATGTGTCGAAGTCTTTGCAACGCGGGTTCTAGGTCTTCAACGTCCTGTCACCTCCCCAACAGACTCCACTGTTGCAGAAAAATTGTGCATTTGAAGATACAATCAGCCGGATGCGAGGGGAAGACACCTTCGATGGTTGTTTTATTGTGAATATACCAATGAGACCAAAGAAGAGCCCCAACACAGGTCCACATAATTCTCATAGTGCTGCCCTGCAGAGAAGCGAGGCAAGCTAGGAGATCGACACAAGACTTGGGATTCCCTACCCCAGCAACCTCCCTAACTGCGCTCCAAGCAAAAATAGCAAGGTCGCAGCAAAAGAAAGTTCTCGCATCCTCCGGGGAACATTAAATAAAGCAATCGCAATCGGAGGTACCGTGGCGCTTAGCTACATTTCGAAGTAGAAAGACGATTACAAGACATTTGCCACAAAAAGATTTTAATCTTAAGAGAAATTTTAGCTTTCCAAAGGCCTCTAGCTATGTAAAGACCATTACCCTTGGTTAACCTAGCGTACACAAGTTTAACCAAGAATTTGCCCAACGAGGAAAGGTGTCACCACACCTTGTCATGCCCTGCAAAAAGGTTCACATTGGCTACCTTAGCACACATGGAAGTCCAGCTAGTACTCTCAGTGGGAGAGAGTTGGCTAGAAACGCAATTGATGGAGGAAAGGAGCGCAAGGCCTCGGCAACACTAATATTAGGATTGACAACAAGCTCAAAAAGCCCTTGGACCTCCGTCCAGAGGGGCTGAAAATCTATCCACGGATCAAACCCGAAGCAAATGGACCGCTCTTTGATCGCCTCAAACCTTGCTCCCAAGGCGAAGGCTGGTCTCACCGCATGTATCCCACTCCGGATGGATGATCCGCGACAGCTAGACTCGAAGAAAGAGCCATTTGAGAAATATTTAAATATTCAACAGATCTTCCCACAACCCAGACTCATTTTGAGAGAGCTTCCGGATCCACTTAACTAGGATATCAACGTTCATTAGCTTCAAATTGATTACTCTTAGCCCACCGTGCCGCTTTGGATAGCACACTGCCGCTCACTTAACCAAGTGGTACTCATGCTTGGACCCAAACACTTGCCAAAAGAACTGAGACCGCGAGTTATCTAACCTAGCGTGAACCCCATTAGCTAGGAGAAACAAACCCATCATAAACATGGGTAGCAAGGACATACTAGAATTAGTAAGAATTAGCCTCACGCCAGAGGACATAAACTTGCCTCGCCACAGTGAAACCTATCACCATGATGGGTGGTGGTGCTCCTTTCGGCTGCCTTTGTTTCTTCCTTCCTTTTTATTTTCTTTCTACCTGGACTCTTTGATGACTTTGCTTTTTGTCGGTGTGATCCTTTGTTTTTGTGTTGGTGTTGACTGTGTGCATCCTAATAGTGCGGAGTCCGGGCACATGACCATTGCATTTTTATCCCTTTGATGTTTCACTACGAGAGAATAAAAATGTCCTTTATTAAAGAAAAAAAATTATATCACCATGATTTTTTATCCACAACTATACTAGTTTAGGTTTTCAATATGAGGGAAAACTGTTTATGAGGCAAACCAGACCAAAAGCCATAAATGTAGATGGATAAAGGAAGAAGGAAAAAAAAGGACACTCAAGACAAGGCATTCCTTAGCTAGCAGATAGAAGGATCATTGTCATGAAAGACACAAGCTGATGGGGGGGGGGGGGTCATTGAGGGAGCACAAACTTCGCAAGCAGCCTAACGCACCGCAGTGGCATGTGTAATGAGCCCCATGTCACACCTCAGTAGTTTGCACCATCGATGAGTACAATTGAACACGAACCTTGGCAAGAAGCTTCGCCACAAAATTCAGAATAATTAGCAAGTTGAGAAGGCATCTTCCGCATAAGGTGAACCGCGACATCATCAAGAACACGAAACTCGACATAACACATCGGCGACCATGAGAGGTTTTTGAGCATGCACAATAACAGAGCGAGACACCTTTAAAAGAGAGAACAGATGTCTGTCATGCGACGCCAAAAGCATGCCGCCAAACCCTAAAGAACACTACCGAACAACTACCGTCGATCTCAAGCCAGCCGTGGCACCATCACCGTCCAAATCCACAACAAGCATCCACCACACCAATCAACTGCCCAGATGGTGTCTTTAAAAAGGGGTGCGTCGCCATTGTGTGTTCCCGACACACTTGGAAGAGGGGTTTTCCCCTAAGTCATGCTGAGTAAAGTCACCGAATACGGACATGTGGAGCACCTCACTGAAACAAATCGGAAATATCCAAAGGGTGTAGTAGCAAAATCCGACAATCCATGGGGCGTAGAGAAGACGAGAGAATCCCGTACTTTCACGCCAAGGCAAACAACCGGCCGCCCGCCCGCCGCCATCACCACCGTCCTCCCCACGGTACTCCGGTTCCAAGTTCCGTATCCGCCCCCGCATGGCCTAAATCGCCATCCTCCACGCCTCGCTTAGTGAGCTCTTGCTTGCCGTACATACATGCCGATGAGCTCCTCGCCGGCGGTCGTGGTCGCGTCTGCGGCCGTGGTAGCGCTGGCTGTCGCTAACCGCGTGCTCTATAAGCTCGCGCTGGTGCCCCTCAAGTCCTACCCCTTCTTCCTCGCTCAGCTCACCACGTTCGGGTAAGCCTCTTTGTACGGCTGAGGTGTTCGACGAAATGCGCAGCAGTTTTTGGGCTCTTACCTACTTCTTGTGTGTGCGATTTGAACGTTGCAGGTACGTCGGCGTGTACTTTTCAATACTCTATGTGAGGTACCGCGCGGGGGTGGTGACGCGGGACATGCTGGCACTGCCAAAGATCCGGTTCGCTGTCATCGGCTTGCTGGAGGCTCTTGGGGTGGCCGCCGGAATGTCTGCGGGAGGTATGTTTTCTATCTTCTTTTGGTCATCGGATGCTGTTAGTGTGGCGCATATATATGCAATTCAGACTGTTTCTTTCCTGTCAATATTTGTGCTAATTGATTGTTTTCTGTGAAACTTTCAGCTATGTTGCCTGGTCCTGCTATTCCAATACTGTCTCAGGTATGAGGTTTTTGTTGAATTTCAGCTGTGCCATATTCTTTGATAGCGTTTCCACATATCTCTGCACCATTCTCTAGAAAAAAAACATATTACCTGCATGCACTTTTATCTCTGCTATCATTAATGGTTACAGATATTTCCTTTTGTATACTGTGATCTTTTATTCTTATGAATAGTGCAACACTAAAGCATTTCGGAACTGTGATCTTATGGTTGAATCAACTTTCGATGTCCTAAAATTGGCAATTCCATTTGGTTATTACTGTCGGAACCTGTTAACTCTGTACTCTGTTGTCAAAATAATAGTCTTCTGAATGTTCTCTCCAGTCTTTCCTGGTGTGGCAGCTTATCTTCTCTGTGTTGCTTTTGGGAAAGACCTACTCTCTGAGACAAATCATTGGTTGCTTGCTTGTAACTTCTGGTGTGATTCTTGCTGTTGCGAGGTATGTCCTTCGAAATCTCTGGTACATTTACTGTTAATTATACCACAACAAAGTTGTTTCGAGAAATATCTGGTAGCTATGCACTTATCTCTTTCGTATGCATGCACACTTGTTTGCTGAGAAAAAGTTCTTGCGCTATTTTGTACACTAGGTATTTTGCCATAATTAACCATCTCAATGCCGTTACTGTAGTGGAGCAAATGATGGTCATCTTCTATCTGGAGTCAAGTTAATTTGGCCATTATTGATGGTTATTTCATCGGCATTCCAAGCTGGTGCATCCATTTTGAAGGTTTAGCCACTAAAATTATCACATGACACTCCTTTATAGTTTTGTGACACTTCAGTCAGAAAAATAAATTCTATACTGCAGGAGTCTGTTTTCGTTGATGGTGCAAAACGTCTTAAGGTTTGCTTTCACACTTCATTCCCTATGTGTGCGAGTCCATCTTGTTTGTTAGAAAAATAATTGCAGAACCAATATCTGTGCAGGGGAAACGGCCCGACATCTTCGTGGTTAATTCATTTGGATCTGGGTTTCAGGTGATTAATTAGTTAGCCTAATTTAGCTGTTATGCTTAACTGAACTACCATATTTGGAAACCTTAATTTATGTCATGTATCATGTTTACCTTCCTTTATTATTTGTAGGCTCTTTTTGTCTTCCTTCTTCTCCCATTACTTTCTAATTTGAGGGGGATTAAGCTTGCTGAGCTTTCTGGCCATTTAAATGGTGGTGCTGAGTGCTTCTTAAATGTTGGGGAGAGCCCAATTGGTAATGTAATTTTTCCCTGAGCTGAGTGCTTTGATCAAATTATGGATTTAGAGATCATGGTGTACCTCAAATGCACTGGAATGCTTGTAGTGCACTGTCCACTTTATGATTGGGGGCTTATGTAGCTCCCTTTGCTTTTTGATATGTGGAACTCTTTGAATGGTAAACTATTAAACTTGAGAAAATTGATTCCATGTCTTCGAAATTTAGGTTGACCCTGCGGTTAGATATACAAGGGTTTCATAGTATTTATACTTGTCCATCTATCATTTCTGTTACCTGCTTACCTTTATTGCTAATTAGGCTGCCATACTTATTTTGTAGATTGTGGAGGTGCTCCATTCCTACCATTGCTATTTATATTCATAAACATGGCTTTCAACATCTCGTTGCTTAATTTGGTAAAGATGTCGTCTGCCGTGGTTGCTTCACTTACAGCAACTTCCGCCGGTATTTTCTTCCTCTTTTCTCCCCTTGCTCTATTTGTGTTCATTTTTGGTCTACTGTCACTGTATAGACCAAACTGCTTGAGTATCTTCATGACCACGTTGATGTTGTTTGTTTTCAATTGCAGTGCCAATATCAATCTATATCCTTTCTCTTCCTTTGCCCTACATCCCTCAAGGCGCGGAATTAAGCGCTTCTTTTATCTTAGGTGGTATGGTATTGTTGACGGGTCTAATTCTGTATAACCTTCCCCAATCATCTAAAGAGTCAAAGACTGACTAAAACCTTGTGCAGATTGAGTGTATATTACCACTTCAACCGAAAATCAATTATTGGTTTGGTCCTGAACCTAATATTAGAGTTCTAGGTTGGTGACGCCAGAGTCGATAAGGACTGTTTGTTGCGATGCATGAGTACTTGGTATTTCTAATTTGTAACAGAATAGCACTTGGTACATACATGTATGTAAGAAGCTAGATTTGGTACTTTGTGTACTCATTTTCGCTCCCAATGTATAGTGAACTTCCCATCCTAAAGAGCATTGCAAAAGCTGCAAGTCATGGTATAAAACTTAAAAGTCCATGCCAAATAGCTGTCTAACAGTGAACTGTTTTTCAGTTATGTCTGTGTTATCTTGTTCAAACCTGTGCTTACTGCGATTACGGCTTGTGTCCTTAGCTGTTTAGAGCGTCTCCAACAGTAGATCAGAATACGCAGCCATGACAATGTTTTTTTTTTGGTGCCAAAAAAAGCTCCAACAGCTGACCAATACCTGCATGGCGATCAATTTCTTTAGGAGCAGTAATTTGGGACAATGCTAGCTGACCAAAAACCAAAACCGCGGCCGCGGGAACCCCAGCCGCCTTGATATAAAACTTCCTGCCGCAGACGCTGTCGTGGCTGATTGTGGTTGCCCTATGCCGCCGCTGCCACTCCCTTGGCCGCCTCGTGCCACGCCGCCGCTGCGCTGGTCAAAGCTGGGCGTCTCCTAAGGGCGGCGGCAGAACCGCACACTTGACACCGCACGCCCATTCCGCGGTGGCGGGCACCTCTTCCGCGATGTGCTCTCGGTCTTCGCCCTCCATCGCGTGGTATATTGAGAGGCTCTGGGCGGTCGGCTAGTGCTAGATTCCCACGTCATGGTGCTGCCCTCGCCGCGGCGCTGCCCGGCGACGGCCTGGCACAGTTTTGGGGGCGGGGATGTGGCGACCACGATCTTCCACCTCAACCCAGAGCCGGGAGCGATTGGCTGAAAGATTGGAGTTCCATTCCCGCTCTGCGGCCAGTGTGGGCTGGCAGCGTACTGATGGGGACACCGTGCGCGCTTTTCGCCACTTGCTTTTTTGTACCAATTAATTTTCACCTTCAAAATTCACTTCGTGATTCCATGATGACATAACTGGTAGTAGTCGTAGTACACGCATAGGAGGATCAGTGCAGTTGTTATTCATTAACCAACCAATCTATGAGGAGCTTGTGCTATATATATCAGTACTATCACTACTTCATAGGTGCTCGTAATTCACGAAGTGACTACGTTGGTGGTACTGATTTCCATTGGCCTCCTTTGGTTTGGAGGAATTTTGTAGGAATTCCATAGGATAGGATTTCTGTAGGAAAAATTCCTTTAGAGCCCTTTGGTTTGTAGGAATAGAATCCTATTCTTATGGAGGAATTCTTCCTATCCTTCACATTTCATAGGAAAATAAACATTAGCCTAGACTCAATGGAAAAAATCCTATGTGTATTAAAGGACATCCCCTTTCCTATTCCTACTCATGGGATTTGAGATGCATGTCGTGTCGTTTCCTATGACTTTCCTATTCCTATGATTTTTCTACCCTGTGAACCAAAGGAGGCCTCAGTGTAATGTTTCGCAGTTGGTGCTAGGCTCGATTGTTTTTTGTTTTGTTTTGAAAGATCGAGCAGTTGCTGGCTTTTCATTGATTTAGCAGAGAGCAGATGAAAAACATGGGTTGATCAAGTGATCATGGGTGCCAAAGGCTAAGGAAGAAAAGAGAAAAACACAGGGGGGGACGGGGGGACGGGGTAAGCATCAACGATGTCCTCTTCATGAAAAACTATGGTGCTGATCTCACAATATTTTCCCCGTAGGGGCTCTGTAGGCAAGCCGCACCTGCCATCCTTCATTGCTCCATAGTTCTTCTTATTGCATCAACGATGTCCTCTTCGGTTGGCCTCTTCTTTCTGAATATGCAGCTGTTTCTGTGCTGCCATATCTCCCACCAGATTAACATGACAATGGCTCTTATCCCCTTTCGCTGTGTTGGCGCCGACGAAGCAATGATGGTTGACACAATTTCAGTCGTTGTTTCTTTGTTGCTCCACACCTGTGGATCCAGAGCATTGCAGCCACTCCATGCTGCCGCCCGTTTCCAGACTGCTGTCGCCATGTTGCATGACCAGAACAAGTGCATTGAGGACTCAAGATTTGTCATGCAGTGCATGCAGAAATAACCGTTGGGCCACCCTCTCCGTTGAAGTCTGTCATTGCACCACAGCCTATCTTGGTGCTGCAGCCAGGTGAAGGTTTTGACTCTGCTCGGCGCCCACGCTTTCCAGAACAGATTCTTGTAGCTTTGGTGTTGGCCTTGTGCTTGGTCTTGCAGCTGTAGCTTGTATGCAGAGCTTGCTGTGTATTCCCCCGTGGCAGTGAACTTCCACCTAATTTTGTCTTCTTGATCCCTCCGGAGAGTTGTTCCTGCTGCAGCAATGATCCTCCATAGGGACAGCAAATCGTTGACCGGCCTCAATCTGTTTCCGTGGCGTAGATCGCTGACCCAACGATTGTGCTTGAGGGCCTCCCGTACTGTTCTGTTTTTCCTTTTCGAGTGAGTATAGTGCCGGGAATTGCTCAGCGAAGGGCGGGCCGAGCCACGCGCAGTTCCAGAAACATGCAGTGTCACTGTTGCTGATCGTCACCTCCGTTGCCTTTGCAAACAATGCTTTGTCTGAAGCATCACAAGGCGGCGGTGAGGAAGTCCTGAATTAGGGGTCCTCGGGATGCCGGCCTATCTCACATGGGCCAGATTGATGGGCCGCAATGTATCCGGACCGAAGGTCTTTTGTGCCTTCGTGTGCACCCCAAGTAAGATGGAAGAGAAAAGGAGGAGAAGTAAGAATAATGCTTTCTGTGCATTAAAGGTAGACATGATGAAGGCCTATGATAGAGTCGAGTAGGAATATCTAGAAGCTGTTATGAGAAAGATGGGGTTTAACCAGATATGGGTAAAGAAAATTATGCAGTGTGTGACCACTGTTTCCTTTAATGTGTTGCTGAACGGAAGTAAGTTGGATGAATTTCGACCTTCAAGGGGGATTAGACAGGGACCCCATCTCACCCTATCTGTTTTTATTGGCGGCGGAGGGGCTGTCATGTTTGCTCAATGCCTATAGCTCACACGAACAAGTCCAAGGAGTGGTTGTTGCTCCGGCTGTCAACCATCTTCTCTTCGCAGACGACTGCTTACTGATGTTCAAGGCAGAGGAGAATGGAGCTACCATGATCAGTGAATTGATTGAGAAATATTGTGGAGCCTCAGGACAACGTGTTCTTAACAAGTCTAGTGTTTTTTTCAGCAAGGGCTGCCCAAATGTTAAGCGAGCATTGATCAAAGATATTCTGAACGTTCCAAACGAATCACTTTCTGAGCGCTACTTGGGACTCCGAGCATTGATCAAAGATATTCTGAACGTTCCAAACGAATCACTTTCTGAGCGCTACTTGGGACTCCCCTCTGATGTAGGTAAATCCAAGAATGGAACTTTTAAATATATTAAGGATAGGTTATGGGGGAAGGTTAAAGGCTGGATCGAAAGATGTATGGCTATGGCTGGTAAGGAAATCTTGATAAAATCTGTGGCGCAAGCTGTCCCGACGTTTTCTATGTCTTGTTTTTTGTTGCGTCGTGGTCTTTGCCAGCAGATCGACTTGATGCTCAGGAAGTTCTTCTGGGGTAGCAAAAACGGAGAGAGCAAAGCAAGGCTGGAGGCTTCTCCAAGAACCAAATTCTTTTAGTGCGAAGATTCTACGTGCAGTTTACTACCGGGACGGTGATGTTCTCGCAGCTGAGCTGGGCGACCACCCATCCTGTCATAACCGGCATATTAGGTGGGCTGTGGCCCAAGTTATCTTATTGTTATTAGGGGCTTAGCCCAATTATCTTATTGGTATTAGGGTCATTTGATTAGGAGTCAAGTAAAGCTCTCTATATAAGGAGAAAAGGTGTATCAATCTAATCAAGCAAGAAGCAACCAGTATTTGCTCGGCTTCCCTTATGGAGCCAGGAGACCTAACCCTAGCCGCCTCTTGCGCCGCGTCGCCTCTTCTCCACCACGCCTTCCTCCATCTTTCCCCTACAATCTCCGCCCTAGAACCGGCAGAACCCTAGCTCCTAACACCTTGGTATTAGGTAGCTCAGTTCCGATCATGTCTTCGCCGCCGCCCATCCTGTCGCTTCCGCTGCCGACCGTCACCACCGCGCCGCTGACCTTCTCCACCGCGCCGCTGCCCTCCCCGTCCGCGCCGCTGGTCGCACTCTCCGGCGCCGCCACCACCCAGATGACGAAGCCCTTCACCGCACCACCGGCCGCCGTCTACTCCCCAGCGGAGATCACCGGGGTCCTCAACGATCTCGTCACCGCCGTCCAGGGGATACGACTATATCTAGCCGGCCCCTACGAGCCGCCGCCGCCCTTGCCGCCGGCCGCCGCGACTGGGCCAGCCGCCCTGCCGTTGTATTCGGCACCCGCGGCGCCGACCGGGCCTCTACACCTCCACTGGCCGCTTCAGCCGCCCCCCACCGTTGCACCCCAATGGTCGCAGTGGCCGGCGCCGGCCCTCGCCGCGTCACCCACGCCACTCGGGTCCTCGCCGCCACCGCCCTGGCAGCCGCCGCACCCCGGGGCCACCGCGACGCTGGTCGGGCCGCTGCAGCCCTCGCTGCATCTACAGCCAGCCCCCGCCACCGCCCGATCTGGCCACAATGGCCGGCCGTGGCCATCGCCGCGCCTGCCGCCTCCGCCGTTTCCTGGCAGCAGCTGCTGCCGCTGCCGGTGCCTCCGTCACCCAGCATCGGGCTGACTACAACCGCGCTGACGGGTGTGCTGATTCATCAAGTGCGGTTCCCGCCCTCGCCGTCCCAGCTTCCGGCCTGGTTGGCCGGGACGTCACCGCCGCCAGTCTACACCATGGCCGCGGACCAGCCGACGCCCTCCCTGTCGTACGACGGGCCCTCCGGCTCCGCGGGTTTCCACGCTGGCTTCGACGGGCCACCGCTTTCCTGCGGACCACCTGTGCACACCGGACCAACGCCATCTCTTCGCTAACTACGACGGCGCCGAGGACCCCGTCAACTGGCTCAACCAGTGCGAGCAGTTCTTTAGGGGGCAACGGACGCTCGCGCCGGACCGCACCTGGCTCGCCTCTTATCACCTCCGCGGCGCCGCACAAACGTGGTACTACGCCCTCGAGCAGGACGAGGGCGGCATGCCCCCATGGGAGTGTTTTCGCGAGTTCTGCCTCCTTCGATTCGGACTACCTCCCACCGGCTGGCGGAGTTGGGCCGCCTTCCCTTCACCTCTACGGTGCAGGACTACACCGGCCGCTTTCAGGCCCTGGCGTGCCACGCGTCCGGCGTGACGGCTCACCAACGGGCCAAACTCTTCGTCGGTGGTCTGCCAGATCATATCCGCGTGGACGTCGAGCTGCAGGGACCCCAGGACCTCCAGCCGGCCATGTACTACGCCTGCGTGTTCGAGCGTCGCGCGGTGGCCATCCAGCAGGCATCACCGTCCCGGGCCGCTGGGCCGCCACCCTGACCGGATGTTCCCGCGCAGGGTCGGCCTGCTCAGGCTTCAGCGGCACCCCTTGCCGCGACTGCGGCGCGCCCGTTCCGCCGGCTCACCTCGGACGAGTTACTCGAGCGTCGCCACCAAAGGTTGTGCTTCAACTGCGACGAGACCTACATGCCCGACCACGTCTGCCCCCGACTCTTCTACCCGGAGGCTGTAGACTACATTGAGGAGGACGCCGTCGCTGCCGGGCTCGGCGACCTGGCTGCCCCAGCTGTCGCGGAGGTGTTTGACGCTGTTTGATCACCTCGAGGAGTTTAGCAAGCGCTTCCCCATCTTACAGCTCGAGGACGAGCTGTTTGTGCAGGCGGGGAGAAGTGTTATGACCGGCATATTAGGTGGGCTGTGGCCCAAGTTTTCTTATTGTTATTAGGGGCTTAACCCAATTATCTTATCGGTATTAGGGTCGTTTGCTTAGGAGTCAAGTAAACCTTTATATAAGGAGAGAAGATGTATCAATCTAATCAAGGAGGAAGCAATCAGTATTTGCTCGGCTTCCCTTAGGGAGCCGGGAGACCTAACCCTAGCCGCCTCTTGCGCCGCCGCCGTCTCTTCTCCACCACGCAAGGACGGCGCCCAGCCGCCGGCCGCCGCGCCCTCGACCTCGTCTTCCTCCATCTTTCCCCTACAATCTCCGCCCTAAAACTGGCAGAACCCTAGCTCCTAACACATCCCAAGTGTGGCGGGCGATATGTGCTGGATTATCGGTTCTAAAACAGGGCTTGATAAGGAGGGTTGAAGATGGTCAATCGATCAAAATCTGGGATGATAATTGGATTCCGAGGGATAATTTGTTGAGAGCTCTTCACCCAATGTCAGCTGACCCACCGGTGTATGTGAGTGATGCAGCGACAAAGGCTTG
The DNA here is from genome assembly GCA_032464435.1 of Aegilops umbellulata. NCBI lineage: Eukaryota > Viridiplantae > Streptophyta > Magnoliopsida > Poales > Poaceae > Aegilops > Aegilops umbellulata. Next base: position 146,827,812 of record CP136058.1, on the reverse strand, counting down.
GGGTCACCAGAAAGTTCATGAACATCTGCAGCCTCCGGACGCTGAATTGATTCTGAAGATTCCGTTGAGCACACGGAACATAGCAGACAGTTGGGCGTGGCACTATGAGCGGTCTGGTCTCTTCACTGTCCGCTTTACGTACAGACTTTTGGTTGACACGAAGAGGAGGAGAGAAGATTGGCTAGAGGGACGGCCTAATACGTCTGATGGGGGCAATGGAAGAAGCTTTGGAGAGTAAAAGTTCCTAGTGTGGTGAGACATTTTGCTTGGCGCCTGGCCAAGAATTCTGTACCTACAGAATCTGTTCGACACCACCGCAAGATGACTGATGAAGCATTATGCCCTATATGCAATGGGGCGGAGGACTCCTGGCTACACGCTCTTGTGGATTGCAACATGCCTAAATGTGTATGGGCTCTAATGGATGATCAACTGGTTGAACACATGGTTGCATGCAAAAATGACGACGCCCGACTATGGTTGATGGAGCTGATGGAGACAACCAGAGAAGAGGAGTTCGTGAGGATTCTAGTGACACTGTGGTCAATCTGGTGGGCGCGTAGAAAAGCCATCCATGAGCAGATCCATGAGTAAGAATTTCAATCTCCATTATCAACCTTTTGCTTTGTTGAGAAATACCTTGGAGACCTGCTCCTGTTGCCGGGAAGAGCTGCACCCAACAACACTGTTTGTACAGCCACTGAAGCAAACGTGGGAAGAAGGAAAAGAACATGGAAGCAACCAAGGCAGGGTCACATGAAAGTAATGGGAAAGTAATGGTAGAGTCTGCCTATGGACCTTGGCGGCAAACAGATTCCGCCTCCCGGCTCTCTTGCCGGCATCTTGGAGGCAAACGGCCAACATGGTGGACTGGCTCAACGAGCTCTCGGCTACCCCAGCCACGGCAAAGCGGGCGCGCTCTCTGGTGCTGCTGTTGCTTTGGGAAATTTGGCGGGAACGCAACAACCGCATCTTCCGCAACGATGAGCGCTCACCTCAGTCTGTCCTTTTGCGTGTAGACGAAGAGAGGAGCTCCTGGGCGCTGGCTGGCGGTCGGCATTTGTTGTAGTGAGAGTAGGTTCCTAGCCTGGGCCTTTTTCTTTTGTTTTTTTTGGTGGTATTTTTCTACCCCGTGATGTACAGTTGGCGTTTCTCTCGCCGTTCTTCTGAATGAAAAGCGCAGCTCTCCTGCGTCCTTTCAAAAAAAAAAAAATGGTAGATGCGGCAGTAGCAAGGAGCGGACACAAGGGATCATGTGCGGCGATCTGCCGAGACGAGGACGGCCATTTTTTTGGAGCCTCGTCAGTTGTGGTACTGGGACAAGTTGACCCAGAGATTTTGGAAGCGATGGCCTTCAGCGAGGGACTCGATCTGTCATCTGATTTATACCTGCAACGAGTTCATGTGTCAACTGATTGTGCAGCTACTATAAGTCATATGAAAGGCACGTACAAGGGACCTAGTACCACTGTCATCCAGGATATTGGAAAGAAGATGGAATCATTTGAATCAATCTGCTTCGAACACGAGAAGAGGGATATGAACTGGGAGGCTCATGATCTAGCTAGAGCCTCGACCAGTTTAGAGTGTGGCCGCCATGTCTGGTTGATTAATCCTCCTAATTTCTTATGTATTGAACAATCTGTCGTGGTTGAATAAAATGGAGTGATTGATCCTAAAAAAAAAAGTAAGATGAAAGATCCGGCGTCTCCTTGGGGAGCTCCTAGTCGGCGCTGTTAGCGTCCATTAGAGAAGTTGGCGCTGGCAGGGGCGAGTAACGGGCCGGCCCATTCGTTTTTTCCTTTCTGCTAGAAACTAGCAAAAAGAATACGCGGGTAAAGACTCGAACACTGCACCTCACGAACCACTTACACCAACCATTACGCCATGGACTGACCTATGCTTACATTCTTCGTCTGCTGCCTTTTATTCTTTCTGCAGCTCGCGAACCCCAGACCCTTCCGCAAATTGTTATTTTTTAATCTTTTTTCTCTTTTTTATGTAGCGGTTTTCTTCGCCTTCTTTCTTTTCTTTTTTGCTAAATACATGCACCTTTTGAAAAAAAATCAATGAAACTTTTTTTTTCAAAATGCATGAGTTTTTAAAAATTTGAAAAAAATCATTGGTTTTTTAAAGTTCATCAAATTTGAAGAAAGTTTGTCGAATCTGAAAATATGTTTATCAAATTTGAGAAAAGTTCATCAAAATTGGAAAAGGTTCACCGAATCTGAAAAAAAATCATCGATTTTGAAAAAAAATCATCGGATTTGGAAAAAAGTTCATCGAATTAGGAAAAAAAGTTCATCGAATTTGGAAAAAATTCATGGAATTTGAAAAAATAGTTCATTGGATTTCAAAAAAAGTTCATGGAATTTGAAAAAAAAGTTCATTTGATCTATAAAAAGTTCATCGAATTTGGAAAAAGTTCATCGGTTTGGAAAAATAGTTCAACGGATTTGAAAAAAAGTTCATCAAATTTGAAAAAAGTTCATCGCATTTGGAAAAAGTCCATCAAATTTGAAAAAATAGTTCATCAGATTTGAAAAAAGTTTCATCAAATTTGGAAAAAATTCATCAAATTTGGAAAAAGTTAATCGAATTTGGAAAAAGATCATCGAATTTGAAAAAATAATTCATTGGATTTTTAAAAAAGTTCATCAAATTTGAAAAAATAGTTCATCAAATTTGGAAAAAAAAGTTCACCATTTTTTTTTTAAATTCAACGATTTTGAAAAAGTAAATTTGATTTTGAAAAAAGTTCATCGAATATGAAACAAAGTTCGTCAATTTAGAGAAAAGGGATTGATGAATCTTTAAATCCGTGCATTAAAGAAAGCAAAAAAGGATGGAAAAAAAAGGAAAAATAAGAAAAGTAATAAAAACCGAAACGAGGAATCCGATAAAGGAGAAAAGTAAGGAAACTCGGCTAAAAGGTTGGATGGCCGTATGGCTAGAGCGTAGAGCTAGCAGCCGAGGGGGCGCGTGTTCGAGTCTGTCGCTGGCCACCCTTTTTCTCGCCAGTTTTTACAAGAACGCGCGTGTTCGAGTCTGTCGCTGGCCACCCTTTTTTCGCTAGTTTTTACAAGAACGCGCGTGTTTGAGTCTGTAGCTGGCCACCCTTTTTTCGCCAGTTTTTACAAGAACGCATAACGGAACTGGGCCGGCCCAAATCGCTGCAGGAGGTGTGCGCTGCAGGCGCCCGTTAGTAAAATGCCCTATAACGGACGCCTGCAGCGCCAAATAGGGTTTGCCGCCTCCTTGATGTAACTGACTATATGTAAACCCTAGTACCCCTGGTGTCTATATAAACCAGAGGGATTAGTCTAGAGGCTAGGAGAACAATCATCATCCTACTAGCTAGGGTTTAGTTCCTCTGATCTTGAGGTAGATCAACTCTCTAACCCCATATACAAAGCAATATAATCAAGCAGGACGTAGGGTATTACCTTCTAGAGAGGGCCTGAACCTGGGTAAACATCATGTTCTGCATCCCTTGTTCCCCATTGATCCAAGATCCACAGTTCGGGACCCCCTACCCGAGATCCGCCGGTTTTGATACCGATATTGGTGCTTTCATTGAGAGTTCCGCGGCCAAGTCGACGGAAGGATCAATGGTCACCCATGCGAGGGACGTCTCATCCCCTGGCCAGACTCTTGCGCCTGGCGGCATCAAGTCGCATACTCACCCATCCGGCCTCCTAGGCTAGGATGGAATCTTCACCCTCGGTCAGAAAATCAAGTTCGGGAGTCTAGAGTTCAACGCCGATTCCCGGGGAGATCTTACCCTCGCTGAACCACCGGTCCCCGTCGAGGGATCCGTTGATACCGATGTTTTGACTTCGGAGACGGAAACCGACGATATGCGAAACCTAGCCTTAGACTCGGATTCCATCAATTTGTCAGCTGCATACATACCAGATACTGTTTCAAATAGACCCGGGGCGGCCACACTTCGGGTCAGCCGCGAACACTCGGGCAGCATGGACCCGACGGACCTATCGTTCGTAAACGATATCCTAGATCGGATTCGGGCCATGAGAGTCTCCAATGATCGATCCTTGGTCTACGACCGAATCGGGCTCAAACCTAACAATAGGCAAATTCACACCCCGCCTGTCACACACCTTGTCGCCACCATTGAAGAATCGGCCCAAGGTTCGCCATCGCCGAAGCTTGGAACAAGGCACGCCTGGATCAACGATCGAGTGTCAAGTTCCGAAGAGGGCCCGGAGCCAAACTCTGACCTAAAACACGACTTTAAGTCCCCGTCGCCGCCCGCTAACATTGTGCATGCCGGGTCCAATACATTGAGTGCCTCAAGGGCCGCGGACACCGCCGCTAGAGTCCTGGAGACACAACCTGGGGCAATACAAAATTTTCTCCCACCCACCCCCATGCCGCATATTCCCTAGATAATTCGCGCCCTCCGGACATTTGGTATTTGATGTACGTGAAACAGCAGCCTGGAGAGACGGTCCACCACTACTGGGCCAGATTCCTCTTGGTAAAAGAAAAAATCGCAAGCTACTGTGATCAAGACATAATTACGACCTTTCGGTCTAACTGCCGAGACGAAGGGATTCTAAACGCCCTCTCCCGTCGCCACATGCAAAGCTGCACCGAGTTATCGGACCTGGTACGCAAATACTGCGCCATGGAGAGCACTTGGAAGGAATAACAAATACTCGTGGAGTCAAATCACGCCAAACATTCAAGTATAATCCGGGACAAGCGCGCATCGCCCGAACACGAGCTCGTGAAGAAAAGAAATAGATCCATTGCCGAACCCAGATCGGTCCTGGACGAGCTACCGGACAAACCATGCCCCATACACGCGGCCCTGTTAAACACAAATCCAACTCACAGGCTTCCAGCTTGTTGGGTTGTTAGACAGGTCGCCAAGAGTGGCGAAGCAATTCTCCGCCTTCAAACTCCTAGTAGATAATCAGAAACACCCTCATCCAATGACCATAATGTCTTAACCAACTACGAAACCTTCTCCTTGAATAATCAAAGGAAAAGATCCCTTTGAGAGATCAACCAAGTCCACCAGGTCACAACAACAAACTCTTGGACGGACACCCCGATTACATTCGACGCAGAGGATGAACCAAGGGTGTGACTCATCCGAGCACCACTAGTCCTCGACCCCATCGTGGATGGCATCAGATTAACCAAGGTGCTTATGGATGGAGGTAGTAGCCTAAACCTCATCTATGAGGATACCCTTGACAAGATGCAATTCGACATATCTCGAGTCGAACAAAGTTACACTACATTTCGGGGAATCATCCTCGGCAAAGAGGCGCGCTGCTCCGGATGAGTTACTCTGGACGTAGTGTTCGGCACTTCGGCGAACTATTGGATCGAAGAACTACTCTTCCACATCGTGCCCTTCCATAGTGGATACCACGCCCTATTGTAGTGAAACCTAGCCTTAGACTCGGATTCCATCAATTTGTCAGCTGCATACATACCAGATACTGTTTCAAATAGACCCGGGGCGGCCACACTTCGGGTCAGCCGCGAACACTCGGGCAGCATGGACCCGACGGACCTATCGTTCGTAAACGATATCCTAGATCGGATTCGGGCCATGAGAGTCTCCAATGATCGATCCTTGGTCTACGACCGAATCGGGCTCAAACCTAACAATAGGCAAATTCACACCCCGCCTGTCACACACCTTGTCGCCACCATTGAAGAATCGGCCCAAGGTTCGCCATCGCCGAAGCTTGGAACAAGGCACGCCTGGATCAACGATCGAGTGTCAAGTTCCGAAGAGGGCCCGGAGCCAAACTCTGACCTAAAACACGACTTTAAGTCCCCGTCGCCGCCCGCTAACATTGTGCATGCCGGGTCCAATACATTGAGTGCCTCAAGGGCCGCGGACACCGCCGCTAGAGTCCTGGAGACACAACCTGGGGCAATACAAAATTTTCTCCCACCCACCCCCATGCCGCATATTCCCTAGATAATTCGCGCCCTCCGGACATTTGGTATTTGATGTACGTGAAACAGCAGCCTGGAGAGACGGTCCACCACTACTGGGCCAGATTCCTCTTGGTAAAAGAAAAAATCGCAAGCTACTGTGATCAAGACATAATTACGACCTTTCGGTCTAACTGCCGAGACGAAGGGATTCTAAACGCCCTCTCCCGTCGCCACATGCAAAGCTGCACCGAGTTATCGGACCTGGTACGCAAATACTGCGCCATGGAGAGCACTTGGAAGGAATAACAAATACTCGTGGAGTCAAATCACGCCAAACATTCAAGTATAATCCGGGACAAGCGCGCATCGCCCGAACACGAGCTCGTGAAGAAAAGAAATAGATCCATTGCCGAACCCAGATCGGTCCTGGACGAGCTACCGGACAAACCATGCCCCATACACGCGGCCCTGTTAAACACAAATCCAACTCACAGGCTTCCAGCTTGTTGGGTTGTTAGACAGGTCGCCAAGAGTGGCGAAGCAATTCTCCGCCTTCAAACTCCTAGTAGATAATCAGAAACACCCTCATCCAATGACCATAATGTCTTAACCAACTACGAAACCTTCTCCTTGAATAATCAGAGGAAAAGATCCCTTTGAGAGATCAACCAAGTCCACCAGGTCACAACAACAAACTCTTGGACGGACACCCCGATTACATTCGACGCAGAGGATGAACCAAGGGTGTGACTCATCCGAGCACCACTAGTCCTCGACCCCATCGTGGATGGCATCAGATTAACCAAGGTGCTTATGGATGGAGGTAGTAGCCTAAACCTCATCTATGAGGATACCCTTGACAAGATGCAATTCGACATATCTCGAGTCGAACAAAGTTACACTACATTTCGGGGAATCATCCTCGGCAAAGAGGCGCGCTGCTCCGGATGAGTTACTCTGGACGTAGTGTTCGGCACTTCGGCGAACTATTGGATCGAAGAACTACTCTTCCACATCGTGCCCTTCCATAGTGGATACCACGCCCTATTGGGGCGTGATACATTCTCAAAGTTTCAGGCTATACCCTATTACGGGTACATGAAGCTCAAAATGCCAGGGCCCAACAATGTGATCACAATAGCCAGTGACTCGGACAAAGCCCTTCGAGTCAAAAACAAAACAGCATCCCTGGCCCTTGAGGCACTATCCGACGCTCTCGCAGCCGAAGAATTGACCGCACTACATACAATAGTGGGCATGGATGATGTCACCCTCAGTAAGAGACCCAAGTCTACTCCCTTCAAACCAGCTGACGAAACCGTTAAGTTCCAAGTGCACCCAATGGAACCCAATAAGACAGCGACCATCAGAGCCCAGCTCGACCCGGAGATCGACGAGGTGCTACGCGCATTCCTCCGCGAAAACTGGGACATATTTGCCTGACACCCGTCGGACATGCCAGGTATCCCACGCAGGCAGGCAGAGCACAATCTGAACATAATTAAGGGCTTTAAGCCGGTTAAACAAATGCTCCGCCGATTCTCCGAACCAAGCGTCAAGCTATGGGAGAAGGATTAGCCGAATTACTTGAAGAAGGATTCATCAGAGAAATCAAACACCCCGAGTGGCTGGCAAATCTGGTCATGGTGCCCAAAAAAGAAAAATCCTGGCGGTTGTGCGTTGACTTCAAAGACCTCAACAAAGCCTGCCCCAAGGATCCCTTCCCTTTGCCCCAATTAGACCATATCGTTGACGCCACCACCGGACACGACTCGTTGTGCTTCCTCGACGCTTACTCGGGATATCACCAAATCAAGATGAAGGAATTCGACCAACCAACGACCGCGTTTATTACACTACGACCCATTATGCTTTAACACAATGCCCTTCGGGTTGAAAAACGCAGGTGCAACATATCAGTGCATGATTCAAACATGCCTGGAAACCCAAATTGGAAAACAGTCGAAGCATATGTGGACGATGTGGTCATCAAGACCAAACACGTCCACTAGCTGGTGGACAACCTCCGCCTGACCTTCGAAAACTTAAGAACATACGATATACGGCTCAACCCGGATAAGTGTGTCTTCGGAGTTCCCGCCGGAAAACAGCTCGGATTCATTGTCTCCCATAGAGGGATAGAGGCCAATCCGGCTAAAATCCGAGCTCTGTCCCAGCTGGTCATACCCATCGAGCTCAAACACATCCAGAAGCTGGCCGGTTGCGTTGCCGCTCTCACCCGTTTCATCTCCCGTCTCGGCGAAAAGGCCCTGCCGCTCTACAAACTACTGAAGAAGACCAAAACTTTCAAATGGACAGACATGGCAACCGCCGCCTTGGAAGAGATAAAAACTCTACCCACAGGCAATCCCATCTTGACAGCACCAGGTGTGGGCGAGCCAATGTTGCTATACATCTCAGCCACGAACCAGGTCGTGAGACCTGTCCTCGTGGTGGAACGAGAGGCAGAAGGACATAAGCTCAGGGTACATAGGCCTGTCTATTACATATCGGAAGTACTTACCCTGTACAAATCCCGATATCCGCACTACCAGAAGATTGCATACACAGTTTTTATGGCATCTCGCAAGCTCCGACACTAATTTCAAGAGTGTTCAGTCACGGTGGTATCTGATGTACCCTTAAATGACATCATTAATAACAGGATGCCACGGGTCGCATCGCCAAATGGGCCATTGAATTGCTGCCATTCGAAATTATGTACAAGCCACGCCGAACTATCAAGTCTCAGGTACTATCCGATTTTCCGGCCGAATGGACGGAAGCTGAGCTTCCCCGGGAATACAACACTTATTCGCACTGGACAATGTATTTGACGGCTCCAAAATGTTGGCCTGACTGGGGGCTGGCGTGATCCTTACGTCCCCCACTGGCGACACTATCTAGTACGTACTGCAGATCATGTACAGAGACTCCAACAGCACGGCCGAATACGAAGCCCTATTGCACGATCTTCAGATGGCAACGTCAATGTGTGTCCAATGACTCGAAGTACGAGGCGATTCCAACCTTGCCATCTTCCAGGTCAATGGCGAGTTCGATGCCAAGGAGCCAAAAATGGCGGCATACCGAAATGCCGTCTCAAGAATATTTGCCCGGTTTGAAGGGTTGGAATTTCACCATGTCTCCAGAGAAAGTAACCAAGCTGCAGATATCCTCGTTCGCATGGGTGCCAAACGCGACCCTGTCCCTCAAAACACCTTTCTAGAATGGCTTTTCAAGCTATCCGTGGTATGGCAGGACAGGGACCAGGACGCAACAATCAAGGGGCCCGAACAAATCGTCCCTCCGGCCATCGAGCCAGACGACGACATCATCGACGACTCGACAATCTAAGGAACCACATCGACTCATGAGGTCATGACCATCATTGCACCATGCACTGAGCCCTTCCTTGCCTACCTCATACGACAAGAGCTCCCCTGATGACCAGACCGAGGCACGACGCATAATTCGGCGCTCTAGAGTCTACAAGGTTCACGAGGGGGAGCTATACAAGAAAAGCACTACTAGAGTCCTAAAACGATGCATATCAGAAATAGAGGGGCAACAACTGTTAGCCAAAATTCATGCTGGCATGGGCGGCGACCACGCGGCAGCTCGGGCCCTGGTGAGCAAGGCTTTTCGAGCAGGGTTTTTCTGGCCCACTGCCCGCGCGGACGCCCGTACTCTAGTCCAACGTTGGACGCCAACTATTTTCAAATCAAAGCCATATGCCCCCCACGGCTCTCCGGACTATGCCAATTACTTGACCCTTTGCAGTCTGGGGGCTGGACATGGTTGGACCACTTAAAGGGGAAACCAAGAAAAAGAAATACCTGCTGGTTATGGTCGATAAATTCACTAAGTGGATTGAAGCAAAGCCAGTTACCTCAGCAAAATTTGAACCAGTTATCGACTTCATATCCGGCGTGGTACACTATTATGGTGTCCCACACAGTATCATCACGGATAATGGGTCCAATTTCACGGCCCAAGTCAAGGACTGGTGCGCTTGTATGGGCATCAAGCTCGACTATGCCTGGTGTACCACCCACAGACCGACAAACAGGTTGAACGGGCCAATGGACTAATTATGAGCGGCATAAAACCTCGCCTAGTTCGTTCATTGAAACAGTCTGATTTTCACTTGGTGGAGGAGCTTGACTCCGTACTATGGGGGTTGCGCACTACCCCTAACCGGTCAACAAGATACACACCATTTTTCATGGTGTACGGCGTAGATGCAGTCCTCCCTTGTGGCATTATTCACGACGCACCTCGAGTACGCATGTACGAAGAAAAAGAAGCCAAGTTGGATCGGCAGGATGACCTAGATGCCCTGGAGGAAGAAAGGGATGTAGCTAGAGCTCGTTCTACGTTTTACCAGCAACAGGCTCGACGCTACCAGAGCAGGGAAGTCCAGGCGAAGGCATACATGGTTGGAGAACTCGCCATCCGCCTTCCAGAGAAGCAAAAGAACAAACTCTCGCCCAAGTGGGAGGGCCCCTTCATAATTGATGAAATACTAACAGGAGGAGCGTATCGCATTCGCAACCCGGCCGACAACCGCTTCGAACCAAACCCCTGGAATGCAGCTCGGCTCCGACGCTTCTATGGCTAAGCACGACCACGTTAGTCAAACTATCCCTTTCCTTGTAATTTTTTCTTTCCCTTTTTCTTCCTGGGGAATCTGGATCTCCCGAACCCTGTTCGGATAAACCAAATTCAATTTAGACCATTTTTTCATTACACATTTTTAAAATGTAATACCCAGATTTAACCTGGGGACTCCTTTAAAGCAGCCAATTAATATAGTGCGTGTAATCGCCTATGTCGAAGTTTGCACTCTCCTGAATACCTCTTCAACCATTATATGTACCGATTTGACTTAAGTTTTTGCCAAGCTGGGTTGCCTGGCTCCTATGTTGACCCCCTACGTTCCCGATTGTTCAACTAGGGGGTAAAGGGAGTACCTCTGCGATTGATATGACCGGGTCAACCGTGTCCGTACCTCAGACGGGTGAAGCCAGAAGCTAGCGTTCTTAAGAACATAATGGGTCGGCAATGAGGGATACTATAGTACTCCTGGTGTTCGTCACCATTGCTTGGGGATTTAGTCCTCGCACCAATCATTCGCATACTTCGGGTATCCGAATACAAATATCTATACTGGCATGACGAACCTGAAGAAAGGAACCCATGGAGGAACTATTTTCTTCAAAAGATGTTTCTTACGTTAAAAAGTAATATAACATAACTCTCCGTGCATGTTTTTGTTTGCTCGTACCTAAAGGCCGGATTGCCTGGTTACTGGAGTGATTTCCTGCTCACACCAGGTCACATAGTACGGAGAAGTCAAAGTCGATGGCCGATTATGACAACGTCTTTAGTGTGGATCGAGCACGTTTGATGTAAAGTACATAGATACATAGAATCAAATATATCACTCTTTGTCCACATTGTCTATTATGCTATCCAAGGCGCAATCCTGTTGGGAGAGCCGAGCTGCAGGCATCACTTTGTCATAAACCAAGTGAAGAGGTATTTCCTGTTCGTCTGGCCCTACTGGTCCAACACGAGCCATATGCTCTGGCTCAACTTTCCTGAATTGGGTCTTCACCATGGCCCATTCTTCTCGCGCTCCTTCCCGACAAGCTGATATTTTCCATAATTCAAGCCGTCGCCGAGCTCCCTTAAAGCGCTTTGCTAGTTCGGCCATATCATCTGGTGCCGCTTCGGTTGGCCATAGTGCCTTGACCATACTTTTCATAGATTTTCGAGCTCTCTCATGAATCACAGACATTTCTTTTAAAAGATCTCCGCCAAAGGAACTGGTCTCTTCTCAGGGCTGACCAGTGAGGAGACCTAGCATCAAGCATGGCACATTTGCTATAATCGAGCATTGCGGATGGCCATTTACACCCAATGCTTAAGTGACACTTACTGAACATGCCGCTTTTCAATCTTTGGTTATCTCCGAGAGCCTGCGCCAGCTGAGTTTTTAAATTCCAGTTCCTTGGCCTGATGCTGGTTCTTCGCCTCCAGCTTGTTGTTTTCCTCATGGCTTCGTTTTAGAACCCGCAGACCGGCTTGATGCTGTGATTCAGCATATCACTGGGATTCTTTGGCAGCATCCCAGTCCTTTTGAAGTGGACCTATGGATTCAGCTGCTATAAATAAGGCTGATGTTAGATAGAGTGCTTTAGCATCATTAATACATGTCCATAGCATTAACCCACCATGGGCCTCACTGGTGAACTTTTTCACGGCCTCCAATTTAGCCCTCCCATCAGCCAATTGTGTTCAGCTTGCCTCATGGTCCTCAGACAACTTTTTATTCTGTTCCTTTGAAGCCTACTGAAAAACCATAAATAACCATATTTACAAACCTTAATTCGGCCGCCCTGCCCCAATCAAGGCTTAGGGGCTACTGGGTTAGTGTTTATGTTCGGTTGTTCGAACCCATCTCTTACCTGCATGTCGACTGACAAAAGGTTGGCAATTCCCTGAATACCTATTCGAGCCGCTCCGAGGTATGCGTCGACTGAATTGAAGGCGTTAAACTCTTGATCGAAAAAGGCGACGTGGCGCAGGGATTCCTTTCGTCGCCGATGATTCATCACGTTGTCAACTTTAGAATTGGTGACCAATACATCATCAGGATCCTCTAACAGATGTTCGGCAATGGCATTCCCCGCATCAACCTCGGCTTGTACTGTGGGTCCTCGACCATGCCCGGACACCTCCTTGGTGTCTTCGGATGGTGGAGGTGGAACCTTTTTCCTGCAGACACAGACTAAATGATGATGGATCCCTGCGGCGATAAGGCTACCAAGAAACTGATGGCAGTTACACTACCTTTTTCTTGAAGACATGTTTGGCATATCCCCCATGGTCGCTTTTCGTTTTGAGGCCTCTTTGTCAGACGGAATTGATGCCGCCCTCGTCGATATTCGGTGCGAGGTACGACGGCCCTTGGGAGTAGAATCTAGCATAACCGGAGCAACGTTGGGCGAACACCTTGTTTGAGAGGGGTCCTTCTTGCTACTTATGCGGAAGAGGGGAGGAGTCCGGAGTGACTAGCTGTAATAGCCACCTTGGAACCGTCAAGGGTTTCTTGAAAGAAAACCCCATCTTTAAAGTCGACGGACACCTTTGGGTCGTCATGAAATCCCGGGTCATTGTCGTGGGAGTGGTCCTCTGGCTGAGGAGAGGGGCAGCCGATGCCTTCAACCTGGCGTCTCCAGCTTTGTTCAAAAAAAAAGGTTGAGCCGATCAGTGTTCGGATGTTCTATCCGGACTATATATGAAAATTTTAAACTTACCCATTCAATAGGATTATAGCTCGAGTAGCCTTTCCAATTCCTCAGACGGGCAAACTCTTCTTCTTCGCCTTTGAACATATCTGCCAAAATGGCGGACATTGCCTTTGAGCTGTCCGGTCCTTGCTGCTTGTAGCAGGACGCGTCACTCATCCCATTGTAGCACCACAAGGGGAGCACCCTTTGCTGGCGGAGTTGCACACATTTTGTGTGTGTTGCGGCCATTATGTCGATTATTGTCAGTTTGCTATGGGCGAGCACCCTTACTCTTGCGGCTAGGCACCGCACCTCGAAAGACTCTCCTTGGGAGGGGCCTTTGGGCCGCCAATTAAGCCGCTTCTTCAACGGAGCGCTCGAATACTTAGGTAGACCTCTTCGAGCAGGTTCAAACAAGGGAACATCTTTGACATAATACCACTCCGAAGACCATTCTTCGGAGTTCCCATGGGATACCCAGTGCGAGCTATGCGACACACTTCGGCTTAGCCTACTTGGAAAATCGACCCTTCGTGGGTTCGAGGGACAAGGCAGAAGTATTTCTTCCATAATTCAAAATGGGCCTCGCATCCCAGAAACATCTCGCAGAGGGCGACGAAGCCAGAGATATGAAGGATTGATCCAGGGGTGAGACGGTGGAGTTGGATCCTGTAAAACTCTAGTAGACCCCTCAAGAAGGGGTGAATAGGGAATCCTAAACCTCTTAGAAGGAAGGATACGAGACATACCCTCTCCTCCTTGCTTGGTGCGGGAAAGTTTTCTCCGAAAGCCTCACCGTTCGCTGAAGTCAAACTAGCACGGACGGATACAAGATCTGCGGCAGCAAGATACCCTTGCCGCCGGAGGTTGCGTAGCTGGAGCCGTGAAACAGAGTAGCTGGGCCAGTCCCCAGGGATTTGGCCGTGGGTGCGTGAAGATGAGCCAGGGCCGCCGGCCATGAGCCTTGAGCTTTCTTTGGGCAGGATTGGATTTCTGTCGGGAGGGTGAATGGGTCGCTCGATTCACACTTGGTCTATTTATTAGGAATGTTTTATGATCCTGGGAGGATGTTTTTGTAACAAGCGCTAGCCTGTTCGCCTTCTGGCAAATGCATGAAAATCGAGGGTCGCCCTGTACAAAATTAATGGTGGGGCCCGCTACAATGGGATGGACCGAGGAGTCATTGGTGGCGGGATTATTTGGATCAGTCGAACAAAGAGAAGATGGGGAACTTGCCTCGTAAGTCGAAGACTATGGGAAGTCCGGGGTGATTGACGGTTTTGAAGCTCCGGCTTTGAAGGCTAGTTCGGGGGCTACTGAGGGAGTCCTGGATTAGGGGGTCCTTGGGATGCCGACCTATCTCACATGGGCCAGATTGATGGGCCGCATTGTATCCGGACCCAAGGCCTTTTGTGCCTTGGTGTGCACCCGAAGTCAAGATGGAAGATCCGGCGTCTCCTTGATGTAACCGACTATCTGTAAACCCTAGTACCCCTGGTGTCTATAAACGAGAGGGATTAGTCTGTAGAGGCTAGGAGAACAATCACCATCCTACTAGCTAGGGTTTAGTTCCTCTGATCTCGACGTAGATCAACTTTGTAACCCCATATACACAAGCAATATAATCAAGCAGGACGCAGGGTATTACCTCCTAGAGAGGGCTTGAACCCGGGTAAACATCGTGCTGTGCGTCCCTTGTTCCCCATCGATCCATGATCCACAGTTCGGGACCCCCTACCCGAGATTCGTCGGTTTTGACACCGATAGGCGGCGTCCCAACCCAAGGCACTGACTGCGCACTCCTCAGATTGTGTCCTCCACATCCGTTTATTTCATATCCAATACCCTATATTCATATTAAAGAATGCAACGTGAATAAAACTGTGTGGATCATCAACCGGACATAGAAATGCTCATTCTGATCATCAAAAGATCACCAACGGATCTTCAAAAGATCGCCAAAGTTCACATAATCTGTATAAACGTCGGACAAGTTTAAGCTATATTACTAAAAACTTGAAATTAAAGGTGGGGATGGCGGATCTTCACCACCTCCTCGCCGGGCCTTTGCCCTCTCGGTCGATGATGCAACGTAGGCGTCCACGACAGGTGGTGGATCGTCCGAGTCATCGGAGGTGGAACTTGGTCGTCGTCTTCATCAGTGAAGGATTCAGAGATGACAACGAGCCCCTTCATCCGCCGGACGACTCTTCCCTGTTGTCGCTTAAGTTTTACCACCCGAACCGCCTCTGCTGCTGCCTCCACCGCCTCGCCCTCTGGCCGCTCAATGCCAAGCCGGAGCGCCTTCACATTCTCCCAATTTAGGCGACGAGCGTCTGTATTCTTCGTCGTCAATGACCGGCGGTAGACCCAAGCGAGGAGCCGCTCGTCCTTGCCAGGCTTCGCCGGCAACCCGTGGTGGCGCACGGATTGCTCCGCCGCGTCCCTCTCCCTTACCCGCTGCCTCTCGCGGCGGGCGGCGCGCGCCTCCGTTTTCGTCATGCGCGTGCGGACCGGTGGAGCAGGCACTAGCACTCACCGCTGCCCGCACGGAGCAACGACCGACAAAGGATGGGGACGGTGTGGTGGCAAAGTGGACCGCGCAGCCCTCGCAGAGCTACGCGCGGGCCGGGAGGGGCTAGCTTCGACGTCCGCGCTATGCCACTACAAAAAAATACACTTCCGTGATGATACGTGTTTGTCACAGTAGGTCGCGTTTTTTGTCATGCATGTACATCCATGACAAATTTATGACAGAATCAAGATAGTCATACCTGTCCTGTCGTAGAAGTGTTCCATGACATTACCAAAATTATCATCACGGAAGTGTCCACTTCCATTACGATAAATCGCGCGTCACCGAAGTGCTTTCGTCAAGGGTGACCGACACGTGGCATCCACCGTAACGGAACGCCGTTAAGCTATCGGGTCGGGTTTTGGATCCGATAACCCGTTAACAGCCCCGACCAATGGGAAATTTCCACGTGTAAAATTCTTATTGGCTGGACGAAACACGTGTCAGCTCGTCAGTGGGTCAGATAGGCGCCTATGATACGTCGACACGTGGCACGACCCAACAGAGGCCCATTCCTGTGAAAAGGCCGGCCCGTTTGACTTGGTCAAAAGCTGGCGGGCCGGCCCATGGAAAGCCTGTTAACAACATGTTCGCATATAGCCCATTTACAGCTCGCTAACCTAAGGCTCGTTACGCCCTATTCGAATTAGGCCCAGTAGCGTCATCTGGGCCATCCAATATGATTCCAGCCCGTCTTCACTTCTGGCCCATGTATGGCCCATGACGTATTTTGGCCCATATGAGGCCCTATGTAACTCTTGGCCTATTAAAGGCCCGTGGTGAAACTGGCCCATAATGAACAGTGTATCACTTTACACCCATTAACGGCCCGTGGTGAAACTGGCCCGTAATGAACAACGTATCACTTTATACCCACTAACGGTCCGTTATTCTGTTGGGCCGTTTCCAGCCCATGTTATCTTTCGGCCTTCTCAGAGCCCATTTATTCTTGGGCTCATTTGCAGCATTCGTTTACTTACGGCCCGTTACTGTCATTTTCTGCTTGTGGGCCAAATTTAGCCCGTGGTTACAGTCAGCCCGTTTGTGGTCCGTTAATACGTTGGGCCGTTTTCATAGCGTCATCAAATACGGCCTATTAACATTGGCCCGTTACGGTCGGCCCATGAACGGACGATTCCAACTCTAGCCCGTTTACGGCCATAATGCGGCCTGTTATTGGCCCATGTTTGGCCAATCGATCATACGACCCGTATAAGGCCCATTGATGATACAGCCCGTAGAAGGCGCATTGTTTCTACGGCCCATAGAAGGCCTACTGTTTCTACGGCCCGTAGAAGGCCCACTGTTTCTACGGCCCGTAGGAGGCCCAGTGTCACTACAGTAAATATTAGCCCATGGTTATTGTGGCCTAGTTTCAAAAAAATAGGTTATTGCAGCCACTAGTTAACCGCGGAAAAATAACTGCAATGACTAGAAGCAAACAAATAAACAAGACAACAAGGAAATAAATAAGCAAGCAACTAACGCTAGGCTATCACGGCTATTACACATATTACATCCACTGGGCATCAAAGTTCGCCACCAGTGCAAATATAGGGAACAAAGCAGCATATCATATACACTGGCCATCAAAAATTGGCCACTAGTGCAAATAAACACGACAGCAAAACAAGAGCATAACTGAAACAACTTCAGAAGAGCTCAAGAAACGTTATCCTGGGTATCCACCATGCTGGCAATAAGCTTAGCAAGCTGATTAGCTTTGTCCTGTTTGGCGCTAAAATCCTCCAACGCTTGCTGTTGCACCAGAAAGTATGCATCTGAATGCTCCAGGGACTTCCGCAGTCCTTCCGCTTCTTGTCGCAACACAACTGATCGATGTCTTTCAGCTTGTAGTTGAGACTCAACAAACCGAACTGATTCAGACAGTGAGTTTGAATAGCTTGTGCAAGCGATAGTGGCCAGTAACTCCAACACTAAGCCAAGACAGGATGTGTCACTATCCTGAACCTTATCTGCATTACTTCCTTTACCGTTGCTTAATAAGGCACTCTTCCCTAATATTCTGTCAGCATTCTAAAAGAAGAAACAAGCAGGCACATAACAAGTTTAGCATGTACTAGTATATGAAACTCATTTCGGTGAACCAATTCATTAGTAAGGTGGACAGGATTAAACTACCAAGTCTTCTATTGCCAAGTACTAGTACATAATAAAAGCATCAAACAAACATATATCTATGTCCTATGATAGCAATGGAATCTTAAATTAGAACAGTTGTTCTTCAGGTTTAGGCACTTGTTCTACATGAACAGAGTACAGTAAGACGCAAGAATATAATACTTAAAAATAGAAAATGAGCTTATAGACCTTACCACATTCTTGATTCGGGACCAGTACAGAACAAGGCGTTCCCAGTCATCGTCCAGTAAATGTGTCTCAGGAGAACGTAAGGGAATTTGATGAGTTTCTTTGCCGGTGAAGTACGTTTTCTTCAGGTAATTCCGATACTGCCACCAAGCATTCTTGAAGATAGCAGAGGTATTATCACATGTTACCTCATCCCGAGTTTCCAAATCGGTCCTTCTCTATAGAGAAAAATGGGAAAATTTGCTATATTATAACCATCATGAAGGTAGGATGTATGGGACGGAGCAAAGTAATTGCCATGAATAACATTACTTACACATAACTCCTGGACAAACACCTGCAACTGGCATTTTCCTTCATCTTCAGTATAATATTTTCAAGATGGGAAGATACGCACATACGATTTAACAACATCAAATGCGATAGATGCTAAACTACGACTAGCTGGTTGTGCTTCCTCCACAGTAATAGGCGTACTAACTGGTGGAGTTGGGGTTCGCCGTGATAGTACTAGTCCTTTGGGCACTAGAGCTGCCTTACTAATTGCTCTTGTTTGGGAGCTCTGTGGTGGAGATGGTGCTGTGTCAACAGGAACTGGGTTACTATCGGGTGGGGTTAGGGCTAGATTGCGTGAAGCTGGTTCTCTATCCATCGTAGTAGGGGTACAATCTGCGAGAGTTTAGGTTATGTGTGGTAGGGCTGGTTCTTGTGCATGTACAACCGGGGTGCTATCTCCACCAAGAGGTAGCACTGTTTTATTTGAAGACCGTGTTTTTAGTCCGCTAGATACTGGCATCACCCGCTCCAATTCAAATGAGTGATAAACAGGAAGCATAGTTGAATGTACAGACATTGTATGAGAGACAGATGCAATAGATAGTGTGGAAAAAAGAGGGAATGAAATAGTTGACATGTATATTGTTTAACTAAAACGGATAGCATGACATAATTTCACATATATGATGTCTATCTAAACTGGATAGCATAGCATAACATAATTCAAAGATATGATGAATAACTAAACAGGATTGCCTGGCATAATTCACCTACATGTTATCTAAGTAATCAGGATCACATCATTTAATTCACATATATGATTTATATGCTAAACAGAGGGCATTCGATATGATGTCTGAACTAAGAACATGGTGTTGAATATTGTGTATATGATGTCTAAACTATGCAATGCAAGACACCGTATGCATGATATGAGCAGTATAACCGTGCCAAGTTAGAGCATACACCTCAGTGGGGGAATAGGACTGGTCATCTGTCTCTGAATCCATCTCTGAGGAGCTATCGGGACCCAACAAGAGATCTGCTTCGACAGGTAGCACTGGCTGCTCTGAAGGCCTTGTTTTCACTCCAGATTTTTCCATCTCCCACCCAAATGGCTGATTCACAGGAAGAGTAGTTTAATGTACAAACATTGTCTACAAATGGAAATGTAATGAAGAAAAGGATGGGCAAGATATCATTCAAATGTATGATGCCTGGTTAAACAGGATGGCATTGCACATTTCACATATATTATGGCTGGCTAAAAGACATGAGACTGCATAATTCCCATATATGATATAGAAACTAAACAGGTGGCATTACAGAACATGTCTAAACTAAGCAGATGACATATATGATGTCAAAAGTAGGCACTTCAAGGCAACATATGCATGATATGACTAACATCATCATGCCAAGGTAGAGCAAACACCTTGGGGGGTAAATAGGAGTGGTCAGCGGCGTCCGAATCCGCCTCAGAACAGATATCTTCCTCTGGATTACAATCTGGAGAGGGGCGGGGAGGGTTTGCCATTGAACCCACCATGGAGCGATGTCTGCATGACATTGTATTGCCGCGCAAAACTCTTATCTTTTTCTCTACATGTTCAGCATGAATGTGTACAATATCTGACATGCATACGAAAAAAATATGGTGAGATTATGTAAGGAGAGCATGGAGAAATTTAGAGTGATGGTAACAACCAGTGGATTGATGTTTTTCCGTTGAACCAAAATAGCCCTAATGGATCGACGTGAATGTATAGTAATAAGTGATGCAACAAGTGTACAACCTCTTTGCCGTAGCCGTGTCGACCTCAGCATCATTGGGTTGGTCGCTGAAGCAGTTGAGGCAGAAGTGGCTGTCGGAGATGTGGAGGAAGATCTGAGGAATCTGTAGACGGTGTCCAGGGCACTGCTCTGTTGTGATGGATCGTTCTGTCGTTGGAGCAGCTCCGGTGAGCCGTAAGACGTCAAGGCTGAAGCAGCACAAGACAGACATCGTCAATCTCAAGTGGGATTCTAATAGCATCTCCAATAGATGATGTAAAAAGGATATAAAATTAACATCACCAAAAACCACCTGACTACAACAGATGAGGTAAAAACTGTTGACTCTGAACTTAACTGTCGAAACTGAAATTTACTGTGGAATCTGAATGCTACTGTCGAAACTGAACGCAATGGTAGCAGAGAGGCACTTGACATGTAGTTTAGGAAGGGCCTGCAGTTCATCTTCAACCTGCACCCCCTGAGCCGCCAGCCACCACCGGCTGAACCGCCGGCCTCAGCGCCGCCTCGCCGCCCCGAAACAACTCGCCACCGCCGCCCCGGCCAGCCCTCTAGGCCCCCTGCCCCCACCCTGAACCCTAAGATAGATAGTGGGGTACCTCTTCGGCGAGCCCCCGTCCCCGCTGCGGGTGGTTCTTCCTTAACTCCGGCGAGCCCCCCAACCCTTGAAAATCGACTGACCCAAAAGTCGATTCAGTCGACTGAAGTGTGGCTTAATCGGAGAAGAGCAGCAGCATGAGCGAGGAGGAGAGCAGCACTAGCAGCTGGGCGAGCGAGCGATCGAGCGAGAGCCGGAGCAGCAGCAGCAGATCCGGCTGGTATGGGCGCCGTCGCCGAAGGGGCCTCGCACTGGGGGAGAGCCACCATGGAGATGTCGCCCGCGGCGCCGGCTTCAAGGTAGCCGCTCCATGGGGGTGCTGGATGGAGCACCGTCGGCGCCGGGAGGTCGAGTTAAGGAGAAGGTGCGATGCGATGAGTGTACAACCTCTTTGGTGGCGCCGAGTAGGCCTCGGCTTTGTCCGAGGAGTTGGTGAGGATGCTGCGGTTCCGGTGGAGCAGGTTAAGGCGGCGCTGTGGGGATGGATCAGCCGCGATAGACGAGGCGATCGTCGGAGCAGCTCCTTGGAGGTGGAGGACGGGGCGACTGAACTGGCGGGACGGCGAGATGGACGACGGATCCTCATCCAGGGAGGTGGGCGAGGGACGTCGAGCTGTTGCGGTGGACGACGTCGTCGGGGAAGAGGCTCCGGCTGGGCAGCGGTGATGTGGCGGACGGAGGAGGGTGGGGTTTCACGGCTGGAGCGGAGAGGTTATGGAGGCCTGGGATTTCGAATGGCAGGAACACGCTTGTCCAAAATGTAGGGTGTGTTACAAAAGTACCCCCCACCGATTTGAACTAGCGGCGCTTTCGGCTCAGGGTTAGAAGGGGGATATCGCGTGTCGGGATTTGGCAGCTGGAGGGAGTTTTCGCGCGCGTTGTAATTTCGGGATAGTAAGGCGCGGGTTGTGAAGGCGCCAGTTTTGGGAGCACGATATCTGAATTTTTGAGATATAACAAGACGCGGGTTGAATTTTAGGGACAAGCCTAACGTGTCATAATATTGTACTTGTACGTACCAAATCAATTCGCACTTCCCTCAACCAAAAAGAAAACGAAAAAATAAAACTATTCACACCACACAAAGAGAGAGTCTTGCCCCGTTTTACTATACAAATGCTATTCAAAGCTACTTCCTCCTTTCATCTATATAGGGCCTAATACGTTTTTCGATACTAACTTTTGGTCAAATATTAGAGCAATGATATATGACATGCAACTTACACAAAGCACACCGTTAAATTCGTCTGTGAAAAGTTCTTTCAATGATATAATTTTCACATTGTGCATGTCATGTACTATTAATCTTGTCAATAGTCAAAGGCGGTCTTAAAAATCTCATTACGCCCTATATAGATGGAAGGAGGGGTTATGAATTCATGTTATGTCCGATTAATTTTTTTCGCTTGTTGTATAATGCATGTAACCTACTCATACCAATATTTTAGTGCATTCCAAATGTCTATACTACCGCTGCAATTCGAACTAAATTTGAATTCGTTTCTCTATTTCAATAAGAATCTACAATCATGATTGTTGCCAACTTCAACCATCATAGTTTCCTTGCTATCCGCCAGATATAAATCAGACGGCCTATAATGCAGGATGGCAGGCACACCATCATCAACAACTCTATTTTTTTTATAAGAGTAGAGATAAAATATATTAAATGTAGTATACCATGTTCATAACCACACCATGTGTATCACCGTTATATATATTCACATATCCATCGGTTTGAAACACTATGATAAATTCTTCAAATATCCGAATTCGCTTTTTATAATGAAGTATATATGATCTCTATTCGTCTTTTACACCCACACAACCCTCTTATCTTTGTAGCTAGCGCTAACTTTCTCTTGTGCATGCACATGCCCGCATCCCTCTCACCCTCCCTCAGCATTCTCTAGCTCCATCGCGCAAATTCATCTTTTCACTTTAGGTCGTTCACCCACGGTGTGTGTAGGCCCCCCAACTCCTTTACGGCACACATCGACCGATATGCCTCTCTAGCCAGGTGTGCCTAGCACAAACACAAGCTTCCTCTCTTCTCTTGTCACCGTCCATGCCTCACTCCCATCACTCTTTTCATCGTTCTCGTACTCGCACACTCCTCCCCCTCGATTTAGTATGCCTCTCGTACCACCTCCTACATGCATCCCTCTCTCTCTATCCTTTTCCTCGTGCCTCATTTGCTTCTAACACACACATGCAAGTATACCGATCGATCTCCCAACATATACCTAGATCGACTTTAACTACCCCCCCATCGATCGATGTACCTCACAAGTTATGTCTCTACTTTCTCTTACAAAGGGCGATTGATCTTCCTATGTAGTTACGTCTGCTTACCACAGCCACATTGTCCCCCTCATCATTCGTGCATGCCTCCTGACCCGTCTCTCACATGCACGTGCACATACAACAAGTAGCCATCTCCTCTCTTATTGATATTGCGGGCGTGCCCTCCGTTTGTCTAGCAAGCCTATCCCACCATTTGTTAGAAGCAACTCCACTACCACCCCCTCCAACACTCTAGCTCTGTCTCTGTCCCAACCTTATTCATCTCCTGCACATATGCATGGATGCCGATCGATCTCCCTTAATACATGAGGCAGATCGATCTCCTTAATACATGAGGTAGGCCTCTCTCCTCCTCCACACATATACCAGCCATTATACCTCTATAGTTAATTAGGCCTCCCTGTTCCCCCACCACACACCGATAGTCAAGCGCTGCAGGTAGGTATCCATGCCACAGAGACAAACTGCACATGTCCCATCTCACGTTCCAGTAGGCCAGCCACTCTATATCTTTGACGTGGGCACACACAAATTCGATGGCACTCTTTATCGATCGCGCGCGCACACACACACACACACATCATCCCTCTCTTCGATTCTATAGACACCTCAAGCCGATGATACCTCCACTCTCTTGTCGTGGATTGCCCCCTCTCTATATATGTTATATCCAGGACTCTATTTCACACACATTGCATATGTTAAATTTTTTGATTGACCCCCGCCCACAAAAAAAACTCTCAAGAACCCACACACTATATCTCTCTAGGTTTGTATCTCTCTCACACAACCCCACGTAGGTGGTGTACGTATACAAGAAGAGAATAGGTGCACCGTGCACGTACTCACGCTTCGTGCCCAGCCACACCCGCGCGGGTACACGGTGGAGCTCATTTCTTTACGAAATGGCAACCCACGTGCTAATTTGAACGCCTGTAGCAGTTGTTTACCTAGGGAGGTCGTGTACCACGCGTGCACGAAACAAAGTTCGACTTGACGCATTGCCGTGTTATTTTTAAACAAAGTTATAGCGCTTAATGGCACGTACACAGAATATAAAATGATTTTTATGGAGGAAAAGGTAGTCCGCTACTCCGCTCTTCAGAGTATCTCACACAAGGCTCCGGTGGCCTCTCTCTCTCTCACCATTGGTCACTGGTCCGGCCGCATCCCGTCCGCCGGGGGAAAGGGAGTGCGGTGGCCTCTCTCTCTCTCTCACCGTTGGTCACTGATCCGGCCGCATCCCGTCCGCCGGGGGTAAGGGAGTGCGGTGGCCTCTCTCTCTCTCACCGTTGGTCACTGATCCGGCCGCATCCCGTCCACCGGGGGAAAGGGAGGAAGTGCATCGTTTCTCCATTCGACGGCGCCGAGGCAGCACATCCCGATCTGCTGTACACGCCGTTCTCTCTGACCAAGCTCCGGCGCGGCAGGGCCTACGCCACCTACTCGCAGATTCCGCCCGCCACCGCTCACCTAGTTACATCACGACGACCTCCAGGTATCCCCTCCAGCCTTGCTCCACTGCCCGTTTTCCCACGCCGCTGAATGTGGATCTTCCATAGTTCTTTGCCCAAAACGTAGCTCGTACGACGTACTTTCCATATTGCATTCTCGTCCTCACACCGTTTTAGACAAACACAACCGTGTTGTTATCTTCCCTTAGGACAAGGAATATGCTTCTTTTTTGTCGTCGCATGTGTCATCAACTGTTATTGGCCAGTAATTGTTTCCTTTCTACCTCTTTTTTGCAAACAGGGCTATCCATTTCACCTCGTTGCTATTGCGACCTTTTGGTGAACTGCACAAATCACTTTTTTCTTAAGAGTGTTTTGTGCAGTTGTACTAAAATGTCACACGGGCAACGTCTCTACATTTCAGTGCGACTACACAAAGGGAGATTGGTTTTGCTCTATCCTCCTCATCCAACTCCGAGCCTAATCTTCTCCAACTAGTTAGTCTTAAGAGAGACTGCAAAGGTGACCGGCTTCTATTTGTGTGTTTATTGTTTCATCAGTAGTCCTCTATTATCGTAGTCACATTTTATATCTTTGGAACAGGGACGCTCAGCTCTATTTTAGTGAAACTGCACAAAATGATCGGAATGTTGCATGCTCCAGACAACTACTTTTTTTTCCCAACATGCCTTGTTGATTTAGACAGAGCTGGGGGGACGTTGCTGCCAATGAAAGCATGGATCAATTTTAATTTAACACCTTCTTACAACTTTGTCTTCAGTTGTGATGTAATTATTAGCTCTGATCTGCTAATAATTGACATGCATTAGCAAGGAAGTTAGTTTTTTATTGTTTCCGAAAGAGCATCGATGGCAAGACACGCGAAACAAAAGCTGAAAGCTCACACCATTGTACAATTTCATGTCGCTGGAAAATTTATTTGTATAGTACGTCAATTATGTAAACAAATGATGGAAGCTTGATAGCATTGCCAGAAGCCTCTTCATCATCCGGGTCCATGTGCCATGCACGGAATTATACTCCTTCGTTCCTAAATATTTGTCTTTTTACAAATTTCAAACGGGCATATTTTAGAGTATAGATTCACTCATTTTGCTTCGTATATGTACTCCCTCCGTTCCTAAATATTCTATTCGTCTTAACAGAGATTTCAACAAGTGACTACATACGGAGCAAAATGAGTGTATCTACACTCTAAAATATGTCTATATACATCCGTATGTGCCAGTCCATTTGAAATCTCTAAAAAGACAAATATTTGAGTAGTCACTCGTTGAAATCTCTAGAAAGACAAATACTCCGGTGTATATTTAAGAATCAAGGGGGTAGTGCACAACCACATGGGAGACTTAGCCCGGTCGTTGCGCCGCATTAATAGTGAGTAATGAGCAGTCAAATCATAAGCCCCACCTTTTCCACTGTAAGTTGCTCTAAAGAAGCAACCATCAATACGCTCTTCTTTGAATCCGCTCATACTACTCCATCCGTCACTGTTTATACAACGTGCTTCAGAAAAAAGAAAAAAAAATCTATGGGAGAAGGCGACTAGCGATCGGCCTAAAAAATAGCATTGGTAGTTATAGCACGGCGTCTATTACTAGAGGGAATAATGCGTACACACATGCATGCAGTGCTTCCACCCTGGGTACACACATGCATGCACTCCGTAGTAGTACAGTACATGGAGAGAAAATTGTGGACTTGATTGCGGTTACCACGCCCTAATTAATTGAGCATTAAACCAAACATGTCTAAAGTCTCTCTGGTGGTGGAAATGCATTGAGAGAAATGCATCATAATGAAGCGCGCCCTGTAAACTGTGACGGAGGGTGGAGTAGTATGAAGGTGCAAAACCAAGTGCGCGTACTAGTACTGCGCTTGGCTCTTCGCCCCTTCGTGAAGTCGAACAATGATGGTACTCCGCATGTTGGGTAACTATATTGTATGCCTCTGACAATCTGACACCGAATGGACTGATGCATGTCCACCGAGGGTAGGTTGCATTAGTCAAAAGGCGTAAGCGAGCTTCACCTTGTCCTGCAAGCTTCTCCTCGTTCTGCGAGTTGACGGGACACACCAAAAAGTAATGCTAGTCCATACTCCCTCCTTTCCGGTTAATATGGCTTAATCTTTTTTGCGGGTAAATGAGAGAGCTTTATTCATATATAAGCATTCTTAGGACGATCAGCCAAGACACTGGTCACTAGGAAGCCAAAAAAAGAAGTAGGAAGCGAGGTGTTTCATCAAGCCAGCTCTCGGCCACATTCAAAGTGCAGCAAGCACGGTTCGCACAAAGATGCGCCGCAAGGTTTGCTGACCTGTTTACATGCTGAATAACAAAAAAGAGGAAATATTACTGAGCGCTACTATTTGTAACAGGATATGAGCCAGAATTAAGCGAGAATTGTGCCGAGTGTTCCATGCAATCAACTTCCATTATCACATGCGAGAACCCTCGAAGAGAACCAAATGTGTTGAAGATTGCTTTATCACATTTTAAAATTATAATAAGAGTGCAGACGCTCCTCCATCTGGTTCCTAGTAGTACTAGTATAGTACGTACCTTTATGGACTATAGTAGTAGTACTCCCTCTGTCTAGGTGTGTAAGTCATCTTAGGTTGCGCACTGCGACCAAGGTGGAAAGGAAAACAAGAGAACTTAATGTGTTTTTCCTAATTAATAACATTACATGCAATGAACTAACCACTTCATGTCGTGTTTGGTAGTTTCAAGTCATTTAAATTATGCATGGCACATATCTCTTATTGGTTGATATGTCACGAAACAAGAAACGAGATGAGCGTTAATGTACCACGTCTAAGTGTTTTGGGGTTATTTGGTTTTCTTAAGATGACTTACACACCTAGATGGAGGAAGTACTAGTAAACTTTGCGCTTGGCTGTTCGGGAAGTCGAGCAATAATAGCACTAGTAGTATAGTGTAGTATGCTTCTGGCAATCTGACACCGAATTAACTGTTGCACGTCCACCGCCTGAGCGAGGGAGAGCTTGCATTAGTCAAAAGTTTCTCCTTGTCCTGCGAGCCACCGCGCGCAAGCTTCTCCCGTCCTGCAACCTTCTCCTCGTTCGTCAAGTTGACGGGACACAGGAAAGTAATGCTAGTCCATGCTGCCTCCTCTCCGGTTAACATGAATTAATTTCAAACAAGATAAATACACTGTCTGTCACTGTATATTTGTCAAAATACGGTAAGTGGACTTCATAATACGCTCATTGCGCTCAATATATATATTTTCCGGTGTTCATACGGTCACTAGCTCACCCTGACTGAGTATGTGTGTGCATGCATGTGTAGGTTGAGCACTTGAGCGTGACCGCGTTTGTTCCGTCGTGTGCTCGGACATGCATGCATTAGGGCGTCGCGCGCGTTTTTGCGTTCATGTGTACGTGCGACTGTTGCATACACGTAGGGGGAGTACGTGTAGGGGCCACTAAGGAGCAGTCAAATCACACAGTAAGTTAGTCAGAAGAAGCAACCATCATTTCACTCTTGAATGACACGTACGCAATATAAAATGGTTGATATGGAGAGAAAAAGAAAACCACTATATATACACTAGCAGGAGCCTAAGCTACAAGCCTGTTTGCTTAGGTTGCTCTCTTCACAAGCATAGAACGACGGGCCTGATCCCGCAGCTGGGGGAAGGGAACAATGTTCTGCGTAGACGCGGTCGACATCGGCGAGGGAGAAAACCCACAGTCGGTGCGTCCCAATCGGGGGTCACCGCGGTATGGGCCGATGCCGTGTCCCAACCACCCTTCTAGCTACAGCCCGACGTCCCAGGTAGTCCATCTTCCTTTTGGAGCCGGCTTGCTCCACTGCCGTAGCTCCATCTCCATGTCGATCTTTCTCTACTTCTACCGGCTTCTACTTGTGATTAAATTATGTCTCATGAACTAGTGCCAGCACTATTATTCTAATCACACTTCTTCAATATCTTTGCCATCAGGGATGCTCAGGTCGATTTTAGTGGAACTGCACAAAAGCATCGTATGATTCGAGGGTGCCAGCCGTCTTTCCTTCGACAGGTTCTACCTGGCCAGGAAATTAAATCATGTTTAGGGTTTAGGGTTTAAGTCGTAGTGACCCCATCAGTAGTTTTTCTTTCGTACACGCTCTCACAACTTTTTTCTTTAGTTGTGAAGTAAATATTGGCAATGATCTGTGAATCATTGAGATGCATCAACATGCGTGTTAGTTTTCCTTTGTATTTGATGGAATGTTGTAACGGGGCAACCTTGGAATAGGAATGAAAATGGAGTGGAAAAGTTTCCGTTTTTTCGGAGAAAAAATGGAAACGGAGAGAAACCAACGTTTCGTTTCGTTGGATCGCGCCATTGAGCAAAACCAACGTTTAAATCACGTCTGTCGTGTTCGTGTATCGCCCTCCTCCATGGCTTGACCCCACACGGTCGCTCGGCATGCCACTCACCGCGAACCGAGTAGTATACCATAACTTTCCCGCCTGCTTGTCGATGGATCGCGCCATGGAGTACTAGCACTACTATAAGAGATTGACGAGTTGGGGGAGGATAGCTAGCTGTAGCACGGACTCCCAAGAACTTTTTACATGCATGTTGTAGCCGGCTATTGCGACCTTTGAACGTGGAGCAGCCGGGTGCACCCGGAAGCGGCGCGGGCGATGCTCTCTCGGCCGGCGCGCCGCTTCAATGCCGGCGCCAATGAGAGGTCGCGTCCGCTCTGGCCGGGCATGAATGCGGCACTGACCGTTTCGGGCGGGAAGCACGCGCGGGTGATGAAGAGGGTTCGGGTTGGTCAGGACCGGCCGTGGCAGCGGTCCGAACGTGCGCAAACAAGAGATGTTGTACGTTAATATTGCTGCATATATAATTAACAACGTAAATAATGTGCCAATTAGACAAATATGATTGGAGATGGAGATGGAAATGGAATTTTACGTAAACACGGATATGCATGTCTATGTCTATGTGTGTGTGCGCGACGACTCTCGTGACCTGGAAGCGGGGGCGTGTTTTTGATCGAGTTTTCTTTCTTGGTACGTTAGAAAATCAGTTTGTCTAATTCACATCTAGATGTTATTTAAGGATATCACATCTAAGCTCCCACAAGTATATAATGTAGCAACAAGAAACAAAAAAAAACTAGAAAAAGACCACAAACAGAATGGATATCAACTTATATGTGACATAACTATGTCACGTCTAGATGTGTCCTAGACAGACCCTTAAAAAGTTGTCTGCCAGTTTTCATTTCTTTTTTCCAGGAATGCGCGTATTCTATTTAAAACCACTGCTATGGAGAGTTTTTTTTACTCCATTATAGCCTCTTGTTTGATAAAGTTTCTCGCGTCTCGCTCTCTCACCCTCTCCATATCAAAACAAGATGACAGTGTCCACTCTATCTCTCTCCTCACCGGTGGTCACAGATCCGGCCGAATCCCGTCCGCTGCAGGAGGTGAGGAGGTGCAGCGTTGACGTTGTCGCCGTCGGCGACGGAGGAAGCCGATGCGCACCATCCTCTCGGAGCCGGCGCTGGCGCGGACGAAGATCCTCCGCGCCCTTGTTTGCTGCCATCGTGTGGGCAGATCCCGCCTGCCCGCCTAAATGACATCTTGCCCACCTGAGGTATAACTTCTTATACTTGTCCAGCTCCCCAGGTCGCTGCGTGCGGGTTTTCTTCTATGCGACTACTCCCCAGCTCCCCATGCATAGTAGCTAGGGTTTGTCGGTTGGTCCAACATCACCTACTACTATTATAGAGGAAATGCCACTCAAAAGTTCTCCTGATTTATGCCTCGGTGGAGGTATACATGTTGTTTCGACAAAAAGTACATGGTGGTTGTGCGGTTATTGTCCATATGGTGGTAGTACTATCACTGGTTAAATGAAGAAATGCTTTTTTTCTCGGGTATCCTGGTTTAGTTCTCATCAAGATAGTATGATGCTTCTGTTTGTTGGTGTACTTTTCATTAATTCTTATTGACAATTGAGATGTCGTTGCTAACCCTTTTTTATATTTTTGGAAACAGCGATGCGTGTCTCCATACCCGGGCATGTCTTCGTCAATTTTAGTGGAACTGCACAAAATTGGATGGCCATTGTTGTTCCGCCTCACTGTCCTCTGCCACGTGGTTCTTCCTTCCTCGAGCTTGATTACTAATAAGAAACAGACCACAGTGAGGATTTGTTGAACTTCTTAGGTGCCTCACCCAAACTTGATGCCAAATGGATGATGCATCACCACGATGACCTATCGATGCTCATGGTTGCGCCTCATGGTTGCGTCGACTGGTGAAGTTGATCGATTTTCGACGAAAAACAAGCTGTCTTCCGTCAGTGCTCTTTGCTTGTTACGCACAAAGATGATATCCTTCGTGAGTTCACCTTGGTTGCGTTGGAGACGCAGTCG
The DNA here is from genome assembly GCA_032464435.1 of Aegilops umbellulata. Taxonomy (NCBI): domain Eukaryota; kingdom Viridiplantae; phylum Streptophyta; class Magnoliopsida; order Poales; family Poaceae; genus Aegilops; species Aegilops umbellulata. Next base: position 146,796,809 of record CP136058.1, on the reverse strand, counting down.
TCTTTTACGTTGGTGCAATTTTATCACACAATTGGCTATGAACCAAATGTTTCCTCGAAGAAGGATCGACGTTGGTACTAAGATGTAACGCCCCGAGCCCGGCGCCCCAGAAGACTTCCAGCTATTCCGAGCTTTGTCGTGTGTTTCATTTGTGCTTGCTCTTTTATTTTTGCATTGCATCATGCCATCATGTCATTAATCTTTGCATCATGAGCTTTGCATCATGTCATTTAATTCAACCAGTTAAATCGTATGGATCTTCGGTCCATTTAAATCGAGGGAAATGCACATGGTGATTTCTCTTTATAACTTATATCCTCCCAATATTATTAGGGAGCTATAAAAATAGTATTCCATTGTTTTGGAATTGATCATAACACACTTGCATAAATATATCCCATGCCATTGTGATCTCAACTCTTGGTCTCCAACCTTGCCCATAATTTCTTCATCATTTTCCGGAGCTCCATATAAACATCTCAACATTTTTGGCCTTTCCTAAAACTTGTCCTAGTTCAAACCATTTGAATTAAATTCAAATGGGTTTGAATTTAAATCTTGCTTTCGCACCAACTTCTATTTTCTTGGGTCGAACTCATTTTTACGAGTCCGTGAAAATTATCCCCGTGCCCTACTCGTTCTCTAACCATTCATTTCTTCCCTTTTCTTTCTCTTTATTTTCTGTTTTGCAAAGAGAGAGAGAAGGAGTCCAACAGCCAGCAGACCTCCTGGCCTTTTTCCTCTCCCCACCTTCCAAGGCCTAGGCGCAGCCCCTTCTCTACTGGGCCGGCCTCCCAAGGCCCAGCCGGCGCCCCACCGACCAAACCCTAGCCCCTCACCACGCTCTCTCCCTCGTTCCCCATCTCTTCCCGCAGCGCCGCTCCTCCCAGCACCCGACCCCCCTCTCCCTCTCCTCGCGCTCGATCCCTATCTCCCTCCGCGCACTGCTGCCTCGCTCGACCTCCTCCTGCTCTCGATCTTCCTCCAGCGCCCCTCAGCCTCCCTCCTCCTTCGATTCAGGGATCCAGGCCGGAGCCCCGTCGGCCTCCTCGCCGCTGTCGCGCCCACGGGGCCACCAGCATGCCCGGCTCATCCTCCCCCTCTGCTCCCTCAGCCATGACGCTCCGCCGCCTCCTTGCCTCGTCCGCATCGGCGACCAGCAGCAGGCTGCTGCTCTACGCCGCGCCTCCTGCCATGGCCTCCTCCTCGCCTCGAAGCCCTGCGCCCTGGGCTTCTTCCTCGCGCTCCTTGTCGTGGTCACGTGCCCCTCGATCCAGTAGGACGATGCCCTGCCTTGCCGCCGTTCGCCTCCGACGAGCATCCGTAGAAGCTCATCCACCTCGCCATGCTCCTGTTTCCTCTCCAGCGCTACCCCTGTTGCCTCTTGTTTCGACCGCAGAGATCCTTCGACGACCCGTGTACCTCGCCATGACTGCTTCTTGTCGTTGGACTGCCGAGATGCAGCCCCGAGGCTCTTCATGATCGCTGCAAAATTCCACCTCGGCACGACTTGCACCCCCATGTTTCGGTGATCCTTCGTCCGCACGCCAAGACCTCCGAGATCGGCTTCATGGACCGCCAAGTACCACGACGTCCGTCGATCGCCAAGTACCCCTACACGTGGATACGTCAAGTTCCTCTACGATAACGTGTACCACTACCGTCGACCCTCGAAGAACCCGTGGACGTCAAGTTCCTTGTCGTGACCCCGAACATCTACGAACGTGTACAACCACTTCCACTACGGCCGTCGCGAGAATGCTCCCTTGGAAGGTATAACCCCGAGAAGACCTTCCGAGAACGAATGTTGTGTGTTGCCTGAGATGAACCATATGTTTGCACCGTGCCCGTTTGCTTCATGCACGTTCCTCCTCGTTAGCCATGCCGTCGTCTCGTGGGACACCCGGTATCCGGGAGCACCCCACCATCTTTTGCACGCATCCGCACGCTTCCTTTTTGCACCGGTATCTCCATGAGCTACCGGAACCGATATGTTGCCGTGGCACCATTTTCGGATTCGTTGCCGTGGCACACTTTCTTTCTGCCACGATGACAAATGCTTCTTAATGCTCTTATCAACATTTTCATAAAATTTCTTAAAACTTGCAAATGTCATCCGCATCATGATAACAACATTTAAACATTTATATTTGTTGCTTCCATTAATTTGCTTAATGCCATGTTAAAATGATTTATTTCATAACTAATTAACCGTAACTCGGAATTTAATAAACTTTATATGTAAATGGGGTGGAAAAATGTCTAGATTAACTTGTTGCACTTTATTTTCCTGTTTAACAACAATAAAATATGTTTTTAGGCAGAACCGTACCAAATTCAAAATATGCATATGAGGATTTTCCGGAATTGTTGTTCGTTGTTTCCGGCCTCATTTAAATTGCCTAGATAGGTAGTTTTTTTGTGCTTCACCCCTTGCCATGTTAATCAACATTTAATATTGTTGGGTACATAAACAAGAGAGAACTAAATAATTGTTGTGAAGTTCCGCCAATATGCAACTCGTTGCATATTGAGCTCCACTTAATTTTGTAGTGTTGTTTGTGCACTTTGCCATGCCATGCTTCATTAAACCGGACATGCATCATACTTGGTTGTGCATCATGCCATGTTGGTGCTTGTTGGTTTACTATGTTGTTTGTTTGTTTCCGGGTTGTTTCTCTCGTTAGCTTCGGTTTCGTTCCGGAGTTGTGAGGATTCGTTCGACTACGTCCGTTTGTCTTCTTCATGGACTCGTTCTTCTTCCATGCGGGATCTCAGGCAAGATGACCATACCCTCGAAATCACTTCTATCTTTGCTTGCTAGATGCTCGATCTTTTGCTATGCCTACGCTGCGATACCTACCACTTGCTTGTCATGCCTCCCATATTGTTAAACCAAGCCTCTAACCCACCTTGTCCTAGCAAACCGTTGTTTGGCTATGTTACCGCTTTGCTCAGCCCCTCTTATAGCGTTGTTAGTTGCAGGTGAAGATGAAGTTTGTTCCTTGTTGGAACATGGAGATGTTGTTCCTTGTTGGAACATGTTTACTTGTTGGGATATCACAGTATCTCTTATATTATTAATGCATCTATATACTTGGTAAAGGGTGGAAGGCTCGGCCTTATGCCTGGTGTTTTGTTCCACTCTTGCCGCCCTAGTTTCCGTCATATCGGTATTATGTTCCCGGATTTTGCATCCCTAACGCGGTCGGGTGATTTATGGGACCCCCTTGACAATTTGCTTTGAATAAGACTCCTCCAGCAAGGCCCAACATTGGTTTTACCATTTGCCTCACCTATGCTTTTTCCCCTTGGGTTTCCGGAGCCCAAGGGTCATCTTTATTTTAGCCCCCCGGGCCAGTGCTCGTCGTGAGTGCTGGTCCAAACCGTCAGCCGCCGGTGGCTACCAGGGGCAACTCTGGGCTCGCCTACCGGAAGTTTGGACAATCCGGTGTGCCCTGAGACCGAGATATGTGCAGCTCCTATCAGGATTTGTCGGCACATTCGGGCGGCTTTGCTGGTCTTGTTTTATTACTGTCGAAATGTCTTGTAGCCGGGATTCCGAGACTGATCGGGTCTTCCCGTGGAGAAGGAATATCCTTCGTTGATCGCGAGAGCTTATAATGGGCTAAGTTGGGACACCCCTGCAGGGTTTGAACTTTCGAAAGCCGTGCCCGCGGTTATGGCCAGATGGGAATTTGTTAATGTCCGGTTGTAGAAAACCCGAAGTTGATCTTAACTAAAATACACCAACCGCATGTGTAACCGTGATGGTCTCTTCTCGGCGGGGTCCGGGAAGTGAACACGGTTGTTGGAGTTATGATTGACGTAAGTAGTTTCAGGATCACTTCTTGATCATAGTTGTTCGACCGTGCTTTGCCTTCTCTTCTCGCTCTCATTTGCGTATGTTAGCCACCATATATGCTAGTCGCTTGCTGCAGCTCCACCTCATACCTTTTACCCTACCTATAAGCTTAAATAGTCTTGATCTCGCGGGTGTGAGATTGCTGAGTCCTCGTGACTCACCAGATACTTCCTAAACCAGTTTGCAGGTGCCGATGAAACCATGCAGGTGACGCACCCGAGCTCAAGGAGGAGTTCGATGGAGATCTTGCCCTTTATGTTGTTTCGTTCTAGTCGATCAGTAGTGGAGCCCAGTTGGGGTCGATCATGGACCTTTGTCGCTTTTGGGGTTTTCTTCTTTTATTTTGGTTCCGTAGTCGGGCCCTGATTGTAACTGTATGATGTAATGTTTTATTCATGTATTTGTGTGAAGTGGCGATTGTAAGCCAACTATGTATCTCTTTCCCTTATGTATTACATGGTTTGTGTGAAGATTACCTCACTTGCGACATTGCTTTCAATGCGGTTATGCCTCTAAGTCGTGCTTCGACACGTGGGAGATATAGCTGCATCGAGGGCGTGACATAAGAGCATAAGTTTTGTATTGATTTCTAAGCCTTCTCACAACTTTGTCTCCATCTCCCTTGTAATTTTATTTGTCCAGCTATTAACTTTGATTTAAAAAATGGTGTGGACTAAAAACCCGGATGGACGTACTAGCCCTCCATTTTTATTTACTCCGCATATTAGGTTTGACTGAAGTCAAACTTTGTAATACTCTCAAACCTTTCCGATAATTGAAATTAAATTTCTTTATTTGTACACACTCTCACACGTTTCCGATAATTTGGCGCATGTGTGGTTGTTCACTTAAGGGAGGGTAGTGTACCACACGTGAAGGACAGGAAGTGCGACCAGGATGCGTGGGCGTGGATCGTTAGTTCATCGGAAGTAGTACTAGTTTTCTTCACTGTACATTAAATAAAGAGTTTCGTTTCGTACTTACACAATTTAAAGCGATTGTTATGGAGAGAATAAGAAAACCACTCCACTATATTTTAGTCGTATACACGAGAGTACTATATGGACGCAGCTTCATTGACTTAGTGCACCTACCTTTGGATTTACGACAGGTGGGCCCAAAATGTGGCTGGCTCACCTGTCATACAGCCAAAAGCAGGTGCAGTGAAGGCACCGGAGCTCAGTCCGTACTACAGTACTATATATATATAAGCGGGAGCCTCAGCGCTTGTTTGCTAGGGTTTGCACTCTCCACACGCTCGCCGCACTACATATATGTTACATGCTGGAGGCTCAGCGTTCATTTGCTAGGGTTTGCTGGGTTTGCTATATTCACAGTCTCTCACCCTCTCTTCACCAGATCTAAACAAGACTGCGTTGGCCTCTTGTCTCTCTCTCCCCCTCACAACTGGTGAAGGAGGTGTCCGTAACCCGTCGCACTGGGAAGGGGAGGAGGTGCAACGTTCACTCTATTGCCTTCGGCGAGGGAGGCAATCCACTGCCGGCTGCGCTATTCTCTTTCACCCAGCGCCTGTGCGGGAGGGCCACCGACCCCTTCTTCCTCGCTGCCGTACGTAGTGTGGGCAGATCTGGCCTCTCGCCGCACGCCTTGCCACATCCCGACGACCCTAAGGTATAAGTTTCTTTGAAACCGTCGTTGCTCTAGCTGCATGTGGATCTTTTTCGATCTGTAGTCTTATCTAGGTCTTGGTTCAAAGAGGAAAGAAGGATGCGGTGGGCTGGAGCAAGAATCTAGGACGTGGTTCAATGAGGAAAGGAGCGGCGGAAAGTAGTATAGACTGGCTATCCAGCCGCTTTGTAGGTCGAAAAGGGAAAAGGGGGTAATCCAGTACACACATCTGTAAGGAACCGATCTCTTTGTTGAAAAGGGAAAGAAACTGGGGGGTCGGGTAGTTTGTGCACGACTAGATTTGCTGCCCTCACATAGGAAGAAGGTTCAAAGAGAACAAATATGGGACCAACGCATATATGCTGCTTGGCTACATACTCTGCATCACCCATTTATACGTGTGGACGCACATGGTGCTGGCATGTCCCATGCAGCTATTTTGCTGTTGTTAATCTCAGAATTAACTACTGATCTATTTTAAGAGAATTTCTCTGTTATTATGAACCAATGCAATCGTTTTAGAAATGCTACTGTCCTATACTTTGTTTTCCATCAAGATAAGGTAGATGCTTCTTTTTGTGGCCGCATGTTTCACCCTCCTTTATTGGCCAGTAATTCTTTTCTTTTTTGCCTCTTAAAACAGGGATATCTATTCAACTTGTTGCTATAGAAAACTTAAATGTCACACCGGCAACTTTGCTTGATTTCAGTGCAACTGCACAAAACTTAATTGGATTTCCTATTCGTGTTGGTAGATTCGTATTTTATCTTGGTCGTCTCATGAAAGGTCAGTACAGGCCTTCATCCACATGATTGTGTAGTGTGCTTTGAGATGCTGTGCTACTTGTATTGGTACTGTTTTAAATAAATGATGAATTGAAGCTATTGTATTGCTGTCTTTTCCCATTAAGTAGTGAACAAAAATGGGACCAACCCAGACATGATGCTTGTTGCTTTGTTACAACAAATTCAGCATCACCCCCTTTATAAGCCAGTAATTGATGCCACTCTCAGAATTAACTACTGAATCTTATTTCAAAACTTCAACACTTGTTAGGGATTGGCGGGATTACCATTTTTGTGACCGCATGTTTCATCCTCCTTTATTAGCCAGTAATTGATTCCTTTTTTGCCTCTGTTTATACAGGGATATCTATTCAACTTGTTGCTATTGCGACATTTTGCTTCGCTACACGCAACACTTTGCTTGATTTCAGTGCAACTGCACAAAACGAGATTGGATTTCCTATTCGTGTTGGCAGATTCGTATTTTATCTTGTTCGTCTCATGAAAGGTCAGTACAGGCCTTCATCTACATGATTGTGCAGTGTGCTTTGAGATGTTGTGCTACTTGTATTGGTACTGTTTTAAATAAATGTTGAATTGAAGCTATTGTATTGCTGTCTTTTCCCATTAAGTAGTGAACAAAAATGGAACCAACCCAGACATGATGCTTGTTGCTTTGTTACAACAAACGCTGCATCACCCCCTTTATAATTAGATGGAAGCACATACTATTGTTGCGCCCACTCTCCCCTGGAATTGTTTATGCTTTTCGTTAATCTAATGCCGCTGGTAAATTTAAGCAATGCCACTCTCAGAATTAATTAACTACTGAATCTTAGTTCAAAACTGTAGCACTTGTTAGGGATTGGCGGGATTACCATTTTTGTGGCCGCATGTTTCATCCTCCTTTATTGGCCAGTAATTGATTCCTTTTTTGCCTCTGTTAAAACATGGATATCTATTCAACTTGTTGCTATTGCGACATTTTGCTTCGCTTAATTTTGGTGGAACTGCACAAAATGAGACCGGATTTCCATATATGTGTTGAGATCTCTCTAAGATCTTCCTCACGAGTTGTTTCAAATCTTGGTCTTGAATGGTCAGTACCGACCTTCCTCAGAATTAACTACTGAATCTTAGTTCAAAACTGCAAACACTTGTTAGGGATCGACATGAGTACCATTTCTGTTAGGGATCGGCCGGAGTACATGTTTAAGAAATGTATTGTTCAGATAATGTCTCTGTTATTATATATCAGTTACAGACATACAGTGTTTTACAAATGGTACTATCCTGCTTTGTAGTTCTCATGTTTAACCAAGGTATTGTTAAGATAATGTCTCTGTTAAAATGAATCAGTCGCATTGTTTTAGGAATGATACTTATCTGCTTTTTCATTCTTTATACATCTTGAAACAAGGCATTGTTAAGATAATGTCTCAGTTAAGATGAATGAATCACACTGATTGAGAATTGCTACTCTCCTGCTTTGTTTCCCATTAAGATAAGGTAGACCAGTAGATGTTTTTCTTCTGGGAGTACAAGTCATCAACCGTTATTTCTCAATGACTGTTTCCCTTATACCTTTTATTGCTTACAGGGATATCAAAATTAAAGCTCGGTTTTATTCCGACTTCGATTTTAGTTCAACTGCACAAAAGGAGCCAATGTGTCCAAGGCAAACTACTGCATTACTGGGTCCAGTTGGTCGTTCCACTTTGCAGAAAGAAGCAGTCATTGTTTGCGCTACAATACAGAAGGAATGACCGAGAAGCTTTACAGAGTATTAGGCCTTCCACTATCTAGACCTTTTCTTAGTTTGGCACCGAATCCCTCTATTGCTACAGCCGCTGCTATAAATATTAGACACCGGTGACATGACTAGTCTGCAGAGACCATTGGCAATTTAACAACACATGGAGTGCCCTGGGCAAGAAGTGCCCAAACAAGTACAAGAAGCGATAGGACTCCATGATCATAGGCATTACATATTTTGAATGGGAAAAGCTTGTCAAAGTTTAATCATTGATGTTAGCAAGAAGCGACAGGACTCCACGATCATAGGCATTACATATTTTGAATGGGAAAAGCTTGTCAAAGTTTAATCATTGATGTTAGCAAGAAGACGTTAGTTTAATATATTGGGATTGGAAAACCTTGTCAAAATTTGCTCATTGATGTTAGCCAGAAGACATGCTTTTGATATTTTTGAGTGGGACGCCCTTGCTGTGAGCAGCGTCGAGTGTTTTTTCCTATTCCTGTGTTCAGTTTAGAAGTAAATAGTTACTCTACTGAGATATTCCTGTGTTAAGAGTTTGTTCTGAATATTGTCTATGTAATGCCAGGCCTTGTGTTTTGAGCTTGGAATGTTGTGGCATGCGGCATCACGAGCTGTTCACTGTGCCTTCTGAGAATAATGCTTCGAATTGTTTTGCATGTCGATCCAATGCCAGTGATTTGCTTGTTAAGAAGATCATCCTCTTCTGTTGTTTTCGTGCTTAAGAAGTTCATCGTCTGATGTTTCATTCATAGCCTATACGACAAGTCGGGTAGGTTAGACGTGAAACCATATGATCTTCCAACCAACTCATGATATTAGGCCGTGATTGGATCGTCGTTTTCCAACCAAAACCGCTTGTAAAACTGACGCTTGTATTTTAAAGCAGATGGTCTCGGGCGAAGGCGCTTGGTTGGTCGATTTCGACTAGTAAAATATCGGAAGTACTTGACACACGATAAAAACGCTGAAAGACACTCAGACGATTGCTAATCCAGCCATTAGATGCTGTTTCAGCCTTGCCCATGGATGGCATGATACGCACGTCGTGCATGTATCGTCTGGTAATGTCGCCCATATAGCAGTGCTCGTAAAATATACACTGGTCTCTCAAATTACACGCGTAACCCGCCGGTTTTACTTACAGACCTTGGGCCCTTGGTTTCATTACGCTTGTATTTTATGCATTGTTTTCGATGACGAGTAAATTGCACTTGTATGTTAATACAGGTTTGAAATAAACCAGAGCTCCCAAGCGCGGCCTTACTGTTTCATGCCGTCTCAGTTTCTCGAAGGTGCTCATAGGTGTCCGATGATCCTGGCTTCCTGAATGAGTAGCGGGCACTGTATTAGACCATCCGTAGGGCCCGCGAGGCCCTCTCCGTTGTCCTTCGAATTGTTGCGCTCGCTGTGGCGCCGAGCATTGTTAACATCGTCAACGAACATGAGGATTCAAGAGATGACTTTATTTTGACTGGATGACACTAGGGACCCACTAGGGCCATAGCCGTACGTACGCAAGTGCCTCCTTATTATGTACAACTATATTTTTTTGCTTTCTCCTGGTTTCCTGACATCACGGTCCCACACCATTGTCAACCTATGTAGTCAATATAAACAAGAGAATTGCACAAGGTGCGGCCGACAGCTGGGACCAAGCAGCTCGAGCAGTATTTGTGTTTTTGAGGCGTGAGCACTGCAGAGTTTTTCTTGGCGATGATTTCGTTGTTGTTCAGAGGAGAGCAGGGTATTAACTGGGCGGGCTGTGGCCCGTCTAGCCCAGGCCAGATATCCAGCCCAGATACTATTTTTTTCAAGATGAAAATGGCTAGCCCAGCTATACGTCTTTTTGAGAAATACCCAGGCAAGGTCAACTTGTTATTCTCCGCCCCGCTGGGCTGCAAATCTTACCTAGGAGGGATGCATTAGGCTTAACAGGAAAATGGGCTTTAAAAAATAATATATGCGATGTAATTATAAAAACTGGGCAGTAACTATACAAAAATGCACCAAACACGAAATTATTTATGGATTTTGAAAATCTTAAATTTTCATTGTTACGCGGGCAATGTTCATTAGATTTTTACGTAATACAAATTTGTATTTAATCTGACTAGAAATTTTGGGATAAAAATATTTCGGAGCCCATCAAAATGTGGGAAATTTTATTGAATTCTGTCTTCAACGGTTGGTTGAAATTATTAATCATTGTCCTAGCTAGAAAATGGGTTATACTTTTAATAAACTATAAATGGGCTGTTGTAAATTCCATTAGAATTCCAAAATGGGTTGTACATTCTTGCAAAACGTAAATGAGCTATAAGTTCTCTGCCACACACTTGTGGGCCTACTAAGTGACGCGTCCCCTAAAAAAATACGTTGATGCGTATGCAAGGCTTTGCCAACTTATTATAGTCAACACACGGTTCTAGCAGTAGTGGCCGTTGGATGTCTATCCAACGGATGTCGTGCTTCTTCTTCAATCTCGGATATTCTTAGCTTCGGCCGCCCAAAAAATAATTCCTCCCCCTGACAACTGGGCGCACCGTTTCGGAGGCTGACCTGTGGGCCTACTAAGTTGGAGTGTAGCAAGGGCTTTGTTAACTTAGTCAATAATAAACGTTTCTAGCTTCAGTGACCGTACGATGTCCATCCAACGGCCGTAGTGCTTCTTCAACCTCTGGTCTTCTTGGTCCAGCCGCCCAAAGCAGCGCCGGTCCTGCCGCCTGCTCCTGCCTCCCGTGGCCAGCTGTGCTGCCGCGGAGGCCTCACCGCCCCCATACTACTCCCACCGTTGGCCAGGCCATCCCTCCACTCACCCACACCCCCTGTTATTCTGCAGCGACGACAGCCTCACACCGCAGCCGAACCAGTGAACCCTAGTACTCCTCTCCGCCCGGGCTTCCACTGCTGCGTCTTCCCTGGCTCTGTGTCGTCCCCTTCCTAGGCCTCGCCGTCGTCCAGACCACCGCCCTGGTGCTCTCGGCGCGGCGTGGTCAACGTGGTCAACGACCGACTTCCATCGGAAGATTACTGTACGTGCAGAGGCTGACAGCTGGGTCCAGGCGGCCGCAAGGAAGTGCCTCCTTATTACGCGCAAAATAATTATTCCTCCACCTTACAATAGGGACCCACCGGACTGGCCACCTTATTTCACGAAAAAAACGTTTCCCCCCTGACTGCTCGGACCCATCGGACGGGCCAGCGTATTTCGCGAAAAAAACGTTCCCCCCGCTGTCAGCTCGGACCCACCGGAAGTGCCTCCTTATTACGCACAAAAAATGAATACTCCCCCTGCTAGCTGGGACTCACCATGGTGGGAGGCTGACTTGTGGGCCTACTAAATTGACTGGGACGGGGGCCTTTGTCAACTTTAGTCAATATGAACGATTCTAGCTCCAGTGACCGTACAATGTCCATCCAACGGCCGTAGTGCTTCTTCAACCTTTGGTCTTCTTGCTCCAGCCGCCCAAAGCAGCGCCGGTCGTGCCGCATGCTCCTGCCTCCCGTGGCCGGCTGTGGTGCCGCAGAGGCCTCACCGCCCCCTACTATTCCCACCGCTGGCCAGGCCCTGCGGCGACGGCGGCCTCACACTGCAGCCGAACCAGTGAACCCTCATACTCCTCTCCGCGCGGGCTTCCACTGCCGCGTCTTCCCCGGCTCCGCGTCGTCCCCTTCCTAGGCCTCGCCGTCGTCCACCGCCGGTGCTCTCCGCGTGGCATGGTCAACGTGGTCAAGGAACGACTTCCATCGGAACAATACTGTACGTGGAGAGGCTGACAGCTGGGTCCACGGCCACAGCCCAGTTTTTTTGTGATTTGCCAAGCAAGTCACTTTGTCAGGCCTGTTGGGCTGCAAATCTTTCAAGAGGAGGATAGCTTTCATTCGGCTGGCCGAGAAAATGGCCCATCAGTAATGAGAAATGGGTTGTACATTTTTAAAACACATCAAACCGGCAATTAGTTTCAAATATCTTTTTTTTCATTTCAAGATTTTAAATTACATTAATTTTTATGCATGGAGAATTTGTTGGATTCTATATTGATATACATTTATTTTTAAAATCAGTTTGAATGTGAGTCGAAATTTCAGGATTAAAAACAGTTCGGACCGCACCGAAATATGCAAAATTTCGTATAATTTTTTAACCGTTGCCACAATATGGGCTGTAATGCTAACAAAAAGAATATGGGCTCCAAAAAAAAACCTTAAGAATTAGCAAATGGGCTGATAATTATTAGAAATAATGGCAGATGGGCTGTATGCTGTTTTCCACAGACTTGAGGCTTTCCTAAAAAAAGGTTGACGCACAAGCCCTGACTATTGGATGTCCATCCAACGACCGTCGTGCTTCTTCAATCTCTGCTCTTTTTGCTCCAGCCGCTCAAACAAGCGCCGGCGGGACTGCCTACTCCCTCCTCCGTGCGGCCGGCTGTGCTGCGGCGCAGGCCTCACCGCCCGACCGTACTCCCATCGCTGGCCTAGCCATCCCTCTACTCACCCACACCTGCTGTTATTCTCCGGCCACGGCAGACGAACCAGTAAACCCTCGTACAGTCGTACTCCCCTCCGCGTGGGAAACAACTGCCGAGTCTTCCCTGCCTCCATGTCGTCCCCTTCCTAGGCCTCGCCGTCGTCCACCGCCCTGGTGCTCTCGGCGCAGCGTGGTCAACGTGGTCAAGGAACGACTTCCATCGGACGTAGACTGTACGTGGAGAGGCTGACAGCTGGGTCCACGCCGGCAGCAAGGAAGTGCCTCCTTATTACGCGGAAAATAATGATTCCTCCACCTGACAGCAGGGATCCACCAGACGGGCCACCGTATTTCGCGAAAAAAACCGTTTCCCCCTGAGTGCTGGGACCCACCAGCTACACCTTCGCACGCAAGGAAGTGCGTCTGGGCAAAAAAAACGATTCGCCCCCCTGACTGCTAGGACCCACCAGCTACATCTTCGCACGCAAGGAAGTGCCTGACAGTCGGGACCCACCTGGTCGAAGCGTACGTAGCGTTATCATGCTGGTCGCGAACGTGTACGTACATACTGGTCGATGTAGAGGCGCACACGTGTCGTAGTAGAGGCGCGCACGTAGCATGTACACGTACGTACAGCGACCAGGGTGCAAGAAAGAAAATACGGCCATGTATGTGTACATATGGGTGGGGTCTCGAACGCCTACTCGCGCATACGTACGGCGAGGGCTCGTTGACATGGCTGGGTCGGAACGGAGAAACAGCGTCGTCGTCGTGTTCATGGGGAGGCAACGAAATGCGTCGTGTTCATCGGGAGGCAACGCGGCTGGGTCGAAATGGAATGCGTGGCCGTGTTCATCGGGAGGGCTTGGACGGAAGAGGCGATGGAAACAAGGTCTGGCGTACCGCACAACGGAGGAAACAGACCTCCTACGGTCGAAACGGGGGTCCTGTTGATCAGGAGGGGTGTGGCGTACCACAAAACGGAGGAAAAAACCTCCTATGGTCGAAACGGGGGTCCTGTTGATCGGGAGGGGTGTGGCGTACCGCAAAACAGAGGAAACGAACTTGTGTTGGAGTGCTACCGTCGAAACGGGGGTCCTGTTGATCGGGAGGGATGTGGCGTACCGCAAAACGGAGGAAACAGACTTGTGTTGGAGCGCTACGGTCAAAACGGGGGTCCTGTTCATCAGGAGGGGTGTGGCGTACCGCAAAACGGGACTCCACGGGATACTGTTCATCTCCACCGTCGACCCCCTCCAGCCTCCACGAGCTACTGTTCATCCACCGTCTATCTCCTCCAGCCTCCACGGGCTCCTGTTCATCCAGCCTCCACCGCGCGCTACTCCACCGTCTACTGTTCAACCACCCCTCCACCGTCTACTGTTCATCCAGCCCTCCACACCATGGGGTCCTGTTCAACCACCCCTCCACGGGCACCCCTCCACCGTCTACTGTTCATCCTACCCTCCACACCACGGGGTCCTGTTCATCCACCCCTCCACGGGCACCCCTCCATCGTCTACTGTTCATCCAGCCCTCCACCACACCACGGGGTCCTGTTCATCCAGAGGCAATGCCACCGCTCACTGTTCATCCAACCCCCCCGCAACACTCACTGTTCATCCCATCGATCGGCTTCAGTTAGCAGCAGTAGCGAAGGAATCGCTCGATCGGGTTGAGTTAACAGCCATCGATCGATCGCTCGGGTTCAGTAACGCGTAGCCTGCAGTGCAATCGCTCGAGTTCAGTTAGAGCCCAACGCCTCGCTCGGGTTCAGTTAGAGCCAACGCCTCGCACACACGCGCGTACGTGTACGAGATAAACGCGCATCGCTCGGCCCCCGACCTCCCACCGTAACCGGGAACTCCCCGAAATTTTCCTCCCCCTCGCTTCTACCACGGTTTTTCCCGTCATGGACGGCCCAAAGAATGTCATGCAGCTGCGTCTCCGGCCCGCCCGGGACGAAAAGCCCATTTTCTGTCATGATTTTTTGTCATAGAAGTAGGAGCCCACCACATCTATGATGATACCGGGTTTTGTCACAATTATCGTCATAGAAGTGTCATATGTATGACAGAATTTTTTTGGTTCGGCCCAAAATGTCACGGATGTGTCTTTTTTTTGTAGTGTGTCGGCTCGGGAGCGGCGACGATGTAGATCCAGAGCTGCCCCCTGTGTTCACCTTGGACCGCTCCAGCAGAATGCAGAGGGCCAGCTCCTCAACGTCGAGGTCGGAGCCTGAGTGGGTGTCACAGCTCGACATCTCGCCGGATTCTATCGTAATCGAAGAGGGGAGAGGAGGGGACAAAGCGAGAGAGGACTGCGGAGTGAGCTAGGGTTCAGAGAGGGGACAGATTGGGTTTTTTTGTGAGTACGGCGTGGGGTCGGTGGTGGGTCGGGCTGATGTGGCATACGCGCCCAAGCATGCTCGGGCCACCATATCCGCCCTACATTTGGGCTGGATATGAGGGGCGCAGGACAACCCGAGGGATTGAGGCCGGTTTGTGCCGCCCGGGTGGGTCAGTTTCTTTTAACCAGTCAGCGACCACTCCGCCCGCCTGGGCGTTTGAAACGGGTTTGAGGCGCCGGGCTATAAATGCTCTTAGGTTTGCTAAATATCACACTAGTAGGAAACCCTTGATAAGATTTTAGGATGCATCTAGCGGGTGGCCATTGGCCCGCTAGCGCTTCGAAGTGGCCGATCGAAAAAGAAAATCTTTCGTCCCCCAATCAATAAATGAAAATAGTCTGTTCCCCTGATCCATATTAGAAAAAGTGGATAGGTGTGGTTAGGAAAATTTTGCAAAGCACCCATGGAAACAAGTGCGAGTGCACTTAATTTAGTTTTTTGAAAGTGCATTATATCGACTAGAGGGGGGGGGGGGTGAATAGGCGATTTTTATGAAATTCTTCACTGAGGAATATCCTGGTGAGGAAATTCCTTAGCGAAGAACTACTAGCAGCGGAATAAGTACTCAGAGGTAAACACAACAGAATACATGCATGGTCATCATGATGAAATGAAGACAAACACAGAGTACAGAAAGCGTAAACACAGGATAGCACAGGATGAAGACAAACAGACTGAAGAAACTGAACTGAGGAAATTGAGAAAGTCTTCAGTCAAAGTCTTCAAACACAGATATGAACAAACACACAACACAGTAATGAGGAAATGAAAGTGTTGAGGAAATAGAACCAGTTGGCTTGGTGAAGACAATGATTTGGTAGACCAGTTCCAACTGCTGTCTCAGTTGTACATCTGGTTGGAGGCTGAGTATTTAAACTCGAGGACACCCAGTCCCGGACACACAGTCCTCACCGTATTCTCCTTGAGCTAAGGACACACAGTCCTCGCCCAATCACTCGTGGTAAGTCTTCAGGTGACTTCCGGACCTTCACAAACTTGGTCACTCGGCGATCCACAATTCCTCTTGGATGCTCTAGACCTTGACGCCTAACCTTCTGGAAGAAGCACAGTCTTCAAAGGTAACAAGCGTCGAATCCATGCAAGATCAATCTCTTCAGTGATGCTCAATCACTTTGGGTTTGTAGGTGTTTGGGTTTGAGTTTGGACTTTCCTCACTTGATGATTTTCGCTCAAAGTCCTCGGAGGATGGGTTGCTCTCAAATGACAAGTGTCAAGTTCTTGCAGAGCAGCCAACCAGCTAGTGGTTGTAGGGGGCGGCTATTTATAGCCTAGGGAGCAGCCCGACATGATAAGACATAAATTCCCTTCAATGATATGACCGTTGGATGGATAAGATATTTTGGGACAGCTGGCGCGTAGCACAGCAACGGTCGGAAATTTGAGGTTCAAATTCCTCAGGGCTATCATGTTCCTCATAGTGTAGGTAATTCGCACTGGCGAATTCCTAACTCCTCAGTCAGAGCAAAGTCCTTAGTGACCAGAAGAACTGCGTCTCTGTCACTGAAGAAATTGACTGAACTGTATGAGATTTCCAATGGCTTCACTAGAAGGGATTGGTAGGTGTAGGATTTGAGTTGAGCATCATGTGGAAATATTCTCCTTAGTATTTCCTCGACCCCCTTTAATAGTACGGTGTTTCCTATGACTCAAGAAAGAGAAAATGAAACTACGAAAACAAAAGTCTTTACGCTTCATGTTCCTCGAATGATAACCAAGCCTTCAAGGTCACACCAATTTCTTCACTTTCAAAGTCTTCAAAAAGTCTTCAGAATATCAAAGTCTTCAGTTGAAGAACTTCATTTTTAGGGGTCGACTTTCTCTGTAAATATCAAACTCCTCATAGACTTATAGACCTGTGTACACTCATAAACACATTAGATCCTGAACCTATAAGTCTTCAATACACCAAAATCACTAAGGGGCACTAGATGCACTTACAATCTCCCCCTTTTTGGTGATTGATGAAAATATAGGTTAAGTTTTCAACGGGGATAAACATATGGAGTGTAAATACTGATATTGAGGAATTTGATTGCAAGATATAGAAGAACTCCCCCTGAAGATGTGCATAGTGAGGAATTTGCTTTGAAGCAATGCACACTTGAAGAGTTGAATCATGGAGATCTCTCTTATATCTTGTAATTCATACACGCATTTGATATATTATATGAAGAATTTGAAATGCATGATGAAATATGGTGCCTGATGAAATTCAACATGCGTGCAATGATATTAATAAGGAATAAGCATGCCGAATAGTGCATCAAAACTATCAGAGCCTAGTGCAATAAAAGTATCAGCGCACCATTGGGTTTAAGATTACAACTCGATCCAATAAAGTTTCAGAAGAACGAGAGTTGTAACTTAACAACAAAAAACACCCTTATAATAGACCCGCTTGAAGACTAACTCAGATTTCTCCCCTTTCTCATCAAATGACCAAAAGGATCAAAACTGAGGACTAACGCCCCTGAAGATATTCATGATGATGAAGGAGCACCAGCGTTGTTGGGGTCGGTTGTTGAAGTAGGGCCTGCCGCAGTGTCGTCCAAGTCTTCATTTTCATCAGTGTCACGCGATGAAGAATATGAACTGGCCACCAAAGAAGGAACCTTGACCTTCTTGTATTTCTTCGGAGGAGGTGCAGACCAGTCAACCTCTTCTTTGAGACCCATTTGCTTCAAATCATCAGCGCTGTAAACTTGAGACAGAACAGCCCAGGTGCGGTTGAGGGTTTCATGAAGGTAGTAGTGGTTTTTCCTCACTGCATTATGTGTTGCAGTCATGTTGTGAAGAATTGAACCAAACTAACGCTTGACCCATTTGTGATTGTGATCAACCTTTTGATGAAGACTGAGGAGTAACTCACGATCAGTCATCACCCTGGGTGCTGTGGCTTGAGGATTTGGCTTGGCAGTGTTGGCGGCAGTGTCATGTGTGGCAGAGTCATCATTGGTGGAGTAAGATGCATCCTTGCGAAATTGACCATCCAATGGACGAATGCCTTCATCTATCATAGCAGTAGCTTTGCCCTTTTCTTCAGCTGAGGAAAATGTCCTTTTGAGGACTTCAATAGGGGGCAAGTAGCTACAGTGGTTCAAAGTTTCAGCTTTGTAATTGAGTGAAGACCTTGTCCTGATGAATCTCATAATCCATGGCGCATAAGGCTTCAACTCAAACGGTGACATGGCAATATTGGCCTGATCCTCATGAAGAAATCATGGAAGTTGACGGGAACGCCATGACAGATGTTGAAGAGCATATTCTTCATGATGCCAACGACTTCTTCATCATTTGAGTCGTGGCCTTTGATAGGACTCATAGTCTTCGTCAGAATGCGGTAGACAGTCCGGGGCACATACAACAATTCCTTGACGAGGAATTTGGTTCGAGGGGCCTGCCCTGGCTCCAAAGGTTTCATCAGCACTTGCATATAGTGATTTGAAAGCTCAGGTTCGTTGTAAACACAACGTGCATCTTCAAGGGGAGGACTTAGAGGAAGGGCACAAAGCAATTCAGATGCTGGTGCCTTGTAATGTGTGTTCTCAGTCATCCAGTCCAGAACCCATGAATTCACATCTTCAGAGTTGCGGTGATGTGCAGTGTTGCATAGAACTGAAGAATGAGTTCTTCATTCCAATCACAGATGTCAGTGCAGAAATTGAGTAGCCCAGCGTCGTGAAGAACACCGAGGACTCGCGTGAAGCACGTCATAGACTCCATATCCACGTGAGGAATATGTGCATGGTCGAAGACTTTGTCTTTGTTGAATAGCACCGAGGAATAGAAATTGGCTTGATTTGCAGTCCAGAAACGCCTCTTCCTTATGCGAGCAGAGTCATATGGATTATACTTAGTGAAGAACACGTGCTCACCAAAGAAGTCTTCAGCCTTGAACTTTTGCTTCCTTGAGAACGGATCCTTTGGCTTGGGCAGAGGAGTGTCAGTGAGTTGCATCACTACCTCAGGAATCGCGATCTCAGGTTCTTCAGGCTGAGGAATTTCAGGTTCTTCCTCAGGTGCAGTCATATTTTCAGCAGCAGCAACAGTTTCTTCAGCACTAGTGGCTGGAATTTCTTCATGCACATATGTAGTGGGATGAGTTTCTTCAGAGCCCAATTGAACTGTTGGTGCAGGAGAGTGAGGGATTTGCTGCAGTGGGGTGAAGAGTGGAGAATTTGGATGCTGACTTTCCCAAAAGTCGTCATTCATCACTGGAGTTGTGCTTCCAATGTCCACATCTTCTTCTTCCAATTCTTCAACACCAGCCTCTTCAGCAGTAAACTGAGGCATTGGTGATGAGACCACTGGGGTTGAAGGGATTTCATCCACTTCAATTTCTTCATCAATCTGCTTTGAGGAAGTAGCAGATTGATTTTCTTCATCTGATCCACTTGGGATCTCATAGTCTTCACCAAACGGAACAAGGTACTTTGATGGCATGGTTGAGATTGGAACAACATCAATGGG
Organism: Aegilops umbellulata; assembly: GCA_032464435.1. Lineage (NCBI taxonomy): Eukaryota > Viridiplantae > Streptophyta > Magnoliopsida > Poales > Poaceae > Aegilops > Aegilops umbellulata. Next base: position 146,777,377 of record CP136058.1, on the reverse strand, counting down.
ATTTGCAAATGTGCTGGTCATCGGCTTCATCTTCTTGGGAGCTGAAGATTCTGAAGCACTTGATGCTTTCCTTTTCTTCACTGCAGCTCGCTCTACAGCCTTGGTCTTCTTCACATCTAATGCAGATGGAAGGATAGGAGTTGGTGTAGGCGTAGGTGGAGCTGAGGAATCTAGTTGATTTTCCTCAGGCGCAACTGATGCAGTTGCCCTGATTTCATCAGTTTCTTCAGGCTGTAACGCCCTCGATGCGGCTATATCTCCCACGTGTCGAAGCACGACTTAGAGGTATGACCGCATTGAAAGCAATGTCGCAAGTGAGGTAATCTTCACACAACCCATGTAATACATAAGGGAAAGAGATACATAGTTGGCTTACAGTCGCCACTTCACACAATACATAATTAAACATTCATCATTCAGATTACACTCAAGGTCCGACTACGGAACCAAAATGAAAGAAGACTACCCCAAATGCTACACAGATCCCCTAATCACCCCAACTGGGCTCCACTACTGATCATCAGGAAAAGACACATAGTAACGACCACGTTCTTCATCGAACTCCCACTTGAGCTCGGTTGAATCATCTGCACTGGCATCGTTGGCACCTGCAACTGTATTGGTAGAATCTGTGAGTCACGGGGACTCAGCAATCTCACACCCGCGAGATCAAGACTATTTAAGCTTAAAGGTAGGATAGGGTTGTGAGGTGGAGCTGCAGCAAGCGACTAGCATATATGGTGGCTAACAACGCAAAAGAGAGCGAGAAGAGAAGCAAAGCACGGTCGTGAAGCTAGAAGTGATCAAGAAGTGATCCTAGAACAACCTACGTCAAACATAACTCCAACACCGTGTTCACTTCCCGGACTCCGCCGAGAAGAGACCATCACGGTTACACACGCGGTTGATGTGTTTTAATTAAGGTCAACTTCGGGTTTTCTACAACCGGACATTAACAAATTCCCATCCGCCTCATAACCGCGGGCACGGCTTTCGAAAGATAATACCCTGCAGGGGTGTCCCAACTTAGCCCATTATAAGCTCTCACGGTCAACGAAGGATATTCCTTCTACCGGGAAGACCCGATTAGTCTCGGAATCCCGGACTACAAGACATTTCGACAGTAATAAAACAAATCTAGCAAAGCCGCCCGATCGTGCCGACAAATCCCGATAGGAGCTGCACATATCTCGTTCTCAGGGCACATCCGGATGAGCAGTACGTACAACAACCGAGGATACCCCAAGTTGCCTTAGGGCGGCACCGCAAGTGGCTCTAGTTTGGACCAGCAATCGAAGGAGAACTGGCCCGGGGGGTTAAAATAAAGATGACCCTCGGGCTCGCGAAAACCCGGGGGAAAAAGGCTTAGGTGGCAAATGGTAAAACCAAAGTTGGGCCTTGCTGGAGGAGTCTTATTCAAAGCGAACTGTCAAGGGGGTCCCATAAATCACCCAACCGTGTAAGGAACGCAAAATCAAGGAACATAACACCGGTATGACGAAAACTAGGGTGGCAAGAGTGGAACAAAACACCAGGAATAAGGCCGAGCCTTCCACCCTTTACCAAGTATATAGATGCATTAATTAAAATAAGAGATATTGTGATATCCCAACATAATCATGTTCTAACATGGAACAAACTTCATCTTCACCTGCAACTAGCAACGCTATAAGAGGGGCTGAGCAAAGCGGTAACATAGCCAAACAACGGTTTGCTAGGACATGGATGGTTAGAGGCTGACATGGCAATATGGGTGGCATGATATAGCAAGTGGTAGGTATCGCAACATAGGCATAGCAAAAGAGCGAGCATCTAGCAAGCAAAGATAGAAGTGATTTCGAAGGTATGGTCATCTTGCCTGCAAGGTTCTCAGAGTTGTCGAAAGCTTGGTCTTCGTAAGCGTTCTCAACAGGTTCCTCGTTCACGTACTCGTCTCTCGGCTCTACCCAAAACAAGAACACAAGCAAAGGAACAACTATCAACCACGATGCAATGCGCAATCAACATGATGCAAAACATGGCATGATATGCGAGATGTGATATGCAATGCATATGCGTGCTCCGGAAGGAAAAGATGAACAAGGCATAATCTTGGCAAACCAAGTATGCCACTGGAAAGATGAGGTGATTTCGGTTGAAATCGATATAAAGATCACCGGAATCGGATGCACGGTTTGCAAATGACAAGCAAAACAAGAATGACAATATTCTGCCATTAACAGCATGATGCTACTTAGCAAGCAACAAGAAATTAAGCTACTGCAACCAAACACAACAGCAAAGCATATGGCAGTGACCTACTCTAGATGCTTGACAAAAGATGAACATTGAGCTACGGCTAAATCACATCACAGCAGGTTCAAAAAAGCATGGAAAAAGTGCAAAAGATAACAGGTTCACAGACTTGGTGAAAATAACAACTTGCCAGAAATTAACATCAGGATGGCATGTTTAGAGCAAGCAAACAACATGCTACAGGAACAGGACATAGCAAAATAAGGCATGGCATGAATCTACTCAAAGCACTTATCAAGAGTCCCTTACTAACCATAAGCCAAAATGGACCAGAAAATATAATAGCACCCACGTCAATTAAGCAAGTTTCGTTACAGGTTTCAGACTTAGCAGAAAACTGGACATGTCAAAAACAGATAACAAGTAGGCATGTTTACGAGCTCGATGCACTCACTACAGAGCATCTCATGATGAACTAAGCATACATAAATCAAGAAGACATGGCATAGAAGCTATACATGGCAAGAATAACATCGTATCATGCAAGGATCAACTACAACAAGCTTGGAAAAATCGAATAACATGTAAACAATCTGCCAGGAACATTTTATAGCAAAAGTAGAGCTCGATTGACTAAAGCTATGGCACTCCATAAATACGAGCAAAGGCATGGATGGATAGCGCAAATCCATATGCTCAAAATACTCTTACTGATCATGCTCAAAAGAGGCATAGATCTCTCTGAAACAACATGAACACATGGCATAAAAATAACAGCAAAACATGACAGTGAAAATACCAAGTCTCTGAAATCAGCAACAATATGATCCCTAGTTTGCATGCTTGTGCTAGTCACCACAAAGATCACAAAAATACATGGCATACACCCCTGGAAAGATGGCATGGCATATTTCAAAATACATGTAGGACTCAACTCCATAGGATGCACACATCAATCATGGCAAAAATGACAAAAGTGCATGTTCTGAAACAGATCTGAAACTAACATCACATAGCCCTCTTCCAACAGCATTTCGGGCATCAAGATGAGCTCAAATGGAAATGATGCGATGAGATGAAATGATGTACTCATTGAGACGAACAATATGACACGCTATACGCTCAAAACGGAGCCACGGGTGCAGAGTTATGATGCGATGAACATGCAACAAAATATCATCAGAAAAAGACTTAGAGGAATAACGACCTAGGGTTGCACTGGCGCGCGAACCGAGGTGGAGGTCGGAGCTCGCCGGAGTTGGTCGCCGGAGTCGCCGGGGAGGGGCGAGGGACGGCGGATCCGGCCGGACCCGGTCCTCCCGCGGCCGGATCTGGCCGGTGCGGAGGAGAGGAGGCGCGGGAGGCGCGGCGTGGGGCGCGCAGCGGCGGAGGTCGGCGGGGCGCCTCGGGCGGCGGACAGCGCCGGGCGGCGGCGGCCGGAGCGGCGCGGAAGGCGGCAGGCGCTGGGAAGGCGTGTGCGCGGGATGGGCCGCGGGGGCCTGGCGCGGGCCTCGCGGGCCGGCGGAGGTGGGCGGCGGCGGCGGGACACGTGGCGCGCGGCGGTTGGATGGGGCGTGGTGGCGGACGTGTCCGGCGCGGACCGGACGTGTCCGGCGCGTGGATGGAGCGGGGAGCTAGGGTTTGATCCGAAAATGGAGAGGGAGGCACTTATTTATAGGTGGGAGGGGCTAGGAAGCTCCAAATTGAGCACGGTTTTCGGCCACGCGATCGTGATCGAACGGCGATGGACATGGGAGTGTCTTAGATGGGTTATTGGGCTGTTTTGGAGGGGTTTTGGGCTGCAACACCCACAAGGCCTTTACGGTTACCCGGTTAACCATTGGAGTATCAAACGACCTCCGAATGACCCGAAACTTGACATGCGGTCTACCGGTGCTATACCAAGGCCGCTTGACAAACCTCGGTCCATTCCGAGAAGGTTTAATACCCGCTCACGGAAATAGGTAAAAGGGGACGCCGGAGGACGTAGGAGCGCCGGATTGCAAAACGGACAATGGGGAAAATGCTCGGATTTATGAGACGAACACGTATGCAAATGCGATGCACATGATGACATGACAAGAAATGCTTGACAAGGACAAAATGCAAAATGACGGGAAAACCCAATCACGGAGGGAATATCATATCACATAGCCGAAAATGGCAAGAGTTGGAGCTACAATTATGGCAAGTTACATCCGGGGTGTTACACAGGCGCACCACTAGTGGATGCCCTGGTAATTTCTTCAGCGGCTGGAGTGGAGTCATCAGCCCTGGAACTAGCATTTTCTTCAGCAGCCTAAAAATCATCAGCGGTGCTGGCATGTTCTTCAGTTGGCTGAGCAGAAGCTTCAGCTTGAGGAACTTCTTGTTGCGTTGGAGCTGCAACATTGGTGAAAGTTTCAGTCAGTCTCACAAACCTGACTTTGGCTCCTTGCCAATCAGCATGGTATGAGTTGAAGTTGTCGCTGAGGGCTTTGATTTCAGCCTGCATCTTGATAAGTTCTTTAGTTGTCATTTTGACAACATTTTTCTTCAGCAGTTTCTCTTTTCTGTACTGCGATTTCTTGATCTATCTGGCCCTATCATATTTCCACTTCTCCTCTTGGATGAAGTGAGTCAGCATGTGACTTTGGCCAGGTGTCAGCTTGAAGTCAGGCATAGGTGTGTTGGGATCCTTATGCCAGAGATCGATGCAATCGAGGATCGCCCTTGGATCCAACAGCAGTGGCACAGGTGTGCCTTTGGCTCTAGCGGCCCTTTCTTGGCGGTCCCTGATGATTTCTGCAAGTTCTTCTTCATCAGCCTCATCTTCGTCAGATGGTACATTGAAGACTACCTGCTTCTTCTTAGGACTTGGGCGAGTACCTCGTCCAGCAGTAGCCTTTTTCTTCAGCAGAGAGGGTCTAGCTGAGGAACTTGGTGCAGCTGAGGAACTTGCTGAGACACCAGAGGCAATAGAGATGCCTATAGTCCTTTGACACGTGGCAAGATGCGCAGGTGCTGAGGACTTTGGAGGAGGTGCTGAGGATTTTGGAGGAGCAGGGGCAGCTTGAGGAATTGGCTTTGAAGACTTTGAAGTTTCTGGCCGTGAGGGCGCAGCAGAGGAACTTGGCCGTGAGGGCATTGATGGTGAAGCACTTGGCTTTTGAGCGGGCTTCTTAAGCATTGCTTTCCTCGTCTTGACAGAGGCCTCAGTGGCAGCAGCAGCAGCAGAATCTTCATTGAATTTCCTCACTGCTTCTCTGGCTTGTCTTGCCAATTTGGCTTGGCGCTTGGCCCATTCTTCAGGAAAATCCTCACCGGTTTGATGCTAGTGGGATCAGCCACTTGGCCAGGTGCCAACGGGGCTCTTGGGCGTGGAGGATTCAGTACAAATTTCTTCATGTACTTTGGAGTGACATATCTGTACTCCCTCCATTCACGTGCCCATCTCCATTCAATCCTCTGAATGCGCACCTTGCGCTGATTTTTATCTTCTTTGCCAAACTTGGCTTCATCAGGCGTGCAGTAATCTTTATAAATGTCCTCAGGGATTTCAAAAGCAGTCATGACCTCAGGCTTCTTTCCTCCTTTCTGTGGCCTTTTACCGTCAGCCATTTTCTTCAGTTGAGGAATTTGAACAATCGAATTCTCTGAAGAAGTATGAAGTTTTTCTTCGAGGAACGCTGCAAATGAGTTAAGTTGATGAGAACCTAATGATTCAGCAGCGGACATGTGTGCCTATGAACAGAGTATAGTTGCGAGGAATTTGGAGAGGTCATATGCGTTCTCAGAGGGTTTTTCAAAAAGAACAAGTTTGAGGAATTTGACCAGATGCGTCTTGAAGAATTTCACTAAGCGCGCTATATCTTAGGTTCCAGAGTTGTATAGATCGAAGATCCACACAATTGAGGAATCTTGAAGAAAATGATGCTTTGGGAAATGAATCAAGAACAGAATCATGTGAGGTGTTTTGTGTGTGAGGATTTGAAGAATAAAACACCTTTGAAGATTTTGTAGAAAAGTTTCGAATCAAAGAGGGCAGTAAAAGTAACTTTTAATTACCCTGAATGAAGAACACGACGAACAGAGAGGTGAAACAGTGGAGTTCATCGATGTAGATCTTCCGCACCCTAACTCGGCGGAGGAAGACGTCTACGGCGGTGGCGGAGGTGAAGATTTCCGCGGTCGGCGCGAGTACGACGGCGACGAGGTCGAGGCAGTGAAGCTCTTCCTCACCGGCGACGATGGAGTTGCGGCGGCGCTACGGTTTGAGAAGCTCGAGCGGGAGAGAGAGATCGATCGGAGTAAAAGGAGTGAGGAAGGGGAGAGGTGTATTTATAGAGGCAGTGAAAAACTGTTCGCTCGAAGATTTAGGACGAACGTGCCCCTGACCATTCTCCTCCTCACGACATGTGTCACCCACGTACTGTGTAGTGGAGATCGTGTAAGATCGTGGTTGAGTAAAATAATGCATCGTGGGATGCGGAACGGTTTGAGTGGCAAAACCGAAAATTTGGATAAGATTAGTTTTAACGTTCCGTTCGCAATTTCTTCAGCTGACAAGGACACAGTGAAGATTTTGAACGAGTTTCAAATAGAACGCACATGAAGAATTTGTGAATAGACTGGATTGAGTATAACATAGAGAGGAAGGGTCCGATCACATTCACTTAGCAGAAGATCCAACTTGAAGAAATAGCTATAAGTGAATGCTGTAGAGGACATAAACTCATATATAAATATATAGCCAATGAAGAAAAACGACGGCATAAGTGAGGATTATGCAAGTTGAAGAATTTCAACAACTGAGGAATTTCAAAAGTTGAGGAAAAACTCAAATTGAAGATTTTCAACTTTTGTGGTGGCGTGACCCACCGTATAAGAATGATGATTTCAGACACCGCGTACAATTGTCGTAGGGTTCTGAGAATCAAATTCTTCGTTAATTTCTTCACACTTAGAGTGTTATTCTTCATTGATTGAAGAAAAACGTTTCTTCATGTGTTGCACATCTAAGTCATCAATTTTGCATAAGTGTTAGGATGAGTGCCTTTTTCAAAGTACATTCGAAGACTCTAAGATATTTAGTTCACACCGCAAATTGCTAAATTTCTTCTCATCCAAGGGCTTAGTGAAGATATCGGCTAGCTGTTCTTCAGTCTTCACATGCTCAATAGAAATGTCGCCCTTCAACACATGATCACGAAGAAAATGATGACGGATCTGAATGTGCTTGGTCTTCGAGTGCTGAACTGGGTTGTGAGCAATCTTGATGGCACTCTCATTGTCACAGAGGAGAGGCACATTCTTCACGTTAATGCCATAGTCCTTGAGTGTTTGCTTCATCCATAGCAGTTGAGCACAGGAAGAACCAGCAGCAATGTGCTCAGCTTCAGCAGTAGACAGTGATACACAGTTCTGTTTCTTCGAGGACCAACAGACCAAAGATCGTCCGAGGAAATGACAAGTACCAGATGTTGACTTGCGGTCCACACGGACACCAGCATAGTCAGAGTCAGAATATCCAACGAGATCAAAATTCGAGCCCTTGGGATACCATAATCCTAGTGTTGGTGTGTGAGCTAGATATCTAAGAATATGCTTCACAGCCTTATGGTGTGATTCCTTTGGTGCAGCTTGAAATCGGGCACACATGCAGACACTAAGCATTATATCTGGCCTAGATGCACATAAGTACAATAACGAGCCAATCATGGAGCGGTATACCTTATGACCGAAGTCAATACCATTTTCATCAGTGCATAGATGACCATTTGTGGGCATAGGAATTTTGATGCCTTTGCAATATTGCATGCCGAATTTCTTCACGACGTCCTTGAGGTATTTCTCCTGAGATATGAATATGCCATTGCGCTGTTGACGAATTTGAAGACCTAAGAAGAATTTCAACTCTCCCATCATAGACATTTGATATTCTTCACTCATCATATAGGCAAATTCATCACTATAACGTTGGTCAGTACAGCCAAAGATGATATCATCAACATATATTTGGCACACAAATAGTTCACCATCATAAGACTTAGTAAAGAGAGTGGGATCGAGTGAACCGGGTGTGAAGCCTTTCTTCATGAAGAATTCCTTCAATGTATCATACCATGCCCGTGGGGCCTGCTTGAGGCCATAGAGGGCCTTGTTAAGTCTGAAGACTTTGTTAGGATGTTTTGGATCTTCAAAACCTGGGGGTTGAGCAACATATACTTCTTCCTCAAGCTTACCATTGAGGAATGCACTTTTCACATCCATTTGACATAAGATGATATCATGATGGTTAGCATAAGTAAGCAATATGCGAATAGCCTCAAGTCTAGCAATAGGTGCAAAAGTTTCATCGAAATCAACTCCTTCAACCTGTGTGTAGCCTTGAGCTACTTGAAAGTGCGTTATATCGACTAGAGGGGGGGGTGAATAGGCGATTTTTATGAAATTCTTCACTGAGGAATTTGCTCGTGAGGAAATTCCTTAGCGAAGAACTACTAGCAGCGGAATAAGTACTCAGAAGTAAACATAGCAGATTACATAAATGGTCATCATGATGAAATGAAGACAAACACAGAGTACAGAAAGCGTAAACACAGGATAGCACAAGATGAAGACAAACAGACTGAAGAAATTGAACTGAGGAAATTGAGAAAGTCTTCAGTCAAAGTCTTCAAACACAGATATGAACAAACACACAACACAGTAATGAGGAAATGAAAGTGTTGAGGAAATAGAACCAGTAAGCTTGGTGAAGACAATGATTTGGTAGACCAGTTCCAACTGCTGTCTCAGTTGTACATCTGGTTGGAGCGGCTGCGTATTTAAACTCAAGGACACCTAGTCCCGGACACACAGTCCTCACCGTATTCTCCTTGAGCTAAGGACACACAGTCCTCGCCCAATCACTCATGGTAAGTCTTCAGGTGACTTCCAAACCTTCACAGACTAGGTCACTCGGCGATCCACAATTCCTCTTGGATGCTCTAGACCTTGACGCCTAACCGTCTGGAAGAAGCACAGTCTTCAAAGGTAACAAGCGTCGGATCAACGCAGGATCAATCTCTTCAGTGATGCTCAATCACTTTGAGTTTGTAGGTGTTTGGGTTTGGGTTTGGATTTTCCTCACTTTATGATTTTCGCTCAAAGTCCTCGGAGGATGGGTTGCTCTCAAATGACAAGTGTCAAGTTCTCGCGGAGCAGCCAACCAGCTAGTGGTTGTAGGGGGCGGCTATTTATAGCCTAGGGAGCAGCCTGACATGATAAGACATAAATGCCCTTCAATGATATGACCATTATGTGGATAAGATATTTTGGGACAGCTGGCGCGTAGCACAACAACGGTCGGAAATTTGAGCTACAAATTCCTTAGGGCTATCATGTTCCTCACAGTGTAGGCAATTCGCACTGGCGAATTCCTAACTCCTCAGTCAGAGCAAAGTCCTCAGTGACCAGAAGAACTGCGTCTCTGTCACTGAAGAAATTGACTGAACTGTATGAGATTTCCAATGGCTTCACTCGAAGGGATTGGTAGGTGTAGGATTTGAGATGAGCATCACTTGGAAATTTTCTCCTTAGTATTTCCTCGACCCCCTTTAACAGTACAGTGTTTCCTATGAGTCAAGAAAGAGAAAATGAAACTACAAAATCAAAAGTCTTCACGCTTCATGTTCCTCGAATGATAACCAAGTCTTCAAGGTCACACCAATTTCTTCACTTTCAAAGTCTTCAGAAAGTCTTCAAAATGTCAAAGTCTTCAGCCGAAGAACTTCATTTTTAGGGGTCAACTTTCTCTGTAAATATCAAACTCCTCATAGACTTATAGACCTGTGTACACTCATAAACACATCAGATACTTAACCTATAAGTCTTCAATACACCAAAATCACTAAGGGGCACTAGATGCACTTACAATCTCCCCCTTTTTGGTGATTGATGACAACATAGGTTAAGTTTTCAACGGGGATAAATATATGAAGTGTAAATACTGATATTGAGGAATTTGATTGCAAGATATAGAAGAGCTCCCCCTGAAGATGTGCACAGTGAGGAATTTGCTTTTGAAGCAATGCACACTTGAGGAGTTGAATCATGGAGATCTCCCCCTATATCTTGTAATTCATACACGCATTTGATATATAATATGAAGAATTTGAAATGCATGATAAAATATGGTGCCTGATGTAATTCAGCATGCGTGCGATAATATTACTAAGGAATAAGCATGCAGAATAGCGTATCAAAAGTATCAAGGCATAGTGCAACAAAAGTATCAGCGCACCATCGGGTTTAAGATTACAACTCGATCCAATAAAAGTTTCGGAAGAACGAGAGTTGTAACTTAAAAAATATGCCCTTATTATAGACCCGCTTGAAGACTAACTCAGATTTCTCCCCCTTTGTCATCAAATGACCAAAAAGATCGAAACTGAGGACTAACGCCCCTGAAGATATTCAAGTTGATGAAGGAGCGCTAGCGTTGTTGGGGTCGATTGTTGAAGTAGGGCCTGCCGCAGTGTCGTCCAAGTCTTGATGTTCATCAGTGTCGCGTGATGAAGAATATGAACTGGCCACCAAAGAAGGAACTGGGACCTTCTTGTATTCCTTCGGAGGAGGTGCAGACCAGGCAAATTCTTCATTGAGACCCATTTTCTTCAGATCATCAGCGCTGTAGACTTGAGATAGAACAACCCAGGTGCGGTTGAGGGTTTCATGAAGGTGTTGGAAATATGCCCTAGAGGCAATAATAAAAGGATTATTATTATATTTCCTTGTTCATGATAATTGTATTTTATTCATGCTATAATTGTGTTATCCAGAAATCGTAATACATGTGTGAATACATAGACACCAACATGTCCCTACTAAGCCTCTAGTTGACTAGCTCGTTGATCAACAGATAGTCATGGTTTCCTGACTATGGACATTGGATGTCATTGATAACGAGATCACATCATTAGGAGAATGATGTGATGGACAAGACCCAATCCTAAGCATAACACAAGATCGTATAGTTCGTTTGCTAGAGCTTTTTCAATGTCAAGTATCTTTTCCTTAGACCATAAGATCGTGTAACTCCCGGATACCGTAGGAGTGCTTTGGGTATACCAAACGTCACAACGTAACTGGGTGACTATAAAGGTATACTACGGGTATCTCCGAAAGTGTCTGTTGGGTTGACACGGATCGAGACTGGGATTTGTCACTCCGTATGACGGAGAGGTATCTCTGGGCCCACTCGGTAATGCATCATCATAATGAGCTCAATGTGATCAAAGTGTTTGATCACGGGATCATGCATTACGGTACGAGTAAAGTGACTTGCCGGTAACGATATTGAACGAGGTATTGGGATACCGACGATCGAATCTCGGGCAAGTAAAATACCGATTGACAAAGGGAATTGAATACGGGGTTAATTGAATCCTCGACATCGTGGTTCATCCGATGAGATCATCGAGGAGTATGTGGGAGCCAACATGGGTATCCAGATCCCGCTGTTGGTTATTGACCGGAGAAGCGTCTTGGTCATGTCTGCATATCTCCCGAACCCGTAGTGTCTACACACTTAAGGTTCGGTGACGCTAGGGTTGTAGAGATATTAGTATGCAGCAAACCAAAAGTTGTTCGGAGTCCCGGATGAGATCTCGGACGTCAGGAGGAGTTCCAGAATGGTCCGGAGGTGAAGAAATATATATAGTAAGTGCCGTTTCGGCCATCTGGAGAGTTTCGGGGGTCACCGGTATTGTACCGGGACCACCAGAAGGGTCCCGGGGGTCCACCAGGTGGGGCCACCTATCCCGGAGGGCCCCATGGGCTGAAGTGGCGTGGGAACCAGCCCCTGGTGGGCTGGTGCACCCCACCCAAGGGCCAAAGGTGCCTAGGGTTGGAAACCCTAGGGGGCCGTTGCCCCCCGAGGGGGCATGCGCCCCCCTGGTTGGAAACCCTAAGGGGGCCGTTTCCCCGGGGGGCCGCCGCCCCCCTCTAGATGGGATCTCCAAGGGGGCATGCGCCCCCCTAGCCCCTATATATAGTGGAGGGGAGGAAGGGCAGCCACACCTTTCATCTTGGCGCCTCCCTTCCCCTTGCTACACCTCCTCCTCCCGCAGACGCTTGGCGAAGCCCTGCTAGATCCCTGCTGCATCCACCACCATGCCGTCATGCTGCTGGATCTTCATCAACCTCTCCTTCCCCTTGCTGGATCAAGAAGGAGGAGACGTCATGCTGACCGTACGTGTGTTGAACGCGGAGGTGCCGTCCGTTCGGCACTAGGATCTCCGGTGATTGGATCACGTCGAGTACGACTCCCTCATCCCCGTTCTTTGAACGCTTCTGCTCGCGATCTACAAAGGTATGTAGATGCATCCGATCACTCGTTCCTAGATGAACTCATAGATGGATCTTGGTGAAACCGTAGGAAAATTTTTGTTTTCTGCAACGTTCCCCAACAGAAGGTAGTAGTGGTTTTTCTTCACTGCATTATGTGTCACAGTCATGTTGTGAAGAATTGAACCAAACTGACGCTTGACCCATTTGTGATTGCGATCAACCTTTTCATGAAGACCGAGGAGTAACTCACGGTCGGTCATCACCCTGGGTGTTGTGGCTTGAGGATTTTGCTTGGCAGTGTTGGCGGCAGTGTCATGTGTGGCAGAGTCATCATTGGTGGAATAAGATGTGGCCTTGCGAAATTGACCATCCAATGGACGAATGCCTTCATCTATCACCGCAGTGGCCTTGCCCTTTTCTTTAGCTAAGGAAAATGTCCTTTTGAGGACTTCAATGGGAGGCAAGTAGCTGCAGTGGTTCAGAGTTTCAGCTTTGTAGTTGAGTGAAGACCTTGTCCTGATGAATCTCATAATCCAAGGTGCATAAGGCTTCAACTCAAATGGTGACATAGCAATATTCGCCAAAGTCCTCATGAAGAAATCATGGAAGTTGATGGGAACGCCATGAATGATGTTGAAAAGCATATTCTTCATGATGCCAACGACTTCTTCATCAGTTGAATCGTGACCTTTGATGGGACTCATTGTCTTCGCCAGAATGCGATAGACAATCCTTGGCACATACAACAATTCCTTGACGAAGAATGTGGTGCCAGGGGCCTGCCCTGGCTTCAAAGGCTTCATGAGCACTTGCATATAGTGATTTGAAAGCTCAGGTTCTTTGTAAATACAACGTGCATCTTCAGTGGGTGGACTTAGAGGAAGGGCACGAAGCAATTCAGATGCTAGGGCCTTATGATGTGTGTTCTCAGTCATCCAGTCCAGAACCTATGAATTCACATCTTCAGAGTTGCCGGTGATGTGCAGTGTTGCATAGAACTGAAGAATGAGTTCTTCATTCCAATCGCATATGTCAGTGCAGAAGTTGAGCAACCCAGCATCGTGAAGAACACTGAGGACTGGCGTGAAGCACGGCATAGACTCCATATCCACATGAGGAATATGTGCATGGTCGAAGACTTTGTCCTTGTTGAAAAGCACTGAGGAATAGAAATTTGCTTGGCTTGCTGTCGAGAAACGCCTCTTCCTTATGCGAGCAGAGTCATAGGGGTTGTATTCAGTGAAGAACATGTGCTCACCAAAGAATTCTTCAGCCTTGAATTTTTGCTTCTTTGAGAACGGATCCTTTGGCTTTGGCAGAGGAGTGTCAGTGAGTTGCATCACTACCTCAGGAATCACGATCTCACGTTCTTCAGGCTGAGGAATTTCTGGTTCCTCCTCAGGTGCAGTCACCTTTTCAGTAGTAGCAGCAGTTTCTTCAGCACTAGTGGCTGGAATTTCTTCATTCACAGATGCAGTGGGATGAGTTTCTTCAGAGCCCATCGGAACAGTTGGTGCAGGGGAGTGAGGAATTTGCTGTAGTGGAGTGAAGAGTGGAGAATTTGGATGCTGACTTTCCCAAAAGTCATCATTCATCACTGGAGTTGTGATTCCAATGTCCACATCTTCATCTTCTAATTCTTCAACACCAGCCTCTTCAGCAGTAAACTGAGGCATTGGTGAGGAGACCATTGGGGTTGAAGGGATTCCATCTACTTCAATTTCTTCATCAATCTGCTCTGAGGAAGCAGCAGATTGAGTTTCTTCATCTGATCCACTTGGGATCACATAATCTTCACCAAAAGGAACAAGGTCCTTTGACGGCATGGATGAGATAGGAACAACATCAATGGGATTGGCAAACGAGGTGGTCATGGGCTTCATCTTCTTTGGGGCTGAAGATTCTGAAGCACTTGATGTCTTCCTTTTCTTCACCGCAGCTCGCTCTGCAGCCTTGGTCTTCTTCACATCTAGTGCAGAGGGAAGAATAGGAGTTGGCGTAGGCGCAGGTGGAGCTGAGGAATCTGGTTGATTTTCCTTAGGCGCAACTGATGCAGTTGCCCTGATTTCTTTAGTTTCTTCAGGCGCACCACTAGTGGATGCCCTGGCAATTTCATCAGCGGCTGGAGTAGAGTCATTAGCCCTGGAACTGGCATTTTCTTCAGCAGCCTGAACTTCATCAACGGTGTAGGCATGTTCTTCAGTTTGCTGAACTGATGCTTCAGCGTGAGGTACTTCTTGTTGAGTTGGGGTTGCACCCTTGGTGAAAGTATCAGTCAGCTTCACAAATCTGACCTTGACTCCTTGCCAATCAGCATAGTAGGAATCAAAGTTGTCACTGAGGGCTTTGATTTTAGCCTGCATCTTGACGAGTTCCTCAGGTGTCATCTTGACAACATTTTTCTTCAGCAGCTTCTCTTTGCGATACTGTGATTTCTTGATCTCTCTAGCCCTATCATATTTCCACTTCTCCTCTTGGATGAAGTGAGTCAGCATGTGACTTTGGCCAGGTGTCAGCTTGAAGTCAGGCATAGGTGTGTTGGGATCCTTATTCCAGAGATCAATATAATCGAGGATCGCCCCTGGATCCAACAGCAGTGGCACAGGTGTGCCTTTGGCTTTAGCAGCCCTTTCTTGGCGGTCCCTGATGATTTCAGCAAGTTCTTCTTCATCAGCTTCATCATCATCGGATGGTACAGTGAAGACTACCTGCTTCTTCTTAGGACTTGGGCGAGTGCCGCGTCCAACAGTAGCCTTTTTCTTCAGCAGAGAGAGTCCAACTGAGGAACTTGGTGCAGCTGAGGAACTAGCTGAGACACCAGAGGCAATTGAGATGCCAGTAGTCCTTTGGCACGAGGCCAGATGCACAGGCACTGAGGACTTTGTCGGGACAGCTGAGGATTGTGGAGGAGGTGCTGAGGATTTTGGTGGAGCAGGAGAAGCATGAGGAATTTGCTTTGAAGATTTTGAAGTGTCTGGCCGTGAGGGCATTGCAGAGGAACTTGGCCGTGAGGGCATTGTTGATGAAGCACTTGGCTTGCGAGCGGGCTTCTTGAGCATCGCTTTCCTCGTCTTGGCAGAAGCCTCAGTGGTAGCAGCAGCAGCAGAGTCTTCATTAAATTTCCTCACTGCTTCTCTGGCTTGCCTTTCCAGTTTAGCTTGGCGCTTGGCCCATTCTTCAGGAAAATCCTCACCGCGCTTGATGCTAGTGGGATCAGCCACTTGGCCAGGTGCCAGTGGGGCTCTTGGGCATGGAGGGTTCAGTGCGAATTTCTTCATGTACTTTGGAGTGACATATCTGTACTCCCTCCATTCGCGTGCCCATCTCCGTTGAATCCTCTGGATTCGCACCTTGCGCTGATTTTTATCTTCTTTGCCAAACTTGGCTTCATCAGGCGTGCAATACTCTTTATAATATCCTCAGGGATTTCAAACGCAGTCATAACCTCAGGCTTCTTTCCTCCTTTCTGAGGCCTTTTACCTTCATCATTTTCTTCAGTTGAGGAATTTGAACAATTGAATTCTCTGAAGAAGTATGCAGCTTTTCTTCGAGGAACGCTGCAAATGAGTTAAGTTGATGAGAACCTAATGATTCAGCAGCGGACATGTGTACCTGTGAACAGAGTATAGTTGCGAGGAATTTGGAGAGGTCATATGCGTTCTCAGAGGGTTTTTCATAAAGAACAAGTTTGAGGAATTTGACCAGATGCGTCTTGAGGAATTTCACTAAGCGCTTTATATCTTAGGTTCCAGAGTTGTATAGATCGAAGATCCACACAATTGAGGAATCTTGAAGAAAATGAGGCTTAGGGAAATGAATCAAGAACAGATAACATGTGAGGTGTTTTGTGTGTGAGGAGTTGAAGAATAAAACACCTTTGAAGATTTTGTAGAAAAGTTTCGAATCAAAGAGGGCAGTAAAAGTAGCTTTTAATTACCCTGAACGAAGAACACGACGAACTAAGAGTTGAAACAGTGAAGTTCGTCGATGCAGATCTTCCACGCCCTAACTTGGCGGAGGAAGACGTCTACAACGGCGGCGGAGGTGAAGATTTCCGCGGTCGGCGCGAGTACGACGGCGACGAGGTCGAGGCAGTGAAGCTCTTCGTCACCGGCGACGATGGAGTAGTGGCGGCGCTAGGGTTTGGAAGCTCGAGCGGGAGAGTGAGATCGAGCGGGGTAAAAGAAGTGAGGAAGGGGACAGGGGTATTTATAGCCACGGTGAAAAACTGTTTGCCCGAAGATTTGTGACGAACGTGCCCTGGCCGTTCTCCTTCTCACGACATGTGTCACCCACGTACTATGTAGTGGAGATCGTGTAAGATCGTGGGTGGATAAAATAATGCATCGTGGGATGCGGAACGGTTTGAGCGGCAAAACTGAAAGTTTGGATAAGATTAGTTTTAACGTTCCGTTCGCAATTTCTTCAGCTGACAAGGACACAATGAAGAATTTGAATGAGTTTCAAATAGAACGCACATGAAGAATTTGTGAATAGATTGGATTGAGTATAGCATAGAGGGGAAGGGTCCGATCACATTCACTTAGCATAAAACACCAACTTGAAGAAAGAGCCATAAGTGAATGCTGTAGAGGACATAAGCTCATATATATATATATATATATATATATATATATATATATATATATATATATATAGTCAATGAAGAAAAACGACGGCACACGTGAAGACTTTGCAAAGTTGAAGAATTTGAAAAACTGAGGAATTTCAAAAGTTGAGGAAAAACTCGAACTAAAGATTTTCAACCTTTGTGGTGGCGTGACCCACCGTATAAGAATGATGATTTCAGACACCGCGTACAATTGTCGCAGGGTTCGGAAAATCAAATTCTTCATTAATTTCTTCACACTTAGAGTGTTATTCTTCATTGATTGAAGAAAAACATTTCTTCATGTGTTGCACATCTAAGTCATCAATTTTGCATAAGTGTTAGGATGAGTGCCTTTTTCAAAGAACATTCGAAGACTCTAAGATATTTAGCTCACACCGCAACTTGCTAAATCTCTTCTCATCCAAGGGCTTAGTGAAGATATCGGCAAGCTGTTCTTCAGTCCTCACATGCTCAATAGAAATGTCGCCCTTCAACACATGATCACGAAGAAAATGATGACAAATCTGAATGTGCTTTGTCTTCGAGTGCTGAACTGGGTTGTGAGCAATCTTGATGTCACTCTCATTGTCACAGAGGAGAGGCACATTCTTCACGTTGATGCCATAGTCCTTGAGCGTTTGCTTCATCCATAGCAGTTGAGCACAACAAGAACCAGCGGCAATGTACTCAGCTTCAGTAGTAGACAGTGATACGCAGTTTTGTTTCTTCGAGGACCAACAGACCAAGGATCGTCCAAGGAAATGACAAGTACCAGATGTTGACCTGCGGTCAGTCAGAGTCTGAATATCCAATGAGATCAAAATCCGAGCCCTTGGGATACCATAATCCTAGTGTTGGTGTGTGAGCTAGATATCGAAGAATATGCTTCACAGCCTTATGGTGTGATTCCTTCGGTGCAGCTTGAAATCGTGCACACATGCAAACACTAAGCATTATATCTGGCCTAGATGCACATAAGTACAATAAAGAGCCAATCATGGAGCGGTATACCTTATGATCGAAGTCAGTACCATTTTCATCAGTGCATAGATGACCATTTGTGGGCATAGGAATTTTGATGCCTTTGCAGTCTTGCATGCCGAATTTCTTCAGGACATCCTTGAGGTATTTCTCCTGAGATATGAATATGCCATTGCGCTGTTGACGAATTTGAAGACCTAAGAAGAATTTCAACTCTCCCATCATAAACATTTGATATTATTCACTCATCATATAGGCAAATTCATCACTATAACGTTGGTCAGTACAGCCAAAGATGATATCATCAACATATATTTGGCACACAAACAGTTCACCATCATAAGATTTTGTAAAGAGAGTGGGATCGAGTGAACCGGGTGTGAAGCCTTTCTTCATGAAGAATTCCCTCAATGTATCATACCACGCCCGTGGGGCCTGCTTGAGGCCATAGAGGGCCTTGTTAAGTCTGAAGACTTTGTCAGGATGTTTTGGATCTTCAAAACCTGGGGGTTGAGCAACATATACTTCTTCCTCAAGCTTACCATTGAGGAATGCACTTTTCACATCCATTTGATATAAGATGATATCATGATGGTTAGCATAAGCAAGTAATATGCGAATAGCCTCAAGTCTAGCAATAGGTGCAAAAGTTTTACCGAAATCAATTCCTTCAACCTGTGTGTAGCCTTGAGCTACTAGTCGTGCCTTATTCCTCACCACAACACCATTTTCATCTTTCTTGTTGCGGTAGATCCACTTTGTGCCAATGATGTTATGCTTGCGAGGATCGGGACGATTGACTAGTTCCCATACGTTGTTGAGCTTGAACTGATGTAATTCTTCTTGCATGGCCTGAATCCACTCAGGCTCCAGAAATGCTTCATCTACCTTAGTGGGCTCTGTGATAGAGACAGAAGCAAAGTGCCCACAAAAGTTAGATAGATGTGAAGCTTTTGAGCGTGTGAGAGGACCCGGTGCTCTAATGTCATCGATGATCTTCTCCACTTGCACTTCTTTTGCAACGCGAGGGTGAGCTGGTTGTTGTTGAGGAATTTGATCAGCATTTTCTTCAGCATCAATTTCCTCAGCATTTTCTTCAGGTTCATCAGCTCGACATTCTTCATGTTCTGTAATGAATTTTTCAGCAGATTCTTCAGTAGGAATAACATCTTCAATAGCCTTGTGCTTGATAGAATCCTCAGGTGCTGGTTCATCTAACACAGAAGGTAGGTGCTCTCTTTGCGAGCCATTAGTTTCATCGAACCGCACATCTACAGTTTCAACAATCTTGTGAAGAACATTGTTGAAGACTCTGTAGGTGTGCGAGTCCTTTCCGTAACCAAGCATAAAACCTTCATGTGCTTTTGGTGCAAATTTAGAGTTGTGATGAGGATCTCTAATCCAGCATTTAGCACCGAAGACTTTGAAATAACTCACATTGGGTTTCTTGTCAGTGAAAAGTTCATAGGCAGTCTTCTTGAAGAATTTGTGAAGATATACTCTGTTGATGATATGGCACGCAGTATCAATTGCATCAACCCAGAAACGATGAGGGATTTTGTACTCATCGAGCATAGTGCGAGCCATCTCAGCAAGAGTCCTGTTCTTGCGCTGCACGACGCCATTCTGTTGAGGAGTATAAGGAGCAGATAACTCATGAATAATACCAAGTTCATCAAGATAGTCATCGAGACCCGAATTCTTGAACTCAGTGCCATTGTCACTTCTGATGTGCTTGATCTTCACACCAAAGTTGGTTGAAGCCCTCGAGGAAAATCGTTTGAAGACTTCCTGCACTTCAGTTTTGTAAGAGACAAGGTGTACCCATGTGTAACGAGAGTAATAATCAACAATAACAAAGCCATATTGAGATGCTTCATTTGAAACAGAGGAATAATGATTAGGAACGAAGAGATCCATGTGAAGCAATTCAAATGGACGAGTGGTGGTCATGATAGTCTTCGCTGGATGCTTGGCCTTTGTCATCTTTCCAGCTTCACAGGCACCGCACAAGTGATCCTTGAGGAATTTGACATTCCCAATGCCAATGACATGCTTCTTCTTCGCAAGCGTGTTCAAATTCCTCATGCCTGCATGACCAAGTCGTCGATGCCATAGCCATCCTTCTGAAGCTTTTGCAAGTAGGCACACGGCTGGTTGTGAATCTGCAGAGAAATCAACAATATACAAGTCTCCTCTCCTAAAGCCTTCGAAGACTTTGGAATTGTCACCTTCCATAATCACAACACAACGATACTTGCCAAAGACAACAACCATATCAAGATCACAAAGCATTGAGACAGACATAAGGTTGTATCCTAAGGACTCAACAAGCATGACTTTGTCCATGTGTCGATCCTTTGTGATAGCAACTTTACCTAGACCCAATACCTGACTTTTGCTTTTATCAGCGAAGATGATATGCTTCATATGTGACGATGATAAGGGAGCATCCATCAGGAGATTCTTGTCACCAGTCATGTGATTTGTACACCCACTATCAAGTACCCACTCAGTGGGTTTGGGTTGATCATCCTGCAGATGAATTAGTGCAACTTACGACCTCATATACTTCAGCAGTGAAGAATATGACATCACAATTCATCAGATCAGTTTCATCATGTAATAAGACAGTTAAAACAGAGGGAGGACGTGTGAAATGAAAGTTCATTTCATCATGGTTAGCCTGCGTCCTTTCAGGCATTTTCGTCAGGTCCCCAGCAAATTCTTCAGACGTTTGAGCACGTCTGGAGACCTGACCCTGCTGAAGAGATTAGTTCTTTTTCTTCACCACCCACATCTGAAGGGGTGGCAAAGAATTCATCACTCTGCGAGCTCCATATGAGAATGGTGGAATAGCAGCCAAACCATTTCGTTTCACATAAGGGCGGTTAGGGTAAGCATATGAATAAGCAGAGAAATTCTTCGAGGACTTATGAACATAAGAATTAGAAGAATAATACTCATAATCATAGCCCTTGGCTCTTCCCTATGAAACAGAGTTGTTAGCACGATGATGTTCATATGAGGACTTTGATCCATGTGAGGAATTTGATCCCCTTGAGGAATTTGGTCCGTGTGAGAACTTGGATCCATATGAAGAATATGACCTGGGGTTCCTTTTCTTCACAGGTGGTGTCATGAGGACATTCACCTGAAGACTTTCAAGGCACCTTTTGGGAACCCAGATTTTCTTCATAGGAGATCCATTCCTGCTGTTAGTGCCAACATATCTAGCAAATACTTCACCATTCTGATTTTTGAACAGTTTATAGTTGGAGTCAAATGACTCATCAGAAGAATGAGAAGATTCACATGTATAGCCAGATAAATTAGATGGATCAACTGGAGGTCCCTTTGCGGCAACCCATGAGGTTTTGGGGTACTGCTCAGGCTTCCAATATGTACCATCCGCACTGAGTTTCCTCTCAAAGGCAATACCCTCTTTCCTAGGGTTCCTGTTGAGGATCTGCTTTTTAAGCACATCACAAAGAGTCTGATGCCCTTTGAGGCTTTTGTACATGCCTGTCATGTACAATTCCTTCAGCCCTGCATCGTCAGTAATACTAGCAATGTCCTCAGTTGAGGAATTAGTGATAGCAGAGACAGGTGAAGAATTCATAACATAAGAAGCATTTGAACATTCAGGTGAAGAATTAGCAGATTCTCGTTCAATGCATTTTAAAGATGGAGGAATAAATTCTTCCTGAGCAGCGCTGATTTGTTGAGCAAGTAATGAATCGCGCTCCTTCTAAAGATCTTCATAACTCACTCTTAGCTTCTCAAGATCTTGCTTCTTTTGAAGATATTCATAAGAAAGCTTCTCATGATCAGATAAGAGAGTGTTATGATGACTTTGAAGGTTGTCAAACCTGGTCTGAAGTCTCTGAAGATTTTCAGTTAAGGCCTTAGTGCGATCCCATTCTTTACCCAACATATTATCACTTTTGTCTAGCATGTTTTGAACCTTTTCAAAAGCCTTTTGTTGTTGCACATCAATCTTAGCAAGTTTAGAGTAGCTAGGCTTAATATTTTCATCAGATTCATCCTCACTAGATTCAGAGGAGGCGTATTTGAGTACCTTGGCACCCTGTGCCATGAAGCAATAGGTGGGAGCGTAGTCATCACTGCCTTCATCAGCCTTGTTGGTGAGATCACTTTCTTCAGCATTGAAGATGGATTTGCTGACGAATGCAGTAGCGAGGGCTAGGCTCGCCACACCAGACTCAGAATCATCAGATTCCTCTTCTGCTTCATTTTCTTCAGATTCAGCCTTAGAGTCCATTTCCTTGCCAATGAATGCCTGAGCCTTCTTGGAGCTGCTCTTCTTGTGAGACGAAGACTTTGAGGATTTTGATGATGAAGATTTTGAGGACTTCTTCTTTTTCTTTGCATCATCAGAACTGTAATCCTTGTATTTCTTCTTCTTTGATTCCTTTTCCCACTGAGGACAATGTTGAATGTAATGTCCTGGTTTCTTGCACTTGTGACAAAGCCTCTTCTTATAGTCACTGGATGAGGAATCATTGCTCCTTGAGGGTTTTCCAAAGCGACCACGTCTTGAGAACTTCTGGAATTTCTTCACAAGCAGTGCTAGATCATGACTCAGTTCTTCAGGATCACCAAGGCTGCTACTAGAGTCTTCATCTTCAGACTCAGATACTACCTTGGCCTTCAGTGCACGTGATCTGCCATAGCTTGAGCCGTAGAGATCTCTCTTCTCAGTAAGCTGGAACTCATGAGTGTTTAGCCTCTCGAGGATATCAGCGGGGTCAAGTGACTTGTAATCGGCACGCTCTTGTATCATCAGTGCCAGAGTGTCAAATGAGGAATCAAGCGATCTCAGCAATTTCTTCACCACCTCATGGTCGGTGATGTCAGTGGCACCAAGTGCTTGCAGCTCATTTGAGATGTCAGTGAGGCGATTGAAGGTTTGCTGAACATTCTCATTGTCGAGTCTTTTGAAGCGGTTGAAGAGATTACGAAGAACATCATCTCAAGAGTCACGCTGAGTTGAAACTCCTTCATTGACTTTGGACAGCCTATCCCAGATAAGCTTAGCAGTCTCCAAAGCACTCACTCTACCATACTGTCCTTTGCTCAGATGGCCACATATGATATTCTTCGCTTGAGAGTCGAGTTGCTTGAATCTCTTCACATCGGTAGCGTTCAGTGAGGGTGAGACGGAGGGAACACCATTTTCCACAACGTACCAGAGATCGTTATCAATTGCCTCAAGATGCATTCGCATCTTATTCTTCCAGTAGGGGTAGTCCATCCCATCGAAGGTAGGACACCCAGCAGAGACCTTGATCATACCTGCGGTCGACATAACTAAAACTCCAGGCGGTTAAACCAAAACCACACAGAACAAGGGAGTACCTCGCTTTGATACCAATTGAAAGTGCGTTATATCGACTAGAGGGGGGGGGGTGAATAGGTGATTTTTATGAAATTCTTCACTGAGGAATTTGCTCGTGAGGAAATTCCTTAGCGAAGAACTACTAGCAGCAGAATAAGTACTCAGAAGTAAACATAGCAGATTACATGCATGGTCATCATGATGAAATGAAGACAAACACAGAGTACAGAAAGCGTAAACACATGATAGCACAAGATGAAGACAAACAGACTGAAGAAATTGAACTGAGGAAATTGAGAAAGTCTTCAGTCAAAGTCTTCAAACACAGATATGAACAAATACACAACACAGTAATGAGGAAATGAAAGTGTTGAGGAAATAGAACCAGTAAGCTTGGTGAAGACAATGATTTGGTAGACCAGTTCCAACTGCTGTCTCAGTTGTACATTTGGTTGGAGCGGCTGAGTATTTAAACTCGAGGACACCTAGTCCCGGACACACAGTCCTCACCGTATTCTCCTTGAGCTAAGGACACACAGTCCTCGCCCAATCATTCGTGGTAAGTCTTCAGGTGACTTCCAAACCTTCACAGACTAGGTCACTCGGCGATCCACAATTCCTCTTGGATGCTCTAGACCTTGATGCCTAACCGTCTGGAAGAAGCACAGTCTTCAAAGGTAACAAGCGTCGGATCCACGCAGGATCAATCTCTTCAGTGATGCTCAATCACTTTGGGTTTGTAGGTGTTTGGGTTTGGGTTTGGATTTTCCTCACTTGATCATTTTCGCTCAAAGTCCTCGGAGGATGGGTTGCTCTCAAATGACAAGTGTCAAGTTCTCGCGGAGCAGCCAACCAGCTAGTGGTTATCGGGGGCGGCTATTTATAGCCTAGGGAGCAGCCCGACATGATAAGACATAAATGCCCTTCAATGATATGACCGTTATGTGGATAAGATATTTTGGGACAGCTGGCGCGTAACATAACAATGGTCGGAAATTTGAGGTACAAATTCCTCAGGGCTATCATGTTCCTCACAGTCTAGGTAATTCGCACTGGCGAAATCCTAACTCCTCAGTCAGAGCAAAGTCCTTAGTGACCAGAAGAACTGCGTCTCTGTCACTGAAGAAATTGACTGAACTGTATGAGATTTCCAATGGCTTCACTCGGAGGGATTGGTAGGTGTAGGATTTGAGATGAGCATCACTTGGAAATTTTCTCCTTAGTATTTCCTCGACCCCCTTTAACAGTACGGTGTTTCCTATGACTCAAGAAATAGAAAATGAAACTACGAAATCAAAAGTCTTCACGCTTCATGTTCCTCAAATGATAACCAAGTCTTCAAGGTCACACCAATTTCTTCACTTTCAAAGTCTTCAGAAAGTCTTCAAAATGTCAAAGTCTTCAGCCGAAGAACTTCATTTTTAGGGGTCGACTTTCTCTGTAAATATCAAACTCCTCATAGACTTATAGACCTGTGTACACACATAAACACATCAGATACTTAACCTATAAGTCTTCAATACACCAAAATCACTAAAGGGCACTAGATGCACTTACACTACTAGTCGTGCCTTATTCCTCACCACAACACCATTTTCATCTTGCTTGTTGCGGTAGATCCACTTTGTGCCAATGATGTTATGCTTTCGAGGATCGGGACGATTGACTAGTTCCCAGACGTTGTTGAGCTTGAACTGATGTAATTCTTCTTGCATGGCATGAATCCACTCAGGCTCCAGAAATGCTTCATCTACCTTAGTGGGTTCTGTGATAGAGACAAAGGCAAAGTGCCCACAAAAGTTAGATAAGTGTGAAGTTTTTGAGCATGTGAGAGGACCTGGTGCTCTAATGTCATCGATGATCTTCTCCACTTGCACTTCTTTTGCAACGCGAGGATGAGCTGGTTGTCGTTGAGGAATTTGATCAGCATTTTCTTCAGCATCAATTTCTTCAGCATTTTCTTTAGGTTCATCAGCTCGACGTTCTTCACGTTCTGGAATGAATTCTTCAGCAGATTCTTCAGTAGGAATGCCATCTTCAGTAGCCTTGTGTTTGATAGAATCCTCGGGTGCTAGTTCATCTAACACAGAAGGTAGGTGCTCTCTTTGTGAGCCATTAGTTTCATCGAACCGCACATCTACAGTTTCAACAATCTTGTGAAGAACATTGTTGAAGACTCTGTAGGTGTGCGAGTCCTTTCCGTAACCAAGCATAAAACCTTCATGTGCTTTCGGTGCAAATTTAGAGTTGTGATGAGGATCTCTAATCCAGCATTTAGCACCAAAGACTTTGAAATAACTCACATTGGGTTTCTTGTCAATGAGGAGTTCATAGGCAGTCTTCTTGAAGAATTTGTGAAGATATACTCTGTTGATGATGTGGCACGCAGTATCAATTGCATCAACCCAGAAATGACGAGGGGTTTTGTAGTCATCGAGCATAGTGCGAGCCATCTCAGGAAGAGTCCTGTTCTTGCGCTCCACGACGCCATTCTGTTGAGGAGTATAAGGAGCAGATAACTCATGAGTAATACCAAGTTCATCAAGATATTCATTGAGACCCGAATTCTTGAACTCAGTGCCATTGTCACTTCTGATGTGGTTGATCTTCACACCAAAGTTGGTTGAAGCCCTCGAGGAAAATCGTTTGAAGACTTCCTGCACTTCATGTTTGTAAGAGACAAGGTGTACCCATGTGTAACGAGAGTAATCATCAACAATAACAAAGCCATATTGAGATGCTTCATTTGAAACAGAGGAGTAATGATTAGGACCGAAGAGATCCATGTGAAGCAATTCGAATGGTCGAGTAGTGGTCATGATGGTCTTGGCTGGATGCTTGGCCTTGGTCATTTTTCCAGCTTCACAGGCACCGCATAAGTGATCCTTGAGGAATTTGACATTCTCAATGCCAGTAACATGCTTCTTCTTCGCAAGCGTGTGCAAATTCCTCATGCCTGCATGATCAAGTCATCGATGCCATAGCCATCCTTCTGAAGCTTTTGCAAGTAGGCACACGGCTGGTTGTGAATCTGCAGAGAAATCAACAATATACAAGTCTCCTCTCCTAAATCCTTCGAAGACTTTGGAATTGTTAGCTTCCATAATCACAACACAACGATACTTGCCAAAGACAACAACCATATCAAGATCACAAAGCATTGAGACAGACATAAGGGTGTATCCTAAGGACTCAACAAGCATGACTTTGTCCATGTGTCGATCCTTTGTGATAGCAACTTTACCTAGACCCAATACCTGACTTTTGCTTTTCTAAGCGAAGATGATATGCTTCAGATGTGATGACGTTAAGGGAGCATCCATCAACAGATTCCTGTCACCAGTCATGTGATTTGTACATCCACTATCAAGTACCCACTTAGTGGCTTTGGGTTGATCATCCTGCAGATGAATTAGTGCAACTTACGACCTCATATACTTCAGCAGTGAAGAATATGATATCACAATTCATCAGATCAATTTCATCAAGGAGTAGGATAGATAAAACAGAGGGAGGACGTGTGAAATGAAAGTTCATTTCATCATGGTTAGCCTGCGTCCTTTCAGGCACTTTGTCAGGTCCCCAGCAAATTCTTCAGACATTTCAGTACGTCTGGAGACCTGACCCTGCATAAGAAATTAGTTCTTTTTCTTCACCACCCACATCTGAAGGGGTGGCAAAGAGTTCATCACTCTGCGAGCTCCATATGAGAATGGTGGCATAGCGGCCAAACATTACGTTTCACATAAGAGGGGTTAGGGTAAGCATATGAATAAGTAGAGAAATTCTTCGAGGACTTATGAACATAATAATTTGAAGAATAATGCTCATATTCATAGCCCTTGGTTCTTCCCTGCGAAACAGAGTTGTTAGCACAATGATGTTCATATGAGGACTTTGATCCATGTGAGGATTTTGGTCCCCTTGAGGAATTTGGTCCGTATGAAGACTTGGATCCATATGAAGAATTTGATCTGGGGTTCCTATTCTTCACTGGTGGTGTCATGAGGACATTCACCTGAAGACTTTCAAGGCACCTTTTGGGAACCCTGATTTTCTTCATAGGGGAACCATTCCTGCAGTTAGTGCCAACATATCTAGCAAATACTTCACCATTCTGATTTTTGAACAGTTGATAGTTGGAGTCAAATGACTCATCAGAAGAATGAGAAGATTCACATGTATAACCAGATAAATTAGATGGATCAACTGGAGCTCCCTTTGCAGCAACCCATGAGGTTTTGGGGTACTGCTCAGGCTTCCAATATGTACCATCGGCATTGAGTTTCCTCTCAAAGGCAATACCCTCTTTCCTAGGGTTCCTGTTGAGGATCTGCTTTTTAAGCACATCACAAAGAGTTTGATGCCCTTTAAGGCTTTTGTACATGCCTGTCATGTAGAATTCCTTCAGCCCTGCATCATCGGCGATACTAGCAATGTCCTCAGATGAGGAATTAGTCATAGCAGAGGCAGGTGAAGAATTTGTAATATTTGAAGCATTTGAACATTCAGGTGAAGAATTAGCAGATTCTCGTTCAATGCATTTCAAACAGGGAGGAATAAATTCTTACTGAGTAGCGCTGATTTGTTGAGCAAGCAATGAATCACGCTCCTTCTAAAGATCTTCATAACTCACTCTTATCTTCTCAAGATCTGACAAGAGAGAGTTATGCTAATCTTGAAGGGAGTCATACCTAGAATGAAGTCTCTGAAGACTTTCAGCCAAAGCTTGTGAATGATCCATTTCTTCACCCAACATATCATTGCTCTTACTAAGCATGTTATTAGCCTTTTCCAAAGCTCTTTTTTGTTTAGCAGCAAGTGAGGCAAGTTTGACATAACTGGGTCCAAATTCATCACCAGATTCATCATCACTGGATTCAGACAGATAGCATTCAGTTACCTGTTCACCATCTGCCATGAGACATGGTGAGGAGGAGGATGATTCTGGTTCAAATGTCATTGACTTGAGAGATTTCTTGAAGTCCTCAAACCAAGGATCATGACAGGTTCAATAGCCTTCATAGACATCAGAGATACGGTCCCAGACAAGCTTCGCCTGATCGAGATGCATGACATTCCTGAACTGATTTCGAGACAGACTGGAGCAGATGACGGCCTTCGCTTTGAGGTTGAGATGAGTGTACTTGCAAATGTCACCAGCTTCCGCCATCTTGCACATATCGGTCAGACCAATCTCAGTGACGGTCCACAGCTTGCTGTTCATCGCCATGAGACGCTTTTTCATCATGGCCTTCCATTTGGGATACTCGTGACCGTCAAAGATGGGGCAAGTCACTTTCTTCATATCTGCAGTCGACATAACTAAAACTCCAGGCGGTTAAACCAAAATCACATAGAACAAGGGAGTACCTCGCTCTGATACCAATAGAAAGTGCGTTATATCGACTAGAGGGGGGTGAATAGGCAATTTTTATGAAATTCTTCACTTAGGAATTTGCTGGTGAGGAAATTCCTTAGCGAAGAACTACTAGCAGCGGAATAAGTACTCAGAGGTAAACATAACAGAATACATGCATGGTCATCATGATGAAATGAAGACAAACACAGAGTACAGAAAGCGTAAACACGGGATAGCACAGGATGAAGACAAACAGGCTGAAGAAACTGAACTGAGGAAATTGAGAAAGTCTTCAGTCAAAGTCTCAAACACAGATATGAACAAACACACAACACAGTAATGAGGAAATGAAAGTGTTGAGGAAATAGAACCAGTTGGCTTGGTGAAGACAATGATTTGGTAGACCAGTTCCAACTGCTGTCTCAGTTGTACATCTGGTTGGAGTGGCTGAGTATTTAAAGTCGAGGACACCCAGTCCCGGACACACAGTCCTCACCGTATTCTCCTTGAGCTAAGGACACACAGTCCTCGCCCAATCACTCGTGGTAAGTCTTCAGGTGACTTTCGGACCTTCACAAACTTGGTCACTCGGCGATCCACAATTCCTCTTGGATGCTCTAGACCTTGACGCCTAACCGTTTGGAAGAAGCACAGTCTTCAAAGGTAACAAGCGTTGGATCCACGCAGGATCAATCTCTTCAGTGATGCTCAATCACTTTGGGTTTGTAGGTGTTTGGGTTTGAGTTTGGACTTTCCTCACTTGATGATTTTCACTCAAAGTCCTCGGAGGATGGGTTGCTCTCAAATGACAAGTGTCAAGTTCTTGCTGAGCAGCCAACCAGCTAGTGGTTGTAGGGGCGGCTATTTATAGCCTAGGGAGTAGCTCGACATGATAAGACATAAATGCCCTTCAATGATATGACCGTTGGATGGATAAGATATTTTGGGACAGCTGGCGCATAGCACAACAACGGTCGGAAATTTGAGGTTCAAATTCCTCAGGGCTATCATGTTCCTCACAGTGTAGGTAATTCGCACTGGCAAATTCCTAACTCCTCAGTCAGAGCAAAGTCCTCAGTGACCAGAAGAACTGCGTCTCTGCCACTGAAGAAATTGACTGAACTGTATGAGATTTCCAATGGCTTCACTCGAAGGGATTGGTAGGTGTAGGATTTGAGTTGAGCATCACGTGGAAATATTCTCCTTAGTATTTCCTCGACCCCCTTTAATAGTACGGTGTTTCCTATGACTTAAGAAAGAGGAAATGAAACTATGAAAACAAAAGTCTTTACGCTTCATGTTCCTCGAATGATAACCAAGCCTTCAAGGTCACACCAATTTCTTCACTTTCAAAGTCTTCAGAAAGTCTTCAGAATATCAAAGTCTTCAGTTGAAGAACTTCATTTTTAGGGGTCGACTTTCTCTGTAAATATCAAACTCCTCATAGACTTATAGAGCTGTGTACACTCATAAACACATTAGATCCTTAACCTATAAGTCTTCAATACACCAAAATCACTAAGGGGCACTAGATGCACTTACAGTTTTCAAAATTTAAAAATACCATAACTTTCAAATTGCACATTGAAATTAAGATTAGTTTTCACTGTTGGAACCCTTGCGACGTGCTCTTCGAAAATCCGGTATGGATATATTTGGATGATTTTTTCTTGTGCAGTTACTCCCTGTTTTGTGCAAGTGCCTAGCAGTCGATGTGCAACTACCTGACAGTGGATGTGCAGCTTTCCATCTACTGCGTAAACATGTAGTTTTCCCTGATGTCACCTTCACCCCCAAACTACCTCCTTGCAATGAGATGTGCAACCTCGTCTGTTGCCCAGGCCAACTACCTAGTAGTTGATGTGCAACTTTCACCAGCCCGTGGATGTGCTTTCACTCTTTGCTGCATCAGCCAACTGACTAGCAGTGGATGTCTAATAGTGACGTGCAACTTTTCCTTGTATCCCCCCGTGGATGTGTAGTTTCCATGCTAGCACCCAGGTGAAACCATCCCTGCTAGTGAGATGTGCAACTTTAGTACCCTAATGAATGTGGAGTTTTCACCATCCAACTATCCTGCCTGTGAGATGTGTAACTTCGTATGTTGCCACGACCAACTGTCTACCAGACTAAGTGCAATTCTGTCTATTGCCCCCGCCAACTGATACTACATATCCACAAGTAGGGAAGGGAAGGAGTTGCACATCGACTAATAGGCAGTTGGCGTGAATAACATACTAAGTTGCACAGTTGCACATATCACTGGTAGGGGAGGTACATATATTGGGAAACGTAGTAGAAAACAAAAAAGTTCACCCTACGATCACCCAGTAATACTATGAAGATGAGATAAACGGTTTGGATCAGATCGTTACCGACTACGAGTTGAATCGGAAGAAGACGAATCGGTGTAGATCATACTTGCAGTCCCTCGAACCGTATATGAACGACCCCGCGAACCGCCCACGAGCGGTCCCTCGAATGGAAGACTGAAAGCACAACCTCTCTATGAGTTGCAAGCATGCGACCTTCACGATCTGGCAGCACTTTGCCGTCCAGAGCTAATCGTCGTTGGAGAATTAGAGGAAATATATTAGAACCACACTCGGCTTCTAATTATGAGGATTAAAGGATATAGGTCAAGCTCTCATTGATCTAGGACCAACTAGAACTAGAGAACTAGAGGAGGCTCCAAAATTTGTGTGTTCAAAAGTTCCCAAATCGTCGTCTAGTATATATAGGTTGGAGGGGAGATGGGGGCTCTAGGACTCCCCTGACCTTGCACTGGCCAAGGGGGTAAGAAGGAGTCCTTCTCCCTTCCCAATTCGGCCTCCCAAGGAGGGAAAGGGGGGCGCCTCCCCACCGTTTGGCGTTCCACCGTTTGGCCTTTTAAGACATGTTGATATTCAATTAAATATAAAAGCCTCCTATCAATTACTAGAGCCTTTTATTATTAATTTTGAAACCCTCAAAACATTTTCCACCTACATATATTATTTATCGGTAGTACCCGGTATTGCCAGATAAACTCTGAAACCCTTCCGATGACCATGAACCCTTCTAGTTCATCTCAAAACTATTTCAATACTAATGAAAAAAATTCCACAAAATAAATCCTCGATACTCTTGTCCTACTAACACTCCACAGATTGCAAGCGTACGGTCTTCATGATCCGGCAGTGCTTTGCCTGCCAGAGCTAATCGTCATCGAAGAATTAAAGGAAGGAGATTATAACCACACTGGACTTCTAATTATGAGGATTAGAGGAACTAGATCTAGCTCTAACTGGAACAACTAGAATTAGATTCGAGAACTAGAGGAGGCTCAAAAACTTTGTCCAAAAGGTGCCAATACCTCTAGTATATATAGGCTGGAGAGAGAGGGGTGAGGGAGTCCTGGATTAAGGGGTCCCTGGGCGTTTGGGCTATGAAACGTGGGCCGGACTAATGGGCTATGAAGATACAAGATAGAAGACTTCTTCCCGTGTCCGGATGGGACTCTCCTTTGCGTGGATGGCAAGCTTGGCGTTCGGATATGTAGATTACTTCCACTGTAAACCGACTCTGTACAACCCTAGGCCCCTCTGGTGTCTATATAAACCGAAGGGTTTAGTCCGTAGAGGCAATCACAATCATACAGGCTAGACATCTAGGGTTTAGCCATTACGATCTCGTGGTAGGTCAACTCTTGTAATCCTCATATTCATCAAGATCAATCAAGCAGGAAGAAGGGTATTACCTCCATCGAGTGGGCCTGAACCTGGGTAAACATCGTGTCCCCCGTCTCTTGTTACCATCGACCTTAGACGCACAGTTCGGGACCCCCTACCCGAGATCCTCTGGTTTTGACACTGACATTGGTGCTTTCATTGAGAGTTCCTCTGCATCGTCATTAGAAGGTTCGATGGCTCCATCAGTCATCTACAACAATGCGGCCCTGGGGAAAGTTTTCCTCCCCCGCCAGCTCTTTGTGTTCGGCGACTTCACACTGCGGGCCAACTCATTTGGCCATCTAGAGCAGATCGATAGCTACGCCCCAGGTCACCAGATTAGTTTTGGAAATCTAGACTATGTCGTTGATATCCGAGGAGACTTGATCTTCCAAGGGTTTGCGACCCCAACCTCCGCTCTGGCCTTAGATCCGGAGCACATCGCCAGGTCCGAAGACGAGATTCCTGAACCTGCCGGACTATCTACGGCCTTTAAGCCCCGTACGGGAGAACCGGAGAAGGTAATATCACTGACAGCCATCGTGAAGCCGGACTCTTCTTCGGACACTGGCTCCGAACCCTCGGAGTCAGCATCGTGTGAGTTCGGCCAAGGAGCTCCCCTCCTGCCGTACTACACAAATTCACTTCTCCCTGGCCAATCCTCGCCTTTAAGCGAGGCTTTAGACTTAATGCGATCCCTTGTTATTATGGAGGAGCAACGTCTGAACTACGCCCAGCCCGGACTAGGGGCTGATAGCAGGGAATTTTATGTCCCACCCACCACCCACTTCATAGCCACTGTCGAGGACTTAATTGACATGCTCGATTACGACTCCGAAGACATCGACGGTATGGACGACGATGCCGGAGAAGAGCAGGCCCAAAACCGCCGCTTAACAAATGCTGGACGACCACCTCTTCGTATGACGTGTACATGGTGGATACACCCAAAGGGGGTAACGACGATGACAAAGAAGATCCAGTCGAGGATAAACCTTCTGAGATATAGCCAAAGCGCCGACATCAGCGGCGCCGCTCTAAATCACGCCGTGGAAAGGACAGCAATACTGGCACAGGAGAAAACAACACTCTGGACGATGCCGAAGACAAAGAAGACCCCGTCGATCCAACTTCCGAACAGGACGATCAGGAAGATGGGCAAGTTAGCCCTGACGAACAGGCCATAAACGAAAACTCGGAGGACAGTAATTATCTTCCACTCTCCAAGGATGAGGTGAGCCCCCTGTGACGAAGACTTTATCGTACCTGAGGAACCTCTCGAGAAGGAGCGCTTTAAGCGCTGGCTGATTGCCACTGCAAGGACCCTAAAAAAGAAGCAGCAGTAGCTTCAAGCTGATCAAGATCTGCTCAACGACAGATGGACTAATGTCCCGGCAGCCGGGGAGTATGACCTCGAGCGCCCAACCAAAAGTTACCCAAATCGTAAACTGCTACCCCAATTTGACGACGAGGCCCTCGAGCCCGTACCATCATCACGTAATGCGGCTGACCGACCACCACGTGGCCGAGACAAAATGGCAACTCAAGACAAACTCCAGCCCACACTACCTCGCCGTAAAGGTAGAGATACAACAGCCCGGGGATATACATATGACCTGCGGCAGGACCTGGACAGTAGAGCAGGTCAGACCAGATCGATCTATTGATCGCGGGGGCGTGCCCCGACGCGCGGCGACGGCTATCTAGCCGGATGTGACAAGCATAATCACGCCTGGGCCGAAAACCGCACACGGACTCCATCCGAGCTACATCGCGACTTGGCCCGATATAGAGGCGCTGCACACCCGCTCTGCTTCATCGATGAAGTAATGGAGCATGAATTCCCTGAAGGGTCAATCCCGTGAATATCGAATCATATGATGGAACAACAGATCCCACGGTATGGATTGAGGATTTTCTTCTCCATATTCATATGGCCCGCGGTGATGATCTTCATGCCATCAAATACCTTCCGCTAAAATTCAAGGGACCAGCTCGGCACTGGTTGAACAGCCTGCCTGAAAACTCCATTGGCAGCTGGGAGGACGTGGAAGACGCCTTTCGTGACAACTTCCAAGGTACATATGTCTGGCCTCCGGACGCCGATGACCTTAGTCACATAGTTCAACAGCCCGGAGAGTCAGCCAGGAAATTCTGGATTAGGTTCCTAACTAAAAAGAACCAGATCGTCGACTGTCCAGATGCCAAAGCCCTAGCGGCCTTTAAGCATAGCATCCGCAACAAATGGCTCGCCCGACACCTCGGCCAGGAAAAGCCGAAGTCCATGGCAGCCCTCACAGCACTCATGACCCGCTTTTGCGTGGGTGAAGATAGCTGGCTAGCCCGTAGCAACAATAATTCAAGTGAACCTGGCACCTCTGAAGCCAGAAATAGCAACGGCAAGCCCCGATGCAACAGGCACAAGCGTCGAAACAACGATGACAATACCGATGACACGGCAGTTAACGCTGGATTCAGTGGCTCCAAGTCCGGCAAGCGGAAGAAGCCATTTAAAAGGAACAATCCAGGCTCATCCGGCTTGGACCGCATACTCGATTGTCCATGTCAGATCCACGACACCCCGGATAAACCAGCCAATCATACTAACAGAAGCTGTTGGGTTTTTAAACAGGCCGACAAGTAAAATGCCGAGAACAAAGAGAAGGGGTCGCAAAGTGAGGACGACGACGAGGAGCCCCGTCCATCGAACACAGGGGGACAGAAGAAGCCCCCCCCCCCAAGTTAAAATTGTGAACATGATATACGCTACCCATATCCCCAAGAGGGAGCGCAAACATGCGCTCAGCGACATCTATGCGATAGAGCCGGTTGCCCCAAAATTCAACCCATGGTCGTCCTATCCAATCACCTTCGATCGTAGGGACCATCCGACCAGTATCCGTCATGGCAGTTCAGCCGCACTGGTCCTTGACCCAATCATTGATGGATTCCACCTCACGCAAGTCCTCATGGACGGTGGCAGCACCCTCAACCTGCTCTATCAGGATACAGTCCGCAAAATGGGCATCGATCCATTAAGGATCAAGCCCACAAAAACTACCTTTAAAGGAGTAATACCAGGTGTAGAGGCCCGCTGCACGGGTTCAATCACATTGGAAGTCGTCTTCAGATCCCCGGACAACTTCCGAAGCGAAGACTTGATCTTCGAAATGGTCCCCTTCAGCAGTGGCTATCACGCACTGCTCGTACGAACTGCATTTGCTCGATTCAATGCGGTGCCACACTATGCTTATTTCAAACTTAAGATGCCCGGACCATGCGGTGTCATAACAGTCAATGGAAACACGAAACGCTCCCTCCGTACTGTGGAGCACACCGCGGCCCTGACAGCAGAGGTACAGAGCGGCCTTAGAGCAACTCTAGCAGACCCCGCATCCTCCCGACCCACAAAATGTTTTTGCAATTCGCAGAAAAACGTCTTTGCGGGTCGGCGCGGACGGCCACAGTTGCAGACCCCGCATAATGGACCCGTAAAAAAGGATATTCCCAGAATATGTTTTTTTACGGGTTGGGGTTCCGGCGTCTGATCTGGCGCATCTCCTCCCGGCCCGCAAAACTTAAATTTGCAACTCAATTTGATCTAGCATATTGCATTGCTTTGACAACATTGGATACAAAAAGCATCACCAAATCTTTGCTAGAATAGCAAGACCAAAGAAAATAAGAACTATAAGAATGCATTTTAGAAGATTTCCAATTTCCATAACTGCTCCCACTAGTTGGACTAATATCTTCTCCATGCATTCATTGTTTATCTGTGGATTCTTGATTTTGCATTCTTCTTTCTTCATCTTTGGTTCGGAAGAAGTAGATGTTGCTTCCCCACTAGTTGCACATGCAGCCGTATCATTGCCTTCGATTGTACTAAGGAGTGCACTAACATCTATTAAATTTCTTTCTATCAACAAATTAATGTATTGCCCTTCCCAAAACCAAAATGAGCATTCTTTGTCCTACACAAAAGAATGAGCAAGCTCGAAGTGAGCCACCGCAATTTAGCTAAAAATGAACTGTGAAACGAGCTACCGCAAGTGCACGTACCCCGTCATTTTCGCATTTGAAGAACACCCATTCGGGGTGCTTCGGCGTGCTCGAAGTGAGCCGCAGCACTTTCCCGTGCAGTCGTTGCACTCTATGAGCGGCATCGGCAAGCCACAAAGACGCTGAGCGAGCGCCGAGCCTGGTGGACGGCCGGACGAGTCCATGCCCGCAAACCTTCGGTGACGGCGGGCGGACGAACTCGCACCTGCATGCGGCGATGCGCCCTTGCCTGGGCTGCGGGAGAGGCTCCCCGACCACTCCATCGCTTGGGGTAGCAACCGGCGGCTGCCAAATCCGGCGGCCCGCGATGAAGTGCCGCAGATCTGCAAATCCAGCGGCCTGCCGACGTAGGGGGGAGGGGGAAGGCCTCATGCACGTGGCGGCCTTCCGGCGTGCTCCTGCCGGCTGCGGTCGTCGAAATCTTGGGCGGCGGCCGGCAGCGGCGCGAGAGGGGAGAGGAGAGGTGGTTGGTGGGAGAAAGCGCGGGATGAAATGTCCCCCCACCAACCGCTTCCGCTTATATGCAGGGCACCACAGCCGCGAGGGGGAAACCCGCATTTTCCCGAGTTGGGCTCGGGATTTAGCCGCGCCCCCTAAAAATTTTTGCGTGCCGCGGCGGGATGCGGGGTCTGATCGAGCGGGTTTTTCCGCCACAGCCCGCATTTTGGCGGTTATTTTACAGGTAGGGGCGGGATGCGGGGTCTGCTAGAGTTGCTCTTATCAAGCAGAACTTTAATTCGTCGGCCAAGCTCCCGGACATTGTCAAACGAGTCCGGACTACCTGCAGCAGGACAGTCCAGCTCGTGAGGAGTCAGATTAGCAATTCGGCCTCCTGACCAAATGGCGACATACGTACCACGCGTACAGAACTACGCACTCAAAATACCATGGGTAGAGACAGATTCATAACTAAGATTATGGTCCATAATACGACTCGACCTTCCCTGGACACACATACCTTCCTTTTTTCTTTTTATCCCTTTTTAGGTTTCTGTTCCACAGGCCCCTCCCGACGGCTTGATCATCGGTCCTTTCGAAGGATGGATATGCCAAGGTAGCAAGCAACACAGACGTGTGGGGGAATCTCTAGATATTCTTCTTGATGATCATTCTCCCTGTTTTCAGGACCTGCACGTAGCTCCCCTTGGTCTTGGCATGTTAAATAGCCCTGTTTCTTATCGCACTATTTGTACAAATACGCTTTGACGTATTAATCAAATTATAATGGAAATAGTTTGCGGCACAATTTATGTGGCACTAGCTTACTACTTTGTTTTATTTCGTTATTCATATCGATTGCACCTGTACACTTTGGTATCCTTTAAATTGGCTAGTGGCTTCATTGCGCTCCATACTATGGCAACAAAGTCCGAACACTTTTACAGTATAGTTCGGCACCCCGAATTTTAGCATTATATGCATCGGCTCCGAACCATGTATTTGGTCAGTAGTTGGGTTGCCCGGCTCCTGTGCTTGCTACCTTACGTTCCATCCTATCGGCTAGGGTAGTAAAGGGAGAACTACTGCGATTGTGTTTCTGGTTTATCCGAGAAAACACCTCAATAGAGAAAGCTGAAAACTGACTGTCATGATGCGGCGAGAGCTGGTCAGCTATTCGGAGGTTAAAAATCTTTTGCGATTTTTTCCGCATCATGCGACAAATCGGCCATCACCCGATCAGGTGTATACAACACCCTAGTCCGGATTAAATACTAGCTAGGGGCTGCGCCTACATTTCTATTATCAAACTCCTATGGCTAAGTGAGGGTAATAAAGCCATATAGTCTGATTTCCTGGTTCGTTGTGCTAAACACTTCCTTCAAGGACCAAACTTTTGGATCAAGAGTGTTTTGATTCCATCCCGAACACCCCCGTACTACCTACATGGGGGCTGAAGCCGATGGCTGGCCAACTCTCAGATTTAATAAAACGGCCGCACATGAGGTAAAATTTTAAACAACAAGCATTATATTACATAACGGCATTGTTCCATAATACAGGAGGGATAACATGAATATCTTCATTCAAAGATAATGTCTTCTGAACACTGGCCCTCTACAATGCGGGATCCCTTCAGGACATCATCAAAATACCGCTCGGGCGTGCGGTGCTCTTTGCCCGTGGGCGGTCCCTCGGTCGCGAGCTTGACAGCGTCCATCTTCGCCCACTTCACCTTGACACGGGCGAAGGCTATCCGCGCACCTTCAATGCAGACCGACCGCTTGATGGCATCTAGGCCGGGGCAGACATTGACCAGCCGCTTCACAAGTCCGAAGTACCTGCTGGGTATGGCTTCGGCATGCCATAGACGGATTATCAAATCCTTCATGGCCAGTTCGGCCACCCTATGAAGTTCGGTCAGCTGTTTTAGCTGATGCTAAAGGGCACCGGATGCTCTGGCGCAAGATATTGCGACCATAACAACTTCTCCGTTGAGCTCCCTTCTTCGGCTCAGAAGAACTCGGCAGCGTCGGCAACATTGTGCGGCAGATCTACAAACGCTCCTGGAGAACTCCAAATCCGGGTCAGTAAGACGTACCTTTTCTTCATATATTTGCTCTGCATAATAAAGGCCTTACCCGCCGCGATTTTCCTGGCCTCCGGGATTTCCTGGAGGGTGCCCTAGACTTCCTGGAGAGCGCAATATTGTGCGCTTTGGCGGGCCTTGGCAAGTTCGGACTCTTGATCCGCAATATTGCGCTCCAGGGACTTGCATTTCTTCACGGCGTCCTGGAGCTCCTGCTGGACCTCACCGACCCTGGCCTCGTGCTTTTCGCGGGCGGCTTGTTCCTCCGCCGCTCTCTTCTGGGCCTCGGCCAGCGCCTTCTTGAGGGACTCCACCTCGGTCGCCGCTCCTACGAAATATAATGGCGCTATAGTCAACACAAATCATTCATCCTTTCTGGATCTACAAAAGGTCATTGCATACCTTGCTTGTCCTCCAGCTGTTTTTTCACACGACCGAGCTCTTCCTCGGTCCGCTCCAGACTCTGCTTCAGTCCGGAGACTTTGGCAGAATGGGAGGTCGCAGCCAGCAACAACGCCTGCTTATTCACATAGACATGTCTGGTTAGTTTCCTGCGAAAGTTATTTGATCCTCTGTCTGGCTTTTCTTTCCGAACACCGGACAGAGTCTCATGGGTTACTGTCTATACTATGACATTCTTTTTATACAATTGAGTCACTTACCTCAAAGCCTGTTAGAAGGCTAGTGCAGACTTCGGTCAGTCCACTTTTAGCGGACTGAACCCTCTCAACCACCGTACCCATAAGGATACGGTGTTCCTCAACAATGGAAGCACCTTGCAGCGCTTCCAGCAGATTATCCGATGCCTCTGGATGGACAGAGGTCACCGGCGGAATAGGCGCACCTCCTTCTTTCGAAGGAGGCTGCTTGCCTGATTCCGGAGCCGTATGGGACTCTGGAATGGTATTCGGCTGGGGGCCGAATTGGATATGGCCCCCATCGCCAGTCTCCAGGGGGATTTGCTCCCCCATGTGTCCGGCGACTGAGGTATCACCCTCTGGCGCCACCCTGACGGCCTCCTGAACCTCTCCGTGGCTTGGGAAGGTGATGTCTACTACACAACCTTCTTCTTGTAGACGTTGTTGGGCCTGGATCGAACTCCCACAAATTGCAAGTCCGGCTTTGGCAAGGAAGAATCCGGCGGAAGAGCATCACTTGGATCACGTTGACGAGCTTGATGTTCCTGTCCACCATGCTCTGGATGCGCGCCTGCAGCACTGTCAGCTCATCTGACGAAGCCCAGTCCAGGCCCTTCTCTAGCCAGGAGGTGAGTCGCATCGGGGCCCCAGAATTAAATTCGGGAGCCGCGGCCCAGGTGGCGTTGCGAGGCTCTGTGACATAGAACCACTGCTGCTGCCACCATTTAACGGTCTCCACGAAGGTACCCTTGGGCCATGAGACGTTGGGCATCTTGCTCACCATGGCGCCTCTGCACTCTGCGTGTTGACCGCCCACCACCTTCGGCTTCACATTGAAGATCTTTAGCCACAATCCGAAGTGGGGGGGGGGGGGATGCGGAGGAAGGCCTCGCACACGATAATGAATGCCGAGATGTTGAGCAAGGAGTTGGGGGCCAGATCGTGGAAATCTTGCCCGTAGTAGAACATGAGTCCGCGGACGAATGGGTGGAGAGGGAATCCCAACCCGCGGACGAAGTGGGGGATGAATACCACCCTCTCATGGGGTTCCGGGGTGGGGATGATCTGCCCTTTGCTGGAAGCCGGTGGGCGATCTCCTGGGCTAAGTACCCGGCCTCTCGGAGCTTGGTGATGTCCTTCTCCTTGACAGAGGAGACCATCCACTTGCCTTGCGCTCCAGATCCGGACATGGTTGGAATGCTTTTTTGAGGTCGAGAGGATTAGAGCTTGGGCACTGGAGCTCGAGAATGGGTAGGCAGAGAGAAGGAAGGCGTGGGTGAAAGGGGTTGAATCCTTATCTCCTTAGAAAGGCAGCGAATATCAAGCGCCTCCCCACTCGCCTTAAAACTCGCCTATTCCCCAAGGGTCGTGCAAACGGCGCGGTTGGATTACCCACGCCCGTATTGATGAGAATCCCGCAATAAGGGGACACGATCTCTGCTTTGACAAGACATGCCAATGAAAACTACATCTTGAAATGTGGAGCGGGAGGCTAAAAATCGTTTTGAAATAATGGCCGGGCCGTGACATGATGTCACGCTACAAAAGTTGTCAGTGGATTAGACTCGTGAAATATTATACTCTCTGCGTGTGTGTGGTACTTGTTTTGCAGAGCCGGACACATTTTCTGTGTTCGAAGGCTATTTTGGAGTATTCGGAGGAGGAACCCGCCTTGCAATGCCAAAGACAATCTGCGCGCCGGACACATCGTCGTTGAAGCCTGCTTCAGGGGCTACTGAGGGAGTCCTGGATTAAGGGGTCCTCGGCGTCCGTGCTATGTAACGTGGGCCGGACTGATGGGCTATGAAGATACAATATAGAAGACTTCTTCCCATGTCCGGATGGGACTCTCCTTTGCGTGGATGGCAAGCTTGGCGTTCAGATATGTAGATTCCTTCCGCTGTAAACCAACTCTGTACAACCCTAGGCCCCTCCAGTGTCTATATAAACCGGAGGGTTTAGTCCGTAGAGGCAATCACAATCATACATGCTAGACATCTAGGGTTTAGCCATTACGATCTCGTGGTAGATCAACTCTTGTAATCCTCATATTCATCAAGATCAATCAAGTAGGAAGTAGGGTATTACCTCCATCGAGAGGGCCCGAACCTGGGTAAACATCGCGTCCCCTGTCTCCTGCTACCATCGACCTTAGACTCACAGTTCGGGATCCCCTACCCGAGATCCGCCGGTTTTGACACCGACAAGGGGCGCCACACAAAGGGGGAGGAGGAGTCCTCTTCCCCCCACTCCAATTCGGCCTCCCAAGTGGGAAAGGGGGGCACCTCCCCCTATCGGGCTCTTGCGGCTCAATTCTCCTTCCACCATTTGGCCTTTTAAGGCCTGTTGATATTAAATTAAATATAAAAGCCTACTAATTATCATTAAAGCTTTTGTTATTAATTCAAAATCTCCAGAAAATTTGTCATCTATATATTATTTATCGGCAATACCCGATATTTCCCGCTAAACTCCGAAACCCTTCCGGTGACCCCGAAACGGTTCTGGTTCCTCTCGAAACTATTTCGAATATTAGTGAAACCATTTCACATATACTTTCTCGTTACTCTAGTCCTACTAACACTCAACATATCGTGACTACCTTAAGCTTGTGACCCTATAGATTCGGCAAAACATAGACATGAACAAAACCCCTTTGTTCAATCAACGATAGCGGAACCATGCATGGCCATCCATATCGATCCTTGAGTACACGAATGAAATTCGAGTGACCCTTTGGTTACCATGTGCTATTCCCTTTGCTTCGCGATATTACTAGATTCTTTTATTATTAATTTAGAATCCAAGGAAACATTTTCTACCTATATATTATTTATCGGCAATACCCGATATTGTCGATAAACTCTGAAACCCTTCTGCTGACCCCAAAACGTTTTTGATTCCTCTCGAAACTATTTCAATATGAAACAATTCCACAAATAAATCCTTGATACTCTTGTCCTACTAACACTTAGTAGATCGTGATTGCCTTAAACTTGTGACCCTATATGTTCGGTGAAACATAGACATGAATGGAACTTCTTGGTTCAATGACCGATAACAGAACCGTGGACGTCCATATCGATCCCTATGACTACACGAGTGACACTCGAGTTAAAGTTTGGTTATAATGTGATGGTACCTTTACTTTGCAATACTTTGCAAAACCCGAGATGTATCGGTATCCTCTCGAGTTATATACACCATCATTCTTGTTACCGGTTTGTTCCTCTTTCTCGTTGATATATTCCGGCATACCTGTGACATAGTCACCTATGTCTGGCCAGATGAAGATGGATGCCATCACATCGAGAGGGCCCTAAGAATATCTCTCCATCGTCGAGTGGCCCTACATTCTTGTCTGTCTGCCATGCTATACTATCGGGCCGTTATCCCTTTGGGAAGTGATCACATATACATACATACATACACACATACATACATACACACATACATACATACATACATACATACATACATACATACATACATACATACATACATACATACATACATACATACATACATACATACATACATACATACATACATATACATATACATATACATATACATATATATATATATGTATATACATACATACATATACATATACATACATACATATATACATACTATACATGATACTTGATATGATTAAAGTCGGGTTGGCTCGTATAGTACCAATGAGTGATTCATGGACTGGGGGTTGACAGGACATTTCTCCTGATGGCCCCCTTGAGTGATTTGTTGTGGCGGGGCAACAACGCAGGTTGAGACCACCTAGGAGAGAGGTGGGCCTGGTCCCTAGTCAGTATCCGCGGTTATTCCTGAATAACACGCTTAATGAGATTGGGTATTTGATCTGAGTTGGCCGCTGGCCTATACACACTAACCGCCGCGTGGGGTAATGGTTTATGGGACCCTCGGCATCGTACGTTCCTTCCGAAAGCGATCCAGATGTCACACTTCGGAGACGTGGGCTGATTGTTGGGGTGGTCCCTGTAAGCACCTTCTTTGTATAAAGAGGTAGCCAGGTCTGGTCCCCGGCTAGTCACGCAACGTGGTGGAGTGCAAAGGGCGATGGGCCCAAGACCCCAGAGCGCTTAGGATTTAGATCGACGTGCTGACCTCTCTGGAGAGCCTAGGTAGGTGTACGACGTGTTGATCATCCGAGGCCAGGCATTACCCAGGAAAGTGTGTCCAGCCAGAGGTAATCGAGCGTATCGGGTAATGTGGTGCACCCCTGCAGGGAAGTAATCTATTCAAATAGTCGTGTCCACGGTAATAGGACGATGTCGGTGTCAAAACCGGCGGATCTCGGGTAGGGGGTCCCGAACTATGCGTCTAGGCGGATGGTAACATGAGACAAGGAGCACGATGTTTTTACCCAGGTTCGGGCCCTCTCGATGGAGGTAAAACCCTACTCCTGCTTGATTAATATTGATGATATGGGTAGTACAAGAGTAGATCTACCACGAGATCAGAGAGGCTAAACCCTAGAAGCTAGCCTATGGTATGATTGTTCTTCGTCCTATGGACTAAAACCCTCCGGTTTATATAAACACCGGAGAGGGCTAGGGTTACACAGAGTCGGTTACAATGGGAGGAGATCTACATATCCGTATCACCAAGCTTGCCTTCCACGCCAAGGAAAGTCCTATCCGGACACGGGATGAAGTCTTCAATCTTGTATCTTCATAGTCCAAGAGTCCGGCCAAAGGTTATAGTCCGGCTATCCGGACACCCCTAATCCAGGACTCCCTCAGTAGCCCCTGAACCAGGCTTCAATGACGACGAGTCCAGCGCGCAGATTGTCTTCGGCATTGCAAGGCGGGTTCCTCCTCCGAGTACTTCATAGAAGATTTTGAACAAAAGGATAGTGTCCATCTCTGCAAGATAAATTCCACATATTGCCATAGAGAGAATTGCATTTACACAAATCTAATCTGTTGACGTATTCCGTAGCGTGACATCACACCACGGCCAAGCCTTTACTCA
Organism: Aegilops umbellulata; assembly: GCA_032464435.1. Lineage (NCBI taxonomy): Eukaryota > Viridiplantae > Streptophyta > Magnoliopsida > Poales > Poaceae > Aegilops > Aegilops umbellulata. The sequence continues at coordinate 146,732,573 of CP136058.1, read as the reverse complement.
AATCATTTTACTGTTCCACCTCAGCGCGTTTAGTGAGGCGGTTTCCTTGGCACGTCTTGTCAAAGCAGAGATCGTGTCCCCTTATTCAGGGATTCTCATCAATACGGGCGTGGGTAACCCAACCGTGCCATTGATTACGACGCTTGGGAGATAAGCGAGTTTACCAGGCGGGTGGGGACACGCAGTTTCGTTCGCCCATATAAGGGGATAAGGATCCACCTTTTCACCTATGCCTTCTTTCTCCTTTGCTCATCCATTTTTGCGCACTCGAGCTCCAGCGCCCAAGTCCGCACTCCCCACCTCAACCTTCTCCAGCCATGTACAGAGCGGGAGGCAAGAGGATGGTCTCCTCTGTCACGGAGGGACACATCAAAAAGCTGAGGAAGGCCGGATACTTGTCTGACGACATCGCGCACCGGCTCCTGGGCAGCTCATACCCACCCCCAGGCCCCATGAGAGGGTGGTGTTCCTCACCCATTTCCTCCCTGTACTGGCTTCCCTCTCCACCCATTTGTCCGGGAGCTCATGATCTACTACGGCCTGGATTTCCACGATTTGGCCCCGAACTTCATCCTGAACATCTCGGCGTTCATCGTCGTGTGCGAGGCCTTCCTCTACATCCAGCCCCACTTCGGCTTATGGCTGAAGACCTTCAATGTCAAGCCTAAGGTTGTGGGCGGCCGCCAGGCGAAGTACGGAGGCGCCATGGTGGGCAAGATGCCCTCCTATGGCTCGTGGGCTCCTTCGTGGAGACCATAAAGGGGCGGCAATCAGGATGGTTCTATATCACTGAGCCGTGCGACCCTTCATGGGTCGCAGCCCCCGAGTTCCGATCCGGAATCCCCACGCGGCTCACTTCCTGGAAAGAGAAGGGCCTGCCGTGGGGCAAAAAAGGAGAGCTGACCGGACTCCAAACATGCATCCAAAACCTGGTGAGCAAGAAGCTCAAACTTGTCAATGTAGTCCAGGTCATGCTCATCCGCCGGATCCTCCCGTGCCAACAACGGGCTTTCAGCTTGTGGGAGTTCAATCCGGCCCAGCACCGAACTCTGAGCAGGCTCTTCGACACAATGTACGAAGATGCCTGGAAGGTGCTATTCAAGGGGGCCGAGGCTCCCGCATCCGCTACCGAGGATCGCGGATTCAGCGCGCAGCGTCAAGCCAACGCGGTAAGCTGTTTTTACCTCTTACAGGATACTTATCTTTCATAGTTTGACTCTATGCGGGATCTGAGCTCCCTTACCTTTGACAGGATTGGCAGGAGACGTCCGGGCAGATTAGCTGTCCGGCTCCCTTGCCCGAAGACCCAGCAGACGCTCGCTTGGCAAAGCTGTTGGTTCCGGACCCCTATGTGGTGCCGGAGAAGAAGGCCAAGAAGAAGGCCACGGGAACCCGGAAGAGTTCCCGATGACCGGTGGAGTCTGACTCATCGTCCGATGACTCCGAGGCGGACTCCTCCTACGAAGACGAGGAGGAGGAAAGAGAGGTCTCTCCCCCGGCGGGGGGAGAGAAGAAAAGGAAGGCCGCCCCAGCTGGGGAGGCCGGAGGGTCCAAGAAAGGAAGTACCCTCCCTCCGGACTACTCCACCAACGCCGACGACGGCGAAGAGGAGTGGCCGCACAGGGCCAAGCCCCTGGCGAAATCATAAGTGTTCGGATACCAGAATGACTCATGGCGTTCCTTTATTGCATAGCTTTTGCTGACACCGAATATAATTATGCAGTCCGCCCAAAGACCGGCTCGACGTGTCGTCGAGCGGTTCCCTGGATTCGTCGGATGTGAATTCACTTCCGACCGCTACCTCCGCCCGCCCTACGGACGACGCCGAGGTGTTGTCCCAGGAGGTTCCAAGCAAAGAGGAGGTGGTCCTGGAGGCGCCGCAAGGCAACCCTCCGGACTCCACGCGCCAAGGGGACAAAATCCCCATGGGCTCCAAGTCCGGCCCTGGGCCGGACACCGCACCGAAACCTTCAATGGTTCCGGAGTCCGTCAGGCGGCCCCCTAGCAAGAAGGGCAAGCCTAAAACGCCGGTGACCTCCGTCCAACCGGAGGCACCGGATAACTTGTTGGAGGTGCTTAACGGCGCCTCCATCGACAAGGAGCACTGCACTATTATGAGTGCGGTGATCCAGAAGGTTCAGTCCGCCAAGAGCGAGCTAACCGAAGCCTGTGCCAGCCTATTGACAGGCTTTGAGGTATGTCCAAAACATGTGAAAATATTACCGCATAGACAGTAGCCCCTGATGCTCTGTTTGGCGTTCGGAAAGAAAAGCCGAATAGAGGATCTAATAACATTCGCACGAGTCTAACATAATCTAGTCAATATGCGTATGTAGGCATCGCTGCTGGCCTCTGCCGCACTGACTGCGGAGGTGGATGCGCTGAAGCAGAGCCTTGAGCGGTTCGAGCAAGAGCTCGGCCGTGCTAAGAAGCAGCTCAAGGACAAGGAAGGTAAGAGGTACCTTATTTAAATATATAAAAGCTGCAATTGCAAAAGATGACAGGATCAACGTGGCTATTGTAGGGGCCACAACGGAGGTGGCAACCCTTAAGCAAGCGCTGTCCGAGGCCGAAAAGAGGGCGGCCACTGAGTGCACCGAGCGGGAGAAGCATGAGGCGCAGGTTGGCGAGGTGCGGCAAGAGCTCCAGGCTCTCATGAAAAAACATGAGAGTTTGGAGCTTGACTCGAAGACGCGAGAGTCCGAGCTCGCGGCGGCCCTTGAAGATGCCAAGTCTGCCAAGGCCGAAGCCCAAAAGGCCCTCCAGGAGGTTGAGGCGATGAAGAAGATAGCGGCGGGTAAGGCATTATTTATGCAAAGCAAGCACGTGAAGGTGAATTACTTGTTACTTACCCGAGTCCGGAGCTCTCCAGGAGCATTAGCAGATTTGCCCCATAGTGTGTCAGATGCCGCCGCCTTCTACCGGGCCGAGGAGGGGAGCTCGACGGAGAAGGTGTTCTGGTCTCAGTATGATGAGGCCGGACACCCTATGCCCTTGAGCGACCAGCTGAAGCAACTGGTCGAGCTCCATAAGGTGGCCGAACAGGCCATGAAGGGCCTCATAGTTCGGCTGTGGCCTAGAGAGGCTCTGCCTGTGAGCTACTTCGGGCTAGTGAGGCGGCTGGTGGATGCCTGTCCATGGCTTGAAGTAATCAAGCGCTCCGTCTGCATCGAGGGTGCCCGTAGGGCGCTTGCCCGTGCTAAAGTGCACTGGGGCAAGATGGATGCGGAGAAGCTTGTGAAGGACGGGCCACCGCCAGGCAAGGAGCATCGCCACCCCGAGATGTACTATGAGGGTGTTCTGAAGGGTGCCTGCCTTGTGGCGGATGAATGTTCTAAAGATGTAATTTTTGAGTGAAACTTGCTCGTTTGTCCTGTGTGCTGAAAACTTGTTCATATGCGCTATGCAACGCTTGTTTAATTTAAAATATTACCTTCTATGCAGCCGTTTATTAAATTTGAGAGATGGCGAGTCGTCGGCTTCTGCCCCCATGCCACTAGTGCTGGGGTGTTCGGGATAAACCTGGGCACTCTTTTTCCCATTCATGGGTCCTTCGAGGGAGGTGCTCAGCACAACGAACAAGGCAATCAGACTATAATGCGTTATCACTCTCACTTAGCCAGAGAATTCTATAATTTTAAATTTCGGCGAAGCCCCTAGTGTTCGGAAAACCGAGTTCGGGGCGCTATACACGCCTAGGCCGGACGAAGCCGACTCCTCGCTCTAAGCGTCATAAGTCTTTAAGGACTTGAAACCTCCCGAACAGCGACCAGCTCTCGCCCTATCATGACAGTAAGTTTTAGCTTTCTCTACTGAGGTGCTTAGCCCAGCTCAACCGGGGCACAATCGCAGTAGTTCTCCTAGTGCTACCTTAGCCGATATAGCGGAACGTAAGGTACCAAAACATGGGAGCCGGGCAAACCCAACTATTGACCAAAGACAAGATTCGGAGCTGATGCATATAATGCTATAAGTTCGGAGGGCCGCACTTGTGGAAGTGTTTGGACTTCTCACACTGTGTTATGGGGTGCTTGAGCCCCTGGTGTATTGGCCGCACCAAAGTGTACGGGTGCTACATGTCATAATTGAACATATGTATTAAAAAAGGAATGAATAAAGAATGCGATAATAAGCTGAAGCTAAGCATTGCTTTATTTTAAATGGCTGCTGCAAAAAGCAGAACAATACAAATAGTGCGGTAAGCATGATATGGGACTATTTAACATATCCCCTCCAGGGGCAGGTTGCGGAATGGCATGTGAAACAGGTATACTGCTCGTTATAGAGACCACCTGGGAGTTCCATAGTGTGGCGTAGCTTTCTGCTTCCCTGGTTGTTGTATCGTTTGTGCGGCAGTTCTACTGCCGACCTGGTCCTCCGGAGAGTGGAGTCTTGAAAGTAAGAAAAAATGACAAAAACGGCAGCCCCTAGTGCGGTTAAGCCACGTTGCGGGCGTGCCATGATGGTGCCCCTTCCCATTTGCCCATGGTATTTTCAGAGCGTAATTATGTACGCGTAGCACTGATTTCGCCATTTCGCGAGGGCTGGGGTTGGGGCCGCATTGCTATGCTTGCTCGGACCATGCCAGGCGGTCGTGTTGTAGGTTACTCCGGGCGCGCTTGACGGTGTCCGGACGTTTAATAGCTGGACTAGAGAATTGCCTTGAGAGGCTGCTTTGTACTTCCGCCGCGAGGGCCGCCGTATGCTCCTCTATTTGGAGAGAGCGTTTGGTGTTTCCATTGACCATGATTACTCCTCGAAGGCCTGGTATCTTGAGCTTGAGGTATGCGTAGTGCGGCACTACATTGAACTTTGCAAATGCGGTTCGTCCGAGCAGTGCGTGATAGCCACTGCTGAACGGGACTATGTCGAAGATTAACTCCTCGCTTCGGAAGTTATCCGGGGATCCGAAGACCACTTCAAGTGTAACTGAGCCTGTACAATTGGCCTCTACACCTGGTATGGCGCCTTTAAAGGTCATTTTTGTGGGTTTAATCCTTGAGGGATCTATGCCCATTTTCTGCACTGTATCCTAATAAAGCAGGTCCAGGCTGCTGCCGCCATCCATAAGGACTTTAGTGAGGTGAAATCCGTCAATGATTGGGTCTAGAACCAATGCAGCGAATCCGCCATGACGGATGCTAGTGGGGTGGTCCCTTCGATCAAAAGTGATCGGGCAGGAGGACCATGGGTTGAACTTTGGGGCGACTGGCTCCAACGCGTATACGTCCCTTAACGCACGCTTCCGCTCCCTCTTGGGGATGTGGGTTGCGTATATCATGTTCACCGTCCGCACTTGTGGGGGGAAGCCCTTCTGTCCACTGTTGTTCGGCGGCCGGGGCTCCTCGTCCTCGTCGTTGTGCAGCTCCTTGTCTCTATTTTTGGTATTTAACTTACCGGCCTGCTTGAACACCCAACAATCCCTGTTGGTGTGATTGGCTGGCTTTTCGGGGGTGCCATGTATCTGGCACGAGCGATCGAGTATTCAGTCCAAACTGGACGGGCCCGGAGTATTTCTTTTGAATGGCTTTTTCCGCTGACCGGGTTTAGAGCCTCTGAATCCGGCATTAACTGCCGTATCCTCAGCATTGTCGCTGTTAATGCGGCGCTCGTGCTTGTTGCGACACGACCTTCCATTGTTGTCCTTGGTATCTGAATTACCAGGGCTCTTGGTCATGTTATTGCTACGAGCCAGCCAGCTGTCCTCTCCCACACAAAAGCGGGTCATGAGTGTCGTGAGGGCTGCCATAGATTTCGGCTTTTCCTATCCTAGGTGCCGGGCGAGCCATTCGTCACAGATGTTATGCTTGAAGGCTACTAGAGCTTCTGCGTTCGGACAGTCGACGATTTGATTTTTCTTGGTTAGGAACCGTGTCCAGAATTGTCTGGCCGATTTCTCTGGCTGCTGAATTATGTGGCTTAGGTCATCGGCGTCTGATGGTCGCACATAGGTGCCCTGGAAATTGTCGAGGAATGCGGATTCCAGGTCCTCCCAACAACCAATTGATTCTGTTGGCAAGCTGTTAAGCCAATGCCGAGATGGTCCTTTAAGCTTGAGTGGGAGGTATTTGATGGCATTTAGATCATCGCCACGGGCCATGTGGATCTGAAGGAGATAATTCTCGATCCATACCGCAGGATCTGTTGTGCCATCGTATGATTCAATGTTTACGGGTTTGAAACCTTCGGGGATTTAATGATCCATTACTTCATCTGTGAAGCATAGTGGGTGTGCGGCGCCTCTGTACTGGGCTATATCACGGCGTAGCTCCAATGAGCTTTGTCTGCGGTGTTCGGCCCGGCCGGATTTGCTGTATCCGGCGTGATGGTTATCGTCTCGTGTCGTGGGGCGCCCACGCGATCCGTAGATCGATCTTGTTTGCCTTGCCTTGTCCTCCAACATATCGCGCAGGTCTAGCGTGTTTCCCCGTGCCTTGGTATTTTTTGAGCGACGCCGGGTTGCGGCTTGAGCGGAGGACCGTGAGGCCTCTCTGTCGCGGCCACGAGGTGGCCGGTTAGCCGCATCATGCGCTGGTGATGTAGGTTTAAGTGCTTCCTCCTCTAATCGGGGTAGCAGCCTGCGCTTTGGGTAGCTCTTGGAGGGGTGTTCGAGTTCATATTCCTCGGCCGCAAGGACTTCAGTCCATCTGTCGGCTAGCAAGTCTTGGTCAGCTCTAAGCTGTTGCTGTTTTTTCTTAAGGCTACTCGCCGTGGCCATAAGCCTGCGCTTAAAGCGCTCTTGTTCGGCGGGATCCTCATGCATGACAAATTCATCGTTGCCGAGGCTTGCCTCGTCTTCGGAGGGAGGTATGTAATTATCATCCTCCTCCTCTCTGTCTGCCGCCCTCTCAGGAGGGCTGGCTTCTCCATCCTGCTACGCTGAGTCTTGCTGGAGGGAGTTGTCTTCGGCATTGTCCGGGGTGTTATTGTCTCCCGTGCCGGTTTCACCGTTTTTGCTTTGGCGGGACTTAGAGCGGCGCCGCTGACTCCGGCGCTTGGGTTGCTTCTTGGAGGGGTCATCCCCCGTTGTTCCGTCGCCATTGCCTTCTTTGGGTGTATCCACCATATATATGTCATATGACGAGGTGGCTTTCCAGTGCCCTATAGGCGTTGGTTCCTGTTCGTCTCCTACATCGTCGTCCATACCGTCGATGTCTTCGGAGTCGAAGTCTAGCATGTCGGTTAAATCATCGACAGTGTCTACGAAGTGGGTGGTGGGTGGGCATCGAATTTCTTCGTCGTCCGCATCCCAATCCTATTGGCCATAATCCGGCCAGGACTCTCCTGACAAAGAGAGAGACCTTAGTGAATTCAGAATATCGCTGAAGGGCGAGTGCTGAAAGATATCCACGGCGGTGAATTCCATGATCGGCGCCCAATCAGATTCGATTGGCAGGGGCGCGGAGGGTTCGGAGTCCGGAGAAGAGTCCGTCACCTTGGAGTCACGGGCTTCGCAGAGGATAAGGCTAGTGTTCGGCTCGATCACCGTTGAGACTGCAGCCCTTGAGGCGGGGTCTAGCCACCCGTCCTCGATCGGCATGGTTGGCTCCGAGCTAAGGGTCGGAGCTAATGCGGGTGCAGCCTCCAGGGCATTATTCGGCGGCAGAGTTAAGTCATGCCCATCGTGATAGTGCAGCGCGCCCGGCTGCGGCTCGAATCCGTCAAAGATCAAGTCTCCGCGGACGTCAGCCGTGTAGACCAAATCTGACCAGATGGCCAGGGGCGTAGCTTTCAATCTGCTCCAGATGGCCAAGCGAATTGGCCCGCAGTGCAAAGCCGCCGAATACGAAGATCTGTCCGGGGAGAAAAGTCTCACCCTAGACCGCATCGCCGTTGATGATCGGAGGAGCCATCGGGCCTAAAGATGACGACACAGAGGAACTCTCAATGAAAGCACCAATGTCGGTGTCAAAACCGGCGGATCTCGGGTAGGGGGTCCCGAACTGTGCGTCTAGGCGGATGGTAACAGGAGACAAGGGGCATGATGTTTTTACCCAGGTTCGGGCCCTCTCGATGGAGGTAAAACCCTACTCCTGCTTGATTAATATTGATGATATGGGTAGTACAAGAGTAGATCTACCACGAGATCAGATAGGCTAAACCCTAGAAGCTAGCCTATGGTATGATTTTCTTCGTCCTATGGACTAAAACCCTCTGGTTTATATAGACACTGTAGAGGGCTAGGGTTACACAGAGTCGGTTACAATGGGAGGAGATCTACATACCCGTATCGCCAAGCTTTCCTTCCACGGCAATGAAAGTCCTATCCGGACACGGGACGAAGTCTTCAATCTTGTATCTTCATAGTCCAAGAGTCCGGCCAAAGGTTATAGTCCGGCTATCCAGACACCCCCTAATCCAGGACTCCCTCAGACGACTTGGAGTTGTATTTCGACCTCTTACAACTAAAACTGGATACTTGATAAAATACCCCCAGATAAGTGACAGATACAACCCGGTGATCGCTCTCTCATAGGGAGACGAGGAGAGGATCTCCAGGTAGGATTATTGCTATACGATGATACTTGTTACCATACCAGCTACTCTCTTCTAATGCTTCAAGATGGTGGTTGCCAGAAGATGTAGTCTTCGATATGATAAGCTTCTCCCCCTTACTCTGACATTCTGCAGTTTAGTCCATAGATACTACCCCTTTTATTGACACCGATGCATACGTAGTGTAGATCTGATGTAAGTCTTGCGAGTACTTTGGATGAGTATTTACGGTTGCTTTGCTACCTCCTTTTCTTTCGACCCGGATGTTCGCAGCAGATGATGGCGCCGCAGATGGAGTCCCCCCCAACGAAGCGTACTACATGGAGACCGACTGTCGGTGTACAAAAAGAGGGGTACACTTTTTGTACCCCTATGACTGTGCACGGGTAGTCTGAGCCACGGGCGCTGCCGCACCGAGCCCGGCAAGGGAGGTAGAACCAAGGTAAGGCCGAAGCCAAAGAGGAGCAGAACGACACCAAGACTAAGACCACAAAGAGCAAAGGGGGCGAAGCGGGCCCCCCCGGCAAGATCCTTGCCGGGAGGCGGTTTTTGCAAACCCGGCAAGACCCTTGCCGTGGCAGCTCGCCCCACACCTACGGAGCGGGTCACTCTTGAGTCCACTGCCCCCATGGGGCAAGGATTCTGGAGGCATCCCTGTGGTGGTATGCAGATCTTTGTGAAGACATTCAAGATCAGATGCACACTTTAGAAGATGATGGTCCTTGGCGGGATCCCAGCCAAGGAAAACCACAAGGCCCCCGGCAAGAGCCTTGTCGGGGATGGCAGCAGGTGCCATGGCAAGACCCTTGTCGGGACCCCGACAATACCCTTGCCGGGGCCGCGGCAAGGCCCTTGCCAAGGACACTCGCGGGGCCACCATCGGACCCGCAGCAGTCACGCCTCCACCACCGTTTGCATGCAGCTGCCGACCCAACCAGCTGGGCAGCCACCTGCGTGGCGGCATGCAGATCCTCGTGGAGACCCACCGCTGCGCCACCTTAGCTGCCTGCCCGCCTACATGGCATCGCAGGCACCGCTGGCCAGGGCGCGTGTCAACACGGAAGAGAGCGGCGACGGGCGAGACAGGGCTCTCCCCCGCCCCCGAGAAAGCAAGGACACCTAAGCAAGGCGCATTAAATGCACCTTGTCTTGTAATGCGAGGGATAACCTCGCATCACTGTACCCTTTCCACCTCCTGTGTGCCACTGTGGCAGCCCCTTTCCCTATAAAAGGAGGCCCCACGCGACCAGGAAGAGGATTCGGCTTTTTGGAGCTCCTCACGCCCCATAGCTAGCTCAAGAACACAAACATATAATCCACCAAAGCAGGAGTAGGGTTTTACGCATCTTCGCGGCCCCAACCTGGGTAAAGGAATCGTGTACTACCTGCTCGATCCGCTCTTCTCACGGCCCCCGCGCCCCACAACCGCAGAAAGGGATCCTCGTGAATCCATAGGTGTCGTTTCCCACGGACATCTTTGGCGCGCCAGGTAGGGGTGCGCAGTTGTGAGAATCGGCTTTAGTAGTTAGTTCGACGCTTCTTCATCGTCATGGCGCCCAAGAAGAAGACGAGGGTGGCGGTTGGCCCGTCGGACGCCGGGCATCCCGTCCGGCGCGGGCGAGCAGCGGACCGGCCGCCGAAAGGACCCGGGGCGCTGTTCGCGAACACCAACACCGTCCCTTCAGCCAGAGTTTGGGAGGCGGCGATGTTCGTGTGCCCGGTAACGGGCCGCACGTCGCCAAATCCAAAGACGGAGCCGGGCCCTCCGCAGGTGGCGGGGGACCTTCCAAGGTCGTTGCTGCCCCGCCCGCTGGCGGTGCGAGGGCCTCCAGGACTCCCACTCCGGCGCCGACGGTGCGTTCCTCTCAAGCGGCGCGCGACGAGCGGCGTGATCGCCCCGAAGACCCCGGGCGTCACCGCGGGAAAAGCCCCGAGCGCCACTCCCGAGACGTAGAAGACCTGCCCGCTCGCCAGGCGCTGGTGAAGACGGCGTGCGACCACGCGGTCGTGATAGAGCTCCTTCTGACGTGGTCAGAAGTCGAAGCGCGTCGCGATCCATGCAGGTTTTGCTGCCACCGACGCCGGCAGAAGCCCTAGCGCGTGCGCAGTTGCTCCTCGACTTTCCTCCCACTATGGGGAAACTCGACGAATGGAGAGCCACCATTCGAAGCCTTGTTGCGGTGGCCAACAAAGATGACCCGACCCCGACGGAGTCCCACGTACCAGTGGCAAGAAGGCTGGCGGCGCCGCGACCACGGTGCACTTGCCTCCTCCTCGCCCGGTGCCGCGGACACCTGCCCGTCGCGACGTTACGGGCGACGAAATATCCATAGCGTCGTCCGACCCGCGGACCCACCAGGACCAACGCCAGGTCCTTTGGGATCGGGAACATGAAGACGCTCGGATCACCATCGAGCGCCGACGCGGAGCGCGCCACCAGTTAGATAGGCGAGCGGGGCCTGCTGTGGACCACCCGGCACCGGGGAGCCCTGGGGGCCTGCCTTACGAGGTAGGCTGCCCGACTTTTACCCGTGAGCTGCGGCAGTTCCAGTGTCCCACTCACCGCACTTTCAAACCTGACGTGGGCGAGAAGTACGGCGGCAAGACCCACCCATCCGAGTTCCTCAGCATCTACACCATCGCGATGCCGGCTGCCGGAGCTCGTGACGATAAGGTGCTTGCAAATTACTTCCCGTTGGCTCTTAAACCCAACGCCATGTCATGGTTGATGCACTTGCCGGTTGACTCCATTTCCTCCTGGTCGGATTTGTGCCATGAGTTCGTGGGCGCCTTCACTGGCGGTCATCAAGCTCATGGCCAAGCGAGTGATCTCCACGTCATTCCCCAGAAGGGAGGCAAGAGTCTCCACAAGTACATACAGAGGTTCAGCCGGCTACAGTACAATATCCCAGATGTTCACCCCGCCGCCATCATCAGCGCGTTCCATCAGAACGTTCGGAACCGCAAGATGCGCGAAGAGTTGGCGATGAACAAGGTGAAAGATGTCGCGGAGCTCTATGTTCTCGCGGACAAATGTGCCCGGGCTAAAGAGGGGAGGAAGTACCCCGGCGAAGATGCCGGCGTGGAAACCGACTCCTCTGAAGAGGACACCGCCGCCCCGGCGAAGAAAGGCCGGCACCGCAACAGGAAGCGCAAAGGGAAAGCTGTGCTTGCTGTCGAGGGGTCTGACGACACCGGCTCCACCAAGAAGACCAAGGAAGGTGACCCCGGCAAGGAAATTGCCGGATGTGTCGCCTGCCAGGCCTTGGTGGTTGCCGAGAAGCTAGGCAACTCCGACAAGCGATACTGCAAGATCCATCGCACCAAAGGTCATGCTCTCCAAGACTGCCGGCAGGTTGAGCTCCTCGCTGAGAAGCAGAGGGCTAAATACGAGAGGTGGGACAAGGAGAAGGGCCAAGACGGTGCTGAGCGATCCGGCAAGAAACGCGACGGCCAGGCGGGCCGTTGCGGCAAGGATAAGCAACAAGAGAGGCCCGCTCGGGGCCGTGACAGAAAGCCAGAAAATGACGATCACGAAGAGGACGACGAGTCCGGCGACCAAGAGTTTTAGAAAGCTACAGAGGCCATGTGCGTTGACGGCGGCGCTTCGCTGCATGCCTCTCGACGCCGGCTTAAACAGTGGGCGCGAGAAATTACAGCAGTAGAGCCGTCGTTTGATGCCCAGAGGCCGCTGAAGTGGTCCAGCACACCTATCATTTTTTACTCTGAGGACCACCCTAATCGCACTACTGCGGTCGGGTGCTTACCGTTGTTGGTTTCACCAACAATACGCAACCTCAAGGTGACAAAAATGTTAGTAGATGGCGGGGCCGGTTTGAACTTGATCTCGCCTGCCGTGATCGAGAAGCTGCAGATCCCTGATGGAGACCTCGAAGAAACGTGCACGTTTCAAGGGGTCAGCCCGGGGAGAAGCCAACCCAAGGGAAAGGTCACGTTGCCCGTAACTTTCGGGAGCGACCTGAACTTCAGGACGGAGAGGATTGTGTTTGATGTTGCCAAGATCCCCTTGCCCTACAACGGGATCCTTGGCCGCCCCGCGCTGGCCAAGTTCATGGCGGCGTCGCACTACGCCTACAATACCCTGAAGATGCCAGGGCCCGTGACAATGATCACCATCCCCTCCGACAAGAAGGATGCGCTGATTTGCGCTGATCAAGTGTACCAGCAAGCAGTCGCAGCAGCTGCCGCCGCTGGGGCACTCGCTCCTGCTGCTGGGACCCCGAGGGGGAGAAAGAAGAAGAAGGCCGGTGAGACCTCGGACACCCACTCTGGCAAGCGCACCTCTTCGGAGTGTAGCACTGCCGTCGAGGATGTGCCAGAGAGCTCCGCCGGCGGAAGCAAGAAGTCCAGGGCCACACCGCCGGGAACCAAGAAGGTTTCCGTCAACAAGGACGACACGGGAGGAGCTTTCACCATAAGCTCCACCCTTGATGACAAATAGGAAGACGCGCTCGTCACCTTCCTGCGGGCGAATGTCGATGTGTTTGCATGGAAAGCTTCCGACATCCCCGGCGTTCCTAGGGAGGTGATTGAGCACCACCTTGCTGTGTGTCCTCATGCGCGGCCCGTCAAGCAGAAGGTCAGAAAGCAAGCTTTGGAACGAGAAGAGTTTATCATAGAAGAAATCCGGAAACTGGAGGCAGCGGGTTTGGTAAGAGGAGTGCTGCATCCGACGTGGTTGGCCAATCTGGTCGTAGTGTGCAAGGCAAATGGGAAGTGGACGCTGTGTATTGATTACACAGATATCAATAAGGCTTGTCCTAAAGACCCCTTCCGGTTGCCGCGCATCGACCAGATTGTTGACTCCATGGCTGGGTGTGATCTGTTTTAATTCCTCGATGCCTACTCCGGCTACCACCAGATCTTCATGACGAAAGAAGACGAAGAGAAAACATCATTCATCACCCCATGTGGTACGTATTGTTTCATAGGATGCCTTTCGGGTTGAAGAGTGCTGGATCGACGTTTGCGAGGGCGGTCCAGATTGGTTTTGAGCCCCGGCTCCATAGAAATATGGAGGCTTATATGGACGACATAGTGGTCAAAACCAAGGACAGGGCCACCCTCATATCAGATTTGCGGGAGACATCTGCAAATCTGCACAAGATCAACCTCAAGCTGAACCCTGAGAAGTGCATCTTTGGCGTCCCGTCCGGCAAGCTTCTCGGGTTCTTTGTGTCGCAACGGGGGATAGAGGCCAACCCGGACAAGATCAAAGCTATAGAGCAAATTGAAGCACCCAAGCAAATCAAGGATGTGCGCCGGCTCGCGGGTTGCGTCGCTGCCTTGGGCAGGTTCATATCCAAGTCCGCCGAACGCGCCCTTCCCTTTTTCAAGATCCTGAAAAAGTCGGGCCCGGTGGAGTGGACACCATAAGCCAAAGAGGCATTGCAAGATTTGAAGAAGTACCTCTCCTCCGCACCAACACTAGTTGCGCCCAGGCCCCAGGAGCCGTTGCTGCTATACTTAGCGGCAAAACCAAGTGGTCAGCGCCGCACTAGTGGCGCAGAGGGAGGTCGACGACGAGGTGATGGCAGCAACAGAGGCCGACGCCACCAGTGCGGAGGCGACACAGTTGGTCGAGGTGCCGCCAAAGAAGAAAGTGATGCAGCGCCCGGTCTACTTCGTTAGCTCCCTCTTGCAGGGGGCTAGGTCGAGGTACTCCGGTGTGCAGAAACTGCTCTTCGGCCTCCTCATGGCCTCGAGGAAGCTGCGTCACTACTTCCAGGCACACGAGATCACTGTCGTCACTCGCCTCCCTCTGCAGCGGATATTGCACAACCCAGATGCGATGGGGAGGATTGTGGAATGGGCACTGGAGCTGTCCAGCTTTGGCCTCAAGTTTGGAAGTACTTCGACGATCCAGAGCCGAGTCCTGGCGGAGTTCATTGCAGAATGAACCGCCACACCTGATGAAGAACCCCAAGAGACTGCTCTCCCCGGCAAGGAGGCAAGTTGCGATTGGATTATGTACTTTGATGGGGATTTCTCCCTCCAGGGTGCCAGGGCTGGCATACTGCTTGTCGCCCCCACCGGAGAGCACCTCAAGTACGTGATCCAGATGCACTTCCCTAGGGAGGCATCAACAAACAACACAGCAGAATACGAAGGGCTGCTTGCCGGTCTTAGGATCGCGGCGGACCTCGGAATCAAAAAGCTCATCGTCAGGGGCGACTCGCAGCTTGTCGTCAAGCAAGTCAATAAGGATTACCAGAGCCCATTGATGAAGGCCTACGTTGATGAAGTGAGAAAGCTGGAAGAGCGTTTCGACGGTATCCAGGCTGAATACGTTCCTCGAACGGAGAACGATATCACCGATTACCTGTCGAAGCGCGCTGCCCTCAAGCTACCTGTGGAACCAGGTACCTTTGTGCTTCAGCTAACTCAGCCATCCGTTGATCCATCAACAGAACAGAACAAGAGAAGGAAATCATGACCCGGCAAGTACTTTCCCGCCGAGCTCCCCGGAGCCGCCGGCAAGGATGTTGCCGAGTACACTGAACCCGCCGCGGGATGGCTAGCTCCGGCAGGACGCCAAGCTCTTGCCGTCGAGACAGCCGCCTCTATAGCGGAGGAAATGCCTTTAGTCCTCGCCGTCGATCCTCAGGCTCCAGCGTGGGCACAGCATACCGTCCAATTCCTCCAGACAGGGGAGCTTCCTGAAGAGCAGGAAGAAGCGGAAAAAGTAGCCCGTCGCTCTGCCATGTACCAGTTCGTCGATGGCGTCCTGTACAGGAAGAGACCGAACGGTGTGAAATTGAAGTGCATCCCTCGAGAGGAAGGACTGGAGCTGTTGGCAGAGATACATGAAGGCATATGTGGATCCCACATTGGGTCGAGAGCCCTTGCCAGCAAGACGTTCTAGCAGGGTTTCTTCTGGCCCACCGCCCTCCAGGATGCAACGGCACTCGTCACCAGGTGTGAGGTGTGTCAGTTCCATTCAAGAAAGCTTCATCAACCAGCTCAAGCCCTTCAAACCATTCCTCTCTCCTGGCCCTTCTCGGTCTGGGGGCTCGACATACTGGGCCCTTTCCCCCGTGCTGTCGGGGGCTTTGAGTACTTGTACGTAGCCATCGACAAGTTCACAAAGTGGCCAGAAGTGGAGGCAGTGAGGAAGGTCACAACTCAGTTAGCCGTCAAGTTCTTCAAGGGGCTAGTGTGCCGTTACGGTGTACCCAACCGGATCATCACCGACAACGGTACGCAGTTCACAAGCCGCACATTCATGCAATATACTCAGGACCTCGGCAGCAATGTCTGTTTCGCTTCCGTCGCTCACCCACGGAGCAACGGGCAAGCTGAGAGGGCAAATGCTGAAGTGTTGCGAGGCTTAAGGACCAAGACCTTTGACAGACTGCACAAGAGCGGAAGGCGCTGGATTGATGAGTTGCCGACGGTTCTTTGGTCAATCAGGACGACACCAAATCGAGCCACCGGCCAGACACCCTTTGCCCTGGTATACGGGGCAGAAGCAGTTATCCCCACTGAACTCATATACGGGTCACCTCGAGTGCTCGCTTATGATGAGCTTGAGCAAGAGCAACTGCGGCAAGACAACGCACTGCTCCTTGAGGAAGATCGTCTTCGGGCGGCTGTGAGAGCAGCATGCTACCAGCAAGCCTTGCGCCGCTACCATAGCCGCAAGGTTCATGCCCGGAGCCTTGAGGAAGGCGACCTTGTTCTTCGGCGCGTTCAATCGGCCAAGAATTCCAACAAGTTAACGCCGAAGTGGGAAGGCCCTTATCGGGTAATACGAGTCACCAGGCCCGGCACAGTCCACCTGGAGACCGAAGATGCCGTTCCGGTGAGCAACTCCTGGAACATCGAGCATCTTCGCAAGTTTTACCCATAAGGCGCGGCTTGTCGGGCCTCCCGGCAAGCCACCTTTTGTACAAGCATTGCCGATGATGCATGTAACCGTTTGTACAAAGCCAGGCGCAGACCCTGAGCATAAATGAAGCGCTGGCGCCCTAAGTTATAGCATGCATGCTAGATCGAGTCTCGTCCTTGGTTAGGGTTGATAGTGCTTAGCGGCGGCTAACCCCTAGCTTAGAGGTCGAGTGTGCGTCTCTTTGCCGTTCTTTTGTCTCCTTTGGTTCACAGGGCTCGGATATCCTTGCCGGATCACTTGAGGATGAAAAAAAGGAGAAGAAGGACGGACCAGCATCTGGACCCTGGCAAGCCAGTGTTGCCGGGGGCTGCAAGTACAAAGATTCACCCACGACGAACCAGAGTTGCCGGGGGCTCCAGTTTCAGATAAGTTCTTCATCCCTTATCATGCATTCTCTTATGGACTGAGGTATGCGAAACCTCGTTTCTTCCTAAAGCTACCGTGCTCCCCTAACTCTAGGCCTTAGGGCTCGTTCCTGGGGCCAGGTTCGGTCGTAGTCGCGACAGCGAAGGGACGAAACGAGGAGCCTGAACCCGCCTCATCCCTGCCTCCGCCGAAAGCGTGAGAAAGGTCGAGCGACGTGGGAAGACGACAGGGCCTGCTGCTGGGCAAGGAAGTGTCTATCTTAAAGATATCAAGGATTTGCCCCTTGACGTGGGTTCCACCCACAAGACAAGTGACCCAGCAAGCATCCCTTTTTCATTAAAAACATTCACTCAGGTACAGTTCATGGAGAATGAAAACCATGAATGATGGGATTACAAGCTTTAAATTCAGCTTAGGCCCGAAGGCTTACAAACTAAAAAGAGATAAGGTGCCCGTAAACCCTTTCTTGTCCTTCTCTTCAGGAGGCAGGTCAAGGAGGCGAAAAGGGCAAAAGGGGCGCCTAGACGAGCTACAGGTGGCAGAAGACACCAAGAGAACATCTCGGTGGTCGTCCAAAGGCTGGATGGTGATGGCAGCGCCGAAGGCAGAGCTCGAAGACGAGGCGGCAGGACGTCAGCACGCGTCGAAGGCGTCTTGCCCATGTTCTCCGAGTTGACGGCCTTGCCGCTCGCCCTCTTCCTCTTCCGCAGCCTCCCAATGCCAGCCGCCCAAGGTGATGACCCCGAGAAGTTCAAGGAGCCGGCGACACGGATAATGGGGTCACCGGTGCCGCACGGACCGGCGCTCGACACCTAGTCGGACCCGTCATCCTGCCGCCCGCTACCCTCGTCGTCGCTTCCGCGGTCCTCCTCGTCACTCCCGCTCGAGGAGGAGTCTTCGCTATCGGAGGAGCTCTCCACGCAGCACCTTGCCCGAGTCCCGAAGCACCCGAAGACCTTGACGGAGAGGAGACCGCCCTCCATCAGCTTAAAATGGAGGGTGAGCCCCTCCATCAGGCGGTGGATACGGGCGAACGTCTTCCACCTTCGACCAAGATACATCACATTAGGGGCTGGGAAGTCGACGCGGACTCACGTACCGCTGATTCCACAGCCCCTCATGTGCAGCCTCAGTGTCTCAGGCGGGTCCAGCTCCATCTCGCTCGCGAATGGAGTCGGGAGACGAAGACGACGGCGAGACGGCCGCCGCAGCCTGACGAAGAACTCACAAGGGTCGTCCCCAACATGGCCCTCAATGGTAAGAGGAACTGCTGGCGGAGGCGAAGCCGGCGCGCCGCCCCGTCCTCCTCTTCCCCGAGCGCCTCGGCCTCGCCCACGGCCTCGCCCTCTCCCCCTTCCCCTCGCGGCTGGCTCTGCCACTGCAGGTGCAGGAGAAGGAGGGACGCATTGTCGAGCGCCGACCCTCATCGCCACCGCCGAAGGACCAGGGTTCCCTTTCTCCATGGCGAATGAGAGGGAGGGGAGCAGAAGCTGAAGAAGTGAGATGGAGGAATGTAGGGCACCGCCCCCCCCCCCGCTCTTTATAAAGGAGCAGGTTGGGGGCTCGACCGCCCCATTCCGCCAATGAGGACGTGAATGGCGCAGGAGACCGGGGCCGATCCGCCGCCCCAGCCCGCGACGGCCCGGCTTCCCGCCTCCACCAACTGCCACCCCAGGCGCATGAGCGCCGCGTGGCGAACATGCAGAACCGAAGCGACGGGTGAGGTGACTTCTCCCCGCCCCGTGACTAAAGGGAGTGGGCACCTTGAAAGACCATGCCTCGGCCCCGTCCAGTAAATGGTCCGCGCCTCCACGCCTCCCTCCGTTTATGGGGAAGACGCGAGCCGCCCCCTTTTTTCTACTACATGACCCATGCGTGCAGAGGCCAGCCTCACGCATGCCGCCCACGTCACGCCCGCCTCCCCACGCCGCGCCACGGGCGGGAAGCATGAGAGGCGCAGCGCGTGAAGAAACTTACGCGGTAAAAACCGCCCTGCCTGTCCGCGCACCGTTCTTGGGCCTGGCCCAACAACGTGTAGCGCTTATGTGTGGCCCAGGCCCGGGGGCTCGTCGGTGTACAAAAAGAGGGTGTCGGATCACGGGTTCCGGCAGACCCTTAAGGTTCGAACTCTGGGGTGCGCGCGGAGATTATGCCCTCTACCTCTCCGTCTCGCAAGGATCTAAACTACAGAACGAACAACACAAGAGACACAAGGTTTATACTAGTTCGGGCCACCATTGTGGTGTAATACCCTACTCTAGTTTGTGGTGGATGGATTGCCTCTTGGGCTGACGAGCATGAACAGTACAAGAAAGAACAACCTCGCGAGGGTCTGTTCTTGGCTAGGGGATGAGCTGCTGGGGGAGTTCGATCGCCTTTTCTCTCTCTAAGTGTGTTGCTAGCTCTATTTGTGGATGCTACATTCTAGCTGGTTTCTTCCTCTCTCTTCCCCTTTTCTCTACCCTGGGGGTGGCTAGTCCTATTTATAGGCAAAGGCCCTGGGCCTCTTCCCAAATATTTGAGCAGGAAGGGCGCCAACAATTGGCCAATTCGAAGGGGAACATCTAGTATACTTATCCTGACTAAAGTTGGTCTTCGCCTGCCAAAGGCCCTGTGGTGACGCCGTTCTGGGCTCCATGGTGACCTCCTTCCCACCGTTGGACTGGTCTTGGTCTTGTTGCACCGAAATGGGTGCCTTTGCTTGATCCCCCCGCCTGCGCTTGCCCCCTTTGCACCAAAGAGGAAAGGGGAACGCTGCGCGGGCTGGCGCCTGCCTGGCACCCTTGGTCGTCATGGCTTGCGTCATGGGCACCTCACGAGGTACCCTGCCTTGATCTCTCCGCCTCCTCGTGAGCCATCCTGAGGAGGCCGCGCCTGAGGAAACACCGTGTCGTCCGCCTCGCGAGGCTTGGCCCCTCGCGAGGGTCTTGGGTCTTGTGTTGGTGAAGATGGGCCGCGTTGGGCCCCCATTCTAGCCACGCCGCAGTCCGCAGGCAGGCAAGTCTGGGGACCCCCGTTCCCAGAACGCCGACAATAGCCCCCGGGCCCAAGGCGCGCACGGACGTGGCCGCAGCGAGAGGCGAAAGGGCAAGGGCGAAGCGCCGCGGGCCGTAATAGCCTGCGGCCTTGGGCGCCGCGTGGCGGTTGATTGGACGTGGGCGTCTCCCCTTCCCACGACGCCTTGGTGACTGCGCGGATTGGACAAGCCCCTGCATGCAAATCATGTCATGATTACCTGCGATCGTGGAGGCTGAGGTTGGCCTTCGCCGGTTATATGTACGGCACTGCGCGTGTCCTTCCAGCCCATCTCTTCTTGCTTCCTCCTCTGCCTCAGTTCCTGCCCCGTCTTGGTGTGATGGCTCCAATTCGCCGGTTTTGTGTGGCGGAGAAGGGGAAGGCTCCTCGAGAGGGACCAGACCCTCTCCCGCCGAAGAAGCGACCTGCTCCCTACGGCCGCGATGAGGAGGGCCGTCAGGTGGCGCCGAGGCCTTGGTATGAGCGGCCTCCGCCGGGGTTCCCGCTTCCTTTGTATGCCCACGCCGAGGGCCTTGGAAGAGGAGATGCCGATCCCCTCGGCCAGCGCCATCGCCGGCGCCGGAGGGTCATGAAGGTGTGGGTCGTTCCTCCTGGAGTCCACGCCGAGGGGCTCCTCCTGTGAGCTCGTGCTCCACGCCGCCATGCCTCCGCGAACTTGGATTCGCTTTCCTCCCTTCTTCGCCTCCGTCTTCCCGCGGGGAAGACTCCTGGAGCTATGGCTGTAGCACGCCAACTGCAGCACTCCGGCGACCGAGGCAGAAGTCGCGGTCCTTGCCTCGGGTGAGGTCTTTATGACTCGCGGCTGGGGTGAGATCGCTCGGGGTTGCAGAGCAAGGGGCGCCCTCACGATCCACCTGGAGTACGATGGCGCTTAGGTGATGTTCTTCAAGGTCTTCGACGCGAATGGGCGCCGGCTGGAGTGCTGCCCTGAGGGAGGCGGCCAGGACCTCGCCATGGCGGCGGCTGGGCCCGCCGACCGCCCCCTGGACAGCTCAACAAGCGATGGGAGCGCCGGAGGATCTAGCGATCCCAGCGAGGTCTTCGCAACTCCGGAGACGAGCGACGACAGCTACGAACCCACGAGCCAGCGCCGCTCCCGGAGCAGGGCGGGCTCGCTTGGCCGTCGCCGACCCTGATCTGGATGGGGTTGGCGCCAGCGCTTGACGGCCCACTGTTGATGATGGCGTCTTTTGCAGGGGCGCGTGTAGTCAGCACCCTTTAGGACCCGTTCCCTGCGAGGAATCACATGGCGCCCCATAGGGGCTTGTAAGGCGGCTGTGATCCTGGTTGTTAATATGTAACCCTTGCTATGGATCTGTGCGAATCGCAAATTCCGTCATAGTTCGGTCCTCCCTTTGGCACCTCGCAAGGGCTTGGTGCTCTGCGTCGACAGGTCCCAGTCCCAAGGCGGCGTCAGCCGTCGCTGGTATGCCAGGTCGCGATGCCGTGGTCAAGGCCAGGAGGTGAGCGACCCGGGGTCCGGTAAGAGCCCCTGAGTCGCGATGCTCAGGAGGTCCCCTTTGGCGCCCAAGCAGCCGTCTCTTGGTGAGAAAGGGAAGCAACGTCGCTAGTACGTAGTCGCTTTAGGTGCGGGGGTAGTGCCACGGTAGCTACATGGTGACTTATCTCTGAGAATCGGGGATCGCCCCTAGCGCGTCGTCGGGTCCGGGGGGCAATTTGGACGGAGCTGCTTGATGAGGTCCCCGCGTGCCCCTTCTCCCTCGCCTTTGCTCCCCTTTCTGCTCTACGTCCTCGGGTCCCGGCCCTCGAGCTTGTCTCAGCCGTCGCTGGTATGCCAGGTCGCGATGCCGTGGACAAGGCCAGAGGGTGAGGGCTGGAGGGCCAGTAAGAGCCCTGAGTCGCGATGCTCAGGCAACCCCCCTTTAACATGCAAGCCGTTTGCGTGGGCGAGGGTGAAGGAAACACCGTGAGGGCCTTGGCTAGCGAAGTTTCCCCTAAGGATCCTGCAGATTCATCATAGAAAGAAGATGGGGCTGCCATGGCAGTTGTCTGTCGACCGTTAGTCGCTCAAGAGCTCGTTGGTTGGAGTGGGTGAGGTGTATCAGGGCACCCGTGAGCCAGCGCGGGACTCACGAGGCCCTACCTCTTAGGCGGGTTGCGCCTGGCACTGGGCCGTATCTTGAGATGTGTTCCTGCAAAATTTGGTTAGATGCCGGCACTCTACGTCCTCGGGTCCCGTCCCTCGAGCTTGTCTCAGCCATCGCTGGTATGCCAGGTCGCGATGCCGTGGACAAGGCCTGAGGGTGAGGGCTGGAGGGCCAGTAAGAGCCCTGAGTCGCGATGCTCAGGCACCCCCTTTAACGTGCAAGTGGTCGACATGGAGAAGAAGAGGTGCCGTGGACGGCATCAAGTAATCAAGCATGATAGGCGAATGCATAATCGGAAATAAACGCAGGGGAGATACACGCCGCGGGGCCTAGCCCGAGCAGCTTGGGGATGATGCAACCCGAGGGGCGCCCCCAGCAAAGCAAGCTAACGACTGAAGGAAATAAAAAGGGATACATGCCACGGGGACGGACCCACGCGGCCTGGGAGTGACGCAACCCTGGGGGGGCGCTCCCAGCTGGGAATGAAACTTGAATGATGTCACCTGAAGATGCCGTCGACGAAGTGGCGTTGGTGCAGCAGACTCGGTGGGCTGCGGAAGCTGATCCTCACAAGCCCCCAGGCCCTGGGGCCTCGGGAGGCTCCGGAGGCACTGATGGCTCCTCGCGGGCTGTCTCCATCTCCGCCAAAGCCGCAGAACGCCTGTCTTCCTAAGCCTCCAAGATGCCCCTCATGAGGCGCTGGTACGTCGCAGCCATGCTCGGCAGGCCGTAAGGCATGCGAACATAGCCGTGGGGCGGTCCTCCGCAGCACCCCACTCGGGAGGGCCAGAGGCGCTCCGTCGTGGCGATCTGATTGAGCCCTGGTACGTCGACGCAGACGCGCAGCCCACCATCCTCGCCTGGATGTGGAGCCACAGCTGGTGGACGACGGCGACCTCTCGTGATCCTTGACTCCTGTAGTTCTTGAATGGCCTTGTTAACGAACTCCTGCTGGTCCGACCTTCCTCGCCTGGCTCCTTCTTGAGGGAATCGCGCTTCGAAGCATGACTCCACGTGGCACCCAAGCGCCTCCCTCGTGACCCTGGCAAGGTCGGTGGCCCTCCAGGTGAGAGTCCCCGAGCCCTCCCTGAGGAGGGCGCCGGGCGCGCTTTCCTATGCGATGGAAGGAGGGTCCCCCTGGGCAGACACGGGCCCTGAAGGGCCTGCCTCCTGAGGGACTGGGCCTGACGACGTCTTCTTCTTCTTGGGGGTGGTCTCAGGAAGCCTCCTGCTTCCGCGGTTTGGGTCTTCTAGCGACGCGGCCTGAAAGGCTCGCTCCAGGGAACACACTGCGTCCTTCTCTTCACAGGGCACCGTGATGACGCCGCCACTTCCCGGCATCTTGAGGACGTTGTAGCCGTGGTGAGTCACGGCCATGAACTTGGCTAGCGCTGGGTATCCGAGGATAGCGTTGTACGGCAGGCGGATGTGGGCGACGTCGAAGTCAATGATCTCGGTGCGGTAGTTGTTGCGGGCTCCGAAGGTGAAAGGGAGGCGGACCTGCCCGATCGGGACTGTGGAACCGTCGGTGACTCCGGAGAAAGGCTTGGTTGGCTGAAGCTGGTCATAGGGCACTTGGAGGTTGTTGAATGTTTCCACGGACAAGACGTTGAGCCCTACTCCACCATCGATGAGGGTCCTGGTGACCAGAACGTTGCTGATGACTGGGAAACAAAGCATCGGGAGGACTCCGGCTGTGGCCGCGCACTTGAGCTGGTCTGCCGAGCTGAACATGATGGCGCACGCTGACCACCTGAGGGGGCGCGTTGCTTCGAGCCTGGGGAGGACTGCATTCACTTCGCGGGCAAACTACTTGAAGATACGTTGAGAGGCTGGGGCTTGAGCTCCGCCCAAGATACAGGCGATTGCGCGTGGCTCTTGGAAGCCCCCAGCCCCCTCGTCTTGGTGGCGGTCTTCGTTCCTCCTTGGCTGAGGCGGCAGCGGCGGCAGGCCCGGGTTGCCATGAGGGCGATCCTCACGAGGCTGATCCCTCCAGTCCCCCTCGTGAGGCGGTTCCCGCCAGCGGTCCTCGCAAGGTTGGTCGCTCCACCCTTGGCGCGGGCCATGATCTTCCCAGCATCCTGGGTTGCTTCCTCCTCCTCGGTCGTAGCCCCGGTCAGCACGGTCAGGGCGACGGCCGATTCTTCCTTCTCGCACGGTGCAGAGTTCTTGGCATTCGTTGGTATTGTGGGTGTGGAGGTCGTGGTACACGCAGTACCGGCTGCCCCTGGAGGATTTGGGCAGATCCTTGCCCCGCTTGGTGTCTGGTTCCGCCGCGAGTACGGCAGCCCCCTTGCGCTTCACGTCCTTGGCCTTGGGCTTCTTCTCTTCTGGGTCTGCGGCAGGCAGCTCGAGGAGGGAGAGGCATCCTTCCTTAGCCCTGGCGCACTTGGTCGCCAAGTTGAACAGCTCCAGGGAGGTGCAGAGGTCTTCATGCATCGCCAGCTCCTCCTTCATCTTGACGTCGCGCACGCCATCGGAGAAGGCCGAAATGATGGCTTCCTCGGACACCCTGGGGATCTTGAGGTGCGCGCTGTTGAAGCGCTGGATGTACTTTTGTAGGGTCTCCCCAGGTTGCTGCTTGATGCGGCGCATGTCGCTCACGGCGGGAGGCCGGTCGCGGTTACCTTGGAAGTTGGCGATGAAGCGAGTACGCATCTGGTCCCAGGAGGAGATCATGCCTGGGGCCAGGTTCAGGAGCCAAGTGCGAGCACCTTCCTTCAGCGCCATGGGGAACCAGTTCGCCATGACCTTTTCGTCCCCGCTGGCAGCTTCGATTCCCAGCTCGTAGAGCTGGAGGAACTCTGCGGGATCAGTTGTGCCATCGTAGCGAGGGGGCAGGTCCGGCTTGAACTTGCCGGGCCATGCGACGCTGCGCAGCTCGGTGGTGTAGGCGCGGCAGCCTGCGGTGGCCACGAGAGGCTTCGGTGGAGTGAGAGATTGGCCCTGCGGGTCCCCTTGCGCTGCTGCTGGGAGCAGCGCGGGGTCTTGACGCGCCGGGGCCGGAGCGGGGTCTCGGTGAGCCAGAGCTGGGAGCGCCCGGGCAGCCTCTTGCGGTCGAGGGACTTCTTGGCAGGTCCGTTCCTGGTGGGCTGGCGCCTGACGGAGCGGGTTCCGCCCAGGGGCCGCGCGCCTTGGAGCCATGGCGTCTTCTTGGAGAGGGGGCGGCTGGTACGCCCCCGGAGCTTCATTGCCCGCGCGGGGCGGAGTGCGGCGCAGCGGTGCGGACGGCGCGGGAGAGCCCCCTGCGGCGCGGACGAGCTCGGCGACGTGCTCGAGCCACTCCTCGTAGACGCCGTCGACGGGGCGGTAGCACAGGAGCTCGTTCGCCACGATGAGCACAGCTCGAGCCTCCAAGGGTGCGCGGAGCGCGCGGGACGAAGAGCCGGCCGGGGTGAGTGACGGAGTAGCGGTGCGGCCGTCTTGCCGCACAGACGGGTGCTGAGACGATGCTTGCTGCTCGTTCCCCGCCGGGCCGGTGGCGGCGTTAACGGCGGGCGACGGAGAACAACGAGGACGCCCACCGACGGGGGCCGTCTGGGCGACGCGGGAAGCGACGGCGGCCCGGCGTTCGGCGCGGGCCCGACGAGCGTCAGACATGGATGCAACGGTCGGAGGAGAGCCGAGCGATGGAAGGCAGATTCCGGCGCACCCCTACCTGGCGCGCAAAATGTCGGATCATGGGTTCCGGCAGACCCTTAAGGTTCAAACTCTGGGGTGCGCGCGGAGATTATGCCCCCTACCTCTCCGTCTCGCAAGGATCTAAACTACAGAACGAATAGCACAAGAGACACAGGGTTTATACTAGTTCGGGCCACCATTGTGGTGTAACACCCTACTCTAGTTTGTGGTGGATGGATTGCCTCTTGGGCTGATGAGGATGAACAGTACAAGGAAGAACAGCCTCGCGAGGGTCTGTTCTTGGCTAGGGGATGAACTGCTGGGGGAGTTCGATCGCCCTTTTCTCTCTCTAAGTGTGTTGCTAGCTCTGTTTGTGGATGCTACGTTCTAGCTGGTTTCTTATTCTCTCTTCCCCTTTTCTCTACCCTTGGGGTGGCTAGTCCTATTTATAGGCAAAGGCCCTGGGCCTCTTCCCAAATATTTGAGCGGGAAGGGCGCCAACAATTGGCCAATTCGAAGGGGAACATCTAGTACACTTATCCTGACTAAAGTTGGTCTTCGCCTGCCAAAGGCCCTGTGGTGACGCCGTTCTGGGCTCCATGGTGACCTCCTTCCCACCGTTGGACTGGTCTTGGTCTTGTTGCACCGAAATGGGTGCCTTTGCTTGATCCCCTCGCTCGCGCTTGCCCCCTTTGCACCCAAGAGGAAAGGGGAACGCTGCGCAGGCTGGCGCCCGCCTGGCACCCTTGGTCGTCATGGCTTGCATCATGGGCACCTCGCGAGGTACCCTGCCTTGATCTCTCCGCCTCCTCGTGAGCCATCCTGAGGAGGCCGCGCCTGAGGAAGCACCATGTCGTCCGCCTCGCAAGGCTTGGCCCCTCGCGAGGGTCTTGGGTGTTGTGTTGGTGAAGATGGGCCGCGCTGGGCCCCCATTTGAGCCACGACGCAGGCCACAGGCAGGCAAGTCTGGGGACCCCCGTTCCTAGAACGCCGACAGAGGGGTACACTTTTTGTACCCCTATGACTGTGCACGGGCAGTCTGAGCCACGGGTGTCGCCGCACCGAGCCCGGCAAGGGAGGTAGAACCAAGGTAAGGCCGAAGCCAAAGAGGAGCAGAGCGACACCAAGACCAAGACCACAAAGAGAAAAGGGGGTGAAGCGGGCCCCCCGGGCAAGATCCTTGCCGGGAGGCGGTTTTTGCAAACCCGGCCAGACACTTGCCGTGGCAGCTAGCCCCACACCTACGGAGCGGGTCACCCTTGAGTCCACTGCCCTCATGGGGCAAGGATTCGGGAGGCATCCCCGTGGTGGTATGCAGATCTTTGTGAAGACATTCAAGATCAGATGCACACTTTAGAAGATGATGGTCCTTGGCGGGATCCCAGCCAAGGAAAACCACAAGGCCCCCGGCAAGAGCCTTGCTGGGGATGGCAACAGGTGCCATGACAAGACCCTTGTCGGGACCCCGACAAGACCCTTGCCGGGGCCGCGGCAAGGCCCTTGCCAAGGACACCCGCGGGGCCACCATCAGACCCGCACCAGTCACGCCTCCACCACCGCTCGCATGCAGCTGCCGACCCAACCAGCTGGGCAGGCACCGGCGTGGCGGCATGCAGATCCTCGTGGAGACCCATCGCTGTGCCACCACAGCTGCCTGCCCGCCTACATGGCATCGCAGGCACCATTGGCCAGGGCGCCTGTCGGCGCGGAAGAGAGCGGCGACGGGCGAGACCGGGCTCTCCCCCGCCCCCGATAAAGCAAGGACACCTAAGTAAGGCGCATTAAATGCACCTTGTCATGTAATGCGAGGGATAACCTCGCATCATTGTACCCTTTCCACCTCCTGTGTGCCAATGTGGCAGCCCCTTTCCCTATAAAAGGAGGCCCCAGGCGACCAGGAAGAGGATTCGGCTTTTTGGAGCTGCTCACGCCCCATAGCTAGCTCAAGAACACAAACATATAATCCACCAAAGCAGGAGTAGGGTTTTACGCATCTTCGTGGCCCGAACCTGGGTAGAGGAATCGTGTACTGCCTACTCGATCCGCTCTTCTAACGGCCCCCGCGCCCCGCAACCGCAGAAAGGGATCCTCGTGATCCCATAGGTGTTGTTTCCCACCGACACCGACGACCAGGAGTAGCCCGGAGGTCCCAGGAAGGAGGCCTTTGTTGGTGTCAAAACCGGCAGATCTCGGGTAGGGGGTCCCAAACTATGGATCTTGGATCGATGGGTAACAGGGAACATAGAGACAGTGTTTACCCAGGTTCGGGCCCTCTCTAGGAGGTTAAACCCTACGTCCTGCTTGGTTGTGTTTATGTATTTGTATGACTATTACAGAGTTGATCTACCACGAGATCAGATGAACTAAACCCTAAGTGGGTATGGCAATGATCGTTCCTCTTCCCTACGGGCTAAAACCCTCTGGTTTATATAGACACCAGGGGTACCGAGGGTTACATATGGTCGACCACCATCAGGGGATAAACAATTCTGGTTTCGCTAACCAGACTTGGAGGATAAGCCAAGTCTTCGGAGGCTTCCTTCTGGAGCACGGGGTCGCCTGTAATCTAGCCTTCCATTGATGAATCAAGAGCGGCCCACCAGTCCGGCCCATGAGAGGTAGGTCGACAGCCCAATGATCCCTTAGTCTGGGACACCCGCAGTAGCCCCCAAACTAACCTCCAATGCCGAGGTCGATATCTTCGTGAGCTCCATGCTTCTTAAAGTCTTCGGCTTGAGGGGCGAGTTCCTTCCGTCACCTTTATCCGGCTTATGATAGCTCGGACACCCGCAACACTTTGGTCAGCGAGGCATTACGGGGCTCTTCATATTGTTTTCTTCATTCAGTATTAATGATGCCCCTCGATTTCTGTGTGTCAAAGGAAAGCTAACGGTCCAACTGTCTTTTACATAAATGCCCCTTATGGGCCAGGGGAAGATGCCTATTTAACAGGCTAAGGGCGTGAAAGTTGTCGGACCCCATTCCAAAATCACCAAAAAGCCAGAGTCGGCAAGCCTTGAACAATGGCAAGCACTCCAAGCTCCTCTACGTGCCCTCACGACCCCCTTCAAGGTGACTGGGCGAGCTGCTTCGTTTCCCGAATGAGATTGAGCAACCTTGAGACGCAGAGGTATCTACTCGCATCAGATCTCGCATCCACCCACCTCGGATTGACTTCTGCGATCGGCGAGGCTTTTGCGGAGAACTTCCCTGCCCCACACATGGAAGAGAGGGTATGCTTCATGCCATTTCTGTTACAAGGTTTAGGCTTCCCCATTCACCCCTTCTCGAGGGGTTTACTAGAATTCTACGGGATCCAACTCCACCATCTCACCCCGAGATCAATTCTGCACATCTCGAGCTACGTTGCCCTCTGTGAGATGTTCCCGGGTTGTGAGTCCCATTTCAAGTTATGGAGGAAATTCTTCTGTCTCGTCCCTCGCACCTAAGAAGGGGCAATTTACTAGGTCGGCGAAGCTGAAGTGTGGCACACCGCTAGGACGGGGTATCCGATAGGGACTCCCAAGAAGGATGCCGAGGAGTGGACCTCGGAGTGGTTCTATATTGAGGACGTCCCCCTACTCGATCCAACTCGGAGGCGGTTGCCCGAATTCTCTCTAGCCTCTCCGAAGAAGCGATTCAATTGGCGACCGAAGAGCCCTTCCTAGGAGGAAAGTGTCGAAGTATCGCGCCTAGCCGCTCAAGTGAGGTGGCTATTTCACAATGGGTTAACCAATATCGACGTGATGGCCGCAGCTATTGCTCGGTGCGTTCAACCCCTTCAACAAAGGGTGCACCCCCTATGGTGTTACAACGGGGTGAATGACTCAACCCGACACATACAGAAAGGACCTAGCGATCAAGCAGCAATGGCAGCCGTCCTAGCTAACCTCTTCAAGGGAGAAGAGCAAGCGTTTCTGAAAGTGCAACTATCCCTGGGTGGTTTTGGTAATTTCTAACAACATATAGCTCATTGAGCTAACATTATTCCAAGATTAATATTTCAGGAAAAGATCAATGAATGGCATGGCATGGATGAGGAAAGTGGATCCCTCAAAATTCTAAGGACAAAAAGTTTGGCTCAAGCTTGAAGCTCAAGACTCTACATTTTATATTTTAGTGATCCAAGATCACATTGAGTCTATAGGAAAAGCCAATACTATCAAGGAGGGATGAGGTGTTGCTTAATGAGCCTCTTGCTTCATGTGCTTAGTGATATAATCCAAAACCCTCAACTACCTTCCGACATCCTCATATGACCTAAACCAAAAGTCAAACTCGGCCCCACCGATTCTTTCTATCCGGAGCCACCGAGTTTCAAATGTCATAGCCACTGCCACAAACCCTAGGCAAATCGGTCTCACCGATAGGGATCTCGGTCTCACCAAGATGGGATTGTAATCTCTCTGTTTCCCTTCGTAACATTTCGGTCTAACCGAAGTGAGCGATCGGTCCCACCGAGATTGCAATGTAAACTCTCTGTTTCTCTTTCGTAACATTTCGGTCTCACCAAAAAGAGCGAACCGGTCCCACCGAGTTTACCTGACCAACTCTCTGGCTAGCCTATTACCAAATTCGGTCCCCCAAGTTTGTGTAATCGGTCACACCGAGATTACGTTATGCCCGAACCCTAACCATATCGGTCCTACCGAGTTGCATCTCAGTCTCATCGAAAATCCTAACGGTCACTAGGTTTGCTGAATCGGTCCAACCGAGTTTAATCATTCGGTCCCACCGAGTTTGGCAAATTGTGTGTAAAGGTTAGATTCTGTGTGAAGGCTATATATACCCCTTCACCCACTCTTCATTCGTGGAGAAAGCCATCAGAACACATCTACACTTCCAATACACATGTTTTGAGAGAGAACCACCTACACTTGTGTTGAGGTCAAGATATTCCATTCCTACCACATGAATCTTGATCTCTAGCCTTTGCCAAGTTGCTTTCCACTCAAATCTTCTTTCCAAATCCAAATCCTGTGAGAGAGAGTTGAGTGTTGGGGAGACTATCATTTGAAGCACAAGAGCAAGGAGTTCATCATCAACACACCATTTGTTACTTCTTGGAGAGTGTTGTCTCCTAGATTGGCTAGGTGTCACTTGGGAGCCTCCAACAAGATTGTGGAGTTGAACCAAGGAGTTTGTAAGGGCAAGGAGATCGCCTACTTCCTGAAGATCTACCGCTAGTGAGGCAAGTCCTTCGTGGGCGGCGGCCGTGATGGAATAGACAAGGTTGCTTCTTCGTGGACCCTTCGTGGGTGGAGCCCTCCGTGGACTCGCGCAACCGTTACCCTCCGTGGGTTGAAGTCTCCATCAACGTGGATGTACGATAACACCACCTATTGGAACCACGACAAAAACATCCGTGTCTCCAATTGCGTTTGAATCGTCCAAACCCTTCCCTTTACATTCTTGCAAGTTGCATGCTTTACTTTCCGCTGCTCATATACTCTTTTGCATGCTTGCTTGAATTGTGTGGAGATTGCTTGACTTGTGCTAAGATAGTTAAAATCTGCCAAGAACTAAAAATTAAAAATGCTAGATTTTTATTTGGTCAAGTAGTCTAATCACCCCCCTCTAGACATACTTTCGATCCTACAAGTGGTATCAGAGCCTTGGTCTCCATTTGCTTTGATTTCCATAGCTTTTGGTGGTCATAGCCTTGGTTTCACAACCTAGGAGAGTATGGCGTCTAGCGAGGGAAATTATCACCGTAGAGGTCCTTACTTTGATGGTACTAATTTTGCTAGTTGGAAGCATAAGATGAAAATGCATATTCTTGGACATAACCCCGCCGTTTGGGCTATTGTGTGTGTTGGCTTGCAAGGTGACTTCTTTGATGGGAAAGAACCGAACCGTGAAGCTACTGCGGAAGAGTTGAAGATGCTACAATACAACGCTCAAGCTTGTGATGTCCTCTTCAACGGATTGTGCCCCGAAGAATTCAACAAAATCAGTCGTCTTGAGAATGCAAAGGAAATTTGCGATACTTTGATTGATATGCACGAAGGTACCGACTCCGTCAAGGAATCCAAATTGGATGTGCTTCAAAGTCAACTTGACAAGTTCAAAATGAAGGACGGTGAAGGTGTCGCTGAAATGTACTCTAGGCTTGCTCTTATCACAAATGCGATTGCCGGCTTAGGGAGTGAAGAGATGACCGATAGATTCATCATCAAGAAGATTCTAAGAGCCTTGGATGGAAGATATGATACCATGTGCACATTGATCCAAATGATGCCCAATTACAAAGATCTCAAGCCAATGGAAGTCATCGGAAGAATTGTTGCTCATGAGATGTCACGCAAGGATAAAGAGGAACTTCACAACAAATCAAGTGGTGCTTACAAAGCCTCATGTGAAACCCCCACATCATCAAGTGAGAAACAAACCTTCAATGAAGAATTGAGCTTAATGGTGAAGAACTTCAACACGTTCTACAAGAGTAGAAGCAAAGAGAAAAGCTCCAAGTCAAGGTCCTACAATGACAAAAGATCTTCTAGTCGAGAGAGAAACTGCTACAATTGTGGAAGGCCCGGACACTATTCCAATGAGTGTACGGCCCCCTACAAGAGAAGAGAAAATTCTCCTAAGAGAAGAAGTAGAAGAGAAGAATCACCATCTAGAGAAAGAAGGAGTAGAGATGATCGTTATGAACGAAGACCCTCACGGAGAATCAAGGATTCAGAAAGAAAGGACAAGTCATCAAGGAGCTACACAAAACGAAGACATCAAGCTCATGTTGGTGAATGGGTATCCGGCTCCGACTTCGACAACCACTCTGAGAGAAGCTATCACTCCGACTCTGAATATACTCAAGATGAAGGTGTTGCCGATCTAGCACTTGTGACAACCAACTCCTACGACATATTTGACTCACCAAATGAAGGAGTTGGAACATGCTTCATGGCTAAAGGCCCAAAGGTATCACACCCCGAGTATGTTGATTTCAATAGTGATGAAGATGACTTGTTAGGTGATGCTGATTTACTTGTTGACTACTCTAGTGATGAATAATACGATGAAACGTCAATTGATCATGCTAATCAAGATAAAACGAATGACAATGATAAGGAGAAGATTCAGTCTCTAACTAAAGAACTAAACACTCTTAAGTTAGCTCATGAAACTATCTTAGGAGATCATCGAGAACTATTAAGGGCTCATGAGAAATTACGCTTTGAAAAGCTCAACCTTGAGCAAGAGCATGAGTTCTTAAAAGCAATCAATGATGATCTTCGTAAGAAAAGTTCTTCTTACATTGCCAAGCGTTTACTCTTATCCACTTACATGCCTCAAGTCAAGTCTAGTAACAAGAACAAGAATGATTCTTCCTCTAGTAGTAACAATAATCATGCTAAATCCAATATTGTTGCTTCTAGTAGTTCTCTTGATTCCACTAATGATTCTCTTAGCCAAGTTACACTTGAGCAAGAAAATAGCTTATTGAAGGGAATTATAGAGAAAGGTGTTTACAAGAGCCTTGCCAGAAGTAAGCAATTCGAAGAAATTGTACGCAAGCAAGGAAGGCACCGGAAGAATCAAGGTGTTGGTTTTGAACGAAAGTTCAGTGCCAATGGAGTTGAGTGGGAAGAAGATCAATACCCCAAGACGAAGTTTGTTCCTCAACAAGAGAAGTATGACCCTACTTCTTTCAAAGGGACACAAGCTCAAGATGATCTTCCACCACAAGACCACAAGCAAAAAGGCAAGGGCAAGCTTCAAGAGGAAATTGATACATTTGAAGAAGCTCCTAAGGCCATGGTCAAATGGGTTCCCAAGACTACTTCAAGTTCCACTTCATCAAGTACAACTACAACTCCGAGGATTCCCATCAAGATGGTGTGGATCCAGAAGAAGAAGAACTAGAGAGTTCTTGAGGGTGACTCCGCCAACATATTTCACTCTTATCATCTTGGCAAGAACAAGCGCAATCAACTTCCACATGTTGCACTAGTTCAAGGAGTCACAAACCCTCTTGTTGGTAAGACAAGGAACAAGGTAACCTAAAAGCTTTCATATACATCATCTTGTGTGTGCATCACTCTATGTCTATGGATATCCTTGTTTGTTCCTTGTGGGACTAACCCGTGTAGGTATTGAAAGTGCAACTCACTCCAATGGATAGCTCCAAATGACCTACATCAACTTTGAGAATCCACATCTTCAACATCTACATGAAGTCATCATCGACAAAACCCAAGGTTAGTTCATCCCTCTTAAGGGGGATCTCACATCTAGGGGGAGCTTTACTCTAAGAATTGAGCTAAAGAAACTCTAATGATGTGAACACAACAACGCTTTATGTAAAAGTGGTAACCCCACTTGAGCTTAAACGATGAGTACGACCTATGATCAAATGTTCTCATTTGACTCCTAAGTCAATATACTCATATATAGATGACCTAGTCATCGCAAATTGCTTGATAGATGCTAGAATTGGTTGTGCATGCTTTGCAACATATTTCCATTGCCATTTTATTGTATGAGCATGTTGGTTGCATATTTCACTCATTCGAGGACGTCCACTTGTTGTTTTTGATTGATTGGTTTCTTTTTCTTTGGCCAAGTGGATGGACAAGAATGCCTAAGAACCTTCTCTAGCTATCTATGCTTTTCTCGTCTCAGACTCTATTCATACTACATCACAAACTTTGATCAAGTCAGATTCGAACCACTCTGTGTGAGGAGCACTCGGAGTCCCCGATTCGTCATAGACTTAAACTTCCAAAACTTCTTTGTGTGTTTCGGTCTGACCGATTCCTCCATTTCCGTCATACCGAGATCACTAAGTCGATCTAGGTTTTCAATCTCGGTGCAACCGATTTGAACTTTTCGGTCACATTGAGTTGTTGTAACTGTCAACAGTTATGCATCTCGGTGCCACTGAGTTGTTCCACTCGGTCACACCGACAGGGTCGGGCTATATATACTCACGGGCAAAATTTTGGAAATTTCTCTGAAACCTCTTCGCCCGCGCATAGCTCGCTCTACCTCCTGGGTCTCCGGATCGTCCTCCTCGTCGCCAGCCGCCTCCTGTCGCTGGTCTCCGCCGCCGTCAACGGAATTCTCCTCCGCCGTTGCCGCCGTAGCGAGTTCATCGCTGAACTAGGGTATGGACTTGATCACAGTGCTATCCCCGTCCGATTCCTAGCACATTGTGTTCATTATGATTCTTGCCACGTTTGAAACGCCTCTATCCAGTCAAAACACTCCGTAGATTAGAGTTGAATCGAAAAATTAGGGTTAGGTTTCCGCCTAAACCATCTCGGACCCACCGGGTTGCAGAACTCGGTTCCACCGATTCGGCCAAGGCCATTGCACATGTGGTTCTCGGTCTGACGGAGAATTGCAAATCGGTGTGACCGAGTTCAGGACTTTGTGAAACCCTAGCAGTCTCGGTGCCACCGAACTATGACTCGGTCTGACCGAGTTCACTAGTTTTGGTTCCAACAGCTGCTTCCGTATCACCGAGTTTGCAAATCGGTTGATCCGAAATGCTTTCTGTGAAAAACTAAAACTAAGTTTTTGACTCATTCTTTTGCAAAAATCTCTGCATTTTGTGATGCTCATCCACTCTATCTCATCTACAATCTATTCACAGGGTCTGCAGTTAGTGTTTGCAACATGTCTGACCAAAGTGACAGCCAGAACAAGTCAGAGGAGCAGGTTCACTTGAGTGAGGACACTAGTCCCTCTAGCAGCTCAGATGAGGGTAGTAGAAGCACCCCAAGCAACTTGCCAAAGGCTGCCACTAGAGCAAGCAAGAAAAGGACTTCGGAATCTGAAGATGAAGATTATGTTGAAGAGGAAGAGGAAGCCACTTCAAAGAAGAAAGTGCTCAAGAAGGAACATGGCTCAGCTGCAGCCACAAAGCCAGGAATGCAGAAGAAGGCACCTGCAAAGAGAGTTCCCACTTCCAAACCTAGGAAGGTTGCCACTAGAGAAACTATGAAGTTTACCATTGAGTAAGAAGAGGAAGCTGTTGGCCAACATAAAAAGAAAAAGAGAGTCAGAACTACTACTGCTAGAGTTCTTGGCAAACCCTCTATGAGGAGAGATTCTGAAGAAGAAGAAGAGGAAGAGGTTGCTGCACCAGCACCTAAGGCACAAAAGCTAATGGGTGATGCTATAAGGTCAGGGGCTGCATCATCGAAGCCCAAAGAAGCACCCAAAGCTGCCTCCAAGCCCAAGAGTGCACCTAAGAGGAATACAAGGAACATATCTGCTGCTGAAAAGAATAAGGCCCCAGTGCCTGATGCTGCTACTGATGAAGATGATGAAGGACAAGTCCTGAGGAAGCTCAAACCCAAGATTTCAGACCACAATGATGCTCATCTTGTGGCCAAGAACATGAAGATCAGGAGAGATTCAGGGCTGAGGAAATGGAGAGAGACAGATCCATATGCTACAAGGAAAAGGACTGTTGTCGATTACATGTTCCACACAAAGGAACAACAAGATTTCTATGAGACAGTGCTGCTGGACAAGAAACCAATAGTGTGTGATATGAGGTGGGTCGACTGGACCTATATCAAGGAAAATGAGGCACACTATCCTGGTGTGTATGACAACTTCAATGCTTGTGGAGTTGCAGACTTTGTTGGGAAGAAGCTCACAAAGTGGAATGAGGAGCTCATAATTTAATTCTACTCCACAACACATTTCTATCCAGATGGCAGGATAGTATGGATGAAGGTACAAGGTACCAATCAACCATTGAGGAATGGGCTCAGTTGATAAATGCCCCAGAAGAGCAAGAAGATGACTTGGATGTTTATGCCAAGAAGAAGATGGATCACAATTCTATGTCAAACATGTATAAGGAGATCCTAGATAAAGCTCTTGAGACTTTCAAGTTTGGATTAGTCCATTTTCTTCTGTCAGGGATGCCTACAATCAACTGGATCCTAAGGCACACTCTTTTGCCCAAGTCAGGTGACCACAACATGATCAGAGGGCATGCAATTAACTTGCTACACATATTTGATGTGCCACAGAAGTTCAAGGTCATGAGCCTTATAGTTGAGACTATCAAGAGGACAACAGCTGATCAAAATAGAAGTTGTGGATATGCCCCACATATTCAGGAGTTGATTAACTCGAAGATGGGCACAGGAACATACCTGTTGGATAAGGAACACTTGCCCATCCATCCAGATTTCGAGGACAACCAAGTTGTGATGACTGAGAATGAACCATCATCAGTACAAGCTCAAGCAAACAAGGAGAAGGCAAAAATGGAGAAATATGCCAAGATGCCAACTCAAGAGGAGGCATCTGAGTACTTCCTGAAGAACAAGCAGGAGCAGCTCGGTTATCTGATAGCATCAACTCTGAAGATTGAGAAAGGACTGGCCACCCTGACTCGAAACCAAGAGAGCTTGGAAAGAATCATGGAACAAAAGTTCTATGACTTAGATGTGAAAGTAAATGAGATTCAGTCTGTTGTGGAGCAGTTACAGGATGACATGCAGGAGAGGAAGGGCAAGACAACCACTAATGCATTCGCTAGAGTGCCTAGAGCTCAGAGATCATCTGCAGTGCCAGTTTCTGACACAAGAGCCATTACATCTGCACCAGCTACAACTTCAGTGTCACCAGCTCCAGCACCTACACTAGCTCCAGCTCCATCCACTTCAACTGAAGCCTTCTTCCTCGGCGTTATCCGGACTCCACCACCTGAAGACCAAGCCTGAGAGTCGTTTTAGTGCTATGCATTTTCTATGAACTTTTTGGTAACTTGTTGCCAAAGGGGAGAAAAATGTATAGATCATAGGCTTCGAGAGAGAGAGAGTTTGTTTTCCTTTGTTCTCTCTTGTCTTCGTGGTTGTTACTTTGTTTGCTTTTGATTGCTTGAGATACTATGCTTATTTGTGAGACATTGATGATCATGTGGTTGATCATACACTACACTTATGCTTGTTGGACGATACTATCATTTTATCCCTATTTGATCATTCACTTTGCTTGGTGATGAGTGCATGTATTTAATTCTTATAATTTTGAGTGCTCCACCAAGATGTATGTGACATGGAAGAGTAACCCATGATCCTAACTCATTGTGCATTTGCAGTCCAAAGCAAATCTTAAGATATGCACAAATTTAGGGGGAGCTCTTGCTTTTCACATACTTCTCAAAGCGACAATATCTTTCACTCTTATTATCATTTGTCGAAGCTTTGATCTATATGTTGTCATCAATTACCAAAAAGGGGGAGATTGAAAGTGCAACTATCCCTGGGTGGTTTTGGTAATTTCTAACAACATATAGCTCATTGAGCTAACATTACTCCAAGATTTATATTTCAGGAAAAGCTCAATGAATGGCATGGCATGGATGAGGAAAGTGCATCCCTCAAAATTCTAAGGACAAAAAGTTTGGCTCAAGCTTGAAGCTCAAGACTCTACATTTTATATTTTAGTGATCCAAGATCACATTGAGTCTATAGGAAAAGCCAATACTGTCAAGGAGATATGAGGTGTTGCTTAATGAGCCTCTTACTTCATGTGCTTAGTGATTTGCTCCAAAACCCTCAACTACCTTCCCACATCCTCGTATGACCTAAACCAAAAGTCAAACTCGGCCCCACCGATTCTTTCTATCCGGAGCCACCGAGTTTCAAATGTCATAGCCACTGCCACAAACCCTAGTCAAATCGGTCTCACCGATAGGGATCTCGGTCTCACCGAGATGGGATTGTAATCTCTCTGTTTCCCTTCGTAACGTTTCGGTCTAACCGAAGTGAGCGATCGGTCCCACCGAGATTGCAATGTAAACTCTCTGTTTCTCTTTCGTAACATTTTGGTCTCACCGAAAAGAGCGAACGGTCCCACCGAGTTTACCTGACCAACTCTCTGGCTAGCCTATTACCAAATTCGGTCCCACCGAGTTTGTGTAATCAGTCACACCGAGATTACATTATGGCCGAACCCTAACCATATCGGTCCTACCGAGTTGCATCTCAGTCTCACCGAAAATCCTAACGGTCACTAGGTTTGCTGAATCGGTCCAACCGAGTTTAATCATTCGGCCCCACCGAGTTTGGCAAATTGTGTGTAACGGTTAGATTTTGTGTGAAGGCTATATATACCCCTCCACCCACTCTTCATTCATGGAGAAAGCCATCAGAACACATCTACACTTCCAATACACATGTTCTCACAGAGAACCACCTACACTTGTGTTGAGGTCAAGATATTCCATTCCTACCACATGAAACTTGATCTCTAGCCTTTCCCAAGTTGCTTTCCACTCAAATCTTCTTTCCACCAAATCCAAATCCGGTGAGAGAGAGAGTTGAGTGTTGGGGAGAGTATCATTTGAAGCACAAGAGCAAGGAGTTCATCATCAACACACCATTTGTTACTTCTTGGAGAGTGGTGTCTCCTGGATTGGCTAGGTGTCACTTGGGAGCCTCCGACAAGATTGTGGAGTTGAACCAAGGAGTTTGTAAGGGTAAGGAGATCGCCTACTTCGTGAAGATCTACAGCTAGTGAGGCAAGTCCTTCGCGGGCGACGGCCGTGATGGAATAGACCAGGTTGCTTCTTCGTGGACCCTTCGTGGGTGGAGCCCTCCATGGACTCGCGCAACCGTTACCCTCCGTGGGTTGAAGTCTCCATCAACGTGGATGTACGATAGCACCACCTATCGGAACCACGACAAAAACATCTGTGTCTCCAATTGCGTTTGAATCCTCCAAACCCTTCCCTTTACATTCTTGCAGGTTGCATGCTTTACTTTCCGTTGCTCATATACTCTTTTGCATTCTTGCTTGAATTGTGTGAAGATTGCTTGACTTGTGCTAAGATAGTTAAAATCTGCCAAGAACTAAAAATTGAAAAGGCTAGATTTTCATTTGGTCAAGTAGTCTAATCACCCCCTTTAGACATACTTTCGATCCTACAGTTTCCTTGATTAAGGCCCAAAGAGGGCTTCTCGAGCTATAAACCCATCAAAATGTTGAGTCTTACTGCACTTTATAGTTCAATGGTACATTAATATTTCTTACTTGGATTTCTAATCTATCTGAGCAGAGCTGGAGGTGCTGGATCGAGACAGTGAGCTGTCGTGCTCCTCAACCGAAGAGTCACTCTCGCGCCAATGACCCTGAGTTTCACGATGATCCTGAAAATTCGTTTGATTTCGAGGAGGGAATCTTCTACCATGAGAGCCTTGACAGCTCTAAAGTAGCCCCTTTGGCCGATCACCCTTGGACGCTTCCTTCCTTCATTGTAAGTGACAAAAAGGCCTCTTCCTGAAAAAGACGCTCAGCTCTTGCCGCTCTGAGTACGCTGACTTCTACTCCCAAGGGCTGCCACACAACGTATCGGGCATCAGTGAGAGCGGCACCAGTTCACTACTAGGAAAAGGCCTACTAATTGCGCACCGGTTTTGCCTACTAATGGCGCACCACCGGTGCACCATTAGTACCACGCCACTAGTATTTATTACTAATGGCGCACAGGGCAGTGCGCCATTAGTTTTGCCCATGGTGCGCCACTAGTGTCTGCTATACTAATGGCGCACCACATGGTAGTGCACCATTAGTAACAATTTTTTAATTTTTTTTCTTAATATCAGGTCACTATTTCACCTATGAGATATCCAACACATATATATACAACAAACATCCATATAA
Source organism: Aegilops umbellulata (assembly GCA_032464435.1). Taxonomy (NCBI): domain Eukaryota; kingdom Viridiplantae; phylum Streptophyta; class Magnoliopsida; order Poales; family Poaceae; genus Aegilops; species Aegilops umbellulata. Next base: position 146,692,391 of record CP136058.1, on the reverse strand, counting down.
CATACATAGCCAACACACAAGTTCCATCATATATACATACATAGCCAACACATAGTTCCATTGTTAAATATTACAAAAGTTTCACATTGTTCATCCAACACCGTTATCCATCAATTCACAAAAGTTTCACATTGATACAAAATAAAAACACAAATGAAAAAGAAGCACTCCATCCATGCAAGCTTCCGTGAATTAACTCAAATCTGCAAAATGATAAACAAGAAGTTAGAAGAAGAAAAAGAAGAAGACTAGAATAATACTAGAAGAAGAAGAACACTAGAAGAAGAATAAGAACAATTTTGGAAAAGAAGAAGAATAAGAAGAAGACTGTAAGCTTATTATGTAAACTTGATCATTTTGTGCTAACATAAGTTATTTTGGAGCTAACCTATAGGAAACTAAGCATATAAGCTCTAAGTTAGTATATTAGAGCCAACTTAGGTAAAATGAAGCTAACCTATGTCATTTCGAAAAAGAAGAAGAATAAGAAAAAGACTATAAGCTTATTATGTAAACTTGATCATTTTGTGCTAACATAAGTTATTTTGGAGCTAACCTATAGGAAACTAAGCATATAAGCTCTAAGTTAGCATATTAGAGCCAACTTAGGTAAAATGAAGCTAACCTATAGGAAACTAAGCATATTAGAGATAACATAGGTAACTAAGTGTGTATATATATATATATCATTTTGGAGATCTGACATACCTGACAAAGTTCAGTTCTCATGCATTGTTCTTCTCCTTCTCCTTCCTCAGCCTGATGCGCCAAGAGCGGCGAGGCAGTGGAGGCGGTGGAGGCAGTGGGATGTAGTCTTATACCTCAATTGGCGTGGTCATGTCGCCCAGCAGTGGGATCGCCGGCGCCACCACCGGTGCATGGTCATTGTCAGGCACCACCACCATCGCGAGGCCACCTTCAGGCACGACCATCGCTAGGTCATCCTCAGCCACCTCCATCTCTTGCCCATGGTCAGCCACCACCATCTCTTGCCCTTGGTCAGCCACCACCATCTCTTGCCCTTGGTCAGCCACCACCAACGCTAGGTCATCCTCAGCCTGATGCCCATCGTCATCCTGCAGCTCCTCATCCCCACTCTGCTCCTCTTCTCCCGCACTCCAGTCCGGATCATCCTTCTTGTTGTCTATGCTGCTGCCAGAATCGCTGCTGCTTTTGCTACAGCCAGAATCGCTGCTGCTTTCGCTACAGCCATGTTCGCTGCTGCTTTCGCTACAGCCATGGTCGCTGCTGCTTTGGCTGTAGCCATTGTCGCTGCTGCTGCTCCCATTACCTGTCCAAATGCAACAATGACTGTTAACAATCAATGTGAGACAAAGCCAAATGTAGAGGAATAAGAAGAGGCAGAACGTACCGGCATCATAATCTTCAGCGTAGCGCATGCGACACATAGTCGCATTGAACACCTTCACGATGAGCATGGTGGCGTCGTCGTCGTACCTGAAGAGAAGGAAGTACCCCAACCGCAGGTCGTAGGCACGGTAGAACTTCTCCCACCCACGAGACAAGTACATGTGGCCCTCCTTGATCACCAACTCCACATCCCACAGCCTGCGAAACCCGCTGCCGACCTGTCGCACCTTCACATTATTTGGCGGATCTTCACCCATCAGCATGTTCTTAAAACTGTCAGGCAACCTCTGCAGTTTGGGACAATGAGTGATGTAGGCAAACAACAGATATCATAATGAGATGGGTGAAGGGGAGATCTCTCGTTTTATATACCTGCGTCATGGATGTTACTGAAGTCCCAAGTATGATAGTGAAGAACTCAAAAGCATCCAACTCGTACTGCGGTGTCGCAGAGCGGCGGTGGCTGCTTCCCGCCATCTCTGATAAGCAGCAGAAGAGATATTTTTATGATACAAGAAGAAAGCAGCCACAACTACAGTAAAAACAAGCAACTACACACACAGGAGTTGTAAAATATCCCTGCTATTGTTTTTTACATAAACATGTAATTAGTCAAGACAACTTCTCTCACATTTTTAAACTTCCATTTATTTTAATCTACGGTAGAGACATGACATCACTTGGCCTAATCACTTGGAACTAATCACTTGGCTCTATTGCCACCTATGTTGGGTTTATCATCTAGGGTTTATCGATGCTAAGGAGAATTCTAACTTTGCTGAAAATTAGTCGCAAGTACCCCATATGTCCTATTTTTAGCAAAGTCGTGCTAAAATTCACGGAAAATTTCAGCATGACCTTTGCTGAAAATAGGACATATGGAGTACCCGAATTTGCCGGAACGGAAGTTAATCGACATTCCGGCAAACTCAAGGGCCTCTCGGGGTACCTGCAATTTCATGATAAACTGCCAACAAAAACACATGGAGTACTTGACACAGTACTTGCCATAGTAATAGTCAATGTGCCTCTGAATGTATGTGTGTGGTGTCTAGATGCCAGCCAGAGGTCAATGGCCATGCCACTACACTGCTTTGATTCTGTTTCTGATGGAGCTTTGTGCCACTAGGTGGCCTGTTTGAAGTGAAATAATTAGATAACTGGTATTGGATTCACAGTGTAAATGATGGATGGAAAGGTATTGTGCCCAAATACAACATTTAACAATGCAATGCAGATAATCATTTTTTCCTCACAGTACCTTTCCCAAGTAATAATAAACTAAATAACCGAGTAATCCAAATGAGGAAACAGAAAATAGCCGGCTGCAACAACATAGCAAGCCTTCACTTACACAAGAATTCATTTCAAGCATCATTCATTATTTGAAACAGATCATGCTAAAGATACATGATACATCATTTCAGGCATCATTTAATATCAGTACAACTAACTAGCAGTACTTAAACAAGTTAAGCTACTGACTACAGTACTGGCATTGGTGCCTTTGCTGCAAGTGCGGATGTGAGCAGGATTATCACAATTAGATCACTAGCAAGACTCACAGTTAGGGATTTCACAAAGAAACTCTGTAAAGTGCCAGAGCCTAACATCTTGCATAACAGAGCAAAGCATTAACCGGGCCTACTCCACAAGTCACTAACCAGGCGCACAAATTGACTAATGTCTGCTGATCTTAGATACTAATATATACATAAGAGGTCAGATTTGCTAGACAAACAGAGTGTTTGCGAGAAGGAAGAGGGGAGAGGAGGCGGAGCTCACCGGGGAGGCGCAAGGAGGCCCTGCGATAGCTTAGTAGCAACAGAGGTGGCCAGAGTTGAGGAATACAGCGGCGACCCGAGGAAGAAGAGGTGGAGGGGGGTGGAGGGGTCGAGCGCCGTCGCGCCCTGGTTCCGCGGCTCGTCGGCCCGGTGTTGAAGCAGATTCTGCCCGCCGCCTTACCCGTCGCCTCGCACGGTGGAGCTCGAGCGGAGAAGGCACGGTGGAGCGTCACGGGTTTCTAGGGTTTCGAGGGCTGGGAAGGCGAGGGAGGGGGTGGGTGGGTGCGGTGAAGGCGAGGGAGGGGGTGGATTGGGAGCGGACGACGATGGGGGGCAGGGCAGGGGCTGACTGGGGGCGGCGACGGAGATGGAGGCGCGGGGGCGGCGGCTGCGTGGGTCGGGGCAGCGGGGGGAAGGGGATCTGGCGAGAGGGAGGGAATTAGCTAGGGGGAATCTTACTAATGGCGCACCGGCGGTCGGTGCGCCATTAGTAATCTTTTGTTTATATATAGCAATGGCGCACCTGCCAGAGGTGCGCCATAAGTAATTTATTTTTATTTTTTGTTGCATGTAATAATTTTTTAGAAAATGAATATGAATATGAAATAGTAATATTTTTTTTATAAAAACAGTAATAATATTTCTTTATAATTGTTGTTTAACAACAACAGAGGGTGCGGGGGGTGCTCGTCAGCAGTGGTGGAGCGGGGAGGGTGCGGGGGGTGCTCGTCGGCGGCGGTGGAGTGGGGGAGGGTGCGAGGGGTGCTCGTCAGCGGCGGCGGAGCGGGGGAGGGTGCGGGGGGTGCTCGTCGGCGGTGGTGGAGCAGGGGAGGGTGCTGGGGGTGCTTGTCGGTGGTGGTGGAGCGGGGGAGGGTGCGGGGGGTGCTCGTTGGCGGTGGTGGAGTGGGGGAGGGTGCGGGGGGTGCTCGTCAGCGGCGGTGGAGCGGGGGAGGGTGCGGTGGGTCATCGGCGGCGGTGGAGCTAGCGGGGCAGGGTGCGGGGGGTCGGCGGCGGCTCCTGCCTGATGCCCATTGATTTCAAGTCTGCCCTTGCTTTCGGCCCATCTTTGGTCCTCTCTGGCATGTTGAGCAGGGTACCAAGCAGACTCTCGCACACGTTCTTCGTGATATGCATGACATCAAGGCTGTGAGGCACACGGTGGATCTTCCAGTACGGCAAGTCCCATAAAACAGACCTCGTTTTCCATACTTTCAGCAGCTGCTCTAGCGCCTTTCGCTTCTTTCCCGGCTCTGGCGCCTTTTGCTTCTTTCCCGGCAGTGGGCAGTCTTTCCAATTTTTCAACAGCTCGTCTATTTCCTCGCCGCTCCTCGTACACGGGCGTTTTTGGGGTTCAGTTTCACCATCGAACAGATCCTTGCGTTTCCTCCACGGGTGATCATCGCGAAGCTACCTTCGATGTCCCATGAACGGATTGACTCCATCGGTGCTCGCGCCCAGCACGATGTTCCTTGGATCCTTCCCAAATTCCGGGTATTCGAAGTTCAACGCTTGCCACTGGCTTGCATCCTTAGGGTGACTCAGCATCTTGTTGGTTATTAAAATATATATATATATATATATATATATATATATATATTAATGGCGCACCGTGTAATAGTGCGTCGTTACTATTTTAAACTAGTAATGGCGCACTGTGAAACGATGCGCCATTAGTAGTTTTGCAAAAAAAAGAATAATTTTTTTACAGTAATGGTGCACTGTCTTCTTGGTGCGCCATTACTAGTTAGAACTAGTAATGGTGCACTTCGACTTGATGCGCCATTAGTATGTATGGAAAAATGAAAAAAAATCATACTAGTGGCGCACCCTGTTTCTGGTGTGCCATTAGTGTCTTCCACACTAATGGCGCATCACCAACCGGTGCGCCATTAGTATATAGTAGTGGTGCACTGCTTCCATGGTGCGCCATTAGTATCAATCCTATCTATAGCCCTTTTCCTAGTAGTGGTTGCTTCAACGGTGAATGGCCGCGGGGCCTCCAAACGTGCGGCGGCAATGGGAGTTATGTCAACCGCGCCCACTCTCAAGAGGTAATTTATTCACTTTACCTTTGGTATTTTTATCCTCGACAACCGCTGCAAATATCCACAATTTTCTCTACTACAACGTGTAGGTGATATGTAGAACCACCTGCGTCCGATGACGTTGAAGGGGTGCAGGGGGTGAGCCAAGACCGAGGTCTCCGGTTGTGGCCGGTGCTACTTGTGAGCTATGTTGGGATTTCCATGAATAGGAGGGGATGATGCAGTATAGTAGATATAAGTATTTCTCTCAGTTATGAAACCAAGGTTATCAATCCAGTAGGAGAACCAAGCAACACTATGTAAACAACACCTGCACACAAACAACAAATACTTGCAACCCAAAGCGTAGAGGGGTTGTCAATCCCTCAACAGTTGCAAGCAAGATTAAAAGATATAGTTTTTGATACATAGATCTGACAAAAATGCAAAATAAAATAAATAAAAGAAAATTGCAGCAAGGTATTTTTGGTTTTAATATATGATAGAAAATAGACCCGGGGGACATAGTTTTCACTAGAGGCTTCTCTCATAAAAGTAGCATACGGTGCGTAGACACATTACTATTGGGCAATTGATAGAAATGCAAATAATTATGACGATATCCAAGGCAATGATCATGTATATAGGCATCACGTCTGAGACAAGTAGACCGAAACAATTCTGCATCTACTACTATTACTTCACATATCGACTATTATCTAGCATGCATCTAGTGTATTAAGTTCATGAAAGAACGGAGTAACGCCTTAAGCAAGATGACATGCTATAGATAAGATAAACTCACGGATGAAATAAATCCCATCTTGTTACCCTTAATAGCAACGATACATGTGTGTCATGTCTCTTTCTGTCACTGAGATTGAGCACCGCAAGATCGAACCCATCACAAAGCACCTCTTTCAATGGCAAGAAAAATTAATCTAGTTGGCCAAACCAAACAAATAAATTGTAGAAATACGTGGCTATAATAATCATGCATAAAAGAGTCCAGAGAAAAATCAAATAATATTCATGAATAGATCTGATCATAAACTCACAATTCATCGGATCCCAAGAAACACACCGCTAAAAGTCATTACATCAAATAGATCTCCAAGGACACCGAGGAGAACATTCTACTGAAGATCAAAAATAGAGAAGAAGCCATCTAGCTACTAACTATGGACCCATAGGTTCGTGGTAAACTACTCACGCATCATCGGAGGGGCATCAAGGATTATGAAGAACCCCTCCGTGATCGTTTCACCCTCCGGCAGAATGCCGGAAAAGGCTTCTAGATTGAATCTCGTGGTTCTGGAACTTGCAGCGGCGGAAAAACTATTTCGTGGACCCCCCCATAAGTTTTAGGATTTTAGAGTATTTATAGAGGCGGAGGGAGGTCAAACGGAGGCTTGTGGGTCCCACTACCACCAAGGCGCGTCAGAGGCCCCTGGTGCGCCCTGGTGCTTAGTGGTCCACTCCTCCATCTTCTCGTGGCCTACAGAAGTTTCCAAGGTCTCTTATTGCCAGAAAAAAATCTCCAAAAAATTTCATGGCATTTGGACTTAGTTTGGTACTGATATTCTGCAAAGTCAAAAACAAGCAAAAAACAACACCTGACACTGGGCACTAAGTTAATAGGTTAGTCCCAAAAAATGATATAAAGTTGCTTGTAAATGTATATAAAACATCCAAGATTGATAATATAATAGAATGGAACAATAAAAAATTATGGATACGCTGGGGACGTATCAAGCATCCCCAAGCTTAATTCCTGCTCGTCCTCGTGTAGGTAAATGATAAAACTGATTTTTTGATGTGGAATGCTACCTAACATATTCATCGGATATTCTTTTCTTTGTAGCATGGACATTTGGACTTGAATGATTCAAAGCAATAGTCTATAATTTGAGATGAAGACATCAATACTCAAGCACACCAACAAGCAACTATGTCTTCCAAAATATCAATGCTAAACAAAGTTAGCCAATACACACTCAAATATTAACTACATCCAATACTCAAGTATGACAATAGTATTCCCTAGTTGGTGCTTTGTAAGAGAAGATGGGGACTCAAAATAAAAATAAAAATTGCATAAAAGTAAATAGCTAGGCCCTTCGCAGAGGGAAGGAAAGATTTTTAGAGGTGCCTGAGCTCATAGCTTAAATTGAGAGATAATTTTTTTTGAGAAGCATGCTTTTCCCGTCAAGAAAAACGTCCGAGAATTCTTAATATCTTCCATGCTAGAAAAATTGTAGGAGGTTCCCAAAAAAAGTAAAGTTTATTTCCTTTCCACCATTCTTTCACAATCCGTGGCTAGCCGTATCCACGGGTGCCTTCCATACCAACACTGTCCAAGATATTTAATATCATAGTATTTTTTTTTCAGTTTGAGACTGGGCATCCCTATTACCTGCCACACTCTCGTGCAATAACAAGTCAATAAACACTCATCGTGTGAATAAAATACTTAGCATGGAAAATATTGGCCACCCCCTTCCGCTTCATGAATGGTACGGGCACACACAAAAGAAATTCATTTTGAAAATTATAGTTGGCACATACAATTTTTTTACCATTGACACATACAAATTTACTTGGAACGGCATGGAAATACCGCATATAGGTAGGTATGGTGGACACATTTGGCACAACTTTGGGTTCAAGGAATTGGATGCAGAAGCAGTATTCCCGCTTAGTACAACTGAAGGCTAGCAAATAGATTGAGAAGCAACCAACAAAAAAACGTTCATAGACGCGTATTGAACATAATTATCGCCGAATAATGCACCACAAGTAGGATATAATTTCATTGCATAGCTGTTGCCTTTACGTGCATGCATAGGGAATCATAAACCTTAACACCAATACTCTTACTAAAGCATGATTACTCACCAACATGACTCACATATCACTATCTGCATATCGCAAAACTATTGCAAGGAATCACGTATATAATATCCAATGATCTTCATGAAAGTTTTTATTACATCCCCCTTGGATATCTATCACTTTGGGACCAAATTCATATCACGTGCAAATTACCATTACTATACTTAACTAAAAAAGATCTAAGTGAAGCAGGAGAGCATAAGTATTTCTTCAAAAAAAATCAACTCTCAAAATAATATAAGTGAAGCATGAGAGCATATTTCTTTAAAGTTTTCCAACTCTCAAAATAATATATGTGAAGTAAGAGAGTTTATTTCTTTAAAATATAACCACCACCGTGTTAAAAAAGATATAAGTGAAGTACTAGAGGCAATTGCCTAGCTCAAAAGATTTAAGTGAAGCACATAAAGTATTCTAGCAAATCATGATATGCATGTGGCTCTCTCAAACAAGTGTGTTTAGCAAGGATGATTGTGAAAAACTAAAAAGCAAACAAAGCAAAGACTCATATAATACAAGACACTCCAAGCAAAACTCATGATATGTGACGAATGAAAATATAGCTCTAAGTAAAATTACCAATGGTCGTTAGAAGAAAGAGGGGATGCCTTCCGGGGCATCCCCAAGCTTAGTTGCTTGGGAGTCCTTGAGTGTTACGTTGAGGTGCCTTGGGCATCCCCAAGCTTAGTCTCTTGCCACTCCTTATTCCTTCATCCATCCTGATCTCACCCAAAACTTGAACACTTCAATCACACAAAACTTAACAAAAGCTCATGAGATCTATTAGTATAATAAAGCAAATCACCACTTTAAGTACTGTTGAAAACCCATTCATATTTTATTATTGCATTAAACCAACGGTATTCTAAATTTACCATGGCTTATACCCCCCGATACAGTTCATAGATTCATCAAAATAAGCACACAATGCGACGAAAACATAATATGTAAAAACAGAATAGTCTGTACTAAATTGAACTTTGACCATACTTCTGTCACTCCAAAAATTCTGAAACATTAGAAAAATATGGGAAAATTGTATATCAATCATGTGTAAAAATTGAAGGAAATATGCCCTAGAGGCAATAATAAAGTTATTATTTATTTCCTTATATCATGATAAAGGTTTATTATTCATGCTAGAATTGTATTAATCGGAAACATAATGCATGTGTGAATACATAGACAAACAGAGTGTCACTAGTATGCCTCTACTAGACTAGCTCGTTAATCAAAGATGGTTATGTTTCCTAACCATGAACAAAGAGTTGTTATTTGATTAACGAGGTCACATCATTGGTTGAATGATCTGATTGACATGACCCATTATATTAGCTTAGCACCCGATCGTTTAGTATGTTGCTATTGCTTTATTCATGACTTATACATGTTCCTATGACTATGAGATTATGCAACTCCCGTTTGCCAGAGGAACACTTTGGGTACTACCAAACGTCACAACGTAACTGGGTGATTATAAAGGAGTATTACAGGTGTCTCCAATGGTAGATGTTGGGTTGGCGTATTTTGAGATTAGGATTTGTCACTCCGATTGTCGGAGAGGTATCTCTGGGCCCTCTCGGTAATGCACATCACTTAAGCCTTGAAAGCATTGCAACTAATGAGTTAGTTGCGGGATGATGTATTATGGAACGAGTAAAGAGACTTGCCGGTAACGAGATTGAACTAAGTATTGGATACTGACGATCGAATCTCGGACAAGTAACATACCGATGACAAAGGGAACAACGTATGTTGTTATGCGGTCTGACCGATAAAGATCTTCGTAGAATATGTAGGAGCCAATATGGGCATCCAGGTCCTGCTATTGGTTATTGACCGGAGACGTGTCTCGGTCATGTCTACATTGTTCTCGAACCGTAGGGTCCGTACGCTTAACGTTACGATGACAGTTATTATGAGTTTATGCATTTTGATGTACCGAAGGTTGTTCGGAGTCCCGGATGTGATCACGGACATGACGAGGAGTCTCGAAATGGTCGAGACATAAAGATTGATATATTGGAAGCCTATGTTTGGACATCGGAAGTGTTCCAGGTGAAATCAGGATTTTACCGGAATACCGGGTGGGTTACCGGAACCCCCCGGGAGCCATATGGGCCTTAATGGGCCTTAGTGGAAAGGAGAAAGGGGCAGCCCTAGTGGCCGCGCGCCTCCCCCCTTCCCTAGTCCTATTAGGACTAGGAGAAGGTGGCCGCCCCCCCTCTCTCTCTTTCCCCCCCTTGAGGAATCCTATTCCAACTAGGATTGGGGGGGAATCCTACTCCCGGAGGGAGTAGGACTCCCTGGCGCGCCACCCCTTGGCCGGCCAGCCCCTCCCCCTTGGCTCCTTTATATACGGGGGCAGGGGAGCACCCTAGGACACACAAGTTGATCTACGGATCGTTCCTTAGCCGTGTGCGGTGCCCCCTTCCACCAAATTCCACCTCGGTCATATCGTTGCAGTGCTTAGGCGAAGCCCTGCGCCGGTAACACATCAAGATTGTCACCACGCCGTCGTGCTGACGGAACTCTTCCCCGACGCTTTGCTGGATCGGAGCCTGGGGATCGTCATCGAGCTGAACGTGTGCTAAGAACTCGGAGGTGCCGGAGTAACGGTGCTGTGATCGGTCGGATCGCGAGGAGAACGTACGACTACTTCCTCTACGTTGAGTCAACGCTTCCACTTCGGTCTACGAGGGTACGTAGACAACACTCTCCCCTCTCGTTGCTATGCATCACCATGATCTTGCGTGTGCGTAGGAATTTTTTTGAAATTACTACGTTCCCCAACAGTGGCATCCGAGCCTAGGTTTTTATGGTTTGATGTTATTTGCACGAGTAGAACACAAGTAAGTTGTGGACGATACAAGTCATACTGCCTACCAGCATGTCATACTTTGGTTCAGCGGTATTGTTGGATGAGACGATCCGGACCAACCTTATGCGTACGCTTACGCGAGACCGGTTCCCTCGACGTGCTTTGCACATAGATGGCTTGCGGAAGACTGTCTCTCCAACTTTAGTTGAACCGAGTGTGGCTACGCCCGGTCCTTGAGAAGGTTAAAACGGAGTCTATTTGACAAACTATCGTTGTGGTTTTGATGCGTAGGTAAGATGAGTTCTTGCTTAAGCCTGTAGCAGCCACGTAAAACTTGCAACAACAAAGTAGAGGACGTCTAACTTGTTTTTGCAGGGCATGTTGTGATGTGATATGGTCAAGACATGATGCTAAATTTTATTGTATGAGATGATCATGTTTTGTAACCGAGTTATCGGCAACTGGCAGGAGCCATATGGTTGTCGCTTTATTGTATGCAATGCAATCGCGATGTAATGCTTTACTTTATTACTAAGCGGTAGTGATAGTCGTGGAAGCATAAGATTGGCGAGACGACAACGATGCTATGATGGAGATCAAGGTGTCGTGCCGGTGACGATGGTGATCATGGCGGTGCTTCAGAGATGGAGATCACAAGCACAAGATGATGATGACCATATCATAATCACTTATATTGATTGCATGTGATGTTTATCTTTTTATGCATCTTATCTTGCTTTGATTGACGGTAGCATTATAAGATGATCTCTCACTAAATTATCAAGAAGTGTTCTCCCTGAGTATGCACCGTTGCAAAAGTTCTTCGTGCTGAGACACCACGTGATGATCAGGTGTGATAGGCTCTACGTTCAAATACAACGGGTGCAAAACAGTTGCACACGCGGAATACTCAGGTTATACTTGACGAGCTATGCATATAAGATATGACCTCGGAACACAGAGACCAAAAGGTCGAGCGTGAATCATATAGTAGATATGATCAACATAACGATGTTCACCATTGAAAACTACTCCATATCACGTGATGATCGGTTATGGTTTAGTTGATTTGGATCACGTGATCACTTAGAGGATTAGAGGGATGTCTATCTAAGTGGGAGTTCTTAATTAATTTGATTAACTGAACTTAAACTAATCATGAAGTTAGTATCTGATAGTATCTTGCTTGTTTATGTTGATTGTAGATAGATGGCTCGTGCTGTTGTTCCGTTAAATTTTAATGCGTTCCTTGAGAAAGCAAAGTTGAAAGATGATGGTAGCAATTACACGGACTGGGTCCGTAACTTGAGGATTATCCTCATTGCTGCACAGAAGAATTACGTCCTGGAAGCACCGCTAGGTGCCAGGCCTGCTGCTAGAGCAACACCAGAAGTTATGAATGTCTGGCAGAGCAAAGCTGATGACTACTCGATAGTTCAGTGTGCCACACTTTACGGCTTAGAACCGGGACTTCAACGACGTTTTGAACATCATGGAGCATATGAGATGTTCCAGGAGTTGAAGTTAATATTTCAAGCAAATGCCCGGATTGAGAGATATGAAGTCTCCAATAAGTTCTATAGCTGCAAAATGGAGGAGAACAGTTCTGTCAGTGAGCATATACTCAAAATGTCTGGGTATAATAATCACTTGATTCAATTGGGAGTTACTCTTCCAGATGATTGCGTCATTGACAGAATTCTCCAATCACTGCCACCAAGCTACAAGAGCTTCGTGATGAACTATAATATGCAAGGGATGACCAAGACTATTCCCGAGCTCTTCGCAATGCTAAAAGCTGCGGAGGTAGAAATCAAGAAGGAGAATCAAGTGTTGATGGTTAACAAAACCACTAGTTTCAAGAAAAAGGGCAAAGGGAAGAAAAGGGGGAACTTCAAGAAGAACGGCAAGCGAGTTGCTGCTCAAGAGAAGAAACCCAAGTCTGGACCTAAGCCTGAGACTGAGTGCTTCTACTGCAAGTAGACTGGTCATTGGAAGCGAAACTGTCCCAAGTATTTGGCGGATAAGAAGGATGGCAAGGTGAACAAAGGTATATGTGATATACATGTTATTGATGTGTACCTTACTAATGTTCGCAGTAGCACCTGGGTATTTGATACTGGTTCTGTTGCTAATATTTGCAACTCAAAACAGGGACTACAGAATAAGCGGACACTAGCAAAGGACGAGGTGACGATGCGCGTGGGAAATGGTTCCAAAGTCGATGTGATCGCAGTTGGCACGCTACCTCTACATCTACCTTCGGGATTAGTATTAGACCTAAATAATTGTTATTTGGTGCCAACGTTGAGCATGAACATTATATCTGGATCTTGTTTGATGCGAGACAGTTATTCATTTAAATCAGAGAATAATGGTTGTTCTATTTATATGAGTAATATCTTTTATGGTCATGCACCCTTGAAGAGTGGTCTATTTTTGATGAATCTCGATAGTAGTGATACACATATTCATAATGTTGAAGCCAAAAGATGCAGAGTTGATAATGATAGTGCAACTTATTTGTGGCACTGCCGTTTAGGTCATATCGGTATAAAGCGCATGAAGAAACTCCATACTGATGGACTTTTGGAGTCACTTGATTATGAATCACTTGGCACTTCCGAACCGTGCCTCATGGGCAAGATGACTAAAACACCGTTCTCCGGAACTATGGAGAGAGTAACAGATTTACTGGAAATCATACATACAGATGTATGTGGTCCGATGAATGTTGAGGCTCGTGGCGGATATCGTTATTTTCTCACCTTCACAGATGATTTGAGCAGATATGGGTATATCTACTTAATGAAACACAAGTCTGAAACATTTGAAAAGTTCAAAGAATTTCAGAGTGAAGTTGAAAATCATCGTAACAAGAAAATAAAGTTTCTACGATCAGATCATGAAGGAGAATATTTGAGTTACAGGTTTGGTGTACATTTGAGAAATTGTGGAATAGTTTCGCAACTCACGCCACCCGGAACACCACAGCGTAATGGTGTGTCCGAACGTCGTAATCATACTTTACTAGATATGGTGCGATCTATGATGTCTCTTACTGATTTACCGCTATCGTTCTGGGGATACACTCTAGATACGGCCGCATTCACGTTAAATAGGGCACCATCTAAATCCGTTGAGACGACGCCTTATGAACTATGGTTTGGCAAGAAACCAAAGTTGTCGTTTCTTAAAGTTTGGGGCTGCGATGCTTATGTGAAAATGCTTCAACCAGATAAGCTCGAACCCAAATCGGAGAAATGTGTCTTCATAGGATATCCAAAGGAAACTGTTGGATACACCTTCTATCACAGATCCAAAGGCAAGACTTTTGTTGCTAAGTTCGGAAACTTTCTAGAGAAGGAGTTTCTTTCGAAAGAAGTGAGTGGGAGGAAAGCAGAACTTGACGAGGTAACTGTACCTACTCCTTTATTGAGAAGTAGTACATCACAGAAAACTGTTTCTGCGACACCTACACCAATAAATGAGGAAGCTAATGATGATGATCATGAAACTTTAGATCAAGATACTACTGAACCTCATAGATCAACCAGAGTGAGATCCGCACCAGAGTGGTACGGTAATCCTGTTCTGGAGGTCATGATATTAAATCATGATGAACCTATGAACTATGAAGAAGCGATGGTGAGCCCAGATTCCGCAAAGTGGCTTGAAGCCATGAAATCTGAGATGGGATCCATGTATGAGAAGAAAGTATGGACTTTGGTTGACTTGCCTGATGATCGGCAAGCAATTGAGAACAAATGGATCTTTAAGAAGAAGACTGACACTGATGGTAATGTTACTGTCTACAAAGCCCGACTTGTCGCAAAAGGTTTTCGACAAGTTCAAGGGATTGACTACGATGAGACTTTCTCACCCGTAGCGATGCTTAAGTCTGTCCGAATCATGTTAGCAATTGCCGCATTTTATGATTATGAAATTTGGCAGATGGATGTCAAAACTGCATTCCTGAATGGATTTCTGGAAGAAGAATTGTATATGATGCAACCGGAAGGTTTTGTCGATCCAAAGGGAGCTAACAAAGTGTGCAAGCTCCAGCGATCCATTTATGGACTGGTGCAAGCCTCTCGGAGTTGGAATAAACGCTTTGATAGTGTGATCAAAGCATTCGGTTTTATACAGACTTTCGGAGAAGCCTGTATTTACAAGAAAGTGAGTGGGAGCTCTATAGCATTTCTAATATTATATGTGGATGACATATTACTGATTGGAAATGATATAGAATTTCTGGATAGCATAAAGGGATACTTGAATAAAAGTTTTTCGATGAAAGACCTCGGAGAAGCTGCTTACATATTAGGCATAAAGATCTATTGAGATAGATCAAGACGCTTAATTGGACTTTCACAAAGCACATACCTTGACAAGATTTTGAAGAAGTTCAAAATGGATCAAGCAAAGAAAGGGTTCTTGCCCGTGTTACAAGGTGTGAGATTGAGTAAGACTCAAAGCCCGACCACTGCAAAAGATAGAGAGAAAATGAAAGATGTTCCCTATGCTTCAGCCATAGGCTCTATCATGTATGCAATGTTGTGTACCAGACCTGATGTATGCCTTGCTATAAGTTTAGCAGGGAGGTACCAAAGTAATCCAGGAGTGGATCACTGGACAGCGGTCAAGAACATCCTGAAATACCTGAAAAGGACTAAGGATATGATTCTCATATATGGAGGTGACAAAGAGCTCACCGTAAGAGGTTACGTTGATGCAAGCTTTGACACTGATCCGGATGATTCTAAATCGCAAACCGGATACATGTTTACATTAAACGGTGGAGCTGTCAGTTGGTGCAGTTCTAAACAAAGCTCGTAGCGGGATCTACATGTGAAGCGGAGTACATAGCTGCTTCGGAAGCAGCAAATGAAGGAGTCTGGATGAAGGAGTTCATATCTGATCTAGGTGTCATACCTAGTGCATCGGGTCCAATGAAAATCTTTTGTGACAATACTGGTGCAATTGCCTTGGCAAAGGAATCCAGATTTCACAAAAGGACCAAACACATCAAGAGACGCTTCAACTCCATCCGGGATCTAGTCTAGGTGGGAGACATAGAGATTTGCAAGATACATACAGATCTGAATGTTGCAGACCCGTTGACTAAGCCTCTTCCACGAGCAAAACATGATCAGCACCAAGACTCCATGGGTGTCAGGATCATTACAGTGTAATCTAGATTATTGACTCTAGTGCAAGTGGGAGACTGAAGGAAATATGCCCTAGAGGCAATAATAAAGTTATTATTTATTTCCTTATATCATGATAAAGGTTTATTATTCATGCTAGAATTGTATTAACCGGAAACATAATGCATGTGTGAATACATAGACAAACAGAGTGTCACTAGTATGCCTCTACTAGACTAGCTCGTTAATCAAAGATGGTTATGTTTCCTAACCATGAACAAAGAGTTGTTATTTGATTAACGAGGTCACATCATTGGTTGAATGATCTGATTGACATGACCCATTATATTAGCTTAGCACCCGATCGTTTAGTATGTTGCTATTGCTTTATTCATGACTTATACATGTTCCTATGACTATGAGATTATGCATCTCCCGTTTGCCAGAGGAACACTTTGGGTACTACCAAATGTCACAACGTAACTGGGTGATTATAAAGGAGTATTACAGGTGTCTCCAATGGTAGATGTTGGGTTGGCGTATTTCGAGATTAGGATTTGTCACTCCGATTGTCGGAGAGGTATCTCTGGGCCCTCTCGGTAATGCACATCACTTAAGCCTTGCAAGCATTGCAACTAATGAGTTAGTTGTGGGATGATGTATTACGGAACGAGTAAAGAGACTTGCCGGTAACGAGATTGAACTAAGTATTGGATACTGACGATCGAATCTCGGACAAGTAACATACCGATGACAAAGGGAACAACGTATGTTGTTATGCGGTCTGACCGATAAAGATCTTCGTAGAATATGTAGGAGCCAATATGGGAATCCAGGTCCCGCTATTGGTTATTGACCGGAGACGTGTCTCGGTCATGTCTACATTGTTCTCGAACCGTAGGGTCCGCATGCTTAATGTTACAATGACAGTTATTATGAGTTTATGCATTTTGATGTACCGAAGGTTGTTCGGAGTCCCGGATGTGATCACGGACATGACGAGGAGTCTCGAAATGGTCGAGACATAAATATTGATATATTGGAAGCCTATGTTTGGACATCGGAAGTGTTCCAGGTGAAATCAGGATTTTACCGGAATACCAGGTGGGTTACCGGAACCCCCCGGGAGCCATATGGGCCTTAATGGGCCTTAGTGGAAAGGAGAAAGGGGCAACCCTAGTGGCCGCGCGCCTCCCCCCTTCCCTAGTCCTATTAGGACTAGGAGAAGGTGGCCGGCCCCCCTCTCTCTCTTTCCCCCCCTTGAGAAATCCTATTCCAACTAGGATTGGGGGGGGGGAATCCTACTCCCGGAGGAAGTAGGACTCCCTGGCGCGCCACCCCTTGGCCGGCCAGCCCCTCCCCCTTGGCTCCTTTATATACGGGGGCAGGGGAGCACCCTAGGACACACAAGTTGATCTACGGATCGTTCCTTAGCCGTGTGCGGTGCCCCCTTCCACCAAATTCCACCTCGGTCATATCGTTGCAGTGCTTAGGCGAAGCCCTGCGCCGGTAACACATCAAGATTGTCACCACGCCGTCGTGCTGACGGAACTCTTCCCCGACGCTTTGCTGGATCGGAGCCTGGGGATCGTCATCGAGCTGAACGTGTGCTAAGAACTCGGAGGTGCCGGAGTAACGGTGCTGTGATCGGTCGGATCGCGAGGAGAACGTACGACTACTTCCTCTACGTTGAGTCAACGCTTCCACTTCGGTCTACGAGGGTACGTAGACAACACTCTCCCCTCTCGTTGCTATGCATCACCATGATCTTGCGTGTGCGTAGGAATTTTTTTGAAATTACTACGTTCCCCAACAAAAATAATAATCAGAATTTTATCATGCTCCAGCAAATTTTAACAATTTTGCTACTCGACGCAAAAGTTTGTGTTAATGCACATAATCAAAGCAACTATCACCCAAATCATCCCAAAGGCTTTACGTGGCTCAAACACTAAATTAAACAATAAAACACAATCATAACAATAGCATAACTTATATTTAATTAAAAACAGAAAGGAAAACAAAAAAATTTAAAAGATAACTATTGGGTTGCCTCCCAACTAGCACTATTGTTATACGCTCCTAGCTAGACATAATGCATAGTTTCAAGTGTTGTCATCTTTGGTTTTGGTTGTATAGGTGACCCTCATGATTGACTCATATGGTGGCCTAATTCTAGTTCTAGGGAAGTGTTCCATACCATTCTTTAACGCAAACTAAAATTTAATATTCCATTCTTTCATATTAATAACGACACCTATAGTTCGCAAAAACGGTCTACCAAGTATGATGGGGCTAGGCAAGACGGATTGCAATCAATGTCAAGTACAATAAAATCAACGGGCACATAGTTCCTACTTTGCAAGAATAAAAATATCATTAATTCTACCCAAAGGCTATTTAATAGTAGAATCCGCCAAGTGCAAATTAAGATAACATTCATCCATATTGGTAAAAACAAGCACATCACATAGAGATTTCGGAATTGTGGAAGCACTAGCACCCAAATCACATAAAGCATTGCCTTCATAATTTTTAATATTGACTTTAATAGTGGGTTCCCATTCATCATATAATTTTCTAGGAATTGAATCTCCAGTTCTAACTTTTCTTCTAAAGCTTTCATCATCGCTTCTACAATATATTCAATAAAAGCTTTGTTTTGTTCATAGGCATTGGGTGAATTTAGCATGGGTTGTGTCGGTGTACTAAAGTAGGGGTACCTTAGTACCCCAGACTTGTGCACGGGCAGTTGTAGCACCCTGCGGCAAGGCCCGCCCCGGAAGCGCCAAGAGAAGACCAAGCATTCAAGACAAGGCCCCCGGCAAGAGGAGCTTGCCGGGTCAAGAAGACAAGGCCCCCGGCAAGAGGAGCTTGCCGGGCCGAGAAGACAAGACCCCGGCAAGAGGAGCTTGCCGGGACGACTGCGCCCATGAAAGGCCATCCAAGAACAAAGTATAACGAGACAGAAGATCGAGCCCCCGACAAGAGGAGCTTGTCGGGAAGGCCGAACCCAGGCATCACAAGAGAAGCCCGCCGTGGCGCGCCAAGCGCCCCGGCAAGGCCTGATAGCTGGCACGCTATCAGGCACAGGAAGACGACCCCCGCGGCAAGCCACTTGCCGCGGCAAGATCGCCACCTCAAGGCTGCGCTCCAGCTCGCCCGCCACGCGTCGCTCCGGGGCTTCCCCCGAGGGCACGTGGCGAGGCACCGCGCAGCCTGGGGCATGCGGCGGCATGCAGCCGCCATCGTGGCGAGCGGTGGCGCACCTAACGGTCCGCCTCGGTGCTGTCCGAGCGACCGTGACGGGCATTTAATGCCCTTGTCCCCTACCGTCAGAAGTAGGTATGATAACACTGTGCCGCACTGTAGCGCCACCGTTCCCGCACTATTACAGCTACCACCCCTTTTACACTTTTGCCCCTTTCTCCTACGTTGACACCTGTCGGTGACCCCTTTGCGCTATAAAAGGAGGCCCATGTGCGACGTAGAGGAGGTTCCGGGGTTCGGAGAATCGGCACCCAGACAGCCATACGCTCGGTGCAGCTAGCTCCCCAAGCTCCCGAGCTCCCCAGTTCAATACAACTAAGCAGGAGTAGGGTTTTACGCGTCCATCGCGGCCCGAACCTGGGTAAACCGCCCGTGTGCTCGCTTCGATCTGCTCTCCGCGCTCCCTCCGCCCCCCTCCGGACAACGAAAGGGGCTCCGGCCCCATAGGTGCCCGCGGGGGACAGCCCGTCCGCCCCGACATCTTTGGCGCGCCAGGTAGGGGGCTGCGTCGAGGTTGTGCGGATCAGATCCTGCGTTCACGCGAGCGCGCTTTTCGTCAGCTTCTCCGAACTCGCTAGCTTCATCAACACCATGGCCCCGAAGAAGAAGGCTTCGGAGGCCGCGGGCCTGTCCGCGTCACTCCCACCGCTACCGGAGCCAACGGTGGGCGGGGAAGACGCCGTCGGGGGGGTGGCCACCGGCGAGAACACTCGCGGTGCCACCAAATCCAAGAACAGGGCGGACGACCGAGCCTCGGCCTCCGAGGACGCGCCGCATCCGTCCCTTCAAACGACGACCCAGCAGCGCCATGCCACGGGAGGTGGCATCCGCTTGCTGGAACAAGGGCAAACAAGAGGTTCGCGGGACGCCACGGGCCCCCGTCCGGACACGGGCAAGGCGAAGGCGCCGGGGAGGGACCCCGCTCCTTCTAACATTGTTAGGAGTCCGAGCGCATCCCGCTCCTCGCGCCACTCGCCCCCGCTCCCCTCCACTCCGGCAGAAGCGCTCGCGAGAGCGCAACTGCTCCTCGACTACCCTCCAGCGGCTGGCAAGGCCGAAAGCTGGAGGGCCACCATCCAGAGCCTGATCGCCTTCGCCAACAACGACACGCTGCAGCAGCCGGCGACCTCGCGGCCCCGGCAGGTCGAGAAGACGAAGGCCGACGGCGACAAGACCGCCGGAGGTGCGACCACCATGCACTCCCCGGCGCAGAAGCAGAAGACGCCGCCCCGCTGGAACAACGCCGACGACGGCTCCACAGCGTCGTCGGACCCGCGGACTCGCCGGGACCAGCGCCAAGTCCTCGACGAGCGACAGCAAGAAGACGCTCGAACAAGGATTGAGCGCCGCCGAGAAACTCGGCGACAATCAGACCGGCGGGCTGGGGACGCTGTCGACGCGTACGCGCCCGGTGAACCAGGTGACTTGCCATACGCGGCAGGTTGCCCTGCGTTCACCCGCGAGCTGCGACGCGTCCGGTGGCCCAGTACGAAGAACTTCAAGCCCGACGTACCGGAGAAGTACGACGGCAGGACGCACCCCTCGGAGTTTCTCAGCATCTACACAATCGCTGTACAAGCTGCCGGGGGGCGCGATGAGAGGATACTGGCAAACTACTTCCCGCTCGTGCTTAAGCCGAACGTTCGTTCGTGGCTTATGCACTTGCCGGAAGGCTCCATTTCTTCCTGGGCGGATCTTTGCCATCAGTTTGTTGGCGCCTTCACAGGCGGCCACAAACCTCATGGCCAGGATAGCGACCTCCACATCCTAGCCCAGAAGGAAGGAGAACCCCTGCGCAAATACATCCAGCGTTTCAGCCGCGTGCATCGCAACATCCCCGACGTTCACCCTGCCGCGGTTATCAGCGCGTTCCACCAGAACGTGCGTAACCGCCGCATGCGTGAAGAGATGGCCATGACCAAGATCCGGGACGTCAGCGAGCTATATGCCTTGGCTGACAAGTGCGCGCGCGCGGAGGAGGGGAGGAAACTCCCCGGAGAGGATGCTGGCGCAGGGGAAAGCGATAGCGACGACACCGCCCCGGCGAAGAGGAGCCAGCGGCGAAATAATAGGAGGAGGAATAGGAAAGAGGTGCTTGCCGTCGAGGGGTCCGGCAAGGAGGCTCCCGCCAAGCAAACGCAGGCTGGCGGCTCCGGCAAGGAGCCTGCCCCCGTGGCGGCAGCCGACAAGCAGGACGGCTCCGACAAGCAATACTGCAAGATCCACCGCACCAAGGGCCACGATCTCTCCAACTGCAAAAGCGTCGAGTACCTCGTCGTGCAGCAGAAGGCCGAGTACGAGAGGCGCGACAAGGGGAAGGCCCAGGGTGGGGGAGGCGAACCAAGCAAGAAGCGGCCGCCCGTCGGCCGGGGAGGACGCCGCGGCAAGGCCAAGCAGCGGCAAGGCGATCGGCCTCCCCGGGGCCGCGACGAGGATGAAGAGGACGACGACGAAGACGTGGAAGACGAAGATAACAGTGAGCAGGAGTTCCAGAAGGCCACGGAGGTCCTATGCGTTGACGGCGGCGCCTCTCTGCACACCTCCCACAGCCAGCTTAAGCGGTGGGCGCGAGAGGTGAACGCAGCAGAGCCGCCCGTGGAGTCGCGCAGGCTCCTCAAATGGTCCAGCACGCCCATCGTTTTCGATCTTGAGGATCACCCCGACCGCACAACCGCGGTCGGGTGCTTGCCGATGCTGGTCTCACCCACCATCCGCAACCTCAAGGTCACCAAAATGTTGGTAGACGGCGGGGCCGGGCTGAACTTGATCTCCTCCGCTGTGATCAAGAAACTCCAGATCCCAGACGGCGAGCTCGAAGAAACCGGATCCTTCCAAGGAATCAACCCGGGGAGGAGCAAGCCCAAGGGGAAGATTACTCTGCCGGTGACCTTTGGCGGCGAGCTTAACTTCAGGACTGAGCGTATCACGTTCGACGTCGCCGATATCCCGTTACCATACAATGGGATCCTCGGCCGTCCCGCTCTCGCCAAGTTCATGGCGGCTTCCCACCACGCCTACAACGTACTCAAGATGCCGGGGCCGATAAGCGTCATCACTGTCCATGGCGACAAAAAGGACGCGCTTATCTGCGCCGACAAGATCTACCGGGACGTAGCAGCCGCGGCAGAGAAGGACACACTTGCCGCTGAAGCCCCCGGGGGGAAGAAGACAAAGACCAAGCCCGGTAAGTGCTCTGGGGCCCACTCCGGCAACCGCACCTCTTCGGAGTGCTGCGCCGCCGTCGAGGACGTTCCATCGAGCTCCGCCGGCAAGTACAGGAAGGGAATGACCGCTCCCCCGGCAACCAAGAAGGTGTCCGCCAAGGAGGACGGCACTGGCGGTACCTTCACCATCAGTGCCACGCTTGACAGCAAATAGGAAAGCGCGCTCGTCGCCTTCCTGCGGGCGAATGACGACGTGTTTGCATGGCAACCGTCCGACATCCCCGGTGTTCCCAGGAGGGTGATTGAGCACAAGCTCGCTGTCTGTCCTCACGCGCGACCCGTCAAGCAGAAAGTAAGAAAGCAAGCCGTGGAGCGCCAGGAATTCATCAGCGAAGAGATCAAGAAGCTAGAGGCAGCAGGCCTAGTGAGAGGTGTGATCCATCCAACGTGGCTGGCCAATCCGGTCGTCGTGCGCAAGGCCAATGGGAAGTGGAGACTGTGCATAGATTTCACCGACGTGAATAAAGCATGTCCCAAAGATCCATTTCCCTTGCCGCGCATTGACCAGATTGTTGACTCCACTGCCGGATGTGAGCTACTCTCTTTTCTTGATGCATATTCAGGATACCACCAAGTCTTTATGGCCAAGGAAGATGAAGAGAAGACCGCATTTATCACTCCGTGCGGCACCTATTGCTTCATACGCATGCCGTTTGGACTGAAGAATGCGGGATCAACGTTTGCAAGGGTAGTGCACTCTGCCTTCGAGCCGCAGATCCATAGGAACGTGGAGGCCTATATGGATGACATCGTGGTGAAGAGCAGGAGCAAGGAAACCCTGGTCCAAGATCTGGAAGAGACATTTCAGAACTTGCGCAAGATACAGCTCAAGCTGAACCCCGAGAAGTGCGTTTTCGGAGTCCCCTCCGGCAAGCTTCTCGGGTTCTTTGTGTCACAGAGGGGGATTGAAGCTAATCCCGACAAGATCAAAGCCATCGAGCAGGTCGAAGCCCCAAAGCGCGTCAAGGACGTCAGAAAGCTCGCAGGTTGTGTGGCCGCCCTCAGTCGGTTCATTTCAAGGTCTGCAGAACGCGCCCTGCCTTTCTTTAAAATCTTGAAGAAGGCAGGTCCCATGCAGTGGACTCCAGAAGCGGAGGCAGCGCTGCAAGATTTGAAAAGGTACCTATCCTCCACTCCAATACTTGTCGCACCTAGACCACAGGAGAAGTTGTTGCTATACCTAGCGGCAACCAACCAGGTGGTTAGTGCTGCGTTAGTGGCGGAGAGGGAGGCCGACGAGGAGCCTATACCACCTACAAGCGAGTCCAGCGACGAGCGGGGGGC
This sequence comes from Aegilops umbellulata, assembly GCA_032464435.1. Classification (NCBI taxonomy): domain Eukaryota; kingdom Viridiplantae; phylum Streptophyta; class Magnoliopsida; order Poales; family Poaceae; genus Aegilops; species Aegilops umbellulata. Next base: position 146,668,568 of record CP136058.1, on the reverse strand, counting down.
TGCTCCACCAAGCTCTGGCTCCGACAAGAGCCACCCTGCGCAGGAACAGGATGGAGCGCGGAAGAAGATGGTGCAGCGCCCGGTGTATTTTGTAAGTTCCCTCTTGCAGGGGGCTAGATCAAGATACTCCGGGGTGCAGAAATTGCTTTTCGGCCTCCTCATGGCCTCGAGAAAGCTGCGCCATTACTTCCAAGCGCATGAGATAACAGTAGTCACTCGCTTTCCGCTGAAGAGGATATTGCACAATCCAGAGGCAACGGGCAGGATCGTCGAGTGGGCACTGGAGCTGTCGAGCTTTGGGCTCAAGTTTGAAAGTACTTCAACCATACAGAGCCGAGCTTTGGCAGAATTCATAGCTGAGTGGACCCCGACGCCAGATGGAGAAGGCCAAGAAACAAGCGCGCCCGTACAAGGAGCAACAAGCGAGTGGGTAATGTACTTCGATGGTGCCTTTTCGCTGCAAGGCGCCGGTGCTGGCGTGGTACTCATCGCGCCCACCGGAGAGCACCTCAAGTACGTTATCCAGATGCACTTCCCAAGAGAGCAAGCTACCAACAATACTGCTGAGTATGAAGGCTTGCTCGCCGGCCTCAGGATTGCGGCCGAACTTGGGATCAGAAAGCTGATCGTGCGGGGAGATTCTCAACTGGTGGTCCGGCAAGTCAACAAGAGCTACCAGAGCCCTCTGATGGAAGCTTACGTCGATGAAGTGAGGAAGCTGGAAGAACACTTTGAAGGGCTGCAAATGGAGCACGTCGCGAGAGCTCAGAATGAGATAGCAGACGGCCTTTCGAAATGTGCTTCGCTGAAGTTACCTGTGGAACCAGGGACCTTCTTGCTCAAGCTGACTCAACCATCCGTTACACCATCAGTTGGGCAGTCCAAGAAAAGGAAGTTGGTCTCCGGCGACTACTCGCAGGCGGACCTCCCTGAGACCGCCGCCAAGGTCCCCAAGATCAACAACCAGAACGCCGGGGGACAGCCCGCTCCTGCGGATCCCAGGATCCGTCCAGTCGAAGCCGGTGTCCCCGGTAAGCCTCGCTCCAGCGAGCCGATCAGCAGCCTGAACTCCGAGGGACAGCCCGCTCCTGCGGATCCGAGGATCCGTCCAGTCGAAGCAGGTGTCCCCGATGAGCCTTGCTCCGGCGAGCGGATCAGCGATCCGAACGCTGAGGAACAGTCCGCTCCTGCGGGTCCGAGGGTCCGTCCAGTGGAAGCAGAGGTTCCCGACAAGCTTTGCCCCGGCAAGCTTGCCGGGGGATCACCGGCTCCGGCTGAACCAGAGGTTCTTGCCGTAGAAGCCGGGGTCCCCGCAGCGGCCTTCATGCCTTTAGCCCTTGCCGTCGAGCCCCGGGCTCCGGCATGGGCACGGCAGATCGTCCGTTTTCTGCAAACTGGAGAACTTCCCGACGACCCAGAAGAGGTGGAGAAGATCACCAGGCAGTCAAGTATGTACCAGTTCGTGGACAACGAGCTGTACAGAAGGAGACTCAATGGTGTCAGATTGAAGTGCATCTCCAGGGAAGACGGACAGAAGCTGTTGGCAGAGATACACGGAGGCATATGCGGCCATCACATCGGCGCAAGAGCACTTGTCGGGAAAGCCTTCCGGCAAGGATTCTTCTGGCAAGAAGCCCTCCAAGATGCAACTGCACTAGTAACCAAGTGTGAAGCGTGCCAGTTCCATGCAAAACAGATTCACCAGCCAGCTCAAGCTCTCCAAACAATCCCTTTGTCCTGGCCCCTCTCGGTCTGGGGGCTCGATATCCTCGGCCCTTTTCCCCGGGCTGTCGGGGGCTTCGAGTACTTGTACGTTGCAATCGACAAGTTCACGAAGTGGCCGGAAGTGGAGCCAGTGAGGAAGGTGACCGCGCAGTCAGCAGTCAAGTTCTCCGGTCGATCGTCTGCCGTTTCGGAGTCCCCAACAGAGTCGTCACCGACAATGGGACGCAATTTACAAGTCGCGCCTTCATGCAATACGCCCAGGATCTCGGCGCCAAGGTCTGTTTCGCTTCAGTTGCTCACCCCAGGAGCAACGGTCAAGCGGAAAGGGCCAACGCTGAAGTGCTGCGCGGACTCAAGACCAGGACCTTCGACAGGCTGCACAAGTGCGGGAGAAATTGGATTGAGGAGCTGCCAGCGGCTCTTTGGTCAATCAGGACGACACCAAGCCGAGCCACCGGACAGACACCTTTCGCTCTGGTCTATGGAGCGGAAGCGGTTATCCCCACGGAACTCGTATACGGATCTCCTCGGGTGCTCGCTTATGACGAGCTCGAGCAAGAGCGGCTGCGCGAAGATGACGCGCTGCTCCTTGAGGAAGGACGTCTCCAGGCTGCGGTACGAGCTGCTCGGTACCAGCAAGCCTTGCGTCGCTACCATAGCCGCAAGGTCAAGGCCAGGAGTCTCGAGGAGGGCGACCTTGTTCTTCGGCGAACTCAGTCGGCCAAGAATTCCAACAAGTTGACGCCGAAGTGGGAAGGACCTTATCGGGTGAGACAAGTCACGAGGCCCGGCGCTGTCCGCCTCGAGACCGAAGAAGGCGTACCAGTGAGCAACTCCTGGAACATAGAGCGTCTTCGCAAGTTTCACCCATAAGGCGCGGTTGCCGTGACCCGTTCCGGCAACCATCGGTTTGTACAGGCCTTGCCGCTGTTGCATGTAACCCCTTGTACAAAGCCAGGCGAAGCCCCTGGCACCAGATCAAGTTGCCCTGTTAGGCGACCTTGTTCTCTGGCGCGTTCAGTCGGCCAAGAATTATAACAAGTTGACGCCGAAGCAGGAAGGCCCTTGTTGGGTGGAACGAGTCGCGAGGCCCGGCGCTGTCCGCCTCAAGACCGAAGAGGGCCTACCAGTGAGCAACTCCTGGGAACATAGAGCATCTTCGCAAGTTCCGCCCACTAGGCGCGGTTGCCGTGATCCGTTCCGGCAACCACCGGTTTGTACAGGCCTTGCCGCTGCTGCATGTAACCCCTTGTACAAAGCCAGGCGAAGCCCCTGGCACCAGATAAAGTTGCCCTGTTAGGCGACCTTGTTCTCTGGCACGTTCGGTCGGCCAAGAATTATAACAAGTCGACGCCGAAGCAGGAAGGCCCTTATCGGGTGAGACGAGTCGCGAGGCCCGGCGCTGTCCGCCTCAAGACCGAAGAGGGCCTACCAGTGAGCAACTCCTGGGAGCATAGAGCATCTTCGCAAGTCTCGCCCATAAGGCGCGGTTGCCGTGATCCGCTCCGGCAACCACCGGTTTGTGCAGGCCTTGCCGATGTTGCATTTAAGCCCTCGTACAAAGCCAGGCGAAGCCCCTGGCCGAAAAAAGAGAAGCGCTGGCGCCCTAGATTTTAGCATGCATGCTGAGTCAGAGTCTCGTCCTTGGTTAGGGTTGTCAGTTCCTGACTGTCACTAACCCCTAACTTAGAGGTCGAGTCCGCGTCTTTTTTCCCGTCCTTTCCCTTTGGCTCGCAGGAATTGAATGTCCTTGCCGGGCCGCTCAAGGACAAGGAAGAGGAGAAGGACGAGCCAACACCTACGCCCCGGCGAGCCAGAGTCGCCGGGGGCTGCAACCTCAGATAAGTTTTTTGCATCCCTCATCATGCATTCTCTTATGGACTGTGGGATTCGAAAGCCTCCTTTCCTCCTGGAAAGCTACCGTGCTCTCTTAGCGGCAAGCCCCGGAGCGCGTTCCTGGGGCCCGTTTCGATAGCAGCCGCGGCAGCAAGAGGGAGGGAAGCGAGGGGCCGGAACCCGCCTGCTCCCCGCCTCCGCCAAGGGCGTGAGAAAGGTCGAGCAGTGCGGGGGGGCGGCTGGGCCTGTTGCCGGGCGAGAACTGTCTATCTTAACGATGTAAAGGATTCGTTCCTTACCGCGGTTTCCACCCGCGAGACAAATGATCCGGCAAACATCCCCTTTTTCATTAAAAACATTCCACTCAGGTACAGTTCAGAGAGAATGAAAAACATGAAAAGAGGGATTACAAGGCTTAAACGCAACTAAAGCCCGAAGGCTTACGAGCTGAAAAGAGATAAGGTGCCCGTAATCCCTTTCTTGTCTCTCTCCACAGGAGGTAGGGCAAGTAGGCGAAGAGGGCGAAAGGGGCGCCTAGATGAGCTACGGGTGGCAGAAGGCACCAAGAGAAGATCCGGGGGCTCCGCCCGGGGGTCTCCGGAGGCTGAAGAAGACGGAGGCGCCGGAGGCAGAGCTGGAAGATGGGGCAGCGGCCGTGCCGCCAGCCTCTTCCTCTTCCGCAGCCTCGCCACTCCGGACGCCCGAGGAGATCAAGCCCCCCCCCCGGCAAGAGGAGCTTGCCGGGCCAAAGAGAAGACCCCGGTGGTCGTCACCGAGAGCAAGGGCGAGGACGGCGTCTGGGGCGCATCTGGAACACGAGGCGCCGGAGCGTCAGCCAACTGTCGAAGTCGGCCCGTACTCCGACTTCGCGGCCTTCGACGTCCGCCCTCTGTCCTCCTCAGCAGCCCCCCCTACGCCAGTCGCCCAAGGAGACGACCCCGGGGAGTTCACGGAGCCCGGCGCGGTCGATGGGGCCGCCGGCGCCACCCGGAGCCGCGGCCGACGCCTAGTCGTACCCGTCATCCCGGCGGCTGCCCCCCTCGTCGTCGCTGTCGCTCCCCTCCTCGTCACTCTCGCTCGAGGAGGAGCCTTCGCTGTCGGAGGAGCTATCTTCGCAGCACCGGGCCCGGATACCGAAGCCCCAGAAGGCCTTGACGGAGAGGAGGTCCTCCCCCACTAGCTTGAAGTGGAGGGTGAACCCCTCCGTCAAGCTGTGTATCCGGGCGAACGTCTTCCACCCGCGGCCCAGACACGCCACGCCGGGGGCTCGGGACTCGACGTGGACTCGCGTCCCGCTGATCCCGCAGCCCCTCATGCGCAGGTTTAGCGTCTCGGGCTGCTCCACCTCCAACACGTTCGCGAATGGAGCGGGGAGCCGGAGGTGGCGACGAGGCGCCCGGCGCAGCCTGATAATGAACTCACAGGGGTCGTCCCCGAGATGGACCGCAGGAAGGAACGGAGCCGCTGGCGGGGGCGAGGGCGGCGCACCGATCCGTCCGCCCCGAGCGCCTCGGCCCCGTCCACGACCTCGCCCGCGACCTCGCCCTCTCCCTCTTCCCCCGACGATCGGCTCCGCCGCCGCGGGCGCAAGGGGAGGAGGGGCGCGTTGCCGAGCAGACACCCTCGCGGCGATCAAAGAAGAATCAGGGTTCCCCCCCTCCATCGCAGATGGGGGAAGGAAACCAGAAGCGAAAGGAGGAAGGAGATGGAGTGCGTATTTCCGTCGCCCCCTCTCGCTCCTTATAAAGGAGCGGAGTGGGACCGCGGCCGCCCCGCTCCTCCAATAGAAGCAGAGGAAGGGCAGGCGACTGGGGCCGACCCACTGCATCGGCCCGCGCCGGCCCGACTCCCTGCCTCCGCCGCCGCGACTCCGAGTGCATGAGGACCGCGTGGTGGGCGCACAGAACCGAGGCGACGGGTGGGACGACCTCTCCCCGTCCCGTGACTATGGGGAACGGGCGCCTCGAAAACCGCGCCCCACCACCGTTCATTTATTGAGCCGCGCCTCCGCGCCTCCCTCCACTTAAAGAGGGAACGGGCGTTTTCGCCCCCACGACGCCGCGGTAAGCGCGCGCCGCCTGGGGAAGGCGCGGCGGATGCGGAGTTAAGGAGCAGCGCGACCAAGGCCACGCGTGCCCGTGCACTGTTAGGGCCTGGCCCAACGACGCTCGGCACCGTGTGTGGCCCAGGCCCGGGGGCTCCTGTCGGTGTACTAAAGTAGGGGTACCTTAGTACCCCAGACTTGTGCACGGGCAGTTGTAGCACCCTGCGGCAAGGCCCGCCCCGGAAGCGCCAAGAGAAGACCAAGCATTCAAGACAAGGCCCCCGGCAAGAGGAGCTTGCCGGGTCAAGAAGACAAGGCCCCCGGCAAGAGGAGCTTGCCGGGCCGAGAAGACAAGACCCCGGCAAGAGGAGCTTGCCGGGACGACTGCGCCCATGAAAGGCCATCCAAGAACAAAGTATAACGAGACAGAAGATCGAGCCCCCGACAAGAGGAGCTTGTCGGGAAGGCCGAACCCAGGCATCACAAGAGAAGCCCGCCGTGGCGCGCCAAGCGCCCCGGCAAGGCCTGATAGCTGGCACGCTATCAGGCACAGGAAGACGACCCCCGCGGCAAGATCGCCACCTCAAGGCTGCGCTCCAGCTCGCCCGCCACGCGTCGCTCCGGGGCTTCCCCCGAGGGCACGTGGCGAGGCATCGCGCAGCCTGGGGCATGCGGCGGCATGCAGCCGCCATCGTGGCGAGCGGTGGCGCACCTAACGGTCCGCCTCGGTGCTGTCCGAGCGACCGTGACGGGCATTTAATGCCCTTGTCCCCTACCGTCAGAAGTAGGTATGATAACACTGTGCCGCACTGTAGCGCCACCGTTCCCGCACTATTACAGCTACCACCGCTTTTACACTTTTGCCCCTTTCTCCTACGTTGACACCTGTCGGTGACCCCTTTGCGCTATAAAAGGAGGCCCGTGTGCGACGTAGAGGAGGTTCCGGGGTTCGGAGAATCGGCACCCAGACAGCCATACGCTCGGTGCAGCTAGCTCCCCAAGCTCCCGAGCTCCCCAGTTCAATACAACTAAGCAGGAGTAGGGTTTTACGCGTCCATCGCGGCCCGAACCTGGGTAAACCGCCCGTGTGCTCGCTTCGATCTGCTCTCCGCGCTCCCTCCGCCCCCCTCCGGACAACGAAAGGGGCTCCGGCCCCATAGGTGCCCGCGGGGGACAGCCCGTCCGCCCCGACAGGTTGCAACAAATAAATACACTCAATCAAAGAGCAACTATCAGAATTAAAATCTTTGTAATCCAAGAGAGTGGGCACATCACTAGTTAATGCTTTTACATCACCAAATCTACCTTTAGCAATTTTTAATCAAGGATTTCCCCCTCCAAATTATGGGGATGCCTTATAACTAAAGTTGACTCTTCTTCAGTCCCATTATCATCAATTTTAACATTACTAAACAAGGAATCAATAGAAGAACACCAATCATTTAAAAAATGATGAAGACGCTTGTGTATACAAGAAGTTTAGTGGGAGCTGTGTAGCATTTCTAATCTTATATGTGGATGGCATATTGTTGATTGGAAATGATACAAAATTCCTTAGCACAATAAAAGTCTATTTAAAGATGTTTTTGAACGAAAGATTTAGGTGACGCTGCATATATATATTGGTCATAAGGATATATAGAGATAGATCAGGACGTGGAATTGCGCTAAGCGAGAGCACGTACATTGACAAGGTTCTAAAGAGGTTTAAAATGGAGAATGCAAAGAAGGGATTTCTCCCAATGTCACATGGCACAACACTCAGCAGAAATCAATGTCCCAAGACTGTTGATGAGCGAGTGTAGATGAGTGGAGTCCCATGTGCCTCGGCAATCAGATCCATCTCGTATGCTATGATATGTACTAGACTAGATGCTTCTTATGCACTAAGTGTTAGTAGCAGGTACCAAAGTGATCCTAGAGTGGATCACTAATCAGATGTTAAAAATATCCTTAAGTACCTCAAAAGAACAAAGGGCATGCTCATTGTCTAAGGAGGAGATAAAGAACTCATTGTAAATGGTTACACCGATGCTAGCTTCATGAATGATATAGATGACTATAAATCTCAATCAGGATATGTTTCACCCTTAGTGGTGGTGCAGAGGTTTGGAAGAGTTTTAAACAAAACATTGTTGTGGGTTCTATGACACAAGTAGGGTATATTATAGCTTTAGATGCTTCAAAGGAGGCAGTCTGGATCAAGAAGTTTGTTGAAGATGCTGGTGTGGTCGCAATTGCAATGAACCCAATGGTGCTCTATTGTGATAATAGTGGTGTTGTTGCTCTAGGAAAGGAATCAAGATCCCACACGAAGATGAGACACATCGAGCAAAAGTATCACATTATCTGACATCATGTCAAGAAGGGTTTTGTGAAGGTTCTCAAGGTTCACACGATTTGAATGTGTCAGACCCAATGACGAAGGCTCTTCCAGGAGCAAAGCATGAGCAACACGGGATAACCATATGTGTTAGAGAAAATATTTAACTAGATTATTGACTCTAATGCAAGTGGAGTCTGTTGGAAATATGTCGTAGAGGCAATAATATTGTATTATTATATTTCCATTTTCACAATTAAGAGTTTATATATTATAACTGCTATGATCCTCGAACATGCGATTCAGTGCTAAACTCATATGCATGTGTAGAACAATAAACAGCAAAATAATATTCCTAGTCTCGCTTTTAAGAATAGCTCAATTGTTGCCGGTGATCATGTTTTTTGGATCTTAGGATATCGTTAAGTGTAACAATAGTCCTAAAACAACATTGAGGGTATGATGTTGAAAGAATGATCATATTGAATCGACCCAAACTTGTTTTTTATACTTTGAGATAATATCATCTGAAATCAATTGTTATAACATGGAGTGTTAACATGTGTTTTTTCTCCTTTGACCATGAGAGTATCATAGTCACTTCGTATACTACGATGAGCTTTGGGGTTGCTCAAACATCATCTGTAACACGGTGATCATAATGACAAGTTATAGGTTCATTTGAAAGTTTGACAAGGGGCTAGATAGCTCAAGAGTGGGATTTGCTCCTCCGACAATGGAGAGATATTCTTTGGGATCTCTTGGTGTGATGGCATCCATCATATTATAGCTAGACAAAGGTGATTATGTCATGGGGATGCCGGAACATATCAACGAGGAATAGGAACAAAACCGATAACAAGGATAACGGTGTGTATGACTCAAGAGGATACCGATACATCTCGGGTTTCGTAAAGTATCGCAAAGCAAAAGGAACATCACATGATAACCAAAGGTTAACTCGAATGTCATTTGTGTAATCATAGGGATCGATATGGACATCCACAGTTCCGCTATCGGTCATTGAACAAAGAAGTTCCGTTCGTGTCTATGTTTTACCAAACCTACAGGGTCACAAACTTAAGGCAATCATGATCTGCTGAGTGTTAGTAGGACGAGAGTATTGATGATTTATTTGTGGATTTTTCCATTAATATTGGAATAGTTTCAAGAGGAACCGAAAGCATTTTGGGGTCATTAGAAGGGTTTCAGAATTTATCGGTCAATACTGGTATTACCGATTCAAATAATATATAGGTGGAGAAAATGTTTTGGGGGTTGCTAAATTAATAATAAATGCTCCAATAATTTTCAAGAGGCTTTTATATTTAGTTTACTATAAATGGGCCTTAAAAGGCCAAACGGTGGAAGATAACTTGGGCCATAAAGGCCCAAGTGGGGAGGCGCCCCCTTTCCCTCCTTAGGAGGACGAATTGGGAAGGGGAAGGACTCCTCCTTCCCCTCTTGGCCGGCGCAAGGGGAAGGGAGTCCTTTCCCTCCCTTGTGGCGCCCCCTTCTCCCCTCCAACCTATATATACTTGAGGTTTTAGGAACTTATGAGCACACAAGTTTTTGAGCCTCCTCTAGTTCTAATTCTTGTTGGTGCTAGTTGATCAATTAGAGCTTGACCTAGATCCTCTAATCCTCATGATTAGGAACCCAGTGTGGTTCTAATCTCCTCTCTCTAATTCTTTGGTGACGGTTAGCTCTGGAAGGTGAAGTGCTGCCGGATCATGAAAGTTGTACGCTTGGAACTCGTAGAGAGGCTGTGCTTTCGGTCTTCCATTTGAGGGACTATTCGTGGGCGGTTCGCGGGATCGTTCATATATGGTTTGAGGGTCTCCAAGTATGATCTACATCGACTCGTCTACTTCCACTATTACTCGGAGTCGGTAGAGACCATGATCCAAACCGTTTATGTATCTTCATATTGTTGCTGGGTGATTGTAGGGAGCTTTTTTTTGTTTTCTACTATGTTTCCCAATAGCCCCCACCACGCCCGCAACTTGTTTGAGGAAATTCCCCCAAGGTAAAAAATCATGCAAACTTGGAGTTATTTTTATCAGGGTTGGACACTGGTGCGCGTCGGTCCTAAACAAACGGTTTTTTACCCCTTTCCGTGACGGCCTTCGGAACCGTCGCCAAGTGAGTGTGTATGATAGGGGGTCCTTCCCACAAGACCCAGAAACCGTCGGGGATATGGAACAATTATCTAGAGGCCTTCCAAAATGTAATCATGTGCGATGCAGCACACACTAAATTCGTTCGCACGTGTGGTATCGGTGATTAAGCGTTTCCAATGACTCAGTGAAACCGTACGGTCTGTCGTAACGAACCATTTGGGAAACAGTATGTAATGCACACGAGCCAACATATGAACTGTGTGTGATTTGTGCCCTATCGCACATGAGTTTTCTGTGTAACCCGTCTGCCATGCTAGACTCCATCGCACACGTTTTCCAACAATTAGCGTCTGCGATAATGTTCTATCACAAATGGTTCAGGAGCCCCTTCGCACACATACAAATGTTGCAGACCGTTTGTGATTTGTTAGGTATCACCAACAGTTGCCGCAAGAGTGACGTGTGCTTTTCATTTTGGATCCCACATGTTTCCTGAAAAGAATACGACTGGGATAGCATTTTGCATTGGGCACGGTTTACTCCCAGTTCTCGTGTGTGATAACGCGATATCAAAAACGGTTCCGGAGAACCTACGCACACGTAGTAGCGCTGTGAATCATTTGTGATCTGCTGTGTATCACCGCTGGTTCCAATACGATTGACGTATGCTTTCCGATGTGGATCGCACACACCCATTTAGTTGAACCATGTGCGGAGCAATTCCCAGGTTAAAACAAAAATATCCAGTTTTGAATCGGCATGCAAAAAGCAAATTCACCACAATATTCAATTGAACAAATAAACAAAAATATCCCATTTTGAATCGGCATGCAAAAAGAAAATTTGCCACAATATTCAGTTGAACAAATAGTGTCCATAGGAAGAACATTCATCAGATTTCGCAAAAATTGCAATTGAACATATGGTAGCTAAATTCCAGTGATTTGTCCACACATAGTTGCATTACATAATTAATCATAGTGTACGAAATACGAAGACCTCATCAGATGGAAAATAATGGATCCATGCGTTATATTTTTAGCGGCTAATTCTTACTCAATGTTTTAGGAGAAACCATGCTGAAATCTTCATCTTCACCAGTGGGATTGATGTAGTGATCCAGGAAGAAGTCGCTGATAACTCTCCGAACCATCAGCAAATTTCCATCCGGGAGTGGTTCAAGGATCCTCGGTTTTAAGATGAGCGGCAGTATTTTTAAGATCAGAATGTGCCATATGAGTGGAGTAGAAGATATTAATTAAGATAGACTTACTGGTACTATTTCGCGAGGATCGTCACAAATATCAGCAGATCTGCAGATGGAGATCATGTGTGTGCAAACATAGTATCCACAAAGGTTGGTCCCTGCTTCTTGCTGAGGACACTGAAAATTTTTGTACAAAATTAGTCATGTATTTGTCCTGTTAGGAACAACCTAACTGGTGTTAGATGTATTATTTTTTCTTTGGACAAAATAGAAAGAGGTTTATTTAGAATCTTGCACATTTAACTAGCGTAAGGAAAGGTATTTGCAGACTGTTGGATAAATTTTCTGAAAATAATGGATTTCGGTGTGTTACCGGAGAAACGATCTCGTGCTGCACAGGTAGTTTCCTCTTGAACAGGTTCCTTGTTTTAGTTTCCCACAATGCGAGCACACTACAAATGATGATGAATTTTCACAACATCAATTATTGAACCAGATATGAATGCAAATATTAACTTCAACATCATAGAATTCAATACCTATCGAAGACTTGCTGAAGATGCATCAGATCCTGAGCGATTGTTGACTCTCTGAGAGAATCGATGTAGTAAAGTGTGTTCTTGTTTGTAATAATGAATACCAATATCCAGTGTTACTACATATTAAGAAAGCCATGAACTTACGAATGATGTCGAAATCTGAAAGACAATCAGTGTATGCGTGGTTGTTTACTTGACTTACCCTTCATGATATGGCAAGAGAAATGATTCTGCATGGGACGTGTTTTCAAAGATACGGATGACCGTGTTAACGGCCCAGTCCCATCGGTCCTTTTCATGTAATGCTGTGCCATTTGCTAATGCAGGATTTATGAAATACACACTCTCACTTTGTCTTCTTTGTGCGTTCAATCCCCTAAGAGGAATAAAATGCAGTTAACCGATTATCATTTACAGCCTTGTATGGAGAAGTTGATCAGAATTTGTTAAGTACTTACAAAATCACGCATCTAACAAGAGTGGCATCGAGCACGTTGAAGTTGAAGAAGAGATGTGAGTCCTCGAAACTCACAATGATGGAACCAACATCGTGTCGAAAATGATCTCTGTTGTAGTGGACTAGCAAATGGTGATGACCTTCTGACATTTGATGCATGCAATATTCATGTAACTCGCGGCAACTGGAGCTGCACTCATCAAAGTATTCACCAACAAGAAATGGCTGACCATGGACGTAATTGCGTGCTTCAAGTACGTCTGCTTTTATTTTAGCAAGCAACAATTCTACTTGTTCATCATCCATGGCGTCAGACATAATACTACTCCCTGATTCGAACAAGCTGTTGTTAATTTGGTTCTCGGCGATGAGTGCTTTAAGTAAGAGGCAATCGTTCTCTTTTCTCTTCACTTTCCTGCTGCGCTTCCTCGTGGTCGTGGGTGTAGCCTTTTTGGCCATTTCCTTCTTGGTACTTGAAGCATTTCTAGCAGAACGTCTGGTTGCCTTCACGGCAGAGTGCCGAGCAGACGGTGAAGCTTGGACGGACTTCTTAGTGGAATATTTATCTATGCCGGACCGCTGATCTGGCGGTGGTGCAGTGACGGGCTGCTGGGCTGTCGGAGCAAAGGCATCGGACTGCTGACCATGCGTTGAAGCTATGTCGGGTTTTTGCGCAGGTGGTGCCAACTTGTCGGTGTGCTGAGCACCCGTGCCAACGCGTTGGTTTGCTGAGCAGGAAGTGTTGACGCATTGGTATGCTGATCACGCGCCTACGGACCGACGGACTGCTGAGCAGTCGGTTCTGGACCTATAGACTGCTTAGCAGGCAGTTCCAAAGCATCAGACTGCTTAGCAGTCTGTTACACTAGGTTGGTCTACTGAGCATGTGCTGCAGCTGGGTCTCCCCCCGCTGCTTCAGCGGCCGGCAACTGAACCGGTGGTGTGTCATCAGCAGTTATAGGCCTTGCCACTGGCTGCTTTGGGGCGGAGGATGACATGTCTGTACGCCACAAAGTCGGTCCGGCTGATCACAGGTTGATGCATCAGCCCGCTAGAGCTGCTCTGGCAAGGAGAGCGTCACCGGTTGAGGGGCGACAGTGGTTGCTCTTGGCGGGGCTTCAGGAATCTCATCGATGAACTTTATTTCCTTTCGTTGCCACTGGATGTGATGTTGCAGTGTTTCTCCCAAGGTCCTTTGCTCATCGAAGTCTCCTAGGACATTCTTCAGGGAAAATTCATTGAATCCAGACTTTACTTCAGTCACGTAGCATTTCACATAGCCCGGCTTCAATGGCACATTGTCCAAGAAGTGGCCATCTTCCAAGAAGGGTGGGAAAACCCAGGCTGTTGCACATTTTAATGTACCTTCATAATGTGTAAGCATGCCCTTCAGTCTGTCTTTCATTCCAGATAGATCAGATATAGCATCATCACGAGCAGCTGCAGTCTCAGTGTCGCTGGGGTCAGCTGATGCATAGCTACTCTTGTGTAGTGTTGTCCCACAATAAGCAGCATCATCCATGCCCTCCTCCCCTCCCATCTGCTTGCTATCTATCAGTGTTAGAGTCTTCTGCATCATCATCATTGAATCCTCAACATCCTTTCGAACAGACGGATAAATCTCCTTCTTCAACTTTTCAAACAATGCATTCTGCTTCATTTCACTCCTCGCTTTTTTCATGCCGAGCCTCTCTTCATGCCTATACCCCTTGCACGGCTAGGGGGCTCTTTTGTGTCCAGAGCAATGGACAGAATGTCACATGGCCCTGAGTTCCTGTAGAACCTTCCAGGGATCTTCTAAGCCTCTACCATCACTTCATACAGTTTGGCGTCACGTGCATTTTCAAAGTAATAAGTTCCGTCATCACACCTCTTTGCACGTGCCCGCAAGTAGTATCTAGCGCGTTCGCCATTGATTTCACTAAAGGCCGGACTCCCACGTACCGCTACTGCTTCTTTGTCCTCCTGTTCCCATATCAGTTTCATGCCGTAGTATCCTGCCACACCCACGGTGGGGTTGTATGTTCTTCTTCTGAAGTTTCGATTGCTTGAAACTCTTTGCAGCAAACTCTGGAGTTACCCTGACCCTTTTGAATTCTACCCAGTCTGCCTTTGTAATTTGGGGGTATGCGGAGATTGGGTCCTTGCCTTCACTCAAGTACTTCCTGTACAACACGTGCTTCCAGTTTCTCCAAGCATCCCTAGCCTTCTTCAGTGCAGCGTGTTCCACCTGCATTCTCCACTGCTCTGGAACATTGAAGTGATCCATGATCTCCCGGACTATCCTTCGTCGTGTTTCTGTGTCAGCCTTCCGAAACCCCGGCAGTTTTATGTTGAGCCTTACCCTGCCAACAAATCCACACACACCCCTGAACCTCATGCGTGCTTTATCTGGTTTAGTTGGAGCCCAGGACTTTAAATCAATCTCGATTACTTCATATACACCTTTAGGCTGGTGTGTGGGCTTCCTTGGAGCGTTCCTCCGTGTCCTGACCGGAAGGGTAATTGCTGCAGCTCTATCCCGTTCAAGACTACTTGATCCCACACAATCTGCTGAATACCTAGGGTTGTCTGAATCAGATGAAGATACATGGCCTGAATGAGTGCTGTTGCTGCTACTCGGCATCTACAAAGAACACATGCGAAACTTAGGAAAGGAGGATAAGCATAAAACTAAGAACTTGGTATCAAGCTTTCTAAACATGCCATGCAATAATTTAGAAAATGTACAGCTAAATTGTTAAGTTTGTGTGACTCGGGCGCCCGTGATCTGTAAATAGGCAGTAACTTATTGGAACACATACAGCTTAGATGTAGTAAGGAAGGTAGATAATGAACATATATATGCTCTTCGATATTTTATAGCCAATTTGGGAACATATGGAACGAAATTGGAAGAGGGATTGCAAGGAAATATGCTTCACCGCGATGGAGAGAAGTAACTAATAGGCTTCTTAATGCAAACCCGGCCGGACCACAGGAGAGGCGAGGGTTACTGCATCGATATGCTCGAGGGTGGCTGGCGAGCAAACGAAGACAACAAGGCGCGGGCCGCCGCGTTTTGGGAACGGCAGTGGAGGTAGGCTTGATGCCGAAGAGTGGGTACACGGCCGGGGTGAGAACGGCGGTGCTGGAGAGGGTTCTGCTGTGGATCTGGGACAGGGGGAGCTGGCGAAGGAGATTGGGTGGACTAGTTGAGTGAAACGCGAGCGGACGGGGGGGGGGGGTGTTGGCGGCCTAGGTGAAAAGGGTGAAAAATATCCCCGGTCGCCGCGCGCGCGGAAAGGCCTATGCAAATGGTTGCCTCTAAGCGCTTGTGTGCACAAACAGAATATTTTCGTTTGAAATGAAGATGTACTAATTTTGAAATGAAGACGTGAGTTCATCGTTTCTCATCTAAACTTTTCGCACGTAAACCAATCACAATTTTACCACGGGTTTGATTTGCTGGCACATTTCAGGTCTCGTGTGCTATATGTAAGACATTTTTTGGCATTTATCGTGCATGTTGACATATAAATCAATTCCTAGTCGGACCGCATTTCCTGTCGAAAGGGATGAGGATTGCTGTTGGATCTGGGAGCATCCAACGGTGCAGACGTATGATCCGTGGGGTTTGGGTTCTGGCCAATCAGAATGCACGACTTAGATCGCACGCGCAACGAGGGGGGCATCAGCCACGGTTTGGTAGGCACACAACTTTCGTGTGTGAACCGTGTGCTATTTGAAAACATTTTTTTGGAGGGGCTATTTGAAAACATGTACATGTGTTGTCGAAAGGGATGAGGATCGCCGTTCGATCAAGGAGAATCCAACGGTGCAGACGTACGATCCGTGGGGTTTGGGTTCTGGCCAATCAGAACGCACGACTCAGATCGGGTGCGTGGCAGAGGGGTGGGGGGGTGCATCGGCCACGGTTTAGTGGACACACGGCTTTCGTGAGTGAACCGTGTGCTCTTTGAAAACATTTACATTACCGAACATCATATTTTTGTTCGAATGAAAACATGAGTTCATCGTTTCGCCTCCAATTTTTTTCCACGGTAAGAAATCATGAGTATAGTGGAGAGTGACATATACTAGTATCATGAATATACAGTACATATGATACTACCTTTAATTAATTATAGCGCATATTATAATGCATAGAGTATAGTATATCATATATATATATATATATATCATATCATATTTATTGCCATCCATGACACAAATTAGCATCGCATTTAACATGATACGGTATCTACCTACTATATGTTACTCTAACCCTCTTTATATATATTTAATTCTTTGCCACATCAGCATATATACTTGCTATTTCTGAGTGCATGACATCGTCGGCTATGATACCACCACTATGGCCATCCTTATAGGGAGTATCATATAGTACTATATATATATATATATATATATATATATATATATATATATATATATATATAATATCATGCATATGATACTAGTGTATGATACTACGTACGTACCTTCATAGTGCATATATAGTATCATAGAGTAGTACTAGCTCCCTCAGTAAACTAATATATAAAAGAGCGTTTAGATTACTAAATAGTGACCTAAACGCTCTTATTTTAGTTTGAGGAGGGAGTATATATCATAGATGACCGTATTTATGGCCATGCATGACACAAAGTAGTATAGCATCATCCAGAAAGTCTTGTTGGCATGCATGATACCACTTATGATAATACCATTACAACCAGCCTAGCTAAACCAGAAAGGAGGGAGTATGAGACTAGCTAGCCACAATGGAGAGTAGTACACTGGTAACATACCCATATCCCTAGACTATATATGTTACTACCTTCATAGTGGGTAGTAACATAAGTGTAGTGTCATGCAAAGCTTCATTTCTTAGGTTACAGACTCATATTGTATTGGGACATGTGTGATGCTACAATAACTATCTAAGTTACTGAAACTATCTCTCTCCTCATTAACTTATTGCCACATAAGCAAGTTTGCTGAGTTGGAGTCGGTGTTACTGATGAAGTTACTCCCACTGTGGCTAGTCTGATACTAGCTAGTCGTCTATGATATACTAGCTACCTCACTAAGAGCATGGTTAATAATACAGCCAAGGGTCGGCTATAAGAAATTGACATGTCATATACAGCCAACCTCTTAGCGGGTATGTACAATAATAAGTTTTATATACATACTAGTTTATCAATAGTTGGCCCACCTTACATCCTCACAAAGTGTCTTGGGTCTCCTGTTCCAGCTGGCTGTACTAACCAAGAGCCCGCTTCTCTTCTCTTTCCTCGAACTAATAAGCACACATATATTATTATATTCCTTATAGCCAGACTACCCACAGTGGGAGTAACATAGGTAGTAACATCACACATATCTAGATAAAATAGATGATGTGGCAAGCAATAAATAAAGAAATGGAGGAAAGTGGATATGTGTGATGTTACTACCTATGTTACTCCCACTGTGGGTATAGTCTTACTATAGTACGAGACTACCCACAATGGGAGTAACATAGGTAATAACATCACACATATCTAGATAAAGTAGATGATGTGGCAAGCAATAAATGAAGAAAGAGAGGAAAGTAGTAACATAGCTAGTTACTAGTAGTATGAGTAACATCACATGTACATATCAAGGCAAGATGTGTCTATAGCCTCATAAATGAAGTGTTGCATGTTACCATACATATATGTTACTCCCCACTATAGAGGTAGTAGCATAGACTAGTGTAACACATGGGCATGTTACTAGTCTATGTTACTACCCATTGTGGCTAGTCTGAGTAACATCACACATCTCAAGGCAAGATGAGTCTATAGCCTAATAAATGAAGTGTTGCATGTTACTACACATATGTTACTCCCCACTATAGAGGTAGTAACATAGACTAGTAACATTCTACATTACTACCCATTGTGGCTAGTCTTATGTCACTCTATTGTGTACTTACTTGCTCTAATAATGCATAGTATCATAGAGTAGCTAGTATCATATGTAGTACTTTATTTATATTGTCATGCATGACACATAAATTCATAACATTTATTATGATACGATTTCATGATATGATACTTAACCCTCTCTTTCTTCATTTTATTAATTCTATGACAGCTCATCAAAATTGCCTAGTTGGCATGCATGATATATACTAGATATGATACCCCCTTACTATCGGCCTAGTAAAGGTGTACAGATCGTTTGTGCGTCACTTTGTGAGTTTTCATCCATTTGTTCGAGAAGCAGGGAGAAGTGTCAAACATTTCGGCCGCGAGGTGCGGCCACTGGCGTAGGCCTCGTTGGTATTTTAATTACAGAAAATTCAGATGGAGTTCGGACATCATCAAAATCGATGTGTGCCTGTGGCGTGCTCTCACGACCCCGTGGAAAAAAATTGGTAAAGTTTGGCACAAGTTTTGATGACCGCTCCTTCCAAACAGGAGCATCTCACATGAAGGATCATGGTTTTCCAAAAGGAGACTGTCAATTCAAACTCCTGTTGCCGGTGACTTCATCGTTGGCCTCATAAAAATTTCCACGGTACGCAATCACCCTTATACCACGAGTTTGATTTTCTGGCACATTTCAGGTATAAGACATTTTTTGATATTAACGTGCATTTGTGCATAAAATAAAATTACAACTGGAAATGTGTGTGCTGTTGAAAGAGATGAGGATCGTCGTTCGATCTGGGAGCATCCAACGGTGCAGATGTACGATCCGTGGGGTTTGGGTTCTGGCCAATCAGAAAGCACGACTCAGAACGTGGGCGGGGTGGTGGCGGGGTTTGGTCGGCACACGGATTTCATCAACGAACCATGTGCTATTCGCAAACCAGATTGCATATTTTTGTTCACACATACTATAGTGAGATCGATTGAGTGTGCTACCTCTATGATATAATAATAATAATAATAATAATAATAATAATAATAATAATAATAATAATAATAATAATAATAATAATAATAATAATAATAATAATAATAACAAAAAACAGTTCATATTCATTGCCTGATCTGACATCATATCAAGGTCAAAATAGTAATGGTTCTTACATCAACAGTAAACCGGGCATAACTCGCAAATTCAGTACACACGACAGTTCTAAATTGAACGAATTATGTTGCAGGGTAGGCATAAAGACTAGTCTTACAACTTAATTCCCATGTACATGGGGGAACTAGGGTCATTAAGTTGACCCTGCATGAACTTGGGGTTTTTGATGATTTTATGCTTCTTCTCTGTTGCACTGATGCGTGATCCCTTGGCTGGCAACTCATCAAATTCATCATACTCGTCCTGATCAGCAACATCGTCGAAACCCAGTACCCTTCTCTTTCCATGCAGTGTTAAATGGCCGTTCTTATCCAAGGGGTCGTCCATAAAAGAAAATCTAGGTAGCATCGCTGGCAAGAATGAATGGGTCCGTGTGATATGCCATCGTTGTCCTGTTAACACAGGTGTTCCTGTACTCATCAATCCTTACCTGACCAAGAGGAATCCATGCGCACCTGAATAATGCCACCTTAACTTTCACATAGTCAAGTTCCCAAATCTCTTTGATAGTTCCATCGTATACCCTTTTATCAGCTTCAATTACAATCATGCATTCTATTCAAACAGAGATGTTCTGATACGAGGTCTTCTCACCACGTTCCTTAATGTAGAACGTGTATCCATTTATGTCATATGCTTGGTACGTCAGCACCATAGGTGATGGCTTTTGTGCCAACCACGTAGCAATGTAATCGATGAATCCTTGTGCCAAACGATTCTTCAGCCATTCGGCGTAGTTCTTAGTGTGCTCCTTCATCTCCACCTCTGATGAAGGAACCATTGGTAAGAATCTTTGGCGTATCTCCGCCAAGTGTTCTTCGGCATAAGCGATGAGAACTGGGCTATTAAGCAGTACCGTCAAATGGGCTTTCTCTACCAATTCTCCGGGTGCAGCCATTTGCGTGCCAGCAAGGACTAACTTACCTTTCAGCCTTCCCTCGTGGCGAGAGAGGGGCAAACATGTTTCATGTATTCGGTGCAAAACTCAACCACCTCCTCCGCGGTATAACCTTGTAGGATGCTTACCTATGGATGGTTTCGGTTCCGACAAAAGCGCTTCAGGATTCCCATGAACCGCTCGAAGGGATACATGTTGCAAAGAAACACAGGACCACAATACTTTATCTCGTCAACAAGGTGCACAGTGAGATGGACCATGATATCAAAGAATGAGGTGGGAAAAACATCTCTAGGTTGGACAATATTCTTGCAAGATCATCTTGCATATGATCCAACTCTTCAGGATCTACAACTTTCTGCCATAGTTGATTGAAGAAATCACAGAGGTCAATGAGTGTGTTTCTTATATCTTTGTCCATCAGATTCCTGATGGCCACTGGGAGGATTTGTGTCAACATTACGTGGCAATCATGTGACTTCATGTGTCCCAACTTCATTTTACCTGAGCTCACATCCACGAGACTTCTGATGTTTGGGGAGTAGGAAGAGGGTGTCTTAACTAACAGCAAATAGGTGAAGAACTGTGTTGCTTCTTTTGTACTGAAATTGTAACTCTGGCGAGCTTTGATGAATTTGTCATCATCTTCTGGTTCACTCTTGCGTTGTGATTGATCAACAAGCATATCAAGCCGTGAACCATCACCATCCTTTCTTTTACCTTTAATCTTGAGTAGAGTACCAAGGATGCTTTCACATATGTTCTTCTCTACGTGCATGACATCGATGCAGTGACATACACGTAGAATCTCTCAGTAAGGTAATTTCCAGAACACTGATTTCTTCTTAAACACTTGATCCTTGGTTGTTAGTTTCACCGTCAAAGGGTGGTTCTTGCCAAGCAAAACATTAATTTTTTTAGCCATGTTGTGGACCACCACCCCTTCATAGGGTCTTGGGGCTGCAGCTGCCTCTGCCGTACCATCAAATTCAGATTTCATCGTATGGTATGGGTGATTTTTCCGTAAGAACCTATGATGATGCAAATACACTGTTTTGTGCGAGTTGGGAAGTCTTCTGCTAGCTATCCTATCCATGCATGTGACACACCCTACTTCTCCCCTTGTTTTCTGCCCCATGTGTTGCCTAATGCCGGCATATCTTGAATGGTGTGCACCAGCATGGCATGTAGATCGAAAATCTCCTTTCTGTAAGCATCGTAACATTTTACAGCAGGTGCATCTATCCACACTGTCAGCAGTTCTTCTACCAATAGCTGAAAGTAAATGTTGATGTCATTTCCAGGTTGCTTCGGGCCTTGGATAATCATTGACATCATAATGTATTTTTTCTTCATACACAACCAAGGAGCTGGGTTATATATGCATAGAAGCACCGGCCATGTGCTGTGATTGGTGCTCATATCGCCAAAAGGATTCATCCCGTTAGTACACTCCCCGAGCCTTATACTTCTAGGATCTTTGGCAAAATTTTCAAACTTTTTGTCGATTAACTCCCAGTGAGCCTCATCTTTCGGGTGCCTCATATACCTATCCGCAATTCGCTCATCATGATGCCACCGCAACCTCTTTGCCTCTCTAGGGTTTGCAAACAAACGCCGCAACCTTGGAATTAAAAGCAAGTACCAAACAACCTTGAACGGGACTCCTGTCTTGATCTCATCGTCCAATTTGTACTTGTCCTTTGCTCTCCTGTGCTTGTATCGTGCATGCTTGCATGTGGGACATGCACGATAATCTTTGTACTCACCATGGTACAATATACAATCATTCACACAAGCGTGTATCTTCTGTACTTCCAGTTCCAATGGGAAAACAATTTTCTTCGCTTCATTCGTGCTTCTGGAGAGCACATTATCTTCTGGAAGAATATCTTTAAAAATACCTAAGATCTCTGTGAAGCCCTTGTTTGATAGACCGTTTGCTGCTTTAAACCTGAGAAGCGCCAGGGTGGCACTCAACCTGGAATATTTATTTATGCAACCTGGTACAATTCTTTCTTGGAGTCCGCATCAATGGTTGGCAGATCCTTGTACCCAATCATATCCTTTTCTGGGCCCTCAAAATCTGCAATCATAGCAGCAAAATCTGGCATATCAAGATCGTCATCATGTTCATGGACGTCTTGGTTTTCTAGTGGGTGTTTCGGCTTTCCGGTGTTCCATTGGTAGCTTGACGCCTCTGCCCTGATGTTAGATTCAACATTCATGTGACACTGATTGGGGTTTGGCATCTCGCTGCCCTGGGTATCTTCATCCATGACCTCCTTTTCACCGTGTCTGGTCCAACGTGTATATCTAGCCATGAATCCCCTAGAGACTAAGTGCATCTGGACATCTGCAACTTCATGTGACTCTGTATTGGCACAATCAGTGCATGGACACAGGATGTAATCCGCATCACCAATTCTCCTCTTTGTACTTTCAGCCGAATTCATGAACTCTGTCACGCCACTGATAAAATCTGTGGTTTTCCGATTCTTCATCCATCGAGATCGTTCCATCTGCAGCACACGAATGGTAATTAAAAACAAAACAACAACATTAATACACGGATTAACTGCTGTCCAAAGATGCGTGCATAAATCACAAGGTTTTATTTTAATAATTACTGAGGGTGCTCCATGTTGTTATCCAGACGTGGTATGACAAAAATTAATGCCCAGTCAATTTACACGCAGGGTACTAGTACAACACTACACTTAGGAATTGAATACCTAAATTTAGCCACTCACGAAAAGAATACCTTAATTAATTAGCTGCGCGGTGACCTCCACCCAGCAGATAGACAAGCGCGATGCGGCGGCACGCCGAGACAGGAGGGTCGAGGAGCAAAGCTTAGTGCGGCTGCCGCCTGAAGTTTGACCTCCACTATCCCGCCATCAACCGCGACGGATGTGCTCGAATCACGCCGCCGCCGACCTCGATGTTTGAGCTCCTCCTGTCTCCCGCCGCAGAAGGAGGATTGACCTCCTATGACGCCGCCACCGCCCACCGACCGAGGATTGACCTCTTCTCTCGTAGCCGCTGCCTAGGTCACCGCCGCCATCTCTATATGCAGAGCGGCTATTTTTTTTATGGATATCCGTGGAGCGGCTGTTTACACGGTATCTCACCGTAACTCAATTATATGGACATGGTAGTACATCACATACGGTTATGTAACGACAACTGTGTCTAACCTACATTGTCTTCTCACATGGTTTGGTGCGGAAATCATGTGTGACGTTGTAATACCTAACACAAACGACATGTACAAACAGTGTGTCGTATACAACATATATATAGTGCCATTAGTAGTTCCCGGCCGTTAGCTTATCTCCACAGTATCCCCATTTCCCCCAAATCCCTACATAGCCTCCAAATTCCCTCACGTGGCGCTGACATTGGGGCAATGCGGACAAGTGGTGCTGATGGTTTCAGTGCAACTGCTCCTGCTCGTATCGCCGCCACGACAGCGGTCGTCGCCGAGCACTTGCCTAAGGTCATCAGAAGGCAGGTGTACTACGGATTTGAATCGTCCTGTCAGGTTCCAATCTAC
Organism: Aegilops umbellulata; assembly: GCA_032464435.1. NCBI lineage: Eukaryota > Viridiplantae > Streptophyta > Magnoliopsida > Poales > Poaceae > Aegilops > Aegilops umbellulata. The sequence goes on along the minus strand of CP136058.1, from coordinate 146,644,801 downwards.
CCCGATGTTTTTTACCATGTCCAAAGTATGTGTCCTTGCTAAATCCGCCATGAATGACCCCCCCCCAGGAAAGCGATCTGTCGCCGGATCCGGAGCTTGACTCCAGACTCCCACAACATGAGTTCGACTCCGAGTTTTGCGCCACTGAGATGTACCAAAAGCTGAGTTGTGTGCACGGGCACACTCCCGCTCAACGTGTATGCACGGAGGGATTCGACATTGGCACACAGTTTCTCAGTTGCCCCTTAGAGGTTAGTGCTAATTAAATTCATCATTTTACTTCAGTTAATGCCACCGCTCGTCTAGAATACTATTTAACATTGGCAGGGATATGAGGCTTGTGCCTTTGTTAACTGGCTGGATGAAGAATGGCATGGTAGGGCTGAGAGTGTTATCACCAAGCTCGCAGAAGATAACGTAAAGCTGAATAAGAAACTAGCTGATCTGGAATGTACAATCAGTACGATGAAGCAAGAAAGAATCAATCACATGCAACAGATGAAAGCAAGAGACAAGAAGGAACTAGCATGTGCAGTTGTGGTTGTTGCGTTAGCCATGTTCTATGCGCTGTTTGCAATGATGATTAGGGGTTTTGTTTGACAGTATTGCTAAAGCACATCTAGATGCGCTCTAAATAATGCACATCTAGGTCCTATATATGCCATTGATGTTACGCGAAGATTCGTGCAGATATTTTTCTTTGTGTTTTTTCTTTTCCTTTCTAGTTTGATTATTACTGGCTTTATCAATAAGAAGAGCTCAATGTATTGCTTGCCAACTGTCCTACTCCGTTCGTCCCGGTATCGATGCATAATCCCAAAACTCGTTCTTGTTTTTGTCCTGAAAAAGGAAACCAGCCAAATAGCCAATACACTACAAAAAAAGATACATCCGTGACATTTTTGGGCCGAACAAATTATTTTTTTGTCATACATATGACACTTCTATGACGATAATTGTGACAAAACCCGGTATCATCATAGATGTGGTGGGTTCCTACTTCTATGACAAAAAATCTTGACAGAAAATGGGCTTTTCGTCCTGGGCGGGCCGGAGACGCAGCTGCATGACATTCTTTGGGCTGTCCATGACCGAAAAAACCGTGGTAGAAGCGAGGGGGAGGAAACTTTTGGGGAGTTCTCGATTACGGTGGGAGGTCGGGGGCCGAGCGATGCACGTTTCTCTCGTACACGTACGTGCGTGTGTGCGAGGCGTTGGCTCTAACTGAACCCGAACGAGGCGTTGGGCTCTAACTAAACCCGAGCGATTGCACTGCAGGCTATGCTTACTCAACCCGAGCGATCGATCGGTACTAACTAAAGCCGATCGATGCTGCCTCTGGGATGAACAGTGAGCGTTGTGGGGGAGGGGGGGTTGGATGAACAGTGAGCGGTGGCGTTGCCTCTGGATGAACAGGACCCCATGGTGTGGTGGAGGGCTGGATGAACAGTAGATGGTGGAGGGGTGCCCGTGGAGGGGTGGATGAACAGGACGGGGTGGATGAACAGGACCCCGTGGTGTGGAGGGCTGGATGAATAGTAGATGGTGGAGGGGTGCCCGTGGAGGGGTGGTTGAACAGGACCCCGTGGTGTAGAGGGCTAGATGAACAATTGACGGTGGAGGGGTGCCTGTGGAGGGGTGGTTGAACAGGACCCCGTGGTGTGGAGGGCTGGACGAACAGTAGACGGCGGAGGGGTGCTCGTGGAGGGGTGGTTGAAGAGGACCCCGTGGTGTGGAGGGCTGGATGAACAGTAGACGATGGAGGGGTGCCCGTGGAGGGGTGGTTGAACAGGACCCCGTGGTGTGGAGGGCTGGATGAACAGTTGACGGTGGAGGGGTGGTTGAACAGTAGCCGGTGGAGTAGCGCGCGGTGGAGGCTGGATGAACAGGAGCCCGTGGAGGCTGGAGGAGGTCGACGGTGGAGATGAACAGTATCCCATGAAGTCCTATTTTGCGGCACGCCACATCCCTCCCGATGAACAGGACCCCCATTTCGACCGTAGCGCTCCAACACAAGTCCGTTTCCTCCGTTTTGCGGTACACCACACCCCTCCCGATCAACAGGACCCCCGTTTCGACCGTAGGAGGTCTGTTTCCTCCGTTTTGCGGTACACCAGACCCCTCCCGATGAACATGATCCTGTTTCGAACGTGGCCGGTCGAACACAAGGCCGTTTCCTCCGTTCTGCGGTACGCCAGGCCTCGTTTCCATCACCTGTTCCGTCCAAGCCCTCCCGATGAACACGACGCATTCCGTTGCCTCCCCATGAACACGACACATTCCGTTGCCTCCCAATGAACACGACGACGACGCTGTTTCTCCGTTCCGACCCAGCCATGTACACGAGCCCTCGCCATACGTATGCGCGTGTAGGCGTTCGAGACCCCGCCCGTATTACACATACGTGGCCGTATTTTCTTTCTTGCACCCTAGCCATTGTACGTACGTGTACATGCTACGTGCGCGCCTCTACTACAACACGTGCGCGCCTCTACTATGACACGTGCGCGCCTCTACATCGACCAGTATATATGTACGTACACATTCGCGACCAGAATGACAACACTACGTACGCTTCGACCAGGTGGGTCCCGACTGTCAGGCACTTCCTTGCGTGCGAAGATGTAGCTGGTGGGTCCCAGCAGTCAGGGGCAAACATTTTTTTCATGAAATACGGTGGCCCATCCGGTGGGTCCCCGCTGTCAGGTGGAGGAATAATTATTTTGCACGTAATAAGGAGACACTTCCTTGCTGCGGCCGTGGACCCAGCTGTCAGCCTCTCCACGTACAGTCCACGTCCGATGGAAGCCGTTCCTTGACCACGTTGACCACGCCGCGCCGAGAGCACTAGGGCGGTGGACGACGGCGAGGCCTAGGAAGGGGCCGATGCGGAGCCGGGGAAGACGCGGCAGTGGATGCCCACGCGTAGAGGAGTACGAGGATTCACTGGTTCGCTGCGGTGTGAGGCTGCCGTCGCCGCAGAGTAACAGGGGGTTTGGGTGAGTAGAGGGATGGCCTGGCTAGCGGTGGGAGTAGTAGGGGGCGGTGAGGCCTCTGCGGCATCACAGCCGGCCACGGGAGGCAGGAGCACGAGGCACGACCGGCGCTGGTTTGGGCGGCTGGAGCAAGAAGACCAGAGGTTGAAGAAGCACTACGGCCGTTGGATGGACATCGTACGGTCACTGGAGCTAGAATCGTGCATATTGACTAAGTTGACAAAGCCCTCCGTCCCCGTCAACTTAGTAGGCCCACAAGTCAGCCTGCCACTATACTGGGTCCCAGCTAATAGGGGGAGTATTCTTTTTTTGTGCGTAATAAGGAGGCACTTCCTTGCGTGCGAAGATATAGCTGGTGGGTCCGAGCTGTCAGCGGCGGTAACGCTTTTTTCGTGAAATACAGAGGCCCTTTCAGTGGGTCCTTGATGTCAGTTGGAGGAATCATTATTTTGCACGTAATAAGGAGGCATTTCCTTGCGTGCGGCCGTGGACCGAGTTGTCGGCCTCTCCACGTAAAGTCCACTTCAGATGCCTGTCGGTCATTGACCATGTTGACCAGGCCGCGCCGAGAGCACCAGGGCGGTGGACGACGACGAGGCCTAGGAAGGGAACGACACAGAGGCAGGGAAGACTCAACAGTTGTTTCCCACGCAGAGGGGAGTACGACTGTATGAGGGTTTACTGGTTCGTCTGCCATCGCCGGAGAATAACAGCAGGTGTGGGTGAGTAGAGGGATGGCCAGGCCAGCGATGGGAGTACGGTGGGGCGGTGAGGCCTGTGCGGCAGCAAAGCCGGCCGCGGGGAGAAGGGAGCAGGCAGTCCCGCCGGCGCTTGTTTGAGTGGCTAGAGCAGAAAGAGCAGAGATTGAAGAAGCACGACGGCCGTTGGATGGCCATCCAACAGTCACTGCTTGTGCGTCAACCTTTTTTAGGAAAGCCTCAAATCTGTGGAAAACATCATACAGCCCATCTGCCATTATTTCTAATAATTTACAGCCCATTTGCTAATTCTTACGGGTTTTTTTGGAGCCCATATTCTTTTTGTTAGCATTACAGCCCATATTGTGGCCACAGTTAAAAATTTATACGAACTTTTGCATATGTCGGTGCGGTCTGAACTGTTTTTAATCCCGAAATTTCGAGTCTCATTCAGACTGATTTTAAAAGTAAATGTATATCAATATAAAATCCAGTAAATTGTCCACGCATAAAAATCAATGCAATTTAAAATCTCGAAATGAAAAAAAGATAGTTGAAAATAATTGCCGGTTTGATGTGTTTTAAAAATGTACAGCCCATTTCTCATTAGTGATAGGCCATTTTCTCGGCCAGCCTAATGTAGCTCTCCTCGTCTTGAAAGATTTGCAGCCCAACAGGCCTGATAAAGCGACTTACTTGACAAATCACAAAAAAACTGGGCTAGCCATTTTCAGAAAGAAAAAAAACTACTGGGCTGGTCTGTGATAAACATAAAAGAAAAGGCTGTCTAGACAGGCCAGAGTGTCCCGCACAGCACAATTGACACCCTGCTTTCGTCTCAAAAACAAATTAGATAAATGCCACTCCAATTATGGCGATTCATAAAAATGCCACTACAATTTCCAAACTTTGAAAAAGGCCACTGCAATTTTTGCAAACCTTGAAAAATGCCACTGCAGTTTGCAAACTTTGAATAACACCACTCCAGACTTTGAAAAATGCCACTAGAAATGGCATGAAATGACATTTTTCAAAGTTTGGAAATTGCAGTGGCTTTTCTCGGATACACCAGATTTGGAGTGGCATTTATCAAATTAACCCAAAACAAAAATAACTGGGTGAGCTGCTGGATCCCTGGTGTCAGCCGCTCGTTGTGCAATTCTCTCGTTTATTGACTACGTTGACAATGGCATGGGACCCAGATGCCAGAAATCCACTAGGAGGAGCCATTTTTTTATGGGCTTGAAATAAGGAGGAACTTGCTTCTGTACTACCATGACCTTGGCAGGCCCCTGCTGTCATCCTCTCCACGTACAATCATCTCCTGATTGTGTACGCATCAACTTGCTAGGCCCACAAGTCAGCCTCTAAACCCGTGGAGGACAAATACAACCCATTTTTAAAAAATAATAGCCCATTCTATACGTTCAAACGGAAAGTTCAACACTCAGAGCAAAGTAACAGGTCTGATCAACATATAGAGTACTGAACTTCCACGTTGACAACCTTCATAGCCAAGTTAACTATCTACCCCCACTAATACTCTAGTAGCGTACAAGTACTAACTTACTCTTAGCTAACTAGACGATGCCGGCCGCCATCTGCTGTCTATGCTAAACGCCGGCACCGGCGTCCTCCGCCTGGCCTCGGACTTGCCAGAGGTGCGATAGCGCATGTTGCTTGTGCGCGTTGGCCCTTTCCATGCCGGCATGGTCCACCGAAGCTTTGGCTTCCAAGCGAGAAACCCACTTGACGAGCTGGTAGTAAAAATCGGCGTCGTGAACGCGTGTGTGCCCGACAGCCTCCAGGGCTATTTGCCGGGCGCCGGCCTCCATGTAGTCGGCCCAGTTGCGGGCGCTCTGCTCGCGACTCAGAGCGTCGGTGCGCTGCTGCTCCATGTCCCGCTGGCGGCGCAAATCGGCGATACGCTGCTCCTCCGCCAGGCGATCGCACTCCAACAACTCTTGCTCCTCCGCCATGCGGTCGCGCTCCAACAACTCCTCGATCTCCGCATTGTGATCTAAAGACAGATAGAATGCCTCCTCCCTCCGTCTGCCTTCCGGTGAAAACCAGAACACTAGTTCCGGCGGTGGCCGCCTCCGGCGTCGCCTACCGCAGACGGGAGGGGGCATGGCGGACGTGGCGAGCGACGTCGGGCCGGTGGGGGCTTATGAGGATATTGCGAGTTGGGTCACGGTGGCACCGAAGAAGGCCGGGAAACAGTACTTATGGGCGGAAGGTAGCATGACGGTCATCGGAATTCAATGCATAATGGCTTAGCGCGCCAGCTTGCCGTGGAAAACTAGAGAAACTGAAATTATGACTGTGTCGTCCCGTCCCGTCCCGTCTAGATCGCACGCCGGCATAGCGGTCAAACGAGTGCACTCGAATCATCTACCTCCTTGTCAATAATGATTCCATGGATTTAAAGCGTATCTTTTTTCGCATCAGTTAGCTGCCTTAATTACGGCCGGCTGCATGCAGGCACTCAGAATCGCTCGCAGGCAGTACGCGAAGCAGCATGCAGCCACTTAAATCACTGGAATTAATTAGGCTTAAACTTCTGCATGCCGAGGGCACGCATGCAGCCACTTAAATTGCTGGAATTAATTAGGCTTAAACTTCTGCATGCCGTTAATTATTGCCATGCCTTGGTCTTGCTGCTTTGCTCACGGGACTAATAAACTTGGACGGAGGGAGTACCTTGGTTGGTGAGAGGTTTGAATTAAGCCCTGCAAACCGGAAAGGAAGTACTAGTACGTGCGTGATCCGATATTTATTCGTGTAGGATCGAGTAGGTCGTTTCTTGAATTGAGCCCTGCAAACCGGAAAGGAGGTAGTACGTGTGTGATCCGCTATTTATCTGTGTAGGATCGATAGTGTAGCTTGTCGGTTTCTTCAGAGGTAGGCATTTTTATCCGTGTAGGATCGATAGTGTAGCTTGTCATTTTCTTCAGAGGTAGGCATTTTTATTCAAAAAACCGCCACTTCGCATCTTGCGTCGCAAATAAAACTGCCAAAAGCAAAGATCAACCACTTCGGATCTTGCGTCGCAACTAAAACTAACTAGTACGATTCCCATACATAAGATCAACATGTTAATGCATCTCAATGATTCACAAATCATATACAAATATGTAGCTCCAAAAGCAAAGATCTAGAAAAAACATCTGTTCTTCCTACTAACATGGATGCTTCTCTTGGCCAACATTCAGTACAGACTGAAAGACAAATTTGTTTGTGAAGTCTACAATTCCTCTTGCAAACATAAGTGGTTTCACCAACAGCTGGAACCATGAGAATGAACCACACATGATGGAGGAACATCCACTGCAATATGATTTGGTCTTCTCTCGATCACACGGCGAGACTATTTTCGGAATACAAACTTTGACTTAGGCAAAATGATGCCCATTGTATAATCAGACCAAAGCAATGAAGCACCTAGTGTTGGCCAATAAATAGTACAATACTACTTTTCTGCAGTCCATGAAGTGACTATCCAATCTTTCTGTGTCTGTTTTCAAATGGCACTGCATGCAGTGACTATACTATTCTCTTGTGCAGTTCAACCAAAATTGCGGGCACTTTGTTTGTTTGCCAAATAATAACGGGCAGACATCTCTGTCTGCACAAATATCAAGCAGCTAGTAAACATATACCACACCTTGTATTTTCGGTTTAAACATGTCTCTTACGATTAGCATCTGTCATGTTCTGCACTGGACAATGTGATACAGTTATGTTTTGCCCTGGACAATTTCATACTGAATTGATTTGCTGGTTCAGAGCAGAAATATAGTGCCTATTCTTCATCAAACCAAGGATATCCATGTTCGCAGTGATGGAAGAGGTGAAATCAATACAACCGAAATTGAGCATCCAATCATTGAATCCTGTCCTGCACCTCAAATGTAGGTCCACCCTGCCAATAAATTCACATGCAAACCACTAGTATTACTATCTAATGACAGTACAAAAAGAGTAGCAAGATAGTAGCAAACCATGTACCTTCGTAATGAACAGCTCATAGTGCCACCAATTGGATATAAAGGTTTGAAAAAAAACATGCTCCTAATGTTGAACCGGTTGGACTTTTTGTGCAGTTCCACTAAAATCTAGCATCCCTGTTTGCATAGATATTGAAAGTGCGATTACTCTAAAAGTGGCACTAGTTGAAGCATAGACTCACAAATATAAGCATTCCAATTTCTTAATGGGAAAAGGTAGCAATACTGTTTCTAACCACCTGTTGAAGGAATAAATAAAGCAACAACGGCAGATGTCAGGAAGGCATACATAGTTTTTTCTGGAAAAGTGAGCCATTCCTGACCTTTCCTCTTCTTTTAAGCAAATTTTGTGCAGTTCTACTAAAATAAAATGCCATCACCGCCTTGACAATTCAGTGACACTGTACAAAAGGAAATGACTTAACATTACATCATGATGTCAGGTATGTAGTCGACAGGCATTAGATACAAACATACATACCTCCTCAAGAGAACAGCCGGAGGAGGAGGTGCCCACTCTTGACCTTTCCTCTTGTCTATATAATTGTCTGTGTAGTTTAACCAAAATAAAATGACATCAGCGCCTTGGCATTTTGGTGACACTGTACAAAAAAATTAACTTATCTCATGAAAGTGAGATATGTAATCTATAAGCATTAACAGTGCAAAAATGTGAAGGTAGTAACAAGTTTCATCGTTGGTATACTGGTTGTGCAACAACATTAGAATGCCTTAGCTGAAAAATCTTTAATACATCCACAATCAACAGCTAACCCTGAAATAATCCAGTGATATTAAATGGCATTGCTTAAATTTATGGGTGGCATTAGACTGAGAGCGACATTAGTTAAATGTGGCATCACTTTAGCAGTAGCATTGCTTGACTTGACTGCTGGCGTTATACTAACAGCAAGAAAAGTGGCAATAAGAGCATGGGAGGCCCATTCGGACAGTGGGTGCACCAGTACGATGTACCTCCACGGACGCAGAGTGGTGAGGGAGGTATGGTTGCCCAGAGCAACAAATATCCAGGCAGCATATGTGGATTACATCCCATTTTTGTTCTCTTTAGCCACCTTTTTCCTATGCGAGGACAACAAACCGATCGACCTGGCCATTCTCTATTGCGTTGTCATGCCTTTCTACCCTTCTTGAACCAAGAGACACGAGACTCGCTCCTTAGCTACTGATTTTCCCCTTTTCAACCTAGATGCGGGTTCGATGCCTACTGATGACCCACAAGTATAGGGGATCTATTGTAGTCCTTTCGATAAGTAAGAGTGTCGAACCCAACGAGGAGCAGAAGGAAATGATAAGCGGTTTTCAGCAAGGTATTCTCTGCAAGTACTGAAATAGTGGTAACAGATAGTTTTGTGATAATGTAAATTGTAAGGAGCAACAAGTAACAAAAGTAAATAAAGTGCAGCAAGGTGGCCCAATCCTTTTTAGCAAAGGACAAGACGGAACAAACTCTTATAATAGGAAAAGCACTCCCGAGACCACATGGGAATATCGTCAAGCTAGTTTTCATCACGTTCATATGATTTGCGTTCGGTACTTTGATAATTTGATATGTGGGTGGACCGGTGCTTGGGTGCTGTTCTTACTTGAACAAGCACCCCACTTATGATTAACCTCTACTACAAGCATCCGCAACTACAACAGAAGTATTAAGGTAAACCTAACCATAGCATGAAACATATGGATCCAAATCAGCCCCTTACGAAGCAACGTATAAACTAGGGTTTAAGCTTCTGTCACTGTAGCAACCCATCATCTACTTATTACTTCCCAATGCCTTCCTCTAGGCCCAAATAATGGTGAACTGTTATGTAGTCGACGTTCACATAACACCACTAGAGGCTAGACAACATACATCTCATCAAAATATCGAACGAATACCAAATTCACATGACTACTAATAGCAAGACTTCTCCCTTGTCCTCAGGAACAAACGTAACTACTCACAAAGCATATTCATGTTCATAATCAGAGGGGCAATAATATGCATAAAGGATCTGAAATATGATCTTCCACCAAATAAACCAACAAGCATCAACTACAAGGAGTAATCAACACTACTAGCAACCTACTAGCACCAATCCCGGACTTTGAGACAAGAATTGGATACAAGAGATGAACTAGGGTTTGGAGATGAGATGGTGCTGGTGAAGATGTTGATGGAGATTGCCCTCTCCCAATGAGAGGAGCGTTGGTGATGACGATGGTGATGATTTCCCCCTCCCGGAGGGAAGTGTCCCCGGCAACACAGCTCTGCCGGAGCCCTAGATTGGTTCCGCCAAGGTACCGCCTCGTGGCGGCGGAGTTTCATCCCGAAAGGTTGCTTCTGATTTTTTTATCATCGAAAGACTTCATATTGCAGAAGATGGACGTCGGAGACCCACCAGGGGGCCCACGAGGTAGGGGCGCGCCCTAGGGAGGGGGGTGCGCCCCCCACCCTCGTGAGCAGGGTGTGGGCCCCCTGGCCTTCATCTTTGGCAAGGATTTTTCTTTATTTCTTTTAAGATATTCCGTGGAGTTTCAGGACTTTTGGAGTTGCGCAGAATAGGTCTCTAATATTTGCTCCTTTTCCAGCCCAGAATCCCAGCTGCCGGCATTCTCCCTTCTTATGTAAACCTTGTAAAATAAGAGAGAATAGCCATAAGTATTGTGACATAATGTGAAATAATAGCCCATAATGCAATAGATATCGATATAAAAGCATGATGCAAAATGGACGTATCACCTACTCTCTTGGACAGTACAGTCTCCCTTCCTTTCCTTATTCAATCCAGACATGGATTAGTCTGCATGAAGTAGGGTTTCCTTTAATAGTGCAAATTATGGTTTTCATCTGCGTGGCCAGCAGAGCAGAGGATAGCAAATTGGGAAGATGGTGGAGTGGAAAAAGATCCACATGCAACAACGTGGTAGAAGGGGCAATAGAACAAGGTTATGGTTCGAAAAGAGGTAGCATACCTAAGGGAAGTGGCTTCGCTCGTGGTCGTCGTCCTCCGCACACACTACGACAGCGAGCTTGGGGACGGAGGCCATCCTGCGCGGGCGCTAGGACTGAGAGGACGGCCTTGTCGTCAGTGCGTGACCTTGCTCGCCAATGACGAGTGCGTCAACGCTGCACGTCCTTTTCTTCCCCGGTGGATGTGTGACCACCGGTGAGGAGGGAGAGAGGGGCCGTCTTTTTTAGATCTGGAGAGAGGGTGGTAGTGTGAGAAGCAAGTGGGCAGCCCTTAGCAAGAAAGCGCTGAAGCTCCAGCCTATATATATTTTTTATACTACTAGTAGTCGAGGTGGGGTAGTGGTAGAGTAGTTTATATTTTCTCTGCATACAGTACCAATTATTAGTCGTGCTTCAAAACTGATCGGCACGCCATTAAAAAAATAAAGGTCGATAACTAATGGGGCACCTCGGGCGAACGCGGCCAGATCGCATTTTGCACAAGAAATTACACACCATGTTTCGTTGACATGTGGTCCCGTACCAACATATCAGTGAGACGACGGCGAGTAGTAGGAGTATTTCCGAATGGACGTGTAGGCCAGGGCGCCTCTTCGTGAACCGTGGCAAACTCGCAACCGTACACCGACTCTCCGCCTTTCCCTCTCGATTTGGAACTGCTGTCGCACGCTCTTCCTCTCCCTCCTCCATTTTCCTTCAGCCCTTCACCCTTTCTTCTGCCATTGTTCGATCCTCTTCTCCATGGAGGGAACAGGCCGGAAATGACCCCGTTATTCTTGCCCCGATCTGAAAGATTACATGGTGGAGGAACTCATTGATCGGTGTGACGTCATCACCTCGGCTAGCATGGCAGGTTCGTTCAAGCCCATTCTCGACTCAACTAATAACATCATTGCAAGGAACCCAAGAGTCAAGGAGCGGTTTGATCTCCCCTATCTCCTTTGTCGTGACCCTGATGACTGGCGTCGGCACGACGGAGGCCTCGCCCTGTGCAAGTTGATGCCGCTTGATAATGATACATATGATGTTAAGATGCCATCGCTTGAGGGCAAGGCTTGGGCGGGCGCAAATGGAGATTGGGTTGTTTACATTGGGTCCAACTGCGAGTGGGAACTTGTGAATGTGTACACTCGTCACCGGGTTCCACTTCCAACAATCTCAGCACACTGCCTAGAGGTTGAGCACACCGGTAATGTACGCACGTTCAAATACGATCATGGTGACTGTCTTCTACGGAAGATAGCAATTTGTCGAGTTCCCAGCCGCTCTTGGAATTACAGCAACTATGATGTTGTTGCTATCTTCGACAAGCTTGTTGCCGTCCTTGATGGTTTCACTCGATGGATATTGCTCAAAAATTAGTTTATGTACACGGATGAGTACTGTGATGCAATTCAATACGAGGGCCTTGTGTTTGTTGCCACCACTCGTGGCACTGTTTTTGCATGGCATCCTAGTAGTTTTGGTACGTTTGTCTTCCACCGTAATTATAATTGTTTCATCCACATGCATGCGGTTTAGCAAGTTTCCCTTTACTAATTAACCTTCTTCTTGTGTTTCCATGGTCCTGTCAACATCCCACCACCTATACTTGAAAATTTTTATAACCAAGGGGAGATGCCGATGGTGATGATCACGAGCAGCACCCATATACTCTGTGGCGCCTGGCAACTAATTCCGATGGATCACCTTCCTGTGTGTATACAACCCACTGATCATGTTACTACTAAGGAAGCAGGTGTCTCCCATGGTCGCACTCTCTGGACCTATTCCAACACCCGTTGCATGGTATTAGGGATGGATACTAGTGTCCTAGCGCCAACTCCTTCTCCCTGGCACAGAATTGATAATCTTGGAGAAAACTCGCTCTTCCTTGGACAAAACTATCTGATGATGGTGAAAGGCGATCCAACTGTTGTTGACACATTTATGAGAAGCAACTATGTCTATACCTCGGACATTTCGGTGGTTCCCTACCCTGGTACTGATATAGTCTGCCGCTTCAGCTGGGATGATCGGTCCTGCGTTGGTCTCCAGATCGACAATAGATGGCCCGTCCCAGAGAATCACTTGTGGTTCAAAGCAAGCGTTCCCAACGCCGCGGAATGGTTGAGTTGAAGTTCATTTCATGGCTTGTTATTTGTTGTGTGGTGAAAACTTTAGTATTTATAATGTATCCTCGTTGTCGATGTGGGTTGATGACCTGTTGTATGTAATAAAATGATATGCCTGTGATAAACTTACTAAATTTATGAATGGCTTTCGAGTCGCTTCTCTGAGTGAGTGGTGCGACGAGGCAAAAAAATATTTTCCGAATACATAATTGTACGTGCATTGCAATAGGTTATCGGATGAGGCCAATCAACAATAGTAGTACACTATTTGTACTAGCTTCACATGCTTCGCGCATCGGGCGGGTGTTTTTACTGTAGCCATATGTTAATGTGTTCGTTGTACGTAACCAGCACCTCGAATCCTTGATACTAGTACTAGGGTGGCATGGGCCAGAACAAGCATTCACGTCCAGGAGTACGGCACACGCCACCACCACGACATCTATCTGACAACATATTATTTCTTGGAGTCCGTTCTAGAGCAATCTCTTCAACCTCGTCGTTTCTCTAACTTCAGCCATCGCTCGGCGGGTGAGGTGGGGGTTTGCCGATAGTCGGTTTCCTTAACTACGGTCCCATTTGTAAGGCCAACTCCAACGCACGACCCCAAACGGACCTCCGTTTTGCATGAACTCCAACGATAATTTTGACTAGAAAAGCAAGACCAAAGAAAACAAGAACCACAAGAATACATTTTACTACTCCTGTAAGTTGGATTAGTGCCTTCTCAATGCATTCATTGTTGATCTGCGGGGGCTCGATCTTTCGTGCTTCTTTCTTCTTCGAGTGTAAAGAACTAGACGTTGCTTCCTCGCATCTAGTCTCATGTCTAGCCTCTATTCTATACTAGCTAAAAGTGATAGAACATCTACTAAATTGCGCTCTATCAATATATGGATGTACTCTTTTCCCAATACAAAAACTTGCATCCATTCTACTCCCTCCGTTGCACAATACATGCCTTCTATTTGTCAAAATATATATGTATCTAGACATGTCTTAGTATATAGGTACATCCATTTTTGGACAAATGGAAGTCAAGTATTTTGGAACGGAGGGAGTACACAATAAAAAATTTAAGTTAGCCAACTAGTCTAATCCGAGAGCAGAACCAAAGATTTGGTCGGGTTCTTCCTCCTTTTGCCGACACGTGGGACATCCAGCATCCAGGTCGTGTCATGAAAGAAAATAGAGTGGTAGTTGAAGCCACGAGATGTGCATCTTGGGTTAAACTGTAAATAGAATCTTACTACTCTTGAGTAACTCCAAAAGAGGCCACCGAATATCTTTATTGGATTTGTTTTTCATCACCAGCATGTCGAGGTGAAAGATGTGCAGGTTCAGTGCGTCCTCATGCGTTTTCACTGACATGTGGGGCCGCATGTGAGCAAACAAATGATGGGCTCCGCGCGTCCGCTAGCTGGCTGAGAAGAGAGATAGAGGAGGGCGAGGCACGGACTGCAGGAAATTTGTTCTACGTACCTCGATATAGGCTCGATATAGTGGGGTGGCATGGGCCATAACTAGCATTCACGTCTAGCACTACGGCACACGCCACCCACACGAGTCCCATCCGACACCAATTTTCTTAGAGTCGTGCTACAGCTATCTCTTCTCCCTCCTGTTTTCTCAGCCATCGCGCGGTGGGCGGGGTGGGGTTTTGCCGATAGTCGGTTTGCTCAACTGCGGTCCCACTTGTAAGTGAAAATGCAACACCGCACGCATTCCCGCTTGAGCGGTGTGCCAGACCAACCGTGTGGGGGTGCGACGCGAACACGGCAGGCTTTTCCTTTTGAACTCATAACTTGTCAAATTTGGTTTTGCTCCATGGCGCTACCGATAGATAGAAAATAATGCATGGAGTAATGAGAAGTTTAGTTTTGGCGCCGTTCATGCATGGAGTACGTACGAAAATTATGAAGTTGATGCGAAAGGTAAGATAATTACTGTAGTATCATATACTGCTACATGGATTTGACGTAAAGATAAAAATACATATGGATCCATCAACGTTCAACGACATCCTCATGCCCTAGTGCGCCGGGTCACCAACCGACTTGTGAGGAGCAGCGGCGTTGGCGGCGAGCTCAACGTGCTTCTGAACAGTGCCGTCCAAGGTTTCCCTGCGCTCCAAGAAGGCCAGTGTCCTATCGTCCTCCTCTTGCATGTAGTAGTCCTTGTGGCTGATTTGCGCGTAGACATGGGTGATTATGTCGATGGTGTCTTGCTGCGCTAGGCGCTGCACGGCGAGCGCGACCTCGAGGTGGACATTCTCCAGCGCGACGGCGGGCAGTCGCAGGGCCACCACTGCGTCGAAGAGGTCATCACCATAGTGGCCGTTGAGGGTGGCGGGCATCGCAGAGCCTGGGCGCATCGGCTGGAGGCTTACGTTAAAGTCGTCCGCAAGCTTCTCGACGACGGTGAACTTGTCGAGGAAACCGATGAGGACCTCGTCGAACAAGGAGACAAAGCTGTCGTCCAAGCGGCCCCTCGCCCTGGCGGCCTCAAGCAATACTACCTGGAGACGTTCCTCAGTGCCGGGCCACAGGCCGGCATCGTGGACCATCTGCCACAGCCGGCTGATGCTCGCGCTCATCGCCTCCATGGGTCTAGTGTAGCTTCTAGTCAACTGATCTTGCGATTCGAGTGATCACTCTTGCCCTTGGTTAGCGTGCGTAGGTATGTAGGATTTCGTACTACTCCTCGGCCCTCTACTGCACCTGCCTTTGGCTGTATGATAGGTGGGCCAGCCACCCCCTAGGCCCACGTGTCATTCACCCAAAGGCAGTTGCCGTAAGTCAATGAAGCTGCGTCCCCCTCCGTGCCAGTGTAGTATAGTCATCTCACTGGACCTCTAGTTGGGGCCAAACGAGAGAGGTTTGATGTTTACTGGTTTATTGGTCCCCTTTGCATTTTGCGCCAAGTTTTGACCTTTGATTTAACTAATAAAATGTTAATGCATGTAGACAAAAATGTTGTGTAAGTCACCTTACGAAAACCAAATAATCCCAAAATACTTAGGCACGGTGCATTAACTCCCTCCTTGTTTCTTATTTCGTGACATATCAACCCTTGAGAGATGTGGGCCGTGCATGCTTTCAATGACTTGAGACTACCAAACATGACATGAAGTGTTTAGTTCATTGCATGTAATCCTATTATTAGTACTCTAGTTAGCAAAAAAACATTAAGTTCTCTCGCCGATAGGAATAAAACACCATGTATTTATTTACAGAGGGAATAGTACATTTTTTGTGACATGCATTACTTGATATGGCTAGTCAAATACTAAAATCCAGATGGACATGGTAGTACTCCTAAATCCAAACGGTGGTGCTACTAGTACTAGTACTAGTACTACCAATGTAGTAGTAGGAGTACTAGCACTGTACTATCCGTTGGTCAAATTATTACGTGCTGCTCCTCATAGTGAAGTGACAAGACGCTACGCTGGAGATGACACCTGAGTATAGGTGCCATGTTCGGCATACCATAGTCAGCCTCACCGTGTGCAGTCACTATCATCATGGTTGTAGAGCTAGCCTGCTTACAACTTGCCCTGTTCGACATAATTTCCCGTGCGTACACTACAAAAAAAATACACTTCCGCGATGATACGTGTTTGTCACAGTAGGTCTTGTTTTTTGTCATGCATGTACATCCATGACAAATTTATGACAGAATTAAGATAGTCATACATGTGCTGTCGTAGAAGTGTTCCATGACATTAGCAAAAATATCATCACGGAAGTGTCCACTTCCATGACGATAAATCGCTCGTCACAGAAGTGCTTTCGTCAAGGGTGACCGACACGTGGCATCCACCATCATGGAACGCCGTTAAGCTATCAGGTCGGCTTTTGGATCCGATAACCCGTTAACAGCCCCGACCAATGGGAAATTTCCACGTGTAAAATTCTTATTGGCCAGACGAAACACGTGTCAGCTCGTCAGTGGGTCAGATAGGCGCCTATGGTACGTCGACACGTGGCACGGCCCAACAGAGGCCCATTCCTGTGAAAAGGCCGGCCCGTTTGACTTGGTCAAAAGGTGGCGGGCTGGCCCATGGAAAGCCTGTTAACGGCCTATTCACATATAGCCCATTTACAGCCCGCTAACCCAAGGCCCGTTACGCCCTATCTGAATTAGGCCCAGTAGCGTCATCTGGGCCATCCAATATGATTCTAGCCCGTTTTCACTTCTGTCCCATGTATGGCCCATGACGTCTTTCAGTCCATAAGAGGCCCTATGTAACTCTTGGCCCATTAACAGGCCATGGTGAAACTGGCCCGTAATGAACAGTGTATCACTTTACACCCATTAACGGCCCGTGGTGAAATTGGTCCGTAATGAACAGTGTATCACTTTATACCCATTAACGGCCCGTTATTCCGTTGGGCCGTCTCCAGCCCATGTTATCTTTCGGCCTTCTCAGAGCCCATTTATTCTTGGGCTCATTTCCAGCATTCGTTTACTTACGACCCATTACTGTCATTTTCTGCTTGTGGGCCAAATTCAGCCTGTGGTTACAGTTGGCCCGTTTGTGGTCCGTTAATACGTTGGGCCGTTTTCATAGCGTCATCAAATACGGCCTATTAACGATGGCCTGTTATGGTCGGCCCATGAATGGACGATTCCAACTCTAGCCCGTTTACGGCCAGAATGTGGTCTGTTTGGCCCATGTTTGGCCAATCGATCATACGGCCCGTATAAGGCCCATTGATGATACGACCCGTAGAAGGCCCATTGATGATACGATCCATAGAAGGCCCATTGTTTCTATGGCCCGTAGAAGGCCCACTGCTTCTACGGCCCGTAGAAGGCCCACTGTTTATACGACCCATAGAAGGCCCACAGTTTCTACAGCCAGTGTCACTACAGTAAATATTAGCCCATGGTTATTATGGCCTAGTTTTAAAAAATAGGTTATTGCAGCCACTAGCAAACCACAGAAAAAGAACTGCACTGACTACAAGCAGACAAATAAACAAGACAACAAGGAAATAAATAAGCAAGCAACTTACACTAGGCTATCACGGCTATTACACATATTACATCCACTGGGCATCAAAGTTCGCCACCAGTGCAAATATAGGGAACACAGCAGCATATAAACGCCGTAGCAAAACAAGTCCAGAACTGAAACCACTTTAGAAGAGCTCAAGAAACAATATCCTGGGTACCCATAATGCTGGCAAGATGCTTAGCAAGCTTATTAACTTTCTCTTGTTTGGCGCTTAAGTCCTCCAACGCTTGCTGTTGCACCAGAAAGTATGCATTTGAATTCTGCAGGGACTTCCTCAGTCCTTCGGCTTCCTGTCGCATAACATCTGATCGACGTCTTTCAACTTGAAGTTGAGACTCATGAAGCCGAACTGATTCAGGCAATGAGTTCGAAGAGCTGATGCCAGAAGTGGTAGCCAGTAACTCGAACACTACATCAAGATAGGACTTTGGGGTTGTCTTAGTGTCTTCAATATAGTTTTTATCAGCTTTCTTGGAGACCAACAGGGATGTCTCACTATCTTGAACCTTATCTGCATTACTTCCTTTACTATTGCATAAACTCTTCTCCAATATTTTATCCGCGTTCTAAAAGAGAAACAAACAAACACATCTCATGTTTACAATGTAGTATATGAAACTCATTTTGGTAAACCAGTTCAGTAGTAAGGTGGACAGGATAACAGCATGAAACAAACATATATCTATGTAGTATGGTCACTGTATGGTCTATATCATTCTAGTTTATGTTGCCAAATCAAGATAGATACCGTTCGAATCATATCTATTTAAGACAAAGCAACATAGACAGAATATAACTGTGGGAAACTACACAGCAATAGAACACTTGTAATGTGCATGGCATGAGAACATAACTGTTTATTCAATTGAAACTGAAATCAACATAGAGCAAGTTACAACAGCAAACAGCCAAACACGTTGAAGAAACAGGTTTAAAACATACCTGTTGCGCCATTGGAGTTTCAATTGCATCCTTCAAATTTGAAATTAGTTGGTATCAGTAAATACAGTGATGCAAGAGCAAAGTAGTATCAACCATAGCTACGGAACCTGACCTGAGAACAATTCTTCTGCTTTAAGCGTTGACTTCGGGTTTGGAGTGGTGGTCCTCGTGATTTGGGCACTGTAGTTGCCTTACTAACTGCTCGTGTTTGGGTGCTCTGTGGTGGAGACGGTGTTGTGTCAACAGGAACTGGGTGTCTATCTGCTGGGGTTGGGGTTAGAAGGGGTGTAGCTGGTTCTCTGTCCAACTGGGTAGGGGTAGAATCTGCATGAGTGTGGGTTATGTGTGGTGGGGCTGGTTCTTGGGCAAGTACAACCATGGTTCTATCTGCATCGACACGTAGCACGATCTTTTCTGAAGACCGTGTTTTACTCCCACAGATACTGCCATCACTCCCTCCAATTGAAATGGCTGATAAACAAGAAAAGTAATTGAATGTACAGACAGTGTAAGATAGACAGGTGCAATGGATAGTAGGGAAGAAAACAGGGCATGAAATAATTCACATTTATGTTGTCTAAGCAAACGGAATAGCAGGACATAATTTCACATATATGATGGCTAATTAAACAAGATAGCATGACACAATTTCACATGTATGATGGCTAACTAAACATGATAGAACGACATACTTCAAAATATGATGACTATGTAAACATGATGACATGATATAACTATACGATGTGTGTCACGCCCAAGATGCGACCCTATCCTAAAGGAACTCGAAGGTCCCACCAAGGATAGAAGCGCATCTTGAAGACGCTTTTGCAAGGTGGATATCATTACATCAACATTACATAATAGTGGGGATACAACCAAGACATACAATGTCACATGAATACAACAATACATCATATGCAAGATCAACATCCGACTACGGATGAAACATAAACAGCAACTCAAACAATATCCACCCTGCTGGCCTAGGCTCCCGACCAGGAACCTATCCCTCAATCGAAGAAGAAGCAGAAGAAGAACTCCAACACAAATGAACATCGCTCTCACGTCATGATCATCGCATAACCTGTACCTGCAACTGTTGGTGTAGTAATCTGTGAGCCACGAGGACTCAGCAATCCCATTACCATGGGTATCAAGACTAGCAAAGCTTAAAGGGTAAGGAAGGGGGGTAAAGTGGTGAAGTTGCAGCAGCGACTAAGCATGTCTGGTGGCTAACTTACGCAAATGAGAGCGAGAAGAGAAGCAAAGCAAGCGGTCGTCAACTAGTATTGATCAAGAAGTGATCCTAAACTCCTACTTACGTCAAACATAACCCAGAAACCGTGTTCTCCTCTCGATCAACCCTGAAAAGAGACACTCACGGTTACGCACACGGTTGGTGTATTTTAGAAGAGTTTGCTTCAAGTTTACTACAACCGGACATTAACAAATTCCCATCTGCCACATAACCGCGGGCACGGCTTTCGAAAGTTCAAACCCTGCAGGGGTGTCCCAACTTAGCCCATGATAAGCTCTCGTGATCAACGAAGGATATTCCTTCTCCTGGGAAGACCCGATCAAACTCGGAATCCCGATAACAAGACATTTCGACAATGGTAAAACAAGTCCAGCAAGACCTCCCGGCGTGCCGACACCCTGATAGTAGCCGCGCGTATCTCGTCTCAGGCCACGACCGGATAAGCTAAGCGTACAGGTATCAACATAACCCAAGTTGCCAAGGGACGGTCCCGCACGGTGCTCTAGTTTGGACCAACACTTAGACAAGCATTGGCCCGGGGGTTTAAAATAAAGATGACCCTCGGGATGCGTGACTCCCAAGGGAAAAAGGTAATAGGCTGAGGCAAATGGTAAAACCAATGTTGGGCCTTGCTGGAAGAGCTTTATTCAAAGCGAACTGTCAAGGGGGTCCCATAAATCACCCAACCGCGTTAGGGACGCAAAATCCGGGAACATAACACCGGTATGACGGAAACCAGGGCGGCAAGAGGGGAACAAAACACCAGGCATAAGGCCGAGCCTTCCACCCTTTACCAAGTATATAGATGCATTAATAATATAAGAGATATTGTGATATCCCAACATAAACATAAACATAATCCAACATGGAGCAATCTTCATCCTTACCTGCAACTAACAACGCTATAAGAGGGGCTGAGCAAAAGCGGTAACATAGCCACACAACGGTTTGCTAGGAAGGGTGACAAAGGTTAGGGGTTCATGGCAATTTGGGGAGGCTTGAGCAGCAAGTGGTAGGTAACGCAGCATAGCGATAGAACGAAGCAACTAGCATAGCAATGATAGTAATGAGATCCAAGGTGACGGTCATCTTGCCTGAAATCCCGCTAGGAAGAAGAACGAGTCCATGAAGAAGATGAAGCCACGAAGACGAACCAAGCGTAGACGAACGAATCCTCACGATCGCAACGAAACGGGAACTATCGAGAAGAAGCACACAACAAAGTAAACACACCACACATGAACAAGGCATGACGCTCGACCAAATATGATGCATGACAAGGCTACATGAAGCTACTCATGGCAAGAGATGATGCACACAAGAACAACACACCAAAGCAAGTTTAACTGAGGCCCGAAACAACATAGAACAACTCCGGTAAGTCCTCATATGCAAATTTCGAAATTGGTCCAGATCTGAATAAACCTTATGTTCAAGTTGTTAAACAGCAAGTTAAGATGCACCATGATGATCTACATGAAATTCTAGTCAAGTTACATATAAAGTTCAATAGATTCGGAGCTACGGCCTAGAAGATATGAGCAAAACAAGTTAAGCATGGCATTGATGCAAAATGCATACAAACATCAAGCAAACACATCAAAACAAGGATGCAACATGATAATATAGCGCTATATGCCATTCTAAGCAAGTTTCATATAGAGCACACTCAAAACGGAGAAACGGTTCAACACATACACCCTATACAAGATATAACAACAATCTGTCCAAAACAGCAAGTAGGCATCTAGCAAGCATCAAATCAACATGCTACAGGATCTCAACATGAAAACGAAAGGCATGGACATGATGTACAGGTAAAGCATGACAAAACATGAACACTGAGATATCTCCATAAATCACTAGATCATACTCAAACAAGCATGGCAAGATTGCAAATAATAACAGCTTCACAGACTTTGCAGAATTCACAGGACATGGCAGAAATAACATCAGGTTAGCATGTTCAGAGCTAACAACCAACATGTGGCAGCAATATATCATGTCAAACTAGAGCATGGCATGAATCTACTCAAAGTATATAACAAGAGTCCCTTACTGACCATAAGCCAAAAGGGATCATAAGATACAATTGCAAGCATGTGAACATAGCAAAAACATAAACAGATTCAGACTTTGTGAAAAACTGGAGCATGGCATAAACAGATAACAAGTAGGCATGTTTACGAGCTTGATGCACTCACTACGAGGCATTGCATAATAATCTAAGAATACAACCATGAAGATGACATGGCATAGAAGCTAGAAATGGCAAGTACAACATCATAGCATGCAAGGATCAACTACAACAAGCTTGGCAAAATCGAATAACATGTAAACAATCTGCAAGGAACATTTTATAGCAAAAGTAGAGCTTGATTGAGTCAAGCTAGGGTGCTCCATAAATGCAAACAGAGGCATGGATGGATAGAGCATAACCATATGTACAAAACATCCTTACTTATCATCCTCAAAAGAGGCATGGATCTCACTGTAGCAACATGAATACATGGCATCGAAATAACAGCTGACAAAGACTTGGTGAAATTCCAAGTCTCTGAAATCAGCAACATCACGGAGCCTATTTTGCATGCTTGTTCTAGTCACCACATAGATCAAAAAAATACATGGCATACACCCCTGTGAAGATGGCATGGCATAGTTCAAAACACATGTAGAGCTCAATATCATAGGATGCACACATCAATCATGGCAAAAATAACAAACGAGCATGTTCTGATAAGAAACTGAAACTAACAGAAACTAGCACTCTTACAACAGCATTTCAGGCATCAAGATCACCTCAAATGAACATGGCGCAATGGAACAAAATGTAAAGCATCTCACTATGAACAATTTGACATATCGTGAAAGCAAAACGGAGCAGCTATCATGGAGTTATGATGCGATGAACAGGAGCTAAAATTATACCAGAAAAATGACTTGGACGAAAACCTAGACATCCAAATCTAGGGTTTGCACGTGGATCGAGGCAGGGCCGGAGATGCTCGCCGGAGTGGTGCCGCTGGGGAATAAGAGGGAGGTCAGGGGTGGCGTCGGAGTGGAGCTCGCCAGGGTGGCGCGGCGACGCGCGACGGCACGGGCGGTGACCCGCGACGAGGCGGCGGCCGGCTCGGGCCGCGCGGGACGCGGCGGCGGCGGCGCGCGGTGGAGGCCGACCTGGCGACGGGAGGCGGCGAACGCCGGGGCGGCGGAGGCGGCGGAGCACGGGCGAGGCGCGGGGCGCCGGGGCTCGGGCTGAGCCGTGGGCGGCTGGCGGCGGTGAACGGGCCCCGCGGGCCCGCGCTGGGCTCGGCGGGCCTCGGCGGCCGCGGGCGCGAGGTGGGAGGCGCGAAGGCGACGTGGCGGCGGCTGATTCATCGGGGCCGGCGGCGGAGTGACGTGGCGGCCCATGGTTGGTCCGCGCGACGTGTCCGGCGGACATGTCCGGCGCGGAAGGACATGTCCGGCGGCGCGAGGAGGAAAACGGCTAGGGTTAGACTGCGCGAAAAATCCGGGGGGAGCACATATTTGTAGGTAGAAGGAGGTGGGAGTGTCCAAATGAGGTGCAGTTTTCGCCCACACGGTCGTGATCGAACTACCGAGAGGATGGAGGGGGTTAGGATGGGTTATGGGCCACTTTGAAGGGGGTGTTGGGCTGCACCCAAAAGAGGCCTTTGCGGTTACCTAGTTAACCGTTGGAATATCAGACGACCTCCGATTGACCCGAAACTTGACAGGCAGTCTACCGGTGCTATACCAAGGCCGTTTGACAAACCTCGGTCCATTCCGAGACCGTTTAACACCCGCACACGAAAAGAGGCAAAAGGGGGCGCCGAGGAACACAGGAGTGCCGGATTGCAAAACGGACAACGGGGAAAAGGCTCGGATGCATGAGACGAACACGTATGCAAATGCGATGCACATGATGACATGATATGAAATGCATATGATGACATGGCAAAGTGCAACACGCAAGCACATGACAAGGCAACAACGACAAATAACTGGTAGACACCTGGCGCATCGAATCCGGGGCGTTAAAACTCTCCTCCACTAACAAGAGATCTCGTCCCGAAATCTTAGGACCGAGACGGAAGGGAAAATGGAATGAGGTGAAACAACAACGCAAGAGAAGATGAAAAGAGTCGAGAGAACTCGGGAAGGAGAGAGGGATGACGACTAAGACGAGAATCAAAAGCTCAACGAACAAGATAGACTCTGAAACCACTCCGGTTGAACAAGATGGCTAAGGAATAAGAACGAAAGAATTTATACGGCACTCCGGCTGAACAAGGAAAGGATTAGAACATGAACCAGAGAAGATGGAATGATACTTGACGAGAGGAACAA
Organism: Aegilops umbellulata; assembly: GCA_032464435.1. Classification (NCBI taxonomy): domain Eukaryota; kingdom Viridiplantae; phylum Streptophyta; class Magnoliopsida; order Poales; family Poaceae; genus Aegilops; species Aegilops umbellulata. The sequence goes on along the minus strand of CP136058.1, from coordinate 146,620,427 downwards.
CACAAAACCTCCGGGAGAATTAAAATATTGGAATGAGAAGAATGGGGAAGAAAATGACAGCTTCTACCACGAATGAAATAGAAAGCATCCATAGAAGAAAGGATTGAGCGGAGTTATTTAGAAAATCAACAACGAAAAGAATTGCTTGTTGTGGACTTATGGATGACATCTCAAAATTTTGAGGTGATCTCCGACCACAATCGGAAAAGATTGAATAGCTGAGAAAAATGAAGAAATGCAAAACTCCACTTTAAAAGAATACGGAGAATTAATTGCACCTCGAGATGCCAGACGAAAAAGATACTTGAGCTTCTTGAACAATAATCTTGATGAACACTTGAAGAATGAATTAAATCATGACAAACAACCATGAAGAACTCCGGTAACAAAAGGATGACGAGATAAAATTGAAGGAAGAAAGGGATAAGATTAAAGCCTTGCGATGATTTAGATGGAGGTTCCGACGAGATAAGCGAGAAAAACTTTGAACTCCGGAAAGGAAAAGATGAACCACTTAGAGCCGAGAAATTATTCAACATGAACAATCTCCGAAGGAAGGAATTAATCAACTTGATGAAAGAAGAACAAGAATTGCGTTATGCTTATCCTCCATCAATTATATTGATGAGAAACAATGGATTTGCATAATACTTATTCGCGTTGGAAAAAAAATTAAAGAGAGAATATAACACGAAATTGGGGAAGGTCCTCATGAACCACCGGTAGGATTTGGAAAGAACGAATGAATTGATACGATAATAACAGAAAAGAAATCTTCAACGAACCACCGGAAGAATTCAAAATTGACTGACGAAAGGGGATGGAATCACCGGGAAGAATTTGAACATCACGAAGATACTTGAGGGAATTTAGAGAGAAGAGAACGTAGAGATCGCGAACTGATTGAAGAATACTTGAACGAAGCACCGGAAGAATATTGAGACGAACGAGGGGCACGGATATAGAATAATTGGAGAACGAATTTGAAAAACTTAGAACAAAAGGATATATCGAAAAGAAGGCCTCCGGATGATCGAGAGGGAAAGCAACTCTTGAAATACTCCGGATGGATGAAAATAATTGCACAACTGGAAACAATTAGATAGGATAGCATCGAGCTAGCACCGTGAATCTCCGGGAGAACGAACAAGATTTAGGGAAAACTCTACTTCGATCTTCACATAACGACGGGAAACACCATCAAAATTTGTTGAGATACTCCAGGGAATGAAAAGAGAAAAGATTGACCCGAACATGAAAGAATTTGAGAGCGATCTTGGAAAGGCATCTGACTGATGAAATTCATTCTTACGTCAAACTTCGAAAAGGATTTGAGAATAACTCCGGGAAAATCAGAAGAGTCAGGTAAGATCCTGGGAAAAGACCTGTGGGTTAGGGCCCACTAAAAAGAAACACCGTTGGAAAGGATTGCGACTGAGAAATGATGCACTGAAACGGTTGAAAGATTTGAATGAGGTGACAACCTCGAAATAATAGAATACAAACACGAATCTTCTGAGATGTCGTCAACACTCCGGGATAATAAAATGGCGAGAGGCGAACGAGCAAAGGGAAATATTTGAGGTGAGGGAAAGAATATGATCGAACTGAGAAAATTGAGTTGAAATCCACCGGAAAGAAAGCAAGACGAACATTGATGAACCAGACGAGAATTCACCGGTTGAAATAATTGAGTTAAGACTGAAGAGGCTCCGCACAAATGAAATTGATGTTTGGATAGCGGCTCAGACTTCGAGAATAAAAAGGGTGGGAGGCGGGGAAAAACACAGGTAACTTGGAACGACAAATCGACGAATATCTTGAAGAGAAAAGCACCGGTTAAAATAATTCAGGGAAGAATGCAAAGACTTTGCATGAGTAGGATGGATACTCGATTACGGACTCCGGTTCCGAGAAGAAGAAGGGAGGGCGGGTGGGAGAAAACAAGGACAACTTCGGATGGGGAAACAACGAGATAGAAAAGAGCTGAGGATTGATCTCCCAAAAGACAAAGAGGTTTGGGTCGACTTGACGTGATGCACCGGATAAAAGAGGATGGACAACGAATGAAAACTAACCGCGTGATCCTAAAGAAAAATTTGAACAGGAAGAGGAGTAGTTCAAAACACCTACGTCAAGATTCCTTACCAGAGCGACGAAGGGGCAGAGGAGTAAAAAGAATTCCTACTCTCCGATATAACTAGACTCTGAAAAAGATTTTTTTTTAGACTCGACATCGGCCAAACTACACGATCAATCAAGGGGGCTCCTAGGGTCGGTCGAGGCTCTGATACCAACTTGTCACGCCCAAGATGCGACCCTATCCTAAAGGAACTCGAAGGTCCCACCAAGGATAGAAGCGCATCTTGAAGACGCTTTTGCAAGGTGGATATCATTACATCAACATTACATAATAGTGGGGATACAACCAAGACATACAATGTCACATGAATACAACAATACATCATATGCAAGATCAACATCCGACTATGGATGAAACATAAACAACAACTCAAACAATATCCACCCTGCTAGCCCAGCCTGCCGACCAGGAACCTATCCCTCAATCGAAGAAGAAACAGAAGAAGAACTCCAACACAAATGAACATCGCTCTCAGGTCATGATCATCGCATAACCTCTACCTGCAACTGTTGGTGTAGTAATCTGTGAGCCACGAGGACTCAACAATCCCATTACCATGGGTATCAAGACTAGCAAAGCTTAAAGGGTAAGGAAGGGAGGTAAAGTGGTGAGGTTGCAGCAGCGACTAAGCATGTCTGGTGGCTAACTTACGCAAATGAGAGCGAGAAGAGAAGCAAAGCAAGCGGTCGTCAACTAGTATTGATCAAGAAGTGATCCTAAACTCCTACTTACGTCAAACATAACCCAGAAACCGTGTTCTCCTCTCGCTCAACCCCGAAAAGAGACACTCACGGTTACGCACACGGTTGGTGTATTTTAGAAGAGTTTACTTCAAGTTTACTACAACCGGACATTAACAAATTCCCATCTGCCACATAACCGTGGGCACGGCTTTCGAAAGTTCAAACCCTGCAGGGGTGTCCCAACTTAGCCCATGATAAGCTCTCGCGATCAACGAAGGATATTCCTTCTCCTGGGAAGACCCGATCAAACTCGGAATCCCGATCACAAGACATTTCGACAATGGTAAAACAAGTCCAACAAGACCTCCCGGCGTGCCGACACCCTGATAGTAGCTGCGCGTATCTCGTCTCAGGCCACGACCGGATAAGCTAAGCGTACAGGTACCAACATAACCCAAGTTGCCAAGGGATGGTCCCGCACGGTGCTCTAGTTTGGACCAACACTTAGACAAGCATTGGCCCGGGGGTTTAAAATAAAGATGACCCTCGGGATGCGCGACTCCCAAGGGAAAAAGGTAATAGGCTGAGGAAAATGGTAAAACCAATGTTGGGCCTTGCTGGAAGAGCTTTATTCAAAGCGAACTGTCAAGGGGGTCCCATAAATCACCCAACCGCGTTAGGGACGCAAAATCCGGGAACATAACACCGGTATGACGGAAACTAGGGCGGCAAGAGTGGAACGAAACACCAGGCATAAGGCCGAGCCTTCCACCCTTTACCAAGTATATAGATGCATTAATAATATAAGAGATATTGTGATATCCCAACATAAACATAAACATAATCCAACATGGAGCAATCTTCATCGTCACCTACAACTAACAACGCTATAAGAGGGGCTGAGCAAAAGCGGTAACATAGCCACACAACGGTTTGCTAGGAAGGGTGACAAAGGTTAGGGGTTCATGGCAATTTGGGGAGGCTTGAGCAACAAGTGGTAGGTAACGCAACATAGCGATAGAACGAAGCAACTAGCATAGCAATGATAATAGTGAGATCCAAGGTGACGGTCATCTTGCCTGAAATCCCGCTAGGAAGAAAAACGAGTCCATGAAGAAGATGAAGCCACGAAGACGAACCAAGCGTAGACGAACGAATCCTCACGATCGCAACGAAACGGGAACTATCGAGAAGAAGCACACAACAAAGTAAACACACCACACATGAACAAGGCATGATGCTCGACCAAATATGATGCATGAAAAGGCTACATGAAGCTACTCATGGCAAGAGATGATGCATACAAGAACAACACACCAAAGCAAGTTTAAATGAGGCCGGAAACAACATAGAACAACTCCGGTAAGTCCTCATATGCAAATTTCAAAATTGGTACAGATCTGAATAAACCTTATGTTCAAGTTGTTAAACAGCAAGTTAAGATGCACCATGATGATCTACATGAAATTCTAGTCAAGTTACATATAAAGTTCAATAGATTCGGAGCTACGACCTAGAAGATATGAGCAAAACAAGTTAAGCATGGCATTGATGCAAAATGCATACAAACATCAAGCAAACACATCAAAACAAGGATGCAACATGATACTATGAAGCTACATGCCATTCTAAGCAAGTTTCATATAGAGCGCACTCAAAACGGAGCAACGGTTCAACACATACACCCTATACAAGATATAACAACAATCTGTCCAAAACAGCAAGTAGGCATCTAGCGAGCGTCGAATCAACATGCTACAGGATCTCAACATGAAAACGAAAGGCATGGACATGATGTACTGGTAAAGCATGACAAAACATGAACACTGAGCTATCTCCATAAATCACTATATCATACTCAAACAAGCATGGCAAGATGGCAAGATTGCAGAATTCACAGGACATGGCAGAAATAACATCAGTTTAGCATGTTCAGAGCTAACAACCAACATGTGGCAGCAATCTATCATGTCAAACTAGAGCATGGAATGAATCTACTCAAAGTATATGACAAGAGTCCCTTACTGACCATAAGCCAAAAGCGATTATAAGATACAATTGCAAGCATGTGAACATAGCAAAAACATAAACAGATTCAGACTGTGTGAAAAACTGGAGCATGGCATAAACAGATAACAAGTAGGCATGTTTACGAGCTTGATGCACTCACTACGAGGCATTTCATAATAATCTAAGCATACAACCATGAAGAAGACATGGCATAGAAGCTAGAAATGGCAAGTACAACATCATAGCATGCAAGGATCAACTACAACAAGCTTGGCAAAATCGAATAACATGTAAACAGTCTGCCAAGAACATTTTATAGCAAAAGTAGAGCTCGATTGAGTCAAGCTAGGGTGCTCCATAAATGCAAACAGAGGCATGGATGGATAGAGCATAACCATATGTACAAAACATCCTTACTTATCATCCTCAAAAGAGGCATGGATCTCACTGTAGCAACATGAATACATGGCATCAAAATAACAGCTGACAAAGACGGTGAAATTCTAAGTCTCTGAAATCAGCAACATCACGGAGCCTAGTTTGCATGCTTGTTCTAGTCACCACATAGATCACAAAAATACATGGCATACACCCCTGTAAAGATGGCATGGCATAGTTCAAAACACATGTAGAGCTCAATATCATAGGATGCACACATCAATCATGGCAAAAATAACAAACGAGCATGTTCTGATAAGAAACTGAAACTAACAGAAACTAGCACTCTTACAACAGCATTTCAGGCATCAAGATCACCTCAAATGAACATGGCGCAATGGAACAAAATGTAAAGCATCTCACTATGAACAATTTGACATATCATGAACGCAAAACGGAGCAGCTATCATGGAGTTATGATGCGATGAACAGGAGCTAAAAGTATACCAGAAAAATGACTTGGACGAAAATATGGACATCCAGATCTAGGGTTTGCACGTGGATCGAGGCAGGGCCGGAGATGCTCGCCGGAGTGGTGCCGCTGGGGAATACGAGGAGGGAGGCCAGGGGTGGCGTCGGAGTGGAGCTCGCCGGGGTGGCGCGGCGACGCACGACGGCGCGGGCGGTGGCCCGCGACGAGGCGGCGGCCGGCTCGGGCCGCGCAGGACGCGGCGGCGGCGTCGCGCGGTGGAGGCCGACCTGGCGGCGGGAGGCGGCGAACGCTGGGGCGGCGGAGGCGGCGGAGCACGGGCGAGGCGCGGGGCACCGGGGCTCGGGCTGAGCCGCGGGCGGCTGGCGGCGGCGAACGGGTCCCGCGGGCCCGCGCTGGGCTCGGCGGGCCACGGTGGCCGCGGGCGCGAGGTGGGAGGCGCGAAGGCGACGTGGCGGTGGCTGATTCGTCGGGGCTGGCGGCGGAGTGACGTGGCGGTCCATGGTTGGTCCGCGCGACGTGTCCGGCGGACATGTCCGGCGGCGCGAGGAGGAAGACAGCTAGGGTTAGACTGCGCGAAAAATCCGGGGGGAGCACATATTTGTAGGTAGAAGGAGGTGGGAGTGTCCAAATGAGGTGCAGTTTTCGCCCACACGATCGTGATCGAACGACCGAGAGGATGGAGGGGGTTAGGATGGGTTATGGGCCACTTTGAAGGGGGTGTTGGGCTGCACCCAAAAGAGGCCTTTGCGGTTACCCGGTTAACCGTTGGAATATCAAACGACCTCCGATTGACCCGAAACTTGACAGGCGGTCTACCGGTGATATACCAAGGCCGCTTGACAAACCTCGGTCCTTTTTGAGATCATTTAACACCCGCACACGAAAAGAGGCAAAAGGGGGCGCCGGGGAACACAGGAGTGCCGGATTGCAAAACGGACAACGGGGAAAAGGCTCGGATGCATGAGACGAACACGTATGAAAATGCGATGCACATGATGACATGATATGAAATGCAGATGATGACATGGCAAAGTGCAACACGCAAGCACATGACAAGGCAACAACGACGAATAACTGGCAGACACCTGGCGCATCGAATCTGGGGCGTTACAACTCTCCTCCACTAACAAGAGATCTCGTCCTGAGATCTTAGGACCGAGACGGAAGGGAAAATGGAATGAGGTGAAACAAGAACGCAAGAGAAGATGAAAAGAGTCGAGAGCACTCGGGAAGGAGAGACGGATGACGACTAAGACGAGAATCAAAAGCTCAACGAACAAGATAGACTCTGAAACCACTCCGGTTGAACAAGATGGCTAAGGAATAAGAACGAAAGAATTTATACGGCACTCCGGTTGAACAAGGAAAGGATTAGAACATGAACTTGAGAAGATGGAATGATACTTGACGAGAGGAACAACACAAAACCTCCGGGAGAATTAAAAGATTGGAATGAGAAGAACGGGGAGGAAAATGACAACTTCTACCACGAATGAAATAGAATGCATCCATAGAAGAAAGGATTGAGCGGAGTTATTTAGAAAATCAACAACGAAAAGAATTGCTTGTTGTGGACTTATGGATGACATCTCAAAATTTTGAGGTGATCTCCGACCACAATCGGAAAAGATTGAATAGCTGAGAAAAATGAAGAAATGCAAAACTCCACTTTAAAAGAATACGGGGAATTAATTGCACCTTGAGATGCTAGACGAAAAAGATACTTGAGCTTCTTGAACAATAATCTTGATGAACACTTGAAGAATGAATTAAATCATGACAAGCCACCGTGAAGAACTCCGTTAACAAAAGGATGACGAGATAAAATTGAAGGAAGAAAGGGATAAGATTAAAGCCTTGCGATGATTTAGATGGAGGTTCCGACAAGATAAGCGAGAAAAACTTGGAACTCCGGAAAGGAAAAGATGAACCACTTAGAGCCGAGAAATTATTCAACATGAACAATCTCCGAAGGAAGGAATTAATCAACTTGATGAAAGAAGAACAAGAATTGCGTTATGCTTATCCTCCATAAATTATATTGATGAGAAACAATGGATTTGCATAATACTTATTCGCGTTGGGAAAAAATTAAAGGGAGAATATAACACGAAATTGGGGAAGGTCCTCATGAACCACCGGTAGGATTTGGAAAGAACGAATGAATTGATACGATAATAACAGAAAAGAAATCTTCAACGAACCATTGGAAGAATTCAAAATTGACTGACGAAAGGGGATGGAATCACCGGGAAGAATTTGAACATCACGAAGATACTTGAGGGAATTTAGAGAGAAGAGAACGTAGAGATCGCGAACTGATTGAAGAATACTTGAACGAAGCACCGGAAGAATATTGAGACGAACGAGGGGCACGGATATAGAATAATTGGAGAACGAATTTGAAAAACTTAGAACAAAAGGATATATCGAAAAGAAGGCCTCCGGATGATCGAGAGGGAAAGCAACTCTTGAAATACTCCGGATGGATGAAAAGAATTGCACGACTGGAAACAATTAGATAGGATAGCATCGAGCTAGCACCGTGAATCTCCGGGAGAACGAACAAGATTTAGGGAAAACTCTACTTCGATCTTCACATAACGATTGGAAACACCATCAAAATTTGTTGAGATACTCCGGGGAATGAAAAGAGAAAAGATTGACCCGAACATGAAAGAATTTGAGAGCGATCTTGGAAAGGCGTCTGACTGATGAAATTCATTCTTATGTCAAACTTCGAAAAGGATTTGAGAATAACTCCGGGAAAATCAGAAGAGTCATGTAAGATCCTGGGAAAAGACCTGTGGGTTAGGGCCCACTAAAAAGAAACACCGTTGGAAAGGATTGCGACTGAGAAATGATGCACCGGAACGGTTGAAAGATTTGAATGAGGTGACAACCTCGAAATAATAGAATACAAACACGAATCTTCTGAGATGTCGTCAACACTCCGGGATAATAAAATGGCGAGAGGCGAATGAGCAAAGGGAAATATTTGAGCTGAGGGAAAGAATATGATCGAACTGAGAAAATTGAGTTGAAATCCACCGGAAAGAAAGCAAGACGAACATTGATGAACCAGACGAGAATTCACCGGTTGAAATAATTGAGTTAAGACTGAAGAGGCTCCGCACAAATGAAATTGATGTTTGGATAGTGGCTCAGACTTCGAGAATAAAAAGGGTGGGAGGGCGGGGAAAAACACAGGTAACTTGGAACGACAAATCGACGAATATCTTGAAGAGAAAAGCACCGGTTAAAATAATTTAGGGAAGAATGCAAAGACTTTGCACGAGTAGGATGGATACTCGATTACGGACTCTGGTTCCGAGAAGGAGAAGGGAGGGCGGGTGGGAGAAAACAAGGACAACTTCGGATGGGGAAAACAACGACGATAGAAAAGAGCTGAGGATTGATCTCCCAAAAGACAAAGAGGTTTGGGTCGACTTGACGAGATGCACCGGATAAAAGAGGATGGACAACGAATGAAAACTAACCGCGTGATCCTAAAGAAAAATTTGAACGGGAAGAGAAGTAGTTCAAAACACCTACGTCAAGATTCCTTACCAAAGCGACGAAGGGGCAGAGGAGTAAAAAGAATTCCTACTCTCCGATATAACTAGACTCTGAAAAAGATTTTTTTAGACTCGACATCGGCCAAACTACACGATCAATCAAGGGGGCTCCTAGGGTCGGTCGAGGCTCTGATACCAACTTGTCACGCCCAAGATGCGACCCTATCCTAAAGGAACTCGAAGGTCCCACCAAGGATAGAAGCGCATCTTGAAGACGCTTTTGCAAGGTGGATATCATTACATCAACATTACATAATAGTGGGGATACAACCTAGACATACAATGTCACATGAATACAACAATACATCATATGCAAGATCAACATCCGACTATGGATGAAACATAAACAGCAACTCAAACAATATCCACCCTGCTAGCCCAGCTTGCCGACCAGGAACCTATCCCTCAATCGAAGAAGAAGAAGAAGAAGAAGAAGAACGCCGGGGCGGCGGAGGCGGCGGAGCACGGGTGAGGCGCGGGGCGCCGGGGCTCGGGCTGAGCCGCGGGCGGCTGGCGGCGGCGAACGGGCTCCGCAGGCCCACGCTGGGCTCGGCGGGCCTCGGCGGCCGCGGGCGCGAGGTGGGAGGCGCGAAGGCGACGTGGCGGCGGCTGATTCGTCGGGGCCGGCGGCGGAGTGACGTGGCGGCCCATGGTTGGTCCGCGCGACGTATCCGGCGGACATGTCCGGCGCGGAAGGACATGTCCGGCGGCGCGAGGAGGAAGACGGCTAGGGTTAGACTGCGCGAAAAATCCGGGGGGAGCACATATTTATAGGTAGAAGGAGGTGGGAGTGTCCAAATGAGGTGCAGTTTTCGCCCACACGATCGTGATCGAACGACCGAGAGGATGGAGGGGGTTAGGATGGGTTATGGGCCACTTTGAAGGGGGTGTTGGGCTGTACCCAAAAGAGGCCTTTGCGGTTACCCGGTTAACCGTTGGAATATCAAACGACCTCCGATTGACCCAAAACTTGACAGGCGGTCTACCGGTGCTATACCAAGGCCGCTTGACAAACCTCGGTACATTCCGAGATCGTTTAACACCCGCACACGAAAAGAGGCAAAAGGGGGCGCCGGGGAACACAGGAGTGCCGGATTGCAAAACGGACAACGGGGAAAAGGCTCGGATGCATGAGACGAACACGTATGCAAATGCGATGCACATGATGACATGATATGAAATGCAGATGATGACATGGCAAAGTGCAACACGCAAGCACATGACAAGGCAACAACGACGAATAACTGGCAGACACCTGGCGCATCGAATCCGGGGCGTTACAATGTGTCTATTAAAGTGGTTGGCATGCCATAATTCACAAACATGTCGTCGATGGAAACATGATGGCATGATATAATTCACGGATAGAATGACATAATTTAAATATGATGACTATGTAAACAGCATGAGATGATATAACTATATTATGTATTTAGAAAATGGGTTGGCATGCCATAATTCAGATACATGCTGTCTATGTAAACATCATGGCATGACATAACTCAAATATATGATTTATATACTAAGGAAGTGAGCAGAGGGCAATCGCATATATGATGTGTCAACTAAGGAGATGGCATTCAATATTGTGTATATGATGTAAAAACTAAGCATTGCAATACAACATATGCATTATATGAGTAATATAACCCTGCCAAGTTTGAGCATACACCTCAGGGGGATAATAGGACTGGTCATCTGCCTCTGAATCTGCTCTGAAGACCTTGTTTTAACTCCAGATTTCTCCATCACCAATTCAAATGGCTGATGCACAGGAAGAGCAGTTGAATATACAAACATTGTCAACAAAAGCAAAAAAAAGGACGGCATGATATAATTCACATATATGACGCTTGCCTAAACAGCATGGCATTGCATAATTCATATACATAATGCCTTGCAACAAGATAACATTGCATAATTCACATATATAATGTCTTGCAACAAGATGGCATTGCATAATTCACATATATGCTAATTAGACACTAAACAGGTGGCATTCACACAAAGCATGTCTAAACTAAGCAAATGACATAGCAATACAAGATACCATACGTGCGATATGAGCAACATAACCCTGCCAAGTTAGGGCATGCACCTCGGGGGGGGGGGAATATGACTGGTCATCTGTCTCTGAATCCTCCTCTGAGGAGACATGCACTTCGTCAGATAGCATTGTCTGCTTTGAAGACCTTGTTTCCACTCCAAAATTTTCCATGCCCGTGCCAAATGGCTGATGCACAGGAAGAGTAATTGAATGTACTAAAATTGTTGACAAATTTAACACGTAATAAAAAAATGATGGCATGATATAATTCACATATAAGATGACTGGCTAACCAGGATGGCATTGCAAAATTCACATATATGATGCCTGGCTAGACAAGATGGCATTGCATGATTCACATATACGATAAAGAATCTAAACAGATGGCATTGACACAAAGCATGTCTAAACTAAGCAAATGACATCTTTAATGTATACAATAAGCAATGCAAGGCACCATATGCATGATATTACCAAGATTAGCATGCCAAGTTAGAGCGAAGACCTCATGGGGCAAATAGGAGTGGTCTTCTCCTTCTGAATCCCCCTCATAACAGTTATCTTCCTCTTGATTATGATCTGAAATGGGTGGAGGGGGGCTTCCTTTGCGCCCACCATGGAACGACGTCTGCATGAAATTTTATTGCCACACAAGGCTCGTCTCTTTTGCTCTACATGATTAGTTCCATTGTGTACAATAACTAGCATGCATAGGAATAAAACATAGTGAGATTATGTAAGTAGTGCATGCACAAATCCAGAGTGATGGTAGCAAACTGTGGATAGACCCAAAACCAATGATAGCAGGCAGATAATAGCTTTAGTTAAAAAATACAGATAATGGCTCCTTTAATGTTTGTTTGCACCCAACATGAAACTCATAGTAGACACCGCAGATTAACCAGATAGTAGACAGATAGTACTGATTGTTGCCCCAATATGTACCCCACAACCATTTAAAAATGCAAGTTTTAGCATTAGTTTGGACCTAACTCGGAGTCTAATAGGTGAACATGACGATAATGTAGCATGTCATCTTATTAAGCGACACATAACGTAAGCAGACACGGAAGAGAGCGACCTCTCTTGCGCACTCGTGTAGTCCTCAAGGTCATCTGCTCAGTTGATGATGGTAATGCAGTTGTTGTGGCTGCCGGCGGCGGGGAAGAAGATTTGAGGCGGCGAAAGACAGTCTGGAGAGCGGATCCCTGCTGTGGTGAACCCTTCCATTGTTGGAGCAGCTGAGCTGGGGTGGAACACAGCGCCGCAGGAGCAGGACAAACCACACAAGGTTTTCTTTGACACATATCTGTAACAGAAGTAACTGAGTAAGGGCTTGTTTGAATTTGAGGATTGTAACAATGCAGGGATAGGAAATAGACAAGAATAGGATAGGAATGCACGTGCAAAACAGAGAATTTAAAAACACAGGATTTCTGCCAATCTGGGTGTTTGATTCACAACAATTGCAAGATCACAGGATGCAAAAAAAACATGGTGAGATTAAGTCAAACCACAAGAAAATGTACGGTTATAATGCTATTATGCTACTATCTCTTAGTCTTGTGCTTGATGAATAGGAATATGAAAAGGAGGAGAAGTGGAAATTAGAATTCCTACGGTTTTTCTTTCAAGGAGACACTAAAGGAACAAATCCTATAGTTTTCCTTTGCTCCATTCCTTTGCACCAAATTCATGAAAAGTAGTACCATAGGAAACTTTCCAATTCCGATGTTTTTCATTCACTTTTCCTTTCAAGCATTGGCGATTCTAGTAGGCAGGCTTGAGCAAGGAAAATCCTACACTAAAAAAATGTTTTTGTGCTACTTCTATTACTTTGGACCCAGGCCACTGCCATACTAGCTCAACTCCCAGGCCCATCGACAAATGCACAGCTGAAACGCGCAGAGATAAATAATGATGGCGTTCAAGAGAGTCCATCACGGATAGCTAAGTTGCCTGGTACCTCACTGCTTGTCATATAGTAGGATAAAATAATCGTATTTCCCGTTACTACGGGTGCTCAGTGGACAATATATATATAACATGTAGAGTAAAAAAGAGATGCAACAAGTGTATGTCGGTGTACTAAAGTAGGGGTACTCTAGTATCCCGAACTTGTGCACGGGCAGTCGCAGCACCCCGCGGCAAGGCCCGCCAGGTGATCACCAGGGCTCTCTATGGTTCCATTGGAGCCATTCGAGAACAAAGTATTTAAGTCAAGGAGATGAGTCCCCGGCAAGAGGAGCTTGCCGGGAAGGCCATTCAAGGTACAAGACCCCGGCAGGAGGAGCTTGCCGGGAAGCCCAATAAGAGCATCTCAAAGAACCTGCCGCAGCACGCCACGCGTCCCGGCAGGACCCGGCGAGCGACAAGTTCCCGGGTCGACAAGACAACGGCCGCGACAAGGCACTTGCCACGGTAGGTAGCCACTCTGTACCCGCGCTCCAGCTCACCCACCTACGTGTTGCTCCGGGACCTTTCCCAGCGTACGTGGCGGGAGGCTGTGCAGCCAGGGGTACACTATGGCATGCAGCGCTGACAGGATCGCCATCATGGCGAGCGATGGCGCCCCTGACGGTCCCTTTTCTGCACCGTCTGGGCGACGTAGACGGGCATTTAATGCCTTTGTCCCCTGCCGTCAGGGTTAGGTATGATACACTGTGTAGGTAGTTGTACCTACCGCAGCATATTTACACTTTTGCCCTTACCTACGTTGCCACCTGTTGGAGACCCCTTGAACATATAAAAGGAGGCCCATGCACAACGTAGGGGGGGGGATCGATCCTCAGAGAAGCGCTCGGTCTCGTTAGCTGCTCGAGTGTACTGTAGCACTCGGCGCTCCCGAGCAAGAACTCAATACAATCCATAAAGCAGCAGTAGGAGTGTTATCTCTCCGGAGAGCTCCGAAGCTGGGTAAAAAATCTTCCCCCGCGTGCCTCGCCTCGATCCACTCTTCGCGCGACCTCCGCCCCCCGCCGAACCGAGAAGGGGCTCCGTCCCCATAGGTGCTCGGGGAGCCCAGGAAAACCCCGGCATCTCTGGCGCGCCAGGTAGGGGGCGTCGAGGTTGTGTGAACCTGATCCGGCGTTCAGGCGAGCTGAATCTTCATCGACTTCATCGACATGCCGCCGAAGAAGAAGGCTTCGGAGGCGGCTGCGCCGTCCGCGTCGAATCCACCGCCGCCGCAGCAAACGGACGGTGGGGAGAACGCCGGCGGTGGAACGGGCGCCGACGAGGGAGCCCACGGTGCCAACAAGTCCAAGGACAAGACCACGCTGCCTGCTGGCGGCGTAGTCGGCTCCCCCGACGACCGGGCGTCCATAGACGCACCGCGCCCATCTCAAGAGGCGCAGGACTGACAGCGTCGTGGTACTCACGGTACCATACGCTCGCTGGACCCAAATCAAGCTAGCGGATCCCGGGACGCTCAAGGCCAACATGCACGCTGACGTGCTGGTGCGACCGAGGTACGGTCGCCTGGACGGAATACTGCTCCTTCCAACATCGTTGGGAGTCCGAGCATATCCCGCCCCTCGCACCGTTCGCCACCGCTACCCGCCACCCCAGCAGAAGCTCTAGCGCGAGCTCAACTGCTCCTAGACTTCCCTCCAGCGCCAGACAAGATCGACGACTGGAGGGCCACCATTCAGAGTCTCATCGGCTTTGCCAACGGCGACACTCCGCGGCCAGCGACCACATCGCAGCCGCGGCAGGCCAGCCAAGTGCGAGCCGATGGCGACAAAACCGGTGGGGGTGCAACCACCGTGCACTCTCCGCCCCAAAGGCCAAGATCGCCGACTCGCCGGGTCCACCACGACTGCGACTCCACTGCTTCCTCAGATCCGCGGACTCGTCGCGATCAGCGCCACGTTCTTCACGAACGGCAGCAAGAAGACGCCCGCACCCGCATCGAGCGCTGGAGAGAAACGCGGCGTCAATCAGACCGACGCGCTGGCCCCTCTGTCGACATGCAAGCGCCAGGGGAACCAGGCGACCTGTCGTACACGGTAGGTTGCCCTGCGTTTACCCGTGAGCTGCGGCAAGTCTAGTGGCCCAGCACGAAGAATTTCAAGCCAGACGTACCAGAGAAGTACGATGGCAGGCTGCATCCGTCGGAGTTCCTCAGCATCTACACCATTGCGATGCAGGTTGCTGGGGGGCGGGACGACAAGATCCTCGCCAATTACTTCCCTCTGGTGCTCAAGCCCAACGTCAGGTCCTGGCTCATGCACTTGCCGAAAAACTCCATATCTTCCTGGGCGGACCTATGCCATCAGTTTGTCGGCGCCTTTACAGGCGGGCACAAACCCCATGGCCAGGAGAGTGGTCTTCACCTGCTTGCTTAGAAGGAGGGGGAGCCTCTACGTAAGTACATCCAGAGATTCAGCCAAGTGCAACGCAACATCCCAGACGTCCACCCTGCCGTGGTCATCAGTGCGTTCCATCAGAACGTGCGCCACCGCAGGATGCGGGAGGAGATGGCGATGTGCAAGATCAGAGACGTCAGCGAGCTGTATGCCCTGGCCGACAGATGTGCACGTGCTGAGGAAGGAAGGAAACTCCCCGGAGAGAACGTAGGAACCGCAGGATCTGATAGCGACGATGCCGCCCCAGCAAGCAAAAACAGGCGGCGGAACAACAGGAAGAGGAAAGGCAAAGATGTGCTAGTTGTCGAGCAATCCGGCAACGAAGGTGGCGCCAAGACAGCCAAGACTGATGGCTCCGGCAAGGAGGTTGCCGCATGCGCCAACTGCCAGGCTGTGGCGGCCGCCGACAAGCAGGATGGCACCAACAAGCAGTACTGCAAGATTCACCGCACCAAAGGCCATGACCTCCAGAGCTGCAAGAAGGTCGAACAGCTCGTTGAGCTGCAAAAGGCCGAGTACGAGCGGCGCGACAAGGAAAAGGCCCAAGGAGGTGCTGGAGGATCTGGTACGAAGCGCGCTGGCCGGGGGGGACGCCACGGCAACACCAAGCAGCGGCAAGGCGACAGACCTCCCCGCGGCCGCGACAAGGATGAAGATGACGATGACGACGAAGACATGGATGACGCCGAGACCAGCGAGCAGGAGTTCCAGAAAGCCACAGAAGTTTTGTGCATTGACGGCGGTGCTTCTCTCCATACTTCACACCGCCAACTCAAGCAGTGGGTGCGGGAAGTTCATGCAGCAGAACCACCCGTCGAGTCACGCAAGCTTCTGAAATGGTCCAGCACACCTATCATCTTTGATATTGAGGACCACCCCGATCGCACAACTGCTGTCGGGTGTTTGCCGATGTTGGTCTCACCAACTATCCGCAACCTCAAGGTCACTAAGATGCTAGTTGACGGCGGGGCCGGCTTGAACCTGATCTCCTCCGCTGTACTTTGGAGACTCCAAGTCCCTGACAGCGAGCTCGAAGAGACCGGCACGTTTCAAGGAATCAACCCGGGAAGGAGCAAGCCGAAGGGGACGATCACGCTGCCGGTGACATTTGGCAGTGAGTTGAACTTCAGGACTGAGAGGATCACTTTCGACGTTGCCGATTTTCCATTGCCTTACAATGGGATTCTCGGCCGTCCAGCGCTCGCCAAGTTCATGGCGGCCTCTCACTACGCGTACAACATGCTGAAGATGCCAGGCCCGATAAGTGTCATCTCTGTACATGGCGACAAGAAAGACGCTCTCATCTGTGCCGACAAGATCTACCGGGAAGCTGCAGCCGCCGCGGATCGCGAGACACTCGCCGCTGAAGCTCCCGGGGGGAAGAAGAAGACCAAGTCCGACAGGAGCTCTGATGCCCACTCCGGCAAGCGCACCTCTTCGGAGTGCTGCGCTACCGTCGAGGACGCACCATCGAGCTCCACCGGCAAGTGTAAGAAGACAATGGCAGCTCCGCCAGCAACCAAGAAGGTGTCCGCCAAGGAGGACGGCACTGGTGGTACCTTCACCATCAGTGCCACTCTCGACCCTAAATAGGAAAGTGCGCTCGTTGCTTTCCTGCGGGCGAATGTCGACGTGTTTGCGTGGCAACCGTCTGACATTCCCGGCGTTCCCAGGAAAGTAATCGAGCACCACCTCGCCGTTTGTCCTCACGCGCAACCCGTCAAGCAGAGAGTCAGGAAACAAGCGGTGGAGCGCCAAGAGTTCATCGCCGAAGAGATCAAGAAGTTGGAAGCGGCAGGCCTCGTCAGAGGAGTGCTCCATCCTACGTGGTTGGCCAATCCAGTAGTCGTGCGCAAGGCGAACAGGAAATGGAGACTTTGCATCGACTTCATCGATGTCAACAAAGCTTGTCCCAAAACCCTTTTCCCTTGCCGCGCATTGACCAGATTGTCGACTCCACAGCCGGATGCGACTTGCTTTCGTTTCTTGACGCATACTCACGATACCATCAGATCTTCATGGCAGAAGAGGATGAGGAGAAAACCGTGTTCATCACTCCATGTGGCACATACTGTTTTGTACGAATGCCTTTCGGTTTGAAGAATGCTGGTTCAACATTTGCAAGGGTCGTCCATACTGCTTTTGAGCCGCAAATACACAGAAATGTGGAAGCCTACATGGATGATATAGTGGTCAAAAGCAGGGACAAGTCAACTCTGATTCAAGATCTAGAAGAAACTTTTGCAAATCTGCGTAAGATCAGCCTCAAGCTCAACCCCGAGAAGTGCGTGTTTGGAGTCCCTTCCGGCAAGCTTCTCGGGTTCTTTGTGTCCCAGCGGGGGATTGAAGCCAATCCCGACAAGATCAAGGCCATTGAGCAGATCGAAGCACTGAAGCGCGTCAAGGATGTACGAAAACTTGCCGGCTGCGTGGCGGCTCTCAGCAGGTTTATCTCTAAGTCTGCTGAGCGCGCCCTGCCGTTTTTCAAAATCTTGAAAAAGGCAGGTCCAATGAAATGGACTCCGGAGCGGAGGCTGCGCTGCAGGACTTAAAGAGATACCTGTCCTCCACTCCAATACTTGTCGCACCTAAACCACAAGAGAAGTTGCTGCTATATCTGGCGGCAACCAATCAAGTGGTTAGTGCTGCGTTAGTAGCGGAGAGAGAGGCAGATGATGAGCCAGCAACCCCGGCAAGCACGTCCAGCGACAAGCAAGGGGCTTCCCCGACGAGCTCTGGCCCCGACGAAGATAGATCTGCGCAGATGTGCAAAGGGATACAGAAGAAAATGGTGCAGCGCCCAGTCTACTTTGTAAGTTCCCTTCTGCAGGGGGCTAGGTCGAGGTACTCTGGTGTGCAGAAGTTGCTTTTGGGCCTTCTTATGGCCTCGAGAAAGCTGCGCCATTACTTCCAAGCACATGAGATCACAGTTGTCACTCGCTTTCCGCTGAAGAGGATACTGCAGAATCCAGAAGCAACAGGCAGGATTGTTGAGTGGGCATTGGAACTGTCGAGCTTTGGCCTCAAGTTTGAGAGCACTTCAACTATTCGAAGCAAAGCATTGGCAGAATTCATAGCAGAGTGGACGCCGACACCTGACGAAGAAACCCCAGATACGAGCATCCCCGTCAAGGAAGCAAACAAAGAGTGGCTGATGTACTTTCATGGCGTGTTCTCGCTACAAGGCGCCGGTGCTGGCGTGCTGCTTGTTGCACCCACCGGAGAGCACCTCAAGTACGTGGTCCAGATGCACTTTCCCAAGGAGCAAGCAACAAACAATACTGCAGAGTATGAAGGATTGCTCGCCGGTCTCAGGATCGCGACAGACCTTGGGATCAAGCAGCTCATTGTCAGGGGTGACTCGCAGCTTGTCGTCCGCCAAGTAAACAAGGATTATCAGAGTCCGTTGATGGAAGCTTACGTTGATGAAGTGAGGAAGCTGGAAGAGCGCTTTGTCGGCCTACAGATGGAACATGTTCCTAGAGCTCAGAACGACATCGCTGACGGCCTGTCAAAATGCGCGGCATTTAAGTTACCTGTGGAACCAGGGATCTTTGTGCTCAAGCTGACTCAACCATCTGTGACGCCACCAACTGGACAGAGCAGGAAGAGGAAGTTGATTTCTGGTGACTATCTTCTGGCTGAGCTTCCCGAAGCCGCCGCCAAGAGGGTCCCCAAGATCAACGCCAAGAATGCTGAGGAGCAGTCTGCTCCGACAAGACCCAAGGTTTGTTTCGTTGAAGCAGACGCTCCCGACAAGTTTCGCTCCGGCAAACTTGCAGGGGATCATCAAGCTCCGGCTGAACTGCGGGTTCTCGCCATAGAAGCGGATGTTCCCGCAGCAACAGATATGCCTTTAGTCCTTGTTGTCGAGCCGCAGGCTCCAGCATGGGCACAGAAAATCGTCTGTTTCCTCCAGTCAGGAGAACTTCCCGAAGAGCCAGAAGAAGCGGAAAGAGTAGCCCGACAGTCTAGTATGTACCAGTTCGTTGACAACGCACTGTACAGAAGAAGGCTCAACGGAGTGAAATTGAAGTGTATTCCCCCGGAAGATGGACAAAAGCTGTTGGCAGAGGTGCATGGAGGCATATGTGGTCACCACATTGGCGCCAGAGCACTTGCTGGCAAAGCGTTCCGGCAAGGTTTCTTTTGGCCGACAGCCCTCCAGGATGCAACTGCACAAGTAACCAAGTGTGAAGCGTGCCAGTTTCATTCCAAGCAGATACACCAACCAGCTCAAGCTCTCCAGACAATCCCTTTATCCTGGCCATTTTCGGTCTGGGGGCTCGACATCCTCGGCCCTTTCCCCCGAGCAGTCGGGGGCTTTGAGTACTTGTACGTCGCAATCGACAAGTTCACAAAGTGGCCGGAAGTGGAACCAGTGAGGAAGGTGACAGCACAGTCAGCAGTCAAGTTCTTCAGGTCGATTGTTTGCCGCTTCAGAATCCCTAACAGGATCATCACCGACAACGGTACACAATTCACGAGTCGCACCTTCATGCAGTATGTCCAAGACCTTGGCGCCAAGGTCTGCTTCGCTTCTGTTGCTCACCCCAGGAGCAACGGTCAAGCAGAGAGGGCAAATGCTGAAGTGCTGCGTGGACTCAAGACCCGGACTTTCGACAGGCTGCACAAGTGCGGAAGGAACTGGATCGAGGAGCTGCCGGTGGTTCTTTGGTCGATCAGGACGACGCCAAATCGAGCCACTGGCCAGACACCTTTCGCTCTAGTCTATGGA
Source organism: Aegilops umbellulata (assembly GCA_032464435.1). Taxonomy (NCBI): domain Eukaryota; kingdom Viridiplantae; phylum Streptophyta; class Magnoliopsida; order Poales; family Poaceae; genus Aegilops; species Aegilops umbellulata. Next base: position 146,599,987 of record CP136058.1, on the reverse strand, counting down.
GCAGAGGCAGTTATCCCCACGGAACTCGTATACGGGTCACCTCGAGTGCTCGCTTATGATGAGCTTGAGCAAGAGCAGCTGCGGTGAGATGACGCGCTACTCCTTGAGGAAGACCGTCTTCAGGCTGTTGTACGAGCTGCTCGATACCAGCAAGCTTTGCGCCGCTACCACAGCCGCAAAGTTAAAGCCAGAAGTCTTGAGGAAGGCGACCTTGTTCTTCGTTCATTCCGCCAAGAATTCCAACAAGTTGACGCCGAAGTGGGAAGACCCTTACCGGGTGAAACGAGTCACGAGGCCTGGCGCTGTCCGCCTTGAGACCGAGGATGGCTTTTCGGTGAGCAACTCCTGGAACATCGAGCATCTTCGTAAGTTTTACCCGTAAGGCGCGGTTGTCGGACCCTGTTCGTCAACCACCATTTTGTACAAGTCTTGCCGCTGTTGCATGTAATCCTTTGTACAAAGCCAGGCGCAGACCCTGAGCGAAGATAAAGCGCTGGCGCCCTGAGTTTTAGCATGCATGCTGAGTCGAGTCTCGTCCTTGGTTAGGGTTGATAGTGCTTAGTAGTGGCTAACCCCTATCTTAGAGGTCGAGCGTGCGTCCCTTTGCCGTTATTTCGTTTCCCTGGTTCGCAGGACTCACCATATCCTTGCCGGACCACTCGAGGACGAAAAGGAGAAGGAGGACGGACCAACATCTGGACCCGGCAAGCCAGTGTTGCCGGGGGCTGCAAGACCCCGGCAAGCCAGTAATGCCGGGGGCTGCAAGTGCAAGGATTAGCCCACGGCGAACCACAGTTGCCAGGGGCTACTATCTCAGATAAGTTTTTCATCCCTTATCATGCATTCTCTTATGGATTGAGGTATGCGAAACCTCGTTTCTTCCTAAAAGTTACCATGCTCCCTTAACTCTAGGCCCTAGGGCCCGTCCCCAGGGCCAGGTAAGGTCGTAGTCGCGGCAGCTAAGGGACGAAGCGAGGAGCCTGATCCCGCCTCCTCCCTGCCTCCGCCAAAAGCGTGAGAAAGGGCGAGCGACGTGGGAAGAAGGCAGGGCCTGCTGCCGGGAAAGAAAGTGTCTATCTTAAAAGGTATAAAGGATTCGCTCCTTGACGTGGGTTCCACACGCGAGACAAGTGACCCGGCAAGCATCCCCTTTTCAATAAAAAGCATTCCACTTAGGTACAGTTCATAAGAGGATGGAGAACAAGAATAATGGGATTACAAGTTTTAAACGCAACTAAGGCCCGAGGGCTTACAAACTAAAAAGAGATAAGGTGCACGTAATCCCTCTCTTGTCCCTATCTTCAGGAGGCAGGTCAAGGAGGCGAAAAAGGCAAAAGGGGCGCCTATATGAGCTATGGGTGCCAGAAGACACCAACAGAACGTCGCGGCAGCATGGTGATGGCGGCTCTGGAGGCAAAAGCTTGAAGACGAGGCGGCAGGACGTCAGCACGCTGTCGAGGGCGTCGTGCCCTCGTACTCCGAGTTGACGGCCTTGCCGCCTGCCCTCTTCCTCTTCCGCGGCCTCCCCAAGAAGCTCCAGGAACCAGCGACGCGGATGATGGGGCCGCCGGTGCCCCGCGGAGCGGCGCCTGACACCTAGTCGGACCCGTCATCCCGCCGCCCGTTACCCTCGTCGCCGCTGTCGCTGTCCTCCTCGTCACTCCCGCTCGAGGAGGAGCCTTCGCTATCGGAGGAGCTCTCCACGCAGCATCGTGCCCGAGTCCCGAAGCACCCGAAGACCTTGACGGAGAGGAGACCGCCCTCCATCAGCTTAAAATGGAGGGTGAGGCCCGCCGTCAAGCTGTGGATGCGGGTGAACGTCTTCCACCCTCGACCAAGATACATCACATCAGGGGCCGGGAAGTCGACGCGGACTCGCGTACCGCTGATTCCGCAGCCCCTCATATGCAACCTCAGTGTCTCGGGCGGATCCAACTCCACCACACTCGCAAATGGAGTCGGGAGACGAAGGCGACGACGAGGCGGCCGACGCAGCCTGATGAAGAACTCGCAAGGGTCGTCCCCGATGTGGTCCGCCACGGGGAGAGGATCTGTTGGCGGAGGCGAGGCCGGCGAGCTGCCTCGTCCGCCTCTTCCCCGCCTAGACCTCGCCCGCGGCCTCATCCCCTCCCTCTTCCCCTTGCGGCTGGCTCTGCCGCCACGGGTGCGGAGGGAGGAGGAACGCGTTGCCTAGCGGCAACCCTCGTCGCTACCGTCGAACGACCAGGGTTCCCTTTCTCCATGGCGGATAGAAGAAAGAGGAGTAGAGGCTGAAGGAAGGAGAAGATGAGAGAATGCGGGTTTCCGTGCCCCCCTATCTCACTCCTTATAAAGGAGCGGGGTGGGGGCTCGGCCGCCCCGCTCGGCCAATCGAGACACAGAAGGCGCAGGGAACTGAGCCTGACCCGCTGCCTCAACCCGTGATGACCCGATTTCCCGCCTCCACCGTTTGCCACTCCAAGCGCATGGAAGCCGCGTGGCAGGAGGGCAGAGTTGAGGCGACGGATGAGGCGACTCTCCCCACCCCGTGATCGTGGGGGGGGGTGGACGCCTCGAAGACCACACCTCCACGCCTCCCTCCGTTTATGAGGAAGATACAAACCACCAGGGGGCAGACGTTTCGCCTTTCTGAGTAAGGGAACCACCCACGACCTCCCCCACGACGCCGCAATCGATGCGTGCCGTTCAGGAGGGCGTGGTGGATGCGGAGCAAGGTACAACGCGACCCAGGCCGTGCGTGCCCGTGCCCTGTTTTGGGCCTGGCCCAACAGCGCTCAGCACCGTGTGGGGCCCAGGCCCGGGGGCTCCTGTCGGTGTACTAAAGTAGGGGTACTCTAGTATCCCGAACTTGTGCACGGGCAGTCGCAGCACCCCACGGCAAGGCCCGCCAGGTGATCACCAAGGCTCTCTATGGTTCCTTTGGAGCCATTCGAGAACAAAGTATTTAAGTCAAGGAGACGAGTCCCCGGCAAGAGGAGCTTGCCGGGAAGGCCATTCAAGGTACAAGACCCCGGCAAGAGGAGCTTGCCGGGAAGCCCAACAAGAGCATCTCAAAGAACCTGCCGCAGCACGCCACGCGTCCCGGCAGGACCCGGCGAGCGACAAGTTCCCGGGTCGACAAGACAACGGCCGCGGCAAGGCACTTGCCGCGGCAGGCAGCCACTCTATACCCGTGCTCCAGCTCACCCACCTACGTGTCGCTCCGGGACCTTTCCCAGCGTACGTGGCGGGAGGCTGTGCAGCCAGGGGTACACTATGGCATGCAACGCTGACATGATCGCCATCGTGGTGAGCGATGGCGCCCCTGACGGTCCCTTTTCTGCACCGTCTGGGCGACGTAGACGGGCATTTAATGCCTTTGTCCCCTGCCGTCAGGGTTAGGTATGATACACTGTGTAGGTAGTTGTACCTACCGCAGCATATTTACACTTTTGCGCTTACCTACGTTGCCACCTGTTGGAGACCCCTTGAACATATAAAAGGAGGCCCATGCACAACGTGGGGGGGGGATCGATCCTCAGAGAAGCGCTCGGTCTCGTTAGCTGCTCGAGTGTACTGTAGCACTCGGCGCTCCCGAGCAAGAACTCAATACAATCCACAAAGCAGCAGTAGGAGTGTTATCTCTCCGGAGAGCTCCGAAGCTGGGTAACAAATCTTCCCCCGCGTGCCTCGCCTCGATCCGCTCTTCGCGCGACCTCCGCCCCCCGTCGAATCGAGAAGGGGCTCCGTCCCCATAGGTGCTCGGGGAGCCCAGGAAAACCCCGGCAGTGTACAACCTCTTTGGCGAAGCCATGTCGATCTCAGCATGATTGGGTTGGCCGGTGAGGATACTCCGGCTGACTTGGCTGTCGGAGGAGGGGAAGAAGATCTTAGGCGTCTGGAAATGGAGCCCGAGGTACTACTCCGCTGTGATGGAGGGTTTCCTCGTTGCAGCAGCTCCGGTGAGTTGTACGATGCCGAGGCTGAAGCATGACAAAAGAGACAACGAACAACGTTAACCTCAGTGGAATTCTAATAGCATCTGCAATACATGACGCAAAATACATAACCAAAAAGTGCTAGATGTAAAATACATCAGCCGCTCATCTCCGAACTTAACCGTCGAAACTGAATTTAACTATCGAAACTGAACTTAACTGTCGAAACTAAACTTAACTGTCGAAACTGAATTTTGCTGTCGAAACTGAATTTTGCTGTCAAAACTGAACGCACTAGCAAGGTGAGGCTACACATCGGTCGGCTGACTTTTTCATCTCTGGTCAGTCGATTTTGCTCCCGTTGGATACGAAATCAAGGGCATGCGGTTCATCTTGAACCTCCACCCCCCTGAGCTGGCCAAACAGCAGCCCCCCGCCACCCGCGGCCGGCGGTGCGCCGCCCTGCCCGCCCCAAAAACACTCCCCACCGCCGGTCCGCCGCTGCCCCGGCCATCCCTCTGCGCCCCCCGTGTCGAGCTTTTTCTCCGGCGATCCCCACGCCACCGCCCCGCCAACGCCCCGCCACCACCGTCGACCACCGCCCCCATCCTGAACCCTAAGATAGATAGTGGGGTACCTCTCCGGCGAGCCCCCCTCCCCGCTGCGGCCGGTTCTTCCTTCACCCCGGCGAGCCCCCCCACCCCCTGAAAATTGACTGACCGAAAAGTCGATTCAGTCGACTGAAGTGTAGCTAAATCGGAGCAGCATCACAAGCAAGAGCAAGAGTGAGAGCAGCAGCGCTAGCAAGAGCAATAGCAAGAGCAGACCAGGCAAGGGTCCGAGAGCAAGACCATAGCAGCAGCGCGAGCGAGAGCTAAAGCAGCAGCAGGTCCTACTGATGTGGATGTCGCCACCGAGGGAGCGACGTTGTGGAGGAAGTGGCCGGCGACGCCGCCATGGATGGAGCCACGCCGTGTCGGCTCGGGACTGAGCGCCGGCAGCACCATGAGATCGAATCAAGAAGAAAATGCGGCGATTAGTGTACAACCTCTTTGGTGGCGCCGATTAGGCCGCAGCTTCATTCGAGGAAACGGTGATGATGATGCTCTTCCGGTGGTGCAGGTGAAGACGGCGGTGTGGGAATGGAGGTGGCGCGAAAGACGAGGGGAACATCGGGGCAGCTCCTTGGAGGTGGAGGACGGGGTGGCTGAACCGGCGGGACGATGAGATCGATGATGGATCCTCATCCGGTATGGTGGATGAGGGACGTCGAGGTGTTGCACTGGACGACGTCGGCGGGGAAGAGGCTCCGGCTGGGTGGCGGACGGAGCAGGGTGTGGGGTTTCGTCGCGGGTTTTCGCGGCCTCGGTGTACGAATGGGTGGGCGGATGGGATGGCAGTGGGGAACCATGGCTTAGAGACGCGCTTGTCCAAAATGTGGGGTAAGTTACGAAAGTACCCCCACCGATTTGAGGCAGTTCTTTCGGTTCAGGGGTACCACGGGCATTTCGCGTGTCGGGATTTCACAGGAGGTGGGAGTTTTCGCGCGTGTTGTAATTTCAAAATAGCAAGGCGCGGGTTGAGATGGAGGGAGTTGTCGGAGCACAATGAGACAAAGATATATCTTAAATATTTCGGGCTAACAAGGCGCGGGTTGAAGAGGCCGGAGTTTCGCAGCATGATAGACAGAGATGCTAGCTTGAATTTTTGGCATAACAAGGCGCAGCTTGAAATTTCGGAAGAACAAGCTTAACGTGTACCAAAAAAGACATTTTGCACCTCAACACGCACAACACACACACAAACACCATTTAGACTAGAGTAAGGTACACGTTCATTGCACGCATGAGATTTGGGAACCAAATTATGAATAAATACCACATTATAGCATGCAAGCTTTGAGTCATATATGCATGATGTACATGTTCGTTTAATTCTTATAGTTCATTTCATTCAAAATCATCTAGTTTTTATAAGAAAGCTAATCTATTTTAAGATTCATGGAATTGTGCGTCGTAAGACATAAAGTAAAAACAAATAATGGCAAATCATGTAGAAAAACATTTGGGCAATTCTGATACGGAAGATTCTAGAACAAGTAAGAAGTGCTTGTGTTTTGATGTTTGTGCATTATGCTTAAGTTCAACCATGGAGTCTTCTAGATTATACATGTGGCGAAATCTGGTGGAATCTAGATGATATCCAACGGCCAGTAGTGCTCAAATTTGCCATCTTTGGACCTTCGGATTCGCCTCATCCAACGACCATCTTTCAAAGTTAAAGTTACCCGCACACAATATAAAAAAATATATAATATAATATATATATAGGGGTATAGATATAGATATGTGATGCAAAAGCCGCCCATCATCTCCAATTAGAATAGTGTGTCCATGCACGGATGCGACGTGGCCAAATGATGTCTGCCATCGGTATCTCAAATTCAAATCAGTCTGACCTTGTTCAATGTGTATACATTACAACATGCTCGTTTCCAAACCATGCCGCGCAGATCTCCGTTATATTCATGCATGCATGGGTTTCAAACATCAGGATATCTTATTCAAATATTTGAATTCAACTTTACATTGATTGTGACCTAACCTATTTAGCTATTCTTTTACACCCACACAGTAGTCTTCTCTTTATAATTGTACCACTAACTTTCTCTCGTGCATGCATGCACACACACTACCAGTCGGCATTATCCATCGCACGCATGCAATCTTTTTCTTCAGGTCGGTCTCCCATGAAGGCACACACCAACACACATCCCCCTCTGCATCATATCAGGCATTCTTTATCTCTCACGCGTGCATGCGCAACGATCGATGTTCCTCTATGTATGTGTGTATATATCTAGGTCTTTCCTAGGTTTCCACACAAATCGATCAATCGATATATCCAGTGAGGTCTCACCCTCTTTCCCACGTCCACATCGATCAATCTATACATCTCTATATAGGATTAACATATATAGCTAATACACCCACATTAATTATGTATCCAACGTCCCCCTCTCATCATCCATGCCTTCCGCTTCATCTCTCAGACGCGTTCACAATGGCGAAGACAGAGGCAGTAAGGGCCCTACCCCCTCCGCCCCTAACATCACTATATATCAAGGCTAATATGAATGTGATCAGTAGATAATTGCTGCTAAAAATGGTTTAAGTTCATCAACCGACCCTCCTCATAAAGGATTAGCAATGCTTGGCCCCCTAGCTCATTTATTTTTCATGGCTCCGCCACTGCGCGCATCAGCGCACGTGTTCGCCCTCTCTCTCTAAATATCGATCTCGCACTTGTGCATTCCTTCATAGTATCCCTCCACTCGGCCCCTCGCACCATCTTCTAGCCCCCCACTGGATTTTGCCACATGTACAATCTAGCAGACTCCATGGTTGAACTTAAGCATAATGGACAAACCTCAAAACAACAGTGGTTCTCTTTTGTTCTAGAATCTTCGGTATCATAACTGCCCAAACTTTTTTTCTAGTTGAATTGCCATTATTTGTTTTTACTTTATGCTTTACAACGCACAATTCCATGAATCATAAAATAGATTAAGGGCTTCTTTGATTCAAAGGATTCTTAAAGGAATTTTGGAGGATTCTAATCATTAGGAATTTTTCCTATCTTGGTTGTTTGATTCGTAGGATTGTAAACCATAGCAATTTTTCCATATGATTCAGTTGCACTAGATTTCATAGGAAACATCCCATCCACTCAAACCTCTTTGAAAGAATTCTACGTTTTTTCTATGCACAATCAAACACTCGTACAATCCTGTAGGATTCAAGACGACATTCCACTATAATCCCATGTTTTTCCTATTCCCGCGTTCTTAGCTTTTTATAAAAACTAATTGATTTTGAATGAGATGAACTATAAGAATTAAACAAAGGGCTACATCAGGCATATATGACTCAGAGCTTACATGCTATAGTGTGGTATTTATTCATAATTTGGTTGCAAAATCTGATGCGTGCAATGCACGTGTACCTTACTAGTACTTCGAGTTTGTGCAAAACACGTAAATTAGAATACCAATGGCACGCAACAAAGTGTCTCCCTTACAGTTCATGAACCCACGTGGCACATGTGTAGGCATTGTCGCGATCTCCTTGCGTGGATTGATCACAGTGACGTGCTGCTGGTTCTAGAAGAATGTACTCGTCCTCCCTGAGCCATACTGGCGGTACATGCATGAAGCAAAGATGTGCACGCACGCCATGCACGCACTCATTCCTCACACGCACACGCGGGTACACGGACGGACGCAATTTTGTACCAAGATCCACCCCATGTGATAATTTGACGCGTGTAAAGTCATTCACTTCATTGATGGTCAATTAATACAGCGCATGCAAATTGAGTGGAAGTGAGGGCGGAAGAAAGACATTATTACTCCACTGCGCGCATGCGAGTAGTTAAATCGTGGGTTGTTAGTAGTACTTCCATTGGTCTCCTTCGTATTTTGTGCCAATTTTTGACAGTAACATAATATTTACGCATTTGAGCAGTGTAGTACTTGAAATTTATGTTCCGCTAAACTCATCGGGAGCCGTTTCGGGCCTCGAAACCAAAACCATCAATTAATCTTTACCTTGTTCCCATCACATTCGAAAGCCTGCTCACACCTACTAGTAGTACATACCAAACCTTAACGTGTTCCCACTATGCAGGTATTAGTACTAGTGCTAGTACTTAGGTTATAAAAAGGGGAACTACCTAACCGAAAATCACTCTACCTTTCTTCCTCATAAGTGCTTCTTCTTCGTCCGTCGTTGCGATGGCCGGTGAGCGGAGCTCTTGGTCGAGAACTACTCGTAACAAGGGAGCGGCAACCAAGGCTACGGAAAAAAAGAGGGCTCGCCGCCACGCAGAGACCTCGAAAGATCTCTCACGGTCAGGCGACGGCTCCCAGGAGCGCCCTAGCCGCGGAGGCGAACATGCCGAGCCGGCGGAGCTGGAGTCTTATCCCTCGACGACATGCCCGATCAGCTCAATAAGAAGAAGGAGTTCATCCAAGGCTTGATGGAGTTGCTGAAGGAGAGCCTCGACGACATGCCCGCTGAGCTCAATCAGCAGGGGGAGTTGACCGCTGGCTTGGTGATGCTGCTGAAGAAGAGCATTGCCTCGGAGAAGAAGGCGACCGGCGAAATCCTGCGACTTCGGGAGGACAATGCGAAGCTCTACCATGAGATCGACCTGTTGAAGGAGAAGAACGTCGGCTGGAAGAAGCTGCATGAGAATAGTAGTTCCTCGATGAAGATGCTGCAGGCCCTCGCCATGGAACAGAAGGAAGAGTTGGCGAAGCTCCGCATCGAGCACCCGGCTGCTGTCAAGGTACGTAATATGGCCGTGGAACAGATGATGAAGGCTCACGTCGAGAAATGTCGCGTCATGGACACAATGATGAAGATGGCGGGGGAGACGCTCAAGGAGATGGAGGTCGTGGAGGCGATGAAGAAGCAGTTACGACTCCGCGGCGAATTAGATCATTTGGGGTGATAATCTTCCTTCTTGTTTTGCTCCTGTGTTTCATCTTTTGCTTCGGGTGTTTCGCCGCACGTGTCACGTTCTCTGCGAGGCATGAATAGAACAATGTTTTTTGAGGGAATGAATAGAACAATGCTAATAATGAGATGACTAGCAAATTTGATCATTTTTTATCGCCATATGGCACAGGGCTGCCGTGTTCCGTGCTCCTCCGTCGTAGTACTACTCCAGTGGAAAACTTGAGTATACCGCACGGTTCTTTGCTCCTCCTCGATCAGGTGGTCGGCGCATTTATACGAGCAGTCAAATCACAAGGCCCCACCTTCCAGCAGCAATGAGCCATCAAATCACAAAGGCCTTCGCCTCTCGTGAAACCAACCAAGCTAGACTGCCGCGCCCTCTAGCCTTTTAAAAAATGTATACTTTTGTACAGCAGTAGTATCGATGGATTGCGCCATGGAGCAAAACTTGAAATTAAAAAAAGGTGGTACATATAGAGAGCGCTCGTTGCCAAATTATGCATATAGTACTATTAAAAAGGCTAGTCACAATAATGGTGTCCAGCACAACCCACCCCTCAAATAAAACTAAGAGGGTGCTTGGATACGTTTTAGTCCCATGACTAAAAGTAGTGGGACTAAAACATGCTAGCCTCACCCATGCTTGGATCCAAATACTAAAAAGGCTAAAATCAAGTTAATGAGTATTTATTATCCTCCAAACCCTCCAATCCAGAACTCGCCTGTGTTAAAGGAGAGGAGTTAAATGAGTAGAGAGAGGACTAATCCACATTTTAGTAGGGGTACCCCTGACTAAAAAATTTTAGTCTCAAGACTAGTTTTAGCCCCTCTTTAGTCAGGGGTGCTTGGAACTTTAGCCTCTTAAAAAGACTATTTTTAGTCAGACTAAAATAAGTCCCTTGGATCCAAGCACCCTCTAAGCATCCTGGAATTCTTTGACAAAACTAAGCACCCTGAAATTCTTTGACAACTAAACTGCTGGCTATATGATGTTGGCCATATATATTGTACATATATAATGTGAAGAAACGAGTGGTAGTACTACACCAACTAAAAGATGAAATGTAAGAAATACTAGTATGTACGTACTGAAGAGTTAAAGTAACGAGAAGAAACATAACATAGTTCTGCTGGGGCTCAGCACAACACACCCCTCAAATTAAATTAAGCACACCTGAAATTAAACTTCGCAACTGTTCCGGTAGACACTGCATTAGAACCACCATGAGAAACGACACTGCCACCTTACTCGGAGTCCTTGTCCACGTCCTCGACTTCGTCCTTGTCCCTCTTCCTCTTGGCCGATACTTCTTTGCTTGAACTGCACACTTGGCTGTTGCTCTTCATCCAACCCTTGTAGATATTGATGAAGGAAATATGCCCTAGAGGCAATAATAAAGTTATTATTTATTTCCTTATATCATGATAAATGTTTATTATTCATGCTAGAATTGTATTAACTGGAAACATAATACATGTGTGAATACATAGACAAACAGAGTGTCACTAGTATGCCTCTACTTGACTAGCTCATTAATCAAAGATGGTTATGTTTCCTAACCATGAACAAAGAGTTGTTATTTGATTAACGAGATCACATCATTAGTTGAATGATCTGATTGACATGACCCATTCCATTAGCATAGCACCCGATCGTTTAGTATGTTGCTATTGCTTTTATCCATGACTTATACATGTTCCTTTAACTATGAGATTATGCAACTCCCGTTTACCGTAGGAACACTTTGTGTGCTACCAAACGTCACAACGTAACTGGGTGATTATAAAGGTGCTCTACAGGTGTCTCCGAAAGTATTTGTTGGGTTGGCATATTTCGAGATTAGGATTTGTCACTCCGAATGTCGGAGAGGTATCTCAGGGCCTTCTCGGTAATGCACATCACATAGAGCCTTGCAAGCATTGCAACCAATGAGTTAGTTGCGAGATGATGTATTACGGAACGAGTAAAGAGACTTGCCGGTAACGAGATTGAACTAGGTATTGGATACCGACGATCGAATCTCGGGCAAGTAACATACCGATGACAAAGGGAACAACGTATGTTGTTATGCGGTCTGACCGATAAAGATCTTCGTAGAATATGTAGGAGCCAATATGGGCATCCAGGTCCCGCTATTGGTTATTGACCGGAGACGTGTCTCGGTCATGTCTACATTGTTCTCGAACCGTAGGGTCCGCACGCTTAAGGTTTCGATGACAGTTATATTATGAGTTTATGAGTTTTGATGTACCGAAGGAGTTCGGAGTCCCGGATGAGATCGGGGACATGACGAGGAGTCTCGAAATAGTCGAGACGTAAAGATCGATATATTGGACGACTATATTCGGACATCGGAAAGGTTCTGAGTGATCCGGGTATTTTTGGGAGTATCGGGGAGTTACGGGATTACGGGAGAAGTAATGGGCCTTGATGGGCTTTAGTGGGAAGAGGAAAAAGGCTGCTGCGCCCCCCCCCCCCCCTCTCCTCTAGTCCGAATTTGACTAGGGAAAAGGGGGCCGGCCACCTTTCCTACTCCTCCTATTCCTTCTCCCTTCCTCCCCTCTTGGTGGACTCCTACTAGGACTTGGAAACCTAGTAGGACTCCACACCCTGGCGCGCCAAACCCTAGGCCGGCCACCCCCTCCCTTGCTCCTTTATATACGGGGGCAGGGGGCACCCCATAGACAAACAATTGATCATTGAGATTTTTCCTTAGCCGTGTGCGGTGCCCCCTTCCACCAAATTCCACCTCGGTCATATCGTTGCAGTGCTTAGGCGAAGCCCTGCGCAGGTAACACATCAAGATCGTCACCACGCCGTCGTGCTGACGGAACTCTTCCCCGACGCTTTGCTGGATCGGAGCCCGGGGATCGTCATCGAGCTGAACGTGTGCCAAGAACTCGGAGGTGCCGGAGTAACGGTACTTGGATCGGTCGGATCGCAAGGAGAACGTACGACTACTTCCTCTACGTTGAGTCAACGCTTCCGCTTCGGTCTACGAGGGTACGTAGACAACACTCTCCCCTCTCGTTGCTATGCATCACCATGATCTTGCGTGTGCGTAGGAATTTTTTTGAAATTACTACGTTCCCCAACAATTGAAGCAAAGGTAGCCATCCATTGCAGCATACTGGATGTGGTCTATGTCTAGTACATTCCGCTGCCACGCATGACGATGAAACGTGTATGGAGGTTTCACCAGTTTACCGTACGAAGGATGAACCATGGCTCCTGCCAGGGTCAGCATTGAAGGCTGACGAGAGGGCACCAGCCGATTCTTCTGGAGGTCGAAGGGGTTGCCTACAACGAGGCCTATCCGACCCAGGATTTCTTTGTCGTTACCAAAGTCTACAGTAACGAATTTGACTAGGTTGCTCCCGAGGAAGTCCTTAAAATCCTGGCACTCAACGTCGGCATGGCATATGTGGTAGACCAAGCATAAGTCATGCACGCAAACCTGGATCACGGCAGGCTTCTTCCTCTCTTCGTCCTTTAGATCCTTCTCTCGTCCCAGGACTGTGGTGTACTCAACATATAGCCCAGCGGCCCACTCATCATCTGATTTTTCGAACATGCGTCTGATGCGAGAAAGGCATCCTTTCACCGTCGCGGAAGAACGGGTGTAGATGACATCGAACTCATCGCCGGTGATGGTTCTAACCTTGTACTCACCGCCGATCATGGAGATTTGGGACGCCATGGATTTGGGAGGAGGTTTAGGATTAGTGGAACTGCCGTAATGAGAATGGACAGGACGACTAGGAGCGAACCGCCGTAGTATTGAAGGACGTGCGGGGACGAGTAGGAGCGAACTGCCAGCATGCGAACGGCAAGGTAGTGGCTTTCCATTCTCCCATGATACGGGCTTCCGAGAGCCCTTGGATCTGAGATCGAACGGTTGCATGGCGTGATTCTAGACCTATGGGTGAATGCCCAATCCTAGAGGGTTATTCTGCAAATTTTTTGCAACTTAGCATGCGACCGTTTGATTTCAGATCCAAGGGCTGCCAGCAGCCCGTATCATGGTCGTGCCTAGCACGACCGCCGCGTCGCTCGTGCGGTCGCGCCCTTGGAGATTTAACACAGTGCGTTAGGCTATCTGATGTTGGCATGTCATACATAGTCATCACTTAGTCACTCATACTACAACAAGGTTGGCTATAAGTGTATTTTTTGTTACTCCTCTCTATCTCTTTCTTCATACTCAAGGAAGAAACGGTGCTAGTAATCGATATATCCAGTGAGGTCTCACCCTCTTTCCCACGTCCACATGGGTCAATCTATATCTCTCTATATAGGATTAACATATATAGCTAATACACCCACATCAATTATGTATCCAACGTCCCCCTCTCATCATCCATGCCTTCCTCTTCATCTCTCAGACGCGTGCACAATGGCGAAGACAGGGGGCAGTAAGGGCCCTGCCCCCTCCCCCCTAACATCACTATATATCAAGGCTAATTTGAATGTGATCATTAGAAAATTGCTGCTAAAAAATGGTTTAAGTTCATGAATTGACCCTCCTCGTAAAGGATTAGCAATGCTTGTCCCCCTAGCTCATTTATTTTTCATGGCTCCGCCACTTCACGCATCAGCGCACGTGTTCGCCCCCTCTCTCTAAATATCGATCTCCACTTGTGCATTCCTTCGTAGTCTCCCTCCACTCGGCCCCTCGCACCATCTTCTAGCCCCCCCCCCACCGGATTTTGCCACATGTACAATCTAGCATACTCCATGGTTGAACTTAAGCATAATGCACAAACCTCGAAACAACAGTGGTTCTCTTTTGTTCTAGATTCTTTCGTATCATAACTGCCCAAACTTTTTTTCTAGTTGAATTGCCATTATTTGTTTTTACTTTACGCTTTACAACGCACAATTCCATGAATCATAAAATATATTAAGGGCTTCTTTGATTCAAAGGATTCTCAAAGGTATTTTGGAGGATTCTAATCATTAGGATTTTTTCCTATCTTGGTTGTTTGATTCGTATGATTGTATACCATAGGAATTTTTCCATATGATTCATTTGCACTAGATTTCATAGGAAACATCCCATCCACTCAAACCTCTTTGAAAGAATTATGCGTTTCTCTGTGCACAATCAAACACTCGTACAATCCTGTAGGATTCAAGACGACATTCCACTATAATCCCATGTTTTTCATATTCCCGCGTTCTTAGCTTTTTTATAAAAACTAATTGATTTTGAATGAGATGAACTATAAGAATTAAACGAAGGGCTACATCAGGCATATATGACTCAGAGCTTACATGCTATAGTGTGGTATTTATTCATAATTTGGTTCCAAATTCTGATGCGTGCAATGCACGTGTACTTTACTAGTATTTCGAGTTTGTGCAAAACACGTAAACTAGAATACCAATGGCACGCTTCACAGTGTCTCTCTTACAGTTCATGAAGCCACGTGGCACATGTGTAGGCGTTGTCGCGACCTCCTTGCGTGGATTGATCACAATGACGTGCTGCTGGTTCCAGAAGAATGTACTCGTCCTCCCTGAGCCATACTGGCGGTACATGCATGAAGCGAAGATGTGCACGCACGCGATGCACGCACTCATTCCTCGCACGCGCACGCGGGTACATGGACGGACGCAATTTTGTACCAAGATTCAGCCCATGTGATAATTTGACGCGTGTAAAGTCGTTCACTTCATTGATGGTCGATTAATACAGCGCATGCAAATTGAGTGGACGTGAGGGCGGAAGAAAGACATTATTACTCCACTGCGCGCATGCGAGTAGTTAAATCATGGGTTGCTAGTAGTACTTCCATTGGTCTCCTTCGTATTTTATGCCAATTTTTGACAGTAGCATACTCAATATTTACGCATTTGAACAGTGTAGTACTTGAAATTTATGTTCCGCTAAACTCATCGGGAGCCGTTTCAGGCCTCGAAACCAAAACCATCAATTAATCTTTACCTTGTTCCCATCACATTCGAAAGTCTGCTCACACCTACTAGTAGTACGTACCAAACCTGAACGTGTTTCCACTATGCACTACAAAAAAAAAGACACATCCGTGACATTTTGGGCCGAACAAATTTTTTTCTGTCATACATATGACACTTCTATGACGATAATTGTGACAAACCCGGTATCATCATAGATGTGGTGGGCTCCTACTTCCACAGCAGGAATCAACTACTTTGCCTTCTACCACGACAGACGGCAAAGTCATGAACGGCGGACGGCAAAGGTCTTTGTCGTCTGCCGCGGACGGCAAAAGGCCACGGCAAAGTAAGATCCAGCAAAGAGCTACTTTGCCGTCTGCTTTGGGCGGCTGACGGCAAAGGGGCCTTTGCCATCAGCAGCGGACGGCAAAGAATGCAGACGGCAATAAATGCGCTGTTACTCCGTTAGGTGGTTAACGGCAGGCCTTTGCCGTCCACCGCTGACGGCAAATTTTGGCAGGCCTTTGTCGTCCACCGAATGTGGACGGCAAATTTTGGCAGGCCTTTGTCGTCCACCGAATGATGTCAGCTGGACGTCACTACACAGCAGGCCTTTGCCGTCCGCGGCTGTTGGCAGATGGCAAAGAGCCTATATTGCCCCATTTAATTCTGTTTTTTCTTATATCAATTCATTTTCACAAAAAATCACACGCACACACACACACACACACAAATAAATATATATATATATATATATATATATATATATATATATATATATATATATATATATATATATATATATATATATGACCAATATAGCATATCCAACATATTACCAATAGTAGCAAGTTTCATCCATACATATACATAGTTTCATCAATATTACACAGTTTCATCCATAGGTAGCAAGTTTCACAAAGTCAAAACTATCTTATTACTAAGATCTTCTCTGGATCTTTCTTTTCTTCCAACCTGCATAACAAAAACACTAAGAAAGAGAGAATGAGTTAGGAGTTGAAATGTAGCATTTCACTTGGTGAAATGCAATGCTGTAGGAGCCAGCACTTTAGATCAAGACAATCGTAAATTAGTGTAAAGTTATGACAGATCCGTGCATGTGTACATAAAGCAATTAACCATAATTGTACGTCCTAGCTACTCTAGCAAATACTCCTACTCTATTGCAATACAGAAGAACATATTGTGCTGTTGTAGTAGGTAGAGGAGTAGGAACAACATGCTGCCTGTGAGAAACTGATCCAAGGACGCACCTGGTGGCCGATGGGCTTGGCCGGCGCTGCTCTGGCGAGGGGCGTCACTCCGGCAAGGAGGAGGCCCGTGCAGCGAGGAGGAGGCCCGTGCGGCGAGGAGGATGCTACTCCCAAGACTCCCATGCATGTCGTCCTCAGGATTTACCTAAAACATACAAGCAACAAGGACGAGTACAAAGACTCAACAAGTTCATAAAGGAATAATAAACAGTACTCATATCAATATAGCAAGACTCGGTTAACACCATACACTCATTAGTGTTCAACACATATAATGGTGCCCTACATGCCTACATGCTCATCTCATTTCATTGCGTATACCGGTATAGATTGAGCAAACGGTTCCGAACTCGAAGTACCCACACTTGTCATCAAGCATATATCCCAGTCACAGCAAAGCATGGTCTCAACACATAGAATATATAATTTAGTGGCGCTCCTATGCACAAGACCCCAGCTCATACGTACGTTATCACATTATAAGTCCTCATATCATCAACGATGACAAAATCTTAGAGTATAAGTCTAGTTACAATCACCAAGTCAAATGTAAAATTCTATCCAACATAGTACAGTCATCTTAATAATTTCATAGGATTTAGTGTATAACACGAAATCTAACAAATAATATATGCTTAAGCATCTGCAGAATATCCTCTACATTTTTTGTGTTGTGACTTTAATTTAGTTAAACCTCTAACATGGCAGAGAAACAAAACAAAACAAAAATACGCGAGGGTCAGGTTCTTGTTCTCACTCACCATTGGCGGTAGCACTCGATGCACTTGTCATGGATGCAGCACAGCCCTGCTATTTAACTCCATGCAGATCCCACACTCCTCTTCTATCTCGGCGTCGACCTCAGAGACCAGCCTCTTACTACCCTCCCCCTTGTCGTCTCTCCTCCTGTACAACTCCGAGCACACCGCCCTCTGCCTCGGGTCGTCGGTGCCGCTGATCCTATGTTCCAGTTGCAGGAGGAAGGGAAATGTCACGGCTGTGGTAGACAGACAGACAATGGAATATTTTCAGTTCACAGGTCCAAACCGCAAAGGCCTTATTCACTTTTCAGTTTCTGCAGGACGTTTGTTTAGTACCATAGAAGAATTCCTTCATGTTGGCTTTCCTTTCGTGGGTGGGCATGGTTGTGGTGCCGTCCACATAAACCTGTAGAGACAATGGAAGCAGAGGCAAGATGGTAAGAACACAAGCAGAACGAGCGCTGTCAGCCCAATATGTATGGCACAAATTCTGGAAGGGAACCACAGGCACGGAGACAGAAGATAAGATAACCTTGTACTAGATGGGGATCCTGAGGAGGCCGAGAGCGCCAGCGAGGCTGCAGTCGGCCCGCTGCAGGAGGAAGAGGAAGATGCGCGCGGCGGGGCTGTAGGACATGCGCATCTGCAGGCACGCCCCGTCGTAGTCCCGTGAGCACTCTGACGCCCTGCAGCCCAGCACCAGAGATAGAGGATTTCAGCACATCGTATAAACAACACACACCCCAAACCCGGAAAATATTGAAGAAATTGGGTCTTTAATTTGGGGGGAGAGGGGGAGGGGACTGACAGGGTGTTGGCGTGCTGGATGTCCGCCTCCAGCAGCTTGAGCGAGTCCCTGAACGACCTCCGCGAGGCGCACGGTGCCGCCGCCACCATCTCCCCCCACCTGCTCCGCCACCAGAGGCCGCCGCCGCCAGAGCCCAGAGGCGGTGGCTGGGCGGGAGAAGATGGGGATAGGCGGAGGCGGCGACAACGGCGCATTGGGAGAAGATGAGGAGAGGGAGAGGCGGAGGTGCATCGGGGGAGAGGGACCTCCCGCGACCAGATCCGGACGCGAGGCAGCGTGGGGCGGCGGCCGCGACGCGGGGACGCGGGTGGGGCGCAGAGGAGCTCGGTGCTCGGCTCCCATGGAGGCGGCGGATCTCGAGGTCGGGGCGACGGGCGACGAGGCTTCCGCGGCGGGGCTCCTAGGGTCCGGTGAGGTGGCGGCGCGCACCGGCGGGCGGAGGCGAGGTGGCGCAATGGCGCGGGGTTAAGGGAGGCGGGGTCGGGCGGCGCTCGGCTGTGGGGCAGGAGCGGAGAGAGAGGGGATAGAGATATAGGTGGCGGGGCAACAGTTTTCTTTTACCCGCAGAAAAGAAGATAGCCCCCTCTTTGCCGTCCGCCAGTAGATGACAAAGAATCTTTGCCGTCCGCCAGCAGACGGCAAAGAGGGGGGGTGGACCGTTGTAGTGTACTGGCATATGCTGACACCTCTTTGCCGTCCGCTGGCAGATGGCAAAAATTCTTTGCCATCTGCTAGCAGACGGCAAAGAAATGACAGATGGCAAAGACCTTCTTTGCCGTCTGCCAGTTCTTGGCCGTCTGTTGTTTGGTAGCTGATGGCAAAGACCTTCTTTGCCGTCCGCAAGCAGACGGCAAAGAACTGGCAGACGGCAAAATCCTTGATTCCAGTAGTGTTCTATGACAAAAAAATCATGACAGAAAATGGGCTTTTCGTCCTGGGCGGGCCGGAGACGCAGCTGCATGATATTCTGTGGGCCGTCCATGACGAAAAAAACCGTGGTAGAAGCGAGGGGGAGGAAAATTTCAGGGAGTTCCCAGTTACGGTAGGAGGTCGGGGGCCGAGCGATGTGCGTTTCTCTCGTACACGTACGCGCGTGTGTGCGAGGCGTTGGCTCTAACTAAACCCGAGCAAGGCGTTGGGCTCTAACTGAACCCGAGCGATTGCACTACAGGCTACGCGTTACTTAACCCGAGCGATCGATCGATGGCTGTTAACTGAACCCGATTGAGCGATTCCTTGGCTACTGCTGCTAACTGAAGCCGATCGATGCTGCCTCTGGATGAACAGTGAGCATTGCGCGCGGGGGGGGGGGGGTGGATGAATAGTTCCCGGTGCGGGTGGATGAACAGGACCCCGTGGTGTTGCCTCTGGATGAACAGGACCCCGATCGATCGAGCCAGTTGGGGCTGGATGAACAGGTCCCCGTGGAGGGCTAGATGAACAGGACCACCCCGTGGAGGGCAGGATGAACAGTAGACGGTGGAGGGGTGCCCGTGGAGGGGTGGTTGAACAGGACCCCGTGGTGTGGAGGGTTGGATGAAAAGTAGACGGTGGAGGGGTGGTTGAACAGTAGCCGGTGGAGTAGCGCACGGTGTAGGCTGGATGAACAAGAGCCCGTGGAGGCTGGAGGAGGTCGACGGTGGATGAACAGTAGCTCGTGGAGGCTGGAGGGGGTCGACGGTGGAGATGAACAGTATCCTGTGTAGTCCCGTTTTGCGGTACGCCACACCCCTCCCGATGAACAGGACCCCCGTTTCGACCATAGCGCTCCAACACAAGTCCGTTTTCTCCGTTTTGCGGTACGCCACACCCCTCCCGATCAACAGGACCCTCGTTTCGACCGTAGGAGGTCCGTTTCCTCCGTCTTGCGGTACGCCACACCCCTCCCAATCAACAGGACCCCCGTTTCGACCGTAGCAGGTCCGTTTCCTCCGTTGTGCGGTACGCCACACCCATCCCGATCAACAGGACCCCCGTTTCGACCGTAGGAGGTCCGTTTCCTCCGTTGTGCGGTACGCCAGGCCTCGTTTCCATCGCCTGTTCCGTCCAAGCCCTCCTGATGAACACGATGCATTTTGTTGCCTCCCCATGAACACGGCGCATTCCGTTTCCTCCCCATGAACACGACGACGACACTGTTTCTCAGTTCCGACCCAACCATGTACACGAGCCCTCGCCGTACGTATGCGCGAGTAGGCGTTCGAGACCCGGCCGTATGTACACATACGTGGCCGTATTTTCTTTCTTGCACCCTGGACGCCTCTACTATGACATGTGCGCGCCTCTACATCCACCAGTATATATGTACGTACGCGTTCGCGACCAGAATGACAACGCTACGTACGCTTCGACCAGGTGGGTCCCGACTGTCAGGCACTTCCTTGCCTGCAAAGATGTAGCTGGTCGGTCCCAGCAGTCAGGGGGGCGAAATACGGTGGCCTGTCCAGTGGGTCCCCGCTGTCAGGTGGAGGAATAATTATTTTGCACGTAATAAGGAGGCACTTCCTTGCTGCGGCCGTGGACCCAGCTGTCAGCCTCTCCACGTACAGTCCACGTCCGATGGAAGTCGTTCCTTAACCACGTTGACCACGCCGCACCGAGAGCACCAGGGCAGTGGACGACGGCGAGGCCTAGGAAGGGGACGACAGGGAGCCAGGGAAGACGCGGTAGTTGTTTCCCATGCGGAGGGGAGTATGACTGTATGAGGGTTTACTAGTTCGTCTGCCATCGCCGGAGAATAACAGCAGGTGTGGGTGAGTAGAGGGATGGCTAGGCCAGCGATGGGAGTACGGTCGGGCGGTGAGGCCTGCGCGGCAGCACAGCCGGCCGCAAGGAGGAGGGAGCAGGCAGTCCCGCCGGCGCTTGTTTGAGGGGCTGGAGCGGGAAGAGCAGAGATTGAAGAAGCACGACGGCCGTTGGATGGACATCCAACAGTCAGTGCTTGTGCGTCAACCTTTTTTTTAGGAAAGCCTCAAATCTGTGGAAAACAGCATACAACCCATCTTCCATTATTTCTAATAATTTACAGCCCATTTGCTAATTCTTAAGGTTTTTTTTGAGCCCATATTCTTTTTGTTAGCATTGCAGCCCATATTGTGGCAACGGTTAAAAAATTATACGAAATTTTGCATATTTTGGTGCGGTCCGAACTATTTTTAATCCCGAAATTTTGACTCACATTCAAACTGGTTTAAAAAATAGATGTATATCAATATAAAATCCAACAAATTCTCCACGCATAAAAATTAATGTAATTTAAAATCTTGAAATGAAAAAAAAGATATTTGAAACTAATTGCCGGTTTGATGTGTTTTAAAAATGTACAACCCATTTCTCATTACTGATGGGCCATTTTCTCGGCCAGCCGAATGAAAGCTCTCCTCGTCTTGAAAGATTTGCAACCCAATAGGCCTGACAAAGCGACTTACTTGGCCCGTCCGGTGGGTCCTAGCAGTCAGGGGGAAACGATTTTTTCGCAAAATACTGGTGGTCCATCCGGTGGGTCCCTGTTGTCAGGTGGAGGAATAATTATTTCCCGCGTAATAAGGAGGCACTTCCTTGCGGCTGCCGTGGACCCAGCTGTCAGCCTCTGCACGTACAGTACTCTTCCGATGGAAGTCGGTCGTTGACCACGTTGACCACACCGCGCCGAGAGCACCAGGGCGGTGGACGACGGCGAGGACTAGGAAGGGGACGACTCGGAGCCGGGGAAGACGCGGCAGTGGATGCCCACTCGAAGAGGAGTACGAGGGTTCACTGGTTCGGCTGCGGTGTGAGGCTGTTGTCGCCGCCGATTAACAGGGGGTGTGGGTGAGTAGAGGGATGGCCTGGCCAGTGGTGGGAGTAGTAGGGGGCGGTGAGGCCTCCGCGGCATCACAGCCGGCCACGGGAGGCAGGAGCACGCGGCACTACCGGCGCTGGTTTGGGCGGCTGGAGCAAGAAGACCAGAGGTTGAAGAAGCACTACGGCCGTTGGATGAACATCGTACGGTAACAAGAGCTAGAATCGTTCATATTGACTAAGTTGACAAAGCCCTCCGTCCCCGTCAACTTGGTAAGTCCACAAGTCAGCCTGCCACTATGCTGGGTTCCAGCTGGCAGGGGGAATATTCATTTTTTTGTGCGTAATAAGGAGGCACTTCCTTGCGTGCGAAGATAGCTGGTGGGTCCGACATGTCAGCGGGGGGCACTTTATTTCGCGAAATACAGAGTCCCTTCCGGTGGGTCCCAGATGTCAGGTGGAGGAATCATTATTTTGCGCGTAATAAGAAGGCATTTCCTTGTGTGCGGCCGTGGACCCAGCTGTCAGCCTCTCCACGCACAGTCTACTTCTGATGGTGTCGTTCGTTGACCACGCCGCGCCAAGCGCATCCAAGGTGGTGGACGACGGCGAGGCCCCGGACAGCAACGAGCCAGAGATGGGAAGACGCGGGAGTAGAGTCACAGACGGAGAGGTGTACGAGGGTTAACTGGTTCTAGTGCGGTGTGGTTCGGCAGTCGGTGGAGAAGAACAGGAGGTGTGGAGGGGTGGAGGGATGGCCTGGCCAAAGGTGGAGTAGCGCTTCATAGCGAAGCGTGCTAAGCAGAGCTGCTAGCAGCAGGAGGCGGGAGGTGGTCCCGGCAGCGCTGGAGGAAGAAGACGAGAGATTGAAGATGGATGCATGTCGTTGGATGTAAATCCAACGGCTAACATGTCAGAATCATTTGTTGACTAAATTGACAACGGCTTGCATTGGCTTCGACCTATTGGCCCACATTTCAGCCTCCAAAAATGTGGCACGTATTCAACCCATTTTTCAGAATTTATAGTCTTTTTTTTGCGTGGTAGAATTTACAGTCAATTTGATCTTTTTTTTGAATTACAGCCATTAGCTGGGTTGGGTGAACAAATAATGTAGCGTCCATGCGGCCCATTTATTTTATTTCCTAAAAAATTACACGCCATTTGCACTTTCTCGAAATATACGATTTTGCTGGGCTGATTCTAATTATAATGTTGGGTTGGGCCAGCAATGTTATCAAAAAAATAAAAAGGGGCTGAGCATTTTGTTATAAAATATATTTAAATAATAAGTGATATTATTACATTCGTCCTTAAATCTTACCAAGCTTTTGTACACAATCACTAGGATTTTCGTGCCAAAACAATCCAGGATTTTATTTGTTAAGAAATTATTTTTATAAGTTAATAAGATGTGGGATATTGTTTCTTACATATGTAAGTATCTGTTAAATATATGATGACAATAAAAATAATATATAATAACATATGAAATATTTTTTTTAGAAAAACAGGGAGCATCTCCCCGGTTCCATTGCTGAGAACGAAACCACAACATATTCTGATACAGCAGCTCAAAGAGCAGTTCGAAAGCAAAGGTAGAAAAGCTACAAACTAGGGGGGTGGATGAACAAGTTCTCTGAATAACACAAATCACCCGAGCGGTGCCAAAGGCAGAGCGGATAGAGCACTCAAATGACACAATGAGGGTCCAGCGAAGCCTTCATGGTCTTCAGCCAAGGGGCCATGTCAGCCTGCGGCGACCAGTAAGCAAGCGGAGACGCCGGGCTGGAAGGCGTAGCATGGTGGATGTCCCTCTTTTTCGGCGCCAGGTGCCCATCATCTTCATCGGAGATCTTGAGACGAGCCCACGGGTCCAGCCCCAGAGCAGGTCGAGCCTTGTTCAGCCATAAGTGATCGCCAACGGTTTCTGGAGGGATCTTGTTAGGGTTTCGACGAAGCTCATCAACTTGTCCTTGTCCGATCCATTGTGATAGGGGAAATTCATCGGAGTTCCTGGTTCCTGCTCATCCTCCAGCCAGATGTTGTCTCTTACGAAGCAGAAATAACCACCAGACAGCTCAATTGAAGCAGATTGCAAGCCTAATTTCAATCTTCTGCAGGTTTGGGGGAGAGGTAAGGTAGGGGATCCACCTGCTCTGGCTCCGGTGGCATGCTGGTGGGCAGGAGTCCAGTCAAGCATTCCCATCTCGCAGCACGGCATGGATCTCCTGAATTCACTTCTCCTTTCGCCCATCGAACGAACGCAATCGGCGGCTCACTGGGGTGGACCATCCTGTGCTTCTCCGAGAAATCTCCTTCGAAGTAGATCCGCAGGGCTAGATTCAGCAGCTCCCAATCCACATGATCCTTGCACATCTGAGCATACCTGCGCGAGTGAGAGAACGGATTCGGTCCCTCCTCGGCTTCCTCCCTCGCAGCTTCCTCCTCTGCTTCCCTCCATTCGCGCATGCACTGGGTCCAGGAGAGAGCGTCATCATGGATCCACATCACCCGCTCCCTCCATCTCCTCCCTCGAGTCTCCCGCAGCACCGCCGGCGCGACGGAGTCGAGCGGCGCGACGGAAGGCTTTGTAGACATGTGGGAGATGCATCTTGTACATCTGCCTGTCTTCCAGCCATTCCCTCGTGGATATGGTCGGCGACTCCATGGGGCGCGCGAGCGGACTTGCTGTGGGGGGCAGGCGCGCCCGGAGTCAGGAGGCGGGGGGAGGCGGCGAGATCTATTTGCCAATTACTCCCTTCTTTTTGGTTTATAGGGCTCAATTCAAAAATCTCACCAACCAAGGTAGATGATGAATGGTGGAATACTTTTTGTAGTTTGCAAAAGCACCTAATTAATGCACTTGTTTTCCTCAAAAAATTATGTTTATGAATGCATAAATTGTAATGCATGCATGCATAAAGTACATGCATTGGTCAATTTTCTCTTAATACTTGCATGCAATCATTTAATGCACCTTGGAATCTGAACATGTGATGGAAAACAACCAAATTGAGCCTTATAAAATGGAAAAACTAAAATTTTGAGATAAGCCCTATAAACCAAAAAGGAGGGAGTATGTGAACTAAACAGTCAACATATTAAATAATTTAAATATATATAATATAGTTAGAAGGGAAACATAAGTTGGACCTGGCGTTCCTATTCTTATATAGAAAAATAGAATAGACCTCTGCGTTTTCTTCAAAAAAATACATAAATTGGGCTGCCAAAAATAAAACCTTGGATGGGAGGTCCATAGGCCGGTCGATACATGACGGCTCTAAGAAAATACAAAAAGGCCTATGGACCTCCAAAACCACGTCCAACACTTGCCAAAACTTCGTCCCTCGTTTTCTCTGTGTTTCGCACACTCGACATTGTGTGGGCATTTTGACTGTGCATCATATGAAGATGTGCTATGCATGAATGTTGATCAGCATGATGTTAACTGGCCGGTAGTTCCATTTTCGACCATGAATAAAACTTCCAACATGATGTTAACCCTGTTTGAAAAGGCCGTGTTAATATAAATGCTCTGCCTCTGAAAGTTGCAGTTTCTTATCTGAAACTAAACTTGCAGTTTCTTATCTGAAACTGAAACTTGCAGTTTATTCTCTGAGAATCACATTGTCTGCACTTTTATACTCCTATGAAACTACACTTTTTTAAGTGCTAAAAATAGATCTCTAGAATTCATAAAATACTTTATATGCTCAATACTGCAAATCTGAAATTCAAAAGACATTCATATTTGAAAGTACTCTCAAAATACACAACACAAAACACAATTCACAACCTGCAAATACTGACAACCCTAAGCTCCTCTTGACAATTCACAACCTGCCCGACTATTGGGCTGGGGGGCACCCCCTCCTATTCCTCGGCGGCAGACAGCCGCCCCGTGAGACGATGTGAACGGCGAGGGAGACGATGGCGGGGAAGCGTCGTCGGGCCAAGTGCTTTTCTCCTCTTGCAGTAGGGTTCGGTCGACGAAGACTCCACCAGCTCGCCCTGGCAGGACACCCTCACAAACGGCACCCTGTAGATGCTCGATCCTTTAATCTCTGGTGGATGCTCCATCTGGGATCGATACTCCCACCACCGCTCCCTCACGATCGGATTCGGTGAATCTGTTTGCTCCATGGCCCAGAGGAGCAGCTCTATGTACTCCGGCGCGACTCCCTTCGCGAGTATCGCCGCCTTTTCGCTCTGTTGCAGATATTTGGCCATGGATGTCGCCGTCGCCGCTAGTTGGTCCTTGTTGTCAAACCAAGACTGTATCTCCAACATCCTAGCTAGCTTCACAGGGTTGCCGTCTGCGATCCTCACGTATCGGTTGTACTCCTCCATTGATCTACTTCTCCACAGCACCTTCACTCGCCGGCGGTGGTATTTGAATGGAAGAGGAGAGGAGCAGCGCTGGTTTTGGATTAGAACGGGAGAGAGCGACGCTGGTTTTGGACTAGAACAGGAGAGGATGGGCGGTGGTTTTGAAATGGAAGAGGAGAGGAGCGGCGCTGCATTTAGATTGGAATAGGAGAGGAGCGGCGGTGGTTTAAGATGAGAAGAGCGGAAGAGCGGCGCTGGTCTTGGAAGTATTTTTTTGTTGTTTCGCGTATTTAGGGTCAAAGTTTGACCACGTACTGTATTTGACAAGCAAAGTGTGAATGCATGTCACCAAAAATTGTACTGTTTGGTTCGTATCTGAATGTACTTTCAAATTATATTCCCTCCATTTTTTATACAAGGCTACAAACTCATATTACATGTACCAAGGTAAAAATCAATGCTATGTTTAAGTCAATGTGGCAAGCTAGCTTGTCACCTTGATTGTCATGTTAATTAATGTGGTTTTTTCTCTCCCAAGCACAACAAGCCAACCCTCTTACTCATTAGTTGATTAATATTGGGAATGCAAGCTAACCTTCTCACTCCCGCAGGCACACAAGGGATATTAATGTCCTCGGGTGCTAGTACAAGGCAAACGCCATCAATTTTGCCTCGATTAATGTTAGTGGCCTTGTATAGTTGCAAATTGTAATTTTGATAGTGGCCTTGTATACAACGTATAACATATACTCCCTCCATTTTTATATACAAGGCCACTATGAAATATACATTTTGCATCTATATAAGGCCATCAACAGTAATCGAGGCTAAATTAATGGTAGTTTCTCGTACTAACAACCTGTTTAATACTTGCATGCATGTAGTCATAATGTCAGTCATCTACTTCCACCATTCAGTTTCTTTGCATGCATGCGAAGTATTAATGATCCCAGTAAATAAGAAAAAAAGTTGACTTATAAAGCATGCACTAAATTTTACATTGGTACCTGTAATCTGAGTTTGTGGCCTTGTATACAAAAATGGAGGGAGTATTTTATGTGCGAAAATCATGGTCAATTATGACCCAGAATAAAAGGGAGACTAGTTAATGTGGGGTCGCTTTCTTAATTGAAGGGTAAATTGATTTTTATTTTGATCCAGTCAAAGCGCGCCGGCCCTCTCGTCCAATCCTAAATCGCTGCCGCACGCTCCTCTCCCTCTTCTCCATTGCAAAACCACCTCATCTCCTCTCCATCATCTCCATTCCAAAACCACCGTCTCGCCTCCCCCTCTTCTCTATTGCAAGACCACCGTCTCTCCTCCGTTTTTCTAGACGCTTTGCTCCATGGCGCGGGCGCAATCCATGGATACAAAATTAGTATACCGTATACTATTTAAAAGTTGAGGGCGGGGCTTTTCCTATGCGGTAGGCGGTGGGAAAGTTCCGCCTAGTCGGTTCGACAGAGACGCGAGAAGACGAGGGAGTAGGCTGCTGCAAACGTAGGGTTGTGTGATTTGACAGCGAGTTACTGCTGGACAGGTGGGGCGCCGTGATTTGACTTGCCATTATCATTTTAACTGCGGCGCTACGACCGGCGTGAGTCTCCCAGATTCCTGACCACCTCCATACAGGTGCCTCTCCCAATGCTCCACCATGTAGTAGAGGCTGGCTCTTGCATGAGAGCCCACTTCTCCACTTTTTCCTTGCCTCTATTTCCTCCACATATGCAAAAATTCCATGTAAAGGCACTATTGTACTTACTTTTACTTGCTCCTACAGGTGCTTAAGCTTGCCACATAGGCATAAAGTCTGATGTGGCAAGTTAATCAAGAAGAGAGAGACTAGTTTGGTGATCCAAGGAAGAAACGATGCTAAGCGCGTGTACCTAGGTGAAAAGACAATTTTGAGTCTATAGCTAATTAAATGAAGCAAACTTAGCAACACCATTTCATTGGAAGAGGTCACTCCTTGGCAAATGCAATAAATACACGCGCTTACTAGCACCGTTTCTTCCTTGAGTATGAAGAAAGAGATAGAGAGGAGTAACAAAAAATACACTTATAGCCAACCTTGTTGTAGTATCAGTGACTAAGTGATGACTATGTATGACATGCCAACATCAGATAGCCTAACGCACCGTGTTAAATCTCCAAGGGCGCGACCGCACGAGCGACGCGGCGGTCGTGGTAGGCGTGACCATGATACGGGCTGCTGGCAGCCCTTGGATCTGAGATCAAACGGTCGCATGCTAAGTTGCTGAAAATTTGCAGAATAACCCTCCAGGATAGGACATTCACCCATAGGTCTAGAATCATGCCATGCAACCGTTCGATCTCAGATCCAAGGGCTCTCGGAAGCCCGTATCATGGGAGAATGGAAAGCCACTACCCCGCCGTTCGCACGCTGGCAGTTCGCTCCTACTCGTCCCCGCACGTCCTTCAATACTACGACGGTTTGCTCCTAGTCGTCCCGTCCATTCTCATTACGGCAGTTCCACTAATCCTAACCCTCCTCCCAAATCCATGGCGTCCCAAATCTCCATGATCGGCGGTGAGTACAAGGTTAGAACCATCACCAGCGATGAGTTCGATGTCATCTACACCCGTTCTTCCACGACAGTGAAAGGATGCCTTTCTCGCTTCAGACGCATGTTCGAAAACTCAGATGATGAGTGGGTCGCTCGGCTAGATGTTGAGTACACCACAGTCCTGGGACGAGAGAAGGATCTAAAGGACGAAGAGAGGAAGAAGCCCGCCGTGATCCAGGTTTGCGTGCATGACTTATGCTTGCTCTACCACATATGTCATGCCGCCGTTGAGTGCCAGGATTTTAAGGACTTCCTCAGGAGCAACCTAGTCAAATTCGTTACTGTAGACTTTGGTAACGACAAAGAAATCCTGGGTCGGATAGGCCTCGTTGTAGGCAACCCCTTCGACCTCCAGAAGAATCGGCTGGTGCCCTCTCGTCAGCCTTCAATGCTGACCCTGGCAGGAGCCATGGTTCATCCTTCGTACGGTAAACTGGTGAAACCTCCATACATGTTTCATCGTCATGCATGGCAGCGGAATGTACTAGATATAGACCACATCCAGTACGCTGCAATGGATGGCTACCTTTGCTTCAATATCTCCAAGGGTTGGATGAAGAGCAACAGCCAAGTGTGTGGTTCAAGCAAAGGAGTATCGGCCAAGAGGAAAATGGACAAGGACGAAGTCGAGGACGTGGACAAGGACTCCGAGTAAGGTGGCAGTGTCGTTTCTCATGGCGGTTCTAATGCAGTGCCTACCGGAACAGTTGCGAAGTTTAATTTCAGGTGTGCTTAATTTAATTTGAGGGGTGTGTTGTGGTGAGCCCCCA
This sequence comes from Aegilops umbellulata, assembly GCA_032464435.1. Taxonomy (NCBI): domain Eukaryota; kingdom Viridiplantae; phylum Streptophyta; class Magnoliopsida; order Poales; family Poaceae; genus Aegilops; species Aegilops umbellulata. The sequence goes on along the minus strand of CP136058.1, from coordinate 146,570,306 downwards.
GCAGAACTATGTTATGTTTCTTCTCGTTACTTTAACTCTTCAGTACGTACATACTAGTATTTCTTACATTTCATCTTTTAGTTGGTATAGTACTACCAGTCGTCTCTTCACATTATATACGTACAATATATATGGCCAACATCATATAGCCAACAGATTAGTTGTCAAAGAATTTCAGGGTGCTTAGTTTTGTCAAAGAATTCCAGGATGCTTAGAGGGTGCTTGGATCCAAGGGACTTATTTTAGTCTGACTAAAAATAGTCTCTTTAAGAGGCTAAAGTTCCAAGCACCCCTGACTAAAGAGGGGCTAAAACTAGTCTTGAGACTAAACTTTTTTAGTCAGGGGTACCCCTACTAAAATGTGGATTAGTCCTCTCTCTACTCATTTAACTCCTCTCCTTTAACACAGGCGAGTTCTGGATTGGAGGGTTTGGAGGATAATAAATGCTCATTAACTTGATTTTAGCCTTTTTAGTATTTGGATCCAAGCATGGGTGAGGCTAGCATGTTTTAGTCCCACTACTTTTAGTCATGGGACTAAAACGTATCCAAGCACCCTCTTAGTTTTATTTGAGGGGTGGGTTGTGCTGGACACCATTATTGTGACTAGCCTTTTTAATAGTACTATATGCATAATTTGGCAACGAGCGCTCTCTATATGTACCACCTTTTTTTTAATTTCAAGTTTTGCTCCATGGCGCAATCCATCGATACTACTGCTGTACAAAAGTATACATTTCTTAAAAGGCTAGAGGGCGCGGCAGTCTAGCTTGGTTGGTTTCACGAGAGGCGAGGGCCTTTGTGATTTGATGGCTCATTACTACTGGAAGGCGGGGCCTTGTGATTTAACTGCTCATATAAATGCACCGACGACCTGATCGAGGAGGAGCAAAGAACCGTGCGGTATACTCAAGTTTTCCACTGGAGTAGTACTACGATGGAGGAGCATGAAACACGGAAGCCCAGTGCCATATGGAGATAAAAAATGATCTAATTTGCTAGTCATCTCATTGTTAGCATTGTTCTATTCATTCCCTAAAAAAACATTGTTCTATTCATGCCCCGCAGAGAACGTGACACGTGTGGCGAAACACCTGAAGCAAAAGATGAAACACAGGAGCAAAAGAAGAAGGAAGATTGTCACCCCAAATGATCTAATTCGCCGCGGAGTCGTAACTGCTTCTTCATCGCCTCCACGACCTCCATCTCCTTGAGCATCTCCCCCGCCATCTTCATCATTGTGTCCATGACGCGGCATTTCTTGACGCGAGCCTTCATCATCTGTTCCACGGCCATATTACGTACCTTGACAGCAACCGGGTGCTTGATGCGGAGCTTCGCCAACTCTTCCTTCTGTTCCATGGCGAGGGCCTGCAACATCTTCATCGAGGAACTACTATTCTCATGCAGCTTCTTCCAACCGGCGTTCTTCTCCTTCAACAGGTCGATCTCATGGCAGAGCTTCGCATTGTCCTCCTGAAGTCGCAGGATTTCGCCGGTCGCCTTCTCCTCTGAGGCAATGCTCTTCTTCAGCAGCATCACCAAGCCGGCGGTCAACTCCCCCTGCCGATTGAGCTCAGCGGGCATGTCGTCGAGGCTCTCCTTCAGCAACTCCATCAAGCCTTGGATGAACTCCTTCTGCTTATTGAGCTGATCGGGCATGCCATCGAGGGATAAGACTCCAGCTCAGCCGGCTCGGCATGTTCGCCTCTGCGGCTAGGGCGCTCCTGGGAGCCATCGCCTGCCCGTGAGAGATCTTTCGAGGTCTCTGCATGGCGGCGAGCCCTCTTTTTTTTCCGCAGCCTTGGTTGCCGCTCCCTTGTTACGAGTAGTTCTCGACCAAGAGCTCCGCTCACCGGCCATGGCAACGACGGACGAAGAAGAAGCACTTATGAGAAGGAAAGGTAGAGTGATTTTCGGTTAGGTAGTTCCCCTTTTTATAACCTAAGTACTAGCACTAGTACTAATACCTGCATAGTGGGAACACGTTTAGGTTTGGTATGTACTACTAGTAGGTGTGAGCAGGCTTTCGAATGTGATGGGAACAAGGTAAAGATTAATTGATGGTTTTCGTTTCGAGGCCCGAAACGGCTCCCGATGAGTTTAGCGGAAGATAAATTTCAAGTACTACACTGCTCAAATGCGTAAATATTGAGTATGTTACTGTCAAAAATTGGCACAAAATACGAAGGAGGCCAATGGAAGTACTACTAGCAACCCACGATTTAACTACTCGCATGCGCGCAGTGGAGTAATAATGTCTTTCTTCCGCCCTCACGTCCACTCAATTTGCATGCGCTGTATTAATCGACCATCAATGAAGTGAATGACTTTAGACGCGTCAAATTATCACATGGGGTGGATTTGGTACAAAATTGCGTCCGCCTGTGTACCCACGTGTGCGTGCGAGGAATGAGTGCGTGCATGGCGTGTGTGCACATCTTCGCTTCGTGCATGTACCGCCAGTATGGCTCAGGGAGGACGAGTAGATTCTTCTGGAACCAGCAGCACGTCACTGTGATCAATCCATGCAAGGAGGTCGCGACAACGCCTACTCATGTGCCACGTGGCTTCATGAACTGTAAGAGAGACACTGTGTAGCGTGCCATTGGTATTCTAGTTTACGTGTTTTGCACAAACTCGAAATACTAGTAAAGTACACGTGCATTGCACGCATCAGAATTTGCAACCAAATTATGAATAAATACCACACTATAGCATGCAAGCTCTGAGTCATATATGCCTGATGTAGCCCTTCGTTTAATTCTTATAGTTCATCTCATTCAAAATCAATTAGTTTTTATAAAAAACTAAGAACGCGGGAATAGGAAAAACATGGGATTATAGTGGGATGTCGTCTTGAATCCTACAGGATTGTACGAGTGTTTGATTGTGCACAGAAAAAATGCAGAATTCTTTCAAAGAGGTTTGAGTGGATGGGATGTTTCCTATGAAATCTAGTGCAAATGAATCATATGGAAAAATTCCTATGGTTTACAACCATACGAATCAAACAACCAAGATAGGAAAAAATCCTAATGATTAGAATCCTCCAAAATTCCTTTGAGAATCCTTTGAATCAAAGAAGCCTCAAAGTGCTAGTTATCGACTAGAGGGGGGGGGTGAATAGGTGATTTTTATGGAAGTCTTCAAAACATGGAAGTTTCGAAGACAAACAGTAGAAATGAACCTATTGATATGCAGCGGAAGATAAACTACACAAAGCTAACCATAGTCAAGTATGCAATAATGTGAGAGTATGAAGACTAATAGCAGCTAGGTAGTAAGGATCGGAATGGAAGATGGTATGAAGCCAAGCAGCAATAGTAGTCAAGCAATGAAGTCAATCAGGTATAACAAGCAGGCAATGACTTCATGAAGACAAACTATATGTAAAGGGAGGAGAGGATAGAACCAGTCACTTGTTGAAGACACAGGATTTGTTTGACCAGTTCCAGTTGCCGTGACAACTGTACATCTGGTTAGGGAGGTTGAGATTCAACTCAGAAGACCGCGTCTTCACCTTATTCCCCTTGAGCTAAGGAGACACAGTCCTCGCCCAATCACTCTGGTAAGTATTCAAGGTAGACTTCCAAACCTTCACAGACTTCGTTCACCGGCAATCCACAATGACTCTTGGATGCTCAGAACGCGACGCCTAACCGGCTAGAGGATTCACAGTCCTAAAGTGTAATAAGCCTTCAGGTCACACAGACAGAAAGACTTCAGTGATGCCTAACACTCTTTGGCTCTGGGTGTTTGGGCTTTGTCCTCGCAAGGATTTCTCTCTCTCAAAGGCTTCGAGGTGGGTTGCTCTCAAACGACAAAAGCCGTGCACTAACTCTGAGCAGCCACCAATTTATGGTGTAGGGGGTGGGCTATTTATAGCCACTGGGCAACCCGACCTGATATGTCCGAAATGACCCTGGGTCACTAAGGAACTGACACGTGTACCAACGGTCAGATTTCAAACACACACGGCAACTTTACTTGGGCTACAAGCAAAGCCGACTTATCCAGCTCCGGATAAGATTTGCTCTCATTGTCTTTGCTCAAAGACATAGGATTTGGGTTGAGCATCACTTCAGTCACTCTGAATATGTTCACTTGGACCCCACTTAATAGTACGGTGGTTCCTATGACTCAACAAAGAAGAAAAGGAAACTACGAAACAACTAAGTCTTCACGCTCCATAGTCTTCACTGAATGTCTTCTCATGTCATTGTCTTCAATATGAATATCTTCATATACCACCATTGTCGTCAATGTCTTCATATATTTTTAGGGGTCATCTCCGATAGGTAAACCGAATCAATGAGGGACACTACCTGTGTTATCCTGCAATTCTCACAAACACATTAGTCCCTCAACCAAATTTGTCGTCAATACTCCAAAACCAACTAGGGGTGGCACTAGATGCACTTACAATCTCCCCCTTTTTGGTGATTGATGACAAACTGGTTGAAGTTTTCAACGGGGATAAAGTATGTGAAATTGTAAAGGATAGAGGATTGTCTTCGTAAGTTTTAAGGGCTCCCCCTGAAGATGTGCATATAAGTGATTTGCTTTTGGAATGCAAATGCACATGGCAAGTTGTACTTGTGGAGATCCTCTTCAACTTATGACGACAATTCATCATGCATGATAGGATATAACGAAGATAATGACATGCATAATGAAAAATGGACGTCTGCTGAATGACCTAAGTGCGGAAGTTATCATCGCACATGCGGAATTTATTATCGCATCACAGAATAGCAAATAAGTAGCAGACAACCATCAAGTTTAAGTATTACAACTCAAAGAACCAAAGTATCAAAACGCGAGTTGTAAATACTAGGCAAAATATAAAGAAACCGCCAATATGAACCCGCTTGAAGACTATCAAACTCATATGCTTCTCCCCCTTTTATCAGTAATGACCAAAAAGGTTTGAAGACATAGAGCATCTACTCGTCCCCATGAGGAGTAGTTGAAGCAGCAGGGTTGGTGTTGTCGTTTGGCGGTGCGGACGAGCTTGGTGCAGTGTCGATTCTTGCAAAAGGTGTTGGTGAAGTTGTAACGCCCTCGATGCGGCTATATCTCCCACGTGTCGAGGCACGACTTAGAGGCATAACCGCATTGAAAGCAATGTCGCAAGTGAGGTAATCTTCACACAACCCATGTAATACATAAGGGAAAGAGATACATAGTTGGCTTATAGTCGCCACTTCACACAATACATAAATAAACATCCATCATCTAGATTACACTCAAGGTCCGACTACGGAACCAAAATGAAAGAAGACTACCCCAAAAGCTACACAGATCCCCGATCGTCCCAACTGGGCTCCACTACTGATCATCAGGAAAAGACACATAGTAACGACCACGTTCCTCGTCGAACTCCCACTTGAGCTCGGATGCGTCATCTGCACTGGCATCGTCGGCACCTGCAACTGTTTTGGTAGAATCTGTGAGTCACGGGGACTCAGCAATCTCACACCCACGAGATCAAGACTATTTAAGCTTAAAGGTAGGATAGGGTTGTGAGGTGGAGCTACAGCAAGCGACTAGCATATATGGTGGCTAACAACGCAAAAGAGAGCGAGAAGAGAAGCAAAGCACGGTCGTGAAGCTAGAAGTGATCAATAAGTGATCCTAGAACAACCTACGTCAGGCATAACTCCAACACCGTGTTCACTTCCCGGACTCCGCCGAGAAGAGACCATCACGGTTACACACGCGGTTGATGTATTTTAATTGAGATCAACTTCGGGTTTTCTACAACCGGACATTAACAAATTCCCATCTGCCTCATAACCGCGGGCACGGCTTTCGAAAGATAATACCCTGCAGGGGTGTCCCAACTTAGCCCATTATAAGCTCTCACGGTCAACGAAGGATATTCCTTCTACCGGGAAGACCCGATCAGTCTCGGAATCCCGGACTACAAGACATTTCGACAGTAATAAAACAAGACCAGCAAAGCTGCCCGAATGTGCCGACAAATCCCGATAGGAGCTGCACATATCTCGTTCTCAGGGCACACCGGATAAGCGAAGCGTACAGGTACCAACGTGACCCAAGTTGCCTAGGGACGGTCCCGCACGGTGCTCTAGTTTGGACCAGCACTCAGAGGAGCACTGGCCCGGGGGTTAAAATAAAGATGACCCTCGGGCTCGGGAAAACCCGGGGAAAAAGGCTTAGGTGGCAAATGGTAAAACCAAAGTTGGGCCTTGCTGGAGGAGTCTTATTCAAGGCGAACTGTCAAGGGGGTCCCATAAATCACCCAACCGTGTAAGGAACACAAAATCAAGGAACATAACACCGGTATGACGGAAACTAGTGTGGCAAGAGTGGAACAAAACACCAGGCATAAGGCCGAGCCTTCCACCCTTTACCGAGTATATAGATGCATTAATTAAATAAGAGATATTGTGATATCCCAACATAATCATGTTCCAACAAGGAACAAACTTCATCTTCACCTGCAACTAGCAACGCTATAAGAGGGGCTGAGCAAAGCGGTAACATAGCCAATCAACGGTTTGCTAGGAAAGGATGGTTAGATGTTTGACATGGCAATATGGGTGGCATGATATAGCAAGTGGTAGGTATCGCAGCATAGGCATAGCAAAAGAGCGAGCATCTAGCAAGCAAAGATAGAAGTGATTTCGAGGGTATGGTCATCTTGCCTGCAAGGTTCTCAGAGTTGTCGAAAGCTTGATCCTCGTAAGCGTTCTCAACAGGTTCCTCGTTCACGTACTCGTCTCCCGGCTCTACCCAAGGCAAGAACACAAGCAAAGGAACAACTATCAACCACGATGCAATGCGCAATCAACATGATGCAAAACATGGCATGATATGCGAGATGTGGTATGCAATGCATATGCGTGCTCCGGAAGGAAAAGATGAACAAGGCATAATCTTGTCAAACCAAGTATGCCACTGGAAAGGTGAGTTGATTTCGGTTGAAATCGATATAAAGATCACCGGAATCGGATGCACGGTTTGCAAATGACAAGCAAAACAAGAATGACATATTTCTGCGTTTAACAGCATGATGCCACATAGCAAGCAACAAGAAATTAAGCTACTGCACCCAAACATATCAGCAAAGCATATGACAGTAATCTACTCAAGATACTCGACAAAAGATGAACACTGAGCTATGGCTAAATCACAACACAACAGGTTCGAACAAGAATGGCAAAAGAGCAAAAGACAACAGGTTCACAAACTTGGTGAAAATACTATCATGCCAGAAATTAACATCAGGATGACATGTTTAGAGCAAGGAAACAACGTGCTACAGGAACAGGACATAGAAACGTATGGCATGGCATGAATCTATTCAAAGCGTTGAACAAAAGTCCCTTACTGACCATGAGCCAAAAAGGACCAGAAAATATAATAGCACCCATGTCAATTAAGCAAGTTTCGTTACAGATTTCAGACTTCGCAGAAAACTGGACATGTCAAAAACAGATAACAAGTAGGCATGTTTACGAGCTCTATGCACTCACTACAGAGCTTTGCATGATAAACTAAGCATACATACATTAAGAAGACATGGCATGGAAACTATTCATGGCAAGAACAACATCATAGCGTGCAAAGATCAACTACAACAAGCTTGGCAAAATCGAATAACATGTAAACAATCTGCCAGTAACATTTTGTAGCAAAAGTAGAGCTCGATTGACTCAAGCTATGGCACTCCATAATTACAAACAACGGCATAGATGGATAGAGCAAATCCATATGTTCAAAACATCCTTACTGATCATGCTCAAAAGAGGCATAGATCTCTCTGAAACAACATGAACACATGGCATAAAAATAACAGCAGGGAATTCGCCGGATCTTCGCCGGAGAGGGCCGGAGATGGAGGGAACGGGCGGATCCGCGGCGAGGGACGCCGGATCCGGCCGCGGGACGGCGAAGCGGAGGCGGCCCGGCGCGAGAGGAGGAGTCCGACGGGAGGCGGCGGGCGTGCGGACCCGGGCGGCGGCGTGACCGGGCGGCGCGGGCGACGGGGAAGATCCGGGCGGCGGGCGGCGGCGCTGGGCCAGCGGGGGCCGGACGGGGGCCTGGCGGGCCTCGGCGGCGCACGGTATGGCGGCGGTGACGTGGCGGCAGCGTGTTGGGCGCGGGGGCAGTTGGCGGACGTGTCCGGCGTCGGGCGGACGCGTCCGGCGCGCAGAGGAAGAAGGGAGCTAGGGTTAGGGTAGGATTTGACCCGAAATTTCAGGGGAGAGGGTATATTTATAGGTAGGAGGAGCTAGGAGGCTCCAAATTGAGCACGGTTTGCGGCCACACGATCGTGATCGAACGACGATGGACATGGGAGTGACTTAGATGGGTTATTGGGCTGATTTGGAGGGGTTTTGGGCTGCAACCCAAAAGAGGCTTTCACGGTTACCCGGTTAACCGTTGGAGTATCGAACGACCTCCGAATGACCCGAAACTTGACAGGCGGTCTACCGGTGCTATACCAAGGCCGCTTGACAAACCTCGGTCCATTCCTAGAAAGTTTAATACACGCTCACGGAAAAAAGGTAAAAGGGGACGCCGGGGAACATAGGAGCGCCGGATTGCAAAACGGAAAACAGGGAAAATGCTCGGATTCAAGAAACGAACACATATGCGAATGCGATGCACATGATGACATGATATGAAATGCATGACAAGGACAAAATGCAAAATGACGGGAAACCCAACCACGGAGGGAATATCATATCACATTGCCGAAAATGGCAAGAGTTAGAGTACAAATATGGCAAGTTACATCCAGGGTGTTACAACACTCCACCACTACGAGAGGATCTCGTCCCGAGATCTAAGACTGAAAGAACTCCGGATATTCGGAACGGAGGTGGTCCTCGCGCTCCCAGGTGGCTTCTCGGTCTGAATGGTGAGACCACTTCACTTTCAGGAATTTGATGGACTTGTTGCGAGTCTTGCGCTCAGTTTCTTCAAGAATAGCAACGGGATGCTCATGATAAGACAAATATTCTTGAAGATCAATCTCTTCGAAGTTGATGGTGCGCTCAGGCGTCTTGAAGCACTTGCGAAGCTGTGACACGTGGAACACATCGTGCACATTTGCAAAGTTGGGGGGAAGCTCAAGTTGATAGGCGAGATCGCCTCTTTTACCGAGAATCTTGAAAGGACCGACTTATCTAGGGGCAAGCTTCCCTTTGATACCGAAGAGAGGAGTGCCTTTCATTGGAGAGACGCGGAGGTAGACATGGTCTCCGATCTCGAAAGCCAAATCACGGTGTTTGCTATCATAATAGCTCTTCTGGCGCGATTGAGCGGCTTTGAGATTCTCACGAATGACTTTACACATATCTTCAGCCTTTGTGATCAAGTCGTTGCCAAGAAGTTGGCGTTCACCCGTCTCAGACCAATTGAGAGGAGTACGACACTTTCTGCCATAGAGAATCTTGAATGGCGCTTTGCCCGAGCTCGCTTGAAAGCTGTTGTTGTAAGAGAACTCAGCATATGGAAGACAATCCTCCCACTTCATGCCAAAAGAGATAACACAAGCCCTGAGCATATCTTCAAGAATTTGGTTGACACGCTCGACTTGTCCACTAGTTTGAGGATGGAAAGCTGTGCTGAAGCGAATGTTTGTGCCCATGGCCTTCTGAAAAGAATCCCAAAACTTGGAGGTAAAGATGCTGCCACGGTCTGAAGAAATCAATTGTGGAATGCCATGCAAGGAGAAAATTCTGGAGGTGTAGAGCTCTTCCAGCTGCGCTGCTATGATCGACTCTTTGATAGGAAGAAAATGAGCCACTTCAGTGAGCTTGTCGATGACGACGAAGATGGCATCATTTCCATGCTTGGACTTAGGAAAACCAGTCACGAAGTCCATTTCGATATGATCAAACTTCCATTCTGGAATAGCAAGAGGTTGGAGTAGACCAGCTGGTCGTTGATGTTCTGCTTTCACCCTTCGACAGACATCACATTCATTCACGAATTGAGCAATCTCTCGCTTCATTCGAGTCCACCAATACGACTACTTGAGGTCATGGTACATCTTTGTACTTCCAGGATGAATGGATAGGAGTGAATTGTGCGCCTCGTTCATAATGACTTTCCGTAGATCACCCTTAGGAACCACAATCCGGTCCTCGAAGAAAAGAGTATCTCTGTCATCAACGCGATAGCACTTGTATTTGGAAATGCCCTTGTCAATACCACGTTTCACCTTCTTCACCATGGTATCCAGCAGTTGTGCCTCACGAATTTGATCTTCCAAAGTATGAGAGACTATGAGGTTGGCAAGAAAGCCTTGAGGAACAACTTGGAGATTCAACTTGCGGAAAGCTTCACAAAGATCCGGTTGAAAGGGCTTGAGGATTAAGCTGTTGCAATAAGCCTTCCTGCTCAATGCATCTGCAATCACATTAGCCTTGCCTGGAGTATATTCAATACTCGGATTATACTCTTGAATCATTTCGACCCATCGAGTCTGCCTGAGGTTGAGGTTGGGCTGAGTGAAGATGTACTTGAGACTCTTGTGATAGGTGAATATGTCCACTTTCCTTCCCAACAGGAGATGTCTCCATGTTATCAATGCATGGACAACTGCCGCCAACTCAAGATCGTGAGTGGGGTAGTTCTTTTCATTGGGCTTCAACTGACAAGAGGTATAGGCCACAACCTTCTTCTCTTGCATTAACACAGCACCGAGACCTTGAAGAGAAGCATCACAGAAAACTTCATAAGGCTTGGATTCGTCAGGAGGAGTCAAAACTGGAGCAGTGACGAGTTTCTCTTTGATAGCGTTGAAAGCAACGTCACACTCAGGAGACCAGACATACTTCACATGCTTCTGGAGGAGGTTGGAAAGAGGCTTTGCAATCTTTGAGAAATTCTCAACGAATCTTCGGCAATAGCTTGCAAGTCCAAGAAAACTGCGAAGCTGCTTGACATTCTGAGGAGGTTCCCAATTCAAAATTGCAGACACCCTCTCGGGATTAATAGCAATGCCCTTGGCAGAGATGATATGCCCAAGGTAAAGAACTTCATCAAGCCAGAATTCACATTTGGAGAACTTCGCATAGAATTTATACTCTCTGAGCTTGTCGAGCACCAATCCCAAATGTTTGGCATGATCCTTATTCTTGGAGAAGACCAATATATCATCGAGATAGACCAAGACGAATTCATTGGTGTAGGGGTTGAAGATGAAGTTCATCATACGAGAGAACGTTGGAGGAGCATTGACAAGGCCGAAAGACATGACAGTATATTCATAAGAACCAAAGCTTGTTCTGAATGCTGTCTTGGGAATATCTTCTTCACGAATGCGAATCTGATGATAACCCATACGAAGGTCAAGCTTGGAGAACACTTTAGCACCTTTAAGTTGCTCGAATAGCTCATTGATGTTGGGAAGTGGGTACTTGTTCTTGATTGTATTCTTGTTCAATGGACGGTAATCGACGCAAAGTCGGTCCGTGCCATCCTTCTTCTGGACAAAAAGAACACCACAACCCCAAGGAGAAGAACTCGGTCTGATCAGACCCAGACGCTCTTGTTCATCGAGTTGTTTCTTCAATTCCTTCAACTCTTTTGGCCCAAGCTTGTATGGACGCTTGCAAACGGGTTCCGTGCCAGGCTCAAGATCGATAACGAATTCAACTGGCCGGTGAGGAGGCATACCCGGAAGCTCTTCTGGAAAGACATCTTGGTACTCACAAACGACTGGAATCTGAGAGATAGCATCCAATTCTCCCTTCTCATTGAGAGAAAACAACCGAATGGTTTCATCATGAGTGGCATAGATGATGACATCGTCAGAAGAGTGAGTCAATTGAATTTCCCTGGCAGCACAATCAAGCTGAGCCTTGTGCTTAGAAAGCCAGACCATCCCGAGAATCAGATCAATATCAGAGTCGCCAAGAACCATTGGAGAAGATAGAAATTTGTAGTCTCCCATATTGATAGAGACATTAGGAACTATCGAGTTTGCTCTCATTGACTTCCCCGGAGAAATAACACCCAAAGGTTTATCCAGGTAAGACCAAGAAAAATCATTCTTTGCAAAGAACAATCTTGACATGAAACAACGCGATGCACCAGTATCAAATAAGACTTTTCCAGGAATATCATTAACTGAGAGATTACCCATGATCACTTCAGAAGAATCCTCTGCCTGAACCGCGTTCATCATGTTCACCTTGGCATGCTTAGGATTATGCTTGACCACTGCATTGCTGGAAGATTTCACAGGAGGAGGAGGCGGAAGGCGCCTTTGGTTGAAGCACTTGTTTGCATAGTGACCCTTTTGCTGACATTTGTTGCAAGTCACCTCTGAGAGCGGACGATGGTAAGGAGCATTTGGCCTTGGAGCTTGGCTCTGAGACTTGTTCTGATAGCCAGGGTTGGGTGGGTGGGAAGATCCACGACCACCTGAGTTCTTCTGCTGGTAAGGCTGACGGAATGGAGGAGGAGGAGGCAACCAGAACTTCTGTTGCTTGGCCGCCACTAGTGAGGAAGAAGAGGACTGAACTGCGTCCCTGATTCTCTTCTTAGATGCCTCACACTTGAGCTGAGCAGCTTCTTGTTTCAGTGCCATGTTGTAGAATTCATCATACTTTAACGGCTCAAAAAGCACGAGAGCTAATTGCAGATCTTCTCTGAGGCCACGCCTGAATTGGTAAATCATGCTCTTCTCATCAGGGATGTCTTGCTTCGCAAAACGAGAGAGCTTCTGGAACTGAGTGTTGTATTGATACACAGACATGTTGCCTTGCTTGAGATTGCGGAACTCCTCACGCTTAGTCTCAACAACACTTTCTGGAATGTGATGAGCTTTGAAGTCACGGCGGAAATCATCCCAGGTAATCACACGACCTCCTCTGGAATCTTTGTATTGTTGGAACCACTCAACAGCTTGATCCTTGAGTTGAAAAGAGGCAAACTTGACAAAGTCCTCAGGTCTGACATTGCTACATTCGAAGTGCTTGTTGATGTCCACGAGCCAATCATCGGCGTCTGTGGCCTCGACATAGTAGCTGAAAGTCTTTGGCTGATTTGCAAGGAACTGATTGAGGGTAGCAAAATGCGGCTGATTGTTGCCTTGGCCTTGATTTCCCTGATTACCTTGCCCTTGGTTGCGATCTTGCAAGAGCTGAATCAGAATCTGAGCGTTGGCATTGGTGGCTGTCATCAAGGCTTGCCATGCCTCCGGAGGCGGAGGTGGTGGCGGAGGGTTAGCCTGACTTCCTTCATTGCGTTCCAGATTCTGACACGTTGGCGGAGCCATCCTGAAGAGGGTGACATCCATTAGCATCTTGAAAGACATATATTTAAGCTGAATCAAAGGATCGAAATTGCAACATATAGTCTTCACAATAAACATTCGAACAAGAATGAACGGATGAATTCCAAAGTAAAGCATCACACTTCCATAAGCTGAGAAGCCATTTAGATAAAGGTATGGAATCACCATCTTCCTCGAAACAACTCGAATATCACAACCGAAAACAAAACAAAGGATTGGCTTGCAGAATAAGCCAGAACAAACATATGATAGATCCCATATCGTATCATGTGTCTGTTGGAAAGATATTCTAGAAGCTACTTGAATTCCCACTTATAAACTCCCGAAACTTTCTGGTTATGCAATCAGGTGTTGGGGATACAGGGGACACAAAATATATCACCCAAACTAACAATACCTAGATCCAGCTGTATCCATCCTTCAACACATAACCAAGAAACCTTTGGAAATCGTCTACCTCAACCTTCGAAAAAACATCCGTTATACGAGTTATGGCAATACTCCCGCACTCGCCTCAGTACTGGGCTATCAGGGTTATCTCACCAACAACTGTACAAAAGAGATTTTCGATGTCGGCGTACTAAACTCAGGTATTCCAGAACTGCAACGATAAAATTATGACGACAACACCTCGGAGCTCAACTCCCCGGGACACCTCCACTAAACCCCTGCTGACAGGAGGCACCAAGACAATGTTGTCATCATAAAACCATCGGAACGATTCTAAGATACCCGCGTGATCCTAAAATTTTTTTTAGTGAAATTTGAGAAGAGAAAAGTCAAAACTCTACGTCAGGATGCCTTACCAGAGCAATGAGGAGACTGGGAAGTAAACAGAATTCCTAAACTCTCCGATACATAATTCCTAAATGACTCAAAACATTTTTCTAGACACAACACGGCCGGTAAAAACGATCAATCAGTGGGGACTCCTAAGGTCGGGGAAGGCTCTGATTACCAACTTGTAACGCCCTCGATGCGGCTATATCTCCCACATGTCGAGGCACGACTTAGAGGCATAACCGCATTGACAGCAATGACGCAAGTGAGGTAATCTTCACACAACCCATGTAATACATAAGGGAAAGAGATACATAGTTGGCTTACAGTCGCCACTTCCTCACAATACATAAATAAACATCCATCATCCAGATTACACTCAAGGTCCGACTACGGAACCAAAATGAAAGAAGACTACCCCAAAAGCTACACAGATCCCCGATCGTCCCAACTGGGCTCCACTACTGATCGTCAGGAAAAGACACATAGTAACGACCACGTTCCTCGTCGAACTCCCACTTGAGCTCGGATGCGTCATCTGCACTGTCATCGTCGGCACCTGCAACTGTTTTGGTAGAATCTGTGAGTCACGGGGACTCAGCAATCTCACACCCGCGAGATCAAGACTATTTAAGCTTAAAGGTAGGATAGGGTTGTGAGGTGGAGCTGCAGCAAGCGACTAGCATATATGGTGGCTAACAACGCAAAAGAGAGCGAGAAGAGAAGCAAAGCACGATCGTGAAGCTAGAAGTGATCAATAAGTGATCCTAGAACAACCTACGTCAGGCATAACTCCAACACCGTGTTCACTTCCCGGACTCCGCCGAGAAGAGACCATCACGGTTACACACGCGGTTGATGTATTTTAATTGAGATCAACTTCGGGTTTTCTACAACCGGACATTAACAAATTCCCATCTGCCTCATAACCGCGGGCACGGCTTTCGAAAGATAATACCCTGCAGGGGTGTCCCAACTTAGCCCATTATAAGCTCTCACGGTCAACGAAGGATATTCCTTCTACCGGGAAGACCCGATCAGTCTCGGAATCCCGGACTACAAGACATTTCGACAGTAATAAAACAAGACCAGCAAAGCCGCCCGAATGTGCCGACAAATCCCGATAGGAGCTGCACATATCTCGTTCTCAGGGCACACCGGATAAGCGAAGCGTACATGTACCAACGTGACCCAAGTTGCCTAGGGACGGTCCCGCACGGTACTCTAGTTTGGACCAGCACTCAGAGGAGCACTGGCCCGGGGGTTAAAATAAAGATGACCCTCGGGCTCGGGAAAACCCGGGGAAAAAGGCTTAGGTGGCAAATGGTAAAACCAAAGTTGGGCCTTGCTGGAGGAGTCTTATTCAAGGCGAACTGTCAAGGGGGTCCCATAAATCACCCAACCGTGTAAGGAACGCAAAATCAAGGAACATAACACCGGTATGACGGAAACTAGTGTGGCAAGAGTGGAACAAAACACCAGGCATAAGGCCGAGCCTTCCACCCTTTACCGAGTATATAGATGCATTAATTAAATAAGAGATATTGTGATATCCCAACATAATCATGTTCCAACAAGGAACAAACTTCATCTTCACCTGCAACTAGCAACGCTATAAGAGGGGCTGAGCAAAGCGGTAACATAGCCAATCAACGGTTTGCTAGGAAAGGATGGTTAGATGTTTGACATGGCAATATGGGTGGCATGATATAGCAAGTGGTAGGTATCGCAGCATAGGCATAGCAAAAGAGCGAGCATCTAGCAAGCAAAGATAGAAGTGATTTCGAGGGTATGGTCATCTTGCCTGCAAGGTTCTCAGAGTTGTCGAAAGCTTGATCCTCGTAAGCGTTCTCAACAGGTTCCTCGTCCACGTACTCGTCTCCCGGCTCTACCCAAGGCAAGAACACAAGCAAAGGAATAACTATCAACCACGATGCAATGCGCAATCAACATGATGCAAAACATGGCATGATATGCGAGATGTGGTATGCAATGCATATGCGTGCTCCGGAAGGAAAAGATGAACAAGGCATAATCTTGTCAAACCAAGTATGCCACTGGAAAGGTGAGTTGATTTCTGCGTTTAACAGCATGATGCCACATAAAGATCACCGGAATCGGATGCACGGTTTGCAAATGACAAGCAAAACAAGAATGACATATTTCTGCGTTTAACAGCATGATGCCACATAGCAAGCAACAAGAAATTAAGCTACTGCACCCAAACATATCAGCAAAGCATATGGCAGTAATCTACTCAAGATACTCGACAAAAGATGAACACTGAGCTATGGCTAAATCACAACACAACAGGTTCGAACAAGAATGGCAAAAGAGCAAAAGACAACAGGTTCACAAACTTGGTGAAAATACTATCATGCCAGAAATTAACATCAGGATGACATGTTTAGAGCAAGGAAACAACGTGCTACAGGAACAGGACATAGAAACGTATGGCATGGCATGAATCTATTCAAAGCGTTGAACAAAAGTCCCTTACTGACCATGAGCCAAAAAGGACCAGAAAATATAATAGCACCCATGTCAATTAAGCAAGTTTCGTTACAGATTTCAGACTTCGCAGAAAACTGGACATGTCAAAAACAGATAACAAGTAGGCATGTTTACGAGCTCTATGTACTCACTACAGAGCTTTGCATGATAAACTAAGCATACATACATTAAGAAGACATGGCATGGAAACTATTCATGGCAAGAACAACATCATAGCATGCAAAGATCAACTACAACAAGCTTGGCAAAATCGAATAACATGTAAACAATCTGCCAGTAACATTTTATAGCAAAAGTAGAGCTCGATTGGCTCAAGCTATTGCACTCCATAATTACAAACAAAGGCATGCATGGATAGAGAAAATCCATATGTTCAAAACATCCTTACTGATCATGCTCAAAAGAGGCATAGATCTCTCTGAAACAACATGAACACATGGCATAAAAATAACAGCCGGGAATGACTTAGTGAAATTACTAAGTCCCTGAAATCAGCAACAATATGATCCCTAGTTTGCATGCTTGTTCTAGTCACCACAAAGATCACAAAAATACATGGCATACACCCCTGTAAAGATGACATGGCATATTACAAAACACATGTAGGACTCAAGTTCATAGGAAGCACACATCAATCATGGAAAAAATGACAAAAGTGCATCTACTGAAACAGATCTGAAACTAACATCACATAGCCCTCTTCCAACAGCATTTCGGGCATCAAGATGAGCTCCAATGAAAATGATGCAATAAGATGAAATGATGTACTCATCGAGGCGAACAATTTTACATATTACACGCACGAAACGGAGCAGTATGCAGCAAGTTATGATGCGATGAACATGCGCTAGAATTATACCAGAAAAAGACTTAGAGGAATTCGGGGGGGGGGGGGGGAGGAGAAGTCAACCCTCGTCAGATCGGATCTGGCCGCGGAGTTCGCCGGATCTTCGCCGGAGAGGGCCGGAGCTGGAGGGAACGGGCGGATCCGCGGCGAGGGATGCCGGATCCGGCCGCGGGACGGCGAAGCGGAGGCGGCGCGGCGCGGGAGGAGGAGTCCGGCGGGCGGCGGCGGCCGCGCGGACCCGAGCGGCGGCGCGACCGGGCGGCGCGGGCGGCGGGGAAGCTCCGGGCGGCGGGCGGCGGCGCTGGGCCCGCGGGGGCCGGACGCGGGCCTGGCGGGCCTCGGCAGCGCGCGGTACGGCGGCGGTGACGTGGCGGCAGCGGGTTGGGCTTGGGGGCGGTTGGCGGACGTGTCCGGCGCCGGGCGGACGGGTCCGGCGCGCGGAGGAAGAAGGGATCTAGGGTTAGGGTAGGATTTGACCCGAAATTTCGGGGGAGAGGGTATATTTATAGGTAGGAGGAGCTAGGAGGCTCCAAATTGAGCACGGTTTGCGGCCACACGATCGTGATCGAAAGACGATGGACATGGGAGTGACTTAGATGGGTTATTGGGCTGATTTGGAGGGGTTTTGGGCTGCAACCCAAAAGAGGCTTTCACGGTTACCCGGTTAACCATTGGAGTATCAAACGACCTCCGAATGACCCGAAACTTGACAGGCGGTCTACCGGTGCTATACCAAGGCCGCTTGACAAACCTCCGTCCATTTCGAGAAAGTTTAATACACGCTCACGGAAAAAAAGGTAAAAGGGGACGCCGGGGAACATAGGAGCGCCGGATTGCAAAACGGACAACGGGGAAAATGCTCGGATTCAAGAAACGAACACGTATGCGAATGCGATGCACATGATGACATGATATGAAATGCATGACAAGGACAAAATGCAAAATGACGGGAAACCCAACCACGGAGGGAATATCGTATCACATTGCCGAAAATGGCAAGAGTTGGAGTACAAATATGGCAAGTTATATCCGGGGTGTTACAGAAGTAGCATCGTCTTCTTCATCGATCACTTTGGCATTCACAGTTGCAGCAGAAGAGGAGTATTCAGAGTCTTCAAGAGATGGAGTTCGACGAAGAACAGCATTCCGCGGAGGAGTGGAATCAAATTTGAATTTTTCAGTGAAGCCATCATCTTGAAGATCTGCTTCAGCACTGAGCAGTGTCAAACTCTTCCATGATCGCCAACATGTTTCATGCGTGAAAAAGGCATTCTTGGTGGCAAGATTGCGAATGCGATTGACGTCCACCAAGAGGCTTTGCATTTGGTGCTTCAGCCAGTCATGATGCTTATCTTGTTTCTGATGAAGGGCAACTAGAAGCTCTCGGTCATTGAGAATGCGGGAGCGCTTCATAGGCCTTTGGGCAACTGTGCTCTCATTGGCTTCTGTTTGCGCACGATGAGGCATACGAGTAATCCCAGGCAATGGATAGACACGAGCAACAGCTTGAATTCCTTCATCATTTTGGGTGAAGCTTTGATGGTCAGCATTCTGAAGACTAAGAGGCTCCTTTGCAGTCTCTGGGTATATGGCTTCAACAGACAAATCAACATCTGGCATAAATATGATATGATTGCGTGCAGAGGGTTGATAGTCGAAGGCAGAGTGAAGCTTGATCAGTCGCATGATCCAGGGAGCATAGAACTTCAGACCAAAGATGTCAGATCCTGATGCAGCAAGTTGGCGGATAAAGAAATCTTGTGCATTGAAGCGTTTGCCATGAAGAATATGGAAAACCAGAGTCTTCATTGCGCCTTCCAGCTTGGCATTAGGAGAGTGTCCTTTGATAGGCCAAAGAGTTCGCCTGACTATGTGATAGATGGTGCGGAGCAGATACTCAAGGTCTTCAACAAGGAACGCCTTTGGATATTCAGCATCTGGAGGCAGTGGCTTCATCATGCTGAGCATCTGACTCATATTTGGTCAGGCTTGTGGAAGATGCTCTCCATCGCATCATTGTGAAGCTGACAGCCAGGTTCATAAAGATCATCTGCAGAGGGTTGGCCAGTGAGCTCGATTACATCAATGGCTTTGGATTCATGATGAACATTTCCTGTCATCCACTCAAGAACCCATGTCTTCGTATCCTTGTAGTAGCCACGAATATGGAGAGTGGCATAGAATTGGAGCAGTAACTCTTCATTCCAGTGCTCCTTATCGGTGACAAACTACAGCAGGCCAGACTCTCTGAAGCAGTCCAGAGCTTCTTCCAAGCAGGGCAAACCAGTTATGGCTTCAGTATCAAGACGCATATGAGGGAAAATGCGATCTTGATTGTACAGAATGCATGAGTAATAGCTTCGCTGCTGATAGCTCCAAAATCAATCAGAGGATATTCTTGGCCTTGAGTAGGGGTTCTTTGCTCTGTTAAAGAAGGTGTTGTGTGCCTTGAAGCCATTGATATTAAACGATCCAGGTGCTGATGCAGTACCTGGAAATCTAGGCAACCTTGGCTTTGGCTTCTGAACTCGTGGCCTGTGCTCAACATGATAATCAAACTGAGGACCAGCAGCGGCAGGCGGAGGAGTCAGAACAGGCCATTTGGCAGTGATTAGTTGGCCATAGTTGAATGCTTGCTCGATTGTGTGTGGCCTTTGTGGTGGAATAGGAGTAGTGGCGTCAACATTGGCTTCAGGCTGCACAACAGAGGCGTCAGGTGCAGTTGCATCATTGGCTTCTGGCACATTCGTTGGTGCTGGCTCCACATTTTCTTCAGCCATGACCACGTCATTGGCTTCATTGGTGTTGGTGGTGGCAGCCGCAATATTTTCAACCTCCACTTGATGAGCTGGAGGGTCGGGCACTGGCAGGTTCACTTCAGGAACCACTTCTTCAGTAGTGGGGGGAGTTAGGACACGATCTTCTTCTTGTCTTTCATCGGCTGATGCAGCCGGAATGTCTTCAGCATCTTTGGCTTCAGACTCAGAGACATTCACAGTGGGAGTGGCATCTGGAAACACTTGACGTGCAACAGATTGTTGGGGCACTTCTCCTTCTGGAACGCTCGAGGTGGTGACTTGAGGCCTTGGTCCTTTGCGAAGCCTGCATAACGCCGGCGACGCCTTCGGAGATGGAGTTGGCTGGGCCTCAAAGTCATCATCTTCTCCTTGCACAGGTGGTGTGACTTGTTGGTGTTGGGGAGTACTTGGGGTTTCTTGTTGTTGTGGGTGATCAGCCCACGAAGCATCCTGAGCAATTGGCGTCAGAGGACGACCAATGCTGATGAGTTCGCTGTTCGTGAGAACAGGCGATGATACCAGGTTGTGTTCGATCTGAGGAAGCACAACGTCATCTTCAACATTGTCGTGGTGACCAATGTCTTCAGAAGTGGTGGGGTCAACTGCTGGAATGTCTTCAGTTTCATGAGCCTCTGTGGAAGCAGGCTCATGAACTATCATCCATCATTCTTGGTGTTCAGAGGCAGGGCGAACCATTGATATGGGTTCAACAACCAAGGGCTCTAAGGGAGCAGCCCTATCCTTCTTGGTTCTGCGCTTCTTCTTAGTGGGAGCAGCATCAAAGCCTTCAGGATTTTTCCTTTTCTGGCTTCAGCCTCGGCAGTTCTCGTCTTCTTCAGCTCAGAAGCGGTTGATCTAACTTTTGGCTTTGAGCCGGTCATGCTGGTTGGGAAGACAATGCGCGGCTCTTCCTGCCTTATATGAGCAATTTGGTCAGTCAATGGCTTCTTCTTCTTTGCAGCCATTCTTGGATCAATGCCAGGACGACCAAGAGCCTTGTGCTTCTCAGCCTCATTGTAGGCTTGCACACATTTGTCAGCCAGGCTCTTCATGCGCTCTCAAGAACCTTTGGCTTCTTCCCTCTTGTTGAGAAAGGCTTCCTTAAGCTCGTGCCGCATGATCTTGAAGTTTTTGACATCTTGCATGCTGAGCTTAGCCACATGCTTCTTGAATTGGGCTTTCTCATGGTCGATCTTGTGCTTCAACTCAACGATGCGCTGAGCGAGAGCTAGCTCTGAAGCAATGGCTCCATTGAAGGAAACGCTGACCCAATGGGAATTTGCAGATCATCAAAGCTGAGATTTGGTGAGTCAACCACTCATCAATGAAGTTGTGAATGATTGCCACATCAAAGAGAGGCAAATCATTGAAGATTTCTGCCTCTTCCTTGCTCTTGATCAGTTGTTCAAGGGCATCATCTGCAAGATCTTCATCACTAGACAGATCAATGTGCTCTTCACGCAGAATGGTAGCAGGGGTCAGTGCCTGATCGGTATGCTTGACAAGTTTCTTCTTCTTCTCCGTCTTCTTGGAGATGCGTGACAAATCTTCAGACTGCACACCGTCTTCAGGAGGTGCAGTTGCCAGTGGCTTCGCACGTGAAGCTTTTGGAGGCGCAGCTGATCTTGAAGCCGTAGCCTTCTTTGGCTTCTGCGGCTTTGGAGCGGGAGCAGGGGCTTCATCAGAGTCAGCATTGTCATCAGAATGGTCCACTTTGGCACCTTGAACTGTGATGTGAGTGATGAGGCCATCAAGGTTGTAGAAGGGACCGATGACATTGGGTTCTGCATTACGTGAGCCATCAACATGGGGAGCAGGAGGACCAGGGTTGAAGTCTAATCCCAATGACTTCTTGTTTTTCTTGGCCGATGCCTTTGCGTGCTGGAAGTTGCTCTTGAAGAGATTATCTTCACGACACTAGAGCAATGATGATGGGTCGGCATTTTCAGGCTGAGGTCCACGGACCATACATGGATAGAAACCCTGTGCAATAGCTTCAGTTCTGTTCTTGGGTGGAAGGCCTCGGAAGAGAATATCACCCCAAGGACTTTTGATAGCATTCTTCTCAGCGTATTCTTGGGTGACGAAATTGTACTTGAACCATTGTTCAGCCGAATATCTTCGAATCCATTGGATTCGGGTCTTGCGTTGATTGTAATCCTCCTCAGGATCTGTCTTGTAAAGCTCAGAGAGGTCATCAGGAAAATCTCTTGATGTTCCTCCTCGACGCTGTCTGCGACCCTTTCTGATTGATTTCTCTGCAGCCATGAACTTCAAATGGAAAGGTTTCAATACGTTCAATGGCTTCAAAGGCTTCCGCTTGCTGGACAAACAGGAACTGGCTTCGGGAGAATTAATGTGATGCTGTAAAAATTCTGCAAACGAATGCAGACTATGAGAACCAAGGGATTCTCCCACGGACATGTACCTGTGACAGCATTAGAGATGCGAGGGAAGGGGAAGACGTTATATGCATTCTCAGAAGATTTTGAAGATAAATCAGTTTGAAGACATTGACCTCATGATGCGAAGACATTCACTTATATGTTGAGAGTTGGTTCCAGATTTGTACGAATCCACGAATAAGTACAAGTGAGGAATCTAACTTGTTATGAAGCTTAAGTGAATATACTAGGCAGTATGAGATGCAGACAGAAAAGATCTAACTTGTATAGGCAGAAACCTATTTTGGTAGACAGGATGAATCTTTGAAGATCAAAAATATGGTAAAAAGAGAGTTTTATTTACCACACGAAGAACTGCTAGATGGGAAGAGTAGGATACCGAGCAGTTCAATCCACCGTGCTCTAACTTGGCGACGGAAGACACCTACGGCGGCGACGGAGAGGACGATGTCTGCGGCCGGCGTGAGGATGGCGTCGGAGAAGTCGCGGCAGCTAAGCGCTTCGTCGCCGGCATCGTCGAGAGCTAGCGGTGGCGCTAGGGTTTTGACGAGGTGGAGAGGTGGAAGAAGTTTCCTTTACCGCAGGGGACAGGTATTTATAAGGAAGTGGGCGGCACAGTGCAATTACGCAGGTGCCCCTGGTGGTTCACATCTGACGGGCACGTGGCAAGCATGCAACATACTTAGAGTTGTCCCACGTTCCCACACCCGCCAGGTTTGTCGGATGGTCGTTCCAGCTTCTCCGGATTTCAGGCAATAAGGATAGAGCATTAAAATTGACTTAATGTTTGTCTCTGTGTCTTCTGCTGACAAGGACGCAGAGAAGACACTCGACAGTTTCAATAGAATGCATATGATTTGGACAGATAGAGTTTGAGATAGAAAGCATAGAGAGATTAGGGTCCGATCACATTCACTTAGTTCAAAAGATTCAACTAGGAAGACATAGCTATAAGTGAATGCTGTAGAGGACAGAACACTAGTGTGTATATATATATATATATATATATATATATATATATATCAGAAAGTAATCAAATCAACATAGTGAAGATGAAGATAAATTGAATTTGAAGACAAACCAAATGCAAAGACATTCAAATGCAACGCCATGAGTGAAACACTTCAAACAGAAAAGTTTGGTGGTGGCGTTACCCACTGTATAGGAAGTATTAGACCCAGACACGGCGCACAATTATCGTGGCGCTTCGAAGTCAAATTCCACGTTAATGCATTCACACTTAGAATGTAAGTCTTCATTGATTGAAGATATACTTTACTTCGTGTGTTGCACATCTAAGTCATCAAAATGCATAAGTGTTAGGATGTGTGCCTGATCACAGGACGTTTGAGGATTCCAAGATATTTAGCTCACACCGTCACTTGGAAAACCTTTTCTCGTCCAAGGGCTTTGTGAAGATATCTGCCAATTGCTCTTCAGTGTTGACATGAATGATATCAATATCTTTCTTCATGACATGATCTCTAAGAAAGTGATGACGAATTTCAATGTGCTTTGTCTTCGAGTGCTGGACTGGGTTGTTGGCAATTTTGATGGCGCTTTCGTTGTCGCAGAAGAGAGGTACTTGTTTTAGATTGATGCCATAGTCCTTGAGAGTTTGCTTCATCCATAGAAGCTGAGCACAGCAAGATCCAGCAGCAATGTATTCAGATTCAGCAGTTGAGAGTGACACACAGTTCTGCTTCTTTGAAGACCAACAGACAAGCGACCGTCCCAGAAAGTGACATGTGCCTGATGTAGACTTGCGATCCACCTTGTCACCAGCATAATCAGCATCCGAAAATCTAACCAGATCAAACTCTGAGCCCTTTGGATACCATAATCCTAGTGTTGGGGTGTGAGCCAAATATCAAAGAATTCACTTCACAGCTAAGTGATGCGATTCCTTTGGTGCCGCTTGGAATCGAGCACACATGCAAACACTAAGCATAATATCTGGCCTAGATGCACATAGGTAAAGTAAAGAACCAATCATGGAGCGGTATACCTGTTGATCGAACTCTTTACCATTTTCGTCGGGACCCAGATGATGTTTGGCTGGCATTGGCGTCGTGTAACTTTTGCAATCTTGCATTCCAAACTTCTTAAGGCAATCTTTGAGGTATTTCTCTTGAGATATGAAGATGCCATTCCTTTGCTGACGAATTTGAAGACCAAGGAAGAACTTCAGCTCACCCATCATGGACATCTGATATTGCTCTTGCATCATGTATCCAAACTCATCACTATACTTCTGGTTGGTGCAGCCGAAGATAATGTCATCCACATATATTTGGCACACAAACAGTTCACCATCATATGTCTTTGTGAAGAGTATGGGATCGAGGGATCTAGGTTTGAAGCCTTTGCTCTTCAGGAAGTCTTTGATAGTATCATACCAAGCGCGAGGAGCTTGTTTGAGGCCATACAGTGCTTTGTTTAGTTTGTACACCATATCAGGATGTTTTGGATCTTCAAAGCCAGGTGGTTGTGCGACGTATACTTCTTCTTCAATCTTGCCGTTGAGAAAGGCACTCTTCACATCCATTTGATATAGCAAGATGTTGTTGTGGTTAGCATAGGCTAGCAATATGCGAATAGCTTCAAGCCTAGCCACATGAGCAAATGTTTCATCAAAGTCAATCCCTTCAACTTGAGTATATCCTTGTGCAACAAGACGTGCTTTTGTTTCTGATGACTTGGCCATGCTCATCTTGCTTGTTGCGATATATCCATTTTATGCCAATAATGTTATGCTTGCGAGGGTCAGGACGCTTGACAAGTTCCCAAACATTGTTCAGCTTGAACTGTTGAAGCTCTTCTTGCATTGCTTGAATCCATTCAGGTTCCATAAAGGCTTCAGCAACTTTCTTGGGTTCTGATATTGACACAAAAGAAAAGTGCCCACAGAAATTTGCTAACTGCGTTGCTCTTGAGCGAGTAAGTGGACCAGGTGCATTGATGCTATCAATTATCTTCTCAATCTGTACTTCATTTGCAACACGAGGATGAACTGGGCGAAGACTTTGCTCTTGCTCATCACTGTCGTCATTAGATGGATTGTCTTCAGGTTGAGCATTGTCTTCAGGTTGGTTTGGTGCAGAAATGATAAGTTCCTCTTCAGGCTGTGCTTCAGTAGGCATGATTTCACCAGTTCCCATTAGCTTGATAGACTCGTTGGGTGGAGCTTCTTCAAGAGTACTTGGCAGGAGCTCTCTTTGTGAACCATTGGTTTCATCAAACCGCACATCTATAGTTTCGACGATTTTATAGAGATAGAGGTTGAAGCCTCTGTAAGAGTGTGAATCCTTTCCGTAACCGAGCATGAAGCCTTCGTGAGCTTTTGGTGCAAATTTTGACTTGTGATGGGGATCCTTGATCCAACACCTTGCTCCAAATACTCTGAAGTAGCTTACATTTGGCTTCTTGCCGGTGAGGAGCTCATAGGATGTTTTGTTCAGAAGCTTATGGATGTAAACACGGTTTATGACGTGGCGTGCTGTATCAATAGCTTCAGGCCAGAACTTTCTTGGTGTCTTGTATTCGTCGAGCATCGTCCGAGCCATCTCAATGAGGGTTCTGTTCTTGCGCTCTATGATGCCATTTTGCTGAGGTGTGCAAGGAGCAGAGAACTCATGAGTGATTCCCATTGTATCCAGATAAAGATCAAGTCCGGTGTTCTTGAACTCAGTGCCATTGTCACTTCTGATATGCTTGATCTTGACACCATAATTGTTCATGGCACGATTGGCGAAGCGTTTGAAGACATCTTGTACTTCAGTCTTGAAGAGAATTATGTGCACCCATGTGTATCTTGAGTAATCATCAACAATGACGAAGCCATAGAGACAGACAGTTGTTGTGAGAGTGGAGTAGTGAGTGGGGCCAAATAATTCCATGTGTAGCAGCTCAAAGGGTTGAGAAGTAGTCATGATTGTCTTCGAAGGATGCTTGGACCTTGTCATCTTTCCAGCTTCGCAGGCACCGCACAGATGATCCTTCTTGAACTTGACGTCCTCGATGCCTATGACATGCTTCTTCTTGGCGAGAGTGTTTAGGTTCCGCATGCCAGCATGTCCCAGCCTTCGATGCCATAGCCAGCATTCAGAAGCTTTTGTGAGAAGGCATACGGCAAGCTGTGGTCCTGTTGAGAAATCTACCATGTACAGATCATCTTTCTGATACCCTTCAAAGACTAGAGACTTATCAGATTCCATTAGTACAAGGAAATGATATTTTCCGAATAGCACGATCATGTTCAAGTCACATAGCATCGAGACAGACATTAAGTTGAAACCAAGGGATTCAACAAGCATCACTTTATCCATGTGCTGATCCCTTGAGATTGCAACTCTACCTAGACCCAATACCTTGCTTTTACCAGTGTCAGCGAACGTGATGTGACTTTTATCAGATGGACGTAGAGTTGAGTCCATGAGAAGACTTCAATCACCAGTCATATGATTAGTGCATCCGCTGTCCATAATCCATTCTGAAGCACGAGGTGTCATACTCTGCATTACAGTTAGGGGGATAGGCTTCACCAAGAGTATTGTGAAGCACAAACATTTGACGGGCAAGAGGATTATGGAAGCTCAGATCAAGATTAGGACTGATGGGATGAATGGCAAGCGATTCAGGAACAAAATACATAGTGAGACCATTTGGGCATTTGATCGTGCGCCCTACAAGATGTTTTAGGTCCCAGCAATAGCATCAGACGCCTTTGATTTTCGGCTGGAGTCCTTTCCCTGCAAAAGAAAGTTAATTCTTCTTAACCACCCACATCTTCAGGGGTGGCTTAGAAGCAATGAGTCTAAGTGCAGCATCTGAGAACTTCGACTTTGGAGCCCTAGCAAATAGCCTTGCAGGAGATGAATGATACTCGTATGAATAAGCAGAAAAGTTCTTAGTTTTATGAACATAGTGGTTTGCACACACACGCTCATATTCATAAGTTTGAGTACGGTTTCCCTGCAAAACATTGGCGTTAGGGTGACTCAGGTGAGTCCTCTGTCTGTATGAAGCCTTTGGACCATATGAAGCCTTAGGTCTGGGGTTTGTCTTCTTCCCAGGTGGTGTCATGATGACATTCACTATAAGCTTCTCAAGATAGCTTTTGGGAACCCAGATCTTCTTCATAGGTGGCCCATTCCTGCAGTTAGTACCAATATATTTGGCAAACACTTCACCATTCTGATTCTTGAACAGTTTATAGTTTGCATCAAAGGATTCATCAATGACAATAGGGTTAGCACAGGTAAAGCCAGATAAGGTGGATGGATCCACTGAAGGTCCCTTTGCAGCAACCCATGTGGTTTTGGGATACTGCTCAGGCTTCCAGTAAGAGCCATCAACATTCATTTTCCTTTCGAACCCAACACCCTCTTTCCTAGGGTTTCGGTTCAGAATCTGCTTTTTGAGGACATCGCAAAGTGTCTGATGCCCTTTCAGGCTTTTATACATCCTTGTTTCAAGTAATGTCTTCAACCTAGCATTTTCATCAGCAATAGTAGTGGTATCCTCCGCAGAGGGGTTAGTTACCACATCAGTAGTTGAAGATATTGCAACAGTAGCAGTAGTGGAACATCCAGCAACAGAGGTAGCGTTATCACGCTCAAGGCATTTTAGACATGGTGGTTCAAATCCATCCTGAGCGGGACTGATCTGTTGGGCGCGAAGTGACTCATTCTCTTTTTGAAGATCTTCATGAGCCGCTCTCAATTTCTCAAGCTCTTGCTTCCTTTGAAGATAATCGTAGGAGAGCTTTTCATGAGTGGTTGAGAGAGTTTCATGACGACTTTCAAGTTCTTGGTACTTAGTATGAAGATTTTTTATGTCTTCAACTAAGGACTATGAACGAGTCATTTCCGCGTCCAACAGGTCATCGCTTTTGTCTAACAGTTTTTGAGTGTGTTCCATAGCCTTTTGTTGTTCAGTTGCAATTTTAGCAAGTGTTTTGTAGCTGGGCTTGGATTCACAATCAGAGTCATCTTCACTGGATGTTTGGAAGTAAGCATCGCGTGATTTTACCTTGGCACCACGTGCCATGAAGCAGTAGGTGGGAGTAGGGTCGTCCTTGTCATCAGCTTCAGTGTTGGTGTGGAAGTCATTGTCTTCAGTGTTGAAGATGGACTTGGCAACATAGGCAGTGGCTAGAGCCATACTTGCAACACCAGGATCGGACTCCTCCTTAGACTCCACCTCCGCCTCCTCAGAGGCAGACTCCTCCTCTGAATCCATTTCCTTCCCAACAAAAGCACGAGCCTTGCCAGATGAGCTCTTCTTATGAGATGAAGACTTTGATGACGACTTGGAAGAAGACTTTGAAGATTTCTTCTTCGTCTTGTCATCATAATCATATTCCTTGCTCTTCTTCTTCTTCTTCTCATTGTCCCATAGTGGACACTCAGAGATGTAGTGTCCAGGTTTCTTGCACTTGTGACATGTTCTCTTCTTGTAGTCATGAATGGAAGCTTCATCATTTCTTGAGCTAGATCGTGATGACTTTCTGAAGCCCTTCTTCTTGGTGAACTTCTGGAACTTCTTCACAAGCATAGCAAGTTCCTTTCCAATGTCTTCGGGATCATCAGAACTGCAGTCAGATTCTTCTTCAGATGAGGAAACAACTTTTGCCTTCAAAGCGCGAGTTCGGCCATAGTTGGGACCATAGATATCTCGTTTCTTAGAAAGCTGGAACTCATGTGTGTTGAGCCTCTCAATTATATCAGACGGATCGAGTGTCTTGAAGTCAGGACGTTCTTGTATCATGAGGGCAAGGGTGTCAAAGGAGCTGTCAAGTGATCTCAGTAATGTCTTGACGATTTCATGCTTGGTAATCTCAGTGGCGCCAAGAGCACGAAGCTCATTTGTGATGTCAGCGAGGCGATCAAACGTGAGATGGACATTCTCATTGTCGTTTCTCTTGAAGCAGTTGAAGAGGTTGCGAAGAACACTGATCCTTTGATCTCTCTGAGTTGAGACGCCTTCGTTGACCTTGGATAGCCAGTCCCAGACTAGCTTTGACGTCTCCAGAGCACTCACACGGCCATACTGTCCTTTGGTCAGATGACCACAGATGATGTTCTTGGCAGTAGAGTCCATTTGAATGAACTTCTTGACATCAGCAGGGGTGACACCTTCACCAGTCTTGGGAACGCCGTTCTTGACGACATACCAGAGGTCGACATCAATGGCTTCAAGATGCATGTGCATCTTATTCTTCCAGTAGGGATATTCAGTTCCATCGAACACGGGGCAAGGAGCGGAGACTTTGATTATCCCTGCAGTCGACATAGCTAAAACTCCAGGTGGTTAAACCGAATCACACAGAACAAGGGAGTACCTTGCTCTGATACCAATTGAAAGTGCTAGTTATCGACTAGAGGGGGGTGAATAGGCGATTTTTATGAAAGTCTTCAAAACATGGAAGTTTCAAAGACAAACAGTAGAAATGAACCTATTGATATGCAGCGGAAGATAAACTACACAAAGCTATCCATAGTCAAGTATGCAATAATGTGAGAGTATGAAGACTAATAGCAGCTAGGTAGTAAGGATCGGAATGAAAGATGGTATGAAGCCAAACAACAATAGTAGTCAAGCAATGAAGTCAATCAGGTATAACAAGCAGGCAATGACTTCATGAAGACAAACTATAAGTAAAGGGAGGAGAGGACAGAACCAGTCACTTGTCGAAGACACAAGATTTGTTTGACCAGTTCTAGTTGCTGTGACAACTATACATCTGGTTAGGGAGGCTGAGATTCAACTCAGAAGACCGCGTCTTCACCTTATTCCCCTTGAGCTAAGGACACACAGTCCTCGCCCAATCACCCTGGTAAGTCTTCAAGGTAGACTTCCAAACCTTCACAGACTTCGTTCACCGGCGATCCACAATGACTCTTGGATGCTCAGAACGCGACGCCTAACCGGCTGGAGGATTCACAGTCCTCAAGTGTAATAAGTCTTCAGGTCACACAGACAGAAAGACTTCAGTGATGCCTAACACTCTTTTGCTCTGGGTGTTTGGGCTTTGTCCTCGCAAGGATTTCTCTCTCTCAAAGGCTTCGAGGTGGGTTGCTCTCAAACGACAAAAGTCGTGCACTAACTCTGAGCATCCACCAATTTATGGTGTAGGGGGTGGGCTATTTATAGCCACTGGGCAACCCGACCTGATATGTCCGAAATGACCCTGGGTCACTAAGGAACTGACACGTGTACCAACGGTCAGATTTCAAACACACACGGCAACTTTACTTGGGCTACAAGCAAAGCTGACCTATCCAGCTCCGGATAAGATTTGCTCTCATTGTCTTCGCTCAAAGACATAGGATTTGGGTTGAGCATCACTTCAGTCACTCTGACTATGTTCACTTGGACCCCACTTAACAGTACGGTGGTTCCTGTGACTCAACAAAGAAGAAAAGGAAACTACGAAACAACTAAGTCTTCGCGCTCCATAGTCTTCACTGAATGTCTTCTCATGTCATTGTCTTCAATATGAATATCTTCATATACCACCATTATCGTCAATGTCTTCATATATTTTTAGGGGTCGTCTCCGGTACGTAAACCGAATCAATGAGGGACACTACCTGTGTTATCCTGCAATTCTCACAAACACATTAGTCCCTCAACAAAATTTGTCGTCAATACTCCAAAACCAACTAGGGGTGGCACTAGATGCACTTACAAAGCCCTTAATATATTTTATGATTCATGGAATTGTGCGTTGTAAAGCATAAAGTAAAAACAAATAATGGCAATTCAACTAGAAAAAAAGTTTGGGCAGTTATGATACGAAAGAATCTAGAACAAAAGAGAACCACTGTTGTTTTTGAGGTTTGTGCATTATGCTTAAGTTCAACCATGGAATCTGCTAGATTGTACATGTGGCAAAATCCGGTGGGGGGGCTAGAAGATGGTGCGAGGGGCCGAGTGGAGGGAGAATATGAAGGAATGCACAAGTGGAGATCGATAATTAGAGAGAGGGGGCGAACACGTGCGCTGATGCGCGAAGTGGCGGAGCCATGGAAAATAAATGAGCTAGGGGGACAGGCATTGCTAATCCTTTACGAAGAGGGTCAATTCATGAACTTAAACCATTTTTAGCAACAATTTTCTAATGATCACATTCATATTAGCCTTGATATATAGTGATGTTAGGGGGGAGGGGGCAGGGCCCTTACTGCCCCCTGTCTTCGCCATTGTGCACGCGTCTGAGAGATGAAGAGGAAGGCATGGATGATGAGAGCGGGACGTTGGATACATAATTATTGTGGGTGTATTAGCTATATATGTTAATCCTATATAGAGAGATATAGATTGATCGATGTGGACGTGGGAAAGAGGGTGAGACCTGACTGGATATATCGATTGATCGATTTGTGTGGAAAACTAGGGAAGACCTAGCTATATAAACACATACATAGAGGAACATCGATCATTGCGCATGCACGCGTGGGAGATAAAGAATGCCCGATATGATGGAGAGGGGGATGTGTGTTGGTGTGTGCCTTCATGGGAGACCGACCTGAAGAAAAAGATTGCATGCGTGCGATGGATAATGCCGACTAGTAGTGTGTGTGCCTGCATGCACGAGAGAAAGTTAGTGGTACAATTATAAAGAGAAGACTACTGTGTGGGTGTAAAAGAATAGCTGAATAGGTGAGGTCACAATCAATGTAAAGTTGAATTCAAATATTTGAATAAGATATCCTGATGTTTGAAACCCATGCATGCATGAATATAACGGAGATCTGCGCGGCATGGTTTGGAAACGAGCATGTTGTAATGTATACACATTGAACAAGGTCAGACTGATTTGAATTTGCGATACCAATGGCAGACATCATTTGGCCACGTCGCATCCGTGCATGGACACACTATTCTAATTGGAGATGATGGGCGGCTTTTGCATCACATATCTATATCTATACCCCTATATATATATTATATTATATATTTTTTTATATTGTGTGCGGGTAACTTTAACTTTGAAAGATGGTCGTTGGATGAGGCGAATCCGAAGGTCCAAAGATGGCAAATTTGAGCACTACTGGCCGTTGGATATCATCTAGATTCCACCAGATTTCGCCACATGTATAATCTAGAAGACTCCATGGTTGAACTTAAGCATAATGCACAAACATAAAAACACAAGAACTTCTTATTTGTTCTCGAATCTTCCATATCAGAATTGCCCAAATGTTTTTCTACATGATTTGCCATTATTTGTTTTTACTTTATGTCTTACGACGCACAATTCCATGAATCTTAAAATAGATTAGCTTTCTCATAAAAACTAGATGATTTTGAATGAAATGAACTATAAGAATTAAACGAACATCTACATCATGCATATATGACTCAAAGCTTGCATGCTATAATGTGGTATTTATTCATAATTTGGTTGCCAAATCTCATGCGTGCAATGCACGTGTACCTTACTCTAGTCTAAATGATGTTTGTGTGTGTGTTGTGCGGGTTGAGGTGCAAATTGTCTTTTTTTGGGTACACGTTAAGCTTGTTCTTCCGAAATTTCAAGCCGCGCCTTGTTATGCCGAAAATTCAAGCTAGCGTCTCTGTCTATCGTGCTGCGAAACTCCCGCCTCTTCAACCCGCGCCTTGTTAGCCCGAAATATTTAAGATATATCTTTGTCTCGTCGTGCTCCGACAACTCCCTCCATCTCAACCCGCGCCTTGCTATTCTGAAATTACAATGCACGCGAAAACTTCCACCTCCTGTGAAATCCAGACACACGAAATGCCTGTGGTACGCCTGAACCGAAAGAACCGCCTCAAATCGGTGGGGGTACTTTCGTAACTTACCCCACATTTCGAACAAGCGCGTCTCTAAGCCATGGTTCCCCACTGCCATCCCATCCGCCCACCCATTCTTACACCGAGGCCGCCAAAACCCGCGACAAAACCCCACACCCTGCTCCGTCCACCACCCAGCCGGAGCCTCTTCCCCGACGATGTCGTCCACAGCAACACCTCGACGTCCCTCATCCACCGTACTAGATGAGGATCCGTCGTCGATCTCATCGTCCCGCTGGTTCGGCCACCCCGTCCTCAACCTCCAAGGAGCTGCCCCGACGTTCCCCTCGTCTTTCGCGCCACCTCCATTCCCACACCGCCATCTTCACCTGCACCACCGGAAGAGCATCATCATCACTGTTTCCTCGGATGAAGCTGCGGCCTAATCGGCGCCACCAAAGAGGTTGTACAGTAATCGTCGCATCTTCTTCTTGATTTGATCTCACTGTGCTGCCGGCACTCGGTCCCGAGCCGACACGGCGCGGCTCTATCCACGGCGGTGTCGCCGGCCACTTCCTCCATGGCGTCGCTCCCTCGGCGGCAACGTCCACATCAGTGGGACCTGCTGCTGCTTTAGCTCTCGCTCGCGCTGCTGCTCTGCTCTTGCTCTTGGTCCCCAGCCTGGTCTGCTCTTGCTATTGCTCTTGCTCGCGCTGCTGCTCTCGCTCTTGCGCTTGCTTGCGATGCTGCTCTGATTTAGCTACACTTTAGTCGACTGAATCGACTTTTGGGTCAGTCGATTTTCAGGTGGTGGTGGGGGGGGGGGGGCTCGCCGGGGTGAAGGAAGAACCAACTGCAGCAGGGAGGGGGCTCGCCGGAGAGATACCCCACTATCTATCTTAGGGTTCAGGATGGGGGCGGTGGTCGCCGGTGGTGGCGGGGCGGTGGCGGGGCGGTGGCGTGGGGATCGCCAGAGAAAAAGCTCGGCACGGGGGGGCCTAGAGGGATGGTCGGGGCGGCGGCGGACCGGCGGTGGGGAGTGTTTTCGGGGTGGGCGGGGCGGCACACCGCCGGCCGCGGGCGTCGGGGGGCTGCTGTTTGGTCGGCTCAGGGGGGTGGAGGTTGAGATGAACCGCATGCCCTTGATTTCGTATCCAACGGCTGCAAAATCGACTGACCAGAGATGAAAAAGTCAGTTGACCGACGTGTAGCCTCACCTTGCTAGTGCGTTCAGTTTCGACAACAAAATTCAGTTTCGACAGCAAAATTTAGTTTCGACAGTTAAGTTCAGTTTCGACAGTTAAGTTCAGTTTCGACAGTTAAGTTCAGAGATGAGCGGCTGATGTATTTTACATCTAGCACTTTGTGGTTATGTATTTTACGTCATGTATTGGAGATGTTATTAGAATTCCACTCAGGTCAACGTTGTTCATTGTCTCTCTTGTCCTGCTTCAGCCTCGGCGTCGTACAACTCACCGGAGCTGCTCCAATGACGAAACCCTCCATCACAGTGAAGCAGTACCTCGGGCTCCATCTCCAGACGCCTAAGATCTTCTTCCCCTCCTCGGACAGCCAAGTCAGCCAGAGCATCCTCACCGGCCAACCCAATGATGCTGAGATCGACATGGCTTCGCCAAAGAGGTTGTACACTTGTTGCATCTCTTTTTTACTCTACATGTTATATATATTGTCCACTGAGCACTCGTAGTAACGGGAAAGATGATTATTTTATCCTACTATATGACAAGCAGTGAGGTACCAGGAAACTTAGCTATCCGTGATGGACTCTCTTGAATGCCATCATTATTTATCTCTGCGCGTTTCAGCTGTGCATTTGTCGATGGGCCTGGGAGTTGAGCTAGTATGGCAGTGGCCTGGGTCCAAAGTAATAGAAGTAGCACAAAAACATTTTTTAGTGTAGGATTTTCCTTGCTCAAGCCTGCCTACTAGAATCGCCAGTGCTTGAAAGGAAAAGTGAATGAAAAACATCGGAATTGGAAAGTTTCCTATGGTACTACTTTTCATGAATTTGGTGGAAAGGAATGGAGCAAAGGAAAACTGTAGGATTTGTTCCTTTAGTGTCTCCTTGAAAGAAAAACCGTAGGAATTCTAATTTCCACTTCTCCTCCCTTTCATATTCCTATTCATCAAGCACAAGACTAAGAGATAGTAGCATAATAGCATTATAACCGTACATTTTCTTGTGGTTTGACTTAATGTCACCATGCTTTTTTGCATCCTGTGATCTTCCAATTGTTGTGAATCAAACAACCAGATTGGTAGAAATCCTGTGTTTTTAAATTCTCTGTTTTGCACGTGCATTCCTATCCTATTCCTGTCTATTTCCTATCCCTGCATTGTTAGAATCCTCAAATTCAAACAAGACCTTACTCAATTACTTCTGTTATAGATATGTGTCAAAGAAAAACTTGTGTGGTTTGTCCTGCTCCTGCGGCGTTATGTTCCACCCCAGCTCAGCTGCTCCAACGACGGAAGGGTTCACCACAGCAGGGATCCGCTCTCCAGAATGTCTTTCGCTGCCTCAGATCTTCTTCCCCGCCGCCGACAGCCACGGCAACTGCATTACCATCATCAACTGAGCAGATGACCTTGAGGACTACACGGGTCCGCAAGAGAGGTCGCACTCTTCTGTGTCTTCTTACGTTATGCATCGCTTAATATGATGACATGCTACACTATCGTCGTGTTCACCTATTAGACTCCGAGTCAGTTCCAAACTAATGCTGAAACTTGAGTTTTTAAATGGTTGTGGGGTACATATTGGGGCAACAATCAGTATTATTTGTCTACTATCTAGTTAATCTCCGGTGTCTACTATGAGTTTCATGTTGGGTGTAAACAAACATTAAAGGAGCCATTATCTGTATTTTTTAACTAAAGCTATTATCTGCCTACTATCATTGGTTTTGGATCTATCCACAGTTTGGTACCATCACTCTGGATTTGTGCATGCACTCCTTACATAATATCACTATGTTTTATTCCTATGCATTCCAGTTATTGTATACAATGGAACTGATCATGTAGAGCAAAAGAGATGAGCCTTGTGTGGCAATAAAATTTCATGCAGACGTCGTTCCATGGTGGGCGCAAAGGCAGCCGCCCCCACCCATTTCGGATCGTAATCAAGAGGAAGATAACTGTTATGAGGGGGATTCAGAAGGAGAAGACCACTCCTATTTACTCCATGAGGTCTTCGCTCTAACTTGGCATGCTGATGATGGTAATATCATGCATATGGTGCCTTGCATTGCTTACTGTATACTTAAAGATGTCATCTGCTTAGTTTAGACATGCTTTGTGTCAATGCCATCTATTTAGTTTCTTTATCATATATGTGAATCATGCAATGCCATCTTGTCTAGCCAGGCATCATATATGTGAATTTTGCAATGCCACCCTAGTTATCCAGTCATCTTATATGTGAATTATATCATGCCATCATTTTTTATTACGTGTTAAATTTGTCAAAATTTTAGTACATTCAATTACTCTTCCTGTGCATCAGCCATTTGGCACGGTCATGGAAAAATCTGGAGTGGAAACAAGGTCTTCAGAGCAGACAATGCTATCTGACGAAGCGCATGTCTTGCTGGTTACCGATAGCTCCTCAGAGGAGGATTCAGAGACAGATGACCAGTCATATTCCCCCCCCCCCCGAGGTGCATGCCCTAACTTGGCAGGGTTATGTTGCTCATATCGTGCGTATGGTATCTTGCATTGCTATGTCATTTGCTTAGTTTAGACATGCTTTGTGTGAATGCAACCTGTTTAGTGTCTAATTACCACATATGTGAATTATGCAATGCCATCTTGTTGCAAGACATTATATATGTGAATTATGCAATGTTATCTTGTTGCAAGGCATTATGTATGTGAATTATGCAATGCCATGCTGTTTAGGCAAGCGTCATATATGTGAATCATATCATGCCGTCCTTTTTTTGTATTTCTCATTGCTTTTGTCGACAATGTTTGTATATTCAACTGCTCTTCCTGTGCATCAGCAATTTGAATTGGTGATGGAGAAATCTGGAGTGAAAACAAGGTCTTCAGAGCAGACAATGCTACCTGCTGAAGCAGATATCTTGCTGGTTACAGATAGCTCTTTAGAGGAGGATTCAGAGGCAGATGACCAGTCCTATTATCCCCCTGAGGTGTATGCTCAAACTTGGCTGGGTTATATTACTCACATCATGCATATGTTGTATTGCAATGCTTAGTTTTTACATCATATACACGATATCAAATGCCATCTCCTTAGTTGACACATCATATATGTGATTGCCCTCTGCTCACTTCCTTAGTATATAAATCATATATTTGAATTATATCATGCCATGATGTTTACATAGACAGCATGTATCTGAATTATGGCATGCCAACCCATTTTCTAAAGACATAATATAGTTATATCATCTCATACTGTTTACATAGTCATCATATTTTGAATTATGTCATTCTATCCGTGAATTATATCATGCCATCATGTTTCCGTCAACGGCATGTTTGTGATTTATGGCATGCCAACCACTTTAATAGACACATCGTATAGTTATATCATGTTTACATAGTCAGCATATTTTGAAGTATGTCATTCTATCCTGTTTAGTTAGCCATCATACATGTGAAATTGTGTCATGCTATCCTGTTTAATTAGCCATCATATATGTGAAATTATGTCCTGCTATTCTGTTTGCTTACACAGCATAAATGTGAATTATTTCATGCCCTGTTTTCTTCCCTACAATCCATTGCACCTGTCTATCTTACAATGTCTGTACATTCAATTACTTTTATTGTTTATCAGCCATTTCAATTGGAGGGAGTAATGGCAGTATCTGTGGGAGTAAAAACACGTTCTTCAGAAAAGATCATGCTACTTGTCGATGCAGATAGAACCATGGTTGTACCTGCCCAAGAACCAGCCCCACCACACATAACCCACACTCATGCAGATTGTACCCCTACCCAGTTGGACAGAGAACCAGCTACACCCCTTCTAACCCCAACCCCAGCATATAGACACCCAGTTCCCGTTGACACAACACCGTCTCCACCACAGAGCACCCAAACACGAGCAGTTAGTAAGGCAACTGCAGTGCCCAAATCACGAGGACCACCACTACGAACCCAAAGTCAATGCTTAAAGTAGAAGAAGAATTGTTCTCTGGTCAGGTTCCATAGCTTTGGTTTATACTACTTTGCTCTTGCATCACTGTATTTACTGATACCAACTAAATTCAAATTTGAAGGATGCAATTGAAACTCCAATGGTGCAACAGGTATGTTTTAAACCTGTTTCTTCAACGTGTTTGGCTGTTTGCTGTTGTAACTTGCTCTATGTTGATTTCAGTTTCAATTGAATAAATAGTTATGTTCTCATGCCATTCACATTACAAGTGTTGTTATTGCTGTGTAGTTTCCCACACTTATATTCTGTCTATGCTGCTTTGTCTTAAATAGATATGATTCAAACTGTATCTATCTTGATTTGGCAACATAAACTAGAATGATATAGACCATACAGTGACAATAGTACATGGATATATGCTTGTTTCGTGATGTTATCCTGTCCACCTTACTATTGAACTGGTAAACTTGAGATGTGTTTGTTTGTTTCTCTTTTAGAACGCAGATAAAATATTGGAGAAGAGTACCCTGGTATGCAATGGTAAAGGAAGTAATGCAGATAAGGTTCAAGATAGTGAGACATCCCTGTTGGTCTCCAAGAAAGCTGATAAAAACTATATTGAAGACACTGAGACAACCCCAAAGTCCTGTCTTGATGTAGTGTTCGAGTTACTGGCTACCACTGCTGGCACCAGCTCTTCGAACTCGTTGCCTAAATCAGTACGGCTTCTTGAGTCTCAACTTCAAGTTGAAAGACATCGATCAGATGTTATGCGACAAGAAGCCAAAGGACTGAGGAAGTCCCTGCAGAATTCAGATGCATACTTTCTGGTGCAACAGCAAGCGCTGGAGGACTTAAGCGCCAAACAAGAGAAAGTTAAGAAGCTTGCTAAGCATCTTGCCAACATTATGGGTACCCAGGATATTGTTTCTTGAGCTCTTCTGAAGTGGTTTCAGTTCTGGACTTGTTTTGCTACGGCGTTTATATGCTGCTATGTTCCCTATATTTGCACTGGTGGCGAACTTTGAAGCCTAGTGGATGTAATATGTGTAATAGCCGTGATAGCCTAGTGTAAGTTGCTTGCTTATTTATTTCCTTGTTGTCTTGTTTATTTGTTTGCTTGTAGTCAGTGCAATTCTTTTTCTGCGGTTTGCTAGTGGCTGCAATAACCTATTTTTTAAAACTAGGCCACAATAACCATGGGCTAATATTTACTGTAGTGACACTGGGCCTCCTACGGGCCGTAGAAACTGTGGGCCATCTACGGGCCGTATAAACAGTGGGCCTTCTACGACGTAGAAGCAGTGGGCCTTCTACAGGTCGTAGAAACAATGGGCCTTCTACGGGCTGTATCATAAATGGGCCTTCTACGAGCCGTATCATCAATGGGCCTTATACGGGCCGTATGATCGATTGGCCAAACATGGGCCGAACAGGCCGCATTCTGGCCATAAACGGGCTAGAGTTGGTATCGTCCGTTCATGGGCCGACCATTACGGGCCATCGTTAATAGGCCGTATTTGATGATGCTATGAAAACGGCCCAATGTATTAATGGACCACAAACGGGCCGAGTGTAACCACGGGCTGAATTTGGCCCACAAGCAGAAAATGACAGTAACGGGCCGTAAGTAAACGATTGCTGGAAACGAGCCCAAGAATAAATGGGCTCTGAAGAAGGCTGGAAGATAACATGGGCTGGAAACGGCCCAACAGAATAACGGGCCGTTAATGGGTATAAAGTGATACACTATTCATCACAGGCCAGTTTCACCACGGGCCGTTAATAGGCCAAGAGTTACATAGGGCCTCATATGGGCCGAAAGACGTCATGGGCCATACATGGGCCAGAAGTGAAAATGGGCTGGAATCATATTGGATGGCCCAGATGACGCTACTGGGCCAAATTCGGATAGGGCGTAACGGGCCTTGGGTTAGCGGGCTGTAAATGGGCTATATTCAAACAGGCCGTTAACAGGCTTTCCATGGGCCGGCCCCCCATCTTTTGACCAAGTCAAACGGGGCGGCCTTTACACAAGAATGGGCCTCTGTTGGGCCGTGCCACGTGTTGACGTATCATAGGCGCCTATCGGACTCATTGACGAGGTGACACGTGTTTCGTCCGGCCAATAAGAATTTTACACGTGAAAATTTCCCATTGGTCGGGGCTGTTAACGGGTTATCGGATCCAAAACCCGACCCAATAGCTTAACGGTGTTGCGTTACGGTGGATGCCACATGTCGGTCAGCCTTGACGAAAGCACTTCTATGACGCGTGATTTATCTTCATGGAAGTGGACACTTCCGTGATGATAATTTTGGTAATGTCATGGAACACTTCTACGACAGCACATGTATGACTATCTTGATTCTGTCATAAATTTGTCATGGATGTACATACATGACAAAAAAAGCGACCTACTGTGACAAACACGTATCATCATGGAAGTGTATTTTTTTCTAGTGACGCAGGTATTAGTACTAGTGCTAGTACTTAGGTTATAAAAAGGGGAACTACCTAACCGAAAATCACTCTACCTTTCCTCCTCAGAAGTGCTTCTTCTTCGTCCGTCGTTGCCATGGCCGGTGAGCAGAGCTCTAGGTCGAGAACTACTCGTAACAAGGGAGCGGCAACCAAGGCTACAGAAAAAAAGAGAGGGCTCGCCGCCACGCAGAGACCTCGAAAGATCTCTCACGGGCAGGCGATGGCTCCCAGGAGCGCCCTAGCCGCGGAGGCGAACATGCCGAGCCGGCGGAGCTGGAGTCATTATCCCTTGACGGCATGCCCGATCAGCTCAATAAGCAGAAGGAGTTCATCCAAGGCTTGATGGAGTTGCTGAAGGAGAGCCTCGATGACATGCCCGCTGAGCTCAATCAGCAGGGGGAGTTGACCACCGGCTTGGTGATGCTGTTGAAGAAGAGCATTGCCTCGGAGAAGAAGGCGACCGGCGAAATCCTGCGACTTCGAGAGGACAATGCGAAGCTCTGCCACGAGATCGACCTGTTGAAGGAGAAGAACGTCGGCTGGAAGAAGCTGCATGAGAATAGTAGTTCCTCGATGAAGATGCTGCAGGCCCTCGCCATGGAACAGAAGGAAGAGTTGGCGAAGCTCCGCATCGAGCACCCGGCTGCTGTCAAGGTACGTAATATGGCCGTGGAATAGATGATGAAGGCTCGCGTCGAGAAATGCCGCGTCATGGACACAATGATGAAGATGGTGGAGGAGACGCGCAAGGAGATGGAGGTCGTGGAGGCGATGAAGAAGCATTTACGACTCCATGGCGAATTAGATCATTTGGGGTGATAATCTTCCTTCTTCCTTTTCTCTTGTGTTTCATCTTTTGCTTTGGGTGTTTCGCCGCACGTGTCACGTTCTCTGCGAGGCATGAATAGAACAATGTTTTTTTTAGGGAATGAATAGAACAGTGCTAACAATGGGATGACTAGCATATTAGATCATTTTTTATCGCCATATGGCACTGGGCTGCCGTGTTTCGTGCTCCTCCCTCGCAGTACTACTCAAGTGGAAAACTTGAGTATACCGCACGGTTCTTTGCTCCTCCTCGATCAACTCGTCGGCGCATTTATACGAGTAGTCAAATCAAAAGGCCCCGCCTTCCAGTAGTAATGAGCCGTCAAATCACAAAGGCCCTCGCCTCTCGTGAAACCGACCAAGCTAGACTACCCCGCCCAATAGCCTTTTAAAAAATGTATACTTTTGTACAGCAGTAGTATCGATGGATTGAGCCATGGAGCAAAATTTGAAATTAAAAAAAAGGTGGTACATATAGAGAGCGCTCGTCGCCAAATTATGCATATAGTTCTATTAAAAAGGCTAGTCACAATAATGGTGTCCAGCACAACCCACCCCTCAAATAAAACTAAGAGGGTGCTTGGAT
Source organism: Aegilops umbellulata (assembly GCA_032464435.1). Classification (NCBI taxonomy): domain Eukaryota; kingdom Viridiplantae; phylum Streptophyta; class Magnoliopsida; order Poales; family Poaceae; genus Aegilops; species Aegilops umbellulata. Next base: position 146,527,854 of record CP136058.1, on the reverse strand, counting down.
ACGTTTTAGTCCCATGACTAAAAGTAGTGGGACTAAAACATGCTAGCCTCACCCATGCTTGGATCCAAATACTAAAAAGGCTAAAATCAAGTTAATGAGCATTTATTATCCTCCAAACCCTCCAATCCAGAACTCGCCTGTGTTAAAGGAGAGGAGTTAAATGAGTAGAGAGAGGACTAATCCACATTTTAGTAGGGGTACCCCTGACTAAAAATTTTTAGTCTCAAGACTAGTTTTAGCCCCTCTTTAGTCAGGGGTGCTTGGAACTTTAGCCTCTTAAAAAGACTATTTTTAGTCAGACTAAAATAAGTCCCTTGGATCCAAGCACCCTCTAAGCATCCTGGAATTCTTTGACAAAACTAAGCACCCTGAAATTCTTTGACAACTAAACTGCTGGCTATATGATGTTGGCCATATATATTGTACGTATATAATGTGAAGAAACGAGTGGTAGTACTACACCAACTAAAAGATGAAATGTAAGAAATACTAGTATGTACGTACTGAAGAGTTAAAGTAACGAGAAGAAACATAACATAGTTCTGCTGGGGCTCAGCATAACACACCCCTCAAATTAAATTAAGCACACCTGAAATTAAACTTCGCAACTGTTCCGGTAGACACTGCATTAGAACCACCATGAGAAACGACACTGCCACCTTACTTGGAGTCCTTGTCCACGTCCTCGACTTCGTCCTTGTCCCTCTTCCTCTTGGCTGATACTTCTTTGCTTGAACCGCACACTTGGCTGTTGCTCTTCATCCAACCCTTGTAGATATTGAAGCAAAGGTAGCCATCCATTGCAACGTAGTGGATGTGGTCTATATCTAGTACATTCCGCTGCCATGCATGACGATGAAACGTGTATGGAGGTTTCTCCAGTTTACCATACGAAGGATGAACCATGGCTCCTGCCAGGGTCAGCATTGAAGGTTGAAGAGAGGACACTAGCTGATTCTTCTGGAGGTCGAAGGTGTTGCCTACAACGAGGCCTACCTGATGCATGACTTATTTGTCCATACCAAAGTCTACAATAACGAATTTGACTAGGTTGCTCCCGAGGAAGTCCTTAAAATCCTGGCACTCAACATCGGCATGGCATATGTGGTAGACCATGCATAAGTCATGCACGCAAACCTGGATCACGGCGGGCTTCTTCCTCTCTTCGTCCTTTAGATCCTTCTCTCGTCCCAGGACTGTGGTGTACTCAACATCTAGCCTAGCGACCCACTCATCATCTGAGTTTTTGAACATGCGTCTGAAGCGAGAAAGACATCCTTTCACCGTCGTGGAAGAACGGGTGTAGATGACGTCGAAGTCATCGCCGGTGATGGTTCTAACCTTGTACTCACCGCCGATCGTGGAGATTTGGGACGCCAAGGATTTGGGAGGAGGGTTAGGATTAGTGGAACTGTCGTAATGTGAATGGACGGGACGACTAGGAGCGAACCGCCGTAGTATTGAAGGACGTGCGGGGACGAGTGGGAGCGAACTGCCAGCGTGCAAACAAAAGGGTAGTGGCTTTCCATTCTCCCATGATATAGGCTTCTGAGAGCCCTTGGATCTGAGATCGAACGGTTGCATTGCGTGATTCTAGACCTATGGGTGAATATCCTATCCTGGAGGGTTATTCTGCAAATTTTCAGCAACTTAGCATGCGACCGTTTGATCTCAGATCCAAGGGCTGCCAGCAGCCCCTATCATGGTCGCGCCTACCACGACTGTAGCGTCGCTCGCGCGGTCACGCCTTGGAGATTTAACACGATGTGTTAGGCTATCTGATGTTGGCATGTCATATATAGTCATCACTTAGTCACTCATACTACAACAAGGTTGGCTATAAGTGTATTTTTTTACTCCTCTCTATCTCTTTCTTCGTACTCAAGGAAGAAACGGTGCTAAGCACGTGTATTAATTGCATTTGCCAAGGAGTGACCTCTTCCAATGAAATGGTGTTGCTAAGTTTGCTTCATTTAATTAGCTATAGACTCAAAATTGTCTTTTCACCTACGTACACGCGCTTAGCTCCATTTCTTCCTTGGGTCACCAAATTAGTCTCTCTCTTCTTGATTAACTTGCCACATCAGACTTTATGCCTATGTGGCAAGCTTAAGCACCTGTAGGAGAAAGTAAAAGTAAGTACAATAGTGCGCTTTACATGGCATTTTTGCATATGTGGAGGAAATAGAGGCAAGGAAAAAGTGGAGAAGTGGGCTCTCGTGCAAGAGCCAACCTCTACTACATGGTGGAGCATTGGGAGAGGCACCTATATGGAGGTCGTCGGGAATCTGGGAGACTCACGCCGGTCGTAGCGCCTTAGTTAAAATGATAACGGCAAGTCAAATCACGGGGCCCCACCTGTCCAGTAGTAACTCGCTGTCAAATCACACAGCCCTACGTTTGCAGCAGCCTACTCCATCGTCTTCTCGCGTCTCTGTCGAACCGACTAGGTAGAGCTGCCCCGCCGCCTACCGCGCAGGAAAAGCCCCGCCCTCCACTTTTAAATAGTATACAGTATACTAATTCTGTATCCATGGATTGCGCCCGCGCCATGGAGCAAAGCGTCCAGAAAACGGAGGAGAGACGTTGGTCTTGCAATAGAGAAGAGGGAGAGGCGAGACGATGGTTTTGGAATGAAGATGATGGAGAGGAGAGGAGGTGGTTTTGCAATGGAGAAGAGGGAGAGGAGCATGCGGCAGTGATTTAGGATTGGACGAGAGGGCCGACGCGCTCTGACTGGATCAAAATCAAAATCAATTTACCATTCAATTAAGAAAGCGGCCCACATTAACTAGTCTCCCTTTTATTATGGGTCATAATTGACCACGATTTTCGCACATAAAATATATGTTATACGTTGTATACAAGGCCACTATCAAAATTACAATCTGCAACTATACAAGGCCACTAACATTAATCGAGGCAAAATTGATGGCGTTTGCCTCGTACTAGCACCCGAGGACATTAATATCCCTTGAGAAGGTTAGCTTGCATTCCCAACATTAATCACCAATGAGGAGTAAGAGAGTTGGCTTGTTGTGCTTGGGAGAGAAAAACCACATTAATTAACACGACAATCAAGGTGACAAGCTAGCTTGCAACATTGACTTAAACATAGCATTGATTTTTACCTTGGTACCTGTAATATGAGTTTGTGGCCTTGTATACAAAAATGGAGGGAGTATAATTTGAAAGTACATTCAGATACGAACCAAACGATACAATTTTTGGTGACATGCATTCACATTTTACTTGTCAAATACAGTACGTGGTCAAACTTTGACCCAAAATACGCGAAACAACAAAAAAATACTTCCAAGACCAGTGCCGCTCTTCCGCTCTTCTCCTCTTAAACCACCGCCGCTCCTCTTCTATTCCAATCTAAATGCAGCGCCGCTCCTCTCCTCTTCCATTTCAAAACCACCGCCCCTCCTCTCCTGTTCCAGTCCAAAACCAGCATCGCTCCTCTCCCGTTCTAATCCAAAACCAGCGCTGCTCCTCTCCTCTTCCATTCAAAAACCACCGCCGGTGAGTGAAGGTGCTGTGGAGAAGTAGATCGATGGAGGAGTACAACCGATACGTGAGGATCGCAGACGGCGACCCTGTGAAGCTAGCTAGGATGTTGGAGATACAGTCTTGGTTTGACAACAAGGACCAACTAGCGGCGACGACGACATCCATGGCCAAATATCTGCAACAGAGCGAAAAGGCGGCGATACTCCCGGAGGGAGTCGCGCCGGACTACATAGAGCTGCTCCTCTAGGCCATGGAGCAAACAGATTCAATGAATCCGATCGTGAGGGAGCGGTGGTGGGAGTATCGATCCTAGATGGAGCATCCACCAGAGATTGAATGATCGAGCATCTACAGGGTGCCGTTTGTGAGGGTGTCAGCCGGTGGAGTCTTCGTCGACCGAACCCAACTGCAAGAGGAGAAAAGCAGTTGGCCCAACGACGCTTCCACGCTGTTCACATCATCTCACGGGGCGGCTGTCTGCCGCCGAGGAATAGGAGGGGGCTGCTCCCCTCCTAGCCCAATAGTCGGGCAGGTTGTGAATTGTCAGGAGGAGCTTAGGGTTGTCAGTATTTGTAGGTTGTGAATTGTGTTTTGTGTTGTGTATTTTGAGAGTACTTTCATATATGAATGTCTTTTGAATTTCAGATTTGCAGTATTGAGCATATAAAGTATTTTATGAATTCTAGAGATCTATTTCTAGCACTTAAAAAAATGTAGTTCCATAGGAGTATAAAAGTGCAGACAATGTGATTCTCAGAGAAGAAACTGCAAGTTTCAGTTTCAGATAAGAAACTGCAAGTTCAGTTTCAGATAAGAAACTGCAACTTTCAGAGGCAGAGCATTTATATTAACACGGCCTTTTCAAACAAGGTTAACGTCATGTTGGAAGTTTTATTCATGGTCGAAAATGGAACTACCGGCCAGTTAACATCATGCTGATCAACATTCATGCATAGCACATCTTCATATGATGCAGAGTCAAAATGCCCACACAATGTCGAGTGTGCGAAACATAGAGAAAACGAGGGACGAAGTTTTGGCAAGTGTTGGACGTGGTTTTGGAGGTCCATAGGCCTGTTTGTATTTTCTTAGGGCCGTCATGTATCGACCGGCCTATGGACCTCCCATCCGAGGTTTTATTTTTGGCAGCCCAATTTATGTATTTTTTGAAGAAAACGCACAGGTCTGTTCTATTTTTCTATATAAGAATAGGAACGCCAGGTCCAACTTATGTTTCCCTTCTAACTATATTATATATATTTAAATTATTTTCTATGTTGATTGTTTAGTTCACATTAATTGGCAAATAGATCTCGCCGCCACCCCCCGCCTCCTGACTCCGGGCGCGCCTGCCCCCCTCAGCAAGTCCGCTCGCGCACCCCATGGAGTCGCCGGCCATATCCACGGGGGGCTGGCTGGAAGACAGGTAGATGTACAAGATGCATCTCCCACATGTCTACAAAGCCTTCCCACGGATGCTCCTGCCGCTCGACTCCGTCGCGCCGGCGGTGCTGCGGGAGACTCGAGGGAGGAGATGGAGGGAGCGGGCGATGTGGATCCGCGACGACGCTCTCTCCTGGACCCAGTGCAGGCGCGAATGGAGGGAAGCAGAGGAGGAAGCTGCGAGGAGGAAGCCGAGGAAGGACCAAATCCATTCTCTCACTCGCCCAGGTATGCTCGGATGTGCAAGGATCATGTGGATTGGGAGCTGTTGAATCTAGCCCTGCGGATCTACTTCTAAGGAGATTTCTCGAAGAAGCACAGGATGCCCCACCCCAGTGAGCTGCCGATTGCGTTCATTCGATGGGCGAAAGGAGAAGTGAATTCAGGAGATTCACGCCATGCTACGAGATGGGAATGCTTGACTGGACTCCTGCCCACCAGCACGCCACTAGAGCCGGAGCAGGTGGATCCCCTACCTTACCTCTCCCCCAAACCTGCAGAAGATTGAAATTAGGCTTGCAATCTGCTTCAATTGAGCTGTCTGGTGGTAATTTCTGCTTCCTGAGAGACAACATCTGGCTGGAGGATGAGAAGGAACCAGGAACTCTGATGAATTTCCCCTATCACAATGGGGGGAGCGCCGGTTGGGCAGTGGTACGGCCCACCTCCGCCCCAAATGGGGGCACAATCTGGGCAGGCTCCTGTAATTGCCCAAGATCAATCTGTTGGTGGTTCTGACTCTCAGATCAGTGGGAAATATCAAGGCAAGAATCAGCAAAAGAAGAGATAGGACATCCAGAAAACTGCTCATGCCCCTGCTTCGGGCCTTATGGCATACTCTGAGGTGATCTACTACAACTATGGGGAACGAGGGCATCATTTGGATAAATGTGTCAAGCCCAAGAGTTGTTTTGTCTGCAAAATGGTTACCCATAAAGTTGAGAGTTGCCCTATCAGAAGGAAATCCCACAGTTCTGCTAGATATGTTGGAAGTGCTGCTCCAGGATTATGTCCACCATTGACATAATTTTTTGTGACACAGAATTAGATAGTTTCTTTCCCCTTTCTAGTTGTAGAACTCTGCCTAGATGTGGTAGTGACCACACTCCTTTGCTCTGGGACTCTGGTCTTAACCAAACTCCAGAGCAATAGTTTTAAATTTGAAAAGTGGTGGTTGCTTAGAGAAGATTTTACTGAGCTAGTCAGGAAAATCTGGAATGAGCCTACTGGGAGCAGCTGCCCCCTAGAAAATTGGCAGATCAAAATCAGGAGATTTAGAAGAACTACCAAAGGGTGGAACTCCAATGAGGAAGCTAATCTTAGAAGATACAAAAGGCTTCTCCTCCTTGAGTTTGATTATCTAGATATTTAGGCAGAAACCACTGACCTCTCTGAGGCTGAGACTAATAGATTAAACATTGTCCATGGAGAGCTCAAGAAAATTTGGCTTCAAGAACAAATCAAAGCCAAACAAAGGTCTAGAGATAGGAACATTAAGGAGGGTGATAGAAATACTTCTTACTTCCATGCAGTAGCTAACCAGAGGAGGAGGAAAACCCTCATTCACTCCCTTGATGGCCCTAATGGCCCTGTTACTGAGGTAGATGAGATGCTGAAAGTGGCTAGTGACTTCTACAAAGACCTGTTTAAGAAAGAAAACCCTTCTGGGTTCTCTCTACAAAACAATTTTTTCTCTGCTTCTGAAAAAGTCTCTCCTGCTGAAAATGAGCTGCTAGAAGCCCCTTTTTCAGAGACATAGGTGAAGGAAGCCATTTTTAGCTCTTATCCTGATGGGGCTCCTGGTCCTGATGTGATTTCCTTCTTGTTTTACCAGCATTTTTGGGACTTGGTGAAAAATGATCTCTTAGATCTTTTCCAAGCCTTTCATAGAGGAGAGTTGGATCCAGCAACTTACTCATGGGGGGTCTGTTGGGGTCAAGTTAAATAACTGTGAAAGTGATTTTTTCCTTGCTGGTAAAGGCCTTAGGCAAGGTGACCCCATCTCCCCGCTTTTGTTTAATTTAGTAGTGGACGTTCTTACTAAAATGCTGAGCAAAGCTGCTGATCATAGTCTGATTGCAGGGCTCTGTCCTGAGGTCTGCCCTGGTGGCATCATCTTCCTTCAATATGCAGATGATACCATCCTTTTCTTAGACAATGACTCCACACATGCTAGCAATCTAAAAACTGTTCTAACCTGGTTTGAACAAGTCTCAGGCATGAGAATCAACTACTCTAAAAGTGAACTCATCCCTATCAACATGGATGATCAGGAGTTAGCTGACTTCCTCTCTATTCTAGTCTGTAATAAAGGTAACTTCCCCATTAAGTACCTAGGTATCCCTCTCCACTATGATAACCTGAGGAGAGAGGATATCCAACCCCTTCTGGATAAAATCATTAAAAGGATTGCTGGGTGGAGGGGCAAACTTCTCTCTTACAGAGGTAGATTGATCCTCATACAAGCTTGTTTGGCTAGCATTCCAGTGTATCTCCTCTCCTTCTTCAAGTTCCCTAAATGGGCAGTGAACCTCATCCATTCTCAGATGTCTCATTGCTTGTGGAATGATTTTGAGGGAAATAGGAAGCTACACCTTGCTAATTGGGCCCTAGTCTCTATGAAAAAAGATTTTGGAGGCCTAGGCATACCTAACCTCCAAGAAATTAACATATGTCTTCTAGGGTCTTGGATTAAAATATTCTATGAGGAAGACCTGAAACCCTGGAAGCTTCTTATTTCCCATAAATACCTAGGAAATAAACCAAATATTTTTGTCCCTTCCTCCAACCCTAAGACCTCTAGATTCTGGAAAGGATTAAAATCTATTATGCGTGCTGTGAAATTTGGCTACAGATGGAACATAGGGGATGGGAGCAGAACCAGGTTCTGGGAAGATAGTTGGTTTGGCACATCCCCCCTAGCAGTCCAATTTTGGCCTATTTACTCTGTCCGCAATGAGCTTAAAAAAAGTGTCAATAAAGTTTGGGGCGGTCAATGCCTAAAACTCTCTTTAACAAAAGCATTACCTTTACTGCTGAGCCGGATGCCTTGATTTGGTAGCTGGACAATAAGGGGAAGTATTCCTCTAGCTCCCTCTATCATGTTATCAACTTTAGAGGGGTTCAACCTGTGTTTATCCCTGCTGTCTGGAAATTGAGAGTTCCCCCTAAAATTCGTGTATTCCTCTGGCTTCTCTCCAAAAACAAATTGGTGACTAGGGATAACCTTAGGAAGAGACACATCATCAAACCCCTTGATTGTGTTTACTTCTTGGAACAAGAGTCTTGTTCTCACCTATTTTTTGAATGTATAGTTGCTAAACATCTCTGGGCCCACACTGAGGAATATTTTTCTAGTCAGATTGGCTCATCCTTCGAATCTGTTGCCACATTCTGGATTGCTACCAAAAAGTGCTCAGTTTTAAACACTGTTAGCTCAGTTGTCCTTTGGTGCCTCTAGAAATATAGAAATGCTATGATTTTCAGTAACACCTCCTGGATTTCCATTCCGCAGGTCTTGAGGTTGATTAGGAACATGGTGAGGAACTGGGTGATTCTCTCCTCCGGATCGGACAAGGACAAGTCGATGAGCTTTGCGGAAACCCTAACAAGATCCCTCCAGAAACCGTTGGCGATCACTTGTGGCTGAACAAGGCTCGACCTGCTCTGGGGCTGGACCCGTGGGCTCGTCTCAAGATCTCTGATGAAGACGATGGGCACCTAGCACCGAAAAAGTGGGGCATCCACCATGCTACGCCTTCCAGCCTGGTGTCTCCGGTTGCTTATTGGTCGCCGCAGGCTGACACGGCCCCTCGGCTGAAGACCATGAAGGCTTCGCTGGACCCTCCATGTGTCATTTGAGTGCTCTATCCACTCTGCGTTTGGCACCGCTCGGGTGATTTGTGTTATTCAGAGAACTTGTTCTTTCACCCCCACTAGTTGGTAGTTTTTCTACCTTTGCTTTCGAACTGCTCTTTGAGCTGCTGTATCAGAATATGTTGTGGTTTCGTTCTCAGCAATGGAACCGGGGAGATGCTTCCTGTTTTTCTAAAAAAAATCATATGTTATTATATATTATTTTTATTGTCATCATATATTTAACAGATACTTACATATGTAAGAAAACAATATCCCACATCTTATCCACCGTTGGCCAGGCCATCCCTCCACCCCTCCACACCTCCTGTTATTCTCCACCGACTGCCGAACCACACCGCACTAGAACCAGTTAACCCTCGTACACCTCTCCGTCTGCGACTCTACTCCCGCGTCTTCCCATCTCCGGCTCGTTGTTGTCCGGGGCCTCGCCATCATCCACCACCTTGGATGCGCTCAGCGCGGCGTGGTCAACGTGGTCAACGAACGACACCATCGGAAGTAGACTGTGCGTGGAGAGGCTGACACCTGGGTCCACGGCCGCACACAAGGAAATGCCTCCTTATTACGCGCAAAATAATGATTACTCCACCTGACATCTAGGACCCACCGGAAGGGCCTTTGTATTTCGTGAAATAAAGTGCCCCCTGCTGACATGTCGGACCCACCAGCTATCTTTGCACGCAAAGAAGTGCCTCCTTATTACGCACACAAAAAATGAATATTCCCCCTGCCATCTGGAACCCAGCATAGTGGGAGGCTAACTTGTGGGCCTACCAAGTTGATGGGGATGGAGGGCTTTGTCAACTTAGTCAATATGAACTATTCTAGCTCCTGTTACCGTACGATATTCATTCAATGGCCGTAGTGCTTCTTCAACCTCTGGTCTTCTTGCTCCAGCCGTCCAAACCAGCTCCGGTCGTGCCACGTGCTCCTACCTCCCGTGGCCGGTTGTGATGCTGCGGAGGCCTCATCGCCCCCTACAACTCCCACCGCTGGCTAGGCCATCCCTCTACTCACCCACACCCCCTGTTATTCTGCGGCGATAGCAGCCTCACACCGCAGCCGAACCAGTGAACCCTCGTACTCCTCTTTGCGTGGGCATCCACTGCTGCGTCTTCCCCGGCTTCGAGTCGTCCCCTTCCTAGTCCTCGCCGTCGTCCACCGCCCTGGTGCTCTCAGCGCGGCGTGGTCAACGTGGTCAATGACCGACTTCCATCGGAAGAGTATTGTACCTGGAGAGGCTGACAGCTGGGTCCATGGCAGCCGCAAGGAAGTGCCTCCTTATTACGCGGAAAATAATTATTCCTCCACCTGACAGCAGGGACCTACCGGATGGGCCACCAGTATTTTGCGAAAAAATCGTTTCCCCTGACTGTTGGGACCCATCGGACGGGCCACTGTATTTCACGAAAAAATGTTCCCCCCGCTGTCAGCTCGGACCCACCGGAAGTGCCTCCTTATTACGCACAAAAAAATGAATACTCCCCCGGCTAGCTGGGACCCACCTTGCTGGGAGGCTGACTTGTGGGCCGACTAAGTTGACGGGGACGAAGGGCTTTGTCAACTTAGTCAATATGAACGATTCTAGCTCCAGTGACCGTACGATGTCCATCCAACGGCCGTAGTGCTTCTTCAACCTTTGGTCTTCTTGCTCCAGCCGCCCAAAGCAGCGCTGGTCGTGCCGCATGCTCCTGCCTCCCGTGGCCGGCTGTGCTGCCGCAGAGGCCTCACCGCCCCCTACTATTCCCACCGCTGGCTAGGCCCTGCGGCGACGGCAGCCTCACACCGCAGCTGAACCAGTGAACCCTTGTAGTCCTCTCCGCGCGGGCTTCCACTGCCGCGTTGTCCCCTTCCTAGGCCTCGCCGTCGTCCACCGCCGTGGTGCTCTCCGCGCGGCGCGATCAACGTGGTCAAGAAACGACTTCCATTGGAAGAGTACTGTACGTGGAGAGGCTGACAGCTGGGTCCACGGCCACAACGCAGTTTTTTTGTGATTTGCCAAGTAAGTCGCTTTGTCAGGCCTGTTGGGCTGCAAATCTTTCAAGACGAGGAGAGCTTTGATTTGGCTGGCCGACAAAATGGCCCATCAGTAATGAGAAATGGGTGGTACATTTTGAAAACACATCAAACCGGCAATTAGTTTCAAATATCTTTTTTTTCATTTCAAGATCTTAAATTACATTAATTTTTATGCGTGGAGAATTTGTTGGATTTTATATTGATATACATTTATTTTTAAAATCAGTTTGAATGTGAGTCGAAATTTCGGGATTAAAAACAGTTCGGACCGCACTGAAATATGCAAAATTTCATATAATTTTTTAACCGTTGCCACAATATGGGCTGCAATGCTAACAAAAAGAATATGGGCTCCAAAAATAACCTTAAGAATTAGCAAATGGGTTGTAAATTATTAGAAATAATGGCAGATGGGCTTTCTGTTGTTTCCCACATATTTGAGTCTTTCCTAAAAAAAAGGTTGACGCACAAGCACTGACTGTTGGATATCCATCCAACGGCCATCGTGCTTCTTCAATATCTGCTCTTCCTGCTCCAGCCGCTCAAACAAGCGCCGGCGGGACTGCCTGCTCCCTCCTCCTCGCGGTCGGCTGTATTGCCGCACAGGCCTCACCGCCCGACCATACTCCCATCGCTGGCCTAGCCATCCCTCTACTCACCCACACCTGCTGTTATTCTCCAGCGACGGCAGACGAACCAATAAACCCTCGTACAGTCGTACTCCCCTTCGCGTGGGAAACAACTGCCGAGTCTTCCCTGCCTCCGTGTCATCCCCTTTCTAGGCATCGCCGTCGTCCACCGTCCTGGTGCTCTCGGCGCGGCGTGGTCAACGTGGTCAAGGAACGACTTCCATCGGACGTGGACTGTACGTGGAGAGACTGACAGCTCGGTCCACGGCCGCAGCAAGGAAGTGACTCCTTATTATGCGGAAAATAATGTTTCCTCCACCTGACAGCTGGGACCCACCGGACGGGCCACTGTATTTCGCGAAAAAACGTTTCCCCCTAACTACTGGGACCCACCAGCTACATCTTCGCACGCAAGGAAGTGCATCCGGGCAAAAAAAAAACGATTCGCCCCCTGACTGCTGGGACCGACCAGCTACATCTTCGCAGGCAAGGAAGTGCCTGAGAGTCGGGACCCACCTGGTCGAAGCGTACGTATCGTTGTCATTCTGGTCGCGAACGTGTACGTACATACTGGTCGATGTAGAGGCGCGCACGTGTCGTAGTAGAGGCGCGCACGTAGCATGTACACGTACGTACAGCGGCGAGGGTGCAAGAAAGAAAATACGACCACGTATGTGTACATACGGACGGGGTCTCGAACGCCTACTCGCGCATACGTATGGCCATGGCTCGTGTACATGGCTGGGTCGGAACGGAGAAACAGCGTCGCCGTGTTCATTGGGAGGCAACGAAATGCGTCGTGTTCATGGGGAGGCAACGGAATGCGTCGTGTTCATGGGGAGGCAACGGAATGCGTCGTGTTCATGGGGAGGCAACGAAACGCGTCGTGTTCATCAGGAGGCAACGGAACGCGTTGGGAGCCAACCAGCTGGGTCGGAACGGAATGCGTGGTCGTGTTCATCGGGAGGGCTTGGACGGAACAGGCGATGGAATCGAGGCCTGGTGTACCGCACAACAGAGGAAACGGACCTCCTACGTTCGGAACAGGGTCATGTTGATCAGGAGGGGTCCGGTGTACCGCAAACGGAGGAAACAGACCTCCTACGGTCAAAACGGGGGTCCTGTTGATCGGGAGCTGTGTGGCTTACCGCAAAACAGAGGAAATGGACTTGTGTTGGAGCGCTACGGTCGAAATGGGGGTCCTGTTCATCGGGAGGGGTGTGGCGTACCGCAAAACGGGACTCCACGGGATACTGTTCATCTCCACCGTCGACCTCCTCTAGCCTCCACAGGCTCCTGTTCATCCAGCCTCCACGGGCTCCTGTTCATCCAGCCTCCACGGGCTCCTGTTCATCCAGCCTCCACGGGCTCCTGTTCATCCAGCCTCCACCGTGCACTACTCCACCGGCTACTGTTCAACCACCCCTCCACCGTCTAATGTTCATCCAGCCCTCCACACCACGGGGTCCTGTTCAACCACCCCTCCACGGGCACCCCTCCACCTTCTACTGTTCATCCAGCCCTCCACACCACGGGGTCCTGTTCAACCACCCCTCCACGGGCACCCCTCCACCGTCTACTATTCATCCAGCCCTCCACACCACGGGTTCTTGTACATCCACCCCTCCACGGGCACCCCTCCACCGTCTACTGTTCATCCAGCCCTCCACCGTCTACTGTTCATCCAGCCCTCCACCACACCACGGGTCCTATTCATCCAGAGGCAACGCCACCGCTCACTGGTCATCCAACCCCCCCTGCAACGCTCACTGTTCATCCCATCGATCGGCTTTAGTTAGCAGCAGTAGCGAAGGAATCGCTTGATCAGGTTCAGTTAACAGCCATCGATCGATCGCTCGGGTTCAGTAACGCGTATCCTGCAGTGCAATCGCTCGGGTTCAGTTAGAGCCCAACGCCTCGCTCGGGTTCAGTTAGAGCCAACGCCTCGCACACACACGCGTACGTGTACGAGAGAAACGCGCATCGCTCGGCCCCCGACCTCCCACCGTAACCGGGAACTCCCCGAAATTTTCCTCGCCCTCGCTTCTACCACGGTTTTTTCTGTCATGGACGGCCCAAAGAATGTCACACAGCTGCGTCTCCGGCCCGCCCAGGACGAAAAGCCCATTTTCTGTCATGATTTTTTGTCATAGAAGTAGGATCCCACCACATCTATGATGGTACCAGGTTTTGTCACAATTATCATCATAGAAGTGTCATATGTATGACAGAAATTTTTTCGTTCGGCCCAAAATGTCACGGATGTGTCTTTTTTTTTGTAGTGGTAGATGCCCGTGCATTGCATGGAACACCAAGATTGGGGGTGGACGGCTCCCGCAGCGGCCATCGCGCCAGATTTTTCCACAGCCTTCTATTCCTAGATGTGGTGGGGAGGAGATGAGGCTGATTGTGAGAGACAAGGAGTTGTTTGTAAATAGGGAACAAGTGCGGGCATCTTTTTGCAAAAATGGAGAAGCTTGGTTTGTATGCGTCAGATCGAGATCCGACGGCTATTGGTGAAAGATGGGAGGCACAACATCATCGCCAACTCAGGACCTGTTTGATTTGCAGGATTTTGAAAACGCAGGAATAGGACACGGCAATATTACAAGTTTCAAACTAATATTACAAATGTTATGAGTAATGCTGCACCTATGAAGAGGGAATTACTAGGAAGTTTACGTAAGAACTTTCGTTACTTTAGGTGGATGCAGCATTATCGTACAAACTAAAATCCACCGCCCTGACAAGTCACTAATGGGCAAATAAGTTTTCAAGTCTCTGGCCACTTGATGTTTCAAAAAAAAATTCAGCTTCCGCGGAGACTTTGTCATTTAGGCTTAGACGCTTGCGGTGATCAGCACGACATTCATTGTTGCGCCAGAGAACGCCAAACCTCGTTACCTTGACCACACTTGCCTCCAGAACAAAAACCTGGCCAATTTAATCTCAGATGTGCTGCCTCGGTACTCGATCAGATCAATGTCTGTAAGATGGAGATCAAGGCATTCGATGAGATTGTTATAGTGCAACACATTTTTCACTTTTGGGTCTTTTTTTATCTGCAAAAGAAGAGAACATATTAGAGCAGCTGGCTGCATAAGATTGCTGTGTCATCAAGAGGTACCAATATCATTCGCTCATACGATAGGGTTGGCCGGCTAGTGATATTTTTTCACTCTCTCTCTCTCTCTCTCTCTCTCTCTCTCTCTCCGTTTCCTCTCATTTAACTAGGAGCACGTGAAGAGCTTGGGCATTTGTTGCCTTCCACTATGTGGCCGATGCCATATTTCGCAAAAGTATGCCACATAATACGCATCGATGTCAAATCAAAAGATTTTGGCACCGCTCTCGCGATGTGAGAGAGTTGGCACCGCTGTGCACACAGACCCACATGTATAAACAAATCAATCAAACCAACTACACCAGCCTCTCACTCTCCCAAACAAGTGTTTTTATTGCCTCAGTCCTCTCTCTCTCTCCCACGCAGTGTTTTTTCATTGCGTGAGTTAATTTGGCACCGAAGCAAAGTAGGTGATCCAGATTGGGACACCAGGTGAGCAATGGAGGGGCATCGATGCCAAATGCATCACAAGTCAATTTGGCACATGTTTTGGCCTACATAGCCCACTTTTGTACGCCCTCCGTCCCAAAATTCTTGTCTTAAATTTGTCTAAATACGGATGTATGTAGTTACATTTTAGTGTTAGATACATCCGTATCTAAACAAATGTAAGACAAGAATTTTGGGACGGAGGGAATACTACCTCGTATTTAGTATAAAATTTTGACAATAAATTTACCTAAGAAAATGCCAATGCATGTCACTAAAAATTACACCATTTGAAATTATGTTCAAATACGAATCCAACGATATAGTTCTTAGTGACATGCATTAACATTTTGTCAGTTAAATCTATGGTCAAATTTTGATACTACAAAATTGGAAGAGTAAACCAGGACGGAGGTAGTACTTGCTCTTAGGGTAACCATAGAGTTACTGGAGTAGTCTAAGTTACTTTCCACTATGACTAGCCTAGGCTACTATAGTAGTACAACATAAAAACGATGCAGGAGATCACGTGAGAAAAAATACTAAAAGTGCAGTGCGTAGATGCATTTTTGAACACTACACTTGTCATCGTAATTTGGGAAAATTATGAAAAAATTGAGCTACGTTGTGATTACCATTGACTTATAGGAAAGAAGTTTCACATCGATGAGTAGCTTCTCCGTGCACGGAAAGCATGTAAGGAATCCAACAACTTGATCAGATTGGGGCCAATTGATTTTAGTGCTAAGATCTTCACTGTGCGCATGGACTGGGTCAAGCTTGTGGGAATCATTTTCTGGAAGACGGTCGTAAATACATCAAGAAGAAATTTAAAAATGTGAATTTCAAGAAGACGGAGAAGAAGATGAGTGATGTACCTGAACGATTACGGATCCAATAAAGAGTTCGAAAAATTTGGCAGACGAGTACACCAACGCTGTAATTTCGGCGCGTCAATGACCCTGATTTTTGTTGGACCTTCTAGATCCGATACAAGCAATCTCTCAAGGAAAGGTGCATTCTCAATTACCATAATCTGGAACAGCTGGAGTGATCTCTTCCCAATTGATGTCTTGTTGAGGGGCTAGCAAGACACATAAATCCATTGGAGATTCGTCGAGGCGATGTGGAGGCTAATGAACACGTGGATCTGCTCAAGACGAAGGTACTCGAGCGCAGTACAGCTGCGGAGCAGGTGCTCCATAGCCTTCTTCGAGATGATAACGTCGAAGAGGTCAAGCTGCTTGAGTTGAGGGAGAAGAAGAGCGGGTGCGACATTAATCTGGGGAAGATAGCAGGAGCTGAAGCTGGCGCGGCGCAGCGTTGGCATGAGGCGGAGCGCGGATGGCGGCAGAGAGCGACATCGTCCAACTTCAAAGCTGAGCTCCTCGAGCTGATCTAGGGCGGGGGATAAGAACCACTCGTCGAACTTGGGTTGGACCTTGCAGTTGGTACTGAACATGCCGATGTCAAGGCGTTTGGCTGGCCCAGGGTGCGATGAAAGGATCTTGGAGACTGCGGCCATGCGTTTGCAATCCCCGTCGCAGAGGCAGCTGTCGACGGTGAGGTTGAGGGGGACGCAGCGCCAGAGGGGGCGCCACCATCGGGAGAGCAGGGCGATCCGCACGGCAGATTTGGTGGGGAGGAGGCCGATGATGACGAGCAGCATGTCGTCGGGGAGGCTGCTGATGAAGTCCAGGCTCACCGGATGCGGTTTTGGCTCGAGCCGCCTCCGCTTGTTGGCTGCCTCGCCGTCCATCTCAACCGGCGGCAACGATGGTGTACACATGTGCTGGTGTGTGTTGTGTGCTGGGTGTACGCGAGTGTGTCCTTCTGTGCATGCCGTCGCACAGTGGTGAATTGTGCGCGAGTGCGTCCTTCGCGCGCAAGAAGTTTGTCCTCAATGCGCCCTCAATTTACTAGCGTGCGGGGTGCTACCCCGAGTGGTTTCTACTTTTTTTACTTCACCACGTGTCAGATGGGCCTCTAGTTTACTTATTTTCACCCATTGCCACATGGGCTAGCACACGAAGATACAGAACACGAGCTGACAAGGCAACATGTGGATTGGTTGACCGGTCAACTAAACAATATACGAAGCTATACGCTGACACAGTGAGCGTAAAATCCGTCGGTATAGAGAGCTCGAGTGAGAGGGGAGGCCCGTGAGAGTTAGCAGAGAGAGAGAAAGAGCTACTCCCTCCGTTCGATAATGTAGTTCCAACATTTTTTTAAGTCAAACTTTTGAAACTTTGACCAAGTTTATAAAGAAATTACTTATATCTACAATACCAAAGATAAATGATAGTATGAAGTAAGTACATGTTGTGATGAATCTAATGATCGTTCCAGATGTAAATGTTTTTCTCCACATATACCTGGTCAAACTTTTCTGAGGTTTGACTTTTCAAAACATCCATATGCTTATGGACGTGACAGAGTCCCTAACAAGAGAGAGAGAGAAAGAGAGAGAGAGAGAGAGAGAGAGAGAGAGAGAGTGAAAAAAGTGTGTGTGCGTGTGTGAAAGAGACATGGACAACACACGATAAGAGTAGAGAAAAAGCGTGCGTGTCTTATGCAAACATATCACATGCATCTTCGACAACGGAGGCAAGGTGAGGAGATAGTGTGTGGTTGTTTGGAACCGAGAGAGCAAGACCCCTAGCACGTGGCCAAGAGGGGTCTAACAAACAAGGGAGAGAGGTCGAGAGAGACGTACGGAGAGAATGTAGACATTGGGAGGAGAGAGTGTATGTTTGTCATAGAGAGATCCCCTGGAGATCGTGATGGGACTACATGGGCGGGAGATCGAGTGACAAGGTGTGTGCGCGATAGAAGATGCCCCGAGAGATATCGAGATAGACGTATGGATGGAAGGAGACAATAAGTGTGTTCCTAATGGCTAGTAAGAGATAATCATACTTAGGAGGGGGGGAGTGCTTGCGCCTATGATGGATTGAGGGATTATGGTACTTAGGGGGGTGCGTGTCACATGGAGAGAGAACAAGGGCGGAGAGTGTTGGATGGGTCTATATGTATAGCGCGAGCGAGACATGTGTATGTGTGAACCAGGGAGATATAAGGCCAGTTTGGCTTGCGTCCTGAGCATCTTTTGCCTGGCCTAGGGTTGTGGCTGGATATCATGCACACTTGTTTGGTTGCTACCCTGTGAAAAAGAATGCCCGCCTGGCCTGGGTGCCCTTGCACTTTAATTAGCCTGGCTGAACTCCAGACACTACAAGTAGCCTGGCCCAGGCGACCAATTTCTAACGCCTGGCCGTGCCTGGTCGTGTGGCCACGAGGCTAACAGCAACATGGATGGATATTAGCATTAAATAATTGATGCATGGATTGATTGATGGGATGTTGATGCTTTGACTGGACCAGGCATGAACCAAACGCTTCAGCACCACACAAGCCTGGCCAGGCAGAAATATTTTACATCTCACGTCCACACCAGGCAGTACCAGCCATCAAGGCATGAGGGTCAGGTCACGAACCAAACTGACCAATAAAGTTTGAGAGAGATTGAGGAGCCCCGATAAGGCTGAGTGGTGCGTTAGATAGCTGAGAGAGGGAAAGAGATATTCCATCCGCTCGATAATGCAGTGCATGTAAATTTTTTAGAAGTCAAAAGTTTGGAAACTTTGATCAGGTTTACGCAAATGTTATTTATATCTACAATACCAAAGATACATCATACATGGTCAAACTTTGTGATGTTTGTCGTGGTGAATCTAATGGTATATGTTTGTCGTGCTAGATGTAATTCTTTTTCTCCACATACATGGTCAAACTTTGTGATGTTTGACTTTTCAATAAATCTATATGCTATGGACCGAGAAGAGTGCCTCAGTCGAGACAGATCAAGTGCGTGTGAAGGAGAATGAGTAAGTGTGCAAAAAGAGTATGTGTGTGAAAGAGAAAGTGAGAACAAACGATAAATTAGAGAGAGAGAGTGTGTTTTTTCGTTTCTTATGCGAACATATCACGCATGCATCTCCGAGATGGAAAAGCGAGGCAAGGAGATACACGAAGATAGCTAGTGTGTGATTGTTTGCAACGGAGAGAGACACCCCTATAGCACATGTCCAATAGAGGTCTAGCCAACAAGGAACAAAGGTTGAGAGGGACACATGGATGGCATGGACGCATGGGGAGGGAGAGAGGGTGTGTTTGTGATAGAGAGATCCCGTCGAGATCGTGAGGGGACTATATGGGTGGGAGATCAAGGGAGTGCGTGCATGATAGAAAGATGCCCCGAGAGAAATCGAGATAGACCATGCACATGTTTGTGATGGAGACTAAGAATAGCTAGTCATATACATATAGGGGGGACTGCGTGTGCCTACAATTGAGTGAGAGACCATCATACTTGGCTAGCTGGGCATGAGATTGTGTGTGTGCGCGTGTGAGATGGAGAGAGAACGAGGGGAAGAGATAGAGTTTTAGATGGGCCTATCGAGTGCGAGTGAGATATGCATGTGTATGTGTGACCCAGGTGGATGGAGAGTTTGAGAGAGGGGGGGAAGAGCTCTGAGACGACATAGTGGTTCGTGAGAGAGTTACGGGCAAAGAGCCAAGGAACCTGTGTGCGTACAATGAGTGCACCCAAGATATCTAGCTTGGACTAGCTAGAGTATCATACAGATATGCATGCGAACTAGAAAGACCCCCCCCACACACACACAAAGAGAGAGAGAGAGAGAGAGAGAGATGGAGAGAAAGGGAGAGGGACCAACAAGGTTTTTGTGTCGGATGCGTGCGACAGAATTGAAGATTGTCGGCGAGAGAGAGAGAGAGAACATGAGTCCGGGAGAGGGGGAGGTCGCATTTTATGCATCAAAGACTAATATAAACCATGTTTCGATATAAACTTGCATTCAAATATTTAGATTGGAGAACATAGTCTGCAATCCACACATGAACGGATACATGTGCATATCAAACAAGTTCATTAATTTGACTTTCAACATGTTCATGGAGTACTACAATACTGTACAACATGCTACTCGATTGAGGTGTTCAATTTTGGATTTAGTTCACTATTTTGACCTACTGAACGAGCTATTTCATTGAATCGAGATATTTCATTTTGGGTTTGATTCGCGTTTTTGAGTGGGTCAACTATTTGTCATATAGTAAATCGCTAGCAACGAGCATGTAAAAACACATTACTCCCGAGCATCATCTCTCCATCTAAAAAATAAGTGGCAAGCTAATATTTCAAAATTTGATCCGAATCGACTTGGTAAGGTAGACGTGGATGCTCGTTCTCCCAAAATTTGAACGAACCGTTAAACATCCTCTCTGCTCGGTGGAATTCACCCGAGCAAATAAATGGGAGACGCGAAATTACCGTCCTATGTGGGACACGCATCAATTGGCCCGTTGTACATCGAGGGTAGGTTCGTAACTTCATCCAAGCGCGCCCTCTCCTCGGCCGAAATGACATGTGCCGAATAATTCATAAACCATGGTCGGAAAAACACGCTCTGCTCGCCCGAAGTAGCTCGCGCCCACTGTTTCAAAACACGCTCTCCTCGCCCAAAATCGCTCGCGCCCACTATAGTTCAAAACACGCCCTCCTCGCCCGGAATCGCTCCCGCCCACTATTTGGGGAGAAGAAAAGTTACTCTACTAACCCCGACCCTTAGTACATAGACCCAAGCCGAGAAGCCTATAGGCAAGGGTAGAACTATAACTCCCCCTCACATTTCGGACAAATGCGTCCGTAAGACATGGTTCCACTCCCCTCCCAATCCCCCCCGCCCGCCCCCATTCATACCTCGTGGGCGCCAAATCACCTTCTCCCCCGGGAAGCTCCCTTCTCCTGAGCCGCGAAACCTCAGCCCCACCTCCATGGCGCTCACACCGCACCAATTTCATGGTCGCCCTCCTCCCTAATGCCGGAGGCGATGTCCATTTGCTGTCGTGCACTGGGCCGTGTGCCTCTTACTCCGTGCTGCTGGTGCTGCCTCGACGACAGCCACGTGAACCGTACCGGAGCCGATTCACCCCCGCTATTGTTCATGGCGCCGGAGCGGCTCCAACTTTGGATCCGTCCAGAGTCGTGGCGCTGCTTCGGCGTAGCCGTCGACCGTCGCGACATCGCTCTTTCCCTGTCGCCGATCGCCACCGCAACCGCGCCAGCCTCACCGACTCGGCAGCTGGACCTGCCTACTTCACCATGCCACCAGATAGGTCGCACCCTCATCTCAAAACACTTTATTTAGGCATCAGTTTTCTGAATTTTTATTCTGGGCCAATCGATTTGCAATGGGAAGCAGCACCCCTCAAGGTGGCGGAGCTCCTAGGCTGCCGGTTGGCTGGTGTCTAACGTAAGGGTGCGGGGCCGCAAGTTCGCCGCGGAAGCAGTGCTTAGATGGCTATCTTTTAGAGTTGCGTGGGTTGAAGGTATTGCCGCCGCCGGATCTCGATGATGGGGAGTCTTTGTGGATTGGCCCGGGGGCGGCGCAACCACGACAGTGCGGTGGGGCGTCGAGTGGGGTTTTGGCCAGGGCCACGGACGGCGGAGGCAGGCTGCTCTGCCATTGGTCGCTGGCTCTTCAGGGAACATTCCGAACAGTGTCAGCTAGGATGCACAAGACGGCCATCCATCCGGTGTAGATCGGACAGTACCAAAATAAAATAAAACGTGTGACCCCAATTTAGTCTTCAGTCAACAGACGTGTGACCACTCTCATACCTTGCTGTTGACCTCTTAGTGTATTTCTTCAGATCAAAGACATATGTCGTTCTTAACATTATGCGTTATCTGCATCTTCAGACACACCGTCTTCCGACTCACCGCAGCTGCTCCAACAAGGGAAGCATACACCAGAAGGGAGCTATAGTCCCCACTCAACAGTTCCCTGCATCGAATGCGCGTGCCCGACATGCACAGCCACAACAACTGCAGGGCCATCGACAAGTCAGCACATGATGCTCACTCCTATGGATGGCAGCCAGATAGGTTGTATCCTCATCTTACATGTGTGCAACATTTATGGCTTTGTTATTCATCTAAGCATGGAAAATAGATCATCACATTTCACTATATATTCATGCTGATCTCTTACGGGTCTTGTTCAGGAGTTAACGTTGTTCCATAGTTTAGCTAAGATACTTGTTCTTTAGGTAACACTGTTCCATAGTTATCATGCATCAGCCAATGCTATCCCACAAGCTGGTGATTATAGTATTATACCACTTCTAGTATTACCTATGTTGTTCTTTAATACTTTTGTGTGCCATCTAGTTAATCTCGAGTACAAACGATACATATTCTGTAGTTTTCATCTGTGTTCTCCCTTTAGTTTATGAGACCTGTTGCTGCTAGTTAACCCCAGTCCTACTATTTATGTTGTCTCCTATAGGCACTCATTACATAAATCTAACTACTAGTTGTCTTCCATGGATGTCAGATATAATTGCACACACTGATATATCCACAAGAACCTCACGGAGCAATGTAAAGGCCAATAAACTTGATATCAATGATACCCAATATGATGGAACATGTAAAGGCAGTTCTTCAGAAGACTTGCAGAAAGATGATGAATCCTCTTCACCCCACAAGGTCCTTGCTCTAACTTGGCCTGTGATATGGGTACAACATGCATATAATGTCCTGGAGTGTATCTACTCTGTTGCAATGCCATGTGCTTAGCATGCTGATCATGCATGTAAATATGTCATGCCTTCCTGTTTTTAGTACCTATTCCATTCATGAGAACATGTTTTCAAATTCAAGTACTGTCATTCTACTCTATCGCAATGCCATCTGCTTAATTTGGACATCATGCTTGTGAATATCTTATGCATTGTTATTCATCAGTATGTACTTCATCTGTCTACCATACCATGTTTTTTTACATTGAAGTGTTGTTCTAGTGCTCTGTTGCAATGCCATCTTATTTTCCCAATCATACATGTCTATGTTGCCTTACTTATTTCTGTATGTATTCCGCTAGCATAAATTTTTACATTCAACTAGTGTTTTTTTTGCTATTCTATCCTGTCGTATCCCTAGCTCTTACACCATACTTCCTCCATCTGGAACTGAAATACGCCTAGACCCATCCATTTTTTTCTGGATGGAGGGAATACAAGTCAATATGTCATGCCTTTCTATTCTTCAGTACCCATTCCATCTCTCTGCTGCCGCATGTTATATAATTAAAGCACCATTCTTTTATACAAGGCATGCAAGGGGAAGACGACTATGTTAGAATCTGAAGGGTTACAAACAAGGCCTTTGCAAAAGATCCAAACGCTATGAGATAATAAACCAACTCCAGTTTTTATAGATACTGCTCCAGCATAGAGAAACCCAACTCCTATTGATAATAAGAAGATTCCAGTGGCCAAAGAACTAGTCCGCTCCAGTCCAGCAAAAATATGTCAACTCAATTCTAAGAAGCGTGTGCGTATCCTTGCATCATGAAATTTTATATCATGCTGATCATATTTTCTACATGTTTCTTACCCATCTCTCTTTTAGAAAATAAGCTTAATAGATAGAAGATTTTCTGCAATGGTATCGTTTATGAGGAAAGATTCTTGCAGGAATTCTCTGTGCTTCAATGTAGATGTAAGTACCTGGTGTATATCACTATATTTTTACATCAGCATGTATTTTGTTAATCGGCGTGAATCCAACCTTTATCTGATCTAAATTTAGTTGTAGCAAAATGTATGATTAAAGACCACAATGTTGATTTTTGCAAGGAAAACTGCCTGGTTGTTTTGCATCCTGAGCTGCATGAGTGTACTATCTCATATTAGTGGGTTTGAATACTTTGGTTCTGCAGTGGGTTTTTAAGTGTTTTTTACTGTGTTGTCCTGTCGTATCCCTAACTCTTACATCATACTCCCTCCGTCCGGATTAAATGTCGCAGAAATGGATAAAACTGGATGTATCTAGAACTGAAATACGCCTAGACCCATCCATTTATTTCCGGATGGAGTGAATACATGTCAATTTGTCATGCCTTTCTATTCTTCAGTACCTATTCCATGTCTGCTGTAGCATGTTTTATAACTGAATCACCATTCTTCTATATAAGGCATGCAAGGGGAAGACGGCTATGTTAGAATCTGAAGGGTTACAAACCAGGTTTTTGCAAGAGCTCCATTTTTCATAGATACTGCTCCAGCACAGAAAAACCCAACTCCCACTGATAATAAGCAGATTCCAGTGGCCAAAGAACTAGTCCGCTCCAGTCCAGCAAAAGAATGTCAACTCCATTATAAGAAGCGTGTGCGTATCCTCGCATCATGAAATTTTATAGCATTCTGATCATATTTTCTACATGTTTCTTACCCATCTCTCTTTTAGAAAATAAGGTTAAACGATACAAGACTTCCTCCATTGGGATCGTATTCGAGGAAAATATCTTGCGGGAATTCTCTGTGCTCCAGTTCTGATGTAAGTACCTGTTGTATATCACTATAATTTTACATCAGCATGTATTTTGTTAATCAGCGTGAATCTAACCTTTATCTGATCTAAAATTAGTTGTAGTAAAATTTTAAAGGCGCCAATGTTGATTTTTGTAAGGAAAACTGCCTGGTAGTTTTGCGTACTGAGCTGCATGAATGTACTTTCTCATATCACGCACATTACTGAATTGTAGTGCTTCTTTGGTTGCCCATTCATTCATTGTGTCAATGTTGCTTTCGTATTACCTTACCTGGCTGATGATAGCTGTGCCATATTGTGTTAATTTGGTGTAGGCTAGTTGCCCAAACGTTCGTTGTGTCAATGTTGCTTTCCTATTATCTAACTTGGCCAATGATAGCAATGCTAGTGTGTTAATTTTGTGCAGGCTGCTGAAGATAAGAAGAAAAACTCTGAAAGCAGCAAGGCAACCCCATTGTTTCTTTCTAGTAAATCTAGGCCAGGTAATATGTCAATAACTCATGATTAATCTGGTTGGTTCCCGTCCTAATTTATGTTATGATGCAGTGGTCGAGACACTCTCCACTATCAATAATACAAGCCTATCAAAATCGCCATCTGAATCTGTTCAGTATCCTCTGTCTCGAATGCAACGGAATAAATGTATGTTTGTGAACCAATTAATGGCTGAAGCAATGATGGAAATGGTTGATGAATCAGAGGTGCAGAGTCGTGCGACACAACAACTGATGAATGTTTTTAGAGACAGTGTGGCAAAGCAGCAAGAACTTGCCCACATGCTTATGGACGTCATCTGTGCTGAGGTTGCAGATTGTGACGTTGTAGATGGTTAGGTTCTGCTCATTTATTTGCACTGGCATCAATCTTTGATTTCCCAGTGGATGTAATTTCCTGTAATATATTCTGGATGTGCGACGTTATTCCCTGTATGTCGTACCTTTGCTCGTCATAATGGGCTCAAATTATCTAATTTGGCCTAAAGACATGAACGAACATTAGTGGACCCATTAAGTTAATCGACCGTTACTAGGCCGAAAGTTAATGGTCGGCCCTCTTACCTCTCGGGTCGTTAACAGGCTGACATCAAAGCGGGCAGCAGGTGGCCCCAATGTTGGGGATCGTAGCAGAAGTTCAAAATTTTCTACGCAACACCAAGATCAATCTATGGAGTAATCTAGCAACGAGGGAAGGAGAGTGCATCTACATACCCTTGTAGATCGCTAAGCGGAAGTGTTCAAGTGAACGGGTTGATGGAGTCGTACTCGTCGTGATCCAAATCACCGATAATCCTAGCGCCGAACGGACGGCACCATCGCGTTCAACACACATGCAGCCCGGTAACGTCTCCCATGCCTTGATCCAGCAAGGAGAGAGGGAGAGGTTGGGGAAGACTTCGTCCAGCAGCTGCACGATGGCGTGGTGGTGGTGGAGGAGCGTGGTACTCCAGCAGGGCTTCGCCAAGCACCGCAAGAGACGAGGAGGAGAGAGGTAGGGCTGCGCCAGGGAGAGGTCAAAACTCATATGTTGGCAGCCCCAAAGACCTCAACTATATATAGGGGAGAGGGATGGGGCTCCGCCCCCTCTAGGGTTCCCACCCCAAGGGATGCGGCATCCCCAAAACCCATCTAGGGCGGCGGCCAAGGGGGGAAGAGGGGGAAACTTGCCCCCCAAGTAAGATGGAGGCGCCGCCTCCCAAACCCTAGGCACCTTGGGCCCTGGTGGGGGGGGGGGGGCGCACCAGCCCACCTGGGGCTGGTCCCCTCCCACACTTGGCCCATGCTGCCTTGGCCCCACTTGGTGGACCCACAGGACCCTCCCAGTGGTCCCGATACATTACCGATAGCAACCAAAACCTTTCCGGTGACCAAAACAGGACTTCCCATATATAAATCTTTACCTCCGGACCATTCCGGAACTCCTAGTGACGTCCGGATCTCATCCGGGACTTCGAACAACATTCGGTAACCGTACATCTGTTCCCTATAACCCTAGCGTCATCGAATCTTAAGTGTGTAGACCCTACGGGTTTGGGACACACGTAGACATGACCGAGACAACTCTCCGGCCAATAACCAACAGCGGGATCTGGATACCCATGTTGGCTCCCATATGTTCCACGATGATCTCATCGGATGAACCATGATGTCGAGGATTCAATTAATCCCGTTTTCAGTTTCCTTTGTCTAGCGGCATTGCACTTGCCCGAGATTCGACCATCGGTATCTCGATACCTTGTTCAATCTCGTTACCGGCAAGTCTCTTTACTCGTTCCACAACACATCATACCGTGATCAACTCCTTGGTCACATTGCGCATATGACGACGTCCTACCGAGTGGGCCCAGAGATACCTCTCTGTTACACGGAGTGACAAATCCCAGTCTCGATTCGTGCCAACCCAACACACACTTTCGGAGATACCTGTAGTGTACCTTTATAGCCACCCAGTTACGTTGTGACGTTTGGCACACCCAAAGTATTCCTACGGTAGCCGGGAGTTGCACAATCTCATGGTCTAAGGAAATGATACTTGACATTAGAAAAGCTTTAGCATACGAACTACACGATCTTGTGCTAGGCTTAGGATTGGGTCTTGTCCATCACATCATTATCCTAATGATGTGATCCCGTTATCAACGACATCCAATGTCCATGGCCAGGAAACCGTAACCATCTATTGATCAACGAGCTAGTCAACTAGAGGCTTACTAGGGACATGGTGTTGTCTATGTATCCACACATGTATCTGAGTTTCCTATCAATACAATTCTAGCATGGATAATAAACGATTATCATGAACAAGGAAATATAATAATAACTAATTTATTATTGTCTCTAGGGCATATTTCCAACAGTCTCTGTTGGGGATGTTGCTATCCGGGGTAAACCGGCCTGCAGGGCCCGGGTTACCTCCGTCAACAGACCCGAGATGTTAAAACCCAAGGAGAGATAGAAGGGCCTAAGGCCCGTAATCGGTTTAAAGGTTTATGGTGTAAACCGGCCTGATGTAAACTTGTATTGTAAGTTAGGAATAGAGAGACCGACCCGGGCACGTTTATAAGCCGGAGGTTGGGACTTTGCAGACCGACGGGCGTCACCCGTGTATATAAGGGGATGACCCGGCGGCGGTTTGAGGAGAGAGAAGAAGAACTCGAGGTTTAGGCGAAGCATATCGCTCCCTAAGCCCTCGAAACCCATCAATCCCATCACAACTAGACGTAGGCTTTTACCTTCATCGAAGGGGCCGAACTAGTATAAAAACCATGTCCTTGTGTCCACTTTAACCCCTTCAAGCTAACCCGTTGCGATGGCTCCACGACTAAGTCCTCTTACTAGGACATCTGCCGTGACAAATCCACGACAGTTGGCGCCCACCGTGGGGCTATCGCGAGATGGTTTCAGGTTCTTGGAGGGCCGCTTTGAAGGACTCGAGGGTTACGCTGTGGGACGGATGACCAAGAGCCGCCGCGGAAAACTCTACATCGACAGCACAGGCTGGGGCCCCGACGCCGGCTCGATCGAGTACGGGTACCGGGTCCCCTTTGGTGGCATCCATGTTTTCATCGGCAAGATCGGAGAACCGGGCCCCGAGTTAGGCGTCTGCGCCGACCTCATCGAGACAGCTCAGTGCACGAGATCGACCCTGGCTAAACCGACCAGGAAGCACGCTTTCGTGGGAGTCATCCACGGGGGAAGCTACGAGGAAGGATCCGAATCTGGTGACGAAACCGCCATCTACTCTGGCGATGAAACGTCGACCGGGGAGACCGAATCTCTTTACCAGCTACAAGATGATCGGGTTGGGGGCGGCTCCGATGGCAACAGTATTCCGGACCCCTCTGATCTGCCCTATTGGGTTGGGATCTTCATGGCTGGGACACAGGCGGCGCCACGATCATCAACTGCAGCAGCAGCGATCTCCGGATCGGCAGCAGCAACGGCTGCGCGGGCAGGAGGCCCTACGGGATCACCAGCCCAAGTTTTGTCAGACCTGTTTGACGCACTAGCAGCGCTCATGGCGGAAGCCAACCCGGTGGATCAGGAGGTTCACATTGCTGAGATTGCCAAAGTAAGAGAGCAGATCACTCGGGCTAAAGCGGAGCTGGCAGCAGAAGAGATCAGGATGACGGCGGAGCGCGCCGCTTTAGATGCACAGGCTTACAGGCTCATGATGGATCAGAAGGCGTCTCAGGAAGTCTTGAAAAGAAAATCCCGATCTCGGTTGCCCGCCGCCCTTGACGCTCGAAATCTCTTCAACACCCCGGGGGTAAACCGTGCGGAGGCGACAACCGGCGCCCCGGTTCAGCACCGGGTAATAGACCTGCCTCGTCACAACACTGGTACACCATCGGCCATACCAACGCCGTCAGGTCATTATTCCAACCCGATGGATAACCTCGTCGCGGCGGCGGCTCGGTTGGAAGCCATTCCGATCGAAGGAGATTCACCGCAGGATGAAGAGACACGCCGGGTCAAGGAGCTCCTTAGGACCGCGCTGGCCCAGCAAGAAGCATATTCGCAAAGCCGTGATCGGATTCACTCCACCCCTCACCCCAGCGGGAGCTATAGTAGGCGCGTGGAGGAGCCGGCCGTTTCAAGTAACGCCAGGCGTGAAGTGCTCCGCGGCAACAATGCTCACGAGAATGTGGATCGCACCGTGCACGGGAGGCCGGATTAGCAGTGCAGCATCAGGCTCGTCAGCTTACACCTATCTTCCCAGCAGCTACGGTTGAACCGGGGGTGGTTTCCAGTTCTTTGGGAGTACCGTGCCTTGTTCCCGCTTTGCGCAACGTACGCCTGCCCAAAGACTTCAAAGGCCCCCGCAAGGTACCAAACTACACGGCAGATCAGCCTCCGGAGACATGGGTGGAGAGCTATGAGATGGCTATGGAGATGCTGGACGTGGATGACACGGCGTGTGCCAAGTATTTTACTATGATGCTAGAAGGAACGACCCGGACTTGGCTAAAGAGCTTACCGCCTAATTCAATTAGTTCGTGGGCCCAATTGCGCACCCGGTTTATCAAGAATTTCAAGGACACGTGCAAACAGCCAATGTCGATAGTTGACCTAGCAGCCTGTGTTCAGCAAGAAGGGGAATCAACTACCCATTGGGTACGGCGGGTATCAGAAGTTTTGCACTCGTCAGATCGCATCAACGCAGACACCGCCGTGGTGCTGTTGGAAAGCAACTGTCGGTTTGGCCCTTTGAAGCTAAAGCTGGGACGGATGAAGCGTGATTGTACAGATATAGGAACGCTCATGACCGCTTTAGTGAAGTATGCGGATTCGGACAGTACCAAGGATCCTGACTCTGGTGATGACAAAGCAGGGAAGGGAAAGAAGAATAGCAACACCAAGGGCCAGCAACATCGGCCGGCAGGTAATGGAGGCGGAGGTAAGCGTAAACCGGACGGGAGCATGGACTTGGTGGCCAGCACAAGTGCACAGGATAAAGGCCAGCGGCGTAAGGCGAAACAGCCAAGTTTTCGCGCACATCCCGGTCCTAACCCGGAGCGTTTGAACTTTTTCTTAAACCAGCCCTGTCCGAAGCACGGAACAAAGGAGGAACCAGCAGCCCATCTTTGGAAGGATTGTTATATCATGAAGGAATTCAAAAGCTCAAACACTTTCCAATATGATCACAGCTCCGGCGGCGGTTCCGGTTCCGGATCAGGGTACGGTGGCGGAAATTCCGGTCCAGGGTTCCAGAGTAATCCGGGCGGACAGGTCAGCCAAAATAATCAAAATAATCAAAGTAATCAAAGTGGTTATCAGAGCAACCCGAAACAGTTGAGCGGTGGGCAGTATCATGTTTTTACTACAAGCTTGGATAAACGGGATAGAAAGCTTCAGAGGCGAGCAGTCAGTGCTATTGAACCAGCCACGCCTCACTATCTGCGCTGGTCAGAACAGCCTATCATATGGAGCCTAGAGGATCACCCTCCCAGGGTTTATAATCCGGGTCAGTTAGCGTTGGTGGTGGCGCCTCAGGTGGGAGGTTATAAGCTCACTAAGGTGCTCATGGACGGAGGGAGCAGCATTAACATCTTGTATTACGAGACCTTCCGTCGTATGGGACTGGTAGATAAGGATCTCAAACCGACCAATACAGTGTTCCACGGGGTGGTGCCTGGCAAATCTGCATATCCGGTTGGTAAGATAGCCCTTGAAGTGGTATTTGGCGATAGTCACGATTCCAGATCAGAGACGCTGACGTTCGAAGTGGTTAAAATCCAAAGTCCGTACCACGCTTTGTTCGGACGGCCAGCTTATGCAAAATTTATGGCACGGCCCTGCTACGTGTATCTGCAACTTAAGATGCCAGGTTACAAGGGCACTATAACGGTTCATGGGAGCCGTCAAATCGCTTTGGAATGCGAGGAAGGAGATGCGACTTATGCAGAATCGGTTTGTGCTACGGAGGAGCTAAAGCAGTACAAAGACAGTGTTGATCCGGAGGATATGACTTCATTAAAAAGGCCAACTACGGACCACGATCCGGCCTTGAAGTTCAAGTCAGCGGCCGAAACTAAGCTTGTTGACTTCGTGCCTGGCGATTCATCCAAGCAGTTCAGCATCAGTGCAAACTTGGATCCAAAATAGGAAAGCGCGCTCATCGAGCTCATCCGTGAGAATCGGGACATCTTTGCATGGAAGCCGTCTGACATGCCTGGTGTACCGAGGCAACTCGCTGAGCACACCCTTAATGTGGATCCTAAGTATAAACCGGTAAAGCAGTTCTTACGGCGGTTTAACGAAGAAAGACGTAAAACAATTGGTGAGGAAGTGGCCAGGCTTCTGGCAGCTGGTTTTATCATTGAGGTTTTTCATCCCGAATGGCTTGCTAATCCGGTGCTAGTTCTTAAGAAAAACGGCACCTGGCGCATGTGTGTGGACTACACAGACTTGAATAAAGCTTGCCCAGCGGATCCTTTTGCTCTCCCTCGGATTGATCAGATCATCGATGCTACGGCAGGTTGCGAGCGTTTAAGTTTTTTGGATGCCTATTCGGGCTATCATCAGATCAAGATGGCAGTTAAGGACCAGGAGAAGACAACGTTCATTACTCCCTTTGGAGCCTTCTGCTATGTGTCTAAGCCCTTTGGGCTTAAGAGTGCGCAGGCTACTTATCAACGATTGTGCAAAATTGCCTCCACAAGCAGATTGGTCGTAATGTGCATGCTTATGTGGATGATATTGTGGTCAAGTCACGAAAGAAGGAGACCCTGGTTGACGATTTGAAGGAGACTTTCGATAACTTGAGAGTATACCAGATGATGCTCAACCCGGCTAAATGTGTTTTTGGTGTACCTGCTGGTAAGTTGTTGGGATTTTTAGTGTCCCATAGAGGAATTGAGGCCAATCCAGAAAAGATCACAGCCATCACCTCCCTGGCCAAACCGAAATGCATCAATGATGTTCAGCGCATGGCCGGGCGGATTGCGGCGTTAAGCCGGTTTATCAGTCGCCTTGGTGAAAAGGCGATCCCCTTGTATCAAATGCTCAAGAAGACGGATCAATTTGTCTGGAGTCCGGAGGCTGATAAAGCGTTTGAGGATTTGAAGCGGCAGCTAATCAATCCGCCAGTTTTGGCAGCCCCTGTAGATAAAGAGCCACTCCTGTTATATGTTGCTGCGAATGCCAGAGCGGTTAGTGTGGCGATGGTGGTAGAACGAAAGGAGGCTGGAAAAGAACATCCGGTTCAGCGACCGGTTTACTATATCAGTGAGGTACTTATCGAGTCCAAACAAAGGTATCCGCATTGGCAGAAGCTGGTATATGGTGTCTTTATGGCAAGCCGGAAGCTGAGGCAATATTTTCAAGGACACCCCATCACGGTGGTCAGCTCTGCTCCTTTGGGTGACATTATACAGAACCGGGAGGCGACCGGTCGGATTGCCAAGTGGGCTATCGAGCTCGGGCCGCACGATTTAAGGTACGTACCCCGGACGGCCATAAAATCACAGGCACTTGTCGATTTCATAAACGATTGGACAGAGTTACAAGCGCCTGAGGAGAAGCCAGATAACACCTATTGGACCGTTCATTTTGACGGATCAAGGCAATTGGAAGGCTCGGGGGCTGGAGTCGTTTTAACTTCCCCACGAGGAGATAAGTTTTGTTATGTCCTCCGTTTAATGTTCCCCTGTACAAATAATGCGGCGGAGTATGAAGCTTTGCTTCATGGTCTTCGGGTGGCTAAAGAGATGAATCTGAGCAGAGTTAGGTGCTTTGGTGATTCGGATCTGGTGGCTCAGCAGGTATCTGGCACCTGGGATTCTAAGGATCCGCTTATGGCTGCATACCGACGTGAAGTAGATATGGTGGCTGGGCATTTCAAAGGCTATCAAGTGGATCATGTGGACCGCAGAAAGAATGAGGCAGCGGACGCTTTAAGTCGCTTGGGCTCTCAGCGTAAACCGGTCCCACCCAATGTTTTCTTGGATGTATTATACCACCCATCGGTACAGCTGCCCGGTGAGCTGGAGTTGGCTGTTCCTGATCCGGAGGCTCAGTTAGTGGCGGCTCTCCACGCCACCCCGGATTGGACGCTCCCTTACCTGGCATATATGAACCGGGGTGAGTTGCCAGAGGATGAAAGCTTGGCTCGACAGATAGTACGACGGTCCAAGTCTATGACCATTTTCCCAGGAGAGTTACATCATCGCAGCGTGTCAAGAGCGCTGCAACGGTGCATATCCCCTAAGGAGGGGTGTGAGATATTACGAGAAATACATGAAGGGGATTGCGGCCACCACGCCGGTTCAAAATCATTGGTGGCTAAAGCATTCCGCCATGGTTTCTACTGGTTAACTGCTCATGCTGATGCGGAAGACCTGGTCCGGTTATGTGATGGTTGCCAGAAATTTTCCAGACGAGCGCACATACCGGCTCAAGAATTGAGGATGATTCCAATCACTTGGCCGTTCGCGACTTGGGGGCTTGATATGGTTGGGCCTTTTAAGCGTTCCAAAGATAAGAAGACCCACCTACTGGTGGCGGTTGACAAATTTACAAAATGGGTGGAGGCCGAACCTGTCAGTAAGTGTGATGCGGCCACGGCGGTTCGGTTTATAAAGAAGGTGATCTTCCGGTTTGGTTTTCCACACAGCATCATCACAGATAATGGTACCAATATGTCCAAGGGGGCCATGAAGGAGTTCTGTGCACGGGAGCATATACGGCTTGATGTTTCTTCGGTAGCGCACCCACAGTCTAATGGTCAGGCAGAACGAGCGAACCAAGAGATCTTGAGAGGTATCAAACCCCGGCTTCTGGTCCCTTTGCAAAGGACGCCGGGTTGTTGGGTGGAGGAGCTACCGTCTGTATTATGGAGCATCAACACCACGCCTAACAAATCCACGGGGTTTACGCCGTTTTTTATGGTTTATGGAGCAGAGGCGGTTCTCCCAAGTGATATACGACATGACTCACCTCGCGTGGCAGCATATGTTGAGGCGGATAATGAGCAGGCACGACAGAACGCTCTTGACTTGTTGGATGAGGAGCGTGACTTGGCAGTTGCCCGTTCAGCGATTTACCAGCAAGATCTTCGCCGTTACCACAGCCGTCGGGTTAGGACCAGAACCTTTCAGGAGGGGGATTTGGTGCTTCGGCTCATCCAGGATCAATCTGATCAGCATAAATTATCCCCGCCTTGGGAGGGACCTTTTGTGGTCAGCAAGAATCTGAATAATGGGTCATATTACCTGATTGATATTCGAGAGCGCAAGGATTCACGCACATCAGAGGAGGAAACCAGCAGGCCGTGGAACATAGCTCATCTTCGACCTTATTATACATGAGCCCTGGGCTCTGTTTATGTACATATCATGACCATGTATATATTATGATTAATACAATAAACCGAAGCCTCGAGTAAAACGGGGTCTCTACTGTTCTTCACATCATGTGTGCTTACCCCTGGAGGTCGTTTCACAGAAGTTCAAATTATAGATTCCGGTTTAAAAGCCGGTTCAAGGGAAGATGTCTCCTACAAGGCTGTGAAGCTCTTAATATCCGGTTCAATATCCCGGTTCAAGCATGAGGCTTCCTGTTCAAACATAGGTCGTATTCGAACCAAAGAGAACATAGCTATTCAAACACGGGGCTTCCTGTTCAAACATAGGTCGTATTCGAACCAAAGAGAACATAGCTATCCCTATAAAGTCAGTTGGGGACCTAGTCGGCCTGAACCGTAGCTACACCTCCGGGGGGCTTGGGCATGTCTTGACGACGGTAATGCCTTCTGGCTGGCACATTTGCCACTGAATCAGTTGGGGACCTAATCGACTTGAACCGCAGATTACGCCTTATGGGAACTCGGTCATGTCTTGATGATGGTAATGCCTTCTGGTCGGCTTTTTAGCCAATGAATCATTTGGGGGCTTGGTCGTGTCCGAACC
Source organism: Aegilops umbellulata (assembly GCA_032464435.1). Lineage (NCBI taxonomy): Eukaryota > Viridiplantae > Streptophyta > Magnoliopsida > Poales > Poaceae > Aegilops > Aegilops umbellulata. Next base: position 146,492,980 of record CP136058.1, on the reverse strand, counting down.
AACGCAATGCCACTTGATCCGCCCTTGGCCATTGAGTCACTTGGGGGCTTGGTTGACGAACCAATGCAATGCCATTTGGCCGGCATATTTGCCACGATTCAGTTAGGAACCTAGTCGACCTAAACCGTAGCTACACCTCTTGGGGGCTCGGTTTTGTCTTGACGATGGTCACGCCTTCTGAACGGTTCATAGTAGCCACTATTTGCATGCGTTTTACTATCGCGTTGCCTTTTCATATTTGGTTTTTGTTTTCTGCCTTTATTGTGGTGTTTTTTGTTCTTCGGAACGTCAAGTGTTTTTAAACCGATTCAGCTGACATAGCCTGGTCCGTTTTTTAACCCAGAGGCAAGTTGCCCGGTTTGGCAAGGGCGCAGCACGGTTCATAGGGACGGAAGATCTTGTGTACTCAATAAAGACAGGAAACAAAGTTGGAAAACGTCATTGGAAAGAGCATCAGTACCCGTGCGCGAAGGCACATTCAAATGCAGAGGTATTAAACTATCTTATTACAAGGCAAACGTAGTGCCTGAATATATTGTTCGTTGACGGATTAAAACGTCACCAAGTAAGGTGAACCGGAGCGTTGATTAGGCCTGTTCGCCGCCTCGGTTCGAAGGCTGGGGATCGTCTTGCGCCGCTTCAGCTCTATCTTGATTACCCATTGGCTGGAAATCAGCAGTGGTCCAGTCGATTCCCATTAGCGCTTGAAAGACGGCTTCTTCGTGAATCAGCAAAGACGGTTCAATGTCAGGGGCGTAAGTATGCTTACGGATTGGAGGAATAAGGTTTCCCGCTTCAGGGACCGGAGCAGCCACTCGTTTGTTCTGGTTGTCGTATTGGGCTTGGTAACGTGACAGATCTGCTTCCTCAGCCAATTGACAAGCTAGGGGGCGCACCGCCCGGTTTATCGCCCTCAAATCGTCTTCACCAAAGTCTGAACCGTCTTCCTTCAAGCTGGGGTATCCTTGGGCCGCTTCGACAGGATCGAAATCTGGTACCCATGCTTTGGCCCGGATCAAGGCAGTAATGGCTCCAGTTCGAGCAGCTGATCTTTTCAATTCTTCAATCCGGGCTGGAAGCATGGACAGCCTCTTTAATGTGTCTTGAATCAGAGACGGCGCAGGGTTGTTATGCGACGCAGTGGTGATATCCCTTTGTGCTCCGGTGTACAACTGTTCAATCAGAGTATAAGCAGCTTTGAGTTTCATCCGCACATCAGAACCCAAGTGTCCAATACGTGAGCCTGCAGTGTTTCAAGATGGATTACAAACCGGACATAGGATGTAACAGACAAGGTACAAATTGGAAGAAGGGCGTCGAAAAGCTTACCAAAGACAGCAGAGGTCATGGAGTGTATCTGTCGCTTCACGGTGGATAATTCATCGACCACCGGTTTAAGAGCAGCTTCGGCATTTTCAGCCCTCTTCGTCAAAAGAGCTCTCTCAGTAACCCAATCAGCTTGTTCTTTCTGGTGGCTTTCTTTCAGCTGTTCCATAACGGTTAAGGCATGGGCCAATTCGTCCTTCGTTTTTTCAGTTTCAGCCTGTTGGGTTTTTAAGATTTCCTGAAGGTCCGAGACTTGTTTCGCTTTGGTCTTTAGATCCCCCTGCAGCAGGTCGTCAAAACAGTGTTCAGAAAATATTGCACGGTTTGGAAGTATCAACCACACAAGCAAGTTATGTGCTCGATACTTGGGGGCTAATGCATATTTGATTTTAACGCAAGTTTCCCATTGCAAAAAGTCCCAAGATTAATACAAGTATTTAAACTTGGCACTTGGGGGCTAATAGTTATCTAATGATGTTTTCTGGTTATGACCTAAGTTGAAGCCTTGGGTTTTCTAAACCGGACTTTAATTGTCAAGACAGCCTGATCCGGGTTTACCATCTCGGTTTGGAAATATTGATAAGCTAAGTTGCAATGGAATGAAGCACAAGGGAGTTACCTCAAGTTTCTCCTTCATCATCTTGATCATGCCAGCTTCATAATCCCGACTGGTGTACAGTCGGTTCAGGTACCCGGAATAAAGATCCGGGGCGCTTAAAGCGGCGTACGTAGAAGAGTCAAGGTCCCATTTGCCCTTCATGGCCGAGATTTCGTCCTTGGCAGTATGCTTGGCTAAGGTAGCAGTGTTCCCCGGTTCAGAGTGACCGATGCCGGTAATCACAACATCATCATCCTTGGAATCGCTGCTCTGCAGTGGCCCTGTCGGTTTATCAGCAGTTCCAGAAGGGGGGATGGATTCCTCAACCCGAACAGGACTGGCAGGCGGATCAGTATGGCTGGCAGGTTCGATAATCCTTTCTTCAGCGCAGGTGTCATCTTGCGGAGATAGATAACTCTGAGTATCTTCACGACCCAGAGCGTCAGCACCAGGAGTTTTCTCCGGTTCAGGAGCGGCAGTTCCTCCAGCCGGGTTATCCAGACGAGCCTTCTTGCTCGGTCTAGGTTTGGCCCTGGAAAAAGCCCAAAGATTGAAAAAACGGTGTAAGATGGATTAAGAGACCCATACAGAGATATGTTGTGATCGGTCCAACTTACCCAATAACTGTCTTCAACGGTGGCAGTTGAGTGGCTGAAGATTCACCGGAAGATGAATGGGAAGTGACCTGATAATCGGAGTCAGATGGATTTAGAGGCTGACGAGTTAAACCCGCTTTAGGAGGAAAGCTAGCGCATAAATTGGAGACCTCTGAGCGGCGTTTCCGAACCGGGCTGTTCGGTAAACCGGCGGAGGTGACTACCTGGCCGCTATGCCGAGTGGTGCGTCGAGCTTCATGTTGCTGGGTCTTCACAAGAAATTTGGGATCCAAATAAGCAAGAGGGTGAGAAAATTTAATTTTCCGGTTTGCTTGGCGAGGTTTTTTCAAAGGCAAAGGAACGGCATCAGAAGAAAGAATAGTTACCTCTGGGCCTTCAGCATTGCTCGCTTCAGCGTCGTCCTGACAAATATCATCATCAATAAGACGTACAAAAAGTAAGCCAACTGAATCAAGGTCTACCCCAAGGTCCGGATTACCCACATCATCCTCCTCTAAATCGGGGGTACAGGAAGCAGTGTGCCTTTTCTTTGTAGCAGGCTTCTTCACCCTTGTCTTGGGTCTGATTATCTTTTCGGTTGGCTCCTGAAGCTTCTTGCTCCAAAACGGATCATCTCCCTGTTTCGGAAAGGACTGGAAGTTAGCAATATATATAAGGAGATCAAAAATTCTATAAACAGGGAGGAGTTACTTACAGCAGGTGGTTTGTTTGTGGCGCAAAATGGAAGCAGGCCGGTTCGAGCGCAAACATGTTCCGGTTCGTTCAGCATCTTTTTCACGGCTTCAGCGACTTCGTCCTCCGTCAGCTGAATGTTGCAGTGCCTCAAAGGATCATCAACCCGACCCGTGTATTGGCACATCAAACCGGAGCGGATGCTAAGGGGCAGGATGCTCCATGAAATCCAGCAACGAGCAAGATCAACCCCCGTTAAACCATTAGCCATGAAGGCTCTGAGCTTGGACAGCTGAGGGGCATACTTACTCCTCTCTTTGGCAGTTAGCCGTGGGGGGAAGGGGTGAGTGTTGCTAAGTCTCTCTGGACGGAAACCGGGCAGTGGATTTTCTTCAGCAGGGGAAGTATCCTTGCAATAGAACCAAGTGCAATTCCATTCTTGTGGATGACTATGCAACTTGGCGTGAGGATAAGTCACTTCTTTCCTCTTCTGAATCGCCATACCACCCAGTTCCATATTAGGGCCGTCGGTAAATTCAGTACGTCGGTTCAAATGGAAAAAGTCCCGGAACAGCTCTACAGTAGGTTCTTCTTGGAAGTACGCCTCGCAAAGTACTTGAAAATGGCAGATATTCGTGACTGAATTTGGACCAACATCTTGTGGGCGCAACCTAAAATTAGCCAAGACGTCCCGATAAAATTTTGAACCGGGTGGATTAAACCCCCGGGCCAGGTGATCCGCAAACACCACCACTTCTCCCTCCTGCGGGGTAGGAGGACATTCGTCTCCTGGAACCCTCCAATGGATGGTACTTTTGCTACTCAAAGCACCAGTCAGAACTAAGTTGTTTAGTTGGGTCTCAGTGATGCAAGAGGGAACCCAGTTGCATTCATACACCTGTTTTGCCATGAGGAAATCTACAAGGCAAAGGTATTCCGGTTTGAGAGCAAGTATGATTGTAAACCGAAGATGCTCTTATATAGAGTCAGGTTATCTACAATAATATCAACCGGCGGTTCATCAAGGGGACTAATGGATGTGTAGATCGGTTTGTTCGCTTTGCTAAGAGTTAAACCGACCAGATCTAAATAGTTGTGAGTATGAAAGCAGAAACAGATCCCGTACGGATTCTTTCAAAGCAATGGATCTACAGCTAGGGCGAAAAAGAAATAAAAACAGGTAATATGAAGTCGGGCTCACAGCAGAACAACATAAGTTCGACAGGCAGGAACAAGAGTGAGATCTAAGGAGATGAGTGCAGATTTATGGCGACTGCTAAGAGGGACTACAGATCACGGTACAAGTATCATCATCTGTTCGCAAAGCTGCTACGGGGATGAACAAGAAACAGTAACAGGACGACAAACCCTGGAACCCTAGAACAGATCTAAAAGCGGAAGAGCAGAGGCTTTACCGGGATCCGAAACAGATGTGGAAAGTCGCCGCGGTGCTCTGATCCGATCAGGTTGATGCAGCGGCCGGAGTTGATGCAGCAGCTAACGGCGGCGGCGGAGCTCTGAGGTCTGGGTCGCGAGGAAGACGAAGAAGGGGACGAAAGGGAGGAAAGGAAGATGGCCTTCAAGTCCTATTTATAAGGCGCGACGCGCGTGTCAGGCGCGCGAATCCAGGGGCCGGAGATTTCGGAAGCCCAGCCGTCGCCCTGATTCTTGCGGGTTAGCGAAATGAGACGGCGACTTGCGCTGACGACATATCGGTTTACCACAGCAAGAGGAGACGGAGAAACGACGGTTTAACAAGTCACTGGAAGACATTTGAAGACAGAAATTCTTATTAAGGATTGACATGAACCTGTTCAAATCAATCTGGGGCCTAATGTTGGGGATGTTGCTATCCGGGGTAAACCGGCCTGCAGGGCCCGGGTTACCTCCGTCAACAGACCCGAGATGTTAAAACCCAAGGAGAGATAGAAGGGCCTAAGGCCCGTAATCGGTTTAAAGGTTTATGGTGTAAACCGGCCTGATGTAAACTTGTATTGTAAGTTAGGAATAGAGAGACCGACCCGGGCACGTTTATAAGCCGGAGGTTGGGACTTTGCAGACCGACGGGCGTCACCCGTGTATATAAGGGGATGACCCGGCGGCGGTTTGAGGAGAGAGAAGAAGAACTCGAGGTTTAGGCGAAGCATATCGCTCCCTAAGCCCTCGAAACCCATCAATCCCATCACAACTAGACGTAGGCTTTTACCTTCATCGAAGGGGCCGAACTAGTATAAAAACCGTGTCCTTGTGTCCACTTTAACCCCTTCAAGCTAACCCGTTGCGATGGCTCCACGACTAAGTCCTCTTACTAGGACATCTGCCGTGACAAATCCACGACAGTCTCCCACTTGCACTAGAGTCAATAATCCAGTTCACATCACTATGTGATTGTAATGAATTCAACACCCATGGGGTTTGATCATATCTCGCTTGTGAGAGAAGTTATTAGTCAGCGGGTCTGAATCTTTTAGATCCGTGTGTGTTTTACAAATCTCTATGTCATCTCCTAGATGCAGCTACCACGCTCTATTTGGAGCTATTCCAAATAACTGTTCTACTATACGAATCCGGTTTACTACTCAGAAAAATCTGGACTAGTGTCCAAGTTTGCATCGGCGTAACCCTTTACGACAAACTCTTTTACCACCTCCATAATCGAGAAAATTCCTCAGTCCACTAGTTACCAAGGATAACTTTGACCGCTGTCCTGTGATCCATTCCCGGATCACCCTTGTACCCCTTGACTGACTCATGGCAAGGCACACTTCAGGTGCGGTACACAGCATAGCATACTGTAGAGCCTACATCTAAAGCATAGGGGACGACCTTCGTCCTTTCTCTCTCTTCTGCCGTGGTCAGGTCTTGAGTCTTACTCAATGCTCACACCTTGTAACACAACCAAGAACTCCTTCTTTGCTGATCTATTTTGAACTCCTTCAAAATCTTGTCACGGTATGTATTCATTTGAAAGTACTATTAAGCATTTTTGATCTATCCTTATAGATCTTGATGCTCAATGTTCAAGTAGCTTAATCCAGGTTCTCCATTGAAAAACACTTTCCAAATAACCCTGCATGCTTTCCAGAAATTCTACATTATTTCTGATCAACAATATGTTAACAACATATACTTATCAGAAATTCTATAGTGCTCCCACTCACTTCTTTGGAAATACAAGTTTCTCATAAACTTTGTATAAACCCAAAATCGTTGATCATCTCATCAAAGCATACATTCCAACTCCGAGATGCTTACTCCAGTCCTTAGAAGGATTGGTGGAGTTTTGCATACTTGTTAGCATCTTTCAGGATTGACAAAACCTTCTGGTTGTATCTCATACAACCTTTCCTCAAGAAAATCGTCGAGGAAACAATGTTTTGACATCCTATCTGTAAGATTTCATAAATAATGCAGCAACTGCTAACATAATTCCAACAGACTTTTAGCATTGCTGAGTGAGAAAGTCTCATCGTAGTCAACTCCTTGAACTTGTCGGGAAACATCTTAACGACAAGTCGAGCTTTCTCAATGGTGACACTTACCATCGTTGTCCGTCTTCCTTTTAAAATCCATCTGCACCCAATAGCCTTACGACTATCAAGTAGTTCTTTTAAAGTCTACACTTCGTTTTCATACATGGATCCTCTCTCGGATTTTATGGCCTCGAGCCATTCATCAGAATCCGGGCCCACCATCGCTTCTCCATAGCTCGTAGGTTCATTGTTGTCAAGCAACATGACTTCCAAGACAGGACTACGTGCCACTTTGAAATAGCACGCATCCTTGTTGTCCTACGAGGTTTGGTAGTGACTTGATCCAAAGTTACATGATCACTATCATAAGCTTCCACTTCAATTGGTGTAGGTGCCACAGGAACAACTTCTTGTGCCCTGCTACACACTAGTTGAAGTGACGGTTCAATAACCTCATCAAGTCTCCACCATCCTCCCACTCAATTCTTTCGAGAGAAACTTTTCCTCGAGAAAGGACCCGATTTCAGAAACAATTCCTATTGCTTTCGGATCTGAGACAGGAAGTATACCCAACTATTTTGGGTGTCCTATGAAGATGCATTTATCCACTTTGGGTTCGAGCTTATCAGCCTGAAACTTTTTCACATAAGCGTCGTAGCCCCAAACTTTTAAGAAACAACAGCTTAGGTTTCTTTAAACCATAGTTCATATGGTGTCGTTTCAATGGATTTGTGTGTTTCCCTATTTAAAGTGAATGCGGTTGTCTCTAATGCCTAACCCATAGACGGTAGCGGTAATTTGATAAGAGACATCATCGTATGCACCATATCCAATAGGGTGTAGTTATGATGTTCGGACACACCATCACACTATGGTGTTCCCGGTGGTATTAGTCGTGAAACAATTTCCACAATGTCTTAATTGTGTGCCAAACTCATAACTCAGATATAAATCTCTGTGATCATATCATAGACATTTTATCCTCTTGTCACGACGATCTTCAACTTCACTCTGAAATTACTTGAACCTTTCAATAATTCAGACTTGTGTTTCATCAAATAAATATACTCAGCATCTACTCAAATCATCTGTGAAATAAGAACATAACGATATCCACTGCGTGCCTCAACACTCACTGAACTGCATACATCAAAATGTGTTACTTCCAACAAGTTGCTTTCTTGTTCCATCTTACTGAAAACGAGGTCTTTCAGTCATCTTGCCCATGTGGTATGATTTGCATGTCTCAAGTGATTCAAGATCAAGTGAGTCCAAACGATCCATCTGTATGGAGTTTCTTCATGCATATCTACCAATAAACATGGTTCACATGTCTCAATCTTTACAAAAACGAGTGAGTCCAAAGATCCATCAACATGGAGCTTCTTCATGCGTTTAATACCAATATGACTCAAATTGCAGTGCCACAAGTATGTGGTACTATCGTTACTATCTTATATCTTTTGGCATGAACACGTGTATCACTATGATTGGGATGGTATTATTCAAATAAACAGAGTAACCATTATTCCCCTTAAATGAATAACCGTATTGCGATAAACATAATCCAATCATGTCTATGCCCAACGCAAACACCAAATAACAATTATTTAGGTTTTAATACCAATCTCGATGCTAGAGGGAGCGTACGATATTTGATTACATCAACCTTGGAAACACTTCCAACACATATCGTCATCTCACCTTTAGCTAGTCTCCGTTTATTCCGTAGCCTTTTATTTCGAGTTACTAACACTTAGCAACCGAACCGGTATCTAATACCCTGGTGCTACTAGGAGTACAAGTAAAGTACACATTAATATGATGTATATCCAATATACTTCTGTTGATTTTTCCAGCCTTTCTTATCTACCAAGTATCTAGGGTGGTTCTGCTTCAGTGACCGTTCCCCTTATTACAGAAGCACTTAGTCTCGGGCTTGGGTTCAACTTTGGGTTTCTTCACTAGAGCAGCAACTGATTTGTTGTTTCATGAAGTATCCCTTTCTTGCCCTTGCCCTTCTTGAAACTAGTGGTTTTACTAACCATCAACAATTGATGGTCCCTTTTGATTTCTACTTTCGCGGTGTCGCGAATAGCTCAAGGATCATATCTATCCCTGATATGTTATAGTTCATCATGAAGCTCTAGTAGCTTGGTGACAGTGACTTTGGAGAACCATCACTATCTCATCTGGAAGTTTAACTCCCATTCGATTCAAGCGATTGTAGTACTCATACAATCTGAGCATATGCTCAATGATTGAGCTTTTCTCCTTAGTTTGCAGGCTTAGGAAACTTGTCAGAGGTCTCATACCTTTTGACGCGGGCACTAGCCTGAAATCCTAATTTTAGTCCTTAGAACATCTTATATGTTCTGCGATGTTTCAAAAACGTCTTTGGTGCCTCAATTCTAAACCATACGCACTGAACTATCATGTAGTCATCAAAGCGTGTATGTCAGATGTTCGCAACATCCACAACCGACGCTTGAGGTTCAGCTTACTGAGCGGTGCATTAAGGACATAATCCTTCTGTGCAGCAGTGAGGACAATCCTCAGTTTGCGGACCCAGTCCGCATAATTGATACTATCAACTTTCAACTAAATTTTCTCTCGGAACGTATCTAAAACAGTAGAACTAAAGCGTAAGCTATGACATAATTTGCAAAGTACTTTTGACTATGTTCATGATAATTGAGTTCATCTGATTATTTAATGAACTCCCACTCAGATAGACATCCCTCTAGTCATCTGAGTGATACATGATCCGAATCAACTAGGCCGTGTCCGATCATCACGTGAGACGGACTAGTCATCATCGGTGAACATCTTCATGTTGATCGTATCTTTTATACGACTCATGTTCGACCTTTCGGTCCTCCGTGTTCCGAGGCCATGTCTGTACATGCTAGGCTCGTCAAGTCAACCTAAGTGTTTCGCATGTGTTCCGAGGCCATGTCTGTATATGCTAGGCTCGTCAACACCCGTTGTATTCTAACGTTAGAATCTATCACACCAGATCATCACGTGGTGCTTCAAAACAACGAACCTTCGCAACGGTGCACAGTTAGGGAGAACACTTTTCTTGAAATTTTAGTGAGGGATCATCTTATTTAAGCTACCGTCATTCTAAGCAAATAAGATGTAAAACATGATAAACATCACATGCAATCAAATAGTGACATGATATGGCCATCATCACTTCGCTCCTTTTGATCTCCATCTTCGGGGCTCCATGATCATCATCGTCACCGGCATGACACCATGATCTCCATCATCGTGTCTTCATGAAGTTGTCTCGCCAACTATTACTTCTACTACTACATCTAACGGTTAGCAATAAAGTAAAGTAATTACATGACATTTATGTTGACAGGCAGGTCATAAATAAATTAAGACAACTCCGATGGCTCCTGCCGGTTGTCATACTCATCGACATGCAAGTCGTGATTCCTATTACAAGAACATGATCAATCTCATACATCACATATCATTCATCACATTCTTTTTGGCCACATCACATCACATAGCATACCCTGCAAAAACAAGTTAGACGTCCTCTAATTGTTGTTGCATGTTTTTACGTGGCTGCTATGGGTTTCTAGCAAGAACGTTTCTTACCTACACAAAACCACAACGTGAATTGCCTATTTCTATTTACCCTTCATAAGGACCCTGTTCATCGAATCCGATCCGACTAAAGTGGGAGAGACAAACACCCGCTAGCCACCTTATGCAACTAGTGCATGTCAGTCGGTGGAACCTGTCTCACGTAAGAGTACGTGTAAGGTCGGTTCGGGCCGCTTCATCCCACGATGCCGCCGAATCAAGATAAGACTAGTAACGGCAAGTAAATTGACAATATCGATGCCCGCAACTGCTTTGTGTTCTACTCGTGCATAGAAACTACGCATAGACCTAGCTCATGATGCCACTGTTGGGGATCGTAGCAGAAATTCAAAATTTTCTATGCAACACCAAGATCAATCTATGGAGTAATCTAGCAACATGCAAACCGACACTTGAAAAAGGAGATGGGTTGCCGATTCTTGCACTTGCTTGCAAAGAGGGCATAGATCATAGTTGGGCCAACCTCTATGTTGGAGTCTATCTGCGATCCAAACTGTATTTTGGTAAACCAACCAAGCGAAAAATTTGCACTTGGGTGGCAACCACACCTTCGAGACCATATATTGCAAATTTGAGTAGACAAGCCTAGTGAATTGGGCCGTGTAGGCCAATGGTGTAGTGTAGCTACCTCCACTAGAGAGCTTCCAGACGATAGAATCTTTGACTTCAGGATGAATGTTAACATTAGCTATCATTTCCCAAAGCTTGGCGAATTGCTGGATGTCATACTTTGTTGGTTATCAATATGGCTAACCCAAGCATTATCCCTCAAGGCTTGGCCACTATGAATTCTTTCCTGTGAGAGAGCTCATAAATTTTTGGTGCAATGTCTTTGGGTCGCAAGCCCTCCAGCCACAATGATTCCCAGAATCTTGTCGTTGTACCATCACCGATTGTCACCTTAGTGGCCGCCGCGAAGAGATCCCGGTCCTCCTTATTACAAGGCGTTCCCAAACCAAACCAAGCTCTCGGTGGATCATCCCATTAAATCCATAACCATCTTAAGTGCAACGCCGAGGCGAACTTCCCCGGGTTAAGGATACCCAAGCCCCCATACTCCTTGGGTTTGTAGATGAGATCCCAATTAATTTTGCACTTTCCACTAGACACCTTATCCGAGACCGTCCAGAGATAGGCGCGCCTCAAGTAGTCAAACTTATTTAGCACCGCCACCAGGAGGCCAAGCGGGGTAAGATGAAAATTTGCCAGTGCCATAAGAACCACTTTGGTAAGTGTTAGTCTACCCGCAATAGCAACATGTCTCCCCCTCCAAGGAGCGAGCTTCTCGGCTGCTTTTTCTTCCAAGTGTTGCAAATGCACTCTCTGTATTCTTTTGATTGCTAATGGAAGGCTGGGGTATCAGATGGGAAGGACGACCGACAGGCCGGGAAGGGCTATAGAATGTCATGAAGGTCAATGTTCTCACATTGAATGGGCGTGACCATACTCTTACTGCAATCTGTGACCAAGCCGAGGGCCTCCTCAGAGGAGGCAATCATAGTGTTGAGGAACTAATCATCTTCCTTGCTGGGGGCACAGAAAACAACCGCATGGCCGATGTAAAGAGAAGCTCGGTTGCCCGCATATCGGCCAGCGGTAGGGTGGAGGCATCCTTGAGCCGTGGCCTTGCTCAGAATATGATGTAGTGGATCAATGGCTAGCATGAATAGAAAAGGGGACATTGGGTCTCCCTGACGAAGACCTTTACCATGCTTGATTGGGTCTCCCACAATTCCATTCAGAAGAACCTCAGAGGAGGCCGAGGAAAGCAAGGTTGAAATCCAATCTCTGAAGCGGGGCGAGAAACCATGATGAGAGAGTGTGTCCATCAAGTAGTCCGATCTAACGGAGTCGAAGGAATTGTTAATGTCTAACTTGAAGAGACGCATTGGCTTCTTGGTGCGATGGAATTTGCATGCAAGTTTCGTACGTACAGAAAGTTGTCATGAATGCTTCGTCCCTTCATGAGCGCACTTTGGGCAATGGAGACAATGTCATTCATGTGCACAGTCAAACGGGTGGCAAGGATTTTCGCAGTAAGCTTGGCCACAACATGTATGAGGCCAATAGGCCTAAAGTCAGTGATGTCCTTAGTGCCATATTTCTTGGGGATGAGAGCAATATTGGCCGAGTTTATCCAATGCAGATTTTCCGCGTGGAGGTTCGAGAAGTGGTTGATTGCAAGCATGAGGTCATCCTTGATAATATCCAAAAATTATTTAAAGAATTTCCCTGTGAGGCTGTCGGGCACCGGATCGTTGTCACTATGTAGGGCAAGAATCGCCACCTTGACCTCCTCCGTGATGGGGTCTCCCAAATGTGAAAGGTCATGGCCAGCAGTATGGATGGAGGCCCAGTTGATAGTCATGGCCCTTGGGTTGCTCTTTTTAACAATCTCCAAGAAATGTGCATGAACAATATTCTTTTTATCATCGTGATCCGTTACCCATCCACTCCCATGCATAAGATGGTGAATTGGATTTTTTTCCACCTCCTTCCATTGATATTTAGATGGAAATATTGGGTGTTGGCATCTCCCTCCTTAATGTAGTGACCCTGGAGCATTGTCTTTTCCTAGCCCTCTCCAGGGCCGCAAGCCCCACCACCCTACTTTTGAGTCTTTTTCTCAAATCTCTCTCATCAGTGCTTAGCTTTTTAAAGTCCCGCGCCTCGTCCAACCGGTGGATTATTGCTAGGGCCATGTGGATCTGGATTTTTACATTGGAGAAGAGCGCCTTACTCCAAGTCTTGAGCTTGCGGCTAGTAACTTTGAGCTTATGAAACAACCTTTGGTAGGGTTCAGTGTGCATGCACTACTGCAAACACCTATACAAACAGTTTTTACCCCCTTTCCATGATAGAGTTTTACACCATCGCCTTACTGGTGTGCGTGATAGGGGGGTCCCTCCCACACGACCTAGGAACCGTCGGCGATAGGTCCTTTGGTCACACAAGCGGGGCAAAAAGAGCTCGTGTGCGATCGGGCGAGCCACCGTAGACAAATATTATACGAGCCCAATCATTTCTGTTCATATGTGCATCCCACATAGTAAATCTTGGAAAAACGTTTTCGTTCATATGTACATCACACACATTTTTTGTGTGGAAACGTTTGAGCAAGGTGGCCTAACACAAACATTTGTCGGGCGGTTTCTTTCGAAAAAACATTTGTCGGGCGGAAGTCCTGTGTGATTGTTCATTGATCCAGCACACCTAATTTCTAGAAAATGTGTGGGTTGTTTGAGTTCATCGCCCATTGTGTTGTCTGAGAAAGCGTCTACAATAGAAAACCCAATAAGAAGGCTAATTGCACTATTATTGATAATCTATTTAGTAATCAAATTGACATTTCATTTCAAACACACCATATATTTCATATCCATATTACGGCAACCAGGATTTCATAAATGAATTACATCAATGTACAACATCAGATAGCTTAAGCACTCAGTTACACCATATAGACTTATAGTTAGCTATGACATTACACAACAGCAGCAAGTTTCACATGCAACATCTAAAAGCTTTGCAAAGTAGCATCATACACGGTACATAGACATATGAATCTCATCTGGAAAACCGCTAAAGCGAAAGGCGAATATTGAGCCCTCAATGATGTTGAGTGTCCTTGCAAATTTAGGCCAGTGGCTGTGGATAATTACCCGTCTAACCTTCACGCTCTTGATGAAGACTTCAATATTGTACCATGGGTGTTGAATGAATACCTTCTTGCCTCTTGACCATGTAGGTGTTTCAGAGGTAATCATTAGTGAACTGCTTTGGAAAGAACTAAAAATAAAGATGTGCATACATTTTCTAAATTTTGAAATGGCGCCAAGGTAAAAAATAAGGTAAAATATTTAGTACCATCCTATAGTTGACTGATGTCTTCTTCATTGTGCAAACAAAGATCTTGCTGTTATTCATCACTAGTTTCTTTATCGTAACAATCTTTCTAAGTTTCTTGACTTGATTGATATTCATGGACATCTCATTTCCCCATATGCAAAATGGCTCGAACAGTGGGTCTAAACCTCTGACAGCAGGACCTACATGTGCAAGACCAAATCGTTTAAAACCTAAATATTAGAATGGTTTATGCAATTGCACAATAATGTGGTATTAGTCAAAGGACCATTCATATGCAAACCTCGATGGTAAAACCCAATGCCTCCCATTGTTTCCCTGCAAAACATATAAGGAAGATATTGTTCAGGTTAAGTGTGAATTGGCATACTATCAGTAGAATATGTTAATGAAAAATAAACAAATTGCAGATCCAACAGATTAATTCGATCCATGTGGAAAAGCCAGTTAACCAAACCAAGCATGCTAAACAACTTGGGAACATAGCAATTGTATACATTTCTCATGTATTTAGTCCAACCAAATTCAATTTATTTCTCACATACGTAACAATACAAAATTGTACCCACAAAAAATGAACATCACATTATAGAACTGAACCAAACAGTTAACTAGATACTACAACAAATGAACCAAACAGTTAACTGAGCACCACATTGCAGAATAGAACATATACTAGAAGATAAAACAGTTAACCAAACCAAGCATGCTTAAGAACTATTAGGAACTGTAGCAATTGTTTATGTTTCTTATGTATAGAGTACATCCAAATTCAATTTTATTTCTCACATGCATAACAATACAAAATTGTACCCAGAAGAATTGAACATCACATTTCAGAATTGAACTAAATAGTTAACTGAACATCAAAAAAACTGAACCAAACTGTTAACTAAACATCACATTTCAGAAGATCGGGTTGCATATTAACATTACAGAGGATAACTCACTAGAAGGCACCGGCGGTGGCCTTGAGAAAACACCATGAATTGTCGCTTAAAGCAGCCAACCGCGTGGCCGCATCCATGCGTGAGGCGTTGACGGTGTCCTCCACGGCGAGGTTCTCCTCCAAGCTCTAGCAGTCCGCACGCATGGCAGCCGTCCGACCACATCCGCCCGTGCAATCGCGATTTGCTTCTCCACTTCTAGATGCTCCTTGAGAACCTGGCTATACTACATGCACCATGGCTATGAGCATCGCTTATTTGGAGGATGGAGCAGTGATTTGGGTGCCAGGTGTCGCGTCGGCGGTCGAGCCATGTGGGATGGAGAAGGAGGTGGAGGATGGGGTGGGGTGTGGATTACCTAACTGTATCGACGTGGCCGCGCAACAGGAAGGAGCGTCACCATCAATGAGGCAGCGCTGCAAGCAAGCAATGAAGGTTTGAACTTGGAATGGTGATCGTGGAAATGTGGCCTTTGGTTGGCAGGAGGGGTTGAGAGCTAGATATTTCCGCAGTTGCCGAAAAGTTTTGCTCGGAGCAGCGAAAAACTAGCGCGCAGTGTAGTAGACACACGTGTGGTGGACTGTAGCCGACGAACCTTCCGGCGTAAGCCATACATGCGGGTGCCCCAAGATATTTTATACTGCATCGCACACGGTTCTTGCTAATCAACTGTTTGTGGTGTACTTGATTTTTTCATTTTGTTTTGGAACACAAAATGGGGTTACGGCAGGAATGGATCGTGCTTGAATTGCTAGAACATTTATCTGCAGTGAACATGCAACTATAGGAGACTAGTGTTAAAATTTGGAATTATTCAGGGTGCATTTGGCCTTTTATACATTAATTGAGTTTCCAGGCATTTATTTTGCATAATTCAAATTTGAACTACAGTCACGGGCTCTAATGCACAAAGTGGGTGGAAAAATCATGTGTCCTTGATTGAATGTTTAGGTCTCATGCAAGAAATGGGAATAAATTTCAAACATCTGGGTGTTGTGGCTCGGCCGAAAACATTGAGAAACTTGTTTTTAAATTCCTGTAAATCCAAAACTTGCCTAAAAATCATGGAACTGGGCATGGTGTCTTGATTTGGGACATGTTTTGGTATAAGCTTCTTACATACCGGAGCTTCTCTCAAGAAGCCTCATGGTTCCGAGAGGGAACATGTCACCTTTGTGGGCAAAACGACATACGCTGCCTCTTCCTACCTTGATTTTTTATAGTGGAAACATAGACTAATAGGAGTGTCATCCTAAAATTTGGAATTGTTCAGTGTTCATTTGGCCTTTTTATACATTAATTGAGTTTTCTACGCATTTAATGTGCATAATTCAAATTTGAACTACAGGCACATGCTCCAGTGCACCAAAATGGGTTGAAAAAACATATATGTGTCCTTAGGTGAATGTTTAGGTCCCATGCAAGAAATGGGAATGAATTTCAAACATCCGGGTGTCGTAGCCCGGCCAAAAACATTGAGAAATTTGGTTTTTAAATTTTTGTAAATCCAAAAGTCCCCTAAAAATCATGAAACTTGGCATAGTGTCTTGATATGGCACCAACATGTTGTGGTAAAAAATTTGTCTGATTTCGAACAAGTTTTGGTATAAGCTTCTTACAAACCAGAGCTTCTCTCAAGAAGCCCCATGGTTCCGATAGGGAACATGTCACCTTTGTGGGCTAAACGACATACATTGCTTCTTCCTGCCTTGATTTTTTTACACAGGCACCACAGACCAATAGGAGTGTTGTGCTAAAATTTGGAATTATTCAGGGTTCATTTGGCCTTTTTATACATTAATTGAGTTTTCTAGTCATTTAATGTGCGTCAACTTATTTTTTTAGGGGACGCGTCACTTAGTAGGCCCACAAGTGTGTGGCAGAGAACTTATAGCCCATTGTGTTTTGTAAGAATGTACAACCCATTTTGGAATTCTAATGGAATTTACAACAGCACATTTACAGTTTGTTAAAAGTACAACCCATTTTCTAGCTAGGACAATGATTAATAATTTCAACCAACCGTTGAAGACAGAATTCAATAAAATTTCCCACATTTTGATGGGTTCGAAATATTTTTATCCCGAAATTTCTAGTTAGATTAAATATAAATTTGTATTACGTAAAAATCCAACGAAATATTGCGCGTGCAACAATGAAAATTTAAGATTTTCCAAATCCATAAATAATATTTTATAAACTAATTTTGTGTTTGGTGCATTCTTTATAGTTAGTGCCCAGTTTTTATAATTACATCCCATTTATTATTTTTAAAGCCCATTTTCCTATTAAGCCTAAGTCATCCCTCCTAGGAAAGATTAGCAGCCCAGCGGGGCGGAGAATAACAAGTTGACCTTGCCTGGGTATTCCTCAAAAAGACGTATAGCTAGGCTATCCATTTTCATCTTGAAAAACTTAGTATCTGGGCTGGATATCTCGCCTAGGCTAGATGGGCCACAGCCCGCCCAGTTAATACCCTGCTCTCCTCTGAACAACAACGAAATCATCGCCAAGAAAAACTCTGCAGTGCTCACGCCTTAAAAACACAAATACTGCTCGAGCTGCTTGGTCCCAGCTGTCGGCCGCACCTTGTGCAATTCTCTCGTTTATATTGACTACATAGGTTGACAATGGTGTGGGACCATGATGTCAGGAAACCAGGAGAAAGCAAAAAAAATAGTTGTACATAATAAAGAGGCACTTGCGTACGTACGGTTATGGCCCTAGTGGGTCCCTAGTGTCATCCAGTCAAAATAAAGTCATCTCCTGAATCCTCATGTTCGTTGACGATGTTAACAATGCTCGGCGTCACAGCGAGCGCAACAACTCGCAGGACAACGAAGAGGACCTCGCGGGCCCTACGGATGGTCTGCTACAATGCCCGCTGCTCATTCAGGAAGCCGGGATCATCGGACACCTATGAGCACCTTCGAGAAACTGAGACGGCATGAAACGGTAAGGCCGCGCTTGGGAGCTCTGGTTTATTTCAAACCTGTATTAACATACAAGTGTAATTTACTCATCATCGGAAACAACGCGTAAAATACAGGCATAATGAAACCGAGGGCCCGAGGTCTGTAAGTAAAACCGGCGGGTTACGCGTGTAATTTAAGATACCAGTGTATATTTTACGAGCACTGCTATATGGACGACATTACCAGACGATACATGCACGACGTGTGTATCATGCCATCCATGGGCAAGGCTGAAATAGCAGCTAACGGCTGGATTAGCTATCGTCCGAGTGTCGTTCAGCTTTTTTATCATGTGTCAAGTACTTCCGATATTTTACTAGTCGAAATCGACTAACCAAGCGCCTTCGCCCGAGACCATCTTCTTTAATTTACAAGCGGTTTTGGTTGGAAAACAACGATCCAATCACGGCCTAATATCATGAGTTGGTCGAAAGATCATATGGTTTCACGTCTAACCTACGCGACTTGTCGTATAGGCTATGAATGAAACATCAGACGATGAACTTCTTAAGAACGGAAACAACAGAAGAGGATGATCTTCTTAACAAGCAAATCACTGGCATTAGATCGACATGCAAAACAATACGAAGCATTATTCTCAGGAGGCACGGTGAACAGCTCATGATGCCGCATGCCACAACATTCCAAGCTCAACTTTGCAATCAAACACAAGGCCTGGCATTACATAGACAATATTCAGAACAAACTCTTAAAACAGGAATATCTCAGCAGAGTAACTATTTAGTTCTAAACTGAACACAGGAATAGGAAAAAACACTCGACACTGCTCACAGCAAGGGCGTCCCACTAAAAAATATCAAATGCATGTCTTCTAGCTAACATCAATGAGCAAATTTTGACAAGGTTTTCCAATTCCAATATATTAAACTAACATCTTCTTGCTAACATCAATGATTAAACTTTGACAAGCTTTTCCCATTCAAAATATGTAATGCCTATGATCGTGGAGTCCTGTCACTTCTTGCTAACATCAATGATTAAACTTTGACAAGCTTTTCCCATTCAAAATATGTAATGCCTATGATCGTGGAGTCCTGTCACTTCTTGTACTTGTTTGGGCACTTTTTGCCCAGGGCACTCCATGTGTTGTTGAATTGCCAATGGTCTCTGCAGAGTAGTCATGTCACCGGTGTCAAATATTTATGGCACCGGCTGTAGCAATGGAGGGATTCGGTGCCAAACTAAGAAAAGGTGAAATTGGCACCTCTTTTGGCCTACATAGTGGAAGGTTGGATACTCTATAAAGCTTCTCGGTCATTACTTCTGTAATGTAGCACAAACAGTGACTACTTCTTTCTGCAAAGTGGAACGACCAACTGGACCCAGTAATGTAGCAGTTTGCCTTGGACACATTGGCTCCTTTTGTGCAGTTGAACTAAAATCGAAGTCGGAATAAAACCGAGCTTTAATTTTGATATCCATGTAAGCAACAAAAGGTATAAGGGAAACAATTACTGAGAAATAACGGTTGATGACTTGTACTCCCAGAAGGAAAACATCTACTGATCTACCTTATCTTAATGGGAAACAAAGCAGGAGAGTAGCAATTCTCAATCAATGATTCATTCATATTAACTGAGACATTATCTTAACAATGCCTTGTTTCAACATGTATAAAGAACGAAAAAGCAGAAAAGTATCGTTCCTAAAACAATGCAACTGATTCATTTTAACTGAGACATTATCTTAACAATACCTTGGTTAAACATGTAGAAAGAACTACAAAGCAGGATAGTACCATTTGTAAAACACTATAAGTATGTAACTGATATATAATAACAGAGACATTATCTGAACAATACATTTCTTAAACATGTACTCCGGTCGATCCCTAACAGAAATGGTACTCCTGCCGATCCCTAACAAGTGTTTGCAGTTTTGAACTAAGATTCCGTAGTTAATTCCGAGGAAGGTTGGTACTGACCATTGAAGACCAAGATTTGCAACAACTAGTGAGGAAGATCTCAAAGACATCTCAACACATATATGGAAATCCGGTCTCATTTTGTGCAGTTCCACCAAAATTAAGCGAAGCAAAATGTCGCAATAGCAACAAGTTGAATAGATATCCCTGTTTTAACAGGGGTAAAAAAGGAATCAATTACTGGCCAAAAGGAGGATGAAACATGCGGCCACAAAAATGGTAATCCCGCCAATCCCTAACAAGTGCTGCAGTTTTGAACTAAGATTCAGTAGTTAATTAATTCTGAGAGTGGCATTGCTTAATTTTCCCAGCGGCATTAGATTAACGAAAAGCATAAACAGTTCAGGGGGAGAGTGGGCGCAACAACAGTATGTGCTTCCATCTACTTATAAAGGGGGTGATGCAGAGTTTGTTGTAATAAAGCAACAAGCATCATGTCTGGGTTGGTCCCATTTTTGTTCACTACTTAATGGGAAAAGACAGCAATACAATAGCTTCAATTCAACATTTATTTAAAATAGTACCAATACAAGTAGCACAACATCTCAAAGCACAGTGCACAATCATGTGGATGAAGGCCTGTACTGACCTTTCATGAGACCGACAATAATAAAATATGAATCTGCCAACACGAATAGGAAATCCAA
Source organism: Aegilops umbellulata (assembly GCA_032464435.1). Lineage (NCBI taxonomy): Eukaryota > Viridiplantae > Streptophyta > Magnoliopsida > Poales > Poaceae > Aegilops > Aegilops umbellulata. Next base: position 146,472,283 of record CP136058.1, on the reverse strand, counting down.
TCTCGTTTTGTGAAGTTGCACTAAAATCAAGCAAAGTGTTTCGCGTAGCAAAACAAAATGTTGCAATAGCAACAAGTTGAATAGATATCCCTGTTTAAACATGTGGCCACAAAAATGGTAATCTCGCCAATCCCTAACAAGTCTTGCAGTTTTGAATAAGATTCAGTAGTTAATTCTGAGAGTGGCATCAATTACTGGCTTAGAAAGGGGGTGATGCTGAATTTGTTGTAACAAAGCAACAAGCATCATGTCTGGGTTGGTCCCATTTTTGTTCACTACTTAATGGGAAAAGATAGCAATACAATAGCTTCAATTCATCATTTATTTAAAACAGTACCAATACAAGTAGCACAACATCTCAAAGCACACTGCACAATCATGTGGATGAAGGCCTGTCCTGACCTTTCATGAGACGACCAACATAAAATACGAATCTACCAACACGAATAGGAAATCCAATCAAGTTTTGTGCAGTTGCACTGAAATCAAGCAAAGTTTCCAGTGTGACATTTAAGTTTTCTATAGCAACAAGTTGAATAGATATCCCTGTTTTAAGAGGCAAAAAAGAAAACAATTACTGGCCAATAAAGGAGGATGAAACATGCGGCCACAAAAAGAAGCATCTACCTTATCTTGATGGAAAACAAAGTATAGGACAGTAGCATTTCTAAAATGGTTGCATTGATTCATATTAACAGAGAAATTCTCTTAAAACAGATCAGTAGTTAATTCTGAGAGTGGCATCAATTACTGGCTTATAAAGGGGGTGATGCTGAACTTGTTGTAACAAAGCAACAAGCATCATGTTTGGGTTGGTCCCATTTTTGTTCACTACTTAACGGGAAAAAACAGTACCAAAACAAGTAGCACAACATCTCAAAGCACACTGCACATCATGTGGTTGAGACCAAGATTTGAAACAACTCGCCACAAAGACTGGAAACAAATCTCAATCTCCTTTTGTGCAGTTCCACGAAAATTAAGCAAAGTCACCAGTGTGACATTCAAGTTGAACTGCACAAAACACTCTTAAAACATAAGTGATTCGAGTACCGAAGCAAAATGTCGCAATAGCAACAAGTTGAATTGATACCCCTGTTTTAATAGAGGCAAAAAAGGAAACAATTACTTGCCGATAAAGGAGGATGAAAAAAACGGTGATAGAAAGAAGCATCTAACTTATCTTGGATGGAAAACAAAGTAGGACAGTAGCAGTTCTAAAACGGTTGCATTGATTCATATTAACAGAGACATTCCCTTGAAACAACATTCGTTAAAAATGTAATTTACTTTTAACAGTGGCATTGCTTGAATTTTCCGGCGGCATTCTTAGATTAACAACAGCAAAATAGCTGCATGGGACATGCCAGCACCATGTGCGTCCACACGTATAAATGGGTGATGCAAAGTATGTAGCCAAGCAACATATATGCGCTGGACCCATATTTGTTCTCTTTGAACCTTCTTCCTATGTGAGGGCAGCAAATCTAGTCGTGCACAAACTACCCGACCCCCCAGTTTCTTTCCCTTTTCAACAAAGAGATCGGTTCCTTACAGATGTGTGTACTGGGTTACCCCTTTTTCCCTTTTCGACCTAAAAACGGCTGGATAGCCAGTGTACACTACTTTCGGCCCCTCCTTTCCTCATTGAACCATGTCCTAGATTCTTGTTCCAGCCCACCGCACCCTTCTTTACTCTTTGAACCAAGACCTAGATTCGACTACAGATCGAAAAAGATCCACATGCAGCTAGAGCAACGACGGTTTCAAAGAAACTTATACCTTAGGGTCGTCGGGATGTGGCAAGGCGTGCGGCGGGAGGCCGGATCTTCCCACACTACGCACGACAACGAGGAAGAAGGAGTTGGTGGCCCTCCCACACAGGTGCTGGGTGAAAGAGAACAGCGCAGCCTGCAGTGGATTGCCTCCCTCGCCGAAGGCGATAGAGTGAATGCTGCACCTCCTCCCCTTCCCGATGCGACGGGATACGGACGCTGTAGGATCGAAAGTATGTCTAGAGGGTGGTGATTAGACTACTTGACCAAATAAAAACTTAACCTTTTCCCAATTTAATTCTTGGCAGATTTTAGCTACTTTAGGACAAGTCAAGCAATCATCAAACAATTCAAGCAAGCATGCAAAGAGTATATAGGCAGCGGAAAGTAAAGCTTGCAACTTGCAAGAATGTAAAGGGAAGGGTTTGGAGAATTCAAACGCAATTGGAGACACGGATGTTTTTCCCGTGGTTCAGATAGGTGGTGCTATCCTACATCCACGTTGATGGAGACTTCAACCCACGAAGGGTAATGGTTGCGCGAGTCCACGGAGGGCTCCACCCATGAAGGGTCCATGAAGAAGCAACCTTGTCTATGCCACCATGTCCATCGCCCACGAAGGACTTGCCTCACTAGCGGTAGATCTTCACGAAGTAGGCGATCTCCTTGCCCTTACAAACTCCTTGGTTCAACTCCACAATCTTGTCGGAGGCTCCCAAGTGACACCTAGCCAATCTAGGAGACACCACTCTCGAAGAAGTAACAAATGGTGTGTTGATGATGAACTCCTTGCTCTTGTGCTTCAAATGATAGTCTCCCCAACACTGAACTCTCTCTCACAGGATTTGGATTTGGTGGAAAGAAGATTTGAGTGGAAAGCAACTTGGGGAAGGCTAGAGATCAAGATTCATATGGTAGGAATGGAATATCTTGGTCTCAACACATGAGTAGGTGGTTCTCTCTCAGAACATATGAGTTGGAAGTGTAGATGTGTTCTGATGGCTCTCTCCACGAGTGAAGAGGAGGTGGAGGGGTATATATAGCCTCCACACAAAATCCAATCGTTACACACAATTTACCAATCTCGGTGGGACCGAATCAACAAACTCGGTCGGACCGAAATAGTAAACCTAGTGACCGTTAGAGATTTTCGGTGGGACTGACATGCAACTCGGTAGGTCCGATATGGTTAGGGTTAGGGCATAACGTAATCTCGGTGAGACCGATTACACAAACTCAGTGAGACCGATTTGGTAATAAACTAACCAGAGAGTTAGTCAGATAAACTCGGTGGGACCGATTTGCTCTTTCGGTGAGACCGAAAAGTTACAAAAAGGAAACAGAGAGTTTACATTGCAATTTCGGTAGGATCGATCCGCTCCTTCGGTGAGACAAAAAAGTTACGAAAAGGAAACGGAGAAATTGCAATCCCATCTCGGTGAGACCGAGATCCCTATCGGTAGAACCGATTTGCTTAGGGTTTGGCAGTGGCTATGACAAATGAAACTCGGTGGCGCCGGATAGGAAGAATCGGTAGGTCCGAGTTTGGCTTTGGGTTTAGGTCAAGAGTGGATATGAGAAAGTAGCTGAGGGTTTTGGAGCATATCATTAAGCACATGAAGCAAAAGGCTCATTAAGCAACACCTCATCCCTCCTTGATAGTATTGGCTTTTCCTATGGACTCAATGTGATCTTGCATCACTAAAATGTAAAATGAAGAGTCTTGAGCTTTTGAGCTTGAGTCAATCCTTTGTCCTTAGCATTTTGAGGGTTCCACTTTCACCATCCATGCCATGCCAATCACTGAGCTTTCCTGAAATAATCATCTTGGAATAGCATTAGCTCAATGAGCTATATGTTGTTATGAATTACCAAAACCACCTAGGGATAGTTGGACTTTCAATCTCCCCCTTTTTGGTAATTGATGACAACATATAGATCAAAGCTTCGACAAATGATAATAATAATGAAATATATCGTCGCTTTGAGAAGTATGTGATAAGTAAGAGCTCCCCCTAAATTTGTCCATATTTAAAATTTGCTTTTGACTGCAAATGCACAAAGAGTTAGAATCATGGGTTACTCTTCCATGTCACATACATCTTGGTGGAGCGCTCAAAATGATAAGAATGCACTCATCACCAAGAAAAGTGAATGATCACATAAGATAGATAGGATAATATCAAGCATGCATAAGTATAGCTTATGATCAAAGACATGATCATCAATGTCTTACAAGCATATCAAAGTATCTCAACCAAAAGCAAACAAAGTTTGAAAAACATTCAAATAAAGCAAGAGAGAATAAAAGCAACACTCTCTCTCTCGAAGCCTATGATCTATACATTTTTCTCCCCCTTTGGCAACAAGTTAACAAAAAGTTCCTAGAAAATGCATAGTGGTAGATCGACTCTCAGGCTTGATCTTCTGGTGGTGGTGGAGTCTGGATCACTCCAAGTACGAAGGCTTCTGTAGACATGGTTGGAGCTGGAGCTGGTTGGGCTGGTGCTGTGGCTGGAGCTGAGGTGGTGGCTCTGGTGTCAGGAACTGGCACTGCAGTCGACCTCTGAGCTCGTGGCACTTTGGCAAGTGCATCAGTTGTAGTCTTCCCTTTCCTCTCCTGCATGTCATCTTGAAGTTGCTCCACTGCAGACTGAATCTCTGTTACTTTGACATCCAAGTCATAGAAATTTTGTTCTACGATTCTCTCTAAGCTCTCTTGATTCTGAGTGAGGGTGGCCAGTCCTTTCTCAATCCTCAGTGTGGATGCAATCAAGTAACTAAGTTGCTCTTGCTTGGTTTTCAAGAAGTACTCAGATGCCTCCTCTTGAGTTGGCATCTTGGCAACTTTCTCCTTCCTTGCCTTCTCCTTCCATGCTTGAGCATGAGCTGAAGATGGTTCATCCTTGTTCATCACAACTTGGTTGTCCTCGAAGTCTGGATGAATAGGCAAATGTTCCTTGTCCAATAAGTATATGCCTATGCCCATCTTGGAGTTAATCATCTCTTGGATCTGAGGGGCATAACCACAACTCCTCTTCTGATCTGCTGCAGTTCTCTTGATTGTTTCTACCATGAGGCTCATGACTTTGAATTTCTGTGGCACATCAAAGATATGAAGCAAGTTGATTGCATGGCCTCTGATCATCTTGTGATCACCTGACTTGGGCAACAGAGTGTGCCTCAGAATCCAATTGATAGTTGGCAACCCTGACAGAAGATAATGTACTGACCCAAACTTGAAAGTATCAAGTGCCTTGTTTGGGATCTCCTTGTACATGTTGGACATAGAGTTGTGGTCCATCTTCTTCTTGGCATATATGTCCAAGTCATCCTCATGCTCCTATGGGGCATTGATGAGCTGTGCCCACTCAACAACTGTTGATTGATACCTTGTTCCTTCGGACATCCACACAATCCTTCCATCTGGGTAGAAGTGTGCTGTGGAGTAGAACTGCATGATCAACTCTTCATTCCACTTTGTGAGCTTCTGCCCCACAAAGTCAGCTACTCCACAAGCCTTGAAGCTATCTTGCACTCCAGGATAGTGCTCTTCATTGTCCTTGATGTACTCCCAGTCTACCCATTTCATGCCACAAACTATGGGCTTCTTATCCAACAAAACTGTCTCATAGAAGTCCTGTTGTTCCTTTGTGTGGAACCTGTAGTCACTACAAGGATACCCTCTGTAAAGCAACACAAATTCTACAATGTTTTGACTATATGTTGCAAAAATTTTCATAGATACGCATATAAGCGATGCAACATATGCGATGTAGAGTTGCATCTCATTACCCTATCGTGGTACAATTGAGAAAATAACTGAGGAAAGGAGAGAGAGAGAAAGAGACGCGCGAGAAACAGAGCCCCCGCCCTTGTCTCTCCCAAACCGCCGCCGCCACCGCTTTGTCTTCTTCCTCCGATCCACCTCACCGCCGGCCCTCCCCCTCCCCTCCTACCTCGCAGCTCCGGAGGCTGCCGGATCCACATCATCCCTACCCACCCATCACTCTCGCGACCCATCTCTCACTTCACGCGGCTCCTCGCTGCTCAACCTGCGGCGGCTGATTCAAGCGGCGTCCGGCGAATCTCGCCACTACGAAGCACAGCCCCAGGCCCCCTCGCATTGCGGCGCCCTCCCATCCGGCTAGATCCGGCCCTCATGGCCACTAAAGCCTACCCGCGACCGTCCCCCATAGCTAGGGTTCGGGCGTCGGCTCCGGCGCCGGTGGCCATGTTGTCAGTCCGTTGAGTACACCCCTCCCCTGGTTTCATCATTTATCTCCCTCTTTCTCTAAGGGCATCTCGAACGCGGGGCGCTAGGATTTTTCCCACTTGAATTCCTGACCGATTTGCGGTTGAGGCCCTCAAATCCTGGTCGTCAGCGCAAAGATATGCAGCGGGCGCTTCCCTCCTTTCTTCCCCGCATCAGCCGCATGTGCAGTTTAATTTAGTGTTTGATTAGCGTTGGCATTTAGCGTCCAGCGTTGGAAGGCAGGGCGCCTAGATGTTTTTCAATTTAATAATATTTTCACTTTCTTCTGTAAGTGCCTGGCCAAGCGGCGAGCGTTGTAGATGCCCTAACGTCTGCTCTTTTCTTCTCTTGTAGACGTGCAACCAACTGGCTGTATAACCCTTCTCTCTACAGGGAAAACCAATCCTAACCTAGGTGCTGCCCACGACATGGGTGACATGATGGAATTAACCAAGTCCTCCATTGTCCAGTCATGGACGCGACTCAGTTCCTGTCTTCAAGTTTGGCCCCGTTAGATCAGGTAAGATGCTCATGTCCCCATTGAAGAAAAATAAACGTATGTGTAAAATCCTCTTATCAATTTAACCATTAGATTTTTTTATTTTCTTCACTGAAAAATAGTGCTGCTTTGTGGAATTTCTTCATCTTGTAATGTTCTCCCATGTAATTTGAACAGATGAAGCATAAATATACTATTTCTATTGTACATCTTAACTTAGTATAAGATGGCTTGCTGTGCACATGCTACAACCACGATATGTATATGGTTCCTTATGTATTGCCACGTTGGCTTTGAAACTGAGCATAATTATTTCTTTTGCTGTTTAATGGTTAGTTATTAATTTATGTTTTTAAGATTCTGCTCCTGTTTCCCTTCTAAAAGAAAAGTTGATCTTCAAGTTTTCTTAGTCACACATATGATTATTATGTACGACTATAGCATCAGCAAGGTGTTTTTAATTATTACCAAGTGATGAATATTTGAACCACTATTTGGCGGTAAGTTAGATACTTTCCCTTGCTTTCCGAAAACAATATAGGTACTTCTGTTACAGCTCGAAGCTGATGTAGTGTTATCTCAGTACAGTGTCCAATATAAATTCTGTTCTGTATTCATATGCACTTCTAGTCAAAATAATCACAGCTGTATTATCTTTTTGTCAAGATGGTATCTCGATGTATCATTTAAAAACCATGAATAATATTTAAAATATTAGAAGTTTGCCTTTTCAACTAAAAATGATATTGTTATTGTGGTTAACATGAATTCAGGACACAGTGCTTCTATAGATGTATTTCTTCGGATACTATTCTCCACTAAAAGTCCGGAACAACTTCTATTCTGCCTATTAAATATATAAAATCTGGAAAGAACTAATGGTTTAGTTCTGCAAATTCTATATGGAAAGCGAAAGAACAAACTAGATACAAGGATAACCATGATGGACTATTATTTTTTAATACTATCATCATGTACTCATGAAATACACTACAAGGAAATAATCACCTACAAGTTGTCCCTATATAATGTACTCTTTTGGTCATTCCACTACAAATTAGTTACTCTATCAGCAATTTCAATACAAATTAGTGTGTTTTGCCCATTATTATGTACCTAGAACAGTATAGACCCTATCGATTTGCAACCATCCATTTCTGGGTCTAGAGTTTGAACCATCTCTTTTTGTTCATTGTCCCAAAAAATATTTACTCATCGTTGAAAAATGACGTAATGACTGCCATAGTAAGAATTTGAACAACAGTGTGCATGTTCTTGATGATGATCCCATGATAAGTTAGCATTATCTTTTTTGAATAGTTAGGTAAGGTCCTACCGACGACAATATTGGACTTCGTTGTATTTTTGTTCCTCTCACGGGACGTCATACCAGAGTTGAAACCGAACTGTAGGTACAAGGCATGGCCTGGTAGACAACCTACTTCTTTTTTTTGGTTGGGTTTCAGAAACAGCGGGCCTATATTGTGTGCTGCATGTATTAATTCCACTATTTAGTTTCACATGAAAGAATCTTAGTATAATTAATATCAACTAGGTATTCCAACTCGATGCAGGGGGACGCCATGGAGCAAGTCAAGTTCGTGGAGCAAGTCATGGATGATGCCATCGAAGGTAAACTCTCTCCCTCTCCTTACCGTGCCACTGCTCGTTGTGTCTATGGCCATTGAGCTGTGTTGGGTTCTATGCTGTTGTCGACGCACATTTATAAGATTTGGGGCTGTAGGTTTCAGTGGATTTATTTAGAAATAAATAGATCTGTTGGTTCACGGAAAACAGTTTTACTGTAGATGTAAAGAATTAGCAATGGATCTCTAGGCTGGTGATGATGTAAATTCATTTCAGTGGATTTGGGGCTGTAGGTTGGTTTCAAAGCATGGTGAGCACTTATAGGTTTCCCTATTTCCTGTTGGATGACCGAAACCAACTAGAAATAGATGTTTTGGTTCGGTTTCAGATGACAAACCGTTTTGGTCCAGTTTGCTAACTAACTGGAGAAGAAAAGAGAAGTGGTACTGTCAATCACATTGCCCTATGCACATCACTTAGGCTAATGTCCATATAATTTTATTTAGCCATGTTTTCTGCAGGTTGTGTCGTATATTGTGGCGTCTGGATTAGTCATCAAGGACAACTAACACTCATGCTGCTATCTTCTCATAATCACATACGAATTTGTGTTCAAATTGTAGTGCTATCTTGTTTATTTGTTTCTTCTTATTTGCTATTAGACTGCTGTCCAGACCAAAAAATATGTGCTGATGAGCAGTAAGTGTGTGCAAAGTTGTTCTTACTTCTTAATGCACTGTGTGTTAACGGTTCATTTTGTTATTTTCTTTGTAGAGTCAAAAGATACATGGATGATTATATGGGTGCCTGGCAAGTACACTGGGATGTGATGATGATGATGTTCCAGTTCATGTTGATGATGATGGATGCTTTCAGTTTTAGTTAAGTTGTAGGGCTGTTGTTCCTATTCGATGATGTTCCTCGGTTATGTTTTAGTTAAGTATCAGGGATGTTGATGGATGCTTTTAGTTTAAGTTTATTTGTCGAGAAAATATTTAGATTTGCATCACATTTGGATGCTCTTCCTCCTGTAATATCCTCTACTGTAATCCAACAATTTTATCCAATATATGATTTCTTCCTCTTGCGAGTATATTTTCTTGTCTTTCCTAGCTTGATATACATAATTATCACCATTATGTGAAGCATTAATTCAATTGCTGTTATATACATATATATTATTATTATTATTATTATTATTCACACTATATATATACAAACACCGAAAGCATGGCAAATTATCTATTGCCAAACAATGAGATTTGGATTCCGATATATTGAGCACCAATGGATAGTAGTGTTGTATAAGTCTGTTTTATGTGTTGTACTCTTGCAACGATCCCTTTTACCAATGGTAGTATATGCGTTGCATTATGCGCTAGCAACACTAGATAAGGCAACGCATCCGAAACCGTTGGTAAAGACACTAGAAACGGATATATTGACTTTTAGATACGGAAAAAAGCGTTGCTATAGGTGAGGTCATGTTGTAGTGAGTCAACAGCAGTTCTTCTTCTGGTAGCATATGGATCTTCTGCTCTCCACTTTCTCAGCCCTGAGTCTCTTCTGATCTTCATATCCTCAGCCACAGGATGAGCATCATTGTGGTCTGGGATCTTGGGCTTTAACTTTCTGAGAACTTGTCCTTCTTCTTCTTCCGCAGTGTCAGGCACTGGGGCCTTGTTCTTCTCAGCAGCTGGTATGCTCCTTGTGTTCCTCTTTGGAGCTGTCTTGGTGTTTGATGCAGCCTTGGGTGCTTCCTTGGGCTTGGATGCAGGTGCCCCTGATCTTATAGCATCTCCCATCAGCTTTGGCATCTTAGGTGCTGGTGCAGCAACCTCTTCTTCTTCTTCATCTTCTTCTTCCTCAGAAGAATGCTGTTCAAACTCAGCCATGGGATCAACTTTCTTGCACCATCTGCCCCTTTTCCTTTCCTCCTTTCCTTTAGCAGCAACTGGCCCTTTGGGTGCAGGCTTTTCAGGAATTTGAGTTGAGGCTCTGGCCTTTGGCATAGGCTGCCTACCTGCTGACCTTTTGATTTTCATCCCTGGCTTGATGGCTGCAGCTGAGCCATACTCCTTCTTGAGCACTACTCTCTTGGAAGTAGCTTCCTCTTCTGCCACATAATCCTCATCCTCTGATTCTGAGGTTCTCTTCTTCCTTTGTCTGGTGGCAGCTTTTGGCAGGTTGGTAGGGGTGCTCCTGCTGCCTTCATCTGAAGAAGTGGAGGGACTAGTGCCCTCACTCATGTGCACATGCTGTTCTGACACATTCTGGCTGTCACTCTGATCTGACATGATGAACAAGCTGACTGCTGACACTGTGAATAGTTTATAGATGAGGTAGAGTAGATGAGCATCACAAAATGCAGAGATTTTTGCAAAAGAATGATTCAAAATCTTAGTTTTAGTTTCCCACAGAAATCATTTCGGATCTACCGATTTTTAAACTCGGTGATACCGAAGCAGTTTTGGAACCTAAACTAGTGAACTCGGTCAGGCCGAGTCACAGTTCGGTGGCACCGAGATTGCTAGGGTTTCACAAAGTTCCAAAATCGGTCACACCGATTAGTAATTCCCGGTCATACCGAGTCTCACTTGTGCAATGGCATGAGCCAAATCGGTGGGACCGAGTTTTTCAACTCGGTGGGTCCGAGATGGTTTTGGCGGAAACCTAACCCTAAAATTTTCGAATCAGGCCTATTCTACGAAAGCATTGATTGTATAGGAGTGTTTCAATCGTGGCTAGAAACAATAAGATCACAATGTGCTAGGAATCAGATTGGGAATAGCACAAAGATCGAGTCCATACCCTCGTTCGGCAGAGACTCGCTACGGCGGCAACGGCGGGGTTGAATTCCGTTGACGGCGATGGAGACCAGCGACTGGAGGCGGCTGGCGGCGAGGAGACGATTCGGAGACCACGTTGGCAAAGCGAGCTATCGCACGAGCGAAGGGGTTCTGAGAAATTTCCAAATTTTTGCCCGTGACTATATATAGCCCGACCCTGTCGGTGTGACCGAGTGGAACAACTCGGTGGCACTGAGATGCAAAACTGTATACAGTTATTGCAACTCGGTGTGACCGAATGGTTCAAATCGGGTGCACCGAGATCGAAAACATAGATCGACTTAGTGATCTCGCTGGACCGAAAAGGAGATATCGGTCAGACCGAGAATCACAAAGAAGTTTTGGAAGTTTAAGTCTATGATGAATCGGGGACTCCGAGTGCTCCTCACACAGAGTGGTTCGAATCTGACTTGATCAAATCTTGTGATGTAGCGTGAATAGAGTTTGAGACGAGAAAAGCATAGATAGCTAGAGAATGTTCTTAGGCATTCTTGTCCATCCACTTGGCAAAAGAAAACAAAACCAAACAATTAAAACAACAAGTAGATGTCCTCGAATGAGTAAAATATGCAACCAACATGCTCACACAATAAAATGGCAGTTGAAATATGTGACAAAGCATGCACAACCAATTCTAGCATCTATAAAGCAATTGGCGATGGCTAGGTCATCCATATATGAGTATATTGACTTAGGAGTCAAATGAGAACACTTGATCATAGGTCATACTCATTGTTTAAGCACAAGTGGGGTTACCACTTTTACATAAAGCATTTTTGTGTTCACATCATTAGAGTTGCTTTAGCTCAAGTCTTAGAGTAAAGCTCCCCCTAGATGTGATATCCCCCCTAAGAGGGATGAACTAACCTTGGGTTTTGTCGATGATGACTTCATGTAGATGTTGAATATGTGGATGCTCAATGTTGATGTAGAACAATAGGAGCTATCCATTGGAGTGAATTGCATTTTCAATACTTACATGGGTTAGTCCCATAAGGAACAAACAAGGATATCCATAGACATAGAGTGATGCACACACAAGATGATGTCCATGAAAGCTTTTAGGTTACCTTGTCCCTTGACTTACCAACAAGAGGGTTTGTGACTCCTTGAACTAGTGCAAGATGTGGAAGTTGATTGCACTTGTTCTTGCCAAAATGATAAGAGTGAAGTATGTTGGCGGAGTCACCCTCAAGAACTCTCTAGTTCTTCTTCTTTTAGATCCACACCATCTTGATGGGAATCCTTGGAGTTGTAGTCGTACTTGATGAAGTGGAACTTGAAGTAGTCTTGGGAATCCACTTGACTAAGGTCTTAGGAGCTTCTTCAAATGCATCAATTTCCTATTGAAGCTTGTCCTTGCCTTTTTGCTTGTAGTCTTGTGGTGGAAGATCATCTTGAGCTTGTGTCCCCTTGAAAGAAGTAGGATCATACTTCTCTTGTTGTGGAACAAACTTTGTCTTGGGGTATTGATCTTCTTCCCACTCAACTCCATTGGCATTGAACTTTGGTTCAAAACCAACACCTTGATTCTTCCGGTGCCTTCCTTGCTTGCTCGCAATTTCTTCGAATTGCTTACTCCCGGCAAGACTTTTGTACACTCCTTTCTCTATAATTCCCTTCAATAAGCTATTTTCTTGCTCAAGTGTAACTTGGCTAAGAGAGTCATTAGTGGAATCAAGAGAACTACTAGAAGCAACAATATTGGATTTAACATGATCATTGTTACTACTAGAGGAAGAATCTTTCTTGTTCTTGTTACTAGACTTGACTTGAGGCATGTAAGTGGATAAGAGTAAACGCTTGGCAATGTAAGAAGAACTTTTCTTCCGGAGATCATCATTGATTGCCTTTAAAAACTCATGCTCTTGCTCAAGATTGAGCTTTTCAAAGCGTAACTTCTCATGAGCTCTTAAAAGTTCTCGATGATCTTCGAAGATAGTTTCATGAGCTAACCTAAGAGTGTTTAGTTCTTTAGTTAGAGCCTCAATTTTCTCCTTATCATTGTCATTTGTTTTATCTTGATTAGCATGATTTATTGACGTTTCATCATAGTATTCATCACTAGAGTTGTCAACAAGTAAATCATCATCACCTAGCAAGTCATCTTCATCACTATTAAAATCAACATACTCGGGGTGTGTTACCTTAGGACCTTTGGCCATGAAGCATCTTCCAATTCTTTCATTTGGTGAGTCAAATATGTCGTAGGAGTTGGTTGACACAAGTGCTAGACCGGCAACACCTTCATCTTGAGTATATTCGGAATCGGAGTGATAACTTCTCTCGGAGTGGTTGTCGGAGTCGGAGCCGGATACCCATTCACCAACATGAGCTTGATGTCTTTGTTTTGTGTAGCTCCTTGATGATTTTTCCTTTCTTTTCGAATCCTTGCTTCTCCGTGAGTATCTTCATTCATAACGATCATCTCTACTCCTTCTCTCTCTTGGTGGTGATTCTTCTCTTTTGCTTCTTCTTTTTGGAGAATCTTCTCTTCTTTTGTAGGGAGCCGTACACTCATTGGAATAGTGTCCGGGTCTTCCACAATTGTAGCAGTTTCGCTCTCGACTAGAAGATCTTTTGTCATTGTAGGACCTTGACTTGGAGCTTCTATCTTTGCTTCTACTCTTGTAGAACTTGTTGAAGTTTTTCACCATTAAGCTCAATTCTTCATTGAAGTTTTGTTTCTCACTTGATGATGTGGGGGCTTCACATGAGGCTTTGTAAGCACCACTTGATTTGTTGTGAAGTTCCTCTTTATCCTTGAGTGACATCTCATGAGCAACAATTCTTCCAATGACCTCCGTTGGCTTGAGATCTTTGTAATTGGGCATCATTTGGATCAATGTGCACACGGTATCATATTTTCCATCCAAGGCTCTTAGGATTTTCTTGATGATGAATCTATCGGTCATCTCTTCACTCCCTAAGCCGGCAATCTCGTTTGTGATGAGAGCAAGCCTAGAGTACATTTCAGCGACGCCTTCACCATCCTTCATTTTGAACTTGTCAAGTTGACTTTGAAGCACATCCAATTTGGATTCCTTGACGGAGTCGGTACCTTCGTGCATATCAATCAAAGTATCCCAAATTTCCTTTGCATTCTCAAGACGGCTGATTTTGTTGAATTCTTCGGGGCACAATCCGTTGAAGAGAATATCACAAGCTTGAGCATTGTATTGCAGCATCTTCAACTCATCCGGAGTAGCTTCACGGTTTGGTTCTTTCCCATCGAAGAAGTCACCTTGCAAACCAACACACACAATAGCCCAAACGGCCGGGTTATGTCCGAGAATATGCATTTTCATTTTATGCTTCCAACTAGCAAAATTAGTACCATCAAAGTAAGGACCTCTACGGTGATAATTTCCCTCGCTAGACGCCATACTCTCCTAGGTTGTGAAACCAAGGCTATGACCACCAAACGCTATGGAAATCAAAGCAAATGGAAACCAAAGCTCTGATACCACTTGTAGGATCGAAAATATGTCTAGAGGGGGGTGATTAGATTACTTGACCAAATAAAAACTTCACCTTTTCCCAATTTTAGTTCTTGGCAGATTTTAGCTACTTTAGGACAAGTCAAGCAATCATCACACAATTCAAGCAAGCATGCAAAGAGTATATAGGCAGCGGAAAGTAAAGCATGCAACTTGCAAGAATGTAAAGGGAAGGGTTTGGAGAATTCAAACGCAATTGGAGACACGGATGTTTTTCCCGTGGTTCAGATAGGTGGTGCTATCCTACATCCACCTTGATGGAGACTTCAACCCACGAAGGGTAACGGTTGCGTGAGTCCACGGAGTGCTCCACCCACGAAGGGTCCATGAAGAAGCAACCTTGTCTATCCCACCATGGCCATCTCCCACGAATGTCGGGGAAACTGATCCACGAGCACCTATGGGGACGGAGCCCCTTTCGGTTCGGCGGGGGGCGGAGGTCGCACGAAGAGCAGATCGAGGCGGAGCACACGAGCGGTTTACCCAGCTTCGGAGCTCTCCGGAGAGATAATACTCCTACTGCTGCTTTGTGGTTTGTATTGAGTTCTTGCTCGGGAGCGCTGAGTGCTATAGTACACACAAGCGGCTAACGAAACCGAGCGTTCTTCTGTCCTCCTCCCTCTATGTTGTGCATGGGCCTCCGTTTATATGCTCAAGGGGTCTCCAACAGGTGGCAACGTAGGCAAGGGTAAAAATGGAAAGGTGCTGCGGTTGGTACAGCTACCTATACAGTGTATCATACCTAACCCTGACGGCAGGGGACAAGGGCATTACATGCCTATCTACGTCGCCCAAAATAGTGCAGAAAAGGGACCGTCAGGGACGCCACCGCTCGCCACGATGGCGATCTTGTCAGCGCCGCTTGCCACAGTGCACCCCTGGCTGCACAACCTCCCGCCACGTACGCCTGGAAGGGTCTCAGAGCGACACGTTGGTGGGTGTGCTGGAGAGCGGGTACAGAGTGGTTTCTAGCCGCAGCAAACGCCTTGCCGCGGCCGTTGTCTTGTCGCGTCCAGGAGCTTGTCGCTCGCCGGGTCTTGCCGGGACGCGTGGCGCATCGCGGCAAGTTCGTTGAGATGCCTTGGTTGGCCTTCCCGACAAGCTCCTCTTGCCGGGGCTTTGTGCCTTGAGTGGCCTTCCCAGCAAGATCCTCTTGCCGGGGCCTTGTCTCCTTGGCTTAAATACTTTGTTCTTGAATGGCTCCAAAGGAACCACGGGGGTCCTTGGCGGTCACCCGGCAAGCCTTGCCGCGGGGCGCTGCGACTGCCCGTGCACAAGTTCGGGATACTAGGGTACCCCTACTCTAGTACACCGACAGGAGCCCCCGGGCCTGGGCCATACACGGTGCCGAGCGCTGTTGGGCCAGGCCCAAAACAGGGCACGGGCACGCGCGACCTGGGTCACGCCGCATCTGACTCCGCATCCACCACGCCCTCCCCGAACGGTACGCGTCAATTGCGGCGTCGTGGGAGAAATCATGGGTGGTTTCTTTATTCGGAAGGGCGAAACGTCCGCCCCCTCCCTCCTTATAAGCAGGGGAAACAGGGGCAGTTCGCGCCTTCCCCATAAACGGAGGGAGGCGTGGAGGCGTGGTTTTCGAGGCGTCCACTCCCCATGATCGCGGGGTGGGGAAAGGTCGCCTCATCCGTCGCCTCGGTTCTGTACGCCTGCCACGCGGCTTCCATGCGCTTGGGGTGGCGAACGGTGGAGGCGGGAAACCGGGCCGTCGTGGGTCGAGGCAGCGGGTCAGTCCCAGTTCCCTGCTCCTTCTGTGTCTTGATTAGCTGAGCGGGGCGGCCGAGCCCCCACCCTTTTCCTTTATAAGAAGCGGGAGGGGGGACGGAGGCCCGTATTCTTTCATCTCCTCTTTCCTTCATCTTCTGCTCCCCTCTCTCTCATTCGCCATGGAGAAAGGGAACCCTGGTCCTTCAACGGTGGCGGCGAGGGTCGCCGCTAGACAACGCGTCCCTCCTTCTCCTGCACCCGTGGTGGCAGAGCCAGCCGTAAGGGGAAGAGGGAGGGGGCGAGGCCGCGGGCGAGGTCGAGGCGCTCGGGGAAGAGGTGGATGGGGCGGCTCGCCGGCCTCGCCTCTGCCCACGGTTCCTCTTCCCATGGTGGTCCATACTGGGGACGACCCTTGCGAGTTCTTTGTCAGGCTGCGTCGGCCGCCTCGTCCTCGCCTTCGTCTCCTGACTCCATTTGCGAGCGAGATGGAGTTGGATCTGCCCGAGACACTGAGGCTGCACATGAGGGGCTGTGGAATCAGCGGTACGCGAGTCCATGTTGACTTCCCGGCCCCTAATGTGATGTATCTTGGTCGAGGGTGGAAGACGTTCGCCCGTATCCACCGCCTGACGGAGGGGCCCACCCTCCATTTTAAGCTGATGGAGGGCGGTCTCCTCTCCGTCAAGGTCTTCGGGTGCTTCGAAACTCGGGCAAGGTGCTGCGTGGAGAGCTCCTCTGATAGCGAAGACTCCTCCTCGAGCGAGAGTGACGAGGGGGACAGCGGCAGCGACGATGGGGGTAGCGGGCGGCAGGATGACGGGTCCGACTAGGTGTCGGGCGTCGCTCCGTGCGGCACCGGCGACCCCATCATCCGTGTCGCCGGCTCCTTGAACTTCTCGGGGTCGTCTCCTTAGGCGGCTGGCGTAGGGAGGCTGCGGAAGAGGAAGAGGGCGGACGGCAAGGCCGTCAAGTCGGAGTACGTGGGCGTGACGCCCTCGACAGCGTGCTGACGTCCTGCCGCCTCGTCTTCGAGCCCTGCTTTCGGCGCCGCCATCACCATCCAGCCTTTGGACGGCCACCGAGATGTTCTCTTGCTGTTTTCTGCTACCTGTAGCTCGCCTAGGCGCCCCTTTTGCCCTTTTCGCCTCCTTGACCTACCTCCTGAAGAGAGGGACAAGAAAGGGATCACGGGCACCTTATCTCTTTTTAATTTGTAAGCCCTCGGGCCTTAGCTGCATTTAAAACTTGTAATCCCATCATTCATGTTTTTCATTCTCTATGAACTGTACCTGAGTGGAATGTTTTTTTGTGAAAAGGGGATGCTTGCCGGGTCACTTGTCTTGTGGGTGGAACCCACGTCAAGGAGCAAATCCTTAATATCTTTAAGATAGACACTTCTTTTCCCGGCAGCAGGCCCTGCCGTCTTCCCACGTCGCTCGACCTTTCTCACGCTCTTGGCGGAGGCAGGGATGAGGCGGGTTCAGGCTCCTCGTTTCGTCCCTTTGCTGCCGCGACTACGACCAAACCTGGCCCCAGGAACGAGCCCTAGGGCCTAGAGTTAGGGGAGCATGATAGCTTTTAGGAAGAAACGAGGTTTCGCATACCTCAGTCCATAAGAGAATGCATGATAAGGGATGAAAAACTTATCTGAGATTGCAGCCCCCGGCAACTTTGGTTCGCCGTGGGTGAGTCTTTGTACTTGCAGCCCCCGGCAACACTGGCTTGCCGGGGTCCAGATGTTGGTCCGTCCTCCTTCTCTTTTTCGTCCTCAAGTGGCCCGGCCAGGATATGCGAGCCCTGCGAACCAAGGAAAACGAAAGAACGGCAAAGGGACGCACACCCGACCTCTAAGCTAGGGGTTAGCCGCTACTAAGCACTATCAACCCTAACCAAGGACGAGACTCGATCTAGCATGCATGCTATAACTTAGGGCGCCAGCGCTTCATCTATGCTCAGGGTCTGCGCCTGGCTTTGTACAAAGGATTTCATGCAACAGCGGCAAGACTTGTACAAAAGGTGGTTGCCGGAACAGGGTCCGGCAACCGCGCCTTACGGGTAAAACTTACGAAGATGCTCAATGTTCCAGGAGTTGCTCACCGGAATGCCATCTTCGGTCTCAAGGCGGACAGCGCCAGGCCTAGTGACTCGTTTCACCCGGTAAGGGCCTTCCCACTTTGGCGTCAACTTGTTGGAATTCTTGGCGGACTGAGCGCGCCGAAGAACAAGGTCGCCTTCCTCGAGACTTCTGGCGTTAACTTTGCGGCTATGGTAGCGGTGCAAAGCTTGCTGGTAGCAAGAAGCTCGTACATCAGCCTGAAGACGGTCTTCCTCAAGGAGCAGCGCGTCATCTTGTTGCAGCTGCTCTTGCTCAAGCTCATCATAAGCGAGCACTCGAGGCGACCCGTATACGAGTTCCGTGCGGAGAACTGCCTCTGCTCCATAGACTAGAGCGAAAGGTGTCTGGCCAGTGGCTCGATTTGGTGTCGTCCTGATCGACCAAAGAACCACCGGCAGCTCCTCAATCCAGTTTCTTCCGCACCCGTGCAGCCTGTTGAAAGTCCTGGTCTTGAGTCCACGCAGCACTTCAGCATTTGCCCTCTCTGCTTGACCGTTGCTCCTGGGGTGAGAAACAGAAGGGAAGCAGACCTTGGCGCCAAGATCTTAGACGTACTGCATGAAGGTGCGGCTCGTGAATTGCCTACCGTTGTCGGTGATGATCCTGTTAGGGATCCCGAAGCGGCAAACAATCGACCTGAAGAACTTGACTACTGACTGTGCTGTCACCTTCCTCACTACTTCCACTTCCGGCCACTTTGTGAACTTGTCGATTGCGACGTACAAGTACTCAAAGCCCCGACTGCTCGGGGGAAGGGGCCGAGGATGTCGAGCCCCCAGACCAAAAATGGCCAGGATAAAGGGATCGTCTGGAGAGTTTGAGCTGGCTGGTGTATCCGCTTGGAATGGAACTGGCAGGCTTCACACTTGGTTACTTGTGCAGTTGCATCCTGGAGGGCTGTCGGCCAAAAGAAACCTTGTCGGAATGCTTTGCTGGCAAGTGCTCTTGCGCCAATGTGGTGACCACAGATGCCTCCATGTATCTCTGCCAACAGCTTTTTTCCGTCTTCCCGGTGAATACACTTCAATTTCACACCGTTGCGTCCTCTTCTGTACAGTGTGCTGTCGACAAACTGGTACATACTTGACTGCCGGGCTACTCTTTCCGCTTCTTCTTGCTTTTCGGGAAGTTCTCTTGTCTGAAGGAAACGGACGATCTGCTGTGCCCATGCTGGAGCTTGTGGCTCGACAACAAGAACTAAAGGCACATCTGCTGCTGTGGGAACATCCGCTTCTACGGCGAGAACCTGCGGCTCAGCCGGAGCTTGACGTTCCCCGGCAAGCTTGCCGGAGCAAAACTTGTCGGGAGCGTCTGCTTCAACGAAACAAACCTTGGGGTTTGCCGGAGCAGACTCCTCCCCAGCACTCTTGGTGTTGATCTTGGGTACCTTCTTGGCGGCGGCTTCGGGAAGCTCTGCCGGAAAATAGTCACCAGAAATCAACTTCCTCTTCTTGCTCTGTCCAGTTGATGGCGTTACAGACGGTTGAGTCAGCTTAAGCACAAAGATCCCTGGTTCCACAGGTAACTTAAGTGCTGCGCACTTTGACAGGCCATCGGCAATGTCGTTCTGAGCTCTTGGAACATGTTCCATCTGTAGGCCGACAAAGTGCTCTTCTAGCTTCCTCACTTCATCAACGTAAGCTTCCATCAACGGACTCTGATAACTCTTATTCACTTGGCGGACGACAAGCTGCGAGTCACCCCTGACAATGAGCTTCTTGATCCCAAGGTCTGCCGCGATCCTGAGACCGGCAAGCAATCCTTCATACTCTGCAGTATTGTTTGTTGCTTGCTCCTTGGGGAAGTGCATCTGGACTACGTACTTAAGGTGCTCTCCGGTGGGTGCGACAAGTAGTACGCCAGCACCGGCGCCTTGCAGCAAGAAAGCACCATCAAAGTACATCAGCCACTCTCTGCTTGCCTCCTTGACGGGGATGCTCGTTTCTGGAATTTCTTCATCTGGTGTTGGCGTCCACTCTACTATGAATTCTGCCAATGCTCTGCTTTGGATAGTTGAAGTGCTCTCAAACTTGACGCAAAAGCTTGATAGTTCCAGTGCCCACTCAACAATCCTGCATGTTGCTTCGGGATTCTGCAGTATCCTCTTCAGCGTGAAACGAGTGACAACTGTTATCTCATGTGCTTGGAAGTAATGGCGCAGCTTTCTTGAGGCCATGAGAAGGCCAAAAAGCAATTTCTGCACACCAGAGTACCTTGACCTAGCCCCCTGCAGAAGGGAACTGACAAAGTAGACTGGGCGCTGCACCATTTTCTTCTATATCTCCTCGGGTGCCTGCGCAGATCTATCTTTGTCGGGACCAGAGCTTGTCGGGGAAGCCCCCTGCTTGCCGCTGGATGCGCTCGCCGTGGTTGCTGGCTCATCATCTGCCTCCCTCTCCGCTACTAACGCAGCACTAACCACTTGATTGGTTGCCGCCAGATACAGCAGCAACTTCTCTTGTGGCTTAGGTGCGACAAGTATTGGAGTGGAGGACAGGTATCTCTTCAAGTCCTGCAGCGCAGCCTCCGCTCCCGGAGTCCATTTCATTGGACCTGCCTTTTTCAAAATTTTGAAAAACGGCAGGGCGCGCTCAGCAGACTTAGAGATAAACCTGCTGAGAGCCGCCACGCAGCCGGCAAGTCTCCGTACATCCTTGACGCGCTTCGGTGCTTCGATCTACTCAATGGCCTTGATCTTGTCGGGATTGGCTTCAATTCCCCGCTGAGACACGAAGAACCCGAGAAGCTTGCCGGAAGGGACTCCAAACACGCACTTCTCGGGGTTGAGCTTGAGGCTGATCTTGCGCAGATTTGCGAAAGTCTCTTCTAAATCTTGAATCAGAGTTGCTTTGTCCCTGCTTTTGACCACTATATCATCCATGTAGGCCTCCACATTTCTGTGTATTCGTGGTTCAAAAGAAGTATGGACTACCCTTGCAAATGTTGAACCAGCATTCTTTAAACCGAAAGGCATCCGTATGAAACAGTATGTGCCACATGGAGTGATGAATGCGGTTTTCTCCTCATCCTCTTCTGCCATGAAGATCTGATGGTATCCTGAGTATGCGTCAAGAAATGAAAGCAAGTCACATCTGGCCGTGGAGTCAACAATCTGGTCGATGCGCGGCAAGGGAAATGGGTCTTTGGGACAAGCTTTATTGACATCGGTAAAGTCGATACAAAGCCTCCATTTCCCGTTTGCCTTGCGCACGACTACAGGATTGGCCAACCACGTAGGATGGAGCACTCCTTTGACAAGGCCTGCTGCTTCCAACTTCTTGATCTCTTCTGCGATGAATTCTTGGCGCTCCACTGCTTGCTTTCTGACTTTCTGCTTGACGGGCCGCGCATGAGGACAGACGACAAGGTGGTGCTCAATTACTTTCCTGGGAACACCGGGGATGTCAGATGGTTGCCATGCAAACACATCGACGTTCGCCCGCAGGAAAGCAATGAGCGCGCTTTCCTATTTAGGGTCGAGAGTGGCACTGATGGTGAAGGTACCACCAGTGCCGTCCTCCTTGGCGGACACTTTCTTGGTCGCTGGCGGAGCTGCCATCGTCTTCTTACACTTGCCGGTGGGGCTTGATGGTGCGTCCTCGACGGTAGCGCAGCACTCCGAAGAGGTGCGCTTGCCGGAGTGGGCATCAGAACTCTTGCTGGACTTGGTCTTCTTCTTCCCCCCGGGAGCTTCAGCGGCAAGTGTCTCGCGATCCGTTGTGGCTACTGCTTCCCGATAGATCTTGTCGGCACAAATAAGAGCATCTTTCTTGTCGCCAGGGACAGAGATGACACTTATCGGGCCTGGCATCTTCAGCATGTTGTACGCGTAGTGAGAGGCCGCCATGAACTTGGCGAGCGCTGGACGGCCGAGAATCCCATTGTAAGGCAATGGAAAATCGGCGACGTCAAAAGTGACCCTCTCAGTCCTGAAGTTCAACTCGCTGCCAAATGTCACCGGCAGCGTGATCTTCCCCTTAGGCTTGCTCCTTCCCGGGTTGATTCCTTGGAATGTGCCGGTCTCTTCGAGCTCGCTGTCAGGGACTTGGAGTTTCCGGAGCACAGCGGAGGAGATCAGGTTCAAGCCGGCCCCGTCGTCAACTAGCATCTTAGTGACCTTGAGGTTGCGGATAGTTGGTGAGACCAACATCGGCAAACACCCGACCGCAGTTGTGCGATCAGGGTGGTCCTCAATATCAAAGATGATAGGCGTGATGGACCATTTCAGAAGCTTGCGTGACTCAACGGGTAGTTCTGCCGCATTGACTTTCCGCACCCACTGCTTGAGTTGGCGGTGTGAAGTATGTAGAGAAGCACCGCCGTCAACGCACAAGACCTCTGTGGCTTTCTGGAACTCCTGCTCACTGGTCTCGTCATATCCATGTCTTCGTCGTCATCGTCATCTTCATCCTTGTCGCGGCCGCGGGGAGGTCTCTCTCCTTGCCGCTGCTTGGCCTTGCCGCGGTGTCCTCCCCGGCCGGTGCGCTTCGTATCGGATCCTCCAGCACCTCCTTGGGCTTTCTCCTTGTCGCGTCGCTCGTACTCGGCCTTTTGCAGCTCGACAAGCTGCTCGACCTTCTTGCAGCTCTGGAGGTCATGGCCCTTGGTGCGGTGGATCTTGCAGTACTGTTTGTTGGTGCCGTCCTTCTTGTCGGCGGCCGCCACAGCCTGGCAGTTGGCGCATGCGGCAACCTCCTTGCCGGAGCTACCAGCCTTGGCTTTCTTGGCGCCACCTTCGTTGCCGGACTGCTCAACAACTAGCACATCTTTGCCTTTCTTCTTCCTGTTGTTCCGCCGCCGGCTTTTCTTTGCCGGGGCAGCATCATCGCTGTTAGATCCTCCTGTTCCCGTATTCTCTCCGGGGAGTTTCCTCCCTTCCTCAGCACGTGCACACCTGTCGGCCAGGGCATACAGCTCACTGACGTCTCTGATCTTGCACATTGCCATCTCCTCCCGCATCTTGCGGTTACGCACGTTCTGATGGAACGTGCTGATAACTACGGCAGGGTGGACATCTGGGATGTTGCGTTGCACATGGATGAATCTCTGGATGTACTTGCGCAGGGGCTCTCCTTCTTTCTGGGCAAGCAGATGAAGATCACTCTCCTGGCCATGAGGTTTGTGGCAGCCTGTAAAGGCGCCGACAAACTGATGGCATAGGTCTGCCCAGGAAGATATGGAGTTGTCCGGCAAGTGCATGAGCCAGGATCTGACGTTGGGCTTGAGCACCAGTGGGAAGTAGTTGGCAAGGATCTTGTCGTCCCGCCCCCCAGCAGCTTGCACCGCGATGGTGTAGATGCTGAGGAACTCCGACGGATGCAACTTGCCGTCGTACTTCTCGGGTATGTCTGGCTTGAAATTCTTCGTGCTGGGCCACTGGACTTGCCGCAGCTCACGGGTAAACGCAGGGCAACCTACCGCGTACGGCAGGTCGCCTGGTTCCCCTGGAGCACGCATGTCGACAGTGGGCCCAGCGCGCTGGTCTGAGTACGAGCGTCTTCTTGCTGTCGTTCGTGAAGAACTTCGCGTTGATCGCGACGAGCTCGTGGATCTGATGAAGCAGTGGAGTCGCTGTCGCGGTGGACCCGGCGAGTCGGCGATCTTGGCCTTTGGGGCGGAGAGTGCACGGTGGTTGCACCCCCACCGGTCTTGTCGCCATCGGGTCGCGCCTGGCTGACTTGCCGCGGCTGCGACGTAGTCGGCTGCCGTGGAGTGTCGCCGTTGGCGAAGCCGATGAGACTCTGAATGGTGGCCCTCCAGTCGTCGATCTTGTCTGGCGTTGGAGGGAAGTCTAGGAGCAGTTGAGCTCGCGCCAAAGCTTCTGCTGGAGTGGCGGGTAGCGGTGGCGAACGGTGCGAGGAGCGGGATATGCTCGGACTTCTAACTGCGTTAGAAGGAGCAATATCCCGTCCAGGCGACCGTGCTTCGCTCGCGCCAGCACGTTGGCGCGCATGCTGGCCTGGAGCATCCCGAGATCCGCCAGCTCGATCTGGGTCCAGTGAGCGTATGGTACCAAGAGTACCACGACGCTGCCGGTTCTGCGCCTCCTGAGATGGGCGCGGTGCATCTACGGACGCTCGGTCGTCATGGGAGCCGGCTACACCGCCGATGGGCAGCGCAGCCTTGTCCTTGGACCTGGCGGCACCGTGGGTTCCCTCGTCGAGGCCCGTTCTTCCGCCGGCATCTTCCCCACCAGCCGTTTGCTCCGGCGGCGGTGGGTCTGTTGCGGACGGAGCAGCCACCTCCGAAGCCTTCTTCTTCGGCGGCATGTCGATGAAGATGATGAAGATCTAGCTCGTGTGAACGCCGGATCAGGTTCACACAACCTCGACGCCCCTACCTGGCGTGCCAAAGATGTCGGGAAAACTGATCCACGAGCAACTATGGGGGCGGAGCCCCTTTCGGTTCGGCGGGGGGCGGAGGTCGCACGAAGAGCAGATCGAGGCGGAGCACACGAGCGATTTACCCAGCTTTGGAGCTCTCCAGAGAGATAATACTCCTACTGCTGCTTTGTGGTTTGTATTGAGTTCTTGCTCGGGAGCGCTGAGTGCTACAGTACACACAAGCGGCTAACGAAACCGAGCGTTCTTCTGTCCTCCTCCCTCTACGTTGTGCATGGGCCTCCTTTTATATGCTCAAGGGGTCTCCAACAGGTGGCAACGTAGGCAAGGGTAAAAACGGAAAGGTGCTGCGGTTGGTACAGCTACCTGTACAGTGTATCATACCTAACCCTGACGGCAGGGGACAAGGGCATTAAATGCCTATCTACGTCGCCCAAAACAGTGCAGAAAAGGGACCGTCAGGGACGCCACCGCTCGCCACGATGGCGATCTTGTCAGCGCTGCTTGCCACAGTGCACCCCTGGCTGCACAGCCTCCCGCCACGTACGCCTAGAAGGGACTCAGAGCGACACGTTGGTGGGTGTGCTGGAGCGCGGGTACAGAGTGGTTGCTAGCCGCGGCAAACGCCTTGCCGCGGCCATTGTCTTGTCGCGTCCGGGAGCTTGTCGCTCGCCGGGTCTTGCTGGGACATGTGGCGCATCGCGGCAAGTTCCTTGAGATGCCTTGGTTGGCCTTCCCGACAAGCTCCTCTTGCCGGGGCTTTGTGCCTTGAGTGGCCTTCCCGGCAAGCTCCTCTTGCCGGGGCCTTGTCTCCTTGGCTTAAATACTTTGTTCTTGAATGGCTCCAAAGGAACCACGGGGGTCCTTGGCGGTCACCTGGCAAGCCTTGCCGCGGGGCGCTGCG
The DNA here is from genome assembly GCA_032464435.1 of Aegilops umbellulata. NCBI lineage: Eukaryota > Viridiplantae > Streptophyta > Magnoliopsida > Poales > Poaceae > Aegilops > Aegilops umbellulata. The sequence goes on along the minus strand of CP136058.1, from coordinate 146,446,732 downwards.
ACTGCCCGTGCACAAGTTCGGGATACTAGGGTACCCCTACTCTAGTACACCGACAATGAAGGACATGTTCGCAATTTCTTCAGCTGACAAGGACACAGTGAAGAATTTGAACGAGTTTCAAATAGAACGCACATGAAGAATTTGTGAACAGATTGGATTGAGTATAGCATAGAGGGGAAGGGTCCGATCACATTCACTTAGCAGAAGATCCAACTTGAAGAAATAGCTATAAGTGAATGCTGTAGAGGACATAAACTCATATATATATATATATATATATATATATATATATATATATATATATATATATATATATATATATATATATATATATATATAGCCAATGAAGAAAAACGACGGCACAAGTGAAGATTTTGCAAGTTGAAGAATTTGAACAACTGAGGAATTTCAAAAGCTGAGGAAAAACTCAAATTGAAGATTTTCAACTTTTGTGGTGGCGTGACCCACCGTATAAGAATGATGATTTCAGACACCGCGTACAATTGTCGTAGGGTTCTGAGAATCAAATTCTTCATTAATTTCTTCACACTTAGAGTGTTATTCTTCATTGATTGAAGAAAAACGTTTCTTCATGTGTTGCACATCTAAGTCATCAATTTTGCATAAGTGTTAGGATGAGTGCCTTTTCAAAGTACATTCGATGATTCTAAGATATTTAGCTCACACCGCAACTTGCTAAATCTCTTCTCATCCAAGGGCTTAGTGAAGATATCGGCTAGCTGTTCTTCAGTCTTCACATGCTCAATAAAAATGTCGCCCTTCAACACATGATCATGAAGAAAATGATGACGAATCTGAATGTGCTTTGTCTTCAAGTGCTGAAGTGGGTTGTGAGCAATCTTGATGGCATTCTCATTGTCACAAAGGAGAGGCACATTCTTCACGTTGATGCTATAGTCCTTGAGTGTTTGCTTCATCCATAGCAGTTGAGCACAGCAAGAACCAGCAGCAATGTATTCAGCTTCAGCAGTAGATAGTGATACGCAATTCTATTTCTTCAAGGACCAACAGACCAAGGATCGTCCGAGGAAATGACAAGTACCAGATGTTGACTTACGGTCCACACGGTTACCAGCATAGTCAGAGTCAGAATATCCAATGAGATCAAAATCTGAGCCCTTGGGATACCATAATCCTAGTGTTGGTGTGAGCTAGATATCGAAGAATATGCTTCACAGCCTTATGGTGTGATTCCTTCGGTGCAGCTTGAAATCGGGCACACATGCAAACTCTAAGAATTATATCTGGCCTAGATGCACATAAGTACAATAAAGAGCCAATCATGGAGCGGTATACCTTATGATCGAAGTCAGTACCATTTTCATCAGTGCATAAATGACCATTTGTGGGCATTGGAATTTTGATGCCTTTGCAATCTTGCATGCCGAATTTCTTCAGGACATCCTTGAGGTATTTCTCCTGAGATATGAATATGCCATTGCGCTGTTGACGAATTTGAAGACCTAAGAAGAATTTCAACTCTCCCATCATAGACATTTGATATTCTTCACTCATCATATAGGCAAATTCATCATTATAACGTTGGTCAGTACAGCCAAAGATGATATCATCAACATATATTTGGCACACAAACAGTTCACCATCATAAGATTTAGTAAAGAGAGTGGGATCGAGTGAACCGGGTGTGAAGCCTTTCTTCATGAAGAATTCCTTCAATGTATCATACCACGCCCGTGGGGCCCGCTTGAGGCCATAGAGGGCCTTGTTAGGTCTGAAGACTTTGTCAGGATGTTTTGGATCTTCAAAACCTAGGGGTTGAGCAACATATACTTCTTCCTCAAGCTTACCATTGAGGAATGCGTTTTTCACATCCATTTGGTATAAGATGATATCATGATGGTTAGCATAAGCAAGTAATATGCGAATAGCTTCAAGTCTAGCAACAAGTGCAAAAGTTTCATCGAAGTCAACTCCTTCAACCTGTGTGTAGCCTTGAGCTACTAGTCGTGCTTTATTCCTCACCACAACACCATTTTCATCTTGCTTGTTGCGGTAGATCCACTTTGTGCCAATGATGTTATGCTTGCGAGGATTGGGACGATTGACTAGTTCCCAGACATTGTTGAGCTTGAACTGATGTAATTCTTCTTGCATGGCCTGAATCCACTCAGGCTCCAGAAATGCTTCATCTACCTTAGCGGGCTCTATGATAGAGATAAAATCAAAGTGGCCACAAAAGTTAGATAGATGTGAAGCTTTTGAGCGTGTGAGAGGGCCTGGTGCTCTAATGTCATCGATGATCTTCTCCACTTGCACTTCTTTTGCAACGCGACGGTGAGCTGGTTTTTGTTGAGGAATTTGATCAGCATTTTCTTCAGCATCAATTTCCTCAGCATTTTCTTCAGGTGCATCAGCTCGACGTTCTTCCCGTTCTGGAATGAATTCTTCAGCAGATTCTTCAGTAGGAATGACATCTTCAGTAGCCTTGTGTTTGACGGAATCCTCAGGTGTTGGTTCATCTAACACAGAAGGTAGGTGCTTTCTTTGCGAGCCATTAGTTTCATCGAACCGCACATCTACAGTTTCAACAATCTTGTGAAGAACATTGTTGAAGACTCTATAGGTGTGCGAGTCCTTTCCGTAACCAAGCATAAAACCTTCATGTGCTTTGGTGCAAATTTAGAGTTGTGATGAGGATCTCTAATCCAGCAATTAGCACCGAAGACATTGAAATAACTCACATTGGGTTTCTTGTCAGTGAGGAGTTCATAGGCAGTCTTTTTGAAGAATTTGTGAAGATATACTCTGTTGATGATGTGGCATGCAGTATCAATTGCATCAACCCAGAAACGACGAGGGGTTTTGTATTCATCAAGCATAGTGCGAGCCATCTCAGCAAGAGTCCTGTTCTTGCGCTCCACGACGCCATTATGTTGAGGAGTATAAGGAGCAGATAACTCATGAGTAATACCAAGTTCATCAAGATAGTCATCGAGACCCGAATTCTTGAACTCAGTGCCATTGTCACTTCTGATGTGCTTGATCTTCACACCAAAGTTGGTTTAAGCCCTCGAGGAAAATCGTTTGAATACTTCCTGCACTTCAGTTTTGTAAGAGACAAGGTGTACCCATGTGTAACGAGAGTAATCATCAACAATAACAAAGCCATATTGAGATGCTTCATTTGAAACAGAGGAATAATGATTAGGACCGAAGAGATCCATGTGAAGCAATTCAAACGGTCGAGTAGTAGTCATGATGGTCTTTGCTGGATGCTTGGCCTTGGTCATCTTTCCAGCTTCACAGGCATCGCATAAGTGATCCTTGAGGAATTTGACATTCTCAATGCCAATGACATGCTTCTTCTTCGCAAGCGTGTGCAAATTCCTCATGCCTCCATGACCAAGTCGTCGATGCCATAGCCATCCTTCTGAAGCTTTTGCAAGTAGGCACACGGCTGGTTGTGAATCTGCAGAGAAATCAACAATATACAAGTCTCCTCTCCTAAAGCCTTCGAAGACTTTGGAATTGTCAGCTTCCATAATCACAACACAACGATACTTGCCAAAGACAACAACCATACCAAGATCACAAAGCATTGAGACAGACATAAGGTTGTATCCTAAGGACTCAACAAGCATGACTTTGTCCATGTGTCGATCCTTTGTGATAGCAACTTTACCTAGACCCAATACCTGACTTTTGCTTTTGTCAGCTAAGATGATATGCTTCATATGTGACGATCATAAGGGAGCATCCATCAAAAGATTCTTGTCACCAGTCATGTGATTTGTACATCCACTATCAAGTACCCATTCAGTGGCTTTGTGTAACGCCCCCGATGTAACTTGCCATAATTGTAATCCAACTCTTGCCATTTTCGGCTATGTGCTATGAGATATTCCCTCCGTGGTTGGGTTCTCTCCGTTTTGCATTTTGGTCATGTCATGCATTTCATAACATGTCATCATGCGCATCGCATTCGCATACACGTTCGTCTCATAAATCCGAGCATCTTTCCCGTTGTCCGTTTTGCAATCCGGCGCTCCTATGTCTCTCTGCGTCCCCTTTTACATTTCTTCGTGAGCGGGTATTAAACATTCTCGGAATGGACCGAGGCTTGACATGTGGCCTTGGTATAGCACCGGTAGACCGCCTGTCAAGTTTCGGGTCAAACGGAGTTCGTTAGGTACTCCAACGGTTAACCGGGTAACCGTGAAGGCCTCGTGTGTGTTGCAGCCCAACACCCCTTCAAAACAGCCCAATAACCCATCTAAGTCACTCCCATGTCCTCCGCCGTTCGATCACGATCGCGTGGGCGAAAACCGCACTCCGTTTGGAGCTCCCTAGCTCCTTCTGTCTTTAAAAACGTCTCCCCCGTCCAAATCTGGGAGAGAAACACCCCCCTAACCCTAATTTTTCCTCGAAATCCGTGCAAACATCCGCGCCGCCGCACTGTTCATCCGCGCCGCCGCCCGCGTCCAATCAGGCCGCGCCACGCGTCCCCCCCGTGCCCACTTCGCCGCCGGCCCGCGGGGCCCAGGGCAGGCCCGCCCAGGCCCGCGCGCGCCGCCCCGCGCCCCCGCGCGCATCGCCGCCCGCCTCGGCCTCCTCCCGTCGCCGCCCCGCCTCCGCGCCGTTCCGCCGCTCCGCGCCGGCCGCCGTCGCCCGCCGCCGCCTCCGCGCCGGTCGCCGCCTCCTCCACCGCGCCACCGCGCCGCCCCGCACTTCGTCGGCGCCGGATCCGGCCAGATCCGGCCCCGCCCCGACCTCTCCTCCGCCTCCTCGCCTCCGAGCTCCGGCGAGCCGCCAGATCCGCCGCTCCCTCCGGCGAACATCGCAAACCGTGCCGGCAGGGTTGACTTCTTCCCCCTCTCGTTTTTCTCTAAGTCCTCTAAGTTTTGCAATATCATCACGTGTTCATCATGCCGTAACTTTGCATCTGTAGCTCCGTTTCGCGCGTATAATATGTCGTTTTGTTCGCCTCGAAGAGTACATCATTTTGTTCCATTGCATCATTTTCATTTGAGGTCATCTCGATGCCCGAAATGCTGGTAGAAGAGGGCTAGTTGATGTTTATTGCTGGATCTTATCTGAACTTGCACTTTTGTCATTTTTGCCATGATTGATGTGTACCTCCTATGAGATTGAGCTATATATGTGTTTTGTAATATGCCATGTTACCTTTCCAGGGTATTTTGCTATGTATTTTTGTGATGCTTGAGGTGGCTAGAAATTGCATGCAAAGTAGGGATGATGATATTGCTGTTTTCAGAGAGTGATTTCACTAAGTCCCTGACTTTTGTTATTATCATGCCATGTATTCATGTTGTTTCTGGGAGATCCATGCATAATTTGAGCATGATCAGTAAGGGTGTTTGGAACTTGAGTATTTGCTTAATCCATCCATGCCTTTGGTTGCAATTATGGGATGCCATAGCTTGAGTCAATCGAGCTCTACTTTTGCTTCAAAATATTGTTGGCAGATTGTTTACATGTTATTCGATTTTGCCAAGCTTGGTGTAGTTGATCCTTGCATGATATGATGTTATTCTTGCCATGTCTAGTTACTATGCCATGTCTTCTTGATGTATGTACGTTTAGTTAATCATGAAATGCTCTGTAGTGAGTGCATCGAGCTCTCGAACATGCCTAGTCGTTAACAGTTTCCTGCCATGTCCAGTTTTCTGCTAAGTCTGAAACCTGTAACGAAACTTGCTTAATTGACATGGGTGTAATCATATTTTCTGATCCTTTTGGCTTATGGTCAGTAAGAGACTTTTGTCAAGTGCTATGAGTAGATTCATGCCATGCCTTACTTTGCTATGTTATGAACCTGTAGCATGTTGTTTCGTTGCTCTGAACACGTCATCCTGATGTTGTTTTCCTGACTTGTTGTTATTTCTCTAAGTCTGTGAATCTGTTATAAGTTGCACTTTTGCCATGCTTGTTTGAACCTGTTATGATGTGAATTGGCCGTAGCTCAGTGTTCATCTTTTGTCGTGCATCTTGAGTAGATTACTGTCATATGCTTTGTTGCCATGTTTGGGTGCAGTAGCTTAATTATTTGTTGCTTGCTAAGTAGCATCATGCTGTTTATGGCAGATTCGTGTCATTCTTGTTTTGCTCGCCATTTGCAAACCGTGCATCCGATTCCGGTGATCTTTATATCGATTTCAACCGAAATCACCTCATCTATCCAGCGGCATGCTTGGTTTGCCAAGATTATGCCCTGTTCATCCTTGTCTTTCCGGAGCATGCATACGCATTGCATATCACCTCTCGCATATCATGCCATGTTTTGCATCATGTTGATTGCGCATTGCATCGTGGTTGATATTGGTTCCTTTGCTTGTTCTCTTGTCTTGGGTAGAGCCGGGAGACGAGTACGTGAACGAGGAACCTGTTGAGAACGTTTACGAGGACCAAGCTTTCGACAACTCTGAGAACCTTGTAGGCAAGATGACCATACCCTCGAAATCACTTCTATCTTTGCTTGCTAGATTGCTCGCTCTTTTGCTATGCCTATGATGCGATACCCACCACTTGCTTTATCATGCCTCCTATATTGCCATGTCAGCCCCTAACCATCCATGTCCTAGCAAACCGTTGTTTGGCTATGTTACTGCTTTGCTCAGCCCCTCTCATAGCGTTGTTAGTTGCAGGTGAAGATGAAGTTTGTTCCTTGATTGGAACATGGACTTGTTGTTCCTTGTTGGAATATGTTTACTTGTTGGGATATCACAATACCTCTTATTTTATTAATGCATCTATATACTTGGTAAAGGGTGGAAGGCTCGGCCTTATGCCTGGTGTTTTGTTCCACTCTTGCCACCCTAGTTTCCGTCATACCGGTGTTATGTTCCCGGAGTTTGCGTTCCTTACACGGTTGGGTGATTTATGGGACCCCCTTGACAGTTCGCTTTGAATGATACTTTTCCAGCAAGGCCCAACATTGGTTTTACCAGTTGCCACCTAGCCTTTTTCCCTTGGGTTCTGCAGACTCAAGGGTCATCTTTATTTTAAACCCCCGGGCCAGTTCTCCTTCGATTGCTGGTCCAAACTAGAGCCCTTTGCAGCGCCACCTCGGGGCAACTCGAGGGCTGGTTTTAGTTGTACGGACTGCTCATCCGGATGTGCCCTGAGACCGAGATATGTGCAGCTCCTATCAGGATTTGTCGGCACAATCGGGCGGCTTTGCTGGACTTGTTTTATTGCTGTTGAAATGTCTTGTAGTCCGGGATTCCGAGATTGATCGGGTCTTCCCGGTAGAAGGAATATCCTTCGTTGACCGTGAGAGCTTATCATGGGCTAAGTTGGGACACCCCTGCAGGGTATTATCTTTCGAAAGCCGTGCCCGCGGTTATGAGGCAGATGGAAATTTGTTGATGTCCGGTTGTAGAAAACCTGAAGTTGACCTTAACTAAAACACATCAACCGCGTGTGTAACCGTGATGGTCTCTTCTCGGCGGGGTCCGGGAAGTGAACACGGTTGTTGGAGTTATGCCTGACGTAGGTTGTTCAGGATCACTTCTTGATCATTTCTAGCTTCTCGACCGTGCTTTGCCTTCTCTTCTCGCTCTCTTTTGCGCTGTAGCCACCATATGCTAGTCGCCTGCTGCAGCTCCACCTCACTGCCCTTTCCCACCTTTAAGCTTAAATAGTCTTGATCTCGCGGGTGTGAGATTGCTGAGTCCCCGTGACTCACAGATTTTATCACCTCAGTTGCAGGTACCAACGATGTCAGTGCAGATGACGCGACCGAGCTCACTTGGGAGTTCGATGAGGAACGTGGCCGTTACTATGTTTCTTTTCTAGATGATCAGTAGTGGAGCCCAGTTGGGTGATCCGGGGATCTGTTTAGCATTTGGGGTAGTCTTCTTCTATTTTGGTACCGTAGTCGGACCTTGAGTGTAATCTGTTTGATGGATGTTATTTATGTACTTGTGTGAAGTGGCGATTGTAAGCCAACTATGTATCTTTCCCCTTTATTTATTACATGGATTGTGTGAAGATTACCTCACTTGCGACATTGCTTTCTATGCGGTTATGCCTCTAAGTCGTGCCTCGACACGTGGGAGATATAGCCGCATCGAGGGCGTTACACTTTGGGTTGATCATCCTGCAGATCAATTAGTGCAACTTACGAACCTCATATACTTCAGCAGTGAAGAATATGATATCACAATTCATCAGATCAATTTCATCAATTAGTAAGACACATAAAACAGAGGGAGGACGTGTGAAATGAAAGTTCATTTCATCATGGTTAGCCTGCGTCCTTTCAGGCAGTTTGTCAGGTCCCCAGCAAATTCTTCAGACGTTTGACCACGTCTGGAGACCTGACCCTGCAGAAGAGGTTAGTTCTTTTTCTTCACCACCCACATCTGAAGGGTGGCAAAGAGTTCATCACTCTGCGAGCTCCATACGAGAATGGTGGCATAGCGGCCAAACCATTACGTTTCACATAAGAGGGGTTAGGGTAAGCATATGAATAAGCAGAGAAATTCTTCGAGGACTTATGAACATAATAATTTGAAGAATAATGCTCATATTCATAGCCCTTGGCTCTTCCCTGCGAAACAGAGTTGTTAGCACGATGATGTTCATATGAGGACTTTGATCCATGTGAGGAATTTGATCCCCTTGAGGAATTTGGTCCGTATGAGGACTTGGATCCATATGAAGAATTTGGTCCATATGATGAATTTGATCTGGGGTTCCTTTTCTTCACAGGTGGTGTCATGAGGACATTCACCTGAAGACTTTCAAGGCACCTTTTGGGAACCCAGATTTTCTTCATAGGGGAACCGTTCCTGCAGTTAGTGCCAACATATCTAGCAAATACTTCACCATTCTAATTTTTGAACAGTTTATAGTTGGAGTCAAATGACTCATCAGAAGAATGAGAAGATTCACATGTATAGCCAGATAAATTAGATGGATCAACTGGAGGTCCCTTTGCAGCAACCCATGAGGTTTTGGGGTACTGCTCAGGCTTCCAATATGTACCATCAGCACTGAGTTTCCTCTCAAAGGCAATACCCTCTTTCCTAGGGTTCCTGTTGAGGATCTGCTTTTTAAGCACATCACAAAGAGTCTGATGCCCTTTGAGGCTTTTGTACATGCCTGTCATGTACAATTCCTTCAGCCCTGCATCGTCAGTGATACTTGCAATGTCCTCAGATGAGGAATTAGTGATAGCAGAGGCAGGTAAAGAATTTGTAACAGTTGAAGCATTTGAACATTCAGGTGAGGAATTAGCAGATTCACGTTCAATGCATTTTAAACATGGAGGAATAAATTCTTCCTGAGCAGCACTGATTTGTTGAGCAAGTAATGAATCGCGCTCCTTCTGAAGATCTTCATAACTCACTCTTAGCTTCTCAAGATCTTGCTTCTTTTGAAGATATTCATAAGAAAGCTTCTCATGATCAGATAAGAGAGCGTTATGATGACTTTGAAGGTTGTAAAACTTGGTCTGAAGTCTCTGAAGATTTTTAGTTAAGGCCTTAGTGTGATCCAATTCTTCACCCAACATATCACCACTTTTGTCTAGCATGTTTTGAACCTTTTCAAAAGCCTTTTGTTGTTGCACAGCAATCTTAGCAAGTTTAGAGTAGCTAGGCTTAAGATTTTCATCAGATTCATCCTCACTAGATTAAGAGGAGGCGTATTTGAGTACCTTGGCACCCTTTGCCATGAAGCAATAGGTGGGAGCGTAGTCATCACTGCCTTCATCAGCCTTGTTGATGAGATCACTTTCTTCAGCGTTGAAGATGGATTTGCTGACGAATGCAGTAGCGAGGGCAAGACTCGCCACACCAGACTCAGAGTCATCAGATTCCTCTTCTGCTTCATTTTCTTCAAATTCAGCCTCAGAGTCCATTTCCTTGCCAATGAATGTCCGAGCCTTCTTGGAGCTTCTCTTCTTGTGAGACGAAGACTTCGAGGATTTTGATGATGAAGATTTTGAGGACTTCTTCTTTTTCTTTGCATCATCAGAACTGTAATCCTTGTATTTCTTCTTCTTTGATTCCTTTTCCCACTGAGGACAATCTTGAATGTAATGTCCTGATTTCTTGCACTTGTGACAAAGCCTTTTGTAGTCACTTGATGAGGAATCATTGCTCCTTGAAGGTTTTCCAAACCGACCACGTCTTGAGAACTTCTGGAATTTCTTCACAAGCAGTGCTAGATCATGACTCAGTTCTTCAGGATCACCAAGGCTTCTACCAGAGTCTTCATCTTCGGACTCAGATACTACCTTGGCCTTAAGTGCACATGATCTGCCATAGCTCGAACCATAGAGATCTCTCTTCTCAGCAAGCTCGAACTCATGAGTGTTTAGCCTCTCGAGGATATCAGCGGGGTCAAGTGACTTGTAATCAGCACGCTCTTGTATCATCAGTGCCAGAGTATCAAATGAGGAATCAAGCGATCTCAGCAATTTCTTCACCACCTCATGGTCGGTGATGTCAGTGGCCCCAAGTGCTTGCAGCTCATTTGAGATGTTAGTGAGGCGATCGAAGGTTTGCTGAACATTTTCATTGTCGAGTCTTTTGAAGCGGTTGAAGAGATTGCGAAGAACATCAACTCGAGAATCACGTTGAGTTGAAACTCCTTCATTGACCTTGGACAGCCTATCCCAGATAAGCTTAGCAGTTTCCAAAGCACTCACTCTACCATACTGTCCTTTACTCAGATGGACACATATGATATTCTTCGCTTGGGAATCGAGTTGCTTGAATCTCTTCACATCGGTAGCGTTCAGTGAGGGTGAGACGGAGGGAACACCATTTTCCACAATGTACCAGAGATCGTTATCAATTGCCTCAAGATGCATTCGCATCTTATTCTTCCAGTAGGGGTAGTCCGTCCCATCGAAGGTAGGACACCCAGCAGAGACCTTGATCATACATGCGGTCGACATAACTAAAACTCCAGGCGGTTAAACCAAAGTCACACAGAACAAGGGAGTACCTCGCTCTGATACCAATTGAAAGTGCGTTATATCGACTAGAGGGGGGTGAATAGGCGATTTTTATGAAATTCTTCACTGAGGAATTTGCTCGTGAGGAAATTCCTTAGCGAAGAACTACTAGCAGCGGAATAAGTACTCAGATGAATACATAACAGAATCCAAGCATAGTCATCATGATGAAATGAAGACAAACACAGAGTACAGAAAGCGTAAACACAGGATAACACTAGATGAAGACAAAATAGACTGAAGAAATTGAACTGAGGAAATTGAGAAAGTCTTCAGTCAAAGTCTTCAAAGACAGATATGAACAAACACACAACACAGTAATGAGGAAATGAAAGTGTTGAGGAAATAGAACCAGTAAGCTTGGTGAAGACAATGATTTGGTAGACCAGTTCCAACTGCTGTCTCAGTTGTACATCTGGTTGGAGCGGCTGAGTATTTAAACTCGAGGACACCTAGTCCCGGACACACAGTCCTCACCGTATTCTCCTTGAGCTAAGGACACACAGTCCTCGCCCAATCACTTGTGGTAAGTCTTCAGGTGACTTCCAAACCTTCACAGACTTGGTCACTCGGCGATCCACAATTCCTCTTGGATGCTGTAGACCTTGACGCCCAACCGTCTGGAAGAAGCACAGTCTTCAAAGGTAGCAAGCGTCGGATCCACGCAGGATCAATCTCTTCAGTGATGCTCAATCACTTTGGGTTTGTAGGTGTTTGGGTTTGGGTTTGGATTTTCCTCAGTTGATGATTTTCGCTCAAAGTCCTCAGAGGATGGGTTGCTCTCAAATGACAAGTGTCAAGTTCACGCGGAGCAGCCAACCAGCTAGTGGTTGTAGGGGGCGGCTATTTATAGCCTAGGGAGCAGCCCGACATGATAAGACATAAATGCCCTTCAATCATATGACCGTTGTGTGGACAAGATATTTTGGGACAGCTGGTCCGTAGCACAGCAACGGTCGGAAATTTTAGGTACAAATTCCTCAGGGCTATCATGTTCCTCACTGTGTAGGCAATTCGCACTGGCGAATTCCTAACTCCTCAGTCAGAGCAAAGTCCTCAGTGACCAGAAGAACTGCGTCTCTGTCACTGAAGAAATTGACTGAACTGTATGAGATTTCCAATGGCTTCACTTGAAGGGATTGGTAGGTGTAGGATTTGAGATGAGCATCACATGGAAATTTTCTCCTTAGTATTTCCTCGACCCCCTTTAACAGTACGGTGTTTCCTATGACTCAAGAAAGAGAAAATGAAACTACGAAAACAAAAGTCTTCACGCTTCATGTTCCTCGAATGAATACCAAGTTTTCAAGGTCACACCAATTTCTTCACTTTCAAAGTCTTCAGAAAGTCTTCAAGATATCAAAGTCTTCAGTCGAAGAACTACATTTTTAGGGGTCGACTTTCTCTGTAAATATCAAACACCTCATAGACTTATAGACCTGTGTACACTCATAAATGCATTAGATACTTAACCTATAAGTCTTCAATACACAGAAATCACTAAGGGGCACTAGATGCACTTACACCTATCCACCTTACTTGAACTGGTTCACCGAAATGAGTTTCATATACTAGTACATGTTAGACTTGTTATGTGTCTGCTTGTTTCTTCTTTTAGAATGCTGACAGAATATTGGGGAAGAGTGCCTTATTAAGCAAAGGTAAAGGAAGTAATGCAGATAAGGTTCAGGATAGTGACACATCCTGTCTTGGTTTAGTGTTGGAGTTACTGGACACTACCGCTTGCACAAGCTATTCAAACTCACTGTCTGAATCAGTTCGGTTTCTTGAGTCTCAACTACAAGCTAAAAGACATCGATTAGCTATGTTGCGACAAGAAGTGGAAGGACTGCGGAAGTCCTTGGAGCATTCAGATGCATACTTTCTGGTGCAACAGCAAATGTTGGAGGATTTTAGCGCTCAATAGGACAAAGCTAATCAGCTTGCTAAGCTTATTGCCATGATGGTGGATACCCAGGATAACGTTTCTTGAGCTCTTCTGAAGTTGTTTCAGTTATGCTATTGTTTTTCTGCCACGTTTATTTGCACTGGTGGCCAATTTTGACGGCCAGTGTATATGATATGCTGCTTTGTTCCCTATATTTGCACTGGTGGCGAACTTTGATGCCCAGTGGATGTAATATGTGTAATAGCCGTGATAGCATAGCGTTAGTTGCTTGCTTATTTATTTCCTTGTTGTCTTGTTTATTTGTTTGCTTGTAGTCATTGCAGTTCTTTTTACGCGGTTAGCTAGTGGATGCAATAACCTATTTTTTAAAACTAGGCCACAATAACCATGGGCTAATATTTACTGTAGTGACACTGGGCCTCCTACAAGCCGTAGAAACAGTGGGCCTTCTACGGGCCATAGAAACAGTAGGCCTTCTACGGGCCGTAGAAACAATGGGCCTTCTACGAGCCGTATCATCAATGGGCCTTATACGGGCCGTATGATCGATTGGCCAAACATGGGCCAATAACAGGCCGCATTATGGCTGTAAACGGGCTAGAGTTGGAATCGTCCGTTCATGGGCCGACCGTAACGGGCCATCGTTAATCGGCCGTATTTGATGACGCTATGAAAACGGCCCAACGTATTAACGGACCACAAACGGTTCGACTGTAACCACGGGTTGAATTTGGCCCACAAGCAGAAAATGACAGTAACGGGAAGTAAGTAAACAAATGCTGGAAATGAGCCCAAGAATAAATGGGCTCTGAGAAGGGCGAAAGATAACATGGGCTGGAAACGGCCCAACGGAATAACGGGCCGTTAATGGGTATAAAGTGATACACTGTTCATTACAGGCCAGTTTCACCACGAGCCGTTAGTGGGTGTAAAGTGATACACTGTTCATTACGGGACAGTTTCACCACGGGTCGTTAATAGGCCAAGATTTACATAGGGCCTCATATGGGCCGAAAGACGTCATGGGCCATACATGGGCCAGAAGTGAAAACGGGCTGGAATCATATTGGATGGCCCAGATGACGCTACTGGGCCTAATTCGGATAGGGCGTAATGGGCCTTGGGTTAGCGGGTTGTAAATGGGCTATATGCGAACATGCCGTTAACAGGCTTTCCGTGGGCCGGCCTGCCACCTTTTGACCAAGTCAAACGGGCCGGCCTTTTCACAGGAATGGGCCTCTGTTGGGCCATGCCACGTGTCGACGTATCATAGGCTCCTATCTGACCCACTGACGAGCTGACACGTGTTTCGTCCGGCCAGTAAGAATTTTACACGTGGAAATTTCCCATTGGTCGGGGCTGTGAACGGGTTATCGGATCCAAAACCCGACCCGATAGCTTAACGGCGTTCCGTTACGGTGGATCCCACGTGTCGGTCACCCTTGATGAAAGCACTTCTGTGACGCGCGATTTATCGTCATGGAAGTGGACACTTCCGTGATGATAATTTTGGTAATGTCATGGAACACTTCTACGACAGCACAGGTATGACTATCTTGATTCTGCCATAAATTTGTCATGGATGTACATGCATGACAAAAAACGCGACCTACTGTGACAAACACGTATCATCACGGAAGTGTATTTTTTTTGTAGTGATAGCAACGGCAAGCCACGTCGCAACAGACACAAGCGCCGCAACAACGGCGACAATGCCGAAGACATGACAGTTAACGCCAGATTCAGTGGCTCTAAGTCCGGTCAGCAGAAAAATCCGTTCAAAATAAGCAATCCGGGCCCGTCCAGTTTGGACCGCATACTCGATCGCTCGTGTCAAATTCACGGCACCCCCGATAAACCAGCCAACCACACTAACAGAGAGTGTTGGGTGTTCAAACAGGCCGGCAAGTTAAATGCCGAACACAAGGAAAAGGGGCTGCATAGCGACGATGATGAGGAGCCCCGACCGCCGAACACAGGAGGACAGAAGAAATTTCCTCCCCAAGTGAAAACGGTGAACATGATATACGCAACCCATATTCCCAAGCAAGAACGGAAGCGTGCACTAAGGGACGTCTATGCGATGGAGCCAGTCACCCCAAAGTTCAACCCATGGTCTTCTTGCCTGATCACTTTCGATCGCAGGGACCACCCTACCAGTATCCGTCATGGCGGTTCTGCCGCATTGGTCCCTGACCCCATCATTAACGGATCTCACCTCACTTGAGTCCTCATGGACGGCGGCAGCAGTCTGAACCTGCTCTATCAGGATATAGTGCGCAAAATGGGTATAGACCCCTCGAGGATCAAACCTACAAAAACCACCTTTAAAGGTGTCATACCAGGTGTAGAGGCCTGCTGCACGGGCTCAATCACACTGGAAGTGGTCTTCGAATCTCCAGATAACTTCTGAAGCGAGGAGTTAATCTTTTATATCGTCCCTGACGGTGTCCTGGACTAGGGGGTGCTCACCATGTCATCTCCCGATCTGTTAGATTGGGTCGAGGACCCCCATGGCCGTATACTCATGGGCCAGTTCAGACAGCTGCCGCATACAAGGAAGATTCCACAAGACTTGGCGATCAAGACAAGGACTCCTCCCCACCGGCGTATTTGGCTAGGACTCTTGTTATCCTAGGCCTCTGGTGCAGTATATAAACCGAGGCCAGGCTAGTCGATAGACATATACATAAAATCATTACCATAGGCTAGCTTCTAGGGTTTAGCCTCCTTGATCTCGTGGTAGATCTACTCTTGTACTATCCATATCATCAATATTAATCAAGCAGGACATAGGGTTTTACCTCCATCAAGAGGGCCCGAACCTGGGTAAAACATCGTGTCCCTTGTCTCCTGTAACCATCCGCCTAGATGCACAGTTCGGGACCCCCTACCCGAGATCCGCTGGTTTTGACACCGACATTGGTGCTTTCATTGAGAGTTCCGCTGTGTGATCGACAAAAGGATCGTTGGCTCACCTGCAGATCAACTGCGACTTCGGCATCTTTGTCACCAGCTCGACTGGTCACCTTGGTTCGACCAAGAACTGCGCCCCGTGTTCGGATCATCATGTTCGTACAAGGGCCTTCATCAAACATCAACTCTGATCTCTATCAAGATCATGGAGGAATCATCCACAGAGCTCGGGGGCTCAACGTCAACATTGCCCTCAAGTGAACGTGCTATTTTTCTGGACAGCGAACTCGTATCTGCCGCCACCACCTACTCGAGAATCGCTTTGACGATCGCTTTGGTGGAATTGTGCGGAATTGAGTCTACAACAACCCTGGAAAATTTCGTCAAGTTCCGATGGAGGAATCTCTGGCAATCCACGATATACCGGAGCCCTATCAAATCTGGACGAGAATCTGGATGAGTTTAGGGCGTGGTGTCCAGCTTCTAGCTCGGACTTTCTTTGGTAGATCCAACCGTTGATCGGCTGCGGAATTCATGTATCTACCACCCCTCAAAATTTCAGCTCGATCCGACCGTCCAAACTCCGGGAACCTTCCGATTAGTGCATCACTTTTCGGATCTGTTTTCTGCGCGAAAACGAATCCGACCCGAGTTCGTCTTTTTTATGAACGGGATTTCGGACATCCCTTTTGAAGGAAGATTTGTATGTGGTATTGTGTTTTGTTCCCGAACACATCCCACTAACTTTAAAATCTTTTGAACATGATCTTCAACATTATGCTGGTGTCAAATCAGTCCGGCAATATTGCTCCACGGCTACCGACCTGCGCTAGACACGTCGTCACTTCGTTGAGCCGAGCTCAACTTCTTCGGATCATCATCTCGGCAAGCCGAACAAGAGTCAGACATCGCGAAGGATAAATCATCACCAACATTGCCTCCCCACGGATTACACGGAGCGGACATACCGGCATCGCCGCACGGTCGCTTCATCAAGCCGACATCGACCATGTCACGACCTGCATCGGCAGGGCCGCACTATAGCTTCTTCAAGCTAGTGTCCATCACGCCGACCTACTTCGACTCATTGGCTGACATCGAGGCTTCGACATATTGGCTGGACCGGGGGCTTCGCCATCTCTTCATCAATCTACTCCGGAGACTTCGGCATCACTAGCCGACCAGCTCCGTCACATTAGCTAGGCCGAGGGCTTTGCCTCGGCGAGCCAACCTTTGCCAGCATCGCCCTGTCATCGCCTTATCGCCCATCAGGCAATGGGTGTGCGGATCGAATCCCAATTTTGGGAATCACCTTTCTTCGGATTGCTACAACAAATAAACCAAGTGCTATTAATCCTAGTATTTTTTGCTTGTTTGGGTTCATTTTTCCCAAGGAATTATTACTCTGGTTTGTCCATCATCTGTACACAGGTCTATCAAATGATGGCCGCATTAACGACGGTCGCGTGGTAGTTCGGTCAGTTTCCGTACATAGTCCGGCGAACGCCGCATCCGGAACTCGGACCGACCTGCGAATTCAGGCTTTGCCACGCCTTTATCGCATCACGCCGACGCCCTGCATCGACATTGACTTCGGCGCCAGGACGTATTTCTTTTATTACTCACTTTGCATAAATTATTTATTATGCAACGATTTTTTTTAATTATCATTATTACTATTATCTCCGGTTTGCACTATTTTTTGTGCACAGGAAAATGATCCGGGGACTTCGGCGTCATTCTGCCGGTCTGCATTGACCGTGCTATGTCACCACTTCGGCGTGTCGAGCTCTCCGCGCCGCCACGGGACCGGCTTGGGGGATGGAACCTTGCCCCTCATCAAGCTCGGACCACGTCATCAATACCGAACACATTAACCAGCTAAGTCGCTTTCATGCTCAAAGCTTTAATTTCTAACTTGTGTTCGGTTCGACCAAGCATTATACTTTTTTGGAAAAAAGTTGCTTGTAAAAAATTTCCTTGTCCAGACTTTGTTTGTGACGCATAAATTCAAATACCCAATTCATTTGGGGGCTTCCTTCATGAAGCTTTTCCTCTTGCATATGATTATACTTGTACGGCTTCGTTCCTTGTTCGTGTATCACGCCACAATATGCACCATATTGACTTAAGCGATTTGCAAGCTGGGATGCCTCGCTCCTGTGTTTACCCCTACGTTCCCGATTGTTCGGCTAGGGAGTAAAGGGAGCACCTCTGCGATTGTCATGATCGGGTCACCCGAGCCGGACCTCAGACTGGGTGAAGCCGAAAGATAGCGCTCTTCCAAGCCCTGGGCAACCACTCCTCGTCGCTGTAAGCGGCTGTTGTGGAGCAGTCCGGAAGGAGGGTCCTTCCCTTCTTGGACCCTTTGGCCTCCCAAACACTACAAAAAAAAAAGACACATCCGTGACATTTTGGGTAGAACGATTTTTTTTTCTGTGATACGTATGACACTTCTATGACGATAAATATGACAAAACCCGGTATCATCATAGATGTGGTGGGCTCCTACTTCTATGACAAAAAATCATGACAGAAAATTGGCTTTTCATCCTGGGCGGGCCGGAGACGCAGCTGCATGACATTCTTTGGGCCGTCCATGACGGAAAAAACCGTGGTAGAAGCGAGGGGGAGGAAAATTTCGGGGAGTTCCTGGTTACGGTGGGAGGTCGGGGGCCGAGCGATGCGCGTTTCTCTCGTACACGTACGCGCGTGTGTGCGAGGCGTTGGCTCTAACTGAACCCGAGCGAGGCATTGGGCTCTAGCTGAACCCAAGCGATTGCACTACAGGCTACGCGTTACTGAACCCCAGCGATCGATCGATGGCTGTTAACTGAACCCGATCGAGGGATTCCTTCGCTAATGCTGCTAACTGAAGCCGATCGATGCTGCCTCTGGATGAATAGTGATCGTTGCGGGGGGGGGTGGATGAACAGTTCCCGGTGGGGGTGGATGAACAGGACCCCCGTGGTGTTGCCTTTGGATGAACAGGACCCCGATCAATCGAGCCGGTTGGGGCTGGATGAATAGGACCCCGTGGAGGGGTGGATGAACAGGACCACCCCGTGGAGGGGTGGATGAACAGGACCACCCCGTGGAGGGCAGGATGAACCGTAGACGGTGGAGGGGTGCCCGTGGAGGGGTGGTTGAACAGGACCCCGTGGTGTGGAGGGCTGGATGAACAGTAGGCGGTGGAGTGGTGGTTGAATAGTAGCCGGTGGAGTAGCAGGTGGTGGAGGCTGGATGAACAGGAGCCCGTGGAGGCTGGAGGAGGTCGACGGTGGATGAATAGTAGCTCATGGAGGCTGGAGGGGGTCGACGGTGGAGATGAACAGTATCCCGTCGAGTCCCGTTTTGCGGTACGCCACACCCCTCCCGATGAACAGGACCCCCGTTTCGACCGTAGCGCTCCAACACAAGTCCGTTTCCTCCGTTTTGCGGTACGCCACACCCCTCCCGGTCAACAAGACCCCCGTTCCGGCTGTAGGAGGTCTGTTTCCTCCGTTTTGCTGTACGCCACACCCCTCCCGATCAACAGGACCCCCGTTTCGACCGTAGGAGGTCCGTTTTCTCCGTTGTGCGGTACGCCAGGCCTCGTTTCCATCGCCTCTTCCGTCCAAGGCCTCCCGATGAACATGACCACGCATTCCATTCTGACCCAGCCGGTTGGCTCCCACGCGGTCCGTTGCCTCCCGATGAACATGACGCATTCCGTTGCCTCCCCATGAACACGACGCATTCCGTTGCCTCCCCATGAACACGACATGAACATGATGACGACGCTGTTTCTCCGTTCCGACCCAGCCATGTACACGAGCCCTGGCCGTATGTATGCGCGAGTAGGCGTTCGAGACCCCGCCCGTATGTACACATACGTGGCCGTATTTTCTTTCTTGCACCCTCGCCGTTGTACGTACGTGTACATGCTACGTGCGCGCCTCTACTACGACACATGCGCGCTTCTAAATCAACCAGTATGTATGTACACGTTCGCGACCAGAATGACAACGCTACGTACGCTTCGACCAGGTGGGTCCCGATTGTCAGGCACTTCCTTGTGTGCGAAGATGTAGCTGGTGGGTCCCAGCAGTCAGGGGGGCGAATCGTTTTGTTTTTTTGCCCGGACGCACTTCCTTGCGTGTGAAGGTGTAGCTGGTGGGTCCCAGCAGTCAAGGGGGAACGTTTTTTTCGCGAAATACGGTGGCCCGTCTGGTGGGTCCCCGCTGTCAGGTGGAGGAATAATTATTTTGCACGTAATAAGGAGGCACTTCCTTGCTGCGGCCGTGGACCCAGCTGTCAGCCACTCCACGTACAGTCCATGTCCGATGGAAGCCGTTCCTTGACCACGTTGACCACGCCGCGCCAAGCGCACCAGGGCGATGGACGACGGCGAGGCCTAGGAAGGGGACGACGTGGTGCCGGGGAAGACGCGGCAGTGGAAGCCCACGCGTAGAGGAGTACGAGGGTTCACTGGTTCACTGCGGTGTCAGGCTTCCATCGCCGCAGAATAACAGGGATGGCCTGGCCAGCGATGGGAGTAGTAGGGGGCGGTGAGACCTCTGCCGCATCGCAGCCGGCCATGGGAGGCAGGAGCACGAGGCACGACCGGCACTGGTTTGGGCGGCTGGAGCAAGAAGACCAGAGGTTGAAGAAGCACTACGGCCTTTGGATGTACATCGTACGGTTACTGGAGCTAGAATCGTGCATATGGACTAAGTTGACAAAGCCCTCCGTCCCCGTTAACTTAGTAGGCCCACAAGTCAGCCTCCCACCATGGTGGGTCCCAGGTAGCAGGGGGTATTCATTTTTTTGTGCGTAATAAGGAGGCACTTCCTTGCGTGCGAAGATATAGCTGGTGGGTCCGAGCTGTCAGCGGCGGTAACGTTTTTTTCGTGAAATACAGAGTCCCTCTCGGTAGGTCCCTGATGTCAGGTGGAGGAATCATTATTTTGCGCATAATAAGGAGGCATTTCCTTGCGTTCGGCTGTGGACCCAGCTGTCGGCCTCTCCACGTAAAGTCCACTTCAGATGCATGTCGGTCGTTGACCACGTTGACCAGGCCACCGAGAGCACCAGTGCGGTGGACGATGGCGAGGCCTAGGAAGGGAACGACACGGAGGAAGGGAAGACGCGGCAGTGGATGCCCACGCATAGAGGAGTACGAGGGTTCACTGGTTCGCTGCGGTGTGAGGCTGCCATCGCCGCATAATAACAGGGATGGCCTGGCTAGCGATGGGAGTAGTAGGGGGCGGTGAGGCCTCCGCCGCATCGCAGCCGGCCATGGGAGGCAGGAGCACGAGGCACGACCGGCGCTGGTTTGGGCGGCTGGAGCAAGAAGACCAGAGGTTGAAGAAGCACTACGGCCTTTGGATGTACATCGTACGGTTACTGGAGCTAGAATCGTGCATATGGACTAAGTTGACAAAGCCCTCCGTCCCCGTTAACTTAGTAGGCCCACAAGTCAGCCTCCCACCATGGTGGGTCCCAGGTAGCAGGGGGTATTCATTTTTTGTGCGTAATAAGGAGGCACTTCCTTGCCTGCGAAGATATAGCTGGTGGGTCCGAGCTGTCAGCGACGGTAACGTTTTTTCGCGAAATACAGAGTCCCTCTCGGTAGGTCCCTGATGTCAGGTGGAGGAATCATTATTTTGCGCGTAATAAGGAGGCATTTCCTTGCGTTCGGCCGTGGACCCAGCTGTCGGCCTCTCCACGTAAAGTCCACTTCAGATGCATGTCGGTCGTTGACCACGTTGACCAGGCCACACCGAGAGCACCAGGGCGGTGGACGATGGCGAGGCCTAGGAAGGGAACGACACGGAGGCAGGGAAGACACGGCAGTGGATGCCCACGCGTAGAGGAGTATGAGGGTTCACTGGTTCGCTGCGATGTGAGGTTGCCATCGCCGCAGAATAACAGGGATGGCCTGGCCAGCGATGGGAGTAGTAGGGGGCGGTGAGGCCTCCGCCGCATCGCAGCCGGCCATGGGAGGCAGGAGCACGAGGCACGACCGGCGCTGGTTTGGGCGGCTGGAGCAAGAAGACCAGAGGTTGAAGAAGCACTACGGCCTTTGGATGTACATCGTACGGTTACTGGAGCTAGAATCGTGCATATGGACTAAGTTGACAAAGCCCTCCGTCCCCGTTAACTTAGTAGGCCCACAAGTTAGCCTCCCACCATGGTGGGTCCCAGGTAGCAGGGGGTATTCATTTTTTGTGCGTAATAAGGAGGCACTTCCTTGCGTGCGAAGATATAGCTGGTGGGTCCGAGCTGTCAGCGACGGTAACGTTTTTTTCGTGAAATACAGAGTCCCTCTAGGTAGGTCCCTGATGTCAGGTGGAGGAATCATTATTTTGCGCGTAATAATGAGGCATTTCCTTGCGTTCGGCCGTGGACCCGGCTGTCGGCCTCTCCACGTAAAGTCCACTTCAGATGCATGTCGGTCGTTGACCACGTTGACCAGGCCACACTGAGAGCACCAGGGCGGTGGACGAAGGCGAGGCCTAGGAAGGGAATGACATGGAGGCAGGGAAGACTTGATAGTTGTTTCCCACGCGGAGGGGAGTATGACTTTACGAGGCCTCGCCGTCATCGGAGAATAACAGTAGGTGTGGGTGAGTAGAGGGATGGCTAGGCCAGCGATGGGAGTACAATGGGGCGGTGAGGCCTGCGCGGCAGCAGAGCCGGCCGCGGGGAGGAGGGAGCAGGCAGTCCCGCCGGCGCCTGTTTGAGCGACTGGAGCAGGAAGAGCAGAGATTGAAGAAGCAT
Organism: Aegilops umbellulata; assembly: GCA_032464435.1. Taxonomy (NCBI): domain Eukaryota; kingdom Viridiplantae; phylum Streptophyta; class Magnoliopsida; order Poales; family Poaceae; genus Aegilops; species Aegilops umbellulata. The sequence goes on along the minus strand of CP136058.1, from coordinate 146,424,167 downwards.
GACGGCCGTTGGATGGCCATCCAACAGTCACTGCCTGTGCGTCAACCTTTTTTTTAGGAAAGCCTCGAATCTGTGGGAAAGAGCATACAACCCATCTGCCATTATTTCTAATAATTTATAGCCCATTTGCTAATGATTAAGGTTTTTTTGGAGCCCATCTTCTTTTTGTTAGCATTACAGCCCGTATTGTGGCCACGGTTAAAAAAATATACGAAATTTTGCATATTTCGGTGCGGTCCGAACTGTTTTTAATCCCGAAATTTTGACTCACATTCAAACTGATTTTAGATATAAATGTATATAAATATAAAATCCAACAAATTCTCCACGCATAAAAATTAATGTAATTTCAAATCTCAAAATGAAAAAAAGATATTTGAAACTAATTGCCGGTTTGATGTGTTTTAAAAATGTATAGCCCATTTCTCATTACTGATGGGCCATTTTCTTGGCCAGCCGAATGAAAGGTCTCCTCCTCTTCTTGAAAGATTTGCAGCCCAACAGGCCTGACAAAGCGACTTACTTGGCAAATCACAAAAAAACTGGGCTGTGGCCGTGGACACAGCTGTTAGCCTCTCCACGTACAGTACTCTTCCGATGGAATGTCGTTGACCATGTTGACCACGCCGCGTCGAGAGCACCAAGGCGGTGGACGACGGCGAGGCCTAGGAAGGGGACGACGTGGAGCCGGGGAAGACGCGGCAGTGGATGCCCACGCGGAGAGGAGTGCGAGGGTTCACTGGTTCGGCTGCGGTGTGAGGCTGTCGTCGCCGCAGGGCCTGGCTAGCGGTGGGAGTAGTAGGGGGCGATGAGGCCTCATCGGCAGCACAGCCGGCCACTGGAGGCAGGAGCAGGCAGTCTCCGCGGCACTGGTTTGGGCCGCTGGTGCAAGAAGAGCAGCGATTGAAGAAGCAGTAGGACCGTTCGATTCAAATCCAACGGTCACTGCTGCTAGAATCGTTTGTTGACTAAGTTGACAAGCCCTGCGTACGCGTCAACTTAGTAGGCCCACAGGCCAGCCTCCCAACCGGTGTCACATCCCTAGTCCCGGTATGCACTAGGCTAGCCCTTCATGTGTGCATCATGTTTAAATTTTCAAATGAACTTGAAATGGGGATTGTTTAAACCCTAGCATCAAAGGAATTCACTAGGTTCAACTAAAATATTTTCAGTGAATCCAAATGGCTTTCAAAAATGTTCATCATTTCTGGAAAATGCTAGAAGCAATAACCAGAGGTGTTGCACATTTTTCCATGACATATTTGGGCTCTGAATTAAATCATATAGTATTTGCATTTGGGCATATAAATGCTATTAAATATTTTAAATGCTCAAATAATTATAAACTAAAATGTTTGCTGTTGGTTATATTCCAAACAGTGGCATTGAGAAGTTTCATGATTTTTGGATCTGTTTAAGTATTTTAAATAAAGCCCTAAAGACTACAGAATAATAGAAAACAGAAACTAAAATAGGAAAAGCAGAGAGAGAGAAGATACCTAACTGGAGCCCACCAAAGCCCACCTAGCCGGCCCAGCTGGCCAGCCCAGCCACCTGGCCCCTCCCCTGTCGTCTTCCTCCTGCTAGGAGGACAGACAGGTGCGTGGCGAGCGCGCCGACGACGCCTTGCCACCTCCTACTTCAGCCGCGCAGCCTTGACCCCCCCAGGCGTGCCACGGGGACGCCACGAACCCCCTCTCCCCTCTCTCTCGCTCCCTGGCCTCTCTCCTCCTCTCTGCTCCCCCTCCCGAACACGCCCGAGCGCCGCTGTCATTGCCGCTCGGCGTTGTCGTGCCCACCGCCTCCCCCTCGCTTCCCCGGCCAGTCCAGGAGCTCCGTCGCGTCGTCCTCGACCTCCTCGCCGAGCTACGCAACGCCGAACGCTCCGGAGCCTTGCCAACACCGCCATCTCCGTCCTCGGGTGCCCGAGATCCCCGCCGATGTTTCGCCGGACCCCGACTCTCCCTTGCCTCCCCAGCAGCACCAGAAGAACCGCGGTGAGCCTCTGCACCGTTTCCCCAATACCCCTTCACCTAATTCACCCTCCAGCCGCCGTTTCCACCGAAGCCGTGAGCTCCTTGCCGCCGGCGATGGTGCAGACAAGGCCATGCGCTCTGCAGCCCGCATCCGAGCACACCAGCGTGCTCGACGCGCCTCCACGAACCCGCAGCCACTAGTAGCTTCCCCTCCCCTGCCCTCTAGCACCATACTCGACCGCTCCCGAACGCCGGCCGCCGCCACGAGCTCGACTCGGACGAGCTCGTTCCACCCCAGCCCCTCCCACTTGGCTCTCTGGATGCGCAAGAGCAAGGGCTATGCCCTGGTGCCCTCAGCACGCTAAACCGACGCTTCTAGCGCAAGTCCGGCATGCCCCCGCTGTGTTCTGTGGTCGCCGCCGGCTGGTCTCCGACGTGCCGACGTGGCAGCGTCATTAGCGGCTAATGGCGCCACTAATTCAACCCACACCCACTGCCATATGGGCCCCACTGCCTAATTAACCCTGATTTAATTTTGTGTAGATTAAACTAACACCGTAGGCCCCACAGGTCAGTTTGACCTGGCCATGTCACACGTTGACCGACCCCACGCGTCAGAGTTGACTGCTGACGTGTCCGTTGACTCGGCCCCACATGTCTGTGACCCTAGACAGCACCGAGTCACTGACTGGTGGGCCCAACTGGTCAGGGTTCACCTGGACCGCGCCCGTTGACCGCTGACATCACAGTGACGTCAGGCTGACGCAGTAAATCATTTTCTGGATTTATTCTTATATAGGAAATTCCATAAATTAGTGCAAACTTCTAAAATTCATAGAAATTCAACCATAACTCCAAATTAAACAGATTATATATGAAAAATGATCAGAAAAATCTAATCTATCCATCTGTACTATTTTCATGCATGTTAGAACAACTTATAGCTACTGTTATGGACAAATCAAATGAATGGCATTTAAATAACCATATGTGGAGTTTGAATTTGAACCTTGGGTTCAAACCAAACTACACTTAATTGTGTTGCTAGTTGCATTAGGCCAAATCACAAGCATATTGCCATGTCATTATCATGCATCATATTGTTGCATTGCATTGATTGTGTTCTTTCTATGTTTGCCGGTAACCGTCCCTTCTCAGTCGACGATGTTTCCGACGACGTGATCGATGACACCGATGAAGAACTATATTATCTTCAGAAGTGCCAGGCAAGCAAAACCCCCTTGTTCATTCTGATACAATCCCACTCTCTCGCTCCTGCTCTCTTTTACTGCATTAGGACAACATCGATTCAACTGTTACATGCTGCGGTAGCTGAACCCCTTTTCCTCTGCATGACCTGTCATTGCCACAGTAAATAGATGAAACCCACTAGCATGAGTAGGAGTTGTTTGAGCCCTGATGTGCCTACTCATTCATGCTTGTTTGTCATGCCTGCTACTGCTTAGAGTTGAGTCAGGTCTGATTCATCAGGGATGAATTGGAATGTGGTGAACATGTCCTACTGTTGTGAGCTAAGTGTGTGAACACGATTTGGTAAAGGTAGCGGTGAGAGGCCATGTAGGAGTACATGGTGGGTTGTCTCATTGCAGCCGGTCTCAGGAACTGAGTTCTGTGTTTGTGATCCATGAACAGTTACTACCACACATTGGGTTCCGGTAACTCGACCCCTCTCGACTTATTAATCAACTTGATCTCTGTCCAGGAGTTGCAACTAGTTTCTGGTGTTTGTAGGTAGTGTTAGTAGTCTACCAAGTGGCACCCGGTACAGGTGGGCTTGGGACAGACTAGGCACAGTGGCACGGTGTACCAAGTGGCACCCGGTTGGTGGGCTTGGGAACCCTGCACACATCGTTTGGGGCCGTGAGCGACACCCCGGCCAGATCTCCTTGCGGATGGAACCCGAATAGGCGATAAACCTGGACTAGAGACTTGTGTGGTTAGTCAGGTCGTGGCCGACACCCTCGCCCGGCTTCCGCTTGAAGGTTGCCGAGGTACATGACGTGTACAGGGCGATAAGTGGCGAGAGCGTGTGTGAAGAAGTACACCCCTGCAGGGTTATCATTATCTATTCGAATAGCCGGATTCCTCGGATATGGAAACTTGGACCCCTTGCATAGTTCATAGACAAGTGAAAGTGGATACTCCAAAATGCGCAAGATAAGAGTGAGTGCTATGGATGGCCTTCTCGTAGGGAGACGGGAGCGGATCCATAGTGGTGTATTGATATGGTGAATATGTGGACTCGTGTGCGCCACCTCAAAAGAGTTACTTGCAGTCGTAGTTCAGGTTAGCCACTGAGTCAAAGCTGGCTTGCTGCAGTTAAACTCCACCACCCCCTTTGTTGATACCGATGCATATGTAGATAGTTATGATGTAAGTCTTGCTGGGTACATTTGTACTCACGTTTGCTTATTTATGTTTTTGCAGAGAGACTTCAGTCTCGCTAGTAGTTCCGTGTGGACTTCGACGTTTAGCTTGTTACCACAGCTACGATCTTGTGCCCTCGGCAGGGTCCTGTAGATAGTCAGGCTTCTCAACCTTCTTCATTTGTAGTTGTCTGTACTCAGACATGTTAAGCTTCCGCATGTGCTTTGACTTGTATGCTCTGTTTGTTGGGTCATGAGACCCATGCTTGTAATATCTCGCTCCTCGGGGCCTAATGAATAAATACTTGAGTCGTAGAGTTATGTTGTGATGCCATGTTGTATTTACACATATCCAGCATATTGTGTGTGTGATTGAAATGCTTGGTATGTGTGGGATCCGACAATCTAGTTGTTTATCCTTGGCAGCCTCTCTTATGGGGAAATGTAGTCTAGTGCTTTCTTGAGCCATAGTAGTCCGCTATAGCCCGGTTCACCGGAGTCCTACTAGCCCAGCACTACTGCTCAGGACACTTGACAGGTCGGCATGTGTTTCACTTCGTTCCTATGTGTGTCCCTTCGGGGAAATGTCACGCGGTGACATCCGAAGTCCTGCCTAGCCTGCTACAGCCCGGGTTACTGGAGTCCTGTTAGCCCAGTGCTACAGCCCGGATTCACACGCTGTTGACCGACATGCTCGAAGTTGATTCATGTATGCCTGTCCCCATGGGTTAGTGCCGCTTTGGGTTCACGACTAGCCATGTCGGCCTGGGTTCTTTGTCATATGGATGCTAGCGACACTATCATATACGTGAGCGAAAAGGCGCAAACGGTCCCGGGCCAGGTAAGGTGGCACCCGTGGGAATACCGTGCGTGAGGCCGCAAAGTGATATGATGTGTTACATGCTAGATCGGTGTGACTTAGGATCGGGGTCCTGACAACCGGTGCGCCCCAGATGTCAGTGGGGGGAATCATTTTTTTTCGCGTAATAAGGAGGCAGTTGATTGCGTGCGGCCAGGCCAGTGGAGGGAGTAGGGTGGGTCGGGGAAGCCTGCGCGGCATCACAGCGGGCCACAAGAGGAGGGAGCAGGCAGTCCCGCCGGTGCTAGTTTAGGCGGCTGGAGCAGGAAGATTAGAGATTAAAGAAGCATGTCGGCCATTGGATGGACATCCAACACTAACTGCTGCTAGAATCGTGTGTTCACTGACAAAGCCTTGAGTAAACAAGTCAGCCTCGAAATCCGTGGCGTGTACGGCCCATTTGCTATTATTTATATATTTTTTACTCATTTTCTAATTCATATGGAATTTATTGCAGCCCGTTTTCCATTTTTAGAATTGCTGGCCATTTTCTGGTCAGTACCAGGGTCAAAAATTAACTAAATATGTGGGAAATTTTGAAAATTCGCAATTTTTTGCTGGGGAACGAAATATTCTTAATCCAAAAATTAATAGCCATAGTAAAACAAATTTAAAAATAAATTAGTACTATGTCATGTTAAATCCAATGAAATACGTATAAGATATCAGTGAAGAACAAAAACAAAAAAAGAAACTTATATCCCATTTGCTATAATTTTTTTGGAATTTTCAACCCCTTTTGATATTACTTTTAACAGACATTGACCATACTCTTAAGCTAGGCCGGAATGCTTCCCTCCTCATCTTGAAAGATTTGCAGCCCAGTAATTCAGAGAAAACAAATAGGCCTAGCTTGGGTATTCTTCAAAAAGAAATACTGGGCTATCTATTTTCCCAAAGAACTGGTGCATGAGCATCTAGCTTTATTTATTTATTTATTTATTTAATCATTTATGTTTAGGGGACCATGAGCATGTACCTGGGCCAGATTCATGTGAGAGCCTCCCTTCCAATTAATTATGGGCTTCTCTATTGGGCCTTCATCAGTGGGCTGCATGTTATCAACAAGTGGAAAATGTGTTCCGAGTTTCAAAAAAAAGTGTTGTGTACGATAAATAGTATGAGCTACGTACGGTACGGGGCACTAAAGGATCGAACCATGCAACGACTTCCAAAACATTGTGTTTGTCGTTCTAACAACACATTTATTCAACCAACAGACGAAATATACTACTGATTGTACATTGAAAACAACAGCAGCAACTAGGGCTGGGGGTGCAACAGAAGCAGTAAGCAGGCCAGAGGAGTGAAGACGCAGCTCTCCCTTCCAAACCAAACATCAGCCATCATTACAAAAGGGCTACCAAAAAAGAACAAGTGTATGCATCAAACTAAATAAAGTTCCTACTACACCAAGTGTACGCATCTAACTAACTGGCTTAGTTAGACGTTACTATTTATTAAGCTGTGGAGATTGGCTGACGGCTTGAACCAGATGGGTGCCTGACGAGGGAAACTCCAGCCAGCAGGTCGAAGTCTGATACTTGCGACCCTCTCTCCTACTTTGGGCTGCAGAGCATGGCGGCACATATCAGGGTATGGTGCATGCAGAGACGCATGGTACGCTGTGTACACACAGTTTTGCCTGATGAACAAAACCGCGCTGCCATCAGGATCCTTGCCGTCGGTTATCTCCTGGTTAATCGGATAATTCAGTCCGACAAACAGAGATCGTGTACCAAGGCTACTTACCAGCCTCCAGTCAAAAATTCCTGAAGGCCTAGAGAAGTTGGGATCCTGCTCAAAGACCTTGCAGTGACTGTGATTGTATTCCGCGAAATAACACGTCTGGTACGTGCGAATGATCATCAATCTTTCGTCATCGTCTGATCGAGCCAGGAACCACCTGCAACCGCCATGCCGCTTTTCTTTGAAAGGTTCTGGGATTAGGAAGGGTAGGGACACCAGACGGCCTACAACATCATATCAAGTTGGAGTCAAATAAAAAAGGGCTCTTGGTTTAGTTAATCTTAACAACAACATGTTATGAGCATGAATATTTTTTCAACAAATGTTGACAGTAATATAAGCAAGCCATCATGATATCATAGGAAAGTAACATACTTCTGTAACAGCCGTTTGTAGCGATGACTGGAGTAGGCCAGCAATACGTCCAGCCATAGAAGGAGTCGACAGCGTAAATGAAGCCCTTGTGTTCAATGGCATCAGAGAACCATGGAGGATGTATGATCCTGCGATGGACGTGCAGATTTATCCACTTACCGTAGTGACCTGTCAGATAGGCGAGACCGCGGTTGAAGAACGCAATTAGCCTGAAGTCTTTATAATTCGCAGATCTTGTGGGCACTTGGCAGATTACAACCTTGAGCAAATCAAACTTGGTATCATGTTGGCTACTGTAAGATTCCGAGTATTCTGGGCCGCGGTGCCAAAGCAGTGCAGTGTTAATCGAAGGAAGGGGGATCAATCGCCGGGTGTATACCTCCACGAGCATCCAGCTGCCGCGACCATCGACAAGCACCATCCAAGACGTGTTCATGCCGACCCAGTACATACCGTTAATGTATTTGAGGCTGACGGGGATCGGATCGCAGTCAAGGGGGTTGATGCTCGCAACCCTATGATCGTTATGCTGCGTGACACACCGTTTCTGAAGATCAGGCGGCATCAGCAAGCAAGGAGCTGGCTTAAAAAGCTCCGGCCTGAGGGCTTTGAGTAAATGGTACAGCCCCGACGAGCACGCGGCGAGCGGCATGGTACTGAGATTGTCCACACGCGAAACAATGAGCTTGATTACCTCTGCGGGGAGCGAATTCTAGCCACTCTTTCGGCGGACGTTACTCGGTTCTGCCATTGTTAGTGCTTGGGTTTCGGACGAGGGGGGAGGCGCCTTAGCGGGGATGGAAGATTGGACGAGATTATGTGCGGACAAAGATGGAGAAGCGAATATGTGCTGCCGAAAGTGGAAAGGTGATGATGACTACAACACGCCGCTTGACTTACGAGACACATACCAGCAGCGTAGGGTCATGTCGATGCCAGACAACTTGCTTGAGTGATCACAATACTGGTACTCCCTACAGTGCTATGCCCTAACTTGCTTGAGCAGAGTAGTAGAGTAGGACTCTGCTCTACTACTAGCACCGCAGGAGTAGTATATTCTAATCTAAAATAGTTACAAACTTCAATGCCCGAGCGTGGAACGACTATGAACCGTGCTCAAAGATCGTGTCTACGTGGTGTTTGGACATGGGCGACAACCTCAACGCCAACGGTGCTGCTCCCGTTGCACCGTATGTGTTTCTGTCCTTCCTGTTCGAAATCATGGTAGAATTCATGTTTCTACTCTGTAGCCTACTACTATGCTAGTCCACATTATTAGTTTCATCTCTGTTATAGCCGTCATGATTTATTTTGTATTTACTCGGATTAAATCTCGTAGTAACTTGCTCATATATTTAACTGGCGCAACGTCCCCTACAGCCACTCCCGTTTCATGGACGGCCTGGTCGATGTTGGAATTTTGCTAGTAGGCCTTTATAACGTGAGCTCTTCTACCACTTGTATGAGCATGAGAAGAGGAGACCTACACGCGTGCTCCTCCTCCTCGCTAGCCTTGCCACGCCATGCCTCGTCGCGACGCGCGCGGGTTGCGGGATTGAGCCGAGCCGAGGACAGAGCTATGCACGTTGTCTATATTTTTGCTGCTCGGGAAAAATTAATGAGTCATTAATTAATAATTAACGAACGCGTTAATTACTGAACCGTTTCCGATTCTTTTGGATCGTGACGACCCGGCCCACACTATATAGTCAGGTAGACGTCTACCTTAGCCGCCGCCGCTTCATATGGTTTCTCACCACCGTTCCAGATCAATGCCCTGCAAAGCAAGTCTTCTCCATCCCTCCTTTCGGCGTGCACCGGGAGAAGGGACAGCAGGCCTCTGCAACCCCGCCTCTCGTGATCCTGTATGGGAGAGGGGCGATCAGGTTTTTGGGGAGGGCACTCGCGCGACTGCTGGCAGCGACGACTTCGCGAACGACGACTTCTTCCCCGACCTCGGCAACCTCATCCTCGACGACATTGGCAATAACGTCAACGCGGGCGGTGCTGCTCCCGATGCACCGTATGTGATTCTATCCTTCCTGTTCGAGATCGTGGTAGAATTCATGTTTCTAGTATGTGATTTGTTCATCTGCTATGCTAGTTCGCATGATTAGTTTAATCTCTGTCAATGCTGTCATGATCTATTTCCTATTTATTCGGATTAAATACCATAGTAATTTGCTCATATTTCCAACAATCCAAAAACCTGATAATAGGCCGTTTTGTGGCTCGCCGGCGGACATGGTGCATCCTCACGGATGCGTGCAGCGGTCACTGCTGGCCCTTGGCGAAGAACATCAAGTACGAGACATGCTACCCATTCACCATGCCGGAGTCGCTGGAGGATCACCGCCGCCTGCTAGTCTCGAAGGAGGACGGCAGTGTCTTCCTCTTGATCGTGGGCACAGGCGAGGCCCGCGTAGGCCGCTGCCCCGTCTCTGTAATACGCGTCAGGGGCGACGCCGCTGACGCTGAAACTGACACGAGGCCGATGTACGGGTGCGTGGTCAGTATTACTACCCCTCCGGGTCGCGTGGGCGGCGACACCGGCCTCATCGAATGGACTTGTACTCTGGGGAGCTGGGACTATCCTGCCAATGTGGACTTGGAAAACCCATGGCATCTTTTACCCGCCCACGCGGTGCATGGGGACTCCAAGGAGGTTCACCTGGACATACGCATTATCAAGTTAAATGTTGATCATTAGTCTTCGCTCAATGCAATCCGCTGTCTAAGCATGTGGAGACTTCCATGCAGGATCTTGCTCTATAGGAGTATCGCGCATGAATAAAAGTGTATCCGTTTATGGTTTAGTCTAGAATCTTCCATGTATGAATTTTTACTACAGTACTGGTGAAAGACTTACGATGAACCATTTCTTACATCTCCTCTGCCCGCTTGCAAGTCATCTTGATTTAGTCCCTCCATCTAGGTGTATAAGGGCATGGTTAATATTACTTAATAGTATAGCCAACTGTTGGCTACAAGAAAGTGCCATGTCATTTTTAGCCAACATGTATAACAATGGATACTCAAAAACTAATTCTTGAAGATCATTTCCTGCAAAGCACAATAAGAGTTATTTCTTCACAAGTTTTGGATGGAGGTTGAACAGTTGAACGCTTTTGTTTGCAAAAGATACTTTTTATCTTTTTCACACGGATGTTTGTGAGCTCTAGAGATGAAATAATATCCGAACAAACCTATCCAAATGAACTAACCGAGGCATCTCCATCTTAATTTTCTCTTGCAAGTCGTGTGTGGTCCCTTCATCGTGAAAATGCTCTGGCCGTCGCATTGATTTGCATGCATGGATAGCACCACCATATTTTCAAAGGAGGAGCGAGCTCTATATTTCAGCCAAGGCATGCATGATTTGAGGAATTATGGTTGGGCATGCATGTAGAAAAGGGAGGAGAGTAATTTGCATGCGAGGGATTAAAGGAAGGGAGGCCAGCGGCTTGGCATTCAAAGGAGGCTGCATGCAAGATTACACATGATCCAGATACTAGTCCCAAAATCAGTTCCTCTTTTTGCGGACATGCCTTGGTACGAAAGATTGACTAGTTAGGCCCTGTAAAAATGGATGGAGGGAGTAGTAGTACGTGTAGAGGGCGGCGCTACACGGGAGTCTCACCTGTCACCCCGCTCGTGGCGCGGCAGTAAAGCTGTCATATCACAAATCCCAACCACTCCCAGTAATAAGTGGCCTGGTAAAATAAACGGACAAGCAACCATCACATCCCTCCGTCTTTTTTGCATCTCATCTCTCTGCATTTACTTTCTCTGGTTCATCTCGCACACTCGATCCCTAGCTACTACTCCTAGGGCCAGTTCTTTTGGCGGCTTCCCCAGCTTTTCCCACAAGACTAGTCACAGTGAAGAGTAACAATAAGGCCCCTCACTCATTTATTTGGGATTCTAAAGCACTATTCCGTCCTGGTTTATTCCTCGCCATTGTAATTTGTGCTAAATTTTGACCTAAGATTTAACTGGTTTATTCCTCACCATTGTAATTTGTGCTAAATTTTGACCAAAAATTTGACACAGATTACAATGGGGACCAATAAACCTGGACGAAGGTAGTAGTTATGGGATTACTAATCAAGAAGCCTAAAAGAACTGGCCCCTGGTAATCCTACTAGTAGTAGTACTCAAGTTGGAATTCCAATTGCACCACACAACCTGTTAGGCAAAAAATTCGATACATGGTGTAGGAAGCTGTTTGGGAATTTGCATGCCTTTCCAACCAGTGAGATACTTCGTACAAAGTACGACAGAGAAATAACCACAGAGAAGGAAGCTAAAAGCAAAAAATCAAACGAGCATTTTTGCATTTGTTTTGCATTGAATCGTTTCACAAGCTTGACTAGTGCTGTTTTTCCACTTTTACAAAAACCGCATCGTAATGTTAAAACATGCATTTGCACGTACATAAGTAATAGTAGTACTCCCCCCGTCTAGGTGTATAAGTCTTCCCTCCTTCTTGGTCACGGTGCACAACCGAAGATGACTTATTGACCTGGACGGAGGGAGTAGCATAGTCTACAAGCATATATCGAGAGAGACGTGTAGTGTGATAGTATATAGTAAAGTTTGTGCTATATGCACGTACTTGCAAAATGCGTACGAATACACAAGGTTTCCAAACTTTCCCTTTTACATACTTAATTAAGTACGCTAAAAATTCCTGAACGTACGGGATGTATCATTTGCGTCCCAAAACTAATGAGATCGCCTTACGAAACAAAAACTATACTCCTCCTAAAAGCCACGGCGCTCGCAGGAGCGCTTGCAGCATGCCACGAGTGCCCTGGTGCGCTGCCGTTTCCCAGCGCACCGACACAACGCCTCTTCCTCAGCCTCGCAACTCGCGAGGTTCTCATTGGCGGCTTGCCGGCGGGCGAGCGCGATCTCACCGGTGTGGTGATCCGGCGCCAACAGGTACTCCTCCTCGCTGGAAGCGTGCACCCGGTCCACGTACCGCCAAGTGTAGATGAGGCGCTTGGGCCCGACTGCACTCAGGGCGTCGGCACGGGCGTCCTCCACCACCCTCACGGCCCTCGCATGAGCCTTCTGCCAAAGAGCCAATTGCCTGACTCTCTCGGACGCGACATAGGCCTCCCAGGTAGCTTGTTCCGCGATGCGCTTCTCTTCCTCGGCCTTCTTCTCTGCCTCTATTTTGGCGCGCTCTGCTGGAGGCAAAGCCTCCCACAAGGCGACATCCATTTCTTTCCAAAGCTCCTCAAGGCTGGGGGGCTCAACGTGTTGGAAATATGCCCTAGAGGCAATAATAAAATGGTTATTATTATATTTCCTTGTTCATGATAATTGTCTATTGTTCATGCTATAATTGTGTTATCCGGAAATCGTAATACATGTGTGAATACATACACCACAACATGTCCCTAGTGAGCCTCTAGTTGACTAGCTCCTTGATAAAAAGATAGTCATGGTTTCCTGACTATGGACATTAGATGTCATTGATAACGGGATCACATCATTAGGAGAATGATGTGATGGACAAGACCCAATCCTAAGCATATCACAAGATCGTGTTGTTCGTTTGCTAGAGCTTTTCCAAATGTCAAGTATCATTTCCTTAGACCATGAGATTGTGCAACTCCCGGATACCGTAGGAGTGCTTTGGGTGTGCCAAACGTCACAACGTAACTAGGTGGCTTTAAAGGTGCACTACGGGTATCTCCGAAAGTTTCTGTTGGGTTGGCACGAATCGAGACTAGGATTTGTCACTCCGTATGACGGAGAGGTATCTCTGGGCCCACTCGGTAATGCATCATCATAATGAGCTCAATGTGACCAAGTGGTTGATCACGGGATCATGCGTTACGGTACGAGTAAAGTGACTTGCCGGTAACGAGATTGAACGAGGTATTCGGATACGGACGATCGAATCTCGGGCGAGTAACGTACCGATTGACAAAGGGAATTGAATACATGATTGATTGAATCCTCGACATCGTGGTTCATCCGATGAGATCATCGAGGAGCATGTGGGAGCCAACATGGGTATCCAGATCCCACTGTTGGTTATTAACCGGAGAGTCGTCCCGGTCATGTCTGCATGTCTCCTGAACCCGTAGGGTCTACACACTTAAGGTTCAGTGACGCTAGGTTGTTGAGATATTAGTATGCGGTCACCCGAAAGTTGTTCGGAGTCCCGGATGAGATCCCGGATGTCACAAGGAGTTCCGGAATGGTCGGAGGTGAAGAACCGTATATAGGAAGTCCAGTTTCGGCCACCGGGAAAGTTTCGGGGGTCACCAGTATTGTACGGGGACCACCGGAAGGGTCCCGGGGGTCCACCGGGTGGGGCCACCTATCTTGGAGGGCCCCATGGGCTGAAGTGCGAGGGGAACCAGCCCCTGGTGGGCTGGTGCGCCCCCCTTGGGCCTCCCCCTGCGCCTAGGGTAGGAAACCCTAGGGGTGGGGGCGCGCTACTTGGCTTGGGGGGCAAGCCACCCCCTTCACCGCCCCCTCCCCATCTAGATGGGATCTAGAGGGGCCGGCGCCCCCCTGGACCCCTATATAAAGAGGGGGCAGGGAGGGCTATGCACCCAAGCCCCTGGCGCCTCCCTCTCCCTCCCGTGACACCTCTCCCTCATGCTGAGCTCGGCGAAGCCCTGCCGAGATCCCCGTTGCTTCCACCACCACGCCGTCGTGCTGCTGGATCTCCATCAACATCTCCTTCCCCCTTGCTGGATCAAGAAGGAGGAGACGTCTTCCCCAACCATACGTGTGTTGAACGCGGAGGTGTCGTCCGTTCGGCGCTCGGTCATCGGTGATTTGGATCGCGATGAGTACGACTCCATCAACCCCATTCTCTTGAACGCTTCCGCTCGCGATCTACAAGGGTATGTAGATGCACTCCTTTCCTCTCGCTGCTAGAAGACTCCACAGATTGATCTTGGTGATGCGTAGAAAATTTTAAATTCTGCTATGCTCCCCAACAGTGGCATCATGAGCTAGGTCTATGCGTAGTTTCTATGCACGAGTAGAACACAAAGCAGTTGTGGGCATCGATATTGTCAATTTACTTGTCGTTACTAGTCTTATCTTGATTCAGTGGCATCGTGGGATGAAGCGGCCTGGACCGACCTTACACGTACGCTTACGTGAGATAGGTTCCACCGACTGATATGCACTAGTTGCATAAGGTGGCTAGCGGGTGTATGTCTCTCCCACTTTAGTCGGATCGGATTCGATGAAAAGGGTCCATATGAAGGGTAAATGGAAACTGGCATATCACGTTATGGTTTTGGCGTAGGTAAGAAACGTTCTTGCTAAGAAACCTATAGCAGCCACGTAAAAATTTGCAACAACAATTAGAGGACGTCTAACTTGTTTTTGCAGCATGTGCCGTGTGATGTGATATGGCCAAAAGGATGTGATGAATGATATATGTGACGTATGAGATTGATCATGTTCTTGTAATAGGAATCACGACTTGCATGTCGATGAGTATGACAACCGGCAGGAGCCATAGGAGCTGTCTTAATTTATTTATGACATGCGTGTCAACATATAACGTCATGTAATTACTTTACTTTATTGCTAAACCGTTAGCCATAGTACTAGAAGTAATAGATGACGAGACAACTTCATGAAGACACGATGATGGAGATCATGGTGTCATGCCGGTGACGACGATGATCATGGCGCCCCGGAGATGGAGATCATAAGGAGCAAAATGATATTGGCCATATCATGTCACTATTTGATTGCATGTGATGTTTATCATGTTTTACATCTTATTTGCTTAGAACGACGGTAGCTTAAATAAGATGATCACTCGCAATAATTTCAAGAAAGTGTTCCCCCTAACTATGCACCGTTGCGAAGGTTCGTTGTTTCGAAGCACCACGTGATGATCGGGTGTGATAGATTCTAACGTTCGAATACAACGGGTGTAAGCCAGATTTACACACGCAATACACTTAGGTTGACTTGACGAGCCTAGCATGTACAGACATGGCCTCGGAACACGGAAGACTGAAAGGTCAAGCATGAGTCGTATAGAAGATACGATCAACTTGAAGATGTTCACCGATGTTGACTAGTCCGTCTCACGTGATGATCGGACACGGCCTAGTTGACTCGGATCATGTTTCACTTAGATGAATAGAGGGATGTCTATGTGAGTGGGAGTTCATTGAATAATTTGATTAGATGAACTTAATTATCATGAACTTAGTCTAAAATCTTTACAATATGTCTTGTAGATCAAATGGCCCATGCTAATGTTGCCCTCAACTTCAATGCGTTCCTAGAGAAAACCAATCTGAAAGATGATGGCAACAACTATACGGACTGGGTCCGAAACCTGAGGATTATGTCCTAGAAGCACCGCTAGGTGACGCACCCATCCCAGAGAACCAAGACGTTATGAACGCTTGGCAGCAGCGTGCTGATGATTACTCCCACGTTCAGTGCGGCATGCTTTACAGCTTAGAACCGGGGCTCCAAAAGCGTTTTGAGCAACACGGAGCATATGAGATGTTCGAAGAGCTGAAAATGGTTTTCCAAGCTCATGCCCGGGTTGAGAGATATGAAGTCTCCGACAAGTTCTTCAGTTGTAAGATGGAGGAAAATAGTTCTGTCAGTGAGCACATACTCAAAATGTCTGGGTTGCACAACCGCTTGACTCAGCTGGGAGTTAATCTCCCGGATGACGCGGTCATTGATAGAATCCTTCAGTCGCTTCCGCCGAGCTACAAGAGCTTTGTGGTGAACTTCAATATGCACGGGATGGAAAAGACCATTCCTGAGGTATATTCAATGCTGAAATTAGCGGAGGTGGAGATCAAAAAGGAACATCAAGTGCTGATGGTGAATAAAACCACTAAGTTTAAGAAAGGCAAGGGTAAGAAGAACTTCAAGAAGGACGGCAAGGGAGTTGCCGCGCCCGGTAAGCCAGCTGCTGGGAAGAAGCCAAAGAATGGACCCAAGCCTGAGACAGAGTGCTTTTATTGCAAGGGAAGTGGTCACTGGAAGCGGAACTGCCCCAAATACTTAGCGGACAAGAAGGCCGGCAACACTAAAGGTATATGTGATATACATGTAATTGATGTGTACCTAACCAGTACTTGTAGTAGCTCCTGGGTATTTGATACCGGTGCGGTTGCTCATATTTGTAACTCAAAGCGGGAGCTGCAGAATAAGCGGAGACTGGCGAAGGACAAGGTGACGATGCGCGTCGGGAATGGTCCAAGATCGATGTGATCGCCGTCGGCACGCTACCTCTACATTCACCTACTGGATTAGTTTTAAACCTCAATAATTGTTATTTAGTTCCAGCTTTGAGCATGAACATTGTATCAGGATCTCATTTAATTCGAGATGACTACTCATTTAAATCCGAGAATAATGGTTGCTCTATTTATATGAGAGATATGTTTTATGGTCATGCCCCGCTGGTGAATGGTTTATTCTTAATGAATCTCGAGTGTAATGTTACACATATTCATAGTGTGAATACCAAAAGATGTAAGGTTGATAATGATAGTCCCACATACTTGTGGCACTGCCGCCTTGGTCACATAGGTGGCAAACGCATGAAGAAGCTCCATGCAAATGGACTTTTGGAGTCTCTTGATTACGAATCATTTGACACGTGCGAACCATGCCTCATGGGTAAAATGACCAAGACTCCGTTCTCAGGAATAATGGAGCGAGCAACCAACTTATTGGAAATCATGCATACCGATGTGTGCGGTCCAATGAGTGTGGAGGCTCGCGGTGGCTATCGTTATGTTCTCGCTCTCACTGATGACTTGAGTAGATATGGGTATGTCTACTTAATGAAACACAAGTCTGAGACCTTTGAAAAGTTCAAGGAATTTTAGAGTGAGGTTGAGAACCAACGTGACAGGAAAATAAAGTTCTTACGATCAGATCGTGGAGGGGAATATTTGAGTCATGAATTTGGCACACACTTAAGGAAATGTGGAATTGTTTCACAACTCACGCCGCCTGGAACACCTCAGCAAAATGGTGTGTCCGAACATCGTAGTCACACTCTGTTGGATATGGTGCGATCTATGATGTCTCCTACCAATCTACCGCTCTCATTTTGGGGCTATGCTTTAGAGACTGCCGCATTCACTTTAAATAGAGCTCCGTCGAAATCCGTTGAGATGACACCGTATGAATTATGGTTTGGGAAGAAACCTAAGTTGTCGTTTCTAAAAGTTTGGGGATGCGATGCTTATGTCAAGAAACTTCAACCTGAAAAGCTCGAACCCAAGTCAGAAAATGCGTCTTCATAGGATACCCTAAAGAAACTATTGGGTATACCTTCTACCTCAGATCCGAAGGCAAGATCTTTGTTGCCAAGAATGGATCCTTTCTAGAGAAAGAGTTTCTCTCGAAAGAAGTAAGTGGGAGGAAAGTAGAACTTGATGAAGTATTACCTCTTGAACCGGAGAGTGGTGCAGCTCAGGAAAATGTTCCTGAGGTGCCTGCACCGACTAGAGAGGAAGTTAATGATGATGATCATGAAACTTCAGATCAAGTTGCTACTGAACTTCGTAGGTCCACAAGGACACGTTCCGCACCAGAGTGGTACGGCAACCCTGTCTTGGAAATCATGTTGTTAGACAATGGTGAACCTTCAAACTATGAAGAAGCGATGGTGGGCCCAGATTCCGAAAATGGCTAGAAGCCATGAAATCCGAGATAGGATCCATGTATGAAAACGAAGTATGGACTTTGACTGACTTGCCCGATGATCGGCGAGCCATAGAAAATAAATGGATCTTTAAGAAGAAGACAGACGCAGATGGTAATGCGACCATCTACAAGGCTCTACTTGTCGCTAAGGGTTATCGACAAGTTCAAGGGGTTGACTACGATGAGACTTTCTCACCCGTAGTGAAGCTGAAGTCCGTCTGAATCATGTTAGCAATTGCCGCATTCTATGATTATGAGATATGGCAAATGGATGTCAAAACGGCATTCCTTAACTGCTTTCTTAAGGAAGAATTGTATGTGATGCAGCCGGAAGGTTTTGTCAATCCTAAGAATGCTAACAAAGTGTGCAAGCTCCAACGCAATCTATGGGCTGGTGCAAGCATCTCGGACTTGGAACATTCGATTTGACGAGATGATCAAAGCGTTTGGGTTTACACAGGCATATGGAGAAGCCTGTGTTTACAAGAAAATGAGTGGGAGCTCCGTAGCATTTCTCATATTATATGTGGATGACATACTGTTGATGGGAAATGATATAGAATTCTTGGAAAGCATAAAGGCCTACTTGAACAAGTGTTTTTCAATGAAGGACCTTGGAGAAGCTGCTTATATATTAGGCATCAAGATCTATAGAGATAGATCGAGACGCCTCATTGGTCTTTCACAAAGTACGTACCTTGACAAGATATTGAAGAAGTTCAATATGGATCAGTCCAAGAAGGGGTTCTTGCCTGTATTGCAAGGTGTGCAATTGAGCACTGCTCAATGTTTGACCACGACAGAAGATAGAGAAAAGATGAGTGTCGTCCCCTATGCCTCGGCCATAGGGTCTATTATGTATGCCATGCTGTGTACCAGACCTGATGTAAACCTTGCCGTAAGTTTGGTAGGAAGGTACCAAAGTAATCCCGGCATGGAACACTGGACAATGGTCAAGAATATCCTGAAGTACCTAAAGAGGACTAAGGATATGTTTCTCGTTTATGGAGATGACGAAGAGCTCGTCGTAAAGGGTTACGTCGATGCTAGCTTCGACACAGATCTGGATGACTCTAAGTCACAAACCGGATACGCGTATATTTTGAATGGTGGGGCAGTAAGCCGGTGCAGTTGCAAGCAAAGCGTTGTGGCGGGATCTACATGTGAAGCGGAGTACATGGCAGCCTCAGAGGCAGCACAAGAAGCAATCTGGGTGAAGGAGTTCATTACCGGCCCTTGATTCATTCCCAATGCGTCGGGCCCGATGACTCTCTTCTGTGACAACACTGGAGCTATTGCCCTTGCCAAGGAGCCCAGGTTTCACAGCAAGACCAGACATATCAAGCGTCGCTTCAACTCCATTCGTGAAAGTGTTCAAAATGGAGACATAGATATTTGTAAAGTACATACGGACTTGAATGTAGCAGATCCGTTCACTAAACCTCTCCCTAGAGCAAAACATGATCAACACCAAAACTCTATGGGTGTTCGATTCATCACAATGTAAATAGATTATTGACTCTAGTGCAAGTGGGAGACTGTTGGAAATATGCCCTAGAGGCAATAATAAAATGGTTATTATTATATTTCCTTGTTCATGATAATTGTCTATTGTTCATGCTATAATTGTGTTATCCGGAAATCGTAATACATGTGTGAATACATAGACCACAACACGTCCCTAGTGAGCCTCTAGTTGACTAGCTCGTTGATCAAAAGATAGTCATGGTTTCAAAACTACTAATGGCGCACCGTGGGAGTGGTGCGCCATTAGTAAGTTGGCCCAAAAAATAAAAGAAAATGATAGAAATGTCAAAAAAAAAGAAAATAAGTTTCCATGTAATATGTGGTCTAGTTGTTAGCAAAATTTACAAACATGAATTTTCGACTTTTTTGCAAAATCTCTCGAGAATTTGTAAAAATGGGCATAACTTTTGCATACGAACTCGGATGAAAAAGTTTTTTATATGAAAAATCATCTACTCGAAAAGTTACATCCGAATTTAACCGGGGGAACCCCGTTAAACATTTTGAAAATCCTCAAAAACCTAACAGGAAAAAAGATATGAGGCTTTTAAGATCTAGAGAGGCAAAAAATTCAAAAGTATTCAAAAAAATTCAAACTTACTAATGGCGCACCTGCCCACGGTGCGCCATTACTATCTTCCCGCCTTCAAAATTTAAAATAAGTCAAAAAAAATAAAAAAAAGTTACTAATGGCGCACCTACCCATGGTGCGCCATTAGTATCTTCCTGCCTTCAAAATTCAAAATAAATAAAAAAAATAAAAAAAATAGTAATGGCGCACCTGCCCGCGGTGCGCCATTACTATGTCGTATATATGGCTGGGCGTGGTCCTGTCCTCCTTACCTCTTCATTCTTCTCCTCCACTCCATCTCCTCCTCTCCTCCACTCCATCTTCCCTTCTCTCCTCCACCATACTACCCTCCTCCCCTCCGACGACCTCCTCCTCCTCCTCTCCGGCGACCTCCTCCTCCCTCCTCTCATCCCCTCCCCTCCCCTCATGGTTTCTCCTCCCTCCTTTCCGGTGAGCTTCTCCTCCCTCCTCTCCAGTGAGCTCCTCCTCCCTCCTCTCCGGTGAGCTTCTCCTCCCTCCTCTCCGGTGAGCTCCTCCTCCCTCCTCTCTGGTGAGCTCCTCCTCCCTCCTCTCCGGTGAGCTCCTCCTCCCTCCTCTCCTCCCATCCCCTCATGGTTTCTCCTTCCTCCTCTCCGATGCTCCGGTGAACTCCTCTCCGGCGACCTCCTCCTCCTCTCCGGCGATGTAGGCGAGTGCCTCTCTGGTGACCTCCTCCTCCTCCTCTCCGGTGAACTCCTCTTCGGCAAAAGAACATGGAAAAAGAACGTACAAGATCCAAAAAGTGGAACAAAATTCGAAATAATATCGTGCCAAAAAACGAGCAAAAAAATGAGCAAAAATGGGCAAAAAAATCACGATCCAGATCCAAATTCAAAATTCAAAAATAGCAATGGCGCACGGTGGGGGTTAGACGCTGCGCCACTACTATTTTCCCGCCTTCAAAATTCAAAAATACTAATGGCGCACCGTGGCCTATACTAATGGCGCACCAGTGGCCTATACTAATGGCGCACCGTGGCCTATACTAATGGCGCACTAGTGGTGCACCATTAGTAAAAAATACTAGTGGCGTGATACTAATGGCGCACCAGTGATGCGCCATTAGTAGGCAAAACTGGTGCGCCATTAGTAGCCCTTTTCCTAGTAGTGGCACCTGCAGTTAAGTAACAACTACGTGGGCATATTTGTTGGAGTAAATTACGAGGGAGCGAAGGGGTGGAAATATTGCTGGTCACAACGGATTGGACGAGCGTGGGGGGAGGAGTGTCATGCATGCAGATTTTTTCACACGGGGTGGAGTGGTGGGACCGCCAGAGGGAGAAGGAGAGTTTGGTAGGCATATTGTTTCCACACATGGATAGGAAAAGATTTGGAGACGAACGGGCTTCCTGCAGGTATGGGGAACGGTGCATAATAAGTCATCTTGCATGCCCGGCTAGGTATAGTCTCAAGTCATTAAAAAAACACGCCCCACACATGTTCATATTTCAAGGTGCACTAAATTATTGCATGCGATGATTAAGGCTGGCCATAATGGTGGTATCTTAGCTGGTATCATGCACACGGGAATAGCAAACATGCTGATGTGGCAAAGAATTAAAGAAGAGAGGGGGGTTAGAGTAACTAGTGTTCATGCATGCATTGGTAAACACCTTTTTTTGTGGAGAACGACAGCACTAGTTGAGTTCTTTTGTAGACTTCAAAAACTATTCCACAATGTGTCAACATTCACAATGTAAAATCAATATTTTTACACTCATTATAAAACATAGTTTTTATACTCATTATAATCAGTACTCCCTCCGTCTAGGTGAGCAAGTCGTCTTAGATTGTGCACCGTGACCAAGGAGGAGGGGAAAACGAGAGATCTTAATGTTTATTTGCTAATTAATAGCATTGCATGCAATGAACTAACCACTGCATGTCGTGTTTGGTAGTCTCAAGTCATTAAAAGCATGCACACCCACATCTCCTATTGGTTGATATGTCAAGAAACAATAAACGAGGTAGAAGTTAATGCACCGTGCCTAAGTGTTTTGGGAATATTGTATCGAATGAGTGTACTGGTGTGGCTGGTTAATTAATATAAGGTGGTGTTAAAAAAGTATAAATTTGGTCAAACACTTTGCAAACGGTTAACGGGAGTAAAAAGGACCAGAGGGAGTATCATGCATGCGGAGTAGGCAAAAAAAATTGCTTGTCTAAAAAAAGGCAAAAAAAATTGCTCATTTATAGCCGGTCTAAGTCTCCAAGGGCGCGACCGCGCGAGGGAGGCGAAGGTCGTGGGAGGCGCGACGTTTGACGGAATTAAGTGAAGTTACATCCACGCGCCGGCATGGCGTGCGAACAGGCAGAAGCTATACCGTCAGGCCTACGATATGGGTCTAGTAGACATGACATCTAGTGGGTCCCGCATAGTTCTCGAGAACTCTTTGGGGGCTTGCAGCCGTTTATCCACCGGGCGAGCCAGCAACCCCACGCTGTTCGCATGCCCTACTCGTCCCCGTCTTCTACCTTACAACAGTTCGCTCCCAGTCGTCCCGTCCTTTCACATTAGTTTGCTCCCTGTTTTTTTTGCGGGGTATCACAGTTCAACTTCTCCTAACCCTCAATCAAAATCCATGGCCTCCCAAATCTCCATGGTTGCCGCTGAGTACCAGGTTAGAGCCATCACCGGCGATCAGTTCATCGTCATCTACACATGTGGATCCGAGACGGTGAAAGCATGGCTTGCTCGCTTCCTACACATGTTCAATAGTTCAACGGATGAGTGGGTCGTTGGGCTAGATGTTGAGTACACCACAGTCCTGGGACGAGAGAAGGATCGAAAGGACGAAGAGAGGAAGAAGCCCGCCGTGATCTAGGTTTACGTACATAATATTTGCTTCATCTACCACATATGCCATGCCGACATTGAGTGCCAGGATTTTAAGAACTTCCTCAAGGACAAAAGAGTGAAATTCGTTACTGTAGGCTTTAAGAACGACAGTGATGTCCTGCGTCGGATAGGTCTCGTTGTAGGCCAGCCCTTCGATCTCCAGAAGGCAAGCCTGGTGTCCTCCTCTCAACCTTCAATGCTGACCCCGGCAGCAGCCATGATTGATCCTTCGTACGCTAAACTAAAGAAACCTCATCATGAGTTTCATAATGCATGGGAGTCGAAGACATTAGATGAAGATCACATCCAGTACGCAGCAATGGATGCCTACCTTTGTTTAAATATCTACAAGGGTTGGATGAAGAAGCAGAGCTCAGTGTCGGGTTCAAGCAAAGAAGTGTTGGTGAAGAGGAGGAGGAAGAGGGACGAGGACGAAGTAGAGGACGTGGACTCGGACTCCAAGTAGGTGGTAGTGCCGTCGCTCATGCTGGTTCTACTGCAGTGTCAAGCGGACTAGTTGCTTATTAGTTTATTTTCAAGGGTGTGTTGTGATGAGGCCCCAGCAGAACTATGCTTATGTTCTTTCTCGTTATTTGAACTCTTTAGTACGTACAGTAGTACTAGTACTATGTCTTACTACTGTTCTTCTTGCAGTTGGTACTACTGCTCGTATCTTCATGTTCCTATACTTAATATGTTCATACTAGTAGTATAATTTGGGTCAGTCGATTTGTGAAAGAAGTTCGATGGAGCGAAGGAATAATACGATAGAAGAGGCGGAAGAAGCCCTTCTAGCCATCCATGTTGCATCAAACGGCTCACATCAGTCGACTGACCCAAATTGCTCCTTCAGATTGCAGGATCCACGTGGCATTCAAGGTCTCGAAGGTAGATTCCGCGTCCGCACCCAGTTTGCGGGCTCGACACGCACGCGAACGGCTTCCGCCGCGACAGCCACCATGCGCGCCTCCTCCACGCGGGCGGAGACGACAATGACACGCTAGTTCCTCCTCGCCGGCGTGCTGGAGCACACGCTCGTCCTCCTCTTCGTATGTTGCATGCATAGACGCGGCTCCACCAGCTGCTCGCATGCTTGGCAGCGCGGCTACATCGCGAGGAGGGACTACAGACGACGTGAGTGGGCGAGCCTTCGGCTTCATGGCACAGGGATGGCGGCGACATGGCAGTGATGGGCGAGAAATTGTTGGCCGGAGCAGGCGGGTGCTGGCATGCGCAACGGCGGCGGCAGCATATTGATGAGTGTGCATGTGGGAGCTTACTTTAGTTTTAAATATAAGGTTGGTCAAACTTAAAAGAAAACCGTACTAGTACACGTAAACATTAGACTTAGGCAGCACTTTTATTAGTTAGTACCACAGCCACGATACGTAATCCTGTGCAAGCGCGTGAACCGCGGCTGCGCTATTGATCGAACGGTGCGTCACCGTGTCACGCTCGAAGGACATGCACCGAACCTTTTTGTGTGTGTGAAAACAATCCTCGAGTATTACTCAACTTTTTTTCCTGTGAAAGTTCTTCACGCTGCAATATTTCCATATATTTGAATTTAGCTGCAGTTCGTGTTTATTTGGATTTGCATGTTTTAGGTGCGCCCTAGTTTTTTTAATACTGATTTTGTGCGTGTGACTGAGAGAGAACGTGTGTATGTGTCCATATGTGTGTTGTGGCGGAAGGGCAATGTGGAGACGGTGTGTGTGTGATACAGACATAGAGAGGTGTGAATGTGCAAGTGATCATGCATGAGTGAGACATAGACAGATGCCGATACGTTGTGTATACATGAGAGAACGGTCTTCTAGTTTAGTTGTGTGTGTGTGAGAGAGAGAGAGAGAGAGAGGAGCATCCATAACACAACAACCATCTCTCTTGATTCGTCCGTCCCTCGCACGGTCGCATGCAACACATGCATCAACGCGCACATTTTGACACCCTCACCCGGCCCCTGCCCACCTCAAGGCCCGCACAATCTCTTCGTGAATACCCATTTCTCTCCCGAGGTTTGTTTTCTCTCAATACCTGACACACGCACACACACAGAGAGAGAGAGAGAGAGAGACACGCAGCACAGCACACACACACACACACACTCCCCCGAGCACACAATTCATCCCCATCCAAGGTTATACGGCGACCACTCTCGCTTGTGCTTCTTTGCACCCCAACATGCACAACACCTCAATCTTCAAAGAGGGCAACGAGCAGATCGAAGACGGC
Source organism: Aegilops umbellulata (assembly GCA_032464435.1). NCBI lineage: Eukaryota > Viridiplantae > Streptophyta > Magnoliopsida > Poales > Poaceae > Aegilops > Aegilops umbellulata. Next base: position 146,398,915 of record CP136058.1, on the reverse strand, counting down.
GACCACACCGCGCTAGAGAATGCGGGGTCATTTGGAAGCAGGGTGATGTGACGACGGCTAACTGACTCCTCCCCCACCCTCTCTCTCTTGCACAAAATTACCAATCCCTCTCTCCGCCGCACAAAATTGTCAATCCCTCAACCCACGAGATCCTTCCCCTCTCGTCCATGTTTTTCCTGCTCTCTCATCAAACATGTTGTCTCTTCTCCGTCCACGTATACAGAATCCAGATGCACACGCTTCTCATGTATATTACATGTATGCATCTTTCTCACAGACCTAACTTCTTCGTCTCTTTTTCTGTCTCTATCTCTCTTTCTCTGTCTCGTTAGGTTTGATTCCTACACTCTCGTCCACATACAGACAATCTTTCCCGCCCTATCTGCTCCATCTTTAAAAGCTCTCTCTGCACGTTTCATTCACACATTGGGATATGTCAAAATGTTGCTTCTATAATGGCTGATGTAGAGTTATGGTTGTTCTTGTTGCATCCTACAAAGTAATAACTATGAAATGCATTTAGATTCTCATTTGACTGGGATTATGTGAGTTTGAGCATGTTGTCAAGTACTATAGACCTTGTATACATCTTGGGATTCAACAATGATTATAACTATTGAACTGTATAGACCATTACATTCGAAGTCAATAGCCTAATATATTTATTTCACAATTTCAACAAATGATTAGTTCACTACAAACTAAGAAAACAAATGTGTACTCCCTCCATTTTTACTTAAGTCCGCGTATTAGCATTGGTCAAAGTCAAGTTTTGTAAACTCTCAGAAAGCTTGTAACAAAAAATATTAACATATACAATAACAAATAAATACCATTAGATTCATTATTGAATGTACTTTCACATCATACATATTTGTTATGGTAAATGTTTATATTTTTCTATAAAATTGGTCAAACTTTAGGAAGTTTGACTTCGGTCAAACCTAATATGCAGAGTTTACTACTACTCGCTAGTTGCTTAGCCGAATCACTCAACACGCCACACTAGGAGTCCAGTGTCACAAAATTTTGAGGTCGGCGGGAAAATCTCCCGCGACCCTGATTCGAGCAGTGGGAAGTTACCATCATAGCCTTCGGAACAGGCCTACGGATGACGCTTGGTAGGGGGCTGTTTTTGTAACTTCAAGTTCACCCTACCCAGCCAACCCCACCCCGGCACCCAGAGTAGTACACCTAAATACTCCCCAATTTCTATCCCCACCGCAAAATAGACTTCTCCACGGCACCGCAGCCTTCGTGCTCCTCCCCTTTACATCGGCGCACTCGTCCACCGTAGCGCATCTGCCTCATCAACGACCTCGTATGCCGCACTGGAGCCGGTCCACCGTCGTCGTCGTACACGGAGCCTCTTCCCCGGCATCGTATTCCACGGTCTCAGATCTGCTTCCCGGAAGCCGACGCCAAGCGCAGAAGTACCACCGTCATGGACAATGAACTGACTCCCGTTGCCGACCATGACTCACACAGGCTGCCGCAACCATCGTTCTCCTCCTCGATTGGTAATGTGTGTATTGAATCACTTACCAGTACATGTGCACTTCCAAATTTGTTCATACCTACCCTTCAAATTTCCTGGGTGCTATTGTTCCCATAAAAGTAATTGGTTATAGCCTCCATTGTCCAACAGAATATCAGCTTGTAATTGTGCGTCGCTCCTGTATCGCGCTGTGCTTGCGTAGGTTTTTCATCTGCAACCAGTAGCGTGGCAAATGATGGAAAGGTTTTTAGAACTAGCAAAATGCCCATGCATTGCACGCATCAAGATGCATTTGTATGAGTAGTTTATCTTGTTGGAGAGGCTCTAACATGGCAGACGAGTGCTTTAATGTTGCCCACAAGATGCGCGAGTATTACTAGTAGTATATTTTTCTTGCCATGTTGAGATTTTAAAACCACGAGTGCGAACATGCAGAGGAGCAATGAAGACCAAACACGGGATATTTGGGACATCTTCAAGGAGCATGGCAAGTTAAAGAGGAGCTGCACCGAACCTGTAAAACGAGCTTTGGTAAGTAACACCCTTTCAATTACTTTCGTGTAGCATCGTGTTCTTCGATGTGTATATGTTGTAGTTTCTGTTTCTCTTAAGCGTGGTGTTCTTCGATGTGTAATAAGAAGAGTCTTAATCATACTAATGCTTTCATTTTTAGCTTGATGTAGGAAGTGGGTGTTCTCACCTTGTAGTCTGTTTTTATTTATTTATTCCTTTTGAATTCACTTCTCCGAGTTCTGTTTATCTGGCTTCTACTAAATGGATCTAGGTTCCTCTGAGTATTGATCTTAAAAAGAAGTTACTTCATGTCAGGATGCAGTTCCTGCGAGGAGGGAAGTATGGTCAACCTCGAGATCATGTTTCCAAAATGAGGCTGGATTACACACAAGGTGCTAGTTCCCTAATGATGTTGGATTAGACACAAGGTGCAAATTCCCAGATGATGCTGGATTACACACAAGCCAGGTGGAGTCATCAGCTGTTCGTGTCCTCGTGGCATTAGTAAAGGCTGAAAGAAAGCGTGCAGCAACCCTTGAGAATGTAGCTGAGTTCCTGAAGAAGCGAAAAGATCAATCAGATGCTCTCTTCACCCAAGCCAAAGAAGAGATGGAAGAAGCCAAAAATAAGCTAGCAGAGGCAGAGCAGGCTAGGCGTCTCCTGCTATCTAAAACTGTTGTCAAAACAAAATTTCCTTCATAATAGCTAGGTTCAAATGTTTATCCAGTCAGCATGCCTGTTGTGATGTCCGTGCATCTACTGACGTGGCACAAAATGTTTTTTTGCGGGTCATGTAATAACAGCAATTACTTTCCAAACAATAACAGACGAAGCATTGGACATGGTATAGTTTGCGCGCAAGCCCGACATTCCAAGTTCAACTTCCACATCAAACACATGTTCATAGATATCTGCACATTCATACGTAATGTCCACAACCATGATTCACTTGAAAGCCAAAAAAAATGTGAGGAGAGTTATAAATAAAGAAAATCCTCTATTAGTTCCTGCTACCAGTGCAAGCACAACAAGTCAAGACCATGTGTAAATTAATTATATTTTAGTCATGTTTTGTGTTCTAAAATGCCTGCCGGCTCATGGAAGGACGTGTTGCCGGCACATGCGCGGATTCAATGAAGGCAGGCGGGGCAGTCTTAAGCTGGTTGCACGCGGCGAGGAGGCATGCTCAGCCGGGCCTGCAGCGAGTGCGGCCCTCTTTGCCGGCGCGCTGGTTCAATGCCTGCGCTATGAGAGGTCGCGTCCGTGTCAGAGCAATCACTCCCTCCAGTCCTTTTTTGTTTGGGTATAACAAAATCTCGTTTTCCATTCACATTTTACAAGTAAAGTTCATGGACAGACTTTGAACCAAAGTACGATGGGGACTAGTAAACCAGAATGGAGGTAGTAGTTTTTTTTAATCGAAGAAGGGTTTCCCCTTCCGATTTTCATTAAAGAAAACCAGCATCTAAATCTAAACCATAATATTTGCCATAGAACTACCAGGTTCAACATCTCACAACATAAACCCATACAACCTCCATCGAAAAAAAACAAACCATACAATCATACGCCAAGGAGGTACGTAGCACTATAAATTCCATTTTCGCTCCATACCAATCGTTCTATAAACTACTTACTACTTATAACGCGCCATTGAAAATTGGAACTCTTAACCCCACTAAAAAAACGATATTTTATACATGGCTACTCGATCTGTGGCAACTGGCGAGCCACCGCGCTCCAAGTCGTTCACCTGTGGTCCCGACCATCAACTCCTACGGATCAAATTATCATGCGAGCTGACTATTCCTACAAAGGTGCTCCACCACGTACCCGGTACCCGCGAATGCAGCAATCATGCCCCTAGGGTTTTAGAGTTTATTTGTTAACGTCGCCTTTACGTAACACACATGTGTGCGAGACAACGAGAGGCCGACTGCGTGCATGCGCCTCTTCTCTTCGTATATGTACTCCACCATTTGTCTGGTGTCCAAAAAATTATAATAACTACTAGCAATGTGCCAATGCATTGCCACGCGATCAAAGTAGATTAATACAGTGGCGGAGCTAGATGCAGATTACGCCTGGGGCTGTGCTATGTAGAGTGATAAACTTCTATGATTTTCTATGCTTTGCATGAAGAAATTACAAAGGAAGTTGTTTCTAGGCCTGGGGCTATAGCCTTAGCTGCCCCAGGCCTATCTCCGCCACTGGATTAATACATATTCACTGATTTGATAGAAAAAAGTCTAGCTTTGAAATACGTATATCACTAAAAATATGTTATGTTTCACTCAAAATATATTCCTTTGGCGGTTTTGATGAGATAAGGGAGGAATGTTGTTGGTTTCAAGATTCGAGAAGTGGTATATGTCTAATTTCTACTCTTACTAGCAAGATGCCCGTGCGTTGCACGGAACATCAAGATCTTGTGGGAGAAAAGGATGAACGAGGGAAGGCCTTATCTGCAAATGTGGTGAAGAGTGCAGGTAAATTGCCATATTTTCCTTCCTACCCATCAGATATAAATCAGATGACCTACATTGCAGGATGGCAGGCCCACCATCATCACCAACTCTATTTTTATCCCTACTCTCATAATAAGCATTGTCGGTGATGATCGTGTGCCTGCCATCTTGCAATATTGGCCGTCCGATCTATATCTGACGAATAGGAAGGAAACTATGGCAATTTTGCAAAAAGATACCCACACCCCTCTCCACATTTGCAAAAAAGGCCTTCCCTCGTTCATCCTTTTCCCCCACAAGATAAACTACTCATACAAATGCATCTTGATGTTCCGTGCATCGCATAGGCATCTTGCTAGTTGTTGCAAAAAGCCCATGTGTGTGTGAGAGAGAGGGCGAGTGGAGGAGAATGGAGTGCATGTGTGACAAAGACACAAGGAGTGTGTGTGCGATAGATATCAGCTTAAAATGAGGCGATAGTGTGTGTGTGCACAATCGAGAGGGCATGTCTCAAGAAGGGAAGAAAAATCTACATAGATACAAGGAGCGGGAGAGAGACATGTATGCGATGGTGGAAGCACGAGTGTGCGGGTGTATAAACCTATCTAGAGGCTAGCTAGTCGATAAATGTTTGTGAGACAAATACGAGTCAGGGTGCGAAAGCGAGAGTTTTGTGTGTGTGAGAGAGAGACGGTAGTCAGGAAGGGGAGTGGAAGCAGGAGTTGTGTGTGTGTCTGTGAGAGAGAGAGAGTGGAGACGGTAGTCGGGGTTGTCTGATCGGTAAACAAATGAATAATGTCAGTCTGGGATGGAGATGAAAAGGAGACCGCAACAAATGTTGTGTCTACAGGAGAGATAGAGAGAGTAATTAGTGGTATGAGTCATATGTAGAGACATATAGGGTGTGTGAGAGAATCCCATAGAGAGAAAGACAAAGTGAAAGACGAGTGGAGAGTGTGTTTTTGGCGGTGAAAAAGAAAGCTTAGGTACCGAGTGATACCAGAGAACAGTAGAGACGTGAGAGATGATGAAAACCGTGTAATGTATAATGATAGGGAGAGTGTGACACTTCTCAAGGGAGACGTTGAGAGACCATGTTTGCGAGGATAGGAGCAACATGAAGTGAGCGTGCGGGTGAGCTGGAGAAAACAGAGTGATAGCTACCTGAAGGAGCATGCATGCGAGAGAGATGGGCGTGAAAGGAGTGAACAAAAAAGGGATTCAAATATTTGAATTCGAGATGATGATACATGTAATCCATACTCGAACCAAAATTGATCTATCAAACATGCATACTCATATGAATTCACGCACATCTATGTTATTTAATATGTAGATATTACTGATCCATACATTTTAGTAGAACATAATTTGGTTAAATTTTTTTGAATTCAACCTTAAGATTTTGAGATCGTTGTATTTGTAAATCATATTATACATATAAAGGAGCAGAATTCTTTGTTGTGCTTTTGAAAGTATACATTAAAAAAATGATGTATATAGAATGTAATTCCAATTGAAAATGGATCCCGCCCGAAAAAAATAGAATACAAATGGGATTCGAATTGAGTTGGCATGGTAAATGTGCACTCTGGAAAATTTGAACGAAGCGGGGAAAGTCGCAGTAACCGCCCGAAACCAAAATCCGCGAGATGGAAATCACTACTGCCTATCCCTGCCACGCAAAGCCTATATGCTGGATTTCTATATGTTTCGATAGGGGTAGGTTCGTAATTTCACCCAAACATGACGTAACCGCCTCTCACCCGGATTCATACACGGTGAGTGCCAAAACACAGTGTGTCCTCGTCCGAAATCGACTCCCTCCCCGATTCATATTCATACACGATGGGCGCCAAAAACAAACTCTCGTCGGCAAATATTTGGTGTATGCGAGATTACCGTCCTATCCCCAACCGACTAGTGTTGCTGTGATGTAGTAGAAATTTGAAACGGGGGCTAAGTTTGTCAATTTCCTCGCATTTGAGACAAGCGCACCTTGAATACATGGTTCCCCCTTCCTCTCTACCTCCCTTTTCCCCATTCGTACTCCGTGGGCGCCAAAACACCCTCTCCACCCGACCCTCCTCCGTCCGCCACCCCATCCACCGCCGTCCTCCTCCATCATGCCGGAGCTGATACCCCGACGCCGCCGTCCATTACGAGAGATCGACGTCTCTCATCCACGGCTTCGGACCGGGATCCTTGCATCCCGTCCTCTCGCTTCATCCCCGTCGTCGTCCACCTTGCCTGCGCTGCTCCTACGACCGTCTCGTCCACCATGCCCCGCCGCCACCGTCTACCATCCTAGATCTGCTTCCACGCTGCCGACAACCATCGCTACCGGAGCACCATCAAATTCTCAGCAGATGCGAACACGGCGCTGCACCAGAGGCGGTACTCTTTCGTATCTGCTCAACTTATTTATCGCAGCAAGAAAATAGATCACCACTGCTTTACTCTGATTCCTTGTCTTGGTTGCGAAGTTGCCTTTGTCTGGTTTGCACCTTCAGATCCGCCGTGGCACGCTCAACACCATACTCGCAATGCTCATGGTTTTCCCCTTTTATATTCCACACTAGTTAAATCACAGTAGACTAAATTTCAAAATTGGGCCAGTCGATTTTTCAGAGCTCGCCGGAGTTCGCCGGTGCGATCGAAGGCCCTCGGGTGGGGATGGTGGTTGTGGGGGCGGTGGTGAGGCCTCGTCGAACGAAGAAAACTCGACGCGGGTGGGGGCGGGGGTGGGGGTGGGGGTGGCGGAGGAGCACAGGCGGTGGGGCCGGTGGTTCGGCTGGCGGCCCGTGCGGTGTTCTGTATGGGAAGCACAGTATGTTCCTTGTCAGGAAGGGGAGCAGGAACATCTGCAGTCTAACAGCTGACAGAGCTGGCCTGTACGTGATCGATAGGCTTTCAATTACTAGCGGCAATACAACACCGTAATTTCCAGCCAGTTCCACTTTCCCGATTTATATATCCTGGTAATGGTGTACCCCTGTTATGTACACTATGATCTGCCTAGTTGCTGTGTGCTCTTGTTATCATGGTTTGGCAATAAACTCTCTATACAGTATATTATGAACCTATCATCTGCCAGCTATCCTTACTTCTGGAGTCTATTGGTTTGTGTACTTGTGCCAGATTATATAAATGCATGCACCATATTACAGCACACATGAGCTCTCTCATCAGAATCCAGTGATAGCACACAAGTGTTTACAGGGGCGCCCCTATATTACAATATCATATGCATTACAAAGATAATCTCACAACTATTTTTGTTTTCATGGTTCTCAGATATCATACGCAATTACAGTGAATATCAGAAGAATATTGTGGAACACTGTAATGACTTACAAAATTGGCACCAAGGCATTGAGTGCCATTCTGGAAGCAATGAAACTCTTACGCTCCCCACCTGTTGATTCTTGTTCAGAATATCATCCTACTGACTATTCTAACCTCGAGGAGTCAAAGGCAGATGGCCTATCCTGTTCCCCCATCAAGGTGCCTGTTCTAATTTGGCAAGGTTTTATTGATTGCGCGTATATTGCATATGTTGTCTTGCATTTCTTCTACTTTGTTGCACCGCCATCTGCTTAGTTTACTCATCATATATGTCGAGATGCCATGCCCATCCATTATCAATACATATTCCATCTGTCATCATACCATGTTTTTTCACTCAAATGCTGTTCTTGTGCATCAGACATCAAAAAGGAAGAGGGTGATTGCTGAACCTGAAGGAGCACCAGCAAAGTCCTTGAAAACATGGTGGTGCCAGAGAAATCAGACAACACCCCACTTATATTGGTTGTACAACCAGTGACACAAAACGTAGGACCGACTCCAGCAGACTGTACCCATACTTCACTGGCCACACCACTAGCCCCACCACACAGGACCTGCACTCCAACAAAAGGTATACCGATTTCATTTGCCATAGCACCAGCTGTACCACAAAAAAATCCCACTCCAGCAAAAAGTACAACAAGTCCACCTGCCGAAGACCTATCCCAACTGCAGAGACGGCTAATTCCTGCAGATTGGAACCCCATTCCATTTATTCCCAGTTTAAAAGACAATGCTTTCAATGTTGTTAGGGACTACGTGCATATATTCCCATCATGGGAATATTATTGTGAAGACAAACACCATTTTCACATCTTCGTTTCCAACTTACGTGTAAGTGCTATTATTCATGGTTATTATTTTCCTGTTTTCTGCTGATTGAACACATCAATGATTTACATTACATTGTTTTAACTAGGCGAGGGTCAATCTGGATAGTCATGACGAGCAAAGCTTGCTTGAGCTTTCAAGGAAGCATTGCAGCAGTATCGGTGTTACCTGAGGAAATCACACTTTGATGGCAAGTATATAAACAAATTTCCGGTGAAGTCTCCTATGCTAAATTTAGAAGACATTGAATGGAAAAACCTTGTTATGCACTGGTCTCGTTCCCAGGATGAGGTACTGTCTATGAAATCACATGACAATTTGAACTTCTACTTTTCCGCATGTGCCTTACGGATCTTTTTTGCAGGAAATCTGCTCGAAGAAGAATTCCGGTTTGACAAGAACAACAAGATATCGCAAATATGCTGCCCGCTGCTTTGCTCTTGTTAGTACCTGTTGTCCTGTATCACTGTACTTGCATACATACCTGGTTCATTATGTGACAACAGTATGCATGATAGCTTGCTTATCAATTTTTTGCTCCAAATTATCTGATCTGTATGAATGGTTACATTAGTGTAGAATATATGGAATGCCAATGTTTTTTTAGCTCTGCATTGCTCTTGTAAGTACATGTTGTCCTTTATCAGTGTACTTATAATAACAGGTAGTTGTTCATGTACCATCACTCTGCAGCTTATTTTCCATTGCCCTCCATTTTCTACACATCAGATCTATATTTACTCTTACCATAAGATTGGTACTGAAGAACTTTAGCTGTGCATTGCTCTTGGCTGTACCTTTTGCCTGTATTGCTGCACTTACATTTATAGCTACTTGGTTATGTAGCATCACTCTTCATCTTATCTTAAATATTCTCCATTTTTCGTATATTATCACATCTATATTTACTCTTAACAAAATGTAGAATAAAGGCAATGCTTTTGAAGAAGATTCTGTGGTAAACTTCTTGAATTGCTCCCCCATCAGCATGGACAAGGCCTTTATAGAGCCTGTCGTCACCAATAATGTAAGTTTGTCCATCTCAAGCCTTCAAACTTTGTTGTATATATTTGGTTAGGCATGACTGCAACAACTGTTTATTTTTGGTGTTTGCATCAAATTGCTTGTTTAAAGTTTATTATATGTAGTTCATAAACAAAAGTTCGTCCTTTCTATATTTAAGTTGTTGTACAACCAAGTTCCTTCTTCATACCATGTAAATTAAACTATACAGAGCAAGTGATCTTCTTTTGCACTGCATGTATGCTTCTGTTCTTCATCTGTAATCCAGTGGTGCGGTGAACCTACCCACTACAGCACAATGTCATATTCTGCAATGTCTTAACTATGAACTATGTCATATCATTCTACTATTATTTAAACCGTCTCTTTGTTTGCCAATCTGAAATGGTATAAATTGACATCACACTAACCATTCATACTTATGAGTTCTTGATCTGTAATCCAGCGGTGTCGTGAAGCGGCCAACTCCTTCACAATGTCATTTCCTGCCATGTCTTGACCTGAACAATACCATATCGTGTTAAAGCAAATTTAAACTGTGTCACTTTATTCTTCAGTAAGAAATGTGATGAATTGTCAGCACTGATACTTTTATGTGCAAAACCTGTCATCTATCTACTTGTTTATCTTTAAGAGTGAGGAATATATAAGTGTCGAACAAGCGCAGTCTCATCATCTTGCTTAGCTGCTTGCGCTGCAGCTCCCCAGCAGGGCTAACTTTCTTGAACTCTATTGAAGTGCTGCCGGTTTTGTATATTATTTTTTCGGCGTGTTTATTTGCACTGGTGGCGATCTTTGATGCCCAGTGTACGTAATCTGCTGTCTGCTTGTGCTTTATTATCATAGTGGCGAACTTTGATGCCCAGTGGATGTAATATGCCGTAATTTCTTTATTGTATAGTCTAGGTTTTTACTTATTCATGATGCTGCAGTTATTTTACTGTATATATATCCTGTCTTCGCAGTAAATCGTCCAAACCGTAAAATTACGGTACATAATTGGGCCGTCATGCAATCACGATGTAGGTTGGGCCTGAAACGTGCCGATCAGCTCACAGGCCGGCAGCAGCCCGAAATGAACCCCGGCCCATGATTGTGCGAATCAAATCACGGGCTTTTAACATGCCGAAAAATTGTCCGGTCCTTGTTTGTCCCAATCAGATATCGGCTGCGAGCAGGCCGGATGCAAACCGGGCCGTAGTTAGGCCCAACTATATGACGGGCTTTTAACAGGCTGAAATTAATATAGGGCCAAAATATTAAACGGGCCCTTAACAGGCCAAAACTAATATCAAGCCGAATTACTAAGTGGGCCTTTAGCAAGTGGGCCCAAAAGCATAGTGTCCAGTTGACGGGCCGAATCTGATATGGGCCATATTTGAGCCCAAAGTCTCTTAAAGGGCCGGACCTGATCTGGGCCGTAATTTGGCCCAGAACGTGGTAGGCCTTTAACGGGCCGGATTTTATATGGGCCGCTTTTAGGCCCGGAGCGTGGCAGACCATTAATGGACCGGATCAAATATGGGCCGGCATTTGGCCCAAAACATGGCAGGCAGTTAATGGGCCGGCCAACTATGGTCCTCAAAATCTTGTGGGCCTACAGCTGGGCCGGCCCATTAATGTCGACGAAATCTCGGGGGCCTTTAGCTGGGCCGGCCCATTATGATCCGCAAGAATCTTGTGGGCCTTTACTTGGGCTGACCCATTACGGCACACAAAAATCTTATGGGCCTTTACCTGGGCCGGCCCATTATGGCCCGCAAAATCTTGTGGGCCTTTAGCTGGGCCAGCCCATTATGGTCCGCAAAATCTCATGGGCCTTTAGCTGGGCCGGCCTATTATGGTCCGCAAAATCTTGTGGGCCTTCAGTTAGGCCGGCCCATTTAAACTTGATGGGCCGGTCCACGTGTCAATATATCATAGGCGCGTCTCGCCCATTGGATGACTTGATACATGTCTCCTCCAGCCAATGATGATTTTACACGTGGAAAATCCCCATTGGTCGGGGCTGTTAACGGGTTATCGGATCCAAAACCCGACCCGATAGCTTAACGGCGTTCCGTTACGGTGGATGCCACGTGTCGGTCACCCTTGACGAAAGCACTTCTGTGACGCCCGATTTATTGTCATGGAAGTGGACACTTCCGTGATGATAATTTTGGTAATGTCATGGAACACTTCTACGACGGCACAGGTATGACTATCTTGATTCTGTCATAAATTTGTCATCGGTGTACAAGCATGGCAAAAAAAGCGACCTACTGTGACAAACACGTATCATCACGGAAGTGTATTTTTTTTTGTAGTGAAATGGGGCGGCCTTCCTTTTCTTGTCTCCCCTGGCTAGGGGGGGGGGAGAACTTTCCTCTTCCTCCTCCTCGTTTTCATGGGAAGAGGGCGCCTCAGTGTTATCGGACGATGAGTCCGATACAACCTTGCGCCGGAGACCTTTCCTGGTCCCCGCGACCTTCTTCTTGGCCTTCTTCTCCGACGGCTCATAGGCCGCCGGAACCAGCATCTCTGTTAAGAGAGCCCTTGCTGGATCTTTGGGCAGTGGGGCCGGACAATCGATCCGCTCCACTGTCGCAACCCAGTCCTGTTAAATGGCATGGAGGCTTAGATCCCTCACATGATTATACTGGGGAAAGGAACATCTTATGAGGTATAAAGAGCTTACCGGATTGGCAGGCCGCTTTGCGCTGAGTCCGTGATCCTCGGTAAGGGGAGGAGGTACCTCGGTGGCCTGGAACAACACCTTCTAGACGTCTTAGTGTGTCATGTCGTAAAGCTCTCGCAGCGTCTGGTGCTTGGCCGGGTCGAACTCCCACATATTGAATGCCCGTCTTTGACACGGGAGGATCCGGCGGAAGACCATGACCTGGACCACATTGACAAGCTTGATTTTCTTGCTTATCATGTTTTTAACATAGTTCTGGAGTCCGGTTAGCTCCACCGATGAACCCCAGGATAGGCCCTTCTCTTTCCAGGAGGTGAGCCGCATGGGGATGCCGGATCGAAATTCAGGGGCCGCCACCCAGTTGGTGTCGCGCGGCTCGGTGATGTAGAACCACCCCGATTGCCACCCCTTCAAGGTATCCACATAGGAGCCTTTGAGCCAGGTGACGTTGGGCATTTTTCCCACCATAGCGCCTCCGCACACGACGATAAACACCGAGAGGTTGAGGATGAAATTGGGGGGCAAATCATGGAAGTCCAGCCCGTAGTAGAACATGAGCCCGCGAACAAATGGGTGGAGGGGAAATCCCAGCCCGCGGAGGAAGTGGGTAAGGAATACACCCTCTCTTGGGGTTCTGGAGTAGGGACGATCTGCCCCGCGTCTGGGAGCCGGTGCGAGATGTCTGCGGCCAGGTATCCGGCTTCCCGAAGCTTCGTAATGTTCTCCTCCGTAACGGAGGAGGCTGTCCACTTGCCTCTCGCACCGGACATGTTTGGAATGGCTTTGCGGAGAAAATGGGAACTTGGCCGCTGGAGCTCTAGTGCGCAAGAATGGATGGGCAGGGAAGAAGAAGGCGTGGGTAAAAAAATAGGAGTCCTTGTCACTTTATAAGGGCAGTGGAAACTGTGCGCCTCCCCACTTGCCTGGTAAAACTCGCTTACTCCCCAAGCGTCGTGATTGCTGGCGCGGTTGGGTTACCCACACCCGTATTGATGAGAATCCCGTGATAAGGGGACACGATCTCTGCTTCGACAAGACGTGCCAAGAAAACCGCCTCGCAATATGTGCAGTAGCTGTTTGAGAAAAAGGTTCGAATAATGACCGGGCCATGGCGTGATGTCATGCTATGAAATTTGTCAGCAGATTGATTTGTGGGATATTGTACTCTCTAGGGTGGAAAGTGGGATGTGTTTTGCAGATCCGGACACGATCCTTGTGTTCAAAATCTTCTATGGAGTATTTGGAGGAGGAACCTGCCTTGCAATGCCGAAGACAATCTGCGCGTCGGACTCGTCGTCATTGAAGCCTGGTTCAAGGGCTACTGAGCGAGTCCTGGATTAGGGGGTCCTCGGACAGCCGGACTATATACTGTGGCCGGACTATTGGACTATGAAGATACAAGATTGAAGACTTCGTCCCGTGTTCGGGTGGGACTCTCCTTTGCGTGGAAGGTAAGCTTGGCAATTCGGATATGTAGATCTCCTCGTAACCGACTCTATGTAACCCTAGCCCCCTCTGGTGTCTATATAAACCGAAGGGTTTAGTCCGTAGGACAAGAACAATCATAATCATAGGCTAGCTCCTAGGGTTTAGCCTCTACGATCTCATGGTAGATCAACTCTTGTAATACTCATATCATCAAGATCAATCAAGGAGGAAGTAGGGTATTACCTCCATCGAGAGGGCCTGAACCTGGGTAAACATTGTGTCCCCCGCCTCCTATTACCATCCGCCTTAGACGCACAGTTCGGGACCCCATACCCGAGATCCGTCGGTTTTGACACCGACAAAAGCCAGCATGGGGGTCCACTAGCCATGCACTAAATTACTCTGTAGTAGAGTGCCCAACTGCATGGTAGACCACCCCAATCGAAGCGCTGCAATAATGCCCAACGAGCCATCAAATCACAAAACCCCCTCCTTTCCAGAAGTAAGTTGGACGGACGAAGCAACCATCATTTCACTCTTCTTCCTCAACTTCCTCTCTTGAAGAAAACCTCAACTAACTTCTCCCTCATCTTGTTCCTCATTTCTTCAAGAAAACCTCGACCTACTTCTGCCATTGTTCTTCTCTCCCAAAGAAGGAAAGGTGAGCGCATCAATGGTGTTGATTCTGGCCAAGGCGCGGTCTTGCAACCCGGAGACTTATCCTATAACTCCCTCTCTATTCTTCTTTTGGGTTTGTGATTATGGTTTCTTTTCTTTTATTTCTATTTGATAGTTTCATGATGGACCCTAGAGCACCGGCCAAAGTGATGTCTATGGCTCTGGCCAAAACCTTTGAGGCTTAGGGTGCCAAGAAGCGCAAGCACCCTGCCGAGACTACCGCAGACAAGCTCAAGGCCATCGCCCTGTCCAAGTCCTCTTCTCCAGGATCCCTCATTAAGCAAGTCCAAGTAATATCTCTTCTTGACGATCTTTTTCTCGATCTTGATCGTGTTTTTTCATCTAACACGCAGTACTAGTACTAGTAGTACAACTTTCTGGGTGATCTTGCATGTGATTTTTGTGTGCCAAATGACGGTTCTAAATTCCTCTTTTGACAAAAAACATGCGAGAGGTTGACAGTAATTTCTTATAGATTACTTTCAACTAGTTTATGAACATCAATGCTACCTTTGAAGAGAGTATTTTTGCCTCAGTAACTTTTATTATGGATATTGCAAGTAATCCCTCTGCTCTCATGCCTTTGAAGACATGTTCTAGTGTCTTTGTTCACTCATTTCTGTGCGTATATGTAGTCTTATATGTAGTAAAATATCGAAAATCATCTTATGTTTCTGAATGGAGGTAGTAATAAAATATTTTGTTTCTGTTTGAATTAGAACCAGGTCCGCAGTGGAGATGAAGTTGTCAAAGTCATGCCATGTGAAATAGAAGACCTGAGGATGAGTTTTACTGCTAAACTATCCAGCTGTTGTGTCCTTGTCGCCACGTGTCCCGAACTAGTGTTTTCTTGTAGTATTTTTGTCAGGCGTGTTCTCGAGGCTGTACTTGACCACAACAATTCCTGATTGTGCCTTCAATTATGAAGGGTGTGGTTCTTGTAAAGCTTCCCGACAAATCTGATGCAGACTGTCTTCATCATCATGTTTATGAGTGGAGTACTCTGTTAGGTTCTCCAAGGTTGACGAGATGGTGCTGGTGCTGGTAGACATCTCTCACGAAGTCCATGGCCTAGTCAATTATGCGGGGTTCATCCGTAGGTCGGTGGCAAGAAATAGTCTGCAGAGTTTAATTAGTGCAACTTTGCTTGTCTGTAGTGAGTACTATTGTTCAGTACTTGATTTGTCTCTGTGGACCTTGTATTGTTTAGTACTGCCGCTTTTGGTGTGCGGTGAGTCCTGAGCATAGTCTATGTTAATGTCTGTCCAATCAATTCAGTCTGTATATTTTGAAGTATCCAGATCATCTTCTTTGTGAGGATGGTTTATCAGTTATGGTTACACTCCAATATCTGTATGCATTGCAGGGTTTATCGCACCCACCAGGATTTCCAGTCCCATGGATGTTCAGTCCATACAATTTGTCATGACCTTTGGACTGTCCTGCTTGTGGGAGTAAGCGAGGGCCGTGCATGCCACGCGTAGTTGGACGATCAATCTTCTGTTTAGAACTTGAACATAGTGATTTCCTGGTAAGGATTAACTCGTGTCACATCAAGTAAATCTTATTGATTTATTGTCTAAATCTTATTCATTTAATATCATGTTTTCTTACTTTTGCTGCAATTTTACGATGTAGGTTTTGCCATGTCACATTCATCACACAATACTGTTTGGTTTGCTCTACGATGGTTATTTTTGCAGGTTTCACTTCTTATGTCGTGTCAGTAACGAAGGCACTGTCCATCACTTATATTACTGGACACAATTGGATCAGTCTTTTGTCTCAGTACAATCTAAAGCCCTATGATGAAGTGCATTTTGGTTTAACAAAGACGCCACAATTAGTCATTCTCGCGTTTAAAAGAAATGAAAAAAAAGACTGGATCACGGTCACGGAGCCTAGTCAAGTTAGAAAGCTGATCATAGCAGACCAGACACGATCGCTGTTGTCTCGAACATCGGTACCACCTTCAGCAACAGATCGAGCACTGGCACCTTCTCCGATGGCACTTGCTCTAGCACTGACAATGGCAACAGCTCAGTCTGATCCACCTGAGGATTGGGCACCGACCGCGTCAGTGGATCAGGCTGATCTACCGAAGGATCGGGCATCGACACCGGCACTCCACAAGGAGCACCATCTCCGGCAGCAGCAGTGGCACTACCCGTCGCACCAGTACAGGCACGAGCAACGGCTCTGGCACCAGCTCCAACACTTTCACTTGCATCTGTTCCGGCCCGTGCAACGGCAACGGAACCAGCAGTTGCATGATTCACTGTGTTGATCTAACTGTTTGTGTATGTCTTCTTGTTTGCAAACAGAGAATTCCTAGAGCAACGAGGGAGTTGTTCAACATTCTGGGCGACCGTGGCCAAGTTTCTCTTACCATGCGCAGCCTTGGTGTGAATGAACCTGCTCAATATACCATAAGTACAAAGGATGGTCGCATGATGATTGATGATAAAGGATGGTCAAGGTTCAAATCTAAAACAAATCTTGCGGTAGGGGATGATGTCAAAATCAAACTTTCTCGCCAAGGATAGCTGGTCCAAATCAACTTTGAAATTCTTCAATAGCAGAACGCAACTGCCGAACTGATCGATCCTCTGAGAGATTTTGATGTAATAATCTGGCATGATGAAACAAGTGTCATGTGTGTATAAGTAGTACGACATTATTATTTATCACATAGGATATCTTTGATAGAATTTCAACTTTGATTGCTGGTTAGGAACTGTCGTTCGATTTCATTCTAACAACTGCCATGCTTTTTATTCAATTTTCTATATTCGCCTTGCTACAGCATCTAAAACTAGCGCCATACCGATCGCTTGCAATATGAAAAGCGCTGAGGTAGAACACATGGGCCCCCAAACATGCAAGCCCACCGGCCTATGGCCCAAAGTCCAGAACCGTGAGCCTATCTGAGTATTATATTCTTAGCTGAACCCCCATATTATGTTATGTATATTCCCCTTGATTTTTCTTATGTATAAAGTTATAATATAAAAGATTTTATATTTCTTTACAGAGGGAGTACATCTCTGTCAAAAATATATTTATGTGTAACTAGTTAGTCCTGCAATTCTACTTCCTTTCGCTGATATGTGGGGCATCCGGCAACAGGGTCCACATGCCATGCACCAAATTTGAGTGTACAAATGCACGGTGGACTCACCCTGGTCGTAGCACTGCATCTTCCACCCCGACGTCGTTCCAATTGTTCATCCATGTTAGTTTTGCATCTGGTTCTTTCTTGTTGCCTCGATTACTTCTTCTATACCTACTAATAAAGCAAGGTGCGTTTCTCCAACTTTTTCATCCATTCA
Organism: Aegilops umbellulata; assembly: GCA_032464435.1. NCBI lineage: Eukaryota > Viridiplantae > Streptophyta > Magnoliopsida > Poales > Poaceae > Aegilops > Aegilops umbellulata. The sequence continues at coordinate 146,381,116 of CP136058.1, read as the reverse complement.
CCAGCGAATAGAATTTTTTACTATTCGAGGTGGTACTAATTTTTTGTGCATCCATGTGCTAGAAAAAGAAATATGGTTTATCCAGAATTTCGTACATGGGACACGTGCTAAAGCCAAGTAAAGCCAGCCCACTTATTTCCCTGCACATGCAGCTGGGAAACTCCTATTTGCCGCATGTGGCGACAGATAGTCGGAGGTTCGCACAAATAGCCCTAGACTGGGCAGACCCGCTTTCATTTTTTTGTGCTCATTTTATATTTAACATTTTATGTTCCTTTCCCTTTTTATTTCCTCTTTCCTCTTTGTTTTTTCCTTTTTCCTTTTTATCTTATTTTTGTTTATTTTTACTTTTTTGATCAAATAATTTTCTAATGAAATGTTTAGAATTTCAATTTCGTTCAAAATTTTGAAGAATGTTCAGAATTCTAAAATTTTATTCCCGTTTAAAAAATGTTCAGATATTAAAAAAATTGTCATTCTGAAATTTGTTGGAAACGGAAAAAATGTTGTTGTTTTAAAAAATTGTTTCAGATTTTCAAAAAAAACATTGTATTTTAAAACATGTTCCATATTCGGAAAAAAATATTATTGTAGTGAAATATTCACGAGTTCAACATAATTTTCTTAGAATAGCCCCGTATCGCTCTTTACATACGATCGTACCAATTTATAAACGTGTGTGAAGCTACATGTAGTAATAAGATATATGAAGTATGGATCTATTATTCCGGACAAAGGATGGATGTATTGGCATGTGAGCTAGCTGGAAAAGGACAGTATATTTTGTAGATGAAAAGCAATGTTTCCATTTTTGTTAAAAAATGTATTTCCAAAATTGTTCAAGATTCTTAAAAAAATTACATTTTAAAAAATACTCAAAATTTGAAAAATATTCTTGCTTTAGAGGAATGCTCACAAATTCAAATAATGTTCACGTTAAAAATTACACATTTTCTAAAATTGTTCTAAAAGGTAAACATGATCCCATTTTTGAAGAATTGTTCAAAATTTCAAAAAATGCTCGTGTTCTTATAAAAGGTTCGTATTTTTGAAAAAAATTGGTGAATTTTAGAAAATGTTCCCATTTCAAATTTGTTTCTATATTTCTGAAAATGTATGAAACTTCCAAAAATCAAATTGCAGTTTTGAAAATTGTTTGGGATTTCATAATTTGTTCATGTTTCCAAAAATATTCGGCAATTCATAATAATAATTATTTTTTAGGAAGTAAAAAAAAGTAATCATAGAATGTTTCAAATCTGACGTTGCGGTATGTTCTTAAATATTTATGTTGTCCATTGGTTAGCAGGACATGTTATTCGAGTCATTGGCAGCACTGTGTCAGGTGTTTGAGATCGTGAGTACGATCCTTCAACTCATCTTTCGTTCTGGATTTTTACTCACGCCTTACAAACACAGGTCAATTTGATGTCTGTGAATTTCACACCCCATGCAATTTAGCTAGCCCAGCTACTTGGGAAATAAGGAAAATAAAATATGTTCAATAGTCCCATATTGCTCGTTTACATACAGTCGTAACAATTTTTATACATGTGCGAAACTATATGTAGTGAACTGAATGAAGGATAGATGAATTAAACTGAATGAAGCATGGATGGATTCCTACGTAAGCTTTCTAAAAAAAGGGAATTAAATTCAGTATGTGAGCTAGATGGATGAATTGCTAGCTGAACTATCTACAAAAGGGCCCTAAATTTCTCAAGGATTCCTACTTGAGGCAAAGAGAAGAAAAGACCCGGCTACGTGAGCTAGATGCATGAAAAAACCACTAGGGATCAGACTACTGATGCCTAGCTATCCATCAGACCAGCCCACTGCCATATGATTGGAGTTGATTTAAGTGTCCAATCTAATTGACTTGGTGGACGTGGGCCTTTGGTAGTTAAGCGAGATTTGGTAGTTTCCATCCATCAGCGCTACTCTTTAACTGCTAAAAGGAAACTGCTCCATGAAGCACGCACGGCCTGTACTTTCCATGCACCATCTTCCATATCTAAATTTTTTCCATTTGGTGATGCTTGCCATTGCATTCCCTCAATAAATTGTCGATATTTCTTTGATTTACTATAGCTGTGCTTCATATGTTTCCCACAAACCATGCTTCATATGTCTATTCCGTTATACAGAAGTCATGCTTCCAACACTACAGTCGTGCTTCATAATCAGTAGTAAATCGCAGCACTATCAGGTGGTATGCTTCCTTCATTTTTTAGATGAAATGCTTCCACGCATTATGCTTCCAATTATTTTATTTACTAGCAATTCAGTTACTTTGTACAAAATTTAATAAATTTGCATAACTTACTATTGTATTTTTTTGACACCAAGAAAATCAACGGATCATATATCCATGATTTTTTCTGTACTTCCATGATTTAAATTAGACATTGTTCCAATTTTGTGTTTTAGAAAGGCTATATATCACAAGTTCACTACTGATTCAAATTCTCGTCCAATAGCAATATTTAAATGTTCATCACATATGCTCTAATGATTTGAATTATCGTTTCAACCATTGTCATTGTATGCTTCTTTTTCAATTTTTGTATATACTTAGTATGTTTAATCCAAGTTACTTGCTTCCAACAGAAATTTACAGAGCTTCATAGAATATCATTTAGTGCTTCATCAGCATAAAAAAGAACAAAACATGCACCCTTTAGTTTCATTGCCCGCTTTAGTAGTAGCACCGACACATATGAACATATTCATGTTAGTTGTTTCCTGATTGTATCAATGTTGTCCAATATTGGCTTAGTACTCGAGTAGCATTGTGACATAGCCGCTGATGGGAGAGGGGGATGCTCTTGTTGTCGGTCGACGTCCTCGCCATTGCCGGCACCACTCCTATCAGCCATCTCGTTGTCGGCATCCCCGTCTACACACTGACCCTCGATGGCTGCAGAGAAGCCCTTGACGAAGCGATGGTCACCACTCCGTTGTTGCTCATGACATTGTGCAAAAAATATTTCTTCCTACATAGGAAGAGTATGCATCAAACATTGATTCCAAAGATGTTTAAATTTGCACCAAAACAAAATAAGAAGCACACTGTAGTGATAGCCAGAATATCTTAGCATTACTATCGAAGCATTACAGGAGTACGTACTAGCAAAGTACTAAAGAAGCATTATAGGAGAAAAGTTAGGAAGCACTTGCTCACGTGATGGAAGCATTATTTACAAGCAATAGAAATATTTTCTTATACTGATAAACTATTTCCCCTTGCACGAAAACTATCACGACAAATAGAACGCGGCAGACAACAGGGAAGGGGCGACGACACAAGCAAGGCAGTAAGAGAGCGAGTGCATGTGATCATCGACGGGGCATGCTGAAACGCGCTCTCCGTCGAGTAGGGACATGTTGTTGCCGCTGAATAGGACCGTAGCGGTGGCCACAACACAATAGCGGTCCGCGACGAGGGAGGCAAAGTGTGTGTTGTAGCCGCGGTAGGCGGTAGCATCAACGGACGAGGATGGCGGAACATGAGTATTACTTGCCTGCAGGGGTGGAGCTCCGTTGGGGCCGAACTGGGCCATGGCCCGCCCATGTTTTTCTCATTTTTTTTGTATGTATACTATGCTTCATAGCCCACTCAACCGAAGTGACAAAGGCACCGTTAAAAATCGACCCAATTCAAGATTTCGCATGAGTGAACATAGCAGGAGCAGTGGGCCGCCAGCCGGCCAGGACGCCCCCGCTGCCACGTGCATCTCACGTAGGGCAAATCTCGGGTTGACAACCAGCCTTCCCTCGCGCGCACAGATCACACAACTTCCTTGCTGCTAAGGCATCCTTCCTACTTCATACTGCCTGCTCCACGGCTGTGCCCACTTCCACGCGACCTCGCCTTGGCGCCATCCTCCCTCCCCTAGCTCCGGCCTCCTCATCGGCCAGTCCTGACCCTGACCGTTGGGATCCTTTCATGGTGCCGCCTATATGCCTCCAACCTCTGCCTCTACTGACTACCGCAATCCACTGTGTTACCAACCAGGACTGCTAGTCTGCTGCCAACACTGAGTAGAGCTCCATGTTCACCTCGTGACGACTGTGCTGATGCATTTTAGTGTAAGAAGATAACTGAAACAAGGCATAATAACGTACACCTCCGTCTCAAAATATTTATCTTAGGTTTGCCTAGTTATGTATGCATCTAACATTATAATGTGACTAAATACGTTCGTATTTTGACAAATCTAAGACTAGAATTTTAGTATCATGCCAGTAACTTTTTCTTTACTTTGGCGCAGCAATGCGCGCCCAATCCTTCTAGTAGTGTGAAAATTAATGAGAACAAAATGTACTGAATACTCAATAATGCCTAAAAAAATGTGTTATTGGTTACACTGGCCCACCCAACTTTTTCTTTGAAGCTCCGGCACTGTTTGCCTGGTACAATATGTCCAACATTCTAACTTAAGTTCCATTTTAAAAGAAAAATTATGGAAGCAAATTATCATCTGATGCAAAATAGTTGTAGTATATATTAGAAGCATCCCTGCATGTACGAATTCATTACAATGTCAGACCAAGCAAGCAACCGAGAAAGATGAAAGTGCAAACATCGGCGAAGTTGACTGTGCGGCGATGTGTGGGTAGGCTGGCGTGAGTTCCATCTTATCCTGGTGGAACATGATACCATAGGCGTAGGTGGTGACGGGCCCTTCCGAGCAGGATGGGTCGGAGGCGAGGCCCCTCACAAACTGGGCGATCCTCGTGGGCGGATGAGGCGCCAAGCAGGGCCAGGAGCTCTTCCAAGGTTTTGCCGCGTGCTCCAACGACCACCAGGCCGAGTGTCGAGTAGATGGACAACGGCGAGGAGAGCAGGAAGCAGCTGCGTGCGAGGCAAGATGGAGGAGATCGGGTTGGTGGTGGCCACGATTGGAATCATGAGAGATTAGGGGAGATATTAGGACAGGTTTACGCGCGTGGGCTGCGGCCAGTTTGTTCCTGCCGATGTTTTTTTACAAAAGAAGCACAACTGTGAGGCGTCAAAATTGAGCTGAATCGATGGTGTTGGACTGGTCTAGCGCTGGACTTCTATCAGACTATAGATAGATAGTACTGCCCAGTTATGACCAGGCGACCTCCCACATTATGGAACTTCAGCCTGAAATCCCCTTGACCAAGAAACGCAAAATAGTGGAGTACAATTAAGTCCGGTTGTACATATCGGTGGCTTGTACATGGAAAAGAAAAGACCCATCTCATTTCCATATTATTGAACTTCATGCCTTAAAATCTCCTCAAATGAATGAAAAAATAGATTGAATACTTTACGGACCTTCTTTGGCGTGCGATGACCTAATAAAACTCTTAAATCCACTCGATCAATGAATGAAAAAAAAGCGGATTGATTACTTCACATGCGGCGACACCTAGAACCAAAATGTTCCTTCTTGACATGCACACAGGGTTTTTCTTGCACATATAATTCTCACTACATTAAGTGCACACTATTTTTCCTCCCGTTGCAACGCACGGGCATATGTGCTAGTAATCCACCTATTATGTCTAACTAATCACAATTTAACTTTAGAAGTAGCAATGAATCTCTCACGAAGATGCTACTTCTATCTAATATTTCTTATAGTTGGTGGCACGTGTAGGTTATTTCAAAGTTAAGCAGGCTACTCGTTTGTTATTCTATAAGAACCCGACTGTTACTGATGGCACTGAAGTTGACTGGGACGACATCCAGAAGTTCCTACACTTTATTATTCGTCTTGAGGTCCTTGTGGGGCGTTTCAATGGTGGAAGGCCACGTGGGATATGTGTGCCACTGCTGCACACGTTGAACTGCTCCAATTGTGTCGAGAAACTTATGGTACGAGCTGTTTTCTGTTATATATATTGTTCACAAACTCTTGTTTATACACAGTTTGACAGTTGTGATCTTCTTGAAACAGAAATTGCCCAGTTTTATTGTTCCTATACAGATGCGTGACCATGGTTGGGTTAGACTTGCGCTTGGTCACAACATAATGTTTATGTCGACCTACTCCATTCCCCTTGGAGGTGAAAAGAGACTTATTCATGGGTGGTCTGAAATAATGAAGGCGCGTCCATCTTGGAGAATAGGACAGAAGGTTATGTTCATGCTTTTCCATGGCTCTAAAGCGAATATCCTGTTTATTGACCACATTGCAAGTTGAAGCCGCTTTCAGAAGGTTGTGGATGCGCGGGGTGGCGCCTGGGCCTTGTCCTAGGGCTTGGTTGCCTCACCCTTGCTTAACTGTTGGCAAAGTAGCATTGTTCGAGACGTGCTTTGTATGGTTGAACCTGTATAAGTACTCATACTGCTTTCAGCTATGGTTGTTAAGTGCTCCTACTGGTTTAAGTTAAGGTTGTTAACTACTCTTGCTGATTTTATAGTTTGTCGTGTTTCTTCAGTCATCTTAACCTCCAGCCGCCAAAACCAAACCAGCGCCGGTGGGGCCGCCTGCTTCTGCCTCCCATGGCTGGCTGCACCTCAGCTCACGCATCCCCGCCCCACCGTCTCCTAAATCGTTAAGGCTGATGTCCAAGGCCTCGTCGTCGTCCTCCGCATGCTTTGATGCGCTCACCGTGGCACCACCCTCTCGCGTTGTCAACATGGTCAACAAACAAGAGGAATCGGGAGAGGACTATATGTGGAGAGGATGACACTAGGGGCCCACCATGTCCATGGCCATATGCAAGGAAGTTCCTCATATTTTGTTATATATACTCCATTGTTAGCGTATAGAAAAAGAAAATGCTTCCTCCTAGTGGTTTCCTGACATCTGGGACCCACGACATTGTTAGCGCATATAGTCAATAGACAAGAGAACAAAACAAGATCGGCTGACACCTGGGACGTAGTTGCTCGAGCAGTATGTTTTTTGTTATTGTTGAGACAGAGCAGGGTTTCAACTGGGTTGTGGCCCGTCTAGCCCAGGCTTATATTTTACGTTCACCACATGACCATTCCAGCTATTTTTTCTATGTGAAAATGAGCCCAGTTTATTTTTTCTGAAGAATACCCAATCCAGGCCTACTTATTTTTCTATGCCCTGATGGGCTGCAACCCTTTCAAGACAGCTGCAAATCTTGAAAGTAATATGAAATGGGCTGTAAATATAAAAAACAAATGACAAATTGGCAATTACTTTATAATTTCTGAATTTTTTCACATTTTCAGATTCCAATTTCACTGGGCTTTAACCTAATTTAAATATATCTTCAAAGTACTTTAAATCTGGCTCGACATTTTGGTATTAAAAAAAGTTTGGACGCCATAGAAATATGCAAAATTTCGTTTAAATTTTTAACTCTGACCCTGGCCAACAAAAAAGGACTGCAATAAATTGCATAATAAGTTGCAATGAGCTGTAAATTATCAAAAAAGGGAATGGTCTGACTTGTGGGCCTATTAAGTTGATGTGTAAGAAAGATTTTTTTACTTATTATATACATCAACAAATGATTCTAGCATAGATAACTGTTGGATGTCAATACAATGGCCGTGATGCTTCTTCAATCTCTGATCTTCTTGCTCCAGCTGCCAAAACCAACGCCGACGGGACCGCCTGCTCCCGCCTCCCGTGGCCGACTGTGCTGCCGCGCAGGCCTCACCTCCCCTACTAGTCCCACAGCTGGCTACGCCATCCCTCTACTCACCCACATCCCTCCACTACTGTTGCTTGACCACCTCCGGGTCACATTCCCTTCCTGGGTCTCGCCGTCGTCAATCTCGCTGGTGTTCTCGGCACGGCGTGGTCAACGTTGTCAACAAACGACAACATTGGAAGAGGGATGTACATGGAGAGGCTGACAGTTGGGACCCACATGGTCCATGGCCGCACGCAAGCAAGTAACTCCTTATTACGCCAAAACAATGAATACTCCCCCAATGACAGCTGGGACCCACCAGCTATATCTTGGCACAGAAGGAAGTGCCTCCTTATTAAGAGAAAAATAACAGGTGCTTCCCATGATAGCTGGGGCCCACCAGATTTGGAGGCTACTTGTGGCCCTACTAAGTTGACGCGTACGGAGTAATTGTCAACTTAGTTAACTAACGATTCTATCACCAGTGATCGTTGGATTGTTAAATTCCAACGATCGTCCCGCTTCTTCAACCTCTGATTTTCTTGCTCCAGCCGTCCAAACCATCGCGTGCTCTTGCCTCCTGTTGGGGATATTACTACTGGGCGTAAACCGGCCTACCTGGGCCGGGTTGACTTCATTAGTAGTCCAAAGGGGTTAAAGCCCAGAGGCTAGACAAAGGCCCAAGGCCATAGTCGGTTCAGTATCTGTAGCCGTAAACCGGCGTGTATATAAACTTGTATTATAAGTGAGGAATAGGGAGAGACCAACCCGGATACGAATATGTCGGTGTACTAGAGTAGGGGTACCCTAGTATCCCGAACTTGTGCACGGGCAGTCACAGCGCCCCGCGGCAAGGCTTGCCGGGTGACCGCCAAGGGCCCCCGTGGTTCCTTTGGAGCCATTCAAGAACAAAGTATTTAAGCCAAGGAGACAAGGCCCCGGCAAGAGGAGCTTGCCGGGAATTCCACTCAAGGCACAAAGCCCCGGCAAGAGGAGCTTGCCGGGAAGGCCGCTCAAGACACAAGGCCCCGGCAAGAGGAGCTTGCCGGGAAGGCCAACCAAGGCATCTCAAGGAACTTGCCGCGACGCGCCACGCGTCCCGGCAAGACCCGGCGAGGGACAAGCTTCCGGACGCGACAAGACAACGACCGCGGCAAGGCGTTTTGCCGCGGCTAGCAACCACTCTGTACCCGCGCTCCAGCAAACCCACCAACGTGTCGCTCTGGGACCCTTCCAGGCATACGTGGCGGGAGGCTGTGCAGCCAGGGGTGCACTGTGGCAAGCGGCGCTGACAAGATCGCGATCGTGGCGAGCGGTGGCGTCCCTGACGGTCCCTTTCCTGCACTGTTTGGCCGACGTAGATAGGCATTTAATGCCCTTGTCCCCTGCCGTCAGGGTTAGGTAGGATACACTGTGTCGGTGTCAAAACCGGCGGATCTCGGGTAGGGGGTCCCGAACTGTGCGTCAAGGTCGGATGGTAACAGGAGACAGGGGACACTTTGTTTTACCCAGGTTCGGGCCCTCTCGGTGGAGGTAAAACCCTACTCCTGCTAGATTAATATTGATGATATGGGTATTACAAGAGTGGATCTACCACGAGATCAAGGAGGCGAAACCCTAGAAGCTAGCCTATGGTTTGATTGTGTATGAAGATGATTCTATCCTACGGACTACAACCCTCCGGTTTATATAGACACCGGATAGGGTTAGGGTTACACAGAGTCGGTTACATTGGTAGGAGATCTTGAATATCCGCACGCCTAGCTTGCCTTCTACGCCAAGGAAAGAACCTTCCGGACACGGGACGGAGTCTTCAATCTTGTATCTTCATAGTCCTGGAGTCCGGCGGGAGATGTAGTCCGGCTATCCGAACACCCCCTAATCCTGGACTCCCTCAGTAGCCCCTGAACCTGGCTTCAATGACGACGAGTCCGGCGCGCAAATTGTCTTCGGCATTGCAAGGCGGGTTCCTCCTCCAAGTTCTTCAAGAAGATGAATAACACCAAAAAAGTGTCCAGGTCTGCAAAACAAGTTTCCACATATTGCCATATAGAGAATAATATTAACACAAATCAAATCTGTTGACGTATCCCGCTGTGCATCATAACACTGCGGCCAAGCCTTCTGTACGGAATATTTTCACTGTTCCACCGCTACATGTTTAACGAGGCGGTTTCCTTGGCACGTCTTATCGAAGCAGAGATCGTGCGCCCCCTTCAACGGGATTCTCATTAATACGGACGTGGGTAACCCAACCGCGCCATTTACCACGGCGTTTGAGAGGCAAGTGAGTTTTATTAGGCAAGTGGGGACGCATAACCGCATCCGCCCATATAAGGGGATAAGGATCCACCTTTCTACTTACGCCTTCTTCCTCCTCTGCCTATCCATCCTTTGCGCTCTCGAGCTCCAGTGCCCAAGCTCGCACTTCCCATCTCGACCTACTCCAACAATGTCCGGAGCGGGTGGCAAGTGGATGGCCTCCTCCGTCACGGAGGATCAAGTAAAAAAGTTAAGGAAAGCTAGATACCTGTCCAAGGACATCCCACATCGGCTTCCCGAGGAAGGGCAGCTTATTCCTACCCCAAAGCCCCATGAGAGGGTAGTCTTTCTTCCCCACTTCCTCCGCGGACTGGGTTTTCCACTTCACCCATTCGTCCGGGGTCTCATGTTCTACTACGGGCTGGACTTCCATGATCTGGCCCCGAACTTTATCCTCAACATCTCGGCGTTTATCGTCGTGTGCGAGGCCTTTCTCCGCATCCGCCCCCACTTCGGCCTCTGGCTCAAGACTTTCAACGTCAAGCCCAAGGTGGTGTCCGGCACCCAAGCGGAGTGCGGAGGTGCTATGGCCGGCAAGATGGCCAACGTCCTCTGGTTCGAGGGCTCTTTTGTGGAGACCTTAAAGGGGTGGCAGGCAGGGTGGTTTTACATCACCGAGCCACGCGACTCGAATTGGGTCGCGGCCCCTGAGTTCCGATCCGGACCCCCCACGCGGCTCACGTCCTGGAGAGAGACGGGCCTATCGTGGGGCAACGAAGAAGAAGTGACCGGACTGCAGACATGCCTCCGGTCCCTGGTGAACAAGCCAATCAAGCTCGTGAATATAATCCAGGTTATGCTCGTTCGCCGGATTCTCCCGTGCCAAGAACGGGAGTTCACTCTGTGGGAATTTGACCCGGCACAGCACCAAACCCTCAATAGGCTCTTCGACACGACGTATGAAGACGTCTGGAAGGTGTTGATCAAAGGCGCCGAGTGCCCCACATCCGCTTCTGAGGACCGCGGATACAGCTCACGGCGCAACGCTGGCGAGGTAGGCTACTTATACCTTTCACAGGTTCATTAAGTTTTTCTACATAGATTAACTCTATATGGGATCTAAAAACTCCCTTTGCCTTTGACAGGCGTGGCTAAAGATAGCTGGACCAATCAACTGTCCGGCTCCCCTGCCCGAAGACCCAGCCCCAGCTCCCCTAGAGAAGCTGCTGGCTCCGGCGCCCTATGTGGTGCCGGAGAAGAAGGTCAAGAAGAAGAAGACCACCGGGACTCGAAAGAGTGCCCGCAATGTGGTGGTGTCGAGCTCGTCATCTGGCGAGTCTGCGACGCCCTCCTCTCGTGAAAACGAGGAGGAGGAACAAGGAATCCCTCCCCCTCCAACGGGGGAAGGAAAGAAGAGGAAGGCCGCCCCAGCAGGGGCGGCTATGGGGTCCAAAAAGAGGAAGACCCCCACGCCGGACTACTCCCCCGACCCCTACGAGCACGAGGAGGAGCGGCCGGAAAGGGCCAAGCGTCCGGCGGCGTCGTAAGTATTCGGATACCAGAGTAACTCATGACATCCTTTCATTTGCACAGCTTTCCCTTATGTTGAATGCAATTGTGCAGGCTGCCCCGGGCCGAACTCGATGATTCGTCGAGTGGTTCCCTGGATTCATCGGACGTGAACTCTGTTCCGCCCGCTGTGTCCCCCCGCCAGGTAGACGACGCCGAAGTGGCGTCCCACCGAACTCCTGGGCAGGAGGAGGTGGTCCTGGAGGAGCCGCAAGGCAACCTCCCGGACTCCAGGAGTGGAGGGGACAAGTCCCCCCAGGGCACCAAGTCCGGCTTTGTGCTGGACACCGCGCCGGACTCGACAGTCCCGGCCCGCGGTAGGCAAACTCCTTCCAAGAGGAGCAAGCCATCTGAGCCGGCGACCTCTGCCCAACCAGAGGCGCCGGACAACTTGCTGGAGGCGCTTGAAGGCGCCACCATCGACGAGGAGCACCGTACTGTTATGAGTACGGTGGTCCAGAAGGTTCAGTCCGCCAAAAGCGGATTGAACGAAGCTTGCGCTAGCCTTCTAACAGGCTTTCAGCTAAGTAATTAATATGCTAAATTCGTTGCCGCATAGACAGTAGCCCCTGATGCTCTGTTCGGTGCTCGGAAAGAAAAGCCGGATAGAGGATCTAATAATTATCGCAGGAGTCTAACAAAAAAAAGTCAAATATGCGTATGCAGGCTTCACGGCTGTCCACCGCCGCATTAACTGCGCAGGTGGATGTCCTTAAGAAGGCCCTTGAGCGGTCCGAGCGAGAGCTCGGTCTTGCCCGAGGGCAGCTCGAGGAGAAGGAAGGTAACAAAGACCGTTAATAATATAAATTTGCCTATGGAGAGGCTTGATTGCAGAAAATAACAGGTATACACTGCCTAATGTAGGGGCCGCGACAGAGGTGGCCACCCTGAGGCAGGCGCTTACCGAGGCCGAAAAGAAGACGACCGAGGAGCGCATCGAACGAGAAAAGCTTGTGGTTCAATGCGGCGAGGTGCAGCAGAAGCTGCAGGACCTCATGGAAAAACATAAGGGTTTGGAGCTTGACACGAAAACGCAAGCCACCGAACTCACCTCTGCCGTTGAGGCCACCAAAATTGCCAAGGCCGAAGCCCAGAAGGCCCTCCAAGAGTTGGAGGATGCAAAAAAGATAGCAGTGGGTAAGGCATTCTTAATGCAAAGTAGGAATATAAAAATAAAATACCTGTTTCTTACCCGAATCCGGAGTTCTCCAGGGGCATTTGTCGATCTTCCCCGCAGCGCATCCGACGCCGCCGCGTTCTACCGAGCTGAACAGGGCAGCTCAGCGGAGAGTGTGTTCTGGTCTCCGTATTCTGAGGCCGGACACCCTGTGCCCCTGAGTGATCAGCTGAAGCAGCTGGTCGAGCTCCACAAGGCGGCCGAACAGGCTATGAAGGGCCTTCTAGTTCGGCTGTGGCCTGGAGAGGCCCTGCCTGGGAGCTACTTTGGGCTAGTTCGGCGGCTGGTGGAGGCCTGTCCATGGCTTGAGGTCATCAGGCGCTCTGCCTACATCGAGGGCGCCCGGAGGGCCCTCGCCCGTGTGAGGGTACACTGGGGTAAGCTGAACGGCGAGAAGCTGGTGAGGGACGGGCCGCCGCCAGGGAAGGAACATCGCAAGCCCGAGAACTACTATGAAGAAGTTCTTGCCGGAGCCCGCCTTATTGCAGATGAATGTGCTAAAGATGTAATATTTCCATGAACTCGTTCGTTTGTATCATGTGCGCTGAAAACTTGTTCATATGCGCTTTAAGCAATGCTTTGAATTTAAAATATTATTTTCTGTGCGGCCGTTTATCAGTAATTGAGAGATGGCGAGTCATCAGCTTTCTCCCCCCATGCAGCTAGTGCTGGGGTGTTCGGGATAAACCTGAGGGCTCTTGTTCCCATAGTCGGGTCCTTCGAGGGAGGCCGTCAGCACAACGAACCAGGCAATCGGACTATAATGCTTGAACACTCTCACTTAGCCATAGAACTTTATAATTTTAAATTTTGGCGAAGCCCCTAGTTCGGAAGGCCGAATTCGGGGCGCTATCCACGCTTTTAGCCGGATTTAACCAGCTCTCCGCTCGAAGCGGCATAAGCCTTTAAGGACTCGAAAAACCTCTCGAACAGCGACCGATCTCACGCCCTATCATGACAGTCTGTTTTAGCTTTCTCCACTGAGGTGCTCACCCACATGACCTAGGCACAATCGCAGCGGTTCTCCTAGTGCTACCTTAGCCGATAGAGCGGAACGTAAGGCACCAAAACATAGGAGCCGGGCAAACCCAACATATGACCAAAATCATGACTCGGAGCCGATGCATATAGTGCTATAAGTTCGGGGTGCCGCACTTGTGGAAGTGTATGGACTTCTCATGTCCAGATAAAAGGGTAATGAAGCCCCTGGCGTGGTTTGCCGTACCATGGTGTACGGGTGCGATCATGTTATGGGATAAACATATATATTCAAAGAAGGTAATGCAGAAACTAGACACAAAGCTATGCATTGTTTGTAAGGAGGCTATTCGAAGCCGGACGATACAAGTAGTGCGATAAGCAAAAAAAACTGGAGTATTTAACATGTCCTGGCCAGGCGCAGGCCGCGGAAATTTGCAAACAGATATATCGCTCGAAATAGAGACCACCTGAGAGTTCCGTAGTGTGGCGTAGCTTTGTCTGCTCTCCTAGGCCTTGTATCGTCTGTGCGGCAACAAGGCCGAACAGGTCATCCGGAATGTGGAGTCCTGAAAGTAAAAAAAAAAGAAAAAGAAAAAATCCAGCAGCCCCTAGTACGTTTAAGGCCGTATTGTAGGCATGCCGTTAAAATGCCTCCTTCCCCTATGCTCATGGAATTTTAAGGGCATAACTGTGTACTCGAGGTACTAGCTTCGCGATGCTGCGATGGCTGGGGTCGGGGCCGTATTGCTACGCATGCTCCGAACATGCCAAGTGGTCTTGTTGCAGGTTACTCCTTGCGCGCTTTGCATTGTCTGGCGTTTTAGCGGCCGGACTGGAGAGTTGCCTTGAGAGGCTACTTTGTACTTCCGCTGCGAGGGCCGCCGTGTGCTGCTCCGTTGTGATGGAGCGTTCGGTGTTTCTGCTGACCGTAATTACTCCTCGAGGGCCTGGCATCTTGAGCTTGAGATATGCGTAGTGCGGAACCGCATAGAATTTAGCAAATGCAGTTCGTCCGAGCAGGGCGTGATAACCACTGCGGAACGGAACTATATCGAAGATTAACTCTTCGCTTCGGAAATTATCTGGAGATCCGAAGACCACATCAAGTGTTATCGAGCCTGTGCAATTGGCCTCTACACCTGGGATGACGCCTTTAAAGGTCGTCCTTGTGGGCTTGATCCTTGATGGATCTATGCCCATTTTCCGCATTGTATCCTGGTAAAGTAGGTTCAGGCTACTACCGCCGTCCATGAGGACTCTTGTAAGATGAAATCCGTCGATGATTGGATCGAGGACCAGTGCAGCAAAGCCCCCGTGACGGATACTAGTGGGGTGGTCCCTTCGATCGAAAGTGATCGGGCAAGAAGACCAAGGATTGAACTTTGGGACGACTGGCTCCATCGCGTACACGTCCCGTAGCGCACGCTTCCTTTCCTTCTTAGGAATATGGGTCGCGTATATCATGTTCACCATTCGCACTTGCGGGGGAAACCCCTTCTGTCCTTTGTTGTTCGGTGGCCTGGGCTCCTGATCGTCATCGTTGTCCAGCCCCTTGTTTTTATGTTCGGCTCTTAACTTGCCTGCCTGCTTGAACACCCAACAATCTCTGTTGGTGTGATTGGATGGCGTTTCGGGGGTGCC
Organism: Aegilops umbellulata; assembly: GCA_032464435.1. Classification (NCBI taxonomy): domain Eukaryota; kingdom Viridiplantae; phylum Streptophyta; class Magnoliopsida; order Poales; family Poaceae; genus Aegilops; species Aegilops umbellulata. Next base: position 146,365,890 of record CP136058.1, on the reverse strand, counting down.
ATGAATCTGGCACGAGCGGTCGAGTATCCGGTCCAAACTGGACGGGCCCTGGTTATTCTTTTTAGATGGCTGTTTCCGCTGACCGGGTTTATAGCCTCTGAATCCGGCATTTACTGCCGTATCCTCATTGCTGTCGCTGCAAAAGCGGCGCTTTTGATTATTTCGGCGTGACCTGCCATTTTTATCCTTGGTATCCGGATTACCGGTCTTCTTTGATAAGTTGTTGCTACGAGCTAGCCAGCTGTCTTCGCCCGCGCAAAAGCGGGTCATGAGTGTCGTGAGGGCTGCCATGGTTTTCGGCTTTTCCTGTCCTAGGTGCCGGGCAAGCCATTCGTCGCGGATATTATGCTTGAAGGCCGCTAGGTCCTCTGCATCCAGACAGTCGACTATCTGATTTTTCTTTGTTAGGAACCGTGTCCAGAATTGCCTGGCCGATTCGTCTGGCTGCTGAATTATGTGGCTTAGGTCATCAGCGTCCGGTGGTCGCACATAAGTGCCCTGGAAGTTGTCAAGGAATGCGGCTTCCAGGTCTTCCCAAGAACCAATTGAATTTGCTGGCAAGCTATTAAGACAATGCCGAGCTGGTCCCTTAAGCTTGAGTGGGAGATATTTGATGGCGTGCAGGTCGTCGCCGCGTGCCATATGGATGTGAAGGAGATAATCCTCGATCCAAACTGCCGGATCTGTCGTACCATCGTATGACTCGATGTTGATGGGTTTGAAACCCTCTGGTATTTGACGATCCATTACTTCGTCTGTGAAACATAACGGGTGTGCGGTGCCCCTGTACTGGGCTACGTCACGACGCAGCTCGGAAGAGCTGTGCTTGTTGAGTTCGGCTCGGCCGGAGTTATTGTGTCCGGACTGAAAATCGTCACGTGTTGGGCGTCCACGCGATCCATAGATCGATCTTGTCCGCCTTGCTTTGTCCTCCAGTACGTCTTGCAGGTCTGGCTTGTTTCCTTGTGCCCTGGCCGAACGGCCCCTGGGCATGTTTGGCTTGAAATTTTGACGGGCCTCTCTGTCGCGGCCGCGAGGTGGCCGGTCTGCCATGTCATTTGCTTCCTCCTCTGATTGGGGGAGCGGCCTGCGTTTAGGGTAGTTTTTGGAGTGGCGCCCGAGTTCGTACTCTTCGGCCGCAAGGACGTCTGTCCATCTGTCAGCTAGCAAATCTTGATCAGCCCTAAGCTGTTGCTGCTTTTTCTTTAGGCTGTTGGCCGTGGCAATAAGCCTGTGTTGAAAACGCGCTTGTTCGGCAGGGTCTGATGGTATGACGAATTCATCGTCGTCGAGGCTTGCCTCGTCTTCGGAGGGAGGCGTGTAGTTATCGTCCTCAACCTCTTGTTCTGCCGCTTCCTTATGAAGGCCGGCTTCTCCATCTTCCCGTGCTGAGTCTTGTTGTGGTTGGTGTTCTTCGGCGGTATTCGGGGTAGAATTATCCCCCGTGCCGGAATCACCGTTCTTGCTTTGGCGGGATTTAGAGCGGTGCCGCTGACGCCGGCGTTTGGGAGGCTTTCTCGAGGTGCCATCCACCGCTGTTCCATCGCCATCTCCGTCTTTCGGAGCGTCCACCATGTATATGTCATATGACGAGGTGGCGGTCCAGCGCCCTTCAGGTGCTGGTTGTTGTTTGTCTCCTCCTTCGTCGTCCATACCGTCGAAGTCTTCGGAGCCGAAGTCGAGCATGTCGGTTAGATCGTCGACAGTGGCTATTAAGTGGGTGGTGGGTGGGTTTTGAATTTCTTCATCGTCCGTATCCCAACCTCGTAGACCATAATCCGGTCTGGGCTCTCCTGATAAAGAGAGAGACTTGAGAGAATTCAGGATGTCACCAAAAGGTGAGCACTGAAAGATGTCCGCGGCGGTGAACTCCATTATAGGCGCCCAATCAGATTCGATCGGGAGGGGCTTGGGAAGCCCGGAGTTCGGAGAATAATCCGGCTCCTTGGAGTCATGAGCAACTCGGAGTTCGGGACTGGCGTTCGGCTCGATCGCTTTTAACGTCGCAGCCCCTGAGGTGATGTCCAACCGTTCTTCCTCGACGAACGCAGCGGGCTCCGAATCAAGAATCGGGGCCGGAGCGTATGCGGCCTCCAGGACACTGTTCGGGAGCAGAGCTATATCGTGCCCTTCTCGACAGTGCGGCACGCTTGGTTGTGGCTTGAATCCGTCGAAGATCAAGTCTCCGCGGATATCCGCCATGTAGTTTAAGCTTCCAAACCTGACTTGATGGCCAGGGGCGTAGCTTTCGATCTGCTCTAGATGGCCAAGCGAGTTGGCTCGCAGAGCGAAGCCGCCGAAGACGAAGATCTGTCCGGGGAGAAAAGTCTCACCCTGGACCTCATCACCGTTGATGATCAAAGGAGCCATCGAACCTAAAGGTGACGACACGAAGGAACTCTCAATGAAAGCACCAGTGTCGGTGTCAAAACCGGCGGATCTCGGGTAGGGGGTCCCGAACTATGCGTCAAGGTCGGATGGTAACAGGAGACAGGGGACACTTTGTTTTACCCAGGTTCGGGCCCTCTCGGTGGAGGTAAAACCCTACTCCTGCTAGATTAATATTGATGATATGGGTATTACAAGAGTGGATCTACCACGAGATCAAGGAGGCTAAACCCTAGAAGCTAGCCTATGGTTTGATTGTGTATGAAGATGATTCTGTCCTACGGACTACAACCCTCCGGTTTATATAGACACCGGATAGGGTTAGGGTTACACAGAGTCGGTTACATTGGTAGGAGATCTTGAATATCCGCACGCCTAGCTTGCCTTCTACGCCAAGGAAAGAACCTTCCGGACATGGGGCGGAGTCTTCAATCTTGTATCTTCATAGTCCTGGAGTCCGGCGGGAGATGTAGTCCGGCTATCCGAACACCCCCTAATCTAGGACTCCCTCACACTGTACAGGTAGTTGTACCAACCGCAGCACCTTTCCATTTTTACCCTTGCCTACGTTGCCACCTGTTGGAGACCCCTTGAGCATATAAAAGGAGGCCCATGCACAACGTAGAAGGGGGAGGAGAAGAGAACACTCACGCTCGGTCTCGTTAGCTGCTGGTGTGTACTGTAGCACTCAGCGCTCCCAAGCAAGAACTCAATACAAACCACAAAGCAGCAGTAGGAGTATTATCTCTCCGGACAGCTCCGAAGCTGGGTAAACCGCTCGTGTGCTCTGCCTCGATCTGCTCTTCGTGCGACCTCCGCCCCCCCGCCGAACCGAAAGGGGCTCCGTCCCCATAGGTACTCGCGGATCAGTTTCCCCGATATCTTTGGCGCGCCAGGTAGGGGGCGTCGAGGTTGTGTGAACCTGATCCGACGTTCACACGAGCTAGATCTTCATCGACTTCATCGACATGCCGCCGAAGAAGAAGGCTTCGGAGGCGGCTGCTCCGTCCGCGTCGAACCCACCGCCGCCGGAGCAAACGGCTGGTGGGGAAGACGCCAGCGGAAGAACGGGCGTCGACGAGGGAGCCCACGGTGCCGCCAGGTCCAAGGACAAGGTTGCGCTGCCCATCGGCGGTGTAGCCGGCTCCCACGACGACCGAGCGTCCGTAGATGCACCGCGCCCATCTCAGGAGGCGCGGGACCGGCAGCGTCGTGGTACTCACGGTACCATACGCTCGCTGGACCCAGATCGAGCTGGCGGATCTCGGGATGCTCCAGGCTAGCATGCGCGCCAACGTGCTGGCGCGAGCGAAGCACGGTCGCCTGGATGGGATATTGCTCCTTCTAACGCAGTTAGAAGTCCGAGCATATCCCGCTCCTCGCAACGTTCGCCACCGCTACCCGCCACTCCAGCAGAAGCTTTGGCGCGAGCTCAACTGCTCCTAGACTTCCCTCCAATGCCAGACAAGATCGACTACTGGAGGGCCAGCATTCAGAGTCTCATCGACTTCGCCAACCGCGACACTCCACGGCAGCCGACTACGTCGCAGCCGCAGCAAGTCAGCCAGGCGCGACCCGATGGCGACAAGACCAGTGGAGGTGCAACCACCATGCACTCTCCGCCCCGAAGGCCAAGATCGCCGACTCGCCGGGTCCACCGCGACAGCGACTCCACTGCTTCATCAGATCCACGAGCTCGTCGCGATCAACGCCAAGTTCTTCACGAACGATATCAAGAAGACGCTCGTACTCGCATCAAGCGCCGAAGAGAAGCGCGGCGTCAGTCAGACCAGCGCGCTGGGCCCACTATCGACATGCATGCGCCAGGGGAACCAGGCGACCTGTCGTACGCGATAGGTTGCCCTGCGTTTACCCGTGAGCTGCGGCAAGTCCAGTGGCCCAGCACGAAGAATTTCAAGCCAGACGTACCCGAGAAGTACGACGACAAGTTGCATCCGTCGGAGTTCCTCAGCATCTACACCATCGTGGTGCAAGCTGCTGGGGGGCGGGACGACAAGATCCTTGCCAACTACTTCCTGCTGGTGCTCAAGCCCAACGTCAGGTCCTGGCTCATGCACTTGCCGGACAACTCCATATCTTCCTGGGCAGACCTATGCCATCAGTTTGTCGGCGCCTTTACAGGCGGCCACAAACCTCATGGCGAGGCGAGTGATCTTCATCTGCTTGCCCAGAAGGAAGGAGAGCCCCTGCGCAAGTACATCTAGAGATTCAGCCATGTGCAACGCAACATCCCAGATGTCCACCCTGCCGCAGTCATCAGCGCATTCCATCAGAACGTGCGTAACCGCAGGATGCGGGAGGAGATGGCGATGTGCAAGATCAGAGACGTCAGTGAGCTATATGCCCTGGCCGACAGATGTGCACGTGCTGAGGAAGGGAGGAAACTCCCCGGAGAGAATGCAGTAACAGGAGGATCTGACAGCGATGATGCTGCCCCGGCAAAGAAAAACCGGCGGCGGAACAACAGGTAGAGGAAAGGCAAAGATGTGCTAGTTGTTGAGCAGTCCGGCAACAAAGGTGACGCCAAGAAAGCCAAGGCTGGTAGCTCCGGCAAGGAGGTTGCCGCATGCGCCAACTGCCAGGCTGTGGCGGCGGCCGACAAGCAGGACGGCACCAACAAACAGTACTGCAAGATCCACCACACCAAGGGCCATGACCTCCAGAGCTGCAAGAAGGTCGAGCAGCTTGTCGAGCTGCAAAAGGCCGAGTACGAGCGACGCGACAAGGAGAAAGCCCAAGGAGGTGCTGGAGGATCCGGTACGAAGCGCACCGGCCGGGGAGGACGCCGCGGCAAGGCCAAGCAGCGGCAAGGAGCCAGACCTCCCCGCGGCCGCGACAAGGATGAAGATGACGACGACGACGAAGACATGGATGATGATGAAACCAGTGAGCAGGAGTTCCAGAAAGCCACAGAGGTCTTGTGTGTTGACGGCGGTGCTTCTCTGCATACTTCACACCGCCAACTCATGCAGTGGGTGCAGGAAGTCAATGCGGCAGAACCACCCGTTGAGTCACGCAAGCTTCTGAAATGGTCCAGCACGCCTATCATCTTTGATATTGAGGACCACCCTGATCGCACAACTGTTGTCAGGTGCTTGCCGATGTTGGTTTCACCAACTATCCGCAACCTCAAGGTCACTAAGATGCTAGTTGCCGGCGGGGCCGGCTTGAACCTGATCTCCTCCGCTGTGCTCAGGAAACTCCAAGTCCCTGATAGCGAGCTCGAAGAGACCGGCACATTCCAAGGAATCAACCCGGGAAGGAGCAAGCCAAAGGGGAAGATCACGTTGCCGGTGACATTTGGCAGCGAGTTGAACTTCAGGACTGAGAGGATCACTTTTGACGTTGCCGATTTTCCATTGCCTTACAATGGGATTCTCGGCCGTCCAGCGCTTGCCAAGTTCATGGCGGCCTCTCACTACGCGTACAACATGCTGAAGATGCCAGGCCCGATAAGTGTCATCTCTATCCCTGGCGACAAGAAAGATGCTCTTATCTGTGCCGACAAGATCTACCGGGAAGTAGCAGCCGCAACGGATCGCGAGACACTTGCCGCTGAAGCTCCCGGGGGGAAGAAGAAGACCAAGTCCGACAAGAGTTCTGATGCCCACACCGGCAAGCGCACCTCTTCGGAGTGCTGCGCTACCGTCGAGGACGCACCATCGAGCTCCACCGGCAAGTGTAAGAAGACAATGGCAGCTCTGCCAGCGACCAAGAAGGTGTCGGCCAAGGAGGACGGCACTGGTGGTACTTTCACCATCAGTGCCACTCTCGACCCTAAATAGGAAAGCGCGCTCATTGCTTTCCTGCGGGCGAATGTCGATGTGTTTGCGTGGCAACCGTCTGACATCCCTGGTGTTCCCAGGAAAGTAATTGAGCACCACCTTGTCGTCTGTCCTCATGCGCGGCCCGTCAAGCAGAAAGTCGGAAAGCAAGCAATGGAGCGCCAAGAATTCATCGCAGAAGAGATCAAGAAGTTGGAAGCAGCAGGCCTTGTCAGAGGAGTGCTCCATCCTACGTGGTTGGCCAATCCTGTAGTCGTGCGCAAGGCAAACGGGAAATGGAGGCTTTGTATCGACTTAACCGACGTCAATAAAGCTTGTCACAAAGACCCATTTCCCTTGCCGCGCATCGACCAGATTGTTGACTCCACGGCCGGATGTGACTTGCTTTCATTTCTTGACGCATACTCAGGATACCATCAGATCTTCATGGCAGAAGAGGATGAGGAGAAAACCGCATTCATCACTCCCTGTGGCACGTACTGTTTCATACGGATGCCTTTCGGTTTAAAGAATGTTGGTTCAACATTTGCAAGGGTAGTCCATACTGCTTTTGAACCACAAATACACAGAAATGTGGAGGCCTACATGGATGATATAGTGGTCAAGAGCAGGGACAAAGCAACTCTGATTCAAGATTTAGAAGAGACTTTCGCAAATCTGCACACGATCAGCCTCAAGCTCAACCCCGAGAAGTGCGTGTTTGGAGTCCCTTCCGGCAAGCTTCTCGGGTTCTTCGTGTCTCAGCGGGGAATTGAAGCCAATCCCGACAAGATCAAGGCCATTGAGCAGATCGAAGCACCGAAGCGCGTCAAGGATGTACGGAGACTTGCCGGCTGCGTGGCGGCTCGCAGCAGGTTTATCTCTAAGTCTGCTGAGCGCGCCCTGCCGTTTTTCAAAATTTTGAAAAAGGCAGGTCCAGTGAAATGGACTCCGGGAGCGAAGGATGCGCTGCAGGACTTGAAGAGATACCTGTCCTCCACTCCAATACTTGTCGCACCTAAGCCACAAGAGAAGTTGCTGCTGTATCTGGCGGCAACCAATCAAGTGGTTAGTGCTGCGTTAGTAGCAGAGAGGGAGGAAGATGATGAGCCAGCAACCACGGCGAGCGCATCCAGCGACAAGCAAGGGGCTTCCCCGACAAGCTCTGGTCCCGGCAAAGATGGATCTGCGCAGGCGCCCGAGGAGATACAGAAGAAAATGGTGCAGCGCCCAGTCTACTTTGTCAGTTCCCTTCTGCAGGGGGCTAGGTCAAGGTACTCTGGTGTGCAGAAATTGCTTTTCGGCCTTCTCATGGCCTCGAGAAAGCTGCGCCATTACTTCCAAGCACATGAGATAATAGTTGTCACTCGTTTTCCGCTGAAGAGGATACTCCAGAATCTAGAAGCAACAGGCAGGATTGTTGAGTGGGCACTGGAACTGTCAAGCTTTGGCCTCAAGTTTGAGAGCCCTTCAACTATCCAAAGCAGAGCATTGGCAGAATTCATACCAGAGTGGACGCCAACACCAGATGAAGAAATTCCAGAAACGAGCATCCCCGTCAAGGAAGCAAACAAAGAGTGGCTGATGTACTTTGATGGTGCTTTCTCGCTGCAAGGCACCAGTGCTGGCGTACTGCTTGTCGCGCCCACCGGAGAGCACCTTAAGTACGTAGTCCAGATGCACTTTCCCAAGGAGCAAGCAACAAACAATACTGCAGAGTATGAAGGATTGCTTGCCGGTCTCAGGATCACGGCAGACCTTGGGATCAAGAAGCTCATTGTCAGGGGTGACTCGCAGCTTGTCGTCCACCAAGTGAATAAGAGTTATCAGAGTCCATTGATGGAAGCTTACGTTGATGAAGTGAGGAAGCTAGAAGAGCACTTTGTCGGCCTACTGATGGAACATATTCCAAGAGCTCAGAACGACATTGCCGATGGCCTGTCAAAGTGCGCAGCACTTAAGTTACCTGTGGAACCAGGGATCTTTGTGCTCAAGCTGACTCAACCGTCTGTAACGCCATCAACTGGACAGAGCAAGAAGAGGAAGTTGATTTCTGGTGACTATTTTCCGGCAGAGATTCCCGAAGCCGCCGCCAAGAAGATCCCCAAGATCAACACCAAGAGTGCTGGGGAGCAGTCTGCTCCGGCAAACCCCAGGGTTTGTTCCGTTGAAGCAGACGCTCCCGACAAGTTTTGCTCCGGCAAGCTTGCCGGGGAACGTCAAGCTCCGCCTGAGCCGCAGTTTCTCGCCGTAGAAGCGGATGTTCCCACAGCAGCAGATGTGCCTTTAGTCCTTGTCGTCGAGCCACAAGCTCCAGCATGGGCACGACAGATCGTCCGTTTCCTTTAGACAGGAGAACTTCCCGAAGAGCGAGAAGAAGCGGAAAGAGTAGCCCGGCAGTCAAGTATGTACCAGTTTGTCGACAACGCACTGTACAGAAGAAGACTCAACGGTGTGAAATTGAAGTGTACTCACCTGGAAGATGGACAGAAGCTGTTGGCCGAGATACATGGAGGCATATGTGGTCACCACATTGGCGCAAGAGCACTTGCCGGCAAAGCTTTCCGGCAAGGTTTCTTTTGGCCGACAGCCCTCCAGGATGCGACTGCACAAGCAACCAAGTGTGAAGCGTGCCAGTTTCATTACAAGCAGATACACCAGCCAGCTCAAGCTCTCCAGACGATCCCTTTATCCTGGCTATTTTCGGTCTGGGGGCTCGACATCCTCGGCCCCTTCCCCCGAGCAGTCAGGGGCTTTGAGTACTTGTACGTTGCAATCGACAAGTTCACAAAGTGGCCGGAAGTGGAAGCAGTGAGGAAGGTGACAGCATAGTCAGCAGTCAAGTTCTTCAGGTCGATTGTTTGCCGCTTCGGGATCCCTAATAGGATCATCACCGACAACGGTACGCAATTCACGAGCCGCACCTTCATGCAGTACGTCCAAGATCTTGGCGCCAAGGTCTGCTTCGCTTCTGTTGCTCACCCCAGGAGCAACGGTCAAGCGGAGAGGGCAAATGCTGAAGTGCTGCATGGACTCAAGACCAGGACTTTCGATAGGCTGCACAGGTGCGGAAGAAACTGGATTGAGGAGCTGCCGGTGGTTCTTTGGTCGATCAGGACGATGCCAAATCGAGCCACTGGCCAGACACCTTTCGCTCTAGTCTATGGAGCAGAGGCAGTTCTCCCCACGGAACTCGTATACGGGTCACCTCGAGTGCTCTCTTATGATGGGCTTGAGCAAGAGCAGTTGCGGGAAGATGACACGCTGCTCCTTGAGGAGGACTGTCTTCAGGCTGCTGTACGAGCTGCTCGTTACCAGCAAGCTTTGCGCCGCTACCATAGCCGCAAAGTTAACGCCAGAAGTCTTGAGGAAGGCGACCTTGTTCTTCGGCGCGTTCAGTCCGCCAAGAATTCCAACAAGTTGACGCCGAAGTGGGAAGGCCCTTACTGGGTGAAACGAGTCACTAGGCCTGGCGCTGTCCGCCTTGGGACCGAAGATGGCATTCTGGTGAGCAACTCCTGGAACATCGAGCATCTTCGTAAGTTTTACCCGTAAGGCGCGGTTGCCGGACCCTATTCCGACAACCACCTTTTGTACAAGTCTTGCCGCTGTTGCATGTAATCCTTTGTACAAAGCCAGGCGCAGACCATGAGCATAGATGAAGCGCTGGCGCCCTAAGTTATAGCATGCATGCTAGATCTAGTCTCGTCCTTGGTTATGGTTGATAGTGCTTAGTAGCGGCTAACCCCTATCTTAGAGGTCGGTGTGCGTCCCTTCGCCGTTCTTTCGTTTCCCTTGGTTCGCAGGGCTCGCATATCCTGGCCGGACCACTTGAGGACGAAAAAGAGAAGGAGGACGGACCAGCATCTGGACCCCGGCAAGCCAGTGTTGCCGGGGGCTGCAAGTACAAAGACTCACCCACGGCGAACCAGAGTTGCCGGGGGCTGCAATCTCAGATAAGTTTTTCATCCCTTATCATGCATTCTCTTATGGACTGAGGTATGCGAAACCTCGTTTCTTCCTAAAAGCTATCGTGATCCCCTAACTCTAGGCCCTAGGGCTTGTTCCTGGGGCCAGGTTTGGTTGTAGTCGCGGCAGCAAAGGGACGAAACGAGGAGCCTGAACCCGCCTCATCCCTGCCTCCTCCAAAAGCGTGAGAAAGGTCGAGCGACGTGGGAAGACGGCAGGGCCTGCTGCCGGGAAAAGAAGTGTCTATCTTAAAGATATTAAGGATTTGCTCCTTGACATGGGTTCCACCCACAAGACAAGTGACCCGGCAAGCATCCCCTTTTCACAAAAAAAACATTCCACTCAGGTACAGTTCATAGAGAATGAAAAACATGAATGATGGGATTACAAGTTTTAAATGCAGCTAAGGCCCGAGGGCATACAAATTAAAAGGAGATAAGGTGCCCGTAATCCCTTTCTTGTCCCTCTCTTCAGGAGGTAGGTCAAGGAGGCGAAAAGGGCAAAAGGGGCTCCTAGGCGAGCTACGGGTAGCAGAAGACAGCAAGAGAACATCTTGGTGGCCGTCCAAAGGCTGGATGGTGATGGCGGGCCGGAAGCAGGGCTCGAAGACGAGGCGGCAGGATGTCAGCATGCTGTCGAGGGCGTCACGCCCACGTACTCCGACTTGACGGCCTTCCCGCCTGCCCTCTTCCTCTTCCGCAGCCTCCCTACGCCAGCCGCCCAAGGAGACGACCCCGAGAAGTTCAAGGAGCCGGCGACACGGATGATGGGGTCGCCGGTGCCGCACGGAGCGACGCCCGACACCTAGTAGGACCCGTCATCCTGCCGCCCGCTACCCCCATCGTCGCTGCCGCTGTCCCTCTCGTCACTCTCGCTCGAGCAGGAGTCTTCGCTATCAGAGGAGCTCTCCACGCAGCACCATGCCCTAGTTCTGAAGCACCCGAAGACCTTGACGGAGAGGAGACCGCCCTCCATCAGCTTAAAATGGAGGGTGAGCCCCTCCGTTAGGCGGTGGATACGGGCGAACGTCTTCCTCCCTCGACCAAGATACATCACATTAGGAGCCGGGAAGTCAATGCGAACTCGCGTACCGCTGATTCCACAGCCCCTCATGTGCAGCCTCAGTGTCTCGGGCGGATCCAACTCCATCTCTCTCGCAAATGGAGTCGGGAGACGAAGGCGACGACGAGGCGGCCGACGCAGCCTGACTAAGAACTCGCAAGGGTCGTCCCCAATATGGACCGCCATGGGAAGAGGAACCGCTGGCGGAGGCGAGGCCGGCTAGCCGCCCCGTCCACCTCTTCCCCGAGCGCCTCGGCCTCGCCCTCGACCTCGCCCGCGGCCTCGCCCCCTCCCTCTTCCCCTTACGGCTGGCTCTGCCACCACGGGTGCGGGAGAAGGAGGGACGCGTTGTCTAGCGGCGACCCTCGCCGCCACCGTTGAAGGACCAGGGTTCCCTTTCTCCATGGCAAAATAGAGAGAGAGGGGAACAGAAGCTGAAGGAAAGAGGAGATGAAAGAATACGGGCCTCCGTCCCCCCCTCCCGCTCCTTATAAAGGAACGGGGTGGGGGCTTGGCCGCCCCGCTCAGTTAATCAAGACACAGAAGGAGCAGGGAACTGGGACCGACCCGCTGCCTCGACCCACGACGGCCCGGTTTCCCGCCTCCATCGTTCGCCACCCCAAGCGCATGGAAGCGGCGTGGCAAGCATACAGAACCGAGGCGACGGATGAGGCGACCTCTCCCCACCCCGCGATCGTGGGGAGTGGACTCCTCGAAAACCATGCCTCCACGCCTCCCTCCGTTTATGGGGAAGGCACGAACTGCCCCTGTTTCCCCTGCTTATAAGGAGGGAGGGGGCGGACGTTTCGCCTTCCAAATAAAGAAACCACCCACGATTTCTCCCACGACGTCGCAATTGATGCGTGCCGTTCGGGGAGGGCGCGGTGGATGCGGAGTCAGATGCGGCGTGACCCAGGCCGCGCGTGCCCGTGCCCTGTTTTGGGCCTGGCCCAACAGCGCTCGGCACCGTGTGTGGCCCAGGCCCGGGGGCTCCTATCGGTGTACTAGAGTAGGGGTACCCTAGTATCCCGAACTTGTGCATGGGCAGTCGCAGCGCCCCGCGGCAAGGCTTGCCGGGTGACCGCCAAGGACCCCCGTGGTTCCATTGGAGCCATTCAAGAACAAAGTATTTAAGCCAAGGAGACAAGGCCCCGGCAAGAGGAGCTTGACGGGAAGGCCACTCAAGGCACAAAGCCCCGGCAAGAGGAGCTTGCCGGGAATTCCGCTCAAGACACAAGACCCCGGCAAGAGTATCTTGCTGGGAAGGCCAACCAAGGCATCTCAAGGAACTTGCCGCGACGCGCCACGCGTCCCGCCAAGACCCGACGAGCGACAAGCTTCCGGATGCGACAAGACAACGACCGCAGCAAGGCGTTTTGCCACGGCTAGCAACCACTCTGTACCCGCGCTCCAGCACACCCACCAACGTGTCGCTCTGGGACCCTTCCAGGCATACGTGGCGAGAGGCTGTGCAGCCAGGGGTGCACTGTGGCAAGCGGCGCTGACAAGATCGCCATCTTGGCGAGCGGTGGCGTCCCTGACGGTCCCTTTTCTGCACTGTTTGGGCGACATAGATAGGCATTTAATGCCCTTGTCCCCTGCCGTCAGGGTTAGGTAGGATACACTGTACAGGTAGTTGTACCAACCGCAGCACCTTTCCATTTTTACCCTTGCCTACGTTGCCACCTGTTGGAGACCCCTTGAGCATATAAAAGGAGGCCCATGCACAACGTAGAAGGGGGAGGAGAAGAGAACACTCACGCTCGGTCTCGTTAGCTGCTGGTGCGTACTGTAGCACTCAGCGCTCCCGAGCAAGAACTCAATACAAACCACAAAGCAGCAGTAGGAGTATTATCTCTCCGGAGAGCTCCGAAGCTGGGTAAACCGCTCGTGTGCTCCGCCTCGATCTGCTCTTCGTGCGACCTCCGCCCCCCGCCGAACCGAAAGGGGCTCCGTCCCCATAGGTGCTCGCGGATCAGTTTCCCCGACAGAATATAAACCGGAGATTGGGACTCTATGAACCGACGGGTGTCACCCGTGTATATAAGGGGACAACCCGATAGCGGTTCAAGGGGAGACAACCATAACTCGAGGCCTAGGCGAAGCTTGTTTGCTCCCTAGTCATCGAAACCCTATCAATTCCATTACAAACAAGACGTAGGCTTTTACCTTCATCGAAGGGGCCGAACTAGTATAAACTCCCTGTGTCCCTTGTCCGCTTTAACCCCTTCGAGTTAACCCATTGCGATGGATCCACGACTAAGTCCTTTCGCTAGGACATCTGCCGTGACAAACCCACGACAGTTGGCGCCCACCGTGGGGCTATCGCACGATGGTTTCAAGTTCTTGGAGGGCCGCTTTGAAGGACTCGAGGGATACGCCGTGGGCCGGATGACCAAGAATCATTGCGGCAAGATCTACATCGACGACGCAGGCTGGGGCCCCGAGGCCGGCTCAATTGAGTACGGGTACCGGGTCCCCTTTGGTGTCATACATGTCTTCATCGGCAAGATCGGTGAACCGGGCCCTGAGCTGGACACCTGCACCGACCTCGTCGAGACAGCTCAGCGTGCACGACCTGCCCGGGTTAAATCGGCCGTGAAACATGCCTTCGTGGGAGTGATCCATGGAGGAAGCTATGAGGATGGAACAGGATCTGGTGGTGAAACCGTCGTTTACTCTGGCGACGAGTCATCAACCGGAGCAACTGAGTCGTTGTATCAGCTACAAGATGGCCGGATTGGGGGCTGTTCCGATGGCGACAGTATTCCGGACCCCTCCGATTTGCCCAACCGAGTTGGAATATTCATGGCCGGTACCCAAGCAACACCTCACTCATCGACTGCCGCGACGATGATTTCCGGTTCAGCGGCAGCAACGGCTGCCGGAGCAGGAGGCTCGGTGCGCCCGCCGGCTCAAGTGTTATCCGATCTATTCGACGCATTGGCTGCACTCATGGCGGAGGCTAATCCGGTGGATCAGGATGCTCATAACGCAGAGATCGCAAAGGTGAGAGAGCAGATTACCCAGGCCAAAGCGGATCTGGCAGCCGAAGAGGTCAGGATGAGTGCGGAGCGGGCCGCTTTGGACGCCCAAGCTTATAAAATCATGCTGGACCAGAACGCTTCACAGGAAGTCATGAGGAGGAAATACTGATCTTGTTTGCCCTCAGTTTTTGAAGGAAGGAACCTTTTCAACACACCTGAAGCAGGAATCAATAATCCGCCGGTAGTAAACCGGGCGGAGGCACCTGCGACAGGAGCGCCGGTTCAGCCCCGTTTAATAGATCTGCCTCGTCATAATGCTGGTGTACTGCAAGCCGTTCCTACACCTCCGGGTCACTACTCCAGTCCGATGGATAACCTCGTTGCAGCTACGGCACGGCTGGAGGCTATTCCGGTTGAAGGTGATTCATTACAGGCGATCGAAACACGCCAGGTTAAGGAGCTCCTTAGGACGGCCTTGATCCAACAGGAAGCATACTCATACAGCCGTGACCGGATTCATTCTACCCCACGTCCGGCCCAGAGTTATAGCAGGCGTATGGAGGAACTAGCTGTGTCAAGTAACGCGCGGCGTGAAGCACCCCGTGGCAACAATCCGGCTCCCGATGCCCAGGAGGTGGTAGACCGGGCCCGAGCGCGCAGGGAAGCTGAGTTAGCAGCGCAGTATCAGACTCATCAGTTCACGCCGGTTCGTCCCACCACTTCGGTTGAACCGGGGCTCACTTCTAGCGCTTTGGGAGTGCCTTGTCTTGTCCCCGCTTTACGGAATGTGCGCCTGCCCAAGGATTTTAAAGGCCCGCGCAAGGTGCCGAACTACACGGCGGATCAACCCCCAGAGACGTGGGTGGAGAATTATGAGATGGCCATGGAGATGCTTGACGTTGATGAGGCGGCGTGTGGAAAATATTTTACCATGATGCTTGAAGGGACAACCCGCACTTGGTTAAAAAGCCTGCCGCCCAATTCTATCAGTTCATGGGCCCAGTTGCGAGACCGGTTCATCAATAATTTCAAAGACACGTGTAAGCAGCCCATGTCAATAGTGGATTTAGCTACCTGTGTCCAGGAGGAAGGAGAATCAACGACTCATTGGGTGCGCAGGGTCTCACGAGTTCTGCACTCTTCAAACCGCATCAATGCGGACACCGCAGTTATAACCTTGGAAGGCAATTGCCGCTTTGGACCTTTGAAGCTAAAGTTAGGACGAATGAAACGCCATTGTACTGACATGGGAACCCTCATGGGCGCTTTGGTGAAGTACGCTGATTCTGATAGTACCAAGGACCCCGAGTCTGATAATGAAAAGACAGGGAAGGGAAAGAAGAACAGCAACTTCAAAGGTCAGCAGCATCACTCAGCAGGAAACGGTGGTGGAGGCAAGCATAAAGCGGATGGCAACATGGATTTTGTGGCCAATACTAACGTGCAGAATGGAGGCCAGCGACATAAGGGCAAAAACCGCAGTGGAGCGCCTAGTCCTAATCCGGAACGCCTGAACTATCTGTTGAACCAGCCCTCTCCAAAGCATGGGACAAGGGAGGAACCAGCAAACCACCTTTGGAAAGATTGCTATATTATGCAAGAATTCAAGAGCTCCAATGCCTTCCGGTATGACCCCGGCTCTGGTGGTGGTTCTGGATCTGGACCGAGTCACGGTGGAGGAAATTCCAGTTCAGGATTTAATGGTAACCCGGGCGGGCATAACAATCAGCATAATCAGAATAACCAGGGTGGTAACAATCAGCAACAGCAGCAGTCGGGTTACCAGAGCAATCCAAAGCAGCTAAATAGTGGGCAGTATCATGTATTCACCACTAGCTTGGACAAGCGGGACCGGAAGGTCCAGAAGCGGGCAGTCAATTCTGTTGAACCGGTCGTGCCTCGGTATCTGCGCTGGTCAGAGCAACCAATCATATGGAGTAGAGAGGATCACCCTCCCCGGGTTGACAATCCAGGTCAGCTGGCTTTAGTGGTGGCACCTCAGGTGGGAGGTTATAAGTTCACCAAGGTACTCATGGATGGAGGTAGCAGCATTAACATCCTGTACTATGAGACTTTCCGTCGAATGGGGCTAACAGATAAGGAACTCCGGCCTTCGAATACGGTGTTTCATGGTGTGGTACCTGGCAAGTCAGCATACCCCGTTGGGAAGATAGCATTGGAAGTGGCCTTCGGAGATGATCATGATTCCCGGTCCGTGACACTGACGTTTGAGGTGGTAAAAATCCAAAGCCCGTATCACGCCCTGTTCGGTAGGCCAGCCTATGCGAAATTCATGGCATGGCCCTGTTATGTATACTTGCAACTCAAGATGCCAAGTCATAAGGGGACCATCACGGTTCACGGAAGGCGCAAGGTCGCTTTGGAATGCGAAGAAGGAGATGCGGCTTACGCAGAATCGGTTTGTAGTACCGAGGAACTCAAGTATTACAAAGACAATGTTGATCCGACGGATATGACTCCTTTGAAGAAGCCTACTATGGAGCATGATTCGGCCCTGAAGTTTACGTCAGCCGCTGAGACTAAGCTTGTTGACTTCGTACCTGGCGATTCGTCCAAGCAGTTCAGTATCAGTGCCAATCTGGATCCGAAATAGGAAAGCGCGCTCATCGAGTTTATCCGTGAGAATCGGGACATCTTTGCGTGTGGAAGCCTTCTGACATGCCTGGTGTACCGAGGCGACTCGCTGAGCACACTCTTAACGTGGATCCTAAATACAAACTGGTGAAACAGTTCCTCTGTCGGTTCAACGAGGAGAGGCGAAAGGCTATTGGAGAAGAGGTGGCCAGGCTCTTAGCAGCTGGTTTCATTGTTGAAGTTTTTCACCCTGAGTGGCTTGCTAATCCGGTGCTCGTCCTTAAGAAAAACGACACCTGGCGCATGTGTGTGGATTATACTGATCTTAATAAAGCCTATCCTGCAGATCCTTTTGCCCTCCCCCATATTGATCAGATTATTGATGCTACGGCGGGTTGCGAGCGTTTATGTTTCCTGGATGCGTATTCCGGCTATCATCAGATCAAAATGGCAGTTAAGGACCAGGAGAAGACGGCGTTCATAACTCCTTTTGGAGCCTTCTGCTATGTGTCTATGCCTTTTGGGATCAAAAGTGCCTAGGCAACCTATCAACGGTGTGTGCAAAATTGTCTCCACAAACAGATTGGCCGTAATGTGCATGCTTATGTGGATGATATCGTTGTTAAATCGAGGAAGAAGGAGACTTTGGTCGATGACTTGAAGGAAACCTTTGATAACTTGAGGACATACAAGATGATGCTCAATCCGGCCAAATGTGTCTTTGGTGTACCAGCAGGCAAGTTATTGGGTTTTCTGGTGTCCAACAGGGGAATTGAGGCTAATCCGGAGAAGATCATGGCTATCACTTCTCTGGCTAGACCGAAATGTATTAATGATGTTCAACGTTTGGCTGGACGGATTGCCGCGTTGAGCCGATTTATCAGCCGCCTTGGTGAGAAAGCGATCCCGTTGTATCAGATGTTGAAGAAAACGGATCAGTTCGTCTGGAGTTCTGCCGCTGATCAGGCTTTGGAGGATTTAAAGCGGCAATTGGCCAATCCGCCTGTACTCGCCGCCCCCGTTGACAAGGAACCATTATTGCTGTATGTCGCTGCTAATGCTCGTGCGGTCAGTGTAGCTATAGTGGTGGAGCGGAAGGAGGCGGGCAAAGAGTACCCGGTTCAGCGTCCGGTTTATTATATCAACGAAGTGCTTATTGAGTCCAAACAAAGATATCCGCATTGGCAGAAGCTGGTATACGGAGTTTTTATGGCAAGCCAGAAGCTGAAGCAGTATTTCCAAGGGCATCCCATCACAGTGGTCAGCTCTGCCCCTTTGGGTGATATCATCCAGAACCGGGAAGCAACAGGTCGGATTGCCAAGTGGGCTATAGAGCTTGGGCCACACGGTTTGAAATACGTGCCTCGGACGGCGGTGAAGTCCCAAGCACTTGTCGATTTCATCAATGACTGGATAGAGCTGCAGGCCCCTGAAGAGAAGCCGGATCACACATATTGGACCATCCATTTTGACGGGTCACGGCAATTGGAGGGCTCGGGGGCTGGAGTCGTATTAACTTCCCCATGAGGTGACAAATTTTGTTATGTTCTCCGCTTAATGTTCCCTTGTACTAACAATGCAGCTGAGTACGAAGCCTTGCTCCATGGTCTCCGGATGGCTAAAGAGATGAACTTAAGCTGGGTTAAGTGCTTCGGTGACTCGGACCTGGTAGCTCAACAGGTGTCTGGTACTTGGGATTCTAAAGACCCACTCATGGCTGCATATCGTCGTGAGGTTGATACTGTTGCTGGCCATTTCAAGGGTTATCAGGTGGACCACGTGGACCGTCGGAAGAATGAAGCGGCGGACGCTTTGAGCCGGCTAGGCTCACAGCGTAAACCGGTCCCGCCAATTGTCTTTCTCGACATAGTACACAACCCATCGGTTCAGCTACCTGGAGAAGCAGATTTGGTTGTTCCTGATTCAGAGACTCAGTTGGTGGCGGCACTCCACGTCATTCCGGATTGGACACTTCCCTACCTGGCGTACATGAACCGAGGCGAGTTACCAGAGGATGAGACTCTGGCCAGACAAATAATATGGCGGTCCAAGTCTATGACAATCATCAATGGCGAGTTGCATCATTGCAGTGTATCAGGAGCATTTCAACGCTGTGTGTCTCCTGAGGAAGGTTGTGAAATTTTGTGTGAGATCCATGAAGGAGATTGTGGTCACCATGCTGGTTCAAATTCTTTGGTGGCTAAGGCGTTTCTCCACGGTTTCTATTGGCTGACTTCCCATGCTGATGCGAAGGATCTGGTCAGGCGATGTGATGGTTGCCAAAAATTCTCAAGACGCGCTCATGTTCCGGCTCAAGAATTGAGGATGATTCCAATTACTTGGACGTTTGCGACCTGGGGGCTGGATATGGTTGGGCCTTTCAAAAGGTCCAAAGACAAGAAGACCCACCTCTTGGTGGCGGTTGATAAATTTACAAAATGGGTGGAGGCAGAGCCCGTTAGCAAGTGTGATGCAGCCACTGCGGTTCAGTTTATCAAAAAGGTGATTTTCCGGTTTGGCTTTCCACACAGTATCATCACAGATAATGGTACCAATTTATCTAAGGGGGCCATGAGAGAGTTCTGCGAACGAGAGCACATCCCCCTTGACGTTTCATCAGTGGCACACCCGCAGTCCAATGGTCAAGCAGAAAGAGCTAATCAGGAGATCTTGAGAGGCATCAAACCCCGGCTTATGGTTCCCTTGCAGAGGACGCCGGGTTGTTGGGTAGAAGAATTGCCCTCTGTGTTATGGAGCATCAATACAACGACCAAGAGATCAACTGGATACACGCCGTTCTTCATGGTTTATGGGGCAGAGGCGGTTCTCCCTAGTGATATCCGTCATGATTCACCCCGTGTTGCGGCTTATGTTGAAGCGGACAACGAGACGGCTCGACGGGACGCTTTGGACCGGTTGGATGAAGAGCGAGACATTGCGGCTGCCCGCTCGGCGATTTACCAACAGGATCTTCGTCGCTATCATAGTCGTCGGGTCAGGACCAGAACCTTTCAAGAAGGAGATTTGGTGCTTCGACTCATTCAAGATCAAACCGATATGCATAAATTATCCCCACCTTGGGAGGGCCTTTTGTCGTCAGCAAGAATTTGCATAACAGGTCATATTATCTGATTGATATTCGAGAGCATAAGGACTCACGTAAGTCAGAAGAGGAGACCAGCAGGCCGTGGAACATAGCTCATCTTCGGCCTTACTATACTTGAGCCATTGGCTCTGCTTATGTACATATTATGACAATGTATATATTATAATAAACCGAATCATCAGCTAAAGCGGGGTATCTGTTGTTTTATATCATGTGTGGTTACATGGAGTTGTTCTGTTTTAAGACAGCCTCCGGTTTACCCCTTGCAAAAATTATCAATATCACTTGGGGGCTCGGTCATGTCTGAACCGATGCAACACCTTTTGATAGGCGAAAGCCACCAGATCACTTGGGGGCTCGGTCATGTCTGAACCGATGCAACACCTTTTGATAGGCGAAAGCCACCAGATCACTTGGGGGCTCGGTCGTGTCCGAACCGATGCAACACCTCTTGATCGACGAAAGCCACCAGATCACTTGGGGACACGGTCAAGTCTGAACCGGTCACGCCTCTTGGTCGGCCTACAGGCCTTAGAGTCACTTGGGGGCTTGGTCGAACCCGAACCATTGCCATGCCACTTGGCCGGCGTAATGCCACGAGTCATTTGGGGACCTGGCCGATGGCACCATAGCTACACCTTTGGGGAGCTTGGTTGCGTCTGACCATGGTAACACCATCTGATCGGCTCAGTAAAGCCTCTCTTTTTGCAAAAAGTTTTATCATTGCTTTTGCTTTAAATAGCCTTTCTTAAGGAGTTGCTATTTTATCTTAGTTGCGTTTTTTAAACAGACAGTGCTATGTACCGGTTCAAACAGCCAAGTTGGCGGAACACGGTCCATTTTTAAACCGAAGATTATTTGCCCGGTTTGATTTTTTCTATTCACATCCTTTTTTGGAGTAACAAAAGGCTATTATGATCAAAGCACGGTTTACACAGTAAACCGGCGTTATATATACAGGAGCTGTTTTCTCCCATGACGGTTTAGGGTTATCAAAACCCCGTTTCAAGATTGGCTACACGCCTACTTCATGCCCAATAAATGGCAGTTTAAGATTTTATGATTGCAGGAGATATAAGTTGGCAATATTGACCTCCCAAATAAAGGTATCAGCACAGATGCACGAAGGCATCTCAAGAAGCAAAAAGTATTGTCTATCCTATTACAAGGCAGCTTGGTGCCCAAATGAGATCATTGTTTTCTTGACAAGCTATAACAAGGAAGCTAGTTAAAGCTGCCTTCGGTTCACGCCTGCTGGCCACCCCGGTTTGATTGTTCTGGATCATCCTGCGCCGCTTCAGCTTCCTCGTCTCTACCCAGCGGCTGGAAGTCAACAGTGGTCCAGTCGATTCCCATTAATGCTTGGAAGACAACCTCTTCATGGATCAGTGAAGACGATTCAATATCAGGGGCGTAAGTATGCTTACGGATTGGACGAATCAGGTTTTCCGCTTCAGTGATTGGTGCAGCCACTCTTTTGTTCTGGTCATTATACTGAGCTTGATAATGCGACAAATTTGCTTCCTCTACCAATTGGCAGGCCAGAGGGCGCACCGCCCGGTTTATCTCTCTTAAATCCTCTTCGCTGAATTCTGAGCCATCCTCCTTCAAGCTGGGATAGCCTTGAGCCGCTTCAACAGGATCAAAATCGGGCACCCATGCTTTGGCCCGGATTAAGGCATTGATGGCTCCAAATCGAGCAGCAGACCTTTTTAGCTCATCAATCCAAGCAGGGAGCATTGACAGTCTCTTCAGCGTATCTTGGATCAAAGTGGGTGCTGGATTATTGTGTGACGCAGTTGAAATAATCCGCTGCGCTCCAGTGTACAGCTGCTCGATTAAGGTGTAGGCGGCTTTCAGTTTCATCCGCACATCCAACCCCAAGTGGTTCATGCGAGTGCCTGTAACATGATCAGCAGTTTACAAACCGGGCTGTTTATAAGAGGATCACGATTATTATACAAGTCGCAAGAAGCTTACCAAAGATGGCGGCAGTCATTGCGTGCACTTGTCGCTTTACGCTGGTTAATTCATCAGTTACCGGTTTAAGGGCAGCCTCCGCATCTTCAATCTTCTTGGTTAAAGCGGCCTTTTCTGTGGCCCAGTCAGCCCGTTCCTTCTTGAAGCCCTCCTTCAGCTGCTCCATGGTGCCTAAAGCGCTGGTTAACTCCTCCTTGGCCTTGGAGGTTTCAGCTTGCTGGGACTTCAAGTTCTCTTGAAGGTCTGCGGCTTGGTTCTCTTTCACCTTCAGTTCAGCCTGCAATCCGACAGTTATACGGTTTAACCAATGAAGTACCAACCACATAACAAGTTATGCGCTTTGTACTTGGGGGTTAATGCCTATTTCATTTACAGCTATCAATTAATTATCAAAGTCCCAAGCTCAAAACAAGTATTCAACTTGGCACTTGGGGGCTAATGGCCATTTGCTCTGATGATATTTCGGATGCTACTGTATGAAGATTAAAGTTTCGGTTTCAACTATATTAAGTTGAACCGACCCTTGGGGGCTATATCAGTGAACTTTGGAACATTGAGTTTTATGACAAGATGTCGGGGTTTTCCTAGGCTCCCCGAGCACCTATGGGGATGGAGCCCCTTCTCGGTTCGGCGGGGGGCGGAGGTCGCGCGAAGAGCGGATCGAGGCGAGGCACGCGGGGGAAGAATTTTTACCCAGCTTCGGAGCTCTCCAGAGAGATAACACTCCTACTGCTGCTTTGTGGATTGTATTGAGTTCTTGCTCGGGAGCGCCGAGTGCTACAGTACACTCGAGCAGCTAACGAGACCGAGCAATTCTCTAAGGATCGATCCCCCCTACGTTGTGCATGGGCCTCCTTTTATATGTTCAAGGGGTCTCCAACAGGTGGCAACGTAGGTAAGGGCAAAAGTGTAAATATGCTGCGGTAGGTACAGCTACCTACACAGTGTATCATACCTAACCCTGACGGCAGGGGACAAAGGCATTAAATGCCTGTCTACGTCGCCCAGACGGTGCAGAAAAGGGACCGTCGGGGGCGCCATCGCTCGCCACGATGGCGATCCTGTCAGCGCTGCATGCCATAGTGTACCCCTGGCTGCACAGCCTCCCGCCATGTACGCTGGGAAAGGTCCCGGAGCGACATGTAGGTGGGTGAGCTGGAGCGCGGGTATAGAGTGGCTGCCTGCCGGGGCAAGTGCCTTGCCGCGGCCGTTGTCTTGTCGACCCGGGAACTTCTCGCTCGCCGGGTCCTGCCGGGACGCGTGGCATGCTGCGGCAGGTTCTTTGAGATGCTCTTGTTGGGCTTCCCGACAAGATCCTCTTGCCGGGGTCTTGTACCTTGAATGGCCTTCCCGGGAAGCTCCTCTTGCCGGGGACTCGTCTCCTTGACTTAAATACTTTGTTCTCGAATGGCTCCAAAGGAACCATAGAGAGCCTTGGTGATCACCTGGCGGGCCTTGCCGCGGGGTGCTGCGACTGCCCGTGCACAAGTTCGGGATACTAGAGTACCCCTACTTTAGTACACCGACAGGAGCCCCCGGGCCTGGGCCACACACGGTGCCGAGCGCTGTTGGGCCAGGCCCAAAACAGGGCACGGGCACGCACGGCCTGGGTCGCGTTGTACCTTGCTCCGCATCCACCACGCCCTCCCGAACGACACACGTCGATTGCAGCGTCGTGGGGGAGGTCGTGGGTGGTTCCTTTACTCAGAAAGGCGAAACGTCCGCCCCCATCCCTCCTTATAAGCAGGGGGAGCAGGGGCAGTTCGCCCTTCTGCCCGTTGCTGTTCCTTCCTCGAGAATCTCCGCCACTCCCCTTCTTCCCAAAGCCGAAGGAGAGCAGCGCCCCGCCCCCATCGCCACCAGCACCACTAACGCCGTCGTCCTCCTTCTCCATTCCCGCCATGGCCCCGAAGGCTGAGAAGGCGAAGTCGGCTGAGGCGCAGCGGCTCACGGCGCTGCGAAAGGAGCGGGCAATCTTCCCTCCGAGGCTCGAGGCAGCAGAGCTGAAGGAAGATTTCTATCTCTTCTGGTCGACGGGGACGCGAACGCATCCGCGCACGAAGGTACTCCCAACCACTGCTTGGGATAAGTATCCCTCTGGGTATCCCTTCTTTGCCTTGTTCTTCTACTGCGGGCTCTGCCCGCCCTTTTCTGAATTCTTTTGCGATGTCATGAACACCTATGGGCTCCACCTTCTTGATTTCACCCCCAATGCTGTCCTGACCATGGTAGTTTTCGCACATCTCTGCGAAAACTTTGTCGGGATCCATCCAAACATAGCTCTTTTCCGCCATTTCTTTTCGCCTCGGGTTGAGAAAGGAGAGCCTTTATCCGGCGGAATCGCCTGGATCTCGAAAGCTGGCAAGAAAGATGCTTATCTGGAGGGAGAGCTCCGCGGCAAGTGGGAGGAGTGGAGGGCTGACTGGTGTTTGATTGTCGAGGAGAACCCCCAGCCGTTTACTGCTCTGCGCGAAACCCCAGTAGTGCGCGGCGGCGATTGGAGTAGCCTGGCCCCGGAAGATGACAGACTGAGGATTGCCGTCACCCGGATCCTGCGCCTCAGGCTTGCCGGGCTTACTGTAGGAGCGGTTGGCGCAGATTTCCTCCGCCGCCGCATTGCCCCCCTGCAGGAGAGGAGGAGACCCGCCTGGGTGTTCCAGAATGCGGCAGATATCATGAGGTTGTGGCCGGGCCTCAATTTCAACTTCACTGTCCTGGAGCTCAACGCGATGCTCCAGGAGTTGTTCAAGCACGACCCACAGCATCCTGAAGTGTTCTGGTTGCCGAGGGGCGTCATCCCGCTGTGCAACAACTCCGCGCTCGATCGCATCCGTGCAATAATGCCGTTGTGCGACTCGCATGGAATTGATCCAGCCTGGATAGAGCCTGCGGATGATGTCGTGCGGGCGTTCTTCGACAACTTGATAGAAGTGCCGGTCGACGCCGACGAGAAAAAGGGGCTCACCCGGGACACCATTGACGATGAGCTCAAGCGCATCGCCACCAGGATGGAAGAGGCGGCGGCTGCTGCCGCTGCGGGCGAGTTTGGGTTCACCATGGAGGAGGCAGAGGCAGCAGAGGCGGCAAGCCTTGCCGACCGAGAGGAGCTCGCCGGCGTGAAGAGATCCGACGAGCACGACGTCGGGCCAAGCGGGCCCGCCGAGGACACGAGCGGCTCGCTGGAGATCGGCTCCTCTTCCTCTTCGTCTTCGGACAACTTGCGCAAGCAGAGCCCCTGACTCCACAAACAGAGCCCCCGGCTCCACAAGCAGAGCCCCCGGCTCCAACAAGAAGGCGTCTTCGCAAGGCCGGGGACGTAGCGGAGCGGCGGGCGAGTCAACCCCCACTGCGTCGCACGACACCCTCCACCGCAGCAAGTTCTGTTGCCGCGGAAACACCTCACGCTGCAGCGGCGGCTGGGGCGGGATCCTCTTGGCCTGCCGCTCCAGCGCCCGCCAAGCGGCCAAGAGATCCCACTCCCCCGCCTCCTCGTGCCGGAGGTGGGCCAGGCTTTGACTTCTCCGCGCTCAGCTCCGACGAGGAAGAAGGAGAGTAAGATCCTTGTTGTATTTGCATGTCTTCAATACTTGCTGTCTTGTATTGTATCTCATTTGCCTTACTCTGAACTCATCCCTTTTTAGGACGCTGACCCAGAGAATGGCAAAGAGAGCCAAGGTCCCGGTGATTGTCATCGAGGATGACCCCTCCGTGGGAGCAGGGGGTGCGCCCGAGATAAACTTGCCGGACCCGACGGCTGTTCTTCAGAGCAGCCCCCAGCGTAAGTATATGGTTTACTTCCAGCTGTTAGGCGCGCACGGATACTCTTTGCTTGCTGATATCTGACCGTTGGCTTATGTAGGAGCAGAGCAGCCCCACCAGGAGCGCCCGGAAGCCACCCCCGACGTGCCACCTGCTTCGACTACGCCGCCAAGGGAGAATTCTCCGGCAAGGAGAGCTTCCCGGCAAGGGAGAAGTCCCCGACGAGGGAGAGTTCCCCGGCGAGGGAGAAATCTCCGGCAAGGGACGGTACCAGCGAACCCCCGGCAGCGGAGATCCCCACCACCGATCCTGGTACAGGTACTCCTTGCCTCTAAACCCCCCTTGGGTTCTTCTTTTTGGGTATCTGCTTGACTTTTCTTCTTTTTCCGGCCATCAGATCCATCCACTGTGGAGCCGATGGAGACCGAAGTCGTTATTGACGACGCCACTGCCACCGAGGAAACGGCCGGCGCTGATGATCCCGCCGGCGAAGAGGCCACCAAGGCTGCCGCCGCAGCCGCTGACGAGGGGTCCGGCGATCGTACTGACGACCCTGGGGCCGCAGGAGCGACAGGCGCTACACCGACCGCTGATCCTCCCGCCGCTGCCGGAGCGTCTGGCTCTGAGGAACCCTAGCCAGGCGTCTACTGGAAGGCTGGCACTGGCATCTTCATCAACCTCCCCTGGGCGTCAACGTTCAGGGCGCTAGGTCAAGGAGAAAGCTTTGACATGGAGGTGCTTGCCTCTGCTGGGCTGACGTTGGTCGACGCACCAAGCAGCAGCAGCGACGATCCCGAGGAGGAGCGACTGCTGCGGAAGCTGGTGTCGCTCTACCGCGCCCGCCAGGCCAATCTGGAGTCCTGCGAAGCGCTTGTCGCGAAGGCGGGGGTGGACGTGGAGAAGCGCGCGGAGGAGCTCCGAGGCCTCAACCAGGCAACTCTCCAGTCGCTGGCAGCGGAGCGGGTGCAACTGGATGAGGCGTAGAAGGCTTTCATCCTTGAGAAGGCAGAGGTTGCAGAGCAACGGCGGCTTGCCGCCGAGGAGTTATCTGCGCGGGACGGTGAGTTGGTGCAGCTGAAGGCCAGCCTGGACAGCCACGAAGAGGAGCTAGCTGCGCGCGAGCAAGCACTCAGCGGAGCCCTCAAGGAAGCAAAGGACGCTGCCGCAGCTGCCGAGGCCGCTAAGAAGGAGATGGTGGCGAAAGTGGCGCAGCTGGAGACTGATCTCAAGGCGAGCGGTGAAGCGCTTGCCGCGCTCAAGCATGAGCGCGAGAAGGATGCCTACACCTTTGGCGAACTGTAGGGTCGTCTCGCCGAGAAGGTCCAGGAGCTTGACTCCGCCAAGGACTCCAAGGTTGATCTTGAGCTGAAGCTGGCTACTTTGACCAAGATGCTGGATGGTGCCAAGGAGCAGGAGGCGGCCTTGAAGAAGGAGATCGAGGCCGACCAGGCGCTGCTGGAGAACATTGCTGCCACCCAGAATGAGTTCAGGGGAACTGTGGAGCGGTGGACGGAGGGCCTTGTGAGCGCTGCCGCAGGCATCGACAAGGAGTTGGCGTTGCTGGGGTTGGAGGATCTCGGTTATTCCTCTGACGAGAGCCTCCCATCTAGCGCCAAGCTTACCTTGTTCTTTAAAGGCATGGCGACGGCCCTCCAGCAACTCCGGGAGAGGATCCCAAAGCAGCTGGCCGACGAGTCGCGCGAGATCTGCGCGGGAGCTCTCAAAAAGGTGCTGATGAAGGTGGCCTTCTGCAACCCGGGCCTCCGCCTCACTAATATCCTCAGGTCCCTGCCGCCGGAAGCTGATCTGGATGAGCTCGAGACCCTCGTCGCACCCATTGTGGACAAGGTGAGCGGGATCAAGAGGGTTGAGGGCGACCGCGCGGACTAGGCCGCCTATTTTCTTCTTTTCTTGTCGTCGCTGGTCATGTTATGAAAACAGTCTATTAGAGCCACGACAAACTATCTTGTAATATAACTCTGTTTCAGGTCATGATTGCAATGCTATTCCCTTTACTCGATTCCTTCCTTTGTATGTTTTTGCCCTACGCTTTTAGGGAACTTGCCGGCGTAGGCACCTTTGCCGCGAGCGCTGAGTGTGGGACGTCAGCAGCCTACTGGCGGTGCCGTTACCAACAAGAAACCTTGTCGTGACTAGTCGCAGCTCGCTTAAGTTGCTGAGTGAGCTCGAAACAAAGTAAGGGCGCGACTCTAGTCGCAGCACACTTAAACTGTTGAGCGAACTCGAAACAAAGTAAGGGCGCAACTAGCCACGAGCTGGTTCCTTCGCGCACAGGTTTTCCATACAAAGCATGGTCGTTCAAGGAAAATAACTTAAAATTAAAAAATCTGATTGCTCAAACTTTGGTACTTAGCTTTTCTGTCATTTGCTTCTCGGCAAGGCGAAGTTTTTCCTAAACGACGCCGGGTCCATACCATTATCTTCCCCTTCCCCCCCGACCAACTTGTGGGCGAAGGATCCTTAATTTCCTTGAAAAAATAAAAGAAAGAAAGTAGAGAAAATAATGATATGGAGCCTTATGGCTCGTTATTGCTTACCGAGGGTGCTTGCTGCACAAAGTGTCAGATAATTCATGCAGAAAGGCATGAAATTGACAAGGTGTGCGGAGCACGTGAGTTTTATTTATGCACAGGGTCTGCGCCTGGCTTTGTACAAAGGATTACATGCAACAGCGACAAGACTTGTACAAAATGGTGGTTGCCGAACAGGGTCCGACAACCGCGCCTTACGGGTAAAACTTACGAAGATGCTCGATGTTCCAGGAGTTGCTCACCGGAAAGCCATCCTCGGTCTCAAGGCGGACAGCGCCAGGCCTCGTGACTCGTTTCACCCGGTAAGGTCCTTCCCACTTCGGCGTCAACTTGTTGGAATTCTTGGCGGAATGAACGCGCCGAAGAACAAGGTCACCTTACTCGAGACTTCTGGCTTTAACTTTGCGGCTGTGGTAGCGGCGCAAAGCTTGCTGGTATCGAGCAGCTCGTACAGCAGCCTGAAGACGGTCCTCCTCAAGGAGCAGCGCATCATCTCACCGCAGCTGCTCTTGCTCAAGCTCATCATAAGCGAGCACTCGAGGTGACCCATATACGAGTTCCATGGGGGTAACTGCCTCTGCTCCATAGACTAGAGCGAAAGGTGTATGGCCAGTGGCTCGATTTGGCGTCGTCCTGATCGACCAAAGAACCACCGGCAGCTCCTCGATCCAGTTCCTTCCGCACTTGTGCAGCCTATCGAAAGTCCGGGTCTTGAGTCCATGCAGCACTTCAGCATTTGCCCTCTCTGCTTGACCGTTGCTCCTAGGGTGAGCAACAGAAGCGAAGTAGACCTTGGCGCCAAGGTCTTGTACGTACTGCATGAAGGTGCGACTCGTGAATTGTGTACCGTTGTCGGTGATGATCCTGTTAGGGATTCCAAAGCGGCAAACAATCGACCTGAAGAACTTGACTGCTGATTGTGCTGTCACCTTCCTCACTGGTTCCACTTCCGGCCACTTTGTGAACTTGTCGATTGCGACGTACAAGTACTCAAAGCCCCCGACTGCTCGGGGGAAAGGGCCGAGGATGTCGAGCCCCCAGACCGAAAATGGCCAGGATAAAGGGATTGTTTGGAGAGCTTGAGCTAGTTGGTGTATCTGCTTGGAATGAAACTGGCACGCTTCACACTTGGTTACTTGTGCAGTTGCATCCTGGAGGGCTGTCGGCCAAAAGAAACCTTGCCGAAACGCTATGCCGGCAAGTGCTCTGGCGCCAATGTGATGACCACATATGCCTCCATGCACCTCTGCCAACAGCTTCTGTCCATTTTCCCGGGGAATACACTTCAATTTCACTCCGTTGAGCCTTCTTCTGTACAGTGCGTTGTCAATGAATTGGTACATACTAGACTATTGGGCTACTCTTTCCGCTTCTTCTGGCTCTTCAGGAAGTTCTTCTGACTGGAGGAAACGGACGATCTGTTGTGCCCATGCTGGAGCCTGCGGCTCGACAACAAGGACTAAAGGCATATCTGTTGCTGCGGGAACATCTGCTTCTACGGCGAGAACCCGCGGTTCAGCCGGAGCTTGATGATCCCCGGCAAGTTTGCCGGAGCAAAACTTGTCGGGAGCGTCTGCTTCAACGAAACAAATTTTGGGGCTTGTCGGAGCAGACTGCTCCTCAGCATTCTTGGCGTTGATCTTGGGGACCGTCTTGGCGGCGGCTTCGGGAAGCTCAGCCGGAAGATAGTCACCAGAAATCAACTTCCTCTTCCTGCTCTGTCCAGTTGGTGGCGTCACGGATGGTTGAGTCAGCTTGAGCACAAAGATCCCTGGTTCCACAGGTAACTTAAATGCCACGCACTTTGACAGGCCGTCAGCGATGTCGTTCTGAGATCTAGGAACATGTTCCATCTGTAGGCCGACAAAGCGCTCTTCCAGCTTCCTCACTTCATCAACGTAAGCTTCCATCAACGGATTATGATAATCCTTGTTTACTTGGCGGACGACAAGCTGCGAGTCACCCCTGACAATGAGCTGCTTGATCCCAAGGTCTGCCGCGATCCTGAGACCGGCGAGCAATCCTTCATACTCTGCAGTATTGTTTGTTGCTTGCTCCTTGGGAAAGTGCATCTGGACCACGTACTTGAGGTGCTCTCCGGTGGGTGCGACAAGCAGCACGCCAGCACCGGCGCCTTGTAGCGAGAACGCGCCATCAAAGTACATCAGCCACTCTTTGTTTGCTTCCTTGACGGGGATGCTCGTCTCTGGGGTTTCTTCGTCAGGTGTCGGCATCCACTCTGCTATGAATTCTGCCAATGCTCTGCTTTGAATAGTTGAAGTGCTCTCAAACTTGAGGCCAAAGCTCGACAGTTCCAATGCCCACTCAACAATCCTGCCTGTTGCTTCTGGATTCTGCAGTATCCTCTTTAGCGGAAAGCGAGCGACAACTGTGATCTCATGTGCTTGGAAGTAATGGCGCAGCTTTCTCGAGGACATAAGAAGGCCGAAAAGCAACTTCTGCACACCAGAGTACCTTGACCTAGCCCCCTGCAGAAGGGAACTTACAAAGTAGACTGGGCGCTGCATGATTTTCTTTTGTATCCCTTTGCACATCTGCGCAGATCTATCTTCGTCGGGGCCAGAGCTCGTCGGGGAAGCCCCTTGCTTGTCGCTGGACGCGCTTGCCGCGGTTGCTAGCTCATCATCTGTCTCTCTCTCTGCTACTAACGCAACACTAACCACTTGATTGGTTGCCGCCAGATATAGCAGCAACTTCTCTTGTGGTTTAGGTGCGACAAGTATTGGAGTGGAGGACAGGTATCTCTTCAAGTCCTACAGCGCAGCCTCCGCTTCCGGAGTCCATTTCATTGGACCTGCCTTTTTCAAGATTTTGAAAAACGGCAGGGCGCGCTCAGCAGACTTAGAGATAAACCTGCTGAGAGCCGCCACGCAGCCAGCAAGTTTTCGTACATCCTTTACGCGCTTCGGTGCTTCGATCTGCTCAATGGCCTTGATCTTGTCGGGATTGACTTCCATCCCCCGCTGGGACACAAAGAACCCGAGAAGCTTGACGGAAGGGACTCCAAACACGCACTTCTCGGGGTTGAGCTTGAGGCTGATCTTACGCAGATTTGCAAAAGTTTCTTCTAGATCTGGGATCAGAGTTGATCTGTCCCTGCTTTTGACCACTATATCATCCATGTAGGATTCCACATTTCTGTGTATTTGCGGCTCAAAAGCAGTATGGACGACCCTTGCAAATGTTGAACCAGCATTCTTCAAACTGAAAGGCATTCGTACAAAACAGTACGTGCCACATGGAGTGATGAACACAGTTTTCTCCTCATCCTCTTCTGCCATGAAGATCTGATGGTATCCTGAGTATGCGTCAAGAAACGGAAGCAAGTTGCATCCGGTTGTGGAGTCGACAATCAGGTCAATGCGCGGCAAGGGAAATGGGTCTTTGGGACAAGCTTTGTTGACATCGGTGAAGTCGATGCAAAGTCTCCATTTCCCATTCGCCTTGCGCACGACTACAGGATTGGCCAACCACGTAGGATGGAGCACTCCTCTGACGAGGCCTGCCGCTTCCAACTTCTTGATCTCTTCGACGATGAACTCTTGGCGCTCCACCGCTTGTTTCCTGACTCTTTGCTTGACGGGTCGCGCGTGAGGACAGACGGTGAGGTGGTGCTCGATTACTTTCCTGGGAACGCCGGGGATGTCAGACGGTTGCCACGCAAACACGTCGACATTTGCCCGCAGGAAAGCAACGAGCGCGCTTTCCTATTTAGGGTTGAGAGTGGCACTGATGGTGAAGGTACCACCAGTGCCGTCCTCCTTGGCGGACACCTTCTTGGTTGCTGGCGGAGCTGCCATTGTCTTCTTACACTTGCCGATGGAGCTCGATGGTGCGTCCTCGACGGTAGTGCAGCACTCCGAAGAGGTGCGCTTGCCGGAGTGGGCATCAGAGCTCTTGCCGGACTTGGTCTTCTTCTTCCCCCCGGGAGCTTCAGCGGCGAGTGTCTCGTGATCCGCGGCGGCTGCTGCTTCCCGGTGGATCTTGTCGGCACAGATGAGAGCGTCTTTCTTGTCGCCATATACAGAGATGACACTTATCGGGCCTGGCATCTTTAGCATGTTGTACGCGTAGTGAGAGGCCGCCATGAACTTGGCAAGCGCAGGACGACCGAGAATCCCATTGTAAGGCAATGGAAAATCGGCAACGTCGAAAGTGATCCTCTCAGTCCTGAAGTTCAACTCACTGCCAAATGTCACCGGCAGCGTGATCTTCCCCTTCGGCTTGCTCCTTCCCGGGTTGATTCCTTGAAACGTGCCGGTCTCTTCGAGCTCGCTGTCAGGGACTTGGAGTCTCCGAAGTACAGCGGAGGAGATCAGGTTCAAGCCGGCCCCGCCGTCAACTAGCATCTTAGTGACCTTGAGGTTGCGGATAGTTGGTGAGACCAACATCGGCAAACCCCCGACAGCAGTTGTGCGATCGGGGTGGTCCTCAATATCAAATATGATAGGTGTGCTGGACCATTTCAGAAGCTTGCGTGACTCGACGGGTGGTTCTGCTGCATTAACTTCCCGCACCCACTGCTTGAGTTGGCGGTGTGAAGTATGCAAAGAAGCACCACCGTCAACGCACAAAACTTCTGTGGCTTTCTGGAACTCCTGCTCGCTAGTCTCGGCGTCATCCATGTCTTCGTCGTCGTCGTCATCTTCATCCTTGTCACGGCCACGGGGAGGTCTGTCGCCTTGCCGCTGCTTGGTGTTGCCGCGGCGTCCCCCCCGGCCAGCGCGCTTCGTACCACATCCTCCAGCACCTCCTTGGGCCTTTTCCTTGTCGCGCCGCTCGTACTCGGCCTTTTGCAGCTCAACGAGCTGTTCGACCTTCTTGCAGCTCTGGAGGTCATGGCCTTTGGTGCGGTGAATCTTGTAGTACTGCTTGTTGGTGCCATCCTGCTTGTCGGCGGCCGCCATAGCCTGGCAGTTGGCGCATGCGGCAACCTCCTTGCCGGAGCCATCAGTCTTGGCTGTCTTGGCGCCACCTTCGTTGCCGGATTGCTCGACAACTAGCACATCTTTGCCTTTCCTCTTCCTGTTGTTCCGCCGCCTATTTTTGCTTGCTGGGGCGGCATCGTCGCTGTCAGATCCTGCGGTTCCTATGTTCTCTCCGGGGAGTTTCCTTCCTTCCTCAGCACGTGCACATCTGTCGGCCAGGGCATACAGCTCGCTGACGTCTCTGATCTTGCACATCGCCATCTCCTCCCGCATCCTGCGGTTGCGCACGTTCTGATGGAACGCACTGATGACCGCGGGAGGGTGGACGTCTGGGATGTTGCGTTGCACTTGGCTGAATCTCTGGATGTACTTACATAGAGGCTCCCCTTCCTTCTGGGCAAGTAGGTGAAGATCACTCTCCTGACCATGGGGTTTGTGGCCGCCTGTAAAGGCGCCGACAAACTGATGGCATAGGTCCGCCCAGGAAGATATGGAGTTTTCCGGCAAGTGCATGAGCCAGGACCTAACGTTGGGCTTGAGCACCAGAGGAAAGTAATTGGTGAGGATCTTGTCGTCCCGCCCCCGGCAGCCTGCACCGCAATGGTGTAGATGCTGAGGAACTCTGACGGATGCAGCCTGCCGTCGTACTTCTCTGGTACGTCTGGCTTGAAATTCTTCGTGCTGGGCCACTGGACTTGCCGCAGCTCACGGGTAAACGCAGGGCAACCTACCGCGTACGGCAGGTCGCCTGGTTCCCCTGGCGCTTGCATGTCGACAGTGGGGCCAGCGCGTCGGTCTGATTGACGCCGCGTTTCTCTCCGGCGCTCGATGTGGGTGCGGGCGTCTTCTTGCTGCCGTTCGTGAAGAACGTGGCGCTGATCGCGACGAGTTCGCGGATCTGAGGAAGCAGTGGAGTCGCTGTCGTGGCGGACCCGGCGAGTCGGCGATCTTGGCCTTTGGGGCGGAGAGTGCACGGTGGTTGCACCCCCACCGGTTTTATCGCCATCGACTCGCACTTGGCTGGCCTGCCGCGGCTGCGATGTGGTCGCTGTCCGCGGAGTGTCGCCGTTGGCGAAGCCGATGAGACTCTGAATGGTGGCCCTCCAATCGTCGATCTTGTCTGGCGCTGGAGGGAAGTCTAGGAGCAGTTGATCTCGCGCTAGAGCTTCTGCTGGGGTGGCGGGTAGCGGTGGCGAACGGTGCAAGGAGCGGGATATGCTCGGGCTCCCAACGATGTTGGAAGGAGCAGTATTCCGTCCAGGCGACCGTGCCTCGCTCGCGCCAGCACGTCGGCGTGCATGTTGGCCTTGAGCGTCCCGGGATCCGCTAGCTCGATTTGGGTCCAGCGAGCGTATGGTACCATGAGTACCACGACGTTGTCGGTCCTGCGCCTCTTGAGATGGGCGCGGTGCGTCTATGGACGCCCGGTCGTCGGGGGAGCCGACTACGCCGCCAGCGGGTAGCGCGGTCTTGTCCTTGGACTTGTTGGCACCGTGGGCTCCCTCGTCGGCGCCCGTTCCACCGCCGGCGTTCTCCCCACCGGCCGTTTGCTGCGGCGGTGGTGGATTCGACGCGGACGGCGCAGCCTCCTCCGAAGCCTTATTCTTTGGCGGCATGTCGATGAAGTCGATGAAGATTCAGCTGGCGTGAACGCCGGATCAGGTTCGCACAACCTCGACGCCCCCTACCTGGCGCGCCAGAGATGCTGGGGTTTTCCTGGGCTCCCCGAGCACCTATGGGGACGGAGCCCCTTCTCGGTTCGGCGGGGGGCGGAGGTCGCGCGAAGAACGGATCGAGGCGAGGCACGCGGGGGAAGATTTTTTACCCAGCTTCGGAGCTCTCCGGAGAGATAACACTCCTACTGCTGCTTTGTGGATTGTATTGAGTTCTTGCTCGGGAGCGCCGAGTGCTACAGTACACTCGAGCAGCTAACGAGACCGAGCGTTTCTTTGAGGATCGATCCCCCCCTACATTGTGCATGGGCCTCCTTTTATATGTTCAAGGGGTCTCCAATAGGTGGCAACGTAGGTGAGGGCAAAAGTGTAAATATGCTGCAGTAGGTACAGCTACCTACACAGTGTATCATACCTAACCCTGACGGCAGGGGACAAAGGCATTAAATGCCCGTCTACGTCGCCCAGACGGTGCAGAAAAGGGACCATCGGGGGCGCCATCGCTCGCCACGATGGCGATCCTGTTAGCGCTGCATGCCATAGTGTACCCCTGGCTGCACAGCCTCCCGCCACGTACGCTGGGAAAGGTCCCGGAGCGACACGTAGGTGGGTGAGCTGGAGCGCGGGTACAGAGTGGCTGCCTGCCGCGGCAAGTGCCTTGCCGCGGCCGTTGTCTTGTCTACCCGGGAACTTGTCGCTCGGCAGGTCCTGCCGGGACGCGTGGCGTGCTGCGGCAGGTTCTTTGAGATGCTCTTGTTGGGCTTGCCGGCAAGATCCTCTTGCCGGGGTCTTGTACCTTGAATGGCCTTCCCGGCAAGCTCCTCTTGCCGGGGACTCGTCTCCTTGACTTAAATACTTTGTTCTCGAATGGCTCCAAAGGAACCATAGAGAGCCTTGGTGATCACCTGGCGGGCCTTGACGCAGGGTGCTGCGACTGCCCGTGCACAAGTTCGGGATACTAGAGTACCCCTACTTTAGTACACCGACACAAGACCCGATTCAATTATACTAAAGTTGGACCGGCCCTTGGGGGCTACAGTGGTGATAAACAAGAACAAGTACATGGAGATTACCTCAAATTTTTCCTTCATCATCTTTACCAGATTGGCTTCATAATCACGGCTAGTATATAGCCGGTTTAAATAACCAGAATGAATATCTTGGGCGCTGAGAGCAGTGTATGTTGCCAGATCAACATCCCATTTGCCTTTGCTCATGGCAGAAAATTCTTCTTTGGCAGTATGCTTGGCTAAAGCGACGGGGTTCCCCGGTTCAGAACGACCAATGCCAGTGATTATAACTTCATCATCCTTAGACTCGCTGGTTTGAACTGGCGCAGTCAGTTTATCGGCAGGTTTGGAGGGACTGGTGGTTTTCTCAATCCGGATGGGACTGGCTGGCTGGTCAGCAGGACCGGAGGTGTTAACAAAACCTTCTTCGGGAGTAACAACTTCATCCCGTACTAGTGGGTCATTAACCACATCTTCATGGATGACCGCTTCAATGTTTGGGGTAGCATCCGGTTCAGGAGCAGCGTCTTCCTCAGATGCCTTATCCAGGCGAGCTTTCTTACTTGGCTTCGGTTTGGCCCTAAAAAGAAGCAGCAAAATCAAAGACAGTACATATTGAAAGCTACAAAAATCAACAACGTTATGATAAGTGCGAGCTTACCCAAGTACGGTTTTAAGTGGAGGCAGTTGGGTGCCAGTTGACTCGCCAGAAGATGAGTGCGAGGTGACCTGATAATCGGAGTCAGACGGATTAAGCGGTTGACGAAAACAGCCCGCTTTAGGACAAAATCTGACAAGCAAATTAGAGACCTCTGAATGACGTCTCCGAACCGGATTGTTCGGTAAACCGGCGGAGGTAAATACCTGACCGCTGTGTCGAGTTGTGCGGCGCACCTCATGCTGGTGGGTCTTCATAAGAAAGTTGGGATCCAAATAAGCAAGAGGATGAGAAAATATAACTTTGCGGTTTGCCTGACGGATTTTATGTGAAGGCGGAAGGCTTGAGTCAGAGGAAAGAACAATTACCTCTACATCGTCAGCATGGCTAGCTTCGGCATCATCCTGACAAATATCATCATCAATAAGGTGTATAAAAAGTAAACCGAGGGAATCAAGTTCTGCCTCAAGGTCTGGATTACCCACATCATCATCAGCGGGCAGATCAGAGGAAGCGGTGGTTCTCCTTTTATGAGCAGACTTCTTAACGACCTTGGTCTTAGGTCGGGTTGGTCTGTCTGGTTTGTCGGCTTTCTCTTGTGGGATTTTCTTGCTCCAAAACGGATCATTACCCTGCATCAAACAGAGGTCGGCATCAGTAATAGACGAGTTCAATAGCATCAAAGCTAGTACAAAGGAAAAATGCAGACTCACGGCTGGCGGTTTGTTGGTGGCGCAAAAAGGAAGCAGGCCAGTACGAGCGCAGACGTGCTCCGGTTCGTTCAAAATTTTGTTCACAGCTTCTGTGACTTCTTCATCAGTAAGCTGGATGTTTACATGCCGCAGCGGATCGTCAACACTGCCCGTATATTCACACATCAAACCGGAGCGTCGGCTGAGGGGCAGTATACTCCAGCATATCCAACAACGGGCAAGATCAACTCTAGTTAAACCGTTGGCCATGAAAGCTCTGAGCTTGGACAATTGGGGAGCGTACTTACTCCTCTCTTTGCCAGTTAACCTCTGAGGAAAGGGGTGAGTGTTGCTAAGCCGTTCCGGACGGAGACCAGGCAATGGATTCTCTTCAGCAGGGGAGGTATCTTTGCAATAGAACCAGGAATTATTCCACTCCTGGGGATGACTGTGCAGTTTCGCATGAGGATAAGTGACTTGTTTTCTTTTTTGAATCGCCATACCACCTAGTTCCATATTGGGGCCATCAGTAAACTCTGTGCGACGGTTCAAGTGAAAGCAGTCTCGGAACAACTCAACTGTAGGTTCCTCTTGGAAGTACACTTCGCGAAGCACTTGGAAGTGGCATATATTAGTAACAGAGTTGGGACCGATATCTTGTGGAGGCAGTTCAAAATTGGCTAAGACATCCCGATAAAACTTTGAACCGGGCGGACTAAAGCCCCGGGCCAGGTGATCCGCAAAAACAACAACCTCTCCTTCTTCAGGGGTGGGAGGACATTCTGTGTCTGGAACTCTCCAGTGGATGGTGTTTTTACTGCTTAAAGCACCGGTTAGAACTAAGTTGTTCAGCTGTATTTCCGTAACACAGGAAGGAACCCAGTTGCATTCGTATATTTGCTTGGCCATGAGGAAATCTACAAGACAAGTAATTCCGGTTCAAGTATGTGTTGATTAAACCAGATGCATATCTACTTAAACCGAAGGCAGTCCTATCTGAACCGGAGTTATGCAAGGTGGCAACGTCTGGCGGTTCAAACAAGGGGACTAATGATATATACTGGTCCTTTACATTGTCTACGCCGAAGTTAAACCGCCGGATCTAAACGTTTGAAAGCAATTGAGGGTGTACAAATACAGAAACAGATTTCACAAGCCTTCTCTACAACGATGGATCTAAAGCCAGTTCAGAAAAAGGAAAATATTTAAAAGCTTAAGGCGGAACAATATTGATCCAAAGAGCAGACAGGTTGTTGGGATCTATGAACTTAAGTATGAATCTACAAGACGAATGCTAAAGGCCCATTGGTAATCACAGTAGGGTTCTCTTGGATCTATCTAGAGGTATGAGCAGGAGTACGAACGGTGAGCAAGAACACGGCAAGAACATGAAACCCTAGTACAGATCTAGGTGGATAAAAACAGAGATCTTACCGGAGCTGGGGGAGACGCGGAAGGGCGCCGCGATTTTCTGGTACGGTCAGGTTGATGCAGCGGCCCAAGATGATGCAGAGGTCAGCAGCGGCGGCGGAGCTCCGAGGCTGGCGGCGCGAAGAAGACGAAGAGAAAGGGGATGAAGGAGGAAAAAAGAAATGACCCCTCGGCCCTATTTATGAGGCAAAGGACATGTGTCAAGCGCGCGAATCCAGGAGCCACAAATTTCGGAGCTGTCGCCTCGATTGTTGCAGATCTGTTAAATAAAGAAGGCATCATAAAAGCTAGCTTCATGATGACGTCATGCCGGTTTACAGCAACCAAAGAAGATGATGACACAACGGTTCAACAGATACAGGAAGATGATGAAGACAAAGATTTTGGCTAAGGACTGACATGAACCCGTTCAAATCAATCTAGGGCCTAATGTTGGGGATATTGCTACTGGGCGTAAACCGGCCTACCTGGGCCGGGTTGACTTCGTTAGTAGTCCAAAGGGGTTAAAGCCCAGAGGCTAGACAAAGGCCCAAGGCCATAGTCGGTTCAGTATCTGTAGCCATAAACCGGCGTGTATATAAACTTGTATTATAAGTTAGGAATAGGGAGAGACCAACCCGGATACGAATATAAACTGGAGATTGGGACTCTATGAACCGACGGGTGTCACCCGTGTATATAAGGGGACAACCCGATAGTGGCTCAAGAGGAGACAACCATAACTCGAGGCCTAGGCGAAGCTTGTTTGCTCCCTAGTCATCGAAACCCCATCAATTCCATCACAAACTAGACGTAGGCTTTTACCTTCATCGAAGGGGCCGAACTAGTATAAACTCCCTGTGTCCCTTGTCCGCTTTAACCCCTTCGAGTTAACCCGTTGCGATGGCTCCACGACTAAGTCCTTTCGCTAGGACATCTGCCGTGACAAACCCACGACACCTCCCATGGCTAGTTGTGCTGCCGCAGAGACCTCACCGCCCCCTACTACTCCCACCGCTGGCCAGGCCATCCCTCTACTCACGCACACCCCGCTATTATTCTGCGGCGACGACAACCTCACACCGCAGCCGAACCAGTAAACCCTCGTACTACCCTCCGCATGTTCCCAGGCTCTGCATCGTTCCCTGCCTCACCATCGTCCATTGCCTGGTGTTGTCCGTGCGGCGTGGTTAATGTGGTCTATGAACGACAGCCATCGGAAGAGGACTATATGCGATGAGGCTGACAGATGGACCCAGCAGCTACATCTTCGCACGCAAGGAGTGCCTCCATATCACGCGCAAAAAAAGAATCCTCCCCCTGTCATCTCAGACCCACCAGCTACATCTTCGCATGCAAGGAAGTGCCTCTTTATCCTCCCCGACAGCCGGGAGCCACCCGGTTGAAGCTACATAGCGTTGTCATTCTGGTCGCAAACGTGTACATAGATACTGGTCCATCAGTCTTTTTGCCACGATGAACCGTGGCCCAG
This sequence comes from Aegilops umbellulata, assembly GCA_032464435.1. Lineage (NCBI taxonomy): Eukaryota > Viridiplantae > Streptophyta > Magnoliopsida > Poales > Poaceae > Aegilops > Aegilops umbellulata. The sequence goes on along the minus strand of CP136058.1, from coordinate 146,325,823 downwards.
TAAGGAGCGGTAGTTGTTTAGGCAGTCCTGTCTATATCATGTACACGTACATACGTACATACGGGTAGGTTCTTGAACGCCTATTGGCGCATACGTACGGCCAAGGCTCGTGTACATGCAGAGGCAGTGACAGCGTCCTATTCATCGTCAACCAACCGGCTAGGTCTGAATGGAGAAACTGCATCGTAGTGTTAATCGGTAGGCAACGGAATGCGTCATGTTCATCAGGAGCAAACCGGCTTGGACGGAACAGCCGATCGAAATGAGGCCTGGCGTACCGTAGAACGGAGGAAACGGCCTTGTGTTCGACCGCCTACGGTCGAAACGCGATCCTGTTCACCGGGAGGGGTGTGGCGTACCGCAAAATGAAGGAAACGAACTTCTCTTCGACCTCCTCCGGTTGAAACGGGGTCCTATTGATTGGGAGGGGTGTGACGTACCGTAAAATGGAGGAAACGAACTTGTGTTGGAGCACTAAGGTCAAAACGGGGGTCCTGTTCATCGGGAGGGGTGCGGCGTACTGTAAAACGGGACTCCACGGGCTATTGTTCATCCACCATCGACCTCCTCCAGCCTCCACCTGCGACTGTTCATCCACGGCGTCTCCCTCCTGCCTCCACCAGCTACTGTTCATCCACGGGCTCCTGTTCATCCAGCCTCCTCCACTCCTCCACCGGCTACTGTTCAACCAGCCATCTCCACGGGGTCCTGTTCAACCACCCCTCCACGGCTACTGTTCATCCAGCCCTCCACCGCCTACTGTTCAACCAGCGCTCCACAGGGTCATGTTCATCCAGCCCTCCACAAGGTCCTGTTCATCCACCGCCAACCGGCTCGATCGGGGTCCTGTTCATCCAGCAGCAACGGCCTCTACCACCATGGGGTCATGTTCATCCAACCCCCACCGGCAACTGTTCATCCCCCCCCCCCCCGCTGCTAACAACAACACTCACTATTCTCAAGGGGCAGCAGGTTTGATCGGCTTCAGTTAGCAGAAGTAGCCAAGGAATCGCTTGATCGGGTTCAGTTAACAGTCAGATCGATCGATAGCTCGGGTTCAGTAATGCGTAGCCTGCAGTGCAATCGCTCGGGTTCAGTAGGAATGAACGCATCGCTCGGGTTCAGTTAGAGCCCAACACCTCACACCCAGGTACGTACGTGTACGAGAGAAACGCGCATCGCTCGGCCCCGACCACGCATCGTCACCGGGAAATCCCCGATATTTTCCTCGCCCTTGCTTCTACCATGGTTTTTTCCGTCATGAACGGCCCAAAGAATCTCATGCAGCTGCGTCTCCGGCCCGCCCAGGACGAAAATCCCATTTTCTGTAATAGAAGTAGGAGCCCACCACATCTATGATGATATCGGGTTTTGTCACAATTATTATCATAGAAGTGTCATAAGCATGACAGAAAAAATCGTTCGGCCCAAAATGTCACTTATGTGCCTTTTTTGTAGTGTTGTGGTGACGCAAGCCATGATGACCAAGGCCAGGCGGGCGCCAGTGGGCACAGAGGGGGCAGTTTCCTCTTTGTTGCTAAGGAGGCAGCGCATGCGTGGGTTCCCAAAGGATCTAGAAAAGGTTTTCATTCTAGTGCAACGAGACCAGGACCGCCAGGATGGATGTCATCCCGAGCCCCATCGCAGCGTCATGACCAGAAGATTTGCAGGCGAAGACCACCTTTCGTCAGGATAACATGTACTACATGTCCCCGTTCAAATTGGCCACTTTAGGATCCCTTCCCACCTGCGTTTTGAGGGAAGAGGACCGAGGCCACTATAAGTATAGGCTAGCCACCACCGAGAGAGGGATCGAACCCTTTCCACCCTCACCAGAGCAGAACTCGCAAGGTTGTTCACCCCTTGTACTAGTTCATCCTCACCCCCTCGTGAGGCAAATCCACCACAAAGCAGGAGTAGGGTTTTACACCGCAAGGTGGCCCGAACCTGGGTAAACTGTGTGTCCATCTTCTTCCTTGTTCATCAAGCTAGTCCGTGGGAGCGTCGGGCTGGTTGGCTGGAGAGGTTGAGTCCTTCGCACATGCCCCAGGGTTCAAACCTTTCTTGGGCCTGTGGGGCAATGAATCCGACATTTGGCGCGCCAGGTAGGGGCTTCACAAGCTCTTGCCTATGTGGGATAGCCCGTTCAGTATCACCCGTGTCTCCAGGTCTGGCGCCGCACGCCTAGAGACACTGGACAGGGTCCCCATCCAGAATGCCTGGAACATCCAGCACCTCCGGAAGTTCTATCCGTGACCAACAAGCACCATGCGCCTCTCAAGTCTCTGCTCATGACACTCTCATGTAATAATGAGTGGGGCTTTACACACCCCGGAGTCTCCTGTGTGCCACCCCTAGGCCTCACGGGGGCTCCCACCCACGTCCTAGTGGAAGCCCCATGCTTCGCGCTGGCGGGAAGACCAGAAGATTAGTGTAGGTGCCAGACGCGGCTATTCTTTTGCTTGCTTTCTGTTGCTGATTTGCCACTTCTTGGAATGAAATTTGAAGTTCTCGTGCCTTTATTTGAAAGGGTTGGTAATTTTTTCTCCTCACAACATTCGCTCTTTCAAACCTTGCTTTTGGGAGAGTGGCAGTCGCCCGTCGCTCTTCCTCGTGCATCTCGCGCGTGGGGGCTGGGCCTGGTGTGTGCGCTCGGGCCTGCCCGCGAGCACACCTTGCCAAAGCCTTGGTGTCCTAGCCTTTGGCATCTTAATCCTCGTGCGAGGCCCTTAAAACCGGCAACGGGACACACGCCCTCCTGAGTCCATGCCTCCGGGCATCATGACACAGCGACCAGCCCACGCACGGGGGCTCGCACGGGGCACGACATCCCCGGAGATCCCCTAACCCTGCAGCCACAGGGTACCTCCCGAGGCCTGAGGACTTTCTTACCCTCAAGAAGGAAACCCTTGGTAGGACCTCTCCGGGCTGAGGGGCACACAGGAGGTCCAAGCTCTTGAGAGGCCCGCTCTCGTGACACAGGAGTCTACCGCAAGCACACTAAGCTAAGTCATCCCAATCACAACCAGCAACAACATGGATATCGGGACGCAATATAAAAACGTAATATAATGGCGCAACCACCATGGTTCATTACACGTCCTGACAGGGCTTTCTACTTTTCTGATACAGGAGAAAGAAAGAAGCAAAAGCAGCCGCGCGACCATAGCGGCTCCTGAGACCTGGCTCCAGCAACGCCCGCGCTCAGTCAGAGTCCTCCTCCTGCTTCACTAGGGCGTGGTGGCGAGGTAGCTTGTAGCCCTCCCCGGTCCGAGCTCGACAACGTGGCAGCTCATCATAGTCGTAGTCGCCATCGCTCGTGCTCTCTCCGGAGGAGGAGCCGCGGCCACTGGAAACATCACAACCATCGCCGAGGGCAAGCTCACCGCTGGAGATGCTATCGCCCCTCCGGCCGTCACTGTCGGAGGGGTGGACATTGTCGCTCTCTCGGCAGCACACCAGGTGTCTGTCGTCCTCCCCGAAGACCCTGACGAAGACGGTCGCAGCGCCGTCATGCCTGAAGTGGACGGTGCACCTCCCTTGCAGGCCGCGCACGCGGGCGAATGACTGCCACCCGTGGTTCAATAACATGTTGCCAGCGTGGGTGACCTCGACCTCGAGCCATGAAGCCTTGCTGCAGCAACCATCGGCCTGCAGCCACAGGCCGTTGGGTCCCTCGGCCAGCGACGCGCCCACGAAGAAGCGCGGGAGGTGGAACCAGACGCCTGCGGGCCTCTCCGCCCACACCACGAACTCTGAGGACGCGGCCAAATGGGATCACGTGCGCGGTGGACGAATGACCGCCACATGCCTCCCTCCTTGGACGCAGTCACCCCAGCCGTGGCAACCTCCTCCGGGGGAGGAAGCTCCCCAACGACTGATGGAGGCGGTGCCAGCTTTCGAGGAAGTGCGCCCACGCCCTCAAGAAGAAGAAGAAGAAGAAGAAGAAGAAGAAGAAGAAGAAGAAGAAGAAGAAGAAGAAGAAGAAGAAGAAGAAGAAGAAGAAGAAGAAGAAGAAGAAGAAGAAGAAGAAGAAGAAGAAGAAGAAGAAGAAGAAGAAGAAGAAGAAGAAGAAGAAGAAGAAGAAGAAGAAGAAGAAGAAGAAGAAGAAGAAGAAGAAGAAGAAGAAGAAGAAGAAGAAGAAGAAGAAGAAGAAGAAGAAGAAGAAGAAGAAGAAGAAGAAGAAGAAGAAGAAGAAGAAGAAGAAGAAGAAGAGAAGAAGAAGAAGAAGAAGAAGAAGAAGAAGAAGAAGAAGAAGAAGAAGAAGAAGAAGAAGAAGAAGAAGAAGAAGAAGAAGAAGAAGAAGAAGAAGAAGAAGAAGAAGAAGAAGAAGAAGAAGAAGAAGAAGAAGAAGAAGAAGAAGAAGAAGAAGAAGAAGAAGAAGAAGAAGAAGAAGAAGAAGAAGAAGAAGAAGAAGAAGAAGAAGAAGAAGAAGAAGAAGAAGAAGAAGAAGAAGAAGAAGAAGAAGAAGAAGAAGAAGAAGAAGAAGAAGAAGAAGAAGAAGAAGAAGAAGAAGAAGAAGAAGAAGAAGAAGAAGAAGAAGAAGAAGAAGAAGAAGAAGAAGAAGAACTCTATGGGTATTTGTAAAGTACATACGGACTTGAATAAAGGCCTACTTGAAGAAGAAGAAGAAGAAGAAGCATAAAGGCCTACTTGAAGAAGTGTTTTTCAATGAAGGACCTTGGAGAAGCTGCTTATATATTAGGCATCAAGATCTATAGAGATAGATCGAGACGCCTCATTGGTCTTTCACAAAGTACGTACCTTGACAAGATATTGAAGAATTTCAATATGGATCAGTCCAAGAAGGGGTTCTTGCCTGTATTGCAAGGTGTGCAATTGAGCACGGCTCAATGTCCAACCACGACAGAAGATAGAGAAAAGATGAGTGTCGTCCCCTATGCCTCGGCCATAGGGTCTATTATGTATGCCATGCTGTGTACCAGACCTGATGTAAACCTTGCCATAAGTTTGGTAGGAAGGTACCAAAGTAATCCCAACATGGAACACTGGACAGCGGTCAAGAATATCCTGAAGTACCTGAAGAGGACTAAGGATATGTTTCTCGTTTATGGAGGTGACGAAGAGCTCGTCGTAAAGGGTTACGTTGATGCTAGATTCAACACAGATCTGGATGACTCTAAGTCACAAACCGGATACGCGTATATTTTGAATGGTGGGGCAGTAAGCTGGTGCAGTTGCAAGCAAAGCGTTGTGGCGGGATCTACATGTGAAGCGGAGTACATGGCAGCCTCGGAGGAAGCACAAGAAGCAATCTGGGTGAAGGAGTTCATTACTGACCTAGGAGTCCTTCCCAATGCGTCGGGCCCGATGACTCTCTTCTGTGACAACACTAGAGCTATTGCGCTTGCCAAGGAGCCCAGGTTTCACAGGAAGACCAGGCATATCAAGCGTCACTTCAACTCCATTTGTGAAAGTGTTCAAAATGGAGACATAGATATTTGTAAAGTACATACGGACTTGAATGTAGCAGATCCGTTGACTAAACCTCTCCCTAGAGCAAAACATGATCAACACCAGAACTCTATGGGTGTTCGATTCATCACAATGTAACTAGATTATAGACTCTAGTGCAAGTGGGAGACTGTTGGAAATATGCCCTAGAGGCAATAATAAAATGGTTATTATTAAATTTCCTTATTCATGATAATTGTCTATTGTTCATGCTATAATTGTGTTATTCGGAAATCGTAATACATGTGTGAATACATAGACCACAACACGTCCCTAGTGAGCCTCTAGTTGACTAGCTCGTTGATCAAAAGATAGTCATGGTTTCCTGACTATGGACATTAGATGTCATTGATAATGGGATCACATCATTAGGAGAATGATGTGATGGACAAGACCCAATCCTAAGCATAGCACAAGATCGTGTAGTTTGTTTGCTAGAGCTTTTCCAAATGTCAAGTATCATTTCCTTAGACCATGAGATTGTGCAACTCCCGGATACCATAGGAGTGCTTTCGGTGTGCCAAACGTCACAACGTAACTGGGTGACTATAAAGGTGCACTACGGGTATCTCCAAAAGTGTCTGTTGGGTTGGCATGAATCGAGACTGGGATTTGTCACTCCGTATGACGGAGAGGTATCTCTGGGCTCGGTAATGCATCATCATAATGAGCTCAATGTGACCAAGTGGTTGATCACGGGATCATGCGTTACGGTACGAGTAAAGTGACTTGCCGATAACGAGATTGAACGAGGTATTGGGATACCGACGATCGAATCTCGGGCGAGTAACTACCGATTGACAAAGGGAATTGAATACGGGATTGATTGAATCCTCGACATCGTGGTTCATCCAATGAGATCATCGAGGAGCATGTGGGAGCCAACATGGGTATCCAGATCCAGCTGTTGGTTATTGACCGAAGAGTCGTCTCGGTCATGTCTGCATGTCTCCCAAACCCATAAGGTCTACACTTGGCTTGGGGGGCAAGCCACCCCCTTGGCCGCCGCCCCCCCCCCCCATCTAGATAGGACCTAGAGGGCCCGGCGCCCCCTGACTCCTATATAAAGAGGGAGGAGGGAGGGCTGCGCACCCAAGCCCCTGGCGCTCCCTCTCCCTCCCGTGACACCTCTCCCTCTCGCTGAGCTCGGCGAAGCCCTGCCGAGATCCCCGCTGCTTCCACCACCACGCCGTCGTGCTTCTGGATCTCCATGAACCTCTCCTCCCCCCTTGCTGGATCAAGAAGGAGGAGACGTCTTCCCCAACCGTACGTGTGTTGAACGCGGAGGTGCCGTCCGTTCGGCGCTCGGTCATCGGTGATTTGGATCACGACGAGTACGACTCCATCAACCCCGTTCTCTTGAACGCTTCCGCTCGCGATCTACAAGGGTATGTAGATGCACTCCTTTCCTCTCGTTGCTAGAAGACTCCATAGATTGATCTTGGTGATGCGTTGAAAATTTTAAATTCTGCTACGTTCCCCAAGATGGCAGGCAGCGCAGCGTTCTCCTCGTAGCGGGGAGCCGATGCGTCCTCCGGCGCGCGTGCTGGCGAGATTGGGAACGCCGACGCGTCCACCTCGACACGTTGTGGCGAGGAGCGGAACACCGACGCGTCCTCCTCGACTAGTGGCGGCGAGGAAAGGAACGGCGACGCATCGCGTCACGGCGAGGAGCGGAACGCCAACGCGTCCTCCTCGACTAGTGGCGGCGAGGAACGGAACGGCGATGCGCCGCGTAGCTGCGAGGAGCGGAACACCGACGCATCCTCCTCGACTAGTGGCGGCGAGGAACGGAACAGCGATGCGTGACCGTCCGCGCGATGTAGCGAGGGGCTCCTAGGGATTGGGAGGGGCAATGCCATGGTGGTCGACGTGAGAGGGAGGGGGAGAAGATAGCGATGAACATGAACATGAGGGGGAGGAGATAGCGATGTCGTGGGAGGCGCAGTATTTATAGCAAGCAATGGCACACCTACGTAAGATATGGACTGAGCTGCAGTGACTTAACTGCAGGTCCAATTGCGTCACTGACATGTGGGCCAGACCCCTGTTGGGCCCACATGTCAGTGACCGAATGCACCTGCAGTTAAGTAACAGCTACGTGGGCATATTTGTTGGAGTAAATTACGGGGGAGCGAAGGGGTGGAAATATTGCTGGTCACAACGGATTGGACGAGCGTGGGGGGAGGAGTGTCATGCATGCAGATTTTTTCACACGGGGTGGAGTGGTGGGACCGCCAGAGGGAGAAGGAGAGTTTGGCAGGCATATTGTTTCCACACATGGAGAGGAGAAGATTTGGGGACGAACGGGCTTCCTGCAGGTATGGGGATTGGTGCATAATAAGTCATCTTGCATGCCGGGCTAGGTATAGTCTCAAGTCATTAAAAACAAACACGCCCCACACATGTTCATATTTCAAGGTGCACTAAATTATTGCATGCAATGATTAAGGCTGGCCATAATGGTGGTATCTTAGCTGGTATCATGCACACGGGAATAGCAAACATGCTGATGTGGCAAAGAATTAAAGAAGAGAGGGGGGTTAGAGTAACTAGTGTCCATGCATGCATTGGTAAACACATTTTTTTTGTGGAGAACAACAACACTAGTTGAGTACTTTTGCACACTTCAAAAACTATTCCACAATGTGTCAACATTCACAATGTCAAATCAATATTTTTACACTCATTATAAAATGTAGTTCTTATACTCATTATAATCAGTACTCCCTCCGTCTAGGTGAGCAAGTCATCTTAGATTGTGCACTGTAACCAAGGAGGAGGGGAAAACGAGAGATCTTAATGTTTATTTGCTAATTAATAGCATTGCATGCAATGAACTAACCACTGCATGTCGTGTTTGGTAGTCTCAAGTCATTAAAAGCATGCACATCCACATCTCCTATTGGTTGATATGTCAAGAAACAATAAACAAGGTAGAAGTTAATGCACCGCGCCTAAGTGTTTTGGGAATGTTGTATTGAATGAGTGTACTGGTGTGGCTGGTTAATTAATATAAGGTGGTCTTCAAAAAAGTATAAATTTGGTCAAACACTTTGCAAACGGTTGACGGGAGTAAAAAGGACCAGAGGGAGTATCATGCATGCGGAGTAGGCAAAAAACAATTGCTTGTCTAAAAAAAGGCAAAAAAATTGCTCATTTATAGCCGGTCGAAGTCTCCAAGGGCGCGACCGCGCGAGGGAGGCGAAGGTCATGGGAAGCACGACGTTTCACGGAATTAAGTGAAGTTACATCCACGCGCTGGCATGGCGTGCGAACAGGCAGAAGCTATATCGTCAGGCCTACGATATGGGTCTAGTAGACATGACATCTAGTGGGTCCCGCATAGTTCTCGAGAACTCTTTGGGGGCTTTCAGCCGTTTATCCACCGGGCAAGCCAGCAACCCCACGGCGCTTCGCCCTTGCCCTTTGGCTTCGCCTCGAAGCCAAGTCCGAGCGCGCCTTGGACTCGGGGGCTACTGTCGGCGTTTTGGGAACCAGGGTACCCAGACCTGCCTACGGCCCATGGCGTGGCTCCATCGACGGTCTAGTACAACCCATCTACAACACCAGCAAGGCAAGACCCTCGCTGTCGGATCACGGGTTCCGGCAAAACCCTCGAGGTTCCAACACTGGGGTGCGCACGAAGATTTCCCCCTATCGATCCACGCCCTAGCTTGCTAAGATCTCACCGGCGAACTCGACGCACTCGCAACACAAGGGACACAGGGTTTATACTGGTTCGGGCCACCGTTGTGGTGTAATACCCTACTCCAGTGTGGTGGTGGTGGATTGCCTCTTGGGCTGACGATGAACAGTACAAGGGGAAGAACAGCCTCATGAGGTTGAGGTGTTATTATGCTTGGTGAACTTGTGTGGGTGAGGATTACTCAAGATGAGATGCCCTCCTACGGTGGTGGCTAGTCCTATTTATAAGGGCCTTGGTCCTCTTCCCAAATATTGAGCGGGACGGGAGCCAACAATGGCTAGTTTTAAAGGGGACAGCTAGTACAGCTTATCCTGACAAAAGCGGTCTTCGCCTGGAAAAGGCTCTGGTGGTGACGCCGCCTTGGTCTCCATGGTGACCTCCGTCTTGCTGTCCTGCTGGTCTTGGTCTCGTTGCACTGATATTGAAACCTTTGCTTGATGCCTCGGTACTACGCGCCTGCGCTTGCCTCCTTAGCACCAAAGAGGAAACTAGTACACTGTGCGCACTGGAGCCCGCCTGGTCTCGATCGTCATGGCTCACGTCATGAGAACCTCGCGAGGTTTGCCTCGCCTTGATCTCTCCGCCCCTCGCGAGCCAGCCTGGTGAGGCCGCTCCTGAGGAGGTCTTGTGTTGTCCGCCTCGTGAGGCCTGGCCCCTCGCGAGGGTCTTGAATGCCTTATTGGTGAAGATGTGCCATACGGGCCTGCCCGCAGAGTCATCCTCATGGCTGCCAAGAAAGATTATGTACTAGAAGCACCGCTAGGTGACGCACCCATCCCAGAGAACCAAGACGTTATGAACGCTTGGCAGCAGTGTGCTGATGATTACTCCCTCGTTTAGTGCGGCATGCTTTACAGCTTAGAACCGGGGCTCCAAAAGCGTTTTGAGCAACACGGAGCATATGAGATGTTCGAAGAGTTGAAAATGGTTTTCCAAGCTCATGCCCGGGTCGGGAGATATGAAGACTCCGACAAGTTCTTCAGTTGTAAGATGGAGGAAAATAGTTCTGTCAGTGAGCACATAGTCAAAATGTCTGGGTTGCACAACCGCTTGACTCAGCTGGGAGTTAATCTCCCGGATGAAGCGGTCATTGACAGAATCCTTTAGTCGCTTCCACCGAGCTACAAGAGCTTTGTGATGAACTTCAATATGTAGGGGATGGAAAAGACCATTCCTGAGGTATATTCAATGCTGAAATCAGCGGAGGTGGAGATCAAAAAGGAACATCAAGTGTTGATGGTGAATAAAACCACTAAGTTTAAGAAAGGCAAGGGTAAGAAGAACTTCAAGAAGGACGGCAAGGGAGTTGCCGCGCCCGGTAAGCCAGCTGCCGGGAAGAAGCCGAAGAATGGACCCAAGCCTGAGACTGAGTGCTTTTATTGCAAGGGAAGTGGTCACTGGAAGCGGAACTGCCCCAAATACTTAGCGGACAAGAAGGCCGGCAACACTAAAGGTATATGTGATATACATGTAATTGATGTGTACCTTACCAGTACTTGTAGTAGCTCCTGGGTATTTGATACCGGTGCGGTTGCTCATATTTGTAATTCAAAGCAGGAGCTGCGGAATAAGCGGAGACTGGCGAAGGACGAGGTGACGATGCGCATCAGGAATGGTTCCAAGACCGATGTGATCGCCGTCGGCATGCTACCTCTACATTTACCTACGGGATTAGTTTTAAACCTCAATAATTGTTATTTAGTGCCAGCTTTGAGCATGCACATTGTATCAGGATCTCGTTAATTCGAGATGGATACTCATTTAAATCCGAGAATAATGGTTGTTCTATTTATATTAGAGATATGTTTTATGGTCATGCCCTGCTGGTGAATGGTTTATTCTTAATAAATCTCGAGCGTAATGTTACACATATTCATAGTGTGAATACCAAAAGATGTAAGGTTGATAATGATAGTCCCACATACTTGTGGCACTGCCGCCTTGGTCACATAGGTGTCAAACGCATGAAGAAGCTCCATGCAGATGGACTTTTGGAGTCTCTTGATTACGAATCATTTGACACGTGCGAACCATGCCTCATTGGTAAAATGACCAAGACTCCATTCTCAGGAACAATGGAGCGAGCAACCAACTTATTGGAAATCATACATACTGATGTGTGCGGTCCAATGAGTGTTGAGGCTCGCGGTGGCTATCGTTATGTTCTCACTCTCACTGATGACTTGAGTAGATATGGGTATGTCTACTTAATGAAACACAAGTCTGAGACCTTTGAAAAGTTCAAGGAATTTTAGAGTGAGGTTGAGAATCAACGTGATAGGAAAATAAAGTTCTTACGATCAGATCGTGGAGGGGAATATTTGAGTCACGAATTTGGCACACACTTCAGGAAATGTGGAATAGTTTCACAACTCACGCCGCCTGGAACACCTCAGCGAAATGGTGTGTCCGAACGTCGTAATCGCACTCTATTGGATATGCCGTGATCTATGATGTCTCTTACCGATCTACCGCTCACATTTTGGGGCTATGCTTTAGAGACTGCCGCATTCACTTTAAATAGAGCTTCGTCGAAATCCGTTGAGATGACACCGTATGAATTATGGTTTGGGAAGAAACCTAAGTTGTCGTTTCTAAAAGTTTGGGGATGCGATGCTTATGTCAAGAAACTTCAACCTGAAAAGCTCGAACCCAAGTCGGAAAAATGCGTCTTCATAGGATACCCTAAAGAAACTATTGGGTATACCTTCTACCTCAGATCCGAAGGCAAGATCTTTGTTGCCAAGAATGGATCCTTTCTAGAGAAAGAGTTTCTCTTGAAAGAAGTAAGTGGGAGGAAAATAGAACTTTATGAAGTATTACCTCTTGAACCGGAGAGTGGCGCAGCTCAGGAAAATGTTCCTGAGGTGCCTGCACCGACTAGAGAGGAAGTTAATGATGATGATCATGAAACTTTAGATCAAGTTGATACTGAACTTCGTAGGTCCACAAGGACACGTTCCGCACCAGAGTGGTACGACAACCATGTCTTGGAAATCATGTTGTTAGACAACGGTGAACCTTCGAACTATGAAGGAGCGATGGCGGGCCCAGATTCCGACAAATGGCTAGAAGCCATGAAATCCGAGATAGGATCCATGTATGAAAACGAAGTATGGACTTTGACTGACTTGCCTGATGATCGGCGAGCCATAGAAAATAAATGGATCTTTAAGAAGAAGACAGACGCAGATGGTAATGTGACCATCTACAAGGCTCGACTTGTCGCTAAGGGTTATCGACAAGTTCAAGGGGTTGACTACGATGAGACTTTCTCACCCGTAGCGAAGCTGAAGTCCGTCCGAATCATGTTAGCAATTGCCACATTCTATGATTATGAGATATGGCAAATGGACGTCAAAACGGCATTCCTTAATGGCTTTCTTAAGGAAGAATTGTATATGATGCAGCCGGAAGGTTTTGTCGATCCTAAGAATGCTAACAAAGTGTGCAAGCTCCAACGCTCAATCTATGGGCTGGTGCAAGCATCTCGAAGTTGGAACATTTGATTTGATGAGATGATCAAAGCGTTTGGGTTTACACAGACTTATGGAGAAGCCTGTGTTTACAAGAAAGTGAGTGGGAGCTCCGTAGCATTTCTCATATTATATGTGGATGACATAATGTTGATGGGAAATGATATAGACTTCTTTGAAAGCATAAAGGCCTACTTGAAGAAGTGTTTTTCAATGAAGGACCTTGGAGAAGCTGCTTATATATTAGGCATCAAGATCTATAGAGATAGATCGAGACGCCTCATTGGTCTTTCACAAAGTACGTACCTTGACAAGATATTGAAGAATTTCAATATGGATCAGTCCAAGAAGGGGTTCTTGCCTGTATTGCAAGGTGTGCAATTGAGCACGGCTCAATGTCCAACCACGGCAGAAGATAGAGAAAAGATGAGTGTCGTCCCCTATGCCTCGGCCATAGGGTCTATTATGTATGCCATGCTGTGTACCAGACCTGATGTAAACCTTGCCATAAGTTTGGTAGGAAGGTACCAAAGTAATCCCAACATGGAACACTGGACAACGGTCAAGAATATCCTGAAGTACCTGAAGAGGACTAAGGATATGTTTCTCGTTTATGGAGGTGACGAAGAGCTCGTCGTAAAGGGTTACGTTGATGCTAGATTCAACACAGATCTGGATGACTCTAAGTCACAAACCGGATACGCGTATATTTTGAATGGTGGGGCAGTAAGCTGGTGCAGTTGCAAGCAAAGCGTTGTGGCGGGATCTACATGTGAAGCGGAGTACATGGCAGCCTCGGAGGAAGCACAAGAAGCAATCTGGGTGAAGGAGTTCATTACTGACCTAGGAGTCCTTCCCAATGCGTCGGGCCCGATGACTCTCTTCTGTGACAACACTAGAGCTATTGCGCTTGCCAAGGAGCCCAGGTTTCACAGGAAGACCAGGCATATCAAGCGTCGCTTCAACTCCATTTGTGAAAGTGTTCAAAATGGAGACATAGATATTTGTAAAGTACATACGGACTTGAATGTAGCAGATCCGTTGACTAAACCTCTCCCTAGAGCAAAACATGATCAACACCAGAACTCTATGGGTGTTCGATTCATCACAATGTAACTAGATTATAGACTCTAGTGCAAGTGGGAGACTGTTGGAAATATGCCCTAGAGGCAATAATAAAATGGTTATTATTAAATTTCCTTATTCATGATAATTGTCTATTGTTCATGCTATAATTGTGTTATTCGGAAATCGTAATACATGTGTGAATACATAGACCACAACACGTCCCTAGTGAGCCTCTAGTTGACTAGCTCGTTGATCAAAAGATAGTCATGGTTTCCTGACTATGGACATTAGATGTCATTGATAATGGGATCACATCATTAGGAGAATGATGTGATGGACAAGACCCAATCCTAAGCATAGCACAAGATCGTGTAGTTTGTTTGCTAGAGCTTTTCCAAATGTCAAGTATCATTTCCTTAGACCATGAGATTGTGCAACTCCCGGATACCATAGGAGTGCTTTCGGTGTGCCAAACGTCACAACGTAACTGGGTGACTATAAAGGTGCACTACGGGTATCTCCAAAAGTGTCTGTTGGGTTGGCATGAATCGAGACTGGGATTTGTCACTCCGTATGATGGAGAGGTATCTCTGGGCCCACTCGGTAATGCATCATCATAATGAGCTCAATGTGACCAAGTGGTTGATCACGGGATCATGCGTTACGGTACGAGTAAAGTGACTTGCCGATAACGAGATTGAACGAGGTATTGGGATACCGACGATCGAATCTCGGGCGAGTAACATACCGATTGACAAAGGGAATTGAATACGGGATTGATTGAATCCTCGACATCGTGGTTCATCCAATGAGATCATCGAGGAGCATGTGGGAGCCAACATGGGTATCCAGATCCCGCTGTTGGTTATTGACCGAAGAGTCGTCTCGGTCATGTCTGCATGTCTCCCGAACCCATAAGGTCTACACTTGGCTTGGGGGGCAAGCCACCCCCTTGGCCGCCGCCCCCCCATCTAGATAGGACCTAGAGGGGCCGGCGCTCCCTGACTCCTATATAAAGAGGGAGGAGGGAGGGCTGCGCACCCAAGCCCCTGGCGCCTCCCTCTCCCTCCCGTGACACCTCTCCCTCTCGCTGAGCTCGGTGAAGCCCTGCCGAGATCCCCGCTGCTTCCACCACCACGCCGTCGTGCTTCTGGATCTCCATCAACCTCTCCTCCCCCCTTGCTGGATCAAGAAGGAGGAGACGTCTTCCCCAACCGTACGTGTGTTGAACGCGGAGGTGCCGTCCGTTCGGCGCTCGGTCATCGGTGATTTGGATCACGACGAGTACGACTCCATCAACCCCGTTCTCTTGAACGCTTCCGCTCGCGATCTACAAGGGTATGTAGATGCACTCCTTTCCTCTCGTTGCTAGAAGACTCCATAGATTGATCTTGGTGATGCGTTGAAAATTTTAAATTCTGCTACGTTCCCCAAGATGGCAGGCAGCGCAGCGTTCTCCTCGTAGCGGGGAGCCGATGCGTCCTCCGGCGCGCGTGCTGGCGAGATTGGGAACGCCGACGCGTCCACCTCGACGCGTTGTGGCGAGGAGCGGAACACCGACGCGTCCTCCTCGACTAGTGGCGGCGAGGAAAGGAACGGCGACGCATCGCGTCACGGCAAGGAGCGGAACGCCAACGCGTCCTCCTCGGCTAGTGGCGGCGAGGAACGGAACGGCGATGCGTCGCGTAGCGGCGAGGAGCGGAACACCGACGCATCCTCCTCGACTAGTGGCGGCGAGGAACGGAACAGTGATGCGTGACCGTCCGCGCGATGTAGCGAGGGGCTCCTAGGGATTGGGAGGGGCAATGCCATGGTGGTCGACGTGAGAGGGAGGGGGAGAAGATAGCGATGAACATGAACATGAGGGGGAGGAGATAGCGATGTCGTGGGAGGCGCATTATTTATAGCAAGCAATGGCACACCTACGTAAGATATGGACTGAGCTGCAGTGACTTAACTGCAGGTCCAATTGCGTCACTGACATGTGGGATAGACCCCTGTTGGGCCCACATGTCAGTGACCGAATGCACCTGCAGTTAAGTAACAGCTACGTGGGCATATTTGTTGGAGTAAATTACGGGGGAGCGAAGGGGTGGAAATATTGCTGGTCACAACGGATTGGACGAGCGTGGGGGGAGGAGTGTCATGCATGCAGATTTTTTCACACGGGGTGGAGTGGTGGGACCGCCAGAGGGAGAAGGAGAGTTTGGCAGGCATATTGTTTCCACACATGGAGAGGAGAAGATTTGGGGACGAACGGGCTTCCTGCAGGTATGGGGATTGGTGCATAATAAGTCATCTTGCATGCCGGGCTAGGTATAGTCTCAAGTCACTAAAAACAAACATGCCCCACACATGTTCATATTTCAAGGTGCACTAAATTATTGCATGCAATGATTAAGGCTGGCCATAATGGTGGTATCTTAGCTGGTATCATGCACACGGGAATAGCAAACATGCTGATGTGGCAAAGAATTAAAGAAGAGAGGGGGGTTAGAGTAACTAGTGTCCATGCATGCATTGGTAAACACATTTTTTTTGTGGAGAACAACAACACTAGTTGAGTACTTTTGCAGACTTCAAAAACTATTCCACAATGTGTCAACATTCACAATGTCAAATCAATATTTTTACACTCATTATAAAACGTAGTTCTTATACTCATTATAATCAGTACTCCCTCCGTCTAGGTGAGCAAGTCATCTTAGATTGTGCACTGTAACCAAGGAGGAGGGGAAAACGAGAGATCTTAATGTTTATTTGCTAATTAATAGCATTGCATGCAATGAACTAACCACTGCATGTCGTGTTTGGTAGTCTCAAGTCATTAAAAGCATGCACATCCACATCTCCTATTGGTTGATATGTCAAGAAACAATAAACAAGGTAGAAGTTAATGCACCGCGCCTAAGTGTTTTGGGAATGTTGTATTGAATGAGTGTACTGGTGTGGCTGGTTAATTAATATAAGGTGGTCTTCAAAAAAGTATAAATTTGGTCAAACACTTTGCAAACGGTTGATGGGAGTAAAAAGGACCAGAGGGAGTATCATGCATGCGGAGTAGGCAAAAAACAATTGCTTGTCTAAAAAAAGGCAAAAAAAATTGCTCATTTATAGCCGGTCGAAGTCTCCAAGGGCGCGACCGCGCGAGGGAGGCGAAGGTCGTGGGAGGCACGACGTTTCACGGAATTAAGTGAAGTTACATCCACGCGCTGGCATGGCGTGCGAACAGGCAGAAGCTATATCGTCAGGCCTACGATATGGGTCTAGTAGACATGACATCTAGTGGGTCCCGCATAGTTCTCGAGAACTCTTTGGGGGCTTTCAGCCGTTTATCCACCGGGCAAGCCAGCAACCCCACGCCGTTCGCACGCGCTACTCGTCCCCGTCTTCTACCTTACAACAGTTCGCTCCTAGTCGTCCCGTCCTTTCACATTAGTTTGCTGCCAGTTTTTTTGCGGGGTACAACAGTTCAACTTCTCCTAACCCTCCTCCAAAATCCATGGCCTCCCAAATCTCCATGGTCGCCGCTGAGTACCAGGTTAGGGCCATCACCGGGGATCAGTTCATCATCATCTACACACGTGGATCCGAGACGGTGAAAGCACGACTTGCTCGCTTCCTACGCATGTTCAATAGTTCAACGGATGAGTGGGTCGCTGGGCTAGATGTTGAGTACACCACAGTCCTGGGACGAGAGAAGGATCTAAAGGACGAAGAGAGGAAGAAGTCCGCCGTGATCCAGGTTTGCGTACATAACATTTTCTTGGTCTACCACATATGCCATGCCGACGTTGAGTGCCAGGATTTTAAGAACTTCCTCAAGGACAAAAGAGTGAAATTCGTTACTGTAGGCTTTAAGAACGACAGTGATGTCCTGCGTCGGATAGGTCTCGTTGTAGGCCAGCCCTTCGATCTCCAGAAGGCAAGCCTGGTGTCCTCCTCTCAACCTTCAATGCTGACCCCGGCAGCAGCCATGATTGATCCTTCGTACGCTAAACTAAAGAAACCTCATCATGAGTTTCATAATGCATGGGAGTCGAAGACATTAGATGAAGATCACATCCAGTACGCAGCAATGGATGCCTACCTTTGTTTAAATATCTACAAGGGTTGGATGAAGAAGCAGAGCTCAGTGTCGGGTTCAAGCAAAGAAGTGTCGGTGAAGAGGAGGAGGAAGAGGGACGAGGACGAAGTCGAGGACGTGGACTCGGACTCCAGGTAGGTGGTAGTGCCGTCGCTCATGCTGGTTCTACTGCAGTGTCAAGCGGACTAGTTGCTTATTAGTTTATTTTCAAGGGTGTGTTGTGCTGAGGCCCCGACAGAACTATGTTTATGTTCTTTCTCGTTATTTGAACTCTTTAGTACGTATAGTAGTACTAGTACTATGTCTTACTACTGTTCTTCTTGCAGTTGGTACTACTGCTCGTATCTTCGTGTTCCTACTGTACTTAATACGTTCGTACTAGTAGTATAATTTGGGTCAGTCGATTTGTGAAAGAAGTTCGACGGAGCAAAGGAAGAAGACGGCAGAAGAGGTGGAAGAAGCCTTTCTAGTCATCCATGTTGCATCAAACGGCTCACATGAGTCGACTGACCCAAATTGCTCCTTCAGATTGCAGGATCCACGTGGCATTCAAGGTCTCGAAGGTAGATTCCGCGTCCGCACCCGGTTTGCGGGCTCGACGCGCGTGCGACCGGCTTCTGCTGCGACAGCCACCATGCGCGCCTCCTCCGCGCGGGCGGAGACGACAATAACACGCTAGTTCCTCCTCGCCGGCGTGCTGGAGCACGCGCTCGTCCTCCTCTTCGTACGCTGCGTGCATAGACGTGGCTCCACCAGCTTCTCACGTGCTTGGCAGTGCGGCGGCATCGCGAGGAGGGACTACAGACGACTTGAGCGGGCGAGCCTTCGGCTTCATGGCACAGGGATGGCGGTGACACAGCGGTGATGGGTGAGAAATTGTTGGCCGGAGCAGGCGGGTGCCGGCATGCGCAACGGCGGCGGCGGCATATTGATGAGTGCGTGTGTGGGAGCTTACTTTAGTTTTAAATATAAGGTTGGTCAAACTAAAAAGAAAACCATACTAGTACACGTAAACATTAGACTTAGGCAGCATTTTTATTAGTTAGTACCACAGCCACAATACGGAATCCTGTGCAAGCGCGTGAACCGCGGCCGCGTGGTCGATCGAACGGTGCGTGTGAAAAGATCCTCGAGTATTACTCAACTTTTTTTTCCTGTGAAAGTTCTTGACGCTGCAATATTTCCATATATTTGAATTTAGCTGCAGTTCATGTTTATTTGGATTTGGACGTTTTAGGTGCGCCCTAGTTTTTTAATACTGATTTTGTGTGTGTGACTAAGAGAGAACGTGTGTATGTGTCCATATGTGTGTTGTAGCGGAAGGGCAATGTGGAGACAGTGTGCATGTGATACAGACATAGAGAGGTGTGAATGTGCAAATGATCATGCATGAGTGAGACATAGACATATGCCGATACGTTGTGTATACATGAGAGAACGGTCTTCTAGTTTACTTGTGTGTGTGTGTGAGAGAGAGAGAGAGAGAGAGACAGAGAGAGGAGCATCCGTAACATAACAACCATCTCTCTCGATTCGTCCGTCCCTCGCACGGTCGCATGCAACACATGCATCAACGCGCACATTTTGACACCCTCACCCGGCCCCTGCCCACCTCAAGGCCCGCACAATCTCTTCGTGAATACCCATTTCTCTCCTTAGGTTTGTTTTCTCTCAATATCTGACACACACACACACATAGAGAGAGAGAGAGACACACACGCAGCACAACACACAGACACACACACACTCCCCCGAGCACACAATTCATCCCCATCCAAGGTTATACGGCGGCCACTCTCACTTGTGCTTCTTTGCACTCCAACATGCACAACACCTCAATCTTCAAAGAGGGCAACGAGCAGATCAAAGACGGCGACCACACCGCGCTAGAGAATGCGGGGTCATTTGGAAGCAGGGTGATGTGACGACGGCTGATTGACTCCTCCCCCACCCTCTCTCCCTCTTGCACAAAATTACCAATCCCTCTCTCCGCCACACAAAATTGTCAATCCCTCAACCCACGAGATCCTTCCCCTCTCGTCCATGTTTTTCTGCTCTCTCATCAAACATGTTGTCTCTTCTCCTTTCACGTATACAGAATCCAGATGCACACGCTTCTCATGTATATTACATGTATGCATCTTTCTCACAGGCCTAACTTCTTCCTCTCTCTTTCTCTCTCTCTCTCTCTCTCTCTCTCTCTCTCTCTCTCTCTCTCTCTGTCTCTCTCTCTCTCTGTCTCGTTAGGTTTGATTCCTACTCTCTCGTCCACATACATACAATCTTTCCCGCCCTATCTGCTCCATCTTCAAAAGCTCTCTCTGCATGTTTCATTCACACATTGGGATATGTCAAAATGTTGCTTCTATAATGGCTGATGTAGAGTTATGGTTGTTCTTGTTGCATCCTACAAAGTAATAACTATGAAATGCATTTAGATTCTCATTTGACTGGGATTATGTGAGTTTGAGCATGTTGTGAAGTACTATAGACCTTGTATACATCTTGGGATTCGACAATGATTGTAACTATTGAATTGTATAGACCATTACATTCGAAGTCAATAGCCTAATATATTTATTTCACAATTTCAACAAATGATTAGTTCACTACAAACTAAGAAAACAAATGTGTACTCCCTCCATTTTTATTTAAGTCCGCTATTAGCATTGGTCAAAGTCAAGTTTTGTAAACTCTCAGAAAGCTTATAACAAAAAATATTAACATATACAATAACAAATAAATACCATTAGATTCATTATTGAATGTACTTTCACATCATACATATTTGTTATGGTAAATGTTTATATTTTTCTATAAACTTGGTCAAACATTAGGAAGTTTGACTTCGGTCAAACCTAATATGCAGAGTTTACTACTACTACTCGCTAGTTGCTTAGCCAAATCACTTAACACGCCACACGGGGAGTCCAGTGTCACAAAATTTCGAGGTCGGCAGGAAAATCTCCCGCGACCCTGATTCGAGCAGTGGGAAGTTACTATCATAGCCTTCGGAACAGGCCTACGGATGACGCTTGGTAGGGGGCTGTTTTCGTAACTTCAGGTTCACCCTACCCAGCCAACCCCAACCCGGCACCCAGAGTAGTACACCTGAATACTCCCCAATTTCTATCCCCACCGCAAAATAGACTTCTCCACGGCACCGCAGCCTTCATGCTCCTCCCCTTTACATCGGCGCACTCGTCCACCGCAGCACATCTGCCTCATCGACGACCTTGTATGCCGCACTGGAGCCGGTCCACCGTCATCGTCGTACACGGAGCCTCTTCCCCGGCATCGTCTTCCACGGTCTCGGATCTGCTTCCCGGAAGCTGATGCCAAGCGCAGAAGTACCACCGTCATGGACAATGAACTGACTCCCGTTGCCGACCATGACTTACAGAGGCTGCCGCAACCATCGTTCTCCTCCTCGATTGGTAATGTGTGTATTGAATCACTTACCAGTACATGTGCACTTCCAAATTTGTTCATACCTACCCTTCAAATTTCCTGGGTGCTATTGTTCCCGTAAAAGTAATTGGTTATAGCCTCCATTGTCCAACAGAATATCAGCTTGTAATTGTGCGTCGCTCCTGTATCGCGCTGTGCTTGGGTAGGTTTTTCATCTGCAACCAGTAGCGTGGCAAATGATGGAAAGGTTTTTAGAACTAGCAAAATGCCCATGCATTGCACGCATCAAGATGCATTTGTATGAGTAGTTTATCTTGTTGGAGAGGCTCTAACATGGCAGACGAGTGCTTTAATGTTGCCCACAAGATGCGCGAGTATTACTAGTAGTATATTTTCTTGCCATGTTGAGATTTTAAAACCACGAGTGCGAACATGCAGAGGAGCAATGAAGACCAAACACGGGATATTCGGGACATCTTCAAGGAGCGTGGCAAGTTAAAGAGGAGCTGCACCGAACCTGTAAAACGAGCTTTGGTAAGTAACACCCTTTCAATTACTTTCGTGTAGCATCGTGTTCTTCGATGTGTATATGTTGTATTTTCTGTTTCTCTTAAGCGTGGTGTTCTTCGATGTGTAATAAGAAGAGTCTTAATCGTACTAATGCTTTCATTTTTAGCTTGATGTAGGAAGTGGGTGTTCTCACCTTGTAGTCTGTTTTTATTTATTTTTTCCTTTTGAATTCACTTCTCCGAGTTCTGTTTATCTGGCTTCTACTAAATGGATCTAGGTTCCTCTGAGTATTGATCTTAAAAAGAAGTTACTTCATGTCAGGATGCAGTTCCTGCGAGGAGGGAAGTATGGTCAACCTCGAGATCATGTTTCCAAAATGAGGTTGGATTACACACAAGGTGCTAGTTCCCTAATGATGTTGGATTAGACACAAGGTGCAAATTCCCAGATGATGCTGGATTACACACAAGCCAGGTGGAGTCATCAGCTGTTCGTGTCCTCCTGGCATTAGTAAAGGCTGAAAGAAAGCGTGCAGCAACCCTTGAGAATGTAGCTGAGTTCCTGAAGAAGCGAAAAGATCAATCAGATGCTCTCTTCACCCAAGCCAAAGAAGAGATGGAAGAAGCCAGAAATAAGCTAGCAGAGGCAGAGCAGGCTAGGCTTCTCCTGCTATCTAAAACTGTTGTCAAAACAAAATTTCCTTCATAATAGCTAGGTTCAAATGTTTATCCAGTCAGCATGCCTGTTGTGATGTCCGTGCATCTACTGACGTGGCACAAAATGTTTTTTTGCGGGTCATGTAATAACAGCAATTACTTTCCAAACAATAACAGACGAAGCATTGGACATGGTATAGTTCGCGCGCAAGCCCGACATTCCAAGTTCAACTTCCACATCAAACACATGTTCACAGATATCTGCACATTCATACGTAATGTCAACAACCATGATTCACTTCAAAGCCAAAAAAAAATGTGAGGAGAGTTATAAATAAAGAAAATCCTCTATTAGTTCCTGCTACCAGTGCGAGCACAACAAGTCAAGACCATGCGTAAATTAATTATATTTTAGTCATGTTTTGTGTTCTAAAATGCCTGCCGGCTCATGGAAGGACGTGTTGCCGGCACATGCGCGGATTCAATGAAGGCAGGCGGGGCAGTCTTAAGCTAGTTGCACGCGGCGAGGAGGCGTGCTCAGCCGGGCCTGCAGCGAGTGCGGCCCTCTTTGCCGGCGCGCCGGTTCAATGCATGCGCTATGAGAGGTCGCGTCCGTGTCAGAGCAATCACTCCCTCTAGTCCTTTTTTGTTTGGGTATAACAAAATCTCGTTTTCCATTCACATTTTACAAGTAAAGTTCATGGACAGACTTTGAACCAAAGTACGATGGGGACTAGTAAACCAGAATGGAGGTAGTAGTTTTTTTAATCGAAGAAGGGTTTCCCCTTCCGATTTTCATTAAAGAAAACCATCATCTAAATCTAAACCATAGTATTTGCCATAGAACTACCAGGTTCAACATCTCACAACATAAACCCATACAACCTCCATCGAAAAAAAACAAACCATACAATCATACGCCAAGGAGGTACGTAGCACTATAAATTCCATTTTCGCTCCATACCAATCGTTCTATAAACTACTTACTACTTATAATGCGCCATTGAAAATTGGAACTCTTAACCCCACTAAAAATGATATTTTATACATGGCTACTCGATCTGTGGCAACTGGCGAGCCACCGCGCTCCAAGTCGTTCACCTGTGGTCCCGACCATCAACTCCTACGGATCAAATTATCACGCGAGCTGACTATTCCTACAAAGGTGCTCCACCACGTACCCGGTACACGCGAATGCAGCAATCATGCCCCTAGGGTTTTAGAGTTTATTTGTTAACGTCGCCTTTACGTAACACACATGTGTGCGAGACAGCGAGAGGCCGACTGCGTGCATGCGCCTCTTCTCTTCGTATATGTACTCCACCATTTGTCTGGTGTCCAAAAAATTATAATAACTACTAGCAATGTGCCAATGCATTGCCACATGATCAAAGTAGATTAATACAGTGGCGGAGCTAGATGCAGATTACGCCTGGGGCTGTGCTATGTAGAGTGATAAACTTCTATGATTTTCTATGCTTTGCATGAAGAAATTACAAAGGAAGTTGTTTCTAGGCCTGGGGCTATAGCCCTAGCTGCCCCAGGCCTGTCTCCGCCACTGGATTAATACATATTCACCGATTTGATAGAAAAAAAGTCTAGCTTTGAAATACGTATATCACTAAAAATATGTTATGTTTCACTCAAAATATATTCCTTTGGCGGTTTTGATGAGATAAGGGAGGAATGTTGTTGGTTTCAAGATTCGAGAAGTGGTATATGTCTAATTTCTACTCTTACTAGCAAGATGCCCGTGCGTTGCATGGAACATCAAGATCTTGTGGGAGAAAAGGATGAACGAGGGAAGGCCTTATATGCAAATGTGGTGAAGAGTGCAGGTAAATTGCCATATTTTCCTTCCTATCCGTCAGATATAAATCAGACGACCTACATTGCAGGATGGCAGGCCCACCATCATCACCAACTCTATTTTTTATCCCTACTCTTATAATAAGCATTGTCGGTGATGATCGTGTGCCTGCCATCCTGCAATATAGGCCATCCGATCTATATCTGACGGATAGGAAGGAAACTATGGCAATTTTGCAAAAAGATACCCACACCGCTCTCCACATTTGCAAATAAGGCCTTCCCTCGTTCATCCTTTTGCCCCACAAGATAAACTACTCATACAAATGCATCTTGATGTTCCGTGCAACGCATGGGCATCTTGCTAGTTGTTGCAAAAATCCCATGTGTGTGAGAGAGAGAGGGCGAGTGGAGGAGGACGGAGTGCATGTGTGACAAAGACACAAGGAGTGTGTGTGTGTGCGATAGGTATCAGCTTAAAATGAGGCGATAGTGTGTGTGTGCACGATCGAGAGGGCGTGTCTCAAGACGGGAAGAAAAATCTACATAGATACAAGGAGCGGGAGAGAGACATGTATGTGATGGTGGAAGCACGAGTGTGTGGGTGTATAAACCTATCTAGAGGCTAGCTAGTCGATAAATGTTTGTGAGACAAATACGAGTCGGGGTGCGAAAGCGAGAGTTTTGTGTGTGTGAGAGAGAAGGTAGTCGGGAAGGGGAGTGGAAGCAGGAGTTGTGTGTGTGTGTGTGTCTTTGAGAGAGAGAGAGAGAGGAGACGGTAGTCGGGGTTGTCTGATCGGTAAACAAATGAATAATGTCAGTCTGGGATGGAGACGAAAAGGAGACCGCAACAAATGTTGTGTCTACAGGAGAGATAGAGAGAGTAATTTTAGTGGTATGAATCATATGTAGAGACATATAGGGTGTGTGAGAGAATCCCATAAAGACAAAGACAAAGTGAAAGACGAGTGGAGACTGTGTGTTTGGCGGTGAAATAGAAAGCTTAGGTACCGAGTGATACCAGAGAACAATAGAGACGTGAGAGATAATGAAAACCGTGTAATGTATAATGATAGGGAGAGTGTGACACTTCTCAAGGGAGACGTTGAGATACCATGTTTGCGAGGATAGGAGCAACATGAAGTGAGCGTGCGGGTGAGCTGGAGAAAAGAGAGTGATAGCTACCTGAAGGAGCATGCATGCGAGAGAGATGGGCGTGAAAGGAGTGAACAAAAAAGGGATTCAAATATTTGAATTCGGGACGATGATACATGTAACCCATACTCGAACCAAATTTGATCTATCAAACATGCATACTCATATGAATTCACGCACATCTATGTTATTTAATATGTAGATATTACTGATCCATACATTTTAGTAGAACATAATTTGGTTAAATTTTTTTGAATTCAACCTTAAGATTTCGAGATCGTTGTATTTGTAAATCGTATTATACATATAAAGGAGCATAATTCTTTGTTGTGCTTTTGAAAGTATATATATATATATATATATATATATATATATATATATATATAATGATGTATATAGAATGTAATTCCAATTGAAAATGGATCCCGCCCAAAAAAAATAGAATACAAACGGGATTCGAATTGAGTTGGCACGGTAAACGTGCACTCTGCAAAATTTGAACGAAGCGGGGAAAGTCGCAGTAACCGCCCAAAACCAAAATCTGCGAGATGGAAATCACTACTGCCTATCCCTGCCACGCGAAGCCTATATGCTGGATTTCTACATGTTTCGATAGGGGTAGGTTTGTAATTTCACCCAAACGTGACGTAACCGCCTCTCACCCAGATTCATACACGGTGGGCGCCAAAACACAGTGTGTCCTCGGCCGAAATCGACTCCCTCCCCGATTCATATTCATACACGGTGGGCGCCAAAAACAAACTCTCATCGGCAAATATTCGGTGTATGCGAGTGTCGGGGAAACTGATCCATGAGCACCTATGGGGACCGAGCCCCTTTCGGTTCGGTGGGGGGCGGAGGTCGCACGAAGAGTAGATCGAGGCGAGGCACACGAGCAGTTTACCCAGCTTCGGAGCTCTCCGGAGAGATAATACTCCTACTGCTGCATTGTGGTTTGTATTGAGTTCTTGCTCGGGAGCGCTGAGTGCTACAGTACACTCCAGCAGCTAAGGAGACCGAGCGTGAGTGTTCTACCGTCCCTTCCCCTTCTACGTTGTGCATGGGCCTCCTTTTATATGCTCAAGGGGTCACCGACAGGTGGCAATGTAGACAAGGGTAAAAATGGAAAAGTGATGTGGTTGGTACAGCTACCTATACAGTGTATCATACCTAACCCTGACGGCAGGGGACAAGGGCATTAAATGCCCATCTGCATCGCCCAAACAATGCAGAAAAGGGATCGTCAGGGACGCCACCGTTCGCCACGATGGCAATCTTGTCAGCGCCGCTTGCCACCGCGTACCGCTGGCTGCACAGCCTCCCGCCACGTACGCCTGGAAAGGTCCCAGAGCGACACGTTGGTGGATGTGCTGGAGCGTGGGTACGGAGTGGAAACTTGCCGCGGCAAACGCCTTGCCGCGGTCGTTGCCTTGTCGCGTCCGGAGGCTTGTCGCTCACCGGGCCTCGCCGGGACGCGTGGCGCGTCGCGGCGAGTTCCTTGAGATGCCTTGGTTGGCCTTCCCGGCAAGCTCCTCTTGCCAGGGTCTTGTGCCTTGAGTGGCCTTCCCGGCAAGCTCCTCTTGTCGGGGCCTTGTCTCCTTGGCTTGAATACTTTGTTCTTGAATGGCTCCAAAGGAACCACGGAGGACCTTGGCGGTCACCCGGCAAGCCTTGCCGCGGGGGGGGGGGGGGGGCTGCGACTACCCGTGCACAAGTTCGGGATACTAGGGTACCCCTACTCTAGTACACCGACAACGAGATTACCGTCCTAGCCCCAACCGACTAGTGTTGCTGTGATGTAGTAGAAATTTGAAACGGGGGCTAAGTTTGTAAATTTCCTCGCACTTGAGACAAGCGTGCCCTGAATACATGGTTCCCCCTTCCTCTCTACCTCCCTTTTCCCCATTCGTACTCCGTGGGTGCCAAAACACCCTCTCCACCCCACCCTCCTCCGTCCACCGCCGTCCGCCACCCCATCCACCGCCATCCTCCTCCACCATGCCGGAGCTGATACCCCGACGCCGCCGTCCATTACGAGAGATCGACCTCTCTCATCCACGGCTTCGGACCGGGATCCTTGCATCCTGTCCTCTCGCTTCATCCCCGCCGTCGTCCACCTTGCCGGTGCCGCTCCTACGATCGTCTTGTCCACCGCGCCCCGCCGCCACCGTCTACCCTCCTAGATCTGCTTCCATGCCGCCGATAGCCATCGCTACTGCCGCACCGTCAAATTCTCAGCAGATGCGTACACGGCGCTGCACCAGAGGTGGTACTCTTTCGTATCTACTCAACTTATTTATCGCAGCAAGAAAATAGATCGCCACTGCTTTACTCTGATTTCTTGTCTTGGTTGCGAAGTTGCCTTTGTCCGGTTTGCACCTTCAGGTCCGCCATGGCACGCTCAACACCATACTCGCAATGCTAATGGTTTTCCCCTTTTATGTTCCACACTAGTTAAATCACAGTAGACTAAATTTCAAAATTGGGTCACTTGATTTTTCGGAGCTCGCCGGAGTTCGCCAGTGCGATTGAAGGGGCTCGGGTGGGGATGATGGTTGTGGGGGGCGGTGGTGGGGCCTCGTCGAACGAAGAAAACTCGACGCGGGTGGGGGCGGTGGTGGGGCCTCGTTGAACAAAGAAAACTCAATGCGGGTGGGGGCGGTGGTGGGGCCTCGTCGAACAAAGAAAACTCGACTCGGGTGGGGGCGGGGGTGGGGGTGGGGGTGGCGGAGGAACACAGGCGGTTGGGCCGGTGGTTCGGCTGGCGGCCCATGCGGTGTTCTGTATGGGAAGCACAGTATGTTCCTTGTCAGGAAGGGGAGCAGGGACATCTGCAGTCTAACAGCTGATAGAGCTGGCCTGTACGTGATCGATAGGCTTTCAATTACTAGCGGCAATACAACACCGTAATTTCCAGCCAGTTCCATTTTCCCGATTTATATATCCTGGTTATGGTATACCCCTGTTATGTACACTATGATCTGCCTAGTTGCTGTGTGCTCTTGTTATCATGGTTTGGCAATAAACTCTCTATACAGTATATTATGAACCTATCATCTACCAGCTATCCTTACTTCTGGAGCCTATTTTTTTGTGTACTTGTGCCAGATTATATAAGTGCACGCACCATATTACAGCACACATGAGCTCTCTCATCGGAATCCAGTGATAGCACACAAGTGTTTACAGGGGCGCCCCTATATTAGAATATCATCTGCATTACAAAGATAATCTCACAACTATTTATGTTTTCATGGTTCTCAGATATCATACGCAATTACAGTGAATATCAGAATCCGCGCATCAGAAGAATATTGTGGAACACTGCAATGACTTACAAAATTGGCACCAAGGCATTGAGTGCCATACTCGAAGCAATGAAACTCGTACGCTCCCCATCTGTTGATTCTTGTTCAGAATATCATCCTAATGACTATTCTAACCTCGAGGGGTCAAAGGTAGATGGCCTGTCTTGTTCACCCATCAAGGTGCGTGTTCTAATTTGGCAAGGTTTTATTGATTGCACATATCTTGCATATGTTGTCTTGCATTTCTTCTACTTTGTTGCACCGCCACCTGCTTAGTTTACTCATCATATATGTCGAGATGCCATGCCCATCCATTATCAATACATATTCCATCTGTCATCATACCATGTTTTTCCACTCAAATGTTGTTCTTGTGCATCAGACATCAAAAAGGAAGAGGGTGATTGCCGAACCTGAAGGAGCACCAGGAAAGTCCTTGAAAAACGTGGTGCTGCCAAAGAAATAAGACAGCACCCCACTTATATTGGCTGTACAACCAGTGACACAAAATGTAGGACCGATTCCAGCAGACTGTACCCATACTTCACTGGCCACACCACTAGCCCCACCACACAGGACCTGCACTCCAGCAAAAGGTATACCGATTTCATTTGCCATAGCACCAGCTGTACCATAGAAAAATCCCAGTCCAGCAAAAAGTACAGCAAGTCCACCGGCCGAAGACCTATCCCAACTGCAGAGACGGCCAATTCCTGCAGATTGGAACCCCATTCCATTTATTCCCAGTTTAAAAGACAATGCTTTCAATGTTGTTAGGGACTACGTGCATATATTCCCATCATGGGAAGATTATTGTGAAGACAAACACCATTTTCACATCTTCCGGTCCAACTTATGTGTAAGTGCTATTATTCATGGTTATTATTTTCTTGTTTTCTGCTGATTGAACACATCAATGATTTACATTACATTGTTGTAACTAGGCGAGGGTCAATCTGGATAGTCATGACGAGCAAAGCTTTCTTGTGCTTTTCAAGGAAGCACTGCAGCAGTATCGGTGTTACCTGAGGAAATCACACTTTGATGGCAAGTCTATAAACGAATTTCCGGTGAAGTCTCCTATGCTAAATTTAGAAGACATTGAATGAAAAAACCTTGTTATGCACTGGTCTCGTTCCCAGGATGAGGTACTGTCTATGAAATCACATGACAATTTGAACTTCTACTTTTCCCCATGTGCCTTATGGATCTTTTTTGCAGGAAATCTTCTCGAAGAAGAATTCCGATTTGACAAGAATGACATGATATCACAAATATGCTGCCCGCTGCTTTGCTCTTGTTAGTACCTGTTGTCCTGTATCACTGTACTTGCATACATACCTGGTTCATTATGTGACAGTAGTATGCATGATAGCTTGCTTATCAATTGTTCGCTCCAAATTATCTGATCTATATGAATGGTTACATTAGTGTAGAATATATCCAATGCCAATGTTTTTTTTCTCTGCATTGCCCTTGTAAGTACATGCTGTCCTTTATCAGTGTACTTATAATGACAGGTAGTTGTTCATATACCATCACTCTTCAGCTTATTTTCCTTTGCCCTCCATTTTCTACACATCAGATCTATATTTACTCTTACCATAAGGTTTGTACTGAAGAAGTTTAGTTGTGCGTTGCTCTTGACTGTACCTTTTGACTGTATTGCTGCACTTACATTTATAGCTACTTGGTTATGTAGCATCACTCTTCATCTTATCTTAAATACTCTCCATTTTTTCGTATATTATCACATCTATATTTACTCTTAACAAAATGTAGAATAAAGGAAATGCTTTTGAAGAAGATTCTGTGGTAAACTTCTTGAATTCCCCCCCCCCATCAACATGGACAAGGCCTTTATAGAGCCTGTCTTCACCAATAATGTAAGTTTGTCCATCTCAAGCCTTCAAACTTTGTTGTATATATTTGGTTAGGCATAACTGCAACAGCTGTTTATTTTTGGTGTTTGCATCAAATTGCTTGTTTGAAGTTTATTATATGTAGTTCATAAACAAAAGTTCGTCCTTTCTAAATTTCAGTTTTCAGTTGTACAACCATGTTCCTTCTTCATACCATCTAAATTAAACTATACAGAGCAAGTGATCTTCTTTTGCACTGCATGTATGCTTCTGTTCTTCATCTGTAATCTAGTGGTGTGGTGAACCTACCCACTACAACACAATGTCATATTCTGCAATGTCTTAACTATGAACTATGTCATATCATTCTACTATTATTTAAACTGTCTCTTTGTTTGCCAATCTGAAATGGTATAAATTGACGGCACACTAACCATTGATATTTATGAGTTCTTTATCTGTAATCCAGTGGTGTCGTGAAGCTGCCAACTCCTTCACAATGTCATTTCCTGCCATGTCTTGACCTGAACAATACCATATCATGTTAATGCAAATTTAAACTGTGTCACTTTATTCTTCAGTAAGAAATGATGAATTGTCAGCACTGATACTTTTATGTGCAAAACCTGTCATCTGTCTGCTTGTTTATCTTTTAGAGTGAGGAAGATATAAGTGTTGAACAAGCGCAGTCTCATCATCTTGCTCAGCTGCTTGCGCTGCAGCTCCCCAGCAGGGCTAACCTTTCTTGAACTCTATTGAAGTGATGTCGGTTTTGTATATTATTTTTTCGGTGTGTTTATTTGCACTGGTGGCGATCTTTGATGCTCAGTGTATGTAATCTGCTATCTGCTTGTGCTTTATTACCATAGTGGCGAACTTTGATGCCCAGTGGATGTAATATGCCGTAATTTCTTTATCGTATAGTCTAGGTTTTTTCTTATTCACGATGCTGCAATTATTTTACTGTATATATATCCTGTCTTCGCAGTAAACCGGCCAAACCGTAAAATTACGGTAAATAATCGGGTCGTCATGCAATCATGATGTAGGTTGGGCCTGAAACGTGCCGATTAGCTCACAGGCCGGCAACAGCCCGAAATGAACCCCGGTGCATGATTGTGCGAATCAAATCACGGGCTTTTAACACGCCGAAAAATTTTCTCGGTCCTTGATTGGCCCAATCAGATATCGGCTGCGAGCAGGCCGGATGCAAACCGGGCCGTAGTTAGGCCCAACTATATGACGGGCTTTTAACAGGCTGAAATTAATATAGGGCCAAAATGTTAAACGGGCCCTTAACAAGCCAAAACTAATATCAGGCTGAACTACTAAGTGTGCCTTTAGCCAGTGGGCCCAAAAGCATAGTGTCCAGTTGACGGGCCGAATCTGATATGGGCCATGTTTGAGCCCAAAGCCTCTTAAAGGGCCGGACCTGATCTGGGCCGTAATTTGGCCCAGAACATGGTAGGCCTTTACCGGGCCGGATCTCATATGGGCCACTATTAGGCCCGGAGCATGGCATGCCATTAATGGACCGGATCAAATATGGGCCAGCATTTGGCCCAAAACATGGCAGGCAGTTAATGGGCCGGCCTACTAGGGTCCATAAGATCTTGTGGGCCTATAGTTGGACACTTCCGTGATGATAATTTTGGTAAAGTCATGGAACACTTCTATAACAGCACAGGTATGACTATCTTGATTCTGTCATAAATTTGTCATGGATGTACATGCATGACAAAAAAAGCGACCTACTGTGACGAACACGTATCATCACGGAAGTGTATCTTTTTTGTAGTGAAATGGGGCGGCCTTCCTTTTCTTGTCTCCCCCGGCTGGGGGGGAGAACTTTCCTCTTCCTCCTCCTCGTTTTCATGGGAAGAGGGCGCCTCGGTGTTATCGAACGATGAGTCCGATACAACCTTGTGCCAGAGACCTTTCCTGGTCCCCGCGACCTTCTTCTTGGCCTTCTTCTCCGACGCCTCATAGGGCGCCGGAACCAGCATCTCTGTTAAGAGAGCCCTTGCTGGATCTTCGGGCAGTGGGGCCGGACAATCGATCTGCTCTGCTGTTCGCAACCCAGTCCTGTTAAATGGCATGGAGGCTTCGATCCCTCACATGATTATACTGGGGAAAGGAACATCTTATGAGGTATAAAGAGCTTACCGGATTGGCAGGCCGCTTTGCGTTGAGTCTGTGATCCTCGGTAAGGGGAGGAGGTACCTTAGTGGCCTGGAACAGCACCTTCCAGACGTCTTAGTGCGTCGTGTCGTAAAGCTCTCACAGCGTCTGGTGCTTGGCCGGGTCGAACTCCCAAATATTGAATGCCCGTCTTTGACACGGGAGGATCCAGCGGAAAAGCATGACCTGGACCACGTTGACAAGCTTGATTTTCTTGCTTATCATGCTTTTAACACGGTTCTGGAGTCCGGTCAGCTCCACCGATGAACCCCAGGATAGGCCCTTCTCTTTCCAGGAGGTGAGCCGCATGGGGATGCCGGATCGAAATTCGGGGGCCGCCACCCAATTGGTGTCGCGCGGCACGGTGATGTAGAACCACCCCGATTGCCACCCCTACAAGGTCTCCACATAGGAGCCTTCGAGCCAGGTGACGTTGGGCATTTTGCCCACCATAGCGCCTACGCACTCCGCTTGCTGGCCGACCACCACCTTTGGTTTCACGTTGAAGGTCTTCAGCAACAGGCCGAAGTGGGGCTTGATGCAGAGGAAGGCCTCACACACGACGATAAACACCGAGATGTTGAGGATGAAATGGGGGGCCAGATCATGGAAGTCCAGCCCGTAGTAGAACATGAGCCCGCGAACAAATGGGTGGAGGGGAAATCCCAGCCTGCAGACGAAGTGGGTAAGGAATACAACCCTCTCGTGGGGTTCTGGAGTAGGGACGATCTACCCCGCATCTGGGAGCCGGTGCGAGATGTCTGCGGCCAGGTATCCGGCTTCCCGAAGCGTCGTAATGTTCTCCTCCGTAACGGAGGAGGCCGTCCACTTGCCTCTCGCTCCGGACATGTTTGGAATGGCTTTGCGGAGAAAATGGGGACTTGGGCGCTGGAGCTCTAGTGCGCAAGAATGGATGGGCAGGGAAGAAGAAGGCGTGGGTAAAAAAATACGAGTCCTTGTCACTTTATAAGGGCAGTGGAAACTGTGCGCCTCCCCACTTGCCTGGTAAAACTCGCTTATTCCCCAAGCGCCATGATTGTTGGCGCGGTTGGGTTACCCACACCCGTATTGATGAGAATCCCGTGATAAGGGGACACGATCTCTGCTTCGACAAGACGTGCCCAGAAAACCGCCTCGCAATACGTGCAGTAGCTGTTTGAGAAAATGGTTCGAATAATGACCGGGCCGTGGCGTGATGTCACGCTATGAAATTTGTCAGCAGATTAGATTTGTGGGATATTGTACTCTCTACGGTGGAATATGGAATTTGTTTTGCAGATCTGGACACGATCCTTGTGTTCAAAATCTTTTATGGAGTATTCAGAGGAGGAACCCGCCTTGCAATGCCGAAGACAATCTGCGCGCTGGACTCGTCATCACTGAAGCCTGGTTCAGGGGCTACTGAGGGAGTCCTGGATTAGGGGGTCCTCGGACAGCCGGACTATATACTATGGCTGGACTATTGGACTATGAAGATACAAGATTGAAGACTTCGTCCCGTGTTCGGGTGGCACTCTCCTTTGCGTGGAAGGTAAGCTTGGCAATTCGGATATGTAGATCTCCTCCCTTGTAACCGACTCTGTGTAACCCTAGCCCCCTCCGGTGTCTATATAAACTGGAGGGTTTAGTCCATAGAACAAGAACAATCATAATCATAGGCTAGCTCCTAGGGTTTAGCCTCTACGACCTCGTGGTAGATCAACTCTTGTAGTACTCATATCATCAAGATCAATCAAGCATGAAGTAGGGTATTACCTCCATCGAGAGGGCCCGAACCTGGGTAAACATTGTGTCCCCCGTCTCCTGTTACCATCCGCCTTAGACACACAGTTCGGGACCCCCTACCCGAGATCCGCCGGTTTTGACACCGACAACAGCCAGCATGGGGGTCCACTAGCCATGCACTAAATTACTCTGTAGTAGAGTGCCCAACTGCATGGTAGACTACCCCAATCGAAGCGTCGCAGTAATGCCCAATGAGCCATCAAATCACAAAACCCCCTCCTTTCCAGAAGTAAGTTGGACGGACGAAGAAACCATCATTTCACTCTTCTCCCTCAGCTTCCTCTCTTGAAGAAAACCTCAAATAACTTCTCCCTCATCTTGTTCCTTATTTGTTCAAGAAAACTCCGACCTGCTTCTGCCATTGTTCTTCTCTCCAAAAGAAGGAAAGGTGAGCGCATCAACGGTGTTAATTCTGGCCAAGGCGCGGTCTTGCAACCCTGAGACTTATCCTATAACTCCCCCTCTGTTCTTCTTCTGGGTTTGTGATTATGATTTGTTTTCTTTTATTTCTATTTGATAGTTTCATGATGGACCCTAGAGCACCGGCCAAAGTGATGTCTATGGCTCTGGCCAAAACCTTTGAGGCTGAGGGTGCAAAGAAGCGCAAGCACCCTGCCGAGACTACCGCACACAAGCTCAAGGCCATCGCCCTGTCCAAGGCCTCTTCTCCAGGATCCCTCATTAAGAAAGTCCAAGTAATATCTCTTCTTGACGATCTTTTTCTCGATCTTGATCGTGTTTTTTCATCTAACACGCAGTACTAGTACTAGTACTACAACTTTCTGGGTGATCTTGCATGTGATTTTTGTGTGCCAAATGACGGTCCTAAATTCCTCTTTTGACCAAAAACATGCGAGAAGTTGACACTAATTTCTTATAGATTACTTTCAACTAGTTTATGAACATCAATGCTACCTTTGAAGAGAGTATTTTTGCCTTAGTAACTTGTATTATGGATATTGCAAGTAATCCCTCTGCTCTCATGCCTTTGAAGACATGTTCTAGTGTCTTTGTTCACTCATTTCTGTGCGTATATGTAGTCTTATGTGTAGTAAAATATCGAAAATCATCTTATGTTTCTGAATGGAGGTAGTAATAAAATATTTTGTTTCTGTTTGAATTAGAACCAGGTCCGCAATGGAGATGAAGTTCTCAAAGTCATGCCATGTGAAATGGAAGACCCGAGCATGAGTTTTACTGCTAAACTATCCAGCTGTTGTGTCCTTGTCGCCACGTGTCCTGAACTAGTGTTTTCTTGTAGCATTGTTGTCAGGCATGTTCTAGAGGCTGTACTTGACCACAATAATTTCCTAATTGTGCCTTCGATTATGAAGGGTGTGGTTCTTGTAAAACTTGCCGACAAATCTGATGCAGACCGTCTTCATCGTCATGTTTATGAGTGGAAAGAGTACTCTGTTAGGTTCTCCAAGGTTGACGAGATGGTGCTGGTAGACATCTCTCACGAAGTCCATGGCCTAGTCAATTATGCGAGGTTCATCCCGTAGGTCGGTTGCAAGAAATAGTCTGCAGAGTTTAATTAGTGCAACTTTGCTTGTCTGTAGTGAGTACTATTGTTCAGTACTTGATTTGTGTCTGTGAACCCTGTATTGTTTAGTACTGCCGCTTTTGGTGTGCGGTGAGTCCTGAGAATAGTCTATGTTAATGTCTGTCCACTCAATTCAGTCTGTATATTTTGAAGTATCCAGATCATCTTCTTTGTGAGGATGGTTTATCAGTTATGGTTACACTCCAATATTTGTATGCATTGCAGGGTTTATCGCACCCACTAGGATTTCCAGTCCCATGGATGTTCGGTCCATACGATTTGTCACGACCTTTGGACTGTCCTGCTTGTGGGACTAAAGCGAGGGCCCTGCATGCCACGCTTAGTTGGACGATCAATCTTCTGTTTAGAACTTGAACATAGTGATTTCCTGGTAAGGATTCACTCGTGTCACATCAAGTAAATCTTATTGATTTATTGTCTAAATCTTATTGATTTAATATCATGTTTTCTTACGTTTGCTGAAATTTTACGATGTAGGTTTTGCCATGTCACATTCATCACACAATAAACTGTTTGGTTTTCTCTACGATGGTTATTTTTGCAGGTTTCACTTCCTATGTCATGTCAGTAACGAAGGCACTGTCCATCACTTATATTACTGGACACAATTGGATCAGTCTTTTGTCTCAGTACAATCTAAAGCCCTATGATGAACTGCATTTTGGTTTAACAAAGACGCCACAATTAGTCATTCTCGCGTTTAAAAGAAATGAACAAAAAAGACTGGATCACAGTCACGGAGCCTAGTCAAGTTAGAAAGCTGATCATAGCAGACCAGACACGATCGCTATTGTCTCGAACATCAGTAACACCTTCAGCAACAGATCGAGCACCGGCACCTTCTCTGACGGCACTTGCTCTAGCACTGACAGCGGCAACAGCTGAGTCTGATCCACCTGAGGATTGGGCACCGACCGCGTCAGCGGATCAGGATGATCTACCGGAGGATCGGGCATCGACACCGGCACCTGCTCCGACACCGGCACCTACTCCACAAGGAGCACCATCTTCGGCAGCAGCAGCGGCACTACCAGTCGCACTGGCACGGGCATGAGCAACGGCTCTGACACCAGCTCCAACACTTTCACTTGCATCTGCTCCGGCCCGTGCAACGGCAACGGAACGAGCAGTTGCATGATTCACTTTGTTGATCTAACTGTTTGTGTATGTCTTCTTGTTTGCAAACATAGAATTCCTAGAGCAACGAGAGAGTTGTTCAACAATCTGGGCGACCGCGGCCAAGTTTCTCTTACCATGCGCAGCCTTGGTGTGAATGAACCTGCTCAATTGTAACGCCCCAGATGTAACTTGCCATAATTGTAATCCAACTCTTGCCATTTCCGGCTATGTGTTATGATATTTCCTCCGTGGTTGGGTTC
Organism: Aegilops umbellulata; assembly: GCA_032464435.1. Taxonomy (NCBI): domain Eukaryota; kingdom Viridiplantae; phylum Streptophyta; class Magnoliopsida; order Poales; family Poaceae; genus Aegilops; species Aegilops umbellulata. The sequence goes on along the minus strand of CP136058.1, from coordinate 146,288,385 downwards.
TCTTCGTTTTGCATTTTGGTCATGTCATGCATTTCATATCATGTCATCATGTGCATCGCATTCGCATACGTGTTCGTCTCATAAATCCGAGCATCTTTCCCGTTGTCCGTTTTGCAATCCAGCGCTCCTATGTCTCCCGGCGTTCCCTTTTACTTTTCTTCATGAGAGGGTATTAAACATTCTCGGAATGGACCGAGGTTTGACATGTGGCCTTGGTATAGCACCGGAAGACCGCCTGTCAAGTTTCGGGTCAATCGGAGTTCGTTTGGTACTCCAACGGTTAACCGGGTAACCGTGAAGGCCTCGTGTGTGTTGCAGCCCAACACCCCTTCAAAACAGCCCAATAACCCATCTAAGGCACTCCCATGTTCTCCGCCGTTCGATCACGATCGCGTGGCCGAAAACCGCACTCCATTTGGAGCCTCCTAGCTCCTCCTATCTATAAATATGTGCTCCCTCCTCCAAATCCGGGTCAAAACACCCCCAAACCCTAATTTCATCGCATCCGCGTAGGCGGACGTGTCCACCGCCGCCGGACAAGTCGCCACCGCCGCCTCGCCCAACCAGAGGCCGCCACGTGTCCAGGGCGGTCCCCCAGCTCGCCGCCGACCCGCGGGCCCGCCGGGCCCGTGCGGGGCCCCCGCGGCCCGGCTCCGCCCCGCCGCCGCCTGGCTCCGCCGCCGCCCAGCGCCTCCTCCCGCGCCGGCCTCGCCCCGCCACCGACTGCCGCCTCCGCCGCCGCCGTCGCCCCGCGAGCCGCGCCGCCCCTCCGCCCGGCGAGCCGCGCCTCCGCCGCCGCCTTCCCTCGCCGCCCCGCGCCACCCGCGGCCCGATCCGGGCCGGCGCCGCCCGGATCCGGCCAGGACCGCCTCCGCCGCCGCCTCTCCGGCCGCATCGCCGGCGAGCCGCGCCGCCGCCTCGGTTTCCGCGCCGGAAACTCTAGATCCGGTTGACTTTTCCCCGAAGCCCGTTTTTCTCTAAGTCATGTTTTTTCATCATCATCATCGCATCTTCATCATGCCGTAACTTTGCATCCGTAGCTCCGTTTCGCAGAGTACATCATTTTGTTCCATTGCATCATTTTCATTTGAAGTCATCTTGATGCCCGAAATGCTGTTAGAAGAGGGCTAGTTGATGTTAGTTGCTGGATCTTATCTGAACATGCACTTTTGTCATTTTTGCCATGATTGATGTGTAACTCCTGTGAAGTTGAGTCCTACATGAGTTTTGTAATATGCCATGTTACCTATCCAGAGAATTGTGCCATGTATTTTTGTGATCTATGTGGTGACTAGCACAAGCAAGCAAACTAGGTCACTTGATGTTGCTGATTTCAGAGACTTAGTAATTTCACAGTGTCCCTGACTGCTGTTATTTTCATGCCATGTATTCATGTTGTTTCTGAGAGATCTATGCATAATTTGAGCATGATCAGTAAGAGAGTTTTTAACTTTAGGATTTGTTTAATCCATACATGCCTTTGTTTGTAATTATGGAGTTCCATAGCTTGTGTCAATCGAGCTCTACTTTTGCTACAAAATGTTGCTGGCAGATTGTTTACGTGTTATTCGATTTTGCCAAGCTTGGTGTAGTTGGTCCTTGCATGCTATGACGTTATTCTTGCCATGTCTAGTTACTATGCCATGTCTTCTTGATGTACGTATGCTTAGTCTGAGAACCTGTTATCTTTTGCACTTTTGCCATGCTTGTTTGAACCTGTTGTGATGTGATTTAGCCGTACCTCTATGTTCATCTTTTGTCGAGAATCTTGTGTAGATTACTTTCATATGCTTTGTTGCCATGTTTGGGTGCAGTAGCTTAATTATTTGTTGCTTGCTAAGTAGCATCATGCTGTTTATGGCAGTTTCGTGTCATTCTTCTATTGCTCGTCATTTGCAAACCGTGCATCCGATTCCGGTGATCTTTATATCGATTTCAACCGAAATCACCTCACCTATCCAGTGGCATGCTTGGTTTGCCAAGATTATTCCCTGTTCATCCTTGTCCTTCCGGAGCATGCATACGCATTGCATATCACCTCTCGCATATCATTGCCATGTTTTGCATCATATTGCTTGCGCATTGCATCGTGGTTGATATTGGTTCCCTTGCTTGTTCTCTTGTCTTGGGTAGAGCCGGGAGACGAGTACGTGAACGAGGATTCCGTTGAGAACGCTTTCGAGGACCAAGCTTTCGACAACTCTGAGACTCTTGCAGGCAAGATGACCATACCCTCGAAATCACTTCTATCTTTGCTTGCTAGATTGCTGGCTCTTTTGCTATGCCCATGCTGCGATACCTATCACTTGCTATATCATGCCACCCATATCGCCATGTCAGCCCCTAACCATCCATGTCCTAGCAAACCGTTGTTTGGCTATGTTACTGCTTTGCTCAGCCCCTCTTATAGCGTTGCTAGTTGCAGGTGAAGATGAAGTTTGTTCCTTGTTGGGACACGATCTTGTTGTTCCTTGTTGGAACATGTTTACTTGTTGGGATATCACAATACCTCTTATTTAATTAATGCATCTATATACTTGGTAAGGGTGGAAGGCTCGGCCTTATGTCTGGTGTTTTGTTCCACTCTTGCCACCCTAGTTTCCGTCATACTGGTGTTATGTTCCCGGAGTTTGCATTCCTTACACGGTTGGGTGATTTATGGGACCCCCTTGACAGTTCGCCTTGAATAAGACTTTTCCAGCAAGGCCCAACATTGGTTTTACCATTTGCCACCTAAGCCTTTTTCCCTTGGGTTCTGCAGACTCAAGGGTCATCTTTATTTTAAACCCCCGGGCCAGTTCTCCTTCGATTGCTGGTCCAAACCGAGCAATGTCCGGCGCCCCTTGGGCAACCAGGGTCTATGCCAACCCGACGTCTGGCTCATCCGGTGTGCCCTGAGAACGAGATATGTGCAGCTCCTATCGGGATTTGTCGGCACATCTGGGAGGCTTTGCTGGACTTGTTTTGTTGCTGTCGAAATGTCTTGTAGTCCGGGATTCCGAGATTGATCGGGTCTTCCCGGTAGAAGGAATATCCTTCGTTGACCGTGAGAGCTTATCATGCGCTAAGTTGGGACACCCCTGCAGGGTATTATCTTTCGAAAGCCGTGCCCGCGGTTATGAGGCAGATGGGAATTTGTTGATGTCCGGTTGTAGAAAACCCGAAGTTGACCTTAACTAAAACGCATCAACCGCGTGTGTAACCGTGATGGTCTCTTCTCGGCGGGGTCCGGGAAGTGAACACGGTTGTTGGAGTTATGCCTGACGTAGGTTGTTTCAGGATCACTTCTTGATCACTTCTAGTGTCTCGACCGTGCTTTGCCTTCTCTTCTCGCTCTCTTTTGCGCTGTAGCCACCATATGCTAGTCGTTTGCTGCAGCTCCACCTCACAAACCCCTTTCCCACCTTTAAGCTTAAATAGTATTGATCTCGCGGGTGTGAGATTGCTGAGTCCCCGTGACTCACAGATTCTACCACAACAGTTGCAGGTACCAACGATGCCAGTGCAGATGACGCGACCGAGCTCACTTGGGAGTTCGACGAGGAACGTGGTCGTTACTATGTTTCTTTTCCAGATGATCAGTAGTGGAGCCCAGTTGGGGTGATCCGGGGATCTGTTAGCATTTGGGGTAGTCTTCTTTCATTTTTGGTACCGTAGTCGGACCTTGAGTGTAATCTGTATGATGGATGTTATTTATGTACTTGTGTGAAGTGGCGATTGTAAGCCAACTATGTATCTTTTCCCTTTATTTATTATATGGATTGTGCGAAGATTACCTCACTTGCGACATTGCTTTCAATGCGGTTATGCCTCTAAGTCGTGCCTCGACACGTGTGAGATATAGCCGCATCGAGGGCGTTACAAGTTGGTATCAGAGCCTTTTCCCGACCTTAGGAGCCCCCACTGTTTGATCGTCTTTAGTGGCCGAGTTGTGTCTAGAAAAATGTTTTGAGTCATTTAGGAATTATATATCGGAGAATTTAGGAATTCTTTTTACTTCCCAGTCCCTTCGACCTTTTGGTAAGGCTTCCTGACGTAGAGTTTTGACTCTTCTCTTCTCAAATTTCACTAAAAAAAATTTTAGGATCACGCGGGTATATTACAATCGTTCCGATGGTCTTATGATGACAACATTGTCTTGGTTGCCTCCTGACATTTAGGGGTTATGGCAGTGTCCCGGGGAGTTGAGCTCCTAGGTGTTGTCGTCATAATTTTATCGTTGCGGTTTTGGAATACCTGAGTTTAGTACGCCGACATCGAAAATCTCTTTTGTACAGTTGTTGGTGAGATAACCCTGATAGCCCAGTACTGTGGCGAGTGCGTGAGTATTGCCATGACTTGTATAACGGATGCTTTTCGAAGGTTGAGGAAGTCGATTTCCGAAGGTTTCTTGGTTATGTGTTGAAGGATGGATACAACTGGTTGTAGGATTTGCTAGTTTGGGTGAGATATTATGCTTCCCCTGTATCCCCAACACCTGATTGCATAACCAGAAAGTTTCGGGAGTTTATAAGTGGGAATTCTTGTAGCTCTAGTATTTCTTCCGCAGATATTTGGTTTGTGATTGGGTAATCCTTACCAAGTATTTGTTCACTTCCGTACCTTGTTGATTTTATTCCTTACCATGTTCTAAGTGGCTTCTCAGCTTTGGAAGTGTGATGATTTACATTGGAATTCATTCGTTCATTCTTGTTCGAATGTTAATTGTGAAGACTATATGTTGCAATGTCATTTCCTTTGATTCAGCTTCAATATATCTCTGTCAAGATGCTAATGGATGTCACCCTCTTCAGGATGGCTCCACCAACGCGTCAGAATCCGGAACGCAATGAAGGGAATCAGGCTAACCCTCCGCCACCACCTCCGCCTCCGGAAGCTTGGCAAGCCTTGATGACTGCCACAAATGCCAATGCTCAGATTCTGATTCAGCTCTTGCAAGATCGCAACCAAGGGCAAGCTAATCAAGAGAATCAAGGCCAAGGCAACAATCAGCCGCATTTCGCTTCACTGAACCAGTTCCTTGCTAATCAGCCAAAGACCTTTAGCTACTGTGTCGAGGCCACAGACGCAGATGATTGGCTCGTGGACATCAGCAAGCATTTCGAGTGTAGCAATGTGAGACCTGAGGACTTTGTCAAGTTTGCCTCTTTTCAACTCAAAGATCAAGCTGCTGAGTGGTTCCAGCAATACAAAGATTCCAGAGGAGGTCGTGTGATAACCTGGGATGATTTCCGCCGGGATTTCAAAGCGCACCACATTCCAGAAAGTGTTGTTGAGCTTAAGCGTGAGGAATTCTGCAATCTCAAGCAAGGCAACATGTCTGTCTATCAATACAACACTCAGTTCCAGAAGCTCTCTCGTTTTGCAAGGCAAGATATCCCTGATGAGAAGAGTATGATCTACCAGTTCAGGCGTGGTCTCAGAGAAGATCTGCAACTTGCTCTCGTGCTTTTCGAGCCATTAAAGTATGATGAATTCTACAACATGGCGCTGAAACAAGAAGCTGCTCAGCTCAAGTGTGAGGCTTCTAAGAAGAGAGTCAGAGACGCAGTTCAGTCTTCTTCTTCTTCACTTGTGGCAGCTAAGCAACAGAAGTTCTGGTTGCCTCCTCCTCCTCCGTTCCGTCAGCCTTATCAACAGAAGAACTCAAGTGGTCGTGGATCTTCCCACCCACCCAACCCTGGCTATCAGAACAAGTCTCAGAATCAAGCTCCAAGGCCAAGTGCTCCTTACCATCGTCCGCTCTCAGAGGTGACTTGTAACAAATGTCAGCAGAAGGGTCACTATGCGAACAAGTGCTTCAATCAAAGGCGCCTTCCGCCTCCTCCTCCTGTGAAATCTTCCAGCAATTCAATGGTCAAGCATAATCCTAAGTCTGCAAAGGTGAACATGATGAATGCAGCTCCAGCAGAGGATTCTTCTGAAGTGATCATGGGTAATCTTCCTGTTAATGATATTCCTGCAAAAGTTTTATTTTATACTGGCGCATCGCATTGCTTCATCTCAAGACCTTTTGCAACGAAACATGAGTTGTCTTTCCAAGATTTGGTTAGACCATTGTCAGTTGTATCTCCGGGTAAATTCATGAACGCAAGCTCCTTTGTTCCGGATGTTTCCATCAAGATGGGCGACTATAAATTTCTTTCTTCTCCAATTGTTCTTGGTGATTCTGATATTGATCTTATTCTCGGGATGGACTGGCTTTCTAAGCACAAGGCTCAGCTCGAGTGTGCTGCCAGGGAAATCAAATTGACTCACTCTTCTAACGATGTGATCATCTATGCTTCTCGTGATGATACCATTCGGTTGTTTTCTCTCAATGAGATTGGTGAAATGGAGGCTATCTCTCAGATTCCAGTCATTTGTGAGTACCAAGATGTCTTTCCAGAAGAGCTTCCGGGTATGCCTCCCCGCAGGCCAGTTTAATTCGTTATTGATCTTGAGCCTGGCACGGAACCCATTTGCAAGCGTCCTTACAAGCTTGGACCAGATGAGCTCAAGGAATTGGAGAAACAACTCGATAAACAAGAACGTTTGGGTCTGATCAGACCGAGTTCTTCTCCTTGGGGTTGTGGTGTTCTTTTTGTCAAGAAGAAGGATGGCACGGACCGACTTTGCGTTGATAACCGTCCATTGAACAAGAAGACTATCAAGAACAAGTACCCACTACCCAACATCAATGAGCTATTTGAGCAACTCAAAGGTGCTAAGGTGTTCTCCAAGCTTGACCTTCGTATGGGTTATCATCATATTCGCATTCGTGAAGAAGATATTCCCAAGGCAGCATTCAGAACAAGCTTTGGTTCTTATGAATATACTGTCATGTCTTTCGGCCTTGTCAATGCTCCTCCGTATTTCACCCGCTTGATGAATTTCATCTTCAACCCCTACATCAACGAATTTGTCTTGGTCTATCTCGATGATATTTTGGTCTTCTCCAGGAATAAGAAGGATCATGCCAAACATTTGCGATTGGTACTCGACAAGCTCAGAGAGTATCAATTATATGCGAAGTTCTCCAAATGTGAATTCTGGCTTGATGAAGTTCTTTATCTTGGCCATATCATCTCTTCCAAGGGCATTGCTATTAATCCAGAGAGGGTGTCTGCAGTTTTGAATTGGAATCCTCCTCACAATGTCAAGCAGCTTCGCAGTTTTCTTGGACTTGCAAGCTATTGCAGAAGATTCGTTGAGAATTTCTCCAAGATTGCTAAGCCTCTTTCCAACCTCCTCCAGAAGCATGTGAAATATGTCTGGTCTCCTGAGTGTGACGTTGCTTTCAACACTCTCAAAGAGAAACTCGTCACTGCTCCAGTTCTGACTCCTCCTGATGAATCCAAGCCTTATGAAGTATTCTGTGATGCTTCTCTTCAAGGCCTCAGTGCTGTGTTAATGCAAGAGAAGAAGGTTGTTGCCTATACCTCTCGCCAGTTGAAGCCCAATGAAAGGAACTACCCCACTCACGATCTTGAGTTGGCGGCAGTGGTCCACGCTCTAATAACATGGAGACATCTCCTGTTGGGAAGGAAAGTGGACATATTCACAGATCACAAGAGCCTCAAGTACATCTTCACTCAGCCCCATCTCAACCTCGGGCAAACTCGATGGGTCGAAATGATTCAAGAGTATAATCCGAGTATTGAATATACTCCAGGCAAGGCTAATGTGATTGCAGACGCTTTGAGCAGGAAGGCTTACTGCAACAGCTTAATCCTCAAGCCATTCCAACCGGATCTCTGTGAAGCTTTCCGCAAGTTGAATCTCCAAGTTATCCCTCAAGGTTTTCTTGCCAACCTCATCGTCTCTCCTACTTTGGAAGATCAGATTCGTGAGGCACAATTGTTGGATACCATGGTGAAGAAGGTGAAACGTGGTATTGATAAGGGCATTTCCAAATACAAGTGCTTTCGAGTTGATGACAGAGATACTCTTTTCTTCGAGAACCGGATCGTGGTTCCAAAGGGTGATCTTCGTAAAGTCATTATGAACGAAGCGCACAATTCTCTTCTGTCAATTCATCCTGGAAGTTCGAAGATGTACCATGACCTCAAGCAGTCGTATTGGTGGACTCGAATGAAGCGTGAGATCGCTCAATTCGTGAATGAGTGTGATGTCTGCAGAAGGGTGAAAGCAGAACACCAACGACCAGCTGGACTTCTCCAACCTCTTGCTATCCCAGAATGGAAGTTTGATCATATCGAAATGGACTTCGTGACTGGTTTTCCTAAGTCCAAGCGTGGAAATGATGCTATCTTCGTCGTCATCGACAAGCTCACCAAAGTGGCTCATTTTCTTCCTATCAAAGAGTCTATTACAGCAGCGCAGCTGGCAGAGCTCTACACCTCCAGAATTGTCTCTTTGCACGGCATTCCGCAATTGATCTCTTCAGACCGTGGCAGCATCTTTACCTCCAAGTTTTGGGATTCTTTTCAGACGGCCATGGGCACCAACATCCGCTTCAGCACAGCTTTCCACCCTCAGACTAGTGGACGAGTCGAGCGTGTCAACCAAATTCTTGAAGATATGCTCAGAGCCTATTTTATCTCTTTCGGCATGAAGTGGGAGGATTGTCTTCCTTATGCTGAATTCTCTTACAACAACAGTTTTCAAGCCAGCTCGGGCAAAGCCCTATTCCAGACTCTCTATGGCAGGAAGTGCCGTACCCCTCTCAACTGGTCGGAAACCGGTGAACGTCAATTGGTCGGCAATGATTTGATCTCAGAGGTTGAGGCTATGTGCAAGGTGATTCGTGAGAACCTCAAAGCCGCGCAATCGCGCCAGAAGAGCTGTTACGATAGCAAACACCGAGATGTGGCATTCGAGATCGGAGACCATGTCTACCTCCACGTCTCTCCAATGAAAGGGACTCGTCGCTTCGGTATCAAGGGGAAACTTGCCCCGCGATACGTCGGCCCCTTCAAGATCATCGGGAAACGAGGCGATCTGGCCTATCAACTTGAGCTTCCCTCCAACTTTGCAAATGTGCATGATGTCTTCCACGTGTCACAGCTTCGCAAGTGCTTCAAGACGCCTGAGCGCACCATCAACTTCGAAGAGATTGATCTTCAAGAAGATTTGTCCTATCATGAGCATCCAGTTGCCATTCTTGAGACAACTGAGCGCAAGACTCGCAACAAGTCAATCAAATTCCTCAAAGTGAAATGGTCACATCATTCAGACCGAGAAGCCACCTGGGAGCGTGAAGACCACCTACGTTCCGAGTATCCGGAGTTCTTTCAGTCCTAGATCTCGGGACGAGATCCTCTCGTAGTGGTGGTGTGTTGTAACGCCCCAGATGTAACTTGCCATAATTGTAATCCAACTCTTGCCATTTCCGGCTATGTGTTATGATATTTCCTCCGTGGTTGGGTTCTCTTCGTTTTGCATTTTGGTCATGTCATGCATTTCATATCATGTCATCATGTGCATCGCATTCGCATACGTGTTCGTCTCATAAATCCGAGCATCTTTCCCGTTGTCCGTTTTGCAATCCGGCGCTCCTATGTCTCCCGGCGTTCCCTTTTACTTTTCTTCGTGAGCGGGTATTAAACATTCTCGGAATGGACCGAGGTTTGACATGTGGCCTTGGTATAGCACCGGAAGACCGCCTGTCAAGTTTCGGGTCAATCGGAGTTCGTTTGGTACTCCAACGGTTAACCGGGTAACCGTGAAGGCCTCGTGTGTGTTGCATCCCAACACCCCTTCAAAACAGCCCAATAACCCATCTAAGGCACTCCCATTTTCTCCGCCGTTCGATCACGATCGCGTGGCCGAAAACCGCACTCCATTTGGAGCCTCCTAGCTCCTCCTATCTATAAATATGTGCTTCCTCCTCCAAATCCGGGTCAAAACACCCCCAAACCCTAATTTCATCGCATCCGCGCGGGCGGACGTGTCCACCACCGCCGGACAAGTCGTCGCCGCCGCCTCGCCCAACCAGGGGCCGCCACGTGTCCAGGGCGGTCCCCCAGCTCGCCGCCGACCCGCGGGCCCGCCGGGCCCTTGCGGGGCCCCCGCGGCCCGGCTCCGCCCCGCCGCCGCCCAGCGCCTCCTCCCGCGCCGGCCTCGCCCCGCCGCTGACTGCCGCCTCCGCCGCCGCCGTCGCCCCGCGAGCCGCGCCGCCCCTCCGCCCGGCGAGCCGCGCCTCCGCCGCCGCCTTCCCTCGCCGCCCCGCGCCACCCACGGCCCGATCCGGGCCGGCGCCGCCCGGATCCGGCCGGGACCGCCTCCGCCGCCGCCTCTACGGCCGCATCGCCGGCGAGCCGCGCCGCCGCCTCGGTTTCCGCGCCGGAAACCCTAGATCCGGTTGACTTTTCCCCGAAGCCCGTTTTTCTCCAAGTCATGTTTTTTCATCATCATCATCGCATCTTCATCATGCCGTAACTTTGCATCCGTAGCTCCGTTTCGCGCGTGTAATATGTCGAATTGTTCGCCTCGAAGATTACACCATTTTGTTCCATCGCAGCATTTTTATTTGAGGTCACCTTGATGCCCGAAATGCTGTTAGAAGGGGGCTAGTTGATGTTAGTTGCTGGATCTTATCTGAACATGCACTTTTGTCATTTTTGCCATGATTGATGTGTACCTCCTGTGAAGTTGAGTCCTACATGAGTTTTGTAATATGCCATGTTACCTATCCAGAGAATTGTGCCATGTATTTTTTTCATCTATGTGGTGACTAGCACAAGCATGCAAACTAGGTCACTTGATGTTGCTGATTTCAGAGACAGTAATTTCAGTCCCTGACTGCTGTTATTTTCATGCCATGTATTCATGTTGTTTCTGAGAGATCTATGCATAATTTGAGCATGATAAGTAAGAGAGTTTTTAACTTTAGGATTTTCTCAATCCATCCGTGCCTTTGTTTGTAATTATGGAGTGTCATAGCTTGAGTCAATCGAGCTCTACTTTTGCTACAAAATGTTGCTGGCAGATTGTTTACGTGTTATTCGATTTTGCCAAGCTTGGTGTCGTTGGTCCTTGCATGCTATGACGTTATTCTTGCCATTTCTAGTTACTATGCCATGTCTTCTTGATGTACGTATGCTTAGTTTATCATGAAATGCTCTGTAGTGAGTGCATCGAGCTCGTGAACATGCCTAGTCGTTATTAGTTTTCTGCCATGTCCAGTTTTCTGCTAAGTCTGAGAACCTGTTCTCTTTTGCAGTTTTGCCATGCTTGTTTGGACCTGTTGTGATGTGATTTAGCCGTACCTCTATGTTCATCTTTTGTCGAGAATCTTGTGTAGATTACTTTCATATGCTTTGTTGCCATGTTTGGGTGCAGTAGCTTAATTATTTGTTGCTTGCTAAGTAGCATCATGCTGTTTATGGCAGTTTCGTGTCATTCTTGTATTGCTCGTCATTTGCAAACCGTGCATCCGATTCCGGTGATCTTTATATCGATTTCAACCGAAATCACCTCAACTATCCATTGGCATGCTTGGTTTGCCAAGATTATGCCCTGTTCATCCTTGTCCTTCCAGAGCATGCATACGCATTGCATATCACCTCTCGCATATCATTGCCATGTTTTGCATCATATTGCTTGCGCATTGCATCGTGGTTGATATTGGTTCCCTTTCTTGTTCTCTTGTCTTGGGTAGAGCCGGGAGACGAGTACGTGAACGAGGATTCCGTTGAGAACGCTTTCGAGGACCAAGCTTTCGACAACTCTGAGACTCTTGCAGGCAAGATGACCATACCCTCGAAATCACTTCTATCTTTGCTTGCTAGATTGCTCGCTCTTTTGCTATGACCATGCTGCGATACCTATCACTTGCTATATCATGCCACCCATATCGCCATGTCAGCCCCTAACCATCCATGTCCTAGCAAACCGTTGTTTGGCTATGTTACTGCTTTGCTCAGCCCCTCTTATAGCGTTGCTAGTTGCAGGTGAAGATGAAGTTTGTTCCTTGTTGGGACACGATCTTGTTGTTCCTTGTTGGAACATGTTTACTTGTTGGGATATCACAATACCTCTTATTTAATTAATGCATCTATATACTTGGTAAGGGTGGAAGGCTCGGCCTTATGTCTGGTGTTTTGTTCCACTCTTGCCACCCTAGTTTCCGTCATACTGGTGTTATGTTCCCGGAGTTTGCGTTCCTTACACGGTTGGGTGATTTATGGGACCCCCGTGACAGTTCGCCTTGAATAAGACTTTTCCAGCAAGGCCCAACATTGGTTTTACCATTTGCCACCTAAGCCTTTTTCCCTTGGGTTCTGCAGACTCAAGGGTCATCTTTATTTTAAACCCCCGGGCCAGTTCTCCTTCGATTGCTGGTCCAAACCGAGCGATGTCCGGCGCCCCTTGGGCAACCAGGGTCTATGCCAACCCGACGTCTGGCTCATCCGGTGTGCCCTGAGAACGAGATATGTGCAGCTCCTATCGGGATTTGTCGGCACATCTGGGAGGCTTTGCTGGACTTGTTTTGTTGCTGTCGAAATGTCTTGTACTCCGGGATTCCGAGATTGATCGGGTCTTCCCGATAGAAGGAATATCCTTCGTTGACCGTGAGAGCTTATCATGGGCTAAGTTGGGACACCCCTGCAGGGTATTATCTTTCGAAAGCCGTGCCCGCGGTTATGAGGCAGATGGGAATTTGTTGATGTCCGGTTGTAGAAAACCCGAAGTTGACCTTAACTAAAACGCATCAACCGCGTGTGTAACCGTGATGGTCTCTTCTCGGCGGGGTCCGGGAAGTGAACACGGTTGTTGGAGTTATGCCTGACGTAGGTTGTTTCAGGATCACTTCTTGATCACTTCTAGTGTCTCGACCGTGCTTTGCCTTCTCTTCTCGCTCTCTTTTGCGCTATAGCCACCATATGCTAGTCGCTTGCTGCAGCTCCACCTCACAAACCCCTTTCCCACCTTTAAGCTTAAATAGTCTTGATCTCGCGGGTGTGAGATTGCTGTGTCCCCGTGACTCACAGATTCTACCACAACAGTTGCAGGTACCAACGATGCCAGTGCAGATGACGCAACCGAGCTCACTTGGGAGTTCGACGAGGAACGTGGCCGTTACTATGTTTCTTTTCCAGATGATCAGTAGTGGAGCCCAGTTGGGGTGATCCGGGGATCTGTTAGCATTTGGGGTAGTCTTCTTTCATTTTTGGTACCGTAGTCGGACCTTGAGTGTAATCTGTATGATGGATGTTATTTATGTACTTGTGTGAAGTGGCGATTGTAAGCCAACTATGTATCTTTTCCCTTTATTTATTATATGGATTGTGCGAAGATTACCTCACTTGCGACATTGCTTTCAATGCGGTTATGCCTCTAAGTCGTGCCTCGACACGTGTGAGATATAGCCGCATCGAGGGCGTTACATCAATATACCATAAGTACAAAGGATGGTCGCATGATGATTTATGATAAAGGATGGTCAAGGTTCAAATCTAAAACAAATCTTGTGGTAGGGGATGGTGTCAAAATCAAACTTTCTCGGCAAGGAGAGCTGGTCCAAATCAACTTTGAAATTCTTCAATAGCAGAACGCAACTGCCGAACTGATCGATCCTCCGAGAGATTTTGATGTAATAATCTGGCATGATGAAACAAGTGTCCTGTGTGTATAAGTAGTACGGCATTATTATTTATCACATAGGATATCTTTGATAGAATTGCAACTCTGATTGCTGGTTAGGAACTGTCGTTCGATTTCATTCTAACAACTGTCGTGCTTTATTCAATTTTCTGTATTTGCCTTGCTACAACATCTAAAACCTGCGCCGTACCGATCGCTTGCAATATGAAAAGTGCTGAGGTAGAACACATGGGCCCCCAAACATGCAGGCCCACCGGCCTATGGCCCAAAGTCCAGAACCATGAGCCTGTCTGAGTATTATATTCTCAGCTGAACCCCCATATTATGTTATGTATATTCCCCTTGATTTTTCTTATTTACAAAGTTATAATATAAAATATTTTATATTTCTTTACAGAGGGAGTATCTCTCTGTCAAAAATATATTTATGTGTAACTAGTTACTCATGCAATTCTACTTCCTTTCGCTGATATGTGGGGCATCCGGCAACGGGGTCCACATGCCATGCACCAAATTTGAGTGTACAACTGCATGGTGGACTCACCCCGGTCGTAGCACCGCAGTAATGCCCAATGAGCCGTCAAATCACAAAAAAAACTGCACCTTTCCAGCTTTAGCAGTAAGCTGGACGGACGAAGCATCAATATTTCATTAGGCATGTATCCCCTTCTCCCTCGTCTGGTTGTTCAAAGAAAACCCCCTCTCGGCGATTGCATAGGGTTTTCTCATGGAGAACCAGGTACGAATTCTTCATCCATCCCTGATAAATCCAAGTCCCTTGGTCGCGGGTAATCCTAGGATGGCAGCCGCCGCCGTTGATGCATTTTTCTTCCTACTGAATCTAGTGTGTTTCATTTGCAGTGCCCAAAGTGCGAGGACCCTATAGGTTTCTGCGCCCTCGTCGAGACGCCACACTTGTTCCTTCTCATCCTAACACAGGATTTTAAAATGCGCCCAATATATTCCTAGAATCCTCTTTTCTATCCGGGAGGGTGGGGTTTTTTGAACATGTTGTCGACTAATTTGGAAATTTAGATTGCTATATTTGGATAAAAGGTACTAGTACCATGGTCAACACTGACGTGAGGGAGGAAATTATTTCTAGATTTGGATAGGGAATACATTGTGTTCTCATATTATATTTCTTGAAGTGCATTCCTTGCTCTGCCAGAACACATGTACTCAAGATGCTCGGCCTTGCCATAACTGAATACACCAGTTTAATGGTCACATTGAAGACAAGCCATGGATACAAGTTCCGAGTAGGGGCCTTTAGATGAACCAAGAAGATCGCTGCTTTTTTATGGCCGAACTTGGATAGACTTTCTCAAGTGTTAAGGACTGAAAGTTGGCACACAAATGTTGATGGAAATAGCAGAACCTGATCTCATCTTCACTATGATCTTCCACCCCGACGTCGTTCCAATTGTTCATCCATGTTAGTTTTGCATCTGGTTCTTTCTTGTTGCCTCGATTACTTCTTCTATACCTACTAATAAAGCAAGGTGCATTTCTCCAATTTTTTCATCCATTCACCAGCGAATAGATATTTTTACTATTCGAGGTGGTACTAATTTTTTGTGCATCCATGTGCTAGAAAAAGAAATATGGTTTATCCAGAATTTCGTACATTGGCCACGCGCTAAAGCCCAGTAAAGCCAGCCCACTTATTTCCCTGCACACGCAGCTAGGAAACTCCTATTTGCTGCACGTGGCAACAAATAGTCGGAGGTTCGCACAGATAGCCCTAGACTGGGCCGACCCGTTTTCATTTTTTTGTGTTCATTTTATATTTAACATTTTAT
Source organism: Aegilops umbellulata (assembly GCA_032464435.1). NCBI lineage: Eukaryota > Viridiplantae > Streptophyta > Magnoliopsida > Poales > Poaceae > Aegilops > Aegilops umbellulata. The sequence continues at coordinate 146,273,029 of CP136058.1, read as the reverse complement.
GTTCCTTTCCCTTTTTATTTCCTCTTTCCTCTTTGTTTTTTCCTTTTTCCTTTTTATCCTATTTTTGTTTATTTTTACTTTTTTGATCAAATAATTTTTTTATGAAATGTTTAGAATTTTAATTTCGTTCAGAATTTTGAAGAATGTTCAGAATTCTAAAATTTTATTCCCGTTTAAAAAATGTTCAGATATTAAAAAAAATGTCATTCTGAAGTTTGTTGAAAACGGCAAAAATGTTGCTGTTTTAAAAAATTGTTTCCGATTTTCAAAAAAACATTGTATTCGGAGAAAATCTTATTGTAGTGAAATGTTCACGAATTCAACATAATTTTCTTTATGTAGCCCCGTATCGCTCTTTACATACGGTCGTACCAATTTATAAACGTGTGTGAAACTACATGTAGTAATAAGATGTATGAAGTATGGATCTATTATTTCGGACAAAGGATGGATGTATTGGCATGTGATCTAGCTGTAAAAGGACAGTATATTTTTAAATGAAAAGTAATGTTTCCATTTTTGTTAAAAAACGTATTTTCCAAAATTGTTCAAGATTCTTAAAAAAAATTACATTTTAAAACATGCTCCAAATTTGAAAAATATTCGTATTTTAGAGGAATGCTCACAAATTCAAATAATGTTCACGTTAAAAATTACACATTTTTGAAAATTGTTCTAAAAGGTAAACATGATCCCATTTTTGTAAAATTGTTCAAAAATTCAAAAAATGCTCGTGTTCTTATAAAAGGTTCGTGTTTTGGAAAAATGTTTGTGAATTTTTAGAAAATATTCCCATTTCAAATTTGTTTCTGTATTTCTGAAAATGTATGAAACTTCCAAAAAACAAATTGCAGTTTTGAAAATTGTTTGGGATTTCAAAATTTGTTCATGTTGCCAAGAATATTCGGCAATTCATAATAATAATTATTTTTTAGGAAGTAAAAAAAGTAATCATAGAATGTTTCAAATCTGACGTTGCGGTATGTTCTTAAATATTTATGTTGTCCATTGGTTAGCAGGACATGTTATTCGAGTCATAGGCACCACTGTGTCAGGTGTTTGAGATTGTGAGTACGATCCTTCAACTCATCTTTCTTTCTAGATTTTTACTCACGCCTTACAAACATAGGTCAATTCGATGTCTGTGAATTTCACACCCCATGCAATTTAGCTAGCCCAGCTACCTAGGAAATAAGGAAAATAAAATATGTTCAGTAGTCCCATATTGCTCGTTTACATACAGTCGTAACAATTTGTATACATGTGCGAAACTATATGTAGTGAACTGAATGAAGGATAGATGAATTAAACTGAATGAAGCATGGATGGATTCCTACGTAAGCTTTCTAAATAAAGTGAATTAAATTTAGTATGTGAGCTAGATGGATGAATTGCTAGCTGAACTATCTACAAAAGGGCCCGAAATTTCTCAAGAATTCCTACTTGAGGCAAAGAGAAGAAAAGACCCGGCTACGTGAGCTAGATGCATGAAAAAACCACTAGGGATCAGACTACTGATTCCTAGCTATCCATCAGACCAGCCCACTGCCATACGATTGGAGTTGATTTAAGCGTCCAATCTAATTGACTTGGTGGACGTGGGCCTTTGGTAGTTAAGCGGGATTTGGTAGTTTCCATCCATCAGCGCTACTATTTAACTGCTAAAAGGAAAATGCTCCATGAAGCATGCACGGCCTGTACTTTCCATGCACTAGCTTCCATATCTAAAAAAATTCCATCTGGTGATGCTTGCCATTGATTTCCCTCAATAAACCGTCGATATTTCTTTGATTTACTAAAGCCGTGCTTCATATGTTTCCCACAAACCATGCTTCATATGTCTATTCCGTTATACAGAAGTCATGCTTCCAACACTACGGTCGTGCTTCATAATCAGTAGTAAATCGCAGCACTATCAGGTGGTATGCTTCCTTCATTTTTTACATGAAATGCTTCCACGCATTATGCTTACAATTATTTTATTTACTAGCAACTCAGTTACTTTGTACAAAATTTAATAAATTTGCATAACTTACTATTGTATTGTTTCGACACCAAGAAAATCAACGGATCATATATCCATGATTTTTTCAGTACTTCCATGATTTAAATTAGACATTGTTCCAATTTTGTGTTTTAGAAAGGCTATACATCACAAGTTCACTACTGATTCAAATTCTCGTCCAATAGCAATATTTAAATGTTCATCACATATGCTTCAATGATTTGAATTATTGTTTCAACCATTGTCATTGTATGCTTCTTTTTCAATTTTTGTATATACTTAGTATGTTTAATCCAAGTTACTTGCTTCCAACAGAAATTTATAGAGCTTCATAGAATATCATTCAGTGCTTCGTCAGCATAAAAAAAGAACAAAACATGCACCCTTTAGTTTCATTGCCCGCTTCAGTAGTAGCACCGACACATATGCACATATTCATGTTAGATGTTTCCTGATTGTATCAGTGTTGTCCAATATTGGCTTCGTACTCGAGTAGCAGTGTGGCATAGCCGCACATGGGAGAGGGGGATGTTGTTGTTGTCGGTCGACGTCCTCGCCATTGCCGGCACCACTCCTATCAGCCATCTCGTTGTCAGCATCCCCGTCTACACACTGACCCTCGATGGCTGCAGAGAAGCCCTTGGCGAAGCGATGGTCACCACTCCGCTGTTGCTCATGACATTGTGCAGAAAATATTTCTTCCTACATAGGAATAGTATGCATCAAACATTGATTCCAAAGATGTTTGAATTTGCACCAGAAGAAAATAAGAAGCACAGTGGAGTGATATCCAGAATATCTTAGCATTACTATCGAAGCATTACAGGAGTACGTACCAGCAAAGTACTAAAGAAGCATTATAGGAGAAAAGTTGGGAAGCACTTGCTCACATGATGGAAGCATTATTTACAGGCAATAGAAATATTTTCTCATGCTGATCAACTATTTCCCCTTGCACGAAAACTATCACGGCAAATAGAACGCGACAGGCAATAGGGAAGGGGCGACGACACAAGCAAGGCAGTAAGAGAGCGAGTGCATGTGATCATCGACGGGGCATGCTGAAACGCGCTCTCCGTCGAGTAGGGACATGTCGTTGCCGCTGAATAGGACCATAGCGGTGGCCACGACACAATAGCGGTCCGCGATGAGGGAGGCAAAGTGTGTGTTGTAGCCGCGGTAGGCGGTAGCATCAATGGACGAGGATGGCGGAACATGAGTATTACTTGCCTGCAGGGGTGGAGCTCCGTTGGGGACGAACCGGACCATGGCCCGCCCAGGTTTTTCTCATTTTTTTGTACGTATACTATGCTTCATAGCCCACTCAACCGAAGTGACAAAGGCACCGTTACAAATCGATCCAATTCAAGGTTTCGCATGAGCGAACATAGCAGGAGCAGCGGGCCGCCAGCCAGCCAGGACACCCCCACTGCCACGTGCATCTCACGTAGGGCAGATCTTGGGTCGACAACCAGCCTTCCCTCGCGCGCACAGATCACACAACTTCCTCGCTGCTAAGCGCATGCTTCCTACTTCATACTGCCTGCTCCACAGCTCCGCCCGCTTCCACGCGACCTCGCCTTGGCGCCATCCTCCCTCCCCTAGCTCTGGCCTCCTCATCGGCTAGTCCTGACCCCGGCCGTTCTGATCGTTTCATGGTGCTGCCTATATGCCTCCGACCTCTGCCTCTACTAACTACCGCAATCCGCTGTGCTACCAACCAGGACTGCTAGTCTGCTGCCAACACTGAGTAGAGCTCCATGTTCACCTCGCGACGACTGTGCCGATGCATTTTAGTGTAAGAAGATAACTGAAACAAGGCATAATAATGTACACCTCCGTCTCAAAATATTTATCTTAGGTTTGCCTAGTTATGTATGCATCTAACATTATAATGTGACTAAATACATTCGTATTTTGACAAATCTAAGACTAGAATTTTAGTATCTTGCCAGTAACTTTTTCTTTACTTTGGCGCAGCAATGCCGCCCAATCCTTCTAGTAGGGTGAAAATTAATGAGAACAAAATGTACCGAATACTCAATAATGCCTAAAAATGTGTTATTGTTTACACTGGCCCGCCCAACTTTTTCTTTGAAGCTCCGCCACTGCTTGCCTAGTACAATATGTCCAACATTCTAACTTAAGTTCCATTTCAAAGAAAAATTATGGAAGCAAATTATCATCTGACGCAAAATAGTTGTAGTATATATTAGAAGCATCCCTGCATGTATGAATTCATTACAATGTCAGACCAAGCAAGCAACCAAGAAAGATGAAAGTGCAAACCTTGGCGAAGTTGACTGTGCAACGATGTGTGGGTAGGCTGGCGTGAGTTCCATCTTCTCTTGGTGGAACATGATACCATAGGCGTAGGTGGTGACGGGCCCTTCCGAGCAGGATGGGTCGGAGGCAAGGCCGCTGACGAACTGGGCGATCCTCGTGGGCGGATGAGGTGCCAAGCAGGGCCAGGAGCTCTTCCAAGGTTTTGCCGCGTGCTCCGACGACTACCAGGCCGAGCGTCGAGTAGATGGACAACGACGAGGAGAGCAGGAAGCATCTGCGTGCGAGGCAAGATGGACGGGATCGGGTCAGTGGTGGCCACGACTGGAATCAGGAGAGATTAGGGGAGATATTAGGGGAGGTTTACGCGCGTGGGCTGCGGCCAGTTTGTTCCTGCCGATGTTTTTTTACAAAAGAAGCACAACTGTGAGGCCTCAGATTTGAGCTGAATGGACGGTGTTGGACTGGTCTAGCACTGGACTTCTATCAGACTATAGATAGATAGTACTGCCCAGTTATGACCAGGCGCCCTCCCACATTATGGAACTTCAGCCTGAAAACCCCTTGACCAAGGAACACAAAATAGTGGAGTACAATTAAGTCCAGTTGTACACATCGGTGGCTTGTACATGGAAAAGAGAAGACCCATCTCATTTCCATATTATTGAACTTCATGCCTTAAAATCTCCTCAAATTAATGAAAAAATAGATTGAATAATTCACGGACCATCTTTGGCGTGCGATGACCTAATAAAACTCTTAAATCCACTCCATCAATGAATGAAAAAATAGCGGATTGATTACTTCACATGCAGCCAAACCTAGAACCAAAATGTTCCTTCTTGACATGCACACAGGGTTTTTCTTGCACATATAATTCTCACTACATTAAGTGCACACTATTTTTCCTCCCGTTGCAATGGACGGACATATGTGCTAGTAATCCACCTATTCTGTCTAACTAATCACAATTTAACTTTAGAAGTAACAATGAATCTCTCACGAAGATGCTACTTCTAACTAATATTTCTTATAGTTGGTGGCACGTGTAGGTTATTTCAAAGTTAAGCAGGCTACTCGTTTGTTATTCTATAAGAACTCGACTGTTACTGATGTCACGGAAGTTGACTGGGACGAAATCCACAAGTTCATACACTTTATTAATCGTCTTGAGGTCCTTGTGGGGCGTTTCAATGGTGGAAGGCCACGTGGGATATATGTGCCACTGTTGCACACGCTGAACTGGTCCAATTGTGTCGAGAAACTTATGGTATGAGCTGTTTTCTGTTATATATATTGTTCATAAACTCTTGTTTATACACAGTTTGACAGTTGTGATCTTCTTGAAACAGAAATTTCCCAGTTCTATTGTTCCTATACAGATGCCTGATCATGGTCGGGTCAGACTTGCGCTTGGTCACAACATAATGTTTATGTCGACCTACTCCTTTCCCCTTGGAGGTGAAAAGATACTTATTCATGGGTGGTCTCAAATAATGAAGGCCCGTCCATCTTGGAGAATAGGACAGAAGGTTATGTTCATGCTTTTCCATGGCTCTAAAGTGAATATCCTGTTTATTAACCACATTGCGAGTTGAAGCCGCTTTCAGAAGGTTCTCGATGCGCGGGGTGGTGCATGGGCCTTGTCCTGGGGCTTGGTTGCCTCACCCTTGCTTAACTGTAGGCAAAGTAGCATTGTTCGAGACATGCTTTGTATGGTTGAACCTGTATAAGTACTCATACTGCTTTAAGCCATGGTTGTTAAGTGCTCCTACTGGTTTAAGTTAAGGTTGTTAACTACTCTTGCTGGTTTTACAGTTTATCGTGTTTCTTTAGTCATGTTAACCTCCAGCCGCCAAAACCAAACCAGCGTCGGTGGGGCCGCCTGCTTCTGCCTCCCACGGCTGGCTGCGCCTCAGCATACGCATCCCCGCCCGACCGTCTCCTAAATCGTTAACGCTAATGTCCGAGGCCTCGTCGTCCTCCTTCGCACGCTTTGATGCGCTCACCGCAGCGCCGCCCTCTCGCGTTGTTAACATGGTCAACAAACAAGAGGAATCTGGAGAGGACTATATGTGGAGAGGATGACACTAGGGGCCCACCATGTCCATGGCCATACGCAAGGAAGTTCCTCATATTTTGTTATATATACTCCATTGTCAGCGTATAGAAAAAGAAAATGCTTCCTCCTAGTGGTTTCCTGACATCTGGGACCCAAGAAATTGTTAGCGCATATAATCAATAGACAAGAGAACAAAACAAGATCGGCTGACACCTGGGACGTAGTTGCTCGAGCAGTATCTTTTTTGTTATTGTTGAGACAGAGCAGGGTTTCAACTGGGCTGTGGCCCGTCTAGCCCAGGCCTATATTTTACGTTCACCGCATGACCATTCCTGCTATTTTTTCTATGTGAAAATGAGCCCAGTTTATTTTTTCTGAAGAATACCCAATCCAGGCCTACTTATTTTTCTACGCCCTGATGGGCTGCAACCCTTTCAAGACAGCTGCAAATCTTGAAAGTAATATGAAATGGGCTGTAAATATAAAAAACAAATGACAAATTGGCAATTACTTTATAATTTCTGAATTTTTTCACATTTTCATATTCCAATTTCACTGGGCTTTAACCTAATTTAAATATATCTTAAAAGTACTTTAAATCTGGCTTGACATTTTGGTATTAAAAATAGTTTGGACCCCATAGAAACATGCGAAATTTCGTTAAATTTTTAACCCTGACCCTGGCCAACAAAAAAGGACTGCAATAAATTGCATAAGAAGTTGCAATGAGCTGTAAATTATTAAAAAAGGGAATGGTCTGACTTGTGGGCCTATTAAGTTGACGTGTAAGAAAGATTTTTTTTACTTATTATATGCATCAACAAATGATTCTAGCAGACATAACTGTTGGATGTTAATACAATGGCCGTCGTGCTTCTTCAATCTCTGATCTTCTTGTTCCAGCCGCCAAAACCAACTCCGACGGGACCGCCTGCTCCCGCCTCCCGTGGCCGGCTGTGCTGCCGCGCAGGCCTCACCGCCCCTACTACTCCCACCGCTGGCTAGGCCATCCCTCTACTCACCCACATCCCTCCACTATTGTGGCTTCACCGCCTCCGGGTCACATTCCCTTCCTGGGTCTTGCCGTCGTCCATCTCGTTGGTGTTCTCGGCACGACGTGGTCAATGTTGTCAACAAACGACAACATCAGAAGAGGGATGTACATGGAGAGGCTGACAGTTGGGACCCACATGGTCCATGGCCGCACGCAAGCAAGTAACTCCTTATTACGCCAAAATAATGAATACTCCCCCCAATGACAGCTGGGACCCACCAGTTATATCTTGGCATAGAAGGAAGTGCCTCCTTATTAAGCGAAAAATAACAAGTGCTTCCCATGATAGCTGGGGCCCACCAGATTTGGAGGCTACTTGTGGCCCTACTAATTTGTTGCGTACGGAGTAATTATCAACTTAGTCAACAAAGGATTCTATCACCAGTGATCGTTGGATTGTTAACATCCAACGATCGTCCTGCTTCTTCAACCTCTGATTTTCTTGCTCCAGCCATCCAAACCATCGCGTGCTCTTGCCTCCCGTGGCTAGTTGTGCTGCCGCAGAGACCTCACCGCCCCATACTACTCCCGCCACTGGCCAAGCCATTCCTCTACTCACCCACACCCCGTTGTTATTCTGCGGCGACGGCAGCCTCACACCGCAGCCGAACCAGTAAACCCTCGTACTACCCTCCGCATGTTCCCAGGCTCCGCATTGTTCCCTGCCTCACCATCGTCCATCGCCTGGTGTTGTCCATGCGGCGTGGTTAATGTGGTCTATGAACGACAGCCATCGAAAGAGGACTGTATGCGATGAGGCTGACAGATGGACCCACCAACTACATCTTCGCACGCAAGGAAGTGCCTCCATATCACGAGCAAAAAAAAGAATCCTCCCCCTGTCAGCTCAGACCCACCAACTACATCTTCGCACGCAAGGAAGTGCCTCTTTATCCTCCCTGACAGCCGGGACCCACCCGGTTGAAGCTACATAGCGTTGTCATTCTGGTCGCAAACGTGTACATACATAGTGGTCCATCAGTCTTTCTGCCATGATGAACCGTGGCCCAGTAAGGAGCGGTAGTTGTTCAGGCAGTCCTGTCTATATAGTGTACACGTACATACGTACATACGGGTAGGGTCTTGAACGCCTACTAGCGCATATGCACGACCAAGTCTCGTGTACATGGAGAGGCAGTGACGGCGTCCTATTCATCGTCAACCAACCGGCTAGGTCTGAATGGAGAAACTACATCATAGTGTTCATCGGTAGGCAACGGAATGCGTCATGTTCATCGGGAGAAAACCGTCTTGGAAGGAATAGCCGATCGAAACGAGGCTTGGCGTACCGTAGAACGGAGGAAACGGCCTTGTGTTCGACCGCCTACGGTCGAAACGAGATCCTGTTCACCGGGAGGGGTGTGACGTACCGCAAAATGAAGGAAACGAACTTCTCTTCGACCTCCTCCGGTTGAAACGAGGTCCTATTGATCGGGAGGGGTGTGGCGTACCGCAAAACGGAGGAAACGAACTTGTGTTGGAGCACTAAGGTCAAAACGGGGGTCCTGTTCGGGAGGGGTGCAGCATACCATAGAACGGGACTCCACGGCCTACTGTTCATCTCCATCATCGACTGCCTCCACGGGCTACTGTTTATCCACCATCGACCTCCTCCAGCCTCCACCTGCGACTGTTCATCCACGATGTCTCCCTCCTGCCTCCACCAGCTACTGTTCATCCACGGGCTCTTGTTCATCCAGCCTCCTCCGCTCCTCCACCGGCTACTTTTCAACCAGCCATCTCGAAGGGGTCCTGTTCAACCACCCCTCCATGGGCTACTGTTCATCCAGCCCTCCACCTTCTACTGTTCAACCAGCCCTCCACAGGGTCATGTTCATCCAGCCCTCCACATGGTCCTGTTCATCCACCGCCAACCGGCTCGATCGGGGTCTTGTTCATCCAGCGGCAACGGGCTCTACCACCATGGGGTCATGTTCATCCAACCCCCACCGGAAACTGTTCATCCACGCCCCCACCCGCCGCCGCCAACAACAACACTCACTATTCATCAAGAGGCAGCAGGTTCGATCGGCTTCAGTTAGCAGCAGTAGCCAAGGGATCGCTCGATCGGGTTCAGTTAATAGCCAGATCGATCGATCGCTCGGGTTCAGTAATGCGTAGCCTGCAGTGCAATCGCTCGGGTTCAGTAGGAACGAACACATCGCTCGGGTTCAGTTAGAGCCCAACGCCTCACACCCAGGCACGTACGTGTACGAGAGAAACGCACATCGCTCGGCCCCGACCACGCATCGTAACCGGGAACCCCCCGATATTTTCCTCGCCCTCGCTTCTACCACAGTTTTTTCCGTCATGAACGGCCCAAAGAATGTCATGCAGCTGCGTCTCCGGCCCGCCTAGGACGAAAATCCCATTTTCTGTCATAGAAGTAGGAGCCCACCACATCTATGATGATATCGGGTTTTGTCACAATTATTGTCATAGAAGTGTCATAAGCATGACAGAAAAAATCGTTCGGCCCAAAATGTCACCGATGTGCCTTTTTTTTGTAGTGTTGTGGTGACGCAAGCCATGATGACCAAGGCCAGGCTGGCGCGAGTAGGCGTAGAGGGGGCAGTTTCCTCTTTGGTGCTAAGGAGGCAGCGTAGGCATGGGTTCCCAAAGGATCTAGCAAAGGCTTCCATTCTAGTGCAACGAGACCAGGACCGCCAGGACGGATGTCATCCTGAGCCCATCGCAGCGTCACGACCAGAAGATTTGCAGGCGAAGACCACCTTTCGTCAGGATAACATGTACTACAGGTTCCCGTTCAAATTGGCCACTTTAGGATCCCTTCCCACCTGCGTTTTGAGGGAAGAGGACCGAGGCCACTATAAGTATAGGCTAGCCACCATCGAGAGAGGGATCGGACCCTTTCCACCCTCACCAGAGCAGAACTCGCGAGGTTGTTCACCCCTTGTACTAGTTCATCCTCACCCCCTCGCGAGGCAAATCCACCACAAAGCAGGAGTAGGGTTTTACACCACAAGGTGGCCCGAACCTAGGTAAACTGTCGTGTCCATCTTCTTCCTTGTTCATCAAGCTAGGCCGTGGGAGCGTCGGGCTGGTTGGCTGGAGAGGTTGAGTCCTTCGCACATGCCCCAGAGTTCAAACCTTTCTTGGGTCTGCGAGGCGATGAATCCGACATTTGGCGCGCCAGGTAGGGGCTTCACAAGCTCTCGCCTATGTGGGAGGGCCCGTTCAGGATCGCCCGTGTCTCCAGGCCTGGCGCCGCACGCCTGGGGAAACAGGACAGGGTCCCCATCCAAAATGCCTGGAACATCCAGCACCTCCGGAAGTTCTATCCGTGACCAACAAGCACCATGCGCCTCTCAAGGCTCCGCTCATGACCAACAAGCACCATGCGCCTCTCAAGGCTCCGCTCATGACACTCTCATGTAATATGAGTGGGGCTTTACACACCCTGGAGTCTCCTGTGTGCCGCCCCTAGGCCTCACGAGGGCTCCCACCCACGTACTAGTGGAAGCCCCATGATTCGCGCTGGCGGGAAGACCAGAAGACTAGTGTAGGTGCCAGACGCGGTTGTTCTTTTGCTTGCGTTCTGTTGCTGATTTTCCGATTCTTGGAATGAAATTTGAAGTTCTCGTGTCTTTATTTGAAGGGGTTGGTAATTTTTCTCCTCACAACATTTGCTCTTTCAAACCTTGCTTTAGGGAGAGTGGCAGTCGCCCATCGCTCTTCCTCGCGCGTCTCGCACGTGGGGCTGGGCCCGGTGTGTGCGCTCGGGCCTGCCCACGAGCTCACCTTGCCAGAGCCTTCGTGTCCTAGCCTTTGGCATCTTAATTCTCGTGCGACGCCCTTAAAACCAGCAACGGGACACACGCCCTCCTGAGTCCATGCCTCCGGGCATCACGACACAGCGACCAGCCCACGCACGGGGGCTTGCACGGGGCACGGCATCCCCGGAGATCCCCTAACCCTGCAGCCACAGGGTACCTCCCGAGGCCTGAGGACTTTCTTACCCTCAATAAGGAAACCCTTGGTAGGACCTCTCCGGACTAAGGGGCACACAGGAGGTCCAAGCTCTTGAGAGGCCCGCTCTCGTGACACAGGAGTCTACCGCAAGCACACTAAGCTAAGTCATCCCAATCACAACCAGCAGCAACATGGATATCAGGATGCAATATAAAAAAGATAATATAATGGCACAAGCGCCATGGTTCATTACACGCCCTGACAAGGCTTTCTACTTTTCTGATGTAGGAGAAAGAAAGAAAGCAAAAGCAGCCGCGCGACCACAGCGGCTCCTGAGACCTGGCTCCAGCAACGCCCGCGCTCAGTCGGAGTCCTCCTCCTGCTTCACTAGGGCACGGTAGCGAGGTAGCCCATCGCCCTCCCCGGTGTGAGCTCGACAGCGTGGCGGCTCATCGTAGTCGTAGTCACCATCACTCGTGCTCTCTCCGAAGGAGGAGCCGCCGCCACTAGAGACATCACAACCGTCGTCGAGGGCAAGCTCACCGCTGGAGATGCTATCACCCCTCCGGCCGTCATTGTCGGAGGGGTGGATGTTGTCTCCGCCGCTGTCGCTCTCTGGGCAGCACACCAGGTGTATGTCGTCCTCCCCGAAGACCCTGACGAAGACGGTCGCAGCGCCATCATGCTTGAAGTGGACGGTGCACCTCCCTTGCAGGTCGAGCACGTGGGGGAACGACTACCACCCGTGGTTCAAGAACATGTTGCTAGCGTGGGTGACCTCGACCTCGAGCCATGAAGCCTTGCTGCAGCAACCATCGGCCTGCAGCCACAGGCCGTCGGGTCCCTCGGCCAGCGACGCGCCCACGAAGAAGCGCGGGAGCTGGAACCAGACGCCTACGGGCCTCTCCGCCCACACCACGAACTCCGAGGACGCGGCCAAATGGGATCGCATGCGCGGTGGCCGAATGTCTGCCACATGGCTCCCTCCTTGGCTGCAGTCACCCCGGTCACGGCAACCTCCTCCGGGGGAGGAAGCTCCCCCGCGACTGATGGAGGCAGTGCCAGCTTTCGAGGAAGTGCGCCCACGCCCCCGGGGGGCCACCATCAGTGTCGCGCCATGCTTGCGGGGTTGGTCACGGCCCCTCTTGGGCAGTGGCGAGTCTGGCCCCTCTTTGAGAGCCTTTCCCTTCTCCGCGACGGAGAACGTCCTCACTGTCACCATGAACGCTCTGGCAAGATGGAAGGACAAAGAAGAAGAAAAAGAAGAAGAAGAAGAAGAAGAAGAAGAAGAAGAAGAAGAAGAAGAAGAAGAAGAAGAAGAAGAAGAAGAAGAAGAAGAAGAAGAAGAAGAAGAAGAAGAAGAAGAAGAAGACGAAGAAGGAGCGAGTAGCAAGAAGATGAAGATGGACTGGGGGCTCCGCCCCCCTCTCCCATTTATAGCCAAAGGGAGGCTAACTGCCGATTTCTCATGCTCCAAGCAATGATGATCTCTCTGCATGCATCAGACAGTTGTCATGTCGGGCGGTTGCGGAGGCGGCGTGGGGAAGTGAAGACACCCACGTCCCATCAAGCGCCACGCGTCGGCTTGGACCGCAGGCGATTGGGGCTCGCAGCGCTTCGCCCTTGCCCTTTGGCTCCGCCTCGAAGCCAAGTCCGACCGCGCCTTGGACCCGGGGGCTACTGTCGGCGTTTTGGGAACCAGGGTACCCAGACCTGCCTACGGCCCATGGCGTGGCTCCATCGACGGCCTGGTACGACCTATCTACAACACCAGCAAGGCAAGCCCTCGCTGTCCGATCACGGGTTTCGGCACAACCCTCGAGGTTCCAACACTGGGGTGCGCACAAAGATTTCCCCCTATCGATCCACGCCCTAGCTTGCTAAGATCTCACCGGCGAACTCAACGCACCCGCAACACAAGGGACACAGGGTTTATACTAGTTCGGGCCACCATTGTGGTGTAATACCCTACTCCAGTGTGGTGGTGGTGGATTGCCTCTTGGGCTGACGATGAACAGTACAAGGGGAAGAACAGCCTCCTGAGGTTGAGGTGTTCTTGTGCTTGGTGAACTTGTGTGGGTGAGGATTACTCAAGATGAGATGCCCTCCTACGGTGGTGGCTAGTCCTATTTTTAGGGGCCCTGGTCCTCTTCCCAAATATTGAGCGGGAAGGGAGCCAACAACGGCCAATTTGAAAGGGGACAACTACTACAGCTTATCCTGACAAAAGCGGTCTTTGCCTGCAAAAGGCTCTGGTGGTGACACCGCCTTGGTCTCCATGGTGACCTCCGTCTTGGTGTCCTGATGGTCTTGGTCTCGTTGCACTGATATCAAAACCTTTGCTTGATGCCTCGGTACTACGCGCCTGCGCTTGCCTCCTTAGCACCAAAGAGGAAACGAGTACACTGTGCGCGTTGGCGCCCGCCTGGTCTCGATCGTCATGGCCCACCTCATGAGAACCTCGCGAGGTTTGCCTTGCCCTTATCTCTCCGCCCCTCGCGAGCCAGCCTGGTGAGGCCGCTCCTGAGGAGGTCTTGCGTCGTCCGCCTCATGAGGCCTGGCCTCTCGTGAGGGTCTTGAATGCCTTATTGGTGAAGATGGGTCATACGGGCCCGCCCGCAGAGCCACGTCGTGGCCCGCAGGCAGGAAAGTCTGGGGACCCCCGTTCCTAGAATGCCGACAGTAGCCCCCGGGCCCAAGGCGCGCTCGGGCTTGGCTTCGAGGTGAATCCAAAGGTCAAGTGCGGAGCGCTGCGGGCTCCAATAGCCTGCGGCCTTGGTTGACGCGTGGCGGTTGATTGGCCGTGGGCGTCTCTGCTTCCCCATGCTGCCTTGGAATCCGCCTGGCTATGCGGCCCCCGCTACTTACACAGTTATTCTTCCCTCGCCCACGCCATACTTCCCCAATTCCTCCGCTTCCCCGAGACTCTGCTCCTCCTCTCCAATCTGACCTGAGCTCTGCCCGCTTCATCACCATGGCGCCGAAACAAGCGGATAACGGGAAGAAACTCTGTCTTCTGCCAGTGCGCCTCCCGCCTTAGAGCACGCGGTCGGCCGATCGCTGGTGCTCAACTATGATACCATGGGCAAGGTGCGCCCCATGATCGCTTCCAGTTTCACTGAGTGGGGAAAGACGACGGCTTGGCCGGCGTCTCATGCTCGTATTGACCGGGCAGACACCAATGTCACAATCTTCACGACGCCCTTTGGGCTGGCCTGATTCCCCCTTTCTCCGCCTTCCTCAACGTGGTGCTTGAACATTACCAGATTCACATGCTGCATCTCGACCCCCAATCCATGACTCTTCTCGTCGTCTTCGCCTTTATTTGTGAGGCCATGGTGGGCATTGCCCCTTCCGTGGCCCTTCTTCGTCATTTCTTCTTATTGCATCTGATGGATCCCCGGCAAAGCTCGGGGTGCGTGAGCTTCCAGGCCGTGGCTGTGACGGCAGGCGCAGGGATCGACTTCGAGCTTCCTCCATCAACGAGCGAGTTTCGGACACGGTGGGTATTTGTCGATGATGGGGTGCTTAGCCCTCTGCTCCATTCTCCACCAGCGCCTGCCATTCCCAACTCCGGTTGGGCCATGAGAGGCTCGCGAGCCCCTGTCTTGTCCCCGTCTGGCTCAGGCTGAGGAGGCTGAAGGACCGTGGCGTGACAGCACCTATGGTGGTGAAGGAGTTCGTCAGGCGCCGAGTCGCTCCACTTCAGCGCTATTCTCGCCCGATGTGGGCTTTGCTCAGCAGTCAGGACCATATGAGACGTCCGGGCTCCCTCTTGAGATGCGGCAAACAGTGCTCGAGGTCCTGACGGGTGTCCCTTTGCCGGACAACATGCCTGAGAAGAGCTATCTGCTATACCGCTGCACGAACAAGGTAGAATTTGTAGAGCACATGCCTTCCATTGATGAGTGGGGGCTATGCCTGGACGGCCTCGTGGGGCCTCGTGAGAACCCCATCGACGTGGTTCCCTTCTTCGCCACCGGTGCCGAGCTCGTCCAAAAGGTGGATGCAGGGGGGCGAGCTCCCCCGGAGGCTGGTGGCCTGAGTGATGAGGTGCAGATGCCGCCTGGGCATCCCGATGCGTCGTCCTCGGGAGCTCATGATTCCTCCCCTGGGGCGTCGGTTGTGGAGGCGATGCAGCACGCGGCTCCCGAGGCTGAAGCTCCAGAGGCCTCGGGAAGTCGTGGTCAGACGACACCCGATTCCTCCCCTCTGCTTGGTGCCCCTGAAGCTGTCCATTCGGGCGCTTCGCCGGCTTTGCCCCGTGCTGGCTGCCACGCCCAGCGATTTTGTTGGCTTTGCATGGACTTCGAGGACCTCCACAAGGGGAAAGGATCCCCGAGCAGCGGTGGTATCTTCGGGCCGTTGAAGCGGAGGAAGTACATCGCCGTCGACAAGTAAGTACTGTTTCTTTGTGGTTTCTTGAGTGCTGCTTCCCTTCCTAACGTTAGCTCTTCAGGGTCCCTTCCGCCAAGGCCGCTGTGTCCCCCGAGAAGCAACCTCCTCCCTCCTCGACTCATCCACTGGCCTTGAGCGCCCCGGGCCTGCATGCCACCCCTGGTGCGGGGTCGGTCGAGGAGGCGTGCTTGCCTCCATAACGCCTTGAATCCGCGGCCTCGTTGTCCCCCCTTCACGGCCTAGCTTGGAGCTTGGCGGGTGTGCCCAGGACTCCTTTTCTGGTCATGGACGGTAGCTGGTTGGCTTCAGTCTTCGGTTCCTCTTCAAGCGTTAGGCCCCGGCTAGTTTGGGCCCTTTGCGAGGCCTGGCTGGCGGCTGGGGCAGCGCCAGCCCCCAGCCCCCTTCCGAGAGGGGGCACGCCGCTTCAGGCCTCGCCCCACCCCCGTGGTGGAAGACGAGATGGGTCGTGCGCTTGAGTTTGAGCATGAACGGAGCGTCGTTCGCCACGAGCTCTTCCAAGAGGCAATGGGCGCGATGAACCGACTTGGCGTTGAACTCACAGATGCCGATGCGCGCCTCAAGGCTGAGGGTCTTCGGCTGGCGGAGGAATGGCGTAAGATAAAGGTGGCTATCGACCGTGGCTGCCACCAGCGCGATCTTGACAATGCAAAGGCTGAGGCGTCCCTCGAGGTTTCTTGTGAAGCTTGCTCCCGAGCTTTGGAGGAGGCTCGCGAGGCTAACCACCGCCGCGAGTCCGCAAAACCCTCAAGGTTACAACACTGGGGTGCGCACCAAGATTTCCCCCTATCGATCCACGCCCTAGCTTGCTAAGATCTCACCGGCGAACTCGACGCACTCGCAACACAAGGGACATGGGGTTTATACTGGTTCGGGCCATCGCTATGGTGTAGTACCCTATTCCAGTGTGGTGGTGGTGGATTGCCTCTTGGGCTGACGATGAACATTACAAGGGGAAGAACAGCCTCCTGAGGTTGAGGTGTTCTTGTGCTTGGTGAACTTGTGTGGGTGAGGATTACTCAAGATGAGATGCCCTCCTACGGTGGTGGCTAGTCCTATTTATAGGGGCCCTGGTCCTCTTCCCAAATATTGAGCGGGAAGGGAGCCAACAACGGCCAATTTGAAAGGGGACAACTACTACAGCTTATCCTGACAAAAGCGGTCTTTGCCTGCAAAAGGCTCTGGTGGTGACGCCGCCTTGGTCTCCATGGTGACCTCCGTCTTGGTGTCCTGATGGTCTTGGTCTCGTTGCACTGATATCAAAACCTTTGCTTGATGCCTCGGTACTACGCGCCTGCGCTTGCCTCCTTAGCACCAAAGAGGAAACGAGTACACTGTGCGCGTTGGCGCCCGCCTGGTCTCGATCGTCATGGCTCACGTTACGAGAACCTCGCGAGGTTTGCCTTGCCTTGATCTCTCCGCACCTAGCGAGCCAGCCTGGTGAGGCCGCTCCTAAGGAGGTCTTGCATCATCGGCCTCGCGAGGCATGGCCCCTCGTGAGGGTCTTGAATGCCTTGTTGGTGAAGATGGACCGTACGGGCCCACCCGCAGAGCCACGCCATGGGCCATAGGCAGGCAAGTCTGGGGACCCCCGTTCCGAGAACGCCGACACTCGCAAGGGGCCAAGCCTCGTGAGGCGGACGACACCAAGACCTCCGGAGGGAGCGGCCTCCCCAGACGGCCTCGCGAGGAGTGGAGATTTCTATGCAGGTGCCCAACCCCATGAGGTTGCAGTGATGCAAGCCATGACGACCAAGGCCAGGCGGGAGCCAGCGGGCGCAGAGGAGACAGTTTCCTCTTTGGTGCTAAGGAGGCAAGCGCGGGCGTGAGTTCCCGAGGGATCTGGCAAAGGTTTCCATTCTAGTGCAACGAGACCAGGACTGGTAGGACGGATGTCATCGCCGAGCCCACTGCAGCATCAAGACCAGAAGCTTTGCAGGCAAAGACCACCTTTCGTCAGGATAAGATGTACTACCTGTCCCCTTCAAATTCTCCACTGTGGGATCCCTTCCTGCCTGTGTTTTGGGGGAAGAGGACCGAGGACACTATAACTATAGGCTAGCCACCACCGAGAGAGGGATCAGACCATTTCCACCCTCACCAAAGCAGACCTCGTGAGGTTTTTTACCCCTTGTACTAGTTCATCATCAGCCCCTCGTGAGGAAAATCCACCACAAAGCAGGAGTAGGGTTTACACCACAATGTGGCCCAAATCTGGGTAAACTGTTGTGTCCATCTTCTTCCTTGTTTGTCGAGCTAGGCCGTGGGAGCGTCGGGCTGGTTGGCTGGAGAGGTTGAGTCCTTCGCACACGCCCCAGAGTACGAACCTTTCTTGGGTTTGCGGGGCCCTGAATCCGACAACGATATCCAAGGCAATGATCATGTATATAGGCATCACGTTCGAGGCAAGTAAACCGACTCTTGACTGCATCTACTACTATTGCTCCACCCGTCGACCGCTATCCAGCATGCATCTAGAGTATTAAAACGGAGTAATGCCTTAAGTAAGGTTCTATGATGTAAACAAAGTGAAATCATGCATGAATAAACCCCATCTTTTTATCCTTAATGGCAACAATACAAATACGTGTTTTCTCCCTTTCTGTCACTGGGATGTAGATCACCACAAGATTGAACCCATCACAAAGCACCTCTCCCATTGAAAGAAAAATCTATCTAGTTGGCCAAACCAAATCAATAGTTCAGATAGAAATACAAAGATATAATAATTATGCATAAAACAGTTCAGAGAAGACTCAAATAATATTCATGGATAATCACATCATAAACTCACCAATTCATCGGATCCCAACAAACACACTACAAAAAGTGATTACATCAAATAGATCTCCAAGAACATCAAGGAGAACATTGTATTGAAGATCAAAGAGAGAGAATAAGCCATCTAGCTACTATGGACCCATAGGTCTATGGAAAATTACTCACACATCATCGGAAGGGCAGCAATGTTGATGTGGAGCCCCTCCGTGGTTGATTCCCCCTTTGACAGAGTGCCAAAAAAGGCCTCCGGATGGGATCTCCCGAGAACAGAAGCATGCGGCGGCGGAAAAAGTGTTTCGGGTGGCTCTCTATTGGTTTCCCGATTTTAGAGAATTTGTAGAGGTGGAATTAGGTCAAAAGGGTGAATGGGGGCCCCATAAGCCACCAGGGTGCGCCCTGGTGCCTTGTGGGCCCCTCCTTCATCTTATGGGCCCGCTCCCGAAGCTTCCAGGGTCTCTTTTGTCCAGGAAAAAATCTTCAAAAAGTTTCGTGGCATTTGTGCTTTGTTTGGTACTGATATTCTGGAAAACAAAAAAGAAGCAAAAAAGCAACAATTAACACTAGGCACTAAGTTAATAGGTCAGCGCTGCTGTCATTGATCCATTCATGAACACACTCAACATTAACTACACCCAATGCACAAGTATGACAATAGTGCTCTCTAGTTGGTGCTTTATAAGAGAAGATGGAGACTCAAAAGAAAAAGAAAAATGCATAAAAGTAAAATAGATAGGCCCTTCATAGAGGGAAGTAGAGACTTGCAGAGGTACTAGAGCTTAAAGTTTAAAAACAGAGATAATTTTTTTCAGAGGCATGCTTTTCCTGTCAACATCACGACCGACAGTTTCCAATATCTCCCATGCTAGACACATTATAGGCGGTTCCCAAACATAAAAGAAAGTTTACTCCCCCTCTACAATTCTTTCACAATCCATGGCTAGCCGTATCCACGAGTGCCTTCCAACCTTTCAACTTTCCATGGGGGAGTTTATTATTTTATTTTCATTTTAATTCATTTCAGGACTGGGCATCCCTATTACCTGTCACATTCTCGTGCAATGACAAGTGAATAAACACTCATCGTGAGAATAACCCATCTAGCATGAAAGATATTGGCCACCCCTCGTTGCTTCATGAGCAGTACGGGCACACAAAACGGATAGATTTTTAATTGATTAGAGTTGACACATGCAAATTTACTGAAAATGGCATGTAAATAGTGCATATAAGTAGGTATAGTGGACTCATTTGGCACAAATTTGGGTTTAACGAATTGGATGCACAAGAAGCATTCCTGCTTAGTACAAATGGAGGCTAGCAAATAGATTGAGAAGCAACCAACCAGAAAACGAAAACGGTCATAAACATGCACTGAGAGTAACTAACACTAAATAACGCACCATAAGTAGGATATAACTTCATTGCATAACTATTGACTTTACATGCATGCATAGGGAATCACAAACCTTAACACCAATACTCTTACTAAATCACAATTACTACTCACATATTTTCATCTCCATATCGCAAAACTATTGCAAAGAATCAAACCTATCATATTCAGTGATCTACATGAAAGTTTTTATTATATCCTTCTTGAATATCCATCACATTAGTACCAAATTCATATCTTGTGCATACTACCATTACTATTTTCAACTCTCAACATAATATAAGTGAAGCATGAGAGTTCATCTATTTCTTCAAAATATAATCATCGTCGTGCTCTAAAAGATACAAGTGAAGCACTAGAGCAACTGCCTAGCTCATAAGATATAAGTGAAGCACATAGAGTATTCTAATAAATTACGAAAAATGTGTGTCCCTCTCAAATGGGTGTGTCCAGAAAGGATGATTGTGACAAAATAAGAAGCAAGAAAGGACTCATATAATACACTATGCTCCAAGCAAAACTCATATCATGTGATGAATAAAAATATAGCTCAAAGTAATATTACCGATGGTCGGTAGAAGAAAGAGGGGATGCCTTCCGGGGATCCCCAAGCTTAGTTTCTTGGGAGTGCTTGAATATTACCTTGGGGTGCCTCTGGCATCCCCAAGCTTAGGCTCTTTCCACTCCTTATTCCTTCATCCATCATGATCTCACTCAAAACTTGAAAACTTCAGCACACAAAACTCAAAAAAACCTTGATGAGATTCGTTAGTATAATAAAGCAAATCACTACTTTAGGTACCGTTGTAAACCCATTCATATTTTATTATTGCATTATACCTACTTTATTCTAACTTCACCATGGCTTATACCCCCCGATACAATCCATAGATTCATCAAAACAAGCGAACAACGGAACGAAAAGAAAATCTTTCAAAAATAGAACAGTCTGCAGTAATTTGAACAATGACAATACTTCTGTAACTCCAAAAATTCTGAAACATTAGGAAAACATTGGAAATTTGTATATCAATGATGTGTAAAAATTTAAGAATTTTATCACGCTCCAGAAATTTTTAATAATTCTCCTACTGGACGCAAAATTTTCTGTTTTTGCACACAGAATCAAATCAACTATCATCCAAATCATCCCAAAGGCTTTACTTAGCTCAAACACTAATTAAAACAAAAAATAGAACCATAACAATAGCATAATTTTGTGTACATAAAAAACCAGAAAAATGTTAACTATTTGGTTGTCTCCCAACAAGCTCTTTCTTTATAGCCATCAAGATAGGCTTGAGATTTTATTGATGCTCACAGGAAGGATAATAATTGAAACACAAATAGAGCATCATAAGACATGTGACAAACATATTTAAGTCTAACATACACTAGTATGCGTCGGTGCTATACAAACTGTTTTAACCCCTTTCTAGGATGACATTTGGACCGTCGCCTAGTGAGTGTGGGCGATAGGGGGGGTCCTTCCCACATGACCCAAAAACTGTAGGGGATATGCCCTCCTGGCACACACGCTCAACAAAATGAGTTCGTGTGCGACCGGCGTGCACTCAAATACGGAAATACATATAGTAGAGCTAAAAAAATACAATTATACAGGCGAAATTCTTTCCGGTCGCAAGTACATCCCACACAGTCAGTCCCCGCTAAATGTTTCCGTTCGTATGTACATCCCACACAGTCGCTCCAAGGAAAACGTTTCCGTTCACAACTACATCACACAGAATATTTCCCATTAAATCGTTTGCGTTATTGAATGCATCACACACGGTCCGTAGAAGAAACTGTGGCAAAGATTGTCCATCACACGCAGTTTTTATGTGGTAAACGTTTGCGCAAGGTGACCTAACGCAAACAGTTTTCAAGAGAAAGTCGTGTGTGATTGTTCATTGATCCAACACGATTTATTCCTACAAACTGTGTGCGTTGCCTGAGGTCATCGCCCATGGTATGTTTTTCAATAACCATTTGCAATAGCAAAACCCAATTAGCAGGCTAATTTGCCATTAGCAGGCTAGTTGCCCTATTATTAATAATCCATTGATTAATCTAATTGACATTCATATTAAGCACATAATATATTTCATTTCCGTATTAAGGAAGCAGAATTTCATAATTGAAATACATCAGAGTACAACATGATATAACTTCAGCACTCAGCTACCCCATTACACAATTGCACCAGCACCAAGTTTCACATGCAACATGTAGAACCTTTCGAAATTAATATCATATACGGTATATAGACAGATGCATCTCATCTAGAAAACCGCTGAAGCGGAAGGCGAATATTGAGCCTTCATTCATGTTGAAGGTCTTTGTAACTTTAGGCCAGTGCCTGTGGATGATTGACCGTCCTCTTCAGGAACACTTCAATATTGAGTTGTGGATGTTGTATGAAAACCTTCTTCGCCTCCTGACCATACAGTTACACTACTAGGAAAACGCCTGTTAGTGGGGCACCTATTTTGGCCATTAATGGCGCACTATAGGTGCACCACTATCATCACGCTACTAGTAACAAGTACTCCCCTGTTCGCCATTAGTATACCAGATAATAGTGGCGCACCACATAGTGCGCCATTACTATCTGGCTTAGTAATGGCGCACCACATATCTGGTGCGCCATTACTAACAATTTTGTTTCAAATTTTCCACTATCATCACGCCACTAGTAACAAGTACTAATGGCGCACCCCTGGTGCGCCATTAGTATACCAGATAATAGTGGTGCACCACATAGTGCGCCATTACTATGTCCAACGGTGCGCCATTACTATCTGACTTAGTAATGGCGCACCACATATCTGGTGCGCCATTACTAACAACTTTTTTCAATTTTTTTTCAATTTTATTCCGTTTTTTATTAATCTCGGGTCACTATGGCTTAATCTCCGGTCAATATGCTTAATCTCAAGTCAAATCTCACTCCGTAGTCAAACTTCTCGGAAGGACACCCATCCTCACACTACTCTAGCCCGAGCACGCTTAACTAAGCACTTTTATCCAACCCCAGCACCAGCTCACTTAACAGGCACTTGTTGATATATCTATCATATCAATCCTATTAAACCTTGTTGATGTCAATGACTATGTTCATGTTCATGAGTGTGATGAAATTTTGAAAAAATATTTCAAACTTCCCGGTCATATTACGTATCATATTTTGAACATTTTTTCCAAAAAAATCGAAACCAATTTTTTTCTGTTACTAGTGGCGCACCTAGCAAATGTTGCGCCATTACTAAGTTTGAATTTTTTTCCATTCCCCCCTCTAGATCTTAAAAGCCCCGTATCTTTTATTCTGTTAGGTTTTTGGGGATTCTGAAAATCTTCAACGGGGTTCCCATAAACTAAGGTCAACCAGGGAATAAACCACTGCTTTGAATTTGGATGTAACTTTTCGAGTAGATGATTTTTCATATAAAAAACTTTTTAATCCGAGTTCATATGCAAAAGTTATGCCCATTTAACTAAATTCCAGAGAGATTTTTCAAATAAAGTCGAAATTCACATTTGTAAATTTTCCCAACTACTAGACCACATATCACGTGGGAAACTTATTATTTTTTATATTTTGACATTTCCATCATTTTCCTTTATTTTTTCTAAAACTAAAAAGGCGGTCCACGGGGGGCGGGGGGGGGGGGGGATACGAAGAAAGTTAGTAATGGCGCACCTTCACAAAGTGCGCCATTACTATGTGTATGAATTGGTCAAACCTTGGTCAAAGTTAGTAATGGCGCACTTTGTTTAGGTGCCCATTACTAAGTTTGACATAGTAATGGCGCACCTATGCATAGTGTGCCATTACTAAGTTTGACCAAGGTTTGACCCAGTCATACACATAGTAATGGCGCACTTTGTACAGGTGCGCCATTACTATGTCAACTAGTAATGGCGCACTATCCCCTGGTGCGCCACTGCTAACATTTTTTTTCAAAACTAGTAATTAATGGCGCACCACATACCAGGTGCGCCATTAGTAATATGTCAATAATGGCGTACCTATATCTGGTGTGCCACTGCTATATAGCAGTGGCGCACCACATACATGGTGCGCCATTAATGTCCATATTAGCTATAGCCCTTTTTGTAGTAGTGGTAGTTTGAGAGGTATTCATCAGTGAACTACTTTGGAAAGTCCTGAAAACAAGGATGTGCATAAATATCTTCTCTATATTGGAAAGGGGCAAAGGAATAAAAAAATGCAAGGTATAATAGTCAGTACCATCTTGTAGTGAACTGATGTCTTCTTAATTGTGCAGTCAGAGATCTTGTTGTTTTTCGTCTCTAATTTCTTTATCCTAACAATCTTTCTGAGTTTCTTGATTTGATTGATATTCATGGACAACTCATTTCCCCATATGCAAAAAGGGTCGAACAATGGGTCAAAACCTCTGACGGCAGGACCTACATGTGCAATACCAAATTGTTAAAAACCTTAATATTAGATTGGTTCCTGCAATTACACAATAATGTGCTATCAGACAACAGACCATGCACGTGCTAACCTCGATTGTAAACCTCAGTGCTTCCCATTGTTTCCCTGCAACACATATAAATTAGTTAGTCATCAGGTTAAGTAAGGGTTCGCATGCTATCAGTAAAATATGTTGATGACAAATATGTTGCAGATTCATCAGATTAATTCAAGCCACATGGAAAACACATTTATCCAAACCAAGCCTGATTAAGAACTAGGAAATATAGCACTTGTATATGTTTCTCATGTATTAAGTGTAGCCAAATTTGATTTATTCCTCACATGCACAACAATACAAAATTCTACCCACGACAATTGGACACCGCATTGCAGAATCGAACCAAGCAGTTAACTAAACCAAGCATGCTTAACAACTTGGAAATATAGCAATTGTATTTGTTTCTCATGTAGTTACTACAACCAAATTCAATTTATTCCTCACATGGTATACAATAACAGAATGCACCCACAACTGTTGAGCATCGCATTGTATAATTGAACCAAACAGCTAACTAAACACCACAACACAAATGAACCAAACGTTAACTGAGCACCACATTGCACAATGTATAACCAAACCAAGCATGCTTGACAACTTGGAAATATAGCAATTGTATTCATTTCTCATGTATTTTGTAAAGATAAATTCGATTTATTTCTCACATGGAACACAATACAAAATTGCAGCCTGAAGAATTGAATGTCACATTTGCAGAATTGAACCAAACAGTTAACTAAAGACGATAACTGATTAACAAAACAATTAATAAATGAGCACCACACTGCACGACATATAGAACATATACACTAGAGCAACAGGTTGCATGGTAAAATTAGATAGCACAATTCACTAGAATTTGTGAAGGAAAGGCAGGAGCAGCACACGCAACGGGTAAACCGAGCATGCTTAACCGGCGTAGCTAGCAAATGGCAAGGTGCTCCTCCAAGATCTGGGGGTCGGCACGAATGGCGACCACCGCGACCTCATCCGCGCGTGCGGCCGCGATTTGCTTCTCTGTTGCCAAATGCTCCTTAAGATCCTAGCTAAACTGCGTGCACCATGGCTTAGAGCGGCGCTTATTTGGTGGAAGGTGTTGCGCTCGGTCGGCGGTCGGGGCATGTGGGATGTGGTAGGAGGAGGAGGATGGGGGTCGGGTGTGGATTACCTAGCTGGATAGACGAGGCCGAGCAGCGTGAAGGAGGGTCGCCGACGAGCAGGCGGCGCTGCAAGCAAGGAGTTAAGGTCTCAGCTTGCAAAGGAAGGCGGAAACAGGGGAAATGTGGCTTTTGGTATCGCTTCAGCCAAAAAACTGGCGCTCAAAGTTTCATCAGACACGGTCCCTTATTTAGAACTGTGTACGATATGTGAACATCACAAACGATTCAGATAGCTTAACCCATGTGTGATGAGTTTCGAGCAAGTTCCATGGTTAAAGTGGTCATCCATGTCATTGCATAATTTGGGCACACAAAGGAGACTACAACACACCCACACTTCTTAATCGAGCAAGTTTAGCAATTAAACGGAGCTAGCTGACCTAAACATTACTCTAACAAATTAAAGACCAGCGCTCTTAATTAAACAAAACAAAGAGTACTAGTACTACGGCTGGTGCTCGTCGATCTCCGCCGCTGCCTCCATGTCCAGCTCGCGCCCGACAATCTCCTCGGGAAGGGGCTCCATGGCATCCATCTCACCATACTCGGCAAGCATCTCGCCATCCGCGGCCGCCATCTCTTTGCAAAAGGCCGCCCCGAGCTGGGCGTGGGCGGCCGCGGTCTGGGCTTGGACGGGCTCTGTCATCGCAAGGTATGCGACGGAGGAACGGACGGCTGCTCGAACGCTCTCGACAATTGCCAACTCTTTGGCCGTGGGTTGCCTACCGTTGTCGGAGAAGCTTTGTTCGATTTGTGCGGTGACCGCCACGAGCTGGGCGTGGGCGCCCTCCATCAGGGCTAAGGATGCTACTGCAGAACGGACAGCTGTTGTGCCGCTCTCGCCAGTTTTTATCCCCAAGGTAGATGTTGTTGCCGCCACCTGAGAAGCAACAGCCGCCGTTTGGGCTGCCTTGGCCGCCTGGTCGCAGATTGCGGTCGCGCTCATGCATCTTGTTAGCACGCGCATGGCGGCTGCGTGGTGCTCTTGCTGGAGTGGGCCATCGGAGTTGCCATCACGATGCGGGTCCACGTGCCCATCTTTCACCGGCAATGATTGAACAGTGAAATGATGTTTGGGGAGCGAGCTAGTGTGCTTGAGAAGCCGGCTGTGGACTGTAGCCAACGCACCTTCTCGCGTAAGCCATAGGCATACTATATATACACGGACAGTGCTCCATGATATTTTGTGTTGCGTCTCACACGGTTGGTGGTAATAAACTATGTGCGATCTACTGGGTTTTTCATCTTGATTTGAATTACATAATAGGGTCACAGCGGCAATGGACGGTGTTTGAATTGCTAGACCCTTTACCTGTAGTGAACATGCAACTATATATGTGTCGTACAAGAATTGGAATTATTCAGGGTTCGTTTGAACAGTTTATACATTAAATTGGTTTTCTAGCCATTTCATGTGCACAATTCAAAATTAAACTACATGCACATGCTCCGATGCACCAACATGGGTTGTAAAATCATATATGTGTCCAAGCAAGAAATAGGGGTGAAATTCGAACACCATGGTACCGTGGCTCTCCGGCAAACGTCGACGTACTTGCTTTTGTAATTCTAGTAATTCCAAAATTCGTCTGTAATTCATGAAACTTCGCATGCTATCATGGAGCGGCATCAACCTGCCGTGGTAAAAAATTTGTCCAATTTGGGGCAGGTTTGGGTATAAGCTTCTCATAAACCAGAGCTTCTCACAACAAGTGTGATGGTTTCGGTAGGGAACGTTTCACCTTTCTAGACGAAACGATATCCGTTGCCTCTTCTCAATTTCAAATTTTTTCCTAGTGTCAACATAGAACAACAGGAGTGTTGTGTCAATTTTTGGGATTTTTCGGGGTTCGTTCGGACATTTTTATGCATTAATTGAGTTTTCAATGCACTTATGTGCATAAGTCAAATTTGAACTACATGCACATGCTCTAATACATATAAATTGGTTGAAAATTTGAATCCGTGTCCTTGGTTGCATGCTTAGGTCCCATCCAAGAAATGGGAATGAATGTGAAACACCCTACCACTGTCACTCGGACGCAAACATTGAGATACCTAGTTTTTAAATTCTATTAAATCCAAAACTCGTCTGAAATTCATGAAACTGGGCATGCTATCATGGAGAGGCATCAACATGCCGTGGTAAAATTTTTGTCCCATTTGGGGCAGGTTTGTTTATATGCTTCTCACAAACCAGAGCTTCTCACAACAAGCATGATGGTTTCGACAGGGAACGCCCCACATTTGGGGACGAAACGATATCCATTACCTCTTACTGCTGTCAAATTTTTTCTCGTGTCAACATAGAACAACAGGAGTGTTGTGTCAATTTTTGTGATTTTTCGGGTTCGTTTGGACATTTTATGCATTAACTGAGTTATCAATGCATTCGTGTGCATAATTCAAATTTGAACTACATGCACATGCTCTAACGCATATAAATTGGTTGAAAATTCATATATGTGTTCTTGGTTGCATGCTTATGTCCCATGCAAGAAATGGGAATGAAAGTGAAGCTCCCTGCCACCGTCACTCGGCCGCAAACATTGAGGTACCTGGTGTTTAAATTCTAGTAAATCCAAAACTCATCTGAAATTCATGAAACTTGGCATGCTAGCATGGAGCAGCATCAACATGCCATGGTAAATTTTTTGTCCCATTTGCGGCAAGTTTGGGTATATGCTTCTCACAAACCAGAGCTTCTCACAACAAGCATGATGGTTTCGGTAGGGAACGTCCCACCTTTGGGGACGAAACAATATCCACTGCCTCTTTATTGCTTTCATAAATTTTCTCGTGTCAACGTAGAACAACAGGAGTGTTGTGTCAATTTTTGTGATTTTTCGGGGTTCGTTTGGACATGTTTGTGCATTAACAAAGTTTTCAATGCATTTATGTGCATAGTTCTAATTTGAACTACATGCACATGCTTCAATGCACATAAATTGGTTGAAAAATCAAATATGTGTCCTTGGGTGCATGCTTAGGTCCCATGCAAGAAATGGTAATGAATTTCAAACACCAGGGCACAGCTGATTGCCGGCAAAACATTGAGATACCTGGTTTTTAAATTCTAGTAAATCCAAAACTCGTCTTAAATTCATGAAACTTGGCATGCTATCATGGAGCGGCATAAACATGTCGTGGTCAATAATTTATCCCATTTGGGGTAGGTTTGGGTATATGCTTCTCACGAACCAGAGCTTCTCACAACAAGCATGATGGTTTAGGTAGGGAACGTCCCACCTTTGGGGAGGATACGATATCCATTGCGTCTTATTGCTTTCAAATCTTTTTCTCGTGTCAACATAGAACAACAGGAGTGTTGTGTCAATCTTTGTGATTTTTCGGGGTTCGTTTGGAAATTTTTATGCATTAACTGAGTTTTTAATGCATTTATGTGCATAATTAAAATTTGGACTACATGCACATGCTCCAGTGCATATAAATTGGTTGAAAAATCAAAAATTGTCGTTGGGTGCATGCTTAGGTCACATGCAAGAAATGGTAATGAATTTCAAACACCAGGGCACCGTTGATTGCCGGCAAAACATTGAGATACCTGGTTTTAAAATTCTAGTAAATCCAAAACTCGTCTTAAATTCATGAAACTTGGCATGCTATCATGGAGCGGGATCAACATCTCGTGGTAAATATTTTATCCCATTTGGGGCAGGTATGGTTATATGCTTCTCACAAACCAGAGCTTCTCACAACAAGCATGACGGTTTCGGTAGGGAACGTCCCACCTTTGGGGACGATACGATATCCATTGCCTCTTATTGCTTTCAATTTTTTTTCTTGTGTCAACATAGAACAACAAGAGTGTTGTGTCAATCTTTGTGATTTTTCGGGGTTCGTTTGGACATTTTTATGCATTAACTGAGTTTTCAATGCATTTATGTGCATAATTCAAATTTGAACTACATGCACATGCTCCAATGCATATAAATTGGTTGAAAAATCAAATATGTGTCCTTGGGTGCATGCTCAGGTCCGATGCTAGAAATGGTAATGAATTTCAAACACCAGGGCACCATTCATTGCCGGACAAACATTGAGATACCTGGTTTTTAAATTCTAGTAAATCCAAAACTCGTCTGAAATTCATGAAACTGGCATGCTATCATGGAGCGGCATCAACATGCCATGGTAAATTTTTTGTCCCATTTGGGGCAGGTTTGGGTATATGCTTCTCACAAATCAGAGCTTCTCACAACAAGCATGATGGTTTCGGTAGGAAACGTCCCACCTTTGGGGACGAAACGATATCCATTGCCTCTTATTGCTTTCAAATTTTTTTCTCGTGTCGACATAGAACAACAAGAGTGTTGTGTCAATTTTTGTGATTTTTCGGGGTTCGTTTGGACATATTTATGCACTAATTGAGTTTTCAATGCATTTATGTGCATAATTCAAATTTGAACTACATGCACATGCTCCAGTGCATATAAATTGGTTAAAAAATCAAATATGTTTCCTCGGGTGCATGCTTAGGTCCCATGCAAGAAATGGGAATGAATTTCAAACACCAGAGCACCGTTGATTGCTGGTAAAATGTTGATTTACTTTATTTTTAAATTCTAGTAAGCTCGTCTGAAATTCATGAAACTTGGCATGCTATCATGGAATGGCACCCGACTTGCTGTTTTATTTTTTGTGTCCATTTTGAGAGAAGGCGCACTCGAACAATGACCACAAACAAAGGCATTTTGAAAAAATAGCTGCCACTTTAATATCTCAAACGTTTGTATAATTACTGTTGCTTTCTGTTAACAATTCACGTGACGCCATGTGTGTTGGTTTTAATGGCTGTAGGAGGTGCCGTGCGGACAGCTGGTTGACCTTGACTGAACAGGATGCGTGCGAGCACAGTCCGGTGCACTGGCTGACTGTGAGGCGTGCAAGGTGTCCTCGAATATGCAGGCTCACCGGGAAGCGTGTGAGCTGTATGCTGCGCAGGCTCATTGGGAAGAGAGCCCTTTGACTTCCATGCCCGCCCGCCTTCCTCTCCGTGCACGCTCCCCCCTCAGCGGCATGGGACGCCACCGTCGAACGCTACCTCTCTGCTCCGCCAGCTGCTGTCCTCCCGCGCCCCGCCCGTTGATCCCGGGACGACATGATGCAAAGTGAGAGCAGGATTTGTGCATCTCTTCAGCGCAAACGATTCTTTTGGATGACCCGTGTGCAACCACTTTAAAACAATTTGGTAAGATTTACATCTGTCATATTGGGTATGTTGCCATTTCTCCTTTGTCGAGCGTGCTTAGTAAGGCGGAGGAGGAGGAGCCCACCAACGAGCTGGGCAACAGCAATACGGTGCATGCCGCTATTACAACTTCAGCGACGCTCACCTCGAATGCCCTCTGCCGCTCCAGACGACCCCTCTCGAAGTGGTGGTTCTCCTCGTAGATCTCTTAATTGCTCGCCTCTGAGGCGGCGTGTGCCGCGACCACGGCGGCGGTAAGGCTCTTTGCGTGCTCGACGAGGCACTCCTCCTCCTCCCGCAGGAACTCGGTGTAGCGCGCAAGGTCACTGATGCACGTGCGGGCATCTACCTCCGCCTCCCGCCTTCGGGCGGTGGTGGCAGAGCGGGTGATGACCTCGGCGGTCGACGGTGGGCTGGCGGCCACGGCGGCCCCGTCCTGGTTTATAAGTATGATTTAACTAATAAAATACGAATGCATGTCGCTAAAGATTATATAGTTGGATTCGTATTTGAACATAGTTTCCAATTATATAATTTTTATGACATGCATAAACAATTTGTTGGTTAAATTTGAGCGAAAAGTATGGCACGGAATATAAAGGGGACTATAGACTAAATGGAGGTGGTAGCACACAGCCGCTCTCTAGGCAGCAACGCAACTGTCGGCCGGCTTGTAGGTGACCATTTCCTGCGTGTTCAACTCCTCTATGCGTGTGGTTGATAACACACAACTATAGGGGATCACAACAGTTTTTGAGGGTAGAGTATTCAACCCAAATTTATTGATTCAACACAAGGGGAGCGAAAGAATATTCAAGTATTATAAGTTGAGTTGTCAATTCAACCACACCTGAAAGACTTAATATCTGCAGCAAAGTATTTAGTAGCAAAGTAGTATGGAAGTAACGGTAACGGCGGCAAAAGTAACAATAGCAGTTTTTGTTGCAATCATAATAGTGGAAACGGAAAAGTAACTAAGCAAAGATCAATATGTGAAAAGTTCGTAGGCAATGGATCAATGATGGATAATTATGTCAAATGCGATTCCTCATGCAACAGTTGTAACATAGGGTGACACAGAACTAGCTCAAGTTCATCAATGCAATGTAGGCATGTATTTCGAATACAGTCATACGTGCTTATGGAAAAGAACTTGCATGACATGTTTTGTCCTACCCTCCAGTGGCAGTGGGGTCCTAGTGGAAACTAAGGGATATTAAGGCCTCCTTTTAATAGAGTACCGGACCAAAGCATTAACACTTAGTGAATACATGCACTCCTCAAACTACGGTCATCACCGGGAGTGGTCCCAATTATTGTAACTTCGGGATTGCCGGATCATAACACATAGTAGGTGACTATTGACTTGCAAGATAGGATCAAGAACTCACATATATTCATGAAAACATAATAGGTTTAGATCTGAAATCATGGCACTCGGGTCCTAGTGACAAGCATTAAGCATAGCAAAGTCATAGCAACATCAATATTAGAACATAATGGATACTAGGGATCAAACCCTAACAAAACTAACTCGATTACATGGTAAATCTCATCCAACCCATCACCATCCAGCAAGCCTACGATGGGATTACTCATGCACGGCGGTGAGCATCGTGAAATTGATGATGGAGGATGGTTGATGATAACGATGCCGACGGATTCCCTCTCTGGAGCCCCAAACGGACTCCATATCGGCCCTCCCGAGGAAGATTAGGGATTGGCGGTGGCTCTGTATCGTAAAACGCGATGAATCCTTCTCTTTGATTTGTTTCTTCCCGGAAGTGAATATATGGAGTTGGGGTTGAGGTCGGTGGAGTCCCAGGGGGCCCACCCTCGTGGACAGGGTGTGAGCCCCTGATGCTGATTCTTTCACCAATATGTTTCATTAATTCCAAAACATGTCTCCGTGGATTTTCAGGTCATTCCGAGAACTTTTATTTCCGCACAAAAATAACACCATGGCAGTTCTGCTAAAAACAGCGTCAGTCCGGGTTAGTTCCATTCAAATCATGCAAGTTAGAGTCCAAAACAAGGGCAAAAGGTTTGGAAAAGTAGATACGTTGGAGACGTATCAACTCCCCCAAGCTTAAACCTTTGCTTGTCCTCAAGCAATTCAGTTGACAAACTGAAAGTGATAAAGAAAAACTTTTAGAAACTCTGTTTGATCTTGTTGTTGCAAATATGTAAAGCCAACATTCAAGTTTTCAGCAAAGATTATGAACTAACCATATTCACAATAACATTTAGATCTCATGTTTACTCATATCATTGGCATAATCAACTAGTGAGCAATAATAATAAATCTCGGATGACAAGACTTTCTCAAGACAATCATAACATGATATAACAAGATGGTATCTCCCTATCCCTTTCTGAGACCGCAAAACATAAATGCAGAGCACCCCTGAATATCAAGGACTAACTAGATATTGTAATTCATGGTAAAAGAGATCCAATCACAGTCATACTCAATATAAATTAATAGCAATGCATGCGAATGACAGCGGTGCTCTCCAACTGGTGCTTTTTAATAAGAGGATGATGACTCAACATAAAAGTAAATAGATCGGCCCTTCGCAGAGGGAAGCAGGGATCTGCAGAGGTGCTAGAGCTCGAGTTTCGAAACAGAGATAAATAATATTTTGAGTGGCATACTTCCATTGTCAACATAACAACCAAGAGATCTCGATATCTTCCATGCTACACACATTATAGGCGGTTCTCAAATAGAATGGTAAAGTTTATACCCCCCCACCACCAACAAACATCAATCCATGGCTTGTCCGAAACAACGGGTGTCATCCAAGTAACAACAATCCTGGGGGAGTTTTGTTTGCAATTATTTTTATTTGATTTGAGCATGGGACTGGGCATCCCGGTTACCGGCCATTTTCTCGTGAATGATGAGCGGAGTCCACTCATTGTGAGAATAACCCACCTAGAATGGAAGATATAGACAGCCCTGGTTGATACATGAGCTATTCGAGCATACAAAACATAATTTATTTGAAGGTTTAGAGTTTGGCACATACAAATTTACTTGGAACGGCAGGTAAATACCGCGTATAGGAAGGTATGGTGGACTCTTATGGAATAACTTTGGGGTTTATGGAAATGGATGCACAAGCAGTATTCCCACTTAGTACAAGTGAAGGC
Organism: Aegilops umbellulata; assembly: GCA_032464435.1. NCBI lineage: Eukaryota > Viridiplantae > Streptophyta > Magnoliopsida > Poales > Poaceae > Aegilops > Aegilops umbellulata. The sequence goes on along the minus strand of CP136058.1, from coordinate 146,239,063 downwards.
TAGAAAGAGACTGGGAAGCGACCAACTAGAGAGCGACAACAGTCATAACATGCATTAAGATTAATCAACAATGAGTGCAAGCATGTGTAGGATATAAATCACCATGAACATAAATATCGTGGAGGCTACGTTGATTTTGTTTCAACTACATGCGTGAACATGTGCCGAGTCAAGCCACTCGAATCATTCAAAGGAGGATACCACCCTATCATACCACATCACAACCATTTTAATAGCATGTTGGGACTCAAGGTAAACCATTATATACTCCTAGCTAATTAAGCATGGCATGAGCTACTATAGTCTCTAATTGTCATTGCAAACATGTTTCATTCATAATAGGCTGAATTAGGAATGAACTAATCATATTTACAAAATCAAAATAGGTCGAGTTCATACCAGCTTCTCTCTTCTCAATCAACCCATCATATATCGTCAGTATTGCTGTCACATCCCTAGCTAGGCCATGCATTAGAGTGTGCATCATGTTTAAATTCTATTAATTCTGAAATGGGAAATGCCAGAACCCCCAACACACACTTCCCCTCCCCCCTGGAAATAACTAGGGTTTACTAAAATTATTTTCAATGAACCTGAAATGCCCTTCTAAATGTCCATCATTTTTGCCTTGGTTCAGAACCTCTGCCAAAAGTGGTGCATATTTTTCTAGGTCATCCTAAGGTTTTTGAATTAAGTTATAAGTATTTGAATTTGGGCATTTAAAATTCATAAAATATTTTAAATGTTCAAATATTCTCAAACAGAAATGTTTCATGCTGTCTATACTTTAAATAGTATGCATGAGCAGTTTGGGGATTTTTGGAGTTGTTTAAGTATTTTAAATAAGTCCACAAAGTTGCAGAAATAATAGAAAAAGAAAACAGTTAACCAGAGGAAAACTAACCTGGACGCTACCCACCTGGCGGCCCACCTGGCCGGCCCAGCCCACCAGCCGCGCCAGCGAGCTGCTCCGCCTCGCCAGCCAGGCAGGCAGGTGCTCGACGCCGGAGCAGGAGCTCGCCACGCAGCGCCCTGCCTCCCTGCCTCACCTCCCTCGCCACCCGGCCACCTGGGTGAGCTCCACGTCGCGCCCCGACCCCCCTGGACACGCCATTCACCCCTCTGCCTCTCTCCCTCGCACCTCCACGCCATGGCTGACGCCACCGCAGCTGCACCGTCGCCGTAGTCGCGCTCTCCGTCGTCCTTGCGCCGTTCCGACCTGTCCAGAAGCTCCACCGCCCTCCTCTTCTTCGAGCTAGCCGAGCCCCGAGCACTCGCTCGCTCCACAACGCGGCCCCGAGCTCTTCTTCAACCTCCGGCCGCCGGAGATCCCCTTCGACCTCACCGCCGCACCAGCTCGTCCCCGACCGCGACGTTCGCTTCCCCGAGACCGCTGTGAGCTCAGCTACCTCCCCATCCCCTCCGTTCTGCGTCTCGTGCACCACAGCGACTGCACGATGCTCACCCGCACGCACCGCCGCGGAGCTCGTCGCCGACGTGTCTCCGGCTAACCAATGACCACCCCACCATGTCCAATGGCCTCGCCACAACCCCAGGAGGCCAACGCACTACCGCACGCACCTCGCCGTGCCCCGCATCCCTGGTTCCACCTTCACCCGAGCCCCGGCGCCGCCAAACTCGTCGCCGGCGCCAACTCCGGCCACCCCGACCCCAACTTACACCACCAGTAGCCGCGGTTCGTTCCCAGGAGTGCGCAGATGCCTTCCGCGCCCCATTTGGTGGCCGGAATGGCCAATTTCACATTGCTCCGCCGCGTCTGGCCTCGCCGGCGGCTAGACGCCGGCGAGTTGACCCTGACCGTTGACTGGTGGGCCCCTGTTGACTCTGTTGAGTCAATGACAGGTGGGGCCCCCTTCTGTTAATCTCTGGATTAGTTTAAAACTAATTAAATAAGTTTAAATAATCACTAACCCCCTGGGCCCACTGGTCAGTTGACCTGGACCGGCTGTTGACTTGCTGAGGTCAGCATGACCTCATGCTGACGCAATAATTTTATTTACTGGAATTAATGTTATATAGGAAAATCCAGAAAATATTTCAAACTTCAAAAATTCATAGCAAATTATCTATAACTCCAAATGCAAAGTTTTATATATGAAAAATTATCAGAAAAATCCAATCTATTCAATGGAACTGGTTTCATGCATGTTAAAACAAGTTAAACCCACTGTTTAGGCATTATAAGATATTGCACTAATATGATCTTATAAATGCACTACCATTTGAATCTTTGGTTCAAATGGGGTCATTTCCTTCTGGTTTAACTTGCACAAGACCAGGACACATTCATATTGCCATGTCATTGCATGCATCATATTGTTGCATATAGTCATGAATTGATTGTGTTGCATTGTGTCATTCGTGGTAGGTTCTGCCTCCGAGGATATCTCCGAGTATCCAGTTGAAGGGCAATATCCCACCACCACTCCATCAGGCAAGCAACCCATTGATCATTCCGATACAAACCCATGTTCTCGCTTCTGCTCTCGTTTACTGCATTAAGACAACGCGTTTCAAACTGCTGTGTGTTGCGGTAGTTGAACCCACTTCCTTTGCATGACCTGTCATTGCCACAGTAACTAGATGAAACCCACTAGCATGTGTAGGAGTTGTTTGAGCCAATACATGTGTGTGTGTGTTCCTACCATGCTATGCTTGCTATGCTTAGAGTTGTGTCAGGTCTGGTTCATCGGGATGATGATCCGGAGTGAAAGGTTGGGTCGTTGTCGAAAGTGTGGAGGTGTTGAACACGATTTGGTAAAGGAATTGATGAAAGGCCATGTAGGAGTACATGGTGGGTTGTTTCATTGAGGCCGTCCCTAAGAACTGAGATCTGTGTTTGTGATCCATGATTCAGCTACTACCATGCATTGGGCCCTGAAATATGACCCCGCTCGACTTCTTATCCACCCTTGTCCTCTGTCCAGGAGTTGCAAGTAGTTTCTGGTGTTTGTAGTATGCTGGGGGCCGCACGCGGCGCTGACCATCGGGGTGGGCTGTGTTGCGGTAGGCACGTGGTCGGGTCAACCGGGCGCCCGTTTGGTGTCTCGGAACCCTGTTCACATCGTTCGGGGCCGTTAGTGGAAACCTCGGCCGGACTCCCTGCGGATGGAACCCGAATAGGCGATAAACCTGGACTAGGGACTTGAGTGTTTAGGTAGGTCGTGGTCTACACCCACGTCGGCTTTCGCTTGAAGTCTGCCGAGCACATATCGTGTGCAGACGCTAAGTGGTGGAAACATGTGTGAAGAAGTACACCCCTGCAGGGTTATAAATGATCTATTCGAATAGCCGTGTCCACGGTAATGGACTTCTGGGTTGCCTATATCAGTTCATAGATAAGTTAAATGGATACTACTAAAAATCTCAAGATAAGTGTGAGTACCGCGGATGGCCCTCTCGTAGGATGGCGAGAGAGGATCCACGGTGGAGTATTGTGTTGGTGTTAGTGGACTCGTGTGCGACAAATGATTTACAAGTGGTGTCTATCGTAGGATAGCTTAGCCAAGAGTCAAAGCTGGCTTGCTGCAATAACCCCACTACCTTCTTGAGAATGTGCATGTATAATAGGTTCCTGTTGTAAGACTTGCTGAGTACCTCCGTACTCATGTTGCTTTAATCATGTTTTTCAGACGACCGCACCAACCCCTCTGATGGGTTCTATGTAGACCTCGACATTGACGAGTGACTTATCACCCAGGTGGTGATCCAAGACTTGTGAAGGGTCGTTGTAGATAGACAGGCTTCGTCAAGCCTTCTTTCTTTCTAGTGTCTGTACTCAGACTACTTTGCTTCCGCATGTGCTTGTATGATTGTATGACTTGAGTGTTGGGTCATGTGACCCCTATCTGTATGGATGATATGTATGGCTCCTCGGAGCCTTCTAAATAAAGTACTTGAGTCGTAGAGTACTGTTGTGATGCCATGTTGTATTTACTCATATCGGCATATTGTGTGTATGATTGAAATGCTTGGTATGAGTGGGATCCGACTATCTAGTTGTTTATCCTTGGCAGCCTTTCATATGGGGAAATGTAAGTCTTGTGCTTCTGAGCGATAGTAGTCCGCTACAGCCCGGTTCACCGGAGTCCTGCTAGCCCAGCACTACTGCTTGGACACTTGACTGGCCGGCATGTGTCTCACGTCGTTCCTATGTCTGTCCCTTAGGGGAAATGTCACGCGCTGATATTCGGAGTCCTGTCTAGCCTGCTACAGCCCGGGTTACCGGAGTCCTGTTAGCCCAGTGCTACAGCCCGAATAGATACGTTGATGACCGACATGCTCGATGTGATTCATGTATGCCTGTCCTCATAGGCTAGCGCCGCTTCGGGTTCACGACTAGCCATGTCGGCCCGGGTTCTCTATCATATGGATGCTAGCGACACTATCATATACGTGAGCCAAAAGGCGCAAACGGTCCCGGGCCAGGTAAGGTGGCACCCGTGGGAGTACCGTGCGTGAGGCCGCAAAGTGATATGATGTGTTACACGCTGGATCGATGTGGCTTAGGATCGGGGTCCTGACAGCGTTGGCATCAGAGCCGGACTGCCTGTAGGTTCGCTAAGCCAAACTGGTCGATGTCGAGTCTAGAAATGCTTTAGTTATATGTAGGGGAATTGATTGTGGGAGGGAACGTAAGGCTCTTTTACTCCTTTACCTTATGCCCTCTATTCTGAGTCATTCTCTTCTCATTCTACGTGGGTTAAGGACTAGGCTCTCTTCTCTCTATCAGGTTCACGTGTTACTAAATCCGTAGTAACTTATAGGATTGTTGGATACAACCCAGTTCAGTTCTACTAAAGTTTAGTGTGTTGCCAATTGAACCAGAACCTTGATATGATGTTGTTGAGTGGTTTTCGCAAACTGTTGTGGATGTCTCAAGTCTTTTTCTGAGCATTTACAGCCGTTATGCTGTCCAATTTCATCCAGAAATTCTAATGCCTTTGCACTATTTTGTGCTTTCAGATGGCTACCCGTCCCCAAAACCAAGTGGTTCGTCTGACCCGTTGCATCGGTGTATGTGGTCATACCGCCATGTTGGTTCGAGTGATGGTTGAGGCAGGTTACCGATGGTACCCTGAATACACCGTCGAAGAGCAGTTTAGAGATTTTAACCAGAGCCAATATCTGTGCACGGTCAGGATTTATCCATCTTATCCCGGAGCCACGGAACCACTCCACCGTTCTTATGGACTCGGGATCACTATTGGGATGTCCGTTCAAGATGCAGCCTACTCGATGATGACCATTATGCGAGCTAGAACTGCCTTGTTGAGCAACACTGAATTTCGCTACATGCCAGCATCCCTCCCTGGGGCGCATGGTTACCTTCAGGGCATGTACAGTGATGCATCCCATGAGGACTCACTCCTTTGCACCACTACTGAGATGTTGGAAGATAAGGACCGTGAAAACCGGGCCTTGCGTATGGAGCTCTTTAATGCTCGTGCTGATCATTGGGCCACCTTGACGAGGTTTGCACCTGCTGTGCAAGCCGGATACATGGACATGAGAGACTTGTATCCTGTGCGGGCTAGTCTGCCAGACTTTATGGAATGGCGTGAGGTGGGAGGCATCACCCCTCCTCGTGGGCCTCTTCTGCCGCCATCTGTTGGACCGAGGCCGCACCCAAGTCCCTATGGTCCACAAGCACCGCAGGACCGTCTGTTCCCAGATGACCATGTTCCGCTTCCAGGTCTGGGTGGTGACTTCTATGAGGACTTCTACGGAGCCGTTTGAGCTAGTAGTAGTCTCGCTAGTATTGTAATAGTTGTATGTCCACCGTCCTGCGTGATTGTGGAATATAACTTAGTGTGTATCAATTCCGGAGGTGTAGATAAATAATGTATAGGAGCTTGGAATGCCTCCGATGAGATGTAACGTCTTTCATCATAGTGGTACTTCAGCCGGGCTTGTACTAAACTATGTATGGTGTGTATGACTGTTGGTGTATATATGGCAGTTTCTATATTACCATGTCATACAGATGATCATCTCTGCATTCCTTGTTATCCATTACAATCCGCACTTCCTTGGCCAGATTTTGCCATCCTGGTTTAAACCGTTGTTTTGTTTTTTCCTAGGATGGTCAACACCCGCAGCAACCCTGCTGCTTCGGAGCAGGGAGAAGCTAGTGCACCTAGAGAGGAAAGTCTGCCTCAACCACCTTCTCTGGCCAAAGTGATGCTGGAGGCAGAGCGCAACAGACGTGACACCAATCGCTTGCTAGAGCGGATTGAGCAGAACACTGCACGCCAGCAGAGGATCAATTCGGTGTCCATCAATGACTTTGTCAAGCTGTACCCGCCAAAGTTCAATCATTCCATCGAACCTCTCGATGCGGATGACTGGCTCCACAGCATCGCCCACAAGCTACGTTCTGCCAACGTGGCTGAAGATGATAAAGTCACCTTTGCTGCCTATCACCTCGAAGGCCCTGCCAGCCTTTGGTGGGAGAATTATGAAGCTATGCGTCCGGTCGGCCAACTCACTACTTGGGCTGACTTCAGTGCTGCCTTTCGAGAGCACCATATCCCGGAAGGACTTATGGATCGCAAGAGGGAGGAGTTCTGTAACTTCACCCAGGGGAAGCTGACTGTGGATGCCTACAGTCGCGAGTTTGGGAAGCTTGCACGCTATGCTCCCGAAGAGGTATCCACCGATGCCAAGAAGCAGGCAAGGTTCCGCAAGGGACTTAGCCCTGAGCTCCGACGTGACCTTCGTCTGCATGAATGCATTTCTTTTCCGAAGCTAGTCAATAAGGCCATCAGTGCCGAGACGGGGCAGAATGATTTTGAAGCTTCACGCAAACACTTCCGTGACTATGGATCTTCATCCGGCTCTGGATCTCAGAAGCGCCGGGTCTGGATTCCAAATTCTGCTATGCCACCCAGGTATACTCCGAGGCCATCCTTTGTGGCGCCTCGTCCCAACCAGCAGTTTGTGCCGCCCAAGACTTTTGGTGGCCCCACTGCCAATACTGCTCCACGCCCCAATATGACAACTTGCTTCAAGTGTGGTGAGCCGGGCCACTACATCCGTGAGTGTCCCCAGAACAACCCCAGTCAGTTCGGAAAGTCTGTTGGCCGTGGTAAGTCAACAGCAAAAATGCTTGTCGCCAAGCCAGCCACCACTGCTCGTGGCCATGTCAACTACGTTTCAGCTGAAGAGACTCAAGAGGACCCCAACGTCGTTCTCGGTACGCTCCTTGTTAATTGCCATCCGGCAACTGTTCTCTTTGATACTGGAGCATCTCATTCATTTATTTCTGAGAGCTATGCTCGATTGCACAACACTACCTTTAGTGACATGCCCACCTCCATGGAAATTCAAACTCCCGGTTCTAGATAGCAAACCTCTAGGATCAGCCATGGAAATGAAATTCTTGTCGACAGATTGGTTTTTCTCGCGTCACTAATAGCTCTCAAGTCTTCGGACATAAACATCATCTTGGGTATAGACTGGATGTCAGCTCACTACGCCAAGATTGATTGCTCAACTAGAACTGTCCAACTTACCCATCCATCGGGCAAGACAGTCAATGTCTTGACTCGAGTATCGGAGCGTCAGCTCTACTCTCTAAATGCAAATCCCCTTCCAGACCTCGAGGATATTCCGGTAGTCCGTGACTTCCCGGATGTCTTTCCAGAGGAACTGCCAGGTGTTCCACCTGACAGAGATGTCGAGTTCGTGATAGACCTTGTTCCAGGAACCGTTCCAATCTCTAGAAGACCTTATAAGATGGCACCCCTAGAACTAGCTGAGCTCAAGAAACAACTCGATGAGTCCTTGCAAAAGGGTTTCATCCGTCCTAGTTCATCTCCATGGGCTTGCCCCGTCCTCTTCGTCAAGAAGAAGGATGGAACGGATCGGATGGTTGTAGATTACCGACCTGTCAATTCGGTCACTATCAAAAACAAGTATCCGCTCCCCAGGATCAACGATCTGTATGACCAGCTCGCTGGATCCTCAGTCTTTTCCAAAATGGATTTGAGGCTGGGCTACCATCAAATCAAAATCAAGAACGGGGACATTCCCAAAACGGCCTTCGTTACTCGTTATGGCCAATACGAGTACACCGTCATGTCCTTCGGTTTAACCAATGCTCCAGCCACCTTCTCTCGGTTAATGAACTCGATCTTCATGGAGTACTTGGATAAATTCGTCGTAGTATACCTCGATGATATACTCATCTACTCCAAGAATGAGGAAGAACATGCCGAACATCTAAGGCTAGTATTGATGAAACTTCGAGAGCATCGCCTTTATGCCAAATTCTCCAAGTGCGAATTCTGGTTGCCAGAAGTGACCTATCTGGGCCATGTAATCTCTGGCAAGGGCATTGCTGTCAATCCCGAGCGAGTTCAAGCTGTCCTTGACTGGACTCCACCTGAAACGGTCAAGCAAGTTCGGAGTTTTCTTGGTTTAGCGAGCTATTGCCGCCGCTTCGTCGAGAATTTCTCCAAGGTTGCTAAACCTCTAACTGAACTTCTCAAGAAAGATAAAAAGTTCGAGTGGACCCCACAGTGCGAGTTCAGCTTTCAGGACCTGAAAAGACGCCTGACATCTGCTCCCGTACTGGTACCACCAGATTTCTCTAAGGACTTTGTTATCTATTGCGACGCCTCGCGACAAGGACTAGGTTGCATACTCATGCAAGATCGTCATGTGATTGCCTACGCTTCTCGACAGTTGCGTCCACATGAGGATAATTATCCCACACATGATCTAGAGCTTGCAGCAGTAGTCCATGCACTCAAAACCTGGCGACATTACCTTCTGGGTAATCGTTGCGAAATTTACACTGATCACCAAAGTTTGAAATATATCTTCACCCAACCGGATTTGAATCTCAGGCAAAGACGTTGGGTCGAGTTGATCTCGGATTACGACTTAGGAATAACTTACACCCCAGGCAAAGCCAATGTCATGGCTGATGCGCTAAGTCGTAAATCTTATTGTAACAACCTGATGTTACAACAAGGTCAACCACTTCTCCACGAGGAGTTTCATAAGCTTAACCTTCACCTTGTTCCTCGAGGATTCCTTTCCACCCTGGTGGCGAAACCTAACCTTACGGATCAAATCATAGCTGCCCAGAAGCGCGATAAGGGCATATCTCGGATTAAGGAAAACATCGCTAGCGGAGTTGCTAAATGTTTTTCCATGGATGAACGAGGTGTTGTTTTCTTCGAGAACCGCTTGGTGGTTCCCAAGAAACAACATTTACGACAATTGATCCTTAAGGAAGCTCATGAATCCCCTCTCACCATTCATCCCGGTAGTACTAAGATGTATCAAGACCTACGCCAGAGGTTTTGGTGGACTAGGATGAAGAGAGAAATCGCTCAATACATTGCTAGTTGCGACGTCTGTCGTCGTGTCAAAGCAGAGCATCAACGGCCCGCTGGCACCCTTCAACCATTGGAGATTCCTGAATGGAAATGGGATAAAATCGGTATGGATTTCATTACCGGGTTTCCCAAAACCAAAAGAGGGAATAATGCTATCTTCGTTGTTGTCGATCGTCTCTCCAAAGTAGCCCACTTCTTACCTGTTCGCGAGAGTATAACCACTAGCCAGCTAGCTGATTTGTACATCTCTCGAATAGTATCTCTCCATGGTGTTCCACTGGAAATTAATTCAGACCGTGGAAGTCTTTTCACCTCTCGATTTTGGGAAAGTTTCCAAAATGCTATGGGGACTCGCCTCTCCTTTAGCACCGCCTTCCATCCTCAATCAAGTGGTCAAGTAGAACGAGTCAATCAAATTCTGGAGGATATGCTCCGAGCTTCTGTCATCTCTTTCGGTATGGATTGGGAGAAGTGCCTACCATTTGCCGAGTTCGCTTATAACAATAGTTATCAAGCTAGCTTGGGCAAAGCTCCTTTCGAAATTCTTTATGGACAAAAATGTCGAACGCCTCTTAACTGGTCAGAAACCGGCGAAAGACAATTCTTTGGCCCGGACATGATCCAGGATGCAGAAGAGCAGGTTCGCATTATTCGTGAGAAGTTGAAAACTGCCCAATCCCGACAAAAGAGTCAGTATGACCGCAAGCATAAGCCCATGGTTTATGAAGTCGGCGAGATGGCTTACCTTCGGGTTACACCTTTAAAGGGAACCCATCGATTCGGTATCAAAGGCAAATTGGCTCCTCGCTACATTGGACCTTTTCGCATTCTTGCCAAACGAGGGGAAGTTGCCTACCAGCTGGAACTACCTCCGCACCTCTCCAGAGTTCATGATGTCTTCCACGTTTCTCAACTCAGGCGTTGCTTCTCGGATCCTATCCGTGGAGTGGACCACGAAACGCTTGATCTCCAAAACAACCTCACTTATCGAGAATACCCCGTTCGTATCCTTGATCAAGCCGAGCGTACCACTCGACGCCACAATATCAAGTTTCTCAAGGTTCAATGGTCACACCATTCCGAGCAAGAGGCTACCTGGGAAAGGGAGGATCGTCTTCGACTTGAGTACCCCGCCTTCTTTCCGGAGGAACCTAAATCTCGGGACGAGATTCTTTTGAGTGGGGGTGAGTTGTCACATCCCTAGCTAGGCCATGCATTAGAGTGTGCATCATGTTTAAATTCTATTAATTCTGAAATGGGAAATGCAAGAACCCCCAACACACACTTCCCCTCCCCCCCTGGAAATAACTAGGGTTTACTAAAATTATTTTCAATGAACCTGAAATGCCCTTCTAAATGTCCATCATTTTTGCCTTGGTTCAGAACCTCTGCCAAAAGTGGTGCATATTTTTCTAGGTCATCCTAAGGTTTTTGAATTAAGTTATAAGTATTTGAATTTGGGCATTTAAAATTCATAAAATATTTTAAATGTTCAAATATTCTCAAACAGAAATGTTTCATGCTGTCTATACTTTAAATAGTATGCATGAGCAGTTTGGGGATTTTTGGAGTTGTTTAAGTATTTTAAATAAGTCCACAAAGTTGCAGAAATAATAGAAAAATAAAACAGTTAACCAGAGGAAAACTAACCTGGACGCTACCCACCTGGCGGCCCACCTGGCCGGCCCAGCCCACCAGCCGCGCCAGCGAGCTGCTCCGCCTCGCCAGCCAGGCAGGCAGGTGCTCGACGCCGGAGCAGGAGCTCGCCACGCAGCGCCCTGCCTCCCTGCCTCACCTCCCTCGCCGCCCGGCCACCTGGGTGAGCTCCACGTCGCGCCCCGACCCCCCTGGACACGCCATTCGCCCCTCTGCCTCTCTCCCTCGCACCTCCACGCCATGGCCGACGCCACCGCAGCTGCACCGTCGCCGTAGTCGCGCTCTCCGTCGTCCTTGCGCCGTTCCGACCTGTCCAGAAGCTCCGCCGCCCTCCTCTTCTTCGAGCTAGCCGAGCCCCGAGCGCTCGCTCGCTCCACAACGCTGCCCCGAGCTCTTCTTCAACCTCCGGCCGCCGGAGATCCCCTTCGACCTCACCGCCGCACCAGCTCGTCCCCGACCGCGACGTTCGCTTCCCCGAGACCGCTGTGAGCTCAGCTACCTCCCCATCCCCTCCGTTCTGCGTCTCGTGCACCACAGCGACTGCACGATGCTCACCCGCATGCACCGCCGCGGAGCTCGTCGCCGACGTGTCTCCGGCTAACCAATGACCACCCCACCATGTCCAATGGCCTCGCCACAACCCCAGGAGGCCAACGCACTACCGCACGCACCTCGCCATGCCCCGCAGCCCTGGTTCCACCTTCACCCGAGCCCCGGCGCCGCCAAACTCGTCGCCGGCGCCAACTCCGGCCACCCCGACCCCAACTGACTCCACCAGTAGCCGCGGTTCGTTCCCAGGAGTGCGCAGATGCCTTCCGCGCCCCATTTGGTGGCCGGAATGGCCAATTTCACTTTGCTCCGCCGCGTCTGGCCTCGCCGGCGGCTAGACGCCGGCGAGTTGACCCTGACCGTTGACTGGTGGGCCCCTGTTGACTCTGTTGAGTCAATGACAGGTGGGGCCCCCTTCTGTTAATCTCTGGATTAGTTTAAAACTAATTAAATAAGTTTAAATAATCACTAACCCCCTGGGCCCACTGGTCAGTTGACCTGGACCGGCTGTTGACTTGCTGAGGTCAGCATGACCTCATGCTGACGCAATAATTTTATTTACTGGAATTAATGTTATATAGGAAAATCCAGAAAATATTTCAAACTTCAAAAATTCATAGCAAATTATCTATAACTCCAAATGCAAAGTTTTATATATGAAAAATTATCAGAAAAATCCAATCTATTCAATGGAACTGGTTTCATGCATGTTAAAACAAGTTAAACCCACTGTTTAGGCATTATAAGATATTGCACTAATATGATCTTATAAATGCACTACCATTTGAATCTTTGGTTCAAATGGGGTCATTTCCTTCTGGTTTAACTTGCACAAGACCAGGACACATTCATATTGCCATGTCATTGCATGCATCATATTGTTGCATATAGTCATGAATTGATTGTGTTGCATTGTGTCATTCGTGGTAGGTTCTGCCTCCGAGGATATCTCCGAGTATCCAGTTGAAGGGCAATATCCCACCACCACTCCATCAGGCAAGCAACCCATTGATCATTCCGATACAAACCCATGTTCTCGCTTCTGCTCTCGTTTACTGCATTAAGACAACGCGTTTCAAACTGCTGTGTGTTGCGGTAGTTGAACCCACTTCCTTTGCATGACCTGTCATTGCCACAGTAACTAGATGAAACCCACTAGCATGTGTAGGAGTTGTTTGAGCCAATACATGTGTGTGTGTGTTCCTACCATGCTATGCTTGCTATGCTTAGAGTTGTGTCAGGTCTGGTTCATTGGGATGATGATCCGGAGTGAAAGGTTGGGTCGTTGTCGAAAGTGTGGAGGTGTTGAACACGATTTGGTAAAGGAATTGATGAAAGGCCATGTAGGAGTACATGGTGGGTTGTTTCATTGAGGCCGTCCCTAAGAACTGAGATCTGTGTTTGTGATCCATGATTCAGCTACTACCATGCATTGGGCCCTGAAATATGACCCCGCTCGACTTCTTATCCACCCTTGTCCTCTGTCCAGGAGTTGCAAGTAGTTTCTGGTGTTTGTAGTATGCTGGGGGCCGCACGCGGCGCTGACCATCGGGGTGGGCTGTGTTGCGGTAGGCACGTGGCCGGGTCAACCGGGCGCCCGTTTGGTGTCTCGGAACCCTGTTCACATCGTTCGGGGCCGTTAGTGGAAACCTCGGCCGGACTCCCTGCGGATGGAACCCGAATAGGCGATAAACCTGGACTAGGGACTTGAGTGTTTAGGTAGGTCGTGGTCTACACCCACGTCGGCTTTCGCTTGAAGTCTGCCGAGCACATATCGTGTGCAGACGCTAAGTGGTGGAAACATGTGTGAAGAAGTACACCCCTGCAGGGTTATAAATGATCTATTCGAATAGCCGTGTCCACGGTAATGGACTTCTGGGTTGCCTATATCAGTTCATAGATAAGTTAAATGGATACTACTAAAAATCTCAAGATAAGTGTGAGTACCGCGGATGGCCCTCTCGTAGGATGGCGAGAGAGGATCCACGGTGGAGTATTGTGTTGGTGTTAGTGGACTCGTGTGCGACAAATGATTTACAAGTGGTGTCTATCGTAGGATAGCTTAGCCAAGAGTCAAAGCTGGCTTGCTGCAATAACCCCACTACCTTCTTGAGAATGTGCATGTATAATAGGTTCCTGTTGTAAGACTTGCTGAGTACCTCCGTACTCATGTTGCTTTAATCATGTTTTTCAGACGACTGCACCAACCCCTCTGATGGGTTCTATGTAGACCTCGACATTGACGAGTGACTTATCACCCAGGTGGTGATCCAAGACTTGTGCAGGGTCGTTGTAGATAGACAGGCTTCGTCAAGCCTTCTTTCTTTCTAGTGTCTGTACTCAGACTACTTTGCTTCCGCATGTGCTTGTATGATTGTATGACTTGAGTGTTGGGTCATGTGACCCCTATCTGTATGGATGATATGTATGGCTCCTCGGAGCCTTCTAAATAAAGTACTTGAGTCGTAGAGTACTGTTGTGATGCCATGTTGTATTTACTCATATCGGCATATTGTGTGTATGATTGAAATGCTTGGTATGAGTGGGATCCGACTATCTAGTTGTTTATCCTTGGCAGCCTTTCATATGGGGAAATGTAAGTCTTGTGCTTCTGAGCGATAGTAGTCCGCTACAGCCCGGTTCACCGGAGTCCTGCTAGCCCAGCACTACTGCTTGGACACTTGACTGGCCGGCATGTGTCTCACGTCGTTCCTATGTCTGTCCCTTAGGGGAAATGTCACGCGCTGATATTCGGAGTCCTGTCTAGCCTGCTACAGCCCGGGTTACCGGAGTCCTGTTAGCCCAGTGCTACAGCCCGAATAGATACATTGATGACCGACATGCTCGATGTGATTCATGTATGCCTGTCCTCATAGGCTAGCACCGCTTCGGGTTCACGACTAGCCATGTCGGCCCGGGTTCTCTATCATATGGATGCTAGCGACACTATCATATACGTGAGCCAAAAGGCGCAAACGGTCCCGGGCCAGGTAAGGTGGCACCCGTGGGAGTACCGTGCGTGAGGCCGCAAAGTGATATGATGTGTTACACGCTGGATCGATGTGGCTTAGGATCGGGGTCCTGACAGCGTTGGCATCAGAGCCGGACTGCCTGTAGGTTCGCTAAGCCAAACTGGTCGATGTCGAGTCTAGAAATGCTTTAGTTATATGTAGGGGAATTGATTGTGGGAGGGAACGTAAGGCTCTTTTACTCCTTTACCTTATGCCCTCTATTCTGAGTCATTCTCTTCTCATTCTACGTGGGTTAAGGACTAGGCTCTCTTCTCTCTATCAGGTTCACGTGTTACTAAATCCGTAGTAACTTATAGGATTGTTGGATACAACCCAGTTCAGTTCTACTAAAGTTTAGTGTGTTGCCAATTGAACCAGAACCTTGATATGATGTTGTTGAGTGGTTTTCGCAAACTGTTGTGGATGTCTCAAGTCTTTTTCTGAGCATTTACAGCCGTTATGCTGTCCAATTTCATCCAGAAATTCTAATGCCTTTGCACTATTTTGTGCTTTCAGATGGCTACCCGTCCCCAAAACCAAGTGGTTCGTCTGACCCGTTGCATCGGTGTATGTGGTCATACCGCCATGTTGGTTCGAGTGATGGTTGAGGCAGGTTACCGATGGTACCCTGAATACACCGTCGAAGAGCAGTTTAGAGATTTTAACCAGAGCCAATATCTGTGCACGGTCAGGATTTATCCATCTTATCCCGGAGCCACGGAACCACTCCACCGTTCTTATGGACTCGGGATCACTATTGGGATGTCCGTTCAAGATGCAGCCTACTCGATGATGACCATTATGCGAGCTAGAACTGCCTTGTTGAGCAACACTGAATTTCGCTACATGCCAGCATCCCTCCCTGGGGCGCATGGTTACCTTCAGGGCATGTACAGTGATGCATCCCATGAGGACTCACTCCTTTGCACCACTACTGAGATGTTGGAAGATAAGGACCGTGAAAACCGGGCCTTGCGTATGGAGCTCTTTAATGCTCGTGCTGATCATTGGGCCACCTTGACGAGGTTTGCACCTGCTGTGCAAGCCGGATACATGGACATGAGAGACTTGTATCCTGTGCGGGCTAGTCTGCCAGACTTTATGGAATGGCGTGAGGTGGGAGGCATCACCCCTCCTCGTGGGCCTCTTCTGCCGCCATCTGTTGGACCGAGGCCGCACCCAAGTCCCTATGGTCCACAAGCACCGCAGGACCGTCTGTTCCCAGATGACCATGTTCCGCTTCCAGGTCTGGGTGGTGACTTCTATGAGGACTTCTACGGAGCCGTTTGAGCTAGTAGTAGTCTCGCTAGTATTGTAATAGTTGTATGTCCACCGTCCTGCGTGATTGTGGAATATAACTTAGTGTGTATCAATTCCGGAGGTGTAGATAAATAATGTATAGGAGCTTGGAATGCCTCCGATGAGATGTAACGTCTTTCATCATAGTGGTACTTCAGCCGGGCTTGTACTAAACTATGTATGGTGTGTATGACTGTTGGTGTATATATGGCAGTTTCTATATTACCATGTCATACAGATGATCATCTCTGCATTCCTTGTTATCCATTACAATCCGCACTTCCTTGGCCAGATTTTGCCATCCTGGTTTAAACCGTTGTTTTGTTTTTTCCTAGGATGGTCAACACCCGCAGCAACCCTGCTGCTTCGGAGCAGGGAGAAGCTAGTGCACCTAGAGAGGAAAGTCTGCCTCAACCACCTTCTCTGGCCAAAGTGATGCTGGAGGCAGAGCGCAACAGACGTGACACCAATCGCTTGCTAGAGCGGATTGAGCAGAACACTGCACGCCAGCAGAGGATCAATTCGGTGTCCATCAATGACTTTGTCAAGCTGTACCCGCCAAAGTTCAATCATTCCATCGAACCTCTCGATGCGGATGACTGGCTCCACAGCATCGCCCACAAGCTACGTTCTGCCAACGTGGCTGAAGATGATAAAGTCACCTTTGCTGCCTATCACCTCGAAGGCCCTGCCAGCCTTTGGTGGGAGAATTATGAAGCTATGCGTCCGGTCGGCCAACTCACTACTTGGGCTGACTTCAGTGCTGCCTTTCGTGAGCACCATATCCCGGAAGGACTTATGGATCGCAAGAGGGAGGAGTTCTGTAACTTCACCCAGGGGAAGCTGACTGTGGATGCCTACAGTCGCGAGTTTGGGAAGCTTGCACGCTATGCTCCCGAAGAGGTATCCACCGATGCCAAGAAGCAGGCAAGGTTCCGCAAGGGACTTAGCCCTAAGCTCCGACGTGACCTTCGTCTGCATGAATGCATTTCTTTTCCGAAGCTAGTCAATAAGGCCATCAGTGCCGAGACGGGGCAGAATGATTTTGAAGCTTCACGCAAACACTTCCGTGACTATGGATCTTCATCCGGCTCTGGATCTCAGAAGCGCCGGGTCTGGATTCCAAATTCTGCTATGCCACCCAGGTATACTCCGAGGCCATCCTTTGTGGCGCCTCGTCCCAACCAGCAGTTTGTGCCGCCCAAGACTTTTGGTGGCCCCACTGCCAATACTGCTCCACGCCCCAATATGACAACTTGCTTCAAGTGTGGTGAGCCGGGCCACTACATCCGTGAGTGTCCCCAGAACAACCCCAGTCAGTTCGGAAAGTCTGTTGGCCGTGGTAAGTCAACAGCAAAAATGCTTGTCGCCAAGCCAGCCACCACTGCTCGTGGCCATGTCAACTACGTTTCAGCTGAAGAGACTCAAGAGGACCCCAACGTCGTTCTCGGTACGCTCCTTGTTAATTGCCATCCGGCAACTGTTCTCTTTGATACTGGAGCATCTCATTCATTTATTTCTGAGAGATATGCTCGATTGCACAACACTACCTTTAGTGACATGCCCACCTCCATGGAAATTCAAACTCCCGGTTCTAGATAGCAAACCTCTAGGATCAGCCATGGAAATGAAATTCTTGTCGACAGATTGGTTTTTCTCGCGTCACTAATAGCTCTCAAGTCTTCGGACATAAACATCATCTTGGGTATAGACTGGATGTCAGCTCACTACGCCAAGATTGATTGCTCAACTAGAACTGTCCAACTTACCCATCCATCGGGCAAGACAGTCAATGTCTTGACTCGAGTATCGGAGCGTCAGCTCTACTCTCTAAATGCAAATCCCCTTCCAGACCTCGAGGATATTCCGGTAGTCCGTGACTTCCCGGATGTCTTTCCAGAGGAACTGCCAGGTGTTCCACCTGACAGAGATGTCGAGTTCGTGATAGACCTTGTTCCAGGAACCGTTCCAATCTCTAGAAGACCTTATAAGATGGCACCCCTAGAACTAGCTGAGCTCAAGAAACAACTCGATGAGTCCTTGCAAAAGGGTTTCATCCGTCCTAGTTCATCTCCATGGGCTTGCCCCGTCCTCTTCGTCAAGAAGAAGGATGGAACGGATCGGATGGTTGTAGATTACCGACCTGTCAATTCGGTCACTATCAAAAACAAGTATCCGCTCCCCAGGATCAACGATCTGTATGACCAGCTCGCTGGATCCTCAGTCTTTTCCAAAATGGATTTGAGGCTGGGCTACCATCAAATCAAAATCAAGAACGGGGACATTCCCAAAACGGCCTTCGTTACTCGTTATGGCCAATACGAGTACACCGTCATGTCCTTCGGTTTAACCAATGCTCCAGCCACCTTCTCTCGGTTAATGAACTCGATCTTCATGGAGTACTTGGATAAATTCGTCGTAGTATACCTCGATGATATACTCATCTACTCCAAGAATGAGGAAGAACATGCCGAACATCTAAGGCTAGTATTGATGAAACTTCGAGAGCATCGCCTTTATGCCAAATTCTCCAAGTGCGAATTCTGGTTGCCAGAAGTGACCTATCTGGGCCATGTAATCTCTGGCAAGGGCATTGCTGTCAATCCCGAGCGAGTTCAAGCTGTCCTTGACTGGACTCCACCTGAAACGGTCAAGCAAGTTCGGAGTTTTCTTGGTTTAGCGAGCTATTGCCGCCGCTTCGTCGAGAATTTCTCCAAGGTTGCTAAACCTCTAACTGAACTTCTCAAGAAAGATAAAAAGTTCGAGTGGACCCCACAGTGCGAGTTCAGCTTTCAGGACCTGAAAAGACGCCTGACATCTGCTCCCGTACTGGTACCACCAGATTTCTCTAAGGACTTTGTTATCTATTGCGACGCCTCGCGACAAGGACTAGGTTGCATACTCATGCAAGATCGTCATGTGATTGCCTACGCTTCTCGACAGTTGCGTCCACATGAGGATAATTATCCCACACATGATCTAGAGCTTGCAGCAGTAGTCCATGCACTCAAAACCTGGCGACATTACCTTCTGGGTAATCGTTGCGAAATTTACACTGATCACCAAAGTTTGAAATATATCTTCACCCAACCGGATTTGAATCTCAGGCAAAGACGTTGGGTCGAGTTGATCTCGGATTACGACTTAGGAATAACTTACACCCCAGGCAAAGCCAATGTCATGGCTGATGCGCTAAGTCGTAAATCTTATTGTAACAACCTGATGTTACAACAAGGTCAACCACTTCTCCACGAGGAGTTTCATAAGCTTAACCTTCACCTTGTTCCTCGAGGATTCCTTTCCACCCTGGTGGCGAAACCTAACCTTACGGATCAAATCATAGCTGCCCAGAAGCGCGATAAGGGCATATCTCGGATTAAGGAAAACATCGCTAGCGGAGTTGCTAAATGTTTTTCCATGGATGAACGAGGTGTTGTTTTCTTCGAGAACCGCTTGGTGGTTCCCAAGAAACAACATTTACGACAATTGATCCTTAAGGAAGCTCATGAATCCCCTCTCACCATTCATCCCGGTAGTACTAAGATGTATCAAGACCTACGCCAGAGGTTTTGGTGGACTAGGATGAAGAGAGAAATCGCTCAATACATTGCTAGTTGCGACGTCTGTCGTCGTGTCAAAGCAGAGCATCAACGGCCCGCTGGCACCCTTCAACCATTGGAGATTCCTGAATGGAAATGGGATAAAATCGGTATGGATTTCATTACCGGGTTTCCCAAAACCAAAAGAGGGAATAATGCTATCTTCGTTGTTGTCGATCGTCTCTCCAAAGTAGCCCACTTCTTACCTGTTCGCGAGAGTATAACCGCTAGCCAGCTAGCTGATTTGTACATCTCTCGAATAGTATCTCTCCATGGTGTTCCACTGGAAATTAATTCAGACCGTGGAAGTCTTTTCACCTCTCGATTTTGGGAAAGTTTCCAAAATGCTATGGGGACTCGCCTCTCCTTTAGCACCGCCTTCCATCCTCAATCAAGTGGTCAAGTAGAACGAGTCAATCAAATTCTGGAGGATATGCTCCGAGCTTCTGTCATCTCTTTCGGTATGGATTGGGAGAAGTGCCTACCATTTGCCGAGTTCGCTTATAACAATAGTTATCAAGCTAGCTTGGGCAAAGCTCCTTTCGAAATTCTTTATGGACGAAAATGTCGAACGCCTCTTAACTGGTCAGAAACCGGCGAAAGACAATTCTTTGGCCCGGACATGATCCAGGATGCAGAAGAGCAGGTTCGCATTATTCGTGAGAAGTTGAAAACTGCCCAATCCCGACAAAAGAGTCAGTATGACCGCAAGCATAAGCCCATGGTTTATGAAGTCGGCGAGATGGCTTACCTTCGGGTTACACCTTTAAAGGGAACCCATCGATTCGGTATCAAAGGCAAATTGGCTCCTCGCTACATTGGACCTTTTCGCATTCTTGCCAAACGAGGGGAAGTTGCCTACCAGCTGGAACTACCTCCGCACCTCTCCAGAGTTCATGATGTCTTCCACGTTTCTCAACTCAGGCGTTGCTTCTCGGATCCTATCCGTGGAGTGGACCACGAAACGCTTGATCTCCAAAACAACCTCACTTATCGAGAATACCCCGTTCGTATCCTTGATCAAGCCGAGCGTACCACTCGACGCCACAATATCAAGTTTCTCAAGGTTCAATGGCCACACCATTCCGAGCAAGAGGCTACCTGGGAAAGGGAGGATCGTCTTCGACTTGAGTACCCCGCCTTCTTTCCGGAGGAACCTAAATCTCGGGACGAGATTCTTTTGAGTGGGGGTGAGTTGTCACATCCCTAGCTAGGCCATGCATTAGAGTGTGCATCATGTTTAAATTCTATTAATTCTGAAATGGGAAATGCAAGAACCCCCAACACACACTTCCCCTCCCCCCTGGAAATAACTAGGGTTTACTAAAATTATTTTCAATGAACCTGAAATGCCCTTCTAAATGTCCATCATTTTTGCCTTGGTTCAGAACCTCTGCCAAAAGTGGTGCATATTTTTCTAGGTCATCCTAAGGTTTTTGAATTAAGTTATAAGTATTTGAATTTGGGCATTTAAAATTCATAAAATATTTTAAATGTTCAAATATTCTCAAACAGAAATGTTTCATGTTGTCTATACTTTAAATAGTATGCATGAGCAGTTTGGGGATTTTTGGAGTTGTTTAAGTATTTTAAATAAGTCCACAAAGTTGCAGAAATAATAGAAAAAGAAAACAGTTAACCAGAGGAAAACTAACCTGGACGCTACCCACCTGGCGGCCCACCTGGCCGGCCCAGCCCACCAGCCGCGCCAGCGAGCTGCTCCGCCTCGCCAGCCAGGCAGGCAGGTGCTCGACGCCGGAGCAGGAGCTCGCCACGCAGCGCCCTGCCTCCCTGCCTCACCTCCCTCGCCGCCCGGCCACCTGGGTGAGCTCCACGTCGCGCCCCGACCCCCCTGGACACGCCATTCGCCCCTCTGCCTCTCTCCCTCGCACCTCCACGCCATGGCCGACGCCACCGCAGCTGCACCGTCGCCGTAGTCGCGCTCTCCGTCGTCCTTGCGCCGTTCCGACCTGTCCAGAAGATCCGCCGCCCTCCTCTTCTTCGAGCTAGCCGAGCCCCGAGCGCTCGCTCGCTCCACAACGCTGCCCCGAGCTCTTCTTCAACCTCCGGCCGCCGGAGATCCCCTTCGACCTCACCGCCGCACCAGCTCGTCCCCGACCGCGACGTTCGCTTCCCCGAGACCGCTGTGAGCTCAGCTACCTCCCCATCCCCTCCGTTCTGCGTCTCGTGCACCACAGCGACTGCACGATGCTCACCCGCACGCACCGCCGCGGAGCTCGTCGCCGACGTGTCTCCGGCTAACCAATGACCACCCCACCATGTCCAATGGCCTCGCCACAACCCCAGGAGGCCAACGCACTACCGCACGCACCTCGCCATGCCCCGCAGCCCTGGTTCCACCTTCACCCGAGCCCCGGCGCCGCCAAACTCGTCGCCGGCGCCAACTCCGGCCACCCCGACCCCAACTGACTCCACCAGTAGCCGCGGTTCGTTCCCAGGAGTGCGCAGATGCCTTCCGCGCCCCATTTGGTGGCCGGAATGGCCAATTTCACTTTGCTCCGCCGCGTCTGGCCTCGCCGGCGGCTAGACGCCGGCGAGTTGACCCTGACCGTTGACTGGTGGGCCCCTGTTGACTCTGTTGAGTCAATGACAGGTGGGGCCCCCTTCTGTTAATCTCTGGATTAGTTTAAAACTAATTAAATAAGTTTAAATAATCACTAACCCCCTGGGCCCACTGGTCAGTTGACCTGGACCGGCTGTTGACTTGCTGAGGTCAGCATGACCTCATGCTGACGCAATAATTTTATTTACTGGAATTAATGTTATATAGGAAAATCCAGAAAATATTTCAAACTTCAAAAATTCATAGCAAATTATCTATAACTCCAAATGCAAAGTTTTATATATGAAAAATTATCAGAAAAATCCAATCTATTCAATGGAACTGGTTTCATGCATGTTAAAACAAGTTAAACCCACTGTTTAGGCATTATAAGATATTGCACTAATATGATCTTATAAATGCACTACCATTTGAATCTTTGGTTCAAATGGGGTCATTTCCTTCTGGTTTAACTTGCACAAGACCAAGACACATTCATATTGCCATGTCATTGCATGCATCATATTGTTGCATATAGTCATGAATTGATTGTGTTGCATTGTGTCATTCGTGGTAGGTTCTGCCTCCGAGGATATCTCCGAGTATCCAGTTGAAGGGCAATATCCCA
Organism: Aegilops umbellulata; assembly: GCA_032464435.1. Taxonomy (NCBI): domain Eukaryota; kingdom Viridiplantae; phylum Streptophyta; class Magnoliopsida; order Poales; family Poaceae; genus Aegilops; species Aegilops umbellulata. Next base: position 146,216,384 of record CP136058.1, on the reverse strand, counting down.
CCACCACTCCATCAGGCAAGCAACCCATTGATCATTCCGATACAAACCCATGTTCTCGCTTCTGCTCTCGTTTACTGCATTAAGACAACGCGTTTCAAACTGCTGTGTGTTGCGGTAGTTGAACCCACTTCCTTTGCATGACCTGTCATTGCCACAGTAACTAGATGAAACCCACTAGCATGTGTAGGAGTTGTTTGAGCCAATACATGTGTGTGTGTTCCTACCATGCTATGCTTGCTATGCTTAGAGTTGTGTCAGGTCTGGTTCATCGGGATGATGATCCGGAGTGAAAGGTTGGGTCGTTGTCGAAAGTGTGGAGGTGTTGAACACGATTTGGTAAAGGAATTGATGAAAGGCCATGTAGGAGTACATGGTGGGTTGTTTCATTGAGGCCGTCCCTAAGAACTGAGATCTGTGTTTGTGATCCATGATTCAGCTACTACCATGCATTGGGCCCTGAAATATGACCCCGCTCGACTTCTTATCCACCCTTGTCCTCTGTCCAGGAGTTGCAAGTAGTTTCTGGTGTTTGTAGTATGCTGGGGGCCGCACGCGGCGCTGACCATCGGGGTGGGCTGTGTTGCGGTAGGCACGTGGCCGGGTCAACCGGGCGCCCGTTTGGTGTCTCGGAACCCTGTTCACATCGTTCGGGGCCGTTAGTGGAAACCTCGGCCGGACTCCCTGCGGATGGAACCCGAATAGGCGATAAACCTGGACTAGGGACTTGAGTGTTTAGGTAGGTCGTGGTCTACACCCACGTCGGCTTTCGCTTGAAGTCTGCCGAGCACATATCGTGTGCAGACGCTAAGTGGTGGAAACATGTGTGAAGAAGTACACCCCTGCAGGGTTATAAATGATCTATTCGAATAGCCGTGTCCACGGTAATGGACTTCTGGGTTGCCTATATCAGTTCATAGATAAGTTAAATGGATACTACTAAAAATCTCAAGATAAGTGTGAGTACCGCGGATGGCCCTCTCGTAGGATGGCGAGAGAGGATCCACGGTGGAGTATTGTGTTGGTGTTAGTGGACTCGTGTGCGACAAATGATTTACAAGTGGTGTCTATCGTAGGATAGCTTAGCCAAGAGTCAAAGCTGGCTTGCTGCAATAACCCCACTACCTTCTTGAGAATGTGCATGTATAATAGGTTCCTGTTGTAAGACTTGCTGAGTACCTCCGTACTCATGTTGCTTTAATCATGTTTTTCAGACGACTGCACCAACCCCTCTGATGGGTTCTATGTAGACCTCGACATTGACGAGTGACTTATCACCCAGGTGGTGATCCAAGACTTGTGAAGGGTCGTTGTAGATAGACAGGCTTCGTCAAGCCTTCTTTCTTTCTAGTGTCTGTACTCAGACTACTTTGCTTCCGCATGTGCTTGTATGATTGTATGACTTGAGTGTTGGGTCATGTGACCCCTATCTGTATGGATGATATGTATGGCTCCTTGGAGCCTTCTAAATAAAGTACTTGAGTCGTAGAGTACTGTTGTGATGCCATGTTGTATTTACTCATATCGGCATATTGTGTGTATGATTGAAATGCTTGGTATGAGTGGGATCCGACTATCTAGTTGTTTATCCTTGGCAGCCTTTCATATGGGGAAATGTAAGTCTTGTGCTTCTGAGCGATAGTAGTCCGCTACAGCCTGGTTCACCGGAGTCCTGCTAGCCCAGCACTACTGCTTGGACACTTGACTGGCCGGCATGTGTCTCACGTCGTTCCTATGTCTGTCCCTTAGGGGAAATGTCACGCGCTGATATTCGGAGTCCTGTCTAGCCTGCTACAGCCCGGGTTACCGGAGTCCTGTTAGCCCAGTGCTACAGCCCGAATAGATACGTTGATGACCGACATGCTCGATGTGATTCATGTATGCCTGTCCTCATAGGCTAGCGCCGCTTCGGGTTCACGACTAGCCATGTCGGCCCGGGTTCTCTATCATATGGATGCTAGCGACACTATCATATACGTGAGCCAAAAGGCGCAAACGGTCCCGGGCCAGGTAAGGTGGCACCCGCGGGAGTACCGTGCGTGAGGCCGCAAAGTGATATGATGTGTTACACGCTGGATCGATGTGGCTTAGGATCGGGGTCCTGACAATTGCGTTTCACTCGCACGACCGAATGGTGTGGATAATAATAATAGTGCACGTGCATTGGGCTAAGCTGGAATCTGTAGGCATTTAATACAAGGGAGAAGACAAGGTAATATGGGCTCTTGGTTAAATCAACAATAATGCATATGAGAGCCACTAAACATTTTCATCATGGTTTTCTCCTCTCGACCCCCAAAGAAAAGAAAAGAAATAAAACTATTTACACGGGACAGCTCCCACCAAGCAAAAGAAGCACGAGATATCTTTTTGGGGTTTCTTTTAATTACTACTACTACTACTACATGCATGGAAAGTAAACTAGCTAAAATCTACAACTAATTTTTTTCGTTTTTGTTAAGGTTTTTCAAACACACAAGAAGAAGGCTTAGAAAAGAAAATAAACTAGCATGGATAGTACAATGAAAAAGTATGAGCATTGACAACTGGAATGAGTGGGTGAACATGAATGTAATGTCGGTGAGAAATACGTACTCCCCCAAGCTTAGGCTTTTGGCCTAAGTTGGTCTATGGCCACAGATCGAAGCTACTCTCTACGTTGTACTGAGGAGGGTCCTCAGGGTGTCACTGGTTGGCGATCTCCTCCAGATCCCAGTGATAAACAAATTGTCAATAAGGGTCAAGTGGTGGCTCAGGCTCTGGCTCTGGGACTTGTGTCAGCCTCCAGTATGCATAAATGGCCTCGGGCAAGATGAGGTATTGTCCTGAAAGTATGTTAAACAAAGAGGGTGCATGCAAGGTAATAGTCTCACAGTGAGTTTTATCAAATATCAAATTATACTTAAGCATCTTCTTCTTATTTTTAACAATAAATTCCTGTGCTACCATACTCTTATAATCTATAAAAATAGGGGGCAACAACTTTTCCTCTTTCTCATAATGCCTAATAGGTATCTCAAAGTGTTCAGCAAGGCGTGAAGCAAAGATGCCTCCGAAGATGGAGCCCTTGGTACAGTTCATACTTAATCGTTTAGCAACAATAGCGCCTACGCTGAAAGCTGTATCACTAAACAAAGCATGGCGCAAAATGACAAGATCGGGAGCACTAATATTTCCACTGTTCTCGCGACCAATTAAGCATCTACAAGAAAATATCGCAAAGTAACATAGAACAGGAAAATGTATACTAGTAATTCTTGCATCAGAAACTTTCCTTGTTTCCCCTACAGCAATTCTATCAATAAATCCATCCACATCACTATGATGTCGTTCCTTGATGCGGCCCACAAAAGGGTATCTTGCAGACCCGACAAAAATCATGGAGTGACATCTCCTTAACCTCATCATATAAGTGAAACTCCGCTAAAGGTGGTGATTTCTTAGCGTGGAAATACAAATTTTGGACGAAAATATTAGTGAGTAGGAGATACTGTTCGTGCTGGTCGTGGAGGAAGTCGGTGAGGCCTGCATTCTCACCCAAGTGATAAAAGTCATTGTAAATTCCGGCGGCTCTCAAGAATGCATCACAAGGCCATTCGCATGGCCGAACCTCCGTAGTGCGAGGAAGATTGTATTTGGGCTTATTATTCTCCTCATTTTGCTTATCCTTCGAGGTTCGGCTCGAAGATCCCCTCAACAATCTCTTCATCATTTTCGTTCTCGGAAAAATTTCTGAAATTTTTAATTACTAAAAATAAAAGTGAACCAAACTCAACAAGATTGATAGAAACTACTCCCACAAGTACCTAGAGGCTATATCATGCATTAGAACTACTTTGGACCATATAAATTTGACATGCAAGCTCAAGAATAGGGTCACCTTAGCAGCAAAAATTTGCAATAGATAAAGCACTAGAACAAAAACTAATTGGACCATTGGAGGAGTCACATTCCAAAGAGCAATCCCCAAAAACAGTTTTGTGAATGCATCTTTGAGCAAAGAGATCGAAAATGGAAGCAAGATGAGCTAGAACACGAATTTGAGCTATGGGAGGATTTTTCTGGAGGAAGACGAAGTGAGTGGGTGCTGGAATAAGTGGAGGGAGTCCACATGGGGCCCATGAGGCAAGGGGCGTGCCCCAGGGGGTGGGTGCACCCTATGCCCTCGTGGCCAAATGGTGGGCACCCTGGTGTGTTCTCAGTGCCAGCCATTCTTAAATATTTTACAAAAAATTATACTTCATTTTCAAGACATTTGGAGAACTTTTATTTCGGGGTATTTTTATTGCAAGGATAATTCAGAAAACAGACAGAAAATACTATTTTTGCTTTATTTAATCTAAATAACAGAAAGTAAAAGGAGGGTACAGAGAGTTGTGTTTTCTAACTTCATCCATCTCGTGCTCATCAAAAGGAATCCACTAACAAGGTTGATCAAGTCTTGTTAACAAACTCTTAACGACAAACACCAAACCAGAGAATTTATTAATAACACTAGGTTACCACAATGGGGATATGCATGTCCCCAACAATAAGAATATAATATTTCTTCTTGACAGTAGGAAGAGGGAGTTCAAAACCTCCAATAGTAATCGTTGAAAATTTTCCAATAGAATTGATACTTTGGACTTGAGGTTGTTTCCTCGGAAAGTGTACCGTATGCTCATTACCATTAACATGAAAAGTGGCATTGCCTTTCTTGCAATCAATAACAGCCCCTGCAGTATTCAAAAAGGGTCTACCAAGGATAATCGACATACTATCGTCCTCGGGAATATCAAGAATAACAAAGTCTGCTAAAATAGTAACGTTTGCAACCACAACAGGCACATCCTTACAAATGCCGACAGGTATAGCAATTTATTTATTGGTCATTTGCAAACATATTTCAGTTGGTGTCAACTTATTAAAATCAAGTCTACGATATAAAGTGTGAGGCATAACACTAACACAGGCTCCAAGATCACATAAAGCAGTTTTAACATAGTTTCTTTTAATGGAGCATGGTATAGTTGGTACTCCTGGATCTCGTAGTTTCTTTGGTATTCCACCTTTAAAAGTATAATTGGCAAGCATGAAGGAAATTTGAGCTTCCGGTATCTTTCTTTTATTTGTAACAATATCTTTCATGTACTTAGCATAAGGATTCATTTTAAGCATATCAGTCAAACGCATACGCAAAAAGATAGGTCTAATCATTTCAGCAAAGCGCTCAAAATTCTCATCATCCTTTTTCTTGGATGGTTTAGGAGGAAAAGGCATGGGTTTCTAAACCCATGGTTCTCTTTCTTTACTGTGCTTCCTAGCAACGAAGTCTCTCTTATCATAACATTGATTCTTTGATTGTGGGTTATCAAGATCAACAGCAGGTTCAATCTCTACATCATTGTTATTGCTAGGTTGAGCATCAACATGAACATCATCATTAACATTATCACTAGGTGCATGTTCATGACCAGATTGTGTTTCAGCATCAGAAATAGAAATATCATTGCGATTCTCAGGTGTGTCAACAACAGGTTCACTAGAAGCATGCAAAGTCCTATCATTTTTATTTTTCTTCTTCTTAGAAGGACTAGGTGCATCAACATTAGTTCTCTGAGAATCTTGCTCAACTCTCTTAGGGTGGCCCTCAGGATACAAAGGTTCCTCAGTCATTTTACCCCCTCTAGTCATAACTCTAACAGCGTTATCATTTTTCTTATTATTTAATTCATTGAGCAAATCATCTTGTGCTTTAGGCACTTGTTCTACCTGAGTGGTACCATAGAAGCACGTTTACTAATAAGTTTAAGCTCACCTTTAACTCTAGACATATAATCACTCAAGTGTTCAACCATATAAGCATTACGTTTCAATTGTCTACCAACATAAGCATTGAAGTTTTCCCTTTTAAAAATAAAATTATCAAACTCATCCAAGCATTGGCTAGCAGACTTATTACAAGGAATATCACCTTCATCGGATCTATAGAGAGAATTTACCTTTACTACCTGTGTCGGGTTATTAAGACCATGTATTTCTTCAATAGGTGGTAAATTCTTAACATCTTCAGCTTTAATACCCTTTTCTTTCATAGATTTCTTTGGTTCTTGCATATCTTCAGGACTGTGAAATAGAATACCCCTTTTCTTCGTAGTTGGTTTAGGAGTTGGTTCAGGAAGTGTCCAATCATTATCATTACTCAATATATTATTCAATAGCAATTCAGCTTGCTCAACAGTTCTTTCCCTGAAAACACAACCAACACAACTATCCAGGTGGTCTCTGGAAGCATCGGTTAGTCCATTATAAAAGATATCAAGTATTTCATTTTTCTTAAGAGGATGACTGGGCAAAGCATTAAGTAATCGGAGAAGCCTCCCCCAAGCTCGTGGGAGACTCTCTTCTTCAATTTGCACAAAATTATATATTTCCCTTAAGACAGCTTGTCTCTTATGAGCGGGAAATATTTAGTAGAGAAGTAATAAATCATATCTTGGGGACTACGCACACAACCAGGAGCAAGAGAATTAAACCATGTTTTAGCATCACCCTTTAATGAGAACGGAAATAACTTGAGGATATAGTAGTAACAAATTTTTTCCTCATGAGTAAATAGGGTGGCTATATCATTCAATTTAGTAAGATGTGCCACAATAGTTTTATATCTATAGCCATAAAAAGGATCAGATTCAACCAAAGTAATTGACTCAGGATCGACGAAATCATAAACCTTATCAGAAATACAGATAGGTGAAGTAGCAAAAGCAGGGTCATATTTCATTCTAGCATTCAGAGACTTTTCTTTCATCTTAGCTAACAGTTTTTTAAGATCATACCTATCTTTGCAAGCAAAAAGGTCTCTAGCAGTTTCTTCATCCATAACATAACCCTCAGGCACATCAGGCAATTCGTATCTAGGGGGAGAATCTTCATCACCACTTTCATCAATATTATCTGTTTCAATAATTTTCTTCTCTCTAACCCTAGCAAGTTGTTCATCAAGAAATTCACCTAATAGCACAGTATTATCAAGCATAGAAGTAGTTTCATCATAAGCATCATGCATAGCTAAAGTGGCATCATCAATAACATGCGAGATATCAGAATCAATATGTCGGTGTACAAAACTAGGGGTCCCATTTTGTACCCCTTTACTTGTGCGCGGGCAGTCGCAGCCACACGCCCGCAGCCACGCTTGGCGGGGCAGAGGAAGCAAAGACACAAGACCACCAGAGCAGCGCCAAGCCAGAGGCGCGAGGAGCAAAGGGACAAGGTGAGATCTCCCCAGCAAGAGCCTTTCTGGGGCAGCTTACATAGCACCGACAAGAGCCTTGCCGGGGCAACTTGCGCAACACCAACGGGGCCGCCACCCCTTGAGTCTAAAAGTTCCGACACCATCAACTACATTGGAAACAAGGCTCGGGAGGCGCTGTCGGATGTGGGGTTCCGGCAAACCCTTAAGGTTCGAACACTGGGGTGCGCGCGAAGTCTTTCCATCCTACCGATCTACGCCCTTGCTTGTTAAGATCTCACGGACGAACTCGACGAACTTGCAACACAGAAAGACACGAGGTTTATACTGGTTCGGGCCACCGTTGTGGTGTAATACCCTACTCCAGTGTGGTGGTGGTGGATTGCCTCTTGCGCTAATGATGAACATTACAAGGGAAGAACAACCTCCTGAGGTTGAAGTGTTCTTGTGGCTAGGCTCTCGATCGGGTTGGATCAAGCTAAGATGAGATGCCTCTACTGTGGTGTCTAGCTCTACTTATATAGGGCCTGGTCCTCTTCCCAAATAATGAGCGGGAAGGGAGCCAACAATGGCGGCGAATTTGAAGGGGGACAACTAGTACAAGCTATCCTGACAAAAGCGGTCTTCGCCTGCAAAAAGCTCTGTGGTGACGCCGTATTGGGCTCCACGATGACCTCCGCCTTGCCGTCCTCCTGGTCTTGGTCTCGTTGCACCAATATGGCAACCTTTGCCTGATGCCTCGGTACTCTTCACCGGTGCTGGCCTCCTTAGCACCAAAGAGGAAACTAGGACGCTGCGCGCGCTGGCGCCCACGTGGTGCCGTTCGTCATGGCTCACGTCACGAGAGCCTCGTGAGGTTTGCCCCGCCTTGATATCTCCGCTCCTCGTGAGCCTACATGTCTAGGCCACTCCAGAGGAGGTCTTGCATCATCTGCCTCGCGAGGGTCTTGGATGCCTTCTCGATGAAGATGGGTCGTACGACCTGCTGCTTAGCCACGCCGTGGGCCGCAGGCAGGCAAGTCTGGGGACCCCCGTTCCCAGAACGCATACAGTTGCCCCCGGGCCCAAGGTGCACTCGGGCTTGGCTTCGCGGCGAAGCCAAGGGTCAAGTTCGGAGCACTACGGGCCCCAAAAGCCTGCGACCTCGGTTGACGCGTGGCGGTTGATTGGACGTGGGCGTCTCCGCTTCCCCATGCTGCCTCAGCAAATGCTTGCCCTAACAAAGGATGGCGCAGGCAGTTCTTTCCTTCATTGCTTCTTCCTTGCCTCGCTCCAGATCCCCTTTCTCGCTCTTTGCCGCCGCTATCTCCAGATCTGCTCCATCCTTGCCTTGCATCTGCCGCCCATGGCGCCACGCAAAGTCAAGACTTCCTCAGCACCGGCTTGGTATGAGCCGGCCCTCGAGGCGCCCACTGTCACGAAGAACAGCCTCACCTCCGTGCGCCTGCTGACGGCGGGTGAGAGCAATGAGTGGGGGAAGACAAAGCTCCGGCTCGCGTTCGACGAGCCGGAGCCTGAGGGGAGCACCTTCTTCCCCTTCTTATCGAGCAGCGTTGACGTCGGGTTGGTTCCTCCCTTCTCTGATTTCTTTTATGAAGTCCTCGACCACTACGGGCTGCAGGCGTTGCATCTCCATCCCAACTCTGTCCTCCTCCTGTCCATCTTTGCCTACTACCGTGAGGCGTACCTGGGCGTTATGCCGTCCGTCGCACTCCTGCACCATTTCTTCTTCCTCCGCGTCAGCGGCGAGCACACCTCAGGGTGCGCTAATTTCGTTGCATGCGGCAAGGCCAACTCGATCTCGAGCACCGGGAAGAGGGCCGACAACATCCGATCCAAATGGGTCATGATGGATGCCCAGCACGTCGACCCGCGTCTGGCGTTGCCAACAGTGGCGCCCCGTCCCAACGGGGGGTGGCCCAAGGCGGAGCTCGTCGACGAGCGGGCATTGTTGGTGTTGGGGCAGATGATGACCGGCCTAAGGCCGGGCAACGTGAGGGCGGCCAAGGTAATGGGGGCGATGCTCCTGAGGGAGTTCTTGATACTGCGGGTTGCCACTCCAGGTGCGCGCGCGCCCCCTCTATGAGCTTGAAGAAGAGGAGAACAAGACCCGCCTGAGGCCAGGGGACCTGCCTAGCGATGAATTGGACGTCGTCCCGCGCCTCATAGTCGGGGACAACCAGGAGTACCCGCCTAGCGCCTTCGTTCCCTTGTTCCAACGCAGGGACCAGGAGGAATTTGTCGCCTCCAGGTAGACTTTTAATGCACGCGGGCTGGTGCCGCCAACGCTTCCGGGAGTTCCTACGACGCAGAAACCGGTGGAGGTGTCTTCTGGTGAGTCCCGCAGAGAGGGAGAAGAGGAGGTGGACTCGGAGAAGACCCTGGAAGAGGTGGGGGAGACTTCCCTCCTGAGCATGTCCGAGATTCTCCGCGCCCTTCCTGATGATGCCGAGGTCGACGCCTTCCAAGGGGAGAGGGAGCAACCCCTCATCCCGACAAAGAGTAGGTCGTCGCTAGTAGCCCGTGGTGCCACCTCCACCCTGGCACCTCCTGGGGCTGGCTCCGGCTCTACCTCTGCTCCGCCCGGCGCCGCCGGAGCCCGAATGCCTGATCCACAGGTCCCGAAGCTGTCAGGCTTCAAGCTTTCCAAGCGGTCAGTGGAATACATCGCAGTGGATTGGTAAGTGTCTTAAGCTTCGCCTTGTCCTTGTTTGTACTCGTCGTTTCCTGATACTCGCCCTTGGTTGATCAGGCCGACATCTTCGGCGAAGAGGAGGAGGGAAGACGCAGCGGTCGTGCCTCCCGCGGAGAAAGTAGGCAACAGCGCCCGCATCTCCCCGGCCCAATCATCCTCGTGAGGCCAAGAGGAGCATCGCCGCGTGGAATCAGCCCCCATGGCCCCGCTAGCTCCGGAGGTACCGGTACTTGGTGCGGCTGACGAGGTCCCAGCTGCTCCGGAACCCGCGGTCTCCCAAGCCCTGGTGACGATGTCGCTTCCTTCCACTGCTGCACTTCCACTCCCTGGCTCTTCTGCTCCTGCTGCCGTCTTGGAGCGTGCCTTTTCGGAGATGACCCAACTACAGGAGGATCTCCTGAGCGCGGACCCGCGCCTGGTGGCCGGGCGTCTGGAGTTGGCCTCTGGCTGGCTTCACTCCGACTTGGCAGTTCGCGCGGCGATGGGCCAGGCTGTTGCGGCTTCCGAGAAGGAGAAGCAAGGGGCTGCCAGCGCTGCAGCCAATCGTGAGGCGGCACTAAAAGACGCCAAGGCCGCCCGTGACCACTGCCAAGTGCTGGAGGGCGAGTTCCAGAGCTTGCACGACAGGCACGCCGAAGAGGTGCGCTGCCGCCAAACGGAGGAGGAGATGAAGGCCCAGGAGGAAGCCGTCAAGAACCGTGATGCTGAGCTGGTGAAGCTGGGGAAGAAGCAGGCCGCCGAGCGCAACCGGTAGGAAGAGTTGGAGCGGAAGATGGGGACGAGGGAGGCCGATCTTGATGCCAAGGCGCAAGTCCTGGCCGAAGACTGCGTGGCCTTTGCTGATCTCGAGAAGAGATCTCGCAAGGCGCTGAAGACAATCTACGAGCACGGCCTGGAGAAGCCTCTGGACACCGACGAGGATGGCCCCGCCCAGCTGCTTCCTCTCCTGGTGAAGGCGCTTGAGGAGGTCGTTGATGGTCTCGGTCCCATGGCGGAGGCAGAAGCTCGCGTCCTGTCTTCAACCACGCTGACCCGCGTCTTTAGCCACCTGCACCTTCGCGACCCCAACGCTTGCCTTGACGAGCTGCTGGAGCGTGTAGCTGAAGATCAATACGAGGCGGCTGCTGCGGCCGTGCAAGCTCAGGTGGGGGCCTTGCTGAGGAGGTTTCGTGGCTTTGTCTCCGCTCCTCTGTCCGGCGTCGTCAACCTTGCAGCTGGTGGTGAAGGTGAAGACAAAATTGCTCACGGGGGGGGCACCTTCCGCAGGCGATGGCGACGTCTAGAGGTGACCTGCGGCCATTCTTCCCGTTCCGTTCCTACGACATGTAACAGGCCTCGTGGAGGCGTTTAGACTTTTCATTTGGTATTGTGAGGACAATATGCTTGTAACATTTGCTTCGAGATTTTGTGATTTCCTTCCTATTTGCTTTGTGTTCTGCATCGGCAGAGCCCGGCCCCGCGCATACCTCAACCGCCATTGGGCCGACTGGAGACCAGGATGGAGGAGTGAGGGGCTACGTGACCAGTTAGGTTCCTGAGTCGCGATGCTCAGGAGTCCTCCTTGACGCACAAACAACATATAGGGAGAGTTTGTGGGGATAGATTAATGTTCTATGTCGGTAGAGCCCGGCCCCGCGCATACCTCAACCGCCATTGGGCCGACCGGAGACCAGGACGGACCAAGGAGTGAGGGGCTACGTGACCAGTTAGGCTCCCGAGTCGCGATGCTCTGGAGTCCCCCTTGACGTGGAAACAATTTCCATACCTGCCCTCACCGAGGCCTCGGGAGGGGCGCGTGATGCCCAGGTCCGGGGGACCTGGTTTTGGGCGTGCGCTTGGACATGACCCGAGCGCAGCCCCCGTGCCCAGCCCCCATGCACGGCTCTCCCGAGGAGAGGCGTTGCGGTAAGGGTGGGCACTGAGCTCTGGGCTGCCTAAGGTTGGCACGACCGTGGGGTCGCTCTTAGTTGTTTATCACCAGCGCAGAGCATAGTGCTTCTGCTTGTGCACGGGCATAGCCACTCCTCGGCAGTGTTGGTAGCCAGCGCGGAGCATGGTGCATCCACTTGGGTGTGGGATGGGGTCCCCCCTCCGGGAGGAGCCCCCGGGGCGTGTATAGCCCCGCCCTGACACGCACTACAAAAAAAAGACACATCCGTAACATTTTGGGCAGAACGAAAACAATTTCTGTCATACATATGACACTTATATGACGATAATTGTGACAAAACCCGGTATCATCATAGATGTGGTAGGCTCCTACTTCTATGACAAAAAATCATGAGGGAAAATGGGCTTTTCGTCCTGGGCGGGCCGGAGACGCAGTTGCATGACATTCTTTGGGCCGTCCATGACGGAAAAAACCGTGGTAGAAGCGATGGGGAGGAAAATTTCGGGGAGTTCCCGGTTACGGTGGGAGGTCGGGGCCCGAGCGATGCGCGTTTCTCTCGTACACGTACGCGCGTGTGTGCGATGCTTTGGCTCTAACTGAACCCGAGTGAGCCTTGGGCTCTAACTGAACCCGAGCGATTGCACTGCAGGCTACGCGTTACTGAACCCGAGCGATTGATCGATCGCTGTTAACTGAACCCGATCGAGCGATTCCTTTGCTACTGCTGCTAACTGAAGCCGATCGATGGAATGAACAGTGAGCGTTGCGGGGGGCGTTGGATGAATAGTGAGCGGTGGCGTTGCCTCTGGATGAACAGGACCCCGTGGTGTGGTGGAGGGCTGGATGAACAGTAGACGGTGGAGGGGTGCCCGTGGAGGGGTGGATGAACAGGGCCCCGTGGTGTGGAGGGCAGGATGAACAGTAGATGGTGGAGGGGTGCCCGTGGAGGGGTGGTCGAACAGGACCCCGTGGTGTGGAGTGCTGGATGAACAGTAGACGGTGGAGGGGTGCCCATGGAGGGGTGGTTGAACATGACCCCGTGGTGTGGAGGGCTGGATGAACAGTAGACGGTGGAGGGGTGGTTGAACAGTAGCCGGTGGAGTAGCGGGCGGTGGAGGCTGGATGAACAGGAGCCCATGGAGGCTGGATGAACAGGAGCCCGTGGAGGCTGGAGGAGGTCGACGGTGGAGATGAACAGTATCCCGTGGAGTCCCGTTTTGCAGTACGACACACCCCTCCCGATGAACAGGACCCCCGTTTCGACCGTAGCGCTCCAACACAAGTCCGTTTCCTCCGTTTTACGGTACGCCACACCCCTCCCGATCAACAGGACCCCCGTTTCGACCGTAGGAGGTCCGTTTCCTCCGTTTTGCGGTACGCCACACCCCTCCCGATCAACAGGACCCCCGTTTCGATCATAGGAGGTCCGTTTCCTCCGTTTTGCGGAATGCCACACCCCTCCTGGTGAACAGGATCCTGTTTCGAACGTGGCCGGTCGAACACAAGGCCGTTTCCTCCGTTCTGCGGTACGTCAGGCCTCGTTTCCATCGCATGTTCCGTCCAAGCCCTCCCGATGAACACGACGCATTCCGTTGCGTCCCCATGAACACGATGACCACGCTGTTTCTCCGTTCCAACCCAGCAATGTACACGAGCCCTCGCCGTACGTATGCGTGAGTAGGCGTTCGAGACCCCGCCCTTATGTACACATACGTGGACGTATTTTCTTTCTTGCACCCTGACCGCTGTACGTACGTGTACATGCTACGTGCGCGCCTCTACATCGACCAGTATATATGTACGTACACATTCACGACCAGAATGACAACGCTACGTACGCTTCGACCAGGTGGGTCCCGACTGTCAGGCACTTCCTTGCCTACGAAGATGTAGTTGGTGGGTCCCAGCAGTCAGGGGGGCGAACCGTTTTGGTTTTTTTTGCTCAGACGCACTTCCTTGCATGCGAAGATGTCGCTGGTGGGTCCCAGCACTCAGGGGGGCGAATCTTTTTTTTGCCCAGACGCACTTGCTTGCGTGCGAAGGTGTAGCTGGTGGGTCCCTGCAGTCAGGGGGGAAATGTTTTTTCGCGAAATACGGTGGCCCGTACGGTGGGTCCCTGCTGTCAGGTGGAGGAATCATTATTTTCCGCGTAATAAGGAGGCACTTCCTTGCTGCCGCCGTGGACCCAGCTATCAGCCTCTCCACGTATAGTCCACGTCCGATGGAAGTTGTTCCTTGAGCACGTTGACCATGCCGCGCCGAGAGCACCAGGACGATGGACGACGGCGAGGCCTAGGAAGGGGACGACGCGGAGCCGGTGAAGACGCGACAGTGGATGCCCACGCGGAGAGGAGTATGAGGGTTCACTCGTTCGGCTGCGGTGTGAGGCTGCCATCGCCGCAGGGCCTGGCCAGCGGTGGGAATAGTAGGGGGCGGTGAGGCCTCCGCGGCAGCACAGCCGGCCATGGGAGGCAGGAGCAGGCAGCACGACCGGCGCTGCTTTGGGTGGCTGGAGCAAGAAGACCAGAGGTTGAAGAAGCACTATGACCGCTGGATGGACATCATACGGTCACTCCAGCTAGAATCGTTTATATTGATTAAGTTGACAAAGCCCTTGGTTCGTCAACTTAGTAGGCCCACAGGTCAGCTTCCGAAACGGTGCGCCCCAGATGTTAGGGGGAGGAATCATTTTTTGGGTGGGTAAAGCTAGAATATCCGAGATTGAAGAAGAAGCACGGCATCCGTTGGATGGACATCCAACGGCCACTGCTGCTAGAACCGTGCGTTGATTATAAGTTGACAAAGCCTTGCATATGCGTCAACTCTGTTTTCTAGGGGACGCGTCAACTTAGTAAGGCCAGAAGTGTGTGGCAGAGAACTTATAGCCCATTTGAGATTTGTAAGAATGTGTAGCCCATTTTTGAATTCTAATGGAATTTACTACAGCCCATTTACAGTTTGTTAAAAGTACAACCCATTTCAAGCAACCATTCGAAATAGAATTCAATAAAATTTTCCACATTTTGATGGGATCGGAAATATTTTTATCCCGAAATTTCTAGTCAGATTAAATACAATTTCAATGTAAATTTATATTACGTAAAAATCCAACAAAACATTACGCTCGCAACAATTAATGAAATTAACATTTTCAATATCCAAAAATAATATTTTATAAAGTAATCACGTGTTTGGTGCATTTTTTATAGTTACTGCCCAGTTTTTATAATTACATCCCATTTACTATTTCTTAAAGCCCATTTTCTTGTTAAGCCTAATGCATCCCTCCTAGGAAAGATTTGTAGCCCAGCGGGGCGGAGAATAACAACTTGACCTTGCTTGGGTGTTCCTAAAAAAAAGTATAGCTGGGCTAGCCATTTTCAGCTTGAAAAAAATTAATATCTGGGTTGGATATCTGGCCTGGGCTAGACGGGCCACAGCCCGCCCAGTTAATACCTGCAGCGATGTTTACATTGTTGTTCAGAGGAGAAAAATTAATATCTGGGGTAAACATCGAAAAACTCTGTAGTGCTCACACCTTAAAAACACAAATAGTGCTCGAGCTGCTTGGTCCCAGCTGTCAGCCGCTTCTTGTGCAATTCTCTCGTTTATTGACTACTACATAGGTTGACAATGGTGTGGAACCGTGATGTCAGGAAGCCAGGAGGAAGCAAAATAAGTTACTCCAGCGAGCGCTTCCACCTCTGCCTCACTGTCTCCCGTGGAAACCCCTTTCCTCCCTTTTTTTGCTCGGGCAAGGACCAATGCATCTAGCACGTCCATGCGGTTATTTGCCAAGAATTAAAGGCGCTTTGCATGCTATGAATTACGATGGCCTGCATGGGTAGCTAATAAGGCATCCTCTTAACTGCTGTGATTAAATGTTGTGTTTAGAAGAGAGAAATATTCTTATTTTCCACCAATCTGCTTGCACCTAGGTCGTGATGCACCTTCTAATACGACTTATTCACCTAGATGGAGGGAGTATATATATATATATATATATATATATATATATATAATAAGGAGGCACTTGCGTACGTGAGGCTATGGACCTGGTGGGTCCCCATTGTCATCCTCTCCAAGTAAAGTCATCTCCTCGCCCGTGCGCGCTTTCTGCCCGAAATAGTCAGCGTCGCCCGCCCCACTTCCCGGTGCAGGCGATTGCTCCGCCTTCAAACGACACAAGTGTCGTTCGTCCATCCATCTACCGCCCACATTAATAATACGCGGTTTCCAAGGCGGCTACTCCGGCGCCACACGTCCGTCCCTCCGCCCGCCCACCATTGCTATATAAACTGCTGCGCCGGCCATAGCCGTAGTCATCCGCATCCGTTCCCTTTCTCCTGTCCACACCACTACTGCCCACCATGGCTTCCTCGCGCTCCAGCGCTCTTTGGGATGGGCGGACGACGGACCACAAGGAGATGGCAGCCATTGCTGCCGACCGGCTGGCCGGCAGGCAGCCGAAGGACGACGACGTCCCAATGGAGAACATGGTAGTCGACGATCCGGCGCCAACCCCCTCCTCCGCGCCAACCTCGCAGGTGCATTGCACCATGAACATCGGCGAGGCCCGTGCCCAATATATGGACAGTGTGAGGCAGATGCTTCAGGAGCAGTTCCGGGAGGCGCAGGCCGACGCCGCCTACAACCACCATCTCCTCCTGGAGCACCTGCAGGCGGAGGAGCAGATCGCCGCGGAGCGGGCGGAGCAGGAGGCGCTGCTCGACTCATACCGCTCCGCCCGCAAGGGCCGCCTCGAGTGCTGGCGGTACCGCATGCGGGTGGCGGAGGCTGCGGCCGCCTACAAAGAGGCTAGCAAAGAGGGTGATGAAGCGGGCGAGGTGCTGTTTGGCGAGACCGAGGACGAGGCAGAGGACAATGCCGGCTCCGATGAGTCCCCGCTCCGCTGGCATTGACGAGGCCCTGCTCCGCCGAGGCCCCGCGGCGCCAACAACGAGGAAGAGGACAATGCCGGCTCCGACGAGTCCCCGCTCCGCTGGCGTCGACAAGACCGTTCTCTGCTGAGGCCCCGCGGCGCCAACAGCGAGGCAGAGGACACCGCCGGCTCTGCCGAGGCCCCGCACCGCTGCCAACGAGGCCATGCCACACAGAAAACGAGGAAGAGTAGTACACGGTAGGTCGCCACCGCTCGGTTCCAAGTAAGGCCACCGCTGCTACCCTCCTGTTGAAGCCAAGCTAGGCGGGTTGACCATTGATGGCCGGTTAGCTTCTTGGCGGCGACGTGGAGTCGGGGAGTTCTACTGGAGAACAACGCTGCTTCTACTTAAATGCTGGTGCAGTTGGCTGACTGACACGTGGGCCCAACAGGCCACATGTCAGTTACACAACTGCACCTGCAGTTAAGTCACTGAAGCTTCTGTTCGGCTCAGCGGGACACAGGTGGGTAGCTTCGGTTAATTAATTATACCTCCTGCGCACCCCTTTTTAGTTGAACAATGTATGAAATGTGATGAAATCTGGCATGTTTATATGAAATCCGACCGTGTATGAATGAATTTATTTCGATTAGTTCGAATTCCTGTATCACTGGCATTGGATGAACATGCAAAACAATACGTACTAGCATTATTCCCACGGTGATCACCTCGTTTGCAGCAGTTTCACATGTACTCCCTCCGGTCCTTTCTAGTCTGCATACAAGTTTTGTCTGCAGTCAAAGTATCTCTACTTTGACCAATCTTATACGAAAAAGTAAGCACTCTCACAATGTGCGAAGTACAACGGAACAGAAGGAGTACAAAGAGTTTGATCAGCTTTTTAGCGTTTCTGTACATTGCAATCAAACACATAGGCCTGGCAATTCATAAAGAACATTCAAAACAATCGATGATTATGCATCTCAGCGACTCGCATTTCAGAGGCAATATTTACTTCACAACTAAAGAATAAAGAAAAATTGATCGACGCTGCTGACAGCAAAGGGCGTCCGATTCGAAAATATCAAACGCATGTCTTGCTAAAATCAATGAGCAAAATTTGACAAGGTTGTCCCATTCCAAAATATCAAATGCCTACGATTGTGGAATGGGAAGGATTTTCCATCAGTTTGGACATTGACATGGCACCTCGTGCTAAATAAACCAGCTGTTCTGTTTGTGCAGTTCCACCAAAATCAACCAAATTCGCGCGTAGCTTGTATGATTTCTCCCTTATATGTTGCAACGCCTTGAACTTATCGGCACCTCCTTTCTTGTGGTGGAAATGAATGATTCGATGTATTCATGAACATTTTGTGCAGTTCCCATTGAAATCAAGCTGAGCACCCATGTTTGCACAAATACAAAAAAGTGATTAGTATAGAGCAAACTATACTATGAATTGACAGTTTCAACAGGCACATACATGGTCCATGTAGAGCACACTTTTAGAAAAATGGAACTCACCAGAAAGAATCCTAGACCAACATTGTACTCGCGCATCACAGCAAAAAAATGGAGATTTTGTCAGTCCTTCTGAGCTGAAGTTAGTTTGGTCTTGTGGGGAGTATTGTAACCATCCTTCAACTGCTCCTTCTGATGATAAGATAGACAGGGCTTCTTCATCCTGGCATAATCGGAACTAGTCACTTCACGTACTCCATATTCTTCTTTAGAGGAAGATGATCCTGTTGTGCAAAGACAAGAGGACTACTAAATGCTAGCATCACTATTTGCTCGAAAAAAAGGAACGGAAATATTTAAAACAACACAGATGAAACACTTCTCAAGGACAATACCACTTTTTCATGACAGTATCTAAACAGTAGCACAACACCAATAGAGATGACAAAGCTCAATCATATGGATGAAATCAGTGGGCGAGTACCAACCTTTGTCAGGAGGCTTATTGTGTAGAGCATACAGATGAAGCAATTCTCCGGAACCATCTGTTGCTATCTACGGTGGTGGCCATGCTTACTATATACTCCTTGATTAGTTTAATGTTTTCCAACATCTTCTTCTGCAGTTCCACTAAAATATATGGTATGTTCAAAGAAGATCCCTGTTTGCACAAGTAGATATAATTACATATTACATTAAGAGTGGCATCAAATCAGTGGCAAAACAATTGCTCGTTCCAGCCATAGCAATAAATTAAGATGCAAAACTATATCATTACTTGTGTCATCACAGTTCCAGTGCTTCATTACAGCACCGGGAGTTGATTTTTGTTTTTCTTCCCCCTGTTCTTCCCATTCATCACTTGGTTCAATAACAAACAAGCTTCGCCTTCAATGTAAGATTTGGCATGTCAATTAGGGAGCACAAGTATAGTACTAAACTTAATTTTTTGATGAAAGTGGCAAAATACAGGCCAGCAGTTGTGAAATATCCTTATCTTACCTCAATGGGATATTACGGTGCACATACAGATTGGAAGTCTTGTCTCCATTTTTGCAGTTCACTAAACCCCAACCAAGATCCATCTTGATCCACTCTCCCTCAGTTCAAATATTTCAAATTTTGCTCCCTGCAAGTTTGGACCAGATTCATCATTTTTGGTGAAATTCATATTTTTCTTTCCCCAAAAATTCTACCAAAAATCAGGCAGCCCCCAGGTGCACTGAGAGGTCATCCCACCAAAGATAAGCTCAAGGAAAATTTTTCACATGCCAAAATCATTCCATCGAACACCTGGCGGGCACTGTTGCTTTTCAATTTCAGAAAAATCCAGTTTTCTTCAGAGTTCAATCGGCCGTCAGTGTCGTTTTCTTCAGAGACTTGGCGTCGATCTCACCAGTGCACGCGCTCGCCACTTGCGCACTGCACCCTCTCCTTATCCAGAACGCCGCACACTCGCTTGGCAGGGTGTGGGCGTCGGTGGCGACGTGTCCCGCCGACGCCGGCTGCTTCTGCGGTGGCAGAGCCACCCATGGCGGCCAGCAGGGTTCGGCTGCAGCTTTCGGCGCCGTCCGGCACTGCCCAAACCACCCGGGGCCTCCGCGTGGCCATCTGCTCCCCTGCACGCACCGCAGCACCGTCGCCGTGGCCTAGCGTGCACAGGGCTCGCTCTCTGCCGCCGACTAGCCCACGAGGCACCGTTCTGTTGAAACCGCGGAGTAGGCCTAATCCCAACAAGTTTAGCGTTCGAATGGAACCAGTAGAACTCCACGTAGCTGCCCGAACACCTAACCTCGCCGACCGACCGCCGCCTCGCCGTAATCAACGCCGACGTTATCCCGTTCTCGGGCACCGCCTCGGGCCAGCTATAAATAGCCACCCCGATCTCGCCTTCGACCAGCGCCAGTCACTCCACCTCCCCAGAGCTACACCCAGCCGCTAGGAGGGCCTCAAGGAGGGCCTCTTCTCCGTCTTCGGCCGCCCCGATCCGCCTCGGGCTCCAGCTTGATTCGCTCCGGTTAGGCCACCACTGCTCCCCGAACCACGTCAGCACCCTCCTAGTGCACCCACACTCCTAACCCCCATCCCAATTTGTAGCTTGCAGCCCCCCCCCCCCCGACGAGATCCAGCACCACCCGAGCCGCCGTCCGCCAGAGTTGAGGCCGCCGTCGACGTGGTGCTCGCCAACGATCCAATCCACCACCCACAGGGCGGAAGAACCCAAGGAACCCGTAGGTACCTCCCGATCCCCCTGTCTCGCTGTGGATCGCCGCCGGCGACCACCAAAGCCCTCGCGCACCGGAGCGCCCTCTTCGTCTTTTTCAAACATTCAAACCTGACGGGTGGGACCCCCCCCCGTCAGCCTCTCACTCCTTTTAAACGAAACGTTTTCTGAAAACGCCTTTGGGCATAATACGTCTTCCCCTCTGGGCCGGCATATTCTTAAACGAATCGTTTTTTGTTTTTATAAAGAGAACCCTGGAAACTTTCTGTTTCATTACAGAAAGGTCCCTGGACTAAAACCCTAATAACTTTTAAAACAGAAAATGATTTTTGATTGATTCTTTTTCTGTCATCTTTATTTTTCTGTCTAGTTTTTTATAATATTTATTTGAAAAATATTTGGAACACTTTTTGTGCACACACGGTATTTACGTTAGTACGTATTTTTCTCTAACACGTAGTTACCGGGAGGAGTAAAGGAGACGCGTACTTCGCCGAGCTAGGATCCGACTTCTCCGAACCAGGCAAGCATGTTTGAACCTTTTATATGATGAGTGTTTTGCATGTCTGCTCGAGTAGTTTTCTCATGGCATGTTTATATACGCATTTGTGAATGTCATATGCATGCAAGACAAGCTACGGGTGAGCTTCGAAGTTGATGTGTTCTTATGATGATAAGATAACACGATCATGTGGTGACATGATGGGTTGCAGGCTGGTATTGTTGAAGCATGCCAGTTCTATGTCAACCGTGAACTCCAGTTTCAATGTAGGTCAAGTCTCGATCCCGTTCATTCTTCCTTCGTGCTGCCACATGTTTTCTGCAAAGAGTGTGGTCTAGTAAGTTGCAAACCTCTTTCCTGGTACACACCAAACAGAGGGGCCGTGATGATGGTTCCATGGCCCTGGATTAAAGCCAGTCATCCGGTCAGGGGGCATGGGTGTTCCGGTTGGGACCGAGAGGGGGGCACCCCTTAGAGCGCGCGATATAAATTTGATCCCATGCTATTCGAGGTTGTGGCCTCCCCGTCTTAAGGTTTTTCTTGAATGTTGCCGAGGGTGATTCCTGGCAACGGAAGGTGGAATGGGTGTGTACTAGTTAGACGTGTTTCTTCTAAAACACCGTAAACGGAACTAGTCCTTGTGACTACTGAAATCCATTGGCTCTGGTTAAAGAGTACAACCTCTACAGAGTCAAAATCATTCAAGTATCCATGTCCACAATCAAGGACTTGGACATCATCCACAATGTCAATGTCAGTCTCAGAGTCAAACCTCAGAGTCAACACCGGGGACAGTCTCCGGAGTTTAAACATACAACCGAGAGTGGTAAACTCGGTTGAAGGTTATTCATGTGAATGGACTAACTAGTTTATTATCATGAGTTGAGTATTACCTTGTGATGATTTGAATCCATGAGCTACTTAATTTCGAATGATAAATTGTAAGCCCTTTATGTGATGTCGCGTAGACGTCCGACTGTGGCATTATTGTTATTTACTTCCGATATAAGCCCTTTATGTGATGTCGCGCAGACGTCCAACTGTGGCATCATTGTTATTTACTTTTGATATAAGCCCTTTATGTGATGTCGCTCAGACGTCCGACTGTGGCATCACTGTTATTTAATTTTGATATAAGCCCTTTATGTGACGTCACTCAAACGTCTGACTGTGGCATCATTGTTATTTATTTATAAGCCCTTTCCGAGGTGTCGCCTAGACGCCCGACTGTGGCACATCCTGTCATTTACTTTTCAATATAAGCCCTTTATGTGGTGTCGCCTCGACGCCCGACTGCGGCATGTTAAATTTATTTTGTTTACCTTTCGAGGCGTCGCTTCAGACACCCGATCGGTCTTCAGTTATTTTTCTTTACTGGGATTTCGGGAGGACTACCGCCTAATTTCCCCTTATTTACCACGCAGTGCAATTCCATTATTTGATTGTGCATACTAACCTGCTCATGTGCATCTTGTTTACATTTGTTATATCTTATGTCCAAACTGTCTTGCGAGTACATTCGAAGTACTCACCTGGCTTGTTGATTTGGCCAGATGTTGACGAAGGCGATCTTATGGATGAAGAGTTCGATAGCGAGTCCGACGCCTAGAGGAGTCCCAGTCAGTCACGTGCGACCCTGGAGTTGTTCACTTGTATCATACACGCTTCCGCCACCCAAATAAAATCATCAAGCCACACTCTGTCGCTTGATGAGCTGTAAGATTTCAGAGTCATGTCACCCACTTCACTGTTGACATGTCCACCACCACCTTTCTTACAAGTTAGTAGTTATGCCACCCTACCCATGTGCCATATCCCCCTTTATGCATAATATGGGCGTGCTTGTAATAAATTTGTTGAGCATCCTCAGCTCAATCATGTATAATATTAGTACTACTAGATTTCTGTATCAAGGTTTTGTCTGCCAGTAAGAAGAATTCTTCTGTACTGGTCAATGCAAAGATCGGCTTTTCAATAAATACTTTATTGGAAAGGCGGTCGTTACAAACTTGGTATCAGAGCCAGGCTGACTGTAGGAAGCCACTAGGTGCGACAGCTAATCGGTTATTAGCTTACTTTATCATTCTGCATATTGTAGCAATTTTCTTTTGGTCATCATAAATTTATGATTTGAATATTCGGGATTTTGTCTACTTTTGTAGATGGCGAGCAACGATTGTGAGTCACAGGTGTTCGCTAATGTTCCTGAGGGGTTTATCAAGCTCCTCATCTCCATCACCAAGATCGCGATCGGGCCATCAGTCCGTCTGGAGTTCACGCTCTACTGACACAAGCTCAGCGACAGCTTGTCTATGTACGAGGCCTCAGTCCAGTTCAAGGGAGGACGCGCCGAGTTCCGCCGCTCCCGATTCGTCGGGAGGGCCATGCCTACGGAGAGGCATGCCATGTAGATGGCGGCCCATGAGGCGATAGCTCGTCTCCGGGATGTTCTTCCTTCGATGAAGACTCATCGCTACCGCTACCTTCCATGCCACGTGCCATACACCTGCCACTATGCATTCGCTTGCGCCCAGGGAGAAAGAGATGAGGCTATCGAGATGCTTGTTGAGTACCTCAGGGCACTCGAGGCAGCTTTCGAAAACCTCATGGACGACCTCGTAGCTGCTCGTATGGATTCCATCCATGGCTGCTCCGCCAACAGGAGGGAGCTCCTCCACATGGCACCACCGCTGACGTTCGTCTCGTCCTCAGCATCATACACACAGGCCATCTTAGCCACAGCTCGCCGCCTGCCTACCACTGAGGAGTTTGACCAGGTCATTGCTCCCACTCCCGCCCATGCTGCACCACCTACTGCGCCCACTCCAGCCCCTGCCACACCATCTTTCGCGCCTACTCCAGCCCGTGTTGCTCCACCTATGACGCCCGCTCCATCTACTCAGCGCAGCACTTCTCATCTGGAGCCTATTAGTGAGGAGGAGGTTGAGTCCCCAGCCTCACTGGGCCTCACCCTCGGCAGGTCAAGGGAGATCCTTAACATCTCCAAGTGAGTACGCTTAGCTGCCATGCGATGTACGAGCTTGTGAGACATGTTTATATGTACATAGGTTTGATGAGTAGTAGCTTGTTTGCGCATCATGTAGGATCTGGAGAAGTGCACTAGCCTAAATAACATATCAGGAATGTGTACGCACATCCTGAGTGATGTATTGTATAATTATGGCTTGCATGTAAGATATGTACTGAGCGGTCCTTCTCCACGCGCAATCAAGTTTTTTCTTGGAAAAATGTTAGAGTTCTTGAAATTTCCGCCTTTACAAAATTATTTATTTTATGACTTAATTTTCTCATGAATTTGCAAAATTACCCCAGAGTGAAAAATGCCTCGTCCCTGGACTCGTTCCATGCCATACCCACCGGAAGAAAACTATGGTGCCCAGACAAGCAACAACTTCACACAGGGATAGTCGAGTCAGCAAGGAAGTGAGACAGCATTTACTCAAGTATGCCGCCTTTATGAGCAAAGCCAGCAGCAGCACCAGGAAATGATGAACCATGTCATCAATATGGGGAATCATCGTGAGCCTTATCAGCAGCACTCTAAGTTGTCTGAATTACAGAAGACGCGTCCCCCAACGTTCTCTCATACAGACAAACCTCTTGAGGCCGATGATTGGTTTCGAGACATTGAGAGGAAGCTGATTATTGCACAGTGCTCAGATCATGAGAAGGTACTTTATGCACCTCACTATCTCATGGGAGCAGCCGCGTCATGGTGGGAGAATTTCCTGCACATGCACCCCGATGAAAACAGTATCACATGGGAAGATTTTAAAGAAGGATTTTATGGGGCGCACATTCCCAGAAGCATTATGAAGATCAAGAAAAGGGAATTTGACGACCTCAAGCAGAGAAGCATGACAGTGACTGACTACAATAGTCAGTTCACCCTATTATCTCGTTATGCCAACGAAGAACATATGACGGAGGACAAAAAGATGGAGAAGTTTCTGGATGGTCTGGCACCAGCACTTCAATGCCAGCTGGTCGTACACACCTTCCCGGACTTCAAAACGCTTGTGGACAAGGCAATTACATTGGAGAATGAACGCCGCAGCTTGGAGGAATTTCGCAAGCGGAAAAGGGACCAAGTTACTCATGCTCGCAACAACCGGCACAAGACTGAACCTCAGAAGATTGGAGCAAACCGACCCACAACCAATGTTCTGCGGCCAGTCAAAAATTTTCACGCAAGGGACAAGGACTTTACGTATCACCCATGCGTCACTTGCTACGCCTGTGGAGAGGAAGGGCACTATGCTAAACAGTGCCCAAAGCCAAGAAACTCGGCCCCAAAATCGAATAACAATGGAAACAATTCAGCACCCAAGCGCAACAACTTCAACCCCAACAATAATCACAAGAAGGGTCACCTGAATCATGTGACCAAGGAGGAAGCACAAAATGCCACGGATATCGTACTCGGTGCGTTCCCTGTCAACACAATACCTGCCACGGTTTTGTTTGATTCTGGAGCTTCTCACTCGTTCATTTCGAAGAGTTTTTCTTTGCAACATGATTTTTCGATACTCCCTTTGGAAAAATCCATGATCATCAAGTCCCCTGGGAATAAGCAAGTCACTCAGAGTTATTGTCAAGGTGTGGTTATTGAGCTCAAAGGACTAAAGTTTCAAGCAAACCTCATCGTATTGGAAAATAAAGGACTGGAGGTTATCCTAGGAATGGATTGGTTAACCACCAACAAAGGATTTATCGATTGCTTCAACCGAACTGTAATCCTCACTCACCATCATGGGAAGACAATAAAAGTCGCAGCCCAAGAAAGACCAGGATCACGACATCCAAGATTGAACAAGGTGGACACCTCAGAGTTAAGCAAAGTTCCAGTGGTATGCGAGTTCCCCGACGTTTTTCCCGAAGAACTACCAGGCATGCCGCCAGACCGGGAGATAGAATTCAGCATTGAATTAGCACCTGGAACCACCCCTATTTACAAGAAGCCATATAGAATGGCACCATCCGAGTTGGTGGAGTTAAAGAAGCAAATAAAAGAATTGCTGGACAAAGGATTTATACGAGCTAGCTCCTCACCTTGGGTTCGCCAGTATTATTTGCCAAGAAAAAGGATGGAACACTGAGATTGTGCATAGACTATCGAGCACTCAATATGGTCACCATCAAAAATAAATATCTGATGCCACGGATAAATGATTTATTTGACCAGCTCGTGCAAGCCAAAGTTTTCTCAAAAATTGATTTGAGGTCAGGATATCACCAATTAAAAGTACGGACATAAGATATCCCCAAAACAGCATTCACCTCCAGATACGGACTATATGAATTTACAGTAATGCCGTTTGGATTAACAAACGCTCCGCATATTTTGTCCATCTCATGAACAAAGTGTTTAAGAAGTTTGTGGACAGATTTTTTGTGCTGTTCATTGATGATATTCTGGTATACTCCAAGACACCACAAGAGCATGCAGAACATCTCAGGATTGTACTAGGAGAACTAAGGAAACATCAATTGTATGCCAAGTTCGACAAATGTGAATTTTGGTTAAGACAGGTTGGTTTTCTATGCCATGTTCTAACCCAAGAAGGTGTTGCCGTATACCCGGAAAAAGTCAAGGCCGTAATTGGCTGGAAATCACCAGCCAGTGTAACGGATGTACGAAGTTTCTTGGGAATGGCTGGATACTACCGGCGGTTTATTGAGGGGTTCTCCACCATAGCAAAACCGATGACACAGTTACCAAGAAGGACAAGAAATTTGTATGGACTAAAGCATGCGAGAAGAGTTTCCAAGAACTCAAGAAGAAGTTAACAATAGCACCAGTATTGGTTGTACCAGACATACACAAGAGTTTTGAAGTATATTGTGACGCATCCCGGAAGGGCCTCGGTTGCGTACTAATGCAAGAAGGCAAGGTTGTCGCATACGCTTCAAGGCAACTTCGCAAGCATGAAGAAAATTATCCCACTCATGACTTAGAATTGGCAGCGGTCATTCATGCACTCAAGGAATGGAGGCATTTCTTACTTGGAAATCGTTGTGAAATATATACGGACCATAAAAGTCTCAAGTATATTTTCACACAGCCAGAACTCAATTTACGGCAACGACGCTGGTTGGAATTGGTAAAAGATTATGATGTTGGTATCCACTATCATCCAGGAAAAGCAAATGTAGTGGCAGATGCTCTTAGTCGGAACCCCAGCTCGGACGACAACAGTCTGCAAGGCTTGAGACCTGAATTGCAACAAGAGTTTGCCAAACTCAACTTGATGATGGTCACGGAAGACACCGTAACAAATTTGGAAGTACAACCCACCCTTGTGCTGAAGATTAAAGAAGCTCAGCATGGACACCCCAGCATCGAAGGCATAAAAAGAAAAGTGAATATGGGCAAGGCCTCGGAATTTGCCATAGACGATAAGGGAATATTATGGTACGGAGACAGACTCTGCGTGCCAAATATAGAAGACCTCAAACAGCAAATCCTGACCGAAGCCCACACCGCCCCATATTCGATCCACCCCGGAGGAACCAAAATGTATAAGGACATTTAGGAAAGATTTTGGTGGCACGGTATGAAGAGGGATATAGCCACCTTCATCGCATGTTGCGACTCTTGTCAAAGCATTAAAGCCGAGCATCAAAGACCAGCCGGACTATTGCAACCAAACAGGATACCTGAGTGGAAATGGGACGAAATAGGGATGGATTTCATTGTCGGACTACCTCGGTCACAACGCGGAAATGATGCCATATGGGTCATCACCGATAGATTAACCAAGGTGGCACATTTCATTCCAGTGAAGACAACCCACACCACTTAGAAACTTGCCAAGATATATCTCTCCCGTATAGTTTGTCTGCATGGAGTTCCGAAGACTATAATATCCGACAGAGGCACTCAGTTCGTCTCGAAATTCTGGGATCATTTACAACAGGCTTTGGGAACTCAGCTAGCATTTAGTACAGCCTACCACCCCCAGACTGATGGACAAACTGAACGTGTGAACCAAATTCTAGAGGACATGTTGAGAGCATGTGTCCTCACCTATGGTACCAGTTGGGAAGAAAGCCTGCCATATGCCGAATTCGCATACAACAACAGTTACCAATCCAGCCTACAAATGGCACCTTTTGAAGCCCTGTATGGACGGAGGTGTCGTACCCCATTAAATTGGTCAGAGACAGGAGACAACCGTATCTTCGGCCCAAACATGCTCAAGGAGGCTAACGAGAAAGTCAGACTCATCAGGGACCGACTCAAGACAGCGCAAAGTCGACAAAAGAGCTACTACGATCAGAAGCACCGTGAAGTCAGCTTTGAACCCGGTGAATATGTGTACCTATGAGTGTCCCCTATGAGGGACCTGCAACGGTTCAAGGTTAAAGGAAAGCTAGCACCAAGATTTATTGGACCCTTCTGTGTGGTCGCACGGAGAGGCACAGTAGCCTACCAGCTAGACCTACCAAAGGAACTATCAGACATCCACGACGTGTTCCATGTCTCACAGCTGAGAAAATGTGTAAGCAACCCAGAGAAGCAGGTGTCACATGAGAACATCGACGTGCAACCAGACCTCACCTACAGGGAGCGACCGATAAAAATCTTAGAGGAGTCTGAAAGGAGGACCCGTCAGAAAACAATTAAGTTTTTCAGAGTTCAGTGGAGCAATCACACCGAAGATGAGGCAACATGGGAAAGGGAGGATTTTCTTCGGGCAGAACACCCACACCTGTTTGAGGATCAACTGAAATCTCGGGGACGAGATTTTTCCTAAGGGGGTAGGTATTGTGACACACCAAAAAAAATTATTTTTGGTTTTTATGAAAATCTTTATTTGATTTGGAGGAAGCCATTTAATTTTTTTTCTTAAACTCTCTTCCTCTCAAAACATGTATGACAAGTGTTTGGTACTCTTCTCAACTTGGACTTTTGGTCTTGAGAGCTCTTCACTTTATCTGGTTTCTACAAAGTTTTTATTTTCAAAATCATTTCTACTAAAAAGAAACCCTAAGAATTTTGGGTTTATCCTCCTCTCATTTCAAGATTTTATCATCTTCTACAATGTCTCATATTGACATATGCCCTCCATAACCTCCCCCTCCACTTTGGAACAAGTCTAGTATTCATTCCTGATAAGTCCAACCCATTTTTGAATTTGTATTCCATTTATTTTTGCTCCAAAACTATTTCTGCCTTTTATCTTGAACCTAGGTGCTTTTCAAAGGAAGTACCATATTTATTTTGAGTTTTGATCTCAAACCAACTCCCCTGGAAAGTCCTTAGCACCCCCAACCAAGATCCATCTTGATCCACTCTCTCTCAGTTCAAACATTTCAAATTTTGCTCCCTGCAAGTTTGGACCAGATTCATAATTTTTGGTGAATTTCATATTTTTCTTTCCCCAAAAATTCTACCAAAAATCAGGCAGCCCCGAGGTGCACTGAGAGGCCATCCCACCAAAGATAAGCTCAAGGAAAAATTTTCACATGCCAAAATCATTCCATCGAACACCTGGCGGGCACTGTTGCTGTTCAGTTTCAGAAAAATCCTGTTTTCTTCAGAGTTCAGTCGGTCGTCAGTGTCATTTTCTTCAGAGACTTGGCATCGATCTCACCAGTGCACGCGCTGGCCACTTGGGCACAACACCCTCTCCTTATCCAGAGCGCCGCACACTCGCTTGGCCGGGCGTGGGCGTCGGTGGCGACGTGTCCCGCCGACGCTGGCTGCTTCTACGGTGGCAGAGCCACCCGTTGCGGCCAGCAGGGTTCGACTGCAGCTTTTGGCGCTGTCCGGCACCGCCCAAACCACCCGGGGCCTTCGCGTGGCCGTCTCCTCCCCTGCACGCACCGCAGCACCGTCGCCGTGGCCTGGCATGCACAGGGCGCGCTCTCTGTCGCCGACTGGCCCGCGAGGCATCGTTCTGTTGAAACCGTGGAGCAGGCCTAATCCCAACGAGTTTAGCGTTCGAATGGAACCAGTAGAACTCCACGTAGCTGCTCGAACATCTAACCTCGCCGACCGACCGCCGCCTCACCTTAATCAAAGCCGGCGTTATCCCGTTCTCGGGCACCGCCTCGGGCCGGCTATAAATAGCCACCCCGAACTCGCCTTCGACCAGCGCTAGTCACTCCACCTCCCCAGAGCTTCACCCAGCCGCTAGGAGGGCCTCGAGGAGGTCCTCTTCTCCATCTCCGGCCGCCTCGATCCGCCTCGGGCTCCAGCTCGATTCGCTCCGGTGAGGCCACCACTTCTCCCCAATTTGTAGCTTGCAGCCCCCCCCCCCCCCCCCCCGACGAGATCCAGCACCACCCGAGCCGCCGTCCGCCGAAGTTGAGGCCGCCATCGACGTGGTGCTCGCCAACGACCCACTCCACAACCCATAGGGCGGAACAACCCAAGGAACCCGTAGGTACCTCTCGATCCCCCTATCTCACCGTGGATCGCCGCCGGCGACCACCGCAGCCCTCGGGCGCCGGCGCGCCCTGTTCGTCTTTTTCAAACATTCAAACCTGACGGGTGGGAACCCCCCGTCAGCCTCTCACTCCTTTTAAATGAAACGTTTTCTGAAAACACCTTTGGGCATAATACGTCTTCCCCTCTGGGCCGGCGTATTCTTAAACAAATCGTTTTCTGTTTTTATAAAGAGAACCCTAGAAACTTTCTATTTCACTACGGAAAGGTCCCTAGACTAAAACCCCAATAATGTTTAAACAGAAAATGATTTTTGATTGATTCTTTTTCTGTCATATTTATTTTTCTGTCTAGTTTTTTATCATATTTATTTGAAAAATATTTGGAACACTTTTTGTGCACACACGGTATTTACGTTAGTACGTATTTTTCTCTAACACGTAGATACCGGGAGGAGTAATGGAGACGCGTACTTCGCCGATCTAGGCTCCGACTTCTCCGAACTAGGAAAGCATGTTTGAACCTTTGATATGATGAGTGGTTTGCATGTTTGCTCGAGTAGTTTTCTCATGGCATGTTTATATACGCATTTGTGAATGTCATATGCATGCAAGACAAGCTACGGGTGAGCTTCGAAGTTGATGTGTTCTTATGATGATAAGATAACACGATCATGTGGTGACATGGTGGGTTGCAGGCTGGTATTGTTGAAGCATGCCAGTTCTATGTCAACCGTGAACTCCAGTTTCAACGTAGGTCAAGTCTCGATCCCGTTCATTCTTCCTTCGTACTGCCACATGTTTTCTGCAAAGAGTGCGGTCTAGTAAGTTGCAAACCTCTTTCCTGGTACACACCAAACAGAGGGGCCGTGATGAGGGTTCCATGGCCCTGGATTAGAACCAGTCATCCGGTCAGGGGGCATGGGTGTTTCCGGTTGGGACCGAGAGGGGGGCACCCCTTAGAGCGCGCGATATAAATTTGATCCCATGCTATTCGAGGTTGTGGCCTCCCCGTCTTAAGGTTTTTCTTGAAGGTTGCCGAGGGTGATTCCTGGCAACGGAAGGTGGAATGGGTGTGTACTGGTTAGACGTGTTTCTTCTAAAACACCGTAAACGGAACTAGTCCTTGTGACTACTGAAATCCGTTGGCTGTGGTTAAAGAGTACAACCTCTGCAGAGTCAAAATCATTCAAGTATTCATGTCCACGATCAAGGACTTGGACATCATCCACAATGTCAATGTCAGTCTCAGAGTCAAACCTCAGAGTCAACCCCGGGGGCAGTCTCCGGAGTATAAACATACAACCGAGAGTGGTAAACTCGGTTGAAGGTTATTCATGTGAATGGACTAACCAGTTTATTTATCATGAGCTGAGTATTACCTTGTGATGATTTGAATTCATGAGCTACTTAATTTCGAATGATAAATTATAAGCCCTTTATGTGATGTCGCGCAGACGTCCGACTGTGGCATTATTGTTATTTACTTCCGATATAAGCCCTTTATGTGATGTCGCGCAGACGTTCGACTGTGGCATCATTGTTATTTACTTTTGATATAAGCCGTTTATGTGATGTCGCTCAGACGTCCGACTGTGGCATCACTGTTATTTAATTTTGATATAAGCCCTTTATGTGACGTCGCTCAAACGTCCGACTGTGGCATCATTGTTATTTATTTATAAGCCCTTTCCGAGGTGTCGCCTAGACGCCCGACTGTGGCATGTCCTGTAATTTACTTTTCAATATAAGCCCTTTATGTGGTCTCGCCTCGACGCCCGACTGCGGCATGTTAAATTTATTTTGTTTACCTTTCGAGGCGTCGCTTCAGACACCCGATCGGTCTTTAGTTATTTTTCTTTACTGGGATTTCGGGAGGACTACCGCCTGATTTCCCCTTATTTACCATGCAGTGCAATTCCATTATTTGATTGTGCATACTAACCTGTTCATGTGCATCATGTTTACATTTGTTATATCTTATGTCCGAACTGTCTTGCGAGTACATTCAAAGTACTCACCTGGCTTGTTGATTTGGCCAGATGTTGATGAAGGCGATCTTATGGATGAAGAGTTCGATAGCGAGTCCGACGCCTAGAGGAGTCCCAGTCAGTCACGTGCGACCCTGGAGTTGTTCACTTCTATCATACACGCTTCCGCCACCCAAATAAAATCATCAAGCCACACTTTGTCGCTTGATGAGCTGTAAGATTTCAGAGTCATGTCACCCACTTCGCTGTGACATATCCACCACCAACTTTCTTACAAGTCAGTAGTTATGCCACCCTACCCACGTGCCATATCCGCCTTTATGCATAATATGGGCGTGCTTGTAATAAATTTGTTGAGCATCCTCAGCTCAACCATGTATAATATTAGTACTACTGGATTTCTATATCAAGGTTTTGTTTGCCAGTAAGAAGAATTCTTCTGTACTGGTCAATGCAAAGATCGGCTTTTCAATAAATACTTTATTGGAAAGGCAGTCGTGACAGAACTGCACAAAACACTCTTAAAACAAAAGTGTTTTGTGCAGTGCAACAAAAGGTCACAATGGCAACAAGGTGAAGCAGATAACCCTGTTTACACAGAGGTGCAAAGGAAACAATTAGTGGTCAATAATGGTGGATGACATAGAAGCCAACAAAAAGAAGCATCTACCTTATCTAAATGTGAAAGAAAGCAAGATAGTAGCATTTCTCAAACGGTGGCATTGATTAATATTAACAATAAAATTCGTTAAACATGTAATTTGCTTTTAACTATGGCATTGCATCAATTTTCTAGCGGCATTATTAGAGGGTGTTTGTTTACAGGGACATTTTGGTGTAGGGACTAAAAAAACTCCATGTCAGTCCCATCTAAACCAAACAGGAGGGACTTTTAGGGACTAAAAGTGGGCATTTGGCACTAAAGAAAGAAGACCCCGAGGGAGTCTTTTCGGGACTTTTTCCAACAGTTTCCCCTGCCACGCATCGCACCTTGTCTCTATTAGTTCATTACTAGGGGTAACATGGTCTTTTAGCATGTCATTTAATAACCTCTAGTCCATGTTTAGTCCTTGGAACCCAGCAGGTAGGGACTAGGGAGTTTTTAACCAAACAGGACCTTAGATTAACAACAGCTAATGAGTTGCACGGGACAGTGGACGCACCAGCACCATGTGCATCTACCGATGTACTGTGGTCATGCACAGTCTGTTGCAACAAAGAACAAACAACCAAGGAGCATATTTGTGTTGGTCCCAGTTTTGTTATCTTTAGACGCCTTTCCCTATGTGAGCGCAGCAAATCTAGTCCTGCTCAAACTCTACAGCCTTGTCCCTTCATTTCCTTTTTGAACTAGTACTTTCGCCCCTTCCTTTCCTATTTGAACCACATCCTAGATTTATGCAATACAACTTTCCCCACTACTTTCCCCCATTCCTTTCCTCTTTGAACCATGTCCTAGATTAATGCTATACAACTTTCCCCCTTCATTTCCTCTTTGAACCACGTCCTAGATTCATGCTATATACAACTTTTCCCACTACTTTCCCCCACTCCTTTCCTCTTTGAACCACGTCCTAGATTAATGGTATATATGCAGCTAGAGCAATGCATGTGGAGTAAGTAAACTATACCTTAAGGTTCTTGGGGCGTGGTTCGGTGGGCGATGGGACGGCGGTGAAGAAGAAGGGGTCGGAGGCCCTCCCGCGTCGCCACTGGGTGGAAACTGAACAGCTGCGCCGGTAGTCCCTCGCCGACGGCGACAACGTTAAGCCTCCTTCCCTTCTCGGCGGACGGATCCTGCCGGCTCTTTGAGCAGCAGTGAGGGGAGAGAGAGGCCAATGAAGTCTTGCTTAGATCTGGAGAGGGCGAGAGAGTGTGAAGAGAGCAACTAGAAGCGCTGAGGCTCCAGCGTGTATATATATACTGGAGAGAGAGTGTGAAGCGTGCAAACCCTAGAAAACATTTTGACCAGTCAAAGAATCCTCCTGGCACAAATTATGCTCAAGTGTAGTTATCGAACCCGAGACCTCAAGTTTGATGAGCGAACAGGCTAACCAGCTACACAACCCTCCCGTTATGTTCAACGAGAGGGAAATAACCTTTTATACGTTCCTGCATTCGTGTGACAAGCATGCCGTGTTTTTTTGTGTGTGTGTGGGAGTCATTTGGATTTCAATCATAATCGTGTCATGTGGATTTGGTGGTAAGACTATCCACAGTGGTGCAGAAATAATGCAGCCTTAGTCACCTTACCTCTCGCCACGTAGTATGTTGGGCCCCACCAGTCAGAGGGTGAAATAAACAAATTAATAAGAAAAATTAAAAGCGCCAGCGGTGTATCTTACCTCACACATCTCGCTACTGCTCGGGAACACTGTCCAATTGATTCCTATGTTCGCTCACGTACTATTTTAAGTGAATCCTTATTATAACATGCACACAAATTTTGGGCACTTGTATTCGACTTAAGTCAGTGTGCCACCGTATCTCGTATACATACTACTCCCTCCGTCTAGGTGTAATAAGTCACGTTAGAAGGTGCAACGGGACCAAGGTGCGTGCATGTGTGTGTGTGTGCGCGCGCGCGCGCGTGTGTGTGTGTGTTTAACACCATGTGTGTGTTAGAGAGAGCGACAGATCGACCTACTCCTACAGAGAGATGTTGTGTAGTGTACGATTTTAGCCGCGAGAGTCGGTGCATCCTCTCGTTTCCGGGCGTGTCCGGTAGGGACATGCGGACAGCTGCCACGCCCACTACTGACTAGCCTGGCCCACCCAAAGCCTCTCCATCGCCCGCGCGCGCTTCCCGCCCGGAACGGTCAGCACCGCTCCAAAGAATCGGTGCTGCATTCATGCCCGGGCAGAGTGGACGCGACCTCTCACTGGCGCAAGAGTGATGGTTGCTTCATCCGTCCAACTTACTGCTGGGTCTATGTGATTTGACGGCTCATTGGTCTTTATTACTGAGGTGGTAGGACTGTTGGATGTCCCACGCTTTCGGCGAAAGGAGGTATACTACTACTAGATTACAATTTTCTCCATTCTTACAACGGAGGCGTGCAAGAGGAGTGAAAACACGTAGGCTCAGTGATTACATGGCCCACCTCACACTATCACAATGCGACACCTAACTCTTTACATAGTACTCCCTCTGTTCCTAAATATTACTAGATGAGTCCCCGCGCATTGGCGCGGAACAGCGGTATATCTCTCTGCGCAAAATTATCGATTTCATAGAAAAAAACTCTATAACCACATGACAAATGTGATAGCCAAACTAAATAAACTCCCACCATCATTTAGATCATCCCACGTAACGGAAAAAGATCAGCCAACTCCTACTGCATAGTGGGATTATATTTTTCTTTTTGACATGTTAATGGGACTTAAAAGCTCACTTACATGCATGCTACCGGTGCATGCTTGCATGCAGACATGTTGATGTGATTTAAAACCCACTCACATGCATGTGGCACGGTATTTCTGCATGCTTGCATGTGGCTTAGTGCGGAGCCTCTCAACGTCTAGATTAGATGGCTATTATGGACTGATTTACTTCATCTAACAGCTACATCAATTTTGATGATGTGGCTCAAGGAGAGGATAGAGAATTCCTAGTAGTGGGGGCTAGCTATTACTAGTAGATAAGTCTTTGTAGAGATTCCACTACATACGGAACAAAATGAATGAATCTACAATTAAAGTGCATCTATATACATCCGCATGTGGTTCATGGTGAAATCTCTACAAAGACTTATATTTAGGAACGGAGGAAGTACTAGTATAGTATGTACTGTAATTTATCAGCAAGATAAATTTGTACAGTGCTATGAAGCTTCCATCTTCTGTTACATGTATCTTGCATCCAAGGTTGCCCATTGCAACATTTCATCAAATACAAAGGAGACTAACATGCATGCTATTGCATCTCAATGATTGACAGATCATAGCAAATATGTACTCCCTCCGTTCCAAAATCAGTTTCTCAACTTTGTGCAAACTTTAGTATACAAAGTTGTACTACTACTAAAGTTGACACTTATTTTGGAACATGGGAGGCTAAAGGAAAAAAAGATCCATGCAGTCCCTAACCCTTGAACGGTGAACCCTGACCAGGCTTCAATTTGCTGGCAACGTTCGAGCTTCCTAATAAGTGAAGTTTGCAACCTTTTGACCATCGGATCATTTTGTGCAGTTTCACCAAAATCGAGATGAGCATCCATGTGGCAAAGAAATTGAACAAGCGTGATTAGAATAAGATTACTTGGACTAGTTGATGAGACATAAACTCATCACAAGTACAGTATGTAGAAGCCAGTAGAGGTATGTGCGGGGCAAAGAAGTAGAGAAATATCCACAGGGAGTGATGTGGGCAGCTGGAGCAGTGGTGCAAGCCGGCTATAAAGGAAGTTGTACCTGAGAGACGTAGCTCAACCTTGAGGAGGGCGGTGGGAGGCGGCAACTGCCCACGTCGCGGCAGTGAGCAAGGGACGAAGGCAACCTCACCGGCTTTGTGAGAGAGAACGGCGGGGACCCCTGATCGGGACGTGCCGACAGTGGGTTTTCGCCGTCGGCGACGGCCACCGCATCTACACTAAGCATCCATACCTTCCCCAAGCAGACGTAATCCGCTGGGATGTTAGAGATGTGGCCACAATCGTTTTGTGCGAGAGAGTGTGAAGAGAGCAACTCCAGCAAGCAACCGTGTAGGCTGGCCCGTCCTGACTATGTATATAGTGGAGCGGTTTCCTTTTCTCTCCATATGAACCTATCATATTGCGTACATGCCACTGAAGAAAAAAACTTTATTTATAAATGACGCGGCACCTACTACTCGTTCTCCTATAACCTTGCGCTTGGCATCTCCAAAATATTAACCTTGCGATTGGCTCTTCGCCTCTTCGGGAAGTTGAGCAATAATGGTACTGCAGTATATATCGTTTTGGCGATATGAGACCGAATGAATTGTTGCACATCCACCACGTGGGCGAGGGTCGAGGGGCGAGGAAGAGTGCTACATACGGTGCAAAATGAGTGAATCTACACTCTAAAATACGTCTATATACATCAGTGTTTGGAGTATGTACTAGTAGTTCATATTGAAATCTACTAAAGGACATATATATTCCAAACAATATGATGTAATCTCTATAACCAAGGTAGTAGGGACGAGGAGTAAATGGAGGGAGTAGTAAAAAAAATTCCTCGTCCTACGAGCCACCGCGCGCATGGGCGAGGGAGCGGGGTAAGGCGTAGTAAACAAGCTTCACCTCATTCTCCGAGCCACCGCGCCCGTGGGCGGGGGAAACGGCGTACTAAGCAAGCTTCTCCTCGTTCTGCGAGTTGACGGGACACATCAAAAGTACTCCAGTGTATAGAGCCTTGCCTCTAAGGTAGGCCCCACATGGTTTGCCTCTTTTTTTAACATAACACGTCAAGTTGCAATTTGTTTGTTCACCCGTGGTAGACGATCCTCCCTCCACCAAGTGGACAACCAGTACACGTGCCAAATTACCACGTGGGCTGCATTTTTTGTATAGAAATGAGCTCCACCGTGTACCCGCGCGGGTGTGGTTGGGAAAGAGACGGGAGTACGTGCGCCGTGCATGCACCTCTTCTCTTCGTGCACGTCCCCCACCTACGTCGGTGTGTGTGAGAGATACAAACAACGTTCGTTAGTTTTTTTTGTTTTGGGGTGGGGGTGGGGTGGGGGGTTTATTTCGTGAATTATTTGTGGGAATATGTGTCGATGACATATCAAACAAAATTTTGCATGCAATGTGTGTGAAATGGAGGCCTATCCATATCATACATAGAGGGTCGGGCAATCCACAAGAAGAGAGGGAGGGGTCATAGCTATCGATAGAGTCGAAGAGAGGATCAAGTGGGTGGGTGCGAGATCGATGAAGAGAGCCATCTAAATTGTGTGTGCGTACAAGTCAAAGATATAGGGCAACTGGCCTACCAGAACGTTAGAGGGCACACGTCAAGTTTGTGTGTGGCAGGGAGACATGACTAGAGCGCTCGATGTATCGGTGTGTATGGGGGGGAGGGGGTGGTGGGAGGGGTAGGCAGAGGCCTAACTATAGAGGTAGAACGACTCGTATATGTGTTGAGAAGGAGAGACCCAGCTATGTCTTGAGGGAGATCGGTCGACATCCATACATAACTGAAGGACGGGAAATATGATCGGACATAGAGAGAGAGAGAGGAGAGAGAGAGGGAGGGAGAGGGAGGGAGAGGGGTAGAGTGCTGGATGGGTGATGGAGTTGCTTCTCGAAGATGGTGGGAGAGGCCTACTAGACAAACTGAGGGTGGAACTGCAATGTTATCAATAAGAGTGGGGATGTCTTTCTGTGTGTGCCTGTGCGTGATAGATCTGTCGGGACGCATCCATGGATGATGAAGGGGAACCATGTGTTTGGTAAGCAAACCTAACTAGATTGGTAGATCAATTGTTGTTTGTCGGAGGAAGGGAGAGACACAACTAATGAGGTAGATCGATTGACGTTTGGGTAAAAACGAGTTATAAGGACCTATCTAGCTATATGTATAGCGAGAGATCGGTCGGTGTACGTCCATTTGTTAGAGGCAAGTACGGCCTAGCGAGACGGATAGAAAGAGAGAATAGAGCTAGGAGGTGGTGCGAGAGGACCAACTACTAGCTAGATAGGGGGGGAGTGTGCGGTTGTGAGAGCGATGAAAAGAGGGTCGAGAGTTTACACGTGTGTCTGACTGTATGAGAGACACGAGGCAAGGACACATAAAGGAGGAAATTGAAGGTGTGCTTGTATGTTGTAGGCAGGCATCGCTGGAGAGGTTTATCGATCGGTGTGTGTCGGAAAGGAGTTGTGGAGACTCTGGGAGAACGACCTAAAGAAAAAAATGAATGTGCCCGGTCGATAGAATGCCGAGGGAGGGGGAGGGCGAGGAGGGCGTGTGCATGCACGAGAGAAAGTTAGTGGTAGCTACAAAGGTTAGAGGATTGTGTGGGTGTAAGAGACTAACAAAGATCATAATTTGATATAAAAGCGGATTCATATATTTGAATAGGAGATCATAGTGTTTTAAACATTGCATGCATGAATATAGCGGTGATACACGTGCTCTGCACATGTTATACCATAATGTGATAATGCATGGCGTTTGTAACTCACAGCTAAATGCCGAACAATCTAAACCATACTATACATCAAACAATCTCACATTTTATTTGAATTTGTGATAATGTGTGGCGTTTGCAGCTTAAAACTAAATATCGAACAATCTAAACAATACTATATATCGAACATTCTCACATTTTATTTGAATTTGTGGTAATGTGTGGTGTTTGCAACTCACATCTAAATACTTGTAGGCGTAGGGGGCGGGGCACCATACATAATGTGATAAACTCATTATACATATGAGACATGGTTTAGATTATGAAGATCTAGCTAGAGCTAGAAATGTAATGTGATTTGAAATCAAAAGAAAGTGGATTCAAAAAATCTAGTTCGAGTTCATATAGTACACATAGTTCATATGTAACTCGAGACAAATCATGTGGTGTGTTGTGAAGATAATACACAAACGATGGTTTAACTTGACAATAATGATGATTGTAGATCTTATTAAAATAGAGAAACGAATTCAAATGCTTTGACCTCACAACAATCATTACTGTAGATCTTATTCAAATAGAGAAACGAATTCAAATTTAGTTCATATTGAAGCGGTAGTATATACGTTTGGAATGCACTAAAACGTTCATTTGAGTAGTAGGTTGCATGCATTATACACGTAGCAAAATATTTTAATTGAACATAACATGAATTCAAAGTTT
Organism: Aegilops umbellulata; assembly: GCA_032464435.1. Classification (NCBI taxonomy): domain Eukaryota; kingdom Viridiplantae; phylum Streptophyta; class Magnoliopsida; order Poales; family Poaceae; genus Aegilops; species Aegilops umbellulata. The sequence goes on along the minus strand of CP136058.1, from coordinate 146,176,258 downwards.
TGAATGACATTTGTAGGGCGCATTGATTTGGTACAGTACACGTTAGGCTTGTCCGGAAATTTCAACCCACGCCTTGTTAGCCCGAAATATTTAAGATATATATTTGTCTCGTTGTGCTTCGACAACTCCCTCCATCTCAACCGGCGCCTTGCTATTCCGAAATTACAACACGCGCAAAAAACCCCACCTCCTGTGAAATCCCGACACGCGAAATGCCCGTGGTACCCCCGAACCGAAAGAACCGCCTCAAATCGGTGGGGGTACTTTCGTAACTTACCCGACATTTCGGACAACCGCGTCTGTAAGCCATGGTTCCCCACTGCCATCCCATCCGCCCACCCATTCGTACACCGTGGCCGCGAAAACCCGTGACGAAACCCCACACCCTGCTCCGTCGGCCACCTAGCCGGAGGCTCTTCCCTGACAACGTCGTCCACAGCAACACCTCGACGTCCCTCATCCATAGTACCGGATGAGGATCCGTCATCGATCTCATCGTCCCGCCAGTTCAGCCACCCCGTCCTCCACCTCCAAGGAGCTGCCCCGATGTTCCCCTCGTCTTTTGCCCCACCTCCATTCCCACACCGCCATCTTCACCTGCACCACCGGAAGAGCATCATCATCACCGTTTCCTCGGATGAAGCTGCGGCCTAATCGGCGCCACCAAAGAGGTTGTACACTAATAGCCGCATTTTCTTCTTGATTCGATCTCACGGTGCTGCCGGCGCTCGGTCTCGAGCCGACACGGCAAGCTTCCAGCCCAACTCAGCAAGCACCTATGTGGTGGCATGCAGATCTTCGTGAAGACTCTGCCACCGCGCCAACTCAGCAGCCTGCCAGCCTACATGGCGCTGCATGCCTCGTTGGCCTGGACGCGTGTCGGAGCAAGGCGAAGCGGCGACGAACGGGACGGGCTTCGTTGTCGTCCCCAATAAAGCGAGAGGACACCTAAGTAGCGCATTTAATGCATTTTGTCCTGTGATGTCAGGTGATAAGCTTGTACACTGTACAACTTTCCACCTCCTGTGTGCCACTATGACAGCCCCTTTTGACTATAAAAGGAGGCCCGCGGCATACTGAGAGAGGATTCGGACTTCTTGGACCCTGCACGCTTTGTAGCTACTGCAAGAACACTAGATAAACATAAACCAGCAGGAGTAGGGTATTACGCATCACTTGCGGCCCAAACCTGGATAAATCTGCCGTGTTGATCTCTCAAACCCGCTCTTTCCACAGCCCCGTGCCCGCCAACCGTAGAAGGGATTCCTCGTGATCCCATAGGTGTCGTTTCCACCGACATCTTTGGCGTGCTAGGTAGGGGGTGCAAGCTGTGAAAATCCAGTTTGAAGGTCAGCGCATCGACTTCTTCCTAAGGATGGCTCGAGAGGAGAAGGCGATGTCGATCAACCGCCCTCAGATGCCGTCCGCAGCCACGACAGCTATCCGCATGGCCACGAAAAGCTAAGTCACGCAAAATTTTGGGTAATTTCATTTATATAAGTCTGTCTTCCTCAGAAGATCTCGTTCCTTGTATGGGAAACCTACAAGCAATGGGACCCTTCCGTTATTGGCAACGCCCTTGCTCTGTTTCGAGCCCGCTTAACAGTTCAAGCGGCCGCGTTGAGAATATCATGGTGGCCTACCCGCTATTAGCAGTGCCCCTGTTCTGTTTAGAGTTCGCTCGATAGTTCAAGCGACCGCACTGGGAGTGGCAAGGTGGTTTGCCCGGCAGCAAGCGCTCCTCGGCAGGCTGCTAAGAATCAGTCCTCAAATCACCCTGGCATGGGTTTACGCGCCGGCAGCCTTATCCAACCAAGCATAGGGTGCAAACATACAAAGAAAGATCTAACAGGAAGATAGCATGCTTGATCTTAAAGTACTACAAAGTTATGTTACATCAAGTAATCGCTGCGGTTCCAACTTAAGATGAAATTGTCTTTGTCTTGAACTCGTAACGGCAATGAGAATCGGGGTGCCTAGTCCCGCCACTGGCCCTCCACCCTCTGGATCGCTACTGTCAATGTAGTCGATGATGGGCTTGATACGCTCCTTGAGCGCCTCGAGGTCCGCCTCCTCCGGCAAGCTCTCCAACGCGTCGGCGAAGTTGACTGTGGGGTTCCAGAACACCAGCTTGGTGAGCACCTTGGTCAGGGCACCTCGGCAGAGCCTCCAGGCCTTGTTGGCCAGATAAGTTGCCCGGTTGGAGCGGAGCTGATCCAGGGTGTCGAGGATGCGCTCGAAGAACAAGGTCATCTTGGCGTTGAGGCTTATGTTCCTATCCTCACAGAATCTGATGTCTAGCATGCCCATGACGGCTAGCTGGGCGGTGAGCCTCCCTGCGACGTCGATGAGGCGGCCGATCCAGAGCTTCATGCCCTTCGCGTACTCCTCGTACTCTGCGGCGTCGTCCCTCCGCAACCGTTTCTCCTCCTCCAGTTCCTTTTTCAGGGTCTCCTCGCGAGCCCCGGCCTCCGAAAGCTTCCCCTCCAAGCCCTCCAGCTTCAGCTTCAGGTCATTGATGGAGTCGTTGGCCTTGGAGAGTAGCTCGGCCTTGCCGAGGACTACGGCCTGCGCATCAAGCGCCGTTGGCCGTGTCCTTCTCCTCCTTCAGCTCCAAGACCTCCTTCTTCAGCCCATCCCGCTCCACCTCCAGCTCCTTCACCTTGTCGGCATGGGCCAGGGCCTGAGCATTGAGTGCCTCCTTGTGCCTTTGCTCCAACTCTTGGGTCTGCTGCACGATGAGCTTCTCGACCTCCTCATTGTTGCCACGGAGTGTGGCGGCGAGCGCCTCCTCACGGGCAGCAAGGTCCTCCTCCTGGGAGTTCAGCTGAGCCTGGTGCTGTCGCCAAGCGGCCTCGTCCTTGGCGGCCTGTTCCTTCTCCGCCTCCTAGGCCATCTTGACGTTAGCCTGCTTCAGGATGAGCTCCTGTTTGCGCTCAACCAGCAAACCCTGGGAAACCCTCAGTTCTTCATGGGACTCGCGGAACCAGGCCTGCATCTCGGTGACGCGCTCCTCAAGATCTACCTCCGCCTTGTCCGTCGCCACCATCGTGGATTTTGCCTTGTCCAGGAGGGCACGATGGAGCACGTGGAGCTTCTGGAAGTTGACACTCATGGCCCGAGCAAGCTGCTCCTCTTGGGAACCACCACCGCTGGCGCTTGGTTCGTCAACAACCTGAAGCCCGGCGAAGGCAAGCGCCTCGTCGTCAAACACCTCCCCTTCGGTTGGCGCCCTGGTGCTCGCCCTTCCTGGGAGGTGGACGAACAGGTCATCGCCCACCTTGAAGTACTTGCCCGAGCCAGAGGCAGCAGAGGAGGAAGGTTGGTCGTCAACCACCCCCTCCCCGGCTGGTCCCTTGCCGACCTCCTCGGCAGCGGCCTTGCCGGCCTCCCCGACAGGCCCCTTGACGGCCTCCTCGGCGATGGCCTCCTCAGCGGCGGTCTTGGCGGCCTCCTCGACGCCAATCTTGTTGGCCTCAGCCTCGGCGTCCTTGGCGACATCCTCGATGACGGTGTCAATATTCTCCCGGTCCGCCAAGGAAGGGTCTGGATACCAAGAAGGGGAATGAGACGGGGCCAAGATCAAGGATCAAAAAGAAGAAGAAGGAACAAGGACGGGAAACAAACAACTTACCCACACCAGGTTGGAAGAAGTGGCGCCCTCCCCACCATCGTTTGTTGCCGGGGCAGAACCACCGGCACCCAAGCTCGCCTCCTCCTCCTCAATATGCGTGGGCTCGGTCTTGGATGCCCTTGTCGGGGACGCCTAAGGGAGTCCTGGATTAGGGGGTGTCCGGATGGTCGGACTATACCTTCAGCCGGACTCCAGGACTATGAAGATACAAGATTGGAGACTTCGTCCCGTGTCTGGAAGGGACTTTCCTTGGCGTGGAAGGCAAGCTTGGCGTTGCAGATATTTAGATCTCCTACCATTGTAACCGACTTTGTGTAACCCTAATCCTCTCTGGTGTCTATATAAACCGGAGTGCTTTAGTCCGTAGGACAACAGACAACAATCATACCATAGGCTAGCTTCTAGGGTTCAACCTCCTTGATCTCGTGGTAGATCTACTCTTGTAGTACCCATATCATCAATATTAATCAAGAAGGACGTAGGGTTTTACCTCCATCGAGAGGGCCCGAACCTGGGTAAAACTTCGTGTCCCTTGTCTCCTGTTACAATCCGCCTAGACGCACAGTTCGGGACCCCCTACCCGAGATCCGCCGGTTTTGACACCGACATTGGTGCTTTCATTGAGAGTTCCTCTGTGTCGTCGCTTTTAGGCCCGATGGCTCCTCCGATCATCAATAATGATGCAGTCCAGGGTGAGACTTTTCTCCTCGGACAGATCTTCGTCTTCGGCGGCTTCGCACTGCAGGCCAATTCGCTTGGCCATCTGGAGCAGATCGAAAGCTACGCCCCTGGCCATCAGGTCAGATTCGCAAGTTTAAACTACACGGCTGACGTCCGCGGGGACTTGATCTTCGATGGATTCGAGCCACAGCCGAGCGCGCCGCACTGTCGCGATGGGCATGATCTAGCTCTGCCGCCGAACAGTGCCCTGGAGGCCGCACACGCATCGGTTCCGACCCTCGATTCGGAACCAACTGCGCCAATCAAGGATGGGTGGTTGGACGCCGCTTCGGGGCCTGCGATCCCAATGACGATCGAGCTGGACACCAGCCCCGCACTCCGCAAGGCCCGTGACTCCGAGTGGCCGGACTCCTATCCCTCCACGCTTCTACCAATCGAATCCGATTGGGCGCCGATCATGGAGTTTAACACCGCGGACATCTTTCAGCACTCTCCCTTTGGCGATATTCTGAAGTTATTAAAGTCTCTCTCCTTATCAGGAGAGCCCTGGCCGGACTGCGGTCAGCAAGGTTGGGATACGGACGATGAAGAAATTCAAATCCCACCCACCACCCACCTGGTAGCCACTATCGATAATTTAAACGACGTGCTCAATTTCGACTCCGAAGACATCGACGGTATGGACGACGATGCAGGAGACGCACATGAACCAACGCCTATAGGGCATTGGACAGCAACCTCATCTCATGATGTGTACATGGTGGATACACCTAAAGAAGGCGACAACGAGGAACACGGGGATGCAACGAGGGATCGATCTCTCGAAAAACAATCAAAGCGGCAGCATAAACACCGCTCCAAGCCCCGCCTCGATAAAGATGACAGCCATGAAGACCCAGCCATAGAGCAGGATGAGCCGGCGGACGACGAGCATGCCTTAGAGCAACCGTCCGAACAGGGCAACTCGGATAAAAAACCCGAACAACCCACCCTCGGCATAAACGGCATTCCGGACGACCTTACACCGGATAAGCTCATGGAGCAGAAGAACCTCCACAAAAGGCTCGTTGCTACTGCACGCAGCCTGAAAAAACAGAAGCGGAAGCTCAAAAGTGCGGAAGACGCACTCAGAATCAAATGCAGCAAAATACTCAACACCGCAGACAAATACGGCGGCAGTCGCCACACAAAAAGTTATCCGAAGCGAAAGCTACTACCGGAATTCGACGAGGAGGCCCTAGAGCCCCCACAGTCAAAAAGTAAGAAAGCCACCCGGTCGGATAGATGACCCCACGGCCAGCATGGAGCGACAAGCGGCGCCGCACACAAGCCAGCACACAATCCACTCAGGGATTCGCATCAAAAAGATGGCCCAGCCAGATCTATTTATGGTCCAAGAAAGCAAGCTCTCATAAGCAATGCAACAAAACCAGTATCCGAACATCACGACACATCCAAATACAGGGGTGCCGCACACCCCCTATGTTTAACCGATGAGGTCCTAGATTATGAATTTCCAGCGGGATTTAAGCCCGTAAACATAGAGGCGTACGACGGAACAACAGACCCCGGAGTCTTGATTGAGGATTATATCCTCCACATACATATGGTCAGAGGAGAAGACCTCCACGCCATAAAATACTTACCCCTCAAGCTTAAAGGGCCAGCCCGGCATTGGCTCAAAAGCCTTCCTGAAAACACAATTGGAAGTTGGGAAGAGCTCGAGGACAATTTCCGAGCAAATTTTAAAGGGACCTATGTCCGCCCTCCGGATGCAGACGATCTCAGTCACATAACTCAACAGCCCGGAGAGTCAGCTCGGCAATTCTGGAATAGATTTCTTACTAAAAAGAATCAGGTAGTCGACTGTCCGGACGCCGAAGCCTTAGCAGCTTTTAAGCATAATGTCCGACACGAATGGCTCGCCAGACACCTCGGCCAAGAAAAGCCAAGAACAATGGCCGCATTAACAAGCCTCATGGCCCGCTTTTGCGCAGGAGAGGACAGATGGTTGGCAAGATGTAGCACCAGCGACCCAAGTACATCCGAAACTAGGGATGGAAACGGAAAACCGCGACGCAACAAGGACCGGCGCAGGACTAAGGCAAACAGTCCGAGGAGCACGACAGTCAATGCCGGATTCAAAAGCTCGCGGCAGACTAAGAAAAAGCAGCCCCTCAAAGATAATAGGGACGAGCTGTCCAACTTAAACACAATCTTAGACAAGATATGTCAGATACACAGTACTCCTGGGAAGCCTGCAAACCATACCCACAGAGATTTCTGGGTTTTTAAGCAATCCGGCAGACTCAACGCCGAACACAATTGGCTCAACACACCAAGCGAAGACGATGACGAACCCCAAAAGCAAAGCACCAGGAAACAAAAGAATTTTCAACAAGAAGTAAAAACAGTAAACTTACTTCACATAACAAAACGTGCGGCGCCCATAAAGGTACGCGCAATACGGCCTATCCCAAAGGAGTCCCGCCACTGGTTGTCAAAACCAATCATCTTCGATCATCGGGATTACTCTAGAAGTATCAGGAGCGCAGGCTGGACTGCCTTGGTACTCGATCCAATAATTGGCGGACTCCACTTTACAAATGTCCTGATGGACGGCGGCAGCGGTCTAAACCTGATATATCAGGACACAATACGCCACATGGGGATAGACCCAACAAGAATTCGCCACAGCAAAACCTCTTTTCAAGGGGTAACGCCAGGTCCGGATACCCATTGCATGGGTTTTCTCTGGCTTGAAGTCATATTCGGCTTCCCCGATAACTTACGCCGTGAAGAGCTAACTTTCCACATCGTCCCATTCTCAAGTCGCTATCAAGCTACTGGGACGCGAAGCTTTCGCCCGCTTTAACGCAATACCGCATTACGCATCTCTTACGCTCAAGATGCCCGGTCCACGAGGCATCATCTCACTAAAGGGAAACATCAAATGCGCCCCCCATGCGGAGGATCATGCGGCTGCCTTAACAGCCGCACAATAATACGGCTTCATCAGCCAAAAACATCCAAATAGGTCGTTAAGACCACGGACACGGCTGGACGAGTCCGGCATAAACATATCATTAATAAAGGCTTAATAACCGTATACCCCTACGCTAGGGGCTCCGCGCATGTACAATATGAGACAATCAAGCTCAAATTTACCCATTTCAATCTATACCTTGCTTATTTAGTATAACTTCTGTTCGGCACGACCCTTTTTCTTTTTCAACTAAGTTCGTCTCTTTTACAGATGAACATCATGCTGCGCCCGTCCAGGATACGGCACAACGGAGACACAGGCGCAGACGTGCAGCGGGGACCCGTTCCAAGGATTCTTTTCAGATTAAGACCCTGCGTAAACCTTTTTTACTGTCTCTTGTTGATACACATCCTCCGGTTTTTCGTTATAATCAAGGAGGGGACTGGCATCTTGGCATCTGGTCACGTCAGGAATTTTGCGTGTACCTGGACACTACGGGCTTATAATCAAGGGCGTTGTCCTGCCCACACTCATAAAGACCGAATACCTTAGGGAGTGTTCGGCATCGCGAGTTTGGCCTTATATGCATCAGCTCCGAATCATGTCTTTGGTCAAATGTTGGGTTGTCCGGCTCCTGTGTTTTGCTACCTTACGTTCCGCACTATCGGCTAAGGCGGCACCAGGAGAACTACTACGATTGTGCCCCGGTTCGGCCAGGCGAGCACCTCAGTAGAGAAAGCCGAAAACTGACTGTCATGATATAGCGTGAGACTGGTCAACCACTCGATGACTCACCGGAATCTATAGGATTCCTCCGCATTAACGAAGGGTCGTTTCCCAGCCAGGCACATATGCGCCCCGACTTCGGGCGAGCACAGGCGCCACCAAGGGCTATCTAAGTAGCCTCACTGTCAAGCTCCTATGGCTAAGTGAAAGTGATAAAGCATTATAGTCCGGTTGCCTAGCTCGCTGCACTATCACCTCCTTTGTAGGACCAAGACGTTGGATTAAGTCTGAAAATGCACCTTCTCCGAGCACCCCCGCACTATGTGCGTGGGGGCTGAAGCCAACGAGTGCCATCTTTCAGATTATATATATATATATATATATATATATATATATATATATATATTTATATATATATATACATATATATCTTAAAACGGCCGCACAGGAGGTGTTTCAAATACTTGAATGCACAAGTATAAAAGGCTTCTACAATTTATCAAAATATCGCTTTACAATTAAATATGCTATTAGAACATAGCATCCTTCGAGCACTGCGTCTCTATTACATGAGCGCCTTGAAGGACTTCCTAAAAATAGTGCTCGGAGGGTACTCGGCTTTTGTCTGAATCTCGGGATGCAACAACGGTGGTCTCCATCTCCTCCCAGTATGTCTTGACACGGGAAAGAGCCATCCGTGCGCCCTCTATGCATGCTGACCTCTTCATTGCATTGATATGCGGCACCGCACCAAGAAATTGCTGCACCAAGCTAAAATAACTCTTCGGCTCCGATCTCTCCGGCCACAGATGACTCATGACGCATTTCATGGCGAGTCCGGACAACCTGTTCAGCTCGGCCCGTTCGGCCAGACGATCGGCCACTGACAGTGGACGCTCTGGATTGTGGAACTGCGACCAGAAGAGTTTCTCCACTTCGCGATCTTCTTGATCTCGAAAGTGTTCGGTCGCATCAGCAGCACTTGCCGCCAAATCCAGATAGGTGTCCGTCGCACTCCACAGCCGGTCCAACGGAGCATGCTTAGGATCACAAAACTTCCTCCACAGCATAAAGGGCTTTCCAGTCGCGATCTCTCCGGCTTCACGCTGCTCCTCCTTTGCAGCTCTCATCGCAGAGCGAGCATCCTTGGCATCGGCAACGGCCTTGTTCAAGTCCGTCTGTTCCGCCCGATCTTCTTTTTCCAGAAGCTTGCAATGGTCAGCAGCGCTCTTCAGCTTCACGGCCATCTCGGCCATCTCTTTCCTGCTTCGGCAGTGAGCAGCCTGTTCAGCTCGCAGCTCTTCAAGGGCCTTCTTGGCAGCCGCATCACTTTTTCTGGCTTGTTCCTTGGCTCGGGCAAGTTCTGCCCGAAGACTCTCCATGGCAGCCACACCATCTGCAAAAAGCACATACAGGGTAAGATACTGGCATAGGATCCTCTTACCAGGTGCCACCAGAGGGGTTACATACCTTGCACCTCGTCAAGCCGCTTGTTAACAAGCACGATGTCGGCTTCTGCCACGTCAAGTTGCCTCTTTAGCTCGGCAAACCCATTAGTCCGGCTGGACGCCGGACAATTCGTCACCTGCATACGAGGACAGTGTTTTAGACCTGGGGTTGATCCTCTGCGCACCGTCAATTTTGACAACGCACAGAGTCTCAGGGGCTACTATGTGCACAGGGTGCATCTTGTTTATGCGCCACTGTTAAAAAAGGGCGCGTTATTCCGCGTACCAAAAAATTCATCAGTAAAATTCTGACGGCCTCGTGCAATCCGCTTTCCGCGGACGAAACCCTTTCAATCACCGTGCCCATCAATGCACGATGCTCCCCTGAGATAGATGCTCGCCCTAGCAGATTCTTCAGCTCCTCCGACCGAGCATCGGACGGTGCCGGATTCGTCCTATGACCTTTCTCGAAGGACGGACGCGGAGAGCCTTGGGGGGCCATATGGCTGCCTTCCGGCCCCGCCGAATTCGGAGAAACCCTCCGCGATGATACCTCAGGGTCGCCCGCCTCTCTAGGCGGTTCGGCAGCGGGAGGCGTTCCGCTCTCCATCATCTCCGGAAGAAGATCCCCCGAAGACGAGCTCTGCTAAGAAGGGCTGAGGTCCGAACTACAAGGTAAATTTTCGGTTACTCTTCTCGGATATAAAACAAGGATTCTTCTCAAAGGAAAAACCTCTCTCTACTTACGGCTTTGTGGAGGGTTGGCCCCCTTGAGGGCATAGTTTGGCCGAGGTATCCCCCGGCGCAGGACCCTCTAACGAAGATATCTTCCCCCGTTTTGAGGCGATGGCCTCCGGGTCTCCAGAGGCGGTCCTCTTCTTTCCTTGAGGAGTGGAATTTTTGATTCCTTCCCTCCGAATAGCCTCCTTGGAGGAGGCCATAGTTTCCTTGTCCCCTCCCTTGCTTTCCTTCAAATACACAATCTTCAATATCCTGACCAGCACGGGATCCGGCGTGGTCTCGGCGAGGGGAGCCGGACACCTGATAAGCTTTGCTTTTTCTATCCAATCCTATTTAAAGAACAGTTCTTTAGAAGCAAGTTTCATAACAAATATACGGATAGCAAGTCTGGGCACAAGGCTACTTACTTTAGTATTCGGGCGATTGCAACTCAATCCTGCATCCTCGGTCAAGTCCGGACACATCACTTGTGATCCGAAGAACAATTTATACAACTCCACGGGCGTTGCACCGATAAAATGTTGGAGAGCTCGCGGTCCCTCCGGATTAAACTTCCACAGGCGGAGGGAGCGACGTTTCCCGGGCATGGTTCGGCGGATCAGCATGACCTGCATCACTTTGACCAGGCTGAAGTCACTTTCTAAGAAATCCCTGATCCGGCCCTGCAACAAGGGCACGTCCTTGGATGACCCCCAGTAAAGTCCTTTATTGACCCATGACGCTAGCTGTGGTGGGCGACCCGAACGAAAGGCAGATGGCGCCACCCACTTGGTGCCGCTGGGAGCGGTGATATAGAACCACTCTCGCTGCCATAAACTGAACTACTCTTGGAAAGAGCCCTCGGGCCAAGGAGCATCAGCATTCTTGCTTATCACAGCGCCTCTGCACTCTGCATGCCGCCCCTCGATCATCTTCGGCATTACTTTAAAGGTCTCGAGCCATAGTCCGAAGTGGGGATTAATACGTAGGAAGGCTTCGCACACGACGATGAAAGAGGAGATGTGGAGGATGGACTCCAGAGCTAAGTCGTGAAATTCCAACTCGTAATAGAACATGAGCCCCCTCACGAAGGGGTCCATTGGGAAGCCTAGCCCCCAAAGGAAGTGAGACATGAACACCACGCTCTCACCAAGCCTGGGAGTGGGAATGACCAGCCCTTGAGCAGGTAACCTATGCGAGATTTTGCCGGTCAGGAACATGGCCTCTCTCAGCTTTAGCACGTCCTCCTCTGTAACAGAAGAGGGCGCCCATCAGCCTCGAAGGTCGGAACCGGACATTGTCGAAGATCCGAAGCGCCTGAAATCTGGAACCTTGGGTGTTGGAACTCGAGGCGAAGGGCGAACTTGTTTGCGATTGAAAAGAAGGAGCAAGGCCTTGGTGTCTTTATAAGAGGTGGAATACCAAGGGCCCTCCCCGTAACCGTTTGGGACTCGCCTTTAATCGATAAAACATGCCAACGGGCACGATTGGGTTACTCACGTCCGTATTGATGAGAATCCCGTAAATAAGGGGACACGATCTCTGCTTTCACAAGACGTGCCAAGGAAACCGCCTCACGAAACGCGCTAAGGTGGGGGACTAAAAACGATTCGAATAAAGACTTGGCCATGGTGTGATGTCACGCTACGGAATACGTCAGCAGATTAGATTTGTGTAAATATTATTCTCTCTATGGTAATATGTGGAAACTTATTTGGCAGGGTCGGACACTGTCTTTTGTGTTCAAAATCTTCTATGAAGTACTTGGAGGAGGAACCCGCCTTGCAATGCCGAAGATAATCTGCACGCCAGACTCGTCGTCATTGAAGCCTGGTTTAGGGGCTACTAAGGGAGTCCTGGATTAGGGAGTGTCCGGATGGCCGGACTATACCTTCAGCCGGACTCCAGGACTATGAACATACAAGATTGGAGACTTCGTCCCATGTCCGGAAGGGACTTTCCTTGGTGTGGAAGGCAAGCTTGGCGATGCGGATATTTAGATCTCCTACCATTGTAACCGACTTTGTGTAACCCTAATCCTCTCTGGTGTCTATATAAATCGGAGGGCTTTAGTCCGTAGGACAACAGACAACAATCATACCATAGGCTAGCTTCTAGGGTTCAGCCTCCTTGATCTCGTGGTAGATCTACTCTTGTACTACCCATATCATCAATATTATTCAAGCAGGACGTAGGGCTTTACCTCCATCGAGAGGGCCCGAACCTGGGTAAAACTTCGTGTCCCTTGTCTCCTGTTACCATCCGCCTAGACGCACAGTTCGGGACCCCCTACCCGAGATCCGTCGGTTTTGACACCGACAACGCCCCTCTAGGCGGCGTAGTCGAGGGGGGCGGCGTGTTGGGGATGGCCCTCGGTAGCTCCTCCTGCTGTCGTTCTCCTCCTACAAACACAGCAAGGTCAGCATCAAGAATTCACACCCCAATGCTCATCAGTGAAGGAGTGAGTGATGAACTCATGCTGGGGGGCTATCGGTGTCAAAACCGGTGGATCTCGGGTAGGGGGTCCCGAACTGTGCATCTAGGATCGATGGTAACAGGAGACGGGGGACATAATGTTTACCCAGGTTCGGGCCCTCTCTATGGAGGTAATACCCTACTCCCTGCTTGATTGATCTTGATGAATATGAGTGTTGCAAGAGTTGGTCTACCACGAGATCGTAATGGCTAAACCCTAGAAGTCTAGCCTATGAGTATATGGTAATGATTCTGTCCTATCCGGACTATGCTCTCTGGTTTATATAGACACAGGAGAGATCTAGGGTTAAATGAGGTCGGTTACATAGGAGTGAATCTTCATAATAGGTCGCCTAGCTTGCCTTCCACGCCAAGTAGAGTCCAATCTGGACACGGATATTGTCTTCGGCCTTCATATCTTCACAGCCCATCAGTCCGGCCCATGGATAACAAGACGCACGCCCGAGGACGCCTTAGTCCAGGGCTCCGTCAGTAGCCCTTGAACCTAGCTTCAATGACGAGGAGTCCGGCGCGCAGATTATCTTCGGCATTGCAAGGCGAGTTCCCCTTCTTCCGAACTCCAAGATAGTTTTCGGATGTAGTAAATATATCCGGACATGTGTATGTAATTGCAAAAAATACAATACTCCACAAGTCCAATCTGCTGACAATGGTTTATGACATTGTGTCATGCCCGCCCGGTTATTATTTCCGACCGTTGGCTAGCCCATCGCCCCACATCTCCGGGAGCAGTTTTATCGGCACGTCTTTTCAAAGCAGAGATTGTGCCCCCCTATTCACGGGATTTTCAATAACACAAGTGTGGGTAACCCAACCATCCCCAGGGTACAACTCTTTGAGGATAGGTAAGTTTCGAGACCCGGGAGGGGACGCTTGATACTCTGGGCCTTTATATAGGGACCCAAACTTGTCTTTCTCTTCCGCGCTTGCTTCTTCCTCGACCCCAGCCACCTCGAGTTCCATCCCTCGAGTTTCAATCACCACCAACTCCAATCATGTCCGGGCCCGGCCGTTCAGGCCGGTGAGTGGCCTCTTCTGTCAAAGAGGAGGATATTGCGAAGCTCTACGTGGCGAGGTATCTGACCCTAGAAATTCTTCACCGGCTTCCTGCCAAGGGGCAGGTTATTCCCAGCCCCAAATCCGGCGAGAGGGTAGTATTTGTGTCACACTTTCTTCATGGGTTAGGGTTCGCGCTTAACCCCTTCGTCCGGGGGCTCATGTTCTACTTTGGGCTAGATTTTCACGATCTAGCCCCGTACTCCGTCCTCCTCATCTCGACATTTATCGTCACATGTGAGGCCTTCCTCCGGGCTCCTCCGCACTTTGGTTTGTGGCCCAAGACTTTCAATGTGAGGCCGCGGGTGGCGGAGGAGGATAAGGTAGAGTGCGGCAGTGTTATAATAAGCAAGCTTGCCAGCGTAGTTTGGTTTGAAGGATCTTTCGCCGACTCTTTCGACCTATGGTAGCAGGGGTGGTTCTATGTCAACGAGTCGCGGGGCTCCAAGTGGGCAGCTGCGCCCACGTTCCGACCCGGCCCTCCGACTCAGCTTGCTTCATGGATCAATAGAGGATTAGACTGGGAGCCCGCCAATGAAGTGCAGACTCTACATAGTCGCATCCAAAGCCTTACCGAGAAGGGCGTCAGACTCGTGAACGTTGTTCAAGTAATGCTAGTCCACCGGACCCTGCCATGTCAGCGGCGGCCTCTCCATATGTGGGAGTTTAATCCAGAGGGGCGGCGGACTCTTCAGCACTTCTTCGGCACTACGCACGAAGGGATGTGGAGATTATATTTCAGGGAGCGGGAACAATGGCCGGACACCACTGAGGATGTTGGCCTTGACTGCAATCATCCGGACACTCTGGTAAGTGTTCAATCTTCGAACACCTTTCATTCACGCATCTCTTGACAAGATACCTAATGACCCGTCTTTGTACAGGACTGGATAAAGAAAGCGGTGTTGATCTGGTGTCCGGCGCCCCTTCCCGAAGACCCCGCGTTCGCCCTGCTGACGCGGATGTTAACTCCGACACCATACCAGGTGTCTGCAGAGGGGGTGAGAGCGGGGAGCCCAAAGGAGATGCCCGCCCAGAGGACGATTCTGATGCTGCGTTCGGGGAAACCGGAACCCTTTTGCCCAGGGGAAAATGTGTAGAGGGGGCCTTCCATAGCAAGAAGAGGTCTGCTTCTGGAGGTCAGGAGGGGAAACCTTCCAAGAAAGGGAAAACGCAATCATCGGGCAGCTTGGGTCGGCGAGCGATGTCGATGTAGAGCTTGATGATGAGGACGAACCTCCGACCAGACCGTAAGTGACATAGGGTACTTTAACCACACATCATTCCTTTCTTATTACGGAAGTGATCCTCTGGTATATGAATGTCCCCGCAGGTCAATGCCTGGTGCTTCTCAATCGTCCTCCTCCTCGGGAGACCTTCTGCCGGAGATGATGGAGAGTGACACGCCTTCTCCGGCCTCCTCGCCCAATAGGGCGGATGATCTTGAGGTGTCATCCCGGAGGGCTCCTCCCCACCGGCTAGTAGTGCAGGAAACGAGGAAGGAGTTGCCCGAAGGTGGGGCCTCTGTCGCTCAAGGTTCGGGGATCAAGAATGACGTCCCCGAACTATCCGGTTTACAGCCAGAGGTGGTTGTGGAGGCGGGTAAGTGGATTCCTTAAAAGGAGTGTCGTGCTCTGGCGGCGGTGTCCGAAGACCCAGGAGTGCCAGGGACACTAACGGACATGCTGTGACGAGCATCCGTTTCGGAAGAGCACCGTGCCTTAATGGTTACGGTGGTTGAAAAGGTTCTCTCCGCGAAGAGCGGGTTGGACGAGGCCTTTACGAGCCTTCTGGGAGGTTTGGAGGTTTGTGATGTAATGTTGCCAATTGAATGATATTGACATAATACACCTGTTGTTATGTAGTAGCCCCTGAGACTCGGATTGTCTTCCGAAGGAAGCAATCGGAGGATCAAAAAAGATATGCTCAGGTACTAATCTTGATTTAATTTGGAATGCAGGCTACCGCCCCTCCTACCACTACTCAAAGTACGGAGGTGGCCGAACTGCAGTGAAAGCTGGATATTGCCGAGGATGACATTGCATTGATCAACAAGCATCTTGACGACTCACAAGGTATATATTTCGAGCATTCCTTACACCAATGTGCTTGTAATTTAAGCCTGACTCTGAAAAAGAGCTTTATATGAAATGTGCATGAATGTAGATTGTGCCGCCGCCGTGGAAGCTCTTCGGGTAGAGCTAGCCCGGGTCAAGGAGCTGGCTCGGGTCAAGGAGCAGGCCCGGTTTAGATATGCGGCTGCCGAAAAATCATCGGCTGAGCTGAAAGCCGAACAAGCTGCGGGGCGCCAAGACAAGGAGAAGATGTCCACCATGGCGCGCGAGTTAGAGAATGCGGCTAGCCGCTGCAAACTTCTTGAAAAGGAAAATGAAGTCAAAACAGCTGAACTTGATAAGGCCTTACGAGAGGCAAGAAAAGTGCGGTCTGAATCCAGAGCAGCCCGAGAGGAGATCCGGCAAGCAGGGGAGATTGTGGCTGGCAAGCCCTTTTTGCTACAGGCTAAGTTCGGAGATCCAAACTATGCTCAGCTTAACCAAGTGTGGAGTTCTCCGGACAATTTTTTAGACTTGCCGAAGAGTTCTTCCGATGCGGCGCAATTTTACCATGCGCAAGAGGGGTATGCAACGGAGAAGCTTTTCTGGTCACAATTTGGCGCGTCAAAGCGCCCTCTGTTACTGAATGAACAGATGTCCCAGTGGGCCGAGCTGCATAGGATATCCGGCGCTGCCATGAAGAACATCGTAATCCGGTTGTGGCCGACTGATCCTGTTCCGAGTAGTTACTTTGGCCTGGTGCAGTGTCTTATTAATGCGGTTGCGTGTATCGATGCTGTGAAGCGATCGGCGTGCATTGAAGGTGCATGGATGGCCTTCGCCCGCGTCAAGACATTCTGGGGGAAGATGAAGGTCATCGATGCTGCGGCGAAGAGTTCACCCAAAGGCAAGGACCGTCCGGAACCAGAGCACTATTTTGAAGACATCCTAGAGGCCGCCTGCTTGATAGAGGGTCAGTGCTCGAAATACATAAGGTTCGAGTAATCTGTATAAGTGTTGTAACAAACAACTTTATGGTTAATCTGTTTTCATCTTTTGCTCGAAAGCTTGTATTCCTCCTGTGCGGCCATTTTAATGTGATCTGAAAGTTTTTTCTAGTCGTCGGCTTCAACCCCCTCGTAGGAAATACGGGGGTCTTCGTAAAAGCATTGAATCACTCTTTATCCAACGTCTCGGTCCATGAAGGAGGTGATAATGCGGCGAACCAGGCAATCGGACTATAGGGCGTTAACACTTTCACTTAGCCATAGGAGTTTCATGGCGGGGTTACGACATAGCCCCTGGTATGTATGTGGCGTATTATAATTATTGTGCCTTACATGTTTTGATCTGAAAAAGATCCTTCGTGTGACACGGAGAATCGCTAAAGGTTCGAATAAGTCGTCAAGTGGTTGACCAGCTCTCGCCACATCATGACAGTCAGTTTTCGGCTTTCTCTACTGAGGCGCTTATCCGGTCAAAGCCAGGGCACAATCGCAGTAGTTCTCCCTTTACTACCCTAGCCGATAGAGCGTAACGTAGGGTAGCAAGCACCGGAGCCGGGCAACCCAACTATTCACCAAAGACAATGATTCGGAGCTGATGCATATAAGGCCAAACTTGCGGCGCCGAAGTACGCTATAGAGCTGTTCGGACTTTCATTGGCGACTCATTTGTTCCCATGCCGAGCCCCTGGCAGGTTATGCCGAGGTGCGTCTTGTAACACAACCGTTAGGGCCTTACTCATTGTAGGAAGAGTATGGAAAATTAGTTCGGATATAGTTTACTGGGAGTGGAGCAACATGCCAATGATAAATTTGTATATGGAAAGGAAAAACCACAACCCGGCTATTTGACATGCTCGGGGTAGGGGATGGAGGAAAAAAGGCATAATACAGGCTTAGAATAAAGAGTGCGGTCTACAAAAAGCTGTTTTGGACCTCCTGTCGCACGTCTGTGCCGCCCGTCCTCGGGGAGGGGAGTCCTTAACGGAAGTAGCCCCTTAGGTGAATGTACGGATCCGAACTCCGATAGAGTCTTTTGTAGATGTTGTCCTGTTGGTCACCTGTTTTTGAGTTATAATAAAGAAAAGTAAGTGAAATAGATAAAGAACGTTACGGGAATGCTTGCAGTGTTGTCCATATTGTGCTTCCGCCGATCCCCATGGTATCTTGAGTGCGTAGTGATGCACAAATGGTGTAAATCTGCCGGCATAGTGGGTGGGTGACAGAAGCCGAACTGCTATTTCCGTTCTGGGAGTGGTCGAACTTCGGAGGGAAACTGTTTCTGGCTCCTGGCGTTTGGCTGGCGAGCTGCTCCATCATCTTTATCCCTTGATGGCCTCCTACCCTTGTGCTCTGTGTTAAGCTTGCCTGCCTGCTTGAAGACCCAGCAGTTTCTGTTGGTGTGATTAGCTGGCTTATCAGGGTGACCGTGAATCTGACAAGGGCGGTCTAATATCCTGTCGAGGGTGGATGGTTCATCCTGGTTGGCCTTAAATGGCTTCTTCCGTTGATCGGGTTTCGGATTGTGAAATCCGGCGTTGACCGCTGTGTCGCGTGATCTGTTATTATTACTACGACTGTTGTGTTCTTTTACTCATGGCTTGCCTGCCATCTCGGATTTCGGAAGTGCCCAGGTCGCTGGCATTGTTGCTTTTACGAGCGAGCCAGTTGTCTTCTCTCGCACAAAAGCGAGTCATTAGAGCAGTAAGGGCTGACATGGATTTAGGTCCTTCCTTGCCGAGGTGACGTGCTAGCCATTCATCCCAGACGCTGTATTTGAAGGCCGCAAGGGCTTCCGCGTCCGGACAATCGACAATTTGGTTCTTTTTTACTAAGAACCTAGTCCATAGTTCCCTGGCTGACTCATTGGGCTGTTGGACAATATGACTTAAGTTATCGGCATCTTGTGGCCGGACATGTGTTCCTTGGAGGTTGTCATGAAAGGCGTCTTCCAGATCTTCCCAGCTGCCAATAGAATTTTCTAGCAAACTGTTTAGCCAGTACCGTGCTGGCCCCTTAATCTTGAGAGGCAGGTATTTAATGGCATGAAGGTTGTCTCCACGAGCCAAGTGGATATGGAGGAGGAAGTCCTCAATCCATACGGCGGGATCTGTTGTTCCATCATATGATTCGATGTTGATGGGCTTAAACCCGTCTGGGAATTCATGCTCCATTACCTCGTTGGTGAAGCAAAGAGGGTGTGCGGCTCCTCTACGTTGGGCCACACTGTGAAGCACCTCTGGCGGACTCCGCTTACGGTTTTCGGACCGAGCGTGCTCGGATTTGTTGTGTCCTGTTCTGCCCTCCGGGTCTTGTTGGATGTCGCGAGTGTTCCCCCGAGCTTCTTTATTCTTGTTTGGACGACCAGATGGGTTGGTATGGAGCTCTGCTGGGGCTGCTGCTTTGCCCGGACCAGACTGTGGTCGACCTACTGGCTTATCCGATGGTGCTGTGGGCTTTAAAGCCTTGCCATCGTATTGAGGGAGCCACCTGCTATTGTGGTGGCTTTTGTCTGGGCCACTAAGGCCATATTCTTTGGCGGCCAGGACCTTGGTCCATCTATCGTTGAGCAAATCTTGGCTCACTTGAAGCTGCAGCTGCTTCCTCCTTAGGCTCCTTGCGGTGGCTATGAGTCGGCATTTAAAGTGCTCCTCTTCTAGAGGTTCCTCAGGGGCGATGGGTTCCTCATTGCTGAGGCTCTCTTCTTCCTCGGAGAGTGGAATATAATTACTATCCTCCGAGTCCCCGTATTCGGCCTGTTCATCAGGGCTATCCTGCCTGCTTTCCTGGTCCTCCTGTTCGGATCCTGTCTCGACAGGATCTTCATTGTCCGGAGAATTATCACCTCCAGTGCTAGTATTATTTTCTCTTGAGTGTCGTGATTGAGAGTGGCGCGGGGGGCGCCGGTGTTCGGACTGTGTACCAGGAGGTTTATCCTCGACTGGATCCTCCATGTCATCATCGAGATCGTCATTGGGTGTGTCTACCATACACATGTCATACCAAGAAGTGGTCGCCCCACGTCTAGCGGATAGTAAGTTCTGGCTTTGCCCTCATCATCGTCCAGACCATCGATGTCTTTGGAGCGGGGGTCAGGCATGTTGGTTGGGTATTCGACGGTGTC
Organism: Aegilops umbellulata; assembly: GCA_032464435.1. Lineage (NCBI taxonomy): Eukaryota > Viridiplantae > Streptophyta > Magnoliopsida > Poales > Poaceae > Aegilops > Aegilops umbellulata. Next base: position 146,156,329 of record CP136058.1, on the reverse strand, counting down.
TATGAAGTGGGTGGTGGGTGGGAAGCAAAATTCTCCATCATCCGCCGTAAGGTCGAACCGAACATAGTTCGGCGACAAGCCGTCTGCCATGGATAGGCTTTTTAGTGAGTATAGGAGGTCGCCCATGGGAGAGCGTTTGAAGATATCCGCGGCGCTGAACTTTAATATTGATAGCCGATCGAGTTCAGTATCCGGGGGCTCGCAGGGTTTGGAACTTGATGTCGGAGACAAGTCCGGAGTTCCGTTTATGCGAGTATCATACGAAGTGGGATCTGCATGCGGCTCCAACACAGCCGAATCGGTAGCCCCCGTGATGGGGTTGAGTTTCCCATCTTCGAATGACTTGATCTGCTCCGGGTCTAAGGCCAGAGTTGTTACAGGAGTTATCTCCTGGATACGGCCCGATGACAGGTTTAAGCCATGATCATCGGGGCAAAGGGGAGCAGTTGCCGCGGTCTCGAATCCATCGAAGATCAAGTCTCCACGGATGTCCGAGACGTAGTTCAGGCTTCCGAATCTGACCTAATGGCCAGGGGCGTAATTATTGATTTGCTCTAGATGGCCAAGCGAGTTGGCCCGCAGTACGAAGCCGCCGAATACGAAGATCTGTCCGGGAAGGAAGGTTTCTCCATGGACCACGCCATTACTGATGATCGAAGGGGCCATCGAGTCCTTTGCTGACGGCACAGCGGAACTCTCAATGAAAGCACCAATGTCGGTGTCAAAACCGGCGGATCTCGGGTAGGGGGTCCCGAACTATGCGTCTAGGATCGATGGTAACAGGACACGGGGGACACAATGTTTACCCAGGTTCGGGCCCTCTCTATGGAGGTAATACCCTACTTCCTGCTTGATTGATCTTGATGAATATGAGTGTTACAAGACTTGATCTACCATGAGATCGTCATGGCTAGACCCTAGAAGTCTAGACTATGAGTATATGGTAATGAATCTGTCCTATCCGGACTATGCTCTCCGGTTTATATAGACACCGGAGAGATCTAGGGTTACATGAGGTCGGTTACATAGGAGGGAATCTTCATAATAGGTCGCCTAGCTTGCCTTCCACGCCAAGTAGAGTCCAATCTAGACACGGGTATTTTCTTCGGCCTTTGTATCTTCATAGCCCATCAGTCCGACCCATGGATAACAGGCCGGACGCCAGAGGACCCCTTAGTCTAGGACTCCCTCAGGGGTTGCGTCGGGGGCTACTGTCCGGGCTGCTCTCCACCAACACCGGCGTACGCAAAGTACCCGTCGGGGGCTTGTCGCCCATCGAGGCCTTGGCCCTCTTCGCCACCCTCTGTGCCAGCGTCTCCGTGTCCCTGTGAAGATAACATCAAATCAAAGCAGGACAACACAAGCGTAAGGTCAGGAGATGATGGGGGGCGAAATACTTACTCGTCCTCCATCTCCTCCTCCACTGGCTTCCTCTTCCTCTTCGGGCTAAAAGATCTGAGGTCGAATTCGGCCTCCAGGGTGTTGTACTAGGGAGGGGAGAAGGAGATGGGGTCCGGCGCCGCTTGGACGAGGAGGAGACAGTCGCCGTCTTCTTCGCCAACGCGGCCTTCGCTATCGTCTTCGCTGCCGCAGCCTTCCTCACCCTCGTCTGGCGCATGAGCTACTCCTGATCCGGTTGCCGCTACACGGTCCTGCCGGGCCGGACTGGCTCGTCGGAGCTGGCCCGCTAGAGGATGCGTTTCTTCCCTGCGGACGGAGGGTCGTCCGCTTCGGCTTCCTCTTCGGGCGAATCCTCGCCCGCGCCTTCAATGAGTGGGGGCCCGACACCGGTGCCGCTGGCCTCCACGGCAGACTCCGCCCATTAGGTGAGCTCCTTCTCCTCCGCGGCTGCGTCGGCCTCATCCTCCACGGCGCCGGTGCTACCGGCCTCCTTGGCAAGCGCCGCCTCCGCCGTCCTGGTGGCGACGTAGTCCAGCTCCTCCTTGGTGGTGCCACGGATGAGCAGCGGCTCGTCACGGACATAGCCCTCTGACAAGTTTTCGAAAAACTCCTGCACTTTCTCTGCTGGTGGCTCGGCCCAGACCGGGTTGAGGTCATGCGTGTTGAAATCCAGCATCATGGCGATGATAGCGGACTGGCGAGAGTTGTTGCTCAGCGGGAACACTCCCGCCGGCAACCCAAACAGGGGCCCCTTGATGGCCTTGCTAGTCTTCGCGGCCCTGCCGGTTCTCTCAGTCCTGCCGTCGTCGTCCACATTGAGCTGGAAGAGCCTCTGGCAGAAATGGGCGTGCCCCATCACCGTGAAGTTGTGCTTCAGGCCAGGGCGAAGCCTCATGATGTCGGGCCCGTTCCTGAAATCCCAGGTCGGCCTCCCCTTGTTGTGCAGCGGGGCGATTCGGCGATGGATGAAATCGGCCCCAATCATCTCAAGGGTGAGCCCGGCCATGGTGAGGCGATGGATCCTGGTGGTAGCGACCGTAAGTTTCTTGTCGTTGGCATCGAGGTCACTCCAATCCCTGCGGCGGGTTGGCGGGCTCTGACGAACTCGGCAGAACTCCTGCCACTATAAGAAATATGTCAACTTGCGACCGCCACTATTGGTCACTAAAAGGTCATTATTTTTCATTTGTGACCTTTTTTTAACCAAAAACAGAAGGTCAAAAGCTGGCGGTCCTAAACTAAAATTAACGACCTTCTCTGTGATATGTAAAAGGTCGTTGGTTCTTCGACCAAATTTTTGGTCACTAGCAGCCTCCCCAAGCCACGTAGGATCCAGCGTGGCAGGCTGACGCGGATAAGATTCAGCCCGGTCCGATTAGGTGTCTATATGGGCCGAATCCATTAATTCAGCCCATTTGTTGTTTTTTTCTTTCAATTTGGGCAAGCTACACAGGCTAGGCCCTATAATTCAGCCTTTTATTTTTGGGTTGTGGCCCGTTTTTTCTTTTTTCAAATCGGTCCCAATTGTCAGGTTCTGATAAGTGGGTCCCAAATTTCCAATTCTGGTTTGTGGGTCCTTGCTGTAATGGTCATGTTCCTCAGATTTCAATATGCCAATAATTAAACAACCAATATTTAAATCAAAATAGACAGAGAACAAGTGTAATACTTCAAATAACAAGAAGCAACAATCTGTTACATCAATACACATACAACATTTCATTCAAAAACAGAGAGAAGATACATGAAATTCTGGAGTTCACAATGCCCAGATAACCTAGCTATTATTACATAACTTGCTATACAAAAATGTCTTGGCGCTTATTTGAACATCTTCTTTTTTCTTGAATTTAGGCAAAATATCTGCCAACAAGAAAACAGAACAGCGAGGATATAGTGAATAACAGCAGCAAGTGATGGGGTGCTATTTAGTAAGTCCGAAAAGAAACATGCATGAAAATTAAGAAGAGCTAGAGCAAGTCTGCATGAAAATCAAGAAGTGCTATTCAGTATGAGCGCCCTGAAGTTTTCATGCACGTCATGCCAAGTCAGCCAACACGTAGCATGCATGTGGGCCATAAAACATGATCACAGTTCAGCACCTACAACAGCCTAACACAACAGATCAAGTCATGAAGTGATAATAATAGTGTGTGATGAGAAACTGACCACTCTTTTTAATTACTATGAGCAACAAAACATCTAGTTTCAGATACTCGATTGGATTCATTCACATACTTATTATGCTGACAGGATTGTAGAGGTTAATAACAACAAAACTAAAACTGTAACTTGATTCATTTGTGATGCACGACATAAGCTAACAAAAAAACACATTCCAAAACTATCTGTATAAAACATTTATGGATGGATACATTCAAGAAATAGAAAAGTTCAAATAGTTTTATAAATGCACAAATAACTTGAGGAAAAGTAGCCAACTTATGTATGAATCCTGTTCACTAGAGGATTTTATGAAAAAAATATGATGGCCATGGAACAGAGCAAGGTACTTCTACAGTAGCACAAAAGAGGGAGCTAGAGGTAGGAGGTGGGCTCACCGGAGAGGAGGTTGTACTTGATGCTGCAGACAACCGCGACCGGTGTACGCGGTAGAGGAGGTTGTAGCCGAGTTGGACCATATGCGGAGCGTCTTCGTGGTGGTGGATGCCCTGGTTGTCATCATTGTCCACTAAGGATGTCTGGTGCTCCAAAACGAACAAACAGGTAAGAGCTGGTGTTGTTGAGATAAGTATATAAACGAATTAAAAAGAGAGCCCATTAGTTTGAGAGGACAATCTTTTTTTAACTGATTGGGACATAATCATGCAACTATATTTTGATTGCAGTATTAGGCACTACTCTCTATACAGGACAGTGATGGCATTTTAGCACTCTTTTGCGTAGGACAGTGATGAACAGCCTCAAAAGGCCTAAAACATTCAGCAAAAAAACATGGTTAAAGATGCAGCTTGTTTGGGTACTCAAACTCAGGCAATTAGTAAGAATCTGACAGGTTCAGCGAGATTCAAAGTCAATTCAAGCAGGGTTCCCATAGCTAGAGAGAATTATCACAATTGTGGGATCAGTTTTGGTATATATACTTAGGTTATGAACCAAATATAGATCAAGCAAGCAGTAATTGGCAATGGACGAGCATGTTACAGAATTGAGCATTGTAAACGGTAAGGAAAACCTACGACAAGCAACCACAGAGGGAGAGGGAGGTGGATATGGACGTGCTACCTGCTGCTGCGATGGTGCCTCTTGGTGGTCGTGCTTGAGCTCCTCCTGATGCTGCTCACTAACCTGCAGGACAAACAAGACCTTGGGTGAGTTGCAACACATGCACATACAAGAAGTGAAGGTAAGGAGAAGAACCTGAAAGAAGAGAGGTGCTCTGTCCTCCTCCGTCGGTGCCCGTCCTCCTCCATGACAGTGTCGAACAACCTCCGTTCAACGCTTGCGAGCACCATGCACCTTGGTGTCGGTGTACTAAAATAGGGGTACCTTAGTACCCCGAACTTGTGCACAGGCAGTCGTAGCACCCCGCAGCAAGGCTTGCCAGGCGATCGCCAAAACTCTCCATGGTCCCTTTTTGGGCCATCCAAGAACAAAGTATTCGAGCCAAGGCCCCGGCAGGAGGAGCTTGCCGGGAAGGCCACCCGAAGAGAGCAAGGCCCCGGCAAGAGGAGCTTGCCGGGACGGCCGCTCTAAGCACAAGGCCCCGGCAAGAGGAGCTTGCCGGGAAGGCCGACCAGGGCACGACAAGAGACTTGCTACGACGCGCCACGCGTCCCGGCAAGGACCGGTGAGCAACAAGCTCCCGGGCGCGACAAGGCATCAACCACGGCAAGGCGCTTGCCGCGGCAAGTCACCACCCTGCGCCTGCGTTCCAGCTCATCCACCCACGCGTCGCTCTGGGGCCATTCCAGGCGTACGTGGCGAGAGGCTGCGCAGCCAGGGGCATGCGGTGGCGAAGCAACGCTGACGGGGTAGCCGTCGTGGAAAACGGTGGCGCCCCTGACGGTCCCTTTTCTGCACTATTTGGGCGACCCAGACGGGCATTTAATGCCCTTGTCCCCTGCCGTCAGAGTTAGGTATGATAGCACTGTGCAAACAGCTGTACCCAACACAGCGTTTTCCAGTTTTACCCCCGCCTACGTTGCCACCTGTGGGTAACCCCTTGCGCATATAAAAGGAGGCCCCATGCGCAACGTGAAGGAAAGAAGGGAAAGGAGGAGGCCACTCACGCTCGGTCTGATTAGTTGCCTGAGTGTACTGTAGCACTCAGCGCTCCCGAACAAGAACACAATACAAACCACAAAGCAGCAGTAGGGTTTTACGCATCCATGCGGCCCGAAGCTGGGTAAACCCCTTGTGTGCATCGCCTCGGTCCGCTCTTCACGCGACCTCCGCCGCCCACCGAACCAGAAAGGGGCTCGGTCCCCATAGGTGTTCGTGGAGGCAGATTTCCCCCGACATCTTTGGCGCGCCAGGTAGGGGGCGTCGAGGTTGTGTGAACCTGATCCGGCGTCTGCACAGGCTAGATCTCCATCATCTTCATCGACATGCCACCGAAGAAGAAGGCTCCGTAGGTGGCTGGTCCGTCCGCGTCGAACCCACCGCCCCTGGAGCAAACGGGTGGTGGGGACGGCACCGGCGGCGGAACGGGCGTCGCCGAGCCAGCTCATGGTGCCACGACATCCGAACATGCACCGAGCTCATGGTGCCACGGCGTCCGAACATACGCCGACACCTCTCGGCGCAGGTAAGCCCTGGTATGACCAGGCAACCTTTCGCTCTATTCCATGGAACGGGGACAGTTAGCCCCACGGATCTCGCATACGGGCCACCTCGAGTGCTCGCTCACGCCGAGCTCGAGCAAGAGCAGCTGCGACGAGATGACGCGCTGCTCCTCGAGGAGGACCGTCTTCAGACCGCTGTGCGAGCTGCTCGCTACCAGCAAGCTTTGTGCTGCTTTTATAGCCGCAAAGTTACTGCCAGAAGTTCCGAGGAAGTGGGAAGGCCCTTACCGGGTGAAACAAGTCGCTAGGCCTGGCGCTGTCCGCCTTGAGACCGAAGATACCACTTCGGTGAGCAACTCCTGGAACGTTGGGCATCTTCGTAAGTTTCGCCCGTAAGGCGGGGTTGTCGGACCCCGTCCGGCAACCACCCTTTTGTACAAAGTCTTGCCGCTGTTGCATGTGATCCTTTGTACAGAGCCAGGCGCAGACCCTGTGCACAGGTTGAGTTCATGTGTTCCGCACATTTTGTCGATCTCATGCTCTTTATTCTTTGCATGCATTATCTGACACTCTGTGCAGCACTGACCCCCGGTAAGCGATGACGAGCCTCATGTTTCGCCTTGCCGGAAAGCGACCTTGCCGGGCATCGAGCCACCGAAAAGCTAAGTTGCCAAAGTTTGAGCAATCAAGTTTTTAAATTCTAAGGTTATCTTCCTTGAACGACCATAATTTGTATGGAAAACCTGTGCGCGGAGGAACCAGCTCGTGGCTAGTCGCGCCCTTACTTCGTTTCGAGTCCGCTCAACGATTTAAGTATGCTGTGACCAGACTCGCGCCCTTACTTTGTTTCGAGCTTGCTCAGCTACTTGAGTGTGCTGCAACTGCAGTTGCGCCCTTATTTCGCTTCGAGCCTACTCAACAACTTAAGTGAACCGCGGCTAGTCACGACAAGGTTTCTTGCCGGCAACGGCACCGCCAGCGGGATGCTGATGTCCCGCACTCAGCAAGTGTGCCTACGCCGGCAAGTACCCTAAAAGCGTAGGGCAATAACATACAAGGGAGGGAATCAAATAGAGGAAGTAACAGTGCATTCACTACCTAAGATAAAGTTATATTACAAGATAGCTTGTCGCAGCCCTAATGAATTATTTTCATAACTCGGCCAGCGGCGACAAGAAAAGAAAAGGGCGGGCGGCCTAATCCACACGGTCGCCCTCGATCCTCTTGATCCCGGCCACCCTTTCCGAATAAACAAATCACCTGCGACGTGACGCATGCCGCCCACGTCACGCACGCCTCTCCCCACGATGCTGCGTTAGACGCGTGCCGTTCGGGGAGGGCGTGGTGGATGCAGAAGAAGATGCAGCGTGACCCAGGCCGCGCGTGCCCATGCACTGTTTTGGGCCTGGCCCAACAGCGCTCGGCATCGTGTATGGCCCAGGCCCGGGGGCTCCTGTCAGTGTACTAAAATAGGGGTACCTTAGTACCCCGAACTTGTGCACGGGCAGTCGTAGCACCCCGCGGCAAGGCTTGCCAGGCGATCGCCAAAACTCTCCGTGGTCCCTTTTTGGGCCATCCAAGAACAAAGTATTCGAGCCAAGGCCCCGGCAGGAGAAGCTTGCCGGGAAGGCCACCCGAAGAGAGCAAAGCCCCGGCAAGGGGAGCTTGCCGGGACGGCCGCTCGAAGCACAAGGCCCCGGCAAGAGGAGCTTGCCAGGAAGGCCAACCAGGGCACGACAAGAGACTTGCTGCGACGCGCCACGTGTCCCGGCAAGGACCGGTGAGCAACAAGCTCCCGGGCGCGACAAGGCATCAACCGCGGCAAGGTGCTTGCCGCGGCAAGTCACCACCCCGCGCCTGCGTTCCAGCTCATCCACCCACGCGTCGCTCTGGGGCCATTCCAGGCGTACGTGGCGAGAGGCTGCGCAGCCAGGGGCATGCGGTGGCGAAGCAACGCTGACAGGGTAGCCGTCGTGGCAAACGGTGGCGCCCCTGACGGTCCCTTTTCTGCATTGTTTGGGCGACCCAGACGGGCATTTAATGCCCTTGTCCCCTGCCGTCAGAGTTAGGTATGATAGCACTGTGCAAACAGCTGTACCCAACACAGCGTTTTCCAGTTTTAGCCCCGCCTACGTTGCCACCTATGGGTAACCCCTTGCGCATATAAAAGGAGGCCCCATGCGCAACGTGAAGGAAAGAAGGGAAAGGAGGACGCCACTCACGCTCGGTCTGATTAGTTGCCTGAGTGTACTGTAGCACTCAGCGCTCCCGAACAAGAACACAATACAAACCACAAAGCAGCAGTAGGGTTTTACGCATCCGTGCGTCCCGAAGCTGGGTAAACCCCTTGTGTGCATCACCTCGATCCGCTCTTCGCGCGACCTCCGCCCCCCACCGAACCAGAAAGGGGCTCGGTCCCCATAGGTGTTCGTGGAGGCAGATTTCCCCCGACACTTGGTTGGCCATGAAGCCCTTGTCCTCTGCTGCATGAATGAACCCAACGCATTTGTACAGCTACACTGGCACATAGTACAGACATGGTATCACACACGTTCTTACTAGCTAGGACTTTCTTGGTATATAGTATACTGACATGTGCAACTCTAACGAAATTGATTATAGAAATGAAAGGAACTGTAAGAAGAAGTTCATTCAGAATCCAAGCATGTCATATTTTAAGCACGAGCATAACAGATCTAACAAACCAAACCAGCAGAACAAAGTGCGTGAATCCAAGTGGCTCTCAAGCAAAATCTCCAGCGAAACTACAATGCAACGTATAGTAAGTAACAGCAATGTCTGCGATGTCTGCAATGAAATTTTGTTCACAGGTTAATCCAACCCAAGTAAAAATAGGCTAAATAGAACGGATAGCTCCATCTTATCCGTTAAGGCTGAAAAGAGATAAATCAACTTATTTGACCTTTTAAGTTCCATAATTTTTACTAGCTTCACAAAAAATTGTTCTTACTCCCGTAAAAAACAATTGTTCTTACTAGTGGCAAATAGTACCAAATAGAAGTACTGAAATTGATTAACATCCAAGTGAAGCATCCTACATTCTTAAGGCAAGTGAAGCATCCCAGAGTACTGTTTCTGCATTCCTAATCAAGTAAGTAGCTTTTCCTTTCCAGAATCCAAGCAACCGAAAAGAAGGCCAAGTTTCTTCGCACTGCGGCCACAGATATCGTCCCGGTCCGCAATAAACAGAGCCAAGGCTGGAGATCCTGGGAGGATGCTAGTGAGTGGGTGTACTGCACACAAGATGAGGTAGTAAGTACAGATCGATAGGCCACACAATGAGCAGCAACAACTACAAGAGGATCCCCTACCTGTTGCTACTGCTGGCCATCAGCGCCACCACGCCGAGCGTCAGCATGCTGCACAAGATGAGGGAGCCGCGCCTCCTCTCCAACCTCCTGCAGGAACGCGAGCTGGGGTCATGGCAGTCCCTTGTCTGGCCATTGGAGGACATTACGATCATCTCGATTCAGAAATTCAAACAGAATTCTATCTATATGCTGCTCGCTGGGTGTGAGGAAACAAACGTACTGGCGTAGTCGAAGGTGCAGGCCTTGTCGGGGGTGTCCTCAACCTTAGCAGACAGTGGGGGCCGGCGGCTGCTCAGTGGCCGGTGGGAGGGCTAGTTCGGGGAAGGGGGTTCACGATCTGCTGCTGCCGCTGCGTGTCCTAGATCGAATCGAACCGAACCTATAGCCCCAGATCGAATCGAATCAAACCAAGGGTGAAACGTGGTAATCAGAGAGAGAATTAAGGAGGGGGCTCCAGGAAGAAGAGAGCTCACCTCGCCATGGCCATCGATGGAGGTTAGAGGAGGGAGGCCCTCGCTGCAACGCCGCGTATCCGTCCATGCCACGGCGGCTAACGACCAGAGGAGCCTCGCCCGCGACAAGGAGGTCGAAACCCTAGCCGTCGGAGGGTGGCGCGTGGCCGCTGTAGGATGCGCGCGTCGGATCTGGTCCAAGGGGAGGATGAAGCGGAGGTAGGGGTCACAGTGGTGCGCTGGGAGCCGCCGATTGCCTCCAAAACTCGCCAGATCGGTCGCCGTAGGTGGTGGCAGCGGCGAGGAGTCACGGGGGAGAGAGAGATGGGGCTCGCGAGAATAGAGGGTCGTGGGGTTTTTGTCTTTCTCCTTTTTTCTCTGGCAGCCAGCCAATCACATGCGAGGCCACAGATCCCTCCCCTAGAACAAATCTTATCCATCCACTCCACCTACATCCAACGCTCCAAATCCCTCCCCTGATCCAACACACCTTTGTCTTTTTCTCTCTCTTTATCTCAATCGGTTTATTATTCGCCTCTCTTTTGAGAAGAACATACCCAATATTTGTTTCAAAACTGGACATAACCAATTTTCAAAAATATTAGACAATATTTTATGTTCAATTAACTAAACGTTTGCATGTTAAAAAAATGCATTCACTTCTCGTCAAATTCACAAAATTCTGACGAATCGACAGGAACCCGGTCAAATTTGAACTACAGATGCTTCCTTGTTTGCTTTTTATTTTTTTGAAAAACTTTTTATGGATACATAAGTAGCTATTTCATCATAGATATAGAAAGAGTTATGGATGATTTTAGCCCTAGCTATGAACGGTAATACCCACCCATTTTGATCGCATTTTGAAACACGCATAGAAAAATCATCTTATGGCCACATTCATGGCATAGTTTGTTTAAATGATCTCATATTTTGCACAATGGTGCATTTTGAAATGGCAAACAATGTCAAACCAACTCCACCAATGGGAATAGAGTATATGTGATTTGTGTATTTTCTTTTGTTTTTCTTCTACTTTTACACATGAAAAATTTTAAAAAAATGGTCTCACATTGTGCACAAGTTTGTATCTTGAATGACAAACAATGTTGACTAAGGAATTATTCATTTTCTTTCCACGAAAAAATCATTTCCCATTTTTCAAATGCCCAAAATGCGAATTTTTTGTGAAGAACCTACCAAATAATTGTTGCAAAATTGAACCTCTTGTGAAAAAGACAATTTTTTGCCGATTCAGCAGGAAGCTGGTCAAATTTAGTTTGCTCTTTATTTTTTCCAAAAATCATTTCTAGGTACATAAGTATCTATCTAATCAGAGAAACACCAAAAAAATCCAAGATTCAATGACTAGCTATGAACGATCATGCCCGCTGTTTTGACCGCATTTTGAAACGGTCATAAATAATTCAAAAAAATCAAAAAATTGGAAAACCTTTGCATTGTGTCATTATATATGACCAAGTTTCCAGGAAAAATAATAAACTTGTAATACGACAATTATTTTAAAAAAATGTTCTCAGAAACGAGCTATCATGTGTGGAGATTCATGGCTTTCAAGCCAAATGATCAATCTTATGACCACATTCATGGCATAGTTTGTTCAAATGATCTCATATTGTGCACAAGGGTGCATGTTGGAATGACAAACAATGTTGCCTAAGGAAGTTTTCATTTTCTTTGGACGAAAAAACCATTTTCCATTTTTCGAGTGCCCAAAAGGAGGTTTTTTTGTGAAGGACCTCCCAAATAATTGTTGCAAAATTGGACCAAATCAATTTTGTAAAATTCTAGGACATATTTAATGCACAATTGACAAAATGGTTGGGTGTAAAAAGTTTTGATCCACCTCTCGTGAAAAAGACAAATTTCCGCCGATTCAGCAAGAAGCGGGTCAAATTTGAACTGCATCTGCCTCATAGTTTGCTATTTATTTTTTTTGCAAAAATAATTTCTAGGTACATAAGTATCTATTTAATCAGAGAAACACCAACAAAATTCCAAAATTCAACCACTAGCTAGGAACGGTCATTCCCGCCGTTTTGACCGCATTTTGAAACAGGCATAAATAATTCAAAAAAAAATCAAAAAATTGGGAAACCTTCGCTTTGTGTCATTATATGTGGCCAAGTTCCTAGGAAAAATAACAAACTTGTAATACGGCAATTATTTTAAAAAAGTGTTCTCAGAAATGAGCTATCATCTCTGAAGATTCATGGCTTTCAAGCCAAATGATCCATCTTATGGCCACATTCATGGCATAGTTTGTTCACATGATCTCATATTGTGCACAAGGGTGCATATTGGAATGGCAAACAATGTTGCCTAAGGGTGTTTTCATTTTCCTTGGACAAAAAATCAATTTTCCATTTTTCGAGTGCCCAAAATGAGTTTTTTTTTGTGAAGGATCTACCATATATTTGTTGAAAAATTGGAACAAATCAATTTTACAAAATACTAGGCCATGTTTAATGCACAATTGACAAAATAGTTGGGTGCCAAAAGTTTTTATCCACCTCTGGTGAAAAAGACAAATTTCTGCTGATTCAGTAGGAAGCGGGACAAATTTGAACTGCATCTGCCTCATAGTTTGCTCTTTATTTTTTTTAAAAATCATTTCTAGGTAGAAAAGTATCTATTTAATCAGAAATACATGGTTTGGTGGCGATACGTTGAGGTTTGGATGGTGGCCCATGGCCCCAACTCCAAAGCGCGTAGACTCGCATGCCCGCCACGTGGTCACCGCGTGACCGTGGTGTTGCCACGCGTTCCGGGCGGCCTAGGCATGTCTAGTGGGTTGGGCACTCCACTAATAGGTGTCAGGAAGAAGAAGGCAATAGAAGAATCTCACGAGGAGACTAAACCGAGCTCAAACATGAATTAGCACCCAAGTGTTTGATTAGTGGTACAGAAAATGCACATGGCCAATGGGCCTGAGTTTTGGCCGAGGATGATCATCTACTAAGGACACTAGCTTGGAAAATTTGCATCTCAAATAGAGGAGCCTAGGTGTCACTTGCTTTGCAACGTACCACACTGGACAGAAATATGAATGTTGAAGCCATACTCACATGTATTGTTAGATGGGGCTCAAATTTTGTGGAGAGCTATGATTTGGGAATATAGAAGATGTGGCAAAAATTCTACTCATTAGGATATGCCTAGATAGTACTTCCTTCACAATAGTACGAGCTGAACAAAAACTTTGGAAATTTGTCGAGGAAGATTTACCAGTCAAATGGAGTTGAAAATGGAGTTGAATATTGTCATGAGACAATGATTTGGATAGTAAAGAATCCCCAATTTGTTTGGGAATTTTGGGAATGACAGAAATATAGGTTGCTTGACAACCTAGGGCGAAAATTGACACATGGACATGACACATAGGCAAAACTGATGAGGTGGCGCCTTTTCATAGCAATAAGTACCAATGCATCCACGTTCACAACCTCATGACCATTTATATTGGTCGTAATCAGGTAGAAATAAGGTCATTGGCGCCTCTTGTCTACTTTCTGACCATTTGGTGTAAGCAATTTCAGGGTCTGAGCCCTTCCAAGCGAAATGGACGTGAATTTACGACCAATTCAGCTGGGGTTACTAAGAGAAGGTCATAAGTTGACATATTTCTTGTAGTGTGTGGATCCTCCTCCTCGATCCAGCACCACCGGCTCCGCCACTCGTCCCACCTCTCCTTCTGGGCACCCTCCGGGTATGTGCCCTTCTCCTGGGTCCTCGGGATCCAGGTGATGCACCTAGAAATGGCGTCCCATGGTAGGACGCGAGGATAGAAGTAGTGGCAGAAGAGCGCCGTGCTGGGGAGCACTCCGGCAAAGCCCTCACAGAGATGGGCGAAGAAGGCCATGCACGCCATGGCATTCGGCGTAAAATCGAGGAGGTGAAAGCCGTAGGTGTGCATGATGTCGTTGAATAGATTAGAGAAAGGGAGGCAGAGCCCGCAAGAAAAGTAATCGACGAATAAGGGGTACCGATTTGGGCCGGCCTTGGCGAAATCGGCGGGGACGATGCACATGGCGGGGTGCCCCGTCGTCTCCCTCCCCTACAGGGGTAAGAAGTAATCCCTGAGGTGGACTGCATCGACCGCCGAGGTGAAGTAGGCGAGCTGCGTCCACAGCACCGCCAATTCGCTCTCCGGTGCCTCCTTCTCCCCGACGCCCTTGGCCACTCCATTTCCCTTGCGTGTCTTGGGCGCCATGGCGGCTAGAGGGGGGTTAAGGATTGAGAGAAATGAGGGCACGGTGGAGGCGAGCAAGGGAAAGAGCTTGAGGAAGAAGAAGGGGGCGACAGTCTCGAGATTGGAGAGAGCGTGGAGGGTAAATGAGCAATGCCCTTGCGGTTTTCCCTTTTTACAGGGAGAACGCGGGCCACCTCTTTACCATTTACCGCGATGTGACGCAGGCGTGCTGCAACCGCCCCACGCACGACCCCCACGTCACGCATTCAACGCGGGTCGTGGGGTAGCGCAACTGGCGAGGGAGTTACTGCGGTAAAACTCCGCCGCGCGCACGCCCGCGCACCGTTCTGGGCCTGGCCCAGTAACGCTCTGCGCTTATATGTGGCCCAGGCCCGGGGGCTCCTGTCGGTGTACAATAGTAGGGGTCCCTTTTTGAACCCCTTTACTTGTGCGCGGGCAGTCGTCGCCACACGCCCGCAGCCACGCTTGGCAGGGCAGAGGAAGCGAAGACACAAGACCACCAGAGCAGCGCCAAGCCAGAGGCACGAGGAGCAAAGGGACAAGGTGAGCTCTCCCTGGCAAGAGCCTTGCCGGGGTAACTTGCCAAACACCAATGGGGCCGCCACCCTTGAGTCTAAAAGTTCCGACGCCATCAACCACATTGGAGCGCCTCCATGGTGGCATGCAGATCTTTGTGAAGACCAAGAACATGCAATACTAGATGAGAACTAGAAGACGGAGATGTCGGCGTTCTGGGAACGGGGGTCCCCAGACTTGCCTGCCTGCGGCCTGCGGCATGGCTCAAAGGAGGCCCAGCACGGCCCATCTTCATCAACATAAGATCCAAGACCCTCGCGAGGGGCCAAACCTCGCGGGGCGGACGACGCGGAGCTTCCTCAGGCGCGGCCTCATCAGGCTGGCTCACGAGAAGGCGGAGAGATCAAGGCGGGGTACCTCACGAGGTGCCCATGACGTAAGCCATGACGACCAAGGGCGCCAGGCGGGCGCCAGCCCGCACAGTGTCCTCCTTTATTCTTTGGTGCAAAGGGGGCAAGCGCAGGCAAGAGGATCAAGCAAAGGCATCCATTTTGGTGCAACGAGACCAAGACCAGTCCAATGGCGGGAAGGAGGTCACCGTGGAGCCCAGGACGGCGTCACCACGGAGCCTTTGGCAGGCGAGGACCGACTTTAGTCAGGATAAGTGTACCAGATGTTCCCCTTCAAAATGGCCAACTGTTGGCGCCCTTCACGCTCAATATTTGGGGGAGAGGCCCAGGGCCTTTGCCTATAAATAGGACTAGCCACCCCCAGGGTAGAGAGAGGATTCAGGATCCAGCGAGCTAGAATCCAGAGAGGGAGACAGAGAGAAAGAAGGGCGGCTGAACTCCTCCTAGCAGTTCATCCTCCCAGCCAAGAACAGGCCCTCGCGAGGCTGTTCTTCCTTGTATTGTTCATCATCATCAGCCCAAGAGGCAATCCACCCACCACAAACTAGAGTAGGGTATTACACCACAATGGTGGCCCGAACTAGTATAAACCCTGTGTCTCTTGTGTTGTTCTTTCAGTAGTTTAGATCTTTGCGAGACGGAGAGGTATAGGGCGTAATCTTCGCGCGCACCCCAGAGTTCAAACCTTAAGGGTCTGCCGGAACCCGAAATCCGACATTTGGCGCGCCAGGTAGGGGTGCGCCGGAATCCACCCTTCTACCACTTCGTGTCCTGTCGCATCGTCATCACCATGTCCGGCGACCAGACAGGCAATCAAGATCCATGGGCGGCGTGGCCCGCCCACGCAGAGCTGCTCGCCTCGGGCGACCCCGCGCCCTAGGCAGCTCGTGGTCCACAGGGTGCTGCGGTCCGCGGGCAGCGTGGACAGGCTTCAACAACCCTCACACCGCGGCAAGCGCGGTCGGCAGCAAGGGCCTCCAATCATGCCGCAACCACGACACCGTACACCCGCCGGGAGCAGCCGAACTCGAGGGCCGCGCTCACGGTGGCGTGAGAGCTGCTGCAGTTTAGGCTGCTCGAGGGCGGCCGCGACGTGCTGCTGGAGCGGGTCGCCGAGCTCCTGGGCTTTGCCGCCTCGGGGGCTCACCCCTTCTGCATCCAGCTCCCGTCTCAAGCCCAGGGCGGCACGCGCGGGGGCCCCGCGCGCGCCCGCAGGCCCCAAGACTACTCCAACGCCAGTGAAGCCGTCGGTGCCGGACTGGCGGTGGCGCTACCCCCGCCCCCGGCACGTGAAGGAGAGGGACTCGGCGCGGCCCTCGACCCCAGCGGGCAGCCGCGCTACCACCTCACGGTGAGCACGTCAAGCAGAGCTGCCTGGCACACGGAGCACTACGGCGTAGCCTTCGGGATGACGGCGCCAGAAGAATACATGCCCCACATGATGGACCAAGGTCACGCTCACGAGGGCGAACAAGGCTCGCTCCTCAGCCCGAGCTGGGGGACGAGACACCATAAGCTGAGCTCTTCCAGGATCCCCGGGACGGTTCCGCCGGCGGCGCTGGGGGCGACGATTATTGGGTACCGCTAATTTATCAGGAGCAGACGTACGCTAATCATGGATCGCAGGTAGTGCAGGTCGCCACAGCAAGCAGCTGCCCACTCCCACAGTCTCCTACCCCTAGGGAGGAGGGCGCAGGGGGCTGCAGGAGAGGGGCGGAGATCCGACATTACCACCGCGGCGTTCGGAGCAAGGCATTCTCAGGAGGTAGGCCCTCCGCTGGGGAGGCGCCTAAGGACCTGCCCTTGGCGGAGGACCCGTGGTCGTCGGGGGAACCGCTGGCGACCGCTCTACCCCACCGGCGGCGTCCTGGTTTCCGGTCGTCGTTGGTGGCACTAGAGTGTGGCGCAAGGCGGGGCCCTCGTCTGGCGATATGAAGCAAGGCCGGTACCTGTGAAGAAGGCCCAGTGCATGTGAAGCTCGCCGCCCCGTGACACTCTCACGTAATAATGAGCGGGGCTGTACACGCCCCGGAGTCTCAGGGGTGCCGGCCTCAGGCCCTGGGGATCCCTCCCACGCCCAGTGGACAGCACTTAGCTCCGTGCTGGTGAGAAGACGTCCAAGACTAGATTAGGTGCCGGACGCGGCCTTTTGTCTGCTTTCATTGCCTTTTCCTTTGGTTGTAACTTTTCCCCCGCTGGATTTAAGTTGGATTCGAATTTGAGATTTGCGTGTGTTCGGGGAAGGGGTGCTTAGTCTCGTTCGAACCATTTCTCGCGTTCTGGTTACCGCTTCACCACAGCTGCCTCCCCTCGTGAGCCCCTCGCGAGACGGGTCAGACCCAGCTCGTGCGCAACCTGGACTGCCGCTGTCGCTCCCTCTCAGGAGGATTTTCCGGTGCCTGCGGAGGTTGTCCTCTTAGGAAAAGGGCCCAGAGCCTGTGAAGAAGGCAAATGTCTGTGAAGCTGTCGCGTTCAGGAAAAGGCCCGGAGCCTGTGAAGAAGGCAAATGCCTGTGAAGTTGTCGCGTTTAGGAAAAGGCCCAGAGCCTGTGAAGAAGGCGAATGCCTGTGAAGCTGTCGCGTTTAGGAAAAGGCCCAGAGCAGGCAAATGCCTGTGAAGTTGTCGCGTTTAGGAAAAGGCCCAGAGCCTGTGAAGAAGGCGAATGCCTGTGAAGCTGTCGCGTTTAGGAAAATGCCCAGAGCCTTGAAGAAGGCGACTGCCTGTGAAGCTGTCGCGTTTAGGAAAAGGCCCAGAGCCTGTGAAGAAGGCGACTGCCTGTGAAGCTATCGCGTTTAGGAAAAGGCCCAGAGCCTATGAAGAAGGCGACTGCCTGTGAAGCTGTCGCGTTTAGGAAAAGGCCCAGAGCCTGTGAAGAAGGCAAATGCCTATGGAGCCGCCGCATTTGGGAAAAGGCCCGTAGCCTATGAAGCTCCCCGTGAGCGACGCTCTCATGTCCTACGGATTCAGCTAAAGAACACCCAAGGCGTCACGTCGTCCCACGGGCTGCCTCGAGAGCCTGCACAAAACAAAGGTAAACCAGCCAACTACCGGGCGTGGGCGCATGCGCAATGTAACAACTACTAATACGACGAGCACAGGTTTTACATGAGGGGCTCCCCCTCCCAAAATGCTCTCACAGCCATCAGGCCAAAAACCTGAGTTCTATTCATCCAGGGTAAAAAGACAGGACCGATATATACTCAGTCGGACAAATCCCCCAATGCGTCCTCGGGAGCGCCTCCCGAGCCGTCGCTGAACTCGCCATCGCTGTTTGCGTCGTCACCAGCGGCATCAGGGCCGTTCACCACACCGCCCTCGTCAGCGGCCACGATCACGTCGTCGTCGTCCGAAGCGAAGGCCCTGACAAGAGCATCCATGTTGTCTTCCACCCAGTGTGCCAGGTCATCTCGGACGGCCTGGGGAACTGGGGCGATAGCGGCGTCAAAGTCGAAGTGGGGATCCATGTTCCGGAGATGGCTGAAGACACAGGAAAAGGCGCGCCCGAGCAAGGCGCGCCCGAGCAAGGCGCGGCTACTCTCCTCCACCAACCTGTCGGCCCTGACCGACCGCGCCTCCAGCGGCGTCACCACGGTAGTGAAGAACTGAAGGTTGCCAGCATAGTTGATTGTGTGCGGCTCGCCAACAGCCGCCTCACAGATGTTGCCCAAGGCCGTGTGAGGTCTCTCCCGGAGCATGGCGAGCATGGGGCCGTGCACATGCTCCAGGACCTGACGCTGACATATCTCATCTACATTCTGGTGCGCGACAGCCTCAGCCTCCTCCACCCACTGGCGAAGACGGAGCATCTCGGCCTAGGAGGCGGCTAGCTCCCCTTGCGCAGCCTCAAGGGCAGCCCGAGAGGCATCGGCACACCGCGCTGCCTCCTCCTGCTTGGCCCTCAAGGCTGCGGTCCTTCCTTCAGCCTCGACCCGGATCAACTCCAGTCTCCTCTCGAGCTCACGCTCGAGGTCTTGGCGCGCCATCGCCACCCGACGTCCAACCTCCTCCAGGACACGGGCTTCCCGTGCGGCGACATCGTCCTCCGCCCACGTCACCAAGCGCTCCCTCGTCTCCAGCCGCTCGTACTCGTGGGTGCGTTCGGCGGCTTCCAGCGTCAACGCTTCCACACGCTTCTGGATCTCAGCTGGGTCGCCTGAGGCCACCTTCATCGACGCAAGGGCCGCCTCGCGCAGCTCCACTTGCTCCTCCACTGAGTGGCACCGGGCCAGGAGCTCCCGAGCCTGCTCCTCTGCCACTTCTTGCCGTCGGTCAGCTTCCCGGGCCTCCTGGCAGCCTGGGATCAGGCCACCCGGGAGGCCTCCAGTGATGCCTTCGCCTCTTCATCATCAAGGTCGCGCTGATGGCGCGCGAGGGCGATGGCGGCCTCCAGCTCACGCCTGCCTGCAGCCAGGCGAAGACCCTCAGCCTCCAGGCGCGCGTCTTCATTGGCGAGCTCCTCCCCAAGCAGGTCCACCGCGTTAGTCGCCCTTCGAAGAAACCCTTGGCAGCGAGCGCGACGCTCCCGGGCGTGCTCGAGCACGTCTTCCACGCCATCATTTGCCCCAAGCAAGCATCGGGGGCGACGAATCATCGTTCTCCCTCCGGGCAGGGGGATGGGGGCTGGCACCCTCGCGACGGCCGGGCGCGGCACGCCAGAAGCCCGGCCTGGAGCCAGCTCGTCTCCAGATGAAGGGCGCAGAGGGCGCCTCAGCTAGTCGCAGTCCATGACCAGACGAGAAGCCCACGGCAGACTGGCTATGCCACGAGGGGGGCCGTGAAGGAAGATCGCGGGGAGTGAAGGGCAGCAGTGAGCCTCGGGACGGTCCGCCCCTTCGATCGCCCTAACCACAAGAGTAGTGCTACTCGGGGCACTAGGGGGCGGTGGAGGAAGCGAAGCCAAAGGAGGCGGCACCTCAGCTGCTTCCGCGAGCTCGACCGGAAGGGGCCTGCGGAGCAAGGGTCAGTAAAAGCAACAAGAGGGTCAGAGGCTGGAAAAGTAGAAAACTTACTCATCGGTGGCGAAGTACTTCCTGCGCTTCAGCAGGCGACAAGGGAGGTCATCACCCAGGGCCTCCCTTTTCCTCCGAAGGGCCTCAAAGTCCACGCAGAAGCGACCCAAGAGAAGAGCGCAGGGATCAACCTGCGACGAAGACGGAGCATTGAGGCGATCCGCGTCCGGGGCGCCTGCCTGACGCGTGCTGCCAATCGCCTCGCCAGAAGTCGCGGCTGGGGCCTCGGGGGCTTCAGCCCCAGGCGCCAGGAGCGGCTGCTTGCTACCCTCAGCCTCAGCGGCACGGGCCCCGGGAGTCGCTCCTTTGAGAGCATCGCCCGGTGCTGCCACCTCATCAGGAGCCCCCTCGGCTTCTGGCGCCTCATGCCTCCCTGCTCTGCCACGTGAGGAAGAGTCGCCTTGGCCGACTGGAAGGGCAGTCACCACCACTAGGTTCTCGCGAGGTCCATGGAGGCCAGCAGGGCGCAGCCCTCATTCATCAACAATAGGCATCTGCTTCACAAAATCATCCCTGTTCTGGCAGAGGTACAGCAGGGCCCCTCCCTGCTGGACGCTGCCCGGGTTGGGGTCGCCAGTTAGGATCAAGAGCACTGTCCTCAACGCCTCAGGCGTCAGGTCCTCTACCTGGAGCCTCATGCGATCACCATGCCCACTGAAGGCCCACATCCGGCGGGTGTGGCGTTGCAGGGGGCAATGCGGCGCAACAGGAACTCTTTCACTACCTTGGGCGCTGTCACGCCGATCGATTTCAAGAACGCGAAGCGGTGCCAGACGAAGGCGAGCCGGGGGCTCCTGAGCGTCTCCTGGCCCCAGCCCGAATTGGGGAGAGCGAGCGAGGTCGGCTTCGACAGTAGAGGGCTGGGCACCCCAATGTCAACATACAACCACCGCTCGTGGAACCCAGCAGAAGGCGAAGGAAGCCTGAAGTCGATCCCTGAGGCCGCAGTCTCGGGCGCGGTGATGAAGCTCACGCACGCCGAGCATTGAGTAGGCTCGGCAAGGCGCAGAGAGAAGAAGTGGCGCAGCAAGGCAACGGAAGGAGGGATGCCCATCATTGCCTCGCAAACAAAAGCGAAATCCGAAAGAAGGGTGATGGATTCAGGACCCAGATGCATCACATGGATCTGGTAATGGCAGAGTACGGCCTTGAAGAAATATGAAAAGGGGGGAACCAGACCCGCCCACAGGGCGTCAGCAAAATAATGGACCTCAGTGATTATCCTGTCAATGGGGAAGTGAGACATAGGCCAGGCCGTCGTCCTCCCGCACTCGTTGAAGGTGGTAGCCAGGGCCGAGCTGACCTTGCCCAAGCACTCTCTATTTAGTATGATCGACCGGCCGACGGCGGGGGCCACCAATGGCGGCGGGCGAGACGGAGGCATGGGTTTGTTCCCTCTCTCCTTCTTCGTCGGAGCCATGGTGATGGGAAGGAGGGAGAAGATTTTAGATTGGATTGGAGGCAGGAGCTGGAGTACGAAGGGAGGAAGAACAGAGGACGCTCGAGCAACAGGAAGGGAAGTGGCTGTGTGCAACTACGAGTCCGCCTAGCAGGGCGGAAGATAAGGGGGCGTGGGGGAACAGTGCCGCCCATGTCCAATCAACCGCCACGCAGCGCCCGAGGCCGCAGGCTGTTAGGGCCTGCGGCGGTTCGCCCTTGCCCTTCCGCCTTTCTACACGACCAAGTCCGGGCACGCCTTGGGCCCGGGGGCTACTGTCGGCGTTCTGGGAACGGGGGTCCCCAGACTTGCCTGCCTGTGGCCTGCGGCGTGGCTCAAAGAAGGCCCAGCACGGCCCATCTTCATCAACACAAGACCCAAGACCCTCGCGAGTAACGCTGGGAACGGTTTGGACTGAAACCAGAGTTTCAGTCAGTTTTCATGCCGGGTTGCTTTTGGATTGGACGAAATGGGCTAAGTCTCTAAATCGGTTCAATTTGGTCTGGGCTTTAACAACTGTTGGACTGGGTTGGCCCAGTCTGGACAGGAACCAATTGATCTCTGACCGTTTCGACCCGCAGTCTGAAACCGGATCGAGGACCAAATCGACACACGCAGCCTGACCTAGCGAGGAGCGCCTCCACCGCCCGCCGCCCGCCGCCCACGGCCGCCAAACCGGGATCTTTCGCCGCCGCTGCCGCCCCGTGCCTGCCCTTGCTCCTGCTCGCCGTCTCCCTCGCGGCGTGCTGGGCCGTACGCGCCGACGGCCACGGCGTGCACTCCGTGCTCTCCGTGCCGCTCCTCTCGGCGCTGCTCGGCGGGGCCGTCGCGCTCGTCTTCCTCGCCGGCTACCTGCGCCGCAAGGGCGCCGACATCGCGCACGTGCCTCCCTCCGCGGTCGCCGCCGCCCCGGACCTGCCTAAGCAGGTCTGCCCCGCCGGCCAGAACAAGAAGGGCGGAGGGCACACCCGCGTCCACCACCACACCTCCGCCGCCGACAAGGTCCTCCATCTCATCACATCTCATCTCCATCCCCATCTCGCTCACACGCATACTGCACACTGGGATGGGATCCATGATTCAACACACGTAGTACTAGCTACTAGTATCGATCTTACTCTCACAGGCAGAGATCAGTCATAGTTTTTCAAGGCAAAGAAATCTGTGATAAAAGACGGTTCATATATAAAAGGTTTCCCATTATAGGTCCGATTATGATGCTCATGTTAAGTACCTATGCACATTTTAGGTTCAGGTTCAGTCAAAAAATTTACATGGAGCGTTCAGGTTCAGTGAAGAACGCATTTGATGTTTTAAGAGGAAAATTATAGCATACATGATTTAATTTTCTGTTAGCATGATGGGCATACAACTGTTTAATTCTTACATACTATTCTTAATTGAGGGGTCATATTGTTCTGAACCTTTTATTATGTTTTTCACATGCAGGTTTCATCATTCTTGTTCTCTTCATACCAAGCATTTCATACTTTGAAGGTGTTGTGATTTGGGACAGAAGGAAGGCAGGACAGGAGGTGTTTGATTGGTGTGATAAACAGGCTTGAATCATGTCTGGGAATGTGTCGGACAACTCAGGTATTGGTGAATCAGCTGATGAGTTGCAAACACCACATAGTAGGCGGGCTAAAGTCTGGGAATACTATGAGCCAGATTTGGTAGAGGTGGACAATGTCCCGAAGGCTGTGTGTAAGTATTGTTCCATGAAATTAGCATGCAAGTCTGGGACGAGCAGCCTTAGAAACCACATTGGCGAGTCATGCCCCAAAATCGATGATGAGTCCAGAAATAGGTTTCTTGCAACAATTAAGAAAAAACCATCAGATGTGGGGTTTGTTTTCGATCCTCAGAGAAGCCGTCAGCTAATGATCAAATATTGCATCCACGCCGAGGTTGCATTCAGGAAGTTTGACGATCCTTACTTTGAAGAGTGGATGGACTCGATGCAGCCCACCTTTAAAGTCATTCGGCGCCAGACTGTTCGCAACGACTGTGTGGACGCATATGAGCAAATGAAGGATCAGCTGCGCATTGAGTTCCAGTCTCTTGATTCCCGTGTTTGTTTGACCTCGGACATGTGGACCTCTGTACAAGAACTAGGCTATATGTGTGTTACCGCTCACTACATTGATGGCAATTTCAACCTGAAGAAGAAGGTCATATCCTTTAAAAAAGTCAAGTATCCGCACACAAGTGCGGCCATTGAAGAGACTTTGTGCAAGTGTTTGAATGAATGGGGCATCAAAAGGAAACTGTTTACTTTGACCTTGGACAATGCAGCAAACAACAAACCAGCAGTTGACTCGTTTGTGCAACATCAAGACCATGGCATGTTGTTTGGTGGTGTGGATTTTCATGTAAGGTGTTCGGCACACATCCTTAATATCTTAGTTCAAGATGGAACAAGATATGTGCACAAGCCCATAGAAAAAATCCGTGAACTTTTAAGGCATATCGCTTCTTCGCCATCAAGAATCCAATCCTTCAATGCGATTGCCACAAATTTGGATCTTCCTGAAAAGGCTGGTGGCATAAATCTTGATATTCCAAACCGTTGGAACTCTACATATCTAATGATTGAAGAAGCTCTGGAATACAAGGGAGCCCTTAATAATTATGCAAGTGGAAATGGTGAAATAGCACCGGACGACGTGGAGTGGACTAATGCTGAAGTAATGTGCACATTTCTAAAAGCTTTTGAAGAAGCGACAAAGTTAGTATCAGCCGATAGAACACCAACAGACCATCTTTTTTTTCACATGGTGTTGTGCATCCGCGACGCGCTAAGGGACCCTCAGTGGAGCACTAGTGGCACTATGTCAAACCTTGTCTATGCTATGGGCCAAAAGTTTGATAAATACTGGAAAGAGTCAAAACTGAATGTTGCAGTTGTCCTCGCAACAGTGTTAGATCCTACCAAGAAATTTGACTTCTTGGAATTCTTCTTGGAAAAGTATTGTGAAAATGTGGATGATATTGAGAAGTGTCTAGAAGGTGTAAAAGACATGATGAGGTCGTACTATGAGAAGTACGAGGAAGCCAGAAGAACCACCGAGCACTCGGTATCTCGGCAAGTCAGCGCCAATATAGGATCACCAGTTCTTGGCAAAAGAAGGCTGGAAGAAGAGTTTGCTCAATACAAGTCAAGAAGGAGGTCCTACATGCAACCAAAGTCTGAGCTGGACATGTATTTGGAGGAAAATTTCGACAGCTCCGGGGGAAGTTTTGATATTTTGATATGGTGGAAAACACATGCTGAAAAATATCCCGTGCTCTCAACCATGGCTCGTGATTTCCTTGCAATACCTCTTAGCACCGTGTCATCTGAATCAGCATTCAGTTGCAGTGGAAGGACTTTAGGAGATTCCCGATGCTCGATGACGCCCGAAACTCTTGAGGCTTTAGTTTGCGGAAAAGATTGGCTTATCAAAATTCCAAATAATGAAGGTATGATATTATTTTCCCTGTTTGGTCTGGAAACTTCTTTACTAGTAGACTGAATAAGCTTTATGTTGCTTAACATGTACTTTGAAAGTGCAGGCCCAAGTGGGACAGCCTAATGGAGAAAAGGTCTTATGTTAACAAATTGGTAAGCAAAATATATGGACATTTGTATAGATTCAGTTTTAGACTGTCTCATGTCATGGCTGTAATGCTACTGTTCCGGTCTAAATCTTCATCATGTTGCCGAGAGGTTCCAGTCTAAATCTTCATCATTATGTCAGCGATACATATTGTATATTATGAAACTAGTACTACTAGTAGTATAGTTAACTGTACTGGATGCCCCAAGTTATGGTTCACACTTTACCTCAGCAAACTAGTCTCAAGTGACATAATGTTCTTTGGTCAAAATACTCTGCTTTCCCGTCACGAAAATTCTCTTCATTTGACCACATACTGATAGTGTATAGTGACAGGGATGTGATGGACGTCCAATTTTTCTTTGTTTCTTTAGAAGCATCCATAGGGAATTTTTGTTTTCCATGTAAAAACAGAGCGTAGCAATCATAGAAATGATATTCTTCTAAGCCTGCAATTTTTTTGAATTGAAGAAATCTGTGTTCTACTAGTGAGATATGGTCGTGTTAAAGTGCGGCGATTGCTATATATCATTCTGATGTACTTGCTAATACACTCAGGTATCAAGACGAAAGCCGGGGTAGAAGAAACCATTCAGAAAAAGGAGATGGATGTCCAGCAACTATGTAAAATGCATTCTGTAACTGAGTAGTTGTGTAACATCTAGCATTCTGTGTAATAATTTTAAACCCCATGCTGTAACATCCAACGACTACTTAGTTAGTCTGCAAGCTATCCTTTTCCTAGTAAAACTGGGTTGCCATTCTTATTCCCTGTCCATGGATTGAAACTATGGGTTAAATCCATAAATGGCATATGGTTTGGATTGGTCTGGGTGGAAAACGCATGTAGTTTGGTTTGGTTTGGATGCTAGCTTAATTATTTTGGTTTGGTTTGGTTTGGTTGCTGGAGGTGTAGTCATATGGTTTGGGCTGGGTTTAGTTTGGATGTCAAACTATTCCCAGGTCTACTCGCGAGGGGCAAAGCCTCGAGGGGCGGACGACGCGGAGCTTCCTCGGGCGCGGCCTCATCAGGCTGGCTCACGAGAAGGCGGAGAGATCAAGGCGGGGTACCTCACGAGGTGCCCATGACGTAAGCCATGATGACCAAGGGCGCTAGGCGGGCGCCAGCCCACGCAGTGTCATCCTTTCCTCTTTTGTGCAAAGGGGGCAAGCGCAGGCGAGAGGATCAAGCAAAGGCAACCATTTTGGTGCAACGAGGCCAAGACCAGTCCAACGGCGGGAAGGAGGTCACCGTGGAGCCCAGGACGGCGTCACCACGGAGCCTTTGGCAGGCGAGGACCGACTTTAATCAGGACAAGTGTACCACATGTTCCCCTTCAAAATGGCCAACTGTTGGCGCCCTTCCCGCTCAATATTTGGGGGAGAGGCCCAGGGCCTTTCCCTATAAATAGGACTAGCCACCCCCAGGGTAGAGAGAGGATTCAGGATCCAGCGAGCTAGAATCCAAAGAGGGAGATAGAGAGAAAGAAGGGCGGCTGAACTCCTCCTAGCAGTTCATCCTCCCAGCCAAGAACAGGCCCTCGCGAGGCTGTTCTTCCTTGTACTGTTCATCATCATCAGCCCAAGAGGCAATCCACCCACCACAAACTAGAGTAGGGTATTACACCATAATGGTGGCCCGAACTAGTATAAACCCTGTGTCTCTTGTGTTGTTCTTTCAGTAGTTTAGATCTTTGCGAGACGGAGAGGTAGAGGGCGTAATCTCCGCAAGCACCCCAGAGTTCGAACCTTAAGGGTCTGCCGGAACCCGAAATCCGACAGGAGACCCCCGGCAAGACCCTTGCTTGGGAGGGCCCCGGCAAGACCCTTGCCGGAGACATCTGCGGTGCCGCAGCCAAGCCCCCACCTTCCAAGGCTGCACCGCCGTTCCAACACAGTAGTCAACCCGCCAATAATGCAGGAACCTGCATGGTGACGTGCAGCTTCCATGCCAACTCAGCAAGCACCTGCGTGGTGGCATGCAGACCTTCGTGAAGACTGCCACCGCGCCAGCTCAGCAGCCTGCCAGCCTACATGGCGATGCATGCCTCGTTGTCCTGGACGTGTGTCGGAGCAAGGCGAAGCGGCGACGAATGGGGCGGGCTTCGTTGCCATCCCCGATAAAGCGAGAGGACACCTAAGTAGCGCATTTAATGCGTTTTATCCTGTGATGTCAGGCGATAAGCTTGTACACTGTACAACTTTCCACATCATGTGTGCCACTATGCCAGCCCATTTTGACTATAAAAGGAGGCCCGCGGCGTACTGAGAGAGGATTCAGACTTCTTGGACCCTTCATGCTTTGTAGCTAGTCCAAGAACACCAGATAAACACAACCAGCAGGAGTAGGGTATTACGCATCACTTGCGGCCCGAACCTGGATAAATCTCCCGTTTTGATCTCTTAAACCCGCTCTTTCCACAGCCCCGCGCCCGTCGACCATAGGAGGGATCCCCCGTGATCCCATAGGTGTCGTTTCCACCGATACAAAAACAGGTATAGGTGTCGCAAATGTACTCATAACAGACGGTGAATCAAGTGCAGAGCTAGATGGAAGTTCCTTACCTCCCCTCGTAGTTGAGGGAAAAATCTTGGTTCTTTCATCTTTCAAGTTCCTCATAGTTATCAACAGATATAAATCCCAAGTGACTCAAAGAATATAGCTATGCTCCCCGGAAATGGCGCCAGAAAATAGTCTTGATAACCCACAAGTATAGGGGGTCGCAACCGTTTTCAAGGGTAGAGTATTCAACCCAAATTTATTGATTCGACACAAGGGGAGCCGAAGAATATTCTCAATTATTAACAGTTGAGTTGTCAATTCAACCACACCTGAAAGACTTAATATCTGCAGCAAAGTATTTAGTAGTAAAGTAGTATGGAAGTAACGGTGACGGCAACAAAAGTAACAGTAGCAGTTTTTGTAGCAATCGTAACAGTGGCAACGAAAAAGTAACTAAGCAAAGATCAATATGTGATAACCTCGTAGGCAATTGATCAATGATGGATAATTATGTCATATGCGATTCCTCATGCAATAGTTGTAAAATAGGGTGACACAGAACTAGCTCCAGTTCATCAATGTAATGTAGGCATGTATTCCGAATATACTCATACGTGCTTATGAAAAAGAACTTGCATGACATCTTTTGTCCTACCCTCCCGTGGTAGTGGGATCCTATTGGAAACTAAGGGATATTAAGGCCTCCTTTGAATAGAGTACCGGACCAAAGCATTAACACTTAGTGAATACATGAACTCCTCAAACAACGGTCATCACCGGGAGTGGTCCCGATTATTGTCACTTCGGGGTTGCCAGATCATAACACATAGTAGGTGACTATTGACTTGCAAGATAGGATCAAGAACTCACATTATTCATGAAAACATAATAGGTTCAGATCTGAAATCATGGCACTTGGGCCCTAGTGACAAGCATTAAGCACAGCAAAGTCATAGCAACATCAATCTTCGAACATAATGGATACTAGGGATCAAACCCTAACAAAACTAACACGATTACATGGTAAATCTCATCCAACCCATCATCATCCAGCAAGCCTACGATGGGATTACTCACGCACGGCGGTGAGCATCATGAAATTGGTGATGGAGGATGGTTGATGATGATGATGGGGATGGATTCCCCTCTTCGAAACCCCGAACGGACTCCAGATCAGCCCTCCCGAGGAATATTAGGGCTTGGCGGAGGCTCTGTATCGTAACACGCGATGAATCCTTCTATCTGATTCTTTCTCCCTGAAAGTGAATATATGGAGTTGGGGTTGAGGTCGGTGGAGTCCCAGGGGGCCCACGAGGCAGGGGCACGCCCTACACCCTTGTGGACAGGGTGTGGGCCCCCTAATGTTAATTCTTTCACCAATATTGTTTATTAATTCCAAAACGTGTCTCCATGGATTTTCAGGTTATTCCGAGAACTTTTATTTCTGCACAAAAATAACACCATGACAGTTCTACTGAAAACAGCGTCAGTCCGGGTTAGTTCCATTCAAATCATGCAAGTTAGAGTCCAAAACAAGGGAAAAAGTGTTTGGAGAAGTAGATACGTTGGAGACGTATTAGTGGTTTCTTGCGGTTCAGGCGGCCTCAGTGCACTCTGCTCTCGCGTCCCTCCGGGTGCTCTGCCCTCGTCCCTCCACACGCGCTGCCAGTGTTTGGGGCCACCGCACGATCACGCATGTTCGTGTGCATGCGGTTGCGCCGGGCGCGGCGCGACGATGCAGTTACCCACTATAAAAACTGCCATGAGGACACGCAGAGAATCCAGGCCGCCCGGCTCCCATTTATTCCTGCGGCCATTTACCTTATATCTCTCGCGTCACACGACAAAATAAGCACACCAACGATGACACATACAGAGAGGACATCCAACAATTCCAATGGCGCTCCCAGCGGTCACCGACGACAACAGCGGGCAGTTCACCATGCATCACGTAGTGGACACCCACGTGAGGGGGAAGGCCCTCTCAGTGTCGTACACGAATGATCCGGTCTCGGTGGAGAGATCCATCCAAACTATGGAGCAGTCCCTTGCCGAGGACAAGTACCGAGTGGTCGGCTTCGACCCCGAGTACACCATCGGTCGTGCCAGGCATGACCAGAAGGTTGTCGTCGCCCAGTTGTGTGTGCGACATGACGTCCTCGTCTACCACTACCACCTTGCCACAAGGCCTTGCGAGGATTTCTCCAGGTTTATCAAAAGCTCCGACTACAGTTTCGCTATGGTGGACACCACCAACGATCTAAAAGCGCTCAATGTTTTGGACTTGAAATGCCTGAATCTTGCCAACATCCAGCACCACTACAAGGTCTGGGGCAGCAACAAAAACAAACTGAACTCCTTGGTTGACCTCGCCTCGGCCAACATAGACCCCTACTACATGAAGATGAAGAATGAGAGCAATAAGGACAAGAACGCCTGGCACAATGTGTGGCATGAGAGACTGGATGAACAACATGTCAAGTACGCGACCATGGACGCGTACACAAGCTACAAGATGTACAGGCGGATCATTAACATGAGGAAGTGTCTTCTTCCTGCCCCAGACGAGGGATCAAGCCAAAGAGCAGTGGCGGGAGCGTCACAAGAAGTAGATGACTAGACGATCGTTTCTCCTACTTTAGAATGCATGCAATTGTTTATTGAGGTGTGTGCGAATGATCTGTATAGTCACTTATGTAATTGGATGTTTATTTCAACTATATATATACATGTTATTCTACTGTAGACAGAGCAAATCACACGGCTTCTTAGCAGCAATCGTCTCTGTTATTATTGATCTTTGCACACATTTCTGATTATGGACCTGTTTGCCGCGTATCACACACATCTTGTTCAACTGAATCGTTTCCATTGTGTTGCCTAATCACACATAGTTCATCCTAGTGAACCGTATGCTATATATTGCACACGCCTTCATCTGGCTGCCCATTTCTTTGGTTACTCATCATCCAAAATAGTTAATTGAACTGAATTGTATGCCCTACATCGCACACGCAACTAAAATCTGAACCATGTTTGATGCATCCATCATCACAAATGTTTCGCACCTTTTTGATGGTTTTTACACCACTGTTTGCGATTATGGCATCGCACACAGTTTCGTCGAAGGGTCTCTGATCATAGTGTCATGTTTGGACCATCCTGCAACAGTGATACTTCCTATGCATAGAAACTTTATAAGCAAACAAATAATTAAGACAAGAAATATTTAGCATATGCAAGGGAGAGGAGTAAAACATTAATAATCTTAACATAACGAGAGGTAATTTAGTAACATGAAAAATTTCTACAACCATATTTTCCTCATAATAATTACATGTAGGATCATAACCAAATTCAAAAATATAGCTATCATATAAAATTTTCTCTTCATGATCCACATGCATAAAAGTTTTATAATCTTCCAAGATAGTGGGATTAGCATCAACTGAAGTCATGACCTGTCCAAACCCACTTTTATCAATAATTTCATAAGACTGAACACTCTCCAAATATTTGCGATTCCTTTTCTCTAAAGTTGACATTCTTCCAAACCCACTTTAAATATTATTGCAAACATTATTATCAATTTCATATTCATCATGCGGCTTAAATAAAATTTTAAAATCATAAGAAGCATTATTACCCCAATCATGATCATTGCAATAAGTAGTGAACATAACAAAATCATCATCCCCAAGCTTGGGGTTTTGCATATCATTAACACAACTGACATTAATAGAATTTATAATAATATCATTGCAATGTGCTTTTCAATCAAGGAGCTATCGTGCATCACCTTATAAATTTCTTCTTTTAACACTTCATCACAATTTTCAGATTCACGAATTTCAGGCAAGACATCATAGAGATAATCAAGTGCACTCAAACCACTAGCAATTGGTTCAACATAATCGGACATTTTGAAAAGATTAGCAAGTGGATGAGGATCCATATGTATTTAATTTTCCTAGTTCTTTTTCTGGTTTTTGGTGTGTTGACATGAAGGAAAAAAGCAAGCAAATGAGCAAACAAGCAAAAAGGCAAACGAAAAATATTTTTGTATTTTTCTATGAAAACGTCTTAGAAGTGGGGGAGATGAAAACGAGAGGCAAATGGCAAAATATGTAAATGCATCTAACGATTCTGCATCTACTACTATTACTCCACCCATCGACCGCTATCCAACATGCATCTAGAGTACTAAGTTCATAAAGAACGGAGTAACGCCTTAAGTAAGATGACATGATGTAGACAAAGTAAACTCATGCATGAATAAACCCCATCTTTTTATCCTTGATGCGAACGATACAAATACATGTTTTGTCCCTTTCTGTCACCGGGATATAGATCACCGCAAGATTGAACCATCACATAGCACCTCTCACATTACGAGAAAAATCAATCTATTTGGCCAAACCAAATCAACAGATCGAAGAGAAATACAAAGCTATAATAATCTTGCATAAAAGAGTTCAGAGAAGACTCAAATGATATTCCTGGATAATATGATCATAAACTCACAATTTATAGGATCTCAACAAACACACTGCAAAAAGTGATTACATCGAATAGATCTCCAACAACATTGAGGAGAACATTGTATTGAAGATCAAAGAGAGAGAATAATCCATCTAGCTACTAACTATGGACCCGTAGGTTTGTGGTAATCAACTCACACATGATCTGAAGGGCAGCAAGGTTGATTCCCCCTCGGCAGAGTGCTAGAAAAGGCCTCCAAATGGGATCTCTCGGGAACAGAAGTTCGCAGCAGCGGAAAAAGTATTTCGGGTGGCTCTCTATTGGTTTCCCGATTTTAGAGAATTTATAGAGGCGAAATTAGGTCAAAAGGGTGAACATGGGCCCCGCAAGCCATTAGGGCACGCCTACCCCCCTAGGCGCACCCTGGTGCCTCGTGGGCCCTTCCTTAATCTTCTGGCCCTGTCCCGAAGCTTCCAGGGTCTCTTTTGTCTAGAAAAAAATCTCCAAAAAGTTTCGTGGCATTTGGACTTCGTTTGGTACTCATATTCTGGAAAACCAAAACAGGCAAAAAACATCAACTAGCACTGGACTAAGTTAATAGGTTCGTCCCAAAAAATGATATATAATTGCTTGTAATTGCATATAAAACATCCAAGATTGATACTATAATAGCATGGGATAATAAAAAAATATAGATACATTGGAGACGTATCGGCGGGACATCTCTGCTACTTCGGCTTCCATGCTCGCCGCTCTCCCTGGTCATTTCTCGATCGAGAACTCCTCCTACGAGCCATGACAAATGCAAGGAACGATGAAGAAAGACTTGTTTGTTTGTTGATAATAAATTGAGAAGGAATGTGCAGTCATTTTCAGTAGGTAGTATTTATAACCTAGTAATAAGCTGCTAAGTGGGAAAACATTTAGGTTTTAATCGATGTGACGGGTTTGCAATTAAATATAGCGTGGTAATTTGGAATGTGATGGGAAGAAGCTCAAAATTTATTGATGATTCCAGTTTCGAAATGCGGCATGATTCCCGGATGGTGTAACATGGGCACGTGTTCTCTGATGGATATGTGGCATGTTCACCGTAGGATACATCACAATCGACGCTCTCCACAGACGAATTTTTCCATGGATCATGTGTGCTCGCTATTACCATGGTGCACGATTCTTTTAATTAGAATGTGTGCCCATCTATCACAGACTCCTTGATCTGGCTGACCATTTCTGTTGTTTTGGCAAATAGCAAACTGTTCATCCAAGTGACCTATAAGTCATCTATCGCACACACCTTGATTTGGTTGACCGTTTCTGTTGTTTTGGCTAATCACGAACAGTTCATCCGAGTGACCTGTATGCAGTCTATCGCACACACCTTTATCTGGCTGACCGTTTCTATTGTTTTGGGTCATCGCAAACAGTTCATCCGAGTGAACTGTATGTCGTTTATCGCACACGCCTTGATTTCGCAGACTGTTTCTGTTGTTTTGGCTAATTGCAAATAGTTTGTATGGATCAATTGTATGCCATGTATCACACACGCGACTCTAATGTGAATTGTGCTTGATGTCTCTGCCATTGGACACAGTCTGTTTTATTAGCGGTGATTTTAATACAATGCTGTTTGTGATTCATGCGACGCACACGGTTTGGTGGAAGGCTCTCTGACACATGTGTCATGTTAGGACCATCCTGTGGTTGGTTCATGCCAAGCATCATGCACAAGCTATCGGAAGCTGGGCATGTTGGTCCAGAAGTTCTCGAAGCGAAAGATCTTAAGCCGCCTAGGGTCATCATTATTAGCTAGAAGGAGGGGGCAATGATCCGAGAGTTACGAGGAAAGAGCATGCAAGATATGCCCGTCGAAGGTGATGTCCCAATCCTCGTTGTAGAAGAAGGCATTGAGCTTAGACATGGTTGGGTTGTTTTGTTCATTGCTCCAAGTATACGTCATGTTCTTCAAATGTATCTCCTTTAGTTCACAGAAATTAAGGGCATTTTAGTACTGGTGTAGGATCGGTAGTATGTCTAGAGGGGGGTGATTAGACTACTTGACCAAATAAAAATCTAGCCTTTCCCCAATTTTAGTTCTTGGCAAATTTTAGCTATCTTAGCACAAGTCAAGTAATCTCCACACAATTCAAGCAAGCATGCAAAAGAGTATATGAGCAGCGGAAAGTAAAGCATGCAACTTGCAAGAATGTAAAGGGAAGGGTTTGGAGGATTCAAACGCAATTGGAGACACGGATGTTTTTGGCGTGGTTCCGATAGGTGGTGCTATCGTACATCCACGTTGATGGAGACTTCAACCCACGGAGGGTAACGGTTGCGCGAGTCCACGGAGGGCTCCACCCACGAAGGGTCCATGAATAAGCAACCTTGTCTATTCCATCACGGTCGTCGCCCACGAAGGACTTGCCTCACTAGCGGTAGATCTTCACGAAGTAGGCGATCTCCTTGCCCTTACAAACTCCTTGGTTCAACTCCACAATCTTGTCGGAGGCTCCCAAGTGACACCTAGCCAATCTAGGAGACACCACTCTCCAAGAACTAACAAATGGTGTGTTGATGATGAACTCCTTGCTCTTGGGCTTCAAATGATAGTCTCCCCAACACTCAACTCTCTCTCACGGGATTTGGATTTGGTGGAAAGAAAATTTGAGTGGAAAGCAACTTGGGGAAGGCTAGAGATCAAGATTCATATGGTAGGAATGGAATATCTTGACCTCAACACAAGTGTAGGTGGTTCTCTCTCAGAAAATGTGTATGGAAGTGTTGGTATGTTCTGATGGCTCTCTCCTCGAATGAAGATTGGGTGGAGGGGTATATATAGCCTCCACACAAAATCTAACCGTTACACACAATCTGCCAAACTCGGTGGGACCGAATGGTTAAACTCGGTCGGACCGATTTAGCAAACCTAGTGACCGTTAGGATTTTTCGGTGGGACTGAGATGCAACCCGGTAGGACCGATATGGTTAGGGTTAGGGCATAACGTAATCTTGGTGTGACCAATTACACAAACTCGGTGGGACCAATTTTGGTAATAAGCTACCACAGAGTTGGTCACGTAAACTCAGTGGGACCGGTTCGCTCTTTTCAGTGAGACCGAAATGTTACGAAAGGGAAACAAAGAGTTTACATTGCAATCTCGGTGGGACCGATCGCTCACTTCGGTTAGACCGAAACGTTACAAAGGGAAACAGAGAAATTGCAATCCCATCTCGGTGAGACCGAGATCCCTATCGGTGAAACCGAATTGCTAGGGTTTGTGGCAGTGGCTATGACATGTGAAACTCGGTGGCGCCGGATAGAAAGAATCGGTGGGGCTGAGTTTGACTTTTTGGTTTAGGTCATATGTGGATGTGGGAAGATGGTTGAGGGTTTTGGAGCATATCACTAAGCACATGAAGCAAGAACCTCATTAAACAACACCTCATCCCTCCTTCATAGTATTGGCTTTTCCTATAGACTCAATGTGATCTTGGATCACCAAAATATAAAATGTAGAGTCTTGATCTTGAAGCTTGAGCCAATCTTTTGTCCTTATAATTTTGAGGGATCCACTTTCCTCATCCATGCCATGCCATCCATTAAGCTTTTCCTGAAATATTACTCTTGGAATAATGTTAGCTCAATGAGCTATATGTTGTTAGGAATTACCAAAACCACCCAGGGATAGTTGCACTTTCAATCTCCCCCTTTTTGGTAATTGATGACAACATATAGATCAAAGCTTCGACAAATGATAATAAGAGTGAAAAATATTCTCGCTTTGAGAAGTATGTGAATGGCAAGAGCTCCCCCTAAATTTGTGCATATTTTAAGATTTGCTTTGGACTGCAAATGCACAATGAGTTAGGATCATGGGTTACTCTTCCATGTCACATACATCTTGGTGGAGCGCTCAAATGACAAGAATTAAATGCATGCACTCATCACCAAGCAAAGTGAAAGATCACAATAAGGATAAACTGGTAGTAACATCCAACAAGCATTAAGTGTAGCTTATGATCAAACACATGATCATCAATGTCTCACAGATAAAAGCATAGTATCTCAAGCACTCAAAAGCAAATAAAGTTCAACCAAGAAGACAAGAGAGAACAAATGCAAACTCTCTCTCTCTCTCTCGAAGCCTATGATCTATACATTTTCTCCCCCTTTGGCAACAAGTTACCAAAAAGTTCATAGAAAATGCATAGCAATAAAACAACTCTCAGGCTTGGTCTTCAGGTGGTGGAGTCCGGATGACGCCAAGGACGAAGGCTTCAGTAGAAGTAGTTGGAGCTAGGGTAGGAGCCGGAGCTGGTGGAACTAAGGCTGTAGCTGGTGCAGAAGCAGTAGCTCTAGTGTCAGGAACTGGCACTGCAGATGATCTCTGAGCTCTAGGCACTCTGGAAAATGCATCAGTAGTGGTCTTGCCCTTCCTCTCCTACATATCATCCTGTAGTTGCTCCACAGCAGACTGAATCTCAGTTACTTTCACATCTAGGTCATAGAACTTTTGTTCCATAATTCTTTCCAGGCTCTCTTGGTTTCGAGTCAGGGTGGCCAGTCCTTTCTCAATTCTCGGAGTTGATGCTATTAGGTAACCGAGCTGCTCCTGCTTGTTCTTCAAAAAGTACTCAGATGCCTCCTCTTGAGTTGGCATCCTGGCAGCTTTCTCCATCTTTGCCTTCTCCTTCTTTGCTTGAGCTTGTGCAGATGATGGTTCATTCTCATTCATCACAACTTGATTGTCCTCAAAATATGGATGGATGGGCAGGTGTTCCTTATGCAACAGATATGTGCCTGTGCCCATCTTCGAGTTAATCAACTCCTGAATTTGTGGGGCATATCCACAGCTCCTCTTCTCATCAGCTGCTGTCCTCTTGATGGTCTCAACTATGAGGCTCATTACCTTGAACTTCTGTGGCACATCAAATATGTGAAGCAAGTTTATTGCATGGCCTCTAATCATTTTGTGATCACCTGACTTGGGCAAGAGAGTGTGCCTTAGAATCCAGTTGATTGTAGGCAGCCCTGATAGAAGGAAGTGAACTGACCCAAACTTGAAAGTCTCAAGAGCTTTGTCGGGTATCTCCTTGTACATGTTTGACATGGAATTGTGATCCATCTTCTTCTTGGCATAGACATCCAAGTCATCTTCTAGCTCTTCTGGGGCATTGACCAGCTAAGCCCATTCTGCAACTGTAGATTGGTATCTTGTGCCTTCCGTCATCAATACTATTCTGCCATCTGGATAGAAATGTGTTGTGGAGTAGAATTGCATTATGAGCTCCTCATTCCACTTTGTGAGCTTCTGCCCAACAAAGTATGCAACTCCACAAGCTTTGAAGCTGTCAAGCACTCCAGGATAGTGTTCTTCATTTTCCTTGATATACTCCCAGTCAACCCATCTCATGTCACACACTATAGGTTTCTTGTCCAGCAGCACTGTCTCATAGAAGTCTTGTTGTTCCTTGGTGTGGAATCTGTAATCAACAACAGTTCTTCTCCTTGAAGTATATGGATCTGCCTCTCTCCATTTCCTCAGCCCTGAATCTCTCCTGATTTTCATGTCCTCAGCCATAGGATGAGCATCGTTGTGGTCTGGAATCTTGGGCTTGAGCTTCCTGAGAACTTGTCCTTCTTCTTCTTCTTCAGCAGCAACATCAGGCACTGGGCCTTGTTCTTCTCAGCAGCAGATATGTTCCTAGTGTTCCTCTTAGGTGCACTCTTGGGCTTGGAGGCAGCTTTGGGTGCTTCTTTGGGCTTTGATGATGCAGCCCCTGACCTTATGGCATCACCCATAATCTTCTGTGCCTTGAGTGCTGGTGCAGCAACCTCTTCTTCCTCTTCTTCTCCCTCAGAGTCTCTCCTCATGGAGGGTTTGCCAAGAACTCTAGCAGTAGTGGTTCTGACTCTCTTTTTCTTCTTGTCTTGGCCATCTGCTTCTTCTTCTTCAGACTCCATGTTAAATTTCAAGGTTTCTCCAGTGGCAACCTTCCTAGGCTTGGAAGTAGGAACTCTCCTTGCAGGTGCCTTCTTATGCATGCCTGGTTTTGTGGCTGCAGCTAAGCCATATTCTTTCTTGAGCACCTTCTTCTTAGAAGTGGCTTCCTCTTCGGCCACATAATCTTCATCCTCAGATTCAGAAGTTCTTTTCTTGCTTGCTCTAGTGGCAGCCTTGGGCAAGTTTCTTGGGGTGCTTCTTCTACCCTCATCAGAGCTACTAGAGGGACTAGTGCCCTCACTCATGGGAACCTTCTCCTCTGATTTGTTCTGGCTGCCACTTTGATCAGACATGTTGCAAATGCTGACTGCAGACCATGTGAATAGATTGTAGATGAGATAGAGTGGATGAGCATCACAAAATGCAGAGATTTTTGCAAAAGAATGAGTCAAAAACTTAGTTTTAGTTTTCCACAGAAAGCATTTCGGATCAACCGATTTGCAAACTCGGTGATACCGAAGCAGCTTTTGGAACCAAAACTAGTGAACTCGGTCAAACCGAGTCATAGTTCGGTGGCACCGACACTGCTAGGTTTTCACAGAGTCCTGAACTCGGTCACACCGATTTGCAATTCTCGGTCAGACCGAGAACCACATGTGCAATGGTCGTGGCCGAATCGGTGGAACCAAGTTCCGCATCCCGGCGGGTACGAGATGGTTTCGGCAGAAACCTAAACCTAAATTTTGAAATCGCATCTATTCTAAGGATTGTTTTGACTGGATAGAAGTGTTTCAATTGTAGCAAGAATCATAATGAACATAATGTGCTAGGAATCAGACGGGGATAGCACTGTGATCGAGTCCATACCCTAGTTCGGCGGTGAACTCGCTACGGCGGCAACGGCGGAGATGAAATCCGTTGACAGCGGCGGAGACCAGCGACAGGAGGCGGCTGGCGGCGAGGAGGACGATCCGGAGACCTAGGAGGCAGAGCGAGCTATGCGCGGGCGAAGAGGTTTCGGAGAAATTTCCAAAATTTTGCCCGTGAGTATATATAGCCCGACCCTGTCGGTGTGACCGAGTGGAACAACTCGGTGGCACCGAGATGCATAACTGTTGAC
Source organism: Aegilops umbellulata (assembly GCA_032464435.1). Classification (NCBI taxonomy): domain Eukaryota; kingdom Viridiplantae; phylum Streptophyta; class Magnoliopsida; order Poales; family Poaceae; genus Aegilops; species Aegilops umbellulata. Next base: position 146,117,137 of record CP136058.1, on the reverse strand, counting down.
AGTTATAGCAACTCGATGTGACCGAAAAGTTCAAGTCGGTTGCACCGAGGTGAAAACCTAGATCGACTTAGTGATCTCGGTATGACCGAAATGGAGGAATCGGTCAGACCGAAAAGCACAAAGAAGTTTTGGAAGTTTAAGTCTATGACAAATCGGGAACTCCGAGTGCTCCTCACACAGAGTTGTTTGAATCTGACTTGATGAAATTTTGTGATGTAGCGTGAATAGAGTTTGAGATGAGAAAAGCATAGATAGCTAGAGAGGGTTCTCAGGCATTCTTGTCCATCAACTTGGAAAAAGAAAAGAAAACCAATCAATCAAACAACAAGTGGATGTCCTCGAATGAGTAAAATATGCAATCAACATGCTCACACAATAAAATGGCAATTGAAATATGTGGCAAAGCATGCACAACCAATTCTAGTATCTATCAAGCAATTGGCGATGACTAGGTCATCTATATATGAGTATATTGACTTAGGAGTCAAATGAGAACATTTGTTCATAGGTCATACTCATCGTTTAAGCACAAGTGGGGTTACCACTTTTACATAAAGCATTGTTGTGTTCACATCATTAGAGTTGCTTTAGCTCAATTCTTAGAGTAAAGCTCCCCCTAGATGTGATATCCCCCCTAAGAGGGATGAACTAACCTTGGGTTTTGTCGATGATGACTTCATGTAGATGTTGAAGATGTGGATGCTCAATGTTGATGTAGATCAATTGGAGCTATCCATTGGAGTGAATTGCACTTTCAATACCTACATGGGTTAGTCCCACAAGGAACAAACAAGGATATCCATAGACATAGAGTGATGCACACATAAGATGATGTCTATGAAAGCTTTTAGGTTACCTTGTCCCTTGACTTACCAACAAGAGGGTTTGTGACTCCTTGAACTAGTGCGAGATATGGAAGTTGATTGCACTTGTTCTTGCCAAAATGATAAGAGTGAAGTATGTTGGCGGAGTCACCCTCAAGAACTCTCTAGTTCTTCTTCTTTTGGATCCACACCATCTTGATGGGAATCCTTGGAGTTGTAGTCGTACTTGATGAAGTGGAACTTGAAGTAGTCTTGGGAATCCACTTGACTAAGGTCTTAGGAGCTTCTTCAAATGCATCAATTTCCTCTTGAAGCTTGTCCTTCCCTTTTTGCTTGTAGTCTTGTGGTGGAAGATCATCTTGAGCTTGTGTCCCTTTGAAAGAAGTAGGATCATACTTCTCTTGTTGAGGAACAAACTTTGTCTTGGGGTATTGATCTTCTTCCCACTCAACTCCATTGGCATTGAACTTTCGCTCAAAACCAACACCTTGATTCTTCCGGTGCCTTCCTTGCTTGCGTACAATTTCCTCGAATTGCTTACTCTCGGCAAGGCTCTTGTAAACTCCTTTCTCTATAATTCCCTTCAATAGACTATTTTCTTGCTCAAGTGTAACTTGGCTAAGAGAATCATTAGTGGAATCAAGAGAACTACTAGAGGCAACAATATTGGATTTAACATGATCATTGTTACTACTAGAGGAAGAATCTTTCTTGTTCTTGTTACTAGACTTGACTTGAGGCATGTAAGTGGATAAGAGTAAACGCTTGGCAATGTAAGAAGAACTTTTCTTACAAAGATCATCATTGATTGCTTTTAAGAACTCATGCTCTTGCTCAAGGTTGAGCTTTTCAAAGTGTAATTTCTCATGTGTTCTTAAATGTTCTCGATGATCTTCTAAGATAGTTTCACGAGCTAACTTAAGAGTGTTTAGTTCTTTAGTTTGAGACTCAATCTTCTCCTTATCATTGTCATTCGTTTTAGCTTGATTAGCACTATTAATTGACGTTTCATTACAGTATTCATCACTAGAGTTGTCAACAAGTAAATCATCATCACCTAACAAGTCATCTTCATCACTATTGAAATCAACATACTCGGGGTGTGATACCTTTGGGCCTTTAGCCATGAAGCATGTTCCAACTCCTTCATTTGGTGAGTCAAATATGTCATAGGAGTTGGTTGACACAAGTGCTAGACCGGAAACACCTTCATCTTGAGTATATTCGGAATCGGAGTGATAACTTCTCTCGGATTGGTTGTCGGAGCCGGATACCCATTCACCAAAATGAGCTTGATGTCTTCGTTTTGTGTAGCTCTTTGATGAATTGTCCTTTCTTTCCGAATCCTTGCTTCTCCATGAGTCTCTTCGTTCATAACGATCATCTCTACTCCTTCTTTCTCTAGATGGTGATTCTTCTCTTCTACTCCTTCTCTTGGGAGAATCTTCTCTTCTTTTGTAGGGAGCCGTACACTCATTGGAATAGTGTTCGGGTCTTCCACAATTGTAGTAGTTTCGCTCTCGACTACAAGATCTTTTGTCATTGTAGGACCTTGACTTGGAGCTTCTATCTTTGCTTCTATTCTTGTAGAACTTGTTGAAGTTCTTCACCATTAAGCCCAATTCTTCATTGAAGGTTTGTTTCTCACTTGATGATGTGGGGGCTTCACATGAGGCTTTGTAAGCTCCACTTGATTTGTTGTGAAGTTCCTCTTTATCCTTGAGTGACATCTCATGAGCAACAATTCTTCCAATGACTTCATTGGCTTGAGATCTTTGTAATTGGGCATCATTTGGATCAATGTGCACACGGTATCATAGTTTCCATCCAAGGCTCTTAGGATTTTCTTGATGATGAATCTATCGGTCATCTCTTCACTCCCTAAGCCGGCAATCTCATTTGTGATAAGAGCAAGCCTAGAGTACATTTCAGCGACACCTTCACCATCCTTCATTTTGAACTTGTCAAGTTGACTTTGAAGCACATCCAATTTGGATTCCTTGACGGAGTCGGTACCTTCATGCATATCAATCAAAGTATCCCAAATTCCCTTTACATTCTCAAGACGGCTGATTTTGTTGAATTCTTCAGGGCACAATCCGTTGAAGAGAATATCACAAGCTTGAGCATTGTATTGCAGCATCTTCAACTCTTCCGTGGTAGCTTCACGGTTTGGTTCTTTCCCATCAAAGAAGACACCTTGCAAGCCAACACACACAATAGCCCAAACGGCGGGGTTATGTCCAAGAATATGCATTTTCATCTTATGCTTCCAACTAGCAAAATTAGTTCCATCAAGTAAGGACCTCTACGGTGATAATTTCCCTCGCTAGACGCCATACTCTCCTAGGTTGTGAAACCAAGGCTATGACCACCAAAAGCTATGGAAATCAAAGCAAATGGAGACCAAAGCTCTGATACCACTTGTAGGATCGGAAGTATGTCTAGAGGGGGGTGACTAGACTACTTGACCAAATAAAAATCTAGCCTTTTACCAATTTTAGTTCTTGGCAGATTTTAGCTATCTTAGCACAAGTCAAGCAATCTCCACACAATTCAAGCAAGCATGCAAAAGAGTATATGAGCAGCGTAAAGTAAAGCATGCAACTTGCAAGAATGTAAAGGGAAGGGTTTGGAGGAATCAAACGCAATTGGAGACACGGATGTTTTTGGCGTGGTTCCGATAGGTGGTGCTATTGTACATCCACGTTGATGGAGACTTCAACCCACGAAGGGTAACGGTTGCGCGAGTCCACGGAGGGCTCCACCCATGAAGGGTCCACGAAGAAGCAACCTTATCTATTCCATCACGGCCGTCGCCCACGAAGGACTTGCCTCACTAGCGGTAGATCTTCACGAAGTAGGCGATCTCCTTGCCCTTACAAACTCCTTGGTTCAACTCCACAATCTTGTGGGAGGCTCCCAAGTGACACCTAGCCAATCTAGGAGACACCACTCTCCAAGAAGTAACAAATGGTGTGTTGATGATGAACTCCTTGCTCTTGTGCTTCAAATGATTGTTAGGGAACGTAGTAATTTCAAAAAAATTCCTACGCACACGCAAGATCATGGTGATGCATAGCAACGAGAGGGGAGAGTGTTGTCTACGTACCCTCGTAGACCGAAGCGGAAGCATTGACTCAACATAGAGGAAGTAGTCGTACGTTCTCCTCGCGATCCGGCCGATCACAGCACCGTTACTCCGGCACCTCCGAGTTCTTAGCACACGTTCAGCTCGATGACGATCCCCGGGCTCCGATCCAGCAAAGCATCGGGGAAGAGTTCCGTCAGCACGACGGCGTGGTGACGATCTTGATGTGTTACCGGCGCAGGGCTTCGCCTAAGCACTGCAACGATATGACCGAGGTGGAATTTGGTGGAAGGGGGCACCGCACACGGCTAAGTAACGATCCGTAGATCAACTTGTGTGTCATAGGGTGCTCCCCTGCCCCCGTATATAAAGGAGCCAAGGGGGAGGGGCTGGCCGGCCAAGGGGTGGCGCGCCAGGGAGTCCTACTCCCTCCGGGAGTAGGATTCCCCCCCCCCCAATCCTAGTTGGAATAGGATTCCTCAAGGGGGGGAAAGAGAGAGAGGGGGGCCGGCCACCTTCTCCTAGTCCTAATAGGACTAGGGAAGGGGGGAGGCGCGCGGCCACTAGGGCTGCCCCTTTCTCCTTTCCACTAAGGCCCATTAAGGCCCATATGGCTCCCGGGGGGTTCCGGTAACCCACCCGGTATTCCGGTAAAATCCTGATTTCACCTGGAACACTTCCGATGTCCAAAAATAGGCTTCCAATATATCAATCTTTATGTCTCGACCATTTCGAGACTCCTCGTCATGTCCGTGATCACATCCGGGACTCCGAACAATCTTCGGTACATCAAAATGCATAAACTCATAATAACTGTCATCGTAACGTTAAGCGTGCGGACCCTACGGTTCGAGAACAATGTAGACATGACCGAGACACGTCTCCGGTCAATAACCAATAGCGGTACCTGGATGCCCATATTGGCTCCTACATATTCTACGAAGATCTTTATCGGTCAGACCGCATAACAACATACGTTGTTCCCTTTGTCATCGGTATGTTACTTGTCCGAGATTCGATCGTCAGTATCCAATACTTAGTTCAATCTCGTTACCGGCAAGTCTCTTTACTCGTTCCGTAATACATCATCCCGCAACTAACTCATTAGTTGCAATGCTTGCAAGGCTTAAGTGATGTGCATTACCGAGAGGGCCCAGAGATACCTCTCCGACAATCGGAGTGACAAATCATAATCTCGAAATACGCCAACCCAACATCTACCATTGGAGACACCTGTAATACTCCTTTATAATCACCCAGTTATGTTGTGACGTTTGGTAGTACCCAAAGTGTTCCTCTGGCAAACGGGAGTTGCATAATCTCATAGTCATAGGAACATGTATAAGTCATGAATAAAGCAATAGCAACATACTAAACGATCGGGTGCTAAGCTAATATAATGGGTCATGTCAATCAGATCATTCAACCAATGATGTGACCTCGTTAATCAAATAACAACTCTTTGTTCATGGTTAGGAAACATAACCATCTTTGATTAACGAGCTAGTCTAGTAGAGGCATACTAGTGACACTCTGTTTGTCTATGTATTCACACATCCATTATGTTTCCGGTTAATACAATTCTAGCATGAATAATAAACCTTTATCATGATATAAGGAAATAAATAATAACTTTATTATTGCCTCTAGGGCATATTTCCTTCAGTCTCACACTTGCACTAGAGTCAATAATCTAGATTACACTGTAATGATCCTAACACCCATGGAGTCTTGGTGTTGATCATGTTTTGCTCGTGGAAGAGGCTTAGTCAACGGGTCTGCAACATTCAGATCCGTATGTATCTTGCAAATCTCTATGTCTCCCACCTGGACTAGATCCCGGATGGAGTTGAAGCGTCTCTTGATGTGTTTGGTCCTTTTGTGAAATCTGGATTCCTTTGCCAAGGCAATTGCACCAGTATTGTCACAAAAGATTTTCATTGGACCCGATGCACTAGGTATGACACCTAGATCGGATATGAACTCCTTCATCCAGACTCCTTCATTTGCTGCTTCCGAAGCAGCTATGTACTCCGCTTCACATGTAGATCCCGCTACGACGCTTTGTTTAGAACTGCACCAACTGACAGCTCCACCGTTTAATGTAAACACGTATCCGGTTTGCGATTTAGAATCATCCGGATCAGTGTTAAAGCTTGCATCAACGTAACCTCTTATGGTGAGCTCTTTGTCACCTCCATATATGAGAAACATATCCTTAGTCCTTTTCAGGTATTTCAGGATGTTCTTGACCGCTGTCCAGTGATCCACTCCTGGATTACTTTGGTACCTCCCTGCTAAACTTATAGCAAGGCACACATCAGGTCTGGTACACAGCATTGCATACATGATAGAGCCTATGGCTGAAGCATAGGGAACATCTTTCATTTTCTCTCTATCTTCTGCAGTGGTCGGGCTTTGAGTCTTACTCAATCTCACACCTTGTAACACAGGCAAGAACCCTTTCTTTGCTTGATCCATTTTGAACTTCTTAAAAATCTTGTCAAGGTATGTGCTTTGTGAAAGTCCAATTAAGCGTCTTGATCTATCTCTATAGATCTTTATGCCTAATATGTAAGCAGCTTCTCCGAGGTCTTTCATCGAAAAACTTTTATTCAAGTGTCCCTTTATGCTATCCAGAAATTCTATATCATTTCCAATCAGTAATATGTCATCCACATATAATATTAGAAATGCTATAGAGCTCCCACTCACTTTCTTGTAAATACAGGCTTCTCCGAAAGTCTGTATAAAACCAAATGCTTTGATCACACTATCAAAGCGTTTATTCCAACTCCGAGAGGCTTGCACCAGTCCATAAATGGATCGCTGGAGCTTGCACACTTTGTTAGCTCCCTTTGGATCGACAAAACCTTCCGGTTGCATCATATACAATTCTTCTTCCAGAAATCCATTCAGGAATGCAGTTTTGACATCCATCTGGCAAATTTCATAATCATAAAATGCGGCAATTGCTAACATGATTCGGACAGACTTAAGCATCGCTACGGGTGAGAAAGTCTCATCGTAGTCAATCCCTTGAACTTGTCGAAAACCTTTTGCGACAAGTCGAGCTTTGTAGACAGTAACATTACCATCAGCGTTAGTCTTCTTCTTAAAGATCCATTTGTTCTCAATTGCTTGCCGATCATCAGGCAAGTCAACCAAAGTCCATACTTTGTTCTCATACATGGATCCCATCTCAGATTTCATGGCTTTAAGCCACTTTGCGGAATCTGGGCTCACCATCGCTTCTTCATAGTTCGTAGGTTCATCATGATTTAATATCATGACCTCCAGAACAGGATTACCGTACCACTCTGGTGCGGATCTCACTCTGGTTGATCTACGAGGTTCAGTAGTATCTTGATCTAAAGTTTCATGATCATCATCATTAGCTTCCTCATTTATTGGTGTAGGTGTCGCAGAAACAGTTTTCTGTGATGTACTACTTCTCAATAAAGGAGTAGGTACAGTTACCTCGTCAAGTTCTACTTTCCTCCCACTCACTTCTTTCGAAAGAAACTCCTTCTCTAGAAAGTTTCCGAACTTAGCAACAAAAGTCTTGCCTTCGGATCTGTGATAGAAGGTGTATCCAACAGTTTCCTTTGGATATCCTATGAAGACACATTTCTCTGATTTGGGTTCGAGCTTATCTGGTTGAAGCTTTTTCACATAAGCATCGCAGCCCCAAACTTTAAGAAACGACAACTTTGGTTTCTTGCCAAACCATAGTTCATAAGGCGTCGTCTCAAGGGATTTAGATAGTGCCCTATTTAACGTGAATGCGGCCGTCTCTAGAGCGTATCCCCAGAACGATAGCGGTAAATCAGTAAGAGACATCATAGATCGCACCATGTCTAGTAAAGTACGATTACGACGTTCGGACACACCATTACGCTGTGGTGTTCCGGGTGGCGTGAGTTGCGAAACTATTCCACAATTTCTCAAATGTACACCAAACTCGTAACTCAAATATTCTCCTCCACGATCTGATCGTAGAAACTTTATTTTCTTGTTACGATGATTTTCAACTTCACTCTGAAATTCTTTGAACTTTTCAAATGTTTCAGATTTGTGTTTCATTAAGTAGATATACCCATATCTGCTCAAATCATCTGTGAAGGTGAGAAAATAACGATATCCGCCACGAGCCTCAACATTCATCGGACCACATACATCCGTATGTATGATTTCCAATAAATCTGTTGCTCTCTCCATAGTTCCGGAGAACGGTGTTTTAGTCATCTTGCCCATGAGGCACGGTTCGCAAGTGCCAAGTGATTCATAATCAAGTGACTCCAAAAGTCCATTAGTATGGAGTTTCTTCATGCGCTTTATACCGATATGACCTAAACGGCAGTGCCACAAATAAGTTGCACTATCATTATCAACTCTGCATCTTTTGGCTTCAACATTATGAATATGTGTATCACTACTATCGAGATTCATCAAAAATAGACCACTCTTCAAGGGTGCATGACCATAAAAGATATTACTCATATAAATAGAACAACCATTATTCTCTGATTTAAATGAATAACCGTCTCGCATCAAACAAGATCTAGATATAATGTTCATGCTCAACACTGGCACCAAATAACAATTATTTAGGTCTAATACTAATCCCGAAGGTAGATGTAGAGGTAGCATGCCAACTGCGATCACATCGACTTTGGAACCATTTCCCACGCGCATCGTCACCTCGTCCTTTGCTAGTGTCCGCTTATTCTGTAGTCCCTGTTTTGAGTTGCAAATATTAGCAACAGAACCAGTATCAAATACCCAGGTGCTACTGCGAACATTAGTAAGGTACACATCAATAACATGTATATCACATATACCTTTGTTCACCTTGCCATCCTTCTTATCCGCCAAATACTTGGGGCAGTTCCGCTTCCAGTGACCAGTCTGCTTGCAGTAGAAGCACTCAGTTTCAGGCTTAGGTCCAGACTTGGGTTTCTTCTCTTGAGCAGCAACTCGCTTGTCGTTCTTCTTGAAGTTCCCCTTTTTCTTGCCTTTGCCCTTTTTCTTGAAACTAGTGGTTTTGTTAACCATAAAGACTTGATGCTCCTTCTTGATTTCTACCTCCGCAGCTTTTAGCATTGCGAAGAGCTCGGGAATAGTCTTGGTCATCCCTTGCATATTATAGTTCATCACGAAGCTCTTGTAGCTTGGTGGCAGTGATTGGAGAATTCTGTCAATGACGCAATCATCTGGAAGAGTAACTCCCAATTGAATCAAGTGATTATTATACCCAGACATTTTGAGTATATGCTCACTGAAAGAACAGTTCTCCTCCATTTTGCAGCTATAGAACTTATTGGAGACTTCATATCTCTCAATCCGGGCATTTGCTTGAAATATTAACTTCAACTCCTGGAACATCGCATATGCTCCATGACGTTCAAAACGTCGTTGAAGTCCCGGTTCTAAGCCGTAAAGCATGGCACACTGAACTATCGAGTAGTCATCAGCTTTGCTCTGCCAGACGTTCATAACTTCTGGTGTTGCTCTAGCAGCAGGCCTGGCACCTAGCGGTGCTTCCAGGACGTAATTCTTCTGTGCAGCAATGAGGATAATCCTCAAGTTACGGACCCAGTCCGTGTAATTGCTACCATCATCTTTCAACTTTGCTTTCTCAAGGAACGCATTAAAATTTAACGGAACAACAGCACGAGCCATCTATCTACAATCAACATAAACAAGCAAGATACTATCAGATACTAAGTTCATGATAAGTTTAAGTTCAGTTAATCAAATTAATTAAGAACTCCCACTTAGATAGACATCCCTCTAATCCTCTAAGTGATCACGTGATCCAAATCAACTAAACCATAACCGATCATCACGTGATATGGAGTAGTTTTCAATGGTGAACATCGTTATGTTGATCATATCTACTATATGATTCACGCTCGACCTTTCGGTCTCTGTGTTCTGAGGTCATATCTTATATGCATAGCTCGTCAAGTATAACCTGAGTATTCCGCGTGTGCAACTGTTTTGCACCCGTTGTATTTGAACGTAGAGCCTATCACACCCGATCATCACGTGGTGTCTCAGCACGAAGAACTTTTGCAATGGTGCATACTCAGGGAGAACACTTCTTGATAATTTAGTGAGAGATCATCTTATAATGCTACCGTCAATCAAAGCAAGATAAGATGCATAAAAATATAAACATCACATGCAATCAATATAAGTGATTATGATATGGTCATCATCATCTTGTGCTTGTGATCTCCATCTCTGAAGCACCGTCATGATCACCATCGTCACCGGCGTGACACCTTGATCTCCATCATAGCATCGTTGTCGTCTCGCCAATCTTATGCTTCCATGACTATCACTACCGCTTAGTAATAAAGTAAAGCATTACATCGCGATTGCATTGCATACAATAAAGCGACAACCATATGGCTCCTGCTAGTTGCCGATAACTCGGTTACAAAACATGATCATCTCATACAATAAAATTTAGCATCATGTCTTGACCATATCACATCACAACATGCCCTGCAAAAACAAGTTAGACGTCCTCTACTTTGTTGTTGCAAGTTTTACGTGACTGCTACGGGCTTAAGCAAGAACTCATCTTACCTACGCATCAAAACCACAACGATAGTTTGTCAAATAAACTCCGTTTTAACCTTCTCAAGGACCGGGCGTAGCCACACTCGGTTCAACTAAAGTTGGAGAGACAGTCTTCCGCAAGCCATCTATGTGCAAAGCACGTCGAGGGAACCGGTCTCGCGTAAGCGTACGCGTAAGGTTGGTCCGGATCGTCTCGTCCAACAATACCGCTGAACCAAAGTATGACATGCTGGTAGGCAGTATGACTTGTATCGTCCACAACTTACTTGTGTTCTACTCGTGCAAATAACATCAAACCATAAAAACCTAGGCTCGGATGCCACTGTTAGGGAATGTAGTAATTTCAAAAAATTTCCTACGCACACGCAAGATCATGGTGATGCATAGCAACGAGAGGGGAGAGTGTTGTCTACGTACCCTCGTAGACCGAAGCGGAAGCGTTGACTCAACATAGAGGAAGTAGTCGTACGTTCTCCTCGTGATCCGGCCAATCACAGCACCGTTACTCCGGCACCTCCGAGTTCTTAGCACACGTTCAGCTCGATGACGATCCCCGGGCTCCGATCCAGCAAAGCGTCGGGTAAGAGTTTCGTCAGCACGACGGCGTGGTGACGATCTTGATGTGTTACCGGCGTAGGGCTTCGCCTAAGCACTGCAACGATATGACCGAGGTGGAATTTGGTGGAAGGGGGCACCGTACACGGCTAAGGAACGATCCGTAGATCAACTTGTGTGTCCTAGGGTGCTCCCCTGCCCCCGTATATAAAGGAGCCAAGGGGGAGGGGCTGGCCGGCCAAGGGGTGGCTCGCCAGGGAGTCATACTCCCTCCGGGAGTAGGATTCCCCCCCCCCCTATCCTAGTTGGAATAGGATTCCTCAAGGGGGGGAAAGAGAGAGAGGGGGGACGGCCACCTTCTCCTAGTCCTAATAGGACTAGGGAAGGGGGGAGGCGCGCGGCCACTAGGGCTGCCCCTTTCTCCTTTCCACTAAGGCCCATTAAGGCCCATATGGCTCCCGGGGGGTTCCGGTAACCCACCCGGTATTCCGGTAAAATCCTGATTTCACCTGGAACACTTCCGATGTCCAAACATAGGCTTCCAATATATCAATCTTTATGTCTCGACCATTTCGAGACTCCTCGTCATGTCCGTGATCACATCCGGGACTCCAAACAACCTTCGGTACATCAAAATGCATAAACTCATAATAACTATCATCGTAACGTTAAGCGTGCGGACCCTACGGTTCGAGAACAATGTAGACATGACCGAGACACGTCTCCGGTCAATAACCAATAGCGGGACCTGGATGCCCATATTGGCTCCTAAATATTCTACGAAGATCTTTATCGGTCAGACCGCATAACAACATACGTTGTTCCCTTTGTCATCGGTATGTTACTTGTCCGAGATTCGATCGTCAGTATCCAATACTTAGTTCAATCTCGTTACCGGCAAGTCTCTTTACTCGTTCCGTAATACATCATCCCGCAACTAACTCATTAGTTGCAATGCTTACAAGGCTTAAGTGATGTGCATTACCGAGAGGGCCCAGAGATACCTCTCCGACAATCGGAGTGACAAATCCTAATCTCGAAATACGCCAACCCAACATCTACCATTGGAGACACCTGTAATACTCCTTTATAATCACCCAGTTACGTTGTGACGTTTGGTAGTACCCAAAGTGTTCCTCTGGCAAACAGGAGTTGCATAATCTCATAGTCATAGGAACATGTATAAGTCATGAATAAAGCAATAGCAACATACTAAACGATCGGGTGCTAAGCTAATATAATCAGATCATTCAACCAATGATGTGACCTCGTTAATCAAATAACAACTCTTTGTTCATGGTTAGGAAACATAACCATCTTTGATTAACGAGCTAGTCTAGTAGAGGCATACTAGTGACACTCTGTTTGTCTATGTATTCAAACATGCATTATGTTTCCGGTTAATACAATTCTAGCATGAATAATAAACCTTTATCATGATATAAGGAAATAAATAATAACTTTATTATTGCCTCTAGGGCATATTTCCTTCAATGATAGTCTCCCCAACACTCAACTCTCTCTCACAGGATTTGGATTTTGTGGAAAGAAGATTTGAGTGGAAAGCAACTTGGGGAAGGCTAGAGATCAAGATTCATATGGTAGGAATGGAATATCTTGACCTCAACACAAGTGTAGGTGGTTCTCTCTCAGAAAATGTGTATGGAAGTGTTGGTATGTTCTGATGTCTCTCTCCTCGAATGAAGAGTGGGTGGAGGGGTATATATAGCCTCCACACAAAATCTAACTGTTACACACAATCTGCCAAACTCGATGGGACTGAATGGTTAAACTCGGTCGGACCGATTTAGCAAACCTAGTGACCGTTAGGATTTTTTGGTGGGACTGAGATGCAACTCGGTAGGACCGATATGGTTAGGGTTAGGGCATAACGTAATCTTGGTGTGACCGATTACACAAACTCGGTGGGACCGATTTTGGTAATAAGCTACCACAGAGTTGGTCACGTAAACTCGGTGGGACCGGTTCGCTCTTTTCAGTGAGACCGAAATGTTACGAAAGGGAAACAAAGAGTTTACATTGCAATCTCGGTGGGACCGATCGCTCACTTCGGTTAGACCGAAACGTTACGAAGGGAAACAGAGAAATTGCAATCCCATCTCGGTGAGACCGAGATCCCTATCGGTGAAACCGAATTGCTAGGGTTTGTGGCAGTGGCTATGACATGTGAAACTCGGTGGCGCCGGATAGAAAGAATCGGTGGGGCTGAGTTTGACTTTTTGGTTTAGGTCATATGTGGATGTGGGAAGATGGTTGAGGGTTTTGGAGCATATCACTAAGCACATGAAGCAAGAAGCTCATTAAACAACACCTTATCCCTCCTTGATAGTATTGGCTTTTCCTATAGACTCAATGTGATCCTGGATCACTAAAATATAAAATGTAGAGTCCTGATCTTGAAGCTTGAGCCAATCTTTTGTCCTTATAATTTTGAGGGATCCACTTTCCTCATCCATGCCATGCCATCCATTGAGCTTTTCCTGAAATATTACTCTTGGAATAATGTTAGGTCAATGAGCTATATGTTGTTAGGAATTACCAAAACCACCCAGGGATAGTTGCACTTTCAACTGGACGATACGGCTTTGGTTAGCATTGTTTTGATTCTTGTCCCTGCCATGGTAAATCTGGTTGAAGTCTCCCATGACGAGCCATCTCTCACCAAGGGGGTTTTTTCGTTCTTCAGCTCGAGGAAAAATCATCTTTCTAGTCACTCCTAGTAGGGCCATATACCGTGGTGATTTTGAACAGGCAATCTGATCCAGCCACGGTGATCTTGGCACAGAGGATGAAATCGCCAAAGAGAACATCCTCCACGCGAACATGATCTTCGTCCCATAGCATAAGGATCCCACCACACGTCCCAATTGTCGGGCTTTTGGCGAACCACTTCAACGTGTATCCCCCTGGGAAGGTAGTGATGGAAGCATCAACAACTTGAATCTTGGATTCTTGTAGACACACTATATGATACATAGATGCATCAATTGTTTCATTGATAGTAGATCTCTGATTTGGGCAGTTGAGACCATGAACATTCCAGTTCAACACACTAAGAATAATGCTACTCATTGGGGAAATTAGTAGACCTCTTACAAGCAGGAGCAGATCTTGTCGGATGTGGGGTTCCGGCAAACCCTTAAGGTTCGAACACTAGGGTGCGCGCGAAGTCTTGGCCTCCTACCAATCTATGCCCTAGCTCGCTAAGATCTCGCGGACGAACTCGACGAACTCACAACACAAAGAGACAAGAGATTTATACTGGTTCGGTCCACCGTTGTGGTGTAATACCCTACTCCGGTGTGGTGATGGTGGATTGCCTCTTGGGCTGATGAAGAACAGTACAAAGGGAAGAACACCCTCCTGAGGTTGAGGTTTTCTTGTGGCTAGGGTAGGCTCTCGATTAGATTGGATCAAGCTAAGATGAGATGCCTCTACTTTGGTGGCTAGCTCTACTTATATAGGCCCTGGTCCTCTTCCCAAATATTGAGCGGGAAGGGAGCCAACAACGGCGGGCGAATTTAAAGGGGGACAGATAGCTAGGACAAGCTATCCTGACAAAAGTGGTCTTCGCCTATGAAAGGCTCTAGTGGTGACGCCGTCTTGGGCTCCACGATGACCTCCGTCTTGACGTCCTTCCGGTCTTGGTCTCGTTGCACCGATATGGAAACCTTTGCATGATGCCTCGGTACTCTTCGCCTGCGCCTGCTTCCTTAGCACCAAAGAGGAAACAAGGACGCTGCGTGCGCTGGCGCCCGCCTGGCACCTGCCTAGTGCCGATCGTCATGGCTCACGTCATGAGAGCCTCGTGAGGTTTGCCCCGCCTTGATATATCCGCTCCTCGTGAGCCTACCTGACTAGGCCACTCCAGAGGAGGTCTGGCGTAGTCCGCCTCGCGAGGCTTGGCCCCTCACGAGGGTCTTGGATGCCTTGCTGATAAAGATGGGCCATATGGCCTGCTGGCCTAGCCACGTTGTGGGCCACGGGCGGGCAAGTCTGGGAACCCCTGTTCCCAGAACACCGACAGTAGCCCACGGGCCCAAGGTGCGCTCGGGCTTGGCTTCGCGGCGAAGCCAAGGGTCAAGTGCGAAGCACCGTGGGCCCCAAAAGCTTGCGACCTCAGTTGACGCGTGGCGGTTGATTGGACGTGGGCGTCTTCGCTTCCCCACGCCGCCTCTGCTACTGCTGACTTGACAAGTCCTTGCGACATGCAAGGAAAACCATCATTACCTGCGATCGTGGGAGGCGTCGGTTGGCCTTCTCTTGCTATAAATGGGGAGGGGCGGAGCCCCCGTCGCCCATCTCTTCCTTGCCCGCTTGCTTCTTCCTCCTCGCTCCATTGCTTGCCGTGCCACCAATGGCGCCACAAAGGAAGTTCTCTGCCGCCGAGAAGGGAAAGGCCCCTCACGAGGGACCCGGCTCCCCGGCGCCCAAGAACGGACGCGACCGTCTGCGCAAGCATGCCGCGGCATGCGGAGGGGTCGTCCCAGCCATGGCAGTCCAGTTGACGAGGGGAGGCGTGCTATGGTGGCGTGGCCTCCCCGTTCGCGCTTCCACATGGCGGAGGTGTCGCCGGAGTTTGTCGTCTGGTCGGAGAACCCAGCCGGCAACTGGCTCCAACTTCCGCGGTTCTTCGCCGGCAAACTGCCGGCCTCTTGTCCAGGTGGACTCTGGCTGCACGCGGATGGTTGGTGCAGCAAGGCCTCTTGGGTTGCGATCGAGGCTTCCGCCGCGGGCAACATAGCCCTGGCCCGCGGCTGGCAGACGTTCGCCCGCGTGCGCGGCCTGGGCAGGCGGTGCACCCTCCACTTCAAGTACAATGGTGGATAGACCCTCTATGTGAGGGTGTTTAGGGAGGATGGTCGCCGTGCCGGGTGGTGCCCCGAGGCAAACGATGGTGAGGAGGTGCTCGGCCTTGGGGACGGTCATGACGAGGGTGAGGGTGAGCCTGCCCTCGGCGGCGATCGTGTCTTGTCCAGCTACGGCGGCTCTTCCTCCAGCGAAAGCTCCAGCAGTGGAGGCTACGACCAGCCACTGTGCCGCCGCACCCGCTTTGAAGGCGGCAGTGGGTCATCTCGACGCTGCGCCTCTGTGAAGCGCGAGGAAGGATCCGGCTAGGCTCGCGGTGCCGCTTGGGGCCTGCCTCCACGGATCGCTGCAACGCTACTTTTGTTTTACTCTTTTTCCTGCATCAAGAATGAAACCAGTATGGGCCCAGGGGGGCGTGTACCGAACTATGGTTCCCTTGTTATTGCGCTATGCGTGTCGCTCCCATGCCGTGTCGTTTATTTGGCGCAAAGATAACTTAACCTGGTATATTCAGGATGCCCTCTTACTCACGAGGCGTATATTTCCTCGCGTCCATCTTGCCTTGGTGGCCTGCATTCGCTCAGGAACTACAAAAACTTGTTAGGAAGTGCGTTAAAAGGTGTGCCGTTCGCCCTGGCCTTGACCTAGCGCTTTGTGTCGCGGTACCCGAGGGGCGCGGACTAGGAGAGGTGCGCCAACTTTTGGGCTTGAACGAGGGTGGCTCGCAAGAAGGCAGAGATGAGAAAAATGCTCGCGAAGGCACCTTCCTAGCCCCCTCGTGAGCTATGCGAGAGAGAGAACGCAAGCAAACCAGAGCCGGAAAATGCGGTGAGAGGCGAGGGAATCAAATCAGCAAGGAACGCCAAAGGCAAACTTCGATTAAGGAAAAGCGAGCCAACTACGGAAAGCAAATGAAAAGACGCGTCCAGCACCTAATCTAGTCTTCAAGTCTTCTCACTAGCGCGGAGCTAAGTGCTGCCACTAGGCGTGGGCGGGAGCCCCAGGGCCTGAGGCCGGCGCTCCTGAGACTCCGGGGCGTGTACAGCCCCAACTCATTATTATGTGAGAGTGTCACGAGCAGCGATTCTTCACAGGCACCGGGCCTTCTTCACGGGCTTTGGGCCTTTCTTCAAAGGCTCTGGGCCTTGCTTCATGGGTAGAACGTCCGAAGGTGCTGGATGTTCCAGGCGTTTTGGATAGGTATCCCGTCTTGTGTCTCCAGGCGCACGGTGCCAGGCCTGGAGATGTGGACAACCTTGAATGGGCCCTCCCACATGGGTGAAAGCTTATGCAGCCCTTCCCTGGAGAGGACCCGCCTCAGGACTAGGTCACCTATCTCGAGCGACCTGGAGCGAATGTTGCGGCAGTGGTATCGCCGCAGCGCTTGCTGGTACCTTGCTGCCCTCAGTGCAGCTTCGCGACGACGTTCCTCCCCCAGCACGAGATCCATCCCTCGCGTGGCGTCCTGCTGCGTTCCGTCAAACGCCAGGACCCGTGCGGAGCGATGCTTGACCTCGTGAGGAAGGACTACTTCAGCTCTGTAGACGAGGAAGAATGGAGTCTCGCCCGTTGGCTTGGTAGCGGTGGTACGGATGGACCACAGCACGGACTGGAACTCATCATGCCAGCCCCTGCTGCAGGCCTCCAACTTCTTCTTGAAGGTCCTGGTCTTGAGGCCCCTCAGGACCTCCACGTTGGTGTGTTCAGCCTGACCATTGCTCCTGGGGTGGGCCACCGAAGCATAGCAGATCTGCGTTCCAAGGTTAGCACAGTAGGTTTTGAAGAGGTTACTAGTAAACTGCGAGCCGTTATCTATGATGGTGCGGTTGGGGACTCCGAAGCGGCTTACGAGGCCCTTGATGAACTTGACAGCAGAGCCGGCCGGAATGGTACGGACGGCTTCCACTTCCGCCCACTTGGTGAACTTGTCGATGGCGACGTAGAGATAGCGGTAGCCCCCTGGCGCCCGAGGTATCAGGCCTAAGATGTCCAGCCCCCAGACCGCGAACGACCACGTGAGGGGGATGGTTTGGAGGCCCTGAGCTGGCTGATGGATTTGCTTGGCGTGGAATTGGCAGGCTTCATAGGACTTCACCAGCTCGGCTGCGTCGTTGAGTTCTGTAGGCCAGTAGAATCCACTAAGAAACACCTTGCCGGCAAGGGTTCGTGACGACGAGTGGTGTCCGCAGTCCCCGCCGTGTATGTCAATCAGCAACTCCCTTCCTTGATCACTGGAGATGCAGTGCAGCGTGACGTCGTTCGGTCGTTTCCTGTACAACTCGCCGCCTTGGATACAGTACGCCGTGGCTTGCCGGGCCATGCGCTCCGCGTCCTCTTCCTTCTCCGGCAGCGTCCCGTGCGTCAGGTACTAAGAGCAGCCGAGCTCCTGAGGTCGGGCCACAGGCCGGGGCTCCCGTGGCAGGAGGATATGGGAGCTCCTCCCGAGGCTGAGTCATGCTTGAAAGAGGTAGTGTAGCTGATGGCTTGAAGAGTCGCTCCTCAAAGACACCAGGCTCTTGTGGTTGCCGCTTGGACGCTCTCCTAGCGATGTCGTCGGCTTCCTTGTTGGTGCCCCAAGGCAATTGTTGTAGCTCCAGGCCCGAGAACTGTTTTCCCATCTTGCGCACCTCCACGAGGTAGGCCTCCATATGCTCGTCCTTCGGCTCGTACACCTTATTGGAGAAGTTGACGAGGAGTTGCGAGTCGCCTCTGACGGTAAGGCGCTTCACCCCTAGAGTTGCCGCAGCCTTCAGGCCAACTACGAGGCCTTCGTATTCTGCGATATTGTTGGACACCTTCTGGCCACGCTGAAAGCAGAGTTGCACGGCGTAGTAGAGCTCATCCTGGGTGGGCGAGATGAGCACTGCTCCAGCCCCTGCGCCCTGGTGTGCGTAGGCACCATCGAAATGCATGACCCAGACGTCTGGAGCCTCGCTCCCTGGGGAGGTGGACCGGTCTTCGCCTTCCTCAAGTGTTGGGGCATCCGTCCATTCTACCACAAAGTAGTGGCGCGGCCCCCTTGATGACCCTGGTAGTGCTGAACTCCAACTGAAATGCTTTCAGCTCGATGTTCCACTTTCCAGCTGAGTTAGGGCTCCTGAGCACCCTCTCCAATGGGTAGCACTACAAAAAAAATACACTTTCGTGATGATACGTGTTTGTCATAGTAGGTCGCATTTTTTGTCATGCATGTATCCATGACAAATTTATGACAGAATCAGGATAGTCATACATGTGCTGTCGTAGAAGTGTTCCATGACATTACCAAAATTATCATCACGGAAGTGTCCACTTCCATGACGATAAATCGCGTGTCACAGAAGTTCTTTCGTCAAGGGTGACCGACACATGGCATCCACCGTAACGGAACGTCGTTAAGCTATCGGGTCGGGTTTTGGATCCGATAACGCGTTAACAGCCCCGACCAATGGGAAATTTCCACGTGTAAAATTCTTATTGGCCGGATGAAACACGTGTTAGCTCGTCAGTGGGTCAGATAGGCGCCTATGATACGTTGACGCGTGGCACGCCCCAACAGAGAACCATTCTGTGAAAAGGCCGGCCCGTTTCTCTTGATCAAAAGGTGGCGGGCCGGCTCATATGAAGCATGTTAACGGCCTGTTCGCATATAGCCCATTTATAGCCCGCTAACACAAGGCCCGTTACGCCCTATCCGAATTAGGCCCAGTAGCATTATCTGGGCCACCCAATATGATTCCAGCCCGTTTCACTTCTGGCCCATGTATGGCCCATGAAGTCTTTCGGCCCATATGAGGCCCTATGTAACTCTTGGCCTATTAATGGCCCATGGTGAAACTGGCCCGTAATGAACAATGTATCACTTGACACCCATTAATGGCACGTGGTGAAACTAGCCCGTAATGAATAGTGTATCACTTTATACCCATTAACGGCCCGTTATTCCGTTGGGCCGTTTCCAGCCCATGTTATCTTTCGGCCTTCTCAGAGCCCATTTATTCTTGGGCTCATTTCCAGCATTCGTTTACTTATGGCCCGTTACTGTCATTTTCTGCTTGTGGGCCAAATTCAGCCCGTGGTTACAGTCGGCCCATTTGTGGTCCATTAATACGTTGGGCCATTTTCATAGCGTCATCAAATACGGCCTATTAACGATGGCCCGTTATGGTCGGCCCATGAACGGACAATTCCAACTCTAGCCCGTTTACGGCCGTAATGCGGCCTGTTATTGGCCCATGTTTGGCCAATCGATCATACTGCCCGTATAAGGCCCATTGATGATACGGCCCGTAGAAGGCCGATTGTTTCTATGGCCCGTAGAAGGCCCATTGTTCTACGGCCCGTAGAAGGCCCACTGTTTCTACGGCCCGTAGGAGGCCCAGTGTCACTACAGTAAATATTAGCCCATGGTTATTGTGGCCTAGTTTTAAAAAATAGGTTATTGCAGCCACTAGCAAACCGCGGAAAAAGAACTGCAATGACTAGAAGCAAACAAATAAACAAGACAACAAGGAAATAAATAAGCAAGCAACTTACGCTAGGCTATCACGGCTATCACACATATTACATCCACTGGGCATCAAAGTTCGCCACCAGTGCAAATAAACGCGCCGACAAAAGAATATACAAAACTGAGAGCACTTCAGAAGGTGCTAGGCCTGGCCAGGTCGGGCCCCCCCCCCCCAAACAGCTGAAGAAGCTGAGTAGACCTCTGTTGTGTCAACGATAGATGCATCAACACTAGATATAAGGCATGATGGTGCGCACGACAGTCCTCTGACATCTTCATTGCAACTTTGACTTCAAGTCGGAGCTGAGCTGAAGCAAGCCTTTCCGCTTTAAGTTGAGACTGAAGAAGTCGAACCGATTGAGGCAGCGACTGCACAGAGGTTGTCTCACACCTGCTGGTGAGTAGCTTCAACTCACTGTCTTCATCAAGACAGGACCTTGGGGTCATCTCGCTGTCCTCAAGATGGTTTGGCTCACTATCTTCCCCAAAGTTCTGCCTGGCGTAAGAGATACGAGTTTGAAAGAGAAACGAGGAGACACGTAACATGTTTCACAATTATATAAGCAAATAAATGGATCTGTTCTACATAAGGAACATGTTTTTGCAACTACAATTTGAAACTGGTAGTTGTTGCAAACATCCAATCAGATGTAAACAGCAAAGCAAACAGCAGTGGAGGAAATGATGCCTATCCTAATCTATACTAGAACAAAGATTGAAGGCTTGAGAAGGATGAACTTACATTACATGTTAACACAGACTGGACAAAGCCCTTCTCCATGTTGATGGAAGGATAATTCAATAAATTCTCCAAAGAAAATTCTTTATAAGCGTTGCCATTATTCTACATTTGGCAAAGAGTAAATATAGATCAAATAATATTAGAATAAATAGAGGATAATGAAGATCAGGTGCAGACTGATGATACATAATGAAATAGCAATTAATTAAGTACAGCGTTACAAGGCAAAAGGGAGAGAGGTACCGACAAGAGCAATGCAGAGCCCATTATTGTTTTGAGATCGTATGATCCTTTGATCAAGGAGATTCATCTAAAATTAGTTTTCATACAAGAGAGAAGGTAAGGCACAAGCAGAAATTTAGGAGTTCAAATTTTGAATTGATATCATAGACAGTACCTGACGCTGGGCTCCCAGCAGTTCTAATAGGGGTTTGGCCACTGGAGTAGGGGTAAAGTGTGGTACAGTTGGGCCTATGTTTTCTGTGGCTGCTGATCTATCTGATTTAACAGGTATCACTACCTTTTCCAAATACCTAGTTTGTACTCCTTGAGGATCTGCACTCACCCTCTTCCTTTTGGACATCTACTACAAAAGAACAACATTTGACTGGAAATCCATAGTGTGACGACACATGGAATAGGTACAGAAAATGGATAGGTATGGCATATACTCATATATGATGCTTAAACTAAGCAGATGGTGTAACAAAGTAGAAGTAATGCAAGAGGTCAGAAGCAAAATATGTGCGACCAATACAACTTTGCAAAGTTAGAGCAAGCACCTTGATGGGTGAATAAGATAGGCCATCCTCCACCATGCCAAGTTTGTTAGCCAATGGATCGTTCCGCAATATTCCTCTCGTGCGCC
The DNA here is from genome assembly GCA_032464435.1 of Aegilops umbellulata. Taxonomy (NCBI): domain Eukaryota; kingdom Viridiplantae; phylum Streptophyta; class Magnoliopsida; order Poales; family Poaceae; genus Aegilops; species Aegilops umbellulata. Next base: position 146,095,141 of record CP136058.1, on the reverse strand, counting down.
CATCATCATATTCATTTTGATAATGTTAAATATCTGACATGCATGAAAACATAAAAACAAGTGAGATTTTCTTTGTAATGCAGAAGTGATTCTAATCCAATAATGCCTCCCTGTAAACCCCTTTGTGCTATCTCTGCAATTCTTTTAAAAGATCCGATGCATGTTGTAATTTGTTGTGTGCATTAATATAATGTGGCCTACTACTCAAAATATGAGAGCTCCAGAAGTGATGACACTTCGCAGATGATAGCTTCAACATATAGTAAAGAAGAACAAGTCGACCTAACCTGACAGATTCAAAATACACTAAGGGAGAACAATTCGACCTGTCCAGTCGACCGCAAGAGAAGAGTATCATCTTAAAGAAGAGCAGAAGAGCAAGCAGATTGAAGATATTACAAGTCTTTTAATACAATGTCGGTTGGCCACCCATGATGAACCAGAGCGCACAGAGAAATACTATTCTTTCTGGTCTCTCCATATGTGGCTCACATGCATTTCGAAACTAAAGTAGGAACATTTAGCTAACCAATTAAACATCTCTCAGTTTTACTAATATCAGAAATAATATCAGATATGAATTTGTACAAGTAAGCTTGTTTAGCTCGATGGGTGGAGCAGTGCTATTACGACACGAACCACGTAGATCATAAAATGGGGAAAACATAAGCATGATGAGTACACTGTTGACCGTGGTAGTGGGATGGCAGATCTGAAGCTGCAAACCACGTAAAGGGTAGTTAGCAACCGATGTTTGCTTTGAAATAACAACTAAGATTTGGTATGGATAAGAAAGTACGGTCAACAAGTGACAAAGAAATGCAATTATGCTGTCTCTCTAAATGTCGCGACATGCATTTGGAAACTCAAGTGGGACCTTTAGCTAACCAATTAAATGTGTCGGTTAACTAATATTGGTATCATATCACAATCATATTTGAACAACTAAGATTTCGAATTCTGAGTGTTGTGTTGTTTAGCTTGAAGGGTGGAGTAATTCTAGTACGACAGAAAACACCTACACAGATCATAGTAGAGTAGATAAAAGGGGAAAACCCTAAGCATCTAGAGAAAAATCAAGAAAGTGGAACTAGCTGGACCAGTGGGTGGCGCGCATGCTTTTTGAAACGAATATAGGAACATTAGGTGGCCAATTAAACGTTCTCTGTTTTAGTGATATGCGGATCATATCAGATTCGTATTTCAACACATAAGCCTTGGGTTGAGTTCTTGAGGAGCAGTGCTAGCACGACACGAAGCACCTACTCTGATGGTAGTGAATATAAAGGGGGGAAACCATAAGCTTTACGAGTATAGTGCCCGTGCCATGGCGGATCTAAAGGTGCAAACCAGACAAAGCTACTTCGCAACCAATGTTTGCTTTCAACTAGCCACTACGATTTGGTACGGACAAGAAAAGTACAGTAAACAAATTACGATCTATTTTCTGGGTGAGATCAATAACTTAAGCACATATGGAAGAGTACCACCTCTCTTGCGACACCATGTAGGCCTATGCTGATACGTTGAGGGTGTTGCGGGTGCGATGGCTGTCGGCGGTGGGGAAGAAGACTTTAGACGGTAGACGGCCGGGTCGGGGGATATATCCTGTTGCCGTGGATGAGGCGGTTGTTGGAGCGGCGACGACAAGGTGGACGACGGCGCCGATGAAGCGAGAGGAGGCGATGAAAGGATCCTGGTCCAGCGTCGTGGATGAGAGACGTCCATCTCTTGCAGTGGACGACGGGGCAGGGGTAGCGGCTCCGGCAAGGTGGAGGATGGGGTGGCGGACGGAGGAGGCTGGCCGCAGTGCGGAGGTTGTCGTGACGCCGACGGTGTATGAATGGGGAAATGGAGGGGAGGGGGATCTCAAACTTTGTGACGCGCTTCTCTGAAATGGGGGAAAGTTATGAACTTATCCCCCGTTTAAAATTTCGGACATCACGTCGGTAGGGGATAGGACTGTAATCTCGCATCTCCCAAATATTTGCCGGTAACTATTTCGGGCGAGGAGAGGGTGTTTTTCCGCCCACGGTTGGCGCACACGGTGTATGAACGGGGCTGACAGGTAGGGGGTTGTGTCACGTCTGATGGAAGTTACACATCTGCCCCTATTTAAAATATTAGCCTACATCTATTTAGGACGAGGAGAGTTTGTTTTGCCTCCCATTGTGTATGAATGGGGAAATGGAGGAAGAGACACATGTCTTTCAGATGAGCTTGAATCAAATGTGTTTTGCCGCCCATGTTTGGCGCCCACCGTGTCTGAATGGGCTCAGAGGCCGTCGTGTCACGTCTGATTGAAGTTACTAGTCTACCCCTATCGACAGTAGTGTAAATCCGGTCGATAAGGATGTCAAGTGTCAGGGGTAGACAGTAATTTCCATCTCGCAAACACTTGCTTCGGGTAGACCACAAATTATAGTGGGTGTTTAGCCGCTTCGTTCAAACTTGGGAGAATTAGCATTCATGTTTGCCCTGGAACCTGGCAAACTAAATTCAAATCCAATTTGTATTCGATTACGAATATCCACAGATAATTATACATTTTGTTATTTATTTCTTGAAAACCACAACAAAGATTTATTCCACCTTTATATATGATTATGATTTAGAAATGTCGTGATCTTCGAATTCAGTAGGTTGGATACACTCTGAGTCAAACAGTTATTTCATCCAATACAATATGCTCACACGAAAAACAGTTAACCTTATGTCAATCATACAAGTACTGAGGATTACCTCGCCTAAAAAATTCGGATCATTACAACACATGGACAACATAGGGGGTCTCGCAACATAATCCATTCAGAGACATGACACAACATGCAAGTGCAATAATCTAATGACAATTGAAACTGGTATCTAAAGAAGAGCCGGGATTATCTTGGGCTTCGGATAGCAGAAACAGCAGGACCTCCTCCGTCTTCAAATGCAACATTCTTACTTCCTCCAATTCTTGGGTTGCTTGCATAATGCGTGCCGATAATTCCGTAATTTCCAGCCTCAAGATAAAGATTACCTCATTCATGGCAGCCACACCATCTCTTTCTGCCTCTAGTAGAGCCTCAAGCACTATAATATATGTGCTTAGACTGCTCTCCGGCGGTGTTGCCTCTGAACTGCTCCCATCTGGTAACATGGATGGCGCATTGCTTCCACAAATAGATTCTGGGTTGTACATTGTGTCCTAGTGTGAACGGCATCCTGAAAGGTTTCCGCTGGCAGTAAGCTTACATGGTAAACGACGGACAAATTATTGCCGAGCATGGCAAACTATATTTAAATGGTTCGAAGCAGCATTAGCCGAAAAGAAATTAAAATGGTAATATGAAACTAGGGATGTAAGTGGCAAATAAACGACATCCGCCAGTCCCATCTAGTTAGTTTTTGCTACCTCCATAGTTCATTTTCCTCAAAAAACAAAAACTCTTGTGAACTATCATACCACTAGTGGACTTTAATCGGGATTAAACCAGACCCAGTTGACATCCCTAGTTGAAAGGGAGTGTACAACTGCTATATTTAAGTTGCCAAGGCATCTAATCAGTTGAAATAATCTGAGAAAGCACTTAATAGTGTGGCCTCATATAAACTACGAAGACAGTCTAGTGATGAAGTTGAGAGGAAAAGTTAAGGACTCAAATGAAATAGGCATGCATTTCTTTACGATAGTATAGCAGGCACTGCTGACATATTGGCCAACTCAGGTATAGCGTAACAACAAATAAGCATTCGAATAAAGCAATACAGCAAAGCAGACAACTGAACTATTTGTAATTCGATAGGATTACACGTTGAGGGCACAAGCCAAGAAAGCAGCCCACTCGCATTACATTTCACATGTACTAAAACACACTAGCTTACCATATGTTGCTGTGAAGCCTAGCTGTTGTTGCAATGTTCTTTGAAGATATCGTCAGCATCCCGTGGTTGCAAATCTAGTTGTTGTAGTTTATTCTACACCATCTATTTAGGTAAAATTAATTTTAATCGCATGCACTGGTCCGAATTGATCATCAATGGTTCATCTAAACTAATGAAAGAAGGGTGTGTGCGTACACGACAATACTCCCTCCGATTCTTTTTACTGTGCGTATAACTTTTTCTCAGTTTTCTCGTATTAGTCTGCGCGTTGCCGATTCCTAGCGCTGGTTTCCTTTTGTGCCCCGCCCCATCCGCCACTGCCCTAATTAATTGCCAAATTAGTCTAGAAAAATTAAACCAGTGCCCTCCTTGGTATGCGGGTCAAGAGTTATGCGCAGAGTAAATAGAATCGGAGGGAGTATATCTGCTTCCCTCTATTTTTATGCTTGTTCGAGGTGCCAGCCCCAAAAGAACAAATATTTTGCTTGATGGGGTTGGCAGCTCCATAATTAATAGAAGCATCAAATTAGTCATGCAACTTGGGAAGATCAAGAACACACAAACAAGTAATGAACAGAGGCTCGGAGCAGTGATGTAATAGCTAGCATCAGAAAATGTAGGGTAAAACGACAAAAGCAGCAAAACCACATGCTAGTTTGCTGATGTGTAATTAAGCATAGAGAACATTAAGCAGTCTGATGGAACCAACAGGTCGCATCAGAACAAAACTAAAGCATATTAACTATATGTGCACTTGTATATAATTTAGCACATGTAACATGTTCACTGCCAGAAGTATGGCCCTACAGGTGCAAGTAGAATAACGCGTCTCATGAAAAACAAAATGATGCCCTGAAGAAATTCAAAGGTCTCGTGCTTATGCTAGGAAAGTGAACGTAGGCGCCGGCCGTTGGATAATAGTACCTGATTCTCGGCGGCGTATGGGTATCGTTGTCATACTTGATAGCTAAGGATCATCGATGGTGCTCGTGTTGCGGTTGAGTTTGGGCCGTCTGTCGCCGTTGCTGAAGTGGCTCCGGTGCTACGGTTGCGGCGCCTGTCGACATACAAGAAAGCTCATCTATGGTAAGTGAACAGTTGCATGATAAAGAGAAAAACCGAAGGAGTACAAATCGAAATAACCTGATGAGGCTGCGGCATCGGTAAAGCAGGGCCAGTGGAGTTGAATATGGCGTCCGTGGAGCGGGTCTGGTGAAGTGGATGAAGGCTTTGGCGGGCGCGTTGTACAGTGCTTTCGGTGAGGCGGATCTGTTGCGGCGGACGAGGGCTTGTATGAAGGGCCATCGAAGGGGTGGACGAGGGAGTCAGTGAAGTGCCTACGCTGTGGTGGACGAGGGCGCCGGTTAAGTAGATCCGGTGCGGTGGACCATGATGGCGGTCACGGAGATCTGGAGCGGTGGACAAGCCAGTCGCTGAAGCGGCTCCGGTGAAGTCGTGAGTTGGCAGTTGGGGGTTCGAAGGTGCGGAAGGTAGATCCGATGGGGTGTGAGGTCCACCACTGCGGCGGAGGACTAGATTCGGCGGCTTGCCGTGTTTGGGGGGGTCGGGGAGGGGAAGGGGAGGGGCTCTGGGAAGAATGTTGGGGGCAAAGAGGGGAAAACAATGGAGTTACCAAAGCAGCCCTTTTCCGTTCATGTGGCAGGGGTAAAACAAGAATATCGCAGGGCTAAACTTTCGGGCGCGTGATATTTCGATGTGAGTGGGAAGTTTGAAAGCTTTTGGCGCCTAAAATTATAAGTATTCTGCTCTCGTACAGCCGACTATGATATCATGGCCGACAATTTGTTTGTTTTGCACGCAAAAAAGATGTGCAAGTTTTGAAAATCAATGTCTCCAACTCGAAACTTAGATTGTCCATTCAATTCAAATATGGATCATTGAGCTACTACAAGCAAATACCATCGTACGGTCCAATTCAAATGAAATTCCAAATGTGTTTATCCTAACTATGATGACAAAAGCAAAAATATGTATGTCTATGAATAAAGTGGATGATTATAAAGTTTGAACATGCCCGTATGTGTATATCTCTAGGTTTGATATATGAATTTGAAATCACGAGATCTCAGCTTAAAAAGTGTACCTCCGTTTAAATGAATTACAAAAGCTAATGATGGAGTCGAATTCCAAAATTCCAATCTTCGGTTTGTAATTCTGGTACATCAAGGTATATCACGCATGTTCAAAAGTATCGTTATCTCATAGTACAAACTGTGAAACAAATTGATCAACCATGAGTGCACAATATCTCAATTACGCTAAAGTCCCTCAAATATAGACACCTCACTCTTTATCTGAAGTCAAACCCCCCCACCACCACCACCACCACCACACAGAGACACACACACATAGAGAAGTCGTTCTCTCCCCCAAACACCAACATACGAGCACATTAACACCCCTCTCTCTTGTAAAGTCCGGACCCCAACATAGGTCTCTATCACTTTGTCTCTCGGGCATGCACACATCTCTTCCCTCACTCTCTAGGTCTCCCGCTATCTCTCTTACCCAAGCACACACACTATCTAGAGTGTATATTTCCCATACACACAAAACGTCACCCCCAAACACCTATCTCCCTAGTTATGTGGTTCTCGCGCACTCACCTCACACACCACCCCCACTGCAAACAAGCACACTTTGTCTCCTTGTGCACCACTCTCCTATTTCTATCTCTCCCACATGCGGACCCACCCCAGCTCCTTCCCTGTATACATATATGTCATGACTCTTTGCATAGCTCCCTAATGTATAATCGTTCTCGATTTCGCACAATGTTCTGTACACCATCTATTCTAGATCTCTCATGAAGTCCCTATCACACACACACGATGACTCGCTTCCCTTGCGTCTCCGTTCATAGGCCAATTTCGGACAACATCAACATTGTCTCCCTATCTATACGCCATTTATGGACACAAACGACCCCTCTCGCCCCCTATCTTCCTCTCTCTCTCTCTCTCTCTCTCTCTCTCTCTCTCTCTCTCTCTCTCTCTCTCTCTCTCTCTCTCTCTCTCTCTCTCTCTCTCTCTCTCTCTCTCTCTCTCTCTCTCTCTCTCTCTCTCCGTCGCTAGCTCTCTCTTTCTCTCGCTCTCACACCCCTCTCCCACACACACACTCGTTGTCTCTTCCAAATAGTCTGCTCCCCCTGCCCGCACCAGTGCTATCTCGCTACTACACATGTCAGACCATTCCCCTTCCCTTATACTAGGTTTACATTATCAGTGGTCTCTCTACTCCACATACACTCTCTCCCTCTCACACACAAACGCATGCACAAACACACACAGACACGCACAAACACCCATTTACGTGGATCCTCATCTCTCCTCATGTCCGCATGTGTATCTCACACACTCACTCTCTAATTATGTATATGTGTCTCCATGTTACACAACACAAAGCCCCATGTACATGTCTCTCTCTATCCTCCACACACATAGACACAGAGAATATGTTATCATTGCCTCAATCTCTAACGTATCACACACGCACTCTCTCTCTCTCTCTCTCTCTCGCAAACATGCTCAACAAGGGTTTCCCCGTGAATAACTTACCGTCTATTCATCAACAGTCGTGGCAGTACGGCAAGCACGAGACGTGAAAAAGAATAAATCTACACGTGCTTAGACCACCTAGTATGACTACTAGGACTAGAGCAAGCCAAAAAGCGCGCCGCCATCACCCCCTCCTTGTCGGCTACGGGAAAATCTTCGTTTTACACAGTCGAGAAGTCATTGTGCTAAGGCCCCACATGTCGAGGCGTTAAATAGAATGTAGATGCTAGTTTACGGAAGCAAGTATCGATAATATGTTTGTATCTCCATACTTATATTTCTTCTCTTATAAAAAACCGAGTTGGTGATGATGGTACGTGTGCCATCTTGCAATATAGACCGTCCGATCTATATCTGACGGATGGAAATTAAACTAAAAGATACCCGCACCCCTCTCCACATTTGCACACAAGGCCTTCCCTTGTTCATACTTATCTCTAACAAACCTCATTGTTGAGCAATTAAGAAAGGAAGCCTCTGGAACAAACTAGCCTGGTGGCCGCTGCCGGCGTCATCAATCCCCATGTCTCCGCTCAGTCCGACCACCAACCACCACCACACCCCACTCCTCTTCACATTATCTCATATTTCTCGAGATATCATTAGTTTTTACACATGGGATTACTCCTGCAAGGTTCAATCACAACAAGTGTTTTATAAAAAAATGCATCTTGATGTTCCGTGCAATGCACGGATCTTGCTAGTACTCCTACACAAGACTAAGTTGGTGATGCTGGTGTATCTGCCATTCGTCATTTCTGACCATTAGATCTACATCTAACGATTGTGAGGTAAGTTGTTTACTTTTCTCACCAACATCCCACTTGTCTACCAATTTGCAGAAAAATCCATAATTAGTATCTTAAAACCAACCACATCCCTCCCTGACCTCACCAAAACAGCCCAAGGAATATATTCTAATTGAAACATAATATATCCCTAGTGACATATGTATATCAAAATTAGAGTGTTTTGTACCAAGTTTGTGAATAAGTATTATTCTAATTATGATTCGTTGCAACGGACATGAACATTGCTAGTATTTCTAACCATGCATTTCTTTTCCTAGTATTCCATAGTTTCGAGTTTTCCATCAAGATATTAGTCACTCATGGTTGATATTTACTTTCAATCATGTACACATATGCACTATGTAACTAGCCTTTCTTATTGGCTTACAAAGCTTAACTTTCACTCCTACTTACAATATGTAGAGTATTTAACAAAAAACTACCACCTTCAACTAGCCCTAGGAAGAATCTATTGTACAAAAATAGCAAAAACATACCCAAAATTTCTTAATCCACGCCAAAAACTACCTAGTACTCCTACCGATTAGGTTTGTTTAAACCCATTTATGACAGGGTTGGCCCACATGTCCGTGCTGACGAGGCAGCTTAAACCAACACATTTTGTTTGACCGTTCACATGAGGGACCCACATCTGACCTTCTATCCTGTTATTCCCCCTCAAATCATTATTTTTCTGCTTAGTTGGAGGAAAGAGAAGAGGAGAGAGAAGGTAAGCGGGCTCTTCGTGAAGAGCCATCTCTAGCACGTGCTCCTAGGCACTTTGTGAGAATGAGAAGTGGGCCACATAATAAAAAAGTAGTACACTCTTTTGATCTATTATTGTACTACATGTTGGCTATAAGATGGGCTGTAGATGACATGGCACTGGCTTATAGCCAGCAGCTGGCTATACTATTAACCATGCTCTTAGGGGTTTCTTGTAAGGAACAATGTACGTACTACTAGCGACAAAAGGCGACTCTAGGTTGCATGGTACTCCAACGAGTACTACTAGTGGTCGCGGGAGTGTATACCTCATTTTGTGGGTTCGATCCCGGCCGAACGCACGGCGGCCTTCTTAAAAAAAATAGTACTAGTACTACACTTCGCCGCGAGCCAATATTTTACAGGTAGTTTGAGTTTTGAAGTCAAACGGACTTGCGGCCCCACAATCTGGGTGCATTGGACAGCCTAGCCACGTGAACGGGTTTTCCTTCCCAGCATCCCGTGGCTCGCGTGCTCGACCTAGCCGCACCTCGCTTGCAGCTTCCAACTAGTAGCATATTTAAACTAGCGCCTCCCAATTAAGCCCGAGGAGCCAGAAAAGCCTGGCGGGGCATTGGGAACTGTGCAATATGGCTCTGTATGTAAAGTGCTCTACTACTACTCTGTAGCTTGTGGCATTGCATGAATGGACTTCACTCCATTATCGGCTCTACTATAAAAGAAATTCCTCTTGACGTGTTTTTTTTTGAAACGGAGGCAAAAGCTTTGCTTCATCTCATTCATAAAGAAGGAACTACTAACAAAGTTCGATGAGATCCATTACACCTCCACAAATGGAAGCGAAAAGCCTAGTCTCGCCGTATCAAATAACTCAAATGTTCTACCCCCGCAGTAACCGTCGTTGATAAACAGGCTGCTAGTGTGTGCGTGAGAGGAGCGGCTGAGTAGGCCAGGTACATGAGAGGAGCGGCTGAATAGAGCACCGAGAGTACCCACTAGGCCACTACACAGGTGTACTTCCGCTGCATTGATAGTACAGCGATGGTTCTAGAGAACAGTAGTACCTTCCACTTCCAACAGTAGCTCCTTGGCCCTGAGATTCAAGAGTTCAAAACTGGTGCACTATACTAGACTAGACTAGAAGTACAGTACATCGCACTACTAGTTGAGAAAAGTAGTACTAGTACTGCTACAGTACGAGTACGTACTCCTCCGTCACATAATGTACGACGTTTTTTGACACTAGTTGGCGTGTACAAAAAATGGCAAAAACATACCCAAAAGTTCTTAATCCATGCCAAAAACTACTACCTAGTGCCAAAAATTTCTTACTAGTGCTATTATTTACAGTATAATGCAATCCCATAACATTCCATAATGCTAGTACTAGTAGTAAATAATAGCCTCACACCTTCACTGAGGAACGATCTACAGTTGGAAGGGACGAGGCCCTGCGGTTACTACGCTCTTATCTCCTCCTCGCCAGTTCCCCTCCCGCCGAAGAGAAGGCAGTTCGTCGCTGCTTCCATGGATTCGCCAGGCGGTTCTCCTCCTCGTTGGGGCTAGGAGACCTTGGACGACGATTCTTTGGGAGAAATTGCACGCCGCTCCGACGTCCTCACCGCCGCAAGACTCGGTGGTTCCTGCACCAACTTTTTCAAGACGCTGCTTAAACAGGCTTGGGAAAAGGCCATGCTTGTTGGTCTTCCATGCGTCCTCGAGGAGAAGGTTCTTCTATGGGACAATTCTTCGAATAGTCCACCACTCCCTGGCCATGGTTGCACGTTGAATCCGCTAGAGTTGACGACGTTGAGAGGTAGTCGGATTTTGTCCGATGAGCAGGTCAGTAATGGAGTTTGATCATGTAGTACTTAGTTATTCCATTTCCATCCCGTAATTTCTCCGCCGCCCACCGTCTTATATATAGGTCTAGGTCGGTGCCAACGAAGATTGGCTTGCATACCTCCGGCCAGATACCACCATGATTTTGCACAACATCCACAGCAGTGCGGCCATTCCGGTAGACCCCTTCTCCACCATTGGGATCGGCCTTCCGACTGGCTGGGCAAGAATACGTATGATGATGCCTACATGAGATTGAAGAAGATAGCAATTGCGGACCCGCCGACAAAGCGACGCGACTATGACGATTACTATCTCATCACGGTTTTTGACATAAGGATTGCCATCAATGCAGGAGGCAGTAACGGCAGAGGCTGGCGCATGTTGGCGGCGGCAGATCTGTACCCCCATACGTTCGAAGACGCCATGCGTCATCTAGGCCGCATCTTCACGGTGAGAATCCAGGGGACTTGTTTCATCTGGTTGACATCCTACGGTACGGGAGATTACAAACGGAATGCACAAACCATCATTTGCATCCCTAACGGTACTCCATTATTTTGCAGGGACCAGTCATCCCCCGATCAAAAAATATCGGCGATCCTGGATGTGCATTTGCATCCGCGATTCGGTCTAACCTGGAACCTTATAGCTGTCTTTGGCATATTGGGATCAACTATCTTAGCAGTCGTTACCCATGGTACCACTGATGTGCAACATGGTCACACAATCTACCACGATCGGACAGTCACCATCTACCCAGGTATTCCATTTTTTAACCCTCTCGCCTTCTCTTTCATTGTTGTACTAGTAGTATACTTTGTAGTACTAGTAGGAGTACTTTTTACCTTGGAGGACGCGTATAGCTAGCTAGGCCCTTGAAGACTTGAACCCACTAGCTGCCACCATTTTTGTTTTTCCATGTCTTACTATCTCATCCATGTAGCCAAGAGTGGCTATATATAATAAGCCGGTTATTTTACTTCTTCTATACCGGAGTAGTACTATTTGCTGCACAGTATTACTGACCGCCATATTTGAGCACAACATTATTATGCATGGACCTTGATATGTACGTCACCATGTGTCCAGATCTGGGAGGCCGCGTGTACCAAATGAACGGCGCCGAGTTCGACCCCCGTGATGCTACGTGGGTGCCGAGGAACACTCTTGGAGAGTACTCGAGTTTCATCGGGGACAGCTACCCCATTGTGAAGTGGATGCCACCTTCCGTGCATGACACGGAAGGCCTGCCATTCATGAAGCATGGTTGTGTCTTCTGTGCGCACCGCTGGATGAACGACATGCTGGGACACGCTATCCCTGATTTATGCCGCTTTAGCTTGGATGAGTCTCCATCGTGTGGAACCGGACTAGAAAGCTGCGACAATGATTCCCGTTGCCCACCGCTATGGATCGTGCCATCCATGAAGAACACCTGGGACTGGAACCTGGAGGAGGACATGTAGCCCATCTGTAACGTGTAAGTGGAGTACGGTAATTGTGAACGTAGCGCTGTGAATATATGTAGACTAGTCGTGCACAAATTTATCACATGAGTTGGAGATGAACTTGTGTGGCATACTGGCATTTGTCCTTTAGAATTTATTACTAGTAAATGGGTTATGTGTATGTGCAACTTGTGTGGTTATTGCACGGGCTCCAACACGCTCTTTGAGAAAAAAAAGGTGGCACAACTTTGGATATACGTGACGTGGCGGCATCATACAGTAGCATCGTTCGCTATAGTTGTGGTACACTCCTACTAGGACGACAACTCCTATAAAAACCTTGCGCTTGACTCTTTGCCTCTTCAGGAGGTTCAACAGTTCGTACTCGTGTGAACCTTGCACTTGGCTCTTCGCCTCTTCGGAAGGTGCAACAATGATGATACTACAGTACAATATGCTTCTGGCAATCTGACACCGATTGAACTGCTGCACGTCCACCGCAAGGGCGAGGGCGAGGGAGAGGGAGAGGGAGAGGGAGAGGGCGATGTAGTCAAAACCCTCTCCGCGTCCTGCGAACCACCACGCGCGTGGGCGAGGGAGAGGCGTAGTAAGCAAGCTTCTCCTCGTTCGGCGAGTTGACGGGACACATCAAAGCAGTACTAGTACTGGTAGTAGTAGTCCATACTGCGTCCATTCCGATTAATATGGCTTAATTTGAAACGAGAAAAATACACTGACGGTCAACGTATGTAACAATACGCTCTTTACGGTCACTATATATAGTTTTGCGGTGATTATACGATCACTAGCTCATCGTAGAGCACCGTATTGCACCCTACTGACCGGCCACATAGTCGACGTGGCACTTTGTTGACTGGGTAAATTTTCACCTGGTTTCTTAGGTCCCACCTGTCAGTTGGCAGAGCAAAGAAATCAGTTAATCAAAACTTTACGCAGGCGCGACACGAGTCCAACCCTTGCACACGAACCGCCCTGGCTGTGTATGTGAGTGCATGCACGTGTCCTCCCTCGGTCTTCCAACAAAGAGTGTACTACATGATGTACATCTACACTTCAAATGCATTTATCCTTTAATCTAAATCGATATTGATTGACTAATGCACCAACTTGTGTTGTAGGTATAGGCTACATGTCCATCCTTAATTACAGCATGCAACGGCCTTCATTTAATCTTCTTATCACAATGGTTGCATGCACAAATAAATCTGCTACTTTTGGGCATTAATTATGCCCTGGTCAATGTGTAAATCTCTAAAAGTATAGTCTTTCACGGACATAGGGAGTAGGTTGAGCACTTGAGCGTGATCGTGTGTGTTGCGTCGTGTGCTGTGTGTCGCATGGGTGCGTGAGTGTTGCGTGCGTCCATGTGTACGTGTGAGTGTTGCATGTTGTATGCATGCATGCATGCATGGGGCTTACTCCCTCCCATTGACATGTTCATATTTCAAGCTTCCTCTAGTCCCTCCATATGGTGATACTCCCTTTGTTCCCAAATAGTACGGAGTAAAAGCCTCCCTCTGTTCCCAAATACGGAGTATTTGTCTTTCTACAGATTTCAACAAGTGACTAGGTATGGAGCAAAATGAGTGAAGTGAGCGTAGAGGCATAGGGATACTATAGAAAGGAAGTCCTCGCGATCCATTATTCCCCATCTCGGTCAGAGAGAACTATTCAACTAGTCTTCGCAGTCAACTGACAACACACGCTGCAACAGATGGGACACGTAATTAATAAGCTGAACCAACGTGTTAGTGTTACTAAATCAGCCTTACCCAGTACTGCCGTCATGTTTGCCAGTAGAGCACGCTTCCGCAAATACGCCTACGCACCTCTGTCCTCCATTAACTGACATATGGGCCCTATTCTGGTAGACCCACATGTCATCGGTGTAACTATTTACACTCTGAAGGACGGTATATCCTGGTAGTAGTACTGGTAGAATTGAGATTGAATGCACTTTATTCCCCATCTTCCACTCTTCTTCCTCCTCTCTTCCCCATCGTCGGCTGCACACCATTTACCCCCGCTCACAGCTCGCCCGCCCGCGCCATCTTCCTTGGTAGCTCGCGCGTACCATATCCCCTCGCTCACTGCTCGGCCACACGAGGAGAAGCTTCTTCGTTCGCTCGCCCGGATCCACTTCCCCGCTGGCTCGCAGGCACCGAAAACCCAATGGCAGAACCCACTGACACGCAGAACCGCGATTGGTATTCCCTCCCCGATGTTCTCTTGGAGCAGATATGTAGTTGTCGTATGGACCAACTCAGCACCGTCCGTCTGGTCGCATGCTCGGTGTCTTTGTACCATCTACTCATCTGCAACCGGCCGTCTCTTTTCAAGACACCCTGCTTGCTGATGCCCGATCCTCGCAGGTGGCCCAGGCAACGACTTGACGATCCTACGAAGGTTGCCGTGGTGCCCCTCGACATGCTACCACTACCCGTCCACTTGTCCTTCATGCGCGGCCACTACTGGGCGGGCATGAAGGCCACATGGATCGTCCTCATCCACCACACCGGTAGTCCGTGGCGTCTCGTGGATATCTACACCCAGCGAAAGATCACCCTTCCATCATTGGATACCGCCGCCATCGAGCCTCGCGGCCCGCCGGACACTCCTGCCTACTACGCACGAGACGCGTCAAGCTTTTGGGTCGACCTCTATTTGCAGAAAGTTTTAATCTGCGAAGTGCCCACACCATCAGAAGAGTACATGGATTACAAGCTCATTGCCTTCTTCAACATGGGATTAGTCTATCTGGAATCCGGTTGCCATACATGGTTATGGTTCATCATCAATCCTGTTGAGGCAACATTTCTGTCTGATGCTATAGTGCATGATGGCATCGTTTACGCGGTCGACGCACAGATTGGCTGCCTATACTGGTGGAATCTATCATCGTATAATTGTTCTATCTCATCTCATCTTTACCTTATGAATACGACTGCCTGTTCATTTGTTACAAATTTAGAATGCATAGTATGTCTATAACCACATCATTGCTATATGTTCCTCTCATTTCCTAGATTTTTATGACCACACATGTTATTGTTAGAGTTGATATGAGAACAATTGGCATCTAATGATTGTTAGAATACGTTTTATGAGCATAACATCATGATTGCTATATGTTACTCTCGTTTACAAGATTTTTATAACAACGCATGTTATTGCTTAGAGTTGATATGAGAACAGTAGTAGTAAGTGCTATGGTAGAATATGAGTAGGCGTTGTCATAGCTGTTTTCCTCTCATTGTTACATGATGTTTGAACCATGACATATTGCTAGAATACGAAAGCCATTGGCTTATTTTTTTAACTTGGGGTATGATTATGACCATGGCATTGCAATTCTCTGTCTATGATATGTGTCACTGTTATAATAATCTTAATTCCACACATACTCTGAACATGATTGTTTATTTTTGTCCTTTTGGTCTCCAATTTGAATTGTTGCAGCAGACGCAAATGCGTTGGCCTTCATGATTCCAGGACCTGGAATCATACCAGCCGATGGGTGGTGGTTTATCGCTCGTTCAGCTGACGGCGGTCATTTGATGCTCATTCGCACGTACCAAATTGACCAAACCATTACATAAAACCACATGCAGTACAATGCGTGGGGCATTCCTGACATTGATGGCTATGGCTGCTTCGTGTTCGAGAAAGATCCCAGCTCCGTTGGGCCAGGCGTATTCAACTGGAGGCGGGTTTACAGCCTTGGCAACCACTCCTTGTTCCTTGGGCTCAGTTATCCGATAATCCAACCAATCATCGATCATATAACCGGCGATGGTTACTGTGCTATGCAACTTCCATTCGTGAGGGGGCTGTGTTTACACATCATACCATGGGTTTCATCAATCACCATATCCAGAGATTCGTCGACACAGCTTATTGCCAGATAATCTTCAGTGTGTGAAAGGCATCAAGCTTCCATGCGATGGATGGCTTTTGCAAACCCGACATGCGGCGACGTGGTTCATGCCAACGGCAAATATGCATAACTTGATTCATGCTGATATCTAGACTGAGCCATGTATTCTGCTGCTGTAGCACGACCCTCTTTTGTTGGATATTATGTACTGTTGTTAGTTTGAAGCACTCCTCTGGTTTGAAGGATAGATACCTTCCTGGATCAAGTGCATCCTAACTCACCTGCGTAAGATGTACTGATAATGATAATGGAGATGCTGTGCAAAAGCCATTCTGATCCTAGGATAAGAATAGCTATTCTGATCATGGCGCCCTGTATAGGCCCGATGAGACGTTCCCGAACTACCGAAAAACACACACAAAAAAAAGAAAGGCCGATTGGCCCATTCCCAACCCCACCCCACCTCCCGCATCGGCTCTGCCGGATCTCCCGACCACCTCCCGCCGCCGCCCTCGCCCCAGCGCGCTTCTTCCCTCTGACCCGCGCATCGCCGCCGCACTTCCTTCCCCACGACCAGTGCCCCTCTCGCCTGCTGCCGGCACACCTCCTCCCCCGCCGGCACTCCTCCCACTCCACTCCGATCCACCCTGCGCGCAACCCTCCACCAACCTTAATGTGTGCGACCCACCGGGCGCCGCACCTGCATCTCGTCGCCCCGCTCCCTGGCCACTGGAGCGCCATCCTCCCCGCTCCACGCTGCCACCCCGCTCCCCGGCCGAAACCCACGACACCCCGTCTCTCCTCCACTGGACCGCTGTTGCGCGCCGTCGATGCGGGACACCTCCCCCGATGCGCTGTCGCCGTGCCGCGGATGACCACGAGCGAACTTCTTCCACCTCCCCAAGCGCCGCCACTCGGGACACCACGCACTCAGGCTCCCCTGCCGCCGTGAACTTCTTGCTCCTGCTACCACGACCTTCTCCCCCCTGCCACCGCGTCCTTCTTCCACCTTCGTCGCACCACCCTTCGGCCACGAGGCAGTGCTCCAACCAGCCAAAATGGGTCACCGCCCACCACCTGCGTGCCACCCACCACAGATCGACGTTGGACGGTGTTGAGACCTCCCTCCTCCCGACGCCTCTCTATTATCCTACATGTAGTGACCCTCCATGTCTTCTCTGAACTCTCTCTTCAGGAGGATTTGACCTTCTCTAGACATTTATTTTTTGAGTTTGTTCTCTGAAAAACTGCACTTGGATGACCCTTTTATATATCTCATGGATGTATTGGCTTGAGGTTTCAGCATAGAAGCACTGACTTCCCTCTGCTTGTTCTTGTTATTACTGAACTAGATGCTTTTCTCATACTGAATATGCATGTTCCGGCACGTGTTATGGCCAGCTCCTACGCTATCGCTGGCCCACTGGACTTTTGCGTTGCTGCAGCATGGCGGGAGGGGTCGCCGCCTCCCAGTGCTTCTATCTCCCTCACCTCATTCCCCTGTTCTCAGGAGAGGCGTAGAGATACAGAGGGAACAGTGTCGAGCATATCCTACAGGATGCCAAGTTCGACCAGAGTGACTGTTGCCGTTTGCCGTACTTAACTAACAGGGGCGTTTAAAGCAGATGATGCTCTATACTAAATGTTTTCCTTGTTATACTCCACCAGTACTAGCTTGATGTGAAAAATTCTGTACAAATGGTAATTTGGAAGTTACGAGCATGCCTTTCTCTTCTCATACCCAAGCTCCAGCCCCTGTACTTTTTTGGATGAGTTTGGTGATGTAGTTGGCTTTGGATGCAGCAACACAGTCTATGTGTACAGTTGGTGATGCTGCTACTATGTGCATCAGGGGATTTGCTTTGATCTAGAAAAATGTATTTGGCGGAGTTCCCACAAAAAAAGAATGTTCGGCAGGTCACATACAAAAACAACTCAAGTTCAAAATGATAGCATACCGAGATAAAAGGAATAGGAGAACGCAGTAACAAAAAAAGTAGTTGAAGCACAATGTTGTGGCATATGCAGAAAATAGGTCGAGCGGAAATAAGATAACAATCAAATTTAAAATGCACAAATAACAAGAAGTTCAACTTTTTAAAAATAGAGCGTTTCAAAAATTTCATAAAAAAGATTAAGAAAAAAATAAAACCAGGATGTCCATATTAAAAAGATGGAGAAGTTCGATGATCATAGAAAACTCAGATTTTCCTCGTTATTAAAGAATGGAAACAAAAAGTTTAAAAATAAATAACAAGAATTTCAACTTTTTAAAAATAGAGCGTTTCAAAATTTTCATTAAAAAGATTAAGAAAAAAATAAAACCAGGAAGTCCATATTAAAAAGATGGAGAAGTTCGATGATCATAGAAAACTCAGATTTTCCTCGTTATTAAAGAATGGAAACAAGAAGTTCAAAAATAAAAAACAAGAAGTTCAACTTTTAAAAATATAACCCTTCAAAATTTCATAAAAAAATATTAAAAATAACCAGGATGTCCATATTAAAAAGATGGAGAAGTTCGATGATTAAGAAATTCAAAAATAAAATAACAAGAAGGTCAAATTTTAAAAATAGAGCGCTTCAAAATTTCATAAAAAATATTAACAAATAAAACCAGGAAGTCCATATTAAAAAGATGGAGAAGTTCGATGATTATAGAAAACTCAGATTTTCCTCGTTATTAAAGAGTGGAAACAAGAAGTTCAAAAATAAAATAACAAAAGTTCAACTATTAAAAATAGAGCGCTTCAAAATTCATAAAAAAGTATTAAGAAAGATCAGATTAAAAATTCATAAAAAAACTAAAATATTTTCACATAACCGAGAGAGGTCCAGGTTGATAACTGCCAGAAGTTCATGTATGACACGGTGTGCATTAAAAAGAATAAAAAAGCAAAGACTAAAAGTTTCTTGATATAAGTTCAAGTCCTCCGTCGGAGAAAGTTAAAAAAAATTGTGAAAGAGGTTTATACAAAAGAAATACCATTTGTGTAACACTTGACAAATGGATGAAAAAATTACAAATAAAAAATACGTCACAGAAGTTCAACGTGAAAACTACAGGAAGTTCACCTACTACATTGAATGAATATCAGATGAAAAACTTTTAAAATCGTCGCAAGTATGAAAAAATGATCAACACGGGAAAGATGCGTGTTTACAACAGCTTTCCACTGGTATATCACTTGCTCAATTTCGGTGAGTGGATGGAGAGATACAAGCAGTGGATGAAGAGCTACGGGCAGAAAAGCACGTGAAAAATAGAGTGAAGTTCAAGTAGACATGCCGAGAAGTTCAGGTTTTTCATGTGGTGCATTTTCGAAGAATCTGTTTCGCGATAAAGGCAGTACGAATGATCTCGCCATTTTCGAAATTACGTGAAAACGGCTAGGAATCACAGAAAATCATCAACATGAAAAAGTTTCACATTTTTCTTAGCTTTTCAAAGGTATGTAACTTGCCTCATTCCGATAAAGTTTGTAGAAATTACGACAAAAATACGTTTTTAGCCATTTTCAAAACTGACATAAAACCGTAATGAATTAGGAGAAACAATATAAACAAAAAAGTTCCGCATTTCTTCAGGCTTTCCAACGCAATATCATTTGCTTCATTTGGACGTACGGTTAAAACATTAGCTTGAAAATACGAACTCGGTGGAACTTGTACCGTTTTCTAAATTAATTTTAAATCGTTCAAAATTAGAAAAAACTTTCAACATGAAAAAGTAGCACATTTTCACAAGCTTTCCAACGCCATATCATTTGCCTCAATTGGATTAGCCGCTTAGAAATTACATTTGAAATATGAACTCGGTTGTTCGGTTTGTGAAATTTTATGATTTTCCAAATTACTCTTTATCCATAGTGAATTAGAGAAAAACTTTCAACATGTCGAAGGAGCGGTTTTGCAGCAGATTTCCAACTCTATATTATTTACCTCATTCCAATAAACGGTTTAGAAATGCGATCGAAAATATGATTCATGTTTTTTGTACGAAGAAAAAACGGTTTTGAAAACTGCTCTTAAACCGCTTACATTTTGCCAAAAATTTAACTTGGGTCATGATACTGGTGTCCATAGCTTTCCAACGGTATATCGCAAGCCCCATTTGGACACCTTTTAGCTGAAGTTCAACCTAGTGGTCGGGGATGGTCAGACGCGTTACTCGGGAAGTTCATGTTGTGATCAGAATATTATTCTGATCCCGTGATCAGAATAGTGTTTATGTGTGTGTGTGTGTGTGTGTGTGTGTGTGTGTGTGTCTATATATATATATATATATGTGTGTGTGTGTGTGTGTGTGTGTGTGTCGGGGTAAATGACCACGGGTAGCCTAGCCGGCTCCCCTTGGCATTTCAGACAAAATTACGAGCCGATTCGGCCTCCAAGAAACCAAGACGTGGGGCCACCTTCCCCCTGTCGGCTGCCTCTCAGGCCGACTGTCGGAAGGCAGCCCGGCCTTAACCCTCATGAAGAAAGCCACAGGAGGGCCGGCTCCCGCAAGCCGGCCACGAGAAGGCCGACTCCAAGAGGCCGGCTCCCACGACGCGGTCAAGATCGTACCCTCGAGGCCCGCAACCACATAACGACGATGGGACGGGGCGTGGCTACAGTAAAGCCTGCCACCCCCGAACCCAGAGCACACCTGGCACAGTGCGCCGTATGGGGTGGCCCTGACCCGTCCGGCGCGGCACTGTTGCCATGATGACTATGGCGCCACCCACGGCGGGCTGTCAGCGCAGCCCACGGGCGGTGGGCCCCTTTGGGCAGAGAGACACGCGAAGGCGACCAGGCCTCCCCCAGTCGGCCCAATACATGGCCGGCTTTCCCAAAGCCGGCTTGCTCCTTCCCTCGAGGGAGGCGCCCCATTGAGAAGACAAGACGACATGAGGCTACAGCGATCGCCCGCCAGGCGGCGGCGCTGTAGCCACGCTTACCTCGATAAAGCCCTCATCATCAGGATTGAGGCAACAGTAATCGGCCGCCGACAGGGCCCTAGGAAGTAGGGCCTGCCTGTCGACCAAGATGCCAGCAGCCGGCGGGGCCCACCAGCCGGCGGGCCCCAGCTGCGCCGGCGAGCGTAGACACTGACGGCTGGGACCCGCTCCCAGCCGGATTACCATTGTACCCCCAGGGGGTAGGCCTATATAAACCCCCCGGGGCACCCATGCAAAGGGTTGATCTCATCTAGGTTACAACAGACATAGAGAGAAGAGTAGAGCTAGCCTTGCCCTTCTTGTTCCTCTCGCTAGACAGCTCGAGGAGCACCTTGTAGCTACTTGTTCATCGAGTGATCATGCGGAGACCCCGCAGAGCAGCAGTAGGGGTGTTATCTCCACGGAGAGCCCCGAAGCTGGGTAAGATTCACCGGCGTGCATGTCTTCGCCTTATCCCGCTTCCAGGCACCGGCGACGTCTTACTGGCTCCCACACAGATAAGCCACCCGTTGGCATATGTCGCACCAACCACCCGACATTTGGCGCCCACCATGGGGCCAGGTGCATCGTCGTCCGGAGACCTATTCTGGACGGGAACCCTCTTCCTCCCTAGCGAGCGTAGCCAGCCCGGCACGCCAGATGGCGCTTGCCACGACGCGCTACAAGGCGTCACCAACGCTTGCGCAGCAAGCGACCTCGCCGATCCCCTCAGTGAGGCCTTCATCTCCGACGAGCCCGCCTCCGATGCGGGCACCGA
The DNA here is from genome assembly GCA_032464435.1 of Aegilops umbellulata. NCBI lineage: Eukaryota > Viridiplantae > Streptophyta > Magnoliopsida > Poales > Poaceae > Aegilops > Aegilops umbellulata. Next base: position 146,073,288 of record CP136058.1, on the reverse strand, counting down.
CCGCCTCGTCGGCCTCCTCGGCCAGCTCCACGTCTCCAGCAAGCCTGCTGTGGACCAGGAGTCCGTTGGCTCCACCGATCCGATGCCTGTCGACTCCGACACGGCCTCGCCCGACGCCTTCCCCACCAACGTCGTTATCTACGACGACCCGCTTCCCTGAGCCGATGGCTGTGACGTTGCCGCCGCCGAGGTGATGGTCATCAGCCACGGCGGCACTTCTGGCGAGAACGCCCACGACGCCCCGCGAGCGGCGATCCACGACCTGTCCGTCCCCCTCCCGGCCGATGCCGACGCCGAAGCACTGGAGGCTCGCCGCCTCACCCTCCTCGCGGAGGGCCGGAAGCTAGCTTCCGTGAGACGCCTCACCGAGGCCCACCAGCGCGAAGTCGAGTCGGCGTCGTCAGACAGCGCGGCGGCACCTCCTGGCGGGCCTAGCCGAGTCGGCGTCGTCAGACAGCGCGGCGCTGTCATCGCCGACTTGCTTGGAGTCGACCGCCCAGTCTATGCCACCCCACTCGAGAACCTGCGCGCCGCCGAGGCGGCCGTAGACGAGTTGGATGGACTGGAGGCCGAAGAGCTCCCTACATGACCAGACGCATCCAGCAGCTAATCGATGCAGCCGCGCAGCGGCACGAAGCTGACGTCCACGAGGAAAGCCCTCCAGCGCGCTGAGAGCACGACGCGACGTCCCGGACGCCGACTACGGGTAAAACCCGCGCGCGACACGAGAAGGAGTCGGCTGCCAGCCAGAGCCGAACCCGGATCTCCATCGAGCGAGACGCAGAAGGCCACCCTCGAGCCGTGGAGCAGCGGGGCAACCAGCCTCCGCCTCGTGGGGAAAGGTATCCCACCCCACCGCCTGTCACGCATCCGACACTCAGCGGCCGACTAGGTCGCCGTGAAGGAGTCGGCGAGAACGACGCCCACCATCGGATTAACCGCCTAGTGTGATCCCTGGCGCTAGAAGAAGATGATGATGTCGGCCCGCCTTGCTCCAGCCCCCGCATCCGCGACGAGCCCTTCCCCAAAGGGTTCTCGCTCCCAAGAGACACGCCCAAGTACAACGGCTCCGTGAAGCCGGAAGATTGGTTGATCGACTACTCCACCGCAGTACGCATCGCGAACGGCAACAGGCGCGTTGCCGTGAAGTATGTGCCCCTCATGCTCCAAGGCACGGCGCGGACCTGGCTCAATAGCCTCAAGCCATACAGCGTCAACAGCTGTCTAGACTTCACAGAAGCTTTCGTCCGCAACTTCACCAACACCTACAAGCGGGCTCCCAAGCCCAGACAGCTCTCCTTGTGCGTACAAGGCCCCGCCAAGTCCACCCGCGACTACCTCACGCGTTTGGCCGAGCTCCGCAACTCTTGCGAGGGAGTGCACGAGGTGCAAGCCATCGAATACTTCACGGCCCGGTGCCGAGAGGGCACCCTCGTCAAGCACAAGCTCCTCTGCGACGAGCCGACTACCCTCGACGAGCTTCTAGTAATAGCGGACAAGTACGCTACCGCCGACACCTCAATGAAGACCGACCTCTAGGTAGATGCGTCCTGGAAGGTACTCAACCAGGTGCCCAAGACGCCGGCTGGGGATTCCGGCCGGCGCCCGTACCAAAACGACCACAAGCGCAAGGGCCCCATGCCGCCTTCCACCAGTCGGCAGGTGGCCACGGTCGAGGGCGAGCAGCTCGAAGGGTGGCCCGCACCCAAGAAGCAGAAAGGCGGCCGGCCGGCTTGGCAGTCGGCCTTCTCCTATGAGAAAACCCTCGACGCCCCATGCAAGTTCCACAGCGGCGCGAAGCCGTCCAATCACACAACCCGGAAGTGCCACTGGCTCACCCGAATCTCCAAGGGCGAAGGGTTGGCGCCGCCTCCACCTGCTGGTCCGCCGCCTCCGGCTCCGCAGCAGCCGGCCACTCGACCAGCAGTCGGAGCCGTGCACGACGAGTCCCCCGACGAGCATGCCGCCTATGTCATCTTCACCAGCCAGCCCGAAGACCGGCGCAGCAGGCGCCGAGAGCACCAAGAAGTCAACGCGGTTGCTTCCAACCCCTCCGAGCACATGCACTGGTCTGAGAAACCCATTAGCTGGTGCCGGGCTGACCACCCAGAGGTGATGCCATCTCCCGGCTCTTATGCACTGGTCCTGGATGCCACCCTTGCAACAGACAAACGCGCAGCCCGTTTCTCCCGCGTGTTGATAGACGGCGGGAGCAGCATCAACATCCTGTACCTTGACACCCTGAAGAAGCTCAACGTCAGGACGAAGCAGCTCACGCCTACCCGGACTGTGTTCCACGGCATCATACCCGGCCTGTCCTGCTCCCCCATTGGCAAGATCAAGATTGATGTCCTCTTTGGGGACAAGGATCATTTTCGCAGGGAGGCCATCTGGTTTGAAGTGGTGGACCTTGAGAGCTCTTACCATGCACTGCTTGGCCGACCTGCCTTGGCCAAGTTCATGGCTGTTCCCCACTATTCTTACCTCAAAATGAAGATGCAGAGCACCAAGGGCATCATCACCATAGTCAGCGACTACAAGAAATCGGCCGAGTGCGCGGCGGCCAGCAGCCGGCTGGCCGAGTCCCTAGTGATTGCCGAAGAGAAGAAGAAGTTGGACCGGGTCGTGGCCATGGCTGGCAAGCAGCCGACCCTGTACCCCGATCCCAAAGAGTGTGATGCCCAAGGTTCCTTCCAGCCGGCCAAGGAAACGAAGAAGATACCTCTTGACCCCGAGCACCCGGAAAGGTTTGCCGTCATTGGGGCAAACCTAAACAGCAAATAGGAAGGCGAGCTCGCCGATTTCCTCCGTGAGAATCGGGACATCTTTGCATGGTCCCCCAAGGACATGCCGGGTGTTCCGAAGGATTTCGCCGAGCACAAATTACATGTCCGAGAAGGTGCAAAACCGGTCAAGCAACCCCTCCGCCGACTGTCGGAGGAAAAGAGAAGGATTTTAGGAGAAGAGATAGCCCGGCTTCTAGCTGCCGGCTTCATCATGGAGGTGTTCTTTCCGGAGTGGCTCGCCAACCCGGTCGTGCTGAAGAAGAACAACAAGTGGCGCATGTGTATAGACTACACGAGCCTCAACAAGGCCTGCCCCAAAGATCCTTTTGCCCTGCCAAGGATAGATCAAGTGATAGACTCCGCAGCCAGATGCGAGCTGCTGAGTTTTTTGGATGCTGACTCCGGGTACCATCAGATAAAGTTGGACCCGGCCGACCACCTGAAGACCGCCTTCATCACGCCATTCGGAGCCTTCTGCTACCTGACTATGACATTCGGCTTGAGAAATGCCGGTGCCACTTTTCAGCATTGCATGCAGAAGTGCCTCCTCAAGCAACTCGGCAGAAATGCCCACGTCTATGTGGACGACATTGTGGTGAAGACGGAGAAGCGCAGCACCTTGCTAGAAGACCTCAAGGAAACATTTGAGAACCTGCGCCGATTCCGGATCAAGCTCAACCCCGAGAAATGCGTGTTCGGAGTACCAGCCGGCCAGCTCCTAGGCTTCCTGGTCTACGAACGCGGCATCGAATGCAACCCAGTGAAGATCAAGGACATTGAGAGAATGGTGATTCCCATGCTCCTTTACATTGCTGCAACCAGCCGGGTGGTCAGCACCGTCATCGTAGTCCAGCGCCCAGAAGAGGGCCGAGCTCAGTCGGTCCATAGGCCGGTGGACTATTTGAGCGAGGTGCTGTCTACCTCGAAGCAGAACTACCCGCACTACCAAAAGATGTGCTACGGCGTGTACTTTGCCGCCAAGAAACTGAAGCCCTACTTCCAAGAGCACCCCATCACGGTCGTATGCACCGCCCCGCTCGCCGAGATCATAGGCAACCGGGACGTATCCAGCCGGGTGGCGAAATGGGCCATCGAGCTGGCCCCTTACACGATCTTCTACCAGCCTCGCACCGCCATCAAATCCCAAGCATTGGCCGACTTCCTTGTCGACTGGGCAGAGACCCAGTACCTGCCGCCGACTCCTGACTCCACTCACTGGCGCCTGCACTTCGACGGGTCCAAGATGCTCACCGGCTTGGGAGCCGGCGTCGTCCTCACCTCTCCCAAAGGCGACAAGCTCAGATACACGCTGCAAATTCACTTCGCCGCCTCCAACAACGTGGCCGAGTATGAGGCGCTCGTACACGGGCTCCGGCTTGCCAAAAAGCTCGGCATACGCCGGATCCTGTGTTACGGCGACTCAGACTTGATAGTCCAGCAGTCATCCGGCGATTGGGACGCCAAGGATGCAAACATGGCGAGCTACCGCTTCCTCGTCCAGCAGATCAGCGGGTACTTCGAAGGATGCGAGTTCCTTCACGTACCACGAGCCGACAACGGGCCAGTAGATGCCCTGGCTCGATTAGGCTCCACTCGGCAAGCATTACCAACCGGCGTCTCTCTGCAACGCCTCCTCAAGCCGTCTATCAAGCCGTCTCCAGAGTCTGATTCCATCTTCGTGCCGCCTAGCCCCGATGCAGCCGGATCCGGCTTGAAGAGCCACGCAGGCGGCCCGGGGACTTCGATAGGCGGCGCGTGGACTTTAGCAGGCGGCTCGGGGACTTCCATAGTCGCACCCAACCCAGGGACTCCTGAACCCGGCTCGGGGACTGCGGTAGTCGGCCCGGGGACTGCACCAGCACCACAGGAGGCGGCCGACTCTAGCATCTCACAACCCATCCCGCCCACCCTGGTCGCACTAGCCACGTTGGCAATAGAAGAAGTCACAACTCCATCATGGGCCCAGCCCATCCTCAACTTCCTGACAAACCAAGAATTGCCGGCTGATGAGACAGAGGCAAGACAAGTCCAGCGCCGAGCCGGAGCATACACAATCATCAACAGAGAGCTCGTCAGGCGCAACGTCATTGGAGTCTTCGAGCGATGCGTTGAACAAGAGAAGGGCATAGCAATCCTTAGAGACATCCACCAAGGTGAATGCGGCCACCATGCGGCTTCAAGATCACTAGTCGCCAAAGCTTTCCGCCACGGATTCTTTTGGCCGACTGCTTTGGACGACGCCAAGGAATTAGTCAAGCATTGCAAAGGGTGCCAAGTCTTCAGCTCCAAGCAACACCTGCCGGCTTCGGCACTCAAGACCATTCCCCTCACTTGGCCCTTTGCCGTTTGGGGTCTGGACATGGTGGGCCCATTCAAGACGGCGCGCGGCGGCATGACACATCTGCTTGTCGCCGTGGACAAGTTCACCAAGTGGATCGAAACAAAGCCGATCAAGAAGCTAAATGGGCCGACTGCCGTGACATTCATCGCAGATATAACAACTCAGTACGGCGTGCCGCACAACATCATCACCAACAATGGCACAAATTTTGCCAAGGGAGCATTGGCACGTTTCTGCGCGACGCAGGGCATCCGACTGGACTTAGCGTCCGTTGCCCACCCGCAGTCAAACGGCCAAGTCAAACGAGCCAACGGCCTCATCCTTTCCGGCATCAAGCCCCGACTGGTCGTGCCACTGGAGCGTTCGGCCTGCTGCTGGCTCGATGAGCTGCCGGCCGTCCTCTGGAGTCTGCGCACTACCCCAAACAGGTCAACTGGCTTCACCCCTTTCTTCCTCGTATATGGTGCCGAGGCGGTCATCCCAACCGACATCGAGTTCAACTCGCCTCGGGTGACCATGTACATTGAGGCGGAGGCCAAGGAAGCACGAGAACACGGCGTCGACCTGCTGGAAGAAAGCCGGCTGTTAGCCCTTAGCTGGTCCGCCATCTACCAGCAGGGTCTGCGTCGCTACCACAGCCGGAAGGTCAAGCCAAGATCTTTCCAACAAGGCGACCTTGTGCTCCGGCTGATCCAGCGAACAGCCGGCCAAGACAAGCTCTCGGGCCCTTGGGAAGGCCCCTTCGTCATCAGCAGAGCGCTAGGAAAGGACTCCTACTACCTGATTGACGCACAGAAGCCGAAGGCACGAAAGAGAGACGACTCCGGCAAGGAGTTGGAACGACCATGGAACGCCAACCTCCTCCGAAGATTTTACAGTTGAAATGCAGTATGTATCACGCTAACTTTTGTACCAAGTACGAGACAATAGGCCCCCCGAGGAGAACTCGGGGACTGCCATCTTTCATCTATGAAAGAAGAGTATCATGCTTATGATTATTTCATTTCATTTACTTCTCTCGTCCGGTACCGGGTTCGACTAGTCGGCCCGGGGACTGGCCGCCTTAAGTTATATTAGGAGTCCTACCCGTGGTCAGACAAGTAGTGTGCCGGCTCCAAAGACCTCTCTTGCCAAAAGTTGCAGTTCGAAGAATCGGCTGTCCGGCTGGCAAGAGCCAAAGGCAGGAAAGGACGCCCACACGAAAAACGGCTAGGGACTAACGGACTAATATAACAAAAGCCGGTTTTTTCCCACCGCCGACCGACTACAAGAGTTGCCGGCTGGCCGGTTTCCATTCACTTCGCTACAATCTAAGAAAGCTCGAGTACTTGCCTTCCCCAAAAAAGATAGCCGAGTCCTTCCTTAGCTACAGACTGCAGAGCAGCTGCCGGCTGGGAAGGCAGCAATCAGGGGAAGGCGGCAAAGGAAACAACCCAAGGATAAAAAGCATACGAGAATGGAAGCCAAACACATGCATGATTATATTTACACAAAAGGCCTCGAAAAGGCCAACATTCAACATAGTTTGAATACACCCCCAATGGGTGGAACTGCGCAAACTAATAAAAATTGTTCAAAGAGTAACAAGCAGGAAAAGCAAAGACGGCAGCTCAAGCCAAGGGAACGACTGGCGAGTCGGGCAGGTCGGTGGAGACAGTAGCGCCGGCTGGGGGAGTGGCCGGTTGGTGAACCTCGGCATGATCACCGCCTCCCGCAGAGGGTGCGCTAGCACACGCCTCGTTGCTGGAGGCACGGTCATGCTGAGGCGGGCTGGTCGCTTCACCGGCCGGCTCAACATCTTCGCCCTCCTCCCCTTCGTCGTCTTCACCTTCATCACTGGAGGCGATCTCCTCCGCCGAGTCTTCACCCTCCGACGGGTTCAGCCCGAACCACTCCTCTGGCTGGGCGACGCCGTTGTCATCCACCTCAGGAGCGAAGACGCTGGTGTTGGTAAACTCGGCAAGAGCCGAAGCATGCAGGATGATAGCCGGCCGCACCTCCACCAGCTCTTCGTCGGCCTCCTCCCGCCAAGTCCTCAGATGTTCCAATCTCAGCCCAGGGTGCCAGGCCCGGACGAACTCTAGCGCCCGCCTGGCGCCGGGTCGAGCAGCGGAGGCCTTCCAGGCCTCAAAGCGGCCGACTGCCACCTCCAGCCAGTCGACAGTCCGGCTCGAGGTGCGGGGAATCGCCTCGCCTGGCCAGAGGGCGGCCAGCACCTGCGCTCCGGCGCGCTGGAGGTGGCGGAGCATGCGGTGTGCCGGCTGCAGCCAGGCTTGGATCGCCAAGAGCTGCTCCTCAAGTGTCCGGCTCGCGTCCGGCGCGATCTCAACTCCCGCCTGACGGCGTGCCTCGCGGTAGGCCTCGATGGCCTGGGAGGCCGCGACGGAATGGCGGGGGAAGTAGTCTGCGCAGAGAACAAAAGCAGCACAAATTAGAAGACGAATCAGAGGGCAAGGGGGCGAGCAAGGAGTAAGGGAGGCAGCTTACCGTCGATCAGATCCTCGATCCGGCTGTAACCCTCGCTCAGCGCTTGCTTTGCCTCAGCCCAGCTCGCCGCTTCGGTCTCAAACTCGGCTTTGAGGGCGGCCTCGCTATCTCGTGCCTCCTTCAGGGCTGCCTTGTGGCTCTCCTCCTGGTCGGCCAACTTCTTGGCCAGGCGGTCACGCTCCTGGACTAAGGCATTGAGCTCGGCCTCCTTGGCGTGAAGGGCGGTTTGGGCCCCGCCGAGCTGCTCCCTCAATTCGGCATTGGCCCCTGCAAGCATGAAGGCAAAGAAAGAAACAATAAGGAAGAAGTCGTTGGGGAAGATCCGACCCGACTGCTCAGCAGTCGGCCCGGATCTCGTGGACTACACCCAGTGGGTGCGCTGACGCGCCCCCACAGAACATGAACAAAACCAAGCGCGTACTCCGGCTGTCGGACAGATCCTCGATCTTCTAGCGCAGCTCCTGAGCCTGGGAGTCGAAGGCGGCGGTGCTCTGGTTATGATACTCCTGGAAGACCAGACAGGATGCAGGAATAAGATGAACTGTCAGGACCTAGTAAGTTCCAAGCCGCCTGCTCAGCAGCCGACTCGAAACTCGGGGACTACACCCAGTGGGTGCGCTGACGCGCCCCCACGGAAGAAATCAGAAAAGCAAAACAACCAAGGCTAGAAGACTCACCCGGACGACGGCCCGCGTCGCGAGGAAATCTCGGGTATATTGCTGCAGCGCTGTAGCATGAGCCTGAAGCCGGCCCCGGACCTCCAAGGCCGCCGCGTTCAGCTCGGTCGGCCCCCCGCTGGACGTCCACTCGGATGTGCTGGAGCTGGCCGCCTCCAGGGCCTCCGCCGTCCGGCTGGCGCTCGCAGCTCTGTCTGGCACCGGCACGGGGGCAGCATCCCCCGTGCACCGGCGTGATGACGGCTGCACCACCAGGCCGGCTCCTGCTGCCGGCTCGCTCCCGGCCGGCTGCACCGGCGCCGCAGCCGGCTGGCCGCCCTGGCCCGCTCCAGTTGGCGCCGTCCGCGGCACCTCCTCCAAGACGATCTCGTCATCCTCCCTCTGCTCCGCTGCCGCTTGGCCGCGGTTGGCTTCCTCGGATGGAGGCATGGGGGCGTTGGGAGCCACACTGCGCAGGGGGATGACGAGCTGCGGAGGCCGGTTGCGCGAGGCCTCCGCCTCCCTCTCCGCGGCTGTCGCCTCCATCTGGGCCTTGGCCGCCGCATCGGCCTACTCCTTCGCCGCCTGGGCGGCCCTCCGCTCCGACGCCTCCCGCTCCTCCTGCGCCTCCCGCGCGTTCCGTGCCGTAGCTTCCATGAGGTCGGCGTGGGGGTCCATGCGGCGGGAGCTCGAAGACCCTCCAGCTGATCCAATCACGGAGGCGCTAGGGCCCCGTTCAAGGGAAAGCGGCGCCCTGGCCGGCCAACCAAGAAAGAATTTAGAAGAACTCCAATCCAAGAACACGACAAGAGTACAAGATGATTAACACTTACGCCGGAACCGCCTGCGGCCGCTTCACGACCTTCTGGAAGCAGGCCGCCTTCGTGGCCACCTCATCCCACTTGGTTGCCGCGGCGGTGCCCCTGGGCTTCTTCGGCCGGCTACCGAAGTAGGTCGACGCAACCCGACGCTTCGGTGCGGCGCCACGGGCGGCCGGCGCGGCAGAAGGGCCCGCACCCTGAGGGTCCGGCATCGGCTGGCGGTGCGGGACGGTTTTGACCTCGTCCTCGTCCGCCCAGTCCTGGAGGCCGGCTCCGAGCCCAGTGCCGCATGCCTCGCCGCTTTCCCCCTTGGCGGCGTCCTCCATGGCGGCCGCTCCGAGGTCCGGATCGTCGACGTCATCTACCGTGCGGTCGGGGTGGAACGGGCGCTCTGCCCCCGCAGCCCCCGCCGCCGGCGGAAGTAGAGGATTCTGCGGAAAACAAGCTGGCGGATCAGAGGCCGGTCATATCGAAGCCGGCAACACAAAAGAAAGGAAAGAAGAAATACTTACGACAGGCGGAGGGTTGGCGCGAGAGTACGGCTCCTTGTCGAATCGCCAATCCTCGGCGAGCTTGCAGTTGGTGATATAGTTCACTAGGTAGGACACCTCGGCATGAGGCATCTCCCTGGTGCTCAGCTGGCATGGGTCGAAGCGGTCACTCATCTGGCAGATCATGTGCGGTCGACCTTGGAGCGGGAGTACCCGGCGCTCCACGAAGGCGGCGACCAGGTCAGCTCCGACCAGGCCCTCCGACTGGACCATCACCCGGAGGCGGGCGACGGCGGCGTTCCCAGCCTGGGACAGCGTCCTGGCCCGGTAGCTCCATGAGGCCGGCCTCGAAGCCGGCGGGCCGGCTACGTAAGCCGGCAGGTTGACAAAGTCGCTTGCGGGGCGACATTCCTCACATAAAAGTAGGACTTCTGCCAGAGCTTCACTGACTGGATCAGCGGGATGGAAGGGAACGGATTGTTGTCGCCCGTCCGCCTCATAGCGATGTAAGCTCCGCATGGGGCGGGCACGCCCGCGACGACGGTGCCGAGTTTGCTCTGGAAGAACTCTCCCCAGAGCTCCAAGGTGGGGAGGACGCCAAGAAAACCCTCGCAGAGGGTGACGAAGGCCGACAACAGCATCACGGCGTTGGGGGTGAGGTGATGCGGCTGAAGGTGGTAAAACTCGAGGAACGAGCGGAGGAATCCGCTCGCCGGGAGGCCGAAGCCGCGTATGCAGTGCGAGCGGAAGATCACCCGCTCGCCCTCCTCCGGTGCCGGCGAGATCTCCTTCTCTGGCGCACGACGGACCCGCACGTAGTTCTCGCCGGGCAGACGCCGCGTCCGGCGGAGGAACTCGATGTGCTCATCGAGGACGCTGGAGCCGTCCCACGAGATCGACAGCGCCATTGGAGTGGCGCGGCAAAGAGCAGCATGCGGTGGCGGCAAAGGCGCGTGCGACCCCGCTGCAGCAGAACGGCGCGGCGAAGGGGTGCTGCGGCGGCGAAGAGAGCGAGGAAAGAGGACGAGGAAGGGTGGAGCGAGGGAGAGCGTGCGAGCCCTTGCCGCTCCCTCTCCTCCCCCTACTTATAGACCCTCGCGGCGGAGCCGAGGAGGGGTGGTGTGGGGGACGTGGGATTAACTGCGCCCACTCCCCCACATCCCGCTATTACTGCGCCTTGAATGCGTGGCGAAACCGCCGCGGGAAGGCAAACCGCCCACCTTGGGCCGCAGAAGATCCGCGCCTCGGCCGAGGCCAGGAGTGGCGGGCCCGGGCCTGTGGCGACATCCCGTCGCGCACACGCCATGGCAGGCCTTTTCTGCCACATGGCATGCGGGGAGGCACGCGGTCAGCGCGCGGGTTGGCCCACATTCCCGTTGACGAGACCACGACGCCCGTCCAAGGCGGCGCGTATAAGCAGAGCCGGCTCCCAGCTGCCAGCTCCTCAAGATAGGAAGCTGACCGAGCTTCTCGTTCCCCTTGCCGACCTCGAAGCGCGACCAGCTTCGGGGACTACTGTCGGGGTAAATGACCATGGGTAGCCTAGCCGGCTCCCCTTGGCACTTCAGATAAAATTACGAGCCGATTCGGCCTCCAAGAAACCAAGACGTGGGGCCGCCTTCCCCCAGCCGGCTGCCTCTCAGGCTGACTGTCGGAAGGCGGTCCGGCCTTAACCCTCATGAAGAAAGCCGCAGGAGGGCCGGCTCCCGGAAGCCGGCCACGAGAAGGCCGACTCCAAGAGGCCGGCTCCCACAACGCGGTCAAGATCGTACCCTCGAGGCCCGCAACCACATAACGGCGATGGGACGGGGCGTGGCTACAGTAAAGCCTGCCACCCCTGAAACCCGGAGCACGCCTGGCACAGCGCGCTGTACGGGGTGGCCCTGACCCGTCCGGCGCGACACTGTTGCCATGATGACTATGGCGCCACCCACGGCGGGCTGTCAGCGCAGCCCACGGGCGGTTGGCCCCTTTGGGCAGAGAGACACCCGAAGGCGGCCAGGCCTCCCCCAGTTGGCCCAAGACATGGCCGGCTTTCCCAAAGCCGGCTTGCTCCTTCCCTCGAGGGAGGCGCCCCATTGAGAAGACAAGACGACGTGAGGCTACAGCGATCGCCCGCCAGGCGGCGGCGCTGTAGCCACGCTTACCTCGATAAAGCCCTCATCATCAGGATTGAGGCAACAGTAATCGGCCGCCGACAGGGCCCTAGGCAGTAGGGCCTACCTGTCGACCAAGATGCCAGCAGCCGGCGGGGCCCACCAGCCGGCGGGCCCCAGCAGCCGGCGCAAAAGCCGGCGAGCGTAGACACTGACGGCTGGGACCTGCTCCCAGCCGGATTACCATTATACCCCGAGGGGTAGGCCTATATAAACCCCCCGGGGCACCCATACAAAGGGTTGATCTCATCTAGGTTACAACTGACATAGAGAGAAGAGTAGAGCTAGCCTTGCCCTTCTTCTTCCTCTCGCTAGACAGCTCGAGGAGCACCTTGTAGCTACTTGTTCATCGAGTGATCATGTGAAGACCCCGCAGAGCAGCAGTAGGGGTGTTATCTCCACGGAGAGCCCCGAAGCTGGGTAAGATTCGCCGGCGTGCATGTCTTCGCCTTATCCCGCTTCCAGGCACCGGCGACGTCTTACTGGCTCCCGCACAGATAAGCCACCCGTTGGCATATGTCGCACCAACCACCCAAGAGTATATCTCTGTTAGGCTTCAAGTGCATACTTGTTAGTTAACCTATGTATAAATTGTGACACTAAATATGACTAGTAAGTAGTACAGTAGAAGTACTAGTATACGTCGGTCAAATTATTCATCATGTCCACACATTGAATTGACGTGACAACACGCTGCGCGTGAGGTGACACAACAAAACCGGCGGCGTGTTCGGGTATTCTGAACATCAGATTTGGAGTACCACTTATTTGTCGAAATCTTTCATCATTCACTTAAAACAGACGATTGATCATACATTGAGTACCATGTAACTGGAATTACCGATGCAAGTCGAAAAAGGATTGGCCGGTGCTGCCGGCTGGCATCAAGTTCGATCCCATGGATCAGGAGCCGATCGAGCACCTTGAGGCCAAAGTGAGTGCTGACAGCGCGAGATTTCAGTCTCTCATCGATTTTTTCATACCAACCATCCACAGCGAGCACGGCATATGCTACACCCAACCAGAGAAACTTCCAGGTAAGACACCGATCGGTCGTCTACCTGCACAAACATATTCCTTTGTTTATAGCTCTATTTTTCTTTTTAGACGCAAACCTGGTGAAGCAATTACAATTTGACAGTTAATAAAAAGTGAAACAAGTGACTGCAACATGCCAAAGATGTTATGAAAATGCCAACTAGGTACACTAAAACCTGTATTCCACAATACTGCAGGTATCACATTGAGTGGCCTAAGGAAGCATTTCTTCCAGCGCAATTCCAGGGCGTTCAAAAGGGGCACGTGGACGCGTCGCAAGATACAGTCGGAGTGCGGCATGCATGCGATATGGCACAAGACCGGCAATACCTTGCCGGTGATGGTCAATGGCCGGCAGACGGGCAGCAAAAAAGGTTCTGGTGCTGCACACCAACATGAACTTCGACCAGCAGAGGACCAACTGGGTGATGCATTAGTACCACGTCAGGGACCTGGAGCAAGAGAAGGAGCGGGAGCTGGTCCTCTGCAAGATTTTCTACCAGACGAACACTAGGGCCAGGAGTAAAAAGATTATAAGTTAGTTTGGTATTGGTAGTTGTACTACCTTCTCGTCCGCAAGTTGGTATTGTTGTGAACGATCTTTTGGTATGAACTTGCATTTGCTTCCAACTATCATGCCGAGGGTCGAAGTGGATATAAAGCTGAATCATTTGTTTCGAAACGAATTTTCAGGCACCTGATTATTATTTGATGGGTAGCATAAGCACCCGCCGTTCGAATTCCCAGTTCTCCAATTTTTTTGAAACAAGTGCATGCACTTATTATCACGATAAAAAAACAATATCCGTGCTGCATCCCAGTGATCAGTCTGTACTTGCAGAATTCTCTCGTTTATTGAGCATGTATATTGTTTTTTCAGGTCGAGCAAGTTTCAACTGGGTTGTAGACTGCCCAGGTTTGGTTTTGTTTTTAACAGGCCTAGCCCATGACGATAACGGGGCACAAAGATCCAGCAGGTATCTACTGGCCACTGGCCCGCCAGCGTTAGTTATATTTTGTCTTACAACATCCGCAGGCAGTTTTTTTACTGAATCAAACAAACAGCCCAGTTCTATTTTCCTGTTGAAACGCATGTCCTACATCCATTTTCTAATCTCTACCTATAGTTTTACTAGTTCATATACACGTATCATTATATTGAAAACACATAAAATTCCCTTTTCATATTTACATCCTTATTTTTGTTGTTTTTTCCCACCCAGCGCTGATTTTTTTACCACTGGTTTTCCCTTAAACCAACTCAACTGTCCCAGGTCTTATTTGCTTACAAAAACAAAAGGATTTTTTTGGCAAATCAATAAGTTCTTAAAAAAATGTTTATCATTTCGGGATTACAACAGTTCAGACTCCATCGAAATATGCAAAATAAGGTTGAACTTTTTGACCGTGGTCCTGGGCAGAAAATGGGCTGTAATAAATTACTTAAGAATTAGCAAATGGGCTGCAAATTATAAAAAATAGCAAATGGGCTTTATGTTGTCTGCCACAGATTTGGAGGCTGACTTGTGGGCCTACTAAGTTCATGCGTACACAAGGTTTCTCAAAAAAGAAACTTAGTCAACAATAGACCTTACCAGCGTCAGACCGTTAGATGTCAATCTAACGGCAATCGTGCTTCTTCAGTCTTTGATCTTCCTGCCCCAGCCGCCCAAACCAGCGCCGTTGGAACCGCCTGCTCCCACCTCCCGTGGTCGACAGTGCTGCCGGGAAGGCCTCACGGCCCCATCATACTCGCATCCCTGTCCGGTCTATCCCTCTACTCACCCACACCTCCTATTATTTTCCGGCGACGGCAGCCGAACCAGTCAACCCTCGTACTCTCCACTGCGTGGGCAGCCACTGTCGTGTCTTCCCCGGCTCCGTGTCGTTCCCTTCATAGGCCTCGCCGTCGTCCACCGCCCTGGTGCTCTCGGCACGGCATGGTCAATGATGTCCATCAAACGGCCGTAGTGCTTCTTCAACCTCTGGTCTTCTTGCCCCAGCCGCCCAAAGCAGCGCTGGTCGTGCCGCATGCTCCTGCCTCCCGTGGCCGGCTGTGCTGCCGCGGAGGCCTCACCGTCCCCATACTACTCCCACCGTTGGCCAGGCCATCCCTCCACTCACCCACTCCCCCTGTTATTTTGCGGTGACGGCAGCCTTACACCGCAGCCGAACCAGTGAACCCTTGTACTCCTCTCCGCGTGGGCATCCATTGCCGCGTCTTCCCCGGCTCCGCATCGTCCCCTTCCTAGGCCTCGCCGTCGTCCACCGCCATGGTGCTCTCGGCGCGGCGTGGTCAATGTGGTCAAGGACCGACTTCCATTGGAAGAGTAATGTACGTGGAGAGGCTGACAGCTGGGTCCACGGTAGCCGCAAGGAAGTGCCTCCATATTACACGCAAAATAATTATTCCTCCACCTGACAGCAGGGACCCACCGTACGGGCCACCAGTATTTCACGGAAAAAACGTTTCCCCCCTGACTGCTGGGACACACCGGACGGGCCACCGTATTTCGCGAAAAAAACATTTGCCCCTGACTGCTGGGACCCACCGGACGGACCATTGTATTTCACGAAAAAATGTCCCCCCCCCCGCTGTCAGGTCGGACCCACCGGAAGTGCCTCCTTATTACGCACAGAAAAATGAATACTCCCCCTGCTAGCTAGGACCCACCATGGTGGGAGGCTGACTTGTGGGCCTACTACGTTGACGAGGACGGAGGGCTTTATCAACTTAGTCAATATGAATGATTCTAGCTCCAGTGACCGTACGATGTCCATCCAACGGTCATAGTGCTTCTTCAACCTCTGATCTTCTTGCTCCAGCCGCCCAAAGCAGCGTCGGTCATGCCGCGTGCTCCTGCGTCTCGTGGCCGGCTGTGATGCCATGGAGGCCTCACCGCCCCCTACTACTCCTACCTCTAGCCCAGGGTATCCCTCTACTCACCCACACCCCCTGTTATTCTGCGGCGACGGCAGCCTCACGCCGCAGCCGAACCAGTGAACCCTCGTACTCCTCTCAGCGTGGGCATCTACTGCCACGTCTTCCCCAGCTCCGCGTCATCCCCTTCCTAGGCCTCGCCGTCGTCCACCGCCTTGGTGCTCTCGGCGCGGCGTGGTCAATGTGGTCAACGACCGACTTCCATTGGAAGAGTACTGTACGTGGAGAGGCTGACAGCTGGGTCCACGGCCACAGCTCATTTTTTTGTGATTTGACAAGTAAGTCGCTTTGTCAGGCCTGTTAGGTGCAAATATTTCATGACGAGGAGAGCTTCATTCGGCTGGCCGAGAAAATGGCCCATCAGTAATGAGAAATGGGCTGTACATTTTTAAAACACATCAAACCAGCAATTAGTTTCAAATATATTTTTTGTCATTTCAAGATTTTAAATTACATTCATTTTTATGCGTGGAGAATTTGTTGGGTTTTATATTGATATACATTTATTTTTAAAATCAGTTTGAATGTGAGTCAAAATTTTGGGATTAAAAACAGTTCGGAGCGCACCAAAATATGCAAAATTCGTATAATTTTTTAACCGTGGCCACAATATGGGCTGTAATGCTAACAAAAAGAATATGGGCTCCAAAAAACCTTAATAATTAGCAAATGGCTGTAAATTATTAGAAATAATGGCAGATGGGTTGTATGATGTTTTCCTCAGATTTGAGGCTTTCCTAAAAAAAGGTTCACGCACAAGCAGTGACTGTTGGATGGCCATCCAACGGCTGCTGTGCTTCTTCAATCTCTGCTCTTCCTGCTCCAGCCGCTCAAACAAGCGCCGGCGGGACTGCCTGCTCCCTCCTCCCCGCGGTCGGCTCCCATCGCTGGCCAAGCTATCCCTCTACTCACCCACACCTGCTGTTATTCTCCGGCGACGGCAGACGAACCAGTAAACCCTTGTACAGTCGTACTCCCCTCCACGTGGGAAACAACTGCCGAGTCTTCCCTGCCTCCGTGTCGTTCCCTTCCTAGGCCTCGCAATCGTCCACCGCCCTGGTTCTCTCAGCGCGGCCTGGTCAACGTGGTCAATGACCGACATGCATCTGAAGTGGACTGTACGTGGAGTGGCCGACAGCTGGGTCCACGGCCGCACGCAAGGAAATGCCTCCTTATTATGCGCAAAATAATGATTCCTCCACCTGACATCAGGGACCCACCGAAAGGGCCTCTGTATTTCGTGAAAAAAACATTACCGCCGCTGACATCTCGGACCCACCAGCTATATCTTCGCACGCAAGTGCCTACTTATTACACACAAAAAAATGAATACTCCCCCTGTTAGCTGGGACCCAGTGTAGTGGTAGGCTGACATGTGGGCCTACTAAGTTGACGGGGATGCAAGGCTTTGTCAACTTAGTCAATATGCACGATGTAGCTCCAGTGACCGTACGATGTCCATCCAACGGCCGTAGTGCTTCTTCAACCTTTGGTCTTCTTGCTCCAGCCGCCCAAACCAGCGCCGGTCGTGCCTCGTGCTCCTGCCTCCCGTGGCCGGCTGCGATGCAGCGGAGGCCTCACCGCCGCCTGCTACTCCCACCGCTGGCCAGGCCATCCCTCTACTCACCCACACCCTGTGTTATTCTGCGGCGACGACAGCCTCACACCGCAGCGAACCAGTGATCCCTCGTACTCCTCTATGTGTGGGCATCCACTGCCGCGTCTTCCCCGGCTCCGTGTCATCCCCTTCCTAGGCCTCGCCGTCGTCCACCGCCCTGGTGCTCTCGACGCGGCGTGGTCAATGTGGTCAAGGAATGGCTTCCATTGGACGTGGACTGTACGTGGAGAGGCTGACAGCTGGGTCCACGGCCGCAGCAAGGAAGTGCCTCCTTATTACGTGTAAAATAATTATTCCTCCACCTGACAGCGGGGACCCACCGGACGGGCCACCGTATTTCGTGAGAAAAACATTCCCCCCTGACTGCTAGGACCCACCAGCTACATCTTCGCACGCAAGGAAGTGCTTGACAGTCAGGACCCACCTGGTCGAAGCGTTTGTAGCGTTGTCATTCTGGTCCCAAACGTGTACGTACATATATACTGGTGGATGTAGAGACGCGCACGTGTCGTAGAAGAGGCGCGCACGTACATTCCACATCTCGAATGGCTTCCATCGGACGTGGACTGTACGTGGAGTGTACGTACAGCGGCCAGGGTGCAAGAAAGAAAATACGGCCACGTATGTGTACATACGGGCGGGATCTCGAACGCCTACTTGCGCATACGTACGGCCAGGGCTCGTGTACATGGCTGGGTGTGAACGGAGAAACAACATCGTCGTCGTGTTCATGGGGAGGCAACGGAATGCGTCGTGTTCGTGGGGAGGCATCGGAATGCGTCGTGTTCATCGGGAGGCAACGGAACGCGTGGGAGCCAACCGGCTGGGTCGGAACGGAATGCGTGGTCGTGTTCATCGGGAGGGCTTGGACGGAACAGGCGATGGAAACGAGGCCTGGCGTACCACACAACGGAGGAAACGAACCTCCTACGTTTGGAACGGGGTCCTGTTGATAGGGAGGGGTCTGGTGTACCGCAAAACGGAGGAAACGGACCTCCTACGGTCGAAACGGGGGTCCTGTTGATCGGGAGGGGTGTGGCGTACCGGAAAACGGACGAAACGGACCTCCTACAGTCGAAACGGGGGTCCTGTTGATCGGGAGGGGTGTGGCGTACCGCAAAACGGACGAAACGGACCTCCTATGGTCGAAACGGGGGTCCTGTTCATCGGAAGGGGTGTGGCGTACCGCAAAACTGGACTCCACGGGATACTGTTCATCTCCACCGTCGACCTCCTCCAGCCTCCACGGGCTACCGTTGACCTCCTCCAGCCTCCACGGGCTCATGTTCATCCAGCCTCCACCGCGCGCTACTCCACCGGCTACTGTTCAACCACCCCTCCACCGTCTACTGTTCATCCAGCCCTCCACACCACGGAGTCCTGTTCAACCACCCTTCCACGGGCACCCCTCCACCGTCTACTGTTCATCTAGCCCTCCACACCACGGGGTCCTGTTCATCCACCCCTCCACGGGCACCCCTCCACCGTCTACTGTTCACCCAGCCCTCAACCACACCATGGGGTCCTGTTCATCCATAGGCAACGCCACCGCTCACTGTTCATCCACCCCCCTCGCAACGCTCACTGTTCATCCCAGAGGCAGCATCCATCGGCTTTAGTTAGCAGCAGTAGCGAAGGAACCGCTCGATCGGGTTCAGTTAACAGCCATCGATCGATCGCTCGGGTTCAGTAACGCATAGCCTGCAGTGCAATCGCTCGGGTTCAGTTAGAGCCAACGCCTCGCACACACGCGCGTATGTGTATGAGACAAACACGTATCGCTCGGCCCCCGACCTCCCACCGTAACCGGGAACTCCCCAAAGTTTTCCTCCCCCTCGCTTCTACCACGGTTTTTTCCGTCATGGACGGCCCAAAGAATGTCATGCAGCTGCGTCTCCGGCCCGCCCAGGACAAAAAGCCCATTTTCTGTCATGATTTTTTGTCATAGAAGTAGCAGCCCACCACATCTACGATGATACCGGGTTTTGTCACAATTATCGTCATAGAAGTGTCATATGTATGACAGAAAAAAATTCGTTCGGCCCAAAATGTCACGGATGAGTCTTTTTTTGTAGTGTAGGCTGAGACGACCTTGATGGGGTGCCCCTGGAAGTAGTGTCGGAGCTTGCGTGAGGCCACCAAGAGTGTGAGCAGGAGCTTTTGAGGCATGGGTTAGCGTGCCCTTGCATCTCGCCGCACGGTGCTGACGAAGTACACCGGGTGTTCAACGAGGGCTGGCATACTGGGTCTCGGGTCCTGCGGAGATTGGGGCATCTCCTGAGGTGGAGGGGTTCCTAAGACTTGACTGTCCTCAGGAGCTTCTACGATGTTGTCCTGCCGATCTTGGTGTTCCACCACTGATGTCTTTGATGCGCCTTCCTGACTTTGCGCCGCTTCAGCTCCGGCTTGGCGCTCCTCCCGAACCGCCACCAGTGCTGCGCTGGCAGAGTATGGGGTGGCGGCAAGGTTGAGTACCAGGGGCTCGAGAGGCCGTGGTGCGACCATCACCGGAGGGCTGGTGAGGTATTTCTTGAGGTCTTGGAAGGCTTGTTCGGTCTCCGGGGTCCATTCGAACGGGCCCTTCTTCTTCATGAGCTTGAAGAAGGGCAAGGCGTGCTCTCCCAGCTTGGAGATGAAACGCCTAATGCGGTCACCCGCCCCGCTAGCTTCTGCATCTCTTTGAGGGTCTGTGGTGGGCTCATGTCCTCGATGGCCTTGATCTTCTCCGGCTTCGCCTCGATCCCTCTATGGGATACGAGGAATCCCAGTAGCTTGCCGGGGGGGGGGGGACGCCGAACATGCACTTCTCCGGGTTAAGCCTCAAGTTCACCTGGCGCAGGCTCTCGAAGGTCTCCTCCAAGTCTGGAATCAATGTCCTCACCTCGCGAGACTTCGCCACTATGTCGTCGACGTAGGCCTCTATGTTTCTCCCGAGCTGCCGCGCCAGAGCGATGTGCATCAACCGCTGAAAGGTCACGCCCACGTTGCGCAGCCCGAAGGGCATGCAGGTGTAGCAGTACACCCCACATGGTGTCAGGAAAGCTGTCTTCTCCACATCTTCCACCGCCATATTGATCTGATGATACCCTGAGAATGCATCCAGGAAGCACAGTAGGTCACACTCGGCGATGGAGTCGACAATCTGGTCGATGCGAGGGAGTGGGAATGGATCTTGGGGGCAGGCTTTGTTAAAGTTCGTGAAGTCGACGCACATCCGTTCCTTCCCGCCTTTCTCTGGCACTACGACTGTCGGTGTCAAAACCCGCGGATCTCGGGTAGGGGGTCCCGAACTGTGCATCTAAGGCGAATGGTAACAGGAGGCGGGGGACAAGTTGTTTACCCAGGTTCGGGCGCTCTCGATGGAGGTAATACCCTACTTCCTGCTTGATTGATCCTAATGATATGAGTATTACAAGAGTTGATCTACCACGAGATCGTAGAGGCTAAACCCTAGAAGCTAGCCTATGGTATGATTGTTGTTGTCCTACGGACTAAACCCTCTGGTTTATATAGACACCGGAGGGGCTAGGGTTACACAGAGTCGGTTACAAGGGAGGAGATCTACATATCCGTATTGCCAAGCTTGCCTTCCACGCCAAGGAGAGTCCCATCCGGACGCGGGATGAAGTCTTCAATCTTGTATCTTCATAGTCCAACAGTCCAGCTGTCCGAGGACCCCCTAATCCAGGACTCCCTCAGTAGCCCCCGAACCAGGCTTCAATGACTATGAGTCCGGCGCGCAGATTGTCTTCGGGATTGCAAGGCGGGTTCTTCTCCAAATTCTGAGTACCTGTTGAGTAGTGTCCGACTTCCCATAAATGTTGCACTCCTTGGCTTCCGTGCCTAATAATGGCTGTCCTCCACGTGTCGAGCGAATGCCAGAAGCCAGGGCATTTTTACATTTGCCACCCTAGCTGTGTGAGTAAATCGCCTATTAAAGAGACGGGGATTCTCAGATCCAGATCGCACCATCCTCCCACAGTGAGTATCCATCGGAGCGCACCTGGAAAAATCCATTCCAACATGGCTGGCCATCGCAGCTCCTCCTCTCGCTCCCGTAGCCCTAAGCCTGGAAATTGGAAGAAGTATTCCGTCCCCCACAGCCAATTAGTAGAGTTACAGACCCAGGGATTTCTCCCCCCAGCGTATATGGTCCCCGTTCGAGCCAGGCTCGCCACCTACTATGGCGGGGAGCAAGCAGAGAGCTTTCCCAACCCATCCATGGGGGAGCGGGTATGCCTTGTCCCTTACTTATTAAGAGGGCTTGGATTTCCAATTCATCCGTTCCTCCACGGGCTCCTGGAGTTCTACGGCCTCCAGCTGCATAATTTTACTCCCACCTCTATATTACACATCGCTGGCTATGTCGCCCTTTGTGGGCTGTTTCTGGGCTGCGAAGCTCATTTCGAGCTATGGAAGAGGCTATTCTGCCTCGTACCCCGTAAATAGGAGGGGTCAATATACCAAGTGGACGGAGCCAAAATATGGCGCATCGCCGGGACCGGATACCTGTCCGGTACTCCGAAGAAGACATCCGAAGACTGGCTTCAGAGTGGTTTTATATGGAGGACGTCCCCCTTCCGGACCCTATTCAGATGGGCCTTCCTGAGTTCGACAACGCTCCCCTGAAGAAACGCCGTAGCTGGCGCCCTCGGAGCCCTCAGGAGGAAGATAACGCGGAGGTCCTTTACCTGATGGGTCGGATACAGATGCTGGCCCAGTTAGGATTGACAGTAATCGAAGTTATGTCAATATGTATAATGCGGGGGGTGCAGCCACTTCAATATCGGGGGCAACCCATGTGGCACTTCAACGGAGAAGATGATGCTACCTGCTGCAGTCGTAAGGGACCGGACTCAATCGCTGCTCTAGCAAAAAATTCTGTCCGATTTTTACAAAGGAGAGGAAGAGGAGTTCATCCGCATCAAGCCACGGGATGGATTCTCCATGTACAACCCTCCAAGCTGGGTGAGCTGCTACTTTTTACTCCAGACCTTCCCGCATTCTTTGTCATAAATACTTACCTCGCTATTTCATAGCAGGAGCTGCGAAAAGCTGTGAGGGAGATCCACAGCCCGCCTCCACAACCAGAGGACCCTGACCGGGCCCTCGACCCTGGACTCGAAGAGGATCCAGACATATTTGTGGAGCTGATTGATAGGATGTTCTATCAATTGACCTGCGATGATGCCATGGTGGCCATCATAGCCGATTATCCTGGACTACTCCCTGCATCGCATGTAAGTAAAACCGGAGTCCCAACTTCCGAGAAGGATCCCTTTTTCTGCACTTCACCTACCACACACATATGGTGTCTTACAGGGAAGGCCCTCGGGACGCCATGCCGAACCCGCAGTGACTCACCCACAAGGGGCACCGAAACCGGGTAGGCTTAAAAGGAAGGCGGTCAGGACTGAGACGCCGTCGCAGAGGTATGAAACAGAACCCCGCTCCATGGTTGTCGTCTTTTAAATATAATGACATCCATGTTTCTTAGTAGGAAAAATGCTCGCCGGACTATATCCGGAGAGGTTGCCGGTCACGCCTCCACCAGTCTGGCTCCAGAGCCGGACATAAAGGCGGATGCTAACATGGGGCCAATGCCAGAGGTTCCTCCTACAGAGGATGCGGATAGGCTATCCGCTACAAATTCCGAAATGGAGAGCACCATGAATCATAGGCGTCATCGGGCCGTACTCCATGACGCTTGCTTCTCCCAAGAGGCGTTTGATGCCTTCATCTCAGGAGACGCATACATTCGAGCTGCTCAAATGGTCTTGCCAGAGCCACGGACCAGTATGTAAAGGATATACGGGTAAGGAAGCCTAATAATTATGTATATCAGTAGCCCCCGAGACTTGAAACAGTTGACACAACTGATTTAAGGATCATTATTTGTGCAGGTTCTTATGGAGAAGAATACCCAATTGCCTCAAGAGCTAGAAGAGTGCAAAGCCCAGCTACGGGCCATAGTTGCCGCAGTGAAGGAGTCCGAGAAGGCCCCCTCTAGTAACACTTGTCTCTATCAAAAAGAATGACATGTATCGGTTAGTATGCGGCATGCATGCAAATCTAACAATAGATTTTGCAGATGATCCCGGGGTTAATCCGGATGTAGTGCAAGGGGATGAACAACATGCTCAACGACAGTTAAACGCTGGCGAGCGTGTGCTTGCAGGAGAAAAACGATCTCCAAGATGCCAATATCCAACTGAGTGTTGAACTAAAAGATGTTCGAGCCCAACTTTCTGACTCCGTAAAGGAGAATAAGAGGCTTCGACGCGGCATTTTTAGTAAGTGCTCGAACGAACTTTTTATTGAGTTCGGCGAAGAAACCGGCTAACAGAGTTATATCTGTAGGTATGCTGACGGGTCGTCCCGCAGAGGAAATGCCCCGGTCTGCAGGTGATCTTCTGCCAGAGCTCTCACAACTGCGCAAACAAGTTCGACAGGTGATGCAGGGCATTGCCCAAGCCTTGTGGTCATCCGCCTCCCCGCTAGGAGGCCTGGGGGAGCTTATAGAGAAGCTCAAGGGAGCACGGCGGCGCTTCCGATTATGGAAGATATCATCCTGCCGACAAGGTGCAAGGGAATCCTGGGCCATGGTGAAGACGCGACATACCGAGGCTGACCCAAACCACATGGCCGAGGTGGGACCTGATGGGAAAGAGATCCCCGTCAGTTTGGTGTATGACCAAGTAGAATTAGCCGCAAAGTATTCCCAACAGGATTGTAGGCTAGACAGCCTGTTGGATGGTATAGAAGAAGACTTTAGTAAGTCTAAGTGACTGTGTACTTCAAGTGACATGTATTGTCCCTAGCCGTATTGTAAATCATTTGTCATGGCAGACCTTTTCGCTTCAACCTCTGGACCTGACAGTCCGGAGTGTATCCGAATACCCACTCCATTATGAAAAAACTGGGGTACGCGTGGAAACAAAGCGTAGGGGTCGTAAGTGCTTGAACAGACAAGTACCCGACTAGCTATGTTATATTACATGCATAGTAAGAAACATCTTCCAGGGAGAATAGTTCCGTTAATGGTTCCTTTCCCTGGGTACGCATGCCCTAATGTGCATGTCCGAGCTGCGAAACGAGACGTAGAATAAAAACATCTGGGGGCATGTTTTACAATAAATAAGGATCATCTTTTGTTCACCGACCAAGTATTCCCTTAAGAACGCTAGCTTTCGGCTTCACCCAGTCTAAGGTACACATCCGGCTGACCCGGCAGTAACAACCGCAGAGGTGCTCCCCTTATGCCCTAGCCGAATTAACGGGAACGTAGGGCATAAACACAAGAGCCAGACAACCCAGCTTGGCCAAAACTTAAGTCATATCGATGCATATAATGGCAAAAAAGGTACATGTGGAAGAATAACACATGTGTGGGGCATAGAGCCCGGAAAATAGTTATATTAAGCTTTTATATAAGAAGCCCCCAGGTATAATGAGCGCGGCTAGCGCGTCAAGATTGTGTAGTCAAGACACATTTTAGCCTTTTAAGGCCTTGAAGAAAAAAGGGGAAGAAAGAAAGAAAGAAAAGACATATAACGCATAGACAAAAAATTGACAGAGGTAAGGAGACGAACACCGAGTCCGGCGCTAGGCGTAGAACCATCGGAGCCTGGCTGCGTTCCATGGGTTTGGCTCGAGTCGATTGTCCGATGCATCCCACAGACGGTATGCTCCACCGGTCAGAACTTGGTCAATAATGAAGGGACCTTCCCATTTGGGCTTGAGCTTGTTCTTTTTCTTCTCCGGTAGGCATAGAACAAGTTCGCCAACATTATATGTTTTGGCCCGTACTTCTCTGCTTTGATACCTTCGAGCCAGTTGCTGATAGAATGCGGAATAGGCTTTCGCCACGTCGCGCTCCTCCTCAAGGGCGTCCAAACTGTCCTGCAGATCAAGCTCGGCTTCTTTCTCTTCATACATGCACACTCTAGGTGAGTCATGAATTATGTCGTAGGGCAATACCGCCTCTGTGCCGTACACCATAAAAAATGGTGCGTATCCGGTAGTGCGATTCGGCGTGGTCCGCAACCCCCATAGTACAGAGTCGAGCTCCTCTAACCAGTGCGTATCGGATTCCTTCAAGGATCGCACCAATCTGGGTTTAATGCCGCTCATGATGAGACCGTTTGCTCGTTCTACTTGACCATTAGTTTGCGAGTGATAGACAGAAGCATAATCGAGCTTGATGCCCATGTTGCTGCACCAAAGTTTTACCTTGTCGGCTGTAAAGTTCGATTCGTTATCAGTGATGATGCTGTGGGGGACGCCATAACGGTGTACAACCCCGGACATGAAGTCTATCACTGGTCCAGATTCGGCTGTTTTAACAGGTTTGGCTTCTATCCATTTGGTGAATTTATCCACCATGACCAATAAGTATTTTTTTTCTTATGGCTTCCCCCTTTGAGGGGTCCGACCATATCAAGCCCCCAGACCACAAAGGGCCAAGTAATGGGGATTGTTTGGAGAGCGGTAGGAGGCATATGGCTTTGGTTTGCAAAAATCTGGCAACCGACGCAACGTTGAACGAGGTCCTCTACGTCTGCTCAGGCCGTCGGCCAGTAGAAACCTGTACGAAAGGCCTTGCTTACAAGGGCCCGAGCTGCAGCGTGGTGGCCGCCAAGTCCAGCATGAATTTCTGCCAAAAGTTGCCGCCCTTCTTCTTCGGAGATGCACCTTTGAAGGACTCCGGTAGCGCTTTTATTATAAAGCTCCCCCTCATGGACCTTGTAGGCTTTAGATCGCTGCACAATGCAACGCGCCTTGTTTGGGTCCTCGGGTAGTTCTTGCCTAGTTAGGTAGGCCAGGAATGGTTCTGTCCACGGGGCGATGACAGCCAGTATTACGCGGGCGGAAGGTGTTATTTCGGTGGCAGAGCCTCCGATTATGTCAGAGTGTTCGGTATCTGTTGTTGTGGCCGGGTCCAGACTATTGTTGTCGGTCTCCCCTTCCCATACCACGGATGGCTTAAACAGCCTTTCTAGGAAGATATTAGGCGGGACAGGGTTGCGCTTAGCGCCGATGCAAGCGAGGATATCTGCCGCCTAATTGTTTTCCCGGGCCACATGGTGGAATTCAAGCCCTTCGAACCGAGTTGACATTTTGAGGATGGCGTTGCGATAAGCCGCCATTTTTGGATCCTTGGCGTCGAAGTCTCCATTTATTTGAGATATTGCAAGGTTTGAGTCCCCACGCACCTCTAGGCGTTGAATGCCCATGGAGACTGCCATCCGGAGACCATGTAACAGGGCCTCATATTCTGTCGCGTTGTTGGAGTCTGTGTATAGTATTTGGAGTACGTATTGGACTGTATCTCCGGTGGGGGACGTCAGGACGACCCCAGCCCCCAGGCCAGCCAACATTTTAGAGCCGTCAAAGTGCATAATCCAGTTGGAGTACGCGTCGTACTCTTTAGGGAGTTCGGCTTCTATCCATTCGGCGACGAAATCAGCCAGTACTTGTGACTTAATGGTTCGCCGTGGTTTGTATATTATGTCGAACGGGAGGACCTCAATAGCCCATTTAACAATCCGGCCCGTGGCCTCGCGGTTGTTTATTATGTCGTTGAGTGGCACTTCAGAGGCCACCGTAATTGAACACTCTTGAAAGTAGTGTCGTAGTTTCCGGGATGCCATGAAGACCGCATATGCTATCTTTTGATAATGTGGGTACCATGATTTGCATGGAGTGAGGATAGTGGATACATAGTATACCGGATTTTGAAGCGGGAACTTATGTCCGTCCATCTCTCGTTCGACGACGAGCACTGTGCTTACAACTTGGTGTGTTGCCGCTATATATAGCAGCATTGGTTTGCTGACGTTAGGTGCGGCCAAGATTGGGTTTGTGGCCAAAACGGCTTTTATTTATTCTAATCCCGCCGTGGCTGCATCCGTCCACTCGAAGTGTTTGATGCATCGTAGAAGGCGATAAAGAGGCAGTGCCTTTTCTCTTAATCGGGAGATGAAGCAGCTTAAGGCAGCCATGCATACAGTTAGTTTTTGGATTTTCTTGAGGTCTGTTGGGATGGCCAACTGTGACAGAGCTCGGATTTTAGCCGGATTTGCTTTGATTCCTCTGTTGGAGACGATGAAGCCTAAGAGCTTTCCGGCGGGCACGCCGAAGACACATTTTTCCGGGTTGAGCTTAATGTCGTATGTTCGGAGATTGTCGAACATGAGCCTCAAGTCATCTATTAAGGATTCGACGTGTCTGGTTTTAATGACCACATCGTCTACGTATGCCTCCACTATTTTGCCGATATGTGTTTCCAGGCATGTCTGAATCATGCGTTGATAGGTTGCACCGGCATTTTTAAGCCCGAAAGGCATGGTGTTAAAACAGAAGGGGCCGTATGGAGTGATAAATGCCGTTGTGGCTTGATCGGACTCCGCCATCTTAATTTGATGGTATCCGGAGTATGCGTCGAGGAAACACAATGAGTCATGTCCTGCGGTAGCGTCGACAATTTGATCGATGTGAGGGAGGGGGAAGGGATCCTTTGGGTAAGCCTTATTAAGGTCCTTGAAGTCAACGCATAGGCACCATGATTTCTCTGTCTTTGGTACCATCACCAGGTTTGCTAGCCAGTCCGGATGTTTTATTTCTCGAATAAATCTGACCTCTAGTAACTTGGCTAGCCCCTCTCCCATGGCTTGTCGCTTAGGCTCAGAGAAGCGCCGAAGAGTTTGCTTGACCGACTTGAATCCTTTTAGGATGTTAAGGCTATGCTCGGCCAGCCTGCGTGGGATTCCTGGCATGTCTGAAGGATGCCAGGCGAAGATGTCCCAATTCTCGCGCAAGAACTCCCGTAGTGCGGCGTCTACTGTGGGGTTTAAGTGTGCCCCGATAGATGCTGTTTTTGTAGGGTCTGTTGAATGGACCTGGAATTTGACTATTTCATCCGCTGGTTTAAAAGAGGTGGACTTGGATCTTTTGTCGAGTATCACGTCGTCCCTGTCCACTTTGGAGCGCAGCGTGGTTAGTTCCTCGGCCGCGAGGGCTTCGGATAACGCCTCGAGGGCCAGTGCGGCTGTTTTATTTTTGGCGCGGAGTGCTATGTCCGGATCACTAGCTAGAGTGATGATTCCATTGGGCCCGGGCATTTTGAGCTTCATGTACCCGTAATGGGGTATAGCTTGGAAGATCGTGAATGCCTCTCGCCCTAGAAGGGCGTGGTATCCGCTATTGAACGGGGCCACTTGGAATGTGATTTCTTCGGACTTATAATTCTCCTCCGTGCCGAATACCACATCAAGTGTGATTTTGCCAGCACATCGTGCCTCCCGACTAGGGATGATTCCTCTAAAGGTCATGCTGCTTTGCTCAATGCGGCTTCTGTCTATTTCCATTTTTCGAAGAGTCTACTCATGGAGGAGGTTTAATCTGCTGCCACCGTCCATGAGCACTTTAGTAAGCCAGAAGCCGTCCACAATTGGACTAAGGACCAAGGCGGCTGGTGCTCGTGTTGTTCGGAATTTTGGTTCGTCACTGGCATTGAAGGTGATAGCCGTATCGCTCCATGGATTTATTGCTGCTATTTGGCAGACTTCGGCAAGGCTGTGGAGTGCTTGCTTACGCCTGTTATTTGAGGCGAAGGTTTCGAAGACTGTCAATATTGTATTGTTGTTCTCCACGGGATGGTGCTCTGCGGTATTGTTGATGAGGATATCCTCACCGCTCTTGGCCACCTGCTGGAGTACTCAACATGCTCTAAGGCTGTGTGTTGGTATGGTATCCGCCGTACTGTGAATTTTGCAAGGCCCGTTGAGCCATCCTTCCAATACGGTTCCATGCCCTGTAGTGGGCTTTTGTTTCTTTGTAATTGGATCGGGTGACTTATGAGAGTACACCCTTTTAGTTCGGACGGGGGGTTTTAGTGAGAGCCGGAGGATCCCAGAATTTTGTTTGGGTTTTCCAGGCGCTTTCCATCGCACAGTACTTCTGTACTATGGTCGCCAAGTCAGTGAAGTGTGCTATGTCACGCCGACTTATGGCGTTGAGGATTCCCTTGTCTGTGCAATTTTTTCAAAGGAATGAAATTGCGTCTTCCTCGCGACAGTCCTTAACCTTGCTCATTACAAGGAGGAATCTGGCCCAATAGTGGTGTACTGTCTCTTGGGGCTCTTGTCTAATGTGGGAAAGATCACTTATATCTGGGTGGGTGGTGGATTTAAGTCCGAACCTTGACCCGATCTGAGACCCAGGGGCGGAGGAGTTTACGACCTTAGAAGTTCGGGCTCCGGGATGTTGCCCAATAGGTCTGGCTCGTTGCCTGATTCTAGGTTCAAGGTTTGGGTCATGTCCTACCGTAGACGGGTATCCAGCTCGGAGAGATCGGGAATCTGGACATAGTTTGCCCTCAAGATAGAGGTAGAATCGCCGCATTGCTCCTCCACCATCGCTATCTGATGGGTGACCAGCGGGGAGTTAATCTCCCTTTGGCCGGGTTTAAGGCCGATCTGATCATAGTCCGCAGCGACTCCCAAGGTAGCGATGTGATCCAAGAGCTCGTTCAAGGAAGAGAGCTCCACTGGATCCAACTGCTCGGCGGATTCCGAGCTGACGTGGAGGCTGTTTTCGATGACCCGAGAAGTCATTGCCGGTGCAGCGGCCGATCGGGCGGTCATGATGAAACCGCCTAGTCGAAGAGTTTGGCCTACAGCCAGGGCTCCCCCGTAGGTGATGTTGTCATTGACAACGAGACGAGCCATCCAGCCTTATGATGACAACACAGTGGAACTCTCAATGAAAGCACCAATGTCGGTGTCAAAACCGGCGGATCTCGGGTAGGGGGTCCCGAACTGTGTGTCTAAGGTGGATGGTAACAGGAGGCGGGGGACACGATGATTACCCAGGTTCAGACCCTCTCGATGGAGGTAATACCCTACTTCCTGCTTGATTGATCTTGATGATATGAGTATTACAAGAGTTGAACTTCCACGAGATCGTAGAGGCTAAACCCTAGAAGCTAGCTTATGGTATGATTGTTGTTGTCCTACGGACTAAACCCTCTGGTTTATATAGACACCGGAGGGGGCTAGGGTAACACAGAGTCAGTTACAAGGGAGGAGATCTACATATCCGTATTGCCAAGCTTGCCTTCCATGCCAAGGAGAGTCCCATCCGGACACGGGACGAAGTCTTCAATCTTGTATCTTCATAGTCCAACAGTCCGGGTAAAGGATATGGTCCGACTGTCCGATGTCAGGACCCCGATTCTAAGTCACACTGATCTAGCCTGTAACACCTCATATCACTTTGCGGCCTCATGTACGGTATTCCCACAGGTGTCGCCTTACCATGGCCCGGGACCATTTGCGCCTTTTGGCTCACGTATATGACAGTGTCGCTAGCATCCAGATGACAGAGAACCCGGGCCGACATGACTAGTCATGAACCCAAAGTGGCACTATCTTACGGGGACAGGCATACATGAATCAACATCGAGCATGTCGGTCAGCAGCGTGCGAATCCGGGCTGTAGCACTAGGCTAACAGGACTCCTGGAACCCGGGCTGTAGCAGGCTAGGCAGGATTCCGGATGTCACCGCGTGACATTTCCCCGATGGGACAGACACAAGAATGAGGTGAATCACATGCCGGCCAGTCAAGTTTTCCGGAGCAGTAGTGCTGGGCTAGCAGGACTCTGGTGAACCGGGCTGTAGTGGACTACTATGGCTCATGGAAGCACAAGACTACATTTCCCCATAAGAGAGGCTACCAAGGATAAACAACTAGGTTTTCGGATCCACACATACCAAGCATTTCAATCATACCACAATATGCTTGATATGTGTAAATACAACATGGCATCACAACATAACTCTACGACTCAAGTATTTATTCATTACGCTCCGAGGAGCGAGATATTACAAACATGGGTCTCATGACCCAACATTCAGAGCATACAAGTCAAAGCACATGCGGAAGCTTAACATGTCTGAGTACAGACATTTACAAATGAAAAAGGCTGAGAAGCCTGACTATCTACCAGATCCTGCCGAGGGCACAAGATCGTAGCTGAGGTCTCAAGCTAAACATCGAAGTCCACATGGAACTACTAGCGAGACTGGCGTCTGTCTGCAAAACATAAAATAGGCAAACGTGAGTGCAAATGTACCCAGCAAGACTTACATCAGAACTATCTACATAGGCATCGGTATCAATAAAGGGGGGTGGTGGAGTTTAACTGCAGCAAGCCAGCTTTGACTCAGTGGCTAACCTGAACTACGACTGCAAGTAACTCTTTTGAGGTGGCGCACATGAGTCCACATATTCACCAATCAATACACCACTATGGATCTGCTCCCGTCTACCTACGAGAACGCCATCCATAACACTAACGTTTATCTTGCGAGTTTTAGAGTATCCACTTTCACTTGTCTATGAACTGTTATAGGCAACCCAGAAGTCCTTTACCGCGGACACGACTATTCGAATAGATCATTTATAACCCTGCAGGGGTGTACTTCTTCACACACGCTCTCGCCACTTACCACCATGTACACGTCGTGTATCTCGGCAACCTTCAAGCGGAAGCCTGGTGAGGGAGTCGGCCACGACCTGACTAGCCACACAAGTCTCTAGTCCAGGTTTATAGCCTATTCGGGTTCCATCCGCGAGGAGATCCGGCCGGGGTTTCGCTCACAGCACCAAACAATGTGTGCAGGGTTCCTAAGACACCAAACAGGCGCCCGGTACAGCATGCCATGGTGTATCGACCACATCATAGCCCACCCCTAGGGTCAGCGCTACGCACGGCCTCCTATACATATCCTACAAACACCAGAAACTAGTTGCAACTCCTGGACAGAGATCAAGGCGATTAATAAGTCGAGATGGTCCATTGGTTTCGGGCCCAATGTGTGGTAGTAGCTGTTCATGGATAACAAACACAGAACTCAGTTCCTGAGGATGGTTTCAATGAGACAACCCAGCATGTACTCCTACATGGCCTCTGACCGCTACCTTTACCAAATCATGTTCACACACTTAGCTCACACACAGTAGGACATGTTCATCACCATTCCAATTCATTCCCGATGAATCAGACCCGACTCAACTCTAAGCAGTAGCAGGCATGACAAACAAGCATGAATGAGTAGGCACATCAGGGCTCAAACAAATCCTAGGGTTTCATCTATTTACTGTGGCAATAACAGGTCATGCAGAGGAAAGGGGTTCAACTACCGCAGCATGTAACAGTTGAATTGTTGTTGTCCTAATGCAGTAAAAGAGAGCAGAAGCCAGAGAGTGGGATTGTATCGGAATGAACAAGGGTTTTTTTTCTTGCCTGGCACTTCTGAAGATAGAATAGTTCTTGAACAGTGTCATCGAACTCATCGTCGGAATACGTCTATCGAGAGGGGACAACCACCGGCAACAGAGAAGAAACACAATCAATCCAATGCACAATATGATGCATGATTATGACATGGCAATATGAGTGTGTTGGGCTAATGCAACTATAACCAGAAGGTTTTGAGCTTATTTGAACCCAAGTTATGGGTTCATATAAGTGCATTAACATTTTTGACCCAAACAACAAGGTTAAGTTGCTCTAACATGCATGAAACCAGTACAGATGGATAGATTGGATTTTTTCTGATCATTTTTCATATATAACTTATTTCATTCTGAGTTACGGATTAATTTCTATGAATCTTAGAAGTTTTGTCTATTTTCTGGAATTTCCTGTATAAAAATAAATCTAGAAAATGCTTATTGCATCAGCATTGCGTCATGCTGACCTCAGCAGGTCAACAGCAGCGGTCTAGGTCAAACCTGACCAGTGGGGTCCACTGGTCAGTAACACAGTGTTGTTCAGTGTCAATGACAGGTGGGGACGAGTCAACAGACACGTCAGCAAGTCAATACGACGTGTGGGGTCGGTCAACGTGTGACGTGGCCAGGTCAAACTGACCTGTGGGGCCCGTGGGGGTTAGTTTAATCTAAACGCAAATAAAACCTGGGTTAGTTAGGGCGTGGGGCCCAGCTGTCATTGCCATAGGGTTAGACTAATAACATAACTAGTACTAATCTAATCTGCCACGTCAGCGTCACCTGAACCTCACCGGCGGCGATCAAAACGACGGCGGCGTGGCTCGGAAACGTGTTACGGGCGGCGGTTTGGCTCGTTGAGGGTACCAGGGCATAGCCCTTGCGCCCGTGCATCCAGCGGAGGTAGTGGCAGGTCGCGGGGTGGCCGGAGCTCGCCGGAGTGGAGCCCGCGGCGGCTGCCGGAGCTTGGGTTCGAGCGGCGCAGTGCTATGGTGCACGGATAGACGAGCTGGTGGCGGCGTTAGCTTGCTGCAGAGCTGCTGAGCACGTAGTCGTGCTCGGGAACGAGCTTTGCTAGCTCTTGTTACGGTGGCGACAAGAACGGCGGCGGCCGGCTCTCGGCTCCGGTGGAAACGGCGGGTACATGGCGCAACGGACCACGGGGAGAGAGGGGAGCGGCAGAGGAGCTCACAGTGCGTCAAACGGGAGGGTCAGAGACCTCGGGGAGGCACCGGAGGCAGCAAATCGACGGCGACGATCTTCAATGGCCGACGAGGGGAACGGCGATGCTTGCGTCATCCAGGGGCTTCCGGCGTCGGGCGACTCGGTGAGGAGGAAGGGAGGGATGAGGCGGAGCTCGTGGGTAGCTCCAGGGTGTCGTCGGAACGGCGGTGGCCGCGATGGTGACGAGCGGCAGCGACGAAGCCGTTCGGGGGGTGAGAGAGAGAGGTCTAGGGGAGGGGATGAGCATGGGGGAGAGTGGGAGAGGGTCAAGGGGAGTGCGTGGCGTCGCCTAGGCGCATGTGGGATGAAGCAGGCAGGGAGGACGTGGCTCACGCGCGGCGACCACGCGCCATTCGTCCTCCTGGCAAGAGGAGGAAGATGATTGGGGAGGTGGAGATGGGCTGGGCTGGCTTCAGCAGCAGGCCGCACAGGTAGGCGCCAGGTAGATTCTCTCTCTCTCCCTCTGGTTTTTTCTATTTATTAATGTTTTCTATTATTCTGTAGACTTTAGGGATTTATTAAAAATGCTAGGGCATATCCAAAAATCATGAAACTAATCATGGCTACTGTTTAGAATATATCCAACAGTAAACATTTTAGTTTATGATTATTTGAGCATTTAAAATATTTTATAGCATTTAAATGCCCAAATGCAAATAGCGTATGATTTAATTCAGAGCCCAAATATGTCATGAAAAATGTGCATCACCTCTGGTTACTTTTTACAGCATTTTCCATAAATGATGAACATTTTTGAAAGCCATTTTGGATTTACTGAAAATATTTTAGGTGAACCTTGTGAATTCCTTTGATGCTAGGGGTTTAGGAAATCCCCATTTCAAGTTTCTTTCAAGATTAAACATGATGCACACATGAGGCTAGCTTAGTGCATTACCAGAATCTAGGGATGTGACAACTCACCCCTGCTAAACAAGAATCTCGTCCCGAGATTCAAGTCGTGAGGTAAGAAGACAAAGGGACACAAGCTAACACAATCTTCACGATCCAGATGTCTTACTCAACGATGTTGATTTATTGCGTCACCTTGATCTCGAGTCTTGCTTTGAGAACTACATCCAACATGACAACGAGTAGAAAGGGAGAATGTTAGAAGAATCAATCTTCCTGAGGTTCGAGCAACTTAGGATCATCTTAATGATCACAAGATCAACTCACAGAGTGAGACGTACAAACATCTCTTGAGCTGAGAGACAAAAAAACATATGAGGACCAATGGGAAGAAGCAGATGACGAAGGTTCACTTGGTAGGCAACAATTCCACGCTTGAAGAAGATGGTGCACTAGCTTCAGAGTAGCGAGGAGATATATTGCCCTTGAGTGGCAAAAAGAATTACTACTGATATAGAAATCATTGAAACTCTCTAAACCAGCCCAAGGAAAATCACAAACGATTTTTGAAGGAGTTCGAAAGATTGGCATACTCAGACTAGAATGGATGATGTGGACTACCTTGTTAAAGACAAAGCAATGGATGATTTTGCTTATCATCGGAAATGGATGGGACCCATGGTATGTCCACTTTTGAAGATGATCTTGGACAACAACCGCTGAGAAGGGCAGCCTATGGGAAATTGGCACAATGGCGGTGCAAACTGGGGAACAAAATGCAACAATTGGGGATGTTCCAACCATCCTATTTGCCTGAGATTCAGATCCGATTGGTGATAGGATACTACAGACTCAGCATGTCTGTAAAGAAAGTTTGCAACACAAATCGACGAGATGACGTTGCGGGATTCTCGGGAAATGAACTACGATAGCAAGCTCCAAAACATGAGTTGGTTGTGCTACATACATGTGAGCATGTTATCCAAGACAAGCATGACCACGTAATAGTCTTGTAATAAAACACTATCGAGTTCAGGTGGGGAACCATCATCAAGGATTTCGAAGTCTTTACGTGAGTACATGGATTATATCCCAAGCATAGATTTCTTTTCTGTCAATCAGTGGCTTGGTGTGCTAGGGAATACATATGGAGTGGAGGTAATTAATCTACCAAACCATAGAATACATTCGCACATGCATAATGGACTTGGGATGGTACTGGAGGAAACAAAAACAATCTTTCTCAAACTCACGGCGGCAACTTGCACCAAATGCACATGAATTCGAGGAAGTCACTTCTTCCATCCAAGCATAAGCTTCATGAACAGAACACGAAGGCATTGCTAACGAAGTTTCCAACACCAGATTGATGTTCAACATGAATCATGGGGGAGACAAATTGCTGCTAATGGGCTCAACAACAACTCATCCGAATTTCCATATCACTGGACTTCCACCTTCATGTGAACACGGGGATAGCATTGGTCAGACCAAAAGATGTAATGGTGTATGCTCGAGGGATCAATCACGAGTAAGACAACATTATGAACATCGTTGGTTCTGATTTGACTTGACAATAGCCCATACTCAAGTAAAAGTTTTAACAAGGCAATAGATCCAACAACTGACCACAAGGACCAATCGATGGAGATATCATATTTCTTCAACACACACACACAAGGATATCTGTTAGCGATGAACTAAGTCGGACAAGCTTCCATCTTCCAACTCTCCAAGTTGTTGTTTAGCTTAACCAACTAGCTCAGGGGTATCCAACACAGATTCTTGGAGAATGGGTGGTTTGGAGGAAAACCAACATGATCACGAACTCAACATAGCGGTCAGGGGACAACCTGGAAATACCTCCGAGAAGATATTCGGAAAATCATGAACCACCGATATGTTATTAAGCTCGAGTACAATCTTGCTTTTCAGAGCAAGACGATATGATCAAATAAGCAAGGGATTGAATAATCCTAACTCATTGATCAAAGAGTGCACCAGAAATAAGGACTAGGTAGCACGATCAATCTTAGGATGATGATTTAATGACCAACACGCTAAGAATGAGAATATTGTCCATTAACTACCAAGCAACACGGTTGCTAGGAGTATAGATTTCACACATCACGATCCATTAGTCGGCATTCCGGTTGCGACAACACGACACCGATGAATGAATAATGATGGCGGGAAGTATCACTACGTCAAGAATTCATAAGAGGTGGTGCAATCCTCTTGACACTCTTGTTATAAAGATGGTAATACTTCAGGGTAGAACAGAACAAAAGCTGGATATGCATTTTGATCTGCGGAATACAATTGCTTTGACCCAATCCTGGATATGGATGAGGTACTGGAGTTTGTTTCTCCTAGTCATTCTGGAATAGAATGGCTTGACGGACCACAAGAATAATAGGCATCGATGAACGAATGCACACATACTCTTGACTATCAATTGATATATGGAGGTCAGAAAACAACTAGGGATGAACAACTCGAAGGAACATATAACTTTCTGAGTTGGAATGCATGGATTAGCATGTCGAACGAGTTCAACATATTTCTTCCGGATAACCCATGCAGAGTGGTAGAACTGGCAAAGTCACAATATAGAATCGAGAACTCATTAAGAGCACTATGGTTGTGATCGTTTGGTTCAACGAGGAACTTCTATCATAAGTAGTTCATGGTATTTGGAAGAAGGAGATACCACGAACCTCAAGGACTATCACAAAGGTTACTAATATCTTAAGGGAACTAGCAAATACTAACAACATGAAGTAGGGTGGATCTCGGGTTCAAGAACCCAGGAATATAATACCTACTAACTAATAACATCACGTGATGCTTTTGAGAATGGTGGCCAGAATCATCACACCGGGAACACAGAACATGGCTAGATTACTAGATGACTCCCTAAAACACCTAGGGTCATAATAATAGCTCCAACATATATGTCGAGGCAATAGAGTACCTCAACTCACCGATTAGTGTAGTTGAACTGGCCCAAAAGGACATCGGAAACGGGAATAAGGGATTTGCAAATGCATCAACCTATTTAGAGACCTGGGATGACTCGGACAGCATAACGGCTGTAAATGCTCAAAGTATTTGAGACATCCTGCAAAATGGTGGCATAACCACTTAGAAGCACAATATCAAGGTTCCGAGACCAACTATAAACACACGGAAGTAATAGAAACTGAACTGGGGCTTAAACCCAACAATCTTATAAGTCTATGGATTAGCAACACGGGATCCTAATAGAAAGATGACAAGCCTAGTACTTAAACCCCGTAGAAAAGAAGAGGATGACTCAGATCAGAAGGACATAAGGTAAAGGAGTAAAAGAGCCTTACGTTCCCTTCCACAATCAATTCCCTTATATAACTAAAGCATTTCTAGACTAAACTTCGACTAGTTTGGCTTGGTAATCCTACAGGCAGTCAAGCTCTGATACCAACACTGTTAGGACCCCGATTCTAAGTCACACCAATCTATCCTATAACATCTCATATCACTTTGTGGCCTCACGCACGGTATTCCCACACGTGTCGCCTTACCATGGCCCAGGACCGTTTGCGCCTTTTGGCTCAATCGTATATGATAGTGTCGCTAGCATCCATATGACAGATAACCCGGGCCGACATGACTAGTCATGAACCCAAAGTGGCACTATCTTATGGGGAAAGGCATACATGAATCAACATTGAGCATGTCGGTCAGCAGCGTGGGAATCCGGGTTGTAGCACTGGGCTAACAGGAGTCCGGGAACCCGGGTTGTAGCAGGCTAGGCGGACTCCGGATGTCACCGCGTGACATTTCCCCGAAGGGACAGACACAGGAACGAGGTTAATCACATGCCGGCCAGTCAAGTGTTCCGGAGCAGTAGTGCTGGGCTAGCAGGACTCCGGTCAACCGGGCTGTAGCAGACTACTATGGCTCATGGAAGCACAAGACTACATTTCCCCATAAGAGAGGCTACCAAGGATAAACAACTAGGTTGTCGGATCCCACACATACCAAGCATTTCAATCATAAACACAATATGCTCGATATGTGTAAATACAACATGGCATCACAACATAACTCTACGACTCAAGTATTTATTCATTAGGCTCTGAGGAGCGAGATATTACAAACATGGGTCTCATGACCCAACATTCAGAGCATACAAGTCAAAGTACATGCGGAAGCTTAACATGTCGGAGTACAGACATCTACAAATGAAAAAGGCTGAGAAGCCTGACTATCTACCAGATCCTGTCGAGGGCACAAGATTGTAGCTGAGGTCTCAAGCTAAACATCGAAGTCCACACGGAACTACTAGCGAGACTGACGTCTCTCTACAAAAAATAGGCAAACGTGAGTACAAATGTACCCAGCAAGACTTACAGCAGAACTATCTACATATGCATCGGTATCAATAAAGGGGGGTGGTGGAGTTTAACTACAGCAAGCCAGCTTTGACTCAGTGGCTAACCTGAACTACGACTGCAAGTAACTCTTTTGAGGTGGCGCACACGAGTCCACATATTCACCAATCAATACACCACTATGGATCCGCTCCCGTCTACCTACGAGAACGCCACCCATAGCACTCACGCTTATCTTGCGAGTTTTAGAGTATCCACTTTCACTTGTCTATGAACTGTTATAGGCAACCCAGAAGTCCTTTATCATGGACACGGCTATTCGAATAGATCATTTATAACCCTACACGGGTGTACTTCTCCACACACGCTCTCGCCACTTACCACCATGTACACGTCGTGTATCTCGGCAACCTTCAAGCGGAAGCCTAGTGAGGGAGTCGGCCATGACCTGACTAACCACACAAGTCTCTAGTCCAGGTTTATCGCCTATTCGGGTTCCATCCGCGAGGAGATCCGGCCGGGGTTTCGCTCACAGCCCCAAGCGATGTGTGCAGGGTTCCCGCGACACCAAACGGGAGCCCGGTACACTGTGCCATGGTGTATCTACCGCATCATAGCCCACCCCTAGGGTCAGCGCTACGCACGGCCTCCAACACATATCCTACAAACACCAGAAACTAGTTGCAACTCCTGGACAGAGATCAAGGCGATTAATAAGTCGAGAGGGTCAATTGGTTTCAGGCCCAACGCGTGGTAGTAGCTGTTCATGGATCACAAACACAAGACTCAGTTCCTGAGGACGGTTTCAATGTGACAACCCACCATGTACTCCTACATGGCCTCTCACCGCTACCTTTACCAAATCGTGTTCACACACTTAGCTCACACAGTAGGACATGTTCATCACCATTCCAATTCATTCCCGATGAATCAGACCCGACTCAACTCTAAGCAGTAGCAGACATGACACACAAGCATGAATGAGTAGGCGCATCAGGGCTCAAACAACTCCTACTCATGCTAGTGGGTGTCATCTATTTACTGTGGCAATGACAGGTCATGCAGAGGAAAGGGGTTCAACTACCGCAGCATGTAACAGTTGAATCGTTGTTGTCCTAATGCAGTAAAAGAGAGCAGAAGCCAGAGAGTGGGATTGTATCGGAATGAACAAGGGGTTTTTGCTTGCCTGACACTTCTGAAGATAGAATTGTTCTTCATCGGTGTCATGGAACTCATCGTCGGAATACGTCTATCGAGAAGGGACAACCACCGGCAACAGAGAAGAAACACAATCAATGCAATGCACAATATGATGCATGATTATGACATGGCTATATGAGTGTGTTGGGCTAATGCAACTATAACCAGAAGGTTTTGAGCTTATTTGAATCCATGATTCAAATACAAACTCAAGTTATGGGTTCATGTAAGTGCATTAACATGTTTGACCTAAACAGCAAGGTTAAGTTGCTCTAACATGCATGAAACCAGTATAGATGGATAGATTGGATTTTTTTGATCATTTTTCATATATAACTTCTTTCATTCTGAGTTACAGATTAATTTCTATGAATTTTAGAAGTTTTGGCTATTTTCTAGAATTTCCTGTATAAAAATAAATCCAAAAAATACTTATTGCGTCAGCATTGCGTCACGCTGACCTCAGCAGGTCAACAGCAGCGGTCTAGGTCAAACCTAACTAGTGGGGTCCATAGGTCAGTGACACAGTGCTGTTCAGTGTCAATGACAGGTGGGGCCGGGTCAACATACACGTCAACAAGTCAATACTGACGTGTGGGGTCGGTCAACGTGTGACGTGGCCAGGTCAAACTGGCCTGTGGGGCCCGTGGGGGTTAGTTTAATCTACACGCGAATAAAACCTGGGTTAGTTAGGGCGTGGGGCCCAGCTGTCATTGTCATAGGGTTAGACTAATAACATAACTAGTACTAATCTAATCTGCCACGTCAGCGTCACCGGAACCTCATCGGCGGCGACCAAAACGATGGTGGCATGGCTCGAGAACGTGCTATGGGCGGCGGTTTGGCTCGTTGAGGCTACCAGGGCATAACCCTTGCGTCCGTGCATCCAGCGGAGGCAGTGGCAAGTCGTGGGGTGGCTGGAGCTCGCGGCGGCTGCCGGAGCTCGGGTTCGAGCGGCGCAGTGCTATGGTGCACGGGAAGACGAGCTGGTGGCGGCGTTAGCTTGCTGCGGATATGCTGAGCACATAGTCATGCTCGGGAACGAGCTTTGCCAGCTCCTGTTACGGCGGCGACAAGAACGGCGGCGGCCAGCTCTCAGCTCCGGTGGAAACGGCGGGTACATGGCGCAACGGAGCACGGGGAGAGAGGGGAGCGGCAGAGGATCTCACAGTGAGTCAAACGGGAGGGTTAGTGAGCTCGGGGAGGCACCGGAGGCAGCAAATCGACGACGATGATCTTCGGTGCCCGATGAGGGGAACGGCGATGCTTGCGGCGTCCAGGGGCTTACGGCGTCGGGCGGCTCGGTGAGGAGGAAGAGAGGGACGAGGCGGAGCTCGTGGGTATCTCCAGGGTGTCGTCGAAACGGCGGTGGTCGCGGTGGTGACGAGCGGCGACGACGAAGCCGTTCGGGAGGGTGAGAGAGAGAGGTCCAGGGGAGGGGATGAGCATGGGGGAGAGTGGGAGAGGGTCGAGGGGAGTGCGTGGCGTCGCCTAGGCGCATCTCGGATGCAGCAGGCAGGGAGGAGGTGGCTCGCGCGCGGCGACCACGCGCCCTTCGTCCTCGTGGCAAGAGGAGGAAGACGACAGGGGAGGTGGAGATGGGCTGGGCTGGCTTCAGCAGCAGGCCGCACAGGTAGGCGCGAGGTAGATTCTCTCTCTCTCCCTCTGGTTTTTCTATTTATTAATGTTTTCTATTATTCTGTAGACTTTAGGGCTTTATTAAAAATGCCAGGGCATATCCAAAAATCACGAAACTAATCATGGCTACTGTTTAGAATATATCCAACAGTAAACATTTTAGTTTATGATTATTTGAGCATTTAAAATATTTTATAGCATTTAAATGCCCAAATGCAAATAGCGTATGATTTATTTCAGAGCCCAAATATGTCATGGAAAAATGTTCATCGCCTGTGGTTGCTGTTTACAGCATTTTCCATAAATGATGAACATTTTTTAAAGCCATTTTGGATTTGCTGAAAATATTTTTGGTGAACCTAGTGAATTCCTTTGATGTTAGGGGTTTAGGCAATCCCCAATTCAAGTTTCTTTCAAGATTAAACATGATGCACACATGAGGCTAGCCTAGTGCATTACGAGAAGCTAGGGATGTGACATCCGAGGACCCCCTAATCCAGGACTCCCTCAACGACACGGTTTGCCAGCCATTCGGGATATCAAACTTCTCGAATGGCACCTGCCGCCTCCAGCTTGCGTGTCTCTTGGACGACGAAGGCCTGCTTCTTAGTGGACTGCCATCTTGCTCGCTGCTTCACGGGGCGTATGTTGGGGCATACCCTTAGATGATGCTAGACCACCTCCCTCGGGACCCCTACCAGCTCATTGGGCTCCCACGCGAATATCTCCTTGTTCGCGCGCAAGAAGCTCACCAAGGCTTCTTCTTGACCCGGGTCAAGGCCGGCGCCTTTGGTAAAGGTGGCTCCCGAAGGCTCGTCCTCGTTGATCGGCACCTGCTTGGTTTCTGCCTTGTCTTGGGTGAACAACTGTTTCTTCTTGGTAGGTGCGGCCTCCTCGGCCTCGGGGGTACGGGCGTCGGCGGGCTGTGCAGCTGCCGCGGTCTTGAAGGTGAGCTTGAGCGCCGTCACGGCCTCCTTAGTGTCCCCCTTGATGGTGAGGACGCTCTTGCTCCCTGGCATCTTCATGAGGTTGTAGGCCAGGTGAGTCGCCGCCATGAACTGAGCGAGAGCTGGGTATCCGAGAATGGCGTTGTACGGGAGACCGATGCGGGCGATGTCGAAGTCCACCATCTCGGTGCGGTAGTTGTCGCGCATGCCGAAGGTGACAGGGAGGCAGATCTGCCCCAAAGAGTGGGCAGCTCCACCACCCACTCCCGAGAAGGGCTTGCTGAGGCTGAGCCGCTCGAGCGGCACATGAAGAAGGCTAAAGGCTTCTACGGAGAGCAAGTTGAGGTCGGCACCGCCGTCGATGAGGGTCTTGGTAACGGCCACGTTGCAGATCGTGGGTGTGCAGAGCATTGGGAGCATGCCGGAGCCGGCGGTGGAGTCGGGGGGGGGGGGGGGGGGTCTTCTGAGCCGAAGGTGAGGTCGTCCTCCGGCGCGGCCCAACCCAGCAGATCCCCCGGGCGCTTGGAGGTGGCCCCGATCTGACGGAGGAACGGCTTGACGTGGCGGTCCGAAGGCGGTGCTTGAGAGCCGCCCAGTAGGGTCGCGACTGCGTGCTGCGCCGGCACCGCGTAGGGAGCAGTGAAGAGGTTGCGGAGTCCCCCCCAGGAGGCCACCGTGGGGCCCGGGATGATGAGCAGCCAGGCGCACGGCTCGCTGGCGAGGGCCATCGGGAACCAGTTGGGCATGATCTTGTCATTGCCTCCGGCTTTGAGGACAGCCTCCTCGTACGCCAGCAGGAACGGCGTCGGGTCTGCCGCGCCGTCGTAATGCGGCGGCATCTCTGGCTTGAACTTGGTTGGCCACCGCACTCACCGTAGGGCGGGGGCTAGGGCTAGGTACCCAGACGCCCCGCTGTCTATGTCGGTCGTAGAGGCGGATGGCAGGGACCTGCCATGGGGGCGAAGTGCGGCGGCGCGGGGCACAGGTTGGTGGAGAGGAGCTCTGACGCACTCCTACCTGGCGCGCCAAATGCTGGATGTGGGGTTCCGGCAAACCCTTAAGGTTCGAACACTCTGGTGCGCGCGAAGTCTTTCCCTCCTACAGATCTACGCCCTAGATCGCTAAGATCTCGCGGACGAACTCGACGAACTCACAACACAAAGAGACACGAGATTTATACTCGTCCGGGCCACCGTTGTGGTGTAATACCCTACTCCAGTGTGGTGGTGGTGGATTGCCTCTTGGGCTGATGAAGAACAGTACAAAGGGAAGAACAACCTCCTGACGTTGAGGTGTTCTTGTGGCTAGGGTAGGCTCTCGATCATATGGGATCAAGCTAAGATGAGATGCCTC
Source organism: Aegilops umbellulata (assembly GCA_032464435.1). Classification (NCBI taxonomy): domain Eukaryota; kingdom Viridiplantae; phylum Streptophyta; class Magnoliopsida; order Poales; family Poaceae; genus Aegilops; species Aegilops umbellulata. The sequence continues at coordinate 146,029,064 of CP136058.1, read as the reverse complement.
TACTTTGGTGGCTAGCTCTACTTATATAGGCCCTGGTCCTCATCCAAAATATTGAGCGGGAAGGGAGCCAACAACGGTGGGCGAATTTAAAGGGGGACAGCTAGTACAAGGTATCCTGACAAAAGTGGTCTTCGCCTGCGAAATGCTCTGGTGGTGACGCCGTGTTGGGATCCACGATGACCTCCGTCTTGCCGTCCTTCCGGTCCTCGTTGCACCGATATGGCAATGATGTAACCCCGGGTAATTTAAATACAGAGGTCGTTACGGTTTTTACTGAAGACAATATCGCGCAAAAGTACACTAGGTATATATCAAAGTGCCCGCTGCTGAGTTACGAAGATGAGCAACAGCCCATAAAATATACGTGCATGCATGCTCAATCGTTGCAAGCCATGTGGATTTGTAAAGATGAAAAGCATGTTCAGGTTGAGATGATAATTCCTTGTGCGTTAGACGCATTAGAAGGAAAACAAGAAAAAGAATATTCCACTTATTCTGGTGAGCCACGTTTACAAGGAGGCATTAAGGAGTCCACCATGGATCTTGTGTGTTTGCTAGCAAAGATTGGTTGCCATGTGAGGATCAAATATATATATTATTTTGTATTCCTCTTCTTACCATGGAAGGAGCGTGTCTGGATTGGATTGTTCATACGTGATCAGCTTACCTTAAAAGAAGTCGGATGGGGCCCACCTGCGGTTAGAGATGCATCAAGTCATCCGTTTAGTAGAGTCCAAGTTAGTTTAAAGTTTCCCTTTATTGTTTGGCCGTGCAAGTCTAGGATAGAAATATATTTGGTTTCCAACTTTGTTAGGAGTCGGCTGATATATAAAGCCAAAGCGCGTCACATGTAAGACATGTTATATTTTACGAATACATACGATGTGTTTTTAGGGTAAATACCTGTATCGAGTTTTGGGGGAAGTTGTCTAAAAATCCCTAAGTTTTGGAGGAAGCTTTAGAAAACCTCTGTGTTGCGATTTCTTTTCGTGGAAATTGTTTTGTGGGTGAGTACTGTCGTCGAGAATTTTTTTCTCGTGCTGGACCGTAAGGTTCAATCCCTCTACTTCGCGTACATCGTGTGCGTGGGTGAGAGGCTACTTCTGCTGAAGGTGGAGTGTCGTGAAAGGTCGGGCCGCAACAACAGATCGGATCTCGCTATCGAGGTTCGTCTACATCAGGAGTGTGATGTGCTTCCTATGCACATGCATACTTGCTCTATACTACTAGGCAAACCATGGACGGACAAGAGACAATTAACATATCATTCTGTTGGTGAGTTTTCGTTTGTTTGGAAGGGGCAATTCCTACCACTTGACTCATACACATCGGATAAGTATATGGCTGATCATCAGAAGTGAGATATTGCTCAAGCTGCATCAGAAGGAAAAAAGAGGAAGGAAGAACCTACTGAAAATTTTACGGCCATCGTTCAATCCACAAGTAAAGCTATTGTTGCAGAGAACGACTCGAAACCGAGGACGGTTTCGTTTCAAGGGAGAGAGGATGATGTAACCCCGGGTAATTTAAATACAGAGGTCTTTACGGTTTTGACTGAAGACAATATGGCGCAAAAGTACACTGGGTATATATCAAAGTGCCCGCTGCTGAGTTACGAAGATGAGCAACTGCCCATAAAATATACTTGCATGCACGCTCAATCGTTGCAAGCCATGTGGATTTGGAAAGATGAGAAGCATGTTCAGGTTGAGATGATAATTCCTTGTGCGTTAGACGCATTAGAAGGAAAACAAGAAAAAGAATATTCCAGTTATTTTGGCGAGCCACGTTTACAAGGAGGCATTAAGGAGTCCACCATGGATCTTGTGTGTTTGCTAGCAAAGATTGGTTGCCACGTGAGGATCAAATATATATATATTATTTTGTATTCCTCTTCTTACCATGGAAGGAGTGTGTCTGGATTGGATTGTTCATACGTGATCAGCTTACCTTAAAAGAAGTCGGATGGGGCCCACCTATGGATAGAGATGCATCAAGTCATCCGTTCAGTAGAGTCCAAGTCAGTTTAAAGTTTCCCTTTATTGTTTGGCCGTGCCAGTTTAGGATAGAAATATATTTGGTTTCCAACTTTGTTAGGAGTCGGCTGATATATAAAGCCAAGGCGCACCACATGTAAGACAGGTTATATTTTGCGAATACATACGATGTGTTTTTAGGGTAAATACCCGTATCGAGTTTTGGGGGAAGCTGTCTAAAAATCCCTAAGTTTTGGAGGAAGCTTTAGAAAACCTCTGTGTTGCAATTTCTTTTCGTGGAAATTGTTTTGTGCGTGAGTACCGTCGTCGAGATTGGTTTTCTCGTGCTGGACCGTAAGATTCAATCCCTCTACTTCGCGCACATCGCGTACGTGGGTGAGAGGCTACTTCTGCTGAAGGTGTAGTGTCGTGAAAGGTCGGGCCGCAACAACGGATCGGATCTCGCTATCGATGTTCGGTCTACATCAGGCAACCTTTGCCTGATGCCTCGGTACTCTTCGCCTGAGCATGCTTCCTTATCACCAAAGAGGAAACAAGGACGCTGCACGCGCTGGCGCCTGCCTGGTGCCGATCGTAATGGCTCACGTCACGAGAGCCTCGTGAGGTTTGTCCCACCTTGATATCTCCGCTCCTCGTGAGCCTGCCTAACTAGGCCACTCCAGAGGAGGTCTGGTGTAGTCCGCCTCACGAGGCTTAGCCCCTCGCGAGGGTCTTGGATGCCTTGCTAATGAAGATCGGTCGTACGGCCTGCTGGCCTAGCCATGTTGTGGGCCGCAGGCAGGCAAGTCTGGGGACCCCCGTTCCCAAAACGCCGACAGATCTCATAGATTGCATGGCAAAGCCTCGCCCGAGCCAAAGCAAGCACCCGCAAACAACAACATCTACAAAATAGACACGCATGTTTGTTTCTGTCTCACATAGAGGTTAAACTACCTCATCATGCCGGCGTTCTCTGTCGTGATGGATGGCATCTCTGGCCCACCCTCCCCATTGTGTTGTAGCAAGGCTTCCTCCACAGGCATCGCCAAATCACAATCTAGCTTCAACAGAGCTCGAAGCACCATGATCACGATGTCTCGCAACTGTCCTTAGAACATAGCCATGTAGCATCCAATCGCCTCCTCGATGAGCCGCTCGCCCTTGCCGACCATGCTCATGCACTGACATAAGAGTTTCTCCATGAGCTGAGCGATGGGCATGCACCTGTTCTTGGCACGAAGATGTGGGTTGCACCTGTCCAGGTTGCCCAGGTTGAGGCTTGTCACCCCACCAAGGGTCTTCCTTCTTGACTTGGTAGGCCTAGGTGGCGTGGAGTTGGGTGCTGGGAATATAGGGGCTTGCACACGGACGAAGACTGGCGTGCATGTGTGATATGTCTCCAACGTATCTATAATTTTTGATTGTTTCATGCTATTATCACTACTGCAGGATGCTGCTAACGCGACACTACGATCAGAGACCCTTCGCCGAAACTGTGTGCGATGCAATAATCGCAAACGATGGTGTAAAAAACCTATCAAAAAAGGTGCAAAACATTTGCAATGACGGATGCATCAAATACGGTTTAGATTTTGGTTGTGTGTGCGATACAGGGCATACGATTCAGTTCGATGAACTGTTTGCGATGAGGAAGAAGAACAGAAACAGACAGCCAGATGAAGGCGTGTGCGATATACGACATACAGTTCACTTGGATTAACTGTTTGTGATGAGGCGGAACAACAGAAATGGGCAGCTACATAAAGGTGTGTGTGCGATTGAGGGCATACGCTTCAGAAGGATTAACTGTTTGCGATTAGGCAACAGAAAAGAAATGGTCAGCCGAATCAAAGTGTCTGTGATTGATCGCATACACTCCACATGGATGAACTGTTTGCGATTAGCCACAACAAACAGAAACATTTACACAGATCAATGTGTGTGCGCTAGAAGGGCACACATTCTAATTAAAAGAAGCATGCGTGATGGTAATAACGAGCATGCACAATTCTTGGAAGAAGGCATGTGCTGACATTGCCTATTGTGGTGCACCCTATGGTGCTAACGCCACGTACGCGGCCGAGAAAGCGTGCCCACGTTACGCCTTTCGAGAATAGTGCTGCACTTAGAACCGTCAATAAATTTTGAGCCTGCACCCCGTCACATTCCAAATTACTGCCATGCGTAATTTAATTGCAAACCCATTCACACCGATCAAAACCTAAACGATTTCACACTTAGGAGTGTATTAGTACTCGTTTATAAATACTACTACTCCAAGATGACTGCACATTCCTCCTCAACTCCTCATCCACAAAAACAAACAAGTCATTCATTATCGTTCCCTTGCGCCTTCCATGGCCAGCGTGAGTTCTGGGTTGAGAGATTGCCACCAGGGAGAGGCGAGCATGGAAGCAGAAGCACGAGAGATGTCCCGCCTCACCGTGAAAGCAGCCGACATGTCCTGTCGCGCGGCCGTAGTAGCACAGAGGTCCCGCTACGCCGCCGAAACAGCACGATGGTCCCATCGCGCCGTCGATGCAGCAGACTAGTCCGGTCGCGCCGCGGAAGCAGGAGAGATGTCTTGCCGCTCCGTGAATGCAACAGAGATGTCCTCCTGCGCAGCGGCGGCCTCGAAAATGTCCCATAGGCAGGCGAGGACTCTTACAGGCGCATGCATGTGATCGTCCATAGCCAGATGGATCAGATCTCCGGCTGGGCAAGGTTGCAGGACGACATGAAAGCCTCTTTTGAACAGGCTACCAGCGTCATCCGACAACTAAATGAGAGCAATGCGAAGCTCCTGGCCGAGCGTGACCTGCTGAGGGCAAAGATTGTCAGAAGTGCGGAGCTGCAGGAGGAGACCACTGCCTTGTTGAAGAGGACCAACTTCATTGTCGAGAAACTTATGGATGAGAATGCCATGCTGCGCATCGAGCACAGAAGGCTGGTGGAGAAATCCGCGAATGCTCTCAAGCAGCATCTTGAGGAGAACAAAGAGCTCATTGCCGCTCGCCGCGGAGACTAGTTCCCGCATCCCGCAGCAACGCATCAAGAAAGTAGAGATCAGCGAGCCAGATCGTTGTTTTCCTTCTTCTTTTGCCCTTGTGTATTTCGGGCGTTGTCGCATGTGGCTTTGTTTAATTATGCTCCTAAATATGTAGACAATTATTATCCACTATCATCGTCCTTATATTCATCATGATTGCTATAAGTCGCGTTGATGCTATATAGCTCCATCGAATCTTACATCAAGATCTTCATTTTCTCTCTCTTAAATCTCAGTCCAGTGAGACATAGCCACGCCATGAAACAGGGGCTCGGGCGCCATTAATGGAGACGTTGGGAGGGAGGTGCGCGGCGGATAGAGGTCAAAGGACTCTCCTCCCGGTGAGCATGCGCAGGGGTCTGATCGCACGCCTCCCGTACTCAAATAGATACCCCGCACGACAACTCCTAGCCAATAAAAAAAGGGGACGCGTGGCGGCACATAATTAGTAAGTAGAACGCCCATGGTTTGAATAATACTTGTGTTTCCGATTTGTAATGTCACAACACTTGTTCCAAAATGACTTTGTTGATTGTTAATGTGTGCGCCATGTCATGACACCATGCCAACTTTCATGATTTTTAGGCGTTTTTGGATTTACAGGAATTAAAAAACCAACTTTCTCAATCTTTCCAGCCGAGCCACGATGCCCAGATGTTTGAATTTCATTCCCATTTCTTGCCTAGGACCTAGAAATTCACCCAAGGACATACATGTGATTTTTGAACCAACTTTGGTGCACTGGAGCATGTGCTTGTAGTTCAAATTTGAATTATGCACATTAAATGCCTAGAAATCCAATTAATGTATAAAAAAGGCCAAACGAACCCGGAATAATTCCAAAATTTTGCACGATACTTCTATTTGGTCTAATATACCTGTGTAAAAAAATTAAGGCGGGAGAAGGCAGTGTACGTATGTCGTTTCGCACACGGAGGTGACACATTCCCTCTCGTAACCACGAGCCTTCTTGAGAGAAGCTCCGGTTTGCAAGAAGTTTATGCCAAAGCTTGTCCCAATTTGGCCAAAAAAAATTACCACAGCATGTTGGTGCCATGTCATGACACCATGCCAAGTTTCATGATTTTCAGGCGTGTTTTGGATTTACAAAAACCAAGTTTCTCAATCTTTCTGGCCGAGCCATGATGCCCAGATGTTTGAAATTCATTCCCATTTCTTGCATGGGACCTAGAAATTCACCTAATGACACACATGTGATTTTTAAACCAACTTTGGTGCACTGGAGGATGTGCTTGTAGTTCAAATTTGAATTATGCACATTAAATGCCCGAAAATTCAATTAATGTATAAAAATGGCCAAATAAACCCGGAATAATTCCAAAATTTAGCACGATCATTCTATTTGGTCTAATTTGCATGTGTAAAAAAATTAAGGCGGGAGAAGGTAGTGTATTTATGTCGTTTCGCACACGGAGGTGACACGTTCCCTCTTGGAACCACGAGCCTTCTTGAGAGCAGCTCTGGTTTGCAAGAAGCTTATACTGAAGCTTGTCCCAATTCGGCCAAAAAAATTACCGCAGCATCTTGGTGCCATGTCATGACACCATGCCAAGTTTCATGATTTTCTGGCGTGTTTTGGATTTACATGAATTAAAAAAACCAAGTTTCTAAATCTTTCCGGCCAAGCCACGACGCCCAGATGTTTGAATTTCATTCCCATTTCTTGCATGGGACCTAGAAATTCACCCAAGGACACACATGTGATTTTTCAACCAACTTTGGTGCACTGGAGCATGTGCTTGTAGTTCAAATTTGAATTATGCATATTACATGCCCAGAAATTCAATTAATGTATAAAAATGTCCAAACGAACCCCGGAAAACTCCAAAACTTAACACAACACTCCTGTTGTTCTATGTTGACACTAGACATTTTTTGAAAGCAATAAGAGGCAATGGATATCGTTTCGTCCCCAAAGGTGTCACGTTCCCTACCGAAACCATCAGGCTTGTTGTGAGAAGCTCTGGTTTGTGAGAAGCTTATACCCAAACCTGCCCCAAATGGGACAAAAAATTTACCATGGCATGTTGATGCCTCTCCATGATACCATGCCAAGTCTCATGAATTTCAGACGAGTTTTGGATTTACTAGAATTTAAAAACCAGGTATCTCAATGTTTGCGGCCGAGTGACGGTGGCAGGGTGTTTGAAATTCATTCCTATTTCTTGCATGGGACCTAAGCATGCAACCTAGGACACAGATTTGAATTTTCAACCAATTTATATGCATTAGAGCATGTGCATGTAGTTTAAATTTGAATTATGCACATAAATGCATTGAAAACTCAATTAATGCATAAAAATGTCCAAGCGAACCCCGAAAAATCCCAAAAATTGACACAACACTCCTGTTGTTCTAGGTTGACACTAGGAAAAAAAATTGAAATCGATAAGAGGCAATGGAGATTGCTTAGTCAAGAAAGGTGAAACGTTCCCTACCGAAACCATCAGGCTTACTGTGAGAAGCCCTAATTTGTGAGAAGCTCTGGTTTGTGAGACGCTCTGGTTTGTGAGAAGCTTATACCCAAACTGGCCCGAAATGGGACAAAAAATTTACCACGACATATTGATGCAGCTCCATGATAGCATGCCAAGTTTCATGAATTTCGGATGACTTTTGGATTTACTAGAATTAAAAAAGCAAGTACGTCAATGTTTGCCGGAGAGAAAAAGTGTCGTGGTGTTCGAAATTCATCCCCATTTCTTACATGGGACATAAGCATATACCCATGGACACATATATGATTTTACAACCCATGTTGGTGCACCGGAGCAAGTGCATGTAGTTTGATTTTTAATTGTGCACCTGAAATGGCTAGAAAACTAATTTAATGTATAAAATGTCCAAACAAACCCTAAATAATTCCAATTCTTTTGCGACACACATATAGTTGCATGTTCACTGCAGATAATAGGTCTAGAAATTCAAACACCATCCATTGCCGTTGTGACCCCAGTATGTAATTCAAATCAAGATGAAAAATCAAGTAGATCCCACACAGTTTATTATAACCAACCGTGTGATATGCATTACAAAATATCCTGGAGCGCCGCCGGTGTATAGTATGCCTATGGCTTACGCGAGCAGGTGCGTCGGCTATAGTCCACAGCCAGCGTGTCAAGCACACTAGCTCACTCCCAAAAAATACTCCCACCTCTACATCCCTCGCAATCTCAAAAATATTACTGCCCCGTAATCTCGAAAATATCTACCGCCTAGAAGGTTTTAATGTTTGATAGCAGACGATTAATATGTGTGGACCGTGTGCGATGTCTGTTACTCCCGCTCTGTTTCAGTCCCTTGATTCAAATTTTCAGTAGCCCCGGCATTTTACTCCCGCCTATGTATCCCTCGCAATCGGAAAAATATCTGCTCGCCCTTGATCCAAATTTTCAGTAGCCCCGCCTTGTTACTCCCGCCTAGTAAATTTCTTAGTTGCCGCAATATTTCCTCAAACACCACCTTGCCTCCCCCCTCCACACACACCACACACTCACCCAAACCTCCGCTCACACCAACACACCCACCCCTGAAACCATTCGTAGGTCGCCGCCATCACCACCGCCTCCATCCTCAACCTATGCTTGTGGTGCCGGGGAGCTCGAGGAGCCAATGGCCAAAAAGAGGTTTATTGCGGCCTTTTCGCCCGACGCTGGCGAGGTGACCGCCGAGGTGTACCCATCATCCTCCGCGGGCTCAATCCACCATCGTCGATCCCCCGATCCACCCGCCGCCGCGCACCTACGCCGGTTCAAGGACTTCCCCGTCCTCCCTCGGACCCGGCAGCCGACGAGGTCCTACCTTGGGGTCTGACAGCAGTGATGGGGAACGTGGGTCGCCGAGATTACATATCGGGAGACCCACACCCACCGGTGGCTCGGAAGCATTGCTTGTTTCAACCTGATGGATAATGCATTGCTTGTTTCAACCAGATGTATAATGCATTGGATTACAGATTACAGATCGGGAGACCCACACCCGCCGTGTACCTGTGAATCGAATAATGCATTGCTTGTTTCAACCTGATGGATATGAATAAAGCTATAGCCTACTTTCAAGTTTAAATTAGGTACAATTTTAAATAGCAGCAATTGAATTAGGGCGAAATTACGGTGTGCAGGTCATTACGGCGCACACGGTTAATAAAGCACAACGTGTGAGATATACATCATAATCTGACATGGTTCACGGAGAGGAAACGTGTAACAATGCACATACTTGCCGTTTGCAAAGCGTGTGTGATGTCAGACACTATCACATACGGTGCGGGAACACTAAACATGTGTGATTGTCCACCTATCATACACGGTATATAATCATGAACTATTTGTGATGTGCTAGACATCGTAAACGTAGAGCCAGTTTGGTACGTGCCTGGAAAACTCCCGTGCCTGGAATCTGCCTGGTTTTAGGTAAAACCACAAAACTCCAACTACGATGGCAATGCGAGCACAAACGAGCAGCAAGGATGAAGCGTTTGGGATATTCGAGATATCAGAAACGGTTATATAGGGACAACTGTATGCATCAAGGCACCCTATCCCCGACGGTTTCTGGGTTATGTGGGAACGACCCTCGTATCGCCCACACTCACTTGGCGACGGTTCCAAATGCCGTCGCGGAAAGGGGTTAAAAACCGTTTGTATAGCACCTTGTTGTACCAGTGGATACTTTATATGACTTTTTGTGCTATATTATATCATTTTTCGGGACTAACCTATTGACCCAGTGCCTTGTGCCAGTTGTTGTTTTTTTTGCTTTTTTTTCCTTTTTCAGAAAATCAGTACCAAACGGAGTCCAAACTCTGTGAAACTTTTTAACATTTTTTTTCTGGACAAGAGAGACCCTAGAATCTCTGGGAGGAGACCAGACGACGGTTGAGAAAACGATAAGGCAATAGGGCGCGCCATGGGGGGTGGTGGCCGCGCCCTATAGAAGAAATTATCCATGATAAAGACATTATACTTAGGTTGGAGTCTAAAGATTATTTTGTGTATGGTGAAAATCTTAAGAGAAGTGTTCCTTATGCTGAAATTATTAAAACCTTGTACCACCATACTTGTGATAAATTTGAATGGCTCACTTGAGGAATTGATGTAGGCTTTAGTAATAAGTGGTTTGAAAGTATGGGTAGAGATCCTATTGCTGGTGAAATACATGTATTGTATGAAGATCTCTATGGTGACGATTCGGAGTTTGAAGTAATGAACGTTAAAATTACCGAACAAAGTACCTTCAACTACTTGCGTTCTCCTACTAGAAAAGGAGAACATGAGAGTACAGAACTAATGAGGAAAGTGTTGGAAGACTTAATAAAAAAGGATTTGGAAGCTAAATATGAGAATACTTAAAATAATGCCTTACGCCTAGCTAGGGCGTAAAAGTGTAGCGCTTGTTGGGAGGCAACCCAATAGTTATTTTATTTTTCTTTCTGTTTTTGAGTATTCACACAATTATGTTGTTGTTATGATTTTTTTATGTTTAAGTTAGTGTTTGTGACAAGCCTTTGTGATGATTTGCTTGATATTTGACTTGATTCTGTAAAAAACAAGAATTTTTGCGCCCAGTACTGGAATTTTCTTAATTCACTGGAACATGATAAAATTCTAAAACTTTTTACAAATTATTTATATGCAAATTTCCCATGTTTTCCTAAATTTTCAGAATTTTTGAAGTTACAGAAGTATAGTGTTTGTCCAGATCATTACAGACTGTTCTGTTTTAGACAGATTCTGTTTTCTATTGCATAGTTTGCTTGTTTTAGTGATGCTATGGATTATATCGGGGGGTATAAGTCATGGAGAAGTTAGAATACAACAGGTATTATGCAATAATAAAATATGAATGGGTTCATAACAGTACCTAGAGTTTATAATTTTCTTATTATACTAACAGATCTCAAGAGATTTCTGTTGTGTGCTAAAGTTTTCATGTTTCGGGTGAGATCAAGATGGATGAAGGAATAAGGAGTGGAAAGACCCTAAGCTGGGGATTCCCAAGGCACCCCAAGGTAATATTCAAGGATACCCGAGCGTCTAAGCTTGGGGAAACCCTGGATGGCATCCCCTATTTCGTCTACAATCCATCGGTATACTACTTTGAACTATATTTATATTCATCACATGATATGAGTTTTGCTTGGAGCATCTTGTATTATAGTAGTGTTTGATTTTTTGCTTTTAAATTTTCCATAATCATTGTTTGCTGCACGCACCTTTTGAGAGGGACACGTATTTATTCATGATTTGTTAGAATACTCTATGTGCTTCACTTATATCTTTTGAGCTAGGCAGTTGCTCTAGTGCTTCACTTATATCTTTTAGAGCACGACAATGGTTATATTTTAAAGAAATAGATGCAATCTCATGCTTCACTTATATATTTTTGAGAGTCTAATAAATAGTAATGGCAATATACATGTGTTATGAATTTGGTCCTGATATGATAGGTGTCCAAGAGGGATATAATAAAAAAATTCATGTAGATCACTGAATATGATAAGTTTAATTCCTTGCAATAGTTTTGCGATGTAATTTGTGGGGGTACTAGTGAATGATTGTGGTTTAGTTAGAATATTTGTGTTAAGGTTTGTGATTCTCGAAGCATGCACGTATAGTCTCCCATTATGCGATGAAGTTGGAGCATGATTTATTAGTGAGTGTCTTCCTTATGACTAGCGGTCTGGGACAAGCGATGATATTTTCCTACCAATCTATACCCCTAGGGGCATGCATGGTAGTACTTTGCTTCTAGGGCTAGTAATCTATTACAATAAGTATGCGAGTTCTTTATGACTAATATGAGTCCATGGATTGTACACACTCTTACGTTTCTGCCATTTTCTAGCCTCTTCGGTACCGTGCATTGCCCATTCTCACCTCAAGAGTCGGTGCAAATTTCGCTGGTGTATCCAAACCCCATGATATGATATGCTCTATCACAGATAAGCCTCCTTATATATTCCTCAAAACAACTACCATACCTACCTAACATGGCATTTTCATAACCATTCCAAGATATATTGTCATGCAACTTCCACCGTTCTGTTTTTATGACATACATCTTCATTTTCAAATTATTTTGCATGATCATATAGCTAACATAATATTTGTGGCAGAACCACCATTCATCATTATCATACATGTTACGCTAGCATCATTGCACATCCGGGTACACTGGTAGATGCATACATATAGAATCATATTGTTCTAGTTATCGAGTTGTAATATTGAGTTGTAAATAAATAAAAGTATGAAGATTATCATTGTTAGAGAATTGTTCCAGCGAGGAAAGGATCATGGGGACTATGATTCCCCCACAAGTCGAGATGAGGAACCGTACGAAAGTAAATTAAAAAAGAGGCCAAAAAGAGCCCAACAAAAAACTGAGAGCAAAAGAGAGAAGGGTAATGTTACGATCCTTTTACACGCTTGTACTTCAGAGTAGCACCATGTTTTTCATATAGAGAGTCTCCTATGTTATCAATTCCATATACTAGTGGGAATATTTCATTATAGAACTTCGATAATGAGCAAGCAACTTGGATGCACACCCACTTAGTTTTCAGTTGAGATTTCATGCACTTATAGCTCTTAGTGCATCCTTTGCATGGCAATCCCTACTCCTCGCATTGACATCAATTGATGGGCATCTCAGCTCGTTGATTAGTCGCGTCGATATGATACTATCTTTCTCTTTCGACTTCCTCTTATTGATCTCTATCACCGCATTCTATTCCACCCATGATGCTATGTCCATGGCTCACTCTCATATATTGCGTGAGGTTTAAAAAACTGAAGCGCGTTAAAAAGTATGAGCCAATTGCTTGGCTTGTCATCGGAGTGGTTACTCATTAATACTTTGTGCTAGGAAGACCAAGCATGACAAGATTATATGATTTTGTAGGGATAACGTTTTTTAGCATTTTTATTTTGAAAGACATGATAGTTTTGTTGGTATGCTCGAGTATTGATGTCTTTATATCAAATTATAGACTATTGCTTTGAATTATCCGGATCTAAATATTCATACTGTAAATGATATTATACGATACACATGTTAGGTAGCATTTCACATCAAAAAATTTGTTTTTATCATTTACCTACTCGAGGACGAGCAGGAATTAAGCTTGGGGATATTGATACGTCTCCAATGCATATATAATTTTTTATTGTTTCATGCTATTATATTATTAATATTGGATACTTTATATGATTTTTGTGCCATTTGATATCATTTTTTGGAACTAACCTATTAACTCAGTGCCTAGTGCCAGTTGTTGTTTTCTGCTTGACGGAGTCCAAATGCTATGAACTTTTTGACGACTTTTTTCTGGACAAGAGATACCCTAGAAGCTTCGAAGGAGACCAGACGATGATCAAGGAGACGACAAGGCAACGGGGCGTGCCCTGGGGGTGCCCTGTTACCTTGTGGGCCCCATGATGCTTCGTATGACATAATTCCACCTCTATGAATTCTCAAATACTGGGAAACCAACAAAGAGCCACCTAAAAACCCTTTTTTCACTGTCACAAGCTTTTGTTCTTCCATGATCCCATCTAGAGGCCATTTCCGGTACTTTGCTGGAGGGGGAATCGATCACGGAGGGCTTCTATATCATCCTTGCTACCTTCCGATGATGCGTGAGTAGTTCACCACAGACCTATAGGTCCATAGCTAGTAGAGATGGCTTCTTCTCTCTCTTTGATCTTCGGTACAATGTTCTTCTTGATGTTCTTGGAGTTCTATTCGATGTAATCTTTTTTTGCGGTGTGTTTCTTGGGATTAGATGAATTGTGGGTTTATGATATGAATATTCATGAGAAGTATTTGAGTCTTTTCTAAACTTTCTTATGCATGATTGTTATAGCTTTGTATTTCTCTCCGATCTATCCGTTTGGTTTGGCCAACTAGATTAATTTATCTTTAGTGGGAGAGGTGCTTTGTGATGGGTTCAATCCTGCGGTGCTCTATATCCAAGTGATAGAAGGGGACAAGACACATATTTGTATTGTTGTCATTAAGGGTAAAACGATGAGTTTTATTCATATTGATTGGGTTTACTTTTTCTACATCATGTCATCTTGCTTAAGGCGTTACTCCATTTTTCATGAACTTAATACCATACATGCATGCTGGATAGCGTCGATTGGTGGAATAATAGTAGTAGATGTAGGTAGTAGTCGGTCTACTTATCTCAGACGTGCGCCTATATACATGATTATTGCCTTCGATGTCATCATAACTATGTGACTTTTATTAATTGTCCAATAGTAATTTATTCACTCACCATATGCTATGTGCTCGAGAGAGAAGCCTCTATTGAAAACTATGGCCCGCGGGTCTACCTTAATCATATTACAAAACCGAAATACCTTTGCTGCAATTTTATTTATTGCAATTTATCCATCTACCTATACAAGATTTGATACTTGCAAGTAACGAGTTCAAGGGGATTGACAACACTCTTGCTTGTGTTGGGGGCAAGTATTTGCTTTTGTATATGCATATTTTTGTTCACGAGGCTTTGTGTGATTCTCCTATTGGTTCGATAAACCTTGGTTCTCACTGAGGGAAATACTTATCTTTACTGTACTACATCTCCCCTCCTCTTCAAGGAAAATTTCAACGCACCTTACAAGTAGCACCGCGATCCTCTCATCTTCCTAGACAGGTGGTAACAGGGAGGTGTGGAGAGGGGCACGAACACGGACGTGCATGGCTCCTCAACAAGCCCAGGGCTTTGTTGTAGCCATCTTGGTGAGCATGTATGAGAAGCAGGCGGGATAGGAGCCCGGGCAGGAGCCCCTTGCATCAGCAAGGGCGATAGGGGTTGCACCTGGGCACCTAGGCAGGGCATGAGCCTACGCAGCCAGCATAGGCTGGGGGAGGAGGGCCACAGGTCGATGATGTTCACCGAAGTAGTACGAGGCGAGGGTGGTGGAGAGTGAACGTGCTCTCCGGAGCAGTGTTACTTCAGAACAGTGATTTGTTGTGGCCTAACAGGGTGGTCTAGTGAACGGTTATGTGCACGGCAACCCGAGGCCGGGATCACTGTCCCATCACGCAAGCATTGCACCTGAGCTCTGCCGATGTGGCGCTCGTCGGGGACCTGCAGCTCGGCACCTTACTGCCTTCTGTTGTTACGGCCATCCCACTGCGAGTCGCGAATATAATCACGCCTATAGCCTTGTCGGTCATCGGTGTCGTGCCTATCAGCAGCCCTTGATCTGCTTCTAAAGATGCGGTCACGCCAGGATGGCCTCCGCTCATCTTTGTCATCTTTGTCATGTCGATCGTCCCTTCTGTTCCTATCTTCTTGGCAGTGGCTGGACGTGCCACTACAGTCGCGTGGCCTCTCCGTCCGATCCACATTATCGTTGGCATCCGAGGTGAAATCTTCATGAAGGTCCAAGTGCACCAGCACACGGCGCCAAAGCCCTTGGCGCCCAACGAACGACGTCAAACCAGAGAGCATGCCCTCTGCCTTACTGTTGCCCATCGTAACGTGAGTGATCTCACCAATATACATTATCGTTGGAGTTGCCTCTTGTTGAAGATGTAAGAGCATCTACAGCCAGATATGCCAAATATGGCCCCTCAAACGCCCGCGGACGCGCGGTGACCGGGTAATGCGTCAAATTTCAGTAGTTGCATTTAGACATCTCATTCTAGATTCTTAAATCCATACAAGGACATTCAAAATAAACAAACATACGTACTATGTTGATCACCTAGATACTCATCGTCGAAGATGTCGACGATCTCCGTGCCCGGCTCCGGCAGCATGGGCGACAGCTACAACTCCGGCTGCTCATCTCCGACCTCCTCCGCCTTTATCTATGCGTCGAATTCGGCGCAGAGCACGTCGGACACCGCTTGCTCCCGCCGGAGGAACGCCCGGTTGGCCCCCACATAGGCCTCATCCTGGATGGACTCTAGGATGGTCTGTTGTTCCTCCATCTCCTCCGATTGGGCGACGGCGAACTCCGGCTCCGCTTGCTCCATGTTGAAGCCCGGCAGCTCCTGCTCCGGCTGCTCGGCCTCCTCCACCTCCATCGGAGCCAGCTCCTCTTCTTCCTCTTCCCCCAGCTGCTCCTCCTCCACCGGCTCCAGCGAGTCCGGAGGCAGCCTGACAGCGATCTCGTACCGGCGCTCTGGTGTGAGCATTGAGTAGTAGGTGATCTTGCTCTGGACCATGGCGGAGCGCCGGAGCATGGGCAGAGCGCCAGAGCGGGAGAGGGAGGAGGTGGATGGGCTTGAATTGGTGGCGCGAAGAGGGGGAGGTGGATGGGCTAGCGTTGCGGGATGCTGGCCGGGTTAAATAGGCAGATTAGGTCTCGGGCAGCGAGCCAGAGCGGCACCACGCGGTGTTCACACCGCGGCGACAGAGTAGGCATCCGTCGAATCGCCGGGTTTCCGGACGTTTCCGCGTGAGATCCCATCGTCAGTACTACGTGGTGGGCGCGCCCAGGCGCCCGTATATCTGCCCCATATTTAAACTGTATATGAGGGGTTCCAGTCAGCCAAGGCGTTTGAGGCTCGTTTGAGGGGGTCATCTGGGTCGAAAAATCGTGATTGGTCAGTGATGGGGCGGCCTGCCCGGACGTATGAAACGGGTTTGGGCGTCCGGAAGTAGATGCTCCGAAATGCATTTTTTGGTGGTGTAAATTACTATACAACAGTCCATTAGAGATGCTCTAACTTATTACAGCAGTCTCTAGCAATGCTCATCAGTTCATCAGACATCGTAGGAACTGACTCCCCTCTGGCTGGTGGGTGGTAATGAAACGGAAGACAGAGTCTTCTGCATCATGCAGCCTTCCCTCGCGGCACTCCAAGGCGTACCTCCATTGCCGTTAAGCTCCATAGGACCTGCTCCGTCCCCATTTACGTACACCGCACACAACGTGCAGCTAGCAGCCAACGCCCGCCATCGCTAGAACCGCTTCCTCGGTGTCCAATCTACCATTCGGTTGGTGACCATGTCGTGACGCCCACCGCCCTCTAGTGGCACCCATCACCAGTCACCCTGCTCTGCACCCAAGGGGGAATGGTGAGCCCGTGTGACACTGGTGGGAGTATGCCGGCCGGTGTTAACGCCGCGTCATTGTCTTGACACCGGTAGGTGAAATGGTTGTCGCATGGGCGTTGTTGATACCTCACGCGGCCCTACGCTGCGCTGTTATGCAATGCTACACAGGCATTAACTCCTATACATAGCAAGCAACTAGGCTTAATTTGGTGTCTACACATACGTCACTCTCACTCCGTATCATATCGGCCGATAGCTTGGGCTCATACGCCGCCCATGCCATCCATATGCGTTCGTCCATGGACCTACCATCGTCTCACCAAGTGCCAAGAGGACCGATGACACGAGCACAAGCTAGAGCTCTCGAGACCGAGGTGAATTCCTTCCTTAGTGATATTCCATATGACCCTCTCGAGACATGGCTACTACCTAAGTCTAGAATGTTGTGCATGATTAGTTACCAAGAAGGCCCTCCCAAAGATGCATGTGAAGACGGACAAGCACACAAGTTCACAGATGAAGTGGGACGACGGAAGGAACCAGAGAAGTCTCCAGGACCCGGACATCCGACCCCAAGCCCCGGACATCCGGCCCCTGGAGCATCTGCCATACCCGCAGCCCAGCCGAAGCTATAGGGCCCGGACATCTGGCCCGACACCAGCCCGGACATCTGGCCCCCGCCCAGAAATACGGCGCCCATCATACAACATCACCAAAGCTGGACCCCGCTAGCCTGGACATCCGGCCAAGGGCTTGGACATCCGGCATTTCCCGAGCTGTCGGACATCCGGCCTCCGGCCTAGAAATCCGGACACCGCCTATCCAGAGAGCACTGAGGCCGACCCCACCGGCCTAGACATCCGGCCCCCCTAGCCCGGATATCCGGCTCCTCGTGAAGGCCTGGACATCTTGCCCGATGCCCGGACGTCCGGCCCTGCCTATCTGCGCACAGTAAAGGGCCGAGGCCCATGTACCCCTTCGCCCACCTAGACTATATATACTCCTCCTCCTCCCTCTTTCTAGGGTTAGCAAAGGATTAGCTCATTTGAGAGATAAAGCTTTGCTCATCGACTTGGTTACTTCTCATTGGACTCCACAACCTCCTCGGAGAAGATCCCCAAGCGGATTCAAGACCCCTCACAGGAAGACCCCCTCAAGACCTCCTCACGGAGAACCTGCTACTTGTATCACACCTTGTTGATCCTGGATTGTGTACCTCTTTGTGTTTCGAGGATCTAGCACATGTGTAATCGAATCTTGTTGGTTTGAGTGTTTCCTCTCGTGTTTTCCCCTCGTGTTCTTCGTGTTCTTCGCAGGATCCGCTCCAATCACGGCTGCAGGATGCTGCTAATGCGACACTACGATCAGAGACCCTTTGACGAAACTGTGTGCGATGCATTAATCGCAAACGGGGTTGTAAAAAACCATCAAAAAGGATGCAAAAAGTTTGTGATGGTAGAGACATCAAACACGGTTCAGATTTTAGATACGTGTGTGATGCTGGGGATACGGTTGCAGAACTGTTTGCGGTGAGGAAGAACAATAGAAACGGGCAGTCATATCAATGTGTATGCGATATACGGCATACAGTTTGCTCTGATGAACTGTGTGCTATTAGGGAATGCAACAAAATCGGTTAGCCAGATCAAGGTGTGTATGATATACAACATATGGTTCAGTTAGACAAACTATTTTCGATTAGGCAAGAGAACGGAAACGGATTATCTTAACAAGATCTGTGTTATATGCGGCATTTGCGATGAGCCAAAAGAACACAAATGATTCATGTAAACCAGATGTGTGTGATACGCGGCAAACAACCCACTCAAATGAACTGTTTGCGATGAGAAATTATAACACAGACGGTTACTATAGTAAGTTCGTGTGGATTTTGTTCGTACAAAAAAACTTTGAAAAATGCAAAATAGTTGCTTGTTGTGGCTAGGAGTATCGCACGCGATGCGTCGGCGAGTACTCGTGTGTGGTGATTAGTAAGTTACATATAATGAACGGCCGCAAGGGTGATATGCTGATCATGGAGTCCGAGAAGATCATTGTCGAAAGGACGTCGGCTCAGCGTTTTAGCCTATGTTTTATTATAATTGTATGCATAAGTAGGTCATGAGTGTTTTGTGCCTTGCCGCATGTGGCATTTTAAATTATCCTGAATATGTAAGACAATTATTAACTGTTGCCATTGTAAATTTGCCTCAACGGCAAGCAGAGTGCGTGTAGGGATGCCACGGCGAGCAACCACGTGGTCAACCTTCTGGCACCCCATGGGAGACGTGACGGCGCATCCGTAGGACACGATGGTGATATCATGACTGTGTGTGATAGTGGGTAGACACTTACATGTACATCCTAGAACAAGGGCCCATGTTTCGGGCTTCCGATGCATGGCATATGGTTGATCCAAAAGAATTGTTTGCGATGAGGCACAACAACAGAAACGGGGCTTTGTAGGCCCAGGACCATCAATAAATTTTGACTTTCTTTATCGTCACATTGCAGATTACAACGCAATAAGTAATTACAAATCAGTGCACACAAATCAAACTAGTATGTGTTCACACAGATCAAACTAATATGTGTTCACACTTAGCACCGGGCTATAAAAACTATCCACTCGAAAATTACTTCACAGTTCCTCTCCTCATCACCCACGAAACTGGTCTTTCCTGTCAAGTTGTTCTGCCATGACCAATAGGAGGAGTTTCGGGTGGACATATAACCAGGCAGCAAAGACCAAGGCCGTGGAAGCACTAGAGAGGTCCTGCCGCGAAGCGGCTGCCACAGCAGAGATGTCCCGGCGCGCCGCGGAGCCCTCGAACAAGCTCTCATGGGAACACGAGGGCTCTCACACTGGCGTTGCTGAAGTCCTTGGCCGGCGAGGATGACATTCTCGCTGGCCTCATTAAGCAGCAGGAGCCGGTCGACGGCTTGATGAAGCTGCTCGAGATCAGCAATGCCTTAGTTGACAAGGCGACCGGCCTCGTCGAGCAACTCATGGGTGACAATGCAAAGCTCCTCGAGGCACTCACCGAGAAGGAGGAGGAGGCCGCCGGAAGGAAGATGCTGCATGAGCAGAGCGGTGCCTCGGGGATAACACTGACAGCGGTCGTCGAGGAACTGATGGGTAACTTGAGGAAGCTCTGGATCGAGCGCGAGTAGGAGGTGGAGGAATCCGTGGCTACTTTTAAGCAAAGTCGTGAGGAATTGAAGACGGAGCTGGAGGATGTCGTCGCTCGGTGATCCATCGACGAGTAGAGACAGTAGCGGTCCAGATCGTTCTCTACGATTTCCTTCTTCTCTTGCCCCCGTGTCTTCCGGGCTTTGCTGCATGTGGCATTTTAAATTATCCGGAATATGTAAGACAATTATTATCTGCGCCATTCTAAATTTGTCGTCATATTGTCCGTTGCCATTTTATTTTTGGTCGTATTATCCGTTGCCCTATGTGGCAATTTAAATTAGGCCGGAATACGAGTTGAAAACACGAACAAAGCAAATGCTGCCATGGATCACAAGCAAACACCCCTCGTCCAGGTGCTTTAATTAACCCATTAATGGAGAAGTTGTGAGCGAGGCGGGCGGCAGCTAGTGCATGGAGGTCAAAGAGCTCACTTCCCGATGAGCATGGGCGACCTTGCTGCTCGCACGTGTCCCGTCAAGCCTGCGAGGTGGACAGGATGCATGCCTCCCGTCGAGCCTGCGCAGTGGACTGCTCGCACGCGTCCCATCTAATCAAACAGCTGCACGCACGCCACCGAGTATGGTTAAATTTTGACACGGTTCATATAATACAACCGTTTCCGATATTAACGTGTCAGCTTTTTGTTTCAAAAAGGACTTCGTTGGCTACTAATGTGTGCGTCTCTTCTCAGACTGGACGATTTTTTTTACCACGGCATGTATGAGCCATGTCATGAAACCATGCCAAGTTTCATGTTTTTTGGGTGAGTTTTTGATTTACTGGGATTTAAAAACCAAGATTCTCAATGTTTTGGGACGACACTAGTTTGTAATTTATTCCCATTCCTTAAATGAGACCTGAAGATGCACCCAATGACATGTGTAAAATTTCCAACCCAATTTGCTTCACTGGAGCATGTGCTTGTAGTTCAAATTTGAATTAGGGACTACATTAAATGCGTAGAAAACTTCATTAGTAATATATACAATGGCCAAACGAACCCTGAACAGTTTCAAATTTGAGCACAACACTACTGTTATTCTATGTTTTCTGTAGAAAACAAATTTGAAAGCGAGAAGAGGCAGCAATTATTATTTCGCCCACCGAAACACGAGGGTTGCGAGAAGCATCGGTTTGTAAGAGGCTTGTAATATAGCTTCACCCAAATTGGATAATTATATGTACCATGTAGTGACACCCTGCCAAGTTTCATAATTTCCTCGTGAGTTTTGGATTTACAAAGATTTAAAAACTGAGATTCGCAATGTTTGTGGCCGAGGCAAGACGGCGAGACAGTTGAGTTCATTCTCATTCGTTCCATGGGAACTAAACATGCACCCCAAGGACACATGTACGTTTTTCTAGCCATTCTAGTGCACTGGAGCATGTATTTGTATTTTGGATTTGAATCATGGACATTAAATGCATAGAAAACTTAATTAATGAATAAAAATGGTCAAACGAACCATGAATAATTTCAAAGTTCAGCGTGAATCTCCCGTTGTTCCGTGTTGCGTGTAGAAGAAAATACGAGGCTAGAAGAGGGAGGGATTATCGTTTGGCCCACAAGGGGACACGTTTCGCTATCGAAACCACAAGGGTTCTTGCGACAGGCTCCGATTTGTAAGAGGTTTGTAATAAAGCTTGGCCCAAATTGGCAATGTTTTTACCACGACATATATGTGCCATGACGTGACACTATGCCACCTTTGATGACTTTCTGGTGAGTTTTGGATTTATGGGGATTTAAAAACCAAGATTCCAAATATTTAAGGACGAGCCAAGACGCCGGTACGATTGCAATTCGTTCCCATTCCTGGCGTGGGACCTAAACATGCACCTAAGGACACATGTACAATTTTCTAGCCATTTTGGTGAACTTGAGCATGTATTTGTAGTTCAGATTTGAATTATGGACATTAAATGCCTAGGAAGCTCAATTAGTGTATAAAAAGGCCAAACGAACCCTGAATAAGTTTAAATTTCAGCATGGGTATCATGTCGTTCGATGTTGCCCGTAGAAGAAAATACAAGGCGAAAAGAGGGAGCGATTATGTTTTGCCACAAGAGGAACACGTTTCCTTTTCGGAACCACGAGGCTTCTTTGAGAGAAGCTCTGGTTTGTAAGAGGTTTGTAATAAAGCCTGGCCCAAATTGGCAATGCTTTTACCATGACATATATGTGCCATGACGTGACACCATGCCACCTTTGATGACTTTCTGGTGAGTTCTGGATTGATGGGGATTTAATAACTGAGATTCCAAATGTTTGAGGATGAGCAAGGACACCCGTATGGTTGTAATTCATTCCCATTCCTGGCATGGGACCTAAACATGTACCCAAGGACACATGTACAATTTTTCTAGCCATTTTGGTGAACTGGAGCATGTATTTGTAGTTCAGATTTGAATTATGGACATTAAATGCCTAGGAAACTCAATTAGTGTATAAACAGGCCAAACGAACCCTGAATAAGTGTAAATTTCACCATGGATATCATGTCGTTCTATGTTGCCCGGAGAAGAAAATACAAGGCGAAAAGAGGCAGTGATTACGTTTCTCCGCAAGGGGAACACGTTTCCCTATCGGAACCACGAGGCTTCTTTGAGAGAAGCTCCGGTTTGTAAGAGGTTTGTAATAAAGCCTGGTCTAAATTGGACAATGTTTTTACCACGACATATATGCGCCATGACGTGACACCATGCCAACTTTCACGACTTCCTGGTGAGTTTTGGATTTACGGGGATTTAAAAACCGAGATTCTAAATGTTTGAGGACAAGCCAGGACACCGGTATGGTTGTAATTCGTTCCCATTCCTTAAATAAGACCTAAACATGCACCCAAGGACACATGTATAATTTTTCTAGCCATTTTGGTGAACTAGAGCATGTATTTGAAGTTCAGATTTGAATTATGGACATTAAATATGCCTAAGAAACTCAATTAGTGTATAAAAAGGCCAAACGAACCCTGAATAAGTTTAAATTCTAGGACGGATATCCTGTCGTTTAATGTTGCCCGTAGAAGAAAATACAAGGCGAAAAGAGGCAGTGATTATGTTTCGACAACAAGGGGAACATGTTTCCCTATCGGAACCGCGAGGCTTCTTTGAGAGAAGCTCCGGTTTGTAAGACGTTTGTAATAAAGCTTGGCCTAAATTGGACAATGTTTTTACCACGACATATATGTGGCATGACGTGACACCATGCCTACTTTCATGACTTTCTGGTGAGTTTAGGATTTACGGGGAATTAAAAACCGAGATTCCAAATGTTTGAGGACGAGCCAGGACGCCGGTACGGTTGTTATTTATTCCCATTCCTGGCATGGGACCTAAACATGCACCCAAGGACACATGTATAATTTCTCTAGCCATTTTGGTGAACTGGAGCATGTATTTGTAGTTTAGATTTGAATTGTGTACATTGAATGCCTAGGAAAATCAATTAGTGTATAAAAAGGCCAAACGAACCCTGAATAAGTTCAAATTTTAGCACGAATATCTTGTTGTTCCATGTTGCCGGTGGAAGAAAATACAAGTCAAAAAGAAGTAGTGATTATCATTTCCCCCACAAGGGGGACACGTTTCCCTATCGAAACCACGAGGCTTCTTTGAGAGAAGCTCTAGTTTGTAAGAGGCTTGTAATAAAACTTGTGCCAAAATGGACGAAAAAAATTCCTCGACATATATGTGCCATGTCGTGACACCATGCCAAGTTTCACGATTTTCGGGTGAGTTTTGGATTTACTGGGATTTAAAAACCGAGATTCTTCTCACGAAATGTTTTCAAATAGCACATGGTTCAGTCACGAAAGCCGTGTGCCTATCAAACCATGGCCGAGACACAACCCCTTCCCTCCCTGCTATGCGCGCGATCTGAGTTGTGCGTTCTGATTGGCCAGAGCCCAAACCCCACGGATTGTACCTCCGCACCGTTGGATGCTCCCAGATTGAACGACAACCCTTAGCCCTTTCGACATCACATGCAGTACATGGGTAAGCATTGTGCGCATGCGTCGTGCTAGCTCATGCTTCCTTCTCTACTACGTTTTCTAAACACGCTACCGTTTCCCGCCACTCCTCTCATCGGTTTCCCGCCTCTTCTCCCATCAGTTTTCCGCTACCAGTGTTAGTGCTCATTGAAGGCTAGACGGCGACACACCAGCGATGTAAATATCGCACACAATTTCTAAAAGTGCAAATGTGCGTGATACGAGGAAGTAGGTCACATAGGGTGACCAGCGTGTAACGCCTTAAAGGCAAGGAGGCGAATCCTATCAGGAAGGTGCCACTTCCCATGTGCTAGCCTAGTCGAATAGAACACAAAAGTTAAGCGTGCTTGGGCTGGAGTAGTCCAAGGATGGGTGACCCGGTTGGAATTTACATATCTCAAGATTCATTTAATCGCCATGACACAGTCATTATAGAGATAAAGAGATAAATATGTCTATAATGACCTGACATGCTGATTATATAAACCTTGGGATCCTTGTTTTGCTAATTTGTAGACTATGTTTTTATAGGTAATTTTTTGTTGTAAAATCACCACGACTGCGCAAGTGCGAGCAAATGGTGGAGGTACTAGCTTAACCGTGTGCGATGCAAGTGCGCTATAAAATCACCACGACTGCGCAAGCTAAATGCGGGTAAGTTTATTTAGAAATTAGGACGAATCGTGTGTAATAGACCAGCTAGCTAGAAATATAAAAACAAACTACACACCTTGAGCGTTGCAAAAATCGACGGTTCCGCCACTTTTCCTTATTATCATACACGCATATTCTTATTGGACCGTGCGCGATCTTGGGCACTCCCTCCCCGCATCAATTAATTTACCCAAATTTTAGTACTCGTCGTACTTCAACCATCACCCACACTCCTCCATCACAGACCTTATAGTAAAATTGCAGTAGCTGAGGCATTTGAACCATCGCCCTCCCTCGTCCATCACCATCTCCACCAACCATTACTAAAATTTTCAGTGGTCGTGGTGTATCCTAAAACATCACCACCACCACCACCCCCTCCACAGTCGCCCACCCGGCCCGCTCCTCCCCCTCAAACCCCAGGTCGCGACTGCCGTCGGCACCGCCGCCAACCCAAGATGGTTTGCCCGTTCCTCCTAGCTTAGATAATAAAGTTCAAGTTACCCAACGATTCCCCTACCATCGCCCCACTCCCCTGAATTTTTAGATGAGGCATACGGTGTCCCTCCCCGCCAGATCCACATCCCCTGCTCCAGAATGTCGCAGCTTAAGCTCGACCACGTATCCCGGGGAGCCCAACGAGCGTTCGGCCAAGAAGAGGTTTATCAGGGCCTCTCCGGCAGACATTGGCGAGGTGGCCGCCGTTCGCCCCGACCTGTCGATCCCGGAGCAACACGTCACTGCGGAAGCCGGCAAAGACGTTGATTACGTTGCCATGCCGAATGCTTCATGTCAGCAGGCTTGCATATTACTGTATCTTGGGAAAGCTGGCTATGACATCAAGCTCGTCAACAGCGGCGGCTTCATGTGGGCCATGTCACAGGTTACGTGGTCCATCCCAAAACCCTCTGGTTCAACCGTCGTCAATCTCTTCGACAGTCCTATGGCTGATCTCCTCTGCCAAGCGGTCAAGGATTTGCGATCCTTATACGCCATCGAGCCCATTTTGTCATTTCTGAAGGACACGTTCTACGGAGGTGGCTTGGAATCCTCAATTGGCAAGTCAGATCTCATCGACCACGACCACAACCACGAGGAGGTCACCCACAAAGGTTCTTCCAAGGTGAAACAGCCCATCTGTGACATTAGAGAGCGCACCATGGGTCTGTGCTCTTCCAACTGGAAGGGTCCCGTCCATGAAATGTGAGGCAACATCCTGTCAGCAAATCTCACCTTTTCAAGCTTGCCAACATCCTATGATTCCCCCACAAGTCGGGATGAGAATCCGGACGAAAAATAAAAAAAGAGAAAAAAAGAGTCCATAAAAAAAGAGAAAAGGCCCAGACAAAAAAAATAAAAAATGATGAGAGAAAAAGAGAGAAGGGGCAATGCTACTATCCTATTACCACACTTGTGCTTCAAAGTAGCACCATGATCTTCATGATAGAGAGTCTCTCATGTTGTCACTTTCATATACTAGTGGGAATTTTTCATTGTAGAACTTGGCTTGTATATTCCAATGATGGGCTTCCTCAAAATGCCCTAGGTCTTCGTGAGCAAGTGAGTTGGATGCACACTCACTTAGTTTCTTTTGTTGAGCTTTCATATACTTATAGCTCTAGTGCATCCGTTGCATGGCAATCCCTACTCACTCACATTGATATCTATTGATGGGCATCTCCATAGCCCGTCGATACGCCTAGTTGATGTGAGACTATCTTTCCATCTTTTTGTCTTCTCCACAACCACCATTCTATTCCACATATAGTGCTATATCCATGGCTCACGCTCATGTATTGCGTGAAGATTGAAAAAGTTTTGAGAATGTCAAAAGTATGAAACAATTGCTTGGCTTCTCATCGGGGTTGTGCATGATTTAAATACTTTGTGTGGTGAAGATAGAGCATAGCCAAACTATATGATTTTGTAGGGGTAACTTTCTTTGGCCATGTTATTTTCAGAAGACATGATTGCTTTGTTAGTATGCTTGAAGTATTATTATTTTTATGTCAATATGAACTTTTTTCTTGAATCTTTCAGATCTGAATATTCATATCACAATTAAGAAGAACTACATTGAAATTATACCAAGTAGCACTCCGCATCAAAAATTATGTTTTTATCATTTACCTACTCGAGGACGAGCAGGAATTAAGCTTGGGGATGCTTGATACGTCTCCAACGTATCTATAATTTTTTATTGCTCCATGCTATATTATCTACTATTTTGGACAATATTGGGCTTTATTATCCACTCTTATATTATTTTTGGGACTAACCTATTAACCGGAGGCCCAACCCAGAATTGCTGTTTTTTGCCTATTTCAGTGTTTCGAAGAAAAGGAATATCAAACGGAGTCCAATTGACCTCAAACTCCACGAAACTTATTTTTGGACTAGAAGAAGCCCACGGAGTACCGGAGCTGCACCAGGGGAGTCCCGGGCTTCCCACGAGGGTGGGGGGCGCGCCCACCCCCTAGGGCGCGCCCCTGCCCCGTGGACAGCCCGGAGGTCCACCGACATACTTCTTCCGCCTATATAACTCCATATACCCTAAAAACTTCGGGGAACAGAATAGATCGGGAGTTCCGCCACCGCAAGCCTCTGTAGCTACCAAAAGTCAATCTGGACCCAGTTCCGGCACCCAGCCGGAGGGGGGAACCCTCACCAATGGCCATCTACATCATTCCGGCGCTCTCCATGACGAGGAGGGAGTAGTTCACCCTCGGGGCTGAGGGTATGTACCAGTAGCTATGTGTTTGATCTCTCTCTCTCTTGTGTTCTTGATTTGGCACGATCTTGATGTATTGCGAGCTTTGCTATTATAGTTGGATCTTATGTTGCTTCTCCCCCTCTACTCTCTTGTAATGGATTGGGTTTTCCTCTTGAAGTAATCTTATCGGATTGAGTCTATAATGATTTAAGAACACCTGATGTATGTCTTGTCGTGCGTATCTGTGGTGACAATGGGATATCACATGTTTCACTTCATGTATGTTTTGGTGATCAACTTGCGGGTTCCGCCCATGAACCTATGCATAGGGGTTGGCACATGTTTTCATCGTGATTCTCCGGTAGAAACTTTGGGGCACTCTTTGAGGTTCTATGTGTTGGTTGAATAGATGAATCTGAGATTGTGTGACGCATATCGTATAATCATACCCACGGATACTTGAGGTGACATCGGAGTATCTAGGTGACATTAGGGTTTTGGTTGATTTGTGTCTTAAGGTGTTATTCTAGTACGAACTCTAGGGCTATTTGTGACACTTATAGGAATAGCCCAACAGATTGATTGGAAAGAATAACTTTGAGGTGGTTTCGTACCCTACCATAATCTCTTCGTCTGTTCTCCGCTATTAGTGACTTTGGAGTGACTCTTCGTTGCATGTTTAGGGATATTTATATGATCCAACTATGTTATTATTGTTGAGAGAACTTGCACTAGTGATAGTATAAACCCTAGGCCTTGTTTCCTAGCATTGCAATACCGTTTGTGCTCACTTTTATCATTAGTTACCTTGCTGTTTTTATATTTTCAGTTTACAAAAACCTATATCTATCGTCCATATTGCACTTGTATCACCATCTCTTCGCCAAACTAGTGCACCTATACAATTTACCATTGTATTGCGTGTGTTGAGGACACAAGAGACTCTTTGTTATTTGGTTGCAGGGTTGCTTGAGAGAGACCATCTTCATCCTACGCCTCCCACGGATTGATAAACCTTAGGTCATCCACTTGAGGGAAATTTGCTACTGTCCTACAAACCTCTGCACTTGGAGGCCCAACAACGTCTACAAGAAGAAGGTTGCGTAGTAGACATCAAGCTCCTTTCTGGCGCCGTTGCCGGGGAGGTGAGTGCTTGAAGGTATATCTTTAGATCTTGCAATCGAATCTTTTTGTTTCTTGTTTTATCACTAGTTTAGTTTATAAAAGAAAACTACAAAAAATGGAATTGAGTTTGTCTCATACGCTTCATCTTTTTAATATCTTTCGTGAGTATGATGGAAAGGAAAATTGTGCCAAAGTGTTAGAAGAAGAATGCATTAAAATGTTTTGCACTAAATCTTTGACTGATGAGCATGATTGCAATGTTGCTAGTATGAACTCCTTTAATATCCATAGTACTAATGATGATTGCACTAGTTATGATGAAAATGCCTCCTATAAACATGTCAATTTTTGTGGAGTGCATTGGGTTTGCAAGTACGCACCAAATAGGGAAGATAGATATTGCGAGAGGCATAAGTACTTAGAAACTAAATGCTTGCAAGAAAGGCTAAATGTTAGTGCTAAAAATTTAAGATATCTTAGTCGTACTTGTGAACTTTGCAATGAACATGGTCATTTAAATATCAATTGCAAATTGTTTCATGATCGATTCGTGTCCAAAAATTGTGATGACTTGATTTCCCTTGCGCATTATAATGAACTAAGTTTGCTTTTGGGTTATGAAGAAATGAAACGTCAAACTAAGCATATTCCAGAATATAACCTTGAGAAATTCCTTGATATTGATCTAGAAAAATTTTATATGTATTGTGCGGTGAATTGCATTGAAAATCCTTATATTGCCAATTACATAAAGAAAATAAAACAAATAGAGGATGAAGAGAATACTAACGAAAGGGAAGAGACTTCCCAATATCCTCCTGTTATTTCTTATGATGAATCAGGTAACGAGGAGGAGCCTTCTATTCAACCAATCTCATCAATAAGGAGCTCCAAAAAGAGTATTGAACCCACACATGATGGGGTGAAGAAGAAGAAAAGAAAAAGGAAGAGAGGTAACAAGATATCTCTCCCAAATAATGTTGCTCCTATTACTGTAGTGCCTCATGAAAATGAATCAAAAATAATTGTGGAAGATGATGCACTTGCTGATGATCTCGTTATGCCTATTGCTTGTTGTGATAATTATGATTGGGAAGATAATGATACTTCTTATGATCTTGAAAATCTTTTTGCCACTTGCTTGGAAGAATATGATAATAATGTTTGCTATACTATTGGTGCTATCCATATATTAATGATGAGAGTGATTATGCTTATGATATGAAAAGGCCCAAGCTTGGGAAAGCTATGTTTGATGAGGATGACATATTTGAGAATATATTTGCTGAAATTAGTGTTTGTCCCAAGCTTGGGGATGCTATGTTTAATAATGATGATATTTTTAGTCTCTCAAGTTTTGATATGCAAAGTTGTTATGATGATAGCATGCCTTCTACCTATGATGATTATATTAATGAAAGTGGGTTAGGAAGAGTGTCAACTTTAGGAAGTAGTGATCCCACCATTTTGGAGGATGTTGAATCTTATAATATTTATGAAAGTGGATTTGGAGAGGTCATGACTTTATTTAGTGATGTATCCACTATCTTGGAAGAGGTTTCAATCGATTATGATGAGAACAAAGTTGCTACTTATGATGATTATTGTGATGACACTTATGCTATAAAAAGTAGTGATGATTATATTTATAAAACTTGTCATGATTATGAGTACCTTCCTCTGAACATTACTCTTTTAATGTGGAAACAATTTATAGTATTCAAGTCTCTTATGATACTCCCACTATTCCGAATGAGAAGAACTTTGCTTATGTGGAGAGTAGTAAATTTTCTATGCTTGTCGATCATGAAAAGAATGCTTTAGGTTCTGGTTATATTGTTGAATTCATTCATGATTCTACTGAAAATTATTATGAGGGAGGAATATATGCTTGTAGGAATTGCAATAATATCAAGTTTCCTCTCTATGTGTTGAAAATTTTGAAGTTATGCTTGTTTTACCTTCCTATGCAAGTTGATTCTTTTTCCCATAAGTTGTTTGATCAAAAAATCCCTATGCATAGAAAGTGGGTTAGACTTAAATGTGCTAGTAATATTCTTCATGATGCTCTCTTTATGTTTCAATTCTTATCCTTTATGTGAGCATCATTGAAATCATCATGCCTAGCTAGGGGCGTTAAACGTTAGCGCTTGTTGGGAGGCAACCCAATTTTATTTTAGTTTCTTGATTTTTGGTTCTGTTTAGGAATAAATAATCCATCTAGCTTCTGTTTAGACGTGGTTTTGTGTTTTAATTAGTGTTTGTGCCAATTAGAACCTTTGGGAAGACTTGGGTGAAGTCTTTATGATCATGCTGTAAAAAACAGAAACTTTAGCGCTCACGAGATTAGCTTCAACTTTTTACTGGAGAATTATATTTAGTTGATTATTTTTGCAGATGATTACTAGACAAATTCCTCAGGTCCAAAATTTTATTTTAGAATTTTTGGAGTTCCAGAAGTTTTCGTTAGTTACAGATTACTACAGACTGTTCGGTTTTTGACAGATTCTGTTTTTCGTGTGTTGTTTGCTTATTTTGATGACTCTATGGCTAGTAAAATAGTTTATAAACCAAAGAGAAGTTGGAATGCAGTAGGTTTAACACCAATATAAATAAATAATGAGTTCATTACAGTACCATGAAGTGGTGTTTTGTTTTCTTTCTCTAACGGAGCTCACGAGATTTTTTGTTAAGTTTTGTGTTGTGAAGTTTTCAAGTTTTGGGTAAAGATTCGATGGACTACGGAATAAGGAGTGGAAATAGACTAAGCTTGGGGATTCCCAAGGCTACCCAAGGTAATATTCAAGGATAACCAAGCATCTAAGCTTGGGGATGCCCCGGAAGGCATGCCCTCTTTCGTCTTCGTTAATCGGTAACTTTACTTGGAGCTATATTTTTATTCACCACATGATATGTGTTTTGCTTGGAGCATCATGTCATTTTATTTTTATTTGCCTGCTGTTTTAATAATATATCAAGATCTGAAATTATTAAATGGGAGAGTCTTCCCATAGTTGCATAATTATTCGACTACTCATTGATCTTCACTCATATCTTTTGGAGTAGTCTGTCGTTTGCTCTAGTGCTTCACTTATATCTTTTAGAGAACAATGGTGAATTTATTTTGAAGAAATAGATGAACTCTCCTGCTTCACTTATATTATTTTGAGAGTCTTAAATAGCATGGTAATTTTCTTAAATAATCATAATATCCTAAGCATACAAGATTTGTAAGAATTCTTATGAGTGTGTTGAATACTAAGAAAAGTTTGATGCTTGATAATTGTTTTAAGATGTGAATATGGTGATATTAGAGTCATGCTAGTTGAGTAGTTGTGAATTTGAGCAATACTTGTGTTAAAGTTTGTGATTCCCGTATCATGCACGTATGGTGAACCGTTATGTGATGAAGTCGGAGCATGATTTGTTTATTGATTGTCGTCCTTATGAGTGGCGGTCGGGGACGAGCAATGGTCTTTTCCTACCAATCTATCCCCCTAGGAGCATGCGCGTAATACTTTTCTTTGATAACTTGTAGATTTTTGCAATAAGTATATGAGTTCTTTATGACTAATGTTGAGTCCAAGGATTATATGCACTTTTCTCCCTTCCACCATTGCTAGCCTCTCTAATACCGCGCACTTTTCGCCGGTATCATACACCCACCATATACCTTCCTCAAAATAGCCACCATACCTACCTATCATGGCATTTCCATAGCCATTCCGAGATATATTGCCATGCAACTTTCCACCGTTCCGTTTATTATGACACGCTTCATCATTGTCATATTGCTTTGCATGATCATGTAGTTGACATCGTATTTGTGGCAAAGCCACCGTTCAAAATTATTTCATACATGTCACTCATGAGTCATTGCACATCCCGGTACACCGCCGGAGGCATTCATATAGAGTCATATTTTGTTCAAAGTATCGAGTTGGAATTCATGAGTTGTAAGTAAATAAAAGTGTGATGATCATCATTATTAGAGCATTGTCCCAGTGAGGAAAGGATGATGGAGACTATGATTCCCCCACAAATCGGGATGAGACTCCGGACGAAAAATAAAAAAAGAGAAAAAAAGAGCCACTAAAAAAGAGAGAAAAGGCCCAAATAAACAAATAAAAAAATGATGAGAGAAAAAGAGAGAAGGGGCAATGCTACTATCCTTTTACCACACTTGTGCTTCAAAGTAGCAGCATGATCTTCATGATAGAGTGTCTCTCATTTTGTCACTTTCATATACTAGTGGGAACTTTTCATTATAGAACTTGGCTTGTATATTCCAATGATGGGCTTCCTCAAAATGCCCTAGGTCTTCGTGAGCAAGCGAGTTGGATGCACACCCACTTAGTTTCTTTTATTGAGCTTTCATATACTTATAGCTCTAGTGCATCCGTTGCATGGGAATCCCTACTCACTCACATTGATATATATTGATGGGCATCTCCATAGCACGTTGATATGCCTAGTTGATGTGAGACTATCTTCCCCTCTTTTTGTCTTCTCCACACCCACCATTCTATTCCACATATAGTGCTATATCCATGGCTCACGCTCATGTATTGCGTGAAGATTGAAAAAGTTTTGAGAATGTCAAAATTATGAAACAATTGCTTGGCTTGCAATCGGGGTTGTGCATAATTTAAATACTTTGTGTGGTGAAGATAGAGCATAGCCAGACTATATGATTTTGTAGGGATAACTTTCTTTGGCCATGTTATTTTGAGAAGACATGATTGCTTTGTTAGTATGCTTGAAGTATTATTATTTTTATGTCAATATGAACTTTTGTCTTGAATCTTTCGAATCTGAATATTCATACCACAATTAAGAAGAATTACATTGAAATTATGCCAAGTAGCACTCCGCATCAAAAATTCTGTTTTTATCATTTACCTACTCGAGGACGAGCAGGGATTAAGCTTGGGGATGCTTTATACGTCTCCAACGTATCTATAATTTTTTATTGCTCCATGCTATATTATCTACTGTTTTGGACAATTTTGGGCATTATTATCCACTTTTATATTATTTTGGGACTAACATATTAACCGGAGGCCCAGCCCAGAATTGCCGTTTTTTTCCTATTTCAGTGTTTCGAAGAAAAGGAATATCAAACAGAGTCCAATTGACCTGAAACTCCATGAAACTTATTTTTGGACCAGAAGAAGCCCACGGAGTACCGGAGCTGCACCAGGGGAGTCCCGGGCTGCCCACGAGGGTGGGGGATCTCCCACCCCCTTGGGCACGCCCCCTACCTCATGGACAGCCAGGAGGTCCACCGACGTACTTCTTCCGCCTATATAACTCCATATACCCTAAAAACTTTGGGGAACAGAATAGATAGGGAGTTCCACCACCACAAGCCTCTGTATCCACCAAAAGTCAATCGGGACCCTGTTCCGGCACCCTGTCGGTGGGGGAACTCTCACCGGTGGCCATCTTCATCATCTCGGCGCTCTCCATGACAAGGAGAGAGTAGTTCACCCTCGGGGCTGAGGGTATGTACCAGTAGCTATGTGTTTGATCTCTCTCTCTCGTGTTCTTGATTTGGCATGGTCTTGATGTATCGCGAGCTTTGTTATTATAGTTGGATCTTATGTTGCTTCTCCCCCTCTACTCTGTTGTAATGGATTGAGTTTTCCTCTTGAAGTAATCTTATCGGACCGAGTCTTTAATGATTTAAGAACACCTGATATATGTCTTGCCGTGCGTATCTGTGGTGACAATGGGATATCACGTGTTTCGCTTGATGTATGTTTTGGTGATCAACTTGCGGGTTCCGCCCATGAACCTATGCATAGGGGTTGGCACACGTTTTCGTCGTGATTCTCCGGTAGAAACTTTGGGGCACTCTTTGAGGTTCTATGTGTTGGTTGAATAGATGAATCTGAGATTGTGTGACGCATATCGTATAATCATACCCACGGATACTTGAGGTGGCATTGGAGTATCTAGGTGACATTAGGGTTTTGGTTGATTTGTGTCTTAAGGTCTTATTCTAGTACAAACTCTAGGGCTGTTTGTGACGCTTATAGGAATAGCCCAACGGATTGATCGGAAAGAATAACTTTGAGGTGGTTTCGTACCCTACCATAATCTCTTCATTTGTTATCCGCTATTAGTGACTTTGGAGTGACTATTTGTTGCATGTTGAGGGATATTTATATGATCCAACTATGTTATTATTGTTGAGAGAACTTGCACTAGTGAAAGTATGAATCCTAGGCCTTGTTTCCTAGCATTGCAATACCGTTTGTGCTCACTTTTATCATTAGTTACCTTGCTGTTTTTATATTTTTAGTTTACAAAAACCTATGTCTACCATCCATATTGCACTTGTATCACCATCTCTTCGCCGAACTAGTGCACCTATATAATTTACCATTGTATTGGGTGTGTTGGGGACACAAGAGACTCTTTGTTATTTGGTTGCAAGGTTGCTTGAGAGAGACCGTCTTCATCCTACACCTCCCACGGATTGATAAACCTTAGGTCATCCACTTGAGGGAAATTTGCTACTGGCCTACAAACCTCTGCACTTGGAGGCCCAACAATGTCTACAAGAAGAAGGTTGCGTAGTATCAGTGCTATAACTGTGTCATGTTTAATTATTTCAGTTATGCAAAAATGTATTGTTCAATAGGGCTATGTGATGTGTAAGTATGAATTGTCCACCTCAGTTTCACGAATTGCTAATTTGGTTGTTTATAGTGAGTAGATGCCTTGTTTATCTGTTTTTGGTTGTTAGGTTGGTTGCAGTGAGCATTTTTTCAGTTATCGAGCCGATGCCTTGTTTATATGTATTTGGTTCTTACTTTGGTTGCAGTGAGCATTTGTCCGGTTATCAAGCAGATGCCTTGTTTATCTATATTTGGTTGTTAGGTTGCTTTTTTTTAGCATTTGTCCAGTTTTCAAGTAGATGCCTTGTTTATCTGTATTTGCTTGTTAGGTTGGTTGCAGTAGCATTTGTCAAGTTTTCAAGCATATGCCATCTCTATCTCTATTTGTTTGTTAGGTTGGTTGCATTGAGACTCTGTCCAGTTTTCAATGGCTATATTTGGTTGTTATACTGATCATTTATGCCTTGTTTATTTCAGTCATTGAAAATGTGTTGTTCATTATGTGCAAGTCAGAATTGTGCCACTCGACTGCATCAATACCAGCTTGAACAACTATATTTGGTTCCAGCTATGCCTCGTGTAGTTAACACATGCCCTTTGTTTCCGTTTTACACATTTATCCAGTGTGATGTTTAAGCATTACCTACGTTCTATTCATTTTCAACAATACCAGTTTGAATTGCAATATTGGATGGCTGTTAAGCCTGCTGTCGGTAACATTGCCTTCCATTATATATATGCTTTAATAGCATGCTGAAACCAACACATTCAAGCTATCATTTGGAGATGATGTTGTTTACCTTTGCTATATTTGTTTGATGTTAAGGTTGTTTTACTTATCATGCCTTTCCACTACTTATGTAGGACAACAACGGGAGTGGCCACTGTTTTCCGCCGAGGTTAGCTTCATCCATCAGCTTGCACTCGCCCGTCATTCCATAATCTAATGCATATATATCCAGGCCTGGACACTTGTTAGCTTCTAATATTGACTTGTTGCTTGTAGGTACATATGCTCGTGGCAAGGATCCATGCATCGACCCTTTTTGTGTATGGGGCAATGAGATATTCATGAACAAGCATCAAGTGAGGATACTGATAACAATTATTAGCAAAAAGATACGAAAGGTGGCAAGCAAACTATTTGTTTATGCTCTATCCAACACAACAGTGAGTTGTAGGATGGTAACTACAAACTCTGCAGCCTTCTCTTTTTACTGCCCATAATGAGTTGTTAGACAACAATCTCTAAATCTTTTTCGTTCGCAGTGGTTCCCGAAGCAGTTCACTCAAAATTATCTCGCAAAGTACATGATTGGTGGACACGCAATGAAGGTTAAAGAATTTCATCCAGACTACAATGAGCATCGAGAAGTCGTAATGAAGACAGTGAAGGATGGACGGGCAGCCATCACAAGGGGTTGGCCTAGAGTCATGCGCGCATTACGCATGGAGGAGGGCACAATATGGGCATTCCGTTTCACCTTCTCCAGCAACCAGAATGTCTTGCGCCTCTCTCTTTACA
Source organism: Aegilops umbellulata (assembly GCA_032464435.1). Classification (NCBI taxonomy): domain Eukaryota; kingdom Viridiplantae; phylum Streptophyta; class Magnoliopsida; order Poales; family Poaceae; genus Aegilops; species Aegilops umbellulata. Next base: position 145,992,147 of record CP136058.1, on the reverse strand, counting down.
GTCTTTAGTACAACTATGGTTCATCATTCTTTACTTGGTGCTTCTATAGTTCTTCAGTATATGTACCTGCACATCGAATTATGCATTCGTGGTTGAACCTATATTTGTAATAAACATGGTTGGATATGAAATAAGTGATTTCCTATTATCAAATTCAAAACATATGATTTTTTAATTAGGGCTTAATTAGGGATTACACTGCACACGGTTGGCGAAAGCGAAACATCTGCGATAGACGTGGAGATCAGACACGTTTCTAGGATCCGCTACGTGTGCGATCAGTCTCCACTACACACATGATCAGCCAAGAAAAAATGTATACGATTAACAACAGCATCGCACACTGTTCTTTCTTATTAAATGTTTGCGATAGTCACCTTATCACACACGCTTCGAAATTATGGACTGTTTGTGATGTTGTGCGCATCGCAAATGTTTGGTCATAGAAGAACTAAACGTTTGTGATAGTTGCCTTATCGTACACGATTCAAAACGATGAAATGTTTCTGATGAAGTATGCATCGTAAACGTTGCACCACAGAATAGCGTGTGCGATAGTTGTCGTGTACGACAATGTTACGACGGTCCGACATTTCGTAATCCTATCCGACACTCATACGACGATTAGCTAATCTTCTTAATTAGTTATCGCATACGGTTTGGGACAAGCGAATGTATGTGATTGTATGCTTATCATACACGTTCTATAATAGTGAATGGTTTGTGATGGGTCGCACATCGTAAACGTAGCAACACAGTATACTAACTGTGATGGCAATGCAAGCACAAACGAGTAGGGGTATTGTATATGCATCTTGGCTCCCTATCCCTAACGGTTTCTGGGTCGTGTGGGAAGGAACCACCTATCGCCCACACTCACTTGGCGACGGTTCCAAATGTCGTCTCGGAAAGGGGTTAAAAACCATTTGTATAGCACCGACGCGTACCAGTAAATCGTGAAAGATCGGGCATCTAGGGTTCTACCCTACATCATCTTGGTATCATGAGCCACGTTGATCACGATTTTGGAGCCTCCCCTCTTTGTTTTCTAGCCTTGTTTTGTTGATTTTGTCCCAAATTCAAAAATCCCCACAAAAATAGCCCCCCAAATTTTTTTTGATTTGTTGGTGTGATGAAGTTTTGTTGGATTTGATCTGTGAATTTCGTGTACAGTGGGTAGATCTAATTTCCCCTAACTTTTCTCCCAATTCCATCCACGCAATCTCTCGAATTTTACCCCAAAATTACGATTTCTCCACGAGTTCGTCGAGTTCATCCATGGATCCAGAACCCGGACATCCGGCCCGTGAACCTCGGACATCCGGCCCTCAAGCCCGGACATCTGGCCCCTAGCAGCATCATTTCCATCCACTGTTCCGTTTTCCGCCTAACTCTCGCCATTTTTTTCACCGGGCATACCACCGTCACTTCCGCATACCACCACCACTTTCCACAACCACCACCGCTTACCCGCCACCAACTCCGACAATTTCGACACATTTTCCTTTTAGAATTTGAGTTGCGGTTCCCATTTCCTAACGCGTTTCGGCAACTTAGGGACGGTTCGACATCAACATCACCGCTGATCATCTTAGCCACAAACTCATCATCGGCAACAACCGCTCTACAATTTTGACACCCTCGCCATAAGCAAAAATGGTAACTTCCACATCATCTTGGTATTGAGGTATATCAGCATTCTTGCCATTGCATTGATAAACCCATAGACCATTTTGTGTACCTTACCTATCGAGACTAGCCATTTGAGTATTGCCGGCAATGTTACTTGTGCACATTAGTGATAATAGCTCCCATCGCATACATACCATATCATCTTGGTACATATCTTGGTATCATCTCTCGTGTCACAAAGTTGTCATCACATATGTTGCTATCTTGGTTCGTGAAGTTCTACATGAGAAAAGAGCTCACAACACTGGTACGCGTCAGTGCTATACAAATGGTTTTAAACCCCTTTCCGCGACGGCATTTGAAACCGCCGCCTAGTGAGTGTGGGCGATAGGGGGGTCCTTCCCACACGACCTACAAACCATCGGGGATAGGGAGCCTTGATTCATACAGTTGTCCCTATATAACCGTTTCCGATATCTCGAATATCCCAAAGGCTCCATCCTTGCTACTCGTTTGTGCTTGCATTGCAATCGCAGTCAGAGTTTTGTGGTTTTACCTAAATCCAGGCAGATTCCAGGCACGGGAGCTTTCCAGGCAGATTCCAGGAATGGGAGTTTTACGATGCCAGGAACATCACAAACAGTTCATGATTATAAACCGTGTACGATAGGTAGACAATCACACACATTTAGTTTTCTCGCACCGTATGTGATAGTGTGTGACATCACACACGCTTTGCAAACACTAACTGTGTGCATGCTTGCACACGTTTCCTCTCTATGAACCGTCTCGGATTATGGTGTATATCGCAATCGTTTGTGTTTTACCAACCATGTGTGCCGTAATGACCTGCACACCGTAATTTCGCCCTAATTTAATTGCTAGTGTTTAAAATTGTACCTAATTTAAACATGAAAGTAGGCTACAGCTTTATTCATATCCATCAGGTTCAAACAACTAATGCATTATTCGATTCACAAGTACATACGTTTAAGAATTACATAATCACCAAATAAAGAATGACGAACCAGGGTTATGTACCTGTACTATTACAGATGGTAAAGAAAGAGGGGACAGACATTCCGGTTGCTGAACAGGTGAAGCGGAATGGCCCTATTGTGCTCTCCTGGAAGCAGAAGGCATGCATGAATCTAGTCCAACCCCTTGTGATGGCCGGCCGGCAATCATGTAGTTTGAGAGGTAATCTTGAGTAAACTGCTTCAGGATCCACTGCAAAAGAAAAAAGATTCAGACATTGTCATCTAACACATCTCCTTACGGGCAGTAAAAAGAAGGCTACAGGGTTCTTACTTACCATCCTGCAGTTCATTGTTGTCTTGCATAAAGTGTAAACAAATAGTTCGATTGACATCTTTTGACCCATTTTAATAACAATCTTTATTGGTTTCCTCACTTGATGCTGGTTCATGAATATATCATTGCCCCATACGCAGAAAGGGTCGAAGTGTGGATCTTTGGCAATGATATATGTACCTAAAAGCACCAAGTTAATATTAGAAGATAAACAACAATTGAAAAATGACATAGTACAACACTCCCTCCATCCCATTATATAAGATTTTATTACATGTATATCTAGACATCATCAGAACATTAAGGTAACACACTTCCTTATTGCTATGTAGCATGGGATTGCATATTTAGTCATTTCAGTACAATGCATGTTGCTATGTAGCCTCATATATATTAAATATGGACCTAGTTAAACTACTGATAAATGGGTTACAAATATATTCAGTGAAATGTCTGATTCGATGATTAATCCCTTATCAGCCCCAGGCTATATGGTACCAGCTACCGATATCCTGAACAGTGAGTACATATAAGCAATGGGATGAAACTAACCTCGATGGAAAACAACAATGTTCCCAATATTGCCCTGCATGAGTACATATAAAGGCATGTTAAGCACAACAGGCTAAACATCAACCAAATATATCCATGGTAGACAACATAATCTACAAATGATAGCTTCAGTGTGCAGGCTTAAGCACGCTAGTTAAGCAAAACAAGAAGTGAAAAGGTGTGTTAACTGCATCAGGCATAACATTTAAAAACAAGCAAATAGTCATTCAAACAGGTATAGTGCAGGTCTACAGTACACTAGTTACTGTTAAAAAACGAAAATGTGTGTTAACTGCAATATCCTTAACAGCAACCAAATATCGTATTTCATAGTGGTATTGTTGAAACTGTTATTGATGAAATTGAACTACGCGGCAAATAGTTGCACATATAGAGCATCACATTATGAAGAACTGAAATAAACAAGTCATAAGGCCATCTCTAGCCGATCCTTAAACTTCAATTTGATCAAGTTCAATTTGATCATATAGAGCATGCATTTTTGGCCTTTTCTAGTCGATCCCCTAAACTTCAATTTGATCAAGTTCAAATCAGCTACAACCGAAAGTAGCATGCATTCAAACATAAACATAGATAGTTTTGCATACCCGAACATAAAACTTAAATATAAACTAAGCTAAACTACTTTTGGTCGAAGCAGAGGTTGAGCCAATCCTTCCTCGTCATGTACGATGTGCCACGAGCTGGGTCCGGCCCGGTGTCGTCATCGGGGTCGTTGGGGAAGGCACTCCTCCACTCATCGACGTCGATCTCCTCGTCCTCGGGGCCCACCTCGACGCTCTCTGCACCGCCATCCTTGCCGCCTTCGACCTCGTCATCGGAGGAGAGCGCGATAACCTCGCCGCCCTCCGCGCCGCCTTCCTCGCCGCCTTCGACCTCGTCATCGAAAGAGAGCGTGATAACCTCGCCGCCCTCCGCGCTGGCAAAGATCGCTCGCTCCGCCTCCACGAGCTCTGTGTGCTGCCGGCGGAGATCTTGCATGTAGGCCTCGTTAGCGGCCATGGCCTCGAGGCGCTCCCACGCCCCGCGGTCCTCCCGCGCCATAGCCACCTCACCACGCCTGGCTCCGGTGGAACGAGGTTGACCGGACGTGTGTCGAAGGGGAAATTGAGGCTAGCCACCGCGGCGTGGTAGCGGACCTGCCAGCGGTCATACTCCATGGTCGTGAGCTCGGCCGTGTGGAAGCTACCTAGCCACCGGCGGGCGTGGGTCTCCGGATCTGTAATCTCGGCGACCCACGTACCCCACCGCCACTGTCGGACCCCGAGGTAGGACCTCGTCGGCTGCCGGGTCTGAGGGAGGACGGGGAAGTCCTCGAACCGGTGTAGGGGTACGACGGCGGGCGGATTGGGGGACCAGTGACAGTGGATCGAGCCCGCGGAGGACGACGGGGATACCTCGGCGGCCACCTCACCGACGTCGGGCGAAAAGGTCGCGATAAACCTCTTTTAGGCCATTGGCTCCTTGAGCTCCCTGGCGCATAGGCAGAGGTTGAGGATGGAGGCGCCGGCGATGGCGGCGACCTACCAATGGTTTTGAGGGTTGTGTGTGTCTGTGTGAGCGGAGGTTTTGGGGAGTGTGTGGTGTGTGTGGATGGGGGGCATGGTGGTGTTTGAGGAAATACTGCGGCAACTGAAAATTTTACTTGGCGGGAGTAACAAGGAGGGGCTACTGAAAATTTGGATCAAGAGCGAGCAGATATTTTTGAGATTGCGAGGGATGCAGAGGCGGGAGTAAAATGTCGGGGCTACTGAAAATTTGAATCAAGGGACTGAAGCAGAGCGGGAGTAATAGACAACGCACACGGTTCACACATAGTAATCATGTGCTATCAAACATTAAAACCTTCCAGGCGGTAGATATTTTCGAGATTACGAGGAAGTAATATTTTCGAGATTGCGAGGGATACAGAGGCGGGAGTATTTGGGGAGCGAGCTACTATGCTTGACATGCCAGCTGTGAACTATAGCTGACGCACCTTCTCACATAAGCCATAGGCGTACTATACACCGACGGTGCTCCAAGAAATTTTGTACTACATCTCACACGGTTGGTGATAATAAACTGTGTGGGATCTACTTGATTTTTCATCTTGATTTGAATTACATAATGGGGTCACAGCGGCAATGGACTGTGTTTGAATTGCTAGACCTTTTATCTGCAGTGAACATGCAACTATATGTGTGTCATAAAAGAATTGGAATTATTCAGGGTTCGTTTGGATATTTTATACATTAAACTAGTTTTCTAGCCATTTCAGGTGCACAATTCAAAATTAAACTACATGCACATGCTCCGGTGCATATAAATTGGTTGAAAAATAAAATCTGTGTACTTGGGTGCATGCTTAGGTCCCATGCAAGAAATGGGAATGAATTTCAAACACCAGGGCACTGTTGATTGCCGGCAAAATGTTGAGATACCTGGCTTTTAAATTCAAGTAAATCCAAAACTCGTCTAAAATTCATGGAATTTGGCATGGTATCATGGAGCGGCATCAACATGTCGTGGTAAGAAATTTGTCCCATTTGGGGCAGCTTTGGGTGTAAGCTTCTCACAAACCAGAGCTTCTCACAACAAGCCTGATGGTTTCGGTACGGAACGTGCCACCTTTGGGGACGAAATGTTATCCGTTGCCTCTTATTGCTTTCAAAAATTTCTAGTGCCAACATAGAACAACAGGAGTGTTGTTTTAAGTTTTGGAATTTTTTGGGGTTCGTTTGGACATTTTTATACATTAACTGGGTTTTCTAGGAATTTTAGGTGCACAATTCAAATTTGTTGAAAAATAAAATATGTGTCCTTGGGTGCATGCTTAGGTTCCATGCAAGAAATGGGAATGAATTTCAAACTCCAGGGCACTGTTGATTGGCGGCAAAACGTTGAGATACCTGGCTTCTAAATTCTAGTAAATCCAAAACTCGTCGGAAATTCATGAAACTTGGCATGGTATCATGGAGCAGCATCAACATGTCGTGGTAAAAAAATTGTCCCATTTGGGGCAGGTTTGGGTATAAGCTTCTCACAAACCAGAGCTTGTCACAACAGGCATGATGGTTTCGGTATGGAACGTGCCACCTTTGGGGATGAAACGATATACGGTGCCTATGATTGCTTTCAAAAAATTTCTAGTGCCAACATCAAACAACAGGAGTGTTGTGTTAAGTTTAGGAATTTTTCAGGATTCGTTTGGACATTTTTATACATTAACTTGGTTTTCTAGGCATTTTATGTGCACAATGCAAATTTGAAATACATGCACATGCTCCAGTGCATATAAATTGGTTGAAAAATAAAATATGTGTCCTTGGGTGCATGCTTAGGTCCCATGCAAGAAATGGGAATGAATTTCAACCACTAGGGCAGTGTTGATTGCTGGCAAAATGTTGAGATACATGGCTTTTAAATTCTAGTAAATCCCAAGCTCGTCTAAAATTCATTAAACTTGGCATGGTATCATGGACCAGCATCAACATGTCGTGGTAAAAAAATTGTCCCATTTGGGGCAGGTTTGGGTATAAGCTTCTCACAAACCAGAGCTTCTCACAACAAGCCTGATGGTTTTGATACGGAATGTGCCACCTTTGGGGACGAAAGGAAATACGTTGCCTCTTATTGCTTTCAAAAAATTTCTAGTGCCAACATAGAACAATAGGAGTGTTGTGTTAAGTTTTGAATTTTTCGCGGTTCGTTTGGACATTTTTATAAATTAGCTAGGTTTTCTAGGCATTTTATGTGAACAATTCAAATTTGAAATACATGCACATGCTCCGGTGCATATAAATTGGTTGAAAAATAAAATATGTGTCCTTGGGTGCATGCTTAGGTCCCATGCAAGAAATGGGAATGAATTTCAAACACCACGACACTGTTGATTGCCGGCAAAATCTTGAGATACCTGGCTTTTCAATTCTAGTAAATACAAAACTCGTTTGAATTCATGAAACTTGGCATGCTATCATGGAGCGGCATCAACATGCCGTGGTAAGAAATTTGTCCCATTTGGGGCAAGTTTGGGTATAAGCTTATCACAAACCAGAGCTTCTCCCAACAAGCCTGATGGTTTCGGTACAGAACGTGCCACCTTTTGGGAGGAAACGATATCTGTTGCCTCTTATTGCTTTCAAAAAATTTCTAGCGCCAACATTGAACAACATGAGTGTAGTGTTAAGTTTTGGAATTTTTCGTGGTTCGTTTGGACATTTTTATACATTAACTTGGTTTTCTAGGCATTTCACGTGCACAATTCAAATTTGAAATACATGCACATGCTCCGGTGCATATAAATTGGTTGAAAAATAAAATATGTGTCCTCGGGTGCACGCTTTGGTCCTATGCAAGAAATGGGAATGAATTTCAAACACCAGGGCACTGTTGATTCCACGCAAAATGTTGAGATACCTGGCTTTTAAATTCTAGTAAATCCAAAACTTGTCTGAAATTCATGAAACTTAGCATGGTATCATGGAGCGGCATCAACATGCCATGGTAAAAAATTTGTCCCATTTGGGGCAGGTTTGGGTATAAGCTTCTCACAAACCAGAGATTCTCACAACAAGCCTGATGGTTTTGGTATGGAACGTGTCACCTTTGGGGACGAAACGATATCCGTTGCCTCTTATTTCTTTCAAAAAATTTCTAGTGCCAACATTGATACAACATGAGTATTGTGTTAAGTTTTGGAATTTTTAGTGGTTCGTTTGGACATTTTTATACATTAACTGGGTTTTCTAGGCGTTTCAGGTGCACAATTCAAATTTGAAATACATGCACATGCTCCGGTGGATATAAATTAGTTGAAAAATAAAATATGTGTCCTTGGGTGCATGCTTAGGTCCCATGCAAGAAATGGGAATGAATTTCAAACACCAGGGCACTGTTGATTGCCGGCAAAACGTTGAGATACTTGGCTTTTAAATTTGTGTAAATCCAAAAACCGTCTGAAATTCATGAAACTTGGCATGGTATCATGGAGCGGCATCAACATGCCATGGTAAAAAATTTGTCCCATTTGGGGCAGGTTTGGGTATAAGCTTCTCACAAACCAGAGGTTCTCACAACAAGCCTGATGGTTTCAGTACGAAACATGCCACCTTTGCGGACAAAACGATATTTGTTGCCTCTTATTGATTTCAAAAAATTCCTAGTGCCAACATAGAACATCAGGAGTTTTGTGTTAAGTTTTGGAATTTTTCGGGGTTCGTTTGGACATTTTTATACATTAAGTGGGTTTTCTAGGCATTTTACGTGCACAATTCAAATTTGAAATACATGCACATGCTCGAGTGCATATAAAATGGTTGAAAAATAAAGTATGTGTCCTTGGGTGCATGCTTAGGTCCCATGCAAGAAATGGGAATTAATTTCAAACACCAGGGCACTATTGATTGCCGGCAAAATGTTGAGATACCTGGCTTTTAAATTCTAATTAATCCAAAACTCATTTGAAATTCATGAAACTTGACATGGTATCATGGAGCGGCATCAACATGCCATGGTAAAAAAATTGTCCCATTTGGGGCAGGTTTGGGTATAAGCTTCTCACAAACCAGAGCTTCTCACAACAAGCCTCATGGTTTCGGTACGGAACGTGTCGCCTTTGTGGACGAAACGATTTACGTTGCCTCTTATTGCTTTCAAAAAATTTCTTGTGCCAACATAGAACAACATGAGTGTTTTGTTAAGTTTTGGAATTTTTCGGGCTTCATTTGGACATTTTTATACATTAATTGAGTTTTCTAGGCATTTTATATGCACAATTCAAATTTGAAATACATGCATATGCTCTGGTGCATATAAATTAGTTGAAAAATAAAATATGTATCCTTGGGTGCATGCTTAGGTCCCATGTAAGATATGGGAATGAATTTCAAACACCAGGACACTGTTGATTGCCGGTAAAACGTTGAGATACCTGGCTTTTAAATTATAGTAAATCCAAAACTCGTCTGAATTTCATAAAATTTGGCATGGTATCATGGAGCGGCATCAACATGCCATGGTAAAAAAATTGTCCCATTTGGGGCAGGTTTGAGTATAAGCTTCTCACAAACCAGAGCTTCTCAGAACAAGCCTGATGATTTCGGTACGGAACGTGCCGCCTTCGGGGACGAAACGATATCCGTTGCCTCTTATTACTTTGAAAAATTTTCTAGTGCCAAAAAAGAACAACAGGAGTGTTGTGTTAAGTTTTGTAATTTTTCGGGGTTCGTTTGGACATTTTTATACATTAACTGGGTTTTATAGGCATTTTATGTGCACAATTCAAATTTGAAATACGTGCACATGCTCCGGTGCATATGAATTGGTTGAAAAGTCAAATATGTGTCCTTGGGTGCATTTTTAGGTCCCATGCAAGAAATGGGAATGAATTTCAAACACCAGGGCAATGTTGATTGATGGCAAAATGTTGAGATACCTCGCTTTTAAATTCTAGTAAATCCAAAACTCGTCTGAAATTCATGAAACTTGGCATGGTATCATGGAGCGGCACGCGACATGGCGTGGTAAAAGATTTTTCCAATTTGGGGCAGGTTTGGTATAAGCTTCTCACAAACCAGAGCTTCTCACAACAAGCCTGATGGTTTCGGTACGGAACGTTCCACCTTTGGGGACGAAATGATATCCGCTGCCTCTTATTTCTTTAAAAAAATTCTAGTGCGAACATAGAACAATAGTAGTGTTGTGTTAAGTTTTGGAATTTTTCGGGGTTCGTTTGGACATTTTTATACATTAACTGGATTTTCTAGGCATTTAATGTGCATAATTCAAATTTGAAATACATGCACATGCTCCGGTGCATATAAATTGGTTAAAAAATCAAATATGTATCCTTGGGTGCATGCCTAGGTCCCATTTAAGAAATGGGAATGAATTTCAAACACCAGGGCACTGTTGATTGCCGGCAAAACATTGAGATACCTGGCTTAATGCTAGTAAATCCAAAACTCGTCTGAAATACATGAAACTTGGCATGCTATCATGGAATGGCACTTGACATGCTATGGTGTTTTTCGTGTCCATTTTGAGAGAAGGCGCACTCGAATAATAGCCAACAAAGGCATTTTGAAAAAAGAGCTACCACTTTAATATCTCAAACGTTTGTATAATTCAAACCATGTGCGTTCTATTAGCCATTCACGTGACCCCGTGTCTCTTGGTTTTAATGACTATAGGAGGTGCCGTGCGGATAGCTATTTGACTGAACAGGAGGCGTGCGAGTGCAGTCCGGTGCGCAAGCTCATCGGGAAGCGTGCAAGCTGTTCAACGCAGGATCTGTGCATCTCTTCAACGCAACCGGTTCGGATTACGGTATGCAAATTAAAGCCAGACTTCGGTGCCCGCCTCGCTCCCACTGGTATGTATTAATGGCGTGGCCGAGCGGCCACACCCCCCATCCTCGGCACACACATAATCCTCTCTCTCCGCCCGCATCCTCAAAGCCGTCAGTGTATGAGAGGATGCCGCCAAAGAGCCCCATCGGACGGAGTGGCGACGCCGGGGCTGCTGAAGTACCGGAGCACGGCGTAAATAGGGAGACAGAGGTTTCCGTCGCCGCCGACGAGGTGGAGAACGAGGCTGCCAACAAGCGGAGGCGGGTCAAGAAAGAACCGCAAGCGACTCAAGCAGGCCTAGACTTCATCAACAACCTCCCTGAAGATATGTTGATAGTCATCATATCCCTCCTCCGAATAAAATATCGGGCAAGGACAACCGCCCTTTCCAAGCAGTGGCTCCTCACCCCTGTCGACCTCCTCAATGCCCACGAGCTCTGCCATGGCTATCGCCAAAGCTTGGATGCGTTCTCCCAGATCCTCGGCAGTCACCATGGCTCAATCAAAGGCCTTATCACGGGCAAGTTCGTTCCAATTGCAAGGATCGAGCCAAGCTTGACGAGTGGTTCCGACTCCCGCCATAGATCCACTCGAGAAGCTCAGTTTTAATGATGGGCATATGCGCTTGCTGCCAATGTCCACGCTCCGCTTCGTGCCCACGCTGCGCCTCGCCAAGTTCATGAACTACCATCCCCCCTTAATGACACGTCTGCTCTTTTTCTACCACGAGTGAAGCACCTCGAGCTCATCATCGTCTGCATCCCAAAGGATGGCATGGAGTGTCTGCTCCGCAGCTGTACTACACTCGAGTTCCTTCGTCTTCAGGTGATGAATTGGTCGAGTACCTTGCACATCACCTCCAGGATTTTCCGGACTATTTATGTGTGCTGCTGGTGCTACAATGAGAGATCACAAATGGTGGACCACAATATGGTCAATGAGGACACACCTTCACTTGAGAGATTACTTGTAGTTGATCAACAAGGTCCAACAAGAATAAATGTCATTTCTGCACCGAAATTGACAGTGGTGGGCTACTCGTCTATCAAATACTACTACTTTCAGGTACAACAGTCGCCTTATACCTCTCCTTCTTGATATCAACGTCATTTCTACTTTTGAAGATGTATGTTCGTCTTTCATCCAGCAAAGCTTCACCTAGATTCTGGGCACAGTGAAGGTCTTGGCACTAGAATCTGTCGGCCCCAACCTGGACCAAGTTGTCAGTTGGCTGAGATGCTTTCCGTGCCTGAAGAAGCTGTGTATCGAGGTGATGTTCCTTTCCTATTAAATGTTAACCATAAGGGAGTTCAATTTTTTGCACCTTTTCCCAAGTTTACAATGACAATGTACTACGATTTTTGAAGGAATTTTGGAGGATTTCAGGACATACACCCCCACCCCATATTGGTTGCTTGATTCATATGGTTACGATCCATAAGAATTTCCCCTTGGATTCATCTGTACTAGTTTTCTTAGGGAATTTTTCATCCAATCCAACCTCTTGTGAAGAAGGCTACATGTTTCTAGATTGTAATCAAATGCCCATGTTAATCATGTTAGACCGAAGATGGCATGTTGGTGCATTTTACAAATCCTGCAAACCAAATGGGCGTGTAGCAGTGTTCAAAACTGCATGTAGGCACTAACACATTCTCTTCTTTTGCACATAATAATAGGCCCAGAGGTGGATAATGTTTATAACGATAATCATATCGAATGCCTGGATCTGCATCTCTCAAATATTAGTTTGAACTCCTACTGAGGGACCTTACCAGAGATTACACTCGCCAGTTTCTTTCTTGCCAGAGCAAAGGTGCTGAGGGTACTGAGGTTGAACATGCATTTAATTAGGAAAGATGAATGGTATGATTATCAGAGCCGGTAGGTACTATGGAATGGAAGAGCCTCCAAAAGAGCTAAACTTTGTATTGGAAGAGCATATGCCGGAGCAATTGGAAGTCACTGTGTCAAACCCAAACATGACTTGTCAGCACATGATCCCTTTGCAAAAATGATGATGCTTGCAATGTTTGAATTTGGGTGTTGTAATCTTTGAATTTGAACCTTGCAATATTTATGGCATTTGTTATACTGAACCATTTCTGTTCTCTTGTCTCAACGCAAATAGTTCATTCGAGTGAACCGCATGTCGTATATCGCACACACCTTGATCTGGCTGACCGTTCATTTTGTGTTGCCTAATCACAAGCAGTTCATCTGAGTGAACCGTATGTTGTACATCGCATACACCTTGATCTGGCTGACCATTTCTTTTGTGTGGCCTAATCACAAACAGTTCATCCGAGTGAACCGTATGTTGTACATCGCACACACCTCCATCTGGCTGCCCATTTCTTTTGTTCCTCCTCATTGCAAATGGTTGATTGAACTGAACCGTATGCCCTGCATCGCACACGCAACTAAAATCCGAACAATGTTTGATGCATCCTCTATCACAAATGTTTTGCACCTTTTTTACGGGTTTTTTACACCACCGTTTGCGATTATTGCATCGCACACAGTTTCGTCGAAGGTCTCTGATTGTAGTGTCGCGTTAGCAGCATCCTGCAGTAGTGCAAGTGAAAGAGCCAAACAAGCTTTTAAGCCAAAGGGAAATATAAGCAAAGAGCTTATAAGCAAGAACCATAGCATCATACTACATTAAGATTGTCATACTCGATCATCTTGGATCATATCATCGGAACACCATACATATAGCATACTTGGGATAGAAGTCGTTGCATTTTTGCTTAGTAGGTTGTGCAGAAGTTCCGTATCTGCCTTTTGTGCAATCATGCTAGCGTCTCTCTAGAGTTGTGCAACAAGAGCATTTTCGTGGATTCCACATTTTGTATCATTCCTTGGTTGTACGACCCCATTTATCTATCCGTGTGTGTGTTTCTGTGTACTTCCATTTTGCTATTGGTCTACTTGTTGCATTTGCAAATTTGTGAATCTTTTTCAACATTATGGAGTCTCACTAACAATTGCATCAAATTTTGTGCCACCATCCTAACCGAGCTCCACCATAAGCTTTTACTTGTGTAGGTGTGAGAACCAACAAGAATTGGTACCAATTGTGCTATTTCCTTATTACACATTTGAGTGATCATTGATCCATCCTCAACATCGGTCAAGGTACATTTGGTATAGTTCTTCTCTTTCTCCCACTCTCACATATTTGCCTGGAATGATGGATAGGCCAAGTTCTTCTACCAACCCACTCTTCATGGAGCAAGACGGCCACCCGAACACCTACGTCACCAAGAACCACCTCCGCGGTAGACAACGAGCTTTGCATCAAGAACAGCAAGCATTGAGTGACTGCATTGACAACCTCGCCACCGACTTGCGCCTCTCCGATCAACGTACAAGAGACTACTTCAACAACAAGCTCGACGAATGCAAACAAGAGAACGATGAAAGAATGGACGAGATTCACACATTGCTGGTCAACCACTCTTCTACCACTTTGTTTTATTCAAGACGGAGCCGCTCGAGTCGACACTCCGACGACACCATCTCGGGCTCAAGTACACCGACATCCAATACTCTTCGACGAGCCGCGCGACAAGACCGGCAAGCAAACTGCAATCCTCTACACGGAAGCGATTCTCAAGAGCAACACCTAGCGCAAGAACATCGACATCGTCAAAATCAAGCTACCTTTGTGCAAGCACAAGAAAGGCAACACCAACGCCAACAAGAGGAAGAACGGGCGCGCAAACACCAAGAAGAGCAAGACGCCGAAGCACTCTGTCAACAACAACAACGGTGTGAAGCCCAAGCATTTGAGGCGCAACGTGCCCTCCACGACACAAGTCGCACCATTGCTGACCGCAACCGACATACACGCGAGCAAGAAGAAGCACTTCGCAATGAAGTCCAAGAGAGGAACTATCAACCAAGAGTACACCGACAAGTTCCACAAGCTCCTAGATAAGAACACCAAGTTGTTCAAGAGCAACAAGACAATGGGATTTCTCCACGCCAAGAGCAAGTTGAGGGAGACAATCCTCCTCGTCAAGGACGTCATTGCCCTGGACCTCAAAACAATGAAGAGCAATTCTACGGCAAGCTAAAGTTCACTATGCGCAAGTTCTTCGGAAGCAATGATCCCGAAGAGTACCTCTCATGGGCATTGAAGGTTGACAAAATCTTCCGTTTGCACAACTACGAGGAAGAGAAGAAGATCGCCATGGCATCCCTTGAGTTCCAAGATTACGTCCTCATTTGGTGGGAACATGTCAACGAGCACCGTGAGGCAAGAAGTGAACCACCCATCACAACTTGGCGCAAATGAAGGATGTCATGAGAGCGCGCTTTGACCAACCTACTACATCCGCGTCCTCTTCAAGAAACTCCAACTACTCAAGCAAGTAACTAAGACCGTTGAAGAGTACTACAAGGAATTGGAGATTGCCACGAAGACCAAAGATGTCATATCTTTCACACCAAGGCTGGCATCAATGGAAGGTCTGTGAAGATCACTGAGGGAGTCCTGGATTAGGGGGTGTCCGGATGGCCGGACTATACCTTTAGCCGGACTCCTGGACTATGAAGATACAAGATTGAAGACTTCATCCCATGTTCGGAAGGGACTTTCCTTGGCGTGGAAGGCAAGCTTGGCGATGCGGATATTTAGATATCCTACCATTGTAACCGACTTTGTATAATCCTAACCCTCTCCGGTGTCTATATAAACCGGAGGGCTTTAGTCCGTAGGACAACATACAACAATCATACCATAGGCTAGCTTCTAGGGTTTAGCCTCCTTGATCTTGTGGTAGATCTACTCTTGTACTACCCATATCATCAATATTAATCAAGCAGGACGTAGGATTTTACCTCCATCGAGAGGGCCCGAACCTGGGTAAAACTTCGTGTCCCTTGTCTCCTGTTACCATCCGCCTAGACGCATAGTTCGGGACCCCCTACCCGAGATCCGCCGGTTTTGACACCGACATTGGTGCTTTCATTGAGAGTTCCTCTGTGTCGTCGCTTTTAGGCCCGATGGCTTCTCCGATCATCAATAACGATGCAGTCCAGGGTGAGACTTTTCCCCCCGGACAGATCTTCGTCTTCGGCGGCTTCGCACTGCGGGCCAATTCGCTTGGCCATCTGGAGCAGATCAAAACCTACGCCCCTGGCCATCAGGTCAGATTTGGAAGTTTAAACTACACGGCTAACGTCCACGGGGACTTGATCTTCGACGGATTCGAGCCACAGCCGAGCGCACCGCACTGTCGCGATGGGCATGATCTAGCTCTGCCGCCGAATAGTGCCCTGGAGGCCGCACACGCATCGGTTCCGACCCTCGATTCGGAACCAACTGCGCCAATCGAGGATGAGTGGTTGGACGCCGCCTCGGGGGCTGCGATCCCAACGGCGATTGAGCCGGACACCAGCCCCGCACTTCGCAAGGCCCGTGACTCCGAGTGGCCGGACTCCTATCCGGACTCCGAGCCCTTCACGCCCCTACTAATCGAATCCGATTGGGTGCCGATCATGGAGTTTACCGCCGCAGACATTTTTCAGCACTCTCCCTTTGGCGATATTCTGAAGTCATTAAAGTCTCTCTCCTTATCAGGAGAGCCCTGGACGGACTGCGGTCAGCAAGGTTGGGATACGTACGATGAAGAAATTCAAAGCCCACCCACCAACCACCTGGTAGCCACTGTCGATAATTTAAACGACGTGCTCAATTTCGACTCTGAAGACATCGACGGTATGGACGACGATGCAGGAGACGCAAATGAACCAACGCCTATTGGGCATTGGACAGCAACCTCATCTCATGATGTGTACATGGTGGATACACCTAAAGAAGGCGACAACGAGGAACACCGGGATGCAACGAGGGATCGATCTCTCGAAAAACAATCAAAGCGGCGGCGTAAACGCCGCTCCAAGCCCCGCCTCAATAAAGACGACAGCCATGAAGACCCAGCCATAGAGCAGGATGAGCCGGCGGACGATGAGCATGCCTTAGAGCAACCGTCTGAACAGGGCAACTCGGATAAAGAAACCGAACAACCCACCCCCGGCATAAACGGCATTCCGGACGACCTTACACCGGATAAGCTCATGGAGCAGAAGAACCTCCACAAAAGGCTCGTTGCTACTGCATGTAGCCTGAAAAACAGAAGCGGAAGCTCAAAAGCGCGGAAGACGCACTCAGAATCAAATGGAGCAAAATACTCAACACTGCAGACAAATACGGCGGCAGTCGCCGCACAAAAAGTTATCCAAAGCGAAAGCTACTACCGGAATTCGACGAGGAGGCCCTAGAGCCCCCACAGTCAAAAAGTAAGAAAGCCACCCGGTCGGATAGACGACCCCATGGCCAGCATGGAGCGGCAAGCGGCGCCGCACACAAGCCAGCACGTGATCCACTCAAGGATTCGCATCAAAAATATGGCCCAGCCAGATCTATTTATGGGCCAAGAAAGCAAGCTCTCGTAAGCAATGCAACAAAACCAGTATCCGAACATCACGGCACATCCAAATACAGGGGTGCCGCACACCCCCTATGTTTTACCAACGAGGTCCTAGATTATGAATTTCCAGCGGGATTTAAACCCGTAAACATAGAGGCGTACGACGGAACAACAGACCTGTCAGGACCCCGATTCCAAGTCACATCGACCTAGCTAGTAACACCTCATATCACTTTGTGGCCTCACGCACGATAATCCCACAAGTGTCACCTTACCATGGCCCGGGACCGTTTGCGCCTTTTGGCTCACGTATATGATAGTGTCGCTAGCATCCATATGACAGAGAACCCGGGCCGACATGGCTAGTTGTGAACCCAAGGCGGCACTAACCCATGGGGACAGGCATACATGAATCACATCGAGCATGTCGGTCATCAACGTGTGAATCCGAGCTGTAGCACTGGGCTAACAGGACTCCGGTTACCCGGGCTATAGCAGGCTACGCAGGACTCCAGATGTCACCGCGTGACATTTCCCCGAAGGGACAGACATAGGAACGAAGTGAATCACATGCCGGCCAGTCAAGTGTCCAAAGCAGTAGTGCTGGGCTAGCAGGACTCCGGTGAACCGGGCTGTAGCGGACTACTATTGCTCCGGGAGCACTAGACTACATTTCCCCATATGAGAGGCTGCCAAGGATAAACCACTAGTTTGTCGGATCCCACTCACACCAAGCATTTCAATCATACACACAATATGCCCGATATGAGTACATACGACATGGCATCACAACAAAACTCTACAACTCAAAGTACTTTATTTAAAAGGCTCCGAGGAGCCATACATAACATATCCATACAGGTAGGGGTCACATGACCCGACACTCAAGTCATACAAACATACAAGCACATGCGGAAGCAAACTAGTCTGAGTACAGACGCTAGAATGAAAGAAGGCTTGACGAAGCCTGTCTATCTACATCGACCCTTCAGAAGTCTTGGATCACCACCTGGGTGGCTAGTCACTCGTCAACGTCGAGGTCTACATAGAACCCATCGGAGGGGGCGGTGTTGTCTAGTGAAAACATTAATTAAAGCAACATGAGTACGGGGGTACTCAGCAACTCTTACAACAGAATCCTACTATACATGCACATTCTCAAGAAGGTAGTGGAGTTAATGGAGCAAGCCAGCTTTGACTCATGGCTAAGCTATCCTACGATAGACACATCTTGTAAACATTTGTCGCACATGAGTCCACTAATCACCAACACAATACTCCACCGTGGATCCTCTCTCGTCAACCTACGAGAGGGCCATCCACGGTACTCACGCTTATCTTGAGGCTTTTAGTAGTATCCATTTACTTGTCTATGAACTGCATAGGTGACCAAGTAGTCCTTTACCGCGGACGCGGCTATTCGAATAGTTTTATACCCTGCAGGGGCGCACTTCTTCACACACGCTCTCACCACTTATCGCCGCTACACGACGTGTACTCGGCAACCTTCAAGCGGAAGCCCAGCGAGGGTGTCGGACACGACCTGACTAAACACACGAGTCCCTAGTCCAGGCTTATCGCCTATTCGGGTTCCATCCGCAGGGAGTCCGGCCGAGGTTTCCACTAACGGCCCCGAACGATGTGTGCAGCGTTCCCGAGACACCAAATGGGCGAATCGGTACACCGGGCCACGTGCCTACCGCAACACAGCCCACCCCTATGGTCAGCGCTGCGTGCGGCCCCCAGCATACTACAAACACCAGAAACTACTTGCAAATCCCGGACAGAGGACAAGAGTGGTTAATAAGCCGAGAGGGTCCATTGGTTTTGGGCCCAATGCGTGGTAGTAGCTGAATCTTAAATCACGCACATAGATCTCAGTTCTTAGGGACGGCCTCAATGAAACAACCCACCATGTACTCCTACATGGCCTCTCATCGATACCTTTACCAAATCATGTTCAACACTTCACTCTCATTATCGACACAACCTTTCACTCTAGTTCATCACCCCAATGAGCCAGACCTGACACAAATCTAAGCATAGCAAGCATAGCATGGTAGGAAACACACATATGGCTCAATCAACTCCGACACATGCTAGTGGGTTTCATCTAGTTACTGTGGCAATGACAGGTCATGCAAAGGAAGTGGGTTCAACTACCGCAACACACAGCAGTTTGAATCGTGTTGTCTTAATGCAGTAAACAAGAGCAGAAGCGAGAGCATGGGTTTATATCGGAATGATCAATGGGTTGCTTGCCTGACGGAGTGGTAGTGGGATACTTCCCTTTAGTTGGATACTCGTGAATATCCTCGGAGGCAGAACCTACCACAAAGAACACATCGAAACACAATCAACACACGACGATATGCAACAGTATGATGCATGCTATGACATGGCAATATGAATGTGTCGTGGCCTAATGCAAGCTAAAACAGAAAGGAATGATCTCATTTGAATTAAAGATTCAAATGTTAGCTCATTTAACATGGCCATATTAGTGCATCATCTTATATTGCTTAAACAGCAAGGTTAACTTGTTCTAACATGCATGAAACCAGTACCAGTGGATAGATTGAATTTTTTTGATCAAATTTCATATATAAATCTTTGCATTTGGAGTTACAGATTAATTTCTATGAATTTTTGAAGTTTAAACTATTTTCTGGAATTTCCTATGTAAGAATAATTCCAGTAATTCATTTACAGCGTCAGCATTATGTCAGAGTGACGTCAGTGGTCAACGGGGACGTCCAGGTCAACCTGGCCAGTGTGTCCCGGGGGTCAGTAGTTAATTAACCTAACTAAATTTAGTTAAAACTAATTTAGTTTAGTTAGCAGAGGGGGGCCCACTTGTCATGGACTAAGAGGGGTCAACCAGGGCCCACCCAGTCAACGTCAACGGGTCAAACCCGCCAGCGAGGCCAAACGCGGCGGTGGAAGTGCATTAGCACGTTCCAGCGGCCAAATGGACGGCGGAGGCCATCCACGGGTAGCCAGGAGCATGTCGCGGCGTTTGGTGGTGGTGGTTGAGCTCGGGGTGGTCGGGAACGTCGCCGGCGACGAGCTAGGCGGTCGCCGGAGTCGGGTGAGGACGAACACGACGCTACGGGGCACAGCGAGGTGCGTGGGGTGGTGCTACGGCCTCCTGGGGATGCGGTGGAGTAAGTGGACAAGGTGGCGTGGCCAGTGGTTGGCCGGAGACACGTCGGCGACGAGCTCCACGGTGGCGCGTGCGGGTGAGCTCCGTGTAGTTGCTACGGTGTATGAGAGGGCAAACGGAGAGGATGGGGAGGTAGCTGGGCTCGCGGCGGTCACGCAGAGACAAACGGCGCGGTCGGGGACGAGCTGATGCGGCGGCGACGTTGAAGGGGATCTCCGGCGGTGGTTGACGAAGACGAGGTCGGTGGAGAGGTTGCAGGGCGTGCGAGCGCTCGGGGCTCGGGCTGCTCGATGTAGTCGAGGACGGCGAGGCTAACGGACACGGTGGCGCGGCACGGGGACGACGGAGAGCACGGCTATGGTGGCGGAACGACGGTGGTTGCATCGGCCATGTCGGAGGGGACTAAGGGAGAGAGGCAGGGGGAGAATGGGCGTGTCCAGGGGGTCGGGGCGGCGACATGGAGCCTGACCAGCGTCCAGACGCGCGAAGAGGCAAGCTGCTGGCGCCGTGGCGAGCTCGCGCTCGCCGGCGTCAGCTCTCTGCCCGCCTGGCGGGGACGAAGCAGCTAGCTGGCATGGGCCAGCACAGTGCTGGGCCGCCAGGTGGGCCGGCTGTTGGGCTATGGCCAGGTAAGTCTCTCTCTCTCTCTCTCTTTTATTTCTGTTTTCTATTTTTCTGTAGGTTTGAGGCTTTATTTAAAATAGCTAGGCACTTCCAAAAATGCTGAAAATAATCAGGGGCTTTGTTTAGAATATTTCCAATAGCCCACACTTATTTTCAAAATTATTTGAGCATCTAAAACATTTACTAGCATTTAAATGCCCGAATGCAAATTACCTATGATTTAATTCAATGACCTTCTGTTGACCTAGAAAGTTGTGCACCAATTTTGCCAAAGGTTTTAACCCAAGACAAAGAGGGTGAACAGTTTAGAAGGGCATTTCAGGTTCATTGAAAATGTTTTTAGTAAACCCTAGTTGATTTCACAGGGGGTGCTGGGGGTTCTGTCTTCCCCAATTCAAGTTTCTGTTGAAAGCAGACATGATGCAACACTCTAATGCATGATCTAGCTAGGATGTGACAACTCACCCCCACTCAAAAGAATCTCGTCCCGAGATTTAGGATCCGTCGGGAATAAGGTAGGGTACTCGAGTCGAAGACGGTCCCCCCCTTTCCCAAGTAGTTTCTTGTTCGGAGTGGTGTGACCATTGAACCTTGAGACACTTGATATTCTGGCGTCGAGTGGTACGCTCGGCTTGATCAAGGATACGAACGGGATATTCTCGATATGTGAGGTTATCCTGGAGTTCAAGCGTTTCGTGGTCCACTCCACGGATAGGATCCGAGAAGCAACGCCTGAGTTGAGAAACGTGGAAGACATCATGAACTCTGGAAAGATGCAGAGGTAGTTCCAACTGGTAGGCAACTTCCCCTCGTTTGGCAAGAATGCGAAAGGGTCCAATGTAGCAAGGAGCCAATTTGCCTTTGATACCGAATAGATGGGTTCCCTTTAAAGGTGTAACCCAAAGGTAAGCCTTCTCGCCAACCTCATATAACATAGGCTTATGCTTGCGGTCATATTGGCTCTTTTGACGAGATTGGGCGGTTTTCAATTTCTCATGGATAATGCGAACTTGCTCTTCTGCTTCCTGGATCATATCCGGGCCAAAGAGTTGTCTTTCCCCGGTTTCTGACCAGTTAAGAGGCGTTCGACATTTTCGTCCATAGAGAACTTCGAAAGGAGCTTTGCCCAAGCTAGCTTGATAACTATTGTTATAAGCGAACTCGGCGAATGGAAGACATTTCTCCCAATTCATGCCGAAGGAGATGACAGAAGCTCGAAGCATATCCTCCAGAATTTGATTGACTCGTTCTACTTGACCACTTGATTGAGGATGGAAGGCGGTGCTAAAGGAGAGACGAGTTCCCATAGCATTTTGGAAACTTTCCCAAAATCGAGAGGTGAGAAGACTTCCACCGTCTGAGTTAATCTCCAAAGGAACACCATGAAGAGACACTATTCGGGTGATGTACAAGTCAGCTAGCTGGCTAGCGGTTATACTCTCACGAACGGGTAGGAAGTGGGATACTTGGGAGAGACGATCGACAATGACGAAGATAGCATTATTCCCTATCTTGGTCCTGGGAAACCCGGTAATGAAATCCATACCGATTTTATCCCATTTCTATTCAAGAATTGCCAAAGGTTGAAGGGTGCTAGCAGGCCGTTGATGCTCTGCTTTAACACCACGACAGACGTCGCAGTTAGCAATGTATTGAGCGATTTCTCTCTTCATCCTAGTCCACCGAAACCTCTGGCGTAGGTCTTGATACATTTTAGTACTACAGGGATGAATGGTGAGAGGGGATTCATGAGCTTCCTTAAGGATCAATCGCCTTAGGTTGCGTACCTTGGGAACCACTATACGGTCTCCAAAGAACACGACACCTTGATCATCAATAGAGAAACAATCTGCGACTCCTTTCTTGATGTTTCTCTTGTTATGGGAGATTCCCGGATCCAACTTCTGTGCCTTGATGATCTGATCCGTAAGGGTAGGTTTCGCCACCAGGGTGGAAAGGGATCCTCGAGGAACAATGTGAAGATTAAGCTTACGAAATTCCTCTTGGAGAAGTGGTTGACTTTGTTGTAACATCAGGTTGTTACAATAGGATTTATGACTTAGTGCATCAGCCATGACATTGGCTTTGCCTGGGGTGTAAGTTATTCCTAAGTCGTAATCCGTAATCAACTCAACCCAACGTCTTTGCCTGAGATTCAGATCCGGTTGGGTGAAGATGTGTTTCAAACTTTGGTGATCGGTGTAGATTTCGCAACGATTACCAAGAAGGTAATGTCGCCAGGTTTTGAGTGCATTGACTACAGCTGCAAGCTCTAGATCATGTGTGGGATAGTTATCCTCATGTGGACACAACTGTCGAGAAGCGTAAGCAATCACATGACGATCTTGCATGAGTATGCAACCTAGTCCTTGTCGCGAGGAGTCGCAATAGATAACAAAGTCCTTAGAGAAATCTAGTGGTACAAGCACGAGAGCAGATGTCAGGCGTCTTTTCAGTTCCTGAAAGCTGAACTCGCACTGTGGGGTCCACTCGAACTTTTTATCTTTCTTGATGAGTTCGGTTAGAGGCTTAGCAACCTTGGAGAAATTCTCGACGAAGCGGCGACAATAGCTCGCTAAACCAAGGAAACTCCGAACTTGCTTGACCGTTTCAGGTGGAGTCCAGTCAAGGACGGCTTGAACTCGCTCGGGATTGACAGCAATGCCCTTACAAGAGATTACATGGCCCAGATAGGTCACTTCTGGCAACCAAAATTCGCACTTAGAGAATTTGGCATAAAGGCGATGCTCTCGAAGTTTCATCAATACTAGCCTTAGATGTTCGGCATGTTCTTCCTCATTCTTGGAATAGATGAGTATATCATCGAGGTATACCACGACGAATTTATCCAAATACTCCGTGAAGATCGAGTTCATTAACCGAGAGAAAGTGGTTGGTGCATTGGTTAAACCGAAGGACATGACGATGTACTCGTATTGGCCATAACGAGTAACAAAGGCCATTTTAGGAATGTCCCCATTCTTAATTTTGATTTGATGGTAGCCCAACCTCAAATCCATTTTGGAAAAGACTAAGGATCCAGCGAGCTGATCATACAGGTCGTTGATCCTGGGAAGCGGATACTTGTTCTTGATAGTGACCAAATTGATAGGTCGGTAATCTACAACCATCCGATCTGTTCCATCCTTCTTCTTAACGAAGAGGACGGGGCAAGCCCATGGAGAAGAACTAGGACGGATGAAACCTTTTTGCCAGGACTCATCGAGTTGTTTCTTAAGATCGGCTAGCTCTAGGGGTGCCATCTTATAAGGTCTTCTAGAGATTGGAACGGTTCCTGGAACAAGATCTATCACGAACTCGACATCTCTGTCAGGTGGAACACCTGGCAGTTGCTCTGGAAAGACATCCGGGAAGTCACGGACTACCGGAATATCTTCAAGGTCTGGAAGGGGGTTAGCATTTAAGGAGTAAAGCTGACGCTCAGACACTCGGGTCAAAACATTGACTGTCTTGCCCGATGGATGGGTGAGTTGAACAGTTCTAGTAGAGCAATCGATCTTAGCGTAATGGGCTGACATCCATTCCATACCCAAGATGATGTTTATGTCCGAGGACTTGAGAGCTATTGGTGATGCAAGGAAGACCAATCTATCGACAAGAATTTCATTTCCATGGCTGATTCTAGAGGTTTGCCATCTAGAACCCGGAGTTTGAATTTCCATGGAGGTGGGCATGTCACTAAATGTAGTGTTATGCAATCGAGCATAGCTCTCAGAAATAAATGAATGAGATGCTCCAGTATCAAAGAGAACATTTGTCGGATGGCAATTAGCAAGGAGCGTACCGAGAACAACGTTGGGATCCTCATGAGTTTCCTCAGCTGAGACGTGGTTGACATGGCCATGAGCAGTGGTGGCTGGCTTGGCGTAGAGCATCTTTCCTGCTGGCTTGCCATGACCAACAGACTTCCCGAGCTGGTTGGGATTGTTTTGGGGACACTCACGGATGTAGTGACACGTCTCCCCACACTTGAAACAAGTTATCACATTAGGGCGTGGAGCAGCATTAGCAGCAGGGCCACCATAGGCCTTGGGCGGTGCATACGGCTGGTTGGGGCAAGGCGCCTCAAAGGATGGCCTCGGGGTGAACCTGGGTGGCAGAGCAGTGTTTGGAATCCACACCCGACGCTTCTGAGATCCAGAGCCGGAGGAAGATCCAAAGTCACGGGAGTGCTTGCGTGAAGCTTCAAAGTCAGTCTGACCTGTCTCAGCACTAATGACCTCGTTGACTAACTTCTGGAAGGAGGTGCACTCGTGCAGACGAAGATCACGGCGAAGCTTGAGGCTAAGTCCCTTGCGGAACCTTGCCTGCTTCTTGGCGTCGGTGGATACCTCTTCAGGAGCATATCGTGCTAGATTTCCAAATTCGCGACTGTATGCATCCACAGTCAGTCTACCCGGGATGTGATGCTCACGGAATGCCGCACTGAATTCAGCCCAATTAGTGATTTGGCCGACCGGGCGCATAGCCTCAAAGTTCTCCCACCAAAGGCTAGTAGGGCCTTCGAGGTGATAGGCAGCAAAGGTAACTTTATCAGCTTCGGCTACGTTGGCAAAACGTAGCTTGTGGGTGATGCTGTGAAGCCAGTCATCCGCATCGAGAGGCTCGACGGAATGATTAAACTTTGGTGGATACAGCTTGACAAAGTCATTGATTGACACCAGGTCGTTCCTCGGCTGGCGTGCAGTATTCTGCTCAATCCACTCCAGCAAGCAATTGGTCTCACACTTGTTTCGTTCTGCCTCCAGCATAGCTTCGGCTAGAGAAGGCGGTTGAGGCAGATTTTCAGTCCTAGCTGCGCTGGCTTCACCCTGCTCCGGGGCAGCCGGGTTGTTGCGGGTGTTGACCATCCTCCATAGCCTGGAAGTTCAACGTGATCATCCGGGAACAGATGGTCCTGAGGATCTTGTGGACCAAAGGGGCTAGGATGAGGTCTTGGACCAACAAACGGTGGCCTGCGGGGACCACGGGGTGGGGTGATGCCTCCCGCATCACGCCAATCCATCATGTCTGGCAGAGCAGATCTCACAGGATACAGATCCCTCGTATCCATACATCCAGCTTGCACAGCCGGTGCAAACCGAGTCAAAGTGGCCCAATGATCATCACGGGTATTGAAAAGCTCCAATCTCAAGGCCTGATTCTCTCGGTCCTTATCCTCGAGCATCTCGGTAGTGGTGCGGGTAAGTGAGTCCTCGTGTGTGGCGTCAGCATAGATAGCCTGGAGATACCCTTGCGCTCCAGGGAGCGAAGCTAGCATTAACGGAAGTCTGTATTCTGAAGCAGACCAATCCTGACTCGCATGATGGTCATCATGGAATAGGCAGCATCCTGCACAACCATCTCAACAGTGACCCCGAGTCCATAGGAACAGTGGAGGGGCTCGGTAGATCCAGGATAAGATGGAAATATCCTGACAATACAGAAATACTGGCTTTGATTAAAGTCTCGGAATTGCTCTTCAACGGTGTATTCCGGATACCAACGGTTGCCCCTCTCGATCATAACCCGGACTAACATAGCAGTATGACCGGGCACATCGAGGCACTGGGTCAGGCGAACCATTTGGTTCTGAGCACGAGTGGCCATCTGAAAGCACAACCACAATGCAAAGACATTAGAATTTCTAGGGAAAATTGGACAACATAACAGGTGTAAATGCTCAGAGACGGAGTTGAGACATCCACAACAGTTGCAAAAGCCACTCAACAACATATATCAAGGTTCTGGTTCAACTGGCAACATACTAAATTAGTAGAAACTGAATTGGGGCTGGTAAGCAACAATCCTATAAGTTACTACGGATTAGTAACACGTGAACCTGATAGAGAGAAGAGAGCCTAGTCCTTAACCCACGTAGAATGAGAAGAGAATGACACAGATCAGAGGCATAAGATAAAGGAGTAAAAAGAGCCTTACGTTCCCTCCCACAATCAATTCCCCTACATATAACTAAAGCATTTCTAGACTCGGCATCGACCAGTTTGGCTTAGCGAACCTACAGGCAGCCTGGCTCTGATGCCAACGCTGTCAGGACCCTGATTCCAAGTCATGTCGACCCAGCTGGTAACACCTCATATCACTTTGTGGCCTCACGCACGGTAATCCCACGGGTGTCGCCTTACCATGGCCCGGGACCGTTTGCGCCTTTTGGCTCACGTATATGATAGTGTCGCTAGCATCCATATGACAGAGAACCCGAGCTGACATGGCTAGTTGTGAACCCAAGGCGGCACTAACCCATGGGGACAGGCATACATGAATCACATCGAGCATGTCGGTCATCAATGTGTGAATCCGGGCTGTAGCACTGGGCTAACAGGACTCCGGTTACCCGGGCTGTAGTAGGCTAGGCAGGACTCCGGATGTCACCGCGTGACATTTCCTCGAAGGGACAGACATAGAAACGAAGTGAATCACATGCCGGCCAGTCAAGTGTCCAAAGCAGTAGTGCTGGGCTAGCAGGACTCTGGTGAACCAGGCTGTAGCGGACTACTATCGCTCCGGGAGCACTAGACTACATTTCCCCATATGAGAGGCTGCCAAGGATAAACCACTAGTTTGTCCGATCCCACTCATACCAAGCATTTCAATCATACACACAATATGCCCGATATGAGTACATACAACATGGCATCACAACAAAACTCTACAACTCAAAGTACTTTATTTAAAAGGCTCCAAGGAGCCATACATAACATATCCATACAGGTAGGGGTCACACGACCCAACACTCAAGTCATACAAACATACAAGCACATGCAGAAGCAAACTAGTCTGAGTACAGATGCTAGAAAGAAAGAAGGCTTGACGAAGCCTGTCTATCTACATCGACCCTTCACAAGTCTTGGATCACCACCTGGGTGGCTAGTCACTCGTCAACATCGAGGTCTACATAGAACCCATCGGAGGGGGCGGTGTTGTCGTCTGAAAACATTAATTAAAGCAACATGAGTACGGGGGTACTCAGCAAGTCTTACAACAGAATCCTACTATACATGCACATTCTCAAGAAGGTAGTGGAGTTAATGCAGCAAGCCAGCTTTGATTCATGGCTAAGCTATCCTACGATAGACACAACTTGTAAACATTTGTGGCACACGAGTCCACTAATCACAAACACAATACTCCACCGTGGATCCTCTCTCCTCAACCTACGAGAGGGCCATCCGCGGTACTCACGCTTATCTTGAGGCTTTTAGTAGTATCCATTTACTTGTCTATGAACTACATAGGTGACCAAGTAGTCCTTTACCGCGGACGCGGCTATTCGAATAGTTTTATACCCTGCAGGGGTGTACTTCTTCACACAAGCTCTCACCACTTATCGCCGCTACACGACGTGTACTCGGCAACCTTCAAGCGGAAGCCCAGCGAGGGTGTCGGCCACGACCTGACTAAACACATGAGTCCCTAGTCCAGGTTTATCGCCTATTCGGGTTCCATCCGCAGGGAGTCCGGCCGAGGCTTCCACTAACAGCCCCGAACGATGTGTGCAGGGTTCCCGAGACACCAAACGGGCGAATCGGTACACCGGGCCACGTGCCTACCGCAACACAGCCCACCCCTATGGTCAGCGCTGCGTGCGTCCCCCAGCATACTACAAACACCAAAAACTACTTGCAACTCCCGGACAGAGGACAAGAGTTGTTAATAAGCCGAGAGGGTCCATTGGTTTCGGGCCCAATGCGTGGTAGTAGCTGAATCTTAAATGACGCACACAGATCTCAGTTCTTAGGGATGGCCTCAATGAAACAACCCACCATGTACTCCTACATGGCCTCTCATCGATACCTTTACCAAATCATGTTCAACACTTCACTCTCGTTACCGACACAACCTTTCACTCTAGTTCATCACCCCGATGAGCCTGACCTGACACAACTCTAAGCATAGCAAGCATAGCATGGTAGGAAACACACATATGGCTCAATCAACTCCTACACATGCTAGTGGGTTTCATCTAGTTACTGTGGCAATGATAGGTCATGCAAAGGAAGTGGGTTCAACTACCGCAACACACAGCAGTTTGAATCGCGTTGTCTTAATGCAGTAAACAAGAGCAGAAGTGAGAGCATGGGTTTGTATCGGAATGATCAATGGGTTGCTTGCCTGGCGGAGTGGTAGTGGGATACTGCCCTTCAGTTGGATACTCGTGAATATCCTCGGAGGCAGAACCTACCACAAAGAACAGATCGAAACACAATCAACACACGACGATATGCAACAATATGATGCATGCTATGACATGGCAATACGAATGTGTCATGGCCTAATGCAAGCTAAAACAGAAAGGAATGATCTCATTTGAATCAAAGATTCAAATGTTAGCTCATTTAACATGGCCATATTAGTGCATCATCTTATATTGCTTAAACGGCAAGGTTAACTTGTTCTGACATGCATGAAACCAGTACCAATGGATAGATTGAATTTTTCTGATCAAATTTCATATATAAATCTTTGCATTTGGAGTTGCAGATTAATTTCTAAGAATTTTTGAAGTTTGAACTTTTTCCTGGAATTTCCTCTGTAAGAATAATTCCAGTAATTCATTTACTGCGTCAGCATTACGTCAGAGTGACGTCAGTGGTCAACGGGGACATCTAGGTCAACCTAGCCGGTGGGTCCCGCGTGTCAGTAATTAATTAACCTAACTAAATTTAGTTTAGTTAGCAGAGGCGGGGCCCACTTGTCATGGACTCAGAGGGGTCAACCTGGGCCCACCCAGTCAACGTCAACGGGTCAAACCCTCCGGCGTTTAGCCACCGGTGAGGCCAGACGCGGCGGTGGAAGTGCATTAGCATGTTCCGACGGCCAAATGGACGGCGGAGGCCATCCATAGGTAGCCAGGAGCATGCCACGGCGTTTGGTGGTGGTGGTTGAGCTCGGGGTGGTCGGGAACGTCGCCGGCGACAAGCTAGGCGGTCGCCGGAGTTGGGTAAGGACGAACACGATGCTACGAGGCACGGCGAGGTGCGTGGGGTGGTGCTACGGCCTCCTGGGGATGCGGTGGAGTTAGTGGACAAGGTGGCGTGGCCAGTGGTTGGCCGGAGACACGTCGGCGACGAGCTCTGCGGTGACGCGTGTGGGTGAGCTCCGTGTAGTTGCTACGGTGTATGAGAGGGCAAACGGAGAGGATGGGAGGTAGCTGGGCTCACAGCGGTCACGGGGACGAGCTGATGCGGCGGCGATGTTGAAGGGGATCTCCGGCGGTGGTTGACGAAGACGAGGTCGGTGGAGAGGTTGCAGGGCGTGCGAGCGCTCGGGGCTCGGCCTGCTCGATGTAGTCGACGACGGCGAGGCTAACGGACATGGTGGCGCGGCACGGGGACAACGGAGAGCACGGCTACGGTGGCGGAACGGCGGTGGCTGCGTCGTCCATGGCGGAGGGGAGCGAGGGAGAGAGGCATGGGGAGAATGGGCGTGTCCATGGGGTCGGGGCGGCGACGTGGAGCCTGACCAGCGTCCAGATGCGCGAAGCGGCAAGCTGCTGGCGCCATGGCGAGCTCGCGCTCGCCGGCGTCAGCTCTCTGCCTGCCTGGCAGGGACAAAGCAGCTGGCTGGCATGGGCCAGCACAGTGCTGGGCCGCCAGGTGGGCCGGCTGTTGGGCTACGGCCAGGTAAGTCTCTCTCTCTCTTTTATTTCTGTTTTCTATTTTTCTGTAGGTTTGAGGCTTTATTTAAAATAGCTAGGCACTTCCAAAAATGCTGAAAATAATCACGGGCTTTGTTTAGAATATTTCCAATAGCCCACACTTATTTTCAGAATTATTTGAGCATCTAAAACATTTACTAGCATTTAAATGCCCAAATGCAAATTACCTATGATTTAATTCAATGAACTTTTGTTGACCTAGAAAGTTGTGCACCAATTTTGCCAAAGGTTCTAACCCAAGACAAAGAGGGTGAACATTTTAGAAGGGCATTTCAGGTTCATTGAAAACGTTTTTAGTAAACCCTAGTTGATTTCAGAGGGGGTGCTGGGGGTTCTGTCTTCCCCAATTCAAGTTTCTGTTGAAAGCAGACATGAGGCAACACTCTAATGCATGGTCTAGCTAGGATGTGACAAGACCCCGGAGTCTGGATTGAGGATTATATCCTGCACATACATATGGCCAGAGGAGATGACCTCCACGCCATAAAATACTTACCCCTCAAGCTTAAAGGGCCAGCCCGGCATTGGCTCAAAAGCCTTCCTGAAAACACAATTGGAAGTTGGGAAGAGCTCGAGGACGCTTTCCGAGCAAATTTTCAAGGGACCTATGTCCGCCCTCCGGATGCAGATGATCTCAGTCACATAACTCAACAGCCCGGAGAGTCAGCTCGGCAATTTTGGAATAGATTTCTTACTAAAAAGAATCAGATAGTCGACTGTCCGGACGCCGAAGCCTTAGCAGCTTTTAAGCATAATGTCCGAGACGAATGCCTCGCCAGACACCTTGGTCAAGAAAAGCCAAGAACAATGGCCGCATTAACAAGCCTCATGACCCGCTTTTGTGCAGGAGAGGACAGCTGGTTGGCAAGATGTAGCACCAGCGGCCCAAGTACATCCGAAACTTGGGATGGAAACGGAAAACCACGACGCAACAAGGACCAGCGCCGGACTAAGGCAAACAGTCCGAAGAGCACGACAGTCAATGCCGGATTCAAAAGCTTGCGGCAGAATCAGAAAAAGCAGCCCCTCAAAGATAATAGGGACGAGTTGTCCAACTTAAACAAAATCTTAGACAAGATATGTCAGCTACACAGTACTCCTGGGAAGCCTGCGAACCATACCCACAGAGATTGCTGGGTTTTTAAGCAATCCAGCAGACTCAACGCCGAACACAAGGGGCTCGACACACCAAGCGAAGACGATGACGAACCCCAAAAGTAGAGCACCAGAAAACAAAAGAATTTTCCACAAGAAGTAAAAACAGTAAACTTACTTCACATAACAAAACGTGCGGCGCCCATAAAGGTACGCGCCATACGGCCTATCCCAAAGGAGTCCCGCCACTGGTTGTCAAAACCAATCATCTTCGATCATCAGGATTACTCTAGAAGTATCAGGAACGCAGGCTGGACTGCCTTGGTACTCGATCCAATAATTGGCGGACTCTAGTTTACAAATGTCCTGATGGACGGCAGCAGCGGTCTAAACCTAATATATCAGGACACAATCCGCCACATGGGGATAGACCCAACAAGAATTCGCCACAACAAAACCTCCTTTCAAGGGGTAACGCCAGGTCCGGATACCCATTGCATGGGTTTTCTCCGGCTTGAAGTTATATTCGGCTTTCCCGATAACTTCCGCCGTGAAAAGCTAACTTTCCACATCGTCCCATTCTCAAGTCGCTATCAAGCACTGTTGGGACGCGAAGCTTTCGCCCGCTTTAACGCAATACCGCATTACGCATCTCTTACGCTCAAGATGCCCGGTCCACGAGGCATCATCTCACTAAAGGGAAACATCAAACGCGCCCCCCATGTGGAGGATCGTGCGGCTGCCTTAACAACCCCACAATAATACGGCTTCATCAGCCAAAAACATCCAAACAGGTCGTTAAGACCACAGACACGGCTGGACGAGTCCGGCGTAAACATATCATTAATAAAGGCTTAATAGCCGTATACCCCTGCGCTAGGGGCTCCGCGCATATACAATATGAGACAATCAAGCTCAATTTTACCCATTTCAATTTATACTTTGCTTATTTAGTATAACTTCTGTTCGGCGCGACCTTTTTTTCAACTAAGTTCCTCTCTTTTACAGATGAACATCATGCTGCGCCCGTCCAGGATATGGCACAACGGAGACACAGGCGCAGACGTGCAGCAGGGACCCGTTCCAAGGATTCTTTTCAGATTAAGACCCTGCGTAAACCTTTTTTACTGTCTCTTGTTGATACACATCCTCCGGTTTTTTGTTATAATCAAGGAGGGGACTGGCGTCTTGGCATGTGGCCACGTCAGAAATGTTGCACGTACCTGGACACTAGGGGCTTATAACCAAGGGCGTTGTCCCGCCCGCACTCATAAAGACCGAATACCTTAGGGAGTGTTCGGCGTCGCGAGTTTGGCCTTATATGCATCAGCTCCGAATCATGTCTTTTGTCAAATGTTGGGTTGCCCGGCTCCTGTGTTTTGCTGCCTTACGTTCCGCACTATCGGCTAAGGCGGCACCAGGAGAACTACTTCGATTGTGCCCTGGTTCGGCCAGGCGAGCACCTCAGTATAGAAAGCCGAAAACCGACTTTCATGATATAGCGTGAGACTGGTCAACCACTCGATGACTCACCGGAATCTATAGGATTCCTCCGCATTAACGAAGGGTCGTTTCCCGGCCAGGCACATATGCGCCCCGACTTCGGGCGAGCGCAGGCGCCACCAGGGGCTATCTAAGGAGCCTCACGATCAAGCTCCTATGGCTAAATGAAAGTGATAAAGCATTATAGTCCGGTTGCCTAGCTCGCTGCGCTATCACCTCCTTCGTAGGACCAAGACGTTGGATCAAGTGTGAAAATGCGCCTTCTGCGAGCACCCCCGCACTATGTGCGTGGGGGCTGAAGCCGATGACTGGACTGCCATCTTTCAGATTATATATATATATATCTTAAAACGGCCGCACAGGAGCTGTTTCAAATACTTGAAGGCATAAGTATAAAGGCTTCTACAATTTATCAAAATATTGCTTTACAATAAAATATGCTATTAGAACATAGCATCCTTCGAGCACTGCATCTCTATTACACGAGCGCCTTGAAGGACTTCCTGAAAATAGTGCTCCGAATCTCGGGATGCAACAACGGTGGTCTCCATCTCCGCCCAGTATGTCTTGACATGGGCAAGAGCCATCCATGCGCCCTCTATGCATGCTGACCTCTTCATTGCATTGATACGCGGCACCGCACCAAGGAATTGCCGCACCAAGCTGAAATAACTCTTCGCCTCCGATCTCTCCGGCCACAGATGACTCATGACGCACTTCATGACGATTCCGGACAACCTATTCAGCTCGGCCCATTCGGCCAAACGATCGGCCACTGACAGTGGACGCTCTGGATTGTGGAACTGCGACCAAAAGAGTTTCTCCACTTCGCGATCTTCTTGATCTCGAAAGTGTTCGGTCGCATCAGCAGCACTTGCCGCCAAATCCAGATAGGTGTCCGTCGCACTCCACAGCCGGTCCAACGGAGCATGCTTAGTATCAAAAAACTTCCTCCACAGCATAAAGGGCTTTCCAGCCGCGATCTCTCCGGCTTCACGAAGCTCCTCCTTCGTAGCTCTCATCGTAGAGCGAGCATCCTTGGCATCGGCAACGGCCTTCTCCAAGTCCGTCTGTTCCGCCCGATCTCCTTTTTCCAGAAGCCTGCAACTGTCAGCAGCGCTCTTCAGCTTCACGGCCATCTCGGCCATCTCTTTCCTGCTTCGGCAGTGAGCAGCCTGTTCGGCTCTCAGCTCTTCAAGGGCCTTCTTGGCAGCCGCATCACTTTTTCTGGCTTCTTCCTTGGCTCGAGCAAGTTTCGCCCGAAGACTCTCCATGGCAGCCGCACCATCTGCATCAAGCACACATAGGGTAAGATACTGGCATAGGCTCCTCTTACCAGGTGCCACTGGAGGGGTTACATACCTTGCGCCTCGTCAAGCCACTTGTTAACAAGCACGATGCCGGCTTCTGCCACGTCAAGTTGCCGCTTTAGCTCGGCAAACCCATTAGTCCGGCTGGACGCCGGACAATTCGTCACCTACATACGAAGACAACGTTTTAGACATGGGGTTATGATCCTCTGCGTGCCGTCAATTTTGACAACGCACAGAGTCTCAGGGGCTACTATGTGCACAGGGCGCATCTTGTTTATGCGCCACTATTAAAAAAGGGGCGTGTTATTCCGCGTACCTCAAAACCCGTCAGTAAACTTCTGACGGCCTTCCACGGACGAAACCCTTTCAATCACCGTGCCCATCAAGGCACAATGCTCCTCTGAGATAGATGCTCTCCCTAGCAGATTCTTCAGCTCCTCCGACCGAGCACCGAACGGTGCCGGATTCGTCCTATGACCTTTCTCGAAGGACGAACGCAGAGAGCCTTGGGGGGGCCATATGGCTGCCTTCCGGCCCCGCCGGATTCGGAGAAACCCTCCGCGACGATACCTCAGGGTCGCCCGCCTCTTTAGGCGGTTCGGCAGGGGGAGGCGTTCTGCTCTCTGTCATCTCCGGAAGAAGATCCCCCGAAGACGAGCTCTGCTGAGAAGGGCTGAGGTCCGAACTACAAGGTAAATTTTCGGTTACTCTTCTCAGATATAAAACAAGGATTCTTCTCAAAGGAAAAACCTCTCTCTACTTACGGCTCGGTGGAGGGCTGGCCCCCTTGAGGGCATAGTTCGACCGAGGTATCCCCCGGCGCAGGACCCTCTAACGAAGATATCTTCCCCCGTTTTGAGGCCACGATCTCCGGGTCTCTAGAGGCGGTCCTCTTCTTTCCTTGAGGAGTGGAATTTTTTATTCCTTCCCTCCAAACAGCCTCCTTCGTGGAGGCCGTAGTTTCCTTGTCCCCTCCCTTGCTTTCCTTCAAAGGCACAATCTTCAACATCCTGACCAGCATGGGATCCGGCGTGGTCTCGGGGAGGGGAGCCGGACACCTGATAAGCTTTGCTTTTGCTATCCACTCCTGTTTAAAGAGCAGTTCTTTAGAAGCAAGTTTCATGACAAATATACGGATAGCAAGTCCGGGCACAAGGCTACTTACTTTAGTATCCGGGCGATTGCAGCTCAATCCTGCGTCCTCGGTCAAGTCCGGACACATCACTTGTGATCTGAAGAACAATTTATACATCTCCACGGGCGTTGCGCTCAAGAAATCCTGCAGAGCTCGCAGTCCCTCCGGATTAAACTCCCACAGGCGGAGGGAGCGACGTTTCCCGGGCAGGGTTCGGCGGATCAGCATGACCTGCGTCACTTTGACCAGGCTGAAGTCACTTTCTAAGAAATCCTTGATGCGGCCCTGCAACAAGGGCACGTCCTTGGATGACCCCCAGTCAAGTACTTTATTGACCCATGACGCTAGCTGTGGTGGGGGACCCGAACGAAAGGCAGATGGCGCCACCCACTTGGTGCCCCTGGGAGCGGTGATATAGAACCACTCTCGTTGCCATAAGCTGAACTCCTCTTGGAAAGAGCCCTCGGGCCATGGAGCATCAGCATTCTTGCTTATAACAGCGCCTCCGCACTCTGCGTGCCGCCCCTTGATCATCTTCGGCATTACTTTAAAGGTCTTGAGCCATAGTCCGAAGTGGGGATTAATACGGAGGAAGGCTTCGCACACGACGATGAAACAGGAAATGTGGCGGATGGACTCTGGAGCTAAGTCGTGAAATTCCAACCCGTAATTGAACATGAGCCCCCTCATGAAGGGGTCCATTGGGAAGCCTAGCCCCCGAAGGAAGTGAGACATAAACACCACGCTCTCACCAGGCCTGGGAGTGGGAATAACCTGCCCTTGAGCAGGTAACCTATGCGAGATTTCGCCGGTCAAGAACCTGGCCTCTCTCAGCTTTAGCACATCCTTCTCTATAACGGAAGAGGGCGCCCATCGGCCTCGAATGTCGGAACCGGACATTATCGAAGATCCGAAGCGCCCGAAATCTGGAACCATGGGTGTTGGAACTCGAGGCGAAGGGCGAACTCGTTTGAGATTGAAAAGAAGGAGCAAGGCCTTGGTCTCTTTATAAGAGGTGGAATACCAAGGGCCCTTCCTGTGACCGTTTGGGACTCGGCTTTAATCGAGAAAACATGCCAACGGGCACGATTGGGTTACCCACGTTCGTATTGATGAGAATCCCGTAAATGAGGGGACACGATCTCTGCTTTGACAAGACGTGCCAAGGAAACCGCCTCGCAAAACGCGCTGAGGTGGGGGAGTAAAAACGATACGAATAAAGACTTGGCCGTGGTGTGATGTCACGCTACGGAATACGTCAGCAGATTAGATTTGTGTAAATATTATTCTCTCTATGGAAATATGTGGAAACTTATTTTGCAGGGTCGGACACTGTCTTTTGTGTTCAAAATCTTCTATGAAGTACTTGGAGGAGGAACCCGCCTTGCAATGCCGAAGACAATCTGCGCGCCGGACTCGTCGTCATTGAAGCCTGGTTCAGGGGCTACTGAGGGAGTCCTGGATTAGGGGGTGTCCGGATGGCCGGACTATACCTTCAGCCGGACTCCTGGACTATGAAGATACAATATTGAAGACTTCGTCCCGTGTCCGGAAGGGACTTTCCTTGGCGTGGAAGGCAAGCTTGGCAATGCGGATATTTAGATCTCCTACCATTGTAACAGACTTTGTGTAACCCTAACCCTCTCCGGTGTCTGTATAAACTGGAGGGCTTTAGTCCGTAGGACAACATACAACAATCATACCATAGGCTAGCTTCTAGGGTTTAGCCTCCTTGATCTCGTGGTAGATCTACTCTTGTACTACCCATATCATCAATATTAATCAAGCAGGACGTAGGGTTTTACCTCCATCGAGAGGGCCCGAACCTGGGTAACACTTCGTGTCCCTTGTCTCCTGTTACCATCCGCCTAGACGCACAGTTTGGGACCCCCTACCCGAGATCCGCCGGTTTTGACACCGACAGTCATCATTGATGGAGGGAGTTGTCATAACTTGGCAAGTGAAGTACTATTCTCCAAGCTCCAATTGGTCAACATGAAGCACCCGCATCCCTATAAGGTCCAATGGCTAAGTGACTCCGGCACTATTCAAGTGGAACACATGGTGCAAGTTTCCTTCAAAATTGGAGCATACGAAGACACTTTGGAGTGTGATGTCGTTCTGATGTCCGTTTGCCACATCCTACTTGGACGACCATGGCAATTTGACCGAGGCATCATCCATAACGGGCAGACAAATCACTATAGCTTTAATATGAAAGGAAAGGAGTACGTGCTACGACCTATGTCTCAAAATCAAGTGATCGCCGACAAGCAAGCCACCCATCATGGAGAGAATAGTGAGAGAGCGAACCACCACAAAGAGAGTGAGTGCCACAAGCCCAAATCGAGCGCCTCCACGATGAGCGACAAGAAAAACTTATTCCTATTTGCCACCAAAAGTGAGATGAGAGAAGTGTGTGAGAACCCATCAAGTGTTATGCACTATGTCCTCTTGTGCAAGGACGAGGCACCAAAGACTAACACCTCTCACAATCTACCTTTAGTGTTATCTTCTCTTTTGCAAGAATTCCAAGATGTATTCCCTGACTAGCTACCTTCGGGTCTACCTCCTCTTCGAGGCATCGAACACCGCATCGACCTCATCCCCGGAGCACCTCTTCCTAATAAGGCTCCCTACCACGTCAACCCCGAGGAAACCAAGGAGATCCAACGACAAGTACAACAACTCATCGACAACGGCCATGTACGAGAAAGCTTGAGTCCTTGTTCCATACCGGTAATCCTTGTTCCCAAGAAAGATGGTACATATCACATGTGTTCCGATTGTCGTCCTATCAATGTTGTTACCGTGCATTATCGTTACCCCATTCCATGCTTAGATGATATGCTAGATGAGCTTAGCAGAGCCATCGTTTTCTCTAATATTGATCTTAAGAGTGGCTATTACCAAATCCGCATACAAGAAGGTGATGAATGGAAAATCGCTTTTAAGACCAAATTTGGCTTATATGAATGGCTTGTTATGCCAATGGGTTTACCTGAAGCACCGGGTACTTTCATGCGAGCCATGCATTTTGTTCTTCGACCCTATATCGGTGTATTTGTGTGGTCTACTTAGACGATATTCTTGTCTTTAGCAAATCTCTCAAAGATCATGTCACCCATCTTAGAACCGTGTTACAAACTCTTAGAAAAGAGCGCCTTTATGCTAATATGGACAAATGCCTTTTTGGTGTTGATAAGCTTGTTTTCTTGGTTCTGTAGTCTCCTATAAGGGTGTTCATGTAGATGAATCTAAGATCATTGCTATTAAAACTTGGCCCCAACCAAAAAATTTGCTACAAGTGTGTAGTTTCCTTGGCCTAGCCGGTTTCTATCATAGATTCGTGAAGGACTTTAGCACTATTGCATCCCCTTTGCATGCTTTGAGTAAGAAGAATGCACCATTTATTTGGGGACCATCTCAAGACACCGCATTTAATGATCTTAAGAACTTGCTTACGCATGCTCCCATGCTTGCATTACCCAACTTTGACAAAACTTTTGAAGTTCGTTGCGATGCTAGTGGTAATGTAATAGGAGGTGTGTTAATGCAAGAGAAGCGCCCCATAGCTTACTTTAGTGAGAAACTTTCTGGAGCGCAACTCAATTATCCCTTATATGACAAGGAATTATATGCTTTAGTGCGAGTTTTGCGTGAGTGGGAACATTATCTTCGCCCTCATGAGTTTGTCATTCATACCGACCATGAAACGCTTAAGTACCTTAATGGTCAAAATAAGTTGAGCAAGTGTCATGCTAAGTGGAGTGAGTTCATTGAGTCATTTCCTTATGTCATAAAATACATCAAAGGTAAGGAAAATGTTGTGGCGGATGCTCCTTCCCGCAAATGCATGCTTGTCACCAAACTTGAAATGAATGTCATTGGCTTTGAGCACATAAAAGACTTGTATGCCCATGATCCTACTTTTGATATTCCTTATGCCAAATGTTTGACGCATACATCTTGGGAACGCTATTACATCAAAGATGATTATCTTATGAGAGCTAACAAACTATGCATTCCCTAGTCTTCTCTTCATTCATTACTTTTGCAAGACTCTCATGGAGGAGGACTAATGGGACACTTTGGATGCGACAAAACATTCGCTATGCTCTCTGAGAACTATTTTTGGCCCAAGATGTTCTGCAATGTCTCACGCTTCACCAACCGATGCTCTACATGTCGCAAAGATAAGTCAAAAGCTCAATCCCATGGTCTCTATATGCCATTTCCTATTCCGTATCACCCATGGGAAGATATTAGCATGGATTTTGTGCTTGGTTTGCCTAGGACTAGAAACGGCAAAGATTCTGTGTTTGTTGTTGTGGACCAATTCTCTAAAATGGCACATTTCATACCATGCAATAAGATAGACGATGCTTCACATGTTGCAAATCATTTTTGTAGGGAAATCTTACGCCTACACGGAGTGCCAAAGACGATTGTCTCGGACCGTGACATCAAGTTCTTGAGCTACTTCTGGAAGACCTTATGCGCCAAGATCGGAATCACGCTTTTGTTTTCTTCGGCATACCATCCTCAAATTGACTGCCAAACGGAGGTGACGAACCAAACGCTCTCCACTCTACTACACGTGTGATCAAGAAGAACATCAAGGAGCGGGAGGAGTGCCTACCCATTGCCAAGTACGCCTACAACCGCGCAAGAAATTTTACTACTGGCAAGTCCCCCTTTGAAGTCGTCTACGGTTTCAACCCGTTTTCTCCATTTGACATTCTTCCTCTACCACTACAAGAGCGCATCAACATGGATGAGAGTGCCCGAGTGAACTACCTCAAGAAGATGCACAAAGATACAAGGCACACCATCGAGCGCCAAGTACAACGACTCGTGACCAAGCTCAACATCAACAAGCACCCCATGCTTTTCAACATTGGAGATCTTGTGTGGCTACACCTTTGCAAGGACCGCTTCCCCAACGAACGCAAGTCCAAACTTCTACCATGAGCCGATGGACCCTTCAAGGTGCTTGAATGCTACAACAAAAACGCCTACAAGATCGACATCCCACATGACAAGTACTCCGTGAGCGACATCTTCAACGTCAAAGATCTCTCTCCCTACCATGGTGATGAGGATTTCGATCCAAGGTCGAATCTTTCCCAAGGGAGGGGAGATGATGCAGAGCATCCTATGGTCATCCCCATGGACCTACAATCGTCTCACCAAGTGCTAAGAGGACCGATGACACGAGCATGAGCTAGAGCTCTCGAGATCGAGGTGACTTCCTTCCTTAGTGATATTCCATATGACCCTCTCGAGACATGGCTACTACCTATGTCCGAAATGTTGTGCATGATCAGGTACCAAGAAGGCCCTCCCAAAGATGCACGTGAAGACGAACAAGCACACAAATTCACGGATGGAGAGGAATGACGGAAGGAAATGGAGAAGTCTCCAGGACCCGGACATCCGACACCTGTTAGACAATATTACGTAGCTTATGTATATAGTTTGTAATCTTGTATTTATACGCTTGACGTACGTCTGTATATATGAGATAGCCACACATGTATTGGGTGTCGTGCAGTTTCCCACAAACATAATTTTAACATGGTATCCGACTAGGGTTACGGTCGTACGCTTC
This sequence comes from Aegilops umbellulata, assembly GCA_032464435.1. Taxonomy (NCBI): domain Eukaryota; kingdom Viridiplantae; phylum Streptophyta; class Magnoliopsida; order Poales; family Poaceae; genus Aegilops; species Aegilops umbellulata. The sequence continues at coordinate 145,950,722 of CP136058.1, read as the reverse complement.
CACTCATCCCGCGTCCCGATCACAGCCATGGCCTCTGCCCCGCCTGCTGCCGTCCTCGCCGGCGCCACCCCGGCCGCCATCACTCAGGCCACTGTCGCCCAGGGCACCACTACTTCCCCATTTCCGGCATCCCGTCCGCTTGCCTCGATGGCTGGTGCATCCATGGCTGCGGCCACCGCAGCGTAGACCGTCATTTCTCCTCTATTGCCTGATGGTTTACATGACGTCCACACAACCCTGCATGATCCCGATGCATTGCTTCATGTACTTGATGCCAACCCATCTACTACGTTGCATGGCATTGCCCCTCCGCCACAACCGAGCTACGGCACTGCTGAGTATGGCACTTCTCCTGCTGCCGGCCCGTGGTGGCTTCCCGTGCCATACGGCAGCCAGCCGCTGTTGGTCCATGGCACTCTGCATGCCTCGGTGGCCTACGGCGCCCAGCAGACCCCATCGGCTCATGGCACCCAACCGCCATCGGCGTCCCACAACGTCTTTGTCCCGACAGCCAGTCCCTATGGCGCCGCCCCAGCTAGTCCGGGGGTCGACTTCATCTGCTCTGTTGTTGGCCTACGCCTACCCGACAGCCTCAGTGACCGCGCCTCCTTCTGGCGCGTCCTCTTTGTACGGGATGCCCTACATCGGCCCATCGCCGGAGTTGGTGGCTTCCTCCGTGCTACGAGTGGTTCTTCCCCTTCGGGCTTTTATGCACCATCACCATCATCAGAATATGGTGTACCTGCTGCGTCGTTCTACTTCGCGCATCTCATCCCGATGAAGTTGACGATGGATAACTACGTGTTGTGGCGTGCTCAGGTCTCGCCACTTCTCCGCAATCGCTACTTGGAGGGCTTTGTTGATGGCACTCTGTTGTGCCCCCCGCCACATCACCCGGGGCATCGTGCGTGGGTGGATCAAGATCACGCCATCCTTTCTACCATCCAGTCCTCTCTTACGGAGGGGGTCTTGTCACTGGTCATTGATAACCAACAAGTATAGGGGGTCGCAACAGTTATCGAGGGTTGTGTATTCAACACAAACTTATAGATTCGACACAAGGGGAGGCAAAGAATATTTGTTAGTATTAGCAGCTGAGTTATCAATTCAACCACACCTGGAGATTAATTATCTGCAGCAAAGTGATCAGTAGCAAAGTAGTATGATAGTTTGATAGCAGTAGCAATAGCAATAGTAATGGTAATAGTGGCAGCAGTAATTTTGTAGCAAATGCAATAGTAACGATAGCAGTAGTAACTTATCGGAACAATATAAGATAAATTCATAGGCATTGGATCGGTGACTTGTTGGATGATATTCATCATGTGCCAGTTAAAACCTAGGGCGATACGGCACTAGCTCCAGTTCATAAATATAATGTAGGCATGTATTCCATAAATAGTCATACATGCTTATGGAAAGAACATGCATGACATCCTTTGTCCTACCCTCCCGTGGCAGCGGGGTCCTATTGGAAACTAAGGGATATTAAGGCCTCCTTTTGATAGAGACTGAAACAAAGCATTAACACATCATGAATACATGAACTCCTCAAACTACGGTCATCACCGGGAGTGGCCCCGACTATTTTCACTCCGGGGTTGCCGGATCATAACACGTAGTAGGTGACTAACTTGCAAGATCAGATCTAGAACATAGATATAATGGTGATAACATAAACGGTTCAGATCTGAAATCATGGCACCCGGGCCCAAAGTGACAAGCATTAAGCAAAGAAAAGTCATAGCAACAACAATCTCAGAACATAGTGGATACTAGGGATCAAGCCCTAACAAAACTAACTAGATTACATGATGAACCTCATCCAACTCCTAACCGACCAGCGAGCCTATGAACGAATTACTCACTCCCGATGCGGAACATCATGGAATTGACGATGGAGAAGGGTTGGTGATGACGAAGATCGAAGATCCCCCTCTTCGGAGCCCCAAACGGACTGCGGATCTGGCCTCTTGATGAAGAACAGCAGACGGCGGCAGCTCCTTCTCGTGGAACGCGATAATTCTTTCTCCTTGATTTTTTCTGGAAAAATAGGATTTTATAGCGTCGATTTCAGGGTCTGCGGGGCCACCAGGTGGGGACAACCCACCTGGGTGCGTCTGGAGGGGGAGGTGCGCCCTGTTGGGTTGTGCGCACTCAGGTGCCCCCCTCCGGTGGTTCTTGGCTCTAGAAATTCTCTTTTATTGTATAAAAAATCCTCGCAAAGTTTCGTTCCATTTCGAGAACTTTTATTTTTTCACAAAAACAACACCATGGTAGTTCTGCTGAAAACAGCGTCAGTCCGGATTAGTTTCATTCAAATCATGCAAATTAGAGTCCAAAACAAGAGAAAAAGCGTTAGGAAAAGTAGATACGACCGAGACGTATCGACTCCCCCAAGCTTAAACCTTTGCTTGTCCTCAAGCAATTCAGTTGATAAACTGAAAGTGAAAAAGAAAAAACTTTTACGAACTCTTTTTCTCTTGTTTGCATAAATAAGCTTACACAGCACCCAGGTTTTCAGCCAATATTAGAACTAACCATGTCGACAATAACTCTTAAAAATTATATTAACTCATATCAATGACATAATCAGCTAGCGAGCAATAATAAGATATCTCAAATAGCAACATGTTATCAAAACAACCATGATATAATATGACAATAGTCGTATCTAACTAGCCCTTTCTGAGACCGCAAAACATAAATGCAGAGCACCTCCAAAGTTCAAGTAGGGACTAAACATTGTAATTCATGGTAGAAAAGATCCAGTCATGATGCACCCAACATTAGCTACACACAATGCATCAGCATGACAACAGTGCTCTCAGGTTCTGGCGCTTACTTTAGAAGGTGATGACACAACATAAAACTAAATAGATAGTCCCTTCACAGAGGGAAGCAGTGATTTGTAGAGGTGCCAGAGCTCAAGTTTTAAAACATAAGTAAATGAAATTTTGAGAAATGTACCCCTCTTGTTTACTTCGCGACCATCAGTTATCAATATCTTCCATGTTAAACACATTAGTAGCGGTTCCCAAGCGATAAAGTAAAGCTTATGACTCCGTAGGAGTTTTTGTTTGATTATTTGTAAGCTCTTTTCTGTTTGCGGTTTGGGACTGGGAATCCCTATTACCGCCCCTTCCTCATGCGATGGCGAGTGAATAAACACTCGACCTGAGAATAATCCGCTTAGCATGGAAGATACTGACTACCTCCTGTCTTTCCATGAACGATCCATGCACACAAAAAGGATATTTATATGAAGTTTTTAGAGATGGCACATTCAAATTTACTTAGGACGACAGGGTAATACCGCATATAGGTAGGTATGGTGGACTCATCTGGAATAACCTGGGTTTCAGGTTTTGGATGTACAAGCAGAATTCCCACTTAGTATAGGCGAAGGCTAGCAAATAGGTTGAGAAGCGGCCAGCTAGAGAGCAACAACGGTCATGAACATGCATTATGCATAAGTAACATTGGACACTAGCATGAGTAGGATATGAACACCATGAACATAAATATCATAGAGGTTATGTTGGTTTTGATTCAACTACATGCATGAACATATGCCAAGTAAAGCCACTCGAACATTCAGAGGAGGATACCATATCATCATACTACATCATAACCATTTTAATGCAATGTCGACATCCGAGATAAATCATTATCCACTCCTAGCTACTTATGCATGGCATGAGAAACTATAATCTCTAATTGTCATTGCAACATGTTTAATCATAATGGGCTGAATCATGGATACTAAGTTAAACATATTTACAAAAATAGAACAAGTCGAGTTCATACCAGTTTCTCTGCCACAACCAGTTCATCAAATTTCATCATTATTGCCTTTCACTTTCACGACCGAACGATATGAAAATAATAATAGTGCAAGAGTGTCTTGGACTAAGATGGATCTGCAAACATTTTATTCAACAGGAGAAGACAAGGTAAAATGGGCTCTTTGTTAGATTAACAATTATGCAAATGAGAGCCACTCAACATTTTTATCGTGGTCTTCTCCTCAATATGACTCGATAAAAAAAGAAATTCAGAGAAACACACTGAAATTTTGGAGTTTTTGGTTTTCTTGAACAAGCAAATAAAAGGGAAAAGCAAAAACGAGAAATACTATTTACACGGGAAATCTCCCAACAAGCAAAAGAAGAACAATGAAATATTTTTGGGTTTTCTTTTTAGAAACTACAGCAAACTACTCTAGGAAGAAAAAGAAAAAGGAAGCTGGAAATATTTTTGGATTTTCTCAAAGTTTTACAAACACACAAGAAGAAAGCGAGAAAATAAATTTAACAAGTGTGAACGTGAATGTAATGTTGGTGAGAAACACGTACACCCCCAAGCTTAGTCTTTTGGCCTAACTTGGTAATTGGTAGTCGAAGAAACCATGGGGTCCCACGTCGAAGTGTTGTGGAGCAGGTGCCTGTGGATCCCACTGCTGAGGCTCCGCATGTGCTGCAGCTAGGTTGTTCCGGTAGGAGATGTTGTCTGCAGGCATAATCCTATATCCACCCCTGGCAATAGGGTCAAACAAAGTAGGTGCAGGCAATGGAATAATATCACGAGTTTTCACGCTAAAAACCAGGTTATAAGGAATAGGACTGTCAGGGTAATCGTCAGCAATAAACTGGTGGTGTTCCATAGAAGCGCGATCTAGGTGAACCTTGGGCAAAGGGTAATCAAGCTGGCATATCTGAATGTTAAAGCGAGCTGCCAGGCGAGTAGCGTAAATACCACCATTTATTTTACCCTTGGATTTATTAATATGGAGGCGGCGTGTCACAATAGCTCCCAAGCTATAAGTGTTGTGGCCTTGAAGTGACCGGTGTAAAACGACAAGGTCTGGGGCACTGAGTGCACCCACCTTCTCTCTAGCAAGCAAGCACTTTGCAATGAAAAGAGCAAAATAATGAACAGCAGGAAAGTGCAAGCCAGTGGCGGTGACACTCGACACTCCTCTCTCATCCCCCACAGACAGAGTACGATAAAAGCCTTCAAACTCTGCAGGCCTAGCTCTACCAAACCACCATCAGAAGGAAGCAAGCATATTTCATAGAACTCAGTAAGCGGTATCTGATGGGGTTCGGCGTCTAAATTGAACTACACTTCAGGAGGATTATTCCTAGGAAGAAAATTAAAACTTTGCACAAAGGAATTTATGAGGAGATGATACTATTCACACTTATCTGCAATGAAGTTAGTGAGGCCGGCATTAGCAGCATATTGTGTAAACTCCTGAAGTATTCCGGCCCCTTCCATGAATAGGGTATGCGACCATTCGCATGGCCGTAGCTCCCCCAATCTCCGGGTGCGGAGATTGCTGTCAGATGACTCCCCAATCACTCCCTTGGAGTTCTTCTTGGAAGCAAACTTCCTAAAGATACTCATGTTTTTCCTATAAACAAATATTATGAAATTTTTTGTCCACAAAATTTTCTCAACAAAACTTTACAAGATTGGTAGCAACTACTCATAGGGATGCATAGAAGCCATAGGAAGCATTCAAACTACTTAAGAACTCTAAGAATTCAACATGCAAGCTCATAAACAGCAGCACCAAGAGTAGCTAATTATTCAAAATATAAACCACTAGAGCAAAAACTAATTGGACAAACAAAGGAGTCACATACCAAGCAACAATCCCCTGAAACAGTTTTTGAAACGGAGCTTCGAGCAAAGAGATCGAAATCCGCGGGTTTGAGAGCAAGAACACGAGAGAGAGAGAGAGAGAGAGAGAGAGAGAGAGCAATGGCGATTTTTTTTCTGGAGGTAGGTGATGATGTGGGATGAAGAGATAAGTGAGGGGGGCACGTGGGGACCACAACCCACCAAGGTGGGCCTGGGGTCCTGGCTCGCCCAGGTGGTTTGTGCCCACCTGGTGCACTCCCCTCTGATGTTATTTGCACCAAAAATTCTTAAATATTAAAAAACAATTATATTAAAAATTTCAGCGCATTCTGAGAACTTTTATTTTTGGGTCATTTTTTTGCACGGGAAATTCAGAAAATAGATAGAACATGGAATTTTATGTTATTTAACTAATAAAAACAAAAAAAGGTAGGGACAGAAGGTAGGGCTCACTAAATTCACCAACTTCATACGTCTCAAAAATAATCCATTAATAAGGTTGATTGAGTCTTATTAACAACCAGTTTCGATTAGCATGAAACCGAAGAACTTTCGTAAATCAATAACTTACCTCAACGGGGATATGAATGTCCCCAACAATAAGCATTTCATATTTCTTTTTGACAGTAGGTATAGGTAGTTGAAAACTTCCAATAGTGATTGTCGGAGAATTTTCAATAACATTAATACCATTCACTTGGAATTGTTTCTTTGGAAAGTGCACCGTATTTTCATTACCATTGATATGAAAAGTGACCTTGTTTTTATTGCAATCAATAACAGCCCTTGCAGTATTCAAGAAGGGTCTACTAAGAATAATCGACATGTTGTCATCCTCGGGCATCTCAAGTATAACAAAGTCAGTCAAAATAGTAACATTAGCAACAACAACGGGCACATCCTCACAAATACCGATAGGTATGGCAGTTGATTTGTTAGCCATTTGCAAAGATATTTCAGTAGGTGTGAGTTTATTCAAATCAAGTCTTTTATATAGAGATAAAGGCATAACACTAACACCAGCTCCCAAATCACATAAAGCAGTTTTCACATAATTTCTTTTGATAGAGCATGGTATAGTTGGTATTCCTGGATCACCAAGTTTTTTAGGTACTCCATCTTTAAAAGTATAATTAGCAAGCATGGTGGATATTTCAGCTTCCAATATTTTTCTCTTATTGGTGATGATATCTTTCATGTACTTTGCATAAGGAGGCATTTTCAAGATATTAGTCAAGTGAGTACACAAAAAGACTGGCCTCAGCATGTCAGCAAAGCGTTCAAATTCTTCATCATATTTCCTTTTAGTTGACTTAGGTGGAAAGGCCATTGGTTTTTGAACCCACAGTTCTCTTTCTTTACCATGTTTTCTAGCAACAAAGTCTCCTTTATCATATCTTTTAATCTTGGGTTGTGGGTTATCAAGATCAACTGCAAGTTCTATCTCAACATCATTAACTGGTTCTTTATTATTTGTTTGAGTGTTTTCATGAACTTCATCTTTATCTTTTTCCTTATTAGAAGGTGAGCGTTCACTACCAGGTTGAGTTTAAGCATCAGAGATAGAAACTTCATTATCAGGAGGTTTTTCTACTTCAGGTTCACTAGAGGCATGCAAAGTCCTATCATTTTTCTTCTTATTTTTCTTTTTAGAAGGACTATGTGCATCAGTGTTAACTCTTTGAGAGTCTTGTTCAATTCTTTTTGGGTGTCCCTCAGGATAAAGTGGTTCCTGAGTCATTTTACCTCCTCTTGTTGCTACTCTAACAGAAAAGTCATGTATATTATTGTTCATTTCATCTAGCAACTCTCTTTGAGATTTAGCAACTTGTTCTAACTGAGTTTGAACCATAGAAGCATGCTTCCCCACACCTCTAACATCATTTGAGATTCTAAATAACAAGTCACTCAAGCGAACAATCATATCAGAATTGTATTTCAATTGTTTCATAACATTTGCATTGAAGTGATCTTGCTTTCTAATATAATTATCAAACTCATAAAGGCATTGGCTAGGGTGCATATTGTGAGGATTATCATTATCACTGAATCTCATTAGAGAATTTACCTCTACCACCTTAGGCAGTGGTGGTGAATCAAGCCCATGTATTTCTTCAATAGGAGGTAAATTTTTGACATCCTCAGCTTTAATACCTTTTTCCTTCATAGATTTTTTTGCCTCCTGCATATCTTCAGGACTGAGATATAAGATACCCCTGTTCTTCGGAGTGGGTTTAGTAGGTGGTTCAGGAAGAGTCCAATCATCATAATTTTTCAATATGTTATTCAACAATTCTTCAGCTTGCCCAATAGTTCGTTCCCTGAAAACACAACCAGCACAACTATCTAGGAAATCCCTAGAAGTATCGGTTAGTCCATTATAGAAGATATTAGGTATTTCATTTTTCTTAAGAGGATGATCAGGCAAAGCATTAAGTAATTGGAGAAGCCTCCCCCAAGCTTGTGGGAGACTCTCTTCTTCAATTTGTGCAAAGTTAAATATTTCCTGTAAGGCAGCTTGTTTCTTATGAGCAGGAAAATATTTTTCAAAGAAGTAATAAATCATATCATGTGGACTAAGCATACAACCAGGAGCAAGAGTATTGTACCAAGCTTTAGCATCACCCTTTAATGAGAACGAATATAATGTGAGGATATAGTAATATCGAATTTTCTCATCATGAGCAAAAAGGGTGGCTATGTCATACAACTTGGTAAGATGTGCCACAACAGTTTCAGTTTCATAACCATGGAAAGGATCATATTCAACCAGACTAATTAACTCCGGGTCGACAGAGAATTCATAAACCTTATCATCAATAAAGATAGGTGAAGTAGCAAACTTAGGATCACATTTCATCTAGCATTCAGAGATTTTTATTTATACTTGCATAATAATTTCTCTAGATCATCTCTATCCTTACAAGCAAGAATATCTCTAGTTGCCACCTCACCCATAACATAACCTTCCGGTACCTTTGGAAATTCATATCTAGGAGGGCTAGGTCTAGTAGGTGTTTCAAGATTTTTAGTTTCAAGCTCATCATCAGTTTCAACAATATCATGTCGTCTTACTCTAGCAATTTGTTCAAGAAATTCACCTAGCAGCACATTATCATCAAGCAAGGTACTAGCATCATCATAAGCATCATTCATAGCAGAAGTAGCATCATTAATAACTTGTGACATATCAGGATTAATAGCATGTGGTGGTGTTGCAAGTTTACTTATAACAGAAGGTGAATCTAAAGCAAAGTTAGATGGCAGTTCCTTACCTCCCCTCATCTTAGAGGGAAAATCCTAGTCTTAGCATCCTTCAGATTCTTCATAGTGATAAATTGATAATAATCCCAAGTGACTCAACAAATATATCTATGCTCCCCGGCAACAGCGCCAAAAAAAGGTCTTAATAACCCACAAGTATAGGGGATCACAACGGTTTTTGAGGGTAGAGTATTCAACACAAATTTATAGATTCGACACAACGGGGGCAAAGAATATTTGTAAGTATTAGTAGCTGAGTTGTCAATTCAACCACACCTGGAGATTAATTATCTATAGCAAAGTGATCAACAGCAAAGTAGTATGATAGTTTGATAGCAGTAGCAATAGCAATAGTAACGGTAATAGTGATAGCAGTAATTTTGTAGCAAGTGCAATAGTAACGATAGTAGTAGTAACATATCAGAAACAATATAAGATAAATTCGTAGTCACTGGATCGGTGTCTTGTTGGATGATATTCATCATGTAACAGTTATAACCTAGGGTGATACGGCACTAGATCCAATTCATAAATATAATGTAGGCATGTATTCTGTAAATAGTCATACGTGCTTATGGTAAGAACTTGCATGACATCCTTTGTCCTACCCTCCCATGGCAGCGGGGTCCTATTGGAAACTAAGGGATATTAAGGTCTCCTTTTAATAGAGAACCGCAACAAAGGATTAACACACGGTGAATACATGAACTCCTCAAACTACGGTCATCACCGGGAGTGGTCCCGACTATTGTCACTCTGGGGTTGCCGGATCATAACACGTAGTAGGTGACTATAACTTGCAATATCGGATCTAGAACATAGATATAATGGTGATAAAATAAATGGTTCAGATCTGAAATCATGGCACCCAGGACCAAAGTGACAAGCATTAAGCATAGAAAAGTCATAGCAACATCAATCTCAGAACACAGTGGATACTAGGGATCAAGCCCTAACAAAACTAACTAGATAACATGATGAATCTCATCCAACTCCTCACTGACCAGCGAGCCTACAAAGAAATTACTCATTCCCGGTGGGGAGCATCATGGAATCGGCGATGGAGAAGGGTTGGTGATGACGAATATCGAAGATCCCCCTCTCCGGAGCCCCAAATGGACTCCAGATCTGGCCTCCCGATGAAGAACAGGAGACGGCGGCGGCTCCATCTCGTGGAACACAATAATTCTTTCTCCCTGATATTTTTCTGGAAAAAATAGGATTTTATAGCGTTGGTTTCAGGGTCTACGGGGCCACCAGGTGGGGACAACCCATCTGGACGTGCCTGGAGGGGGAGGCGCGCCCTGGTGGGTTGTGCTCACCCAGGTGCCCCCCTCTGGTGGTTCTTGGCTCTAGAAATTCTCTTTTATTGTATAAAAAATCCTCGCAAAGTTTCGTTCCATTTCGAGAACTTTTATTTCTACACAAAAAAAACAACATGGTAGTTCTGCTGAAAACAGCGTCAGTCCGGGTTAGTTCATTCAAATCATGCAAACTAGAGTCCAAAATAAGAGGAAAAGCATTAGGAAAAGTAGATATGACGGAGATGTATCAGTCATCTTCGCCTCTACGTCTCGGGACGTGTGGGCGGTGAGGGAGTGCTGGACTAAGGGGTCCTCAGGCGTCCGGCCTGTTAGACATGGGCTGAACTAATGGGCTGTGAAGATACAAGACCGAAGACTCTCTCGCGTGTCCGGATGGGACTCTCCTTGGCGTGGAAGGCAAGCTTGGCAACCGGATATGAAGATTCATTTTTTCTATAACCGACTTTGTACAACCCTAGCCCCCTTCGGTGTCTATATAATCCGGAGGGCTTAGTCTGGAAACATATATAGTCATACAGGCTAGACTTCTAGGGTTTTAGCCATTACGATCTCGTGGTAGATCAACTCTTGTAATACTCATATTCATCAAGATCAATCAAGCAGGAAGTAGGGTATTACCTCCATAGAGAGGGCCTGAACCTGGGTAAACATCGTGTCCCCCGTCTCCTGTTACCATCGACCTTAGATGCACAGTTCAGGACCCCCTACCCGAGATCCGCCGGTTTTGACACCGACATTGGTTCTTTCACTGAGAGTTCCACTATGCCGTCCCCAAAAGGTTTGATGGCTCCTTCAATCGTCAACAACGATGCTGTCCGAGGGGAAACCTTCCTCCCCGGACAGATCTTCGTGTTCGGCGGCTTTGCACTATGGCCAACTCGCTTGGCCATCTGGAGCAGATCGACAGCTACACCCCTGGCCATCAGGTCAGATTTGGGAGCTTGAACTACGTCGTGGATATCCGTGGAGACTTGATCTTCGACGGCTTTGATACCACGACAGCCGCTCCCTGTTCCTATGATGAACATGACTTAAATCTATCACTGGACCATGCTCAGGAAATTGCACCTATAACTACTCCGACCTTAGATCTGGAGCAGATCGCGCCATCCGAGGACGAGAAGCTCAACCCCGCCACGGAAGCCGCAGATTCAGCGGCGTTGGAGCCGCACACAAGCCTAACCTCGGGTGATATCTGTGTTTCCGGAACCTCGGACTCGTTTCCGGCCATAAGTTCCGAACCTTGTGTGTCCGCGCATGATGAGCTGGATCAGTCATCGATCGTCAAATTTAGCACCGAGGACATCTTCCGGTACTCGCCTTTAGGCGACGTGTTAAACTCATTAAAAAATATATCCTTAGAGGAGGGCTCACAGCCGAATTATATCCGGTTCGAACTGGAGGCTGATGACAGGGAATTTAGCTTCCCACCCGCCACCCACTTCATAGCCACTGTCGAAGACTTAACCGACATGCTCGATTACGGCTCCAAAGACATCGACGGTATGGGCGACGATGCAGATGAGGAGCATGGCCAAAACCCGCCGCTCACCGGACGTTGGACGGCCACTTCTTCGTACGACGTATACATGGTGGATACACCTAAAGAGAATAACAGCGAGGACAAGGAAAATCCAGTTGAGGATGAGCCTCCTAAGACACAACCAAAGCCCGACGTTAGCGGCGCCGCTCTAAATCCCACCGCAGCAAGGACAGCAACACCGGCATAGGAGACGATAACACTCAGGACGGTGCCGAAGACAGAGAAGATCCCGACGAACAAGCGACCGAACAGGACGATCGGGAAGATGGGCAAGTTAGCCCTGATGAACAGGCCATAAACGATGACTCGGAGGGCAACACTTATCTTCCACCCTCCGAGGATGAGGTGAGCCTTCGCAACGAGGATTTTATCATGCCTGAGGAACCTCTCGAGCATGAGCGTTTTAAGCGTCAGCTAATAGCCACAGCAAGGAGCCTGAAAAAGAAGCAGCGGCAGCTTCAAGCTGATCAAGATCTGCTCAATAATAGATGGACTGATGTCCTGGTAGCTGAAGAATACGGCCTTAAGCGCCGAGTCAAAAGATACCCGAAGCGCATATTGCTACCTCAATTCGATGACGAGGCGCTGGAGCCCGTACCATCATCGCGCAATGCGGCTGACCGACCACCATGCGGTCGAGATAAGGCGGCAACTCAAGCCGAACACCAGACCGCCCCACCTCGCCATAAAGGCAGGGATAAAACAGCTCGGGGTTATACATATGACCTTTGGCAGGACCTGGACAGTAGAGCAGGACATACCAGATCGATCTACGGATCGCGAGGACGTGTCCGACACGTGACGACGGCTATCTATTCGGACGTGACAAGCCTAGCCACGCCTGGGCCGAAAACCGCAGACAGACTCCATCGGAGCTACGTTGCGACGTGGCCCGATATAGAGGCGCCGCACACCCTCTTTGCTTCACTGACGAAGTAATGGATCATGAATTCCCAGAAAGGTTTAAACCCGTAAATATTGAATCATACGAGGGAACAACTGACCCTGTGGTATGGATCAAGGATTTTATTCTCCACATCCATATGGCCCGCGGAGATGACCTTCACGCCATCAAATACCTCCCACTAAAACTCAAAGGGCCAGCTCGGCACTGGTTAAACAGCCTACCTGAAAATTCTATTGGCAACTGGGAGGACTTGGAAGAAGCCTTCCTTGACAACTTCCAAGATACATATGTCCGGCCACCAGATGCCGATGACTTAAGTCACATAGTTCAACAGCCTAGAGAGTCAGACAGGAAATTCTGGACTAGGTTCCTAACTAAAAAGAACCAGATCATCGACTGTCCAGATGCCGAAGCCCTAGCGGCCTTTAAACATAGCATCCGCGACGAATGGCTCGCCCGCCACCTCGGCCAAGAAAAGCCAAAATCCATGGCAGCCCTCGCGGCACTCATGACCCGCTTTTGTGCGGGTGAGGATAGTTGGTTGGCTCGTAGCAAAAACACGGCCAGCGAAGCAGGCACCTCTGAGGTAAAAAACAGCAACGGCAAGCTCCAACGTAGCAGACACAAACGTCGAAGCAATGGTGACAATACCGATGACACTACAGTCAACGCTGGTTCTAGCGACTCCAAGTCCGGTCAGCGGAAGAAGCCGTATAAAAGAAACAATCAAGGACCATCCAGCTTGGATCGCATACTCGATCGTCCGTGCCAGATACATGGCACCCCAGACAAACCAGCCAATCATACCAACAGAGATTGTTGTGTTTTTAAACAAGTCGGCAAGTTAAATGTCGAGTATAAGGAAAAGGGATCGCAAAGCAAGGATGACGATGAGGAGCCCCGGCAACTGAACACAGGGGGACAAAAGAAGTTTCCCCCTCAGGTCAAAACGGTGAACATGATATATGCTACACACATCCCCAAGAGGGAGCGCAAGCGCGCGCTCAGGGACGTCTATGCGATAGAGCTAGTGGCCCCAAAATTCAACCCATGGTCATCATGCCCGATCACCTTTGATCGTCGGGATCATCCCACCAGTATCCTTCATGGTGGTTCGGCCGCGCTGGTCCTTGACCCAATCATTGATGGATTTCACCTGACGCGAGTCCTCATGGACGGTGGTAGCAGCCTCAATCTGCTCTATCGGGACACAATGCGCAAAATGGGCATTCATCCATCACGGATCAAGCCCACAAAGACCACCATTAAAGGAGTCATACCAGGTGTAGAGGCCCGCTGTACGGGCTCAATCACACTAGAGGTTGTCTTTGGATCTCGGGACAACTTCCAAAGCAAAGAGTTAATCTTCGTTATCGTCCCCTTTCGCAACGGCTATCATGCAGTGCTTGGACGAACCGCACTCGCTCGATTCAACGCGGTGCCACACTATGCTTATCTCAAGCTCAAGATGCCCGGACCATGCGGCGTCATAACAGTTAATGGAAACAAAGAACGCTCCCTCCGCACCGAGGAGCACACCACTGCCTTAGCTGCAGAAGTATAGAGCGGCCTTCTCAAGCAGAACTTTAATTCAGCGGCCGTACTCTCGGACACCGTCAAGAGAGTCCGGACTATTCTGCAGTAGGATAGCTCGGCTCGTCGAGAGCTTGATTAGAAATTTGGCTTCCGTCCCAGCCCCGAGAAAACGGCGGCATTCATACCGCGCGTACATAACTACGCACTCAAAATACCATGGGCATAGAAGGAGGCATACCTACCTTGTGATCCACAATACGGCTTGACCGCTCCCCGACACATATACTTCCACTATTTCCTTTTTCTCCTTTTCAGGTTTCTTTTCCATAGGCCTTTCCTGACGGCCTAATCACTGGTCCTGTCAAACGATAAATACACCAAGATGTCAAGAAGCACAGACGAACAGGGGAACTTCTAGGTGGTTTCTTTAACGATCACTCTACCTATTTTCAGGACCCGCATGCAGCTCTCCCTTGGGTGTGGCATGTTAAATAGCCTGTTGCTTATCGCACTATTTGTATCAATGCGCTTTGACGTATTAATCAAATGGAAATAGTTTGCGGCCCAAATTTTAGGGCCCCAGCTTATTACCTTTGCTCCCTTTCTGTTTTCCTTTTTCTGTTGATAACCTTATTAGATAGCACACGTACACTTTGGTATGTTTCACATTTGCCAGGGGCTTCATAGCGCCCCGCACTACGGCAACAAAGTCTGAACACTTTTTATAGTATACTTCAGCACCCCGAATTTAGCACTATATGCATTGGCTCCGGATCATGTCTTTGGTCAATAGTTGGGTTGCCCGGCTCCTGTGCTTGCTACCTTACGTCCCGCTATATCAGTTAAGGTAGTAAAGGGAGAACTACTGTAATTGTGCCCTGGTTTACCCAAAGGAGCACCTCGGTAGAGAAAGCTGAAAACTGACTGTCATGATGCGGCGAGAGCCGGTCAGCTCTTCGGAGGTCTCAAATCGTTAGAGATTTTTTTCCGCATTATGCGAGGGATGGGTACTTACCCGGTCAGGTGCTTTCAGCATCCCAGTTCAGAAACTAGGGGCTGCACCTGCATTTTTTATTGTCAAACTCCTATGGCTAAGTGAGGGTACTAAAGCCGCATAGTCGGATCGCCTCGTTCGTTGCGCTAAACACCTCCTTCAAGGACCAAACAATTGGATCAAGAGTGTTTAGATTCCATCCCGAACACCCCCGTACTACCTACATGGGGGCAGAAGCGGACGACTGGCCAACTCTCAGATTTCATACAACACAGCCACACAAGAGGTAAATTTAAGAAAAAACATAACAAACATTATATTACATAACCACTTCGTTTTATCATACAAGGCAGAGACAACATGAATGTATTCATTCGAAAATAATGTCTTGCGCACATTGCGTCGCCACAATACGAGATCCCTCCAGGACGTCTTCAAAATACCGCTCGGGCGTGCGGTGCTCCTTGCCCTCAAGCGGCCCCTCGGTCATAAGCTTGACGGAGTCCATCTTCGCCCACCAGACCTTGACGCGGGCGAAGGCCATGCGCGCGCCCTCGATGCAGACCGACCACTTGACGACGTCCAGCTGACGACAGGCATTCACCAGCCGCTTCACAAGGCCGAAGTAGGTGCTGGGTATAGCTTCGGCAGGCCACAGCTGGATTATCAAATCCTTCATCGCCAGTTCGGCCACCCTGTGCAGCTCAACACGCTATTTTAGCTGATCACTGAAGGGCACCGGATGTTCTGGCGCAAGATATTGCGACCAGAACAGCATCTCCGTTGAGCTCCCTTCTTCGGCTCAGAAGAACTCTGCAGCGTCGGACACACTGCGTGGCAGATCCACAAACGCCCCTAGAGAACTCCGAATCCGGGTTAGTAAGAAATACTTCTTCTTCACATACTTGCTTTGCATACTAAACGCTTTACCCTCCGCGATCTTCTTGGCCTCCCAGATCTCCTAGAGGGCTCCCTGGGCTTCAACCCGGGCCTCTTCCGCACTTTGGCGAGCCTTGGCGAGTTCGGTCTCTCGAGCCGAAACATCGCACTCCAAGGTCTGGCATTTTTTACAGCGTCCTGGAGCTCTTTCTGGACCTCGTTAAGCCTCGCCTTGAGCTTCTTACAGGCGGCCCGCTCTTTGGCAGCTTTCTCCTCGGCTTCGGCCAGGGCCTTTTTAAGGGCCTCGACCTCTGTTGTCGCTCCTACACATATCATGACACTACGGTCAAAACACATCATTTATTCTTTTCGAATATATAGCGAGTCATTACATACCTTGCTGGTCCTCTAGCTGCTTCCTCGCTTGGCCGAGCTCCTCCTCGGCCCGCTCCAGTCTCTACTTTAGTCGGGAGACTTCAGCAGTGTGTGAGGTCGCAGCCAGCAAGGACGCCTGCTTATTCACATAAGACACATTTAGTTAGTTTCCTGTGAAATTTAATTGATCCCATGTCCGGCTTTTCTTTCCGAACACCGGGCAGTGTCTCAGGGGCTACTGTCTATATTGGGAATTTTCTTTTTGTGTCGCTTATCACAAAACTTGTCAGCAGGCTACCGCAGGCTTCGGCAAGTCCGTTCTTGACGGACTGAACCCTCTCAATCACTGTACCCATAAGGATACGGTGTTCCTCCATAATGGAAGCGCCTCGTAGCGCTTCTAGAAGATTGCTCGGTGCCCCTGGTTGGACAGAGGTCACCGGCGGGATAGGCACACCTCCTCCTTTCAAAGGAGGCTGTACGACGGACTCCGGAGCCGTATAGGTCTCCGGAACCGTATCAGGATGGGGGCCGAACTGAACTTGGCTCCCATCACTAGTCTCCATGGGGATCTACTCCCCCATGTGTTTGGCGGCTGAGGTTTCACCCTCTAGCGCCACCCCGGCGGCCTCCTGAGACTCTACCTGGCCTGGGAAAGTCCTTCGCGACAGCGCCTCAGCGTCGCCCTTGGTCGTGGGAGAGTAAGTGGCCGGCGGTGATTCACTGGCCATCGCCTTTGAATCCAACGAACCTCTTGATGAGGATTGCTGGGAGCTGTCGTGGGCCGGACTGCAATAGCATAATTAACCATGTTAATACAATGAAGAGGAGAGGCCGGATATATGGACATACACGAGTTTTAGTACTTACGATGCGGCCAGGGGCTTGCTTCGGGGGCGTCGCTCGGGGCTACTATCGATGTCCCACGCGGAGTTATCCACGAGGGGCGCTGAGGGAGTCCTGGATTAGGGGGTGTACGGATAGCCGAACTATACCTTCAGCCGGACTCCTAGACTATGAGGATACAAGATTGGAGACTTCGTCCCGTGTCCGGATGGGACTTTCCTTGGCGTGGAAGGCAAGCTTGGCGATGCGGATATTCAAGATCTCCTACCATTGTAACCGACTTTGTGTAACCCTAACCCTATCTGGTGTCTATATAAACGGAGGGTTTTAGTCCGTAGGACAACAACTCCAACATACAACAATCATACCATAGGCTAGAATCTAGGGTTTAGCCTCTCTGATCTCGTGGTAGATCTACTCTTGTACTACCCATATCATCAATATTAATCAAGCAGGACGTAGGGTTTTACCTCCATCGAGAGGGCCCGAACCTGGGTAAACTTCGTGTCCCTTGTCTCCTGTTACCATCCGGCCTAGACACACAGTTCGGGACCCCCTACCCGAGATCCGCCAGTTTTGACACCGACATTGGTGCTTTCAATGAGAGTTCCTCTGTGTCGTCACTTTTAGGCCCGATGGCTCCTTTGATCATCAACGACGATGCGATCCAGGGTGAGACTTTTCTCCTCGGGCAGATCTTCGTCTTCGGCGGCTTCGCACTACGGGCCAATTCGTTTGGCCGCCTGGAGCAAATCAAAAGCTACGCCCCTGGCCATCAGGTCAGGTTTGGAAGTTTGAACTACACGGCTGACATCCGCGGGGACTTGATCTTCGACGGATTCGAGGCACAGCCAAGCGCGTCGCACTGTCCCGGTGGGCATGATCTAGCTCTGTCGCCAAACAGTGTCCTGGAGGCCGCACGAGCGTCGGTTCTGACCCTTAATTCGGAACCTGCGGCACCGATCGAGGATGAGTGGTTGGACGCCACCTCAGGGGGTGTGATCTCAAAGGCGATCGAGCCGAACACCAGACCCGCACTCTGCATGACCCGTGACTCCGAGGATCCGGATTCCCCTCCGGACTCCGAACCCCCCGCGCCCCTGCCGATCGAATCCGATTGGGCGCCGATCATGGAGTTCACCGCCGCGGACATCTTTCAGCACTCGCCCTTCGGCGACATCCTGAACTCACTAAAGTCTCTCTCTTTATCGGGAGAGCCCTGGCCGGACTATGGTCAGCAAGGATGGGATACGGACGATGAAGAAATTCAAAGCCCACCCACCACCCACTTTGTAGCCACTGTCGACGATTTAACCGACATGCTCGACTTCGACTCCAAAGACATCGACGGTTTGGACGACGATGCAGGAGACGAACAGGAACCAGCACCTGTAGGGCGCTGGAAGGCCACCTCGTCATATAACATATATATGGTGGTGTTGACACATGATTTTGGCACGATACAAAGTGAAAGAGTTTTCAGAATGAGAAAGTTTCATATCGTCGAGTGGAACAACTTTGATGTTTGGGCTATCGCCATTCGACCTCATCTTAGTGGCCGAAGCTGTACTCCGAGTGACAAAATTTAATGTTCTAAGTGCTTTTCGGCCGATTATATCCTCAATATGACCTCAGATGAAGGAGTGCTCTAAAGGAATTATCTTCCCCTCATCGAGACAATTGATTTTCATATATAAATCATCTCAATCCGAGTTCATATGCAAGAGTTATAGTCAATACGGTCTGAACAGGCCAGAGACCAAAATATTACGCTTGACACCAGACACATGTTGATGAGTGTATGATACAATGCGTGAGCAATTCGGCCTTCAAGACGGCCTTGAATTAAAAAACCTTCAACATGGAAAAGTTTCGCCTCGTCGAGCCAATCAATTTTCGTGTATAATTCGTCTCAATCCGAGGTCGTATGAGGCCTGGAAAGACAAATCAAGATCAGGCTATGTTTTCAGTCGGAAAATCCGAGTGAAAAGTTTACCGTCCGAGTGAAAGTTTACGGTCGAGTGAAAATTTACCGGTCGAGTGAAAGTTTGCTGACCGGATGAACTTATTATTATCCGAGTGGAAATAAAGTAATCCGAGTGGAAATATGGTCATCCGAGTGAAATTGTCCTCCAGGTGAAAATATTCCGAGTGAAAAGATTACCATCGGGACCAAAACTTGCCGATCGAATAAGATAATGCCTTTCGGATGGAAATATAGTTATCCGAGTGAAAATATCGTCATCCGAGTGAAAATTGTATTCCGAGTGAAAGACTCTAAACATCCGAGTGAAAAGTCCAGTCGGACGATCCAAGTGAATGACTCTAATCCGAGTGGATGTGCTCGAATCCTAGTGAAATTGAACATATGCCTGAAAGTTTATCAAGATGACCTCGGATGAAGAAGTGTATAATACAGAAGTTGTGCGTATCATCAAGACGGTAAACTTTGATTTTGGAGTCATCATCATCAGAGACAGTATATAGCCTACAAATTCACTACGAGACTCGGATAATCCAGTCTACCGCGAGACCGAGTCCGACAGGAAGATAAAGATGACCTCGAAAAGTATTCAAGATGGCCTTATTTGAAAAAGTGATCAACATGAGAGTTGTTCGTATCATCGAGGGTCACGAGTTTTTATTTGGGCTGTCTTGATCGGAGATCATATGCAAGCCCGGCGGTCCACGCAAGAAGGAAGACAGAGTTTGGGCCAGATTGAGACTTAATCCGAATTGGAATAGAATTAGGACTCTAGGACGTTAATTGATGTAATTTTTCTTGTAAGGAAAGCCTAGATAAATCCTTTACTTGTATGGTAAGTCCATCCGCCTCTTATATATGTTGGGGGTGATGGCCGATTGAACAACACACAATCGAACAAATCAATATACTACTTTTTCATCTACGTTTTATCTCTCCACCGTTTTTCTCTCTCGTTCTTCACTGTTCTTCGTGTTTGAGAGCTGCGAATCCCGAGGCTCTAGGGGCGAGCGGATCGACCTAGGGCAGCCCATAGCCGCCGCACTCCCTGACGGGATCCCTCCCGGGGGTGTGGGGTTTTCGGGTCTACAAAAGCGCCCGTCGACTGTCTTGCGTATCGCGCTGTCGGTCGGGTCTCCTTCGACGTGAGCTGTGGTGCATCACCCCCGGCGTCGAGGGTACACGTGACATGTTCATGTGTCAACACACTTTTTGGCGACTCCGCTGGGGAACAAAAATCAATCATCATCATCCACCATGTCCGATCTTCCCAAGCCATCTGAGGTAGACGCCGATAACATCATTTAGCCCAGTCTTGACGAGATATCGGCCGATCATCGCCAAGTCTATGAGGAGTACAAGAAGGTGCGCGAGGAGAAAGACCTGCAGGAGTTCCTTGCAAAATTCAAGAAAGATCGCCAAGGCAACATCACTCCGATTGAAGAAATCAAGTTCCCTCCTGTTCAAACTGAACAGGTTAAACCCTCTGTAAGTACTGCCTTTTCTCCTGAGTAGTGGGCTGAGATTGAAAGTCGTATTGCTGATGGTAACAACCTAGTCTATCAAACTTTCATAGAAAATACTAATGCTTAGAAGAATACATCTCAATCGTCTAGTGGTAATGATGGTGTAGCTGCTAGTGTGCAAAACCCTAATCTGGCTTTACCTATTGCATCGGCGCCTCCCGTGCCGATGGTTTATTATCCTACTCAAACAAATCAGATTGTGACTGCACCCATTAATCCTATTATGAGCATGCCAGGTTCGGTGGCAACACCGAACCAAACCCTACCTACAGCTACATCCACTCGACCATTACCAAATTATGGGTCGACGTACATGCCACAATTCCTACCTGCAGCTAGTAACCCTGCTCCTCCTATGTCACTGCCACAAGCTTCATCGTCCACTATGGATGATGGTCTAGCTAATCTTAGAGAGGAGATGGCTAAGATGCTTCGAGAAAATTTTGGAGTTGAGTTACCTCGGAATCGGATTTACCAAAAGCCGTACCCCAAATACTTTGATGCCATCCAGTGCCCTCCGGGATATAAGATTCCAGATTTTGTTAAGTTGAATGGAGAGGGCACAAAAACCACATGGGAGCATATTAGTGAATATTCACAATTGGGTGAGGCAGGCTCATTGAATGAATTGAAAGTGCGTTTATTTCCTTTATCATTAACTGGTACCGCATTTTCATGGTTTTCTTCTTTACCCCATGGTTCCATTCGGGTTTGGTCGCAGCTAGAACAGAAGTTTCATGATCACTTTTATAGTGGCGACAATGAACTCAAGTTGTCACATCTAACATCGGTTAAACAGAAGCATGATGAATCGGTCTCCGATTACGTCAAGAGATTCAGAGAAACAAAAAACCGGTGTTTTAGTTTGGTGATAACCGAGAGGGACTTGGCAGACCTAGTGCTGAGTGGTTTGAGAACTCCCATTAGAGAAAAGCTAGAAGGCTACGAGTTCTTAAATATCAGCCAAGTCTTACAGAGGGCTTTGGCTCAGGAAAGCCAAAGCAAAGACCTCAAAGAAGTGCATAGATACAAAACCGATCGTCCAAAGATTAATATGGTGGAATATGACAGTGATCACTCGGACGATGAGGGTGATGTTTTTGCTACTGAATTTGTTTGGCCATCTAAGGTCAAACCCTTTACTTGCAATGATCTGAAACCGATTCATAAGAATCGTGATGAAGAGATGAAGTTTACTTTTAACATTGCTAAGTGTGATAGAATATTTGATGCTTTGCTGCAGGCTAAGATTATTAGAATATCTCATACTTTACCGCCGTTTAAAGAGCTAAAACGGCGTGCTTATTGCAAGTATCATAATTCTTTTTCTCATGCTACTAACGATAGCAATGTTTTTCGACGACAGATACAATAGGCCATTAATGACGGACGATTGAACTTTTCTGAGATGCAAGTTGATAAACAGCCTTTTCCAGTGAATACCATGGATTTGGAGGGGAAGAAGCTACTCATTCGGCCAGAGGTCGCCGAATCTGCCAATAAAGCTAATATCATTGTTGGTGAGCCCAGGAAAGACAAGGAAGGCAGCACGGTCTTGGGGAGACATGTTGTGCTTCATAAGCAGCCCGATGGCAAGGAAGTGATCAAAATCACCATCAAGAATCCTACACTCGGGGGGCAACTACAAGTGCAAGAAAATGCTCGTGTGAGATTTGTAAAGCCCAAGAGTCCAGAAGTTGGCAAGTGGAAAAGGAATGAAGTTAAAGTACAATGCAAGAGGATCAAGCCAACTTTTAATATGTTGCTGTCCAAGTACACCAACCAGTCGGCCGGTTCTAGCTTTAATCGGCCGACTCACTTGAAGCGACGAAGGTCACCATCAGATGATATGTTCAGTCAGTATATGAAACCGAGTGGACCAAAGGCGTTGTTTCCAGAAGAGCAAAGGCAAACTGTTTGGGATCGACTTGAATACTCATATAATGGCCGACTGAACATCGGTAACTATCGGTCGGCTGGTCAAAACATGCGACCGGATGGAAATTATCCGAGTGTAAGAATGCACCCAGGTGGAAGCTATCCGAGTGAACAAATGTGGCCAAGTAGATTCTATCCGAGTGGATTCCAGCAGAGTGACATCCATCCGAGTGGATTCCATCAGAATAAAAAGGTGTGCCCGAGTGGAAATTTCATGGATCTAGAAAATCGAAAAGAATGGCGTGTTAAATCATCGAGTGTTGCAGCAGTTGAGTCGGGCAAAGGCAAGGAGAAAATGGATGCCGACTCACTTATCTTGGGCACCGAAACATTCGCCATACAACAACTAATTGTGCATAACAATCCGACTGAGCCGATACTTGCTATCATGCCAAAGCACTCGACCAATGACCATGAAGCAAGCACCAGCTAGGTAAAAACGAGAGATCCTAAATACACTCAGCCAAAGTGGTGTCCTCTAGGGCTAACAAAGACACAAAAGAAGAAATTACAGAGGTTAAGGAGTCAAGAGATGGCAGAACAGGAGGCCGAGAAACAAAGGGATAAATTTTTCAATGACACTCGACCCATGGTTCCAGCAAAACAAGTGTGGAGGCCTAAACAAATACAAGATACAACAGCTTCTACATCTATCACAGCAACACCTACATCACCAAAGGAGGAGGATGCAACAGATATCACATCGTCTGTGACACTTCTTACTTCTCCTTCACTCGGACAAATTTCAGAACCGGTGGATGCACTCGAGGAGGAGACTGATATGTTGGACTATGAGTCTACGCCGGTTCATGAAGGTATGGATATCAATATGGTGTATTACTTACCTGCTGAGTTTCGTGCTGTAGATGAGGAAGGTGACGTGGCTCAGATGGATTTTGGCCCTAAAAACGCAATATTCGAGAAGCCAAAAGAACCAGTAACGCATCTGAAACCATTATATCTCAGAGGTCATATCAATGGGTCGCCGCACACTCGGATGCTTGTTGATGGTGGTGCTGTGGTAAATCTTATGCCCTATTCGGTCTTCAAGAAATTGGGTTTGCCTGATGAAGAATTTATCAAGACTAATATGGTGCTCAACGGATTTGAAGGCAAAGAAAAAACTAAAGCCAAAGGTGTAATGTATGTGGAGCTTACAGTCGGAAGCAAAAATTTGGCCACTGCATTCTTTGTCGCTGAGGTGCAAGGTAACTACAACGTCATACTAGGCCGTGATTGGGTTCATGCAAACCAGTGCGTGCCATCCACTATGCACCAGTTTTTGATTCAGTGGGTTGATGATGAAGTGGAAGTCATTCATGCGGATAACTCGGCCTGTGTTGCTTTGGCAGATGCATCGGTGGATTGGCAACATCCCAATGCTACTTGCTTGACGGGACGTGACTTATCAGAGTTTGATTTTCTCAGCACGACCAAGAATGGTTTTGTGCCCGTCTCTTTAAAGCCGACTGAATGCAATCGGCTCCAAGGTAGGATATGTTTAAATGGATCCTAATTCCGAGTGGTTACAAAAACGTCTTGTGAAATATCAGTCCAGCGAGAATGATATGTATGAGTCTATAGAGGAGTTGGATGACATGGATAAACTTGGACAAGGTTTTACATCGGCCGATCCGTTAGAAGAGGTAGATATTGGAGATGGTTCAGTCACTCGACCGACGTTTGTAAACGAAAATTTGAAAGCCGATTGTAAAGCTAAGTTAATCGAGCTATTGAAAGAATATGTTTGTTGCTTTGCGTGGGAATATCATGAGATGCCAGGTTTAAGCCGAGAGCTAGTGGAGCATCGCTTACCTATAAAGGCCGGTTTTAGACCATATAAATAGTCGGCCAGAAAGTTTAAACCGAAAACATATGACCGGATCAAGGAAGAGATCGGTCGACTGCTTGAAGCTAATTTCATTCGACCTTGCAGGTATGCCGAGTGGATTTCTAACATTGTCCTAGTGGAGAAGAAAGGATCCGGCAAGTTGAGGGTGTGCATTGATTTCAGAGATTTGAATAGGGCTACACCCAAATATGAGTATCCTATGCCAATAGCCGATATGCTCATTAATGATGCTTCTGGACATAAGGTTATTAGCTTTCTAGATGGTAATGCCGGATACAATCAAATTTTTATGGCCAAAGAGGACTTGTACAAGACAGCTTTTCGATGCCCTGGTTTCCTTGGTTTATTCGAGTGGACAGTGATGACATTCGGATTAAAAAATGTTGGCGCCACATATCAAAGGGCTATGAATTTGATTTTTCATGATTTACTCGGTGTCATACTTGAAGTTTATATTGATGATATTGTTGTCAAATCGGATGCTTTCGAATCTCACTTGGCCAATTTGCGTTTAGCTTTTGAAAGAATGAAAAAGTATGGACTGAAGATGAATCCTTTGAAGTGTGCTTTCGGCGTGTCAGCTGGCAAGTTTTTGGGTTTCATTATTCATGAAGATGGCATAGAGATTGATCCCAAAAAGATAGAGGCTATATAGAAAGTGGGGGCTCCAACATGCAAGAGAGATATGCAAAAGTTGCTTGGCAAGGTCAATTATTTGAGAAGGTTCATAGCTAATTTATCAGGGAAAGTTGATGCATTTACTCCTATCCTTCGGTTAAAGAATGATGCTGATTTCACTTGGGGGGCAAAACAGCAAGAAGCATTTGATATGATCAAGAATTATTTGTGCACTCCTCCGGTGATGAGAGCACCCAAGCATAGGGAACCCTTCAGACTTTACATTGCAGCAGAGGAAGGAGTTATTGGTGCTGTTCTAACTCAAGAGACCGAAGGAAAAGAGCATGCCATCACTTATTTGAGCCGCCGCTTATTGGACGCAGAGACAAGGTATACATTTATTGAGAAATTATGTCTATGCTTATATTATGCTTGCACAAAATTGAGACATTATTTAGTGCCGAGTGCTTGCGTAGTAGCTTGTCAGACCGATGTCATTAAATACATGTTGCATAGGCCAATTCTTAGTGGTAGAATTGGCAAGTGGGCTTATGCTTTGATTGAATATGATTTGGCTTATGAATCTCTAAAATCCATGAAGGGCCAAATTGTTG
Organism: Aegilops umbellulata; assembly: GCA_032464435.1. Lineage (NCBI taxonomy): Eukaryota > Viridiplantae > Streptophyta > Magnoliopsida > Poales > Poaceae > Aegilops > Aegilops umbellulata. The sequence continues at coordinate 145,924,869 of CP136058.1, read as the reverse complement.
CTAATTTCATTGTTGAACATCGATTAATGACAAGCATGATAGTGATATGAACCTTGTTTCATTAGTACCATGGAGATTATAATTTGATGGTTCAGTTTGTAGCAATGGCCAAGGTGTTGGTATTGTTTATATATCTCCTCATGGTGTTGTTTTTGAAGCCTCATGCCGCTTAGAATATTTTTGCACAAACAATCAAGCCGAATATGAAGCATTGTTATTCAGCCTAGAGATGTTACTTGCTATAGGTGTTACATATATTGAGGCTTATGGTGATTCGTTACTAGTGGTGCAGCAAATATCCTAAGTCTTTCAGTGTTTGGACGAATCACTTAATGTTTATCTTGATAAATGTCTAGATATAATCTCTACTTTGGATTGTTTTAGCATTGCACATATATCTAGACATGACAACTGGAAAGCAAATGAGTTGGCACAGCAAGCATCTGGATACCATGTTGATCATGGCATGTTTCATATTTCTCAAAGTCCGATGTCTTGTCTTACCAGTATAGAGGAGGCCGAACCAGAACCCACTGATTCGGTCATTAACAAAAGATCTAGTGCAGGTGACAATTCCGACTGGAGGAAGCCCATTGTTGCTTACTTGCGTAATCCGAGTGAGAGGGTGGACAGGGCTGTTCGGCGTATGGCTTTTAAATATACTATGAGGGATGATGATCTTTATCGCCGAACAGTTGATGATGTTCTTTTAAAGTGCTTGGATGAGGACCAAGCAAGAGTTGCTATGGGAGAGGTACATGAAGGCATCTGTGGTACTCATCAGTCGGCTCCCAAGATGAAATGGTTATTACGACGTGCTGGGTTTTATTGGCCGACCATGATTAATGATTGCTTCAGATATTATAAAGGGTGCGAAGCTTGTCAAAAATTTGGTGATATTCAATTGGCTCCTGCTGCTATGTTGCATCATATTATCAAGCCGTGGCCTTTCAGAGGATGGGGTTTAGACTTTATTGGGCAAATCCATCCGTCTTCTTCAAAGGGGCATCGGTTCGTATTGGTGGCAACTGATTATTTCACTAAGTGGTCTGAAGCAGTACCTCTCAAGAACATGACGCATACGGAGGTAATTCAATTCATAACCAAGCACATTATTCATAGATTCGGTATTCCTCAAACGTTAACTACAGATCAAGGTTCATCTTTTATGTCACACCAAGTCTCAGAGTTTGCCGAATCTTATAACATAAAGTTGCTCAATTCCTCCCCATATTATGCCCAAGCTAATGGACAAGCTGAGTCTAGCAATAAAATTTTAATCAAGCTCATCAAGAAGAAGATTGAGGATAATCCAAGGAGATGGCATGACTTGTTGTCTTAGGCATTATGGGCACATAGAATCTCAAGGCATGGTGCTACGAAAGTGACTCCATATGAGCTAGTATATGGTCAGGAGGCTGTTTTACCGGTGGAAGTAAATTTGAATGCTTTGAGAATAGCCAAACAAAATGATTTATCGGCAATAGACTTCTATAACTTGATGATGGACAACATTGATGAGGTTGCTGATAAACGTTTGGCTGATTTAAATGCCATAGAGAGAGATAAGTCGAGGGTGGCAAGGGCTTACAATAAGAAAGTTAAGTTGAAGAATTTTCAAGTTGGTGATCTTGTCTAGAAAGTGATTCTGCCGATTGGTTCAAGACATAGAAAATTCGGGAAGTGGTCTCCAAGTCTGGAAGGTCCTTTTAGGATTACAAGAGTCGTTCCCAGAAATTCATATTTGGTGGAATCAATACAAGGGGCATTGTTACCTCGAGCTCTCAATGGCAAATATTTGGAGAAGTACCACCCGAGTGTGTGGCAGGAAGCCTAAGTAGGCAATGGCCGATATACAATTATCGCCCTTAGCACAAACATGGCCGATACATAATTATCGCCCTGAGAAAAATAAATGGCCAATGGAGTGTTAACATCGTCCTTAGAACGAACACTATGCATATTATTTTTCGGCATACAAGCTTTGCCGAAAAACAGGGGGGCATGTGTTGACACCTAATTTTGGCAAGATACAAAGTGAAAGGGTTTTCAGCATGAGAAAGTTTCATATCGTCGAGTGGAACAACTTTGATGTTTAGGCTATCGCCATTCGACCTCATCTCAGTGGCCGAAGCTGTACTCCGAGTGACAAAATTTAATGTTCTGAGTGCTTTTCGGCCGATTATATCCTCAATATGACCTCAGATGAAGGAGTGCTCTAAAGGAATTATCTTTGTCTCATCAAGACAACCAATTTTCATATATAAATCATCTCAATCCGAGTTCATATGCAAAAGTTATAGTTAATACGGTCTGGACAGGCCAGAGACCAAAATATTACGCTTGACACCAGACACATGTTGATGAGTGTCTGATGCAATGCGTGAGAAATTCGGCCTTCAAGACGGCCCTGAAATAAAAACCTTCAACACGGAAAAGTTTTGTCTCGTCGAGCCGATCGATTTTCATATATAATTCGTCTCAATCCGAGGTCGTATGAGGCCTGGAGAGACAAATCAAGATCAGGCTATGTTTTCAGTCGGAAATTCCGAGTGAAAAGTTTACCCCGTCCGAGTGAAAGTTTACCGTCGAGTGAAAATTTACCGGTCGAGTGAAAGTTTGCTGACCGGATGAACTTATTATTATCCGAGTGGAAATATAGTCATCCGAGTGGAAATATGGTCATCCGAGTGAAATTGTCCTCCAGGTGAAAATATTCCGAGTGAAAAGATTACCATCGGGACGAAAACTTGCCGATCGAATAAGATAATGCCTTTCGGATGGAAACATAGTTATCCGAGTGAAAATATCGTCATCTGAGTGAAAATTGTATTCCGAGTGAAAGACTCTAAACATCCGAGTGAAAAGTCCAGTCGGACGATCCAAGTGAATGACTCTAATCCGAGTGGATGAGCTCGAATCCGAGTGAAATTGAACATATGCCTGAAAGTTTATCAAGATGACCTCGGATGAAGAAGTGTTTAATACAGAAGTTGTGTGTATCATCAAGACGGTAAACTTTGATTTTGGAGTCATCATCATCAGAGATAGTATATAGCCTACAAATTCACTACGAGACTCGGATAATCCAGTCTACCGCGAGACCGAGTCCGACTGGAAGATAAAGATGACCTCGAAAAGTATTCAAGATGGCCTTATTTGAAAAAGTGATCAACATGAGAGTTGTTCGTATCATGGAGGCGCACGAGTTTGATATTTGGGCCGTCTTGATTGGAGATCATATGCAAGCCTGGCGGTCCGCACAAGAAGGAAGACAGAGTTTGGGCCTGATTCAGACTTAATCCGAGTTGGAATAGAATTAGGACTCTAGGACGTGAATTGATGTAATTTTTCTTGTAAGGAAAGCCTAGATGAATCCTTTACTTGTACGGGAAGTCCAGCCGCCTCTTATATATGTTGGGGTGATGGCCGATTGAACAACACACAAGCGAACAAATCAATATACTACTTTTTCATCTACGTTTTATCTCTCCACCGTTTTTCTCTCTCGTTCTTCGCTGTTCTTCGTGTTTCAGAGCTGCGAATCCCGAGGCTCTAGAGGCGAGCGAATCGACCTAGGGCAGCCCATAGCCGCCGCACTCCCTGACGGGGTCCCTCCCGGGGGTGTGGGGTTTTCGGGTCTACAAAAGCGCCCGTCGACTGTCTTGCGTATCGCGCTGTCGGTCGGGTCTCCTTTGACGTGAGCTGCGGTGCATCACCCCGGCGTCGAGGGTACACGTGACGTGTTCGTGTGTCAATAGGTGGATGCTCCAAAAGATGGAGATGGCGATGGAAAAGCAGGGGATGATACTTCTAAGAAACATCCCAAACGCCGACGTCAGCGGCGCCGCTCTAAATCCCGCCAAAGCAAAAACGGTGATTCCGGCACCGGAGATAATACTACTCCGGATAGCGCTGAAGAACACCCCCTCCAGCAAGATTCGGCACAGGAAGATGGAGAAGCCAGCCCTCATGAGAGGGCGGCAGACCGAGAGGTTGAGGACGATAACTATATGCCTCCCTCCGAACACGAGGCAAGCCTCGACAACGACGAATTCATCGTACCATCAGACCCCGCCGAACAAGAGCGTTTCAAACGCAGGCTTTTAGACATGGCAAGCAGCCTCAAGAAAAAGCAACAACAACTTAGAGCTGATCAAGATTTGCTAGCTGACAGATGGACTGAAGTCCTTGCGGCCGAAGAGTATGAACTCGAACGCCCCTCCAAGCGTTACCCAAAGCGCAGGCTTCTACCCCGATTAGAGGAGGAAGCACCTACATCACCAGCGCATGACATGGCCGACCGACCACCTCGTGGACGCGACAGAGAGGCCTCTAAGCCCTCCACTCAAGCCATGCCCCGACGCCGCTCAAAACATGCTAAGGCACGGGAAAACGCGCCAGACCTGTGAGATATACTGGAGGACAAGGCAAGGCAAACAAGATCGATCTACGGATCGCGCGGGCGCCCCACGGCACGTGACGGTGATCGTCACTCCGGATACGATAAATCCGGTCGGGCCGAACACAATGGACAAAGCTCCGTTGAGCTGCGTCGTGATATAGCCCAGTATAGAGGCGCCGCACACCCACTATGCTTCACAGATGAAGTAATGGATCATAAAATCCCTGAGGGCTTCAAACCCGTAAACATCGAATCATACGATGGCACAACAGATCCTGCGGTATGGATCGAGGATTATCTCCTTCATATCCACATGGCCCGCGGTGATGATCTACATGCCATCAAATACCTCCCACTCAAACTTAAAGGACCGGCCCGACATTGGCTCAACAGCTTGCCAGCAGACTCAATCGGTACTTGGGAGGACCTGGAAGCCGCATTCCTTGACAACTTCCAGGGCACTTATGTGCGACCACCGGATGCCGACGACCTAAGCCACATAATCCAGCAGCCGGAGGAATCGGCCAGGCAATTCTGGACACGGTTCCTAACAAAGAAAAATCAAATAGTCAACTATCCGGACCTGGAGGCCCTAGCAGCATTCAAGCATAATATCCGCGACGAGTGGCTTGCCCGGCACCTGGGACAGGAAAAGCCGAAATCTATGGCAGCCCTCACGACACTCATGACCCGCTTTTGCACGGGAGAAGATAGCTGGCTTGCTCGCAGCAACAACTTAACCAAGAACCTTGGCAATTCGGATACCAAGGACAAAATCGGCAGGTCGCGCCGCAACAAGCAAAAGCGCCGCGTTAACGCCGACAGCAACAAGGACACGGCAGTAAATGCTGGATTCCGAGGCTACAAATCCGGTCAGCGGAAAAAGTCATTCAAAAGAAATACCCAGGGCCCGTCCAGTTTGGACCGAATACTCGACCGCTTGTGCCAGATACACGGCACCCCTGAAAAGCCAACAAATCACACCAATAGGGATTGTTGGGTTTTCAAGCAGGCAGGCACGTTAAGAGCCGAAAACAGAGACAAGGGGCTGCATAGCGATGACGAGGAGGAGCCCAGGCCGCCGAACAGTAGTGGACAAAAGGGTTTTCCCCCACAAGTGCGGACGGTGAACATGATATACGCAACCCACATTTCCAAGAGGGAGCGGAAGCGTGCGCTACGAGACGTATACACGCTGGAGCCAGTCGCTCCAAAGTTCAACCCATGGTCCTCCTGCCTGATCACCTTTGATCGAAGGGACCATCCCACTAGCATCCGTCATGGCGGGTTTGCCGCATTGGTTCTTGACCCAATTATCGACGGATTTCATCTCACAAGAGTCCTCATGGACGGCGGCAGCAGCCTGAACCTGCTTTACCAGGATACAGTGCGGAAAATGGGCATCGATCCCTCGAGGATCAAGCCCACAAAAACGACCTTTAAAGGCGTTATACCAGGTGTAGAGGCCAACTGCACAGGCTCAGTAACACTTGGAGTGGTCTTCGGATCTCCGGACAATTTCCGAAGCAAAGAGTTAATCTTCGATATAATCCCGTTTCGCAGTGGCTATCACGCCCTGCTCGGGCGAACCGCATTTGCAAAGTTCAATGCGGTGCCGCACTACGCATATCTCAAGCTCAAGATGTCAGGCCCTCGAGGAGTAATTACAGTCAATGGAAACACCGAGCGCTCCCTCCGAACGGAGGAGCACACGGTGGCCCTTGCAGCAGAAGTGCAAAGCAGCCTTTTTAGGCAATTCTCCAGTCCGGCTGCTAAAAAGCCTGACACTGTCAAGCGCGCCCGGAGTAACCTACAACAAGACCGCCTGGCACGTTCTGAGCGGGCGTAGCAATGCGGCCCCAACCCTAGCCCTCGCGACGTAGTGAAACCAGTGCTTCGCGTACATAACTACGCTCTTGAAATACCATGGGCACAAGGGGAGGGGCACAATCACGGCGAGCCCAAAACACGGCCTAAACCGTACTAGGGGCTGCCGAATTCTTTTTAATCTTTCCTTACTTTCAGGTCTCCATACTTCGGACGACATGTTCGGCAATTCAACTGCCGCACAAACGATGCAAGACCCAGGGAAGCAGACAAGCCATGCCGCACTATGGAACTCCCAGGTGGTCTCTGTTATGAGCAGTATACCTGTTTTGAATACAATTCCGCGGCCTGCCCCTGGCCAGGACATGTTAAATAGTCCAATATCTTTTGCTTATCACACTATTTGAATCATTCTGCTTTGCTAGCAGCCTCTTTATAAACAATGCATAGCTTTTGTCTATTTTTTGCATTATCTTCTTTATATATATATGTTCATTAATGACATGTGGCACCCGTACACTGTGGTACGGCAAATACACCAGGGGCTTCAGTACCCCTTAATATGGTGCAAGAAGTCCGAACACTTCATAAGTGCGGCACCCCGAACTTATAGCACTATATGCATCGGCTCCGAATCATGATTTGGGTCAATAGTTGGGTTTGCCCGGCTCCTATGTTTTGCTGCCTTACGTTCCGCTATATCGGCTAAGGTAGCACTAGGAGAACCACTGCGATTGTGCCCCAGTTGAGCTGGGCTGAGCACCTCAGTGGAGAAAGCTAAAACTGACTGTCATGATGAGGCGAGAGACCGGTCGCTATTCGAGAGGTTTTCGAGTCCCTAAAGACTTATGTCGCTTCGAGCGAGGAGCCGGCTTTGTCTGGCCAAGGCGTGGATAGCGCCCCGAACTCGGTCTTCCGAACTAGGGGCTTCGCCGAAATTTAAAATTATAAAGTTCTATGGCTAAGTGAGAGTGTTCAAGCATTATAGTCCGATTGCCTTGTTCGTTGTGCTGAGCGCCTCCCTTGAAGGACCCAAACATGGGGAAAAGAGCGCTGTCGGGGGAAATCTGCCTCCACGAACACCTATGGGGACCGAGCCCCTTTCTGGTTCGGCGGGGGGCGGAGGTCGCGCGAAGAGCGGATCGAGGCGATGCACACAAGGGGTTTACCCAGCTTCGGGCCACACGGATGCGTAAAACCCTACTGCTGCTTTGTGGTTTGTATTGTGTTCTTGTTCGGGAGCGCTGAGTGCTATAGTACACTCAGGCAACTAATCAGACCGAGCATGAGTGGCCTCCTTTCTCCTCCTCCCCTCACGTTGCGCATGGGGCCTCCTTTTATATGCGTAAGGGGTTACCCACGGGTGGCAACGTAGGCGGGGGTAAAACTGGAAAACGCTGTGTTGGGTACAGCTGTTTGCACAGTGCTATCATACCTAACTCTGACGGCAGGGGACAAGGGCATTAAATGCCCGTCTGGGTCGCCCAAACAGTGCAGAAAAGGGACCGTCAGGGGCGCCACCGTTTGCCACGACGGCTACCCTGTCAGCGTTGCTTCGCCACCGCATGCCCCTGGCTGCGCAGCCTCTTGCCACGTACTCCTGGAATGGCCCCAGAGCGACACGTGGGTGGATGAGCTGGAACGCAGGCATGGGGTGGTGACTTGCCGCGGCAAGCACCTTGCCGCGGTTGATGCCTTGTCGCGCCCGGGAGCTTGTTGCTCACCGGTCCTTGCCGGGACACGTGGCGCGTCGCAGCAAGTCTCTTGTCGTGCCCTGGTCGGCCTTCCCGGCAAGCTCCTCTTGCCGGGGCCTTGTGCTTCGAGCGGCCGTCCCGGCAAGCTCCTCTTGCCGGGGCCTTGCTCTCTTCGGGTGGCCTTCCCGGCAAGCTCCTCTTGCCGGGGCCTTGGCTCAAATACTTTGTTCTTGGATGGCCCAAAAAGGGACCATGGAGAGTTTTGGCGATCCCCTGGCAAGCCTTGCCGCGGGGTGCTACGACTGCCCGTGCACAAGTTCGGGGTACTAAGGTACCCCTACTTTAGTACACCGACAGGAGCCCCCGGGTCTGGGCCATACACGGTGCCGAGCGCTGTTGGGCCAGGCCCAAAACAGTGCACGGGCACGCGTGGCCTGGGTCACGCTGCATCTTCTTCAGCATCCACCACGTCCTCCCCGAACGGCACGCGTCGAATGCGGCATCATGGGGAGAGGCGTGCGTGACATGGGCGGCGTGCGCGGGGCTGAGCCCCGCAGGCATGCGTCACGTCGCAATAAAGGGGGACGGTTCGCGCCATCTCCATAAGTGGAGGGAGGCGTGGAGGCGCGGCTCATTTGCTGGATGGGGCCGAGGCACGATTTCCGAGGCGTCCGCTCCCCACGATCACGGGGCGAGGGGAGGTCGCCTCATCCGCCGCCTCGGTCCTGCACGCCAGCCACGCGGCTTCCATGCACCTGGGGTCACGGGCGGTGGAGGCAGGAAACCAGGCCGTCGCGGGTCGAGGCAGCAGGCCGGTCCCAGTCGCCTGCTCTTCCTGCGTCTTGGTTGGCTGAGCAGGGCGGCCGAGCCCCCACCCCGCTCCTTTATAAAGAGCAAGAGGGGGGCGACGAAAACCCACACTCCTTAATCTTTGCTTCTCTTCAGCTTCTGATCCCCTCTCTCCATTCGCTATGGAGAAAGGGAACCCCGGTCCTTCATCGATGGCGGCGAGGGTCGCCGCTAGGCAACAAGCCCCTCCTCCCCTTGCACCTGCGGTGGCAGAGCCAACCGTAAGGGGAAGGGGGAGGGGGCGAGGTCGTGGACGAGGCCGAGGCATTCGGGGACGAGGCGGACGGGGCGATGCGCCGGCCTCGCCTCCGCCAGCGGCTCCTCCTCTCACGGCAGTCCACATCGGGGACGACCCTTGCGAGTTCTTCGTCAGGCTGCGTCGGGCGCCTCATCGTCGCCTCCGTCTCCCGGCTCCCTTCGCAAGCGTGATGGAGATGGAACAACCCGAGACGCTAAGACTACGCATGAGGGGCTATGGGATCAGCGGCACGCGGGTCCACGTTGAGTCCCCAGCCCCCGGCGTGATGTATCTTGGTCGAGGGTGGAAGACGTTCGCCCGTATCCACAGCTTGATGGAGGGGTTCACCCTCAATTTTAAGTTGATGGAGGGCGATCTCCTCTCCGTCAAGGTCTTCGGGTGCTTCGGGAGTCGGGCCCGGTGTTGCGTGGATAGCTCCTCCGATAGCGAAAGCTCCTCCTCGAGCGAGAGTGACGAGGAGGGGAGCGACAGCGACGACGAGGGTAGCGGTCGTCGGGATGACGGGTCCGACTAGGCGTCGGTCGCGGCTCCGCGTGGCACCTGCGACCCCATCATTCGTGTCGCCGGCTCCTTGAGCTTCCCGGGGTCGTCTCCTTGGCGGCTGGCGTAGGGAGGCTGCGGAAGAGGAAGAGGGCGGGCGGCAAGGCCGTCAACTCGGAGTAAGAGGGCACGGCGCCCTCGACAGCGTGCTGACGTCCTGCCGCCTCATCGAGCCCTGCTTCTGGCGCCGCCGTCACCGTCCAGCTTTCAGACGGCCCCCGGGGTGTTCTCTTGGTGTCTTCTGCCACCCGTAGCTTGTCTAGGCGCCCCTTTTGCCCCTTTCGCCTCCTTGTCCTACCTCCTGAGGAGAGAGACAAGGAAGGGATTACGGGCACCTTATCTCTTTTTAACTTGTAAGCCTTCGGGCTCTAGTTGCATTTAGAGCTTGTAATCTTATCTCTCATGTTTTTCATTCTCTCTGAACTGTACCTGAGCGGAATGTTTCTAATGAAAAGGGGATGTTTGCCGGGCCATTTGTCTCGCGGGTAAAACCCACGCCAAGGAGCGAATCCTTTATATCGTTAAGATAGACACTTCTTTGCCCGGCAACTGGCCCTGCCGTCTTCCCGCGCCACTCGACCTTCCTCACGCTTTTGGCGGAGGTAGGGATGAGGCGGGTTCGGGCTCCTCATTCCGTTCCTTTGCCGCCGCGGCTACTACCAAAACTGGCCCCAAGAACGCGCTCCGGGGCCCAGAGTTAAGGGAGCACGGCAGCTTTTTAGGAAGAAACAAGGTTTTCGCATTCCTCAGTCCATAAGAGAATGCATGATAAGGGATGAAAAACTTATCTGGGATTGCAACCCCCGGCAACTTTGGCTTGCCGCAGGCGAATCTTTGTACTTGCAGCCCCCGGCAACACTGGTTTGCCGGGGACCGGATGCTGGTCCGCCCTTCTTCTCTTCTTCGTCCTTAAGCGGTCTGGCCAGGATATGCAAAACCCTGCGAACCAAGGGAAGCGAAAGAACAAGAAAAAAGGACGCAGACCCGACCTCTAAGCTAGGGGTTAGCAGCTGTTAGGCACTATCAACCCTAACCAAGGACGAGACTCGACTCAGCATGCATGCTAAAACTTAGGGCGCCAGCGCTTCATTTACTGTTGCTCAGGGTCTGTGCCTGGCTTTGTACAAAGGATTACATGCAACAGCGGCAAGACTTGTACAAAAGGGTGGTTGCCGGACGGGGTCCGACAACCGCGCCTTACGGGTAAAACTTACGAAGATGCTCAATATTCCAGGAGTTGCTCACCGGAGTGCCATCTTCGGTCTCAAGGCGGACAGCGCCGGGCCTCGTGACTCGTCCCACCCGGTAAGGGCCTTGCCACTTCGGCGTCAACTTGTTATGATTCTTGGCGGACGGAGCGCGCCGAAGAACAAGGTCGCCTTCCTCGAAGCTTCTGGCTTTAACTTTGCGGCTATGGTAGCGACGCAAAGCTTGCTGGTAGCGAGAGGCTCGCACAACAGCCTGAAGACGATCTTACTCAAGGAGCAGCGCGTAATCTTCACACAGCCGCTCTTGCTCAAGCTCATCATAAGCGAGCACTCGAGGTGACCCGTATACGAGTTCCGTGGGGGTAACTGCTTCTGCTCCATAGACTAGAGAAAATGGTGTCTGGCCAGTGGCTCGATTTGGCGTCGTTCTGATCGACCAAAGAGCCACCGGCAGCTCCTCGATCCAGTTTCTTCCGCACTTGTGTAGCCTGTCGAAAGTTCTGGTCTTGAGCCCGCGCAGCACTTCGGCATTTGCCCTTTCCGCTTGACCGTTGCTCCTGGGATGAGCAACAGAAGCGAAGCAGACCTTGGCGCCGAGATCTTGGACGTATTGCATGAAGGCGCGACTCGTGAATTGCGTACCGTTGTCGGTGATGATCCTGTTGGGGATCCCGAAGCGGCAAACAATCGACCTGAAGAACTTGACTGCTGACTGTGCTGTCACCTTCCTCACTGGTTCCACTTCCGGCCACTTTGTGAACTTGTCGATTGCGACGTACAAGTACTCAAAGCCCCCGACAGCTCGGGGGTAGGGGCCGAGGATGTCGAGCCCCCAGACCAAAAATGGCCAGGATAAAGGGATCGTCTGGAGAGCTTGAGCTAGCTGGTGTATCTGCTTGGAATGGAACTGGCACGCTTCACACTTGGTTACTTGTGCAGTTGCATCCTGGAGGGCTGTCGGCCAGAACAAACCTTGCCGGAACGCTTTGCCGGCAAGTGCTCTGGCGCCAATGTGGTGACCACATATGCCTCCATGTATCTCTGCCAACAGCTTTTGTCCGTCTTCCCGGGAAATACACTTCAATTTCACACCGTTGCGCCCTCTTCGGTACAACGTGTTGTCGACGAATTGGTACATACTCGAGCGTCGGGCTACTCTTTCCGCTTCTTCTTGTTCTTCAGGAAGTTCTCCGTTCTGGAGGAAATGGACAGTCTGATGCGCCCATGCTGGAGCCTGTGGCTCGACAACAAGGACTGAAGGCACATCTGCTGCTGCGGGAACGTCCGCTTCTACGGCGAGGATTTGGGGCTCAGCCGGAGCTTGACGTTCCCCGGCAAGCTTGTCGGGGCAAAACTTGTCGGGAGCGCCTGCTTCTACGGAACAAACCCTGGGGTTCGCCGGAGCAGACGGCACCTCAGCGCTCTTGGCGTCGATCTTGGGGACCTTCTTGGCGGCGGCTCCAGGGAGCTCTGCCGGAAGATAGTCGCCGGAGACCAACTTCCTCTTCTTGCCCTGTCCGGTTGATGGTGTTACGGATGGCTGAGTCAGCTTGAGCACAAAGGTTCCTGGTTCCACAGGTAACTTAAGTGCTGCGCACTTTGACAGGCCATCAGCAATGTCGTTCTCAACTCTTGGAATGTGTTCCATTTGCAGGCCATCAAAGTGCTCTTCTAGCTTCCTCACTTCATCAACGTACGCTTCCATCAACGGACTCTGGTAATCTTTGTTCACTTGGCGGACGACAAGCTGCGAGTCACCCCTGACGATGAGCTTCTTGATCCCAAGTTCTGCCGCGATCCTGAGACCGGCAAGCAAACCTTCATACTCTGCAGTATTGTTGGTTGCTTGCTCCTTGGGGAAGTGCATCTGGACTATGTACTTGAGATGCTCTCCGGTGGGCGCGATAAGCAACGCGCCAGCACCGGCGCCTTGCAGCAAGAAGGCACCATCAAAATACATCAGCCACTCCTTGCTTGCCTCTTTGACGGGGATGCTCGTCTCTGGGATCTCTTCGTCTGGTGTCGGTGTCCACTCTGCTATGAACTCCGCCAATGCTCTGCTTTGGATAGTTGAAGTGCTCTCGAATTTGAGACCGAAGCTTGACAGTTCCAGTGCCCACTCGACAATCATGCATGTTGCTTCTGGATTCTGCAGTATCCTCTTCAGCGGAAAGTGGGTGACAACTGTAATCTCATGTGCTTGGAAGTAATGGCGCAGCTTTCTCGAGGCCATGAGAAGGCCGAAAAGCAATTTCTGCACACCGGAGTACCTTGACCTAGCCCCCTGCAGGAGGGAGCTAACAAAGTAAACTGGGCGCTGCACCATTCTCTTCTTCTGCACCTCCACTTGCTCCTGCGCAGATTCATCCTTGTCGGGGCCAGAGCTTGTCGGGGAAGCCTCTTGCTCGTCGCTGGACGCGCTTGCCGCGGTTGCTATCTCATCATCAGCCTCCCTCTCCGCTACTAACGCAGCACTAACCACTTGATTGGTTGCCGCCAGGTACAGCAGCAACTTCTCTTGTGGTTTAGGCGCGGCAAGTATTGGAGCGGAGGACAGGTATTTCTTCAAGTCCTGCAGCGCAGCCTCCGCTTCCAGAGTCCATTTTACTGGACCCGCCTTTTTCAAAACTTTGAAAAATGGCAGGGCGCGTTCTGCAGACTTGGAAATAAACCTGCTGAGAGCCGCGACGCAGCCGGCAAGCCTTCGTACATCCTTGACGCGTGTTGGTGCTTCAATCTGCTCGATGGCCTTGATTTTGTCTGGATTGGCTTCGATTCCTCGCTGAGACACGAAGAACCCGAGAAGCTTGCCGGAAGGGACTCCAAACACGCACTTCTCGGGGTTGAGCTTGAGGCTGATCCTGCGCAGGTTCGCAAAGGTCTCTTCTAAATCTTGAATCAGGGTTGCCCTGTTCCTGCTTTTGACCACTATGTCATCCATGTAGGCTTCCACATTTCTGTGGATTTGCGGCTCAAAAGCGGTATGGACAACCCTCGCAAACGTCGAACCGGCATTCTTTAAACCGAAAGGCATACGTACGAAACAGTACGTGCCACATGGAGTGATGAATGCGGTCTTTTCCTCATCTTCTTCAGCCATGAAGATCTAATGGTACCCTGAGTATGCGTCAAGAAATGAAAGCAGGTAACATCCGGCCGTGGAGTCAACAATCTGGTCAATGCGCGGCAAGGGAAAGGGATCTTTGGGACAAGCTTTGTTAACATCAGTAAAGTCGATGCAAAGCCTCCATTTCCCATTTGCTTTTCGCACGACAACAGGATTGGCCAACCACGTCGGATGGAGCACACCTCTGACAAGGCCTGCCGCTTCCAACTTCTTGATCTCTTCCGCGATGAACTCTTGGCGCTCCACCGCTTGCTTCCTGACTCTCTGCTTGACGGGCCGCGCATGAGGACAGACGACGAGGTGGTGCTCAATCACTTTCCTGGGAACGCCGGGGATGTCAGATGGTTGCCAGGCAAACACATCGACATTCGCCCGCAGGAAAGCAACGAGCGCGCTTTCCTATTTGGGGTCGAGAGTGGCACTGATGGTGAAGGTACCACCAGTGCCGTCCTCCTTGGCGGACACCTTCTTGGTCGTTGGCGAGGCTGCCATTGACTTCTTACTCTTGCCGGTGGATCTCGATGGCGCGTCCTCGACGGTAGCGCAGCACTCCAAAGAGGTGCGCTTGCCGGAGTGTGCACCAGAGCACTTGTCGGGCTTGGTCTTCTTCTTCCCTCTGGGAGCTTCAGCGGCAAGTGGCTTGTGATCCGTCGCGGCTGCTGCTTCCCGGTAGATCTTGTCGGCACAGATAAGGTCATCCTTCTTGTCGCCGGGGACAGAGATGACGCTTATCAGGCCTGGCATCTTGAGCATGTTGTACGCATAGTGAGAGGCCGCCATGAACTTGGCGAGCGCTAGACGGCCGAGAATTCCATTGTAGGGCAATGGAAAATCGGCAACATCAAAAGTGATCCTCTCTGTCCTGAAGTTCAGCTCGCTGCCAAATGTCACTGGCAACGTTATCTTCCCCTTCGGCTTGCTCCTTCCTGGGTTGATTCCTTGGAACGTGCCGGTCTCTTCGAGCTCGCTGTCGGGGACTTGGAGTTTCTGGAGTACAGCGGAGGAGATCAGGTTCAAGCCGGCCCCGCCGTCGACTAGCATCTTAGTGACCTTGAGGTTGCGGACTGTTGGTGAGACCAACATCGGCAAGCACCCGATCGCAGTTGTGCGGTCAGGGTGGTCCTCAATATCGAAGATGATAGGCGTGCTGGACCATTTCAGAGGCTTGCGCGACTCGACGGGTGGTTCCGCTGCATTGAGTTCCCGTGCCCACTGCTTGAGCTGGCGGTGAGAAGTATGCAGAGAAGCACCGCCGTCTATGCACAAGACCTCTGTGGCTTTCTGAAACTCCTGCTCACTGGTCTTGACATCATCCATGTCTTCGTCTTCGTCGTCGTCTTCGTTCTTGTCGCGGCCGCGGGGAGGTCTGTCCGCTTGCCGCTGCTTGTCCTTGTCGCGGCGTCCTCCCTGGCCGGGGCGCTTCGTGCCTGATCCTCCGCCACCTCCCCGGGCTCTCTCCTTGTGGCGCCGCTCGTACTCGGCCTTTTGCAGCTCGACGAGCCGCTCGACCTGCTTGCAGCTCTGGAGGTCATGGCCCTTGGTGCGGTGGATCTTGCAGTACTGTTTGTTGGTGCCGTCACGCTTGTCGGCGACCGCCACAGCCTGGCAGTTGGCGCATCCGGCAACCTCCTTGCCGGAGCTACCAGCCTGGGCCTTCTTGGCGGCGCCTTCATCGCCAGACTGCTCAACAACCAGTACTTCTTGGCTCTTCTTCTTCCTATTGCTCCGCCGCCGGTTCTTCCTTGCTGGGGTGGTATCCTCGCTGTCAGATTCTCCTGCTCCAGTGTTCTCTCCGGGGAGTTTCCTTCCTTCCTCAGTGCGTGCACACTTGTCGGCCAGGGCATATAGCTCGCTGACATCTTTGATCTTGCACATCGCCATCTCCTCCCACATCCTGCGGTTACGCACGTTCTGATGGAACGCACTAATGACCGCGGCAGGGTGGACGTCTGGGATGTTGTAGTGCACGCGGCTGAATCTTTGGATGAACTTGCGCAAGGATTCCCCTTCCTTCTGGACGAGCAGGTGAAGGTCGCTCGCTTGGCCATGGGGTTTGTGGCCGCCCGTAAAGGCGCCAACAAACTGGTGGCACAAGTCTGTCCAGGAGGTTATGGAGTTATCCGGCAAGTGCATGAGCCAGGATCTGATGTTGGATTTGAGTACCAGCGGGAAGTAGTTGGCAAGGATCTTGTCGTCTCGCCCTCCAGCAGCCTGCACCGCAATGGTGTAGATGCTGATGAACTCCGACGGATGCGACTTGCCGTCGTACTTCTCTGGTACGTCTGGCTTGAAATTCTTCGTGCTGGACCACTGGACTTGCCGCAGCTCACGGGTGAACGTAGGGCAGCCTACCGCGTATGGCAGGTCGCCTGGTCCCCCCCGGCGCATGCATGTCGACAGAGGGCCCCGCGCGCTGGTCTGATTGACGCCGCGCTTCTCTCCGACGCTCGATGCGAGTACGAGCGTCCTCTTGCTCTCGTTCGTGAAGAACTTGGCGTTGATCGCGACGAGTTCGCGGATTTGACGACACGGTGGAGTCGTTGTCGTGATGGCTCCGGCGAGTCGGCGATCTTGGCCTTCGGGGCGGGGAATGCGCGGTGGTCGCACCCCCACCGGTCTTGGCGCCATCGGTTCTCGCCTGGCCGACCTGCCGCGGCTGCGACGCACTATGCTGCCGCGGGGTGTCGCCGTTAGCGAAGCCGATGAGACTCTGTATCGTGGCCCTCCAGTCGTCGAGCTTGTCCGCCGTTGGAGGGTAGTCTAGGAGCAGTTGAGCTCGTGCTAGAGCTTCTGCTGGAGTGGCGGGCAGCGGTGGCGAGCGGCGCATGGAGCGGGATGTGCTCGAACTTCTAACTATGTTAGAAGGAGCATCACCTGGACCAGGCAGTCGTGCCATGCTCGCGCTAGCACGTTGGTGTGTATGCTGGCCTTGAGCACCCTGGGATCCGCCAGCTCGATCTGGGTCCAGCGAGCGTATGGTACCATGGGTGCCAAGACGCTGCTGGTCCCGTGCCTCCTGAGAGGGGCGCGGTGCATGTTCGGACGACGTGGCACCATGAGCTGGCTCGGCGACGCCCGTTCAGCCGCCGGTGCCGTCCCCCCCACCCGTTCGCTCCAGGGGCGGTGGGTTCGACGCGGATGGACCAGCCACCTCCGGAGCCTTCTTCTTCAGCGGCATGTCGATGAAGATGATGGAGATCTAGCCTGTGCAAACGCCGGATCAGGTTCACACAACCTCGACGCCCCCTACCTGGCGCGCCAAAGATGTCAGGGGAAATCTGCCTCCACGAACACCTATGGGGACCGAGCCCTTTTCTGGTTCGGCGGGGGGAGGAGGTCGCGCGAAGAGCGTATCGAGGCGATGCACACAAGGGGTTTACCCAGCTTCGGCCGCACGGATGCGTAAAACCCTACTGCTGCTTTGTGGTTTGTATTGTGTTCTTGTTCGGGAGCGCTGAGTGCTACAGTACACTCAGGCAACTAATCAGACCGAGCGTGAGTGGCCTCCTTTCTCCTCCTCCCCTCACGTTGCGCATGGGGCCTCCTTTTATATGCGCAAGGGGTTACCCACAGGTGGCAACATAGGCGGGGGTAAAACTGGAAAACGCTGTGTTGGGTACAGCTGTTTGCACAGTGCTATCATACCTAACTCTGGCGGCAGGGGACAAGGGCATTAAATGCCCGTCTGGGTCGCCCAAACAGTGCAGAAAAGGGACCATCAGGGGCGCCACCGTTTGCCACGACGGCTACCCTGTCAGCGTTGCTTCGCCACCGCATGCCCCTGGCTGCGCAGCCTCTCGCCACGTACTCCTGGAATGGCCCCAGAGCGACGCGTGGGTGGATGAGCTGGAACGTAGGCGCGGGGTGGTGACTTGCCGCGGCAAGCGCCTTGCCGCGGTTGATGCCTTGTCGCGCCCGGGAGCTTGTTGCTCACCGGTCCTTGCCGGGACGCGTGGCGCGTCGCAGCAAGTCTCTTGTCGTGCCCTGGTCGGCCTTCCCGGCAAGCTCCTCTTGCCGGGGCCTTGTGCTTCGAGCGGCCGTCCCGGCAAGCTCCTCTTGCCGGGGCCTTGCTCTCTTCGGGTGGCCTTCCCGGCAAGCTCCTCCTGCCGGGGCCTTGGCTCAAATACTTTGTTCTTGGATGGCCCAAAAAGGGACAATGGAGAGTTTTGGCGATCGCCTGGCAAGCCTTGCCGCGGGGTGCTACGACTGCCCGTGCACAAGTTCGGGGTACTAAGGTACCCCTACTTTAGTACACCGACAAGCACTCAGGTTTATCCCGAACACCCCAGCACTAGTGGCATGGGGGCGGAAGCCGACGACTGGAAATCTCTCAATTTTTTGATAAACGGCCGCACAGAAAATAATATTTTAAATTCAACAAGCATTGCTTAGCGCATATGAACAAGTTTTCGGCGTAGAGGACAAACACGAGCGAGTTCATTCAAAAATTGCATCCTTGGTACATTCATCCGCCATAAGGCGGGCACCAGCAAGAACATCCTTGTAATAGTTTTCGGGCTTGCGATGCTCCTTCCCCAGCGGCGGCCCGTCCCTCACAAGCTTCTCACCGTCCAGCTTACCCCAGTGCACCTTTGCACGGGCAAGGGCCCTACGGGCACCTTCGATGCAGACAGAGCGCTTGATGACCTCGAGCCTTGGACAGGCCTCCACCAGCCGCCGCACCAGTCCGAAGTAGCTCCCAGGCAGGGCCTCTCCAGGCCACAGCCGAACTATGAAGCCCTTCATGGCCTGTTCGGCCGCCTTGTGGAGCTCGACCAGCTGCTTCAGCTGGTCGCTCAAGGGCACAGGGTGTCCGGCCTTAGCATACTGAGACAAGAACACCTTCTCCGTCGAGCTGCCCTCTTCGGATCGGTAGAATGCGGCGGCATCGGATATGCTGCGGGGAAGATCTGCGAACGCCCCTAGATAACTCCGGATTCGGGTAAGTAACAAGTAGTTTACTTTTATATGTTTGCTTTGCATAAAGAATGCCTTACCCGCCGCTATCTTTTTCACCTCCTCCAACTCTTGGAGGGCCTTCTGGGCTTCGGCCTTGGCAGACTCGGCAGTCTTGACGGCCGCGGCAAGCTCGGACGCTCGCGTTTTAGAGTCAAGCTCCAAACTCTCATGTTTTTTCATGAGAGCCTGAAGCTCTTGCTGCGCCTCGCCGACCTGCGCCTCAAATTTCTCCCGCTCATTGCGCTCCGAGGCCGCTCTCTTCTCGGCCTCGGACAATGCCTGCTTGAGGGTCGCAACCTCAGTTGTGGCCCCTGCAACAAGTAGCATAATCCTGTAAATTTTTTGCAATTGCATCTTTCTATATATTTTTTTCTACAAGGTATTTCTTACCTTCTTTCTCCTCGAGCTGCCGCTTGGCAAGGCCGAGCTCTTGCTCGGTCCGCTCGAGTCCCTGTTTCAGGGCACCCACCTCCGCAGTCAGTGCGGCGGTGGCTAGCAGCGAAGCCTGCATACGCATATTAACCTTTTTTTATTAGACTCCTCCGAAAATTGATAGATCCTCTATTCGGCTTTTCTTTCCAAACGCCAAACAGAGCATCAGGGGCTACTGTCTATGTGGTAATATTTTTACATATTTTTACTTACCTCGAAGCCTGCTAGAAGGCTAGCACAAGCTTCAGTCAGTCTGCTCTTGGCGGACTGAACCTTCTGGATCACCGTACTCATGATAGTACGGTGCTCCTCGTTGATGGAGGCGCCCTTAAGCACCTCCAGTAGATTACCCGGCGCCTCCGGTTGGACGGAGGCTGCCGGCTCATTAGGCTTGCTCCTCTTGACAGGAGTTCGCCTGCCGCGGTCCAGAACCGTTGAAGATTCCAACGAGGTGTCCGGCTCAAAGCCGGACTTGGAGCCCTAGGGGGTCTTGTCCCCATTACTCCTGGAGTCCGGGAGGTCGCCTTGCGGCTCCTCCAGGACCACCTCCTCTTGCCCCGGAGCTTGTCGTGACGCCACTTTGGCGTCGTCCGCCGTGCGGGGGGAGACAGCGGGTGGAACTGAATTCACGTCCGATGAATCCAGGGAGCCACTCGACAACTCGTCGAGCCCGTCCTTGGGCGGGCTGCATGATTATATTCGACGTTAGGGAAAGCTGTGCGACAAAGGAATATCATGAGTTACTCTGGTATCCGAATACTTATGATGCCGACGGACGCTTGGCCCTGTCCAGCCACTCCTCGTCGTCCCCGTCGGCGTTAGGGGAGTAGTCCGACGGAGGGTTCTTCCTCCTCTTGGACCCTTCGTCCTCCCCCTTTGGGGTGGCCTTCCTTTTCTTTCCTCCCCCCGCTGGAGGGGGAGACGTTTCTTCTTCCTCCTCCTCGTTTTCACGGGAGGAGAGCGTCTCGGATTTGTCGGATGACGAGTCCGACACCACCATATGTCGGGCACTCTTTCGAGTCCCCGTGGCCTTCTTCTTCTTGGCCTTCTTCTCCGGCACCACATAAGGTGCCGGAGCTAGCAGCTTCGCTAAGCGAGCAGGGGCTGGGTCTTCGGGCAAGGGAGCCGGACAGTTAATCGGTCCGGACTTCGCCTGCCAAGCCTGTCAAAGGTGAGGGAGTTTAGATCCCGCATAGAGTCAAACTATGGAAAAAATTAAACATCCTCTAAAAGTTTAAAGTAGCTTACCTCGCTAGCATGACGCTGCGAGCTGTATCTGCGGTCCTCGGAAGCGGATGCGGGAGCCTCGGCGCCTTTGGTTAGCACCTTCCAGACGTCTTCATATGTCGTATCAAAGAGTCTGTTAAGGGTTTGGTGCTGCGCCAGGTCAAACTCCCACAGATTAAAGTCCCGTTGTTGACACGGGAGGATCCGGCGGACGAGCATAACCTGGACTACATTAACAAGCTTGATCGGCTTGCTCACCAGGGACTGGATGCATGTCTGCAATCCGGTCACCTCTTTTTCGTCGCCCCACGACAGGCCCGTCTCTTTCCAGGACATAAGCCGCGTGGGGGGTGCGGATCGGAACTCAGGGGCCGCGATCCATTTCGGATTGCGCGGCTCGGTGATGTAAAACCACCCGGATTGCCACCCCTTCAAGGTCTCCACAAAGGAGCCCTCAAGCCATAGGACGTTGGCCATCGTGCCCGCCATGGCGCCTCCGCACTTCGCCTGGCTGCCGCGCACCACCTTGGGCTTGACGTTAAAGGTCTTGAGCCAGAGGCCGAAATGGGGGTGGATGCGGAGGAAAGCCTCGCACACGACGATAAACACCGAGATGTTGAGGACGAAGTTCGGGGCCAGATCGTGGAAATCCAGGCCGTAGTAGAACATGAGCCCCTGAACAAATGGGTGGATTGGAAAACCCAGTCCGCGGAGGAAGTGGGGATGGAATACTACCCTCTCCTGGGGCCTTGGGGTGGGAAGAAGCTGCCCCTCCTCGGGAAGCCGGTACGCGATGTCTTTGGACAAGTATCCGGCCTTCCTTAGCTTTTTGGCATGGCCCTCCGTGACGGAGGAGACCATCCACTTGCCTCCCGCTCCGGACATTGTTGGAGAAGGTTGATATGGGAAGTGCGGGCTTGGGCGCTGGAGCTCGGGTGCGCAGAAGATGGATAGGCAAAGGAGGAAGAAGGCGTAGGTAAAAAGGCGGATCCTTATCCCCTTATATGGGCGGATGCGGCTGCGCGTCCCCACCAGCCAAGTAAAACTCGATTGCCTCCCAAGCGCCGTGATAAATGGTGCGGTTGGGTTACCCACGTCCGTATTAATGAGAATCCCGTAAATGGGGGACACGATCTCTGCTTTGACAAGACGTGCCAAGGAAACTGCCTCGCAGAACGCGATGAGGTGGAGAAGTGAAAACGATTCGAATAAAGGCTTGGCCGTAGTGTGATGTCACGCTATGGAATACGTCAGCAGATTAGATTTGTGTTAATATTATTCTCTTTATGGCAATATGTGGAAACTTATTTTGCAGAGCCAGACACTACTCTTGGTGTTTACAATCTTTTATGAAGAACTTGGAGGAGGAACCCGCCTTGCAATGCCGAAGACAATCTGCGCGCCGAACCCGTCATCACTGAAGCCTGGTTCAGGGGCTACTGAGGGAGTCCTGGATTAGGGGGTGTACGGATAGCCGAACTATACCTTCAGCCAGACTCCTAGACTATGAGGATACAAGATTGAAGACTTCGTCCCGTGTCCGGATGGGACTTTCCTTTGCGTGGAAGGCAAGCTTGGCGATGCGGATATTCAAGATCTCCTACCATTGTAACCGACTTTGTGTAACCCTAACCCTATCCGTTGTCTATATAAACCGGAGGGTTTTAGTCCGTAGGAAAACAACTCCAACATACAACAATCATACCATAGGCTAGCTTCTAGGGTTTAGCCTCTCTGATCTCGTGGTAGACCTACTCTTGTACTACCCATATCATCAATATTAATCAAGCAGGACGTAGGGTTTTACCTCCATCGAGAGGGCCCGAACCTGGGTAAACTTTGTGTCCCTTGTCTCCTGTTACCATCCGGCCTAGACGCACAGTTCGGGACCCCCTACCCGAGATCCGCCGGTTTTGACACCGACAGGGGCCTTCCCCCTCTAGGGCGCCTCTGCCTCCAGATTTGTGGAGGCCGCCCTCTTCTTCCTCCCCCCATCAGGAGGAGAGTTGCTTTCCTCCTCCTCCTCGTCGTCATCTTCGGCTACAGAGGAGTGAGTCTTGTCTTCGGACATCAAGTCCGAAGCGTCCTTGCGGAGGGGGCCACCCGGCCCCCCTTGGCCTTCTTCTCTGGCGGCTGATAGGGCGCCGAGACCAGCATCTTCGCCAGGAGCTGGATGATTGGTTCTTCGGGCAGCGGAGCCAAACATTGAATTCGCTCCGCTTTCTCTGTCCATACCTGAAAGAATAAATTAGTAAAGTTTAGTTACCTTCCTTGAACAAGCAAGTAGAGGGTACGCCTTGAGACGTGAAGGACTTACCGCATTGGCAGGATGGGCAAGATCGTGCCCATGGTCCGAGTCAATGGCCGGCGGCTTCTCATCGCCCTTGAAGAGCAGCTTCCAGGCATCTTCGTGAGCGGTTCCGAAGAGCCTCACCAAGGTTTGGTGCTTCTTCGGATTGGATTCCCATAAAGGGGAGGTCCGGCTTTGGCAGGGGAGGATCCGGAGAACTAGCATCACCTGGATCACGTCGATGAGCTTGATGTTTTTGTCCACCATGCTTTGGATGCGTGTTTGCAGTGCTATCAGCTCATCGGACACAGACCAATTTGGGCCCTTCTCCATCTAGGAGGTAAGACGCATTGGAGCTCCGGACTTGAATTCGGAAGCCGCTGCCCGGGTGGTGTCGCGGGGCTCTATGAGATAGAACCATAGCTTCTGCCACTCCTTGACAGTCTCCACAAAAGTGCCTTTGGGCCATGTGACGTTGGGCATCTTTCTCACCATGGCTCCTCCGCACTCCGCGTGTTGGCCATCGACCACCTTCGGCTTCACGTTGAAGATATTGAGCCACATTCCGAAGTGGGGCTGGATGCGGAGGAAAGCCTCACACACGATAATGAATGCCGAGATGTTGAGGAAAGAGTTTGGGGCTAGATCATGGAAATCTAGCCCATAATAGAACATAAGTCCGCGGATGAAAGGGTTGAGAGGAAACCCTAACCCGCGGACGAAATGAGGGAGGAACACCACCCTCTCGTTGGGTTTTGGTGTAGGGATGACTTGCCCCTTGGCCAGAAGCCAGTGGGCGATTTCTTTCGCCAGATACCCGGCCTCCCGAAGCTCGGCGATGTCCTTCGCCTTAACGGAGGAGGCCATCCACTTGCCTTGCCCTCCAGATCCGTACATGGTGGAGTGCTTGCTTGAGGTGGAAAAGATGAGAACTTGGGCGCTGGAGCTCAAGGATGGAGGGTCAGAGGAAGAGAGAAGGCGTGGGTGAAGAAAGGGAATCCTTATCCCCTTATAAAGGCAGTGAATATCGAACGCCTCCCCACTCGCCTTAAAACTCGCCTATTACCAAGGGTTGTGCAAACGGCATGGTTGGATTACCCACACCCATATTGAAGTGAATCCCGCAATAAGGGGACACGATCTCTGCTTTGACAAGACGTGCCAATGGAAACCGCGTCTCGAAACGTGGAACAGTAGACAAAAATGGTTCGAGATAATGACCGGGCAGACGTGATGTCATCTTGCAAAAAGTTGTCAGCGGATGGGACTCGTGAAATATTATACTCTCTACGGCTGTGTGTGTGATACCTGTGTTGCAGATCCGGACACGTTCGTTTCGTCCGAAGACTATCTTGGAGTATTCGGAAAGGGGAACCCGCCTTGCAATGTCGAAGACAATCTGCGCGCCGGACACCTCGTCATTGAAGCCTGGTTCAGGGGCTACTCAGGGAGTCCTGGACTAAGGGGTCCTCGGGCGTCCGGTCTGTTGGACATGGGCCGGACTAATGGGCTGTGAAGATACAATACCGAAGACTCTCTCCCGTGTCCGGATGGGACTCTCCTTGGCGTGGAAGGCAAGCTTGGCAACCAGATATGAAGATTCCTTTTCTCTGTAACCGACTTTGTACAACCCTATCCCCCTCCGGTGTCTATATAAACCGGAGGGCTTAGTCCGGAAACATATACAGTCATACAGGCTCGACTTCTAGGGTTTTAGCCATTACGATCTCGTGGTAGATCAACTCTTGTAATACTCATATTCATCAAGATCAATCAAGCAGGAAGTAGGGTATTACCTCCATAGAGAGGGCCCGAACCTGGGTAAACATCGTGTCCCCCGTCTCCTGTTACCATCGACTTTAGACGCACAGTTTGGGACCCCCTACCCGAGATCCGCCGGTTCTGACACCAACAGACGGCACTTCATACCAGTTTTGCTTCGCAGTCTCGGGCGCGGACTCATGCCATCTGCACTGCGCTTGGGGAGGTGAAGCTTCACGATCTCACTGTCATTGACTACTTGAACAAGGTGACGAGTATGGTTGACACTCTTGCCTCCATTGGCAAGGCTCTTGGCCCTAAGGACTTCACCTCTTATGTGCTCAATGGATCAGGTGATGACTATGATAATTCGGTGGAGAACATCAATGGTCGTGACACTCCCATCCCGCCACGTGAGTTGTACACACGTCTTCTTGCTACAGAACAGCGCATCCAGGCTAGCCGCTCTACACTAAGTTTCCCTTCCGCCAACGCCGCAATGCGTGGGAAGGGCAAACCCTACAAGCCATCAACTAGTTGCAAACCTCCGCCGACCGCGTCTAATTCGCGGAACACCACTACCTCCATGGGAGGTCGAGTCCGTGCCTGCTGCCCTTCATGTGGTGGTCAGTCCCCTGCCAGCTGTGTGGACCTGATGGTCACCTTGCCTCCCATTGTCATCGTTGCTTCAAGCAGGAGGGATTGGGAACAATGGCATGGGTAATGAGAAGCAGGCTTCCCTGGCGAGTCATGAGCAGGGGCATACTCCTTCCTATCCAGTTGATGCATCTTGGTACATGGAAACGAGAGCTACCAATCACCTGATGAGTGAGATGGGCAAGCTATCTACACAGGAGCCATACTATGGACACGATCAGGTTCACACTGCTAATGAGGAAGGTATGAAAATCTCACATATTGGTCAGGCATCACTTCTTAAATGTTGATCCACACAATTATGTCTTCTTAATGTTCTTCGTGTTCCCTCTGTTTCACGTAGTTTGCTTTCAGCTCCTAAACTTACTCGTGATAATAATGTTCTTGCTGAATTTCATCCTTTTCATTTTTTTGTTAAAGACCAAGACACGAGGGGCATACTCCTTAGAGGTCGATTGCGCCATAATGGTCTCTATGCACTTGATGCGCCACCAACTCCTAGTGCTTTTAGTGGCGTCCATGTGTCACCATCAGATTGGCATGTGCGCCTTGGTCATCCTGCCACTCCCATCGTTCGCCATGTACTTAATCGTCATGAGCTTCCAATCGTGTCCAATAAACATGTTGATGCGGTTTGTGATGCCTGTCAGCAAGGCAAGAGTCATCAGCTTCCTTTTCCTGAGTCGAGTCATGTAGTCAGTAAACCACTTGAACTTGTCTTTTCGGATGTATGGGGCCATGCCCAAACCACTGTTAGTGGTCATAATTACTATGTCAGTTTCATTGATGCTTATAGTCGAGCTTTATCTTCTTAAACGCAAGTCTAATGTCTTTAATATTTTCTTGCAATTCCAAGTGCATGTTGAGCGTCTGCTCAGTCATAAAATCATTCATGTGCAATCCAATTCGGGGTGAGTATCACCACCTCAATGTATTTTTTTAGTAAGCTTGGAATTACACATTGTGTGTCTTGTCCTCATACACATTAGCAAAATGGTGTAGCTGAGCGTAAACATCATCATATCATTGAGACTGGTCTTGCTTTGCTTGCTCATGCATCCGTTCCTTTCTGGTTTTGGAGTGATGTGTTTTCCATCGCATGCTTTCTCATTAACAGACTACCTACATGACTCCGTCAGATGAAAACACCACTTGAGCTCTTCCTGAATGAAGTTCCTGATTATACGTTTCTCAAGGTTCTTTGGGTGTGTGTGTTGACCACATCTTCGTCCATATAACCAACGCAAGTTGGAGTTTTGTTCTAAACAGTGTGTGTTTCTTGGTTATAGTTCTCTTCATAAAGGGTAAAAGTGCCTTCATGTCCCCTCTAACCGTGTCTACATCTCACGTGATGTGGTGTTTGATGAGAATGTTTTTCCTTTTTCTACACTTCCGATCACCTCCACCATTCCCATTGCACCTGAGAAATCTGTTTTACCTTTGCCTGGTCAATCTGCTGATGCTGCATATACCCCATTGTTGCTACCTAACCATGGTGCAGGTACTGGGCGCGGAGCATGCCTCAAGCTTCTGGATGACCAGCCGCCCGCGTCCCCTCGGATGTCCGCCGAGCCCGCTCACGACGTCGCTCCGTCACCTGTCTTGCCGACGAGGATGGCCGAGCCGGGCTCTACCACCTCGGTCCAACATGGGGCTGGCCACGCGCCGGCCGAGCTGGTCGAGCTGGCCGAGCCAGTTTCACCCAAGCCATCCTCTGCCTCTAGGGCCGAGCCGGCGTCTCCGCCCGTGTTGGCCGAGCCGGCGTACACACCTTCCTCGCCAGGCCGGGCGCTTGGCGTGACTAGAGCTCTACGTCTGGGGAGCGGTCCGCGTCGTCATCGCCATGTTCATCGACCTCGTCTCCGCTGCGACCTCCGCCGCCTCCCGCTATTCTGCGTCCTCGTACACGCAGTCGGAGCTGTATTATTCGGCCAAAGGAGCGCACTAACGGCACGGTTGCGTGGATTGCGGCATGTATGGCACAGACAGATGCTGACCCCACTGTTGAGCCTCAGCATTTTCATGCGGCTCTTCGGATTCCTCATTGGCGTAGTGCCATGAAGGAGGAGTTTCAGGCACTACAAAGGAACGATACTTGGCGCTTGGTTCCTCTTGTGTCTGGTGTCAACATCATTGACTCCAAGTGGATATTTAAGGTTAAAAAAACATGCTGATGGTTCTATTGAGCGATACAAGGCACGGTTGGTGGCCAAAGGGTTTAAACAATGGTATGGTCTTGATTATGAGGATATCTTTAGTCCAGTTTTCAAACCTACCACCATTCGTCTGCTTCCGTCCTTGGTTGTTGCCAAAGAGTGGTATCTGCGTCAGCTTGATGTTCAGAATGCTTTTCTTCATGGGGTCTTGGAGGAAGAGGTTTACATGCGGCAACCTCCAGGTGTCGTGGTTCTAAGTCTGACAGTAGTGTAGGGGGGTAAGTATGGAGAGGCTAGGTCTTAGCTATGCAGAAGTTGTAAACGCACAAAGATGTACGAGTTCAGGCCCTTCTCAGAGGAAGTAAAAGCCCTACGTCTCGGAGCCCGGAGGCGGTCGACTGGATTATATGTGTGAGAATGACAGGGGTGCGAACCCTTGATACCGAGGAGGGGGGTGGCTTATATAGAGTTCGCCAGCCCTCTCCTGCCCTCAGTAATACAGGGTTTAAGGTACATTAAGGTTGGGCGTTACTGGTAACGCCCCTAATAAAGTGCTATGATGGCCATAAAGGCTACTTAATGACCGAATGTTTGCCTGTGGAGTGACTTTAGATCTCCTGGCAGTCGAGTGGTTGACTCAGCGGTTGAGTGATAGCTTGTTGGTCGAGTGTCTTGAACCCGTCGAGTGGGTACCTTCAAGTCGATTGAAAGGTGACTTCTTCTAAGTATGTACTTGGGTAGGGCTCTTAAGACAGGTCCGTGCCCCTACCCTAGGTACATAGCTTCATCATTAGCCCCCGAATGGATCGAGGTTAGAGTGGGGAAAGGATTGGAGATCTTTCCGACCGGTTCTTTGTGTCACGCGAATGCCTTGTTTCGGATCAATCGTCACGGATGACGCCATCAACCTTCTTCAGTCGCCTTGATCCATTCTAGGCCTTTCGTCGAGTGAATTATCCTGCTTGTGATGTTCCGAATGGTGATGTGAAAGGGATCTTCTATCTGAAGGATTGCTCTGGAACCCGCGGATTTTGTGGGATTTGAATTTCGGGAAGCGCGCGGGATGGGAGCGGCCGCAGTAATCGGATGTGATAAGGCGGAAGCTCCTCGATCCCCGCGCCACCTTTTTCGCCACGTACTGCGCACGCGTCTGCTGCGGGATTTGACTGGATAGCCTGGGCCTACCAGTCAGCCACTCGGAAGCGGCCTCTTATAAGCCGCTGGCTCGGGGTTTCCAAACAATGTGCTCCCTCTTTTCTTTCTCCCTTCGCAAGTTCCTCCGTCACCTCTGCTCTCATCCTAGCGCCGCAAGTCCGTTTGAGAGCCGCCGGCGATGATGGTGAAGGACAAGACGTCCACTCTGGAGCGTGCGAAGAAGGCGGTGGTGCAGGGGAAAGGGAAGAAGTCCGCTCGGGGCGGATCTTCCTCAAGGACTGCTCTGCCCAAGGGCTGGATCCAGGGCGACTGGATGCCATCTGTGATTCGGCAGGAAGATCTTGACGACATGGTCAAGGGAGGAGTCATTCTCCACGAAGTTGCGCGTCTCCCAGGGGGAGAAATCGAACCTCAGCCAAGAGATGGTGAGTGTGTCCTCCTCGCCACTCATATCGATCGTGGTTTTTCTCTGCCTCCTCATCCTTTTTTCCGGAGCTTTCTGAACTTCTTCGGAGCGCAGCTCCATCATTTCACTCCCAACTCCATCGTATATCTTGCTGCTTTCGTTGCCTTGTGTGAGGGTTTCCTGGGTTGTCGTCCCCATTGGGGGCTCTTTAAGCACATCTTCACTTGCCGCTCCCAGTCAGTCAAGAGGGCCAAGTCGAGTGACGAGAGAACGTAGGTGATCCAGTTGTGCGGAGGCCTGGCGATCCAGACGAGGGGAAAAAGTTCTTTTCCATCTATCACTTTCCCTGAGTCGGTCCGCGGTTGGCAGGCAACCTGGTTTCATTGTAAGGACCAGGCGACTCCAGGACAGTCAACTGGACTTCCCCCTTTCTCTCTAGACCGAGCTCAGAAACCTGCTTCTCTGAAAGTAGCGCCGGAAGAAAAAGCGCAAGTCAAAGTGTTGGTTGGTCGAGTGGTTCAGCTTGTCCGTGAGGGCGTGACCGGAATGGATCTGCTGGAGGTCTTCCTTCGGAGGCGTATCCAACCACTCCAGGCTCGTGACCACCCGATGTGGCTGTATTCAGGCCTTGAAGACACCACTCGGGTCCACCCAGAGGAGGTCACCGATGAGATGTTGGAAGGGTGGCTGTCGAGCATCACAGGAAACAAAGACAACCCCCTAGGAGCCAGGAGGGTCCCTCCACTCAACAACTCATACGAAGTGGACCAGGTCTGCCCTTATGTTCTTGATTGGGATCTTGTTTTCTTTGCTGGTCTTCTTTGAATCGGTCGATTGACTTTTGTCTTGTCTGTTGTTTCCCAGGAAACTACTGAGATGTACTCGACGCCCAACGGGGCACAGGAGCCGACTAAGGAAGGGCAGGCGAGCGGAGGTGAGAGCGGAGACGAACACGGCGAGTGGGAATCCGATGGCGAAGGAGAGGGAGACGATGACGTCGACTCCAGTGAAGAGGAGGAGGAGGAAGTTGAACCCCCCCCCCCCCCCCGCTCGGAGAGGCGATCCAAGCTTACACACGATCCCGCGTGGGAGCGTGGTAAGGCGACTGCTCCTGTTGGGCAGTCGTCGAAACGCCCTCGGACCTCTTCTCCTACGCCGACTGAAAAGGCTCCCAAGCTCCCACGCGCGATGCCATCCAAGCCACCCAAGGCTCTGCCCAAGATGAAGATGACTGTCCCCACCATTTCTGGGTAACAATAAGACTTGTTTTCCTTTGTCGAGCGTGGACAGATCCTTGGTCGATTCATTGAGCCAATTGACTGACTTCCGAAATTTGTAGTGCTGCTACTTCTAAGATCTCTGCCAAGGACGGAGATCAAGAGATGGAAGATGCTGTTACTTCCAACCCAGGTACGATCACTGATGTTTTGCCTTGAGTCGACTGAATATTTCTTGTAATTCTGGTCGATTGACTTTTCTTGCAGCTCCTCCTCATGTTATCAACCTACCGGACGATGAAGACGACGAGCCGCTGAGAGTAAAAAGGAACCGGAGGGCGTCGACTGGCAAGACCCCCCAATCTGTTCCGGTGTCTGAGGCTGTAGTTCGGGACGGTGGTGATACCACTCCGATTTCCGTGACTTTCGCTGAACCTCTGACGAGCGTGCGGCCTTCGGCGTCGACTGCAAATCCGCCTTCACTTTTTGCTACATACCCTGTCCCAGAGAACCAAGTAGGTGCTGCAAAAGAGGCTATACGCCAGGCGGGAATCATGATGGAGCAAGTGAAAGTGGTTCGGGATGCCAGCCAAGCAGCGTATGACGCGAGTTCGGCTCTTCAGAGCAACGTCCGGGCCAGTCGACTCAACACTTGGTCTGTTGCAATATGCTGTTCGAAGAATCTCTTTTCCGAAGATCTTTATATATGTACACCCACTGGGTGTGTCTGTCAACTTTTGGACGAGTGGGGGCACGCTAAGTGCACCCACTGGGTGTAGTCCCCGAAACTACGGTGGACTGCTGGCAGTCGACTGTAGTCTTTATGTTGTGTCGTTGTAGTTGTACTTCTTCGCTTGGTCTGGTCGGGCCATGTCGAATGGAACTGTATCCGGTCGACTGCGGGCACTCGACTTTTTTTGGAACCAGTGGGGCACGCTGAGTGCACCCACTGGGTGTAGTCCCCGAGACTGCTGTTGAATGTTTTGATTCAGTTGTAGTCTTAGAAACGCTACCATTGTCTCTTGGTTACTCGAAAGCAACCTATCCTTGATGTTTGTCGACTAATTTTTCGCAGAAATCCTGTGAACTTGCGGCTCGCTTCACTGAGTTGAAGGACCAACAGATCCAGCTCAACCTGGACTTAAAACTTGCTCAAGAGAACTTGCAGAAGGCTCGAGAAGAGGCAAAAGGTATGGCTGGTGAGGTCTTCCATTCTTGACGAGTGACTTTTTTATTTTTGTCAATCCTTGATGTTGATCGCACTCGACGTGCCGCAGATCAACTGGAGGAAGCTCTGAAGAAGAAGGATCAAGATCTTGCCGAGGCGCAGAAAGAGGCCTTGAACAAAACAAAGCTTGCTGAAGAAAAACTGGCTTCAGTCTCTACTCTTGAACAGGAGAACTCCAGACTGAAAGCTGCTCTCGACGCAACTAATAAGGAGGTCAGCCGACTGAAGAACGACAAGATTGCTCTGAATGACAAGGCAGGCGAGCTGGCGGGGAAGAAGAACGATCTTGAGGTTTATCTCGGGGGACTTGCCAAGAAGTTGTTCACCAAGCTCGAAGGTAACAATTTTCACCCGACTGGCTTGCAGTAACCAACCTCGTGTAGAGCCGCTGCCTTATACTTGAATTGTTATTTGTAGAATTCTGCCAGAACTTTGAAGAGGAGACCAATCGAGTGGAGCCAAGCTTGGACCCCGCCAATTCACTTGTGAAGGACGAGGCTGCTATGAATGTGCTCTGCCTGGAGTCCCGCATTACCAGCGTGGTTGATTATATGGCTCGACTGAAGGTTGCAGTGTCATGGATCGACACGTCTCTCTGGCCTAGGGCGACGCTTTCGAATGATCTCGAGTCTCTGATGACTCGACTGAATGACGTCCCTGGTCGAGTGACGGAATGGAAGAAGTCCTCTGCAAGGTGTGGCGCTGATGTTGCCCTGTCTCTGGTTTGCGTCCACTGCAAGGAGGTGCGAGAGGGGAAGTTGGCCGCCATTCAGGTTGCCAATACCAGGAAGCTCAGCTTTCAAGACTTCATGGAGACTTTCATTGCTGCTGCCACCCGCATCGTAGACGGGATTGATTTGGAAGAGTTCGTCGCCCCTTCCAGCCCTCCGCCTGAGGAGTGAAAAAACTTTAATGCTTCCCTTTAAATTTGCCTCGGAATGCCGAGTGGATGCTGTAACCGTTAAACTCTGTCGAGCCGAGGGCTCGAGTACTTTGATCTGAGGTCTGGGGACTTCTGGGTCTTATCCGAACTTGATTTGTTGCTGAATATCTTCATGAATTATCTGTCGAGTGGAACTTGATCTTCACTCGAAATAACTTCGTGTTTGTGGTGCAGCACCGACGGACAAGGTAACAATCGACTCACATTTTGCCGTCCTTGCGGATTGGGACGTGTTCCGTACTTGGGTGAGCACTGGGCTGCAGCTAAGCCTCCGAGTGGGAGGTTTGCTCTCCACTCGGTAGGATTTTTATACACTTAGGCGAGTACTTGGACTGCAGCTAAGCCTCCGAGTGGGAGTCTGGCTCACCACTCGGTAGGATTTTCAAACACTTAGGCGAGCACTGGGCTGCAGCTAAGCCTCCGAGTGGGAGGTTTGCTCTCCACTCGGTAGGATTTTTATACACTTAGGCGAGTACTTGGACTGCAGCTAAGCCCCCGAGTGGGAGGTTTGCTCTCCACTCGATAGGATTTTTATACACTTAGGCGAGTACTTGGACTGCAGCTAAGCCCCCGAGTGGGAGGTTTGCTCTCCACCCGGTAGGATTTTTATACACTTAGGCGAGTACTTGGACTGCAGCTAAGCCTCCGAGTGGGAGGTTTGCTCTCCACTCGGTAGGATTTTTATACACTTAGGCGAGTACTTGGACTGCAGCTAAGCCCCCAAGTGGGAGGTTTGCTCTCCACCCGGTAGGATTTTTATACACTTAGGCGAGTACTTGGACTACAGCTAAGCCTCCGAGTGGGAGTCTGGCTCACCACTCGGTAGAATTTTCAAACACTTAGGTGAGCACTTGGACTGCAGCTAAGCCCTCGAGTGGGAGTCTGGCTCACCACTCGGTAGGATTTTCAAACACTTAGGAGAGCACTGGGCTGCAGCTAAGCCCCCGAGTGGGAGTCTGGCTCACCACTCGGTAGGATTTTCAAACACTTAGGCGAGCACTGGGCTGCAGCTAAGCCTCCGAGTGGGAGGTTTGCTCTCCACTCGGTAGGATTTTTATACACTTAGGCGAGTACTTGGACTGCAGCTAAGCCCCCGAGTGGGAGTCTGGCTCACCACTCGGTAGGATTTTCAAACACTTAGGCAAGCACTGGGCTGCAGCTAAGCCCCCGAGTGGGAGTCTGGCTCACCATTCGGTAGGATTTTCAAACACTTAGGCAAGCACTGGGCTGCAGCTAAGCCCCCGAGCGGGAGTCTGGCTCACCACTCGGTAGGATTTTTTTTGCGGACTTAGGCGAAACGGATTCGCAGCTAAGCCACCCACTGGTGGATTTTGCACACAAACAAAAGTTACAGCAATTACAGGAAGAACTGAGACACTCTTGTCTTTGATAAAAATAAGCTACAGAAGTTTTTGTTATTACATCTCATCTGATTGAGAACTCAAGTGTAAAATGGGCGGAGTAGTTCCGCATTCCAAGCTCGAGGCTCGTCGATCCGGCGATCAACATTGTAGAGGTGATATGCTCCGTTGTGGAGGACTCTGGTGACGATGAAGGGACCCTCCCAAGTAGGAGCAAGTTTGTGTGGTTTCTGCTGATCCACTCGGAGGACCAAATCTCCTTCTTGGAAGGCTCGACTCTTCACGTTTCTGGCATGGAATCGATGAAAGTCTTGCTGATAGATGGTCGATCTGATCATAGCCATTTCTCTCTCCTCCTCTAGGAGGTCGACTGCGTCCTGCCGGGCTTACTCTGCTTCATCCTCGGTATAAAGCTCGACTCGGGGTGCATTGTGAAGTAGATCACTCGGCGGGACTGCTTCGGCTCCCTAAACCAGAAAGAACGGAGTTCTTCCAGTCGACCGGTTCGGGGTGGTCCTTAATCCCCACAGAACTGACGGAAGCTCGTCGACCCAAGCGCCTGCTGCGTGCTTGAGATCACGCATCAGTCGAGGCTTTAGTCCTTTGAGAATCAGACCATTTGCCCTTTCAGCTTGTCCATTCGACTGGGGATGTGCAACCGATGCGTAGTCGACTCGTGTGCCTTGAGAGGCGCAAAACGCTCTGAACTTGTCTGAATCGAAGTTTGACCCATTGTCCGTGATCATGCTATGTGGGACTCCATATCTGAATGTTAGCTCCCTGATGAAACTGACAGCAGTGCTAGCATCCAGATTCTTGATAGGCTTAGCTTCAATCCATTTGGTAAACTTGTCGACTGCTACAAGCACATGTGTGAATCCGCTCCTGCCTGTTCTCAGCGGTCCGACCATGTCCAGTCCCCAAACAGCGAAGGGCCAGACAAGTGGAATGGTCTTCAGGGCTGATGCTGGCTTGTGCGACAAGTTGGAGTAGAACTGGCAGCCTTCACACTTGTCAACTATCTCTTTCGCCATTTCATTTGCTCTGGGCCAGTAAAAACCCGCTTGGTATGCTTTAGCCACAATGGTCCGAGAGGACGCATGGTGACCACAGGTCCCCGAGTGGATATCATCAAGGATTATCTGACCCTCTTCTGGCGTTATACACTTCTGACCAATTCCAGTTGCGCTTTCTCTGTACAACTGTCCCTTTATGACTGTGAAGGCTTTGGATCGACGGACGATCTGTCGAGCCTCTTCCTTGTCTTCTGGGAGTTCTTTCCTCAAGATATACGCAATGTATGGTACTGTCCAGTTGGGAGTGATTGCCAAGACTTCCATAATTAGGTCGACCACAGCAGGGATTTCGACTTCAGTCGGATCTGTGGCGCTTTTTGGCTGCGGGGGTTCCTCTGTAAAAGGATCCTCCTGGACTGATGGCGAGTGGATGTGCTCCAAAAACACGTTGCTGGGAATGGCTTCTCTCTTGGAGCCTATCTTT
The DNA here is from genome assembly GCA_032464435.1 of Aegilops umbellulata. NCBI lineage: Eukaryota > Viridiplantae > Streptophyta > Magnoliopsida > Poales > Poaceae > Aegilops > Aegilops umbellulata. Next base: position 145,889,668 of record CP136058.1, on the reverse strand, counting down.
GCCAAATCATCAGCTGCTTGATTTTTCAGTCGGGGGATATGGTGAAGCTCTAACCCCTCGAATTTCTTTTCCAGCTTTCTTACTGCGTTGCAGTAGCCAGTCATAGCTGGGCTTCTGACATCCCACTCCTTCATCGCCTGATTAACCACCAAATCTGAGTCGCCATAGACCATGAGGCAACGGACGCCGAGTGAAATGGCCATGCGCAACCCATACAAAAGTGCTTCATATTCTGCTTCATTGTTGGAGGAATCGAAGTGAATCTGGAGAACGTAGCTGAGCTTATCTCCTCGGGAGGAGACCAGTACTACCCCAACATCGGAACCATTCAGCATCTTAGATCCATCGAAGAACATGGTCCAGTGCTCCGAGTGAACTTGAGTCGGAAGTTGCTGTTCAATCCACTCGGCGACGAAATCTGCAATTGCTTGGGACTTGATAGCCTTCTTTGCTTCGAACTTGATATCTAAGGGAAGGAGTTCAATCGCCCACTTCGCCACTCCACCAGTTGCATCTCTGTTGTGCAAAATCTCTGACAGTGGAGCATCGCTGACGACTGTAGTGGAATGATCAGAGAAGTAGTGTGCAACCTTCTTCGTGGTCATGTAAATCCCATACACAAGCTTCTGGTAATGAGGATATCTTTGCTTTGAAGGGGTCAAAACTTCAGACACATAATATACTGGACGTTGAACTCTGAAGGTCTTTCCTTCTTCTTCCCGCTCGACCGTAAGTATTGTACTGACAACTTGTCCCGTGGCTGCAATGTAAAGCAGCAGAGGCTCTTTACTGATTGGGGCAGCAAGCACCGGCTGGGTGGAGAGCAGAGCTTTGAGGTCTGCAAATGCTGCATCAGCTTCTGGAGTCCACTCGAACTTGTCAGACTTCTTCATGAGTCGGTAAAGAGGCAACGCCTTTTCACCGAGGCGGGAAATGAATCGACTTAGAGCGGCCAAGCAACCTGTAAGCTTCTGGACATCGTGCACATGCACGGGACGCTTCATCCGGAGTATGGTGCCAACTTTTTCGGGATTGGCGTCGATTCCCCGTTCGGAAACGAGAAAACCGAGTAACTTTCCACCTAGGACTCCAAATGTGCACTTTGATGGATTGAGCTTGATATCATACCTCCTGAGGTTGGCAAAGGTTTCGGCAAGGTCAGTCAGTAGGTCGGAACCTTTCCGTGACTTGACCACAATATCATCCATGTATGCTTCCACGTTCCGACTGATCTGAGTGAGTAAACACTTCTGAATCATCCTCATGAACGTGGCTCCAGCATTCTTGAGGCCGAAGGGCATGGTGACATAGCAGAAGCATCCGAATGGAGTGATGAAAGTTGTTTTGATCTCGTCGGGTCCATACAGACGGATTCGATGGTACCCTGAATAGGCGCTTTATGGACTTAAGCAGGCTCCTCGTGCATGGCATGCCCGACTTGGCTCGGTTCTTCGACGTCTTCAATTTGCTCCGTCCACTGCTGACACGTCTCTGTTCATGTTCCATCGTCCTGAGGTTACTATGTAGCTGTTGGTTTATGTTGATAACATTATTCTTATTAGCTCCTCAGTGACTGCCGCTGATCGTCAGTTGTCTGCTCTGAGTGGTCATTTTGCTATCAAGGATCTGGGTGCTCTTCATTACTTGGACTTGCTGCTACGTGTTGGTATGTTGCAGTGCAAGCATGCTACCACTCCTATGTCGGCGACTGATCGGTTATCCGCCTTGGATGGTGCTTTGCTTCCTTCAGATGATGCTACTGAGTACCGCAGTATTATTGGTGGCTTGCAGTACTTGACTATCACACGGCCGGACATCTCATATGCGGTAAATCGCCTGTGCCAGTATCTTCATGCTCCTCGGACTTCACACTGGTCGGCTGTGAAGCGTATCCTACACTATATCTCTCATACTGTCTCGTATGGCTTGCATCTTTGGTCTACCTCTTCGAGTGCTCTCTCGGCATTCTTCGATGCAGATTGAGCTGGGAGTCTACATGACCGGCGATCAATGGGGGGGATACGTTGTCTTCTTTGGTCGCAACTTGATCGCGTGGAGTGCGCGCAAGCAGGCCACAGTGTCTCGGAGTAGCACTGAAGCAGAGTATAAGGCGGTTGCCAATGCACAGCTGAGCTCATTTGGGTATAGTCTCTGTTGAGAGAGTTGGGAGTCTCTTCAGAGCAGCCACCGGTTCTTTGGTGTGATAATATTGGCGCGACGTATCTTTTGTCTAATCTAGTTTCCATGCTCGTACCAAGCACATCAAAGTTGACTATCACTTTGTCAGGGACGTGTTGCACAGAAGTTTTTTCATATCAAGTTTATCTCCTGCAAAGATTAACTTGCTGACATCTTCATGAAGCCACTTCCACAACCTCAGTTTGAAGGTTGTAGGCGCAATCTTAACTTGCTTTGTACTTCACGCCATAGATAAGATTGAGGGAGGGTGTTAGACAATATTACGTAGCTTCTGTATATAGTTTGTAATCTTGTATTTGTACGCTTGACGTACGTCTATAATGTGAGATAGCCACACCCGTATTGGGTGTCGTGCAGTTTCCCACAAACATAATTTTAACAGCCCCTGGAGCATCTGCCACAGTCGCAGCCCAGCCGAAGCTATAGGGCCCGGACATCTGGCCCGACACCAGCCCGGACATCCGGCCCCCGCCCGGAAATCCGGCGCCCATCACAGAACGTCACCGAAGCTGGACCCCGCCAGCCCGGACATCCGGCTCTTCCCGAGCCGCCGGACATCCGGCCTCCGGCCCGGAAATCTAGACACCACTTATCCACAGAGCACCGAGGCCGACCCCGCCAGCCCGGACATCCGGCCCCTCGTGAAGGCCCGGACATCCGGCCTGACGCCCGGACGTCCGGCCCCGCCTGTCTGCGCACAGTAAAGGGCCGAGGCCCATGTACCCCTTCGCCCACCTAGACTATATATACTCCTCCTCCTCCCTCTTTCTAGGGTTAGCAAAGAATTAGCTCATTTGAGAGATAGAGCTTTGCTCATCCACTTGGTTACTTCTCCATTGGAGTCCACGACCTCTTCGGAGAAGATCCCCCAAGCGGATTCAAGACCCCTCACGGGAAGACCCCCTCAAGACCTCCTCACGGAGAAGAACTTGCTACTTGTATCGCCCCTTGTTGATCGTGGATCATGTATCTCTTTGTGTTTCGAGGATCTAGCACATGTGTAATCGAATCTTGTTGGTTTGAGTGTTTCCTCTCGTGTTTCCCCTAGTGTTTTCCCCTCGCGTTCATCACGGGATCCGCTCTAATCGTGAAAGATCAGGCATCTAGGGTTCTATCCTACATCATCTTGGAATCATGAGCCACGTTGATCACGATTTTGGAGCCTCCTCTCTTCGTTTTCTAGCCTTATTTTGTTGATCCTGTCCCAAATTCGAAAATCATCATAAAAATAGCCCCCCAATTTATTTTGTGATTTATTGCTGTGATGAAGTTTTGTTGAATTTGATCCGCGGATTTGGTGTATAGCAGGTAGATCTAATTCCCCCAACTTTTCTCCCAATTCCATCCTCACAATCTCTCGAATTTACGTTGGGCTCCAGGCCGTACCTCCAGGGTGGTAATGAAACGGAAGACAGAGTCTTCTGCATGCGGCACTCCAGGCCGTACCTCCATTGCCGTTGAGCTCCACAGGACCTACTCCGTCACCCATTTACGTACACCGCACACAGCATGCAGCTAGCAGGCAACGCCGTCGCCCGAACCGCTTCCTCGGTGTCCAGTCTACCATTCGCTTGGTGACCATGTCGTGCGGCCCACCACCAGCCACTGCTGCCACCCTGCTCTGCACCCAAGGGGGAATGGTGAGCCCGTGTGACACTGGTGGGAGCATGCCGGCCGGTGTTAACGCCGCGCCATTGTCTTGACACTGGTGAGCGCGCGAAATGGTTGTCGCATGGGCGTGGCTGATACGGCCCTGCCCTGTTACGCTACGCTACACAGGCATTAACTCCTATATATAGCAAGCAGGTAGGCTTAATTTGGCGTCTACACGTACGTCACTCTCACTCCGTATCGTATCGGCCGATAGCTTGGGTTCATACGCCGCCCATGCCATCCATATGCGTTCGTCCATACGGATCCATACCCCAATCTAGTGATTAATTCCTAGCTCACTCGCTACTCGATCACAGCTGCACTCTACAAGGAGTATATATATAGGCAGTATATAGCTCGAGGTGTAGCTTCGGGTACATATGTGCATATGTCCAGTACAAGCTCACACTTTAGAGAGGCGCGTCAACAGCTAGCTACCTCAAGAATCAAGATCTCTCGTCTCTGATCCGCCATGCCAGTCTCGCACCGGGACTTGCAGCTTGACGCCCAGCCCTCCGCCGCCCTACTAGACTGCGGTCAGGACGGGGATGTCCCGAGACGGGTGTGGGTGCCGGGACCGGTGATCGTCGGCGCGGGGCCGTCCGGGCTGGCGACGGCGGCCTGCCTCAAGGCTCGCGGGGTGCCGTCGCTGGTTCTGGAGCGGGACGCCTGCGTGGCGGCGTCATGGCGGCACCGCACGTACGAGCGGATGCGGCTTCACCTGCCGCGCTGCTTCTGCGAGCTCCCCCTTGCGCCTTTCCCGCCGGGCACGCCGCCGTATCCGACAAGGGACCAGTTCGTCGCCTACCTTGACGACTACGCGCGCGCCTTCGCCGTCGAGCCGCTCCTCGGCGCGCGCGTCCGGGCCGCCGCCTACGACGCCGCCATCGGCTTCTGGAGGGTCACCGTCGAAGTCGTCGGCAAGGACGCTATGACAACGATGACGACGGAGTTCATGTCTCGCTGGCTCGTGGTGGCCACCGGCGAGAATGCGGAGCCTGTGTGGCCTGACGGTGTGGAGGGTATGGACGTCTACCGCGGCACGATAATGCACACAAGCACCTACAAGAGAGGGGACGAGTTCGCCGGAAAGAAGGTGCTCGTTGTCGGCTGCGGTAACTCCGGCATGGAGGTCAGCCTCGACCTCTGCGACAACGGCGCAAAGGCATCCATGGTTGTCAGGGACAAGGTACAAGCTTTTATTTACTCGTACACATTTGCACTCACAAAAACGATGGTTCACCTACGGGGAGAAAAATACCACTCGTGCATTACCTTGAACAGCCGAATTTAGATAGGTGAGAATCAAAATTGTACGACAACATAATAACTACTCCCTCCGTCCCATAATATAAAAACGTTTTTTACACTAATGTAGTGTTAAAAACGTTTTTATGTTTTGGGACAGAGGGAGTACAATTTGATGTATCTCAATTTTTCTTTTTAGGATCAAAAAATGAGAACCAACAACTGGGCTACTGCACAGTTCAAATTAAATAGTACTCCTAAATAAATAAGAGCGTTTGGATCACGAAAATTTAATTTAGTCTCTCCACAATTTTAGGCTGCCGCAGAGAATTCGTATTTCAGGCTGTCACTGTTTGTGCCAGTACTCTTGGGCGGTCAATTTCATAGTGCCACGTGTTCTCCTTTTTTCACGGTCCTTAATAGATTCTTGTCACTTCCGGCAGAAGTCTTTTTTTACATGACTTCCAGCAGGCGTGTACACAATAATACTATGCAAAATCAAAATCAACAGCGACAGCATAAAAATGACGTTGCATGCAGCAGAAAAAAAGATCGGGTTTATGCAATTGTTGTTGTATCGTCTCGATTTGCTGTTTTTTTTAGAAAAGGAGGTCATCCCCGGCCTCTGGATCGGAGAGATGCATACGGCCACTTTATTAAAACAAGTTCAACAAAAACAAATAGTTTGGTCTGCAAAGTATGGTTCACAGAAGGAGCTAAAAAGATAAAACAAGATAAACTCAAAGCCACAACCGGCCGGACGAAAAGATACTAAGGACATATCCTATTATGCGATCGCCATCCAAACCGGTTGAATATAGCCCGTGCTACCATCTCCCACCGGTTGCACCCAGTAGCCAGCTGCTCCCTGGAGCCCATAGGAGTGAGTAACGATCACGTACGGATCCATGTCGTAGCCCTGAAGATAACCTGCAAGAAATTAACAATAGCTAATCTGTTAAAAATCAAATCATTCATGCAGTTCCATATAGCCCAAATAAGTGCCGTCTCGAATCGTTGTTTGAGTTGATAAAATCCCTTTATGAAAATATATCATAAATGTTGAACATATATCACAAATCTCGAATGGACGAGAAGAAAAGAAAATATTACTTGGATCATAGGACTTCTATGGAAAACGATGTGATACATGCAGGGGGAAAAAATCCGAAAATGGTCATTGCATGCTGTTGTTTTCTTTTTGGACAAGGATCGCGCAACACTAAGAGTACTAGGGGAAATTTCAATAATTATGTGTTGTGTTATTTCATAAGTGCAGTATCAAAATCTATGTCAATTCATGATAATAAAAAATGTGTGTAAAAACATTGCAGAATTTAGTGAGAACATTCAACGGTTGTACCCACGTTAGGCAACGGAGATGTCAAGAAAACCCAAAGATAGTGACAACTACAAACTAGTCGATTTATTTCATCTTTTCGCATAAAAGGATTAAACCGTTGTTTTAAGATATTTATAGCATTTACCTATTAACTGCATTTCTTTACATCATGCAGGTTTATAGCTTAACAAAACTTGCATATCTCTCTCATGCTATTATTTTTGTAAATTTGTAGCTTCATGTGTTGCCTAGGGATATACTAGGCATCTCAACATTTGGCCTATCAGTATTCCTTCTCAAGTGGTTTCCCATGAAATGGGTTGATGCCTTGTTCCTCTTCTTCTCGAGGTTGATACTTGGCGACACTGAAAAATACGGGCTCCAACGACCTAAGATTGGCCCGCTCCAAATCAAGAAATCAACCGGGAAAACACCAGTGCTCGACATTGGAGCTCTGAGAAAGATCAGGGATGGCGAAATAAAGGTAAAATATCGCATCACCCTTTGTCGGATATGCTTAATACTCCCTCCGTTCCAAAATACTTGACTTTCATTTGTCTAAAAATAGATGTACCTATATATTAAAACATGTCTAGATACATCTATATTTTGATAAATGGAAGGCATGTATTATGGAACGGAGGGAGTACTTCACTACTCCCCCCGTCCCATAATGTAAGATGTCAAAAACATCTTACATTATGGAATGGAGGGAGTGCATAATTGCTAGTACTAAAGCGAAAGAGCATTGCATCAATCTGACGGAAAACAATATGAGTAACTTAATTGAATATGTTGTAAAAAGAACATAAAGTACCTTTTTCAATTAATGGGGTATTAGGATTGCAGCATCCAACTAATGAATAAGACACGCACATTTCCCACAATTCAAATTTGACCATAAATTAGATGAGAAAATATAGATTTCTGTGATTTAAAAATTATACCACTAAAAATTTCTTTTCAATACAAATTCAACGGCATAATTTTTATGACATATAATTCATATTTGATTGGTCTAATTTAGGGTCAAAGCTGAATTTTGATATGTGTTTGCGTCTTATTCATTGAAATGGGGGGAGGAAGTACAAAAGTTAAAAGAAAACTTTTAGTGCAAAATATCTACTCCCTCCATTAGGACTACTACTAGCTATAGCAACTTGTTTCTAGTACTAGTACGTGTGTGCCAGTGTAGTACTGCATTTACTGGATGATGTGTCCAAGTGAATCTAAGAGGGATTCTCCGCAGGTGGTCCCCGCAATAAACCGGTTCACCGAGAGCGGTGTTGAATTTGCCGACGGACGTAAGGAGGACTTCGATGCTGTCATCCTCGCCACCGGGTACAAAAGCAACGTGCCATCATGGCTCAAGGTACGTACATACGCGAACGTGTATGTATACTCCTACTTATTAGCATCATGCATACTGTCGTGAGTCATCCATGCAACGATCAAGAGTATGCAGGAAAATAGTACTATGCTGCTTTTTTTTTTTGAACCTCAGGAAAAGATGCTTATACAGAACATTAATTAGAGACTTCCGCCGATTGCGTGTGTCATGCATGAAAAACGACGCATGCATGCGCTATATGTACGTGGACTGTTCCTAAATCCCTTCTCCCCGTTTCATAAATCCTGTCGTGATTTTAGTCCAAAGTTAACCTAAAACCGTGACAAGAATTATAAAACGGAGGTAGTACTCCCTCCGTCCTTTAAAGAGTGTACTTCCAACTTTGTTGGAGGGTCAAACTATCTCAAACTTTGACCGAGTTTATGCAAAAATATATCAATATTTTTGAAACCAAATGGGCATATGATGAAAATATATTTTATCACGAATCTAAATCTACTCATTTGATGGCATAAATGTTGATGTACTATTGTATAAATACGGTCAAACATAAAACAGTTTGACTTTCCAACAAAGTTGAAAATACACTCTTTAAAGGACAGAGGGAGTATGTCCCAAAATGCACGACCCAGACGTACACTTAACACTAGTCGTCTTCAATTATGGAATTTTTTATAACTACTCTAATGAATGATTTAACTAATCATGATATACCCTATGTATATTACTGTATATTGATTGTAATAACATCATATATTATAAGATGAAGGAAGTAGTGTTAAATAGTTGTAGAAATCTTTTTTATTTATTTTTGCGAGCGAAATAGTTGTAGAAGTCCAGCTGCACACTTTCTGGGAGGTTATCAATTTTGGAACGGAGGTGTGTGTATAGTCCTTGTCATTTCGATGGAGGTATTAGATTTAGATAGGAAGGCATGGGCAGTGACAATGATGCCAACAAGAGGGCGATCGGGACACAGAAACTCATCCGAAAATTGACAATATTGATTGACAGACATGCGTGAACTATGCTATGCTATGCGCTCGCTCTATAGATTTTGCGTGCAATTTTCATAAAAGATAAAATCAACGAGTTGTCGATTTGGGCAGCGTGTGTACTTTACATATATAGAAGTCCTGTGTGGCTTGGTGTGTGTTTGTATCATTGTATGTGATCGATGTGATAGCTACAAGCATGTACTTGATTTCCTTGTACCCTTTCTTGCGTAGTTGCATCGATCATGGCGTCTAGTGTAGACTTGGACACATATTTGTTAGCTACTATATGTCCATGTCATATTAAACAATCTTTTCATCTTGCAAACTAGCTGTCCTGGCTAATGATCGAGAATATGCATATAGGCGGCTCTTTTTGCATGTTCCTGTCAAGTCGATCTTGATCTCATGCGTGCGTGTATTTCTTTCTTTTCTGGTTGTATTCTTGCTGTTGTTGTTGCACAGTGAGCTGGTCCAACAGTGGAGCCCATGCTCGGGCGTTTGGTCCATGCAACAAGGACAGATGCCATAGGAAAACATGAGTAAACAATATTATTGAAGCTGAAAGGAATCTATATATATATGAAACATGTGTATATCACGTTTCCCAATAACACCGAATATATAGTAAACCGATGCTATTTTGGTGTTGGGTTCTACTCGCACTGTCGCACATCAATCATTGAGCTATGGTTCCATGCTACAAAAACAGGAGTACAGGACAATGATCAAATGATTGGCAGTTAAGGAATCATCTTAGCAACTGTAGATGTGTCTCCATGCAAAGGAGGCCGCCGCAGCCCTCACTGTTGGGAAAGGGAGGATAAAGTCTTGCCAAAAGGGACGCAGATCTTGCTGGTTTTTTCCTTCCTCCATTTGAGTTTGGTTTTTCTTGTCGAGATCTTCCTTGGAGTTGGGTGCGATGCACATGCCGGCCCATAATGATGGGGTGAGGGCCATGCATCTTTGGTGATCATCATGTGCATGGCAACAGTGCTTGCTACCACACCCATTGCCCACTCTACCTTTTGTAGGGTGGCCCATCTGGACGACTTGCTTGATGCATCCCATCTGCCTCACCAGATTTGATTTGACGTTGTAGAGTCTAGCTCTATGTTGAGTTCTCCTAATGAGCAATGTGTAATGGATGGTTTTCCACATTAGATTCTGACAAGTCTTTTCATTGGCCCGCCATATTTCATGATGGGCTGCGGACACCTTTGATTGGCCCACCAGATTGGGTGACTAATAATCATCAGCATATTTGTTTATGCTAAATATAAATAGTCATGCAGATGCATATTTCAGGAGGACGAATTTTTCAGCCAGAGTGATGGGTTCCCCAGGATGGCATTCCCGCACAGCTGGAGAGGCAAGAACGGCCTCTATGCCACGGGCTTCACAAGGAGGGGTCTCATGGGTTCCTCCTATGACGCCTCCAGAATCGCCGCTGACATCGCCGACCAGTGGACCGAGGCCCTCGCCAGGAATATCACCGCTCACAATAATGCTTGAAACCTAGCCAAGGCCGATGCTCTTACGCTAGTTTCATCGGTTGAACTGTTTCATTTTCGAGTAATGTGTGCGCGTTAGTCGGAACGTGTGTGTGTGTATATATGTACCCCCAGCCGTCTAATGGGTTGATATAGAGTTACTACATTATAGTACAGATATAGTATGTATGGAATAAGCAGTGAGATGCAAGGTGGCAGGTGCAGTCATGCGGTAGGAGTATTGTGCATTTGTGCCATTTTGTGGATTGCATTTGTGCAATATCCTTTTGTTTTCTTTTCTTTTTTTCAGCGGAATTTGTGTTATATCATTTTTTTAAGCGGAATTTGCGCTATATCCTTGTAGTGGGAGTTTTGTCACGGCCTCGACTACCAAGCACCAGGCCACAGTACCATTTTTTTTAATTGTTTGGATTGCTTACCACATATGTCACATGGTACCAGGCCACGGTACCAAATGACCACGCCTGCCCAATACACGATTGAACCTGGCCAATTACGTGACTTGAGCCCTCAGAATATGGGCGTGCATAGATGGGCCCCCTATGTCGCGTAAGGTGCTGGCGCAGCAAAAAAAAAGAGCACCCCCCACGCGCTCTGGGCGACCCAGACCAAGACGGGGCGTCCAGTTTTTTTCCTTCTGTTTTTTATTTACTTGTTCTACCTTTTTTGGCATTTTCAACAACATTCGGAACTTCCAAAAACTTTCATAATTTTTTAAAAAACCAAAAATTTAAAATATGTTCAAGATTTCAAACAAGTTCGCCAAGTTTTAAAAAACGGTATTTGTAAATTTCGAACAAAACAGGTGTACTACCACCTGGGCTAAGCCTGCTTACTATGTTTTAGATACAGGTTAGCTGTTATTTATAGTTTATTCGAAAGTGGAAAAACAACAATGCTTTCCACAATGAGAAGAACCATCTGGACCAAGTTTTTAAGGAACGATTTGTTGTGTTTGTACTTGTCTCCTTTTTGTACATATGATCAATTTTTAGAGAAGAAATGTTCCGCCTCCTATAGAATTCGAACTCTAGTTGCTGTCTCTTATGTCATCCGAGAAAAAAAGATTTGCTTCGAAACGTATTCTGGTAATTTTCTCTGTAAAAAACATGATAATTTACATACACAAACCTGATAACACACATATAAACAATGTGATAAATTTTTTACCCCAAATTTCTTTTGTTGAAAACATACTCTTGGTTATTTTTGTATATAAATAGCATGATAATATACACATCGTGCATTTGATAATGTACATGCCAACATCATGGTAACTTTCGACTCAGCGAAAAAATGTTGTTGAAACATACCCCTTGATAAGTATGGTAAATTACACATCATTGTTCCGTTCTCTCTCTCTGTGTGAACTGCAGCTTGGGTAAATTAAGAGTTAAATTTAGTTCAACAGATAAATCAGAGGAGCAGTAGATGCAATTTTTGTCAAGTAGATGTCCTATTATATTTACGAAAATACTAAAATCTGTACCCCGATAACTTGTATGTAAATAGCATGATAACTTACCCCCCCCCCCCCCCCGAGCTGATAACTTGCAAACAAACACCAAGGGGTAATTTTCACCCGAGGAGTAAGTTGTTGAAAAACACCCCTGGTAACTTATTTGTAAATCGCATGGTAATATACACATCGGAGACCTGATAATTTAGGTACAAACACCACGATAATTTTGACAAATGAAAAAATTGTTAAAAATATACCTTCGATAAATTTTCGTGTAAATAGCATGATAATATAGGCTCCTGCATATGATAACTTAGTTCAAACACCGCGATAACTTTGCCCCATGAAAAAGAGTTGTTGTAAACATAGTACCGATAACTTCTTTGTAAATAGCATGATAATTTAGGCACCACATAACTGATAACTTGCATATAAACACCGAGGGGTAATTTTAACCTGGGGAATGAGTTGTTGAAAAACACCTCTGATAACTTTTTTGTAAATTGCATGTTAATATATACATCGCAAACCTGATAACTTAGATAAAAATACCATAATAACTTTCACACGTGAATTGTTTTTTGTTGAAAACATACTCCGGTAACATCTGTGTAAATAACATGGTAATATAGGATCCCGGACCTGATAACTTAGGTATAAACACCACGATAACTTTGACCCATGAAAAAGTTGTTGAAAACATACCACAAATATCTTGTCGTGTAACTCACTACAAACCCCGCAGTAACTTTTGACCCCGGGATAACAGTTTGTTGAAAAGCATACTGTCGGTGTCAAAACCGGCGGATCTCGGGTAGGGGGTCCCGAACTGTGCGTCTAGGCGGATGGTAACAGGAAACAAGGGACACGAAGTTTTACCCAGGTTCGGGTCCTCTTGATGGAGGTAAAACCCTACGTCCTGCTTGATTAATATTGATGATATGGGTAGTACAAGAGTAGATCTACCACGAGATCAAGGAGGCTAAACCCTAGAAGCTAGCCTATGGTATGATTGGTGTATGTTGAGATTCTTGTCCTACGGACTAAAACCCTTCGATTTATATAGACACCGGAGAGGGTTAGGGTTACACAAAGTCGGTTAATGGTAGGAGATCTAAATATCTGCATCGCCAAGCTTGCTTCCATGCCAAGAAAAGTCCCATCCGGACACGGGACAAATTCTTCAATCTTGTATCTTCATAGTCCAGGAGTTCGGCTGAAGGTATAGTCCGGCCATCCAGACACCCCCTAATCCAGGACTCCCTCAGTAGCCCCTGAACCAGGCTTCAATGACGATGAGTCCGGCGCGCAGATTGTCTTCGGCATTGCAAGGCGGGTTCCTCCTCCAAGTTCTTCATAAAAGATTGTAAACACCAAGAGTAGTGTCCGGCTCTGCAAAGTAAGTTTCCACATATTGCCATAGAGAGAATAAAATTAACACAAATCTAATCTACTGATGTATTCCATAGCGTGACATCACACTACGGCCAAGCCTTTATTCGAATCGTTTTCGCTTCTCCACCTCAGCGCGTTTTGCGAGGCGGTTTCCTTGGCACGTCTTGTCAAAGCAGAGATCGTGTCCCCCATTTACGGGATTCTCATCAATACAGACATGGGTAACCCAACCGCGCCATTTATCACGACGCTTGGGAGGCAAGCGAGTTTTACTAGGCTGGTGGGGATGCATAGCCGCATCTGCCCATATAAGGGGATAAGGATCCACCTTTTTACCTATGCCTTCTTCCTCCTTTGCCTATCCATCTTCCACGCACTCGAGCTCCAGTGCCCAAGCCCGCACTTCCCACCTCAACCTTCTCCAGCAATGTCTGGAGCGGGAGGCAAGTGGATGGTCTCCTCCGTCACGGAGGGCCATGTCAAAAAGCCGAGGAAGGCCGGATACTTGTCCAAAGACATCGCGCACCGGCTCCCTGAAAAGGGGCAGCTTCTCCCCACCCCAGAGCCCCATGAGAGGGTTGTATTCCTTCCCCACTTCCTCCGCGGACTGGGCTTTCCTCTCCACCCATTTGTTCGGGGGCTCATGTTCTACTATGGCCTGGATTTCCACGATCTGGCCTCGAACTTCATCCTCAACATCTCGGCATTTACCATCGTGTGTGAGGCCTTCCTCCGCATCCGCCCCCATTTTGGCCTTTGGCTCAAGACTTTCAACGTCAAGCTGAAGGTGGTGCGCGGCAGCCAAGCGGAGTGCGGAGACTCCATGGCGGGCAAGATGGCCAACGTCCTATGGCTCGAGGGCTCCTTTGTGGAGACCTTGAAGGGGTGGCAGTCAGGGTGGTTTTACATCACCGAGCCGTGCGATCCGGAATGGATCGCAACCCCTGAGTTCCAGTCCGGACCCCCTATGCGGCTCACGTCCTGGAAAGAGACGGGCCTGTCATGGGGCGACGAGGGAGAGGTTACCAGACTGCAAACATGCATCCAGTCCCTGGTGAACAAGCGACTCAAGCTTCTCAATATAGTCCAGGTTATGCTCGTCCGCCGGATCCTCCCGTGTCAACAACGGGACTTCAATCTGTGGGAGTTCGACCCAACGCAGCACCGAACCCTGAATAGGCTCTTCGATACGACGTACAAAGACGCCTGGAAGGTGCTTTTCAAAGGCGCCGAGGCTCCCGCATCCGCATCCGAGGATCGCGGATTCAGCACGCAGCGTTCAGCTAGTGCGGTGAGTTATCTTTACCTTTTACAGGACATTTATTTCTCATAGTTTGACTCTATGCGGGATCTAAACTCCCTTACCTTTGACAGGAATGGCAGGTGAAGTCCGGACCAATTAATTGTCCGGCTCCTTTGCCCGAAGACCCAGCAGACGCTCGTTTATCGAAGCTGCTGGCTCCGACGCCTTACGTGGTGCCGGAGAAGAAGGCCAAGAAGAAGAAGGCCACGGGGACTCGAAAGAGTTCCCGTCATACGGTGGTGTCGGACTCGTCGTCCGACGAATCCGAGACGCACTCCTCCCGTGAAGACGAGGAGGAAGAAGAATCCTCTCCCCCTCCAGCGGGGGGAGGAAAGAAGAGGAAGGCCGCCCCAACAAGGGAGGCCGAAGGGTCCAAGAAGGGGAAAACCCTTCCTCCGGACTACTCCGCCGACGCCGCCGATGACGAAGAGAAGTGGCCAGACAGAGCCAAGCGTCCGGCGAAATCGTAAGTATTCGGATACCAGAGTAACTCATAATATCCCTGTTGTTGCACAGCTTTTCCCTAATGTCAAATATAATTATGCAGGCTGCCCCGGGCCGGACTCGACGAGTCGTCGAGCGGCTCCCTGGATTCATCGGACGTGAACTCAGTTCCGCCCGCTGCCCCCCCCCCCCCCGTACCGCGGACGACGCCGAAGTGGCGTCGCGACAAGCTCCGGAGCAACAGGAGGTGGTCCTGGAGGAGCCGCGAGGCGACCTCCCGGACTCCAGGAGTAAAGGGGACAAGACCCCCCAGGGCTCCAAGTCAGGCTTTCAGCTGGACACCGCGCTGGAATCCTCAACAGTTCCGGACAGCGGTAGGGGAACTCCTTCCAATAGGAGCAAGCCTTCTGAGCCGGCAGTCTCCGTCCAACCGGAGGTGCCGGACAATCTGCTGGAGGTGCTTAACGGCGCCTCCATCGACGAGGAGCACCGTACTATTATGAGTACGGTGATCCAGAAGGTTTAGTCCGCCAAGAGCGGACTGACTGAAGCTTGTGCCAGCCTTCTAACAGGCTTCGAGGTGAGTAAAATATGTAAAAACATTACCGCATAGATGTAGCCCTTGATGCTCTGTTTGGCGCTTGGAAAGAAAAGCCGAATAGAGGATCTATTAAATTTCGCAGGAGTCTAACAAAAAAGAGTCAATATGCGTATGCAGGCTTCGTTGCTAGCCACCGCCGCACTGACTGCAGAGGTGGGTGCCCTGAAGAAGGGCCTCGAGCGGACCGAGCAAGAGCTCGGCCTTGCCAAACGGCAGCTCGAGGAGAAGGATGGTAAGAGATACCTTATAGAAAAATATATACAAAAAAGATGCAATTGCAAAAAATGACAGGATTGTACTGCTTATTGTAGAGGCCACGACTGAGGTGGCGACCCTCAAGCAGGCGCCGTCCGAGGCCGAGAAGAGGGCAGCCACGGAGCGCACCGAGCGAGAGAAATTTGAGGCCCAGGTCAGCGAGGTGCAGCAAGAGCTTCAGGCTCTCATGAAAAAACATAAGAGTTTGGAGCTTGACTCGAAGACGCGAGCGTCCGAGCTTGCGGCGGCCCTTGAAACTGCCAAGTCTGCCAAGACCGAATCCCAGAAGGCCCTCCAAGAGTTGGAGGCGGTGAAAAAGATAGCGGCGGGTAAGGCATTCTTTATGCAAAGTAGACATATAAAAGTAAACTACTTGTTACTTACCCGAATCCGGAGTTCTCCAGGGGCATTCGCAGATCTTCCCCGCAGCGTATCCGATGCCGCCGCATTCTACCGAGCCGAGGAAGGCTGCTCAACGGAGAAGGTGTTCTGGTCTCAGTACGCTGAGGCCGGACACCCTGTGCCCTTGAGCGACTAGCTGAAGCAGCTGGTCGAGCTCCACAAGGCGGCCGAACAGGCAATGAAGGGCTTCATAGTTCGGCTGTGGCCTGGAGAGGCCCTGCCTGGGAGCTACTTCGGGCTGGTGCGGCGGCTGGTGGAGGCCTGTCCAAGGCTCGAGGTCATCAAGCGCTCCGTCTGCATCGAAGGTGCCCGTAGGACCCTTGCCCGTGCAAAGGTGCACTGGGGTAAGCTGGACGGTGAGAAGCTTGTGAGGGACGGGCCGCCGCCGGGGAAGGAGCATCGCAAGCCCGAGAACTATTGTAAGGATGTTTTGGCGGGTGCCCGCCTTGTGGCGGATGAATGTACCAAGCATGTAATTTTTGAATGAACTCGCTCGTGTTTATCCTGTGCGCTGAAAACTTGTTCATATGCGCTAAGCAATGCTTGTTGAATTTAAAATATTACTTTCTGTGCGGCCGTTTATCAAAAAATTGAGAGATGGCCAGTCGTCGGCTTCTGCCCCCATGTCACTAGTGCTGGGGTGTTCGGGATAAACATGATCACTCTTTTTCCCATGTTTGGGTCCTTCGAGGGAGGCGCTCAGCACAATGAACAAGGCAATCGGACTATAATGCTTGAACACTCTCACTTAGCCATAGAACTCTATAATTTTAAATTTCGGTGAAGCCCCTAGTATTCGGAAGACCGAGTTCGGGGTGCTATCCACGCCTTGGCCGGACAAAGCCGGTTCCTCGCTCTAAGCGGCATAAGTCTTTAAGGACTCGAAAAACCTCTCGAACAGCGACCGGTCTCTCGCCTCATCATGACAGTCAGTTTTAGCTTTCTCTACTGAGGTGCTCAGCCCAGCTCAACTGGGGCACAATCGCAGTAGTTCTCCTAGTGCTACCTTAGCCGATATAGCGGAATGTAAGGCACCAAAACATAGGAGCCGGGCAAACCCAATTATTGACCCAAATCATGATTCGGAGCCGATGCATATAGTGCTATAAGTTCGGGGTGCCGCACTTGTGGAAGTGTTCAGACTTCTCACACCATATTGAGGGGTACTGAAGCCCCTGGCGTATTTTGCCATACCACAATGTACGGGTGCAACATGTCATTAATAAACATATATATATATATAAATAGGATAATGCAAAAAAAGACAAAAGCTATGCATTGTTTATAGAAAGGCTGCTATCAAAGCAGAAAGATACAAAAAGTGCGATAAGCAAAAGAAATTGGACTATTTAACATGTCCTGGCCAGGGGCAGGCCACGGAATTGTATTCAAAACAGGTATACTGCTCGTAATAGAGACCACCTGGGAGTTCCATAATGCGGCATGGCTTGTCTGCTTTCTTGGATCTTGTATCGTTTCTGTGGCAGTTGAATTGCCGAACAGGTCGTCCGAAGTATGGAGTCCTGAAAGTAAGAGAAAATTTAAAAAAGAATTTGGCAGCCCCTAGTACAGTTTAAGCCGTGTTTTGGGCGTGCCGTGATGGTGAACCTCCCCTTGTGCCCATGGTATTTCAAGAGCGTAGTTATGTACGCATTGCTACGCTAGCTCGGAATGTGCCAGGCGGTCTTGTTGTAGGTTACTCTGGGCGCGCTTGATAGTGTCTGGCTTTTTAAGGGCCAGACTGGAGAACTGCCTAGAGAGGCTGCTTTGTACTTCTGCTGCGAGCGCTGTCGTGTGCTCCTTCGTTCGGAGGGAGCGTTCGGTGTTTCCGTTGACCGTAATTACTCCTCGAGGGCCTGGCATCTTGAGCTTGAGGTAAGCATACTGCGGTACCGCATTGAACTTTGCGAATGCGGTTCGCCCGAGCAGTGCGTGATAGCCACTGCGAAACGGGACTATGTCGAAGATTAACTCCTCGCTTCGGAAGTTATCCGGAGATCCGAAGACCACTTCAAGTGTGACTGAACCTGTACCGTTGGCCTCTACACCTGGTATGACGCCTTTAAAGGTCGTTTTGGTGGGCTTGATCCTTGAGGGATCTATGCCCATTTTCCGCACTGTATCCTGCCCTCATGAGAGAGCGGCAGGAGGATGGAGAAGCCAGCCCTCATGAGAGAGCGGCAGAACGAGAGTTTGAGGATGACAATTATATGCCTCCCTCCGAAGCCCCCAGACTGCGAACGGCCACGAAAGGGGTATAGTCTGCAGGCCTCCTGCCGGCTGATGGATCTGCTTGGCATGGAACTGGCAGGCCTCACAAGCCTTCACCAGTTCGACGGTGTCATTGAGTGCGGTGGGCCAATAGAACCCACCGCGGAACGCCTTGCCGACGAGGGTCCGTGATGATGAATGATGTCCACAGTCTCCGCCGTGTATATCCTCCAGCAGCTCCTTTCCTTGCTCCCTAGAGATGCAGCGCAGGGATACATCGTTTGGTCGCTTCCGGTAGAGCTCTCCATCCTTGATGCAGTATGTCGTGGCCTGCCGTGCCACACGCTCTGCTTCCTCCTCCTCCGGCAGGGTCCCTTGTGTTAAGTAATTTCGGAGCTCCGTGATCCAGGACCCCTCCTGAGGCTCCATCTTCAGGAGCAGGCGTGCTCCTGAGGCCGGGCCACAGACCGGGGCTCCTGAGGCAGGTGGCTGGGGGAGCTCCTCCCGAGGCTAAGCCGTGTTTGACAATGACGGCAGGGCTGAGGGCTTGAAGAGACGCTCCTCAAAGACGCCAGGCTCCTGAGGTAACCACCTGGACGCCCGTCTGGCGATGGCGTCGGCCTCCTGATTGGTGCCACGGGGCACATGCTGCAACTTCAACCCCCAAAATTGCTTCTCCATCCTGCGGACCTCCGCAAGGTAGGCTTCCATGTGCTCATTCGGCTCGTACACCTTGTTGGAGAAATTGACAAGGAGTTGTGAATCTCCCTTGATGGTGAGGCGTTTCACCCCCAGGGCAGCTGCGGCCTTCAAGCCCGCTATTAGACCTTCATACTCCGCTATTGTTGTTGGAGACCTTTTCACCTTGCTGGAAACAGAGCTGTACAGCGTAGTAGAGCTTGTCCTGAGTGGGCGATATAAGCACCGCCCCAGCCCCAGCGCCATGCCTGGAGAACGCCCCATCAAAGTACATGACCCAGCCTTCCAGCGCCTCGCTTCCCGGGGAGAGGGATCGATCCTCGTCGCCCTTGATGACTCTGGTCGTGCTGAATTCGAGCTGAAACGCTTGCATTTCTATGTTCCACTCAGCGACCCTTCCGGCTGAGTTAGGGCTCCTGAGCACTCTCTCCAAGGGGTATGACGAGACGACCTTGATGGGGTGACCCTAAAAATAGTGCCGCAGCTTGCGCGAGGCCACCATTAGCGCGAGGAGGAGCTTCTGAGGCATGGGGTACCGTGCCCTCGCGTCCCGCAACACCGTGCTAACGAAGTACACTGGGTGCTCCACGAGGTTGGGTGCGTCAGTGCTGGTGGCGCCCTCCGGAGACCATGGCGCCTCCTGAGGCGATGAGACCTCCGGAGGCTGGCCATCTGGGAGAGGGGCCTCTTCCGCCTCCGGTGCACTCCTCTGCGGCGGCTGATCCTCCTCAGTCGCGGTGGCGGTTTCTGTGGGCCTTCCTTGTTCATGTTTTGCCTTGTCCCGGGCTGCTGTCGTGGTTTTGACTCGACGCTCCTCCCTAACCACCACCAGGGCTGCGCTGGCAGAGTAGGAGTGGCGTCGAGGTAAAGTACCAGGGGCTCTTGAGGGCACGGAGCCACCATGACCTGAGGGCTGGTCAGGTATCTCTTGAGATCTTGGAACGCCTTGTCGGCCTCTTCAGTCCATTCAAAGGGCCCCTTTTTCTTCATTAGCTGGAAGAAAGGCAGCGCTCGCTCCCCCAACTTGGAGATGAAGCGCCCTAGCGCGGTCACGCGCCCAGTGAGCTTCTGCATTTCTCTGAGGGTCTTTGGCGGGCTCATGTCCTCGACCGCCTTGACCTTTTCCAGGTTAGCCTCGATGCCTCGGTGGGACACGAGGAAACCCAAGAGCTTGCCCGAGGGGACTCCGAACACACACTTCTCTGGGTTGAGCCGCAGGTTCACTGTGTTGAGGCTCGCGAAGGTTTCCTCCAGGTCTTGCATCAAGGTCCTGGCCTCCTGAGACTTCACCACAATGTCATCGACGTAAGCCTCAACATTCTTCCCGAGCTGCGGGCCCAAGGTGATGTGCATCAGCCGCTGAAAGGTCGCCCCTGCGTTACGCAGCCCAAATGGCATGCATGTGTAGCAGTACACCCCACACGGGGTTAGGAAGGCTGTCTTTTCGATGTCTTCTACCGCCATGTTGATCTGGTGATACCCAGAGAAGGCATCCAAGAAGCACAGCAGGTCGCATTCTGCGGTGGAATCGATGATCTGGTCGATGCGGGGGAGCGGGAACGGATCTTGCGGGCATGCCTTGTTGAGGTTGGTGAGATCGACACACATGCGCTCCTTCCCTCCCTTCTTTGGCACAACGACAGGGTTTGCCAACCAATCCGGGTATCGGACCTCGCGAATGAACCCAGCGGCCTCTAGTTTGCGGGTCTCTTGGACGATGAAGGCCTGCTTTTCTATGGACTGCCGCCTTGCCTTCTGCTTCACAGGGCGCACGTTGGGGCACACGTTGAGGTGATGCTCGATTACGCTCCTAGGGATCCCCGCCAGCTGGTTAGGCTCCCAAGCGAATACCTTCTTGTTCGCATGTAGGAACCTGACCAGGGCCTCCTCCTGCTCGGGCTTGAGGTTGGCGCCTATGGTGAAAGTGGCGTTGGTGGACCCGTCCTCATCGACGGGTATCTGCTTGGTTTCTGCCTTGTCTTGGGTGAACAACTGTTTCTTCTTGGCGGGTGCATCCCCCTTGGGCTCGGGGGTCTCGAGTTGGCGGGCTGTGCCGACGCCGCCATCTTGAAGGCGAGCTTGAGCACTCGCAGCGCGTCTCCGGTGTCCCCGCGCACGGTGAGGACACCGCTGCTCCCGGGCATCTTCATGAGGTTGTACGTCGGCTGCATCGCGGCCATGAACTGGGCCAGCGCTGGAAGGCCGAGGATGGCGTTGTAGGGGAGGCCGATGGGGGCGATGTCGAAGTTGACCAGCTCCGTGCGGAAGTTGTCATAGGTGCCGAAGGTTACTGGGAGTCGGATCTGTCCCAAGGAGCTGGATGACCCGCCGCCAACGCCCGACAAGGGCCGGTTGAGTTGCAACCGTTCCAGGGGTATGCAGAGGAGGTTGAAGGCCTCAACCGAGAGCACGCTGAGGCTCGCGCCGCCATCGATGAGAGTTCTGGTGACGGCCACCTGGCAGATGGTGGGGGTGCACAGCATGGGGAGCGCACCTGAGCAGGCAGAGTTGGAGGGGTGGTCCTCCGAGCTGAAGGTCAGGCCGGCCTTGGGCGCTGCCCGGTCCAGGAGAGCCCCCTGCCGCGTGGAAGCGGCGCTGACCTGGCGGATGAACGGCTTGACGTGGTGACTTGCGGGCGGCGCCTGCGAGCCGCCCAGGAGGGCCGCGACGACCGGGGGTGTTGGTGTAGCATGGTGGGTGAGGAAGAGGCCGCGGAGCTCTTCCCAAGAGTCCACGGAGGCTGCCGGCAGGTGGAGCAGCCATGCGCGCGGAGCGCCGGTGAGGGCCATGGGAAGCCAGTTGGCCATGACCCTATCATCACCTCCAGCTTCGAGGGTGGCCTCCTCGTACGCCAACAAGAAGGTTAGCGGATCAGTCACGCCGATGTAGCGCGGCGGCATCGTTGGCTTGAACTTGTCCGGCCACCGTACCCGTCGTAGGGCTAGGGCCAGGGCTCGGAGCCCCCTGGCCTCCGTGCTGGCGCCGACGGCCGGAGCGGGCAACGCGCTACGCATCGCGAGGCAGGTCGTGGCGGTGGCGGAAGGGAAAACTCCAGTGCACCACTACCTGGCGCGCCAAATGTCGGATTTCGGGTTCTGGCAGACCCTTGAGGTTCGAACACTGGGGTGCGTGCGGAGATTTCGCCTTCTACCTACCTGTACCCCACCGCCTCGCAAAGATCTAGGCTATGGAAAGAACCGCACAAGAGACACAGGGTTTATACTGGTTCGGGCCACCATTGTGGTGTAATACCCTACTCCAGTTTGTGGTGTGGTGGATTGCCTCTTGGGCTGATGATGATGAGCAATACAAGGAAGAACAACCTCGCGAGGGTCTGTTCTTGGCTGGGGCGATGAACTGCTAGGAGGAGTTCAGTCACCCTTCTCTCTCTCTCTCTCTCTCTCTCTGATTCTGATCTGATTGCCCCTTTCTGCTTGCCTCTACCCTGGGGGTGGCTAGTCCTATTTATAGGCAAAGGCCCTGGGCCTCTTCCCAAATATTAAGCGGGAAGGGCGCCAACAACTGGCCATTTTTGAAGGGGAACATCTGGTACACTTATCCTGACTAAAGTTGGTCTTCGCTTGCCAAAGGCTCTGGTGGTGATGCTGGCTTGGGCTCCACAATGACCTCCTATCTGCCATTGGGCTGGTCTTGGTCTCGTTGCACCGAAACGGGTGCCTTTGCTTGATGCTCTCGCTTGCACTTGCTCCCTTTGCACCAAAGACGAAAGGAGGACACTGCACGGGCTGGCGCCCGCCTGGCGCCCTTGGTCGTCATGGCTTGCGTCACGGGCACCTCGTGAGGTACCCCGCCTTGCCTGAGGCCGTGCCTTCTCGCGAGCCAGCCAGATGAGGCCGTGCCTGAGGAAGCTCCGTGTCGTCCGCCCCGCGAGGCTCGGCCCCTCGCGAGGGTCTTGGGTCTGTATTGATGAAGATGGGCCGTGCTGGGCCCCCTTTGAGCCACGCCGCGGGCCGCAGGCAGGCAAGTCTGGGTACCCCCGTTCCCAGAATGCCGACAGGTACCCTGGAAATTGTCGAGGAATGCGGCTTCCAGGTCCTCCCAAGAGCCGATTGAATCTGCTGGCAAGCTGTTAAGCCAATGTCGGGCTGGTCCCTTAAGTTTGAGCAGGAGGTATTTGATGGCGTGTAGATCATCGCCGCGGGCCATGTGGATATGAAGGAGATAATCCTCGATCCATACCGCAGGATCTATTGTGCCATCGTATGATTCAATGTTTACGGGTTTGAAGCCCTCAGGGATTTTATGATCCATTACTTCATCTGTAAAGCATAGTGGGTGTGCGGCGCCTCTGTATTGGGCTATATCATGACGCAGCTCAAAGGAGCTTTGTCTATTGTGTTCGGCCCGGCCGGATTTATTGTATCCGGAGTGACAATCACCGTCACGTGCTGTGGGGCGCCCGCGCGATCCGTAGATCGATCTTGTTTGCCTTGCCTTGTCCTCCAGTATATCTCGCAGGTCTGGCGTGTTTTCTCGTGCCTTAGCGTGTTTTGAGCGGCGTCGGGGCATGGCTTGAGTGGAGGGCCTAGAGGCCTCTCTGTCACGGCCACGAGGTGGCCGGTCGGCCATGTCATGCGCTGGTGATGTAGGTGCTTCCTCCTCTAATCGGGGTAGCGGCCTGCGTTTTGGGTGACGCTTGGAGGGGCGTTCGAGTTCATACTCTTCGGCCGCAAGGACTTCAGTCCATCTGTCAGCTAGCAAATCTTGATCAGCTCTAAGCTGTTGCTGCTTTTTCTTGAGGCTGCTTGCCGTGGCTAAAAGCCTGCGTTTAAAACGTTCTTGTTCGGCGGGATCTGATGGCACGACGAATTCGTCATCGTCGAGGCTTGCCTCATCTTCGGAGGGAGGCATATAATTGTCATCCTCAACCTCTCGGTCTGCCGCTCTCTCATGAGGGCTGGCTTCTCCATCCTCCGGTGCCGAATCTTGCTGGAGGGGGTGTTCTTCGGCGCTATCCGGAGTAGTATTATCTCCCGTGCCGGAATCATCGTTTTTGCTTTGGCAGGATTTAGAGCGGCGCCGCTGATGCCGGCGCTTGGGATGTTTCTTAGAAGTGTCATCCCCCGCTGTTCCATCACCTTCTCCATCTTTTGGAGTGTCCACCATATATTTGTCATATGACAAGGTGGCCTTCCAGCGCCCTACAGGTGTTGGTTCTTGTTCGTCTCCTGCATCATCGTCCATACCGTCGATGTCTTCGTAGTCGAAGTCGAGCATGTCGGTTGAATCGTCAACAGTGGCTACGAAGTGGGTGGTGGGTGGGCTTTGAATTTCTTCATCGTCTGTATCCCAACCTTGCTGACCGTAGTCCGGCCAGGACTCTCCTGATAAAGAGAGAGACTTTAGTGAATTTAGGATGTCGCCGAAGGGCGAGTGCTGAAAGATGTCCGCGGCGGTGAACTCCATTGTTGGCGCCCAATCGGATTCGATCGGCAGGGGCCCGGGGGGCTCGGAGTCAGGAGAGGAATCCGGCTCCTCGGAGTCATGGGCCATGCAGAGTGCAGGGCTGGTGCTCGGCTCGATCGCCTTTGAGATCGCAGCCCCCGAGGTGGCGTCCAACCGCTCATCCTCGATCGGCGCAGCAGGCTCCGAATTAACGGTCGGAACCGATGCGCGTGCGGCCTCCAGGACACTGTTCGGCGGCAGAGCTAGATCATGCCCATCGAGACAGTGCGGCGCGCTCGTTTGTGGCTCGAATCCGTCGAAGATCAAGTCCCCGTGGATGTCAGCCGTGTAGTTTAAGCTTCCAAACCTGACCTGATGGCCGGGGTCGTAGCTTTCGATCTGCTCCAGGTGGCCAAGCGAATTGGCCCGCAGTGTGAAGCTGCCGAAGACGAAGATCTGTCCAGGGAGAAAAGTCTCACCCTGGACCGCATCGTCGTTGATGATCAAACGAGCCATCGGGCCTAAGAGTGACGACACAGAGGAACTCTCAATGAAAGCACCAATGTCGGTGTCAAAACCGGCGGATCTCGGGTAGGGGGTCCCGAACTGTGCGTCTAGGCGGATGGTAACAGGAAACAAGGGACACGAAGTTTTATCCATTTTCGGGCCCTCTTGATGGATGTAAAATCCTACGTCCTGCTTGATTAATATTGATGATATGGGTAGTACAAGAGTAGATCTACCACGAGATCAAGGAGGCTAAACCCTAAAAGCTAGCCTATGGTATGATTGTTGTATGTTGAGATTCTTATCCTACGGACTAAAACCCTCCGGTTTATATAGACACCGGAGAGGGTTAGGGTTACACAATGTCGGTTACAATGGTAGGAGATCTAAATATCTGCATCGCCAAGCTTGCCTTCCACGCCAAGGAAAGTCCCATCCGGACACGGGACGAAGTCTTCAATCTTGTATCTTCATAGTCCAGGAGTCCGACTGAAGGTATAGTCCGGCCATCCGGACACCCCCTAATCCAGGACTCCCTCACATACCCTAATAACTTATGTGTAAATACCATGGTAATATACATATAACAGAGCCAATAACTTACTCAATCCATATGTGGTAACTTTTTGACCGGGCGAAAAGTTGTTGAAAAATACCTCCCAATAACTCATGTGTAAACAATATGATAATACAAAAATGGGAGAGCTGATAACTGATATAATCGTGGTAATTTTTTGACTGATGGGATGAAAATTGTTGAAAAACATACCCCGATAACTTTTATGCAATATGGTAATATACACACAACAAAGATGATAACTCATTACAAAGACCACAATCAATTTGACCTAGGGATGAAAGTTAGTTGAAAAAACATACCCCGGTAACTTCTATGTAAATGACATGGTAACTTATGTACGACAAACTGATAACTTGCGTAGCGCAGACGTGGTAACTTTTTACCCGAAAAAGAAAGTCGTCGGAATATATCAAGATGGGATCTAGTTTTGAAGGTCTCATCGCGATGAATCTTTTGTGTGAAAATGGTTTTTCAATCGGAGTGACGATTTGGGCTAGAAAATATTTTCAACTTCTGCATTGGGAAGAATCTTTGATGACATTATCATTTCTGTTTTCTTCCCATGCATGCATGTAAGAGGGAGAGAGAACTTTATGTGGGCTGGTAGGTTTAGTGATCGTGATGGATTATCGAGCATTTAGGAGAGAATAAAGCAGGATTAGCGATCACGGGATCTATCCCTAAAGTTAGAACGTTTGGACGTTATCACTATCCTTTAAAAAATGATAAGTAATATTAAAAATGTTCACAATTCCAGAAATGTCCACAAAATGGAAAAAATATCTTCATGAATTTAAAATATAGTTTTTAATTTAAATAGTTGTTCATTAATAGCAAAAAATATTTCCAAAATTTAAAATCTTATGAAAAAGGGAAAAGAAAAATGAAAGAAGACAGCCAGAAAGTTCGCAAATCAGTCTAATGGGGTGGCCCATTAGCGTGGGCTAGGTTGCATGTTATCGTCGAGAGCAACTAATCAAAGAGCGCTCGTTCGGGAGCCTCCCCAACGGTCACTTGGGGTGGGATGAGAAAGCGCCACTTGGCGCGCCCTCTGCCACTGCTACATGTTGCGCTTTGGGCACTCCGTCTGATTTTCATTTTTACTTTTCCCCATGCATTTTCGGCATTTCGGATGGCTTTGGGGGGGGGGTCGAATTTTCAATTTTTCACCGATCTTTCTTAGTTTTTGGACAAAAAAATCACGAAAGAACGTGTTTTCTTTTCGTTTCGTTCTGCAAGAGGCACGGATTTGCTTCCGAGCTCGGAAACGAAAAAAACACGTTTTTTTTCTTCCGCGAAAGGTACGGGTTTGCTTATGCCAGAGGCACGGGCGTGCCTCTAGGAAACGAAAAAAACGCGTTTTTGTTTCCTTCGTCGAGAGGCACGGATTTGCTTCCGCGAGAGGCACGGCCGTTCCTCTTTCGGAAAGGGAAAAAATACGTGTACTCCCGGTTCAGTTTTTTCATCCGACTTTTTGTCTGTTTTTTGTAAAAAAAAATTATCAAAACCTATCAACATAGGATCTAGTTTTGAAGATCTCGACGCGGGAAATTCAACGGCGAAAACGGTTCAAGATTTAGACGCACGGTGTCGGTGTCAAAACCGGCGGATCTCGGGTAGGGGGTCCCAAACTGTGCGTCTAGGCAGATGGTAACAGGAGACGAGGGACACAATGTTTTACCCAGGTTCGGGTCCTCTTGATGGAGGTAAAATCCTACGTCCTGCTTGATTAATATTGATGATATGGGTAGTACAAGAGTAGATCTACCACGAGATCAAGGAGGCTAAACCCTAGAAGCTAGCCTATGGTATGATTGTTTGTATATGATCTATCGACTAGCCTGGCCTCGGTTTATATAATGCACCAGAGGCCTAGGATAACAAGAGTCCTAGTCGAATACGCCGGTGGGGAGGAGTCCTTGTCTTGATTGCCAAGTCTTGTGGAATCTTCCTTGTATGCGGCAGCTGTCCGGACTGGCCCATGAGTATACGGCCATGGGGGTCCTCGGCCCAATCTAATAGATCAGGAGATGACGTGGTGAGTACCCCCTAGTCCAGGACACCGTCAGTAGCCCCCTGAACCGGTCTTCAAGTTAGGGATGCTCCTCGATTCTTCCGAACTTTTCTTCATCTTCGTCGCTGGTCTTGAAAACTGATTCAACAAATCTTCTCATCTTCGATATTGAGGATCGCCGAAATGCATTCGACGAGTTTACACGTCGGGTATCCGAGGAGCCCCTTTAAGTTTCCGGCATTTATCAATGCCTTGTTATTTTTATGCCACACCTCGGGTTTGAAGTTGTTCTCGGGAGGCAGTGTCCTCTTGCGTTCGAGCTCCAATGCCGGACTGCATTCGAGGTATCTTTTGCAGCCGAGCACCAACGCCGGACCGCTTCCTAGCTCTAATGCCGGAATGTATCCGAGCTCCAACGCCGGACTATGTATCCGAGCTCCAACTCCGGACTGTATCCGAGGTGTCGTAAATCACCTTGGTTCAAAGAAGTTTGAAGGAGTTTAGCCGAGCTTAATGCCTGAAAGGCCCTCTATGGAGCCAGCCACTAGCGCCCGACCTTTATGCCGGACTGCTTCCGAGGTGGTGCACCACCCCGAATGTGGGTCGATTTTTGTCATTATTTTTTATTGGTGCAATTTATTCTCTGCCGAGATATATAGCCAGTAGCCCTCAAGGTGGGTATCGGTCTAAAACCCGAGATGCACATGAAGGATGACATAAGACCGCTGATCCCAGTAGCCGCTGAGACTCAGGTCGATTTGAAAAATCGGCCTGAGGATCAAGTCCTAGCTCGGCAAAATACTTCAGGACACTAAAAGCGGCATGCTCAGTCCTCGAGACTCAGGTTGGGTGCAGCCGACCAACCTGAGGATCAAAATCTCCTCGGAAACTATATTGTACATAAAATTTTCTACATTGGACAACCAATGCAGTAGCCCCCGAGACACTGGTCGGGTGGCAACACCAGATCAGGGGATCGATGTGCCCCTTTAGTATGTTCAAATAATAAGCCCGAAGCCCAGTAGCCCCCGAGCCTTAATGCGGGCACGGGTGTCCGAATTAAGGATCGATATCCATAGTAAAATCACAAATTGTGTGTAATGACTCTATGTATCCAAGTACTTTGCGTCATTTAATGCTCGGATCCGCATTGTACAAAACTTTGCTGACTGACCATCGGCTTCCACCTCCTCGGCCAATAGCCGAGGAGTGTTTGTCTTACTTTATAAAGCCTTTATGAGGACGACAAACAAGGCAATCTGGCCATACGGTTTTATAAACAAAGGTACGCAGAGAGATATGTTATATTACTGTTTAACAGAAGAAATGTCTTCCAAAGAAAATAGTCCCGCTATCGGTTCCTTTCTTTGGGTTGTCATGCTAAGCATGATCATAAAACCTCAGCTCCAATGTAAGAGCAAAATATCAAGGATTTAGTTTGGGAGGCTAGTTAATAGCCCCCGGTAGTGTTCGACGACAGTCGAGGTCAAGCCGTAAACACTTCGCCCAATGTTATGAATGGCCTGTTATATAACATAGTCATCGGATCGCTAGCCAGTTTACGCTTATTGTGACAGTCAGTTTTCGGCTTTCTCCACTGAGGTGCTTAACCATGTGAGCTGGAAGCACAATCGTAGTGGTTCTCCCTTTGCATGCCTAGCCGAACAAAACGGAACGTAGGGAGCAAGTGCAGGAGCCGGGCAACCCAACTATTGACCGAAGACACAATTCGAAACTGATGCATATATAGCAATATCTGAGAATGTTTTTGCCGAATCCCTAAAAGGTGTTCGGCGTTGCACTGCGAGACAAATGCTGGAAAAGCACAAATAGTTTAAAAGTGCCAAAGAGCTTGGAAAACAAAGAAACGTCAGTAAAAACATGACATCCGGACAATATCAAGTGTTCGGTGCCGATCCGAAAATTGGTCTTAGAAAAAAGAAGTGCTTCTGTCGTGCTTTAACATGATACATCCTATCTCAAGACTTCAAGCGGGTCAGCCTACGGCTTCAACCTCCTATCCCGAGGGCGGAGTACTTCTCATCAGGCCAGTTTAGCAAACTAAACTCTAGCGGCTTTGAGAGAGAAATTAGGCTCCCCGGCTAGTGACCGCACACTCGTGTCGAAAAAAGGAGTGATAAATAATAATAATAATAATAATAATAATAATAATAATAATAATAATAATAATAATAATAATAATAATAATAATAAAACTTTGTAATGACTAAGAAGAACAACACTTATTATAAAATGGCTCAAATAAACTTAAGAGCCCCCAAGTGACTTGGGTAGGAGAATGGTTGCATGTACCTAAGTACTTATACCATATCTATGTTCAACCGAACTTTAAACGCGTCTTAACCGACCGTCGGCTTCTCCCTCTTCGGTCAAGGACCGAAAAGTGTTATGTACTCCATCGGTCGAGAATATCGACGGTGTTTCCAATAACCAGGCAATCAGGCCATAAGGCTGTAACAGACAAAGCGCGCTCAGGGAACTTATGCTATATTACTGCGAAGTGTAAGAAGCATCTTCGAAGAAAATAGTACCCCCACCGATACCTTTCTTCGGTGCTCATTGTTATTATGAGACTTGTGCAATAGATTTTTTGTACTCATGAGTTCCATTGTGTGCCGACCATCATTGAAAACTATAAGAGCGCTAGCTTTTGGCTTCACCCAGTCCGAGGTCCGGCTCGGGCGACCCGATCGTGACAATCGCAGAGGTGCTCCCTTTACTCCCTAGCTGAACAATCGGGAACGTAGGGGTAAACACAGGAGCGAGGCAACCCGGCTTGCAAATCGCTTAAGTCAATATGGTGCATATTGTGGCGTAATACACGAACAAGGAACGAAGCCGTACAAGTATAATCATATGCAACAGGAAAATCTTCATAAAGGAAGCCCCCGGTAAACGAGGTATTTGAATTTATGCGTCACAAAAAAAGTTTGGACAAGGAAAAAAATTTACAAGCAATTTTTTTCCAAAAAAGTATAACGCTTTGTCGAACCAAACACAAGTTAGAAATTAAAGCTTTGAGCATGAAAGCGACTTAGCTGGTTAATGTGTTCGCAGTCCGAGCTTGATGCGGGACAAGGTTCTATCCCCCAAGCCGGTCCCGAGGTGGCGGAGCGGAGAGCTCGACACGCCGAAGTGGTGACATAGCACGGTCGATGCAGACCGGCAGAGTGACGCCGAAGTCCCCGGATCATTTTCCTGTGCACAAAAATAGTGCAAACGGGAGATAATAGTAATAATGATAATTAAAAAAATCATTGCATAATGAATAATTTATGCAAAGTGAGTAATAAAAGAAATATGGCCTGGCGCCGAAGTCAATGTCGATGCAGGGCGTCGGCGTGATGCGGTAAAGGCGTGGCAAAGCCTGAATTCGCAGGTCGGTCTGAGCTCCGGATGCGGCGTTCGCCGGACTATGTACGGAAACTGACCGACCCACCATGCGACTGTCGTGAATGCGGCCACCATTTGATAGACCTTTGTACATATGATGGACAAACCAGAGTAATAATTCTTTGGGAAAAATGAACCCAAACAAGCAAAAAATATTAGGGATTGATAGCACCTGATTTATTTGTTGTAGCAATCCGAAGGAAGGTGATTCCCAAAATTGGGACTCGCTCCACACACCCATTGCCTGATGGGCGATAAAACGACGGCATGGCAATGCTGGTAAAGGTTGGCTCGCCGAGGCAAAGCCCTCGGCCCATCTAACGTGACGGAGCTGGTCGGTTAGTGACGTCGAAGTGTCCGGAGTAGGTTGATGAAGAGATGGCGAAGCCCCCGGTCCAGCCGAGATGTCGAAGCCCCGATGTCAGCCGATGACTCGAAGTAGGTCGGCGTGATGGACACCATCTTGAAGAAGCGATAGTGCGGCCCTGTCGATGCAGGTCGTGACGTGGTCGATGCCGGCTTGATGAAGTAACCGTGCGGCAATGCCGGTATGCCCGCTTCGTGTAATCCGTGGGGCGGCGATGTTGGTGATGTTTTATCCTTCGCGATGCCAGACTCTTGTTCGACTTGCCGAGATGATGATCCGAAGAAGTTGAGCTGGGCTCAACAAAGTGACGCCGTGTCTTAGCGCAGGTCGGCAGCCGTGGAGTAATATTGCTGGACTGGTTTGACACCAGCATGATGTTGAAGATCATGTTCAAAAGATCTTAAAGTTAGTGGGATGTGTTCGGGAACAAAAAACACAGTACCCCATACAAAACTTCCTTCAAAGCGGATGTCCGAAATCCCGTTCATAGAAAAGATGAACTCGGGTCGGATTCGTTTTCGCGCAGAAAACAGATCCGAAAAGTGATGCACTAATCGAAAGGTTCCCGGAGTTTGGACGGTCGGATCGAGCTGAAATTTTGAGACGTGGTAGATACAGGAATTCCGCAGCCTATCAACGGTTGGATCTTCCAAAGGACGTCCGAGCTAGAAGCTGGACACCACGCCCTAAACACATCCAAATTCCCGTCCAGATTTGACAGGTCTCCGGTATATCGTGGATTGCCAGAGATTCCTCCATCAGAACTCGACAAAATTCTCCAGGGTTGTTGTAGACTCAATTCCGCACAATTCAACCAAAGCGATTGTCATAGCGATACTCGAGGAGGTGGTGGCAGCACATACGAGTTCGCTGTCCAGAAAAACAGCACGATCGCTTGAGGGCAATGTTGACGTTGAGCCCCCGAGCTCCATGGATGATTCCTCCGTGATCTTGATAGAGATCAGAGTTGTTGTTTGATGAAGGCCCTCGTCCGAACATGGTGATCCGAACACGGGGTGCAATTCTTGGTCGAACCAAGGTCACCAGTCGAGCTGGTGATGAAGATGCCGAAGTCGCAGTTGATCTACACGCGAGCCATCGATCCTTTTGTCGATCACACAGCGGAACTCTCAATGAAAGCACCAATATCGGTGTCAAAACCGGCGGATCTCGGATAGGGGGTCCCGAACTATGCGTCTAGGCGGATGGTAACAGGAGACGAGGGACACAATGTTTTACCCAGGTTCGGGCCCTCTTGATGGAGGTAAAACCCTACGTCCTGCTTGATTAATATTGAGCATATGGGTAGTACAAGAGTAGATCTACCACGAGATCAAGGAGGCTAAACCCTAGAAGCTAGCCTATGGTATGATTATTTGTATATGATCTATCGACTAGCCTGGCCTCGGTTTATATAATGCACCAGAGGCCTAGGATAACAAGAGTCCTAGTCGAATACGCCGGTGGGGAGGAGTCCTTGTCTTGATTGCCAAGTCTTGTGGAATCTTCCTTGTATGCGGCAGCTGTCCGGACTGGCCCGTGAGTATACGGCCATGGGGGTCCTCGGCCCAATCTAATAGATCGGGAGATGACGCGGTGAGTACCCCCTAGTCCAGGACACCGTCACACGGTGTAAGAGTTAAAACAATTTGAATAAACGGATCTACGAAAACATTCTGTACGACACTTGTCGCAACCTGGGAAAGTGAGAATGACCTTTGCAAAAGTGCTCTTTAATTAGTGATTTCGTGTATCGTCACTATCCCTGCACCAGCGCGGGGAATAGAATCCGACGTCTCCTATTTGCCCGTTATAGTACGTTGTGCAAACGGGCGCACACCTTCACCTCACGCTGGCTCGGCCCATCTTTATTTTTCTTTTTTAACAGACAAAATTTGGTGCGTGAAAGTGCGTTATATCGACTAGGGGGGGGGGTGAATAGGCGAATTTTATGAATTCTTCACTGAGGAATTTTCTAGTGAGGAAATTCCTTAGCGAAGAACTACTTGCAGCGGAATAAGTACTCAGAAGTAAACATAACAGAAGACAAGCATAATTATCATGATGAAATGAAGACAAGCACAGAGTACAGAAAGCGTAATCACAGGATAACACTAGATGAAGACAAACAGACTGAAGAAATTGAACCGAGGAAATTGAGAAAGTCTTCAGTCAAAGTCTTCAAACACAGATATGACAAGCAAACAACACAATACTGAGGAAATGAAAGAGTTGAGGAAATAGAACCAGTTGGCTTGGTGAAGGCAATGATTTGGTTGACCAGTTCCAACTGCTGTCTCAGTTGTACATCTGGTTGGAGCGGCTAGGTATTTAAACCTGAGGACACACAGTCCCGGACACACAGTCCCGGACACAAAGTCCTCACCGTATTATCCTTGAACTAAGTTCACACAGACCTCGTCCAATCACTCGTGGTAAGTCTTCAGGTGACTTCTGAACCTTCACAAACTCGGTCACTCGGCGATCCACAATTCCTCTTGGATGCTCTAGACCATGACGCCTAGCCGTTTGGAAGAAGCACAGTCTTCAAAGGTGACAAGCGTCGGATCCACACAAGATCAATCTCTTTAGTGATGCTCAATCACTGTGAGTTTGTAGGTGTTTGGGTTTGGGTTTGGGTTTTGGATTTTCCTCACTTGATGATTTTCGCTCAAAGTCCTCGGAGGATGGGATGCTCTCAAATGACAAGTGTTAGTTTCTCGCGGAGCAGCCAACCAGCTAGTGGTTGTAAGGGGCGGCTATTTATAGACTAGGGAGCAGCCCGACATGATATGACATAAATGCCCTTCAATGATAATGACCATTAGGTGGATAAGATATTTTGAAATAGCTGGCGCGTAGCACAGCAACGGTTGGAAATTTGAGGTCCAAATTCCTCAGGGCTATCATGTTCATCACCGTGTAGGCAATCCACACTGGCAAATTCCTAACTCCTTAGTCAGAACAAATTCCTCAGAGACCAGAAGAACTTCGTCTCTGTCACTGATGAAATTGACTGAATTGTATGATATTTCCAATGGCTTCACTCGAAGGGATTGGTAGGTGTAGGATTTTGAGTTGAGCATCACTGGGAAATTTTTCCTTAGTATTTCCTCGACCCCCTTTAACAGTACGGTGTTTCCTATGACTCAAGAAAGAGAAAATGAAACTACGAAAACAAAAGTCTTCACGCTTCATGTTCCTCGAATGAATACCAAGTCTTCAAGGTCACACAAATTTCTTCACTTTCAAAGTCTTCAGAATACCAAAGTCTTCAGTCGAAGAACTTCATTTTTAGGGGTCGACTTTCTCTGTAAATATCAAACTCCTCATAGACTTATAGACCTGTGTACACTCATGAACGCATTAGTCCCTTAACCTATAAGTATTCAATACACCAAAATCACTAAGGGGCACTAGATGCACTTACAATCTCCCCCTTTTTGGTGATTGATGACAATATAGGTTAAGTTTTCAACGGGGATAAACATATGAAGTGTAAATACTGATATTGAGGAATTTGATTGCAAGATATAGAAGAACTCCCCATGAAGATGTGCATAGTGAGGAATTTGCTTTTGAAGCAATGCACACTTGAATAGTTGAATCATGGAGATCTCCCCCTATATCTTGTAATTCATACACGCATTTGACACACACACACACACACACACACAGATATATATATATATATATATATATATATATATATATATATATATATATATATATATATATATATGAAGAATTTGAAATGCATGACGAAATATGGTGACTGATGAAATTCAGCATGCGTGCAATAATATTAATGAGGAATAAGCATGCAGAATAACACATCAAAAGTATCAGAGCACCATCGGGTTTAAGTTTACAACTCGATCCAATAAAAGTTTCAGAAGAACGAGAGTTGTAACTTAGCAAAAAACGCCCATATAATAGACCCGCTTGAAGACTAACTCAAATTTCTCCCCCTTTGTCATCGAATGACCAAAATGATCAAAACTGAGGACTAACGCCCCTGAAGATAGTCAGGTTGATGAAGGAGCGCTAGCGTTGTCAGGGCTGGTTGTTGTAGTAGGGCCTGCCGCTGTGTCGTCCAAGTCTTCATGTTCATCAGTGTCACGCGATGAAGAATAGGAGCTGGCCACCAAAGAAGGAACCTTGACCTTCTTGTATTTCTTCGGAGGAGGTGCAGACCAGTCAAATTCTTCCTTGAGACCCATTTTCTTCAGATCTTCAGCGCTGTAGACATGAGATATAACAACCCAGGTACGGTTGAAGGTTTCATGGAGGTAGTATTGGTTTTTCTTCACTTCATTGTGTGTTGAGGTCATGTTGTGAAGAATTGAACCAAACTGACGCTTGACCCATTTATGATTGCGATCAACCTTCTGATGAAGACTGAGGAGTAACTCACGATCAGTCATCACCCTGGGTGCTGTGGCTTGAGGATTTTGCTTGGCGGAATTGTTGGCGGCAGAGTCATGTGTGGCAGAGTCATCATTGGTGGAATAGGATGCAGCCTTGTGAAATTGACCATCCAATGGACAAATGCCTTCATCTATCACAGCAGCTGCCTTGCCTTTGTCATCAGCTGAGGAAAATGTCCGTTTGAGGACTTTAATTGGAGGCAAGTAACTGCAGTGGTTCAGAGTGTCATCTTTGTAGTTGAGTGAAGACCTTGTCCTGATGAATCTCATAATCCACGACGCATAAGGCTTCAGCTCAAATGGTGACATAGCAATATTGGCCAGAGTCCTCATGAAGAAATCATGGAAGTTGACGGGAACGCCATGAATGATATTGAAAAGCAGATTATTCATGATGCCAACGACTTCTTCATCATTTGAGTCGTGGCCTTTGATAGGACTCATTGTCTTCGACAGAATGCGATAGACAGTCCGAGGCACATACAGTAATTCCTTGACGAGGAATTTCGTTCGTGCTTTTTAAATGGGCCACAGCCCGCTGCTGTTCGCACGAGCGCCCGATCTCCTAACCGGCGCTGAAGGCGGTGATTAGGAGGTCCCTGTGGTGCGCGCGAGCAAATGTTCAGGCCACGGTCCAGTATGATCGTCAGTGAGCGCCAACGAGCGTAAAAGGGCGCCGCACGCGCTGACTAGGACCTACCATAGAATCTACGCGCACAAATGCTAAAACTGGTAAACTCGTTATTTGATGCATAATGCGTGAAACTGCGGCCATTCAGTTGGGCCGTCCCATTTAAGCTGCATCTTTGGGATCTTTTAATAGTTTTCTTTTTACTTTCTTTTCTGTTTGGTTTTATATTATATATTTTTCCATTTTTCCATTTTCCTGTTTTTCTGAATAACTGAAGTTTCAAAAAATGCTCACAAGATAAATAAAAATTTATTTCCCTTTTCCTGTTTTTCCAAAAAAAATCCAAAAAATGCTCACAAGTTAAATAAAAAGATGTTTTCAATTTTTATTCCAAATTTTATATAAATATGTTTTGAAACTTTTCACAAATTTAGAAATGTTCAAGTTT
The DNA here is from genome assembly GCA_032464435.1 of Aegilops umbellulata. Taxonomy (NCBI): domain Eukaryota; kingdom Viridiplantae; phylum Streptophyta; class Magnoliopsida; order Poales; family Poaceae; genus Aegilops; species Aegilops umbellulata. Next base: position 145,852,797 of record CP136058.1, on the reverse strand, counting down.
TTAAGAAATATTCTCCGTTTCAAAAACCTCTTCATAAATTCAGAAAAATGAGGAAATTTCAAAAAATGTTCCCATTTTCAATAATGTTAATGTTTTTCAAAAAATGTTCAGAAACTGAAATTTTGTTTGATTTTTCCAAAAAAATGCATTTTCAAAAAGGACTGACCAAACATTGCTATAGTGTGTTTCGCTACCATACCAAGCGAATAGAGTGTACGGTTCGCTACAGTTCATGCTAAATGGCCCGACTCAGTCATGGGTCGCCTGTGTGTTGCGTCGCTAGTTTGACCGAATATGACGTATAGGAGCTCCCGTTAAGACCCGACAACTATTTTTGAGGGGAAAACCCAGGCAATTATGAGTCCTACTTTAAGCTCGCCTCACAACACCACCAATATGGGTCGGCCCAATAGGAATCGAGCAGAGAGCCAACTAAGCCGCCGAATGATATTTCCTATCTTTGGGATAGATTGTTTTCTATGGTTTATTCTTGCACAACCCGTTTTGTTGGGCTTCAGTCTTTTTTCATTTATTTTTTGTTTTGTTTTCATTTTACTTTTTCCTTTCCTTTTCTTGAAATGTATTACATACACGCTGACACATTTTTAAATACACATTGGATATATTTTTTGATATATGTTAGACATTTTTAAATATACCTTAAATATTTTCCCAACACATGTTGAACATTTTGTAAAGACCCAACGAACATTTTTAAATATACGGCGAACATTTTTTTTGAACACTCGTAAACATTCTTTAAATATATGTCGAACATTTTTCCAAGCTAGCACAATGCCACACATTCCTACGAAGCCATAAAAAGACAAGGAGGCACCACCGTCTAAGGAGATCATAATCTTTATGGTACTTGTGGTTGTAGCCTGGTTTAAGTTTAAAAAGAGTGAGATGACATTTTGAATTTTTGGAACATAGATAAATAGCATGCATTAGTTGAAGATCTTCAACAACTATAGTGAGATGACATTTTGAATTTTTGGAACATAGATAAATAGCATGCATAAGTTGAATGCACAATAATATGAACATGACTACTTGGAATACGATCTAAAGTATTACAAATATATATATTTTTCTTGATGATTTCCAATAATATTAATAATTTAAATTACTTTGTTATTCAAGAAGAAAGTACAGAAGTTTATTTTATTATATACTGAACCATAGAATATTTTTATAAGGCACGTGTGAATATGAGAATTATATGCAACAATCGGCAAACTCCAAGCCCCAACCAGCTCCTCTCCCTCTATAAATAGAGGAGAGGAAAGCTACTTCACAACACACAAGGTCATACTTGAGCTCTCTCATTTGGGCACTGAAATGATCTGTCTTCCCTCTCTCGCTCTCCACGAAATTGTTTTGTAGCACCTTAAGGTTGTCTAGTCTCCGGTAGGAATTAGTTCTGGATGGTGAAGCCCTGCCAGATAGGTGACATTGTATGTGTTCAACCCGGTAGAGAGGTCGTACATTCGCTCTTCTGACCGAGGTTCTGTCCGATGGACTGTTCGAGGGAGATAATCCTCGTGGTTGGGAGGTTGTAAATTCCTAGCTGCGGGGATCTACACCAATGATCTTGACCAACTCTACTTCTGCTGCGCTATGAGTTGGTAACGATCAGATCAAACCTTGTATGCATCGTCATAGTGATCCTAGGCTGTTGCGTAGAACAAAAAGGTTTTGTTTTCTGCTGCATTACCCCACACACACACACACACACACACACACACACACACATATATATATATATATATATATATCTAGGGTAGAATTATCCACCAAATCTAAATTTGCTCTTTGTTACTGGTTTTGAGCACACTAAAATTCCAGCACTTGGCATATTTGCATTTAGCCCCCTAAACTTGGTCAAATTCACAAGACCAAAATTTTGAAAAGATTCTATTGCTGCAGTTTCTTTTGAATTTTGAGAAAACCTTATTCTTGTTTACTTCAAATTTGCACTTAAGCCTCCACACCTTGACCTATTCATATCTTTTGCATCCTACTTCAAATCCCATGAATTTTATATTCATTTGGGGCTAATCAATCCATACATTCTAGAAACGCTAATGTATTTCCAAGATTTTTTACCCAACTCCAGTTCCTTCCTGGTTGCATGAAAACCCTTCTGAATCTTGTTCCAAACATAAGGAGAGCTTCAAAACTACATTTAATTTGTTATTTATATGCTTTATTTCAGGAAAAAATGCGTTGAACATGAATTTGACATGATAATGCATTGATATCATGTTTTGCTACTGTTTGTAGAAATATGACTCAAATTAAATAAATGCACTTTGAGTTTCACTTAGATCTAACTCACTTGATCAAACTCCGTTTAAACTTTTTAAGAGTTAAACTCAAGTGCATATTAAACATGCCATACATTATGATGTTTGTGCATTGTGCCATGGCTTTTTGTTTACCGTATTGTTTGCTCTTTTCCGATTTCATTCTTGTCGGTAGAGCCAAGAGACGTTACGGAATTCAATGAACCGAATGGCTACCACCTCGAGGAGCAGACTCACTATCAACTTCAAGAGGAAACAAGCAAGGATGATCATTACCTGGGATGATATTAGTAGCTTTATGATACGTCTCCGACGTATCTATAATTTATGAAGTATTCATGCCATGTTTACAACAATTCCATATGATTTTGGTATGATTTAATTAGAACTAACCTGGTCTGGTGCTGTTTTCAGCAGAACTACCGTGGTGTTGTCTTTGTGCAGAAATAGAAGTTATCAGAAGGAGCTAAAATTGACGGAGATTTTTTCTAATTTTTTTGAAAAATACTAGAAGAAAAAGATACGCAAGAGGGGTCCCGGGGCCACCACAAGGGTGCCCCCCTAGGGCGCGGCCTCCGACCTTGTGATCGCCTCGTGGGACCCCCTGACATGAAACCGACGCCAACCCCTCCTATAAATCCAGAAAACCCCAGAACAGAAGAGAGATCGGGAGTTTCGTCGCCGTAAGCCTCTATAGCCACAAAAAACCAATCTAGGTCCTCTTTGGCACCCTGCCAGAGGGGGGCAACATCACCGGAGGTCATGGAGGAGGAAGCCGAAGGGGTCACCATCTCCATGGAGGCCAAGGACCATAGGGAGAACCTTTCCCCATCCAAGGGGGAGGCCATGGAGGAGGAAGCACTAAGGGGAGAACCGCTCCCCCTCTCTCTTGGTGGCGCCGGAGTGCCATCGGGGGAATCATCGCTGCAGTGGTCGTCTTCATCAACATCACCATCCTCATCTCTTTTATGCGGTCCACTCTCCCGCACCCCGCTGTAATCCCCGACTTGACCATGGTGCTTTATGCCACATATTGTAATCCAATGATGTGTTGCCATCCTATGATGTTTTGAGTAGATTTCTTTTGTCTTTGGGTTGATTGATGATATAGATTGGTTTGAGTTGTATGTTTTATTTGGTGTTGTCCTATGGTGCCTTTCGTGCCGCGCACACGTGAAGGATTCCTGCTGTAGGGTGTTGCAATACGTTCATGATTTGCTTATAGTGGGTTGCTAGAGTGACAAAAGCTTAAACCCGAGTAAGGGGGTTGTTGCGTATGGGATAAAGGGGACTTGATGCTTTAATGCTACAGCTGGGTTTTAACTTAATGATCTTTAGTAGTTGCGGATGCTTGCTAGAGTTCCAATCATAAGTGCATATGATCCAAGAAGAGAAAGTATGTTAGCTTGTGCCTCTCCCTCATATGAAATTACAATAATGATTACCGATCTTGTAAACAATTGCCTAGGATAATTCCCCACACCGACCCATCATTATTCCACACTCGCTATTTATATTATACAGTAATATATTCTAACTTTATAATAACAACATCAACTTTTATATTTTAGTTCCTGATATCATGCAAAGTTATCCTCTTCATACCCACAACATAGTTTTATTTCTCGTTTCTAGATGGAAGCAAACGTTCGGTGTATGTAGAGTCGTATCAGTGGCAGATAGTACTTGAGAGAATATTGATCTTACCTTTAGATCCATGTGGGTTCGACACTCCATACCTATCACTTCCAACTTTGGAAATTGCTACGATGATTCCTTGCACTTGAGGATTATCAAGCTCTTTTCTGGCACCATTGCCGGGGAGCAATAATGTGGGGTTGATATTTTTGTGTATGCTTGTTTGCTTTCTTCACTAAGTAGATTTTGTTTCCCCATTTTGTTTTTGTTTAGTTGTGGGTGAAACAAACAAAAAAATTATAAAATAAAAAACAAAAAAAATTACTTGCCTCTTATGCTTAAAAAAACTTTTTCAAAAAGAGAAGTGATGGGAAGGTTATGCATTGGAGAAGTGAGGGTCGACCTTGAACACTTGTGTTCATGCTCATGAAAACAATGTAGAATTTTTCATGGAACTTTCTCAAAAATAATTATCCCCTTGTATATATTCATTGTATTAAAAGTATTGTGCCAAGGTTTGGCTTTAGAATGTTTAAATTGCTTGTTTGGTGTGTGCAGTAGAAAAACAGAAACTTTGGCTGTAGTATTTGAACTCTTATTTTTTACTAGAGCATAATAAAATCTTGAAATTTTTAAGCATCACTGCTCTGCAAATTGTTTAGATTTTCCTATTTTTTAGAATTTTTGGAGGTACGTAAGTATACGAAATATTAACATTGCTAGAGACTGTCCTGTTTTTGACAGGTTCTGTTTTCTATGTGTTGTTCACTTATTTTGATGAATTAATGGGTTGTATCGGGGGGTATGAACCATGGTGAAGTTGGAATACAGTAGATATAATGCTAATATGAAAATGGAATGAGTTTACAACAGTACCTATATGTAGTGATTTGCTTTGTTATACTAACGGATCTCACAAGGTTTTTCTGTTAAGTTTTCCGTGATTGAAGTTTTCAAGTTTTGGGCAAGATATCGATACGAGGAGAATAAGGGCTGGAAATATCCTAAGCTTGGGGATGCCGAAGGCACCCCAAGGTAATATTCAATGAAGACTCAAGAGGCTAAGCTTGGGGATGTCTCGGAAGGCATCTGTCGGAGTAATTGGCCATGGGTAGCCTCATCTGCCCCCATGGCATTTCAAGATATCGGGGCCGACTGCGCCCCTTGAGCATCGAAGGCTGATCGCCGCCTTCTTGTGGCCGGCTGGTCCAAGCGGCCGGCTGCCAGAAGGCGGCGCACCCTAGAAGACGGCCACGAATTGGGCCGCCTCCTAGCAGGCGGCCTCCAGAGAGGCCAGCTCCTAGCAGGCGGCCCCGAGCGCCCTCAAAGACTGAGCCCCCATAAATACGATGAGACGGGGCGTGGCTACAGAGAAGCCTGCCACCCTCGAATCCAGGGCGGGTCGTGGCCATAGTATGCCGTACCAGCCGGAGATCTCCCGCACGGCGCGACACTATTGCCCTTCCGCCCGTGACATCACCCATGTTAGAGAGGACTATGCTCCCACGAAGGCTGTCGGTACGGCCCGCGGGCGGCGGGCCCTACCTACCCATGAGAAGCCAGAAGGCGGCAAGCTCGACCAGTCGGCTAGGGGGAGGTTGGCTTCCAGCAGGCGGCCCTCCCCTTCCTATGAGTTTGTGTTCCATTAACCAGAAGAGATGGGGAATGGCTATAGTGAATGCCCGCCAAACGGCGGAACTGCAGCCACGCCTTCCCCGACAAAGCAAGCGTCATTAGGAGCACGGCTACAATGCTTAGCAGCCGGCAGGACCTGCATGCAGCGGGCACGCCCTGCCGGCCAAGTACAACACAGCCGGCGGGGCCCACCAGTCGGCGGGCCCCAGCAGCCAACGGAGAAGCCGGCTACAAGAGACACTAACGGCCTAGGCCTACACCCGGCCGGCTTACCATTGTACCCCTGGGGGGTATGCCTATATAAACCCCCCAGGGCACCCATGCAAAGGGTTCAGACTCTTAAGATTACACACACACACGAATAGAGAGAGGAGAGAGCTAGTCTTGCCCTTCTTCCTCCTCTAGAAACAACTCAAGGAGCAACTTGTAGTCACTTGTTGATATAGTGAGTATGCGGAGACCCCGCAGAGCAGGACTAGGGGTGTTATCTCCTAGGAGAGCCCCGAACCTGGGTAAAGTTCGCTGGCGTACGTGTCTACGCCTTACCCGCTTCTATGCACCGGCGACGTCTTACTATCCCCCACCATGATAAGCCACCTGTCGGCATATGGCACACCAAAACCCCGACATTTGGCGCCCACCGTGGGGCTGGGTGCACCGTCATCCTGAGATCTATTCTGGACGGGAACCCTGTTCCTTCCTGGCGAGCGCAGCCAGCCCGGCACGCCAGACGGCGTTTGTGCCGACGCGCTGCATGGCGCGGAGGTCGCTTGCGCGGCGAGCTGCCTCGCCGAACTTGTTGGCGAGATCCGCCTCTCCGAGGAGCCTACATCCAATGGAGGCACCGATGGCCCCGAGAGCCGCCTCGTCAACCTCCTCGACCATCTCCACATCGCCAACGAGCCGGCCTTCAACTTGGAGTCGATCGGCTCCATCGACCCGATGCTTGTCGACTCCGACACGGCATCCCTCGACGCGTTCCCCACCAATGTGGTGGTCATCAATGATCCGCTTCCTCGCGCGGACAACGGCGACAGCACCGTCACAGAGGTGCTTGTCATTGGCCATGGCGAGCACTCTAGTGGTGATGGCCAGGATCCGCTGCATGCGACATTGTGGGACCTGGCCGCACCCATCCCCGAAGACGCTGATGGCGAGGCGCTGGAGGCGCATCGCAAGGTGCTCTTCGATAGCACCAAGAAGTTGGCCACCATGAGACGCCTCTCTGAGGCCTACCAGCGTGAACTCGACCGCTCCATTGGTGGCACGCCGGGTACTGGCGAGCCTAGTTGCATGGGCGCCGTCCGGCAGCGCGGACTCGCCATCTCCAGCATGCTGGGGGCCGACCGCCCGACTTACGCCATGCCCCAGGAGAACATACGAGCTACCCAGGCGGCAACGAAAGAGCTGGAGCACATGGAGGGCGACGGGCATCACTTCATGATGGAGCACGTGCAGCAGCTCCTTGATGCGGCTGCCACGCAACAGGAGGCTGGCCACCGAGTGATGGAGCCTGTCCTGCAAGCTGAGAACCAGCCCCCTCGCCGAGAGCACGGCGCGACATCCCGGACGCCGACTGGCGGCGCCCGCGGACGAAGAGATCGAGATCCGGCTGCAGGCCGCAGTCGGACACATATCTCCATGAGCGCGACCAAGACGGCCGCCCACGAGCAGTGGAACGACCGGGCGACTATCAGCCTCCTTAGCGCGTAGAAAGGCGTGTCTCCCCACCGCCTATTGATCATCCGAGTCTCAGTGGCCGGCTTGGCCCCTGAGAAGGAATCGGAGAAAATGATGCCCGCCACCAGATCGACTGTCTCAATCAGTCCCTGGCGTTAGAAGAAGAAAATGCGCTAGGCCCGCCTTGTTTCGGCCCCCGCATCCGCGATGAACCCTTTCCCAAAGGGTTCACGCTCCCAAGAGACACGCCCAAGTACAACGGCTCTGTGAAGCCGGAAGACTGGCTGGTCGACTACTCCATGGCCGTCAACATAGCAAACAACAACAAGCGCGTTGCCGTAAAATATGTTCCGCTCATGCTCTAGGGCACCGCCCGGACATGGCTGAACAGCCTGAAGCCTTGCAGCATCAACAACTGGGTAGATTTGACTGAAGCCTTCATCTGCAACTTCACCAGCACGTACAAGCGGCCGCCCAAGCCCCGCCAGCTCTCCTTGTGCGTCCAAGGCCCCACCGAATTGACTCGCGGCTACCTCACGCATTGGGCCGAGCTACGCAACTCTTGCAAAGGCGTGCACGAGGTGCATGCTATCGAGTACTTCACCGCCGGGTGCAGAGAAGGCACCCTGCTCAAACACCGACTTCTCTTCGATGAGTCGGCAACCCTCGACGAGCTGCTGATCATAGCGGACAAGTACTCCACGGCCAACTCCTCCATGAAGGCGGAGTTTCAAGTTGATGCATCTGGCAAAGTGGCTCCTCAGGCCCCTCGGACCCCGGCTGGTGATGCCAGTCGGCGACAGCAGCAGAATGACAACAAAGCGCAAGGCGCCACAGCCGGCTTCCACCAGCCGGCAGGTGGCGACAGTCGAAGACCAGCAGCCGGAGGGGCAGCCTGCCCCCAAGCGTCAAAGGGGGTGGGGGCAAGTCCAATTGGTTGCCCGCCTTTTCCTATGAGCAAACCCTTGATGCGCCCTGCAAGTTCCACAGTGGCGCGAAGCCGTCCAACCACACCACTTGGAAGTGTCACTGGCTCACCCGAATCTCCAAGGGCGAAGGATTGCTGCCTCCTCCGCCTGCTGGCCAGCCGCCTCCTCCTCCGCAGCAGGCGGCCCGACCAATTGCTGTCGTCCAAGATGAGTACCCAGAAGAACAAGGGGCCTACATCGTCTTCACCAGTGTGGCTGATGACAAGCACAGCCGACGCCAGCAGTCCCGGGAGGTGAATGTTGTAGCTTCTGAAGCCCGAGAGTTTATGCATTGGTCAGAAAAGCCAATCGGTTGGAGCCGAGCCGATCACCCGGAAGTGATGCCTTCTCCAGGTTCTTATGCTCTAGTGTTGGATGCCACCTTTGCTACAGAGAGGCGAGTTGCTTGCTTCTCCCGAGTCTTGATAGATAGCAGTAGCAGCATCAACATCTTGTACCGCGATACCATGGAGAAGTTGGGCATCAAACAGAAACAGCTCTAGCCCAGTCGGACTGTCTTCCATGGTATAGTACCCGGCCTCTCGCACTCACCAATCGGAAGATCAAGATAGATGTCCTCTTTGGAGACAAAGATCCTTTCCGCCGAGAGCTCGTCTGGATTGAATTAGTTGACCTCGAGAGTCCTTACCATGCACTTCTTGCCCGACCTGCCTTTGCCAAATTCATGGCGGTGCCACACTATGCCTACCTCAAGATGAAGATGCCAACCACCAAAGGGATTATCACCGTCTCCAGAGATTACCAGAAGTCATCCGCCTGTGCGGCAGCCAGCAGTCGGCTGGCCGAGTCCCTTGTGATCGCTGCCGAGAAGCGACTCCTTGACCGGGTTGTGGCCATGGCCGGCAAGCAGTTGGACATGTCCCCGGATCCTAAGGAGTCGGAAGCCGAAGGCTCCTTCAAGTCGGCCAAGGAGACAAAGAAGATACCATTGGACCCGGAGCACCCGGAGAGGTACACTGTCGTAGGTGCAAACCTCGATAGCAAATAGGAAAGCGAGCTCGTTGATTTCCTCCGTGAGAATTGGGACATCTTTGCATGGTCTCCTAAGGACATGTCGGGTGTTCCGACGGATCTCGCCGAGCACAAGCTACATGTCCGACGAGGCGCTAAGCTGGTCAAGCAACCCCTCCGCCGCTGTCAGAGGAGAAGAGAAGGATTGTCAGAGAAGAGATAGCCCGGCTCCTAGCAGCAGTCTTCATTATGGAAGTATTCTATCCAGAGTGGCTGGCCAACCCATTCCTTGTACTGAAGAAGAACAACAAGTGGCGCATGTGTATTGATTATACCAGCCTCAACAAAGCTTGCCCCAAAGATCCATTTGCCTTGCCGCGGATCAACCAAGTGATAGACTCCACAGCCGGATGCGAGCTGTTGAGTTTTTTAGATGCATATTTAGGGTACCACCAGATCAAGTTGAACCCGGCTGATAGGCTGAAGACCTCTTTCATCACACCGTTTGTAGCCTTCTACTACCTGACGATGACGTATGGCTTGAGGAATGTTGGCGCCATGTTTCAGCGTTGCATGCAGAAGTGCCTCCTCAAGCAACTCGGCAGGATCGCCCACGTCTATGTGGACGATGTTGTGGTGAAGATGGAGAAGCACGGGACCCTCCTAGAAGATCTCAAGGAGACTTTTGAAAATCTACGCCGGTTTCAGATCAAACTCAACCCAGAGAAGTGCGTGTTTGGAGTACCAGCCAGCCAGCTCCTTGGCTTCCTGGTCTCAGAGCGCAGCATTGAGTGCAACCCTGTCAAGATCAAAGCCATCGAGAGGATGGAAGTAACCACCCGACTGCGAGATGTCCAAAAATTCACCAGCTGCTTGGCATCCATCAGCCGCTTCATCAGTCGGCTGGGCAAGAAGGCCCTTCCCCTGTACCAACTCCTGAAGAAAACCACTCACTTTGAGTGGAATGACAAGGCGGATGAGGCTTTTCTCCAGCTCAAGAAGATGTTGACCACGCCGCCTGTCCTGGACACGCCGGCTGCTAAGGAGCCCATGGTCCTCTACATCGCCGCCACTAGCCGGGTGGTCAGCATAGTCATAGTAGTTGAGCGCAAGGAAGACGGCAAGGTTCTGCCGGTCCAGAGACCGGTGTATTACTTGAGTGAAGTGCTATCAGCTTCCAAGCTGAACTACCCCCATTACCAGAAGATGTGCTACGGCGTGCACTTTACCACTAAGAAGTTAAAGCCATATTTTCAAGAGCACCCCATCACGGTTGTCTGCACTGCTCCGCTTGCTAAGATCATAGGCAACCGAGATGCTTCAGGCCGAGTGGCCAAATGGGCCATCGAGTTGGCCCCCCAATCCATCTTCTACCAGCCTCGCACCACCATCAAGTCCCAAGCGCTGGTCGACTTCCTCATCAATTGGGACGAGACCCAGTACCTGCCACCAGCATCGGACTCCACCCATTGGCGGATGCACTTTGATGGTTCAAAGATGCGCACCGGTTTGGGAGCCGGCATCGTCATCACCTCTCCCAAAGACGACAAGCTCAGATACACACTGCAAATCCATTTTGCTGCCTCCAATAATGTGGCCGAGTATGAGGCACTAGTACACGGACTCCGGCTTGCCAAAGAGCTCGGCATTCGCCGGATTCTGTGCTACGGTAACTCTGACTTGGTGGTCCAACAGTTGTTTGACGACTGGGACGCCAAGGATGCAAACATGGCAAGCTACCGCTTCCTCGTCCAGCAACTCAGCGGATATTTTGAAGGGTGCGAGTTCCTTCACGTGCCACAAAACGACAACGAGCAAGCAGATGCCTTGGCATGGATTGGCTCCACCCGGCAATCCATACCAGCCGGCATGTCCCTTCCGCGCCTCCTCATGCCGTCAATCAAGCCTTGGCTAGAATCAGATTCTATCTTCGTGCCGGCTGCTCCTAAAACAGTCGGATCTGACTCAAAGACTGCAGCAGCCAGCCCGGGGACTTCGATGGCCGGCTCGGGACTGCAGCAGTCGCACCTGGCCCGGGCATTTCAGATCCCGGCCCGGGGACTTCAGCAGTCGGCCCGGGGACTTCAGCAACATAGCAAGCGGCGGCCGACTCCAACCCGCCACCTCCCAACCCAACCACCCCAATACAAGTGCCAGTACTGACAGTGGAGGAAGTCACAACACCATCATGGGCTCAGCCCATCCTCAACTTTTTGGTGAATAAAGAGCTGCCAACCAATGAGATCTCGGCCCAACAGGTGTAATGTCGGGCAGCAGCATACACCATCGTCAATAGGGAACTCGTAAGGCGTAGTGTCACTGGTGTATACCAGCGCTGCGTAGAGGCGTAGAAGGGCCAAGCAATCCTCAAAGATATCCATCAAGGCGAGTGTGGCCACCACGCGGCCTCAAGATCACTTGTTGCCAAAGCTTTTCGCCATGGTTTCTTTTGGCCGACTGCTCTAGAAGATGCCAAAGACTTGGTCAAGAAATTTAAGGGATGCCAGAAGTTCAGTTCCAAGAAACATTTGCTAGCTTCTGCACTCAAGACCATTCCCCTTGCCTGGCCTTTTGCCGTCTGGGGACTAGACATGGTGGGACCGTTCAAGACAGCACGCAGCAGCATGACTCATCTGCTTGTTGCTGTGGACAAATTCACCAAGTGGATAGAAGTGAAGCCGATCAAGAAGTTGAACGGTCCGACTGCTGTGACTTTCATCGCAGACATCACCACTCGGTACGGCTTACCTCACGGCATCATCACTGTCAATGGCACAAATTTTGCCAAAGGCGCCTTGGCCCATTTCTGTGCGATGCAGGGCATCCGACTAGACTTAGCGTCCGTTGCCCACCCACAGTCAAACGGCCAAGTTGAGCAAGCAAACGGGCTCATTTTGTCCGAAATCAAGCCCCGACTGGTCGAGCCTATGGAACGTTCGGCCGGCTGCTGGCTCGATGAGCTGCCATCCGTCCTCTGGAGTCTGCGCACCACTCCAAACAAGTCAACCGACTTCACACCTTTCTTCCTCGTGTATGGTGCCGAGGCTGTCATCCCAACTGACATCGAGTTCGACTCACCTCGCGTCACCATGTACACCGAGGCATAGGCAAAGGAAGCATGAGAAGACGACGTCGATCTGCTGGAAGAGGGCCGGCTGTTGGCACTCAATCGGTCCACCATCTACCAGCAGAGTCTATGCCGCTACCACAGTCGGAAGGTCAAGCCAAGATCCTTCCAAGAGGGAGACCTTGTGCTCCGGCTGATCCAGCGAACAGCCGGCCAACACAAGCTCTCGGCCCCTTGGGAAGGCCCTTTCATCATCAGCAAAACCTTGGGAAACGACTCCTACTACCTGATCGATGCTCAGAAGCCCAGTGCACACAAGAGGGACGACTCTGGCAAGGAAATAGAGCGCCCATGGAATGCAAATCTCCTTTGAATACTTTATAGTTGATGCAGTATGTACCACGCTACCTTTTGTATTTAGTACGAAGACTTCGGGTCCCTCGAGGAGCACTCGGGGCTACCCCTTTTTATCTACATGATAGGTATTATGTCTATGAATGTGTTATTTCATTCCTCTGCCTGAAATCGGGTTCGACCAGTCGGCCCGGGGGCTTGCCGCCTTGTACTATGTCGGTGTTTCCTACAGTCGGACAAGTAATGTGCCAGCACCTAAGCCCTCTCTTGCCACAAGCCACAGCTCGCAGAGCGGCTGTTCGCTTGGCAAGAGTCAAAGACAAGAAACAATGCTCACATGAAAAACGGCTAAGGACCAAAACATCGACATAGGACAAGCCGGCCCTTCGCCTCACCGACCGGCTACTGAGCAGCCGGCCGGCCGGCTTCCTACTTAGCTTGCAACGTTCCAATCAGCCAAAGTACTTGTCCTCCCACAATAGTGAAGTACTTGACCAGGCCGCAGTCTGCAGAGCGGATGTCCGGCTGGCAAGTAGGTAACCAAGGGAGGGCGGCAAAGGGAAAAGCCATGGAACAAAAAGCAAGAAAATTCGGAACTCGGCAAAAGCACAACTTGTGCGGGAAATAATTTACATACCAAAAGGCCCTCGACCAACATTCAACATAGTTTGAATACACCCCGCGGGTGGAATTGTGCAAATTTAACGAAAGTTTGTTGAGAAGACTACTAAGCAGGAAAAGCTACGATAAATTAGCGGCTTAGACCAAAGTAGCAGTAGGCGAGTCCGGCAGGTTGGTGGAGTCGGGGGCGCCGGCTGGTTGAGTGGCCGGCGGGCGAGTCTCGGCTTGGTCGCCTTGAGCAACAGTCGGCGTGCTTGCACACGGCTCGGTGCTGGACGCGCGGTTGAGTTGAGGTTGGCCGCCCGCTCCGACCTCCAGCGCGTCGTCTTCATTATCCTCGTCTTCCTCGTCTTCCCCTTCGTCGCTGGAGGCGATTTCCTCTGCCGAGTCTTCGCCGTCATCTGGGTTCAGTCCGAACCATTTTGGCGGCGCCTCGGCGCTGTTCTTGTTCAGCTCAGGGACGGAGTCCCCGGTGTTGGTACACTCGGCGATCAATGCTGCGTGGATAGTGAGGGCATGCTCCACCGCCACCAGCTCGGCGCCGGTGTTGGATCACGGGTTTCGGCAAAACCATTAAGGTTCGAACTCTGGGGTGCGCACGAAATTATCTCCCTCCTACCGATCCACGCCCTAACTAGCTAAGATATCAAGAACGATCTCGACGAACTCACTATCACAAAGACATGAGATTTATACTGGTTCGAGCCACCGTTGTGGTGTAATACCCTACTCTAGTGTGGTGGTGGTGGTCGATTGCCTCTTGGGCTAATGATGAACAGTACAAGGGGAAGAATAGCCTCCTGAGGTTGAGGTGTTCTTGTGCTCGGTGTGTGGCTAAGGGATGGCTCTAGATCTGATTCACTTGCCCTCTACTGTGGTGGCTAGTTTTACTTATATATGCCCTGGTCCTCTCCCCAAATATTGAGCGGGAAGGGAGCCAACAACGGCCAATTCAAAAGGGGACAACTAGTATAGCTTATCTTGACAAAAGCGGTCTTCGCCTGCAAAAGACTCTGGTGGTGACGCCGCCTTGGGCTCCATGGTGGCCTCCGTCTTGCCGTCCTGCTGGTCTTGGTCTCTTTGCACCGATATGGAAACCTTTGCTTGATGCCTCGGTACTCTTCACATGCGCTTGCTCCCTTAGCACCAAAGAGGAAAGAAGGACACTGCGCGGGTTGGCACCCGTCTGGCGTCCGCCTGGTCTCGATCGTCATGGCTCACGTCACGAGAACCTCACGAGGTTTGCCTTGCCTTGATCTCTCTGCCCCTCGCGAGCCCGCCTGGGGAGGCCGCTCCTAGGGAGGTCTTGCGTCGTCCGCCTCGCGAGGCTTGGCCCCTCGCGAGGGTCTTGAATACCTTGTTGATGAAGATGGGCCGTATAGGCCTGCTAGCACAGCCATGCCATGGGCCGCAGGTAGGCAAGTCTGGGGACCCCCGTTCCCAGAACGCCGACAGTAGCCCTCGGGCCCAAGGAGCGCTCGAGCTTGGCTTCGAGGCAAAGCCAAAGGTCAAGTGCGGAGCGCCGCGGGCTTCAAAAGCCTGTGGCCTCGGTCGATGCGTGGTGGTTGATTGGACGTGGGCGACTCTGCTTCCCCACGCTGCCTTGGAGTTCGCCTGGCTATACGGCCCCCGCTACCTACACAATTATTCTTCCATTGCCCACTCCTTGTTTCCCCAATCCCTCTGCTTCCTCGAGACTCTGCTCCTCCTCTTCAATCTGACCTGCACCCTGCCCACTTCATCACCATGGCGCCGAAACAAGCAGACAAGGGGAAGAAGCCTCTGTCTTTGCCAAGTGCACCTCTAGCCGTCGAGCCGGCAGTCGGCCGTTCCTTGGTGCTTAACGACGAGGCCATGGACAAGGTGTGTCCTATGCTTTCCACTAGTTTCAATGAGTGGGGGAGATGGCGGCTTGGCCTGCGTCTCGCGCTCGCATTGCCCGGACAGCCACCGAGGTCCCAATCTTGATCGATGCTCTTTGGGCCGGCCTGATTCCCCCTTTCTCCTCCTTATTCAACGCGGTGCTTGAACATTACCAGATCTAGATGCTGCACCTCGACCCCCAATCCGTGACTCTCCTTGCCGTCTTCACCTTTGTGTGCGAGGCCATGGTGGGCATTGCTCCTTCCGTGGCCCTTCTACGTCATTTCTTCTCATTACACATGATTGATCCTCGGCAAAGCTCAGAGTGTGTGAGCTTCCAGGCTATGGCCGCGACGGTGGGCGCGGGGATCGACTTCGAGCTTCCTCCATCCACGAGTGAGTTTCGGACACGGTGGGTATTCGTCGACGCTAGGGTGCTCAGCCCTCTGCACCATTCTCCGTCAGCGCATGCCGTTTCCAACTCTGGCTAGGGCCATGAGAGGCTCATGAGCCCCCGTCTTGTCCCTGTCTGGCTCAGGCTGAGGAGGCTGAAGGACAGCGGCGTGACTTCGCCTATGGTGGTGAAGGAGTTCGTCAGGCGTCGAGTCGCTCTGCTTCAGCACCATTCTCGCCCGATGTGGACCTTGCTCAGCAGCCAAGACCATATGAGGTTTCAGGAGTCCGGGCTTCCTATTAAGACGCGACAAACGGTGCTCTAGGTCCTGACAGGTGTCCCTTCGCCGGACGACATGCCTGGGAAGAGCTGTCTGCTGTACCGATGCACAAACAAGGCTGAATTTGCAGAGAGCATGCCTTCCTTTGATGAGTGGGGGCTGCGCCCGGACGGCCTGGTGGGGTCCCGCAAGAACCCTGTCAACGTGGTCCCCTTCTTTGTCGCTGGTGCCAAGCTCGTCTCGAATGTGGATGCAGGGGGGCGAGCGCCGCCGGAGGCTGGCACACCGGTGTTGATGTGCAGGTGCCGCCGGGGGCTCCTGGGGCATCGTCCTCAGGAACCCGTGATTCTTCCTCTAGGATGTCGGTTGCTGAGACGGTGTAGCACACGACTCCCAAGGCCAAAGCTCCCAGGGCCTCGGGAGGTCGCGGTGAGACGGCGCCCGACTATTCTCCGCAGCCGCGCACCCCTGAAGTTGTCCTCTCAAGCACTTCTCCGGCTGTAACCAGTGCCGGCCGCCACATCCAGCGCTTCGGTCGGCTTTGCGTGGAGTTCGAGGAGCTCCGCAAGAGGAAAGGATCTCCGAGCGGCATTGCCATCGCCATCGATGAGTAAGTAACAAAAGTACATCTCCATCGATGAGTAAGTATTGCACCTTGTGATTTCTTGATTGCTGCTTTCCTCCCTGACGTTGGCTCTTCAGGACTCCTTCCGTCAGGGCTGCTGCGTCCCCCGAAAAGCAACCTCTGCCTTCCTCAACTCTCTCATCGGCCTTGAGCGTCCCGAGCTTGTATGTCATGCTTGGAAGTGCGCTCGCCTTCGTGGTGCTTCGAATCTGCGGCCACGTCGTCCTTCCTCCACAGCCTGGCTTGGAGCTTGGCGGGCGTACCCCGGACTCCTCCTCTGGTCATGGACAACAGCTGGTTGGCCTCGGCCTTCAGTTCTTCTTCAAGCAGCGGGCCCCGACTGGCCGGGACCCCTCGTGAGGCCGGGCTGGCACCTGGGGCGGCACCAGCCCCCAGCCCCTTGCTGAGAGGGGGCGCGCCACCTCATGCCTGGCCTTCAGCCCCCGAGGCAGAGGAGGAGGCAGGCCGCGTGCTCGAGCTTGAGCGCGAGCGGAGCATCGTTCGCCACGAGCTCTTTCAGGAGGCGATGAGCACGATGAGCCGACTCGGCGGTGAACTTACAGACGTCGATGCACGCCTCAAGGCTGAGGGTCTTCTCCTGGTGGAGGAACGGTGTAAGCTGAAGGTGGCCATCAACCTTGGCCGCTACCAGCGTGGTCTTGATAATGCGAAGGCCGAGGTGTCCCTCAAGGTTTCCCGCGAAGCTTGCTCCCGAGCCCTGGAGGAGGCTCGCGAGGCTGACCGTTATCGCGAGGCTGCGGAGAAGCGCGCGTGGGAGCTCCAAGCCTGGAGTGCATCCCTGGAGCAGCAGGTGGAGGCGCGCATGGCCGCCCTTGCATCACTGAGGGGGACGCCCATCGAGGAGGAAGAGATCCGGAAGTGCTAGTTCTCGAGGCCGTGGAGCGTAGCCTTGAGCTTGAGCAGCTGGAGACGAGGGAGCGCCAAGTTGTTCAAGCGGAAGACGCCATCAATGCGCGCGAGGCCAGGGCTCAGGAGGAGGTTGATCGCCGGGTGGCTGAGGCTCACGCGCATCTTGAGGGTAGGTATGACTTGAGGTTGTAGCTTGTGGGGACGGAGGATGCAGGTAGGGCCACCGCCCTCAGGCCCAAGTCGGCTGAAGTGGAGAGGCGCAAGGAGGCCATGGCAGCCGCCCTGGTCACAGCGCAGGCGTAATTGGCCTCCGTCCGCGCCGAGTTGCTCTCTCTTCAGAAGCGGGTTGATGATGCCGAGTCCATTGCGCGACAGAGTCGGGAGGAAGTGCTTTAGCGGCGGACGCTGGAGCGCGAGCATGCCCCATGCTCCAGGACCTCAGGGTCAGGGCCAACATAGCGTTGGGCCATGTCTGCGACGAAAATGCTCCATACCCACACTCGAATGACTACGCCAGTCATCTGCGCTTCTTTGGCGACGTGGTGACGCGCCTGGAAGCTCGGTCCAATAGAGCTCGCCAGCTCATGGAAGAGAGAAGCCGAGGCATGCTTGGGCGCGCTTTCTCCCACGTCTTTAGCCATCTTCGGAACACCTTCCCCGACTTCGACTTCGACGCCGCCATCGCACCCGTACTATAGGCCGTCCATGGCGACCTGGCACGATGAGTGGAGGACAACGTGGATGCGCTGGTCAGAGCCTTCGCCTCTGAGGACGATGCGGTGGTGGTCGCTGCAGACAAAGGCGACGTGGTTGACGATGGTGATGCCGGCGTTGGTGAAGGTGGAGGCGACGCCAACGATGGTGACAGCGACACCAGGCGTGCGTCTAAAGACGACGAGGAGGACGCGGCGAGTGACATATCCGGCTGATCCCTTGTCCCTTTACTATTTTATCCTGTATGCAAAAACTTGGGCGTGGCCCTTGAAGATCGTGAGAGCATTTTGAGAGGGGGATCCCCTCACGTAAATAAATCGTAATTTGTACCCTTCTATGCCAAGCCGAGTGTGCGCCTTCATGGATCCATGAGTCTGGCGGCAAGTTTTGCCGCTGCGTCTTACCTCGGCTGGGGCGGGCCCCGAATCGGATTGTAAGGTCGAGAGTTGCCGCGGAGCTCCTGAAAGGTCTGCTCATCCGCCCGAGCGGGCCTCGCGAGGATCTAGCACCGACCGGCACGCACGGTGCGTGTGCCGTGCCCAGCCCCGCTCGCGAGGGGCCCGCGAGGGGGAGGCAGCAAGCGCGAGCTTCAGATCAAGGCAAGAAATCGCTTTGAACGAGAAAAGGCACCCCCCGCGCGCATCGATAAAAACTCAACTTCAACTTAAATCCTAATCCAGAAGGCAAGGTTACAGAAAGATATCCAAAGCAAATGGCCGCGTCCGGCACCTACTCTAGTCTTCTTCTCTTCAAGTCTTCTCACCAGCGTGGAGCTAAGTGCTGCCACTAGGCGTGGGAGGGAGCCCCCGAGGCCCGAGGGCGGCTCTCCGGAGACTCCGGGGCATGTACAACCCCACTGATTATTATGTGAGAGTGTCACGGGCGGCGATCTTCACAGGCACTGGGCCTTCTTCACAGGTACCAGCCTTGCTTCATATTGCCAGGCGAGGGCCCCGCCTTGCACCACCCTCGACCACCTTTGAGCCGACCGGCAACCAGGACGACACAAAGGGGGGAAAGGGGACGCCAGCGGCGCCCTCGGCGACCACGGGTCCTCTGCCGGGTGTAGGCTTTTCAGCACCTCCCCAGCAGAGGGCCTACCTCGGGGGGGGGGGGGGGGACCTTGCTCCATGCAACGTGGGGAGGGATTTGGCTCCCGACTTCTCTCTTGCGGCCCCAGCGCGATCCCCCTGGCGGGAGGGAGGTCGCTGAGCTGGGCCCGCCAGCCGTTGTGGTGACCTGATTCTCCTGCGACCCATGGTTAGCGTAAGCTTGCTCTTGAGGGATTAGTGGTACCCTGTATCTATTGTCGATGGCGCAGTTGGCGGGGCTCTCCAGCGACTCCTGGAAGGCTTCAGCTCCTAATGCCTCCTCCTCCCAACCTGGCCCGAGGAACGAGCCAGGGTCGTCTTTCGGCGTGTACTCCTGGTCAATCATGCGGGGCACATAGGCTTCCGGGGCTGTCACCCCAAACACCTCGCCATAGTGCCCCACACTCCACGTCGCCCGGCCCAGCGCGGCGTCCTAAGGATGATAGTGTGACGCCTCGCTGGGACCATGAGGGGTAACGCTCGTGCCCATGCTCATTGGAGGCAACGTGGGGGCAACGGGGCCCCCGGCACCGCCGGCCGTCCTGGTGTCGATGAAGCCCCCAGGCACACCTGAGGGCGCGTGGTTGCGGCGGGGCCCGCCGTAAGATCCATCAGCGGTCCGAGAAGGAAGCAGATAGCAGAAGGGCGATGCCCCGACGCCGCTGCATCCAGCAGCTCAGCGACGCCTTCCAGCAGTGCATCCCGGCCGTTCTCTATCAGTCGGCATCGCAGCAACTCGCGCGCCACCGTGAGCGCCGCTCGCATGTTCGCCTGTTCCCGCTGGGTGTGTGGAGCCGTTGCTACGGCATGGCTTGCGGCCCTTGCAGCGGCTCACACTTGTCGCGGGGTGAGGGTGTATGGCGCCTGGCCGCGCCGTCCGTGCCCAGCAGTGTTAGGCGGTGCTCGTGCCTCCTGGAGCGCAGGGTTGAGGTCTTCATGGGCAGGTGGCGCCGCCCGGGCGGGCCAGGCTTGCCAGCGGTCGGAGTCAGCCCTAGGGTCGCCGGACATCGGGACCGCGGAGCATCGGCGGATCGATTGGTGGGGAAGAGGCTCCGGCGCACCCCTACCTGCGCACCAAATGCAGGATCACGGGTTCCGGCAAAACCCTTAAGGTTCGAACTCTGGGGTGCGCATGAAATTCTCTCCCTCCTACCGATCCATGCCCTGACTAGCTAAGATCTCAAGAACGAGCTCGACGAACTCACAATCACAAAGACACGAGATTTATACTAGTTCGGGCCACCGTTGTGGTGTAATACCCTACTCCAGTGTGGTGGTGGTGGATTGCCTCTTGGGCTAATGATGAACTGTACAAGGGGAAGAACAGCCTCCTGAGGTTGAGGTGTTCTTGTGATCGGTGTGTGGCTAAGGGTTGGCTCAAGATCTGGTTCAGTTGCCCTCTACTATGGTGGCTAGTTCTACTTATATATGCCCTGCTCCTCTCCCCAAATTTCTATTGAGCGGGAAGGTAGCCAACAACGGCCAATTCGAAAGGGGACAACTAGTACAGCTTATCCTGACAAAAGCGGTCTTCGCCTGCAAAAGACTCTGGTGGTGATGCCGCCTTGGGCTCCATGGTGACCTCCATCTTGCCGTCCTGCTGGTCTTGGTCTCATTGCACCGATATGGAAACCTTTGCTTGATGCCTCGGGATTCCGCGCCTGCGCTTGCTCCCTTAGCACCAAAGAGGAAACAAGGACACTGCGCGGGTTGGCGCCCATCTCGCATCCGCCTGGTCTCGA
Organism: Aegilops umbellulata; assembly: GCA_032464435.1. Lineage (NCBI taxonomy): Eukaryota > Viridiplantae > Streptophyta > Magnoliopsida > Poales > Poaceae > Aegilops > Aegilops umbellulata. Next base: position 145,831,971 of record CP136058.1, on the reverse strand, counting down.
TGTTCATGGCTCACGTCACGAGAACCTCGCGAGGTTTGCCTCGCCTTGATCTCTCCACCCCTCGCGAGCCTGCCTGGCGAGGCCGCTCCTAGGGAGGTCTTGTGTCGTCCGCCTCGCGAGGGTCTTGAATGCCTTGTTGATGAAGAGGGGCCGTCCAGGCCTGCTAGCACAGTCACACCATGGGCCGCAGGCAGGCAAGTCTGGGGACCCCTGTTCCCAGAATGCCGATAGCCGGCTTCCTGCCGAAATGTGGCCAACTGGGCTTGGTCTAGCCCAGGATACCATGCCTTGGCGAACTCCAAGGCCCGCTGCACTCCTGCTCGGGTCGCGGAGCCCTTCCACGCCTCAAGGCGGCCGGCGGCCACTTCCAACCAGTCGGCGGTCCGACTGGGGGTGTGTGGTGCTTGCCTATCTGGCCAGAGGGCAGAGATTGCCTGAGCCCCAGCACGCTGCAGCCGACGGAGCATCCGGTGGGCCGGCTGGAGACGATCTTGAATACTAAGGAGTTGCTCGCCAAGGGTCCTAGGGGCGTCGGCAACAATCTTCGGGCCTTCCGCCCTTCGCTCCTCGCGGCGAGCCTCAGTGGCCTGGTTGGCGGTGACGGAATGGCCGGGGAAGAAGTCTGCACAAGCAAAACAATAAGTCAGGAATCAGAAGCTAGAAGTCGGCTCGCTCGACAGCCAGCAGTTGAGAGAAGAGAAGAAAGCTCACCATCGACTATGTCTTCGATCTTGCCATAACTGGCAGTCAGTGCCGCCTCCATCTCAGCCAAACCAGAGCGTTCGGTCTCAAACTCGGCCAGGAGGCTGGCTTCGTTGTCCTCCACCTACTTCAGGGCCGTCTTGTGAAGCTCCGCCTGGTCCTTCAGTTCTTTGACCAGGCGGTCGCGCTCCTGGGCCACCCTGTTGCACTTGTCCTCCTTGGCGCGCAGCACAGTGTTGGCTTCACCCAGTTGCTGCTGCAAGGCGATGTTGGTTTTTGCAAAAACAAGAAAGAAAAGATATCAACAATCAAGAAGGAAGAGAAGTAGTTGTCGGGAGATCCGGCCCGACTGCTCAGCAGTCGGCCCGCATCTCGGGGACTACAGCCCGCGGGTGCACTAACGCGCCCCTGATGACCCACTAGTATAGGGGATCTATCGTAGTCCTTTTGATAAGTAAGAGTGTCGAACCCAACAAGGAGCAGAAGGAAATGATAAGCGGTTTTCAGCAAGGTATTCTCTGCAAGCACTGAAATTATCGGTAACAGATAGTTTTGTGATAAGGTAATTTGTAACGGGTAACAAGTAACAAGGTTAAATAAAGTGCAGCAAGATGGCCCAATCCTTTTTGTAGCAAAGGACAAGCCTGGACAAACTCTTATATAGAGGAAAACGCTCCCAAGGACACATGGGAATTATCGTCAAGCTAGTTTTCATCACGTTCATATGATTCGCGTTCGGTACTTTGATAATTTGATATGTGGGTGGACCGGTGCTTGGGTGCTTTCCATACTTGGAGAAGCATCCCACTTATGATTAACTCCTATTGCAAGCATCCACAACTACAAAAGAAGTATTAAGGTAAACCTAACCATAGCATGAAACATATGGATCCAAATCAGTCCCTTACGAAGCAACACATAAACTAGGGTTTAAGCTTCTGTCACACTAGCAACCCATCATCTACTTATTACTTCCCAATGCATTCCTCTAGGACTAAACAATGGTGAAGTGTCATGTAGTCGACGTTCACATGACACCACTAGAGGAGAGACAACATACATCTCATCAAAATATCGAACGAATACCAAATTCACATGACTACTAATAGCAAGACTTCTCCTATGTCCTCAGGAACAAACGTAACTACTCACAAATCATATTCATGTTCATAATCAGAGGATACAGGTACCAATCTGAGGCTTTGGGACAAAGATTGGATAAAAGAGATGAACTATGGTTTGAGAGGAGATGGTGCTCGTGAAGATGTTGATGGAGATTGACCCCCTCCCGATGAGAGGATTGTTGGTAATGATGATGGCGATGATTTCCTTCTCCCGGAGGGTAGTTTCCTCGGCAGAACAGCTCCGCTGGAGCCCTAGATTGGTTCCTCCTCGTGGCGGCGGAGTTTCATCCCGTAAGCTTTCTTATGATTTTTTCTCGGACGAAAGACTTCATATAGCAGAAGATGGGCACCGGAGGGTCACCAGGGGGCCCACGAGGCAGGGGCGCGCCCAGGGGGTAGGGCGCGCCTCCACCCTCGTGGCCAGGGTGTGGGCCCCCTCTGGTATTTTCTTTGCTCAATATTTTTTATTATTTCCAAAAATAACTTCCGTGGAGTTTCAGGACTTTTGGAGTTGTGCAGAATAGGTCTCTAATATTTGCTCCTTTTCCAGCCCAGAATTCGAGCTGTCGGCATTCTCCCTCTTTATGTAAACCTTGTAAAATAAGAGAGAATAGGCATAAGTATTATGACATAATGTGTAATAACAACCCATAATGCAATAAATATCGATATAAAAGCATGATGCAAAATGGACGTATCAAATCCCCCAAGCTTAGACCTCGCCTGTCCTCAAGCGGAAGCTGATAACGATAAATATGTCCACATGTTTAGAGATAGAGGTGTCGACAAAATAAAATACGGACATGAGGGCATCATGATCATTCTTATAACAGCAACATATAAAGATATTGTCTTATTATTTCTTATAGTAAGGTAACAAATCTATTCACAATGTCAAGTATGAATTAGAAACTTCATTGAAAACCAACAAACTATAATCCCAGTCATTGAAGCAATTGCAATTTATCATAACATCAAAAAGAGTCAATATAAGAGGTTTCCAGCAAGTCCACATACTCAACTATCATTTAGTCTTTCACAATTGCTAACACTCACGCAATACTTGTGGTTATTGTCGGATCACGGGTTCCGGCAAAACCCTAAAGGTTCGAATTCTAGGGTGCGCGCGAAGTTCTTTCTCTCCTACCGATCCACGCCCTAGCTCTCTAAGATCTCGTGGACGAACTCGACGAACTCACAACACAAGGGACACAAGATTTATACTGGTTCGGGCCACCGTTGTGGTGTAATACCCTACTCCGGTGTGGTAGTGGTGGATTGCCTCTTGGGCTGATGATGAACAGTACAAGGGGAAGAACAACCTCCTGAGGTTGAGGTGTTCTTGTGCTTGATGTGTGGCTAAGGATTGGCTCAAGATCAGATGCCTCCTACTGTGGTGGCTAGTCCTATTTATAGAAGCCCTGGTCCTGTCCCCAAATATTGAGCGGGAAGGGAGCCAACGACGGCCAATTTGAAAGGGGACAACTAGTATAGCTTATCCTGGCAAAAGTAGTCTTCGCCTGCAAAAGGCTCTGGTGGTGACGTCGCCTTGGGCTCCATGGTGACCTCCTTCTTGCCATCCTGCTGGTCTTCGGTATCGTTGCACCAATATGGAAACCTTTTCTTTATGCCTCGGTACTCCGCGCCTGCGCTTGCCCCTTTGGCACGAAAGAGGAAACAAGGACGCTGCGGGCGCTAGCGCCCACCTAGTCTCGATCGTCATGGCTCACGTCACGAGGTCCTCGTGAGGTTTGCCTTGCCTTGATCTCTCCACCCCTCGTGAGCCTGCCTGGCGAGGCCGCTCCTGAGGAGGTCTTGGGTCGTCCACCTCGCGAGGCTTGGCCCCTCGCGAGGGTCTTGAATGCCTGGTCGATGAAGATGGGCTGCGCAGGCCTGCTAGCACAGCCACGCCGTGGGCCGCAGGCAGGCAAGTCTGGGGGGCCCCTTTCCCATAATGCCGACAGTTATGGAGTTTTAATCGGACACAGAGAAAGATAGGGGCTTATAGTGTTGCCTCCCAACCTTTTACCTCAAGGGTAATGTCAACAATAATAGTTCATGCTAACTTACATCCAATTGCATATATATATATATATATATATATATATATCAGGATCTTTCCAACACAATGTGCTTGCCAAAGGATAAAATGTAAAAAGGAAAGGTGAAGATCACCATGACTCTTGCATAAAGGGTAAGAGATAAAAGTAAAGGATAGGCCCTTCGCAGAGGGAAGCAGAGGTTGTCATGCGCTTTCATGGTTGGATGCACAAAATATTAATGCAAAAGAATGTCACTTTATATTGCCACTTGTGATATGGACCTTTATTATGCAGTCTGTCACTTTTATTTCTTCCACATCACAAGATTGTATAAAGCTTATTTTCTCCACACTAATAAATCATACATATTTAGAGGACAATTTTTATTGCTTGCACCAATGACAACTTACATGAAGGATCTTACTCAATCCATAGGTAGATATAGTGGACTCTCATGGCAAAACTGGGTTTAAGGGTATTTGGAAGCACAAGTAGTATTTCTACTTGGTGAAAAGAATTTTGCTAGCATGAGGGAGAAAGGCAAGCTCAACATGTTGGATGATCCATGACAATGTACTTTATTTCAGATATAAGAAAACATAACCCATTACATTGTCTTCCTTGTCTAACATCAACTCTTTAGCATGTCATATTTTAATGAGTGCTCACAATCATAAAAGATGTCCAAGATAGTATATTTATATGTGAAACCTCTCTTTCCTTATTACTTCCTATTAATTGCAACGATGACCAAAACTATGCTTGTGAACCCTCAACAATTTTTAATCATCATACTCTTTATATGTGAAGCCATTACTTTCCATAAGATCAATATGATCTCTTTGTTTCTTTTTATTCTTTATTTTTCTTTTATTCCCTTAAGATCATAGCAAGATAATCAAGCCCTTGACTCAACACTAATATTTATTATATAGCTCACGGACTCGATTACATAGAGGGATCATAAAGCAAAACTCAAAACTCAAAGCTAAATCATACTAAAACTTTATTCTACTAGATAAAGATATTACCAAAAGGATCAAACTAAGAAAAATGGTAAAGATAGGAGTGTGATGATGATATGATACCGGGTCACCTCCCCCAAGCTTGGAAGTTGCCAAGGGGAGTGCCCATACCAATGTGATTATGTTTCCTTCTTCGGGGGTGGTGATGTGATATTCTTGGCTATGATACCCCTCAGGATACGATTCTCCTCCTCGAGCTTGTTTACTTGCCGCTTAAGATCCATTATTTCCTTACAGATCTTACCCGTGCTAGTTAAAGCTCCTTGCACCCATGGATGCTGCATAGCTGCGGGAGAACAAGTAACACTCTTCTTCATATTTTCATAAGAAAGAAATCTAACATTGGAAGGGATAACCGAGTTTGGAATAGCCGAGCTCTGCAGTTCCCCCATCATGAATCCGGCCCAGTAGCGAGAAGTGACTTCATGATCCTCCTCCATGGCATCTATCCTTTTCAAATCGGCCTCCATCTCTTCCTCCGTTGCTGGCCCAAAGTGGTCAGCTTTGCTGCTTGTTCCTAGTCCCGGTGTCGGATGAGACACCCGACTCTCCCTGGCCGACTCTTGAGAAGACATCTTGCCCTAATCTGCGGCTGAAATAGCTCGAAACGAACACTGAGGATAATTGCGTGATACGAGGGTCAAAACCTTCGAGATATTATATAATGAATTTTACCAACCAAAAGAAGTATTGTGCAAGAAAACGGAGTCCGGAGAGCGCACGAGGTGCCCACGAGGCAGGGGCGCGCCCAAGGGGTAGGGCACGCCTCCCACCCTCGTGGAAGCCTCGTGTCCTTCCCAGACTGCATCTTATTTTCCTATTTTCTTAAATATTCCAAAACGGAGAAAATTTGCCATTAGAACTGTTTTGGAGTCGGTTTACTTACCGTACCACATACCTATTCCTTTTCGGAGTCTAAAACGTTCTGGAAAGTGTCCCTTATGTATTCCTCCGGGGTTACGGTGTCAATAATATTAGTTTGAACATTTATGGGATTACCTGAGATATAATGTTTAATTCTTTGACCGTTCACCACCTTCGGATTTGTGCCTTCAAAGTTGTTGATTTTTATGGCTCCAGATGATAGACCTCCTCGATAACGTAAGGACCTTCCCATTTAGAGAGGAGTTTTCCTGCAAAAAATCTTAAACGAGAGTTGAATAGCCACACATAATCACCTACATTAAACTCACGCTTTTGTATCCTTTTATCATGCCATATTTTAACCTTTTCCTTAAACAGTTTAGCATTCTCATAGGCTTGGGTTCTCCATTCATCAAGTGAGCTAATGTCAAATAGCCTCTTCTCACCGGCAAGTTTGAAATCATAATTGAGCTCTTTAATATCCCAATATGCCTTATGTTCTAGTTCGAGAGGTAAGTGACATGCTTTTCCATTAACCATTTTATACGGAGACATACCCATTGGATTTTTGTATGCAGTTCTATAGGCCCATAATGCATTATCAAGTTTCTTGGACCAATTCTTTCTAGATCTATTAACAGTCTTTTGCAAAATTAATTTAAGATCTCTATTGCTCAATTCTACTTGACCACTAGACAGTGGGTGACAAGGAGATGCAATTCTATGGTTGACATCATACTTGGCGAGCATTTTACGGAAAGCACCATGAATAAAATGTGAACCACCATCAGTCATTAAACATCTAGGGACTCCAAACCTCGGAAAAATAACTTCTTTAAGCATCTTAATAGAAGTGTTATGGTCAGCACTGCTAGTTGGAATATCTTCTACCCACTTAGTAACGTAATCAACATCAACTAAAATATGTGTATACCCATTAGAGGAAGGAAACGGTCCCATATAATCAAAGCCCCAAACATCAAATGGTTCAATAACAAGTGAATAATTCATAGGCATTTCTTGACGTCTACTAATATTACCAATTCTTTGACATTCATCACAAGACAAGACAAACTTACGGGCATCCTTGAAGAGATAGGCCAATAAAAACCGGATTGTGTGCAGTTCTATCTCCAGCGTGGTGTCCCCCATAAGCCTCAGAGTGACACTTGCGTAGGATCTGTTCCTGTTCATGCTCAGGTACACAACGTCTAATAACACCATCTACTCCTTCTTTATAAAGATGTGGGTCATCCCATAAGTAATTTCTTAAATCATAGAAAACTTTTTCTTTTGTTGGTATGTGAAACTAGGTGGTATAAATTCAGCAACAATGTAATTAGCATAATCAGCATACCATGGAGCAGTACGAGAGGCATTTATGACAGCTAATTGTCCATCAGGAAAGATACCATCAATAGGTAGTGGGTCATCAAGAACATTCTCTAACCTAGACAAGTTGTCTGCAACGGGGTTCTCAGCTCCCTTTCTATCAATAATAATATGCAAATAAAATTCTTGTAGCAAGAGAACCCATCTAATAAGTCTAGGTTTAGCATCTTTCTTTTCCATAAGATACTTAATATCAGTGTGAATAGTTCCTTTAGACTCAACAATATAAGGTCTGAACTTATCACAAGCAAATACAACTACTAAGAATTCTTTTTCAGTAGTAGCATAATTTCTCTGGGAATTGTCTAGAGTTTTACTAGCATAGTGAATAACATTTAATTTCTTATCAACTCTTTGCCCTAGAACAACACCTACAACGTAATCACTAGAATCACACATAATTTCAAAGGGTAAATTCCAATCAGGTGGCTGAACAATAGGTGCAGAGATTAATGCTTTCTTAAGTATTTCAAATGCTTCGTCACAATCATCATCAAAGACAAAAGGTATATCTTTTTGTAATAGATTAGTCAGAGGCCGAGAAATTTTTGAGAAGTCCTTAATGAACCTCCTGTAAAAACTGGCATGACCCAGTAAACTTCTTATACCTTTGATGTCCTTAGGACACGACATCTTTTCAATAGCATCAACTTTAGCTTTATCAACTTCAATACCTCTTTTAGAAATTTTATGCCCCAAGACAATGCCTTCATTAACCATAAAGTGGCACTTCTCCCAATTCAAGACCACATTAGTTTCTTCACATCTCTGCAAAACTCGATCAAGGTTGCTCAAGCAATCATCAAAAGAGGATCCATAAACGGAGAAATCGTCCATGAAAACCTCACAAATCTTTTCACAAAAGTCAGAGAATATAGCCATCATGCATCTTTGAAAGGTAGCAGGCGCATTACATAAACTAAAAGGCATACGTCTATAAGCAAAGGTACCGAAAGGGCAAGTAAAAGTGGTCTTTGCTTGATCATCAGCTGACATAGGTATTTGAGAGAAGCCAGAGTAACCATCTAGAAAGCAAAAATGTGTTTGTTTGGATAATCTTTCTAGCATTTGATCAATGAATGGCAAGGGGTAATGATCCTTTTTAGTAGTTTTATTTAATTTATGGAAATCAAATACCATCCTATAACCTATAATAATTCTTTGCGGAATCAATTCATCTTTATCTTTAGGAACAACAGTGATACCTCCCATCTTAGGGACACAATGGACATGACTTACCCACCGACTATCAGCAACGGGATAAATTATACCTGCCTCAAGGAGCTTTAATGTTTCTTTTCTTACCACTTCTTTCATCTTAGGATTTAGCCGTCGTTGGTGATCAATAACTGGTTTGGCGTCTTTCTCCAAGTTTCTTTTGTGTTGACATAGAGTGGGACTAATGCCCTTAAGATCATCAAGAGTATATCCAATAGCAGCACGGTGCTTCTTCAGATTTTTCAATAATTTCTCTTCTTCATGCTTTGAAAGGTTAGCACTAATAATAACAGGATATATCTTCTTTGCATCTAGATAAGCATATTTAAGAGTATCAGGAAATGGTTTAAGCTCAAACACGGGATCACCCTTGGGTGGAGGAGGATCCCCTAGAATTTCAACAGGCAAATTGTGTTTCAGAATGGGTCCTTGTTTAAAGAATACTTCATCTATTTCCCTTCTTTCATTCATAAACATATCATTCTCATGGTCTAGCAAATATTGTTCTAAAGGATCACCAGGAGGCACGACAATAGAAGCAAGACCAATAATTTCATCCTTACTAGACAATTCCTTATCACGAGGTTCCAAATTTAGAGAAATTAAACTCATGAGACATATCATCCAAACCAATAGTAAGAACATCCTTTTCACAGTCTATCCTAGCATTAACAGTATTCAAGAAGGGTCTACCAAATATAATGGGACAAAAGCTATCTTGTGGGGAACCAAGAACAAGAAAATCAGCAGGATATTTAGCTTTCCCACACAAGACTTCAACATCTCTAACAATCCCAATTGGTGAAATAGTATCTCTATTGGCAAGCTTAATGGTGACATCAATTTCTTCTATCTCAGCAGGTGCAATATCATGCATAATTTCTTGATATAAAGAAATAGGTATTGCACTAGCACTAGCACCCATATCACACAAGCCATGATAACAACGATCTCCTATTTTAACAGAAATAACAGGCATGCCTACCACAGGTCTATGCTTATCTTTAGCACCAGGTTTAGCAATTCTAGCAGTCTCATTACAGAAGTAAATAACATGCCCATCAATATTATCAGCCAAGATATCTTTAACAATAGCAATATTAGGTTCAACTTTAACTTGCTCAGGAGGTGTATAAGTTCTAATATTACTTTTACGAACCACAGTTGAAGCTTTAGCATGATCCTTTATTCTAATAGGGAAAGGTGGTTTCTCACCATAAGCAGTAGGAACAGTAGGATCGTTATAAGTGATAGTCTTTTCTTCAACTTTAATAGGTTCAACTACTTTTACTTCAATGGGAGGATGATATTTAAACCACTTCTCCTTAGGGAGATCAACATGAGTAGCAAAGGATTCACAAAAAGAAGCTACTATCTCGAAGTCAAGTCCATATTTAGTGCTGAATTTACGGAAAACATCGGTATCCATAAAAGGTTTAACACAATCAAACTTAGGTGTTATACCTCACTCCTTACCTTCGTCGAGATCCCAATCTTCAGAGTTGCGTTTAATTCTCTCCAATAAATCCCATCTGAATTCAATAGTCTTCATCATAAAAGAACGAGTACAAGAAATATCAAGCATGGAGCGATTGTTGTCAGAAAGCCGAGCATAAATTTTTTGAATAATCATTTCTTTTGAGAGCTCATGATTGGGGCATGAATATAACATTGATTTAAGCCTCCCCCAATCTTGAGCGATGCTTTCTCCTTCGCGAGGCCAAAAATTATAGGGACATTTACATCTATGCCCCTAAACTCGAACCCACTACTCAGTTTTGCCCCTAATTTTTAGGTATGCTTAGTTTTGCCCCTCCGTTGTTAGTTTCACTTATAGAAATGCCCTTCTCTGTCGTTACCGTCCGGTCAAAGGTCTTTGACCATCCTAAAAAAATAGCCAAAAAAATTGAAAAAAATGAAATTTGTGGGATCGAAGATACTCATGTCTGCAAGGCGTGTACAAATTTTCATGCCGTTCGGACACCCTGGGAGCTCGTGGCAAAGGAAAACATAAATTGTGTACGCATGCGAATAGTAAATTCAAAAAAATAGGAAAAAAAATAAAATATATGAAATTTTGTGGGACTTAAGATATTCAGGTGCGCAAGATGTGTGCATATTTTTGTTGTGTTTCGACATCGTAGGAGCTCGTGGAGAAAAAAATAAATTTTAGGTCAAAAAAACTTTGAAAAAATGCACTATTTTGTTTTTTTCTCTAGAGCGCCTCGTACGTCATTTGATCACCAAAACTTGCAAGCACCTTGTGCACTCAAGCCTCTTTGACGCGTAATAAATTCAAGTTTTTTGAACTTTTTTGCTATTTTTTTGAATTTACTATTCATAGGCATATATTATTTTTGTTTTCCTTTGCCACAAGCTCCTGGAGTGTACAACCAACACAAAAATGTGCATGCGCCTTGCGGACATGACTATCTTCGATCCCACTAATTTTCATATTTTTTTGGATGGTCAAAGTACTTTGACCGGACGGTAACGACGCAAAAGGGCATTTCTATAAGTGACACTAACGACGGAGGGGCAAAACTGAATATTGGGTTTGAGTAGGGGCAAAACTGGAATTGGCCCAAAATTATATATATAATTACGATCACGATGAACAAGATGCATAGGATAAAACTTCTGATGAAATTCCAATTTCAATCGTTTGTAGTCCCATGATCCCATATCATCACATAGCCTATACCATGTCAATGCATCTCCCTTCAAAGATAAAGGGAAGACCTTCTTGTTGATAACATCATCTAGCATACCTGCAAGCTTAAATAATCCACAAACTTCATCCACATAGATTAAGTGTAAATCGGGATGCAATGTTCCATATCCTGCAAAAAGATTAGCTAGCAGTTTCTCTATCATACCCGAAGGAATTTCAAAGTAAACATTTTCAATAGGTTCAGTAGGTTGAGGACCTACTCTTTGCTCTACTGGTCTGGGTGAAGATACCCCGAACAAGCCCCTCAAAGGATTACTTTCCATAGTAACAAGTGACAGTAAATTTCAGCACACTATATAAATTTTTCCTTACCAAGTTCCACCTACCAAAGGCGCTTCACTCCCCGTCAACGGTGCCACAAAAGAGTCTTGATGACCCACAAGTATAGGGGATCTATCGTAGTCCTTTCGATAAGTAAGAGTGTCGAACCCAACGTGGAGCAGAAGGAAATGATAAGCGGTTTTCAGCAAGGTATTCTGTGCAAGCACTGAAATTATCGGCAACAGATAGTTTTGTGATAAGGTAATTTGTAACGGGTAACAAGTAACTAGTGTAAATAAAGTGCATAAAGATGGCCCAATCCTTTTTGTAGCAAAATACAAGCCTAGAAAAACTCTTATATAGAGGAAAACGCTCCTGAGGACACATGGGAATTATCGTCAAGCTAGTTTTCATAACGTTCATATGATTCACGTTCGGTACTTTGATAATTTTATATGTGGGTGGACCAGTGCTTGGGTGTTGTCCTTACTTGGACAAGCATCCCACTTATGATTAACTCCTATTGCAAGAATCCGCAACTACAAAAGAAGTATTAAAGTAAACCTAACCATAGCATGAAACATATGGATCCAAATCAGCCCCTTACGAAGCAACGCATAAACTAGGGTTTAAGCTTCTGTCACTCTAGCAACCCATCATCTACTTATTACTTCCCAATGCCTTACTCTAGGCCCAAACAATGGTGAAGTGTCATGTAGTCGATGTTCACACGACCCCACTAGAAGAGAGACAACATAAATCTCATCAAAACATCAAACGAATACCAAATTCACATGACTACTAATAGCAAGACTTCTCCCATGTCCTCAGGAACAAACGTAACTACTCACAAATCATATTCATGTTCATAATCAGAGGAGTATTAATATGCATAATGGATCTGAACATATGATCTTCAACCAAGTGAACCAACTAGCATCAACTACCAGGAGCAATCAGCACTACTAGCAACCTACAGGTACCAATCTCAGGCTTTGGGACAAAGATTGGATACAAGAGATGAACTAGGGTTTGGGAGGAGATGGTGCTGGTGAAGATGTTGATGGAGATTGATCCCCTCCCGATGAGAGGATCGTTGGCAATGACGATGGCGATGATTTCCCTCTCCTGGAGGGAAGTTTCCTCGGCAGAACAACTCCGCTGGAGCCCTAGATTGGTTTTGCCTCGTGGCGGCGGAGTTTCGTCCCGTAAGCTTGCTTATGAGTTTTTCTCGGACGAAAGACTTCATATAGTAGAAGATGGGCACCGGAGGGTCACCAGGGGGCCCACGAGGTAGGGGGCACGCCTAGGGGGTAGGGCGCGCCCCCCACCCTCGTGGCCAGGGTGTGGGCCCCCTCTGGTATTTTCTTTGCTTAGTATTTTTTATAATTTCCAAAAATTACTTCCGTGGAGTTTCCGGACTTTTGGAGTTGTGCAGAATAGGTCTCTAATATTTGCTCCTTTTCCAGCCCAGAATTCCAGCTGCCGGCATTCTCCCTCTTTATGTAAACCTTGTATAATAAGAGAGAATAGGCATAAGTATTATGACATAATGTGTAATAACAGCCCGTAATGCAATAAATATCGATATAAAAGCATGATGCAAAATGGACGTATCAGCCCCCGCAGAGAGAAGAAGATGGAGTGATTACTCCGAATTTCCGTCAAATCGGTGGTCCGTCGGTCCAGCTCTCGGACATGGGCATTGAAGGTGGCCGCGCAGATGTTGTGGTAGTCCTGCAACAAAACAACAGAAAGAGAAGTAAGTCAGAAGCTCAGGACCTGCTATCAAGTTCCAGGCCGCCTTCTCAGCAGCCGACCCAGAACTCGGGGACTATACCCAGTGGGTGCGCTGGCGCGCCCCCACCGAAGATTACAAGAATCAAAAGCAAGAAGCAACTTATGTACCCAGACGGTAGCCCGCGTCTTCACGAACGCCTTCATGCATTGCGCGAGAGCGGCGGCTTCGGCCTTGAAATCGGCCTGGACATCCTGCGCCGCCTTGATCAAGGCGCTCGTCCCGCCACCGTGCACCCACTTTGTCGGCGCGGCGCTGGTGGCTTCGGCGTCAGGGGCCGACGAACTAGCGCTCCCGACCTCCATCGGCCTTGGCGCAGATGCCGCTTTCTCCACATGGCGGTGCACTCGAGTGCGGTTCCTGGGAGCCGAACCCACCATCAGCTTGCCTCCGGCTGAAGGCTCCAATGGGGCAGCCGGCTGGCTGCCTTGCGCATCTGCGGTCGACGGTTGCAGAGGTGCTTCCATCTCTGGCAAGACGGCATTGCCGCCTTCCCTCTCCATGACCGGCTGCTCGTCACCGGCTCCTCCAGCTAGCGCCGGGATCTCTGGTGCTGGTGGCGTAGAGCGCAAGGGGGTGATGAGCTGCGAGATCTAGTGACGTGTGGCATCCTCTGCCCGCTTCTTCGCCGCGGCGTCTGTGTCCTCTTGTGCCGCCTTGTCGGCCTCCGCCTTCTTGGCGGCGGCTTCTTTCTCCTCTCGCACCTCCCATGCGTTCCTTTACTGCGCCTCCCGGAGATCGGCGGCCGGGCCTATGCGGCAGGTGTTGGTGGATCCCTTCGCCGCCCCGATGACGGACGCTGAGGCTGACCGCTCAAGAGAGAGCGGGGCCCTACTCAAAAGAAAAAGTAAAAAGGAGATTCAGAAGGAGTCGACAAGATAAAAGAATATAAGAAGACACAAGAAAAGTTGAGAACTTACGCCGACACCATCGGAGGCTGCTTGGGGGCCTTTTGAAACTTGGCTGCCTTCGCAGCAGGCTCACGCCGCTTGGTCGCAACGGCCGTGTTCTTGGCCGCAGCAGTGCTTGGGCTTCTTGGGGTGGCTGTCGAATAGCAGCGCGCCTCGGCGCTTCGGCCCACCGCCTGGCGCGGTTGGTGCAGCTGAGGAGCTTGGACCTGCCCTGTCAGAAGGCGGCGGACGGCGTGACACCTCCTCCTCCTCATCCGACCAGTCCTCTACACTACCTCCTCCTACGGAGCCGCCTGCCCTGCCACCACCGCCGGTGGCGTCATCTTCCAGGGAGGCTGCCCGCAAGTCGGGGTCCGCCACGTCGCTCACCTCCCGGTCCGGCAGGTACTCGACATTAGCCTCCGGCTAGGAGAGAGGATCTGCATCATGGTCGTGCTGGTCAGTCGGCATGAAAGAACCCAGCAAGACAGAGCCCGCAAGAAGGAAAGAAAAGAATCAAGAGCTTACCACAGGCGGCGGATCTGCGTGGGTGTACGGCCGCTTGCCGAACCGCCGCTCCTCCTCCTCGAGCTTGCAGTCGGCGATCTCATTCACCAGGAGGGCCACCTCTCCTGTCATCATCTCCTTGGTGCACATTTGGCACGGGTCGCGATGCCCACTCATCTGGCTTATCATGTGAGGCCGGCCTTGAAGCGGGAGGACTCGGCGCACCACAAAGGCGACTAGCAAGTCGAACGCCTTGAGGCCCTCCGACTCTGTCATCACCTTGAGGCGGGCGATGGCGGCGGAGGCGTCAGCCGACAGCGGCTTCGGCTTGTAGTTCCAGTTGAGGCGGGGCTCAGTAGGCGAGTCGGCCACATAAGGCGGCAGGTTGACGAAGTCGATCGCCGGGTTGACGTTCTTCACGTAGAAGTACGACTTCTGCCACAACTTGACCAGCTGTATCAACTTGATGGCTGGAAAGGAGTTTCCAGCACCCGGACGGAGCACCACAATGAAGGCTCCGCACTGGGCCGCCTCGTCCTTGACGGCGGTGCCAAGCTTGGTGTAGAAAAAGGCCCCCCAGAGCTCGATGGTGGGGAGGATGCTAAGATAACCCTCACATAGGGTGACGAAAGCCAACAGCACCACCGTGTTCGGTGTGAGGTGGTGCGGCTGGAGGCGGTAGAAGTTCATGAATGTGCGGAGGAAGCCGCTCGCCGGCAGGCCGAAGCCACGGAGGAAGTGCAAGCGGAAGACGACACTCTCGCCTTCCTCCGGTGCCGGCGAGATCTCTTTTGCAGGCGGCACACGTACCTCGACGTAGCCCGCGCCGGGCAGCCAGCGCGTGTCGCGGAGGAACGTGAGGTGGTCTTCATGGACGTTGGAGCCGTCCCAGTTGCCGGAGCGCTCCATGACGGCTCGAGCTCGACGAAGACGAAGGGAGGTGACGAGCGTGCGGGCCCATGGCGGAACGGATAGAGGGCTCAGGAAGAAGAAGCTCGACGACGATGGCGAGCCGCGGCAGCACTTTGGTGGAGTGGGAAGTGCGGCGGCAGCAAAGAAGAAGAAAGGGCAAGAAGAGGCAGGGAGAGGAGGGCACGCGTGCCTCGGCCGCTCAAGTCCCCCCTACTTATAGCCCCTGGCTGCGAAGTCGAGGGGGCAGGGCGTGGGATCGTGGGATTAACTGCACCCACGACCCCATGATCCCGCGTTTACCACGCAGTGATGGCGCGTGGTAAAGGCGTGCGGGATCCCAACCGCCCGCCTCGGCCGCAGCGGATTCATGCGAGTGCCGAGGCCCGGTAGTGGTGGGCCCGGCCTGCAACAACGTCCCATCACGCGTGGGCTGGCAGGCTGGCCCGGCTAGCTAACACCGCGTGACGCGTGTGTAGCGGGCGGCAAGCCTAGATGCCTAGCTAGCGCACCACGTGGCTCCCGCTGCTACGGTTCAAAATTCACCAGGCGGCCATCCGCCGCATCCGACTCCTAGTAGTCGGCGATCCAGAAGATGAACAAGATAAGCAACCAGGACCACATGGAGTAGGAAGCTGTCGGGGCACCCCGCCTTGTCAGTCGCGGCGACCCACCAGCTTCGGGGACTACTGTTGGAGTTATTGGCCATGGGTAGCCTCATCTTCCCCCCATGCAATTTCAAGACATCAGGGCTGACTGCGCCCCTCGAGCATCGAAGATTGATCGCCGCCTTCTTGTGGCCGGGTGTTCCAAGAGGCCGGCTGCCAGAAGGCGGCGGACCCTAGAAGATGGCCAAGAATTGGGCCGCCTCCTAGCAGGCGGCCTCCAGAGAGGCCACCTCCTAGCAGGCGGCCCCAAGCGCCCTCAAAGTCTGAGCCCCCATAAAGATGACGAGACGTGGCGTGGCTACAGAGAAGCCTGCCACCCTCAAATCTAGGGAGGGTCGTGGCCACAGTACGCTATACCAACCGGAGATCTCCCACACGGCATGACACTGCTGCCCTTCCGCCCGTGTCATCACCCAAGTCAGAGTAGACCATACTCCCACAAAGGGCTGTCGGTACGGCCCGCGAGCGGCGGGCCCTACCTGCCCGTGAGAAGCCAGAAGGCGGCAAGCTCGGCTAGTCGGCTTAGGGGAGATCGGCTTCCAACAGGCGCCCCCTTCCTAGGAGTTTGTGCGCCATTAACCAGAAGAGATGGGGAATGGCTACTGTGAACGCCCGCCAGGCGGCGGAACTGTAGACACGCCTTCCCCGACAAAGCAAGCGTCATTAGGAGCATGACTACAGTGCTTGGCAGCCGGCAGGACCCGCGAGCGGCGGGCACGGCCTATCGGCCAAGTACAAGACAGCCGGCGGGGCCCACTAGTCGGCGGGCCCCAGCAGCCAGTGGAGAAGCCAGCCACAAGAGACACTGACGGCCTAGGCCTACACCCGGCCGGTTTACCATTGTACCCCTGGGGGGTAGGCCTATATAAACCCCCCAGGGCACCCATGCAAAGGGTTCAAACTCAAGATTACACACACACACACACACACACGAATAGAGAGACGAGAGAGCTAGTCTTGCCCTTCTTCCTCCTCTAGAAACAGCTCAAGGAGCAACTTGTAGACACTTGTTGATATAGTGAGTATGCGGAGACCCCACATAGCAGGACTAGGGGTGTTATCTCCTAGGAGAGCCTCGAACCTGGGTAAAGTTTGTCGGCGTACGTGTCTACGCCTTATCCCGCTTCGAGGCACCGGCGACGTCTTACTATCCCCCACCCTGATAAGCCACCCATTGGCATATGTCACACCAGAACCCCGACATTTCCCTCTTTCGTCTTCAAAACCATCGGTATACCTTACTCGGAGCTTTATTTTTATTCGTCACATGATATATGTTTTCCTTGGAGCGTGATACGTCTCCAATGTATCTACTTTTCCAAACGCTTTTCCTCTTGTTTTGGACTCTAATTTGCATGATTTGAATGAAATTAATCCCGGAGTGACGCTGTTTTCAGCAGACCTACCATGGTGTTGTTTTTGTGCAGAAATGAAAGTTCTCAGAATGGAACGAAACTTGGCGAGGAATTTTTATATCAATATAGAGAATTTCTGGAGGCAAGACCCACCAGGGCGCGCCCCCCTCCTGGCGTACCCAAGTGGGTTGTCCCCACCTGGTGGCCCCGCAGACCCCGATACCCATGCTATAAAATCCTAATTTTCCAGAAAAAAATCAGGGAGAAAGAATTATCGCGATCCACGAGACGGAGCCGCCGTCACCTCCCGTTCTTCATCGGGAGGCCAGATCTGGAGTCCGTTTGGGGCTCCAGAGAGGGGGGGTCTTCGTTTGTCGTCATCACCAACCCTTCTCCATCGCCAATTCCATGATGCTCCCCACCGGGAGTGAGTAATTCCTTCGTAGGCTCGTTGGTCGGTGAGGAGTTGGATGAGATTCATCATGTAATCGAGTTAGTTTTGTTAGGGCCTGATCCCTAGTTTCCACTATGTTCTAAGATTGATGTTTATATGACTTTGCTATGCTTAATGCTTGTCACTTTGGGCCCGGGTGCCATGAATTCAGATCTGAACTGTTGGGGATGTTGCTATCCGGGGTAAACCGGCCTGCAGGGCCCGGGTTACCTCCGTCAACAGACCCGAGATGTTAAAACCCAAGGAGAGATAGAAGGGCCTAAGGCCCGTAATCGGTTTAAAGGTTTATGGTGTAAACCGGCCTGATGTAAACTTGTATTGTAAGTTAGGAATAGAGAGACCGACCCGGGCACGTTTATAAGCCGGAGGTTGGGACTTTGCAGACCGACGGGCGTCACCCGTGTATATAAGGGGATGACCCGGCGGCGGTTTGAGGACAGAGAAGAAGAACTCGAGGTTTAGGCGAAGCATATCGCTCCCTAAGCCCTCGAAACCCATCAATCCCATCACAACTAGACGTAGGCTTTTACCTTCATCGAAGGGGCCGAACTAGTATAAAAACCGTGTCCTTGTGTCCACTTTAACCCCTTCAAGCTAACCCGTTGCAAGGGCTCCACGACTAAGTCCTCTTACTAGGACATCTGCCGTGACAAATCCACGACAGTTGGCGCCCACCGTGGGGCTATCGCGAGATGGTTTCAGGTTCTTGGAGGGCCGCTTTGAAGGACTCGAGGGTTACGCTGTGGGACGGATGACCAAGAGCCGCCGCGGAAAACTCTACATCGACAGCACAGGCTGGGGCCCCGACGCCGGCTCGATCGAGTACGGGTACCGGGTCCCCTTTGGCGGCATCCATGTTTTCATCGGGAAGATCGGAGAACCGGGCCCCGAGTTAGGCGTCTGCGCCGACCTCATCGAGACAGCTCAGTGCACGAGATCGACCCTGGCTAAACCGACCAGGAAGCACGCCTTCGTGGGAGTCATCCACGGGGGAAGCTACGAGGAAGGATCCGAATCTGGTGACGAAACCACCATCTACTCTGGCGATGAAACGTCGACCGGGGAGACCGAATCTCTTTACCAGCTACAAGATGATCGGGTTGGGGGCGGCTCCGATGGCAACAGTATTCCGGACCCCTCTGATCTGTCCTATCGGGTTGGGATCTTCATGGCTGGGACACAGGCGGCGCCACGATCATCAACTGCAGCAGCAGCGATCTCCGGATCGGCATCAGCAACGGCTGCGCGGGCAGGAGGCCCTACGGGATCACCAGCCCAAGTTTTGTCAGACCTGTTTGACGCACTAGCAGCGCTCATGGCGGAAGCCAACCCGGTGGATCAGGAGGTTCACATTGCTGAGATTGCCAAAGTAAGAGAGCAGATCACTCGGGCTAAAGCGGAGCTGGCAGCAGAAGAGATCAGGTTGACGGCGGAGCGCGCCGCTTTAGATGCACAGGCTTACAGGCTCATGATGGATCAGAAGGCGTCTCAGGAAGTCTTGAAAAGAAAATCCCGATCTCGGTTGCCCGCCGCCCTTGACGCTCGAAATCTCTTCAACACCCCGGGGGTAAACCGTGCGGAGGCGACAACCGGCGCCCCGGTTCAGCACCGGGTAATAGACCTGCCTCGTCACAACACTGGTACACCACCGGCCATACCAACGCCGTCAGGTCATTATTCCAACCCGATGGATAACCTCGTCGCGGCGGCGGCTCGGTTGGAAGCCATTCCGATCGAAGGAGATTCACCGCAGGATGAAGAGACACGCCGGGTCAAGGAGCTCCTTAGGACCGCGCTGGCCCAGCAAGAAGCATATTCGCAAAGCCGTGATCGGATTCACTCCACCCCTCGCCCCAGCGGGAGCTATAGTAGGCGCGTGGAGGAGCCGGCCGTTTCAAGTAACGCCAGGCGTGAAGCGCTCCGCGGCAACAATCCGGCGGGCGTTGACAATGCTCACGAGAATGTGGATCGCACCCGTGCACGGGAGGCCGGATTAGCAGTGCAGCATCAGGCTCGTCAGCTTACACCTATCTTCCCAGCAGCTACGGTTGAACCGGGGGTGGTTTCCAGTTCTTTGGGAGTACCGTGCCTTGTTCCCGCTTTGCGCAACGTACGCCTGCCCAAAGACTTCAAAGGCCCCCGCAAGGTACCAAACTACACGGCAGATCAGCCTCCGGAGACATGGGTGGAGAGCTATGAGATGGCTATGGAGATGCTGGACGTGGATGACACGGCGTGTGCCAAGTATTTTACTATGATGCTAGAAGGAACGGCCCGGACTTGGCTAAAGAGCTTACCGCCTAATTCAATTAGTTCGTGGGCCCAATTGCGCGCCCGGTTTATCAAGAATTTCAAGGACACGTGCAAACAGCCAATGTCGATAGTTGACCTAGCAGCCTGTGTTCAGCAAGAAGGGGAATCAACTACCCATTGGGTACGGCGGGTATCAGAAGTTTTGCACTCGTCAGATCGCATCAACGCAGACACCGCCGTGGTGCTGTTGGAAAGCAACTGTCGGTTTGGCCCTTTGAAGCTAAAGCTGGGACGGATGAAGCGTGATTGTACAGATATAGGAACGCTCATGACCGCTTTAGTGAAGTATGCGGATTCGGACAGTACCAAGGATCCTGACTCTGGTGATGACAAAGCAGGGAAGGGAAAGAAGAATAGCAACACCAAGGGCCAGCAACATCGGCCGGCAGGTAATGGAGGCGGAGGTAAGCGTAAACCGGACGGGAGCATGGACTTGGTGGCCAGCACAAGTGCACAGGATAAAGGCCAGCGGCGTAAGGGGAAACAGCCAAGTTTTCGCGCACATCCCGGTCCTAACCCGGAGCGTTTGAACTTTTTCTTAAACCAGCCCTGTCCGAAGCACGGAACAAAGGAGGAACCAGCAGCCCATCTTTGGAAGGATTGTTATATCATGAAGGAATTCAAAAGCTCAAACACTTTCCAATATGATCACAGCTCCGGCGGCGGTTCCGGTTCCGGATCAGGGTACGGTGGCGGAAATTCCGGCCCAGGGTTCCAGAGTAATCCGGGCGGACAGGTCAGCCAAAATAATCAAAATAATCAAAGTAATCAAAGTGGTTATCAGAGCAACCCGAAACAGTTGAGCGGTGGGCAGTATCATGTTTTTACTACAAGCTTGGATAAACGGGATAGAAAGCTTCAGAGGCGAGCAGTCAGTGCTATTGAACCAGCCACGCCTCACTATCTGCGCTGGTCAGAACAGCCTATCATATGGAGCCGAGAGGATCACCCTCCCAGGGTTTATAATCCAGGTCAGTTAGCGTTGGTGGTGGCGCCTCAGGTGGGAGGTTATAAGCTCACTAAGGTGCTCATGGACGGAGGGAGCAGCATTAACATCTTGTATTACGAGACCTTCCGTCGTATGGGACTGGTAGATAAGGATCTCAAACCGACCAATACAGTGTTCCACGGGGTGGTGCCTCGCAAATCTGCATATCCGGTTGGTAAGATAGCCCTTGAAGTGGTATTTGGCGATAGTCACGATTCCAGATCAGAGACGCTGACGTTCGAAGTGGTTAAAATCCAAAGTCCGTACCACGCTTTGTTCGGACGGCCAGCTTATGCAAAATTTATGGCACGGCCCTGCTACGTGTATCTGCAACTTAAGATGCCAGGTTACAAGGGCACTATAACGGTTCATGGGAGCCGTCGAATCGCTTTGGAATGCGAGGAAGGAGATGCGACTTATGCAGAATCGGTTTGTGCTACGGAGGAGCTAAAGCAGTACAAAGACAGTGTTGATCCGGAGGATATGACTTCATTAAAAAGGCCAACTACGGACCACGATCCGGCCTTGAAGTTCAAGTCAGCGGCCGAAACTAAGCTTGTTGACTTCGTGCCTGGCGATTCATCCAAGCAGTTCAGCATCAGTGCAAACTTGGATCCAAAATAGGAAAGCGCGCTCATCGAGTTCATCCGTGAGAATCGGGACATCTTTGCATGGAAGCCGTCTGACATGCCTGGTGTACCGAGGCAACTCGCTGAGCACACCCTTAATGTGGATCCTAAGTATAAACCGGTAAAGCAGTTCTTACGGCGGTTTAACGAAGAAAGACATAAAGCAATTGGTGAGGAAGTGGCCAGGCTTCTGGCAGCTGGTTTTATCATTGAGGTTTTTCATCCCGAATGGCTTGCTAATCCGGTGCTAGTTCTTAAGAAAAACGGCACCTGGCGCATGTGTGTGGACTACACAGACTTGAATAAAGCTTGCCCAGCGGATCCTTTTGCTCTCCCTCGGATTGATCAGATCATCGATGCTACGGCAGGTTGCGAGCGTTTAAGTTTTTTGGATGCCTATTCGGGCTATCATCAGATCAAGATGGCAGTTAAGGACCAGGAGAAGACAGCGTTCATTACTCCCTTTGGAGCCTTCTGCTATGTGTCTATGCCCTTTGGGCTTAAGAGTGCGCAGGCTACTTATCAACGATGTGTGCAAAATTGCCTCCACAAGCAGATTGGTCGTAATGTGCATGCTTATGTGGATGATATTGTGGTCAAGTCACGAAAGAAGGAGACCCTGGTTGACGATTTGAAGGAGACTTTCGATAACTTGAGAGTATACCAGATGATGCTCAACCCGGCTAAATGTCTTTTTGGTGTACCTGCTGGTAAGTTGTTGTGATTTTTAGTGTCCCATAGAGGAATTGAGGCCAATCCAGAAAAGATCACAGCCATCACCTCCCTGGCCAAACCGAAATGCATCAATGATGTTCAGCGCATGGCCGGGCGGATTGCGGCGTTAAGCCGGTTTATCAGTCGCCTTGGTGAAAAGGCGATCCCCTTGTATCAAATGCTCAAGAAGACGGATCAATTTGTCTGGAGTCCGGAGGCTGATAAAGCGTTTGAGGATTTGAAGCGGCAGCTAATCAATCCGCCAGTTTTGGCAGCCCCTGTAGATAAAGAGCCACTCCTGTTATATGTTGCTGCGAATGCCAGAGCGGTTAGTGTGGCGATGGTGGTAGAACGAAAGGAGGCTGGAAAAGAACATCCGGTTCAGCGACCGGTTTACTATATCAGTGAGGTACTTATCGAGTCCAAACAAAGGTATCCGCATTGGCAGAAGCTGGTATATGGTGTCTTTATGGCAAGCCGGAACCTGAGGCAATATTTTCAAGGACACCCCATCACGGTGGTCAGCTCTGCTCCTTTGGGTGACATTATACAGAACCGGGAGGCGACCGGTCGGATTGCCAAGTGGGCTATCGAGCTCGGGCCGCACGATTTAAGGTACGTACCTCGGACGGCCATAAAATCACAAGCACTTGTCGATTTCATAAACGATTGGACAGAGTTACAAGCGCCTGAGGAGAAGCCAGATAACACCTATTGGACTGTTCATTTTGACGGATCAAGGCAATTGGAAGGCTCAGGGGCTGGAGTCGTTTTAACTTCCCCACGAGGAGATAAGTTTTGTTATGTCCTCCGTTTAATGTTCCCCTGTACAAATAATGCGGCGGAGTATGAAGCTTTGCTTCATGGTCTTCGGGTGGCTAAAGAGATGAATCTGAGCAGAGTTAGGTGCTTTGGTGATTCGGATCTGGTGGCTCAGCAGGTATCTGGCACCTGGGATTCTAAGGATCCGCTTATGGCTGCATACCGACGTGAAGTAGATATGGTGGCTGGGCATTTCAAAGGCTATCAAGTGGATCATGTGGACCGCAGAAAGAATGAGGCAGCGGACGCTTTAAGTCGCTTGGGCTCTCAGCGTAAACCGGTCCCACCCAATGTTTTCTTGGATGTATTATACCACCCATCGGTACAGCTGCCCGGTGAGCTGGAGTTGGCTGTTCCTGATTCGGAGGCTCAGTTAGTGGCGGCTCTCCACGCCACCCCGGATTGGACGCTCCCTTACCTGGCATATATGAACCGGGGTGAGTTGCCAGAGGATGAAAGCTTGGCTCGACAGATAGTACGACGGTCCAAGTCTATGACCATTTTCCAAGGAGAGTTACATCATCGCAGCGTGTCAGGAGCGCTGCAACGGTGCATATCCCCTAAGGAGGGGTGTGAGACATTACGAGAAATACATGAAGGGGATTGCGGCCACCACGCCGGTTCAAAATCATTGGTGGCTAAAGCGTTCCGCCACGGTTTCTACTGGTTAACTGCTCATGCTGATGCGGAAGACCTGGTCCGGTTATGTGATGGTTGCCAGAAATTTTCCAGACGAGCGCACATACCGGCTCAAGAATTGAGGATGATTCCAATCACTTGGCCGTTCGCGACTTGGGGGCTTGATATGGTTGGGCCTTTTAAGCGTTCCAAAGATAAGAAGACCCACCTACTGGTGGCGGTTGACAAATTTACAAAATGGGTGGAGGCCGAACCTGTCAGTAAGTGTGATGCGGCCACGGCGGTTCGGTTTATAAAGAAGGTGATCTTCCGGTTTGGTTTTCCACACAGCATCATCACAGATAATGGTACCAATATGTCCAAGGGGGCCATGAAGGAGTTCTGTGCACGGGAGCATATACGGCTTGATGTTTCTTCGGTAGCGCACCCACAGTCTAATGGTCAGGCAGAACGAGCGAACCAAGAGATCTTGAGAGGTATCAAACCCCGGCTTCTGGTCCCTTTGCAAAGGACGCCGGGTTGTTGGGTGGAGGAGCTACCGTCTGTATTATGGAGCATCAACACCACGCCTAACAGATCCACGGGGTTTACGCCGTTTTTTATGGTTTATGGAGCAGAGGCGGTTCTCCCAAGTGATATACGACATGACTCACCTCGCGTGGCAGCATATGTTGAGGCGGATAATGAGCAGGCACGGCAGAACGCTCTTGACTTGTTGGATGAGGAGCGTGACTTGGCAGCTGCCCGTTCAGCGATTTACCAGCAAGATCTTCGCCGTTACCACAGCCGTCGGGTTAGGACCAGAACCTTTCAGGAGGGGGATTTGGTGCTTCGGCTCATCCAGGATCAATCTGATCAGCATAAATTATCCCCGCCTTGGGAGGGACCTTTTGTGGTCAGCAAGAATCTGAATAATGGGTCATATTACCTGATTGATATTCGAGAGCGCAAGGATTCACGCACATCAGAGGAGGAAACCAGCAGGCCGTGGAACATAGCTCATCTTCGACCTTATTATACATGAGCCCTGGGCTCTGTTTATGTACATATCATGACCATGTATATATTATGATTAATACAATAAACCGAAGCCTCGAGTAAAACGGGGTCTCTACTGTTCTTCACATCATGTGTGCTTACCCCTGGAGGTCGTTTCACAGAAGTTCAAATTATAGATTCCGGTTTAAAAGCCGGTTCAAGGGAAGATGTCTCCTACAAGGCTGTGAAGCTCTTAATATCCGGTTCAATATCCCGGTTCAAGCATGAGGCTTCCTGTTCAAACATAGGTCGTATTCGAACCAAAGAGAACATAGCTATTCAAACACGGGGCTTCCTGTTCAAACATAGGTCGTATTCGAACCAAAGAGAACATAGCTATCCCTATAAAGTCAGTTGGGGACCTAGTCGGCCTGAACCGTAGCTACACCTCCGGGGGGCTTGGGCATGTCTTGACGACGGTAATGCCTTCTGGCTGGCACATTTGCCACTGAATCAGTTGGGGACCTAATCGACTTGAACCGCAGATTACGCCTTATGGGAACTCGGTCATGTCTTGATGATGGTAATGCCTTCTGGTCGGCTTTTTAGCCAATGAATCATTTCGGGGCTTGGTCGTGTCCGAACCAACGCAATGCCACTTGATCGGCCCTTGGCCATTGAGTCACTTGGGGGCTTGGTTGACGAACCAATGCAATGCCATTTGGCCGGCATATTTGCCACGATTCAGTTAGGAACCTAGTCGACCTAAACCGTAGCTACACCTCTTGGGGGCTCGGTTTTGTCTTGACGATGGTCACGCCTTCTGAACGGTTCATAGTAGCCACTATTTGCATGCGTTTTACTATCGCGTTGCCTTTTCATATTTGGTTTTTGTTTTCTGCCTTTATTGTGGTGTTTTTTGTTCTTCGGAACGTCAAGTGTTTTTAAACCGATTCAGCTGACATAGCCTGGTCCGTTTTTTAACCCAGAGGCAAGTTGCCCGGTTTGGCAAGGGCGCAGCACGGTTCATAGGGCCGGAAGATCTTGTGTACTCAATAAAGACAGGAAACAAAGTTGGAAAACGTCATTGGAAAGAGCATCAGTACCCGTGCGCGAAGGCACATTCAAATGCAGAGGTATTAAACTATCTTATTACAAGGCAAACGTAGTGCCTGAATATATTGTTCGTTGACGGATTAAAACGTCACCAAGTAAGGTGAACCGGAGCGTTGATTAGGCCTGTTCGCCGCCTCGGTTCGAAGGCTGGGGATCGTCTTGCGCCGCTTCAGCTCTATCTTGATTACCCATTGGCTGGAAATCAGCAGTGGTCCAGTCGATTCCCATTAGCGCTTGAAAGACGGCTTCTTCGTGAATCAGCAAAGACGGTTCAATGTCAGGGGCGTAAGTATGCTTACGGATTGGAGGAATAAGGTTTCCCGCTTCAGGGACCGGAGCAGCCACTCGTTTGTTCTGGTTGTCGTATTGGGCTTGGTAACGTGACAGATCTGCTTCCTCAGCCAATTGACAAGCTAGGGGGCGCACCGCCCGGTTTATCGCCCTCAAATCGTCTTCACCAAAGTCTGAACCGTCTTCCTTCAAGCTGGGGTATCCTTGGGCCGCTTCGACAGGATCGAAATCTGGTACCCATGCTTTGGCCCGGATCAAGGCAGTAATGGCTCCAGTTCGAGCAGCTGATCTTTTCAATTCTTCAATCCGGGCTGGAAGCATGGACAGCCTCTTTAATGTGTCTTGAATCAGAGACGGCGCAGGGTTGTTATGCGATGCAGTGGTGATAGCCCTTTGTGCTCCGGTGTACAACTGTTCAATCAGAGTATAAGCAGCTTTGAGTTTCATCCGCACATCAGAACCCAAGTGTCCAATACGTGAGCCTGCAGTGTTTCAAGATGGATTACAAACCGGACATAGGATGTAACAGACAAGGTACAAATTGGAAGAAGGGCGTCGAAAAGCTTACCAAAGACAGCAGAGGTCATGGAGTGTATCTGTCGCTTCACGGTGGATAATTCATCGACCACCGGTTTAAGAGCAGCTTCGGCATTTTCAGCCCTCTTCGTCAAAAGAGCTCTCTCAGTAACCCAATCAGCTTGTTCTTTCTGGTGGCTTTCTTTCAGCTGTTCCATAACGGTTAAGGCATGGGCCAATTCGTCCTTTGTTTTTTCAGTTTCAGCCTGTTGGGTTTTTAAGATTTCCTGAAGGTCCGAGACTTGTTTCGCTTTGGTCTTTAGATCCCCCTGCAGCAGGTCGTCAAAACAATGTTCAGAAAATATTGCACGGTTTGGAAGTATCAACCACACAAGCAAGTTATGTGCTCGATACTTGGGGGCTAATGCATATTTGATTTTAACGCAAGTTTCCCATTGCAAAAAGTCCCAAGATTAATACAAGTATTTAAACTTGGCACTTGGGGGCTAATAGTTATCTAATGATGTTTTCTGGTTATGACCTAAGTTGAAGCCTTGGGTTTTCTAAACCGGACTTTAATTGTCAAGACAGCCTGATCCGCGTTTACCATCTCGGTTTGGAAATATTGATAAGCTAAGTTGCAATGGAATGAAGCACAAGGGAGTTACCTCAAGTTTCTCCTTCATCATCTTGATCATGCCAGCTTCATAATCCCGACTGGTGTACAGTCGGTTCAGGTACCCGGAATAAAGATCCGGGGCGCTTAAAGCGGCGTACGTAGAAGAGTCAAGGTCCCATTTGCCCTTCATGGCCG
Organism: Aegilops umbellulata; assembly: GCA_032464435.1. NCBI lineage: Eukaryota > Viridiplantae > Streptophyta > Magnoliopsida > Poales > Poaceae > Aegilops > Aegilops umbellulata. The sequence continues at coordinate 145,804,208 of CP136058.1, read as the reverse complement.
AGATTTCGTCCTTGGCAGTATGCTTGGCTAAGGTAGCAGTGTTCCCCGGTTCAGAGTGACCGATGCCGGTAATCACAACATCATCATCCTTGGAATCGCTGCTCTGCAGTGGCCCTGTCGGTTTATCAGCAGTTCCAGAAGGGGGGATGGATTCCTCAACCCGAACAGGACTGGCAGGCGGATCAGTATGGCTGGCAGGTTCGATAATCCGTTCTTCAGCGCAGGTGTCATCTTGCGGAGATAGATAACTCTGAGTATCTTCACGACCCAGAGCGTCAGCACCAGGAGTTTTCTCCGGTTCAGGAGCGGCAGTTCCTCCAGCCGGGTTATCCAGACGAGCCTTCTTGCTCGGTCTAGGTTTGGCCCTGGAAAAAGCCCAAAGATTGAAAAAACGGTGTAAGATGGATTAAGAGACCCATACAGAGATATGTTGTGATCGGTCCAACTTACCCAATAACTGTCTTCAACGGTGGCAGTTGAGTGGCTGAAGATTCACCGGAAGATGAATGGGAAGTGACCTGATAATCGGAGTCAGATGGATTTAGAGGCTGACGAGTTAAACCCGCTTTAGGAGGAAAGCTAGCGCATAAATTGGAGACCTCTGAGCGGCGTTTCCGAACCGGGCTGTTCGGTAAACCGGCGGAGGTGACTACCTGGCCGCTATGCCGAGTGGTGCGTCGAGCTTCATGTTGCTGGGTCTTCACAAGAAATTTGGGATCCAAATAAGCAAGAGGGTGAGAAAATTTAATTTTCCGGTTTGCTTGGCGAGGTTTTTTCAAAGGCAAAGGAACGGCATCAGAAGAAAGAATAGTTACCTCTGGGCCTTCAGCATTGCTCGCTTCAGCGTCGTCCTGACAAATATCATCATCAATAAGACGTACAAAAAGTAAGCCAACTGAATCAAGGTCTACCCCAAGGTCCGGATTACCCACATCATCCTCCTCTAAATCGGGGGTACAGGAAGCAGTGTGCCTTTTCTTTGTAGCAGGCTTCTTCACCCTTGTCTTGGGTCTGATTATCTTTTCGGTTGGCTCCTGAAGCTTCTTGCTCCAAAACGGATCATCTCCCTGTTTCGGAAAGGACTGGAAGTTAGCAATATATATAAGGAGATCAAAAATTCTATAAACAGGGAGGAGTTACTTACAGCAGGTGGTTTGTTTGTGGCGCAAAATGGAAGCAGGCCGGTTCGAGCGCAAACATGTTCCGGTTCGTTCAGCATCTTTTTCACGGCTTCAGCGACTTCGTCCTCCGTCAGCTGAATGTTGCAGTGCCTCAAAGGATCATCAACCCGACCCGTGTATTGGCACATCAAACCAGAGCGGATGCTAAGGGGCAGGATGCTCCATGAAATCCAGCAACGAGCAAGATCAACCCCCGTTAAACCATTAGCCATGAAGGCTCTGAGCTTGGACAGCTGAGGGGCATACTTACTCCTCTCTTTGGCAGTTAGCCGTGGGGGGAAGGGGTGAGTGTTGCTAAGTCTCTCTGGACGGAAACCGGGCAGTGGATTTTCTTCAGCAGGGGAAGTATCCTTGCAATAGAACCAAGTGCAATTCCATTCTTGCGGATGACTATGCAACTTGGCGTGAGGATAAGTCACCTCTTTCCTCTTCTGAATCGCCATACCACCCAGTTCCATATTAGGGCCGTCGGTAAATTCAGTACGTCGGTTCAAATGGAAAAAGTCCCGGAACAGCTCTACAGTAGGTTCTTCTTGGAAGTACGCCTCGCAAAGTACTTGAAAATGGCAGATATTCGTGACTGAATTTGGACCAACATCTTGTGGGCGCAACCTAAAATTAGCCAAGACGTCCCGATAAAATTTTGAACCGGGTGGATTAAACCCCCGGGCCAGGTGATCCGCAAACACCACCACTTCTCCCTCCTGCGGGGTAGGAGGACATTCGTCTCCTGGAACCCTCCAATGGATGGTACTTTTGCTACTCAAAGCACCAGTCAGAACTAAGTTGTTTAGTTGGGTCTCAGTGATGCAAGAGGGAACCCAGTTGCATTCATACACCTATTTTGCCATGAGGAAATCTACAAGGCAAAGGTATTCCGGTTTGAGAGCAAGTATGATTGTAAACCGAAGATGCTCTTATATAGAGTCAGGTTATCTACAATAATATCAACCGGCGGTTCATCAAGGGGACTAATGGATGTGTAGATCGGTTTGTTCGCTTTGCTAAGAGTTAAACCGACCAGATCTAAATAGTTGTGAGTATGAAAGCAGAAACAGATCCCGTACGAATTCTTTCAAAGCAATGGATCTACAGCTAGGGCGAAAAAGAAATAAAAACAGGTAATATGAAGTCGGGCTCACAGCAGAACAACATAAGTTCGACAGGCAGGAACAAGAGTGAGATCTAAGGAGATGAGTGCAGATTTATGGCGACTGCTAAGAGGGACTACAGATCACGGTACAAGTATCATCATCTGTTCGCAAAGCTGCTACGGGGATGAACAAGAAACAGTAACAGGACGACAAACCCTGGAACCCTAGAACAGATCTAAAAGCGGAAGAGCAGAGGCTTTACCGGGATCCGAAACAGATGTGGAAAGTCGCCGCGGTGCTCTGATCCGATCAGGTTGATGCAGCGGCCGGAGTTGATGCAGCAGCTGACGGCGGCGGCGGAGCTCTGAGGTCTGGGTCGCGAGGAAGACGAAGAAGGGGACGAAAGGGAGGAAAGGAAGATGGCCTTCAAGTCCTATTTATAAGGCGCGGCGCGCGTGTCAGGCGCGCGAATCCAGGGGCCGGAGATTTCGGAAGCCCAGCCGTCGCCCTGATTCTTGCGGGTTAGCGAAATGAGACGGCGACTTGCGCTGACGACATATCGGTTTACCACAGCAAGAGGAGACGGAGAAACGACGGTTTAACAAGTCACTGGAAGACATTTGAAGACAGAAATTCTTATTAAGGATTGACATGAACCTGTTCAAATCAATCTGGGGCCTAATGTTGGGGATGTTGCTATCCGGGGTAAACCGGCCTGCAGGGCCCGGGTTACCTCCGTCAACAGACCCGAGATGTTAAAACCCAAGGAGAGATAGAAGGGCCTAAGGCCCGTAATCGGTTTAAAGGTTTATGGTGTAAACCGGCCTGATGTAAACTTGTATTGTAAGTTAGGAATAGAGAGACCGACCCGGGCACGTTTATAAGCCGGAGGTTGGGACTTTGCAGACCGACGGGCGTCACCCGTGTATATAAGGGGATGACCCGGCGGCGGTTTGAGGACAGAGAAGAAGAACTCGAGGTTTAGGCGAAGCATATCGCTCCCTAAGCCCTCGAAACCCATCAATCCCATCACAACTAGACGTAGGCTTTTACCTTCATCGAAGGGACCGAACTAGTATAAAAACCGTGTCCTTGTGTCCACTTTAACCCCTTCAAGCTAACCCGTTGCGAGGGCTCCACGACTAAGTCCTCTTACTAGGACATCTGCCGTGACAAATCCACGACATGAACCATTTATGTTATCATCATTATATCCATGTCCTAGATCCGATATTGCAAGTTATAGTCACCTACTACGTGTTATGATCCGGCAACCCCGGAGTGACAATAGTCGGGACCACTCCTAGTGATGATCGTAGTTTGAGGAGTTCATGTATTCATCGTGTGTTAATGCTTTGTTCCGGTTCTCTATTAAAAGGAGGACTTAATATCCCTTAGTTTCCAGTATGGACCCCGCTGCCATGCGAGGGTAGGACAAAAGATGTCACGCAAGTTCTTTCCATAAGCACGTATGACTATTTACGGAATACATGCCTACATTACATTGATGAACTAGAGCTAGTGCCGTATCGCCCTAGGTTATAATTGTCTCATGACGAATATCGTCCAACAAGTCACCGATCCAATGCCTACAAATTTATCTTATATTGTTCTTGCTAAGTTACTACTGCTATCATTATTGTTGCACTTGTTAGAAATTATTGCTATCACTGTTACTGTTACTGTTGTTGCTGTCACTACAAAAAAATACACTTCCGTGATGATACCTGTTTTTCACAGTAGGTCGCTTTTTTTTCATGCATGTACATCCATGAAAAATTTATGACAGAATCAAGATAGTCATACCTGTGCTGTCGTAGAAGTGTTCCATGACATTACCAAAATTATCATCACGGAAGTGACCACTTCCATGACAATAAATCGCGCGTCACAGAAGTGCTTTCGTCAAGGGTGACTGACATGTGGCATCCACCGTAACAGAATGCTGTTAAGCTATCGGGTCGGGTTTTGGATCCGATAACCCGTTAACAGCCCCGACGAATGGGAAATTTCCAAGTGTAAAATTCTTATTGGCCGGACGAAACACATGTCAGCTTGTCAGTGGGTCAGATAGGCGCCGATGATATGTCGACACGTGGCACGGTCCAACAGTGGCCCATTTAGCTTACAAAGCCGGACCGTTTGACTTGGTCAAAAGTTAATGGGCTGGCCCATGAAAAGCATGTTAACGGTCTCTTCGCAAATAGCCCATTTTACGGCCCGTTAACTCACGGCCCATTAGGCCCTAAAGGAAATCGGCCCAACAACGTCATGTGGGCCGTCGAATATAATACCAGCCCATTTCACTTTCGGCCCATCTATGGCCCACGTCGTCTTTCGGCCCATATGAGGCCTTTGTATCTTTCGGCCCATAATAGGCCCACGGTGAGTCTAGCCCATAATGAACAGTAATTTTATTTATACCCGTTAACAGCCCGTGATTTACATGGGCCGTTTCCAGCCCGTGTTAGCTTTCGGCCTATTGACGGCCCATACGCTCTTGGGCTCCTTTTCGGCCCTCGATTACTTCCGGCCCATTACTGGCCTGTTCCCCTAATGGGCCAAATTCGGCCCATGGCAAGAGTCGGCCCGTTACTGGCCTGTTCCACTAATGGGCCAAATTCGGCCCATGGCAAGAGTCGGCCATTACTGGCCTGTTACCCTAATGTGCCAAATTCGGCCCATGGCAAGAGTCGGCCCGTTTCTGGCCTGTTAACCCGTTGCGCCGTTTCCAGCCCGTCCTATATTCTGGCCCATTAACGACCCGTTATGCCTGTGACAGAATTAAGCATTTGCTGTCCTACGGCCTATTAACGGCCTGTTACCGTGCTGGCCCGATACCAATTACGCCCGATTATGGCCCATGTAGACCCATTTATCCGACGGCCCGAGGCCCACCGATTACAGGCCCATTTATCGACGGCCCATAGGAGACCCATGGATCCTACAACCCGTATATGGCCCATGGTAGTTGCAGCCACTAGCAAACCAGGGAAAAAGAAGACTAGGAAATAAATAAGGCCGGAACTAACGCTAGGCTATTAAGGCGATTGCATAGATTACATCCACTCGGCATCAAAGATCGCCGCCAGTGCAAATATAGGGAACACCATACACTATACAGAAATGGCTTGCTGTTTTCTTCAGGCGGTGGCTGCACGTTAAGAATAAATTTTGTATCGCACCAAAACAAATTACAACTACAAAACAAAAGGAAGGTTGGCATAAAACTTAACAGTCTAGCAGATAAATGCACCACCAGAAGTTCAGAAGCTTAGTTCATTTGACCTGATTGTTACGTTTTCATGCTGTATTGTCCGATGGAGCACCATAACCCTCGCCTTCATTTCCCCTAGGCTCCTGAACAACATAGCAAATGTCTGATAGTCTGGTTTCAAAACCATGCATATCTTGACGACATTGAGCAATGTTTCTCCTTGTTTCACAAAGGGTCTCTGTTAGGGAATGGACTTGTGTCTGGAGCGCAGATACGACATTGCTTTGAGCTTGCATATCTTGATCATGAGGCAGTTTGGACGATATTGCCTTAACAACCAACCCAGTATTACGTAGGAACGTGCTTTTGGCACTGTTAGTGGACAGGTATTGACCCAATGCAGCAAGAGCTGATATTGCGGTTATAGTTGCCTCACCACCTTCAGAAGGTGGCGGTTCCACCATTTTTTCCATAGCTCACTAAAAAGTTGAGGTTTTACATTAGTAGTACCAAAACAAAAGATATTAAGGAGGCAGCAAAACCAAACAAAATAGCTTTGGTCTATATACAGTACTTATTCTGGTGAACCCATGTAAAATATTAGTTGTATTTTATTGCAAAGTACATAATAAAACCAGGTTCCAAACATATGACCATGTACCATCGCTAATGTATTGTCTATTTCTTCACATTGTATTGAGGGCTAAGGATGAAGAGACAAAGTTTACAATACGGTAAGCATAGTATGACGTCATTCATATCACAAAACAACTGAGAACAGACAAACAGGCAATTGTAACGTTGTGTGGGCAAGTCCAGCATGGAACTAGATTATGGGTCAAGATCAAAGGAACATCACTCCTCTCTTTTAAAGCCTGTAAGGTGCAATGATACGCTAAGATAATTGTGTATAAAATTCAAAAGAGTAATAGACATTGGCTGCAAACCATGCAGTTCAAGGTACAAGTCAGAGTAAGTAGTAGTTAAAAGGCATGAGGATTAAGGACTTACAACAGCGGCTTTGGCTGGTGTAGTCATGCCCTTCTTCTTGCTGGTGTGTCAGTCCTTGAAGATTTCCACAACATTTACTTCAGGTACTTTTTGGTCCTTGCGGGCTTTCCTCTGCATTTGGAACAAGCCAATATAGATCTGATAATATGGTACAGTGAAAAGAGTGAAACAACAACTAATTACAAGAGCCTCGCAGTGTGCAATATAGCTACGAGATCCTATCGTCTGTTGGAATTTCACCTTCGTACGGTTGGCCTTGTTCTTTGAACAGTTCACCTACAAGAAGATAGATTTGTGTGGCACATGCGTAAATAGGACTTCAACATGTGATCTGATGACATATATATAATGTACCTGATACTTCGGATCAGACCAGTGTTTAACGAGGCCTCGCTAGTCCTCATCAGATATATTTTCCACTGGAGATGTTTGGGCAAGTTCACTGTTAGCCTTGCCTTCAAAGTGAGTTTTCCTCAAGTTATACCGATACTGTCGCAGAGCAGACTTGAAAACATGGGTGCAAGCTTGTCTGGTTGCATCATCTTGGCTATCCAACTTGAACCTCATCTGTTGAAAATTATGGGAGTCTCATTATCACCAACCTAGAAAGTATTGGACAGAGCAAGATGATATTACTAGTTTCCATACATAACCATACTTACAGATAAATGGTTGAGGAAGATGTTGAACTGGGTTTCGTCTTTGTCATTCCTGTACTGAATCCATGTTGGGAGGATACGTACATGACACCTAACAGCAACCGCTGCCTCTGATACTAACTTGGCTGACTCTGTAGCATCACGTGACCTTTTTAAACCTACCTCAAAACGGATCTCCATTCTTCCTCCTCTAGATTTAGTTAACCTATCGAGCATTATCCCTGATGCCTGTTTCCTCTTGCGCCTAGGAGCTAGTCCAACAACAAACATAGGAAGTGTTAGTGTACATCAAACTGTGAGACTACATATAAAGAAGCATGCAACTGTAACTTGACTCCAGCAACTACCTTCTCGTTGTTGAAGCTCACAAGGTTCATCTGATATTGCCAACTCGTCTTGTGTCAAGAGTGCTTGGGAAGTAGTGTCAGGTGGCAAGGGAGCTTGGGAACGTGCTGCTAGCTCAGTTGACGCACGAGTACGTCGTGCAGCTGGTAGTACTGTGGTAAGTGTTGCAAGAACTAGGGATGTCTCTGCTTGTTTGGTGGCAGCTATTTGTTTCTGTTTGTCTTTTTTTGCAACTCGTGTAGCATGGGATGTCGTGTTTGTAGAATTTTCTGCTGGACTTTGACCTTCTATTGCACCATCAATACCAGCAGAATCTGCAGGATTCATCCGCTTCTCATTCCCTACCATTCTGTGTTTCTTCCTCTTTCTCTGTGCCATGTTAAGTCAAGCCAACAAGAAAAACGAATAACAATTTAGTTCTTCAGAAAAAATTAATGCGTGATGCAGACGAACTGAACTTTGATGTTAGACAACCACATGATAGGAGGATGTAATATGTATGAAAAACAGGACGGAAGAGATAACCAGAACTATGATGTGTAAACTAAGAAGAAGACATTTCACCAAAGCAGAAGCAATGCAACGGAAGGTAGACACCATATGAAAGATGCTACAAATATCGCTCTGCCAAGTTAACAGTGTCTCATCATAAATGGCGTTTAAACAAATGTGAAGCAGTACAAGAAATAAATCATATGCAAGATGCAAACAACATCACACTACCATGTTAGAGGTCTCTCGTCATTAGTGCCATTGCATATTCACAACTTATGATGTTTAAACTAAGGAGAAGGCATTTCAACAAATTAGAAGCAATGAAAGCTAGACACCATATGAAAGATGCAACGAATATCACTCTACCAAGTTAAAATCGTCTCGTCATAAGTGCCATTTCAACAAATTAGTAGTACAAGCTAGAAAAGAATGTGAGATGTAACCTATAGCACACTCCAAAGTCAAACGTGTCTTATGATAAGTGATTGTTGGAGGTTACACAACAGTAGTAATTTGATGTAAGAACATGGTGTGATAGACAGATGTTGTATGTTCTAGAAACATGAACACGTGTCTTATTCAAGTATAATGTGTAAAGTAAGCAGATGGAATTCAACAAAATTAGAAGCAATACAAGCTAGATATTACAGATAACATGCAACCACATATAACAGTGCCAAGTTAGAGGGAGCACCGGTGATGCTGCACTAGGGGAGACGTGCTCATCATAAACACAGCTTTGTTGAGTGTCTATGCATGTGTTGTCTTGGAAATCATCTTGGGGGTGTGGAGGAGTAGAAACTGTAGAGGCCCTCCGTTCGGAAGGAGCACCTTTATCCGCTGCCTTGCTAACTTCCTTCCGCTTTATTGATTTTGAGTTGTCAAGTAAAACCGACAAGAAAAAACAATAAAATTCTCTCTTCAGAACTCATTCATGCATGATACTGACAATCACTACTTTGATGTAAGGGAAACACATGATACCAGGATGGAATATGTACGAAAAACAGGACGGCATGGCATGTTCACAACTGTTTGTGTAAACTAAGCAGAAACCATTCCAGCAAATAAGAAGCAATGCAAGCTAGACACCACATGAAAGATGCAACCAATATGACTCTGCCAAGTTAAAAGCGTCCCATCATAAATGGAATTTCAACAAATTAGAAGCAGTGCATTCTATAAATCATATAAAAGATGCAACTAATATCGCACTGCATATACTAAAGGTTTCTCGTCATGTTGATTGATGCGGGATACAAAAAAATAGTTTTATGTAAGGACATGCTTAATAGACAGATGTACTATGTACTAAATACAGGAAGGCATGTCACATTAACAGGTATAATGTATAAGCTAAGCAGACTAGCACATGCAGTTTAACCAGATTGGAAGAATTACAATCTAGACACCATATGCAACATGCAACCACATATCACGCCGCCAAGTTAGAGCAAGCACCTGCGATGCTAGTGTAGGGGAAATATTGTAATCAACTACAGAGCTACGTTCACTATCTTCATGTAGCATTTCTGTTTCTTGAGAATCATGTCTGGAGGCTGACGCTGCATTCTTTAAATGAGGAGTAGTCCCCTTGCCTGCTTGCCTCGTCATAAGTGATTGATGAGGGATACACAAGAACATTAGTTTGATGTAAGAACATGGTTAATACACAGATGTACTAGTATGTACCAAAAACAGAAAGGCATGTCATATTCAAAGGTATAATGTGTAAGCTAAGCAAATGCAATTTGACCAAATTGGAAGCAATACAAGCTAGACATCCAGCTGGAGTGGTGAGCATGATCATCTAGGACCTGAGAGCCTGGTGGGAGGCGGGCTGCTTCGCCACCATCGCAGCTTTTTAGTTGGCTTCCAGGTGATGCCTATCTTTGCTGGGCTTGTCACTGGCTCGGCCAGTGCCCTGACTAGCTATTTGTCTTCTGGTGCTCACGGGATGGTGGTTCATGTAAAAAAAATAGATTTCCTTATCTTACCGACTTCGGCCTTTCGAATACAAGCTAGACACCATATGGTACATGCAACCACATATGACACCGAGAAGTTAAAGCAAGCACTTGGGATGGTGGTTCATTGCGAGCGAGGTCATCAACTCCAGAGCTATGTTCCCCGTGTCCATCTGCTGACACTACATCCTTTAAAGCGTTGAAATGTGTCTTGCCTAGCCGCACACCAAAATGGAGCGACTTCTCTCTTTTATTTTCAGCTTCTCCCATGGCAGAACAGTCTGAAATACCCTTGCATAAAAACACAACAGTCAGAGTAAGGGTGAAGTGTGTGCAGAACTAGTGCACTATAAAAATAGCAGATAGCAGGTGGCTGAAAAATAAATGACAGGAGACATATGATAGCTCTACAACATTGCATGGAAAACAAAATTAGATTCTACTCCGTATGATTTTGTAATATATGAGCACAGGAAATGCAGGTACTCCTCCAGCACACCACCACATGTGGTCATATCTAAGATAACAGTCGACTGAGAATAAATAGGTCAGTCGATTTTTTTAATGAACCGTCCGATCTATAAGGAACGGGCAGATGGCCTTCGTCTACCTCCCGCCAGTCACTGTTGACGATCTTTCTCGAACCGCCAGCGACCACCGGCCCAGACCCCTGCCTCCGCCGCCCCGCCCTCCCATAGACCTCACACCACCGCCGTGCTTGGCAACACCCCCAGGCCATCCCTTTAATCCCGGACGACCTCTAGATCGGGCGCCAGTAGCTCTAGGCCGCACACGCCCCTAAGATAAACACCAAGGCACTGCTTCCCCGGCATAATAGGCATACTAGCACCTGTTACGCCGAGGAATGCTTCCGTTAATTGGGAATCAAGTGGCCAGAAATTGAAATTCAGGGGGTGCGACGGACCTCTAGCTAAGGTGAAATAGTATATGAGGAGAAACCTTGTGCATCGCAAGTTACTAGGAACATCTAGTATCAAGAAGAAGCGGTCAACTAGTGTCTTCTGTGGGATGAATACCGTGCAAGCAGAGACGTAAGATTTGCACGAATAAGGGAAGAGGAGTACCTTTTTGGTTGCCGGTGTGGTCACCTCCACAAGTCGCGCCGATTTTCTTCTTTTTACCGGGGAAACCGATGTTCTGGAGGGTGCAGGCTTGGACGAACCCATGGCCAAATTGTTGACTGTGTTGCCATGGCCGTATGTCGGCGGAGGGGAAGCAGATCCGAGACGGCGAAGGACGGTGTAGCAGGAACAGATCCGGTGCGGTGGAGGGTGGCGAAGTTGGAGCGGCAGCGGTGAGGAGCATGACGACGTGGTTGAACTGTCTCGGGTATGGATGACTCGGCCTCGGCTTCAACTACTAGTCGCGGAGGGCGTTGCGGTTGAGGTTGCGGTGGACGACGACGTCGGGGTATCGGCTCCGGCGTGATGGAGGAGGGCAGCGGTTCATGGGTGGGATGGGGTGGTGGACGGAGGACGCCGGGGTTTCGCAGCTAGTGGAGAGGTAGTTTTGGCGCCCACGGAGTACGAATGGGGAATCGGATGGGTGGGGGGAACCATGTTTCGGTCTGGGACGCGCTTGTTTTTGGCTTTTTTGAATATAAGATGGGACGCGCTTGTTTGGAATTTGGGGAAAGTACAAACCTTGCCCCCCTCTTAAATTTCGTACCTACTGCGGGTCGGGGGTAGGAAGGTAATCCCAGGTGTCCAAAATAGTGGGCGGGAGCGATTTCGGCCGCAGACATGTGTGCTTAGGCGGCCATTGTGTATGAATGTTTTTCGGATGCGGTTGCGTGGCGTCTAGATGAAGCTACAAACCTACCCCAGTTTAGACCTTTGGACGTCGGGCCGGTAGGTTTCACGGGTCGGAGTTATTAGAAAAGTAATTTCCTTGTACTACCAAACATTCGTCTCACGCGGTTTCGGGCGAGTAGAGGCTCTTTTGGCGCTTCGTTCGAAATTTTGAAACACAAGAATTCACGTTTAAAGTACTCTTGAACTATGAGGATTGTGTCACATCCTAGCTAGTCCATGCATTAGAGTGTGCATCATGTTTACTTTTAACAGAAACTTGAAATGGGGAAGGCAGAACCCCCAGCCCCCCTGAAATCAACTAGGGTTTACTAAAAATAATTTCAATGAACCTGAATCGCCCTTCTAAAATGTTCACCCTCTTTGTCTTGGGTCATAACCTCTGGCAAATTTGGTGCACAATTTTCTAGGTCATCAGAAGGTCACCGGATTAAATCATATGTATGTTGCCTTTGGACATTTAAATACTAATAAATATTTTAAATGTTCAAACAGTTCTGGATTTAAGTGAGGGCTGTTAGGAATAATCACAACAGAGCCCACAATTATTTTCAGGATTTTAGAAAGTGCCTAAGTATTTTTAATGAAGCCCTAAACCTCCAGAAAAATAGAAAAAGAAAACAGAAAGGGAAAACTTACCTCACGCCACCCACCAGGCCCACCTGCCGGTCCAGCCCAGCCACCGCGCCAGCGAGCAGCTTGGCTTGGCCAGGCTGGCAGCCAGGTGCTCGACGGCGAGCACCGCATGCGCGCCATGCAGCTGCCGCCGCCTCGCCGCTCCCCTCGTCGAGCTGTCGACATGGGACGAGCTCCCTCTCTCTCCCCGACCTCGCAGACACCGCACTTTTCCCCTGGCTCCTCTCCCTCGCACTCCCTCGCCATGGCCGACGCAGCCGTCGCCGTTCCGCCACCGTAGTCGCGTCCAACGCCGTCCCCGTGCTGCACCATCACGTCCACTCACTCCGCCGTCGTCGACTGCTTCGAAGAGGCCGAGCCCCGAGCGCTCACACGCTCTGCACCACCTCCATCGTCCCCGCCTTCGTCAGCCACCGCCGGAGATCCCTTTCGACGTCGCCACCGCATCAGCTCGTCCCCGACCGCGCCGTCTGGCTCTACGTGTCCGCCGTGAGCTGCTCCACCTCCCCATCCTCTCCGTTGGCCTCCTCGTGCACCATAGCAACTGCACGAAGCTCACCCGCACGCACCGCCGCGGAGCTTGTCGCCGACGTGACTCCGGCCAACCACCGGCCACGCCACCCTGTTTAACAACCTTACCGCATCCCCAGGAGCTCAACGCCCCACTCCACGCACCTCGCCGTGCCCCGTAGCCTCGGGCTCACTTCCACCCGACTCCGGCGACCGCAAAGCTCGTCGACGACGACGTTTCCGGCCGCCCCGAGTCCAACCACTGCCACCAAACGCCGCGGCTTGCTCTCAGCTACGCGTAGATGCTCTCCGCCGCTCGTTTGGTCGCCGGAATGCACAAATGCACTCTCACCGCCGCGTCTGGCCTCGTCGGCGGCTAAACGCCGGTGAGTTTGACCATTGTCGTTGACTGGGTGGGCCCAGGTTGACTTCCCTGAATCAATGACAAGTGGGCCCCCCTGCTAATTATCCAGAATAGATTCTAACTAAAAACAATTAGTTTAATTAACTACTAACATGCGGGACCCACTGGTCAGTTTGACCTGGACGACCTCGTTGACCACTGACGTCATTCTAACGTGATGCTGACGCAGTAATTAAATTACTGGAATTATTTCTATACAGGAAATTCTAGAAATTAGTCCAAACTTCAAAAATTCATAGAAATTAATCTGTAACTCCAAATGCAAAGATTTGTATATGAAATTTGATCAGAAAAATCCAATCTATCCACTGGTACTGGTTTCATGCATATTAGAACAAGTTAACATTGCTGTTTAAGCAATATAAGTTGATACACTAATGTGGCTATGTTAAATGATCCAACACTTGAACCTTTGGTTCAATTAAGCACATTCCTTCCTGTTTTAGCTTGCATTAGGCCAAGACACTTTCATATTGCCATGTCATAGCATTCATCATAATGTTGCATATCGTCATGTGTTGATTGTGTTCCGATGTGTTCTTCGTGGTAGGTTCTGCCTCCGAGGATATTCACGAGTATCCAACTGAAGGGAAGTATCCCGCTACCACTCCATTAGGCAAGCAACCCATTGATCATTCCGATACAAACCCACGTTCTCGCTTCTGCTCTCGTTTACTACATTAAGACAACGCGTTTCAAACTGCTGTGTGTCGCGGTAGTTGAACCCACTTCCTTTGCATGACCTGTCATGGCCACAGTAACTAGATGAAATCCACTAGCATGTGTAGGAGTTGATTGAGCCATATGTGTGTGTGTTTCCTACAATGCTATGCTTGCTATGCTAGAGTTGTGTCAGGTCTGGCTCATCGGGATGATGAACTAGAGTGAAAGGTTGTGTCATTGTCGAGAGTGTGAAAGTGTTGAATACGATTTGGTAAAGGAATCGATGAGAGGCCACGTAGGAGTACATGGTGGGTTGTTTCATTGAGGCCATCCTTAAGAACTGAGATCTGTGTGTGTGATTTAAAACTCAGCTACTACCACACATTGGGCCCTGAAATATGACCCTGCTCGACTCACCGACCCCTCTCGTCCACTGTCCAGGAGTTGCAAGTAGTTTCTGGTGTTTGTAGTTGCTGGGGGGCCGCACGTAGCGCTGACAATACGGGTGAGCTGTGTTAGGGTAGGCACGTGGCACGGTGTACCGATTCGCCCGTTTGGTGTCTCGGGAACCCTACACATTGTTTGGGGCCGTTGAGGACACCCCGGCCGGATCTCCTTGCGGATGGAACCCGAATAGGCGATAAACCTGGACTAGAGACTAGTGTGGTTGGTTAGGTCGTGGTCTACACCCATGTCGGCTTTCACTTGAAGTCTGCCGAGCATATGACGTGTGCAGACGCTAAGTGGTGGAAACATTTGTGAAGAAGTACCCCCCTGCAGGGTTTAAAACTATTCGAATAGCCGCGTGCGCGGTAAAGGACTACTTGGTCACCTATGCAGTTCATAGATAAGTAAATGGATACTACTAAAAGCCTCAAGATAAGTGTGAGTACCGCGGATGGCCCTCTCATGGGTTGGCGAGAGAGGATCCACGGTGGAGTATTGTGTTGGTGCTAGTGGACTCGTGTGCGACAAATGTTTTACAAGTTGTGTCTATCGTAGGATAGTTTAGCCAAGAGTCAAAGATGGCTTGCTGCAATAACTCCACTACCTTCTTGAGAATGTGCATGTATTGTAAGATTCTGTTGTAAGACTTGCTGAGTACCTTCGTACTCATGTTGCTTTAATTAATGTTTTCAGACAACAACACCAGCCCCTCTGATGGGTTCTATGTCGACCTCGACGTTGACGAGTGACTTATCACCCAGGTGGTGATCCAAGACTTCTAAAGTGTCGATGTAGATAGACAGGCTTCGTCAAGCCTTCTTTCTTTCTAGTGTCTGTACTCAGACTACCTTGCTTCCGCATGTGCTTGTATGTTTGTATGACTTGAGTGTTGGGTCATGTGACCCCTACCTGTATGGATGATAGGTATGGCTCTTCGGAGCCCCTTAAATAAAGTACTTGAGTTGTAGTGTTTTGTTGTGATGCCATGTTGTATTTACTCATATCGGGCATATTGTGTGTATGATTGAAATGCTTGGTATGAGTGGGATCCGACTATCTAGTTGTTTATCCTTGGCAGCCTATCATATGGGGAAATGTAGTCTAGTGCTTCTGAGCGATAGTAGTCCGCTACAGCCCGGTTCATTGGAGTCCTGCTAGCCCAGCACTACTGCTTGGAACACTTGACTAGCCGGCATGTGATTCACTTCGTTCCTATGTCTGTCCCTTGGGGGAAATGTCATGCGGTGACTTCCGGAGTCCTGCCTAGCCTGCTACAGCCCGGGTTACCGGAGTCCTGTTAGCCCAGCGCTACAGCCCGGAATCACACGTTGTTGACCGACATGCTCGATGTGATTCATGGATGCCTGTCCTCATAGGTTAGCGCCGCTTTGGGTTCACGACTACCCATGTCGGCCTAGGTTCTCTGTCATATGGATGCTAGCGACATTATCATATACATGAGCCAAAAGGCGCAAACGGTCCCGGGCCATGGTAAGGCGACACCCGTGGGATTACCATGCGTGAGGCCGCAAAGTAATATGAGGTGTTACCGGCTGGGTCAATGTGACTTGGAATCGGGGTCCTGACAGCGTTGGCATCAGAATCGGACTGCCTGTAGGTTCGCTAAGCCAAACTGGTCGATGTCGAGTCTAGAAATGCTTTAGTTATATGTAGGGGAATTGATTGTGGGAGGGAACGTAAGGCTATTTTACTCCTTTACCTTATGCCCTCTGTTCTGAGTCATTCTCTTCTTATTCTATGTGGGTTAAGGACTAGGCTTTCTTCTCTCTATCAGGTTCACGTGTTACTAATCCGTAGTAACTTATAGGATTGATGGTTACAACCCAGTTTAGTTTCTACTAAACTTTAGTATGTTGCCAGTTGAACCGGAACCTTGATATGATGGTTGTTGAGTGGATTTGCAAACTGTTGTGGATGTCTCATCTCCTTTTCTGAGCATTTACAGCCGTTATGCTGTCCAATTTCTCCTAGAATATTCTAATGCTTTGCATTATTTTGTGATTCCAGATGGCCACCCGTTCCCAGAACCAAGTGGTTCGTTTGACCCGTTGCATCGATGTATGTGGTCACACAACTATGTTGGTTCGAGTGATGGTCGAGACAGGTTAACGATGGTATCCCGACTATACCGTCGAGGAGCAGTTTAGAGACTTTAATCAAAGCCAATATCTGTGCACGGTCAGGATATATCCATCTTATCCCGGAGCTACTGAACCGCTCCACTGTTCTTATGGACTTGGGATTACTATTGGGATGTCCGTGCTGGATGCAGCCTACTCGATGATGACTATTATTCGAGCCAGAACTGCCTTGATGAGCAACACCGATTTCCGCTACATGCCAGCATCCCTCCCTGGGGCGCATGGTTACCTTCAGGGTATGTATAGCGACGCATCCCATGAGGACTCACTCCTCCGCACCAGTACTAAGATGCTGGAAGACAAGGACCGCGAAAATCGGGCCTTGCGTATGGAGCTCTTTAATGCTCGTTCTGATCACTGGGCCACTTTGACTCGGTTTGCCCCTGTAGTGCAAGCCGGATACATGGACATGAGGGACTTGTACCCTGTGCGGGCTGGTCTGCCAGATTTTATGGAGTGGCGTGAGGTGGGGGGCATCACCCCTCCTCATGGACCTCGTCTGCCGCCGTTTTTTGGACCAAGGCCACATCCGAGTCCCTATGGTCCGCAAGCTCCACAGGACCGTCTGTTCCCATACGATCATGTTCCGCTTCCAGGCTTGGGTGGTGACTTTTATGAGGATTACTATGGAGCTGTCTGAGCTAGTAGTAGTTTCGCTAGTATTGTAACAGTTGTATGTCCACCATCCTGCGTGACTTGTGGAATATGACTTAGTGTGTATCCATTCCGGAGGTGTAGAAAAATAATGTATAGGAGCTTGGAATGCCTCCAATGAGATGTAACGTCTTCCATCATAGTTGTACTTTAGCCTAGGCTTGTACTAAACTATGTATGGTGTGTATGACCGTTGGTATATATATGGCAGTTTCTATATTACCATGTCATACGGATGAACATCTCTGCATTCTTTGTTATCCATTACATTCCGCACTTCTTGCCCAGATTTTGCCATCCTGGTCTAAATCGTTGTTTTGTTTTTCCTAGGATGGTCAACACCCGCAGCAACCCTGCTGCTCCGGAGCAGGGTGAAGCTAGCGCAGCTAGGGATGAAAATCTGCCTCAACCGCCTTCTCTGGCCGAAGTGATGCTGGAGGCAGAACGAAACAAGCGTGAGACTAACCGCTTGCTGGAGAGGATTGAGCAGAATACTGCACGCCAGCAGAGAAACAACCTGGTGTCAATCAATGACTTTGTCAAGCTGTATCCACCGAAGTTTAACCATTCCGTCGAACCTCTCGATGCGGATGACTGGCTTCGCAACATCGCCCACAAACTACGTTCTGCCAACGTAGCTGAAGATGATAAAGTCACCTTTGCTGCTTATCACCTCGAAGGCCCTGCTAGCCTTTGGTGGGAAAATTATGAGGCTATGCGCCCGGTCGGCCAAATCACTACTTGGGCTGACTTCACTGCTGCTTTCCGTGAGCATCACATTCCGGAAGGCCTCATGGATCGCAAGAGGGACGAGTTCTATAACTTCACCCAGGGTAGACTGACTGTGGATGCATACAGTCATGAGTTTGGAAAGCTAGCACGTTATGCCCCCGAAGAGGTATCCATCGACGCCAAGAAGCAGGCAAGGTTCCGCAAGGGACTTAGCCCTGAGCTTCGCCGTGACCTTCGTCTGCACGATTGCACCTCTTTCCCGAAGTTGGTCAACAAGGCCATCAGTGCTGAGACAGGGCAAAATGACTTTGAAGCTTCACACAAACACTCCCATGACTTTGGATCTTCATCTGCCTCTGGATCTCAGAAGCGCCGGGTCTGGATCCCAAACACTGCTGTGCCATCCAGGTTCACTCCAAGGCCATCCCTTGAGGCGCCTCGCCCCAACCAGCAGTATGCACCGCCCAAGATTTATGGTGGTCCCGCTGCTAATGCTGCTCCACGCCCCAATATGATAACTTGCTTCAAGTGTGGAGAGCCGGGTCACTACATCCGCGAGTGTCCCCAGAACAACCCCAACCAGTTCGGAAAGTCTGTTGGCCGTGGTAAGCCAATAGCAAAGGTGCTTGTCGCCAAGCCGGCCACCACTGCTCGTGGCCATGTCAACTACGTCTCAGCTGAAGAGACTCAGGAGGACCCCAACGTTGTTCTCGGTACGCTCCTTGTTAATTGCCATCCGGCAACTGTTCTTTTTGATACTGGAGCATCTCATTCATTTATTTCCGAGATATATGCTCGATTGCACAACACCACATTTTGTGACATGCCCACCTCCATGGTAATTCAAACTCCTGGTTCTAAATGGCAGACCTCTAGAATCAGCCATGGAAATGAAATTCTTGTCGACAGATTGGTCTTTCTTGCATCACTAATAGCTCTCAAGTCCTCGGGCATAAACATCATCTTGGGTATGGACTGGATGTCAGCCCATTACGCTAAGATTGATTGCTCTACTAGAACTGTTCAACTCACCCATCCATCGGGCAAGACAGTCAATGTTTTGACCCGAGTGTCTGAGCGACAACTCTACTCCTTAAATGCCAACCCCCTTCCAGACCTTGAAGATATTCCGGTAGTCCGTGACTTCCCGGATGTCTTTCCAGAGGAACTGCCAGGTGTTCCACCTGACAGAGATGTTGAGTTCGTGATAGACCTTGTTCCAGGAACCGTCCCAATCTCTAGAAGACCTTATAAGATGGCACCCCTAGAACTAGCCGAGCTTAAGAAACAACTCGATGAGTCCTTGCAAAAGGGTTTCATCCGTCCTAGTTCTTCTCCATGGGCTTGCCCCGTCCTCTTTGTCAAGAAGAAGGACGGAACGGATCGGATGGTTGTAGATTACCGACCTGTCAATTTGGTCACTATCAAGAACAAGTATCCGCTCCCCAGGATCAACGACCTGTATGACCAGCTCGCTGGATCCTCAGTCTTTTCCAAGATGGATTTAAGGTTGGGCTACCATCAAATCAAAATAAAGAACGAGGACATTCCCAAAATGGCCTTTGTCACTCATTATGGCCAATACGAGTACACCGTCATGTCCTTCGGTTTAACCAATGCTCCAGCCACCTTCTCTCGGTTAATGAACTCGATCTTCATGGAGTATTTGGATAAATTCGTCGTGGTATACCTCGATGATATACTCATCTACTCCAAGAATGAAGAAGAACATGCCGAACATCTAAGGCTAGTATTGATGAAACTTCGAGAGCATCGCCTTTATGCCAAATTCTCTAAGTGCGAATTTTGGTTGCCAGAAGTGACCTATCTGGGCCATGTAATCTCTGGTAAGGGCATTGCTGTCAATCCCGAGCGAGTTCAAGCTGTCCTTGACTGGACTCCACCTGAAACGGTCAAGCAAGTTCGGTGTTTTCTTGGTTTAGCGAGCTATTGCCGCCGCTTCGTCGAGAATTTCTCCAAAGTTGCTAAGCCCCTAACTGAACTCCTCAAGAAAGATAAGAAGTTCGAGTGGACCCCACAGTGTGAGTTCAGCTTTCTGGAACTGAAAAGACGCCTGACATCTGCTCCCGTACTGGTACCACCAGATTTTTCTAAGGACTTTGTTATCTATTGCGACGCCTCGCGACAAGGACTAGGTTGCATACCCATGCAAGATCGTCATGTGATTGCTTACGCTTCTCGACAGTTGCGTCCACATGAGGATAACTATCCCACACATGATCTAGAGCTTGCAGCTGTAGTCCATGCACGCAAAACCTGGCGACATTACCTTCTTGGTAATCGTTGCGAACTCTACACTGATCACCAAAGTTTGAAATACATCTTCACCCAACCGGATTTGAATCTCACGCAAAGACGTTGGGTCGAGTTGATCTCGGATTACGACTTAGGAATAACTTACACCCAGGTAAAGCCAATGTCATGGCTGATGCACTAAGTCGTATGTCTTATTGTAACAACCTGATGTTACAACAAAGTCAACCACTTCTCCACGAGGAATTTCGTAAGCTTAACCTTCACATTGTTCCTCGAGGATTCCTTTCCACCCTGGTGGTGAAACCTAACCTTACGGATCAAATCATAGCTGCCCAGAAGCGCGATAAGGGCATATCTCATATCAAGGAAAACATCGCTAGCGGAGTTGCTACATGTTTTTCCATGGATGAACGGGGTATTGTCTTCTTCGAGAACCACTTGGTGGTTCCCAAGAAACAACATCTACGACAATTGATCCTTAAGGAAGCTCATGAATCTCCTCTCACCATTCATCCCGGTAGTACTAAATTGTATCAGGACCTACGCCAGAGGTTTTGGTGGACTAGGATGAAGAGAGAAATCGCTCAATACATTGCTAATTGCGACGTCTGTCGTCGCGTTAAAGCAGAACATCAACGGCCTGCTGGCACCCTGCAACCTTTGGAAATTCCTGAATAGAAATGGGATAAAATCGGTATGGATTTCATTACCGGGTTTCCCAGAACCACAAGAGGGAATAATGCTATCTTCGTTGTTGTCGATCGTCTTTCCAAAGTAGCCCACTTCTTACCTGTTCGCGAGAGTATAACCGCTAGCCAGCTAGCTGATTTGTACATCTCCCGAATAGTGTCTCTTCATGGTGTTCCATTGGAAATTAATTCAGACCGTGGAAGTCTTTTCACCTCTCGATATTGGGAAAGTTTCCAAAATGCTATGGGAACTCGTCTCTCCTTTAGCACCGCCTTCCATCCCCAATCAAGTGGTCAAGTAGAACGAGTCAATCAAATTCTGGAGGATATGCTCCGAGCTTCTGTCATCTCTTTCGGTATGAATTGGGAGAAGTGCCTCCCATTCGCCGAGTTCGCTTATAACAACAGTTATCAAGCTAGCTTAGGCAAAGCTCCTTTCGAAGTTCTCTATGGACAAAAATGTTGAACGCCTCTTAACTGGTCAGAAACCGGGGAAAGACAACTCTTTGGCCCGGATTTGATCCAGGAAGCAGAAGAGCAGGTTCGCATTATTCGTGAGAAGTTGAAAATAGCCCAATCTCGACAAAAGAGTCAGTATGACCGCAAGCATAAGCCTATGGCTTATGAAGTTGGCGAGATGGCTTACCTTTGGGTTACACCTTTAAAGGGAACCCATCGATTCGGTATCAAAGGAAAGTTGGCTCCTCGTTACATCGGACCTTTTCGCATTCTTGCCAAACAAGGGGAAGTTGCCTACCAATTGGAACTACCTCCGCATCTCTCCAGAGTTCATGATGTCTTCCACGTTTCTCAACTCAGGCGTTGCTTCTCGGATCCTATCCGTGGAGTGGACCACGAAACGCTTGAACTCCAAGATAACCTCACATATCGAGAATACCCCGTTCGTATCCTTGACCAAGCCGAGCGTACCACTCGATGCCAGAATATCAAATTTCTCAAAGTTCAATGGTCGCACCATTCCGAGCAAGAAGCTACTTGGGAAAGGGAGGATCGTCTTCGACTTGAGTACCCTACCTTCTTTCCGACGGATCCTAAATCTCGGGACAAGATTCTTTTGAGTGGGGGTGAGTTGTCACATCCTAGCTAGTCCATGCATTAGAGTGTGCATCATGTTTACTTTTAACAGAAACTTGAAATGGGGAAGGCAGAACCCCCAGCCCCCCTGAAATCAACTAGGGTTTACTAAAAATAATTTCAATGAACCTGAAATGCCCTTCTAAAATGTTCACCCTCTTTGTCTTGGGTTATAACCTCTGGAAAATTTGGTGCACAATTTTCTAGGTCATCAGAAGGTCACTGGATTAAATCATATGTATGTTGCCTTTGGACATTTAAATACTAATAAATATTTTAAATGTTCAAACAGTTCTGGATTTAAGTGAGGGCTGTTAGGATTAATCCCAACAGAGCCCACAATTATTTTTAGGATTTTAGAAAGTGCCTAAGTATTTTTAATAAAGCCCTAAACCTACAGAAAAATAGAAAAAGAAAATAGAAAGGGAAAACTTACCTGGTGCCACCCACCAGGCCCACCTGCCGGCCCAGCCCAGCCACCGCGCGAGCGAGCAGCTTGGCTTGGCCAGGCAGGCAGCCTGGTGCTCGACGGCGAGCACCGCATGCGCGCCACGTAGCTGCCGCTGCCTCGCCGCTCCCCTCGTCGAGCTGTCGACGTGGGACGAGCTCCCTCTCTCTCCCCGACCTCGCAGACACCGCACTTTCCCCCTGGCTCCTCTCCCTCGTACTCCCTCGCCATGGCCGACGCAGCCGTCGCCGTTCCGCCACCGTAGTCGCGTCCAACGCCGTCCCCGTGATGCACCACCGTGTCCACTCGCTCCGCCGTCGTCGACTGCTTCGAACAGGCCGAGCCCCGAGCGCTCACACGCTCTGCACCACCTCCATCGACCCCGCCTTCGTCAGCCACCACCGGAGATCCCTTTCGACATCGCCGCCGCATCAGCTCGTCCCCGACCACGCCGTCTGGCTCTACGTGACCGCCGTGAGCTGCTGCACCTCCCCATCCTCTCCGTTTGCCTCCTCATGCACTATAGCAACTGCACGAAGCTCACCCGCATGCACCGCCGCGTAGCTCGTCGCCGACGTGACTCCGGCCAACCACCGGCCACGCCACCCTGTCTAACAACCTTACCGCATCCCCAGGAGCTCAACGCCCCACTCCACGCACCTCGCCGTGCCCCATAGCCTCGGGCTCACTTCCACACGACTCCGGCGACCGCAAAGCTCATCGCCGGCGACGTTTCTGGCCGCCCCGAGTCCAACCACTGCCACCAAACGCCGCGGCTTGCTCTCAGCTACGCGTAGATGCTCTCCGCCGCTCGTTTGGTCACCGGAATGCACAAATGCACTCTCACCGCTGCGTCTGGCCTCGTCGGCGGCTAAACGCCGGCGAGTTTGACCATTGACATTGACTGGGTGGGCCTAGGTTGATTTCCCTGAGTCAATGACAATTGGGCCCCCTTGCTAATTATCCAGATTAGATTCTAGCTAAAAACAATTAGTTTAATTAACTACTGACCCGCGGGACCCACTGGTCAGTTTGACCTGGACGACCCCGTTGACCTCTGACGTCATTATGACGTGATGCTGACGCAGTAATTAAATTACTGGAATTATTTCTATACAGGAAATTCTAGAAATTAGTCCAAACTTCAAAAATTCATAGAAATTAATCTGTAACTCCAAATGCAAAGATTTATATATGAAATTTGATCAGAAAAATCCAATCTATCCACTGGTACTGGGTTCATGCATATTAGAACAAGTTAACCTTGTTGTTTAAGCAATATAATTTGATACACTAATGTGGCTATGTTAAATGATCCAACACTTGAACCTTCGGTTCAATTAAGCACATTCCTTCCTGTTTTAGCTTGCATTAGGCCAAGACACTTTCATATTGCCATGTCATAGCACGCATCATAATGTTGCATATCGTCATGGGTTGATTGTGTTCCGATGTGTTCTTCATGGTAGGTTCTGCCTCCGAGGATATTCACGAGTATCCAACTGAAGGGCAGTATCCCGCTACCACTCCATCAGGAAAGCAACCCATTGATCATTCCGATACAAACCCACGTTCTCGCTTCTGCTCTCGTTTACTGCATTAAGACAATGTGATTCAAACTGTTGTGTGTCGCGGTAGTTGAACCCACTTCCTTTGCATGACCTGTCATTGCCACAGTAACTAGATGAAACCCACTAGCATGTGTAGGAGTTGATTGAGCCATATGTGTTTGTGTTCCCTACCATGCTATGCTTGCTATGCTAGAGTTGTGTCAGGTCTAGCTCATCGGGATGATGAACTAGAGTGAAAGGTTGTGTCGTTGTCGAGAGTGTGAAAGTGTTGAATACGATTTGGTAAAGGAATCGATGAGAGGCCATGTAGGAGTACATGGTGGGTTGTTTCATTGAGGCCGTCCTTAAGAACTGAGATATGTGTGTGATTTAAGACTCAGCTATACTACCACACATTGGGCCCTGAAATATGACCCCGCTCGTCTTACCGACCCCTCTCATCCTCTGTCTAGGAGTTGCAAGTAGTTTCTGGTGTTTGTAGTTGCTGGGGGCCGCACGCAGCGCTAACCATAGGGGTGGGCTGTGTTGTGGTAGGCACGTGGCATGGTGTACCGATTCGCCCGTTTGGTGTCTCGGGAACCCTGCACACATCGTTTGGGGCCGTTGAGGACACCCCGGCCGGATCTCCTTGCGGATGGAACCCGAATAGGCGATAAACCTAGACTAGAGACTAGTGTGGTTGGTTAGGTCGTGGTCTACACCCACGTCGGCTTTCACGTGAAGTCTGCCGAGCACATGACGTGTGCAGACGCTAAGTGGTGGAAACATGTGTGAAGAAGTACCCCCCTGCAGGGTTTAAAACTATTCGAATAGCCGCGTCCGCGGTAAAGGACTACTTGGTCACCTATGCAGTTCATAGATAAGTAAATGGATACTACTAAGAGCCTCAAGATAAGTGTGAGTACCATGGATGGCCCTCTCGTGGGTTGGCGAGAGAGGATCCACGGTGGAGTATTGTGTTGGTGCTAGTGGACTCGTGTGCGACAAATGTTTTACAAGTTGTGTCTATCGTAGGATAGTTTAGCCAAGAGTCAAAGATGGCTTGCTGCAATAACTCCACTACCTTCTTGAGAATGTGCATGTATTGTAAGATTCTGTTGTAAGACTTGCTGAGTACCTTCGTACTCATGTTGCTTTAATTAATGTTTTCAGACGACAACACCAACCCCTCCGATGGGTTTTATGTAGACCTCGACGTTGACGAGTGACTTATCACCCAGGTGGTGATTTAAGACTTGTGAAGGGTCGATGTAGATAGACAGGCTTCGTCAAGCCTTCTTTCTTTCTAGTGTCTGTACTCAGACTACCTTGCTTCCGCATGTGCTTGTATGTTTGTATGACTTGAGTGTCGGGTCATGTGACCCCTACCTATATGGATGATATGTATGGCTCTTCAGAGCCCTTAAATAAAGTACTTGAGTTGTAGAGTTCTGTTGTGATGCCATGTTGTATTTACTCATATCGGGCATATTGTGTGTATGATTGAAATGCTTGGTATGAGTGGGATCCAACTATCTAGTTGTTTATCCTTGGCAGCCTATCATATGGGGAAATGTAGTCTAGTGCTTCTGAGTGATAGTAGTCCGCTGCAGCCCGGTTCACCGGAGTCCTGCTAGCCCAGCACTACTGCTTGGAACACTTGACTGGCCGACATGTGTTTCACTTCGTTCCTATGTCTGTCCCTTCGGGGAAATGTCACGCGGTGACTTCCGGAGTCCTACCTAGCCAGCTACAGCCCGGGTTACCGGAGTCCTGTTAGCCCAGCGCTACAGCCCGAAATCACACGTTGTTGACCGACATGCTCGATGTGATTCATGGATGCCTGTCCTCATAGGTTAGCGCCGCTTTGGGTTCACGACTAGCCATGTCGGCCCGGGTTCTCTGTCATCATATGGATGCTAGCGACATTATCATATACGTGAGCCAAAAGGCGCAAACGGTCCCGGGCCATGGTACGGCGACACCCGTGGGATTACCGTGCGTGAGGCCGCAAAGTAATATGAGGTGTTACCGGCTGGGTCAATGTGACTTGGAATCAGGGTCCTGACATATTGACTTAAATATACAACGTTATATTTGACCTTGTATGTCTGAAAACCTCATTAAATTATCCGCTTCTTTTTGAAATTTTGACACTTGAAAATCCTATAACTACGATTATTTTGGAATGGAGGAGCTAAACTTGAATCTATTTTGTACACGACTACATATGCTATTATGTACAAAATCAGAGCAAAGATTGGTGCCCCCATAATTTAGGTATGGTTTACAAATGCCATGATATCAAATTCAAATAACTGAATGGACTTCATGTTGAATTCGATTTTTTGAACCACCTTAAGTTGAATTCAAATGTATGCTAGTTCATAGGTAGTAGCTATTTATAATGTCCATTGTGTAACTTTCGTATGTATAACGTGCTTTACACACACAACATGGACTATACTCACGTTTATATTCGATTGCTAAAGTGATGCATTATATGGAGTTCAAAATACTAACTATGTGGATCAATTGTGTCAAATAATAACATAGACGTGCTCAAATTCGATAGATCAATGACCGCTCCTTACGCGAATTGCAAATATCATGATCCCATCCTTATATTTGGATACAATTTATATCTTTAATCAATGTGTAGAGCAGTCTTTTACGTGTAGTTTCACTCTCCATCGGTGGTCTCTCACACATGCTCAGACACTCTCTCCCGAGGTGTCTTTCTCGCACACATGCTCTAGATATAACCCTCCCTCCCTCTCATAACCTTTTACAACTGTTTTCACTAACCTTTATCACAAGCACTCTTCCTCTCGCAAACATCTACACGCACAATCCTCATCGACCCTTTCTATATACATGGACCTGCCTACGTGTCTCATGTATGCACATTATCTTTACGCCTGTCTTTCACGCATTGTCTCACACCTCTCTTCCTAATCGACGTGTATGATTCTAGCAGAGCATTCTGTAGGATGCCCCTTAAAGTTAGGTTGGATGAATAGTAATATCAGAGATAAAGGGGTTACCTTAGTCCGAGAACCTAGGGTTACAAATCCTAGCCGGCTTTGTCAGTGGACACAGAGTCCTTCAAAATTCTACTATGTTTGTATTGTACGACTAGTCATCCATGGGTCTTCCTAAATGCGTCACGGGCCGACCAATGTGGCACAGGACGGAACAGAACGAAGGGCCTCACCTCGACCCACCATACCTCACGCGGTGACATACCCTCTGCCCCCACGTCTCATTATCTTCTCACACCCACACCTACCAACACAAACAGCACACACACAGAAAATTTCTCCTGGTGCCTCTATTCCCTCCCCCTTGCATATACACACTCAAGGGAATGGAATCTCTTGTTGTGATGTCATATTCGTCTCTCTCTCTCTAGACCACTCTCATTTCTCGTGCTATCTCTCCCACGTCCCCCCCCCCCCCCCCGTCGGCCCCTCAATCCATGCCTCTCTCGAATATGTAATACACACACATACCTCTCTAGGCCCCGCCAAATGCATCAACTACACATTCACACATGTTACATCACGTACCCCATTGATCTAAAAAGCCCTCTCTTCACGTTTATTTCGCATACAACATTCCTTTTGAATAAAGTGTGGCCAAAAAATTATTTTAGAGTTTCTACATATATACAACATTACAAAGTTATATGGAGGAGTACGAACGCTAATTTGCATTGCATGGTGCCCACAATGATATTTATTCCGCACTGTGAATTTGTATATTTTTATACTATATATACAAAGTTAGTCATAATAAAGAGAAACGAAGAGCATCTCTCTCTCCATCGCATACCCCCCTGTACGCCCCTTTCACGTATGCACACAAAACTATCTCCAGGTCCTCTAAAAGTAAGCCCCCAGAAAATTCACGCATGTTTCATCTTTCTCTCGCGATATATGCAATGACGATCATTGTATTTGAAGCGAAAGCACGATACGTACATTGGACTTTAGAATCCACTCATTACGGTCACCATTTATGTTTAGTAGTTATTATGCAGTCACGGGCTCACCGTACAACTCTGTATTTGCTCATGACATGACTAGTTGACCAGTTAAACGCTCCACGTGGCACCTCTAGTGTTGCATCACATTATCTCACTACCATCGTGCCCACCTGTCGACTTGTATCTACTCTACATCTACACTCTTATAAAATACATAAAATACACTCTTATAAAAACAGAGTTGGTGATGATGGTGTGCCTACCATCCTGCAATATAGGCCGTCCGATTTATATTTGACGGATAGGAAAGAAACTATGGCAATTTTGCAAAAAGGTACCCACACACCTCTCCACATTTGCAAATAAGGCCTTCCCTCGTTCATCCTTTTCTCTCACAAGATAAACAAGTCATACAAATGCATCTTGATGTTACGTGCAATGCACGGGCATCTTGCTAGTAAGAATGAAAACAAACGACAATAAAATATTTGGACGGTGGTTCGAAGTCATGACCGCGGGCACAGCGGACAAGGTGGCCTTGTATTGGTATGCTAAGTCGTCTGTTTTAACACACAGGAGCTGGTGTGGTGATTATACACACACGCACGCATGCACACGAACTACATCCATGCAACACTCACACAAACACATGCACCCACGCACGCACGCAACACTCATACGTACACATGCAGGCACGCATGCATGCAACACTCACACGCACGCCCGCAACACTCACATGCACACACGCACGCATGCATGCACACACCAGTACACCACACGACCAACACACACTCTCATGCTCAAGTGCTCAACCTACACGTGCATGCGCACACGTCAGGCCCTGACAGACACATACACAACCAGGTGATTCCCGCGCACGGGTTGGAGCCTTGTCGCGCCAGCGTAAATTTGTGTTTATCTGACCTTTTGCCTATGCGAACTGACAGGTGGGACCCACAACAAATGTGGTCAATTTAACTAGTCAACATGGCGCCACGCAGACTATTTGCCTGGTCAACAGAGTGCAATCCGATGCTGAGCTGTGAGCAAGTGACCGTATAATCACCGCAAAACGTATATAGTGACCGTAATCAGTTTATTCTGAAGTTCGGTGACCGTATTACGCTTTTCTCTCTGTAGGCCCTCCAAAACTACATCTCTACATGTTATCGCATGTTACATCTAACAACTATGCAATACAACACTACTACTACACTCTAACACAATAAATCATATGTGTTTTTAGTTTTACTAGATATCATATTGTTACTTATAATTATTCAGTTTGCATACATTAAAATTGCCTTTGAAATGTATGGCCAGTATCATCTACCGCGTGGGAAAAATCCCGCCCTTTCCTGTTTAATTGGGTTTGTATCGATGGATCGTGCGAAACAGCAAAACTATTCTAGTACTATACAGTACAAGTGACAGTTCACTGGGCCGTCGTGTCGTCTACTCCTCCGTCGTAAGAGTGGAGCGCTCGCTTTCATACATCTTCTAGTCCCTTTCGCTGACATGTGGGACATCAAGCTATCGGGTCCACGTGCCATACCGGAATACAGTGCAGAGGAGCCGGGGTGAAGAACCCCAGTCATGGCGTCGGCGTAGTAATGAGCAATGAGGCGTCAAATCACAAAGCCGCACCTTTCCCGCAGTTAAGTTGGAGGGACGAAGCAACCATCATTTCACTCGTTGCTGAATCCGCTTCTCCCTCATCTTCTTCAACTTAACCACATGTTGCTTCTGCCGTTGTTTTGCCTCATGTGGGACTTGGATCGGCTTGGTAAAGCACTGACACGTGGGACCGCATGTTAGCAAACCGCCAGGACAACGTCCTCCGAAAATAAGAAGCCTAATCCTAGACTTACAAAGGGCTACGTAGCTGCTACATATACTTTCCATCTAATCTATATATGCCCGCTGATTTTCAGGTGGGGTGGGCCTAATCCTCTCCTTTAATCCAATCAAATAGTCCCACATCACATCAGTTCGTAACTTTACGTAAACCATTACGTGGATGTAGCATTGCTCAAGTAAGAAACCTCCCCCGCCATTCACGCAGCAAAATCACCTCCTTTTTACTAATCTCGCTTCTATAATTTTTTAGATCAATACAATTGAGATTTTTATAGATAGCACACAGGAGCAAAACCAAGTGGTACGGTTAAGGGCATCCACAATGTGTAGCCAAATGTGAAAATAGCTTTTGGCATCGTGGGAACCATTGTGGGCGGTGTTGCCAAAGCCAAAAAGTTGGAACCGAAGCTCCCTGATTGATTGATTGAAGGAATAGAAAAATGCAACGTCTCTCCTCTTTCTCCCATGCTTGGACGCATGTAGTACTATAGTATAGAGCACAGAGTCTACTCCCCTGTCCCTTCTATCACAAATCACAAAGCAGTGAGGTGTCAAATCACAAAAGCACGGACGAAGCAACCATCATTTCACTCTTCGCTGACTCCGCTTCTCCATCGTCTTCTTCGAGAAGCCATCTCACCGCATTAGTTACTCCTAGTAGTACTAGTAAAGGACTTCCTGGATGCAAATAAGGTGGTTGTCTCGGCTTGCAGGCGGCACTTGCGAACAACTTACCGTGGTCTCCCTCAATGGTGTTCTCCTTCAAACGCACTTCACCAAACCACCACAAAAAAAATATCATCGACGTCACCGCAATGGGGAAGGAAGTCAAATATAGTTACTACCTCCATTTTTTTGTACACAAGGCCATTATATCAAAATTACAATTTGGAAAGGGCCACTAACACTAATCGACGCAAAATTGATGGGGTTAGCAACCAAGGACATTAATATCCCCTGCATGCATGCGGAAGTGAGAAGGTTGGTTTGCATGGCGCTGCATTAATGAAGCGATGAGGAGTGAGATGGTTAGCTCTTTGGTCTTTGGAGAAGAAAATACGCATTAATTGACACGTGAAACGAGGATTTGTATCGATTAAATACCGCGACGGAAAACCCAGCCTTTCTTTTTTAACACTAGTGCTCCTAGTACGTACGTACCTATCCTGTTTGGGTCTAGGCCTTGCATTGCCAAACTTCGCCACACATTTTTGCCAAGCTTGCCTAAAGTTTTCAAAATGAGAAGGAGGTACACTTGCGCACGGCTATCGCGGTCGCACCGCACCCTCACACGGTCGCTCCTGCACGCCGTGGTCGCACCGCACCCTCACACAGTCGCTCCTGCACGCCGCAAACCCAACCAAGGGAACGCACCCTCACTGTCGGTGTCAAAACCGGCGGATCTCGGGTAGGGGGTCCCGAACTGTGCGTCAAGGTTGGATGGTAACAGGAGACAGGGGACACTTTGTTTTACCCAGGTTCGGGCCCTCTCGGTGGAGGTAAAACCCTACTCCTGCTAGATTAATATTGATGATATGGGTAGTACAAGAGTAGATCTACCACGAGATCAAGGAGGCTAAACCCTAGAAGCTAGCCTATGGTTTGATTGTGTATGAAGATGATTCTGTCCTACGGACTACAACCCTCTGGTTTATATAGACACCGGATAGGGTTAGGGTTACACAGAGTCAGTTACATTGGTAGGAGATCTTGAATATCCGCACGCCTAGCTTGCCTTCTACGCCAAGGAAAGAACCTTACGGACACGAGACGGAGTCTTCAATCTTGTATCTTCATAGTCCTGGAGTCCGGCGGGAGATTTAGTTCGGCTATCCGAACACCCCCTAATCCAGGACTCCCTCAGTAGCCCCTGAACCTGGCTTCAATGACGACGAGTCCGACGCGCAAATTGTCTTCGGCATTGCAAGGCGGGTTCCTCCTCCAAGTTCTTCAAGAAGATGAATAACACCAAAAAAGTGTCCGGCTCTGCAAAACAAGTTTCCACATATTGCCATATAGAGAATAATATTAACACAAATCAAATCTGCTGACGTATCCCGCGGTGCATCATAACACTGCGGCCAAGCCTTCTGTACGGAATATTTTTACTGTTCCACCGCTACACGTCTAATGAGGCGGTTTCCTTGGCACGTCTTATCGAAGCAGAGATCGTGCGCCCCCTTCAACGGGATTCTCATTAATACGGACGTGGGTAACCCAACCGCGCCATTTACCACGGCGTTTGAGAGGCAAGTGAGTTTTATTAGGCAAGTGGGGACGCATAACCGCATCCGCCCATATAAGGGGATAAGGATCCACCTTTTTACTTACGCCTTCTTCCTCCTCTGCCTATCCATACTTTGCGCTCTCGAGCTCCAGCGCCCAAGATCGCACTCCCCATCTCGGCCTACTCCAACAATGTCCGGAGCGGGTGGCAAGTGGATGGCCTCCTCCGTCACGGAGGATCAAGTAAAAAAGTTAAGGAAAGCCGGATACCTGTCCAAGGACATCCCACATCGGCTTCCTGAGGAAGGGCAGCTTAATCCTACCCCAAAGCCCCATGAGAGGGTAGTCTTTCTTCCCCACTTCCTCCGCGGACTGGGTTTTCCACTTCACCCATTCATCCGGGATCTCATGTTCTACTATAGGCTGGATTTCCACGATCTGGCCCCGAACTTTATCCTCAACATCTCGGCATTTATCGTCGTGTGCGAGGCCTTTCTCCGCATCCGCCCCCACTTCGGCCTTTGGCTCAAGACTTCCAACGTCAAGCCCAAGGTGGTGTCCGGCACCCAGGCGGAGTGTGGAGGTGCTATGGCCGGCAAAATGGCCAACGTCGTCTGGTTCGAGGGCTCTTTTGTGGAGACCTTAAAGGGGTGGCAAGCTGGGTGGTTTTACATCACCGAGCCACGCGATCCGGAATGGATCGCAGCCCCCGAGTTCAGATCCGGACCCCCCACGAGGCTTATGTCCTGGAAAGAGACGGGCCTGTCGTGGGGTCACGAAGAAGAAGTGACCGGACTGCAGACATGCATCCGGTCCCTGGTGAACAAGCCAATCAAGCTTGTGAATGTAATCCAGGTTATGCTCGTTCGCCGGATTCTCCTGTGCCAAGAACGGGAGTTCACTCTGTGGGAATTCGACCCGGCGCAGCACCAAACCCTCAATAGGCTCTTCGACACGACGTATGAAGACGTCTGGAAGGTGCTAACCAAAGGCTCCGAGTGCCCCACATCCGCTTTCGAGGACCGCGGATACAGCTCGCAGCGCAACGCTGGCGAGGTAGGCTATTTATACCTTTCACAGGTTCGTTAAGCTTCTCTACATAGATTAACTCTATGTGGGATCTAAAAACTCCCTTTGCCTTTGACAGGCGTGGCTGAAGATAGCCGGACCAATCAACTGTCCCGCTCCCCTGCCCGAAGACCCAGCCCCAGCTCTCCTAGAGAAGCTGCTGGCTCCGGCGCCCTATGTGGTGCCGGAGAAGAAGGTCAAGAAGAAGAAGACCATCGGGACTCGAAAGAGTGACCGCAATGTGGTGGTGTCGAGCTCGTCATCTGGCGAGTCTGCGGCGCCCTCCTCTCGTGAAAACGAGGAGGAGGAACAAGGAATCCCTCCCCCTCCAACGGGGGAAGGAAAGAAGAGGAAGGCCGCCCCAGCGGGGGCGGCTACGGGATCCAAAAATAGGAAGACCCCCACGCCGGACTACTCCCCCGACCCCTACGAGGACGAGGAGGAGCGGCCGGAAAGGACCAAGCGTCCGGTGACGTCGTAAGTATTCGGATACCAGAGTAACTCATGACATCCTTTCATTTGCACAACTTTCCCTTATGTTGAACGCAATCGTGCAGGCCGCCCCGGGCCGAACTCGATGATTCGTCGAGTGGTTCCCTGGATTCATCGGACGTGAACTCTGTTCCGCCCGCTGTCTCCCCCCGCCAGGTAGACGACGCCGAAGTGGCGTCCCACCGAACTCCTGGGCAGGAGGAGGTGGTCCTGGAGGAGCCGCAAGGCAACCTCCCGGACTCCAGTAGTGGAGGGGACAAGTCCCCCCAGGGCACCAAGTCCGGCTTTGTGCCGGACACCGCGCCGGACTCAACAGTCCCGGCCCACGGTAGGCGAACTCCTTCCAAGAGGAGCAAGCCGTCTGAGCCGGCGACCTCTGCCCAACCAGAGGCGCCGGACAACTTGCTGGAGGCGCTTGAAGGCGCCACCATCGATGAGGAGCACCGTACTGTTATGAGTACGGTGGTCCAGAAGGTTCAGTCCGCCAAAAGCGGATTGAAAGAAGCTTGCGCTAGCCTTCTAACAGGCTTTCAGGTAAGTAATAATATGCTAAATTCGTTGCCGCATAGACAGTAGCCCCTGATGCTCTGTTCGGTGTTCGGAAAGAAAAGCCGGATAGAGGATCTAATAATTATCGCAGGAGTCTAACAAAAAAGTCAAATATGCGTATGCAGGCTTCACTGCTGTCCACCGCCGCATTAACTGCGCAGGTGGATGTCCTTAAGAAGGACCTTGAGCGGTCCGAGCAAGAGCTCGGTCTTGCCCGAGGGCAGCTCAAGGAGAAGGAAGGTAAGAAGGACCGTTAATAATAAAAATTTGCCTATGGAGAGGCTTGATTGCAGAAAATAACAGGTATACACTGCCTATTGTAGGGGCCGCGACAGAGGTGGCCACCCTGAGGCAGGTGCTTACCGAGGCCGAAAAGAAGATGGCTGAGGAGCGCATCGAACAAGAAAAGCTTGTGGTCCAATGCGGCGACGTGCAGCTGAAGCTGCAAGACCTCATGGAAAAACATAAGGGTTTGGAGCTTGACGCGAAAACGCAAGCCACCGAACTCACCTCTGCCGTTGAGGCCACCAAAATTGCCAAGGCCGAAGCCCAGAAGGCCCTCCAAGAGTTGGAGGATGTAAAAAACATAGCAGCGGGTAAGGCATTCTTAATGCAAAGTAGGAATATAAAAATAAAATACCTGTTTCTTACCCGAATCCGGAGTTCTCCAGGGGCATTTGTCGATCTTCCCCGCAGCGCATCCGACGCCGCTGCGTTCTACCGAGCTGAACAGGGCAGCTCGGCGGAGAGTGTGTTCTGGTCTCAGTATTCTGAGGCCGGACACCCTGTGCCCCTGAGTGATCAGCTGAAGCAGCTGGTCGAGCTCCACAAGGCGGCCGAACAGGCTATGAAGGGCCTTCTAGTTCAGCTGTGGCCTGGAGAGGCCCTGCCTGGGAGCTACTTTGGGCTAGTACGGCGGCTGGTGGAGGCCTGTCCACGGCTTGAGGTCATCAAGCGCTCTACCTGCATCGAGGGCGCCCGGAGGGCCCTCGCCCGTGTGAGGGTACACTGGGGTAAGCTGAACGGCGAGAAGCTGGTGAAGGACGGGCCGCCGCCAGGGAAGGAACATCGCAAGCCGGAGAACTACTATGAAGAAGTTCTTGCCGGAGCCCGCCTTATTGCGGATGAATGTGCTAAAGATGTAATATTTCCATGAACTCGTTCGTTTGTATCCTGTGCGCTGAAAACTTGTTCATATGCGCTTTAAGCAATGCTTTGAATTTAAAATATTATTTTCTGTGCGGCCGTTTATCAGTAATTGAGAGATGGCGAGTCGTCAGCTTTCTCCCCCCATGCAACTAGTGCTGGGGTGTTCGGGATAAACCTGAGGGCTCTTGTTCCCATAGTTGGGTCCTTCGAGGGAGGCCCTCAGCACAACGAACCAGGCAATCGGACTATAATGCTTGAACACTCTCACTTAGCCATAGAACTTTATAATTTTAAATTTCGGCGAAGCCCCTAGTTCGGAAGGCTGAATTCGGGGCGCTATCCACGCCTTTAGCCGGATTTAACCAGCTCTCCGCTCGAAGCGGCATAAGCCTTTAGGGACTCGAAAAACCTCTCAAACAGCGACCGATCTCACGCCCTATCATGACAGTCTGTTTTAGCTTTCTCCACTGAGGTGCTCACCCGCATGACCTGGGGCACAATCGCAGCGGTTCTCCTAGTGCTACCGTAGCCGATAGAGCGGAACGTAAGGCACCAAAACATAGGAGCCGGGCAAACCCAACATATGACCAAAATCATGACTCGGAGCCGATGCATATAGTGCTATAAGTTCGGGGTGCCGCACTTGTGGAAGTGTACGGACTTCTCACGTCCAGATAAAAGGGTAATGAAGCCCCTGGCGTGGTTTGCCGTACCATGGTGTACGGGTGCGATCATGTTATGGGATAAACATATATATTCAAAAATGGTGATGCAGAAAATAGACACAAAGCTATGCATTGTTTATAAAGAGGCTATTCGAAGCCGGACGATACAAGTAGTGCGATAAGCGAAAAAACTGGACTATTTAACATGTCCTGGCCAGGCGCAGGCCGCGGAAATTTGGAAACAGATATATCACTCGAAATAGAGACCACCTGAGAGTTCCGTAGTGCGGCGTAGCTTTGTCTGCTCTCCTAGGCCTTGTATCGTCTGTGCGGCAACAAGGCCGAACAGGTCATCCGGGATGTGGAGTCCTGAAAGTAAAAAAAAGAAAAAGAAAAAATCCGGTAGCCCCTAGTACGTTTAAGGCCGTATTGTAGGCATGCCGTTAAAATGCCTCCTTCCCCTATGCCCATGGAATTTTAAGGGCATAACTGTGTACTCGAGGTACTAGCTTCGCGATGCTGCGATGGCTGGGGTCGGGGCCGTATTGCTACGCATGCTCCGAACATGCCAAGTGGTCTTGTTGCAGGTTACTCCGGGCGCGCTTTGCATTGTCCGGCGTTTTAGCGGCCGGACTGGAGAGTTGCCTTGAGAGGCTACTTTGTATTTCCACTGCGAGGGCCGCCGTGTGCTGCTCCGTTGTGATGGAGCGTTCGGTGTTTCCGCTGACCATAATTACTCCTCGAGGGCCTGGCATCTTGAGCTTGAGATATGTGTAGTGCGGAACCGCATTGAATTTAGCAAATGCAGTTCGTCCGAGCAGGGCGTGATAACCACTACGGAACGGGACTATATCGAAGATTAACTCTTCGCCTCGGAAATTATCCGGAGATCCGAAGACCACATCAAGTGTTATCGAGCCTGTGCAATTGGCCTCTACACCTGGGATGACGCCTTTAAAGGTCGTCCTTGTGGGCTTGATCCTTGATGGATCTATGCCCATTTTCCGCACTGTATCCTGGTAAAGCAGGTTCAGGCTACTACCGCCGTCCATGAGGACTCTTGTAAGATGAAATCTGTCGACGATTGGATCGAGGACCAATGCGGCAAAGCCGCCGTGACGGATACTAGTGGGGTGGTCCCTTCGATCGAAAGTGATCGGGCAAGAAGACCAAGGATTGAACTTTGGGACGACTGGCTCCATCGCGTACACGTCTCGTAGCGCACGCTTCCTTTCCTTCTTAGGAATATGGGTCGCGTATATCATGTTCACCATCCGCACTTGCGGGGGAAACCCCTTCTGTCCTTTGTTGTTCGGCGGCCTGGGCTCCTGCTCGTCATCGCTGTCCAGCCCCTTGTTCCTATGTTCGGCTCTTAACTTGCCTGCCTGCTTGAACACCCAACAATCTCTGTTGGTGTGATTGGCTGGCGTTTCGGGGGTGCCATGAATCTGGCACGAGCGGTCGAGTATTCGGTCCAAACTGGATGGGCCCTGGTTATTCTTTTTAGATGGCTGTTTCCGCTGACCGGATTTATAGCCTCTGAATCTGGCATTTACTGCCGTATCCTCATTGCTGTCGCTGCAAACGCGACGCTTTTGATTGTTTCGGCGTGACCTGCCATTTTTGTCCTTGGTATCCGGATTACCGGTCTTCTTTGATAAGTTGTTGCTACGAGCTAGCCAGCTGTCTACGCCCGCGCAAAAGCGGGTCATGCGTGTCGTGAGGGCTGCCATGGTTTTCGGCTTTTCCTGTCCTAGGTGCCGGGCAAGCCATTCGTCGCGGATATTATGCTTGAAGGCCGCTAGGGCCTCTGCGTCCGGACAGTCGACTATCTGATTTTTCTTTGTTAGGAACTGTGTCCAGAATTGCCTGGCCGATTCGTCTGGCTGCTGAATTATGTGGCTTAGGTCATCAGCGTCCGGTGGTCGCACATAAGTGCCCTGGAAGTTGTCAAGGAATGCGGCTTCCAGGTCTTCCTAAGAACCAATTGAATTTGCTGGCAAGCTGTTAAGCCGATGCCGAGCTGGTCCCTTAAGCTTGAGTGGGAGATATTTGATGGCGTGCAGGTCGTCGCCGCGTGCCATATGGATGTGAAGGAGATAATCCTCGATCCAAACTGCCGGATCTGTCATACCATCGTATGACTCGATGTTGATGGGTTTGAAACCCTCTGGTATTTGATGATCCATTACTTCGTCTGTGAAACATAACGGGTGTGCGGCGCCCCTGTACTGGGCTACGTCATGACGCAGCTCGGAAGAGCTGTGCTTGTTGAGTTCGGCCCGGCCGGAGTTATTGTGTCCGGACTGAAAATCGTCACGTGTTGGGCGTCCGCGCGATCCATAGATCGATCTTGTTCGCCTTGCTTTGTCCTCCAGTACGTCTCGCAGGTCTGGCTCGTTTCCTTGTGCCCTAGCCGAACGGCCCCGGGGCATGTTTGGCTTGAAATTTCGACGGGCCTCTCTGTCGCGGCCGCGAGGTGGCCGGTCTACCATGTCATTTGCTTCCTCCTCTGATTGGGGGAGCGGCCTGCGTTTAGGGTAATTTTTGGAGTGGCGCCCGAGTTCGTACTCTTCGGCCGCAAGGACGTCTGTCCATCTGTCAGCTAGCAAATCTTGATCAGCCCTAAGATGTTGCTGCTTTTTCTTTAGGCTGTTGGCCGTGGCAATGAGCCTGCGTTGAAAACGCGCTTGTTCGGCAGGGTCTGATGGTATGACGAATTCATCGTCGTCGAGGCTTGCCTCGTCTTTGGAGGGAGGCATGTAGTTATCGTCCTCAACCTCTTGTTCTGCCGCTTCCTTATGAAGGCCGGCTTCTCCATCTTCCCGTGCTGAGTCTTGTTGTGGTTGGTGTTCTTCGGCGGTATTCGGGGTAGAATTATCCTCCGTGCCGGAATCACCGTTCTTGCTTTGGCGGGATTTAGAGCGGTGCCGCTGACGCCGGCGTTTGGGAGGCTTTCTCGAGGTGCCATCCACCGCTGTTCCATCGCCATCTCCGTCTTTCAGAGCGTCCACCATGTATATGTCATATGACGAGGTGGCGGTCCAGCGCCCTTCAGGTGCTGGTTGTTGTTCGTCTCCTCCTTCGTCGTCCATACCGTCGAAGTCTTCGGAGCCGAAGTCGAGCATGTCGGTTAAATCGTCGACAGTGGCTATTAAGTGGGTGGTGGGTGGGTTTTGAATTTCTTCATCGTCCGTATCCCAACCTCGCAGACCATAATCCGGTCTGGGCTCTCCTGATAAAGAGAGAGACTTGAGAGAATTTAGGATGTCACCAAAAGGTGAGCACTAAAAGATGTCCGCGGTGGTGAACTCCATTATAGGCGTCCAATCAGATTCGATCGGCGGGGGCTTGGAAAGCCCGGAGTTCGGAGAAGAATCCGGCTCCTTGGAGTCATGGGCGACGCGGAGTGCGGGACCGGCGTTCAGCTTGATCGCCTTTAACGTCGCAGCCCCTGAGGTGACGTCCAACCGTTCTTCCTCGACGAGCGCAGCGGGCTCCGAATCAAGGATCGGGGCCGGAGCGTATGCGGCCTCCAGGACACTGTTCGGGAGCAGAGCTATATCATGCCCTTCTCGGCAGTGCGGCAAGCTTGGCTGTGGCTCGAATCCGTCGAAGGTCAAGTCTCCGCGGATATCCGCCGTGTAGTTTAAGCTTCCAAACCTGACTTGATGGCCAGGGGCGTAGCTTTCGATCTGCTCTAGATGGCCAAGCGAGTTGGCTCGCAAAGCGAAACCGCCGAAGACGAAGATCTGTCCGGGGAGAAAAGTCTCACCCTGGACCTCATCGCCGTTGATGATCAAAGGAGCCATCGAACCTAAAGGGGACGACACAGAGGAACTCTCAATGAAAGCACCAGTGTCGGTGTCAAAACCGGCGGATCTCGGGTACGGGGTCCCGAACTGTGCGTCAAGGTCGGATGGTAACAGGAGACAGGGGACACTTTGTTTTACCCAGGTTCGGGCCCTCTCGGTGGAGGTAAAACCCTACTCCTGCTAGATTAATATTGATGATATGGGTAGTACAAGAGTAGATCTACCACGAGATCAAGGAGGCTAAACCCTAGAAGCTAGCCTATGGTTTGATTGTGTATGAAGATGATTCTGTCCTACGGACTACAACCCTCCGGTTTATATAGACACCGGATAGGGTTAGGGTTACACAGAGTCGGTTACATTGGTAGGAGATCTTGAATATCCGCACGCCTAGCTAGCCTTCTATGCCAAGGAAAGAACCTTCCGGACACGGGACGGAGTCTTCAATCTTGTATCTTCATAGTCCTGGAGTCCGGCGGGAGATGTAGTCCGGCTATCCGAACACCCCCTAATCCAGGACTCCCTCACTCACTGACACGTGTTGTCGCATGTGACCACACCAAACTCAGCCATCCTATCGCTGACACATAATTTTCGTTCATAGAGTATGTTTATCCAACCACTTGTTGGGGAGTATCTGTACGGCCCGTGCGGTGGTCTGTTGGGGAAGAAGAAGAGGTGAGGAAGAAGGAAAGAAGGGTTAGGAGACGTAGGATATTCATCCAACCGCCTGGAATGGTAGACTGACCCAAGTCAGGCAACTTGCATAACAAATATATGTTTTTACACAGCAAAAGATCCATGAAAAAAACAACATCAAGAAAAACTATCACTGCTCGCTGAAAGAGACGGCCTCGTCGTCTTTGGCTGCTGGCGCGAACCAGCCGTCGCTGCCGATGTGTGTCTCCGCACCGTGGTTGTCCTCGGCCTCCAGCTACTCGTTCAAGTGGAGCGTGCGGGCGCTCTGCACGGACGAGAGCATAGCCCGGTTCAAGTCGAGGACGCCCGGTTCCGCCTGCAGGAGTGCCTCGATGGCAGCAGCATCCGCGCGCTCCGCGTTGAGTCGAGCCTCCGCCGCCCAGTTCAAGTCCAGGACGTCCGGTTCCGCCTGCAGGAGGGTGTCGATGAGAGCGGCATCCGCGCGCTCTGCATCGAGTCGAGCCTCTGCCGCCAGGTTGAAGTCCAGGACATCCGTTTCCGCCTGTAGGAGGGCCTTGATGGCAGCGGCATCCGCGCGCTCGGCCTCAAGTTGAGCCTCCGCCGCCCGATTCACATCC
Source organism: Aegilops umbellulata (assembly GCA_032464435.1). NCBI lineage: Eukaryota > Viridiplantae > Streptophyta > Magnoliopsida > Poales > Poaceae > Aegilops > Aegilops umbellulata. The sequence continues at coordinate 145,763,028 of CP136058.1, read as the reverse complement.
ACGACATCCGGTTCCGCCTGCAGGAGAGGCCCGATGGCAGCGGCATGCCCGCTCTCCGCGTCGAATTGAGCCTCTGCCTCCCGGTCCTCCTTTAGTATCGCCATGTTGAACCGCTGGTCCGCCTACACCACGCGTGACTCGGATGCCAGCACGAAGTCGACGTCCATCGTCTCATACCCATCGGGGGCCTTCTGCCCCGCGACCTCCGCCATGAACATTGGATCGGCTTCCTCCTCCTCGTAGCTTGGCTCCAGAGAACTCGGGGATTGGCCCGCCGCAAAGCGAGCTTGGGAACGGAGGTCTGTGGCGCTGACCGTCGCCGCGATTTCTACGCGGTGCTCCAGCGTCAGCATCTTGTAGTAAGTGATCTTGCGGCGCACCATGGCTTTTCGGCGAACTAGGGGACGCTTGATGCGGGCTAGGGGATCGAAAGGTGGGGGAATGGGCTGGAGATTTGGTGTGGTTTTAGGGCAGTGGCTGGCGTAGGCCGAGCAGCGAAGGTTCTGGTGTTAATAGTGGTTCCGGTGACGACCGGTCAATCAGTTTTGACTGTACATCGCTCTTGTCGCGTTCGCGTTGCAGCCCGGCATGCTGGACCCTCCACGTCGCTCACCAAATGGAACATGCTTCGTCTTGCGTTTTCGCTTGCTTGTGGGACCACAGTTGAGAGCAAACTGACGTCCCTGCCCCTCCCCCGCCCGCGTCATTTTTTATACCACCACTCCCTCCGTTTTATGCGGAGTAAATAAAAACAGAGGGAGTAACTGACATGCGGGGCCTAGCAAGCATGGGGTCCGCCAGTAAGTGACCGAAAGGGAGGGTAAGGCAGGGATACCTACGTCAGAGGATCCACTTCCACTATACTACTTTGACCAAATGTTAGAGTAATAGTATATGACATGCAACTTACACAAATGTTAGAGTAATAATATATGACATGCAACTTACACAAAGCATACAGGGTGTAATGCGTTTTTCGAGGCTAACTTATACCAAATGTTAGAGTAATAATATATGACAGGCAACTTACACAAAGCATACGGTCAAATTCGTATGTGAAAGGAGTTTCCAATGATATAATTTTCACATTAGACATCTCATGTACTATTAATCTTGTCAATAGTCAAATTGGAAACCATCTCGAGTACAAATCTAGGAGTACGTATGAATCTAACAATATTGATTGGGCGTTGTTGAATGTTGATACCTTTTTTATCACAGTAGATATACTTTGACTACAGATAAAACTTATATGTAAACTACTCTTTAAAAATGAAACGAACATTGAATACCCTTTATATATGATTTGCGGATGCTATGATCACCGGTTCAGAATTTTTGCATCCGCCTTAGGTATCACGTGCCCCCACTCATTCCCTCTCGATTTCATCTCGGGGTCCGGAGATCTATTGAAAGAGGACTAGGGTGGGTACATGCGAATGATACTCGGCGGAATGTTCAAATGAGACATGCGGGAGGATGGACTCGACTGGAGGGCGACATGATCGATGGAGAAGAGGGTTGGAGAGGAATGAGAAATAAGCAAACGCCACATGATTATACTTGAACGGCTCAAATAAACAATAAGTTGTCTCGCTTGGCCTACATAGTGAAAGGCCTAATGCGCAACGCGGAGCACTGACGCTCGAATATGGCCGAGAAAACAGGGAAACAGACATGTGGGGCACACCCGTCGGGACGACGTAGCGCAGACTAGTCCAATGGAGGAGCTGGCCCACGACCTCCTCGCCACCGACAACCATTCATGTGGGTCGTTGGGGCCAACAACGGGGTGCAGCTCCAGCACCGCCTCTGGACACGGCGACCACGGTGAGCGACGCGCTCATATCGTCGCTAGACACGGTCGGTTTCAGTTTGCCGAGGGTGGCGTTAGTGTTGTGGCACGACCAACGGTATGTTTGGTTTGTGCCCAAGGTTGCCCCAGGAAAGCATTGGGTAGCCCAAATTTTGGTTGAGGTATTGGTTTCCCATGATTTGGCCTACATTGGCAAGAAAAATGAACTTGAGTTGGCTAGAGTTCATTGGCATGCCAAAGAAATGGCAACCATCCAAACAAAGACCAATCTTTGGGTCATGACCAAAATTTTGGTTGAGGTATTGGTTGCCCATGATTTGGCCGACATTGGCAAGAAAAATGAACTAGAATTGGCTAGAGTTCATTGGCATGCCAGAAAACGGCAACCATCCAAACAAAGACCAATCTTTTGGTCATGACCAAAATTTTGGCAAGGTGCACCTTGGCCACAATCCAAACACACCCCAACACCCGGCTCGTCGAGGATGCACGGGGCGCCGCGACGCGTTCGTGGAGTGGTGTAGCGCGGCCAACTGAATCCTCTGGACCTGAGACCATGCCGGGTCATCTCGCTTTTTCAATGACATGCGCGGATCAAATGTGAGCAAAGGGCATCTCCAACGTTGCCACGACCACAGCTGACTACCCTGGCACAACAAAACCCTCGTCCCTCGCACCGTCGCGCGGTGCATTCCCAGTCGGCGCCAGCTGCCCGCATTCATGTCGTCCGTTCGTATGTCATCATTAAGAGGCTCGGTGCCCGAGGAACAACTCCGGCGACTTAATGACGCACCCGGACGCTTGGCCTCACCGGAATGCGCCACTTAAAGCGGCAACGCCCAGCTAACCTCCACACCATAGCGCATCGTCCTCCTACCTGGAACCACATACACCATGACCGCAAGCGCGAACGCTCTGCGGGAGAGCTTGTCTTCGGGGATGGAGCTCGAGTTCGCCGCCCTCACTCAAGTCGGCGCACAATCGGTGGCCACGCTGGTGGCCCACGACGGGAGCACCGACAGCCACACGTCCTACTTGCCGCCGTCCAACGTCCGGCACCGCCGAGGTCGGGGACTCCTCCGAGGATGAGTAGGGCATGGGAGGCGGCAGGGCATGGTGTGCCAACTGGCCGGTCCGTCTCCCGTGTTCTATTTTTCCTCGCCGGAGACCGCACCTTCACTTCACGGGTCTTGAACCCCACCCTCGTACATGGAGATCATAGATGGAGGACGTCGGTCGCCGCCGTAGAATAGGTTTAGGGTCAGGTTTCTTTTATTTTTTTGTCCTATAAAAGTTCGAAATGTAATGAAAATCTGCCGTGTTTGCATTAATCTCGGCCGGTGTATATGAACTTTCACAATAATATACATATTGTAGGAGTACTAGCAAGATGCCCGTGCGTTGCACGGAAGATCAAGATCTTGTGGGAGAAAAGGATGAACGAGGGAAAGCCTTATCTGCAAATGTGGAGAGGAGTGCGGGTAAATTGTCATAGTTTCCTTCCTACCCGTTAGATATAGCTCGGACGGCCTATATTGCAGGATCAGACACATCTTTCTACATCTACGGGAACCTACGAAAGGGTTAATGTAAATTGCCTCTCTCTCTCCTCCCCTGTTTTTCATGGTGGTGGGCCCCTCCCTCCCCCCAATCTACAATCAACAGCTCACACATTTCACATTACATTAATTACGTAACTGGGATTACGTAGGTATAGCATTACTCGTCCTAAAAAACCCAACTAAGCCAACCTCCCAGCATATCACGCGGGAAAAGTCCCGGCCGCACCGTTTTAGTCGGGATTACCGGATTACTAGTAGTAGTATCGATGGATCGCGCGAAGCACCAAATTTTTTTTGAGGGGGTGAAGCACCTAGTTTAAAAGGAAAAAATGCGGTACACTCACATCACTCCTGTCGCGGTCGCATTGCACCCCACACACGTTCGGTCCTGCACACGGCTCACGCAAACGGAACGCGCTTCGGCTTGCCTCTTCACTGACACGTGGGACTGCACTTGGAGAAACCGACCATGCGCCAAACTCCCCCCGCCCACCGCGCGAAAATCCCCCCCCACACACACACCCAAAAATTCCCCCCAAATCTGATTCAACCGCCCTTCGGCCAACTAGCCAATAATATTCCCCAAACCCCCTCCCCCCTGTCCCCCTCCACTCCATTCGCTCCGCCAAAGCCGCGCCGATACGTCGGCGCCGCGGTTCGATGATCCTCTCGCTCCCACAGTACGCTCTCGTAGACTGCCGTCCTCTAGCCGCGCCGCCACCTCTAGCTACGTTCTTGTGGAGGCACATGGCGGTCAGCGCCGCCACCGCTGGCGACGTTCGTGTGGAGACGCACGGCGGTCAGCTTCTCCCATGGTACGCGCATTCTAGACTGAGGCCCCGTTCATGTCGGTGTAGCGCTGAATGTTAGCTCATAGACGCTGTTAATCTCACTGTTTGCCGAAGTAGTTTACTGTCAATATGCTCTGCTTAAGAAGCTTCCTTGCCCTGTTCTGCACTCAATCTGCTTAGCTGAGATGGCATGCCAAGGCCGATTAGTTGCTCAAATATCCTGCCATATATTTATTGTGACGTAGATTGCCATGGTCTAGTAGCAAATCTGTTAGGTGAAATAGCTCTACACCGTTTTATACTCGATCTTTGTTGCTGCGATGGCCTCCGATAGTTCGATGGCTGTGTGCTCGACCTCATTGACTGCTGAAATAGCCTGCCACAATTTGGCACTCAAATCTGTTTGTTGAATTAGCTTTACATATATTTCATTACTTAGATCTGCTCGTCCAAATATCTTGCCATAGCTTTAGACATCGACCTAGGTATTTTTTTTGAACTTCATAAAAAAGCATATATGTTTTTCTTGTAATATCTAGTAGAAGAATTAATTTGTATGTCTAACAGATGGACAGGACTTGGATAACTTCTGCTCGAAGATTCTCCGCTGCATATGTCGAGGGGGTTGAAAACTTCAGGAACTTTATCAGAGCTGAGTACGGTGGTCCAAAATCAGATGTGCTCTGCCCGTGTAGCAGTTGTATGAATTCAGTTACAAGACCCCAGTCAACTGTGCAAAATCACCTACACTTGTATGGTATGTCGGTCACATATACTAGGTGGGTTCATCATGGTGAAGCTGTGAACGTCAATGTTATTGAGTACGTGGAAGCAGCAGATCACCAGCTTGATCTGCCTCATGCTCAGGTGGAAGAGGAGGAGGAGGTGGTGGTGGCGGAGCCAGTGAGTTTGACCAACATTGAAACAATGCTACGAAATGCTCGTGCATTCTGTGAACTTTCACCTGGAGAAGAAAAACGGTGGGCCCGCATGTTGGAACAATGCAACGTTGTTGTCACCCCAGGAAATAAGCTGTCTGTATTCTCAGCTATGGTCACCTTTCTTCAGGTGAAGACATCTGAGCGGATGACCAACAAATCATTCGATGCGATGTTGGCTGCTTTCCATGAATCTTTCCTAGATGCGTCTGAGCTACCACACACCTACAGTAAAATGAAGAATTTCCTTCGTGCAGTTGGAATTGGATATGATATGTGTTGGGGAACGTAGTAATTTCAAAAAAATTCCTACGCACACGCAAGATCATGGTGATGCATAGCAAAGAGAGGGGAGAGTGTTGTCTACGTACCCTCGTAGACCGAAGCGGAAGCGTTGACGCAACATAGAGGAAGTAGTCGTACGTCTTTCCGATCCGACCGATCCAAGCACCGTTACTCCGGCACCTCCGAGTTCTTAGCACATGTTCAGCTCGATGACGCTCCCCGGGCTCCGATCCAGCAAAGCTTCGGGGATGAGTTCCGTCAGCACGACGGTGTGATGACGATGATGATGTTCTACCGACGCAGGGCTTCGCCTAAGCACTGCAACGATATGACCGAGGTGGAATATGGTGGAGGGGGGCACCGCACACGGCTAAGGAACGATCACGAAGATCAAGTTGTGTGTTCTAGGGTGCCCCCCAACCCCCGTATATAAAGGAGGGGAGGGGAGGGCGCGGCCGGCCCCCAAGGGGTGCGCCAGGAGGAGTCCTACTCCCACCGGGAGTAGGACTCCTCTCCCTTGCCTTGTAGGAGAAGGAAGGAGAGAGGGGGAAAGGAAAAAGGGGGGCGCCACCCCCTTCCTTGTCCTATTCGGACTAGGGGGGAGGGGGCGTGCGGCCTGCCCTGGCCGCCCCTCCTCTTTTCCCTTAAGGCCCATATGGGCCCATTAACCCCCGGGGGGGGGGGGTTCCGGTAACCCCCCGGTACTCTAGTAAAATGCTGATTTCACTCGGAACCATTCCGATGTCCAAATATAGGCTTCCAATATATCGGTCTTCATGTCTCGACCATTTTGAAACAACTCGTCATGTCCGTGATCACATCCGGGACTCTGAACTAACTTCGGTACATCAAAATGCATAAACTCATAATAACTGTCATCGTAACTTTAAGCGTGCGGACCCTACGGTTCGAGAACAATCTAGACATGACCGAGACACGTCTCCGGTCAATAACCAATAGCGGGACCTGGATGCCCATATTGGCTCCTACATATTCTACGAAGATCTTTATCGGTCAGACCGCATAACAATATACATTGTTCCCTTTGTCATCGGTATGTTACTTGCCCGAGATTCGATCGTCGGTATCCAATACCTAGTTCAATCTCGTTGCCGGCAAGTCTCTTTACTCGTTCCGTAATACATGATCTCACAACTAACATATTAGTTGTAATGCTTGCAAGGCTTATGTGATGTGCATTACCGAGAGGGCCCAGAGATACCTCTCTGACTATCGGAGTGACAAATCCTAATCTCGAAATACGCCAACCCAACAAGTACCTTTGGAGACACCTGTAGAGCACCTTTATAATCACCCAGTTATGTTGTGACGTTTGGTAGCACACAAAGTGTTCCTCCGATAAACGGGAGTTGCATAATCTCATAGTCATAGGAACATGTATAAGTCATGAAGAAAGCAATAGCAACATACTAAACGATCGGGTGCTAAGCTAATGGAATGGGTCATGTCAATCAGATCATTCAACTAATGATGTGACCTCGTTAATCAAATAACAACTCCTTTGTTCATGATTAGGAAACATAACCATCTTTGATTAACGAGCTAGTCAAGTAGAGGCATACTAGTGACATTCTATTTGTTTATATATTCACACATGTATTATGTTTCCGGCTAATACAATTCTAGCATGAATAATAAACATTTATCATGATATATGAGGAAATAAATAATAACTTTATTATTGCCTCTAGGGCATATTTCCTCCAGTCTCCCACTTGCACTAGAGTCAATAATCTAGATTACACAATAATGATTCTAACACCCATGGAGTTTTGGTGCTGATCATGTTTTGCTCGTGGAAGAGGCTTAGTCAACGGGTCTGCTACATTCAGATCCGTATGTATCTTGCAAATCTCTATGTCTCCCACCTGGACTAGATCCCGGATGGAGTTGAAGCGTCTCTTGATGTGCTTGGTTCTCTTGTGAAATCTAGATTCCTTTGCCAAGGCAATTGCACCAGTATTGTCACAAAATATTTTCATTAGACCCGATGCACTAGGTATGACACCTAGATCGGATATGAACTCCTTCATCCAGACTCCTTCATTTGCTGCTTCTGAAGCAGCTATGTACTCCGCTTCACATGTAGATCCCGCCATGACGCTTTGTTTAGAACTGCATCAACTGACAGCTCCACCGTTTAATGTAAACACGTATCCGGTTTGCGATTTAGAATCGCCCGGATCAGTGTCAAAGCTTGCATCAACGTAACCGTTTACGATGAGCTCTTTGTCACCTCCATATATGAGAAACATATCCTTAGTTCTTTTCAGGTACTTCAGGATGTTCTTGACCGCTGTCCAGTGATCCACTCCTGGATTACTTTGGTACCTCCCTGCTAAACTTATAGCAAGACACACATCAGGTCTGGTACACAGCATTGCATACATGATAGAGCCTATGGCTGAAGCATAGGGAACATCTTTCATTTTCTCTCTATCTTCTGCAGTGGTCGGGCATTGAGTCTTACTCAACTTCACACCTTGTAGTACAGGCAAGAATCCTTTCTTTGCTTGATCCATTTTGAACTTCTTCAAAACTTTGTCAAGGTATGTGCTTTGTGAAAGTCCAATTAAGCGTCTTGATCTATCTCTATAGATCTGGATGCCCAATATGTAAGCAGCTTCACTGAGGTCTTTCATTGAAAAATTCTTATTCAAGTATCCCTTTATGCTATCCAGAAATTCTATATCATTTCTGATTAGTAATATGTCATCGACATATAATATCAGAAATGCTACAGAGCTCCCACTCACTTTCTTGTAAATACAGGCTTCTCCAAAAGTCTGTACAAACCCAAATGCTTTGATCACACTATCAAAGCGTTTATTCCAACTCCGAGAGGCTTGCACCAGTCCATAAATGGATCGCTGGAGCTTGCACACTTTGTTAGCTCCCTTTGGATCGATAAAACCTTCTGGTTGCATCATATACAACTCTTCTTCCAGAAATCCATTCAGGAATGCAGTTTTTACATCCATCTGCCAAATTTCATAATCATAAAATGCGGCAATTGCTAACATGATTCGGATAGACTTAAGCATCGCTACGGGTGAGAAGGTCTCATCGTAGTCAATCCCTTGAACTTCTCGAAAACCTTTTGCGACAAGTCGAGCCTTGTAGACAGTAACATTACCGTCAGCGTCAGTCTTCTTCTTGAAGATCCATTTATTCTCAATTACTTGCCGACCATCGGGCAAGTCAACCAAAGTCCACACTTTGTTCTCATACATGGATCCCATCTTAGATTTCATGGCTTCAAGCGATTTTGCAGAATCTGGGCTCACCATCGCTTCATCATAGTTCGTAGGTTCACCATGATCTAGTAGCATGATTTCCAGAACAGGATTGCCGTACCACTCTGGTGCGGATCTTACTCTGGTTGATCTACGAGGTTCTGTAGTAACTTGATCTGAGTTTGCATGATCATCATCATTAACTTCCTCACCAATTGGTTCAGACGTCACAGAAACTGGTTCCTGTGATGTGCTATTTCCCAATAAGGGACCAGGTATAGTTACCTCATCAAGTTCTACTTTCCTCCCACTCACTTCTTTCGAGAGAAACTCCTTCTCTAGAAAGGATCCATTTTTAGCAACGAATGTCTTGCCTTCGGATCTGTGATAGAAGGTGTACCCAATAGTTTCTTTTGGGTATCCTATGAAGACACATTTCTCCGATTTGGGTTCGAGCTTATCAGGTTGAAGTTGTTTCACATAAGCATCGCAGCCCCAAACTTTAAGAAACGACAACTTTGGTTTCTTGCCTAACTATAGTTCATAAGGCGTCGTCTCAACGGATTTTGATGGTGCTCTATTTAACGTGAATGCGGCCGTCTCTAAAGCATAACCCCAAAACGATAGCGGTAAATTTGTAAGAGACATCATAGATCGCACCATATCAAGTAAAGTACGATTACGACGTTCGGACACGCCATTACGTTGTGGTGTTCCGGGTGGCGTGAGTTGCGAAACTATTCCGCATTGTTTCAAATGTAGACCAAACTCGTAACTCAAATATTCTCCTCCACGATCAGATCGTAGAAACTTTATTTTCTTGTTACGATGATTTTCAACTTCACTCTGAAATTCTTTGAACTCTTCAAATGTTTCAGACTTGTGTTTCATTAAGTAGATATACCCATATCTGCTTAAATCATCTGTGAAGGTGAGAAAATAATGATATCCGCCACGAGCTTCAATATTCATCGGACCACATACATCTGTATGTATGATTTCCAACAAATCTGTTGCTCTCTCCATAGTACCGGAGAACGGTGTTTTAGACATCTTGCCCATGAGGCACGGTTCGCAAGTACCAAGTGACTCATAATCAAGTGGTTCCAAAAGTCCATCAGTATGGAGTTTCTTCATGCGCTTTACACTGATATGACCCAAATGGCAGTGCCACAAATAAGTTGCACTATCATTATCAACTCTGCATCTTTTGGCTTCAACATTATGAATATGTGTATCACTACTATCGAGATTCATCAAAAATAGACCACTCTTCAAGGGTGCATGACCATAAAAGATATTACTCATATAAATAGAACAACCATTATTCTCTGATTTAAATGAATAACCATCTCGCATCAAACAAGATCCAGATATAATGTTCATGCTCAACGCTGGCACCAAATAACAATTATTTAGGTCTAATACTAATCCCAAAGGTAGATGTAGAGGTAGCGTGCCGACCGCGATCACATCGACTTTGGAACCATTTCCCACGCGCATCGTCACCTCGTCCTTTGCCAGTGTTCGCTTAATCCGTAGTCCCTGTTTCGAGTTGCAAATGTTAGCAACAGAACCAGTATCAAATACCCAGGTGCTACTATGAGCTCTAGTAAGGTACACATCAATAACATGTATATCACATATACCTTTGTTCACCTTGCCATCCTTCTTATCCGCCAAATACTTGGGGCAGTTCCGCTTCCAGTTACCAGTCTGCTTGCAGTAGAAGCACTCAGTTTCAGGCTTAGGTCCAGACTTGGGTTTCTTCTCTTGAGCACCAACTTGCTTGCTGTTCTTCTTGAAGTTCCCCTTCTTTTTCCCTTTGCCCTTTTTCTTGAAACTAGTGGTCTTGTTGACCATCAACACTTGATGCTCCTTCTTGATTTCTACCTCCGCAGCCTTTAGCATTGCGAAGAGCTCGGGAATCGTCTTATCCATCCCTTGCATATTATAGTTCATCACGAAGCCTTTGTAGCTTGGTGGAAGTGATTGGAGAATTCTATCAATGACGCAATCATCCGGAAGATTAACTCCCAGTTGAATCAAGTGATTACAATACCCAGACATTTTGAGTATATGCTCACTGACAGAACTATTATCCTCCATCTTGCAGCTATAGAACTTATTGGAGACTTCATATCTCTCAATCCGGGCATTCTGTTGGAATATTAACTTCAATTCTTGGAACATCTCATATGCCCCATGACGTTCAAAATGTTGTTGAAGTCCCGGTTCTAAGCCATAAAGCATGGCACATTGAACTATCGAGTAGTCAAAAGCTTTGCTCTGCCAGACGTTCTTAACATCGTCAGTTGCATCAGCAGCAGGCCTGGCACCCAGCGGTGCTTCCAGGACGTAACTCTTCTGTGCAGCAATGAGGATAATCCTCAAGTTACGGACCCAGTCCGTGTAATTGCTACCATCATCTTTCAACTTTGCTTTCTCAAGGAACACATTAAAATTCAACGGAACAACAGCACGGGCCATCTATCTACAATTAACATAAACAAGCAAGATACTATTAGGGACTAAGTTCATGATAAATTTAAGTTCAATTAATCATATTACTTAAGAACTCCCACTTAGATAGACATCCCTCTAATCTTCTAAGTGATCACGTGATCCAAATCAACTAAACCATAACCGATCATCACGTGAAATGGATTAGTCTTCAATGGTGAACATCATTATGTTGATCATATCTACTATATGATTCACGCTCGACCTTTCGGTCTCCGTGTTCCGAGGCCATATCTGCATATGCTAGGATCGTCAAGTATAACCCGAGTATTCTGCGTGTGCAAAATTGGCTTGCACCCGTTGTAGATGGACGTAGAGCTTATCACACCCGATCATCACGTGGTGTCTCGGCACGACGAACTTTGGCAACGATGCATACTCAGGGAGAAAACTTCTTGATAATTTAGTGAGATCATCTTATAATGCTACCATCAATCAAAGCAAGATAAGATGCATAAAAAAAGATAAACATCACATGCAATCAATATAAGTGATATGATATGGCCATCATCATCTTGTGCTTGTGATCTCCATCTCCGAAGCACCGTCATGATCACCATCGTCACTGGCGCGACACCTTGATCTCCATCGTAGCATCGTTGTCGTCTCGCCTATCTTAAGCTTCTGCGACTATCGCTACCGCTTAGTGATAAAGTAAAGCATTACAGGGCGATTGCATTGCATACAATAAAGCCAGTTGCCGATAACTCGGTTACAAAACATGATCATCTCATACAATAAAATTTAGCATCATGTCTTGACCATATCACATCACAACATGCCCTGCAAAAACAAGTTAGACGTCCTCTACTTTGTTTATTGCAAGTTTTACGTGGCTGCTACGGGCTTAAGCAAGAACCAATCTTACCTACGCATCAAAACCACAATGATAGTTTGTCAAATAGACTCCGTTTTAACCTTCGCAAGGACCGAGCATAGCCATACTCGGTTCAACTAAAGTTGGAGAAACTGACACCCGCCAGCCACCTGTGTGCAAAGCACGTTGGTAGAACCAGTCTCGCGTAAGCGTACGCGTAATGTCGGTCCGAGCCGCTTCATCCAACAATACCGCCGAACCAAAGTATGACATGCTGGTAGGCAGTATGACTTATATCGTCCACAACTCACTTGTGCTCTACTCGTGCATATAACATCAAACCATAAAAACCTAGGCTCGGATGCCACTGTTGGGGAACGTAGTAATTTCAAAAAAATTCCTACGCACACGCAAGATCATGGTGATGCATAGCAACGAGAGGGGAGAGTGTTGTCTATGTACTCTCGTAGACCGAAGCGGAAGCGTTGACGCAACATAGAGGAAGTAGTCGTACGTCTTTCCGATCCGACCGATCCAAGCACCGTTACTCCGGCACCTCCGAGTTCTTAGCACACGTTCAACTCGATTACGCTCCCCGGGCTCCGATCCAGCAAAGCTTCGGGGATGAGTTCCGTCAGCACGACGGCGTGATCACGATGATGATGTTCTACCGACACAGGGCTTCGCCTAAGCACTGCAACGATATGACCGGGGTGGAATATGGTGGAGGGGGGCACCGCACACGGCTAAGGAACGATCATGAAGATCAACTTGTGTGTTCTAGGGTGCCCCCCTGCCCCCGTATATAAAGGAGGGGAGGGGAGGGCGCGGCCGGCCCCCAAGGGGTGCGCCAGGAGGAGTCCTACTCCCACAGGGAGTAGGACTCCTCTCCCTTGCCTTGTAGGCGAAGGAAGGAGAGAGGGGGAAAGGAAAAAGGGGGGCGCCGCCCCCCCCCCCTTCCTTGTCCTATTCGGACTAGGGGGGAGGGGGCGCGCGGCCTGCCCTGGCCGCCCCTCCTCTTTTCCCTTCAGGCCCATATGGGCCCATTAACCCCCGGGGGGGTTCCGGTAACGCCCCGGTACTCCAGTGAAATGCCGATTTCACTCGGAACCATTCCGATGTCCAAATATAGGCTTCCAATATATCGATCTTTATGTCTTGACCATTTCGAGACTCCTGGTCATGTCCGTGATCACATCTGGGACTCCGAACTAAGTTCGGTACATCAAAATGCATAAACTCATAATAACTGTCATCGTAACTTTAAGCGTGCGGACCCTACGGTTCGAGAACAATGTAGACATGACTGAGACACGTCTCCGGTCCATAACCAATAGCGGGACTTGGATGCCCATATTGGCTCCTACATATTCTACGAAGATCTTTATCGGTCAGACCGCATAACAATATACGTTGTTCCCTTTGTCATCGGTATGTTACTTGCCCGAGATTCGATCGTCGGTATCCAATACCTAGTTCAATCTCGTTGCCGGCAAGTCTCTTTACTCGTTCCGTAATACATCATCTCACAACTAACATATTAGTTGTAATGCTTACAAGGCTTATGTGATGTGCATTACCGAGAGGGCCCAGAGATACCTCTCCGACTATCGGAGTGACAAATCCTAATCTCGAAATACGCCAACCCAACAAGTACCTTTGGAGACACCTGTAGAGCACCTTTATAATCACCCAGTTACGTTGTGACGTTTGGTAGCACACAAAGTGTTCCTCTGATAAACGGGAGTTGCATAATCTCATAGTCATAGGAACATGTATAAGTCATGAAGAAAGCAATAGCAACATACTAAATGATCGGGTGCTAAGCTAATGGAATGGGTCATGTCAATCAGATCATTCAACTAATGATGTGACCTCGTTAATCAAATAACAACTCTTTGTTCATGATTAGGAAACATAACCATCTTTGATTAACGAGCTAGTCAAGTAGAGGCATACTAGTGACATTCTATTTGTTTATATATTCACACATGTATTATGTTTCCGGCTAATACAATTCTAGCATGAATAATGAACATTTATCATGATATATGAGGAAATAAATAATAAATTTATTATTGCCTCTAGGGCATATTTCCTTCAATATGATCCATTTTTGTAAGAATAATTGTGTTATGTTCTAGAAGGATTATGCAACCTTAAGTGAATGCCCGAAATGCAAATCATCAAGATGGAAAGATGGCGATGCTGTGAAGAGGATTCCTCATAATGATCTAAGACATTTTCCAATTACACCAAGATTGCAGAGGTTGTTTCATGATGCTGAAACAAGAGCGGATGTATTGTGGCATTCTAGGAACCAGGAGTACAGAGATCAGAACGTAATGAGCCATCCATCTCATGGTAGTGAGTGGAAAATCTTCATTGATAAACACAAAGAGTTTGCTGCTGACCCGAGAAACATTAGACTTGGCTTAGCTTCAGATGGATTTAACCCATTTAGCCACCAGAGCGCCACATATAGCATGTGGCCAGTGCTTGTTATCCCTTACAACATGCCTCCAAATGTCTGCACCAAAGAATCAAACTACATGATGGCCTTGCTCATCCCAGGTCCAAAAAGTCCTGTAAAGGATTTTGATTTGTTCATGGAGCCTCTTGTGGAGGAAATTCAACAGCTATGGAAGGGTGTTCTCACTCGACACCTATATAGCAGCCCACCAGCTGATTTCTTTATGCGTGCTATTATAATTTGGTGCATCCACTACAAAAAAAGACACATCCATGACATTTTGGGCTGAACGAATTTTTTTTCTGTCATACATATGACACTTCTATGACGATAATGTGACAAAACTCGGTATCATCATAGATTTGGTGGGCTCCTACTTCTATGACAAAAAATGATGACAAAAAATGGGCTTTTCGTCCTGGGCGGGCCGGAGACGCAGCTGCATGACATTCTTTGGGTTGTCCATGACGGAGAAAACCGTGGTAGAAGCGAGGGGGAGGAAAATTTCGGGGAGTTCCCGATTACGGTGGGAGGTCGGGGGCCGAGCGATGCGCGTATCTCTCGTACACGTACGCGCCTGTGTGCGAGGCGTTGGCTCTAACTGAACCCGAGCGAGGAGTTGGGCTCTAAGTGAACCCGAGCGATTGCACTACAGGCTACGCGTTACTGAACCCGAGCGATCGATCGATGGCTGTTAACTGAACCCGATCGAGCGATTCCTTCGCTACAGCTGCTAACTGAAGCTGATCGATGGGATGAACAGTGAGCATTGCGGGGGGGGGGGGGGGGTGGATGAACAGTGAGCGATGGCGTTGCCTCTAGATGAACAGGACCCCGTGGTGTGGTGGAGGGCTGGATGAACAGTAGACGATGGAGGGGTGCCCGTGGAGGGGTGGATGAACAAGACCCCGTGGTGTGGAGGGCTAGATGAATAGTAGACGGTGGAGGGGTGCCCGTGGAGGGGTGGTTGAATAGGATCCCGTGGTGTGGAGGGCTGGATGAACAGTAGACGGTGGAGGGGGTGGTTGAACAGTAGCCGGTGGAGTAGCGAGCGGTGGAGGCTGGATGAATAGGAGCCCGTGGAGGCTGGATGAACAGGAGCTCGTGGAGGCTGGATGAACAGGAGCCCGTGGAGGCTAGAGGAGGTCGATGGTGGAGATGAACAGTATCCCGTGGAGTCCCGTTTTGTGGTACGCCACACCCCTCCCGATGAACAGGACCCCCGTTTCGACCGTAGTGCTCCAACACAAGTCCGTTTCCTCCGTTTTGCGGTACGCCACACCCCTCCCGATCAACAGGACCCCCGTTTCGACAGTGGCCGGTCGAACACACGGCCGTTTCCTCCGTTGTCCGGTATGCCAGGCCTCGTTTCCATCGCCTGTTCCGTCCAAGCCCTCCCGATGAACACGACCACGCATTCCGTTGCCTCCCCATGAACACGATGGCGACGCTGTTTCTCTGTTCTGACCCAACCATGTACACGAGCCCTCGCCGTACGTATGCGCGAGTAGGCGTTCGAGACCCCGCCCGTATGTACACATATGTGGCCGTATTTTCTTTCTTGCACCCTGGCCGCTGTACGTACGTGTACATGCTACGTGCGCGCCTCTACTACGACACGTGTGCACCTCTACTACGACACGTGTGCGCCTCTACATCGACCAGTATATATGTACGTACACGTTCGCGACCAGAATGACAATGCTACGTACGCTTCGACCAGGTGGGTCCCGTCTGTCACGCACTTCTTTGCGTGCGAAGATGTAGCTGGTGGGTCCCAGCAGTCAGGGGGGAAACATTTTTTTCACGAAATACGGTGGCCCGTCCGATGGGTCCCTGCTGTCAGGTGGAGGAATCATTATTTTCCGCGTAATATGGAGGCACTTCCTTGCTGCCGCCGTGGACCCAGCTGTCAACCTCTCCACATACAGTCCACGTCCGATGGAAGTCCTTCCTTGACCACTGAGGGAGCCCTGGATTAGGGGGTGTCTGGATAGCCGGACTATAACCTTTGGCCGGACTCTTGGACTATGAAGATACAAGATTGAAAACTTCGTCCCGTGTCCGGATGGGACTTTTCTTGGTGTGGAAGGCAAGCTTGGCAATATGGATATATAGATCTCCTTCCGTTGTAACCGACTCTATGTAACCCTAGCCCTCTCCGGTGTCTATATAAACCAGAGAGTTTTAGTCCATATGGCAGAACAACAATCATTGCATAGGCTAGCTTCTAGGGTTTAGCCTCTCTGATCTCGTGGTAGATCTACTCTTGTACTACCCATATGTAGCGACCAGACCTCAAACAGTCTGACCTCTGTGCTCAGGTGTCATCCCTGTATCAGTAATGCTGACACCACATAGTACTTCGAAGGATTTATAACAGAGTAGCAATCACACACTTATTACATCGATGTCTCAAAGAGAACTTATTACAATAAATATGGCTTAAGAGCATCTAATAACGATAAGAGCGGAAGGCTTCGAAGATAAGTGAGTTTATCAACTCCAACGGCATCACTGAGTATAGAACCACGACCTAAAAGGCACCTTACTCATCGTCTGAAAAGTCTGCAACATGAAACGTTGCAGCCCGAAACGGGTCAGCACATGGAATATGCCGGCAATGTAACACATAGAGAGTAATGAATGATTAAGCCTATACTACATGCATATATGGCTGGTGGAAAGCTCTATGGTTACAGTTTTGCGTAAAGCCAATTTTTCCCTACTGCAAAGGAATAAAATTATTTAACTATCATGGTGGTTGTTAAACATTGAGAATGGTTGACAGCATCCTCAATCCCAATTAGAGTAATTATCAAATAAAACCCAACAACATTAATTTAGAAGTAACATGATGAGATTCACATGATACCCAAGTACTAGATACTCAAAACGTCCATAACTGGGGACACGGCTAACCATGATTAGTTTGTACACTCTACAGAGGTTTGCGCACTTTTCCCCACAAGACTCGATCGCCTCCATTTGATTTCTCGCACTACATGGTGTTTGAGAAACGGATGACTGAGACATAGTCTTTCAGAAGCGCTAGCACCTTACGATGGATAGACCGGTACACCTACTTTCCCCTACATCTGCTAGTCTACCTTGTAAGAGTTCGCGCGACTTCATCAACTATGCCAGAGCCCATAATGGCTTGTGGCTGCACACGGAAGTTTCTAGTTTGAATAATCTCATGATCCCTTTGAGCCTGGGTGGCGGTCCAAAAAGAAACAGACAATCCTGGAATACCCAGGTGCCTCAATCCACCCAGATGTGTGTTTAAGTTGCCACCTTAGATAAACCATTAATTAACAATCTCACATCTGTCATGGATATCACTCACCCAATCCACGTCTACTAGCATAGCATGGTATAATAAGCAAACGTAGAAGGAACTCCCAAAGGTTGATAATAAAACAGGTAATAGGTACTACCTCATCTACTTCCCATTCCACAATTTAATTAGATCCTAACCATGCAATGTTTGAGGATTGATCTAATGCAATAAAACTTGGTAGTAAAAGAGGTATGATCAAAGTGTTACTTGGCTTGCTGATGATCCGCGAAACCTAGAGATTCGAAGTAACAGGCGGCGCACTTCGGGTGTTCTATCGCAAACAAACAACAAGCATACAATAAGTACTCATCCAATGCACAGGTAAAACTCAAATAAGAGATCTAACCAGAAATTTCAACTTAAGAACTCTGGTTTGCAAAAAGAATCAAATCGAACGAAGCAACGAAAGTTAAACGGCGAAAGAAAACAACTTCGTTCTAGTAATATGGATCTAAGTCAAATTTTGCAGTAGCAAAAACTTGTTTAAGTTGATTAATTGGAAAGAGGGTTTCGAGACGAAACTCCAGGCGCTTCAAACGCCTAATTCCGATAAACGAGCGAAAAGTTATACTAAAACGAAAATCGGATCAGAAATCGCTATCAGAAATTAACCGTGGAAAATCCGACGAAAAAGAAAAATAATGAACGGATTAATTCGTTAATTAACCTAATCCAAAAATAATAAAATAAATAAAATAATAAAAAAAACTGAAAATAAAACCGATGAAAACCAATCGGTTTTTGTTTTCATCCGAGATCGTTTACCACCGCAAAAAGTGTGTTGACACACGAACACATCACGTGTACCCTCGACGCCGGGGGTGATGCACCGCAACTCACGTCGAAGGAGACCCGACCGACAGCGCGATACGCAAGACAGTCGGCGGGCGCTTTTGTAGACCCGAAGCCCCGCTTGCCCGGGAGGGACCCCGTCAGGGCTTGCGGCGGCTATGGGCTGCTCGAGGTCGATTCGCTCGCCCCTAGAGCCTCGTGGATCCGCAACCCTCCAGCATGAAGAACTAGTGAAGAACGAGAAGAAAGATACAAGGGAGATATAAAAAGTAGATGAACACGAAAAATTAGTAGATTGATTTGTTCGATTGGGTGTTGTTTCAATCGGCCGTCACCCCCAACATATATAAGAGGCGGCTGGACTTCCCGTACAAGCAAAGGATTTATCTAGGCTTTCCTTACAAGAAAATTACATCAATTCACGTCCAAAACCCTAGTCAAATTCGGACTGGTTTTATCCGAACTTCCCAAAACTGTTCGGTTTAAACTGGCTGCACCTTGCGGGTCCTTTTTGCGGTGGTAAACGATCTCGGATGAAAACAAGCCCAAAAGCAATCTTGACTGTTTCGACGAGACGAACAACTTTCATGTTGAAGGGTTTTCGATCAGAGATCATCTTGAGCGCCAAATCGGTCTCGCAACACAGGCTATCTCCTCGCGCTACCCGTCAGACATGTGTCTGGTGGGGCGGGCCACATCTCGCCTCGTGACAGGGCTGCACTCCGAATGCTCTAACTTTTGCATATGAACTTGGATTTGAATGGTTTTTATATCGGAATCGATCATTTCGACGAGGCGAACAACTTTCATGTTGAACGTTGTTTGATTAGAGGCCATCATGAGAGAGTTTTTGGCTGTTTTCCGAAATCTGCAGCAGAAAGTGTCCGGCCATCTACTGTAGCAGCATCTTATAGCGGCCATAACTTTTGCATACGAATTCTGATTGGGATGATCTTTATAACAAAATCAATCGTTTCGTCGAGACGAACAACTTTCATGTTGAATGTTTTTCCATCCGAGGTCATCTGAATAACCTTTTGAGCCCATCTTCAACTTCTCGTCCGATTGACTATCACAGCCTCCAACCCGGCAAGTTTTTCATCCGAGTAAGCTTTCCACACCGACAATGTTTTTACCCGGCAAGCTTTCACACCGGAAAGGTTTCACTCCGGCAAGGTTTGTACTCCGGCAAGGGTTTCACTCCGGCAAGGGTTTCACTCCGGCAAGGTTTGTACTCCGGCAAGGGTTTCACTCCGGCAAGGTTTGTACTCCGGCAAGGGTTTCACTCCGGCAAGGTTTCACTCCGGCAAGGTGTGTACTCCGGCAAGGGTTTCACTCCAGCAAGGGTTTCCATTCAGCCGGCAAAGGCCAAATACTTTCTCACTCAGGGCCGGCTCGTGAAGTATTGCCTCTAACTTTTGCATACGAACCCGGATTCTTAACCATGCCAAAATCTGATGTCAACAGTTTTTTTTAAACCGGCACGGATTTCGAGGCGACGGCGAACCTCGGGCGACGCGCGGCTTCGGCGGCGGCGGCAGGCGCTGGCGTGGGCGGCGGCTAGGGTTTCGGGTGGGTGGGCTTGGGCGGCGGCTGACGGGCCTGGGGCTCGGGTGCGGCGCTATTTAAAGGCGTCCCCCGGGCGGAGTCCCGCTCAGGCAAGGCCCAAGGTCGGTTTCGTTTTTTTTAAATAATTACGCTCGGAAGAAAAATAAAAAGAAATACTAAACGGACTCCAAAAATCCCAAAATGAATTTTCCCGGGCTTCTAAAATCAAGCCCGACAAAGTGAACATTTATTTGGGCCCTAAAAGCAATTTTGAAAAACGCATATTTTTCCTAAATTCAAATAAAATATCGAAAAACTCCGAAATAAATTCTTATTTGATTTTATTATTAAATCCACAATATTTCTATATTTTGGGAAAGTCATTTTATTCCCTCTCTCATATTTTTATAATTGAAATAATTAATGATAAAATAAATAAAATCAAATGATCCTATTCTCAAAATTTTAGAAAACTCAAATATGGAAATAACGAAATCCCCAACTCTCTTCGTGGGTCCTTGAGTTGCTTAGAATTTTCTTGGATCAAAACCAAAAGCAAAATAAAATAAGATTTGCACGATGATCTAATGTATAACATTCCAAATTGAAAATTTGGGATGTTACAAACCTACCCCCCTTAAGATGAATCTCGCCCTCGAGATTCGGGTTGGCTAGAAAATAGGTGAGGGTGGTCCTTGAGCAAATCTTCCTCTCGTTCCCAGGTGGCTTCATCCTCCGTGTGGTGGCTCCACTGAACTTTGCAAAACTTGATAACCTTACTGTGAGTGACTCGTGTGGCAAACTCGAGAATCTTAACTGGTTTCTCCTCATAGGTCAAATTGTTATCCAACCGAATTGCTTCCAATGGCACTGTATCTCTCAAAGGTATGTCAGCCATCTCCGCGTGGCACTTCTTCAACTGAGAAACACGGAATACATCATGAACTCCTGACAATCCTTCGGGCAATTCCAACTTGTAGGCCACTTCTCCCATACGCTTCAAAACTCGATATGGTCCTACAAATCGTGGCGCTAAACTTTCCCTTAACTCCAAAACGCTTAATTCCTCGAAGTGCAGATACTCGGAGATAAACTCTGTCTCCGACTTCGTAAATTGTCTCCTTGCGTTTAGAATCTGCATAACTCTTCTGCTTAGACTGGGCTACCTTGAGCCTATCGCGAATCAACTTCACCTTCTGTTCAGACTCCTTAATCAAATCAGGTCCAAACAACTGGCGGTCTCCAACTTCGTCCCATGATAACGGTGTCCTGCACCTCCTTCTGTACAAATCTTCGAAAGGGGCCATCTTCAAACTGGTCTGATAGCTGTTATTTTAAGAGAACTCTGCATATGGCAAATTGTCGTCCCAACTAGATCCATAGTCTAGCGCACAAGCTCTCAGCATATCTTCCAAAATCTGATTGACTCTCTCGGTTTGTCCATCTGTCTGCGGATGAAAAGCTGTACTGAATTCTAGCCTGGTACCCAAAGTCTCATGCAACTGCTTCCAGAACTTTGAGGTAAACTGGGTTCCTCTATCTGATACGATACTCCTCGGAACTCCATGCAGACATACGATCCTGGTCATGTATATCTTTGCCAACTTAGCACTGGTGTAGGTGGTCTTTACTGGGATGAAATGAGCTACCTTCGACAATCGATCAACTACAACCCAGATTGAGTCATAGCCAGAACAAGTCCTTGGTAATCCCGTGATAAAATCCATGCCTAGCTTATCCCACTTCCATTCGGGTATCGGCAATGGCTGCAACAATCCTGCTGGCTTCTGATGCTCTGCATTTACTCTCTGACATACATCACAAACTGCTACATACTCCGCAATATCCTTCTTCACTCCGGTCCACCAGAAAGTATCCTTCAAATCCAAATACATCTTGGTATTTCTCGGGTGAATCGAATAGGGTGAATCATGTGCCTCTTGCAGAATCAACTTCCTGATCTCCGGGTCATTGGGCACATAGACACGGTCTTCAAACCATAGGGTATCGTGCTCATCCTCACGAAATCCCTTAGCTTTTCCTTCGTTCATTTTCTCCTTTATAGTGGCAATCTCCTTATCAGTCTTGTGAGCTTCTCTGATTCTATCCATCAAAGTTGTCTAAATTTCCAATGCTGCTACATAGCCTCTCGGAACTATTTCCAAACATAGCTCACGAAGATCCTCGGCTAACTCCTTTGGTATCTCTCCCGTCATTAGTGTATTGACATGGCTCTTACGGCTCAATGTGTCAGCTACTACGTTAGCCTTTCCGGGATGATAATGCAATCTCATATCATAATCCTTGATAAGCTCCAACCATCTCCTTTGTCTGAGATTCAACTCCTTCTGTGTGAAAATGTACTTCAAACTCTTGTGATCCGTGTACACCTCACAATGATTTTCAATGAGGAAATGTCTCCATGTCTTTAATGCATGCACTATGGCTGCTAACTCCAAATCATGTGTGGCATAATTCAATTCGTGAGGCTTCAGTTGTCGTGAAGCATACGAAACAACTCTTCCCTCTTGCATAAGTACCGCTCCAAGTCCTCGACGTGAAGCGTCGCAATATACCTCATAATCCTTGGTCCGATCTGGCAAAATCAACACTGGTGAGGTAACCAAACGTTTCTTCAATTCCTGGAAACTAGCCTCACACTCTTCAGTCCATACGAACTTAGTATCCTTCTTCAGCAACTCCGTCATAGGCTTTGCAATCTTCAAGAAGTTCTCAATAAATCTCCGGTAGTATCCTGCGAGTCCAAGAAAACTTCGGATCTCTTCAACTGTTGTTGGTGCTTCCCAATTGGTCACAATGATAACCTTTGTGGGATCAACTTCTATTCCTTCTCCAGATATAACGTGTCCGACAAATCCTACTTCCTTCAACCAAAACTCACATTTGCTGAACTTGGCATATAGCTGATGTTCTCTGAGCTTCTCAAGTACTAATCGCAAATGTTCTTTATGCTCCTTTTGATTGTTCGAATAAACCAGAATATCATCAATGAACACCACGACGAACTTATCTAGAAACTCCATAAACACTTTGTTCATCATGTTCATAAAATAGGCGGGTGTGTTAGTCAGTCCAAATGACATAACGGTATACTCATACAGTCCATATCTGGTGGTGAATGCTGTCTTGGGTATGTCCTGCTCCCGAATCTTCAACTGATGGTACCCTGATCGCAAATCGATCTTGGAAAACACTTTAGCTCCTTGCAATCGATCAAACAGATCATTGATCATCGGTAGTGGGTACTTGTTCTTGATCGTTACCTCGTTCAATCCGCGGTAATCAACAACCATCCTTAACGATCCATCCTTCTTCTCCACTAGAAGTACTGGTGATCCCCAAGGCGAAGAACTTGGGCGAATGTAACCTTTATCCAGTAACTCCTTAATCTGCTTCTTATCCTTTGCGGGCATCCTGTATGGTCTCTTCGATATTGGCCATGTGCCTGGCAAAAGCTCAATCAAAAACTCAATGTCTCTATCCGGTGGCATGCCTGGCAACTCTTCTGGAAATACGTCAGGGAAATCCTTTACCACCGGTACTTCCTCCTGCACAACTCCTGATAAGGAATTTACTTGTGTCCTATTTGGCACATGCCGGGATACATACTTGATCCTTCTTCCTTCTGGCATTGTAAGCAAAATTGTCTTACTGGCGCAATCGATGTTTCCTCCATACATCGACAGCCAATCCATACCGAGAATTACATCAAAACCTTGAGATTCCAGAATAATTAAATCCGTTGGGACAACATGCCATCCTATACTTAATGGCACTTGAAAGCATCCTTGACTGGCCATGTACTCTGCTCCTGGTGAGCTTACTAGCATAGGTGTTTTGAGAACCCTAGTAGGCAGGCTATACTTTTCCACAAATCCCCTTGATATGTATGAATGCGATGCACCAGTATCAAAAAGAACGAGTGCAGTAAATGACTTAACAAAAAACTTACCGATTACTGCATCAGGCTGGGCTTCAACCTCCTCCGCATCAACGTGGTTCACCTGTCCCCTGTTGAAAGGGTTCGCCTTCTTTCCAGAGCTTCCATTGCCATTCTGGCCTTCAGGACATTCATTGGCATAATGTCCGGTCTTGGAACACTTGAAACAGGTGACTTGGCTCAGATCTCTCTTGGCTGGGGTTGATGGGGTGGTGCGGTTCTGGCCGTTACTTCCTCCATTCCCATTGCCATTCTTGGAGCCATTATGGTTGTGCGAGCTACCTCCTCCATGGGTATGCTGAAAGTGAACTCCCGATTTAGGGGTAAGACGGGGCTTCTGCTGAGCTCCTGAGTTATACTTCCCTTGCCCATACTTCCTCTTGTGGTTTTCAATCTGCTGCTGCTTCCCCTCAATCATAAGAGCACGATCTAACAACTCCTGGTAGTTGTTGAAACTTCCTACCATCAACTGCATACTCAGCTCGTCATTCAGTCCTTCTAGAAACTTCTGCTGCTTAGCTGCATCCGTAGCAACGTCATCTGGGGCATAATGTGCTAGCTTACTAAAGTCATCCACATACTGGCCAACTGTCCGTCCTCCTTGGCGCAAGTTGCGGAACTCACGCTTCTTCATGGCCATTGCACCTGCTGAAACATGGGCAGTGCAGAAAGCTTGCTGAAACTGGTCCCATGTGACAGTGTCTATAGGGTAAGTGGCTGTAAAATTCTCCCACCATGCTGGTGCGGGTCCTTCAAGCTGATGTGTGGCAAACTTCACCTTTTCCTCATCTGTACATCCTGCAGTGGTCAACTCCCTCCCTGTCTTGCGGAGCCAATCATCTGCTACAATCGGCTCGGTGCTACTGGAAAACACCGGCGGATTCAGCCTAAGGAAACGGGTCAAGTGATCAACTGGTGGTGGTGGCGGTGGGTTGTTGTTGTTGTTGTTGTTGTTGTTGTTGTTGTTGTTGTTGTTGTTGTTGTTGTTGTTGTTGTTGTTGTTGTTGTTGTTGTTGTTGTTGTGGTGGTGGTGGTTGTGGTTCTGGACTAACAACTGCATCAAGGCTTTCTGCTGCTGGATCAACTGAGTGAGCTCCGGTGGGAAAGGAAATCCATTGTCACGTCTCGGAGGCATCTGAGGGTTTAGAAAAGATGAGAAATAAGAATAGAATGAGGTCTAAAGAGAAAACACTACCCAAATGCACATAAGACAAATGCACACAAAATCACTTCATTCAATCAAACAAAGGCATACAATCGGTCTAGAACTATCGCAAAAGTGCGTGAACTATAATATGTACATGGTGGAACACTACTACTGTTATGGTAGTCTACTAGAAAAACTGCTCCGATGAAGACTCCATGATATCTGCTCCAGCTTCATCTTCGAAATCATCATCACTAGGACCGGAATCAGTGTCGTCTTTGATGATGTAGTTACTGAACAGGTGCAATCTTCATCTTCTCCTCCGGGTGCTGAATTCCCCATGAGTTCTTCAATCTTCTCCTTAAGATTGCCGTTTTGTCTCACTAGAGCTATAATCTCATCCATGTAGTCCTTGCGAGTGGCCTTCAGTTCTCCCTCTAGCTCAATAATCTTGGCTTTTGCCTTCTTCAACTCCATCATGTTTGCGCACATCTGGTTCTCCTGGCATCGAATGTGCTGGTTTAACTCCTGGATGAAAGATGCAATGGATCTATCCTTCTTAGTGCTAACTATCTCCCATTGTTCATCTCGGTGTCCGCAAATCTGGTAAATAGTGTATTTGAGGTCTTCTTGGTAAACTTCTCCAATGCGTCCCATGGTGATGTGAGCTGCCATGCTCTTTCCCAGACTCCATGTTGGTGCATTGAATACACACTCTATGGGCTCCGTGATTGGCGCGAACGTCCTTCCTGGAACTAGAGCTTGAATCTTCCAATGCTCCTCTTTGGGTAAAGTGGCGTTGTAGGTCCTGGTGAAGCTTGGTATTCCAATGTTGAGGTACCTAGTGACTTCCTTCAGGTGTCGTCCAAAAGGTGTATCTTCATCCGGCTGGGTGAACTTGATCCTCGCTTCCGTCATCCTAAACGAGTAGAAAAGATGAGAAGTCAGAAATGAGAAGAGAGTAGTGAATTAGGGCTTTAGCTTAGTGGTCGTGTCCTACAGTCAGCGTGTGCTCTGATACCATCTCTGTAGCGACCAGACCTCAAATAGTCTGACCTCAGTAATGCTGACACCACATAGTACTTCGAAGGATTTATAACAGAGTAGCAATCACACGCTTATTACATCGATGTCTCAGAGAGAACTTATTACAATATATATGGCTTAAGGCCATCTAATAACGATAACAGCGGAAGGCTTGGAAGATAAGTGAGTCCATCAACTCCAACGGCATCACTGAGTATAGAACCACGACCTAAAAGGCACCTTACTCGTCGTCTGAAAAGTCTGCAACATGAAACGTTGCGGCCCGAAACGGGTCAGCACATGGAATATGCTGGCAATGTAACACATAGAGAGTAATGAATGATTAAGCCTATACTACATGCATATATGGCTGGGGGAAAGCTCTGTGGTTACAGTTTTGCGTAAAGCCAATTTTTCCCTACTACAAAGGAATAAAATTATTTAACTATCATGGTGGTTGTTAAACATTGAGAATGGTTGACAGCATCCTCAATCCCAATTAGAGTAATTATCAAATAAAACCCAACAACATTAATTTAAAAGTAACATGATGAGATTCACATGATATCCAAGTACTAGATACTCAAAACATCCATAACCGAGGACACGGCTAACCATGATTAGTTTGTACACTTTGCAGAGGTTTGCGCACTTTTCCCCACAAGAATCGACCGCCTCCGTTTGATTTCTCGCACTACATGGTGTTTGAGAAACGGATGACCGAGACACAGTCTTTCAGAAGCGCTAGCACCTTACGACGGATAGACCGGTACACCTACTTTCCCCTACATCTGCTAGGTTACCCTGTAAGAGTTCGCACGACTTAATCAACTATGCCAGAGCCCATAATGTCTTGTGGCTGCACACGGAAGTTTCTAGTTTGAATAATCTCATGATCCCTTTGAGCATGGGTGACTGTCCAAAAAGAAACAGACAATCCTAGAATACCCAGGTGCCTCAATCCACCCAGATGTGTGTTTAAGTTGCCACCTTAGATAAACCATTAATTAACAATCTCACATCTGTCATGGATATCACTCACCCAATCCACGTCTACTAGCATAGCATGGCATAATAAGCAAACGTAGAAGTAACTCCCAAAGGTTGATAATAAAACAGGTAATAGGTACTACCTCATCTACTTCCCATCCCACAATTTAATTAGATACTAACCATGCAATGTTTGAGGATTGATCTAATGCAATAAAACTGGGTAGTAAAAGAGGTATGATCAAAGTGTTACTTGCCTTGCTGATGATCCGCGAAACCTAGAGATTCGAAGTAATAGGCGGCGCACTCCGGGTGTTCTATCGCAAAGAAACAACAAGCATACAATAAGTACTCATCCAATGCACATGTAAAACTCAAATAAGAGATCTAACCAAAAAGTTCAACTTAAGAACTCTGGTTTGCAAAAAGAATCAAATCAAATGAAGCAACGAAAGTCAAACGGCGAAAGAAAACAACTTCGTTCTAGTAATCTGGATCTAAGTCAAATTTACAGTAGCAAAAACTTGTTTAAGTTGATTAATTGGAAAGAGGGTTTCGGGACGAAACTCCAAGCACTTGAATCGCCTGATTCCGATAAACGAGCGAAAAGTTATACTAAAACGAAAATCGGATTAGAAATCGCGATCAGAAAATAACCGCGGAAAATCCGACGAAAAAGAAAAACGACGAACGGATTAATTCGTTAATTAACCTAATCCGAAAATAATAAAATAAATAAAATAATAAAAAACCGAAAATAAAACCGATGAAAACCAATCCGTTTTTTTAAAAAAAGGCACAGATTTCGAGGCGGCGGCGAACCTCGGGCGACGCGCGGCTCCGGCGGCGGCGGCGGGCGCTGGCGCTGGCGGCGGCTAGGGTTTCGGGCGGGTGGGCTCGGGCGGCGGCTGACGGGCCTGGGGCTCGGGTGCGGCGCTATTTAAAGGCGTCCCCCGGGCGGAGTCCCGCTCGGGCACGGCCCAAGGTCGGTTTCGTTTTTTTTAAATAATTACGCTCGGAAGAAAAATAAAAAGAAATACTAAATGGACTCCAAAAATCCCGAAATGAATTTCCCGGGCTTCTAAAATCAAGCCCGACAAAGTGAACATTTATTTGGGCCCTAAATGCAATTTTGAAAAACGCATATTTTTCCTAAATTCAAATAAAATATCGAAAAACTCCGAAATAAATTCTTATTTGATTTTATTATTAAATCCTCAATATTTCTATATTTTGGGAAAGTCGTTTTATTCCCTCTCTCATATTTTTGTAATTGAAATAATTGATGATAAAATAAATAAAATCAAATGATCCTATTCTCAAAATTTGAGAAAACTCAAATATGAAAATAACGAAATCCCCAACTCTCTCCGTGGGTCCTTGAGTTGCTTAGAATTTTCTTGGATAAAACCAAAAGCAAAATAAAATATGATATGCACGATGATCTAATGTATAACATTCCAAATTGAAAATTTGGGATGTTACACCATATCATCAATATTAATCAAGCAGGAGTAGGGTTTTACCTCCATCTAGAGGGCCCGAACCTGGGTAAAAACATTGTGTCCCTTGTCTCCTGTTACCATCCGCCTAGACGCACAGTTCGGGACCCCCTACCCGAGATCCGCCGGTTTTGACACCGACAACAACATTGACCACGCCGTGCCGAGAGCACCCGAGCGGTGGACGACGGTGAGGCCTAGGAAGGGGACGACGCGGAGCCGGTGAAGACGCGGCAGTGGATGCCCACGCGGAGAGGAGTATGAGGGTTCACTCGTTCGGCTGCGGTGTGAGGCTGCAGTCGCCACAGGGCCTGGCCAGCGGTGGGAATAGTAGGGGCGATGAGGCCTCCGCGGCAGCACAGCCGGCCATGGGAGGCAGGAGCAGGCGGCACGACCGGAGCTGCTTTGGGCGGCTGGAGCAAGAAGACCAGAGGTTGAAGAAGCACCACGGTCGTTGGATGGACATCATACGGTCACTGGAGCTAGAATCGTGCATATTGACTAAGTTGACAAAGCCCTCCGTCCCCGTCAACTTAGTAGGCCCACAAGTCAGCCTGCCACCAAGGTGGGTCCCAGCTAAAAGGGGATTATTCTTTTTTTCGTAATAAGGAGGCACTTCCTTGCGTGCGAAGATATAGCTGGTGGGTCCGAGCTGTCAGCGGCGGTAACGTTTTTTTCACGAAATGCAGAGGCCCTTTCAGTGGGTCCCTGATGTCAGGTGGAGGAATCATAATTTTGCGCGTAATAAGGAGGCATTTCCTTGCGTGCGGCCGTGGACCCAGCTGTCGGCCTCTCAACGTACAGTCCACTTCAGATGCATGTCGGTCGTTGACCACGTTGACCAGGCCGCGCCGAGAGCACCAGGGCGGTGGACGACGGCGAGGCCTAGGAAAGGAACGACACGGAGGCAGGGAAGGCTCGGCAGTTATTTCCCACGCAGAGGGGAGTACGACTGTACGAAGGTTTACTGGTTCGTCTGCCGTCGCCGGATAATAACAGCAGGTGTGGGTGAGTAGAGGGATGGCTGGGCCAGCGATAGGAGTACGGTGGGGTGGTGAGGCCTGCGCGGCAGCACAGCCGGCCGCGGGGAGGAGGGAGCAGGCAGTCCCGCCGGCGCTTGTTTGAGCGGCTGGAGCAGGAAGAGCAGAGATTGAAGAAGCACGATGGCTGTTGGATGGACATCCAACAGTCACAGCTTGTGCGTCAACCTTTTTTTTAGGGAAGCCTCAAATATGGAAAACAGCATACATCCCATCTGCCATTATTTCTAATAATTTTCAGCCCATTTGCTAATTCTTAAGGGTTTTTTGGAGCCCATATTCTTTTTGTTAGCATTACAGCCCAAATTGTGGCCACGGTTAAAAAATTATACGAGATTTTGCATATTTCGGTGCGGTCCGAACTGTTTTTAATCCCGAAATTTCGACTCACATTCAAACAGATTTTAAAAATAAATGTATATCAATATAAAATCCAACAAATTCTCCACGCAAAAAAATTAATGTAATTTAAAATCTTGAAATGAAAAAAAAGATATTTGAAACTAATTGCCGGTTTGATGTGTTTTAAAAATGTACAACCCATTTCTCATTACTGATGGGCCATTTTCTCGGCCAGCCGAATGAAAGCTCTCCTCGTCTTGAAAGATTTGCAACCCAACAGGCCTGACAAAGCGACTTACTTGGCAAACCACAAAAAAACTGGGCGGTGGCCGTGGACCCAGCCGTCAGCCTCTCCACGTACAGTACTCTTTCGATGTAAGTCGTTCCTTGACCACGTTGACCACGCCACGCGGAGAGCACCACGGCGGTGGACGATGGCGAGGCCTAGGAAGGGGATGACGCGGAGCCGGGGAAGACGCGGCAGTGGAAGCCCGCGCGGAGAGGAGTACGACGGTTCACTGGTTTGGCTGTGGTGTGAGGCTGTCGTCGCCGCATGGCCTGGCCAGCGGTGGTAATAGTAGGGGCGGTGAGGCCTCCGCGGCAGCACAGCCGGCCACGGGAGGCAGGAGCATGCGGCACGACCGGCGCTGCTTTGGGCGGCTGGAGCAAGAAGACCAGAGGTTGAAGAAGCACTACGCCCGTTGGATGGACATCGTACGGTCACCGGAGCTAGAATTGTTCATATTAACTAAGTTGACAAAGCCCTCCGTCCCCGTCAACTTTGTTGGCCCACAAGTCATCCTCCCACTATGGTGGGTCCCAGCTAGCAAGGGGTATTCATTTTTTGTGCGTAATAAGGAGGCACTTCCTTGCGTGCGAAGATATAGCTGGTGGGTCCGACATGTCAGCGGGGGGAACGTTATTTTCGCGAAATACAAAGGCCCTTCTGGTGGGTCCTGGCTGTCAGGTGGAGGAATCATTATTTTGCGCGTGCAGTCCACGGCCGATGGATGTCGTTCGTTGACCAAGTGGACCAGGCCGCGCCGAGAGCACCATGTCGATGGACGACGGCGAGGCCTAGGAAGGGAACGACACGGAATTTTCGCGGTGGGGAGTACGAGGGTTTACAGGTCCAGCTACCGTCGCAGGAAAATAACAGGAGGTGTGGGTGAGTAGAGGAATGGCCTGGCCAACAATGAAGTAGGGTGGGGCGGTGCAGCCTGTGCGGCAGCACAGCCGGCCACGGGAGGCGGGAGTAGGCAATCCCACCGGAGCTGGTTTGGGCGGCTGGAGCAAGAAGATCAGATATTGAGGAAGCAGCACGGCCGTTGGATTAACATCCAACGGTCGCTGCTGCTAGAATCGTTTGTGGACTAAGTTGACAAAGCCAAAGTACACGTCAACCTAGTTGACCCACAAGTCAGCCTCCAAATCTGTCCCAAACAGCACACAGCCCAAAATTTCTAGCCAGATTCAAATTAATTTTAAATCTAAATATACCTTAATTTAAATACAATGAAATTTTACCCGCACATGAACAATGAAATTTAAAATATCAAAATCCGAAAGAAAACAGTATTTTGGAACTAATTGTCTGTTTGTTGTATTTTTTTCATTTTACAGCCCATTTCTTATCACTTATAGCCCATTTCTTGTTACTTATAGCCCATTTTCTGGGCAAAATGCATCCCCCTCCTCGTCTTGAAAGATTTCCGGCCCAGAAGGGCATAGAAAAGCAAGTAGGCCTACGTTGGTTATTCTGCAGAAAACAAAATAGTTGGCTAGCAATTTTCAGAAAGGAAAAAAACAAACTGGGTTGGTCATGTGCTAAACATATGAAATAAAAGCCTGGGCTAGACGGGCCACAGATCCCGCACAACCCAGTTGATACCCTTCTCCGTCCTGAAAAAACAAAATTACTGCGCGCGCTACTGGGTCCCTACTATCATCCTCACCATGTACAGTCATCTCCTTATTCCTCTCGGTTGTTGACCATGTTGACAACACCGGAGGGCGGCGCCGCGGCGAGAGAACCAAGGCAGAGGACGATGGTGAGGCCTCGAACAGGAACGAACAGGAGCCGGGGCAGATCACAGCCAGCCGTGGGAGGCAGGAGCAGGCGGTCCAGCCGGCGCTGGTTTGGCTTTGGCGGCTCGAGGAAGAAGAGACTGAAGAAACGCGACAGACATTGAATGTCAATCCTGTCAGCGTTCTGGGAACGAGGGTCCCTAGACTTGCCTGCCTGCGGCCTGCGGCGTGGCTCAAGTGGGGGCCCAGCGCGGCCCATCTTCATCAGCTCAAGACCCTCGCGAGGGGCCAAGCCTCGCGGGGCGGACGACAGGAAGCTTCCTCAGGAGCGGCCTCCTCAGACAAGCTCATGAGAAGGCGGAGAGATCTATGCAAGGGTACCTCGCGAGGATCCCGTGACGCAAGCCATGACGATCAAGGCCAGGCGAGCGCCAGGCGGGCGCCGGCCTGCGCAGAGTCCTTGTTTCCCCTTTGGTGCAAAGGGGGCAAGCATAGGCCGAGGCATCAGGCAAAGGTTACCATTTCGGTGCAACGAGACCAAGACCAGCCGGACGGTCGGACGGAGGTCACCATGGAGCCCAAGACGGCGTCATCACTAGTGCTTTTGGCAGCCGAAGACCACCTTTGGTCAAGATAACTTGTACTAGATGTTCCCCTTCAAAATGGCCAATTGTTGGCGCCCTACCCGCTCAATTATTTGGGGAGAGGCCCAATGCCTCTATAAATAGAGCTAGCCACCGCAGAGTAGAGGCACCTGGTCACAGGCAAGGAATCAGATAGAGAGACCTAGTAGAACACATAGTCTCAGCTCAAGAACACCCCTCGCGAGGCTGTTCTTCCTTTGTACTGCTCATCATCATCGCCAGAGGCAATCCACCACACCACACACTGGAGTAGGGTATTACACCACGACGGTGGCCCGAACCAGTATAAACCTCGTGTCCTCTGTGTTGTTCGTCGTTTTCATCTTAGTTCGCACGAGAGGATTGGATGTAGATCGGTAGGGGAGAGATCTCCGCACGCACCCTAGTGTTCGAACCTCAAGGGTCTGCCGGAACCCGAAATCTGACATATGGCGCGCCAGGTAGGGGTGCGCCGAAATGCTTCCTTCTAACAACCCGCTCTCCGCCAACACCGTGCTCCGCACCCATGGCGGACAACGCGCCGCCGGCCCCGGCAGCAGACGCCGGTGCAGGCACCAGGGGGCTTCAGGCCTTGGCCCCCACCTTGCAACAGGTGCAATGGCCGCACAAGTTCAAGCCTGAGATGCCACCGCGCTACAATGGCGTGGCAGACCCACTGTTTTTCCTGCTAGCGTACGAGGAGGCCGTCCTCAGAGCCGGGGGCGACGACCGGGTGATGGCCAACTGGTTACCCATGGCCCTCACCGGTGTCCCGCGCATCTGGCTCTTCCACCTACCGACAGCTTCCGTGACCTCTTGGGAAGAGCTATGCAGCCTCTTCCTCGCCCGCTTCACCACGCCAGTGCCGCTCGTCGTTGCGGCTCTCCTGGGCGGCTCCTGAGCACCTCCCTCGAGCCATCACGTCAACCCGTTCACCCGCTAGATCAGCGCCGCCTCCAAGAGTCGAGAAGCTCCCCCGGGCTGGGCGGCGCCCGAGGCCGATCTGACTTTCGACTCGGGAGACCACCCCTTCAACCCCTCCGTCTCGGGCGCGCTCTCGATGCTGTGCACCCCCACCATCTGCCAAGTGGCCGTCACCAGGACCCTCATCGACGGTGGCGCCGGCCTCAACGTGCTCTCAGTGGAGGCCTTCAGCCTCCTGCGCGTACTGCCGGAGCGACTCCAGCCCAGCAGGCCCTTCACAGGCGTCGGAGCCGGCTCCACCGCTTCCTTGGGGTAGATACGCCTCCCAGTGTCCTTCGGCACCTACGACAACTTCCGCACGGAGCTGATCGACTTCAACATCGCCCCCATCGGCCTCCCGTACAATGCCATCCTTGGCTACCCGGCCTTGGCCCAGTTCATGGCGGCAACTCACCCGGCATACAACCTCATGAAGATGCCCGGGAGCAGCGGCGTCCTTACCGTGCCAGGGGATACAAGGGATGCGCTGCAGGTGCTCCAGCTCGCCTTCAGTGCAACCGCGGTGGCGCAGCCCGCCAGCACCGATGCCCTCGAGCCCATTGGGGCTGCGCCAGCTAAAAAGAAGCAGCTATTCACCCAGGACAAGGCAGAAACCAATCAAGTACCGGTCGACGAGGACGGGTCCACCGACGCCACCTTCACCATATGAGCCAATCTCGAGCTAGAGCAGGAGAAGGCCCTGATCGGATTCCTACGCGCGAACAAGAAGGTGTTCGCATGGGAACCTGATCAGTTAGCAGGAGTCCCGAGGGGTGTGATCGAGCATCACCTCAACGTGTGCCCCAACGTACGCCCTGTGAAGCAGAAGGCAAGGAGGCAGTCCACTCAGAAACAGGCTTTCATCGTTCAAAAGACCCGAAAACTGGAAGCGGCAGGGGTTATCCGTGAGGTCCGCTACCCTGATTGGCTGGCTAATCCTGTTGTCATGCCAAAGAAGGGGGGAAAGGAGCGCATTTGTGTCGACTTCACCAACCTCAACAAAGCCTGCCCGCAGGACCCATTTCCGCTCCCACGCATTGACCAAATAGTCGACTCCACCGCAGAATGTGACCTGTTGTGCTTCCTGGATGCCTTCTCGGGCTATCATTAGATCAAGATGGCGGTGGAAGACGTGGAGAAGACGGCTTTCATAACCCCGTGCGGGGTGTACTGCTATACGTGCATGCCATTTGGGTTGCACAACGCAGGCGCAACCTTTCAACGGCTGATGCACATCGCCTTAGGCCGGCAGCTCGGGAGGAACGCTGAGGCTTATGTCGATGACACCGTGGTGAAGTCTCGGGAGGCAAAGACCCTGATACAGGACCTGGAGGAAACCTTTGCGAGCCTCAATGACGTGGATCTATGATTCAACCCGGAGAACTGCGTGTTCGGAGTCCCCTTAGGCAAGCTCCTGGGTTTCCTCGTGTCCCATAGGGGCATCGAGGCCAACCCGGAGAAGGTCAAGGCGGTCGAGGACATGAGCCCACCAACGACCCTCAGGGAAATGCAGAAGTTCACTGGGTGCATGACTGCGTTGGGGCGCTAAATCTCCAAGCTGGGGGAACGAGCGCTGCCCTTCTTCAAGATGATGAAGAAGAAGGGCCCCTTCGAATGGACTGAAGAGGCCGACAAGGCGTTCCAGGATCTCAAGAGGTACCTTACCAGCCCACCGGTGATGGTAGCACCACGACCTCGGGAGCCCCTGGTGCTTTACCTTGCGGCCACCCCCAACTCCGCTAGGGCAGCCTTGGTGGCGGTCAGGGAGGAGCGCCGAGCAAGGGACACATCAACCGCCCAGACTGAGGCAGAACAAGGCTAGGAGGGCCTCGCGAGGACCACAACAGCAACCGGAGAGGAACAGCCGCACCAGGAGAGCGCACCTGGGGGAGGAGAGGCCTCTTCAGACAACCAAGCTGTAGGATCGGAAGTATGTCTAGAGGGGGGTGATTAGACTACTTGACCAAATAAAAACTTAACCTTTTCCCAATTTTAGTTCTTGGCAGATTTTAGCAACTTTAGGACTAGTCAAGCAATCATCACACAATTCAAGCAAGCATGCAAAAAGTATATAGGCAGCGGAAAGTAAAGCATGCAACTTGCAAGAATGTAAAGGGAAGGGTTTGGAGAATTCAAACGCTATTGGAGACACGGATGTTTTTCCCGTGGTTCGGATAGGTGGTGCTATCCTACATCCACGTTAGTGGAGACTTCAACCCACGAAGGGTAACGGTTGCACGAGTCCACGGAGGGATCCACCCACGAAGGGTCCACGAAGAAGCAACCTTGTCTATCCCACCATGGCCATCGCCCACGAAGGACTTGCCTCACTAGCGGTAGATCTTCACGAAGTAGGCGATCTCCTTGCCCTTACAAACTCCTTGGTTCAACTCCACAATCTTGTCGGAGGCTCCCAAGTGACACCTAGCCAATCTAGGAGACACCACTCTCCAAGAAGTAACAAATGGTGTGGTGATGATGAACTCCTTGCTCTTGTGCTTCAAATGATAGTCTCCCCAACACTCAACTCTCTCTCACAGGATTTGGATTTTGTGGAAAGAAGATTTGAGTGGAAAGCAACTTGGGGAAGGCTAGAGATCAAGATTCATATGGTAGGAATGGAATATCTTGGCCTCAACACAAGGGTAGGTGGTTCTCTCTCAGAACATATGAGTTGGAAGTGTAGATGTGTTCTGATGGCTCTCTCCACGAATGAAGAGGAGGTGGAGGGGTATATATAGCCTGCACTTAAAATCCAACCGTTACACACAATTTACCAATCTCGGTGGGACCGAATCAACAAACCCGGTCGGACCGAAAAGGTAAACCTAGTGACCGTTAGAGTTTTTCGGTGGGACTGACATGCATCTCGGTAGGACCGATATGGTTAGGGTTTGGGCATAACGTAATCTCGGTGAGACCGATTACACAAACTCGGTGAGACCGATTTGGTAATTAGCTAACCAGAGAGTTGGTCAGACAAACTCGGTGTGACCCATTTGCTCTTTCGGTGAGACCAAAAAAGTTACAAAAGGGAAACACAGAGTTTGCATTGCAATCTCGGTGGGACCAATCCGCTCTTTCGGTGAGACCGAAAAGTTACGAAAAGGAAACAGAGAGATTGCAATCCCATCTCGGTGAGACCGAGATCCCTATCGGTGAAACCAATTTGCTAGGGTTTTGGCAGTGGCTTATGACATATGAAAAACTCGGTGGCGCCGGATAGAAAGAATCGGTATGATCGAGTTTGGCTTAGGGTTTAGGTCATATGTGGATATGGGAAAGTAGTTGAGGATTTTGGAGCATATCATTAAGCACATAAGGCAAAGAGCTCATTAAAAAACACCTCATCCCTCCTTGATAGTATTGGCTTTTCCTATGGACTCAATGTGATCTTGGATCACTAAAATGTAAAATGAAGAGTCTTGAGCTTTTGAGCTTGAGCCAATCCTTTGTCCTTAGTATTTTGAGGGTTCCACTTTCACCATTCATGCCATGCCAATCATTGAGCTTTGCTGAAATAGTTATCTTGGAATACCATTAGCTCAATGAGCTATATGTTGTTATGAAATACCAAAACCACCTAGGGATAGTTGCACTTTCACAAGCGCTGGGGGCTCTGTCACCTCAGGAGGCGCCCCAACCTCTGGAGGACGCACGCTGTGCAGGCGCCCTCAATCTCGTCAAGCATCTCGTGTACTTCGTCAGCACGGTGCTGCAGGACGCAAGGGCGCGGTACCCCATGCCTCAAAAGCTCCTCCTCGCGCTTTTGGTGGCCTCACGCGAGTTGCGGCACTACTTCCAGGGCCATCCCATCAAGTTTGTCTCCGCGTACCCCTTGGAGAGGGTACTCAGGAGCCCCAACTCAGCTGGAAGGGTCGCAGAGTGGAACATCGAACTGCAAGCATTTCAGCTGGAATTCAGTATGACCAGCGTCATCAAGGGAGCCGCACTTGCAGGTTTCGTGGCAGAATGGACAGAAGCGCCGGGCCTCGAGGCATGTGTCGACCGGTCATTCTCCCGAGGATGCGAAGCGTCGGACGGCTGGGTCATGTACTTCGATGGGGCATTCTCCCAGCATGGCGCGGGAGCTGGCACGTTACTCGTATCCCCCACTCAGGACAAACTCTACTATGTCGTGTAACTCTGCTTCTAGCACGGAGAGAAGGTCTCCAACAACATAGCAGAGTACGAAGGCCTGATAGCAGGCTTGAAAGCTGCGATCGCCTTAGGGGTAAAGCGCCTCACCATCAAGGGAGACTCACAGCTCCTCGTCAACTTCTCCAACAAGATATACGAGCCAAAGGACGATCACATGGAAGCTTACCTCGCTGAAGTCTGTAGGATGGAGAAACTGTTCTGGGGGCTGGAGCTGCAGCATGTGCCTCACGGCACCAATCAGAAAGCTGACGACATTGCAAAGAGGGCGTCTAGGCGGCCGCCGTAGGAACCTGGCGTCTTCGAGGAGCGGCTCTTCAAGCCCTCGGCGGTGCCGTCGCTGTTAGGCACGGCGTAGCCAAGGGAGGAGCCTCCTCAGCCGCCTGCCTCGGGAGCTCTGGTCTGCGGCCCGGCCTCAGGAGCACGCCTGCTTCTGGCGCTGGAGCCTCAGGAGGGATGTTGGATCCCGGAGCTCAAGGACTACCTGATGCAAGGGATTCTGCTGGAGAACGAGGAGGAGGCAGAGCGTGTAGCATGGCAGGCCACGGCTTATTGCATCTAGGATGGCGAGCTCTACAGGAAGCGGGCAAATGACGTGTCCCTACGCTGCATTTCCAGGGAGCAAGGAAAGGAAATGTTGGCGGACATACAGGGTGGAGACTGCGGGCACCACTCGTCGTCACGAACCCTTGTCGGCAAGGCATTCCGCAGCGGGTTCTACTAGCCCACAGCACTCAACGACGCCGTCAGGCTGGTGAAGGCTTGTGAGGCCTGTCAATTTCATGCGAGATAGATCCATCAGCCTGCGGGAGGTCTGTAGACCATACCCCTCTCATGGCCGTTCACAGTTTGGGGGTTGGACATTCTGGGTCCGTTCCCTCGGGCGCCAGGGGGCTATCGCTACCTCTACGTCGCCGTGGACAAGTTCACCAAGTGGGCCGAGGTGGAAGCTGTCCGCACAATCCCAACAGGCTCGGCAGTCAATTTCATCAAGGGCCTCGTGAGCCGGTTTGGGGTGCCTAACCGCATCATCACTGACAATGGTTCGGAATTCACCAGTAATCTCTTCAAAATGTACTGTGCTAACCTTGGAACACAGATATGCTACGCTTCGATAGCACACCCCGGAGCAACGGCCAGGCTGAACGAGCCAACGCGGAGGTCCTGAGGGGCCTCAAAGCCAGGACCTTCAAGAAGAAGCTGGAGGCCTGTGGCAGGGGCTGGTACGACAAACTCCAGTCCGTGCTGTGGTCCATCCGCACGACAGCAACCAAGCCGACTGGCAAGACCCCGTTCTTCCTCGTCTACGGAGCAGAGGCTGTTCTCCCTCACGAGGTCAGGCGTCGCTCCGCACGGGTCCTGGCATTCGACGAAGCTCAGCGGGATGCCATGCGGGGGACGGATCTCGTGCTGGGGGAGGAACGCCGTCGGGAAGCCGCACTGCAAGCGGCAAGGTGTCAACATGAGCTACGACGATACCACTGCCGCAACATCCGCCCCAGGACCCTTGAGGTAGGGGATCTCGTGCTCAGACGGGTTTTCTCCAGGGAGGGGCTGCACAAGCTCTCTCCCATGTGGGAGGGCCCGTTCAAGGTTGTTCATGTTTCCAGGCCTGGCTCCGCATGCTTGGAGACTCCGGAGGGAGTACCCATCCAGAACACATGGAACATTCAACATCTCCGGAGGTTCTACGCCTGAGCGTGGCCTAGCACCTGGGAAAGGCCCGGTGCCTGTGAAGTTATCGCGTTTTGGGAAAGGCCCGGTGCCTGTGAAGAAGGCCAATGCCTGTGAAGCTATCGCGTTTTGGGAAAGGCCCGGTGCCTGTGAAGAAGGCCAATGCCTGTGAAGCTATCGCGTTTTGGGAAAGTCCCGGTGCCTTGAAGCTATCGCGTTTTGGGAAAGGCCCCATGCCTGTGAAGAAGGCCAATGCCTGTGAAGCTATCGCGTTTTGGAAAAGGCACGGTGCCTGTGAAGAAGGCCAATGCCTGTGAACCTATCGCGTTTTGGGAAAGGCCCGGTGCCTGTGAAGAAGGCAAACGCCTGTGAAGCTCGCCGCCCGTGACACTCTCACGTAATAATGAGTCGGGCTGTACACGCCCTGGAGTCTCCGGAGCACCGACCTCGGGCCTCGGGGCTCCCACCCACGCCCAGTGGCAGCACTTAGCTCTGCGCTGGTGAGAAGACGTCAAAGACTAGAATAGGTGCCGGACGCGGCTTTTCATTTGCTTTCTGCAGTTGACGTGTTTATTCCCGTTTGAAGTTATATTGGAATTGTTGGCGTTCCTGGCTAATGACTCTATGACTGTTTTGACCGCTCGCTTCGATTTTTCTCGCACAAGCCTCGCGACGGATGTTTGCAGGTGCCCTCGCGAGCGTCTTCTGTCCCGATCGTCTGGAGCTTTATTGCCTGAGTCCCCTGTGGGAGCACCCCTCCCAGTCCATGCCTCACGGGCATCGCGACACAAACACAAGACCTAGGCTAATCGTCCCCGCCGCCGGGGCCGAAGATTATCCCTCTAACTAACCCTTGCAGGGCATGAAGCGCGCGGCAAGGCCTCAGCCCCGAGAGGCGAGGGCCGCGCCAAGCTCCACCTAGATCAAGCGACCCCCGCACATGGGCACACAACACGGAAACATAGCGCAGGAATAGCAAAAGCAACACGACACTTGACCGCAACAGTTCTAACACGCCCCAACGGGGCCCTGTACTACTTTCTTCTTGCGCAGGGAACAAAGGAAACAAAACGGACACGACCTATCCAACACCAACCTACAGCAAAAGCTCGAGCTGCTCCTGGGGCTCAGGCAGACGCCTCCTCTCGCTTCACCGGGACGCGGTGACGGGTGGACCCGCTGCCTTCGCCTAGGCGGGCGCGACGGCGCGGGGGCTGGTCGCGGCCACCACTGGAGGAGCTGCTGCCCGAGGGAGAGTCGCCGAAGGTTGGCGAGCCTCGGGCACTGCCGCTGGCACGTCTAGCGTGATCTTCATCTTGGTCGGTGCCGGGGCTGGGCAAGCGACCACGGTCGTCATCTTCAAGGCAACACCCAGCGCGGCGACCATCTTCCCCACCCTCACATAGAGGGTGGCGTCGCCATCGAACTTGAAGTGCAGGGTGCAACGCTGACTCAGGCTGCCCGCGCGGGCAAACGTTTGCCAGCCGCGAGTCAGGGCCACATCGCCGGAAGGGGAGACCTCCAGCGAAGCCCAGGAGGCCCTGCTGCAGCAACCGTCCGCCTGGAGCCAGAAGCCGCACCGGGCGCTGGCCAGCA
This sequence comes from Aegilops umbellulata, assembly GCA_032464435.1. NCBI lineage: Eukaryota > Viridiplantae > Streptophyta > Magnoliopsida > Poales > Poaceae > Aegilops > Aegilops umbellulata. The sequence goes on along the minus strand of CP136058.1, from coordinate 145,721,833 downwards.
GCTCACCTACGAAGAAGCGGGGGAGCCGGAGCCAGGTGCTGGTCGGGTCCGCCGACCACACGACGAACTCCGGCAGCACCTCTGCTGAGCGAAAGCGCGGCCTGGGGGGGGGGGCGCGGTCACAACGTGCCTCCCCTTGGCGGTTGAGCGCTTGCCACCACGCAGGGAACCGCCTCCGTGGCCGTGAGAAGCCGCTACGGGGACCGCGGGATACTTGCGAGGGCGACCCCGTCCGTGCTTGGCCGGGGGGGAGTCGGGCCTTGCCTGGAAGGCCTTTCCCTTCTCTACGGCTGAGAACCTCTTCGGAGCCATGAGAACGGAGAGTGGCCAAGAAGAAGGAGGAAGAAGCAGAAAGGGGCGAACTGACGGAGCTCATGCGGCCCCGTACTTATAGCCGGAGAAGACCAACCGCCGACCACCACGATCGCAGGTAATCATGACCCATATCTCTGCATGCAGGGACTTGTCAAGTTGTGCAGTTGTCGAGGCATCGTGGGGAAGTGTAGATGCCCACGTCCAATCAACCACCACGCGCCGCCCAAAGCCGCAGGCTGTTAGGGCCCGCGGCGCTTCGCGCTTGCCCCTTCGCTTCTTTGCTAAGCCAAGCCCGCGCGCGCCTTGGGCCCGGGGCCTACTGTCGGCGTTCTGGGAACGGGGGTCCCCAGACTTGCCTGCCTGCGGCCTACGGCGTGGCTCAAGTATTGCGTATGACAGCGTGTCACAGCGAACACATGCATTGTAACCATGTGTCGTTCGCCCTGACATAGTGCCCAAAGCCGGATAATCATGGATGCACCAAAATATAACAGCACGCAGAAAGAAATCAGCTGGTGGGCTGCTATATAGGTCTCGAGTGAGAACACCCTTCCATAGCTGTTGAAGTTCCTCCACAAGAGGCTCCATGAACAAATCAAAATCCTTTCCAGGACTTTTTGGACCTGGGATGAGCAAGGCCATCATGTAGTTTGATTCCTTGGTGAAGACATTTGGAGGCATGTTGTAAGGGATAACAAGCACTGGCCACATGCTATATGTGGCGCTCTGGTGGCCAAATGGGTTAAATCCATCTGAAGCTAAGCCAAGTCTAATGTTTCTCGGGTCAGCAGCAAATTATTTGCGTTTGTCATTGAAGATTTTCCACTCACTACCATGAGATGGATGGCTCATTACATTCTGATCTTTGTACTCCTGGTTCCTAGAATGCCACAGTAAATCCTCTCTTGTTTCAGCATCATGAAACAACCTCTGCAATCTTGATGTAATTGGAAAATGTCTCAGAACATTATGAGGAATCCTCTTCATAGCATCGCCATCTTTCCATCTTGATGATTTGCATTTCGGGCATTCACTTAAGTTGGCATAATCCTTCCGGAACAGAACACAATTATTCTTACAAACATGGATCATATCATATCCAATTACAAGTGCGCGAAGGAAATTCTTCATTTTACTGTAGGTGTGTGGCAGCTCAGACGCATTAAATGATTTGTTGGTCATCCGCTCAGATGTCTTCACCTGAAGAAAGGTGACCATAGCTGAGAATACTGACAGCTTATTTCCTGAGGTGATAGCAACGTTGCATTGTTCCAACATGCGGGCCCACCGTTTTCTTCTGCAGGTGAAAGTTCACGGAATGCACGAGCATTTCGTAGCATTGTTTCAATGTTGGTCAAACTCGCTGGCTCCGCCACCACCACCTCCTCCTCCTCTTCCACCTGAGCATCAGGCAGATGAAGATGGTGCTCTGCTGCTTCCACGTAGTCAATAACATTGACGTTCACAGCTTCACCATGATGAATCCACCTAGTATATGTGACTGGCATCCCATACAAGTGTAGATGATTTTGCACAGTTGACTGGGGTCTGAATTCATACAACTGCTACACGGGCAGAACACATCTGATTTTGGACCACCGTACTCAGCTCTGATAAAGTTCATGAAGTTTTCAACCCCCTCGACATATGCAGCGAAGAATCTTCGAGTAGAAGTTATCCAAGTTCTGTCCATCTATTAGACATAAAAATTAGTTCTTCTACTAGATATTACAGGAAAAACATATATGCTTTTTTATGAAGTCCAGAAAAAAAATACCTAGGTCGATGTCTAAAGCTATGGCAAGATATCTCGACGAGCAGATCTAAGTAACGAAATATATGTAAAGCTAATTCAGCAAACAAATTTGAGTGCCAAATTATGGCAGGCTGTTTCAGCAGTCAATGAGGCCGAGCACACAGCCATCGAACTATCGAAGGCCATCGCAGCAACAAAGATCGAGTATAAAACGGTGTAGAGCTATTTCACCTAACAGATTGGCTACTAGACCATGGCAATCTACGTCACAATAAATATATGGCAGGATATTTTAGCAACTAATCAGCCTTGGCATGCCATCTCAGCTAAGCAGATTGAGTGCAGAACAGGGCAAGGAAGCTTCTTAAGTAGAGCATATTGACAGTAAACTACTTCGTCAAACAGTGAGATTGACAGCGTCTATCAGCTAACATTCAGCGCTACACCGACATGAACGGAGCCTCAGTCTAGAATGCGCGTACAGTGGGAGAAGCTGACCTCCGTGCGTCTCCACACGAACATCGCCAGCTGTGGCGGCACTGACCGCCGTGCGCCTCCACAAGAACGTAGCCAGAGGTGGCGGTGCGGCTAGAGGACGACAGTCTACGAGAGCGTACTATGGGAGCGAGAGGATCGCCGAACCGCGACGCCGACGTATCGGCGCAGCGGGGAGGGCGGCTTTGGCGGAGCGAATGGAGTGGAGGGGGACAGGGGGAGGGGGTTTGGGGAATATTATTGGCTAGTTGGCCGAAGGGTGGTTGAATCGGATTTGGGGGGAATTTTTGGGTGTGGGGGGGGGAGAGGATTTTCGCGCGGTGGGTGGGGAGAGTTTGGCGCATGGTCGGTTTCTCTAAGTGCAGTCCCACGTGTCAGTGAAGAGGCAAGCCGAAGCGCGTTCCGTTTGCGTGAGCTGTGTGCAGGACCGAACGTGTGTGGGGTGCAATGCGACCGCGACAGGACTGCTGTGAGTGTACCGCATTTTTTCCTTTTAAACTAGGTGCTTTGCCCCCTAAAAAAAATCTGTTCCTTCGCGCGATCCATCGATACTACTACTAGTAATCCGGTAATCCCGACTAAAACGGCGCGTCCGGGTCTTTTTCCGCGTGATATGCTGGGAGGTTGGCTTAGTTGGGTTTTTCTGGACGAGTAATGCTACACCTACGTAATCCCAGTTATGTAATTAACGTAATGTGAAACATGTGAGCTGTTGATTGTAGATTGGGGGGAGGGAGGGGCCCACTACCATGAAAATCAGGGGAGGAGAGAGAGAGGCAATTTACGTTAACCGTTTCATAGGTTCCCGTAGATGTAGAAAGATGTGTCCGATCCTGCAATATAGGCCGTCCGATCTATATCTAACGAATAGGAAGGAAACTATGACAATTAACCCGCAAACCTCTCCACATTTGCAAATAAGGCTTTCCCTCGTTCATCCTTTTCTCCCACAAGATCTTGATCTTCCATGCAACACACGGGCATCTTGCTAGTACTCCTACAATATGTATATTATTGTGAAAGTTCATATACACCGGCCAAGATTAATGCAAACACGACAGATTTTCATTACATTTCGAACTTTTATAGGACAAAAAAATAAAAGAAACCCGACCCTAAACCTATTCTATGGCGGCGACCGACGTCCTCCATCTGTGATCTCCATGTACGGGGGCGGGGTTCAAGACCCGTGAAGTGAAGGTGCGGTCTCCGGCGAGGAAAAGTAGAACATGAGAGACGGACCGGCCAGTTGGCACACCATGCCCTGCCACCTCCCATGCCCTACTCATCCTCGGAGGAGTCCCCGACCTCGGCGGTGCCGGACGTTGGACGGCGGCAAGTAGGACGCGTGGCTGACGGTGCTCCCGTCGTCGGCCGCCAGCGTCGCCACCGCTTGTGCGGCGACTTCAGCGAGGGCGGCGACCTCGAGCTCCATCCCCGAAGACAAGCTCTCCCGCAGACCGTTCGCACTTGCGGTCATGGTGGATGTGGTTCCAGGTAGGAGGACGATGCGCTATGGTGTGGAGATTAGCTGGGCGTTGCCACTTTAAGTAGCGCATTCCGGTGAGGCCAAGCATCCGGGTGCGTCATTAAGTCGCCGGAGTTGTTCCTCGGGCACCGAGCCTCTTAATGACGACATACGAACGGAAGGCATGAATGCGGGCAGCTGGTGCCGGCTGGGAACGCACCGCGCGAGAGTGCGAGGGACGAGGGTTTTGGTGTGCCAGGGTAGTCAGCTGCGGTCATGGCAACGTTGGAGATGCCCTTTGCTCACATGCGATCCCCGCATGTCATTGAAAAAGCAAGACGACCCGGCATGGTCTCAGGTCCAGAGGACGCAGTTGGCCGCGCTACACCACTCCGCGGACGCGTTGCGGCGCCCCGTGCATCCTCGACAAGCCGGGTGTTGGGGTGTGTTTGGATTGTGGCCAAAGTGCACCTTGCCAAAATTTTGGTCATGACCAAAAGATTGGTCTTTGTTTGGATGGTTGCCATTTTTTTTGCATGCCAATGAACTCTAGCCAACTCTAGTTCATTTTTATTGCCAATGTCGGCCAAATCATGGGCAACCAATACCTCAACCAAAATTTTGGTCATGACCCAAAGATTGGTCTTCGTTTGGATGGTTGCCATTTCTTTGGCATGCCAATGAACTCTAGCCAACTCAAGTTCATTTTCTTGCCAATGTCGGCCAAATCATAGGCAACCAATACCTCAACCAAAATTTTGGCTACCCAATGCTTTGATGGGGCAACCTTGGGCACAAACCAAACATACCGTTGGTCGTGCCACAGCACTAACGCCACCCTCGGCAAACTGAAACCGGCCATGTCTAGCGACGATATGAGCGTGTCGCTCACCGTGGTTGCCGTGTCCAGAGGCGGTGCTAGAGCTGCGCCCCGTTGCTGGCCCCAACGACCCACATGAACGGTTGTCGGTGGCGAGGAGGTCATGGGCCAGCTCCTCCATTGGACTAGTCTGCGCTACGTCGTCCCGACTGGTGTGGCCCACATGTCTGTTTCCCTGTTTTCCCGGCCATATTCGAGCATCAGTGCTCCGCGTTGCGCATTAGGCCTTTCACTATGTAGGCCAAGCAAGACAACTTATTGTTTATTTGAGCCATTCAAGTATAATCATGTGGCGTTTGCTTATTTCTCATTCCTCTCCAACCCTCTTCTCCTTTGATCATGTCGCCCTCCAGTCGAGTCCATCCTCCCGCATGCCTCATTTCAACATTCCGCCGAGTATCATTTGCATGTACACACCCTAGTCCTCTTTCAATAGATCTCCAGACCCCGAGATGAAATCGAGAGGGAACGAGTGGGGGCACGTGATACCTAAGGCGGATTCAAAATTTTGAACCGGTGATCATAGCATCCGCAAATCGTATATAAAGGGTATTCAATGTTCGTTTCATTTTTGAACGTACAATATACTCCCTCCTATCCTTTCTACTCCCTCCTTCCATCTATATTGGGCCTAATGCATTTTTCAAGACCGCCTTTGACTATTGACAAGATTAATAGTACATGGCATGTATAATGCTAAAATTATATCATTGGAAGCTCCTTTCACATACAAATTTGACGGTATGCTTTGTTTAAGTTGCATGTCATATATTATTGCTCTACCTTTTGGTCAAAGTTAGCCTCGAAAAACCATTAGGCCCTATACACATGGACGGAGGGATTAGTTTACATATAAGTTTTATGTGTAGTCAAAGTATATCTACTTTGATAAAAAAAGGTATCAACATTCAACAATGCCCAATCAATATTGTTAGATTCGTACGTACTCCTAGATTTGTACTCGAGATGGTTTCCAATTTGACTATTGACAAGATTAATAGTACATGAGATGTATAATGTGAAAATTATATCATTGGAAACTCCTTTCACATACGAATTTCACCGTATGCTTTGTGTAAGTTGCATGTCATATATTATTACTCTAACATTTGGTCAAAGTTAGCCTCGAAAAATGCATTAGACCCTGTATGCTTTGTGTAAGTTGCATGTCATATATTATTACTCTAACAATTGTGTAAGTTGCATGTCATATATTATTACTCTAACATTTGGTCAAAGTAGTATAGTGGAAGTGGATCCTCTGGCGTAGGTATCCCTGCCTTACCCTCCCTTTCGGTCACTTACTGGCGGACCCCATGCTTGCTAGGCCCCGCATGTCAGTTACTCAATAGGTTCGGCCACGTCAGGGGATGCTCATCCGTAGTATACTCCCTCTGTTTTTATTTACTCCTCATAAAACGGAGGGAGTGGTGGTATAATAAATGACGCGGGCGGGGGAGGGGATGGACGTCGGTTTTCTCTCAACTGCGGTCCCACAAGCGAGCAAAATCGCAAGACGAAGCGCGTTCCATTCAGTGAGCGACGTGGAGGGTCCAGCGTGCCGGGCTGCAACACGAACGGGACAAGAGCGATGTACATTCAAAATCGATTGACCGGTCGTTACCGGAACCACTATTCACACCAGAACCTTCGCTGCTTGGCCTACGCCAGCCACTGCCCTAAAACCACACCAAATCTCCAGCCCATTCCCCCACCTTTCGATCCCCTAGCCCGCATCAAGCGTCCCCTAGTTCGCCGGAAACCCATGGTGCCCAGCATGATCACTTACTACAAGATGCTGACGCCGAAGCGCCGCGCAGAAATCGCGGCGGCGGTCGGCGCCACAAACCTCCGTTCCCAAGCTCGCTTTGCGGCGGGCCAATCCTCGAGTTCTCTGGAGCCAAGCTACGAGGAGGAGGATGCCGATCCAATGTTCATGGCAGAGGTCGCTGCGCAGAAGGCCCCCGATGGGTACGAGACGATGGATGTCGACTTCGTGCCGGCTTCCGAGTCCCCCATGGTGCAGGCGGACCAGCGGTACAACATGGCGATACTAAAGGAGGACCGGAAGGCAGAGGCTCAACTCGACGCGGAGCACGTGCATGTCGCTGCCATCCAGGCTCTCTTGTAGGCGGAACCGCATGTCGTGGATGTGAACCGGGCGGCGGAGGCTCAACTTGAGGTGGAGCGCGTGGATTCCGCTGCCATCAAGGCCCTCCTGCAGGCGCAACCAGACGTCCTGGACTTGAACCGGGCAGCAGAGGCTCGACTCGACTCAGAGCGCGCGGATGCCGCTCTCATCGACGCCCTCCTGCAGGCGGAACCGGACGTCCTGGACTTGTACCGGGCGGCGGAGGCTCGACTCGACGCGGAGCGCGCGGATGCCGCTGCCATCGAGGCCCTCCTGCAGGCGGAACCGGATGTCCTTGACTTGAATCGGGCTGTGCTCTCGTCCGTGCAGAGCGCCCGCATGCTCCGCTTGAACGAGTAGCTGGAGGCCGAGGACAACCACGGTGCGGAGACACACGTCGGCAGCGACGGCTGGTTCGCGCCGACAACCAAAGACGACGAGGTCGTCTCTTTCCGCGAGCAGTGATTGTTTTTCTTTATGTTGTTGTTTTCATGGATCTTTTGCTGTGTAAAAACATATATTTGTTATGGAAGTCACCTGACTTGGGTCAGTCTACCATTTCAGGTAGTTGGATGAATATCCTACGTCTCCTAACCCTTCTTTCCTTCTTCCTCACCTCTTCTTCTTCCCCAACAGACCACCGCACGGGCCGTACGGATACTCCCCAACATGCGGTTGGATAAACATGCTCTATGAACGAAAATTATGAGTCAGCGATAGGATGGATGAGTTTTGTGTGTTCACAAGCGACAACACGTGTCAGTGAGGGTGCGTTCCCTTTGTTGGGTTTGCGGCGTGCAGGAGCGACTGTGTGAGGGTGCAGTGCGAACGCGGCGTGCAGGAGCGACCGTGTGAGGGTGCGGTGTGACCGCGATAGCCGTGCGCAAGTGTACCTCCTTCTCATTTTGAAAACTTTAGGCAAGCTTGGCAAAAATGTGTGGCGAAGATTGGCAATGCAAGGCCTAGACCCAAACAGGATAAGTATGTACGTACTAGGAGTACTAGTGTTAAAAAAGAAAGGCTGGGTTTTCCTTCGCGGGATTTAATCGATACGAATCCTCATTTCACGTGTCAATTAATGCTTATTTTCTTCTCCAAAGACCAAAGAGCTAACCATCTCACTCCTCATCGCTTGATTAATGCAGCGCCATGCAAACCAACCTTCTCACTTCCGCATGCATGCAAGGGATATTAATGTTCTTGGTTGCTAACCCCATCAATTTTGCCTCGATTAGTGTTAGTGGCCCTTTCCAAATTGTAATTTTGATATACTGGCCTTGTGTACAAAAAAATGGAGGTAGTAACTATATTTGACTTCCCTCCCGATTGCGGTGACGTCGACGATATTTTTTTTGGTGGTTTGGCGAAGTGCGTTCGACGGAGAACACCATTGAGGGAGACCACGATAAGTCGTTCGCAAGTGCCGCCTGCAAGCCGAGACAACCGCCTTATTTGCCTCCAGGAAGTCCTTTACTAGTACTACTAGGAGTAAATAATGCGGTGAGATGGCTTCTCGAAGAAGACGATGGAGAAGCGGAGTCAGCGAAGTGTGAAATGATGGTTGCTTCGTCCGTGCTTTTGTGATTTGACGCCTCACTGCTTTGTGATTTGTGATAGAAGGGACAGGGGAGTAGACTCTGTGCTCTATACTGTACTACATGCGTCCAAGCATGGGAGAAAGAGGATAGCCGTTGCATTTTTCTATTCCTTCAATCAATCAATCAATCAGGGAGGTTCGGTTATATCTTTTTGGCTTTGGCAACACCGTCCACAATCGTCCCTAAGGGAGTCCTAGATTAGGGGGTGTCCGGATGGCCGGACTATACCAGCAGCCGGACTCCAGGACTATGAAGATACAAGATTGAAGACTTCGTCCCGTGTCCGGATGGGACTTTCCTTGGCGTCGAAGGCAATCTTGGCGATGCGGATATTTAGATCTCCTACCATTGTAACCGACTTTGTGTAACCCTAACCCTCTCCGGTGTCTATATAAACCGGAGGGTTTTAGTCCGTAGGACAACACAACACAACATATAACAGTCATACCATAGGCTAGCTTCTAGGGTTTAGCCTCCTTGATCTCGTGGTAGATCTACTGTTGTACTACCCATATCATCAATATTAATCAAGCAGAACGTAGGGTTTTACCTCCATCGAGAGGGCCCGAACCTGGGTAAAACTTCGTGTCCCTTGTCTCCTGTTACCATCTGCCTAGACGCACAGTTTGGGACCCCCTACCCGAGATCCGCCGGTTTTGACACCGACATTGGTGCTTTCATTGAGAGTGTCGGCGTTCTGGGAACGGGGGTCCCCAGACTTGCCAGCCTGCGGCCTGCAGTGTGGCTCAAAGGGGCCCACCACGGCCCATCTTCATCAACACAAGACCCAAGACCCTCGCGAGGGGCCAAGCCTCGCGGGGCGGATGACATGGCGCTTCCTCAGGCACGGCCTCATCAGGCTAGCTCATGAGGAGGCGGAGAGATCAAGGCGGGGTACCTCGCGAGGTGCCCATGACGCAAGCCATGACGACCAAGGGTGCCAGGCGGGCGCCAGTCCGCGCAGTGTCTCCCTTTCCTCTTTGGTGCAAAGGTGCCAAGCGCAGGCGAGAGGATCAAGCAAAGGCATCCATTTCGGTGCAACGAGACCAAGACCAGCCCAACGGTGGGAAGGAGGTTATCGTGGAGCCCAGAACGGCATCACCACAGGGCCTTTAGCAGACGAGGACCAACTTTAGTCAGGATAAGTGTACCAGATGTTCCCCTTCGAATTGGCCAAATGTTGGCGCCCTTCCCGCTCAATATTTGGGAAGAGGCCCAGGGCCTTTGCCTATAAATAGGACTAGCCACCCCCAGGGTAGAGGAGATGGAGAGATCATCGAGCAATCTGGCAATTGGATCAGAGAGAAAGAGAGAGAAGGGCGATTGAACTCCTCCTAGCAGTTCATCCCCCAGGCCAAGAACAGACCCTCGCGAGGCTGTTCTACCTTGTAGTGTTCATCATCATCAGCCCAAGAGGCAATCCACCACACCACACTGGAGTAGGGTATTACACCGCATCGGTGGCCCGAACCAGTATAAACTCTGTGTCTCTTGTGTTGTTCTTTTGGTGGTTTAGATCTTTGCGAGAGAGAGAGAGGTAGAGGGCATAATCTCCGCGCGCACCCCAGAGTTCGAACCTTAAGGGTCTGCCGGAACCCGAAATCCGACATTTGGCGCGCCAGGTAGGGGTGCGCCGGAATTTGTATTCCACCGCTCCGCTCTCCTCCGACCGTCGCGTCCATGTCTAACGCTCGTCAGGCCCGTGCCGAGCGCCGGGCCGCCATCGCTTCCCGCGTCGCCCAGACGGCTCCCGTCGGTGGGCGTCCTCATCATTCCCCGTCGCCCGCCGTCAACACTGCCACCGGCCCGGCGGGGAATGACCAGCAAGCGTCGTCTCAGCACCCGTCCGTGCGGCAAGACGGCCGCACCGCTACTCCATCGCTCACACCAGCTGGCTCTTTGTCCCACGCGCTCCGCGCACCCTTGGAGGCTCGAGCTGCGCTCATCGCGGCAAACGAGCTCCTGCGCTACCGTCCCGTCGACGACGTCTACGAAGAGTGGCTCGACTGCGTCGCCGAGCTCGTCCGCGCCGCAGGGGACTCTCCTGCGCCATCCGCTCCGCTGCGCTGCACCCCGCCCCGCGCGAGCAATGAAGCTCCGGGGGCGTACCGACCGCCTCCTCTCCAAGAAGACGCCATGGCTCCAAGGCGCGTGGACCCTGGGCGGAACCCGTTCCGTCAGGCGCCAGCCCAACAAGAATGGAGCTGCCAAGAAGTCCCTCAACCGCAAGAGGCTGCCCAGGCGCTTCCTGCTCCGGCTCGCCGTGACCCTGCTCCAGCTCCGGCACGTCAAGACCCCGCGCTGCTTCCAGCTACGGCGCATGGGGACCCGCAAGGCCCAGCTCTCCCTCAACCGAAGCCTCCCGTGGCCACCGCAGGCTGCCGCGCCTACACCACCGAGCTACGCAGTGTCGCGTGGCCCGGCAGGTACAAGCCAGACCTGCCTCCTCGCTACGACGGCACGACCGACCCTGCAGAATTCCTCCAGCTCTATGAGCTGGGCATCGAAGCTGCCAGTGGAGACGAAAAGGTCATGGCGAACTGGTTCCCCATGGCGCTCAAGGAAGGAGCTCGCACCTGGCTTCTGAACCTGGCACCGGGCACGATCTCTTCCTGGGACCAGATGCATACCCGCTTCATCGCCAACTTCCAAGGTACTCGCGACCGGCCACCTGCCGTGAGCGACATGCGCCGCATCAAGCAACAACCCGGAGAGACCCTGCAAAAGTACATCCAGTGCTTCAACAGTGCGCGCCTCAAGATCCCCAAGGTGTCCGAGGAAGCCATCAGCTCAGCCTTCTCCGATGGTGTGCGCGACGTCAAGATGAAGGAGGAGCTGGCGATGCATGAAGACCTGTGCACCTCCCTGGAGCTGTTCAACTTGGCGACCAAGTGCGTCAGGGCTGAGGAAGGACGTCTCTCCCTCCTTGAGCTGCCTGCCGCAGACCCAGAAGAGAAGAAGCCCAAGGCCAAGGAAGTGAAGCGCAAGGGGGCTGCCGTGCTCGCGGCGGAACCGGACACCAAGCAGGGCAAGGATCTGCCCGAATCCTCCAGGGGCAGCGCCGTGCGACGACCTCCACACCCACAACACCCACAACACCAATGAATGCCAAGAGCTCCGCGCCGTGCGAGAAGGAAGGATCGGTCGTCGTCCCGACCGCGCTGACTGGGGCTACGGCCGAGGAGGAGGAAGAAACCCAGGACGCTGGGAAGACCGCGGCCCGCGCATGGCATGATCAACCTCGCGAGGACCGCTGGCGAGACCTGCCTCGCGAGGGGGATTGGCGGCATCAGCCTTGTGAGGATCGCCTGCAAGGCAACGCAGGCCTCCCTCCACTGCCGCCTCAGCCAAGGAGGAACGAGGACCGCCATCAAGACGAGGGGGCTGGGGGCTTCCAGGAGCCGCGCGCAATCGCCTGCATCCTGGGCGGAGCTCAAGCCCCAGCCTCCCAACGCATGTTCAAGCAGTTTCCCCGCGAAGTGAATGCAGTCCTCCCCAAGCTCGAAGCAACGCGCCCCCTCAGGTGGTCGGCGTGCGCCATCACGTTCAGCTCGGCAGAGCAGCTCAAGTGCGCGGCCACAGCCGGGGTCCTCCCGATGCTTTGCTCCCCAGTCATCAGCAACGTACTGGTCACTAGGACCCTCATAGATGGTGGAGCAGGGCTCAACGTCCTGTCCATGGAAACATTCAACAATCTCCAAGTGCCCTACGACCAACTTCAGCCAACCAAGCCTTTCTCCGGAGTCACCGACGGTTCCACGGTCCCGATCGGGCAGGTCCGCCTCCCCGTCACCTTCGGGGCCCGCAGCAACTACCGCACCGAGCTCATCGACTTCGACGTCGCCCACATCCGCCTGCCGTACAACGCCATCCTCGGGTACCCAGCACTGGCCAAGTTCATGGTCGTGACTCATCATGGCTACAACGTCCTCAAGATGCTAGGAAGTGGCGGAGTCATCACGGTGCCATGTGAAGAGAAAGATGCAGTGTGTTCCCTGGAGCGAGCCTTTCAGGCCGCGTCACTAGAAGACCCAGATCGCGGAAGCAGGAGGCTTCCCGAGATCACCCCCAAGAAGAAGAAGACATCGTCAGGCTCAGCCCCTCAAGAGGCAGGCCCCTCAAGGCCCGCGTCTGCCCAAGGGGACCCTCCTTCCATCGCATAGGAAAGCGCGCCCGGCGCCCTCCTCAGGCAGGGCTCGGGGGCTCTCACCTGGAGAGCCATCGACCTGGCCAGGGTCACGAGGGAGGCGCTGGGGGACCATGTGGAGGCGTGCCTCGAAGCACTTTTCCCTCAAGAAGGAGCGAGGCAAGGAAGGTCAGACCAGCAGGAGTTCATTAACAAGGCCGTTCAAGAACTACAGGAGTCAAGAATCATGAGAGGTTGCCGCCGTCTACCGGCTGTGGCTTCCCATCCAGGCGAGGATGGCGGGCTGCGCGTCTGCATCGATGTACCAGGGCTCAATCGGGTCGCCACGATGGAGCGCCTATGGCCCTCGCAAGTAGGGCGTTGCGGAGGTCCACCCCACAGCTATGTTCGCATGCCTTACGGCTTGCCGAGCGTGGCTGCTGCGTACCAGCGCCTCATGAGGGGCATCACGGAGACTCAGGAAGACAGGCGTTCCGCAGTCCTGGCGGAGATGGAGATGATTTGCGAGGAGCCACTAGCGCCTCCGGAGCCTCCTGAGGCCCCTGGGCCTGGGGGCTCATGAGGATCGGCTTCCGCAGCCCACCGGGTCTGCTGCACTAACACCACCTCATCTTCGACATCTTCAGGTGACATCCTTCAAGCTTCATTTCTAGCTGGGAGCGCCCTCCCAGGGCTGCATCATTCCCAGGCCGCGTGGGTCCGTCCCTGCGGCATGTATCCCTTTTTATTTTTCGGTCATTAGCTTTCTTTGTTGGGGGCGCCCCTCGGGCTGCATCATCCCCAGGCCGCTCGGGCCAGGCCCGGTGGCGTGTATCTCCCTTGCGTTTATTTCCAGCTATGCATTCGCCTATCATGCTTGATTACTTGATGCCCGTCCACGGCACCTCTTCTTCTCCATGTCGACCACTTGCACGTTAAAGGGGGGGTACCTGAGCATTGCGACTCAGGGCTCTTACTGGCTCTCCAGCCCTCACCCTCTGGCCTTGTCCACGGCATCGCGACCTGACAGACCAGCGACGGCTGAGACAAGCTCGAGGGCCGGGACCCGTGGACGTAGAGTGCCGGCATCTAACCAAATTTGCAGGAACACATCTCAAGATAAGACCCAGTGCCAGGCGCAACCAGCCTAGAGGTAGGGCCCCGTGAGTCCCGCGCTGGCTCACGGGTGCCCAGATACACCTCACCTAGCCCTACCGTGCCGGCCACGTGTCAGGGCGGGGCTGTACACGCCCCGGGGGCTCCTCCCGGAGGGGAGCCCCCTCCCACGTACCAGTGGAAGCACCATGCTCCGCGCTGGCTGACGACACTGCCGAGGAGCGGCTATTCCCGTACACATACAGAAGCGCTATGCTCCGCGCTGGTGATAAACAATTGAGGGTGGCCTCCGGGCCGCACTAACCTCAGGGAGCCCAGAGCTCAGTGTTTAGCCTCATCGCAACGCCTCCCCTCGGGAGCGCCGCGCAAGGGGGCTAGGCACGGGGGCTACGACTGGGTCACGCCCAGACGTACGCCACCCAGCCAGGCCCCTCGGGCGTGGTTCGTCGCGCATCTCTCCCTGAGCGGAGCCAAGGTATGAAGGCCGTTTGAGCGTCAAGGGGGACTCCTGAGCATCGCGACTCAGGAGCCTAACTGGCTCCGTAGCCCCTCACTCCTTAGTTCCGAAAGGCTATGCTGGGTGAGGTACACGCGGGGCCGGGCTCTGAAGACGTAGAACGGTAGTCCCGCTTGCATCTCACCTCATCGCTCGTTGTTTGCGCGTCAAGGGGGACTCCTGAGCATCGCGACTCAGGAGCCTAACTGGCTCCGTAGCCCCTCACTCCTTAGTTCCGAAAGGCTATGCTGGGTGAGGAACGCGCGGAGTCGGGCTCTAGAGACGTAGAACGGAAGATACACCTACATCACACTTCCCTACTTGTTGTTCATGCGCCAAGGGGGACTCTTGAGCATCGCGACTCAGGAGCTTAACTTGTCACGTAGCCCCTCACTCCTTTGGTCCCGTCCTGGTTTCCGGTCAGGGCTAATGCTGGGTGAGGTACGCGCGGGGCCGGGCTCTGCCCGCGGAGAACACAAGCAAGTAGGGAGGAAAAGCATAAAACTCAAGGAATTTAAAAGCAAATATTACAGTCCATACTATCATCTCAGTACCAAAAGCAAGTTTAAATGCCTCCCCGAGGCGTGATGCATGTGCAGGAATTAAAAGAAGAACGGGGGTGGTAACAGAGTCACTTGTTGGCGGTGGAGCAGCGCGGAGTGGCTTCGCCTCGTGGAGCAGCAGGGCCGGCAGCGCCTTGCTTCGGCTTGGTGCTGAAGGCCCGGAACTTCCCCAGCAGCGCCTCTGCGCGCCCCTTCACGGCTTCAACAGCGGCGGCAGCACCCTCACCACTCACCGGCTCCAACAGGCTATCGAGGTCGGCGCTGGGATCGCGAAGGTAGATGTGGGCGAAGACCCGCGTCAGCGTAGTAGAAGACAGGACACGCACCTCGGCCTCAGCCGTGGGGCCAAGGCCAAGGGCGACATCCCCAAGGGCAGGAACCAGGAAGGGAAGCAGCTTGGCGGGGCCGTCCTCGGCACCGGCCAGCGGGCTCTCCAGGCCGCTCTCGTAAAGCGTCTTCAGCGAAGCACGGGCCTCCTTCTCCATGTCCGCGAAGGCCACGCGATCCTTGGCAAGGACCCGGGCCTTGCCGTCTAGCTCGGACTTCGTCACCTCCAGCTCCCTCTTCAGCGCGCCTAGGCGGTCGCGGCGCTTCTTGAGCTTGGCCTCCCGGTCCTCGATGGCCGCCTCGCGAGCCTTCGTGCCTTCTTCCTGCTCTTGGCGAAGGCGGACCTCCTCCGCGAGCTGGTCAAGTAGGCCTTGCAGCTCGTCCTCTAGCTCCTTGCAGCGACCACGGACTTCAACCACTTCCCCCAGGGCCGCGTCTCGAGCAGCCTTTGCCTCGAGGGTAGCCTCCCTCTCTCCGTCACAGGCCATTGAGGCCTGAACCAGCGCCGCCCGAATCGAGGCGTCGGAGCGGATCCACCCCGAAGCCAGCTCCAGGCGCCTGGCCACCAGGCGAGGGTCGGCGCCAAGAAGATCCTGCCGCAGCCGATCCAGTTCAGCAACAGCACGCTCCAGAACTGCAGAAGGGGACGAAGAAACAACAGCCGGAGGAGCAGGAGGAGAGAGCAGCGGCGGCACAACCACAACATCCCAAGGTGGAGTCTGCTGTGCCCCGACGGTCGTGGTGGTGGCGGCAGACAAGGGCACCTCGGGAGTCACTTGGGCCATGGGGGCTGAGCTTGCCCCAGCCAGCTCAGCCAGGCCTTGCGAAGGCGACCGGGCAGGAGAGGCCCGTGCATCATGATCACCACCCCCCACGGACTCAAGCGCTACCGTGATCGAAGCCTCAGGAGCCCCCTTCGGCTTCTTCGCCGCGGGCGCCAGCCTGTTCAAAAAGGGCGGACGTCAAGCCTCAGCAGCAGAACAAGGAATAAAGACAAGGATCAAGCACTTACGGTTCGTCGCTGGAGAGCTCAAGCATCCTCCGGCCATACTTGAAGCCAGAAAGCCGGCTAGAAGGATCGCCCTCAGGAAGCCCAGAAGCAGGAGGCGTGTCTGCGGTGCGCCTTGGGGCAGGGACAGACCCGCGGGAGAGCAGCCCGGTCCTGTCCTTCTTTGGGCTCAGGGTCAAGCTCCTGCCGACCTGCTCATCATCCTCGTAATCATCACTCAAAGAGAGGCGGAGAGAACGGGGTCTGCGCCGGGGAAGGGGAGCCCTCGACTCTCCGTCGGTTGCCTCGGAGTCAGGACCCTTCTCCCGCTCCTCTTCGCCCTCCTCTTTGCCGGAGTCACTAGAGGACATGTCCACCAGTCCCTCGGGAGCCACCATGGGCACGGGCCCGTCCCCGTTGAAGACGGGCATGGATCCCACCACCCACTTCCAGTCGTCGCCAAGGAACAAGGGCGCAGGCGCGCCCTCCAACCTTGCCACCTCGCCCCCGACCAGAGATTGGAGAACCGCGGTCAAATCCTCGTCGTGCAAGGCCGCGGGGCTCGGATGAGGCCTCCACATCGGAGGTGAGTACTGCCGAAGCGGAGCCAATTGGTGCTCCAGGAACTCCCTCAGCAGCGACGCGCCGGTCAACTTCGCCGCCGCCATGCTGGCCGGCTTCAGGTCCGCGTCCATCTTCTCCAGTACCGACTTCGCGCGAGGGTCCGTGATCTCCGCTCGGCACCAGTCGCTGGAACTCGCGGGCTGCTCCGCAGGCAGGATCAGCCGAGGGTGGATGCGCCCAGCATCTACCAAGACCCACTTGCTCCTGAAAGCCTCAATCCTCTTCCCGGGATTCGAAATGGCAATGGCGCTGCCATACGCGACGAAGCTTGCGCATGCGGAAGGAGAACCACGGGTGACCCTAAGGGAGAAGTAGAGGCGCAGCAAGGCCACTGAGGGTTGCACCCCCACATGAGCCTCGCAGTAGTAGGCGAAGATCGCCAGAAGAAGGATGGAGTTGGAGTGGAGATGCAGAGCTTGTAAGTTGTAATGACGGAGGACAGAGAGGAAGAACTCGGAGAAAGGAGGCACCAGGCCCGCAGTAATGGAGCTTACGAAGAGAGGGTAGAAGGTGCTCCCTCGGCCCTCAGGGGTGGCGGAGCCGACCTTGAACACCTGCGCCCCGTCGATGCCCTGCGCCGCCGCCATCCGGCGCAGCCGGGCAAGGCTCGCCTCCGACACATTGGGCAAGTCCAGAGCAGGCGAGAACCAAGCTTAGGCCGGAGACTGACGAGGCGCCATGTCTTCCTAGGTCACACAGGTGGAGCAGATCTAGGAATTTGGAGGAAGGAAGGAGAGGCGCAAGAAAGGGGATCTAAGCAGCAACCGGAGAAAGAGAAAAGCAAAGCATAGGCAGACACCGCACCTTTAATAAACTGCGCGGTTGCTAAAGCGCTCGCGTCCAATCAACTGCCACGCGGCGCCCAAGGCCGCGGGATGTTAGGGCCCGCGGCGCTTCGCCCTTGCCCTTTCGCTTCTCGAAACGACCAAGTCCATGCGCGCCTTGGGCCCGAGGGCTATTGTCGGCGTTCTGGGAACGGGGGTCCCCAGACTTGCCTGCATGCGGCCTGCGGCATGGCTCAAAGGGGGCCCACCACGGCCCATCTTCATCAACACAAGACCCAAGACCCTCGCGAGGGGCCAAGCCTCGCGGGGTGGACGACACGGCGCTTCCTCAGGCACGGCCTCATCAGGCTGGCTCACGAGGAGGCGAAGAGATCAAGGCGGGGTACCTCGCGAGGTGCCCATGACACAAGCCATGACGACCAAGGGTGCCAGGCGGGCGCCAGTCCACGTAGTGTCTCCCTTTCCTCTTTGGTGCAAAGGGGGCAAGCGTAGGCGAGAGGATCAAGCAAAGGCATCCATTTCGGTGCAACGAGACCAAGACCAGTCCAACGGTGGGAAGGAGGTCATCGTGGAGCCCAGAACGGCGTCACCACAGGGCCTTTAGCAGACGAGGACCAACTTTAGTCAGGATAAGTGTACCAGATGTTCCCCTTCGAATTGGCCAATTGTTGGCGCCCTTCTCGCTCAATATTTGGGAAGAGGCCCAGGGCCTTTGCCTATAAATAGGACTAGCCACCCCCAGGGTAGAGGAGACGGAGAGATCATCAAGCAATCTGGCAATTGGATCAGAGAGAAAGAGAGAGAAGGGCGATTGAACTCCTCCTAGCAGTTCATCCCCCAGGCCAAGAACAGACCCTCGCGAGGCTGTTCTACCTTTGAGTGTTCATCATCATCAGCCCAAGAGGCAATCCACCACACCACACTGGAGTAGGGTATTACACCGCATCGGTGGCCTGAACCAGTATAAACTCTGTGTCTCTTGTGTTGTTCTTTTGGTAGTTTAGATCTTTGCGAGACGGAGAGGTAGAGGGCATAATCTTCGCGCGCACCCCAGAGTTCGAACCTTAAGGGTCTGCCGGAACCCAAAATCCGACAGAGAGTTCCTCTGTGTCGTCGCTTTTAGGCCCGATGGCTCCTTCGATCATCAACAACGATGCGGTCCAGGGTGAGACCTTTCTCCCCGGACAGATCTTCGTCTTCGGCGGCTTCGCACTACGGGCCAATTCGCTTGGCCATCTGGAGCAGATCGAAAGCTACGCCCCTGGCCATCAGGTGAGATTTGGAAATTTCGACTGCACGGCTGAGATCCGCGGGGACTTGATCTTCGACGGATTCGAGCCACGGCCGAGCGCGCCGCACTGTCTCGATGGGCATGATCTAGCTCTGCCGCCGAACTGTGCCCTGGAGGTCGGACACGCATCGGTTCCGACCCATAATTTGGAGCCCACTGCGCCAATCGAGGATGAGTGGTTCGACGCCGCCTCGGGGGCTGCGATCTCAAAGGCGATCGAGCCGAATACCAGCCCCACGCTCCGCAAGGCCTGTGACTCCAAGGGCCGGATTCCTCTCCGGACTCCGAGCCCTCCGCGCGCCTGCCGATCGAATCCGATTGGGCGCCGATCATGGAGTTCACCGCCGCGGACATCTTTCAGCACTCGCCCTTCGGCGACATTCTGAAGTCACTAAAGTCTCTCTCTTTATTAGGAGAGCCCTGGCCGGACTACGGTCAGCAAGGTTGGGATACGGACGATGAAGAAATTCAAAGCCCACCCACCACCCACTTCGTAGCCACTGTCGATGACTTAACCGACATGATCGACTTCGACTCCGAAGACATCGATGGTATGGACGACGATGCAGGAGGGGACCAAGAACCAGCACTTATAGGGCACTAGAAGGCCACCTCGTCGTACGACATATATATGGTGGACACTCCAAAAGATGGAGATGGCGATGGAACAGCGGGGGATGACACCTCCAAGAAACAACCCAAGCGCCGGCGTCAGCGGCGCCGCTCTAAATCCCGCAAGAACACCCCCTCCAGCAAGATTCAGCACAGGAGGATGGAGAAGCCAGCCCTCACGAGAGAGCGGCAGACAGAGAGGTTGAGCATGATAATTATATGCCTCCCTCCAAAGACGAGACATGCCTCGACGACGACGAATTCGTCGTGCCAGAGGATCCCGCCGAACAAGAGCGTTTTAAATGCAGGCTTATGGCCACGGCAAGTAGCCTCAAGAAAAAGCAGCAACAGCTTAGAGCTGATCAAGATTTGCTAGCCGACAGATGGACTGAAGTCCTTGCGGCCGAAGAGCATGAACTCGAACGCCCCTCCAAGAGTTACCCAAAGCGCAGGCTGGTACCCCGATTAGAGGAGGAAGCACCTAAACCTACATCACCAGCGCATGACATGGCCGACCGGCCACCTCGTGGCCATGACAGAGAGGCCTCTCGGCCCTCCACTCAGGTCGTGCCCCGGCGCCGCTCAAAACATACTAAGGCACGGGAAAATGCGCCAGACCTGCGAGAGATACTGGAGGACAAGGCAAGACAAACAAGATCGATATACGGATCGCGTGGGCGCCCCACGGCACGTGACGGGGATCGTCACTCCAGACATAATAAATCTGGCCAGGCCGAACACAATAGACAAAGCTCAATCTAGCTGCGTCGTGATATAGCCCAATACAGAGGCGCCGCACACCCACTATGCTTCACAGATGAAGTGATGGATCATCAAATCCCTGAGGGTTTCAAACCCGTGAACATCGAATCATATGATGGCACAACAGATCCTGCGGTATGGATCGAGGATTATCTCCTTCATATCCACATGGCCCGCGGCGATGATCTACACGCCATCAAATACCTCCCGCTCAAACTTAAGGGACCGGCCCGGCATTGGCTTATCAGCTTGCCAGCAGATTCAATCGGTTCTTGGGAGGACCTGGAAGCCGCATTCCTCGGCAATTTCCAGGGTACCTATGTGCGACCACCAGACACCGATGACCTAAGCCACATAATTAAGCAGCCAAAGGAATCGACCAGGCAATTCTGGACATGGTTCCTAACAAAGAAAAACCAAATAGTCGACTGTCCGGACGCAGAGGCCCTAGCAGCCTTCAAGCATAATATCCGTGACGAGTGGCTTGCCCGGCACCTTGGACAGGAAAAGCCGAAATCTATGGCAGCCCTCACGACACTCATGGCCCGCTTCTGCGTGGGAGAAGATAGCTGGCTAGCTCGCAGCAACAACTTAACCAAGAACCTTGGTAATTTGGATACTAAGGACAAAAGTGGCAGGTCGCGTCGGAACAAGCAAAAGCGCCGCGTTAACAGCGACAGCAACGGGGATACGGCAGTCAATGCCGGATTCAGAGGCTACAAATCCGGTCAGCGGAAAAAGCCATTCAAAAGGAATACTCAGGGCCCGTCCAGTTTGGACCGAATACTCGACCGCTTGTGCCAGATACATGGCACCCCCGAAAAGCCAGCCAATCACACCAACAGGGATTGTTGGGTGTTCAAGTAGGCAGGCAAATTAAATGCCGAAAATAGAGACAAGGGGCTGCGTAGCGATGACGAGGAGGAGCCCAGGCCGCCGAACAACAGTGGACAGAAGGGTTTTCCCCCACAAGTGCGGACGGTGAACATGATATACGCAACCCACATCCCCAAGAGGGAACGGAAGTGTGCGTTACGGGACGTATACGCGATAGAGCCAGTCGCCCCAAAGTTCAACCCATGGTCCTCCTGCCCGATCATTTTTTATCGAAGGGACCACCCCACTAGCATCCGTCATGGCGGGTTCGCTGCATTGGTTCTAGACCCAATTATTGATGGATTTCATCTCACAAGAGTCCTTATGGACGGCGGCAGCAGCCTGAACCTGCTTTACCAGGACACAGTGCGGAAAATGGGCATAGATCTCTCGAGGATTAAGCCCACCAAAATGACCTTTAAAGGCGTCATACCAGGTGTAGAGGCCAACTGCACAGGCTCAGTCACACTTGAAGTGGTCTTCGGATCTCCGGATAATTTCCGAGGCGAAGAGTTAATCTTCGACATAGTCCCGTTCCACAGTGGCTTTCACGCACTGCTCGGGCAAACCGCATTTGCAAAGTTCAATGCGGTACCGCACTACGCTTACCTTAAGCTCAAGATGCCAGGCCCTCGAGGAGTAATCACAGTCAATGGAAACACCGAACGCTCCCTCCGAACAGAGGAGCACATGGCGGCCCTCGCAGCGGAAGTACAAAGCAGCCTCTCTAGGCAGTTCTCCAGTCTGGCCATTAAAAGGCCGGACACTGTCAAGCGCGCCCGGATTAACCTACAACAAGACCGCCTGGCACGTTCTGAGCAGGCGTAGCAATGCGGCCCCAACCCCAGCCCTCGCGAAATAGCGAAACCAGTGCTTCGCGTACATAACTATGCTCTCAAAATACCATCGGCACAGGGGAAGGGGCACCATTACGGCACGCCCAAAACACGGCTTAAACCGTACTAGGGGCTGCCGAATTCTTTCTTTATCTTCTCTTACTTTCAGGAGTCCATACTTCAGACGACATGTTCGGCAATTCAACTGCCGCACAGACGATGCAAGAACCAGGGAAGCAGACAAGCCATGCCGCATTATGGACCCCCAGGTGGACTCTATCACGAGCAGTATACCTGTTTTGCATATAAATTCCACGGCCCGCCCCTGGACCGGACATGTTAAATAGTCCAACTTTTTGCTTATCGCGCTATTTGTATCATTCTTCTTTGATCGCAGCCTTTTTAAACAATGCATAGTCTTTATCTATTTTTTGCATTACCTTTTTTACAAATATATGTTCATTAATGACATGTTGCACCCGTACACTGTGGTACGGCAAATACGCCAGGGGCTTCAGTACCCCTCAATATGGTGTGAGAAGTCCGAACACTTTAACAAGTGCGGCACCCCGAACTTATAGCATTATATGCATCGACTCCGAATCATGTCTTGGGTCAATAGTTGGGTTTGCCCGGCTCCTATGTTTTGGTACCTTACGTTTCGCTATATCGGCTAAGGTAGCACTAGGAGAACTACTGCGATTGTGCCCCAGTTGAGCTGGGCTGAGCACCTCAGTAGAGAAAGCTAAAACTGACTGTCATGATGAAGCGAGAGACCGGTCGCTGTTCGAGAGGTTTTTCGAGTCCCTAAAGACTTATGTCGCTTAGAGCGAGGAACCGGCTTTGTCCGGCCAAGGCGTAGATAGCGCCCCTAACTCGGTCTTCCGAATACTAGGGGCTTTGCTGAAATTTAAAATTATAGAGTTCTATGGCTAAGTGAGAGTGTTCAAGCATTATAGTCCGGTTGCCTTGTTTGTTGTGCTGAGCGCCTCCCTCGAAGGACCCAGACATGGGAAAAAGAGCGCTCAGGTCTATCCCGAACACCCCAGCACTAATGGCATGGGGGCAGAAGCCGACGACTGGCCATCTCTCAATTTTTGATAAACGGCCGCACAGAAAGTAATATTTTAAATTCAAAAAGCATTGCTTAGCGCATATGAACAAGTTTTCAGCGCACAGGACAACACGAGCGAGTTCATTAAAAAATTACATCCTTGGTACATTCATCCGCTATAAGGCGAGCACCCTTCAGAACATCCTTATAATAGTTCTCGGGTTTGCGATCCTCCTTCCCCGACGGTGGCCCGTCCTTCACAAGCTTCTCACCGTCCAGCTTGCCCCAGTGCACCTTAGCGCGGGCAAGGGCCCTCCAGGCACCTTCGATGCAGACGGAGTGCTTGATGACTTCAAACCTTGGACAGGCCGCCACCAGCCGCTGAACCAGTCCGAAGTAGCTCCCAGGCAGGGCCTCTCCAGGCCATAGCCGAACTATGAGGCACTTCATGGCCTGTTCGGCCGCCTTGTGGAGCTCGACCAGCTGCTTCAGCTGGTCGCTCAGGGGCACAGGGTGTCCGGCCTCAGCATACTGAGACTAGAACACCTTCTCCGTCGAGCTGCCCTCCTCGGCTCGGTAGAATGCGGCGGCATCGGATACGCTACGAGGAAGATCTGCGAATGCCCCTGGAGAGCTCCGGATTCGGGTAAGTAACAAGTAGCTTACTTTTATATGTCTGCTTTGCATAAAGAATGCCTTACCCGCCGCTATCTGTTTCACCGCATCCAACTCCTGGAGGGCCTTCTGGGATTCGGCCTTGGCAGACTTGGCAGTTTTGATGGCCGCCGCGAGCTCGGACGCTTGCGTCTTCGAGTCAAGCTCCAGACTCTCATGTTTTTTCATGAGAGCCTGAAGCTTTTGCCACGCCTCGCCGACCTGCGCCTCAAATTTCTCTCGCTCGATGCGCTTTGAGGCCGCTCTCTTCTCGGCCTCGGACAGCGCCTGCTTGAGGGTAGCCACCTCAGTTGTGGCCCCTGCAATAAGCAGCACAATCCTGTCATTTTTGCAATTGCATCTTTTTATATATTTTTCTATAAGGTATATCTTACCTTCTTTCTCCTCAAGCTGCCGCTTGGCAAGGCCGAGATCTTGCTCAGACCGCTCGAGACCCTGCTTCAGGGTGCCAACCTCCGCAGTCAGTGCGGCGGTCGCAAGCAGCGAAGCCTGCAAACGCATATTGACTCATTTCTTGTTAGACTCCTGCGAAATTTATTAGATCCTCTATTCGGCTTTTCTTTTCGAACGCCAAACAGAGCATCAGGGGCTACTGTCTATGCGGTAATACTTTTACATATTTTTTACTTACCTCGAAGCCTGTTACAAGGCTGGCACAAGCTTCAGTCAGTCCACTCTTGGCGGACTGAACCTTCTGGATCACCGTACTCACAATAGTACGGTGCTCCTCATCGATGGAGGCGCCGTTAAGCACCTCCAGCAGATTGTCCGGCACCTCCGGTTGGACGGGGGCCGTCGGCTCAGAAGGCTCGCTCCTCTTGGCAGGAGTTCGCCTACCGCAGTCCGGAACCGTTGAAGATTCCGGCGCGGTGTCCGGCTCAAAGCCGGACTTGGAGCACTGGGGGGTCTTGTCCCCTTCACTCCTGGAGTCCGGGGGGTCGCCTCGCGGCTCCTCCAGGACCACCTTCTCTTGGCCCGGAGCTTGTTGCGACGCCACTTTGGCGTCGTCCGCAGTGCGGGGGGAGGTAGCGGGCGGAACTGAATTCACGTCCGACGAATCCAGGGAGCCGCTCGACGACTCGTCGAGCCCGGCCTTGGGCGGACTGCATAATTATATTCGACATAAGGAAAGGTTGTGCAATAAAGGAATGCTATGAATTACTCGGGCGCCCGGATACTTACGATTCCGCCAGACGCTTGGCCCTGCGCGGTCACTCCTCTTCGTCGTCATCGGCGTCGGCGGGGTAGTCCGGAGGAAGGGCTTTCCCCTTCTTGGACACTTCGGCCTCCCCGGTCGGGGCGGCCTTCCTTTTCTTTCCTCCCCCCGCTGGAGGGGGAGAGGTTTCTTCTTCCTCCTCCTCGTTTTCACGGGAGGAGCGCGTCTCTGATTCGTCGGATGAAGAATCCGACACCTCCTGGCGTCGGGAACTCTTTCGAGTCCCCGTGGCCCTGTTCTTGGCCTTCTTATCCGGCACCACGTAAGGTGCCGAAGCCAGCAGCTTTGCTAAGCGAGCGTCGGCTGGGTCTTCGGGCAAAGGGGCCGGACAGTCGATCTGTCCGGACTTCGCCAGCCAATCCTGTCAAACGAAAGGGAGTTTAGATCCCGCATAGAGTCAAACTATGGAAAACCAACATCCTGTACAATGTAAAAATAGCTTACTGCACTAGCGGGAAGTTGCATGCTGAATCCGCGGTCCTCAGAAGCGGATGCGGGAGCCTCGGCGTCTTTGAATAGCACCTTCCAGGCGTCTTCGTACGTTGTGTTGAAGAGCCTGCTCAGGGTTGGGTGCTGCGCCGGGTCAAACTCCCACAAATTGAAGCCCCGTTGCTGACACGGGAGGATCCGGTGGACGAGCATAACTTGGACTACGTTAACAAGCTTAAGCTGCTTGTTCACCAAGGTTTGGATGCATTTTTGCAGTCCGGTTACCTCTCCTTTATTGCCCCACGACAGGCCCATCTCTTTCCAAGACGTGAGCCACGTAGGGGGTCCGGACCGGAACTCAGGGGCTGCGACCCATTTGGGATCGCGCGGCTCGGTGATGTAAAACCACCCCGATTGCCACCCCTTCAGGGTCTCTACAAATGAGCCCTCGAGCCATAGGACGTTGGCTATCTTGACCGCCATGGCACCTCCGCACTCCGCCTGGTTGCCGCGCACCACCTTGGGCTTGACGTTGAAAGTCTTGAGCCATAGGCCGAAATGGGGGCGGACGCAGAGGAAAACCTCACACACGACGATAAACGCCGAGATGTTGAGGACGAAGTTCGGGGCCAGATCGTGGAAATCTAGGCCATAGTAGAACATGAGCCCCCGGACGAACGGGTGGAGAGGAAAGCCCAGTCCGTGTAGGAAATGGGGAAGGAATACTAGCCTCTCATGGAGCCTTGGGGTGGGAAGGATCTGCCCCTCTTCGGGAAGCCGATGTGCGATGTCGTTTGACAAGTATCTGGCTTTCCGCAGTTTTTTGACGTGTCCCTCCGTAACGGAGGAGACCATCCACTTGCCTCCCGCTCCGGACATGGCTGGAGAAGGTTGATGTGGGAAGTGCGCGCTTGGGCGCTGGAGCTCGAGTGCGCGGAAGATGGATAGGCAAAGGAGGAAGAAGGCGTATGTAAAAAGGTGGATCCTTATCCCCTTATATGAGCGGATGCGACTATGCGTCCCCACCATCCTGGTAAAACTCGCTTATCTCCCAAGTGCCGTGATAAATGGTGTGGTTGGGTTACCCACGTCCGTATTTGTCAGATTTCGGGTTTCGGCAGACCCTTGAGGTTCGAACTCTGGGGTGCGCGTGGAGATTGTGACCTCTACCTCTCCGTCTCGCAAAGATCTAAACTACCAAAAGAACAACACAAGAGACACAGAGTTTATACTGGTTCGGGCCACCGATGTGGTGTAATACCCTACTCCAGTGTGGTGTGGTGGATTGCCTCTCGGGCTGGTGATCATGAACACTACAAGGTAGAACAGCCTCGCGAGGGTCTGTTCTCGGCCTGGGGGAATAACTGCTAGGAGGAGTTCAATCGCCCTTCTCTCTCTCTCTGATCCAATTGCTAGACTGCTCGATGATCTCTCCGTTGCTAGGTTCTCCTCTCCCTACCCTGGGGGTGGCTAGTCCTATTTATAGGCAAAGGCCCTGGGCCTCTTCCCAAATATTGAGCGGGAAGGGCGCCAACAATTGGCCAATTCGAAGGGGAACATCCAGTACACTTATCCTGACTAAAGTTGGTCCTCGCCTGCCAAAGGGCCTGTGGTGACACCGTTCTGGGCTCCACGATGACCTCCTTCCCACCGTTGGACTGGTCTTGGTCTCGTTGCACCGAAATGGATGCCTTTGCTTGATCCTCTCGCCCGCGCTTGCCCCCTTTGCACCAAAGAGGAAAGGGAGACACTGCGCTGACTGGCGCCCGCCTGGCACCCCTGGTCGTCATGGCTTGCGTCATGGGCACCTCGCGAGGTACCCCGCCTTGATCTCTCCGCCTCCTCGTGAGCCAGCCTGACGAGGCCATGCCTGAGGAAGCGCCGTGTCGTCCGCCCCGCGAGGGTATTGGGTCTTGTGTTGATGAAGATGGGCCGTGCTGGGCCCCCCTTCGAGCCACGCCGCAGGCCGCAGGCAGGCAAGTCTGGGGACCCCCGTTCCCAGAACGCCGGCAGTAGCCCCCGGGCTCAAGGTGCGCGTGGACTTGGCTGTGCCAAGAGGCGAAAGGGCAAGGGCGGAGCGCCGCGGGCCGTAACAGCCTTCGGCCTTGGGCGCCGCGTGGCGGTTGATTGGATGTGGGCGTCCCCGCTTCCCCATGACGCCTCGATGATCGCGCGGATTGGACAAGTCCCTGCATGCAAATCTTGTCATGATTACCTGTGATCATGGAGGCCGACGGTTGGCCTCTGCCGGCTATAAGTACGGCACCGCGCGTGCCCTTCCAGTCCATCTCTCCTTGCTTTCTCCTTCTTCTCCATGGCTCCATCGAGGCGGCTCTCAGCTGCGGAAAAGGGGAAGGCCCACCAGGTTGATCCTGCCTCTCCTCCGCCCAAGCGTGGTCGAGGGCGCCCGCGGAAGCATCCAGTAGCCGCCCCGGCAGCGTTCAGTGGTGATGGAGACGGCTCCCAGCATGGTGGCGGGCGAGCCGCTGTGGCCGGGGGACGCGCCCGGGTTGCACGCTCCCCCAGGCCACGCTTTCGCGTTGTGCAAGTGCTGCCGGAGTTCGTCGTTTGGGAGGCGGAGCCGGCTAGCGCCCGGCTCCGTCTCCCTCGCTTCCTCCTTGGTGAGCTCCCTGCTGGTGCCCCGGGCAGCCTCTGGCTTCAGGAGAACGGCTGCTGCAGCCGGGCCTCGTGGGCTGCACTGGAGGTCTCCGCCACCGGGAGCTTGGCCTTGACGCGTGGTTGGCAGGCGTTCGCCCGTGCTCGTGGCTTGGAGCATAGGTGCACCCTGCACTTCAGGTTTGACGGCGATGCCACCCTCTATGTGAGGGTGTTTGGGGAAGATGGTCGCCGCGCTGGGTGTTGCCCCGAGGACGACGACCACGGCTGGGGGCCCCGCCCCGATGACGATGGGGGAGACAGCGGCCGCGCGGATGGTGGTGCCCGAGGTTCGCCAAGCTTCACCAACTCTTCTTCCGGCGACTCCTCCAGCGGTGGCCGCAGTCAGCCCCCACGCCGTCGAGCTTGCTTGGGAGGCGGCGACTCGTCTGCCCGTCACCGCGCCCCGGTGAAGCGCGAGAGGGAGTCCGCCTGAGCCCCGGAGGCGTCCCGAGTCGCCGCCGCTGGCCGGAGCGAGGCGAGCCCCGCCGGGCTTGTCCTTTCCTTTCCTTTTGTTTCCTGCGTAAAAGAGAACAGCTGCATGGAGCCCCGCAGGGGCGTGTTGGGGGTTACTGATGTTAACAATTACCTTGATTTAGCTTTCGCGCTTCTCAGCTGTGTGTCTGCACGTAAATAGTTTCCGGCCCCAGCCGTGGGGGGCGACCGACCCAGGCCCTGTGTGTGTGTCACGGTGCCCGAGGGACACGGACTGGAGGGGTGCTCCCGCAACGGACCCGGGTCGTGAAACCTTAGAACGATTAGAACAGGAACCCTCGCGAGGACGTTTGGCTGCCCTCCCTCGCAAGGCCTTTTGCAAGAGGAATCAAAACGAGGAGCAGAAATCGACAAATCACAAATCAACGACGGCGATAGTTTCGATAAGACTTCAAATGCGAACAAACAAGCCAACTGCGGAAAGCAAATGAAAAAGCCGCGTACGGCACCTAATCTAGTCTTCGACATCTTCTCACCAGCGCGGAGCTAAGTGCTGCCACTGGGCGTGGGAGGGAGCCCCAGGGCCTGAGGCCGGCGCTCCTGAGACTCCGGGGCGTGTACAACCCCACTCATTATTACGTGATAGTGTCACGGGCGGCGAGCTTCATTGGTGTTGGCCTTCTTCATAGGCTCCGGGCCTTTCTTCTTAGGATAAATGAGCTTCACGGGCGCTTGCCCTCTTCACAGGCTCCGGGCCTTTTCCGAAAAGGGATAGTCTTCACAGGCGTTCACCTTCTTCACAGGCTCTGGGCCTTTTCCAAAAAGGGATGGTCTTCACAGGCGTTTGCCTTCTTCACAGGCTCTGGGCCTTTTCCAAAAAGGGATGATCTTCACAGGCGTTTGCCTTCTTCACAGGCTCTGGGCCTTTTCCAAAAAGGGATGGTCTTCACAGGCATTTGCCTTCTTCACAGGCTCTGGGCCTTTTCCATAAAGGGATGGTCTTCACAGGCGTTTGCCTTCTTCACAGGCTCTGGGCCTTTTCCAAAAAGGGATGGTCTTCACAGGCATTTGCCTTCTTCACAGGCTCTGGGCCTTTTAGGGGTAGAACCTCCGGAGGTGCTGGATGTTCCATGCGTTCTGGATCGGCTCCCCCTCCTGAGTCTCCAAGCGCACGGAGCCTGGCCTAGAAACATGAGCAACCTTGAACGGGCCCTCCCACATGGGAGAGAGCTTGTGCAGCCCCTCCCTGGAGAGGACCCGCCTGAGCACGAGGTCTCCTACCTCGAGAGTCCTGGGGCGGATGTTGCGGCAGTGATATCGTCGTAGCGCCTGTTGGTACCTCGCCGCTCGCAATGCGGCTTCTCGGCGGCGTTCCTCCCCCAGCACGAGGTCCATCCCCCGCATGGCGTCCTGTTGCGCCTCATCGAACGCTAGGACCCGCGCCGAGCAATGTCTAACCTCGTGAGGGAGGACTGCTTCGGCTCCATAGACCAGGAAGAACGGGGTCTCCCCAGTCGGCTTGGTCGCGGTTGTGCGGATGGACCACAACACGGACTGGAGCTCGTCATACCAACCTCTGCCGCAGGCCTCCAGCTTCTTCTTGAATGTCCTGGTCTTGAGGCCCCTCAGGACCTCTGCGTGGGCTCGTTCGGCCTGGCCGTTGCTTCGCGGGTGCGCCACCGAAGCGTAGCACATCTGCGTTCCAAGGTTAGCACAATATGTTTTGAAGAGGTTATTGGTGAACCGCAAACCGTTGTTTGTGATGATGCGGTTTGGCACCCGGAACCGGCTCACGATGCCCCTGATGAACTTGACCGCGGAACCCGCGGGGATGGTGCGGACAGCCTCCACTTCTTCCCACTTGGTGAATTTGTCAATGGCGACGTAGAGGTAGCGGTAGCCCCCTGGCGCCCGAGGGAACGGGCCCAGAATGTCCAGCCCCCAGACTGCGAACGGCCACGAAAGGGGTATAGTCTGCAGGCCTCCCGCCAGCTGATGGATCTGTTTGGCGTGAAATTGGCAAGCTTCACAAGCCTTTACCAGTTCGACAGCGTCGTTGAGTGCGGTGGGACAATAGAACCCACTGCGGAATACCTTGCCTACGAGGGTCCGCGACGACGAGTGATGCCCACAGTCCCCGCCGTGTATGTCCTCCAGCAGTTCCTTTCCTTGCTCCCTGGAAATGCAGCACAGGGATACGTCGTTCGGCCGCTTCCGGTAGAGCTCTCCATCCCTAATGCAGTATGCCGTAGCTTTCCGCGCCACACGCTCCGCTTCTTCCTCCTTCTCCGGCAGGGCCCCTTGCGTTAAATAACTCCGGAGTTCCGTGATCCAGCACTCCTCCTGAGGTTCCATAGTCAGGAGCAGGCGTGCCCCTGAGGCAGGGCCGCAGGCCGGGGCTCCTGAGGCAGGCGGCTGGGGGAGTTCCTCCCGAGGCTGAGCAGTGTTTGATAACGACGGCTGGGCCGAGGGCTTGAAGAGCCGCTCTTCAAAGACGCCAGGCTCCTGAGGTAACCGCCTGGATGCCCATCTGGCCATGTCATCGGCTTCCTTATTGGTGCCGCGGGGCACATGCTTCAATTCCAACCCCCAGAACTGCTTTTCCATCCTGCGGACCTCCGCTAGATAGGCCTCCATGTGCTCATCCTTCGGCTCGTACACCTTGTTGGAGAAGTTGACAAGGAGCTGTGAATCGCCCTTGACAGTGAGGCGCTTCACCCCTAGAGCTGCTGCAGCCTTCAACCCTGCTATCAGACCCTCATATTCCGCTATGTTGTTGGAGACCTTCTCACCTTGCTGGAAACAGAGCTGTACAGCGTAGTACAGTTTGTCCTGAGTGGGCGATATCAGCACCGCACCAGCCCCAGCGCCGTGCCTGGAGAACGCCCGATCGAAGTACATGACCCAGCCTTCCGGCGCCTCACTCCCTGGGAGAGGGATCGATCCTTGTTGTCCTTGAGGCCTGGCGCCTGGTCCATTCCGCCACGAAATCCGCTAACGCTGCTCCTTTTATGACCCTGGTCGTGTTGAACTCGAGTTGAAACGCCTGCAGCTCTATGTTCCACTCGGCGACCCTTCCGGCTGAGTTGGGGCTCCTGAGCACTCTCTCCAAGGGGTATGACGAGACGGCCTTGATGGGGTGACCCTGGAAGTAGTGATGCAGCTTGCGTGAGGCCACCAGTAGCGCGAGGAGGAGCTTCTGAGGCATAGGGTACCGTGCCCTCGCGTCCCTTAACACCGTGCTGACAAAGTAGACTGGATGCTCAACCAAGCTGAGAGCATCAGTGTTCGTGGCACCCTCCGGGGGGAAGGGCGCCTCGCGAGGTGACATGACTTCGGGAGGTGGACCGTCCAGGAGAATGGCCTCTCCTGCTTCTGGTGCACTCTTCGGCGGCTGATCTTCCTCAGCCATGGTTACATCTCCTGTGGGCCTTCCTTGTTCCTGCTTCGCCTTGTCCCGAGCTGCTGATGTGGCTCTGATTTGGCGCTCCTCCCTAACCGCCACCAGGGCCGCGCTGGCAGAGTAAGGTGTAGCAGCGAGGTAGAGCAGCAGGGGCTCTCGAGGGCGCGAACCACCATGACTGGGGGACTGGTTAGGTACCTCTTGAGATCTTGAAACGCCTTATCTGCCTCTTCAGTCCATTCAAAAGGCCCCTTCTTCTACATTAGCTGGAAGAAAGGCAGTGCTCGCTCCCCCGGTTTGGAGATGAAGCGCCCTAGCGCGGTCACGCGTCCGGTGAGATTCTGCATTTCTCTGAGGGTTTTCGGCGGGCTCATGTCCTCGACCGCCTTGACCTTCTCCGGGTTAGCCTCGATGCCTCGATGGGACACGAGAAAGCCCAAGAGCTTGTCTAAGGGGACCCCGAACACACACTTCTCTGGGTTGAGCCGCATGTTCACTGCGTCGAGGCTCGCGAAGGTCTCCTCCAGGTCTTGTATCAGGGTCTTGGCCTCCCGAGATTTCACCACAATGTCGTCAACGTAAGCTTCGACATTCTTCCCGAGCTACGGGCCCAAGGTGATGTGCATCAGCCGCTGAAAGGTCGCCCCTGCGTTACGCAGCCCAAATGGCATGCATGTATAGCAGTACACCCCGCATGGGGTTAAGAAGGCGGTCTTCTCGACGTCTTCTACCGCCATCTTGATCTGGTGATACCCAGAGAAGGCATCCAGGAAGCAGAGCAGGTCGCACTCCATGGTGGAATCGACGATCTGGTCGATGCGGGGGAGCGGGAACGGATCTTGCGGGCATGCTTTGTTGTGGTTGGTGAAGTCGACACACATGCGCTCCTTTCCTCCCTTCTTGGGCACAACGACAGGGTTGGCCAACCAATCCGGGTATCGGACCTCGCGAATGACCCCAGCGACCTCTAACTTGCGGGTTTCTTGGACGATGAAGGCCTGCTTCTCTGCGGACTGCCGCCTGGCTTTCTGCTTCACGGGGCGCACATTTGGGCACACGTTGAGGTGATGCTCGATGACGCTCCGGGGGATCCCTGCCAACTGATCAGGCTCCCAAGCGAATACCTTCTTATTTGCGCGCAGGAACCTGATCAGGGCCTCCTCCTGCTCAGGCTCGAGGTTGGCGCCTATGGTGAAAGTGGCACTGGAGGACCCGTCCTCGTCGACAGGTATTTGCTTGGTTTCTGCCTTGTCCTGGGTGAACAACTGCTTCTTCTTGGCCGACGCAGCCCCCTTGGGCTCGGGGGTCCCTGCGTCGGCGGGCTGTGCCAATGCCGCCGTCTTGAAGGCGAGCTTGAGTACCCACAGGGCGTCCCCGGTGTCCCCGTGCATGGTGAGGACACCGCTGCTTCCGGGCATCTTCATGAGTTTATACGCCGGGTGCGTGGCGGCCATGAACTAGTCCAGCGCTAGGTAACCAAGGATGGCGTCGTAAGGGAGGCCGACGGGGGCGATGTCGAAGTCGACCATCTCCGTGCGGAAGTTGTCGTAGGTGCCGAAGGTTACTGGGAACCGGATCTGTCCCAAGGGGCTGGATGACCTGCTCCCAACGCCCGAGAAAGACCGACTGGGTTGCAGCCGTTCCAGGGGTATGCAGAGGAGATTGAAGGTCTTGACCGAGAGCACGCTGAGGCCCGCGCCACCGTCGACGAGGGTTCTGGTGACTGCTACCTGGCAGATGGTGGGGGTGCACAACATGGGGAGCGCGCCCGAGCCGGCCAAGTTGGCGGGGTGGTCCTTCGAGCTGAAGGTCAGACCAACCTCGCGCGCCACCTGGTCCGAGGGAGCCCCCTGCCATGCGGAAACGGCGCTGACCCGACGGACAAACGGCTTGACGTGGCGACTTGTGGTTGGTGCCTGCGAGCTGCCCAGAAGGGCCGCGACGACCGGAGGTGTTGATGTAGCGGTGCGGTCACCTCGTCGCACAGGCAGATGCTGGGGTGGCGCTTGCTGCTCGTTCCCCGCCGGGCCGGTGGCGGCGTTGACGGCGGGGAACGACGAGGATGCCCACCGATGGGAGCCGTTTGGGCGACGCGGGAAGCGATGATGGCCCGGCGCTCGGCGCGGGCCCGACGAGCGTCAGACATGGACGCGACGGTCGACGGAGAGCGGAGCGGTGGAAGACGAATTCCGGCGCACCCCTACCTGGCGCGCCAAATGTCAGATTTCGGGTTCCGGCAGACCCTTGAGGTTCGAACTCTCGGGTGCGCGTGGAGATTGTGCCCTCTACCTCTCCGTCTCGTAAAGATCTAAACTACCAAAAGAACAACACAAGAGACACAAAGTTTATACTGGTTCAGGCCACCGATGCGGTGTAATACCCTACTCCAGTGTGGTGTGGTGGATTGCCTATCGGGTTGGTGATGATGAACACTACAAGGTAGAACAGCCTCGCCAGGGTCTGTTCTCGGCCTGGGGGATGAACTGCTCGGAGGAGTTCAATCGCCCTTCTCTCTCTCTCTCTCTGATCCAATTGCTAGACTACTCGATGATCTCTCCGTTGCTAGGTTTTTCCTCTCCCTACCCTGGGGGTGGCTAGTCCTATTTATAGGCAAAGGCCCTGGGCCTCTTCCCAAATATTGAGCGGGAAGGGCGCCAATAATTGGCCAATTCGAAGGGGAACATCCAGTACACTTATCCTGACTAAAGTTGGTCCTCGCCTGCCAAAGGCCCTGTGGTGACACCGTTCTGGGCTCCACGATGACCTCCTTCCCACCGTTGGACTGGTCTTGGTCTTGTTGCACCGAAATGGATGCCTTTGCTTGATCCTCTCGCCTGCGCTTGCCCCCTTTGCACCAAAGAGGAAAGGGAGACACTGCCCAGACTCGCACCCGCCTGGCACCTTTGGTCGTCATGGCTTGCGTCATGGGCACCTCACGAGGTACCCCGCCTTGATCTCTCCGCCTCCTCGTGAGCCAGCCTGACGAGGCCATGCCTAAGGAAGCGCCGTGTCATCTGCCCCGCGAGGCTTAGCCCCTCGCGAGGGTCTTGGGTCTAGTGTTGATGAAGATGGGCCATGCTGGGCCCCCCTTCGAGCCACGCCGCAGGCCGTAGGCAGGCAAGTCTGGGGACCCCTGTTGTTCATTACTACGCCGGCGCCATGACTTGGGTGCTTCACCCCGGCTACTCTGCACTGTATTCCGGTATGGCACGTGGACCCGGTAGCTTGATGTCCCACATGTCGGCGAAAGGGACTAGAAGATTTATGAAAGCGAGCGCTCCACTCTTACGACGGATGAGTAGACGACACGACGGCCCAGTGAACTGTCACTTGTACTGTATAGTACTAGTATAGTTTTGCCGTTTCGCACGATCCATCGATACAAACCCGATTAAACAGGAAAGGGCGGGATTTTTACCGCGCGGTAGATGATACTGGCCATACATTTCAAAGGCAATTTTAATGTATGCAAACTGAATAATTATAAGTAACAATATGATATCTAGTAAAACTAAAAACACATATGATTTATTGTGTTAGAGTGTAGTAGTAGTGTTGTATTGCATAGTTGTTAGATGTAACATGCAAGAACGTGTGGAGATGTAGTTTTGGAGGGCCTACAGAGAGAAAAGCATAATACGGTCACCGAACTTCAGAATAAGCTAATTACGGTCACTATATACGTTTTGCGGTGATTATACGGTCACTTGCTCACAGCTCAGCATCGGATTGCACTCTGTTGACCGGACAAATAGTCTGCATGGCGCCACGTTGACTAGTTAAATTGACCATGTTCGTTGTGGGTCCCACCTGTCAGTTCGCATAGGCAAAAGGTCAGATAAACACAAATTTACGCAGGCACGACAAGGCTCCAACCCGTGCGCGGGAATCACCTGGTTGTGTATGTGTCTATCAGGGCCTGATGTGTGCGCATGCACGTGTAGGTTGAGCACTTGAGCGTGAGAGTGTGTGTTGGTCGTGTGGTGTACTGGTGTGTGCATGCATGCGTGCGTGTGTGCGTGTGAGTGTTGCGTGCGTGCGTGTGAGTGTTGCGTGCGTGCGTGGCTGCATGTGTACGTGTGAGTGTTGCGTGCGTGCGTGGGTGCATGTGTTTGTGTGAGTGTTGCATGGATGCAGTTCGTGTGCATGCGTGCGTGTGTGTATAATCACCACACCAGCTCCTGTGTGTTAAAACGGACGGCTCAGCATACCAATACAAGGCCACCTTGTCCGCTGTGCCCGCGGTCATGACTTCGAACCACCGTCCAAATATTTTATTGTCGTTTGTTTTCATTCTTACTAGCAAGATGCCCGTGCGTTGCACGTAACATCAAGATGCATTTGTATGACTTGTTTATCTTGTGAGAGAAAAGGATGAACGAGGAAAGGCCTTATTTGCAAATGTGGAGAGGTGTGTGGGTACCTTTTTGCAAAATTGCCATAGTTTCTTTCCTATCCGTCAGATATAAATCGGACGGCCTATATTGCAGGATGGCAGGCACACCATCATCACCAACTCTGTTTTTTGTAAGAGTGTATTTTATGTATTTTATAAGAGTGTAGATGTAGAGTAGATACAAGTCGACAGGTGGGCACGATGATAGTGAGTTAATGTGATGCAACACTAGAGGTGCCATGTGGAGCGTTTAACTGGTCGACTAGTCATGTCATGAGCAAATACAGAGTTGTACGGTGAGCCCATGACTGCATAATAACCACTAAACGTAAATGGTGACCATAATGAGTGGATTCTGAAGTCCAATGTACGTATCGTGCTTTCGCTTCAAATACAATGATCGTCATTGCATATATCACGAGAGAAAGATGAAACATGCGTGAATTTTTTGGGGGCTTACTTTTAGAGGACCTGGAGATAGTTTTCTATGCATACGTGAAAGGGGCGTATGGGGGGGTATGCGATGGAGAGAGGGATGCTCTTCGTTTCTCTTTATTATGACTAACTATGTATATAGTATAAACATATACAAATTCACAGTGCGGAATAAATATCATTGTGGGCACCATGCAATGCAAATTAGCGTTCGTACTCCTCCATATAACTTTGTAATGTTGTATATATGTAGAAACTCTAAAATATTTTTTTGGCCACACTTTATTCAAAAGGAATGTTGTATGCGAAATAAACGTGAAGAGAGGGCTTTTTAGATCAATGGGGTACGTGATGTAACATGTGTGAATGTGTAGTGGATGCATTTGGCGGGGCCTAGAGAGGTATGTGTGTGTATTACGTATTCGAGAGAGGCATGGATAGAGGGGCCGACGGGGGGGGGGGAGTGGGAGAGATAGCACAAGAAATGAGAGTGGTCTAGAGAGAGAGAGACGAATATGACGTCACGACAAGAGATTCCATTCCCTTGAGTGTGTATATGCAAGGGGGAGGGAATAGAGGCACCAGGAGAAATTTTCTGTGTGTGTGGTGTTTGTGTTCGTATGTGTGGGTGTGAGAAGATAATGAGACGTGGGGGCAGAGGGTGTGTCACCGCGTGAGGTCCGGTGTGTCGAGGTGAGGCCCTTCGT
Source organism: Aegilops umbellulata (assembly GCA_032464435.1). NCBI lineage: Eukaryota > Viridiplantae > Streptophyta > Magnoliopsida > Poales > Poaceae > Aegilops > Aegilops umbellulata. Next base: position 145,684,383 of record CP136058.1, on the reverse strand, counting down.
TCTGTTCCGTCCTGCGCCACATTGGTCAGCCCGTGACGCATTTAGGAAGACCCATGGATGATTAGTCGTACAAGACAAAGATAGCAGAATTGTGAAGGACTCTCTGTCCACTGACAAAGCCGGCTAGGATTTGTAACCCCAGGTTCTCGGACTAAGGTAATCCCTTTATCTCTAATATTACTATTCATCCAACCTAACTTTAAGGGGCATCCTACAGAATGCTCTGCTAGAATCATACTCGTCGATTAGGAAGAGAGGTGTGAGACAATGTGTGAGAGACAGGCGTAAAGATAATGTGCGTACATGAGACGCGTAGGCAGGTACATGTATATAGAAAGGGTCGATGAGGATTGTGTGTGTGTATGTTTGCGAGAGGAAGAGTGCTTGTGATATAGGTTAGTGAAAACAGTTGTAAATTGTTACGAGAGGGAGGGAGGGTTATATCTAGAGCATGTGTGCGAGAAAGACACCTCGGGAGAGAGTGTGTGAGCATGTGTGAGAGACCACCGATGGAGAGTGAAACTACACGTAAAAGACTGCTCTACACATTGATTAAAGATATAAATTGTATCCAAATATTAGGATGGGATCATGATATTTGCAATTCGCGTAAGGAGCGGTCATTGATCCATCAGACATCTAGATTCTATCGAATTTGAGCATACTATGTTATTATTCGACACAATTGATCCACAAAGTTAGTATTTTGAACTCCAGACAATGCATCGCTTTAGCAATCGAATATAAACGTGAGTATAGTTCATGGTGTGTGTGTAAAGCACATTATACATACAAAAGTTACACAATGGACATTATAAATAGCTACTACCTATGAACTAGCATACATTTGAATTCAACTTAAGGTGGTTTAAAAAAATCGAATTCAACATGAAGTCCATTCAATTATTTGAATTTGATATCATGGCATTTGTAAACCATACCTAAATTATGGGGGCACCAATCTTTGCTATGATTTTGTACATAATAGCATATGTAGTCATGTACAAAATAGATTCAAATTTAGCTCCTCCATTCCAAAATAATTGTAGTTATAGGATTTTCAAGTGTCAAATTTTCAAAAAGAAGCGGATAATTTAATGAGGTTTTCACACATACAAGGTCCAATATAACTTTGTATACTTAGGTCAATCCTCATAGTTCAAGAGTACTCTAAACGTGAATGCTTGTGTTTCAAAATTTCGTACGAAGCGCCAAAAGAGCCTCTACTTGCCCGAAACCACGTGAGACCAATGTTTGGTAGTACAAGGAAATTACTTTTCTAATAACTCCGACCCGTGAAACCTACAGGCCCGACATCCAAAGGCCGCCTAAGCACACATGCGCACGGCCGAAATCTCTCCCGCCCACTATTTGGGACACCTGGGATTACCATCCTACCCCTGACCCGCAGTAGGTCCAAAATTTAAGAGGGGGGCAAAGTTTGTACTTTCCCCAAATTTCAAACAAGCGCATCCCATCTTCTGTTCAAAAAACCCAAAAACAAGCGCGTCCCAGACCGAACCATGGTTCCCCCCCCCCCACCCGTCTGATTCCCCATTCGTACTCTGTGGGCACCAAAACTACATCTCCACCAGCCGCGAAACCCCGGCGTCCTCCGTCCGCCACCCAATCCCACCCATCAACCGCCGCCCTCCTCCATCACGCCGGAGCCGATACCCCGACGACGTCGTCCACCGCAACCTCAACCACAACGCCCTCCACGGCTAGTATTTGAAGCCGAGGCCGAGCCGTTCGTACCCGAGCCAGTTCAACCACGCCGCCCTGCGCCTCGCCGCTGCCGCTCCAACTTCGCCACCCTCCACCACAACGGAGTTGTTCCTGCTATGCCGTCCTTCGCCGCCTCGGATCTGCTTCCCCTCCGCCGACATACGGCCACGGCAACACAGTCAACAATTTGGCCATGGGTTCGTCCAAGCCTGCACCCTCCAGAACATCGGTTTACCCGGTAAAAAGAAGAAAATTGGCGCGACTTGTGGAGGTGACCACACCGGCAACCGAAAAAGGTACTCCTCTTCCCTTATTCGTGACTCGTGATGCACAAGGTTTCTCCTCATATACTATTTCACCTTAGCTAGAGGTCCGTCGCCCCCCTGAATTTCAATTTCTAGCCTGTTGATTCCCAATTAACGGAAGCATTCCCCGGCGTAACAGGCGCTAGTACGCCTATTACTCCGGGGAAGCAGCGCCTTGGTGTTTATCTTAGGGGCGTGTGCAGCCTAGAGCTACTGGCGCCCGATCTGGAGGTCGGCCGGGATTAAAGGGATGGTCTAGGGGCGCCGCCAAGCACGGCGGTGGTGTGAGGTCGATGGGAGGGTGGGGCGGCAAAGGCAGGGGTCTGGGCCGGTGGTCGCTGGCGGTTCGAGAAAGATCGTCAACAGTGGCTGGCGGGAGGTAGACGAAGGCCATCTGCTCGTTCCTTATAGATCGGACGGTTCATTAAAAAAATCGACTGGCCTATTTATTTCAGTCGACTGTTATCTTAGATATGACCACATGTGGTGGTGTGCTGGAGGTGTACCTGCATTTCCTGTGCTCATATATTACAAAATCATACGGAGTAGAATCTAATTTTGTTTGCCATGCAATATTGTAGAGCTATCATATGTATCCTATCATTTATTTTTCAGTCACCTGCTATCTGCTACTTTTACAGTGCACTAGTTCTGCACACACTTCACCCTTACTCTCACTGTTGTGTTTTTATGCAAGGGTATTTTAGACTTTGCTGCCACGAGAGAAGCCAAAAAGAAAAGAGATAAGTCGCTCCAGCTTGGTGTGCGGCTAGGCAAGACACGTTTCAACGCTATAAAGGGTGCAGTGTCAGCAGATGGAGACGGGGAACGTAGCTTTGGAGTTGATGACCTCGCTCGCAATTAACCACCATCCCAGGTGTTTGCTTTAACTTCGCGGTGTCATATGTGGTTGCATGTTCCATATGGTGTCTGGCTTGTATTCGAAAGGCCGAAGTCGATAAGATAAGGAAATGTATTTTTTTACATGAACCACCATCTCGTGAGCACCAGGAGACAAATAGCTAGTCAGGGCACTGACCGAGCCAGTGACAAGCCCAGCAAATATAGGCATCACCTGGAAGCCAACTAAAAAGCTGCGATGGTGGCGAAGCATCCCGCCTCCCACCAGGCTCTAAGGTCCTATATGATCATGCTCACCACTCCAGCCGGATGTCTAGCTTGTATTGCTTCCAATTTGGTTAAATTGCATCTGCTTAGCTTACACATTATACCTTTGAATATGACATTCCTTTTTGTTTTGGTACATACTAGTACATCTGTGTATTAACCATGTTCTTACATCAAACTAATGTTCTTGTGTATCCCTCATCAATCACTTATGACGAGGCAGGCGGGCAAGGGGACTACTCCTCATTTAAAGAATGCAGCGTCAGCCTCCCGACATGATTCTCAAGAAACAGAAATGCTACATGAAGATAGTGAACGTAGCTCTGTAGTTGATTACAGCATTTCTCCTACACTAGCATCGCAGGTGCTTGCTCTAACTTGGCAGCGTGATATGTGGTTGCATGTTGCATATGGTGTCTACATTGTAAGTTTCCAATCTGGTTAAACTGCATGTGCTAGTCTGCTTAGCTTATACATTATACCTGTTAATGTGACATGCCTTCCTGTATTTATATGTCCTTACATAAAACTATTGTTTTTTTGTATCCCGCATCAATCAACATGACGAGACACCTTTAGTATATGCAGTGCGATATTAGTTGCATCTTTCATATGATTTATAGCATGCCCTGCTTCTAATTTGTTGAAATTCCATTTATGATGGGACGCTTTTAACTTGGCAGAGTCATATTGGTTGCATCTTTCATGTGGTGTCTAGCTTGCATTGCTTCTTATTTGTTGGAATGGTTTCTGCTTAGTTTACACAAACAGTTGTGAACATGCCATGTCGTCCTGTTTTTCGTACATATTCCATCCTGGTATCATGTGTTTGCCTTACATCAAAGTAGTGATTGTCAGTATCATGCATGAATGAGTTCTGAAGAGAGAATTTATTGCTTTTTCTTGTCGGTTTTACTTGACAATTCAAAATCAATAAAGCGGAAGGAAGTTAGCAAGGCAACGGATAAAGGTGCTCCTTCTGAACAAAGGGCCTCTACAATTTCTACTCCTCCACACCCCCAAGATGATTTCCAAGACAACATATGCATAGACACTCAACAAAGTTGTGTTTATGATGAGCACGCCCCCCCTAGTGCAGCATCACCGGTGCTACCTCTAACTTGGCACTGTTATATGTGGTTGCATGTTATGTGTGATGTCTAGCTTGTATTGCTTCTAATTTTTTTGAATTCCATCTGCTTACTTTACACATTATACTTGAATAAGACACGTGTTCCTGTTTCTAGAACATACAATATATGTCTATCACACCATGTTCTTTCATCAAATTACTACTGTTGTGTAACCTGCAACAATCACTTATCATAAGACACGTTTGACTTCGAAGTGTGATATAGGTTACATCTCACATTCTTTTCTAGCTTGTACTACTAATTTGTTGAAATGGCACTTATGACGAGATAGTTTTAACTTGGTAGAGTTATATTCGTTGCATCTTTCATATGGTGTCTAGCTTTCATTGCTTCTAATTTGTTGAAATGCCTTCTCCTTAGTTTACACATCATAAGTTGTGAATATGCAACGCTGTGAATATGCAATGGCACTAATGACAATAGACCTCTAACATGGTAGTGTGATGTTGTTTGCATCTTGCATATGATTTATTTCTTGTACTGCTTCACATTTGTTTAAACGCCATTTATGATGAGACACTGTTCACTTGGCAGAGCGATATTTGTAGCATCTTTCATATGGTGTCTACCTTCCATTGCATTGCTTCTAATTTGGTGAAATGTCTTCTTCTTAGTTTACACATCATAGTTCTGGTTATCTCTTCCGTCCTGTTTTTCATACATATTACATCCTCCTATCATGTGGTTGTCTAACATCAAAGTTCAGTTCGTCTGCATCACACATCAATTTGTTCCGAAGAACTAAATTGTTATTCATTTTTCTTGTCGGCTTGACTTAACATGGCACAGAGAAAGAGGAAGAAACACAGAATGGAAGGGAATGAGAAGCGGATGAGTCCTGCAGATTCTGCTGGTATTGATGGTGCAATAGAAGGTCAAACTCCAGCAGAAAATTCTACAAACACGGCATCCCATGCTACACGAGTTGCGAAAAAAGACAAACAGAAACAAATAGCTGCCACCAAACAAGCAGAGACAGCCCTAGTTCTTGCAACACCTACCACAGTACTACCAGTTGCACGACGTACTCGTGCGTCAACTGAGCTAGCAGCACGTTCCCAAGCTCCCTTGCCACCTGACACTACTTCCCAAGCACTCTTGACACAAGATGAGTTGGCAATATCAGATGAACCTTGTGAGCTTCAACAGCAAGAAGGTAGTTGCTGGAGTCAAGTTACAGTTGCATGCTTCTTTATATGTAGTCTCACAGTTTGATGTACACTAACACTTCCTATGTTTGTTGTTGGACTAGCACCTAGGCGCAAGAGGATACAAACATCAGGGATAGTGCTCGATAGGTTAACTAAATCAAGAGGAGGAAGAATGGAGATCCGTTTTGAGGCAGGTTTAAAAAGGTCACGTGATGCTAAAGAGTCAACCAAGTTAGTATCAGAGGCAGCAGTTGATGTTAGGTGTCATGTACGTATCCTCCCAACATGGATACAGTACAGAAATGACAAAGACGAAACCCAGTTCAACATCTTCCTCGACCATTTATCTGTAAGTATGGTTATGTATGTAAACTAGTAATATCGTCTTGCTCTGTCCAATACGTTCTAGGTTGCTGATAATGAGACTCCCATAATTTTCAACAGATGAGGTTCAAGTTGGATAGCCAAGATGATGCAACCAGACAAGCTTGCACCCATGTTTTCAAGTCTGCTCTGTGACAGTATCGGTATAACTTGAGGAAAACTCACTTTGAAGGCAAGGCTAACAGTGAACTTGCCCAAACATCTCCAGTGGAAAATATATCTGATGAAGACTGGAGAGGCCTCGTTAAACACTGGTCTGATCCGAAGTATCAGGTACATTATATATATATATATATATATATGTCAACAGATCACATGTTGAAGTCCTATTTACGCATGTGCCACACAAATCTATCTTCTTGTAGGTGAACTGTTCAAAGAACAAGGCCAACCGTACGAAAGTGAAATTCCAACAGACGACAGGATCTCGTAGCTATATTCCACACTGCGAGGCTCTTGTAATTAGCTGCTATTTCACTCTCTTCGTTGTACCATATTATCAGATCTATATTGACTTGTTCCAAATGCAGAAGAAAGCCCGCAAGGACCAAAAAGTACCTGAACCAAATGTTGTGGAAATCTTCAAGGACTGTCACACCAGCAAGAAGAAGGGCATGACTACACCAGTCAAAGCCGATGTTGTAAGTCCTTAATCCTTAATATCTTGACCCGTAATCTAGTTCCGTGCTGGACTTGCCCACACAACGTTACACATTATTGTTTGTCTTTCTCAGTTGTTTTGTGATATGAATGACGTCATACTATGCTTACCGTATTATAAACTTCGTCTCTTCATCCTTAGCCCTTAATACAATGTGAAGAAATAGACAATACATTAGCGATGGTACATGGTCATATGTTTGGAACCAGGTTTTATTATGTACTTTGCAATAAAATACAACTAATATTTTACATGGGTTCACCAGAATAAGTTATGTATATAGACCAAAGCTATTTTGTTTGGTTTTGCTGCCTCCTTAATATCTTCTGTTCTAGTACTACTAATGTAAAACCTCAACTTTTCAGCGAGCTATGGAAAAAAATGGTGGAACCGCCACCTTCTGAAGGTGGCGAGGCAACTATAACCGCAATGTCAGCTCTTGCTGCAGTGGGTCAGTACCTGTCCACTAACAGTGCCAAAAGCACGTTCCTACGTAATACTGGGTTGGTTTTTAAGGCAATATCGTCCAAACTGCCTCATGATCAAGATATGCAAGCTCAAAGCAATGTTGTATCTACGCTCCAGACACAAGTCCATTCCCTAATAGAGACCCTTTGTGAAACAAGGAGAAACATTGCTCAATGTCGTCAAGATATGCATGGTTTTGAATCCAGACTATCAGACATTTGCTATGTTGTTCAGGAGCCTAGGGGAAATGAAGGCGAGGGTTATGGTGCTCCATCGGACAATACAGCATGAAAACGTAACAATCAGGTCAAATGAACTGAACTTCTGAACCTCTGGTGGTGCATTTATCTGCTAGACTGTTAAGTTTTATGCCAACCTTCCATTTGTTATATAGTTGTAATTTGTTTTGGTGCGATACAAAATTTATTCTTAACGTGCAGCCACCGCCTGAAGAGAACAACAAACCATTTTTGTATAGTGTAGGGTGTTCCCTATATTTGCACTGGTGGTGATCTTTGATGCCGAGTGGATGTAATCTATGCAATCGCCTTAATAGCCTAGCGTTAGTTTCGGCCTTATTTATTTCCTAGTCTTCTTTTTCCCTGGTTTGCTAGTGGCCGCAACTACCATGGGCTATATACGGGCCATAGGATCCATGGGTCTCCTACGGGCCGTCGATAAATGGGCCTGTAATCGGTGGGTGTCGGTGTGAAAACCGGCGGATCTCGGGTAGGGGGTCCCGAACTGTGCGTCTAGGCCGGATGGTAACAGGAGACAAGGGACACGAAGTTTACCCAGGTTTGGGCCCTCTCGATGGAGGTAAAACCCTACTCCTGGTTAATTAATATTGATGATATGGGTAGTACAAGAGTGGATCTACCACGAGATCAAGGAGGCTAAACCCTAGAAGCTAGCCTATAGTATGGTTGTTGTGTGTTCAAGTTGTCCTATGGACTAGAACCCTCCGGTTTATATAGACTCCGGATAGGGTTAGGGTTACACAAAGTCGGTTACAATGGTAGGAGATCTTGAATATCCGCATCGCCAACCTTGCCTTCTATGCCAAGGAAAGCCCCTTCCGGACACAGGACGAAGTCTTCAATCTTGTATCTTCATAGTCCAGGAGTCCGGCTGAAGGTATAGTTCGGCTATCCGAACACCCCCTAATCCAGGACTCCCTCAGTAGCCCCTGAACCAGGCTTCAATGACGACGAGTCTGGCGCGCAAATTGTCTTCGGCATTGCAAGGCGGGTTCCCCTTCCAAGTTCTTCAAGAAGATTTTAAACACCAAGAATAGTGTCCGGCTCTGCAAAATAAGTTTCCACATATTGCCATAGAGAGAATAATATTAACATAAATCTAATCTGCTGACGTATTCTGTAGCATGACATCACACTACGCCCAAGTCCTTTTCTTGAATCGTTTTTACTCTTCCACCTCAGCGTGTTTTGCGAGGCGGTTTCCTTGGCACGTCTTGTCAAAGCAGAGATCATGTCCCCCATTTACGGGATTCTCATCAATACGGATGTGGGTAACCCAACCGCGCCATTTATCAGGCTTGGGAGGCAAGCGAGTTTTACCAGGCTGGTGGGGACGCATAGCCGCATCCGCCCATATAAGGGGATAAGGATCCACCTTTTTACCTATGCCTTCTTCCTCCTTTGCCTATCCATCTTCTGCGCACCCGAGCTCCAGCGCCCAAGACCGCACTTCCCACCTCAACCTTCTCCAGCAATGTCCGGAGCGGGAGGCAAGTGGATGGTCTCCTCCGTCACGGAGGGGCATGTCAAGAAGCTAAGGAAGGCCGGATACTTGTCCAAGGACATCGCGCACCGGCTTCCCGAGGAGGGGCAGCTTCTCCCCACCCCAAGGCCCCATGAGAGGGTAGTTTTCCTTCCCCACTTCCTCCGCGGACTGGGTTTTCCACTCCACCCATTCGTCCGGGGCTCATGTTCTACTACGGCCTGGATTTCCACGATCTGGCCCCAAACTTCGTCCTCAACATCTCGGCGCTTATCGTCGTGTGCGAGGCTTTCCTCCGCGCCCGCCCCCATTTCGGCCTCTGGCTCAAGACCTTCAACGTCAAGCCGAAGGTGGTCCACAGCAGCCAGGCGGAGTGCGCAGGCGCCAAGGCGGGCAAGATAGCCAACGTCCTATTGCTCGAGGGCTCCTTTGTGGAGACCCTAAAGGGGTGGCAATCCGGGTGGTTTTACATCACCGAGCCACGCGATCCAAAATGAGTCGCAGCCCCTGAGTTCCGATCCGGACCCCCCACGCGGCTTATGTTCTGGAAAGAGACGGGCCTGTCATGGGGCGACGAAAAAGAGGTGATCGGACTGCAAACATGCATCCAGTCCTTGGTGAACAAGCCGATCAAGCTTGTCAATGTGGTCCAGGTTATGCTCGTCCGCCGGATCCTCCCATGTCAACAACGGGACTTTACTCTGTGGGAGTTCAACCCGGCGCAGCACCAAACCCTCAACAGGCTCTTCGACACGACATATGAAGACGTCTGGAAGGTGCTAACCAAAGGTGCCGAGGCTCCCACATCCGCCTCCGAGGACCGCGGATACAGCTCGCAGCGTCACGCTAGCGAGGTAAGCTATTTTCACTTTTCACAGGATGTTTAAGTTCTTTTTCATAGTTTGACTCTATGCGGGATCTAAACTCCCTTACCTTTGGCAGGCTTGGCAGGTGATATCCGGACCGATTAACTGTCCGGCTCCCTTGCCCGAAGACCCAGCCCCTGCTCTCCTAGTGAAGCTGCTGGCTCCGGCGCCTTATGTGGTGCCGGAGAAGAAGGCCACGGGGACTCGAAAGAGTGCCCGTAACATGGCGGTGTCGGACTCGTCATCTGACGAGTCCGAGACGCTCTCCTCCCGTGAAAACGAGGAGGAGGAAGAAGAAACCTCTCCCCCTCCAGCGGGGGGAGGAAACAAAAGGAAGGCCGCCCCAACGGGGGAGGCCGGAGGGTCCAGGAAGAGGAAGACCCCTCCGCCGGACTACTCCCCCGACGCCAACGAGGACGACGAGGAGTGGCCGGACAGGGCCAAGCGCCCGGCGAAATTGTAAGTATTCGGATACCAGAGTGACTCATGATATTCCTTTGTCGTTCAGCTTTCCCTAATGCTGAACATAATTGTGCAGCCCGCCCCGGGCCGAACTCGATGATTCGTCGAGCGGCTACCTGGATTCGTCGGACGTGAACTCAGTTCCGCCCGCTGTCTCCCCCCGCACTGCAGACAACGCCGAAGTGGCATTGCAACGAGCTCCGGGGTAGGAGGAGGTGGCCCAGGAGGAGCCGCAAGGTGACCTCCCGGACCCCAGGAGTAAAGGGGACAAAACCCCCCAGGGCTCCAAGTCCGGCTTTGAGCCGGACACCGCGCCGGAATCCTCAACGGTTCCGGACCACGGCAGGCGAACTCCTATCAAGAGGAGCAAGCCTTCTGAGCCGGCGGCCTCCGTCCAACCGCAGGTGCCAGACAGTCTGCTGGAGGTGCTTGACGGCGCCTCCATCGATGAGGAGCATCGTACTATTATGAGTACGGTGATCCGGAAGGTTCAGTCTGCCAAGAGCGGACTGAACGAAGCTTGCGCTAGCCTTCTAATAGGCTTTGAGGTAAGCAAAAAATATGCAAGAATATAACCGCATAGACAGTAGCCCCTGATGCTCTGTTTGGCGTTCGAAAAGAAAAGCCGAATAGAGGATCTATTAAATTTTGCAGGAGTCTAACAAAAAGGAGTCAAATATGCGTATGCAGGCTTCGCTGCTAGCCACTGCCGCGCTGACTGCGGAGGTGGATGCCCTGAAACAGGGCCTTGAGCAGACCGAGCAAGAGCTCGGCCTTGCCAAGCGGCAGCTCGAGGAGAAAGAAGGTAAGAAATACCTTACAGAAAAAATGCCTACAAGAAGACGTGATTGCAAAAAATAACAGGATTGTACTGCTTATTGTAGGGGCCACGACTGAGGTGGCGACCCTTAAGCAGGCGTTGTCCGAGGCCGAAAATAAAGCAGCCGCGGAGCGCACCGAGCGAGAGAAACTTGGGGCCCAGGTCGGAGAGGTGCGGCAAGAGCTTCAGACTCTTATGAAAAAACATGAGAGTTTGGAGCTTGAGTCAAAAACGCAAGCGTCCGAGCTTGCGACGGCCTCTGAGACTGCCAAGTCCGCCAAGGACGAATCCCAAAAGGCCCTCCAAGAGTTGGAGGAGATGAAAAAGATAGCAGCGGGTAAGGAATTCTTTATGCAAAGCAGAAATATAAAAGTAAACTACTTGTTACTTACCCGAATCCGGAGCTCTCCAGGGGCATTCGCAGATCTTCCCCGCAGCGTATCCGACGCCGCCGCATTCTACTGAGCTGAAGAGGGCAGCTCGACGGAGAAGGTGTTCTGGTCTCAGTATGCTGAGGCCGGACACCCTGTGCCCTTGAGCGACCAGCTGAAACAGCTGGTCGAGCTCCACAAGGCAGCCGAACAGGCCATGAAGGGCTTCATAGTTCGACTGTGGCCCGGAGAGGCCCTGCCTGGGAGCTACTTCGGGCTGGTGCGGCGGCTGGTGGAGGTATGTCCAAGGCTCGATGTCATCAAGCGCTCTGTCTGCATCGAAGGTGCCCGTAGGGCCCTTGCCCGTGCAAAAGTGCACTGGGGTAAGCTAGACGGTGAGAAGCTTGTGAGGGACGGGCCGCCGCCGGGGAAGGAGCATCGCAAGCCCGAGGACTACTATAAGGATGTTCTTGCGGGTGCCCGCCTTGTGGCGGATGAATGTACCAAGGATGTAATTTTTGAATAAACTCGCTCGTGTTTATCCTGTGCGCTGAAAACTTGTTCATATGCGCTAAGCAATGCTTGTTGAATTTAAAATATTATTTTCTGTGCGGCCGTTTATCAAAAAATTGAGAGATGGCGAGTCGTCGGCTTCCGCCCCCATGCCACTAGTGCTGGGGTGTTCGGGATAAACCTGAGTGCTCTTTTTCCCATATTTGGGTCCTTCGAGGGAGGCGCTCAGCACAACGAACCAGGCAATCAGACTATAATGCTTGAACACTCTCACTTAGCCATAGAACTTTATAATTTTAAATTTCGGCGAAGCCCCTAGTTCGGAAGACCGAGTTCGGGGCGCTATCCACGCCTTGGCCGGACAAAAGCCGGCTCCTCGCTCGAAGCGGCATAAGTCTTTAGGGACTCGAAAAACCTCTCGAACAGCGACCGGTCTCTCGCCTCATCATGACAGTCAGTTTTAGCTTTCTCCACTGAGGTGCTTAACCCAGCTCAACCGGGGCACAATCGCAGTGGTTCTCCTAGTGCTACCTTAGCCGATATAGCGGAACGTAAGGCACCAAAACATAGGAGCCATGCAAACCCAACTATTGACCCAAATCATGATTCGGAGCCGATGCATATAGTGCTATAAGTTCGGGGTGCCGCACTTATGAAGTGTTCGGACTTCTTACACCATATTAAGGGGTACTGAAGCCCCTGGCGTATTTGTCGTACCACAGTGTACGGGTGCCACATGTCATTAATGAACATATATATAAAAAAGGGGATAATGCAAAAAAACAGACAAAAAGCTATGCATTGTTTATAAAGAGGCTGCTATCAAAGCAGAACTACACAAATAGTGCGATAAGCAAAAGATATTTGGACTATTTATCATGTCCTTGCCAGGGGCAGGCCGCGGAATTGTATTCAAAAACAGGTATGCTGCTCGTAACAGAGACCACCTTGGGGTTCCATAGTGCGGCATGGCTTGTCTGCTTCCCTGGGTCTTGCATCGTTTGTGCGGCGGTTGAATTGCCGAACAGGTCGTCTAAAGTATGGAGTCCTGAAAGTAAGAGAAAAGAAAAAAATCGGCAGCCCCTAGTATGTTTTAGGCCGTATTTTGGGTTTGCCATTATTGTGCCCCTTCCCCTTCCCCCATGGTATTTCAAGAGCGTAGTTATGTACGCGAAGCACTGGTTTCGCTATGTCGCGAGGGCTGGGGCTGGGGTCGCACTGCTATGCCTGCTCAGAACGTGCCAGGTGGCCTTGTTGTAGGTTATTCCGGGCGCGCTTGGCGGTGTCTGGCTTTTTAACGGCCAGACTGGAGAATTGCCTAAGAAGGCTGCTTTGTACTTCTGCTACGAGGGCCGCCGTGTGTTCCTCCGTTCGGAGGGAGCGCTCGGTGTTTCCATTGACTGTAATTACTCCTCGAGGGCCTGTCATCTTGAGCTTGAGATATGCGTAGTGCGGCACTGCATTGAACTTTGCAAATGCGGTTCGCCCGAGCAGGGCGTGATAGCCGTTGCGAAACGGGACTATATCGAAGATTAACTCTTCGCTTCGGAAATTGTCCGGAGATCCGAAGACCACTTCAAGTGTCACTGAGCCTGTGCAGCTGGCCTCTACACCTGGTATAACGCCTTTAAAGGTCGTTTTCGTGGGCTTGATCCTCGAGGGATCGATGCCCATTTTCCGCACTATATCCTGGTAAAGCAGGTTCAGGCTGCTGCCGCCGTCCATGAGGACTCTTGTGAGATGAAATCCGTCGATAATTTGGTCAAGAACCAATGCGGCAAACCCGCCATGACGGATGCTAGTGGGATGGTCCCTTCGATCAAAGGTGATCGGGCAGGAGGACCAGAGGTTGAACTTAGGAGCGACTGGCTCCAGCGTGTATACGTCTCGTAGCGCACACTTCCGCTCCCTCTTGGGAATGTGGGTTGCGTATATCATGTTCACCGTCCGCACTTGTGGGGGAAAACCCTTCTGTCCACTGCTGTTCGGCGGCCTGGGCTCCTCCTCGTCATTGCTGTGCAGCCCCTTGTCTCTGTTTTCAGCTCTTAACTTGCCTGCCTGCTTGAACACCCAACAATCCCTGTTGGTGTGATTTGCTGGCCTTTCGGGGGTGCCGCGGTCGAGTATTCGGTCCAAACTGGACGGGCCCTGAGTATTCTTTTTGAATGGCTTTTTCCGCTGACCGGATTTATAGCCTCTGAATCCGGCATTTACTGCCGTATCCTCGTTGTTGTCGCTGTTAACACGGCGCTTTTGCTTGTTCCGGCGTGTCTTGCCACTTTTGTCCTTGGTATCCGAATTACCAGGGTTCTTTGCTAAGTTGTTGCTGCGAGCTAGCCAGCTGTCTTCTCCCGCGCAAAAGCGGGTCATGAGTGTCGTGTGGGATGCCATAGATTTCGGCTTTTCCTGTCCGAGGTGCCGGGCAAGCCGTTCGTCGCGGATATTATGCTTGAAGGCTGCTAGGGCCTCAGCGTCCGGACAGTCGACTATCTGGTTTTCTTTGTTAGGAACCGTGTCCAGAATTGCCTGGTCGATTCCTCTGGCTGCTGTATTATGTGGTTTAGGTCATCGGCATCCGGTGGTCGCACATAAGTGCCCTGGAAGTTGTCGAGGAATGCGGCTTCCAGGTCCTCCCAAGATCCGATTGAGTCTGCTGGCAAGCTGTTGAGCCAATGCCGGGCCGGTCCCTTGAGTTTGAGTGGGAGGTATTTGATGGCGTGTAGATCATCACCACGGGCCATGTGGATATGAAGGAGATAATCCTCGATCCAGACCGCGGGATCTGTTGTGCCATCGTATGATTCAATGTTTACGAGTTTAAATCCCTCGGGGATTTTATGATCCATTACTTCATCTGTGAAGCATAGTGGGTGTGCGGCGCCTCTATACTGGGCTATATCACGACGCAGCTCAGAGGAGCTTTGTCGATTGTGTTCGGCCCGGCCGGATTTATCGTGTCCGGAGTGACGATCAGCGTCATGTGTCGTGGGGCGCCCGCGCGATCCGTAGATCGACCTTGTTTGCCTTGCCTTGTCCTCCAGTATATCTCGCAGGTCCGGCGCGTTTTCCCGTGCCTTAGCATGTTTTGAGCGGCGTCGGGGCATGGCTTGAGTGGAGGTCTTAGAGGCCTCTCTGTCGCGGCTACGAGGTGGCCTGTCTACCATGTCATGCGCTGGTGATGTAGGTGCCTCGTCCTCTAATCGGGGTAGCAGCCTGCACTTTGGGTAATGCTTGGAGGGGCGTTCGAGTTCATACTCTTCGGCCGCAAGGACTTCAGTCCATCTGTCAGCTAGCAAATCTTGATCAGCTCTAAGTTGTTGTTGCTTTTTCTTGAGGCTGCTTGCCGTGGCTAAAAGCCTGCGCTTGAAATGCTCTTGTTCGGCGGGGTCTGATGGTACGACGAATTCGTCGTCGTCGAGGCTTGCCTCGTCTTCAGAGGGAGGCATGTAGTTATCGTCCTCAACCTCTTGGTCTGCCGCCCTCTCACGAGGGTTGGCTTCTCCATCTTCCTGTGCTGAATCTTGCTGGAGAGGGTGTTCTTCGGCGCTATCCGGGGTAGTATTATATCCCGTGCCGGAATCACTGTTTTTGCTTTGGCGGGATTTAGAGCGGCGCCGCTGATGCCGACGCTTTGGCTGTTTCTTGGAGGTATCATCCTCCGCTGTTCCATCGCCAGTATCCACCATATAGATATCATATGATGAGGTGGCCTTCCAGCGCCCTACAGGTGCTGGTTCCAGTTCGTCTCCTACATCATCATCCATACCGTCGATGTCTTCGGAGTCGAAGTCAAGCATGTCGGTTAAATCGTCGACAGCTGCTACAAAGTGGGTGGTGGGTGGGGCTTGAATTTCTTCATCATCGGTATCCCATCCTTGCTGGCCATAGTCCGGCCAGGGCTCTCCCGATAAAGAGAGAGACTTTAGTGAGTTCCGGATGTCGCCAAAGGGCGAGTGCTGAAAGATGTCCGCGGCGGTGAACTCCATGACCGGCGCCCAATCGGATTCGATTGGCAGGGGCGCGGGAGGTTCGGAGTCCGGAGGGGAATCCGGATCCTCGGAGTCATGGGTCATGCAGAGTGCGGGGCTGGCGTTCGGCTCGATCGCTTTTGAGATCGCAGCCCCCGGGGTGACGTCCAACCGCTCACCCTCAATCAGCGCCGTAGGTTCCGAATTAAGGGTCGGAATCGACGCGCGTGCGGGCTCCAGGGCACTGTTCGGCGGCAGAGCTAGATCATGCCCATCGAGACAGTGCGGCGCGCTTGGCTGTGGCTTGAATCCGTCGAAGATCAAGTCCCCGCGGATGTCAATCGTGTAGTTCAAACTTCCAAACCTGACCTGATGGCCAGGGGCGTAGCTTTCGATCTGCTCCAGGCGGCCAAACGAATTGGCCCGCAGTGCGAAGCCGCCGAAGACGAAGATCTATCCGGGGAGAAAAGTCTCACCCTGGACTGCATCGTCGTTGATGATCAAAGGAGCCATCGGGCCTAAAAGCGACGACACAGAGGAACTCTCAATAAAAGCACCAATGTCGGTGTCAAAACCGGCGGATCTCGGGTAGGGGGTCCCGAACTGTGCGTCTAGGCCGGATGGTAACAGGAGACAAGGGACATGAAGTTTACCCAGGTTTGGGCCCTCTCGATGGAGGTAAAGCCCTACTCCTGCTTGATTAATATTGATGATATGGGTAGTACAAGAGTGGATCTACCACGAGATCAAGGAGGCTAAACCCTAGAAGCTAGCCTATAGTATGGTTGTTGTGTGTTGAAGTTGTCCTACGGACTAGAACCCTCCGGTTTATATAGACACCGGATAGGGTTAGGGTTACACAAAGTCGGTTACAATGGTAGGAGATCTTGAATATCCGCATCGCCAAGCTTGCTTTCTACGCCAAGGAAAGCCCCTTCCGGACACGGGACGGAGTCTTCAATCTTGTATCTTCATAGTCCAGGAGTCCGGCTGTGACGCCCGGATAATTAGGCTACAGTAATCCCACGTTAATGATGCCATGTCACCACGATTACTGTTATTAATCTCGTGTTAGTTCAAAATCGATTCGAAATTCAAACTTAAAATAAAGTCAAATGGTAAAGGTTTTCAAATATTAAACTAAAATGTTGGGGTGATGCCAAATAATGCATAGGTAATTATTGTGGAGAAACCACACTTTATAAAAGGTTTAAATGCACTTAAATGATTAAAACAGTAGGTAAAACTATTAAATAAATGCCTTTTGAATATTATAAAATGCTAAACTATTTTGATCAGGGGTAAAACTTTCTATGAAAGTAGTTGGAATTGTAACTCTATTTTAGGAATGGGTTTTACTTTTTGTAAAACTATAAGTTATTAAATAAATAAAACAAATAAGAAAACAGAGAGAAAGAAATAAGGAAAAGAAAGAAAAGAGAACACACCCCCTCGCTGGGCCACGGCCCAGATGGCACCGGGGCCAATCAGGCGGGCCCAGCCGCACCTCTCCTGGCCTATATGGCCCTCCCTCGTGACCTAACCCTCGAACACCCCACTCCCTCACGATCCCCACCTCTCCCTCGTCTCCCTCACCCGCCGCCACCACACAACACACACACGCACGCACGCATCGTGCCGGGGAGAGGAGCTCCCCGCGTCCGATCCCCTCGCGCGCATCGGTGCCCTGCCTCCCTCCGTCACCGGCGACTGCCAGCAGGCCGCCGCCGTACGACGCCTCCTCGACGCGCCAAACCCCCCTCACCGGATTGCCGCCGCCTGGAGCTGCCCTCGCCAGACCGCCCCGCCCCGCCTCTTCTTCGACGGTCGTCGTCGAGCCTCGCCGGCCCCCGATCCCCTGCAAACGGGGGTGAGCCACCGTTCTCCACTCCTCTCCTCCCGGTAGATCGAACGTGCCCACGCCGTTTTCTATCCTTCGCGGTCACCGCGCCCATCTCCATCACCGCGCGCGCACCGACCTCCCTCTGCTTTCCCGTGCGTCGCGCCGCCGAGGCCGCCTTTACCAGCACATGCCTCGCCTCGCTCGATGTCGCGACGCGCACGCGTGCTCCGCTGCACCCGCGATGCCGCTGCCTCCGCCCCGCGTCCCACTCGCATAGGCCGCCCTACACCGCAACTCGCGCCTCGCTGTCTCTCGCACTGTCGCCGGTGTCCTGCACTTGCCCGTAACCCCGCAGCCACCGGCGCCCTCCCACTCGCGGGCCGCGCCCTGGTGCGCATCCGCGCGCCCGCCCTCTGCCACACCGCGCTCCACCGCCGTCGCCTGCGGCCCCGGCTGGACGCGCCCAGGTCCGACGCCCGGCGTCCACCCCGGCGCCCATGACCGCGCCCGATAACCCGTTGGGCCTATGGGCCACTTATACGTGGGGCCAACCCCCCTTTCCTGTAAAAAAAGTTAGTTAAAAAATGAATAAGCATAATTAATTAATTACTTAATTAATAGATTAATTAGTTATTTGAAACCTAATTAGTCTAATTAAACTTGTTAGTTAGTTAAACAGCCTATGACAGGGGGGGCCCACCCCCTATTGACCAGTCAAACGTTGACTGGTCAACTGGGACCCCCTGGCCCACCTGTCAGACACTGCGTACACTTTGTGTACACTGTGATGGGTGCATCTAGCGTTTTAATATTTAATTTCGAATTAATAGTAATTTCAGAATATTGTTAAATCTTTGAAAAATCATAGAAAATAATCCATAGCTCGGATCGAAAAACTTTATACATGAAAGTTGCTCAGAACAACGAGACGAATCCGAATACGCCCTCCATTCGTCTATCACACGTCTCTAGCATAGAAAACATTGAACTTTTTCCCTCTGGTTCATCTGTCTGACAGACGTCCGGAACCGGGAAAACTTTCCCGGATGTTATCCTCCTTCGCCAGTATCACCTAGCGCTGCGTTAGAACACCTCTAGCACCGCTTATTGTCTTGTTATGATTATGCTTGCGTGTATTTACTGTTTCTTCCCCCTCTTCTTCTCCGGTAGACATCGAGACCGCTGTTGATGCCCCTGTCATTGACTACGTCGTCGACGACCCCTCCTTGCCAGAGCAACCAGGCAAGCCCACCCCCCCTTGATCACCAGATATCGCCTACTCTCATCTATACTGCTTGCATTAGAGTAGTATAGCATGTTACTGCTTTCCGTTATCCTATCCTGATGCATAGCCTGTCCTTGTTACTACTGTTGTTACCTTTACCTCCTCTCCTACATGCTTAGTTTAGGATGCTATTTTACCATCAGTGGCCCTACATTCGTGTCCGTCTGCTGTGCTATACTATCGGGCCATGATCACTTGGGAGGTGATCACGGGTATATACTATACTTTATATATGATACATGTGGTGAACAAAGACGGGTCAGCTCGTAGGAGTACCCGCGAGTGGATCTTTGAGGCAAAGCAACAGGGCAGGTTCAGACCACCTAGGAGAGAGGTGGGCCTGGCCCTGTCGGCGTTCGCGGATACTTAACACGCTTAACGAGATCTGGGTATTTGATCTGAGTCTGGCTACTGGCCTATACGCACTAACCAACTACGCGGGAAAGATATGGGCACTCGGCGTCGTGGTATCAGCCGAAGCCTTCGTGATGTCAGTGACTGAGCGGCGCGCGCCGGATTGGAAAGTAAGCCTGCTCTTGTATTAAGGGGGCTAGTTCTGCTTCCGGCCGCCCACGCAACATGCAGGTGTGCTCAGGACGATGGGCCCAGACCCCTGCACGCTTAGGTTTAGACCGGCGTGCTGACCTCTCTGTTGTGCCTAGGTGGGGCTGCGCCGTGTTCATCTTCCGTGGCCGGGCATGACCCCGAAAGGTGTGTCCGGCCAAATGGGATCAAGCGTGTTGGTTTATGTGGTGCACCCCTGCAGGGAAGTTAATCTATTCGAATAGCCGTGTCCCTCGGTAAAAGGATGACTCAGAGTTGTACCTTGACCTTATGACAACTAGAACTGGATACTTAATAAAACAAACCCTTCCAAGTGCCAGATACAACCCGGTGATCGCTCTCTAACAGGGCATCGAGGAGGGGATTGCCGGGTAGGATTATGCTATACGATGCTACTTGGAGGACTTCAGTCTACTCTCTTCTATATGCTGCAAGACGGAGGCTGCCAGAAGCATAGTCTTCGACAGGATTAGATATCCCCCTCTTATTCTGGCATTCTGCAGTTCAGTCCATTGATATGGCCCCTTACACATATATCCATGCATATGTAGTGTAGCTCCTTGCTTGCGAGTACTTTGGATGAGTACTCACGGTTGCATTGTTTCCCCTTTCCCCCATACCTCTATCCGATTGCTTCGACCAGACGATGGAGCCCAGGATCCAGACGCCACCTTCGACGACGACTCCTACTACTATGGTGGTGCCTACTACTACGTGCAGCCCGCTGATGACGACCAGGAGTAGTTAGGAGGATCCCAGGCAGGAGGCCTGCGCCTCGTTCGATTTGTATCCCTGATTGTGCTAGCCATCTTATGGCAACCTTGTTTAACTTATGTCTGTACTCAGGTATTGTTGCTTCCGCTGACTCGTCTATGATCGAGCACTTGTATTCGAGCCCTCGAGGCCCCTGGCTTGTATTATGATGCTTGTATGACTTATTTTATTTGTAGAGTTGTGTTGTGATATCTTCGTGTGAGTCCCTGATCTTGATCGTACACATTTGCGTGCATGATTAGTGTATGATTGAATCGGGGGCGTCACAAGTTGGTATCAGAGACGACTGCCTGTAGGAATCCCCCTTCCACACTTCTTGGCCGAAGTCTAGTCTTGTCATTGCAAAACTTTTACTAACATGGCTGTGTGCCTTACGGGCCCACGTTGCCATTGGGTGGTATTAGGATCATTTACTCCTCGATCTTTACTCTGGGACTCTGAGCTCTCTTCTATTCGGGATAAATGGTTTTGTTAAATCTAACATTAGGATCTCGTTATCACTTTCACCTGGAGAACACCTTATTACCGATGATTGTCTGCTGCACCAGAAGACTCTAAAGATACTCTCCGTTGTTAAGCGAGAACTGGTGTTCATCGCGTTTGCAATTCCCCTTCGACCGTCAACCCTTATGGATAACTACATGCGGTTGGCATTCTTACATTCATCCCTAGTTGGTCTTGTTATTACAAGATACCCTGAAATACTCGTCGTTGCTTCGATAATCCTTTGTGCCTTACTGCCTTGCAGTTTTTGCCACATGAATACCCCTACGGATAATTTCTCGCACTTGCCGAGCATCCTATTATCCCCAGTTGTTTGTGTTTCGCAAAAGTCTTCGAAATACTATTCGATCCTCCAAAAATCCCTAGCAGCTTATTGCTCTGTAAACACTTGTCTGCTTGCATTATGGCTGCTCTCCATATGTCTGGCAATGTTTATTAGTCTCCTTTGACACCGTCATTTGATCCTATTGATTCAACATGAGTGCGAGTGCACGCAATCATCGGTTGATCCTTTAAAAATATCTTTCCGGCTCAGATGTCATTTTGAAAGTGAGCTGGTTATTGACTCATCAAATTGCCGTCGACTGTACCCCTAAGTCTACTCAACTAATCCATCCTTACTCGGAGCGTTTGCTTCTGATCCCTTGAGTTGGAAATCGCAATTCCTTTGCATTTGAGATTTGAATTAGTTAGTTATTCCCATAATCGAATGCCTTTGCATTCTTTCTCCCTTTGATTGAGTACTGATACTCACGTCAGCTCCGTTATGGACCGCCAAACCCATTGCTGAGTTGTTATCTCACATTCAAATCTTGTGAGTTCTTTCCCTAATACATAGTGCTTTGACAACCATGCTCTACTTTCGAGCTTGTGTTAATTACTCCTAAAAAAATTGTGGTATTTGTTCCTAAGATGCCTCGATGGGTTGAACTAATGCCTTACCTAATCTATGTGAGCCTGATAGATTTCGCGGGCTATACTCATCTGGTATTTCACCAGGTAAAACTTTTGACACTAATGCCTTTATCAAAATGAGAAGTGAATGTAAGGTTGTGCTTTGGAGAAGTGGGAGTCGACCTTGAACTTTGTGTTCATGCCCATGGACCCAATGTGGAACTTATCAAGGAAGCTTCTTACAAAACTTATAATCAGTTGGATAATTCTTCCGGTGTCTTTTAATTTGATCCCTTGCAACTATGGTTTCAGCCATATTGATATTCCTTGATTCCTTTTCTCAGACAAGTTAAAGTACTTGTCTTTTGCAGATCAATAAACTTGTCAACCCTCTATCTTGCTCTACCTCCGAGTATTACCCTCTGGTATCTCGATAATATCACCGAACCATGTTGCTTATTATGAGCCTTCATCAAGCATTATTCCTCACCGATTCCAATGTTTTCCTGGTTTCGTGTTGTTAGTCACTCGAGGACACCATTAACCAAATCGGGTCCGCACCATGATTAAACAACTCTTAGTGATCTCCTTTACTCACGAGTTTGTACTCGAGCATGTCAATCCTAGCCTAATCGGCTATCATCTTAGTGCTAAATTTTAACTGTGCTACCTGGTCATTATTCCCAGAGTACAACTTTCGACGATGAGCTAAGCTTACGTCGATCTTCCTCATCATATCATTTCGCCTTGATCAGCAAGCTTGAGTTCGAGTTTGTGTCGTTCTCGTGGTTCCAATAACCTTTTGCTTCATCATTCCTTTGACTTGATGTCATCGCTGATGAATACATCTTCATGAAATCTCTCGACAAATGTGTCATGATCATCATCAACCTTATGAGCTCTTCCAGGATATCAATTGAGTTCATGATGAGAAATACTATCCTTGCCCCCGATGATTTGTGTTATCTTTTACCACTTGATTGCCTTCCGTTCAACACAAACTTGTTCGTGTTTTGTGTTATACCTTGAGATCCCTGCTATCCAGCATTTGTTCTTCTTTACCTTGGAGTATTACCATCTTTTATGTCAAGAATGTTGTGAGAATTTCACTACCTCTTAAAAATTCTTGATATAGTAATACTTCTCATCATCTCCGTTCATTTCTTGGTCCCCATGTTGTTCCAACCGGAATACTGACAATTGAACTATGATGTGCAACTTCAAAACTTCTAGCAACCATATTGCTTCGAAGTTAATGGTCAATATTTCATTCTTAGACCATTGGTTATCGAACCACCATTCTAACATTGATCATGCTACTTAAGCCCATATTTCTGGTGCACCTTTCAACCAATGTTTAACTATGTATGTTTGCCTCGAGCATACATCATTATATCATTTGATCTGACTAATGTTATCTCCTTGTTCACATAATTGTGGAAACCCATCTTTTGGAAGTCTCGATGAATCGTTGCTGAGTTCATCAACTACCTCCTTATCCCTTCATTGGTTTAATGCTGAGCTTTTGTTTCGGAACTCGCTTCCGTAGTAAATTTCCCGAGAATCTTACAATGTCGTCTCGTCAAATTTGTTTTGCACCTTTTCTTCTCAGTCATCCTAAGTCTGAGTTATCCTGACACCAGTCAGATCTGAATCTCGATCAGATATGATGGTTGGAACTTATTTCCAAGATTATAACTTTGGTCTTTATATGACCCAGCAAGATGATGTCATGCCTAGCACACCTGGCCGGAGGACCTATTGTTATAGTTTCCTTTTTAGCAAGCTTAGCGATTCTTCCATGAGGAAATCGTAAGGTTTATTTTATAAGTTGTTCCAGATGGATCCTTTATGTATCCAAAGTCTGACCTTTGCTTGAAGACCATGTCAATGCTAACTCGAAGCATGTCTGTGGTACTCCGATCTTCGATAAGAACATTTAAAGCACCATGCTAAAATTTCTTTATCAATTATCCCAAACACCGTTGTATGGATAATGTTATGAAATTCCTCTCCCCTTACCTAAATGGTTTTCTACTTTCTATCCTGTCATGGATACCATGCTCTGTTTGTCCTTGGGAAGGATATACCCCTGAATTATGTGTTTAAACACATTTTCTTTCCATTGACCCTGTTACTATTGTTGATGACATTCCGGTAACCACGGATGGACGAGAACTTTGCCATTTGGTTCGCCTCGTTTCAGCGAGCAGGAAAATGGTTCTCTTTGTCCCTCGCCCTTGGTACCGATGTTGTTGCTAACACATAACTGACAGGCTACCCTCTGACACGCCTTACTTGCATGATCGTGCAAGACATCACCGCCTTCCTACTTTTAAACCACATGGTGGGCCCATAACCCACAGGTCCACTGGATTGAAACCTGACTCTTCTTTATAACCCGGATTCTAATGTATCATTGGCACCTAGCTTCGTATGTGATTCGCGAGCTGAATGCTATACCATTATTCATCCTGGAATGATACACCATGTTATTCTCGTTGTTCAAACCCCCATTCCATCTTCTTTCTAGTCATCGAATAATTGCCTACCCGTTTGAAATTTTGGTACCATCGTATATTGCACTCAACGAATTCACTGAAATACAACTCGTGGGGTACCTTGTGTATTTCCCATTGAGTTCACCGTCAGATGCCCAGCTTTGTGGAGATGCGTTCTTCCAGAGTTTTTCCCCTTGGTCGCGTTCGTAGGACGATGGAGATCCCGAAGAAAGGATGACAAATTGATCATGGTGACTTGAGGCAGAGAAATGAAGACATCAACGAAAGGGATCAACCTCTTCGAAAGGGCAGCCAAGACCGAGGAGACTCGTTAGTTTTTTCGCTACCAACACCTTCCCCCCTTACTCCACCGCTTAAATCTCGGGACGAGATTTCTTGTAGTAGAGGAGAATTGTGACGCCCGGATAATTAGGCTACAGTAATCCCACGTTAATGATGCCATGTCACCACGATTACTGTTATTAATCTTGTGTTAGTTCAAAATCGATTCGAAATTCAAACTTAAAATAAAGTCAAACGGTAAATGTTTTCAAATATTAAACTAAAATGTTGGGGTGATGCCAAATAATGCATAGGTAATTATTGTGGAGAAACCACATTTTATAAAAGGTTTAAATGCACTTAAATGATTAAAACAGTAGGTAAAACTATTAAATAAATGCCTTTTGAATATTATAAAATGCTAAACTATTTTGATCAGGGGTAAAACTTTCTATGAAAGTAGTTGGAATTGTAACTCTATTTTAGGAATGGGTTTTACTTTTTGTAAAACTATAAGTTATTAAATAAATAAAACAAATAAGAAAACAGAGAGAAAGAAAAAAGGAAAAGAAAGAAAAGAGAACACACCCTCTCGCTGGGCCACGGCCCAGATGGCCCCGGGGCCAATCAGGCGGGCCCAGCCGCACCTCTCCTGGCCTATATGGCCCTCCCTCGTGACCTAACCCTCGAACACCCCACTCCCTCACGATCCCCACCTCTCCCTCGTCTCCCTCACCCGCCGCCACCACACAACACACACACGCACGCACGCATCGTGCCGGGGAGAGGA
The DNA here is from genome assembly GCA_032464435.1 of Aegilops umbellulata. Lineage (NCBI taxonomy): Eukaryota > Viridiplantae > Streptophyta > Magnoliopsida > Poales > Poaceae > Aegilops > Aegilops umbellulata. The sequence goes on along the minus strand of CP136058.1, from coordinate 145,659,224 downwards.
GCTCCCCGCGTCCGATCCCCTCGCGCGCATCGGTGCCCTGCCTCCCTCCGTCACCGGCGACTGCCAGCAGGCCGCCGCCGTACGGCGCCTCCTCGACGCGCCAAACCCCCCTCACCGGATTGCCGCCTCCTGGAGCTGCCCTCGCCAGACCGCCCCGCCCCGCCTCTTCTTCGACGGTCGTCGTCGAGCCTCGCCGGCCCCCGATCCCCTGCAAACGGGGGTGAGCCACCGTTCTCCACTCCTCTCCTCCCGGTAGATCGAACGTGCCCACGCCGTTTTCTATCCTTCGCGGTCACCGCGCCCATCTCCATCACCGCGCGCGCACCGACCTCCCTCTGCTTTCCCGTGCGTCGTGCCGCCGAGGCCGCCTTTACCAGCACATGCCTCGCCTCGCTCGCTGTCGCGACGCGCACGCGTGCTCCGCTGCACCCGCGATGCCGCTGCCTCCGCCCCGCGTCCCACTCGCGTAGGCCGCCCTACACCGCAACTCGCGCCTCGCTGTCTCTCGCACTGTCGCCGGTGTCCTGCACTTGCCCGTAACCCCGCAGCCACCGGCGCCCTCCCACTCGCGGGCCGCGCCCTGGTGCACATCCACGCGCCCGCCCTCTGCCACACCGCGCTCCACCGCCGTCGCCTGCGGCCCCGGCTGGACGCGCCCAGGTCCGACGCCCGGCGTCCACCCCGGCGCCCATGACCGCGCCCGATAACCCGTTGGGCCTATGGGCCACTTATACGTGGGGCCAACCCCCCTTTCCTGTAAAAAAAGTTAGTTAAAAAATGAATAAGCATAATTAATTAATTAATTAATTAATAGATTAATTAGTTATTTGAAACCTAATTAGTCTAATTAAACTTGTTAGTTAGTTAAACAGCCTATGACAGGGGGGGCCCACCCCCTATTGACCAGTCAAACGTTGACTGGTCAACTGGGACCCCCTGGCCCACCTGTCAGACACTGCGTACACTTTGTGTACACTGTGCTGGGTGCATCTAGCGTTTTAATATTTAATTTCGAATTAATAGTAATTTCAGAATATTGTTAAATCTTTGAAAAATCATAGAAAATAATCCATAGCTCGGATCGAAAAACTTTATACATGAAAGTTGCTCAGAACAACGAGACGAATCCGAATATGCCCTCCATTCGTCTATCACACGTCTCTAGCATAGAAAACATTGAACTTTTTCCCTCCGGTTCATCTGTCTGACAGACGTCCGGAACCGGGAAAACTTTCCCGGATGTTATCCTCCTTCGCCAGTATCACCTAGCATTGCGTTAGAACACCTCTAGCACCGCTTATTGTCTTGTTATGCTTATGCTTGCGTGTATTTACTGTTTCTTCCCCCTCTTCTTCTCCGGTAGACATCGAGACCGCTGTTGATGCCCCTGTCATTGACTACGTCGTCGACGACCCCTCCTTGCCAGAGCAACCAGGCAAGCCCACCCCCCCTTGATCACCAGATATCGCCTACTCTCATCTATACTGCTTGCATTAGAGTAGTATAGCATGTTACTGCTTTCCGTTATCCTATCCTGATGCATAGCCTGTCCTTGTTACTACTGTTGTTACCTTTACCTCCTCTCCTACATGCTTAGTTTAGGATGCTAGTTTACCATCAGTGGCCCTACATTCTTGTCCGTCTGCTGTGCTATACTATCGGGCCATGATCACTTGGGAGGTGATCACGGGTATATACTATACTTTATATATGATACATGTGGTGAACAAAGACGGGTCAGCTCGTAGGAGTACCCGCGAGTGGATCTTTGAGGCAAAGCAACAGGGCAGGTTCAGACCACCTAGGAGAGAGGTGGGCCTGGCCCTGTCGGCGTTCGCGGATACTTAACACGCTTAACGAGATCTAGGTATTTGATCTGAGTCTGGCTACTGGCCTATACGCACTAACCAACTACGCGGGAAAGATATGGGCACTCGGCGTCGTGGTATCAGCCGAAGCCTTCGTGACGTCAGCGACTGAGCGGCGCGCGCCGGATTGGAACGTAAGCCTGCTCTTGTATTAAGGGGGCTAGTTCTGCTTCCGGCCGCCCACGCAACGTGCAGGTGTGCTCAGGGCGATGGGCCCAGACCCCTGCGTGCTTAGGTTTAGACCGGCGTGCTGACCTCTCTGTTGTGCCTAGGTGGGGCTGCGACGTGTTCATCTTCCGCGGCCGGGCATAACCCCGAAAGGTGTGTCCGGCCAAATGGGATCAAGCGTGTTGGGTTATGTGGTGCACTCCTGCAGGGAAGTTAATCTATTCGAATAGTCGTGTCCCTCAGTAAAAGGACGACTCGGAGTTGTACCTTGACCTTATGACAACTAGAACTGGATACTTAATAAAACACACCCTTCCAAGTGCCAGATACAACCCGGTGACTGCTCTCTAACAGGGCATCGAGGAGGGGATTGCCGGGTAGGATTATGCTATACGATGCTACTTGGAGGACTTCAGTCTACTCTCCTCTATATGCTGCAAGACGGAGGCTGCCAGAAGCGTAGTCTTCGACAGGATTAGATATCCCCCTCTTATTCTGGCATTCTGCAGTTCAGTCCACTGATATGGCCCCTTACACATATATCCATGCATATGTAGTGTAGCTCCTTGCTTGCGAGTACTTTGGATGAGTACTCACGGTTGCATTGTTTCCCCTTTTCCCCCATACCTCTATCCGATTGATGCGACCAGACGATGGAGCCCAGGATCCAGACGCCACCTTCGACGACGACTCCTACTACTATGGAGGTGCCTACTACTACGTGCAGCCCGCTGACGACGACCAGGAGTAGTTAGGAACATCCCAGGCACGAGGCCTGCGCCTCGTTCGATTTGTATCCCTGATTGTGCTAGCCATCTTATGGCAACCTTGTTTAACTTATGTCTGTACTCAGATATTGTTGCTTCCACTGACTCGTCTATGATCGAGCACTTGTATTCAAGCCCTCGAGGCCCCTGGCTTGTATTATGATGCTTGTATGACTTATTTTATTTGTAGAGTTGTGTTGTGATATCTTCCCGTGAGTCACTGATCTTGATCGTACACATTTGCGTGCATGATTAGTGTACGATTGAATCGGGGGCGTCACACCGGCTGAAGGTATAGTCCGGCTATCCGAACACCCCCTAATCCAGGACTCCCTCAGTGGGCCTCGGGCCGTCGGATAAATGTGTCTACGTGGGCCATAATCGGGTGTAATTGGTATCGGCCCAGCACGGTAACAGGCCGTAGGACAGCAAAGGCCTAATTCTGTCATAGGCATAACGGGTCGTTAATGGGCCAGAATATAGGACGGGCTGGAAACGGCGCAATGGGTTAACAGGCCAGAAACGGGCCGACTCTTACCATGGGAAGAATTTGGCCCACTAAGGTAACAGGCCAGTAACGGGCCGACTCTTGCCATGGGCCGAATTTGTCCCATTAGTGGAACAGGCCAGTAACGGGCCGACTCTTGCCATGGGCCGAATTTGGGCCATTAGGGGAACATGCCGGTAACGGGCCGGAAGTAATCGAGGGCCGAAAAGGAGCCCAAGAACGTATGGGCCGTTAATAGGCCGAAAGCTAACACGGGCTGGAAACGGCCCATGCAAATCACGGGTCGTTAACGGGTATAAAGAAAATTACTATTCATTATGGGCTAGACTCACTGTGGACCTGTAATGGGCCGAAAGATACGAAGGCCTCATATGGGCTGAAAGACGTCGTGGGCCATACATGGGCCAAAAGTGAAATGGGCTGGTATTATATTCGACGGCCCACATGTCGTTGTTGGGCCGATTTCCTTTAGGGCCTAACCGGCCATGAGTTAACGGGCCATAAAATGGCCTATTTGCGAAGAGACCGTTAACAGGCTTTTCGTGGGCCAGCCCGTTAACTTTTGACCAAGTCAAACGGGCCGGCTTTGTAAGCTAAATGGGCCACTGTTGGGCCGTGCCACGTGTCGACATATCATAGGCGCCTATCTGACCCACTGACGAGCTGACACATGTTTCATGTGGCCAATAAGAATTTTACACGTGGAAATTTCCCATTGGTCGGGGCTGTTAACGGGTTATCGGATCCAGAACCCGACCCGATAGCTTAACAGTGTTCCGTTACGGTGGATGCCACGTGTCGGCCACCCTTGATGAAAGCACTTCTGTGACGCGCGATTTATCGTCATGGAAGTGGACACTTCCGTGATGATAATTTTGGTAATGTCATGGAACACTTCTACGACAACATAGGTATGACTATCTTGATTCTGTCATAAATTTGTCATGGATGTACATGCATGACAAAAAAGCGACCTACTATGACAAACACATATCATCACGGAAGTGTATTTTTTTGTAGTGATCCATGATTATCCGGCTTTGGGCACTATGTTAGGGCGAACGACACATGGTTACAATGCATGTGTTCGCTGTGACAGGAATCCGCTGTCATACGCAATACTTAGCAAGATCTGTTACATTGGACACCGCCGTTTCCTTGCCAAGGACAAGCCGCTTCCTAGAAAATACCGAAGACATGTGTTCAATGCAAAGCATGAAAACCGTGATGCGCCAAAGAGGCTCACCGCCGATGAGTTGCAAGTGGAATTAGAGAAGGTCAGGCATATTACACCAGGAAACCATCCTGATAATGGTAGCAGGAAAAGGAAGCATGGCAGGGCAGAAGAGAGATTATTGTTTACCCGCAGGTCCACTTTGTGGGACTTGGAGTATTGGAAAGATTTGGATCTGCGGCATAATCTTGATGTGATGCACATCGAGAAAAATATATGTGACAGCATTATCGGCACACTTCTTAATATTGAATGTTAGACGAAAGATACCTTAAAATCTAGGATTGATTTGACACACCTGGGTATCAGACAGGATTTGCAGGTGCAAGATGAAGGTAAACCACGGGATATGGCACCAGCCGTGTACGTCTTGGATAAGGTAAAAAGAAAAGAATTCTGCGAGGTCCTGTCACGTGTGAGATTCCCACATGGATTTGCTTCCAACCCTGAAAGGAGAGTCAGTGCAGATGGAAACAAGGTACAAGGGTTGAAAACTCATGACTGCCACGTCCTACTTCAAAGGGTTTTACCTGTTATCCTTAGAGGATTGGGCCGCCCTGACTTATACAGAGCAGTTGCAGAGTTGGGACAATTCTTCAAGGAACTCTGTAGTAGGAATATCAGGATAGATGCTTTGGAGCGTCTTAGAGACAAGATACCAAATATCCTATGCGACCTTGAGAAGATATATCCTCCAGCCTTCTTTGATGTGATGGTGCATTTGGTTGTTCATCTACCTGATGAGGCACTACTTAGATGTCCAGTACAGTATGGTTGGATGTACCCTATGGAAAGGCGGCTAGGCACTTTCAAGGGCTATGTTAGGAACAGAGCTAGACCCGAGGGTTCCATTGCAGAGGCCTACATTGCTACAGAAGCGTTGACATTCTGCTCAAAATACATTGAAACAACTGATCAACTTAGCAAAGAGGTGGGTGAAGACAATCCCGGGCTCAATGTTGTCGATTATTCTATTCGAGTTACAGGGAAGAGTCTAAAAGAGGACAAACCTAAAGATTTGGACAAAATGGTTTGGTATGTGTTGAATAACTGTCCTGAGATACTACCTTATATCAAGTAAGTGCAATACTGCAGCTTATACATCGTAATCTACTAAACTTGCAGCACATTCTTATATATTTAGATGTTTGACGCGATCACTATGTTGTGCAGCATCTACAAAGAGGAGTTACTGCCGCAAAATCCAAGAAACATTGACAAACTGGTTATGGCAGGATTTGCGAAATGGTTCAAGAACCATGTAAGCTTTTGAAGTGCACTGTCAGTTTTTTTAATATATTGAGTACAAAAGATGATCAGCTTGTCTATTTTCTAACCATAGGTTAAGAAGATGCGGGAGGATGGGCAGGTAGTTGATGATGCCCTTTACTCACTAGCAATGGGTCCTGATACTCGGGTAAGACATTATGAATCTTGCGTTGTTGGAGATTTGCGCTACGACACCCTTGCACGAGACGAAGGCAGGAAGACACAAAAAGTGCCATCATGAGCACGGATACGTATGTGCGCTACAACACCCTTGCACTCAAATGTATGCTAACATAACAGACATTGTTCAGTTGCAGTATATCTCCAGTTTCGAGGATCATCGGTGTGTGGTTCTGTTGTGTTGTCGTTGGTATAACCTGTTTTCCAGGATCGCAAAACCCAGATGTCGGAGTATTGGGCCACGGGTAGGCTAACCCGGGACTCAGAACCTTTCAAGACATCGGGGCAGGCTACGCCCCTCAAAGAATCCCAAGACGATCTGCCGACTCTAGGAGTCGGCCGCAGCAGCGCCAATACCCACTCATGGCCGAGTCCCAGAGACGGCTGTAACTCCCGATCGGCAACTCCAGGGAGGCCGACTATGGGGAGTCGGCCCGCAACTTCATCACTCTCTGCCTTCGGGAAGAAGGACGAGACCGAGGATGGCCGGAGTACGGCCCTCCCCTACGATGATTACCAGGGGCAGGTATGGCTACAATACGCCGTACCGGAGGAGAGCTCCGTCCGACGCGGCACTATCGCCATGCTGGCCCTGACGACCGCCCTGGCGACGGGGCACTGTACCCACGATGGCCCGCATGTACGGCCTGGAGATGGCAGGCCCCGCTAGTCAGCAGGAGGGACGAAGACGGCGAGAGCACCCGAAGACGGACCCCATGGGAGTCGGCCTCCAAGAGTCGGCCAGCTCCTCCCACGGGCCCCACACGCCATTAACCAGATAATACGGGGAGTGGCGACAGTGATCGCCCGCCAGGCGGCGGCACTATTGCCACGCCCCCACGACCAAGCCAACGTCATCAGAGGTGCGGCTACAGTGGCCAGGTCAGTCGGCGGGGCCCACCAGAGGAGGGCCCCAGGAGTCGGCGGAGAAGACGGCGGCCTAAGAGACAAGCGGCTGGGACCCGCACCCAGTCAGATTACCATTGTACCCCCGGGGGTAGGCCTATATAAACCCCCCGGAGCACCCATGCAAAGGGTTCGATCCTCTTACCACTAGACAGAAGCATAGAAGGGAGAGAGCTAGCCTTGCCCTCTCCTACCCTCAGAACACAGCTCGAGGAGCAACTTTGTACACATATCACCATAGTGACCATGCGGAGACCCCCCAGAGCAGCAGTAGGGGTGTTATCTCCTCGGAGAGCCCCGAATCTAGGTAAGATCCGCCGGCGTGCATGTCTACGCCTCATCCCGCTTCCAGGCACCGGCGACGTTCTACTCGCCCCCATCATGATAAGCCATCCTTTGGCATATGTCGCACCTAACCCCCGACATTTGGTGCCCACCGTGGGGCGAGGTGCACCGTCGTCCGGAGATCTGTTCTGGACAGGAACCCTTTTCCTCCCTGGCGAGTGTAGCCAGCCCGGCACGCCAGAAGAAGTTCACGCCGACGCGCTGCGCGATGTTGAGACCGTTTGCACGGCCAGCTGCCTCGCCGATCTTGTCGACGAGGTTAGCCTCTCCGACGAGCCTGCATCCGACGCAGGCACCGGCGGCCCCGAGAGCCTTCTCGCGGGCCTCCTCGACGACCTCCACGTTGCTGGCGAGCCTGCCGCTGACCTGGAGTCCGTAGGCTCCACCGACCCGATGCTGGTCGATTCCGACACCGCGTCGCTCGACGCCTTCCCCGCCAACGTGGTGGTCTACGACGAGCCACTCCCTCGCGCGGAGGGCAGCGGGAGCACCGTCACAGAAGTGCTCGTCATCGGCCATGGCGAGCGCTCCGACGGAGGGGCTCGCGACTCGCTTGACGCGGCACTGCAAGACCTGGATGCGCCCATTCCACAGGACGCCGACGCCGAGACGCTGGAGGCACTCCGCCTCCACCTCGTCGAAGGCGCAAAGAAGCTGGCAAGCATGAGACGCTTGTCAGAGGCCTACCAGCGTGAGATGGATCGCGCCGTGGGCGGCTCGCCGGCTCCGACGGGGCCGAGCCACCTAGGCGCGGTCCAGCAATGCGGCGCGGACATCGCCAGCATGTTCGGGGCCAATCGCCCCATATACGCAACACCCGCTGAGAACATTCGAGCTGTCGAGGCGGCGGCAGACAAGTTAGATGGACTCGAAGGCGAAGAGCGCTGACTGATGACGGAGCGAGTCCAGCAACTCCTCGACGCGGCTGGCGCGCAGAACGCGGACGGCTGCCGAACCGAGGGGCCGCAGCAGCAGAACGACGCCCCACCGCCCCGCCGAGACCAAGGCACGACGTCTCGGAGGCCGACCGGCAGGGTTCGCGGAAGGAAAGACAAGGAGCCGGCTGCGAGCCGCAGTCGGACTCACCTCACCATCGAGCGCGACCAAGACGGCCACCCAAGAGCAGTAGAGCGGCGGGACGACTATGTGCCTCCTCCACCCCGCAGAGAAAGGCGAGTCTCCCCGCCGCCTGTCAACCATCCGACTCTCGGAGGTCGCCTCGGCCGCCGAGAGGGATTCGGAGAGAATGATGCCCGCCACTGGATCGACCGACTCCACCGATCCCTGGCGCTCGAAGAAGAAGACGAGCTGGGACCGCCGTGTTTTGGCCCCCGCATCCGAGATGAGCCCTTCCCCAAAGGGTTCACTCTCCCTAGAGACACTCCCAAGTACACCGGCTCCATGAAGCCAGAGGACTAGCTGGTTGACTACTCCACAGCCGTCAGCATAGCGAACGGCAACAAGCATGTTGCCGTGAAGTATGTTCCGCTCATGCTTCAGGGCACAGCCCGGACATGGCTGAACAGCCTGAAACCCCGCAACATCAAGTGGTCCGACTTCACCGAGGCTTTCATCCGCAACTTTACGAGCACACACAAGCGACCTCCCAAGCCTCGCCAGCTCTCCTTGTGCGTGCAAGGCCCCAACGAATCAACTCGCGACTACCTCACGCGTTGGGCCGAGCTTCGAAACTCCTGCGAGGGCGTGCACGAGGTGCAAGCCATCGAGTACTTCACCGCCGGGTGCAGAGAAGGCACCCTCCTCAAGCATAAGCTCCTTTGCGACGAGCCGGAGACCCTGGATGAGCTGCTGATCATAGCGGACAAGTACGCCACAGCCGACTCTTCTATGAAGACGGAGATCCAAGTCAGCGCGACCGGAAAAATGGCCCCTCAGGCTCCCAGAACCCCGGCTGGAGACACCAGTCGGCGACAACAGCAGAACGATCACAAGCGCAAGGCCCCGCAGCTGGCTTCCAGTAGCCGGCAGGTCGCGGCGGTCGAAGACCAACAGCCGGAGGAGCAGCCACCGCCCAAGCGGCAGAAGGGCGGCAAGCCCAATTGGTTGTCGGCTTTCTCCTACGAGCAGACTCTGAATGGTCCATGCAAGTTCCACAGCGGCGCAAAGCCGTCGAACCACACCACCAGAAAGTGCCATTGGCTTACCCGGATTGCCAAAGGAGACGGTGTGGCGCCTCCCCCACTGGCTGGGCAGCCGCCTCCGCCTCCGCCCCAGCAGCCGGCTGCCAGGCCAGTCGGCGCAGTACAAGACGAGTACCCGGAAGAGCATGGAGCCTACGTGGTGTTCACCAGTGTGCCAGATGACAGACGCAGCAGGCGGCTGCAGCAGCAAGAAGTCAACGCAGTGGCGTCAGACACTCCAGAGTTCATGCACTTGTCCGAGAAGCCTATCAGCTGGAGCGGAGCTGATCACCCAGAGGTGATGCCGAATCCAGGGTCCTATGCCCTGGTCCTGGAGGCCACCTTTGCCACTGATAGGCGGGCAACTCGCTTCTCGCGAGTCCTGATAGATGGAGGTAGCAGTATCAACATCCTATATAAGGATACAATGGAGAAGCTGGGAATCAAGCAAAGACAGCTCCAGATCAGCCGAACCGTATTCCATGGGATCGTCCCTGGCCTTTCCTGCTCCCCAATCGGCAAGATTCTGATAGACGTCCTCTTCGGGGATAAGGAACATTTCCGCCGAGAGCCAGTCTGGTTTGAAGTGGTGGACCTTAGAAGCCCATACCATGCGCTTCTTGGCCGACCTGCTTTGGCCAAGTTCATGGCGGTCCCCCACTACGGCTACCTCAAGATGAAGATGCCGAGTTCCAAGGGAGTTCTGACTGTGACCGGCGACTACAGGAAGTCGTCCGCTTGCGCGGCCGAGAGCCGTCGGCTGGCCGAGTCCCTGGTCATTGCAGCAGAGAAGCGGCTTCTTGATCGGGTTGTGGCGATGGCCGGCAAGCAGCCTGAGATGTCGCCCAACCCCAAGGAGTCGAAAGCTGAGGGCTTGTTCAAGCCAGCGAAGGAAACGAAGAAGATACCCTTGGACCCAGAACACCCGGAGAGGTACGCAGTCATAGGTGCAAACCTTGACAGCAAATAGGAAGGCGAGCTCGTCGATTTCCTCCGTGAGAATCGAGACATCTTCGCATGGTCCCCCAAAGACATGCCAGGTGTGCCGACGGAATTCGCCGAGCACAAGTTACATGTCCGGTCCGATGCAAAGCCCGTCAGGCAGCTCTTGCGCCGCCTGCCAGAAGAGAAGAGAAGAGTTGTTGGTGAAGAGATAGCCCGGCTCCTTGCAACCGGCTTTATCATGGAAGTATTTTTCCCAGAGTGGCTAGCAAACCCAGTCTTAGTACTGAAGAAGAACAAGCAGTGGCGAATGTGTATTGACTACACGAGCCTCAACAAAGCCTGCCCCAAGGACCCGTTTGCCTTGCCGAGAATTGATCATGTGATAGACTCCACAGCCGGATGCGAGCTGTTGAGCTTCTTAGATGCCTATTCAGGATATCACCAGATCAAGCTGAACCCGGCAGACAGATTAAAGACCGCCTTCATCACGCCGTTTGGAGCCTTCTGCTACCTGACCATGACGTTCGGCTTGAGGAACGCCGGCGCCACCTTTCAGCCTTGCATGCAGAAGTGCCTCCTCAAGCAACTCGGCCGAAATGCCCACGTTTACGTGGATGATGTGTTGGTGAACACAGAAAAGCGCGGAACTTTGCAGGAAGACCTCAAAGAAACTTTTGAGAACTTGCGCCGATTCCAGATCAAGATGAACCCCGAGAAGTGCGTTTTCGGAGTACCAGTCGGCCAGCTACTCGGCTTCCTGGTCTCCGAACGCGGCATAGAGTGCAACCCTGTGAAGATCAAGGCCATCGAGAGGATGGAGGTACCCAGCCGATTGTTGGATGTGCAGAAGTTCACTGGCTGCCTGGCATCCATCAGCCGTTTCATTAGTCGGCTGGGCGAGAAAGCTCTCCCGTTGTACCAGCTCATGAAGAAGACCAATTTTTTGGAGTGGAACCACAAGGCGGATGAGGCCTTTCTGCAGCTGAAGAAGATGTTGGTTACTCCCCCTGTGTTGGCGGCTCCGACTCCCAAGGAGCCCATGCTCCTGTACATCGCCGCCACCAGCCGAGTAGTCAGCACAGTCATTGTAGTAGAGCGCAAGGAGGAAGGCAAGGCACTGCCGGTCCAGAGACCGGTATACTACCTGAGTGAAGTACTGTCGACCTCCAAGCAGAACTACCCCCACTATCAGAAGATGTGTTACGGCGTGCACTTTGCCGCCAAGAAGCTGAAGCCTTACTTCCAAGAACATCCAATCACAGTGGTCTGCACAGCCCCATTGGCTGAGATCATCGGAAGCCGAGATGCGTCTGGCCGAGTGGCCAAATGGGCCATAGAGTTGGCGCCTTACACGATCTACTATCAACCCCGCACCGCCATCAAGTCGCAAGCACTGGCCGATTTCCTCGTCGACTGGGCCGAGACCCAGTACCTGCCGCCAGCGCCCGACTCCACCCAATGGCGGATGCATTTTGAGGGCTCCAAGATGCGCACCGGCTTGGGAGCCGGCATTGTTCTCACCTCTCCCAAGGGCGACAAGCTCCAGTATGCGCTGCAGATCCATTTCGCCGCCTCCAACAACGTCGCTGAGTACGAGGCGCTCATTCACGGGCTCCGGCTTGCCAAAGAACTCGGCATTCGCCGGATCCTGTGCTATGGCGACTCCGACTTGGTGGTCCAGCAATCATCTGGCGACTGGGACGCCAAGGACGCAAACATGGCAAGCTACCGCTTCCTCATGCAGCAACTCAGCGGATATTTCGAGGGATGCGAGTTCCTCCACGTGCCAAGAAACGACAACAACCTAGCAGATACTTTGGCACGAATCGGCTCCACTCGCCAAGCAATACCATCTGGCGTTGCTCTTCAGCGCCTCCTCAAGCCATCCATCAAGCCTTCGCCAGAGTCAGACTCCATTTTTGTGCCGGATCCTCCAGAAGAAGTCGGATCCGACTCCAAAGCCCCCGCGCCGTGCTTGGAGAACGCCTCATCGAAATACATGACCCAGACTTCCGGCGCTTCACTCCCTGGAAAGAGGGACCAATCCTCGTTGTCCTTGAGGCCTGGTGCCTCTGCCCATTCAGCCACGAAATCCGCTAATGCTGCTCCTTTGATGACCCTAGTTGTGCTGAACTCGAGTTGAAACGCCTGTAGCTCTATGTTCCACTCGACGACCCTTCCAGCTGAGTTAGGGCTCCTGAGCACTCTCTCCAGGGGGTACGATGAGACGACCTTAATGGGATGGTCCTGGAAGTAGTGACGCAGCTTGCGCGAGGCCACCAGTAGTGCGAGGAGGAGCTTCTGAGGCATTGGGTACCGTGCCCTCGTGTCCCATAGCACCGTGCTAACGAAGTAGACTGGATGCTCAACAAGGCTGAGATCATATGGGGTTGCGGCGCCCTCGGGAGGTAAGGGCGCCTCACGAGATGACGCGGCCTCGGGAGGCGGACCATCCGGGCGTGTGGCTTCTCCTGCCTCCGGTGCACTCTTCGGCAGCCGACCCTCCTCAACTGCGGTTGTGGCTTCTGCAGGCTTTCCTTGCTCCTGTTTTGCCTTGCCTCGGGTTGCCGTTGCGGTCTTGGCTTCGCGCTCCTCCCTAACCGCCACCAGGGCTGCGCTGGCGGAGTAGGGAGTGGCGGCAAGGTAGAGCAGCACGGGCTCTTGAGGGCGCGGAGCCACCATGACCGGGGGACTGGTCAGGTACCTCTTGAGATCTTGAAATGCCTTATCTGCCTCTTCAGTCCATTCAAAGGGCCCCTTTTTCTTCACCAGCTGAAAGAAAGGCAACGCTCGCTCCCCCAGTTTGGAGATAAAGCGCCCTAGCGCGGTCACGCGCCCAGTGAGCTTCTGCATCTCTCTGAGGGTCTTTGGCGGACTCATGTCCTCGACCGCCTTGACCTTCTCTGGGTTGGCCTCGATGCCACGATGAGATATGAGGAAGCCCAAGAGCTTGCCCGAGGGGACACCAAACACACATTTCTCCGGGTTGAGACACAGGTTTATTACGTCGAGGCTTGCTAAGGTCTCCTCCAGGTCTTGTATCAGGGTCTTGGCCTCCCGAGATTTTACCAAAATGTCATCAACGTAGGCTTCGACATTCTTTCCGAGTTGCAGGCCCAAGGTGATGTGCATCAACCGCTGAAAGGTAGCTCCTGTGTTACGCAATCCAAACGGCATGCATGTATAGCAGTATACCCCGCACGGGGTCGGGAAGGCGGTCTTTTCAACGTCTTCTACCGCCATCTTGATCTGGTGATAACTGGAGAAGGCGTCCAGGAAGCATAGCAGGTCGCACTCGGCGGTGGAATCAACGATCTGGTCGATGCGGGGGAGCGGAAACGGATCTTGCGGGCATGCCTTGTTGAGATTGGTGAAGTCAACACACATGCGTTCCTTCCCCCCTTCTTAGGCACAACGACGGGGTTGGCCAACCAATCCGGGTATCGGACCTTGCGAATGACCCCAGCGGCTTCTAGCTTTTGGGTCTCTTGGACAATGAAGGCCTGCTTCTCTGCGGACTGCCGCCTGGCCTTCTGCTTCACGGGGCGCACATTTGGGCACACGTTGAGGTGATGCTCGATGACACTCCTGGGAATCCCTGCCAACTGATCGGGCTCCCAAGCGAACACCTTTTTATTCGCACGCAGGAACCTGACCAAGGCCTCCTCCTGCTCAGGCTCAAGGTTGGCGCCTATGGTGAAAGTGGCACTAGAGGATCCGTCCTCGTCAACGGGTATCTGCTTGGTTTCTGCCTTGTCCTAGGTGAACAACTGCTTTTTCTTGGCGGGCGCAGCCCCCTTGGGCTCAGGGGTCTCTGCGTCAGCGGGCAGTGCTGACGCGCCGTCTTGAAGGCGAGCTTGAGTACTCGCAGAGCGTCCCCGGTGTCTCCGTGCACGGCGAGGGTACCGCTGCTCCCGGGCATCTTCACGAGGTTGTACGCCGGGTGCGTGGCGGCCATGAACTGAGCCAGCGCCGGGTAACCGAGGATGGCGTTGTAAGGGAGGCCGATGGGGGCGATGTCGAAGTCGACCATCTCCATGCGGAAGTTGTCGTGGGTGCCGAAGGTTACCGAGAGCCGGATCTGTCCCAAGGAGTCGGGCGATCCGCCCCCGACGCCCGAGAAAGATCGACTGGGCCGCAGCCGCTCCCGGGGTATGCAGAGGAGATTGAAGGTCTTGACCGAAAGCACACTGAGGCCCGCGCCGCCGTCGATGAGTGTTCTGGTGACGGCCACTTGGCATATGGTGGGGGTGCACAACAGGGGAAGCGCGCCCGAGCCGGCCAAGTTGGTGGGGTGGTCCTCCGAGCTGAAGGTCAGATCGTCCTCGCGCGCCGCCCGGTCCGAGGAAGCCCCCTGCCGTGCAGAAATGGTGCTGACCCGGCGGGCAAACGGTTTGACATGGCGACTCGTGGGCGGCGCTTGCGAGCCGCCCAGGAGGGCCGCAACGACCGGAGGTGTCGATGTTGTGGCGTAGTCGCCCCGTCGCATAGGCGGATGCTGGGGTGGTGCTTGCTGCTCGTTTCCCGCCGGGCGGGTGGCGGTGCTGACGGTGGGCCATGGAGGACCACGAGGACGCCCACCGGCGAGGGCTGCTGGGGTGACGCGAGCCCGACTGGCGCCGTACATGGGTGCGGCGGCCGGAGAAGGACGGAGCGGTGGAAGACAGGTTCCGGCGCACCCCTACCTGGCGCGCCAAATGTCGGATCACGGGTTCCGGCAGACCCTTAAGGTTCAAACTCTGGGGTGCACGCGGAGATTATGCCATCTACCTCTCCGTCTTGTAAGGATCTAAATTACCGAAAGAACAGCACAAGAGACGCGGGGTTTATACTAGTTCGGGCCACCAATGTGGTGTAATACCCTACTCTAGTTTGTGGTGGGTGGATTGCCTCTTGGGCTGATGATGATGATGAACCATACAAGGGAGTACAGCCTCGCGAGGGCCTGTTCTTGGCTAGGGGGATGAACTGCTAGGGGAAGTTCGATCGCCCTTCTCTCTCTCTCTCTCTCTCTCTCTCTCTCTCTCTCTCTCTACTTGCTCTACGATTGCTCTGGATACTTCGTCCTCCTCCTACCCTGGGGGTGGCTAGTCCTATTTATAGGCAAAGGCCCTGGGCCTCTTCCCATATATTGAGCGGGAAGGGCGCCAACAATTGGCCAATTTGAAGGGGAACATCTGGTACACTTATCCTGACCAAAGTTGGTCCTCGCCTGCCAAAGGCCCTGTGGTGACGCCGTTCTGGGCTCCACGATGAGCTCATTCCCACCGTTGGACTGGTCTTGGTCTCGTTGCACCGAAATGGGTGCCTTTGCTTGATCCTCTCGCCTGCGCTTGCTTCCTTTGCACCAAAGAGTAAAGGGAGGACACTGCGCGGTCTGGCGCCCGCCTGGCACCCTTGGTCGTCATGGCTTGCGCCATGGGCACCTCGCGAGGTACCCTGCCTTGATCTCTCAGCCTCCTCGTGAGCTAGCCTGAGGAGGCCGCGCCTGAGGAAGTGCTGTGTCTTCCGCCCCGTGAGGCTTGGCCCCTTGCGAGGGTCTTGAGTCTTGTGTTGATGAAGATGGGTCGCGCTGGGCCCCCATTTGAGCCACGCCGCAGGCCGCAGGCAGGCAAGTCTGGGGACCCCCGTTCCCAGAACGCCGACAATGGGGAATTACGATTCAGACTGATACACATGGCGAAGATGTTGACGCTGCTGCTGCGGATGATGCTTACATTGCTTTTGTCGTATTTGCCTGTCAGAAGACGTTTTTTTATCTACTATGTGAAATTGTGTTTGCTATGACAACTGAAACCTGATGAACATGTTGTTTAGTATTTTGCTGTGAGAACATCACTTGTTATGTATGCTGATTTGTGTTTGGTGATTGTATGACAACTAAAACATGATGACGTTGTTGTTTAGTTGTACTCATATTTGGCTGTGAAATTTGAATTTGATGACATAGTTTGTTGTTGGACTGCAATTTGCTCGACGTCTTCGAATGAGAACAAAGATGACCCGACAGGACCTCTGTTATTTATTTATTTATATGAGCAAAAGGGGATACCCCCTGATTTCCGTTAATAGAAATCATTAGATGTTCAAAACACTACGCCCAGCCTGCTACACAGGTTTCATTCATTACTAGTTTCAGCAAAGTGCTCATGTCGTAGCCACTGAATACATCACGAGTGCTACATACACTGCAAATAAAGAGACAATCATCCTACAGAGCACATCGATTTTGCCCATTATCTTCACAAGCTCTTTCATCTCCTCATTGATGTCAAGACCGTTCAACAGCTGTTGCTTGGCCATGATCAGAGGAACTGCATCTTTAACCTTCTGCTCTGCATCTTCCGCTTCTGTCGTTCCTTCAATTACTTGTCCAACACCCCAACCTGCTGGTATTGGGATTCCTCGGCTAACCAAATAATCAGCGTAGTTGCATTCCCCCACATCAGCAACTTCCCAGAAATACAAATCACACGAATCTTCCCTTTTTTGCACGAATCAAATTGGTAGATCATCAACCAAACTATTAAAAAAACAGCAACTGAAAGCAGCAGAACAACACTTAAACATATTATTACCCCAAGATTCGGGCATTTGTAGAAGACTCGACCAGGGTTGCAGACTGTGGTTGAGACGCGACGGATGACTCTGCGTGATTTGCAGCAGTGGCACCACACCGACGGCAGCGGGTTGCGATGAGAAATCGGCTGCGGTGCGCGTGCCGGCGAGGGTGTGATGAGACCCACAGGCGATGGTACGGGTTGCGACTTGGCGCATATCTGGTTGTTACCTGCTGAAGAGCAGGTGGACGAGCAGCCAGCGGACATGGTTGCTGCGGCCAGAGCTTCTGATGCTAGGCAGAGTAAATAGAGAACAGGAGAAGCGAACGTTGGATATGTCAATTTCATTACTTGCAGAGTAGCATAGCACCATATGTAGTCATAGTCTAGGTTTGGATTCGAACCAGCTACAGAAGCACGTCTTTCTTTTTTCTAAAACTCAGCAACGTCTCTTTACTTGTACACTAGCTTGTTGTATACGCCTTCTCAAGTCTTTGATTTTCTTTCCCTTTTTTTGCAAGGAAGGAAGGAGGACAAAATTGAGAGTTCCTGGGACTCGAACCCAAGACCTCTCGGTTGAAAACCAAGGGTGCTAGTCACTTATGTGGCGAACGTTCCCTGTGAGGAGGAGGCAGACGAACGCATTTTCCTCGCAGTTTTCTTCCTATATATAAAGAAGTATGCTACTTGGTGTCCGCTTAGTCAACAAACGATTGTTCCAACCTTGACCGTTGGATTGACATTCAACGTCTGTCGTGTTTCTTCAGTCTCTTCTTCCTCGAGCCGCCAAAGCCAAACCAGCGCCGGCGGGATCGCCTGCTCCTGCCTCCCACGGCTGGTTGTGATCTGCCCCGGCTCCTGTTCGTTCCCGTTCGAGGCCTCACCATCGTCCTCCGCCTTGGTTCGCTCGCCGCGGCGCTGCCCTCCGGTGTTGTCAACATGGTCAACAACCGAGAGGAATAAGGAGATGACTGTACATGGTGAGGATGACAGTAGGGACCCCGCACCACGCGCAGTAATTTTGTTTTTTTTTTGGGACGGAGAAGGGTATCAACTGGGTTGTGCGGGACCCGTGGCCCGTCTAGCCTAGGCTTTTATTTCATATGTTTAGCACATGACCAACCAAGTTTGTTTTTTTTCATTCTGAAAATTGCTAGCCAGCTATTTTGTTTTTAGCAAAATAACCAACGTAGGCATACTTGCTTTTCTATGCCCTGCTGGGCCGGAAATCTTTCAAGACGAGGAGGGATGCATTTTTCCCAGAAAATGGGCTATAAGTAATAAGAAATGGGCTGTAAAATGAAAAAATACAACAAACACACAATTAGTTCCAAAATATTGTTTTCTTTCGGATTTTGATATTTTAAATTTCATTGTTTTTGTGCGGGTAAAATTTCATTGAATATAAATTAAGGTATATTTAGATTTAAAATTAATTTGAATCTGGCTAGAAATTCTGGGTTGTATGCTGTTTGGGACAGATTTGGAGGCTGACTTGTGGGTCTACTAGGTTGACGTGTACTTTGGCTTTGTCAACTTAGTCCACAAACGATTCTAGCAGCATTGACCGTTGGATGTTAATCGAACGGCTGTGCTGCTTCTTCAATATCTGATCTTCTTGCTCCAGCCGCCCAAACCAGCTCCGGTGGGACTGCCTGCTCCCGCCTCCCATGGCCGGCTGTGCTGCCGCACAGCCCGCACCGCCACACCCTACTTTCTTGCTGGCCAGGCCATTCCTCTACTCACCCACACCTCCTCTTATGTCTCGGCGACGGTAGCCGGACCAGTAAACCCTCGTACTCCCCACCGCGTGGGCAACCATTGCCGAGTCTTCCTCGGCTCCGTGTCGTTCCCTTCCTAGGCCTCGCCGTCGTCCACCGACATGGTGCTCTTGGCGCGGCCTGGTCAACTTAGTCAATGAACGACATCCATCGGCTGTGGACTATACGTGCAAAATAATGATTCCTCCACCTGACAGCTGGGACCCATCGGAAGGGCCTCTGTATTTCGCGAAAAAACGTTTCCCCCGCTGACATGTCGGACCCACCAGCTATATCTTCGCACGCAAGGAAGTTCCTCCTTATTACGCACAAAAAAATAAATACCCACCCTGCTAGCTGGGACCCACCATAGTGGGAGGATGACTTGTGGGCCAACAAAGTTGACGCGGACGGAGGGCTTTGTCAACTTAGTCAATATGAACAATTCTAGCTCCAGTGACCGTACGATGTCCATCCAACGGCCGTAGTGCTTCTTCAACCTCTGGTCTTCTTCCTCCAGCCGCCCAAAGCAGCGCCGGTCGTGCCGCATGCTCCTGCCTCCCGTGGCCGGCTGTGCTGCCGCGGAGGCCTCACTGCCCCCTACTATTCCCACTGCTGGCCAGGCCCGGCGGCGACGGCAGCCTCACACCGCAGCCGAACCAGTGAACCCTTGTACTCCTCTCCGCGCGGGCTTCCACTGCCGCGTCTTCCCCGGCTCCGCGTCGTCCCCTTCCTAGGCCTCGCCGTCGTCCACCGCCCTGGTGCTCTCCGCGCGGCGTGGTCAACGTTGTCAAGGAACGACTTCCATCGGAAGAGTACTGTACGTGGAGAGGCTGACAGCTGGGTCCACGGCCGCACGCAAGGAAATGCCTCCTTATTACGCGCAAAATAATGATTCCTCCACCTGACATGAGGGACCCACCGAAAGGGCCTCTGTTTTTCGCGAAAAAACATTACAACCGCTGACAGCTCGGACCCACCAGCTATATCTTCGCATGCAAGGTAGTGCCTCCTTATTACGCACAAAAAAAATGAATACTCCCCCAGTTAGCTAGGACCCAGTATAGTGGCACGCTGACTTGTGGGCCAACTAAGTTGACGGGGACGAGGGCTTTGTCCACTTAGTCAATATGCACAATTCTAGCTCCAGTGACCGTACGATGTCAACCCAACGGTCGTAGTGCTTCTTCAACCTTTGGTCTTCTTGCTCCAGCCGCCCAAACCAGCGCCGGTCGTGCCTCGTGCTCCTGCCTCCCGTGGCCGGCTGCGATGCAGTGGAGGCCTCACCGCCCCCTACTACTCCCACTGCTAGCCAGACCATCCCTCTACTCACCCACACCCCCTGTTACTCTGCGGCAACGACAGCCTCACACCACAGCGAACCAGTGCCCTCGTACTCCTCTACGCGTGGGCATCCACTGCCGTGTCTTCCCCGGCTCCGCGTCGTCCCCTTCCTAGGCCTCGCCGTCGTCCACCGCCCTGGTGCTCTCGGCGCGGCGTGGTCCACGTGGTCAAGGAACGACTTCCATCGGACGTGGACTGTACGTGGAGAGGCAGACAGCTGGGTCCACGGCCGCAGCAAGGAAGTGCCTCCTTATTACATGCAAAATAATTATTCCTCCACCTAACAGCGGGGACCCACCGGATGGGCCACCGTATTCCGCCCCCCTGACTGCTGGGACCCACCAGCTACATCTTCGCAGGCAAGGAAGTGCCTGACAGTCGGGACCCACCTGGTCGAAGCGTACGTAGCGTTGTCATTCTGGTCACGAACGTGTGCGTACATACTGGTCGATGTAGAGGCGCGCACGTGTCGTAGTAGAGGCGTGCACGTGTTGTAGTAGAGGCGCGCACGTAGCATGTACACGTACGTACAGCGGCCAGGGTGCAAGAAAGAAAATACGGCCACGTATGTGTACATACGGGCGGGGTCTCGAACGCCTACTCGCGCATACGTATGGCGAGGGCTCGTGTACATGGCTGGGTCGGGACGGAGAAATAGCGTAGTCGTCATGTTCATCGGGAGGCAACGGAGTGCGTGGTCGTGTTACAGGCGATGGAAACGAGGGCTGGCGTACCGTAGAACGGAGGAAACAGCCTTGTGTTCGACCGGCCACGTTCGAAATGGGATCCTGTTCATCGGGAGGGGTCTGGCGTACCACAAAACGGAGGAAACAGACCTCCTACGGTCGAAACGGGGGTCCTGTTGATCGGGAGGGGTGTGGCGTACCGCAAAACGGAGGAAACGGACTTGTGTTGGAGCGCTACGGTCGAAACGGGGGTCCTGTTCATCGGGACGGGTGTAGCGTACCGCAAAACGGGACTCCACGGGATACTGTTCATCTCCACCATCGACCTCCTCCAGCCTCCACGGGCTCCTGTTCATCCAGCCTCCACCGCGCGCTACTCCACCGGCTACTATTCAACTACCCCTCCACCGTCTACTGTTCATCCAGCCCTCCACACCACGGGGTCCTGTTCAACCACCCCTCCACGGGCACCCCTCCATCGTCTACAGTTCATCCAGCCCTCCACACCATGGGGTCCTGTTCAACCACCCCTCCACGGGCACCCCTCCACCGTCTACTGTTCATCCAGCCCTCCACACCACGGGGTCCTGTTCATCCACCCCTCCACGAGCACCCCTCCACCGTCTACTATTCATCCAGCCCTCCACCACACCACGGGGTCCTGTTCATCCAGAGGCAACGCCACCGCTCACTGTTCATCCAACCCCCCCCCCCCCCCCCGCAACGCTCACTGTTCATCCCATCGATCGGCTTCAGTTAGCAGCAGTAGCGAAGGAATCGCTCGATCGGGTTCAGTTAACTGCCATCGATCGATCGCTCAGGTTCCGTAACACGTAGCCTGCAGTGCAATTGCTCGGGTTCAGTTAGGGCCCAACGCCTCGCTCGGGTTCAGTTAGAGCCAACGCCTCGCACACACGTGCGTACCTGTACGAGAGAAACGCGCATCGCTCGGCCCCCGACCTCCCACCGTAACCGGGAACTCCCCGAAATTTTCCTCCCCCTCGCTTCTACCATGGTTTTTTCCGTCATGGACGGCCCAAAGAATGTCATGCAACTGCGTCTCCGGCCCGCCCAGGACGAAAAGCCCATTTACTGTCATGATTTTTTTTCATAGAAGTAGGAGCCCACCACATCTATGATGATACCGGGTTTTGTCACAATTATCGTCATAGAAGTGTCATATGTATGACAGAAAAAAATTTCGTTCGGCCCAAAATGTCATGGATGTGTCTTTTTTTTGTAGTGTGTCACTACTATCAAAACTATCATATCACTTTGCTACTGGTCACTTTGCTGCAGATAATTAATCTCCAGGTGTGGTTGAATTGATACCTCAGCTGCTAATACCTTCAAATATTCTTTGGCTCCCCTTGTGTCAAATCCATAAATTTGGATTGAAAACTCTACCCTCGAAAACTATTGCGATCCCCTATACTTGTGGGTTATCAAGACATTTTTCTGGCGTCATTGCCGGGGAGCATAGCTATATTTGTTGAGTCACTTGGGATTATTTTATCACTATGAAGAATCTGAAGGATGCTAAGACTAAGATTTATCCCTCTAAGATGAGGGGGGGTAAGGAACTGCCATCCAGTTCTGCTTTAGATGCACCTTGTGTTATAAGTAAACTTGCAACAGCGCCACATGCTATCAATTCTGATATGTCACAAGTTATTGACGATGCTACTTCTACTATGAATGCTTATGATGATGCTAGTACCTTGCTTGATAATGATGATGTGCCACTTGGTGAATTTCTAGATGAAAAAATTGCTAGAGTAATACAACATGATGTTGTTGAATCTGATGATGAGCTTGAAACTGAAACACCTGTTAGAACTAGCCTTCCTAGATATGAATTTCCTAAGGTACCGGAAGTTTATGTTATGAATGAGGAGACAACTAGAGATATTCTTGCTTGTAAGGATAGAGATGATCTAGAGAAATTATTATGCAAGTATAAAGAAAAATCTCAGAATGCTAGAATGCAATATGATCCTAAGTTTGCTACCTCACCTCTCTTTATTGCTGATAAGGATTGTGAATTCTCTGTCGACCTGGAGTTAATTACTCTGGTTGAATCTGATCCTTTCCATGGTTATGAAACTGAAACTGTTGTGGCACATCTTACTAAGTTGAATGACATAGCCACCCTTTTTACTCATGATGAGAAGACTCGCTATTACTTTATTCTCAAGTTATTTCCTTTCTCATTAAAGGGTGATGCTAAAGCTTGGTACAATACTCTTGCTCTTGGTTGTGTGCGTAGTCCCTAGGATATGATTTATTACTTCTCTGAAAAATATTTTCCTGCTCATAAGAAACAAGCTGCCTTATAGGAAATATTTAACTTTGTGCAAACCAAAAAAGAGAGTCTCCCACAAGCTTGGGGGGAGGCTTTGCCAGTTACTTAATGCTTTGCCTGATCATCCTCTTAAGAAAAATGAAATACTTGATATCTTCTATAATGGACTAACCGATGCTTCTAGGGACTTCCTAGATAGTTGTGCTGGTTGTGTTTCAGGGAAAGAACTATTGGTCAAGCTAAAGAATTAGATTGAATAATATATTGAAAAATTATGATAATTGGACTCTTCTTGAACCACCGCCTAAACCCACTCCAAAGAAGCACTACTAGGAAAAGGGCGAAAGATAGGATTGATACTAATGGCACACCAGAGAAGTGGTGCGCCACTACTACATACTAATGGCACACCTGGTGGAGATACGCCCTTAGTGTGGAATACACTAATGGCGCACTAGGAAGAACGTGCGCCACTAGTAAAACAATTTTTTTTTCATTTTTTCAAAGATTCTAATGGCGCATCCCGGCAAAGTGCGCCATTAGTAGTTAGAACTACTAATGGCGCACTGGAGACAGAGTGCGCCAGTAAATTTTGGCAAAAAAAACTTTCTAATGGCGCACCGCCGCTCGGTGTGCCATTAGTACGCTTCCCCCCACTCCACCTATTCCCCTCCCTCCCTTCCTCCCCACTCAGTACGCCCCCTCCGGCCCAACCGTACGCCGCCGTCGCGCCCCCGCGCCCCCACGCCCCCTCCGTCCCCTCCTTCCCCTGCCGCCGCCGCCCCGACCCCCGCCCCCGCGCCCCCACGCCCCCTCCGTCCCCTGCCGCCGCCGCCCCGACCCCCGCTCCCACGCCCCCTCCGTCCCCTCCGTCCCCTGCCGCCGCCGCCCCGACCCCCGCCCCCGCGCCCCCACGCCCCCTCTGTCCCCTCCGTCCCCTGCCGCCGCCGTCACGTTCTCCGACGCCCACACCGCCGACGGGCTCAAGGCCCTCGAGGCGCACCTCGTCGGCAAGACCTACATCTCCAGGTGAGCACGGTCGCCTACCCTACTTGCTCGATGTACTCTATTAGATGTGCCAGTTCGTAGTGGTGTGCAGTTGGATTAGCTAGGTTTGAACTGATCCGCTCTGCGATATTTGGTTGCCTGCAACATGAGATCTCTTCTCCTTAGTTTCGAATTTTGCAAATCTGGTGATTTATCTGGCTGGATGCGTCTGTGTTTGCTTATCAGTAGTGTTTGTGATGCTTCCGCAGTGATGGGATCACCAAGGACGACGCCAAGGTGTTCGCGGCGGTGCCCGTGAAGCCCAGCGCCAAGTTCCCGAACGCTGCCCGCTGGTACGACACCGTCGCCGCGGCTGTTGCTTCAAGGTACCAAGTGTAGTATGTGCTCTTCTGTCTTAGTATGCTGTCACTTAGCATCGCAGATTAATCTGGCCTATCGAATGGTGTAATTATATGCGTGGTTTCTTAATGCCTTTGCTGACTACGCAGGTTCCCTGGCCAGTCCTCTGGGGTGAGTGCATCATCGGCTCCTGCTGCAGCTGCTCCTGCCGCTTCCAAGGTTTGCTCCTGCTTGTCCATGTTTCTTGTGTCAATTACTACTTTGAGATTTTGAGCAATCGAGCCGCTGCTTTTATTTGCCCTTTGAAGGCTTTATTGTTACGTTAATAGGTTCTATAGTGACTGTAGCATGTGCTAGAACTCCAAATTGTAGTTTTGAGGGAATGATAATCGTTCTTTTAGTAATTAGAACTGTGTGTATGAAATGGTGGCTTTTCATGGCTTTTCATCGCAAATTTCATGGCGCGCAATCATGAGGGAGTGTTTGCAGCTTGCTCGGCTACAGGGTTTTCTGAAAGTGCAGATTGAGACTGGTTGCCTTGCTGTTTTAACGATGTGGCACAGTGGCAGCAGGGCCAGAAATCTAAGGGGATTCAGTTGATCCAAGAGATGAAGGAATATGTTGTGTCTGTAGACTTTGATGTAGGTCCTGGCTTTCTGAATGACATTGTAAATGCAGAACTCATTTTGTCAGAGGAATAAAATGCCTATGGCGAAGGAACCTTATAGATTTCTCTTATGGATTTTTTTCTTAGTTCGCAAAGTATGCAAGCAAAACTCCTGTATATCTCTGCTTTGTGCTTGTTCCTGTAAATTTTAATAACTTTGTGTGCAGTGCTAGGAAAGACGGAGATGCGTTAAAGTTTACTTTACTGATATGAGACTCTTGATGGAATTATGTTTTGAGGGTATACTTGTACATATGAAATCTGAAGGATACATGGTCGATATCTATCATGATTTATCTTGTTTTGGGACCTTCTCTTTCTAATGCATGGGCTTGGGTGTAGACCAGTTATATATATCAAACATGCAAGCAGAACACTCGATTAATGAATGCTTACAGGTCTAGAATTTTTGCAAGTATAACAAATAAATGGTCGATCGTTGTTGCATGTTTCAAATGATTAGCAGGGTTCTGAAAGTTGGATGGAGCTGAATGACCCTGTTCACACTCACAATTGCTGAAGCTTAGCTCTTAAATTTGGAAAGCGGCTTTTTTGCTCATTACATGTATTGTTTGTAGCTAGAAATAATTATGCATAGTGATACCTTTTATCGAGTCCTTTTTGCTCAAGTTGTTTGGTTGTGAGTGTGAAGTAAAATAACTAAATCATGTTTCTCTAGGTATATTCCAAACATCAAAGTTGAAATAACTTTGATTTCCTAGATATAGATAGTTAGGCACACAAGTTTCTTATATACAAGGTGTTATTTTAGCTGTGAACAACGGTATGATTACAAGTCCATTGCCATACCACATTCACAGTTTGGAATGTATCTCTCTGCTATCTTATCATACAATCAGTTTGAATTATTGGAGGATGACCATGATGAAACTATGATGCAATATGGTAGTGATGATGAACATCACACTGGTCACAATATTGGTGATGATGACGAGTAGTTCTTATTATCTTCTGTGTTCACGTCTCTAGATTTTATCTCATGTGTTCACATCTGTCTTAATACCTTGCCTTGCCTTGTTTGGTTGTAAGGCTACTAATTGGTCTCTTCAACTGCTTAATTATCAGAGATGGCGGGAAGCAGCCACCGCCGCTCTGCGACACCGCAGTACGAGTTGGATGCTTCCGAGTTCTTCACTATCATACTTGGGACTTCAGTATCATCCATGACGCAGGTATATAAAATGAGAGATCTCCCCTAGCTTCACCCATCTTATTATGATATCTGTTGTTTGCCTACATCACTCATTGTCCCAAACTGCAGAGGCTGCGTGACAGTTTTAAGAACATGCTGATGGGTGAAGATCCTCCAAATAATGTGAAGGTGCGACAGGCCGGCAGCGGGTTTCGCAGGCTGTGGGATGTGGAGTTGATGATCAAGGAGGGCCACATGTACTTGTCTCGTGGGTGGGAGAAGTTCTACCATGCCTACGACCTGCGGCTGGGGTACTTCCTTCTCTTCAGGTACGACGATGATGCCACCACGCTCATCGTGAAGGTGTTCAACACGACTATGTGTCGCATGCGCTACGCTGAAGATTATGATGCCGGTACGTTCTGCCTCTTATTATTCCTCTACATTTGGCTTTGTCTCACATTGATTGTTAACGGTCATTGTTGCATTTGGACAGGTAATGGGAGCAGCAGCAGCGACAATGGCTACAGCCAAAGCAGCAGCGACCATGGCGGTAGCGAAAGCAGCAGCGACCATGGCTGTAGCGATAGCAGCAGCGATTCTGGCAGCAGCATAGACAACAAGATGGATGATCCGGACTGGAGTGCGGGAGAAGAGGAGCAGAGTGGGGATGAGGAGCTGCAGGATGACCTAGCGCTGGTGGTGGCTGACCAAGGGCAAGAGATGGAGGTGGCTGAGGATGACCTAGCGATGGTCGTGCCTGAAGGTGGCCTCGCGATGGTGGTGGTGCCTGACAATGACCACGCACTGGTGGTGGCGCCGGCGATCCCACAGCTGGGCGACATGACCGCGCCAATTCAGGTAGAAGACTACATCCCACTGCCTCCATCGCCTCCACCGCCTCGCCGCTCTTGCCGCATCAGGCTGAGGAAGGAGAAGGAGAAGAACAATGCATGAGAACTGAACGGTGTTGGATGAACAATGTGAATCTTTTGTAATATGTAACGATGGAACTATGTGTTGGCTATGTATGTATATATGATGGAACTTGTGTGTTGGCTATGTATGTATATATGATGGAACTTGTGTGTTGGCTATGATTGTTATATGGATGCTTGTTATATATGTGTTGGATACCTCATAGGTGAAATAGTGACCTGAGATTAAGTAAAAAAATTAAAACAATTGTTACTAATGGCGCATTACAGTGTGGTGCGCCATTAGTATAGCAGACACTAGTGGCAGGAAAAACTAATGGCGCACTGCCTGGTGCGCCATTAAAAAAAATTCTAGTGGCATGATACTAATGGCGCACCAGTGATGCCCCATTAGTAGGCAAAACTGGTGCGCCATTAGTAACCCTTTTCCTAGTAGTGAAGAGGGGGTATATTATATCTCAGTCCTGAAGATACGCAAGAGGCAAAGAAATCTATGAAGGAAAAAGGTATTAAAACTGAGGATGTCAAAAATTTACCTCCTATTGAAGAAGTACATGGGCTTAATACACCACCACTGCCTAAGGCCGTAGAGGTAAATTCTCTAATGAAATTCAATGATAATGACAATTCTCACAATTTATGAGTTTGAAAACTACATTAGAAAACAAGATCACTTCAATGCAAATGTTTTGAAACAATTGAAATATAATTCTGACATGATTTCTTGCTTGAGTGACTTGTTATTTAGAATCTCAAATGATGTTAGAGGTGTTGGAAAACATGCTTCTATGGTTCAAACCCAGTTAGAACAAGTTGCTAAATCTCAAAGAGAGTTGCTTGATGAAATGAATAACAATATACATGACTTTGCTGTTAGAGTTGCAACTAGAGGAGGTAAAATGACTCACGAACCAGTTTATCCCGAGGGACACCCAAAAATAATTGAACAAGACTCACAAAGAAATAACACTAGTGCACCTAGTCCTTCTAGAAAGAAAAAGAAAAAGAAAAATGATAGGACTTTGCATGCTTCTAGTGAACCTGAAGTAGAGAAACCTCCTGATAACGATAATGAAACTTCTATCTCCGATGCTGAAACTCAATCTGGTAATGAACATTCACCTAGTGATAGTGAAAAACAAAATGCTGATGTTCATGAAGATACCCAACCAAACAATGAAAAAGAACTAGATAATGATGTTGAGATAGAACCACCAGTTTGATCTTGATAACCCACAACCTAAGAATAAAAGATATGATAAAAGAGACTGTGGTTGGAAAACACGGTAAAGAAAGAGAATCGTGGGTTCAAAAACCTATTCCTTTTCCACCCAAGTCAACTAAAAAGAAACATGATGAAGAATTTGAACGCTTTGCTGAAATGCTGAGGCCAGTCTTTTGCATACCCGCTTGACTGATATCTTGAAAATGCCTCCTATGCAAAGTATATGAAAGGCATCATCACTAATAAGAGAAAAATACCGGAAGCTGGAATCTCCACCATGCTTGCCAATTATACTTTCAAAGATGGAGTACCTAAAAAATTGGAGATCCAGGAATACCAACTATACCTTGCTCTATCAAAAAGAACTATGTGAAAACTGCTTTATGTGAGTTAGGAGCTGGTGCTAGTGTTATGCCTTTGTCTTTATATAAAAGACTTGATTTGAATAAACTAACACCTATTGATATATCTTTGCAAATGGCTGATAGATCAACTGCCATACCTATCGGTATCTATGAGGATGTGCCCGTTGTTGTTGCTAATGTTACTATTTTGACTGACTTTGTTATACTTGAGATACCCGAGGACGACAACATGTCGATTATCCTTGGTAGACCCTTCTTCAATACTGCAGGGGTTGTTATTGATTGCAATAAAATCAAGGTCACTTTTCATATTACTGGTAATGAGCATACAGTGCACTTTCCGAAGAAACAATTCCAAGTGAATGGTATTAATGTTATTGAAAAATCTCCGACAATCACTATTGGAAGTTTTTGAAATACCTCTTCCTACAGTCAAAAAGAAATATGAAATGCTTATTGTTGGGGACATTCATATCCCCGCTGAGGTAACTTAGTGATTTACGAAAGTTCTTTGGTTTAATGCTAATCAAAAGTGATTGTTAATAAGACTTGATCAACCTTATTAATGGATCACTTTTGAGAGGTATGAAGTTAATGAATTTAGTAAGCACTACCTTCCGCCCCTATCTTTTGTTTTCTGTTTTTTATTAGTTAAATAAAATAAAATGCCATGCTTTGTTAGTTTTCTGAATTTCCCGTGCAATAAAAAATTGACCCAAAAATAAAAGTGCGCAGAATGCTCTAAAATTTTAATACGATTTTTTTCTGAATATTTAAGAATTTACGGTGCAAGTAATATCAAAGGGAGGTGCACCAGCTGGGCACAACCCACCTGGGCGCGCCAGGACCCCCAGGCGCGCCCTAGTGGATCGTGGTCCCCACGTGGGCCCCTCACATATCTCGTCACACCACATCATCACTTACCTCCTGAAAAATTCTCCATTGCTCTCTCTCCCGTGGTATTGCTCTCAAACCCGCAGATTTCGACTCTTTGCTCAAAGCTCCATTCCGAAACTGTTTCGGGGGATTGTTGCTTGGTATGTGACTCGACCGTTTGTCCAATTAGTTTTTGTTTTAGTGGTTTATATTTTGAATAATTAGATACTCTTGGTGTTGGTGTAGATGAGCTTGCATGTTGAATTCTTAGAGTTCTAAGTAGTTTGAATGCTTGGTATGGCCTCTATGTACCCCTATGAGTAGTTGCTATTTTTTTGACCTTGAACAGTAGGAAAGGCTCCTACTGTGTAAATATATTAAATGAAAAGGGACTGTACAAGGTGAATATTTACATCATGGGGGGGTGGGTTAGACCACTTTGGGTCCACCCAGGAGAACAAAAAATAAAAAGGGGGCTAGAGTAAGGAGTTTACAAAATCCAGAATTAGAGGCCTATTTGCCTCCATAGCCCTATGCTGCAAAAGTTCAAAGTCTTTCTTGAATCTATCTAGCCGCGATGTGAAGGAAGGATCGATTGATCTGAAGTGTTTCTTGTTTCGTTCCTTCCAAATGCTCCACGCCGCTACAACAAAAATTTTAAACAGCATGGGTGTGGGGTGGTTTGCTTTTTGGTCTTCAATGGCTTGTATCCTACCCCCAAAAGGTTCACAGTTGATGTCCAGGGCTCGCCAACATCGTTTACTAAATGAGCACGTGAAAATCATATGCTCCACTGTTTCCTCGATGTTGCGCCCACGCAACAGACAGTCGTGATCATCCCCAATGTTGTAGTGGCGTCTTTTGAGCATATTCCGGGTGTTCAGCCTGTCGTGAGGAGAAGCCATGCAAAGACTTTCAACTTGATGGTACATTTAGACCTCCAAAGCCATTCAAAGACTTTATGAGCGTGGACCTCCCGAAAAAAGAATTGGTAGTAATACGTTGATCTATAGATAGATTTGCCCCAAACATAGCTCCAGACATCCGAAGTTGAGGTCATAGGTTGGAATGATGAAGCGGTCATTTGAATATTTCGGACTTCTTCAAACGCTTGGGGGGAAAGTGGCAGATGAAAGGCCGATCCAAGAGACGTGCTCCCCAAGAAATCACGCACAGAAATATCTTCATTAATTGCATACGAGTAAGCCCGAGGATGAGAGTCTAGTAAAATTTGATTAGCCCAAAGATCTTTCCAGAAAAGGGTTGTGGAGCCACACACAATATTAACATGAGAAATCCCGCGAAATGTCGGTGTGAGCTTGAGAATATCGCGCCACCAGAAAGATCCAACCGGGTCCATTGCGTGTGGGATTTTCTGGTCATAGTACGTGTCCCAAGTAGTTGCTATCAATTGTATGAAGTTTTGTTGGAAAAATTTATGGACTAAAAGTTTCAGATTGTTGTTCATAGGAAAAGGATGAATATCTTTAGGAAGTTTGCTTCTAAGAAGAACTACAAGGGTGTTATTGGGGAGTCGTCTGACAGTGATCTCCATCCTCGGAGGTTGGCAGAGGTACGGCTGTGCAAATGGCCGCATACCCAGTTCATGGAAGAGGCTGGAATCCTTCAGGAGTTCACACAATATGCTGCTAATGCCGACCTCACCGACTTCATCGCAGATGAGTGTGAACAGCATCAAATCCTCACAAACATCTTTGTTCAAAGCTTTACTTTCTTTCCTAGGAATAATCCCCCTGAGGTGCAGTTTAGTTTATATGCTGAAACTCGTCAAATACCACTTACTGAATTTTGTAACATATGCATGATCCCTTCTGACGGGAGCTTGGCTGAGCCTAGGAATGCAGAGTTTGAGGCCTTTTATCGCACCTTAACAGTGGGAGATGAGAGAGGGGTGTTAGATATCACTGTCGCCGGCTTGCATTTTCCTGTTGTTCATTACTTTGCTCTTTTCATTGCAAAATGCTTGCTCGCTAGAGAGAAGGTGGGTGCACTCAGTTCACCAGACCTTGCTATTTTATGTCATGCACTAGAGGGCGAGAACACTTATACCTTGGGAGCTATTGTGGCTCTTCGCCTCCACATTAATAAGTCCAAGGGTAAAATACATGGTGGAATTTTCTCTACTCATTTGGCGGCTCACTTTAATGTTGAGATACGCCCTCATGATTACCCTTTGACCAAAGTTTACCTAGATCGCGCAGCTATGGATCACCACCACTTTACTGATGTCGATTCTCCTAACATCTCTATTCCATATAACCTGGTTTTTAGCATGAGGACTCGTGATATTATTCCATTGCCTACTCCTTCTTTGTTTGATCCTGTTGCCAAGGGTGGATATAGGATTATGCTTGCGAATATCATCGCCTGCCGGAACAACTAGGCTGCAGTAGTGGAGTAGCCTCAGCAGTGAGATGCATGGATGCCCGCTCCTCAACACCCCAACTACTATCCAGGCTACTGATCGATTACCAAGTTAGGCCAAAAGCCTAAGCTTGGGGGAGTACGTGTTTCTCACCGACATAACATTCATGTTCACACATTTCATTCCAGTTGTCGGTGATCACACTTTTTCATTGTAACAACCATGCTTACATTTATTTTCTTGCTTTCTTCTTGTGTGTTTGAAAAACCTTAGAAAAACCAAAAAAATTAGTTGTAGTTAATTTACTTTCTATGCATGCTTAGTTGTAATACTTAAAGGAAAACCCAAAAAGATTTCCTTGTTCTTCTTTTGCTTGTTGGGAGCTTTCCCATGTAAATAGTTTTTCTCGTTTGTGCATTTCCCCGTTTATTTGCTTTTCAAGAAAACCAAAAACTCCAAAAATATTTAAGTGTGTTTCTCTGAATTTCTTTTATTTTTATTTGAGTTGTACCGAGGAGAAGACCACGATGAAAATGTTGAGTGGCTCTCTCATGAATAATTGTTGATCTAATAAAGAGCCCATTTTACCTTGTCTTCTCCTGTTGAATAAAATGTTTGCAGATTCGAGCTTAGTCCACGGCACTCTTGCACTATTACTATTTTCATATCGTTCAGTCGTGCAAGTGAAAGGCAATAATGACGATATTCAACAAACTGGCCATGGCAGAGAGAAACAGGTATGAACTCGACTTGTTCTGTTTGTGTAAATATGTTTAACCTAGTATCCATGATTCAGCCCATTATGATTAAACATGTTTGCAATGACAATTAGAGATTATAGTTTCTCATGCCATGCATAAGTAGCTAAGAGTGGATAATGATTTATCTTGGATATCAACATTGCGTTAAAATGATTGTGATGTAGTATGATGATATGGTATCCTCCACTGAATGTTCGAGTGGCTTGACTTGGCACATGTTCATGCATGTAGTTGAGTCAAAACCAACATAGCCTCTATGATATTTATGTTCATGGTGTTCATATCCTACTCATGCTAGCGTCCAATGTTATTTATGCATAATGCATGTTCATGACCGTTCTCGCTCTCTAGCTGGCCGCTTGTCAACCTATTTGCTAGCCTTCGCCTGTACTAAGTGGGAATTTTGCTTGTACATCAAAAACCTTGAACCCAAAGTTATTCCAGATAAGTCCACCATACCTACCTATATACGGTATTACCCTGTCGTCCTGAGTAAATTTGCATGTGCCACCTCTAAAAACTTCAAATAAATATCCCTTTTGTGTGCCTGGATCGTTCATGGAACGACAGGAGGTGGTCGGTATCTTCCATGCTAAGTTGGTTATTCTCAGGTCGAGCGTTTATTCACTCGCCATAGCACGAGAAAAGGGCGGTAATAGGGATGCCCAGTCCCAAAATGCAAACAGAAAAAGCTTACAAATAATCAAACAAAAACTCCCAATGGAGTCAAAACTTTACTTTTATGGCTTGGGAACCGCCACTAGCGTGCTTAGCATGGAAGATATTGATAACTGATGGTCTTGAAGTAAATGAAAAGGGTGCATGTCTCAAAATATCATTTACCTCTATTTTAAAAACTTGAGCTCTGGCACCTCTGCAAATCACCGCTTCCCTCTGCGAAGGGCCTATCTATTTACTTTTATGTTGTGTCATCACCTTCTAAAACAAGTGCCAGAACCTAAGAGCACTGCTGTCATCACTTATGCATTGTGTGTCGCTATTGTTGGGTGCATCATGGCTGGATCTTTTCTACCATGAATTACAATGTTTAGTCGCTGCTTGAACTTTGGAGGTGCTCTGCATTTATGTTTTGCGGTCTTAGAAAGGGCTAGCAGATACCACTATTGTCATATTATATCATGGTTGTTTTGATAATGTGTTGCCGTTTGAGATGTCTTATTATTGCTCGCTAGCTGATTATGTCATTGATATGAGCTAATATAATCTTTAAGAGTTATTGTCAGCATGGTTAGTTATAATGTTGGCTGAAAACCTGGGTGCTATTTAAGCTTATTTATGCAAACAAGAGCAAAAGATTTTGTATAAGTTTTTCTTTTTCACTTTTAGTTTATCAACTGAATTGCTTGAGGACAAGCAAAGGTTTAAGCTTGGGGGAGTTGATACGTCCCCAACGTATCTACTTTTCCTAACGCTTATCCTCTTGTTTTGGACTCTAATTTGCATGATTTGAATGAAACGAACCCCGGAGTGATGCTGTTTTCAGCAGAACTACCATGGTGTTGTTTTTGTGCAGAAATGAAAGTTCTCGAAATGGAACGGAACTTTGTGAGGAATTTTTATATCAATAAAGAGAATTTCTGGAGGCAAGACCCACCAGAGGGGGGAACCTGGGTGGGCACAACCCACCAGGGCGCGCCCCCCTCCTGGCGCGCCCAAGTGGGTTGTCCCCACCTGGTGGCCCCGCAGACCCTGATACCCACGCTATAAAATCCTATTTTTCCAAAAAAAAATCAGGGAGAAAGAATTATCATGATCCACGAGACGGAGCTGCTGTCACCTCCTGTTCTTCATCCGGAGGCCAGATCTGGAGTCCATTTGGGGCTCCGAAGAGGGGGATCTTCGTTCTTCGTCATCACCAACCCTTCTCCATCGCCAATTCCATGATGCTCCCCACCGGGAGTGAGTAATTCCTTCGTAGGCTCGCTGGTCGGTGAGGAGTTGGATGAGATTCATCATGTAATCGAGTTAGTTTTGTTAGGGCATGATCCCTAGTATCCACTATGTTCTAAGATTGATGTTGCTATGACTTTGCTATGCTTAATTATTGTCACTTTGGGCCCGGGTGCCATGAATTCAGACCTGAACCGTTTATGTTATCATCATTATATTCATGTTCTAGATCCGATCTTGCAAGTTATAGTTACCTACTACGTGTTATGATTCGGCAGCCCCGGAGTGACAATGCAGACTAAGGCATAGCCTAGTAGTGGGAAGGGGTTGATTCCTTCCCACCCACCCAGGTTCAAGGCACGGTACTTGCAATTTGGGTTTGTTGCACCAATTATACTGTAGGGGTTCCCTTACAGTCTTTCTGTCAAAAAAACCTCGGAGTGACAATAGTCGGGACCACTCCCCGATGATGATCGTAGTTTGAGGAGTTCATGTATTCACCGTGTGTCAATGCTTTGTTCCGGTTCTCTATTAAAAGGAGGCCTTAATATCCCTTAGTTTCCAATATGGACCCCGCTGCCACGGGAGGGTAGGACAAAAGATGTCATGCAAGTTCTTTCCATAAGCATGTATGACTATTTGCGGAATACATGCCTACATTACATTGATGAACTGGAGCTAGTGCCATATCAACCTAGGTTATAACTGTCTGATGATGGATATCATCCAACAAGTCACCGATCCAATACCTACAAATTTATCTTATATTGTTCTTGCTAAGTTACTACTGCTATCGTTACTGTTGCACTTGTTACAAATTACTGCTATCACTGTTACCGTTACTGTTGTTGTTGTCACTACTACCAAAACTATCATATTACTTTGCTACTGATCAATTTGCTGCAGATAATTAATCTCCAGGTGTGGTTGAATTACAACTCAACTGCTAATACCTTCAAATATTCTTTGGCTCCCCTTGTATCGAATCTATAAATTTGGCTTGAATACTCTACCCTCGAAAATGTTGTGATCCCCTATACTTGTGGGTTATCAGAGCGTATTTTAATTTTACTTGTTGTTTGACTAAAATCATTGGATCTGAAATCTTGAATAAGAGACATCTTCCCATGGCTAGTTAATTATTTGACTACGCATTGTCCTTATATCTTTTTGGAGTAGTTTGTTATTTACTCGCGTGCTTCACTTATATCTTATGAGTAAATGGTTGAATGAATTGAATATCATAGATCTGAAATTATATATGCTTCATATGCTTATCCCATGGGCAGTAATGACCTCACTTATAAGAAGTATAGGTGGTAAAATTTATTGAAAGTTAGAAAACTCAACATTGGTCACTTGAACAATTCATGAAAGAATATTGAAGGAAGAGAGATTTCACATATGAATATACTATCTTGGACATCTTTTGTAATTGTGAGCACTCATTGAAATATGACATGCGAAAAAGTTGGCGTTGGGCAAGGAAGACAACATAATGAGTTAAGTTTTCTTATATCCGAACAGAAGTTATATTGTCATGGATCCTCCAAGATGTTGAGCTTGCCTATCCCTCTCATGCTAGCCAAATTCTTTGCACCAAGTAGAGATACTCTTGTGCTTCCAAACATCCCTTAAACCAGTTTTGCCATGAGAATCCACCATACCTACTTATGGGTTGAGTAAGATCCTTCAAGTAAGTTGTCATCGGTGCAAGCAATAAAAATTTCTCTCTAAATATGTATGATCTATTAGTGTGAAGAAAATAAGCTTTATATGAACTTGTGATATGGAAGGCATAAAAGTGACAGACTGCATAATAAAGGTCTTTATCACAAGCGGCAATATAAAGTGACGTTCTTTTGCATTAAGATTTTGTGCATCCAACCATAAAATCACATGACAACCTCTACTTCCCTCTGCGAAGGGCCTATCTTTTACTTTTATCTTCTACCCTTATACAAGAGTCATGGTGATCATCACCTTTCCTTTTTACACTTTTTCCTTTGGCAAGCACTATGTGTTGGAGCGATCCGGATATTTATATCCACTCGGATGTAGGTTTTCATAAAGTATTATTGTTGACATTACCCTTGAGGTAAAAGTTTGGGAGGCAAAACTATAAGCCCCTATCTTTCTCTGTGTACGATTGAAACTTTGAATCTATAAGTATCGCGTGAGTGTTAGCAATTGTGAAAGACTATATGATAGTTGAGTATGTGGAATTTGCTAAATCAAAGCTCTTACATAGACCCTTCCTGAAAATAAGATGAATTGCAATTGTTTGATGACTAAGAACATGGTTTGTTAGTTTTCAAGAAACTTTATGGTCTATACCTTAACATGTGAATAGCTTGTTACTTGATCATGAGAAGTCTTATGAAGATGAGCAACTATTTATGATAAATAATAATGCTAGAAAAAGTGCATGGAACTTTCATTGATCAAACTTGTGCACTTGATGGCATTCACACTTCGTAAATTATTTCTTTTATCATTTACCTACTCGAGGACAAGCAGGAATTAAGCTTGGGGATGCTGATACGTCTTCGACATATCTCTAATTTATGAAGTATTCATGCCATGTTTACAACAATTCCATATGAGTTTGCTATGATTTGATTAGAACTAACCCAGACTGATGTTGTTTTCAGCGGAACTACCGTGTTGTTGTTTTTTTGCAGAAATAAAAGCTCTCGGAACGAGCTGAAAATTAACAAAGAGTTTTTCTGGAAAATATGAAAAATACTGGAAGAAAAATATACGCAAGAGGAATCCTGGGGCCACCACAAAGGTGGGGGTGCCCCCCCTACGTCGCGCCCTCCGACATTGTGATCGCCTCGTGGGGTCCCCTCACGTGAAACCGACACCAACTTCTCCTGTAAATCCAGAAAACCCCAGAACAGAAGAGTGATCGGTAGTTCCACCGTCATAAGCCTATGTAGCCATGAAAAACCGATCTAGGCCCTCTCTGGCACCCTGCCGGAGGGGGCCAACATCACCGAAGGTCATGGAGGAGGAAGCCGAAGGGGTCACCATCGCCATGGAGGCCAAGGACCAGAGGGAGAACCTTTCCCCATCTAAGGGGGAGGCCATGGAGGAGGAAGCATAAAGGGGAGAACCCCCCCCCCTCTCTCTTGGTGGCACCGGAGTGCCATCGGGGGAATCATCGCCGCGGTGATCGTCTTCATCAACATCACCATCATCATCACCATCCTCATCTCTTTTATGCGGTCCACTCTCCCGCACCCCACTATAATCCCTACTTGAACATGGTGATTTATGCCACATATTATGATCCAATGATGTGTTGCCATCCTATGATGTTTTGAGTAGATTTATTTTGTCTTTTGGGTTGATTGATGATATAGATTGGTTTGAGTTGTATGTTTTATTTGGTGTTGTCCTATGGTGCCTTTATACCGCGCACAGATGAAGGATTCCCGTTGTAGGGTGTTGCAATACGTTCATGATTCACTTATAGTGGGTTGCTAGAGTGACAGAAGCTTAAACCCGAGTAAGGGGGTATTGCGTATGGGATAAAGGGGACTTGATGCTTCAATGCTATGGTTGGGTTTTACCTTAATGATCTTTAGTAGTTGCAGATGCTTGCTAGAGTTCCAATCATAAGTGCATATGATCCAAGAAGAGAAAGTATGTTAGCTTATGACTCTCCCTCATATGAAATTACAATAATGATTACCGATCTTGTTAACAATTGCCTAGGATAATTCCGCACACCGACCCATCATTATTCCACACTCATTATTTATATTATATAGTAATATATTCTAACTTCATGATAACATGACCTACTTTTATATTTTAGTTCCCCGATATCATGCAAAGTTATCCTCTTCATACCCACATTGTAGTTTTATTTCTCGTTTCTAGATGGAAGCAAACGTTTGGTGTACGTAGAGTCGTATCAGTGGAAGATATGACTTGAGAGAATATTGATCTTACCTTTAGCTCCTTGTGGGTTCGACACTCCATACTTATCACTTCCACCTTTGGAAATTGCTACGATGATTCCTTGCACTTGGGGATTATCACTTTACTTGCTAGATGTCTCGATGCTATCGTTTGGTCTCGCTACCTATCACATTGTTTCAACCATCCCAATTGCCACGAAACATCCTTTAATCTCCACTACCTAGCAAACCTTTGGTTGGTTATGTCACCGCTTGCTCAGCCCCTCTTATAACATTGCTAGTTGTAGGTGCAGGTGTTTCCGTGTGACTACATGAATATCTTTTAGGATGTCATTATCATCATGCTTAATTGTTAAACTTGACTATATACTTGGATAAGGGCGGAAGGCCCAGGCCTATGCCCCGGTGTTTTTTCCACTCTGGTCAACAGTAGTTTCCATAGTTTCGGTTGTTATGTTCCATGATGAGAGCATCCTACCGTGTGTGGGAGTATTAGGGGCCCCGTCGAATCCCTTTATCTGGCATTGAACTCTTCTAGAAGGCCCAACATTTGTACTACAATTTTCCAACATAAAAACATGCATACGGTGTGACGACATCCGAAGATTCTTTAATAAATAACTTGGGCAATCGCCCGAGAAAAGCGTTGGTCAATAATGGGGGTAGAAAAGTCCACCAGGGGAAACTGGCTTTGGCTTGCCGGAAACCTTGCCCATCCGGCTGGGACCGGGTCTAGGGATACATTTGGCTCTGATCCGGATGTCGACCCAAAGAGGTGGTCTGGATTAGTTTGACATTAGCTATAGGAACTTGTTACTTGTGAACTTCTGGTATGCATCGTGTTTACATGTTGGTTCTCACGGACCATGAACTTGGAAGAACGGGTATGCATGCGGAACATGCAATGGGAAGTTGGAGCACCCATGTAGGGTTAAATCTTTCATAAAGTCGTGTCTGTGGTTATGAATGGCTCAAAATTTTATATTCCCAGACATAGACAACTTCAACTAATAATTAAAACTTGCTCAAACATGTGTGTACTGTGACTGTCTCTTCTTGTGGGCATGCAATAGAGAAGAGGACACGATGGGGTTATGAATGACTTGTATGTAGGTGTTCAAAATCACTTCTTAATCTACTAGTTGGCGACCTTTTTGCGTAGGCTGATCTCATCTTATTCTAGTATATGTAGGACTAGTTGGTTTTACATTGCTTTGCTGCTTGATGTAACCTCACCACTTAACCATATCCTATCCATAAGTTATGTTAGTATTGGTACCTTGGTAATGTACTTGTTATGTCCAAAAGGCTCATAGATACCACAACAACTCAATGCAGGTGCCGATGATACAGGTGCAGGTTCAGATGATGTCCTCAACTACCAGTCTCACTATGATGGACATATTGGCGGGTACTACGTCACTCTTAGTTACCATCACAACGATCACTAGATATGGACTGCAGGGTGGACAATTGCTTATTCCCCTGTCTCTTAGGCAACTTTGGTTCTTGTCTGTACTTGGACCCATGTTTCTCCCGTTTCCTTCAATGGTGTAATTATGGGTCATGTTGACCTTTGATTGATGAAATATTTATGTATTGGCATATGTCTACCCTATTGTCACTTGTATTTATCTCTTCATCTCTTTTAGTTGTATTTGTTGTGAGGTCCATCCTGTTCACCGACATATGAAATTGTGTGTATGTTATGGAGTCATATATTAGGGCGACAAAATGCATTTCTAGTCCCTATGAAGATTGCAAAGTCTTTATTGGGACTAGGACCGCATCTTGGGCGTTACACCCGGATCGAGGAAGATAAATACCACCTTATGAGAAATAAACATGCCTTGGGAGCTAACCCACATAAAACATCATCACTTGTTGTAGGATCGAAAGTAGGTCTAGAGGGGGTGATTAGACAACTTGACCAAATAAAAATCTAGCATTTTCCCAATTTTAAGTCTTGGCATATTTTAGCAACTAGTACAAGTCAAGCAATCAACCTACACATGCAATTCCAAGAGTATAATAGTGAAAAGTAAAACATTGCATATGAAGGTAAAGGGAAGGGTTTGGAGAAGGCAAATGCAATGTAGACACGGAGATTTTTGGCGTGGTTCCGATAGGTGGTGCTATCATACGTCCACATTGATGGAGACTTCAACCCACGAAGGGTAACGGTTGCGCGAGTCCACGGAGGAATCCATGTCGGTGTCAAAACCGGCGGATCTCGGGTAGGGGGTCCCGAACTGTGCGTCTAAGGTCGATGGTAACAGGAGATGAGGGACACGATGTTTACCCAGGTTCGGGCCCTCTCTATGGAGGTAATACCCTACTTCCTGCTTGATTGATCTTGATGAATATGAGTATTACAAGAGTTGATCTACC
The DNA here is from genome assembly GCA_032464435.1 of Aegilops umbellulata. Classification (NCBI taxonomy): domain Eukaryota; kingdom Viridiplantae; phylum Streptophyta; class Magnoliopsida; order Poales; family Poaceae; genus Aegilops; species Aegilops umbellulata. The sequence goes on along the minus strand of CP136058.1, from coordinate 145,618,283 downwards.
ACGAGATCGAGATGGCTAAACCCTAAAAGCCTAGCCTGTATGACTATGGTAATGAGTATCTCTCCTCCGGACTGAGTCCTCTGGTTTATATAGACGCCGGGAGGATCTAGGGTTACACAAGGTCGGTTACAAAGAAAGGAATATACATATTTGGTCGCCAAGCTTTCGTTCCACACCAAGGAGAGTTCTATCCGGACATGGGTGCAGTGTTCGGTCTTCGTATCTTCACGGCCCATTAGTCCAGCCCATGCCTAACAGGCTGGACGCCTGAGGACCCCTTAGTCCAGGACTCCCTCAGTAGCCCCTGAACCTGGCTTCAATGACAAGGTATCTGGTGTGTAGGTCTGTCTTCCGCGTTGCAAGGTGGGTTCCTCCTTTCGAACTCCAAGATAGTCTTCGAACGTATTGAACGTGTCCGGACCTGTAACACACACAACACACAACCGCAGAGAGAATATAATTTTACACGAGTCCAATCCGCTGACAACTTTTTGTAACATGACATCACGTCTGTCCAGTCATAATTTCGAACCATTTTTGGTGTTCCGCTCCATGTTTCGAGACGTGGTTGCCATTGGCACGTCTTGTCAAAGCAGAGATCGTGTCCCCTCATCGTGGGATTCTCATCAATACGGGCATGGGTAACCCAACCGTGCCATTTACACAGTCCTTAGGAATAGGCGAGTTTTGAGGCGAGTAGGGAGGCATTCAATATTCACCGCCTTTATGAGGGGATAAGGATTCCCTTCTTCTCCCACGCCTTCTCTCTTCCTCCGCCCTTCCAATCTTGAGCTCCAGCGCTCAAGTTCTCATCTTCTTCCCACTCAAGCTAGCACTCAACCATGTCCGAATCCGGAGGTCAAGGCAAGTGGATGGTCTCCTCCGTTAAGGAGAAGGACATTACTGAGCTTTGGGCGGCCGGGTACTTGGCGAAGGAAATCGCCCACCGCCTTCCAGCCCTTGGGCAAATCGTCCCCACGTCGAAGCCCAACGAGAGGGTGGTATTCATCCCTCATTTCCTCCGCGGGCTATGGTTTCCTCTCCACCCTTTCGTCCGCGGGCTGATGTACTATTATGGGATAGACTTCCATGAGCTATCCCCTAACTCCTTCCTCAACATCTCGGCGTTCATCGTCGTGTGTGAGGCCTTTCTTCGCATCCAACCCCACTTCGGGCTGTGGCTCAAAGTTTTCAACGTGAAGCCGAAGGTAGTGGATGGCCAGCACGCGGAGTGCGGAGGAGCCATGGTGAGTAAGCTGGCCAATGTCTCCTGGCCAAAAGGCACCTTCGTGGAGACTGTCAAGGAATGGCAGAAACAATGGTTCTACATCACAGAACCTCGCGGCACAAACTGGGCCGCGGCTGCCGAATTTAACTCCGGCGCTCCCATGCGACTCACCTCCTGGGTCGAGAAGGGCCCGAACTGCTGTTCGCCAGACGAGCTGATAGCGCTGCAGGCGCGCGTTCAAAGCGTGGTGCACAAGAATGTCAAACTTGTCGATGTAATCCAAGTGATGCTGGTTCGCTGGATCCTCCCTTGCCAAAGCCAAAAACGCCCCCTTTGGGAGTTCAATCCGAGGAGGCACCAAACCCTAGAGAGGCTCTTCGAAATGACTCACGAAGATGCCTGGAATTCGCCCTTCAAGGGCGACGAGATACCGCCAGCCATGGATTCGGGTCGTGGGCACGACATTAACCACCCCGCTAGTGAGTTAAGTTTCTAACGCGTCCTCTACTTGTTTGCTTCAAGGAGGATATCTAAACTTTTACTGTCATTGCTTCTTCAGGAATGGATGGAGAGGGCGAAGCGGATCCAGTGTCCGGCTCCGCTACCTGAAGAACCAGCCGTTCCGCGCTTAGCGAGTATGCTGGTGTCGGCGCCCTATACAGCACCGGCGAAGAAGTCCAAGGGGAATGCTAGGGGGGTCTGGAGTGGCCGCCGTTGCAAGGGCGCTTCGGACGTGACGTCTGAAGGCAAGACCCGCTCCTCCGCCGCCGAAGATGACGATGAGGAGGAGGATGAGGAGGAGGAAAACAACCCTCCCCCTGATGAGGGAAGGAAGAAGAGAGCGACCTCCACGAACCTGGAGGCGGGGACGTCCAAGAAAGGGAAGGGCTCCTCCGCGGATAACTCTGCGTGGGATGTCGACAGCAGTCCGGAGCGACACCCCCGCACTAAGCCCCAAGCTGCATCGTAAGTGCTATGACTCCCGCATACCCATATGTCCAGCCTCTCCTCTTCAATGTATCGACATGGTTGATTGTGCTACTACAGTCCGGCTCATGACAGCTTCTAGCGATCCTCGTCAGGGGGTTCGTTGGACTCAAAGGCGATGGCCAGCGAGTCTCCGCCGGCTTCTGACTCTCCCAAGGCCAGGGACGACACCGAGGTGTTGTCCCGAAGGGCCGCTCTTGTCCGGGGAGAGGCTCAGGCCGCTGTCAGGGAGGCGCTAGAGGGCGAGACCTCTATTGCCAGACACATGGGGGAACAGATCCCCATGGAGATGGGCGAGGAGGGCCGTATTCAGTTCGAACCTCAGCCGGATACGATTCCGGAGACCAATATCGTTCCGGAATCCAGTGAGCAACCTCCTTCGAAAGAGGGGGGTGCGCCAATTCCACCGGTGACCCCTGTCCAACCAGGGGCACCGGATAATCTGCTGGAAGCGCTGCGAGGTGCTTCCATTGTGGATGAGCACCATGTTCTTATGAGCACGGTGATTGAAAGGGTTCAATCCACCAAGAGTGGACTAACCGAAGCCTGCGGTAGCCTGCTGATAGGTTTTGAGGTAAGCGACACAAATAGCGAACATCCCAATATAGACAGTAGCCCCTGAGACACTCCCCGGTGTTCGGAAAGAAAAGATGGACAGAGGATCAATCCTTTATTGGAGGAAACTAACTAAATTTGTCTGGAATGAATATGCAGGCGTCACTGCTGGCCGCGGCCTCACATCCTGCCGAACTCTCCAAACTTAAGCGGAGATTGGAGCAGGCCGAGGAGGAGCTCGGCCAGGTGAAGAGGCAGCTCCAGGAGAATCAAGGTATGTAATAACCCAGGAAATATTTGAAAAGAGTAAGATGATATATATTGACCGAAGTGTCATGATATGTATAGGAGCGACGACCGAGGTCGAGGCCCTGAAAAAGGCCCTGGGCGAAGCTAAGGGGAAGGCTGTCAAGGAGCAGGCTGCTCGTAAGAAGCTCAAGGCCCTGGTCAACAAGGTCCAGCAGGAGCTCCAGGATGCGATGAGGAAGTGCGAGACCTTGGAGCGCGATGCGTCGGCTCGAGAGAGCGAACTCGCCAAGGCTCGCCAGAGCGCAGAGACGGCCTAGAATGAGGCCCAGGGCGCCCTCCAGGAGATCAAGGAGGCCAGGAAGATCGCCGCGGGTAAGGCATTCAGTATGCAAAGCAAATATGTGAAGAGGGATTATCTTTTGCTAACCCGGATTCGGAGTTCTCCAGGGGCTTTTGCTGATCTGCCATGAAGTGTGTCTGACGCCGTGGACTTCTTTCGGGCCGAAGAAGGGAGCTCCACAGAGAAGCTGTTCTGGTCGCAATATCTTGCACCAGAACATCCGGTGCCCTTCGTCGATCAGCTAAAACAGTTGGTCGAGCTGCACAGGGTGGCCGAACTGGCCCTGAAGGATTTAATAATCCGGCTGTGACCAGCCGAAGCTATACTCAGCAGTTACTTCGGCCTCGTGAAGCGGCTGGTGGATGCCTGCCCTTGGCTAGACGTCATCAAGCGGTCCGTCTGCACCGAGGGCACGCGTTTAGCCTTCTCCTACGTCAAGGTCTGGTAGGCGAAGATGGACGCTGTCAAGCTAGCGACCGAAGGGCTGCCTGAGGGCAAGGAGCACCGCACACCCGAGCGATATTTTGGCGACGTCATGGAGGGGTCCCACATTGTTGCGGATCATTGTGCGGAAGACGTCATCTTTGAATGAGTGTATTCAAGTTGCCTCTACCTTGTATGATAAAACAAAGTGGGTTTGTAATATAATGCTTGTTATGTTTTTAATTTTACCTCCTGTGCGGCCGTGTTGTATGAAATCTTAGGGTTGGCCAGTCATCGGCTTCTGCCCCCATGTAGGTAGTACGGAGGTATTCGTGATGGGATCTAAAAAATCTTGATTCAATTATATGGTCCTTGAAGGAGTTGTTTGGCACAACGAACCAGGCAACCAGACTATTCGGCTTTAGCGCCCTCACTTAGCCATAGGATTTCGACAATAAAAACATGGACGCAGCCCCTTGTATTAGAACTAGAGTGCTATAAGCGTCTGATCGGGAAGTACCGATCCTTCGCATAACGCGGAAGAAATCTCCAACGATTTGCAACCTCCGAACAGCTGACCGGCTCTCGCCGCATCATGACAGTCAGTTTTGGCTTTCTCTACTGAGGTGCTCCTTTGGATAAAGCAAGGCACAATTGCAGTAGTTCTCCCTTTACTACCTTAGCCGATATAGCGGAACCTAAGGTAGCAAGCACAGGAGCCGGGCAACCCAACTATTGACCAAAGACATGATTCGGAGCCAATGCATATAATGCTAAATTCGGGGTGCCGAACTATACTATAAAAAGTGTTCGGACTTTGTTGCCGTATTGTGGGGCGCTGGGGAGCCCCTGGCAAATATGAAACGTACCAAAGTGTACGGGTGCTAGAAGATAAGTTATCAATGGGAAACAAAAAGAGAGCAGAGGTAATATCTGGGGCCCTTAAACTTGGGCCACGAACTGTTTTCGTTATAATTGGGTTAATGTGTTAAAGCACATTGATACTAATAATGCGATAAGCAACCAACCATTTAACATGCCATGACCAGAGGCGAGCTGCGTGTGGGTCCTGACAACAAGTAGAGTGGTCGTTGAATTGACCTCTACAGCTTCCCCTATATGTCTGTGCTTCTTGCCATCCTAGTATATTTATCCTTTGACAAGACCGGTAATCAGGTCGTCAAAGAAGGCCTATGTAAAAGAAACCTGGAAAATGGAAAAGGAATTGGTGAAAGTATATGTGTGTCCGGGGTCGGTCGAGCCGAACTATGGATCACCAGCTAGCTATGCCTTCGTCGATGCCCATGGAACTTTGAGTGTGTAGTTATGTACGCGAGGCACGAATGCCACCACTTGATCGGGACTGGACGGAGGCTGAATTGCTATTCGAGCTCTTGACGAGCCGAGTTGTCCTGCCGCAGGGTAGTTCGGACCCTTTTAACGGTGTCCATGGGCTCGGCAGCCGGATTACGGTTCTTCTTGAGAAGGCCGCTCTGTACTTCTGCCGCTAGGGCGGCGGTGTGCTCCTCTGTATGGACAGAGCGTTTCGTGTTTCCGTTGACCGTCACGGCGCCGCGTGGACCGGGCATCTTGAGCTTAAGATAAGCATAGTTTGGCACCGCGTTGAACCGAGCAAATGCGGTTCGTCCGAGTAGTGCGTGATAACCGCTACGGAATGGATTGATGTTGAAGGTTAACTCTTTGCTTCGGAAGTTGTCGGGGGATCCGAAGACAACCTCTAGCGTGATTGAGCCCGTACAGCGGGCCTCTACACCTGGTATGACTCCTTTGAAGGTAGTTTTGGTTGGCTTGATCCTTGATGGATTAATGCCCATTTTGAGCACTGTGTCTTGATAGAGCAGATTGAGGCTGCTACCACCGTCCATGAGGACTCGTGTCAGGTGAAATCCATCAATGATTGGGTCGAGGACCAATGCAGCTGATCCGCCGTGACGGATACTAGTCGGATGATCCCGACGATCAAAGGTGATCGGGAATGACGACCATGGATTGAATTTTGGGGCGACTGGCTCTATCGCATAGACGTCCCTGAGCGTGCGCTTGCGCTCCCTTTTGGGGATGTGTGTAGCATATATCATGTTTACCATTTTGACTTGAGGGGGGGACTTCTTTTGCCCCCCTGTGTTTGGTTGCCGGGGCTCTTCGTCATCGTCCTCACTTTGTGATTCCTTTTCCTTGTTCTCAGTGTTTAACTTGTCGGCTTGTTTGAAAACCCAACAATCCTTGTTGGTATGCTTGGCTGGTTTGTCTGGGGTGCCATGTATCTGGCACGGACGATCGAGTATGGGGTCCAAGCTGGATGGTCCCTGACTGTTCCTTTTCTACGGCTTCTTCCACTGACCGGACTTGGAGCCGCTGAATCTGGCGTTAACTGTAGTGTCATCGGTATTATCACCATTGCTTCGGCTCTTGTGTCTATTACATCGGAGCTTGCTATTGCTGTTTTTGACCTCGGAGGGGCCCGCCTCACTGGCTATGTTTTTACTCCAAGCCAGCCAACTATCCTCACCCGCACAAAAGCGGGTCATGAGTGACGTGAGGGCTGCCATAGATTTCGGCTTTTCTTGGCCGAGGTGGCGGGCGAGCCATTCATCACGGATGCTATGTTTAAAGGCCGCTAGGGCTTCGGTGTCCGGACAGTCAACGATCTGGTTCTTTTTAGTTAGGAATCTAGTCCAGAATTTCCTGCCTGACTCTCCAGGCTGTTGGACTATGTGACTTAGGTCATCGGCGTCTGGTGGCCGGACATATGTACCCTGGAAGTTGTCAAGGAAGGCTTCCTCCAAGTCTTCCCAGCTGCCGATGGAATTTTCAGGCAGGCTGTTTAACCAGTGCCGAGGTGGCCCTTTGAGCTTTAGTGGGAGGTATTTGATGGCGTGGAGGTCATCTCCGCGGGCCATGTGGATGTGGAGAATAAAATCCTCGATCCATACCGCGGGATCGGTTGTTCCGTCGTATGATTCAATATTGACGGGTTTGAACCCTTCGGGGAATTCATGATCCGTTACTTCATCAATGAAGCAAAGAGGGTGTGCGGTGCCTCTATACCTGGCTGCATCGCATCGTAGCTTCGATGGAGTCCGTCTGCGGTTATCGGCTCGGGTGTGACTAGGTTTGTCACGTCCGAATAGGTAGCCATCATCACGCATTGAGGAACGCCCTCGTGATCTGTAGATCGATATTGTATGTCCTGCTCTACTGTCCAGGTCTTGACGAAGGTCATATGTATAGCCTCGAGTTGTCTTATCCCTGCCTTTACGGCGAGGTGGGACAGTCTGGTTTTCGGCTCGGGTTGTCGTTTTATCCTGACCGCGCGGTGGCCGATCAACCGCATTGCGTGATGCTGGTGCGGGCTCTGGCGCCTCATCATCGAACTGAGGTAGCAATTTGCGCTTCGGGAAAATTTTGGCTGGGCGTTTAAGGCCGTATTCTTCAACTGCCAGGACATTGGTCCATCTGTCATTGAGCAGGTCTTGATCAGCTTGAAGCTGTTGCTGCTTCTTTTTCAGGCTCCTCGCAGTGGCTATTAGCTGAAGCTTAAAGCGTTCCTGCTCGAGAGGTTCCTCAGGTAGGATGAAGTCTTCGTTGCCGAGGCTCACCTCCTCCTCGGAGAGTGATAACCCACAAGTATGGGGGATCAATTGTAGCCTCTTTCGATAAGTAAGAGTGTCGAACCCAATGAGGAGCTAAAGGTAGAACAAATATTCCCTCAAGTTCTATCGTCCACCGATACAACTCTACGCACGCTTAACGTTCGCTTTACCTTGAACAATTATGAAACTAGAAGTACTTTGTAGGTGTTTTTGGATAGGTTTGCAAGAATATAAAGAGCACGTAAATAAAAAGTAGGGGCTGTTTAGATAAAGACACAACTAAATTAGTTTTAGTAGATAGCTTTTTGTCACGAGAAAGTTATTTGTCCCTAGGCAATCGATAACTAGACCGGTTGTAAGTGCATCTAGTGCCCCTTAGTGATTTTGGTGTATTGAAGACTTATAGGTTAAGCATCTGATGTGTTTATGAGTGTACACAGGTCTATAAGTCTATGAGGAGTTTGAAGCTTACAGTAAAAGTCGACCCCTAAAAATGAAGTTCTTCGACTGAAGACTTTGATATTCTGAAGACTTTCTGAAGACTTTGAAAGTGAAGAAATTGGTGTGACCTTGAAGACATGGTATTCGTTTGAGGAACGTGAAGCGTGAAGACTTTTGTTTTCGTAGTTTCATTTTTCTCTTTCTTGAGTCATAGGAAACACCGTACTGTTAAAGGGGGTCGAGGAAATACTAAGGAGAAAATTTCCATGTGATGCTCAACTCAAATCCTACACCTACCAATCCCTTCGAGTGAAGCCATTGGAAATCTCATACAGTTCAGTCAATTTCTTCAGTGACAGAGACGTAGTTCTTCTGGTCACTAAGGACTTTGCTTTGACTGAGGAGTTAGGAATTCGCCAGTGCAAATTGCCTACACAGTGAGGAACATGATAGCCCTAGGAATTTGTACTCCAAATTTCCGACCGTTGCTGTGCCACGCGCCAGCTGACCTAAAATATCTTGTTCACCTAACGGTCATATCATTGAAGGGCATTTATGTCTTATCATGTCGGGCTGCTCCCTAGGCTATAAATAGCCCCCCCCCCCTTCAACCACTAGCTGGTTGGCTGCTCCGCGTGAACTTGACACTTGTCATTTGAGAGCAACCCATCCTCCGAGGACTTTGAGCGAAAATCATCAAGTGAGGAAAATCCAAATCCAAACCCAAAACACCTACAAACCCAAAGTGATTGAGCATCACTGAAGAAATTGATCCTGCGTGGATCCGACGCTTGTTACCTTCGAAGACTGTGCTTCTTCCAGACGGTTAGGCGTCAAGGTCTAGAGCATCCAAGAGGAATTGTGGATCGCCGAGTGACCAAGTCTGTGAAGGTTTGGAAGTCACCTGAAGACTTACCATGAGTGATTGGACGAGGACTGTGTGTCCTTAGTTCAAGGAGAATACGGTGAGGACTTGGTGTCCCGAGCTGCGTGCTCAGGACTGGGTGTCCGGGACTGTGTGTCCTCGAGTTTAAATACTCAGCCGCTCCAACCAGACGTACAACTGAGACAGCAGTTGGAACTGGTCTACCAAATCATTGTCTTCACCAAGCTTACTGGTTCCATTTCCTCAACACTTTCATTTCCTCATTACTGTGTTGTCTGTTTGTTCATATCTGTGTTTGAAGACTTTGACTGAAGACTTTCACAAATTCCTCAGTGCAATTTCTTCAGTCTGTCTGTCTTCATCTAGAGTTATCCTGTGCCTACGCTTTCTGTACTATGTGTTTGTCTTCATTTCATCATGATGACCATGCATGTAATCTGTTATGTTTACTTCTAAGTACTTATTCCGCTGCTAGTATTTCTTCGCTAAGGAATTTCCTCACGAGCAAATTCCTCAGTGAAGAATTTCATAAAAATCGCCTATTCACCCCCTCTAGTCGATATAACGCACTTTCAATTGATATCAGAGCAAGGTACTCCCTTGTTCTGTGTGATTTTGGTTTAACCGCCTGGAGTTTTAGTTATGTCGACCGCAGGTATGATCAAAGTCTCTGCTGGGTGTCCTACCTTTGATGGGATGGACTACCCCTACTGGAAGAACAAGATGCGCATGCATCTTGAGGCAATTGATAACGATCTCTGGTATGTTGTGGAAAATGGTGTTCCCTCCATATCACCCTCACTGAACGCTACCGATGTGAAGAGATTCAAGCAACTTGATTCCCAAGCAAAGAATATCATATGTGGTCATCTGAGCAAAGGACAGTATGGTAGAGTGAGTGCTTTGGAAACTGCTAAGCTTATCTGGGATAGGCTGTCAAAAGTCAATGAAGGAGTTTCAACTCAGCGTGATTCTCGAGTTGATGTTCTTCAAAATCTCTTCAACCGCTTCAAAAGACTCGACAATGAAAATGTTCAGCAAACCTTCGATCGCCTCACTGACATCTCAAATGAGCTTCAAGCACTTGGTGCCACTGATATCACCGACCATGAGGTGGTGAAGAAATTGCTGAGATCGCTTGATTCCTCATTTGACACTCTGGCACTGATGATTCAAGAGCGTGCTGATTACAAGTCACTTGACCCCGCTGATATCCTCGAGAGGCTAAACACTCATGAGTTCCAGCTTGCTGAGAAGAGAGATCTCTACGGTTCGAGCTATGGCAGATCACGTGCACTGAAGGCCAAGGTAGTATCTGAGTCCGAAGATGAAGACTCTGATAGCAGCCTTGGTGATCCTGAAGAACTAAGTCATGATCTCGCGCTGCTTGTGAAGAAATTCCAGAAGTTCTCAAGACGTGGTCGTTTTGGAAAATCCTCAAGGAGCAACGATTCCTCAACCAGTGACTATAAGAAGAGGCTTTGTCACAAGTGCAAGAAACCAGGACATTACATTCAAGATTGTCCTCAGTGGTAAAAGGAATCAAAGAAGAAGAAATACAAGGATTACAGTTCTGATGATGCGAAGAAAAAGAAGAAATCCTCAAAATCTTCATTATCAAAATCCTCGAAGTCTTCGTCTCACAAGAAGAGCAGCTCCAAGAAGGCTCGGGCATTCATTGGCAAGGAAATGGACTCTGAGGCTGAATCTGAAGAAAATGAGGAAGAGGAACAATCTGAAGACTCTGAGTCTGGTGTGGCGAACCTAGCCCTCGCTACTGCATTCGTCAGCAAATCCATCTTCAACGCTGAAGAAAGTGATCTCACCAACAAGGCTGATGAAGGCAGTGATGACTATGCTCCCACCTATTGCTTCATGGCAAAGGGTGCCAAGGTACTCAAATACGCCTCCTCTGAATCTAGTGATGATGAATCTGATGATAATCTTAAGCCTAGCTACTCTAAACTTGCTAAGATTGCCGTGCAACAACAAAAGGCTTTTGAAAAGGTTCAAAACATGCTAGACAAAAGTGATGATATGTTGGGTGAAGAAATGGATCGCACTAAGGCCTTGACTGAAAATCTTCAGAGACTTCAGACTAAGCTTGACAACCTTCAAAATCATCATAACACTCTCTTATCTGATCATGAGAAGCTTTCTTATGAATATCTTCAAAAGAAGCAAGATCTTGAGAAGCTAAGAGTGAGTTATGAAGATCTTCAGAAGGAGCGCGATTCATTACTTGCTCAACAAATCAGCGCTGCTCAGGAAGAATTTGTTCCTCCATGTTTAAAATGCATTGAACGAGAATCTGCTAATTATTCAACTGAATGTTCAAATGCTTCAAATGTTACAAATTCTTCACCTGTCTCTGCTATCACTAATTCCTCATCTGAGGACATTGCTAGTATCACTGACGATGTAGGGCTGAAGGAATTGTACATGACAGGCATGTACAAAAGCCTCAAAGGGCATCAGGCTCTTTGTGATGTGCTTAAAAAGCAGATCCTCAACAGGAACCCTAGGAAAGAGGGTATTGCCTTTGAGAGGAAACTCAATGCGGATGGTACTTATTGGAAGCCTGAGCAGTACCCCAAAACCTCATGGGTTGCTGCAAAGGGACCTCCAGTTGATCCATCTGATTTATCTGGCTATACATGTGAATCTTCTCATTCTTCTGATGAGTCATTTGACTTCAACTATAAAGTGTTCAAAAATCAGAATGGTGAAGTATTTGCTAGATATGTTGGCACTAACTGCAGGAACAGTTCCCCTATGAAGAAAATCTGGGTTCCCAAAAGCTGCCTTGAAAGTCTTCAGGTGAATGTCCTCATGACACCACCTGTGAAGAATAGGAACCCCAGATCTAATTCTTCATACATACCAAATTCCTCACATGGATCAAAGTCCTCATATGAACATCATCGTGCTAACAACTCTGTTTTGCAGGGAAGAGCCAAGGGCTATGAATATGAGCATTATTCATCAAATTATTATGTTCATAAGTCCTCGAAGAATTTCTCTGCTTATTCATATGCTTACCCTAACCCCTCTTATGTGAAACGAAATGGTTTGGCTGCTTTGCCACCATTCTCATATGGAGCTCGCAGAGTGATGAACTCTTTGCCACCCCTTCAGATGTGGGTGGTGAAGAAAAAGAACTAATCTCTTCTGCAGGGTCAGGTCTCCAGACGTGCTGTAACGTCTGAAAAATTTGCTGGGGACCTGACAAAAATGCCTGAAAGGACGCAGGCTAACCATGATGAAATGAACTTTCATTTCACACGTCCTCCCTCTGTTTTATCGGTTCTACTGCTTGATGAAATTGATCTGATGAATTGTGATATCATATTCTTCACTACTGAAGTATATGAGGTTCGTAAGTTGCACTAATTCATCTGCAGGATGATCAACCCAAAGCCACTGAATGGGTACTTGATAGTGGATGTACAAATCACATGACCGGTGACAAGAATCTGTTGATGGATGCTCCCTTATCAGCATCACACATGAAGCATATCATCTTCGCTGATAAAAGCAAAAGTCAGGTATTGGGTCTAGGTAAGGTTGCCATCACAAAGGATCGACACATGGACAAAGTCATGCTTGTTGAGTCCTTAGGATACAATCTTATGTCCGTCTCAATGCTTTGTGATCTTGATATGGTTGTTGTCTTCGGCAAGTATCGTTGTGTTGTGATTATGGAATCTGACAAATCCAAAGTCTTCGAAGGCTTTAGGAAAGGAGACTTGTATATTGTTGATTTCTCTGCAGATTCACAACCTGCCGTGTGCCTACTTGCAAAAGCTTCAGAAGGATGGCTATGGCATCGACGACTTGGTCATGCTGGCATGAGGAATCTGCACACGCTTGCGAAGAAGAAGCATGTCATTGGCATTGAGAATGTCAAATTCCTCAAGGATCACTTATGCGGTGCCTGTGAAGCTGGAAAGATGACCAAGGCCAAGCATCCAGCAAAGACTATCATGACCACTACTCGTCCATTCGAATTGCTTCACATGGATCTCTTCGGTCCTAACCATTATTCCTCTGTCTCTAATGAAGCATCTCAATATGGTTTTGTTATTGTTGATGATTACTCTCGTTACACATGGGTGCACCTTGTCTCTTACAAAACTGAAGTGCAGGAAGTCTTCAAACGATTTTCTTCGAGGGCTTCAACTAACTTTGGTGTGAAGATCAAGCACATCATAAGTGACAATGGCACTGAGTTCAAGAATTCGGGTCTCGATGACTATCTTGATGAACTTGGTATTACTCATGAATTATCTGCTCCTTATACTCCTCAACAGAATGGCGTCGTGGAGCGCAAGAACAGGACTCTTGCTGAGATGGCTCGCACTATGCTCAATGAGTACAAAACCCCTCGTCGTTTCTGGGTTGATGCAATTGATACTGCGTGCCATATCATCAACAGAGTATATCTTCACAAATTCTTCAAGAAGACTGCCTATGAACTCCTCACTGACAAGAAACCCAATGTGAGTTATTTCAAAGTCTTCGGTGCTAAATGCTGGATTAGAGATCCTCATCACAACTCTAAATTTGCACCGAAAGCACATGAAGGTTTCATGCTTGGTTACGGAAAGGACTCGCACACCTACAGAGTCTTCAACAATGTTCTTCACAAGATTGTTGAAACTGTAGATGTGCGGTTCGATGAAACTAATGGCTCGCAAAGAGAGCACCTACCTTCTGTGTTAGATGAACCAGCACCTGAGGAATCGATCAAGCACAAGGCTACTAAAGATATCATTCCTACTGAAGAATCTGCTGAAGAATTCATTCCAGAACATGAAGAACGTCGAACTGATGCACCTAAAGAAAATGCTGAGGAAATTGATGCTGAAGAAAATGCTGATCAAATTCCTCAACGGCAACCTACTCACCCTCGTGTTGCAAAAGAAGTGCAAATGGAGAAGATCATCGATGACATTAGAGCACCAGGTCCTCTCACACGCTCAAAAGCTTCACATCTATCTAACTTTTGTGGGCACTTTGCTTTTGTCTCTATCACAGAGCCCACTAAGGTAGATGAAGCATTTCTGGAGCCTGAGTGGATTCAGGCCATGCAAGAAGAATTACATCAGTTCAAGCTCAACAACGTATGGGAACTGGTCAATCGTCCCGATCCTCGCAAGCATAACATCATTGGTACAAAGTGGATCTACCGCAACAAGCAAGATGAAAATGGTGTTGTGGTGAGGAATAAGGCACGACTAGTAGCTCAAGGCTACACACAGGTTGAAGGAATTGATTTCGATGAAACTTTTGCACCTGTTGCTAGACTTGAAGCTATTCGCATATTACTTGCTTATGCTAACCATCATGATATCATCTTATACCAAATGGATGTGAAAAGTGCATTCCTCAATGGTAAGATTGAGGAAGAAGTATATGTTGCTAAACCACCAGGTTTTGAAGATCCAAAACATCCTGACAAAGTCTTCAGACTTAACAAGGCCCTATATGGCCTCAAGCAGGCCCCACGGGCGTGGTATGACACATTGAAGGAATTCTTCATGAAGAAAGGCTTCACACCCAGTTCACTCGATCCCACTCTTTTTACTAAATCATATGATGGTGAACTGTTTGTGTGCCAAATATATGTTGATGATATCATCTTTGGCTGTACTGACCAACGTTATAGTGATGAATTTGCCTATATGATGAGTGAAGAATATCAAATGTCTATGATGGGAGAATTGAAATTCTTCTTAGGTCTACAAATTCGTCAACAGCACAATGGGATATTCATATCTCAGGAGAAATACCTCAAGGATGTCCTGAAGAAATTCGACATGCAAGACTGCAAAGGTCTCAAAATTCCTATGCCCACAAATGGTCATCTATGCACTGATGAAAATGGTACTGACTTCGATCACAAGGTATACCGCTCCATGATTGGCTCTTTATTGTACTTATGTGCATCTAGGCCAGATATAATGCTTAGTGTTTGCATGTGTGCATGATTTCAAGCTGCACCGAAGGAATCACACCATACGGCTGTGAAGCATATTCTTCGATATCTAGCTCACACACCAACACTAGGATTATGGTACCCCAAGGGCTCAGACTTTGACCTCATTGGATATTCTGATTCTGACTATGCTGGTGACCGTGTGGATCGCAAGTCAACATCTGGTACTTGTCATTTCCTCGGACGATCCTTGGTCTGTTGGTCCTCGAAGAAACAGAACTGCGTATCACTGTCTACTGCTGAAGCTGAGTACATTGCTGCTGGTTCTTGCTGTCCGAGTTTATGTCCTCTACAGCATTCACTTATAGCTATTTCTTCAAGTTGGAATTTTTTTTCTAAGTGAATGTGATCGGACCCTTCCCCTCTATGCTATACTCAATCCAGTCCGTTCACAAATTCTTCATGTGCGTTCTATTTGAAACTCGTTCAAATTCTTCACTGTGTCCTTGTCAGCTGAAGAAATTGCGAACGGAACGTTAAAATTAATCTTATCCAAACCTTCGGTTTTGCCGCTCGATCCGTTCCACTTCCCACGATGGATTATTTTACTCACCCACGATCTTACACGATCTCCACTACACAGCACGTGGGTGACACATGTCAAGTGAAGGAGAACGGCCAGGGGCATGTTAGTCCTAAATCTTCGGACAAGCAGTTTTTACTGCGGCTATAAATACCCCTCCGTCGCCATCTTCACTTCTTTACTCTACTCGATCTCACTTCCCCCGCTCGAGTTTCCAAACCCTAGCGCCGCCGCTACTCCATCGTCGCCGGTGAGGAAGAGCTTCACTGCCTTGACCTCGTCACCGACGTACTCGCGCCGACTGCGGAAATCTTCACCTCCGCCGCCGCCGTAGACGTCTTCCTCCGCCAAGTTAGGGCGTGGAAGATCTGCATTGACGAACTTCTCTGTTCCAACTCACAGTTCGTCGTGTTCTTCATTCAGGGTAATTAAAAGCTATTTTTACTGCCCTCTTTGATTCAAAGTTTCTCTACAAAATCTTCAAAGGTGTTTTATTCTTCAAATCCTCACACACAAAACACCTCACTCATTCTCTGTTCTTGATTCATTTCCCTAAGTCTAAATTTCTTCAAGATTCCTCAATTGTGTGGATTCTCAATCTATACAACTCTGGAACCTAAGATATATATGGAGCTTAGTGAAATTCCTCAAGACGAATCTGGTCAAATTCCTCAAAACTTGTTCTTTATGAAAAACCCTCTGAGAACGCATATGACCTCTTCAAATTCCTCGCAACTATACTCTGTTCACAGGTACACATGTCCGCTGCTGAATCCTTAGGTTCTCATCAACTTAACTCATTTGCAGCGTTCCTCGAAGAAAAGTTGCATACATCTTCAGAGAATTCCATTGTTCAAATCCCTCATCTGAAGAAAATGGCTGAAGGTAAAAGGCCGCAGAAAGGAGGAAAGAGACCAGAGGTCATGACTGCATTTGAAATCCCTGAGGACCTTTATGCTGGGTATTGCACACCTGATGAATCCAAATTTGGTAAAGAAGACAAAAATCAGCGCAAGGTGCGCATCCAAAGGATTGAAAGGAGATGGGCACGTGAGTGGAGGGAGTACAGATACGTCACTCCCAAGTACATGAAGAAATTCGCAGTAAACCCTCCATGCCCAAGACCTCCATTGGCACCTGGCCAAGTGGCTGATCCCACAAGCATCAGAAGAGGAGAGGATTTTCCTCAAGAATGGGCCAAGCACCAGCGTAAACTGCAAAAGCAAGCAAAAGAAGCAGTGAGGAAATCCAATGAAGAATTTGTTGCTGCTGCTGCCACTGAGGCTTCTGCCAAGCCAAGGAAATCAATGATGAAGAAGCCTGCTCGTAAGCCAAGTGCTTCACCTTCAATGCCCTCACGGCCAAGTTCCTCAGCTGCACCCTCACGGCCAGAATCTTCAAAATCTTTAAAGCAAATTCCTCATGCTGCTCCTGCTCCCACAAAATCCTCAGCTCCTGTGCATCTGGCCTCATGCCAAAGGACAACTGGCATCTCTATTGCCTCTGGTGTCTCAGCTAGTTCCTCAGCTGCACCAAAATCCTCAGCTGGACCCTCGTTTCTGAAGAAAAAGGCTACCGCTAGACGCGGCACTCGCCCAAGTCCAAAGAAGCAAGTGGTCTTCACTATGCCCTCTGATGATGATGAAGCTGATGAAGAAGAACTCGCTGAAATCATCAGAGACCGCCAAGAAAGGGCTGCTAAAGCCAAAGGCACACCTGTGCCCCTGCTTTTGGATCCAAGGGCGATCCTAGATTATATTGATCTCTGGCACAAGGATCCCAACACTCCTATGCCTGATTTCAAGCTGACACCTGGCCAAAGTCACATGCTGAATCACTTCATCCAAGAGGAGAAGTGGAAATATGATAGGGCTAGAGAGATCAAGAAATCCCAGTACCGCAAAGAGAAGCTGTTGAAGAAAATGTTCTCAAAATGAAGCCTGAGGAACTTGTCAAGATGCAGGCTGAGATCAAAGCCCTCAGCGACAACTTTGACTCGTACTATGCTGATTGGCAAGGAGCCAAGGTCAGATTTGTGAGGCTGACTGATACCTTCACCAAGGGTACTGCCTCAAAGCAACAAATTCCTCAAGCTGAAGCATCAGTTCAGCAAACTGAAGAACATGCCAGCACCGCTGATGAAGTTCAGGCTGCTGAAGAAAATGCTAGTTCCAAGGCTGATGACTCTGCTCCAGCCGTTGATGAAATTGCCAGGGCATCCACTAGTGGTGCGCCTGAAGAAAATGAAGTGACCAGGGCAACTGCATCAGTTGTGCCTGAAGAAACTGAACCAGATTCCTCAGCTCCACCTGCACCAACTCCAACTCCAGTTCTTCCCTCTGCTTTAGATGTGAAGAAAACCAAGGCTGCAAAGCGAGCTGCAGTAAAGAAAAGGAAAGCATCAACTGCTTCAGAATCTTCAGTCCCAAAGAAGATGAAGCCCATGACCAGCTCATTTGCCAATCCAATTGATGTTGTTCCTATCTCCTCCATGCCATCAAAGGACCTTGTTCCTTTTGGTGAAGATTATGAGATCCCCAGTGGATCAGATGAAGAAACTCAGTCTACTGCTTCCTCAGAGCAGATTGATGAAGAAATTGAAGTGGATACAATCACTTCAACTCCAATAGTCTCATCACAAATGCCTCAGTTTGATGCTAAAGAGGCTTGTGTTGAAGAAATTGATGATGAAGATGTGGATGTTGGAAGCACAACTCCAGTAATGAATGACGACTTTTGGGAAAGTCAGCATCCCAATTCCCAACTCTTCACTCCCCTGCAGCAAATTCCTCACTCTTCTTCACCAACCATAAAATTGAGCTCTGATGCAACTCATCCCACTGCTTCTGTGAATGAAGAAATTCCAGCCACTAGTGCTGAAGAAACTGCTGCTGAAACAGACAAGGTGACTGCACCTGAGGAACATACTGAAATTCCTCAGCCTGAAGAACCTGAGCTTGTGATTCCTGAGGTCGTGATGCAACTCACTGACACTCCTCTGCCAAGGCCAAAGGATCCATTCTCACGCAAACAGAAATTCAAGGCTGAAGACTTCTATAGCGAGCATGTATTCTTCACTGAATACAATCCTTATGACTCTGCTCGCATAAGGAAGAGGCGTTTCTGGACTGCCAGCCAAGCAAATTTCTATTCCTCAGTGCTTTACAACAAAGACAAAGTCTTCGACCATGCACATATTCCTCACGTGGATATGGAGTCTATGCCGTGCTTCACGCCAGTCCTCAGTGTTCTTCACGACGCTGGGCTGCTTAATTTCTGCACTGATATATGCGATTGGAATGAAGAACTTATTCTTCAGTTCTATGCTACACTGCACATCACTGGCAACTCTGTAGATGTCAATTCATGGGTTCTGGACTGGATGACTGAAAATACACATTACAAGGCCCCAGCAACTGAATTGCTTTGTTGCCTTTCTCTTAGTCCACCCACTGAAGATGCGCGTTGCGTGTATGATGAACCTGAACTGTCAAACCACTATATGCAAGTGCTCATGAAGCCTCTGAAACCAGGGCAATCACCTCATACCAAATTCCTCGTCAAGGAATTGCTGTATGTGCCTAGGACTGTCTATCGCATTCTGACGAAGACAATATGTCCCATCAAAGGACATGATTCTTCCGATGAAGAAATTGTTGGCATCATGAAGAATATGCTTTTCAATATCATACATGGCGTT
Source organism: Aegilops umbellulata (assembly GCA_032464435.1). NCBI lineage: Eukaryota > Viridiplantae > Streptophyta > Magnoliopsida > Poales > Poaceae > Aegilops > Aegilops umbellulata. Next base: position 145,599,336 of record CP136058.1, on the reverse strand, counting down.
CCCATAAACTTCCATGACTTCTTCATGAGGACTCTGGCCAACATTGCTATGTCACCATTTGAGCTGAAGCCTTATGCACCTTGGATTATGAGATTCATCAGGACAAGGTATTCACTCAACTACAAGGCTGAAACTCTCAACCACTGCAGCTACTTGCCTCCTATTGAAGTCCTCAAAAGGACATTTTCCTCGGCTGATGAAAAGGGCAAGGCCACTGTTGTGATAGATGAAGGCATTCGTCCATTGGATGGTTAATTTCGCAAGGCTGCTTCTTATTCTACCAATGATGACTCTGCCACACATGACTCTGCTGCTAATACTGCCAAGACAAATCCTCAAGCCACAGCACCCAGGGTGATGACTGATCGTGAGTTACTCCTCAGTCTTCATCAAAAGGTTGATCGCAATCACAAATGGGTCAAGCGTCAGTTTGGTTCAATTCTTAACAACATGACTGCCACATATAATGCAGTGAAGAAAAACCATTACCACCTTCATGAAACCTTCAACCGCACCTGGGCTGTTCTGTCTCAAGTATATAGTGCTGAAGATTTAGAGAACATGGGCCTCAAAGAAGAATTTGTCTGGTCGGCACCTCCGCCGAAGAAATTCAAGAAGGTCAAGGTTCCTTCTCTGGTGGCCAGTTCATATTCTTCATCGCGCGACACTGATGAAAATGAAGACTTGGACGACACTGCAGCAGGCCCTGCTTCAACAACCGACCCCAACAACACTGGCGCTCCTCCATCGACTTGAATATCTTCAGGGGCGTTAGTCCTCAGTTTCTAGCCTTTTGGTCATTTGATGACAAAGGGGGAGAAATCTGAGTTAGTCTTCAAGTGGGTCTATAATAAGGGCATTTTTTTAAGTTACAACTCTCGTTCTTTCGAAACTTTTATTGGATTGAGTTGTAATCTTAAACCCCATGGTGCTTTGTGCTCTGATACTTTTGTCGCTCTATGCTCTGATACTTCGATACATGCTTGAGCTCTGATGCTTTTGATGCGCTATTCTGCATGCTTATTCCTCATTAATGTTATCGCACGCATGCTGAATTGCATCAGGCACCATATTTCATCATGCATTTCAAATTCTTCATATCATGTATCAAATGCGTGTATGAATTACAAGATATAGGGGGAGATCTCCATGATTTAACTCTTCAAGTGTGCATTGCTTCAAAAGCAAATTCCTCACTATGCACAACTTCAGGGGGAGTTCTTCTATATCTTGCAATCACATTCCTCAATATTAGTTTCTACACTTCACATATTTATCCCCGTTGAAAACTTAACCTATATTGTCATCAATCACCAAAAAGGGGGAGATTGTAAGTGCATCTAGTGCCCCTTAGTGATTTTGGTGTACTGAACACTTATAGGTTAAGCATCTGATGTGTTTATGAGTGTACACAGGTCTATAAGTCTATGAGGAGTTTGAAGCTTACAGTAAAAGTCGACCCCTAAAAATGAAGTTCTTCGACTGAAGACTTTGATATTCTGAAGACTTTCTGAAGACTTTCTGAAGACTTTGAAAGTGAAGAAATTGGTGTGACCTTGAAGACATGGTATTCGTTTGAGGAACGTGAAGCGTGAAGACTTTTGTTTTCGTAGTTTCATTTTTCTCTTTCTTGAGTCATAGGAAACACCGTACTGTTAAAGGGGGTCGAGGAAATACTAAGGAGAAAATTTCCATGTGATGCTCAACTCAAATCCTACACCTACCAATCCCTTCGAGTGAAGCCATTGGAAATCTCATACAGTTCAGTCAATTTCTTCAGTGACAGAGACGTAGTTCTTCTAGTCACTGAGGACTTTGATCTGACTGAGGAGTTAGGAATTCGCCAGTGCGAATTGCCTACACAGTGAGGAACATGATAGCCCTGAGGAATTTGTACTCCAAATTTCCGACCGTTGCTGTGCCACGCGCCAGCTGTCCTAAAATATCTTGTCCACCTAACGGTCATATCATTGAAGGGCATTTATGTCTTATCATGTCGGGCTGCTCCCTAGGCTATAAATAGCCCCCCCCCCCTTCAACCACTAGCTGGTTGGCTGCTCCGCGTGAACTTGACACTTGTCATTTGAGAGCAACCCATCCTCCGAGGACTTTGAGCGAAAATCATCAAGTGAGGAAAATCCAAACCCAAACCCAAAACACCTACAAACCCAAAGTGATTGAGCATCACTGAAGAAATTGATCCTGCGTGGATCCGACGCTTGTTACCTTTGAAGACTGTGCTTCTTCCAGACGGTTAGGCGTCAAGGTCTAGAGCATCCAAGAGGAATTGTGGATCGCCGAGTGACCAAGTCTGTGAAGGTTTGGAAGTCACCTGAAGACTTACCACGAGTGATTGGACGAGGACTGTGTGTCCTTAGTTCAAGGAGAATACGGTGAGGACTTGGTGTCCCGAGCTGCGTGCTCAGGACTGGGTGTCCGGGACTGTGTGTCCTCGAGTTTAAATACTCAGCCGCTCCAACCAGACGTACAACTGAGACAGCAATTGGAACTGGTCTACCAAATCATTGTCTTCACCAAGCTTACTGGTTCCATTTCCTCAACACTTTCATTTCCTCATTACTGTGTTGTCTGTTTGTTCATATCTGTGTTTGAAGACTTTGACTGAAGACTTTCACAAATTCCTCAGTTCAATTTCTTCAGTCTGTCTGTCTTCATCTAGAGTTATCCTGTGCCTACGCTTTCTGTACTCTGTGTTTGTCTTCATTTCATCATGATGACCATGCATGTAATCTGTTATGTTTACTTCTGAGTACTTATTCCGCTGCTAGTATTTCTTCGCTAAGGAATTTCCTCACGAGCAAATTCCTCAGTGAAGAATTTCATAAAAATCGCCTATTCACCCCCCCCCTCTAGTCGATATAACGCACTTTCACCGGTAATCATTATTGCAATTTTATTTGAGGGAGAGGCATAAGCTAACATACTTTATCTACTTGGATCATATGCACTCATGATTGGAACTCTAGCAAGCATCCGCAACTACTAAAGATCATTAAGGTAAAACTCAACCACAGCATTAAAGCATCAAGTCCTCTTTATCCCATACGCAACAACCCCCTTACTCGGGTTTGTGTTTCAGTCACTCACGCAACCAACTATAAGAGAATCATGAACGTATTGCAACACCCTACAACGGGAATCCCTCACACTTGTGCGACATGGAGAACACCATAGGACATCACCAATAATAAAACATGCAACTCAAACCAATCACGATTATCAAATAACCCATAGGACAAAACGGATCTACTCAAACATCATAGGATCGCCATACATCATTTGGAAATAATATATAGCGTTGAGCACCATTTTTAAGTAGAGATTACAGCGGGTAAGAGAGAGGTTACGCTGCTGCATAGAGGGGGGAAGAGTTGATGATGATGGCGGTGAAGTTGTTGTTGAAGATTGTTGTGATGATGATGGTCCCCGGTGGCACTCCGGCGCCACCGGAAGCGAGGGAGAGAGAGCCCCCCTCCTTCTTCTTCTTCTTCCTTGACCTCCTCCCTAGATGGGAGAAGGGTTTCCCCTTTGGTCCTTGGTTTCCATGGCATGGGAGGGGTGAGAGCCCCTCCGAGATTGGATCTGTCTCTCTGTCTCTCTCTGTTTTTGTGTTCTCTTCTGCTGCCCTTTCACCATTTCGTATATATATGGAGATCCATAACTCCATTGGACTGAAACCTTCGCCATGATTTTTCCCCAAAAATTAGCTTTCTTGCGGCCGAAGAAGGGCATCAACCGCCTTACGGGGGGCCCACGAGGGTGAGGGGCGCATCCAGGGGGTGGGGCGTGCCCCCTGCCTCGTGCCTCCCTCGGGCACCGTCTCGCGTGGATTTTCCTTCCCATATTCTCTGCATATTCCAAAAATAATCTCTGTCTGTTTTTATCCTGTTTGGACTCCGTTTGATATGGATATTCTGCGAAACAAAAACATGCAACAAACAGGAACTGGTACTGGGCCCTGGATCAATATGTTAGTCCCCAAAAATAGTATAAAATGTTGCCAAAAATATATGAAAGTTGTAGAATATTGGCATGGAACAATAAAAAATTATAGATACGACGGAGACGTATCAGCATCCCCAAGCTTAATTCCTGCTCGTCCTCGAGTAGGTAAATGATAAAAAAGATATTTTTTGATGTGGAATGCTACCTAGCATAATCTTGATCATGTATCTAATCATAGCATGAATATTAAGATACGAGTGGTTCAAAGCAATAGTCTATCATTTGACATAAAAACAATAATACTACAAGCCTACTAATAAAGCAATCATGCCTTTTCAAAATAACATGGCCAAAGAAAGTTATCCCTACAAAATCGTATAGTCTGGCTATGATCCATCTTCACCACACAAAATATTCAAATCATGCACAACCCCAATGACAAGCCAAGCAATTGGTTCATACTTTTTAACGCGCTTCAGCTTTTAAAACCCTCACGCAATACATGAGCGCAAGCCATGGACATAGCACTATAGGTGGAATAGAATATGATGATGGGGGTTATGTGGAGAAGTCGAAAAAGGAGAAAGTCTCACATCGACGCGGCTAATCAACGGGCTATGGAGATGCCCATCAATTGATGTCAATGAAAGGAGTAGGGATTGCCATGCAACGGATGCACTAGAGCTATAAGTGTATGAAAGCTCAAACTGGAAACTAAGTGGGTGTGCATCCAACTTGCTTGCTCATGAAGACCTCGGGCATTTGAGGAAGCCCATCATCGGAATATACAAGCCAAGTTCTATAATGAAAATTCCCACTAGTATATGAAAGTGATAACTCAAGAGACTCTCTATATGAAGAAGATGGTGCTACTTTGAAGCACAAGTGTGGTAAAAGGATAGTAACATTGCCCCTTCTCTCTTTTTCTCTCATTTTTTTCTTTTTTTTTGGGCCTTCTCATTTTTTTGGCCTTTCTCTCTTTTTATTTTTTTTTATTTTTTTCGTCCGGAGTCTCATCCCGAATTGTGGGGGAATCATAGTCTCCATCATCCTTTCCTCACTGGGGCAATGCTCCAATAATGATGATCATCACACTTTTATTTACTTACAACTTGATATTACAACTCGATACTAGAACAAATATATGACTCTATATGAATGCCTCCGACGGTGTACCGGGATGTGCAATGATCTAGCATAGCAATGACATCAAAAAACGGACAATCCATGAAGACATCATGCTAGCTATCTTACGATCATGCAAAGCAATATGACAATAAATGCTCAAGTCATGTATATGATGATGATGGAAGTTGCATGGCAATATATCTCGGAATGGCTATGGAAATGCCATGATAGGTAGGTATGGTGGCTGTTTTGAGGAAGGTATAATGAGGCTTATGTCTGACAGAGCGTATCATATCACAGGGTTTGGATGCACCGGCGATGTTTGCACCAACTCTCGAGGTGAGAAAGGGCAATGCACGGTACCGAAGAGGCTAGCAATGATGGAAGGGTGAGAGTGCGTATAATCCATGGACTCACACTAGTCATAAAGAACTCATATACTTATTGCAAAAGTTTATTAGACCTCGAAGCAAAGTACTACTACGCATGCCCCTAGGGGGATAGATTGGTAGGAGAAGACCATCGCTCGTCCCCGACCGCCACTCATAAGGAAGACAATCAATAAATACCTCATGCTCCGACTTCGTTACATAACGGTTCACCATACGTGCATGCTACGGGAATCACAAACCTAAACACAAGTATTTCTACTAATCCACAACTACCCACTAGCATGACTCTAATATCACCATCTTTATATCGCAAAACTATTGCAAGGAATCAAACATATCATATTCAGCGATCTACAAGTTTTATGTAGGATTTTATGACTAACCATGTGAATGACCAATTCCTGTCATCTCTCTAAATAGATATAAGTGAAGAAAGAGAGTTTAATTCTTTCTACAAAGGATATGCCCATGCTCTGACAAGTATAAGTGAAGCAAAAGAGCATTCTACAAATGGTGGTTTTCTATGTGAAGAGAAATAGGCAATCCAAACTTCAAATGATATAAGTGAAGCACATGAAGCATTCTATAAAGCCATACTCAAAAGATATAAGTGAAGTGCAAAGAGCATTCTATAAATCAACCAAGGACTATCTCATACTAGCATGGTGCATAAAAGAAAAATGAAAACTAAAGCAAAAGACGCTCCAAGATTTGCACATATTGCATGAACGAAACGAATCTGAAAACATACCGATACTTGTTGAAGAAAGAGGGGATGCCTTCCGGGGCATCCCCAAGCTTAGATGCTTGAGTCTCCTTGAAATATTTACTTGGGGTTCCTTGGGCATCCCCAGGCTTGAGCTCTTGCCTCTCTTCCTTCTTCTCACATCGAGACCTTCTCGATCATCGAGCACTTCATCCACACAAACTTTTAACAAAAAACTCGGTAAGATCTGTTAGTATAATAAAGCAAATCACTACTCTAAGTACTGTTGCAAACCAATTCATATTTTGTTTTTGCATTATATCTAGTGTAATATAACTTTTCCATGGCTTAATCCACTGATATAAATCGATAGTTTCATCAAAACAAGCAAACTATGCATCAAAAACAGAATCTGTCTAAAACAGAATAGTCTGTAATAATCTGAAAATTCACCATACTTATGATACTTGCAAATTTCTGCCAAAATTAGGAAAAATAAAAAATTTGTATAGAAAGACAGTGCAAAAAGAATCAGAACCATTTGACATTCCAGTAAAAAATTAAAAATCGCGCACTACAGAAATATGTCCTGCACTTTACAAACCAACAAGTATTGTAAACATCCTAAAGGCAAACCTTGGCACATTATTTTTATAATACAATGGAATTGTGCAAGGGGATAATTATTTTTGTTGAAAAGTTTCTATAATCAAGATTCACAAAGTTTCCGTGAGCATGAACAAAGTTCAAGGCTAGCTCCCACTTCAACAGTGCTTGTCTCTCGCACTTTCTCTTTCCTTTTTAAAAAAGTTTTGGGTTCCCCTCTTTATTTATTTTTTGTTTTTAAACTATATAAAAGCACTCAGCAGAAATAAATGACTCTCTAAAACTTCCGGGTTGTCTCTCTGGAAGCGCTTTCTTTAAAGCCATTAAGCTAGACATATAGTGCTCAAGTAGTGAATCCACCCAGATCCCAAGGTATATCAAAGCCAATTTTAATTAGCAATGATTTGGCATCTTGTAGTGAGCACAAGGCAACATATATCATGCAACAACGAAGTCTAACTCTCTTCCTATGCATCGGCATTTCATAAAAGAACAATTCATGCACACAAAGTAAAGGCCAATGCATAGTATAAACAGTTTCTTGCAATTTTTTCGTGTTGGAAACATAGAGAGGTGGAGACACAGTTCCTCTATCATAATAATTGCAACTAGGAGCAACAAGCACATGCATATTATATTCGTAAAGATCATCATGTGTAGTAGTAAAAGGCAACCCATCAATATGATCCTTAATAACCACAAACTTCTCCGATATAGTGTAGTTGGGAGAATTCAAAAAGATAATTGGACTATCATGCGTGGGTGCAATAGCAACAATTTCAAGTTTAACATAAGGAACTATAGCAAGTTAATCTCCATAAGCATAATTCATATTGGCATCTTGGCCACAAGCATAGCAAGCATCATCAAAAAGGGATATTTCAAGAGAATCAATGGAATCATAATAGTCATCATAGCAATCATCCTTCGGTAAGCACGACGGGAAATTAAACAATGTATGAGTTGAAGAGTTACTCTCATTAGAAGGTGGGCACGAGTAGCTAATCCGCTCTTCCTACTTTTGTTCTTCGCTCTCCTCATCATCTTTTTCATCCAATGAGCTCACAATTTCATCAATTTCTTCTTCCATAGGCTCCTGCAAAATATTAGTCTCTTCTTGGATAGCGGAGTAGTCCTTAATATATGGTTCAACATAGGCATTAGAAGCATAATTATCATAGCAATATTTAAGTATGGCAAAATTTTCAGATTTGTAAAGAGTAGCATCATACTTTTCAATCAAAGAAGCAATTTCGTAAGCACCCTTAAAAGCAACAAATTCTTCAATTTGTTTAACATCATAGTAATTATAAACACCCTTAGCATACAAAGATACGATTCCATTATCACTAAACTCACATTGATAGGGAAGGTGTTTCTTAGGGTTTTCAGAACAACAAGTAAAATCATATATTTCACATAAATTCCAAGCATAGCATTGCAAACGATGAATTTGACCCAGTAAAAGTTTCCCTTTTTTAGATATACGGTGTCGCACATAACAAGCATGCCCATCTAAAGATTTGACCTCAACTAAGCTAGTTGGGTTTCAGCACGAGCACATAGGTATCAAAGAGGATCCAAGTAATAAGCTTCAGGAGTGTGATAGATTTTGAGTGGTTCTTCAACCATTGGTTCAGTAGGTACAACTAATTTTTTTGGTATTTTGCGTTTCGTACCCATAACTAAAGATAGAAAACAACTAAGAACAAAAAATAAAAATTACTTAGTGATAAAGCAAACAAGCACACACGAGAATATTCACCCCACGCTATAACTCCCCGGCGCCTCGTCAACCGCATTGCGTGATGCTCGTGCGGCCTCTGGCGCCTCGTCATCGAACTGAGGTAGCAATTTGTGTTTCGGGTAACTTTTGGCTGGGCGTTTAAGGCCATATTCTTCAGCTGCCAGGACATCGGTCCATCTGTCATTGAGCAGGTCTTGATCAGCTTGAAGCTGCTGCTGCTTCTTTTTCAGGCTCCTCGCAGTGGCTATTAGCTGAAGCTTAAAGCGTTCCTGCTCGAGAGGTTCCTCAGGCACGATGAAGTCTTTGTTGTCGAGGCTCACCTCCTCCTCGGAGAGTGATAACCCACAAGTATAGGGGATCAATTGTAGCCTCTTTTGATAAGTAAGAGTGTCGAACCCAACGAGGAGCTAAAGGTAGAACAAATATTCCCTCAAGTTCTATCGACCACCGATACAACTCTACGCACGCTTAACGTTCGCTTTACCTAGAACAAGTATGAAACTAGAAGTACTTTGTAGGTGTTTTTGGATAGGTTTGCAAGAATAAAAAGAGCACGTAAATAAAAAGGGGCTGTTTAGATAAATACACAACTAAATTAGTTTTAGTAGAGAGCTTTTTTTCATGAGAAATTTACTTGTCCCTAGGCAATCGATAACTAGACCGGTAATCATTATTGCAATTTTATTTAAGGGAGAGGCATAAGCTAACATGCTTTCTCTACTTGGATCATATGCACTTATGATTGGAACTCTAGCAAGCATCCACAACTACTAAAGATAATTAAGGTAAAACCCAACCAGAGCATTAAAGCATCAAGTCCACTTTATCCCATATGCAACAACCCCCTTACTCGGGTTTGTGTTTCAGTCACTCACGCAACCCACTATAAACGAATCATAAACGTATTGCAACACCCTACAGCGGGAATCCCTCACGCTTGCGCGACACGGAGAGAACCATAGGACAGGACCAATAATAAAACATGCAACTCAAACCAATCACGATCATCAAATAACCCATAGGACAAAACGGATCTACTCAAACATCATAGGATAGCCATACATCATTGGGAAATAATATATAGCGTTGATCACCATGTTTAAGTAGAGATTACAGCGGGTAAGAGAGAGGTTACACCGCTGCATAGAGGGGGGAAGAGTTGGTGATGATGGCGGTGAAGTTGTTGGTGAAGATTGCAGTGATGATGATGGCCCTCGGTGGCACTCCGGCGCCACCGGAAGCGAGGGAGAGAGAGTCCCCCTCCTTCTTCTTCTTCCTTGACCTCCTCCCTAGATGTAAGAAGGGTTTCCCCTCTGGTCCTTGGTCTCCATCGAATGGGAGGGGCGAGAGCCCCTCCGAGATTGGATCTGTCTCTCTGTCTCTCTCTCTCTCTCTGTTTTTGCGTTCTCTTCTGCTGCCCTTTCACCGTTTCATATATATATGGAGATCCGTAACTCCGATTGGACTGAAACCTTCGCCGTGATTGTTTCCCGAAAATTAGCTTTCTTTCGGCCGAAGAAGAGCATCAACTGCCTTACAGGGGGGCCCACGAGGGTCAGGGGCGCGCCCAGGGGGGTGGGGCATGCCCCCTGCCTCGTGCCTCCCTCGTGAATATTCCAAAAATAATCTTCGTCCATTTTTATCCCGTTTGGACTCCGTTTGATATGGATATTCTGCGAAACAAAAACATGCAACAAACAGGAACTGGCACTGGGGCCTGGATCAATATGTTAGTCCCCAAAAATAGTATAAAAAGTTGCCAAAAATATATGAAAGTTGTAAAATATTGGCATGGAACAATAAAAAATTATAGATACGACGGAGACGTATCAGAGAGCGGATGGTAACTACCGTCCTCTGAGTCTTCTTCCAAGGCCTGTTTGTCAGGGCTGACTTGCCCATCTTCCCGATTGTCTGGTTCGGCAGTTTGTTCATCGGGCTCCTCTGTTTCTTCGGCACTATCCGGAGTGTTGTCGTTTCCTGTGCCGGTATTGCTGTCTCTACTGCGGCGCGATTTAGAGCGGCGCCGCTGACGTCGGCGCTTTGGTTGTGTCTTAGGAGGGTCCTCCTTCGCTAGGTTTTCCTTGTCGTCGCCGCTTTTATTTTTTGGGCGTATCTACCATATATACGTCATATGAGGAAGTGGTCGTCCATCGTCCTGTAAGTGGCGGGTTTTGGTCTTGCTCCTCATCAGCATCATCATCCATACCGTCGATGTTTTCGTAGCCGTAATCAAGCGTGTCGGTGAGATCCTCGACAGTGGCTATGAAGTGGGTGGTGGGTGGGAAGCAAAATTCCCCATCATGAGCCCCTAGTTCGAATCGGACATCATTCGGCTGTGAGTCCCCCGCCAAGGACAGGTTCTTTAATGAGTTTAGAACATCGCCCAAGGGCGAGTACTGGAAGATGTCTGCAGCACTGAACTCGAAGATAGATAGTCGATCAAGCTCGGCATCCGCGGGTTCACGTGGTTCGGAACTTGCAGCCGGAAACGAGTCCGGAGTCCCATTGACACAGATGTTGCATGAAGTTTAGTCTGTGTGCGACTCCAACACCGCAGAATCCGTGGCCTCCGTGGTGGGGTTGAGCTTCCCATCCTCAGATGGCACGATCTGCTCCGGATCTAAGGCCAGAGCAGTTACGGAGGCAATCTATTGAGAGTGGTCCGACGATAGATTTAGGTCATGTGCATCGGAGTGACAGGGAGCGGCCGCCGCGGTCTCGAATCCGGCGAAGATCAAGTCTCCACGGACGTCCGTGACGTAGTTCAAGCTTCCGAATCTGACCTGATGGCCAGGGGCGTAGCTATCGATCTGCTCCAGATGGCCAAGTGAGTTGGCCCGCAGGACGAAGCCGCCGAATACAAAGATCTGTCCGGGAAGGAAGGTTTCCCCTTGGACAGCGTCGCTGTGGACGATGGAAGGAGCCCTCGGACCTCTTGAGGATGGCACAGTGGAACTCTCAATGAAAGCACCAATTTCGGTGTCAAAACTGGCGGATCTCGGGTAGGGGGTCCCGAACTGTGCGTCTAAGGTCGATGGTAACAGGAGACGGGGAACACGATGTTTACCTAGGTTCGGGCCCTCTCTATGGAGGTAATACCCTACTTCCTGCTTGATTGATCTTAATGAATATGAGTATTACAAGATTTGATATACCACGAGATCGAGATGGCTAAACCCTAAAAGCCTAGCCTGTATGACTATGGTAATGAGTATCTCTCCTCCGGACTGAGTCCTCCGGTTTATATAGACAATGAGAGGATCTAGGGTTACACAAGGTCGGCTATAAAGAAAGGAATATACATATTTGGTCGCCAAGCTTGCCTTCCACGCCAAGGAGAGTTCTATCCGAACACGGTTGCGGTCTTCGGTCTTTGTATCTTCACGGCCCATCAGTCATGCCCATGGCTAACAGGCCGGACGCCCGAGGACCCCCTAGTCCAGGACTCCCTCAATCCACCCACGAAGGGTCCACGAAGAAGCAACCTTGTCTATCCCACCATGGCCATCACCCACGAAGGACTTGCCTCACTCTAGTAGATATTCACGAAGTAGGCGATCTCCTTGCCCTTACTGAAGGAAATATGCCCTAAAGGCAATAATAAAGTTGTTATTTATATTTCCTTATATCATGATAAATGTTTATTATTCGTGCTAGAATGTTATTTAACCGGAAGCTTAGTACATGTGTGAATACATAGACAAAACAGAGTGTCCCTAGTATGCCTCTACTTGACTAGCTCGTTAATCAAAGATGATTAAGTTTCCTGACCATAGACATGTGTTGTCATTTGATGAATGAGATAACATCATTAGAGAATGATGTGATGGACAAGACCCATCCGTTAGCTTAGCATAATGATCGTTAAGTTTTATTGCTATTGGTTTCTTCATAAATTATACATATTCCTCTGACTATGAGATTATGCAACTCCCGAATACCAAAGGAACACCTTGTGTGCTATCAAATGTCACAACGTAACTGGGTGATTATAAAGATGCTCTACATGTGTCTCCGAAGGTGTTTGTTGTGTTGGCATAGATCAAGATTAGGATTTGTCACTCCGAGTATCGGAGAGGTTTCTCTGGGCCCTCTCGGTAATGCAAATCACTATAAGCCTTGCAAGCAATGTGACTATTGAGTTAGTTATGGGACAATGCATTACGAAAGGAGTAAAGAGACTTGCCGATAACGAGATTAAACTAGGTATGATGATATCGATGATCGAATCTCGGGCAAGTAACATACCGATGACAAAGGGAATAATGTATGTTGTTATTGCGGTTTGATCGATAAAAATCTTCGTAGAATATGTAGGAACCAATATGAGCATCCGGGTTCCACTGTTGGTTATTGATCGGAGATGTGTCTCGGTCATGTCTACATTGTTCTCGAACCCGTAGGGTCCACACGCTTAACGTTCGATGACGACTTGTATTATGAGTTATGTCTTTTGGTGACCGAAGATTGTTCGGAGTCCCGGATGAGATCACAGACCTGACGAGGAGTCTCGAAATGGTCGAGAGGTAAAGATTGATTTATTGGACAATAGTATTTAGACACCGGAATGGTTTCGGGACGTTTCGGATATTTATCGGAGTACCGAGGGGTTACCGGAACCCCCGGGGGAAGTAATGGGCCTTCATGGGCCATAGGGGAGAAAGAGAGGGGAGCCCGCAGGGTGGCGCCCCCCCAAGGGAGTCCAAATTGGACAAGGGGGAGGGGGTGCGGCCCCCTTTCCTCTTTCCCTCTCCCTCTCCCTCTCCTTCCCTTTTCCCTCCGATGAGAAAGGAAAAAGAGGGGGGGATCCTACTAGGATTGGAGTCCTAGTAGGACTCCCCCCTTGGTGCGCCCCCTTGGTGGCCGGCCTCCTCCTCCCATCCTTTATATACGGGGGCAGGGGGCACCCCAAACAACAACAATTGTTCTCTTAGCCGTGTGCGGTGCCCCCCTCCACAGTTTACTCCTCCGGTCATAGTGTCGTAGTGCTTAGGCGAAGCCCTGCGCGGATCACATCACCGTCACCACACCGTCGTGCTAACGAAACTCTCCCTCGACCCTCTGCTAGATCAAGATTTGGAGGGACGTCATCGAGCTGAACGTGTGTTGAACTCGGAGGTGCTGTACGTTTGGTACTAGATCGGTTGGATCGTGAAGACGTTCGACTACATCAACCGCGTTAACCTAACTCTTCCACTTTCGGTCTATGAGGGTACATGGACACACTCTCCCCCTCTCATTGCTATGCATCTCCTAGATAGATCTTGCGTGATCGTAGGAAAATTTTGAAATTGCATGCTACATTCCCCAACACTGACAAACTCCTTGGTTCAACTCCTCAGTCTTGTCGGAGGCTCCCAAGTGACACCTACCAATCTAGGAGACACCACTCTCCAAAAGGTAATAGATGGTGTGTTTATGGTGAACTCCTTGCTCTTGTGCCTCAAATGATTGTCTCCCCAACACTCAACTCTCTCACACAGATTTGGCTATGGCGGAGAGATGATTTGAGTGGAAAGAAACTTGGGGAAGGCTAGAGATCAAGATTCTTGTGGTTGGATTGGAATGTCTTGGTCTCAACACATGAGTAGGTGGTTCTCTCTCATAAAATGAGTAGTGGAAGTGTAGGAACGTTCTGATGGCTCTCTCTCTTGAATAGAGAGGGTGGAGGGGTATATTCAGCCTCCACATAAAATCTAACAGTTACACACGTTTGACCCAACTCGGTCAGACCGAATAGGTGAACTCGGTGAGACCGGTTCAGTTCAAAATGTGAATGTTAGGATTCTCAGTGGGACCGACATGATCAACTCGGTGGGACCGATGCGCTAGGGTTAGGGAAAAACCTCATCTCGGTGTGACCGATTGCATGAACTCGGTGAGACCAATTTTAGCAATGAGCAAACAGAGAGTTGGTCAGGCAAACTCGGTGGGACCGATCGCTCATTTTGGTAAGACCGAAACGTTACGAAGTGAAACGGAGAGTTTGCATTGCGAACTCTGATCACTCATTTCGCTGAGATCAAAACGTTACGAAGGGAAACAGAGAGTTTGCAATCCCATCTCGGTGAGACCGAGATCCCTATCGGTGAGACCGAACGGATTAGGGTTTTTGGCAGTGGCTATGTCAAAGGAACTCGGTGGCGCCGGATAGGTCAAATCGGTGGGGCCGAGTTTGACTTTAGGTTTTGGACATATTTGGAATTGAGAAAGTGGTTGAGGGCTTTGGAGCATATCACTAATCATTTTGAGCAAGTAGACCATTAAGCAACACCTCATCCCCTTTCAATAGTATTGGCTTTTCGTATGGACCCACTGTGATCTTGGATCACTAAAAATAGAAATGAAGAGTATTGATCTCTTGCCAATCTTTGTCCTTAGCATTTTGAGGGGTCCACATCTCTAGTCCATGCCATGCCAATCATTGAACTTTCTGAAATATTTAACTTGAATAGATATTAGTTCAATGAGCTATATGTTGTTATGAATTATCAAAACTACTCAGGGATTAGTTGTACTTTCACTTGCAAAATTTCACAAGGTCAACACACACTGGATTTGGAAACCTAACCAAGATGGAGCCAGGGCTACAAAACCCTTTGTATTGGGGAAAATGCATAATTTATTACTTGCCGTCAAATGGCACACGACTCATGCTTTTGAGAAGGCATCTACACGAACTCGCCTATCGACACATGAAACTCATTCAACATAGGGCATCTATGTCAACCTTCCACCCGTAGACATATGAAGTACACTTTTCATAAGGGCTTCTACAACAATTATCAGCTTGCCGACGAATTCCAGAAGAGAACCCACAGCAAGAGCAAGACATCAAGAGGAGAATCGCCATCAGAACCAACCAACATAACAAGAAGGGGAAAATCCACAAGCATCTACATCAACCTTACTCTCTTATGAGTACTGATGGGGGCCTTGTTGATGATAAGTCAAATCACTTATCGTCTTGTTTCCCTTCAATGCCAAGACATGCCACACAAGGCTCAGGGCATCTCACCGACGCCAGAAGGATCGCCACTACCTCAGGAGGAGGTTTACCGCCAGAAGTTGAAGGAACGAGGAAACACTCTAGGACTAAGCAAAAAAAAGGTGTAAACGTGTTGTAAACCGACACTGCATCATGACTTTGTCCCCGAACACCGCGTGCACAGACATGGAAGCCTTCAATAACATGTGCTATATAAGGGGCTCTAGGGGCATCATGGACGGTGACGTGGGTTCGACAATGACTGTGTGCGAGGGAGGAGAAGATGCGGGAGATGTCAACCTATGAGAGGTGTGTCTGTGTGGTTGTGGCAGTGGGGGATGGGGGAGAATAAGTCAGATAATGGTTGAGGATGATGTATGAGGCCAGGAAAGGTAAGGGTCGGCCCGAAGAGACGCCATGCGTCGGTGACGGGCTCTTTGTCGTCTCTGCTAGGTTCAGGAAGAGGAGCTTGGTGGTAGCCCAGCTCCACCGTCTTGAGCCAGTATAGGTTTGGAGATTATATGCCTAGTCATTTTCTTAGTCAATGACATGTGGACCCCGTTTTCATTTTTGGTGTCAACCGGTTAATCCATCCAATTCGAGAGTATTTGTTGGTCATTACCCATAGTCGGTGGTATTGTTGAAAGCTTCTAAAGTTGTTGGTTTTTCTTAGAAGAGGCCCTAAACCTGTGTATTGGCGCAATATCCTATGTAACAATATTAGACGTGTTGCACTCAGAAAGTAAGATCAGGCTTATCATCTCTACTATCTCTTTACTCCTTACAAAAAATCTTCATTTTCCTCCCACGCAGAATGATTCGTCCAATTTTCCATCCTTTTCTGAGTACCTTTCCTTGAAAACCGCATTAACTATCTCACCTTTTTATTGAGTTACCAAATAAACATATATTTTCTTTGGTAAGCCAGTAAGTGATTATCTTCCTTAAAAAAGAATAGCCTTCCTTTTCCTACCAGGAAGAGTGCTTTGTCCAACCATCCATTCTTTTTGAGTACCATTCCGAATCCGCATTAACTGTCTCACCTTTTATTTACTTCCCATATAAACATATTTTTTTGGTAAGCCAATAAATGATTATCTATTCCTTATTGAGAAAAAGAATAATGGTCCTTTTCTTGCCAGGAAGAGTGCTTCGTCCAACCTTGTATCCTTTGCCTTGGTACCATTTTCTGAGAAACGTCTTAACTGTCTCACCTTTTATTGACTTACCAAATAAACATATATTTCTTTGTAAGCCAATAAGTGATTATAAAATCTCTCCCCAATAATAAAGCACGTACTATTTGTTGTTGTCCGTCGTCATACATTTTGCAGAAAAGTCCCTGCACTTTCACAAAATCAACCCACGGTCCCAACTTAAGGAGAGCAGGAAAACATTTCATATTTTTCACAAAACCCCATGAGGTTTCGGCTAATCAACCACAATCCTATTTTAAGTGGGAATAGAAAGCTTTTCGATTTATTCAGAAAACCTCCTGACATTTTGGTTAACAAAGCCATTGTCCGTCTAGAAAATAACATTTTTATATAGATTTAAATGTTTTTAAAAATATGCATATCTTCTAAACCATAACTCCAATTTAACATGTCATATATGAAAAGTTATTAGAAAAATATGTAGAATATGAATATAATAATATATTTTTTAACCATGAATCATTTTTAAATGTTGATTAGGGATAGATTCAAATGCTTCAAAGAAATATTAATATATTTTAAACCCTAACTCCAGTTTTAACATGTTATATATGAAAATTGCTTAGAAAAATGCGTAGAATCTGAATATGATGTTTATTCACATGTTAATAATTTTTTAAATGTTATTTAGGTTGCAACGTTAATCAGTAGTGCATAATCCATCTTTCTTTCGTATTGGTGCCGATTCAAATTGAAAATGAACACCTCAAAAAGACAAATTGGAGACGAAAGAAATCATCTATGACCATGCATGTCCGTGAGCGAGAGTGTGAAGAAGGATAAATGGCAAGACTGATAATATGTCATATTAAAATAAAGGATGTGGATCTATTGGGGTCTTGAGTCATGTTGTGTTAGGGGCTTGTGGTATTTTCTCTCCCGTTGCAACGCAGGCTCTTTTACTAGTAAAATCTTAAAATGTATTAAGGCAGGTATCACGGATAAGATTTGGTAACATTGATTTACACAACCATATTAATATGGCCAGATAAATCATGAGCTAATGTAGTACTCTCTTTTGTTCACAAATTTTGAGGTGTTTTTCGATATTTCAATATAGAATACATACAGACTGAAATGAGTTAAAAAATATCTATATATGAAGAGAGCAGAATATTTACACAACATTACAATCGCACGGGCAATTATCTAGTCTACAGGGGAGCGAAAAACTAAGCCAAGGAAGCGAACAATATCGTGGCCCATTACCGTCCACGCGCTTATTTGGTAGAAGAAGAATGTTGAGCTTAGCTGCATCTTAGCTAGACGTTATAAGTGTGCCAGCTTACGTATAGTTTCCCAATAAAAGCAGATCTTAGTACACTACCTCACGTACTGCCAGATAACAGTCATGCACGTGCGCGTGCCAGCCAAAATATCTTGCACTGGCACGTTGCTGACTCGAAGGCCCCACTTGTCACAGGCCCAAACCGACACTCTCGAGGGCGATATAGGTGTGAACCGCTGCTCGTTTGTGTGTGCGCGCGCTCGGTTAATCAGGTAATTTACCACAGCATCCCCGCCCAACTCCGCGTGAACACGTGATCGATTCCATCGTATATATATACTCGTGATCCCCACTTCCTTCTCGCATTTCTCCTCCAAAAATAAAAGAAGTTCCTTCGGAGGAGCAGCGGTCTCGCGGGGTCAACTAGCTACGCTCCAATTCTTTTGAGATATAATAATAGTAATGGACAAGGAGCAACAGCGCCATGGCGAGCTCGAGGCGCCGCTGCTTCACGGCGACGGCGGGAAGGCCGCCGCCGCGGCCGGAAGCGCTTACGCGCTCGTCTGCTCCCTCGTCGCCTCCGCCATCTCCGTCATCTACGGTTACAGTAAGCAACCCTGTGCCGCCTACCTGCAGATGATATCGCCGTGTCTTGAATATGCATGTACCATGCATGCACCTTCTACGTTTTGCATCAAAAATTTATTTTGATCCGCTCTAGGTTCTGCCTGCCTGCAAGACATGCGGCAATTCATCGCGTTTGTACATCGGTTAAGCGCACTTTTTTTAATCTTATTACATGAAGATTATTCGTGTAAATTTGGTCTGTATAAAACTCGATTTCATGGCGTACGTGATTAATTTTTTTGCCGGATCTACCTGGTTTGCGTGGTCGCAGATCGAGGTGTGATGAGCGGGGCGCAGAAGTTCGTGCAGGACGACCTGGGGATCAGCGACGCGCAGATCGAGGTGCTCATCGGGGCCACCAGCATCTACTCCCTCGTCGGCTCGCTGGCCGCGGGTTGGGCGTGCGACTGCGCGGGGCGCCGCCGCACTATGGCCCTCTCCGCTGCCATGTTCTTCGCCGGCTCGGCGATCACCAGCGTGGCTGGAGGATATGCGGTGCTGATGGCCGGACAGCTCGTCGCCGGCGTTGCGTGTGGGTTCGGCCTCGTCGTCGCGCCCGTCTACATCGCCGAGATGGCGCCGGCGGCGTCCCGTGGCTTCCTCTCCTCCATCCCCGAGGTATGCTCGATTCGTTCGTGTTCATGTACTAATTGATCTTACGGCTAAATTAATTAACTTACCTTTTTGGCGAATTAATTAATAAATTAACTATACTTGTCGCGACTGCAATGCCTGTACAATGCTAGCTACATTCCTATTTTGGCTGTGCTAGTTTTGTGTTAATAAAATACTACTGTAGTACTATATGTTAGGTTAAGTAATAAAATATAAATATTTTCCTTGATCGAACTGGATCCTAGGATTGCTGGATCAGTACGTACGTGGGGTGGAGGATACAAATACTACTATTCAAAGATGATTGCAGAGAAAGACAGAGTGATGATTTTTTTCTTAAAAAATGCTTGAGAGAGAGAGAGAGATTAATCATTGGGACGACTTTAGTTCGGACGAGTCACGTCAGACTAACTGTCAGAATTATAAAGCGAATACGAATCGAACTTGTCTTTTTGATGCGGGAGGTATCGAACTTATCTGATGTAACGCACAGTTATTATCCAGTCATGATTCGTTGGCACTTGGCCACACAGGGTACACATGCATGAATGCACCGCAAATTATTGTTCTGTCAAGGAGTAGATGGAAGGAAAGGAGGGAGTAAATATAATCTTACCGAAAGCGAATGTACAATCTATCTATCACAATCTGCAAGGAGCGGGGCATATCCATCCCTTGCTTTCGAAGAATGCCTGGATGGTTCGATCACAAGCGTGGGTGCCTTGTCATGCAGCAGGGGAAGGGAGCAGGCAAATCTCGTCCCCTTGTCATCCGGCTCAAGTTCCCCTTTCCCGGTTAGCAGATGCTTTGTACTAACATCGAACTCGGGCCAAACTGACAAAACTCGCGCTGTCCCATTACCAATTTTACTCTCATGTCCTCATCGAGACCGCGAGGAAAAAAGATTGAAAAAGTAACAAATTACCTGCTCCAAGTAAAAGATTGGTCATATAAATATCTAGCTAGATGTGTGAGCGTCATTTTAGGTGGTGTTTGGTTCTCTAGTCCTTAGACTTTTTCTAGTCCCAACTAAAAAGTTCCTAGTCCCTAAAAAATCTCTCCCTGTTTGTTTTCAGAGACTAAAAAGTCCCTAGTCCCTTCCTAGAGGTTATTAAATGACCATGTTGCCCATAGTATATAGAAAAATAACAACCAAACAACACCAAGGGGTGGCGGGCCAATGGGTGCATGGAGGGGCATTGTTGGAAAAGTCCCAAAAAGTCCCAAAAAGACTCTACTTGATTTAGTCCCAAATGCCTAGTTTAGGCCCTAAAAAGTCTCTCTCGTTCGGTAAAAAAGTCTCTAAAAGGGACTTTTTCTAGTCTCTACACAAAAAAGTCCGTGGAAACAAACACCCCCTTAGCTCTCATGGTATTTGGTTTGCCTGTCAGTCATAAATTCATAGTAATTTCGATGGGTCAATACATGCTGCCTTACTCACCCCCTCTTTTATATGCCTGCCACGTCAGATCGCCGGCAACACGGGCATCCTGCTCAGCTACATCGCCGACTTCGCCCTTGCCGGCTATCCCAACAACGTCAACTGGCGCCTAATGATCGGCGTCGGCGCCGTCCCGCCGCTATTTCTCGCGGTCGCCACGCTCCTCGCCATGCCGGAGACCCCGCGCTGGCTCGTACTCCACGGCCACCACGCCGAAGCACGCCGTGTCCTCGCCCGCACCACGGGCGATGCGGCCCTCGCCGACCGCCGCCTCAAGGAGATCGTTTCCTCCGCGCAGGAAAGCTCCAAGCAGGCCGTCCCCGGCGGCAGCGACGGGACGACCCGGTCCACAAGCGTCTGGCGCGACATACTGATTCGGCCGACGCGGTCTGTCCGTCGCGTGCTGCTCGCCATCCTCGGCCTCCAGTTCTTCCAGCAGGCGTCCGGCGTGGGGGCGCTCGTGTTGTACGCGCCGCGGGTGTTCCACCACGCCGGAGTGACGTCCCAGCCCGCGGTTCTCGGTGCCACGATCCTCATAGGCGTGGCCAAGACTGTGGCCATTGTGATCCCGCTCTTTCTGGCCGACCGGCTGGGCCGGCGCCCCATGCTGCTCACCAGTGCGGGCGGCATGGCCGTGTCTCTGCTCGTGCTAGGTTTCTCCCTTCGAGCGTCGCCTACGGCGCACGCGGGCGCGAGCGCCGCGTGGTGGGCCGCTGCAACGAGCGTGACGGCCGCCGCAGCGTTCATGGCGACCTTCTCGCTGGGGTTCGGGCCAGTCATTTGGATGTACGGGTCAGAGATCCTGCCGCTCCGACTACGCGCGCAGGGTACTGGCATCGGCACGGCGGTGAACCGGGTGATGAGCGCCGTGGTGGGGATGACCTTCATATCGCTGTACGAGGCTGTGGGCATGGCCGGAAGCTTCTACATCTTCGCGGGGTGCGCAGCAGCGTCCTGGGTTTTCGTCTACGCACTCCTGCCGGAGACCAAGGGGAGGACCCTCGAGGAGATGGAGGCGCTCTTCGACGATTCCGCCAAGTCGCCATCGCCAACGACGCAGTGATCAATAATGTGCGAGCGCAAGCAAGCAGGCGCGGCGCGCGCGGGGGCAAGTTTGTAATTCTTACCGGTAAAGAATTGTCACGGTTGGTGTTGGCCCGATCAAGCAGTTCGGGGTATTTAGAGCCAACCGGTGTGATGCGGAGGTCTCGGAGCACTGTCCAACTAAGATTGCTATTTCCCCTATACAATGATCTGATATCATTGATGGTATTAAGCTTCTCAAAGCTTTTGTCATTGTACTTCTCCACAGTATCGGTGATACTATCAAGTGAAATGTGTCATTAGTTCATTAACTCATATTGATTGTATGCTTTAACAGAGTAGCTTAAGAAGTGATTGATTTAAGCCACAAAACTCATTTATTTGATTATTCGCAAAAAAAACTCATTTATTTGATATATATACAGCCAAAACTGATTTGAAGAGGGGGGGGGGGGGGTTGCAAACTGACCATGACAATCAAAACTTTGACCACTTGGGAACTGCCTTTTTTTAAAGAGTTTTTTTGGCAAACTGACCATCACAAGCTAAAGTAATGTCATAGGAGGAGAAAACAGTCACTTGGCATGGGACTCAGATCCCAGATCTTTGGGCGTGAGAGCATCTACATTCGGACTTGGCAAATCCGACCCATCAAACACCCGCGGACGCGCCCGGACACGTCCGCGAACAGTGACCGGTCACGTCTTAAAAAATGCGTTCCACATCTGGATACCTAAAATTAGAAACTTCACATCCATATTATTACATGCAACACAATGATCTTTGAGCGGAGCTTCGTTCGGTTCCGCTCCCCACTCGCCCGGCTTCGCCGTGGCCTTGTCCGGCGGCCGGCTGCGCACCTCAGAGTGTTGGTCCGACCGCCGACAAGGTAGAGTAGGGCATGGGACACGAGCCGAATTACGGTACTCAAGGCGCCGCCGTCTCCCATGCCCTACTCTTCCTCGTCGGAGCAAGGAACCCGAACGGTGCCTGTGGACGTCAGATCCATGACGGATCCGTCCTGGGATGAGTCGCCGACGTCCACCACGATGCAGTTGCAGCGCTCGGACTGTTGCGCCATACCGGCGCCAGAGAATGCGACTCCGCCTCGTCGATGTCCACCGCCGCGAGGGCTACCGCTGCCTCCTGCACCCGGTACCTGGCACGGCGGGCACGCCGTGCCATGTTCTTGTCGGACGAGGCCCATGGTGCGTATCGATGCTCGGCACACCAACGGAGGGGTTGCGCGTCCGCCACCGCGTTCGGACGCCAGACGGACCGCACAGCCTCCGGCGAGGCAGCTATGGCTGGTCTGGCGCCGGGTCCATGCACCATTTTGGACGGACGCAATGAATTCCCGACGGAAGGAGTCCGAGCGCGGCCGTGCATGGGCCTCTCCTCCCGGGCGCGGCGGAGCGCAAGCCGGACGACCATCTCCTCCTCGGGGCCACGAAGGATGAGTTGGGGTCGACGGATCTGGAGGTGAAGAACTCGAATCCACTGCCCGCCATGCCGGAGACGGCCCAACGCGCTGGAGACGAGCTTGGGTGGCGGGGGAGAGTGAAGTGAAGTGGCTAGGGTTTGGTCCGGCGAGCGGATGGGGAGGAATATATGTGGGGTCTGGCGGGCCAGCATGGGCCGGGTCTGACGTGGCGGGCGTGCCCGGGCGCGTCTGGGCGCCCCATATCCACCTTTTTTGAGTTGGATATGAGGGGTACCTGTCGGTTCAATATCCGGCGTATCTCGTAGTAGGGGTCCTAAGCTAGGCGTCTCGGAGCGATGGTAACATGGACACGGGGTTTTACCCAGCTTCGGGCTCTCTTGATGAGATAATACCCTACATGCTGCTTTTGATTGTATTCATATGGGTGTAGTACAAAGTACATGTATCTACCACGAGATTTTCGTAATGAATATGAGATTGCCTATTGACTAGCCTGGCCTCGGTTTATATATGCATCGTAGGCCTAGGGTTTAGAGGAGTCCTTGTCTTGGGCGCCAAGTCTTGTAGAATCCTCCTTATATGCGGCATGGGCTGTCCGAACTGGCCCAATAGTGAACCGCCATGGGGGTCCTCGGCCCGATCCAGCTGGTCGGGAGATGATGTGGTGAGTACCCCCTAGTCCAGAACACCGTCAGTAGCCCCTGAACCGGTCTTCAAGTTGGGGACGCTCCTCGATTCTTCCGAACTGTTCTTCATCTTCAGTCGTCGGTCTTAAAAACTGGTTCAACAAATCTTCTCATCTTCGATCTTGAGGATCGCCGAAGTGCATCCGAAGAGTTTACACGTCAGGTATCCGAGGAGCCCCTTTAAGTTTCCGGCCTTTATCAATGCCCTGTTATTTTTATGCCACACCACGGGTTTGAAGTTGTTCCCGGGTAGCAGTGTCGTCTTGCATCCGAGCTCCAACGCCGGACTGCATTCGAGGTATCTTTTGCAGCCGAGCACCAACGCCGGACCGCTTCCGAGCTCCAACGCCGGAATGTATTCGAGCTCCAACGCTGGACTATATCCGAAGAGTATTGTTATAGTAGAACTCCAACGCCGAACTGCATCCGAGCTCCAGCGCCGGACTGTATCTGAGCTCCAACGCCGGACTATGTCCAAGCTCCAATGCCGGACTATGTCCGAGGTGTCATAGATCACCTTGGTTCAAAAAAGTTGAAGGAGTTTAGCCGAGCTTAATGCCAAAAATGCCCTCTATGGAGCCAGCCACTGGCGCCCGAGCTTTATGCCGGACTGCTTCCGAGGTGGTGCACCACCCCGACTGCGGGCCGATTTTTTGTCAATATTTTTATTGATGCAATTTATTCTCTACTGAGATATATAGCCAGTAGCCCTCAAGGTGTGTATCGGTCTAAAACCCGAGATGCACCTGAAGGATGACATAAGACCGATGATCCCAGTAGCCCCTGAGACTCAGGTTGATTCAAAATCGGCCTGAGGATCAACTCCTAGCTCGGCAGAATACTTCGGGACGCAAAAGCGGTGTGCAAAGTCCTCGAGACTCAGATTGGGTGCGGCCGACCATCCTGAGGATCATAATCTCCTCGAAAACTATATTGCACTTAAATTTTCTGCACTGGATTGTCAATGCAGTAGCCCCCGAGACACTGGTCGGGTGGCAACACCAGATCAAGGGATCGATGTGCCCCTTTAATATTTGTCAATAATAAGCCCGAAGCCCAGTAGCCCCCGAGCCTTAATGCGGGCACAGGTGGCCGAATTAAGGATCGATATTCATAGTAAAATCACAAATTATGTGTAATGACTCTATGTATCCAAGTACTTTACATCATTAATGCTCGGATCCGCATTGTACAAAACTTTGTTGACTGACCATCGGCTTCAATCTCTTCGGCCAGTAGCCGAGGAGTGTTTTCCTACTTTATAAAGTCGTTATAAGGGCAAAGATTTATGGAAAACCAGGCAATCCGGCCATACCGTTTTATAAACAGAGGTACACGGAGAGATATATTATATTTCATATTTACATAAGAAACATCTTCCAAAGAAAATAGTCCCGCTATTGGTTCCTTTCTTTGGGTCGTCATGCTTATCATGATCATGAAAAATCACCTCTGATCAATGTGGGAGGAAAATATTGTGGATTTAGTTTGGGGAAAGTTCCCAAACTCTGTGGTATTA
This sequence comes from Aegilops umbellulata, assembly GCA_032464435.1. Lineage (NCBI taxonomy): Eukaryota > Viridiplantae > Streptophyta > Magnoliopsida > Poales > Poaceae > Aegilops > Aegilops umbellulata. The sequence continues at coordinate 145,573,979 of CP136058.1, read as the reverse complement.
ATGAACCAAAATTTTCACTTCCGTCGTTGCCGACCAAAGTGATCCTTTAAGTTTGCTAGCTTTCGGCTTCACCGAGTGTGAGGTACTTACTCGGATGACCCGGTAGTAACAATAACAGAGGTGCTCCCCTTTTCACATAGCCGAACAATCGGGAATGTAGGGGTAAGCACAGGAGCCAGGCAACCCAGCTTGGCCAAAATCCTAAGTCAAATTGATGCATATGTATGGCTTTATAACGATGATTACAGAAGGCAGCCCTTGTATATTAAATACAAATGACGATGATATGTTTATTTTGACTCCATTGCGACCGTTTATCAGTTGAAAGTGGCCCATCGCCGGCTTCCGCCCCCTTGTAGATGCTACGCAGGGTGTTTTCGCAATAACAAAACAACCCTTAGCCGACCTCTCGGTGCCCAAAGGCGGTTGTGTTAGCAGAAACGAGGCAATCAGATATGCGGGCTTTATAACTTTCACTTAGTCATAGGAGCTTAAAGTTGGGAGGCCAGGTACTAGCCCCCGATTAGTGTCGACAGTCGAGGTCAAGCCGTAAACACTTCGGCCAATGTTATGAACGGACCGTCATTTAACACGGGGTGACCTCTATCGATCTTTATAGTTTAATACAGTCATCAGATCGCTGACCAGTTTACATGTATTGTGACAGTCAGTTTTCGGCTTTCTCCACTGAGGCGCTTGACCATGCGAGCTGGAAGCACAATCGCAGTGGTTCTCCCTTTGCACACCTAGACGAACAAAGCGGAACGTAGGAGGCAAGCACAGGAGCCGGGCAACCCAACTATTGACCGAAGACACAATTCGAAACCGATGCATATATAGCAATGTCCGAGAATGTTTTTGCCGAATCTCTAAAGGTCTCCGGCGTTGCACTGCGAGACTTGTGCTGAAAACACACAAATAGTTTAAAAGTGCCATAAGCTTGGAAAACCAAAAATCTCAGTAAAAACTTGACGTCCGAACAAGATCAAGTGTTCGGTGCCAATCTGAAAATTGGAAAAAAGAAAAAATTATGCTTCTGCCGTGCTTTAACCTGACACACCCGATCTCAACACTTCAAGCGGGCCAGCCTACAGCTTCGAGCTCCTTATCCCAAAGGCGGAGTACTTCTTCGAGGCCAGTTTAGCAAACTAAACTCGAGCGGCTTTTTAGAGAGAAGACATGCTATCCGGCTATTCACCATACACTCGAGCCGAAAAAGGAGAGGTAGAAAGAGACTTTGCAACGACCAAGAAGAAAACACATTTACTATAAAACAGCTCATATAAATTTTAAGAGCCCCCAAGCGACTTGGGTTAAAGAATTTTATGTATAATGATTGTATGTACCGATGTACTTATATCATATCTGTGTTCACCCGAACTTTAAACGCGTCTTAACCGACCGTCAGCTTCTCCCTCTTTGGTCAAGGACCGAAAAGTGTCATGTACTCCACCTGTCGAAAGTATCGACAGTGTTTCTGATAACCAGGCAATCAGGCCATAAGGCTATAACAGACAAAGCGCGCTCAGGGAACTTATGCTATATTACTAACAAAGTGTAAGAAGCATCTTCGAAGGAAATAGTACCTCCACCGATACCTTTCTTCGGTTGCACATTGTTACTATGAGACTTGTGCAATAGATTTTTTGTACTCATGAGTTCTGTTGTGTGACGACCATTACTGAAAACAATAAGAGCGCTAGCTTTCGACTTCACCCAGTCTGAGGTACTAACTCGGATGACCTGGTAGTAACAATCGCAGAGGTGCTCCCTTTACCGCCTAGCCGAACAATCGGGAACGTAGAGGTAAGCACAGGAGCCAGGCAACCCAGCTTGCGAAACGCTTAAGTCAACATGGTGCATATTGTGGCGTAATACACGAACAAGTAACGAAGCCGTACAAGTATAATCATATGTAAGAGGAAAGGCTTCATAAAGGAAGCCCCCAAGTAAACGGGGTATTTGAATTTTCTTGCAACAAACAAGGTTTTGACAAAGAAAGTTTTTCGCAAATAACATTTTGTCAAAAAAGCATAATGCTTGGTCGAACCGAACGAAATTTAAAACTAAAGGTTTTTAAGCATGGAAGTGACTTAGCTGGTTAATGTGCTCGGTGTCGATGCACGGCCCGAGCTTACGACGGGACAAGGTCCCAGCCCCCATGCCGGTCCCTAGGTGGCGGGGCGAAGAGCTCGACACTCCGAAGTGGCGACATAGCACGGCCAATGCAGGCCGGCAGTTTGACGCCGAAGTCCCCGGCGTGGCTTAATGAAGTAATGACGAAGCTCTCGGTCCAGCCGAGGTGACGTGGTACGTCGGTACGCCGAGGTGACAGCGCTACCCGACCCGGACCCTTTACCTGTGCACAGAAAATAGTGCAAGCCGGAAATAATAGGAATAATAAAAAAATGTTGCATAGTTAATAATTTACGCAAAGTGAGTAATAAAAGAAATATGGCCCGTGTGCCGAACACTCGATGAGGTAGAGCTCTCTCAGCGATGCCGAAGTCCCCGAGGCAACCGAACATGTCGGTACGGCGATTCGACCAACAAGGTGATCACGTGAGCCGATTGGGACGACGATGTCGGCTTGCCAAAGTGCCCGCTTGATGCAGTCGAAGTCGGTCACCTACACACATAAAATAGTGCGGTCGAAAAAGGATAATTGCTTTTCGCAAAAATAATTTATTGAAAGATATGTGGCATGGCACCGAAGTCATGTCGATGCAGGGCGTCGGCATGGCACGGTGAAGGCATGGCCAAGCCTGAATTCGCTGGCCGGTCCGAGTTCTGGATGCGGCATTCGCCGAAATGTATACGGAAACTGACTGAACCACCACGCGACAGTTGTCAATGCAGCCACCATTTGATAGACCTGTGTACAAATGATGAAACAAACCAGAGTAATAATTCCTTGGGAAAAATAAACCCAAGCAAGAAAAAATACTAGGATTAATAGCACCTGGTTTATCTGTTGTAGCAATCTGAAGAAAGGTTACTCCTAAAATTGGGACTCGATCCGCACACCCATTGCCTGATGGGTGATAAAGCGACGGCATGGCGATGCTGGCAAAGGTGGGCTCGCCGAGGCGAAGCCCCCGGTCCAGCTAACGTGGCGAAGCTGGTCGGCTGGTGATGCCGAAGTCACCGGAGTATGTTGATGAAGAAATATCAAAGTCCCCGGTCTAGCCGAGATGACGGAGCGGGTCAGTAAGGAGACGTTGCAGCTGCCAGGTCAGCCGAGGTGTTGAAGTAGTTCGACGTGATGGACATCGGCTTGAAAAAGCAACAATGCGGCCATGTCGACGCTGGTCATAACTTGTGACGCGGTCAATGCCGGATTGATGAAGTGACCGAGCGGCGATGTTGGTGCGCCTGACCCGTGCAATCCGTGGGGCAATGGTGTTGATGATGATTTATCCTTCGCGATGCCGAACACTTGTTCGGCTTGCCGAGATGATGATCGAAGAAGTTGAGCTCGGCTCAACAAAGCGGCAACGTGTCTAGCGCAGGTCGGCATCTGAGGAGCAATATTGCCAGACTGGTTTGACACCAGCGAGATGGTGAAGATTACCTCAGAGGAGGCTTAAAATTTTATGGGTACGTGTTTAAAAACAATGCACAGTACCCTAGAAAAAAATTCCTTCAAAAGGGTTGTCCAATACTCCGTTCATGAAGAAACATGAACTTGGGCCGGATTCGTATTCGCGCAGAAATCATATCCAAAAATTGGTCCACGCATCGGAAGGTTCCCGGAGTTTGAACCGTCGGATCGAGTTGAAATTTGGAGGGGTGGTAGATATGGGAATTCTGCAGCAGATGAACGGCTGGATCTTCCAAAGGACCTTTGAGATGGGATCTGGAGACCACGCCCTAAACTCGTCTAGATTCCCATCCAGATTTGACAGGGCTCCGGTATATCGTAGATTGCTAGAGATTCCTCCATCGGAACCTCGACAAAATTTGGCATGGTTGTTGTATACTTAATTCCGCACAATTCCACTGAAGGAATCGTCAAAGCGATGCTCGAGGAGGTGGTGGCAGCGGATACAAGTTTGTTGTTCGGAAAAAATAGCACGGTCGCCTGAGGGCAATGTTGACGTTGAGCCCCCGAGCTCCATGGATGATTCTTCTATGATCATGATAGAGTCCAGAAGATATCTACAAATATTTTTCACACCAACCCAATGCCTTTTCATTGGTGATGTGTTGTATTTAGCCAATAAATTTACTGCAAATAATATACCAGGCCTAGTGTAGTTTTTTAGATACACTAATGCTGTCATCGCGCCAAGATATGGAAACTTAGGTCCAAACATCCTTTCATGACCACCCTTTGGTCTTAATGGATTTAATCTCTATCAAGAGATCTGACAACCATAGTTCTTGATGGATATGATTTATCCATATTGAAGTATTCAAATATGTTATGGATAAACGTGGACTGATGAACAAGTATTCCGAAGGAACACACTTAAGTTTGAACCCCTAGCAAAGTTTGGTTTCAACCAAATCTTTCATCTCAAATTCCATCTTAAGATGATTTGCTTGTCTCATGCACTTCGTGTGTAGTTCCAATGAAATTTAGATCATCAACATACACATAAATTTTAAAAATCCTTCTTTAGATTTCTTGATGAATATACACAAGTAATCATCATTGTTTGAGTAATCCTTATAACAAAGGAACTCACTCAGCCGATTATAACACATCCATCCCAACTGCTTTAAGCCGTACAATGACTTTTAAAGCTTTACACAATACATGTTGCGATAAGCTTTCCATTTTGGTAGCATCATTCCCTCAGTAACTATCATAGAGATATCCAAATTAAGTGACTCATACAACTATACAGTCACACCATCCATTAGTTGGATACACAAATTCATTATTCACTGCTAGTGATATCAAATATAGGAACGTTATCCACTCATTATTAAAGAATATGTTTCATCCTAATAGATGATGGGTCTTTGCGTGAACCCATGTGCTACAAGCCTGTCTCACCTCCTCATGGTTATCATTCCTCTCATGAAAAAAAAACTCATTGTGCTCACCCAAGGAACACATTCAGAGGAGTGGGTATTACTGATCAGGTCAATACCCTCTCTTCTTAAGAGCGAGTACCTCCTCAATTGTTGCCTTTATTTGGATCAACCAGAGCATTTAAGACATTCAACCATGCATGGAATTAGGTTACCCAAGGTATTTTACAATTCTCAAGGAGAAATAAATGTCAACATAATGTAGTCTTTCTATTACATGATTCTCCCAAAGCCATGTACATAGGGAAGATTTCATCAATACATTTTGAATCTGTGATTTCCCACAACAACTTAGTCAAGGTCTTCCAGTGTCCCAGCACCAAATTTTGTGTGCACACTCATGATGGGTCCAAGATGTTGAACATCCTTCGGGTGTTCTCCAACCCTTGGTTGAATGTCAACATGAAGTTGACCTGCATTTATTGTCTGAGGATTCCCCATTCCCCTCAAACGCTTCTGTGATGCCTTGTCCTCTTGTATCCAGACCCCCCCCTCTTCAGTGGCTGAGTGGATCTATGAGTCACATTCACTCTGTCTAGCACATTCACTATGGAAACATTTTACTTGTGACACCCTTATACTTAGTAAATGCAACTGGCAGATTATTTGTGATACCTTACAAATTGATAATCTTCTAAAGCTCCAGTTCAGATTCGTTCGTATGTGGATCGGAGGACTAGATGTCCATTCACATCTCATTAAATTTCTTAGCATTAAATGTGCTTCTTATCTCCCCCTAATGCAAGAAAATATCCTCATAAAAAGCACGACATCGTACATGACCATAAACAAGTCTCATTCTAGAGACTCTATGTATCCAATGCAACCGGTTACCGTAGATGGGAGATACTTGCTAATTTCCACCTACTAACTTCAACGGAGAAATTGTATGATATGTAGTTGGTAGAATTTGTTTTATTTATGCAGTGAGTCAAACTGAATGTCACCAACAAGATGTCGGGAGATTACAATTGTAGGAGTAATCTTGCTATCAACTTATCCTATTCACAAGTGATTCCGCAAGAGCATTCTGGGTATGTACAAAAAGTACCAAAATGCTCCACAACTATGCCTAAATCTAGGCAGTAATCATAAAATGCTTATGGACTAAATTCCACAGCATTATCTATTCGCATGGATTTTATCCTGTGCTCGGATGATTTGCTCTCAAATTAATGATCTGAGAAATCAATTTTGTCAAATCATGGTTCATTATAGAGGTAAGACACACATTGCACCATCTCGTCGATCCATCTGAAAGCACTATGAAATATGTGAATATTGAAGGAAATATGCCCTAGAGGCAATAATAAAGTTGTTATTTTATATTTCCTTATTCATGATAAATATTTATTATTCATGCTAGAATTGTATTGATCGGAAACCTAAATACATGTGTGAATACATAGACAAATACTGTGTCCCTAGTGAGCCTCTACTTGACTAGCTCATTGATCAAAGATGGTTAAGGTTTCCTAACCATGGACATGAGTTGTCATTTGATAATGGGATCACATCATTAGGAGAATGATGTGATGGACTATAACACCCCGAGAACCATGCTACAATGATCTCCCCTTCAATGATGCCATGTCATCATGCTTTTCAAACTGAATTGCCGCTTGATGAAATCAAAACCAAATTCCAGTTGAATTACAAGTTAAATATTTGCTTCTTCTATCATGCAAACAAAAATGTTCATGATGTTGCAAATAATCTCCAAGTATTTGTCATGGTGAAAACAACCTCATTTGGATTTCCAAACCCCCTCGGGATTTAATGTAGTGTTCCAACAACATCTTAATGAACCATTTAAATTCAAACACGATTCTATACTTTTCAAAATAAACTCAAGCTTTTTGTAGCAGTACTAAATAATGCCTAGTATTTGTTTTGGCAAGTTGCTTTTTTTACAAAAGTTGTTTGGTGGTCAAGCAATTTTGCAAACAGAGGCAAAAAGGCAAAACAGAAAAAGATAAAAAAAAAGGGGAAATAGAAAGACCACCCCCTCTTTTGCACCTGGCCCAGCTTGCACTGTACGAGGCCCGACCCACCGCCCCGGCCTTTCCCTCACCTTTCGTCAGAGGCAGAAGCCATGGCGTTGGACTGGCACGCGCGACCGTCCACACACGGATCTCGCCCGTGTCGACCATCCATCGGTGCCCTGAGACGGATAAGAGCATCCTCGCACCCCTCGATCGAACCCTAGCGTTATTCCCCTCTCCCCCTTTCCTCGTTCTCGATCTGGAGCTTCAACCAAGCTGTGGTCATCGCGACCGTCGTTGTAGCCATGGCCAACGAGCTCCCCGCCACCCGAGACCACATCCAGGAGGTCACCCTCATCTCCCTCGTCCTCGTGGTGCAAGTACAAGCCCCGAGCTGCCTCGAAGCCTCGCCATCGACCACCCTTCTCCGGCTACGGTCGCCGGATGCCGCCCGTCGATCTGCCACATCCAGGACATGCCCGACCTCCTCGAGTTCACCTTCGGCACCGATGTGAGCCCCTTGCTCAATCCCCCCTTTTTCCATTCGAATCCGGCACCGTAGGACGTCGTCACCGCCGCGTTCTGACCTCGCGCCCATCACTGTCACCCCCGTACGTTGTTGCGTTGCTGCTACTGCTTGGCTGCTATGCGCCTGCTCTGCTCCCGCATCTGCTTCGGTCGTGCCGGCTGCGTGCCTTGGACCGGCCCTGCCCTTGCTTGCCGCTCGATCCGCTGCTGCTGCCTCTTCCTACTGCTACTATAGCTGCTCCCTGCGATGCCCGCTCCAGCTACTCTACGCCCGCCTCCGGCCGCCACCGCTCGCCGGCGCCGTCCCGCTCGCCTGCCATGCGCGCCCCACCTTACGCTGGCGATGCTCTCCGCCGGCGACGCCCGCTACTGCCCCCTAGTTTAGATTAAGTGCTACCCCCTGAGTATGACTAGTGGGGCCCGCCCCCTTTAAAAAGTAATTTATAAATGAAAGTAGTAATTACATTAATTAGTTAATTAATTAATTCTTAGTTAATTAGCTTAATCACACTGCCATGCGGGTCCCATCAAACGAGTTGACTGGTCAACCGTGGACCAGTCAACTACTGAGTCAGCAGTTGACTGGACCCACGGGTCAGCCTCACTGGTGCACTGCACCGGGTGCACCTAGCCTTTTCACTCTTTTTTTATTAGCTTAAATTCTAGAAAATGATTAATTTTTTTGAAAATTCATATAAAACAATCCGTAACTCGGATGAAAATGTTTTCTACATGAAAGTTGCTCAGAAAAACGAGACGAACCCGAATACGCTACCCACATACCTGTCAGATGCCTCTAACCATCTGAACCTGGAACATTCCCCCTCCTGTCATCTGTCTGACACAGGTCCGAATCCGGGAAAACATTCCCGGTTGAATTCCCCCTTCACCTATATCATGTAGCCAAACGTTAGGTCACATCCGGCACAACATATTGCCATGTTATGCTTTGTGATGCTATGTTTGCTTTATATTTACTGTTTCTTCCCCCTCTTCTCTCCGATAGACCTCGAGACCGATGTTGATGCCCCTATGATCGACTACGTCGACGATGACCCCTCCTTGCCAGAGAAACCAGGCAAGCCCCCCCTTTGATCATCCCGATAACGCCCATTTCATTCTCTCATGCTTGCATTAGATTTTGCTATTTTTATTGTTTGCTCCTATTCTGATGCATAGCCTGCTTTTGTATCTGCTGTGTTACCTTACCTACTTATCCTAAACTGGTTAGTATAGGTTGGTTAGTGATCCACCAGTGACCCCCACATTATCCTTGTTGCCACTGCTTCATCATCGAAGACCCAATCAACGGGATTGTAGACCAGGCCCCAACACCGCACATCACTTCCCCTTAGTTGCTCGACACTATCGGGTTACTATCGAGTGTCGAGGGTGAGACCTCTTCAGCACTTCTGTTGTTAACCTGTAGTGTAGCTATTAGGTCGTGGTCATCGAGGGTGATTTCCTCCTTAACCACTTCCGATACGGCTCTGTCATGCAACCCCTCAAGTGTGAACCTCGAGGGTGATTCCTCTTACGTTCACCTTGATGATTACATCTAGTGGAATTCATCGGGGGTGATTCCTCGGGTTTTCCCCTTGATGTTTGGACACACGGATACTTGGACTTTACCACTGTTACTTGGAAAGATGGGTCGACCCTAAGGGGTACCCGCGCGAGCTTAATTGCGAGTGATGTGGAGTCGGGTTGACCTGGAGGGTGCTCGCGAGATAATTACGAGGCGTGGCCGGGCATTCCTAGCCCTTGCCGCAATTCCTCGAGACGGGGCAACAGGGTCACATCTTCCGTGAGTATCTGCTTGTTACCGCGCGTTCCTAATCCACTACGATTTGGATATTTGATCCGAGGGGCCTCTGGCCTGATAGCACTAACCATCACGTGGGCATAGTATGGGCGTTCTGCGTTGTATGCATCAGCTGAAGCTTAATAGATGTCAGCGACTAAGCGGCGCGCGCCGGGTTGGACTGCGTAAGCACCTGCCTTGTTGAAGGAGGTAGCTAGGTCTGCTCACCGGCCGCGTACGCAACGCGCAGGAGTTCCCGGGGAGATGGCCAAGACCCCTGGGGGCATAGGTTTAGTCCGGCGTGCTGGCCTCTCTATTAAGCCTAGGTCGGGTTGCGGCGTATTGTTTGGCCGAGGCCGGGCACGACCCAGGAAAGTGTGTCCGGCCGGAGTTAATCGAGCGTGGTGGGTAAGTTGGTGCACCCCTGCAGGGAAGAAAACATCTATCGATAGCCTGTCCTACGGTAACGGACACTTGGAGTTGTATCCCGATCGATACAACTAGAACTGGATACTTGTGATGAGAACTGGATGGTGATGAGAATTGGATTGTGATGATAACTGGATAGTATGGCTCTGGGATTGCTTTCTCGCAGGGAGTCGAGAAAGGATCTCTGGACGAGGTTGATAACACTTCTACTACTTTATTTTATGTTACTCTACTCCCTCCTGTTGCTGCAAAATGGTGGTTTTTAGAAGATGCTAGTCTTCGCTAGGCTAGGGTTTCCCCATCTCTTCTGGCATTTTGCAGTTCAGTCCACATATATAGCCCATTTCATTGATACCGATGGATATGTAGTGTAGATCCTTGCTTGCGAGTACTTTGGATGAGTACTCACGGTTGCTTTCCTCCCCCTTTTCCCCCTTTCTTCTTCTTTTCGGTTGATGCAACCAGATGCCAGAGCCCAGGAGCCAGATGCCACCGCCGATGCTTACTACTACGTGGAGGTCGCCGATGACTAGGAGTAGTTAGGAGGCTCCCAGGAAGGAGGCCTTGCCTTTTCAATTGATGTTGCTTTTGTGTTAGCCTTCTTAAGGAAGACTTGTCTAACTCATGTCTGTACTCAGATATTGTTGCTTCCGCCGACTCTTGTGTATACTTGAGCTTATGTATTCGAGCCCTCGAGGCCCCTAGCTTGTAATATGAAGCTTGTATTATTTTATTTGTGTCTAGAGTTGTGTTGTGATATCTTCCCGTGAGTCCCTGAACTTGATCATACACATTTGCGTGTATGATTAGTGTACGATTGAATCGAGGGCGTCACAAGTTGGTATCACAGCCGACTGCCTGTAGGTAGCCCCCTTTCCAACTCCTTGGCCGAAGTTGAGTCTAGACGTCCAAAACTGTTTTACTAACTTGGCTATGTGGCTTACGGGCCCACGTCGCCATTGGGTGGTATTAGGATATTTTATTCCTCGACTATACTCTGGGACTCTAATCTCTCTTCTATTCAGGTTAAAATGGATTTACTAACGTCGACACTTAGGTTCTCGGACCCACTTCCCCCCGGAGAGCCCCAACATTACGGATGATCGCTTGCTGCACCAAAAGATTCTGCAATTACTCTCCGATGTTTCCCCGAAACCCTTGTGCCCTTCGCCTTTGCAATTCCATATCACTGATAAATCCCTCTGGATAACTACATACACCTGTCGTTCATATTGTCATCCCCAGTTGATCTTGTTATTACAAGATGCCTTGTAATACTTTCAAGTATTTCAAGAATCCATTGTGCCTGCTGCGTTGCAGCTCCTTTTCCGCCTGAATACGTGTATGAATAATTCCTCACAATTATCGGGGATTCGTTCATCCCCAATTGTTTAGGTATTTCACAAAAGTCTTCGAAATACCATTCGATCTTCCGAAAATCCTCAGCAACCTATTGTTGTCGAAATTCTTGTTTGCTTGCATTATGGTTAATTCCATATTTCTAGCATCTTCTTGTTTGATCCAATATGTCGCGAGTGCTCGTAATCCTCAATCAAATACTAGCATTCATCCTTCCGGCTCAGACGTCACTCCAAACATGAGCTTGTTCTCGGCAAATCAAACCTTGAATGATTGTCGATCTATGTCTTTTCAACTTGCTTATCTTTTGATTAGAGCATCTGCTTCTGATCCCCCGAATTGGAATTCATAATTCCTTTGCATTTAAGCTTTTGAATTATCAGATGTTTCCAAAATCCGATGCCTCTGCATTATTTCTTCTTCTGATTGAATATCGATACTCACTTTAGCTCCGTTGTGGATCACCGGATCCATTATTGGATGATCATCCGACAGTGTCCTTCATATTCAAAGAACCTCGTGAAGTTCTTTCCCAGATACATAATGCCTTTGGTAAATTGTATCCTCTCATTTTGTCAACCATACTCTGCTTTCGAGCTTGTGTTGTTTACTTCTGAAGTTTGTGGAATAGGTTCATAAGATGCCCCTATGGGTTGAACCTATGCCTCACCTAATCCTTTTGAACCCAGGAGTTTTAACGAGTCTTAATCTTCTGGTGTTTTGCCAGATAACATTTCAACACTCACTACAAAAAAAATACACTTCCGTGATGATACGTGTTTGTCACAGTAGGTCGCTTTTTTTGTCATGCATGTACATCCATGACACATTTATGACAGAATCAAGATAGTCATACCTGTGCTGTCGTAGAAGTGTTCCATGACATTACCAAAATTATCATCACGGAAGTGTCCACTCCCATGATGATAAATCGCGCGTCACAGAAGTGCTTTCGTCAAGGGTGACCGACACGTGGCATCCGCCGTAACGGAACGCCGTTAAGCTAACGGGTCGGGTTTTGGATCCGACAACCCATTAACAGCCCCGACCAATGGGAAATTTCCACGTGTAAAATTCTTATTGGCCGAACGAAACACGTGTCAGCTCGTTAGTGGGTCAGATGGGCGCCTATGATATGTCCACATGTGGCACGGCCCAACAGAGGCCCATTCCTGTGAAAAGCCCGGCCCGTTTGACTTGGTCAAAAGCCGGCGGGCCGGCCCATGGAAAGCCTGTTAACGGCCTGTTTGCATATAGCCCATTTACAGCCCGCTAACCCAAGGCCCGTTACGCCCTATCCGAATTAGGCCCAGTAGCGTCATCTGGGCATCCAATATGATTCTAGCCCGTTTTCACTTCTGGCCCATGTATGGCCCATAAAGTCTTTCGGCCCATATGAGGCCCTATGTAACTCTTGGCCTATTAACGGCCAGTGGTGAAACTGGCCCGTAATGAATAGTGTATCACTTTACACCCATTAACGGCCCGTGGTGAAACTGGCCCGTAATGAACATTGTATCACTTTATACCCATTAACGGCCCATTATTCCGTTGGGCCGTTCCCAGCCCATGTTATCTTTCGGCCTTCTCAGAGCCCATTTATTCTTGGGCTCATTTCCAGCATTCGTTTACTTACGGCCCATTACTGTCATTTTCTGCTTGTGGGACAAATTCAGCCCGTGGTTACAGTTGGCCCGTTTGTGGTCCGTTAATACGTTGGGCCGTTTTCATAGCGTCATCAAATACGGCCTATTAACGATGGTCCGTTACGGTCGGCCCATGAACGGACGATTCCAACTCTAGACCGTTTACGGCCATTATGCGGCCTATTATTGGCCTATGTTTGGCCAATCGATGATACGGCCCGTATAAGGCCCATTGATGATACGGTCCGTAGAAGGCCCATTGTTTCTACGGCCCATAGAAGGCCTACCGTTTCTACGGCCCGTAGAAGGCCCACTGTTTCTACAGCCCGCAGGAGGCCCAGTGTCACTACAGTAAATGTTAGCCCATGGTTATTGTGGCCTAGTTTTAAAAAATAGGTTATTGTAGCCACTAGTTAACCGCGGAAAAAGAACTGTAATGACTACAAGCAAACAAATAAACAAGACAACAAGGAAATAAATAAGCAAGCAACTAACTCTAGGCTATCACGGCTATTACACATATTACATCCACTGGGCATCAAAGTTCGCCACCAGTGCAAATATAGGGAACAAAGGAGCATATCATATACACTGGCCATCAAAATTGGCCACCAGTGCAAATAAACGCGGCAGCAAAACAAGAGCATAACTGAAACAACTTCATAAGAGCTCAAGAAACGTTATCCTGGCTATCCACCATGCTGGCAATAAGCTTAGCAAGCTGATTAGCTTTGTCCTGTTTGGCGCTAAAATCCTCCAACGCTTGCTGTTGCACCAGAAAGTATGCATCTGAATGCTCCAGGGACTTCCGCAGTCCTTCCGCTTCTTGTCGCAGCACAACTGATCGATGTCTTTCAGCTTGTAGTTGACACTCAAGAAACCGAAATGATTCAGACAGTGAGATTGAATAGCTTGTGCAAGCGGTAGTGGCCAGTAACTCCAACACTAAACCAAGACAGGATGTGTCACTATCCTGAACCTTATCTGCATTACTTCCTTTACCGTTGCTTAATAAGGCACTCTTCCCCAATATTCCGTCAGCATTCTAAAAGAAGAAACAAGCAGACAGATAACAAGTTTAGCATGTACTACTATATGAAACTCATTTCGGTGAACCAGTTCATTAGTAAGGTGGACAGGATTAAACTACCAAGTCATCTATTGCCAAGTACTAGTACATAATAAAAGCATCAAACAAACATATATCTATGTCCTATGGTAGCAATGGAATCTTAAATTAGAACAGTTGTTCTTCAGGTTTAGGCACTTGTTCTACATGAACAGAGTATAGTAAGACGCAAGAATATAATACTTAAAATAGAAAATGAGCTCATAGACCTTACCACATTCTTGGTTCGGGACCAGTACAGAACAAGGCGTTCCCAGTCATCGTCCAGTAAATGTGTCTCAGGAGAACGTAAGGGAATTTGATGAGTTTCTTTGCCGGTGAAGTACGTTTTCTTCAGGTAATTCCGATACTGCCACCAAGCATTCTTGAAGATAGCAGAGGTATTAGCACAGGTTACCTCATCCTGAGTTTCCAAATCGGTCCTTCTCTATAGAGCAAAATGGGAAAATTTGCTGTATTATAACCATCATGGAGGTAGGATGTATGGGACGAAGCAAAGTAATTGCCATTAATAACATTACTTACACATAACTCCTGGACAAACACCTGCAACTGGTATATTCCTTCATCTTCAGTATAATATTTCCAAGATGGGAAGATACGCACATACGATTTAACAACGTCAAATGCGATAGATGCTAAACTATGACTAGCTGGTTGTGCTTCCTCCATAGGAATAGGCGTACTAACTGGTGGAGTTGGGGTTCGCCGTGATAGTACTGGCCCTTTGGGCACTGGAGCTGCCTTACTAACTGCTCTTGTTTGGGAGCTCTTTGGTGGAGATGGTGATGTGTCAACAGGAAGTGGATTACTATCGGCTGGGGTTGGGGTTAGATTGGGTGAAGCTGGTTCTCTGTCCATCGTAGTACGGGTACAATCTGCGAGAGTTTGGGTTATGTGTGGTAGGGCTGGTTCTTGTGCATGTACAACCGGGGTGCTATCTCCACCAAGAGGTAGCACTGTTTTATTTGAAGACCGTGCTTTTAGTCCGCTAGATACTGGCATCACCCGCTCCAATTCAAATGGCTGATAAACAGGAAACATAGTTGAATGTACAGACATTGTATGAGAGACAGATGCAATAGATAGTGTGGAAAAAAGAGGGCATGAAATAGTTGACATGTATATTGTTTAACTAAAATGGATAGCATGACATAATTTCACATATATGATGTCTATCTAAACTGGATAGCATAACATAACATAATTCAAAGATATGATGAATAACTAAACAAGATCGCATGACATAATTCACCTACATGTTATCTAAGTAATGAGGATCGCATCATTTAATTCACATATGTGATTTATATGCTAAACAGAGGGCATTCGATATGATGTTTGAACTAAGAACATGGTGTTGAATATTGTGTATATGATGTCTAAACTATGCAATGCAAGACACCATATGCATGATATGAGCAGTATAACCGTGCCAAGTTAGAGCATACACCTCAGTGGGGGAATAGGACTGGTCATCTGTCTCTGAATCCATCTCTGAGGAGCTATCGGGACACAACAAGAGATCTGCTTCGACAGGTAGCACCATCTGCTCTGAAGGCCTTTTTTCACTCTAGATTTTTCCATCTCCCACCCAAATGGCTGATTCACAGGAAGAGTAGTTTAATGTACAAACATTGTCGACAAATGGAAATGTAATGAAGAAAAGGAAGGGCAAGATATCATTCAAATATATGATGCCTGGTTAAACAGGATGGCATTGCACATTTCACATATATTATGGCTAGCTAAAAGACATGAGACTGCATAATTCCCATATATGATATAGAAACTAAACAGGTGGCATTACAGAACATGTCTAAACTAAGCAGATGACATATATGATGTCAAAAGTAGGCACTGCAAGGCAACATATGCATGATATGACTAACATCATCATGCCAAGGTAGAGCAAACACCT
The DNA here is from genome assembly GCA_032464435.1 of Aegilops umbellulata. Taxonomy (NCBI): domain Eukaryota; kingdom Viridiplantae; phylum Streptophyta; class Magnoliopsida; order Poales; family Poaceae; genus Aegilops; species Aegilops umbellulata. Next base: position 145,558,132 of record CP136058.1, on the reverse strand, counting down.
TGGGGGTAAATAGGAGTGGTCAGTGGCGTCCGAATCCGCCTCAGAACAGATATCTTCCTCTGGATTACAATCTGGAGAGGGGTGGGGAGGGTTTGCCATTGAACCCACCATGGAGCGATGTCTGCATGACATTGTATTGCCACGCAAAACTCTTCTCTTTTTCTCTACATGTTCAGCATGACTGTGTACAATATCTGACATGCATACAGAAAAATATGGTGAGATTATGTAAGGAGAGCATGCAGAAATTTAGAGTGATGGTAACAACCAGTGGATCAATGTTTTTCCGTTAAACCAAAATAGCCCTAATGGATCGACGTGAATGTATAGTAATAAGTGATGCAACAAGTGTACAACCTCTTTGTCGTAGCCGTGTCGACCTCAACATCATTGGGTTGGTCGCTGAAGCAGTTGAGGCAGAGGTGGCTGTCGGAGGAAGATCTGAGGAATCTGTAGACGGCGTCCAGGGCACTGCTCTATTGTGATGGATCGTTCTGTCGTTGGAGCAGCTCCGGTGAGCCGTAAGACGTCAAGGCTGAAGCAGCACAAGACAGACACCGTCAATCTCAAGTGAGATTCTAATAGCATCTCCAATAGATGATGTAAAATGGATGTAAAATTAACATCACCAAAAACCACCCGACTACAATAGATGAGGTAAAAACTGTTGACTCTGAACTTAACTGTCGAAACTGAAATTTACTATGGAATCTGAATGCTACTGTCGAAACTGAACGCAATGGTAGCAGAGAGGCACTTGACATGTAGTTTAGGGAGGGCCTGCAGTTCATCTTCAACCTGCACCCCCCTGAGCCGCCAGCCACCACCGGCCGAACCGCCGCCTCGCCGCCCCGAAACAACTCGCCACCGCCGCCCCGGCCAGCCCTCTAGGCCCCCCGCCCCACCCTGAACCCTAAGATAGATAGTGGGGTACCTCTCCAGTGAACCCCCGTCCCCGCTGCGGGTGGTTCTTCCTTAACTCCGGCGAGCCCCCCCCAACCGCTGAAAACCCAAAATTCGATTCAGTCGACTGAAGTGTGGCTTAATCGGAGTAGAGCAGCAGCACGAGCGAGGGGGAGAGCAGCAGCAACAGCAGCTGGGCGAGCGAGCGATCGAGCGAGAGCCGGAGCAGCAGCAGCAGATCCGGCTAGTATGGACGCCGCCACCGAAGGGGCCTCGCACTGGGGGAGAGCCGTCGTGAAGATGTCGCGCGCGGCGCCGGCTTCAAGATAGCCGCTCCATGGGGGTGCGGGATGGAGCACCGTCGGCGCCGGGAGGTCGAGTTAAGGAGAAGGTGCGATGCGATGAGTGTACAACCTCTTTGGTGGCGCCGAGTAGGCCTCGGCTTTGTCCGAAGAGTCAGTGAGGATGCTACGGTTCCGGTGGAGCAGGTTAAGGCGGCGCTGTGGTGATGGAGCAGCCGCGATAGACGAGGCGATCCTCGGAGCAGCTCCTTGGAGGTGGAGGACGGGGCGGCTGAACCGGCGGGACGGCAAGATGGATGACAGATCCTCATCCGGGGAGGTGGATGAGGAACGTCGAGCTGTTGCGGTGGACGTCGTCGTCAGGGAAGAGGCTCCGGCTTGGAAGCGGTGACATGGCAGACGGAGGAGGGTGGGGTTTCGCGGCTGGAGCGGAGAGGTTATGGCGGCCTGCGATTTCGAATGGCGAAAAGGGGGCGATGGGAGGGGGTGAAGCATGACTTAGGAACGCGCTTGTCCAAAATGTAGGGTGTGTTACAAAAGTACCCCCCACCGATTTGAACTAGCGGCCCTTTCCACTCAGGGTTAGGAGGGGGATTTCGCGTGTCGGGATTTGGCAACTGGAGGGAGTTTACGCGCGCGTTGTAATTTCGGGATAGCAAGGCGCGGGTTGTGAAGGCGCTAGTTTTGGGAGCACGATATCTAAATTTCGGGATAAAACAAGACGCGGGTTGAATTTTAGGGACAAGCCTAACGTCTCGTAATATTGTACTTGTACGTACCAAATCAATTCGCACTTCCCTGAACCAAAAAGAAAACGAAAAAATAAAACTATTCACACCACACAAAGAGAGAGTCTTGCCCCGTTTTACTATACAAATGCTATTCAAAGCTACTCCCTCCTTCCATATATATAGGGCCTAATGCGTTTTTCGATGCTAACTTTGACCAAATATTAGAGCAATGATATATGACATGCAACTTACACAAAGCACAACGTTAAATTCGTCTGTGAAAGGTTCTTTCAATGATATAATTTTCAAATTGTGCATGTCATGTACTATTAATCTTGTCAATAGTCAAAGGCGGTCTTAAAAATCTCATTACACCCTATATAGATGGAAGGAGGGAGTATGAATCCATGTTATGTCCGATTAAATTTTTTCGCTTGCTATATAATGCATGTAACCTACTCATACCAACATTTTAGTGCATTCCAAATGTCTATACTACCGCTGCAATTCGAACTAAATTTGAATTCGTTTCTCTATTTCAATAAGAATCTACAATAATGATTGTTGCCAACTTCAACCATCAAAGTTTCCTTGCTATCCGCCAGATATAAATTAGACGGCCTATAATGCAGGATGGCAGGCACACCATCATCAACAACTCCGTTTTTTATAAGAGTAGAGATAAAATATATTAAATGTAGTATACCATGTTCATAACCACACCATGTTTATCACTGTTATATATATTCACACATCCATAGGTTTGAAACACTATGATAAATTCTTCAAATATCCAAATTTGCTTTTTATAATGAAGTATATATGATCTCTATTCGTCTTTTACACCCACACAACCCTCTTATCTTTGTAGCTAGCGCTAACTTTGTCTTGTGCATGCACACGTCCGCATCCCTCTCACCCTCCCTCAGGATTCTCTAGCTCCATCGCGCAAATTCATCTTTTCACTTTAGGTCATTCACCATGGTGTGTGTAGGCCCCCCAGCTCCTTCTTTACGGCACACATCGATCGATATGCCTCTCTAGCCAGGTGTGCCTAGCACAAACACAAGCTTCCCCTCTTCTCTTGTCACCATCCATGCCTCACTCCCACCACTCTTTTCATCGTTCTCGTACTCACACACTCCTCCCCCTCGATATAGTATGCCTCTCGTACCACCTCCTACATGCATCCCTCTCTCTCTATCCTTCTCCTCGTGCCTCATTTGCTTCTAACACACACATGCATGTATACCGATCGATCTCCCAACATATACCTAGATCGACTTTAACTACCCCCCTTCGAACGACGTACCTCACAAGTTATGTCTCTCGTTTCTCTTACAAAGGGCGATTGATCTTCCTATGTAGTTACGTATGCTTACCACAACCACATCGTCCCCCTGATCATTCGTGCATGCCTCCTGACCCGTCTGTCACACGCACGTGCACAGACAACAAGCAGCCATCTCCTCTCTTATTGATATTGCGGGCGTGCCCTCCGTTTGTCTAGCAAGCCTATCCCACCATTTGTTAGAAGCAACTCCACTACCACCCCCTCCAACACTCTAGCTATGTCTCTCTCCCAACCTTATTCATCTCCTGCACATATGCATGGATGCCGATCGATCTCCCTTAATACATGCGGCAGATCGATCTCCTTAATACATGAGGTAGGCCTCTCTCCTCCTCCACACATATACCAGCCATTGTACCTCTATAGTTAATTGGGCCTCCCTCTTCCCCCACCACACACTGATAGTCGAGCGATGTAGGTAGGTATCCATGCCACAGAGACAAACTGCACATGCCCCATCTCACGTTCCAGTAGGCCAGCCACTCTATATCTTTAACGTGGGCACACACAAATTCGATGGAACTCTTTATCGATCGCGCGCACACACACACACATCATCCCTCTCTTCGATTCTATGGACACCTCAAGCAGATGATACCTCCACTCTCTTCTCGTGGATCGCCCCCTCTATACATATGTTATATCCAGGACTCTATTTCACACACATTGCATCTGTTAAATTTTTTGATTGACCCACCCACACAAAAAAAACTCTCAAGAACCCACACACTATATCTCTCTAGGTTTGTATCTCTCTCACACAACCCCACGTAGGTGGTGTACATATACAAGAAGAGAATAGGTGCACCGTGCACGTACTCACGCTTCGTGCCCAGTCACACCCGCGCGGGTACACTGTGGAGCTCATTTCTTTATGAAATGGCAGCCCACGTGCTAATTTGAACGCCTGTAGCGGTTGTTTACCTAGGGAGGTCGTGTACCACGCGTGCACGAAACAAAGTTCGACTTGACGCGTTGCCGCGTTATTTTTAATTAAAGTTATAGTGCTCAATGGCACATACACAGGAAAAGGTAGTCCGCTCTTCAGAGTATCTCACACAAGGCTCCGGTGGCCTCTCTCTCTCTCACCGTTGGTCACTGATCCGGCCGCATCCCGTCCGCCTGGGGAAAGGGAGTGTGGTGGCCTCTCTCTCTCACCGTTGGTCACTTATCCGTCCGCATCCCGTCCGCCGGGGGAAAGGGAGTGCAGTGGCCTCTCTCTCTCACCGTTGGTCACTGATCCGGCTGCATCCCGTCCACCGGGGGAAAGGGAGGAAGTGCATCGTTTCTCCGTTCGACGGCGCGAGGCAGCACGTCTTGATCTGCGGTACACGCCGTTCTCTCTGACCAAGCTCCGGTGCGGCAGGGCCTACGCCACCTGCTTGCAGATTCCGCCCGCCGCCGCTCACCTAGTTACATCCCGACGACCTCCAGGTATCCCCTCCGGCCTTGCTCCACTGCCCGTTTTCCCACGTCGCTGCATGTGGATCTTCCATAGTTCTTTGCCCAAAACGTAGCTCGTCCGACGTACTTTCCATATTGCATTCTCGTCCTCACACCGTTTTAGACAAACACAACCGTGTTGTTATCTTCCCTTAGGACAAGGAATATGCTTCTTTTTTGTCGTCGCATGTGTCATCAACTGTTATTGGCCAGTAATTGTTTCCTTTCTACCTCTTTTTTGCAAACAGGGCTATCCATTTCACCTCGTTGCTATTGCGACCTTTTGGTGAACTGCAAAAATCACTTTTTTCTTAAGAGTGTTTTGTGCAGTTGTACTAAAATGTCACACGGGCAACGTCTCTACATTTCAGTGCGACTGCACAAAGGGAGATTGGTTTTGCTCTATACTCCTCATCCAACTCCGAGCCTAATCTTCTCCAACTAGTTAGTCTTAAGAGAGACTGCAAAGGTGACCGGCTTCTATTTGTGTGTTTATTGTTTCATCAGCAGTCCTCTATTATCGTAGTCACACTTGATATCTTTGGAACAGGGACGCTCAGCTCTATTTTAGTGAAACTGCACAAAATGATCGGAATGTTGCATGCTCCAGACAGCTACTTTTTTCCCAACATGCCTTGTTGATTTAGACAGAGCTGGGGGGGACGTTGCTGCCAATGAAAGCATGGATCAATTTTAATTTAACACCTTCTCACAACTTTGTCTTTAGTTGCGATGTAATTATTAGCTCTGATCTGCTAATAATTGACATGCATTAGCGAAGAAGTTAGTTTTTTATTGTTTCCGAAAGAGCATCGATGGCAAGACACGTGAAACAAAAGCTGAAAGCTCACACCATTGTACAATTCCATGTCGCTGGAAAATTATTTGTATAGTACGTCAATTATGTAAACAAATGATGGAAGCTTGATAGCATTGCCAGAAACCTCTTCATCATCCGGGTCCATGTGCCATGCACAAAATTATACTCCTTCGTTCCTAAATATTTGTCTTTTTACAAATTTCAAACGGGCATATTTTAGAGTGTAGATTCACTCATTTTGCTTCGTATGTGTACTCCCTCCGTTCCTAAATATTCTATTCGTCTTAACAGAGATTTCAACAAGTGACTACATACGACGCAAAATGAGTGAATCTACACTCTAAAATATGTCTATATACATCCGTATGTGCCAGTCCATTTGAAATCTCTAAAAAGACAAATATTTGAGTAGTCACTCGTTGAAATCTCTAGAAAGACAAATACTCCGGAGTATATTTAAGAACTGAGGGGGTAGTGCACAAGCGCATGGGAGACTCAGCCCGGTTGTTGTGCCGCATTAATAGTGAGTAATGAGCAGTCATATCATAAGCCCCACCTTTCCCACTATAAGTTTCTCTGAAGAAGGAACCATCAATACGCTCTTCTTTGAATCCGCTCATACTACTCCATCCGTCACTGTTTATACAGCGCGCTTCAGAAAAAAGAAAAAAAATCTGTGGGACCAAGGCGACTAGCGATCGACCTGAAAAATAGCATTGGTAGTTATAGCACGGCGTCTATTACTAGAGGGAATAATGCGTACACATATGCGTGCAGTTCTTCCACCCCGGGTACACACATGCATGCACTCCGTAGTAGTACATTACATGGAGAGAAAATTGTGGACTTGATTGCGGTTACCACGTCCTAATTAATTGAGCATTAAACCAAACGCGTCTAAAGTCTCTCTGGTGGTGGAAATGCATTGAGAGAAATGCATCATAATGAAGCGCACCCTATAAACTATGATGGAGGGTGGAGTAGTATGAAGGTGCAAAACCAAGTACGCGTACTAGTACTGCGCTTGGCTCTTCGCCCTTCGTGAAGTCAAACAATGATGGTACTCCGCATGTTGGGTACTACAGTGTATGCCTCTGACAATCTGACACCGAATGGACTGATGCATGTCCATCGAGGGTAGGTTGCATTAGTCAAAAAGCGTAAGCGAGCTTCACCTTGTCCTGCAAGCTTCTCCTTGTTCTGCGAGTTGACGGGACACACCAAAAAGTAGTGCTAGTCCATACTCCCTCCTTTCCGGTTAATATGGCTTAATCTTTTTTGAGGGTAAATGAGAGAGCTTTATTCATATATAAGCATTCTTAGGACGATCAGCCAAGACATTGGCCACTAGGAAGCGAGGTACCCCGCAAAAAAAGAAGTAGGAAGCGAGGTGTTTCATCAAGCCATCTCTCGGCCACATTCAAAGTGCAGCAAGCACGGTTCGCACGAAGATGCGCCGCAAGGTTTGCTGACCTGTTTACATGCTGAATAACAAAAAAAGAGGAAATATTACTAAGCGCTACTATTTTTAACAGGATATGAGCCAGAATTAAGCGAGAATTGTGGCGAGTGTTCCATGCAATCAACTTCCATTATCACATGCGAGAACCCTCGAAGAGAACCAAATTTGTTGAAGATTGCTTTATCACATTTTAAAATATAATAAGAGTGCAGACGCTCCTCCATCCGGTTCCTAGTACTAGTATAGTACGTACCTTTATGGACTATAGTAGTAGTACTACTCCTAGTAAACTTTGCGCTTGGCTGTTCGGGAAGTCGAACAATAATAGCACTAGTAGTATAGTGTATGCTTCTGGCAATCTGACACCAAATTAACTATTGCACGTCCATCGCCTGAGCGAGGGAGAGCTTGCATTAGTAAAAAGTTTCTCCTTGTCCTGCGAGCCACCGCACACAAGCTTCTCCCGTCCTGCAACATTCTCCTCGTTCGGCAAGTTGACGAGACACAGAAAAGTAATGCTAGTCCATGCTGCCTCCTCTCCGGTTAACATGGCTTAATTTCAAACGAGATAAATACACTGTCTGTCACTATATATTTGTAAAAATATGGACAGTGGACTTCATAATACGCTCATTGCGCTCAATATATATATTTTTCGGTGTTCATACGATCACTAGCTCACCCTGACTGAGTATGTGTGTGCATGCATGTGTAGGTTGAGCACTTGAGCGTGACCATGTGTGTTCCGTCGTGTGCTCGGACATGCATGCATTAGGGCATCGCGCGCGTTTTTGCGTCCATGTGTACGTGTGACTGTTGCATACACGTAGGGGGAGTACGTGTAGGGGCCACTAAGGAGCAGTCAAATCACACAGTAAGTTAGTCAGAAGAAGCAACCATCATTTCACTATTGAATGACACGTACGCAATATAAAATGGTTGATATGGAGAGAAAAAGAAAACCACTATATATACACTAGCAGGAGCCTAAGCTACAAGCCTGCTTCCTTAGGTTGCTCTCTTCACAAGCATAGAACGACGAGCCTGATCCCGCAGCTGGGGGAAGGGAACAATGTTCTGCGTAGACGCGGTCGACATCGGGGAGGGAGAAAACCCACAGTCGGTGCGTCCCAATCGAGGTTCACCGCGGCATGGGCCGATGCCGCGCCCCAACCGCCCTTCTTGCTACAGCCTGACGTCCCAGGTAGTCCATCTTCCTTTTGGAGCCGGCTTGCTCCACTGCCGTAGCTCCATCTCCATGTCGATCTTTCTCTACTTCTACCGGCTTCTACTTGTGATGAGTTTATGTCTCATGAACTAGTGCCAGTACTATTATTCTAATCACACTTCTTCAATATCTTTGCCATCAGGGATGCTCAGGTGATTTTAGTGGAACTGCACAAAAGCATCGTATGATCCGAGGGTGCCAGCCGTCTTTCCTTCGACAGGTTCGACCTGGCCAGGAGATTAAATCATGTTTAGGGTTTAGGGTTTAAGTCATAGTGACCCCATCAGTAGTTTTTCTATCGTACACGCTCTCACAACTTTTTTATTTAGTTGTGAAGTAAATATTGGCTATGATCTGTGAATCATTGAGATGCATCAGCATGCGTGTTAGTTTTCCTTTGTATTTGATGGAATGTTGTAACGGGGCAACCTTGGAATAGGAATGAAAATGGAGTGGAAAAGTTTCCGTTTTTCCAGAGAAAAATGGAAACGGAGAGAAACCAACGTTTCGTTTCGTTGGATCACGCCATCGAGCAAAACCAACGTTTAAATCACGTCTGTCGTGTTCGTTTCTCACCCTCCTCCATGGCTCGACCCCACACGGTCGCTCGGCATGCCACTCACTGCAAACCGAGTAGTATACCATAAATTTCCCGCCTGCTTGTCGATGGATCGCGCCATGGAGTACTAGCACTACTAGAAGAGATTGACGAGTTGGGGGAGGACGGCTAGCTGTAGCACGGACTCCCAAGAACTTTTTACATGCATGTTGTAGATGGCTATTGCGACCTTTGAACGCGGAGCAGCCGCGTGCACCCGGAAGCGGCGCGGGCGACGCTCTCTCGGCCGGCGCGCCACTTCAATGCCGGCGTTAGTGAGAGGTCGCGTCCGCTCTGGCCGGGCATGAATGCGGCACTGGCCGTTTCGGGCGGGAAGCACGCGCGGGTGATGAAGAGGGTTCGGGTTGGTCAGGACCGACCGTGGCAGCGGTCCGGACGTGCGCAAACAAGAGATGTTGTACGTTAATATTGCTGTGTATATAATTAGCAACGTAAATAATGTGCCAGTTGGACAAATACGATTGGATATGGAGATGGAAATGGAATTTTACGTAAACACGGATATGCATGTCTATGTCTATGTGTGTGTGCACGACGACTCTCGCGACCTGGAAGCGGGGGCGTGTTTTTGATCAAGTTTTCTTTCTTGGTACGTTAGAAAATCAGTTTGTCTAATTCACATCTACATCTTATTTAAGGATATCACATCTAAGCTCCCACAAGTATATAATGTAGCAACAAGAAACAAAAAAAACTAGGAAAAGACCACAAACAGAGTGGACATCAACTTATATGTGACATAACTATGTCACATCTAGATGTGTCCTAGACAGACCCTTAAAAATTGTCCGCCAGTTTTCGTTTCTTTTTTCCGGGAACTCGCATATTCTATTTGAAACCACTGCTATGGAGAGATTTTTTTACTCCATTATAGCCTCTTGTTTGATAGAGTTTCTCGCATCTCACTCTCTCACTCTCTCCATATCAAAACAAGATGACAGTGTCCACTCTATCTCTCTCCTCACTGGTGGTCACAGATCCGGCCGAATCCCGTCCGCTGCGGGAGGTGAGGAGGTGCAGCGTTGACGTTGTCGCCGTCGGTGACGGAGGAAGCCGATGCGCACCGTCCTCTCGAAGCCGGTGCTGGCGCGAACGAAGATCCTCCGTGCCCTTGTTCGCTGCCGTCATGTGGGCAGATCCCGCCCGCCCGCCTAAACGACATCTCGCCCACCTGAGGTATAACTTCTTGTACTTGTCCAGCTCCCCAGGTCGCTGCGTGCGGGTTTTCTTCTATGCGACTACTCCCCAACTCCCCATGCATAGTAGCTAGGGTTTGTCGGCTGGTCCAACATCACCTACTACTATTATAGAGGAAATGCCACTCAAATAGTTGTCCTGATTTATGCCTCGGTGGAGGTATACATGTTGTTCCGACAAAAAGTACATGGTGGTTGTGCGGTCATTGTCCATATGGTGGTAGTACTATCACTGGTTAAATGAAGAAATGCTTTTTTTCTGGGGTATCCTGGTTTAGTTCCCATCAAGATAATTATGATGCTTCTGTTTGTTGGTGTACTTTTCATTAATTCTTATTGACAATTGAGATGTCGTTGCTAACCCTTTTTTATATTTTCGAAATAGCGATGCGTGTCTCCATACCCGGGCATGTCTTCCTCAATTTTAGTGGAACTGCACAAAATTGGATGGCCATTGTTGTTCCACCTCCCTGTCCTCTGCCACGTGGTTCTTCCTTCCTCGAGCTTGATTACTGAGAAGAAACAGACCATAGTGAGGATTTGTCGAACTTCTTAGGTGCCTCACCCTAACTTGATGCCAAATGGATGATGCATCACCACGATGACCTATCGATGCTCATGGTTGCGCCTCATGGTTGCGTCGGCTGGTGAAGCTGATCGATTTTAGATGAAAAACAAGCTGTCTTCCATCAGTAGCTAGTCAAACTTTGTAATACTCTCAAACCTTTCCGATAATTGAAATTAAATTTCTTTATTTGTACACACTCTCACACGTTTCCGATAATTTGGCGCATGTGTGGTTGTTCACTTAAGGGAGGGTAATGTACCACACGTGAAGGACAAGAAGTGCGACCAGGACGCGTGGGCGTGGATCGTTAGTTCATCGGAAGTAGTACTAGTTTTCTTCACTGTACATTAAATAAAGAGTTTCGTTTCGTACTTACACAATTTTAAACGATTGTTATGGAGATAATAATAAAACCACTCCACTATATATTAGTCGTATACACAAGAGTACTATATGGATGCAGCTTCATTGACTTAGTGCACCTGCCTTTGGATTTATGACAGGTGGGCCCAAAATGTGGCTGGCTCACTTGTCATACAGCCAAAAGCAGGTGCAGTGAAGGCACCGGAGCTCAGTCCGTACTACAGTAGTATACATATAAGCGGGAGCCTCAGCGCTTGTTCGCTTGGGTTTGCACTCTCCACACGCTGGCCGTACTACATATATGTTACACGCTGGAGGCTTAACGTTCATTTGCTAGGGTTTGCTATATTCACAGTCTCTCACCGTCTCTTCACCAGATCTAAACAATAATGCGTTGGCATCTTGTCTCTCTCCCCCCTCACAGCTGGTGAAGGAGGTGTCCGTATCCCGTCGCACCGGGAAGGGGAGGAGGTGCGGCGTTCACTCTATCGCCTTTGGCGAGGGAGGCAATCCACTGCCGGCTACGCTGTTCTCTTTCACCCAACGCCTGTGCGGGAGGGCCACCGACCCCTTCTACCTCGCTGTCGTATGTAGTGTGGGTAGATCCAGCCTCCCGCCTCATGCCTTGCCACATCCCGATGACCCTAAGGTATAAGTTTCTTTGAAACCATCATTGCTCTAGCTGCATGTGGATCTTTTTCGATCTGTAGTCAAATCTAGGTCTTGGTTCAAAGAGGAAAGAAGGGTGCGGTGGGCTAGAGCAAGAATCTAGGACGTGGTTCAATGAGGAAAGGAGGGGCGGAAAGTAGTATAGACTGGCTATCCAGCCGCTTTGTAGGTCGAAAAGGGAAAAAGGGGGTAACCCAGTGCACACATTTGTAAGGAACTGATCTCTTTGTTGAAAAGGGAAAGAAACTGGGGGGGGGGGTCGGTTAGTTTGTGCAGGACTAGATTTGTTGCCCTCACATAGGAAGAAGGTTCAAAGAGAACAAATATGGGACCAGCGCATATATGCTGCTTGGCTACATACTCTGCATCACCCATTTATACGTGTGGACGCACATGGTGCTGGCATGTCCCATGCAGCTATTTTGCTGTTGTTAATCTAAGAATGCCGCCGGAAAATTGAAGCAATGCCACTGTTAAAAGTAAATTACATTTTTTAACTAATGTTGTTTCAAGAGAATGTCTCTGTTAATATGAATCAATGCAACCGTTTTAGAAATGCTACTGTCTTATACTTTGTTTTCCATCAAGATAAGGTAGATGCTTCTTTTTGTGGCCGCATGTTTCATCCTCCTTTATTGGCCAGTAATTGTTTTCTTTTTTGCCTCTTAAAATAGGGATATCTATTCAACTTGTTGCTATAGAAAACTTAAATGTCACACCGGCAACTTTGCTTGATTTCAGTGCAACTGCACAAAACTTGATTGGATTTCCTATTCGTGTTGGTAGATTCGTATTTTATGTTGGTCGTCTCATGAAATCAGTACAGGCCTTCAGCCACATGATTGTGCAGTGTGCTTTGAGATGTTGTGCTACTTGTATTGGTACTGTTTTAAATAAATGATGAATTGAAGCTATTGTATTGCTATCTTTTCCCATTAAGTAGTGAACAAAAATGGGACCAACCCAGACATGATGCTTGTTGCTTTGTTACAACAAATTCAGCATCACCCACTTTATAAGCCAGTAATTGATGTCAATCTCAGAGTTAACTACTGAATCTTATTTCAAAACTGCAACACTTGTCAGGGATTGGAGGGATTACCATTTTTGTGGCCGCATGTTTCATCCTCCTTTATTAGCCAGTAATTGATTCCTTTTTTGCTTCTGTTTATACAGGGATATCTATTCAACTTGTAGCTATTGCGACATTTTGCTTCGCTATGCGTAACACTTTGCTTGATTCCAGTGCAACTACACAAAACGAGATTGAATTTCCTATTCGTGTTGGCAGATTCGTATTTTATCTTGTGTGCGTCTTGACAGGTTGGTACTTGCCTTCATCCACATGATTGTGCAGTGTGTTTTGAGATGTTGTGCTACTTGTATTGGTACTATTTTAAATAAATGATGAATTGAAGCTATTGTATTGCCGTCTTTTCCCATTAAGTAGTGAACAAAAATGGGACCAACCCAGACATGATGCTTGTTGCTTTGTTACAACAAATTCAGCATCACCCCCTTTGTAAGCCAGTAATTGATGCCACTCTCAGAATTAAGTAATGAATCTTATTTCAAAACTGCAACACTTGTTAGGGATTGGCGGGATTACCACTTTTGTGGCCGCATGTTTCATCCTCCTTTATTAGCCAGTAATTGATTCCTTTTTTGCCTCTGTTTATACGGGGATATCTATTCAACTTGTTGCTATTGCGACATTTTGCTTCGCTACGCGCAACACTTTGCTTGATTTCAGTGCAACTGCACAAAACGAGATTGAATTTCCTATTCGTGTTGGCAGATTCGTATTTTATCTTGTTCGTCTCATGAAAGGTCAGTACAGGCCTTCATCCACATGATTGTGCAGTGTGCTTTGAGATGTTGTGCTACTTGTATTTGTACTGTTTTAAATAAATGTTGAATTGAAGCTATTGTATTGCTGTCTTTTCCCATTAAGTAGTGAACAAAAATGGAACCAACCCAGACATGATGCTTGTTGCTTTGTTACAACAAACTCTGCATCACCCCCTTTATAAGTAGATGGAAGCACATACTGTTGTTGCGCCCACTCTACCCTGGATCTGTTTATGCTTTTCGTTAATCTAATGCCGCTGGTAAAGTTAAGCAATGCCACTCTCAGAATTAATTAACTATTGAATCTTAGTTCAAAACTGCAGCACTTGTTAGGGATTGGCGGGATTACCATTTTTGTGGTCGCATGTTTCATCCTCCTTTATTGGCCAATAATTGATTCCTTTTTTGCCTCTGTTAAAACAGGGATATCTATTCAACTTGTTGCTATTGCGACATTTTGCTTCACTTAATTTTGGTGGAACTGCACAAAATGAGACCGGATTTCCATATATGTGTTGAGATCTCTTTTAGATCCATCTTAGGCGTTGTTTCAAATCTTGGTCTTGAAAGGTCAGTACCTACTTTCCTCAGAATTAACTACTTAATCTTAGTTCAAAACTGCAACACTTGTTAGGGATCGGCGGGAGTACCATTTCTGTTAGGGATCGGCCGGAGTACATGTTTAAGAAATGTATTGTTCAGATAATGTCTCTGTTATTATATATCAGTTACAGTGTTTTACAAATGGTACTATCCAGCTTTGTAGTTCTTTCTACATGTTTAACCAAGGTATTGTTAAGATAATGTCTTTGTTAAAATAAATCAGTCGCATTGTTTTAGGAATGATACTTTTCTGCTTTTTCGTTCTTTATACATCTTGAAACAAGGCATTGTTAAGATAATGTCTCAGTTAATATGAATGAATCACACTGATCGAGAATTGCTACTCTCCTGCTTTGTTTCCCATTAAGATAAGGTAGATCAGTAGATGTTTTTCTTCTGGGAGTACAAGACATCAACCGTTATTTCTCAGTAATTGTTTCCCTTATACCTTTTGTTGCTTACAGGGATATCAAAATTAAAGCTTGGTTTTATTCCGACTTCGATTTTAGTTCAACTGCACAAAAGGAGCCAGTGTGTCCAAGGCAAACTGCTGAATTACTGGGTCCAGTTGGTCGTTCCACTTTGCAGAAAGAAGTATTCACTGTTTGCGCTACATTACAGAAGGAATGACCGAGAAGCTTTACAGAGTATTATTAGACACCGGTGACATGACTAGTCTGCAGAGACCATTGGCAATTTAACAACACGTGGAGTGCCTCCACGATCATAGGCATTACATATTTTGAATGGGAAAAGCTTGTCAAAGTTTAATCATTGATGTTAGAAAGAAGCGACAAGACTCCACGATCACAGGCATTACATATTTTGAATGGGAAAAGCTTGTCAAAGTTTAATCGTTGATGTTAGCAAGAAGACGTTCGTTTAATATATTGGAATTGGAAAACCTTGTCAAAATTTGCTCATTGATGTTAGCCAGAAGACATGCTTTTGATATTTTTGAGTGGGACGCCCTTGCTGTGAGCAGCGTCGAGTGTTCTTTCCTATTCCTGTGTTCAGTTTAGAAGTAACTAGTTACTCTGCTGAGATATTCCTGTGTTAAGAGTTTGTTCTGAATATTGTCTATGTAATGCCAGGCCTTGTGTTTTGAGCTTGAATGTTGTGGCATGCGGCATCACGAGCTGTTCACCGTGCCTCCTAAGAATAATGCTTCGTATTGTTTTGCATGTCGATCTAATGCCAGTGATTTGCTTGTTAAGAAGATCATCCTCTTCTGTTGTTTCCGTGCTTAAGAATTTTATCGTCTGATGTTTCATTCATAGCCTATACGACAAGTTAGGTAGGTTAGACGTGAAACCACATGATCTTCCGACCAACTCATGATATTAGGCCGTGATTGGATTGTCGTTTTCCAACAAAAACCGCTTGTAAAACTGACGCTTGTAAATTAAAGCAGATGGTCTCGGGCGAAGGCACTTGGTTGGTCGATTTCGACTAGTAAAATATCGGAAGTACTTGACACATGATAAAAACGCTGAACGACACTCGGACGATTGCTAATCCAGCCGTTAGCTGTTGTTTCAGCCTTGCCCATGGATGGCATGATACGCACGTCGTGCATGTATCGTCTGGTAATGTCGTCCATATAGCAGTGC
Organism: Aegilops umbellulata; assembly: GCA_032464435.1. NCBI lineage: Eukaryota > Viridiplantae > Streptophyta > Magnoliopsida > Poales > Poaceae > Aegilops > Aegilops umbellulata. The sequence continues at coordinate 145,542,407 of CP136058.1, read as the reverse complement.
TCGTAAAATATACACTGGTCTCTCAAATTACACGTGTAACCTGCCGGTTTTACTTACAGACCTCGGGCCCTCGGTTTCATTACGCCTGTATTTTACGTGTTGTTTTCGATGACGAGTAAATTACACTTGTATGTTAATACAGGTTTGAAATAAACCAGATCTCCCAAGCGCGGCCTTACCGTTTCATGCCGTCTCAGTTTCTCGAAGGTGCTCATAGGTGTCCGATGATTCTGGCTTCCTGAATGAGTAGCGGGCGCTATATCAGACCATCCGTAGGGCCAGCGAGGCCCTCTCCGTTGTCCTTCGAGTTGTTGCGCTCGCCGTGGCGCCGAGCATTGTTAACATCGTCAACGAACATGAGGATTCAGGAGATGACTTTATTTTGACTGGATGACACTAGGGACCCACTAGGGCCATAGCCGTACGTACGCAAGTGCCTCCTTATTATGTACAACTATATTTTTTTGCTTTCTCCTGGTTTCCTGACATCACGGTCCTACACCATTGTCAACCTATGTAGTCAATATAAACGAGAGAATTGCACAAGGTGCGGCTGATAGCTGGGACCAAGCAGCTCGAGCAGTATTTGTGTTTTTGAGGCATGAGCACTGCAGAGTTTTTCTTGGCGATGATTTCGTTGTTGTTCAGAGGAGAGCAGGGTATTAACTGGGCGGGCTGTGGCCCGTCTAGCAAAGGCCAGATATCCAGCCCAGATACTAATTTTTTCAAGATGAAAATGGCTAGCCCAGCTATACGTCTTTTTGAGGAATACCCAGGCAAGGTCAACTTGTTATTCTCCGCCCCGCTAGGCTGCAAATCTTTCCTAGGAGGGATGCATTAGGCTTAAGAGGAAAATGGGCTTTAAAAAATAATAAATGGGATGTAATTATAAAAACTGGGCAGTAACTATAAAAAAATGCACCAAACACGAAATTAGTTTATAAAATATTATCTATGGATATTAAAAATCTTAAATTTTCATTGTTGCGCGTGCAATGTTTCGTTCGATTTTTACGTAATACAAATTTATATTTAATCTGACTAGAAATTTCGGGATAAAATTATTTCGGAGCCCATCAAAATGTGGGAAATTTTATTGAATTCTGTCTTCAACGGTTGGTTGAATTATTAATCATTGTCCTAGCTAGAAAATGGGATGTACTTTTAACAAACTGTAAATGGGCCATTGTAAATTTCATTAGAATTCCAAAATGGGTTGTACATTCTTACAAAACGTAAATGGACTATAAGTTCTATGCCACACACTTGTGGGCCTACTAAGTGATGCATTCCCTAAAAAAAATAAGTTGACGCGTATGCAAGGCTTTGCCAACTTATTATAGTCAACACATGGTTCTAGTAGTAGTGGCTGTTGGATGTCTATCCAACGGATGTCGTGCTTCTTCTTCAATTTTGGATATTCTTAGCTTCGGCCGCCCAAAAAATGATTCCTCCCCCTGATATCTGGGGCGCACCATTTCGGAGGCTGACCTGTGGGCCTACTAAGTTGGAGCGTACCAAGGGCTTTGTCAACTTAGTCAATAATAAACATTTCTAACTTCAGTGACCGTACGATGTCCATCCAACGGCCGTAGTGCTTCTTCAACCTCTGGTCTTGTTGGTCCAGCCGCCCAAAGCAGCGCCGGTCGTGCCGCCTACTCCTGCCTCCAGTGGCCGGCTGTGCTGCCGCGGAGGCCTCACCGCCCCCATACTACTCCCACCGCTGGCCAGGCCATCCCTCCACTCACCCACACCCCCTGTTATTCTGCGACGACGACAGCCTCACACCGCAGCCGAACCAGTGGACCCTCGTACTCCTCTCCGCACGGGCTTCCACTGTTGTGTCTTCCCCGTCTCCGCGTCGTCCCCTTCCTAGGCCTCGCCATCGTCCAGACCACCGCCCTGGTGCTCTCGGCGCGGCGTGGTCAACGTGGTCAACGACCGACTTTCATCGGAAGAGTACTGTACGTGGAGAGGCTGACAGTTGGGTCCAGGCGGCCGCAAGGAAGTGCCTCCTTATTACGCGCAAAATAATTATTCCTCCACCTTACAGAAGGGACCCACCGGACGGGCCACCTTATTTTGCGAAAAAAACGTCGCCCCCTGACTACTGGGACCCACCGGACGGGCCAGCGTATTTCGCGAAAAAAACGTTCCTCCCGCTGTCAGCTCGGACCCACCGGAAGTGCCTCCTTATTACGCACAAAAAATGAATACTCCCCCTACTAGCTGGGACCCACCATGGTGGGAGGCTGACTTGTGGGCCTACTAAGTTGACTCAGACGGGGGCCTTTGTCAATTTTAGTCAATATGAACGATTCTAGCTCCAGTGACCGTACGATGTGCATCCAACGACCGTAGTGATTCTTCAACCTCTGGTCTTCTTGCTCCAGCCGCCCAAAGCAGCGCCTGTCATGCCGCATGCCCTCGCCTCCCATGGCCGGCTGTGCTGCCGCGGAGGCCTCACCGCCCCCTACTATTCCCACCGCTGGCCAGGCCCTACGGCGACGGCAGCCTCACACCGCAACCGAACCAGTGAACCCTCGTACTCCTATCCACGCGCGCGCGGGCTTCCACTGCCGTGTCTTCCTCGGCTCCCCGTCGTCCCCTTCCTAGGCCTCGGCGTCGTCCACCGCCCTGGTACTCTCGACGCGGCATGGTCAACGTGGTCAAGGAACGACTTCCATCAGACATGGACTGCACGTGGAGATGCTGACAACTGGGTCCACGGCCGCAGCAAGGAAGTGCCTCCTTATTACATGCAAAATAATTATTCCTCCACCTGACAGCGGGGACCCACCGGACGGGCCACCGTATTTCATGAAAAAAACGTTTGCCCCTGACTGCTGGGACCCACCAGCTACATCTTCGCATGCAAGGAAGTGCCTGATAGTCGGGACCCACCTGGTCGAAGCGTACGTAGCGTTGTCATTCTGGTCGCGAAGGTGTACGTACATATATACTAGTCGATGTAGAGGCGCGCACGTGTCGTAATAGTGGCGCGCACGTAGCATGTACACGTACGTACAACGGTCAGGGTGCAAGAAAGAAAATACGGACACGTATGTGTACATACGGGCGGGGTCTCGAACGCCTACTCGCGCATACGTACGGCGAGGGCTCGTGTACATGGTTGGGTCAGAACGGAGAAACAGCGTCGTCGTCGTGTTCATGGGGAGGCAACGGAATGCGTCGTGTTCATCGGGAGGGCTTGGACGGAATAGGCGATGGAAACGAGGCCTGGCGTACCGCAGAACGGAGGAAACGGCCTTGTGTTCGACCGGCCACGTTCGAAACGGGATCCTGTTCATCGGGAGGGGTCTGGCGTACCGCAAAACGGAGGAAACGGACCTCCTACGGTCGAAACAGGGTTCCTGTTGATCGGGAGGGGTGTGGCGTACCGCAAAACGGAGGAAATGAACTTGTGTTGGAGCGCTACGGTCGAAACGGGGGTCCTGTTCATCGGGAGAGGTGTGGCGTACCGCAAAACGGGACTCCACAGGATACTGTTCATCTCCACCGTCGACCCCCTCCAGCCTCCACGAGCTACTGTTCATCCACCGTCGACCTCCTCCAGCCTCCACCTGCGACTGTTCATCCACGGGCTCCTGTTCATCCAGCCTCCACCGCACGCTACTCCACCGGCTACTAAATAATGCCCAGTATTTGTTTTGGCAAGTTGCTTTTTTTTTCAAAAGTTGTTTGGTGGTCAAGCAATTTGCAAACAGAGGCAAAAAGGCAAAACAGAAAAAGATAAAAAAAGGGGAAATAGAAAGACCACCCCCACTCTTTTGCACCTGGCCCGGCTTGTACTATACGAGGCCCGACCCACCGCCCCGGCCTTTCCCTCACCTTTCGTCAGAGGCAGAGGCCATGGCGCCGGACTGGCATGCGTGACCGTCCACACACGAATCTCGCCCATGTCGACCATCCGTCGGTGCCCTGAGATGGATAAGAGCATCCTCGCGCCCCTCGATCGAACCCTAGCATTATTCCCCTCTCCCCCCTCCTTGTTCTTGATCTGGAGCTTCAACCAAGCTGTGGTCGTCGCGACCATCATTGTAGCCACGACCAACGAGCTCCCCGCCACCTGAGACCACATCCAGGAGGTCACCCTCATCTCCCTCGTCCTTGTGGTGCAAGTACAAGCCCCAGGCTGCCTCGAAGCCTCGCCATCGACCACCCTTCTCCGACTACGGTCGCCGGACGCCGCCCGTCGATCTGCCACATCCAAGACATGACCGACCTCCTCGAGTTCACCTTCGGCACCGATGTGAGCCCCTTGCTCCATCCCCCCCTTTTCCATTCGAATCCGGCACCGTAGGACGTCGTCACCGCCGCGTTCTGACCTCGCGCCCATCACGTCCCCCACGTACGTCGTTGCGTTGCTGCTACTGCTTGGCTGCTGTGCGCCTGCTCTGCTCCCGCATCTGCTTCGGTCGTGCCGGCTGCGTGCCTTGGACCGCCCCTGCCCATGCTCCTGTCACACCCTACGCACGCCTGCTGCCGCGTCTGCCTGCGTCCTGGCCTCGCCTTGCTTGCCGCTCGCTCCGCTGCTGCTGCTTCTTCCTACTTCTACTACGGCTGCTCCTTGCGATGCCCGCTGCAGCTGCTCTACGCCCCCTTCGGCCGCCACCGCTCGCCGGCGCCCTCCCGGTCGCCTGCCATGCGCGCCCCGCCTTACGCCAGCGATGCTCTCCGGTGGCGACGCCCGCTACTGCCCCCCCCCCCCCAGTTTAGATCAAGTGCTACCCCCCCTTGAGTATGACTAGTGGGGCCCGCCCCCTTTAAAAAGTATTTTTTAAATGAAAGTAGTAATTAAATTAATTATTTAATTAATTAACTCTTAGTTAAGTCGCTTAATCACACTACCATGCGGGTCCCATCAGACCAGTTGACTGGTTAACCATGGACCAGTCAACTGCTGAGTCAGCAGTTGACTAGACCCACGGGTTAGCCTCACTGGTGCACTACACCGGGTGCACCTATCCTTTTCACTCTTTTTTTATTAGCTTAAATTCCAGAAAATGATTAAAATCTTTGAAAATTCATATAAAACAATCCGTAACTCGGATGAAAATGTTTTCTACATGAAAGTTGCTTAGAAAAACGAGACGAACCCGAATACGCTACCCACATACCTGTCAGATGCCTCTAACTATCTGAACCTGGAATATTCCCCCTCCGGTCATCTGTCTGACACAGGTCCGGATCCGGGAAAACATTCCCGGTTGAACTCCCCCTTCACCTATATCGTGTAGCCATACGTTAGGTCACACCCGGCACAACATATTGCCATGTTATGCTTTGTGATGCTATGTTTGCTTTATATTTACTGTTTCTTCCCCCTCTTCTCTTCGGTAGACCTCGAGACCGATGCTGATGCCCCTGTGATCGACTATGTCGATGACGACCCCTCCTTGCCAGAGCAACCAGGCAAGCCCCCCCTTTGATCATCCCGATATCGCCCATTCCATTCTCTCATGCTTGCATTAGATTTTGCTATTGTTATTGTTTGCTCCTATTCTGATGCATAGCATGCTTTTGTATCTGCTGTTGTACCTTACCTACTTATCCTAAACTGCTTAGTATAGGTTGGTTAGTTTTCCACCAGTGACCCCCCACCTTATCCTTGTTGCCCCTGCTTCATCATCGAAGACCCGATCAACGGGATCGTAGACCAGGCCCCGACACCGCACATCACTTCCCCTTAGTTGCTCGACACTACCGGGTTACTATCGAGTGCCGAGGGTGAGACCTCTTCAGCACTTCTGTTGTTAACCTGTAGTGTAGCTATTCAGTCGTGGCCATCGAGGGTGATTTCCTCCTTAACCACTTCCGATACGGCTCTGTCGTGCAACTCCTCAAGTGTGAACCTTGAGGTTGATTCCTCTTACATTCACCTTGATGATTACATCTAGTGGAATTCATCTGGGGTGATTCCTCGGGTTTTCCCCTTGATGTTTGGACACACGGATACTTGGACTTTACCACTTTTACTTGGAAAGACGGTTCGACCCTGAGGGGTACCCGCGCGACCTTAATTGCGAGTGATGTGGAGTCGGGTTGACCTGGAGGGTGCCCGCGAGATAATTATGAGGCATGGCCGGGCATTCCTAGCCCTTGCCGCAAGACCTCGAGACGGGGCAACGGGGTCACATCTTTCGTGAGTCTATGCTTGTTACCGCGCGTTCCTAATCCACTACGATTTGCATATTTGATCCAAGGGGCCACTGGCCTGATAACACTAACCATCATGTGGGCATAGTATGGGCGTTCTGCGTTGTATGCGTCAGCCGAAGCTTAATAGACGCCAGCCACTGAGCGGCGCGCGCCGGGTTAGACTGCGTAAGCACCTGCCTTGTTGAAGGAGGTAGCTAGGTCTGCTCACCGGCCGCGTACACAACGTGCAGGAGTTCTCGGGGAGATGGCCCAAGACCCCTGGGGGCATAGGTTTAGTCCGGCGTGCTGGCCTCTCTATTAAGCCTAGGTCGGGTTGCGGCGTATTGTTTGGCCGAGGCCGGGCATGACCCAGGAAAGTGTGTCCGGCCGGAGTTAATCGAGCGTGGTGGGTAAGTTGGTGCACCCCTACAGGGAAGAAAACATCTATCGATAGCCTGTCCTACGGTAACGGACACTTGGAGTTGTATCCCGATCGATACAACTAGAACTGGATACTTGTGATGAGAACTGGATGGTGATGAGAATTGGATTGTGATGATAACTGGATAGTATGGCTCTGGGATTGCTTTCTCGCAGGGAGTCGAGAAAGGATCTCTGGCCAAGGTTGATAACACTTCTACTACTTTGCTTTATGTTACTCTACTCCCTCCTGTTGCTGCAAGATGGTGGTTTCCAGAAGATGCTAGTCTTCAATAGGCTAGGGTTTCCCCTTCTCTTCTGGCATTCTGCAGTTCAGTCCACATATACAACCCATTTCATTGATACCGATGCATATGTAGTGTAGATCCTTGCTTGTGAGTACTTTGGATGAGTACTCACGGTTCCTCTGCTCCCCCTTTTCCCCCTTTCTTCTTCTTTCCGGTTGATGCAACCAGATGCCGGAGCCCAGGAGCCAGATGCCACCGCCGATGCTTACTACTACGTGGAGGCCGCCGACGACTAGGAGTAGTTAGGAGGCTCCCAGGCAGGAGGCCTTGCCTTTTCGATTGATGTTGCTTTTGTGTTAGCCTTCTTAAGGCAGACTTGTCTAACTCATGTCTGTACTCAGATATTGTTGCTTCCGCTGACTCTTGTGTATTCTCGAGCTTATGTATTCGAGCCCTCGAGGCCCCTGGCTTGTAATATAAAGCTTGTATTATTTTATTTGTGTCTAGAGTTGTGTTGTGATATCTTCCCGTGAGTCCCTGATCTTGATCGTACACATTTGCGTGTATGATTTGTGTACGATTGAATCGAGGGTGTCACATGGACATGACCCATCCGTTAGCTTAGCATATGGATCGTGCAGTTTTATTGCTATTGCTTTCTTCATGTCAACTACATATTCCCTCGACTATGAGATTATGCAACTCCCGGATACCGGAGGAATACCTTGTGTGCTATCAAACGTCACAACGTAACTGGGTGATTATAAATATGCTCTACAAGTATCTTCGAAGGTGTTTGTTGAGTTGGCATAGATCGAGATTAGGATTTGTCACTCAGAGTATCGGAGAGATATCTCAGGGCCCTCTCGGTAATGCACATCATAAGAAGCCTTGCAAGAAAAGTGGCTAATGAATTAGTTGCAAGATGATGTATTACGGAACGAGTAAAGATACTTGCTGGTAACGGGATTGAACTAGATATGTAGGTACCGACGATCGAATCTCGGGCAAGTTAACATACCGATGGGCAAAGGAAATTATGTATGTTGTCATAACGGTTCGACCGATAAAGATCTTCGTAGAATATGTAGGATCCAATATGGGCATCCAGGTTCTGCTATTGGTTATTGACCGGAGAGGTGTCTCGGTCATGTCTACATAGTTCTCGAACCCGTAGGGTCCGCACTCTTAACATTCATTAACGATATAGTATTATATGAGTTATGTGATTTGGTGAGCGAATGTTGCTCAGAGTCCCGGATGAGATCATGGACATGAGGAGGAGTCTCGTAATGGTCGAGAGGTAAAGATTGATATATAGGACGATGGTATTCGGACACCGGAAGTGTTTCGGAGGGTACCGGGTACTTATTGGGTCACCGGAAAGGAGTTTCGGGCACCCTTGGCAAAGATATGGGCCTTATGGGCCAAGAGAGGGAACACACCAGCCCACAAGGGGCTGGTGCGCCCCTATACAGGTTGGCCTTATGAGGAGGAGAAGGAAAGAGGGGAGGGAAAGGAAAGTGTGGAGTAGGACCCCCCCGTCCTTCCCTCTCCCCCCTCTTTCCTTCCCCCTTCTTGTTACAAGGAAAGGGGTGCGCAAGGCAAGGCAGCAGTCCTAGGGCTGCCGCCAGGTCTCTTGGGGCGCCCTAGGGGCTGCCTCCTCCCCTCCCACCTATATATACATGGGTAGGGGGCGCCACACAATGACACAAAATTGTCTTAGCCGTGTGCGGCGCCCCCGTCCACCGTTTACTCCCTCGGTTATATTTTCATAGTGCTTTGGCGAAGCCCTGCAGAGATCACTTCACCATCACCGTCACCACGCCGTCATGCTACCAGAACTTGTCTAATACCTCAACGTCTTGCTGGATTAAGAAGGCGAGGGACGTGACCGAGCTGAACGTGTGTAGAACGCGGAGGTGCCGTGTGTTCGGTACTTGATCGGTTGAAGCGCGAAGAAGTTTGACTAGATCAACCGCGTTGTGAAACGCTTGCGCTTACGGTCTACCAGGGTACGTATACACACTCTCCTCCTCGTTGCTATGCATCTCCATGGACAGATCATTGTGTGCGCGTAGAATTTTTTTTGTTTTCCATGCAATGATTCCCAACCGTGGCATCCGAGCCAGGTCTATGCGTAGATGATATGCATGAGTCGAACACAAAGAGTTGTGGGCGGTGATCGTCATACTGCTTAACACCAATGTCTTATTTTGATTTGGCGCTACTGTTGGATGAAGCGGCCCAGACCAACCTTACATGACCACGTTCATGAGACCGATTCCACCGATAGACATGCAACTAGTTTTGCATAAATGTGGCTGGCGGGTGTCTATTTCTCCTACTTTAGTTGAATTGAATTTGACTGCAGTCGGTCCTTGTTGAAGGTTAAAACAACAAACTTGATAAATTGCCGTTGTGGTTTTGATGCGTAGGTAAGAACAGTTCTTGCTAGAAGCCCGTAGCAGCCACGAAAAACCTGCAACAACAAAGTAGAGGACGTCTAACTTATTTTTGCAGGGCATGTTGTGATGTGATATGGTCAAGACATTATGTGATATACGTTATGTTACGAGATGATCATGTTTTGTAAAAGTTATCGGCAACTGGCAAGAGCCATATGGTTGTCTCTTTATTGTATGAAATGCAAACACCATGTAATTGCTTTACTTCATCACTATGCGTTAGCGATAGTTGTAGAAGCAATAGTTGGCGAGATGACCACGACGCTGCGATGGAGATCAAGGTGTCGAGCCGGTGATGATGGAGATCATGACGATGCTTTGTAGATGGAGATCAAAAGCACAAGATGATGATGGCCATATCATGTCACATATTTTGATTGCATGTGATGTTTATCTTTTATGCATCTTATTTTGCTTAGTACGGCGGTAGCATTATAAGATGATCCCTTAACTAAATTTTCAAGGTATAAGTGTTCTCCCCGAGAATGCGCCGTTGCGACAATTCGTCGTGTTGAGACACCATGTGATGATCGGGTGTGATAGAATCTACGTTCACATACAACGGGTGCAAGACAATTTTGCACATGCGAAATACTCGGGTTAAACTTGATGAGCCTGGCATGTACAGACATGGCCTCGGTACACTAGAGACCAAAAGGTCGAACGTGAATCATATAGTAGATATGATCAACATAGAGATGTTCACCATTGATGACTACTCCATCTCACATGATGATCGGACATGGTTTAGTTGATTTGGATCACCTATCATTTATATGACTTGAGGGATGTCTATCTAAGTGGGAGTTCTTAACTAATTTGATTAACTGAACTTAATTTATCATGAACTTAGTCCTGATAGTTTTTGCATATCTATGTTGTGGATCAATAGCTCACGATATAGCTCATATTTTTTTTGATATGTTCCTAGAGAAAAGCTGAAAGATGATAGTAGCAATGATGCGGACTGGTTCCGTGATCTGAGGATTATCCTCGTTACTTCACAGAAGAACTATGTCCTTGATGCACCGCTAGGTGACAAACCTGTTGTAGGAGCAGATACAGACGATATGAACGTTTTGCAAGCTCGATATGATGACTACTTGATAGTTTAGTGCGCCATGCTTTATGGCTTAGAACCGGGACTTCAAAAACATTTTGAACGCCACAGAGCATATGAGATGTTCCAAAAGCTAAAATTGGTATTTCAGACTCATGCCCGTGTCGAGAGGTATGATACCTCTGACAAGTAGTTTGCCTACAAGATGGAGGAGAATAGCTCAACCAGTGAGCATGTGCTCGGAATGTCTGGGTACTACAATCACTTGAATCAAGTGGAAGTTAATGTTCCAGATAAGATAGTGATTGACAGAGTTCTCTAGTCACTATCACCAAGCTAATAGAAGTTTGTGATGAACTATAATGTGCAAGGGATAACGGAAAAGATTCCCGAGCTCTTCGCGATGCTGAAATCGGCGAAGGTAGAAATCAAGAAAGAGCATCAAGTGTTGATGGTTAACAAGACCACTAGTTTCAAGAAAAAGGGCAAAGGAAAAGAAAGGGAACTTCAAGAAGAATGACAAGCAAGTTTCCACTCCTGTGAAGAAGCCCAAAGCTAGACGTAAGCTTGAAACTGAGTGCTTCTACTGCAAAGGGAATGGTCACTGGAAGCATAACTACCCCGAATACTTGGTGGATAAGAAGGATGGCAAAGTGAACAAAGGTATACACTACAAAAAAATACACTTCTGTGATGATACGTGTTTGTCACAGTAGGTCACGTTTTCTGTCATGCATGTACATCCATGACGATTTTATGACAGAATCAAGATAGTCATACCTGTGTTGTCGTAGAAGTGTTCCATGACATTACCAAAACTATCATCATGGAAGCGTCCACTCCCATGACGATAAATCGCGCGTCATAGAAGTGCTTTCGTCAAGGGTGACCGACACGTGGCATCCACCATAATGGCTCGCCGTTAATTAAGCTATCGGGTCCGGTTTTGGATCCGATAACCCGTTAACAAACCCGACCAATGGGGATTTTCCACGTGTAAAATCATCATTGGCTAGAGGAAACACGTGTCGTCTCACCGTTGGGACAGATGTCATCCACTCATTGGACCGAAGGCGCCTATGATACGTTGACACGTGGCAAGGCCCAAAAGAGACCCATTCAAGTGAAAAGGCCGGCCTGTTTGACTTGGTCAAAAGGTGGCGGGCCGGCCCACAGAAAGCCTGTTAACGGCCTGTTCGCATATAACCCTTTTACAACCCGCTAACCCAGGGCCCGTTACGACCTATCCGAATTAGGCCCAGTAGAGTCATCTGGGCTGTCCAATATGATTCCAGCCCGTTTTAACTTCCGGCCCATGTATGGCCCATGACGTCTTTCGACCCATATGAGGCCCTTTGTATCTCTTGGCCCATTAAAGGCCCGTGGTGAAACTGGCCCGTAATGAACAGTGTATCACTTTATACCCATTAACGGCTCATTATTCCATTGGGCCGTTTCTAGCCCATGTTATCTTACAGCCTTCTCAGGGCCCATTTATTCTTGGGCTCATTTCCAGCATTCGTTTACTTATGGCCCGTTACTGTCATTTTATGCTTGTGGGCGAAATTCAGCCCGTGGTTACAGTCGGCCTGTTTGTGGTCCATTAATACGTTGGGCCGTTTTCATAGCGTCGTCAAATACGGCTGATTAAGGATGGCCCGTTATGGTCGGCCCATGAACGGACGATTCCAACTCTAGCCCGTTTACGGCCATAATGCGGTTTGTTATTGGCCCATGTTTGGCCAATCGATCATACGGCCCGTAGAAGGCCCATTGATGATACGACCCGTAGAAGGCCCATTGTGTCTACGACCCATAGAAGGCCCATTATTTCTACACCGCATAGAAGGCCCATTGTTTCTACGGCCCTTAGAAGGCCCATTGTTTCTACGGCCCATAGGAGGCCCATGGTAACTACAGTAAATATGTAGCACGTGGTTATTTTGGCCTAGTTTTGAAAAATAGGTAATTGCGCCACTAGCAAACCGCGGGAAAAGAACTGCACTGACTACAAGCAAACAAATAAACAAGACAATAAGGAAATAAATAAGCAAGTAACTTATGCTAAGCTATCACAGCTATTACACATATTTCATACACTGGGCATCAATGTTCGCCACCAGTGCAAATATAGGGAACAAAGCAGCATATCATATACAATGGTTGTCAAAGTTGGCGACGAGTGCAAATAAACGCCGGAGCAAAACAAGTCCAGAACTGAAACCACTTCAGAAGAGCTCAAGAAACAATATCCTGGGTACCCATAATGCTGGCAAGATGCTTACAAAGCTTATTAACTTTATCTTGTTTGGAGCTTAAATCCTCCAGCACTTGTTGTTGCACCAGAAAGTATGAATCTGGATTCTGTAGGGACTTCCTGAGTCCTTCGGCTTCCTATCGCATAACATCTGATTGATGTCTTTCAACTTGATGTTGAAACTCAAGAAGCCGAACTGATTCAGGCAGTGAGTTCGAAGAGCCGGTCCCAGCAGTAGTAGCCAGTAACTCAAACACTACATCAAGACAAGACTTTGGGGTTGTCTCAGTGTCTTCAATATAGTTTTTATCAGCTTTCTTGGAGACCAACAGGGATGTCTCACTATCTTGAACCTTATCTGCATTACTTCCTTTACCATTGCATAACGGGGTACTCTTCTCTGGTATTTTATCCGCATTCTAAAAGAGAAACAAACAAACACATCATAGGTTTACAATGTAGTATATGAAACTCATTTTGGTAAACCAGTTCAGTAGTAAGGTGGACAGGATAACAACATGAAACAAACATATATCTATGTAGTATGGTCACTGTATGGTCTATATCATTCTAGTTTATGTTGCCAAATCAAGATAAATACAGTTCGAATCATATCTATTTAAGTCAAAGCAGCATAGACAGAATATAAGTGTGGGAAACTACACAACAATAACAACACTTGTAATGTGCATGGCATGAGAACATAACTGTTTATTCAATTGAATTTGAATTCAACATAGAGCAAGTTACAATAGCAAACACGTTAAAGAAACAGGTTTAAAACATACTTGTTGCACCATTGGAGTTTCAATTGCATCCTTCAAATTTGAAATTAGTTGGTATGAGTAAATACAGTGATGCAAGAGCAAAGTAGTATGAACCGTAGCTACGGAATCTGACCTGAGAACAATTCTTCTTCTGCTTTAAGCGTTGACTTGGGGTTCGGAGTGGTGGTCCTCATGCTTTGGGCACTGCAGTTGCCTTACTAACTGCTTGTCTTGGGGTGCTCTATGGTGGAGACGGTGCTGTGTCAACTGGAACTAGGTTACTATCTGCTGGGGATGGGGTTAGAAGGGGTGTAGCTGGTTCTTTGTCCAACTGGGTAGGGGTACAATCTGCATGAGTCTGGGTTACGTGTGGTGGGGTTGGTTCTCAGGCAAGTACAACCATGGTTCTATCTGCATTGACAGGTAGCACAATCTTTTCTGAAGACCGTGTTTTTACTCCCACAGATACTGCCATCACCCCCTCCAATTGAAATGGCTGATAAACAAGAAAAGTAGTTGAATGTACAGACATTGTAAGATAGACAGGTGCAATGGATAGTAGGGAAGAAAACAGGGCATGAAATAATTCACATTTATGTTGTCTAACCAAACAGAGTAGCAGGACATAATTTCACATATATGATGGCTAATTAAACAGGATAGCATGACACAATTTGACATGTATGATGGCTAAATAAACAAGATAGGATGACATACTTCAAAATATGATGACTATGTAAACAGGATGACATGATATAACTATACGATGTGTCTATTAAAGTGGTTGGCATGACATAAATCACAAACATGCCATCGATGGAAACATGATGGCATCATATAATTCATGGATAGAATGACATAATTCAAAATATGATGACTATCTAAACATGATGAGATGATATAACTATATTATGTCTTTAGAAAATGGGTTGGCATGCCATAATTCAGATACATGCTGTCTATGTAAACATCATGGCATGATATAATTCAAATATATGATTTATATACTAAGCAAGTGAGCAAAGGGCAATCGCATATATGATGTGTCAACTAAGGAGATGGCATTCAATATTGTGTATATGATGTAAAAACTAAGCATTGCAATACAACATATGCATGATATGAGTAATATAACCCTGCCAAGTTTGAGCATACACCTGAGGGGGATAATAGGACTGGTCATCTGCCTCTAAATCATCCTATGAGGAGCTATCTGTAACCAGCAAGATATCTGCTTGAGCAGGTAGCATTGTCTGCTCTGAAGACCTTGTTTTCACTCCAAATTTCTCCATCACCAATTCAAATGGCTGATGCACAGGAAGATCAGTTGAATATACAAATATTGTCAAAAAATGCAACGAGCAATACAAAAAAAGGACGACATGATATAATTCGCATATATGACGCTTGGCTAAACAGCATGGCATTACATAATTCACATATATAATACCTTGCGACAAGATATCATTGCATAACTCACATATATAGTGTCTTGCAACAAGATGGCATTGCGTAATTCACATATATGGTAATTAGACACTAAACAGGTGGTATTCACACAATGCATGTCTAAACTAAGCAAATGACATAGCAATGCAAGATACCATACGCACGATATGAGCAACATAACCCTGCCAAGTTAGAGCATGCACCTCGGGGGGGGATAGGACTAGTCATCTATCTCCGAATCCTCCTCTGAGGAGCTATCCATAACCTGCAAGACATGCACTTCATCAGATATCATTGTCTGCTCTGAAGACCTTGTTTCCACTCCAGATTTTTCCATGACCGTGCCGAATGGCTGATGCACAGGAAGAGTAATTGAATGTACTAAAATTGTTGACAAATTTAACACGTAATAAAAAAAGGGGTTTTTACATCTGCACCCCTGGTTCCTTAGCTCTACTCATTCATCCCCGTGCTCTTAACTTTTGCTCATTTCCCCCCACTCCCTTGCTAGAAACCCTCATAAATGGGCACAACGGACGTTGCCGTCGGGTCAAAGGCTTGACCGTTAACTCTGACTAGTGGGGCCATGCTAGACTATGTCGTCCGTTCCACTTGACAAGTGGGGCCACGTTGGGTGGTGTCACTGTTCGACCATTGGACCGTGGTTTCGTTGGGCCGTCCCTTGCGTTAAATGTCTGCGCTCGCCGCCATGACAGAAGCCTGCTATGCATGCACCCAGCAAACCCTGCCTGCATGCGTCGATCGAGCTTGCATGCGCCGATGCCACGATCCCATGATGCGCCGACCGAGCCTGCATGCGCCGATGCGTCCACCACAATGCACTGACCGAGCAGCTTTTTGCACGCCAACCGCCACGGATCCAGCAACGGTCACTGCCGCTGGTTCCTCTCTTATAGCTAGGTGGCTACATATATGTGGCTTGTGTAAAAATAGAGCCACTCCCTTGCTTCGTTGTACTCATTCATCCCTACTAACAAAGCTTGCTTGCATGCACTAGGTGGTTACTAACAAGGGAGCCCTACT
Source organism: Aegilops umbellulata (assembly GCA_032464435.1). NCBI lineage: Eukaryota > Viridiplantae > Streptophyta > Magnoliopsida > Poales > Poaceae > Aegilops > Aegilops umbellulata. Next base: position 145,526,532 of record CP136058.1, on the reverse strand, counting down.
AACAAGGTGAGCTCTGTAAGAAAATAATCAACAAATATGTAGTCCCAATATGTAGATAGGGCCAACAAGCCCATAGCACGATCACATAGCTCAAACTAGGAAGAACTCCCATAATATAATAGATAGAAAACTTAATAAGAAAAGGGACAACAAGCCCAAAGCAACTCCAACATAGTTCAGTTACAACTTAACATAACATAGACTAAAAAAAGATAGATGGTTTAGAACCCTAGCCGCCGCCTTCTCCACCTCGCTCCTCCTATGGGCGCCCTTTTCACTGCTCCTCCGGGGCGTTGTCGATGGGGTACGGAAGAGTGAGCATGCGCGTCGCGGTGGGCAAGATGTTGTTGTACTCCGTGAACCTGTTGCGGGTGGTCAAAGCGATGAACTCGGAGCCACACCAAAACACCCGGCCGAGGAGGTAGAAGGCGTCGAATGTGTTGGTGAAGTGAGCAAGGAGAGCAACCACCACCCGGTATTGGATGACCTCCTCGACGCGGAACATCGTTGGAGATCCCCTCGGGAGGTGGTGGTAGCCGGATGCGAGGAAGAACTCGGTGAAGTTCCTTGCAGTCCTCAGCCTTGATATCGCCCACACACGTAGTGTGCGATCAACGTACACGCCGGTAGGGTAGAGCCTCTCCGGCACGGTGGGTGGGAAGCTGTACGTTGGTCCGATGTACTGCATGGCTGAGGGATGTGCAGAAGACGGAGAAGGGGTCGAAGAGCAAGAATGGCAAATGGATAAGGGATGGCAGAGGCAGAGGGTGGCTTAAATGGCCGTAGTGCTACGTGTTATTTGGCCATGGCAATACCGGGGTCAAATGTGAAGTTAGTAGCCCGTTTTCAAACCCACCGCATCATCGGGAGTGTACACGCATGGGAAAAGGTGGTTTGAAAAGAAGAAGAAAAACAAGCTAATTGCACGCGTGGGAATCCGTGGTCAAACCCTATATTATATGAACAAAAAGAGACAATTTTTGAAGAGCTTGTGGCCATTTTGAATGATAAAAACAATTTGGCCCTTAAAAATTTGGTCATTTTGCATGATAAAAAGAGATAGAGGGCTTGTGGCCATTATACAAATGCAATATGACCCATTTTTTGATAGTTTGTGGCCATTTTACATGATAAAAATAAATTTAGCCCTTATAAATTTGGTCAATTTACATTTGTATAGAATAAAAATAATGATGCAAAAACAGCAAACGATGCAAAAATGATGCAAAAATACAGAGCCAACACGTTCACAAAAAACAGAGCAAACGATGCAAAAAAAACGACGCAATTCGATGGCCCAACCGGAGCTTGGTTTCCTTTTGGGCCCAATAAATACATTTTTTTTCACGGAGTCAATGGAGGGCGAGCATCCGAGCACAACCAATAGGATCGCCTCTCGCGGATCGCCCCACGATCCAACGATGCGGAGCCGTCCTTGCGATCCAACGGCGCGGAGCCTACACACATCAAGCCCACCTAGTTCCTTCTAGAAGGCCAGATCTGAGGATTGTTGCTTGGTGAGAGGGTATGATCAGACGGCTGACGTTGGGAGCTAGGGTTAGGCGAAACCCCGTGGGGTTTAGAGGGGTTTTGAGCTGGTCAACGGGGTTTCGATGGCTTTGACTAAGCATAACTAATTTTAAAAAAATCGAAAAATATGAAACCTTCGCCGTTCGTCACTTTATAAGACAAACTAACAAGGAAAAATACTTAACTTTGTCTATGGTCATTTTCATGAAAAAAACCCTAGCTGGCACGATCGAAGTCAAATGAGCACCATTAATTTAAAAAAATCAAAAAAAATATAAAACCTGCTCACAATGTTGTCTTATGTGATATGTTACCAACCAAAAATCATTTTCATGAGAAAACCTTCACACATATGAGCTATCATGTACATGATTTCATAGAATTCAAGGAAAGGAGGTGGTGTTACCTTCTGTTTTTGAAAAATAAAAAAAATAAAAAAAATCACTAAAGCTTTATTTTAAAGTGAATAAGAAGGATCTGAAGTTAGTTTTCCATTTTCATATTTCAAAACGTGTTTTTAATAGTTTTTATATTAAAGGATATGTTTTCAAAAGAAAATGTACAAATATGAAGATTAATTCAAAAATAATAAACTTGGCCTATAGTTTTATATTAATGTTGTCTTATGTGACATGTTACCAACCAAAAATCATAAACTTGTCCTATGGTCATTTTCATGAGAAAACCTTCACACATATGAGCTATCACCTACAAGATCCCATAGAGTTCAAATTTCTTTGACCTCCTCTAAATCACCTCAAATTTTGCACACATGATCTCCTACACAAACATAGACAGTTGATAATACATCTTCATTAAAATGTTGTTTTTTGCTCTGTTATTGGAATATTTGATAAAAGGGAACCCTTGATAAAACACTCTATGAAATCTTGTTTTAGTGTTTTGAACTATGAAGATTTGCAGATAAATTTAAAAGCAAATCATAGCAGATAAATTTTCATGAGAAAACCTTCACACATATGAAGATTTGTAGCATATGTGTGATCATTGCAGCACCTGAACTTTCAAAACACTGAAACAAATCATAGCAGATAAATTTAAAAACACATAAATACCCAACATAGATAGCCACATGCATATAAAATTCATCCAACCACCAAAAGGTAACCCACACCCTGTTCACAAACATAGTTCAGCAAACAACCTAAAGTACTTAAAACACATCATAACATCATAACATCATGGAAGGGGGGGAGACATGACTTTGGCTAGGGCAGCATATTGCCCCATGATCTTGTAGTCCTCGCCATGGATGGCCACATCTTCTGCATGAGCTAGAAGGTGAACGAAGCGGTCAGACTTTGGCTTTGGCTTGGTGGAGCAGTAGGGGCAGTGCCAAGTTTGGGTCTTGCTCTTGTAGTAGTAATCCACGCCCTTGATTCTGATCTTCTCCTCTTCCTTCTCTTTGAAGGAGGCGAAGTTGCCGCGGTCCACATCCACATCTTCCCCAGAGACATACTTCACACACGAATGAATTGAATTAGATTAGTACATTATAGATTCATGGGAATACACCATGTCAAATGAACTAAATGAAAAATCTAAATTTCAAGTAGGCTTACCTCATACTCTTCGTCGTCACCATACGCTAGATCGTACGGGTCGTCGAAAGTATAGTCTATCTTCCTCCTCTTCCCCTACCATCATCCTCCTGAATATACAATTACAGCCATCACTAGTAAATACATAAGCCAATTGAAAATTTAGATATGCACAGATGACACATTGATCATAGGGCTAACATACTGCGATCCTATTTGCATTTTCCATTGTCATGCACAAACATTGAACAAAAGAGCTAATATAACTACATATTGAAATTTAGATATGCACACTTGATCATAGGGCTAATATACTATGATCCTATTTGCATTTTCCATTGTCATGCACAAACATTGAACAACAGAGCTAATATAACTTGAAGCAAATAACTTGAGTAGCATTTAAAACCCCAATCTGTGATCACTAAAGACAACTCTAATAAGCATAATAGCATTAAAAACCCCAATCTCTTCACAATATGTAGCATTTTTGCAACGATTTTATCCAAATCTAAAAACAAATATGAAAACCCCAATCATTGCAGCACCTAAAATCATAGTTCACAACATCTAGCTAGCATTTTTGCAACCAATTTATCCAACAAACCCTAGTCCAAAAACCCCCATCCCCCCAACCCATACAAAAAACCCTGGCCCATCCATCAAACCAACTACTCTAACCATCTGAACTACGGTATGAATCACAATCAAACTAACTCTACAAGCTAAGCAAGTGCAAGTGCAAATGAATACCTTCTCCTCCACGGCAGGCGGCACAACGGGGGCATCGTGATGGACTGCACCGCTCGACGCCGTCACCGATGAGGCAGAGCCCGCCACATCCGTAGCGATTGCGAGTTTCCCGCACCGCCGTGGACGCCGCCGACATATGTGGTCACCGCGCCCTGACCCTGCAGCTCCACCACATCTCCAGCCGCTGCGCTGGTGTCGCCACGAGCATCGGCCATCTGACAGATGGAGGCAATGAAGATGAGGAAGAGGATGCGGTGGGGGAGAGCGAGACGATGCGGTGGAGGCAGTGGAGGAGAGCGAGACAACGACGGCGTGCAGAGGAAGACGATGCGGCATTGGGTGGATTTGGGAGAAAATGGTCGGGGCGATGGAGGTGGTTGCCCTCTTTATATGATGGGACGTTTCGGGCATGTCCATGGACACGTGCTACCCCACGACCGCGGTCTTGCATGCGCCCACGTATACGCGGCCCCACTCGTCAGCTAACGGTCAAAGGCATTGACCCGACGACAACGTCCGTTATAACCTGTTATGAGGGTTTCGGGCAAGGGAGTGGGGAAAAGTGAGCAGAAGTTAACAGAGTGGGGATGCATGAGTAGGGCTAAGGAACCAGGGGCACAGAAATAAAAATCCCAATAAAAATGATGGCATGATATATTTCACATATAAGATGACTGGCTAACCAGGGCTGCATTGCAAAATTCACATATATGATGCCTGGCTAAACAAGATGGCATTGCATGATTCACATATATGATAAAGAAACTAAATAGATGGCATTGACACAAAGCATGTCTAACCTAAGTAGATGACATATTTGATGTATACAGTAAGCAATGCAAGGCACCATATGCATGATATTACAAACATCAGCATGCCAAGTTAGAGCGAAGACCTCAGGGGGTAAATAGGAGTGGTCTTCTCCTTCTGAATCCCCCACAGAACATTTATCTTCCTCTTGATTACGATCCGAAATGGGTGGAGGGGGATGCCTTTGCGACCACCATGGAGTGACGTCTGCATGAAATTTTATTGCCACGCAAGGCTCCTCTCTTTTGCTCTACATGTCCAGTTCCATTGTGTACAATAACTGACATGCATAGGAATAAAACATAGTGAGATTATACAAGGAGTGATGGTAGCAAACTGTGGATAGAACCAAAACCAATGATATCAGCCAGATAATAGCTTTAGTTAAAATATGATAATGGCTCCTTTAATGTTTGTTTGCACACAACATGAAACTCATAGTAGACACCCGAGATTAACCAGATAGTAGACAGATAGTACTGATTGTTGCCCCAATATGTACCCCACAATCATTTAAAAACTCAAGTTTCAGCATTAGTTCAGATCTGACTCGGAGTCTAATAGGTGAACACGACGATAAAGTAGCATGTCATCATATTAAGCGATGCATAAGGTAAGCAGACACGAAAGAGTGTGACCTCTTGTGTGGACCCGTGTAGTCCTCAAGGTCATCTGCTCAGTTGATGATGGTAATGCAGTTGTCGTGCCTGCCGGCGGCGGGGAAGAAGATCTGAGGCGGCAAAAGACAGTCTGGAGAGCGGATCCCTGTTGTGGTGAACCCTTCTGTTGTTGGAGCAACTGACCTGGGGTGGAACACAGTGCAACAGGACAAGCCACACAAGGTTTTCATTGACACATATCTGTAACAGAAGTAATTGTGTAAGGGCTTGTTTAAATTTGAGGATTCTAACAATGCAGGGATAGGAAATAGACAGGAATAGGATAGGATGCATGTGCAAAACAAAGAATTTTGAAACATAGGATTTCTGCCAATCTGAGTGTTTGATTCACAAGAATTAGAAGATCACATGATGCAAAGAAGCATGGTGAGATTAAGTCAAACCACAAGAAAATGTACGGTTATAATGCTATTATGATACTATCTCTTAGTCTTGTGCTTCATGAATAGGAATTTGAAAAGGAGGACAAGTGGAAATTAAAATTCCTACGGTTTTTCTTTCAAGGAGACACTAAAGGAACAAATCCTACAGTTTTCGTTTGCTCCAATCCTTTGAACCAAATTCATAAATAGTAGTACCATAGGAAACTTTCCAATTCCTATGTTTTTCCTTTCAAGCACTAGTTATTCTAGTAGGTAGGCTTGAGCAAGGAAAAGCCTACACTCCAAAAATATTTTTGTGCTACTTCTATTACTTTGGACCCATGCCACTGCCCTACTAGCTCAACTCCCAGGCCCATCGACAAATGCACAGCTCAAACGTGCAGAGATAAATAATGACGGCGTTCAAGAGAGTCCATCAGGGACAGCTAAGTTTCTAGTACCTCACTGCTTGTCATATAGTAGGATAAAATAATCGTATTTCACGTTACTACGTGTACTCAATGGACAATATATATATATATATATATATATATATATATATATATATATATATATATATATATATATATATATAACATGTAGAGTAAAAAAGAGATGCAACAAGTGTACAACCTCTTTGGCGAAGCCATGTCGATCTCAACGTGATTGGGTTGGTCGGTGAGGATGCTCCGGCTGACTTGGCTGTCGGAGGAGGGGAAGACGATCTTAGGCGTATGGAGATGGAGCCCGGGGTACTGCTCCGATGTGATGGAGGGTTTCGTAGTTGGAGCAGCTCTGGTGAGTTGTACGACGCCGAGGCTGAAGCAAGACAAGAGACACAACGTTAACCCGAGTGGAATTCTAATAGCATCTCCAATAGATGACGTAAAATACATAACCACAAAGTGCACTGCAAAAGAAATACACTTCCGTGATGATATGTGTTTGTCATAGTAGGTCACATTTTCTGTCATGCATGTACATCCATGACAAATTTATGACAGAATCAAGATAGTCATACCTGTGCTGTCATATAAGTGTTCCATGACATTACCAAAATTATCATCACGAAAGTGTCCACTTCCATGACGATAAATTGCGCGTCACATAAGTGCTTTCGTCAAGGGTGACTGACACGTGGCATCCACCGTAACGGAATGCCGTTAAGCTATCGGGTCCAGTTTTGGATCCGATAACCCGTTAACAGCCCCGACCAATGGGGATTTTCCACGTGTAAAATCATCATTGGCTGGAGGAAACACGTGTCGGCTCACCGTTGGGACAGATGTCAGCCACTCATTGGACCCAAAGCGCCTATGATACATCGACACGTGGCACAGCCAAAAAGAGGCCCATTCTTGTGAAAAGGCCGTCCCGTTTGACTTGGTCAAAAGGTGGCGGGCCGACTCACGGCAAGCCTGTTAATGGCCTGTTCGCATATAGCCCATTTACAGCCCGCTAACCCATGGCCTTTTTACGGCCTATCCGAATTAGGCCCAATAGCGTCATTTGGGCCGTCCAATATAATTCCAACCCGTTTTAACTTCCGGCCCATATGAGGCCCTTATTACACTCGGCCCATTAATGGCCCGTGGTAAAACTGGCCCGTAATGAACAGTGTATCACTTTATACCCATTAACGGCATGTGGTGAAACTGGCCCGTAATGAACAGTGTATCACTTTATACCCATTAACGGCTCATTATTCCGTTGGGCCGTTTCCAACCCATGTTATCTTTCGGCCTTCTCGGGGCCCATTTATTCTTGGGCTCATTTCCACATTCGTTTACTTACATCCCGTTACTGTCATTTTCTGCTTGTGGGCCAAATTCAGCCCGTGGTTACAGTCGGCCCATTTGTGGCTCGTTAATACGTTGGGTCGTTTTCATAGCATCATCAAAATACAGCCGATTAACGACGACCCATTATGGTCGGCCCATGAACGGACGATTTCCACTCTAGCCCATTTACGACCATAATGTGGTCTGTTATTGGCCCATGTTTGGCCAACCGATCATAAGCCCGTAAAAGGCCCATTGATGATATGGCCCATAGAAGGCTCATTGTGTCTACGGCCCGTATAGGGCCCATTGTTTCTACGCCACGTAGAAGGCCCATTGTTTCTACAGCCCTTAGAAGGCCCATTGTTTCTACGGCCCGTAGGAGGCCCATGTTAACTGCAGCCGGTGGGCATCAAAGTTTGCCACGAGTGCAAATATAGGGAACAACCTACACTATACAAAAATGGCTTGCTGTTTTCTTCAGCCGGTGGCTGCACGTTAAGAAAAAAATTTGTATCGCACCAAAACAAATTACAACTATAAAACAAAAGGAATGTTGGCATAAAAGTTAACAGTCTAGCAGATAAATGCACCACCAGAAGTTTAGAAGCTCAGTTCATTTGACCTGACTGTTACGTTTTCATGCTGTATTGTCCGATGGAGCACCATAACCTTCGCCTTCAATTCTCCTAGGCTCCTGAACAACATAGCAAATGTATGATAGTCTGGTTTCAAAACCATGCATATCTTGACAACATCGAACAATGTCTCTCCCTGTTTCACAAAGGGTCTCTGTTAGGGAATGGACTTGTGTCTGGAGCGCAGATACAACACTGTTTTGAGCTTTCATATCTTGATCATGAGGCAGTTTGGATGAGATTGCCTTAACAACCAAGCCAGTATTATGCAGGAACGTGCTTTTGGCACTATTAGTGGACAGGTACTGACCCACTTCAGGAAGAGCTAGCATTGTGGTTATAGTTGCCTCGCCACCTTCAGAAGGTGGCAGTTCCACCATTTTTTCCATAGCTCGCTAAAAAGTTATGGTTTTGCATTAGTAGTACTAGAACAGAAGATATTAAGGTGGTAGCACAACCAAACAAAATAGCTTTGGTCTATATACAGAACTTATTCTCGTGAACCCATGTAAAATAATAGTTGTATTTTATTGCAAAGTACATAATAAAACTAGGTTCCAAACATATGGCCATGTACCATCGCTAATGTATTGTCTATTTCTTCACATTGTATTGAGGGCTAAGGATAAAGAGACGAAGTTTATAATACGGTAAGCATAGTATGACATCATTCATATCACAAAACAACTGAGAACAGACAAACATGCAATTGTAATGTTGTGTGGGAAAGTCCAGCACGGAACTAGATTACAGGTCAAGATCAAAGGAACATCACTCCTCTCTTTTAAACCTTGTAAGGTGCAATGATATGCTAAGACAATTGTGTATAAAATTGAAAAGAGTAACAGACATTGGCTGCAAACCATGAAGTTCAAGGCACAAGTCAGAGTAAGTAGTAGTTAAAAGGCATAAGGATTAAGGACTTACAACAGCGGCTTTGACTGGTGTAGTCATGCCTTTCTTCTTGCTGGTGTGACAGTCCTTGAAGATTTCCACAGCATTTGGTTCAGGTACTTATTGGTCCTTGCGTGCTTTCCTCTGCATTTGGAACAAGTCAATATAGATCTGATAATATGGTACAGCGAAAAGAGTGAAACATCAGCTAATTACAAGAGCCTCGTAGTGTGCAATATAGCTACGAGATCCTGTCATCTGTTGGAATTTCACTTTCGTACGGTTGGCCTTGTTCTTTGAACAGTTCACCTACAAGAAGATAGATTTGTGTGGCACATGCGTAAATAGGACTTCAACATGTGATCTGATCACACACACACACACACACACACACACACACACACACACACACATATATATATATATATAATGTACCTAATACTTCGGATCGGACCAGTGTTTAACGAGGCCTCTCCAGTCTTCATCAGATATATTTTCCACTTGAGATGTTTGGGCAAGTTCACTATTAGCCTTGCCTTCGAAGTGAGTTTTCCTCAAAGTTATACCGATATTGCTGCAGAGCAGACTTGAAAACATGGGTGCAAGCTTGTCTGGTTGCATCATCTTGGCTATCCAACTTGAACCTCATCTGTTGAAAATTATGGGAGTCTCGTTATCAGCAACCTAGAAAGTATTGGACAGAGCAAGATGATATTACTAGTTTCCATACATAACCATACTTACAGATAAATGGTCGAGGAAGGTGTTGAACTGGGTTTCATCTTTGTCATTCCTGTACTGAATCCATGTTGGGAGGATACGTACATGACACCTAACAACAACCACTGCCTCTGATACTAACTTGGCTGACTCTGTAGCATCACTTGGCCTTTTTAAACCTGCCTCAAAACGGATCTCCATTCTTCCTCCTCTAGATTTAGTTAACCTATCGAGCATTATCCCTGATGTTTGTTTCCTCTTGCACCTAGGTGCTAGTCCAACAACAAACATAGGAAGTGTTAGTGTACATCAAACTGTGAGACCACATATAAAGAAGCATGCAACTGTAACTTGACTCCAGCAACTACCTTCTTGCTGTTGTAGCTCACAAAGGTCATCTGATCTTGCCAACTCATCTTGTGTCAAGAGTGCTTCATAAGTAGTGTCAGGTGGCAAGGGATCTTGGGAATGTGCTGCTAGCTGAGTTGACCAACGAGTAAATCGTGCAGCTGGTGGTACTGAGGAAGGTGTTGCAACAACTAGGGTTATCTCTGCTTGTTTGGTGGCAGCTATTTGTTTCTGTTTGGCTTGTTCTGCAGCTCGTGTAGCACGGGATACCCTGTCGGTACAATTTTCCGCTGGACTTTGACCTTCTATTGCACCATCAGTACCAGCAGAATCTGCAGGAATGTTCCGCTTCCCTTTCCCTGTCGTTCTGTCTTGCTTCCTCTTTCTCTGTGCCATCTTAAGTCAAGCGGACAAGAAAAACGAATAACAATTTAGTTCTTCAGAACAAATGTACTCAGATGTAAGAACATGGTGTGATAGACAGATATTGTATGTTCTAGAAACAGGAGCACGTGCCTTAGTCACAAGTATAATGTGTAAAGTAAGCAGATGAAATTCAACAAAATTAGAAGCAATACAAGCTAGACATCATACATAACATGCAACCACATATAACAGTGCCAAGTTAGAGGGAGCACCTGTGATGGTGCACTAGGGGAGACGTGCTCATCACCAACACAACTACGTTGAGTGTCTATGCATGTGTTGTCTTGGAAATCATTTTTGGGGGATGGAGGAGTAGAATCTGTAGAGGCCCTCCATTTGGAAGGAGCACCTTCATCCGCTGCCTTGCTAACTTCCTTCCACTTTATTGATTTTGAATTGTCAAGAAAAACCGACAAGAAAAAGCAATAAAATTCACTCTTCAGAACTCATTCGTGCATGGTACTGACAGTAAAACTTTGATGTAAGGCAAACACATGATTCCAGGATGGAATAATACGAAAAACAGGACGACATGGCATATTCACAACTGTTTGTGTAAACTAAGCAGAAACCATTTCACCAAATAAGAAGCAATGCAAGCTAGGCACCACGTGAAAGATGCAACCAATATGACTCTACCAAGTTAAAAGTGTCCAATCATAAATGGCATTTCAACAAATTAGAAGCAGCGCATGCTATAAATCATATCAAAGATGCAACTAATATCACACTGCATATACTGAAGGTGTCTCGTCATATTAATTTATGCGAGATACAAAAAACAATAGTTTTATGTGAGGACATGCTTAATAGACAGATGTACTATGTACTAAATACAGGAAGGCATGTCACATTAACAGGTATAATGTATAAGCTAAGCAAAATAGCACATGCAGTTTAACCAGACTGGAAGAATTGCAATCTAGACACCATATGCAACATGCAACCACATATCACGCTGCCAAGTTAGAGCAAGCACCTGCGATGCTAGTGTAGGGAAAATGCGGTAATCAACTATAGAGCTACGTTCACTATCTTCATCTAGCCTTGTTGTTTCTTGAGAATCATGTCGGGAGGCTGACGCTGCATTCTTTAAATGAGGAGTAATCCACTTGCCTGACTGCCTCATCATAAGTGATTGATGAGGGATACACAAGAACATTAGTTTGATGTAAGAACATGGTTAATACACAGATGTACTAGTATGTACCAAAAACAGAAAGGCATGTCATATTCAAAGGTATAATGTGTAAGCTAAGCAGATGCAATTTAACCAAATTGGTAGCAATACAAGCTAGACATCCGGCTGGAGTGGTGAGCATGATCACCTAGGACCTGAGTGCCTGGTGGGAGGCGGGCTGCTTCGCCACCATCGCGGCTTTTTAGTTGGCTTCTAGGTGATGCCTCTCTTTGTTGGGCTTTTCACTGGCTCGGCCAGTGCCCTGACTAGCTATTTGACTTCTGGTGCTCACGGGATGGTGGTTCATGTAAAAAATATCTTTCCTATCTTAATAAAGACTGACTTTGGCCTTTCGAATACAAGCTAGACACCATATGGAACATGCAACCACATATGACACCGCGAAGTTAAAGCAAGCACCTAGGATGGTGGTTCATTGCGAGCGAGGTCATCAACTTCAGAGCGACGTTTACCCTCTCCATCTGCTGACACTGCACCTATTATAAGGCTGAAACATGTCTGGCCTATCCGCGTACGACGCTGGAATGACTTCTCTCTTTTCTTTTTTGCTTCTCTCGTAGCAGCAGAGTCTGAAATACCCTTGCATAAAAACACAATAGTGAGAGTATCGGTGAGTGTGTGCAGAACTAGTGCACTGTAAAAGTAGCAGATAGCAGGTGGCTGAAAAATAAATGACAGGAGACATATGATAGCTCTACAACATTGCATGGCAAACAAAATTAGATTCTACTCTGTATGATTTTGTAATATATGAGTACAGGAAATGCAGGTACTCCTCCAGCACACCACCACATGTGGTCATATCAAGATAACAGTCGACTCAAAATAAATAGGTCAGTTGATTTTTTAATGAACCATCCGATCTATAAGGAACGGGCAGATGGCCTTCGTCTACCTCCCGCCAGTCACTGTTGATGATCTTTCTCAAATCGCTAGCGACCACCGGCCCAGACCCCTGCCTCCACCGCCCTGCCCTCCCCTCGACCTCTGATACGTCTCGGTCGTATCTACTTTTCCAAACACTTTTGCCCTTCTTTTGGATTCTAACTTGTATGATTTGAATGGAACTAACCCGGACTGACGCTGTTTTCAGCAGAATTGCCATGATGTTGTTTTACGTGCGGAAAAAAAAACTTCTCGGAATGACCTAAAACTCCACGAAATACCTTACAATAAATAATAAAAAATCCTCGCCAAAGATGAAGACCAGGGGGGCCACACCCTGTCCCACGAGGGTGGGGGGCGCCCCCCAAGGGCACGCCCCCTTACCTTGTGGGCCCCCTGGAGACTTTTCGACGCCAACTCCAACTCTATATATTTGCTTTCCAGGAGAAAAAGTAGAGGAGAAGAAATCATCGCGTTTTACGATACGGAGCCGCCGCCAAGCCCTAAAACCTCTCGGGAGGGCTGATCTGGAGTCCCTTCGGGGCTCCGGAGAGGGGGATTCGTCGTCGTCATCATCATCAACCATCCTCCATCACCAATTTCATGATGCTCACCGTCGTGCGTGAGTAATTCCATCATAGGCTTACTGGACGGTGATGGGTTGGATGAGATTTATCATGTAATCGAGTTAGTTTTGTTAGGGTTTGATCCCTAGTATCCATTATGTTCTGAGATTGATGTTGCTATGACTTTGATATGCTTAATGCTTGTCACTAGGGCCCGAGTGCCATGATTTCAGATTTGAACCTATTATGTTTTTATGAATATATGTGAGTTCTTGATCCTATCTTGCAAGTCTATAGTCACCTACTATGTGTTATGATCCGGCAACCCCGAACTGACAATAATCGGGACCACTCCCGGTAATGACCATAGTTTGAGGAGTTCATGTATTCACTATGTGCTAATGCTTTATTCTGGTTCTCTATTAAAAGGAGACCTTAATATCCCTAAGTTTCCATTAGGACCCCGCTGCCACGGGAGGGTAGGACAAAAGATGTCATGCAAGTTCTTTTTCATAAGCACGTATGACTATATTCGGAATACATGCCTTATGTTATGCCTGTTACATGATGAACCACATCCGGCATAATTATCCATCACTGTTCCGGTGCCTACGAGCTTTCCATATACTGGTTTACGCTTATTTACTTTCCCGTTGTTACTGTTACAATCACTACAAAATACCAAAAATATTACTTTGCTTTCATTACTCTTTTGTTACCGTTACCACCACTATCATATTACTTTGCTACTAAACACTTTGCTATAGATATTAAGTTTCCAGGTGTGGTTGAATTGACAACTCAACTGCTAATACCTGAGAATATTCTTTGGCTCCCCTTGTGTCGAATCAATAAATTTGGGTTGAATACTCTACCCTCGAAAACTGTTGCGATCCCCTATACTTGTGGGTTATCAAGACCTTTTTCTGGCGCCGTTGACGGGGAGCATAGCTCTATTCCTGGAGTCACTTGGGATTTGTATCTACTGGACACTATGAAGAACTTGAAAGATGAGAAAACAAAAATTTATCCCTCAACTACGAGGGGAGGTAAGGAACTGCCATCTAGCTCTGCACTTGATTCACCTTCTGTTATGAGTAAGCTTGCGACACCTAAACCTGCTTCTGCTATTCGTTCTGATATGTCGCATGTTATTGATGATGCCACTTCTGCTATGCATTATACTTATGATGAAGCTACTTCTATGCCTGATACTACTGTGCCCCTTAGTGAATTTCTTGATGAACAAATTGCTAGGACTAGAGAGAAAGAAATTATTGAATCTGATAATATTGTTGAAAATGATGATGAGGATAGGCCTGTTATTCCTGAAGGTTATATTTTTGATAGAGATGCTTCTGCTGCTATTTTAGCTTGCAACGATAATGATGAGCTTAGAAGGTTAATAGCTAAATGGAACAAAGAATCACTTAGAGACAAAATGAGGCATGATCCTGCTTTTGCTACTTCACCTATTTGTGTTCCCGATAAGGATTATGAATTATGTGTTGATCCTGATATAATTACTTTGGTTGAATCTGATCCTTTCCATGGTTATGAATCTGAAACTGTTGTGGCACATCTTACTAAATTAAATGATATAGCCACCCTCTTCACTAATGATGAGAGATCGCGCTACTTTATATCCTCAAAATATTTCCGTTCTCGTTAAAGGGTGATGCTAAGATATGGTCTAATTCTCTTGATCCTGGTTGTGTGCGTAGTCCCCAGGATATGATTTATTACTTCTCTGCTAAATATTTCCCTGCTCATAAGAAACAAGCTGCTTTAAAGGAAATATACAACTTTGTGCAAATTAAAGAAGAGAGTCTCCCACAAGCTTGGGGGAGGCTTCTCAAGTTACTTAATGCTTTGCCTGATCATCCTCTTAAGAAGAGTGAAATAATTGATATCTTTTATAATGGACTAACCGATGCTTCCAGAGATTACCTGGATAGTTGTGTTGGTTCTCTTTTCAGGGTAAGAACATCGGATGAAGCTGAAATTTTATTGAATAATATGTTGACAAATGAAAATAATTGGGCACCTCCTGAGCCACCCCCTGAGCCAGCTCCTGCTCCAATTACTGAGCCTGTTCCTAAACCAACTCCGAAGAAGAGAGGTGTTCTATTTCTCAGTCCCGAAGATATGCAAGAGGCAAAGAAATCTATGAAAGAAAAAGGTATTAAAGCTGAAGATGTTAAGAATTTACCTCCTATCGAAGAAATACATGGTCTTAATTTACCGCCTGTTGAGGAAACATATGATCTTGATCCATTACCTATTGAAGAACCTCCGGATCCCGATAACCCGACACAGGTAGTAAAGGTAAATTCTCTCTATAGATATAATAAAGCTGAAATCCCTCCTACTAAAATTGCTAGTCAGTGCTTGGATGAGTTTGATAACTTTATGTTTACGCAATAAGACTTTAATGCTGATTTTGGTAGACAATTAAAACAAGATGCTTACATGATTAAACGCTTGGGTGATAATATGGCTAATATTAGAGGTGAACTTAAACTTGTTAGCAAACATGCTTCTATGGTTACCACTCAAATGGAACAAGTACTTAAAGCTCAAAAAGAATTGCTTGATGAAATGAATAGTAAGAAAAATGATTATGCTGTTAGAGTGGCTACTAGAACTGGTAGAATGACTCAGGAACCTTTGTATCCTGAAGGCCACCGTAAGATAATTGAGCAAGATTCTCAGAGAAATAATGTTGATGCACCTAGTTCTTCTAATAGGAAGAAAAATAAAAATGATAGAACTTTGCAAACTTCTAGTGAACCTATCGCTGAACCACCTGAGAATCCAAATGATATCTTTATGTCTGATGCTGAAACACAATCTGGTAATGAACATGAACTTAGTGAAAATATTAATGATGATGCTCATGATGATGCTCAACCTAGTAATGATAATGATGTAGAAATTGAACCTGCTGTTGATCTTGATAACCCACAATCAAAGAATCAACGTTATGATAAGAGAGACATAGTTGCTAGGAAACATGGTAAAGAAAGAGAACCTTGGGTTCAGAAACCCATGCCTTTTCCTCCCAAACCATCCAAGAAAAAGGATGATGAGGATTTTGAGCGCTTTGCTGAAATGATTAGACCTATCTTTTTGCGTATGCGATTGACTGATATGCTCAAAATGAATCCTTATGCTAAGTACATGAAAGATATTGTTACTAATAAAAGAAAGATACCGGAAGCTGAAATCTCCACCCTGCTTGCTAATTATACTTTTAAGGGTGGAATACCAAAGAAACTTGGAGATCCAGGAGTACCTACTATACCATGCTCCATTAAAAGAAATTATGTTAAAACTGCTTTATGTGATCTTGGAGCCGGTGTTAGTGTTATGCCTCTTTCTTTATATCGTAGACTTGACTTGAATAAGTTGACACCTACTGAAATATCTTTGAAAATGGCTGATAAATCAACTGCTATACCTGTCGGTATTTGTGAGGATGTGCCTCTTGTGGTTCCAAACATTACTATTTTAACGGACTTTGTCATTCTTGATATTCCCGAGGATGATAGTATGTCTATTATTCTTGGAAGACCTTTTCTTAATACTGCAGGGGCTGTTATTGATTGCAACAAAGGCAATGACACTTTTCATGTTAATGGTAATGAGCATACAGTACACTTCCCGAGGAAACAACCTCAAGTCCACAGTATCAACTCTATTGGAAAAATTACATCGATTATATTTGGAGGCTTTGAATTTCCTCTTCCTACGGTCAAAAAGAAATATGATATACTTATTATTGGGCATGTGCATATCCCCACTGAGGTAACTTAGTGTTATTCGAAATTTCTCCGGTTTCATGTTATTCGGAATGAGTTTGTTAACAAGACTTCATCAACCTTGTTAGTGGATTTCTTTTGATGAGCATGAGATGGATGAAACTAGAAGCACAACCTTCTGTACCCTCTTTATACTTTCTGTTATTTATTAGAAATAAAGTAAAAATAGTATTTTTTCTGTCTGTTTCCTGATATATCCGTGCAATATAAAAATATCCCGAAAATAAAAGTCATCAAAATGACATGCCAATTTAATATGATTTTTTTGGGAATATTTGAGGATTTTTAGTGCAAAAATTACCGCGGGGGGAGCTGCCACCTGGTCACGAGGGTGGAGGGCGCGCCCTACCCCCCTGGGCGCGCCCCTGCCTCGTGGGCCCATGATGGCCCTCCTCCACTTATTCCCGCACCCATCCTCTTCTTCTTCCTCCCACAAACACGAAAAACCAACTCAAGCACGAGTTCCAGCCCTCTTTGCTGTAATTTTCGATCTCCTTGCTCAAAGCAGCTTCGCAAAACTACTTGGGGAGATTGTTCCTTGGTATGTGACTCCTCCATTGGTCCAATTAGTTTTTGTTCTAGTGCTTTATTCTTTGCAAATTTGTGCTGCATAGGTGACCATGTTTTAGAGCTTGCATGTCAAATTTATATGGTTCCAAGTAGTTCTAATGCTTGATATAGGCCCTAGGCACTTGTAGGAATAGTTGCTATCAATTTTATTGAAGTTGGTTCACTTTTGTTTGAAGTTACTAAAAATTTCAGATTATTTCAGAAAATAATGAAGAGACTTTTGAGGGGCTCATCGAGCCGAAGCTCAAAGGAGAAACAAAATGAAGAAGCACAGAGGCCCAAATATAATTTGCCTCGTACCACGGAGATCCGGCCGTGTGAATGGCCTTCCGATAATTTCTTGAGAGAGGCCGGGATTTATGAGGATTTCTATTCATTGATTGAGAATGCCGGCCTCAGCGACTTCGTCCGCGACCAACGTCCTCAGTATCTCTTTCTCACAAATACTTTTGTGCAAAACTTCTACTTTTTCCCTAAGGACTCACCTCCTTCAGTAGAGTTTCATTTATATGACATTGTTAAGAAGATGCCATTTTCTGAATTTTGCGAAGTCTGCAACATACCCCCTGAGGGTACCTTAGATGAACCACACCGTAATGAGGTGGAGGCGTTCATTAACACTGTCTCTGTGGGAGAAACCAGGAAGGTTTCTGATGCAAGAATCACTAGCATACATTTTCCTGTATTACACTATTCTGCCTTATTTTCTAGTCGTTGCTTGATTGGTCGCGGGAACTATGGGAACCGTAGTGTTCCTGACATTATTATTTTGTTCCATGGTTTATACCGCGATAACACTGTTAGCATGGGCGGAATTATTGCTAGATGGTTAAGTATGAACCGTACTAAGGGTCCCATCTTTGAAGGCATTTATGCTTCACGCCTCGCTGCACATTTTAACATAGCTATTAGGCTTCATGAGAAAGAAGAAAAATTGCTGCCTAGTGCTTATCTAGATTATAAGAGTATGCTAGCGCATGATTTTATTGTTAAAGGCAGGAATGGAGAGCTCAAATATAAATCATTCTTTCATAAACATCATCCTGAAACTATTACCTTGCCTGCTCCTTCTTTGTTTAATTTTGTAGGACCCTATCTCGTTACGTGGGCTGCCGTCCAAGCTTACAAGAATCCTGCACCAGCCCCGGAACAGGAACCAGTCTGTTTATTCTTGGGATCCGGAGATGGCTATCAGCCAATGGCAGTCAGAGTCTTCCTCATCACAGTACAACCCCAACTATTCTTCGTCGCAGTACGACCCCAGCTACACCTACGGGTATCCGCCAGGCTATCCCTGGCAATAGACCAACTTAGGCCAAAAGCCTAAGCTTGGGGGAGTACGTATTTCTCACTGGAGTTACATTTATGTTCACACACACTCATTGCTAGATGTCGGTGCTCATACTCTTTCACTGTAATATCCATGCTAGTTTATTTTCTTTTTCTGCTTTCTTCTTGTGTGTTTAATAAACCTTAAGAAAAAATAGTAGTAGTTTACTTTTTCTGCAGTAGTAGTAATTAAAAAGAAAACCCAAAAATATTTCCCGTTCTTCTTTTGCTTGTTGGGAGCTTTCCCGTGTAAATAGGTTTTTTTCCTTTTTTTTTGTTTGGGGGTCGATAGAAGAAGACCATTATTAAATTGTTGAAGTGGCTCTTATATGCATTATTGTTGATTTAACCAAGAGCCCATATTGCCTTGTCTTCTCCTGTTTATTGAATGCTCGCAGATTCCAGCTTAGTCCAATGCACGTGCACTCTTATTATTATTCACATCGTTCGGTCATGCAAGTGAAAGGCAATTATGATGATATATGATGGACGGACTGAGATGAGAAAAGCTGGTATGAACTCGACCTCTTTTGTTTTTCTAAATATGATGAGTTCATCGTTCTTGATTCAGCTTATTATGAATAAACATGTTTGCAATGACAATTAGAGATCATAGTTGCTTATGCCATGCTTGATTAGCTATGAGTTATAATGGTTTACGTCGCGTGCCAACATGCTATTGAGATGGTTATGATGTGGTATGATGGGGTGGTATCCTCCTTTGAATGATTTAAGTGACTTGACTTGGCACATGTTCACGCATGTAGTTGAAACAAATCAACATAGCCTTCACGATATTTATGTTCATGGTGGATTTTATCCTACTCATGCTTGCATCCAATGTTTATTAATTTTAATGCATGTACATGACTGTTGTCGCTCTCTAGTTGGTCGCTTCCCAGTCTTTTGCTAGCCTTCACCTGTACTAAGCGGGAATACTGCTTGTGCATCCAATCCCTTAAAACCCAAAGTTATTCCAGATGAGTCCACCATACCTTCCTATATGCGGTATCTACCTGCCGTTCCAAGTAAATTTGTAGGGACAATTGCATTTTTACCCCTAGTTGGTTCCTACCCACGGGTTTTGCCCTTACTTTTCGAGCTTGCTCACTTTTGCCCTTACTTTTTCCGTCGTGGTCCCTCGAATGCCCTTTGACCGTTTGACCAAAACTTTGAAAATTCATAACTAATTCATATGAACTCAGAAAAATGCAAATAAGATATGAAAATGTTCAGATAAACATTACCTTTATGTGCATATCATTTGCATTCAGGACAATAGCACCCTTTAAACTACCTAAGGTAATTAATGTTATTAACATTATTAAAAATAAAAAGGTATAAACAATATTTTTTTTCATGAATAAAAATTACATGCAAATGTAGGTGATGTTTTCTGAACATCCTGATATCTTATTTGCATTTTTCTGAGTTCGTATCATCTTGTTATGAATGTTCTAATGACTTTGACCATTATTTGGAAACTTCATAACAAGTTGATACGTACTCAGAAAAATGCAAATAAGATATCAGGATGTTCAGAAAACATCACCTACATTTACATGTAATTTTTATTCATGAAAACAATATTGTTTATACCTTTTTATTTTTAATAATGTTAATAACATTAATTACCTTAGGTAATTTAAATGTTGCTTTTATCCTGAATGCAAATGATATGCACATAAAGGTAATGTTTATCTAAACATTTTGATATCTTATTTGCATTTTTCTGAGTTCATATGAATTAGTTATGAATTTTCAAAGTTTTGGTCAAACGGTCAAAGGGCATTCGAGGGACCTCGACAAAAAAAGTAAGGGCAAAACTAAGCAAGCTCGAAAAGTAAGGGCAAAACCCGTGGGTAGGAACCAACTAGGGGTAAAAATGCAATTGTCCCAAATTTGTATGTGCCAACCTCTAAACCTTCAAATAAACATTCTGTTTTGTATGCTCGAATAGCTCATGTATCAACCAAGACTGCCCTTATCTTCCATGTTAGGCGGGTTATTCTCAAGAGGAGTGGACTCCGCTCCACACTCACGAGCAAATGGCTGGTCACCGGGATGCCCAATCCCATGCTTTATGCAAACTAAATCAAAATTAATTGCAAAAAAACTCCCCCTAGGACCTGATGTTTGTTGGAGGCACTCGTTGTTTCGAGCAAGCCGTGGATTGATGCTTGTTGGTGGAGGGGGAGTATAAACTTTACCATTCTGTTTGGGAACCGCCTATAATGTGTGTGACATGGAAGATATCACCATCTCTGAGTTGCTATGTTGACAATGAAAGTATACCGCTCAAAATATTATTTATCTCTATTTCAAAACTGAGCTCTGGCACCTCTACAAATCCCTGCTTCCCTCTGTGAAGGGCCTATCTATTTACTTTTACGTTGAGTCATCACCCTCTTATTAAAAAGCACTAGCTGGAGAGCGCAACTGTAATTTGCATTCATCACTGTTAATTTATATTGGGTATGACTATGATTGGATCTCTTTTACCATGAATTACAATGTCTAGTCAGTCCTTGATCTTTAAAGGTGCTTTGCATTTATGTTTTGCGGTCTCAAAAAGGGCTAGCGAGATACCATTTTGTTATATCATATTATGATTGTTTTGAGAAAGTGTTGTCATCCGAGATTTATTATTATGGCTCGCTAGTTGATTATGTTATTGATATGAGTAATTATGAGACCTGAGAATTATTGCAAATGTGGTTAGTTATGATCTTTGCTGAAAACTTGAATGTTGGCTTGACATATTTACAACAACAAGAGCAAACAAAGTTTGTAAAAGTTTTTCTTTATTTCTTTCAGTTTGTCAACTGAATTGCTTGAGGACAAGCAAGGGTTTAAGCTTGGGGGAGTTGATACGTCTCCTTCGTATCTACTTCTCCAAACACTTTTGCCCTTGTTTTGGACTCTAACTTGTATGATTTGAATGTAACTAACCCGGACTGGCGCTGTTTTCAGCAGAATTGCTATGATGTTGTTTTATGTGCAGAAAACAAAAGTTCTCGGAATGACCTGAAACTCCACGGAATACCTTACAGTAAATAATAAAAAATCCTTGCCAAAGATGAAGACCAGGGGCCCCACACCCTGTCCACGAGGGTGGGGGCGCGCCCCCTCCCCTAGGGCGCGCCCCCCTACCTCGTGGGCCCTTCGAGACTTCCAATGCCAACTCCAACTCTATATATTTGCTTTCAGGGAGAAAAAATAGAGGAGAAGAAATCATCGCGTTTTACGATACGGAGCCGCCGCCAAGCCCTAAAACCTTTCGGGAGGGCTGATCTGGAGTCCGTTCGGGGCTCCGGAGAGGGGGATTCGTCGCCGTCGTCATCATCAACCATCCTCCATCACCAATTTCATGATGCTCACCGCCGTGCATGAGTAATTCTATCGTAGGCTTGCTGGACGGTGATGGGTTGGATGAGATTTATCATGTAATTGAGTTAGATTTGTTAGGGTTTGGTCCCTAATATCCATTATGTTCTGAGATTGATGTTGCTATGACTTTGCTATGCTTAATGCTTGTCACTAGGGCCCGAGTGCCATGATTTCAGATCTGAACCTATTATGTTTTTATGAATATATGTGAGTTCTTGATCCTATCTTGCAAGTCTATAGTCACCTACTATGTGTTATGATCTGGCAACCCCAAACTGACAATAATCGGGACCACTCCCGGTGATGACCGTAGTTTGAGGAGTTCATGTATTCACTATGTGCTAATGCTTTGTTCCGGTTCTCTATTAAAAGGAGGCCTTAATATCCATTAGTTTCCATTAGGACCCCGCTTCCACGGGAGGGTAGGACAACAGATTGTCGGTGTACTAGAGTAGGGGTACCCTAGTATCCCGAACTTGTGCACGGGCAGCCGCAGCGCCCCGCGGCAAGGCTTGCCGGATGACCGCCAATATCCTCTGTGGTTCCTTTGGAGCCATTCAAGAACAAAGTATTTAAGCCAAGGAGACAAGGCGCCGGCAAGAGGAGCTTGCCGGGAAGGCCACTCAAGGCACAAAGCCCCGGCAAGAGGAGCTTGTCGGGAAGGCCAACCAAGGCATCTCAAGGAACTTGCCGCGACGCGCCACGCGTCCCGGCAAGACCCGGCGAGCGACAAGCTTCCGGACGCGACAAGACAACAACCGCGGCAAGGCGTTTGCCGCGGCAAGCAACCACTCCGTACCCACGCTCCAGCACACCCACCAACGTGTCGCTCTGAGACCCTACCAGGCATACGTGGCGGGAGGCTGTGCAGCCAGGGGTGCACTGTGGCAAGCGGCGCTGACAAGATCGCCATCGTGGCGAGCGGTGGCGTCCCTGACGGTCCCTTTTCTGCACTGTTTGGGCGACGTAGACAGGCATTTAATGCCCTTGTCCCCTGCCGTCAGGGTTAGGTATGATACACTGTGTAGGTAGCTGTACCTACCGCATCACCTTTCCATTTTTACCCTTGTCTACGTTGCCACCTGTTGGAGACCCCTTGAGCATATAAAAGGAGGCCCATACACAACGTAGAAGGGGGAGGACAGCAGAACACTCGCGCTCGGTCTCGTTAGCTGCTTGTGTGTACTGTATCACTCGGCGCTCCCGAGCAAGAACTCAATACAAACCACAAAGCAGCAGTAGGAGTATTATCTCTCCGGAGAGCTCCGAAGCTGGGTAAACCGCTTGTGTGCCTCGCCTCGATGTGCTCTTCGTGCGACCTCCGCCCCCCGCCAAACCGAGAAGGGGCTCCGTCCCCATAGGTGCTCGTGGAGGCAGTTTCCCCGACATCTCTAGCGCGCCAGGTAGGGGGCGTCGAGGTTGTGTGAACCTGATCCGGCGTTCACACGAGCTAGATCTTCATCGACTTCATCGACATGCTGCCGGAGAACAATGCTTCGGAGGCGGCTGCTCCGTCCGCGTCGAACCCACCACCGCCGGAGCAAACGGCTGGTGGGGAAGACACCGGCGGAAGAACGGGCGCCGACGAGGGAGCCCACGGTGCCGCCAGGTCCAAGGACAAGGCTGCGCTGCCCATCGGCGGTGTAGCCGGCTCCCACGACGACCGAGCGTCCGTAGATGCACCGCGCCCATCTCAGGAGGCGCAGGACAGGCAGCGTCGTGGTACTCACGGTACCATACGCTCGCTGGACCCAGATCGAGCTGGCGGATCTCGGGATGCTCCAGGCCAGCGTGCGCGCCAACATGCTGGCGCGAGTGAGGCACGATCGCCTGGACGGGATATTGCTCCTTCTAACGCAGTTAGAAGTCTGAGCATATCCCGCTCCTCGCACCGTTCGCCACCGCTACCCGCCACTCCAGCAGAAGCTTTGGCGCGAGCTCAACTGCTCCTAGACTTCCCTCCAACGCCAGACAAGATCGACGACCGGAGAGCACCTTAAGTACGTAGTCTAGATGCACTTTCCCAAGGAGCAAGCAACAAACAATACTGCAGAGTATGAAGGATTGCTTGCCGGTCTCAGGATCGCGGCAGACCTTGGGATCAAGCAGCTCATTGTCAGGGGTGACTCGCAGCTTGTCGTCCGCCAAGTGAACAAGAGTTATCAGAGTTCGTTGATGGAAGCTTACGTTGATGAAGTGAGGAAGAGCACTTTGTCGGCCTACAGATGAAACATGTTCCAAGAGCTCAGAACGACATTGCTGATGGCCTGTCAAAGTGCGCAGCACTTAAGTTACCTGTGGAACCAGGGATCTTTGTGCTCAAGCTGACTCAACCGTCTGTGACGCCATCAACTGGACAGAGCAAGAAGAGGAAGTTGATTTCTGGTGACTATTTTCCGGCAGAGCTTCCCGAAGCCACCGCCAAGAAGGTCCCCAAGATCAACACCAAGAGTGCTGGGGAGCAGTCTGCTCCGGCAAACCCCAGGGTTTGTTTCATTGAAGCAGACGCTCCCGACAAGTTTTGCTCCGGCAAGCTTGCCGGGGAACGTCAAGCTCCGGCTGAGCCGCAGTTTCTTGCCGTAGAAGCGGATGTTCCCACAGCAGCAGATGTGCCTTTAGCCCTTGTTGTCGAGCCACAAGCTCCAGCATGGGCACAGCAGATTGTCCGTTTCCTTCAGACAAGGGAACTTCCCGAAGAGCAAGAAGAAGCGGAAAGAGTAGCCCAGCTGTCAAGTATGTACCAGTTTGTCGACAACGCACTGTACAGAAGAAGACTCAATGGTGTGAAATTGAAGTGTATTCACCGGGAAGATGGACAAAAGCTGTTGGCAGAGATACATGGAGGCATATGTGGTCACCACATTGGCGCCAGAGCACTTGCCGGCAAAGCGTTCCGGCAAGGTTTCTTTTGGCCGACAGCCCTCCAGGATGCAACTGCACAAGTAACCAAGTGTGAAGCGTGCCAGTTCCATTCCAAGCAAATACGCCAGCCAGCTCAAGCTCTCCAGACGAACCCTTTATCCCGTCCATTTTCGGTCTGGGGGCTCGACATCCTCGGCCCCTTCCCCCGAGCAGTCGGGGGCTTTGAGTACTTGTACGTCGCAATCGACAAGTTCACAAAGTGGCCGGAAGTGGAAACAGTGAGGAAGGTGACAGCACAGTCAGCAGTCAAGTTCTTCAGGTCGATTGTTTGCCGCTTCGGGATCCCTAACAGGATCATCACCGACAACGGTACACAATTCACGAGTCGCACCTTCATGCAGTACGTCCAAGATCTTGGCGCCAAGGTCTGCTTCGCTTCTGTTGCTCACCCTAGGAGCAACGGTCAAGCGGAGAGGGCAAATGCTGAAGTGCTGCATGGACTCAAGACCAGGACTTTCGACAGGCTGCACGGGTGCAGAAGAAACTGGATTGAGGAGCTGCCGGTGGTTCTTTGGTCGATCAGGACGATGCCAAATCGAGCCACTGGTCAAACACCTTTCGCTCTAGTCTATGGAGCAGAGGCAGTTCTCCCCACGGAACTCGTATACGGGTCGCCTCGAGTGCTCGCTTATGATGAGCTTGAGCAAGAGCAGCTGCGACAAAATGACGCGCTGCTCCTTGAGGAAGACCGTCTTCAGGCTGCTGTACGAGCTGCTCGCTACCAGCAAGCTTTGCACCGCTACCATAGCCGCAAAGTTAATGCCAGAAGTCTCGAGGAAGGCGACCTTGTTCTTCGGCGCGTTCATTCCGCCAAGAATTCCAACAAGTTGATGCCGAAGTGGGAAGGCCCTTATCGGGTGCAACGAGTCACCAGGCCTGGCGCTATCCGCCTTGAGACCGAAGATGGCATTCCAATGAGCAACTCCTGGAACATTGAGCATCTTCGTATGTTTTACCCGTAAGGCCCGGTTGCCGGACCCTGCTCCGGCAACCACCTTTTGTACAAGTCTTGCCGCTGTTGCATGTAATCCTTTGTACAAAGCCAGGCGCGGACCCTGTGCGTAAATAAAGCTCATGAGCTCCGCACATCTTGTCAATTTCATGCTTTTTATTTTTTGCATGAGTTATCTGACACTTTGTGCAGCGCCAAACCCCGGTAAGCAACAACGAGCCCTAAGGCTCCATATCATTATTTTCTCTTCTCTCTTTTCTCAAGGAAAGGAAGGTTCCTCTCGCCCACAAGTTTGCCGGGGGGGAAGGGGAAGATAATGGTATGGACCAGGCGTCGTTCAAGGAAGTTTCGTCTTGCCGGGAAGCAAAAGACAGAAAAGCTAAGTTGCCAAAGTTTGAGCAATCAGATGTTTTTAAATTTTTTAAGTTATCTTCCTTGAACGACCATGATTTGTATGGAAAACCTGTGCGCGAAGGAACCGGCTCGTGGCTAGTTGCGCGCTTACTTTGTTTCGAGTTCGCTCAACAGTTTAAGTGTGCTGCGACTAGAGTCGCGCCCTTACTTTGTTTCGAGTTCTCTCAACAACTTAAGTGAGCTGCGGCTAGTTACGACAAGGTTTCTTGTCAGCAACGGCACTGCCAGCAGGCTGCTGACGTCCTGCACTCAGCGCTCGCGGCAAGGGTGCCTGCGCCGGCAAGTTCCCTAAAAGCGTAGGGCAAAAACATACAAAGGAAGGAATCAAGTAAAGGAAATAACATTGCAATCACTACCCAAAATAAGAGTTATATTACAAGATAGCTTGTCGTGGCTCTAATAAATTGTTTTCATAACATGACCAGCAGCGGCAAGAAAAGAAGGAAACGGGCGGCCTAGTCCACGCGATCGCCCTCAACCCTCTTGATCCCGCTCACCTTGTCCACAATGGGTGCGACAAGGTCCTTGAGCGCCTCCAGATCAGCTTCTGCCGGCAGGGATCTGAGGACGTTGGTGAGGTTGAGGCCCGGGTTGCGGAAGGCTACCTTCACCAACACCTTCTGAAGAGCTCCTGCGCAGATCTTGCGTGACTCGTCGGCCAGCTGCTTTGGGATCCTCTCCCGGAGTCGCTGGAGGGCCGTCGCCACGCCTTTGAAGAACAGAGTGAGCTTGGCGCTGGATGGGAGGGTCTCATCGGAGGGATACCCGAGATCCTCCATCCCTAGCTGCGCCAGCTCCTTGTCGATGTCTGCGGCAGCATTCACAAGACCCTCTGTCCACTGATCCACAGTTTCTCTAAAATCGTTCTGGGTGGCGGCAATGCTCTCCAGCAGCGCCTTGTCGGCCTTGATCTCCTTCTTCAGGGACGCCTCCTGCTCCCTGGCACCGTCCAGCGTCTTGGTCAAAGCAGCCAGCTTCAACTCAAGATCGGCGTTGGAGTCCTTGGCGGCGGCAAGCTCCTTGATCTTCTCGGCGAGACGACCCTGCAGCTCGCCAAAGGTGTAAGCGTCCTTCTCGCGCTCATGCTTGAGCGCGGCAAGCTCTTCACCGCTCTCCTTGAGATCAATCTCCAGCTGCGCCACCTTTGTCTCCAGCTCCTTCTTGGCGGCCTCGGCAGCTGCGGCAGCGTCCTTTGCTTCCTTGAGAGCTCCGCTGAGTGTTTGCTCACGCGCAACAAGCTCCTCTTCGTGGTTGTCTAGGCTGACCTTCAGCTGCGCCAACTCGCCCTCCCGCGCAGATAGCTCCTCGGCGGCAAGCCGCTGTTGCTCTGCAACTTCTGCCTTCTCGAGGATGAAGGCCTTCTGCGCCTCATCGAGCTGCACACGCTCCGCCGCCAGCGACCGGAGAGCTGCCTGATTGAGACCTCGGAGCTCCTCCACGCGCTTCTCCATGTCCACCCCCGCCTTCGCGACGAGCGCTTCGCAGGACTCCAGTTTGGCTTGTCGAGCGCAGTAGAGCGACACCAGCTTCCGCAGCAGTCGCTCCTCCTCAGGCTCGTCGCTGCCGCTACTTGGCGCGTCGACCAGCGTCAGCCCAGCGGAGGCGAGCACCTCCACGTCAAAGTTTTCTCCTTCGACCGGCGCCCTGGACGTTGACGCCCAGGGGAGGTTGATGAAGACGCCATCGCCGGCCTTCAAGTAGACGCCAGGCTGGGGCTCTTCGGAGCCTGGCGCTGCGGCAGTGGCGGAAGGGTCGGCAGTCGGTGTAGCGCCTGACGCTTCTGCGGCCTCAGGGTCGTCAGTGCGATCGCCAGACCCCTCGTCAGCTTCTGCGGCGGCAGCCTTGGCGGCCTCTTCGCCGGCGGGATCATCAGCGCCGGCCGCTTCTTCGGTGGCGGCGGCATCATCAACAGCAACCTCGGTCTCCATCGGCTCCGCAGTGGGTGGATCTGACGGCCGAAAAAGGGAGAAAAGTCAAGCAGATATCCAAAAAGAAGATCAAAAGAAGAAGAACCCAAGGGAAGTTTCGAAGCAAGAGGTTTACCTGCACCAGTCTCGGCAGTTGTGGTCTCCACCACCGGAGGACCGCTGGTGTTGTCCCTTGCCGGAGACTCCTCCCTTGCCGGAGAGCTCCCCCTTGCCGGAGAGCTCTCCCTTGTCGGAGGATCCTCCCTTGCCGGAGAACTCTCCCTTGGCGGCGTAGTCGAAGCAGATGGCATGTCAGGGGCGGCATCCGGACGCTCCTGGTGGGGCTGCTCTGCTCCTACACAAGCCAACAGTCAGATATCAGCAAACAAAGAATATCCATGCACACCTAACAGCGGGAAGCAAACCATGTACTTACGCTGGGGGCTGCGCTGGGGGCTGCTCTGAAGAACAGCTGTCGGGTCCGGCAAGTTTGTCTCAGGCGCACCCCTTGCTGTCATGGTGGGATTGTCCTCGATGACAATCACCGGGACCTTGGCTCTCTTTGCCGCTCTCTGGGCCAGAGTCCTAAAACGGAATATCAACGGGCAGATGGGTGAACTTCCCCTGTTTCCCCTGCTTATAAGGAGAGGGGGGGCGGATGTTCCGCTTTTCCGAATAAAGAAACCACCCACGACCTCTCCCATGACGCCACAATCGACGCGTGCCGTTCGGGGACGGCGCGGTGGATACGGAGTAAGATACGGCATGATCCAGGCCGCGCGTGCCCGTGCCCTGTTTTGGGCCTGGCCCAACAGCGCTCGGCACCGTGTATGGCCCAGGCCCGGGGGCTCCTGTCGGTGTACTAGAGTAGGGGTACCCTAGTATCCCGAACTTGTGCATGGGCAGTCGCAGCGCCCCGCGGCAAGACTTGCCGAATGACCGCCAATATCCTCTGTGGTTCCTTTGGAGCCATTCAAGAACAAAGTATTTAAGCCAAGGAGACAAGGCCCCGGCAAGAGGAGCTTGCCGGGAAGGCCACTCAAGGCACAAAGCGCCGGCAAGAGGAGCTTGTCGGGAAGGCCAACCAAGGCATCTCAAGGAACTTGCCGCGACGCGCCACGCGTCCCGGCAAGACCCGACGAGCGACAAGCTTCTGGACGCACAAGACAACAACCGCGGCAAGGCGTTTGCCGTGGCAAGCAACCACTCCGTACCCGCGCTCCAGCACACCCACCAACGTGTCGCTCTGAGACCCTACCAGGCGTACGTGGCGGGAGGCTGTGCAGCCAGGGGTGCACTGTGGCAAGCGGCGCTGACAAGATCGCCATCGTGGCGAGCGGTGGCGTCCCTGACGGTCCCTTTTCTGCACTGTTTGGGCGACGTAGACAGGCATTTAATGCCCTTGTCCCCTGCCGTCAGGGTTAGGTATGATACACTGTGTAAGTAGCTGTACCTACCGCAGCACCTTTCCATTTTTACCCTTGTCTACGTTGCCACCTGTTGGAGACCCCTTGAGCATATAAAAGGAGGCCCATACACAACGTAGAAGGGGGAGGACAGCAGAACACTCGCGCTCGGTCTCGTAGCTGCTTGTGTGTACTGTAGCACTCAGCGCTCCCGAACAAGAACTCAATACAAACCACAAAGCAGCAGTAGGAGTATTATCTCTCCAGAGAGCTCCGAAGCTGGGTAAACCGCTCGTGTGCCTCGCCTCGATCTGCTCTTCGTATGACCTCCGCCCCCCGCCGAACCGAGAAGGGGCTCCGTCCCCATAGATGCTCGTGGAGGCAGTTTCCCCGACAAAGATGTCGTGCAAGTTCTTTTTCATAAGCACGTATGACTATATTCGGAATACATGCCTACATTACATTGATGAATTGGAGCTAGTTCTATATCACCCTATGTTATGACTGTTACATGATGAACCGCATCCGGCATAATTATCCATCACTGATCCGGTGCCTACGAGCTTTCCATATACTGGTTTACGCTTATTTACTTTCCCGTTGTTACTGTTACAAGCACTACAAAATACCAAAAATATTACTTTGCTTTCATTACTCTTTTGTTACCGTTACCACCACTATCATATTACTTTGCTACTAAACACTTTGCTGCAGATATTAAGTTTCCATGTGTGGTTGAATTGATAACTCAGCTGCTAATACTTGAGAATATTCTTTGGCTCCCCTTGTGTCGAATCAATAAATTTGGGTTGAATACTCTACCCTCGAAAACTATTGTGATCCCCTATACTTGTGGGTTATCAACCTCACACCACCAACGTGCTTGGCAGCGCCCCCAGGACATCCCTTTAATCCCGGCCGACCTCCAGATTGGGCGCTAGTAGCTCTAGGCCCCACACACCCCTAAGATAAACACCGAAGCACTGCTTCCCCGGCGTAATAGGCTGACTAGCGCCTGTTACGTCGGGGAATGTTTCCGTTAATTGGGAATCAACTGACCAGGAATTGATATTCAGGGTGGCGACGGACCTCTAGCTAAGGTGAAATAGTATATGAGGAGAAACCTTGTGCATCGCGAGTTACTAGGAATATCTAGTATCAAGAAGAAGCGGTCAACTTGTGTCTTCTGTGGGATGAATACCGTGCAAGCAGACACGTAAGATTTGCACGAATAAGGGAAGAGGAGTACCATTTTCGGTTGCCTGTGTGGTCGCCAACACATGTCGCGCCGATCTTCTTCTTTTTGCCGGGGAAACCGATGTTCTGGAGGGTGCAGGCTTGGATGAACCCATGGCCAAATTGTTAACTATGTTGCCGTGGCCGTATGTCAGCGGAGGGGAAGCAGATCTGAGGCGGCGAAGGACGGCGTAACAGGAACAACTCCTGTCCGGTGGAGGGTGGCGAAGTTGGAGCGGCAACGATGAGGCGCAGGACGGCGTGGATGAATTGGTTCGGGTACGGACGGCTCGGCCTCGGCTTCAACTAGTAGCCGTGGAGGGCGTTGCGGTTGAGGTGCAGTAGACGACGACGTCGGGGTATCGGCTCCAGCATGATGGAGAAGGGCGGCGGTTGATGGGTGGAATGGGGTGGCGGATGGAGGACACCGGGGTTTCGCGGCTGGTGGAGAGGTAGTTTTTGCGCCCACGGAGTACCAATGGGGAATCGGATAGGTGGGCGGGGGGGGGGGAGGGGGAGAACCATGTTTTGGTCTGGGACACGCTTGTTTTTGGCTTTTTTGAACAAAAGATGGGACGCGCTTGTTTAAAATTTGGGGAAAGTACAATATTCCCCCCCCCCTCTTAAATTTCGGACCTACTGCGGGTTGGGGGTAGGATGGTAATCCCAGGTGTCCCAAACAGTGGGCAGGAGCAATTTCGGCCGCGCGCATGTGGGTTTAGGCAGCCATTGTGTACGAATATTTTTCGAAGGCAGTTGCGTGGCGTCTAGATGAAGCTACAGACCTACCCCGGTTTAGACCTTTGGATGTCGGGCCCGTAGGTTTCACGGGTCGGAGTTATTAGAAAAGTAATTTCCTTGTACTACCAAACATTGGTCTCATGCGGTTTTGGGCGAGTAGAGGCTCTTTTGGTGCTTCGTTCGAAATTTTGAAACACAAACATTCATATTTAGAGTACTCTTGAACTTTGAGGATTGACCTAAATAGACAACGTTAAATTTGACCTTGTATGTTTGAAAACCTCATTAAATTATCCGCTTTTATTTGAAATTTTGACACTTGAAAATCCAATAACTACAATTATTTTGGAATGGAGGAGCTAAATTAGAATCTATTTTGTACACGACTACATATGCTATTATGTACAAAATCAGAGCAAAGATTGGTGCCCCCATAATTTAGGTATGATTTACAAATGCCATGATATCAAATTCAAATAATTGAATGGACTTCATGTTGAATTTGATTTTTTAAAACCACCTTAAGTTGAATTCAAATGTATGCTAGTTCATAAGTAGCTATTTATAATGTTCATTGTGTAACTTTCGTATGTATACTGTGCTTTTGTCAGAGTAATGGGCCACGGGTAGCATAACCCGAGTCCCTAAGCCTTTCAAAACATTGGGCCGGCTGCGCCCCACACACATCCAGAATGAAGAGCCGCCTTCTATTGGCTGGCTGGCTCAAGAGGCCGCCTGCCAGAAGACGGCCAAGCTCCAGAAGACGGCACCAAGATAGGCCGACTCCTAGCAGACGGCCTCTAGAGAGGCCGGCTCCTAGCAGGCGGCCCATGGCGCCCTCAAAGTCTGCGCCCCCATTAAGAAGACAAGACAGGGTGAGGCTACAGTGTAGCCCATCACCCCCATATCTAGGGCGAGGCGCGGCCACAGTGCCCCGTATAGGCGGGGGTCTCCACACGACGCAGCACTGTTGCCACTCTACCCTTGACGTCACTCCTGTTAGGCGGAGCCCTGTTCCCACGATAGCCTGTCGGTACGGCCTGCAGGCGGCGGGCCCTATCGGGCAGTGAGATCCAGAAGACGGCAGAAGCCCGACCAGTCGGACCCGAGGGAGGCCGGCCTCTAGCAGGCGGCCCACTCCTCCCTCGGGGTGCATGCGCCGTTAATCAGATGAGACATAGTGTGACTACAGTGATCTCCCACCAGGCGGCGGGACTGGAGCCATGCTTCCTGACCATGTACGCTTCATTAGCATTACGGCTACAGTAACCAGCAGCCGGCAAGACCCGCGAGCGGCAGGAGTGGCCTGTCGGCTCTGTACCAGACCAGTCGGCGGAGCCCAGCAGGCGGTGGGCCCCAACAGCCAGCGAAGAAGCCGGCGACCAGAGACACTGATAGCCGGGTCCTCCACCTAGCCAGATTATCATTGTACCCCTGGGGGGTAGGCCTATATAAACCCCCCAGGGCACCCATACAAAGGGTTCCCAACCTGTTAGACCTAGACTCATACCTAGAGGAAGGAGAGAGCTAGCCTGCCTTCTTCTACCTCTAGCATACAGATCGAGGAGCACCATTGTACCCACTAATGCCCTAGTGATCATGTGGAGACCCCGCAGAGCAGGACTAGGGGTGTTATCTCCTAGGAGAGCCCCAAACCTGGGTAAAGTACGCCGGCGTTCGTGTCTACACCTCATCTTGCTTCCGACCACCGGCGACGTTCTACTCGCTGCCACCATGATAAACGATCCTTTGGCATATGTCGCACCCAACCCCCGACATTCGGCATCCACTGTGGGGCGAGGCACACCGTCGTCCGGAGACCTACTCTGGACGGGAACCTTGTTCCTTCCTGGCGAGCGCAGCCATCCCGGCACACCAGACGGCGTCTGTACCAATGCGCTGCACGAAGCGGAGGCCGTCTGCGCGGCGAGCTGCCTCGCCGATCATGTTGGCGAGATTCGCATCTCCAATGAGCCCGCATCTGACGCGGGCACAGAAGGCCCCGAGAGCCGCCTCGTCAGCCTCCTCGATCAGCTCCACGTCGCCAACGAGCCTGCTGCGGACTTGGAGTCGGTTGGCTCCACCGACCCGATGCTTGTCGACTTCGACACGGTGTCGCTTGACGCGTTCCCCACCAACGTGGTGGTCTACGACGAACCGCTTCCTCGTGCGGACAGCGATGGTAGCACCGTCATGGAGGTGCTCGTCATCAGCCACGGCGAGCACTCTGGCGGAGGTGGCCAGGATCCGCTGCAGGCGGCGTTGCAAAACCTGGCCGCACCCATACCCGAAGACACCGACGACGAGACGCTAGAGGCTCGCCGCATCCAGCTCGTCGAAAGCGTCAACAGGCTGGCCAGTATGAGATGCCATTCGGAGGCCTACCAGCGCGAGATGGACCGCGCCGTTGGCGGCACGCCGGCCCCTAGTGGGCCTAGCAGCATTGGCACGATCCAGCAGCGCGGCGCTGCCATTGCCAGCATGTTCGGGGCAGATCGCCCCGTCTACGCCACGCCTGCATAGAACATACGAGCGGCCCAGGCGGCAGCAGACGAGCTAGACAAGCTTGAGGGCGACGAACATCGCCACATGACGGAGCGCGTCCAGCAACTCCTTGACGCGGCTGCCGAGCAGCAAGAAGTCGGATGCCGCACTGAGGCGTCCAACCTGCGAAACGACGACCCGCCTCCTCGCCGAGAGCAAGGCGCGACATCTCGAACGCCGACTGATGGCGTCCGTGATATAAGAGACAAGGAGCCGGCTGCCAGCCGCAGCCGGACTCGCATTACCATCGAGCGTGACCAAGACGGCCGTCCAAGAGCAGTGCAACGATGAGACGACTGTCCGCCTCCCCCTCCCTCCCACAGGGACAGGCGCGCTTCCCCTCCTCTTGTTGATCACCCGACACTCAGCGATCGCCTTGGCCGCCGGGAAGGAGTTGAAGAGAATGATGCCCGCCACCGAATTGACCGCCTCAACCGGTCCCTGGCGCTAGAAGAAGAAGACGCATTGGGTCCGCCTTGCTTTGGCCCCTGCATCCGCGATGAGCCCTTTCCCAAAGGGTTCACGCTCCCAAGAGATACACCCAAATACACTGGTTCCATGAAGCCGGAGGACTGGCTGGTCGACTACTCCAGGGCCGCGTGCATAGCAAACGGCAACAAGCGAGTTGCTGTGAAGTACGTTCCGTTCATGCTCCAGGGCACGGCCCGGACATGGCTGAACAGCCTGAAGCCCCGCAACATCAACAGCTGGGTTGATTTCACCGAAGCCTTCATCCACAACTTCACCAACACATACAAGTGGCTGCCCAAGCCTCGCCAGCTCTCCTTGTGCGTCCAAGGCCCCAACGAGTCGACTCGTGACTACCTCACGTGCTGGGCCGAGCTGCACAACTCTTGTGAGGGCGTGCAAGAGGTGCAGGCCATCGAATACTTCACTGCCGGGTGCCAAGAAGGCACCCTCCTCAAGCACCGGCTTCTCTGCGATGAGCCGGCGACCCTCGATGAGTTACTGATCATAGCAGACAAATACACCACGGCCGACTCCTCCATGAAGGCGGAGATTCAAGTTGATGCATCTGGCAAGGTGGCCCCTCAAGCTCCTCGGACCCCGGCTGGTGAAACAGTTGGCGTCAGCAACATAATGACAATAAGCGCAAGGCCACGCATCCGGCTTCCACAAGCCGGCAGGTAGCAACAGTTGAAGATCAGCAGCCGGAAGGGCAGCCTCCTCCCAAGCGTTAGAAGGGCAGCAAGCCCAACTGGCTTCCCACCTTCTCATACGAATAGACTCTTGATGCGCCCTGTAAGTTCCACAGCAGCGCAAAGCCGTCCAACCACACCACTCGGAGGTGCCACTGGCTCACCAGGATCACCAAGGGCGACAGACTCCTGCCTCCTCCGCCTGCTGGCCCGCCTGCTGGCCCGCCAGCTCCTCCTCCCCAGCAGTCGGTGGCCCGGCCAGTCGGCGCGATACAAGATGAATATCCTGAAGAGCATGGAGCTTATGTCGTGTTCACCAGCGTGGCCGACGATAAGCACAGCAGACGGCAGTAACAACAAGAAGTAAATGCATTAGCATCATAGACCCCCGAGTTCATGCATTGGTCTGAGAAAGCCCATCAGCTGGAGCAGAGCCCTCTCCTGGTTCTTATGCCCTAGTCTTGGATGCCACCTTCGCAACAGAGAGGCGGGCTGCTCGCTTCTCCCGAGTTCTGATAGATGGCGGAAGCAACATCAACATCCTGTACCAAGATACTGTGGAGAAGTTGGAATCGTACAGAGACACCTCAGCCCAGTCGGACTGTATTCCATGGCATAGTTCCTGGCCTTTCCTGCTCACCAATCGGCAAGACCCAGATTGACGTCCTCTTCGGAGACAAAGATCACTTCCGCCGAGAGCCAATCTGGTTTGAGGTGGTGGACCTTGAGAGCCCTTATCACACACTGCTTGGTCGGCCTGCTTTGGCCAAGTTCATGGCGGTCCCCCACTATGCTTACCTCAAGATGAAGATGCCAAGCACCAAGGGAATCCTGACCATAGTAGGGGACTACAGGAAGTCGTCCCCCTATGCAGCGGACAGTAGCCGGCTAGCCGAGTCCCTCGTAATCGCAGCAGAGAAGCGACTCCTTGACCGGGTTGTGGCAGTGGCAGGCAAGCAGCCGTAAATGTCACCCAACCCCAAGGAATCAGAAGCTGAGGGCTTGTTCAAGCCGGCCAAAGAAACAAAGAAGATACCCTTGGACCCGGAGCACCCAGAGAGGCACGCTGTCATAGGTGCAAACCTTGATAGCAAATAGGAAAGCGAGCTCGTCGATTTCCTCCGTGAGAATCGGGACATCTTCGCATGGTCTCCCAAGGACATGCCGGGTGTTCCGACGGATTTCACCGAGCACAAGCTACATGTCCGACCTGATGTCAAGTCGGTCAGGCAGCCCTTGCGCCGCCTGTCAGAATAGAAGAGAAGAGTCGTTGGAGAAGAGATAGCCCGGCTTCTAGCAGCCGGCTTCATTATGGAAGTGTTCTTCCCAGAATGGTTAGCCAACTCTGTCCTTGTACTGAAGAAGAATAAGAAGTGGCGCATGTGTATTGATTATCCCAGCCTCAACAAAGCTTGCCCCAAAGACCCATTTGCTTTGCCAAGAATCGACCAAGAGATAGACTCCACAGCCAGATGCAAGCTGTTGAGTTTTCTGGATACATACTCAGGGTATCATCAGATCAAGCTGAACCCGGCCGACAGGCTAAAGACCGCCTTCATCACGCCATTCGGAGCCTTCTGCTACCTGACCATGACGTTCGGCTTGAGGAACACCGGCGCCACATTTCAGCGTTGCATGCAGAAGTGTCTCCTCAAGTAACTCGGCAGAAACGCCCACGTCTATGTGGACGATGTTGTGGTGAAGACGGAGAAGCGTGGCACGCTACTAGAAGACCTCAAGGAGAGCTTTGAAAATTTGCGCCGCTTTCAGATCAAGCTCAACCCGGAGAAATGTGTCTTTGGAGTACCATCCGGCCAACTTCTTGGCTTCCTGGTCTTAGAGCGCGACATAGAATGCAACCCTGTGAAGATCAAGGCCATCGAGAGGATGGAGGTACCCACCTGACTGCTGGATGTGCAAAAATTCACCGGCTGCTTGGCATCCATCAGCCGTTTCATCAGTGGGCTGGGCGAGAAGGCTCTTCCCCTGTATCAACTTATGAAGAAGACCACTTTTTTCGAGTGGAACGACAGGGCGAATGAAGCTTTTCTCCAGCTCAAGAAGATGTTCACCACTCCGCCTGTCCTGGCGGCTCCGGCTGCTAAGGAGCCCATGCTTCTTTACATCGCCGCCACCAGCCAGGTGGTCAGCACGGTCCTAGTTGTGGGGCGCAAGGAAGACAGCAAGGCACTACCAGTCTAGAGGCCGGTGTATTACCTGAGTGAAGTGTTGTCCGCCTCCAAGCAGAACTACCCCCACTATCAGAAGATGTGCTATGGCGCGCACTTCACCGCCAAGAAGCTGAAGCCATACTTTCAAGAGCACCCAATCAATGGTGTATAATTTTTTATTGCTCGATGCTATATTATCTACTGTTTTGGACCATATTGGGCTTTATTTTCCACTTTTATATTACTTTTGGGACTAACCTATTAACCGGAGGCCCAACCCAGAATTGTTGTTCTTTGCCTATTTCAGAGTTTCGAAGAAACAGAATATCAAACGGAGTCCAAACGGAATGAAACCTTCGAACCTGATTTTCTCAACAAATATGATCCAGGAGACTTGGACCCTCCGTTAAGAAAGGAGGGAGGCGGTCACGAGGGTGGAGGGCACCCCCTAGGGCGCACCCCCTGCCTCGTGGGCCCCCCTTTGCTCCACCGACGTACTCCTTCCTCCTATATATACCTACGTACCTCCAAACGATCAGATACAGAGCCAAAAACCTAATTCCACCGTCGCAACCTTCTGTACCCATGAGATCCCATCTTGGGGCCTGTTCCGGAGCTCCGCCGGAAGGGGAATCCACCATGGAGGGCTTCTACATCATCACCCCTTCCGATGAAGTGTGAGTAGTTTACCTCAGACCTTCGGGTCCATAGTTAGTAGCTAGATGGCTTCTTCTCTCTTTTTGGATCTCAATACAATGTTCTCCCCCTCTCTCGTGGAGATCTATTCGATGTAATCTTCTTTTTGCGGTGTGTTTGTTGCGACCAATGAATTGTGGGTTGATGATCAAGATTATCTATGAACAATATTTGAATCTTCTCCGAATTCTTTTATGTATGATTGGTTATCTTTGCAAGTCTCTTCGAATTATCAGTTTGGTTTGGCCTACTAGATTGGTTTTTCTTGCAATGGGAGAAGTGCTTAGCTTTGGGTTCAATCTTGCGGTGTCCTTTCCTAGTGACAGTAGGGGCAGCAAGGCACATACTGTATTGTTGCCATCGAGGATAACAAGATGGGGTATTTATCATATTGCATGAATTTATTCCTCTACATCAGGTCATCTTGCTTAAGGTGTTACTCTGTTTTCATTAACTTAATACTCTAGATGCATGCTCGATAGCGGTCGATGAGTGGAGTAATAGTAGTAGATGAAGGCAGGAGTCGGTCTACTTGTCTCGGACGTGATGCCTATATACATGATCATACCTAGATATTCTCATAACTATGCTCAATTCTGTCAATTGCTCAACAGTAATTTGTTCACCCACCGTAGAATACTTATGCTCTTGAGAGAAGCCACTAGTGAAATCTATGGCCCCCGGGTCTATTCTCATCATATCAATCTTCCATCACTTTATTATTGTTTTGCCTTTTACTTTTACTTTTTATTTTACCTTCCATATTTATATAAAAAATACCAAAAATATTATCTATCATCTCTATCAGATCTCACTCTCGTAAGTGACCGTGATGGGATTATCAACACCTAATCACGTTGGTTGCGTTGAGCTATTTGTTTTGTGTAGGTACGAGGGACTCGTGTGTAGATGTAACGGATGCACTAGAGCTATAAATGTAACGGATGCACTAGAGCTATAAATGTAACGGATGCACTAGAGCTATAAATGTAACGGATGCACTAGAGCTATAAATGTATGAAAGCTCAACAAAAGAAACTAAGTGGGTGTGCATCCAACTTGCTTGCTTACGAAGACCTAGGGCATTTGAGGAAGCACATTGTTGGAATATACAAGCCAAGTTCTATAATGAAAGATTCCCACCAGTATATGAAAATGACAAAACAAGAGACTCTCTATCATGAAGATTATGGTGCTACTTTGAAGCACAAGTGTGGCAAATTATAGTAACATTGTCCTTTCTCTCTTTTTCTCTCATTTTTTTGGGCCTTCATTTTTTATGGACTTTCTCTTTTTTTTATTCTCAGTTGGGACAATGTTCTAGAAAATGATCATCATCACAATTCTATTTATTTACAACTCAATGATTACAACTCGATACTAGAACAAAGTATGACTCTATATGTATGCCTCCGGCGGTGTACCAGGATATGCAATGAACCAAGAGTGACAGGTATGAAAGAATTATGAATGGTGGCTTTGACACAAATACTATATCAACTACATGATCATGCTAAGCAATATGACAATGATGAATGTGTCATGATGAACGGAATGGTGGAAAGTTGCATGGCACTATATCTCGGAATGGCTATGGAAATGCCATAATAGGTAGGTATGGTGGTTGTTTTGAGGAAGATATAAGGAGGTTTATGTGTGAAAGAGCGTATCATATCGTGGGGTTTGGATGCACCGGCAAAGTTTGCACCAACTCTCAATGTGAGAAAGGGCAATGCACGGTACCGAAGAGGCTAGCAATGATCGAAGGGTGAGAGTGTGTATAATCCATGGACTCAACATTAGTCATAAAGAACTCATATACTTATTGAAAAAATCTACAAGCCATCAAAAACCAAAGTACTACGCGCATGCTTCTAGGGGGATAGATTGGTAGGAAAAGACCATCGCTCCTCCCCGACCGCCACTCATAAGGAGGACAATCAAATAACACCTCATGTTTCAAATTTGTTACATAACGTTTACCATATGTGCATGCTATGGGACTTGCAAACTTCAACACATGCATTTCTCAAATTCACAACTACTCAACTAGCACGACTTTGATATTATCACCTCCATATCTCAAAACAATTATCAAGCACCAAACTTTTCTTAGTATTCAACACACTCAAAAGAAAGTTTTATAAATCTTGAATACCAAGCGTATTATTATTAAGCAAATTACCATGCTATTTAAGACTCTCAAAATAATCTAAGTGAAGCATGAGAGATCAATAGTTTCTTTAAAACAAATCCACCACCGTGCTCTAAAAGATATAAGTGAAGCACTAGAGCAAAAACTATAAAGCTCAAAAGATATAAGTGAAGCACATAGAGTATTCTAACAAATTCCAATTCATGTATGGCTCTCTCAAAAGGTGTGTACAGCAAAGATGATTGTGGTAAAGCAAAGACTGAATCATACAAGACGCTACAAGCGAAACACATATCATGTGGTGAATAAAAATATAGCTTCATGTAAAATTACCGATGGAAGTAGACGAAAGAGGGGATGCCTTCCGGAGCATCCCCAAGCTTTGAATTTTTGGTGTACTTGGATTATCTTGGGGGTGCCATCGACATCCCCAAGATTAGGCTCTTGCCACTCCTTGTTCTGTAATTCATCAAAAGATTTCACCCAAAACTTGAAAACTTCACAACACAAAACTTAACAGAAATCTCGTGAGCTCCATTAGCGAAAGAAAACAAAAGACCACTTCTAGGTACGGTAATGAACTCATTATTTATTTTATATTTGTGTTAAACCTACTGTATTCCAACTTCTCTATGGATTATAAACTATTTTACTAGCCATAGATTCATCAAAATAAGCAAACAACACACGAAAAACAGAATTTGTCAAAAACAGAACAGCCTGTAGTAATCTGTAACTAACGCAAACTTCTGGAACTCCAAAAAAATCAGCCAAAATAGGACGACCTAGGAAATTTGTTTATTGATAATCAGAAATTGGAATAACTATTTTATCACGCTCTGGTGAATTTTAATAATTATTTTCGTGAACCGAAAGTTTCTGGAAATTACAGCAAGATCAAATAACTATCATCCAAGAAGATCCTATAGGTTTAACTTGGCACAAACACTAATTAAAAGATAAAACCACATATAAACAGAAGGTAGAAGGATTATTTATTCCTAAACAGAAACAAAAGTAAAAAAACTAAAATAAAATTGGGTTGCCTCCCAACAAGCGCTATCGTTTAATGCCCCTAGCTAGGCATAAAAGCAAGGATAGATCTAGGTATTGCCATCTTTGGTAGGCAATCCTTCAATGAGGCATCTACCTTCCTTAGAAATTTCTTTCTTTTTAGTAATTATCAAACTTTTAGGCACAAGATCAAAAAATTCATTCAAAGCAAATGGTTCCTTAATGATAGCAAAAAGATTGGGATGAAT
This sequence comes from Aegilops umbellulata, assembly GCA_032464435.1. Classification (NCBI taxonomy): domain Eukaryota; kingdom Viridiplantae; phylum Streptophyta; class Magnoliopsida; order Poales; family Poaceae; genus Aegilops; species Aegilops umbellulata. The sequence continues at coordinate 145,484,697 of CP136058.1, read as the reverse complement.
ACTTATAGATTTAAGATCCGTAGTTTCTTTACTAGAGGATTCACCCTTATTTTTAGGAACATACATAAGCTTGCCATTTTTAGTAGGAGGACTTGGAGTGCTCTTTACCAAGGAAAACGCGGTTCCCAAGTTTGTAATGATACCCTCAAGTTTATCGATTCTAGTGGAATCTTGATTTATTCTTTCATTAACTATGGGTTCCTTTTCCTTAATATTTTTCAAAGTTACTCCTACCTTAGATCCATATTGGGTAATTTGGTTCTGGATCTTTTTATCCAAATTTTCAATTAACTCAACTGTAGCAACTTTATTTTCAATAATTTCAAGTATTTGCATTACATGCTCCAAAGTTAACATAGTTCCATTAACCAAAATAGGTGGTGAGCCAAATAAATCTATCATAGCATTATAAGAATAAAAAGTATGGCTACCCAAGAAATTCCCTCTGGTAATGGTATCAAGGATGTATATATACCAAGTATTAGCACCTACATAAAAATTGCGGAGAAGAACTGAAGTAGATTGCTTCCTGGTAGATCTATATTGAGCATTGCAAATTCTATACCAAGCGTCTTTTAGATTCTCTCCCTCCCTTTGCTTAAAATTTAGAACTTCATTCTCAGGAGACAACGGAGAAGATATAAGACTAGCCATGACGACAAGGCAAGCGAAAAGAAAGGCAAACGGAAAAAGAGAGGGCGAATAAAATGGCAAGGGTGAAGTGGGGGAGAGGAAAACGAGAGGCAAATGGCAAATAATGTAATGCGGGAGATAAGGGATCGTGATGGGTTCTTGGTATGTTGACTTTTGCGTAGAATCCCCGGCAATGGCGCCAGAAATTCTTCTTGCTACCTCTTGAGCACTGCGTTGGATTTCCCCGAAGAGGAGAGGATGATGCAGCAAAGTAGCGTAAGTATTTCCCTTAGTTTTTGAGAACCAAGGTATCAATCCAGTAGGAGGCTACGCGCGAGTCCCTCGTACCTACACAAAACAAATAGCTCAACGCAACCAACGCGATTAGGGGTTGTTAATCCCTTCATGGTCACTTACGAGAGTGAGATCTGATAGAGATGATAGATAATATTTTTGGTATTTTTGATATAAATATGCAAGGTAAAATAAAAAGTAAAAGTAAAAGGCAAAACAATAATAAAGTGATGGAAGATTGATATGATGAGAATAGACCCGGGGGCCATAGATTTCACTAGTGGCTTCTCTCAAGAGCATAAGTATTCTACGGTGGGTGAACAAATTACTGTTGAGCAATTGACAGAATTGAGCATAGTTATGAGAATATCTAGGTATGATCATGTATATAGGCATCACGTCCGAGACAAGTAGACCGACTCCTGCCTTCATCTACTACTATTACTCCACTCATCGACCGCTATCCAGCATGCATCTAGAGTATTAAGTTAATGAAAACAGAGTAACACCTTAAGCAAGATGACCTGATGTAGAGGAATAAATTCATGCAATATGATAAATACCCCATCTTGTTATCCTCGATGGCAACAATACAGTATGTGCCTTGCTGCCCCTACTATCACTGGGAAAGGACACCGCAAGATTGAACCCAAAGCTAAGCACTTCTCCCATTGCAAGAAAAACCAATCTAGTAGGCCAAACCAAACTGATAATTCGAAGAGACTTGCAAAGATAACCAATCATACATAAAAGAATTCAGAGAAGATTCAAATATTGTTCATAGATAATCTTGATCATCAACCCACAATTCATTGGTCTCAACAAACACACCGCAAAAAGAAGATTACATCGAATAGATATCTATGAGAGAGGGGGAGAACATTGTATTGAGATCCAAAAAGAGAGAAGAAGCCATCTAGCTACTAACTATGGACCCGAAGGTCTGAGGTAAACTACTCACACTTCATCGGAAGGGGTGATGATGTTGATGTAGAAGCCCTCCATGGTGGATTCCCCTTACGGCGGAGCTCCGGAACAGGCCCCAAGATGGGATCTCGTGGGTACAGAAGGTTGCGGCGGTGGAATTAGGTTTTTGGCTCCGTATCTGATCGTTTGGGGGGTACGTAGGTATATATAGGAGGAAGGAGTACGTTGGGGGAGCTTCGAGGGGCCCACTAGGCAGGGGGCGCGCCCTAGGAGGGCCGCCCTCCACCCTCGTGACCGCCTCTCTTCTTTCTTGATGGAAGGTCCAAGTCTCCTGTATCATATTTGTTGAGAAAATCACGTTCCCAAAGGTTTCATTCCGTTTGGACTCCGTTTGATATTCTGTTTCTTCGAAACACTGAAATAGGCAAAAAACAGCAATTCTGGGCTGGGCCTCCGGTTAATAGGTTAGTCCCAAAAGTAATATAAAAGTGGAAAATAAAGCCCAATATGGTCCAAAACAGTAGATAATATAGCATGGAGCAATCAAAAATTATAGATACGTTGGAGACGTATCAGATAGTGGTCGATGAGTGGAGTAATAGTTGTAGATGCAGGCAGGAGTCGGTCTACTTGTCTCGGCCGTGATGCCTATATACATGATCATACCTAGATATTCTCATAACTATGCTCAATTCTGTCAATTGCTCAATAGTAATTTGTTCACTCACCGTAGAATACTTATGCTCTTGATAGAAGTCACTAGTGAAATCTATGGCCCCCGGGTCTATTCTCATCATATCAATCTTCCATCACTTTATTATTGCTTTGCTTTTTTACTTTACCTTTTATTTTACTTTGCATCTTTATACCAAAATTACCAAAAATATTATCTATCATCTCTATCAGATCTCACTCTCGTAAGTGACCGTGAAGGGATTGACAACCCCTAATCGCGTTGGCTACGTTGAGCTATTTTTTTGTGTAGGTACGTGGGACTCGCGCATAGCCTCCTACTGGATTGCTACCTTGGTTCTCAAAAACTGAGAGAAATACTTACTCTACTCTGCCGCATCACCCTTTCCTCTTCAACGAAATCCAACGAAGTGCACAAGAGGTACCACTCCACTTGCTGAGATTATTGGAAGTCGAGACGCTTTAGGCCGAGTGGCCAAATGGGCCACAGATTTGGCCCCCTACACCATCTACTACCAGCTGATGTCTACTACAGAATCTTCTTCTTGTAGACGTTGTTGGGCCTCCAGGTGCAGAGGTGTGTAGGACAGTAGCAAATTTCCCTCAAGTGGATGACCTAAGGTTTATCAATCTGTGGGAGGCGTAGGATGAAGATGGTCTCTCTCAAACAGCCCTGCAACCAAATAACAAAGAGTCTCTTATGTACCCAACACATCCCATACAATGGTAAATTGTATAGGTGCACTAGTTCGGCAAAGAGATGGTGATACAAGTGCAATATGGATGGTAGATATAGGTTTTTGTAAACTGAAAATATAAAAACAGCAAGGTAGCAAGCGGTAAAAGTGAGCGTAAACGGTATTGCAATGCTAGGAAACAAGGCCTAGGGTTCATACTTTCACTAGTGCAAGTTCTCTCAACAATAATAACATAATTGGATCACATAACTATCCCTCAACATGCAACAAATATTCACTGCAAAGTCACTAATAGTGGAGAACGAACGAAGAGATTATGGTAGGGTACGAAACCACCTCAAAGTTATTCTTTCCAATCAATCCGTTGGGCTATTCCTATAAGTGTCACAAACAGCCCTAGAGTTCGTACTAGAATAACACCTTAAGATACAAATCAACCAAAACCCTAATGTCACCCAGATACTCCAATGTCACCTCAAGTATCCGTGTGTATGATTATACGATATGCATCACACAATCTCAGATTCATCTATTCAAACCAACACATAGAACCTCAAAGAGTGCCCCAAAGTTTCTACTGGAGAATCACGACGAAAACGTGTGCCAACCCCTATGCATAGGTTCATGGGCGGAACCCGCAAGTTGATCACCAAAACATACATCAAGTGGCACGTGATATCCCATTGTCACCACAGATAAGCACGGCAAGACATACATCAAGTGTTCTGAAATCTTTAAAGACTCAATCCGATAAGATAACTTCAGAGGGAAAACTCAATCCATTACAAGATAGTAGAGGGGGAGAAGAAACATAAGATCCAACTATAATAGCAAAGCTCGCGATACATCAAGATCGTGCCAAATCAAGAACACGAGAGAGAGAGATCAAACACATAGCTACTGGTACATACCCTCAGCCCCGAGGGTGAACTACTCCCTTCTCATCATGGAGAGCGCCGGGATGATGAAGATGGCCACCGGTGAGGGTTCCCCCCTCCGTCAGGGTGCCGGAACAGGGTCCCGAGAGGGTTTTGGTGGCTACAGAGGCTTGCGGTGGCGGAACTCCCGATCTATTCTCCGTTCTGGAAGTTTTAGGTTACGTAGGTATATATGGGTGCAGTAGGTACGTTGGTGGACCGAAGGGGGGCCACGAGGTAGGGGCGCGCCCCAGGGGGGTGGGCGCGCCCCTACCCTCGTGAGAACCTCCCTCAGCTTCTGACGTAGGGTCCAAGTCTATCCGGTAGGTTTCCTTCCAAAAATAACTTCTCTAGTTGATTTCGTTCCGTTTCGACTCTGTTTGATATTCCTTTTCTTCAAAATACTGAAATAGACAAAAAAACAACAAATCTGGGCTGGGCCTCCGGTTAATAGGTTAGTCCCAAAAATAATATAAAAGTGGATAATAAAGCCCAATATTGCCCAAAACAGTAGATAATATAGCATGGAGCAATCAAAAATTATAGATACGTTGGAGACGTATCAAGCATCCCCAAGCTTAATTCTAGCTCGTCCTCGAGTAGGTAAATGATAAAAAAGATATTTTTTGATGTGGAATGCTAGTTGGCATAGTTTCATTGTAATTCTTCTTAATTGTGATATGAATATTCAGATCCGAAAGATCCAATACAAAAGTTCATATTGACATAAAAATAATAATACTTCAAGCATACTAACAAAGCAATCATGTCTTCTCAAAATAACATGGCCAAAGAAAGTTATCCCTACAAAATCATATAGTTTGGCTATGCTCTATCTTCACCACACAAAGTATTTAAATCATGCACAACCCCGATGACAAGCCAAGCAATTGTTTCATACTTTTGACATTCTCAAAACTTTTTCAATCTTCACGCAATACATGAGTGTGAGCCATGGATATAGCACTATATGTGGAATAGAATGGTGGTTGTGGAGAAGACAAAAAGGGAGAAGATAGTCTCACATCAACTAGGTGTATCAACGGGCTATGGAGATGCCCATCAATAGATATCAATGTGAGTGGGTAGGAATTGCCATGCAACGGATGCACTAGAGCTATAAGTATATGAAAGCTCGACAAAAGAAACTAAGTGGGTGTGCATCCAACTCGCTTGCTCACGAAGACCTAGGGCATTTTGATGAAGCCCATCATTGGAATATACAAGCCAAGCTCTATAATGAAAAATTCCCACTAGTATATGAAAGTGACATCATAGGAGACTCTCTATCATGAAGATGATAGTGCTACTTTGAAGCACAAGTGTGGTAAAAGGATAGTAGCATTGCCCCTTCTCTCTTTTTCTCTCATTTTTTTTATTTTTTTTATTTGGGCCTTTTCTCTTTTTTTTGGCCTCTTTTCTCATCCCGACTTGTGGGGGAATCATAGTCTCCATCATCCTTTTCCTCACTAGGATAATGCTCTAACAATGATGATCATCGCACTTTTATTTACTTACAACTCATGAATTACAACTCGATAATTAGAACAACAATATGACTCTATGTGAATGCCTCCGGCGGTGTACCGGGATGTGCAATGACTCATGAGTGACATGTATGAAAGAATTATGAACGGTGGCTTTGCCACAAATACGATGTCAACTACATGATCATGCAAAGCAATATGACAATGATGAAGCGTGTCATAATAAACGAAACGGTGGTAAGTTGCAGGGCAATATATCTCGGAATGGCTATGGAAATGCCACGATAGGTAGGTATGGTGGCTGTTTTGAGGAAGGTATATGGTGGGTGTATGATACCGGCGAGAGGTGCGCGGTATTAGAGAGGCTAGCAATGGTGGAAGGGTGAGAGTGTGTATAATCCATGAGCTCAACATTAATCATAAAGAACTCATGTACTTATTGCAAAAATCTAGAAGTTATCAAAGCAAAGTATTAGGCGCATGCTCCTAGGGGGATAGATTGGTAGGAAAAGACCATCGCTCGTCCCCGACCGCCACTCATAAGGAAGACAATCAATAGATAAATCATGCTCCGACTTCATCACATAATGGTTCACCATACGTGCATGCTACGGGAATCACAAACTTTAACACAAGTATTTCTCAAATTCACAACTACTCAACTAGCATGACTATAATATCACCATCTTCATATCTCAAAACAATTGTCAATCATCAAACTTCTCATAGTATTCAACACACTCATAAGAATTCTTACAAATCTTGTATGCTTAGCATATTAGGATTAAGCACATTACCATGCTATTTAAGACTCTCAAAATAATCTAAGTGAAGCATGAGAGATCAACTATTTCTTCAAAATAAAACTACCACCATGCTCTAAAATATATAAGTGAAGTACTAGAGCAATAACAAACTACTCCGAAAGATATAAGTGAAGATCAATGAGTAGTCGAATAATTATGCAACTATATGAAGACTCTCCCATTTAATAATTTCAGATCTTGGTACTTTATTCAAACAGAAAGCAAAGCAAAACAAAATAAAATGACGCTCCAAGCAAAACACATATCATGTGGTGAATAAAAATATAGCTCCAAGTAAAGTTACCGATGAACGAAGACGAAAGAGAGGATGCCACCCGGGGCATCCCCAAGCTTAGACGCTTGTTCATCCTTGAATATTACCTTGGGGTGCCTTGGGCATCCCCAAGCTTAGGCTCTTGCCACTCCTTATTCCATAGTCCATTGAATTTTTACCCAAAACTTGAAAACTTCACAACACAAAACTTAACAGAAAACTCGTGAGCTCCATTAGCGAAAGAAAACAAAACACCACTTCATGGTACTGTAATGAACTCATTCTTTATTTATATTGGTGTTAAACCTACTGTATTCCAACTTCTCTATGGTTTATAAACTATTTTACTAGCCATAGATTCATCAAAATAAGCAAACAACACAATGAAAACAGAATCTGTCAAAAATAGAACAGTCTGTAGTAATCTGTAACTAATGCAAACTTATGGAACTCCAAAAATTCTAAAATAAATTGGTGGAACTGAGAAATTTGTCTAGTAATCATCTTCAAAAAGAATCAACTAAATAGCACTCTCCAGTAAACAGTTCTAGCTAATCTCGTGAGCGCTAAACTTTCTGTTTTATACAGCATGATCATAAAGACTTCACCCAAGTCTTCCCAAAGGTTCTACTTGGCACAAACACTAATTAAAACATAAGCTATATGGATTATTTATTCCTAAACATAACCAAAAAGTAATAAACTAAAATAAAATTGGGCTTCCTCCCAACAAGCGCTAACGTTTAACGCCCCTAGCTAGGCATGATGATTTCATTGATGCTCACATAAAAGATAAGAATTGAAACATAAAGAGAGCATCATGAAGAATATGACTAGCACATTTAAGTCTAACCCACTTCCTATGCATAGGGATTTTGTGAGCAAACAACTTATGGGAACAAGAATCAACTTGCATAGGAAGGTAAAACAAGCATAACTTCAAAACTTTAAGCACATAGAGAGAAAACTTGATATTATTGCAATTCCTACAAGCATATGTTCCTCCCTCATAATAATTTTCAGTAGGATCATGAATGAATTCAACTATATAACCAACACCTAAAGCATTCTTTTCATGATCTACAAGCATAGAAAATTTACTACTCTCCACATAAGCAAAATTCTTCTCATTCGGAATAGTGGGAGTATCATAAGAGACGTGAATACTATAAATTGTTTCCACATTAAAAGAGTAATGTTCAGAAAAAGGGTACTCATAATCATGACAAGTTTTATAAATATAATCATCACTACTTTTTATAGCATAAGTTTTATCACAATAATCATCATAAGTAGCAACTTTGTTCTCATCATAATCAATTGAAACCTCTTCCGAAATAGTGGATACATCACTAAATAAAGTCATGACCTCTACAAATCCACTTTCATAAATATATTCATCATAGGTAGAAGGCATGCTATCATCATAACAACTTTGCATATCGAAACTTAAGAGGCTAAAAATATCATCATTATTAAACATAGCATCCCCAAGCTTGGGATAAACATTAATTACAGCAAATATATTCTCAAATATGTCCTCCTCATCAAACATAGCTTCCCCAAGCTTGGGCCTTTTCGTATCATAAGCATAATCACTCTCATCATTAATAGCATGGATAGCACCAATAGTATAGAAATTATTATATTCTTCCAAGAAAGTGCCAAAAAGATTTTCAAGATCATAAGAAGTATCATTATCTTCCCAATCATAATCATCACAACAAGCAATAGGCATAACGAGATCATCATCAAGTGTATCATTTTCATGAGGCAAAGCAATAATAGGAGAAAATTTATTTGGGAGAGATACCTTTTTACCTCTCTTCCTTTTTCTTCTCTTCTTCTTCACCACATCATGTGTGGGTTCAATCCTCTTTTTGGAGCTCCTTATTAATGAGATTGGTTGAGTAGAAGGATCCTCCTCGTTACCTGATTCATCATAAGAAATAACAGGAGAATATTGGGAAGTCTCTTCCCTTTCGTTAGTATTCTCTTCGTCTTCTATTTGTTTTCTTTTCTTTATGTAATTGGCAATATAAGGATTTTCAATGCAATTCACCGCACAATACATATAAATTTTCTCTAGATCAAAATCAAGAATTCTATCAAGATTAAATTTTGGAATACCCTCAGTTATGTGTTTCATTTCTTCATACCCCAAAAGAAGGCTAAGCTCTTTATGATGCTAAAGGGTAATAAAATTATCACAATATTTGGACACGACTTGATCATGAAACAAATAGCATTGGTGCTTTAAATTACCATGTTCATTGCAATGTTCACAACGGGCATGAAAAATTGAATCTTTCAGCACATTCATCTAGCTCTTCTCGCAACAATTTGGTTTCTAAATACTTATGCCTCTTGCAATATCTATCTTCCCTATTTGGTGTATACTTGCAAACCCAATGTACTCCACAAAAATTGACATGTTTATAGGAGACATTTTCATCATAACTAGTGCAATCATCATTAGTACCATGGATATTCAAGGAGTTAAAAAGGTGAAGCGTATGAGACAAACTCAATTCCATTTTTTTGTAATTTTCTTTTATAAACTAAACTAGTGCTAAAACAAGAAACAAAAAGATTCGACTGCAAGATCTAAAGATATACCTTCACTTACCTAGCCTCCCCGGCAACGGCGCCAGAAAAGAGCTTGATGTCTACTATAGAACCTTCTTCTTGTAGACGTTGTTGGGCCTCCAAGTGCAGAGGTTTGTAGGACAGTAGCAAATTTCCCTCAAGTGGATGACCTAAGATTTATCAATACGTGGGAGGCGTAGGATGAAGATGGTCTCTCTCAAACAACCCTGCAACCAAATAACAAAGAGTCTCTTGTGTCCCCAACACACCCAATACAATGGTAAATTGTATAGGTGCACCAATTCGGCGAAGAGATGGTGATACAAGTGCAATATGGATGGTAGATATAGGTTTTTGTAAACTGAAAATATAAAAACAGCAAGGTAGCAAGCAGTAAAAGTGAGCGTAAACGGTATTGCAATGCTAGGAAACCAGGCCTAGGGTTCATACTTTCACTAGTGCAAGTTCTCTCAACAATAATAACATAATTGGATCACATAACTATCCCTCAACATGCAACAAAGAGTCACTCCAAAGTCACTAATAGTGGAGAACGAACGAAGAGATTATGGTAGGGTACGAAACCACCTCAAAGTTATTCTTTCCAATCAATCCGTTGGGCTATTCCTATAAGTGTCACAAACAGCCCTAGAGTTCATACTAGAATAACACCTTAAGATACAAATCAACCAAAACCCTAATGTCACCCAGATACTCCAATGTCACCTCAAGTATCCGTGGGTATGATTACATGATATGCATCACAATATCTCAGATTCATCTATTCAAACCAACACATAGAACCGCAAAGAGTGCTCCAAAGTTTCTACCGAAGAATCACGACGAAAACGTGTGCCAACCCCTATGCATAGGTTCATGGGCGGAACCCGCAAGTTGATCACCAAAACATACATCAAGTGGCACGTGATATCCCATTGTCACCACGGATAAGCACGACAAGACATACATCAAGTGTTCTCAAATCTTTAAAGACTCAATCCGCTAAGATAACTTCAAAGGGAAAACTCAATCCATTACAAGAGAGTAGAGGGGGAGAAGAAACATAAGATCCAACTATAATAGCAAAGCTCGCGATACATCAAGATCGTGCCAAATCAAGAACGAGAGAGAGAGAGAGAGAGAGAGAGAGAGAGAGAGAGAGAGAGAGAGAAAGAGATCAAACACATAGCTACTGGTACATACCCTCAGCCCCGAGGGTGAACTACTTCCTCCTCGTCATGGAGAGCGCCGGGATGATGAAGATGGCCACCGGTGAGGGTTGCCCCCTCCGGCAGGGTGCTGGAACAGGGTCCCGAGAGGTTTTTGGTGGCTACAAAGGCTTGCCGTGGCGGAACTCCCGATCTATTCTCCGTTCTGGAAGTTTTAGGTCACGTAGGTATATATGGGTGCAGGAGGTAAGTCGGTGGACCAAAGGGGGGGGCACGAGGCAGGGGGCGCGCCCCAGGGGGGTGGGCGCGCCCCCTACCCTTGTGAGCACCTCCCCCATCTTATGACGTAGGGTCCAAGTCTATCTGGTAGGTTTCCTTCCAAAAATAACTTCTCTAGTTGATTTCATTCCGTTTCGAATCCGTTTGATATTCCTTTTCTTCGAAACACTGAAATAGGCAAAAAAAACAGCAAATCTGGGCTGGGCCTCCGGTTAATAGGTTAGTCCCAAAAATAATATAGAAGTGGATAATAAAGCCCAATATTGCCCAAAACAGTAGATAATATAGCATGGAGCAACCAAAAATTATAGATACGTTGGAGACGTATCACCAGCCTCACACCGCCATCAAGTCACAAGCACTGGCCGACTTCCTCGTCGACTGGGCCGAGACCCAGTACATGCCACCAGCGCCGGACTCCACCCATTGGCGGATGCACTTTGATGGTTCCAAGATGCGTACCGGCCTGGGAGCCGGCATCGTCCTCACCTCTCCCAAAGGTGACAAGCTCAGATATGTGTTGCAAATCCACTTTGCCACCTCCAACAATGTAGCTGAATACAAAGCACTCATACATGGGCTCCGGCTTGCCAGGGAACTCGGCATTCGCCGGATCCTGTGCTATGGAGACTCTGACTTGGTGGTCCAGCAGTCGTCAGGCGATTGGGACGCCAAAGATGCAAATATGGCAAGCTACCGCTTCCTCGTCCAGCAACTCAGTGGATACTTTGAAGGGTGCGAGTTCATCCGTGTGCCAAGAAATGACAATGAGCAAGCGGATGCCTTGGCACGGATCGGCTCCACCCGGTATGCAATACCAGCTGGTGTCACCCTACAGCGCCTCCTCAAGCCGTCTGTTAATCTGTCACCTGAATCAGATTCCATCTTCGTGTCGGCTGCTCCCGAAGCAGTCGAATCCGACTTGGGGCCTGCAGCAGTCTGCTCGGGGACTTCGACAGGCGGCCAGGGGACGTAAGAACCCGGCCCGGGGACTGCAGCAGTCGGCCCGGGGACTTCATCAACGCAGCAGGCGGCCGCCGACTCCAACCCGCCGCCTCCCAGCCCAACCACCCTCGTGTAAGTTGCAGTTCTGGCAGTCGAAGAAATAGCAGCACCCTCATGGGCGCGGCCCATCCTCAACTTTCTGGTAAATAAAGAGCTGCCGACCGATGAGATCTCGGCCCGACAAGTGCAACGTCGGGCGGCAGCATACACCATTGTCAACAGAGAACTTGTGAGGCGCAGTGTCACTGGTGTGTACCAGCGCTGCGTGGAGCCGGAGCAAGGCCAAGCAATCCTCAAAGATATCCAACAAGGCGACTGTGGTCACCATGCGGCTTCAAGATAACTTGTTGCCAATGCTTTCCGCCATGGTTTTTTCTGGCCGACTGCTCTAGAAGATGCCAAAGACTTGGTCCAGAAGTGTAAAGGGTGCCAGAAGTTCCGCTCCAAGCCACAATTGCCGGTTTCTGCACTCAAGACCAGAGACACTGACAGCCGGGTCCTACACCCGGCCAGATTACCATTGTACCCCTGGGGAGTAGGCCTATATAAACCCCCCCAGGGCACCCATGCAAAGGGTTCCTAACCTATTAGACCTAGACTCATACCTAGAGGAAGGAGAGAGCTAGCCTGCCTTCTTCTACCTCTAGCATACAGCTCGAGGAGCACCATTGTACCCACTAGTGCCTTAGTGATCATGCGGAGACCCCGCAGAGCAGGACTAGGGGTGTTATCTCCTAGGAGAGCCCCGAACTTGGGTAAAGTACGCCGGCGTTCGTGTCTACGCATCATCCCGCTTCCGGGCACCGGCGACGTTCTACTCGCTCCCACCATGATAAGCCATCCTTTGGCATATGTCGCACCCAACCCCCGACAGCTTTACACACACAACATGAACTATACTCACGTTTATATTCCATTGCTAAAGCGATGCATTGTCTGGAGTTCAAAATACTAACTATGATGATCAATTGTGTCGAATAATAACATAGACATGCTCAAATTCAATAGAATCTAGATGTCTGATGGATCAATGACCGTTCCTTATGCGAATTGCAAATATCATGATCCCATCCTAATATTTGGATACAATTTATATCTTTAATCAATGCGTAGAGCAGTCTTGTATGTGTAGTTTCACTCTCCATCGGTGGCGTCTCACACATGCTCACACCGTCTCTCCCGAGGTGTCTTTCTCGCACACATGCTCTCGATATAACCCTCCCTCCCTCTCGTAACCATTTACGACTATTTTCACTAATCTTTATCACAAGTACTCTTCCTCTCGCAAGCATACACATGCACAATCCCCATCGACCCTTTCTACATACATAGACCTGCCTACGTGTCTCCTGTACGCACATTATCTGTAGGCCTGTCTCTCACGCATTGTTTCACACCTCTCTTCCTAATCGATGAGTATGATTCTAGCATAGGATTATGTAGGATGCCCCTTAAAGTTAGGTTGGATGAACAGTAATATCAGAGATAAAGGGGTTACCTTAGTCCGAGAACCTAGGGCTACAAATCCTTGCCGGCTTTGTCAGTGGACATAGAGTCCTTTACAATTATGATATATTTGTCTTGTACGACTAGTCATCCATGGGTCTCCCTAAATGCGTCACGGGTCGACCAATGTGGCGCAAGACGGAACCGAACGAAGGGCCTCACCTCGACCCACCGGACCTCACGCGGTGACACACCCTCTGCCCCCACGTATCCTTATCTTCTCACACCCACACATACTAACACAGACACCACACACAAAAAATATATTCTCCTAGTGCCTCTATCCACTCCCCCTTGCATATACACACTCAAGGGAATCTCTCGCCGTGACGTCATATTCGTCTCTCTCTAGACCACTCTCATTTCTCGTGCTATCCATCCCATGCCCCCCTGTCGGCCCCTCTATCCATGCCTCTCTCGAATACGTAATACACACACATACCTCTCTAGGCCCTGCTAAATGCATCAACTACACATTCACACATGTTACATCACGTACCCTATTGATCTAAAAATCCCTCTCTTCACGTTTATTTTGCATACAACATTCCTTTTGAATAAAGTGTGGCCAAAAAATATTTTAGAATTTCTACATATATACAACATTACAAAGTTATATGGAGGAGTATGAACGCTTGCATTGCATGGTGCCCACAATGATATTTATTCCGCACTATGAATTTGTATATTTTTATACTATATATAAAGTTAGTCATAATAAAGAGAAATGAAGAGCATCTCTCTCTCTCCATCGCATACCCCCCCCTCTACACCCCTTTCACGTATGCACACAAACTATCTCCAGGTCCTCTAAAAGTAAGCCCCCGGCACATTCACGCATGTTTCATCTTTCTCTCACGATATATACAGTGACGATCATTGTATTTGAAGCGAAAGCATGATACGTACATTGGACTTCAGAATCCAGTCATTACGGTCACCATTTATGTTTTGTGGTTATTATACAGTCACAGGCTCACCGTACAACTCTGTAATTGCTCAAGACACGACTAGTTGACCAGTTAAACGCTCCACATGGCACCTCTAGTGTTGCATCACATTATCTCACTACCATCGGGCCCACCTGTCGGTTTGTATCTACTCTACATCTACACTCCTATAAAATACTAGCAAGATGCCCATGTGTTGCATGGAACATCAAGATGCATTTGTATGAGTAGTTTATCTTGTGGAGAAAAGGATGAACAAGCGAAGGCCTTATTTGCAAGTGTGGAGAGGGGTGTGGGTATCTTTTTGCAAAATTGCCATAGTTTCCTTCCTATCCATCAGATATAGATCGGACGACCTATATTGCAGGATGGCAGGCACACAATCATCACTAACTATGCTTTTTATAAGAGTAGGGATAAAATACACTCTTATAAAAAACAGAGTTGGTGATGATGGTGTGCCTACCATCCTACAATATAGGTCGTCCGATTTATATCTGACGGATAGGAAAGAAACTATGACAATTTTGCAAAAAGGTACCCACACACCTCTCCACATTTGCAAATAAGGCCTTCCCTCGTTCATCCTTTTCTCTCACAAGATAAACTAGTCATACAAATGCATCTTGATGTTACGTGCAACGCACGGGCATCTTGCTAGTAAGAATGAAAACAAACGACAAAAAAATATTGAACGGTGGTTCAAAGTCATGACCGCGGGCACAGCGGACAAGCCTTGTATTAGTATGCTGAGCCATGTGTTTTAACACACAGGAGCTGGTGTGGTGATTATACACACACGCACGCATGCACACAAACTGCATGCATGCAACACTCACACGAACACATGCACCCACGCACGCACGCAACACTCACAAGTACACACGCAGCCACACACGCACGCAACACTCACACGCACACACGCACGCATGGATGCACACACCAGTACACCACACGACCAACACACACTCTCACGCTCAAGTGCTCAACCTACACGTGCATGCGCACACATCAGGCCCTGACATACAGATACACAACCAGGTGACTCCCGCGCACGGGGTGGAGTCTTGTCGCGCCTGCATAAATTTGTGTTTATCGAACCTTTTCCCTATGCGAACTGACAGGTGGGACCCACAAGGAACGTGGTCAATTTAACTAGTCAACATGGTGCCATGCAGACTATTTGCCGTTCAACAGAGTGCAATCCGATGCTGAACCGTGAGCAAGTGACCGTGTAATCACCGCAAAACGTATATAGTGACCGTAATCAACTTATTCTGAAGTTCGGTGAATGTATTACATCTAACAACTATGCAATACAGCACTACTACTACACTCTAACACAATAAATCATATGTGTTTTTAGTTTTACTAGATATCATATTGTTACTTAATTATTCAGTTTGCATACATTAAAATTGCCTTTGAAATGTATGGCCGGTATCATATACCGCGCGGGAAAAATCCCGCCCTTTCCTGTTTAATCGGGTTTGTATCGATGGATCGTGCGAAAGAGCAAAACTATAGTACTAAATACAGTACAAGTGACAGTTCACTGGGCCGTCGTGTCGTGTACTCCTCCGTTGTAAGAGTGGAGCGCTCGCTTTCATAAATATTCTAGTCCCTTTCGCCGACATGTGGGGCATCAAGCTCCCGGGTCCACGTGCCATACCGAAATACAGTTCAGAGCAGCCGGGGTGAAGCACCCAGTCATGGCGCCGGCGTAGTAATGAGCAATGAGGCGTCAAATCACAAAGCTGCACCTTTCTCGCAGTTAAGTTGGAGGGACGGAGTAATAATGCTAAAAAAAGAAGTTGGAGGGACGAAGCAACCATCATTCCACTCGTTGCTGAAACCGCTTCTCCCTCATCTTCTTCAAGTTAACCACGTGTTGCTTCTGCCGTTGTTCTGCCTCATGTGGGAAGCGGATCGGCTTGGTAAAGCATTGACACATGGGACCGCATGTTAGCAAACCGCCAGGAAAACATCCTCTAAAAATAAGAAACCTCCCCCGCCATCCGCGCGGCAAAATCACCTCGTTTTTACTAATTTTGATTCTTTAATTTTTAGATCAATATAATTGAGATTTGTATAGATAGCCCACAGGAGCAAAACCAAGTGGTACGGTTAAGGGCATCCACAATGTGTAGCCAAATGTGAAAATAGCTTTTGGCATCATGGGAACCATTGTGGACAGTGTTGCCAAAGCCAAAAGGATGGAGCCGAGGCTCCCTGATTGATTGATTGATTGAAGGAATAGAAAAATGCAACGTCCCTCCTCTTTCTCCCGTGCTTGGACGCATGTACAGTATAGAGGACAGACTATACTCCCTTGTCCCTTCTATCACTAATCACAAAGCAGTGAGGCGTCAAATCACAAAGCACGGACGAAGTAACCATCATTTCACTCTTCGCTGACTCAACTTCTCCATCGTCTTCTTCGAGAAACCATCTCACCGCACTAAGTTGGACGGAAGACGCTATTGTGTACGAGTAGTACTAGTACATTTACGCGTCCTTTGGTTCAACGGACTTCCTGGATGCACATAAGGCGGTTTTCTCGGCTTGCAGGCGGCACTTGCGAACGAATTACCGTGGTCTCCCTCAATGGTGTTCTCCGTCGAACGCACTTCACCAAACCACAACGTTCGAGATATCATCGACGTCACCGCAATGGGAAAGGAAGTGAAATATAGTTACTATCTCCATTTTTAGTACACAAGGCTAGAATATCAAAATTACAATTTGCAAAAGGCCACTAACACTAATCGAGGCAAAATTGATGGGGTTTGCCTCGTACTAGCAAACAAGGACATTAATATCCCCTGCATGCATGCGGAAGTGAGAAGGTTGGTTTGCATGGTGTTGCATTAATCAAGCGATGAGGAGTGAGATGGTTAGCTCTTTGGGCTTTGGAGAAAAAATATGCATTAATTGACACATGAAACGAGGATTTGTATCGATTAATCCCGCGAAGGAAAACCCCGCCTTTCTTTTTTAACACTAGTACTCCTAGTACGTAGTACTACATACTTATCCTGTTTGGGTCTAGGCCTTGCATTGCCATACTTCACCACACATTTTTGCCAAGCTTGCCTAAAGTTTTCAAAATGAAAATGAGGTACACTTGCGTACGGCTGTCGCGGTCGCACCGCACCCTCACACGGTCGCTCCTGCATGCCGCAGTCGCAGCGCACGCTCACATGCACAGTCGCTCTTGCACACCGCAATCCCAACAAAGGGAACACACCCTCACTGACACGTGTTGTCGCATGTGAACAAACCAAACTCAGCCATCCTACCGCTAACACATAGTTTTCATTCATAGAGTATGTTTATCCAACCGCATGTTGGGGAGTGTTCGTACGGCCCGTGCGGTGGTCTGTTGGGGATGAAGAAGAGGTGAGGAAGAAGGATTAAGAGACGTAGGATATTCACCCAACCGCCTGAAATGGTAGACTGACCAAAGTCAGGCGACTTGCATAACAATATATGTTTTTACACAGCGAAAGATCCATAAAAACAACAACATAAAGCAAAACTATCACTGCTCGCGGAACAAGACGGCCTCGTTGTCTTTGGCTGCCGGCGCGAACCAGGCGTAGCTGCCGACGTGTGTCTCCGCAACGTGGTTGTCCTCGGCCTCCAGCTACTCGTTCACGCGGAGCGTGCGGGCGCTCTGCACGGACGAGAGCACCGCCAGGTTCAAGTCAAGGACGTCCGGTTCCGCCTGCAGGAGGGCCTCGATGAGAGCGGCATCCACACGCTCCACGTCGAGTCGAGCCTCCGCCGCCCAGTTCAAGCCCAGGACATTCGGTTCCGCCTGCAGGATGGCCTCGATGAGAGCGGCATCCATGCGCTCCACGTCGAGTTGAGCCTCTGCTGCCCGGTTCAAGTCCAGGACATCCGGTTCCGCCTGCAGGAGGGCCTTGATGGCAGCGGCATACACGCGCATCGCTTCAAGTTGAGCCTCCGCCGCCCGGTTCACATCAACGACATCCGGTTCCGCCTGTAGGAGAGCCTCGATGGCAGTGGCATGCGCGCGCTCCGCGTCGAGTTGAGTCTCTGCCTCCCGGTCCTCCTTTAGTATCGCCAGGTTGAGCCGCTGTTCCGCCTGCACCATGGGGGACTCCGACGCCGGCACAAAGTCGATGTCCATCATCTCATACCCATCGGGGGCCTTCTGCGCCGCGACCTCCGCCATGAACATTGGATCGGCTTCCTCCTCCTCGTAGATTGGCTCTAGAGAACTCGGGGATTGGCCCGCCGCAAAGCGAGCTTGGGAACGGAGGTCTGTGGCGCCGACCGCCGCCGCGATTTCTGCGCAGTACTCCGGCGTCAGCATCTTGTAGTACGTGATCTTGCGGCGCACCATGGCTTTCCGGCAAACTAGGGGACACTTGATGCGGGCTAGGGGATCGAAAGGTGGGGGAAGGGGCTGGAGATTAGGTGTGGTTTTAGGGCAGTGGCTAGCGTAGGCCGAGCAGTGAAGGTTCTGGTGTGAATAGTGGTTCCGGTGATGACCGGTCAATCGGTTTTGACTGTACATCGCTCTGGTCGCGTTCGCGTTGCAGCTCGGCACGCTGGACCCTCCACATCGCTCACCGAATGGAACACGCTTCATCTTGCGTTTTCGCTCGCTTGTGGGACCGCAGTTGAGAGCAAATCGACGTCCCTCCCCCTCCCCCGCCCACGTCATTTTATGCGGAGTAAATAAAAACAGAGGGAGTATACTACGGATGAGGATCCCCTGACATGGCCGAACCCATTGAGTAACTGACATGCGGGGCCTAGCAAGCATGGGGTTCGCCAGTAAGTGACCGAAACGGAGGGTAAGGCAGGGATACGTATGTGAAAGGAGCTTCCAATGATATAATTTTCACATTATACATCTCATGTACTATTAATCTTTTCAATAGTCAAATGCGGTTTTGAAAAACACATTAGAGCATGGTTAATAATATAGCCAGTTGATGGCTATAAGGAACTGCCATGTCATCTATAGCCATCATCTATTATATGCACTCATACAGTAGTGTGGGCTATAAGGTTGGCTATTTCCCGCAAAAAAAATTATAAGGTTGGCTATTGTATTAGTATTTTTTCCATCTCCTCTCCATCTCTTTCTTCATATTTATTGTACGTATTTAACTAGGAATGCGTATATAGCTAGGCTCTTGCATGAGAGCTCACTCCCCTTACTTTTTCACATCTCTCTCCTCCACATAGGCCCTATATAAATGGAAGGAGGGAGTACAACTATGAGCATTGCATACTCTAGTACAAATGTTGTCAGTACTCCACTAGTACTATTGGACAGGGAGCTTAAAAAAAGTTACTATTGGACTGGCTATACGTGGCGAAATCCTAGTAGGAAGAGCATGCGCGAGAACAAGCACATTCACGTGGTTGAAAACAAATTGGAAACCATCTCGAGTACAAATCTAGGAGTACGTACGAATCTAACAATATTGATTGGGCGTTGTTGAATGTTGATACTTTTTTTATCAAAGTAGAGATACTTTGACTACACATAAAACTTATATGTAAACTAGAAAGGATAGGAGGGAGTATATTGTACGTTCAAAAACGAAAAGAACATTGAATACCCTTTATATATGATTTGCGGATGCTATGATCACCGGTTCAAAATTTTGAATCTGCCTTAGGTATCACACATGCCCCCACTCGTTCTCTCTCGATTTCATCTCGGGGTCCGGAGATCGATTGAAAGAGGACTAGGGTGGGTACAATACGTTCGTTTCGCTTATGAACGTACAATATACTCCCTCTGATCCCCACAGACCCCCCCCCCCCCCCCCCCCCGCGGGTCATTTCTATCATACAAACATACCAAACCTTTATCTCCTTGCACGACACGCAATTGATCTCTGAACATCAATCGATCCCGTCAACATGTGTCGGGGCATGAACTGAATGGGATGTCAAAACTAAGACGCGAAGGGACACGTAGTGGAGGCAAAGTGAAACTTCAAATGAACCGTTTGTTTGTATGCATGTCGAACAAATTACAAATAAACATTGGAAATACAAGCATGGTCTAGGCCCACATGCGAATGATACTCGGCGAAATGTTCAAATGAGGCATGCGGGAGGATGGACTCGACCGGAGGGCGACATGATAGATCGAGAAGAGGGTCGGAGAGGAATGAGAAATAAGGAAATGCCACATGATTATACTTGAATGGCTCAAATAAGAAATAAGTTGTCTCGCTTAGCCTACATAGTGAAAGGCCTAATGCGCAACGCGGAGCACTAACGCTCGAATATGGCCGGGAAAACAGGGAAACTGACATGTGGGGAACACCTATCGGGACGACGTAGCACAAACTAGTCCAATGGAGGAGTTGTCCCACGACCTCCTCGCCACCGACAACCGTTCATGTGGGTCATGGGGGCCAACAACGTGGCGCAGCTCCAGCACCACCTCTGGACACGGCGACCGCGGTGAGCGACACGCTCATCATCGCTAGACACGGTCGGTTTCAGTGTGCCAAGTGTGGCGTTAGTGCTCTGGCACCGCCAACAATATGTTTGGTTTGTGCCCAAGGTTGCCCCATCAAAGCATTTCGTAGCCAAAATTTTGGTTGAGGTTTTGGTTGCCCATGATTTGGCTGACACCGGCAAGAAAAATGAACTAGAGTTCATTGGCGTGCAAAAAAATGGCAACCATCCAAACAAAGACCAATCTTTGGGTCATGACCAAAATTTTGGTAAGGTGCACTTTGGCCACAATCCAAACACACCCCAACACCTGGCTCGTCGAGGATGCACGGGGCGCCGAGACGCGTCCGTGGAGTGGTGTAGCATGGCCAACTGCATCCTTAGGACCTGAGACCATGCCGGGTCGTCTTGCTTTTTCAATGACATGCATCGATCGCATGTGAGCAAAGGGCATCTCCAACGTTGCCAAGACCGTAGCTGACTACCCTGGCACACCAAAAACCCTCGTCCCTCGCACTGTCGCGTGGTGCGTTCCCAGCTGGCGCCAGCTGCCCGCATTCATGCCGTCTGTCCGTATGCCGTCGTTAAGAGGCTCGGTGCCCAAGGAACCAACTCTGGCGACTTAATGACGCACCAGGACGCTTGGCCTCACCGGAATGCACTACTTAAAGTGGCAACGCCCAGCTAACCTCCACACCATAGCGCATCGTCCTCCTACCTGGCACCACATCCGCCATGACCGCAAGCGCGAATGCTCTGCCAAAGAGCTTGTCTTCGGGAATGGAGCTTGAGGTCGCCGCCCTCGCTCAAGTCGTCGCACAAGCGGTGGCCTCGCTGGCGGCCGACGATGAGAGCACCGTCAGCCACGCATCCTACTTGTCGTCGTCCAACGTCTGGCACCGCCGAGGTCGGGGACTCCTCCGAGGATGAGTAGGGCATGGGAGGCGGCAGGGCATGGTGTGCCAACTGGCCGGTCTGTCTCCCGTGTTCTACTTTTCCTCGCCGGAGATCACACCTTCACTTCATGGGTCTTGAAGCCCGCCCCCGTACATGGAGATCGCAGATGGAGGACGTCGGTCACCGCCGTAGAATAGGTTTAGGGTCGGGTTTCTTTTTATTTTTCTATCCTATAAAAGTTCAAATTGTAATGAAAATCTACCGTGTTTGCATTAATCTCGGCCGGTGTATATGAACTTTCACAATAATATAGTATATTGTGGGAGTAGTAGCAAGATGCCCATGCGTTGCACCGAAGATCAAGATCTTGTGGGAGAAAAGGATGAACGAGGGAAGGCCTTATCTGCAAATGCACATTCACGCATTTAACATTTTTCTACATCTACGAGAACATGCAAAAGGATTAACGTAAATTGCCTCTCTCTCTCTCTCCTCCCCTAATTTTCATGGTGGTGGGCCCCTCCCTCCCCCCAATCTACAATCAACAGCTCACATGTTTCACATTATGTTAATTACGTAACTGGGACTACGTAAGGGTAGCATTACTCGTCCTAAAAAACCCAACTAAGCCAACCTCCCTGCATATCGCGCGGGAAAAGACCCGGTCGCGCCGTTTTAGTCGGGATTACCGGATTACTAGTAGTAGTATCGATGGATCGCGCGAAGCAACAAGTTTTTTTTTAGGGGGTGAAGCACCTAGTTTAAAAGGGAAAAAGGTGGTACACTCACAACACCCCTGTCACGGTCGCATTGCACCCCACACACGTTCGGTACAGCACACGGCTCACGCAAACGGAACGCCCTTCGGCTTGCCTCTTCACTGACTGCACTTGGAGAAACCGACCATGCGCCAAACTCCCCCCGCCCACCGCGCGAAAATCCTCCCCCCGACCCAAAAATTCCCACCAAATCCTAGATTCAACCGCCCTTCGGCCAACTAGCCAATAATATTCCCCAAATCCCCCTCCCACCGTCCCCCTCCACTCCATTCGCTCCGCCAAAGCTGCCCTCCCCGCCACGCTGATACGTCGCTGCCGCGGTTCGTCGAGGGGACGCATGGCAATCCTCTTGCTCCCACAGTACGCTCTCGTAGACTTTCGTCCTCTAGCCGCGCCGCCACCGCTAGCGACGTTCTTGTGGAGGCGCACGGCGGTCAGCGCCGCCACCGCTGGCGCCGTTCGTGTGGAGACGCACGGCGGTCAGCTTCTCTCCATGGTACGCGCATTCTATAGTGAGGCCCCATGCATGTCGGTGTAGCGCTGAATGTTAGCTGATAGACACTGTTAATCTCACTGTTTGCCGAAGTAGTTTACAGTCAATATGCTCTGCTTAAGAAGCTTCCTTGCCCTGTTCTACACTCAACCTGCTTAGCTGAGATGGCATGCCAAGGCCGATTAGTTGCTAAAATATCCTGCCATATATTTATTGTGACGTAGATTGCCATGGTGAAATAGCTCTACACCGTTTTATACTCGATCTTTGTTGTTGTGATGGCCTTCGATAGTTCGATGGCTGTGTGGTTGGCCTCATTGACTGCTGAAACAACCTGGCATAATTTAGCACTCAAATATGTTTGCTGAATTAGCTTTACATATATTTCGTTACTTAGATCTGCTCGTCCAAATATCTTGCCATAGCTTTAGACATCGACCTAGGTATTTTCTTCTAGACTTCATAAAAAGCATATATGTTTTTCCTGTAATATCTAGTAGAAGAACTAATTTGTATGTTTAATAGATGGATAGGACTTGGATAACTTCTGCTCGAAGATTCTCCGCTGCATATGTCGAGGGGGTTGAAAACTTCATGAACTTATCAGAGCTGAGTACGGTTGTCCGGAATCAGATGTGCTTTGCCCATGTAGCAGTTGTATGAATTCAGTTACAAGACCCCAGTCAACTGTGCAAAATCATCTACACTTGTATGGGATGTCGGTCACATATACTTGGTGGGTTCATCATGGTGAAGCTGTGAATGTCAATGTTATTGACTACGTGGAAGCAGCAGATCACCATCTTGATGTGCCTGATGCTCAGGTGGAAGAGGAGGAGGAGGAGGTGGTGGCGGAGCTAGTGAGTTTGACCAACATTGAAACAATGCTACGAAATGCTCATGCATTCCATGAACTTTCACCCCAGGAAAAATGCAACATGGCTGTCACCCCAGGAAATAAGCTGTCAGTATTCTCAGCTATGGTCACCTCTCTTCAGGTGAAGACATCTGAGTGGATGACCAACAAATCATTCGATGCGATGTTGGCTGCTTTCCACAAAGCTTCCCCAGATGCGTCTGAGCTGCCACTCACCTACAATAAAATGAAGAATTTCCTTCGTGTAGTTGGAATTGGATATGATATGATCCATGTTTGTAAGAATAATTGTGTTTTGTTCCAGAAGGATTATGCCAACTTAAGTGAATTCTTGAAATGCAAATCATCAAGATGGAAAGATGGCGATGTTGTGAAGAGGATTCCTCATAATGTTCTGAGACATTTTCCAATTACACCAATATTGCAGAGGTTGTTTCATGATGCTGAAACAAGAGAGGATGTACCATGGCATTCTAGGAACCAGGAGTATAGAGATCAGAATGTAATGAGCCATCCATCACATGGTAGTGAGTGGAAAAGCTTCAATCAGAAGCACGAAAAGTTTGCTGCTGACCCGAGAAACATTAGACTTGGCTTAGCTTCAGATGGATTTAACCCATTTGGCCACCAGAGTGCCACATATAGCATGTGGACAGTGCTTGTTATCCCTTACAACATGTGTCGGCATTCTGGGAACGGGTGTCCCCAGACTTGCCTGCATGCGGCCCACAGCGTGGCTATGCTAGCGGGCCTGTACGGCCCATCTCCATCAACAAAAGCGTTCAAGACCCTTGCGAGGGGCCAAGCCTCGCGAGGGGGGAGACACAAGACCTCCTCGGGAGCAGCCTCGCCAGGCTGCCTCGCGAGAAGCGGAGATATCAAGGCGGAGCAAACCTCACGAGGCTCTCGTGACGTGAGCCATGACGATCGACACCAGGCGGGCGTCAGGCGGGCGCCAGCGCGTGCAGTGTCACTGTTTCCTCTTTGGTGCTAAGGAAGCAAGCGCGGGCGCGGAGTACTGAGGCATCATGCAAAGGTTTCCATATCGGTGCAATGAGACCAAGACCAGCAGGACAGCAAGATGGAGGTCACCGTGGAGCCCAAGACGGCGTCACCACCAGAGCCTTTTGCAAGCGAAGATCGCTTTTGTCAGGATAGCTTGTACTAGCTGTCCCCTTTCAAATTCGACCGCCGTTGTTGGCTCCCTTCCCACTCAATATTTGGGGAGAGGACCAGGGCCTATATAAGTAGAGCTAGCCACCACAATAGGGGAGGTCGATCGGATCGAGCTCTCATCCACAAGTCCACAGAGCACAAGAACACCCCAACCTCAAGAGGTTGTTCTTCCCCTTCCACTGTTCTTCATCAGCCCGAGAGGCAATCCACCATCACACACTCGAGTAGGGTATTACACCACAACGTTGGCCCGAACCAGTATAAATCCCGTGTCTTTCTGTGTTGCGAGTTCGTTGAGTTTGTCCGCAAGATCTTAGTGAGCTAGGGCGTTGATCGGTAGGAGGGAAAGAACTTTGTACGCACCCTAGAGTTTGAACCTTAAGGGTTTTGCCAGAACCCCATCTCCGACATTTGGTGCGCCAGGTAGGGGTGCACCGTAGCTTCCCTTCCATCAATTCGTCGCTCCGTCGTCTGCATGGCGGACACTCACCGCGCTCGAGCTGAGCGCCGGGCTGCCCTCACCGCCCGTGTTGCTCAGACGGCTCCCGTCGACGGGCCACCTCGTCGTTCCCCGTCTCCTTCCGCCAATGCCGCTACCGGCCTGGCGGGGAACGAGCAGCAAGCGTCCTCACTGCACCCATCGGTGCGGCAGGACGGCCGCACCGCCACTCCATCGCTGACCCCGGCCGGTTCCTCGTCCCATGCATGTCGCGCTCCAATGGATGCGCAGGCCGCGCTCCTCATGGCGAACGAGCTCCTGTGCTACCGCCCGGTTGACGACCTCTACGAGGACTGGCTCGACCGCATCGCCGAACTCGTCCACGCCGCAGGGGGCTCCCCGGTGCCGTCCCACTCTCTGCCTCGCCCTCCGCGAGCCACGGGCGACGTGGCTCATGGGGTATCTCCACCACCTCTGCCCCAAGACTGCGTCTTGGCACCAAGGCGCGCGGCCCTATGGCGTCATCCACCGCGCCCAGTGCCCGCGCACAAAGAGAGAAGCTGCCAAGAAATTCCTCGATCGCGGGAAGTTGCACCTTGATACGTCTTCAACATATCTATAATTTTTGATTGGTCCATGCTATATTATACAGTATTATGTTTTGGACATTAATGGGCTTTATTATATACTTCTGTATTATTTTTGGGACTAACATATTAACTGGAGGCCCAGCCCAGATTTGCTATTTTTTTGCCTATTTTAGAGTTTCACAGAAAAAGAATATCAAACGGAGTCCAAACAAAATGAAACCTTCAGGAACGTGATTTTCGGAACAAACGTTATCCAGAGGACTTCATATTCTTCTTCCAGGGCCAGGGATCGCGCTAGGCGGTCGATCCGGTGGCGGGCGTCATTCTCGCCGACTCCTTCGCGGCGGCCCAGGCGGCCGCTGAGAGTCGAATGCGTGACAGGTGGCGGGGTGGGATATCTCTCCCCACGAGGCGAGGGAGGAGGCGGGTCGCCTCGCCGCTCCACCACTCGAGGGCGACCTTCTACGTCGCGCTCGATGGAAATTCGGGTCCGTGTGCGGCTGGCAACCGACTCCTTTTCTTTTCTTGCACGGGTGTTGCCCACCGTTGGTGTTCATGATGTTGCACCGTGCTCTCGGCGCTGGGAGGACTTTCGGTGCGGACGCCATCTTCATGCCGCTCCGCGGCCGCATCGGTAAGCTGCTAGATGTGTCTGGTCATGTAAGGGAGCTCGTCGGGCCCTAGTCTATCCAGCTCGTCTACGGGCGCCTGGGCGGCACGTAGGTTCTCGAGGGGCGTGGCATAGACTGGGCGGTCTGCTCCCAGCATGTCGGCGATAGCCGCGCCGCATTTCTTGATGACGCCGACGCGGCTGGGCCCGTCGGGAGGCGGCGTGCCGAAGGCGGCGCGGTCAACTTTGCGCTGGTGAGCCTCGGTGAGGCGTCTCATGGAATCTAGCTTCTGGCCCTCCACAACGAGGGCGAGGCGGCGTGCCTCCAGTGTTTCGGCATCGGCGTCGGCCGGGATGGGGGCGGACAAGTCACGCAGCGCCGTCTGCAGGGCGTCGTGGGCGTTTTCGCCAGAGGCGGCGCCGTGGCTGATGACCAGTACCTCGGTAATGGCACTGCCGCTGCTGTCGGCTCGAGGAAGAGTGTCGTTGATGATGACTACGTTGGTAGGGAAGGCGTCAAGCGATGTTGTGTCTGAGTCGACAAGCATCGGGTCGGTGGAGCCAACCGACTCCAAGTCCGCAACAAGCTCGCTGGAGACATGGAGTTGGTCGAGGAGGCGGACGAGGTGGCTCTCAGGGCAGCCTATCACTACAGGAATCCAGTATTTTTCCGTCTACCACAGCGGACGGCAAAGGCACGGACGGCGGACGGCAAAGAGCTTTGCCGTCAGCGGCGGACGGCAAACAGTGACGGCAAAGACAGGGTCGGCAAACAGGTCCTTTGCCGTCTGCTTTTTATGGGGGACGGCAAAGAGCCCTTTGCCTACAGCGGCGAACGGCAAAGAGGAGGGACGGCAAAATACTGGACGTCCGCCAGCGTTAGTCCGTTAGGCGGCTAACGGCGGCCTTTGTCGTCCGCCAGCGGATGGCAAATTTGAGCGCCTCTTTGCCGTCCGCCAGTTGACGTCAGCAATGCGTCAGCGCCCGCTGTGTTTTGCCGTCTGCCACGGCGGACTGCAAAGGCAAAGTCTTTGCCATCAGCTTAGCTTTGTCGTCCGCCACGGTAGGAAAATTTGCCAAATGGCCCATCCCTCAGGAAGCATAGGTGGGCGCCACGTGCCCCCTTTGCCGTCTGCCACCGACGGCAAAGGGGTCTTTGCCGTCTGCCGCGGACGGCAAAGAGCCTGCACTTCCTCTTTTTTATTCTGTTTTTCTTATATCCAACAATTATCACAGCAAATATATCACAGCACATATATATCCATCACATAAATATCCAGCACATATATATCCAACATGATAAATATCCAGCACATATATATATCCATCCATACATACATAGTAGGTTGCACATAGTTCCATCGATCCATACATATTACAATATGCAAAGTTTCATCATAGCAATCTAGTTTCATCATAGCAAGCGAGCAGAATACAAGAAGTGCATCAAAGGAAAAAACAAGCAATCCATCATAGGAAGCTGGCTTCCGTGAAGTGAATGAAAACTGCAAAATGACAAATAAGAAAGTTAGAAAAGGAAGACTAGAAGAAGAATTAGACTAGAATAAAAAGAATAGAAGAAGAAGAAGACTAGAAGAAGAAGAAGTATATGTCATTTATTAGCTAACTTAGGTGAACGGATCATTTATGAGCTAAATTAGTTGAAATGGATCGTTTATGAGCTAACTTAGGTGAAATGGATCGTTTATTAGCTAACCTAGGTGAAATGGATCGTTTATGAGATATCTTAGGTGAAATGGATCGTTTATGAGCTAAATTACGTGAAATGGATAGTTTATGAGCAAACCTAGGTGAAATGGATCGTTTATGAGCTAACCTAGGTGAAATGGGTCGTTTATGAGCTAACCTAGGTGAAATGGGTCGTTTATGAGCTAACCTAGGTGAAATGGGTCGTTTATGAGCTAACCTAGGTGAAATGGATCATTTTGGAGCTAAGTTAGGTGAAATGGATCGTTTATGAGCTAACCTAGGTGAAATGGATCATTTATGAGCTAACCTAGGTGAAATGGGTCGTTTATGAGCTAACCTAGGTGAAATAGGTCGTTTATGAGCTAACGTAGGTGAAATGGGTCATTTATGAGCTAACCTAGGTGAAATGGGTCGTTTATGAGCTAACCTAGGTCAAATGAGTCATTTATGAGCTAGCCTAGGTGAAATGGGTAGTTTATGAGCTAACCTAGGTGAAATTGATCATCTTGGAGCTAACTTAGTTGAAATGGGTCGTTTATGAGCTAACTAAGGTGAAATGCCATGTTTTTTTAGCTAACTAAGGTGAAATGGATCGATTTTGAGCTAACTTAGGTGAAATGTGTCATTTTGGAGCTAACCTAGGTGAAATGGGTCATTTTGGAGCTAACCTAGGTGAAATGGGTCATTTCAAAGCTAACGTAGATAAAATGGATCATTTAGGAGCTAATCTACGTAAAATGGGCCATTTTAGAGCTAACTTGGATAAATTGGATCACTCGTAAGCTAACTAAGGTAAAATGAGTCATTTTATAGCTAACTTAGGTAAAATGGATCGTTTATCAGCTAACTAAGCTAATTATACAATTTTTGACATAAGTAAGCTAAGTACATATCGTTTTAGAGCTAACTTAGATAAAATGGATGGTTTATGAGGTTAGTAAGCTTATTAAGTCATTTTGGAGGAAAAGAAGCTAACTCTAGGTCATTATGGTAAGCATATTGGAGGAAATAAAGCTAAGTCTAGGTCTTTATGCATTTGTTAAGCAAAACACTAGAGAAACTTACCGTGATCAGGGAGGTGTAGGAGCGGGCTGGCTCGCGCCGGTAGCTGGAGAAGGATCGTGCGATGCGTTTATGGAGTTAAGCTGCACCAAAGATCATTTCCAATGTCTCGTTAGCATTATGACACTCAAATGTTAAGACTAGCAAGTAATGTCCATTCAAATTAAACTCATCGTGCTCCCAGGAGCAATCACTGGCATCGGCGGAGCGGTCTAACCGGACTTCTCGCACACAGACTGCACATTTGGTTTTCACAACAGAGTCGTACTAGTTAGTAATGAGACTCAAATGTTAAGACTAGCAAGTAATCTGCAGAAGAAACTTACCACAAGGAGCTCGTACATCTCCCTTGCCTGCATGTCATTCCGTGCCCTCTCCTCCTCCAACATCTTTGTCGTCCTCTCCTCCAACTCCCGCTGCCTCTCCGCCGCCTCCGCCAGAAGTTTCTCTGTTCTATCTCTCTCACTCTGTATAGCAGCCTGCAACACCACTCACATGACCATTTGTAATCATTGATGGAAGCGCACACAATGTAATGGAGAAAGATAGTTGAGTACGTATAACTAACCTTGAAGGCGAGTTGGACTGGCCGTTCACGAGGCCTTATCTTAGGAGCGGAGCTCGACTGGCGTGCCTTGATCTCCGGGAGAGTGCTAGGACAACGGATAAGTCCATCTCCCATGGCTATGGAGCCATGGGACCTCCCGCCACCAGGTATCATTAGCAGCTCTGTATCAATGGGACCCTGGCTCGGGTTAAAGTCCTCCCCTTTCCTCGCCTTCCCCTGATCTCTATATTGCATGAGCTTGTCGTGGGCGGAGATGTTGGTGAAGTTCTTTGGATCATCGAGGTCAGACGCAGAGAATGCCTTGACTTTCTTGTAAGGGCTAGTGTGGGCCATGGCACAGGTCGTACACCTATGGCACCTTATCCGCCTTATTGTAGCGTGCCTGAAAGAGAGGAACAAAGTAAATTAGTAATTAAAGGGCTAAAGCTACCATGATGAATGAATTGCATGAATCATGAAGCAAACCACATACCCAGTTCTGCCCGTACTGAAATAAGTTGGAGCTACCTTGGTGGTGTGGCACACCTTCCATTTGGGCATGTTTGTCCTTCGCCTATTTGTGGGTGGCCTGCCATTCTTTTGAGCACCACGCATTGACCAACACCTCCCAACAATCCATCCGATCCACACACCATCTTGGAGGGGCCTAAGTTAGCAAATAGAAACTTGAGCGCTACGGCTATGAATTACTAAATGAAGGAAGTAAGTACAAGGCCTTAAGAATTACCTTCATGTACTGCTCCTTACTCAACAACTTATCGCGACACTCCTGCTTGGGCTTCTTGATACCACGCCCGGCGTAGTAGTCTCGAACAGCCTGCACCCGAACCTCATGACGTAAGTTCTGAAGTAGGCGCTTGCACTCCTTGTGGATAACATCTGCCGCCTCCTCCTCGTATCCCTCCTCACAATTAATAACTAGCTAGTTGAAGATTTTTAATTGTGTAAAGGAGAAATTACCCAGAACTTTCTGATCACCACGTCTGCCCTCGTCTTGCACAAGACACCGTCGATAATCTCACCCGGCGGGGCCGGGGCAGCCAAGTAGTGGTCCCAACTCAATCCAACCTCTGGAAGCCGACCCTCACCAGGCAACATGACAAACCACAGGATGTTTTGCCGAATCAGAACTCCAAGGACGGAGTTGGGCCGGCGGACACTTTCATGGTGGTCCCAACCCCTGCAGCATGACAAGGCCAACACATCAGTTATTTGAAGAAACATGAATGCAGAAGGTACAAAAAGATTAGATGCACTTACCTCTCCCCATCAGGGAAAATCAACCACCTCTGCTCGCGGGTCGCCGGCACGGACGGGAGCCGTGTAGCACCACGCTGGTAGACGTTGCCCCCCTCCTCCTCAAAATCAGTCGGCTCCCCGCCATCATCAGCATGGCCACTCGGCTCCTCACCATCATCAACATGGCCACTCGGCTCCTCAGGCTGACCCGACCAGGTACCCCATCCAGACGTGTGCTCCTTCGGGGTCTCGTGGGCCCAACTCTCGTGGGCCGAAGGCCCGTCGACCCGAGGCTCGTGGGCCGAAGACCCGTGGACCGGAGGCTCGTGGACCGAAGGCTCGTGGACCGGAGTCAGTGCAGCCTCCTCCTCAGGCGAGTCCACCCTAGCAGTCACGTGCTCGGGTGAAACGGCTGGGGGCGGCGGCGAGGAAGGCGTCGTAAGAGTCACCCTACCTCCTCTCCCGCGACCACGTGCTCCACCTCCTCTCTTCTTCTTACCTCGTCCCCTGCTGGGCACCGCGGTCGACGAAGAAGGGCCCGGCGGTATCGCCATACTATCCAGCAACGCTCGGCAGAGAGGTGCGTGTGGAATGGAAGACCTCGCACCATGCGCTGACGAAGAAGGGGCCTCTGCGCGCTCCCGACCAGCACCCACCATCTTTCAACACCTGCCATGACAAAGAATAAACGAAATTAGTACAACATAAAAAAAAGTACCGACATGAATAATAATATGTATATCACTTAAGTGTATCATCATCAAGTACAACATAAAAAAATTGAATACCTGACACTACTAATAATCTTGATCAGTTTCATCAATAAATGCATAATCATCATCATCACTATAATCAATGATGGGCTCATAGGGTTCATTGGCATCAACATGTGCAAGGCCACCTTGACGTAATCGGTCAAGCATTGACAGGTCATCCGCAGCAGTAACCTCTTCTTATTCCGGCTCTTCTTGGTCCTCCTCTGGGGTGATGTCGGATTCATTGTCGCTGTCTACTTCAATGTTTTGGGGTGAAGTATAGCGGTTCTTGAAACGCTTTTTGGAAAGACGTGTCTCTTGGAAGAATTCTCCTTCATATGTGTCTGGGTCAATGTGAGGTTCATAATCCTCTTCCTTTGGGGGAGAAAGTCTAGCACGTGGCGGCACTTCATAAACGACATCCCAACCTTTCAGATTTGGATTAGTTTGGCAAGCGCACGGTAGATAGAATACTTGGGTCGCTTGTTGAGCCGTAATATAGACATCAGGAACATCTAAATGGGTTCTTTGGTTGATTTCAACTAGCCCTATATGTTCATGAGTCCTTCTAGTCTCCTTCGGCTGAAACCAATAACATTTGAAGACTACGACATTCGGTGGGTTTTCACCATAGAACAAAAGTTCATAAATTGCTTCAACTCTGCCGTAATACTCGGTACCTCCTTCGACGATAGCAGATACACAACAATTTGTAGACTTTCAGTCGGCCATTGATAGCTCTTTGCCATAGGTACGAAAGCGATACCCGTTCATGTCGTACTTGTCAAATGAACGGACCTTATAGTCAAAACCATTAGCGACTTGTCTCAATTCGGCGTCCGTAGACTCTGAATTGGCCTACAAGTTTAATATGAAAGGATTGTTGCATTATGCACAAATTAGCGAATGAAATGAAATTGTCTAATACAAATTACCATTTGTTTGAACCAAGAGATGAAACCGGGATAGCCGCCTCCTTGCTTTGCGAGAAGCTCATACTCTTCGACGGAATCCTTTTGGATCTCCGCTCCATACAAGAATATGGCGACGTATCGACTGTATGACATATCCAGGAATAAGAGCAGTTCAAAGGAAATAGAAGTTGCGAAACAATGTACCGAGAACTTACTCGATGTACTGCCGCACTTCTATCAGGTTGTTGAAGATATACAACGAAATGGTCCGCCATTCTTCGTTATCCAAAGATACTGGATGTGAAACACTCGTTGGTGCGAGATTCCCTTTGAATAGGCTAAGGTTGGATCCACCCTTTTTAGGGTCGTCAGCATTGTACCAAGGCTTCGGATTATGCAAATGACGATTTTTGGCTTCGTAGTGTGCTGTTACGAAGTTTGCCACCTCCTCTCTGATGAATGCCTCAGCCATCGATGCTTCAATTCTACATTTATTTTTACATTTTTCTCGAAGCATCTTCTGCATCCTCTCAGTTGGGTAGCACCAACGATTTTGCACGGGCCCCCCCAATCTTGCCTCGGTCGAGAGATGCAAAATCAAATGCTGCATTGGATTAAAGAAGCCCGGTGGAAAGATCTTCTCTAACTTGCAGATCAACTCCGGCGCCAACTCTTCCATTTCATCTAGCACGCCAGGCGATAGTTCTTTCGCACAAAGAACACGTAAGAAATAGCTGAGTTCTGCTAGTGCTAGCCATTCATCCTCAGGGATGAAGCCACGCAACATCACCGGCATTACCCGCTCAATCCATATGTGCCAATCATGACTCTTGAGACCAAATATCTTCAGTTTATCAAGATTCGCTCCCCTCTTTAGATTCGCTGCATACCCATCGGGGAACATCAACTGTTGTTGCACCCACAAGATAATTTCCATCATAGCTGGACTTCCAAGATTGAACCATGCCTTTGGCTTCATCCACTTCTGCTTTCCTTTCGGTTCTTTCATGTTTTTTAACGGCCTATCACATAGCGCCTCCAAATCGACTCTAGCCTTAGTATTATCCTTTGACTTCCCATCTATGCCGAACAATGTACCAAAAAGTGCCTCGGCAATATTCTTCTCAGTGTGCATCACGTCGATGTTGTGTGGGCAAAGGAGGTCTTTGAAGTAAGGCAGATCCCATAAGCATGTTTTGTGAGTCCACGCGTGCTTAGTATTATACCCCTTGAAGTACCCTGGACATTGTGGATCTGGCCCGAGAGCGTTTAACTGATCCAGGGTCTGTTGGCCTGTCAATGCAGGTGGTGCAGAGTTTTTGACAACTCTACCTCTGATGAAGTTCTTCTTGTTTTTCCTGAACTTATGGCGAGGATCCAGGAACTGTCTATGCATGTCAAAGCAAGAAAACTTGCGACCGGCCTGAAGCCAATGAAACTCAAGAGCTCCCTTGCATGTGGGGCACGGGAACCTTCCATGCACACACCAGCCAACGAATAGCGCATACGCCGGCAAGTCATGCGTCGAGTACATGTACCAGACACGCATTATGAAGTTCCATTTGCTATAGGCGTCGTATGTCTTGAACCCATTATCCCAGGCTTCTTGCAATTCGTCCTTAAGCGGCTGCATGTACACATTCATATTTTTCCCCGGATAGTTGGGCCCTGGAATTATCAAAGTCAGGAAAATGTTCTTACTTTGCATAATCTGTCCGGGGGGAGATTGAGTGGAAAGACAAATACGGGCCAACAACTGTATTGGGCTGCTGTCATACCAAACACACTAAACCCATCCGTGCTGATGCTGACTCGAGGATGCCTCGGATCTGCCGCTTTGTCAGCATGTAATTCATCAAACTTTTTTGTGACACTCCAAAGATTTTATTTGGTTTTTAGCAAAAACCTTGCTGGTTTTTCTTTTGTGAAATAAGGCATTTTTTTTAAAAAAATTCAGAAAAACCATGCTCTTAAAAATCTTTTCTTGGCTGGGATTGTTATTTCTGTTTCCTTCTTCAAAACCTTGGGTTTGATCTTTTAAAAACTTCTCCTCTATTGGTTCCCTTCCCCAAATTTATTTTTGGGAGTTTAATCTTTTCTTTTTAAAAGAAAAACTCTATGAAAATTTGGAATTTTCATTCTATTGATAACCACCCATGACCTTGTATTTTCTCCCATGTGGTAAAACCACTCCAAAAAACCTCCTCTCCTCCTTGTTATCAATCTAAGTTCCCTGTCCCAACTCATCCAAGCAAGTTTTGGATTTTATTTTGATTGTTTCATCTCTCAAATATTTTCTATCAATTATTTTGAGCCTAATGGATTTTCAAAGCAAGTACCCCATTTCAATTGAGATTTGAACTCAAACCAACTCTACTGGCTAGTCCTTTGAACCCACAACCCAGGACCATCTTGATCCACTCTACTCCTTTTCAAATTTTTCAAATTTCACTCCCTGCAAGTTTGGACCAGATTTGCCAAATTTGGTGAAATTCATATCTACACTTCCCCAAAAAATCCACCAAAATTCAGGCAACCTACTGGTGCAATGAGAGACCACTCCACCAAGTTTCAGCTCAAGGGAAAATCCCTACATGCCTGAATCATTTCGTCGAACACCTTGCATGCACTGTTTCAGCCAAGTTCAGTTAAAATTCAGTTTCAGTGTCGAACACCGTTGGTCATCTTCAGTCACGCGCCCACAGTGCCCTTGGCACATTGCTCGCCGCCTGGTCTGCTTGTCCGGAGCCCCGCACGCGCGCTTGGCTTCTTCCTGGCGTCGGTGGCGCCCTGGCCCGACCACGCCGGCGTGTCTTGCGGCGGCTGAACCGCCATGGCAGCCAACAGGGAGCAGAACGGCGGCTCAACGCCGTTCAGCGCCGCCCAACCCCGCGGATGGCTCCGCGTGTCCATCTCCATGCCAGCGCACGCATGCAGCACCGTCGCCGTGGCGCGACGCGCACAGCGTGTGCTCTCTGCCGCCGATGGGCCCGCGCCGTCCCGTTCCATCGAGCGTCGCCCAAACAAGCAAAACCCGGCGCTGTTGGCACCTAAACTGACTCCGTGAACCTCCATGACGGCGCTCAGCTCCTAAACTCTCCCGACCAAGCACTGCATCGCTGTAATCCTCGCCGGAGAACGCCGTTCTCGGCCACCGCCTCGGATCGCCTATAAAAGGAGACCCCGAGCCCTCCCTCGAGCACGCACCACCCCTACACTCCACCAACGCCCTGCCAGGACACTGGGAGGACCTCGAGGAGGTCTCCTCCCCCGACTCTGGCCACCCCGTTCCGCCTCGGCCTCCAGCTCGATTCACTTCGGTGAGGCCGTCTCCGGCGTCCAAACTCCGTCAGCTACCTCCTCTAGCTACCAGAGGCCTGACCCCCGCCTCAATTCCATGCTTGCAGCCCTCTCCGGCGACCTCCATCCACGCCCGAACCGCCGTCCGCCGGAGCAGGGGCCACCGTCGACGTGGTGCTTCCCGGCGACCACCACCACCAACAACCGACGCGGAATGGCGCCCTGAACATGTTGGTACTCTCCGATCTCCCTACCTCGCCGTGGATCGTCGCCGGCGACCACCGCGACTCTCGGGCGCCAGCGAGCCCCGACCCGCCTCTTTTGAATTTAAACCTAACGGGTGGGACCCGCCCGTCAGCCTCTCAACTCGTTTTAAACGAATCGTTTTCTGAAAACGTCTTTTGCCAGAATACGCTTTCCCTCTGGGCCGGCGTAATTGCTATCGAAACGTTTTCTGTTTTTATAATAAAAACCCTGGGAAGTTTCCGTTTCATTATAGATAGGTCCCTGGACAAAAACCTTTATATCTTTTTAACAGGAGCATATTTTTGAGTGATTCTTTTTCTGTTCTCTTCAAAATTTTGTCTAGTTTTTTATCAGATTTATTTGAAAAATATTTGCAATACTTTTTATGCACCTCTCGGTATTCACGTGAGCGCGTATGTTTTCTCTATACCGTAGATACCGAAGAAGGTGACGGGGCCGCGAACTTCACCGAGCTAGGCTCCGACTACTCTGAACCAAGCAAGCATGTTTGAACTTTTGATATGATGAGTGTCTTGGCATGGTTTGCATTTAGTTAGTTTCATGGCATGTGTGAAGCATACCGATGAACCGTTCATTATGCATTGTTGAGGCAAGTAAGTCCGATGATTTCACACGTCGTTGGACGTAAGTATGCAAGGCCATGTGTTGGCATGAAGATGGGTAAGATGGCAGTGTTGTAGCATGCCAGTCTTAGGCCATGCAAGTTATCTTCAGTACCAACCCATATCGGTTGGGTTCATATCCATTTCCTTTCCCTGTACTACCACATGTTTCCCGAAAGGGATATGGTTTAGTAAGTCGCAAACCGCTTTTTGGTACACACCAAAAAGGAGAGGCCGGGATGATGGTTCCATGGCCCTGGATTAAAGCCAGGCATCCGGTCAGGGGGCATGGGTGTTTCCGGTTGGGACCGAGAGGGGGGCACCCCTTAGAGCGCGCATATATAAATTTGATCCCATGCTATTCGAGATTGTGATCTCCCCGTCTCAAAAGTTTTTCTTGGACGATGTTGAGGGTGATTCCTGGCATCGAGAGGTTGGATGGGTGTGTACTGGTTAGCTGTGTTTCCTTCTGAAATACCGTAACGGAACTAGTCGACTGTGGGAATTTTTTTTGTACAAACTCTGCAGAGCTCTATATCTTCAAATCATCTTATCTATATCCAAGTTCCCTGCTAACTGTCATGTGCCAATTTGGTGACAGATTACCCGGTGGGACACATGAGCACTAAGACCGGTTAAATGTTTATTCTTGTGGATGGACTAACCCGTTTAATTCCATAAGTTGAATATATTTATGATGAATATATTATTTCTTTATCAGTTAAAGCCCTTTATGTGGTGTCGCTCAGACGCCCGACTGTGGCATTTCTTTTTAAAGCCCTTTATGTGGTGTCGCTCAGACGCCCGACTGTGGCATTTCTTTTTAAAGCCCTTTATGTGGTGTCGCTCAGACGCCCGACTGTGGCATTTCTTTTAAAGCCCTTTATGTGGTGTCGCTCAGACGCCCGACTGTGGCATTTCTTTTAAAGCCCTTTATGTGGTGTCGCTCAGACGCCCGACTGTGGTATTTCTTTTTAAAGCCCTTACGTGGTGTCGCTCAGACGCCCGACGGTGGCATTTCTTTTAAAGCCCTTTATGTGGTGTCGCTAAGACGCCCGACCGTGGCATGAATTTTCTTTCTTTTACTAATTCACCTTCGTGGCGTCGCTCTAGACACTCGATTGTTTTCCATTACTTTACTGTTGGGATCTCAGGCGGACTACCGCCGTTTCCCTTTTCATTTATTTACCTTGCCTGCTATTATTTCAATTATGCATTGGTAAATTAACCACGACGCACTCATGCATGCATTTGTTATATCTTACGTACGAACTGTCTTGCGAGTACTTTCAAAGTACTCACTGGCTTGTTGATTTGGCCAGATGCTGACGAAGGTGATCTCATGGATGAAGAGTTCGATAGCGAATCCGACGCCTAGAGGAGTCCCAGTCAGTCTCGTGCGACCCTGGAGTTGGTCACTGTGTTATATCCGCTTCCGCTACCCAAATAAATTCATCGAGCCTCACCTCGACGCTCGATGGGATGTTAGTTTGAGAATCCCATACCCACTCCCCACTGTGTTACTCCACCTCTACCATATTTGCGAGTCAGTAGTATGCCACCACTCTCTTGTGTCATAAATCGCCTTTATGTATAATTATTGGCACGCTTGTAATAAATTGTTGAGCATCGTCAGCTCAACCCTGTAATATATTTATGCTACTGGCTTATTGTATCAAAAGTTTGTCTGCCAGCGAGGAGGTTTTATCTCAAACTGGATTCTAAAGATTGGTTTCTCAATAAATATTTTTATTGGAAAACCGGTCGTGACAAGCTTGGTACCAGAGCCAGGCTGACTGTAGGAAGCCACTAGGTGCGATCGCTAATCGGTTATTAGCATGACAGAGCTTATTCATGTTTTTGCAATAGTAGTCATTTTTCTGACAGTCAGCATATATTTATGATCTGACCATTCAGGATTTTTGCCTACTTTTGTAGATGGCCGACCGCAGCTGCGAGTCTCAGACCTTCGCCAACGTGCCCGATGGGTTCGTCAAGCTTCTTTCCTTCGTCGTTCAGATCGCGATGGGGCCATCTATGCGCCCAGTCGTCACTCTCTGCCAACACAGAGTCAACGATAGTCTGACTATGCACTAGGCCGCGGTACAGTTCAAGGGAGGGCGTGGTGAGCTACGCCGCTTCTGGTTCTTGGGGAGAGCCATGCCTACGGAGAAGCATGCCATCCAGATGGCAGCCCGCGAGGCGATAGCTCGTCTCAGGGATGTCCTTCCCGCGATGAAGGCTCGTCGCTACCGCTATCTTCCATGCCATGTGCCCTACACCTGTCACTACGCATTCTCCTGCCCCAGAGGAGAACGAGACGAGGCTTTTGAGATGCTTATTGAGTATCTTCGGGCCTTGGAGGCAGCCTTCGACAACTTGGTGGACGACTTTGTGGCCGCCCGCATGGACTCAGTCCACGGTTGTGCCGCCAACAGGAGGGAGCTCCTGCCCACCGCACCGCCACTGACTTTTGTCTCGTCCTCTGCATCCCATGCACCTGCTCGTCGCCTGCCTACCACCGAGGAGTTCAACCGAGCCATTGCGCCCACTCCAGCGCGCACTGCGCCACCCTTCGCGCCCACTCCAGTTCGTGTGGTTCCGCCCCTGGCACCCGCTCCATCTACTCGGCGCAGCACTACTCGTATGGAGCCTATTAGCGAGGAAGAAGTCGAGTCCCCGGCTTCGCTACGCCTCACCCTTGGCAGGGCCAAGGATGTCATCAACATCTCCGGCTGAGTACGCTTAGCCATCGCGCGTTGCACCGCCATGTAAGATGTTGTGAGAAGTAGCTTGTTTGCGCATCATGTAGGATCTGGAGAAGTGCACTAGCCTAAATAACATGTCAAGATTATGTACGCATATCCTGAGTGATGTAATGTATAATTATCGCCGCGTGTAAGATACGTAATGATGCAGTCCTTCTCTATGCGCAAATCGATTTGTTTTCCCTTGAGTAATCTTGGCTTTAAAATTTAATTGCCAACCTTGTGCATTATGGATTTTATTTTTGCAACCCTTCCATTTTTCTTATGGGTTTTACAAAATACATCCCCAGAGTGAAAAATGTCTCGTCCTTGGACTTGCTCCATGCCAGCTCCACCAGAGGAAAATCATGGCAATCAACCGGGCAACAATTTTGCACAAGGGCAGTCAGGTCAATACTATGATACTCAACCAGGCAACAATTTCACACGAGGTCAGACAAGTCAACAGGACAGTGAAACGGCACTTTCCCAAATGTGCCGCCTTTATGAACAGAGTCAGCAACAACATCGGGAAATGATGAACCAAGTCATTAACATGGGAAATCACCATGGGCAGTATCCGCAGCATTCCAAGTTATCTGAGCTACAGAAGACACGTCCCCCAACATTTTCTCATACTGACAAGCCACTTGAGGCCGAGGACTGGCTTCGTGATATGGAGAGAAAATTAATTATTGCAAAATGCTCAGACCCAGAAAAGGTACTGTACGCACCGCATTATCTCACGGGAGCAGCCGCATCCTGGTGGGAGAATTTCCTGCACATGCATCCCAACGAAAATGATATAACCTGGGATGATTTCAAAGAAGGTTTCCGTGGCGCGCATATTCCTAAAAGTATTATGAAAATCAAGAAAAAGAGAGTTCAACGACCTCAAGCAAAGGAACATGACAGTGTCAGATTACAACGGCCAATTTACTCTGTTATCCCGCTACTCCAACGAAGAGCGTATGACTGAAAGCAAGAAAATGGAGAAGTTCCTTGACGGCCTAGCGCCCGCGCTTAAATGCCAACTGGTCATACACACTTCCCCAGATTTTAAGACGCTGGTGGATAAAGCCATTACTCTGGAAAATGAAAGACGCAGTTTGGAAGATATCCGCAAGCGAAAAAGGGACCAGACTAACCATGCTCGCAATCACCGAAGTAAGACAGATTTTCAAAAGGGTGGGACGCACAAATCATCATCCAACGTCTCACGCCCAACAAAGAATTTCCATGCTAGGGACAAGGAGTTCACATATCGCCCAGGTGTTACTTGTTACGCCTGTGGAGAAGAAGGACACTATGCCAAGCAGTGTCCCAAGCCAAGAAACTCAGCACCAAAGCCGAACAACGGCAACAATAATTCAGCGCCCAAGCGAAACAATTTCAATCCCAACAATAACCACAGGAAAGGTCATCTGAACCACGTAACCAAAGAGGAGGCACAAAATGCTCCGGATATCGTACTCGGTACGTTCCCTGTCAACACAATACCTGCAATGGTTTTGTTTGATTCTGGAGCTTCTCACTCTTTTATTTCGAAAAGTTTTGCTTTGCAAAATAATTTTTCGATGCTTCCTTTGGAGAAATCCATGATCATCAAGTCCCCTAGGATTCAGCAAGTCACTCAGAATTACTGTCAGGATGTGATTATTGAGTTCAAAGGATTGAAGTTTCACGCCAATCTCATTGTGTTGGAAAATAAAGGACTGGATGTCATCCTAGGGATGGACTGGTTAACCACCAACAAAGGTTTTATTGACTGTTTCAATCGGACCGTGATTCTCACACACCACCATGGTAAGACAATAAGAGTATCCGCCAAAGAAAGGGAAATGCCCAGACAACCAAGACTGAACAAGGTGGATATTTCTGAATTAAACAAGGTTCCAGTAGTGTGTGAATTTCCAGACGTATTTCCCAAAGAGCTACCAGGCATGCCACCAGACCGAGAGATAGAATTCAGCATTGAGCTAGCACCAGGGACCACCCCCATATATAAGAAACCATACAGGATGGCACCGTCCGAGTTAGTTGAACTGAAGAAACAAATAAAGGAATTGCTTGACAAAGGATACATTCGAGCCAGTTCCTCACCATGGGGATCACCAATTTTGTTTGCCAAAAAGAAAGATGGAACACTGCGATTGTGTATTGACTACCGAGCACTCAACATGGTCATGATCAAGAACAAATACCCGATGCCAAGAATAAATGATTTATTCGATCAGCTCGCTAAGGCCAAGGTATTCTCAAAAATCGACCCAAGGTCAGGATACCATCAATTAAAGGTACGAACAGAAGATATCCCCAAGACAGCATTCACCTCCAGATATGGACTGTATGAGTTCACAGTAATGCCTTTTGGATTAACAAATGCTCCTGCATATTTTGTTCACCTCATGAACAAAGTATTTATGAAGTTTATGGACAAGTTCGTTGTGGTATTCATCGACAATATTCTAGTATACTCCAAAACACCAGAAGAACACGTTGAACATCTCAGAATTGTACTAGGAGAACTCAGGAAACACCAATTGTACGCCAAGTTCAGCAAGTGTGAATTTTGGTTAAGGCAAGTAGGCTTTCTAGGCCACGTGCTAACCCAAGACGGTATCGCCGTGGACCCAGAGAAAGTCAAGGCCGTACTTGGCTGGAAGTCACCAGCCAGCGTAACAGACATACGGAGTTTCTTGGGAATGGCAGGATATTACCGCAGATTTATTGAAGGATTCTCCACCATAGCCAAGCCAATGACGCAATTGCTAAAGAAAAATAAGAAGTTTGAATGGACAGAAGCCTGTGAGAAAAGTTTCCAAGAGCTAAAACAAAAATTAACAACAGCACCAGTATTGATTGTGCCAGACATACACAAGAATTTTGAAGTATATTGTGACGCGTCCAGAAAGGGACTCGGATGCGTATTAATGCAAGAAGGCAAGGTTGTCGCATACGCTTCGAGGCAACTTCGCAAACATGAGGAAAATTATCCCACTCATGACTTAGAAATGGCAGCGGTTATTCATGCACTCAAGGAATGGAGGCATTTCCTACTTGGAAATCGATGTGAAATATATACGGACCATAAAAGTCTCAAATATATTTTCACACAGCCAGAACTAAATTTAAGGCAACGACGCTGGTTAGAGCTAGTAAAGGATTATGATGTCGGAATCCACTATCATCCTGGAAAAGCAAATGTAGTAGCCGATGCTCTTAGTCGAAACCCTAGCGCCGACAACAACAGTCTGCCCGACTTAAGACCCGAATTCCAACAGGAATTTGCCAGACTCAACTTGTTGATGGTAGCAGAAGGCACCATAACAAACTTGGAGATACAACCCAACCTTGTGGAAAGAATCAAAGAAGCCCAGCCTGGTCACCCCAGCATTGAAGGCATCAAAAGAAAGGTGAGTATG
Organism: Aegilops umbellulata; assembly: GCA_032464435.1. NCBI lineage: Eukaryota > Viridiplantae > Streptophyta > Magnoliopsida > Poales > Poaceae > Aegilops > Aegilops umbellulata. The sequence goes on along the minus strand of CP136058.1, from coordinate 145,441,555 downwards.
GGCAAGGCCTCGGAATTCATCATAGACGAAGAAGGGACACTATGGTACGGAAACAGACTCTGCGTGCTAGACATAGAAGACCTCAAACGGCAAATTCTAGTTGAAGCCCACACCGCTCCATATTCGATCCACCCTGGAGGAACCAAGATGTATAAGGATATCCAGGAAGGATTTTGGTGGCACGGTATGAAGAGGGACATAGCCACCTTCATTGCATGCTGCGACTCTTGTCAACGCATAAAGGCTGAACATCAGAGACCAGCCGGACTACTACAACCAAACAAAATACCTGAGTGGAAATGGGATGAAATAGGGATGGATTTCATTGTCGGACTACCTCGATCACGACACGGGAATGATGCCATATGGGTTATCACCGACAGGTTAACTAAGGTGGCACATTTCATTCCAGTAAAGACGACCCACACCACTCAGAAGCTTGCCAAGATATATCTCTCTCGCATAGTTTGTCTGCACGGTGTCCCGAAGACTATAATATCTGACAGAGGAACACAGTTCGTCTCGAGATTCTGGGAGCATTTACAATAGGCTCTAGGAACTCAACTAGCCTTCAGTACGGCATACCACCCCCAGACAGATGGACAGACAGAATGGGTAAACCAGATTTTAGAGGACATGCTGAGAGCATGTGACCTCACCTATGGAACCAGTTGGGAAGACAGCCTGCCATACGCCGAGTTCGCGTACAACAACAGTCATCAGGCCAGCCTGCAAATGGCACCATTTGAGGCTTTGTATGGACGAAGATGTCGTACCCCGTTAAATTGGTCAGAGACCGGAGACAGCCGTATCTTCGGCCCAGACATGCTCAAGGAAGCCGAGGAAAAGGTCCAGCTAATCAGAGATCGACTCAAGACCGCCCAAAGCCGACAAAAGAGTTATTACGATCAGAAACATCGTGGGGTCAACTTCGAACCCGGTGAATTCGTGTACCTACGAGTGTCACCTATGAGGGGATTGCAACGATTCAAAATTAAGGGAAAGCTAGCGCCAAGATTCATCGGACCATTCTGTATAACAGCACGAAAAGGCACAGTAGCATACCAACTAGACTTACCTGAGGAACTGTCAGATATCCACAACGTGTTCCACGTATCGCAATTGAGAAAGTGCGTAAGCAACCCAGAGAAACAAGTATCCCATGAGAACATAGACGTGCAGCCAAACCTCACTTATCGGGAACACCCAGTAAAAATATTAGAGGAGTCTGAAAGGAGGACCCGACAGAAAACCGTCAAATTTTTCAAAGTTCAGTGGAGTAATCACACCGAAAGTGAAGCAACATGGGAAAGAGAGGATTTTCTTCGAACAGAGCATCCGCACTTATTTAAGGATCAACTGAAATCTAGGGGACGAGATTTTTCCTAAGGGGGTACGTGTTGTGACACTCCAAAGATTTTATTTGGTTTTTAGCAAAAACCTTGCTGGTTTTTCTTTTGTGAAATAAGGCATTTTTTTAAAAAAATTCAGAAAAACCATCCTCTTAAAAATCTTTTCTTGGCTGGGATTGTTATTTCTGTTTCCTTCTTCAAAACCTTGGGTTTGATCTTTTAAAAACTTCTCCTCTATTGGTTCCCTTCCCCAAATTTATTATTGGGAGTTTAATCTTTTCTTTTTAAAAGAAAAACTCTATGAAAATTTGGAATTTTCATTCTATTGATAACCACCCATGACCTTGTATTTTCTCCCATGTGGTAAAACCACTCCAAAAAACCTCCTCTCCTCCTTGTTATCAATCTAAGTTCCCTGTCCCAACTCATCCAAGCAAGTTTTGGATTTTATTTTGATTGTTTCATCTCTCAAATATTTTCTATCAATTATTTTGAGCCTAATGGATTTTCAAAGCAAGTACCCCATTTCAATTGAGATTTGAACTCAAACCAACTCTACTGGCTAGTCCTTTGAACCCACAACCCAGGACCATCTTGATCCACTCTACTCCTTTTCAAATTTTTCAAATTTCTCTCCCTGCAAGTTTGGACCAGATTTGCCAAATTTGGTGAAATTCATATCTACACTTCCCCAAAAATTCCACCAAAATTCAGGCAACCTACTGGTGCAATGAGAGACCACTCCACCAAGTTTCAGCTCAAGGGAAAATCCCTACATGCCTGAATCATTTCGTCGAACACCTTGCATGCACTGTTTCAGCCAAGTTCAGTTAAAATTCAGTTTCAGTGTCGAACACCGTTGGTCATCTTCAGTCACGCGCCCACAGTGCCCTTGGCACGTTGCTCGCCGCCTGGTCTGCTTGTACGGAGCCCCGCACGCGCGCTTGGCTTCTTCCTGGCGTCGGTGGCGCCCTGGCCCGACCACGCCGGCGTGTCTTGCGGCGGCTGAACCGCCGTGGCAGCCAACAGGGAGCAGAACGGCGGCTCAACGCCGTTCAGCGCCGCCCAACCCCGCGGATGGCTCCGCGTGGCCATCTCCACGCTAGCGCACGCATGCAGCACCGTCGCCGTGGCGCGACGCGCACAGCGTGTGCTCTTTGGCGCCGACGGGCCCGCGCCGTCCCGTTCCGTCGAGCGTCGCCCAAACGAGCAAAACCCGGCGCTGTTGGCACCTAAACTGACTCCGTGAACCTCCACGACGGCGCTCAGCTCCTAAACTCTCCCGACCAAGCACTGCACCGCCGTAATCCTCGTCGGAGAATGCCGTTCTCGGCCACCGCCTTGGATCGCCTATAAAAGGAGACCCCGAGCCCTCCCTCGAGCACGCACCACCCCTACACTCCACCAACGCCCTGCCAGGCCACTGGAAGGACCTCAAGGAGGTCTCCTCCCCCGACTCTGGCCACCCCGTTCCGCCTTGGCCTCCAGCTCGATTCACTTCGGTGAGGCCGCCTCCGGCGCCCAAACTCCGTCAGCTACCTCCTCTAGCTACCAGAGGCCTGACCCCCGCCTCAATTCCATACTTGCAGCCCTCTCTGGCGACCTCCATCCACGCCCGAACCGCCGTCCGCCGGAGCAGGGGCCACCGTCGACGTGGTGCTTCCCGGCGACCACCACCACCAACCGACGCGGAATGGCGCCCTGAACATGTTGGTACTCTCCGATCTCCCTACCTCGCCGTGGATCGTCGCCGGCGACCACCGCGACTCTCGGGCGCCAGCGAGCCCCGACCCGCCTCTTTTGAATTTAAACCTGACGGGTGGGACCCGCCCGTCAGCCTCTCAACTCATTTTAAACGAATCGTTTTCTGAAAACGTCTTTTGCCAGAATACGCTTTCCCTCTGGGCCGGCGTAATTGCTATCGAAACGTTATCTGTTTTTATAATAAAAACCCTGGGAAGTTTCTGTTTCATTATAGATAGGTCCCTGGACAAAAACCTTTATATTTTTTTAACAGGAGCATATTTTTGAGTGATTCTTTTTCTGTTCTCTTCAAAATTTTGTCTAGTTTTTTATCAGATTTATTTGAAAAATATTTGCAATACTTTTTCTGCACCTCTCGGTATTCACGTGAGCGCGTATGTTTTCTCTATACCGTAGATACCGAAGAAGGTGACGGGGCCGCGAACTTCACCGAGCTAGGCTCCGACTACTCTGAACCAGGCAAGCATGTTTGAACTTTTGATATGATGAGTGTCTTGGCATGTTTTGAATTTAGTTAGTTTCATGGCATGTGTGAAGCATACCGATGAACTGTTCATTATGCATTGTTGAGGCAAGTAAGTCCGATGATTTCACACGTCGTTGGACGTAAGTATGCAAGGCCATGTGTTGGCATGAAGATGGGTAAGATGGCAGTGTTGTAGCATGCCAGTCTTAGGCCATGCAAGTTATCTTCAGTACCAACCCATATCGGTTGGGTTCATATCCATTTCCTTTCCCTGTACTACCACATGTTTCCCGAAAGGGATATGGTTTAGTAAGTCGCAAACCGCTTTCTTGGTACACACCAAAAAGGAGAGGCCGGGATGATGGTTCCATGACCCTGGATTAAAGCCAGGCATCCGGTCAGGGGGCATGGGTGTTTCCGGTTGGGACCGAGAGGGGGGCACCCCTTAGAGCGCGCGTATATAAATTTGATCCCATGCTATTCGAGATTGTGATCTCCCCGTCTCAAAAGTTTTTCTTGGACGATGTTGAGGGTGATTCCTGGCATCGAGAGGTTGGATGGGTGTGTACTGGTTAGCTATGTTTCCTTCTGAAATACCGTAACGGAACTAGTCCTTGTGACTACGGAAATCCGTCGACTGTGGGAAATTTTTTTGTACAAACTCTGCAGAGCTCTATATCTTCAAATCATCTTATCTATATCCAAGTTCCCTGCTAACTGTCATGTGCCAGTTTGGTGACAGATTACCCGGTGGGACACATGAGCACTAAGACCGGTTAAATGTTTATTCTTGTGGATGGACTAACCCGTTTAATTCCATAAGTTGAATATATTTATGATGAATATATTATTTCTTTATCAGTTAAAGCCCTTTATGTGGTGTCGCTCAGACGCTCGACTGTGGCATTTCTTTTTAAAGCCCTTTATGTGGTGTCGCTCAGACGCCCGACTGTGGCATTTCTTTTTAAAGCCCTTTATGTGGTGTCGCTCAGACGCCCGACTGTGGCATTTCTTTTAAAGCCCTTTATGTGGTGTCGCTCAGACGCCCGACTGTGGCATTTCTTTTAAAGCCCTTTATGTGGTGTCGCTTAGACGCCCGACTGTGGTATTTCTTTTTAAAGCCCTTACGTGGTGTCGCTCAGACGCCCGACGGTGGCATTTCTTTTAAAGCCCTTTATGTGGTGTCGCTAAGACGCCCGACCGTGGCATGAATTTTCTTTCTTTTAATAATTCACCTTCATGGCGTCGCTCTAGACACTCGATTGTTTTCCATTACTTTACTGTTGGGATCTCAGGCGGACTACCGCTGTTTCCCTTTTCGTTTATTTACCTTGCCTGCTATTATTTCAATTATGCATTGGTAAATTAACCACGACGCACTCATGCATGCATTTGTTATATCTTACGTCCGAACTGTCTTGCGAGTACTTTCAAAGTACTCACTGGCTTATTGATTTGGCCAGATGCTGACGAAGGTGATCTCATGGATGAAGAGTTCGATAGCGAATCCGACGCCTAGAGGAGTCCCAGTCAGTCTCGTGCGACCCTGGAGTTGGTCACTGTGTTATATCCGCTTCCGCTACCCAAATAAATTCATCGAGCCTCACCTCGACGCTCGATGGGATGTTAGTTTGAGAATCCCATACCCACTCCCCACTGTGTTACTCCACCTCTACCATATTTGCGAGTCAGTAGTATGCCACCACTCTCTTGTGTCATAAATCGCCTTTATGTATAATTATTGGCACGCTTGTAATAAATTGTTGAGCATCGTCAGCTCAACCCTGTAATATATTTATGCTACTGGCTTATTGTGTCAAAAGTTTGTCTGCCAGCGAGGAGGTTTTATCTCAAACTGGATTCTAAAGATTGGTTTCTCAATAAATATTTTTATTGGAAAACCGGTCGTGACATTTTTCCACGCAACACCATCCGATGTGTGTACCATCATCAGATTCCCATCTGCATCTAGTTCGGTTCTTTTGCCTGTTTTGTGCCATGTCATCTGTCTGGCCGTCTCTTCGACCATGAAAAGACGTTGAAGTCTTGGTACGATTGGCATATACCGAAGAACACTAACGGGGATTTTGGTCTGTGTCTTCTCAATCATGCCGTTGTCTACCACAATATACCTGGAAGACTTGCAAATGGGACAATAGTTCAAGTCCGCATAGTCAAGCCTAAATAAGGCACATCCTTTCTCACAGGCATGTATCTTCTCATAGGGCATCTTCGGTGCACGGAGGATTTTGTCCGACTGGTACAAGTTTGCAGGCATTACATGGCCTTTGGGTAGAAAGCGTCCAAATACTGTCATAATTGCGTCATAGCATTCTCTGCCCAAGTTGAACTGAGCCTTCAGAGCCATTACTTGTGAGATGGCATCCAACTGACAAAGCTCAGTGTGCTCGTGGAGCGGACGTTTTGAAGACTCCAACATTTCATTGAAGGCCTTTTGATACGTCTCCAACGTATCTATAATTTTTTATTGCTCCATGCTACTTTATCTACTGTTTTGGACTATATTGGGCTTTATTTTCCACTTTTATATTATTTTTGGGACTAACCTATTAACCGGAGGCCCAGCCCAGAATTGCTGTTTTTTGCCTATTTCAGTATTTCGAGGAAACAGAATATCAAACGGAGTCCAAACGGAATGAAACCTTCGGGAATGTGATCTTCTCACCGAACGTGATCCAGGAGACTTGGACCCTACTCCAAGAAGTTTCTGGGGAGGTCACGAGGGTGGAGGGCGCGCCCCCTGGGCGCGCCCCCCTGCCTCGTGGGCCCCTCGGAGCTCCACCGACGTGCTCCTTCCTCCTATATATACCTACGTACCCCCATTAGACCAGAGAAGGAGCCAAAAACCTAATTCCACCGCCGCAACTTCTTGTATCCACGAGATCCCATCTTGGGGCCTGTTCCGCAGCTCCGTCGGAGAGGGCATCCATCACGGAGGGCTTCTACATCAACACCATAGCCCTTCCGATGAAGTGTGAGTAGTTTACTTCAGACCTTCCGGTCCATAGCTAGTAGCTAGATGGCTTCTTCTCTCTTTTTGGATCTCAATACAATGTTCTCCCCCTCTCTCGTGGAGATCTATTCGATGTAATCTTCTTTTTGCGGTGTGTTTGTTGAGAACGATGAATTATGGGTTTATGATCCAACTTATCTATGAATAATATTTGAATCTTTTCTGAATTCTTTTATGTATGTTTGAGTTATCTTTAAAAGTCTGTTCGAATTATCCGTTTGGTTTGGCCAACTAGATTGGTAGTTCTTGCAATGGGAGAAGTGCTTAGATTTGGGTTCAATCTTGCGATGTCCTTACTCAGTGACAGAAAGAGTTGCAAGGCACGTATTGTATTGTTGCCATTGAGGATAACAAGATGGGGTATTTATCATATTGCATGAATTTATTCCTCTACATCATGTCATCTTGCTTAAGGTGTTACTCTGTTTTTAACTTAATACTCTAGATGCATGTTGGATAGCGGTCGATGAGTGGAGTAATAGTAGTAGATGCAGGAAGGAGTCCGTCTACTTGTCACGGACGTGATGCCTATATACATGATCATACCTAGATAACCTCATAACTATGCTCAATTCTATCAATTGCTCAACAGTAATTTGTTCACCCACCATAGAATATCTATGCTCTTGAGAGAAGCCACTAGTGAAACCTATGGCCCCCGGGTCTATTCTCATCATATCAATCTCAATTACCTTATTTTACTTGTTTTGCTTTTACTTTTCACTTTGCATATTTATACCAAAAATACCAAAAATATTATCTCTATCAGATCTCACTCTCGTAAGTGACCGTGAAGGGATTGACAACCCCTAAGCGTTGGTTGCGAGTTGCTACCGTTTTATGCAGGTACGAGGGACTTGCACGTGACCTCCTACTGGATTGATACCTTGGTTCTCAAAAACTGAGGGAAATACTTACGCTACTGTGCTGCATCACCCCCTCCTCTTCGGGGAAAACCAACGCTAGCTCGAGACGTAGCAAGAAGGATTTCTGGCGCTGTTGCCGGGGAGGCCTACGCAAAAGTCAACATACCAAGTACCCATCACAATCTCTATCTCTCGCATTACATTATTTGCCATTTGCCTCTCGTTTTCCTCTCCCCCACTTCACCCTTTCCGTTTTATTCGACCTCTATTTCCCAATCCCCTCCTATTTTTCCCTTTTCCTTTTGTTTGCTCGTGTGTTAGTTTGCTTACCGATCGCTATGTCGAATTCCTTATCCGCTCCTATGTCTCCCGAGTTTGAAATTCTTCACTTCAAGCAACGGCAAGGAGAAAACTTAAAAGATGCTTGGTATAGGATGATGGAATCTTATCGTAAGTGCACCCTAGAGGTGAACTTTAGAATTCTTCTTCGCAATTTTTATGTTGGGTTAAACATGACGCCTAGACAACTCTTGGATTGCATGGCCAAGGGAAATTCATTAATATTGATCCCGGTATTGCGCATGAGATTATAGAAGGAATAGTGGGAACACCACCCCAAAAGGGAGGATCTCATCCTACCCAGGAAGAAACCCAAGTGTTTGAGAAGATTTGCGAAGTAACAAAGATTTTACAAAAGTCTCTTGAGCCTCTTAAAAATATTAGCGGAAATCTTAACCGTATGAATATGTTGATTACTCTTTGCAATAAACGGTTGGATTCTTTAGATCTAAAAATTTCCGAGTATGAAGGGAAGAGGGAAGAACCCCCTGGATTCGAGCATGACTCCGCTAAAAATTTGAAAATTAAAGATGGCAATACCTAGATCTATCCTTGCTTTTATGCCTAGCTAGGGGCGTTAGACGATAGCGCTTGTTGGGAGGCAACCCAATTTTATTTTGTGTTTTTTGTTTTTGGTTCTGTTTAGGAATAAATAATCCAGCTAGGTTCTGTTTAGATGTGGTTTTATCTTTTAATTAGTGTTTGTGCCAAGTTAAACCTATTAGATCTTCTTGGAAGATAGTTATTTGATCTTGCTGTAATTTCCAGAATCTTTGCACTCAGTGCCCGAATTGTTAAAAATCACCAAAACGTGATAAAATAGTGATTCCAATTGCTGATGATCAATAAACAAATTTCCCAGGTCTTCTAATTTTGGTAGAATTTTTCGGGTTCCAGAAGTTTGCGTTAGTAACAGATTACTACAGATTGTTCTGTTTTTGACAGATTCTGTTTTGCGTGTGTTGTTTGCTTATTTTGATGAATCTATGGCTAGTAAAATAGTTTATAAACCATACAGAAGTTGGAATACAGTAGGTTTAACACCAATACAAATAAAGAACAAGTTCACTACAGTACCTTAAAGTAGTCTTTTGTTTTCTTTCTCTAACGGAGCTCACGAGATTTCTATTGAGTTTTGTGTTATGAAGTTTTCAAGTTTTGGGTGAATTATTTTGATGGATTATGGAACAAGGAGTGGCAAGAGCCTAAGCTTGGGGATGCCCATGGCACCCCCAAGATAATCCAAGGACACCAAAAAGTCAAAGCTTGGGGATGCCCCGGAAGGCATCCCCTCTTTCGTCCACTTCCATCGGTAATTTACTTGGAGCTATATTTTTATTCACCACATGATATGTGTTTTGCTTGGAGCGTCTTGTATTATTTGTGTCTTTGCTTGTTAGTCTACCACAATCATCCTTTCTGTACACACCTTTTGAGAGAGCCATGCATGAATTGAAATTCGTTAGAATACTCTATGTGCTTCACTTATATCTTTTGAGCTTGATAGTTTACTCTATGTGCTTCACTTATATCTTTTTGGGCGTGATAATGTTTGCTCTAGTGCTTGACTTAGATCTTTTAGAGCACGGTGGTGGATTGTTTTAAATAAACTTGATCTCTCATGCTTCACTTAGATTATTTTGAGAGTCATTAATAGCATGGTAATTTGCTTAATGTTAATATACTTGGTATTCAAGATATGTGAAACTTTCTTTTTAGTGGGTTGAATACTAAGATAAGTTTGATGCTTGATAATTGTTTTGAGATATGGAGGTGATAATATCATAGTCATGCTAGTTAAGTAGTTGTGAATTCAAGAAATACTTGTGTTGAAGTTAGCAAGTCCCGTAGCATGCACGTATGGTTAAAGTTGTGTAACAAATTTGAAGCATGAAGTGTACCTGGCTTGTGCATCCTTATGAGTGGCGGTCGGGGACGAGCGATGGTCTTTTCCTACCAATCTATCCCCCTAGGAGCATGCGCATAGTACTTGATTTTTTATGACTTCTAAATTTTTGCAATAAGTATATGGGTTCTTTTGACTAATGTTGAGTCCATGGATTATACGCACTTTTACCTTTCCGCCATTTGCTAGCCTCTTCGGTACCGTGCATTGCCCTTTCTCACATTGAGAGTTGGTGCAAACTTCGCCGGTGCATCCAAACCCCGTGATATGATACGCTCTTTCACACATAAACCTCCCTATATCTTCCTCAAAACAGCCACCATACCTACCTATCATGCCATTTCCATAGCCATTCCGAGATATATTGCCATGCAACTTCCACCATCATCATCATCATCATGACATGCTTTACTTTTGTCATATTGCCATTGCATGATCTTGTAGTTGACATAGTATTTGTGGAAAAGCCACCATGCATTATTTTTCATACATGTCACTCTTGATTCATTGCATCATCCCGGTACACTGCCGGAGGCATTCATAATAGAGTCATATCTTGTTCTAGTATCGAGTTGTGATCATTATGTTGTAATCAATATAAGTGTGATGATCATCATTATTAGAGCATTTCCCAATCAAAAAAAGAGAGGAAGGCCAAAAATGAAAAAAAAGAAAGGCCAAAAAAAAGAGAAAGGGCAATGCTACTATTTCCACACTTGTGCTTCAAAGTAGCACCTTGTTCTTCATGAAGTGAGTCTCATATATTGGGCTTCAAGTAGCACCATGATTTTCATATAGTGAGTCTCATAAGTTGTCTTGTTCATACTAGTGGGAATTTTTCATTATAGAACTTGGCTTGTATATTCCAACGATGGGCTTCCTCAAAATGCCCTAGGTCTTCATGAGCAAGCAAGTTGGATGCACACCCACTAGTTTTCTTTTGTTGTGCATTCTTAGCTCTAGTGCATCCGTTGCATGGCAATCCCTCCTCCTTGCATTAACATCAATCGATGGGCATCTCCATAGCTCATTGATTAGCCTCGTTGATGTGAGACTTTCTCCTTTTTTGTCTTCTCCACACAATCCCAATCATCATATTCTATACCACCCATAGTGTTATGTCCATGGATCACGCTCATGTATTGCGTGAAGGTTGAAAAAGTTTGAGATTATTTGAGTATGAAACAATTGCTTGGCTTGTCATCGGGGGTATAGAAGTTGGGAACATCTTTGTGTGATGTGACGCCCCCGATTCAATCGTACACCAATCATGCACAAAAATGTGTACGATCAAGATCAGGGACTCACGGGAAGATATCACAACACAACTCTACAAATAAAATAAGTCATACAAGCATCATAATACAAGCCAGGGGCCTCGAGGGCTCGAATACAAGTGCTCGATCATTGACGAGTCAGCGGAAGCAACAATATCTGAGTACAGACATAAGTTAAACAAGATTGCCTTAAGAAGGCTAGCACAAACTAGGATACAGATCGAAAGAGGCGCATGCCTCCTACCTGGGATCCTCCTAACTACTCCTAGTCGTCGTCAGCGGGCTGCACGTAGTAGTAGGCACCTCCGGTGTAGTAGGAGTCGTCGCCGAAGGTGGCGTCTGGATCCTGGGCTCCTCCATCTGGTTGCGACAACCAGAAAGAAAGGAAAGGGGGGAAAAGGGGGGAGAAAGCAACCGTGAGTACTCATCCAAAGTACTCGCAAGCAAGGAGCTACACTACATATGCATGGGGATATGTGTAAAGGGGCATATCGATGGACTGAACTGCAGAATGCCAGAATAAGAGGGGGATAACTAATCATGTCGAAGACTACGCTTCTGGCAACCTCCGTCTTGCAGCATGTAGAAGAGAGTAGACTGAAGTCCTCCAAGTAGCATCGCATAGCATAATCCTACCCGGCGATCCCCTCCTCGTTGCCCTATTAGAGAGCGATCACCGGGTTGTATCTGGTACTTGTAAGGGTGTGTTTTATTAAGTATCCGGTTCTAGTTGTCATAAGGTCAAGGTACAACTCCGGGTCGTCCTTTTACCGAGGGACACGACTATTCGAATAGATTAACTTCCCTGCAGGGGTGCACCACATAACCCAACACGCTTGATCCCATTTGGCCGGACACACTTTTCTGGGTCATGCCCGGCCGCGGAAGATCAACACGTCGCAGCCCCACCTAGGCACAACAGAGCGGTCAGCATGCCGGTCTAAATCCTATGCATGCAGGGGTCTGGGCCCATCGCCCATTGCACACCTGCACATTGCGTACGCGGCCGGATAGCAGACCTAGCAACCTCCATTACAAAGGAAAACATGTTACGCGGTCCAACCCGGCGCGCGCCGCTCAGTCGCTAACGTCACGAAGGCTTCGGCTCATACCACGACGTCGAGTGCCCATATCTTTCCCACGTAGTTGGTTAGTGCATATAGACCAAATGGCCAGACTCAGATCAAATACCAAGATCTCGTTAAGTGTGTTAAGTAACCGCGAACGCCGACCAGGGCCATGCCCACCTTTCTCCTACGAGGTCTCAACCTGCCCTGTCGCTTCTCCACAAAGTAACAGTCGGGGGCTGTCGGGAACCCAAGCCCACTACTACCTGGGTGGAACCACCTGCCCCTTCAGCCCCCATCTCTGAACAGTATCACAGGTAATGTAACAGTGTAAAGTATATAGTATATGCCCGTGATCACCTCCCGAAGTGATCACGGCCCAGTAATATAGCATGGCAGATGGACAAGAGTGTAGGGCCACTGATGGAACACTAGCATCCTATACTAAGCAGTAGGATAGGAGGTAAAGGTAACAACAGTAGTTGCAAGGACAAGCTATGCAACAGTATAGGATTAACTAAAAGCAGTAACATGCTACACTACTCTAATGCAAGCAGTATAGAGAAGAATAGGCGATATCTGGTGATCAAGGGGGGGATTGCCTGGTTGCTCTGGCAAGAAGGACGTGTCGTCAACACCGTAGTCGAACTGGGGGTCATCGGCAGTCTCAGGGTCTACCGGAAAGAAGTAACGGAGGTGGAACACAATAAATAACAGAGCAATCATAGCATCACAAAGCATAACGAGGTAATACGTGGTGTTAGGTATGCCCTAACATGGTAGTAGGTGATACCGGCGAAGGGGGAAACATCCGGGAAAGTAATCCCGGTGTTTCGCGTTTTCGGACAGCTGAACCGGAGGGGGAATGTTGCGAGTTTGATAGGTTAGGGATGTGTGGCGGACGAACGGGATGCGTATCCGGATTCGTCTCGTCGTTCTGAGCAACTTTCATGTACAAAGTTTTTTTCATCCGAGCTACGGTTTATTTTATATTAATTTTAAAGATTTAAAATGATTTTCTAATTTCTGGATTTTAATTTAATTCGAAATTAAATTTGTATTTAGATGCTATGGGTACACAGGAAGTGCACCTAGAGTGTGTCTAAGGGGCTGACGGGTGGGGCCCTGGTCAAATGTCCAGTCAGCGTTTGACTGGACCGTTGACTGTTCAAAAGAGCCCATGGGACCCGCATGTCATTGATACATGTTTTAATAAACAACATTTGATTAACTAATCTGGTTGATTAGGGTATTAAGCAGGTTATTTAAGTTAACTAATTAACTTACTAACTAATTAATTAATTAATTAACAATTATTATTTAACTAATCCTTTTTTCGTTTTATTTTTTGGGCGTGGGCCCCAAGTGTCAGGCCATGGGGGCCTTAGCGGGGCGGGCTACCGGGAGCGGGCGCACCCGAGCGGGCGCTCGCCCACAGGGCGGGACGAGGCCGGTGGCCAGGGCGGCCGCGATGGCCGGCCGACGTGGGGGAAACGAGTGCGGGGCCGGCGACAAGCGGGCCCGCGGGCGGCAAGGGAGCCGGGGCGCGGTGGCGCACCAGTAGCAAGGAGACGTCGCAGCGGCAAGAGTAGCAGCGGCGTAGAAGTAGCTAAGCACGAGCAGCAGTAGCACAACGCAACACATAGAGAGCAGCTAGCAGGGCTTCAGCAAAGCAACGAGGCAGTAGCCGGAAGTAAGAGCAGCAGCGGCATCATTGGGGGGGTATGCGAGTTGCTCACATCGAAGCTCGTGGAGCGCTTGATGAGGGCGAAGAAGCAGCGGTGGCGATGGATCGACGACGACGACGACGACCGGCGGGGCAGAGAGGGGAGACGAGGACGATCCGGTGAGGTAGGGGTCCCGAGCTTGATCCCATGGGCGAAGACGGCGAAGATGAGGTCGGAGTAGTGGATGGTCACGGTGGTGCGACGAATGGAGAACGGTGGCCGCGGCGGTTTGCGACGGCGAGCGGCGGTCAGGGAAGGCGCTTAGGCGCGGGGACGAGCATGTTTGCAGGGTCGCGGGTGAGCCGCTGGAGCCGAGCGAGTCGAAGAAGAGGACCAGGGGCACAGAGGCCCGAGGTGGTCGCCGAAGGCCATGGGGATTGGGGCGAGTAGCTCCTCTCCTGTGTGCGTGTGTGTGTGTTGTGTGGTGGCGGCGGGTGAGCGAGACGAGGGGAGAGGTCGGGATCGTGCAGGGAAAGCGGGTGGTTCGTGCAAGGCGACGGGGATGGGCGCCGTCAAATCGAGGGCAAGGGGGAGTGAGAGGGGATCGGGAGAGGCTAGGGTTCGGGAGCCGGCTGGCCATATAGGCCAGGGGCGCGGTTGGGCCGGTGGGCCGGCCGGCTGGCCATATAGGCTAGGGGCGCGGTTGGGCCGGTGGGCCGGCCGGCTGGGTCGTGGCCCAGTTGGCCAGTGGGGGTTCTGTTTTTTTCTCTTTTGTTTCAATTTTTGGTTTTTATCTATTTTCCCTTTGTTTCTATTTATTTATTTTTGTTTGATCTTCCTCTTTTCTTATTTTTATTTGCTATTTTTTATACAATTTATTTTTAGTTTAGTAAAATATGATAACAACTCCTAAAATAATGTTTTTAGAACCACCCATTGTCATAAAAGTTTTACCCCTAAATAAATTAGTTTAGAGTTTTATTAATTGAAAAAGGTATTTACTTAATCGTTTTTGTTACTGTTTAAATTACTTTAGTGTATTAAAGCCTTATATAAAAGTGTGGTTTCTTCGCCATAATTACCTATGCATTATTTGGCTCTACCCAAACATTTAGTTTTAATATTTGAGAACTTTTGTTGTTTGCCTATTTCTGAATTTGAATTTTGAATCAGTTTTGAACTAACGCGAGATTAACAACAGTAACCGTGGTGACGTGGCATCGTTAACGTGGGATTACTGTAGCCTAATTATCCGGACGTCACAAATCTCCTCCACTACAAGAAATCTCGTCCCGAGATTTAAGAGGTAGTGAAAGGGGGAGAGGTTTGGTAACGAATCAAGCGGGTCTTCTCATCCTGGCTTGCTCTTCTCGAAGAGGCCGGTCCAATACATTGATGTCTTCATTTCTCTGCTTCAGGTCATCATGATGAAGTCGGCGTCCTTTCTTCGGGAACTCCATCGTACTTACAAAAAAATAAAGGGTGGTTATTCCGGAAGAACGAACCTCTGCAAGGTTGACTACCTGGTATCTAACATCGGGGGAAGGTGGTAGAAAGTAACTCTCGAAATGAAACTTAAGAAAGTTTCGAGAGCAAAGTAAGAAGGTACCATGAGAAGTTTCAAACGGATAGGCAATCGTTCGATGCCTAATCAGAAGGTGAAAGGGTTTGAGAGCAATGGGCATAAGTATTGTTTCAGATACCCGAATTGGTGATCTCTTGAAAGGTGGCTCGTAAATTACATACAAAGTCGCGCATGAGGAATAACTTTGGAAACAGGGGGTACAGGAGAGTCAGGTTTCGATCCTGTGGAACTGTGGGTTATGGGCCCACCATGTGGGTTAAAAGTAGAAAGGGCGGTAATGTCTCTCACGATCATGTAAGCAAGAAACGTCAGAGGATAGCCTATCAGTTATGTGGGCAACAACATCGGTACCAAGGGCGAGGGACGAAGAGAACCATTTTCCTGCTCGTTGAACGAGGCGGACCAATAGGCAAAGTTCTCGTCCATCGGCGGTTACCGAAAAGTCATCAACAATAGTAACAGGGTCTTGCTGACAGAATTGTACACCAAGGTGTTTACATAAGCAGACGAATATTACCGCTTAGATCTTATGGATCACAAGGAAGGTTAAATAAAACAATGGAAAGGAAAATGTTTTCATCAGATCAAACAGAACAATGGGAAGGAAAATGTGTTTGACACATGTACCAAGGGTATACCCTTCCCAAGGACAAGCAGAGCATGATATCCGTGACAGGATATAATGTAGAAAACCCTTTAGGTAAGGGGAGAGAGAAATTTCATGACATTACCCATACAATGGTGTTTGGATAATTTAGCAGGAAACATTTAGCATTGGCTTCAAATGTTCTTGTTAAAAATCAGAGTACCATAGACATGCTTCAAAATAGCATTGACATGGTCATCAGGTGAAGATCAGACCTTGGAAACAGGAAGGATCCATCAGGAAAAACTTGTAGAGTAAGTCTTACAATTTCCTCTTGGAAGAATGGATAACCTTGCTAATAAGGAAACTATAACAGCAGGTCATCCGGCCAGGTGTGCTGGACATGCCATCACCTTACTGGGTCATAAAAGACCAATGTTATAACTCTTGGAAAAATGTTCCAACCATCATATCTGACCGAGATTCAGATCTGATCGGTGTTAGGATACCTCGGACTCAGGATGCCTAAGAAGGAAAGGTGCAAAACAAATTGACGAGACGACATTGCAAGATTCTCGAGAAATCTACTATGGAAGCGAGTTCCGAAATAGGAGATCATCATTAAACCAATGAAGGGATGAGGTGGTAGCTTATGAACTCAACGACAATTCATCGAGGTTTCCAAAAAGATGTATTTCCACAAGTATGTGAACAAGGATATAACATTTGTCAGAACAAAAGATATAATGATGTATGCTCGAGGAAAACATACACAATTAAACATTGGTTGAAAGGTGCGCCCGAAATATGGGTAGGGTTGCACGACCAATGTCAGAATGGTGATTCAATAATCAATAGTCTAAGAATGAATAGCCGACCATTAACTTCAAAGTAATAGGGTTGCAAGAAGGGAAGAATCCAAACAACATCGTTCACTTGTTTGAATCAACACAGGGACCAAGAAAGAATGGTGATGGTGAGAAGTATCACTATACCAAGAATTTTTTAAGAGGGGGTGAAATTCTCACGACATTCTTGACATAAAAGATGGTAATACTCCAAGGTAATGGAGAACAAATGCTGGATAGTAAGGATCTCAAGGTATAACACAAAACACGAACAAGTTTGTGTTGAACGGAAGGCAATAAAGTGGTCGGTGATAACACAAACCATTGAGGGGCGAGGATGGTATTTCTCATCAAGAATTCGATATATATCTTGGAAGAGCTCAGGATGTTGATGATGACCATGACACATTTGTCGAGAGATTTCGTGAAGATGTAATCGGTCGGCGATGACATCAAGTCAAATGATGATGCAGCGAACGGTTATGGGAACCAAGGGTACGCCACAAACTCGAAATCAAGTTTGTGGTTCAAGGCGAAATGATATGACGAGGAAAGTCGACGTAAGCTTAGCTCATCGTCGAAAATTGTGCTTCGGAAAGAAGGACCAGATAGCACAATTGAAAAGTTGCACGATAATGATATAGCCGATCAGGCTAGGAATAACTTGAAGGGTTATTAAATCATAAGCAACGAAAATTACTTAGAGTTATTGAATCGTAGTGCGGAATCGATTCACTTTACGGTGTTCTCGAGTGTTTAATAACTCAGGGCCTGTGAAAAATTGGAACCAGTGAGAATGTAGCACTTGATGGAGAACTCATAAGAAGTTATGCAGTTCCATGATAATCTCGAGATACCAGGGGGTAATACTCGACGACAGATCAAAGTATAGGTTGGATAGGGAATGCTCTGCAGAAGACAAGTACTTAAACTTGCACAAGAAATGGTATTTAAAGGAGAACATGGTCGGAATCCACGATCATAAAGGATCGAACCACGGATACAAGATGAACTTATAACAAGGGGGTAATTATTTTTACGAGCAGCTTCCATGACAAGTTATACATCGTGTCCCTGGGCATGAATGCAAGGTTCAAGGTCGACTCCCACTTCTTCAATGTATAACCTTCCATTCACTTTTCGCTTTGATAAAGGCAATAGTGTTGAAAGTTTTATCTGGTGAAATACCAGATGAGTATGACTCGTGAAAACTTCCGAGTTCACACATATAAAGGAAGGCATAGGTTCAACCCGTCAGGGTATCGTGGAAACATATACCACAAGCTTCAATAGTAAATGCGACCAGCTCGAAAACAGAGCATGGTTGGCCAGGCAGATGATACAATTTACCAAGGGCATTATGTATCAGGTAAAGAACTCACAAGAATTTTGGTTGTGAAGGACATTGTCGGATAATAACCCGGCAATGGTTATGGCGGTCCACAACGGGGATGATGTGAGTACCGGAACTCAATCAAAGGAAGAAGGAATGCCAAGGCATCGTATTATAGAAACAACTGACTAATTCAAAGCTTAATGCAAAGAAATTTTATGATTTTCAAATCAAGGGATCAGAAGCAATCGTTCTGATCGAAAATGAATAAGTTTGTCGGGGGAAATCTGCCTCCACGAACACCTATGGGGACCGAGCCCCTTTCTTGGTTCGGCGGGGGGCGGAGGTCGCGCGAAGAGCGGATCGAGGTGATGCACACAAGGGATTTACCCAGCTTCGGGCCGCAAGGATGCATAAAACCCTACTGCTGCTTTGTGGTTTGGTATTGTGTTCTTGCTCGGGAGCGTGTGGTGCTACAGTACACGCGAGCTGCTGGTGAGACCGAGCGTGAATGGCCTCTTCCTCCCCCCCCCCCCCCGTTGCGCATGGGGCCTCCTTTTATATGTGCAAGGGGTTACCCACAGGTGGCAACGTAGGCGGGGGTAAAACTGGAAAACGCTGTGTTGGGTACAGCTGTTTGCACAGTGCTAACATACCTAACTCTGATGGCAGGGGACAAGGGCATTAAATGCCCGTCCGCATCGCCCAGACGGTGCAGGAAAGGGGACCGTCAGGAGCGCCACCGTTTGCCACGATGGCTACTCTGTCAGCGTTGCTTCGCCATCGCATGCCCCTAGCTGCGCAGCCTTTCGCCATGTACGCCTGGAATGGCCCCAGAGCGACGCATGGGTGGATGAGCTGGAGCACAGGCGCGGGGTGGTGACTTGTCGCGGCAAGCGCCTTGCCGCGGTTGGTGCCTTGTCGCGCCCGGGAGCTTGTCGCTCACCGGTCCTTGCCGGGACGCGGGGCGCGTCGCAGCAAGTATCTTGTCGTGCCTTGGTCGGCCTTCCCAGCAAGCTCCTCTTGCCGGGGCCTTGTGCTTCGAGCGGGCGTCCCTGCAAGCTCCTCTTGTCGGGGCCTTGCTCTCTTCGGGTGGCCTTCCCGGCAAGCTCCTCCTGCCGGGGCCTTGGCTCAAATACTTTGTTCTTGGATGGCCCAAAAAGGGACCACAGAGAGTTTTGGCGATCGCCTGGCAAGCCTTGCCGCGGGGTGCTACGACTGCCCGTGCACAAGTCCGGGGTACTAAGGTACCCCTACTTTAGTACACCGACAAAGTTCAATAGACTTGGAAGCACAAACGATCAAGGCATTGATTGGTCAAGAACCAGCTCATATCCAAATGACGTCTGAGCCGGAAGGATGAATCCTAGGATTCGACTAAGGAATGCGAGCATCCTCAACATATTGAATCAACGGACTTAAAATGATAAAGACAAGGGAGGCCAATAAGATTACGAAACTTATGGGATTAACCATAATGCAAGCAAGCGAGAATTTCAAGAGCAATAGGCTGCTCGGGATTTTCAGAAGATCGAATGGTATTTTGAAGTGTTTGGCGAAACACATGAATAACGGGGAATGAGCGGATACTCGATAAGTGCGAGAATTATCCGTAGGGGTATTCAGGTGACAAAGAACAGCAAGGCAGTAAGCTCAAAGAATTCTCGAAACAACGACGAGTATTTCGGGGTATCTTGTAATAACAAGAACAAGTGGGGATGAATGCAAGAATAACAACTGCAAGTAGTTATCCATAAGGGTTGATGGTGGAAGGGGAATTGCAAACGCGATGAACACAAGTTCTTGGGTTAACAGCAGAGAGTATCTTCAGGGTCTTCACGTGCAGCAGACGATCATCAGTAATAAGGGGCTCTCCGGGTGAAAGTGATAACGAGATCCTAATGTTAGATTTAGCAAAATACATTTAACCCGAATAGAAGAGAGATCAGAGTCCCAGAGTATAGACAAGGAGTAAAAGATCCTACTACCACCCAATGGCAACGTGTGCCCGTAAGACACACAACCATGTTAGTAAAAGTTTTGCAATGTCTAGACTCGACTTCGGCCAAGGAGTTGGAAAGGGGATTCCTACAGGCAGTCGGCTCCGATACCAACTTGTGACGCCCCTGATTCAATCGTACACCAATCATGCACGCAAATGTGTACGATCAAGATCAAGGACTCACGGGAAGATATCACAACACAACTCTACAAATAGAATAAGTCATACAAGCATCATAATACAAGCCAGGGGCCTCGAGGGCTCGAATACAAGTGCTCGATCATAGACGAGTTAGCGGAAGCAACAATATCTGAGTACAGACATAAGTTAAACAAGATTGCCTTAAGAAGGCTAGCACAAACTGGGATACAGATCGAAAGAGGCGCATGCCTCCTGCCTGGGATCCTCCTAACTACTCCTGGTCGTCGTCAGCGGGCTGCGCATAGTAGTAGGCACCTCCGGTGTAGTAGGAGTCGTCGCCGAAGGTGGCATCTGGATCCTGGGCTCCTCCATCTGGTTGCGACAACCAGAAAGAAAGGAAAGGGGGAAAAGGGGGGAGAAAGCAACCATGAGTACTCATCCAAAGTACTCGCAAGCAAGGAGCTACACTACATATGCATGGGGATATGTGTAAAGGGGCATATCAGTGGACTGAACTGCAGAATGCCAGAATAAGAGGGGGATAACTAATCTTGTCGAAGACTACGCTTCTGGCAGCCTCCGTCTTGCAGCACGTAGAAGAGAGTAGACTGACGTCCTCCAAGTAGCATCGCATAGCATAATCCTACCCAGCGATCCCCTCCTCGTTGCCCTGTTAGAGAGCGATCACCAGGTTGTATCTGGCACTTGGAAGGGAGTGTTTTATTAAGTATCCGGTTCTAGTTGTCATAAGGTCAAGGTACAACTCCGGGTCGTCCTTTTACCGAGGGACACGGCTATTCGAATAGATTAACTTCCCTACAGGGGTGCACCACATAACCCAAAACACTTGATCCCATTTGGCTGGACACACTTTTCTGGGTCATGCCCGGCCGTGGAAGATCAACACGTCGCAGCCCCACCTAGGCACAACAGAGCGGTCAGCACGCCGGTCTAAATCCTATGCGCGCAGGGGTCTGGGCCCATCGCCCATTGCACACCTGCATGTTGCGTATGCGGCCGGAGAGCAGACCTAGCAACCTCCATTACAAAGGAAGTCACGTTACACGGTCCAACCCGGCGCGCGCCGCTCAGTCGCTGACGTCACGAAGGCTTCGGCTGATACCACGACGTCGAGTGCCCATATCTTTCCCACGTAGTTGGTTAGTGCGTATAGACCAAACGGACAGACTCAGATCAAATACCAAGATCTCGTTAAGTGTGTTAAGTAACCGCGAACGCCGACCAGGGCCAAGCCCACCTTTCTCCTAGGTGGTCTCAACCTGCCCTGTCGCTTCTCCACAAAGTAACAGTCGGGGGCCGTCGGGAACCCAGGCCCACCACTACCTGGGTGGAACCACCTGCCCCTTCAGCCCCCATCTCTGAATAGTATCACAGGTAATGTAACAGTGTAAAGTATATAGTATATGCCCGTGATCACCTCCCAGTAATATAGCATGGCAGACAGACAAGAGTGTAGGGCCACTGATGGAATACTAGCATCCTATACTAAGCAGTAGGATAGCAGGTAAAGGTAACAACAGTAGTTGCAAGGACAGGCTATGCAGCAGTATAGGATTAACTGAAAGCAGTAACATGCTACACTACTCTAATGCAAGCAGTATAGAGAAGAATAGGCGATATCTGGTGATCAAGGGGGGGCTTGCCTGGTTGCTCTGGCAAGAAGGACGTGTCGTCAACACCGTAGTCGAACTGGGGGTCATCGGCAGTCTCAAGGTCTACCGGAAAGAAGTAACGTAGGTGGAACACAATAAATAATAGAGCAATCAAAGCATCACAAAGCATAATGAGGTAATACGCGGTGTTAGGTATGCCCTAACGCGGTAGTAGGTGATACCGGCGAAGGGGGAAACATCCGGGAAAGTAATCCCGGTGTTTCGCGTTTTCGGACAGCTGAACCGGAGGGGGAAAGTTGCGAGTTCGATAGGTTAGGGATGTGTGGCGGACGAACGGGCTGCATATCCGGATTTGTCTCGTCGTTCTGAGCAACTTTCATGTACAAAGTTTTTTTCATCCGAGCTACGGTTTATTTTATATTAATTTTAAAAGATTTAAAATGATTTTCTAATTTCTGGATTTTAATTTAATTCAAAATTAAATTTGTATTCAGATGTTATGGGTACATAGGAAGTGTACCCAGAGTGTGTCTAAGGGGCAGATGGGTGGGGCCCTGGTCAAATGTCCAGTCAGCATTTGACTGGACCATTGACTGGTTAAAAGAGCCCATGCAACCCGCATGTCATTGATACATGTTTTACTAAACAACATTTGATTAACTAATCTGGTTGATTAGGTTATTAAGCAGGTTATTTAAGTTAACTAATTAACTTACTAACTAATTAATTAATTAATTAACGATTATTATTTAATTCATCCTTTTTTCGTTTTATTTTTGGGCGTGGGCCCCAAGTGTCATAGGCCATGGGGGCCTTAGCGGGGCGGGCTACCGGGTGCGGGCGCACCCGAGCGGGCGCTCGCCCACAGGGCGGGACGAGGCCGGTGGCCAGGGCAGCCGCGATGGCCGGCCGACGTGGGCGAAACGAGTGCGGGGCCGGCGACAGGCGGGCCCGCGGGCGGCAGGGGAGCCGGAGCGCGGTGGCGCACCAGTAGTAAGGAGACGTCGCAGCGGCAAGAGTAGCAGCGGTGTAGAAGTAGCTAAGCACGAGCAGCAGTAGCACAACGCAACACATAGAGAGCAGCTAGCAGGGCTTCAGCAAAGCAACGGGGCAGTAGCCGGAAGTAAGAGCAGCAGCGGCATCATTGGGGGGGTATGCGAGTTGCTCACATCGAAGCTTGTGGAGCGCTCGACGAGGGCGAAGAAGCAGCGGTGGCGATGGATCGGCGACGACGACGACGACCGGCGGGGAAGAGAGGGGAGACGAGGACGATCTGGTGAGGTAGGGGTCCCGAGCTTGATCCCATGGGCGAACACGGCGAAGAGGAGGTCGGAGTAGTGGATGGGCACGGTGGTGCGACGAATGGAGAACGGTGGCCGCGGCGGTTTGCGACGGCGAGCGGCGGCCAGGGAAGGCGCTTGGGCGCGGGGACGAGCACGTTTGCGTGGTCGCGGGCAAGGCGCTGGAGCCGAGCGAGTTGAAGAAGAGGACCAGTGGCACAGAGGCCCGAGGTGGTCGCCGACGGCCATGGGGATCTAGGCGAGGAGCTCCTCTCCTGTTTGTGTGTGTGTGTGTTGTGTGGTGGCGGCGGGTGAGCGAGACGAGGGGAGAGGTGGGGATCGGGCGGGGAAAGCGGGTGGTTCGTGCAGGGCGACGGGGATGGGCGCCGTCAGATCCAGGGCGAGGGGGAGTGAGAGGGGATCGGGAGAGGCTAGGGTTCGGGAGCCGGCTGGCCATATAGGCCAGGGGCGCGGTTGGGTCGGTGGGCCGGTCGGCTGGGTCGTGGCCCAGTTGGCCAGGGGGGGTTCTGTTTTTTTTTCTCTTTTGTTTGAGTTTTTGGTTTTTATCTATTTTCCCTTTGTTTCTATTTATTTATTTTTGTTTGATCTTCCTCTTTTCTTATTTTTATTTGCTATTTTTTTATACAATTTATTTTTAGTTTAGTAAAATATGATAACAACTTCTAAAATAATGTTTTTAGAACCACCCATTGTCATAAAAGTTTTACCCCTAAATAAATTAGTTTAGAGTTTTATTAATTGAAAAAGGTATTTACTTAATCGTTTTTGTTACTGTTTAAATTACTTTAGTGTATTAAAGCCTTATATAAAAGTGTGGTTTCTTCGCCATAATTACCTACGCATTATTTTTCTCCACCCGAACATTTAGTTTTAATATTTGAGAACTTTTGTTGTTTGCCTATTTTTGAATTTGAATTTCGAATCAGTGTTGAACTAACGCGAGATTAACAACAGTAACCGTGGTGACGTGGCATCGTTAACGTGGGATTACTGTAGCCTAATTATCTGGGCGTCACATGTGACGAAAATGAAGCATAGCCTAACTATATGATTTTGTAGGGATGAACTTCCTTTGGCCATGTTATTTTGAGATTACATAATTGTTTGATTAGTATGCTTGAAGTATTATCATTTTATGTCAATATGAACTTTTGTCTTGAATCTTTCGGATCTGAATATTCATACCATGATTAAGAAGATTTACATTGAAATTATGCCAAAGTACCACTCCGCATCAAAATTTCTCTTTTTATCATTTACCTACTCGAGGACGAGTAGGAATTAAGCTTGGGGATGCCTGATACATCTCCAACGTATCTATAATTTTTTATTGCTCCATGCTACTTTATCTACTGTTTTGGACTATATTGGGCTTTATTTTCCACTTTTATATTATTTTTGGAACTAACCTATTTACCGGAGGCCCAGCCAAGAATTGCTGTTTTTTGCCTATTTCAGTATTTCGAGGAAACAAAATATCAAACGGAGTCCAAACGGAATGAAACCTTCGTGAACGTGATCTTCTCACCGAACTGATCCAGGAGACTTGGACCCTACTCCAAGAAGTTTCCGGGGAGGTCACGAGGGTGGAGGGCGCCCCCTGGGCGCGCCACCCTGCCTCGTGGGCCCCTCGGAGCTCCACCGACGTGCTCATTCCTCCTATATATACCTACGTACCCCCATTAGACCAGAGAAGGAGCCAAAAACTTAATTCCACCGCCGCAACTTCCTGTATCCACGAGATCCCATCTTGGGGCCTGTTCCAGAGCTCCGCCGGAGAGGGCATCCATCACGGAGGGCTTCTACATCAACACCATAGCCCTTTCGATGAAGTGTGAGTAGTTTACTTCAGACCTTCGGGTCCATAGCTAGTAGTTAGATGCCTTCTTCTCTCTTTTTGGATCTCAATACAATGTTCTCCCCCTCTCTCATGGAGATCTATTCGATGTAATCTTCTTTTTGCGGTGTGTTTGTTGAGACCGATGAATTGTGGGTTTATGATCCAACTTATCTATGAATAATATTTGAATCTTTTCTGAATTCTTTTATGTATGATTGAGTTATCTTTGCAAGTCTCTTCGAATTATCCGTTTGGTTTGGCCAACTAGATTGGTAGTTCTTGCAATGGGAGAAGTGCTTAGCTTTGGGTTCAATCTTGCGGTGTCCTTACTCAGTGACAGAAAGAGTTGCAAGGCACGTATTGTATTGTTGCCATCGAGGATAACAAGATGGGGTATTTATCATATTGCATGAATTTATTCCTCTACATCATGTCATCTTGCTTAAGGCGTTACTCTGTTTTTAACTTAATACTCTAGATGCATGCTGGATAGCGGTCGATGAGTGGAGTAATAGTAGTAGATGCAGGCAGGAGTCGGTCTACTTGTCACGGACGTGATGCCTATATACATGATCATACCTAGATAACCTCATAACTATGCTCAATTCTATCAATTGCTCAACAGTAATTTGTTCACCCACCATAGAATATCTATGCTCTTGAGAGAAGCCACTAGTGAAACCTATGGCCCCCGGGTCTATTCTCATCATATCAATCTCCATTACTTTATTTTACTTGTTTTGCTTTTACTTTTCACTTTGCATCTTTATACCAAAAATACCAAAAATATTATGTCTATCAGATCTCACTCTCTAAGTGACCGTGAAGGGATTGGCAACCCCTAAGCGTTGGTTGCGAGTTGCTACCATTTTGTGTAGGTACGAGGGACTTGCGCGTGACCTCCTACTGGATTGATACCTTGGTTCTCAAAAACTGAGGGAAATACTTACGCTACTGTGCTGCATCGCCCCCTCCTCTTCGGGGAAAACCAACGCTAGCTTGAGACGTAGCACCTTTGCAGATTCCTCCATCTCCTCGTCTGAATCCCGAGCATCATCATAGTCTTGCACCATGTTTTCCATCCCGGTACCATGCTCGTCGGTGCGACAACGATCCACCTCAGCTCGGTCACGTTGGGCAGACTCACCATGAAATGTCCACACCGTATAATCAGGCGTAAAACCACTCTTCTGCAGGTGTTTGCCCATTTCAGCCTCTGTCCTCTTTTCCCAATTGCCGCACCAAAACAGGGGCACCAGGTTTTCTTCTGGCCATTTGCAAATGCGGCTTGCACAAACCCCTTGGTTTTTGTGAACCATTCAGCGCTCCATTTGTTCTGACCAGTGTGACCAGTATACATCCACGCATGATCACTCATCTTGACTTTCAGAGCTACTGGACACACAACAATTATATATGTAATTCTCCATGTATATATTCATCAGTTGATCTACTTTGTCAATTTTATTATGTCCATGCAACCTACACTCTAATAGGTAATGATAGGTCCTAATCCCACCCGTGTATGTGTAGATTGGGTTCATTTTCCCATGCTATGCTCCGGATCCGACGCAAAATTTCGGCAACACCTCCCAGCTGTTCTCCTGATACACGTCTCTGCAATAAACAGAGAGGATGTGTACCCGGAGAACAACAGGGGAGGCACTGATGAAATTTATGCGTCGGATCCGGAGCAAAGCATATGGGAAAACAAACCCAGTCTACACATACTCGGGCTGTCCATGGATAGCGTTGGACAATTCGAAAGAATCAAGGTTATAAATATGCAAATGCATGCATATTTATAACTATGACGCTTTCGAACGGGAGACACATATTGGTTACGCATACTGATGATTCAAGACACATATATAGCTAGCTATCAAGTTTCATCGGAATAGACCAAATAATTAATGGGGGAGGAGGACATGTCATTTGTGCTCACCCACGAACGAAGGGGCAGAGCTCGTCAAACGCATGAGAGGTCGTCGAACACCCAACCTCGCAGCGATGAAACAACTGCACATTTAAAACTACCCGATCAACACAATTATATATGATGTTTTTCATAACAAAATCGAAAAATATATGACCTACCTAATAATTCACAAATATATGACCCCGTCGGCCTCTGGAAGGCCAAAGAACACCTTTTTGGGAGGCGTCAGGGGTCGGGGTGTCGTGTCGGTGTCGGGGTGCCGTTTCGGGGTCGGGGTGCTGTTTCGGGGTCGGGGTGTCGTGTCAAGGTCGGGGTGTCTGGGTCAGGGGGTCAGGGGTCGGTTGTCGGGGTCGGGGTGTCGGGTCAGGCTCGGTGTCGGGGTGTCGGGTCAGGCTCGGGGTCGGGGTGTCGGGGTCGGGGTCGGGGTGCCGGGTCGGGGTCGGGGTGCTGGGTCGGGGTCGGGGTGCCGTGTGGGTGACGGGGTCGGGGTGTCGGGTCAGGCTCGGGGTCGGGGTGTCGGGGTCTCGGGGTCGGGGTGTCGTGTCGGGGTGCCGAGTCGGGGTCGGGGTTTTTTCCTTTTCTTCTTCCTCCTCTTCTTCCTTTTCTTCCTTTTTTTTCCTTCTTCTTCTTCTTCTCCTTCTTCTTCTTCTTCTTCTTCTTCTTCTTCTTCTTCTTCTTCTTCTTCTTCTCCTTCTTCTTCTTCTTCTTCTCCTTCTTCTTCTCCTTCTTCTCCTTCTTCTTCTTCTCCTTCTTCTCCTTCTTCTGCTTCTCCTTCTGCTTCTTCTCCTTCTTCTTCTTCTTCTTCTTCTTCTTCTTCTTCTTCTTCTTCTTCTTCTTCTTCTTCTTCTTCTTCTTCTTCTTCTTCTTCTTCTTCTTCTTCTTCTTCTTCTTCTTCTTCTTCTTCTTCTTCTTCTTCTTCTTCTTCTTCTTCTTCTTCTTCTTCTTCTTCTTCTTCTTCTTCTTCTTCTTCTTCTTCTTCTTCTTCTTCTTCTTCTTCTTCTTCTTCTTCTTCTTCTTCTTCTTCTTCTTCTTCTTCTTCTTCTTCTTCTTCTTCTTCTTCTTCTTCTTCTTCTTCTTCTTCTTCTTCTTCTTCTTCTTCTTCTTCTTGTTCTTCTTCTTCTTCTTCTTGTTCTTCCTTCTTCTTCTTCTTCCTTCTCCTTCTTCTCCTTCTCCTTCTTCTCCTTCTCCTTCTTCTCCTTCTCCTTCTTCTCCTTCTCCTTCTTCTTCTTCTCCTTCTTCTTCTTCTCCTTCTTCTTCTTCTTCTTCTTCTTCTTCTTCTTCTTCTTCTTCTTCTTCTTCTTCTTCTTCTTCTTCTTCTTCTTCTTCTTCTTCTTCTTCTTCTTCTTCTTCTTCTTCTTCTTCTTCTTCTTCTTCTTCTTCTTCTTCTTCTTCTTCTTCTTCTTCTTCTTCTTCTTCTTCTTCTTCTTCTTCTTCTTCTTCTTCTTCTTCTTCTTATTCTTATTCTTCTTCTTCTTATTCTTCTTCTTCTTATTCTTCTTATTCTTATTCTTATTCTTATTCTTCTTATTCTTATTCTTATTCTTCTTATTCTTCTTATTCTTCTTATTCTTATTCTTCTTCTTCTTATTCTTATTCTTATTCTTATTCTTATTCTTATTCTTCTTATTATTCTTATTCTTCTTCTTCTTCTTCTTCTTATTCTTATTCTTATTCTTATTCTTATTCTTCTTATTCTTCTTCTTCTTCTTCTTCTTCTTCTTCTTCTTATTCTTCTTATTCTTATTCTTCTTATTCTTATTCTTCTTCTTCCTCCTCCTCCTCCTTTCCTTTTTCCTCTTCTTCTTCTCCTCCTCTCCTCTTTTTTCTTCTTCTTCTTCCTCTTCTTCTTTTTTCTTCTCCTCCTCCTCTTCTTCTTCTTCCTTTCCTTCTTCTTCTTCTTCTTCTCCTCCTCTCCCCTTTTTTTCTTCTTCTTCTTTCCTAAAACTAAACTAAACCTAAACCTAAACCTAAACCTAAACCTAAAACTAAAACTAAACATAAACCTAAAACTAAAAAAACAGAAAAAAGGAAAAAACTAAACATAAACCTAAAACCGGACCGGTGGGGCGCCGGGTGGTGGGGCGACAGCGTCGGGCGGCAGTGGTGACGGGGTGGGGGCCAGTGGGGCGGCGGGGGGGTGGGGCGACGGGGCGGCGGCGAGTGGTGTGGGCGGCGGCGCACGTGTGAAGAGCAGGGAGAGAAACAGAGAGAGAGGGGCGGGGTGGGGCGCGGCCGTTAACGCTAGATATGTTTAATCTTTGTCGTCCGCCCCCCTTTGTCGTCCGCTTATTTGCTCTTTGCGGTCTGCTAGCAGACGACAAAGAGGGGGGCCGTTAAGTTTTTTTAAGCAGCTCGTCAGTGGGGCCCCCTCCCTCTTTGCCGTCTGCTAGCCGACGGCATAGAATCTTTGTCGTCTGCTAGTGGACGGCAAAGAACTGGCTGATGGCAAAGAAAGTCTTTGCCATCAGCCAGTTCTTTGTCGTCTGATTTTGGGTAGCTGATGGCAAAGAGCTTCTTTGTCGTCTGCTAGCAGACGCCAAAGAGCTGGATGGCAAAGTAGCTGATTCTAGTAGTGTATGCCCCGTCTTATCGCCGTTATGTGGGTGCAGACTTTGAGGGCGGCCGGCTTCTTGGAGTCGGCACTCCCGTGGCCGGCTTCTTAGAGCCAGCCCTCTTGTAGTTTCCTTTGGGAGGTTTTTAGGGCCGGGCCACCTTCGCGCAGCCGGCCTGAGAGGTAGCCGGCTGGGGGAAGGCGGCCCCACGCCTTGGATGCTTGAAGGCTCGATCGGCCTAGAATTTTTCTTAAGAGCCAGGGGGAGCCGACAAGGCTACCCGTGGCCAATTACTCCGACACTTCTTTTGCGGTGTGTTTGTTGAGACCGATGAATCGTGGGTTAAGTTTAACTATGAACAATATTTGAATCTTCTCTGAATTCTTTTATGTATGATTGGTTATCTTTGCAAGTCTCTTCGAATTAATAGTTTGGTTTGGCCTACTAGATTGATCTTTCTTGCAGTGGGAGAAGTGCTTAGCTTTGTGTTCAATCTTGTAGTGTCCTTTCCCAATGATAGTAGGGGCAGCAAGGCGCGTATTGTATTGTTGCCATCGAGGATAACAAGATGGGGTTTATATCATATTGCATGAGTTTATCCCTCTACATCATGTCATCTTACTTAAAGCGTTACTCTGTTCTTTTGAACTTAATACTCTAGATGCATGCTGGATAGCGGTCGATGTGTGGAGTAATAGTAGTAGATGCAGGCAGGAGTCGGTCTACTTGTCTCGGACGTGACGCCTATATACATGATCATACCTAGATATTCTCATAACTATGCTCAATTCTGTCAATTGCTCAACAGTAATTTGTTCACCCACTGTAATATTTATGCTCTTGAGAGAAGCCACTAGTGAAACCTATGGCCCCCGGGTCTATTTTCCATCATATTAATCTTCCAACACTTAGCTATTTTTATTGCCTTTTATTTTACTTTGCATCTTTATCATAAAAATACCAAAAATATTATCTTATCATATCTATCAGATCTCACTTTCGTAAGTGACCGTGAAGGGATTGACAACCCCTTTATTGCGTTGGTTGCAAGGATTTTATTTGTTTGTGTAGGTGCGAGGAACTCGTGCATGGCCTCCTACTGGATTGATACCTTAGTTCTCAAAAACGGAGGGAAATACTTACGCTGCTTTACTACATCACCCTTTCCTCTTCAAGGGAAAACCAACACAGTGCTCAAGAGGTAGCAAGAAGGATTTTTGGCGCCGTTGCCGGGGAGGCTTACGCGAACTCAAGTAAAGATTTGACTCCCGACAATGAGCCATTTCTTGCGCCGTTGCCGGGGAGTCTACGCAAAAGTCAACATACCAAGTACCTATCACAAACCCTTATCTCCCGCATTACATTATTTGCCATTTGCCTCTCGTTTTCCTCTCCCCCACTTCACCCTTGCCATTTAATTCGCCCTCTCTTTTCCGTTCGCCTCTTTTTTTCGCTCGCTTCTTGTTTGCTCGTGTGTTGGATTGCTTGCTTGTCACGATGGCTCAAGATAACACCAAATTGTGTGACTTTACCAATACCAACAACAATGATTTCCTTAGCACTCCGACTGTTCCTGTTACCGATACTGAATCTTGTGAAATTAATGGTGCTTTGTTGAATCTTGTCATGAAAGATCAATTCGCTGGCCTTCCTAGTGAAGATGTCGCTACCCATCTAAATAGCTTCGTTGATTTGTGTGATATGCAAAAGAAGAAAGATGTGGATAATGATATTGTTAAATTGAAGCTATTTCCTTTTTCGCTTAGAGATCGTGCTAAAGCTTGGTTTTCGTCTTTTCCTAAAAATAGTATTAATTCTTGGAATAAGTGCAAAGATGCTTTTATCTCTAAGTATTTTCCTCCCACTAAGATCATCTCTCTTAGAAACGATATTATGAATTTTAAGCAACTAGATCATGAACATGTTGCACAAGCTTGGGAGAGAATGAAATTAATGATACGTAACTGCCCTACACATGGTTTGAATTTGTGGATGATTATACAAAAAAATTATGCCGGATTGAATTTTGCTTCTAGAAATCTTTTAGATTCCGCCGCGGGAGGCACTTTTATGGAAATCACTTTAGGAGAAGCTACTAAACTCCTAGATAATATTATGATTAATTATTATCAATGGCACACCGAAAGATCTAATAATAAAAAAGTGCATGCGATAGAAGAAATTAATGTTTTGAGTGGAAAGATGGATGAACTTATGGAATTACCATAATTATTAGAGGAGTTACTAGGGTACGGCCTAGGAATAATTTTGGTAACAACGCGTATAGAGGAAACTTTAATCCTAGGTCGTACCCTAGTAACTCCTATAATAATTATGGTAATTCCTACAACAATTCTTAGGGAAATTTTAATAAGATGCCTCCTGAATTTGAGACTAGTGTTAAAGAATTTATGAATTCACAAAAGAATTTCAATGCTTTGCTTGAAGAAAAATTGCTTAAAGTTGATGAAGTGGCTAGGAACGTTGATAGAATTTCTCTTGATGTTGATTCCTTGAAACTTAGATCTATTCCACCTAAGCATGATATCAATGAGTCTCTCAAAGCCATGAGAATTTCCATTGATGAGTGCAAAGAAAGAACCGCTAGGATGCATGCTAAGAAAGATTGCTTTGTGAAAGCGTGTTCTTCTAATTTCTATGAAAATAAAGATGAATATCTAAAAGTTATTGATGTGTCCCCTATTAAGCCTTTGTTTAGCAATATGAATCTTGAAAATGATGGGAATGAATATGATCCACCTTTACATAGAAGGCGTTCCAAACATTCGGAGTTTTTAGATCTTGATGCAAAAATTGGGAAAAGTGGAATTGAAGAGATCAAAACTCTAGATATTAATGAACCCACTATTTTGGATTTCAAGGAATTTAATTATGATAATTTCTCTTTGATAGATTTTATTTCCTTGTTGCAATCCGTGCTAAATTCTCCACATGCTTATAGTCAACATAAAGCTTTTACTAAACATATCATTGTGCTTTGATGCAATCTTATGAAGAAAGACTTGAGTTGGAAGTTTCTATCCCTAGAAAACTTTATGATGAGTGGGAACCTACTATTAAAATTAAAATTAAAGATCATGAGTGCTATGCTTTGTGTGGTTTGGGTGCTAGTGTTTCCACGATCCCAAAAACTTTGTGCGATTTGCTAGGTTTCTGTGATTTTGATGATTGCTTTCTAAACTTGCACCTTGCGGATTCCACCATTAAGAAACCTATGGGAAGAATTAATGATGTTCTTATTATTGCAAATAGGAACTATGTGCCTGTAGATTTTATTGTTCTTGATATAGATTGCAATCCTTCATGTCCTATTATTCTTGGTAGACCTTTCCTTAGAACGATCGGTGCAATTATTGATATGAAGGAAGGGAATATTAGATTCCAATTTCCGTTAAGGAAAGGCATGGAACACTTCCCTAGAAAGAAAAATAAAATTACCTTACGAATCTATTATGAGAGGCATTTATGGATTGCCTACCAAAGATGGCAATACCTAGGTCTATCCTTGCTATTATGCCTAGCTAGGGGCGTTAAATGATAGCGCTTGTTGGGAGGCAACCCAATTTTATTTTTAGTTTTTTGCTTTTTGCTTCTTTTTAGGAATAAATATTTGATCTAGCCTTTGGTTAGATGTGTTTTTATGTTTTAATTAGTGTTTGTGCCAAGTTTAACCTATAGGATCTTCTTGGATGATAGCTATTTGATCTTGCTGAAAATTCC
Organism: Aegilops umbellulata; assembly: GCA_032464435.1. Lineage (NCBI taxonomy): Eukaryota > Viridiplantae > Streptophyta > Magnoliopsida > Poales > Poaceae > Aegilops > Aegilops umbellulata. The sequence continues at coordinate 145,408,315 of CP136058.1, read as the reverse complement.
AGAAACTTGTTGTTCATGAAAATAATTGTTAAATATCACCAGAACGTGATAAAATATTTATTCCAATTGCTTCTGATCAATATACAAATTATCTAGGTCGTCCTATTTTTCCTGAATTATTGGAGTTCCAGAAGTTTCCGTTACTTACAGATTACTACAAACTGTTCTGTTTTTGACAGATTCTATTTTTCGTGTGTTATTTGCTTATTTTGATGAATCTATGGCTAGTAAAATAGTTTATAAACCATAGAGAAGTTGTAATACGGTAGGTTTAACACCAATATAAATAAATAATGAGTTCATTACAGTACCTTGAAGTGTTGTTTTGTTTTCTTTCGCTAACGGAGCTCACGAGATTTTCTGTTAAGTTTTGTGTTGTGAAGTTTTCAAGTTTTGGGTAAAAGATTTGATGGATTATGGAACAAGGAGTGGCAAGAGCCTAAGCTTGGGGATGCCCATGGCAGCCCAAGATAATCTAAGGAAACCAAAAGGCCAAAGCTTGGGGATGCCCCGGAAGGCATCCCCTCTTTCGTCTACTTCCATCGGTAACTTTACTTGGAGCTATATTTTTATTCACCACATGATATGTGTTTTGCTTGGAGCGTCTTGTATGATTTGAGTCTTTGCTTCTTAGTTTACCACAATCATCTTTGCTGTACACACCTTTTGATGAGAGACACACATGATTCGGAATTTATTAGAATACTCTATGCGCTTCACTTATATCTTTTGAGCTATATAGTTTTTGCTCTAGTGCTTCACTTGTATCTTTTAGAGCACGTCGGTGGTTTTGTTTTATAGAAACTATTATTCTCTCATGCTTCACTTATATTATTTTGAGAGTCTTAAACAGCACGGTAATTTGCTTAAATTGGGAAATGAATCCTAATATGTTAGGTATTCAAGACTAGTAAATAACTTTCTTATGAGTGTGCTAAATGCTAAGAGAAGTTTTATGCTTGATAATTGCTTTGAGATATGGAGGCAGTGATATTAAAGTTGTGCTAGTTAAGTAGTTGTGAATTTGAGAAATACATGTGTTGAAGTTTGCAAGTCCCGTAGCATGCACGTATGGTAAACGTTATGTAACAAATTTTAAACATGAGGTGTTCTTTGATTGTCCTACTTATGAGTGGTAGTCGGGGAGGAGCGATGGTCATTGCCTACCAATCTATACCCCTAGGAGCATGCGTGTAGTGCTTGGTTTTTGATGACTTGTAGATTTTTGCAATAAGTATGTGAGTTCTTTATGACTAATGTTGAGTCCATGGATTATACGCACTCTTACCCTTCCATCATTGCTAGCCTCTTCGGTACCGTGCATTGCCCTTTCTCACATTGAGAGTTGGTGCAAACTTCGCCGGTGCATCCAAACCCCGTGATATGATACGCTCTTTCACACATAAACCTCCTTATATCTTGCTCAAAACAGCCACCATACCTACCGATTATGGCATTTCCATAGCCATTCCGAGATATATTGACATGCAACTTTCCATCGTTCCGTTTATTATGACACACTCATCATTGTCATATTGCTTTGCATGATCATGTATTTGTGGCAAAGCCACCGTTCATAATTTTTCATACATGTCACTCTTGATTCATTGCTATCCCGGTATACCGCCGGAGGCATTCATATAGAGTCATACTTTGTTCTAGTATCGAGTTGTAATCATTGAGTTGTAAATAAATAGAAGTGTGACGATCGTCATTCATAGAGCATTGTCCCAATTAAAAAAGAGAAAGGCCAAAAAAAGGGAAGGCCCAAAAAAAGTGAATAAAAAGGGACAATGCTACTATCCTTTTTTTCCACACTTGTGCTTCAAAGTAGCACCATGATCTTCATGATAGAGAGTCTCTTGTTTTGTCACTTTTATATACTACTGGGAATTTTTCATTATAGAACTTGGCTTGTATATTCCAACAATGGGCTTCCTCAATTGCCCTAGGTCTTCGTGAGCAAGCAAGTTGGATGCACACCCACTTAGTTTCTTTTGTTGAGCTTTCATGCATTTATAGCTCTAGTGCATCTGTTGCATGGCAATCCCTACTCCTCGCATTAACATCAACCGATGGGCATCTCCATAGCTCATTGATTAGCCGCGTTGATGTGAGACTTTCTCCTTTTTTGTCTTCTCCACATAACCCCCATCATTATATTCTATTCCAACCATAGTTCTATATCCATGGCTCACGCTCATGTATTGCGTGAAGGTTGAAAAAGTTTGAGATTACTAAAGTATGAAACAATTGCTTGGCTTGTCATCGGGGTTGTGCATGATGAGAGCATTCTTGTGTGACGAAAATGGAGCATGACTAAACTATATAATTTTGTAGGGATGAACTTTCTTTGGCCATGTTATTTTGAGAGGACATAATTGCTTAGTTAGTATGCTTCAAGTATTATTACTTTTATGTCAATATTAAACTTTTATCTTGAATCTTTCGGATCTGAATATTCATACCACAATTAAGAGAATTACATTGAAATTATGCCAAGTAGCATTCCACATCAAAAATTCTGTTCTTATCATTTACTACTTGAGGATGAGCAGAAATTAATCTTGGAGATGCTTGATACGTCTCCAACGTATCTATAATTTTTTATTGTTCCATGCTATATTATATTATGTATTGGACATTAATGGGCTTTACTATACACTTTTATATTATTTTTGTGACTAACCTATTAACCGGAGGCCCAGCCCAGATTTGTTGTTTTTTTGCCTATTTCAGAGTTCCACACAAAAAGAATATCAAACGGAGTCCAAACGGAATGAAACCTTCGGGAACGTGATTTTCGGAACGAACGTGATCTAGAGGACTTGGACCCTACGTCAAGACATCAACCAGGAGGGCATGAGGTAGGGGGGCGCGCCTACCCACATGGGCGCGCCCTCCACCCTCGTGGGCCCCACGTTGCTCCACAGACGTACTTCTTCCTCCTATATATACCAACGTACCCCCAAACTACCAAATACGGAGCGAAAAACCTAATTGCACTGCCGCAACCTTCTGTACCCGTGAGATCCCATCTTGGGGCCTTTTCCGGAGCTCCGCCGGAGGGGGCATCGATCACGGAGGGCTTCTACATCAACACCATAGCCTCTCCGATGATGTGTGAGTAGTTTACCTCAGACCTTCGGGTCCATAGTTATTAGCTAGATGGCTTCTTCTCTCTTTTTGGATCTCAATACAATGTTCTCCCCCTCTCTTGTGGAGATCTATTCGATGTAATCTTGTTGTGTTTGTCGAGACCGATGAATTGTGGGTTTATGATCAAGTTTATCTATGAACAATATTTGAATCTTCTCTGAATTCTTTTATGTATGATTGGTTATCTTTGCAAGTCTCTTCGAATTATCAGTTTGGTTTGGCCTACTAGATTGATCTTTCTTGCAATGGGAGAAGTGCTTAGCTTTGGGTTCAATCTTGCGGTGTCCTTTCCCAGTGATAGTAGGGGAAGCAAGGAACATATTGTTTTGTTGCCATCAAGGATAGCAAGATGGGGTTTATATCATATTACATGAGTTTATCCCTCTACATCATGTCATCTTACTTAAAAGCATTACTTTGTTCTTTTGAACTTAATACTCTAGATGCATGCTGGATAGCGGTCGATGTGTGGAGTAATAGTAGTAGATGCAGGCAGGAGTCGGTCTACTTGTCTCGTACGTGATGCCTATATACATGATCATACCTAGATATTCTCATAACTATGCTCAATTCTGTCAATTGCTCAACAGTAATTTATTCACCCTCCGTAATACTTATGCTCTTGAGAGAATCCACTAGTGAAACCTATGGCCCCCAGGTCTATTTTCCATCATATTAATCTTCCAACACTTAGCTGTTTTTATTGCCTTTTATTTTACTTTGCATCTTTATGATAAAAATACCAAAAATATTATCTTATCATATCTATCAGATCTCACGTTTGTAAGTGACCGTGAAGGGATTGACAACCCCTTTATTGCGTTGGTTGCGAGGATTTTATTTGTTTGTGTAGGTGCGAGGGACTCGTGCGTGGCCTCCTACTGGATTGATACCTTGGTTTTCAAAAACTGAGGGAAATACTTACGCTGCATTACTGCATCACCCTTTCCTCTTCACGGTAAAACCAACGTAGTGCTCAAGAGGTAGCACACCTGCGCTCCCCGCGCCACCTCGCCAAGACCGCGCGCTACCGGCGTTAGCGGCGCGCGGACCTCACCAAGACCAAGCTCCACCTCTGAAACGGGCCCCGACAACCACGGCTGGCTTCCGCGCCTTCACCCCCGAGTTGCGTAGCGTCGCCTGGCCAGGCAAGTTCAAGCCAGACCCGCCTCCTCACTACGACGGCACCGCAGATCCCATTGAGTTCCTGCAGCTCTACGAGCTGAGAATTGAAGAGGCCAACGGCGACGAGAAAGTTATGGCGAACTAGTTTCCCATGGCTCTCAAGGATGGTGCCCGCTCCTGGCTCCAGAACCTACAACATAGCTCAATCTCCTCCGGGGATGAGATGCGCGACCGCTTCGTCGCCAACTTCCAGGGCACCAGCGACCGCCGGCCGGCCGCGGCTGACCTGTGCCGCATCAAGCAACAACTAGGAGAGACCCTCCAGAAGTACATCCTGCACTTCAACAACACTCGCCTCAAGATCCCCAAGGTCACGAACGAGGCCATCATCTCCGCGTTTTCTGATGGCGTCCGCGACATCAAGATGAAGGAGGAGCTCGCTATCCACGAGGAGTTGTGCACATCTCAGGAGCTGTTCAACCTGGCAACCAAGTGCGCAAGAGCTAAGGAGGGGCGCCTTTCCCTCCTCGAGCTGCCAGTTGCGGGTGCAGAGGAGAAGAAGGCCAAGGCCAACGACGTGAAGCGCAAGCAAGCAGCTGTGCTCGTAGCGGAGCCGGACACCAAGCGGGGCAGAGACCAGCCCGAGTCATCCAAGGGTAACGGACCGTTCTGCGCCTCTAACAATCTGAACACCCACAACACCAGCGACTGTCAAGAACTCTGATCCTTTCGCGAAGGGCGATTCGGTCGACGCCCCGAGCGTAGTGACCGGGGCTACGGTCGTGGAGGAGGACGTGGAGGCGGACGCTGGGACGACCGTAACCCGCGCCAGGAGTGGTGCGACATGCCTCGTGAGGACTGTTGGCAGGACCATCCTCGCGAGGGCGCCTGGAGGGACCAGCCTCGTGAGGATCATCCTTAGGGTAACACCGGTCTTCCCCCGCTGCCACCACCACCAAGAAGGAACGACGATCACCATCATGACGAGGGGGCTGGGGGCTTCCAGGAGCCGCGTGCTATTGCCTGCATCTGGGGCGGCGCTCAGGCCCCAGCCTTTCAGCGCATCTTCAAACAGTTCGCTCGTGAGGTAAATGCGGTCCTCCCCAAGCTCAAAGCCACGCGCCCGCTCAGGTGGTCCCAGTGCACCATCACCTTTAACTCGACAGATCAGCCAAAGTGCGCAGCCACCGCTGGCGCCCTCCCAATGCTTTGTTCACCAGTCATCGGCAATGTGCAAGTTACCAAGACCCTCATCGACGGCGGCGCAGGGCTCAACGTCCTATCCGTCGACACATTCGACAACCTCCAAGTTCCGTATGAACAGCTTCAGCCTACCAAGCCTTTCTCAGGAGTGACCGACGATTCCACCACACCGATAGGGCAGGTCCGCCTGCCTGTCACCTTCGGGGACCGCAAGAACTACCGCACCAAGCTCATCGACTTCGATGTCGCGCACATCCGCCTACCATACAACGCCATCCTCGGGCATCCGGCCCTGGCCAAGTTCATTGTAGTCACCCACCATGGCTACAACGTCCTCAAGATGCCGGGAAGCGGCAGAATCATCACGGTCCCATGTGAAGAGAGAGATGTGGTGTGCTCCCTCGAGCGTGCCTTCCAAGCAATAGCAATCGACAACCCCGACAGCAAAAGCGAGGGCCCTCCTGAGGCCCTCCCCAAGAAGAAGAAGCAGTTGCGCCATGCAGGATCTTAGGAGGGCGGCGACGCAGCGGGAGCCTCGTCAGGATCAGCGCTGCTCCGGGGGCGCCTCCTTCCATCGCATAGGAAGGCGCGCCCGATGCCCTCCTCGGGCAGGGCTCTTTTCGGGAGAGTCTCGGACCTTGCCAACCTCACGAGGGAGGAGCTTGGGCACCACTTGGAGGCGTGCTTCGTGGCACGTTTCCCTCGGGAGAACACAGGGCAAGGAGTGCCCACCACTCAGGAGTTCATCACCAAGGCCACTCAGGAAGTGCAAGACGCAAGGACCATGCACGGCGACCGCCGCTCACAAGGCGCAGCTCCCCATCCAGGCGAGGATGTCGGGCTGCGCGTCTGCATCGACGTCTCCGGGCTCAACAGGGCCGCATCTCAGGAGCGTTTTTGGCCTTCGCGTGTGGGCCATTACGAGGGCCCACCACACAGCTACGTTTGCATGCCCTTCGGCTTGCCGAGCATGACGTCAGCCTATCAGCGCAACATGCGGCGTGTCCTGACGGATCAGGAGGCCAGGTACCACGCCGTCCTGGAAGAGATGGAGACGGTCTTCAGGGAACCACCCGAGCCCCCAGAGCCTCCCGAGGCTCAGGGCCCCGGTGCCTCGTGAGGAGCCATTCCTTCGCCGCGTACCTTCAGCTGCCCCAACTCTCCTTCGTCAACAGAACCAGGTGACATTTTCCAAGTTCGCTTAGCTGGGAGCGCCCCCCGGGCTGCATTATTCCCAAGCCGCGTGGATCTAGCCCTGTGGCATGTATCCCTTTTGATTATGTGTTTAGCTCACCTGGTTGGGGCGCCCCTCGGGCTGCATCATCCCCAAGCCGCTCGGGCCTGACCCAGTGGCATGTACCTTTCTGCATTTACCCGAGTTGATTTGTCTTCCATGCTTAATCTGCCTATGATTACTGCCTGCTCGGCTACCACCTGGACGATTGTCGCCTCCCACGGGGCCTCCTAACACGGGCACGACGCTGGTGCATGGGTCCGTCCCTGCCACGTCGACAAACCTGAGCGGTCGAGCTCTGGCTCGCGGCACGCCCCACGCACGTCACCTCACCAGGCCCTCAGTGCCTTCATCACGCCTCAGAACAAGGCTGGCAACCATAACGGCAAAACCGTGTTTCTCCTCGTGATGACCTGCAGGAACCTCCCGAGGATAATAGCGGGCAGTACCGCGGGCTCTCTCCTCTTACAAGTAATCCGCTTGCATGTTAAAGGGGGGCTCCTAAGCATCGCGACTCAGGAGCTCTTACTGGCTCTCCAGCCCTCACCCTCTGGCCTTGATCACGGCATCGCGACCTGGCATACCAGCGGCGGCTGAGCTCGCTCGAGGGCCAGGACCTGAGGACGTAGAGCACGAAGGAAAGCATTGGAAGGGGAAGGACCCATACGGGCCTAACCTAGCTACGCTGTGAGTGGTTGTGCACAGGCCTGGCGCAACACGCGGAATCGATCCTGAACTACTGAGATAAGTCTCGTGCTCAGACCGGCTAATTGATAGAACCTAAGGACCGTGCTCGCCGCATTCCAGTTGCGGCCATGTCGCATCCCTTTCCTGCCTTACCATAGCTGCTTGGGCGCTAAGGGGGACCTCCTGAGCATCACGACTTAGGGGCTCTTACTGGACCTCGGGCCGCTCACCTCCTGGCCTTGACTACGACACGTGACCTGGCATACCAGCGACGGCTGCAGCCTGCCTGGGGACCGGGACCTGTCGGCGTAGAGCAACAAGCTATCGCAAGGTTCGAAAGGGGAGACCAAGCTTGAACAGGACATGTGTTCGCAAATTTTCATAACAGGGAATATGTACACAAAAGGCGTTACAGATCCTTACACACCCCCACGGGGTACTGCATGATTCTTCGCAGGAAACAACAGCAAGAACTAAGGGGAATCCTATCTACACCCTACCGTGGCAGATGCCATCATCAACAGTGGGCCATGGGAGACCGGCGCCAATCCCATCCAGATCAGCGGCGACGGCGGCTGGACGCCGCGGCTCTGCCCTGAGCCCGGCGGGAGATTGGGGGCACGTAGCTATCGTCGCTTGTCTCCGGAGTCTCGTAGAGATCAGGAGAGTCGCTAGACTCCCAGGGGCTGCTGCGGCTGGAGTAGCCACGAGCGGAGCGTGAGTCACCTCGACGCTCCCCTCCAGGGCAGCATTGCAGGCGGCGGATACACAACAATTTTTAAGAAGGAAAATCCTTACAATGGACGGGGTCATGAGCACGTTGTATTTCGGCAAAGGCCGTAACAATGACATTGTTAATCAACAAGTTGGTGCGTTCAGCTTGGCATAAGCCAGTCTGACGCAGCACCCGTGCTAGGCCATGGAATTGCAAATCAAACATATGCGTGGAGCCAACAAAGTCTGTTCTTGCGTTCCTCTGTATCACGTCGCTACTAAGCTTATGCACTGCAAGATCGAAGCAGCTCGGATTGACCCATCTATCACCTCGCATGGTGTCTTGGATAGTCCGTAGACTTAACTCGATCACGAATGGACAAGGGCTACTTATCCATATTGTGCTGCAAACAAACCGGCATGATAAAATCAGGGTATCATAAAAATATTGTACTTCAATGTGTGGGCAAACAATAGTATATTTTTTCAAAACTTTAGAAAGGTCTGAAATGTATGTACATAAAAATTGGAGTTGTAGTGTCATTTGAGGACATAAGTACTATTTCGTAAGATAACCAAATCTATTATGATATGTTCGGTTGCAACTTGTTCCTATTACAGTTATGATAAAATCTATAGATGGTACATGTATCATGCATCAGGACCCGTTGCAATATACTACAGTCCATAGAAAATTTGTAGTTTAAAATAACGTGTTGTGGATGGTACTAACATGGCGTAATGTAAAAGGATAATATTAGCGCATGACCAGATTTTTTCAAGCACTACGTTAGATCTTAAGAACCTTATGGACTTAGAAAGGATCGCATGATCCTAGCCAGTGCATGCATGCAACAACTTATGAACATGACCAACTCATCGACGTGGATTAGGTGAAAGAACAGATTTTAACTCGGGTTTAAAATAAGAAGCCGATAATGCATAATATAATGGTACTGATCTGCAGCTAACAATTGCAAATAAATTATAGATAGAGTTTAGGGCTGCCAGAACAAACTCTAACTCCTCCTCGTCTGAGGAAAGCATGACGTAGTTGTATATGTACTCGACTGCGTCGTTCACTCCATCAAAAATCGGCATTGCAGCCATTGGCACGGGCAGAAAGTCGTCTTAGCACCAGGACGAGCGAGCGAGGGGGCAGTGGACAACGGTGGACTCACAGCCGGACCATATATATGAGTGTCGGAGGGGAATCGTCCGGCACCAGGTCGGTGACGCATTAGCATGTTGTATGGATTGGAAGGTGCCCCTTATCATTCCATCCGTGCATGTTTCCATTACAAATCCTTGTTAATAAAAGGACAAGCATATATTTTCCTTCCATACTCCACTGGGCAAATAAATATACGCCGGATTATATATCTATTATATATGTCTCCCTTTCCCGAACGGAAGAAGCATAATTTAACTTTCCTTATAAACAAATCCGATTAAGTGAATATTAATGGCCACACTGGGAAACCCATTGAACGTATTATAGGCCGGACCGGGAGATTGGACACTATAACGTTTTGGAAGGTGGCCCATATCCTTCCGTAATTACAATATTCCATAAAAAAACTATAGGAAAACATGGAATAAAATTATTTTGGTTCCATGCTCCACCCGGCAAATGTATCAACGCCGGATTATATATTTCCTAATTTATGTCTCCTTTCCAAACTTTGCCTCCAGATATATAGAAAGAAACAATTAATTTATTTCCCAAATATACGTCAAACACGGGCGTCCGAGAAATATAAAGAAACACAACGTTTTTTCTTCTTCTGTTTTTGTCCTCCTCACCACGATCAAAAAGCCCGCGCCACTTGAAGAACTATTGTTTCTGTGTGTAGAAAGAAACACAATGCACGGGCATACGGCAGTCCTTGATTCCATGTACAAAATTAATTATATTATCTTTGGAATGTCATAATGCATGATAGCATGCGATAGCATCTGTCAAGGTAAACGTATTTTCCTTTTTGCGCTGCACTGTATATTAACAAAATTTGAACAACGCGTGAGGCCTGGTTGCTGCTGCTCATCGCCATCACAATTTTACGCCTGGGTAATAATGCTCTACCCCACCCACACACGCTCTCTCTCCCAAACGGAGCAGCAGAAGCCAGCAAGCCCATGGCAGCGTCGGCCCCCTGCCCGTCCCTCTCTTCTCTCCCTACACCTCGAAACGAACTGATCCCCTCCAGCAACGGCTGATACCACCTTCCTTTTAGCAGCTCCAGGTATCCAGCCTCGGCGGCCACGCAAACGCGCGGATCCAGAAAAGACACTCTGTTCTTTTCAATTTGAGAAAAAAAATGGAGGATCTTCGCATGCCAAATTGTAGGACAAAAACTTAGTACTCATCTTGTGAACAGTTACTTGCTAATGGCATCGACTTTGGAAGGCCCGTGTGTTGCTACTTCGCATTCAAAAATACTGGTTCCAGTTATGACTACTGGATCATTTTGTGCAATAAATTATATTTTATTTATTGCTAAAATATGGATGTTATTTCTCTTGCCTTTTACACAATATCACTAATGTTGAGGGTCATAACATGGCACCTATATTTGCTTAGAAGAGGATCTTCCATCATTTCCCTAATCAGTACTCCATCTATAAGAAATTTGATCATGGTCATGCCGTGTCAAACGATGTAGGCATAAGCAGAGTACATGACATTAAACCCATTAGACCGAAAATGTGTTCCATGCTGTAGATTTCAGACAAAGAGAATCAGTGAAAGGATAAAAACTTATATCATACAGGGTTTGTTTCATCCTCAAATCTTATTGTATATCCTACTTCTTCTCCAAGTTTCACACCAACTTCTTCAGCTACTCTAGATGCAACCGTCTGTCCAAATTATTAAAATGGGTTGAAAAGGTAAGTGAGACCAAAAGGATATGCATCTACAAATGTAGTCTAAGAGCAGGAAAAAATTCAAACATATGGAAATTAGTAATACCAATGCAGTAAACAAAATGTTCAGCTACCATCTTCTAAGCAGTACAGATATGGTTCTATCAGCTGACTGCTCCGTATAGGATGTCAAAAATCACTGCCGGAGCACATGAACACACTTTTGGGCACTGTGGCCACTACCACATGGCAACCCTGTCACAAACGGCTAGGTCACAAAGGGGAAGCTGGATAAATCTCCGTGCCTGAGGCCTGAAAAAGTCCTCCAAGCTTATCTTTTAGGAGTTATCTATCTCTAATAATTTATTTCTTAGATTCATGTTGCCCGGGTTTGATTCATGTTGCACGAGAATATCCATAAGTATTACAGAAGCTTGCTCTATATAATTAGCTAAGAGCCTTACTCACCATGCTAGTTGCTAGGGACGTACCCAAAAGAATAATCTGGTGCATGCTCTGATCAGAAGGTAAAAAGAGAAATCTAGTATTACATGGCATCTAGAGAAGGATACACATTTTGATGAACATTTAAACAGTTGATACCTGCACAGCCAATCGTCTTAGCTGGGTGCAACCTATAAGTCGACCACCCTCAGCCCAACCAGCGTCCTTAAGATACTGTAGAACGATGCTTGCTCTCTGAACCAATCCTTGCCAGGTCCTAGATTAATGCAACCTTGTACAGTTTTTTAGGTTAGAACTCTTTCAGATCCGCAGTAAACTCATGAAGGTACATGAACCAATGCAAAAAAAATGAAACTTGAACTGAACTGATAAATAATTAGTTTAGATGCGTGAAAGTACAAGTAATCAATCTTTTTTCCAAAGATTGCCCACTTCAGCGATCAGACACGTGCATTGTCACATTCTCCAGAGTCGCACGAGCATTTGAACATATTTGCAAGTACGCAGGCTATCATTTTATTATTTATTAGATGTACATATGGAAAATATATCTTGAAAAGCTACACAAACTTCCCTTCTGTGTGTGTTGGTCTTATAATTCAGACCAATTATAATCCTATACTTCTGACCTATCAGAATAATACAGGGATAATAAGGACGCCAATAAATTTAAATTCAACCATACTATCAAAATATCAAATTAATAACAATGGATATGATCACTTGCCGTAACACAAAAGTTTCATTGCATGTTCCAGGTATTTTTCAGGCCAATCATTATATCTGAATCACATATTACACATGAAATACTACGGTGGGTGACATGTACACTGCTAGAAACATTGCGATAGTAGAAAAGATATAACAGCGATGATGGTGCCAACATGACGGCTGATTATTGAAATGCAGTTAGTAGCTCAACTAAATGGAGTATACCTCCAACTATCAAAATACCAAATAAAAAAGATATATGTAAAAGAACGAATTACAATAAATCTTGATCATCACAAGAGTAAATGTTGTGTCATTACATAACCTGCCGGTCTATTAAGAGCGGACTTCAGCCTGTAAGGACTTCCTTGTAGACGATGTTCTTCATTGAGGTCAGTAATGACACGGTCGGTCTTTTTCGCTTCTTTGGATCGTCCTTTTGCTTGTTGGACTTCTCCTTTGGCTTCTCCTTATGAATGAGTATCTTTATGTTTCTCTTTGCGGTGGCTCGAGACAAAGCAACATAGAGTTGACCATGAGAGAACACGGGATTGGGTAGGTAGACACCAACAATCGGGATTGTCTGCCCTTGAGCCTTGTTAATGGTCATAGCAAAGCTAAGCCTTATAGGAAATTGCTTCCTCTTAAACTTGAACGGAAACATGTCGTTTTCAGATGGGCAGAGAGGTATTCGAGGAAGGAAGACCCTCCTGCGAGCGTGTTGTCCAATCACGATTTTTGCATCAATGGTGTCTCAAAACCTCTAACAACAAGCCTAGTACCGTTACACAATCCATTTGCTGGATCAATGTTCCTTAGAAGAATGACAGGGCAGTTCAGCTTTAGCTTGAGTGCATGCGGAGGAAGACCGTTAGGAGTCAATCCATTCAGAAACTCCTGAGCGTAGTAGCCATATGGATCGTCCTCCGCACTGTCAAAGCTATGGTATATTACTTCATCTCCCTGAAAACGCTCTATCATGCGGATGTTTATCTTGTCGACATTGTCGTTTGTCGTGGAAAGGATTGCTCGAGATGTCATGTAATTTGAATCAGACATGTTGTCATCTAGACTCGGAAACACGTGGTGAATAAGCTTCTCCAGGTCGTCAACCTCGCCTGTAGATGGCAGACAAATGTCTTCAGGGAGTAGTATGTTGCCTTGATCGTCGACTTCCTCAGTGCCATTGCCGACCCTTAGCAAGTAATCTGCAAACCACGTGTCATTATGATCCCTCATGTTGGCGATGAGCCGAAGCTGCCGCATACCCTTCCATAGATGGGAACTTCGTAGGGTTGCATCAATTATCTGGCCCCGTGACCCCCTTCTGACGACCGGAAGCACCTGCCTAAAGTCCCCGCCAAAAACAACAGTCTTTCCTCCAAAGGGTCGGTCTCGTATTCCCATGATGTCGCGCATGCCATTGTCCAATGCCTCGACCGCTTGTCGTTTCGTCATGCTGGCCTCGTCCCATATTATCAATGAGGCCATCCTAAGCAGCTTGGCGGTCCCACTCTGCTTCGTGAAGCTGCACGAGGCTCCATCATCGCAACTCAATGGGATCTTGAACCTCAAGTGGGCAGTCCTGCCGCCAGGCATGATAGAAGCGGCGACGCCCGACGTCGCGGTAGCGATACCAATTTTGCCATCGCTCCTCACCTTGGCAAGCATCGCCCTGTATAGAAAGGTCTTCCCTGTACCTCTAGGGCCATCAACAAAGAATACACCCCCATCACCGCGTTCAACAGCCGCTAGTATCTCGTCGTATGCGGCCCTCTGCTCCAAGTTCAGGGAAGATGCCAATTTAGTATCATTCACGTCAAACTCAACGGTTGATTCCTCGATGACCTCTCTTGCCTCACCCTCGGTTGGGTCAAACGCATCATCTATGCTTGGAAGAGCGAAATCAATAATGTCTTTACCCATGGACTGCAACATACCCCTAATGTCAAGCAACACCATCTGCTCTACCTCGATAGGGGACGTGCGTGATCGACGATAGTCATCTGACATAGGATCGAGGTGCCTATCCCATAAACCACGCACGTCGCCTGGCTCGCAATGCACCAAGATGGTTGCGAAGAGCCTCCTAAGAGAACATGGCATCGCCCACTGCTCAGCCTCAGTAAGACAGTCGTCGAGCGTGTTGTCTGCCTCGATGAGTCCCAACCTTTCAGCAGCTTCTCTAAAGCTCCCACATAGAACGCCGTCCACGGTGAGCAAGTCGTTGAAGGATGTTTTGCCCGTAACATGGTTTAGCAACACACGCAGGTAGTATCGGTCACCCTCGGCAGGATTGGCAGACACGATGCCACCTATTTGAAAACGCTCGACCCGCGGCTTCCAAAACTTCTTTTTCTTCTGCCACGTGAAGCTTCCGGGAAAATCCTTGTATAATATATGCCTAGCCCAAGGGTGTTCCTGGTTAGCCTTGAAATACTCCGTTAGCATGGATTTTGAATTATTTTCGAAGGTGACAACATTCTTCAAGTCAGCCTGCGCATTGAATGCGACCCTGTGCATATTCGGGAGATGAAGAGGCAACTGCAAGACAGGCGGGTAATTGGCGCAAAGTGGAAAGCCAAATATCCTCCACATATCCTCCGGAGGGGTGATCCACCTTGCATCAACGTATCTCTTGATCTCATCAATGTTACCATCGGCGTCGGGCTGGTCGATGCTGAAAGAAGCCTTATCATGGCCCTTGTAAATGTACTTGTAAAGATATTTGACGGCCTTTATGCTGGAGCAGACCTCAACGTTGATGTGGCAATTGAACATCCGTAGAATGTATGGGTTATAAGGCACAACCCATCTGTTGTCCAACATCTTCCCTCGGACCTTAGCACGCCTTCCATCGTCTCTACGCCGATAAATTGGGTACGAGTCCTTCCCCTGTGATGTGTTTTCATTGAAGGGCCATGGGTATCTGCACTTGCATCCGTTTTCTTGCATGCAAACATTCTTCGGGTTGAGAGCACCGCATGGTCCGTGCATCATATGTTTTACCACCATAGCATACAATTCCGGATACTTATGCTTATATTTAGAGTCCATGATCAACAAAAAATGTGCGTGGGGGAGGCCCCTTTTTTGGAACTCGACTACGTATACATATGCGACAACAACACCCAGGATATGCTCCTTGAACAACATGTCCTTCATTGCCTCCAGCTTGCCGTAGAACACGCGAGCCACAATATCAGGTCGATCTTGCGCCGTCTGACTAGGCAGCAATTCATTCATTATCTCTTCCCATTTAGGATTGCAAATCATGGTCAAGAAGATGTCAGACTTCCCGTATGTATGGACAATTGCCATGGCATCCATATGCCTCTTCTTCATGTCGCAGTCGCCACCTGGGTATGTTCCAGGGAGCACTATTCTTTTACCAACAACGCTTGCTCGCGTCTCCCCCGATGTGATTGCATCAACAACTCCTTTATACAAGTCGGCACGAATCTGCGTCTGGTTTTTCCTGTACCACCTCAACCGACAACTTTCAATCTTGACGTACATGTCGACCGCCCATTGCTGCAATAGGCGTGCTCCACAGAGTATGGGATTGAAAATTCCAGGCCGTGTCTGCAGCATGTAACAGTAGTAGTCTCTGACAGAGACACACAACCTGTTGTTGCCCTCTGCACATGATTGAGTACCATCAAAATGAGGATATATTCGATAAATAAGATATTATTTGTAGCAAAAAGGGACGCAGACGGCATACCTGCATCCTCATCATCATCATGGACCAGTTGAGATTGTAGTACAACATCCTCCGTTACATTACGTTTAAGTAGCTTTGGATGCCAACCTAGCTCACCCCTTGGATAGAATAGGGGATAAGACAACGGGTCATATGCTCCGGAGGTCACACGTATACTATGCCTTTCGTTGTTGTTACCACAAAGTGTTATCCTCCAGTCAAACCTTTTTGCTAGGTCGTTGCCCTCAACCCAAATTGCAGCAACCTCAGATGACAACAGTCTATTATATCTTCTTTGGTCAAGCCTCTTATCGGTGTTTAGGTCTATCCTATAATCATCGAGGTTGTCCTTGTGTGCACCCAAACTCCTAAATTGCTGGGAGTACGGGATTTCTTTGAGTATGTCTACTAACTTCTTCACAACATCCTGGTCTAATTGCTTGGTGGCCACCTTACGATGAGTTATGGATGGGTCGTCATCATAGAAGTACAATTGCAGATGTTTTGGACGTGAGCTAGGCCCGAACGAATGCACATTGTGGTAGATGGAGCCGTGCGCATGGAATGTGTACACCCCAGACTTCATGTTTGTGTAGTTCTCATCAAGGCTGACGCCAAGGGTTGTGAAGGCGAAATGCCCGTTGAAGAACCGTATGTTCTCGCGAAAATGTCTAGAATCTGCATCCATGCTTGACCATAGCCTCATCAGCTCTGGGATTGGCTCCGGTTGTTTAAGTTTGATCTGGCCATTGCGACAGCAGAACCCGTCGATCTCAGACACAAACTTTTTGGCCTTGCAGTGTTTGCAGTTTGCGTCGAGCTTCAGGATGTGAGTGGTGTCGGGGATGTTGGTGTAAACAAATTCTAATGGATCAACCTCGCTAGGTATAGCAGACGACATGCTCCTTTCCTCGTCATCATCCATGTTGTCATGATCGGACCCTATGGGCATTTGTTGAAACATAACGTTCAAAACAAAAATTACAAATAAAAATTTAACTACAATATACCTGCAGGACGTCCTACTTCATATCTGACCATACCTTCGTTACGAAACATATAGTACTCCTCATCCATCAACGCGGCTGCTGTCGACTCATCGCCCACGATGCAGCTTTGTAAAAAATCGATGTCCTCTAGACATTCGACGTTGCGAATGTCATGGTAGATAACATCATGTTAGAAGATGGTTGCTGATAATGAGCAGAATAAAGTGACATTAGCAATTTCATACCTTCGATACCAACAATGTAATTCGTCTTGTTCGTCGGAGGGTTGCCATCAGATGAATCATCTTCGGCAGGCCGAGACACGGATGATGTGCGGCAAATTAAAGTGGGACATTCAGAGGTTGAGTTTGCTAGGTCTAGACGTGGGAGCGCGATGGATTCCTTGCATGGGGTGTTTTTCCTTCTGGCATAATTGGCCTTCCTCTGAGCACTTGACTCCCCCCTCTCAATCACTGACATGCTTTTGCGACGTTGCATTCGCTTATCTCGTACTTTTTCATTCACTGTTTCTCTGACATCAAAAGATACCTTGTCCTTATTCCGTTGATAATCTGCACGCCTCTGTGCGTTTATTTGTTCCCTTTGCTCACTTGTTAAATTTCTTTTCCGCTCATTATCACGTTGCCTCCTAGCTAGATCATTGTCATGAGTGACAACAGACGCGTCTAATGTTGAATACGGAAATGTTGCTGCGTCACCCTCGAATTCTATACAGCTGGAGCTATTAGGGTTGGCTGGTTTCATAATGATTTTAAAACATAGTTAGAACCATTATTATTTAAAACGTCTATAAGAAATAAAACCATGGTGTTGCTCAAATATGCCGCATTAAACTGTACGAATCGAGCATGATGTTGGCTATAAGAATATTTAGCTATGAGCAGCAAAATATAGATCATGTTTTACCTGATAACGAAAGTGGACTTATGTTTTCATCATGGATAAGCTTATCCTTTTTCCTCCTATAAGCAGCTCTCCGCAATGCGTTTCTACGATCTCTCTTGAGTTCTTCATTGGTTTTTTGATTTGTTTCTTGGGTGTTATTCAAGACCACACCTGATGTCGATCATGACATTAGACAATAAAACATAACAATGACAACAATTGATGATGGAGTACGCACAAATCGATTACCTTGTATCTCCATGTCATTAGTGAGACCAGATGAGACTGTAGTTGTAGCATGAATTATTGACGCATCAACCGAGAATGATGTATAGTTAGAGCTAGGTGGGTTGGCTGGTTAAACAAATTGATGAAAACATGTGGAAAACTTAATCATTAAGACATGAAGTCTGGTACTGAATTTAATGGTCAAAACCTTTAGAGGTTACCAGATAAATTAAGGGCCTGTGCATTATCATATTGGACATTCCGATCAGTTCCATGCCGATATGCAGTTCTCCTCATTTCCTTTTGCCGCCCTCGTTTGCGATCTTCTTTTGTTAGGTGCGAACTCGTTTGTGTTATCATTCAAGTCATCTAGTGATGTCTTCCATTGGTTTCTCTCAAAAGCGAAAGGTAAAAACAACATGACAGCAAACGAGTATGAAGAACGCACAATCATCTTACCTTCTATATTTGTATCAGCAATTACATCAGACGCTCCCATAGCTTTAGGAGGATACGTTGATTCATTATGCGAGATTGTTGTATCAACGTAGCTAGCTGGGTCATCTGATATAAAATGCTTGGTTAGTATTAGTAAAAATGGCTGAATCATGAATGCTAGGATGTAACATAAAATAATCTTACTTGAATTACAAACGGGACGAAGATCAACTTTCTTGTGCTCAACCCTTGGCGTGGGTTTGATTAGCTGCCCCAACATATGATTTGCCCCAACGTTAGATCCTATAGTTATCCACCACGGGCGTTCAGAAAGCAAAGAGAAGTTAAACATAAACCCAAATAGAATGGTTGTCAAATACGCACATATAATTAAAGACATTTGAAAAACTAACAAATAAGTACCAGGTTCACATATGAAGGTTGTTGAACATTTGTGATATCACATAGAGTACGGCGGTGAACAATTGGCCCTTCTATATTTGTATCAGCAATTACATCAGACGCTCCCGTAGCTTTAGGAGGATACGTTGATTCATTATGCGAGATTGTTGTATCAACGTAGCTAGCTGGGTCATCTGATATTACATGCTTGGTTAGCATTAATAAAAATGGCTGAACCATGCATGCCAGCATGTAACATAAAATAATCTTACTTGAATTACAAAGGGGACGAAGATCAACTTTCTTGTGCTTATCATATGTCGTGGGTTTGCTTAGCTGCCCCAACACATGATTTGCCCCAACGTTATTACCTATAGTTATCCACCACGGGCGTTCAGAAAGCAAAGAGAAGTTACACATAATCACAAATACAATGGTTGTCAAATACGCACATATAATTAAAGACATTTGAAAAACTAACAAATAAGTACCAGTGTTCACATATGAAGGTTGTTGAACATTTGTGATATCACATAGAGTACGACGGTGCACAATTGGCCCATCATCTAGTTCGTTTATAAAACCATCCGACTTCTTAGTGCGATAAGATGCCCGCCTCCACGCGTTGATAAGATCCCTATGGTCTACCATTTTCACAATAGGTATGAGAGTTAGAGAACAAAAAAATTATGTACAAATAACTTACATAGTTATTGATGCAACAAACATGAAAACAACACTGGTAACATCTATGAAGTCAGGTTACTATAACGCTTTATTTGCATACTATAGAAATTCAAAAGAAACCAAGAGTAGTCAGCAAAATCAAGATATATTACTCACCAGTATTTGATATGGATGGCTGAATATACTCTTGTAACCTGACCATATCCTCACATTTTTTCTTCCTATAAGATTCACGCCTCTGTGCGTTTAACTGCTCTCTGATTTTGCAACCCGTTATATGTTCTTCATTAAGTACAGGTATAGTTGCATGTTGGTCGAAAGTTTTGTCATCTGCATTACGTTAATCATAATAACCACAAAGCCCATTAAGCTCATTTAGAGATGTCGTTTTAGAAGCTTTATAAGCATGCATGTGAATACCTTGAGTATCATTCTCAGAACACGACTGAATCCCGTCGTTTGAAGGTTCCAGCCCTACATCTTAGCATTCAACAAAATATACGGTATGCACAAAACATTAGCAACAATCTTGACACAGTCTTATACATGCATGTAGTATGGATTATGAACTGTAGTCTCCAACATTTATCCCGCCCGTAAGGACTAAAACATATAATGCATTCTGCCGTGTTCAGAAATGGAAGTGAAGCAACGTTTAAAACCAATCTCCGGACAGTATTATACCTGATTCCGCCGTGTAGACGTTATCAACCATTTCAGTTTCGTCAAATAGCCTGCTATTGTGTTCTGCATCAATTCTCCCGCTTGTAAGAATAGGAAGACATTATGCATACTGTCATATAATCAGGTCTTTCAAATAAACGAAAGCATGGTAGATTGCATCATACCTGTAGTTACGTCATCTTCAGGTTGATGTTCGCCAACCGTGCTTTTTGAATTCCCCATATGCAACTATTGAAAGTCAAAAATCTTGAAGTCCGAAATGGTAGTATTTTGATGATCCTGAACAACATGGTAAATTCTTCTATATCATTGACACTCTGCAAGGGTTATTCTACAAAAATACTTTCATCTACATCTTCTGCATATGTGTAATTTCTTACAATTCAACTGTTTTTTTCAGCACAAGTGGAAACATAGTCACCTATTCGATGGCAATAATCATGAAGAAAGAAATGATAGTTTTTTGATGATCTTCACCAAACGGTAATTTCTTCCATATCATTTCCATTTTGCAAGGATTTTTTTAACAAAAATACTGCAATGTCACCTTAATCTACATGTTCTACATCTATGTACTATCTTACAATGCAGATGTTTTGGTTCAGCACAAGTGGCAACATAGTCAACTATTCTAATGGCAAAAATCATAATGTCAGAAATGGTAGTTTTTGGATGATCTTCTCCAGCATGGTAATTTCTTCTATATCATTGACATTGTGCAAGGGTTTTTATTCAAAAATACTGCAATGTCACCTTAATTACCATGTACTACATCTCTGTACTTTATTAGAATGCAAGTGTTTTGGTTCAACAGAAGTGGAAACATAGTCAACTTTTCTAATGGCAAATGTCCTGAAGACAGATACGATAGTTTTTGCCTGAGTCCTGTTGTTTCACTAAAAACAAGCATTTCTGTAGTTCTCATTCTCACCTCTGAAACTTTCAATTTGGTTATTGACTTTCAAGGGCAAGGGCATGCCAGAGACAATACTAACATCAGCACCTCAGGCAAGGATGTGCACCAACATGGTAATTTCTTCTATGTTAATGTCATTTTGCAAGGGTTTTTCTACTAAATTAGTGCAATGGCAGTTTCATCTACACGTGCTACAGCTATGCATTTACTTACAATGCAAGTGTTTGTGCTATCTTTTTTGACAATTGCCATCTGTAAATATGTGAGATGTATCCCTGTGAAAGCACTTGACATGGATGTATCCTGTAGTTCTCATTCTCACCTCTGAAACTTTCAACTTTCAATTTGGTTTTTGACTTTATCTGATCCACTTAACCATGTACACAAGGTTGTTCTTCAAGGGCAAGGGTATTCCAGAGTCAATACTGACATCACCACCTCAGGCAAGGATATGCACCAACATGGTAATTTCTTCTATATCCACGGTTAATTTTTCTACTAAATTAATGCAATGGCAGTTTCATCTACATGGCATACATCTCTGTATTTTCTTACAATGCAAGTGTTTGTGTTGTCTTTATTGCCAATTGCCATCTGTAAATATGTGTGTTTGCCAATTGCCATGGCTGTATGACATGCGATGTATGTATGGGCCGCGAGATGTATGCTTTCCGTGGGAGGTGGCATTTGAGATGTATGAGATTTGCGATTGTATGGCATTTGAGATGCATGAGATGCGTTTGACGTATTAGTTGGTTCGTATACCTTTTTTCGGATCCAGGACGTGATCTGGCCGGAATCTCGCTCTTGTCCGCTTATCCTCGCCCAGGAACGACGCCTGATGGAGGGCGGCGGTGACCTGATCCAGGACACTCGCCGGATCGTGGAGGTGTTCAGCGCCACGGCGAAGCGAGGGAGTGCCGCGGCGTCCTTGTCCAGGATTGACGCGGATGGAGTGCGGCGAGTGAGGCGGGGCGGCGACCACGACCACGCAGCGAGGGAGGGCGGCGACGACCTGATCCAGGACACTCGTCGGATCGTGCAGGTGTTCAGCATGGCGGCGAAGCGAGGGAGGGCCGCGGCGTCCTGATCCAGGATCGAGGTGGATGGAGGACGGCGAGTGAAGCGGGGCGGCGACCACGACCACGATGGAGGGCGCCGAGGATGCAGGGCAGCGTCAGAAGCGCGGCGGCGCAGGGATGTAGGGAGGCCACAATGGGAGACCTCGTTCGAGATCAGGGCTCGTCGCTGGTTAACCGTCGTAGGTTATGTTTGTCGTCGTAGGTTATATTTGTCGCTGGTTAACCGTCGTAGGTTCGGGCCTCAGGAGGAGGTTTATTCAGTTTATGATGTCTTAGTCAGAAGTGGAAGGAGGTGCCAGAATAAACCGTGCGAGGTGGGAGGAGGTGCCAAAATAAACCGTGCGAGGTGAGAGGAGGTACAAAAAAAACCTGGAAGCGAGACTATCAACTGCTCTTTTTTTTGAGCCGATATCGTAGAGATAACCGGAAACAAAGACTGAAGCCGTCGCCGGTAAATTGGGCCGGCAGGGTCACTCCAGCAGGCCCATAAAGGAAATCTTCGGGTCGTGAGAGGATATTTTTACAAACCCCCCGTCTTTCGCCCCTGATCCCGCATCCGGCATCTCCCACTCCTCCTCCGGCACCTGCTCCGATCCCGCGGACGCCGTCCGCTGCCTACATCGTCTCCGGCGAGCTCCCCTGCCCCGCCAAGCAAGGATGGTAAGGCGATCAAAGATCTGTGTCTTCTCCGCGCAGCGGTCTGTGCGATTTCCTCATTCTGCTCGCGTCTTGAGGATTTGCGCCGGTTTCTCATATTCCCCTTGTGGTACATGATATGCATGCATAAGCAATCGATTTCGATTGATACTGGGCGATGCGGGGTGGGGTTGTTTCGATCGAACCTACCGAAATCTGGCTTCCATGATGGGGCATCAGTAGGGCGTTGACTTGGGAATTTTTGGTTGCGGTTTTCGGTGATCCATCCGCGTGGGTCTGTGCTGTGACGATCTGCGAGTTTCGGTTAGGGCATATTTACCTTGGATAGAGATCATAGATTTGTATACTTCAGGTTAGTTTTCGACGCAGATATGGATCAATAATCCTAAAATTATGGTGGATCTGTAGGTGGTTTACTATTTTTAACGCACAGATTTTAGCCCTGGTTAGTGCACTAGCACCTGTACAATCTGTTTTCTTGCAAAGCTGGACATTGATACGTTGGCATGAATGTTGCCTAGTCCATTGGAATGTATGGTGAAGAGAACATGTGCGTTCTAACTAAATGCCCACTGAAATAACTCTTAAGATTATTTTCTTCACCCACCAATCTCCTTTTTTTCTCCTTTAGACCCAACGATGCTGATGATTTTGAAATTTGAACCGTACAAAGACTGAAAAATAAATGGCGATCTAACATATACTCCCTCAGTTCCTAAATATAAGTCCTTTTAGAGATTCCAACATGGACTACATACGTAGCAAAATAAGTGAATCTACACTCTAAAATACGTCTATATACATCCGTATGTAGTTCATATTGAAATTTCTAAAAAGACTTATATTTAGGAACGGAGGCAGTACTATTGACCATCTTTTTTCCGAGTATATTGCTTTCTCATCAGAGCCAGTCTTCTGCAAGTGTTTTCTCAGATCTCCCGCTTCTGTATGTAGTCTATTGAAAAACTAGTCCAGTATCGAGTCCTGTTATATCGACCATTAAGCTCAAGAAATAAGCATTATGGATTTTTAGCTTCAGCATTTTAGTACTACGATTGTAACATGTATTTTATGTAATATGCTCATTGTAAGGATTGAATTATTTTTTTGTTGGCTTTGTTGCTTACTGTTAGGAAGCGAAATAGAAGCTGGGGTTATTTTTCAGGTTGTTTAATAAGAATTTTTTTGTTAATACCAATGCCTATGCAACCTGTTGAATATGAATCTTTGCCAGTCTGAAGGATAATGGTTCATCAACCTTTTAAATGCTAAACATCGTGTTTGTTAACTCTTGTTCTTGGACATGCCTGTGTACTCGTGGCTCTTGATGCTTTTGCCTTGAGTCTACAGCTCATTGCTTTCTGAATGTCTCATGCTGTGCTGCAGTTGCGAATCTGCAATAAATTGATCTTGCTAATTGATGCCCTGCTTTGGTAACTACCATCTACTACCTCTGTTAGGGCTCTACTTGCTGTTGAGTTACCACCGTTTGATTTAGGGGAAGAGCTTTATGAGCATTTTAAGGTCGGTTGGAGTACAGACCCCACTATAGAATACTTTTTTGAGTATGTTGTAAGGTCTGGTCATCCGCTTCTGTGCTTGCACTTCTGCGTAACTAGGGGTGCAAGTAAAGCTCTTCAAGCAAGCCAGCAAACAAATTCTATATGCTTGTTCTGCTTGTCCAAAAGAGACTTGACTATTCTAGTTACGTTACAAGTTTAGTAAAAATCCACAATAAGTAGCTTTCCTCCCTTCTGATGCTTGTTTTGCTTTTTACTTGTGAATGAACCCATTACGTTTTTTGAAAGAAGCAAGCATAAAAGGCTATCGACAAAAGTGGAGTTAGTTGGTCAGGCTGGCCAAGCCAATGATGCTAATTTGTGGTAATAATTGTTTTCAACCGATAAGGTGAAAATTGAATTGTTAAGTTAGAGAGAACCAGTAAATTCTATGATGTGTTATGATTTACAAATCATCATTATTGGCAGAACAATTCCAAAATACTGATTAAGTAATTGATACCATTATTAATATTTATCATGGACGTGAGGAAAATTTAATTTTCACATGATTTAGGTGCGATCCTTGTCTTAACTGATTAATGCTAACTGCATGAGAATATATATTTTTGGTAACCAAATATTTTGTTTGTCTATATTGTGTTATTGAAGAATAAAATAGATATCTTATTTGAGGGATTTAAATGCGTTTGTGCTATCTTTGTCCATGGCATTTTGTTATGTTCTGTATACTAAATTGGTTTCATTTCCTTCGCAGACTACTTCAAGGCGTCTTGCTGACAGGAAGAGTGCGAAGTTTCAGAAGAACATTACAAAGAGGGGCTCAGTGCCTGAAACTACTGTGAAGAAGGGGAATGACTATCCTGTTGGACCCATCGTGCTTGGATTCTTCATCTTTGTCGTCATAGGATCATGTGAGCTTCCTACGTAACCTTTTCTAATCTCCCTTCTGTTTGATCCTTTTAGTTATCCTTATGCTGCATCTTTTCTTGTGCACAAATCTACCATATTCTATGTCTCTATAGCTACTGTAAACAATGAGTTAACTTTGTGAGTTCTGACAGTTGAGCATGTACGAAATGCTGGCTCTTTAAAAGAGTTACACCCTATTCAGTGAACCTTTTCTTCCTCCATCCATATTGACCCTACGATTGGTTCTGGTAGACATATCATTGCTCGAAACATCTCTATAGTGGCAAAAGGGACCAGTCAGCACACTATCCCAGTGTTCTCTGCCCCACTGCAATTTAGGTCGGGGTTGTCGACCTCCAGTGAGTGACACAGTTGCTGTAGCTAAGCTGTGGTGTACTATATTAGCAAATCCTCCAGAGAAGATATCCGCTCTCAGCTATGAGCAGTTCAAGCTGGTAGAAACTGCTTGCTTGTCCACTTATTCCACGATGCTTTGCTGCACTCGGTAACCTCTGCTGCCACTTACTTAACTCGTGCAGCCCTCTTGTCATCTCCACTCAGTCCACAACTCCCCCTGATTTCTTGAAGTTCCCTTCTCATTTGTTTTTAGAGCTGCAAAAGTACACCATTCATCCCAGGCTGTCCTTTATAGAGTTAGTCTCTGACTTGCTCATTTTGGAGTTCGGAATGCAGAGGGATGTCCTGAAAAGTGAAATGCAAATGAATTCAGAGAAAAGTCTGCAGTGAAACTTCAAATGATTCAAGAAGGGGAATGACTATTCTGTTGGACCTACCTGGGATCAGTTGTTTCCATCTCTAGGCTGGCAAAGTCATGACTCTCAGCATTTGTAGCTCTATAATGGACAATCTTTATTCGCTCAAGACATCATGAAGCTTTCCAAGTGAGTTCTCCACCTACCTATGGTTGGTGTGTTCATAAGGGAGGGCTAATTAGTCTTTCTAAGTCTTTTAAAAGGGTCCCCATTAGTGGCCTAATTCGCTTATCTGATTAAGGGTTGGTTGTAACTAGGCTCTAATTTGGTTATGGTCTAGCTTGGTTGAGGTTATGAAGCTCCGGCTTCAGCTTGAAGACCATGTAATGTTTGAGAGTAAGGATATCATTACCCTCCTTCGTTCATTTTTTATCCTCAACGAAGTAACAAGCCCAACTCCTTTTGTTCATTTTTTATCCTCAACGAAACAACGAACCCAACTCCTTTGTTCATTTCTTATCCTTGACAAAATTACGAGCCCAACTTGAAATCAAGTTTCGCCACCGCATCTGCTCTGATGAGCAATCGCTGAAGGATCCACTGCGACTGTTACGCTTAGACTCAGGAGGAGGAGGTCAAGCCCCTTGAGTACTTGATTCGATTGGCCTCACCAAACCTGGAATGTTAAATCATGAGAAACTTACTGCTGTTTGATTCTGTGCACCCCAGGCAGAGGTGAATAACATGTATTTTGGTTTATCATTGAAGCATTGGTTTTGCTCTTACTTTGCCCTTGACACTAAGGCGGTGTTTGGTTCGCAGTTTTTTGTCCGGTATCTGATTACGATGCAACCTCTTACCGTTACTTGTGTTTGGTTTTCTTTCTCTGTAAACAGATCCCATGTAAATGGATCCCAGGGCAGTTTTAGCCCGATACCGCCCCCGTCCCCAACACAGAAATTCTAACTGCCCACGAGTCCTCCGCGAGTTGCGGCGCTAATGGCGGAGGCCCCTGATCTCCAAGTCGCAGATCTCTTCCTCCAGTCCCCACCCAAACCTCCACCGAGTTGCTGCCGGCCCTGGTTTCCAAGGTCTCGATCTTCCCCACTTGAGCATGCTGCGGCGGAGACATTCCAGCAGTAGCGGGCGGACAGTGGCCTTAGTTCTCCTTTTTCCCAGCCGTGCTTTTCCCCTGCGCCATGGCCGATGGGTTCATGTTTTCTTCCCTGCGCCATGGCCGATGGGTTCCAGCTTTCTTCCCAGCTTTCCCTCTTACCTTTACATCTGATCTGATAACCAAACAGATTTTGATTTTTGCCCATACCGTTTACAGTAACGGTGTAAACCCATTGCGTTTATGTTAAAGTTACACCTTCTTCTATCCCAGGTTGTAGAGATTCTCTCATGATCTCATTGCAACCCATGCTGTGTAGGAAAAAGCAGTAATAGTATATTCAATATATTTCACTATGTATTTTGGGGTGCTTTCTGATTTTCTGGTTTTTATATAACTTTTGAGCATATATTACCAAGGGAAATGGAAACTGCACCTGATTTACCCTTTCAGTATCGTGCCTTTCTTTAGTAAGATGAGAAGCTAATGATCTAAATAAACAATAGGAAATCTGACTCCCTGCACAATTGGTTCTTTGCAGCCTTGTTTCAGATTATCAGGACGGCTACTAGTGGTGGGATGGCTTAATATCGAGCTAAAGACAAGACTATCATTATCAGAGATTTATTATCCATGTGTTTGGGAGGCAATATCATATCTGTACCCTGTAGCAAACTTCGACCCTGATGATGTTATGTAGAGATTTAAATCTTGTGCAGTCGTGTTTAGCTCCTGTTACCAAGAACCTAGTCTAAACTGAAACTAAATGGTGCAAGTTGAAACTTCAAAATTATATAAAACTTCAAATATCCAAGGTAATAATTTGTTTTTCTTTCTTTGTGATGACACTTATACAATGTTCAAAATATTGGTAACTGGTACCATGTCGGCGGGGTGTTGAGTAGAGATTAATCAGTGAATTGGTCATTTAACCGAATTTGTCGGTAACCCATTTATGGAAGGTTGACTAGGGTCATATATGTATGTCCTAGGCTATATAGCAGCATGTAATGTACTCCCTCCGTTTTTATTTACTTCGCGTTGATGAAGTCAAACTTTGTAAAGTTTGACCAAATTTATAAAGAAGAATATAAATAATTAGCATAACAAATCTATATGATGTGGATTCATAAGGCGCCTTTATTTTATTAGTGTCTACACCTCCCCAATCCAAGCTCATCACTCTACTCTAGTGTCTGCTTGCTATGACGTTGTTGCACACATCCTTCCCTCCATGTTCGTCCTAGTTCCTATCACACCTCAACTATGGCTTGTAGCATCTAGGCACATGAGACAATTATCTCTAAGAAACTTGGCAAAATACTCCAACTTTGAGAGAAGAGAGCCAACCTCATAAAAGGGAGTTTTTTTTACGAAAATTCGAATCTGAGCTCGAGCTCATCTGCACCTGCGCTCACGAAAAAAAATCAAAATAAATACTAGAAAAATTCAAAAAATTCCAAAAAAAATGTGGGTGGTAGACAATTTGATGCGTGAGGTACGCTCCAATTTTTAAAACATTTGAACTTCTGTGCAGCTCTCAGTAAAAAAGACAAATCGGAGGTCTGTAAAAATGTGTACTGTTCATATACTGTTCTGGTCTGATTTGTCTTTTTTGCTGAGAGCTGCACAGAAGTCCAAATGTTTTGAAAACTGGAGCGTACCTCACGAATCAAATTGTCTACCACCCTATATTTTTTGGAATTTTTTGAATTTTTCTGAATTTTTTACGAATTTTTTTTTGACCGGGTGCAGATGCCGCTCTCGTTTTTTAGGGTAAATCAAACTTCTATATTTCCTCCATCTCAAAATAAGTGTTACAATCTTAGTATAAATTTTTTTACTCCCTTCGTCTTAAAATAAGTGTCTTAACTTTAGTAGTTGTACTAAAGGTTGAGACATTTATTTTGGGACGGAGACGTTTGGAATTTAATGCAGGATACACTCTTTGTAGGTCATATGGCCACACCTCACACCGTGTGTCACCAACACCTACTTTAGCCAATACATGCGCAACTCGATCAGCCGTTCTCCTCGTCCAGGTGATCTTCACATCCTGCCGATCTTGAAGTAACGTCTTGATCTCTTGTAATACTAGGCCGACGGCTGATAAATTCTTCTCCGGTTCATTCACCATGCGCACTACCGCCAAACCATCCGTCTCGAGATGGAGCTTCTGAATCCCCAGTTCCGCTGCAATCTGGATTGGAGGTTTGCAAGCCAGAATCTCAGAAAGTTTTGGGTTAGTGATCGCAGGGAAGTGTTGACACACTGCACCTACCTCTGAAGGCTTCTTGATGGTCCCTGAACACCACTCCACCTTCTCCCTTGTTGCCCACTTTTGATACAGCATCATCAACATTGCCCTTTACCAAGCCCCTCTCCGGCGGCTTCCACTTCTCGACCAATGTTGGTATGGTAGCCTTTGTTTGTTTCTCTTGTACTGCGTGCCTCTCATAGTTAGAGTAAGTATAATAAAATGATGTAGGCGGGTTGTAAGACTTTAAATAATATATTTTGGCTGAATTGGATGAGAGCGAAAAGGTGAGAGAAGAGAAGCGGGCTACAAACTTACAGCCGGCTGTAGCACGAGCTCCAACACCCTTTTAGAGAAACATGTGGGCCATATATTAATGATATAACATACTAATATGACTAACTTTTGTATGAGTGAGCTATAAGGTTGACTATAAGTGACATGACAAATTCATATAGCCCACCATTGGCTATACTATTAACCATGCTCTTATAGCTTATCATCGAAGCGGCCACAGTACGCACGTCAGCAATTCTTTTCCCGTCCCCTGCCTCATTTCTTGTCAACCGAAGTCCATACAAACTCCGAACCATAATGGATTTCTCCTCATCTCTGGCTTCACCAAACCACTCTAGCAGCCATCCTGATAGTGCACTTTGCGAGCGCATGTTAACCGGCAGGACCGCCACCGGAACCCCCCTTCTCTGAGTGCATGATCTTCAAAAACTTCATGGATTGTGGGCATCTCCAGAATCTGCGATGGATGGATTCTTCTGCCCCACAAGCAACACGAAAAACATCTTCTTTTATACTTAGTCGGTGTAGCTCACTTTCGGGAGAGGTGTGCAATTATTTTGTTCCAGATCCTATCTATGACCGCCCCCCGCGTCGCCTAGCTCTGGCGACAAGGGGGAACCCTGGCCGCCGCCGCTCGCTAGGACCTCTCCGCCCCTTCCCCGCATCGCCGCCGTCGGAGGGCCGGTCGACGAAGCTGCGCCGGACCCCAGGAAGGTGGCGGCGGGGCGGATCTAACTCCTTGCGCCCCGATCCCCCCATCCTACGACCCCGCGCCTCGCCCCCACAGCTGCTGCCACCAGCTGGCCCGACAACGTCGGCTCCGGTCCTCCGACAGCTTGCCCCGTGTGGCTCCGGCCAGCCTCACCTCGCCACCGTTGGCCGCCCCCAACTCACCTGCGCCCCTCGCCCTCTCCGCCCCACGTCCCCGCACCCTCGAGATCCCATCTGGTGCCTCTGGGGTGTCCTTCTCCAGCTGCTGCATGGACTTGCCGGTGGTGGATCTGACGCTCCTGGCCGTTGCCATGGGCGCCTCCTGCAGCCTCCCCACTCCCCCGGTGGCGCAACCCAGCCTTGCTGGTTCTACTGCCGGCCGTGGGCGGGGCATGGGACTTGCGTCTGGAGGTGGCGGTGTTCGCGGCCTGCCTTCCATGCAGGCACCCCCCTTGTCTCCGACGGCCCTCCCTCCCCTTGAGCCATGGTGACAACTCTCATGTGGAGGCAGCAATGCTTCTGTGGTGTGGCAAACACGGGGCTCCTCGTGGTGGATCATTGCTGACGTTGTTTCGGCCCCAGCGGCCTCGGGACCGCGTCTCTCCGGTGTCTCGTGCTGCCGGCATCCTGCGGGCAGCCCCGGCCTCGGCGACCGTGTAGCTGCGTCCCTCCAGCTTACCCGGCTCGTCGATGTCCCGACGGCTAAGGCCACGGCAGCACAGATCTGCGTCCTTCCAGCCCTTGCTTGCCGGCGTTGCTGGACGCCGCCGCCCCAGACCCACTCGTGTGGTTCGCTTCGTCGCCTGCCCCGCCCCGTATGCCTCAAAGCCTCCTCCTTTTGCCAGATCTAGTTCTCATGGGTTCGGGGGCAGTGCCACCCTCCGACGGCAAGTGTAGCCCCACCAACCCCCTCCCAACATGGTGGATCTGACCAACTTTGGCTTCCTCATCTTCGATTCCAGACTCGACGACTATGGGATTGCTCAGTTCAGGCCAGGGAGAGACCCCTGCTCGGCTTGATGATACTGACAGCGGCGGCGCCCGTGGGTGTTGTTTTCTTCTTGAAGACGTTGCCAAGGCCTTCAGCTGCACCCCTCTTCGAGATCAGGGGAAACCCCAGGTCCGGCTCCCCGGGACCGGATAGCGACGGCGTCCATTCCTTCTTGAAGGCGCTATCTTGCGAGCTCGTGGTGTCCCCAGTTTTGGCTAGGACGATGTTGGAATTCTTGTTGGTTGGCATTGCCATTCTTGGTTCGGGTCTGGTAGGTCTAGCTGTGATGTTTCTTATGTTCAGGGGCGGACCTAGGACAAAAATGACCCGGGGTCCCATGTGTATCACATATATATGGATATCAAGTCATAATATAGATGGAAATAACACACTTAACAATATATACAATTAATTTCGTGTGACGGACCTTCATCTTGCACTATGGTTCTCCTCTTTTTTAGAAACCTTTCCATAAACTGAGCTTCTCCTGCAATTTGTAATTATTTAGATAATTACTTTTTCACAAAAGGAAAAAAAACTAAGAATCATGTGTTATGTGTATACATACATAACATGAATTGCAATTGCATAGCTGTAAAATAAAACTTACTTGACATGTTGCTGCCTTGCCGGTGCTTCCAGCCGTCCTAATCTCCTAGAATATTGCAGTATTCTTCTCCACTCATCCAGTGACCACTACAATAGCCAAATAGTCCAATAGCTAATACAGTCAAAATTTCTAGTCTTACTGAATAGCCCTAATTTCCTAGGGTTAGACAAACAAATTAAGAATTAGATCAGAATTTGGGAATTGAAATAGAGGCAGACACACACTGCGAATTGGGGTCTGATGCAACATACCTTCACTGATTGGGCTAATTGGGGGGATCTGGCGAAGTAGATGAACAGGCGAGGGGTCGAAGGCGACGAGGCGACAGGCCACGAAGCGCATCGGCCGAGCGGCGAGTAGACGAACAGGCAAGGCGACGTACTGTACCTATAGATGGATCGATGCGTAGGCCTGGGCTTTCACCAGGGCGTGATGTGCTACTAGTCGGCTGGGCCTTGTTGGCTAGTTGTGGCCCTTTTGTCTGTACGGGGGTGTCCCATTAGGAAATTTAGGGGTGTCCAGGCCTTTGTGGGCTTTATATCTATAAGGTAAGGTAGTTTTTTACCCGGTGTCATGGGCTACCTGCTGGGTCAACGTGGGCCCGCCCCTGCTTATGTTCGGGCCGAGCATCCCCTTCTCTCTGCTCCAGGCACCATGTTCACACATGTTTGCGTCCCATGTTTCTCTGGCGCCTCTCAAAACACTCCCTACCGACTAATGACGTAAGGGCACACCGACATATGTCTGACACGGCTAGCTGCGGGTTATGTGGAGCACCAGATTCATGGAGGCATTCCTTAGTGGAGTGTACTGCATCAAGATGTGTTTGGGCTTTAAGTGACAGTGAGCTAGTACATAAAATGACGACGGTGGGGGTGCCTTCTGCCAAACAATGATTGTTTACCATGAAGGAAACACTTGAGCACGACATGTTCGTGCTGCTATCAGTCACTCTATGGGCAATCTGGTCGGCCAGACGGAAAGCAATCCACGAAGGAATTTTTCAAAGCCCACAATCCACTCAAGCTTTTATCCGCAGATTTATTGATGATCTACAGATAGTACAAGGTCAGCAGAGGGCACCGGTAGTTCGGACAAATGCAAGTCCCGTTGCTACCCGGCCAAGGGCCAAGGCACCACCACAGGGCTTCACCAAGATCCATGTTGATGCTGCGGTGCGGCATGAGCGAAGTGGAGCAGCGGTAGCGGTATGCAGGGATGACGGAGGAAATTATTTGGGAAGCTCGGCGTTGGTCGTTTATGGTGTGTGCAACCCAACTGTACTGGAAGCAATGGCGTGCAGGGAGGCGTTTGCACTTGCAGAGGACCTGAACTTGACAAACTGCGTGATATCAACTGACTGCAAGCAACTGGTGTCCGATATCTCCAAAGGAACCCTAGGGGCGCATGGGGCGATCATTAATGAGATCAGGGCAAAAGCCACTTCTTTTAATTCTGTTTTCATTTTCGAGGGACGTGCTGTGAATTATGAGGCACACAAATTAGCTCGTTTTTCTCTTTCTCAAGGCTTGGGCCGCCATGTTTGGCTTGGCACACCCCATGACCTTCGTTGTATCCCACATCATGTGGTTTTCGGTGATGAATAAAGTTCTTTTCACCCAAAAAAAAACACATGTTTGCGTCCGTGTTATGTGTTGTACTCCCGTTGTACTCATTCTACTCCTTCTATCAACGAAATGATACGCAAGCTTTGCGTATTCCAAAAAAAAAAAGGTATAGCTCACTTCCAATGAGAAGGCCAATCTTCATGAGCCTCCATACATGGATTTTTGCCTTGTTTGGAGCACAGGAGGCCCATAGTGAAAGGCGGTTCCGGCCGTCCGGACCTTGTTTTGTTCACGCTCATTTTCAGGTGATAAGCGGATCGTACTGTGAACTGACCATTCCTAGTAAAGTTCCAAGCCATGTACAAAGGGTGGCCCTGGAGGCACATACTGAGCCTGCCGAGGCGCGAAGAAGGAATGTCTTTCGGCTAGAAGATGGTGGAGGGCAAGAGGAGGTTGCTACGAATGTGTATGATGCAATGGCGGAAGATGCTGAAGAGGAGACCAATGCTTGATTCAGTTTAACAGTAGCATGTATTGTGTGCACCTGCATGTGCCTTTTGCTGCGAGATGTGAGGATGATGAATTGCTATGCGTGGGGTTCCTTTACATGGCGATACTTTGTTCCCCCGTTGGGGTGTGGACATTTCCCTTTTGGGTCTTTGTTCACATGGCGATATTTTGGTAGCACCTACCTTTTTTTTTTTTGACCTGCAGCACCTACGGATGGTGGCAAGGGACATTGCTAAAAAAAGGTAAGACAGGTAAACGAAGTGAAAAAACAGATTTCTCTACTTTACCGTGTGATTCGTAGGGGCTATTCATAGGAGTTGAGATGCGATATCCCGGCAAAAATCGGTAAACTAAGCTAATCCAAGCTCCTTGGACGCGCGCGCTCTGTCCCCATGGACGAGACCGGTTCATCCCCCCCGCTGCACGTCGTTATCTGCCCGTGGCTCGCCTTCGGCCACCTGCTCCCCTGCCTGGACCTCGCCGAGCGGCTGGCGTCGCGGGGCCACCGTGTGTCGCTCGTCTCTGCGCCGCGAAACATCGCGCGGCTCCCGCCCGTGCGCCCAGCTGTGGCGCCGTTCGTCGGCCTCGTGGCACTGCCGTTCCCGCGCGTGCCCGGGCTCCCCGACGGCGCCGAGTCCACCAACGACCTCCCCTTCGACAAGTTCGAGCTCCATCACAAGGCGGCCGACGGCCTCACCGCGCCCTTCTCCGACTACTTGGAGTCCCTATGCGCCGAGCCCGGCGGAAGGAAGCCCGATTGGATCATCGTGGACTACTTCAACGACTGGGCGGCCGCCGCCGCCATCCAACACAAGGTTCCATGTGCGATGCTTGCCCTACTCGCTGCAACTGTCGTCGCCACCTTGGACATTCTACTGTCCGAGCGCACCGCGTCCCGATCGGCAGGAGCGCCAAGGTTCGCGACGGAGAAGACGGGGCTAATGTCTCTACAATGCAAATGGGGGATGTCCATCGCCGAGCAGGTCTCCTCGACGCTCCAGAGGTGCAAACTCGTTGCCATGCGGAGCTGCAGTGAGTGGGAGCCCGAGAGCGTTGCTCATGCCGCGACGTTCGGCGGCAAGCCGGTTGTCCCCTTCGGCCTCCTGCCGCCGTCGCCTGACGGAGGTCGCCGCGGCGACAGCGGCAACGACCATACAGCCGTGCGATGGCTCGATGCGCAGCCGGCCAAGTCGGTCGTGTACGTCGCGCTCGGAAGCGAGGTGCCGCTGCGCCCGGAGGACGTGCGCGAGCTCGCCCTCGGGCTTCAGCTCGCCGGGACGCGCTTCCTCTGGGCTCTGAGGAAGCCACCGGCCGTCGACGCCGGCGTGCTCCTCCCTCAGGGGTTCGAGGAATGCACCCGCGGCCATGGCCTCGTGATAACGGGCTGGGTTCCTCAGCTCGGGATACTGGCGCACGACGCCGTGGCTGCGTTCCTGACGCACTGCGGCTTGAGCTCCACCATCGAGGGGCTCCTGTTCGGGCGTCCTCTCATCATGCTGCCCATCATGGGGGACCAAGTGCCGAATGCAAGGCTGATGGAGTGCAGGAAGGTCGGCCTGCTGGTGCCCAGGAACGAGAACGACTGTTCGTTTGACCGAGAAGGCGTCGCGACGGCGATTCGGGCTGTCGCGGTAGAGGAAGAAGGTAGGAGAGTGTTTACAGCCAACGCCAAGAAGCTGCAAGAGATCGTGTCAGACACGGAGTGCCATGAGAGGTATATTGACCGGTTTATTCAGCAGCTTAGATGTTACAAGTAGTGAAGTGAAGCGTACGTGTTACCTGGAGTCCTGGACTTGGAACATGCAGTAGAACAAACTTCTGTATATTGGGATGAGTCGAAATTGAAACAAGCTTCAGTTTCAAATCATGCATACCGTGATTTCTTTGTGATCTTTACTCATTGCAGAGGGTACCTCTTTGCGATGCTCCCATATACTCCCCCGTCCCATAATATAAAAACGTTTTTAACACTATACTAGTATAAAAAACGCTTTTAGAGCATCTCCAACAGCCGCCCCCAAAAAATGAGTTTACAACGCGCAAGTAGTCTTTTTAGGGCGCTAGAAGACATTTGCTCCAACAAGCGCTGTAAAATATGCAGCGCGCGCGAGTCCAGCGGTCCCAATCTAGCTGTCCCATCTGCAACAACTCACTGCGCGCGATGCCTTTTTAATGCGCGCGCTGCATTAGTTATAGCGCGCGCTTCTTGTGCGGCTGCTGAAGGCTTCAAATCAGGTCCGCGTGCTAAAAGTAACTTTTATACCGCACGTCGCTTATATAGCGCTTCTGTTGGAGATGCTCTTATTATGGGACGGAGGGAATAGTTTTTATTTTATTTTACTTGACTAACCTTCCGAATGCTTCATTTCTTCCTTTCTAACTAATCACACTCTAATTCCCCTTTTCCTTTCTAGCTAATTGCATCCCTCGCCCAAAAAACCCATGCATACCCCGCTGATTCATAATCTTATGCATGCGAGCGAATTAAAAGACAAAACAGATGATGTCACTAAAAAATCTTCCTATTTTGAAACTTTAAAATATTTTTTAGCTCAAACCGTCGCTCCGATTCAAAATCTGTTTACACATAAAAAAATCATCACGAAAAGATCTTCGAAACTAGATCCCTTGTTGATATGTCTCGACGACTCTATTTTCACGTCAAAAATTACCATATGACTATGTAAACTATCACGCCTACAACACGTAACTTCTCTAGGTGTTTACACATAACTTCTCTAGTAATTTTGATATGAGGAAAAAAAGTTCAAAAAAAAAAAACACACGTAACTTCTCTAGGTGTTTACACTAAACACTAGTGCAGAACCGGGCATTATCACCGGTTCATAAGGCCCTTCAGTGCCGGTTCTGCAACCGGCACTAAAGGATGGAGACTAAAGATCCCCCTTTAGTACCGGTTCAGCACGAACCGCCACTAAAGGG
The DNA here is from genome assembly GCA_032464435.1 of Aegilops umbellulata. NCBI lineage: Eukaryota > Viridiplantae > Streptophyta > Magnoliopsida > Poales > Poaceae > Aegilops > Aegilops umbellulata. The sequence continues at coordinate 145,371,308 of CP136058.1, read as the reverse complement.
CCACCACGTGACACAAGCCAGCGCCGGGGCGGGGAGACCTTTAGTATCAGTTGGTAACATCAACCGGTACTAAAAGTTTGGGGGTTTTGGGTTCATGGTTTTTTTCTTTAATTTTATGTTTTCCATTTAATTCTTTTTCATTTGCTGGTATTTTATGATACTACATATTGCACACGTTATGCATATATATAAATAGAATTTCTCGTAGAACCGACCACGTTATGTATATATACAGTGGCGCTAATCTGAGCGAGCGCGCATAATAGTTAATCCTACACGCTGGCCCTAATTAAGCGGGCGGATCCCTCCGCATGAATAGATCGGGATTTAATTGAGGGTAAAAGTGACAGAAAAAATAGTAATGCAGTTAATTTGCTTACCATCCCACGCGGTCCACGTACGCTGCTAAAGTCAGTATTAGTAGGTAGTAATAAAGATAGTATAGATCGTAATGGACGAAAATGCTTTACCAAGCAAGGAATTAGGGGTGGTTTGATCTGTGGCCTTATAAGCCTAGTAAAACCATGCCAATATCTAGTAACAAATTACCGTATGTTTTACTCACTAATTATTGACAGTAAAAAAGATAGAATAGATGGTAATAGAAGAAAATGCTTTACCAACCAATGACTTAGTGGTCATTCAATCCGTCACCTCGTAAACCTAGTAAAAGCATTCTAAAACCTAGTAATACATTACTACATGTGCTATATAATTGTACATTACTACAACTACATGTGCTAAGTCTAGTAATACATTACTACATGTGCTAAAATCTAATAATATTACTAGAAAATGTACTAGATAGTAACTTTGTTACTATTTCACACACACTCAAATACTATTCCTTTCCCTTTGTTAGAGGTAATAGTTGCTACAAAGGTAGGTAGTAATGGCATTACTATTTTTTCCCTTTGTTACGATCACTTTAACGTTATGAGGTAGTTAGTAATGGCATTACTATATTTTTTCTTGGTTACGGTCAATTTACCGTGTCGTCCAGGGGTGGTTGGGTTAGCCTAATTAAAAGAAGAGTCGGTTAGTAGCGCGCTGCGCAGCGGCCGGTGGCAATCTGAGCCACATGGTCTGCTTGGGATCTGGTCCCTTTCTTTCCCTCTAAACATTTTTCTCATTTTGGGTGTGTGAAATTTATTTCCTCATTGAGAGGAAGCTGGACCACTTTCACATATGCTTGGACAATAGGCCCAGCACGTAGGCTGTATGCCTCCTGCACAACACCAGTCGTCGGGCCGCGAGCGAAGTGTTCCCAGCTGTCGGCGTTCGGGGAACGGGGGTCCCCAGACTTGCCTGCCTGCGGCCCATGGCGTGGTTCTACTTGCGGCCTAGTACGACCCATCTTCATCAGCAATCACTTAAGACCCTCGCGAGGGGCCAAGCCTCGCGAGGCCGATGACACAAGACCTCCTCGAGGGCGGCCTCACCAAGCTGGCTCGCGAGGGGCGGAGAGATCAAGGCAAGGCGAACCTCGCGAGGTTCCAATGACGTAAGCCATGACGACCAAGACCAGGCGGGCGCCAGCGCGCGCAGTGTCCTCGTTTCCTCTTTGGTGCTAAGGAGGCAAGCGTAGGCGAGGAGTACCGAGGCATCAGGCAAAGGTTTCCATATCGGTGCTACGAGACCAATACCAGCAGGACGGCAGGACGAAGGTCACCGTGGAGCCCAAGACGGCGTCAGCACCAGAGCCTTTGGCAGGCGAAGACCACCTTTAGTCAGGATAGATTGGACTAGCTGTCCCCCTTTAAATTGGCCGTTGTTGGCTCCCTTCCCGCTCGATATTTGGGAAGAGGATCAGGGCCTCTATAAATAGGACTAGCCACCACAGTAGGAGGCAAGTCATCATGAACTGATTCAGTTCATCTTCACACCCACCAAGCACAAGAACACCTCTCCTCAGGAGACTGTTCTTCCCTTGTACTGTTCATCCCCAGCCCGAGAGGCAATCCACCACACCACACTGGAGTAGGGTATTACACCACAACGGTGGCCCGAACCAGTATAAATCTTGTGTCTCTTGTGTTGCAAGTTCGTCGAGCTAAGCTTTGAAATCGCGGTGAGGCTGAGGTCGTGATTAGGTAGGGGGAAATGTTACCGACAACAGGCTTAACAGCCATCAAATATTGCAATTCAAACTGGTATTGTTGAAAATGAATAGAACGTAGGTAATGCTTAAACATCACACTGGATAAATGTGTAAAACTAAAATAAAGGGCATGTGTTAACTACACCAGGCATAACTGGAACCAAATATAGCCATTCAAGCTGGTATTGACGCAGTCGAGCGGCACAGTTCCGACTTGCACATAATGAACAACACTTGTGAATGACTGAAATAAACAAGGCATAAATGATCAGTATAACAACCAAATATAGCCATTGAAAACTGGACAGAGTCTCAATGCAACCAACCTAACAAGCAAATACAGATAAACATGGCATATGCTTGAAAGCTGGACAAATGCTCACTGCAACCAACCTAACAAGCAAATACAGATAAACAAGGCATCTGCTTGAAAACTGGACAAATGCTAAAAAGGCAACCTAACAACCAAATCTACTATATCTAAATAGCTAGCCCCCACTACTAGGAATTCTCTTGCTTCTCCTTGAGCCACATCACTTGAATTAGTTTAGCCGTTGGATATACTCAATCGGACTACATTAGCCATTGGATCTACCCATTAAGAGCCACCAACACATGCATGCAGTGCATATAGTAAATGATGCCTAAAGAGTGTTTGAATCAATTAAAAACTGATGCATGCATGCGGTCATACTCCAGTACTAGCACTATGAAAGAAAGTGACGCATGCATGCATGTTTTCTTTTGTTTTCATCCAATTCTACACTTATACATAGAGATGTAAATTTATTTATTTATTTTAAAAATATTGATAAAGAAATTATCCTTCTAGAAGAAATTGTAAAGCCATTAGCTTGGTTGATTAGTTCAGATCACTTTTTATTTCATACAAACTCCCGCAGCAATGTGCGGGACATTCTTCTAGTACAGATAAACAAGGCATCTGCTTGATAACTGAACAAATGCTCACTGCAACCAAACTAAGAACCAAATACATATAAACAAGGCATCGACTCGATAACTGGAAGAATGCTCACTGCAACCAACCTAACAACCAAACACAGATAAACAAGGCATCTACTCACTATAAACAACCTAATATAGCCATTCGTGAAACTGAAGTGGACAAATCATACTTAAACATCACATAGCCCTATTGAACAATACATTTTTGCATAACTGAAATAATTAAACACGACACAGTTATAGCACCGCACGACAAATGTTACTATAACAAAGGGTACGGGTTGGCAAGCTAGAAAAGGTAAGATTTGTTGATAGGATGTTGCCTCACATTTCATGGATGGGATCCTTCCAGTTGGAAGAGCACAGACCCATAATGCGCTCTCTGATGTCACAGATGGGCTGTTTCACCTTAGAAGAACCTTTGTGGGTGCCCTCCTCATGGTCGTGGTCGATGAGATCTGACTTGGCAATTGAGGATCCCAAGCCGCCTCCGTAGAACATGTCCTTCAGAAATGACAAAATGGGCTCGATGGCGTATAAGGATCGCAAATCCTTGACCGTTTGGCGAAGGAGATCAACGGCAGGGCCGTCGAAGAGATCGACAGCGGTTGAACCAGAGGGGTTGGGGATGGACCACGTAACCTGTGACATGGCCCGTGTGAAGCTGTCGCTATCGACGAGCTTGATGTCATAGCCAGCTTTCCCGAGATACAATAATACGCAAGCCCACTGACATGAATCCTTCGGCATGGCAACGTAGTCAACGTCTTCGCCGGCTTCCGGGGCGACGTGTTGCTCCAGGATCGACAGATCGGCGTGAACAACAACCACCTTGCCAACGTCCGCTAGAGAGGCTATGATAAACCTCTTCTTGGCCGAATGCTCATCGGGCTCCTCGGGATATGCGGTCGAGCTTAGGCCGTGACATTTTGGAGCAGGGGATGTGGATCTGGCAGGGAGGGACACCTCAGGCCTCATCTAAAAACTCAGGGGAGTGGGCCGATGGAATGGGAATCGCTGGGTAACCTGAACTTTATTATCTAAGCTAGGAGGAACGGGCAGACCGACATGGATTGGCGGCGGTGCCGGCGGCGGCCGTGAGCTGGGGTTCGAGGGGGAGGGGGCTGGGTGAGGGGACTGGGGAGGGGGATGGTGGTGTTTGAGGATACGCCGTGGCTACTAAAAATATTAGTAATGGTGGGTGGAGATGGTGATGGACGAGGGAGGGTGGCGGTTCAAATGCCTCGGCTACTGCAGTTTTACTATAAGGTCGGTGCTGGAGGAGTGTGGGAGACGGTTGAAGTACGACGGCTACTAAAATTTGGGTAAAGGAATTGATGCGGGGCAGGAGTGCCCAAGATCGCGCACGGTCCAATAAGAATATGCATGTATGATAATAAGGAAAAGTGGCGGAACCACCGATTTTTGCAACGTTCAAGGCAGGTAGTTTGTTTTTATATTTCTAGCTAGCTGGTCTATCGCACGCGGTTCGTCCTAATTTCTAAATAAACTTACCCGCCTTTAGCTTGCGCAGTCATGGTGATTTTACAGCGCACTTGCATCGCACACGGTTAAGCCAGTACCTCCACCATTTGCTCGCGCTTGCGTAGTCGTGGTGATTTTACAGCAAAAAATAACCTATAAAAACATAGTCTACAAATTAGCAAAACAAGGATCCCAAGGTTTATATAATCAGCATGTCAGGTCATTATAGAGATAAGGTAACTATCGAGATATTTAGATTAAATGAATCTTGAGATATGTAACTTCCCACCGGGTCACCCATCCTTGGACTACTCCAGCCCGAGCACGCTTAACTTTTGTGTTCTATTCGACTAGGCTAGCGGATGGGAAGCGACACCTTGCTGATAGGAATTGCCTCCTTGCCATTAAGGAGTTTAACGCTGGTCACCCTATGGGACCTACTCCCTCCCATCACGCACATTTGTGCTTTTAGAAACTGTGTGCGATATTTACATGGCTGGTGTGTCGCCGTCTAGACTTCAATGAGCATTGACACTGGTAGCGGGAAACCAATGGCAGAAGAGGAGGGAACCCTATGAGAGGAGTAGCGGGAAACGGTAGCCTGTTTAGAAAACGTAGTAGAGAAGGAAGCGTGAGCAAGCGAGAAGGAAGCATGAGCAAGCACGACGCATGCGCACAGTGCTTACCCATGCACTGCATGTGCTATCGAAAGGGCTGAGGGTTGCTGTTCGATCTGGGAGCATCCAACGGTGCAGACATACGATCCGTGGGGTTTTGGTTCTGGCCAATCAGAACGCATGACTCAGATCGCGCACGTAGCAGGGGGGAAGGGGGGGGGGTGTCTCGGCCAAGGTTTGGTAGGTACACGGCTTTCGTGAGTGAACCGTGTGCTATTTGAAAACATTTCGTAAGAAGAATCTCAGTTTTTAAATCCCAGTAAATCCAAAACTCACCCGAAAATCGTGAAACTTGGCATGGTGTCACGACATGGCACATATATGTCGAGGAATTTTTTTCGTCCACTTTGGCGCAAGTTTTATTACAAGCCTCTTACAAACCGGAGCTTCTCTCAAAGAAGCCTCGTGGTTCCGATAGGGAAACGTGTCCCCCTTGTGGGCGAAACGATAATCACTGCCTCTTTTCGCCTTGTACTTTCTTCTATCGGTAACATGGAACGACAAGATATCCGTGATAAAATTTAAATTTATTCACGGTTCGTTTGGCCTTTTTATACACTAATTGATTTTCCTAGGCATTTAATGTCCATAATTCAAATCTGAACTACAAATACATGCTCCAGTTCACCAAAATGGCTAGAAAAATTATACATGTGTCCTTGGGTGCATGTTTAGGTCCCATGCCAGGAATGGGAACGAATTACAACTGTACCGGCGTCCTGGCTCGTCCTCAAACATTTGGAATCTCGGTTTTTAAATCCCCGTAAATCCTAAACTCACCACAAAGTCATGAAAGTAGGCATGGTGTCACGTCATGGCACATATATGTCGTGATAATACATTGTCCAATTTGGGCCAAGCTTTATTACAAACCTCTTACAAACCGGAGCTTCTCTCAAAGAAGTCTCATGGTTCCGATAGGGAAACGTGTTCCCCTTTTTGTCGAAACATAATCACTGCCTCTTTTCGCCTTGTATTTTCTTCTATGGGAAACATTGATCGACAGGATATCCGTGTTGAAATTTAAACTTATTCAGGGTTTGTTTGGCATTTTTATACACTAATTGAGTTTCCTAGGCATATTTATTGTCCACAATTCAAATCTGAACTTCAAATACATGCTCCAGTTCATCAAAATGGCTAGAAAAATTATACATGTGTCCTTGGGTGCATGTTTAGATCTCATTTAAGGAATGTCAATGAATTACAACCGTACCGGTGTCCTGGCTCGTCCTCAAACATTTAGAATCTTGGTTTTTAAATCCCCGTAAATCCTAAACTCACCAAAAAGTCATGAAAGTTGGCATGGTGTCATGTCATGGTGCATATATGTCGTGGTAAAAGCATTGTCCAATTTGGGCCAAGCTTTATTACAAACCTCTTACAAACCAGAGCTTCTCTCGAAGAAGCCTCGTGGTTCCGATAGGGAAACGTGTTCCCCTTGTGGCGAAACGTAATCACTGCCTCTTTTCGCCTTGTATTTTCTTCTACGGGAAACATGGAATGACATGATATCCATGATGAAATTTAAACTTATTCAGGGTTCGTTTGGCCTTTTTATACACTAATTGAGTTTCCTAGGCATTTAATGTCCATAATTCAAATCTGAACTACAAATACATGCTCCAGTTCACCAAAATGGCTAGAGAAATTGTACATGTGTCCTTGGGTGCATGTTTAGGTCCCATGCCAGGAATGGGAACGAATCACTACCGTACCGGCATTTTGGCTCGTCCTCAAATATTTGGAATCTCTGTTTTTTAATCCCCATAAATCCAAAACTCACTAGAAAGTCATCAAAGGTGGCATGGTGTCACGTCATGGCACATATATGTCGTGGTAAAAACATTGCCAATTTGGGCCAAGCTTTATTACAAACCTCTTACAAACCGGAGCTTCTCTCAAAGAAGCCTCGTGTTTCCGATAGGGAAACGTGTTCCCCTTGTGGCGAAACATAATCGCTCCCTCTTTTCGCCTTGTATTTTCTTCTACGGGCAACATCGAACGACATGATATCCATGCTAAAATTTATACTTATTCAGGGTTCGTTTGGCCTTTTTATACACTAATTGAGTTTCCTAGGCATTTAATGTTCAGAATTCAAATCTGAACTACAAATACATGCTCAACTTCACTAAAATGGATAGAGAAATTGTACATGTGTCCTTGGGTGAATGTTTAGGTCCCATGCCAGGAATAGGAACGAATTACAATCGTACCGGCGTCCTGGCTCGTCCTCAAACATTTGGAATCTTGATTTTTAAATCCCCATAAATCCAAAACTCACCAGAAAGTCATCAAAGGTGGCATGGTGTCACGTCATGGCACATATATGTCATGGTAAAAACATTTCCAATTTGGGCCAAGCTTTATTACAAACCTCTTACAAACCGGAGCCTGTCGCAAGAACCCTCGTGGTTTCCATAGGGAAACGTGTCCCCTTGTGGGCCAAACGAAAATTGCTCCCTCTTCTAGCCTCGTATTTTCTTCTACATGGAACAATGGGAGATTCGCGCTGAACTTTGAAATTATTCAGGGTTCATTTGACCCTTTTTATTCATTAATTGAGTTTTCTAGGCATTTAATGTCCATAATTCAAATCCGAACTACAAATACATGCTCCAGTGCACCAAAATGGCTAGAAAAAACGCACATGTGTCTTTGGGGTGCATGTTTAGGTCCCATGGAATGAATGGGAATGAATTCAACCGTCTCGCCGTCCTGCCTTGGCCACAAACATTTCGAATATTGGTTTCTAAATCTCTGTAAATCCAAAACTCACCAGGAAATCATGAAACTTAGCAGGGTGTCACTACATGGTACATATAATTATCCAATTTGGGCGAAGCTATATTACAAGCCTCTTAGAAACCAAAGCTTCTCGCAAACCTCGTGTTTCGGTGGGCGAAACGATAATCGCTACCTCCTCTTGCCTTGAACTTTGTTCTCTACACGCAACATAGAATAACAGGAGTGTCATGCTAAAATTTGAAACTGTTCAGGGTTCGTTTGGCCATTGTATATATTACTAATTAAGTTTTCTACGCATTTAATGTAGTCCATAATTCAAACTTGAATTACAAGCACATGCTCTAGTGAAGCAAAATGGGTGGGAAATCGTACATGTGTCATTGGGTGCATGTTTAGGTCTCATTTAAGGAATGGGAATGAATTACAAACTTGTCGTCGTCCTGAAACATTGAGAATCTCGGTTTTTAAATCCCAGTAAATCAAAAACTCACCCCAAAAAAAATGAAACTTGGCATGGTTTCATGACATGGCACATATATGCCGTGGTAAAAAATCGTCCAGTTTGAGAAGAGGCACACACATTAGTAGCCAACGAAGTCGTTTTTGAAACAAAAAGCTGACACACTAATATCGCAAACGGTTGTATTATATGAACCGTGTCAAAATTTAACCATTCTCGGTGGCGTGCGTGCAGCTGTTTGATTAGATGGGACGAGCGCGAGAAGTCCGCCGTGCAGGCTCGACGGGACGCGTGCGAGCAGTCCGCCGCGCATGCTCGACGGGGCGCGTGCATCCTGTCCACCTTGCAGGCTCGATGGGACACGTGCGAGCAGCAAGGCCGCCCATGCTCATCGGGAAGCGAGCTCTTTGTCCTCCATGTACCAGCCGCTGCCCGCCTCGCGCACAACTTCTCCATTAATGGGTTAATTAAAGCACGTGGACGGAGGGTGTTTGCTTGTGATCCCATGGCAGCATTTGCTTTGTTCCTGTTTTCAACTCGTATTCCGGCCTAATTTAAATTTCCACATAGGGCAACGGATAATATGACCACAAATAAAATGGCAACGGATAATACGACAACAAATTTACAATAGAGCAGATAATAATTGTCTTACATATTTCGGATAATTTAAAGTGCCACATCCGGCAAAGCCCGGAAGAAACGGGGGCAAGAGAAGAAGGAAATCGCACACAATGATCTGGATCGCTACTGTCTCTACTTGTCGACGGATCGGCGGGCGACGACATCCTCCAGCTCCTTCTTCAATACCTCACAACTTTGCTTGAAAGCAGCCACAGATTCCTCCACCTCCTGCTCGTGCTCAATCCGGAGCTTCCTCAAGTCACCCATCAGTTCCTCGACGACCGCTGTCAGCGTCATCCCCGAGGCACTGCTCTACTCATGCAGCATCTTCCAGCTGGCGGCCTCCTCCTCCTCGGCGAGCGCCTTGAGGAGCTTCACATTGTCACCCATGAGTAGCTCGACAAGGTCGGTCGCCTTGTCAACCGAGGCATCGTTGATCTCGAGCAGATTCATCAAGCTATCGACCAGCTTCTGCTGCTTAATGAGGCCAGCGAGAAAGTTGTCGTCGCCGGCCAAGGACTTCAGCAATGCCAGCTCGTTGCGATCACTGACGTGGCGAGTGCACTTGTGAGAGCCCATGCATGCCCGTGAGAGCTCATTCGAGGGCTCCGTGGCGCGCCGGGACATCTCTGCCGTGGCTGCCGCTTTGCGGCGGGACCTCTCTAGTGCTTATGCGGCCTTGGTCTTTGCTTCCTGGTTATATGTCCACCCGAAACTCCTCCTACCGGTCATGGCGGAATGACTTGACTGGAAAGACAAGTTTAGTGGGTGATGAGGAGAGGAACTGTGAAGTAATTTTCGAGTGGGTAGTTTTTATAGCCAGGTGCTAAGTGTGAACACATATTAGTTTGATCGGTATGAACACATATTAGTTTGATCTGTGTGAACATATTTGCAATTACTTATTGCGTTGTAATCTACAATGTGACGAGAAACAAAGTCAAAATTTATTGATGGTTTAGGGCCTACAAAGCCCCATTTCTATTGTTCTGCCTCATCGCAAACAGTTCTTTTGGATCAACCGTATGCCACGCATTAGAAGCCCTAAACATGGGCCCTTGTTCTCGGATGTACGTGTACATGTCTGCCCACTATCACACACGGTCATGATAGCACCATCGTGTCCCATGGATGCGTCGTCGCGTCTCCCACGGGTGCCAGAAGGTTGACCACGTGGTTGCTCATAGTGGCGTCCCTGCGCGCGCTTTGCTTGCCGTTGAGGCAAATTTACAATGGCTACGGTTAATAATTTTCTTACATATTCAGGATAATTTAAAATGCCACATGCGGCAAGGCACAAAACACTCACGACCTACTTATGCACACAATTATAATAAAATATAGGCTAAAAGGCTGAGCCGGCGGCCCTCCGACGACGGTCTTCTCGGACTCCATGATCAGCATATCACCCTTGCGGCCATTCATTATGTGTAAACTAATCATTGCACATGAGTACTCGCAGACGCATCGTGTGCGATACTCCTAGCCACCGCAAGCAACTAGTTTGCATTTTCAAAGTTTTTTGTAAGAATAGAATTGCACACGAACTTACTATAGTAATCGTCTGTGTTATAACTTCTCATCACAAACAGTCCATCCGAGTGGGCTGTTTGCTACGTATCTCACACATCTGGTTTACACGAATCGTTTGTGTTCTTTTGGCTCATCGCAAATGCCGCATATCACACATACATCTTGTTAAGATGAACCGTTTCCATTCTCTTGCCTAATCAAAAATAGTTTGTCCAACTGAACCATATGCCGTATATCACACACACCTTGATTTGGCTGACCATTTCTGTTGCATTCCCTAATAGCACACAGTTCATCGGAGCAAACTGTATGCCGTATATCGCACACAGACTGATATGGCTGCCCGTTTCTGTTGTTCTTCCTCATCACAAATAGTTCTGCTGGATCAACCGTATGCCCAGCATCGCTGTGGGGACCCCAACTCATAAGTCGTGATCACCGAATGCACGTGTACAGTGATCCCAGAGATCAATGCTCACTGAACACACAGAAGCTGAATAACAAGAGTCTTACATCCATACATACCGTATTACACAAGTAGGACCATTATGGTCAAGTCTTGAATATAACATCGCAGCGGAAATCTTTGTCGATAACTTGGACCCATGTCATCTGCCTTAACCCTACAGGCATTCTGACTGGGAAGTGTCCTAGTTCACACGATCGTCACCAAAGAACTCTTCCTCGTATTCCTGTTCTTTCATGCCTGGCCAATAAAATAACCAGTGGCAAGCCAATGAGTACTTTGAATGTATTCGCAAGCAACCCAAGAGTGATAATAGAATAAATATGCACGGCTCTACTGCTAAATTGGCAGTTTTGCGGAAAGCTAGTTTTTCTCATGCAAGTATGATCAACATTTTATCAAGGATATGAATGCGTCTGCAACAAGTATCAGGAGGTTACAGACATCAACATCGGGATAGAGTTGTGAACAACTCATACTCAAGCTCATCGTGACTTCCTCACGAATCTCGTCAACAGATTTACCAAACCGTGTTGTTTGTCAGAAACATATGGACATAGTCTAAGCAGCACCACCCAACTGTCCTTGACCGTGGACACGGCTATTCGAATAGTTTTACACTCTGCAGAGGTTGCACACTTTACCCACAAGATCCGGGGAACTTCCGTGTCATCCACGACCCGCGGTACCTCAAGTACCCGGGGTAAGCACCCGATCACTACCTTTCCCTAGACGACACTAACATAGAGTCCACTCGATTGGTAGCAGCCCCCGTGCCCAACAATTCACATCTCAAAATTTGTGGAGCCACGCTCCCATATTCATCACATACCACAAGCACGGGGTACCAACGGTGTGTCCGGTGCCCTGTAAAAACAGTCATGGCCGCCCCACCTGGCACGACCCTGTCCCGAGAGAGCGCAACAACGACTCTCCCGTCACTAGTAATGCGGGCTCCAAGCTAGTATCGGCTTAGGTAATCAATAATGCCCTTTCCCATATAAGGGTAGAGTGGTAGCACATGTTTGGTTTAGACGGCCGACAAATCTTAAGTCTAATCCGTCTCTGTAAACAACACTTTTATCAAGCCTCGGTACACTACTTCTCCACCAAGTAGTTCAAGGAAATATGCCCTAGAGGCAATAATAAAGTTATTATTTATTTCCTTATTTCATGATAAATGTTTATTATTCATGCTAGAATTGTATCAACCGGAAACATAATACATGTGTGAATACATAGACAAACAGAGTGTCACTAGTATGCCTCTACTTGACTAGCCCGTTAATCAAAGATGGTTATGTTTCCTAACCATGAACAAAGAGTTGTTATTTGATTAACGAGGTCACATCATTAGTTGAATGATCTGATTGACATGACCCATTCCATTAGCTTAGCACCCGATCGTTTAGTATGTTGCTATTGCTTTCTTCATGACTTATACATGTTCCTTTGACTATGAGATTATGCAACTCCCGTTTGCCGGAGGAACACTTTGGGTGCTACCAAACGTCACAACGTAACTGGGTGATTATAAAGGAGTACTACAGGTGTCACCAAAGGTAGATGTTGGGTTGGCGTATTTCGAGATTAGGATTTGTCACTCCGATCGTCGGAGAGGTATCTCTGGGCCCTCTCGGTAATGCACATCACTTAAGCCTTGCAAGCATTGCAACTAATGAGTTAGTTACGGGATGATGTATTACGGAACGAGTAAAGTGACTTGCCGGTAACGAGATTGAACTAGGTATTGGATACCGACGATCGAATCTCGGGCAAGTAACATACCGATGGACAAAGGGAACAACGTATGTTGTTATGCGGTCTGACCGATAAAGATCTTCGTAGAATATGTAGGAGCCAATATGGGCATCCAGGTCCCGCTATTGGTTATTGACCGGAGACATGTCTCGGTCAGGTCTACATTGTTCTCGAACCGTAGGGTCCGCACGCTTAAGGTTTCGATGACAGTTATATAATGAGTTTATGAGTTTTGATGTACCGAAGGAGTTCGGAGTCCCGGATGAGATCGGGGACATGACGAGGAGTCTCGAAATGGTCGAGACATAAAGATCGATATATTGGACGACTATATTCGGACATCGGAAGGGTTCTGAGTGGTTCGGGTATTTTCGGAGGTACCGGAGAGTTACGGGAATTCGTATTGGGCCTCATTGGGCCATACGGGAAAAGGAGAGAAAGGGCCAAAAGGTGGCCGCACCCCTCCCCTTGCTCTAGTCCGAATTGGACTAGGGAAGGGGGGCGCCCCCTTCCTTCCTTCTCCTTCTCTCTTCCCTTTCCTTCTCTCCTACTCCCCCTACATGGAAGGACTCCTAGTTGGACTAGGAAAGGGGGAATCCTACTCCCGGTGGGAGTAGGACTCCCCTTGGCGCGCCAAACCTAGGGCCGGCCTCCTCCCTCCCTTGATCCTTTATATACGGGGGCAGGGGGCACCCCATAGACACACAAGTTGATCTTCGTGATCGTTCCTTAGCCGTGTGCGGTGCCCCCCTCCACCATATTCCACCTCGAATATATCGTTACAGTGCTTAGGCGAAGCCCTGCACCGGTAGAACATCAAGATTGTCACCACGCCGTCGTGCTGACGGAACTCCTCCCCGAAGCTTTGCTGGATTGGAGCTAGGGGTGCGTCATCGAGCTGAACGTGTGCCAAGAACTCGGAGGTGCCGGAGTAACGGTGCTTGGATCGGTCGGATCGGGAAGACGTACGACTACTTCCTCTACGTTGCGTCAACGCTTCCGCTTCGGTCTACGAGGGTACGTAGACAACACTCTCCCCTCTCGTTGCTATGCATCACCATGATCTTGCGTGTGCGTAGGAAAATTTTGAAATTACTACGTTCCCCATCAGTGGCATCCGAGCCTAGGTTTTTATGGTTTGATGTTATTTGCACGAGTAGAACACAAGTGAGTTGTGGACGATACAAGTCATACTTCCTACCAGCATGTCATACTTTGGGTCAGCGGTATTGTTGGATGAGACGACCCGGACCAACCTTACGCGTACGCTTACGCGAGACCGGTTCCCTCGACGTGCTTTGCACACAGATGGCTTGCGGGAGACTGTCTCACCAACTTTAGTTGAACCGAGTATGGCTACGCCCGGTCCTTGAGAAGGTTAAAACGGAGTCTATTTGACGAAGTATCGTTGTGGTTTTGATGCGTAGGTGAGATTGGTTCTTGCTTCAGCCCGTAGCAGCCACGTAAAATTTGCAACAAACAAAGTAGAGGACGTCTAACTTGTTTTTGCAGGGCATGTTGTGATGTGATATGGTCAAGACATGATGCTAAATTTTATTGTATGAGATGATCATGTTTTGTAACCGAGTTATCGGCAACCGGCAGGAGCCGTATGGTTGTCGCTTTATTGTATGCAATGCAATCGCCCTGTAATGCTTTACTTTATCACTAAGCGGTAGCGATAGTCGTAGAAGCATAAGATTGGCGAGACGACAACGATGCTACGATGGAGATCAAGGTGTCGCGCCGGTGACGATGGTGATCATGACAGTGCTGCGGAGATGGAGATCACAAGCACAAGATGATGATGGCCATATCATATCACTTATATTGATTGCATGTGATGTTTATCTTTTATGCATCTTATCTTGCTTTGATTGACGGTAGCATTATAAGATGATCTCTCACTAATTATCAAGAAGTGTTCTCCCTGAGTATGCACCGTTGCGAAAGTTCTTCGTGCTGAGACACCACGTGATGATCGGGTGTGATAGGCTCTACGTTTAAATACAACAGGTGCAAAACAGCTGCACACGCGGAATACTCAGGTTATACTTGACGAGCTATGCATATAAGATATGACCTCGGAACACGGAGACCGAAAGGTCGAGCGTGAATCATATAGTAGATATGATCAACATAATGATGTTCACCATTGAAACTACTCCATCTCACGTGATGATCGGACATGGTTTAGTTGATTTGGATCACGTGATCACTTAGAGGATTAGAGAGATGTCTATCTAAGTGGGAGTTCTTAAGTAATATGATTAATTGAACTTAAATTTATCATGAACTTAGTCCCTGATAGTATCTTGCTTGTTTATGATTGATTGTAGATAGATGGCTCGTGCTGTTGTTCCGTTGAATTTTAATGCGTTCCTTGAGAAAGCAAAGTTGAAAGATGATGGTAGCAATTACACGGACTGGGTCCGTAACTTGAGGATTATCCTCATTGCTGCACAGAAGAATTACGTCCTGGAAGCACCGCTAGGTGCCAGGCCTGCTGCTGGAGCAACACCAGATGTTATGAACGTCTGGCAGAGCAAAGCTGATGACTACTCGATAGTTCAGTGTGCCATGCTTTACGGCTTGGAACCGGGACTTCAACGACGGTTTGAGAACCATGGAGCATATGAGATGTTCCAGGAGTTGAAGTTAATATTCAAACAGAATGCCCGGATTGAGAGATATGAGGTCTCCAATAAGTTCTATAGCTGCAAGATGGAAGAGAATGGGTCTGTCAGTGAGCACATACTCAGAATGTCTGGGTATTACAATCACTTGAGTCAACTGGGAGTTAATCTTCCGGATGATTGTGTTATTGACAGAATTCTTCAATCACTGCCACCAAGCTACAAAGGCTTCGTGATGAACTATAATATGCAAGGGATAGATAAGACTATGCCCGAGCTCTTCGCAATGCTAAAGGCTGCGGAGGTAGAAATCAAGAAGGAGCATCAAGTGTTGATGGTCAATAAGACCACTAGTTTCAAGAAGAAGGGCAAAGGGAAGAAGAAGGGGAACTTCAAAAAGAACAGCAAACAAGTTGCTGCTCAAGAGAAGAAACCCAAGTCTGGACCTAAGCCTGAAACTGAGTGCTTCTACTGCAAGCAGACTGGTCACTGGAAGCGGAACTGTCCCAAGTATTTGGCGGATAAGAAGGATGGCAAGGTGAACAAAGGTATATGTGATATACATGTTATTGATGTGTACCTTACTAATGCTCGCAGTAGCACCTGGGTATTTGATACTGGTTCTGTTGCTAATATTTGCAACTCGAAACAGGGACTACAAATTAAGCGAAGATTGGTTAAGGACGAGGTGACGATGCGCGTGGGAAATGGTTCCAAAGTCAATGTGATCGCGGTCGGCACACTACCTCTACATCTACCTTCGGGATTAGTATTAGACCTAAATAATTGTTATTTGGTGCCAGCGTTGAGCATGAACATTATATCTGGATCTTGTTTGATGCGAGACGGTTATTCATTTAAATCAGAGAATAATGGTTGTTCTATTTATATGAATAATATCTTTTATGGTCATGCACCTTTGAAGAGTGGTCTATTTTTGATGAATCTCGATAGTAGTGATACACATATTCATAATGTTGAAGTCAAAAGATGCAGAGTTGATAACGATAGTGCAACTTATTTGTGGCACTGCCGTTTAGGTCATATCGGTATAAAGCGCATGAAGAAACTCCATACTGATGGACTTTTGGAGTCACTTGATTATGAATCACTTGGCACTTGCGAACCGTGCCTCATGGGCAAGATGACTAAAACACCGTTCTCCGGTACTATGGAGAGAGCAACAGATTTGTTGGAAATCATACATACAGATGTATGTGGTCCGATGAATGTTGAGGCTCGTGGCGGATATCGTTATTTTCTCACCTTCACAGATGATTTAAGCAGATATGGGTATATCTACTTAATGAAACACAAGTCTGAAACATTTGAAAAGTTCAAAGAATTTCAGAGTGAAGTTGAAAATCATCGTAACAAGAAAATAAAGTTTCTACGATCTGATCGTGGAGGAGAATATTTGAGTTACGAGTTTGGTCTACATTTGAAACAATGCGGAATAGTTTCGCAACTCACGCCACCCAGAACACCACAGCGCAATGGTGTGTCCGAACGTCGTAATCGCACTTTACTAGATATGGTGCGATCTATGATGTCTCTTACAGATTTACCGCTATCATTTTGGGGTTATGCTCTAGAGACGGCCGCATTCACGTTAAATAGGACACCGTCAAAATCCGTTGAGACGACACCTTATGAACTATGGTTTAGCAAGAAACCAAAGTTGTCGTTTCTTAAAGTTTGGGGCTGTGATGCTTATGTGAAAAAGCTTCAACCTGATAAGCTCGAACCCAAATCGGAAAAGTGTGTCTTCATAGGATATCCAAAAGAAACTGTTGGATGCACCTTCTATCACAGATCCGAAGGCAAGACTTCTGTTGCTAAATTCTGAGTATTTCTAGAAAAGGAGTTTCTCTCAAAAGAAGTGAGTGGGAGGAAAGTAGAACTTGATGAGGTAACTGTACCTGCTCTCTTATTGGAAAGTAGTACATCACAGAAATCTGTTTCTGTAGCACCTACACCAATTAGTGAGGAAGATAATGATATTGATCATGAAACTTCAGATCAAGTTACTACAGAACCCCGTAGATCAGCCAGAGTAAGATCCGCGCCAGAGTGGTACGGCAATCCTATTCTGGAAATCATGCTACTAGATCATGACGAACCTACGAACTATGAAGAAGCGATGGTGAGCCCAGATTCCGCAAAATGGCTTGAAGCCATGAAATCTGAGATGGGATCCATGTATGAAAACAAAGTGTGGACTTTGGTTGACTTGCCCGAGGGTCGGCAAGCAATAGAAAACAAGTGGATCTTTAAGAAGAAGACAGACGCCGACGGTAACGTTACTGTCTACAAAGCTCGACTTGTCGCAAAGGGGTTTCGACAAGTTCAAGGGATTGACTACGATGAGACCTTCTCACCCGTAGCGATGCTTAAGTCTGTCCGAATCATGTTAGCAATTGACGCATTTTATGATTATGAAATTTGGCAAATGGATGTAAAGACTGCATTCCTGAATGGGTTTCTGGAAGAAGAGTTGTATATGATGCAACCAGAAGGTTTTATCGATCCAAAGGGTGCTGACAAAGTATGCAAGCTCCAGCGATCCATTTATGGACTGGTGCAAGCATCTCGGAGTTGGAATAAACGTTTTGATAGTGTGATCAAAGCATTTGGGTTTATACAGACTTTTGGAGAAGCCTGTATTTACAAGAAAGTGAGTGGGAGCTCTGTAGCATTTCTGATATTATATGTAGATGACATATTACTGATTGGAAATGATATAGAATTTCTGGATAGCATAAAGGGATATTTGAATAAGAGTTTTTCAATGAAAGACCTCGGTGAAGATGCTTACATATTGGGCATTAAGATCTATAGAGATAGATCAATACGCTTAATTGGACTTTCACAAAGCACATACCTTGACAAGATTTTGAAGAAAGTTCAAAATGGATCAAGCGAAGAAAGGGTTCTTGCCTGTATTGCAAGGTATGAAGTTGAGTCAGACTCAATGCCCGACCACTGCAGAAGATAGAGAAAAGATGGAAGGTGTTCCCTATGCTTCAGCCATAGGCTCTATCATGTATGCAATGCTGTGTACCAGACCTGATGTGTGCCTTGCTATAAGTTTAGCAGGGAGGTACCAAAGTAATCCAGGAGTGGATCACTGGACAGCGGTCAAGAATATCCTGAAGTACCTGAAAAGGACTAAGGAAATGTTTCTCGTGTATGGAGGTGACAAAGAACTCATCGTAAAGGGTTACGCTGATGCAAGCTTTGACACTGATCCGGACGATTCGAAATCGCAAACCGGATACGTATTTACATTAAACGGTGGAGTTGTCAGTTGGTGCAGTTCTAAACAAAGCGTCGTGGCGGGATCTACATGTGAAGCGGAATACATAGCTGCTTCGGAAGCAGCAAATGAAGGAGTCTGGATGAAGGAGTTCATATCCGATCTAGGTGTCATACCTAGTGCATCGGGACCAATGAAAATCTTTTGTGACAATACTGGAGCAATTGCCTTGGCGAAGGAATCCAGATTTCACAAGAGAACAAAGCACATCAAGAGACGCTTCAATTCCATCCGGGACTTGGTCCAGGTGGGAGACATAGAGATTTGCAAGATACATACGGATTTGAATGTAGCAGACCCGTTGACTAAGCTCTTCCATGGGCAAAACATGATCAGCACCAAGACTCCATGGGTGTTAGAATCATTACTGTGTAATCTAGATTATTGACTCTAGTGCAAGTGGGAGACTGAAGGAAATATGCCCTAGAGGCAATAATAAAGTTATTATTTATTTTCTTATTTCATGATAAATGTTTATTATTCATGCTAGAATTGTATTAACCGGAAACATAATACATGTGTGAATACATAGACAAACAGAGTGTCACTAGTATGCCTCTACTTGACTAGCCCGTTAATCAAAGATGGTTATGTTTCCTAACCATGAACAAAGAGTTGTTATTTGATTAACGAGGTCACATCATTAGTTGAATGATCTGATTGACATGACCCATTCCATTAGCTTAGCACCCGATCGTTTAGTATGTTGCTATTGCTTTCTTCATGACTTATACATGTTCCTTTGACTATGAGATTATGCAACTCCCGTTTGCCGGAGGAACACTTTGGGTGCTACCAAACGTCACAACGTAACTGGGTGATTATAAAGGAGTACTACAGGTGTCACCAAAGGTAGATGTTGGGTTGGCGTATTTCGAGATTAGGATTTGTCACTCCGATCGTCGGAGAGGTATCTCTGGGCCCTCTCGGTAATGCACATCACTTAAGCCTTGCAAGCATTGCAACTAATGAGTTAGTTACGGGATGATGTATTACGGAACGAGTAAAGAGACTTGCCGGTAACGAGATTGAACTAGGTATTGGATACCGACGATCGAATCTCGGGCAAGTAACATACCGATGGACAAAGGGAACAACGTATGTTGTTATGCGGTCTGACCGATAAAGATCTTCGTAGAATATGTAGGAGCCAATATGGGCATCCAGGTCCCGCTATTGGTTATTGACCGGAGACATGTCTCGGTCAGGTCTACATTGTTCTCGAACCGTAGGGTCCGCACGCTTAAGGTTTCGATGACAGTTATATAATGAGTTTATGAGTTTTGATGTACCGAAGGAGTTCGGAGTCCCGGATGAGATCGGGGACATGACGAGGAGTCTCGAAATGGTCGAGACATAAAGATCGATATATTGGACGACTATATTCGGACATCGGAAGGGTTCTGAGTGGTTCGGGTATTTTCGGAGGTACCGGAGAGTTACGGGAATTCGTATTGGGCCTCATTGGGCCATACGGGAAAAGGAGAGAAAGGGCCAAAAGGTGGCCGCGCCCCTCCCCTTGCTCTAGTCCGAATTGGACTAGGGAAGGGGGGCGCCCCCTTCCTTCCTTCTCCTTCTCTCTTCCCTTTCCTTCTCTCTTACTCCCCCTACATGGAAGGACTCCTAGTTGGACTAGGAAAGGGGGAATCCTACTCCCGGTGGGAGTAGGACTCCCCTTGGCGCGCCAAACCTAGGGCCAGCCTCCTCCCTCCCTTGCTCCTTTATATACGGGGGCAGGGGGCACCCCATAGACACACAAGTTGATCTTCGTGATCGTTCCTTAGCCGTGTGCGGTGCCCCCCTCCACCATATTCCACCTCGAATATATTGTTGCAGTGCTTAGGCAAAGCCCTGCACCGGTAGAACATCAAGATTGTCACCACGCCGTCGTGCTGACGGAACTCCTCCCCGAAGCTTTGCTGGATCGGAGCTAGGGGTGCGTCATCGAGCTGAACGTGTGCCAAGAACTCGGAGGTGCCGGAGTAACGGTGCTTGGATCGGTCGGATCGGGAAGACGTACGACTACTTCCTCTATGTTGCGTCAACGCTTCCGCTTCGGTCTACGAGGGTACGTAGACAACACTCTCCCCTCTCGTTGCTATGCATCACCATGATCTTGCGTGTGCGTAGGAAAAATTTGAAATTACTACGTTCCCCATCAGTAGTGACCTCGTTCATTATCATCTCCCAGGGGCATTAGTGGCACCCACTGGGGCTGTTTGCAAGTATGTCAAACCACACTTGTTTCTTTCCATGCATAACCCTGACCCACTTTGCATAGCCATTTACTATAGCATATTTCTATAACCCACCAACACAACTCTAAGCAAGGGTAGATTCATGAACAATGCAAGTATCAATGGGTATGCAACAGAGGCAAACCTAGCAATGTTGCCATTCAAGATATATATCATGCACTTGATGAAACAACGAAAATGCTATTATGTTGAAAAATTGTTCATCATGGTCAAAGGGCTGCTTGCCCATTTTAACAAAGTCTTCGAGGTCTTCAAATATCTCTGGTCCAACTCCAAGCATTTCGTCTACTTCGTCAAATCATCGAAAGCAACCATAATAAGCAACACAACAAGGCAGAAAATAAAAGTGCTCTAAAAATATTGATTTGACTTTTCTAGGACATCTCTGGTTATATGAAAATTAACCAGAGTGGTTTCATTGAATTGGGTCAGTGGATATTTCTAAATATTTTGATATGATGGAATCAAGGGGTTTATGGATTTGCAAGTAGTGTAAAGAAACATATTTTCGAAAAATGAGCAAAGGCACCCATTTAACAAAGGATGATTTTAGAATCATCTATGATTTGGTTACACTGGATTTGGAGTTCAAATGAATATCCTATGAATTTGCAAAGTTGACAAATATGAGGAAATGGCTCATTATATTGTGTGGCACAGAAAGTATTAATAATAATGTTCATAAACTAAGTTAAGAACTTAGAAGCATCTAAGAATTGAATTATGGCATTTGGATCAATTTTGAGCTCTCTGTGATTTTCTAAAGTTCATCACAGAAATAGGAAAATAGGGTTTTACGAAATATGTGTGAAGAAAAGTTTCCTGAAAAAATGTGCAAACAGCACATGTGATAGATCATGAATTTATGAACTACTACAGATTTGAATCATCAAATTTGGAGCTCTGTTGAATTATTTGTGGATTTTTGAAGTTGACTAGAAAAAGAAAAAGGAAATAAGGCTTTAACCTTATCCTGCGCACGGAGCGACAAATAGACCGTGGGCCGGCCTAGCGGCTCGGCTGCGAGGGCAGAGGTGGTGATGTCGAAGGCGGCTCCGCGGGGGTGCGCCTTCGCACAGGGGAGGCGGATCCGGCCGAAGCCGTTTCCACTTAAACGGTCGGGCCCGCCCGCTGGGTTGCTGACGCACGGGGCCCAACAGCAAGCCGTCTTCAACCTCCCGCGCGTGCTCCGGCCGTGGGGAGGACCGGCTCCCGCCGGCGATTGCCGGGTTGGACCTCGTAGGTTCCTTCCCTTAAGCGCGCGACTGCAAATTAAAATTTTCCTATGCGCAGAAAAACCAAGAACATGCTACGGGAGATGGATCACAATTCGTTACCACTAGACGCGCAGTGCCGTGCAGCGGAAGAAGAGTTGGGGCAGCGCATCCGTGTGGATCGTCTCCTCCTCGTACAATCTCCCTAACAGCCGCTTGTCGGTTCCCACGTACGGGTTCGCCGGAGCGGCGCAAGTGCACCACCTCTAATGGTATCCGCGCGTGCAGGAGGAACCTCGTGCGGCGGACTCCTAGGTCCAATCACACAACTGGCGGCGAGTAGAGGTGTCTATTCGCAACACATGCAAACCCTAGTTACAGCGCTGAAACGATCAGCCTCATGAGTGTGCGGCACCTCCACTTTATATAGGCGTCCGTCGCAGGCTCAACACCTGGGCCTCGCACGGACCCTAAAGCCCATAAGTCTACTCGGCCACAATCCGGATACAACTCGGATCACATCCAACCAGTGTCCCCGGATTGGACCTCGTAGGTTCCTTCCCTTAAGCGTGCGACCCCTTAGGTTCAAGCCGGCTTGGTCGCAATTCGGATCACCTCCGAACCGCACAGTTGGTAGCGGCCTCTAGCAAGGCATGCCGAACACCAAGGAGACTATGAAGCTGGATAGCGAACCTGTACATCACACTTCCATTCCTTTTACCACACGATATACGTTGTCGAGCTCAAGGCGATTCTGTCATCCTTGTGCTAGCCCGACCTCTTTCTCTTTCTAGTGATGCCGACCACTATCCGGATTATCTCATAATCCTTGTCGCGTGGCCATGCTTATCCTGGTCGGATCACACGAGGGGCCCAGAGTATATCTCTCCTGGTCGGAGGGGCAAATCCCATCTTGCTTGACCATGTCTCGCAGCATGTGTCTGGACAAGCCTGAAACCTACCTTTGTAACTACCCAGTCATAGAGTAGCGTTTGGTCGGCCCAAAGCAAGTCTGTCACCATCTCGAGTATATGTGTCAGCTCAGGTCTTAGGACATAGAACATATGTTGTACTAGAGACTCACAGATGACATATCGCTGCGTCTCATAGTTGGGTCTGCCCGACTCGGACCTTATCTCGATTCGGATCCGACTACATCGAATCCGACCAGATCCTTCCAAGTCCATATTATCCGGTTATCATCCAATGCTCCATGGCTAGTGAGACCAAGCCATCGACCATGTCATATGCTAGTCTAGTTGGCTGCGCGTCCACACAACCCTTTAGACTAGGGACCTTTTAGGACAGTCATCATACAATGCATAGTCCCAGAAAGAAGTCACGTACTTGCTGATACACATCATTCATAATGTCCAAGGACTATCTTTATTCATAAACACATAGGAAATATCATCATGCATGATTTCCTCTAGGGCATATCTCCAACAGTCTCCCACTTGCACTAGAGTCAATCAAATAGACATCAAATGCCCATAGCTCTAACGTGCCCCTCATGCTTGGGTTGTGGAAGCGGCTTAGTCAACGGATCCACAACATTTGCATCCGTGTGAATTTTGCATAACTCTACATCACCACTCTTTACGATCTTTCGTATCAGGTGATATTTCCGATCTATGTGTCTGACTTTGTGGTGATTCCTTGGCTCCTTGGCTTGTGCGATGGCACCAAAATTATCACAATAAAGGTCCAACGGTTTTTCCGAGGCTGGGAAAATACAAAGATCATCCAGAAAGTTCCGGATCCAAACACCTTCCTTTGCAGCTTCACAAGCCGCAATGTATTCGGCTTCTATAGTAGAATCGGCCACCGTATCTTGCTTGGAACTCAGCCAGCTCACTGCTCCTCCGTTCATGACATACATGAATTTGGACTATGATCGACAATCATCTCTGTCGGTTTGGAAACTAGCATTGGCGTAACCCCTTATGACGAGCTCTTCCTCACCTCCATAAACTAGGAACATCTCTTTAGTACTTTTCAGGTACTTCAAAATAGTCTTTACCGCTGCCCAGTGGCTCTCACCTGGGTTGGCCTGGTATCTGCTTGTTAGGCTTATTGCAAAAGCAACATCTGGCCTTGTACATATCACGGCATACATGATGGATCCGATTGCCGAGGCATACGGAATCCTACTCATCCTACTTCACTCATCAGATGTCGAAGGACTCTGAGTCTTGCTTAGCCTTATACCATGTGAGAGTGGCAAGAACCCTTTCTTCGCCTCACTCATGTTGAACCGCTTCAACACTTTATCTATGTACGTGCTCTGGCTTAAGCCGAGCAGCCTCCTCGATCTATCTCTATAGATCTTAATGCCTAAAATGTACATTGCCTCACCAAGGTCCTTCATCAAAAACTTGCCATTCAATGACTCCTTGACCGAGTTCAGCATCGAAACATCATTTCCGATCAGTAATATGTCATCCACATACAAGATCAAAAACACTATCAAGCTCCCACTTAACTTCTTGTATAAACAAGAGTCCTCTTCGCTTTTGATGAAGCCAAAACCAGTGACGACCTCATCAAAACGAATGTTCCAGCTCCAAGATGCTTGCCTCAACCCATAAATGGATCTCTTGAGCTTGCATACCTTACTAGTGCTAGTCGGATCGACAAAACCCTCGGGCTGTATCATATACACGTCCTCAGTTAAATTTCCATGAAGGAAAGCCGTTTTGACATCCATCTGCCATATCTCGTAATCGAAATATGCATCTATAGCTAGTACGATCCTCACCGACTTCAGCATTGCTACCCGCGAGTAGGTCTCGTCGTAGTAAATTCCTTGAAATTGTCCACAACCCTTAGCGACAAGCCGAGCTTTGTGGATCTGAACATTTGCATCCACATCGGTTTTCTTCTTAAAGACCCATTTGCAACCAATGGCTGTTACGCCAGGCGGCGGATCAACCAAGTCCTAGACTTGATTCTCATCCATGGACTTTAACTCAGATCTCATGGCCTCCAGCCATGCCTTGGAATATGGGCTCACCATCGCTTCTGCATATGTGGCCGGCTCGTCGCTTTCGAGCAACAATACATCACGCACTCTGCGCAATCTCTCCGACCTTCGTGGTTCCGGTGCCGCTTCCACTACGGGTTCCCTGACTGACTCCGGTATGATCTCATTACCAGCCGAGCCATCCCCGATTGGTCCTCTAATTTCATAGAGTCGGACCGTCCTCCCACTGGCCTCCCGACTGAGAAACTCTTTCTCAAGGAAAACCCCATTCCGAGCAACAAACACTTTGTTCTCTTCCCGGTTGTAGAAGTTATATCCCAAGGTTTCCCTCAGATATCCCACGAGTATGCATTTATCCGACTTAGGTGTAAGCTTGTCTGACATAAGTCGCTTGACAAATGCTTCACAGCCCCAAATCTTTAGAAAAGACAAACTGGGACTCTTCCCGGTCCACATCTCATGTGGTGTCTTCTCTACGAATTTTGATGGTACCCTGTTAAGTGTGAAAGCTGCAGTTTCTAGAGCGTATCCCCAGAATGACAAGGGTAAATCCGATTTGCTCATCATTGACCGGACCATGTCCAACAAGGTACGATTCCTCCATTCCGACACGCCGTTTCTCTATAGCGTACCCGGAGGTGTGAGCTGAGGTACTATACCTTGGATTTTCAGATGATCATCAAACTCCTAGCTCATGTACTCACCTCCATGATCAGATCGTAGAAGCTTTATAGTCTTGCCGAGCTGATTCTCAACTTCGTTCTGAAACTCTTTGAACTTTTCAAAAGTTTCCGACTTGTGCCTCATCAAATAGATATATCCATATCTACTCAAGTCGTCGGTAAAAGTCACGAAGTACTGATAGCCACCTCTGGCAGTTGTGCTCATTGGACCACACACATCATCATGTATAAGTTCCAATAGCTCAGACGCCCTCTCACGACTCTTTGTGAAAGGAGACTTAGTCATCTTGTCGAGCAAGCATGATTCACATGTCTTGAACGACCCGAAGTCGGACGAAGTTAGGAGCCCATCATCATGGAGCTTCTTCATGCGTTTCAGACTAATGTGTCCAAGCTGGCAATGCCAGAAGTATGTCGGATTTATCTCATTAGGCTTATGCCTCTTGACATTCATGTTATAGACCGGTTCCTATTCCAGATTCAATATAAATAGCCCATCAACAATGGGTGCATAGCCGTGGAACATACTATTCAAATAAAACGAACAACCATTGTCCTTTAAATTGAATTCACAACCCTGACTCATCAAACATGAGGCATAAATAATGTTCCGACTAAGTGCAGGAATGTAATAACAATTATTCAATTCCAAAATAAATCCAGAAGGAAGCTGGAGCTGCATCGTGCCGACCTCCAACACAACAACTCTTGCTTTGTTGCCGACCCTGATGTCAATTTCCCCTTGTGCCACACGCCTAGTTCTTACCAGCCCCTGCATCGAGTTGCAAATATGAACAACCGATCCGGTATCAAATACCCAAGAGCTACTAGGTATGTCAGCAAGGTAAATGTCTATAACATATGCAACAAGTGTACCTTTGACTGAAGAAGCATTTCCGGCCTTCTTGCCATGCTCTGCGAGCCACTTACTATAGTTCCTCTTCCAGTGACCGGTCTCCTTGCAATGATAGCAAATGGTCTTTGAGTCCGGTCCAGACTTTGGCGCAGCGGCGGAGGTTACCATCTCCGTGCCCTTTGCCTTAGCCTTTTTCTTAGACCAACTCTTCTTGAACTTAGCCGATTTCTGCACCATCAACACTTGATGCGTGCCTTTCTTAATATCCTGCTCTGCCACTTTGAGGATCCCATGCAATTCAGTGAGCTTCTTATCCATGCCGTGCATATGATAGTTTGAGATGAACGTCCCATCTCTAGGCGGAAGAGAACCCAGAACTGCATCAGTAGCCAGCTCATCCAAGAGCGGGAAGCCCAACCTATCCAAAGCTTGCACATATCCGATCATCTTGATCACATGTGGGCTCAGTGGATCACCTTCCTTCAGCTTGCAATCCATCAAGGACTGCCATACGTTGAACCTTTCGGTCCTAGCCTGTGTCTGAAACATGCTCTTGAGACTCTCGATCATATCGTAAGCCTCAACATTTTCGAAATGCTGCTGCAAATCGGGCTCCATACAAGCCAGCATCAGACAGCTGATCTCCGTTGATTCATGAACGAGTTTTTGGTAGGCATTCTTAGCCGTGGCACTAGCATTATCAGTAGGTTCCTCTGGAAGTGGATCCTCTAGAACATGTTCCTTTTTATCATGCTTGAGAACAATTCTCAAATTTCTATACCAGGTGGTAAAGTTTGTTCCATTCAGTTTATCCTTTTCCAGAATTGATTTCAATGCAAAGTTGGGTTGAGCAGGAGGTGTCATTGATCTACAACAGAAAATATGCAATCACTAAGCAATTTGTTTATGTAGAGTAATTCGAGCCTTAAACGAGAATACTCCCACTGAAGTTGGCATCCCTCCGCAAACTTTCAGTGATTCAGGATCCGACTAGCACATGCGACTAGTGAGCTTTAGCATCACTGCTAGACAACATGCCTATCCGGTAAGAAAATCCTTGCTAATCGTATCTCTATACGACTCCTGTCGGTCGGGAAGGTATCTCATACCCCGGCCCCCAACCTTCTTTGCCACAAGGCCCAAAACCGTTTTTATAGCCTTGTCAAGTTAACCTGATGCAGTGCATGTCCATGTCCGACACGAACCCTTCAGTTCAAGGACATCTAGTAGCACCTCAATTTTATGAGCCCACTACTAGACGTACTTGACGTGCGAAGGTGCAACATCGGGGATGGCAATTCGCTTGATATTCATGAGGGATCTTTCCACCATTCTAACATGCATAGAAAACAAGAAGCATATCAATCACAAATAAACATATATTGTGAAATAGTATGGCTCCTTCATGGACGTTCTTCCAGATCGGCTCCGACTCCGATGACCATCTAGGAACTCCATCTTGTTTGTCACGCCCGGACGCCAAGCCACCAACCTAATCTCTATTATCCAACTACTACAACTAGTAATGAATTTTACATAGAGTCACAAGTCGACACGCATGTCGTTATACAATATAATGACAACACTTTGGCTCCTGCCGGCTGACAAACATGACGCGCATGCCATGTATAAATTACACACATGCATCACATACACATGAGCCATACTATTCACATCAAACCCTACAAAACAAAGTTATGCATAGAAACACATTCTACCGGTTTGTGTGATCGTGTACGAAATACAAGGCGCTACGCACACGGCGGTCCCGCTAGCCGGTTAGCGGGCGGGGTTCGAAGGGGCAGCGCCCGACGTTTTCTGAAATCACAGATCACATCTGAACTCCGATCACGCCGAATTCTCTGATCTGACCGATCACATCGATCATCGCGAATAAGATTCGGATTTACGTTTCATTGTTAACCCCGATGGCGAATAACTGACCAGTAGAAGTAGATCGTGTCATGACCTCATCGATCCCGATTGACAGAAAACATAGCCTCATCGATCCCCATGTGCAGTTGATCTCATCAACCGTGCACATAGCCAATCTCATAAACGATGACAGATCTCATCTGCCACCTCCACATATCTAATATGCATATGATCTGAATCCAAATCCTATAGCAGAGGCTCTTATACCACTGTTGGGTTCTACGGTAGGGTGCGTCGACTGCAAATTAAATTTTTCCTACGCGCAGAACAACCAAGAACATGCTACGGGAGATGGATCACAGTTCGTTACCACTAGACGCGCAGTGCCGTGCAACGGAAGAAGAGTTGGGGCAGCGCATCCGCGTGGATCGTCTCCTCCTCGTACGATCTCCCTCGAAAAGCCGCTCGTCGGTTCCCATGTACAGGTTCGCCGGAGCGGCGCAAGTGCATCGCCTCTAATGGTATCCGCGCGTGCAGGAGGAACGTCGTGCGGCGGACTGCTAGGTCCGATCACACAACCGACGGCGAGTAGAGGTGTCTATTCGCAACACATGCAAACCCTAGTTACAGCGCTGAAGCGATCAGCCTCATGAGTGTGCGGCACCTCCACTTTATATAGGCGTCCGTCGCAGGCTCAACACTTGGGCCTCGCATGGACCCTAAAGCCCATAAGTCTACTCGGCCACAATCCGGATACAACTCGGATCACATACAACCAGTGTCCCTGGATTGGACCTCGTAGGTTCCTTCCTTTAAGCGCGCGACCCCTTAGGTTCAAGCCGGCTTGGTCGCAGTTCGGATCACCTCCGAACCGCACAGTTGGTAGCGGCCTCTAGCAAGGCATGCCGAACACCAAGCAGACTATGAAGCTGGATAGCGAACCTGTACATCACACTTCCATTCCTTTTACCACACAATATACATTGTCGAGCTCAAGGCGATTCTGTCATCCTTGTGCTAGCCCGACCTCTTTCTCGTTCTAGTGATGCCGACCACTATCCGGATTATCTCATAATCCTTGTCGCATGGCCATGCTTATCCTGGTTGGATCACACTAGGGGCCCAGAGTATATCTCTCCTGGTCGGAGGGGCAAATCCCATCTTGCTTGACCATGTCTCATAGCATGGGTCTGGACAAGTCTGAAACCTACCTTTGTAACTACCCAGTCATGGAGTAGCATTTGGTCGGCCCAAAGCATGTCTGTCACCATCCTGAGTACATGTGTCAGCTCAGGTCTTAGGACATAGAACATATGTTGTACTAGAGACTCACAGATGACATATCGCTGCGTCTCATAGTTGGGTCTGCCCGACTCGGACCTTATCTCGACTCGGATCCGACTACGTCGATTCCGACCAGATCCTTCCAAGTCCATATTATCCGGTTAGCATCCAATGCTCCATGGCTAGTGAGACCAATCCATCGACCGTGTCATATGCTAGTCTAGTTGGCTGCACGTCCACACAGCCCTTTAGACTAGGGACCTTTTAGGACAGTCATCATACAATGCATAGTCCCACAAACAAGTCACGTACTTGCTGATACACATCATTGATAATGTCCAAGGACTATCTTTATTCATAAACACATAGGAAATATCATCATGCATGATTGCCTCTAGGGCATATCTCCAATAGGACCGGCTCTCGCTGACGATTGCCGGGGCTACAGAGCATCTCCAGCGATGCTCCGCCCACCGGCGTGCTCAGGAGGCCACGCCGCACCCATCCATGTGCTTCACGCACACCGGGGAGGGCTATAGCGGCGATGGGATGGCCGCGGAGGAGGCTGTCGGCGAGGTTTGGCACAGCGAGGCAGGCACGGGGAGGAGGAAATGGAGTGTGGGGCGAGTCGGCGGTGGTGGTGAGGGGGCTCTGGAGTGGCTACGAAGAGAAGAGAGGGTCGGGATAGCCCGAATTTAGCACGGGGCCGGCGGCGGTTCTCCGTCCATGGAGGGATATGGAGGGCACGAGGAGGGAAGTGGGTTGTTCCAAGGGGTGCACGGGAGGGAGAGAGAGCCAAAGGAGTAGAGAGGGGGCTCGGGGGCGGCCTTAAGTAGCCGACCCGTGGCTCACCATGGACGCGGTGCACGGGTGGCCGCGGCAACGACTAGGACGGCCAAGAGAGAGGGCGAGGGGTTGTCTGCGGCGTTAGTGGAGGTGGGGTACGGTGCCAGGAAGAGAGAGAGGGAGCGGGGCGAGCTCCGGGTGGAGCCATGAGCTCGCACGTCATTGGCGGGCTCGGGCGACTCTGGGCACGTGCGACATGGGCAAGACAGAGGGGGAAAGGAGGGGGCCAACGCGGTGGCGTGTTGCGGATGTCAAGGCACCTCGACTGGCGGAAGGGGGAGGCTCGAGGCAGTCGAGGGACGCGGCGTCAACGGTCGCCTGCTCTGCCTCGCGCTCCAGAGCATGCAAATGGCCGGCGTCCACGGCTTTTCGCGCGCACCCGCGCGTCCACTTGTGACAGGCGTCTGCAGGAAGAGTAAACAAGAGGGAGGGAGGCTTTGGATGCTCTGGAACTTGCCAGGAGTGGGAGAGAGGTGAGAAAGGGAGGGAAAAGTGGCTGTGCAGAGAAGAAAAATGGGTCTCTGCCCCCCTTAATCATTGCTCCTTGGGCAGCAAAGCATGTAGGAGTTAGAGGAGGAGCAGGTGAGGCCGTGGGAAAAAGTTCAGCTCATGGAGATTAGTGGAAATGGACAAAACATGCATTTGAAATTTCTGCCAGAAGGTGTTTGATGTAGGTTTGGGCAAGCAAATGGACTTCCCTTGTCATGAGGGTTTACAGGGTCAAATGGCATGAGAAAATAAGAGGTTCCACCAAGATTGAGTTCATTTGGGCAAAGTTACCAGTGCAACTTTTGTAAACCCTAGAAATCAACAAAAATAGACTTTCCAAGATTTAGTCATGCAAAGCTATTCTCCTTGATGCACCACTTGGTGTAGTGTCATCATTTAAGGTTCTGAACATGTCCACAAAAGTTGAGATTAAAAGGTGAAAGTTACCAATGTAAAGTTGTTCAAATTTGGTTCTAGACAGAGAGGGTTTTGGGGTCCCTTGATCAAGATATCTTTCTCTCCAACTTGTGCCATTTGGTATAGATGAATAATTACACCATTTGAGCATGTTCACCAAGTTTGAGAGCATTTGGACATGTTTGGCAATGTAAAGTTGCTCAAACTTC
This sequence comes from Aegilops umbellulata, assembly GCA_032464435.1. Classification (NCBI taxonomy): domain Eukaryota; kingdom Viridiplantae; phylum Streptophyta; class Magnoliopsida; order Poales; family Poaceae; genus Aegilops; species Aegilops umbellulata. The sequence continues at coordinate 145,339,412 of CP136058.1, read as the reverse complement.
AAAATGGACAGAAATAGTTTCGAGGAGATTTCACGGGGTTATACTATTCTCCATGACATAATACTCGGCAAGATCATCAAACATGTCATATGTGACATTCTAGATTTTTCTTGGAATTTTTGGGGAATATTTCCTTTGTAAATATTTTAAAAGCTTGAAATATCCAGAAAGGGTTTTTGAGGGATTTGACCAATATTTTGAACATGACCATGTGTTGAAACTCTTATAAATGGACAATATATGTCCACTGAGTTTCCCTAGGTTTTTCCCAAATATTTTTAAAGCATTAAAATAATTTTAACCTATTAAAGACCATTTCTGTACTTAAGAAAAAGCCTTTAAATAAAATAGGAGAATAACTTTTAAAATTATATTTTTGTGGTTTCTGGGTGTCCTATATCTAATAGGAGTCAAATATATTTTTGGAAAATTTTTTACTGCCCTTAATTAAGTACTTGCAGTGCAAATCTCAATTCAGTGGTTTTTGGAAAACTAATATTTGAAAATACTATTTGGCCAAATTATTTTTGTGTCCTATACACATGGCATGATCATTGGGAAAGGTTTTTGAATCAGGGAGAAGGAGTATAAGAGTTGGAGGATTATTTGATTTTTAGAGCACTTGCAACCAATTCACAAAAATCAAATTAAGCAAAGTCCAAAGCACACAAAAGTTTTTGTCAGACCACATTTTATCATGTTTATTAGTTCAAGTGTTGTGGCATGAAAATCAGGGTGTGAAAATCGCACATCCTTTTGCAAAAGATTAGTAAGAGGCCTAGAAATTTTAGAAAAGTCTTTGATAAATATCCTATAGAAACGAGCATGACCTAGGAAACTAAGAATACCTTTGATATCTTTAGGACATGTCATTTTCTCAATTGCATCAACCTTAGCTTTCCTCAATACCTCTTTCAGAAATTTTATGGCCCAAAATAATGCCTTGATTAACCATAAAGTGGCACTTCTCCCAATTCAAGACAAGATTTGTTTGCTCGCATCTCTGCAAAACTCGATCAAGATTGCTTAAACAATCATCAAAAGACTTCCCATAAGTAGAGAAGTCTGATAACCCACAAGTATAGGGGATCATAACAGTTTTCGAGGGTAAAGTATTCAACCCAAATTTATGGATTCGACACAAGGGGAGCCAAAGAATATTTGAAGGTATTAGCAGCTGAGTAGTCAATTCAACCACACCTGGAGATTAATTAACTGCAGCAAGTAATCAGTTGCAAAGTAGTTTGATAGTTTTGATAATAGTAACAGTAGCAACGGTAACGGTAACAGCGATAGCAGTAATTTTGTAGCAAGTGTAACAGTGATGATACCAGTAGTAATGTAACATCCCCAAATTCTAAATTTTGGAATATTATATTAATTAAGTAATAATGATTCATTGTGTGAAATTGAGTGGAATTTGAAACTTTTAGTAAGTTAAATGAGAGGGAATAAGATGACTTTCCCAAACTTTCATTCTTGCATTTGGTTTCCATGGAATTCCATTTGAAATAAAAAGCGTTTTTTGAATGATTTGATTTCCATTTGAAACTAATTTAGACTCAGAAACTTTATGCCACTCAAGGATTTTCATGAGAGAAGATATATGACTTCTTAAAATATTTATGAAATAGAGTGGGGAGTAATGAGTACCAATTTCAAAACTTATTTGGAAGACTATTTGGAATTTTCACTTTTCATTTGGAATTTCAAATCATCTCAAAATTCTCTGAATATAAATACCGAGGGAAGGAAACATGACCCTTCAAATTTCAGAGAGGATTTGAGAAGTATTTTAATAAATAAAATAGAACACTATTTGCAAAGGATTTGAAAATTCAATTCAAATCCAATTTGAAGCTATTGCAAAATAATATGTTTTTTTAGTAATTTATTTGCCTCAGAAAATAGTCCATAGTTTTGTTTTTTTATTCTAAGAATTATGATATATTTCTTGTGTAGGATTTTTTTTATTTTTCTTTTCTGACCTTTGCTCTGTGACTTATTAAAAACGTTTTTATAAAGGGGGGGGGGGGGAAGCCTACCGACCGTGCCAGGCCAGGCCAACCGGCCCAGCCCAGCAACGGTATGCCTCCCGGCACCCGAACTGCCTCCGTCTCGCTCGCTCGCTGGCTCCCCCGCTCGCTCTGCAGCCACCGACAGGTGGGACCCACCTGTCGGATCCGTCTTCGACCCCGCGCCGGAGTCCGTCTTCCGCACGATGCCGACCACCTCCGCCGTGTCCGACCTGGACTCCTCCCCTCAGCTTTCCCCTTCCCCACGAACCCCCACTTTATAAGTCGAGGCCCCGACCTCTCTTTTCCTCAAAATGCAGCTGCCCTCGCCTCCCACAGCATCGCACAACCCTCGCCGGAGTTCGAGCTCCGACGACATTCGTCGTCGCTGCCCCGCGCTCCAGCGCCACCCTCGACCGACATCGGCACCACCGTCGGACTTGCCTCGACATGCCGCACCTCCCCAACTGCTCCACCGTCACCGCAGACCACCAGAGCCGCCGCCTGCTCGAAGCCGACGCCGCTGCCGCTGACTTCTCTATCGCCGACGACCCCAACCGCTGCGGTAATCCGCTTCGCTCCTCAACCATCCGATCGTAGATCTAGGGTTAGATTAGATCGGTTTTTTCCAACTGGTATGCGTTAGTTAGCGAATGTTTGCTAGTTTTGTTTCACAGCGAACAATTTTTAGCCAGTAGATTTCTGACACATGGCCAGGGACCAAGTTGTAGTTTTTTAGATTAGCCCCTGATTTTTAAACCCTCACAACTTTTTAAACTTTTGTCCAAATTAAGTGAAACCAACACCAAATTCTTCATCATGATCTCAACTATCCAGGGAAGATGTAAAATGAATTTTTTGGAATTTTAAAATTTGAATTAGATCAGATTCAAATTTAGACTTGTTTTGACTATAACTAGAGTTTTATAACTCCGATTTAATTGATTCTTTTTGCAAATAGAAGCTCTTGACATGGAATTTCTGTTAAGATCAAAATCGCATAATTTTGCTACTGTTAAAAATATGTTTATGTCCATGAGTTTTATTTGATGGTTTTGAAGTTTTCTGAAGTATTTTCTTCGTTCTTTTGGATCTTTGAGTGATTGCTTATGTGTGGTTATAATTGCTTGCTTACGATAGCTTGATCGGAGAGTGACGAGTAAAACTATCAGGAATTTTGAGTGCGAAGAATCTTCGTCAACAGTACAAGGCAAGTTCACACTTTGGTCATACTTTTCTATACCCAGTTTTTATTATGCATTAGTTCACCCTACAAATTTTCATGAGTAGGATTGGGAATTTGGGATTTCTTTGTAGTTCATGAGGTAGGAATCTATGATCCTTGAAACACCCCGGGATTATTTGTTATGTCATATATTGCTTAGCCATGCTTGTAGACGGGGATTGGTATGTGAGATTCATGCAAGTTATGAGAGAAATAATAATTAAGGGTTAACTTAAGGTGGCAACATTAACACAACTCTGGGTGGAATGGTTGGGGCACCCTGGAGAAACCAGTGGCTTGCACGGGCACTTGGAGAAACCAGTGCTTGCCCAAGGGGATCCCGGAGTACCCGTGTGATTACCCTATGGAATGCCACCCAGGCTCAAAGGGATCATATGATATTTCATGCCTAGAAACTTCCGTGTGCAGCCACAAGCCATTATGGACTCGGGCATAGTTGAGTAAGTTGTGGGAAACCTTTCCATGATAGGCTAGCAGATGTAGGGGATTGTAGGTGTACCGGCCTATCTATCGGTTAAGGGGACCTCTTCGGAAAGACAATGTCTCGATCATCCGGTTCTCAAACATCATGTAGTGCGAGGAATTCAACGGAGGAGATCGAGTCTTGTGGGGAAAAGTGCGCAAACCTCTGCAGAGTGTACAAACTAAGTATGGTTAGTTGTGTCCCCGGCTATGGACAACTTGAGTATCTAGAAGTTAATTACTGGTTGATCTCATCACTCTATTTAATTAATGAATTGGGTATTATTATTTATACTTGGTAATTTTGGGTTTGAGTTGGAGGAACCTTCTCAATAATGGCACAAACTTGGTAGTAAAATAAAAATGTATTCCTTTGTTGTAGGAAAAAATTAGCTTTATGCAAAATTAAACTTAGAGCCTCCACCAGCCAAATATGCATATAGAGATAGACATTTTCAGCATTATTCTATGGTGTGAAATTCCCAGTACATTCAACGTACTGACCTACATGGCTACAACGTCTCATGTTGCAGGAATCGTCTGACGAGTAAGTGATACGTTAGGGTTACAATGTCTACACTCAACTTTGCCATTGGTGTTGTTGGGACTCCACAATTTTGATGTTACTTCCGCAATATGGATTGAGGTAATAGTATTTACGTTACTTTTACATGTGATTGCACTCTGTTATAAATCCTTGACTACTATGTGTGTCAGCATACCGATCCAGGGATGACATTTAAGCATAGAGACTTGATCCATTTGGATCCAGGGATGACACTCAAGGTAAATTCATAGGCATTGTATAGGTGACTTGTTGGATGATATTAATCATGAGACAGTTATAATCTAGGGCGATACGGCTCTAGCTCCAGTTCGTCAATATAATGTAGGCATGTATTTCATAAATAGTCACACGTGCTTATGGAGAGAACTTGCATGACATATTTTGTCCAATCCTCCTGTGGCAGCGGGGTCCATATTGGAAACTAAGGGATATTAAGGCCTCCTTTTAATAGAGAACCGGAACAAAGCATTAACACATAGTGAATACATGAACTCCTCAAACTACGGTCATCACCGGGAGTGGTCCCGACTATTGTCACTCCGGGGTTGCCGGATCATAACACGTAGTAGGTGACTATAATTTGCAAGATCGGATCTAAAACATGGATATAATTATGGTAACATAAACGGTTCAGATCTGAGTTCATGGTACCCAGGCCCAAAGTGGCAAGCATTAAGCATGGCAAAGTCATAGCAACATCAATCTAAGAATATAGTGGATACTAGGGATCAAGCCCTAACAAAACTAACTCGATTACATGATGAATCTCATCCAACTCCTCACCAACCAGCGAGCCTACGAAGGAATTACTCACTCCCGGTGGGGAGCATCATGGAATTGGCGATGGAGACGGGTTGGTGATGACGAAGAACAAAGATCCCCTCTCTGGAGCCCCCCAACGGACTCCAGATCTGGCCTCCCGATGAATAACAGGAGGTGACGGCTGATAACCCACAAGTATAGGGGATCACAACAGTTTTCATGGGTAGAGTATTCAACCCAAATTTATTGATTCGACACAAGGGGAGCCAAAGAATATTCTCAAGTATTAGCAGTTGAGTTGTCAATTCAACCACACCTGGATAACTTAGTATCTACAGCAAAGTGTTTAGTAGCAAAGTAATATGATAGTGATGGTAACGGTAGCAAAAGTAAAGGACGCAAAAGTAATATTTTTGGTATTTTGTAGTGATTGTAACAGTAGCACCGGGAAAGTAAATAAGCGCAAACCAGTATATGGAAAGCTCGTAGGCATTGGATCGGTGATGGATAATTATGCCGGGTGCGGTTCATCATGTAACAGTCATAACATAGGGTGACACAGAACTAGCTCCAATTCATCAATGTAATGTAGGCATGTATTCCGAATATAGTCATACGTGCTTATGGAAAAGAACTTGCATGCCATCTTTTGTCCTACCCTCATGTGGCAGCGGGCTCCTAATGGAAACTAAGGAATTAAGGCCTCCTTTTAATAGAGAACCGGAACAAAGCATTAGCACATAGTGAATACGGGAATTCCTCAAACTACGGTCATCACCGGGAGTGGTCCCGATTATTGTCACTTCGGGGTTACCGGATCATAACACATAGTAGGTGACTATAGACTTGCAAGATAGGATAAAAAACTCACATATATTCATGAAAACATAATAGGTTCAGATCTGAAATCATGGCACTCGGGCCCTAGTGACAAGCATTAAGCATAGCAAAGTCATAGCAACATCAATCTCAGAACATAATGGATACTAGGGATCAAACCCTAACAAAACTAACTCGATTACATGATAAATCTCATCCAACCCATCACCGTCCAGCAAGCCTACGATGGAATTACTCACGCACGGTGGTGAGCATCATGAAATTGGTGATGGAGGATGGTTGATGATGACGACAACGATGAATCCCCCTCTCCGGAGCCCCGAACGGACTCCAGATTGGCCCTCCCGAGAGGTTTTAGGGCTTGGCGGCGGCTCCGTATCGTAAAACGTGATGATTTCTTCTCTTTTATTTTTTTCTCCCCGAAACCAAATATATAGAGTTGGAGTTGGCGTCGGAAGGTCTCCAGGGGACCCACGAGGTAGGGGGCGCGCCCCCACCCTCGTGGACAGGGTGTGGGCCCCCTGGTCTTCATCTTTGGCGAGAATTTTTTATTATTTATAATAAGATATTCCGTGGAGTTTCAGGTCATTCCGAGAACTTTTGTTTTCTGCACATAAAACAACATCATGGCAATTCTGCTGAAAATAGCGTCAGTCCGGGTTAGTTCCATTCAAACCATGCAAGTTAGAGTCCAAAACAAGGGCAAAAGTGTTTGGAAAAGTAGATACGACGGAGACGTATCAACTCCCCCAAGCTTAAACCCTTTCTTGTCCTCAAGCAATTCAGTTGACAAACTGAAAGAGAAAAAGAAAAACTTTTACAAACTCTGTTTGCTCTTGTTGTTGTAAATATGTCAAGCCAGCATTCAAGTTTTCAGCAAAGATTATAACTAACCACATTTGCAATAATTCTCAGGTCTCATAATCACTCATATCAATAGCATAATCAACCAGCGAGCCATAATAATAAATCTCGGATGACAACACTTTCCCAAAACAATCATAATATGATATAACAAGATGGTATCTCACTAGCCCTTTCTGAGACCGCAAAACATAAATGCAGAGCACCTTTAAAGATCAAGGACTGACTAGACATTGTAATTCATGGTAAAAGAGATCCAATCATAGTCACACCCATTATAGATTAATAGTGATGAATGCAAATGACAGCTGTGCTCTCCAGCTAGTGCTTTTTAATAAGAGGGTGATGACTCAACACAAAAGTAAATAGATAGGCTCTTCGCAGAGGGGAGCAGGGATTTGTAGAGGTGCCATAGCTCAGTTTTGAAATAGAGATAAATAATATTTTGAGCTATATACTTTCATTGTCAACATAGCAACTAAGAGATGGTGATATCTTCCTTGCTACACACATTATAGGCGGTTCCCAAATAGAATGGTAAAGTTTATACTCCCCCTCCACAGCCAAGCATCAATCCACGGCTTGCTCGTAACAACAAGTGCCTCCAACATACATCAGGTCCCAGGGGGAGTTTTGTTTGCAATTAATTTGGATTTAGTTTGCATAAAGCATGGGACTGGGCATCCCGGTGACCAGCCATTTTCTTGTGAGTGAGGAGCGGAGTCCACTCCTCTTGAGAATAACCCGCCTAACATGGAAGATAAGGGAAGCCTTCGTTGATACATGAGCTATTCGAGCATGCAAAACAGAATGTTTATTTGAAGGTTTAGAGTTTGGCACATACAAATTTACTTGGAACGGCAGGTAGATACCGCATATAGGAAGGTATAGTGGACTCATCTGGAATAACTTTGGGGTTTAAGGGATTGGATGCACAAGCAGTATTCCCACTTAGTACAGGTGAAGGCTAGCAAAAGACTGGGAAGCGACCAACTAGAGAGCGACAATAGCCATGTACATGCATTAAAATTAACAAACATTGGATGCAAGCATGAGTAGGATATAATCCACCATGAACATAAATATCGTGAAGGCTATGTTGATTTGTTTCAACTACATGCGTGAACATGTGCCAAGTCAAGTCACTTAAATCATTCAAAGGAGGATACCACCCCATCATACCACATCATAACCATCTCAATAGCATGTTGGCACGCAAGGTAAATCATTATAACTCATAGCTAATCAAGCATGGAACAAGTAACTATGATCTCTAATTGTCATTGCAAACATGTTTATTCATAATAAGCTGAATCAAGAACGATGAACTCATCATAAAAAGCAAAAGAGGTCGAGTTCATACCAGCTTTTCTCATCTCAGTTAGTCCATCATATATCATCATAATTGCCTTTCACTTGCACGACCAAACGATGTGAATAATAATAAGAATGCACGTGCATTGGACTAAGCTGGAATCTACGAGCATTCAATAAACAGGAGAAGACAAGGCAATATGGGCTTGATAACCCACAAGTATAGGGGATTGCAACAGCTTTCGAGGGTAGAGTATTCAACCCAAATTTATTGATTCGACACAAGGGGAGCCGAAGAATATTCTCAAGTATTAGCAGCTAAGTTGTCAATTCAACCACACCTGGAAACTTAGTATCTGCAGCAAAGTGTTTAGTAGCAAAGTAATATGATAGTGGTGGTAACGGTAACAAAAGTAAAGACAACAAAAGTAATGTTTTTGGTATTTTGTAGTGGTTGTAACAGTAGCAGCGGGAAAGTAAATAAGCGAGAACCAATATATGGAAAACTCGTAGGCAACGGATCAGTGATGGATAATTATGCCGGATGCGGTTCATCATGTAACAGTCATAACATAGGGTGACACAGAACTAGCTCCAATTCATCAATGTAATGTAGGCATGTATTCCGTATATAGTCATACGTGCTTATGGAAAAGAACTTGCATGACATCTTTTGTCCTACCCTCCCGTGGCAGCGGGGTCCTATTGGAAACTAAGGAATATTAAGGCCTCCTTTTAATAGAGAACCGGAACAAAGCATTAGCACATAGTGAATACCTGAACTCCTCAAACTACGGTCATCACCGGGAGTGGTCCCGATTATTGTCACTTCGGGGTTGCCGGATCATAACACATAGTAGGTGACTATAGACTTGCAAGATAGGAACAAGAACTCACATATATTCATGAAAACATAATAGGTTCAGATCTGAAATCATGGCACTCGGGCCCTAGTGACAAGCATTAAGCATAGCAAAGTCATAGCAACATCAATCTCAAAACATAATGGATACTAGGGATCAAACCCTAACAAAACTAACTCGATTACATGATAAATATCATCCAACCCATCACCGTCCAGCAAGCCTACAATGGAATTACTCACGCACGGCGGTGAGCATCATGAAATTGGTGATGGAGGATGGTTGATGATGACGACGGCGACGAATCCCCCTCTCCGGAGCCCCGAACGGACTCCAGATCAGCCCTCCCGAGAGGTTTTAGGGCTTGGCAGCGGCTTCGTATTGTAAAACGTGATGGTTTCTTCTCATCTATTTTTTTCTGGCCGAAACCAAATATATAGAGTTGGAGTTGGCGTCGGAAGGTCTCCAGGGGGCCATGAGGTAGGGGGCGCGCCCTAGGGGGGGGGGGGGCGCCCCCACCATCGTGGACAGGGTGTGGGCCCACTGGTCTTGATCTTTGGCAAGGATTTTTTATTATTTATTATAAGATATTCCATGGAGTTTCAGGTCATTTCGAGAACTTTTGTTTTCTGCACATAGAACAACATCATGGCAATTCTGCTGAAAACAGCGTCAGTCCGGGTTAGTTCCATTCAAATCATGCAATTAGAGTCCAAAGCAAGGGCAAAAGTGTTTGGAAAAGTAGATACGACGGAGACGTATCAACGACGGCTCTGTCTCATGGATTGCGATAATTCTTTCTCTCTGATTTTTTTCTGGAAAAATAAGATTTTATAGCGTTGGTTTCAGGGTCTGCGGGGCCACCAGGTGGGGACAACCCACCTGGGCGCGCCAGGAGGTGGGCCACCCTGGTGGGTTGTGCCCACCCAGGTGCCCCCCTCTAGTGGGTCTTGGCTCCAGAAAATTCTTGTTTATTATATAAAAATTCCTCACAAAGTTTCGTTCCATTCTGAGAACTTTTATTTCTGCACAAAAACAACACCATGGTAGTTCTGCTGAAGACAGCGTCAGTCCGGGGTTAGTTTCATTCAAATCATGCAAATTAGAGTCCAAAACAAGAGGAAAAGCGTTAGGAAAAGTAGATACGTTGGAGACGTATCAACTCCCCCAAGATTAAACCTTTGCTTGTCCTCAAGCAATTCAGTTGATAAACTGAAAGTGAAAAAGAAAATCTTTTACAAACTCTTTTGCTCTTGTTTGCATAAATAAGCTTAAACAGCACCCAGGTTTTCAGCCACATTATAACTAACCATGCTGACAATAACTCTTAAAGATTATATTGACTCATATCAATGACATAATCAGCTAGCGATCAATAATAAGATATCTCAAATGGCAACACGTTGTCAAAACAACCATGATATAATATGACAATAGTGATATCTCGCTACCCCTTTCTGAGACCGCAAAACATAAATGCAGAGCACCTCCAAAGTTCAAGCAGCGGCTAAACATTGTAATTCATGGTAGAAAAGATCCAGTCATGAAGCACCCAACATTAGCTACACACAGTGCGTAAGTCATGACAACTGTGCTCTCAGGTTCTAGCGCTTGTTTTAGAAGGTGATGACACAACATAAAAGTAAATAGATAGTCCCTTCGTAGAGGGAAGCAGTGATTTGCAGAGGTGCCAGAGCTCAAGTTTCAAAACAGAGGTAAATGATATTTTGAGACATACACCCTTCTCATTTACTTCACGACCATCAGTTATCAATATCTTCCATGCTAAGCACGCTAGTGGCGGTTCCGAAGCGATAAAAGTAAAGGTTTTGACTCCATTGGGAGTTTTTGTTTGATTATTTGAGAGATTAACTCTTTTTCTGTTTGCAGTTTGGGACTGGGCATGCCTATTACCGCACCTTTTTCTCGTGCGATGGCGAGTGAATAAACACTCGACCTGAGAATAACCCGCTTAGCATGGAAGATACCGACCACCTCCTATCGTTCCATGAACGATCCAGGCACACAAAAAGGATATTTATTTGAAGTTTTTAGAGGTGGCACATGCAAATTTACTTAGGATGGCATGGTAATACCGCATATAGGTAGGTATGGTGGACTCATCTGTAATAAATTTGGGTTCAAGGTTTTTGATGTACAAGCAGAGTTCCCACTTAGTACAGGCGAAGGCTAGCAATTAGATTGAGAAGCGGCCTGCTAGAGAGCAACATTGGTCATAAACATGCATTATGCATAAGTAACATTGGACACTAGCATGAGTAGGATATGAACACCATGAACATAAATATCATAGAGGCTATGTTGGTTTTGATTCAACTACATGCATGAACATGTGCCAAGTCAAGCCACTCGAACATTCAGAGGTGGATACCATATCATCATACTACATCACAATCATTTTAAGCAATGTTGATATCCAAGATAAATCATTATCCACTCCTAGCAACTTATGCATGGCATGAGAAACTATAATCTCTAATTGTCATTGCAAACATGTTTAATCATAATGGGCTGAATCATGGATATTAGGTCAAACATATTTACACAAACAGAACAAGTCGAGCTCATACCCGTTTCTCTCTGCCACGGCCAGTTCATCGAATATCGCCATTATTGCCTTTCACTTGCACGACCGAACGATGTGAAAATAACAATAGTGCAAGAGTGCCGTGGACTAAGCTGGAATCTGCAAACATTTTATTCAAAGGGAGAAGACAGCATAAAATGGGCTCTTTATTAGTTCAACAATTATTCATATGAGAGCCCCTCAACATTTTCATCGTGGTCTTCTCCTTGGTACACTCGAATAAAAGAAAATAAATGCAGAAAAACACACTGAAATATTTTTGGAGTCTTTGGTTTTCTTGAACAAGGAAATAAAAGGGAAAAGCAAAAACGATAAAAACTATTTACACAGGAAAGCTTCCAACAAGCAAAAGAAGAATAAGGACATCTTTTTGGGTTTTCTTTTTAATATTACTACCAAGCATGCATAGAAAGTAAACTACTACAACTAATTGTTTTGGTTTTTCTAAAGTTTTTCAAACACAAGAAGAAAGCAAGAAAATAAATCTAAGCATGGATCAATGAAAAGTGTGAACACCGACAAATGAAAATAAGTGGACATGAATGTAATGTCGATGAGAACATGTACTCCCCCAAGCTTAGGCTTTTGGCCTAACTTGGTAGTTGATCAATAGCCTGGATGGTAGTAGGGGTGATGAGGAGCGGGAATACACTCATCCCACTGTTGAGGTTCCTCTGCTACCTCTGCGGGAGCCTGAGCGTTTTGGTAGGCGATGATGTCCATAGGCATAATCCTATCCGCCCCTGGCAACAGAATCAAACAAAGCAGGAGCAGACAATGGAATAATATCATGAGTTTCAACGCTAAAAACCAGGTTATAAGGAATAGGAATGTTAGGATAATCTTGTGCAAGAAAATGATGGTGTTCCATGGCTGCGCGGTCTATGTAAACCTTGGTCAGAGGGTAATCATGAGGGCATATCTCAACATTAAAGTGAGCCGCCAAATGAGTAGCATAAATTCCACCATGTATTTTACCCTGGGATTTATTAATATGGAGGCGATGAGCCACAATAGCTCCCAAGCTATGAGTGTTGTCGCCCTCTAATGGACAATGTAAAACAACAAGGTCTGGTGAACTAAGTGCAGCCACCTTCTCCCTAGCAAGCAAGCATTTTGTAAAGAAAAGTGCAAAGTAATGAACATCAGGAAAATGCAAGCCAGCGGCAGTGGTAGCTGACACCCCTCTCTCATCTCCCACTGTCAAAGTACGATAAAAGGCCTCAAACCCAGCCAGCCTAGGGCTGGCTAAGCTCCCATCAGAAGGGATCATGCATATGTCACAAAATTCAGTAAGTGGTATCTGATGGTTTTCAGCATATAAATCAAAGCTCACTTCAGGAGGATTATTCCTAGGCAGGAAAGTAAAACTTTGGACAAAGATGTTTGTGAGGATTTGATGCTGTTCACACTCATCTGCGATGAAGTCAGTGAGGCTGGCATTAGTAGCATATTGTGTGAACTCCTGAAGGATTCGAGCCTCTTCCAGGAACGTGGTGTGCGGCCATTCACACGGCCATACTTCCGCCAACCTCCGAGGATGGAGATCACTATCAAATGACTGGCCAATAACACCCTTGGAATTCTTCTTAGAGCCAAACTTCCTAAAGATATTCATGGTTCCCCTATGAACAAAAATTCTGAAATTTATTAGCCCACAAAATTTTCTCAACAAAACTTCACAAAAATGATACCAACTACTTATAGGGATGCATAGAGGCCATAGCAAGCATTCAAACTACTTAAAACTCTAAGAATTAAACATGCAAGCTCATCTACAGCAGCACCAAGAGTAGCTAATTATTCAAAATATAAACCACTAAAACAAAAAACTAATTGGACAAATGGTGGAGTCACATACCAAGCAATAATCCCCTGAAACAGTTTCGGAAACGGAGATTCGAGCAAAGAGATCGAAATTCGCGGGTTTGCGAGCAAGAACACGGGAGAGAGAGCAATGGAGATTTTTTATGGAGGTAAGTGATGATGTGGGATGAAGGGATAAGTGAGGGGGCCACATGGGGACCACAACCCCCCAGGGCGCTCGGGGCAGCAAAAAATCATATTAAATTTTCAGGGCATTCTGAGAACTTCTATTTTTGGGTCATTTTTATTGCACGGGAAATTCAGAAAACAAACAAAGTATGTCATTTTATTTTATTTAACTAATAAAAACAGAGGATAAAAAGTAAGGATAGAAGGTAGTGCTTACTAAATTCATCAACTTCATACCGCTCAAAAATGATCCATTAATAAGGTTGATCAAGTCTTATTAACAACCACTTTCGATTAGCATGAAACCGAAGAACTTTCGTAAATCACTAAGTTACCTCAACGGGGATATGAATGTCCCCAACAATAAGCATTTCATATTTCTTTTTCAAAGTAGGTAGAGGTATTTGAAAACTTCCAATAGTGATTGTCAGTGATTTTTCAATAACATTAATACCATTCACTTGGAATTGTTTCTTCGGAAAGTGCACCGTACGCTCATTACCATTAATATGAAAAGTGACCTTACTTTTATTGCAATCAATAACAGCCCAGCAGTATTCAAGAAGGGTCTACCAAGGATAATCGACATGTTGTCGTCCTCGGGCATCTCAAGTATAACAAAGTCAGTCAAAATAGTAACATTAGAAACAACAACGGGCACATCCTCACAGATACCGATAGGTATGGCAGTTGATTTGTCAGCCATTTGCAAAGATATTTCAGTAGGTGTGAGTTTATTCAAATCAAGTCTTTTATATAAAGAGAAAGGCATAACACTAACACCAGCTCCTAAATCACACAAATCAGTTTTCACATAATTCTTTTTGATGGAGCAAGTATAGTTGGTATTCCCGGATCTCAAAGTTTTTTAGGCACTCCATCTTTAAAAGTATAATTAGCAAGCATAGTGGAGATTTCAGCTTCCGGTATTTTCATCTAATTTGTGATGATGCCTTTGATATACTTTGCATAAGGAGGCATTTTCAAGATATCAGTCAAGCGAGTACGCAAAAAGACTGGCCTCAGCATTTCAGCAAAGCGTTCAAATTCTTCATCATCTTTCTTTTTAGTTGACTTGGGTGAAAATGTCATAGGTTTTTGAACCCACGGTTCTCTTGCTTTACTGTGTTTTCTAGCAACAAAGTCTCAGTTATCATATCTTTTATTCTTAGGCTGTGGGTTATCAAGATCAAAATGTGGTTATCTGGTTCGTTTTCATTTGGTTGAGAGTCTTCATGAACCTCATCATTATCTTTTTCATTATCACTAGGTGAGTGTTCATTACCTGATTGAGTTTTAGCATCAGATATAGAAGTATCATTATCATTATCAGGAGGTTTTTCTATTTCAGGTTCACTAGAAGCATGCAAAGTCCTATCATTTTTCCTCTTCTTTTTCTTTCTAGAAGAAATAGGTGCATCAATGTTAACTCTTTGTGAATCTTGTTCAATTCTTTTTGGGTGTCCCTCAGGATAAAGTGGTTCCTGAGTCATTTCACCTCCTATAGTTGCAACACTAACAACAAAGTCATGTATATTATTATTATTCATTTTATCAAGTAATTCTCTTTGTGATTTAATAACTTGTTCTAACTGATTTTGTACCATAGAATCATGCTTTCCAACACGTCTAACATCATTTGAGATTCTAAATAACAAGTCACTCAAGCGAGCAATCATATCAGAATTATATTTCAATTGTTTCATAACATTTGCATAGAAGTGATCTTGTTTTCTAATATAGTTTTCAAACTCATAAAGGCATTGGCTAGGGTGCATATTGTGAGGATTGTCATTATCATTGAACTTCATTGAAGAATTTACCTCTACCACCTTAGGCATTGGTGGTATATCAAGCCCATGTATTTCTTCAATAGGGGGTAAATTTTTAACATCCTCAGCTTTAATACCCTTTTCCTTCATAGATTTCTTTGCCTCTTGCATATCTTCAGGACTGAGATATAATATACCCCTCTTCTTCGGAGTGGGTTTAGGCGGTGGTTCAGGAAGAATCCAATCATCGTAATTTTTCAATATATTATTCAATAATTCTTCAGCTTGTCCAACAGCTCATTCCCTGAAAACACAACCATCAAAACTATCTAGTAAGTCCCTAGAAGCATCGGTTAGTCCATTATAGAAGATATCAAGTATTTCATTTTTCTTAAGAGGATGATCAGGCAAAGCATTAAGTAACTGGCAAAGCCTCCCCCAAGCTTGTGGGAGACTCTCTTCTTTAGTTTGCACAAAGTTAAATATTTCCTGTAAAGCAGCTTGTTTCTTATGAGCAGAAAAATATTTTTCAGAGAAGTAATAAATCATATCCTGGGGACTGCGCACACAACCAGGAGCAAGAGTATCGTACTAAGCTTTAGCATCACCCTTTAATGAAAACAGAAATAATTTGAGAATAAAGTAATAGCGAGTTTTCTCATCATGAGTAAAAAGGGTGGCTATGTCATTCAACTAAGTAAGATGTGCCACAACAGTTTCAGTTTCATAACCATGGAAAGGATTGGATTCAACCAAAGTAATTAACTCTGGGTCGATAGATAATTCATAATCCTTATCATTAATAAAGATAGGTGAAGTAGCAAACTTAGGATCATATTTCATTCTAGCATTCAGAGATTTTTCTTTATACTTGCATAATAATTTCTCTAGATCATCTCTATCCTTACATGCAAGAATATCTCTGGTTGTCTCCTCATTCATAACATAACCTTCCAGTAGCTTAGGCAATTCATATCTAGGAAGGCTAGTTCTAGCAGGTGTTTCAGGATTTTTAGTTTCAAGCTCATCATCAGATTCAACAACATCATGTTGTATTACTCTAGCAATTAATTTGTTCATCAAGAAAATCACCAAGTGGCACATCATCATTATCAAGCAAGATACTAGCATCATCATAATAATTATCCATAGTAGAAGTATCATCATCAATAACTTGCGACATATCAGAATTATTAGCATGTGGTGGTGTTGCAAGTTTACTTATAACAGAAGTTGAATCTAAACAGAACTGGATGGCAGTTCCTTACCTCCCCTCGTCTTTGAGGGATATATCTTAGTCTTAGCATCCTTCAGATTCTTCATAGTGATAAATTGATAATAATCCCAAGTGACTCAACAAATATAGCTATGCTCCCCGGCAACGGCGCCAAAAAAGGGTCTTGATAACCCACAAGTATAGGGGATCGCAACAGTTTTCGAGGGTAGAGTATTCAACCCAAATTTATAGATTTGACACAAGGGGAGCCAAAGAATATTTGAAGGTATTAGCAGGTGAGTTTTCAATTCAACCACACCTAGAGATTAATTATCTGCAGCAAGTAATCAGTAGCAAAGTAGTTTGATAGTTTTGATAATAGTAATAGTAGCAACGGTAACGGTAACAGCGATAGCAATAATTTTGTAGCAAGTGTAACCGTGATGATAGAAGTAGTAACTTAGCAAGAACAATATAAGGTAAATTAGTAGGCATTGGATCGGTGACTTGCTGGATGATATTCATCATGAGACAGTTATAACCTAGGGCGATACGGCACTAGCTCCAGTTCGTCGATATAATGTAGGCATGTATTCCGTAAATAGTCATACATGCTTATGGAAAGAACTTGCATGACATCTTTTGTCCTACCCTCCCGTGGCAGCGGGGGTCCATATTGGAAACTAAGGGATATTAAGGCCTCCTTTTAATAGAGAACCGGAACAAAGCATTAACACATAGTGAATACATGAACTCCTCAAACTACGGTCATCACCGGGAGTGGTCCCGAATATTGTCACTCCGGGGTTGCTGGATCATAACACATAGTAGGTGACTATAACTTGCAAGATCAGAACTAAAACATGGATATAATTATGATAACATAAACGGTTCAGATCTGAGTTCATGGCACCTAGGCCCAACGTAACAAGCATTAAGCATGGCAAAGTCATAGCAACATCAATCTAAGAACATAGTGGATACTAGGGATCAAGCCCTAACAAAACTAAGTCGATTACATGATGAATCTCATCCAACTCCTCACCGACCAGTGAGCCTACGAAGGAATTACACACTCCCGGTGGGGAGCATCATGGAATAGGCGATGGAGAATGGACGGTGATGACGAAGAACGAAGACCCCCCTCTCCAGAGCCCCAAATGGACTCCAGATCTGGCCTCTCGATGAAGAACAGGAGGTGACGGCGGCTCCGTCTCGTGGATCGTGATAATTCTTTCTCCCTGATTTTTTCTGGAAAAATAGGATTTTATAGCGTCTTCAGGGTCTGCGGGGCCACCAGGTGGGTTGTGCCCACCCAGGGGGCCCCTCTCCAGTAGGTCTTCACTCCAGAAATTCTTATATATTATATAAAAATTCCTCGCAAAGTTTCGTTCCGTTCCGAGAACTTTTATTTCTGCACAACAACACTATGGTAGTTCTACTGAAAACAACATCAGTCCGGGGTTAGTTCCATTCAAATCATGTGAATTAGATTCCAAAACAAGAGGAAAAGTGTTAGGAAAATTAGATACATTGGAAAGTATTAAAGTCATCCGTGAAAACCTCAACAATCTTTTCACAAAAGTCAGAGAATATAGTAGTCATACATATTTGAAAGGTAGCAGGTGCATTGCATAAACCAAAATGCATACGTCTATAAGCATAAGTTCCAAAGGGATAAGTGAAAGTGGTCTTTTCTTGATCAGATTGAGAAACAGGTATTTGTGAAAAACCAGAATATTCATCAAGGAAGCAAAAATGTGTGTGCTTAGATAATCTTTCTAGCATTTGATCGATAAAAGACAGAGGGTAATGATCTTTTCTAGTTGCTTTGTTTAATTTTCTAAAATCAATTACCATTCTATAGCCTGTAACAATTCTTTTTGGAATAAGTTCATTCTTATCATTAGGAACAACAGTGATACCTCCTTTCTTAGGGACACAATGAACAGGACTTACCCATCTACTATTAGCTATAGGATAGATTATACCTGCTTCCAGAAGTTTTAATATTTCCGTTCTTACCACTTCTTTCATCTTCGGATTTAACCGACGTTGGTGATCAACAACGGGTTTAGCATCAGGTTCCATATTAATCTTGTGCTGACCTAGAGTGGGACTAATGCCCTTTAAATCATCAAGAGTATATCCAATAGCAGATCGGTGCTTCCTTAGAACTTCCAATAATCTTTCTTCTTCATGTTCTGAAAGGTTAGCACTAATAATAACAAGATATATCTTCTTCTCATCAAGATAATAATATTTCAAAGTGTCTGGCAATTGTTTTAATTCAAACACAGGATCACCTTTAGGTGGAGGAGGACCTCCTAGATTTTCAATAGGCAAATTGTGTTTAAGCAGAGGACGCCGTTCAAAGAAAATCTGATCTATTTCATTTCTTTCATGCATATGTAAATCATTTTCATGGTCTAGCAAATATTGTTCTAGAGGATCAGTAGGAGGCACAACAATAGAAGCAAGACCAATTATTTCATCCTTACTAGGCAATTCCTTTTATGAGGTTTTCTACTAAACTTGGAAAAATTAAACTCAGTAGACTCATCACCAAAGCTAACACCGACAGTTTGTTTCTCACAATCTATTTTAGCATTAACGGTGTTTAAGAAAGGTCTACCAAAGATAATGGGACAAAAATCATCTTGTGGGGAACCAAGAACAAGAAAATCAGTAGGGTATTTTATCTTCCAACACAAGACTTCAACATCTCTAACAACCCCAAGTGGTGTGATGGTGTCTCTATTAGCAAGTTTAATAGTAGCATCTATTTCTTCTATTTCAGCGGGTGCTACATCATTCATAATTTCTTGATATAAGGTAAAGGGAATATCACTCATGCTAGCACCTATGTCGCATAAACCATGATAACAGTGATCTCCTATTTTAACTGAGACAACGGGCATGCCAACAACGGGTCTATGATTATCCATTTTATCGGGTTTGGCAATTCTAGTAGCTTCCTTATAGAAGTAAATAACACACCCATCAATATTTTCTTCCAAGAGATCCTTAACCATAGCAACACTAGGTTCTACTTTGATTTGTTCATCAGGTTTAGGTGTTCTAATATAACTTTCGTTGACCACAGTTGAAACTTTGGCATGTTCCTTTATCCTAACAGGGAAAGGTAGTTTCTCAATATAAGCAGTAGGAACAACTGGATCAACATTAAAAAGTATAGTTTCCTCTTTAGCTAGTACCGGTTCTTTAATTTCTTCTTTAATAGGTGGGTGATATTTAAACCACTTCTCCTTAGGGAGGTCAACATGAGTAGAAAATGATTCACAAAAAGAGGCTACTATCTCAGAGTCAAGTCCATATTTAGTGATGAACTTTTGAAAAGCATCGGTATTCATAAAAGATTTAACACAATCATACTTAAGCTTAATACCTGAATCTTTACCTTCGTCGAGTTCCCAATCTTCAGAGTTGCATTTAATTCTTTCCAAAAGATCCCACCGTAATTTAATAGTCTTCTTAATAAAAGAACCAACACAAGAAGTATCAAGCATGGATCGATCATTATGAGAAGCTGAGCATAAAAGTTCTGGATAATAACTTCTCTTGAGAGCTCATGATTGGGGCATGAATAAAACATTGACTTAAGCCTCACCCAAGCTAGAGCGATACTTTCTCCTTCACGAGGCCAAAAATCCTATATGTAATTCCGATCACGATGAACTAGATGCATAGGATAATTTTTTTGGTGGAACTCCAATTTCAATCGATTCCAATTCCAAGATCCAATATCATCGCATAGCCTATACCATGCCAATGCTTTTCCCTTCAAAGATAAAGGGAAAACCTTCTTCTTAACTTCATCTCCGGGTAAACCTGCAAGCTTAAACAATCCACAAATTTGTTCCACATATATCAAGTGCATATCAGGATGTTCGGTTCCATCTCCTACATAAGGATTAGCTAGCAATTGTTCTATCATACCCAAAGGAATTTCATATTCAATCTTTGCAGTAGGTGCGGTAGGTTGAGGGGTAGCTAATTGTGGTTCCGTTCGAGGTGAATATACCCCGAACAAACCCCTCAAAGGATTATTTTCCATAGTGACAAGTGATAGTAAATTTCAGCACGTCGTAATATTTTTTCCTTACCGATTTCCACTTACCAAGAGCGCTTCACTCCCCGGCAACGGCGCCAGAAAATAGCCTTGATGTGACGCCCCCGATTCAACCGTACACTAATCATGCACACAAATGTGTACGATCAAGATCAGGGACTCACGGGAAGATATCACAACACAACTCTAAAAATAAAATAAGTGATACAAGCATCATATTACAAGCCATGGGCCTCGAGGGCTCGAATACAAGAGCTCGATCATAGAAGATTCAACGGAAGCAACAATATCTGAGTACAGACATAAGTTAAACAAGTTTGCCTTAAGAAGGCTAGGACAAACTGGGATACAGATCGAAAGAGGCGCATGCCTCCTGCCTGGGATCCTCCTAAACTACTCCTGGTCGTCGTCAGCGATCTCCACGTAGTAGTAGGCACCTCCGGTGTAGTAGGAGTCATCGTCGACGGTGGTGTCTGGCTCCTGGGCTCCAGCATCTGGTTGCGACAACCAGGAAGAAAGGAAAGGGGGAAAAGGGGGAGAAAAGCAACCGTGAGTACTCATCCAAAGTACTCGCAAGCAAGGATCTACACTACTTATGCATGGGTATCTGTGTAAAGGGGCAATATCGGTGGACTGAACTGCAGAATGCCAGAATAAGAGGGGGATAGCTAATTGTCGAAGACTACGCTTCTGGCAGCCTCCATCTTGTAGCATGTAGAAGAGAGTAGATGGTAAGTTCACCAAGTATCAGCGTGTAGCATAATCCTACCCGGCGATTCTCTCCTCGTTGCCCTGTTAGAGAGCGGTCACCGGGTTATATCTGGCACTTGGAAGGGCGTGTTTTATTAAGTATCCGGTTCTAGTTGTCACAAGGTCAAGGTACAACTCCGGGTCGCCTGTTATTGTAGACACGACTATTTGAATAGATCAACTTCCCCGCAGGGGTGCACCACATTACCCGACATGCTCGATCCCTCTAGCCGGACACACTTTCTTGGGTCATGTCCTGCCTCGGGAGATCAACACGTCGCAGCCCCACCTAGGCTCAACAGAGAGGTCAGCACGCCGGTCTAAATCCTATGTGCGCAGGGGTCTGGGCCCATCGCCCATTGCACACCTGCACGTTGCATACGCGGCCGGAAGCAGACCTAGCCCCCTTAATACAAGCGCGAGCTTATGGTCCAATGCAGCGCGCGCCGCTCAGTCGCTGACATCAAAAAGAGCTCCGGCTGATACGACGACCCCGGTTGCCCATATCTTGTCCCACGTGGCGGTTAGTGCGTATAAGGTCAACGACCCAACTCAGATCAAATACCAAGATCTCGTTAAGTGTGTTATTATGAAGTAACCGTGGACGCCGACCAGGGCCAGGCCCACCTCTCACCTAGGTGGTCTCAACCTGCCCTATCGCTCCACCACAAAGTAACAATAGGGGGCCGTTGGGAACCCAGGCCCACCTCTACCGGGATGGAGCCACCTGTCCTTTCAGCACCCACATCGGTATCACATGTGGGTACTTAACGAGTCGACCCGACTTTAGTCACCACCTGTATAGTATGTATGTATATATGTATATACCCGTGATCACCTCCCGAGTGATCACGGCCTGATAATATAGCATGGCAGACAGACAAGAATGTAGGGCCACTGATGGATACTAGAATCCAATACTAAGCATTTACAAAGTATTTCTGAGTAACTTTCTGAGAGTGTATGACGGAGGGGGAAGACAGATGAACCGGAGGGGGAAAGTTGCGTGTATGCTATGCTAGGGATGTGTGGCCGACGAACAGAGAGTGTATCCAGATTCGTCTCGTCTTTTTGAGTAACTTTCATGTACAAAGTATTTTCATCAAAGTTACGGTTTATTTTATATGAATTTTCAAAGATTTAAACAATTTCTGGAATTAAATTAAATTCGAAATAAAAAACAGAACACTTTTGTCACCTAGTACTACTCTAGCCAGAATCTATTACACGTGGGGCCAGAGGGGTGCTGACTCAGTAGTCAACAGTCAACACTTTGACTGTTGACTAGTCAAAATTGTGCAGTGGGGCCCAGGTGTCATAGGGACCAAATTTCATCAGAGTTAATCTTAGTTTAAAAATTAAGGGGTGGGTCCACCAGTCATTCTCATAAGGGGATTGACTTAGACTAATTAGATTAGGCCAAATGGCCTTGGGCCCACGGGTAAGTGGGGGTTAGTGGGGTGTTAGGGCCCTGATCTAATAGGGCCGGCCTCTCTGGCAGAGAGCCAGCCGGCTGGGCACGCAGGGACTGCGGCCAGGAGCTGCACAGCCAGCAGTGGGCGACGCCGGCGCGGGTGGTCGGCAGTGGTGGGGCGGAGGCAGGACCGAGGCAACGACGGACGGAGGGCAACGAAAAGCAGCAGGGGAGGCAGCGCAGCGCCGGGAGCCACGACAGCAGGTCGGGGCGCGGGATGGCTGCGGGGACGCGGCGAGCTCGAGGGGAGGCGGCGATGGCCAGAGCAGCAGCGAGGCGCGACGCGGCGGTGAGTGGGCGGACGGGGAAGGTCGAGACACGATGAATCCGCCGCCAAACAAGGGTGGCCGGGCTTGAGGACGACTTCCGTTAGCGACGAGCGGGGGCCTTCAGCTCGAACTCGCTCTCGCAGGTGAAGTGGACGACGGAGGCGTGTCTCCTGGAGACCTTGGAACGGCGAACGCTGGCCGGTCCGCACAGTGACGACGAAGACGATGGTGAGCGCGGTGACAGTAGTTCGGGCGCGAGGAAAATCGAGAGGGAGAGGGGCGAGAGCTGGGAGGGGAGGCGATCTAGGATTTGGGGCGCCGCGGAGCAGGTCTTGTAGGCGTCGAGGAGCTGTTGGATGGCCGCCCCGTGGCCATCGGCGCCTTGGACGGACGCTCTGCGTCCATGGGGGCTGCGTGAACAGGGAGGAAGGGGATGAATGGGTGTTGGGCTGGCCTTCGGGTGACCGAGGCCCAGGTGGGGGTTGGGGACTTTGTATTCTTTTGTTTGTTTCGGCTTTTCTCTTTTTCTTATTTTTCTTTCCTGTTTTATTTCCAGTTTCATTTTATCTTAGTTTTATAAACTATAAAAGTAGTCCCTACTTTAGTGTCAATAAATAGGCTACTACCACATAAGTTTGGGCAACTAATTAACATAGTTTAATATTTTATTTATTGTAAAAGGCATTCAATTAATTGTTTTTGCTACTTTTTAAAACATTTTAGAGTATTTTACACTTTTATAAAAGTGTGGTTTCTTCACCAAAATTACCTATGCAATATTTGGTTCATTGCGAACATTTTAGTTTTATTATTTGAAAACTTTTATGGTTTGCTTGATTTTGAATTTGAATCGGTTTTGAACTAACGGGAGATTAGCAATAGTAATAGAGGTGACATGGCATCGTTAACGTGGGCTTACTGTAGCTTAATTATCCGGGCGTCACAATTCTCCTCCACTACAATAAATCTCGTCCCGAGATTTAGGAGGGGAGTAACGGGGAAGGGATTGGGTTACGAAAAATCTAACGGATCTTCTCGGTCTTGGTTGCTCTTCTCGAAGAGGTCGATCCATACCGTTGATTTCTTCATACCCATGCATCAATGCATCATGATGAAGTTGTCGTCCTTTCTTCAGGAACTCCATCGTACTTACGAATGAATAAGGGGGGTATTCTGGGAGGGGTATTCTGGGAGAACAGACCTCTGCAAGGTTGTCTAGCTTGTAGATAACATCGGGGAAGGTGGCGGAAAGTAACTCTCAAATTGAAACTTAATAAAATATCAAGAGCAAAGTATGAAGGTCGCATGAGAAGTTTCAAATGGATAGGAAATCGTTCGATGCCTAATCAGAAGGTGAAAGGGTTTGAGGGCAACGAGAATAAGCATTGCGTCTGATACCAGAATAGATCACTAGGCAGGTGGCCCATGAATTATATACGAAGTCAAGCGCGAGGATTAACTTTGACAATAGGTTGTACATGAGAGCCAGGTTTCGATCCTGTGGAACTGTGGGTTATGGGCCCACCATGTGGGTTTAAAGTAGGAAAGGCGCTGACATCTTTTATGGTTATGATAGCAAGGCATGGTAGGGAATAACCTGTCGGTTATGTCAGCAACAATGTCGGTACCAAGGGCGAGGGACGACGAGAACCATTTTCCTGCTCGTCAAACGAGGCGGACCAATAGGCAAAGTTCTCGTCCATCGGTGGCTATCGGAATGTCATCAACAATAGTAACAAGGTCTTGGTGACAGAATTGTACACCGAGGTGTTTACATAAGCAGGAAATTATTTCTGCTTAGATCATATAGTGCACAAGAAAGTTTAAACAAAACAATGGAAAGGTAAATGTGATTTCCAGATTAAACAACAATGGAAAGGATAATGTGCTTAAACACATATTTCAGGGGTATAACCTTCCCAGGGACAAGCAGTGCATGATATCCATGACATGATAGAAAGTAGAAAACCATTTAGGTAATGGGAGAGGAATTTAATGACATTACCCATACAAAGGTGTTTGGATAATTGATAAGGAAAATTTAGCATTGTGCTTCACATGTTCTTATTGATGACAGGAGTACCATATACATGCTTCAAGATAGCATTGACATGGTCTTCAAGCAAAGGCCAGACTTTGCATACACAAAGGATTCATCAGGAACAACTTATAAATTAAGTCTTACGATTTCCTCATGGAAGAACCGCTAAGCTTGCTAAAAAGGGAACTATAACAATAGGTCCTCCGGCCCGGTGTGCTAGGCATGACATCACCTTGCTGGGCTATACAAAGTCCAATATTATGGCTTTTGGAAAATGTCCCAACCATCATATCTGACCGAGATTCAGTTCTGATTGGTGTCAGGATACGTCAGACTCATGATGCCTGAGAAGGAAGGGGTGCAACACAATTTGTCGAGATGGAGTTGCAAGATTCTTGAGAAATGAACTATGGAAGCAAGTTCCAAATCATGAATTCATCCTTTAACCAAGGAGAGGACGAGGAGGTGGCTGATGAACTCAGCGACAATTCATTGAAATTTTCAAAGGATAGATTTCCACACTTATGTGAACAAAGAGATAACATTTTCGAATCAAATGATATAATGAGGTATGCTCGAGGAAAACATACACAGTTAAACATTGGTTGAAAGGTGCACCCGAAATATGGGCTAAGGTAGCATGATCAATGTTAGAATGGTGATCCGATAACCAATAGTCTTAGAATGAAATATCGACCATTAACTTCAAAGGAATAGGGTTGTTAGAAGTTTTGAAGTCGCACATTGAGGGAGTCCTGGATTAGGGGGTGTCCATGTAGCCGGACTATACCTTCAGCCGGACTCCTGGACTGTGAAGATACAAGATTGAAGACTTCGTCCCGTGTCCGGATGGGACTTTCCTTGGCGTGGAAGGCAAGCTTGGAGATGCGGATATTCAGATCTCCCACCATTGTAACCGACTTTGTGTAACCCTAACCCTCTCCGGTGTCTATATAAACCGGAGGGTTTTAGTCCGTAGGACAACCCCAACATACAACAATCATACCATAGGCTAGCTTCTAGGGTTTAGCCTCCTTGATCTCGTGGTAGATCTACTCTTGTAATACCCATATCATCAATATTAATCAAGCAGGACGTAGGGTTTTACCTCCATCAAGAGGGCCCGAACCTGGGTAAAACATTGTGTCCCTTGTCTCCTGTTACCATCCGCCTAGACGCACAGTTCGGGACCCCCTACCCGAGATCCGCCGGTTTTGACACCGACATTGGTGCTTTCATTGAGAGTTCCTCTATGTCGTTGCTTTTAGGCCCGATGGCTCCTTTGATCATCAACAACGATGCGGTCTAGGGTGAGACTTTTCTCCCCGGACAGATCTTCGTCTTCGGCGGCTTCGCACTGCGGGCCAATTCGCTTGGCCACCTGGAGCAGATCGAAAGCTACGCCCCTGGCCATCAGGTCAGATTTGGAAGTTTAAACTACACGGCTGACATCCGCGGGGACTTGATCTTCGACGGATTCGATCCACAGCCAAGCACGCCGCACTGTCTCGATGGGCATGATCTAGCTCTGCCGCCGAACCGTGTCCTGGAAGCCGCACGCGCATTGGTTCTGACCCTTAATTCGGAGCTGGCTGCGCCGATCGAGGATGAGTGGTTGGACGCCGCCTCGGGGGCTGCGATCCCAAAGGCCATCGAGCTGAACACCAGCCCCGCACCCCGCAAGGCCCGTGACTCCGAGGAGCCGGATTCCTCACCGGACTCTGAGCCCCCCGCGCGCCCGCCGATCGAATCCGATTGGGCGCCGATCACGGAGTTCACCACCACGGACATCTTTTAGCACTCGCCCTTCGGCGACATCCTGAAGTCACTAAAGTCTCTCTCTTTATCAGGAGAGCCCTGGTCGGACTACGGTCAGCAAGGTTGGGATACAGACGATGAAGAAATTCAAAGCCCACCCACCACCCACTTCGTAGCCACTATCGATGACTTAACCGACATGCTCGACTTCGACTCCGAAGACATCGACGGTATGGACGACGATGCAGGAGACGACCAAGAACCAGCACCTGTATGGCACTGAAGGCTACCTCGTCATACGACTTATATATGGTGGACACTCCAAAAGATGGAGATGGCGATGGGACAGCGGAGGATGACGCATCCAAGAAACAGACCAAGCACCGGCGTTAGTGGCGCCGCTCTAAATACCGCCAAAGCAAAAACGGTGATTCCGGCACGGGAGATAATACTACTCCGGATAGCGCCGAAGAACACCCCCTACAGCAAGATTCGGCATAGGAGGATGGAGAAGCCAGCCCTCACGAGAGAGCGGCAGACAGAGAGGTTGAGGATGATAATTATATGCCTCCCTCAGAAGACGAGGCAAGCCTTGACGACGACGAATTCGTCGTGCCAGCGGATCCCGCCGAACAAGAGCGTTGTAAACGCATGCTTATAGCCACGGCAAGTAGCCTCAAGAAAAAGCAGCAACAGCTTAGAGCTGATCAAGATTTGCTAGCTGACAGATGGACTGAAATCCTTGCGGCCGAAGAGTATGAACTCGAACACCCCTTCAAGAGTTACCCAAAGCGCAGGCTGCTACCCCGATTAGAGGAGGAAGCAATTACATCACCAACGCATGACATGGCCGACCGGCCACCTCGTGGCCGTGACAGAGAGGCCTCTCGGCCCTCCACTCAAGCCGTGCCCCGGCGCCGCTCAAAACATGCTAAGGCATGGGAAAACGCGCCAAACCCGCAAGAGATACTGGAGGACAAGGCAAGACAAACAAGATTGATCTACGGATCGCGTGGGCGCCCTACGACACGTGACGGGGATCATTACTCCGGACATAACAAATCCGGCCGGGCCGAACGCAGTAGACAATGCTCATTGGAGCTACGTCGTGATATAGCCCAATATAGAGGTGCCGCACACCCACTATGCTTCACAGATGAAGTAATGGATCATAAAATCCCTGAGGGTTTCAAACCCGTGAACATCGAATCATACGATGGCACAACAGATCCGGCGGTATGGATCGAGGATTATCTCCTTCATATCCACATGGCCCGCGGCGATGATCTACACGCCATCAAATACCTCCCACTCAAACTTAAGGGACCAGCCCGGCATTGGCTTAACAGCTTGCCGGCAGATTCAATCGGTTCTTGGGAAGACCTGGAAGCCGCATTCCTCGACAATTTTCAGGGCACCTATGTGTGACCACCGGACGCTGCAGACCTAAGCCACATAATCCAGCAGCCAGAGGAATCGGCCAGGCAATTCTGGACAAGGTTCCTAACTAAGAAAAAACAAATAGTCGACTGTCCGGACGCAGAGGCCCTAGCAGCCTTCAAGCATAATATCCGCGACGAGTGGCTTGCCAGGCACCTTGGACAGGAAAAGCCGAAATCTATGGCAGCCCTCACGACACTCATGACCCGCTTTTGCGCGGGAGAAGACAGCTGGCTAGCTCGCAGCAACAACTTAACCAAGAACCTTGGTAATTTGGATACCAAGGACAAAAGTGGCAGGTCGCGCCGGAACAAGCAAAAACGCCGCGTTAACAACGACAACAACGAGGATACGGCAGTCAATGCCGGATTCCGAGGCTAAAAATCCGGTCAGCGGAAGAAGCCATTCAAAAGAAATACTCAGGGCCCGTCCAGTTTGGACCGAATACTCGACCGCTTGTGCCAGATACATGGCACCCCCGAAAAGCCAGCCAATCACACCAACAGGGATTGTTGCGTGTTCAAGCAGGCAGGCAAGTTAAATGCCGATAATAGAGACAAGGGGCTGTGTAGCGATGACGAGGAGGAGCCCAGGCCGCCGAACAACAGTGGACAGAAGGGTTTTCCCCCACAAGTGCGGACGGTGAACATGATATACGCAACCCACATCCCCAAAAGGGAGCGGAAGCGTGCATTACGGGACGTATATGCGCTGGAGCCAGTCGCCCCAAAGTTCAACCCATGGTCCTCCTGCCCGATCACTTTTGATCGAAGGGACCACCCCACTAGCATCCATCATGGCGGGTTCGCCGCATTGGTTCTAGACCCAATTATTGACGGATTTCATCTCACAAGAGTCCTTATGGACGGCGGCAGCAGCCTGAACCTGCTTTACCAGGATACAGTGCGGAAAATGGGCATATATCCCTCAAGGATTAAGCCCACCAAAACGACCTTTAAAGGCGTCATACCAGGCGTAGAGGCCAACTATACAGGTTCAGTCACACTTGAAGTGGTCTTCGGATCTCCGGATAACTTCCGAAGCGAGGAGTTAATCTTCGACATAGTCCCGTTCCGCAGTGGCTATCACGCACTGCTCGGGCGAACCGCATTCACAAAGTTCAATGCGATACCGCACTATGCATACCTCAAGCTCAAGATGCCAGGCCCTCGAGGAGTAATCACGGTCAATGGAAACACCGAACGCTCCCTCCGAACGGAGGAGCATACGGCAGCGCTCGCAGCAGAAGTACAAAGCAGCTTCTCTAGGCAATTCTCCAGTCCGGCCATCAAAAGGCCGGACACTGTTAAGCGCGCCCGGAGTAACCTACAACAAGACCGCCTGGCACGTTCCGAGCTGGCATAGCAATACGGCCCCAACCCCAGCCCTCGCGAAATAGCAAAACTAGTGCTTCGCGTACATAACTACGCTCTCGAAATACCATGGGCGCTGGGAAGGGGCACCTTCATGGCAAGCCCAAAACACGGCTTAAACCATACTAGGGGCTGCCGAATTCCTTTTTAATTTTCTCTTACTTTAAGGACTCCATACTTCGGACGACCTGTTCGGTAATTCAACTGCCGCACAAACGATGTAAGAACCAGGGAAGCAAACAAGCCATGCCGCATTATGGAATTCCCAGGTGGTCTCTATCACGAGCAGTATACCTGTTTTTGAATACAATTCCGCGGCCTGCCCCTGGACAGTATATGTTAAATAGCCCAATTTCTTTTGCTTATCGCACTATTTGTATCGTTCTGCTTGGATAGCAGCCTTCTTATAAACAATGCATAGCTTTTTGTCTATCTTTTGCATTACTCTCTTTTTATATATATGTTCAAGTAACAACATGCTGCACCCGTACACTATGGTACGGCAAATACGCTAGGGGCTCCAGTACCCCTTAATATGGTGTGAGAAGTCCAAACACTTTCACAAGTGCGGCACCCCGAACTTATAGCATTATATGCATCGGCTCCGAATCATGATTTGGGTCAATAGTTGGGTTTGCCCGGCTCCTATGTTTTGGTGCCTTACGTTCCGCTATATCGGCTAAGGTAGCACTAGGAGAACTACTGCGATTGTGCCCCAGTTGAGCTGGGCTGAGCACCTCAGTAGAGAAAGCTAAAACTGACTGTCATGATAAGGCGGGAGAACGGTCGCTGTTCGAGAGGTTTTTCGAGTCCCTAAAGACTTATGCCGTTTAGAGCGAGGAGCCGGCTTTGTCCAGCCAAGGCGTGGATAGCGCCCCGAACTCGGTCTTCCGAATACTAGGGGCTTCGCCAAAATTTAAAATTATAGAGTTCTATGGCTAAGTGAGAGTGTTCAAGCATTATAGTCCGATTGCCTTGTTCGTTGTGCTGAGCGCCTCCCTCGAAGGACCCAAACATGGGAAAAAGAGTGCTCAGGTTTATCCCGAACACCCCAGCAGTAGTGGCATGGGGGCAGAAGCCGACGACTAGCCATCTCTCAATTTTTGATAAACGGCCGCACAGAAAGTAATATTTTAAATTCAAAAAGCATTGCTTAGCGCAAATGAACAAGTTTTCAGCGCACAGGACAACACGAGCGAGTTCATTCAAAAATTACATCCTTGGTACATTCATCCGCCATAAGGCGGGCACCCTTCAGAACATCCTTATAATAGTTCTCGGGTTTGCGATGCTCTTTCCCCGACGGAGGCCCGTCCTTCACAAGCTTCTCGCCGTTCAGCTTGCCCCAGTGCACCTTAGCGCGGGCAAGGGCCCTCCAGGCACCTTCTATGCAGACGGAGCGCTTGATGACCTCGAGCCTTGGACAGGCCTCCACCAGCCGCCGCACCAGTCCGAAGTAGCTCCCAGGCAGGGCCTCTCCAGGCCACAGCCGAACTATGAAGCCCTTCATGGCCTGTTCGGCCACCTTGTGGAGCTCGACCAGCTGCTTCAGCTGGTCGCTCAAGGGCACGGGGTGTCCGGCCTCAGCATATTGAGACCAGAACACCTTCTCCGTCGAGCTGCCCTCGTCGGCTCGGTTGAATGCAGCGGCATCAGACACGCTACGGGGAAGATCTGCGAATGCCCCTGGAGAGCTCCGGATTCGGGTAAGTAACAAGTAGCTTACTTTTATATGTCTGCTTTGCATAAAGAATGCCTTACCCGCCGCTATCTTTTTCACCGTATCCAATTCCTGGAGGGCCTTCTGGGATTCAGCCTTGGCAGACTTGGCAGTCTTGATGGCAGCGGCGAGCTCGGACGCTCGCGTCTTCGAGTCAAGCTCCATACTCTCATGTTATTTCATGAGAGCCTGAAGCTCTTGCTGCGCCTCGCCGACCTGTGCCTCAAATTTCTCCCGCTCGATGCGCTCTAAGGCCGCTCTCTTCTCGGCCTCGGACAGCGCCTGCTTGAGGGTCGCCACCTCAGTTGTGGCCCCTGCAATAAGCAGCATAATCCTGTCATTTTTTGCAATTGCATCTTTTTATATATTTCTATAAGGTACCTCTTACCTACTTTCTCCTCGAGCTGCCGCTTAGCTAGGCCGAGCTCTCGCTCGGACCGCTCGAGACCCTACTTTAGGGTGCCTACCTCCGCAGTCAGTCGGCGGTCGCAAGCAGCAAAGCCTGCACACGCATATTGACTCTTTTTTGTTAGAATCCTGCGAAATTTATTAGATCCTCTATTTGGCTTTTCTTTCCGAACGCCAAATAGAGCATCAGGGGCTACTGTCTATGCCGTAATACTTTTACATATTTTTTACTTACCTCGAAGCCTGTTAGAAGGCTGGCACAAGCTTCAGTCAGTCCGCTCTTGGCGGACTGAACCTTTTGGATCACCGTACTCATAATAGTACGGTGCTCCTTGTCGATGGAGGCGCCATTAAGCACCTCCAGCAGATTGTCCGGCACCTCCGGTTGGACGGAGGCCGCCAGCTCAGAAGGCTTGCTCCTCTTGGAAGGAGTTCGCCTACCGCGGTCCGGAACCGTTGAAGATTCCGGCACGGTGTCCGGCTCAAAGCCGGACTTGGAGCCCTAGGGGGTCTTGTCCCCTTTACTCCCGGAGTCTGGGAGGTCGCCTCGCGGGTCCTCCAGGACCACCTCCTCTTGGCCTGGAGCTTGTCGCGACGCCACTTCGGCGTCGTCCGCAGTGCGGGGGGAGGCAGCGGGCGGAACCGAATTCACGTCCGATGAATCCAGGGAGCCACTCGACGACTCGTCGAGCCCGGCCTTGGGCGGGCTGCATAATTACATTCGGCATAAGGAAAAGCTGTGCAACAAGGGAATGCTATGAGTTACTCTGGTATCCGAATACTTACAATCCCGCCGGGCGCCTGGCCCTTTGCGGCCACTCCTCTTCGCCCTCGTCGGCGTCGGTGGAGTAGTCCGGAGGAAGGGTCTTCCCCTTCTTGGACCCTTCGGCCTCCCCTGTTGGGGCGGCCTTCCTGTTCTTTCCTCCCCCCGCTGGGGGGGGAGAGGTTTCTTCTTCCTCCTCCTCGTCTTCATGGGAGGAGGGCGTCTCGGAGTCGTCGGATGATGAGTCTGACACCACCGTACGCCGGGAACTCTTTCGAGTCGCCGTGGACTTCTTCTTGGCCTTCTTCTCTGGAACCACATAAGGTGCCGGAGCCAGCAGCTTCGATAAACGAGCATCTGCTGGGTCTTCGGGCAAGGGAGCCGGATAGTCGATCTGTCGGGACTTCGCCTGCCACTCTTGTCAAAGGTAAGGGAGTTTAGATCCTGCATAGAGTCAAACTATGAGAAACAAATGTCCTGTAAAAGGTAAAGATAACTCATCGCACTAGCTGGACGCTGCGTGCTGTATCCGCGATCCTCGGAAGCGGAAGCGGGAGCCTCGGCGCCCTTGAATAGCACCTTCCAGGCATCTTCGTACGTCGTGTCGAAGAGCCTATTCAAGGTTTGGTGCTGCGTCGGATCGAACTCCCATAGAGTGAAGGCCCATTTTTGACACGGGAGGATCCGGCGGACGAGCATGACCTAGACTATATTGACAAGCTTGAGCTGCTTGTTCACCAGGGATTGGATGCATGTTTGCAGTCCAGTCACCTCTCCCTCGTTGCCCCATGACAAGCCCGTCTCTTTCCAGGACGTGAGCCGCATAGGGGGTCCGGACCGGAACTCGGGGGCTGCGACCCAATCAGGGCCGCGCGGCTCGGTGATGTAAAACCACCCCGATTGCCACCCCTTCAGGGTCTCCACAAAAGAGCCCTCGAGCCAAAGGACGTTGGCCATCTTGCCCGCCATGGCGCCTCCGCACTCCGCCTGGCTGCCATGCACCACCTTCGGCTTGACGTTGAAAGTCTTGAGCCAAAGGCCGAAATGGGGGCGGATGCGGAGGAAGGCCTCGCACACGACGATAACGCCGATATGTTGAGGATGAAGTTCGGGGCCAGATCGTGGAAATCCAGGACGTAGTAGAACATGAGCCCCCGGACGAACGGGTGAAGAGGGAAACCCAGTCCGTGGAGGAAGTGGGGAAGGAATACGACCCTCTCATGGGGCCTTGGGGTGGGGAGGAGCTGCCCCTTTTTAGGAAGCCGGTGCGCGATGTTGTTGGAAAAGTATCCGGCCTTCCTTAGCTTTTTGACATGGCCCTCCGTAACGGAGGAGACCATCCACTTGCCTCCCGCTCCGGACATGGCTGGAGAAGGTTGAGGTGGGAAGTGCGGACTTGGGCGCTGGAGCTCGGGTGCGCAGAAGATGGATAGGCAGAGGAGGAAGAAGGCGTAGGTAAAAAGGTGGATCCTTATCCCCTTATATGGGCGGATGCGGCTATGCGTCCCCACCAGCCTGGTGAAACTTGCTTATCTCCCAAGCGCCGTGATAAATGGCGCGGTTGGGTTACCCACGTCCGTATTGATGAGAATCCCGTAAATGGGGGACACGATCTCTGCTTTGACAAGACGTGCCAAGGAAACCGCCTCGCGAAACACGCTGAGGTGGGGAAGTAAAAACGATTCGAATAAATGCTTGGCCGTAGTATGATATCACGCTACGGAATACGTCAGCAGATTAGATTTGTGTTAATATTATTCTCTCTATGGCAATATGTGGAAACTTATTTTGCAGAGCCGGACACTACCCTTAGTGTTTATAAACTTTTATGAAGAACTTGGAGGAGGAACCCGCCTTGCAATGTCGAAGACAATCTGCGCACCGGACTCGTCGTCATTGAAGCCTGGTTCAGGGGCTACTGAGGGAGTCCTAGATTAGGGGGTGTCCGTGTAGCCGGACTATACCTTCAGCCGGACTCCTGGACTGTGAAGATACAAGATTGAAGACTTCGTCCCGTGTCTGGATGGGACTTTCCTTGGCGTGGAAGGCAAGCTTGGCGATGCGGATATTCAGATCTCCTACCATTGTAACCGACTTTGTGTAACCCTAACCCTCTCCGGTGTCTATATAAACCGGAGGGTTTTAGTCCGTAGGACAACCCCAATATACAACAATCATACCATAGGCTAGCTTCTAGGGTTTAGCCTCCTTGATCTCGTGGTAGATCTACTCTTGTAATACCCATATCATCAATATTAATCAAGCAGGACGTAGGGTTTTACCTCCATCAAGAGGGCCCGAACCTGGGTAAAACATTGTGTCCCTTGTGTCCTGTTACCATCCGCCTAGACGCACAGTTCGGGACCCCCTACCCGAGATCCGCCGGTTTTGACACCGACACACGTCATAGTTCAATTATCGGTTTTCCAGTTAGAAACAACACGGGACCAAGGAATGATCGGGATATGGCAAGAAGTATCAACTGTATCAAGAACTCTCAAGAGGTGGAACAATTCTCACAACATCCTCGACATACAGATGGTAATATTTCAAGGTAGAACACAATATAAGCTAGATAGCAAGGAAATCAAGATACAACTCAAAACATGAACAAGTTTGTGTTGAGCGGAAGGCAATAAAATGGTCGATGATACCACAAATCATCGAGGGTAAGGATGGTATTTCTCATCATGAATTCAATTGATATCCTAGAGGAGCTCAGAATGCTGATGATGATCACAACACATTTGTCGAGAGGCTCCACGAAGTAGCAATCGATCAACGACTGCATCAAGCAAAAGGGCTGATGCAGCGAAAGATTATTGGAACCACAGATATGACACAACTCAGAATCAAGTTTGTTGTTTGAGGTCAAATCATAAGACGGGGAAATCAACGTAAGCTTAGCTCATCGTCGAAAGTTGTGCTCTGGGAATAAGGACCAGGTAGCACAATTAAAATTTAGCTCAATAATGATATAGCCGATCAGGCTAGGGAATGACTTGAATGATTAATAAACGGGTAAGCAATGAAATTTACTTATCGGTGACATAGAGTTATTGAATCGGCGTGCGGAATCAATTCACTTATCGGTGTTCTTGAGGGAGCTAAAACACAAAACCCAGGGGAAATCTGAAATAAGTGAGAAGCAATACTGGATGTAGACTCATAGGAAGCGACATAGTTCTTTGATATTCTCGATATACCGGACGGTAATACCGAAAGGAAGATCGAAATAGAGGTTGCACGGATGTATTGATCTACAAAAGATAAGTGCTTTGACTTGTCTGAGAAATGGAATTGAAGGAGATCAATATGGTCGAAACCACATATGTAAATTATCAAACCAGAGATACAAGATGAACTTATAACAAGGGGGTAATTATTTTTATGAGAAGCTTCCATGATAATATCTGCATTGTGTCCATGGGCATGAACTCAAAGTTCAAGGTCGACTCCCACTTCTCCAATGCATAACCTTTCATTTACTCCTCTAATAAAATGATTTCAGTGGGAAAACCTACCGGGTGAATTACTAGAGGAGTATGTCCCGTGTAAAGTTTTCGATTCACACAGATTAAGGAAGGCATAAGGTTCAACCCATCGGGATATCTTAGAAACATATACCACAAGTTCCAAGAGTAAATATCACCAGCTTGAAAGCAGAGCATGGTTGGCCAAATCAGAGAATAGGATTTACTAATGGCATTATGTATCAGGGAAGAATTCACGAGGCGATTAAATATGAAGGACATTGCCGAATAATAATCCAACAAAGGATTTGACTGTCGATAGCGGAGCTAATGTGAGCATCAGCACACAACCAGTTGAAGAAAGAATGCAAGGAGATCATATTGCAGAAACATCTGACTAATTCAAAGCTCAAATGTAAAATAATGATGATTTCCAAATCAAGGGATCAGAAGCAAACACTCTGATTAAGGATGGATAAGTCGAGTAGGCTTAGGGGAATAATCGATGACAATTTGATTGGTCGAGATCCAGCTCATGTTTAAAATGACGCTGAGCCAGAAGGATGAATTCTAGATCTGATTGAGGATTGAGAGCATTCACATCATATTGGATCAACGGAATCAAAATGATAATGACAAGGGATGACAATAAGATTACGAGACTTATGGGATTAACCATAATGCAAGCAAGCAAGAATTTCAAGAGCAATAGGCTACTCAGGATTTTCGGAAGATCGAATGGTATTTCGAAGACTGTTGTGAAACACATGAACAACTGGGGATGAACGGATACTTGATAAGGGCGAGAAATTATCCATAGGGGTATTCAGCTGGCAAGGAACTGCAAGGCAGTAGGCACAAAATATTCTCGGAACAATTGAAAGGATTTCAAGGTATCTTGTAATAACAAGATCAACTGGGAATAAAAGTAAGAACGACAAGTGTATGTATTTATCCATAGGCATACTTCGGTGGTAGGGAATTGCAAAAGCAACAGGCACAAAGTCTCAAAAGAGTATCGGAGAGTAACTTCGAAATCTTCTGGTGCGGTCGGCGATCATCTAGACTGAAGGGGCTCTCCAAGAGAAAGTGTTTTCGAGAACCTAAAGTTAGATTTTAGAAAATCATTTAACCCGAGTAGAAGAGAGATAAGAGTCCCAGAGTATAGGTCGAGGAATAAAAGATCCTAATACCACCCAATGGCGATGTGGGCCCGTAAGCCGCACAACCACGTTAGTAAAATCTTTTTCAATGACTAGACTCATCTTCGTCCAAGGAGTTGGAAAGGGGATTCCTACAGCCACTCGGCTCTGATACCAACTTGTGACGCCTCGATTCAACCGTACACTAATCATGCACACAAACATGTACGATCAAGATCAGGGACTCACGGGAAGATATCACAACACAACTCTAAAAATAAAATAAGTGATACAAGCATCATATTACAAGCCAGGGGCCTCGATGGCTCGAATACAAGAGCTCGATCATAGACAAGTCAGCGGAAGCAACAATATCTGAGTACAGACATAAGTTAAACAAGTTTGCCTTAAGAAGGCTAGCACAAACTGGGATATAGATCGAAAGAGGCGCATGCCTCCTGCCTGGGATCCTCCTAAACTACTCCTGGTCGTCGTCAGCGGCCTCCACGTAGTAGTAGGCACCTCCGATGTAGTAGGAGTCATCGTCGATGGTGGCGTCTGGCTCCTGGGCTCCAGCATCTGGTTGCGACAACCAGGAAGAAAGAAAAGGGGGGAAATGGGGGAGAAAAGTAACTGTGAGTACTCATCCAAAGTACTCGCAAGCAAGGATCTACACTACTTATGCATGGGTATCTGTGTAAAGGGGCAATATCGGTGGACTGAACTGCAAAATGCCAGAATAAGAGGGGGATAGCTAATCCTGTCGAAGACTACGCTTCTGGCAGCCTCTAGCTTGCAGCATGTAGAAGAGAGTAGATGGTAAGTTCACCAAGTATCAGCGCGTAGCATAATCCTACCCGGTGATCCTCTCCTCGTTGCCCTGTTAGAGAGCGGTCACCGGGTTATATCTGGCACTTGGAAGGGTGTGTTTTATTAAGTATCCGGTTCTAGTTGTCACAAGGTCAAGGTACAACTCTGGGTCACCTGTTACCGTGGACACGGCTATTTGAATAGATCAACTTCCCTGCATGGGTGCACCACATTACCCAACACGCTCGATCCCTCTGGCTGGACACACTTTCCTGGGTCATGTCCGGCCTCGGGAGATCAACACGTCGCAGCCCCACCTAGGCTCAACAGAGAGGTCAACACGCCGGTCTAAATCCTATGTGCGCAGGGGTCTGGGCCCATCGCCCATTGCACACCTGCACGTTGCATACGCGGCCGGAAGCATACCAAGCCCCCTTAATACAAGCGCGAGCTTACGGTCCAATGCGGCGCGCGCCGCTCAGTCGCTGACGTCAAAAAGAGCTTCGGTTGATACCAAGACGCCGGTTGCCCATATCTTGTCCCACGTGGTGGTTACTGCGTATAAGGTCAACGACCCAACTCAGATCAAATATCAAGATCTCGTTAAGCATGTTATTATGAAGTAACCGCGGACGCCGACCAGGGCCAGGCCCACCTCTCACCTAGGTGGTCTCAACCTGCCCTATCGCTCTGCCACAAAGTAACAATAGGGGCCGTTGGGAACCCAGGCCCACCTCTACCGGGATGGAGCCACCTGTCCTTTCAGCCCCCACATCGGAATCACATGCGGGTACTCAACGAGCCGACCCGACTTTAGTCACCACCTGTATAGTATGTATGTATATATGTATATACCCGTGATCACCTCCCGAGTGATCACGGCCCGATAGTATAGCATGGCAGACAGACAAGAATGTAAGGCCACTGATGGATACTAGCATCCTATACCAAGCATTTAGGATTGCAGGTAAGGGTAACAACTGTAGCAACAATGACAGGCTATGCAGCAGAATAGGATTAACTGAAAGCAGTAACATGCCACACTACTCTAATGAAAGTAGTAGAGAGAAGGAATAGGCGATATCTGGTGATCAAGGGGGGGGGGTGGGGCTTGCCTGGTTGCTCTGGTAAGGATGGGTCATCTTTGATGTAGTCGAACACACGGACATCGACAGCGGTCTCGTAGTCTACCGGAAAGAAGTAACGGAGGGGGAACACAATAAATAACAGAGCAATCAAATGTAACACAAAGCAAGACACGACAATACGTTGTGCTAGGGGTGACCTAACGCAGAGATAGGTGATACCGCGAAGGTGGGGAACATCCGGGAAAGTATCCCCGGTGTTTCATGTTTTCGGACAGATGAACCGGAGGGTGTAAGTTGCGTACTTGCTATGCTAGGGATGTGTGGCGGACGAACGGAGAGTGTATCCGAATTGGTCTTGTCTTTCTGAGTAACTTTCATGTACAAAGTATTTTAATCCGAGTTACGGTTTATTTTATATGAATTTTCAAAGATTTAAACAATTTTTGAATTAAATTAAATTTGAAATAAAAGAATAGAAAACTTTTGTCACATAGTACTACTCTAGCCAGAGTCTATTACACATGGGGCCAGAGGGGTGCTGACTCTGTAGTCAACAGTCAACACTTTGACTGTTGACTAGTCAAAATTGTGCAGTGGGGCCCAGGTGTCATGGGGACCAAATTTCAGCAGAGTTAATCTTAGTTTAAAAATTAAGTGGTGGGTCCACCAGTCATTCTCACAAGGGGATTGACTTAGACTAATTAGACTAGGCCTAATGGCCTTGGGCCCACGAATTAGTGGGGGTTAGTGGGGGGTTAGGGCCCTGATCTAACAGGGCCGACCTCTCTGGCAGAGAGCCAGCCGGCTGGGCACGTAGGGACTGCGGACAGGAGCTACGCAGCCAGCAGCGGACGACGCCGGCGGAGGGCGACGCCGGCGCGGGCGGTCGTCAGTGGTGGGGTGGAGGCAGGACCGAGGCAACGGCAGACAGAGGGCGACGACAAGCAGCAGGGGAGGCAGCGCAGCGCCGGGAGCCACGACAGCAGGTCGGGGCGCGGGATGGCTTCGGGGACGCGGCGAGCTCGAGGGGAGGCGGTGATGGCCAGAGCAGCAGCGAGGTGCGACGCGGCGGTGAGTGGGAGGCGGGGTGTGGGCGTGCCAGGACAGGGCCGACTCGCGACGGACACGCGATAGGAGCGGGCGCATGCATGTGGGTGGGCGCGGATGTTCTGGGGGGGCTATGGACAGGGGTGAGCACGATCTCGGGCAACGACTGCTATGGCGATGGATCGACAGGAAAAAAGGGAATCGTCCCGAGGCTAACAGCGGGGGTCGGTGGCGAGGTCGGGGAGGCCAGGGGAGGTCGGGACGCGACGAATCCGCCGCCGAACAGGGGTGGCCGGGCTTGAGGACGACGTCCGTTAGCGACGAGCGGGGGCCTTCAGCTCGAACTTGCCCTCGCAGGTGAAGTGGACGACGGAGGCGTGTCTCCTGGAAACCTTGGAACGGCGAACGCTGGCCGGTCGAAACAGTGACGATGAAGATGATGGTGAGCGCGGTGACAGTAGTTCAGGCGCGAGGAAAATCCAGAGGGAGAGGGACGAGAGCAGGGAGAGGAGGTGATCTAGGGTTCAGGGCGCCGCGGAGCAGGTCTTGTAGGCGTCCAAGAGCTGTCGGATGGCCACCCCGTGGCCATCGGCGCCGTGGACGGACGCTCTGCGTCCATGGGGCTGCGTGAACAGGGATGTCGGGGGGAATCGGCTTCCTCGAACACCTATGGGGACCGAGCCCCTTACTGGTTCGGCGGGGGGCGGAGGTTGCACAAAGAGCAGATCGAGGCGGTGCACACAAGGGATTTTACCCAGCTTCGGGCCGCAAGGATGCGTAAAACCCTATTGCTGCTTGGTGGATTGTATTGTGTTCTTGCTCGGGAGCGCGCGGTGCTACAGTACACACGAGCCGCTGGCGAGGTCGAGCGTGGCGATGATCCCCTCCCTCTACGTGCGCATGGGGCCTCCTTTTATATGCTCAAGGGGTTACCCACAGGTGGCAGCGTAGGTGGGGGCAAAAATGGTAGAATGCTGTAGTGGGTACAGCTGCCTGCACAGTGGCTGTACAGTGCTATCATACCTAACTCTGACGGCGGGGGACAAGGGCATTAAATGCCCGTCCGCGTCGCCCAGACGGTGCAGGGAAGTGGACCGTCAGGAGCGCCACCGTTTGCCACGATGGCTACTCTGTCAGCTTCGCTTCGCCACCGCATGCCCCTGGCTACACAACCTCCCGCCACGTGCGCCTGGAATGCCCCCAGAGCGACACGTTGGTGGGTCAGCTGGAGCGCGGGCACGGGGTGGTAACTTGCCGCGGCAAGCGCCTTGCCGCGGTGGATGTCTTGTCGCGTCCGGGAGCTCGTCGCTCACCGGGCCCTGCCGGAGCGTGGGACGCGCCGTGGCCAGGTCTTTGTCATGCCGTGGTTGGCCTTCCCGGCAAGCTCCTCTTGCCGGGGTCTCGTGCTTCGAGCGGTCGTCCTGGCAAGCTCCTCTTGCCAGGGGCCTTGCTCTCTTTGGATGGCCTTCCCGGCAGGCTCCTCCTGCCGGGGCCTTGGCTCAAATACTTTGTTCTTGAATGGCCCAAGAGGGGACCATGGAGGGTCTTGGCGATCACCTGGCGGGCCTTGCCACGGGGTGCTACGACTGCCCGTGCACAAGTTCGGGATACTAAGGTACCCCTACTTTAGTACACCGACAGGAGCCCCCGGGCCTGGGCCATACACGGTGCCGAGCGCTGTTGGGCCAGGCCCAAAACAGTGCACGGGCACGCGCGGCCTGGGTCACGCTGCATATGCTTCTGCGCCCACTACGACCTCCCCGAACGGTACGCGTCGAACGCGGCATCGTGGGGAGAGGCGTGCGTGACGTGGGCGGCGTGCGCAGGGCCGAAACCCGCAGGCATGCGTCACGTCGCCATAAAAGGGGGGACGGTTCGTGCTAGCTCCATAAGTGGAGGGAGGCGTGGAGGCGTGGCCCGTTCGCTGGACGGGGCCGAGGCACGGTTTCCGAGGTGCCCGTTCCCCACGATCACGGGGTGGGCAGAGGTCGCCTCATCCGTCGCCTCGGTCCTGCACGTCAGCCACGCGGCTTCCATGCACCCGGGGTTGTGGACGGTGGAGGCAAGGAACCGGGCCGTTGCGGGTCGGGGCAGCAGGACGGCCCCAGTCGCCTGGCCTTCCTGCGTCTTGATTGGCTGAGCGGGGCGGTCGAGCCCCCACCCTGCTCCTTTATAAAGAGCAAGAGGGGGCGATGGGAACCCACACTCCTCCATCCCTTCTCCTCTTCATCCTCTGACCCTCTCTCTCCATTAGCCATGAAGAAAGGGAATCCGGGTCCTTCATCGGTGGCGGCGAGGGTTGCCGCCAGGCAGCGCGCCCCTCCTCCCCTTGCGGCCGCGGTGGCGGAGCCAGCCGTAAGGGGAAGGGGGAGGGGGCGAGGTCGTGGGCGAGGGCGTGGACTAGGCCGCGGCGCTCAGGGAAGAGGCGGGCGGGGCGATGTGCCGGCCTCGCCCCCGCCAGCGGCCCCTCTTCCCATGGCGGTCCATCTCGGCGACGATCCTTGCGAGTTCTTTGTCAGGCTGCGCCGGGCGCCTCGCCGCCGCCTCTGCCTCCCGGCTCCCTTCGCGAGCGTGATGGAGATGGAGCAACCCGAGACGCTAAGGCTGCGCATGAAGGGCTGCGGGATCAGCGGCACGCGGGTCCATGTCGAGTTCCCAGCCCCCGGCGTAGTGTATCTTGGCCGAGGGTGGAAGACATTCGCCCGTATCCACACCTTGACGGAGGGGTTCACCCTCCATTTCAAGTTGATGGAGGGCGATCTCCTCTCCGTCAAGGCCTTCGGGGACTTCGGGACCCGGGCCCGGTGCTGCGTTGATAGCTCCTCCGATAGCGAAAGCTCCTCCTCGAGCGAGAGTGACGAGGAGGGGAGCGACAGCGACGACGAGGGTAGCGGTCGTCGGGATGACGGGTCCGACTAGGCGCCGGTCGCAGCTCCGTGTGGTACCGGCGACCCCATCATCCGGGTCGCCGGCTCCTTGAGCTTCTCGGGGTCGTCTTCCCGGGCGGCTGGAGTGGCGAGGCTGCGGAAGAGGAGGAGGACTGGCGGCAAGGCCGTCAACTCGGAGTACGAGGGCTAGGTGCCCCCGACAGCGTGTTGACGTCCCGCTGCCTCATCTTCGAGCTCCATCTCCGGCGCCACCGCCACCATCCAGCCTCCGGAGCCCCTGGGGCATTCTGTTGGTGTCTTCTGCCACCCGTAGCTCGCCTAGGCGCCCCTTTTGCCCTTTTCGCTTCCTTGTCCTACCTCCTGAGGAGAGAGACAAGAAAGGGATTACGGGCATCTTATATTTTTTCAATCTGTAAGCCCTCGGGCCTTAGCTGTGTTTAAAACTTGTAATCCCATCTTCTCATGTTTTTCATTCTCTCTGAACTGTACCTGAGCGGAATATTTTTCATGAAAAGGGGATGTTTGCCGGGCCACTTGTCTTGTGGGTAAAACCCACGCCAAGGAACGAATCCTTTATATCGTTAAGATAGACACTCCTTTGCCCGGCAACAGGCCCTGCCGTCTTCTCGCGCCACTCGACGTCTCTCACGCCTTTGGCGGAGGAAGGGACGAAGCGAGTTCGGGCCCCTCGTTTCGCCCCTTAGCCGCCGCGACTACTACCGAAACGGGCCCCAGGAACGCGCTTTGGGGCCTGCCGTTAAGGGAGCACGGCAGCTTTTAGGGGGGAACAAGGTTTTCGTATTCCACAGTCCATAAGAGATTGCATGACAAGGGATGCGAAAACTTATCTGGGATTGCAGCCC
Source organism: Aegilops umbellulata (assembly GCA_032464435.1). Taxonomy (NCBI): domain Eukaryota; kingdom Viridiplantae; phylum Streptophyta; class Magnoliopsida; order Poales; family Poaceae; genus Aegilops; species Aegilops umbellulata. The sequence continues at coordinate 145,295,487 of CP136058.1, read as the reverse complement.
CCGGCAACTTTGGCTAGCCGTAGGCGAATCTTCGTACTTGCAGCCCCCGGCAATACTGGCTTGCCGGGGACCAGATGCTGGCCCGCCCTTCTTCTCTTCTTCGCCCTCAAGTGGTCTGGCCAGGATGTACAAAGCCCTGCGAACCAAAGGAAACGAAGGAACAGGAAAAAGGACGCAGACTCGACCTCTAAGCTAGGGGTTAGCAGCTGTTAGGCACTATCAACCCTAACCAAGGACGAGACTCGACTCAGCATGCATGCTAAAACTTAGGGCGCCAGCGCTTCATTTCTGCTGCTCAGGGTCTGCGCCTGGCTTTGTACAAAGGATTACATGCAACTGCGGCAAGACTTGTACAAAAGGTTGGTTGCCGGGCGGGCCCGGACAACCATGCCTTACGGGTAAAACTTACGAAGATGCTCAATATTCCAGGAGTTGCTCACCGGAGTGCCATCTTCGGTCTCGAGGCGGACAGCGCCGGGCCTCGTGACTCGTCTCACCCGGTAAGGGCCTTCCCACTTTGGCGTCAACTTGTTATGATTCTTGGCGGACGGGGCGCGCCGAAGAACAAGGTCGCCTTCCTCGAAGCTTCTGGCTTTAACTTTGCGGCTGTGGTAGCGGCGCAAAGCTTGCTGGTAGCGAGAGGCTCGCACAACAGCCTGAAGACGATCCTCCTCAAGGAGCAGCGCGTCATCTTCACGCAGCCGCTCTTGCTCAAGCTCATCATAAGCGAGCACTCGAGGTGACCGGTATACGAGTTCCATGGGGGTAACTACTTCTGCTCCATAGACTAGAGCAAATGGTGTCTGGCCAGTGGCTCGATTTGGCGTCGTTCTGATCGACCAAAGAGCCACCGGTAGCTCCTCGATCCAGTTTCTTCCGCACTTGTGCAGCCTGTTAAAAGTTCTGGTCTTGAGCCCGCGCAGTACTTCGGCGTTGGCCCTTTCAGCTTGACCGTGGCTCCTGGGATGAGCAACAGAAGCGAAGCAGACCTTGGCGCCGAGATCTTGGACGTATTGCATGAAGGCGCGGCTCGTGAATTGTGTACCGTTGTCGGTGATGATCCTGTTGGGGATCCCGAAGCGGCAGACAATCGACCTGAAGAACTTGATGGCTGACTGTGCTGTCACCTTCCTCACTGGTTCCACTTCCGGCCACTTTGTGAACTTGTCGATTGCGACGTACAAGTACTCAAAGCCCCCGACAGCTCGGGGGAAGGGGCCGAGGATGTCGAGCCCCCAGACCGAAAATGGCCAGGATAAAGGGATCGCCTGGAGAGCTTGAGCTGCCTGGTGTATCTGCTTGGCATGGAACTGGCACGCTTCACACTTGGTTACTTGTGCAGTTGCATCCTGGAGGGCTGTTGGCCAGAAGAAACCTTGCCGGAACGCTTTGCCGGCAAGTGCTCTTGCGCCAATGTGGCGACCACATATGCCTCCATGTATCTCCGCCAACAGCTGCTGTCCGTCTTCCCGGGAAATACACTTCAATTTCACACCGTTGCGCCCTCTTCTGTACAGCGCGTTGTCGACGAACTGGTACATACTCGAGCGCCGGGCTACTCTTTCCGCTTCTTCTTGCTCTTCGGGAAGTTCTCCGTGCTGGAGGAAATGGACAGTCTGCTGCGCCCATGCTGGAGCCTGCGGCTCGACAACAAGGACTGAAGGCACTTCTGCTGCTGCGGGAACGTACGCTTCTATGGCGAGGATCTGGGGCTCGGCCGGAGCTTGACGTTCCCCGGCAAGTTTGCCGGAGCAAAACTTGTCGGGAGCGCCTGCTTCTACGGAACAAACCGTGGGGTTCTCCGAAGGAGACGGCTCCTCAGCGCTCTTGGTGTCGATCTTGGGGACCTTCTTGGCGGCGGCTCCGGGGAGCTCTGTCGGAAGATAGTCACCCGATACCAACCTCCTCTTCTTGCTCTGTCTGGTTGATGGCGTTACGGATGGTTGAGTCAGCTTGAGCACAAAGGTTCCTGGTTCCACAGGTAACTTAAATGCCGCGCACTTTGACAGGCCGTCAGCGATGTCATTCTCAGCTCTTGGAATGTGTTCCATTTGCAGGCCGTCAAAGTGCTCTTCCAGCTTCCTCACTTCATCAACGTACGCTTCCATCAACGAACTCTGGTAATCCTTGTTCACTTGGCGGACGACAAGCTGCGAGTCACCCCTGACAATGAGCTTCTTGATCCCAAGTTCTGCCGCGATCCTGAGACCGGCAAGCAAACCTTCATACTCTACAGTATTGTTGGTTGCTTGTTCCTTGGGGAAGTGCATCTGGACTACGTACTTGAGGTGCTCTCCGGTGGGCGCGATAAGTAACGCGCAAGCACTGGCGCCTTGCAGCGAGAAGGCACCATCAAAGTACATCAGCCACTCTTTGCTTGCTTCTTTGGCGGGGATGCTCGTCTCTGGGATATCTTCGTCCGGTGTCGGTGTCCACTCCGCTATGAACTCCGCCAATGCTCTGCTTTGGATAGTCGAGGTGCTCTCGAACTGGAGACCGAAGCTCGACAGTTCTAGTGCCCACTCGACAATCCTGCCTGTTGCTTCTGGATTCTGCAGTATCCTCTTCAGCGGAAAGCGGGTGACAACCGTAATCTCGTGTGCTTGGAAGTAATGGCGCAGCTTTCTCGAGGCCATGAGGAGGCCGAAAAGCAATTTCTGCACACCAGAGTACCTTGACCTAGCCCCCTGCAAAAGGGAGCTGACAAAGTAAACTGGGCGCTGCACCATTTTCTTCTTCCGCACCTCCACTTGCTCCTGCACAGATTCATCCTTCTCGGGGCCAGAGCTTGTCGGGGAAGCCCCCTGCTTGTCGCTGGACGTGCTTGCCGCGGTTGCTGGCTCATCATCTGCCTCCCTCTCCGCTACTAACGCAACACTAACCACTTGATTGGTTGCCGCAAGGTATAGCAGCAACTTCTCTTGTGGTTTAGGCGCGACGAGTATTGGAGCGGAGGACAGGTACTTCTTCAGGTCCTGCAGCGCAGCCTCCGCTTCCGGAGTCCATTTTACTGGACCCGCCTTTTTCAAAATTTTGAAATATGGCAGGGCGCGTTCTGTAGACTTGGAAATAAACCTGCTGAGAGCCGCGACGCAGCCGGCAAGCCTTCGTACGTCCTTGACACGGGTTGGTGCTTCAATCTGCTCGATGGCCTTGATCTTGTCGGGGTTGGCTTCTATTCCTCGCTGAGACACGAAGAACCCGAGAAGCTTGCCGGAAGGGACTCCGAACACGCACTTCTCGGGGTTGAGCTTGAGGCTGATCCTGCGCAGATTCGCAAAGGTCTCTTCTAAGTCTTGAATCAGGGTTGCCCTGTCTGTGCTCTTGGCCACTATGTCATCCATGTAGGCCTCCACATTCCTATGGATTTGTGGCTCAAAAGCAGTGTGGACAACCCTCGCAAATGTTGAACCGGCATTCTTCAGTCCGAAAGGCATCCGTACGAAACAGTACGTGCCACATGGAGTGATGAACGCGGTCTTCTCTTCATCTTCTGCAGCCATGAAGATCTGATGATATCCAGAGTAGGCGTCAAGAAATGAAAGCAAGTCACATCCGGCCGTGGAGTTAACAATCTGGTCAATGCGCGACAAGGGAAAGGGATCTTTGGGACAAGCTTTGTTAACATCAGTGAAGTCGATGCAAAGCCTCCATTTCCCATTTGCTTTGCGCACGACAACATGATTGGCCAACCATGTCAGATGGAGCACACCTCTAACGAGGCCTGCCGCTTCCAACTTCTTGATCTCCTCTGCGATGAACTCTTGGCACTCCACTGCTTGCTTCCTGACCCTCTGCTTGACGGGCCGCGCATGAGGATAGACAGCGAGGTGGTGCTCAATCACTTTCCTGGGAACGCCGGGGATGTCAGATGGTTGCCAGGCAAACACATCGACATTCGCCCATAGGAAAGTAACGAGCGCGCTTTCCTATTTGGGGTCGAGTGTGGCACTGATGGTGAAGGTACCACCAGTGCCGTCCTCCTTGGCGGGCACCTTCTTGGTCGTTGGCGGAGCTGCCATTGTCTTCTTACTCTGGCCGGTGGAGCTCGATGGCGCGTCCTCGACGGTAGCGCAGCACTCCAAAGAGGTGCGCTTGCCGGAGTGGGCGCCAGAGCACTTGCCGGGCTTGGTCCTCTTCTTTCCTTCGGGAGCTTCAGCGGCAAGGGGCTTGTGATCGTCTGCGGCTGCTGCTTCCCGGTAGATCTTGTCGGCACAGAAAAGGGCATCCTTCTTGTCGCCGGGGACAGAGATGACGCTTATCGGGCCTGGCATCTTGAGCATGTTGTAGGCGTAGTGAGAGGCCGCCATGAATTTGGCGAGCGCTGGACGGCCGAGAATTCCATTGTAGGGCAATGGAAAATCGGCAACGTCAAAAGTGATCCTCTCTGTCCTGAAGTTCAGCTCGCTGCCAAATGTTACTGGCAACGTTATCTTCCCCTTCGGCTTGCTCCTTCCCGGGTTGATTCCTTGGAACGTGCCGGTCTCCTCGAGCTCGCTGTCGGGGACTTGGAGTTTCCGGAGCACAGCGGAGGAGATCAGGTTCAAGCCGGCCCCGCCGTCAACTAGCATCTTAGTGACCTTGAGGTTGCCGACTGTTGGTGAGACCAACATCGGCAAGCACCCGATCGCAGTTGTGCGATCAGGGTGGTCCTCAATATCAAAGATGATAGGCGTGCCGGACCATTTCAGAGGCTTGCGCGACTCGACGGGTGGTTCCGCTGCATTGACTTCCCGCGCCCACTGCTTGAGGTGGCGGTGAGAAGTATGCAGGGAGGCGCCGCCGTCTATGCACAAGACCTCTGTGGCTTTCTGAAACTCCTACTCACTGGTCTCGACGTCATCCATGTCTTCGTCTTCGTCGTCGTCTTCATTCTTGTCGCGGCCGCGGGGAGGTCGCTTCGCTTGCCGCTGCTTGTCCTTGTCGCGGCGTCCTCCCTGGCCGGGGCACTTCGTGCCCGATCCTCCGCCACCTCCCCGGGCTCTCTCCTTGTCGCGCCGCTCGTACTCGGCCTTTTGCAGCTCGACGAGCCGCTCGACCTGCTTGCAGCTCTGGAGGTCATGGCCCTTGGTGCGGTGGATCTTGCAGTATTGTTTGCTGGTGCAGTCCCGCTTGTCGGCGGCCGCCACGGCCTGGCAGTGGACGCATCCGGCAATCTCCTTGCCAGAGCTACCAGCCTGGGCCTTCTTCGCGGCGCCTTCATCGCCGGACTGCTCAACAACCAGTACCTCTTGGCTCTTTTTCTTCCTGTTGCTCCGCCGCCGGCCCTTCCTTGCCGGGGCGGTATCCTCACTGTCAGATTCTGCTGCTCCAATGTTCTCTCCGGGGAGTTTCCTCCCTTCCTCATTGCGTGCACACTTGTCGGCCAGGGCATATAGCTCGCTGATGTCTTTGATCTTGCACATCGCCATCTCTTCCCTCATCCTCCGGTTGCGCACGTTCTGATGGAACGCACTGATGACCGCGGCAGGGTGGACATCGGGGATGTTGTAGTGCACACGGCTGAATCTCTGAATGAACTTGCGCAGAGGTTCTCCCTCCTTCTGGACGAGCAGATGAAGGTCGCTCGCTTGGCCATGGGGTTTGTGGCCGCCCGTGAAGGCGCCAACAAACTGATGGCACAAGTCTGTCCAGGAGGTTATGGAGTTATCCGGCAAGTGCATGAGCCAGGATCTGACGTTGGATTTGAGTACCAGCGGGAAGTAGTTGGCAAGGATCTTGTCGTCTCGCCCTCCAGCAGCCTGCACCGCGATGGTGTAGATGCTGAGGAACTCCGACGGATGCGACTTGCCGTCGTACTTCTGTGGTACGTCTGGCTTGAAATTCTTTGTGCTGGGCCACTGGACTTGCCGCAGCTCATGGGTGAACGTAGGGCAGCCCACCGCGTACGGCAGGTTGCCTGGCTCCCCTGGTGCATGCATGTCGACAGAGGGCCCAGCGCGGTGGTCTGATTGACGCCGCGCTTCTCTCCGACGCTCGATGCGAGTACGAGCGTCCTCTTGCTCTCGCTCGTGAAGAACTTGGCGTTGATCGCGACGAGTTTGCGGATTCGACGACGCGGTGGAGTCGTTGTCGTGATGATTCCGGCGAGTCAGCGATCTTGGCCTCTGGGGCGGGGAGTGCATGGTGGTTGCACCCCCGCCTGTCCTTGCGCCATCGGTCCTCGCCTGGCCGTCCCGCCGTAGCTGCGACGCGCTGTGCTGCCGGGGGGTGTCGCCGTTGGTGAAACCGATGAGGCTCTGTATCGTGGCCCTCCAGTCGCCAAGCTTGTCCGCCGTTGGAGGGTAGTCCAAGAGCAGTTGAGCTCATGCCAGAGCTTCTGCCGGAGTGGCGGGCAGCGGTGGCGAACGGCGCGTGGAGCGGGATGTGCTCGAACTTCTAACTACGTTAGAAGGAGCAACACCTGGACCAGGCAGCCGCGCCACGCTCGCGCCAGCATGTTGGTGTGAGTGCTGGCCTTGAGCGCCCTGGGATCTGCCGGCTCGATTTGGGTCCAGCGAGCGTATGGTATGGGCGCCAAGACGCTGCTGGTCCCGTGCCTCCTGAGAGGGGCGCGGTGCATGTTCGGATGCCGTGGCGCCATGAGCTGGCTCGACGACGCCCGTCCCGCCGCCGGTGCCGTCCTCGCCACCCGTTTGCTCCAAGGGCGGCGGGTTCGACGCGGACGGACCGGCCACCTCCGGAGCCTTCTTCTTCGGTGGCATGTCGATGAAGACGAAGGAGATCTAGCTGGTGCAGGCGCCGGATCAGGTTCGCACAACTTCGACGCCCCCTACCTGGCGCGCCAAAGATGTCGGGGGGAATCGGCTTCCTCGAACACCTATGGGGACCGAGGCCCTTACTGGTTCGGCGGGGGGCGGAGGTTGCACAAAGAGCATATCGAGGCGGTGCACACAAGGGATTTTACCCAGCTTCGGGCCGCAAGGATGCGTAAAACCCTATTGCTGCTTGGTGGATTGTATTGTGTTCTTGCTCGGGAGCGCGCGGTGCTACAGTACACACGAGCCGCTGGCGAGGTCGAGCGTGGCGATGATCCCCTCCCTCTACATGCGCATGGGGCCTCCTTTTATATGCTCAAGGGGTTACCCACAGGTGGCAGCGTAGGTGGGGGCAAAAATGGTAGAATGCTGTAGTGGGTACAGCTGCCTGCACAGTGGCTGTACAGTGCTATCATACCTAACTCTGACGGCGGGGGACAAGGGCATTAAATGCCCGTCCGCGTCGCCCAGACGGTGCAGGGAAGTGGACCGTCAGGAGCACCACTGTTTGCCATGATGGCTACTCTGTCAGCTTCGCTTCGCCACCGCATGCCCCTGGCTACACAACCTCCCACCACGTGCGCCTGGAATGCCCCCAGAGCGACACGTTGGTGGGTGAGCTGGAGCGCGGGCACGGGGTGGTAACTTGCCGCGGCAAGCGCCTTGCCGCGGTGGATGTCTTGTCGCGTCCGGGAGCTCGTCGCTCACCGGGCCCTGCCAGAGCGCGGGACGCGCCGTGGCCAGGTCTTTGTCGTGCCGTGGTTGGCCTTCTCGGCAAGCTCCTCTTGCCAGGGTCTCGTGCTTCGAGCGGTCGTCCTGGCAAGCTCCTCTTGCCAGGGGCCTTGCTCTCTTTGGGTGGCCTTCCCGGCAGGCTCCTCCTGCCGGGGCCTTGGCTCAAATACTTTGTTCTTGAATGGCCCAAGAGGGGACCATGGAGGGTCTTGGCGATCACCTGGCGGGCCTTGCCGCGGGGTGCTACGACTGCCCGTGCACAAGTTCGGGATACTAAGGTACCCCTACTTTAGTACACCGACAAGGGAGGAAGGGAATGAAGGGGTGTTGGGCTGGCCTTCGGGTGGCCGAGGCCCAGGTGGGGGTTGGGGACTTTGTATTCTTTTGTTTGTTTTGGCTTTTCTCTTTTTCTTATTTTTCTTTCCTGTTTTATTTCTAGTTTCATTTTATCATAGTTTTATAAACTATAAAAGTACTCCCTACTTTAGTGTTAATTAATAGGCTACTGCCACATAAGTTTGGGATACTAATTAACATAGTTTAATATTTTATTTATTGTAAAAGGCATTCAACTAATTTTTTGCTACTTTTTAAACATTTTAGAGTATTTTACACTTTTATAAAAGTGTGGTTTCTTCACCAAAATTACCTATGCAATATTTGGTTCACTCCGAACATTTTAGTTTTATTATTTGAAAAGTTTTATGGTTTGCTTGATTTTGAATTTGAATCGGTTTCGAACTAACGCGAGATTAGCAACAGTAACGGAGGTGACGTGGCATCGTTAACATGGGATTACTATAGCTTAATTATCCGGGCGTCACACTTGATGACCCACAAGTATATGTGATCAACTGTAGCCTTTTTAATAAGTAAGAGTGTCGAACCCAATGAGGAGCAGAAGGAAATCACAAGTGGCTTTCAGCAAGGTAATGTCCGCAAGTGCTAAAATTGTAAGTAACTGCGTAGTTTGACAGCAAGATAATTTGTAGCGAGCAAGTAACGATAATAGTAACAAAAGTGCAGCAAGGTAGCCCAAACCTTTTGAGGCAAAGGACATGCCAAAATGGTCTCTTATAATAAGCAAAGCGTTCCTGAGGGTACACGTGAATTTCATCTAGTCACTTTCATCATGTTGGTTCGATTTGTGTTCGCTACTTTGATAATTTGATATGTGGGTGGACCGGTGCTTAGGTCTTGTTCTTACTTGAAAAAACCTCCTACTTAACCCCCTCGCAAGCATCCGCAGTTATGATAAAAGTATTAAGAATAAATTCTAACCATAGCATTAAACTTTTGGATCCAATCGGTCCCTTACGGAATAGCGCATAAACTAGGGTTTAAGCTTCTGTCACTCTCGCAACCCATCATCTAATAACTACTCCACAATGCATTCCCTTAGGCCCAAATATGATGAAGTGTCATTGATAACCCACAAGTATAGGGGATCGGTTATAGCCTTCTTCGATAAATAAGAGTGTCGAATCCAACGAGGATCTAAAGGTAGAACAAATATTCCCTCAAGTTTTATCGACCACCGATACAACTCTACGCACACTTGACGTTTGCTTTACCTAGAACAAGTATGAAACTATTTTGCAAGGACAAAACTACGAGTGCTCTGAGAATAAAACGACGAGTAAATTGCAAGGTAATAAAATTGGATAGCTTTTATTAACAAGAAAGTCATTTGCCCCTAGGCAATTGATAACAAGTACCGGTAATCATTCTTGTAATTTTATATGAGGGCGAGGCATGAGCTAAGATACTTTCTCTACTTGAATCATATGCACTTATGATTGGACCCCTAGCAAGCATCCGCAACTACTAAAGATCATTAAGGTTGTGAAACCCAACCATAGCATTAAGTATCAAGTCCTCTTTACTCCCATACGCCATAACCCACTTATCCGCGTTTGGGCTGTTGTCATCCCCCGCAACATTGACAATAAGTAAACCATGAACATATTGCAACACCCTACAGCGGGGACACCTCATGTTTGCGTGATACGGAGAGCACCGTAGGACAGCACCATAAAAAAATATACAATCATACCAACCAAGATCACGATTAACCCATAGGACAAATTTAAACGGATCTACTCAAACATCATAGGATAACCATAGATCATTGGGAAATAATATATGGAGTTTAGCACCATGTTTAAGTAGAGATTATAGCGGGGAGAAGAGGTGTTACACCGCAACATAGAGGGGGAGAGAGTTGGTGTTGACGGTAGAAAGATTGTTGATGTAGATCGCCGTCACGATAATAGCCCCGGCGGCGTTCCGGCGCCGTTCCGGCGCCACCGAGAGAGAGGGGGAGAGAACCCCCTCCTTCTTCTTCTTCCTTGGCCTCCCCCTATATGGGAGGAGGATTCCCCCTCTAGTCCATGGCCTCCATGGCGGTGGAGGGGCGGGAGCCCCTCCCTGATTGGATCTCCCTCTCGGTTCTCTTCTGTTTCGCGTTTTCCAGATCTGGCCGAAAACCGTTTCTTATATTCCGGGAGATCCATAACTCCGATTGCGCTGAGATTTTAACACGGTTTTTTTCGGATATAAGCTTCCTTGCACCCGAAGTAGAGCCCCAACCGACGTACGAGGTGAGCACAACCCACCACCATGCGCCAGGCTCCTCTGGCAGGCCCTGGTGTCTTGTGGGCAGTGTGGGCCTCCCTTTGCGGTGATTCCAACTCCCAAAAATCACATATATTCCAAACTAATTCTCCATAAAATTTTATTGCATTTGGACTTCGTTTGATATGGATATTCTGCGATACAAGAAACGTGCGAAAAATAAGAACTGGCACTGGGCACTGGATCAATGGGTTAGTCCAATAAATCATATAAAATGTTGCCAAAAATATGTGAAAGTTGTATAATATTGGTATGAAACAATCAAAAATTATAGATACGACAGAGATGTATCAGCATCCCCAAGCTTAACTCCTGCTCGTCCTCGAGTAGGTAAATGATAAAAAAGATAATTTTTTATGTGGAATGCTACCTAGCATAAACTTGATCATATATCTAATCATGGCATGAATATTAACACATGAGTGATTCAAAGCAATAGTCTATAATTTGACATAAAGACATCAATACTCAGGCATCCCAACAAACAATCATGTCTTTCAGAATATCGACGCTAAAGAAAGCCATCCCTACAAAATCATATAGTCTTGTCATGCTCTGTCTTCTTAACACAAAGTATTTATCATGCAGAACCCCAATGACAAGCCGAGAAATTGGTTCATACTTTTTAACGCGCTTCAGCTTTTTCAACCCTCACGCAATACATGAGTGCAAGCCATGGATATAGCACTATGGGTGGAATAGAGTATGATGATAGGGGTAAATATAGAGAAGAAAAAAGTAAGAAAGTCTCACATCGACGCGGCTAACCAACGGGCTATGGAGATGCCCATCAAACGATATCGATGCGAGGAGTAGGGATTGCCATGCAACGAATGCACTAAGAGTTATAAGTGTATGAAAGCTCAATATGAAAACTAAGTGCGTGTGCATCTAATCCTATAATGAAAATTTCCCACTAGTATATTAAAGTGACAACATAGGAGACTCTCCATATGAAAAACATGGTGCTACTTTGAAGCACAAGTGTGGTAAAGCATACTAACAATGCCCCTTCTCTTTTTTTTCTTTCTTTTTCTTTCTTTTTTTTTCTTTTTTTCTTTTATATTTTTCTCTCTCTCATTGTCTGGAGTCTCATCCCGACTTGTGGGGGAATCATAGTCTCCATCATCCTGTCCTCACTGGGGCACTGCCCTAAAAATGAAAATTGATGATCGTCACACTTCTATTTACTTATAACTCAAAAGAAATAAAAATTACAACTCGATACCTATGACATAGTATGACTCTATATGAATGCCTCTGGCAATGTACCAAGATGTGCAATGATCTAGTGTAACATGTATGAAAAATGATGAATGGTGGCTGAGCCACAACTACTATGTCAGCTATATGATCATGCAAAGCAATATGACAATGAATGCTCAAGTCATCAAACGGAAGCGGTGGAAGTTGCATGGCAATATATCTCGGAATGGCCATGGAAGGGCCATAATAGGTAGGTATGGTGGCTGTTTTGAGGAAGATATAATAAGGCTTATGTGTGATACAACATATCATATCACGGGGTTTGGATGTACCTGCGAGGTTTGCACCACGTCTCGATGTGAGAAAGAGCAATGAACGGTACCGTAGAGGCTAGCAAATTGCGGAAAGGTAAGAGTGCGTATAATCCATGGACTCACTAGTCATAAAGAACCCATATACTTATTGCAAAAGTTTATTAGCCCTCGACAAAGTACTACTACGCATGCCCCTAGGGGGATAGATTGGTAGGAAAAGACCATCGCTCGTCCCGGACCGCCACTCATAAGGAAGACAATCAATAATAAATCATGCTCCAACATCATAGCATAACGAGAGACTATACGTGCATGCTTCGGGAATCACAAACCTTAACACCAATATTCTTACTAACCACAACCATTTACTAGTACCTCCCACATATTACCATCTCTATATCGCAAAACTATTGCAAGGAATCAAACATATCATATTCAGTGATCAACAAGTTTTATGTAGGATTTTATGACTAACCATGCAATTGACCAATTCCTGTTGACTCTCTAAATAGATCTAAGTGAAGCATGAGAGTTTAATTCTTTCTACAAAAGACCATGTGTCGGTGTCAAAACCGGCGGATCTCGGGTAGGGGGTCCCGAACTGTGCGTCAAGGTCGGATGGTAACAGGAGACAAGGGACACTTTATTTTACCCAGGTCCGGGCCCTCTCGATGGAGGTAAAACCCTACTCCTGCTAGATTAATATTGATGATATGGGTAGTACAAGAGTGGATCTACCACGAGATCAAGGAGGCTAAACCCTATAAGCTAGCCTATGGTATGATTGTGTATGATGATGGTTGTCCTACGGACTACAACCCTCTAGTTTATATAGACACCGGATAGGGTTAGGGTTACACAGAGTCGGTTACAATGGTAGGAGATCTCGAATATCCGCACGCCTAGCTTGCCTTCTACGCCAAGAAAAGATCCTTCCGGACACGGGACAAAGTCTACAATCTTGTATCTTCATAGTCCTGGAGTCCGGCTGAAGGTATAGTCCGGCTATCCGAACACCCCCTAATCCAGGACTCCCTCAGTAGCCCCTGAACCAGGCTTCAATGACGACGAGTCCGGCGCGCAGATTGTCTTCGGCATTGCAAGGCGGGTTCCTCCTCCAAGTTCTTCAAGAAGATTATAAACACCAAAAAATAGTGTCCGGCTCTGCAAAATAAGTTTCCACACATTGCCATATAGAGAATAATATTAACACAAATCAAATCTGCTGACGTATCCCGCAGTGCGTCATAACACTACGACCAAGCCTTCTATATAAATTGCTTTCATTGTTCCACCTCAGCTCGTTTGGCGAGGCGGTTTCCTTGGCACGTCTTGTCAAAGCAGAGATCATGTGCCCCCTTTAACGGGATTCTCATTAATACGGACATGGGTAACCCAACCACGCCATTTACCACGGCGTTTGGAAGACAAGTGAGTTTTATTAGGTAGGTGGGGATGCCTAACTGTACCTGCTTATATAAAGGGATAAGGATTCACCTTTTTAACCTACGCCTTCTTCCTCCTTTGCCAATCCATCTCTCGCGAACTCAAGCTCCAGCGCCCAAATCCGCTCTTCCTTCCTCAACCTTCTCCAACAATGTCCGGAGCGGGAGGCAAGTGGATGGTGTCCTCCGTTATGGAGGCTCAAGTAAAAAGGTTAAGGAAAGCGGGATATTTGTCCAAGGACATCCCGCATCGGCTTCCTGAGAAGGGGCAGCTTCTTCCTACCCCAAGGCCCCATGAGAGGGTAGTTTTTCTTCCCCACTTCCTCCGCGGACTGGGCTTTCCACTTCACCCATTTGTCCGGGGGGCTCATGTTCTACTATGGCCTGGATTTCCACGATCTGGACCCGAACTTTGTTCTCAACATCTCGGCGTTTATCGTCGTGTGTGAGGCCTTTCTCCGCGTCCGCCCCCACTTCGGCCTCTGGCTCAAGACCTTCAACGTCAAGCCCAAGGTGGTGTCCGGCACCCAGACGGAGTGCGGAGGCGCCATGGTTGGCAAAATAGCCAACGTCCTCTGGTTCGATGGCTCCGTCGTGGAGTCCCTAAAGGGGTGGCAAGCCGGGTGGTTTTACATCACCGAGCCCTGCAATCCAAAATGGGTCGCGGCCCCTGAGTTCAGATCCGGACCCCCCACGCGGCTCATGTCCTGGAAAGAGACAGGCCTGTCGTGGGGCAACGAGGAAGAAGTGACTGGGTTGCAAACGTGCATCCAGTCCCTGGTGAACAAGCCAATCCGGCTTGTCAATATAATCCAGGTCATGCTCGTTCGCCTGATCCTCCCGTGCCAAGAACGGGATTTTACTTTGTGGGAATTCGACCCGGCGCAGCACCAAACCCTCAGTAGGCTCTTCGACACGACGTATGAAGACGTCTGGAAGGTGCTGACCAAAGGCGCCGAGTCCCCCACATCCGCCTCCGAGGATCGCAGATGCAGCTCGCAGTGTAACGCTAGTGAGGTAAGCTATCTATACCTTTGACAGGTTCGTTAAGCTCTTCTTCATAGATTAACTCTATGTGGGATCTAAACTCCCTTTACCTTTGACAGGCTTGGCAGGAGGTATCTGGACCAATCAACTGTCCGGCTCCTCTGCCCGAAGACCCGGCCCCAGCTCTCTTGGTGAAGCTGATGGCTCCGGCACCTTACGTGGTGCCGGAGAGGAAGGCCAAGAAGAAGAAAACCACCGGGACTCGAAAAAGTTCCCGCAACATGGTGGTGTCGGACTCGTCATCTGACGAGTCCGCAACGCTCTCCTCTCGTGAAAACGAGGAGGACGAACAAGGAAGCTCTCCCCCCCAGTAAGGGGAGCAAAGAGGAAGAAGGCCGCCCCAACAGGGGAGGCCGAGGGGTCGAGGAAAAGGAAAACCCCTCTGCCGGATTACTCCCACGACGCCGAAGAGGGCGGAGAGGAGTGGCTGGACCGAACCAAGCGTCCGGCGACATCGTAAGTGTTTACATACTAGAGTGACTCATGATATTCTTTTAATGCATGTCTTTCCCTAATATCGAACGTAATTTATGCAGCCCATCCCGGGCCGGACTTGACGATTCGTCGAGCGGCTCCCTGGATTCGTCGGACGTGAATTCTGTTCCGCCCGCGGTCTCCCCCCGCGGGGCGGACGACGCCGAAGTGGCGCCCCGCCAAGCTTCGGGGCAGGAGGAGATGGTCCTGGAGGAGCCACAAGGCAATCCTCCGAACCCCAGGAGTAAAGGGGATGAAACCCCCCAGGGCTCCAAGTCCGGCTTTGCGCCGGACACCGCGCCGGACTCGACAGTCCCGGTCCGCGGTGGGCGAACTCCTTCCAAGAGGAGTAAGCCGTCTGAGCCGGCGGCCTCCGTCCAACCGGAGGCGCCGGACAATCTACTGGAGGTGCTGAAGGGCGCCGCCATCGATGAGGAGCACCGTACTGTTATGAGTACGGTGATCCAAAAGATTCAGTCCGCCAAGGGCGGACTGAATGAAGCTTGCGCTAGCCTTCTAACAGGCTTCGAGGTAAGTAAAAATATGTCAAATTATTTACCGCATAGACAGTAGCCCCTGATGCTCTGTTCGGTGTTCGGAAAGAAAAGTCGGATAGAGGATCTAGTAACTTTCGCAGGAGTCTAACAAAAAAGGTCAAATATGCGTATGCAGGCTTCACTGCTGTCCACCGCCGCACTGACTGCGCAGGTGGATGTCCTTAAAAAGGACCTCGGGCGGACCGAGCAAGAGCTCGGCCTTGCCAAACGGCAGCTCGAGGAGAAGGAAGGTAAGAAATACCTAAAAAAAGAAAAAGAAGAAAAAAGGTGCCTATAGAGAGGCTTGATTGCAGAAAGAAATAACAGGATTGTACTGCTTATTGTAGGGGCCGCAACCGAGGTGGCAACCCTGAAGCAGGCGTTGGCAGAGGCCGAAAAGAAAACGGCCGAGGAGCGCGCCGAGCGAGAAAGGCTTGGGGTTCAGGTCGACGAGGTGCAGCAAGAGCTGCAAGCTCTCATGACAAAACATGAGGGTTTGGAGCTTGAGTCAAAAACGCAAGCATCCGAGCTCGCGTCGTCCGTCGAGACCGCCAAGAGTGCCAAGGCCGAAGCCCAAAAGGCCCTCCAAGAGTTGGAGGAGGTGAAAAAGATAGCAACGGGTAAGGCATTCTCAATGCAAAGTAGGAATATAAAAGTAAACTACCTATTACTTACCCGAATCCGGAGTTCTCCAGGGGCGTTCGCCGATCTTCCCCGCCGCGTATCCGCCGCCGCCACGTTCTATCGAGCTGAAGAGGGCAGCTCGACGGAGAGTGTGTTCTGGTCTCAGTATTCTGAGGCCGGACACCCTGTGCCCTTAAGCGATCAGCTGAAACAGCTGGTCGAGCTCCACAAGGCGGCCAAACAGGCCATGAAGGGCTTACTAGTTCGGCTGTGGCCTGGAGAGGCCCTGCCTGGGAGCTATTTTGGGCTGGTGCGGCGGCTGGTGGAGGCCTGTCCACGGCTTGAGGTCATCAAGCGCTCCGTCTGCATTGAAGGTGCCCGGAGGGCCCTTGCCCGTGTAAGGGTACACTGGGGTAAGCTGGACGGAGAGAAGCTGGTGAGGGACGGGCCACCGCAGGGGAAGGAGCATCGCAAGCCCGAGAACTACTACAAGGAAGTTCTTGCCGGAGCCCGCCTTGTTGCGGATGAATGTACTAAAGATGTAATATTTGAGTGAACTCGCTCGTTTGTATCCTGTGCGCTGAAAACTTGTTCATATGCGCAAAGCAATGCTTATTTAATTTAAAATATTATTTTCTATGCGGCCGTTTATCAAAAATCTGAGAGATGGCCAGTCGTCGGCTTCTGCCCCCATGCCAGTAGTGCTGGGGTGTTTGGGATAAACCTGAGGGCTCTTGTTCCCATAGTTGGGTCCTTCGAGGGAGGCGCTCAGCACAACGAACTAGGCAATCGGACTATAATGCTTGAACACTCTCACTTAGCCATAGAACGTTATAATTTTAAATTTCGGCGAAGCCCCTAGTTCGGAAGGCCGAATTCGGGGCGCTATCCACGCCTTTGGCCGGACATAGCCAGCTCCTCGCTCAAAGCGGCATAAGCCTTTAAGGACTCGAAAAACCTCTCAAACAGTGACCGGTCTCACGCCTTATCATGACAGTCTGTTTTAGCTTTCTCCACTGAGGTGCTCAACCCACCTGATCTGGGGCACAATCGCAGTGGTTCTCCTAGTGCTACCTTAGCCGATAAAGCGGAACGTAAGGCACCAAAACATAGGAGCCGGGCAAACCCAACATGTGACCAAAATCATGACTCGGAGTCGATGCATATAGTGCTATAAGTTCGGGGTGCCGCACTTGTGAAAGTGTACGGACTTCTCACACCAGATAAAAGGGTAATGAAGCCCCTGGCGTGGTTTGCCGTACCATGGTGTATGGGTGCTATCATGTTATGTAATAAATATATATATTCAAAAGAGGATAATGCAAAAAGTAGACAAAAAGCTATGCATTGTTTTATAAAGAGGTTATCTATCAAAGCCGAACGATACAAGTATTGCGATTAGCAAAAAGGATATTAGACTATTTAACATGTCCTGACCAGGCACAGGCCGCGGAATTTAGAAACAGATATATCGCTCGAAATAGAGACCACCTGAGAGTTCCGGAATGCGGCGTAGCTTTATCTGCTTTCCTGGATCTTGCATCGTCTGTGCGGCAACAATGCCGAACAGGTTATCCAGAGTATGGAGTCCTGAAAGTAAAAAAAAATCCGGCAGCCCCTAGTACGTTTGACGCCGTGTTGTAGGCATGCCGTTAATGTGCCCCTCCCCCTATGCCCATGGAATTTTAAGGGTGTAATTGTGTACTCGAGGTACTTGCTCTGCTATGTTGCGATGTCTGGGGTCGGGGCCGTATTGCTACGCTTGCTCTGATCGTGCCAGGTGGTCTTGTTGCAGGTTACTCCGGGCGCGCTTTGCATTGTCCGGTTTTTTAACGGCCGAACTGGAGAGTTGCCTTGAAAGGCTGCTTTGTACTTCTGCTGCGAGGGCCGCCGTGTGCTCCTCCGTACGGATGGAGCGTTCTGTGTTTCCGCTGACCGTAATTACTCCTCGAGGGCCTGGCATCTTGAGCTTGAGATATGCGTAGTGCGGCACCGCATTGAATTTAGCGAATGCGGTTCGTCCGAGCAGGGCGTGATAGCCACTACGGAACGACACTATATCGAAGATTAGCTCTTCGCTTCGGAAGTTATCCGGAGATCCGAAGACCACATCAAGTGTTATCGAGCCTGTGCAATTGGCCTCTACACCTGGTATGACGCCTTTAAAGGCCATCCTTGTGGGCTTGATCCTTGATGGATCTATGCCCATTTTCCGCACTGTATCCTGATAAAGCAGGTTCAGGCTACTGCCGCCGTTCATGAGGACTCTTGTGAGATGAAATCCGTCCACGATTGGGTCGAGGACCAGTGCGGCAAAACCGTCGTGACGGATGCTAGTGGGGTGGTCCCTTCGATCGAAAGTGATCAGGCAGGAGGACCATGGGTTGAACTTTGGGGCGACTGGCTCCATCGCGTATATGTCCCATAGCGCACGCTTCCTCTCCCACTTGGGAATGTGGGTCGCGTATATCATGTTCACCGTCCGCACTTGTGGGGGAAACCCTTTCTGTCCATTGTTGTTCGGCGGCCTGGGCTCCTCCTCGTCGTCGCTGTTCAGCCCCTTGTCCTTGTGTTCGGCTCTTAACTTGCCTGCCTGCTTGAACACCCAACAATCCCTGTTGGTGTGATTGGCTGGCCTTTCGGGGGTGCCATGAATCTGGCACGAGCGGTCGAGTATCCGGTCCAAACTGGACGGGCCCTGGGTATTCTTTTTAAATGGCTTTTTCCACTGACCGGATTTATAGCCTCTGAATCTGGCATTAACTGCCGTATCCTCATTGCTGTCGCTGCTAACACGACGCATTTGATTATTTCGACGTGACCTGCCACTTTTGTCCTTGGTATCCGAATTACCGGGCTTCTTCGATAAGTTGTTGCTGCGAGCTAGCCAGCTATCTTCGCCCGTGCAAAAACGGGTCATGAGTGTCATGAGGGCTGCCATGGTTTTCGGCTTTTCCTGTCCCAGGTGCCGGGCAAGCCACTCGTCACGAATGTTATGTTTGAAGGCTGCTAGGGCCTCTGCGTCCGGACAATCGACTATCTGATTTTTCTTTGTTAGGAACCGTGTCCAGAATTGCCTGGCCGATTCTTCTGGCTGCTGAATTATGTGGCTTAGGTCGTCGGCGTTCGGTGGCCGCACATAGGTCCCCTGAAAGTTGTCGAGGAATGCTGCTTCCAGGTCCTCCCAAGAACCGATTGAGTCCGCTGGTAGGCTGTTAAGCCAGTGCCGGGCTGGTCCTTTAAGCTTTAAGGGGTAGGTATTTGATGGCATGCAGATCATCGCCATGTGCCATGTGGATGTGAAGGAGGTAATCCTCAGTCCATACTGCCGGATCTGTCGTACCATCGTACGACTCGATATTGATGGGTTTAAAACCCTCTGGGATTTTATGATCCATTACTTCGTCTGTGAAGCATAGTGGGTGTGCGGCGCCCCTGTTCTGGGCTATGTCACGACGCAGCTCGGAAGATCTATGCCTGCTGTGTTCGGCCCGGCCGGATTTATTGTGTCCGGAGTGAAGATCATCACGTGTCGTCGGGCGTCCGCGCGATCCATAGATCGATCTTCTTTGCTTTGCTTTATCCTCCAGTACGTCTCGCAGGTCTGGCTCGTTTTCCCGTGCCTTATTTGAACGGCTTCGGGGCATGGCTTGCTTAAGGGTTCGACAAGCCTCTCTGTTGCGGCCACGGGGTGGCCGGTCTGCCATGTCATATGCTTCCCCCTCTGATTGGGGTAGCGTCCTGCGCTTAGGATAATTTTTGGAGGGGCGCCCGAGTTCATACTCTTCGGCCGCAAGGACTTCAGTCCATCTATCAGCTAGCAAATCTTGATCAGCTCTAAGTTGTTGCTGCTTTTTCTTTAGGCTGTTGGCCGTGGCTAGAAGCCTGCGTTGAAAACGCTCTTGTTCGGCGAGGTCTGATGGGACGACGAATTCGTCGTCATTGAGGCTTGCCTCGTCTTCGGAGGGAGGCATGTAGTTATCATCCTCAACCTCTTGCTCTGCCGCTCTCTCCTGAGGGCTGGCTTTTCCATCTTCCTGCGCCGAATCTTGCTGGTTCTGGTGTTCTTCGGCGCTGTTCGGGGTAGTATTATCTCCCGTGCCGGAATCACCGTTTCTGCTGTGGCGGGATTTAGAGCGGCGCCGTTGGCGCCGGCGTTTTGGCGGTTTTTTTGAGTTGTCGTCTTCCGCTGTTCCATCGCCATCCGCATCCTTTGGAGCATCCACCATATATATGTCATATGACGAGGTGGCGGTCCAGCGCCCTACATGTGCTGGTTCTTGTTCGTCTCCTCCTTCGTCGTCCATACCATCAAAGTCTTCGGAGCCGAAGTCAAGCATGTCGGTTAAATCGTCGACAGTGGCTATTAAGTGGGTGGTGGGTGGGCTTTGAATTTCTTCGTTGTCCGAATCCCAACCTCGCAGACCATAGTCCGGCCTGGGCTCTCCTGATAAAGAGAGAGACTTGAGAGAATTCAGGATATCACCGAAAGGTGAGCACTGAAAGATGTCCGCGGCGGTGAACTCCATTACAGGCGCCCAATCCGATTCGATCGGCGGGGGTACGGAAGGCTCGGAGTTCGGAGAAGAGTCCGGCTCCTTGGAGTCCTGGGCCGTGCGGAGTACGGGGCTGGCGTTCGGCTCGACCGCCTTTGAGATTGCAGCCCCCGAGGCGACGTCCAACCGTTCATCCTCGGAGAACGCAGAGGGCTCCGAGTCAAGGATCGGGGCCGGAGCGTGTGCGGCCTCCAGGGTACTATTCGGAGGCAGAGCTATATCATGCCCCTCGAAATAGTGCGGCGCGCTTGGCTGTGGCTCGAACCCGTCGAAGATCAAGTCTCCGCGGATATCAGCCGTGTAGTTTAAGCTTCCAAACCTGACTTGATGGCCAGGGGCGTAGCTTTCGATCTGCTCCAGATGACCAAGCGAATTGGCCCGCAAAGCGAAGCCGCCGAAGACGAAGATTTGTTCGGGGAGGAAAGTCTCACCCTGGACCTCATCGTTGTTGATGATCAAAGGAGCCATCGGGCCTAGAAGCGACGATACAGAGGAACTCTCAATGAAAGCACCAATGTCGGTGTCAAAACCGGCGGATCTCGGGTAGGGGGTCCCGAACTGTGCGTCAAGGTTGGATGGTAACAGGAGACAAGGGACACTTTATTTTACCCAGGTTCGGGCCCTCTCGGTGGAGGTAAAACCCTACTCCTGCTAGATTAATATTGATGATATGGTTAGTCAAGAGTGGATCTACCACAAGATCAAGGAGGCTAAACCCTAGAAGCTAGCCAATGGTATGATTGTGTATGATGATGGTTGTCCTACGGACTACAACCCTCCGGTTTATATAGACACCGGATAGGGTTAGGGTTACACGGAGTCGGTTACAATGGTAGGAGATCTCGAATATCCGCACGCCTAGCTTGCCTTCTACGCCAAGAAAAGATCCTTCCGGACACGGGAGGAAGTCTTCAATCTTGTATCTTCATAGTCCTGGAGTCCGGCTGAAGGTATAGTCCGGCTATCCGAACACGCCCTAATCCAGGACTCCCTCACCATGCTCTAATAAATATAAGTGAAGCAAAAGAGCATTCTTCAAACAACAGTTTTCTTATGTGAAGAGAAACAGGCAATCCAAACTTCAAATGATATAAGTGAAGCACATGAAGCATTCTATAAAGCCACACTCAAAAGATATAAGTGAAGTGCAACGAGTATTCTATAAATCAACCATGGACTATCTCATACCGCATGGTGCATAAAAGAAAAGTGGAAAATAAACACAAAATACGCTCCAAGATTCACACATATCACATGAACGAAACGAAAACGAAAACATACCAATACTTGTTGAAGAAAGATGGGATGCCTTCAGGGGCATCCCCAAGCTTAGATGCTTGAGTCTCCTTGAATATTTACTTGGGGTTCCTTGGGCATCCCCAAGCTTGATCTCTTGCCTCTCCTCCTTCTCCTCATATCGAGACCTCCTCAATCTTTGATCACTTCATCCACACAAAACTCAACAGAAAGCTCGGTAAGATTAGTATAATAAAGCAAACAACTACTCTAAGTACTGTTGAAAACCAATTCATATTTTTTTTTTGCATTGTAGCTACTGTAATATAACTTTTCCATGGCGTATACCATCGATAAAAATTGATAGTTTCACCAAAACAAGCAAAACAATGCATCAAAAACAAAATCTGTTTTAAACAGGACAGTTTGTAGTAATCTGAACATTCACCAGACTTCTGGTACTCCAAAAATTCTGAAAATATTAGGAAAATGAAAAATTTGTACATCAAGACTGTGCAAAAAGTTTCACTAGCTTTCGACGTTCCAGTAAAAAAACTAAAATCGCGCACTACAGCCAAAGTTTCTGTTTCTGCACCGCACATACCAACAAGCAATCTAAACATCCTAAAGGTAAGTCTTGGCACATTATTTTTATAATTCAATGTAATTGTACAAGGTGATTATTATTTTTGTTGAAAAGTTTTTACAATTCAAGATTAACAAAGTTTCCATGGGCATGAACAAAGTTCAAGGCATGCTCCCACTTCCACAGTGCTCGTCTATCTCACTTTCACTTTTCTTTTTGTGAAGTTTTAAGTTACCCTCTAAATTTATTATTTTTAAACTTTATAAAAGCACTCAACAGAAATAAATGACTCTTTAAAACTTCCGGGTTGTCTCCTTGGCAGCGCTTTCTTTAAAGCCATTAAGCTAGGCATAAAGTGCTCAAGTAATGAATCCACCCGGATCCCAAGGTAGATCAAAGCCAATTTTAAATAACAATTATTTGGCATTTAGTAGTGAGCACAAAGCAACATATATCAAGCAATGACGAAGTCTAACTCTCTTCCTATGCATCAGCATGTCATAAAAGAATAATTCATGCACATCAAGTAAAGGCCACTACATAGCATAATCAGTTTCTTGCAATTTTATCGTGTTGGAAACATAGAGAGGTGGAGATATAGTTCCTCTCTCATAATAATTGCAAGTAGGAGCAGCAAGAACATGCATATTATACTCATCAAAATTATCATGTGTAGTAGCAAAACGCAACCCATCAATGTAATCCTTAATAAGAGCAAACTTCTCTGATATAGTGTAGTTCGGAGAATTCAAAAAGATAATAGGACTATCATGTGTGGGTGCAATAGCAACAATTTCATTTTTAACATAAGGAACTATAGCAAGTTCATCTCCATAAGCATAATTTAAATTGGCATCATGGCCAAAAAGGGATATTTCAAACGAATCAACGGGATCATAGCAATTATCATGGCGTTCATCCTTCGGTAAGCATGAAGGGACATTAAATAATTTATGAGTTGAAGAGTTACTCTCATTATAAGGTGGGAACGGGTAGCTAGTACGCTCTTTCTCCTTTTGTTCTTTGCTCTCCTCATCATGTTTTTCATCCAATGAGCTCACAGTTTCATCAATTTCTTCTTCCATAGACTCCTGCAAAATATTAGTCTCTTCTTGGACATCGGAGATTTTCTTAATAAATTCATCAATATCAGAATTGTATTTATAATTATCATTGGTATATTTAAGGATGGAAAATTTTCAGGTCTATAAACATCATCATCAAAAGATTTATACTTTAAAAACAAAGATTCAATTTCATAAGCACCCTTAAAAGCAACAAATTCTTCTATTCGTTCCACATCATAGTAATCATATATACCATTAGCATAAGAAGCTAAGGTTTCAATATCATTAAATTTGCATGAAAAGGGAAGGTGTGGAGCATTCGTCCTAGAGCAACAAGTAAAATCATATCTCAAGCATAAATCCCGAGCATACGAATGCAACATATAAATTTGATCCCATAACAATTTCCCTTTATGAGTCAAGCGATAATCCCTAAAGTATTCACGTCGATCCAACGTTACTCCCATTATATAGTTGAATGGGGTTTTCTCAGGATTATCAAAGTAGTGCATAATATATTTTACATAATGAGCATCAAGGGTTTTAGGAGGTTCCCCATCTCCATGAGTAGCAAGTACCACTAATTTTTTTGGTGTTTCGTGTTCCATATCCATACCTAAAGATAGAGAACAACTTAGAACAGGAAATAAAATATACTTAGTGACAAAACAAACAAGCACACACGGGAATATTCACCCCACGCTATTGCTCCCCGGCAACAGCGCCAGAAAAAGGTCTTGATAACCCACAAGTATTGGGGGTCGTTTGTAGCCTTCTTCGATAAATAAGGGTGTCGAACCTAACGAGGAGCTAAAGGTAGAACAAATATTCCCTCAAGTTTTATCGACCACCGATACCACTCTACGCACACTTGACGTTTGCTTTACCTAGAACAAGTATGAAACAATTTTGCAAGGACAAAACTATGACTACTTTGCGAGAATAAAACCACGAGTAAATTGCAAGGTAATAAAAGTGGATAGATTTTGTCAACAAGAAAGTCATTTGTCCCTAGGCAATCGATAACAAGTAACGATAATCATTCTTGTAATTTTATATGAGGGAGAGGCATGAGCTAACATACATTCTCTACTTGGATCATATGCACTGATATGTCTCCAACGTATCTACTTTTCCTAATGCTTTTCCTCTAGTTTTTGACTCTAATTTGCATGATTTGAATGAAACTAACCCCGGACTGGAGCTTTTTTCAACTGAACTACCATGGTGTTGTTTTTGTGCAGAAATAAAAGTTCTCAGAATGGAACAAAACTTTACGAGGAATTTTTATATAATAAACAAGAATTTCTGGAGCCAAGACCCACTAGAGGGGGGCACCTGGGTGGGCACACCGACCAGGGCGCGCCTCCGTCCTGGCGCGCCCAGGTGGGTTGTCCCCACCTGGTGGCCCAGCAGACCCTGAAACCGATGCTATAAAATCCTATTTTTCCAAAAAAAAAACAGGGGGAAAGAATTATCGCGATTCACGAGACGGAGCCACCATCACCTCCTGTTCTTCATCAGGAGGCCAGATCTGGAGTCTGTTTGGAGTTCCGGAGAGGGGGATCTTCGTTCTTCATCATTACCAACCCTTCTCCATCGCCAATTCCATGATGCTCCCCACCGGGAGTGTAGCGACCCGACCTCACACGGTCAAGTCTCTGTGCTTAAGTATTATCCCTAGATCGGTATGCTGACACACACAGTACTCGAGGATTTATAACAGAGGTAAATCACATGTATAAAGTAACGTAAATACTATTACCTCAATCAAAATAGCGGAAGTAATAACAAGGTTGTGGAGTTCCCAACAACGCCAACGACAAAGTTGAGAACTCCACAACCTTGTTGTTACTTACGCTATTTGGATTGATGTAATAGTATTTACGTTACTTTATACATGTGATTTACCTCTTTTATAAATCCTTGAGTACTGTGTGTGTCAGCATACCGATCCAGGGATGACACTTAAGCACAGAGACTTGACTGTCTAAGGTCGGGTCGCTACAAGATGGTATCAGAGCACATGTTGACTGTAGGACATGACCCCTAGAAACTGGCAAGCCCATAGGAAAGATTTTCTCTACAACTTCTTTTTCAGAAAGATATTTTACCTCTCTTCTTTTCTGAGCTTTATCAAATATTCCCTTTTAGTTAGACTATACCCCCTTTCCCTTTTGACCACTCGAAGATTCGACTGATGAGACCAATCCAAGAAGTACAAGGTATGGGATAACTAAGACCACTTTAGAATGAAGAGGATTTTACCGAGCATTATAATAATGGAAACTACAACAGTTGAAGACTCCGAAGACTAGGAGAAGTTGAAGGCTCTGAAGAATTTCCAGATTTGTATGACCTAGGAAGGCTACCCTTAAGGAATTTGTGATACTATTGAAGCTGTCAATATCCGAGATCAAGGTGTGTCGGAGAAAAACCAAAACATGGAGTGTTAGAGTCAAAGTTTTTGCCAATAAAACCCCAAGGTAGGAGATATCAACTATGGAATGATATCTCATGGTAGAGACATGGGCATAAACACGACTATCCATGATGTTATCGCCCGTTCATGCTATTGTCACTGTGCTGAGTTAAGCATGCATTTCTTCGGAAGGATTGGATGACAAATGGGCTAAAGGAGCACCTATCGAAAAAAGATGAAGTTTTAACCTTAGCTGTTCTATCACCTGGATCTAGAGTAGTACATCAAGAAGTTTAGGGTGAACCTTCTAGAAGCCTTATTCGTCAAGAAAGTATTTCGTGAGGAACTCAGGACCCAGAAGCTGAAAGTAGCCAAGCCGTAGGAGCAAAACCTCGAGATACCGGAGATTCATTAGGAACTGAAGAACAGTAGGACCATGGTTCATTCCAAGGATGTGAAACCTAGAAGTTTGGAATGCAACTATTAACAGACGTCACGAGAGACTTCACGTCAACAGAGATGATCTGGCAAAAGAGCTTGAGAAGGACAAGCACGATCGGAAGAAGCCATCGGGGACATGAACAAGACTTTAAGAGTTTGGCAACTTTGAAGATTTATTGACTTTTAGAAGACCAAACCCCTGTTATATACCTACGTTAGATGCGATGATTGTGAGCTGTCATTTATTTGATGTTTTTCCAACAACCACAAAATAAAATCTGTCTTTTCAAAACTGTTGTTTGTATTGTGTGTATCCCTCGCTATCTCTCTTTCTCACCCCAAAACCATGGACCCAATAGAGGATGAATGGAGATGAACTCACATTTCCGGGACTGATAAGTCAACTGGAGATGGACCAATGGATTCAGAACATGGAAGATCACATGAAGAATAACTCTATAGCCGGAAAGGATATGGCCCAGCATGCTCTGCAGTGTTTGAAAGAGGTGCTGCTACTTGGTGGAGGATGTACCAAACCATCAATGGATGGCAAGGAGTAACCACTTGGAAAGAATTTAAGTTGACTCTGCAAAAGTCTTGGCTTGTGTCCCAGAAGTTGAAGCCTTATGGAAATGATATGAAGAAACCTTGTGCATGCAAGCTCTATGGAGAAATAGGACACAACCATAAAGAACACAAGGATGAATGTCCTCATTGGTGAAGAAAGTCACCCAGCTGAAGAATGCCAACTAGGCAGATTACTTGTTTCTTCTGTGAAGGGACTACCCACTACCCTGCTAGTGTCACATTTACCCCATGATACAAAGAATCATCCAGCAAAAGAAAGAAGTAATGAAAGGAGCCCTCATGGAAATTTTAGAAGAACCTGTGATGAAGGAAGAGGTGGAGGACACACCCGAACAAGACCCACTTAAAACCTGCACCAAGTCATTCTATTCATGTGGAGAAGAAGGACACATCTCTCAAAATTGTCCGAAGGAGGATCTAGTAGAATTCCCGACAGAGGAAGTAGAGTATGACCCACAGGAAATAGAAGCCCTGATTGGCACGGAAAAGTTCAGGAAGAGAAATAGATTGGATTCCAGGAAGGACCCGAGTCATATCACCTGTTTCAGGTATAAGGAGGTAGGGCACTACTTCAGCAGTTGCCCAAAAAGGAAGCCGAGGACCCAAGGAGGCTATATAATCACAAGGAAACCTCGAGACTTGTCGGAAGTAATATGTTTCCATTGTAATGAAGCAGGGCACTTTGCCAGAGATTGTCCCAATGAGAAGGAGACTTGTGCTAAATAGTTGTGTCGCAAAAGAAGTATAGTAGTAATAGTGGGAACAATTCTTTTGTATTGAGGTGTTGAGTTGAGGCATGTAATGGAAATGCAGGAGATTGTAATAATTTGAGAATCAGTAAAGTTAGCATCGTTAGTACTGATTTGGATTTTACGAGTTATTACTCTATGAATAAAGATTTTGACCATTTTCGAGGATATGAGAAATATGGTCTATGGATGAATTTGTGCATTTTAAGGGTGGTAGTACCCTGTGAGGACCCTTGACCCCTGGAAAAGATAATGATATTCCATGGAGTGGATTTTAGACAAAATAAGTACAAGTTTTATCTCGATATGTGGGATATCCCAAGAGTATGAAGGAATGAAGTACTATTGGATAAAGGAGGTATAATGTTGGTAATATGGAGCAATTGTAACTCCAGGATGAGTTTGAGTAATCACATCTTAGTTTGGTATCAATAGAAGGAAGGGAGACAGTACAGTTGGATGGATTTAAGAATGCTAGGAAGCTGGATGTTGGAATAATGATCAGTTGCCCCTGATGATGAGTTCAAGGTTTACTAGTGATGAGATGGGCCATAACCCACAAGCTCCAGGACCTGCCAAGAAGCAAGCACACTCTTGCTGAAGGAAAAAACCCTGGAAGAAGTAACGAATTTTTTCGACAGACGATCTTATAGGAGTAACGCAAAACCTGAGAGATGTGAAGGAACGATAGATGTTTGTTTGGCTTGCAGAATCCATGGATTTATCCGAACTTGGTTCATCGACAAGAGAAATTCTGCAATGCTTGTGAGGATGACCGAGTGTTAGAATGTGAGATTCGCTAAACCATATACAAGGTAATGATTTGGGTGTGGGATGGATCGATCACCATACCGACTTACTCTTATTATTGGCCCTACTATATGGGATGGTAAATCTGAGTGACTTACCCATAATAGAGATACGGCGATATTAAGCCAAATTGAACCTTAGAATGGTATGACAATTTTCCCTTTGTACAAGGCAGTTGTTGCCAATCGTAGGACATACGGTGAGAATGAAGCCCAGACCCATTTCTTGCAGGAGAAACCATAAATTGTTGAACGCCATGAGCTATCGATAGTTGTTTAGTATTGGCGCCAGACCCGTCAACTGAGAAGTCCCAGTCACAGGAGGACTGTACCCAGATAAAAAGACAGAAGAATTGGGGAAAAGGTTATGCCACTACCGAAAGAGCCTAGAGAAGGAAGATCTGAGAAGACCGACACTGCTAACAATAAGGATGGAGTATTTTAGTTTTGATGGAACCGTAACCATGCGTCTAAGGGTGGTAGCACCCGAGACCTTCGTGATAATTGCTGGATTTTGAGGAGACCCCGAACCTAACATATTTCTTTCTAGCCTCTTCAAATCTCGAGGGCGAGATTCATTTTAACGGTGGTAGGTTTGTAACATCCCAAAATTATAAATTTTGGAATGTTATAATAATTAAGCAATTATGATTGCTTGTGTGCTTTGTTGTGTGAAATTTGAAACTTTTTGAAGGTTTAATGAGAGGGAATAAAAGGACTTTCCCAAAATTTTCCATTTGAATCCCTATTACATTTTGAGTTCGAATCCTTTCGAAAAACCCTTTGATAAACAAATAAAATGAGAGGAGGAAAATGACACTCCAAAATCAGAGACAATGTTTTGTTTGAGATTCAGATTTGAGTACATAAACTATTTGCAATTTATTTAAAATCCAAATTCCTTTTCATTTTGGAGTTATTGCAAAAAATTGTTTTTGTAAAGTATTTTATTTGGTCCTGGAAAAATGTTCGCAATTTAGGAAATTTTATTTTGTTAATTTGGGTATATACCATGCCTATGGAAAATTTATACTTTAGTATCTGTTATTTTTCCGTTTACCTTTTCTGTTTTTATTTAAAAAGAAACTCCATGTGCGGCCCATAACTATCCAACGCCCACGTGAGCAACATAGTCAGCAGACAGGCCCGTAACTGTTTTTATTTATTTATTGGTTATGCTTGGAGAAAAAAATATTTTTAGAAATATTTCTTTTTCTTAAAAAAAATGTAAAAAAACTGCAGCGCGCGTGCGCCGGCCGGCCGAACCCGTGCGTTTTTCTCTTTTCTATCTTTTCGTCTACGTTTAGTCCGATATTGCCTAGCCTTTGACCTCTAAACCTCTTTTCCACCTATAAATATAGGCCCATAGAGCTTCCAAAAAATCATTCGACTCGGGTTAAATCAATATTTTGGTTTGACTAGCTTCCTAAAAATAAATATTATTTCTTTTATCCGGCGGGAATTCTGAAAGTCGTCTCCTCTTTGAAGTTGTCTATTTTCTACGTTGTGAAGGTATTCTCTTCGTATTTTCTTTTATACTTCCGTAGTTAGTATTTTTAGACTAGTATAAGGTAGAATAATTAGATTAGCAATTAGTCTCTGTATTTATACATTAGAGCTAGAATTCTTTTAGTCATACCTATATTTTCCCATAAAACAGCTTGACCTTGATTTTTTAAATAGCCATAACTTTTCACTCGTTTATCCAAATTAGATAAAACCAGCGCCTACAGTTTCGTCTTGATTCCACCTATCCAGTGAACGTATCCCATCGAACTTTTTGAAATTTTCAATTTACGAATACTTGTTCAGATTCATATTCATACTTCTTTGATATTATCTTTTTATCCGTAACTCTGTTTGCGATGAATCCAATTGCGTTGGATTCGTATCAAAGAAATCTTTTTGTTCATACAATTAGTGTTATCTTTTCAACGTATAATTTTGATCATAGTCAGATTACTCTACTAGTCCACAAAGAGTTATCGCATACAATTCTAAGCAGATTCAATGCTATTTTGAATTACTTGTATCTTTTGATCCGTTATTTCCAATCTAGTAATTCTTCTTCCTACATGTTCCTATTGACTCCCTACAGTATCATTAGTTTCAACTTTTGAACCTTTCAAACTATCTGAACCTTCATTTGATCATATCTTGTAAACTGTAGCGCATTTTCAATTGATTTCTTTTGCAATCGAATCCCTAGACGTAATCTATCATCTTGAGCCAACACCACACTTTATCAATAAAATTAGGAACTGATCTTGCAAAATAATTTGATTTGGTTCTTTTGGAAAAAATTGCAGTCTTTCTTTGCCTTTTCTTCTAGATCTGTGAGTAATTGCTTATGTGTGGTTATAATTGCTTGCTTACGATAGATTGATCGGAGTGTGACGAGTAGAACTATCAGGAATTATGAGTGCAAAGAATCTTTATCAACAGTACAAGACAAGTTCACACTTTGATCATACTTTTCTATACCCCGTTTTTACTATGCATTAGTTCACCTCTACAAATTTGCATGAATAGGATTGGGAATTGGGGCATTGATATGTAGTTCATGATGTAGGAACCTATGATCCTTAAAACACCCCAGGAATATTCGTTATGCTTATATATTGCTTAGCCATGCTTGTACACGGGGATTGGTACGTTTGAACCATGCAAGTTGATAGAGATAATAATTTTGGGGTAACATAAGGTGGCAACTTCAATACACATCTGGGTGGAATTGTAGGGGCACCCTGGAGAACCAGTGGCTTGCCCGGGCACCTGGAGAACCCAGTGCTTGACCATGGGCATCCCGGAGGACTCATGTGATCACCCTATGGAGTGCCACCCAGGCTCAAAGGGATCATACGATATTTCATGTCTAGACGCGTGTGGAGCCACAAGCTAATATGAGCTCTGGCGTAGTTGCGTAAGTTGTGGGAAACCTTTCCATGATAGGCTAGCAGATGTAGGGGATTGTAGGTGTACCAGCCTATCTATCGGTTAAGGAGACCTCTTCGGAAAGTCTACGTCTCGATCATTCGGTTCTCAAAGATCAGGCAGTGCGAGGAATTCAATGGAGGAGATCGAGTCTTGCGGGGATAAGTGTGCAAACCTCTGTAGAGTGTACAAACTAATCATGATTAGCCGTGTCCCCGATTATGGACAACTTTGAGTATCTGGAAGTGAATTATTGGTTGATCTCATCACTCTATTTAATTAATTTATTGGGTTATTTATATTTGGTGATTTTGGGATTGAGTTGGAGGAACCTAATTTAACTTAGTAGTAAATAAAATTTATTCCTTTGTTGTAGGAAGAAATTAGCTTTATGCAAAATTAAACTTAGAGTCTCCACCAGCCAAATATGCATATAGAGATATACATTTTCATTATTATTTTGTGGTGTGAAATTGCCCGTACATTCAATGTACTGACCTACATGGCTGCAACGTCTTATGTTGCAGGAATTTTACGACGAGTAAGTGATACGATATGGTTACGATGTCTACAGTCAACTTCGCCGTTGGTGTTGTTGGGACTCCACAAGTTTGTTGTTACTTTCGCTATATGGATTGAGGTAATAATATTTACGTTACTTTATACATGTGATTTAACTCTGTTTTAGATCCCCGAGTACTGTGTGTATCAGCATACCGATCCAGGGATGACACTTAAGCACAGAGACTTGATCCATTTGGGTCGGGTTGCTACAGGGAGTGAGTAATTCCTTCGTAGGCTCGCTGGTCGGTGAGGACTTGGATGATATTCATCATGTAATCAAGTTAGTTTTGTTAGGGGTTGATCCCTAGTATCCACTATGTTCTAAGATTGATGTTGCTATGACTTTGCCATGCTTAATGCTTGTCACTTTGGGCCCAGGAGCCATGAACTCAGATCTGAACCGTTTATGTTATCATCATTATACCCATGTTTTAGATCTGATCTTGCAAGTTATAGTCACCTACTAGGTGTTATGATCCACCAACCCCGGAGTGACAATAGTCGAGACCACTCCTGGTGATGACCGTAGTTTGAGGAGTTCATGTATTCACTATGTGTTAATGCTTTGTTCTGGTTCTCTATTAAAAGGAGGCCTTAGTATCCCTTAGTTTCCAATATGGACTCCGCTGGCATGGGAGGGTAGGACAAAAGATGTCATGCAAGTTCTTTCCATAAGCACGTATGACTATTTCCGGAATACATGCCTACATTATATTGATGAACTGGAGCTAGTGCCGTATCGCCCTAGGTTATAACTGTCTCATGATGAATATCTTCCAACAAGTCACCGATCCAATGCCTACGAATTTATCTCATATTGTTCTTGCTAAGTTACTACCGTTATCATCACTGTTACACTTGCTACAAAATTACTGCTATCACCGTTACCATTATCATTTCTACTGTTACTATTATCAAAACTATCAAACTACTTTGCTACTGATCACTTTGCTGTAGATAATTAATCTTCAGGTGTGGTTGAATTTACAACTCAGCTGCTAATACCTTCAAATATTCTTTGGCTCTCCTTGTGTTGAATCTATAAATTTGGCTTGAATACTCTACCCTCGAAAACTGTTGCGATCCCCTATACTTGTGGGTTATCAAGACCTTTTTCTGGCGCCATTGCCGGGGAGCATAGCTATATTTGGTGAGTCACTTGGGATTATTATCAATTTATCACTATGAAAAATCGAAAGGATGCTAAGACTAAGATATTTCCCTCAAAGACGAGGGGAGGTAAGGAACTGCTGTCCAGTTCTACTTTAGATTCACCTTCTATTATAAGTAAAACTTGCAACACCACCACATGCTATCAATTCTGATATGTCGCAAGCTATTGATGATGCTACTTCTTCTATGGATAATGCTTATGATGATGCTAGTACCTTGCTTGATAATGATGATGTGCCACTTGGTGAATTTCTTGATGAACAAATTGCTAGAGTAATACAACATGACATTGTTGAATCTGATGATGAGCTTGAAACTAAAACTCCTAAAACACCTGCTAGAACTAGCCTTCCTAGATATGAATTGCCTAAGGTACCGGAAGGTTATGTTATGAACGAGGAGACAACTAGAGATATTCTTGCTTGTAAGGATAGAGATGATCTAGAGAAATTATTATGCAAGTATAAAGAAAAATCTCTGAATGCTAGAATGAAATATGATCCTAAGTTTGCTACTTCACCTATCTTTATTGATGATAAGGATTATGAATTCTCTGTCGACCCAGAGTTAATTACTTTGATTGAATCAGATCCTTTTCATGGTTATGAAACTGAAACTGTTGTGGCACATCTTACTAAGTTGAATGACATAGCCACCCTGTTGGGGATATTACTACTGGGCGTAAACCGGCCTACCTGGGCCGGGTTAACTTCATCAGTAGTTTAAAGGTGGTAAAGCCCAAAGAGGCAGATAAGGGCCCAAGGCCTGTAGTCGGTTTAGGACCTGTAGCCGTAAACCGGCTTTATGTGTAAACTTGTACTATAAGTTAGGAACAAGGAGAGACCAACCCGGATACGAGTATGAACCGGTGTTGGGACTCTATGGACCGACGGGCGTCACCCGCGTATATAAGGGGACGACCCGGCGGCGGTTCAGGGACAGACAACAACAACTCGAGACTTAGGCGAAGCTTATTTGCTCCCTAGTCATCGAAACCCCATCAATTCCATCACAACTAGACGTAGGCTTTTACCTTCATCGAAGGGGCCAAACTAGTATAAAACTCTCTGCGTCCCTGTGTCCGCTTTAACCCCTTCAAGTTAACCTGTCGCGATGGCTCCACGACTAAGTCCTTTCACTAGGACATCTGCCGTGACAAAACCACGACAGTTGGCGCCCACCGTGGGGCTATCGCATGATGGTTTCAAGTTCTTGGAGGGCCGCTTTGAAGGACTCGAGGGCTACGCTGTGGGCCGGATGACTAAGAGTCATTGCGGCAAGCTCTACATCGACGATGCAGGCTGGGGCCCCGACGCCGGCTCAATTGAGTACAGGTATCGGGTCCCCTTTGGTGGCATACACGTTTACATCGGCAAGATCGGTGAACCGGGCCCTGAGCCGGACATCTGCACCGACCTCGTCGAGACGGCTCAGCGTGCACGATCTGCCGGGGTTAAACCAGCCGTGAAGCATGCCTTCGTGGGAGTCATCCATGGAGGAAGTTATGAGGACGGATCAGAATCTGGTGGCGAGACCGTCGTTTACTCTGGCGACGAGTCATCAACCGGAGAAACCGAATCTCTGTATCAACTGCAAGATGGCCGGATTGGGGGCTGTTCCGATGGCGACAGTATTCCGAACTCCTCCGATCTGCCCAACCGGGTTGGAATATTCATGGCCGGTACACAGGCCGCGCTTCATTCTTCAACCGCTGCGGCAATGATCTCTGGTTCAGTAGCGGCGACGGCTGCCGGGGCAGGAGGCTCTATGCGCCCGCCAGCTCAAGTTTTATCGGATCTGTTCGATGCATTGGCTGCGCTCATGGCAGAGGCTAACCCGACGGATCAGGACGCTCACAACGCGGAGATTGCAAAAGTGAGGGAGCAAATCACTCAGGCTAAGGCGGACTTAGCAGCTGAAGATACCAGGATGACTGCAGAGCGGGCCGCTTTAGATGCACAGGCCTACAGGCTCATGTTGGACCAGAACGCGTCGCAGGAAGTCATGAGGAGGAAGTACCGATCTCGTCTTCCTTCGGTTTTTGAAGCCAGAGACCTCTTCTACACCCCCGGAGCAGGAGCCAGTAATCCGCCAGTCGTAAACCGGGCGGAAGCACCTGGGACGGGCACGCCGGTATAGCCCCGTTTAACAGATCTGCCCCGTCATAATACTGGTGTACCTCAGGCTGTGCCAACACCTCCGGGTCACTACTCCAACCCGATGGACAACCTTGTTGCGGCTGCTGCACGGCTGGAGGCCATTCCAATTGAAGGTGATTCGCCGCAGGTGGTAGAGACGCGTCGGGTCAAGGAGCTCCTTAGGACAACTTTGGTCCAACAAGAAGCATATTCGTACAGCCGTGATCGGGTCCACTCAACCCCTCGTCCGAGCCGGAGCTACAGCAGGCATATGGATGATCCGGCCGTGTCAAGTAACGCACGGCGAGGAGCGCCCCGTGGTAATAACCCGGCAGGTGGTGTCGATAATGCTCAGGAAGTGGTGGACCGGGCCCGAGCGCGCAGGGAGGCCGAATTAGCGGCACAGTATCAAGATCGTCAGCTTACGCCGGTTCGTCCGACCACTATGGTGGAGCCTGGAGTTACCTCTAGTGCTTTGGGGGTGCCTTGCCTTGTTCCCGCTTTACGCAACGTGCGCCTGCCCAAGGATTTCAAGGGCCCGCGCAAGGTACCAAATTATACGGCGGATCAACCTCCAAAAACATGGGTGGAGGGCTATGAGATGGCCATGGAGATGCTTGACGTGGATGAGGCGGCGTGTGCAAAGTATTTTACCATGATGCTGGAAGGAACGGCCCGTACATGGTTAAAAAGCTTACCGGCCAATTCTATCAGTTCATGGGCCAAGTTACGAGCCCGGTTTATCAGTAATTTCAAAGACACGTGTAAGCAGCCGATGTCGATAGTGGATCTAGCTGCCTGTGTCCAGGGGGAAGGAGAATCAACGACGCATTGGGTGCGCCGGGTCTCGCAAGTTCTGCATTCATCAGACTGCATTGACGCTGACACCGCAGTTATAACCCTGGAAGGCAATTGCCGGTTTGGGCCCCTAAAGCTGAAATTAGGGCGGATGAAGCGCCACTGCACTGACATAGGGACTCTCATGGGCGCTTTGGGAAAGTATGCTGATTCTGATAGTACCAAGGATCCCGAGTCTAATGAAGAGAAGACAGGGAAGGGAAAGAAGAACGGCAACTCCAGAGGTCAGCAACATCACCCGACAGGTAATGGTGGCGGAGGCAAGCGCAAAGCGGATGGCAACATGGACTTCGTGGTTAATACCAACGCGCAGGACAAGGGCCAGCGGCGTAAGGGTAAACCACAGAATCGCAGTGAAGCGCCTAACCCTAACCCGGATCGCCTAAACTATCTGTTGAACCAGCCCTGCCCGAAGCACGGGACGAAGGAGGTGCCAACAAACCACCTTTGGAAGGATTGTTATATTATGCAGGAGTTCAAAAATTCTAATGCTTTCCAATATGATCACGGCTCTGGCGGTGGCTCAGGATCCGGGCCGGGTTACGGTGGAGGAAATTCCGGTTCAGGATTCAATGGTAATCCGGGCGGACATAGTAATCAGAATAATCAGAATAGCCAGGGTGGTTACAACCAGCAGCAGCAATAGTCAGGTTACCAGAGCAACCCAAAGTAGTTGAATAGTGGGCAGTACCATGTCTTCACCACTAGCTTGGACAAGCGAGACCGGAAGGTTCAGAAGCAGGCAGTCAACTCTGTTGAACCGGCTGTGCCCCGTTACTTATGCTGGTCTAAGTAGCCAATCATATGGAGCAGAGAGGATCACCCACCCCGGGTTGATAACCCGGGTCAGCTAGCGTTGGTGGTGGCACCTCAGGTGGGAGGTTATAAGTTCACCAAGGTACTCATGGATGGAGGGAGCAGCATTAATATCTTGTACTATGAGACCTTCCGTTGTATGGGATTGATAGATAAAAATCTCAAACCGTCCAATACGGTGTTCCATGGTGTGGTACCTGGAAAATAAGCATATCCTGTTGGTAAGATAACGCTGGAAGTGGCCTTTGGAGATGATCATGATTCCAGGACGGAGACGCTAACGTTTGAAGTGGTAAAGATCCAAAGTCCGTATCACGCCCCGTTTGGGCGACCGGCTTACGCCAAGTTCATGGCGCGGCCTTGTTATGTGTACTTGCAGCTCAAGATGCCGGGTCACAAGGGGACAATTACGGTTCATGGAAGCCGTCGAGTCGCTTTGGAGTGTGAGGAAGGATATGCGGCCTACGCAGAGTCAGTTTGTGCCAGGAGGAGCTGAAATTTTATAAAGACAATGTTGATCCGGCAGGTATGACTCCGTTGAAGAAGCCAACTACGGAGCA
Organism: Aegilops umbellulata; assembly: GCA_032464435.1. Taxonomy (NCBI): domain Eukaryota; kingdom Viridiplantae; phylum Streptophyta; class Magnoliopsida; order Poales; family Poaceae; genus Aegilops; species Aegilops umbellulata. The sequence continues at coordinate 145,258,217 of CP136058.1, read as the reverse complement.
TGATCCGGCCTTGAAGTTCAAATTGGCAGCTGAGACTAAGCTTGTTGACTTTGTGCCTGGCGATTCTTCCAAGCAGTTCAGCATCAGTGCCAATATCCGAAATAGGAAAGCGCGCTCATCGAGTTCATCCGTGAGAATCGGGACATTTTTGCATGGAAGCCTTCTGACATGCCAGGTGTACCGAGGCAGCTCGTTGAGCACACTCTTAATGTGGATCCTAAATACAAACCGGTGAAACAGTTCCTCCGCCAGTTTAACGAAGAAAGACGCAAAGCTATTGGAGAAGAGGTAGCTAGGCTTTTGGCAGCTAGTTTTATTGTTGAAGTTTTTCACCCTGAGTGGCTTGCTAATCTGGTGCTGGTCCTTAAGAAAAATGGCACCTGGCGTATGTGTGTGGATTACACAGACCTTAATAAGGCTTGTCCAGCAGATCCTTTCGCCCTCCCCCGTATTGATCAAATCATTGATGCTATGGCGGGTTGCGAGCGTTTGAGTTTTCTGGATGCATATTCTGGTTATCATCAGATCAAAATGGCAGTTAAGGACCAGGAGAAGACGGCATTTATCACTCCCTTTGGAGCCTTCTGCTATGTGTCTATGCCCTTTGGGCTCAAGAGTGCCCAGGCAACCTATCAACGGTGTGTACAAAATTGCCTTCACAGGCAGATTGGCCGTAATGTACATGCTTACGTGGATGATATTGTGGTTAAGTCAAGGAAAAAGGAGACTCTGGTTGACGATTTGAAGGAAACCTTTGGTAACTTGAGGACGTACAAAATGATGCTCAATCCGGCCAAATGTGTTTTTGGTGTACCGACAGGCAAGTTATTGGGTTTTCTGGTGTCCAACAGGGGAATTGAGGCTAATCCAGAGAAGATCACAGCCATCACATCCCTGACTAAACCTAAGTGTATCAATGACGTTCAACGTTTGGCTGGTCGGATTGCCACGTTGAGCCGGTTTATCAGCCGCCTTGGTGAGAAGGCAATTCCTTTGTATCAGATGTTGAAGAAGACAGATCAGTTCGTCTGGAGTTCTGCTGCTGATTAGGCGTTTGAGGACTTAAAGCGACAATTGGCCAACCCGCCTGTGCTTGCCGCTCCCGTTGACAAGGAGCCGCTACTACTATATGTTGCGGCTAACGCTCGCGCAGTCAGTGTGGCTATTATGGTAGAGCGGAAGGAGGCAGGTAAGGAGCATCCGGTTCAGCGTCCGGTTTACTATATCAGTGAGGTACTTATTGAATCCAAGCAAAGATATCCGCATTGGCAGAAGCTAGTCTATGGAGTTTTCATGGCAAGCCGGAAGCTGAAGCAGTATTTCCAAGGGCACCCCATCGCAGTGGTCAGTTCTGCTCCCTTAGGCGATATCATCCAGAATCGGGAGGCGACTGGCCGGATTGCCAAGTGGGCTATAGAGCTTGGGCCGCACGAGTTAAAGTACGTGCCCCGAACGGCGGTGAAGTCTCAAGCACTTGTTGATTTCATCAATGATTGGACGGAGCTGCAAGCACCTGAAGAGAAGCCAGATCACACATATTGGACCATCCATTTTGACGGATCCAGGCAATTGGAGGGCTCGGGGGCTAGAGTCGTATTAACTTCCCCACGAGGTGATAAGTTCTGTTACGTCCTCCGCTTAATGTTCCCTTGTACTAACAATGCAGCTGAGTATGAAGCCTTGCTCCATGGTCTCCGGATGGCTAAGGAGATGAATCTAAGCCGGGTTAAGTGCTTCGGTGACTCGGACCTGGTGGCTCAACAGGTGTCCGGTACTTGGGATTCCAATGACCCACTCATGGCTGCATATCGTCGTGAGGTGGATATTGTTGCCGGTCACTTCAAGGGGTATCAGGTGGACCACGTGGATCGTCGGAAGAATGAAGCGGCGGACGCTTTAGGCCGGTTGGGCTCTCAGCGTAAACCGGTTCCGCCTAATGTTTTTCTTGATGTGCTGCACAACCCGTCGGTCAAGCTCCCTGGTGAAGGAGATTTGGCTATTCCTGATCCGGAGGCTCAATTGGTGGCAGCTCTTCACGTCATTCCGGATTGGACGCTTCCTTATCTTGCGTACATGAACCGGGGCGAGCTACCGGAGGATGAAACCTTGGCTCGGCAGATAATCAGGCGATCCAAGTCCATGACTATTGTTAATGACGAATTGCATCATTGCAGTGTATCAGGGGCGTTCCAACATTGTGTGTCTCCTGAGGAAGGCTGTGAAATTTTGCGCGAGATCCATGAAGAAGATTGTGGTCATCACGCCGGTTCAAAGTCTTTGGTGGCCAAAGCATTCCGCCATGGTTTTTATTGGTTAACTGCTCATGCTGATGCGGAGGATCTGGTCAGACGATGTGATAGTTGCCAAAAGTTTTCAAGACGCGCTCATGTGCCGGCTCAGGAATTGAGGATGATTCCAATCACTTGGCCGTTTGCAACTTGGGGGCTGGATATGGTTGGGCCTTTCAAAAGGTCCAAGGATAAGAAGACCCACCTCCTGGTGGCGGTTGACAAATTTACAAAGTGGGTGGAGGCAGAACCTATTAGCAAGTGTGATGCGGCCACAGCGGTTCAGTTCATCAAAAAGGTGATTTTCCGGTTTGGCTTTCCACATAGTATCATTACAGATAATGGTACCAATTTGTCCAAGGGGGCTATGAAGGAATTCTGCGAACGGGAGCACATCCGACTTGACGTTTCATCAGTGGCGCACCCACAGTCCAATGGGCAAGCAGAAAGAGCTAATCAGGAGATCTTGAGAGGCATCAAGCCCCGGCTTATGGTTCCTTTGCAGAGAACACCGGGTTGTTGGGTAGAAGAGTTGCCACATGTGTTGTGGAGCATCAATACCACACCCAACAGATCGACAGAATACACGTCGTTCTTCATGGTCTATGGAGCAGAGGCGGTTCTCCCCAGTGATATCCGTCATGATTCACCTCGTGTGGCGGCTTATGTTGAAGCGGACAACGATACAGCATTGCAAGACGCTTTAGACCGGTTGGATGAAGAGCGTGACATAGCAGCTGCCCGCTCGGCGATTTACCAACAGGATCTTCGTCGTTATCACAGTCACCGAGTCAGAACCAGAACCTTTCAAGAGGGAGATTTGGTGCTTCGGCTCATCCAAGATCAGACTGATATGCATAAGTTGTCCCCACCTTAGGAGGGACCTTTCGTGGTCAGCAAGAATCTACACAATGGGTCATACTATCTGATCGATATTCGAGACCATAAAGACTCACGTACATCAGAGGAGGAGACCAACAGGCCGTGGAACATAGCTCATCTTCGGCCTTACTATACCTGAGCCACCGGCTCTACTTATGTACATATTATGACAGTATATATATTATAAACCGGAGCCTCAGCTAAAGTGGGGTATCTGTTCTTTTACATCATGCATGGTTACACGGAGTTGTTCTGTCTTAAAGCGGCCTCCGGTTTACCCCTTGAAAATTTTATAAACATCACTTGGGGGCTTGGTCGTATCCGAACCAATGCAACACCTTTTGATAGGCGAAAGCCACCAGATCACTTGGGGACATGGTCAAGTCTGAACCAGTCACGCCTCTTGATCGGTCTAAGGCCATAGAATCACTTGGGGGCTTGGTCGAACCCGAACCATTGCCACGCCTCTTGATCGGCATAATGCCACGGTTTCATTTGGGGACCTGGCTGACTTGAACCATAGCTACACATATTGGGAGCTTGGTCGTGTCCGACCATGGTAACACCATCTGATCGGCTCCATAAAGCCTCTTTTTGCAAACGGTTTTATCATTACCTTTGCTTCAATGTTTTTCCTTAATAACTGTTTCTTTATTTTTGTTGCATTTTATAAACCAACAACGTTTTAAACCGGTTCAAACTATCAATTGACGGAACACGGTCCATTTTTAATCAGGAGATTATTTGCCCGGTTTAACTTTTTCTGTGGACATCCCATGATGGAGTGACAAGGGTATTAACGGTAACCCGGCACGGTTTGCATGATAAACCGGCATTATACACACAGGAGCTATTTTCTCCTTTGACGATACAGGTTTATAAACCTACGCTTCAAGATTGGTTAAGCCTACTTCATGCCCAGCGATGGCAGGTATTTTGTATCACAAAATTTGATCATATACCTTAATTTCCTTGCATATATATATGAAGGTCATAAACCGGCTGGCGGTACAACCGTCGGGGCAGTTTAAGATTTTATGATTGCAGGAGATATAGATTGAAGGTTTCGATCTTTCAAACAAAAGTATCAGCACTGATGCACGAAGGCATCTCAGAAGCAAGAGTATTGGCTATCCTATTACAAGGCAACATGGTGCCCAAATAAGATCATTGTTTTCTTGGCGGAATATAACAAAGCAGCCATCTAAACCGGTCTCCGGTTCAAGCTTGGTCACCGCCCTGGTCTGACGGTTGTGGGTCGTCCTGCGCCGTTTCAGCTTCTTCTTCCCTACCAGTGGCTGGAAGTCAACAGTGGTCCAGTCGATTCCCATTAAGGCTTGAAAGACAGCTTCGTCATGGATCAGTGAAGACGGTTCAATATCAGGAGTGTAAGTATGCTTACGGATTGGAGGGATCAGATTCTCCGCTTCAGGAATTGGTGCAGCCACTCGTTTGTTCTGATTGTCATATTGAGCTTGATAATGCGTCAAGTCTGCCTCTTCCACCAATTGGCAAGCCAGAGGGCGTACCGCCCGGTTTATCGCTCTCAGATCATCTTCATTGAACTCTGAGCTATCTTCCTTCAAACTGGGATAACCTTGAGCTGCCTCAACAGGATCAAAATCCGGCACCCATGCTTTTGCCCAGATTAAGGCATTGATGGCACCGGTTCGAGCAGCAGATTTCTTCAGCTCTACAATATGGGCGGGAAGCATTGACAACCTCTTAAGAGTATCTTGAATTAAAGAGGGCGCCGGATTGTTATGTGATGCAGTAGAGATGATCCGCTGCGCTCCAGTATACAACTGTTCGATTAAGGTATATGCGGCCTTCAACTTCATCCGAACATCTGACCCCAAGTGACTAATACGTGTACCTACAACATTGCAAAGAGTTCACAAACCGGACCTCTCATAGGAAGGTCAAATTATTACAGAAGTCAAAGGAAGCTTACCAAAGATGGCTGCAGTCATGGCATGCACTTGCCGCTTTACGCTGGTTAACTCATCTACCACCGGTTTAAGGGCAGCTTTAGCAGTTTCAATTTTCTTGGTCAAAGCGGTCTTCTTAGTGGCCCAATCCGCCCGCTCTTTGTTGAAGCCCTCCTTCAGCTGTTCCATGACGCTTAAAGCGCTGGTCAACTCCTCTTTCGCCTTTGAGGTTTCAGCTTGTTGGGATTTCAAATTTTCTTGAAGATCGGCGAGTTGGCTTTCTTTGGTTTTCAGCTCAGCCTGCATACAGACAGTCATATGATTCAACAAATGGTACAAGAATTGAAGTACCAACCACATAACAAGTTATGCACTTGGCACTTGGGGGCTAATGCATATTTGATCTTCATCTGTCAATTGATTGTAAAAGTCCCAAGCTCAATACAGGTATTCAACTTGACACTTGGGGGCTAATGTCTATTTGCTCAAATAAGTTCTGGTGCTGCCATATTAAATTACTTAAGTCCCGATTTAACTATATTAAGTTGAACCAGCCCTTGGGGGCTACATCAGTGAATGTCGAAGCATTCAGTTTTATAATAGTAAGTCCCGGTTTACAAGAGGATTGCCAAACCGGCCCTTGGGGGCTAGGAGAGTTAACAAAGTTGAAGTATCCAAATAGGAAAAAGCACATGGAGGTTACCTCAAGTTTTTCTTTCATCATATTCACCAGACCGGCTTCATAGTCACGGCTGGTATACAGCCGGTTCAAGTAGCCGGAATGAAGGTCTTGGGCTTTCAGAGCAGCGTAAGTCGCCAGATCAATATTCCACTTGCCTTTGCTCATAGTAGCGAATTCTTCTTTGGCAGTATGCTTTGATAAGGCGACCGGATTGCTTGGTTCAGTACGGCCAATGCCAGTAATCACAACATCATCATCCTTGGTGTCGCTGGTTTGACCAGGGGCAGTGGGTTTTTCTAGTAGGCTGGATTGGACTGGTGGATTTTTCAATCCGGATAGGGCTTCCGGGCTGGTCAGCAGGCTTTTCTTCGGCAATAACATCATCGCTTTGCAGTGGGGGGTCGTTGGGTATATCTTCGCGAATGACCGCTTCAGGATCCGGTGTTTTCTCCGGTTTAGGAACGACATCCTCCTCGGCCGCTTTATCCAGGCGGGCTTTCTTGCTTTGCCTAGGCTTGGCCCTACAAGAAATAATCAAAATCAAATACAGCATATGTTCCAACATGATGTATCAGAAATACTATGATAAGTATAGCTTACCCAAGCACCGTCTTGAGTGGCGGCAGCTGAGTAGCTGATGACTTGCCAGAGGATGAGTGGGAAGTAACCTAATAATCGGAGTCAGATGGATTAAGAGGTTGACAATAACAGCCCGCTTTAGGACAAGCACTGACAAGCAAATTAGAGACCTCTGAACGGCGTTTCCGAACCGGACTGTTCGGTAAACTGGTGGAGGTAACTACCTGGCCGCTGTGCCCGGTTGTGTGGCGAACTTCGTGCTGTTGGGTCTTCATAAGAAATTTGGGATCCAAGTAAGCAAGAGGATGAGAAAATTTAACTTTCCGGTTTGCCTAACGGATTTTTAGTGAAGGCAAAGGGTTTGAATCAGAAGAAAGAGAGATTACCTCTGCAGCATCAGCATGGCTAGCTTTGGCATCATCCTGACAAATATTATCATCAATAAGGCGTGTGAAAAGTAAGCCAAGTGAATCAAGTTCTACCTCAAGGTCCGGATTACCCACATCATCATCAGCGGGCGGATCAGAAGATGCAGTGGTTTTTCTTTTATGAGCAGGCCTCTTAATGACTTTGGTTTTTGGCCAGATTGGTCTTTCCGGTTTATTTGGTTTTTCTGGTTTCTCCTGAAGAAGCTTCTTGCTCCAAAACGGATCATCACCCTGTTTAAGCAGCAGTTGATGTTAAAGAATATACAGAAATAGCAATGACATGTTCAGTAACAAGTACAGGCAAGATCTTACAGCTGGCGGTTTGTTGGTAGCACAGAAGGGGAGAAGGCCGGTTCGAGCGCACAGGTGTTCCGGTTCGTTCAACATTTTCTTCACAGCTTCTGTGATCTCATCATCTATGAGCTGGATGTTAACATGACGGAGTGGATCATCGACACTACCGGTATACTCACACATCAAACCGGAGCGCTGGCTGAGGGGCAATATGCTCCATGATATCCAACAGCGTGCGAGATCAATTCCTGTTAAACCGTTGGCCATGAAGGCTCTGAGCTTGGATAGTTGAGGAGCGTATTTACTTCTCTCCTTGGCAGTCAACCTTTGCGGAAAAGGGTGTGTATTGCAGAGCCGCTCTGGACGGAAGCCAAGCAAAGGATTTTCATTAACAGGGGAGGTGTCTTTGCAATAGAACCATGACTGATTCCACTCCTTGGGGTGGCTGTGCAATTTGGCGTGAGGGTAAGTGACCTCCTTTCTTTTCTGAATCGCCACACCACCCAATTCCGTATTGGAGCCATCAGTGAATTCTGTGCGGTGGTTTAGGTGAAAGAGGTCTCTAAACAACTCAACTGTGGGTTCCTCTTGAAAGTATGCCTCACAGAGCACTTGGAAGTGGCAGATGTTGGTAACAGAGTTGGGGCCAGTGTCTTGCAGGCGGAGTTGAAAGTTGGCTAAGACATCTCGATAGAATTTTGAATCGGGCGGTTTAAAACCCCGGGCTAAGTGATCTGCAAAAACGACAACCTCTCCCTCTTGAGGTGTGGGCGGGCATTCGTTGCTAGGGACCCTCCAATGGATGGTATTTTTGCTGCTTAAAGCACCAGTCAGGAAAAGATTATTCAGTTGAGTTTCTGTGACGCGAGAAGGAACCCAGTTGCACTCATATACTTATTCGGCCATGGTGAAGTCTACAAAACAAGTTGTTCCGGTTCAAGATTGCGTTGGATAAAAGGTATACACCAGTATGAACAATGTTAAACCGGAGGAAAATTATATCTAAACCGGAGTTCTATGAAGCGGCGTCATATGGCTGAAGAGTTCTGGCGGTTCAACCAGGGGACTAATGGTATATACCAGATTATTAACTTCTTCTATACTAAGTTAAACCGCCTGATCTAAACATTGAAAGCAATTGAGGTTGCAGATGGCTAAGTATGCAGAAACAGGTTTCACAAGGTCTTATTACAGCAATGGATCTAAGGCAAGTTCAGAAAAACAGGAAAATATTCAAAAGCTTAAGGCAGAACAGTGTTGATTCAATGGACAGAAAAATATGTGAGATCTATAGACTTGAGCATGAAGCTACAGGCGGATGCTAAAAGCTACTGCTAATCAGAGCAGGGCTTCATAGATCTATCCAGGAATCTGGGTATGAGCATGAATAGTTGATGGAGCACCGCAAGAGCAAGAAACCCTAGAACAGACCTAGGGCGAGGAAAGCGAAGGACTTACCAGAGCTGAGGAAAGCGCGGAAGATCGCCGCAGTTTTCTGGTGCGTTCAGGTTGATGCAGCGGGCCCAAGATGGTGCAGAGGTCGACGACGGCGGCGGAGCTCCGAGGCTGGCGACGCGAGGAAGACGAAGAGAAAGGGTATGAAGGGGAGAAAAGAAATGACCCTTCGGTCCTATTTATAAGGCAAGAGACATGTGTCAGGCGCGTGAATCAAGGAACCATAAATCTTGGAAGCGGAGCTGTCGCCTCGGTTATTGCAGATCTAGTAAACAAAGAAGGTATCATGAATTTTATCTCTATGATGATGTCATGCCGGTTTACAGCAACCAGAGACGATGACATCACGGCAGTTCAACAACTACAGAAGACGTTGAAGACGAAGATTTTTGCTAAGGATTGACATGAACTCGTTCAAATCAATCTGGGGCCTAATGTTGGGGATATTACTACTGGGCGTAAACCGGCCTACCTGGGCCGGGTTGACTTCATCAGTAGTTTAAAGGTGGTAAAGCCCAAAGAGGCAGATAAGGGCCCAAGGCCTGTAGTCGATTTAGGACCTGTAGCCGTAAACCGGCTTTATGTGTAAACTTGTACTATAAGTTAGGAACAAGGAGAGACCAACCCGGATACGAGTATGAACCGGTGTTGGGACTCTACGGACCGACGGCGTCACCCTCGTATATAAGGGGACGACCCGGCGGCAGTTCAGGGACAGACAACAACAACTCGAGACTTAGGCGAAGCTTATTTGCTCCCTAGTCATCGAAACCCCATCAATTCCATCACAACTAGACGTAGGCTTTTACCTTCATCGAAGGGGCCGAACTAGTATAAAACTCTCCGCGTCCCTGTGTCCGCTTGAACCCCTTCAAACTAACCCGTCGCGATGGCTCCACGACTAAGTCCTTTCACTAGGACATCTGCCATGACAAAACCACGACACGCCCTTTTTACTCATGATGAGAAAACTCGCTATTACTTTATTCTCAAATTATTTCCGTTCTCATTAAAGGGTGAGGCTAAAGCTTGGTACAATACTCTTGCTCCTGGTTGTGTGCGTAGTCCCCAGGATATGATTTATTACTTCTCTGAAAAATATTTTCCTGCTCATAAGAAACAAGCTGCTTTACAGGAAATATTTAACTTTGTGCAAACTAAATAAGAGAGTCTCCCACAAGCTTGGGAGGAGGCTTTGCCAGTTACTTAATGCATTGCCTGATCATCCTCTTACGAAAATTGAAATACTTGATATCTTCTATAATGCACTAACCGATGCTTCTAGGGACTTCCTAGATAGTTGTGCTGGTTGTGTTTTTAGGGAACAGACTGTTGGACAAGCTGAAGAATTTTTGAATAACATATTGAAACATTATGATGATTGGACTCTTCCTGAACCATCGCCTAAAACCACTCCGAAGAAGAGGGGTATATTATATCTCAGTCCTAAAGATATGCAAGAGGCAAAGAAATCTATGAAGGAAAAGGGTATTAAAGCTGAGGACGTTAAAAATTTAACCCCTATTGAAGAAATACATGGGCTTAATACACCACCACTGCCTAAGGTGTTAGAGGTAAATTCTCTAATGAAGTTCAATGATAATGATAATCCTCACGATATGCATCCTTGCCATTGCCTTTATGAGTTTGAAAACTATATTAAAAACACGATCACTTCAATGCAAATGTTATGAACAATTGAAATATAATTCCGCTATGATTGCTCGCTTGAGTGACTTGTTATTTAGAATCTCAAATGATGTTAGAGGTGTTGGAAAGCATGCTTCTATGGTTCAAACTCAGTTAGAACAAGTTGTCATATCTCAAAGAGATTTGCTTGATGAAATGAATAATAATATACATGACTTTGCTGTTAGAGTTGCAACTAGAGGAGGTAAAATGACTCAGGAACCACTTTATCCCGAGGGACACCCAAAAAGAATTGAACAAGATTAACAAAGAATTAACACTGACGCACCTTGTCCTTCTAGAAAGAAAAAGAAGAAGAAAAATGATAGGACTTTGCATGCTTCTAGTGAACTTGAAATAGAAAAACCTCCTGATAATGATAATGAAACTTCTATCTGTGATGCTAAAACTCAGTTTGGTAATGAACACTGACCTAGTGATAATGAAAAAGATAATGATGAGGTTCATGAAGACACTCAACCGAATAATGAAAAAGAACCAGACAATGATGTTGAGATAGAACCACCTGTTGATCTTGATAACCCACAACCTAAGAATAAAAGATATGATAAAAGAGACTTCATTTCTATAAAACACGGTAAAGAAAGAGAACCCTGGGTTCAAAAACCTATGACTTTTCCACCCAAGTCAACTAAAAAGAAAGATGATGAAGAATTTGAACGCTTTGCTGAAATGCTGAGGCCAGTCTTTTTGCGTACTCGCTTGACTGATATCCTTAAAATGCCTCCTTATGCAAAGTATATGAAAGACATCATCGCTAATAAGAGAAAAAAACCGGAAGCTGAAATCTCCACTATGCTTTCTAATTATACTTTTAAAGATGGATTACCTAAAAAACTTGGAGATCCGGGAATACCAACTATACCTTACTCTATCAAAAAGAATTATGTGAAAACTGCTTTATGTGATTTAGGAGCTGGTGTTAGTGTTACGCCTTTCTCTTTATATAAAAGACATGATTTGAATAAACTCACAGCTGCTGAAATATCATTGCAAATAGATGACAAATCAACTGCCATACATATTGGTATTTGTGAGGATGTGCCCGTTGTTGTTGCTAATATTACTATTTTGACTGACTTTGTTATACTTGAGATGCCCGAGGACGACAACATGTCGATTATCCTTGGTAGACCCTTCTTGAATTCTGTAAGGGCTATTATTGATTGCAATAAAATCAAGGTCACTTTTCCTATTAATGGTAATGAGCATACAGTGCACTTTCTAAAGAAACAATTCCAAGTGAATGGCATTAATGTTATTAAAAAATCTCCGACAATCACTATTGGAAGTTTTCAAATACCTCTACCTACTTTCAAAAAGAAATATGAAATGCTTATTGTTGGGGACATTCATATCCCCATTAAGGTAACTTAGTGATTTACTAAAGTTCTTCGGTTTCATGCTAATCAAAAGTGGTTGTTAATAAGACTTGATCAACCTTATTAATGTATCATTTTTGAGAGGTATGAAGTTCATGAATTTAGTAAGCACTACCTTCTATCCCTACCTTTTGCTTTCTGTTTTTATTAGTTAAATAAAATAAAATGTCATGTTTTGTCTGTTTTGTGAATTTCCCGTGTAATAAAAAATGACCCAAAAATAAAAGTTCTTTGAATGCCCTGAAAATTTAATACATTCTTTTAAATATTTAAGAATTTTTGGTGCAAATAATATCAGAGGGAGGTGCACCAGGTGGGCACGACCCACCTGGGCTCGCTATGACCCCCAGGCGCGCCCTAGTGGGTTGTGGTCCCCACGTGGGCCCCCTCACTTATCTCTTCACACCACATCATCACTTACCTCCAAAAAAAAATTCTCCATTGCTCTCTCTCCCATGTTCTTGCTCTCAAACCCGCGGATTTCGATCTCTTTGCTCGAAGCTCCGTTTCTGAAACTGTTTTGGGGGATTTTTTCTTAGTATGTGACTCACCGTTTGTTCAATTAGTTCTTGTTTTAGTGGTTTAAATTAGCTACTCTTGGTGCTGCTGTAGATGAGCTTGCTATGACCTTTATGTATCCCTATGAGTAGTTGCTATCAATTTTGTGAAGTTTTGTTGAGAAAAATTTGTGGACTAAAAATTTCAGAATTTTCGTTCATAGGAAAAAGATGAATATCTTTAGGAAGTTTGCTTCTAAGAAGAACTCCAACGGTCTTATTGGGGAGTCTTCTGACAGTGATCTCCATCCGCGGAGGTTGGCAGAGGTACGACCGTGCGAATGCCCGCATACCCAGTTCATGGAAGAGGATGGAATCCTTCAGGAGTTCACACAATACGCTGCTAATGCCGGCCTCACCGACTTCATCGCAGATGAGTGTGAACAGCATCAAATCCTCACAAACATGTTTTTTCAATGTTCTACTTTCTTCCTAGGAATAATCCTCCTGAGGTGCAGTTTGATTTATATAATGAAACCCATCAGATACCACTTATTGAATTTTGTAACATATGCATGACCCCTTCTAACAGGAGCTTAGCTGAGCCTAGACCGGCTGAGTTTGAGGCCTTTTATCGCACCTTGACAATGGGAGATGAGAGAGGGGTGTCCGCTATCACTGTCGCTGGCTTGCATTTTCCTGCTATTCATTACTTTGCTCTTTTCATTGCAAAATGCTTGCTTACTAGAGAGAAGGTGGGTGCACTCAGTTCACCAGACATTGCTGTTTTACGTCGTGCATTGGAGGGCGACAACACTTATAGCTTGGGAGATACTGTGGCTCGTCGCCTCCACATTAACAAATCCAAGGGTAAAATACATGGTGGGATTTTTGCTACTCGTTTGGCGGCTCACTTTAATGTTGAGATACGCCATCATGATTACCCTCTGACCAAGATTTACCTAGACCGCGCAGCCATGGATCACCACCATTTTACTAATATCGAATCTCCTAAAATCCCTATTCCATATAACCTGGTTTTTAGTGTGAGGACTCGTGTTATTATTCCATTTACTGCTCCTGCTTTGTTTGATTCTGTTGCCAGGGGTGGATATAGGATTATGCCTGCGGACATCATCGCCTACTGGAACGCTCAAGCTGTTGCAGAGGTAGAGGAGGAGTCTCATTAGTGGGATGAGTGGATGCCCGCTCCTCAGTACCCCAACTACTATCCAGGCTACTGATCGACTACCAAGTTAGGCCAAAAGCCTAAGCTTGGGTGTCGTGGATTTGTCACGGCAGATGTCCTAGTGTCAGGACTTAGTCACGAGGCCAAAGCATCTATGTGGTAGCTTGAGAGGGGTTGAGTGGGATGAGAGACGCAGGGCGGATCAACACACAAGACAGGGATTTAGACAACTTCGGGCCCCGGGAAACATCATCCGGTAAAAACCCTACATGCTGTTTGAGGCTAGGTCTCATTATCATCCCGAGGGAGACGCCGTAAACCGGCTCTTGTGTCTAGCCCTAGAGATTATTCATTGCTTGTAGCTTGTAGCTTCTAACTTGTGACTCGTCCGTCTTTGGGGAGCCCTGCCCCTCCTTATATATGTTGAAGGGGCGGTTTACATGTGGAGTCCTATTAGGATTAGGACTAGTCTATCTCTAATACAAACCGGATACAAGTCCTGGTCTTAACTCTTTGTAAGATAAATATTCCTTTCCTCTTAAACCGGCCCACCATAGTTGAACCGGCCTTCTAGGCCTTGGGTCTTGTCATCCGTCTGATCCGCCCGTCGGTTTACCAGTGAGTCAAGCGGATTGCTTGTAAACCACCAAGGTCAGGGCGGGTCTTCAGATAAACCGCCAAGTCCGGCCGGGTTAACTTCCGGCCGGTTTACACCGCGGGGTATATCCCCGACATTAGCCCCCAAGTTTAGCTTGGATTCATCCATGGTAAACTTATGCTGCAAAATAAACATAAGAACAAATTTGATAGGTTGCGCTCCGGGTTAAGAATTCTTGTAAACCGGCACCTGATCATCCTTAAGTCCTTGTCATTTCCTCCTAGAAAATCCAGGTCAATAAGCCAGCGTCATACTCAATTTGCTGACATTGGTTTCTCACAGAAAAATATTGTGAAGAAATAATCCACTTGAATCGGCTTCCAAAACGCCGGTTTAAGAAATATTGGTCTTTGAAATATTCATCTGATATTCAGCCGGTTTGAAGATGATCCCGGTCTTGAAAACTTGCCGGTTTAACATTACCCAATGGCCGGGTTATAAAAACTGATGACCCCGGATTATGATTGTTGCAGACACCGGTTCATGATTGTTGCCAACATCGGTTTATGATTATTGATGACACCGGGTTGCAGCCGCAGGGTCATAATGATTGGTGACGCCGGGTCAATCTAACTTGCTCAACAGAGAATTTGAAAATCTTTCTTCGATAATAACATAATATCTGTAGCCCCCAAGTGCCGTGTTGTCATGCTTGCAGCAACCTGGGACTTGTAATTGACTGATGCCCATAAAACTTCAACCAATGTAGCCCCCAAGGGCCGGGTCATTATGTAATAATCAGCAGGGACTTTGTAAATATAATCTTGTAAACTTTGAACAGCAATGTGTAGCCCCCAAGGGCCGGCTCAGTAAGATAATATTGAGCTGGGACTTTGATATATACTTCTATGAAAATAACATCAATGATGTAACCCCCCATCATGGGGCTTGAGTAGTTGACAGGAGCAATTGGTAGCCCCCAAGGGCCAGCTCATTACGATGTGATGAGTTGGGTCTTCAATAAGATGAGCAAAAATGACCTTGCAGCGACTCGGGACTATTCCTTCAATTGTATAAAATGATAACCATTGCGCTAAAGCGACTTTGAAAACCTTAATCATAATATTAATAACCATAATAAAAATCCAGCCATGTTGGCTATTCAAGATAATATAATCCCGTATGAAAACCTTTATTCATCCAATATCATAATGAAAATTCAGCCAAGTTTGGCTACTTGAATAATATAATCCAATAATTTATAAGCGCATGATTCCAATGGCGCAATCCAAATATATACTGGCGACTTATAGTCCAAAGCCAGACCGGTTTAATAAATACTGTATAATTTATCATCATACTGGCGACTTATCGTCTTAAAGCCAGGCCGGTTTAACAAACACCGGATAATTTATAATCATGCTTTATTCAACCTGTTTCTGCATACAACAAGTTTAAAGTGTCCTGGCGGTTTACCGCTGGACGGGTCATAATGCCCAACATATAACCCAGGTTTATAACCAAGGCTGCGCTTAAGAATAATCAAATATGAAATATATCATACCTGTGATATAGCCGGTTTACCAACTTTTTGTAGTAAGAGTGATAACTCCAATCTTGAGTAATGATACCTCCTTCCATATTGCGCCGATTTATGATAAAACCGTACCGGGTTGTGATAAACACTGGATTAACCATATATATACTGGTGACTTGTAGTCAAACCAGACCGGGCTGATAATCTCCGGATTATAATTTGATCATGCACTCACAACTTGTAGTTGAAAGCCGAGCCGGGTTGATAAACACCGGTTTACTCCATAATAGGATGGTAACAGAAAATTAAACCGGGCAGATAATCTCTGGTCTAAAAATGGACCGTGTTCCGCCAATTTAGTTGTTTGAACCGGTACAAAATACTGTCGGTTTAAAAAACGCAAATAAAATAGCAACTTCTCAAGAAAGGCTATTAAAGCAAAAGCAATGGCAACAATTTTTTGCAAAAGAAGAGCTCTACTGAGCTTGGTCAGATGGAATTACCATGGTCAGACGCAACCAAGCCCCCCGAAGGCGTAGCAATGGTGCCAGTCAGCCAGGACGCCAAAATGACGCGTGGCGTTACGCCGGCCAAGTGGCATTGCATTGGTTCGGATTCGACCAAGCCCCCAAGTGACTCAGTGGCCTAGGGCCGATCAAGTGGCATTGTATTGGTTCGGACACGACCAAGCCCCCAAATGACTTATTGGCTGTTTAAAGCCGGCCAGAAGGCATTACCATCATCAAGACATGACCGAGCTCCCATAAGGTGTAACTACGGTTCAAGTCGATTAGGTCCCCAACTGACTTAGTGGCAAATGTGCCAGCCAGAAGGCATTACCGTCGTCAAGACATGACCAAGCTCCCAGGAGGTGTAGCTACGGTTCAAGTCGACTAGGTCCCCAACTGACTTTGTAAGGATAGCTATGTTCTCTTTGGTTCGAATACGACCTATGTTTGAACAGGAAGCCCTATGTTTGAACCGCGCATCATGGCAGCAGGTCCTCTTCAGTAATTTTTAACCTTTTTGCAAGAGATAAATTCTTCTTGAACCGGGATCTTGAACCGGATATTAAGAGCTTCAAAGCTTTGTGGGAGACATCTTTCCCTTGAACCGGATTTTAAACCGGAATCTTCATTTTCGGCCGGAAATTTTCTGACGGCCATTAAACTCGAATTTGCGAGAAGTTAATTCCTTTTTGAACCGGACATTGTTAAACCGGATTCGAGAGCTTCAGAACTTTGTGGGAGAATAGATTTCTCTTGAACCGGATTGTAAACCGGATATTTGAGAGCTTCAGAAATAACAGTAGCCTCCGGGATCGGGTTATCTTTCCCTCCATCGTCCTCGGGTTCTTAAAACGGCTGAAACTGGCAAGACTTGCTGCGTCATATCATCGTAGCCCCCAAGTCTCAAGGTGACTCGAGGAGTTGGCTTGAGATTCTCCATATTTGACCGTGATATAAACCGGTATAACTTGTATATCATTGGTGTTGATAACACGATGTGAATACACAGAAGCTCAAGGTGACTGCGGCGGGTTGTAAATGATCCCTATGAACCGTGTCAGCAACTCGGCCCATGGTTCCTGGTGATTTGAAGTTAACCAAACTGTAGCGGCGGTGACTTGTGTGCCTGCCCATTGATCCATCCAGTGCAGACGGCGGTTGATGATAATTTGCCTCCAATTTGAAAGAAAACCGGGCTACCCAAGCTGTGACTTGTTCATACTCAATAAACGGCTCGCGCAGACAGGTACGGCCCGGTATGTTGATGTAGACCGGACTGCGGTGTTCTTGCTAAATTACTACTGTTATCATCACTGTTACACTTGCTAAAAAATTACTGCTATCACTGTTTCCCTTACCGTTGCTACTATTACTATTATCAAAACTATCAAACTACTTTGCGACTGATAACTTTGCTGCAGATAATTAATATCCAGGTGTGGTTGAATTGACAACTCAGCTGCTAATACCTTCAAATAATCTTTGGCTCCCCTTGTGTCGAATCTATAAATTTGGGTTGAATACTCTACCCTCGAAAACGGTTGTGATCCCCTATACTTGTGGGTTATCATGCACATATGATTGGACCGCTAGCAAGCATCACAACTACTAAAGATCATTAAGGTTGCGAAACCCAACCATAGCATTAAGTATCAAGTCCTCTTTACTCCCATATGCCATAACCCACTTATCCACTTTTAGGCTGCTGTCATCCCCATAAGTAAACCATGAACATATTGCAACACCCTATGGCGGGGACCCCTCACATTTGTGCGAGACGGAGGGCACCGTAGGATAGGACCATAAATAAAATATACAATCATACCAACCAAGATCACGATTAACCCATAGGACAAAACAAATCTACTCAAACATCATAGGATAACCATAGATCATTGGGAAATAATATATGGAGTTGAGCACCATCTTTAAGTAGAGGTGTTACACTGCTGCATAGAGGGGGATAGAGTTTGTGTTAATGGCAGCAAGATTGTTGATGTAGATCGCCGTCAAGATCCTAGCCCCGACGGCGTTCCGGCGCCAGTGAGAGAGGGGGAGAGAGTCCCCCTCTTTCTTCTTCTTCCTTGGCCTCCCCCCTAGATGGGAGGAGGATTCCCCCTCTGGTCCATGGACTCCATGGCAGGGGAGGGGCGGGAGCCCCTCCGTGATTCGATCTCCCTCTCTGTTCTCTTCTGTTTCGCGTTTTCCAGATCTGGCCGAAAACCATTTCTTATATTCCGTGAGATCCGTAACTCCGATTGCACTGAGATTTGAACATGATTTTTTTTCCAAATATAAGGTTCCTTGCACCCGAAGTAGAGCCCAAAACCGACGTACAAGGTGAACACAACCCACCACCACGCGCCCGGCTCCTCTAGCACACCTTGGTGTCTTGTGGGCTTTGTGGGCCTCCGTTTGCGGTGATTCCAACTCCCCAAAATCACATATATTCCAAAATAATTCTCCATAAATTTTTATTGCATTTGGACTTTGTTTGATATGGATTTTCTGTGATACAAAAAACGTGCAAAAATAGGAACTAGCACTGGGCACTGGATCAATAGGTTAGTCCAATAAATCATATAAAAAGCTGCCAAAAATATGTGAAAATTGTATAATATTGGCATGAAACAATAAAAAATTATAGATACGACGTAGAAGTATCAGTTATGTAGTCGACGTTCACATGACACCACTATGGGAATCACAATGTACATACTATCAAAATATCAAACACATATCAAGTTCACATGATTACTTGCAACACGATTTCTCCTGTGACCTCAAGAACAAAAATAAGACTCACAAATGATAATAATGCTCAAGATCAGAGGGGTATTAAATAGCATATTGGATCTGAACATATAATCTTCCGCCAAATAAACCATATAATAATCAACTACAGGATGTAATCAACACCACTAGTCACCCACAAGCACCAATCTATAGTTCTGGTACAAAGATTGAACACAAGAGATGGACTAGGGTTTGACATGAGATGGTGTTGTTGAAGATGTTGATGGAGATTGCCCTCCCCAAGATGGGAGAGTTGTTGGTGATGATGATGACGATGATTTCCCCCTTCGGGAGGGAAGTTCCCCCGGCGGAATCGCTCCGCCGGAGGGCAAAAGTAATCCTGCCCAAGTTCCGCCTCGAGACGGCGGCGCTCTATCCAGAAAGTCATCTCCTTATTTTTTTCTCGGTCAATATAACTTATATACCAGAAGATGGGCACTGGAGGTGGGCGGAGTGGAGCACAACCCGCGCCCAGGTGGGTTGTGCCAACCTGGTGGGCCTCTTTGGTACTTATTAGCTCCAATATTTCTTATATATTCCACAAAAATTCCTCGTGAAGTTTCAGCTTGTTTGGAGTTGTGCAGAATAGGTGGCCTGATGTAGCTTTTCCAGGTCCAGATTTCCAGCTGCCGGAATTCTCCCTCTTTGTGTGTACCTAGCATATTATGGGAGAAAAGGCATTAGAATTACTCCAAAAGGCATTATTATGCATAAAAACATCATAAATAACAGTAGGTAAATATGATGCAAAATGGACGTATCAATTACATGATGAATCTCATCCAGCTCCTCACCGACCAGCGAGCCTACGAAGGAATTACTCACACCCAGTGGGGAGCATTGATACGTCTCCAACGTATCTATAATTAATGAAGTATTCATGCTATTATATTATCCATCTTAGATGCTTTATATGCATTTATATGATTTTTGGGACTAACCTATTAACCTAGAGCCCAGTGCCAGTTTAAGTTTTTTCCTTGTTTTTGAGTTTTATAGAAAAGGAATACCAAACGGAGTCCAATTGACCTGCCAATTTTTGATGATTTTTTCTGGACCAAAAGAAGCCCCCGGAGTAAAAGAGTTGGGCCAGGAGAGTCCCAGGCTGCCCACGAGACTGGGGGCGCGCCCACCCCCTAGGCATGGGCCCCTGCCTCGTGGACAACCCGGAGACCCCCCTGACGTGAGACCTATGCCAAAAATCCTATAAATACTGAAACCTCCACAAAATAACCTAGATCGGGAGTTCTGCCACCGCAAGCCTATGTAGCCACCAAAAACCAATCGAGACCCTGTTCCGGCACCCTGTCGGAGGGGGATCCCTCACCGGAGGTCATCTTCATCATCCTGGCGCTCTCCATCACGAGGAGGGAGTACTTCATCCTCGGGGCTGAGGGTATGTACCAGTAGCTATGTGTTTGATCTCTCTCTCTCTCTCTCTCGTATTCTTGAGGTGGTACGATCTTGATGTATCGCGAGCTTTTCTATTATAGTTGGATCTTATGATGTTTCTCCCCCTTTACTCTCTTGTAATGGATTGAGTTCTTCCTTTGAAGTTATCTTATCGGATTGAGTCTTTAAGGATTTGAAAACACTTGATGTATGTCTTGCATGTGCTTATCTGTGGTGACAATGGGATATCACGTGATCCACTCTATGTATGTTTTGGTGATCAACTTGCGGGTTCAGTGACCTTGTGAACTTATGCATAAGGGTTGGCACACATTTTCGACTTGACTCTCCGATAGAAACTTTGGGGCACTCTTTGAAGTACTTTGTGTTGGTTTGAATAGATGAATCTGAGATTGTGTGATGCATATCCTATAATCATACCCACGGATACTTGAGGTGACATTGGAGTATCTAGGTGACATTAGGGTTTTGGTTGATTCGTGTCTTAAGGTGTTATTCTAGTACGAACTCTATGATAGATCGAACGGAAAGAATAGCTTCATGTTATTTTACTACGGACTCTTGAATAGATCGATCAGAAAGGATAACTTTGAGGTGGTTTCGTACCCTACCATAATCTCTTCGTTTGTTCTCCTCTATTAGTGTCTTTGGAGTGACTCTTTTTTGCATGTTGAGGGATAGTTATATGATCCAATTATGTTATTATTGTTGAGATAACTTGCACTAGTGAAAGTATGAACCCTAGGCCTTGTTTCCTAGCATTGCAATACCGTTTGTGCTCACTTTTATCATTAGTTACCTTGCTGTTTTTATATTTTCAGATTACAAAAACCTATATTTACCATCTATATTTCACTTGTATCACCATCTCTTCGCCGAACTAGTGCACCTATACAATTTACCATTTTATTGGGTGTGTTGGGGACACAAGAGACTCTTTCTTATTTGGTTGCAGGGTTGTTTGAGAGAGACCATCTTCAACCTATGCCTCCCATGGATTGATAATCCTTAGGTCATCTACTTGAGGGAAATTTGCTATTGTCCTACAAACCTCTGCACTTGGAGGCCCAACAGCGCCTACAAGAAGAAGGTTGTGTAGTCGACATCAAGCTCTTTTCTGGCGCTGTTGCCGGGGAGGTGAGTGCTTGAAGGTATATCTTTAGATCTTGCAACCAAATCTTTTAGTTTCTTGTTTTATCACTAGTTTAGTTTATAAAAGAAAACTACAAAAAATGGAATTAAGGCTGCCTCTTATGCTTCATCTTTTTAATGTCTTTCGAGAAAATGATGGGATGGAAAATTGTGCTCAAGTACTAGAAGAAGAATTACATAGAATGCTTGGCGTAAAATATTTGAATGTTGAGAATGATTGCAATACTGTTAGTATGAATTCTTTGAATACCCATGATGCTAATGATATGCAAAGCCACAAGCTTCGGGATGCTATGTTTGATGAAGATGATATGTTTAGTCCCCCAAGTTTTGATGAGCAAATTTATTATGATGAAAGCATGCCTCCTATTTATGATGCTTATTGTGATGACACGTATGCTATAAAGAATAAATATAACCATGAAACTTGTCATCATGATTTTAATTTTCAATTGGATTATGCTTCACATGATAGTTATTTTGTTGAGTTTGCTCCCACTACTATTGATGAGAATAAATTTGCTTATGTGGAGAGTAGTAAAATTTCTATGCAAGTAGATCATGAAAAGAATGCTTTACGCGATGGTTATATTGTTGAATTCATTCATGCTGCTACTGAAAATTATTATGAGGGAGGAACATATGCATGTAGAAATTGCAACAATATCAAGTTTCCTCTCTATGTGCTTAAAATCTTGAAGTTATGCTTGTTTTGCCTTCCTATGCTAGTTGTTTCATATTCCCATAAATTGTTTGCTCACAAAATCCCTATGCATAGGAAGTGGGTTAGACTTAAATGTGTTAGTAATATGCTTCATGATGCTCTCTTTGCGTTTTAATTCTGATCCTTTAGGTGAGCATCATTGAAATCATCATGCCTAGCTAAAAGGCATTAAAGAAAAGCGCTTGTTGGGAGACAACCCAATATTTACCCCTACTGTTTTTGTGTGTTCACATGATTAAGCTACTGTAGTAATCATGTTTTATAGTTTTTGTTTCAATAAAGTGCCAAGTAAAACCTATAGGATCTTCTTGGATGACAGTTATTTGATCTTGGTGAAAAAGTCAGAAACTTTCTGCTCACGAAAACAATTGTTAAAAATCACCAGAACGTGATAAAATACTGATTACAATTGTAGTAGATCAATGAACAAATTATCTAGGTCTTCCTATTTTGGTAGGTTTTTCTGAGTTACAGAAGTTTTCGTTAGATACAGATTACTACAGACTCTTTTGTTTTTGACAGATTCTGTTTTTCGTGTGTTGTTTGCTTATTCTGATGAATCTATGGCTAGTATCGGAGGGTATGAACCATAGAGAAGTTGGAATACAGTAGGTTTAACATCAATATATATAAATAATGATTTCATTACAGTACCTTTAAGTGGTGGTTTGTTTCTTTCGCTAACGGAGTTCATGAGATTTTCTGTTGAGTTTTGTGTTGTGAAGTTTTCAAGTTTTGGGTAAAGATTCGATGGACTATGGAATAAGGAGTGGCAAGATCCTAAGCTTGGGGATGCCCAAGGCACCCCAAGGTAATATTCAAGGACAACCAAGAGCCTAAGTTGGGGATGCACCGGATGGCATCCCATCTTTCGTCTTCGTTCATCGGTAACTTTACTTGGAACTATATTTTTATTCACCACATGATATGTGTTTTGCTTGGAGCGTCATTTTATTTTGTTATTATTTGCTTGATGTTATTTAGAATAATGTTTTGCATCTCTATTTTCAAAAAAAATGTTAAGGATAGCCTTTACCATGCTTATTTTGCAAGTATACATGTTGCTGTTTCAAAACAGAAAGTTTATCGCTGTTGCAAAAAATCCCTAGAAAAGTCAGAATGTGAAAAAAATTTGAAACTTTTTGCATAATAAGATCTGATAAATTTTCTACAGTGTGGTAGAGTTTCATAATGTTTGGAGTTAGGGAAGTATGATGAATCTTCAATTCTTTACAGACTGTACTGTTTTGGCAAATTGCTGTTATGTTTGCATTGTTTGCATATGTTTGCTTATTTAATGATTCTATTTGAGGATGGGAGTATTAAATATGAAGAGGCATTTAGTATGCAATGTTGAATAATAATTTTAGTGATTTGTTACAGTAGAAAATGATAAGGTTTTTGCATTGGTTTATACTAACTTATCTCACGAGTTCTTGTTGAGTTTGGTGTGGATGAAGCTTTCGAGATTTAGGAAACCGTGATATGAGAGGAATTAAGGAGACACAAAAGCTCAAGCTTGGGGATGCCCAAGGCACCCCAAGATAATATTTCAAGAAGTCTCAAGCATCTAGGCTTGCTGATGCCCCTGTAGGCATCCCACCTTTCTTCTTCAACAATTATCGGTTAGTATCGGTTGAGCCTAAGTTTTTGCTTCTTCACAAGATGAGTGCTATCCTTGAAATGTCGTTTTATTTTGTTTTGCTTGATGTTTGAATAATATCCCAAGATCTGAAATTCTTAAATGAGAGAGAGTCTTCACATAGCTACATAATTATTTAACTACTCATTGATCTTCACTTATATCTTTTTGGAGTAGTTTGTCATTTACTCGTGTGCTTCACTTATATCCTATGAGTAAATGGTTGAATGATTTGAATGTCATAAATCTGAAATTATATATGTTTCATACGCCTTTCCCATGGGGAGTAAAGCCTTGATACGTCTCCGTCGTATCTACTTTTCCAAACACTTTTGCCCTTGTTTTGGACTCTAACTTGTATGATTTGAATGGCACTAACCCGGGCTGACGCTGTTTTCAGCAGAATTGCCATGATGTTGTTTTATGTGCAGAAAACAAAAGTTCTCGGAATGACCTGAAACTCCACGGGATGTCTTATAAAAAATAATAAAAAATCCTCACCAAAGATGAAGACCAGGAGGCCCACACCCTGTCCACGAGGGTGGGGGGATCTCACCCCCCTAGGGCGTGCCCCCTACCTCGTGGGCCCCCTGGACACCTTCCGACGCCAACTCCAACTCTATACATTGGCTTTCGGGGAGAAAAAAATAGAGGAGAAGAAATCATCGCGTTTTACAATACGAAGCTACCGCCAAGCCCTAAAACCTCTCGGGAGGGCTGATCTGGAGTCCGTTCGGGGCTCCGGAGAGGGGGATTCATCGCCGTCGTCATCATCAACCATCCTCCATCACCAATTTCATGATGCTCACCGTCGTGCGTGAGTAATTCCATCGTATGCTTGCTGGACGGTGATGGGTTGCATGAGATTTATCATGTAATCGAGTTAGTTTTGTTAGGGTTTGATCCCTAGTATCCACTATGTTCTAAGATTGATGTTGCTATGACTTTGCTATGCTTAATGCTATTCACTAGGGCCCTAGTGCCATGATTTCAGATCTGAACCTATTATGTTTTCATGAATATATGTGTGTTCTTGATCCTATCTTGCAAGTCTATAGTCACGTATTATGTGTTATGATCCGACAACCCCGAAGTGACAATAATCGGGATACTTCTTGGTGATGACCATAGTTTGAGGAGTTCATGTATTCACTATGTGATAATGCTTTGTTCCAGTTCTCTATTAAAAGGAGGCCTTAATATCCCTTAGTTTCCATTAGGACCCCGTTGCCACGGGAGGGTAGGAGAAAAGATGTCATGCAAGTTCTTTTCCATAAGCACGAATGACTATATTCGGAATACATGCCTACAATACATTGATGAATTGGAGCTAGTTCTGTGTCACCCTATGTTATGACTGTTACATGATGAACTGCATCCGGCATAATTATCCATCACTGATCTAGTGCCTTCGAGTTTTCCATATACTGGTTTATGCTTATTTAATTTCCCGCTACTACTGTTACAACTACTACAAAATACCAAAAATATTTACTATTGCTCGCACTACTCTTTTGTTACCGTTACCAGCACTATCATATAACTTTGCTACTAAACACTTTGCTGCAGATACTAAGTTTCCAGGTGTGGTTGAATTGACAACTCAGCTGCTAATACTTGAGAATATTCTTTGTCTCCCCTTGTGTCGAATCAATAAATTTGGGTTGGATAATCTACCCTCGAAAACTGTTGCGATCCCCTATACTTGTGGGTTATCAAGACCTTTTTCTGGCGCCGTTGCCAGGGAGCATAGCTCTATTCTTTGAGTCACTTGGGATTTATATCTGCTGGACCCTATGAAGAACTTGAAAGACGCTAAGACAACAATTTATCCCTCAACTATGAGGGGAGGTAAGGAACTGCCATCTAGCTCTGCACTTGATTCACCTTCTGTTATGAGTAAGCTTGCGACACCTAAACCTGCTTCTGCTATTCGTTCCGATATGTCGCATGTTATTGATGATGCCACTTCTGCTATGCATGATACTTATGATGAAACTACTTCTATGCCTGATACTACTGTGCAGCTTAGTGAATTTCTTGATGAACAAATTTCTAGGGCTAGAGAGAAAGATATTATTGAATCTGATTATAATGATGAAAGTGATGATGAAGATATGCCTGTTATTCCTGAGGGTTATTGATGGAGTCCTGGATTAGGGGGTGTTCGGATAGCCGAACTATACCTTCAGCCGGACTCCTGGACTATCAAGATACAAGATTGAAGACTTCGTCCCGTGTCCAGAAGGGACTTTCCTTGGCGTGGAAGGAAAGCTGGGCGACGCGGATATTCAAGATCTCCTGCCAATGTAACCGACTCTGTGTACCCTAACCCTATCCGGTGTCTATATAAACCGGAGGGTTGTAGTCCGTAGGACAGAATCATCATACACAACCACACCATAGGATAGCTTCTAGGGTTTAGCCGCCTTGATCTCGTGGTAGATCTACTCTTCTACTACCCATATCATCAATATTAATCAAGTAGGAGTAGGGTATTACCTCCATCGAGAGGGCCCGAACCTGTGTAAAAACATCGTGTCCCTTGTCTCCTGTTACCATCCGGCCTTGACGCATAGTTCGGGACCCCCTACCCGAGATCCGCCGGTTTTGACACCGACAGTTATGTTTTTGATATGGAATCTTCTGCCGCTATTTTAGCTTGCAAAGATAGATATGAGCTCAAGAGGTTATTAGCTAAATGGAACAAAGAATCACTTAGAGATAAAATGAAACCTGACCCTGCTTTTGCTACTTCACCTATCTATGTTCCTGATAAGGATTATGAATTCTCTGTTGATCCTGATATAATTACTTTGGTTGAATCTGATCCTTTTTATGGCTATGAATCTGAAACTGTTGTGGCACATCTTACTAAATTAAATGATATAGCCACCTTGTTCACTAATGATGAGAGATCATGTTACTTTTATATACTCAAAATATTTCCGTTCTCATTAAAGGGTGATGCTAAGATATGGTTTAATTCTCTTGATCTTGGTTGTGTGCGTAGTCCCCAGGATATGATTTATTACTTCTCTGCAAAATATTTCCCTGCTCATAAGGATCAAGCTGCTTTAAAGGAAATATACAACTTTGTGCAAATTAAAGAAGAGAGTCTCCCACAAGCTTGGGGGAGGCTTCTCAAGTTACTTAATGCTTTGCCTGACCGTCCTCTCAAGAAACATGAAATACTTGATATCTTTTACAATGGACTAACCGATACTTCCAGAGATTACCTGGATAGTTGTGCTGGTTCTCTTTTCAGGGAAAGAACACCGGATGAAGCTGAAAATCTATTGAATAATATGTTGACAAATGAAAATAATTGGGCACCTCCTGAGCCAGCTCCTGAGCCAGCTCCTGCTCCAATTAATGATCCTATTCCTAAACCAATTTCAAAGAAGAGAGGTGTTCTATTTCTTAGTCCCGAAGATATGCAAGAGGCAAAGAAATCTATGAAAGAAAAAGGTATTAAAGCTGAAGATGTTAAGAATTTACCTCCTATTGAAGAAATACATGGTCTTAATTTACCGCCTATCGAAGAAACATATGATCTTGATCCATTACCTATTAAAGAACCTCCTGATCCCGATATCCCGATGCAGGTAGTAAAGGTAAATTCTCTCTATAGATCTGATGAAGGTGATATCCTCACTATAAGTCTGCTAGACAATGCTTAGAAGAGTTTGATACTTTTATTGTCAAACAAGAAAATTTCAATGCTTATTTCGATAGACAATTGAAATATAATTCCGATATGATTAAACACTTGGGTGATTATATGGCTAATATTCGAGGTGAACTTAAACTTGTTAGCAAACATGCTTCTATGGTTACCACTCAAGTAGAACAAGTACTTAAAGCTCAAAAAGAAGTGCTTGATGAAATGAATAATAAGAAAAATGATTATGCTGTTAGAGTGGCTACTAGAACTGGTAGAATGACTCAGGAACCTTTCTATCCTGAAGGCCACCCTAAGAGAATCGACCAAGATTCTCAGAGAAATAATATCAATGCACCTAGTTCTTCTAAAAAGAAGAAAAGGAAAAATGATAGAACTGTGCAAACTTCTAGTGAACCTATTGCTGAACCACCTGATAATCCAAATGATATCTCTATGTCTGATGCTGAAACACAATCTGTTAATGAACATGAACCTAGTGAAAATGTTAATGATGATGTTCATGATGATGCTCAACCTAGTAATGATAATGATGTAGAAGTTGAACCTGCTGTTGATCTTGATAACCCAGAATCAAAGAATCAATGTTATTATAAGAGAGACTTTGTTGCTAGGAAACATGGTAAAGAAAGAGAACCATGGGTTCAGAAACCCATGCCTTTTCCTCCCAAACCATCCAAGAAAAAGGATGATGAGGATTTTGAGCGCTTTGCTGAAATGATTAGACCTATCTTTTTGCGTATGCGATTGACTGATATGCTCAAAATGAATCCTTATGCTAAGTACATGAAAGATATTGTTACAAATAAAATAAAGATACCGGAAGCTGAAATTTCCACCATGCTTGCTAATTACACTTTTAAGGGTGGAATACCAAAGAAACTTGGAGATCCAGGAGTACCTACTATACCATGCTCCATTAAAAGAAATTATGTTAAAACTGCTGATCTTGGAGCCGGTGTTAGTGTTATGCCTCTCCCTTTATATCATAGACTTGACTGGAATAAGTTGACACCTACTGAAATATCTTTGCAAATGGCTGATAAATCAACTGCTATACCTATCGGTATTTGTGAGGATGTGCCTGTTCTGGTTGCAAATGTTACTATTTTAACGGACTTTGTTATTCTTGATATTCCCGAGGATGATAGTATGTCTATTATTCTTGGAAGACCTTTCCTTAATACTGTAGGGGCTGTTATTGATTGCAACAAAGGAAATGTCACTTTTCATGTTAATGGTAATGAGCATATGGTACACTTTCCGAGGAAACAACCTCAAGTTCATAGTATCAACTCTATTGGAAAAATTCCATCGATTATATTTGGAGGTTTTGAATTTCTTCTTCCTACTGTCAAAAAGAAATATGATATACTTATTATTGGGTATGTGCATATCCCCGTTGAGGTAACATACTGTTATTCGAAATTTCTCCGGTTTCATGTTAATCGGAATGAGTTTGTTAACAAGACTTGATCAACCTTGTTAGTGGATTCCTTTTGATGAGTATGAGATGGATGAAACTAGAAGCACAACCTTCTGTACCCTCTCTATACTTTCTGTTATTTAGTAGAAATAAAGTAAAAATAGTATTTTCTGTCTGTTTCCTGATTTATCCGTGCAATATAAAAATATCCCAAAAATAAAAGTCCTCAGAATGACATGCCAATTTAATATGATTTTTTCTGTAATATTTGAGGATTTACTGTGCAAAAATTACCGCGGGGGGAGCTGCCACCTGGCCACGAGGGTGGAGGGCACGCCCCCCTGCCTCGTGGGCCCACGGTGGCCCTCCTCCACTTATCCATGCATCCATCTTCTTCCTTTTCCTCACACACACACGAAAAACCAACTCAAGCACGAGTTCCAGCCCCCTTTGCTGTGATCTTCGATCTCCTTGCACAAAGCACCTCTCGCAAAACTGCTTGGGGAGATTGTTCCTTGGTATGTGACTCCTCCATTGGTCCAATTAGTTTTTGTTCTAGTGCTTTATTTTTTGCAAATTTGTGCTGCATAGGTGACCATGTTCTTGAGCTTGCATGTCAAATTTATATGGTTCCAAGTAGTTCTAATGCTTGATATAGGCTCTAGGCACTTGTAGGAGTAGTCGCTATCAGTTTTATTGAAGTTGGTTCACTTTTGTTTGAAGTTACTAAAAAATTCAGATTATTTCAGAAAACAATGAAGAGACTTTTGAGGGGCTCATCGAGCCGAAGCTCAAAGGAGAAACAAAATGAACAAGCACAGAGGCCCAAATATAATTTGCCTCGTACCGCGGAGATCCGGCCGTGTGAATGGCCTTTTGATAATTTCTTGACACAGGCCGGGATTTATGAGGATATCTATTCATTGATTGAGAATGCTGGCATCACCGACTTCGTCCGCGACCAACGTCCACAGTATCTCTTACTCACAAATACTTTTGTGCAAAACTTCTACTTTTACCCTAAAGAATCACCTCCTTCAGTAGAGTTTCATTTATATGACGTTGTGAAGAAAATGCCATTGTCTGAATTTTGCGCAGTCTGCAACATACCCCTGAGGGCATATTAGAGGAACCACCCCGTAAAGAGGTGGAAGCATTTGTTAACCTTATCTCTGTGGGAGAAACCAGGAAGGTTTCTGATGCAAGAATCACTAGCATACATTTTCCTATTTTACGCTATCTTGCCTTATTTGCTAGTCGTTGCTTGATTGGTCGCGGGAACTGTGGGAACCTTATGTCGGCGGGAAATCTGCCTCCACCAACACCTATGGGGACCGAGCCCCTTTCTTGGTTCGGCGGGGGGCGGAGGTCGCGCGAAGAGCGGATCGAGGCGGTGCACACAAGAGATTTACCCAGCTTCGGGCCGCAAGGATGCGTAAAACCCTACTGCTGCTTTTGTGGTTTTGTATTGTGTTCTTGCTCGAGAGCGTGTGGTGCTACAGTATACACGAGCTGCTGGCGAGACTGAGCGTGAGTGGCCTCCTCCTTCTTCCCTCTTCCCCCCCCCCTATTGTGACGCCCCGAGACCGATGCTCCAGAAGACTTCCAGCTATTCCGAGCTTTGCCATGTGTTTCATTTGTGCTTGCTCTTTTAATTTTTGCATTGCATCATGTCATCATGCCATCAATTTCTCAAACCAACTAAAACTCAAATAAGTTGCATGGGTCTTTGATCCATTTAAATCGAGGGAATTCACTTGTGATTTCTCTTTATAACATATTAAAGCCTCTCAATATTATTAGGGAGCTATAATAAAATTATTCCATTTATTTGGAATTAACCATAACACACTTACAGTTTAAGTTCCATGAATTTTCTATCTCAATTCCTTGCCTCAAACTTTGCCAACAATTCTTTCTCCATTTATTGTGGCTCCTCCAAAATTCTCAACATTTTTTTGGGCCTTCCAAACCTCCACTTCTTATACCAACCATTTGAATTTAAATCAAATGAGTTCGAATTTAAACTTTCGGTCATGCCCCTTCTATTTTTCCTAGCTCAAGCTCATTTTTATGAGTCCGGGAAAATAATCCCCATGCCCAAATTCTTCCTCTAACCTTCTCTTCTCTCCTTCTCCTTTTCTCTTATTTCTCTGTTTTGTTTCTTTTTTATTTATTTCTTGTTTAGAGAGAGAGCAGAGAGTCCAGCCAACCTCCTGCGCCGGCCCACCTAAGGTCTTTCGGCCCAAGGCCAAGGCCCATCCGGCTCGGCCCCTCCGAACCCTAGCCCCGCTAACCGGCTCCCCATCTCTCGATCCCTCCCTCTCGTTCCCCACTCCGCCGCCAGCCTTCTCCTGCTCGATCCCCATCTCCCTCCCCTCGCGACCGACCCCCCTCGCAGCCTCCCGTGCGCCTACCTCTCGAGCACCGGCCGCCTCCAGCAGCCTCCTCCCCTCGCGGCCCCGCTGCCGCTCGTTCCTTCCCCGCGGCCTCAAGCCCCTCGCTGGAGCTGCACCCAAGGCCGCCGCCGCCGCCCATCTTCGCCTCGCCACGCTGCTCCAAAGGAGGTCGCGCCCTCCTCCTCGCCCCTGCCGTCTTCGGCGCCGCGCTGGCGAGCGCCATCGCCGGAGCTGCTCCCTCCACCTCGCGCCTGGTCCCCATGGCGCCCCTGTTCCCCGCGCCCGAGGAGAGGAGCTCCTCGAGCACCTGCGCCCGCATCCATCGTCTTCCGTCGCCGGCGACCCTCTGCTTCCTCCTCCAGCATCTCCCCTGCGACCTCCTCTTCATCACCGCCTCGTGCCGCCCCGACCGACTCCGACCAGGGAGCCCCGCCACTCGCCTGAGCGTGGCATCCGCCTCGTTTTTCGTGCTGCATCGCCTCCGTGCTGTTGCTGCTCGCCTTGCCGCTGCCATGGTTGTAGCCCCTCGCCAAGCATGCTACGTGGTGCTGCCCCTTTTGTTGTTTCCAAGGCCACTAAATCTAGGGACACAAGACCGCTTCGATGGGTTCCTTTTGACAAGTACCATGACGACCGTCGAGACCGCCAAGTTCCACTACCGGTGAACGTTTTGGAATCGCCAAGTCAGACTACAATGCGAAGACTATGTACAACTACGGATCCCGTGTACGACTACGTGATTTCACCAAGTACCCCTTCGGATGCGCCTAGTTCGACTACATGGACCGTCAAGTTCCTCTACCGTCGACCCGAGCATCTATGAACGTGAACATGAACGACTACCGTCACCACGTGAACAACTACTTCCACTACGCCCGCGAGAACGTCTACTTCCACTGCCGTCGCGAGAACGACTACTTCCACTACTACCGTCGCGGAACAACTACTTCCATTACTTCCTTCGACGAACTTGAACCGTCCCGAATGCACGCTTCAAAGGTATACCGCCGAGAACGACCGCCGTAGACCGAATGCATGTGTTGAATGAGATGCACCATTTTCACCGTGTCTGAATTGTCCCTCGTTGCCATGCCATCGTCTCGTGGGAACCCGGTATCCGGGATCACCCCACCATCTTGCCCAACTCGCATCCGCACGCTTCCTTTTGCACCGGTATCTCAATCGAGTACCGGAAACCGATATGTTGCCGTGGCACCATTTTCGGATTTGTTGCCGTGGCACCCCTTTCGTTCCGCCATGGTGACCAAGTGCTTCATAATATGCTCATGTTAACATTTTCATAAAATTGCATAAAACTTGAAATTGTCATCCGCATCATGATAACCACATTTAAAATGATTAAAATTGTTGTTTGCATTTATTTTGCTAAATGCCATGTTAAAATGATTTATTCCATAAGTAAATAACTGTAACTCGGAATGTAATAATTTATATATGTAAATGGGGTGGAAAAATGCCTAGTTTAACATGATGCACTTTATTTTCCTGTTTAACAACATTATAATATGCTTTAGGACAGAACAGTACCAAATCTAATATATGCTCATGAGGTTTTCCGGACTTGTTGTTTGTTGTTCCGGCCTCATTTGAATTTGCCTAGATAGGTAGTTTTTCATATGTTTCACCCCTTGCCATGTTAGTCAACATTTAATATTGTTGGGTATATAAACGGGAGAGAACTAAATAAATAAATGTGGTGTTTCGTCAATATGCAACTCGTTGCATATTGAGCTTCACTTAACTTGTAGTGTTGTTTGTTGCATTTTGCCATGCCATGAATCATTAATACCGGACATGCATCATACTTGATTGTGCATCATGCCATGTTTATGTGATGGTTGTTTACTATGTTGTTTGTTTGTTTCCAGGTTGCTTCTCTCGTTAGCTTCGGTTTCGTTCCGGAGTTGTGAGGATTCGTTCGACTACGTCCGTTTGTCTTCTTCATGGACTCGTTCTTCTTCCTTGCGGGATCCCAGGCAAGATGACCATACCCTCGAAATAACTTCTATCTTTGCTCGCTAGTTGCTCGCTCTTTTGCTATGCCTATGCTGCGATACCTACCACTTGCTTATCATGCCTCCCATATTATCAAACCAAGCCTCTAACCCACCTTGTCCTAGCAAACCATTGTTTGGCTATGTTACCGCTTTGCTCAGCCCCTCTTATAGCATTGTTAGTTGCAGGTGAAGATGAAGTTTGTTCCTTGTTGGAACATGTTTACTTGTTGGGATATCACAATATATCATATTTAATTAATGCATCTATATACTTGGTAAAGGGTGGAAGGCTCGGCCTTATGCCTGGTGTTTTGTTCCACTCTTGTCGCCCTAGTTTCCGTCATATCGGTGTTATGTTACCGGATTCTTGCGTCCCTAACGCGGTCGGGTGATTTATGGGACCCCCTTGATAGTTCGCTTTGAATAAGACTTTTCCAGCGAGGCCCAACATTGGTTTTACCATTTGCCTACCACCTATCCCTTCCCTTGGGTCGGCCAGCCCGAGGGTCATCTTTATTTAGCCCCCACCCCCCCGGGCCAATGCTTGTCTAATTGTTGGCCCGAACCGAGCAGCCTGCGGGGCCCCCTCGTGGAAACCCGAGGTCTAGTTTTACTCGTAGCTTGACTTATCCGGTGTTGCCCTGAGAACGAGATATGTGCAGCTCCTATCAGGATGTCGGCGCACCGGGCGGCTTTGCTGGACTTGTTTTATTACTGTCGAAATGTCTTGTAGCCGGGATTCCGAGATTGACCGGGTCTTCCCGGGGAGAAGGAATATCCTTCGTTGATCGCGAGAGCTTATCATGGGCTAAGTTGGGACACCCCTGCAGGGTTTGAACTTTCGAAAGCCGTGCCCGCGGTTATGGGCAGATGGGAATTTGTTAATGTCCGGTTGTAGAAAACCCGAAGTTGATCTTAAGTAAAATACACCAACCACGTGTGTAACCATGATGGTCTCTTCTCGGTGGAGTCCGGGAAGTGAACACGGTTGTTGGAGTTATGGTTGACGTAAGTAGTTTCAGGATCACTTCTTGATCATAGTTGTTCGACCGTGCTTTTGCCTTCTCTTCTCGCTCTCATTTGCGTATGTTAGCCACCATATATGCTAGTCGCTTGCTGCAGCTCCACCTCACTACCCTGTCCTACCTTTAAGCTTAAATAGTCTTGATCTCGCGGGTGTGAGATTGCTGAGTCCCCGTGACTCACAGATACTTCCAAAACCAGTTTGCAGGTGCCGATGAATCCGTGCAGGTGACGCACCCGAGCTCAAGGAGGAGTTCGATGAAGATCTTATCCTTTATGTTGTTTCGTTCTGTTCGATCAGTAGTGGAGCCCAGTTGGGGTCATTCGGGGACCTTTGTCGCTTTTGGGGTTTCTTCTTTTATTTTGGCTCCGTAGTCGGGCCCTGTTTGTAACTGAATGATGTAATGTTTTATTCATGTATTTGTGTGAAGTGGCGATTGTAAGTCAACTATGTATCTCTTTCCCTTATGTATTACATGGGTTGTGTGAAGATTACCTCACTTGCGACATTGCTTTCAATGCGGTTATGCCTCTAAGTCGTGCTTCGACACGTGGGAGATATAGCCGCATCGAGGGCGTTACACCTGTTGCGCATGGGGCCTCCTTTTATATGTGCAAGGGGTTACCCACAGGTGGCAACATAGGCGGGGGCAAAACTGGAAAATGTTGTGTTGGGTACAGCTGTTTGCACAGTGCTAACATACCTAACTCTGACGGCAGGGGACAAGGGCATTAAATGCCCGTCCGCGTCGCCCAGACGGTGTAGGGAAGGGACCGTCAGGAGCGCCACCGTTTGCCACGATGGCTACTCTGTCAGTGTTGCCTTGCCACCGCATGCTCCTGGCTGCGCAGCCTCTCGCCACGTACGCCTGGAATGGCCCAGAGCGACGCGTGGGTGGATGAGCTGGAGCGCAGGCGCGGGGTGGTGACTTGCCGCGGCAAACGCCTTGCCGCGGTTGGTGCCTTGTCGCGCCCGGGAGCTTGTCGCTCACCGGTCCTTGCCGGGACGCGGGGCGCGTCACGGCAAGTATCTTGTCGTGCCTCGGTCGGCCCTCCCAGCAAGCTCCTCTTGCCAGGGCCTTGTACTTCGAGCGGGCGTCCCGGCAAGCTCCTCTTGCCGGGGCCTTGCTCTCTTCGGGTGGCCTTCCCGGCAGGCTCCTCCCGCCGGGGCCTTGGCTCAAATACTTTGTTCTTGGATGGCCCAAAAAGGGACCACCGAGAGTCTTGGCGATCGCCTGGCAAGCCTTGCCGCGGGGTGCTACGACTGCCCGTGCACAAGTTCGGGGTACTAAGGGACCCCTACTTTAGTACACCGACAGGAGCCCCCGGGCCTGAGCCATACACGATGCCGAGCGCTGTTGGGCCAGGCCCAAAACAGTGCACTGGCACGCGCGGCCTGGGTCACGCTGCATCTGATTCTGCATCCACCACGTTCCCCCCGAACGGCACGCGTCGAACGCGGCATCGTGGGGAGAGGCGTGCGTGACGTGGGCGGCAAGCGCGGGGCTGAACCCCGCAGGCATGCGTCATGTCGCAATAAAGCGCGGGGCTGGACGGGGTCGAGGCACGGTTTCCGAGGCGCCCGCTCCCCACGATCACGGGGTGGGGACAGGTTGCCTCGGTCCTGCGCGCCAGCCACGCGGCTTCCATGCACCCGGGGTTGCGGACGGTGGAGGCAGGAAACCGGGCCGTCGCGGGTCGGGGCAGCAGGTCGGCCCCAGTCGCCTGGCCTTCCTGTGTCCTGATTGGCTGAGCGGGGCGGCCGAGCCCCCACCCTGCTTCCTTATAAAGAGCAAGAGGGGGCGACGGAAATCCGCACTCCTTCGTCTTTCCTTCCCTTTGGCTTCTGATCCCTCCCTCCATTCACCATGGAGAAAGGGAATCCTGGTCCTTCATCGGTGGCGGCGGGGGTTGCCGCTAGGCAACGCGCCCCTCCTCCCCTTGCACCCGTGGTGGCGGAGCCAGCCGTAAGGGGAAGGGGGAGGGGGCGAGGTCATGGACGAGGGCGTGGACGAGGCCGAGGCGCCCAGGGAAGAGGCGGGCGGGGCGACGCGCCGGCCTCGCCTCCGCCAGCGGCTCCTCTTCCCACGGCGGTCCACCTCGGGGACGATCCTTGCGAGTTCTTCGTCAGGCTGCGCCGGGCGCCTTGCCGCCGCCTCCGCCCCCCAGCTCCCTTCGCAAGCGTGATGGAGATGGAGCAACCCGAGACGCTAAGGCTGCGCATGAAGGGCTGCGGGATCAGCGGCACGCGGGTCCACGTCGAGTCCCCAGCCCCCGGCGTGGTGTATCTTGGCCGAGGGTGGAAGACATTCGCCCGTATCCACAGCTTGATGGAGGGGTTCACCCTCCATTTTAAGTTGGTGGAGGGCGATCTCCTCTCCGTCAAGGCCTTCGGGGACTTCGGGACCCGGGCCCGGTGCTGCGTGGATAGCTCCTCCGACAGCGAAGGCTCCTCCTCGAGCGAGAGTGATGAGGAGGGGAGCGACAGCGACGACGAGGGCAGCGGTCGTCGGGATGACGGGTCCGACTAGGCGCTGGTCGCAGCTCCGTGTGGCACCGGCGACCCCATCATCCGTGTCGCCGGCTCCTTGAGCTTCCCGGGGTCGCCTCCTTGGCGGCAGGCGTGGCGAGGCTGCGGAAGAGGAAGAGGGCTGGCGGCAAGGCCGTCAACTCGGAGTACGAGGGCACGGCGCCCCCGACAACGTGCTGACGCCCTGTCGCCTCGTCGAGCCCTTCTTCCGGCACCGCCATCACCGTCCAGCTTTCAGCCGGCCCCCGGGGCGTTCTATTGGTGTCTTCTGGCACCCGTAGCTCGCCTAGGCGCCCCTTTTGCCCTTTTTGCCTCCTTGTCCTACCTCCTGAGGAGAGAGACAAGAAAGGGATTACGGGCATCTTATCTTTTTTTCAATCTGTAAGCCCTCGGGCCTTAGCTGTGTTTAAAACTTGTAATCCCATCTTTCATGTTTTTCATTCTCTCTGAACTATGCCTGAACGGAATGTTTTTAATGAAAAGGGGATGTTTGCCGGGCCATTTGTCCCGTGGGTAAAACCCACGCCAAGGAGCGAACCCTTTATATGGTTAAGATAGACACTTCTTTGCCCGGCAACAGGCCCTGCCGTCTTCCCGCGCCACTCGACCTCTCTCACGCCTTTGGCGGAGGAAGGGACGAAGCGGGTTCGGGCCCCTCGTTCCGCCCCTTTGCCGCCGCGACTACTACCAAAACGGGCCCCAGGAACGTGCTCTGGGGCCTGTCATTAAGGGAGCACGGTAGCTTTTAGGAGGAAACAAGGTTTTCGTATTCCACAGTTCATAAGAGAATGCATGACAAGGGATGCAAAAACTTATCTGGGATTGCAGCCCCCGGCAACTTTGGCTTGCCGCGGGCGAATCTTCGTACTCGCAGCCCCCGGCAACACTGGCTTGCCGGGGACCAGGCGCTGGCCCGCCCTTCTTCTCTTCTTTGTCCTTAAGCGGCCTGGCCAGGATATGCAAAACCATGCGAACCAAAGGAAGCGAAGGAACAGGAAAAAGGACGCAGACTCGACCTCTAAGCTAGGGGTTAGCAGCTGTTAGGCACTATCAACCCTAACCAAGGACGAGACTCAACTCAGCATGCATGCTAAAACTTAGGGCGCCAGCGCTTCATTTACTGCTGCTCAGGGTCTGCGCCTGGCTTTGTACAAAGGATTACATGCAACTGCGGCAAGACTTGTACAAAAGGTTGGTTGCCGGGCGGGGCCCGGCAACCGCGCCTTACGGGTAAAACTTACGAAGATGCTCAATATTCCAGGAGTTGCTCACCGGAGTGCCATCTTCGGTCTCGAGGCGGACAGCGCCGGGCCTCGTGACTCGTCTCACCCGGTAAGGGCCTTCCCACTTCAGCGTCAACTTGTTATGATTCTTGGCGGACGGGGCGCGCCGAAGAACAAGGTCGCCTTCCTCGAAGCTTCTGGCTTTAACTTTGCGGCTATGGTAGCGACGCAAAGCTTGCTGGTAGCGAGAGGCTCGCACAGCAGCCTGAAGACGATCTTCCTCAAGGAGCAGCGCGTCATCTTCACGCAGCCGCTCTTGCTCAAGCTCATCATCAGCGAGCACTCGAGGTGACCCGTATACGAGTTCCGTGGGAGTAACTGCTTCTGCTCCATAGACTAGAGCAAATGGTGTCTGGCCAGTGGCTCGATTTGGCGTCGTTCTGATCGACCAAAGAGCCACCGGCAGCACCTCGATCCAGTTTCTTCCTCCCTTGTGTAGCCTGTCGAAAGTTCTGGTCTTGAGCCCGCGCAGTACTTCGGCATTAGCCCTTTCAGCTTGACCGTTGCTCCTGGGATGAGCAACAGAAGCGAAGCAGACCTTGGCGCCGAGATCTTGGACGTATTGCATGAAGGCGCGGCTCGTGAATTGTGTACCGTTGTCGGTGATGATCCTGTTGGGGATCCTGAAGCGGCAGACAATCGACCTGAAGAACTTGATGGCTCACTGTGTTGTCACCTTCCTCACTGGTTCCACTTCCGACCACTTTGTGAACTTGTCGATTGCGACGTACAAGTACTCAAAGCCCCCGACAGCTCGGGGGAAGGGGCCGAGGATGTCGAGCCCCCAGACCGAAAATGGCCAGGATAAAGGGATCGTCTGGAGAGCTTGAGCTGGCTGGTGTATCTGCTTGGAATGGAACTGACACGCTTCACACTTGGTTACTTGTGCAGTTGCATCCTGGAGGGCTGTCGGCCAGAAGAAACCTTGCCGGAACGCTTTGCCGACAAGTGCTCTTGCGCCAATGTGGTTTCCACATATGCCTCCATGTATCTCTGCCAACAGCTTCTGTCCGTCTTCCCGGGAAATACACTTCAATTTCACACCGTTGCGCCCTCTTCTGTACAGCGTGTTGTCGACGAACTGGTACATACTCGAGCGCTGGGCTACTCTTTCCGCTTCTTCTTGTTCTTCGGGAAGTTCTCCGTGCTGGAGGAAATGGACAATCTGCTGCGCCCATGCTGGAGCCTGTGGCTCGACAACAAGGACTGAAGGCACATCTGCTGCTGCGGGAACGTCCGCTTCTACGGCGAGGATATGGGGCTCGGCCGGAGCTTGACGTTCCCCGACAAGCTTGTCGGAGCAAAACTTGTCGGGAACACCTGCTTCTACGAAACAAACCCTGGGGTTTTCCGGAGCAGACGGATCCTCAGCGCTCTTGGCGTCGATCTTGGGACCTTCTTGGCGGCGGCTCCGGGGAGCTCTGCCGGAAGATAGTCGCCGGAGACCAACTTCCTCTTCTTGTTCTGTCTGGTTGATGGCGGGCAGCGGTGGCGAACGGCGCGTGGAGCGGGATGTGCTCGAACTTAGAAGGAGCAACACCCGGACCAGGCAGCCGCGCCACGCTCGCGCCAACACGTAGGTGTGAGTGCTGGCCTTGAGCGCCCTGGGATCCGCCGGCTCGATCTGGATCCAGCGAGCGTACGGTGTCGTGGGTGCCAAGACGCTGCTGGTCTCGGGCCTCCTGAGAGGGCCGCGGTGCATGTTCGGACGCCGTGGCGCCATGAGCTGGCTCGACGACGCCCGTTCCGCCGCCGGTGCCGTCCCCACCACCCGTTTGCTCCAAGGGCGGTCGGTTCGACGCGGACGGACCGGCCACCTCCGGAGCTTTCTTCTTCGGTGGCATGTCGACGAAGATGGTGGAGATCTTCCTGCGCAGACGCCGGATCAGGTTCACACAACCTCGACGCCCCTACCTGGCACGCCAAAGATGTCGGTGGGAAATCTGCCTCCACCAACACCTATGGGGACCGAGCCCCTTTCTTGGTTCGGCGGGGGGCGGAGGTCGCGCGAAGAGCGGATCGAGGTGGTGCACACAAGAGATTTACCCAGCTTCGGGCCGCAAGGATGCGTAAAACCCTACTGCTGCTTTTGTGGTTTTGTATTGTGTTCTTGCTCGAGAGCGTGTGGTGCTACAGTATACGCGAGCTGCTGGCGAGACCGAGCGTGAGTGGCCTCCTCCTTCTTCCCTCTTTCCCCCCCTATTGCGCATAGGGCCTCCTTTTATATGTGCAAGGGGTTACCCACAGGTGGCAACGTAGGCGGGGGCAAAACTAGAAAACGATGTGTTGGGTACAGCTGTTTGCATAGTGCTAACATACCTAACTCTGATGGTAGGGGACAAGGGCATTAAATGCCCGTTCGCATCGCCCAGACGGTGTAGGGAAGGGACCGTCAGGAGCGCCACCGTTTGCCACGATGGCTACTCTGTCAGCGTTGCCTTGCCACCGCATGCTCCTGGCTATGCAGCCTCTTGCCACGTACGCCTGGAATGGCCCCAGAGCGACGCGTGGGTGGATGAGCTGGAGCGCAGGCGCGGGGTGGTGACTTGCCGCGGCAAACGCCTTGCCGCGGTTGGTGCCTTGTCGCACCCGGGAGCTTGTCGCTCACCGGTCCTTGCCGGGACGCGGGGCGCGTCGCGGCAAGTATCTTGTCGTGCCTCGGTCGGCCCTCCCAGCAAGCTCCTCTTGCCGGGGCCTTGTGCTTCGAGTGGGCGTCCCGGCAAGCTCCTCTTGTCTGGGCCTTGCTCTCTTCGGGTGGCCTTCCCGGCAGGCTCCTCCCGCCGGGGCCTTGGCTCAAATACTTTGTTCTTGGATGGCCCAAAAAGGGACCACGGAGAGTCTTGGCGATCGCCTGGCAAGCCTTGCCGCGGGGTGCTACGACTGCCCGTGCACAAGTTCGGGGTACTAAGGGACCCCTACTTTAGTACACCGACACCTTAGTGTTCCTAAAATTATTATTTTGTTCC
Organism: Aegilops umbellulata; assembly: GCA_032464435.1. Classification (NCBI taxonomy): domain Eukaryota; kingdom Viridiplantae; phylum Streptophyta; class Magnoliopsida; order Poales; family Poaceae; genus Aegilops; species Aegilops umbellulata. The sequence goes on along the minus strand of CP136058.1, from coordinate 145,217,199 downwards.
ATGGTTTATACCGCGATAACACTGTTAGTATGGGCGGAATCATTGCTAGACGGTTAAGTATGAACCGTACTAAGGGTCCCATCTTTGGAGGCATTTATGCTTCATGCCTAGCTGCACATTTTAACATAGCTATTAGGCTTCATGAGAAAGAAGAAAAAATGATGCCTAGTGCTTATCTAGATTATAAGAGTATGATAGCACATGATTTTCTTGTTAAGGGCAGGGATGGAGAGCTCATATTCTTTGATAAACATCATCCTGAAACTATTATGTTGCCTGCTCCTTCTTTGTTTAAGTTTGTAGGACCCTATCTCGTTACGTGGGCTGCCGTTCAAGCTTACCGAAATCCTGCACCAGCCCCGGAACCGGAACCACAAGATGAGCCTCCACGACAATCTGTTTATTCTTGGGATCCAGAGATGACTGTCAGTTAATGGCAGTCAGAGTCTTCTTCATCACAGTATGATCCCAGCTATTCTTCGTCACAGTACGACCCCAGCTACACCTACGGGTATCCGCCAGGCTGTAGTAGTAATAATTAAAAAGAAAACCCAAAAATATTTCCCGTTCTTCTTTTGCTTGTTGGGAGCTTTCCCGTGTAAATAGTTTTTATTTCTTTTCTTTTCTTTGGGGGTCAGTAGGAGAATACCATAATTAAATTGGTAAAGTGGCTCTTATATGCTTTATTGTTGATTTAACCAAGAGCCCGTATTGCCTTGTCTTCTCCTGTTTATTGAATTCTCGCAGATTCCAGCTTAGTCCGATGCACGTGCACTCTTATTATTATTCAACCCGTTCGGTCGTGCAAGTGAAAGGCAATTATGATGATATATGATGGACTGACTAAGATGAGAAAAGCTGGTATGAACTCGGCCTCTTTTGTTTTTGTAAATATGATGAGCTCATCGTTCTTGATTCAGCTTGTTATGAATAAACATGTCTGCAATGACAATTATAGATCATAGTTGCTTGTGCCATGCTTGATTAGCTATGAGTTATAATGGTTTACCTTGTGTGCCAACATGCTATTAAGATGATTATGATGTGGTATGATGGGGTGGTATCCTCCTTTGAATGATTTAAGTGACTTGACTTGGCACATGTTCACGCATGTAGTTGAAACGAATCAACATAGCCTTCACGATATTTATGTTCATGGTGGATTATATCCTACTCATGCTTGCATCCAATGTTTATTAATTTTAATGCATGTAGATGGCTGTTGTCGCTCTCTAGTTGGTCGCTTCCCAGTCTTTTGCTAGCCTTCACCTATACTAAGCGGGAATACTGCTTGTGCATCCAATCCCTTAAACCCCAAAGTTATTCCAGATGAGTCCACTATACCTTCCTATATACGGTATCTACCTGCCGTTCCAAGTAAATTGGTATGTGCCAAACTCTAAACCTTTAAATAAACATTATGTTTTGCATGCTCGAATAGCTCATGTATCAACCAAGGCTTCCCTTATCTTCCATGTTAGGTGGGTTATTCTCAAGAGGAGTGGACTCCGCTCCTCACTCACGAGAAAATGGCTGGTCACCGGGATGCCCAGTCCCATGCTTTATGCAAACTAAATCAAAATTAATTGAAAACAAAACTCCCCCTGGGACCTGATATATGTTGGAGGCACTCGTTGTTTCAAGCAAGCCATGGATTGATGCTTGTTGGTGGAGGGGGAGTATAAACTTTACCATTCTGTTTGGGAACCGCCTATAATGTGTGTGACATGGAAGATATCGCCATCTCTTAGTTGCTATGTTGACAATGAAAGTATACCGCTCAAAATACAATTTATCTCTATTTTAAAACCGAGCTCTGGCACCTCTACAAATCCCTACTTCCCTCTGCGAAGGGCCTATCTATTTACTTTTATGTTGACTCATCACCCTCTTATTAAAAAGCACTAGCTGGAGAGCACAACTGTCATTTGCATTCATCACTATAAATCTATATTGGGTGTGACTATGATTGGATCTCTTTTACCATGAATTACAATGTCTAGTCAGTCCTTGATCTTTAAAGGTGCTCTGCATTTATGTTTTGCGGTCTCTAGATTACAATAGAGAAAGGGCTAGCGAGATACCATCTTGTTATATCATATTATGATTGTTTTGAGAAAGTGTTGTCATCCGAGATTTATTATTATGGCTTGCTAGTTGATTATGCTATTGATATGAGTAATTATGAGACCTGATAATTATTGCAAATGTGGTTAGTTATGATCTTTGCTGAAAACTTGAATGCTGGCTTGACATATTTACAACAATAAGAGCAAACAGAGTTTGTAAAAGTTTTCTTTTTCTCTTTCAGTTTGTCAACTAAATTGCTTGAGGACAGAAAGGGTTTAAGCTTGGGGGAGTTGATACGTCTCCGTCGTATCTACTTTTCCAAACACTTTTGCCCTTGTTTTGGACTCTAACTTGTATGATTTGAATGGCACTAACCCGGACTGACGCTGTTTTCAGCAGAATTGCCATGATGTTGTTTTATGTGCGGAAAACAAAAGTTCTCGGAATGACCTGAAACTCCACGGGATGTCTTATAAAAAATAATAATAAATCCTCACCAAAGATGAAGACCAGGGGGCCCACACCCTGTCCACGAGGGTGGGGGCGCCCCCTAGGGCGCACCCCCTACCTCGTGGGCCCCCTGGACACCTTCTGACGCCAACTCCAACTCTATATATTGGCTTTCGGGGAGAAAAAATAGAGGCAAAGAAATCATCGCGTTTTACGATACGGAGTCGCCGCCAAGCCCTAAAACCTCTCGGGAGGGCTGATCTGGAGTCCGTTCGGGGCTCCGGAGAGGGGGATTCGTCGTTGTCGTCATCATCAACCATCCTCCATCACCAATTTCAAGATGCACACCGCCGTGCGTGAGTAATTCCATCGTAGGCTTGCTGGACGGTGATGGGTTGCATGAGATTTATCATGTAATCAAGTAAGTTTTGTTAGGGTTTGATCTCTAGTGTCCACTATGTTCTGAGATTGATGTTGCTATGACTTTGCTATGCTTAATGCTTGTCACTAGGGCCCGAGTGCCATGATTTCAGATCTGAACCTATTATGTTTTCATGAATATATGTGTGTTACTGATCCTATCTTGCAAGTCTATAATCACCTATTATGTGTTATGATCTGACAACCCTGAAGTGACAATAATCGGGATACTTCTCGGTGATGACCATAGTTTTAGGAGTTCATGTATTCACTATGTGCTAATGCTTTGTTCCGGTTCTCTATTAAAAGGAGGCCTTAATATCCCGTAGTTTCCATTAGGACCCCGCTGCCACGGGAGGGTAGGACAAAATATGTCATGCAAGTTCTTTTCCATAAGCACGTATGACTATATTCGGAATACATGCCTACATTACATTGATGAATTGGAGCTAGTTCTGTGTCACCCTATGTTATGACTGTTACATGATGAACTGCATCCGGCATAATTATCCATCACTGATCCGGTTCCTACGAGTTTTCCATATACTGGTTTACGCTTATTTACTTTCTCGCTGCTACTATTATAACCACTACAAAATACCAAAAATATTTACTATTGCTCGCATTACTCTTTTGTTACAGTTACCAGCGCTATCATATTACTTTGCTACTAAACACTTTGCTGCAGATACTAAATTTCCAGGTGTGGTTGAATTGACAACTGAGCTGCTAATACTTGATAATATTCTTTGGCTCCCCTTGTGTCGAATCAATAAATTTGGGTTGAATACTCTACCCTCAAAAACTGTTGCGATCCCCTATACTTGTGGGTTATCATGCCTTCACGTATAAGAAGTCGATGTGGTAAATATTTTGAAGGTTAGCGAACATTGTATTGGTCACTTGAAAAATTCATGAAAGAATATTGAAGGAAGAGAGATTTCACATATAAATATACTATCTTGGACATCTTCTATGATTGTGATCCCCATTAATCATTTTCAAACTTGAGCAAATTAGTTGAAGTTGGACAAGGAAGACAACATGATGAGTTATGCTTGGGTATATTTGTATAGAAGTTATATTGTTATGGATCCTCTAACAATTGGTGCTTGCTATTTAGAATCCTTTGCTAGCCAAAATATCTGTACTAAGCAGGAATACAGCTTGTGCATCCAAATTCCTTGAACCAAGTTTCTTCCATAAGTGTCCATCATATCTACCTATATGCGGTATTTACCTGCCGTTCCATGTAAATTTGCATGTGCCATACTCTAAACCTTCAAATAATAATCTATTTTGTATGCCCGAATCGCTCATGTAGTGACTAGGGGCTGTCGGTATCTTCCATGCTAGGGGGGTTATTCTCACGATGAGTGGACTCCGCTCATCATTCACGAGAAAATGGTTGGTAACTGGGATGCCCAGTCCTATGATCAAAAGATCAAAAACAAAATCGCAAATAATTTAAACAAAACTCCCCCAGGAATGTTGATAGTTGGACGACACTCGTTGTTTCGGACAAGCCGTGGAGTGTGATTGTTGGTGGAGAGGGAGTAAAATATTTACCTTTCTATTTGGGAACCGCCTATAATGTGTCTAGTATGGAAGATATTGGGAACTCTTGGTCGTTATGTTGACAATGAAAGCATACCTCTCAAAATTATTTTCATCTCTGTTTTAGCTTCGAGCTCTGGCACCTCTGCAAATCCCTGCTTCCCTCTGCGAAGGGCCTATCTTTTACTTTTATGCAAGAGTCAGTAGTATTCCTTCTCATTCCAACCTACTCTTTAGTTGGCAATCATCATGTGGTGGAGAAAAGTCTAAGCATATATGGCTATTCAAATATATTTGATCATGAATTATTATTGTTGACAATTATCTGTATGATAAATAAGTTGGGAGGCGAAACATTAAGCCCCTATCTTTCTCTGTGTTCGATTGATGCTATTTGTTCTAACAATATGCTTTGAGTGGTAGCAATCATGGAAGACTATATGATAGTTGAGTATGTGGGATTTGCTAAATCAAAGCTCTTACATAGACCCTTCCTGAAAATAAGATGAATTGCAATTGTTTGATGACTGAGAACTGTTTGTTAGTTTTCAAGAAAGTTTATGATCTATACTTTAACATGTGAATAGCTTGTTACTTGATCATGAGAAGCTTTATGATATGAGCTATTGTTATGACATATAATGATGCTAGAAAAAGTGACTGGAACTATCATTGATCAAACTTATGCACTTGCTAGTATTCACACATCATAAATTATTTCTTTTATCATTTACCTACTCGAAGACGAGCAGGAATTAAGCTTGGGGATGCTGATACGTCTCCAACGTATCTATAATTTATGAAGTATTCATGCTATTATATTATCCATCTTAGATGTTTTATATGCATTTGTATGATATTATATATGATTTTTGGGACTAACCTATTAACCTAGAGCCCAGTGCCAGTTTCTGTTTTTTCCTTGTTTTTGAGTTTTACAAAAAAGGAATACCAAACGGAGTCCAATTGACCTGCCAATTTTTGATGATTTTTTCTAGACCAAAAGAAGCCCCAGGAGTAAAAGAGTTGGGCCAGGAGAGTCCCGAGCAGCTCACGAGGGTGGGGTGCGCGCCCACCCCCCTGGGCATGGGCCCCTGCCTCGTGGACAACCCGGAGAACTCCCTGATGTGAGACCTATGCAAAAAATCCTATAAATATTGAAACCTCCAGAAAATAACCTAGATTGGGAGTTCCGCCGCCGCAAGCCTCTGTAGCCACCAAAAACCAATCGGGACCCTGTTCCGGCACCCTGCCGGAGAGGGGATCCCTCACCGGTGGCCATCTTCATCATCCTGGCGCTCTCCATGATGAGGAGGGGGTACTTCACCCTCGGGGATGAGGGTATGTACCAGTAGCTATGTGTTTGATCTCTCTCTCTCTCTCTCTCTCTCTCTCTCTCTCTCTCGTGTTCTTGAGGTGGTACGATCCGATCTTGATGTATCACGAGCTTTGCTATTATAGTTGGATCTTATGATGTTTCTCCCCCTTTACTCTCTTGTAATGGATTGAGTTCTCCCTTTGAAGTTATCTTATCAGATTGAGTCTTTAAGGATTTGAGAACACTTGATGTATGTCTTGCATGTGCTTATTTGTGGTGACAATGGATCCACTTGATGTATGTTTTGGTGATCAACTTGTGGGTTCAGTGGCCTTGTGAACTTATGCATAGGGGTTGGCACACGTTTTCGTCTTGACTCTCCGATAGAAACTTTGGGGCACTCTTTGAAGTACTTTGTGTTGGTTTGAATAGATGAATCTGAGATTGTGTGATGCATATCGTATAATCATACCCACGGATACTTGAGGTGACATTGGAGTATCTAGGTGACATTAGGGTTTTGGTTGATTTGTATCTTAAGGTGTTATTCTAGTACGAACTCTATGATAGATCGAACGGAAAGAATAGCTTCATGTTATTTTACTACGGACTCTTGAATAGATCGATCAGAAAGGATAACTTTGAGGTGGTTTTGTACCCTACCATAATCTCTTTGTTTGTTCTCCTCTATTAGTGTCTTTGGAGAGACTCTTTGTTGCATGTTGAGGGATAGTTATATGATCCAATTATGTTATTATTGTTGAGAGAACTTGCACTAGTGAAAGTATGAACCCTAGGCCTTGTTTCCTAGCATTGCAATACCATTTGTGCTCACTTTTATCATTAGTTACCTTGCTGTTTTTATTTTTTTAGATTACAAAAACCTATATCTACCATCCATATTGCACTTGTATCACCATCTCTTCGCCGAACTAGTGCACCTATACAATTTACCATTGTATTGGGTGTGTTGGGGACACAAGAGGCTCTTTGTTATTTGGTTGCAGGGTTGTTTGAGAGAGACCATCTTCAACCTACGCCTCCCACGGATTGATACACCTTAGGTCATCCACTTGAGGGAAATTTGCTACTGTCCTACAAACCTCTCCACTTGGAGGCCCAACAACGTCTACAAGAAGAAGGTTGTGTAGTAGACATCAAGCATCATGGACTTGGCGATAAAGGAGGGTTGGTGATGACGAAGATCGAAGATCCCCCTCTCCGGAGCCCCAAACGGACTCCGGATCTGGCCTTATGATGAAGAACAAGAGGTGGCGGCGGCTCAGTATCATGAAACAAGATAATTCTTCCTATCTGATTTTTTTGTGGAAAAATGTGATTTTATAGCGTCGGAGATAGGGTTTGCGGGGCCACTAGGTGGGCACAACCCACATGGGCACGCTAGGAGGGGGGCGCGCCCTGGTGGGTTATGCTCCCCCAGGGACCCCCCTCCGGTGGTTCTTGGCTCTAGTATTTTTCTTTTATATATAAAAATTCTCCAAAAAGTTTCATTCCAATCTAAGAAGTTTTATTTCTGCACAAAAACAACACCATGGTAGTTATGCTGAAAACAGCGTCGGTCCGGGTTAGTTTCATTCAAATCAAGCAAGTTAGAGTCGAAAACGAGAGGAAAAGCGTTAGGAAAAGTAGATACAAGTGAGACGTACCAACTCCGCCAAGCTTAAACCTTTGCTTGTCCTCAAGCAATTCATTTGATAAACTGAACGAGAAAAATAAAAACTTTTACGAACTCTTTTGCTCTTGTTTACATAAATAAGCTTAAGTAGCACCCAGGTTTTCAGCAAAGATTATGAGTAACCATGTCAACAATAACTCTTAAAAATTATATTAACTCATATCCATGGCATAATGAACTAGCACGCAATAATAAGATTTCTCAAATGCCAATAGTTTGTCAAACGATCATGATACAATATGACAAAAGTGGTATCTCGCTAGCCCTTTCTGAGACCGCAAAACATAAATGCATAGCACCTCCAAACTTCAAGCAACGACTAAACATTGTAATTCATGGTAGAAAAGATCTAGTCATGATGCATCCAACGTTAACTATACACAATGCATGAGGATGACAATAGTGCTCTCAAATCCGGCGCTTATTTGAGAAGGTGATGACTCAACATAAAAGTAAATAGATAGTCCCTTCGCAGAGGGAAGTAGGGATTTGCAGCGGTGCCAGAGCTCGAAGCTTTAAAACATAGATAAATGCAATTTTGGGAAATGCACCCTTCCTATTTACTTCACAACCAAAATTTATCGATATCATCCATGCTAAACACATTAGAGGCGGTTCCCAAGCGATAAAAGTAAAGGTTTACTCCCCCTCCACGAACAAACACACTCCATGGCTAGTCGAATCCACGGGTACCGTACATACGAACATCAGTCCTCGGGGAGTTTTGTTTAATTATTTATAATTTTTTATTTCGGGACTGGAAATCCCTATTACCGACCCTCTCGTGCAAGGACGAGTGAATAAACACTCATCATGAGAATAACCCGCTTAGCATGGAAGATACTGACTACCCCCTATCACTCTATAAACAATCCAGGCACACAAAACCAGATGTTCATTCAAAGTTTTTGAGGTGACACATGCAAATTTACTTGGAACGGCAGGGTAATACTACATATAGGTAGGTATGGTGGACTCATCTGGGATAACTTGGGTTTTAGGATTTTGATGCACAAGCAAGATTTCCGCTTATGTAGGCGAAGGCTAGCAGATAGGTTGAGAATTAGCCAGCTAGAGAGCGAAAACGGTCATGAACATGCATTATGCATAATAAACAATGAATACTAGCATGAGTAGGATATGAAGACCATGAACATAAATATCATAGAGGCTATGCTAGTTTTTATTCAACTACATGGGTGAACATGTTCCAAGTCAAGCCACTTGAAACATTCGGAGGAGGATACCATATCATCATACCACATCACAATCGTTTTAATGCATGTTGACACCCAAGATAAATCATTATCCCCTCCTAGCTACTTAAGCATGGCATGAGAAACTATAATCTCTAATTGTCATTGCAAACATGTTTGATCATAATAGGCTGAATCTTGGATACTGGGTTAAACATATTTACAAAAACAAAACAAGTTGAATTCATACCCGTTTCTCTGTGCCACAGCCAGTTCATCAAATATCGTCATTATTGCCTTTCACTTGCACGATCGAATGATATGAAAATAATAATAGTGCAAGAGTGTCGTGGACTAAGCTAGAATCTGCAAACATTTTATTCAAAAGGAGAATACAAGGCAATATGGGCTCTTCGTTAGATCAATAATAATGCATATGAGAGCCACTCAAGATTTTCATCGTGGTCTTCTCCTTAGTATGACTCAATAAAAAGAAAAGAATTTCAAAGAGACACACTGAAATATTTTTGGAGTTTTTAGTTTTTTTAAGAAGGAAAATTGAAAGGAAGAAAAACAAAAAGGAGAAAAACTATTTACACGGGAAAGCTCCCAACAAGCAAAAGAAGAATAGAGAAATCTTTTTGGGTTTTCTTTTAAATACTACAACTAATTAAACTAGAAAGAAAAACCAAAAAGAAGCAGGAAATATTTTTGGGTTTTCTCAAAGTTTTTCAAACACACAAGAAGAAAGCGAGAAAAACAAATTTAACATGGATAATACAATGAAAAAGTGTAGACACCGACAGCTGGAATGAAATGTGTGAACATGAATGTAATGTCGGTGGAAACACGTACTCCCCCAAGCTTAGGCTTTTGGACTAGCTTGGTAATCACCACTCATAGTAGCCATCCGGTCCCACGTTGAAGTGTTGTGGAGCATGCGCCTGAGCGTTCCACTCCTGAGGCTCCTCCTCTTCCACCGCCTGGCAATGATGTTGTCTGGCATGATCCTGTATCCGCCCCTGGCAATAGAATCCAACAAAGCAGGTGCAGGCAATGGAATAATATCATGGGTGTCCTCACTAAAGACCAGGTTGTAAGGAATATTAATAATATAATCATCATTGTCAATAAAATGGTGATCTTTCATCGCCTGGCAATCCAAATAGACCTTGGGTAAAGGATAATCATGTTGGCGAATTTGAACATTAAAGTGACTCGCTAAACGAGTACCATAAATACCTCCATGAATCTTGCCCTTGGCCAAATTAAAGTGCAGACGATGTGCAACAATGGACCCTTGGCTATAAGTGTTATCGTCATATAGTGCACGGCGTAAGATGGCGAAGTCAGGAGCACAAAGTGCACCGACTTTCTCTCTAGCGATTCGACACTTAGCAATGAATAGAGCAAAATACTGCACAGTAGGAAACTGCAAAGTAGTAGCAGTGACACTCGACACGCCTCTCTCATATCCCACTTACATAGTGCGATAAAAGTCCTCTTACTCTGCATGCCTAGGCTCTCTTATTTTCCCGTCAGAAGGGATCAAGCATACATCACAAAAATTAGTGAGTGGCATCTGATGGGTTTCAGCATATAAATTAAACTGCACCTCAGGGGGGTTATTCCTACTTAGAAAATGGAAACTTTGCACAAAGGAATTTGTAAGGAGATGGTATTATTCAAACTCAGCTGCGATGAAGTTGGTAAGCCCAGCATTAGCAGCAAATTGTGCGAACTCTTGACGGAACCCGGCTCCATCCATGAAAGGGTTGTGTGGCCATTCGCATGGCCGCACCTCCGCCCTCATCAGAGTATGGAGGTCACTATCCGACGATTCCCTAATGACTTCCTTAGAGCTCTTCTTGGAAGCAAACTTCCTAAAGATATTCATCTTATTCCAAGTACCAATCCCCCAAAACAGCTTCGGAAACAGAGCTTCGAGCAAAGGGATTGAAATGCGCGTTTTTGAGAGCAAGAACATGAGAGAGAGAGAGAGCAATGGTGAATTTTTCCTGGAGGTAGGTGATGACATTGGCTAAAGAGATAAGTGAGGGGGCCCACGTGGGGACCACAACCCACCAGAGCGCGACCGGGACTGCTGGCGCGCCCAAGTGGGTTGTGCCCACTTGGTGCACCCCCTCTGATGTTATTTGCACTAAAAATTTCAGAAATATTCAGAAAAAAGTCGTATTAAATTTTCAGGACATTCTGAGAACTTTTATTTTTAGGTCATATTTTATTGCACGGAAAATCCAGAAAACAGGATAAACATGACATTTTATTTTATTTAACTAAGAAAAACACAAAACAAAAGATAAGGACAGAAGGTAGTGCCTACTAAATTCATCAACTTCATACCTCTAAAAAATGATCCATTAATAAGGTTGATCAAGTCTTATTAATAACGACCTTTGATTAGCATGAAACAGTAGAACTTTCGTAAAATCACTAAGTTACCTCAATGGGGATATGTATGTCCCCAATAATAAGTATATCATATTTCTTTTTGGCAGTAGGTAGAGGTAATTGAAAACATCCAATAGTGATTGTCAGAGATTTTCAATAACATTAATACCATTCACTTGGAATTGTTTCTTCGGAAAGTGCATCGTATGCTCATTACCATTGATATGAAAAGTGACCTTTCTTTGATTGCAATCAATAATATCCCCTGTAGTATTTGAAAAGGGTCTACCAAGCATAATCGACATGTTGTCGTCCTCGGGCATCTCAAGTATAACAAAGTCAGTTAAGATGGTAACATTTGCAACAACAATGGGCACATCCTCACAAATATCGATAGGTACGGCAGTTGATTTATCAGCCAGTTGCAAAGATATTTTAGTAGGTGTGAGTTTATTCAAGTCAAGCCTTTTGTATAAAGAGAAAGGCATAACACTAACACTAGCTCCTAAATCATATAAAGCAGTTTTAACATAGTTTCTTTTGATGGAGCAAGGTATAGTTGTTGTCAGTGTACTAAAGTAGGGGTACCTTAGTACCCCGAACTTGTGCACGGGCAGTCGTAGCACCCGGCGGCAAGGCTTGCCAGGCGACCGCCAAAACTCTCCATGGTCCCTTTCTGGAGCCATCCAAGAACAAAGTATTTGAGCCAAGGCCCCGGCAGGAGGAGCTTGCCGGGAAGGCCACCCAAAGAGAGCAAGGCCCCGGCAAGAGGAGCTTGCCGGGACGGCCGCTCGAAGCACAAGGCCCCGGCAAGAGGAGCTTGTCGGGAAGGCCGACCAAGGCACGACAAGAGACTTGCTGCGACGCGCCATGCGTCCCGACAAGGACCGGTGAGCAACAAGCTCCCGGGCGCGACAAGGCATCGACCACGGCAAGGCGCTTGCCGCGGCAAGTCACCACCCCGCGCCTGCGTTCCAGCTCATCCACCCACGCGTCGCTCTGGGCCATTCCAGGCAAACGTGGCGAGAGGCTACGCAGCCAGGGGCATGCGGTGGCGAAGCGACACTGACAGGGTAGCCGTCGTGGCAAACGGTGGCGCCCCTGACGGCCCCTTTTCTGCACTGTTTGGGCGACCCAGACGGGCATTTAATGCCCTTGTCCCCTGCCGTCAGAGTTAGGTATGATAGCACTGTGCAAACAGCTGTACCCAACACAGCGTTTTCTAGTTTTACCCCCGCCTACGTTGCCACCTGTGGGTAACCCCTTGCGCATATAAAAGGAGGCCCCATGCGCAACGTGAGGGGAAGGAGGAAGAAGACCACCCACACTCGGTCTGATTAGTTGCCTGAGTGTACTGTAGCACTCAGCGCTCCCAAGAACACAATACAAACCACAAAGCAGCAGTAGGGTTTTACGCATCCGTGCGGCCCGAAGCTGGGCAAATCCCCTTGTGTGCATCGCCTCGATCCGCTCTTCGCGCGACCTCCGCCCCCCACCGAACCAGAAAGGGGCTCGGTCCCCATAGGTGTTCGTGGAGGCAGATTTCCCCCGACATCTTTGGCGCGCCAGGTAGGGGGCGTCGAAGTTGTGCGAACCTGATCCGGCGTCTGCACAGGCTAGATCTCCATCATGTTCATCGACATGCCACCGAAGAAGAAGGCTCCGGAGGTGGCTGGTCCATCCGCGTCGACCCCACCGCCCCTGGAGCAAACGGGTGGTGGGGACGGCACCGGCGGCGGAACGGGCGTCGCCGAGCCAGTTCATGGTGCCACGGCGTCCGAACATGCACCGCACCCCTCTCAGGAGGCACGGGACCAGCAGCGTCTTGGCACTCACGGTACCATACGCTCGCTGGACCCAGATCGAGCTGGCGGATCCCAGGGTGCTCAAGGCCAGCATGCACACCAACGTGCTGGCGCGAGCGTGGCGCGACTGCCTGGTCCGGGTGTTGCTCCTTCTAACATAGTTAGAAGTTCGAGCACATCCCGCTCCACGCGCCGCTCGCCACCGCTGCCCGCCACTCCAGCAGAAGCTCTAGCACGAGCTCAACTGCTCCTGGACTACCCTCCAACGGCGGACAAGCTCGATGACTGGAGGGCCACGATACAGAGCCTCATCGGCTTCGCTAACGGCGACACCCCGCGGCAGCACAGTGCGTCGCAGCCGCGGCAGGTCGGCCAGGCGAGAACCGATGGCGCCAAGACCGGTGGGGGTGCGACCACCGTGCATTCCCCTCCCCAAAGGCCAAGATCGCCGACTCGCCGGAGCCATCACGACAACGACTCCACCGCGTCGTCAAATCCGCGAACTCGTCGCGATCAACGCCAAGTTCTTCACGAACGGGAGCAACAGGACGATCGTACGCGCATCGAGCGTCCGAGAGAAGCACGGTGTCAATCAGACTAGCGCGCTGGGCCCTCTGTCGACATGCATGCGCCGGGGGGACCAGGCGACCTGCCGTACGCGGTAGGCTGCCCTGCGTTGACCCGTGAGCTGCGGCAAGTCCAGTGGCCCAGCACGAAGAATTTCAAGCCAGACGTGCCAGAGAAGTACGACGGCAAGTCGCATCCGTCGGAGTTCCTCAGCATCTACACCATTGCGGTGCAGGCTGCTGGAGGGCGAGACGACAAGAACCTTGCCAACTACTTCCCTCTGGTACTCAAATCCAACATCAGATCCTGGCTCATGCACTTGCCGGATAAATCCATAACCTCCTGGACAGACTTGTGCCATCAGTTTGTTGGCGCCTTTACAGGTGGCCACAAACCCCATGGCCAAGCGAGCGACCTTCATCTGCTCGTCCAGAAGGGAGGGGAATCCTTGCACAAGTTCATCCAGAGATTCAGCCGCGTACACTACAACATCCCAGAAGTCCACCCTGTCGCGGTTATCAGCGCGTTCCATCAGAACGTGCGTAACCGCAGGATGCGGGAGGAGATGGCGATGTGCAAGATCAAAGACGTCAGCGAGCTATATGCCCTGGCCGACAAGTGTGCACGTGCTGAGGAAAGAAGGAAACTACCCGGAGAGAACACTGGAGCAGGAGAATCTGACAGTGAGGATACCACCCCGGCAAGGAAGAACCGGCGGCGGAGCAACAGGAAGAAGAAGAGCCAAGAAGTACTGGTTGTCGAGCAGTCCGGCGATGAAGGCGCCGCCAAGAAGGCCCAGGCTGGTAGCTCCGGCAAGGAGGTTGCCGGATGCGCCAACTGCCAGGCTGTGGCGGTCGCCGACAAGCGGGACGGCACCAACAAACAGTACTGCAAGATCCACCGCACCAAGGGCCATGACCTCCAGAGCTGCAAGCAGGTCGAGCGGCTCGTCGAGCTGCAAAAGGCCGAGTACGAGCGGCGCGACAAGGAGAGAGCCCGGGGAGGTGGCGGAGGATCAGGCACGAAGCGCCCCGGCTAGGGAGGACGCCGCGACAAGGACAAGCAGCGGCAAGCAGACAGACCTCCCCGCGGCCGCGACAAGGACGAAGACGACAACGAAGACGAAGACATGGATGATGTCGAGACCAGTGAGCAGGAGTTTCAGAAAGCCACAGAGGTCTTGTGCGTAGACGGCGGTGCTTCTCTGCATACTTCTCACCGCCAGCTCAAGCAGTGGGCGCGGGAAGTCAATGCAGCGGAACCACCCGTCGAGTCGCGCAAGCCTCTGAAATGGTCCAGCACGCCTATCATCTTCGATATTGAGGACCACCCTGACCGCACAACTGCGATCGTGTGCTTGCCGATGTTGGTCTCACCGACAATCCGCAACCTCAAGGTCACTAAGATGCTAGTCGACGGCAGGGCCGGCTTGAACCTGATCTCCTCCGCTGTGCTCCAGAAACTCCAAGTCCCCGACAGCGAGCTCGAAGAGACCGGCACGTTTCAAGGAATCAACCCGGGAAGGAGCAAGCCGAAGGGGAAGATAACGTTGCCAGTGACATTTGGCAGCGAGCTGAACTTCAGGACAGAGAGGATCACTTTTGACGTTGCCGATTTTCCATTGCCCTACAATGGAATTCTCGGCCGTCCGGCGCTCGCCAAGTTCATGGCGGCCTCCCACTACGCGTACAACATGCTCAAGATGCCAGGCCCGATAAGCGTCATCTCTGTCCCTGGCGACAAGAAGGATGCCCTTATCTGTGCCGACAAGATCTACCGGGAAGCAGCAGCCGCGACGGATCACAAGCCACTTGCCGCTGAAGCTCCCGGGGGGAAGAAGAAGTCCAAGCCCGGTAAGTGCTCTGGTGCCCACTCCGGAGTGCTGCGCTACCGTCGAGGACGCACCATCGAGCTCCACCGGCAAGAGTAAGAAGTCAATGGCAGCCTCGCCAACGACCAAGAAGGTGTCCGCCAAGGAGGACGGCACTGGTGGTACCTTCACCATCAGTGCCACCCTCGACCCCAAATAGGAAGGCGCGCTCGTTGCTTTCCTGTGGGCGAATGTCGATGTGTTTGCCTGGTAACCATCTGACATCCCCGGTGTTCCCAGGAAAGTGATTGAGCACCACCTCGCCGTCTGTCCTCATGCGCGGCCCGTCAAGCAGAGAGTTAGGAAGCAAGCGGTGGAGCGCCAAGAGTTCATCGCAGAAGAGATCAAGAAGTTGGAAGCGGCAGGCCTTGTCAGAGGCGTGCTCCATCCGACGTGGTTGGCCAATCCTGTTGTCGTGCGCAAAGCAAATGGGAAATGGAGTCTTTGCATCGACTTTACTGATGTTAATAAAGCTTGTCCCAAAGATCCCTTTCCCTTGCCGCGCATTGACCAGATTGTTGACTCCACGGCCGGATGTGACCTGCTTTCATTTCTTGACGCATACTCAGGGTACCATCAGATCTTCATGGCTGAAGAAGATGAGGAAAAGACCGCATTCATCACTCCATGTGGCACGTACTATTTCGTACGGATGCCTTTCGGTTTGAAGAATGCCGGTTCGACGTTTGCAAGGGTTGTCCATACCGCTTTTGAGCCACAAATCCACAGAAATGTGGAAGCCTACATGGATGACATAGTGGTCAAAAGCAGGAACAGGGAAACCCTGATTCAACATTTAGAAGAGACCTTTGCGAACCTGCGCAGGATCAGCCTCAAGCTCAACCCCGAGAAGTGCGTGTTTGGAGTCCCTTCCGGCAAGCTTCTCGGGTTCTTCGTTTCTCAGCGAGGAATCGAAGCCAATCCAGACAAAATCAAGGCCATCGAGCAGATTGAAGCACCAACACGCGTCAAGGATGTACGAAGGCTTGCCGGCTGCGTCGCGGCTCTCAGCAGGTTTATTTCCAAGTCTGCAGAACGCGCCCTGCCATTTTTCAAAGTTTTGAAAAAGGCGGGTCCAGTAAAATGGACTCCGGAAGCGAAGGTTGCGCTGCAGGACTTGAAGAAATATCTGTCCTCCGCTCCAATACTTGTCGCGCCTAAACCACAAGAGAAGTTGATGCTGTACCTGGCGGCAACCAATCAAGTGGTTAGTGCTGCGTTAGTAGCGGAGAGGGAGGCAGATGATGAGCTAGCAACCGCGGCAAGCGCGTCCAGCGACAAGCAAGAGGCTTCGCCGACAAGCTCTGGCCTCGACAAGGATGAATCTGCGCAGGAGCGAGTGGAGGTGCAGAAGAAGAGAATGGTGCAGCGCCCAGTTTACTTTGTCAGCTCCCTTCTGCAGGGGGCTAGGTCAAGGTACTCTGGTGTGCAGAAATTGCTTTTCGGCCTTCTCATGGCCTCGAGAAAGCTGCGCCATTACTTCCAAGCACATGAGATTACAGTTGTCACCCGCTTTCCGCTGAAGAGGATACTTCAGAATCCAGAAGCAATAGGCAGGATTGTCGAGTGGGCACTGGAACTGTCAAGCTTCGGTCTCAAATTCGAGAGCACTTCAACTATCCAAAGCAGAGCATTGGCGGAGTTCATAGCAGAGTGGACACCGACACCAGACGAAGAGATCCCAGAGACGAGCATCCCCATCAAAGAAGCAAGCAAAGAGTGGCTGATGTATTTTGATGGTGCTTTCTCGCTGCAAGGCGCCGGTGTTGGCGCGTTGCTTATCGCGCCCACCGGAGAGCATCTCAAGTACATAGTCCAGATGCACTTCCCCAAGGAGCAAGAAACCAACAATACTGCAGAGTATGAAGGTTTGCTCGCCGGTCTCAGGATCGCGGCAGAACTTGGGATCAAGAAGCTCATTGTCAGGGGTGACTCGCAGCTTGTCGTCCGCCAAGTGAACAAAGATTACCAGAGTCCGTTGATGGAAGCGTACATTGATGAAGTGAGGAAGCTAGAAGAGCGCTTTGAAGGCCTGCAAATGGAACACGTTCCAAGAGCTGAGAATGACATTGTTGATGGCCTGTCAAAGTGCGCAGCACTTAAGTTACCTGTAGAACCAGGAACCTTTGTGCTCAAGCTGACTCAGCCATCCGTGACACCATCAACCGAACAGAGCAAGAAGAGGAAGTTGGTCTCCGGCGACTATCTTCCGGCAGAGCTCCCCGGAGCCGCCGCCAAGAAGGTCCCCAAGATCGACGCCAAGAGCGCTGAGGAGCCGTCTGCTCCGGCAAACCCCAGGGTTTGTTCCGTAGAAGCAGGCGCTCCCGACAAGTTTTGCCCCGGCAAGCTTGCCGGGGAACGTCGAGCTCCGGCTGAGCCCCAGATCCTCGCCGTAGAAGTGGACGTTCCCGCAGCGGCAGGTGTGCCTTCAGTCCTTGTTGTCGAGCCACAGGCTCCAGCATGGGCGCAGCAGACTGTCCATTTCCTCCAGAACAGAGAACTTCCCGAAGAACAAGAAGAAGCGGAAAGAGTAGCCCGGCGCTCGAGTATGTACCAGTTCGTCGACAACACGCTGTACAGAAGAGGGCGCAACGGTGTGAAATTGAAGTGTATTTCCCGGGAAGACGGACAAAAGCTGTTGGCAGAGATACATGGAGGCATATGTGGTCACCACATCGGCGCCAGAGCACTTGCCGGCAAAGCGTTCCGGCAAGGTTTCTTCTGGCCGACAGCCCTCCAGGATGCAACTGCACAAGTAACCAAGTGTGAAGCGTGCCAGCTCCATTCCAAGCAGATACACCAGCTAGCTCAAGCTCTCCAGACAATCCCTTTATCCTGGCCATTTTCGGTCTGGGGGCTCGACATCCTCGGCCCCTTCCCCCGAGCTGTCGGGGGCTTTGAGTACTTGTACGTCGCAATCGACAAGTTCACAAAGTGGCCGGAAGTGGAACCAGTGAGGAAGGTGACAGCACAGTTGGCAATCAAGTTCTTCAGGTCGATTGTTTGCCGCTTCGGGATCCCCAACAGGATCATCACCGACAACGGTACGCAGTTCACGAGCCGCGCCTTCATGCAATACGTCCAAGATCTCGGCGCCAAGGTCTGCTTCGCTTCTGTTGCTCATCCCCGGAGCAACGGTCAAGCGGAAAGGGCCAATGCCGAAGTGCTGCGCGGGCTCAAGACCAGAACTTTCGACAGGCTGCACAAGTGCGGAAGAAACTGGATCGAGGAGCTGCCGGTGGCTCTTTGGTCGATCAGAACGACGCCAAATCGAGCCACTGGCCAGACACCATTTGCTCTAGTCTATGGAGCAGAAGCAGTTACCCCCACGGAACTCGTATACGGGTCACCTCGAGTGCTAGCTTGTGATGAGCTTGAGCAAGAGCGGCTGCGTGAAGATGACGCGCTGCTCCTTGAGGAAGATCGTCTTCAGGCTGCTGTGCGAGCCTCTCGCTACCAGCAAGCTTTGCGTCGCTACCATAGCCGCAAAGTTAAAGCCAGAAGCTTCGAGGAAGGCGACCTTGTTCTTCGGCGCGCTCCGTCCGCCAAGAATCATAACAAGTTGGTGCCGAAGTGGGAAGGCCCTTACCGGGTGAGACGAGTCACGAGGCCCGGCGTTGTCCGCCTTGAGACCGAAGATGGCACTCCGGTGAGCAACTCCTGGAATATTGAGCATCTTCGTAAGTTTTACCCATAAGGCGCGGTTGTCGGACCCCGTCCGGCAACCACCCTTTTGTACAAGTCTTGCCGCTGTTGCATGTAATCCTTTGTACAAAGCCAGGCGCAGACCCTGAGCAGCAGTAAATGAAGCGCTGGCGCCCTAAGTTTGAGCATGCATGCTGAGTCGAGTCTCGTCCTTGGTTAGGGTTGATAGTGCCTAACAGCTGCTAACCCCTAGCTTAGAGGTTGGGTCTGCGTCCTTTTTTCCTGTTCTTTCGTTTCCTTTGGTTCGCAGGGTTTTGCATATCCTGGCCAGACCGCTTAAGGACGAAGAATAAAAGAAGGGTGGACCAGCATCTGGTCCCCGGCAAACCAGTGTTGTCGGGGGCTACAAGTACAACGATTTGCCCGCGGCAAGCCGAAGTTGCCGGGGGCTGCAATCCCAGATAAGTTTTTCATCCCTTATCATGCATTCTCTTATGGACTGAGGAATGCGAAAACCTTGTTTCTTCCTAAAAAGCTGTCGTGCTCCCTCAACTCTGGGCCCCGGAGCACGTTCCTGGGGCCAGTTTCGGTAGTAGCCGCGGCGGCAAAGGAACGGAATGAGGAGCCCAAACCCGCCTCATCCCTACCTCCGCCAAAGGCGTGAGGAAGGTCGAGTGGCGCGGGAAGATGGCAGGGCCTGTTGCCGGGCAAAGAAGTGTCTATCTTAACAATATAAAGAATTCGCTCCTTGGCGTGGGTTTTACCCGCGAGACAAATGGCCCGGCAAACATCCCCTTTTCATTAAAACATTCCGCTCAGGTACAGTTCAGAGAGAATGAAAAACATGAGAGATGGGATTACAAGCTTTAAATGCAACTAAGGCCCGAAGGCTTACAAGTTAAAAAGAGATAAGGTGCCCATAATCCCTTTCTTGTCTCTCTCCTCAGGAGGTAGGACAAGGAGGCGAAAGGGGCAAAAGGGGCGCCTAGACGAGCTACGGGTGGCAGAAGACACCAAGAGAACACCCCGGGGGCCGTCTGAAAGCTGGACGGTGACGGCGGCGCCGGAAGCAGGGCTCGACGAGGCGGCAGGACGTCAGCACGCTATCGAGGGTGCCGTGCCCTCGTACTCCGAGTTGACGGCCTTGTCGCCAGCCCTCTTCCTCTTCCGCAGCCTCCCTACGCCAGCCGCCAAGGAGACGACCCCGGGAAGCTCAAGGAGCCGGCGACACGGATGATGGGGTCTCCGGTGCCACGCGGAGCCGCGACCGACGCCTAGTCGGACCCGTCATCCCGACGACCTCTACCCTCGTCGTCGCTGTCGCTCCCCTCCTCGTCAATCTCGCTCGAGGAGGAGCTTTCGCTGTCGGAGGAGCTATCCACGCAGCACCGGGCCCGGATCCTGAAGCACTCGAAGACCTTGACGGAGAGGAGATCGCCCTCCATCAACTTAAAATGGAGGGTGAGCCCCTACATCAAGCTGTGGATACGGGCGAACGTCTTCCACCCTCGACCAAGATACATCACGCCGGGGGCTGGGGACTCAACGTGGACCCGCGTGCCGCCGATCCCGCAGCCCCTCATGCGCAATCTTAGCGTCTCGGGTTGTTCCACCTCCATCACGCTCGCGAAGGGGGCCGGGAGGCGGAGGCGACGAAGAGGCGCCCGGCGCAGCCTAACGAAGAACTCGCAAGGGTCGTCCCCGATGTGGACTGCCGCGGGAAGAGGGGCCGCTGGCGAAGGCGAGGCCGGCGTGTCGCCCCGTCCGCCTCGTCCCCGAGCGCCTCGGCCTCGTCCACAACCTCGTCCACGACCTCGCCCCCTCCCCCTTCCCCTTACGGTTGGCTCTGCCACCGCGGGTGCAAGGGGAGGAGGGGCGCGTTGCCTAGCGGCGACCCTCGCCGCCACCGATGAAGGACCAGGATTCCCTTTCTCCATGGCGAATGGAGAGAGGGGATCAGAAGCTGAAGAGAAGCAAAGATGAAGGATTGTGGGTTTTCGTCGCCCCCCCCCTCTTGCTCTTTATAAAGGAGCAGGGTGGGGGCTCGGCTGCCCCGCTCAGCCAATCAAGACGTAGGGAGAACACGCGACTGGGACCGGCCTGCTGCCTCGGCCCGCGACGGCCCGGTTTCCTGCCTCCACCGTCCGCGACCCCAGATGCATGGAAGCCGCGTGGCTGGCGTGCAGGACCGAGGCGATGGATGAGGCGACCTCCCCTCGCCCCGTGATCGTGGGGAGCGGGCGCCTTGGAAACCGTGCCTCGGCCCCGTCCAGCAAATGAGCCGCGCCTCCACGCCTCCCTCCGCTTATGGGGATAGCGCGAACCGTCCCCCTTTATTGCGACGTGACGCATGCCTGCGGGGCTCAGCCCTGCGCACGCCACCCACGTCACGCACGCCTCTCCCCACGATGCCGCGTCCGACGCGTGCCGTTCGGGAAGGACGTGGTGGATGCAGAAGAAGATGCAGCGTGACCCAGGCCGCGCGTGCCCGTGCACTGTTTTGGGCCTGGCCCAACAACGCTCGGCACCGTGTATGGCCCAGGCCCGGGGGCTCCTGTCGGTGTACTAAAGTAGGGGTACCTTAGTACCCCGAACTTGTGCACAGGCAGTCGTAGCACCTCGCGGCAAGGCTTGCCAGGCGACCGCCAAAACTCTCCATGGTCCCTTTCTGGAGCCATCCAAGAACAAAGCATTTGAGCCAAGGCCCCGGCAGGAGTAGCTTGCCGGGAAGGCCACCCGAAGAGAGCAAGGCCTCGGCAAGAGGAGCTTGCCGGGACGGCTGCTCGAAGCACAAGGCCCCGGCAAGAGGAGCTTGCCGGGAAGGCCGACCAAGGCACGACAAGAGACTTGCTACGACGCACCACGCGTCCCGACAAGGACCGGTGAGCAACAAGCTCCAGGGCGCGACAAGGCATCAACCGCGGCAAGGCGCTTGCCGTGGCAAGTCACCACCCCGCGCCTGCGTTCCAGCTCATCCACCCACGCGTCGCTCTGGGGCCATTCCAGGCGTACGTGGCGAGAGGCTGCGCAGCCAGGGGCATGCGGTTGCGAAGCGACACTGACAGGGTAGCCGTCGTGGAAAACGGTGGCGCCCCTGACGGCCCCTTTTCTGCACTGTTTGGGCAATCCAGACGGGCATTTAATGCCCTTGTCCCCTGCCGTCAGAGTTAGGTATGATAGCACTGTGCAAACAGCTGTACCCAACACAGCGTTTTCCAGTTTTACCCCCGCCTACGTTGCCACCTGTGGGTAACCCCTTGCGCATATAAAAGGAGGCCCCATGCGCAACGTGAGGGGAAGGAGGAAGAAGACCACCCACACTCGGTCTGATTAGTTGCCTGAGTGTACTGTAGCACTCAGCGCTCCCAAGAACACAATACAAACCACAAAGCAGCAGTAGGGTTTTACGCATCCGTGCAGCCCGAAGCTGGGTAAATCCCCTTGTGTGCATCGCCTCGATCCGCTCTTCGCGCGACCTCCGCCCCCCGCCGAACCAGAAAGGGGCTCGGTCCCCATAGGTGTTCGTGGAGGCAGATTTCCCCCGACAGTTGTATTCCTGGATCTCCATGTTTTTTAGGTACTCCATCCTTAAATCAATAATTAGCAAGCATGGTGGATATTTCAGCTTCTGTTATTTTTCTCTTATTGGCGATGATGTCTTTCATGTATTTTGCATAAGGGGCCATCTTTAAAATATCAGTCAAGCGAGTGCGCAAAAAGACTAGCCTAAGCATTTCAGCAAAGCATTCAAATTCTTCATCATATTTCTTCTTAGTTGATTTAGGTGGAAAGGGCATGGGGATTTTGAACCCATGGTTCTCTTTCTTTACCATGTTTTCTTGCCACAAAGTCTCTTTTATCATATC
Organism: Aegilops umbellulata; assembly: GCA_032464435.1. Lineage (NCBI taxonomy): Eukaryota > Viridiplantae > Streptophyta > Magnoliopsida > Poales > Poaceae > Aegilops > Aegilops umbellulata. The sequence continues at coordinate 145,194,327 of CP136058.1, read as the reverse complement.
TTTTATTTTTAGGTTGTGGGTTACCCAGAGAAACATCTGGTTCTATCTCAACATCGTTATCTGGTTCTTTATCATTGTTTGGTTGAGTGTCTTCACGAACATCATCCTTATATTTTTCATGATCACTAGGTGAATGTTCATTACTAGATTGAGTTTCAGCATCTGAGATAGAAACATCATTATTATCTTTAGGAGGTTTTTCTACTTCAGGTTCACTAGAGGTATGCAAAGTCCTACCATTTTTCTTTTTAGAAGGACTAGGTGCATTAGTGTTAATTCTCTAAGAGTCTTGTTCAATTCTTTTAGGGTGTCCCTCAGGATAAACAGGTTCATGAGTCATTTTACCTCCTCTAGTCATTACTCTAACAGCATGATCATTGATATTACTGTTCATTTCATCAAGCAATTCTCTTTGAGATTTGGCAACTTGTTCTAACTGAGTATGAACCGTAGAGGCATGTTTTCCTACACCTCTAACATCATTAGAGATTCGAAATAATAAGTCACTCAAGCGAGCAATCATATCAGAGTTGTATTTCAATTGTTTCATAACATTTTCATTAAAGTGATCTTGTTTTCTAGTGTAGTTATCAAACTCATAAAGGCACTGGCTAGGATGCATATTATAAGGATTGTACTTTTCATCAAATTTCATTGAAGAGTTTACCTCTACCACCTTGGGTGGTGGTGTATCAAGTGCATGTATCTCTTCAATAGGGGGTAAATTTTTGACATCTTCAGCTTTAAAACCTTTTTCCTTCATACATTTCTTTGCCTCTTGCATATCTTAAGGACCGAGATATAAGATGCCCCTCTTCTTCGGAGTGGGTTTAGGAGGTGGTTCAAGAAGATTCCAATCATCATAATTTTTTAATATGTTATTCAATAATTCCTCATCTTATTCAACAGCTCGTTCCCTAAAAACACAACCAGCACACTTATCTAGGAAGTCCCTAGAAGCATCGGTTAGTCCATTATAGTAGATATCAAGTATTTAATTTTTCTTAAGAGGATGATCAGGCAAAGCATTAAGCAATTAGATAAGCTTCCCCCAAGCTTGTAGGAGACTCTCTTCTTCAATTTGCACAAAGTTAAATATTTCTTGTAAAGCGGCTTGTTTCTTATGAGCAGGAAAATATTTTTCAGAGAAGTAGCAAATCATATCTTGGGGGCTACACACATAGCCAGGAGTAAGATATTGTACCATATCTTAGCATCACACTTTAATGATAATAGAGATAATTTGAGAATATAATAAAAGTGAATCTTCTCATCATGAGAAAATAGGGTAGCTATATCATTTAATTTAGTAAGGTGTGTCACAACAGTTTTAGTTTCATAACCATTGATAGGATCAGATTCAACCAAAGTGATTAACTCTTGGTCGACAGAGAATTCATAATCCTTCTCATCAACAAAGATAGGTGAAGTAGCAAACTTAGGATTGATGTCTACTACACAACCTTCTTCTTGTAGACGTTGTTGGGCCTCCAAGTGCAGAGGTTTGTAGGACAGTAGCAAATTTCCCTCAAGTGGATGACCTAAGGTTTATCAATCCGTGGGAGGCGTAGGATGAAGATGGTCTCTCTCAAACAATCCTGCAACCAAATAACAAAGAGTCACTTGTGTCCCCAACACACCCAATACAACGGTAAATTGTATAGGTGCTCTAGTTCGACGAAGAGATGGTGATACAAGTGCAATATGGATGGTAGATATAGGTTTTTGTAAACTGAAAATATAAAAACAGCAAGGTAACAAGTGGTAAAAGTGAGCATAAACGGTGTTGCAATGATAGGAAACAAGGCCTAGGGTTCATACTTTCACTAGTGCAAGTTCTCTCAACAATAATAACATAATTGGATCAAATAACTATCCCTCAACATGCAACAAAGAGTCACTCCAAAGTCACTAATAGCGGAGAACAAACGAAGAGATTATGGTAGGGTACGAAACGACCTCAAAGTTATTCTTTCCAATCAATCCGTTGGGCTATTCCTATAAGTGACACAAACAGCCCTAGAGTTCGTACTAGAATAACACCTTAAGACACAAATCAACCAAAACCCTAATGTCACCTAGATACTCCAATGTCACCTCAAGTATCCGTGGGAATGATTATATGATATGCATCACACAATCTCAATTCATCTACTCAATCCAGCACATAGAACCTCAAAGAGTGCCCCAAAGTTTCTACCGGAGAATCACGACGAAAACGTGTGCCAACCCCTATGCATAGGTTCATGGGCGGAACCCGCAAGTTGATCACCAAAACATACATCAAGTGAATCACGTGATTTCCCATTGTCACCACAGATACGCACGGCAAGACATACATCAAGTGTTCTCAAATCTTTAAAGACTCAATCCGATAAGATAACTTCAAAGGGGAAACTCAATCCATTACAAGAGAGAAGGGGGGGAGAAGAAACATAAGATCCAAATATAATAGCAAAGCTTGCGATATATCAAGATTGTGCCAAATCAAGAACACGAGAGAGAGAGAGAGAGAGAGAGAGAGAGAGAGAGAGATCAAACACATAGCTACTGGTACATACCCTCAGCCCCGAGGGTGAACTACTCCCTCCTCGTCATGAAGAGCGACGGGATGATGAAGATGGCCACCGGTGAGGGTTCCCCCCTCTGGCAGGGTGCCGGAACAGGGCCCCGAATAGGTTTTTGGTGGCTACAGAGGCTTGCGGCGGCGGAACTCCAGATCTAATCTCTGTTCTGGAAGTTTTAGGATACGTAGGTATATATGGGTGCAGGGAGTACGTCGGTGGACCGAAGGGGGGCCACGAGGCAGGGGGCACGCCCCAGGGGGTGGGCGCACCCCTACCCTCGTGAGCACCTCCCTCATCTTCTGACGTAGGGTCCAAGTCTATCCGGTAGGTTTCCTTCCAAAAATAACTTCTCCAGTTGATTTCGTTCCGTTTCGACTCCGTTTGATATACCTTTTCTTCGAAACACTGAAATAGGCATAAAACAGCAAATCTGGGTTGGGCCTCCGGTTAATAGGTTAGTCCCAAAAGTAATATAAAAGTGGATAATAAAGCCCAACATTGCCCAAAACAGTAGATAATATAGCATGGAGCAATCAAAAATTATAGATACGTTGGAGAAGTATCAAGCATCCCCAAGCTTAATTCCTACTCGTCCTCGAGTAGGTAAATGATAAAAAAGATATTTTTTGATGTGGAATGCTAGTTGGCATAATTTCAATGTAATTCTTCTTAATTGTGATATGAATATTCAGATTTGAAAGATTCAAGGCAAAAGTTCATATTGACATCAAAATAATAATACTTCAAGCATACTAACAAAGCAATTATGTCTTCTCAAAATAACATGGCCAAAGAAAGTTATCCCTACAAAATTATATAGTCTGGCTATGCTCTATCTTCACCACACAAAGTATTTAAATCATGCACAACCCCGATGACAAGCCAAGCAATTGTTTCATACTTTAACATTTTCAAAACTTTCTCGATCCTCACGCAATACATGAGCGTGAGCCATGGATATAGCACTATATATGGAATAGAATGGTGGTTGTGGAGAAGACAAAAAGAGGGGAAGATAGTATCACATCAATTAGGCGTATCAACGGGCTATGAAGATGCCCATCAATAGATATCAATGTGAGCTATAAGTATATGAAAGCTCAACAAAATAAACTAAGTGGGTGTGCATCCAACTTGCTTGCTCACGACGACCTAGGGAAATTTGAGGAAGCCCATCATTGGAATATACAAGCCAAGTTCTATAATGTAAAATTCCCACTAGTATATGAAAGTGATAAAATGAGAGACTCTCTATCATGAAGATCATGGTGCTACCTTGAAGCACAATGTGGTAAAAGGATAGTTATATTGTCCCTTCTCTCTTTTCTCTCATTTTTTGGGCCTTTTCTCTTCTTTTTTATGACCTCTTTTTTTATCGTCCGGAGTCTCGTCCCGACTTGTGGGGGAATCATAGTCTCCATCATTCTTTCCTCACTTGGGACAATGCTCTAAAAATGATGATCATCACACTTTTCATTTTTCTTACAACTCAACAATTACAACTCGATACTTAGAACAAAATATGACCCTATATGAATGCCTCCAGCGGTGTACCGGGATATGCAATGAATCAAGAGTGACATGTATGAAAGAATTATGAACGGTGGCTTTGCCACAAATACAATGTCAACTACATGATCATGCAAAGCAATATGACAATGATTGAGCGTGTCATAATAAACGGAACGGTGGAAAGTTGCATGGCAATATATCTCGGAATGGCGATGGAAATGCCATGATAGGTAGGTATGGTGGCTGTTTTGAGGAAGTTATATGGTGGGTGTATGATACCGGCGAAAAGTGCGCGGTAATAGAGAGGCTAGCAATGGTGGAAGGATGGGAAAAAGTGCGTATAATCCATGGACTCAACATTAGTCATAAAGAACTCATATACTTATTGCAAAAATCTAGAAGTTATCAAAGCAAAGTATTACGCGCATGCTCCTAGGGGGATAGATTGGTAGGAAAAGACCATCGCTCGTCCCCGACCGCCACTCATAAGGAAGACAATCAATAAATAAATCATGCTCCGACTTCATCACATAATGGTTCACCATACGTGCACGCTACGGGAATCACAAACTTTAACACAAGTATTTCTCAAATTCACAACTACTCAACTAGCATGACTCTAATATCACCATCTTCATATCACACAACAATTATCAAGCATCAAACTTTTCTTAGTATTCAACGCACTCATAAGAATTCTTACAAATATTGTATGCTTAGCATATTATGATTATTTAAGCACATCACCATGATATTTAAGACTCTCAAAATAATCTAAGTGAATCATGAGAGTTCATCTATTTCTTCAAAATAAAACCACCACCGTGCTCTAAAAGATATAAGTGAAGCACTAGAGCAAACAACAAACTACTCCGAAAGATATAAGTGAAGATCAATGAGTAGTCGGATAATTATGCAACTATGTGAAGACTCTCCCATTTAATAATTTCAAATCTTGGTATTTTATTAAAACAGCAAGAAAAGCTAAATAAAATAAAATTATGCTCCAAGCAAAACACATATCATGTGGTGAATAAAAATATAGCTCCAAGTAAAGTTACCGATGAACGAAGACGAAAGAGGGGATGCCATCCGGGGCATCACCAAGCTTAGGCTCTTGGTTTTCCTTGAATATTACCTTGGGGTGCCTTGGTAATCCCCAATCTTAGGCTCCTGCCACTCCTTATTCCATAATCCATCGAATCTTTACCCAAAACTTGAAAACTTCACAACACAAAACTTAACAGAAAACTCGTGAGCTCCGTTAGCGAAAGAAAACAAAACACCACTTCAAGGGACTGTAATGAACTCATTATTTATTTATATTGGTGTTAAACCTACTATATTACAACTTCTATATGGTTTATAAACTATTTTACTAGCCATAGAGTCATCAAAATAAGCAAACAACACATAGAAAACAGAATCTGTCAAAAACAGAACAGTCTGTAGTAATCTGTAGCTAACGCAAACTTCTGGAACTCCAACAATTCTAAAATAAATTGGTGGACCTGAGGAATTTGTCTAGTAATCACCTTCAAAAAGAATCAACTAAATAGCACTCTCCGGTAAAAAGTTCTAGCTAATCTCGTAAGCGCTAAAGTTTCTGTTTTTTACAGCATGATCATAAAGACTTCACCCAAGTCTTCCCAAAGGTTCTACTTGGCACAAACACTAACTAAAACACAAAACCACATCTAAACAGAAGCTAGATGGATTATTTATTCCTAAACAGAACCAAAAAGCAAGAAACTAAAATAAAATTGGGTTGCCTCCCAACAAGCGCTATCGTTTAACGCCCCTAGCTAGGCATTGTGATTTCAATGATGCTCGAATAAAAGATAAGAATTGAAACATAAAGAGAGCATCATGAAGAATATGACTAGCACATTTAAGTCTAACCCACTTCCTATGCATAGGGATTTTGTGAGCAAACAACTTATGGGAACAAGAATCAACTTGCATAGGAAGGTAAAACAAGCATAACCTCAAAACTTTAAGCACATAGAGAGGAAACTTGATATTATTGCAATTCCTACAAGCATATGTTCCTCCCTCATAATTATTTTCAGTAGCATCATGAATGAATTCAACAATATAACCAGCACCTAAAGCATTCTTTTCATGATCTACAAGCATAGAAATTTTACTATTCTCCACATAAGCAAATTTATTCCCATCAATAGTAGTGGGAGAAAACTCAACAAAATAGCTATCATGTGATTGAAAATTAAGATCAAGATGAAAAGTTTCATGGTTATTATTCTTCATAGCATATGTGTCATCACAATAATCATCATAGATAGGAGTCATGCTTTCATCATAGTGAATTTGCTCATCAAAGCTTGGGGGACAAAAAATATCATCTTCATCAAACATAGCTTCCCCAAGCTTGTTGCTTTGCATATCATTAGCCTCATGGATATTCAAGGAATTCATACTAACAACATTTCAATCATGCTCATCATTCAAATATTTAGTGCTAAACATTCTAATGCATTCTTCTTCTAACAGTTTGGCACAATTTTCCTTCCCATCATACTCACGAAAGATATTAAAAAGGTGAAGCGTATGAGGAAAACTCAATTCCATTTTTTTGGTAGTTTTCTTTTATAAACTAAACTAGTGCTAAAACAAGAAACAAAAAGACTCGATTGCAAGATCTAAAGATATACCTTCAAGCACTCACCCCCCGGCAACGGCGCCAGAAAAGAGCTTGATGTCTACTACACAACCTTCTTCTTGTAGACGTTGTTGGGCCTCCAAGTGCAGAGGTTTGTAGGACAGTAACAAATTTCCCTCAAGTGGATGACCTAAGGTTTATCAATCCGGGAGGCGTAGGATGAAGATGGTCTCTCTCAAACAATCCTGGAACCAAATAACAAAGAGTCTCTTGTGTCCCCAACACACCCAATACAACGGTAAATTGTATAGGTGCACGAGTTCGGCGAAGAGATGGTGATACAAGTGCAATATGGATGGTAGATATAGGTTTTTGTAAACTGAAAATACAAATACAGCAAGGTAACAAGCGGTAAAAGTGAGCATAAACGGTGTTGCAATGATAGGAAACAAGGCCTAGGGATCATACTTTCACTAGTGCAAGTTCTCTCAACAATAATAACATAATTGGATCAAATAACTATCCCTCAACATGCAACAAAGAGTCACACCAAAGTCACTAATAGCGGAGAACAAACGAAGAGATTATGGTAGGGTATGAGACCACCTCAAAGTTATTCTTTCCAATCAATCAGTTGGGCTATTCCTATAAGTGTCACAAACAGCCCTAGAGTTCGTACTAGAATAACACCTTAAGACACAAATCAACCAAAACCCTAATGTCACCTAGATACTCCAATGTCACCTCAAGTATCCGTGGGAATGATTATACGATATGCATCACACAATCTCAATTCATCTACTCAATCCAGCACATCGAACCTCAAAGAGTGCCCAAAAGTTTCTACCGGAGAATCACGACGAAAACATGTGCCAACCCCTATGCATAGGTTCATGGGAGGAACCCGCAAGTTGATAACCAAAACATACATCAAGTTAATCACGTGATATCCCATTGTCACCACAGATACGCACGGCAAGACATACATCAAGTGTTCTCAAATCTTTAAAGACTCAGTCCGATAAGATAACTTCAAAGGGGAAACTCAATCCATTACAAGAGAGAAGAGGGGGAGAAGAAACATAAGATCCAACTATAATAGCAAAGCTTGCGATACATCAAGATCGTCCCAAATCAAGAACACGAGAGAGAGAGAGAGAGAGATCAAACACATAGCTACTGGTATATACCCTCAGCCCCGACGGTGAACTACTCCCTCCTCGTCATGGAGAGCGTCGGGATGATGAAGATGGTCACCGGTGAGGGTTCCCCCCTCCGGCAGGGTGCCGGAACAGGGTCACGAATAGGTTTTTGGTGGCTACAGAGGCTTACGGCGATGGAACTCCAGATCTAATCTCTATTCTAGAAGTTTTAGGATACGTATGTATATATGGGTGGAGGGAGTTTGTCGGTGGACCAAAGGGGGGGCCATGAGGCAGGGGGCGCGCCCCAGGGGGGTGGGCGCGCCCCTACCCTCGTGAGCACCTCCCTCATCTTTTGACGTAGGGTCCAAGTCTATCCGGTAGGTTTCCTTCCAAAAATAACTTCTCCAGTTGATTTCGTTCCGCTTCGACTCCGTTTGATATTCCTTTTCTTTGAAACGCTGAAACAGGCATAAAACAGCAAATCTGGGCTGGGCCTCCGGTTAATAGGTTAGTCCCAAAAGTAATATCGAAGTGGATAATATAGCCCAACATTTCCCAAAACAGTAGATAATATAGCATGGAGCAATCAAAAATTATAGATACGTTGGAGACGTATCTAGGATCACATTTAATTATAGCATTCAAAATTTTCTCTTTCAGTTTGCATAATAACTTCTTCAGATCATCTCTATCATTGCAAGCAAGAAAGACTCTAGATGTCTCCTCATCCATTACATTGAAGGAAATATGCCCTAGAGGCAATAATAAAGTTATTATTTATTTCCTTATATCATGATAAATGTTTATTATTCATGCTAGAATTGTATTAACCCGAAACATAATACTTGTGTGAATACATAGACAAACAGAGTGTCACTAGTATGCCTCTACTTGACTAGCTCTTTGATCAAAGATGGTTATGTTTCCTAGCCATTGACATGAGTTGTCATTTGATTAACGAGATCACATCATTAGGAGAATGATGTGATTGACTTGACCCATTCCGTTAGCTTAGCACTCGATCGTTTAGTATGTTGCTATTGCTTTCTTCATTACTTATACATGTTCCTATGACTATGAGATTATGCAACTCCCGTTTACCGGAGGAACACTTTGTGTGCTACCAAACGTCACAACGTAACTGGGTGATTATGAAGGTGCTCTATAGGTGTCTCCGAAGGTACTTGTTGGGTTGGCATATTTCGAGATTACGATTTGTCACTCTGATTGTCGGAGAGGTATCTCTGGGCCCACTCAGTAATGCACGTCACTATAAGCCTTGCAAGCATTGTAACTAATGAGTTAGTTGCGGGATGATGTATTACGGAACGAGTAAAGAGACTTGCCGGTAACGATATTGAACTAGGTATTGAGATACCGACTATCGAATCTCAGGCAAGTAACATACCGATGACAAAGGGAACATCGTATGTTGTTATGCGGTTTGAACAGTAAAGATCTTCATAGAATATGTGGGAGCCAATATGAGCATCCAGGTTCCGCTATTGGTTATTGACCGGAGACGTGTCTCGGTCATGTCTACATTGTTCTCGAACCCATAGGGTCCACACGCTTAAAGTTTCGATGACAATTATATTATGAGTTTATGAGTTTTGATGTACCGAAGGTTGTTCGGAGTCCCGGATGTGATCACGGACATGACGAGGAGTCTCAAAATGGTCGAGACATGAAGATTGATATATTGGAAGCCTATATTTGGATATCAGAAGTGTTCTGGGTGAAATCAGGATTTTACCGGAGTATCGAGGGGTTACCGGAACCCCCCGGGGGCTTAATGGGCCATAGTGGGCCTTAGTGGAGAAGAGGAGAGGCGGCCAGGGCAAGGGCCGCGTGCCCCTCCCCCATAGTCCGAATAGGACAAGGAGAGGGGGGCGGCGCCCCCCCCCCCTTTCCTTCTTCTCCTCCACTTCTTTCCCCCATTCTCCTATTCCAACAAGGAAGGGAGGGAGTCCTACTCCCGGTGGGAGTAGGACTCCTCCTGGCGCGCCTCCTCCTAGCCGGCCGCACCTCCCCCCTTGCTCCTTTATATACTGGGGCAGAGGGCACCCTAGAGACACAACAATTGATCCCTTGGATCTCTTAGCCGTGTGCGGTGCCCCCCCTCCACCATAATCCACCTCGATAATATCGTAGCAGTGCTTAGGCAAAGCCCTACGTCGGTAGAACATCATCATTGTCACCACGCCGTCGTGCTGACGAAACTCTCCCTCAACACTCGGCTGGATCGGAGTTCGAGGGACGTCATCGGGCTGAACGTGTGCTGAACTAGGAGGTGTCGTGTGTTCGGTACTTGATCGGTCGGATCGTGAAGACGTACGACTACATCAACCGCGTTGTGCTAACGCTTCCGCTTTTGGTCTACGAGGGTACGTGGACACACTCTCCCCTCTCGTTGCTATGCATCGCCATGATCTTGCGTGTGCGTAGGATTTTTTTTTTTGAAATTACTACGTTCCCCAACAAACATATCCTTCAGGTATCTTAGGTATTTCATATCTAGGAGGGCTAGGTCTAATAGGTGTTTCAAGATTTTCAGTTTCAATGATCCGCTACAAAAAAAAGACTCATCCGCGACATTTTGGGCCGAACGAAAAAAAATTCTGTCATGCTTATGACACTTCTATGACGATAATTGTGACAAAACCCGGTATCATCATAGATGTGGTGGGCTCCTACTTCTATGACAAAAAATCATGACAGAAAATGGGTTTTTCGTCCTGGGCAGACCGGAGACGCAACTGCATGACATTCTTTGGGCCATCCATGAGGGAAAAAACCGTGGTAGAACAAGGGCGAGGAAAATATTGGGGAGTTCCCAGTTACGGTGGGTGGTCGGGGCCGAGCGATGCACGGAGGTTTGCGCATTTCTCTCGTACACGTACGCACATATGTGCGAGGCATTGGGCTCTAACTGAACCCGAGCAAGGTGTTCGCTTACTGAACCCGAGCGATTGCAGTAGCTACGTTAGTGAACCCGAGCGATCGATCCCTTGGCTGTTAACTGAATCCGAGCGATTCCTTCACTACTACTGCTAACTGAAGCCGGTCGAACATGATGCCTCTTGATAAACAGTGAACATTGTTGGGGGTTGGATGAACAGTTCTCGGTGGGGGTTGGATGAACAGGACCCAATGGTAGGAGAGGTCGTTGCCGCTGGATGAATAGGACTCCGATCGAGCCGGTTGGGGTGGATGAACAGGACCCCGTGGAGGGGTGGTTGAATAGTAGCGGGTGGAGGATGGATGAACAGGACCTCGTGGAGGGTTGGTTGAATAGTAGCTGTTGGAGGATGGATGAACAGGAGTCTGTGGATGAACAGTAGCTGGTGGAGGCAGGAGGGAGACGTTGTGGATGAACAGTCACAGGTGGAGGGTGGAGGAGGTCGACGGTGGATGAACAGTAGCCCGTGGAGGCTAGAGTGAGGCAGTAGACGGTGGATGAACAGTAGCCCGTGGAGTCCCGTTTTGCGGTACGGCACACCCCTCCCGATGAACAGGACCCCGTTCCGACCATAGGAGGTCGAAGAGAAGTCCGTTTCCTCCGTTTTGCGGTACGCCAGACCCCTCCCGATCAACAGGACCCTGTTTCGATTGTAGGAGGTCAAAGAGAAGTCCATTTCCTCCGTTGCACACTTTGTCCTCACTCATGTGCACCCGGGAGCACCTTTCCAGTCGGTCACCCATCCTGAAACTACTCCAAGCTGAGCATGCTTAACTTTGGAGTTCTGTCCGAATGGGCTCCCAGAAAAGAAGGAATTCCTTATTGATATGAGTAGTCTATCATCCCTAATAAGCCAGGCTATCACAGATGGTCAGGCACACTTGCACTCGATACTGACCTCGTTGATGCATGTCCATGGCCCACTGAGCAGTGTTGTGTAAAGAATGCAAGCTCTATGACGTCCTGTTGTGAGCGCCATCTTACATGGGGAGACTTGTGTGAGATCTCACATTAGTTGAGATCATTGTGGTCGTTTTTTTTGAAAAATACCTACATGTTCAAACATTCTAAAAAAATTGTAGACACACATCAATTGCTGATGTTCAACCTCAAAAGGTTTTATCTCCTAATTCGACATGTATTAATAAAAAAAATATAAAATTGGGCATGAATAGTGTCAAAGTATTGTTCACCCAAAGCTAAAAAACTTTTCACATTTTAAATTGTCTTTTTTGAATCTCCTAGTGTACATCAAGTTTTGAGCTGGTTCTTTTGGAGTTGTAGACATACCCCGCATGAAAGTCATCAAAAAAATTCAGTTTTTTTCAAAAAGTCAAATATGAAACTTTGAAGTCGATCTCACGATCTCACCCAATCTGAGATCTCATACAAGCCTTCCCCCATCTAACATGTTCTATGTTTTCTTGATGATGATCGAATCATTTGTAAGCATTCTACTTCTACAGCTTACCCCACTATACCCACTTTTTAAGAAACTTTCCGTCTATTCATTTCCAATCATGGTAGTATAAAGAACACAAGGGGTAATAAAAATTACAACCAGGTCCATGGACCACCTAGCGACAACTACAAGCACTAGAGCGAGCGGAATGCGCGCCGCCGTCATCGCCCTGCCTCACTGAAGGTGAGCAAACCTTGTTGTAGTAGACAGTCGGGATGTCGTCGTACTAAGGACCCGTAGGACCAGCTTACCAGAGTAGCAACCATCGCTGATGAAGAAAGTCGTACATCGGTAGCATCAAATCTGTAAACACCAAAACCGAGACGAACAAAGATCAGATCCAAATAAATCCACCGAAGACCAGCACCGATCGAATCTCACGAGGTCCAACGGAGATACACCTCCACACGCCCTCCGACGACACTAGACACATCATCGAGATGGGGATACAACGTGGGAGATATTATTACTACTAAGGGACATCACCACCTCCACACAATCCCAACTAGGACACTGAACCTAACAAGAATGAGAACGGGGTCCCTCCCGCTGGCGGGAGGCCGAGATCCTCCACACTTCCATGGTCCGAAGGCACTTAATCCGTCTAGGCTTTGGCGGGCTACCCGCTCACGCCACCAAGTTGTATTGGGATGAAGTGGGAATAGGTGGGATACCCACGAGCAGTCCTACTTACAGCCTGCATACTGCATTGTACTCTCCCTCTTATCAATGAAATTACTCGCAAGCCTTTTTCCTATTGCGAGAAGGTAAGATGATAAATAAATTGATATTAACCATCCGCTACTGATTCAAGACAAATATGCATGGCTGCAAAAATATGTAGTAAGCTACCAATGCATTCTAGAATCATGTTTTAAAAAAATTCACTTATCTATTTTCATTATGAATTGAATTTTTGAGTGTCCCTAAAAATATAACATTTGTTGAGTGATGCTTATAGGTAAACCAGTTTCCTTGTTTTCTCACATAAAAATTTATGCTCATCCATCTTATTTTACTTTGTACTACCTCCATACCAAAATATAAGATGTTTTAGTAGGCTAGTTTAGCCTGCTAAAACGTCTTATATTTTAGAACGAAGGTAGTATATTAGAAATATACCTACATTAAAGAGGAGTTAAGAGGATTGTTTAACCATAATTATTGACTCATATATCCACTAGTTATAAATGTTTATACATCACTGGTACATAAAAAATGCTAAAGTTAGGGATGTGAGAGTCGTGCCCGTGGCACGACGTCAGGTGTCCCTTCCTAAGACCTCTTGTAGTGAGAGTATCATAAACTATCTATCATACTAGAAGCATACACGCGCCTTGCTGCGTCGTTCTACTTTTCTACCGTTCATTTGTTTTAATTGTTATTTCACGAATAGATTCCTTACTCCGTTATTTGCCGGTGGGCGGTTGTTTTTCATTTCATGGGCCTTCTGTATTTTGGCTTCCATAATTTTGGAGTAAGAAGACCCTTTATTGCATTGCTAGATATGTCCAGATGCTACGACACATCATCATTTACTTGGTAGAATATTACTCAGTTTCTTACAATTATTTTTAATGATATTTTAGCAGCACTGCCCAAAACATATCCAAAGTAGTGGTTGGTGTCACACATGTCCCTAACCTACAGGGTTAAACCATAATACTGGATGGACGTGAGAACATTCATCTGCAAAACTAATTCAAAACTATTATATGTGTAACTGAGGCTCCTGGTTGTAGTATTCATCTACAACAACCATACAACTCTTTGATTTGACCAACAAATATTTCATTACTTACCTTAGTCACATACAAATAATACAAAACACCAACAATAATGGTCTACAATAAAGATTAAAGGGTAGATGTTTCAAAAAAAAGATTAAAGGCTAGTGGAAGTGAGAAATACTTGGAAGTTGTAGCACTACACCAAAGTATATGGCTTCTAGCTTTCAATATTGATCATTCAGAAGCATAGTTAGAATCAAAATAGAAATAAAATATTTGAAATAAAAGCAATGCTTTGCACCGACTAACAACGTGAAAGGGGATGAAGCATGTTTATAGCAGCCTCTAAGAGGAAGAGACTAAAATGAGAGGATCAATAAATAATAGTACAAGTGATTGATGTTAGTTTTCATTTGAATGTAACATTACTGATGCATTAAGGCCTGGTCAGCTATGTACATAAGCGACCCGGTGACAATTAACCAAATTATCTTTACAGGAAAACTTAGTTATCATCTTGTCTTATTGTTTTAGTGCCAATTAAGTTTAGTTTGAGACCATGCTCCTTACGCGTGAAACCATATGCTAATTAATACTCCCTCCATTCTATAATATAGTACATACATTGTTTTGTAAGTCAAGCGTATCAATGTTTGACCAAGTTTAAAAAAATCAACATCCACGTGTACTTTTAGAGTTTATTTATTTAGTACTTAAGATATTGGTAGTTTATTCTAGAAACTTGATCAAACATGGACAACTTTGACTTTTGAAAAAACTAATATGCGTTGCATTGTGGAACAGAGGGAGCATAAAGCATGCCATGTATAAACTGCCGAAGGTTGTTAATCCACAAGCACGGACATGGTACTCAATCAATGAAGCACAGGCTTTTAGATTGAAACCATACACAGTGAGATAAAATCCCAGTATAATCTGCTACTTGTTTAGCCCCGAAGCGAGCGAGATTTAATTTGAATCAGGTTGCCAAAGAAAGGATAATAGAGGGAGAGGAGGGAGGTATCAGGAGTTGTAATGCAGACCTTGTGGACCATGGTGTGTTGATGAAGGCTACCAAGTTCTGAAAACGATAGTCTTCCCTGTCCAACACAGTTGCTAGTGTGGTGGCCTACCACGTCACCTGCTCCTCTAGGCTCGAGCATTGTCGTTGGACATTAATTACCGCACAAAAGAAGGGGATAAAGATGGAGCGATGGACGGGGTGTGCGGTGCAGTGGTGGAAATGCAAAGCGCGTGCGGCCTTGTGGTCCGGAGGAGGCTGTGTGGGCCGGGCGCCCGTGCAATTGTGTGGTGCAGAGGCGGCGGTGATGGGTTGGGCGCACCGCCACAAGAGAAGGGAAGAAACCTGGAGAGATGGGCGGTGTGTGTGGCGCGGTGATGGACTGGTGGCGCCCGTGCAACCATGTGATGCGGAGGAGAAGGTAATGGGTCAGGTGCGCGTGCAACCATGTGGTGCGGAGGAGGTGGTGATGGCTCGGGCATACCGCCATGAGAGATGGGGAGAAAGATGGAAAGATGGGCGGGGCATGCGGTGTGGTTTCGTGACGGCGCCCGTGCAGCCGTGTGACACAAAGGATGCAGTGATGGGCCAAACTGACGGTGCTCGTGCGGCTATGCGATGGTACATCACTTTGACAGACGTGAATATAGTTGGTCGCATCATTAATTTCCCTCATACCATATGTATATGAGTGACGTGTAAACCTTTTTTTCTTGCAAAAAAGTAGTCCCTTTGATCTAAAATAAATGTTGTGGCTTCAGTTTAGGGAGTAAGGGCATCTCCAACGCTGACCCGCGGATGTCTTTGATAGATGTCTATTTTTATGTCCGGGCGTGGTCCGCGGACCAGATGCTGGAGAGAGGCATCCAATGCTAATTACAAAACATCTGGTTGGGAGGAGAAAAAGTAGGTGGGGACCATGCGTTTGGTGTGTTATTTGTGGTTTAGTGTCCAGTTAGGAGGAGAGAGGGGAGGGGGACATGCATGTGCGGCTGGTAGGAGATAGAGAAGAGGGGATCATGCATGTCATTGGTCAACTGCATGTCCGTATTCCAATAAAACCCCTCACATTTGTCTCTTGGATACCGAAATCCGTACGTCCAGACTGCTAAGTGGATATATACAGATTCCATTTGGATGGCAAAAAGGTTCGGACACTGTGATGTGAACATATAGTGAAGGTTTGAGAGCCCATCTTGGAGATGTCTTAAGCGACACGTCACCCATCAAACACTAAACACACGTAGTTGGAATAAATAATACGCGTTCTGTTAGAATAAATCCGAGGCCACCGTCGATCATCCGAGGACCAAGCAATCACACGAGCATGACACCGAGATTTGTTACCGAGGTTCACTGACATGGCTACATCCCCGGGGCCTGACTACGGGCGCTCCTACCCGTGACACCGCTACAATACCGCACCCGGTCGCCCTGGACACTGGCACATGCCGTCGGCTTCCCCTGCGTTCCGGTGCTATTATGTTGGCATAGGTTACATCGTGTGTCTAGCCTCGCTATATATGAGAGGTCTAGGATACAAGTGTCCTACTAGGACACGACTCCATATCCTATCTAAACACAATACAACTACAAGTCCAACTGTAACCTACCTTGTACACTATATTCAACACAACTCTAACACGTTCATCTACTGAAAGACTGTGATTTTTCTAAAAGAGAAACTAAGTGGTTCTCCTGAAAAAATAAGAAATGTGGTCGCCTGATCCTCCCAGCGCAGAGCGCTCACAGCGCTTACAATCCAGGAAGCTTAGATATTGTAGTGATAAATAATCCTAGTATAAGATGCTATGCATTGAGTGATTAACAGTCATGGTGAGAGTTAATTTCTTCATTTGTATAATCTCAATAAATGTTGTAGCTTAAATTTATTTGCAATTAAGTTTTCTCGTTTGATGTGATATGATATTGTATGGTAATAGGAGGAACCCTATTTCGCAACATTGATTAGGGAGCCACATCATGTGTCTGTTTAGGTGGTAATGCATGATACTCTTGTGAGGTCCAATTAGCGCCCTGTATTTCACTATGGAACTCGCCCCTTGAATTTCACCGCATCCTCCACCTTAGCCATAACTTCCTCCTTCGATTTTTTTTCTAAAGATGTGGTATTAACGATAGGCCACATACAAACTATTAAGAGCAACAATCACTACCGCAGAACAGGCTCGCAATGGAGGACGCAAAATGGACGACGAGTGGCGGGCGCCCTGTTCTTACAAGTGGCGGGTGACCCGCTCATCACTGGTAATCCGGTAACCTCTGGCGGGTGTCTACTGTTACCCTCCACTCCACTGCATAGTACTAACTAGTGGCAAGCAGTCCTCCCCGCCCACCACTGGTAAGATCACCAATGGTAAAATAGCGTAGTCGCGGAAACGTATTTTGCTGCCATGATAGTGTTTTTTTCGTGTTGTGGCAGCATTTTTCACTTGATCATCATATTGCATTGCATTACATTCATAAATTGTTGCATAAAGATTCAAACATGATCCATGTAATGCATTACATCAAGGACGACTAATCCGTCTGTTTTGCAATCGGAGATCCAACCTCTAGAAGAGCCCATTTAACTAACTCACCGGTCATCAGCATCGTGGTTGGACTTAGACTCGGCCACATCCACAACCTCTCCTCCCGTGGTCGTCATTGTCTCGATGCACATCATGAGGTCGTTAAATCATTTCTCTGCTATCTTTTGCATCACAAGAAGCCCACACCGAGTTACTAGAATGTTGTTGATCCAAGCGAACATCACCTCCTTGAGCCACTCTGCCCAATTTCTATCCGGCTATCTTGTGTAGACTGGTAGATCTTCTCCATTTCCGTCACAAAGACCTCTTCCCACAAATCTCATAATCTCATATGTCATTATTAGCACGTAGCAAAAATCAAAAGATCACATGCATACACATTAATGCATGCGTATGTATCCGACATTCCATTGAAGACACGATAATAAAGGGTGTCAAGCAAAGAAAATATCACACGGAAATTGTAAAACAGTAAAATGAAGCTACCTACGCCCTCTCTCAGCGTTTTGGCACAATTAACCGTCTGATTACGCTCACCGACGGACCAGATCAATTCATAAGGCTGCTGCTCCGCCGATCCATCTGGACGACTTCACGTGAATCGGGCTAACAGGCGCTATGGGCCGCCCCTGATGGGCCCGAAATTTATTTACTAGGCCGGGCCTGCGTTGGACCAGCTTCTCAAAAAACCTACGCACATGCTTGTCTCAAAAAAGAAAACCTACGCACAGGCGGCGACGGATGGCGACGGAGCTCAACTTTCTCTCCCACAATGGCGGCTGGTAGCGTGCATCTCCGTTGGACCGTGGCGGTGCGTAGGACACCTAGAAATTGATTAGCAGGCTACCAGATCCCAACTCGCAGCCGAAATAGAGCCGCATCATTGGTGCCCGAGAAGCGAGAACTGAAGCCGGTGATCTCCCTTGCAATGCCTTTATACTCTTCCTGCCCTGGCTCATGAATGTGAAAAGCAGTATTTGGAACCATGTCTCCACTTTTTGTGTGATTCGGGCTTCATGATGTTTGTCAATCCCCTGGCACGCACCAGCCCTATTTGTAGGAGTTTAAAGTATTCTACCATGGATTGAATCTGACAGAGTATAAATATTCAAATATATACATCTTAGTGGTAAGCAACATTTCAGTTGGTAGATGATCTTATTAGCTACATTACAGTATTACCTGCACAATCATCTGATGTCTTGTATTGCGAGTTATCGTCTCGTTTTGTAAGGACACTTCATGGTCAGTTGATGATTAACCAAATCCCAATCATTTACTCCCGGTGAGGGAGGATATGTAGTAATAGTACATCTGTAGTTACACGATTAAGTGACATGTATTTGTGAAGATTTGGTAATTTTAGAACTCCTTTGATGTTAAAAAAAGTGAACCATAGATATCTACTTTTGGTCGTATGGTCTGACTCAGTACCCAACTCATTCTTCCGATTACATGGTGTTTCATAGTATCGGATTGCTTAGCCGATTCCAAAAAAGCACTATTCGTTTCCATCAAATTCAGTTTACTAATCAAGTTTTTGTCTAAGAAAATTGTTTATGCACGGTGAAGTGGCCTTCTGTGTGAAGTCAGATACAAGGCATCGCATGTCGTCGTTGTTGTTTGTACACACTTCATTTCTTCTATGCACATGTCATATCTACAGGAAAGACAAAAAATAATTAAATGTTAATTAGCTACTTCGAGGATACACTTGATTAAAGGCCATTTTCGAAAAACTTGCCCAATAGTGCTACTTCAGTTAAGAAGAATCAATGTGGGAGATCAGGCAGCTTCATATATGAATTGTGTACCTGTTAATATTTGTATTGAGCTTCATATATGAATTTACTTGAAAAATATATGTTGTTTGTTAATATATATATTGTAGACATGTATTGTGGTAATAGATAGTCAAAGTGGTGCATAACTACCGAAGTCTTGAATATGTACTCCCTCCGTCCGCGAATAAGTGTACATCTAGGTTTTGTCTTAAGTCAAAGTTTTAAAACTTTGACCACCTTTCTAGGAAAAAGTAAAAGCATTTATGGCACCAAATTAGTATCACTAGATTCATCTTGAAATGTACTTTGATAATACATCAATTTGATGTCATATATGTTACTACTGTTTTCTATAAAGTTGGTCAAAATTTTAAAATTTTGACTTAGAACAAAAGCTAGATGTACACTTATTCGCGGAGGGAGGGAGTAGTTCTTGTTTCATACTTCATGCAAACAAGTGGCCTGGGACAAACTATCTTTGGTAAGAGAAAGGAATGACATGTACAAGATAAACATGAGGTAATTAGCAAGAAATTGCAATTCATATTCTTTTGGATGCCATCTCAGTTTCCTTTTATAGGTTAGCTTTCCTACTTTTCTTTCATACAATATTTTCGCTTTTATTTTCTAAATGTATACTCAGATATATGTTCGTCTTTCATAGAGTCCAGAAAAAGTAAATTTGACATGGCATGTCAAATGCCATGTTCTACCAGCCTATTGTTTTGACATAGTTCTACTAGCAAACCACCCATTATTGACTGTTTAGGGACTGGCGCGGCAACGCGCGTCATCATGTTCTAGTAAAGAAGTACAGGGCACGCACATGAGGTACATCATGGAGCATGACAACAGCCACGTGCGTGACAAGGCCATGAAGCAGCTCAGCCAATACAAAACCCCTCCGTATAGGAGGAACCCCACAGACGACGCAGGCAGCAACGGCGACGTGGCGTCGCGCGCAGAGGGGGAGAGTCCCTTTGAGATTGGACATCCCTTCTCTCTGCTTCTTTGTTTTCTTCTATGTTTGGCTACTATTTGTGAGGTCGGCTACTATTTCTTAAATATTCGGAGATCCATATAGCTCTGATGGGGCTGAAATGTTAACACGATTTCCTCTCATAAATTAGTTTTCTTGCGACAAATGAAGGACCCCAACTGACATAAGGGTTGGCCATGCAGGCATGCCACATAGGTGAGGCCAAGGGCGCGGCACCCGTCCTTGTGGTGCCCTCGTGGCTTCCCGGCCTCCATCTTCTGGGTACGGAAGTCTTTTATTCCATAACAAGTTCACACAAAAATTCAGGTCATAGCGGTTATGTGAATTTTTCAACTAACCCCCCCCCCCACCCCTCCAAATAGAAAAGAGGAACTAGCCTTTGGCATCTATAATACCTAAATAGTTCATCTCCACTAATCTATTTCTCTTGACATGCAACATGTCCACCACAGCGATCAACCATGTCAGCACACATATCATGTGTTTCAGTTTGAGCCCTCTCTCGGGTTTGAACAGACATAGTTTTTCTTCGTCTGGTCATCATCTCACTAAGAGCTGTTGGAAATATGCCCTAGAGGCAATAATAAAAGCATTATTATTATATTTCCTTGTTCATGATAATTGTCTTTTATTCATGCTATAATTGTGTTATCCGGAAATCGTAATACATGTGTGAATACATAGACACCAACATGTCCCTAGTAAGCCTCTAGTTGACTAGCTCGTTGATCAACAGATAGTCATGGTTTCCTGACTATGGACATTGGATATCATTGATAACGAGATCACATCATTAGGAGAATGATGTGATGGACAAGACCCAATCCTAAGCATAAGCACAAAGATCGTATAATTCGTTTGCTAGAGCTTTTCCAATGTCAAGTATCTTTTCCTTAGACCATGAGATCGTGTAACTCCCGGATACCGTAGGAGTGCTTTGGGTATGCCAAACGTCACGACGTAACTGGGTGACTATAAAGGTATACTACGGGTATCTCCGAAAGTGTCTGTTGGGTTGACACGGATCGAGACTGGGATTTGTCACTCCATATGACGGAGAGGTATCACCGGGCCCACTCAGTAATGCATCATCATAATGAGCTCAATGTGATCAAAGTGTTTGATCAAGGGATCATGCACTACGGTACGAGTAAAGTGACTTGCCGGTAACGAGATTGAACGAGGTATTGGGATACCGACGATCGAATCTCAGGCAAGTAAAATACCGATTCACAAAGGGAATTGAATACGGGATTGATTGAATCCTCGACATCGTGGTTCATCCGATGAGATCATCGAGGAGTATGTGGGAGCCAACATGGGTATCCAGATCCCGTTGTTGGTTATTGGCCAAAGAGGTGTCTCGGTCATGTCTGCATGTCTCCCGAACCCGTAGGGTCTACACACTTAAGGTTCGGTGACGCTAGGGTTGTAGAGATATGAGTATGCAGTAATCCGAAAGTTGTTCGGAGTCCCGGATGAGATCCCGGACGTCACGAGGAGTTCCGGATTGGTCCGGAGGTGAAGAATTATATATAGGAAGTGCAGTTTCGGCCATCGGGAGTGATTCGGGGGTCACCGGTATTGTACCGGGACCACCGAATGGGTCCCGGGGGTCCACCGGGTGGGGCCACCCATCCCGGAGGGCCCCATGGGCTGAAGTGGGAGGGGGACCAGCCCTTAGTGGGCTGGTGCGCCCCCCAAGGCCCACCCCCTGCGCCTAGGGTTGGAACCCTAGGGTAGGGGGGCGCCCTACTTGCCTTGGGGGGTACTCCACACCCCCTGGCCGCCGCCCCCTCTGGAGATGGGATCTCCAGGGCCGGCGCCCCCCCAGGGGGCCTATATAAAGGGGGGAGGGAGGGGCAGCGGCACCCTTGACCCCTGGCACCTCCCTCTCCCCTGTCACATCTCTCCCTCTCGCGCAGACGCTCAGCGAAGCCCTGCTGCACGTGACAACTGCATCCACCACCACGCCGTCGTGCTGATGGGTCTCCATCAACCTCTCCTTCCCCCTTGCTGGATCAAGAAGGAGGAGACGTCATCCGCTCCGTACGTGTGTTGAACGTGGAGGTGCCGTCCGTTCGGCGCTTGGTCATCGGTGATTTGGATCACGGCGAGTACGACTCCATCATCCACGTTCTAGTGAACGCCTCCGCACGCGATCTATAAAGGTATGTAGATGCATCTGAATACTCGTTGCTAGATGAACTCATAGATGGATCTTGGTGAAACCATAGGAAAAATTTTGTTTTCTGCAACGTTCCCCAACAGTGGCATCATGAGCTAGGTCTATGCGTAGTTCTTTTTGCACGAGTAGAACACAATTGTTGTGGGCGTAGATGTTGTCAACTTTGTTGCCGCTACTAGTCTTATTTTGCTTCAGCGGTATTGTGGGATGAAGCAGCCCGGACCAACCTTACACGTACGCTTACGTGAGACCGGTTCCACCGACTAACATGCACTAGTTGCATAAGGTGGCTGGCGGGTGTCTGTCTCTCCCACTTTAGTTGGAGCGGATTCGACGAAAAGGGTCCTTATGAAGGGTAAATAGAAGTTGACAAATCACGTTATGGCTTTTACGTAGGTAAGAAAATGTTCTTGCTAGAACCCTAATGCAGCCACGTAAAACTTGCAACAACAATTAGAGGACGTCTAACTTGTTTTTGCATCAAGTGCTTTGTGATATGATATGGCCAAAGTTGTGATGAATGATGAATGATATATATGTGATGTATGAGATCATGTTCATGTAATAGGAATCACGACTTGCATGTCGATGAGTATGACAACCGGCAGGAGCCATAGGAGTTGTCATTATTTTTTATGACCTGCGTGTCAATGGAAACGCCATGTAAATTACTTTACTTTATTGCTAAACGTGTTAGCCATAGTAGTAGAAGTAATAGTTGGCGAGCAACTTCATGGAGACACGATGATGGAGATCATGATGATGGAGATCATGGTGTCATGCCGGTGATAAGATGATCATGGAGCCCCAAGATGGAGATCAAAGGAGCTATATGATATTGGCCATATCATGTCACTATTATTATTTGATTGCATGTGATGTTTCTCATGTTTTGCATCTTGTTTACTTAGAACGGCGGTAGTAAATAAGATGATCCCTCATAATAAATTTCAAGAAAGTGTTCCCCCTAACTGTGCGCCATTGCGACATTTCGTTGTTTCGAAGCACCACGTGATGATCGGGTGTGATAGATTCCAACGTTCACATACAATGGGTGTAAGACAGATTTACACATGCAAACACTTAGGTTGACTTGACGAGCCTAGCATGTACAGACATGGCCTCGGAACACAAGAGACCGAAAGGTCGAACATGAGTCGTATGGAAGATACGATCAACATGGAGATGTTCACCGATGATGACTAGTCCGTCTCACGTGATGATCGGACACGGCCTAGTCGAGTCGGATCATGTTTCACTTAGATGACTAGAGGGATGTCTAATCTGAGTGGGAGTTCATTAAATAATTTGATTAGATGAACTTAATTATCATGAACTTAGTCTAAATAAACTTTGCAATATGTCTTGTAGATCAAATGGCCCAAGCTAATGTCAACATGAACTTCAACGCGTTCCTAGAGAAAACCAAGCTGAAAGACGATGGCAGCAACTATACGGACTGGGTCCGGAACCTGAGGATCATCCTCATAGCTGCCAGGAAACAATATGTCCTAGAAGCACCGCTAGGTGAAGCACCCATCCCAGAGAACCAAGACATTATGAATGCTTGGCAGTCTCGTGCTGATGATTACTCCCTCGTTCAATGCGGCATGCTTTACAGCTTAGAACCGGGGCTCCAAAAGTGTTTTGAGCATCACGGAGCATATGAGATGTTCGAGGAGCTGAAACTGGTTTTCCAAGCTCATGCCCGGGTCGAGAGATATGAAGTCTACGACAAGTTCTACAGTTGTAAGATGGAGGAAAACAGTTCTGTCAGTGAACACATACTCAAGATGTCTGGGTTGCACAACCGCTTGACTCAGCTGGAGATTAACCTCCCAGACGAGGCGGTCATTGACAGAATCCTCCAGTCGCTCCCACCTAGCTACAAGAGCTTTGTGATGAACTACAATATGCAGGGGATGGTAAAGACCATTCCTGAGGTATTTGCTATGCTGAAATCAGCAGAGGTTGAAATCAAAAAGGAACATCAAGTGTTGATGGTCAATAAAACCACTAAGTTCAAGAAAGGCAAGGGAAAGAAGAACTTCAAGAAGGACGGCAAAGATGTTTCCGCGCCCGGTAAGCCAGTTGCCGGGAAGAAGTCAAAGCATGGACCCAAGCCTGAGACTGAGTGCTTTTATTGCAAAGGGAAGGGCCACTGGAAGCGGAACTGCCCCAAATACTTAGCGGACAAGAAGGCCGGCAACACTAAAGGTATATGTGATATACATGTAATTGATGTGTACCTTACCAGTGCTCGTAGTAGCTCCTGGGTATTTGATACCGGTGCCGTTGCTCATATTTGTAACTCAAAACAGGAGCTGCGGAATAAGCGGAGACTGGCGAAGGACGAGGTGACGATGCGCGTCGGGAATGGTTCCAAGGTCGATGTGATCGCCGTCGACACGCTACCTCTACATTTACCTACGTGATTAGTTTTAAACCTCAATAATTGTTATTTAGTGCCAAGTTTGAGCATGAACATTGTATCTGGATCTCGTTTAATGCGAGATGGCTACTCATTTAAATCCGAAAATAATGGTTGTTCTATTTATATGAGTGATATGTTTTATGGTCATGCTCCGATGGTCAATGGTTTATTCTTAATGAATCTCGTGCGTGATAATACACATATTCATAGTGTCAATACCAAAAGGTGTAAAGTTGATAACGATAGTCCCACATACTTGTGGCACTGCCGCCTTGGTCACATTGGTGTCAAGCGCATGAAGAAGCTCCATGCTGATGGACTTTTAGAGTCTCTCGGTTATGAATCATTTGACACATGCGAACCATGCCTCATGGGCAAAATGACCAAGACTCCGTTCTCCGGAACGATGGAGCGAGCAACCAACTTATTGGAAATCATACATACTAATGTGTGCGGTCCAATGAGTGTTGAGGCTCGCAGAGGATATCGTTATGTTCTCACTCTCACGGATGACTTGAGTAGATATGGGTATGTCTACTTGATGAAACACAAGTCTGAAACCTTTGAAAAGTTCAAGGAATTTCAGAATGAGGTAGAGAATCAACGTGACCGAAAAATAAAGTTCTTACGATCAGATCGTGGAGGAGAATATTTAAGTCACAAATTTGGCACGCACTTAAGGAAATGTGGAATCGTTTCACAACTCACGCCGCCTGGAACACCTCAACGTAACGGTGTGTCCGAACGTCGTAATCGCACTCTATTGGATATGGTGCGATCTATGATGTCTCTTACTGATTTACCACTATCATTTTGGGGATACGCTCTAGAGACAGCTACATTCACTTTAAATAGGGCACCGTCTAAATCCGTTGAGACGACACCGTATGAATTATGGTTTGGGAAGAAACCTAAGCTGTCGTTTCTAAAAGTTTGGGGATGCGATGCTTATGTCAAGAAACTTCAACCTGAAAAGCTCGAACCCAAGTCGGAAAAATGCGTCTTCATAGGATACCCCAAGGAAACCATTGGGTATACCTTCTACCTAAGATCCGAAGGCAAGATCTTTGTTGCCAAGTACGGATCCTTTCTGGAGAAAGAGTTTCTCTCGAAAGAAGTAAGTGGGATGAAAGTGGAACTTGATGAAGTATTACCTCTTGAACCGGAAAGCAGCGCAGCTCAAGAAAATGTTTCTGTGGTGCCTCCACCGGTTAGAGAGGAGGTTAATGATGATGATCATGAAACTACGGATCAAGTTACTACTGAACTTCGTAGGTCCACAAGGACACGTTCCGCCCCATAGTGGTACGGCAACCCTGTCCTGGAAATCATGTTGTTAGACAACGGTGAACCTTCGAACTATGAAGAAGCGATGGCGGGCCCATATTCCAACAAATGGCTAGAGGCCATGCAATCCGAGATAGGATCCATGTATGAAAACAAAGTATGGACTTTGACAGACTTGCCCGATGATCGGCGAGCGATAGAGAACAAATGGATCTTTAAGAAGAAGACGGACGCGGATGGTAATGTGACCATCTATAAAGCTCGACATGTCGCTAAGGGTTATCGGCAAGTTCAAGGGGTTGACTACGATGAGACTTTCTCTCCCGTAGCGAAGCTGAAGTCCATCTGAATCATGTTAGCAATTGCCGCATACTATGATTATGAGATATGGCAAATGGACGTCAAAACGGCATTCCTTAACGGTTATCTTATGGAAGAACTGTATATGATGCAGTCGGAAGGTTTTGTCGACCCCAAGAACGCTAACAAGGTATGCAAGCTCCAGCGATCCATTTATGGGCTGGTGCAAGCATCTCGGAGTTGGAACATTCGCTTTGATGAGATGATCAAAGCGTTTGGGTTTACGCAGACTTATGGAGAAGCCTGTGTTTACAAGAAAGTGAGTGGGAGCTCTGTAGCATTTCTCATATTATATGTAGATGACATACTTTTGATGGGAAATGATATAGAACTTTTGGACAGCATTAAGGCCTATTTGAATAAGAGTTTTTCAATGAAGGACCTTGGAGAAGCTGCTTATATATTAGGCATCAAGATCTATAGAGATAGATCAATACGCCTCATAGGTCTTTCACAAAGCACATACCTTGAAAAGATATTGAAGAAGTTCAATATGGATCAGTCCAAGAAGGGGTTCTTGCCTGTATTGCAAGGTGTGAAATTGAGCTCAGCTCAATGCCCGACCACGGCAGAAGATATAGAAGATATGAGTGTCATCCTCTATGCCTCGGCCATAGGGTCTATTATGTATGCCATGCTGTGTACCAGACCTGATGTAAACCTTGCCGTAAGTTTGGTAGGAAGGTACCAAAGTAATCCCGGCAAGGAACACTGGACAGCGGTCAAGAATATCCTGAAGTACCTGAAAAGGACTAAGGACATGTTTCTCGTTTATGGAGGTGACGAAGAGCTCGTCGTAAAGGGTTACGTCGACGCTAGCTTCGACACAGATCTGGATGACTCTAAGTCACAAACCGGATACGTGTATATGTTGAATGGTGGAGCAGTAAGCTGGTGCAGCTGCAAGCAGAGCGTCGTGGCGGGATCTACATGTGAAGCGGAGTACATGGCAGCCTCGGAGGCAGCGCATGAAGCAATTTGGGTGAAGGAGTTCATCACCGACCTAGGAGTCATACCCAATGCGTCGGGGCCAATCAAACTCTTCTGTGACAACACTGGAGCTATTGCTCTTGCCAAGGAGCCCAGGTTTCACAACAAGACCAGGCACATCAAGCGTCGCTTCAACTCCATTCGTGAAAATGTTCAAGATGGAGATATAGAAATTTGTAAAGTGCATACGGATCTGAATGTCGCAGATCCGTTGACTAAACCTCTCCCTAGAGCAAAACATGATCAACACCAGAACTCTATGGGTGTTCGATTCATCACAATGTAACTAGATTATTGACTCTAGTGCAAGTGGGAGACTGTTAGAAATATGCCCTAGAGGCAATAATAAAAGCATTATTATTATATTTCCTTGTTCATGATAATTGTCTTTTATTCATGCTATAATTGTGTTATCCGGAAATCGTAATACATGTGTGAATACATAGACACCAACATGTCCCTAGTAAGCCTCTAGTTGACTAGCTCGTTGATCAACAGATAGTCATGGTTTCCTGACTATGGACATTGGATGTCATTGATAACGAGATCACATCATTAGGAGAATGATGTGATGGACAAGACCCAATCCTAAGCATAAGCACAAAGATCGTATAATTCGTTTGCTAGATCTTTTCCAATGTCAAGTATCTTTTCCTTAGACCATGAGATCGTGTAACTCCCAGATACCGTAGGAGTGCTTTGGGTATGCCAAACGTCACAATGTAACTGGGTGACTATAAAGGTGTACTACGGGTATCTCCGAAAGTGTCTGTTGGGTTGACACGGATCGAGACTGGGATTTGTCACTCCGTATGACGGAGAGGTATCACCGGGCCCACTCAGTAATGCATCATCATAATGAGCTCAATGTGATCAAAGTGTTTGATCACGGGATCATGCACTACGGTACGAGTAAAGTGACTTGCCGGTAACGAGATTGAACGAGGTATTGGGATACCGACGATCGAATCTCGGGCAAGTAAAATACCGATTGACAAAGGGAATTGAATACGGGATTGAATGAATCCTCGACATCGTGGTTCATCCGATGAGATCATCGAGGAGTATGTGGGAGCCAACATGGGTATCCAGATCCCGCTGTTGGTTATTGGCCAGAGAGGTGTCTCGGTCATGTATGCATGTCTCCCGAACCCGTAGGGTCTACACACTTAAGGTTCGGTGACGCTAGGGTTGTAGAGATATGAGTATGCAGTAATCCGAAAGTTGTTCGGAGTCCCGGATGAGATCCCGGACGTCACGAGGAGTTCCATATTGGTCCGGAGGTGAAGAATTATATATAGGAAGTGCAGTTTCGGCCATCGGGAGTGATTCGGGGGTCACCGGTATTGTACCGGGACCACCGAATGGGTCCCGGGGGTCCACCGGGTGGGGCCACCCATCCCGGAGGGCCCCATGGGCTGAAGTGGGAGGGGGACCAGCCCTTAGTGGGCTGGTGCGCCCCCCAAGGCCCACCCCCTGCGCCTAGGGTTGGAACCCTAGGGTGGGGGGGCGCCCCACTTGCCTTGGGGGGTACTCCACCCCCTGGCCGCCGCCACCTCTGGAGATGGGATCTCCAGGGCCGGCGCCCCCCCAGGGGGCCTATATAAAGGGGGGAGGGAGGGGCAACGACACCCTTGACCCCTGGCGCCTCCCTCTCCCCTGTCACATCTCTCCCTCTCGCGCAGACGCTCGGCGAAGCCCTGCTGCACGTGACAACTGCATCCACCACCACGCCGTCGTGCTGCTGGGTCTCCATCAACCTCTCCTTCCCCCTTGCTGGATCAAGAAGGAGGAGACGCCATCCGCTCCGTACGTGTGTTGAACGCGGAGGTGGCGTCCGTTCGACGCTTGGTCATCGGTGATTTGGATCACAGTGAGTACGACTCCATCATCCACGTTCTAGTGAACGCTTCCGCATGCGATCTACAAAGGTATGTAGATGCATCTGAATACTCGTTGCTAGATGAACTCATAGATGGATCTTTGTGAAACCGTAGGAAAATTTTTGTTTTCTGCAACGTTCCCCAACAAGAGCATCTCCAGTCGCGCCCCCAACAGGCCCCCTAGGCGACTTTTTTTGCGTAGGCGCCGAAAAAACGCCCCAGTCGCGCCCCCAGGACCCTGAAATCTGCCGGCTCGGCACGTTTTTGGGCCCGGCGATCGCAGGCCGAACCCGGCGCACTGGGGGGCGCTCGGGGCTCCGGCACAAGGGAAAAGCATGCCTGGCCCACACCGTCAGGCAAAAAGTCAAGCCTATTGTCCATATTTGCCTCCCACCCCCCGCAAGCTCGGCCGCCACCCGGCCGTGACTCGGCTGATCCCGGTGCCGCCCACCACCCAACACCGCTAGATAGGCCATTCCCCGTCGGAAAAAGAGCACCGGTTTCACCGATGCAGCCTCTCCACCACTGTCTGGGCGATTTTTTCGGCATTCCGACAGCGGAGAGGCAGTGTACCGGCGGGTGCGCGCCCAGCGCGCCCGCAAGGTGTTCGGCGATTTGCATGCCTCGGTAATGGACTCGGACGACGAGGAGGCGCTCGCCGCGCTGCTGGAGGAGGAAGCCGATGCCGACGTTCAGGAAGAGGAACATCTCATGGTCCTCGCCGGTCTGCTGGCGAGCAATGGAAAGCCGCGGCGAGGTGGCTCGGCGCCGGGGCGGATGAAAGCAAAGAACCGGCATCGTCTCGAAGGCTACTGCATGCTCTACTCCGACTACTTCGTCGACGCTCCACTGCACTGCGACAAAGTATTTCGGCGCCGTTATCGGATGAGCCAAAAGATTTTCCTCGGGATTGTGAATTCCATCTAGGAGTTCAACAACTACTTCGAGTGCAAGAAGTATTGCACCGGCAAACTTGGATTCACCTCAATCCAGAAGTGCACGACAGTGATTCACTCGACGACTATGGGCGCATGGCCGAGTCCACGACCATTGAGTGTTTCTACAAGTTCTGCAGGGTAGTTGTGTAGTGTTTGGACCACAATACTTGCGAACACCCAATGCGGAAGACAGTGATCGGATCCTAGCACAGAATGCAGCAAGAGAATTTTCTGGGATGCTTAGAAGCATCGACTGCATGCATTGGAAATGGAAAAACTGCCCATTTGCTTGGCAGGGGATGTACAAAGGCGCCAAAGGTGGTTGCAGTACTTGAGGCGGTGGCCATACAGGACATCTAGATTTGGTACTCCTTCTTTGGTATGCCAAGAACTCATAATGACATCAACGTGCTGCAGTGCTCCCCTGTCTTTGCCAAGCTTGTTGAAGGTCATTCTCCTCCAGTGAACTTCGAGGTCAATGGACGGCACTACAACAAGGGGTACTACCTAGCTGATGGCATCTATCTGAGATGGTCTACATTTGTGAAGACTATCTCAAACGTTGTGCCAGGAGGCAAGAAGTCCCACTTTGCCAAGGTTCAGGAGGCTTGCAGGAAGGATGTCGAGCGGACATTTGGTGTGCTCCATTCTCGATTTGCTGTTGTCCGGTACCCTGCTCAGACCTGATCGAAAAATCAAATGTGGGAGATCATGACTTGTTGTACCATCTTGCACAACATGATCATCAAGAGCGAGCAGGAAGAGCCAGTGTTTGACACTGAACCATACTACAGGCAGAGTCCTCTAGCCGAAGTTGATCACCAGCTACCGGCAACCTGGACTGCCTACCTCAATATGTGTCAGGAGATCCGAGACCCACAGGTGCATCATCAACTGCAGCACGATCTGGTGGAGGATCAAGGGCAACGCCTAGCTCGACGTGTGATGAAATATGATTTTTATTTGTTGAACTATATAATTTGTATTGAACTATTTGTTGTTGCACTATTTTGTTGAGCTATTTGATTTTCTGTGATGAACTATGTGATAAAAAATTTATTTATGTTGAAAATTCAACGTAGAACCATGCTAAATATGGGCCGATTCTCGTCGAAAGTGGGCCCAAAACTGGGCCGATATCGGCCCCTGGAGGCGACGGCTGGATGGCCAACCGCCCCCGAGCCGATTCTACCGCCGGCTCGCCCTCAGACGGCGATTTTTATGCCAGAGATGCTCTAACTCCTCTCACGCGACAAATGATTCCACCACTTCTGGACTCACCCAATCTATTAATACAAGCCTGTTACATCTCATAGCAATCCATCGATACTTTATCTCCCCGCCTTGACT
The DNA here is from genome assembly GCA_032464435.1 of Aegilops umbellulata. Taxonomy (NCBI): domain Eukaryota; kingdom Viridiplantae; phylum Streptophyta; class Magnoliopsida; order Poales; family Poaceae; genus Aegilops; species Aegilops umbellulata. Next base: position 145,162,536 of record CP136058.1, on the reverse strand, counting down.
CTTCTTCCACCAACTTCAATACTTCATGCACTCACGCCCCGTTACCCCAACATTATTTTTTCTGCTCCAGTTTCATCTCCACCACGCAGACGGCAAGCCAGCACAACTGCATCATGCCAATGTTTAGGTTGGAGACTCATCAACAAGTGCTAATGCCTGCATCAGTTGTCGGCAAAAACGACAAATTCAATCTATGAACGAAACAATATCACAAAATAAACCATTGCCGAAAAAAATCACCCGACTAACCCTTTTATGTAGCGCCCGACAGTTAGGCGCCACCCTACACTGTGCAGCACCTAGCTCTCAAGCGCTACACACATGACCATCATTGTATCTCGAATTGCCTGAAAAAAATGCTAAATCAGTGTGCAACGCCTGAGAGCTAGGCGCTACATTGTATACACTATACAGTGTAGCGCCTGGGGTCTATACGTTGCACTAGACGCATAGAGTTTGAGTGTCATCAGTGTACGCGCACTACTACTATTGTGGGCCAGCCCCCGCGGGTGGTCACTTTTTGCAAGCAAGGTCATGAGGAGCTCATCAATCCTCCACATTCCTCCCACAACATCCGCAAGATGGTTTACACCACTGCAGTGCAGTACTACTAGTGCAACGCCTACACTCTAGGCCCTACGATGAGTGTAGTGCCTAGCCATTAGGCGTTACATCTTGATTTAGTATTTTTAAGGTAGTTCAGAGTGCGGCGGTGGTCAGGAGTGTAGCGCCTGAGAGTTAGGCGCTGCACACTGTAGTGTGACGTCTAGTTACCGGACGCTACATAAAAAGGTCAGCCGGGTGAAATTTTTTCGTCGACGGTTTATTTCGTGATATTGTTTCATCCACAAGTCAGAATAGTGGTTTTTGCCTCAGCTGTCTCCAATTGTGGCGGCCGCGGCAACTGTAAGAGGCGCGCTGGCAATGATGTCGTCCATTGGCAGAGGGAGGCGCTTTCCCTCAGCCTGACTCCGGACCGAGAACATCGCTAATGTCATACTTGCTTCCTATCAACCTCTTCCTTTCCCTCACTTCTAATGCTGATTCCCTCAGGTACTCCGAACTCTTCCTCCCCTCTCCCAAATCCCATCTACTACCTCGGTTTCAAAATAGATGACACAACTTTGTACTAACTTTAGTATAAAATTGGGTCATCTATTTTAAAGCGGATGGAGTAGTATATATTACTCCCTCCGTTCTAAAATATAGCGCGCCCACGCTTTTCGAGGTTCAACTTTGACCATAAATTTAACCCACGAGACCGACTGTGGCGGGATCAAAAATTATATAATTGAAAACTTTGTTTGAATACGAATTCATTGGTATAATTCTTTCGCCCGCCGCAGTCGGTCTCGTTGGTTAAATTAATGGTCAAAGTTGAAGCACGGAAACCGGGGACGCGCCTATATTTTGGAACGGAGGGAGTAGGTGTTTGTTGACAGAGTGTGCTGCTGCTTAGGCCTGTATTGGTTTGCCATCTTGCCGTACTGGCCTACTAGGCATCTTTGACTCACGTTGGTTACGGGAGCAGCAACAACCTCTTGCAGGCCATGCGTCTCTCTTGCCCCATATTTTTGAGTATTTTGTTGGTTTGTCCTCATGTTTTCACGTTTTCGGTAGGATGTGACTTTTCTATAGAGAAATTCGGCCTGTTTGGACTCTGCTTTTTGTTCAGAGTAGTGTTACCGGTGGTACAGGAAGATTTTATGTACCTCCAGTGGTTGTTTATCCGATTCATGTTGTAGTTTTCACTGTCCCATATCAGGTAGAAGGTGTGTTTATGTTCCATCAGATATTAATTACTACATGCAATACTCAGTTATCCAGAGCAATCTCTCTTGCTTGCAGCAGCAGAAGTTGACAAGAAAAGAATATTGTTGAATAATTAATTATTATATATTTTTTCTTTAGTCTTCCACGTTGCATCTTTCGTGGACCTGGATACCTATTGATTCACAATTATCAGCATGTATTTTCAGTCTGATAGTACAGACCTTCTTCTCAAACCTTGATATTCTACAGTTTATCACAACCTTTTATATTTTCAGTCTACCTTGCTGCACGGTTATTGACAGGTAAAACCCACAGATCATTTTGTCACCTCTAATAAGTTCTAACATAATGCCATACGTATGAAGATCAGCTCATTTCTCATTTTGGTTGCCTGCTGATATAAGTTCGTTTCTTTACTGGTGTGCACGGTATGTGTTATTTTCCAACTTTCATTTGGAATCATATACTGCAGTTCATTGTTCAGTGCAACAGCATAAAAAGGGCCATAAAAAAGATACAAGGTGAGATTGTTCTTACCTATGTTCATTTGTACATTTCGTAATGTTTGTTTCATAGACTGAGATTTGTACATTTGGATCATAGACTGTAGCTCATTTTCTAATAGCATAATAAAATGATCCAAAAAGAAAGTGAGCAAGGTGAGACGGTTCTTACCTGTATCTATCTTTGTTTGTACATGTGATATCTTTAAACCTTTTGGAGAACAAACATCCCATAACTCACTGATACATGAATGCATCTCAATTTTCTATGACACTACATGAGCCCGTATTCTATCCTATAATTGTAAAATTGATCCCGACCAACTATCTTTCCTTCACATGCAAGCCTGCACATCATTACAATCGAAACCACGAGGTCCATCAACACTTGGTCTCCTGGCCTAAACTCTTGTTCATGATGTATGATCTATCCATTGGCCTATTCTATTGATTGTGTTTGATCAATGTAACCATCATAGATAATCAGACTTTTGCTTATGATTAAGAACTTATTTGGGTTAGTACCTTTGTGTCATCTCTCATGATTTCTTGCTGACCATGACATAAAATATTGAGAATTAACTTAAACAAAAGATATTTCATGTTGTAACTATTACACCATGCATTTTAACTTTCCATTGTTTTGCTCTCTTTTTTGCTGTTAACTTCCGTTTTGTTTCTCAACTACTTAGATTATCTATAAAAGTTCTCGAGGATTCCTGCTGCAACGCGCGGGGTATTTTCTAGTTGGATAAATAGGTTATAGTCCGAATAAACAATATATAATTTTGCCAAAAGTATGTAAAAGTGGTATAATAATAACATGAAAAATCAAAAATCATAGAGATGCTTGAGATGCATCAGTGTGTACCGAAGGATTTGATTTTGGTCATCACCTATATTAACAACAACATGAACCACATGCTTAACCTTGTAGGAAACATACTTTTCTGATCAGGCGACACAACATTACATGGCAACACACATCATCTATGCCTAATCTGATCAAACACCAAATCTTTACATCCGCCTGCCAAAACTCCCCCCAAAATCTCACACTTTCATCTATGTCGTTGGCGCAAATACCATCAAGCACACCCCATCAAAACCCTAGCGGAACACGACCAAGCAGGGGAGCAGAGAGGGCGGACAACTCGATTTCGTACAGTAGTTCAGAGGAAATTCACCGATGCCACGAGGACGTGGCTCCATCCAGTGTAGTCACTCTGTCATGCGTCTCCAACATAGGAGACGAACGGGCGACGCCGAAGATGATCATGCACAGGGGTTTGGGGCGCGTTATCGGTGCCAACGTGACAATTCACATAAGTACAGGGTTTGCCACGAATTCCCCCTCCCTATTCTCAATCAGGACTGCGCCGCGTGCTCCTTTGCCGATGTGGTGTACAACGCGGCTTTTTCAGACTAATTTGTATGAAAATTTCCCCACGGTGCAAGTTTAGTGACCCACTTGTTTGAGTTTTCAAATTTTTTTTATGAAATTGCTCTAGCAGTGCAAGTTGGTGTATTTTAGGTGTATTTAACTCTTTATGTTATCACAAACATCTCTCTTCTCATTAACTACTTGCCACATAAGTAAATTTGCCTAAGATAAATTATTAAGTTGATTATAGGTGACGTGAAAACTTGTACTATGAAGGAAAGTACAGCCGTCCACAATTTCTCTCATGGAGCATGTGGTTGGTGGCAAGAAGCCAAGGCCAGCCAGACAGGCACACATCCTGTCACTCTCAGGCCGCTTGACTTACCCGTCGATAGATCCAGTCATTAATATTCCTACATGACTAGTAAACTGAAATTTCCGTGCCAGACACCCCGAGAAACCAGGGACGGGCAGTAGCTAGCTATAGCCATGGAGCAGCAGCAGCGGCAGGATTCCGAGGCTCCGCTGCTGGCCGCCTCGAAGCCCCATGGCGCCGCGTCTTCGTCGCCGCCCCGCAACAGGTTCCCCTTCTTCTGTGCCGTGCTCGCCTCCATGACCTCCGTCCTCATGGGCTACAGTGAGTACACTTACACAGTTGCAATTACGTCCCACCGCGAGCATACGCTGATAATAATGCGCATGTAGACGTGGCGGTGATGAGCGGGGCGCAGATCTTCATGGCGGAAGACCTCGGGGTGAGCGACACGCAGATCGAGCTGCTCTCCGGTGCCATCAACATCTACTCGCTCGTCGGCGCGCTGCTCGCCGGCTGGACCTCCGATCGCCTCGGCCGCCGCCTCACCATTGTGCTCACCAACGGCTTCTTCCTCGTTGGCCCGCTTATCATGACGCTCGCCGGCGGGTACACGGCGCTCATGGCGGGGCGGTTCATCTCTGGAATCGGCGTCGGCTACGCGCTCGTAATCGCGCCGATCTACGCTGCCGAGATCGCGCCGGCCTCCTCCCGCGGCCTTCTCAGCTCCCTTCCCGAGGTCAGCGCTGCAGAGTTTCCCCTTCGTCGTATGATGCTTCAGAGTTTGTTTCACAATTGTGTTCCCTTCTTTTGTAAAGATTTTTATCAACACCGGGGTGATGCTGAGCTACGTCTCCAACTTCGCCTTCTCGGCGTTGCCAGCGCACCTGGCGTGGCGGCTGATGTTCGCGGCGGGGGTTGTGCCCACCGTGTTTCTGGCGGCTGGCGTGCTCACCATGCCGGAGTCGCCGCGGTGGCTGGCGATGAAGGGCCGGCTGGACGAGGCGAAAGCCGTGCTCGACAGGACGTCGGACACGCTAGCCGAGGCCGAGCAGCGTCTGCTGGAGATCGAGGAGGTTGTCGACGCCGGCAGCAACGGCGCCGGCGGGAGCAACGGCGGTGGCGGCACGTGGAATGAGGTGGCGACCAAGGCCGGCGTCAGGCGCGTGCTGGCCACAGTTCTGGCGCTACAATTCTTCCAGCAGGCGTCGGGCATCGACTCCGTGGTGCTCTACGGCCCGCGCGTGCTCGCCATGGCCGGCGTCACATCCAACACCCTCCTCCTGGGCCTCAACGTCCTCTTCGGCGTGGCCAAGGCGGGCTCGATCCTGATAGCCATGGCGCTCGCCGACCGCGTCGGCAGGCGCCCTCTGCTGCTGGTGAGCACCGGCGGCATGACGGCGTCGCTGCTCGTGCTGGGCTCCGTGTTCGCTGCTTTCGCCGGCGCCAAGGACGACGCGGCGGTGGCGGCCGTTGCCGTGGCGGCTGTGGTGGCGTTCGTCTGCACCTTCTCCGTCGGGTTCGGGCCTATGGCATGGGTGTACAGCTCGGAGATCCTACCTCTGCGGCTGCGCGGACAGGGCGCCGGGCTCGGCACCGCCATGAACCGCGTCATGAGCGGCATCGTCACCATGACCTTCATCTCGCTCTACGGGGCCATCACCATGGCCGGCGCATTCTACCTTTATGCCGCCGTCGCGGCTGCCTCGTTCGTGTTCATCTACACCTGCCTGCCGGAGACCAGGGGCCGGAACCTCGAGGACATGGAGCAGCTTTTCCGCACAAAGTGATCGATCCACCAACCCGTGGTCACATTGATATTTCATACTCCTAATTGTCAACTTGTGATTGGAAATAGGGCGGACAGGAGGGCCCACAGAGTGAAGTTGGGGGGCGGGGGAGGGGGGGGGGGGTAATTTTGGATTAAGAAATCTTGGTAAATTTTGTGATCAAACGGTATACAACACTATCAAAATGATTGTTTCTATCCCTAAAAACTGATTCTTTCTTCACAATATCTGAACCAGGCCTCAACTGACCATCGGTTCATATGGTACCAAGGGTACTCTTCTCCGCCTTCTTGTCCATTTTTCTTTGCTTTCTGCCGATCATGAGTCCTAGATTGACCAAGACAAAAAGATCAAATTAGAACTTAAAGGTAATATAAAGAAATCATAGCATTGATTCTATCATGAATATGTACGAGTGCTATGAGGATACGCCGGTACCCTTGGCATGAAGAGATTACTCGCGACGTTGTGATGACACTAATGCAAAACACTTATACTCACATCGTTAAATACAAATGGCAGGCTTTTCTTCTACCCCGTCATTGATATTCTAAGCCCCACAGCTACCCAACAAAAAAATATGGCGGGCTCAATATATCGCCCACCCACTCCTATACAAAGTGATATCCAAACACTACACGGACATGGAGTTTCTGCACCCGAACTCATTTGCACCCGAGCTCAAATGAGCTCGGATGAACAGTAAAATCAAAACTAAATAAAAAAAATTCAAAAAAATCCAAATTTTTTTTAGGAGAAACATTGACAAAAGTTCTAAGTGCTTGCAAAAATTCGTCATGAAATCACATTTCTAGAAGGTGTGGCAAAAAAAAAAAATCAGTACTCTGAAAAAGCTACTTTCGAAAGCATTTTGAAGCACTGAATTTGTTTTTTTGCTGCGCCTTACAGTAATGTGATTTCATGATGAATTTTTGCAAGCACTTAGAACTTTTGTCAATGTTTCTCCAAAAAAAATTTGGAATTTTTTGAATTTTTTTATTTGTTTTCGCTTTTACTGTTCACCGAGCTCAAATGAGCTCGGGAGCAGAAAGGCACTTTCGACACTACACTTCCTTCCCTCCATGCCAGGAATCATCGTTCCCTCCTCTTGCTCCCCTCTACCACCCCCCTCCCCCCGCCTTCCCCTCATCCCGTCTTTGTCCACCCACAAGGCAAACCACCACCACTCCCCGACCACATCCTTGTCAGAAGTATGTCATAAAGATATCATGCTTGTGTCTGGTCAGACGATGATGGATACCGTAATACCGAGTGGGATCGAAGAGTATCCCTCCATCGTTGAAGGAGCAAATCGCAGTCATAAATCATCGCATATGTTGACATACTTTCCCCATGTACCCGTAAGTTACCTTTATGATCTCCTAGTTAGGTGAAACATTTGGCAACCCCAAAGTAACGTCTGTTGGGGAACGTAGTAATTTCAAAAAAATTCCTACGCACACGCAAGATCATGGTGATGCATAGCAACGAGAGGGGAGAGTGTTGTCCACGTACCCTCGTAGACCGAAAGCGGAAGCGTTATAACAACGCGATTGATGTAGTCGTACGTCTTCACGACCCGACCGATCAAGCACCGAAACTACGGCACCTCCGAGTTCTAGCACACGTTCAGCTCGATGACGATCCCCGGACTCCGATCCAGCAAAGTGTCGGGGATGAGTTCTGTCAGCACGACGGCGTGGTGACGATCTTGATGTTCTACCGTCGCAGGGCTTCGCCTAAGCACCGCTACAATATTATCGAGGATTATGGTGGAGGGGGGCACCGCACATGGCTAAGAGTTGTCAAGGATCAATTGTTGTGTCTTTGGGGTGCCCCCTGCCCCGGTATATAAAGGAGCAAGGGGGGAGAGGCGGCCAAGGGGAGGAGACGCGCCCAAGGGGGGCAATCGTACTCCAAGTAGGATTCCCCCCTCTTTCCTAGTCCAAGTAGGAGAGGGGAAGGAAGGGAAGGAGAAGGAGAAGGAAGGAGAGGGAGGAAAAGGAGGAAAGGGGGGCCGGCCCCCTAGTCCAATTCGGTTTGGGCTAGGGGGGGCGCGCGCCCTGCCTCCTCTCTTCCACCACTTGGCCCATGAGGCCCATTACTTCTTCCTCGTATTCCCGTAACTCCCCGGTACCCCCGAAAATACCCGAATCAATCGGAACCTTTCCGATGTCCGAATATAGTCGTCCAATATATCGATTTTTACGTCTCGACCATTTCGAGACTCCTCGTCATGTGCTAAATCTCATCCGGGACTCTGAACTCCTTCGGTACATCAAAACTCATAAACTCATAATATAACTGTCATCGAAACCTTAAGCGTGCGGACCCTACGGGTTCGAGAACAATGTAGACATGACCAAGACACATCTCCGGTCAATAACCAATAGCGGAACCTGGATGCTCATATTGGCTCCTACATATTCTACGAAGATCTTTATCGGTCAGACCGCATAACAACATACGTTGTTCCCTTTGTCATCGGTATGTTACTTGCCCGAGATTCGATCGTCGGTATCTCAATACCTAGTTCAATCTCGTTACCGGCAAGTCTCTTTACTCGTTCCGTAATACATCATCTCGCAACTAACTCATTAGTTGCAATGCTTGCAAGGCTTATGTGATGTGCATTACCGAGAGGGCCCTGAGATACCTCTCCGACAATCGGAGTGACAAATCCTAATCTCGAAATACGCCAACCCAACATATACCTTTGAAGACACCTGTAGTGCTCCTTTATAATCACCCAGTTACGTTGTGACGTTTGGTAGCACACAAAGTGTTCCTCCGGTAAACGGGAGTTGCATAATCTCATAGTCATAGGAACATGTATAAGTCATGAAGAAAGCAATAGCAACATACTAAACGATCAAGTGCTAAGCTAACGGAATGGGTCAAGTCAATCACATCATTCTTCTAATGATGTGATCCCGTTAATCAAATAACAATTCTTTTGTTCATGGTTAGGAAACATAACCATCTTCGATTAACGAGCTAGTCAAGTAGAGGCATACTAGTGACACTCAGTTTGTCTATGTATTCACACATGTATTATGTTTCCGGTTAATACAATTCTAGCATGACTAATAAACATTTATCATGATACAAGGAAATAAATAATAACTTTATTATTGCCTCTAGGGCATATTTCCTTCAATGTCTAGTACGAAGGTCTATGATATTCTCATGGTCGACCGTAAGAAAAAGTAGCATACATATGATAATACAGACAACATAATTACGATGGTATCTTGCGGTATATCATAAGTTTGGGTCTATCCAACACCATCGTTATGCCGACAATGTGTTCTCATTATTGCCAGCATCCTTGTTAGTTTAGCAATGCCTTATGACGAGGAAAAAACGAGATCACCAATAATACATGAGTGATGCATCCATTATGCATCACTATTTCCTACTATAATATATCCTATTCCAATGATATATTTCACATTATGATGCAATTCTAATGCATTTTCTTTCTTAAAATGCAAGATATAAAAAGTGCAACAAAACAAAAAACAATTTCTCGAAGCTCCAAATGTAGCGGGAATTTTATTGAATTATTTCCAAAAAATATGAAGCCAACTGCTAGAAGAGGGGCTAGAGGGGACCCACGAGGGCGCCACACAGCCACCCCACGTGGGTGGTGGTGTCCTGAATTAGGGGGTGCTAATCATGTCGGCCTCCAAACATGGGTTGGACCAAGAACCCTTGGACAACCGACAAGTGGGCCATGCTTACCATGCCCCACGGCATACTTAAGATGGAATCCTCCGAAGACTTGGCTCATCCAAGACATGTTTATCCCTTGATGTAACCAACCTACATGTAACCCTAGATACCCCTGATGCCTATATAAGCCGAGGGGTTGAGATCGTAGGGCTAGATTCATTCACATACGAGCTCGAGGTAGATCACCCTGTACTTTGTACCCCATCCACAATCAATACAACAGAAGCAGGACATAGGGTTTTACTTCTTCAAGATGCCTGAACCTGGTAAACATCGTGTCCCCTCTTTATCATGTTACCATTAAGCCAAGATCACCAGTTCGGGATCCCATACTAGAGATACGATGGATTCAGCTATGACCAGTGGGTAGGCTGTGCCATGTGGACACGTGGGCCCCTGGTGGCTTGCCTCCCAACACCCCTTGTCCATAAAATCGTATCTCACCTAGAAAAAATCTTAGTAATTCCACGAGACTTTCTACTGCCATCTGCAAGGCGGCACTGGAGCGGAACACTTTTACTCTTCGATAGAGCGATTTTTCCCGGGAAACTTCCCTTTGGGATGGGGAAATTGAAGCCATCGTCATCACCAACACTCGGTTCATCATACAGATTATCATCTTCATCAACATTTTCACCAGCACCATGTCATCTTAAGGCATAGTGTGCAATGTATAATGTTGTAGCACCTTGTAGTTTAATTTGTTGCTATTTCCTTCTTGATTTGGTTCTTCTTTAGTGTTGCTCTGCTTTCCATTTTTTGGATGTTGCTCATCTTTGGTACTCTACATTGGGAATGAGTATAAGATGAGGAACTACAACAGCAACACCGGTGGTGATGCTACCCTAGTACGCCGGTCCTCCCGTCAGGCAGGTCGGTCGCCAGAGCATCCCCCACCTCAACCGTGCCAAGCATCAACCACATATCAGATTATGAGATTGTTTGGAGAGAGAAGAAACCAGGACTTTGCAGTTTTTCTGAGAAGCATGGAAGTAATGGTTGGACAGAGGCACACCCAAGGCTCATCGAGGAAATGCTCTCAACTTTCAATCCTTCTACGAGGATTTTTGTTGAACAATATCCTCAGCGGTATAGAAAATGGACATGTGATGAGAAGTAGAATAAGAATGGAGCTCATAAGGGCAAAAGTCATTTCAAGGAGAATGACAAAGCTAGCAGCTCTGAAGGTTGATATGATGTGGTTGTATGACTAACATTGAAAGGAAACCTGGTACTTTCAAGCATTTGTGGATCTAGAAGTGCAACCGATTGGCACGAGTAAAAAGGCTCATGGGAACCAGTATGAGGCATGCTTCACTGGACATAATAACTATTTCCCGATGGTTGAAAATTCCCAAGGCATTTCTCAGAAACATGGAAAGCCATGTCGAAGCTCCGCAAAAGGAAGATCCGCTACTGCTTGTCGATGACATGTTAGTGGACTTAGCTTATAGTGACATATATGGATATCAGATTTTGTCATCTAGATTTGTCAGCCATTGTAATTATGTCCATAAACACATTATGTGTTGTAAAATAAATTATGGCCGTCAACATGATATGATAGCTATGTCATCACAAATGATGCTTGTGGTATGTCCTCTGACATATACAGTTTATAACATATGTATTGTTTCTATATGAGTTCGTCATATGTTGAAATTGGTTTCTTTCTCTTTAGAACCCTACGAAATAATCCAATTGAGAAGGAAATATGTTAAGTGGAAATTGGGTCTACTAACATGGTGTTAAGGGAGAGTAAATATTTCCATAATCCTAAGAAGAGTACTGGAAGTGTCATGACAATGTTGTTCGTGATGTGGTAATTGTTGGTTCTAGTCAAGCTGCAACTCCAGTCCCTATGGGTGCTACATGGGAATCATGGATTGCTACTTCTTGAGCTTGTGTTGGTTTTTCCCTTGAAGAGGAAAGGGTGATGCAACAAAGTAGAGATAAGTATTTCCCTCAGTTAGAGAACCAAGGTATCAATCCAGTAGGAGAAGAACACAAAAATCACCAATACCTGTACAAACAATCAAACTCTTGCACCCAACGCGATAAGGGGGTTGTCAATGCCTTCACGGTCACTTGCAAAGGTGAGATCTGATAGAGATTGATAAAACTAAACAAAAGACAAAGTAATTTTTTTGGGGGGTTTTGGTTTATAGATCCAAAAATAAAAGATTGCAAAATAGTAGATCGGAAACTAATATGATGGAAAATAGACCTGGTGACCATAGGTTTCACTAGAGGCTTCTCTCATGATAGCAAATAATATGGTGGGCGAACAAATTATTGTCGAGCAACTAATAGAAAAGCGCAAAGTTATGACGATATCCAAGGTAATGATTATGTAACATAGGCATCATGTCGGTGTCAAGTAGACCGAATCCCGCCTGCATCTACTACTATTACTCCACACATCGACCGACTCCTGCCTGCATCTAGAGTATTAAGTTCATAAAGAACAGAGTAACGCTTTAAGTAAGATGACATGATGTAGAGGAATAAACTCAAGCAATATGATGTAAATCCCATCTTTTTATCCTCGATGGGAACAATACAATACGTGCCTCGGTACCCCTACTTTGTCACTAGGTGAGGACACCGCAAGATTGAATCCAAAGCTAAGAACTTCTCCCATTGCAAGAACAACCAATCTAGTTGGTCAAACCAAACCGATAGTTCGTAGAGAATTACAAAGATATCAAATCATGCATAAAAGAATTCAGAGAAGATTCAAATAATATTCATAGATAAGTTGATCATAAATCCACAATTCATCGGATCTCTACAAACACACCCAAAAGAAGATTACATCGGGTAGATCTCCAAGAACATCGAGGAGAATATGGTATTGACAATCAAAGAGAGAGAGGGACATCTAGCTACTAGCTATAGACCCACAGGTCTATGGTAAACTACTCACGCTTCATCGGGAGGGCAATAGGGTTGATGTAGATGCCCTACATGATCGAATCCCCCTCTGGCAGGATGCCGGAAAAGGCCCCAAGATGGGATCTCATGGGAACAAAAGGTTGCGGCGGTTGAAAAGCGTTTTGTGGATGCTTCTGGTGGTTTTGGAACATATGTTAATATATAGGAGGAAGATGAAGGTCAGGAGGTCACCGAGCGACCCACAACGTAGGGGGGGGGGCGTGCCCTACCCCCTAGGCGCGCCCTCCCCCCTTGTCGCTGCCTCGGCTCTTCTGACTTGAACTCCAAGTCTTTGGGGTGTCGTCTGGTCCAAGAAAAATCATTGCGAATGTCTTATTCTGTTTGGACTCCGTTTGGTATTCCTTTTCTGCGAAACTCAAAAACAAGGAAAAACAGAAACTGGCACTGGGCGCTAGGTTAATAAGTTAGTCCCAAAAATAATACTCCCTCCATCCCATAATATAAGAACATTTTTCAAACTAATAAAGCTTGAAAAGCATTCTTATATTATGGGACAGAGGGAGTATAAAATAGCATATTAATGCATATAAAACATCCAAAACAGATAATATAATAGCATGGAAAAATAAAAAATATATAGATATGTTGGAGACGTATAATGGATGCATTGATGCATCTAGATTCTACTCGTGTCTTGCTGAGTTTTAAGGATATCCACAATGGTTTCTATGTTCAAACTCATAAAGTGAGTGAGGTTGGAGTCCTACTTAATGACTCGACTAAAGGGATTTGCATGATATCCTGAGTAAATGTCTTCTCTAATTTGGATTGTACTATCCATATATTAATTTGGATATGTATTGGGCATACATGATAATTTTCTGGAATCTTGTTAAGTTAAAGATATTAAAGTGGTTGCCTTGGTCATCCTGGTATTGAGATGATGAGAAAATTATTGGGTTCCACAAGACACAATTTAACGGTGATATTTTCTCAAATTCATTGGATTTTGTATGCAATATGTACAGACTGGGAACTTGGTCACAAGGCCATCTTATCTCAAAAAAGAGGATGTGCCACCGGATTTCCTTGGAGATGAGATACATATGATCCAATTTAACTGTTATATGGAATATTAGTTGGCAATCGTTGCACGGAAAACAAAAAAAATTCTACGCACACGCAATGATCTATCCATGCAGATGCATAGCAACGAGGGGGAGAGTGTGATACGTACCCTCGTAGACCGTAAGCGGAAGCGTTTCACAATACGGTTGATGTAGTCGAACTTCTTCGCGCTTCAACCGATCAAGTACCGAACACACGACACCTCCGCGTTCTGCACACGTTCAGCTCAGTGACGTCCCTCGCCTTCTTAATCCAGCAAGACATCGAGGTAGTAGATGAGTTCCGGTAGCACGACATCGTGGTGACAGTAATGGTGAAGTGATCTCTGAAGGGCTTCACCTAAGCACTACGAAAATATGACCGAGGGAGTAAACGAAGGACGGGGGCGCCGCACATGGCTAAGAAAATTTTGTGTCCTTGTGTGGTGCCCCCTACCCATGTATATATAGGTGGGAGGGGAGGAGGAAGCCCCTAGGGCTCCCCAAGAGACCTGGCTGCAACCCTAGGGCTGCCGCCTTTCCCTGCGCCCCCCTTTCATTGTAAGAAGAAGGAGGGATGAAAGAGGGGGAGAGGGAAGGAAGGGGGAGTCCTACTCCACACTTTCCTTTCCCTCCCCTCTTTCCTTCTCCTCCTCATAGGGCCGGCCTGTATAAGGGCACATCAGCCCCTTGTGGGCTGGTGTATTACCTCTCTTGGCCCATAAGGCCCATATCTTTGTTGGGGGTGCCCGAAACTCCTTTCCGCTGACCCGATAAGTACCTGGTACCCTTCGAAACACTTCCGGTGTACGAATACGATCGTCCTATATATCAATCTTTACCTTTCGACCATTTAGAGACTCCTCATAATGTCCGTGATCTCATCCGGGACTCCGAACAACATTCGGTCACCAAATCACATAACTCATATAATACTATATCATCAACGAATGTTAAGCATGCGGACCCTACGGGTTCGAGAACTATGTAGACATGACCGAGACACCTCTCCGGTCAATAACCAATAGCAAAATCTAGATGCCCATATTGGCTCCTACATATTCTACGAAGATCTTTATCGGTCAAACCGTTATGACAACATACATAATTCCCTTTGCCCATCGGTATGTTACTTGCCCGACATTCGATCGTCGATATCTACATACCTAGTTCAATCTCATTACCGGCAAGTCTCTTTACTCGTTCCGTGATACATCATCTTGCAAATAACTCATTAGTTACTTTGCTTGCAAGGCTTCTTATGATGTGCATTACCGAGAGGTCCCAGAGATACCTCTCCGATACTCGGAGTGACAAATCCTAATATCTCATAGTCGAAGGAATATATATTTGACATGAAGAAAGCAATAGCAATAAAACTGAATGATCAATATGCTAAGCTAACGGTGGGTCATGTCCATCACATCATTCTCCTAATGATGTGATCCCGTTATCAAATGACAACTCATGTCCATGGTTAGGAAACCTTAACCATCTTTGATCAAAGAGCTAGTCAAGTAGAGGCTCACTAGGGACACAGTGTTGGTCTATGTATTCACACATGTATTTAGGTTTCCGATCAATAAAATTCTAGCATGAATAATAAACATTGATCATGAATAAGGAAATATAAAATAACAACTTTATTATTGCCTCTAGGGTATATTTCCTTCAGTCTCCTACTTGCACTAGAGTCAATAATCTAGTTCACATCACCATGTGACCAACACCCAAAGGGTTTACTAGAGTCAATAATCTAGTTCACATCGCCATGTGATTAACACCCAAAGAGTAATAAGGTGTGATCGTGTTTTGCTTGTGAGAGAGGTCTAGTCAACGGGTCTACCACATTCAGATCCATGTGTATTTTGCAAATTTCTATGTCTACAATGCTCTGCATAGAGCTACTCTAGCTAATTGCTCCCACTTTCAATATGTATCCAAATTGAGACTCGGAGTCATCCGGATTGGTGTCAAAGCTTTCATCGATGTAGCCCTTTACGACGAACTCTTTATCACCTCCATAACCGAGAAGCATTTCCTTAGTCCTCTTAGGTATGACCGCTGTCCAGTGATCTACTCCTAGATCACTATTGTACCCCCTTGCCAAACTCATGGCAAGGTACACAATAGGTCTGGTACATAGCATGGCATACTTTATAGAACCTATGGCTGAGGCATAGGGAATGACTTTCATTCTCTTTCTATCTTCTGCCATGGTCGAGCTTTGAGTCTTACTCAACTTCACACCTTACAACACAGGGAAGAAACCTTGCTTTGACTGATGCATTTTGAAATTCTCCAAAATCTTGTCAAGGTATGTGCTTTGTGAAAGTCTTATTAAGCGTCTCAATCTATCCCTATAGATCTTGATGCCGAATATATAAGTAGCTTCACTGAGGTATTTCATTGAATTTTTTATTCAAGTATCCTTTTATGCTATCCAAAAATTCTACATCATTTCCAATCAACAATATGTCATCCACATATAATATTAGAAATGCTACAGAGCTCCCATTCACTTTCTTGTAAATACATGCTTCTCCGAAAGTCTGTATAAAACCATATGCTTTGATCACCTCATCAAAGCGTATATTCCAACTCCGAGATGCTTGCACCAGTCCATAGCTGGATTGCTGGAGTTTTCACTACTGCAGGATGCTGCTAACGCGACACTATGATCAGAGACCCTTCGACGAAACTGTGTGTGATGCAATAATCGCAAACGGTGGTGTAAAAAAACCATCAAAAAAAGGTGCAAAATGTTTGCGATGACGGATGCATCAAACACGGTTTAGATTTTAGTTGCGTGTGCGATTCAGGGCATATGGTTCAGTTCAATTAACCATTTTCGATGAGGAGGAAAAAAAGAAACGGGCAGCCAGATGAAGGTGTGTGCGATGTACAACATACGGTTCACTCGGATGAACTATTTGTGATTTGGCAACACAAAAGAAACGGTCGGCCAGATCAAGGTGTGTGCAATGTATAGCCTACAGTTCACTCGGATGAACTGTTTGTGATTAGGCAACACAAAAGAAATGGTCAGCCAGATCAAGGTGTGTGCGATGTACGACATGTGGTTCACCTGGATGAACTGTTTGCATTGAGACAAGAGAACATAAATGGTTCAATATAACAAATACCATAAATATTGCGAGGTTCAAATTCAAATATTACAACGCCCAAATTCAAACATTGCAAGCTGCGTCATTTCTAAAAAGGGATCAACCGTTGACAAGTCATGTATGGTTTTGACACAATAACTTCCAATTGCTTTGCCATATGCTCTTCCAATACGAAGTTTGGCATTTTTGGAGGCACTTCCATTCCGCAGTACCTGCCTGCTCTGATAATCATACCATTGATCTTTCCTTATTAAATGCATTTTCAACCTCGGTACCCTCAGCACCTTTGCTCTGGCAAGAAAGAACCTGGCGAGTGTAATCTCCGGTGGGGTCCCTTGGTAGGAGTTCAAAGTAATATTTGAGAGATGCAGATCTAGGCATTCGATGTGATTGTCGTTATAAACATCATCCACTGAGCCTAATATGCACTGCAAAAGAAGAGAACATGTTAGTGCCTACATGCAGTTTTGAAAACTGCTACACGCCCATTTGGTTTGAAGGATTTGTATAATGCACCAACGTGCCATCTTTGATCTGGCATGATTAACATGGGCATTTGATTACAATCTAGAAACATGTAGCCTTCTTCACAAGAGGTTGGATTGGGTGAAAAATTCCCTAAGAAAACTAGTCCAGATGAATCCAAAGGAGAAATGCTTATGGACGATTGTAACCATATGAATGAAGCAACCAATATGGGGTGGGGGTGTATGTCCTAAAATCCTCCAAAATTCCTTCAGAAATTGTAGTACATTGTCATTTAAACTTGGGAAAAGGTGCAAAAAATTAAACTCCCTTATGGTTATTCCATCTATGCCCCCAATTCCTTAGTTGTGCTCACTTTTCCCCACGCTTCAAACTTTTGCTCACTTTTCCCCATGCCCTTAGCTAAAACTCTCACAAATGTTCATAACAGACGTTTGCCGTCTTGGCCGTTAACTGACTTGTGGGGCCACGTTGGACTCTATTTTTTTGAGGGGCTCGTTGGACTCTGTTTTTTTCTGTTGACTGTGGCTGTGGCTTTGCTGGTTGGGCTGTGTTTGTGTTCATAGGATGGGCCCGATGGATGCAGCCTGCTATGCATGCCCGGCTTTGGCATCTATGTAGCCTGCTATGCATGCGAACACCGCCACGCACGCATATGGTGACCTAGACCTAATCGCATGCATGCACGCCGACACGCACGCATCGATCCTTGCCGCACGGTTGCCGGTGAGCGTCGCAGGCATACGTGCCGGTGGCAGAAGGGGCAGGCTGCACGCATGGTCGCGTCCATATGTCGAGGCATTGGTTCACGCCGCAGGCTGCACGCACGCTCATGAATGGGAGGCAGGCAGCCGCCAACGCAGAGCACGCAGAAGGGGGAGGCAGGCAGCCGCCAACGCAGAGCACGCAGAAGGGGGAGGCAGGCAGCCGCCAACGCAGAGCACGCAAAGCATGCTCGCATCGATTCTCGTTTACACATTGATGATCGAATCGGTTCACGCACGCACCGAGTCACGATCTACGCCGGCCGTTTGCGCGTGTACCCACTTCGTCTCCCCCGGCTATTTAAACTGCCCTCCATTGCCTCTTCTTCTACAGATCCATCTGCGCCTCCAACTTCTTCTCTTCTTCCCCCAAAAGCCAAAGCGGTTCCACTCAGCGAAGCGAGCAAGATGCAGTACAACGGGCCGACGTTCCAAACGCCGCCCACCGTGCCGGAACGGCGGTACCCCGCCCACGTCATCGTCGAGGAATCCCTCCGCGTGTGGGCGTTCTCCCGCTGGAGGGGAAGCACTGAGCTTGCACGGGGGTTCCTCCGTGCGGGCTTCCACCACCTCCCGGCGGGCTCGCCGCCCATGTTCAACCTCGTGGAGCAGCGTCCCCACGCCAATGCTCCAGTGGTAGGGCTCGTCGTCCACTTCACCAACAGGTTCGATGCCTACTACCTGCTCGGCAAGGTGTATTGGTGTGGGTGCGAGTTCATCGCATTCACGACCTATAACATCTTCACCGACTTCGAGAGCGTCTTCCCCGCTCGCAACCGCATGCACAGCCTCCCGTACTACCTTGGCGACAACGGCCGTGAGGAGGAGGAGTACTGAAGCCGGCGGCGAAGAAGACAGTGAAGCCGGCGGTTAAGGTGAAGACATGGCGGTGTTGCCCTAGCTACCCTATCTATCTATCTAGTTTGTTGTGTGTGTTGCCCGAGCTATCTATGTAACGTTAACTATTATCTATGGTGTGTATGTAAGAACTTATGTTGCCCTAGCAACCGTACCCTATCTAAGTTAAGTTATGTGTGTTATATTAATGCTTTGTTATGTTTGTATTTTGTTTGTCCCAAGTTTAGACACGGCTAATTGGCATTGGAAAAATTAACCAAACAAACTAAAAATGATGTGTTGATAGATGCCTTCTAAAAATAAGAACATATTGTACATTTGTACACGGCTTTGGTTTGAGAGCTCTGTATTTTTTAGGTATTCAAAGAATACTTTGGTTTTCAAAAATATTGAAGTATCAAATACTTTGAGATATTTGGCTTTAGTCAAAAGTGTAGTTTTAACTACACTATGTTTGAAGTAAAGGAAAGCCAAAAAAATTCTTCCCCATGGCCTATGTAAATAATTTTTTTCTAAAACCCACCTCCTACTTTGGGTCAAGCCAAGCAACAATTTCTAGCAAGTTTCAACTGTCCCTAAATTTTATTTCTATTTATTTTATCTCAAAATCTTTTCTGTTATTTATTTTGGACCTTAGAGTTTCCAAAGGAACTGCCAGATTTCCTTTGAGTTTTGACTCCAAGTAAATTCCTCTGACTAGTCCTTAGCACCCTCAACCAAGATCCATCAAGATCCACTGGTCCACAATTCAAATTTTTCAAAATGTGCTTGCTGCAAGTTTGGACTAGATTTGTCATTTTTGGTGAAATTCATTTCTTTTCTTTTCCTAAAAATCTGAGAAAAATCAGGCAGCCTTTGGATGCATCAAAAGACCACCTCACCAAAGATCAGCTCTAGAAAAATTTTCCACATGCCAAAATCATTTCATCGAACAGTTGGTGTGCACTGTTTCTGTTAGTTTCAGAGTTCAGTGTTCAGTTGCAGTCGGCAGTGTCGTTTTCTTCAGAGCACGGCGTCGATCTCGCCAGTAACTGCAGTGGCGCCTTGCTCCCTGTTCCCCCTCCTTGTCCAGTGCGTTGTATGATCCTATACTAGAGGTTATTAGCTAACAAAATAATCCTATCACTGAACTAGTAGTTGTTTTCTGCCGAAACAAAGTGTCAAAACTTAACAGTAAACTGCATACATTCAGTGATCGACAGTTGCACAAACATCTCTAACGAGAGATGGCCATCAAGTAAAAAATTCCTAGAGCAACTATTCCTAAAGCTATCATATTGGATTGCTTCTTCAACTCAATCAGATGCTTGAAGTTCTTGTTCATCTTCTTCAATTCCGTCTTCAGTTCAACATCTACCACCGTCGGGTATTCTGGACGCGCAGCTGCTGCCGGAGCGGCACTGTCATGGGGCAGATTGGACTCGCTGATTGCATTCCCCCTCGAATCCAGCAAGCCCGACCCTTGAAGCCTCTGGATGTAATCATCCATCCACTCGAAATGGTGGCATTTCTTCACGATCTGAAAACGAAATCATGTAACCTAAATCCAAATCTAACAGATTTTTTGAGAAATTAGAGATAAAGGATGCAAGGAAAACTCAGATCTAACCTGCCCCTCCGGCTTGCTCTCGCATTTGACGAACTCGCGCCCAAAGTTCCCATTCTTCTCCTCCTTCGAAGTCAACCGCTTCAGTGGCGCAGTCCGTGGGCAGTCAGTGCATCGAGTCATCAGCACTGGACCATACACCATCCACGTGGAACGGGGGGGCTGACGAGGAGGTCGACATATCGCCCGAGAGGAAGAAACAGAGGAATTGCTCGAGAGGAAGAAGAACGAGAAGATGGGGAAAGAAACAGAGGAATTGCTCGATCTGCTCGATGCCTTTGTTTGTCAGATGGAGCAGAGGAGAAGGGGAAGCTATATTGACGATTTGCCACATTGTATTTTGCAGTTTCAATATTTGAACCAACTCTTAACACTAACATGTGGTGGTCATGTGCGAAAAATACAATTTCATTTGTAAAGTGGGGCAGATCGTAAAAAACCCGAGAAGGATAGTGCAATAGCCAATCAGGATGCATCACGCGGATCGCGCATGCCTGCCCCACATCTGACGGGTGGTGTTTGGCGCTTGGTAGGATCCGACGGCGCACGTTCGACGCTAGGGTTTGGAGCATTTCTGCGGGGTTATGAGCGAGTCAACGGGGTTATTAGGGTTTGACCAGATTTCAAATGGCCATAACTAAATTAGAAAAAATCGCAAAAATATAAAACAAACGTAGTTCGTCCGTTTATGAGACCTAGTTACCATAAAAAAATATAAACTCGGTATAGGGGCGTTTTTTTGAAAAATCATTTTTTGAAGTGATTTGTCCAAATCAAGTTCAAATGTTTTTAAAAAATCAAAAAAAATCAAAATGTTGTAATTCTTGCTCACATAGCCGTCATATATGACAAGGTTATGAGAAAAAAATATAAACTTGGTGTAGGTCATTTTCATGAAAAAAGTCTTCACACAAATGAGCTATCACCTATGAACATTTTCAGAGTTCGTAGAATAGGGAGAGAGGGTTTAGGGTTTAAAAAAAATCAAAATAATTTTAAAAAATACGAAAAAAATCTCCATAGCTTCATTTTGGAGTGAGTAAGAAGGATGTGAACTTAGTTTTTCATTTTCATATCTAAAACGTGTTATTTGACGGTTTTGAATTAAAAGCATATTCTTTTCAAAAAAATGTAGTAATATGAATATTAATCAATAAATAGTGAGACTTCGTTTTTACCCTATATATATGGAACAAGTGTTAATAAAAAAAATATGCCTCATTTAGGCAAGGTAAAAAAAACTTGATTTCAAATAGGGTTGTTTACCCTTGTTTTCGAGCTCGTTTCTAGCACATTTCTCATTCGGACTGTTCACCTACGAATATTGGACTTCAAATGCTCGATCAAATACACCGCATAGAGCAATGAACCTCCAATGTTCAACTTCAACTTTGACTCGAATCCAAATTTTGGCCCAAATTCAAATATTGATTTAAATTCAAATTTTGATGGAAATTTGAATTATGACTCAAATAAGAAACCAAAGTAGAAGCAACATTATTACAACTGATAAGTTTTCACAGTAGCTCAAATCTACCAAGTTTTAAGATGCCAACATCTTAATACAAATCTACCAAGTTTTAAGCGATCCACTCGCCCTCAAATTGACAACACAAACATTTCCCAACAACTTAATTCAAATTTTCGACTTGCTCCTTGTGTTTGCAGCTGGCTTCACCGTCTTAATCCTGGTTTCCCTAGTTGAGATGCTCTTTTCTTTCAGACTCTTGTTCCTTTTGATCTTGGGCTTTACTTGGGGTTTTCCTCGTGGAGGTGCTGATGGAGTAGTTGCACTCGCCAAGCACTTGACGACCATTTGACGGTCATCTATGGGTTCAGTAATCTTTAAAGGCACAATTGGAAAAATTACGCCCTCCTCTTCCTCTCTTATAGATTCAAAACCATCAAAGGCCATGGTTTCAAAATCTTCTGCTTCTTCATCTCTTGGCCTTTTCTCCCTAGACCTGGTAAATAAAATTATAAGCCATAGGCAAAAAAGAGAACAAATGCAAACTAAAGGGTAGCTGCATTCTACAAAGGGTGCAAACACATACCAAGATGCTTCATTTGCTGCTGCATTCTCCACTGCTTCATTTGCTGCTGCATTCTCCACTACATCTTCAGTCTCCATTGCTGCTGCATTCTCCTCAGCATTGGCTGCTGTCCATCTTTCCTCCTCTCCAAATGATGGATCCACTGCATTGGTACAAAGCCTAGCAATATGCCCCAGAACTCCACATTTTTTGCAAGCACGCTTCTTTGGTAGACGACCCTCCTCACCTGCTCTAATCCTCTGGTTCCTTGGTCTTCCTGGTGGTCTACTAATGACAGGAGCGTGGAGTTTGAACCCTGGATCTACTATGTTCCATTGATCTTTCCCCAATAGTGCAGGCACATTGTTAGCATAAGCAGCCATAAATTTGGCAACAGAGAAATACTCAGAGCAATATTGATCAACTTCACCATCTGCACCCCCGATAATGGTCATCAGATGTAGGGCATGTATGCATGGCTTCCCACGGATCTGCCATTGCCTACAAGTACATTCTCTAGTACTTGGGTTCACAGGATACCTCCATACCCTATTTTTAGTGTCAGTATAGGTAACCTCTCCCTCATGTGTACCAGATCGAATACATTTCATCTTCATTCCTCTTGCCTTCAAGTGCAATGCCTTAATCAGTGATGGGAGCATTTGATGACCAACATATTGTGTTTCTGCAATTCTTTTGCGAAGAGCCATCTTTATCATGATCATTTGCCTCATCTTGTCAAATGCTTGCCACAACAAGAGCCCTTTCACTGACTTGAACTTTGAATTGAAGCATTCTGCAAGGTTACTGGTCACATAATCTACTTTGCATATTTCGTTGAATTTGCTTCTTG
The DNA here is from genome assembly GCA_032464435.1 of Aegilops umbellulata. Taxonomy (NCBI): domain Eukaryota; kingdom Viridiplantae; phylum Streptophyta; class Magnoliopsida; order Poales; family Poaceae; genus Aegilops; species Aegilops umbellulata. The sequence continues at coordinate 145,139,303 of CP136058.1, read as the reverse complement.
ACCACACCTTGCCATGATGTGCATCCATGTACTCCTTCACAAGAGGATTTTGAGCATACAACACTCTCAAATGGTGTTCATGCTTCCTTTTGCTGCATGTGTATGATGCTGGCCATAAGTTCTCATCATAAACTTTACCTTTGAACTTCTTTTTGAAATTATGCGCTAGGTGTCGCATACATTCCCTATGCTCCACTCCAGGGAATACAATTTCCACTGCACTCTCTAAACCCTTGCAAGCATCTGTGTGTATAGCTAAACCTGGGGGTGTGCCTATAATGTTGCGCAACTGCTGCAAAAACCAGACCTAACTTTCCTCAGACTCTGCCTCCACCACACCAAATGCAACTGGGAATAGCCAGTTGTGTCCATCAACTGCAGAAGCTGCTACTAGCTGTCCTCTCCATCTTCCAGTCAAATGTGTAGCATCTACGGCCAAATAGGGCCTGCAACCATCTAGAAACCCCTGCCAGCAAGCCTTGAAACAAACAAAAGCCCTTCTGAAGCACTCCTTCTGAAATGACTTCCCTTTTATTTTGAATGGAACTGTATGCTTGTCAATCTCTACAACACTCCCTGGACTTGCCATCTCCACTTCAGCTTTGAAAGTGTAAAGCAGCTGAAAACTGTCATTCCATTGACCATTAATTCTGTCAAGAGCCTTTTCCCTAGCATTGAAAATTCTCATGTAAGGAATTTCTATCTTGTACTTCTCAAAAAGCTTCCCATGGAGTGCTGTTGGACCAAGTCCAGGTTCTTCTCTCAGCCAATCCAATATAGCATCTGCCACCCACCTAGTTTTTGCTAGCTTGGTTTTGGCCTTCCCCCTCCCCCTCCAGGTGGACAGGTGTGCTTGTGTGGGTTTTTCTTTATCTGAAAAAAAAAACAAAAGGGTAAAGAATAGTTAAGAAACCTTACTCAACGATCTGAAACTAAATTACTAACTGAACTTGGATTACCTGAATATATTTGCCCTCTCTCATACGAGATGCATGCAACTTCCACCTACACCTAGGATATGGACAAAAAACTGTGAACCTTGCTGGCTCACTCCTTTTAATCCTATAGGTGTTTTCAGATATAATGCACCATGTTGTCACTGCATTCCGACAGTCCACCATTGATTGGAAAATGGTACCTACACTAAGCTCAGGGTTTTCCCTGTTCCACTCAATTGTTGGCATGTCATCACCATCGTATTCATCCTCGATTAAGCTGTCCGTATTCTCCACCTTCTCTTCATCGTCAGTGTCATCTAACCTAGCTTGGCTGATGGGCTCCTCCATATATTCGTCATCCACTGCTTGCTAACTGGCTACATCGACCAGTTCAGGAAACATCATCTCATCTTCATCATCATTTGTAGGCACTGCCTCGTCAGGTTCTGCATCTTCTTCTACACCAACTGCAGAAGGTACACGAGTAGCAGCAGCTGAATCGGAAACAGAATTGGCAGCAGGCATGTTGTGGCTATGAACCACTTGCTTTCCTTGGTGTCGACCTACAAGGAGTGCCGGGGTGCTGGCTATTAGCACAGACAGATGATGTCTGAACTCCCTTCCCCTTCGCCCGTTCTGCGCGTGGCTGAAGCACATCGATTTGGAGTTTACCGAATCGGCAGCCAGCAATCCCAGAAAAAAGCAACGGCATATGATCATCGCAAGTTAGTGGGAGAAATCTTTGCTCGTCACTGCTGAAGTAATTCAGTTCAACAGCATCGGCATCACTCCAGGGATAGGTGTTTCGGAGCTCAGCTCGCAAATCTTTGAAAGATATGCTGGTTTCTACCACTTTGGGATAGAAAAATGATGAAATCAAATGCGGTTTAGTACCACGCAGCACACTAGTTTCCATTCTAATCGCCAGCCGGAAAGCCAGCGCGGGATCAATCCTACAATACGACTTCAGTTAGCTGGGTAAAATTGAGCACAAATTCGAACGATTCAACCAAACAGAAGTCAAATACGGCCTACAATACGACTTAGAACGTCAATTTGAGAGGAAACAATGCTTACCCAGGTTTAATCCATGAATTATCTCTCGCGGATTCGACCCAATCCTCTCCACGATCGACTGCATTCCGGGCGTCCTCACTCAACATCGCTATGTAATCTCAGATGGGGGGTGGGCTATATCTGGCGGAGACCCGGCGTCACCGACGAACGGACGAGGGCATAGGGTGGAGGAAACAACTGCGGTGGACGCGGCAAGACGCCAGTGGAGGGGGCGGGGCGGCGCTGTGCAGTGCGGCCTGTCTAGATCTGTTTCAGATTCAGACAAGCTGCCCAATACGTGTCTCCTTGCGGTCCCACCCGTCAGCAAGCAACAGTCAGACAAAGACTCGGCCCCACTCATCAGCAATTAACGGTCAATGGACGGTCAATACGGCAAACGCCTGCTATGAGCATTTGTGAGAGTTTCAGCTAAGGAAGTGGGGAAAAGTGAGCAAACGTTTGGAGCGTGGGGAAAAGTGAGCACAACTAAGTGCCTGAAGAAGTTGTATATCGAGGTGATGTTCCTTTCCTGTTAAATGTTTGGAGCCATAGGGTGCGCCACCGTCGGGAAAGGGCGGCTGTCCTCGCCCTATATTTTATTGGGAGGAGGGATATGATGACTATCAACATATCATCGGGGAGGTTGTTGATGAAGTCTAGGTCTGCTGGAGTCGCTTGCGGTTCTTTCTCGACCCGCCTCCGCTTGTTGGCAGCCTCGTTCTCCACCTCGTCGGCAGGCGGAAACCTCTTTCTCCATATTCACGCCGTGCTCCGGTGCTTCAGCAGCCCCGGCGTCGCCACTCCCTCTGATGGGGCGCTTCGGCGGCATCCTCGTACACTGACAGCTTTGAGGACTCAGAGCGGCGTCGAGGATGCGGGCGGAGAGAGAAGAATTGTGTGTGTGGCAAGGATAGGGGGGTGCGGCCGCTCGGTGGCGCCATTAATATAGACCAGTGGGAGCGAGGCGGGCGATGGTCCAAGGCTGTTTCGCTTCCCGGTGAGAACGACTGCTTAATCTCTAGTATGAATGAAATCTATGCTTAATTACTGAATTTTAGTTGCAAAAAATAGATAGTGCTATTGATTTTAGCTGCATATTTTGACAAATCGCAGTGTCTCTTGGCTTAGCGTCGGAGTCTGGCTTTAATTTGCATACCGTAGTCTGAACCGTTTGCGTTGAAGAGATGCACAGATCCTGCATTGAACAGCTTGTACGCTTCCCGGTGTGCCTGCGCACCGGACTGCGCACGCACGCCTCCCGTTCAGTCAGGTAGATGTCCACACGGCACCTCCTATAGCCATTAAAACCAAGACGGCTTGAATTATACAAACGTGAATGGCTAACCGAACGCACACGGTTTGAATTATACAAACGTTTGAGATATTAAAGTGGCAACTATTTTTCTCAAAATTCCTTTGTTGGCTGTCATTATTCGAGTGCGCCTTCTCTCAAAGTGGACACGAAAAATACCACAGCATGTCGGGTGCCCTTCCATGATAGGATGCCAAGTTTCATCAATTTTAGACGTGTTTTAGATTTACTAGAATTTAAAAACAAAGTATCTCAAGGTTTTGCTGGCAATCAACGGTGCCCTAGTGTTTGAAATTCATTCCCATTTCTTCCATGCACCCAAGAACACATATTTAATTTTTCAACCAATTTATATGCACTAGAGTATATGCATGTAGTTCAAATTTGAATTGTGCACATAAATGCATTGAAAACTCAGATAATGCATAAAAATGTCCAAACGGACCCCGAAAAATCACAAAAATTCACACAACACTCCTGTTGTTCTATGTTGACATGAGACAAAAAATTGAAAGCAATAAGAGGCAATGTATATCGTTTCGTCCCCAAAGGTGGGACGTTCCGTATCGAAAACCATCATGCTTGTTGTGAGAAGCTCCGGTTTGTGAGAAGCATATACCCAAACCTGCCCCAAAGGGGACAAAAAATTTACCACGACATGTTGATGCCGCTCCATGATAGCATGCCAAGTTTCATGAATTTCATACGAGTTTTGGATGTACTAGAATTTTAAAACCAGGCATCTCAATGTTTTGCCAGCAATCAATGGTGCCCTGGTGTTTAATTCATTCCCATTTCTTGCATGGGGCCTAATCATGCACCCAGGGACACAGATTTGATTTTTCAACCAATTTATATGCACTGGAGCATGTGCATGTAGTTCAAATTTGAATTATGCACATAAATGCATTGAAAACTCACTTAATGCATAAAAATGTCCAAACGAACCCTGAATAATTCCAATTCTTTAATAATCACTGCAGATAAAAGGTCTAGGAGTTCAAACACCATCCATGGCCGCTGTGACCCCATTATGTAACTCAAATCAAGACGAAAAATCAAGTAGATCCCACACAGTTTATTATAACCAACCGTGTGAGATGCATCACAAAATATCTTCAGACCGTGTCTGAATAAGGGACCGTGTCTGATGACACTTTGCGCGCCAGTTTTTTGGATGAAGCGTTTCCAAATTTTCGGCTTCCACGGAAAATCTACCTCCCTGCCCCCCTTACCAAAAGCCACATTTCCCCTGTTTTCACCTTCCTTTCCAAGTTGAAACCTTCACTCCTTGCTTGCAGTGCCGCCGCCTCCTCGCCAGTGACCCTCCTTCACGCTGCTCGGCCTCGCCTATCCAGGTAGGTAATCCACACCCGACCCCATCCTCCTCCTCCTTCCACATCCCACATGCCCCGACCGCTAGTGCGAGCGCGACACCTTCCACCCAAATCACCGACCCCTCCACCAAATAAGCGCCGACCTAATCCATGGTGCACGCAGTATAGTCAGGACCTCAAGGAGCATTTGGCAGCAGAGAATCAATTCGCGGCCGCACACGCGAATGAGGTCGCGATGGCTGCCATTCGTGCCGACCCCCAGATCTTGGAGGAGCGCCTCGCCGTTGAGGCCACCGTTGACGCCTCACGAGCTGACGCCGCGACGCGGTTGGCTGCTTTAAACGATAGTTCGTGGCATTTTCTCGAGGCCACCTTCGGTGCCTTCGACGAAGACTACCAGGTGTTTTCTCAGCGTGCACGTGCTTACCTCATCTCGAGAGCCAGCAGGTTGGTGCCCGGAGCAGCTCAGGCAACTCAACACTACAATGAGGGCACCCACGATGAGGAGGCCTCGCCCTCTTCCATGTCCAAGGAGCCAATCGTCATCGATATCTCCGATAATGAGGAGTAGCTTGTCTTATTAGCTCACTATAAGGACCCATGTTCAGTTTGCTAGATATTGCCTTTCCTTAACAAATTCTAGTGAATTGTGCTATCTACTTTTACCATGCAATCTTCTGCTATAGTGTATATGTTCTATATGTCGTGCAATGTGGTGTTCAATTAACTGCTTGGTTCAATTCTGCAAATGTGATGTTCAATTCTTCAGGGTGCAATATTTCCAAGTTGTTAAGCATGCTTGGTTTGGTTAACTGTCTGATCTTCTATTAGGAGTATGTTATATTGTTCAATTGGTGTTTAGTTAACTGCTTGGTTCATTTGTTGTGGCTTGTTCACTTGTTGTGGTGTTTCGTTAACTGCTTGGTTCAATTCTGCAATGCGATGTTCAATTGTTGTGGCTGCATTCTGTTATTGTATACCATGTGAGGAATAAATCGAATTTGGTTGTACTAAATACATGAGAAGCAAATACAATTGCTATATTTCCAAATTGGTAAGCTTGCTTGGTTTGGTTAACTGTCTGATCTTCTATTAGGACTATGTTATATTGTGCAATGTGGTGCTCAGTTAACGTTTGTTTCATTTGTTGTAGTTTTTAGTTAACTACTTGGTTCAATTCTGCAATGCGATGTTCAATTGCTGTGGCTGCATTCTCTTATTGTATACCATGTGAGGAATAAATCGTATTTGGTTGTACTAAATACATGAGAAACAAATACAATTGCTATATTTCCAAGTTGTTAAGCATGCTTGGTTTGGTTAACTGTCTGATCTTCTATTAAGAGTATGTTATATTGTGCAATGTGGTGCTTAGTTAACGTTTGGTTCATTTGTTGTGGTGTTTAGTTAACTGCTTGGTTCAATTCTGCAATGCGATGTTCAAATGTTGTGTCTGCATTCTGTTATTGTATACCATGTGAGGAATAAATTGAATTTGGCTGCACTTAATACATGAGAAACATATACAAGTGCTATATTTCCTAGTTCTTAATCATGCTTGGTTTGGATAAATGGGTTTTCCATGTGGCTTGAATTAATCTGATGAATCTGCAATGTGCTTATATTTCATCAACTTATTTTACTGATAGCATGCGAACCCTTACTTAACCTGATGGCTAACTACCTTATATGTGTTGCAGGGAAACAATGGGAAGCACTAAGGTTTACAAGATGGTAGTAACTATTATACCTTGCCTTTTTGTATTCCTTTGCCCCATTTCCAATATAGAGAAGATATTTATGCACATCCTTGTTTTCAGGATTCACCGATGATTACCTCTCAAACCACCTCTGTGGCCAGGAGGCGAGGAAAGTTTTCATCCAACACCCATGGTTCAATATTGAAGTATTCCTGAAGAGGTCGAGGGATGGACGGTCATTCATCCACAGGCACTGGCCTAAAGTTGCAAAGACCTTCAACATGAATGAAGGCTCAATATTCGTCTTCCGCTTCAGCAATTTTCCACATGAGATGCAACTCTCTATGTACCGTCTATGATGCTAATTTCGAAAGGTTCTAGATGTTGCATGTGAAACTTGCTATTGGTGCAGTTTGTGTAATGGGGTAGCTGAGTGCTGAAGCTATATCATGTTGTACTCCGATGTATTTCAATTATGAAATCCTGCTTCCTTAATATGGGAATGGAATATATTATGTGCTTAATATGAATGTCAATTAGATTAGTAAATGGATTATTAATAATAGGGCAATTAGCCCGCTAATTGGCCAATGAGCTTGCTAATTGGGTTTTCCTATTGCAAACAGTTAATGAGAAACCACCATGGGCGATGACCTCAGGCAACGCACATAGTTTCTAGGAATAAACCGTGTTGGATCAATGAACAATATCACACGACATTCTCTTCAAACTGTTTGCGTTACGCCACCTTGCGCAAACGTTTTCCTTGTAGTAACTGTGTGCAATGTATATACGAACGGAAATGTTTAGTGCTGACTGACTGTGTGGGATGTACTTACGACTGGAAATGATTCCGCCTGTATAATTGCATTTTTTGAGCACTACTCTAGGTATTTCTGTATTTGAGTGCTCGCTGGTCGCACACGACCTCATTTTGCCGAGCGTGTGTGCCAGGAGGGCATATACCCAACGGTTTCTGGGTCGTGTGGGAAGGACCCCCCTATCACCCACACTCACTTGGCGACGGTTTTGAATGCCGTTGTGGAAAGAGGTTAAAAACCGTTTGTTTAGGACCGACGCGTACCAGTGTTCCACACTTCGTTAGCACCTTTAGGATCGTCAAAACCTTCCGGTTGCATCATATACAACTCTTCTTTAAGAAATCCATTAAGGAATGCAGTTCTGACGTCCATTTGCCAGATTTCATAAACATAAAATGCGGCAATTGTTGACATGATTTGGACAGACTTAAGAATCGCTACAGGTGAGAAAGTCTCATCATAGTCAACTCCTTGAACTTGTCAAAAACCTTTCGCGACAAGTCGAGCTTTATAGACAGTAACATTACCATCAGTGTGAGTCTTCTTCTTGAAGATCCATTTATTCTCTATGGCTCGCCGATCATCAGGCAAGTCATCCAAAGTCCACACTTTATTCTCATACATGGATCCTATCTCAGATTTCATGGCCTCAAGCCATTTATCGGAATCTGGGCTCATCATAGCTTCTTCATAGTTCGTTGATTCATCATGATCTAGTAACATGACCCAAAACAGGATTACCATACCACTCTGGTGCGGATCATGCTCTGGTTCACCTACGAGGTTCAGTAGTAACTGGATCTGAAGTTTCATGCATCATCATTAGCTTCCTCTCTAGTTGGTGTAGGCATCACGGGGACGGATTTCTCTGATGTGCTACTTTCCAAATTGAGAGAAGGTACAACTACCTCATCAAGTTCTACTTTCACTTCTTTTGAGAGAAACTCCTTCTTTAGAAAGGACCCTTTCTTAGCAACAAAGATCTTGCCTTCAGATATGTGGAAGAAGGTGTACCCAATTGTTTCCTTAGGTTATCCTATGAAGATGCACTTCTCCGATTTAGGTTCGAGCTTATCAGGCCGAAGCCTTTTGACATAAGCGTCGTATCCCCAAACTTTAAAAAACGGCAGCTTAGGTTTCTTGCCAAAACACAGTTCATACATTGTCATCTCAATGGGTTTAGACGGTTCCCTATTTAACGTGAATGCAGTTGTCTCTAATGCATAACCCCAAAATGATAGTGGTAAATCGGTAAGAGACATCATAGATCGCACCATATCTAATAAAGTATGGTTACGACATTTGGACACACCATTACGCTGTGGTGTTTGAGGTGGCGTGAGTTGTGAAACTATTCCACATTGTTTTAAATGAAGGCCACACTTGTAACTCAAATATTCACCTCCGCGATCAGATCATAGAAACTTTATTTTCTTGTTACGATGATTTTCCACTTCACTATGAAATTCCTTGAAGTTTTCAAATGTTTCAGACTTGTGTTTCATTAAGTAGACATACCCATATCTATTCAAATCATCTGTGAAGGTCAGAAAAAATGATACCCGCCATGTGCTTCAATACTCATCGGACCGCATACATTGGCATGTATTATTTCCAATAAGTCATTGGCTTGCTCCAATGTTCCGGAGAACAGAATTTAGTCATCTTGCCCACGAGGCATGGTTCGTAAGTATCAAATGATTCATAATCAAGTGATTCCAAAAAATCCATCTGTATGGAGTTTCTTCATGTGCTTTACACCAATATATGACCTAAACGGCAGTGCCACAAATATGTTGCACTATCATTATCAACTTTGCATCTTTTGGCATCAATATTATGAATATGTGTATCACTACGATCGAGATTCAATAAACCATTTACATTGGGTGTATGACCATAGAAGGTTTTATTCATGTAAACAGAACAACAATTATTCTCTGACTTAAATGAATAACTGTATCGCAATGAACATGATCCAATCATATTCATGCTCAACGCAAACACCAAATAACATTTATTTAGGTCCAACACTAATCACTTCCAACACCCATCATCACCTCGCCCTTAACTAGTCTCTGTTCATTTTGCAACTCCTGTTTTGAGTTACTAATCTTAGCAACTGAACAGGTATCAAATACCCTGGGATTACTATGAACACTAGTAAAGTACACATCAATAACATGCATATCAAATATACCTTTGTTCACTTTACCATCCTTCTTATCCGCCAAGTATTTGGGGTAGTTCCGCTTCCAGTGACCATTCCCTTTGCAGTAGAAGCACTCAGTTTCAAGCTTAGGTATAGCTTTGGGCTTCTTCACGGGAGTGGCAACTTGCTTGTCATTCTTCTTGAAGTTCCCTTTCTTTTCCTTTGCCCTTTTTCTTGGAACTAGTGGTCTTGTTAACCATCAACACTTGATGCTCTTTCCTGATTTCTACCTTCGCCGATTTCAGCATCGCGAAAAGCTCGGGAATCTTTTCTGTTATCCCTTGCACATTATAGTTCATCACGAACTTCTAGTAGCTTGGTGATAGTGACTAGAGAACTCTGTCAATCACTATCTTATCTGGAAGATTAACTCCCACTTGATTCAAGTGATTGTAGTACCCAAACATTCTGAGCACATGCTCACTGGTTGAGCTATTCTCCTCCATCTTGTAGACAAAGTACTTGTAAGAGGTCTCATACCTCTCGACACGGGCATGAGTCTGAAATACCAATTTCAGCTTTTGGAACATCTCATATGCTCTGTGGCATTCAAAATATTTTCGAAGTCCCGGTTCTAAGCCGTAAAGCATGGCGCACTAAACTATAAAGTAGTCATCATATCGAGCTTGCAAAATGTTCATATCGTCTGTATCTGCTCATGCAACAGGTTTGTCACCTAGCGGTGCATCAAGGACATAGTTCTTCTGTGAAGCAACGAGGATAATCCTCAGATCATGGAACCAGTCCGCATCATTGCTACTATCATCTTTCAACTTTCTCTGGGAACATATCAAAAATATATTGGAGCTATATCGTGAGCTATTGATCTACAATATAGACATGCAAAAACTATCAGGACTAAGTTCATGAGAAATGAAGTTCAGTTAATCAAATTAGTTAAGAACTCCCACTTAGATAGACATACCTCAAGTCATCTAAATGATACGTGATCGAAGTCAACTAAACCATGTCCGATTATCACGTGAGATGGAGTAGTCATCAACAGTGAACATCTCTATGTTGATCATATCTACTATATGATTCACGTTCGACCTTTTGGTATCCAGTGTTCCGAGGCCATGTCTGTACATGCCAGGCTCGTCAAGTTTAACCCGAGTATTCCACATGTGCAAAATTGTCTTGGACCCGTTCTATGTGAACGTAGTGTCTATCACACCCGATCATCACATGGTGTCTCAACACAACAAACTGTTGCAACAGTGCATACTCGGGGAGAACACTTATACCTTGAAAATTTAGTTAAGGGATCATCCTATAATGCTACCGCCGTACTAAGCAAAATAAGATGCATAAAAGATAAACATCACATGCAATCAAAATATGTGACATGATATGGCCATCATCATTTTGTGCTTTTGATCTCCATCTACAAAGCATCGTCATGATCTCCATCGTCACCAGATCGACACCTTGATCTCCATCGTAGCGTCGTGGTCGTCTCGCCAACTATTGCCTCTACAACTATCGCTAACGCATAGTGATAAAGTAAAGCAATTACATGGTGTTTGCATTTCATACAATAAAGAGACAACCATATGGCTCCTGCCGGTTGCCGATAACTTTTACAAAACATGATCATCTCATAACATAACTTATATCACATCATGTCTTGACCATATCACATCACAACACGCCCTGCAAAAACAAGTTAGACGTTGTTGCAAGTTTTATGTGGCTGCTACGGGCTTCTAGCAAGAACCGTTCTTACCTACGCATCAAAACCACAAGGGTGATTTATCAAGTTTGCTGTTTTAACCTTCAACAAGGACCGACCGCAGTCAAATTCAATTCAACTAAAGTAGGAGAAATAGACACCCGCCAGCCACCTTTATGCAAAACTAGTTGCATGTCTATCGGTGGAACCGGTCTCATGAACGTGGTCATGTAAGGTTGGTCTGGGCCGCTTCATCCAACAATACCGCCAAATCAAAATAAGACATTGGTGGTAAGCAGTATGACGATCACCGCCCACACTATTTGTGTTCTACTCGTGCGTATCATCTACGTGGGAATCGTTGCATGGAAAACAAAAAAAATTCTACGCACACACAATGATCTATCCATGGAGATGCATAGCAACGAGGGGGAGAGTGTGTCTACATACCCTCGTAGACCGTAAGCGGAAGCGTTTCACAACGTGGTTGATGTAGTCGAACTTCTTCGTGCTTCAACCGATCAAGTACCGAACACACACTGGTATAGCGACGTCCTAAACAAATGGTTTTTAACCCCTTTCCGCGACGGCATTTGGAACCGTTAGGGTGTCCTTCCCACACGACCCAGAAATCGTCAGGATAGGCCCTCCTGGGACCCAGGCTGGGGCCGTGTGTGATCGGGGAAGGCATCGGAACCCAATCATTTTCGTAGGTATGTACATCCCACACGGTATTCCGAGAAAATCATTTCCGTATTTATGTACATCCCACACGGTGAATCCCATAAAATCATTTCCGTAGGTATGTACATCCCACACGGTGAATCAAAGAAAATCATTTCCGTAGGTATGTACATCCCACACGGTGAATCCTAGAAAAACATTTCCGTAGGTATGCATATCACACACAGTTCTTTGTGTGGAAATGTTTTGCAAGGTGGCCTAACGCAAATAGTTCACTGTCGGAAGCCATGTGTGATTGTTAGTTGATCGAACACGCCTAATTTCTAGAAACCATGCGGGTTGTTTGAGTTCATCGCCGATGGTGCTGTCTGAGTAACCGTTTGCAATAGAAAACCCCAATAAGCAGGGTAATTAGCCTATTATTGATAATCCATGTACTAATCAAACTAATATTTCTTAATAAAACATGCCAGATATTTCATATCCGTATAAAAGCAACCAGGATTTCATAATCGAATTACAGCAGATAGCTTCAGCACTCAGTTACGCCATTACACAACAGCATCAAGTTTCACATGCAGCATAAAAAACCTTTGGAAAGTACCATCATACACAATAAATAGACATATGAATCTCATCTGGGAAACTGCAGAAGCGGAAGGCAAATATTGTGCCTTCAGTGATGTTGAATGTCCTTGCAACTTTAGGCTAGTGGCTATGGATAATTGCCCGCCCAACCTTCGTCCACTTCAGCAAGACTTCAATATTGTATAGTGGGTGTTGAATGAATACTTTCCTCGCCTCTTGACCATGCAGGTGGTTTGAGAGGTAATCATCAGTGAACTACTTTGAAAAGTACTGAAAACAAAGCTATCCATAAATCACTGTTGTAAATTTTGAAATGGCACAAGGTGTAAAAACAAGGTAAAAGAGTTGGTACCATCCTATAGTTTACTGATGTCTTCTTCATTGTGCAAACAAAGATCTTGCTGTTATTCGTCGCAAGTTTCTTCATCCTAACAATCTTTCTGAGTTTCTTGACTTGACTGATATTCATGGACATCTCATTTCCCCATATGCAAAATGGGTCGAACAGTGGATCTAAGCCTCTGACAGCAGGACCTACATGTGCAAGACAAATTTGTAACAAACCTAAATATTTGAATGATTCCTGCAACTGCACAATAATGTGCTATTAGCCAAAGGACCCTGCTCGAACAAACCTCGATGGTAAACCGCAGTGTCTCCAATTGTTTCCCTGCAACACACATAAGGAAGATCTTGATCAGGTTAACTGAGAGTTGCCATGCTATCAGTAGATTATGTATTGAGTACAACCAAATTCGATTGGTGTCACATGCATAACAATACAAAATTGTACCCACAGCAAATGAAAATCAAATAGCAGAACTGAACCAAATAGTTAAATGGACAGCAGACCAAATGAACCAAAATAGTTAACTGAGCACGACATTGCAGAATAGAAACATGTACTAGAAGATAAGACAATTAACAAAACAAAGAATGCTTGAGAACAGTACTATGAAATGTAGCAATTGTTGGACCAAAGTGTTAACTGAACGTTACATTTTAGAGGACCAAACTGTTAACTGAACATCAGATTGCATATTAACATTACATAGGACAAATCACTAGAAGGCACTGGCGGTGGCCTCGAGAAAACATCACAAACTGTATTTAAAGTAGACAACCGCATGGCGGTGTCGACGGTGGCCTCGAAGACGAGGTGCTCCTCCAAGATCTGGCGGTCAACACGCATGGCACCCATAGCAACCTCGTTAGCGCGTGCGGCCGCATGCTACTCAGCTCCATGTTATACTGCGTGTAAAATGGCTGTGGGCGGCGCTTAATTGGAGGAGGGGGCAGTGATTTTGGTGGAAGGTGTCGCTCCGTCAGTCGGGGCATGTGGGACGGGAAAGGAGGAGGATGGTGTGGGTGAGGTGTGGATTACCTGACCATATCGACAAGGCCGCGCAGCAAGAAGAAGGATCGGCGATGAGGAGGCCGCGTAGCAAGAAGAAGGGTCGGCGGCGAGGAGGCCGTGCAGCAAGAAGAAGGGTCGCCGACGAGGAGGCGACGCTACAAGAAGAAGGGTCGCCGGCGAGGAGGCTGAGCTGCTTGTAAGCAGCAGTGAAGGTTTCAACTTGGAAAGCAAGGAGGAACAATGGAAATGTGGCTTTTGGTAGGAGGGAGGGGGCGGGGAGATAGATATATCCGCAGTGGCAAAAAAATTTCGCTCGGTGCAACGAGAAAGTGGCGCCCAAGTGTGGTTCAAGTGGGGGCGGTGGACTGTAGACGACGAAGCTTCCTGCGTAAGCCAAACAAGACGGTGCTCCAAGATATTTTATATTGCATCCCACACGATTCTTTCTAGTAAACTGTTTGAGGTATACCTGATTTTTTCATTATATTTTGAACGACAAAATGGTGTTACGGAGGGAAAGGATGGTGTTTGAATTGCTAAAACATTTACGTAGAGTGAACATGCAACTAGTACATGAGTGTCGTGTTTAAATTTGGAATTATTTCGGGTTCGTTTGGCATTTTTATGCATTAATTGAGTTTGTGGGCATTTAATGTGCATAATTCAAATTTGAACTACAAGCACATGCCCCAATGCACCAAAGTTTGCTGAAAAATCACATGTGTGTCTTTGGGTGAATTTATAGGTCCCATGCAAGAAATGGGAATAAAATTCAAATATCTATGCGTCGTGGCTCGGCCGGAATGATTGAGAAACTTAGTTTTTTAATTCCTGTAAATCCAAAACACGGCTGAAAATCATGAAACTTGGCATGGTGTCATGACATGGCACCAACATGCTGCAGTATTTTTTTGGCCGAATTGGGAGAAGCTTTAGTGTAAGCTTCTTGCAAACCAGAGCTTCCCTCAAGAAAGCTCGTGGTTCCGAGAGGGAACGTGTCACCTCCGTGTGCGAAACGACATACGTACACTGCATTCTCCCGCCTTAATTTTTGTACCAAATAGGAATTAAATAGAAGTACCATGCTAAATTATGGAATTATTCCGTGTTCGTTTGGCCTTCTTTATACATTAATTGAGTTTCTGGGCATTTCATGTGCATAATTCAAATTGGAACTACAAGCACATGCTCCAATGCACCAAAGTTGTTTGAAAATCACATGCGTGTCCTTGGGTGAATTTCTAGCTCCCATGCCAGAGATGGGAGTGAAATTCAAACATCTAGCATCGTGGCTCGGCCGGAAAGATTGAGAAACTTGGTTTTTTAATTCCTGTAATCGAAAACACGCCTGAAAATCATGAAACTTGGCACGGTGTCATGACATGGCACGGACATGCTGTGGTAAAGTTTTTGGCCGAATTGGGACAAGCTTTGGTGTAAGCTTCTTGCAAACCGGAGCTTCCCTCAAGAAGGCTCGTGGTTCCGAGAGGGAACGTGTCACCTCCGTGTGCAAAACAACATACGTACACTGCCTTCTCCCACCTTAATTTTTGTACACTGGCAGATTAGACCAAATAGAAGTATTGTGCTAAATTTTGGAATTATTCCATGTTCGTTTGGCCTTTTTATACATGAATTGAGTTTCTGGGCATTTAATGTGCATAATTCAAATTTGAACTACAAGCACATGCTCTAGTGCACCAAAGTTTTTTGAAAAATCACATGTGTTTCCTTGGTGAATTTCTAGGTCCCATGCAAGAGATGGGAGTGAAATTCAAACATCTAGGTGTCGTGGCTCGGCCGGAAAGATTGAGAAACTTGGTTTTTTAATTTCTGTAATTCCAAAACACGTCTGAAAATCATGAAACTTGGCATGGTGTCATGACATGGTGTAACATCCCTAGCCTTGCTATGCACTTGGACTAGCTTGGTTGTTGCATCATGTTTAAATTTCTTTTAAACTTGAAATGGGGATTTTTCAAACCCTAGCACTAAATAATTACATCCAGGCTTGAATAAAATCTTTTCAATAAAACCAAAATGTCCCTAAGAAAAGTTCATGATTTCTGGTTAAGGTGAAAACCTCTGCCAAAAATGATGAATAGATTTCTAGGTCAATTTTCGATTTTTTAATTAACACAAAAGTATTTGAATTGGAGTCATTTAAATGCTATATGTATATTTTAAATGGTCCAAATATTCTGAAGTTATTTGTGGAGCTCTAAAATAATTCAGTTAACCTCCAAAATAGTTTTCAGAATTATCTAAAATGATTTAGTTCCTAAACTAAATCAGAACAAAGAAAACAAATTAGAAAACTGAAACAAATAATAAGAGAGAGAGAGAGAGTGCTCACCTGGCACAGCCCCCCAGGCCCAACACTGTTGGCCCAGCCCACAGGGACATGCCTGTATTCTTCCTTCAGCCAGTAGGCAGAGGAGAGGTGTTGCGCGTGCGTGCAGCTTCGGCCACCTCCTGCTTCCACCCGGGAGCCCTGATCCTTCCCTCGTTGCCGCCCTGTACCCCTCTCTGTCTTTTCCTATTACTCTCTACTCTCTACTCTCGCTCCCTCCTCCAACCCTCTCTCTCGCGCACACCCGAGAGCAACGTCGCCGATGTTCAAGTTTTCAGCGCCCACCGCCGTCCCCTTGCCCGTGGCTTTGTCCTATAGCTCCGCCTCGACGCCGTGGAGCTCCAAGACGAAGAACGCGCCTTCGGATGCCTGGAGCCGTCGCCCTCGAGCTCGTCACCGCCACATCTGGCCCCGGGGGTCGCCATCGATTCATGCGTTGGAAGTCGTCCCCGAGCCAGCTGAGACTGCCGTCGACCCCACTGTGAGCTCCGTCGTTGTTTCACTCTCCCCCTTGTCATTTGTGACCCCTAACCGCTCCAGCCACCGAGCCGAGAGCTCACCGCCGCATGGTTTTGTCGTTGCCGTGGCTTGAGCTCGAACCACCCGCACCCTTGCACCGCATCGCACTCCTGGTGCCTCCAGGAGGTCGCCTAGCCCCTCTACTCGTTCGCCTGCTTGCTCTAGCGTCGCGCTCGCACGGTGCCGAGCTCCGTCCATCGCTTCGCTCACCTCCGCGGATGCCACAGCCCACCCCAGCACTTGTTATGGACACCACCCAAAGTGCCGCAGCACCCGCTCTCGAACGCACCCAGCTGCGCAAGCTCTCATGGCCGGAGATGGCCGGATGAGGAGCGCCGCCGTGTCTGCTTACCGCCGGCGATTAGACGATGTGGCACTCGCTTAAATAGCGCTAATTACCGATCAGTTTAACCCCAAGGGTCAATGACAACAGGGCCCCACGCCCTTAATTAGCCAGAAATAATTCCTATTTAGTTTAATTTAACCACAGTGGCCCCACGCGCCAGCATTGACCATGCTAATGTTGGAAATATGCCCTAGAGGCAATAATAAAAGCCTTATTATTATATTTCCTTATTCATGATAATTGTCTTTATTCGTGCTATAATTGTGTTATCCGGAAATCGTAATACATGTGTGAATAACAGACAACAATATATGTCCCTGGTAAGCCTCTAGTTGACTAGCTCGTTGATCCACAGATAGTCATGGTTTCCTGACTATGGACATTGGATGTCATTGATAACGAGATCACATCATTAGGAGAATGATGTGATGGACAAGACCCAATCCTAAACATAGCATAAGATCGCATAGTTCGTTTGCTAGAGTTTTCCAATGTCAAGTATCCTTTCCTTAGACCATGAGATCATGTAACTCCCGGATACCGTAGGAGTGCTTTGGGTGTGCCAAACGTCACAACGTAACTGGGTGACTATAAAGGTATACTACGGGTATCTCTGAAAGTGTCTGTTCGGTTGACATGGATCGAGACTGGGATTTGTCACTCCGCTTGACGGAGAGGTATCACCGGGCCCTCTCGGTAATGCATCATCATAATGAGCTCAATGTGATCAAAGTGTTTGATCACGGGATCATGCATTACGGTACGAGAAAAGTGACCTGCCGGTAACGAGATTGAACGAGGTATTGGGATACCGACGATCGAATCTCGGGCAAGTAAAATACCGATTGACAAAGGGAATCGTATACGGGATTAATTGAATCCTCGACATCGTGGTTCATCCGATGAGATCATCGTGGAGCATGTGGGAGCCAACATGGGTATCCAGATCCCGCTGTTGGTTATTGCCCGAGAGCCGTCTCGGTCATGTCTGCATGTCTCCCGAACCCGTAGGGTCTACACACTTAAGGTTCGGTGACGCTAGGGTTGTGAAGATATGTATATGCAGTAACCCGAATGTTGTTCGGAGTCCCGGATGTCACGAGGAGTTTCGGAATGGTCCGGAGGTAAAGATTTATATATGGAAAGTCATCATACGGACATCGGGACAAGTTTCGGGGTTATCGGTATTGTACCGGGACCACCGGAGGGTCCCGGGGGGTCCACCGGGTGGGGCCACCTATCCCGGAGGGCCCCATGGGCTGTATGAGGGAGGGAACCAGCCCATAGTGGGCAGGTGCGCCTCCCCCCAAGGGCCCATGCGCCTAGGGTTGGGGGGGGGGGAAACCCTAAAGGGGGCGCCCCCCTTGCTTGGGGGGCAAGTCCCCTCCCTGGCCGCCGCCCCCCCCTAGGAGATTCCATCTCCTAGGGCCGGCGCCCCCCAAGGGGTTATATAAAGGGGGGAGGGGAGGGGGGCTGCACACCCTTTGCCCTGGCGCCTCCCTCTCCCTATCCAACACATCCTCCTCCTCCGTAGAGCTCGGCGAAGCCCTGTCGAAGTACTGCGGCTCCACCATCACCATGCCGTCGTGCTGCTGCTGGAGTCTTCTTCCCCAACCTCTCCTTTGCCTTGCTGGATCAATAAGAAGGAGACGTTACGCTGACCGTACGTGTGTTGAACGCGGAGGTGCCGTGCTTTCGGTGCTAGGATCTCCGGTGATTTGGATCACGGTGTGTACGACTACTTCATCCCCGTTCGTTGAACGCTTCCGCTCGCGATCTACAAAGTGGTATGTAGATGCAATCTCTCTCTCCCATGACTCGTTGCTAGATGAACTCATAGATGGATCTTGGTGAAACCGTAGGAAAATTTTTAATTTTCTGCAACGTTCCCCAACAGTGGCATCATGAGCTAGGTCTATGCGTAGTTCTTCTTGCGCGAGTGGAACACAATTTGTTGTGGGCGTAGATGTTGTCAACTCTTCTTGCCGCTACTAGTCTTATCTTGCTTCAGCGGTATTGTGGGATGAAGCGGCCCGGACCAACCTTACACGTACGCTTACGTGAGACCGGTTCCACCGACTAACATGCACTAGTTGCATAAGGTGGCTGGCGGGTGTCTGTCTCTCCCACTTTAGTTGGAGCGGATTCGATGAAAAGGGTCCTTATGAAGGGTAAATAGAAGTTGACAAATCACGTTGTGGCTTTTACGTAGGTAAGAAAACGTTCTTGCTAGAACCCTAATTCAGCCACGTAAAACTTGCAACAACAATTAGAGGACGTCTAACTTGTTTCTGCAGCAAGTGCTTTGTGATATGATATGGCCAAAGTTGTGATGAATGATGAATGATCTATATGTGATGTATGAGATGTTCATGCTATTGTAATAGGAATCACGACTTGCATGTCGATGAGTATGACAACCGGCAGGAGCCATAGGAGTTGTCTTTATTTTTTGTATGACCTGCGTGTCATTGAGAAACGCCATGTAAATTACTTTACTTTATTGCTAAACACGTTAGCCATAGTAGTAGAAGTAATAGTTGGCGAGCAACTTCATGGAGACACGATGATGGAGATCATGATGATGGAGATCATGGTGTCAAGCCGGTGACAAGATGATTATGGAGCCCCAAGATGGAGATCAAAGGAGCTATGTGATATTGGCCATATCATGTCACGTTTATTATTTGATTGCATGTGATGTTTATCATGTTTTGCATCTTGTTTACTTAGAACGACGGTAGTAAATAAGATGATCCCTCATAATAATTTCAAGAAAGTGTTCCCCCTAACTATGCACCGTTGCAACAGTTTGTTGTTTCGAAGCACCACGTGATGATCGGGTGTGATAGATTCTAACGTTCACATACAACGGGTGTAAGACAGATTTACACACGCAAAACACTTAGGTTGACTTGACGAGCCTAGCATGTACAGACATGGCCTCGGAACACAGAAGACCGAAAGGTCGAGCATGAGTCGTATAGAAGATACGATCAACATGAAGATGTTCACCGATGTTGACTAGTCCGTCTCACGTGATGATCGGACACGGCCTAGTTGACTCGGATCATGTAATACTTAGATGACTAGAAGAGGGATGTCTATCTAAGTGGGAGTTCATTAAATAATTTGATTTAATGAACTTTATTATCATGAACTTAGTCTAAATATTTACAATATGTCTTGTAGATCAAATGGCCAACGTAGTCCTCAACTTCAACACGTTCCTAGAGAAAACCAAGCTGAAAGACGATGGTAGCAACTATACGGACTGGGTCCGGAACCTGAGATCATCCTCATAGCTGCCAAGAAAGATTATGTCCTACGAGCACCGCTGGGTGACGCACCTATTCTCCCTGCAGAACAAGACGTTATGAACGCTTGGCAGTCACGCTGCGATGATTACTCCCTCGTTCAGTGCGGCATGCTTTACAGCTTAGAGCCGGGACTCCAAAAGCGTTTTGAGAGACATGGAGCATATGAGATGTTCGAAGAGCTGAAAATGGTTTTCCAAGCTCATGCCCGGGTCGAGAGATATGAAGTCTCCGACAAATTCTTTAGCTGTAAGATGGAGGAAAATGGCTCTGTCAGTGAACACATACTCAAAATGTCTGGGTTGCACAACCGCTTGACTCAACTGGAAGTTAATCTCCCGGATGAAGCGGTCATTGACAGAATCCTCCAGTCGCTTCCACCTAGCTACAAGAGCTTTGTGATGAACTACAATATGCAGGGGATGGTAAAGACCATTCCTGAGGTATATGCTATGCTGAAATCAGCAGAGGTAGAAATCAAGAAGGAGCATCAAGTGTTGATGGTGAATAAAACAACTAAGTTCAAGAAGGGCAAGGGTAAAAAGAACTTCAAGGACGGCAAAGAAGTTGCCGCGCCCGGTAAGCAAGTTGCCAGGAGGAAGCCAAAGAATGGACCCAAGCCCGAGACTGAGTGCTTTTATTGCAAGGGAAGTGGTCACTGGAAGCGGAACTGCCCCAAATACTTAGCGGACAAGAAGGCCGGCAAAACCAAAGGTATATGTGATATACATGTAATTGATGTGTACCTTACCAGTACTCGTAGTAGCTCTTGGGTATTTGATACCGGTGCAGTTTCTCACATTTGTAACTCAAAGCAGGAGCTGCGGAATAAACGGAGACTGGCAAAGGACGAGGTGACGATGCGCGTCGGGAATGGTTCCAAGGTCGATGTGATCGCCGTCGGCATGCTGCCTCTACATTTACCTACGGGATTAGTTTTAAACCTCAATAATTGTTATTTAGTGCCAAGTTTGAGCATGAACATTGTGTCTGGATCTCGTTTAATTCGAGATGGCTACTCATTTAAATCCGAGAATAATGGTTGTTCCATTTATATGAGAGATATGTTTTATGGTCATGCTCCAATGGTTAATGGTTTATTCTTGATGAATCTCGTACGTGATGATACACATATTCATAGTGTGAATACCAAAAGAGTTAAAGTTGATAACAATAGTCCCACATATTTGTGGCACTGCTGCCTTGGTCACATAGGTGTCAAACACATGAAGAAGCTCCATGCAGATGGACTTTTAGAGTCTCTTGATTATGAATCATTTGACACGTGCGAACCATGCCTCATGGTTAAAATGACCAAGACTACGTTCTCAGGAACAATGGAGCGAGCAACCAGCTTATTGGAAATCATACATACCGATGTGTGCGGTCCAATGAGTGTTGAGGCTCGCGGTGGCTATCGTTATGTTCTCACCCTCACTGATGACTTGAGTAGATATGGGTATGTCTACTTAATGAAACACAAATCTGAGACCTTTGAAAAGTTCAAAGAATTTCAGAGTGAGGTTGAAAATCAACGTGATAAAAGGATCAAGTTTCTATGATCAGATCGTGGAGGAGAATACTTGAGTCACGAATTTGGCACACACTTAAGAAAATGTGGAATAGTTTCACAACTCACGCCGCCTGGAACACCTCAGCGTAATGGTGTGTCCGAACGTCGTAATCGCACTCTATTAGATATGGTGCGATCTATGATGTCTCTTACCGATTTAGCGCTATCTTTTTGGGGCTATGCTTTAGAGACTGCCGCATTCACTTTAAATAGGGTTCCGTCAAAATCCGTTGAGACGACACCGTATGAATTAAGGTTTGGGAAGAAACCTAAGCTGTCGTTTCTAAAAGTTTGGGGATGCGATGATTATGTCAAGGAACTTCAACCTGAAAAGCTCGAACCCAAGTCGGAAAAATGCGTCTTCATAGGATACCCTAAAGAAACTGTTGGGTATACCTTCTACCTCAGATCCGAAGGCAAGATCTTTGTTGCCAAGAATGGATCCTTTCTAGAGAAAGAGTTTCTCTCGAAAGAAGTAAGTGGGAGGAAAGTAGAACTTGATGAAGTGTTACCTCTTGAACCGGAAAATGGCGAAACTCAAGAAAACGTTTCTGAGGTGCCTGCACCGACTAGAGAGGAAATTAATGATGATCAAGATACTTCTAATCAAGCTCCTACTGAAATTCTAAGGTCCACAAGGACACGTTCCGCACCAGAGTGGTACGGCAACCCTGTCTTGGAAATCATGTTGTTAGACAACGGTGAACCTTCGAACTATGAGGAAGCAATGGCGGGCCCGGATTCCGACAAATGGCTGGAAGCCATGAAATCCGAGATAGGATCCATGTATGAAAACGAAGTATGGACTTTGACTGACTTGCCCATTGAACGGCGAGCCATAGAAAATAAATGGATCTTTAAGAAGAAGACAGACGCGGATGGTAATGTGACCATCTATAAAGCTCGGCTTGTCGCTAAGGGTTATCGACAAGTTCAAGGGGTTGACTACGATGAGACTTTCTCACCGGTAGCGAAGCTGAAGTCCGTCCGAATCATGTTAGCAATTGCCGCATTCTACGATTATGAAATATGGCAAATGGACGTCAAAACGACATTCCTTAATGGTTTCCTTAAGGAAGAATTGTATATGATGCAGCCGGAAGGTTTTGTCGATCCTAGGAATGCTGACAAGGTGTGCAAGCTCCAACGCTCGATTTATGGGCTGGTGCAAGCATCTCGGAGTTGGAACATTCGCTTTGATGAGATGATCAAAGCGTTTGGGTTTACACAGACTTATGGAGAAGCCTGTGTTTACAAGAAAGTAAGTGGGAGCTCTGTAGCATTTCTCATATTATATGTAGACGACATACTTTTGATGGGAAATGATATAGAACTCTTGGACAGCATTAAGGCCTACTTGAATAAAAGTTGTTCAATGAAGGACCTTGGAGAAGCTGCTTATATATTAGGCATCAAGATCTATAGAGATAGATCGAGACGACTCATAGGTCTTTCACAAAGCACATACCTTGATAAAATATTGAAGAAGTTCAATATGGATCAATCTAAGAAAGGGTTCTTACCTGTGTTACAAGGTGTGAAATTGAGCTCAGCTCAATGTCCGACCACGGCAGAAGATATAGAAGAGATGAGTGTCATCCCCTATGCCTCCGCCATAGGTTCTATTATGTATGCCATGCTGTGTACTAGACCTGATGTAAACCTTGCCGTAAGTTTGGTAGGAAGGTACCAAAGCAATCCCGGCAAGGAATACTGGACAGCGGTCAAGAATATCCTGAAGTACCTGAAAAGGACCAAAGAAATATTTCTCGTTTATGGAGGTGACGAAGAGCTCGTCGTAAAAGGTTACGTCGACGCTAGCTTCGACACAGATCTGGATGACTCTAAGTCACAAACCGGATACGTGTATATTTTGAATAGTGGGGCAATAAGCTGGTGCAGTTGCAAGCAAAGCATCGTGGCGGGATCTACATGTGAAGCGGAGTACATGGCAGCCTCGGAGGCAGCACATGAAGCAATTTGGGTGAAGGAGTTCATCACCGACCTCGGAGTCATACCCAATGCGTCGGGGCCAATCAAGCTCTTCTGTGACAACACTGGAGCTATTGCACTTGCAAAGGAGCCTAGGTTTCACAAGAAGACCAGGCACATCAAGAGTCGCTTCAATTCCATTCGTGAAAATGTTCAAGATGGAGACATAGAAATTTGTAAAGTGCACACGGATCTGAAAGTCGCAAATCCGTTGACTAAACCTCTCCCTAAGGCAAAACATGATCAGCACCAGAACTCTATGGGTGTTCGATTCATCACAATGTAACTAGATTATTGACTCTAGTGCAAGTGGGAGACTGTTGGAAATATGCCCTAGAGGCAATAATAAAAGCCTTATTATTATATTTCCTTATTCATGATAATTGTCTTTATTCGTGCTATAATTGTGTTATCCGGAAATCATAATACATGTGTGAATAACAGACAACAATATATGTCCCTGGTAAGCCTCTAGTTGACTAGCTCGTTGATCGACAGATAGTCATGGTTTCCTGACTATGGACATTGGATGTCATTGATAACGAGATCACATCATTAGGAGAATGATGTGATGGACAAGACCCAATCCTAAACATAGCATAAGATCGCATAGTCCGTTTGCTAGAGTTTTCCAATGTCAAGTATCCTTTCCTTAGACCATGAGATCGTGTAACTCCCGGATACCGTAGGAGTGCTTTGGGTGTGCCAAACGTCACAACGTAACTGGGTGACTATAAAGGTATACTACGGGTATCTCTGAAAGTGTCTGTTGGGTTGACATGGATCGAGACTGGGATTTGTCACTCCGCTTGATGGAGAGGTATCACCGGGCCCTCTCGGTAATGCATCATCATAATGAGCTCAATGTGATCAAAGTGTTTGATCACGGGATCATGCATTACGGTATGAGAAAAGTGACTTGCCGGTAACGAGATTGAACGAGGTATTGGGATACCGACGATCGAATCTCGGGCAAGTAAAATACCGATTGACCAAGGGAATCGTATACGGGATTAATTGAATCCTCGACATCGTGGTTCATCCGATGAGATCATCGTGGAGCATGTGGGAGCCAACATGGGTATCCAGATCCCGCTGTTGGTTATTGCCCGAGAGCCGTCTCGGTCATGTCTGCATGTCTCCCGAACCCGTAGGGTCTACACACTTAAGGTTCGGTGACGCTAGGGTTGTGAAGATATGTATATGCAGTAACCCGAATGTTGTTTGGAGTCCCGGACGTCACGAGGAGTTTCGGAATGGTCCGGAGGTAAAGATTTATATATGGAAAGTCATCATACGGACATCGGGACAAGTTTCGGGGTTATCGGTATTGTACCGGGACCACCGGAGGGTCCCGGGGGGTCCACCGGGTGGGGCCACCTATCCCGGAGGGCCCCATGGGCTGTATGAGGGAGGGAACCAGCCCATAGTGGGCTGGTGCGCCTCCCCCCAAGGGCCCATGCGCCTAGGGTTGGGGGGGGGGACCCTAAAGGGGGCGCCCCCCTTGCTTGGGGGGCAAGTCCCCTCCCTGGCCGCCGCCCCCCCTAGGAGATTCCATCTCCTAGGGCCGGCGCCCCCCCAAGGGGTTATATAAAGGGGGGAGGGGAGGGGGGGCTGCACACCCTTTGCCCTGGTGCCTCCCTCTCCCTCTCCAACACATCCTCCTCCTCCGTAGAGCTCGGCGAAGCCCTGTCGGAGTACTGCGGCTCCACCATCACCACGCCGTCGTGCTGCTGCTGGAGTCTTCTTCCCCAACCTCTCCTTTGCCTTGCTGGATCAAGAAGAAGGAGACGTTACGCTGACCGTACGTGTGTTGAACGCGGAGGTGCTGTGCTTTCGGTGCTAGGATCTCCGGTGATTTGGATCACGGTGTGTACGACTACTTCATCCCCGTTCGTTGAACGCTTCCGCTCGCGATCTACAAAGTGGTATGTAGATGCAATCTCTCTCTCCCATGACTCGTTGCTAGATGAACTCATAGATGGATCTTGGTGAAACTGTAGGAAAAAATTTAATTTTCTGCAACGTTCCCCAACAGCTAACGTGGCCCTTGACCGACCCCACGTGTCAGCGACCCTAACCAGCCCTCGGTCACCGACCAGTGGGTCCCATGGGTCAGTTTTGACCTGGACCTGCCCTGTTGACTTGCTGATGCAAGGCTGATGTCATGCTGACGCAGTTAACAATTTTCTGGATTAAAAATAATCCGGGAAATTACAGAAAATGTTGAAAACTTCTAAAAATCATAGAAAATCAACCGTAAATCCAAATCAAATAATTTATATATGAAAAATTATCAGAAAAATCCAATCAATCCATCTGCACCATTTTCATGCATGTTAGAACAACTTTTGGCTACTTTTTAGGACAAATCAAATGAATGGCATTTAAATAACCACAGATGGAGTTTGAATTTGAACTTTGGGTTCAAACCAAATTCATTTAATTGTGTTGCTAGTTGCATTAGCTCAATGAACATCATATTGCCATGTCATGATCATGCATCATATTGGTGCATTGCATTGATTTTGTTCCCTCTTGTCTGCCGGTGGTTGTTCCCCCTCGGTAGACGTATGTTTCGACGATGTGACCGATGACACCGATGAAGAGCTATGCTATCTTCAGAAGTGGCAGGAAAGCAAAACCCCCTTGTTCATTCTGATACAATCCCACTCTCTCGCTCCTGCTCTCTTTTAATGCATTAGGACAACAACGATTCAACTATTACATGCTGTGGTAGTTGAACCCCTTTCCTTTGCATGACCTGTCATTGCCACAGTAAATAGATGAAACCCACTAGCATGAGTAGGAGTTGTTTGAGCCCTGATGTGCCTACTCATTCATGCTTGTTTGTCATGCCTGCTACTGCTTAGAGTTGAACATGTCCTACTGTGTGTGAACACGATTGGTGGGTTGTCTCATTGAAACCATCCTCGGGAACTGAGTTCTGTGTTTGTGATCCATGAACAGCTACTACCATGCGTTGGGGCCGAAACCAATGGACCCTCTCGACTTATTAACCGCCCCTGTCCTCTGTCTGGGAATTGCAAGTAGTTTTTGGTGTTTGTAGTATGCTGGAGGCTGTGTGCAATGCTGACCCGAGGGGTGGGCTGTGATGCCGTAGGCACGTGTCCCGGTGTACCGAGTCGCCCATTTGGTGACCCGGGAACCCTGCACACATCATTCGGAGCCATATGTGGAAACCTCGACCGGACTCCCTGCGGATGGAACCTGAATAGGCGATAAACCTGGACTAGGGACTTGTGTGGTTAGTCAAGTCGTGGCCGACACACTCGCTGGGCTTCTGCTTGAAGGTTGCCGAGTACATGTCGTGTAAACGGCGATAAGTGGTGAGAGCATGTGTGAAGAAGTACACCCCTACATGGTTAACATGATCTATTCGAATAGCCGCGTCCGCGGTAAAGGACCTATGGGTTGCCTATACAGTTCATTGACAAGTGAAAGTGGATACTCTAAAATGCGCAAGATAAGCGTGAGTGCTATGGATGGCGCTCTAGTAAGGAGACGGGAGCGGATCCATAGTGGTGTATTGATTGGTGAATATGTGGATTCGTGTGCGCCACCTCAAAAGAGTTACTTGCATACGTAGTTCAGGATAGCCACTAAGTCAAAGATGGCTTGCTGTAGTTAAACTCCACCACCCCCTTTGTTGATACCGATGCATATGCAGCTGGTTCTGATGTAAGTCTTGTTGGGTACATTTATCCTCACGTTTTCTTAATTTATGTTTTTGCAGAGAGACTTCAGTCTCACAAGTAGTTTGCATGGACTTCGACGTTTAGCTTGTTACCTCAGCTACGATCTTGTACCCTTGGGAGGGTCTTTCAGATAGTCAGGCTTCTCAGCCTTTTTCATTTGTAGTTGTTTGTACTCAGACATGTTTATGCTTCCACTTGTTGCTTGTATGCTCTGTATGTTGGGTCATGAGACCCATGTTTGTAATACTTGGCTCCTCGGAGCCTAATGAATAAATACTTTGAGTTGTAGAGTTTTGTTGTGATGCCATGTTTTATTTGCACATATCGAGCATATTGTGTGTATGATTTGAAATGCTTGGTATGTGTGGGATCCGACAACCTAGTTGTTTATCCTTGGTAGCATCTCTTACCGGGAAATGTCTCCTAGTGCTTCCACTGAGCCATGGTAGCTTGCTACTTCTCTGAAACACTTAGGTTGGCCGGCATGTGTCCTTCTTCATTCCTATGTCTGTCCCTTTGGGGAAATGCCACGCGGTGTCTACCGGAGTCCTGTTAGCCCAGCTTCTATAGCCCGGATTCACTCGCTGATGACCGACACATTCGTTGCTGGGTCATGTATGCATGTCCCTGTAAGTTAGTGCCACTTTGGGTTTACGACTAGTCATGTCGGCCCGAGTTCTGTGTCATATGGATGCTAGCGACACTATCATATACGTGAGCCAAAAGGCGCAAACGGTCCCTTCCCAGGTAAGGTGGCACCCGTGGGAATACCGTGCGTGAGGCCGCAAAGTGATATGATGTGTTACATGCTAGATCGGTGTGACTTAGGATCGGGGCCATGACAGCTTTGGTATCAGAGCCTTACTGCCTGTAGGATTACCAAGCCAAACTGGTCGAAGTCGAGTCTAGAAATGCTTTAGTTATATAAGGGAATTGATTGTGGAAGGGAACGTAAGGCTCTTTTGACTTCTTTACCTTATGCCCTTCTGATCTGAGTCATCCTCTTCTCTGCTACAAGGATTAAGAACTAGGCTTCTCATCTTTCTATCAGGATCACGTGTTACTAATCCCTAGACTTATATGATTGATAGTTTCAAGCCCCAGTTCAGTTCCTACTACTTCCGTCTGTTGACAATTGATCTCAGAACCTTGATATTGTGATGTTGAGTGGTTATGCCACCATTTTGCAGGATGTCTCAAAATTTTTGAGCATTTACAGCCGTTATGTTGTCGGAGTCATCCCAGGTTTCTAAATAGTCTGATGCATTTGTAAATCCCTTCTTTCCATTCTTGATGTTCCTTTGGGCCAGATTAACCACACTAATAGCCGTGTTGAGGTACTCCGTTGCCTCGACATATATGTTGAAGCTATTATTATGACCCTAGGTGTCTTAGAGAACCACCCAGTAATCCAGCTCTGATTTGTATTCCCAGTGTGATGATTCTGGCCATTATTCTCGAAAACGTCCTGTGATGCCACTTAGTTAGTAGGCATTCTATTCCTGGGTTCTTGAACCTGATATTCACCCTACTTACTTCATGTTGGTAGTGTTTGCTAGTACCTTTAGGATATTAGTAAACTTTGTGATAGTCCTCGAGGTCCATGGTATTTCCTTCTTCCAAATACCATGAACTGCTTATGGCAGAAGTTCTTGAACAAAAAGATCACAACAAGAGTACCCTCGATGAGTTCCACATTCTATATTTGACTCTGCCAGTCCTACCTCTCTCCATGGATTATCTGGAAGAAACCTGTTGAATTTGGTTCGACATACTAATCTATGCATCCACAACTCAGAAAGTTATATGTTCCTTGAGTTGACGCTCCTCGGTTGTATTCCGACCCTAGTCTATCAACTGATAGTCAGAATAGTTGTGCATTCGTGTTCATCGATGCCTATTATTCTTGTGGCCCGTCAAGCTGTTCTAGTTCAGAATGACTAGGACAAACAAACTCCAGTACCTCATCCATTTCTAGGATTGGGTCAAAGTAGTTGTATCCCACAGATCAAAATGCCAATCCAGCTTTTATTCTGTTCTACCCTAGAGAATTACCATCTTATGTCAAGAATGTCATGAGAATTGCACCACCTCTATGAATTCTTGATTTGGTGATACTTCTTGCCGGGGGAAATCTGCCTCCACGAACACCTATGGGGACCGAGCCCCTTTCTTGGTTCGGCGGGGGGCGGAGGTCGCGCGAAGAGCGGATCGAGGCGATGCACACAAGGGGTTTACCCAGCTTCGGGCCGCAAGGATGCGTAAAACCCTACTGCTGCTTTGTGGTTTGGTATTGTATTCTTGCTCGGGAGCGTGTGGTGCTACAGTACACGTGAGCTGCTGGCGAGACCGAGCGTGAATGGCCTCCTTTTTCCCCCCGTTGCGCATGGGGCCTCCTTTTATATGTGCAAGGGGTTACCCACAGCTGGCAACGTAGGCGGGGGCAAAACTGGAAAACGCTGCGTTGGGTACATTTGTTTGCATAGTGCTAACATACCTAACTCTGACGGCAGGGGTCAAGGGCATTAAATGCCCATCCGCATCGCCCAGACGATGCAGGAAAGGGGACCATCAGGAGCGCCACCGTTTGCCACGATGGCTACTCTGTCAGCGTTGCTTCGCCACCGCATGCCCCTGGCTGCGCAGCCTCTCGCCACGTACGCCTGGAATGGCCCCAGAGCGACGCGTGGGTGGATGAGCTGGAGCGCAGGTGCGGGGTGGTGACTTGCCGCGGCAAGCGCCTTGCCGCGGTTGATGCCTTGTCGCGCCCGGGAGCTTGTCGCTCACCGGTCCATGCTGGGACGTGGGGCGCGTCGCAACAAATATCTTGTCGTGCCTCGGTCGGCCTTCCCGGCAAGCTCCTCTTGCCGGGGCCTTGTGCTTCGAGCGGTCGTCCCGGCAGGCTCCTCTTGCCGGGGCCTTGCTCTCTTCGGGTGGCCTTCCCGGCAGGCTCCTCCTGCCGGGGCCTTGGCTCAAATACTTTGTTCTTGGATGGCCCAAAAAGGGACCATGGAGAGTCTTGGTGATCGCCTGACAAGCCCTGCCGTGGGGTGCTACGACTACCCGTGCACAAGTTCGGGGTATTAAGGTACCCCTACTTTAGTACACCGACAGGAGCCCCCGGGCCTGGGCCATACACGGTGCCGAGCGTTGTTGGGCCAGGCCCAAAACAGTGCACGGGCACGCGCGGCCTGGGTCACGCTGCATCTGCTTCTGCGTCCACCACGCCCTCCCCGAACGGCACGTGTCGAATGCGACATCGTGGGGAGAGGCGTGCGCGACGTGGGCGGCGTGCGCGTGTCTGAGCCCCGCAGGCATGCGTCATGTCGTAATAAAGGGGGACGGGGGGTCACGAGTATCCCTCCGACGCGAATCTCCCACCCAGTGCCAAGCTTACTTCGTTCTTCAAAGGCGTGGTGGCGGCCTTTCAGCATCTCCGGAACGCGATCCCAGAGCAGCTGGCCGGCAAGACGCGCGATGCCATCGCCGGAGCCCTCGAGAAGGTGTTGGTGAAGATCGCCTT
This sequence comes from Aegilops umbellulata, assembly GCA_032464435.1. NCBI lineage: Eukaryota > Viridiplantae > Streptophyta > Magnoliopsida > Poales > Poaceae > Aegilops > Aegilops umbellulata. The sequence continues at coordinate 145,108,281 of CP136058.1, read as the reverse complement.
CCGCAACCCCGACATCAGGCTCACCAACGTCCTCAAATCCCTGCCGGCAGACGCTGACCTCGAGGAGATCAGGGCCCTCGTCGCGCCCATTGTGGAGAAGGTGGCCGGGATCAAGAGGATCGAGGGCGACCGTGTGGATTAGGCCGCCTCCCCTTTTCTTTTCTTGTCGTTGCTGGCCAAGTCATGAAAGCGATTCATTAGGGCCGCGACAAACTATCTTGTAATATAACTTTATCTTAGGTAGTGATTGCACTGTTATTTCCTCTACTTGACTTCGTGCTTTGTATGTTTTTGCCCTACGCTTTTGGGGACTTGTCGGCGTAGGCCTCCGCCTTACCGCGGGCTCTGAGTGCGGGACATCAGCAGCCCACCAGCGGCGCCACTACCGGCAAGAAACCTTGCCGCGGCTAGCTGCAGCTCACTTAAATTGTTGAGCAGGCTCAAAGCAAAGTAAGTGTTGTGACTGCAGTCGCAGCACACTTGAGCTGCCGAGCGAGCTCGAAACAAAGTAAGGATGCCACTCTGGTTGTAGGACACTTAAGTCGTTGAGCGGACTCGAAACGAAGTAAGGGCGCAACTAGCCACGAGCCGGTCCCTCCGCGCACAGGTTTTCCATACAAAGTACGGTCGTTCGAGGAAGATAACCTCAAAATTTTAAAAACTCGATTGCTCAAATTTGGCAACTTAGCTTTTCCGTGGCTCGCTGCCCGGCAAGGTCGCTTTCCGGCAAGGCGAAACATGGGGCTTGCCGTTGCTTACCGGGGGTCAGTGCTGCACAGAGTGTCATATAATGCATGCAAAAGATAAAGAGCATGAGATCGACAAGGTGCGCGGAGCACATGAACTCAATCTGCGAACAGGGTCTGCGCCTGGCTCTGTACAAAGGATCACATGCAACAGCGGCAAGACTTTGTACAGAAGGGTGGTTGCCGGACGGGGTCCGACAACCGCGCCTTACGGGCGAAACTTACGAAGATGCCCAACGTTCCAGGAGTTGCTCACCGGAGTGGTATCTTCGGTCTCAAGGCGGACAGCGCCAGGCCTAGCGACTTGTTTCACCCGGTAAGGGCCTTCCCACTTCCTTGAAACTTCTGGCACTAACTTTGCGGCTATAAAAGCAGCGCAAAGCTTGCTGGTAGCAAGCAGCTCGCACAGCGGCCTGAAGATGGTCCTCCTCTAGGAGCAGCGCGTCATCTCGTCGCAGCTGCTCTCGCTCGAGCTCAGCGTGAGCGAACACTCGAGGTGGCCCGTATGCGAGATCCGTGGGGCTAACTGCCTCCGCTCCATGGAATAGAGCGAAAGGTTGCCTGGTCATACCAGGGCTTACCTGCGTCGAGAGGTGTCGGCGTATGTTCGGACGCCGTGGCACCGTGAGCTTGGTGCATGTTCGGACGCCGCGGCGCCATGAGCTGGCTTGACGACGCCCGTTCCGCCGCCGGTGCCGTCCCCACCACCCGTTTGCTCCAAGGGCGGTGGGTCCGACGCGGACGGACCAGCCACCTCCGGAGCCTTCTTCTTCGGTGGCATGTCGATGAAGATGATGGAGATCTAGCCTGTGCAGACGCCGGATCAGGTTCACACAACCTCGACGCCCCCTACCTGGCGCGCCAAAGATGTCGGGGGAAATCTGCCTCCACGAACACCTATGGGGACGGAGCCCCTTTCTTGGTTCGGCGGGGGGCGAAGGTCGCGTGAAGAGCAGATCGAGGCGATGCACACAAGGGGTTTACCCAGCTTCGGGCCGCAAGGATGCGTAAAACCCTACTGCTGCTTTGTGGTTTGGTATTGTGTTCTTGCTCGGGAGCGTGTGGTGCTACAGTACACGTGAGCTGCTGGCGAGACCGAGCGTGAATGGCCTCCTTTTTCCCCCCGTTGCGCATGGGGCCTCCTTTTATATGTGCAAGGGGTTACCCACAGGTGGCAACGTAGGCGGGGGGAAAACTGGAAAACGCTGCGTTGGGTACAACTGTTTGCATAGTGCTAACATACCTAACTCTGACGGCAGGGGACAAGGGCATTAAATGCCTGTCCGCATCGCCCAGACGGTGCAGGAAAGGGGACTGTCAGGAGCGCCACCGTTTGCCACGATGACTACTCTGTCAGCGTTGCTTCGCCACCGCATGCCCCTGGCTGCGCAGCCTCTCGCCACGTATGCCTGGAATGGCCCCAGAGCGACGCGTGGGTGGATGAGCTGGAGCGCAGGTGCGGGGTGGTGACTTGCCGTGGCAAGCGCCTTGCCGCGGTTGATGCCTTGTCGCGCCCGGGAGCTTGTCGCTCACCGGTCCTTGCCGGGACGCACGGCGCGTCGCAGCAAGTATCTTGTCGTGCCTCGGTCGGCCTTCCCGGCAAGCTCCTCTTGCCGGGGCCTTGTGCTTCGAGCGGTCGTCCCGGCAGGCTCCTCTTGCCGGGGCCTTGCTCTCTTCGGGTGGCCTTCCTGGAAGGCTCCTCCTGCCGGGGCCTTAGCTCAAATACTTTGTTCTTGGATGGCCTAAAAAGGGACCATGGAGAGTCTTGGCAATCGCCTGGCAAGCCCTGCCGCGGGGTGCTACGACTGCCCGTGCACAAGTTCGGGGTACTAAGGTACCCCTACTTTAGTACACCGACACTTCTTGCCATCATTATTCATTCCTGTTTCGTGTTGTCGTGATTGGAATGCCGACAAGTGAATTATGATGTGTGAAATCAATACTCCGAGAAACTCGTTGCTTGGTTGTTGTCGGTGTCAAAACCGGCGGATCTCGGGTAGGGGGTCCCGAACTGTGCGTCTTGGTCAGAAGGTAACAGGAGACAAGGGACACGAAGTTTACCCAGGTTCGAGCCCTCTCGATGGAGGTAAAACCCTACTCTTGCTTGATTAAGATTGATGATATGGGTAGTACAAGAGTATATCTACCTCGAGATCAAGGAGGCTAAACCCTAGAAGCTAGCCTATAGTATGGTTGTTGTATGATGAAGTTGTCCTATGGACTAGAACCCTCCGGTTTATATAGACACCGGATAGGGTTAGGGTTACACAAAGTCGGTTACATTGGTAGGAGATCTTGAATATCCGCAACGCCAAGCTTGCCTTCTACGCCATGGAAAGTCCCTTCCAGACACGGGACGAAGTCTTCAATCTTGTATCTTCATAGTCTTGGAGTCCGGCTGAAGGTATAGTCCGGCTATCCGAACACCCCCTAATCCAGGACTCCCTTAGTAGCCCCTGAACCAGGCTTCAATGACGACGAGTCTGGCGCGCAAATTGTCTTCGGCATTGCAAGGCGGGTTCCCCCTCCAAGTTCTTCAAGAAGATTTTAAACACCAAGAATAGTGTCTGGCTCTGCAAAATAAGTTTCCACATATTGCCATAGAGAGAATAATATTAACACAAATCTAATCTGCTGACGTATTCCGTAGCGTGACATCACACTACGGCCAAGTCCTTTTCTCGAATCGTTTTTACTCTTCCACCTCAGCGTGTTTTGTGAGGCGGTTTCCTTGGCACGTCTTGTCAAAGCAGAGATCGTGTCCCCCATTTACGGGATTCTCATCAATACGAACGTGGGTAACCCAACCGCGCCATTTATCACGGCGCTTGGGAGGCAAGCGAGTTTTACCAGGCTGGTGGGGACGCATAGCCGCATCTACCCATATAAGGGGATAATGATCCACCTTTTTACCTACGCCTTCTTCCTCCTTTGCCTATCCATCTTCTGCGCACCCGAGCTCCAGCGCTCAAGCCCGCAATTCCCACCTCAACCTTCTCCAGCAATGTCCGGAGCGGGAGGCAAGTGGATGGTCTCCTCCGTCACGGAGGGCCATGTCAAGAAGCTAAGGAAGGCCGGATACTTGTCCAAGGACATCGCGCACCGGCTTCCCGAGGAGAGGGGCAGCTTCTCCCCACCCCAAGGCCCCATGAGAGGGTAGTTTTCCTGCCCCACTTCCTCCGCGGACTGGGTTTTCCACTCCACCCATTCGTCTAGGGGCTCATGTTCTACTACGGCCTGGATTTCCATGATCTGGCCCCAAACTTCGTCCTCAACATCTTGGCGTTTATCGTCGTGTGCGAGGCTTTCCTCCGCGTCCGCCCCCATTTCGGCCTCTGGCTCAAGACTTTCAACGTCAAGCCCAAGGTGGTGTGCAGCAGCCAGGCGAAGTGCGGAGGCGCCATGGCGGGCAAGATAGCCAACGTCCTATGGCTCGAGGGCTCCTTCGTGGAGACCCTAAAGGGGTGGCAATCCGGGTGGTTTTACATCACCGAGCTACGCAATCCAAAATGGGTCGCAGCCCCTGAGTTCCGATCCGGACTCCCCACGCGACTTATGTCCTCGAAAGAGATGGCCTTTCGTGGGGTGACGAAAAAGAGGTGACCGGAGTGCAAACATGCATCCAGTCCCTGGTGAACAAGCCGATCAAGCTTGTCAATGTGGTCCAGGTCATGCTCGTCCGCCGGATCCTCCCGTGTCAACAACGGGACTTTACTCTGTGGGAGTTCAACCCGGCGCAGCACCAAACCCTCAGCAGGCTCTTTGACACGACGTATGAAGACGTCTGGAAGGTTCTAACCAAAGGCGCCGAGGCTCCCACATCCGCCTCCGAGGACCGCGGATATAGCTCGCAGCGTCACGCTAGCGGGGTAAGCTATTTTCACCTTTCACAGGATGTTTAAGTTCTTTTTCATAGTTTGACTCTAGGCGGGATCTAAACTCCCTTACCTTTGACAGGCTTGGCAGGTGATATCTGGACCGATTAACTGTCCGGCTCCCTTGCCCGAAGACCCAGCCCCTCCTCTCCTAGTGAAGCTACTGGCTCCGGCGCCTTATGTGGTACCGGAGAAGAAGGCCAAGAAGAAGAAGGCCACGGGGACTCGAAAGAGTGCCCGTAACGTGGCGGTGTCGGACTCGTCATCTGAAGAGTCCGAGACGCTCTCCTCCCGTGAAAATGAGGAGGAGGAAGAAGAAACCTCTCCCCCTCCAGCGGGGGGAGGAAAGAAAAGGAAGGCCGCCCCAACGGGGGAGGCCGGAGGGTCCACGAGGAGGAAGACCCCTCCGCCGGACTACTCCCCTGACGCCAACGAGGACGACGAGGAGTGGCCGGACAGGGCCAAGCGCCCGGCGAAATTGTGAGTATTCGGATGCCAGAGTGACTCATGATATTCCTTTGTCGTTCAGCTTTCCCTAATGCCGAACATAATTGTGCCGCCCGCCCCAGGCCGGATTCGACGAGTCGTCGAGCGGCTCCCTGGATTCGTCGGACGTGAACTCAGTTCCGCCCGCTGTCTCCCCCCGCACCGCAGACGACACCGAAGTGGCGTCGCAATGAGCTCCGGGGCAGGAGGAGGTGGTCCTGGAGGAGCCGCAAGGCGACCTCCCGGACTCCTGGAGTAAAGGGGACAAAACCCCCCAGGGCTCCATGTCCGGCTTTGAGCCGGACACCGCGCCGGAATCCTCAACGGTTCTGGACCGCGGTAGGCGAACTCCTGAGGAGCAAGCCTTCTGAGTCGGCGGCCTCCGTCCAACCGGAGGTGCCGGACAATCTGCTGGAGGTGCTTGATGGCGCCTCCATCGACGAGGAGCACCGTACTATTATGAGTACGGTGATCCGGAAGGTTCAGTCTGCCAAGAGCGGAATGAACGAAGCTTGCGCTAGCCTTCTAATAGGCTTCGAGGTAAGTAAAAAATATGTAAGAATATAACCACATAGACAGTAGCCCCTGATGCTTTGTTTGGCGTTCGGAAAGAAAAGCCGAATAGAGGATCTATTAAATTTCGCATGAGTCTAACAAAAAGGAGTCAAATATGCGTATGCAGGCTTCGCTGCTAGCCACTGCCGCGCTGACTGCGGAGGTGGATGCCCTGAAACAGGGCCTCGAGCAGACCGAGCAAGAGCTCGGCCTTGCCAAGCGGCAGCTCGAGGAGAAAGAAGGTAAGAAATACCTTACAGAAAAAATGCCTATAAAAAGACATGATTACAAAAAATAACAGGATTGTACTGCCTATTGTAGGGGCCACGACTGAGGTGGCAACCCTTAAGCAGGCGTTGTCCGAGGCCAAAAAGTAAGCGGCCGCGGAGCACACCGAGCGAGAGAAACTTGAGGCCCAGTTCGGCGAGGTGCGGCAAGAGCTTCAGACTCTTACGAGAAAACATGAGAGTTTGGAGCTTGAGTAAAAAACGCAAGCGTCCGAGCTCGCGACGGCCTCTGAGACTGCCAAGTCCGCCAAGGCCGAAGCACAAAAGGCCCTCCAAGAGTTGGAGGAGATGAAAAAGATAGCAGCGGGTAAGGCATTCTTTATGCAAAGCAGAAATATAAAAGTAAACTACTGGTTACTTACCCGAATCCGGAGCTCTCTAAGGGCATTCACAGATCTTCCCCGCAGCGTATCCGATGCCGCCGCATTCTACCGAGCTGAAGAGGACAGCTCGACGGAGAAGGTGTTCTGGTCTCATTATGCTGAGGCCGGACACCCTGTGCCCTTGAGCGACCAGCTGAAACAGCTGGTCGAGCTCCACAAGGCGGCCGAACAGGCCATGAAGGGCTTCATAGTTCGGCTGTGGCCCGGAGAGGCCCTGCCTGGATGCTACTTCGGGCTGGTGCGGCGGCTGGTGGAGGCCTGTCCAAGGCTCGACGCCATCAAGCACTCCGTCTGCATCGGAGGTGCCCGTAGGGACCTTGCCCGTGCAAAGGTGCACTGGGGTAAGCTAGACGGTGAGAAGCTTGCGAGGGACGGGCCGCCGCCGGGGAAGGAGCATCGCAAGCCCGAGAACTACTATAAGGATGTTCTTGCGGGTGCCCGCCTTGTGGCGGATGAATCTACCAGGGATGTAATTTTTGAATGAACTCGCTCGTGTTTATCCCGTGCGCTGAAAACTTGTTCATATGCGCTAAGCAATGCTTGTTGAATTTAAAATATTATTTTTTGTGCGGCCGTTTATCAAAAGATTGAGAGATGGCGAGTCGTCGGCTTCCGCCCCCATGCCACTAGTGCTGGGGTGTTCGGGATAAACCTGAGCGTTCTTTTTCCCATATTTGGATCCTTCGAGGGATGCGCTCGGCACAACGAACCAGGCAATCAGACTATAATGCTTGAACACTCTCACTTAGCCATAGAACTTTATAATTTTAAATTTCGGCGAAGCCCCTAGTTCGGAAGACCGAGTTCGGGGCGCTATCCACGCCTTCGCCGGACAAAGCCGGCTCCTCGCTCGAAGCGGCATAAGTCTTTAGGGACTCGAAAAACCTCTTGAACAGCGACCGGTCTCTCGCCTCATCATGACAGCCAGTTTTAGCTTTCTCCACTGAGGTGCTTAACCCAGCTCAACCAGGGCACAATCACAGTGGTTCTCCTAGTGCTACCTTAGCCGATATAGCGGAACGTAAGGCACCAAAACATAGGAGCCGGGCAAACCCAACTATTGACCCAAATCATGATTCGGAGCCGATGCATATAGTGCTATAAGTTCGGGGTGCCGCACTTATGAAGTGTTCGGACTTCTTACACCATATTAAGGGGTACTGAAGCCCCTGGCGTATTTCCCGTACCACAGTGTACGGGTGCCACATGTCATTAATGAACATATATATAAAAAAGGGGATAATGCAAAAAACAGACAAAAAGCTATGCATTGTTTATAAAGAGGCTGCTATGAAAGCAGAACGACACAAACAGTGCAATAAGCAAAAGATATTTGGACTATTTAACATGTCCTTGCCAGAGGCAGGCCGCGGAATTGTATTCAAAAATAGGTATACTGCTCGTAACAGAGATCACCTTGGGGTTCCATAGTGCGGCATGGCTTGTCTGCTTCCCTGGGTCTTGCATCGTTTGTGCGGCGGTTGAATTGCCGAACAGGTCGTCCGAAGTATGGAGTCCTGGAAGTAAGAGAAAAGGAAAAAATTTGGCAGCCCCTAGTACATTTTAGGCCGTATTTTGGGTTTGCCATTATTGTGCCCCTACCCCTTCGCCCATGGTATTTCAAGAGAGTAGTTATGTACGCGAAGCACTGATTTCGCTATGTCACGAGGGCTAGGGTTGGGGTCGCACTGCTATGCCTGCTCAGAACGTGTCAGGCGGCCTTGTTGTAGGTTATTCCGGGCGCGCTTGGTGGTGTCTGGCTTTTTAACGGCCGGACTGGAGAATTGCCTAAGAAGGCTGCTTTGTACTTCTGCTGCGAGGGCCGCCGTGTGTTCCTCCGTTTGGAGGGAGCGCTCGGTGTTTCCATTGACCGTAATTACTCCTTGAGGGCCTGGCATCTTGAGCTTGAGATATGCGTAGTGCGGCACCGCATTGAACTTTGCAAATGCGGTTCGCCCGAGCAGGGCGTGATAGCCGCTGCGAAACGGGACTATATCGAAGATTAACTCTTCGCTTCGGAAATTGTCCGGAGATCCGAAGAACACTTCAAGTGTTACTGAGCCTGTGCAGCTGGCCTCTACACCTGGTATAACGCCTTTAAAGGTCATTTTTGTGGGCTTGATCCTCGAGGGATCGATGCCCATTTTCCGCACTGTATCCTGGTAAAGCAGGTTCAGGCTGCTGCTGCCGTCCATGAAGACTCTTGTGAGATGAAAACCGCCAATAATTGGGTCAAGAACCAATGCGGCAAACCCGCCGTGACGGATGCTAGTTGGGTGGTCCCTTCGATCAAAGGTGATCGGGCAGGAGGACCATGGGTGGAACTTAGGAGCGACTGGCTCTAGCGCGTATACGTCTCGTAGCGCATGCTTCCGCTCCCTCTTGGGAATGTGGGTTGCGTATATCATGTTCACCGTCCGCACTTGTGGGGGAAAACCCTTCTGTCCACTGCTGTTCGGCGGCCTGGGCTCCTCCTCGTCATCGCTGTGCAGCCCCTTGTCTCTGTTTTCGTCTCTTAACTTGCCTGCCTGCTTGAACACCCAACAATCCCTGTTGGTGTGATTTGCTGGCCTTTCGAGGGTGCCATGTATCTAGCACAAGCGGTCGAGTATTCGGTCCAAACTGGACGGGCCCTGAGTATTCTTTTTGAATGGCTTTTTCCGCTGAACGGATTTAGAGCCTCTGAATCCGGCATTTACTGCCGTATCCTCATTGCTGTCGCTGTTAACACGGCGCTTTTGCTTGTTTCGGCGTGTCCTGATACTTTTGTCCTTGGTATCCGAATTACCAGGGTTCTTTGCTAAGTTGTTATTGCGAGCTAGCCAGTTGTCTTCTCCCGCATAAAAGCGGGTCATGAGTGTCGTGAGGGCTGCCATAGATTTCGGATTTTCCTATCCCAGGTGCCGGGCAAGCCATTCGTCGTGGATATTATGCTTGAAGGCTGCTAGGGCCTCAGCGTCCGGACAGTCGACTATCTGGTTTTTCTTTGTTAGGAACCGTGTCCAGAATTTCCTGGCCGATTCCTCTGGCTACTGGATTATGTGGCTTAGGTCATCGGCATCCGGTGGTCGCACATAAGTGCCCTGGAAGTTGTCGAGGAATGCGGCTTCCAGGTCCTCCCAAGAACCGATTGAGTCTTCTGGCAAGCTATTGAGCCAATGCCGAGCCGGTCCCTTGAGTTTGAGTGGGAGGTATTTGATGGCGTGTAGATCATCACCACGGGCCATGTGGATATGAAGGAGATAATCCTCGATCCAGACCGCGGGATCTGTTGTGCCATCGTATGATTCAATGTTTACGGGTTTAAAGCCCTCAGGGATTTTATGACCCATTACTTCATCTGTGAAGCATAGTGGGTGTGCGGTGCCTCTATACTGGGCTATATCACGGCGCAGCTCAGAGGAGCTTTGTCCATTGTGTTCGGCCCGGCCAGATTTATCGTATCCGGAGTGACGGTCACCTTCACGTGTCGTGGGGCGCCCGCGCGATCCATAGATCGACCTTGTTTGCCTTGCCTTGTCCTCCAGTATATCTCGCAGGTCCGGCGCATTTTCCCGTGCCTTAGCATGTTTTGAGCGGCGTCGGGGCATGGCTTGAGTGGAGGGCTTAGAGGCCTCCCTGTCGCGGCCACGGGGTGGCCTGTCTACCATGTCATGCACTGGTGATGTAGGTGCCTCCTCCTCTAATCGGGGTAGCAGCCTGCGCTTTGGGTAATGCTTGGAGGGGCGTTCGAGTTCATTCTCTTCGGCCGCAAGGACTTCAGTCCATCTGTCAGCTAGCAGATCTTGATCAGCTCTAAGCTGTTGTTGGTTTTTCTTGAGGCTGCTTACCGTGGCTAAAAGCCTGCGCTTGAAACGCTCTTGTTCGGCGGGGTCTGATGGTACGACGAATTCGTCGTCGTCGAGGCTTGCCTCGTCTTCAGAGGGAGGCATGTAGTTATCGTCCTCAACCTCTCGGTCTGCCGCCCTCTCACGAGGGCTGGCTTCTCCATCTTCCTGTGCCGAATCTTGCTGGAGGGGGTGTTCTTCGGCGCTATCCGGGGTAGTATTATCTCCCGTGCCGGAATCACTTTTTTTGCTTTGGCGGGATTTAGAGCGGCGCTGCTGACGCCGACGCTTTGGCTGTTTCTTGGAGGTATCGTCCTCCGCTGTTCCATCGCCATCTCCATCTTTTGGAGTATCCACCATATATATATATATCGTATGATGAGGTGGCCTTCCAGCGCCCTACAGGTGCTGGTTCCTGTTCGTCTCCTGCATCGTCGTCCATACCGTCGATGTCTTCGGAGTCGAAGTCAAGCATGTCGGTTAAATCGTCGACAGCGGCTACAAAGTGGGTGGTGGGTGGGGTTTGAATTTCTTCATCGTCCGTATCCCATCCTTGCTGGCCATAGTCCGGCCAGGGCTCTCCTGATAAAGAGAGAGACTTTAGTGAGTTCAGGATGTCGCCAAAGGGCGAGTGCTGAAAGATGTCCGCGGCGGTGAACTCCATGACCGGCGCCCAATCGGATTCGATTGGCAGGGGCACGGGAGGTTCGGAGTCCGGAGGGGAATCCGGATCCTCGGAGTCACGGGTCATGCAGAGTGCGGGGCTGGCGTTCGGCTCGATCACTTTTGAGATTGCAGCCCCCGGTGTGACGTCCAACCGCTGACCCTCGATCAGCGCCGCAGGTTCCGAATTGAGGGTCGGAACCGATGCGCGTGCGGGCTCCAGGGCACTGTTCGGTGGTAGAGCTAGATCATGCCCATCGAGACAGTGCGGCGCGCTTGGCTGTGGCTCGAATCCGTCGAAGATCAAGTCCCCACGGATGTCAGCCGTGTAGTTCAAACTTCCAAACCTGACCTGATGGCCAGGGGTGTAGCTTTTGATCTACTCCAGGCGGCCAAATGAATTGGCCCGCAGTGCAAAGCCGCCGAAGACGAAGATCTGTCCGGGGAGAAAAGTCTCACCCTGGACTGCATCGTCGATGATGATCAAAGGAACCATCGGGCCTAAAAGCGACGACACAGAGGAACTCTCAACGAAAGCACCAATGTCGGTGTCAAGACCGGCGGATCTCGGGTAGGGGGTCCCGAACTGTGCGTCTAGGCCGGATGGTAACAGGAGACAAGGGACATGAAGTTTACCCAGGTTCGGGCCCTCTCGAAGGAGGTAAAACCCTACTCCTGCTTGATTAATATTGATGATATGGGTAGTACAAGAGTAGATCTACCACGAGATCAAGGAGGCTAAACCCTAGAAGCTAGCCTATAGTATGGTTGTTGTATGATGAAGTTGTCCTACGGACTAGAACCCTCCGGTTTATATAGACACCGAATAGGGTTAGGGTTACACAAAGTCGGTTACAATGGTAGGAGATCTTGAATATCCGCATCGCCAAGCTTGCCTTCTACGCCAAGGAAAGTCCCTTCCGGACACGGGACGAAGTCTTCAATCTTGTATCTTCATAGTCCTGGATTCCGGCTGAAGGTATAGTCTGGCTATCCGAACACCCCCTAATCCAGGACTCCCTCAGTTGTAAATGGACAATATTCTCATTCTTAGCGTGTTGGTTATTGAATCATCATTCTAGATTGTGCTACCTAGTCCTTATTTCTGGTGCACTCTTTGATCAATGAGTTAGGATTATTCAATCCCTTGCTTATTTGATCATATCGTCTTGCTCTGAAAAGCAATATTGTTCTCGAGCTTAGTAACATATCGGTGCTTTGTGATGTTTCGAATATCTTCTCGGAAGTATTACCAGGTTGTCACGTGACCGCTATGTTGAGTTCGTGATCATGTTGGTTTTCCTCCAAACCGCCCATTCTCTAAGATTCTGTGTTGGATACCCTGGGCTAGTTGGTTAAGCTAAACAACAACTTGGAGAGTTGGAAGATAAAACTTTGCTAACTTTGTTCGTTATGAAGGGATATCTTTGTGTTTGTGTGTGTGTTGAAGAAAGATGATATCTCCATCGATTGGTCCCTATGATCAGTGGTTGGATCTATTGTCTTGTCAAAACTTTGAGTTGTGTGTGGGCTATCGTCAAGTCAAATCAGAACCAACGATATTCATAATGTGGTCTTACTCGTGGATGATCCTCGAGCATACTCTATTATATCTTTTGTTCTGACCAATGCTATCGCCTTGTTCACATAGTTGTGGAATTCCATCTTCATGGGAATCTTGATGACTTATTGCTGAGCCCATCAGCAACATTTTTACCTCCTCCATGATTCGTGTTGAAACATCCAGCTAGTGTTGGAAATTTCTAAAAGCATTACCTTCATGCCCCGTTCATGAAGCATATGTTGGATGAAAGAAGTGACTTTCTCTGATTCTCGTGCATTTGGTGCAAGTTGCCGCCGTGAGTTCGAGAAAGATTGTTTTTGTTTCCTCTGGTACCATCCCAAATCAGTCATGCATGTGCGAAGTATGCTATGGTTTGACAGGCTCGCTACCTCCATTCCATATGTATCTCCTAGTACACCAAGCCATTGTCTAATTTGTTCAAGGAGGAGTTCCTTCATAAGAGCTAATCCGTACTTATGAAAGGACTTCGATATCCCCGTTGATGGTTCCCAACCGGAACTCGATAGTGTTTTGTTGTAAGACTACTACGTGGTCATGCTTGTCTGGGACAGTGTGTTCACATGTGTGTAGCAGAACCAGCTCATGTTTTGGAGCTTGCTATCGTAGTTCATCCCCCGAGAATGTCGCAACGCCATCTCATCAATTTGTGTTGCACACTTTCATTTTTCTTTCTAGACTTGATGAGTCTATAATATCCTAACACCAACCAGATCTAAATCTCATGCAGCTATGATGGTTGGAACTTTTCCAAGATCTATGATGTAGGTCCCGACAAGGTTGATGTTCTGGCTGACACACCTAGCCGGAAGATCTATTATCTACACTACAAAAAAAGACACATCCGTGACATTTTGGGTCGAACGAAAAAAAATTCTGTCATACATATGACACTTCTATGATGATAATTGTGACAAAACCCGGTATCATCATAGATGTGGTGGGCTCCTACTTCTATGACAAAAAATCATGACAAAAAATGGGCTTTTCGTCTTGGGCGGGCCGGAGACGTAGCTGCATGACATTCTTTGGGCCGTCCATGACGGAAAAAACCATGGTAGAAGCGAGGGGGAGGAAAATTTCGGGGAGTTCCCGGTTACGGTGGGAGGTCGGGGGACGAGCGATGCGTGTTTCTCTCGTAGACGTACGCATGTGTGTGCGAGGCGTTGGCTCTAACTGAACCCGAGCAAGGCGTTGGGCTCTAACTGAACCCGAGCGATTGCACTGCAGGCTACGCGTTACTGAACGCGAGAGATCGATTGATGGCTGTTAACTGAACCCGATCGAGCGATTCCTTCGCTACTGCTGCTAACTGAAGCCGATCGATGGGATGAACAGTGAGCGTTGCCGGGAGGGGGGTTTGGATGAACAGTGAGCAGTGGCGTTGCCTCTGGATGAACAGAACCCCGTAGTGTGGTGGAGGGCTGGATGAACAATAGACCGTGGAGGGGTGCCCGTGGATGGGTGGATGAACAGGACCCCGTGGTGTGGAGGGCTGGATGAACAGTAGACGGTGGAGGGGTACCCGTGGAGGGGTGGTTGAATAGGACCCCATGGTGTGGAGGGCTGGATGAACAGTAGACGGTAGAGGGGTGGTTTAATAGTAGCAGGTGGAGTAGCGCGCGGCGGAGGCTGGATGAACAGGAGCCCGTGGAGGCTGGAGGAGGTCGACGGTGGAGATGAACAGTATCCCGTGGAGTCCCGTTTTGCGGTACGCCACACCCCTCCCGATGAACAGGACCCCGTTTCGACCGTAGCGCTCTAACACAAGTCCGTTTCCTCTGTTTTGCGGTACGCCACACCCCTCCCGATCAACAGGACCCCCGCTTCGACCGTAGGAGGTCCGTTTCCTCCATTTTGAGGTACGCCACACCCCTCCCGATCAACAGGACCCCCCGTTTCGACCGTGGCCGGTCAAACACAAGGCCGTTTCCTCCGTTCTGCGGAACGCCAGGCCTCGCTTCCATCGCCTGTTCCGTCCAAGCCTTCCCGATGAACACGACCATGCATTCCGTTGCCTCCCCATGAACACTACGACGACGCTGTTTCTCTGTTCCGACCCAGCCATGTAGACGAGCCCTCGCCGTACGTATGCGCGAGTAGGCATTCGAGACCCTGCCCGTATGTACACATACGTGGCCGTATTTTCTTTCTTGCACCCTGGCTGATGTACGTACATGTACATGCTACGTGCGCGCCTCTACTAGGACACGTGCGCACCTCTACATCGACCAGTATATATGTACGTACACGTTCGCGACCAGAATGACAACGCTACGTACGCTTCGACCAGGTGGGTCCCGACTGTCAGGCACTTCCTTGCGTGCGAAGATGTAGCTGGTGGGTGCCAGCAGTCAGGGGGGAAATGTTTTTTTCACAAAATACGGTGGCCTGTCCGGTGGGTCCCTGCTGTTAGGTGGAGGAATCATTATTTTCCGTGTAATAGGAGGCACTTCCTTGCTGCCGCCTTGGACCCAGCTGTCAGCCTCTCCACATATAGTCCACGTCTGATGGAAGTCGTTCCTTGACCATGTTGACCACGCCGCGCCGAGAGCACCAGGGCGGTGCACGACAGCGAGGCCTAGGAAGGGGACGACACGGAGCCGGTGAAGACGCGGCAGTGGATGCCCACGCGGAGAGGAGTATGATGGTTCACTCGTTCGGCTCTGGTGTGAGGCTACCGTTGCCGCAAGGCCTAGCCAGCCGTGGGAATAGTAGGGGGCGGTGAGGCCTCCGCGGCAGCACAGCCGGCCACGGGAGGCAGGAGCAGGCGGCACGACCGGCGCTGCTTTGGGCGGCTGGAGCAAGAAGACCAGAGGTTGAAGAAGCACTACGGCTGTTGGATGGACATCGTACCGTCATTGGATCTAGAATCGTGCATATTGACTAAGTTGACAAAGCCCTCTGTCCCCGTCAACTTAGTAGGCCCACAAGTCAGCCTGCCACCAAGGTGGGTCCCAGCTAACAGGGGAGTATTCTTTTTTTTTGCGTAATAAGGAGGCACTTCCTTGCGTGCGAAGATATAGCTGGTGGGTCCGAGCTGTCAGCGGCGGTAACGTTTTCTTCGCGAAATACAAAGGCCCTTTCGGTGGGTCCCTGATGTCAGGTGGAGGAATCATTATTTTGCGCGTAATAAGGAGGCACTTCCTTGCGAGCGGCCGTGGACCCAGCTGTCGGCTTCTCCACGTACAGTCCACTTCAGATGCATGTCTGTCGTTGACCACGTTGACCAGGCCGCGCCGAGAGCACCAGGGCGGTGGACGACGGCGAGGCCTAGGAAGGGAACGACACGGAGGCAGGGAAGACTCGGCAGTTGTTTCCCATGCGGAGGGGAGTACGACTGTATGAGGGTTTACTGGTTCGTCTTGTGTTGCCGGAGAATAACAGCAGGTGTGGCTGAGTAGAGGGATGGCTAGGCCAGCGATGGGAGTACGGTGGGGCGGTGAGGCCTGTGCGGCAACACAGCGGCCATGGGGAGGAGGGAGCAGGCAGTCCCGCCGGCGCTTGTTTGAGCGCCTGGAGCAGGAAGAGCAGAGATTGAAGAAGCACGACGGCCGTTGGATGGACATCCAACAGTCACTGCTTGTGCGTCAACCTTTTTTTAGGGAAGCCTCAAATCTGTGGAAAACAACATACATCCCATCTGCCATTATTTCTAATAATTTTCAGCCCATTTGCTAGTTCTTAAGGTTTTTTTGGAGCCCGTATTCCTTCTGTTACAGCCCAAATTGTGGCCACGGTAAAAAATTTATACGAAATTTTGCATATTGCGATGCGGTCCGAGCTGTTTTTAATCCTGAAATTTCGACTCACATTCAAAATGATTTTAAAAATAAATGTATATCAATATAAAATCCAACAAATTCTCCACGCATAAAAATTAATGTAATTTAAAATCTTGAAATGAAAAAAAAGATATTTGAAACTAATTGCCGGTTTGATGTGTTTTAAAAATGTACAACCCATTTCTCATTACTGATGGGCCATTTTCTCGGCCGGCCGAATGAAAGCTCTCCTCGTCTTGAAAGATTTGCAGCCCAACAGGCCTGACAAAGCGACTTACTTGGCAAATCACAAAAAACTGGGCTGTGGCCGTGGACCCAGCTATTAGCCTCTCCACGTACAGTACTCTTCCGATGGAAGTCGTTCCTTGACCACGTTGACCACGCCGCGCGGAGAGCACCACGGCGGTGGACGACGGCGATGCCTAGGAAGGGGACGACGCGGAGCCGGGGAAGACGCGATAGTGGAAGCCCGCGCGGAGAGGAGTACGAGGGTTCACTGGTTCGGCTGCGGTGTGAGGCTGCCGTTGCCGCAGGGCCTGGCCAGCGGTGGAAATAGTAGGGGCGGTGAGGCCTCCGCGGAAGCATAGCCGGCCATGGGAGGCAGGAGCAGGCGGCACGACCGGCGCTGCTTTGGGCGGCTAGAGCAAGAAGACCAGAGGTTGAAGAAGCACTACGCCCACTGGATGGACATCGTACGGTCACTGGAGCTAGAATCATTCATATTGACTAAGTTGACAAAGCCCTTCGTCCCCGTCAACTTTGTTGGCCCACAAGTCATCCTCCCACTATGGTGGGTCCCAGCTAGCAGGGGGTTTTCGTTTTTTTGTGCGTAATAAGGAGGCACTTCCTTGCGTGCGAAGATATAGCTGGTGGGTCCGACATGTTAGAGGGGGGAACGTTTTTTTCGCGAAATACAGAGGCCCTTCCGGTGGGTCCCAGCTGTCAGGTGGAGGAAACATTATTTTGCGCGTACAGTCCACGGCCGATGGATGTCGTTCGTTGACCAAGTTGACCAGGCCGCGCTGAGAGCACCATGTCGGTGGACGACGGCGAGGCCTAGGAAGGGAACGACACGGAGCCGGGGAAGACTCGGCAATGGTTGCCCACGCGGTGGGGCGTACGATGGATTACTGGTCCGGCTGCCGTCGCCGGAAAATAACAGGAGGTGTGGGTGAGTAGAGGAATGGCCTGGCCAGCAATGAAGTAGGGTGGGGCGGTGCGGCCTGTGCGGCAGCACAGCCGGCCACGGGAGGCGGGAGCAGGCAGTCCCATCGGAGCTGGTTTGGGCGGCTGGAGCAAGAAGATCAGATATTGAAGAAGCAGCACAGCCATTGGATTAACATCCAACGGTCACTGCTACTAGAATCGTTTGTGGACTAAGTTGACAAAGCCAAAGTACACGTCAACCTAGTAGACCCACAAGTCAGCCTGCAAATCTGTCCCAAACAGCATACAGCCCGAAATTTCTAGCCAGATTCAAATTAATTTTAAATCTAAATATACCTTAATTTAAATTCAATGAAATTTTACCCGCACAAAAAAAATGAAATTTAAAATATCAAAATCCGAAAGAAAACAGTATTTTGGAACTAATTGTTTGTTTGCTGTATTTTTCCATTTTACAGCCCATTTCTTATTACTTATAGCCCATTTTCTGGGCAAAATGCATCCCCCTCCTTGTCTTGAAAGATTTTCGGCCCAGCAGGGCATAGAAAAGCAAGTAGGCCTACGTTGGTTATTCTGCAAAAAATAAAATAGCTGGCTAGCAATTTTCAGAAAGGAAAAAACAAACTGGGCTGGTCATGTGCTAAACATATGAAATAAAAGCCTGGGCTAGACGGGCCACGGGTCCCGCACAACCCAGTTGATACCCTTCTCTGTCCCGAAAAAACAAAATTACTGCGCGCGCTGCTGGGTCCCTACTGTCATCCTCACCATGTACAATCATCTCCTTATTACTCTCGGTTGTTAACCATGTTGACAACACCGGAGGGTGGCGCTGCGGCGAGCGAACAAAGGAGGAGGATGATGGTGAGGCCTCGGACGAGAACGAACAGGAGCCAGAGCAGATCACAGCCAGTCGTGGGAGGTGGGAGCAGGCGGTCCCGTCGGCGCTGGTTTGGCTTTGGCGGCTCTAGGAAGAAGAGACTGAAGAAACGCGATAGACGTTGAATGTCAATCCAAGGGTCAAGGTTGGCACAATCGTTTGTTGACTAAGCGGACACCAAGTAGCATACTTTTCTATATATAGGAAGAAAATTGCGATGAAAATGCGTTCGTCTGCCATCCTCCTCACAGGGAACGTTCGCCACATAAGTGACTAGAACCCTTGGTTTTCAACCAAGAGGTCTTGGGTTCGAGTCCCAGGAACTCTCAATTTTGTCCTCCTTCCTTCCTCGCAAAAAAGGGAAAGAAAATCAAAGACTTGGGAAGGCGTACAGACAAGCTAGTGTACCTGTAAAGAGACGTTGCCAAGTTTTAGAAAAAAGAAAGACGTGCTCCCGTAGCTGGTTCGAATCCAAACCTAGATTATGACTATATATGGTGCTATGCTACTCTGCAAGTAATGAAACTGACATATCCAACGTTCGCTTCTCCTCTTCTCTACTTACTCTGCCTAGCATCAGAAGCTCTGGCGGCAGCAACCATGTCCGCTGGCTTCTCGTCCACGTGCTCTTCAGCAGGCAACAACCAGATATGCGCCAAGTCGCAACCCGTACCATCGCCTGTGGGTCTCATCACACCCTCGCCGGCATGTGCACCGCAGCCGATTGCTCATCGCAACCCGCTACCGTTGGTGTGGCGCCACTGCTGCAAATCACGCAGAGTCATCCATCGCGTCTCAACCACAATCCGCAACCCTGGCCGAGTCTTCTACAAATGCCCGAATCATGGGGTAATAATATGTTTAAGTGTTGTTCTGCTGCTTTCAGTTGCTGATTTTTTTAATAGTTTGGTTGATGATCTTCCAATTTGATTCATGTAGAAAAGGGAAGATTCGTGTGATTTGTATTTCTGGGAAGTTGCTGATGTGGGGGAATGCAACTACGCTGATTATTTGGTTAGCCGAGGAATCCAAATACCAGCAGGTTGGGGTGTTGGACAAGTAATTGAAGGAACGACAGAAGAGGAAGATGCAGAGCAGAAGGTTAAAGATGTAGTTCCTCTGATCATGGCCAAGCAACAGCTGCTGAGTGGCCTTGACAACAATGAGGAGATGAAAGAGCTTGTGAAGATAATGGGCAAAATCGATGTGCTCCGTAGGATGATTGTCTCTTTATGTGCAATGTATGTAGAACTCATGATGTATTCAGTGGCTACGACATGAACACTTTGCTGAAACTAGTAATGAATGAAACCTGTGTAGTAGGCTGGGCGTAGTGTTTTGAACATCTAATGATTTCTATTAACGGAAATCAGGGGGTATCCCCTTTTGCTCATATAAATAAATAAATAGCAGAGGCCCTATCGGGTCAGCTTTGTTCTCATTCGAAGACGTCGAGCAAATTGCTGTCCAACAGCAAACTATGTCATCAAATTCAAGTTTCACAGCCAAATATGAGTACAACTAAACAACAATGTCATCATGTTTTCGTTGTCATACAATCACCAAACACAAATCAGCATACATAACAAGTGATGTTCTCACAGCAAAATACTAAACAACATGTTCATCAGGTTTCAGTTGTCATAGCAAACACAATTTCACATAGTAGATAAAAAAACGTCTTCTGACAGGCAAATACGACAAAAGCAATGTAATCATCATCCGTAGCAGCAGCGTCAACATCTTCGCCATGTGTATCAGTCTGAATCGTAATTCCCCACGGTGTCATCTTCTTCTTCGTCCTCAACGTCCTCGAAAGTTGGCTTCTTCTTGATCAACTCTTGTATGTCCACAACACGACAGACAATCTTTTCACCGGCGTCATTGACGTGATGGTTCTCAAAGATATTAGGAACATCTGTGTTATCTTGTACATCAGGAGCAGTGCAAGCATCATCTTGTTGTGCAACTTCATTAAACTAATTCCTCTGCTCAAACCTTTGCAATACTCTCCAGTCATCGCTACGTGCAAATGTGTCTTCCAAGAAAAATATCGGTGTTGCTTGATTTGCCAAAATAAAAGGCTCGTTGGTCTGGTACGCCGCCTTGACATTGATGGATTTGAAATAATCATCAGCTTTGGGTTTCGCGATCCTGGAAAACAGGTTATACCAACGACATCACAACAGAACCACACACCAATGATCCTCGAAACTGGAGATATACTGCAACTGAACAATGTCTGTTATGTTAGCATACATTTCGGTTATCTCTTTGTCATACGTATCCGTGCTCATGATGGCACTGTTTTGTGTCTTCCTGCCTTCGTCTCGTGCAAGGGTGTTGTAGCGCACATCTCCAACAACGCAAGATTCATAATGTCTTACCCGAGTATCAAGACCCATTGCTAGTGATTAAAGGGAATCATCAACTGCCTGCCCATCCTCCCGCATCTTCTTAACATATGGTTAGAAAATAGACAAGCTGATCATCTTATGTACTCAATATATAAAAAACTGACAGTGCACTTCAAAAGCTTACATGATTCTTGAACCATTTCGCAAATCCTGCCATAACCAGTTTGTCAATGTTTCTTTGATTTTGTGGCAGTAATTCCTCTTTGTAGATGCTGCACAACATAGTGATCACATCAAACATCTAAATATATAAGAATGTGCTGCAATTTTAGTAGATTACGATGTATAAGCTGCAGTACTGCACTTACTTGATATAAGGTAGTATCTCAGGATAGTTATTCAACACATACCAAACCATTTTGTCCAAAACTTTAGGTTTGTCCTCTTGTTGACTCTTCCTTGTAACTCGAACAGAATAATCGAAAACATTGAGCCCGGGATTGTCTTCACCCACCTCTTTACTAAGTTGATCAGCTGTTTCAATGTATTTTGAGCAGAATGTCAACGCTTCTGTAGCAATCTAGGCCTCTGCAATGGAACCCTCGGGTCTAGCTCTGTTCCTAACATAGCCCTTGAAAGTGCCTAGCCGCCTTTCAATAGGGTACATCCAGCCATACTGTACTGGACCTCTAAGTAGTGCCTCATCAGGTAGATGAACAGCCAAATGCACCATCACATCAAAGAAGGCTAGAGGATATATCTTCTCAAGGTCGCATAGGATAGTTGGTATCTTGTCTCTAAGACGCTCTAAAGCATCTATCCTGATATTCCTACTGCAGAGTTCCCTGAAGAATTGTCCCAACTCTGCAACTGCTCTGTATAAGTCAGGGCGGCCCAATCCTCTAAGGATAACAAGTAAAACCCTTTGAAGTAGGACGTGGCAGTCATGAGTTTTCAACC
The DNA here is from genome assembly GCA_032464435.1 of Aegilops umbellulata. Classification (NCBI taxonomy): domain Eukaryota; kingdom Viridiplantae; phylum Streptophyta; class Magnoliopsida; order Poales; family Poaceae; genus Aegilops; species Aegilops umbellulata. The sequence continues at coordinate 145,086,728 of CP136058.1, read as the reverse complement.
CTTGTACCTTGTTTCCATCTGCATTGACTCTCCTTTCAGGGTTGGAAGCAAATCCATGTGGGAATCTCACACGTGACAGGTCCTCGCAGAATTCTTTTCTTTTTACCTTGTCCAAGACGTACACATGTGGTGCCATATCCCGTGGTTTACCTTCATCTTGCACCTGCAAATCCTGTCTGATACCCAGGTGTGTCAAATAAATCCTAGATTTTAAGGTATCTTTCGTGTTGCCTTCAATATTAAGAAGTGTGCCGATAATGCTGTCACATATATTTTTCTCGATGTGCATCACATCAAGATTATGCCGCAGATCCAAATCTTTCCAATACTCCAAGTCCCATAAAGTGGACCTGCGGGTAAACAATAATGTCTCTTCTGTCCTGCCATGCTTCCTTTTCCCGCTACCATTATCAGGATGGTTTCCTGGTGTAATATGCCTGACCTTCTCTAATTCCACTTGCAACTCATCGTCGGTGAGCCTCTTTGGCGCATCACAGTTTTCATGCTTCGCATTGAACACATGACTTCGGTATTTTCTAGGAAGCGGCTTGTCCTTGGCAAGGAAACGGCGGTGTCCAATGTAACAGATCTTGCTAAGTATTGCGTATGACAGCGGATTCCTGTCATAGCGAACACATGCATTGTAACCATGTGTCATTCGCCCTGACATAGTGCCCAAAGCCGAATAATCATGGATGCACCAAATTATAACAGCACGCAGAAAGATATCAACTAGTGGGCTGCTATATAGGTCTCGAGTGAGAACACCCTTCCATAGCTGTTGAAGTTCCTCCACAAGAGGCTCCATGAACAAATCAAAATCCTTTCCAGGACTTTTTGGACCTGGGATGAGCAAGGCCATCATGTAGTTTGATTCTTTGGTGCAGACATTTGGAGGCATGTTGTAAGGGATAACAAGCACTGGCCACATGCTATATGTGTCGCTCTGGTGGCCAAATGTGTTAAATCCATCTGAAGCTAAGCCAAGTCTAATGTTTCTCGGGTCAGCATCAAACTCTTTGTGTTTATCATTGAAGCTTTTCCACTCACTACCATGAGATGGATGGCTCATTACATTCTGATCTCTGTACTCCTGGTTCCTAGAATGCCACGGTACATCCTCTCTTGTCTCAGCATCATGAAACAACCTCTGCAATCTTGGTGTAATTGGAAAATGTCTCAGAACATCATGAGGAATCCTCTTCACAGCATCGCCATCTTTCCATCTTGATGATTTGCATTTTGGGCATTCATTTAAGTTGGCATAATCCTTCCGGAACAGAACACAATTATTCTTACAAACATGGATCATATCATATCCAATTCCAACTGCACGAAGGAAATTCTTCATTTTACTGTAGGTGTGTGGCAGCTCAGACGCATCTGGGAAAGATTCACGAAAAGCAGCCAACATCGCATCGAATGATTTGTTGGTCATCCTCTTAGATCTCTTCACCTGAAGAAAGGTGACCATAGCTGAGAATTTTGACAGCTTATTTCCTGGGGTGATAGCAACGTTGCATTGTTCCAACATGCGGGCCCACCGTATTTCTTCTGTAGGTGAAAGTTCACGGAATGCACGAGCATTTCGTAGCACTGTTTCAATGTTGGTCAAACTCACTGGCTCCGCCACCACCACCTCCTCCTCCTCTTCCATCTGAGCATCAGGCAGATCAAGATGGTGATCTGTTGCTTCCACGTAGTCAATAACATTGACGTTCACAGCTTCACCATGATGAACCCACCTAGTATATGTGATCGACATCCCATACAAGTGTAGATGATTTTGCACAGTTGACTGGGGTCTTGTAACTGAATTCATACAACTGCTACATGGGCAGAGCACATCTGATTTCGGACCATCGTACTCAACTCTGATAAAGTTCATGAAGTTTTCAACCCCCTCGACATATGCAGCGGAGAATCTTCGAGCAGAAGTTATCCAAGTCCTGTCCATCCGTTAGACATACAAATTAGTTCTTCTACTAGATATTACAGGAAAAACATATATGCTTTTTTATGAAGTCCAGAAAAAAATACCTAGGTCGATGTCTAAATCTATGGCAAGATATTTGGACGAGCAGATCTAAGTAACGAAATATATGTAAAGCTAATTCAGCAAACAGATTTGAGTGCCAAATTATGGCAGGCTGTTTCAGCAGTCAATGAGGCCGAGCACACAGGCATCGAACTATCGAAGGCCATCGCAGCAACAAAGATCGAGTATAAAATGGTGTAGAGCTATTTCACTTAACAGATTGGCTACTAGACCATGGCAATCTACATCACAATAAATATATGGCAGGATATTTAGCAACTAATCGGCCTTGGCATGCCATCTCAGCTAAGCAGATTGAGTGCATAACAGGCCAAGGAAGCTTCTTAAGCAGAGCATATTGACAGTAAACTACTTCGGCAAACAGTGAGATTAACATCATCTATTAGCTAACACTCAGCGCTACACCGACATGAATGGGGCCTCAGTCTAGAATGCACGTACCGTGGGAGAAGCTGACCGCCGTGCGTCTCCACACGAACATCGCCAGCGGTGGCGGCGCTGACCGCCGTGCGCCGCCACAAGAACGTAGCCAGAGGTGGCGGCGCGGCTAGAGGATGGCAGTCTACGAGAGCGTACTGTGGGAGCGAGAGGATCGCCGAACCGCGGAGCCGACGTATCGGCGCGGTGGGGAGAGCGGCTTTGGCGGAGCGAATGCAGTGGAGGGGGACAGGTGGGGAGGGGGGTTTGGGGAATATTATTGGCTAGTTGGCCGAAGGACGGTTGAATCGGATTTGGGGGGAATTTTTGGGTGGGGGGGGGGGAGGATTTTCGCGCGGTGGGCGGGGAGTTTGGCGCACGGTCGGTTTCTCCAAGTGCAGTCCCACGTGTCAGTGAAGAGGCAAGCCGAAGCGCGTTCTGTTTGCGTGAGCCGTGTGCAGGACCGAACGTGTGTGGGGTGCAATGCGACCGCGACAGGAGTGCTGTGAGTGTACCGCATTTTTTCCTTTTAAACTAGGTGCTTCGCCCCCTAAAAAAATCTGTTACTTCACGCGATCCATCGATACTACTACTAGTAATCCGGTAATCCCGACTAAAACGGCGCGACCGGCTCTTTTCCCGCGCGATATGCTGGGAGGTTGGCTTAGTTGGGTTTTTTAGGACGAGTAATGCTATACCTACGTAATCCCAGTTATGTAATTAATGTAATGTGAAACATGTGAGCTGTTGATTGTAGATTGGGGGGAGGGAGGGGCCCACCACCATGAAAATCAGGGGAGGAGAGAGAGAGAGGCAATTTACGTTAACCCTTTCGTAGGTTCCCGTAGATGTAGAAAGATGTGTCCGATCCTGCAATATAGGCCGTCCGATCTATATCTAACGGATAGGAAGGAAACTATGACAATTTAACTGCACTCCTCTCCACATTTGCAGATAAGGCTTTCCCTCGTTCATCCTTTTCTCCCACAAGATCTTGATCTTCCGTGCAACGCACGGGCATCTTGCTAGTACTCCTACAATATGTATATTATTGTGAAAGTTCATATACACCGGCCGAGATTAATGCAAACACGGCAGATTTTCATTACATTTCAAACTTTTATAGGACAAAAAAATAAAAGAAACCCGACCCTAAACCTATTCTACGGCAGCGACCGACGTCCTCCATCTGTGATCTCCATGTACGGGGGCGGGGTTCAAGACCCGTGAAGTGAAGGTGCGGTCTCGCCGATGAAAAGTAGAACACGGGAGACGGACCGGCCAGTTGGCACACCATGCCCTGCCGCCTCCCATGGCCTACTCATCCTTGGAGGAGTCCCCGACCTCGGCAGTGCCGGACGTTGGACGGCGGCAAGTAGGATGCGTGGCTGACGGTGCTCCCGTCGTCGGCCGCCAGCGTGGCCACCGATTGTGCGGAGACTTGAGCGAGGGCGGCGACCTCGAGCTCCATCCTCGAAGACAATCTCTCCCGCAGAGCGTTCGCGCTTGCGGTCATGGCGGATGTGGTTCCAGGTAGGAGGACGATGCTCTATGGTGTGGAGGTTAGCTGGGCGTTGCCGCTTTAAGTAGCGCATTCCGGTGAGGCCAAGCGTCCGGGTGCGTCATTAAGTCGCCGGAGTTGTTCCTCGGGCACCGAGCCTCTTAATGACAACATACGAATGGACGGCATGAATGCGGGTAGCTGGTGCCAGCTGGGAACGCACCGCGTGATGGCGCGAGGGACGAGGGTTTTGGTGTGCCAGGGTAGTCAGCTGCGGTCGTGGCAACGTTGGAGATGCCCTTTGCTCACATGCGATCCCCGCATGTCATTGAAAAAGCAAGACGACCCGGCATGGTCTCAGGTCCAGAGGATGCAGTTGGCCGCGCTACACCACTCCGCAGATGCGTCGCGGCGCCCCGTGCATCCTCGACGAGCCGGGTGTTGGGGTGTGTTTGGATTGTGGCCAAAGTGCACCATGCCAAAATTTTGGTCATGACCAAAATATTGGTCTTTATTTGGATGGTTGCCATTTTTTTGGCATGCCAATGAACTCTAGCCAACTCTAGTTCATTTTTCTTGCCAATGTCGGCCAAATCTTGGGCAACCAATACCTCAACCAAAATTTTGGTCATGACCCAAAGATTGGTCTTTGTTTGGATGGTTGCCATTTCTTTGGCATGCCAATGAACTCTAGCCAACTGAAGTTCATTTTTCTTGCCAATGTCGGGCAAATCATGGGCAACCAATACCTCAACCAAAATTTTGGCTACCCAATGCTTTGATGGGGCAACCTTGGGCACAAACCAAACATACCATTGGTCATGCCACAACACTAACGCCACCCTCGGCAAACTGAAACCGACCGTGTCTAGCGACGATATGAGCGTGTCGCTCATCGCGGTCGCCGTGTCCAGAGGCGGTGCTGGAGCTGCGCCCCGTTGTTGGCCCCAACGACCCACATGAACGGTTGTCGGTGGCGAGGAGGTCGTGGGCCAGCTCCTCCATTGGACTAGTCTGCACTATGTCGTCCCGACGGGTGTGCCCCACATGTCTGTTTCCCTGTTTTCCCGGCCATATTCGAGCGTCAGTGCTTCGCGTTGTGCATTAGGCCTTTCACTATGTAGGCCAAGCGAGACAACTTATTGTTTATTTGAGCCATTCAAGTATAATCATGTGGCATTTGCTTATTTCTCATTCCTCTCCAACCCTCTTCTCCATCGATCATGTCGCCCTCCAGTCGAGTCCATCCTCCCGCATGCCTCATTTGAACATTCCGCCGAGTATCATTCCCATGTACCCACCCTAGTCCTCTTTCAATAAATCTCCGGACCCCGATATGAAATCGAGAGGGAACGAGTGGGGGCACGTGATACCTAAGGCGGATTCAAAATTTTGAACCAGTGATCATAGCATCTGCAAATCATATATAAAGGGTATTCAGTGTTCGTTTCGTTTTTGAACGTACAATATACTCCCTCCTATCCTTTCTACTCCCTCCTTCCATCCATATTGGGCCTAATGCATTTTTCAAGACCGCCTTTGACTATTGACAAGATTAATAGTACATGACATGTATAATGCGAAAATTATATCATTGGAAGCTCCTTTCACATACGAATTTGATGGTATGCTTTGTTTAAGTTGCATGTCATATATTATTGCTCTACCTTTTGGTCAAAGTTAGCCTCGAAACGCATTAGGCCGTATACAGATGGAAGGAGGGAGTAGTTTACATATAAGTTTTATGTGTAGTCAAAGTATATCTACTTTGATAAAAAAGGTATCAACATTCAACAACGCCCAATCAATATTATTAGATTCGTACGTACTCCTAGATTTGTACTCGAGATGGTTTCCAATTTGACTATTGACAAGATTAATAGTACATGAGATGTATAATGTGAAAATTATATCATTGGAAACTCCTTTCACATACGAATTTGACCGTATGCTTTGTGTAAGTTGCATGTCATATATTATTACTCTAACATTTGGTCAAAGTTAGCCTCGAAAAACGCATTAGACCCTGTATGCTTTGTGTAAGTTGCATGTCATATATTACTACTCTAACATTTGTGTAAGTTGCATGTCATATATTATTACTCTAACATTTGGTCAAAGTAGTATAGTGGAAGTGGATCCTCTGACGTAGGTATCCCTGCCTTACCCTCCCTTTCGGTCACTTGCTGGCGGACCCCATGCTTGCTAGGCCCCGCATGTCAGTTACTCAATGGGTTCGGCCACGTTAGGGGATCCTCATCCGTAGTATACTCCCTCTGTTTTTATTTACTCCGCATAAAACGGAGGGAGTGGTGGTATAATAAATGACGCGGGCGGGGGAGGGGGAGGGACGTCGGTTTGCTCTCAACTGCGGTCCCACAAGCGAGCGAAAACGCAAGACAAAGCGCGTTCCATTTGGTGAGTGACGTGGAGGGTCCAGCGTGCCGGGCTGCAACGCGAACGCGACAAGAGCGATGTACAGTCAAAAACGATTGACCGGTCGTCACCGGAACCACTATTCACACCAGAACCTTCGCTGCTCGGCCTATGCCAGCCACTGCCCTAAAACCACACCAAATCTCCAGCCCATTCCCCCACCTTTCGATCCCCTAGCCCGCATCAAGCGCCCCCTAGTTCGCTGGAAAGCCATGGTGCGCCGCAAGATCACTTTACAAGATGCTGACGACGGAGCGCCGTGCAGAAATCGCGGCGGCGGTCGGCGCCACAAACCTCCGTTCCCAAGCTCGCTTTGCGGCGGGCCAATCCCCGAGTTCTCTGGAGCCAAGCTACGAGGAGGAGGACGCCGATCCAATGTTCATGGCGGAGGTCGCGGCGCAGAAGGCCCCCGATGGGTATGAGACGATGGACGTCGACTTTGTGCCGGCGTCCGAGTCCCCCATGGTGCAGGCGGACCAGCGGTTCAACATGGCGATACTAAAGGAGGACCGGGAGGCAGAGGCTCAACTCGACGCGGAGCGCGCGCATGCCGCTGCCATCGAGGCTCTCCTGCAGGCAGAACCGGATGTCGTGGATGTGAACCGGGCGGCGGAGGCTCAACTTGAGGCGGAGCGCGCGGATGGCGCTGCCATCAAGGCCCTCCTGCATGCGGAACCGGACGTCCTGGACTTGAACCAGGCGGCAGAGGCTCGGCTCGACGCAGAGTGCGCGGATGCCGCTCTCATCGACGCCCTCCTGCTGGCGGAACCGGACGTCCTGGACTTGAACCGGGCGGCGGAGGCTCGACTCGACGCGGAGCGCGCGGATGCCGCTGCCATCGAGGCCCTCCTGTAGGCAGAATCGGACGTCCTCGACTTGAACCGGGCTGTGCTCTTGTCCGTGCAGAGCGACCGCACGCTCCGCTTGAATGAGTAGCTGGAGGCCGAGGACAACCACGGTGCGGAGAGACACGTCGACTGGTTCGCGCTGGCAGCCAAAGACGACGAGGGTGTCTCTGTCCGCGAGCAGTGATAGTTTTTCTTTATGTTGTTGTTTTCATGGATCTTTTGCTGTGTAAAAACATATATTTGTTATGCAAGTCGCCTGACTTGGGTCAGTCTACCATTTCAGGCGAATTTCAGGCGGTTGGATGAATATCCTACGTCTCCTAACCCTTCTTTCCTTCTTCCTCATCTCTTCTTCTTCCCCAACAAACCACCGCACGGGCCGTACGGATGCTCCCCAACATGCGGTTGGATAAACATACTCTATGAACAAAAATTATGTGTCAGCAATAGGATGGCTGAGTTTGGTGTGTTCACATGCGACAACACGTGTCAGTGAGGGTGTGTTCCCTTGGTTGGGTTTGCGGCATGCAGGAGCGACTGTGTGAGGGTGCGGTGCGACCGCGGTGTCCAGGAGCGACCGTGTGAGGGTGCGGTGCGACTGCGATAGCCATGCGCAAGTGTACCTCCTTCTCATTTTGAATACTTTAGGCAAGCTTGGCAAAAATGTGTGGCAAAGTTTGGCAATGCAAGGCCTAGACCCAAACAGGATAAGTACGTACGTACTAGGAGTACTAGTGTTAAAAACGAAAGGCTGGGTTTTCCTTCGCGGGATTTAATCAATACAAATCCTCGTTTCACATGTCAATTAATGCGTATTTTCTTCTCCAAAGACAAAAGATCTAACCATCTCACTCCTCATCGCTTGATTAATGCAGCGCCATGCAAACAAACCTTCTCACTTCCGCATGCATGCAGGGGATATTAATGTCCTTGGTTGCTAACCCCATCAATTTTGCCTCGATTAGTGTTAGTGGCCCTTTTCAAATTGTAATTTTGATATACTGGCCTTGTGTACAAAAAATGGAGGTAGTAACTATATTTGACTTCCTTCCCCATTGCGGTGACGTCGACGATATTTTTTTTGGTGGTTTGGCGAAGTGTGTTCGACGAAGAACACCATTGAGGGAGACCACGGTAAGTCATTCGCGAAGTGCCGCCTGCAAGTCGAGACAACCGCCTTATTTGCATCCAGGAAGCCCTTTACTAGTACTACTAGGAGTAACTAATGCGGTGAGATGGCTTCTCGAATAACACGATGGAGAAGCGGAGTCAGCGAAGTGTGAAATGATGGTTGCTTCGTCCGTGCTTTTGTGATTTGACGCCTCACTGCTTTGTGATTTGTGATAGAAGGGACAGGGGAGTAGACTCTATGCTCTATACTATACTACATGCGTCCAAGCATGGGAGAAAGAGGAGAGATGTTGCATTTTTCTATTCCTTCAATCAATCAATCAGGGAGCTTCGGTTCCATCTTTTTGGCTTTGGCAACACCGTCGACAATGGTTCCCATGATGCCAAAAGCTATTTTCACATTTGGCTACACATTGTGGATGCCCTTAACCGTACCACTTGGTTTTGCTCCTGTGTGCTATCTATACAAATCTCAATTATATTGATCTAAAAAATTATAGAATCAAGATTAGTAAAAAGGAGGTGATTTTGCCGCGCGGATGGCAGGGGAGGTTTCTTATTTGAGCAATGCTACCTCCACGTAATGGTTTACGTAAAGTTACGAACTGATGTGATGTGGGACTATTTGATTGGATTAAAGGAGAGGATTAGGCCCACCCCACCTGAAAATCAGGGGGGCATATATAGATTAGATGGAAAGTATACGTAGCAGCTACGTAGCCCTTTGTAAGTCTAGGATTAGGCTTCTTATTTTCGGAGGACGTTGTCCTGGCGGTTTGCTAACATGCGGTCCCACGTGTCAGTGCTTTACTAAGCCGATCCGCGTCCCACATGAGGCAGAACAACAGCAGAAGCAACACGTGGTTAAGTTGAAGAAGATGAGGGAGAAGCGGATTCAGCAACGAGTGAAATGATGTTTGCTTCGTCCCTCCAACTTAACTGCGGGAAAGGTGCAGCTTTGTGATTTGACGCCTCATTGCTCATTACTATGCCGGCGCCATGACTGGGGTGCTTCACCCCGGCTACTCTGCACTGTATTCCGGTACGGCACGTGGACCCGGTAGCTTGATGTCCCACATGTCGGCGAAAGGGACTAGAAGATTTATGAAAGCGAGCGCTCCACTCTTACGACGGAGGAGTAGACGACACAATGGCCCAGTGAACTGTCACTTGTACTGTATAGTACTAGTATAGTTTTGCTGTTTCGCACGATCCATCGATACAAACCCGATTAAACAGGAAAGGGCGGGATTTTTCCCGCACGGTACATGATACTGGCCATACATTTCAAAGGAAATTTTAATGTATGCAAACTGAATAATTATAAGTAACAATATGATATCTAGTAAAACTAAAAACACATATGATTTATTGTGTTAGAGTGTAGTAGTTGTGCTGTATTGCATAGTTGTTAGACGTAACATGCGAGAACGTGTGGAGATGTAGTTTTGGAGGGCCTACAGAGAGAAAAGCGTAATACGGTCACCGAACTTCAGAATAAGCTGATTACGGTCACTATATACGTCTTGCAGTGATTATACGGTCACTTGCTCACAGCTTAGCATCGGATTGCACTCTGTTGACTGGCCAAATAGTCTGCGTGGCGCCATGTTGACTAGTTAAATTGACCATGTTCGTTGTGGGTCCCACCTGTCAGTTCGCATAGGAAAAAGGTCAGATAAACACATATTTATGCAGGCGCGACAAGGCTCCAACCCGTGCGCGGGAATCACCTGGTTGTGTTTGTGTCTGTTAGGGCCTGATGTGTGCGCATGCATGTGTAGGTTGAGCACTTGAGCGTGAGAGTGTGTGTTGGTCGTGTGGTGTATAGGTGTGTGCATGCATGCGTGCGTGTGTGCGTGTGAGTGTTGCGTGCGTGCGTGTGAGTGTTGCGTGTGTGCGTGGCTGCGTGTGTATGTGTGAGTGTTGCGTGCGTGCGTGGGTGCATGTGTTTGTGTGAGTTTTGCATGGATGCAGTTCGTGTGCATGCGTGTGTGTGTGTATAATCACCACACCAGCTCCTGTGTTTTAAAACATACGGCTCAGCATACCAATACAAGGCCACCTTGTCCGCTGTGCCCGCGGTGATGACTTCGAACCACCGTCCAAATATTTTTTTTGTCGTTTGTTTTCATTCTTACTAGCAAGATGCCCGTGCGTTGCACGTAACATCAAGATGCATTTGTATGACTTGTTTATCTTGTGAGAGAAAAGGATGAACGAGGGAAGGCCTTATTTGCAAATGTGGAGAGGTGTGTGGGTACCTTTTTGTAAAATTGCCATTGTTTCTTTCCTATCAGTCAGATATAAATCGGACGGCCTATATTGCAGGATGGCAGGCACACCATCATCACCAACTCTATTTTTTATAAGAGTGTATTTTATGTATTTTATAAGAGTGTAGAGTTAGAGTAGATACAAGTCGATAGGTGGGCACGATGGTAGTGAGATAATGTGATGCAACACTAGAGGTGCCACATGGAGCATTTAACTGGTCAACTAGTCATGTCATGAGCAAATACGGAGTTGTACGGTGAGCCCGTGACTGCATAATAACCACTAAACATAAATGGTGACCGTAATGAGTGGATTCTGAAGTCCAATGTACGTATCATGCTTTCGCTTCAAATACAATGATCGTCATTGCATATATTGCGAGAGAAAGATGAAACATGCGTGAATTTTTTGGGGGCTTACTTTTAGAGGACCTGGAGATAGTTTTGTGTGCATACGTGAATGGGGCGTACAGGGGGGTATGCGATGGAGAGAGAGATGCTCTTCGTTTCTCTTTATTATGACTAACTTTGTATATAGTATAAAAATATACAAATTCACAGTGCGGAATAAATATCATTGTGGGCACCATGCAATGCAAATTAGCGTTCACACTCCTCCATATAACTTTGTAATGTTGTATATATGTAGTAACTCTAAAATATTTTTTGGCCACACTTTATTCAAAAGGAATGTTGTATGCGAAATAAACGTGAAGAGAGGGCTTTTTAGATCAATGGGGTACGTGATGTAACATGTGTGAATGTGTAGTTGATGCATTTGGCGGGGCCTAGAGAGGTATGTGTGTGTATTACGTATTCGAGAGAGGAATGGATAGAGGGGCCGACGGGGGGGGGGGGGCGTGGGAGAGATAGCACGAGAAATGAGAGTGGTCTAGAGAGAGAGACGAATATGACGTCACGACAAGAGATTCCATTCCCTTGAGTGTCTATATGCAAGGGGGGAGGGAATAGAGGCACCAGGAGAAATTTTCTGTGTGTGTGGTGTTTGTGTTCGTATGTGTGGGTGTGAGAAGATAATGAGACGTGGGGGCAGAGGGTGTCTCACCGCGTGAGGTCCGGTGGGTCGAGGTGAGGCCCTTCGTTCTGTTCCGTCCTGCGCCACATTGGTCGGCCCATGACGCATTTAGGAAGACCCATGGATGACTAGTCGTACAAGACAAAGATAGCAGAATTGTGAAGGACTCTGTGTCCACTGACAAAGCCGGCTAGGATTTGTAACCCTAGGTTCTCGGACTAAGGTAACCCCTTTTATCTCTGATATTACTATTCATCCAACCTAACTTTAAGGGGCATCCTACAGAATGCTCTGCTAGAATCATACTCGTTGATTAGGAAGAGAGGTGTGAGACAATGCGTGAGAGACAGGCGTAAAGATAATGTGCGTACATGAGACACGTAGGCAGGTCCATGTATATAGAAAGGGTCGATGAGGATTGTGCGTGTGTATGTTTGCGAGAGGAAGAGTGCTTGTGATAAAGGTTAGTGAAAACAGTCGTGAATGGTTACGAGAGCGAGGGAGGGTTATATCTAGAGCATGTGTGCGGGAAAGACACCTCGGGAGAAAGTGTGTGAGAATGTGTGAGAGACCACCGATGGAGAGTGAAACTACACGTAAAAGACTGCTCTACACATTGATTAAAGATATAAATTGTATCCAAATATTAGGATGGGATCATGATATTTGCAATTCGCGTAAGGAGCGGTCATTGATCCATCAGACATCTAGATTCTATCGAATTTGAGCATGTCTACGTTATTATTCGACACAATTGATCCACACAGTTAGTATTTTGAAATCCAGACAATGCATCGCTTTAGCAATCGAATATAAATGTGAGTATAGTTCATGTTGTGTGTGTAAAGCACATTATACATACGAGAGTTACACAATGAACATTATAAATAGCTACTACCTATGAACTAGCATACATTTGAATTCAACTTAAGGCGGTTTAAAAAAATCGAATTCAACATGAAGTCCATTCAATTATTTGAATTTGATATCATGGCATTTGTAAACCATACCTAAATTATGGGGGCACCAATCTTTGCTCTGATTTTGTACATAATAGCATATGTAGTCGTGTACAAAATAGATTCAAATTTAGCTCCTCCATTCCAAAATAATCGTAGTTATAGTATTTTCAAGTGTCAAAATTTCAAACAGAAGCGGATAATTTAATGAGGTTTTCAAACATACAAGGTCAAATAAAACGCTATATATTTAGGTCAATCCTCATAGTTCAAGAGTACTCTAAACGTGAATGCTTGTGTTTCAAAATTTCGAACGAAGCGCCAAAAGAGCCTCTACTCGCCTGAAACCGCACGAGACCAATGTTTGGTAGTACAAGGAAATTGCTTTTCTAATAACTCCGACCCGTGAAACCTACCGGCCCGATGTCCAAAGGTCTAATCCGGGGTAGGTTTGTAGCTTCATCTAGACGCCACACAACCGCATCCGAAAAACATTCATACACAATGGCCGCCTAAGCACACATGTGCGCGGCCGAAATCACTCCCCCCACTATTTGGGACACCTGGGATTACCATCCTACCCCCGACCCAAAGTAGGTCCGAAATTTAGGAGGAGGGCAAAGTTTGTACTTTCCCCAAATTTCAAACAAGCGCGTCCCATCTTCTGTTCAAAAAAGCCAAAAACAAGCACGTCCCAGACCGAAACATGGTTCCCCCCACCCATCCGATTCCCGTTCATACTCTGTGGGCGACAAACCTACCTCTCCACCAGCCGCGAAACCCCGGCGTCCTCCGTCCGCCACCCCATCCTACCCATCAACCGCCACCCTCCTCCATCACGCCGGAGCCGATACCCCAACGTCGTCGTCCATCGCAACCTCAACCGCAACGCCCTCCATGGCTAGTAGTTGAAGCCGAGGCCGAGCCGTCCGTGCCCGAGCCAGTTCAACCACGCCGTCCTGCGCCTCACCACTGCCGCTCCAACTTCGCCACCCTCCACCGCACCGGAGCTGTTCCTGCTAAGCCGTCCTTCGCCGCCTCGGATCTGCTTCCCCTCCGCCGAGATACGGCCACGACAACACAGTCAACAATTTGGCCATGGGTTCGTCCAAGACTGCACCCTCCAGAACATCGGTTTCCCCGGTAAAAAGAAGAAAATCGGCGTGACTTGTGGAGGTGATCACACCGACAACCGAAAAAGGTACTCCTCTTCCCTTATTCGTGCAAATCTTATGTCTCTGCTTGCACGGTATTCATCCCACAGAAGACACTAGTTGACCGCTTCTTCTTGATACTAGATGTTCCTAGTAACTCGCGATGCTAGAGGTCCGTCGCCCCCCTGAATTTCAATTTCTGGCCAGTTGATTCCCAATTAACGGAAGCATTCCCCGGCGTAACAGGCGCTAGTACGCCTATTACGCCGGGGAAGCAGCACCTTGGTGTTTATCTTAGGGGCGTGTGCGGCCTCGAGCTACTGGCGCCCGATCTGGAGGTCGACCGGGATTAAAGGGATGGCCTGGGGGCGCTGCCAAGCACGGCGGCGGTGTGAGGTCGATGGGAGGGCAGGGCGGCGGAGGCAGGGGTCTGGGCCGGTGGTCGCTGGCGGTTCGAGAAAGATCGTCAACAGTGACTGGCGGGAGGTAGACGAAGGCCATCTGCCCGTTCCTTATAGATCGGACGGTTCATTAAAAAGATCGACTGACCTATTTATTTTCAGTCGACTGTTATCTTAGATATGACCACATGTGGTGGTGTGCACCTGCATCTCCTGTGCTCATATATTACAAAATCATATGGCGTAGAATCTAATTTTGTTTGCCATGCAATGTTGTAGAGCTATCATATGTCTCCTGGCATTTACTTTTGAGCCACCTGCTATCTGCTACTTTTATAGTGCACTAGTTCTGCACACACTTCACCCTTACTCTCAATGTTGTGTTTTTATGCAAGGGTATTTCAGACTCTGCTGCCATGAGAGAAGCCAAAAAGAAAAGAGATAAGTCGCTCCATCTTGGTGTGCAGCTAGGCAAGACACGTTTCAACGCTTTAAAGGGTGCAGTGTCAGAAGATGGAGTTGGGGAACGTAGCTCTGGAGTTGATGACCTCGCCCGCAATGAACCACCATCCCAGGTGCTTGCTTTAACTTCACGGTGTCATATGTGGTTGCATGTTCCATATGGTGTCTAGCTTGTATTCGAAAGGCCAAAGTCGATAAGATAAGGAAAGATATTTTTTTACATGAACCACCATCCCGTGAGCACCAGAAGACAAATAGCTAGTCAGAGCACTGGCCGAGCCAGTGACAAGCCCAGCAAAGATAGGCATCACCTGGAAGCCAACTAAAAAGCTGCGATGGTGGCGAAGCAACCCGCCTCCCACCTGTCTCTCAGGTCCTAGATGATCATGCTCACCACTCCAGCCGGATGTCTAGCTTGTATTGCTTCCAATTTGGTTAAATTGCATCTGCTTAGCTTACACATTATACCTTTGAATATGACATGCCTTTCTGTTTTTGGTACATACTAGTACATCTGTGTATTAACCATGTTCTTACATCAAACTAATGTTCTTGTGTATCCCTCATCAATCACTTATGACGAGGCAGGCAGGCAAGGGGACTACTCCTCATTTAAAGAATGCATCGTCAGCCTCCCGACATGATTCTCAAGAAATAGAAATGCTACATGAAGATAGTGAACATAGCTCTGTAGTTGATTACAGCATTTCCCCTACACTAGCATCGCAGGTGCTTGCTCTAAATTGGCAGCGTGATATGTGGTTGCATGTTGCATATGGTGTCTAGATTGTAATTCTTCCAATCTGGTTAAACTGCATGTGCTAGACTGCTTAGCTTATACGTTATACCTGTTAATGTGACATGCCTTCATGTATTTAGTACATAGTACGTCTGTTTATTAAGCATGTCCTTACATAAAACTATTGTTTTTTTGTATCCCGCATCAATCAACATGACGAGACACCTTTAGTATATGCAGTGCGATATTAGTTGCATATTTCATATGATTTATAGCACGCGCTGCTTCTACTTTGTTGAAAATTCCATTTATGATGGGACGCTTTTAACTTGGCAGAGTCATATTGGTTGCATCTTTCATGTGGTGTCTAGCTTGCATTGCTTCTTATTTGCTGCAATGGTTTCTGCTTAGTTTACACAAACAGTTGTGAACATGCCATGCCGTCCTGTTTTTCGTACATATTCCATCCTGGTATCATGTGTTTGCCTTACATCAAAGTAGTGATTGTCAGTATCATTCATGAATGAGTTCTGAAGAGAGAATTTTATTGCTTTTTCTTGTCGGTTTTACTTGATAATTCAAAATCAATAAAGCGGAAGGAAGTTAGCAAGGCAGCGGATAAAGGTGCTCCTTCCGAACGGAGGGCCTCTATAGTTTCTACTCCTCCACACCCCCAAGATGATTTCCAAGACAACACATGCATAGACACTCAACAAAGTTGTGTTTATGATGAGGACGTCTCCCCTAGTGCAGCATCACCGGTGCTCCCTCTAACTTGGCACGGTTATATGTGGTTGCATGTTATGTGTGATGTCTAGCTTGTATTGCTTCTAATTTTGTTGAATTCCATCTGCTTACTTTACACATTATACTTGAATAAGACACGTGTTCCTGTTTCTAGAACATACAATATCTGTCTATCACACCATGTTCTTACATCAAATTACTACTGTTGTGTAACCTGCAACAATCACTTATCATAAGACACGTTTGACTTCGGAGTGTGATATAGGTTACATCTCACATTCTTTTCTAGCTTGTACTACTAATTTGTTGAAATGACACTAAGACGAGACAATTTTAACTTGGTAGAGTGATATTCGTTGCATCTTTCATATGGTGTCTAGCTTTCATTGCTTCTAATTTGTTGAAATGCCTTCTCCTTAGTTTACACATCATAAACTATGAATATGCAATGCTGTGAATATGCAATGGCACCGATGACAAGAGACCTCTAACATGGTAGTGTGATGTTGTTTGCATCTTGCATATGATTTATTTCTTGTACTGCTTCACATTTGTTTAAACGTCATTTATGATGAGACACTGTTAACTTGGCAGAGCGATATTTGTAGCATCTTTCATATGGTGTCTACCTTCCATTGCATTGCTTCTAATTTGGTGAAATGTCTTCTTCTTAGTTTACACATCATAGTTCTGGTTATCTCTTCCGTCCTGTTTTTCATACATATTACATTCTCCTATCATGTGGTTGTCTAACATCAAAGTTCAGTTCGTCTGCATCACGCATCAATTTGTTCTGAAGCTAATTTGTTATTCGTTTTTCTTGTCGGCTTGACTTAACATGGCACAGAGAAAGAGGAAGAAACACAGAATGGCAGGGAATGAGAAGCGGATGAATCCTGCAGATTCTGGTGGTACTGATGGTGCAATAGAAGGTCAAAGTCTAGCAGAAAATTCTAGAAACACGTCATCCCATGCTACACGAGTTGCAAAAAAGACAAACAGAAACAAATAGCTGCCACCAAACAAGAAGAGACGGCCCTAGTTCCTGCAACACCTACCACAATACTACCAGCTGCACGACGTACTCGTGCGTCAACTGAGCTAGAAGCACGTTCCCAAGCTCCCTTGCCACCTGACACTACTTCCCAAGCACTCTTGACAACAAGAAGGTAGTTGCTGGAGTCAAGTTACAGTTGCATGCTTCTTTATATGTAGTCTCACAGTTTGATGTACACTAACACTTCCTATGTTTATTTTTGGACTAGCACCTAGGCGCAAGAGGAAACAAACATCAGGGATAATGCTCGATAGGTTAACTAAATCTAGAGGAGGAAGAATGGAGATCCGTTTTGAGGCAGGTTTAAAAAGGCCACGTGATGCTACAGAGTCAACCAAGTTAGTATCAGAGGTAGCAGTTGCTGTTAGGTGTCATGTACGTATCCTCCCAACATGGATTCAGTACAGGAATGACAAAGACGAAACCCAGTTCAACATCTTCCTCAATCATTTATCTGTAAGTATGGTTATGTATGGAAACTAGTAATATCGTCTTGCTCTGTCCAATACTTTCTAGGTTGCTGATAATGAGACTCCCATAATTTTCAACATATGAGGTTCAAGTTGGATAGCCAAGATGATGCAACCAGACAAGCTTGCACCCATGTTTTCAAGTCTGCTGTGCGACAGTATCGGTATAACTTGAGGAAAACTCACTTTGAATGCAAGGCTAACAGTGAACTTGCCCAAACATCTCCAGTGGAAAATATATCTGATGAAGACTGGAGAGGCCTCGTTAAACACTGGTCCGATCTGAAGTATCAGGTACATTATATATATGTCATCAGATCACATGTTGAAGTCCTATTTACGCATGTGCCACACAAATCTATCTTCTTGTAGGTGAACTGACCAAAGAACAAGGCCAACCGTATGAAAGTGAAATTCCAACAGATGACAGGATCTCGTAGCTATATTGCACACTGCGAGGCTCTTGTAATTAGCTGCTGTTTCACTCTTTTTGTTGTACCATATTATCAGATCTATATTGACTTGTTCCAAATGCAGAGGAAAGCCCGCAAGGACCAAAAAGTACCTGAACCAAATGCTGTGGAAATCTTCAAGGACTGTCACACCAGCAAGAAGAAGGGCATGGCTACACCAGTCACAACCGCTGTTGTAAGTCCTTAATCCTCATGCCTTTTAACTACTACTTACTCTAACTTATGCCTTGAACTGCATGGTTTGCAGCCAATGTCTATTACTCTTTTCAACTTTATACGCAATTGTCTTAGCGTATCATTGCACCTTACAAGGTTTAAAAGAGAGGAGTGATGTTCCTTTGATCTTGAACCGTAATCTAGTTCCGTGCTGGACTTGCCCACACAATGTTACAATTGCCTGTTTGTCTGTTCTCAGTTGTTTTGTGATATGAATGATGTCATACTATGCTTAACGTATTATAAACTTCGTCTCTTCATCCTTAGCCCTCAATACAATGTGAAGAAATAGACAATACATTAGCGATGGTACATGGTCATATGTTTGGAACCTAGTTTTATTATGTACTTTGCAATAAATACAACTAATATTTTACATGCGTTCACCAGAATAAGTTCTGTATATAGACCAAAGCTATTTTGTTTGGTTTTGCTGCCTCCTTAAAATCTTCTGTTCTGGTACTACTAATGTAAAACCTCAACTTTTCAACGAGCTATGGAGAAAATGGTGGAACCGCCACCTTCTGAAGGTGGCGAGGCAACTATAACCTCAATATCAGCTCTTGATGCAGTGGGTCAGTACCTGTCCACTAACAGTGACAAAAGCATGTTCCTGCGTAATACTGGGTTGGTGTTTAAGGCAACATCGTCCAAACTGCCTCATGATCAATATATGCAAGCGCAAAGCAATGTTGTATCTGCGCTCCAGACACAAGTCCATTCCCTAACAGAGACCCTTTGTGAAACAAGGAGAAACATTGCTCAATTTCGTCAAGATATGCATGATTTTGAAACCAAACTATCAGACATTTGCTATGTTGTTCAGGAGCCTAGGGGAAATGAAGGCGAGGGTTATGGTGCTCCATCGGACAATACAACATGAAAACGTAACAGTCAGGTCAAATGAACTGAGCTTCTGAACTTCAGGTGGTGCATTTATCTGCTAGACGGTTAAGTTTTATGCCAACCTTCCTTTTGTTATATAGTTGTAATTTGTTTTGGTGCGATACAAAATTTATTCTTAATGTGCAGCCACCGCATGAAGAAAACAGCAAGCCATTTTTGTATAGTGTAGGGTGTTCCCTATATTTGCACTTGTGGCGATCTTTGATTGCGAGTGGATGTAATCTGTGCAATCGCTTTAATAGCCTAGCGTTAGTTTTGACCTTATTTATTTCCTAGTCTTCTTTTTCCCTGATTTGCTAGTGGCCGCAACTACCATGGGCCATATACGGGCCATAGGATCCATGGGTCTCCTACGGGCCTGTTGGGGAACGTTGCAGAAAATTAAAAAATTTCCTACGGTTTCACCAAGATCCATCTATGAGTTCATCTAGCAACGAGTATTCAGATTAGATAGCATCTACATGCCACTTTGTAGATCGCAACGGAAGCGTTCGAGTGAACGTGGATGAGGTAGTCGTACTCGTCGTGATCCAATTCACCGATGATCTAGTGCCGAACGGACAGCACCTCCGCGTTCAACACACGTACGGAAAGCGTGACGTCTCCTCCTTCTTGATCCAGCAAGGCAAAGGAGAGGTTGGGGAAGAAGGCTCCAGCAGCAGCACGACGGCGTGGTGATGGTGGAACTGCAGTACTCCGGCAGGGCTTCGCCGTGCACTTACGGAGGAGGAGGAGGTGTTGGAGAGGGAGAGGGAGGCGCCAGGGCATTGGGTGCGCAGCCCCCCTCCCCTGCCTCCCTTTATATAGGCCTCTTGGGGGGGGGCGCCGGCCCTGGGAGATCTAATCTCCCAAGGGTGCGGCGGCCAGGGAGGTTTCCCTCCCCCCCCAAGCCATCTAGGAGGTGCCTTCCACCACTAGGACTCCTCCTAGATGGAACCCTAGGCGCATGGGCCCTTTGGGGCTGGTTCCCCTTGGCCCAAGCAGGCCAAGGCGCACCCCCTAAGGCCCATGTGGCCCACCAAGGCAGGTGGCCCCACCTGGTGGACCCCCGGGACCCCTTCGGTGGTCCCGGTACAATACCGATAACCCCGAAACTTGTCCCGATGGCCGAAACAGCACTTCCTATATATAATTCTTTACCTACGGACCATTCCGGAACTCCTCGTGACGTCCGGGATCTCATCCGGGACTTCGAACAACATTCGGGTTACTGCATATACATATCTTCACAACCCTAGCGTCACCGAACCTTAAGTGTGTAGACCCTACGGGTTCGGGAGACATGCAGACATGACCGAGACGGCTCTCGGGCAATAACCAACAGCGGGATCTGGATACCCATGTTGGCTCCCACATGCTCCACGATGATCTCATCGGATGAACCACGATGTCAAGGATTCAATTAATCCCGTATACGATTCCCTTTGTCAATCGGTATTTTACTTGCCCGAGATTCGATCGTCGGTATACCAGTACCTCGTTCAATCTCGTTACCGGCAAGTCAATTTTCTCGTACCGTAATGCATGATCCCGTGATCAAGCACTTTGATCACATTGAGCTCATTGTGATGATGCATTACCGAGAGGGCCCGGTGATACCTCTCCGTCAAGCGGAGTGACAAATCCCAGTCTCGATCTATGTCAACCTAACAAACACTTTCAGAGATACCCGTAGCATACCTTTATAGTCACCCAGTTACGTTATGACGTTTGGCATACCCAAAGCACTCCTACGGTATCCGGGAGTTACACGATCTCATGGTCTAAGGAAAGGATACTTGACATTGGAAAACTCTAGAAAACGAACTATGCGATCTTATGCTATGTTAAGATTGGGTTTTGTCCATCACATCATTCTCCTAATGATGTGATCCCGTTATCGATGACATCCAATGTCCATAGTCAGGAAACCATGACTATCTGTCGATCAACGAGCTAGTCAACTAGAGGCTCACTAGGGACATGTTTGTTGTCTGTTATTCACACATGTATTACGATTTCCGGATAACACAATTATAGCACGAATAAAGACAATTATCATGAATAAGGAAATATAATAATAATGCTTTTATTATTGCCTCTAGGGCATATTTCCAACAGTCTCCCACTTGCACTAGAGTCAATAATCTAGTTACCTTGTGATGAATCGAACACCCATAGAGTTCTGGTGCTGATCATGTTTTGCCTTAGGGAGAGGTTTAGTCAACGGATCTGCGACATTCAGATCCGTGTGCACTTTACAAATTTCTATGTCTCCATCTTGAACATTTTCACGAATGGATTTGAAGCGACGCTTGATGTGCCTAGTCTTCTTGTGAAACTTGGGCTCCTTTGCAAGTGCAATAGCTCCAGTGTTGTCACAGAAGAGATTGATTGGCCCCGACGCATTGGGTATGACTCCGAGGTCGGTGATGAACTCCTTCACCCAAATTGCTTCATGTGCTGCCTCCGAGGCTGCCATGTACTCCGCTTCACATGTAGATCCCGCCACGACGCTTTGCTTGCAACTGCACCAGCTTACTGCCCCACCATTCAAAATATACACGTATCCGGTTTGTGACTTAGAGTCATCCAGATCTGTGTCGAAGCTAGCGTCGACGTAACCTTTTACGACGAGCTCTTCGTCACCTCCATAAACGAGAAACATTTCCTTAGTCCTTTTCAGGTACTTCAGGATATTCTTGACCGCTGTCCAGTGTTCCTTGCCGGGATCACTTTGGTACCTTCCTACCAAACTTACGGCAAGGTTTACATCAGGTCTGGTACACAGCATGGCATACATAATAGAACCTATGGCTGAGGCATAGGGGATGACGCTCATCTCTTCTATATCTTCTGCCGTGGTCGGACATTGAGCTGAGCTCAATTTCACACCTTGTAACACAGGTAAGAACCCTTTCTTAGATTGATCCATATTGAACTTCTTCAATATTTTATCAAGGTATGTGCTTTGTGAAAGACCTATGAGGCGTCTCGATCTATCTCTATAGATCTTGATGCCTAATATATAAGCAGCTTCTCCAAGGTCCTTCATTGAAAAACTTTTATTCAAGTAGGCCTTAATGTTGTCCAAGAGTTCTATATCATTTCCCATCAAAAGTATGTCGTCTACATATAATATGAGAAATGCTACAGAGCTCCCACTCACTTTCTTGTAAACACAGGCTTCTCCATAAGTCTGTGTAAACCCAAACGCTTTGATCATCTCATCAAAGCGAATGTTCCAACTCCGAGATGCTTGCACCAGCCCATAAATCGAGCGTTGGAGCTTGCACACCTTGTCAGCATTCTTAGGATCGACAAAACCTTCCGGCTGTATCATATACAATTCTTCCTTAAGGAAACCATTAAGGAATGCCGTTTTGACGTCCATTTGCCATATCTCATAATCATAGTATGCGGCAATTGCTAACATGATTCGGACGGACTTCAGCTTCGCTACCGGTGAGAAAGTCTCATCGTAGTCAACCCCTTGAACTTGTCGATAACCCTTAGCGACAAGCCGAGCTTTATAGATGGTCACATTACCATCCGCGTCTGTCTTCTTCTTAAAGATCCATTTATTTTCTATGGCTCGCCGTTCAATGGGCAAGTCAGTCAAAGTCCATACTTCGTTTTCATACATGGATCCTATCTCGGATTTCATGGCTTCCAGCCATTTGTCGGAATCCGGGCCCGCCATTGCTTCCTCATAGTTCGAAGGTTCACCGTTGTCTAACAACATGATTTCCAAGACAGGGTTGCCGTACCACTCTGGTGCGGAACGTGTCCTTGTGGACCTTCGAATTTCAGTAGGAACTTGATTAGAAGCATCTTGATCATCATCATTAACTTCCTCTCTAGTCGGTGCAGGTACCTCAGAAACGTTTTCTTGAGTTTCGCCATTTTCCGGTTCAAGAGGTAACACTTCATCAAGTTCTACTTTCCTCCCACTTACTTCTTTCGAGAGAAACTCTTTTTCTAGAAAGGATCCATTCTTGGCAACAAAGATCTTGCCTTCGGATCTGAGGTAGAAGGTATACCCAACAGTTTCTTTAGGGTATCCTATGAAGACGCATTTTTCCGATTTGGGTTCGAGCTTTTCAGGTTGAAGTTTCTTGACATAAGCATCGCATCCCCAAACTTTTAGAAATGACAGCTTAGGTTTCTTCCCAAACCATAATTCATACGGTGTCGTCTCAATGGATTTCGACGGAGCCCTATTTAAAGTGAATGTGGCAGTCTCTAAAGCATAGCCCCAAAAAGATAGCGGTAAGTCGGTAAGAGACATCATAGATCGCACCATATCTAATAGAGTGCGATTACGACGTTCGGACACACCATTACGCTGAGGTGTTCCAGGCGGCGTGAGTTGTGAAACTATTCCACATTTTCTTAAGTGTGTGCCAAATTCGTGACTCAAGTATTCTCCTCCACGATCTGATCGTAGAAACTTGATCTTTCTATCACGTTGATTTTCAACCTCACTCTGAAATTCCTTGAACTTTTCAAAGGTCTCAGATTTGTGTTTCATTAAGTAGACATACCCATATCTACTCAAGTCATCGGTGAGGGTGAGAACATAACGATAGCCACCGTGAGCCTCAACACTCATTGGACCGCACACATCGGTATGTATGATTTCCAATAAGTTGGTTGCTTGCTCCATTGTTCCTGAGAACGGAGTCTTGGTCATTTTACCCATGAGGCATGGTTCGCACGTGTCAAATGATTCATAATCAAGAGACTCTAAAAGTCCATCTGCATGGAGCTTCTTCATGCGTTTGACACCTATGTGACCAAGGCGGCAGTGCCACAAATATGTGGGACTATTGTTATCAACTTTAACTCTTTTGGTACTCACACTATGAATATGTGTATCATCACGTACGAGATTCATCAAGAACTAACCATTAACCATCGGAGCATGACCATAAAACATATCTCTCATATAAACAGAACAACCATTATTCTCGGATTTAAATGAGTAGCCATCTCGAATTAAGCGAGATCCAGACACAATGTTCATGCTCAAACTTGGCACTAAATAACAATTATTTAGGTTTAAAACTAATCCCGTAGGTAAATGTAGAGGCAGCGTGCCGACGGCGATCACATCGACCTTGGAACCATTCCCGACGCGCATCGTCACCTCGTCCTTCGCCAGTCTCCGTTTATTCCGCAGCTCCTGCTTTGAGTTACAAATGTGAGCAACTGCACCGGTATCAAATACCCAAGAGCTACTACGAGTACTGGTAAGGTACACATCAATTACATGTATATCACATATACCTTTGGTTTTGCCGGCCTTCTTGTCCGCTAAGTATTTGGGGCAGTTCCGCTTCCAGTGACCACTTCCCTTGCAATAAAAGCACTCAGTTTCGGGTTTGGGTCCATTCTTTGGCTTCTTCCCGACAACTTGCTTACCGGGCGCGGCAACTTCTTTGCCATCCTTCTTGAAGTTCTTTTTACCCTTGCCCTTCTTGAACTTAGTGGTTTTATTCACCATCAACACTTGATGCTCCTTCTTGATTTCTACCTCTGCCGATTTCAGCATAGCATATACCTCAGGAATGGTCTTTACCATCCCCTGCATATTGTAGTTCATCACAAAGCTCTTGTAGCTAGGTGGAAGCGACTGGAGGATTCTGTCAATGGCCGCTTCTTCCGGGAGATTAACTTCCAGTTGAGTCATGCGGTTGTGCAACCCAGACATTTTGAGTATGTGTTCACTGACAGAACTATTTTCCTCCATCTTACAGCTAAAGAATTTGTTGGAGACTTCATATCTCTCGACCCGGGCATGAGCTTGGAAAACCATTTTCAGCTCTTCGAACATCTCATATGCTCCATGTCTCTCAAAACGCTTTTGGAGCCCCGGCTCTAAGCTGTAAAGCATGCCGCACTGAACGAGGGAGTAATCATCGCAGCGTGACTGCCAAGCGTTCATAACGTCTTGTTCTGCAGGGAGAATAGGTGCGTCACCCAGCGGTGCTCTTAGGACATAATCTTTCTTGGCAGCTATGAGGATGATCCTCAGGTTCCGGACCCAGTCCGTATAGTTGCTACCATCGTCTTTCAGCTTGGTTTTCTCTAGGAACGCATTGAAGTTGAGGACTACGTTGGCCATTTGATCTACAAGACATATTGTAAATATTTCGACTAAGTTCATGATAATAAAGTTCATTTAATCAAATTATTTAATGAACTCCCACTTAGATAGACATCCCTCTACTAGTCATCTAAGTATTACATGATCCGAGTCAACTAGGCCGTGTCCGATCATCACGTGAGACGGACTAGCCAACATCGGTGAACATCTTCATGTTGATCGTATCTTCTATACGACTCATGCTCGACCTTTCGGTCTTCCTGTGTTCCGAGGCCATGTCTGTACATGCTAGGCTCGTCAAGTCAACCTAAGTGTTTTGCGTGTGTAAATCTGTCTTACACCCGTTGTATGTGAACGTTAGAATCTATCACACCCGATCATCACGTGGTGCTTCGAAACAACGAACTGTCGCAACGGTGCACAGTTAGGGAGAACACTTTCTTGAAATTATTATGAGGGATCATCTTATTTACTACCGTCGTTCTAAGTAAACAAGATGCAAAACATGATAAACATCACATGCAATCAAATAATAAACGTGACATGATATGGCCAATATCACATAGCTCCTTTGATCTCCATCTTGGGGCTCCATGATCATCTTGTCACCGGCTTGACACCATGATCTTCATCATCATGATCTTCATCATCGTGTCTCCATGAAGTTGCTCGCCAACTATTACTTCTACTACTATGGCTAACGCGTTTAGCAATAAAGTAAAGTAACTTACATGGCGATTCTCAATGACACGCAGGTCATACAAAAAATAAAGACAACTCCTATGGCTCCTGTCGGTTGTCATACTCATCGACATGCAAGTCGTGATTCCTATTACAATAGCATGAACATCTCATACATCACATATAGATCATTCATCATACATCACAACTTTGGCCATATCATATCACAAAGGACTTGCTGCAAAAACAAGTTAGACGTCCTCTAATTGTTGTTGCAAGTTTTACGTGGCTGAATTAGGGTTCTAGCAAGAACGTTTTCTTACCTACGTTAAAAACCACAACGTGATTTGTCAACTTCTACTTACCCTTCATAAGGACCCTTTTCATCGAATCCGCTCCAACTAAAGTAGGAGAGACAGACACCCGCCAGCCACCTTATGCAACTAGTGCATGTTAGTCGGTGGAACCGGTCTCACGTAAGCGTACGTGTAAGGTTGGTCCGGGCCGCTTCATCCCACAATACCGCTGAAGCAAGATAAGACTAGTAGCGGCAAGAAGAGTTGACAACATCTACGCCCACAACAAATTGTGTAATACTCGCGCAAGAAGAACTACGCATAGACCTAGCTCATGATGCCACTGTTGGGGAACGTTGCAGAAAATTAAAATTTTTCCTACGGTTTCACCAAGATCCATCTATGAGTTCATCTAGCAATGAGTATTAAGATTAGATAGCATCTACATACCACTTTGTAGATCGCAACGGAAGCGTTCGAGTGAACGTGGATGAGGTAGTCGTACTCGCCGTGATCCAATTCACCGATGATCTAGTGTCGAACGGACAGCACCTCCGCGTTCAACACACGTACGGAAAGCGTGACGTCTCCTCCTTCTTGATCCAGCAAGGCAAAGAAGAGGTTGGGGAAGAAGGCTCCAGCAGCAGCACGACGGCGTGGTGATGGTGGAACTGCAGTACTCCGGCAGGGCTTCGCCGTGCACTTACGGAGGAGGAGGAGGTGTTGGAGAGGGAGAGGGAGGCGCCAGGGCATTGGGTGCGCAGCCCCCCTCCCCTGCCTCCCTTTATATAGGCCTCTTGGGGGGGCGCCGGCCCTGGGAGATCTAATCTCCCAAGGGGGCGGCGGCCAGGGAGGTTTCCCTCCCCCCCAAGCCATCTAGGAGGTGCCTTCCACCACTAGGACTCCTCCTAGATGGAACCCTAGGCGCATGGGCCCTTTGGGGCTGGTTCCCCTTGGCCCAAGCAGGCCAAGGCGCACCCCCTAAGGCCCATGTGGCCCACCAAGGCAGGTGGCCCCACCTGGTGGACCCCCGGGACCCCTTCGGTGGTCCCGGTACAATACCGATAACCCCGAAACTTGTCCCGATGGCCGAAACAGCACTTCCTATATATAATTCTTTACCTCCGGACCATTCCGGAACTCCTCGAGACGTCCGGGATCTCATCCGGGACTCCTAACAACATTCGGGTTACTGCATATACATATCTTCACAACCCTAGCGTCACCGAACCTTAAGTGTGTAGACCCTACGGGTTCGGGAGACATGCAGACATGACCGAGACGGCTCTCGGGCAATAACCAACAGCGGGATCTGGATACCCATGTTGGCTCCCACATGCTCCACGATGATCTCATCGGATGAACCACGATGTCAAGGATTCAATTAATCCCGTATACGATTCCCTTTGTCAATCGGTATTTTACTTGCCCGAGATTCGATCGTCGGTATACCAGTACCTCGTTCAATCTCGTTACCGGCAAGTCACTTTTCTCGTACCGTAATGCATGATCCCGTGATCAAACACTTTGATCACATTGAGCTCATTGTGATGATGCATTACCGAGAGGGCCCGGTGATACCTCTCCGTCAAGCGGAGTGACAAATCCCAGTCTCGATCTATGTCAACCCAACAGACACTTTTAGAGATACCCGTAGCATACCTTTATAGTCACCCAGTTACGTTGTGACGTTTGGCATACCCAAATCACTCCTACGGTATCCGGGAGTTACACGATCTCATGGTCTAAGGAAAGGATACTTGACATTGGAAAACTCTAGCAAACGAACTATGCGATCTTATGCTATGTTAAGATTGGGTCTTGTCCATCACATCATTCTCTTAATGATGTGATCCCGTTATCGTTGACATCCAATGTCCATAGTCAGGAAACCATGACTATTTGTCGATCAACGAGCTAGTCAACTAGAGGCTCACTAGGGACATGTTTGTTGTCTGTTATTCACACATGTATTACGATTTCCGGATAACACAATTATAGCACGAATAAAGACAATTATCATGAATAAGGAAATATAATAATAATGCTTTTATTATTGCCTCTAGGGCATATTTCCAACAGGGCCGTCGATAAATGGGCCTGTAATCGGTGGGCCTCGGGCCGTCGGATAAATGTGTCTACATGGGCCATAATCGGGCGTAATTGGTATCGGCCCAGCACGGTAACAGGACGTTAACAGGCCGTAGGACAGCAAAGGCTTAATTCTGTCACAGGCATAACGGGTCGTTAATGGGCCAGAATATAGGACGAGCTGGAAACAGTGCAACGGGTTAACAGGCTAGAAACGGGCCAACTCTTGCCATGGGCCGAATTTGGCCCATTAGGGTAACAGGCCAGTAATGGGCGGACTCTTGCCATGGGCCGAATTTGGCCCAATAGTGGAACATGCCAGTAATGGGCCGACTCTTGCCATGGGCCGAATTTGGCCCATTAGGGGAACAGGCCAGTAACGGGCCGGAAGTAATCGAGGGGGCCGAAAAGGAGCCCAAGAACGTATGGGCTGTCAATAGGCCGAAAGCTAACACGGGCTGGAAATGGCCCATGTAAATCACGGGCCGTTAATGGGTATAAAGAAAATTACTGTTCATTATGGGCTAGACTCACTGTGGGCCTGTAATGGGCCGAAAGATACGAAGGCCTCATATGGGTCGAAAGACGTCGTGGGCCATACATGGGCCGAAACTGAAATGGGCTGGTATTATATTCAATGGCCCATATGACGTTGTTGGGCCGATTTCCTTTAGGGCCTAACGGGCCGTGAGTTAACGAGCCGTAAAATGGGCTATTTGCGAAGAGACCGTTAACAGGCTTTTCATGGGCCAGCCCGTTAACTTTTGACCAAGTCAAACGAGCCGGCTTTGTAAGCTAAATGGGCCACTGTTGGGCCGTGCCACGTGTCGACATATCATAGGCGCCTATCTGACCCACTGACGAGCTGACACGTGTTTCGTCCGGCCAATAAGAATTTTACACGTGGAAATTTCCCATTGGTCGGGGCTGTTAACGGGTTATCGGATCCAAACCCGACCCGATAGCTTAACGGCGTTCCGTTACGGCAGATGCCACGTGTCGGTCACCCTTGACGAAAGCACTTCTGTGACGCGTGATTTATCGTCATGGAAGTGGACACTTCCATGATGATAATTTTGGTAATGTCATGGAACACTTCTACGACAGCACAGGTATGACTATCTTGATTCTGTCATAAATTTGTCATGGATGTACATGCATGACAAAAAAGCGACCTACTGTGACAAACACGTATCATCACGGAAGTGTATTTTTTTTGTAGTGCTAGTATCTTGAATGAGAAATTTGTCCATCTATTCCATGAGGATTTCATGTGACTTATTCTAGAAGTTGTTCCGTATGGATTTTGTGCTTCCGAAGTCAGACCATTAGTTGATGTTCCAGATACCGAATGGTATTGGGTTAAGCTGGTACATCAAGGAGAACATTAGAAGCGGAGTGCTAAATGTCTCTCGGTCGATCATCCAGATTTCGTTTCCTTGGCATCGATAAGGTGAAATCTGAGAAAGTGATGTCTTCCTTTGCATCTACATCGTCCATCACTATTCATCATGGTAGTATGATGTGTTGCCAGGATCCTCGCTACGGATGCTGGTAAGACCTTGATGAGTAAGAAGATGCTCAAGTTCTTGAGAGCACGCTCAGTCATTGGGTTATATCCTCGGCATCATCTGGAGTGTGCTTTCAATTTGCTGAGTTGTCTTATAACTCTAGTTTTTTTTCCGAACTAAGTATGCCATTTCTCCGAACTCCTTCAAACGATCGTTTGTGATTTTCCTTGGGCTGGTTTAGAGAGTTTCAATGATTTTTATATCAAAAGTAATTCTTTTGGCCACTCAAGGGAATAGTTCTACGAGTCACCTCCCCAAGGTATCCCATTATGGAATCATGGCAACTAACTCCTCATTACTTAGACCCCGTCCACCATCTTCTTCAGCATGGAATTATTGCCGACCAAATTGAACTTTTTCGTTTGTTTCTTCCATCCCTCTTGATGTGTGTTTTGTTTTTCAACTCAAGAGATGTTTCAACATCTCATTCCACGAGTTGATCTTGAGTAGCTCGATCTTCGATAAGATCAATTCTAGTAGAGTTTCTTTCTGCTGTCATCATGTTGGATAAAAATCTCGAAAGCAAAGATGTCAAGATCAATTTGAAGCAATGAATCAACATCTTCGAGAAGGGAAAATGGATCATGAAGATTGTGATAGTTTTGTGACCCCCCTTTCCTCTTACCTCAGTCTTGAATCTCGGGACGAGATTCTTGTTTAGTGGGGGTTAGTTGTAACATCCCTAGCCTTGCTATGCACTTGGACTAGCTTGGTTGTTGCATCATGTCTAAATTTCTTTTAAACTTGAAATGGGGATTGTTCAAATCCTAGCACTAAATCAATCCATCCAGGATCGAATAAAATCTTTTCAATAAACCCAAAATGACCCTAAGAAAAGTTAATGATTTCTGGTTAAGGTGAAAACCTCTGCCAAAAATGATGAATCGATTTCTAGGTCATTTTTGGATTTTTGAATTAACACAAAAGTGTTTGAATTGGAGTCGTTTAAATGCTAGATATATATATTTTAAATGGTCCAAATATTCTGAAGTTATTTGTGGAGCTCTGAAATAATTTAGTTAACCTCCAAAATAGTTTTTAGAATTATCTAAAATGATTTGGTTCCTAAACTAAATCACAACAAAGAAAACAAATTAGAAAACTGAAACAAATATTAAGAGAGAGAGAGAGAGAGAGAGAGAGAGAGAGAGAGTGCTCACCTGGCACAGCCCCCCAGGCCCAACACTGTTGGCCTAGCCCATAGAGGCCGTATTCTTCCTTTAGCCAGTAGGCAGAGGAGAGGCGTGGCGCGCGAGCGTGCGGCTTTGGCCACCTCCTGCTTCCACCTGGGAGCCCCGATCCTTCCCTCGTTGCCGCCCTGGACCCCGCTCTGCCTCTCCCGTTACTCTCTACTCTTGCTCCCTCCTCTAACCGTCTCTCTCGCGCACACCTGGGAGCAACCTCGCGGCCGTTCAAGTTTTCCGTGCCCACCACCGTCCCCTTGCCCGTGCTCGTGTCCTATAGCTCCGCCTCGACGCCGTGGAGCTCCAAGACGAAGAACGTGCCCTCGGATGCCTGGAGCCGTCGCCCTTGAGCTCGTCACTGTTGCGTCTGGCCGCCGGGGGTTGCCATTGATTCATGCGCTGGAAATCGTCCCCGAGCCCGTTGAAACTACCATCGACCCATTTGTGAGCTCCGCCGTCGTTTCACTCTCTCCCCTGTCATTTGCGACCCCTAACCACTCCAGCTACTGAGCCGAGAGCTCGCCGCCGCACGGTTTTGTCTCCGTCGTGGCCTGAGCTCGAACCACCCGCACCCTTGCACCGCATTGCACTCCTGGTGCCTCCAGGAGGCCGCCTAGCCCCTCTACTCGCTCGCCTGCTTGCTCTAGCGTCGCGCTCGCACGAAGCTGAGCTCCGGCCACCGCTTTGCTCGCCGCCGCCGATGCCACAGCCCACCCCAGCACTTGCTATGGCCACCACCCGAAGCACCGCAGTAGCCGCTCTGGAACCCACCCAGCCGCGCAAGCTCTCGTGGCCGGAGATAGCCGCACGAGGAGCGCTGCCGCATCTGCTTACCGCCGGCGATTAGTCGGTGATTAGACGATGTGGCACTCGCTTAAATAGGGCTAATCACCAATTAGTTTAACCCCACGGGTCAATGACAACCGGGCCCCACGCCCTTAATTAACCACATTTAATTGTTGTTTAGTTTAATTTAACCACAGTGGCCCCACGCGCGAGCATTGACCATGCCGACGTGGCCCTTGACCGGCCCCACGTGTCAGCGACCCTAACCAGCCCTGGGTCACTGACTAGTGGGTCCCACAGGTCAGGTTTGACCTGGACCTGCCCTGTTGACTTCCTGATGCAGTTAACAATTTTCTGGATTAAAAATTATCCAGGAAATTTTAGAAAATGTTCAAAACTTCTAAAAATCATAGAAAATCAACCGTAACTCCAAGTGAAATAATTTATATATGAAAAATGATAAAAAAATCCAATATATCCATCTGCATCATTTTCATGCATGTTAGAACAACTTTTGGCTACTGTTTAGGACAAATCAAATGAATGACATTTAAATAACCACATATGGAATTTGGATTTGAACTTTGGGTTCAAACCAACTTCATTTAATTGTGTTGCTAGTTGCATTAGCTCAATGAACATCATATTTCCATGTCATGATCATGCATCATATTGGTGTATTGCGTTGATTTTGTTCCCTCTTGTTTGCTGGTGGTTGTTCCCCCTCAGTAGACGTATGTTCCGACAATGTGATCGATGACACCGATGAAGAGCTATACTATCTTCAGAAGTGCCAGGCAAGCAAAACCCCCTTGTTCATTTCGATACAATCCCGCTCTCTCGCTCCTGCTCTCTTTTACTGCATTAGGACAACAATGATTCAACTATTACATGCTGCGGTAGTTGAACCCCTTTCCTTTGCATGACCTGTCATTGCCACAGTAAATAGATGAAACCCACTAGCATGAGTAGGAGTTGTTTGAGCCTTGATGTGCCTACTCGTTCATGCTTGTTTGTCATGCCTGCTACTGCTTAGAGTTGAGTCAGGTCCGATTCATCGGGGATGAATTGGCATGGTGATGAACATGTCCTACTGTGTGAGCTAAGTGTGTGAACACGATTTGGTAAAGGTAGCGGTGAGAGGCCATGTAGGAGTACATGGCGGGTTGTCTCATTGAAACCGTCCTCAGGAACTGAGTTCTGTTTTTGAGATCCATGAACAACTACTACCACGCATTGGGCCCGAAACCAATGGACCCTCTCGACTTATTAACCGCCCATTTCCTCTGTCTGGGAGTTGCAAGTTGTTTCTGGTGTTTGTAGTATGCTAGAGGCCATGCGTAGCGCTGACCCGAGGGGTGGGTTATGATGCGGTAGGCGCGTGGCCCGGTGTACCGAGTCGCCCGTTTGGTGACCTGGGAACCCTGCACACATCATTCATGGCCGTATGTGGAAACCTTGGCCGGACTCCCTGTGGATGGAACCTGAATAGGTGATAAACCTAGACTAGGGACTTGTGTGGTTAGTTAGGTCGTGGCCGACAACCTCGCTGGGCTTCTGCTTGAAGGTTGCCGAGTACATGTCGTGTAAACGGCGATAAGTGGTGAGAGCGTGTGTGAAGAAGTACACCCCTGCAGGGTTAACATGATCTATTCGAATAGCCGCGTCTGCGGTAAAGGACCTCTGGGTTGCCTATAGAGTTCATAGACAAGTGATAGTGGATACTCTAAAATGCGCAAGATAAGCGTGAGTGCTATGGATGGCGTTCTCGTAGGGAGACGGGAGCGGATCCATAGTGGTGTGTTGATTGGTGAATATGTGGACTCGTGTGCGCCACCTCAAAAGAGTTACTTGCAGACATAGTTTAGGATAGCCACTGAGTCAAAGATGGCTTGCTGCAGTTAAAGTCCACCACCCCCTTGTAGTTCAGGATAGTTCTGATGTAAGTCTTGCTGGGTTCATTTGTACTCACGTTTGCTTAATTTACATTTTTGCAGAGAGACTTCATTCTCACTAGTAGTTTCCCGTGGACTTCGACGTTTAGCTTATTACCTCAGCTACGATCTTGTACCCTTGGGAGGGTCTTTCAGATAGTCAGGCTTCTCAGCCTTTTTCATTTGTAGTTGTCTATACTCAGACATGTTTATGCTTCCGCTTGTTGCTTTTATGCTCTGTATGTTGGGTCATGAGACCCATGTTTGTAATACTTGGCTCCTCGGAGCCTAATGAATAAATACTTGGAGTTGTAGAGTTTTGTTGTGATGCCATGTTGTATTTGCACGTATCGAGCATATTGTGTGTATGATTTGAAATGCTTGGTATGTGTGGGATCCGACAACCTAGTTGTTTATCCTTGGTAGCCTCTCTTATCGGGAAATATCTCCTAGTGCTTCCACTGAGCCATGGTAGCTTGCTACTGCTCCGGAACACTTAGGCTGGCCAGCATGTGTCCTTCTTCATTCCTATGTGTGTCCCTTTGGGGAAATGTCACGCGGTGTCTACCGGAGTCCTGTTAGCCTCCTACAGCCCGCATTCTCCAGAGTCCTGTTAGCCCAGCTGCTACAGCCCGGATTCACTCATTGATGACCGCCACGTTCGTTGCTGGGTCATGTATGCCTGTCCATGTAAGTTAGTGCCACTTTGGGTTTACCACTAGTCATGTCGGCCCGGGTTCTCTGTCATATGGATGCTAGTGACACTATCATGTACGTGAGACAAAAGGCACAAACGGTCCCGGGCCAGGTAAGGTGGCACCCGTGGGAATACCATGCGTGAGGCCGCAAAGTGATATGTTGTGTTACATGCTAGATCGGTGTGACTTAGGATCGGGGTCCTGACACATGGCACCAACATGCTGCGTTAATTTCTTTGGCCGAATTGGGACACGCTTTGGTGTAAGCTTCGTGCAAACCGGAGCTTCCCTCAAGAAGGCTCCTGGTTCCGAGAGGGAACATGTCACCTCCGTGTGCGAAACACATACGTGCACTGCCTTCTCCCGCCTTAATTTTTGTACACTGGTAGATAGACCAAATAGAAGTATCGTGCTAAAATTTTGAATTATTCTGTGTTCGTTAGGCCTTTTTTACACATTAATTGAGTTTTTGGGCATTTAATGTGCATAATTCAAATTGGAACTACAAGCACATGCTCCAGTGCACCAAAGTTGTTTGAAAAATCACATGTGTGTCCTTGGGTGTATTTCTAGGTCCCATGCAAGAGATGGGAGTGAAATTCAAACATCTGGGCATCGTGGCTCGGCCGGAAAGATTGAGAAACTTGGTTTTTTAATTCCTGTAAATCCAAAACACGCCTGAACATCATGAAACTTGGCATGGTGTCATGACATGGCACCAACATGCTGCGGTAATTTCTTTGGCCGAATTAGGACAACCTTTGGTGTAAGCTTCTTGCAAACCGGAGCTTCCCTCAAGAAGGCTCGTGGTTCCGAGAGGGAACGTGTCACCTCCGTGTGCGAAACGACATACGTACACTGACTTCTCCCGCCTTAATTTTTTTACACATGCAGATTAGACCAAATAAAAGTACCATGCTAAATTATGGAATTATTCCGGTTTCGTGTTGGCTTTTTTATACATTAATTGAGTTTCTCTGCATTTAATGTGCATAATTCAAATTTGAGCTACAAGCACGTGCTCCAGTGCACCAAAGTTCTTTGAAAAATCACATTTCTGTCCTTGGGTGAATTTGTAGGTCTCGTGCTAGAGATGGGAGTGAAATTCAAACATCTGGGCGTCGTGGCTCGGCCGGAAAGATTGAGAAACTTGGTTTTTTAATTCCTGTAATTCCAAAACACGCCTAAAAATCATGAAACTTGGCATGGTCTCATGACATGGCACCAACATGACATGGTAATTTTTCTGTCCAATTTGTGAAGGCGCACACATTAACAATCAACAAAGTCATTTTGGAACAAGTGTTATCACGTTCAGAAACACAAGTATTATTTAAATTATGGGCGTTCGACTTACCAATTACGTGCTGCCACGCGTCCCCTTTTTTATTGGCTAGGAGGTGCCATGCAGGGTAGCTATTTGAGTACGGGAGGCGTGCGATCAGACCCTTGCGCGTTCTCATCGGGAGGAGAGCCCTTTGACTGCTACCCATCGCACACCTCCCAACATCTCCATTAATGGCGCCCGTGCACCTGTTGTACGGCGTGGCTATATGTCTCACTGGACTGAGATTTAAGTGAGAAAAATGAAAATCTAAAAAGAACATTTTGCACGGATCTTGATGTAAGATCCGACGGACCTATATAGCATCAACTGCGACTTATAGCAAGCATGATAAATATATGGACGATAACATTGGATAATAATTATCCTACATATTTAGAAACATAATTAAAAAAGCCACATGCGGCAACGCCTGAAATACATAAGGGCAAAAAAAGAAGGAAGACAATGATATGGCTCGCTGATCTCTACTTTCTTGATGCTTTGCTATAGGCCGCGAGAACTAGTCTCCGCAGCGAGCGGCGACATGATCTTTCTTGTCCTCAAGATGCTGCTTGAGAGCATCCACAGATTCCTCCACCAGCCTTCTGCGCTCGATGCGCAACATGGCATTCTCGTCCATAACTTTCTCGACGATGACACTGGTGCTCTTCAACAAGGCAGTGGTCTGCTCCTGCTGCTCTGCACTTCCAACGATCTTCACCCTCAGCAGGTCGCCCTTGGCCTGGAGCTTCGCATTGCTCTCATTTAGTTGTCGGATGATGCCGGTAGACTGTTCAAACGAGGCTTTCAGGTCATCCTGCAACCTCGCCCACCTGGAGATCTGATCCATCTGCCTAAGGACGAGGGCACACATGTGACTGTAAGAGTCCTTGCCTACCCGCGAGACATTTTCCCAGGCCGCCGCAGCGCGGGAGGACATCTCTGCTGCATTCGCGGCACGGCGGGACATCTCTTCTTCTTCCGTGGCGCGGCTGGCCAAGTCTGCTGCATTGATGACGCGGCGGGACCTCCATGCTGCATCGGTGGCGCAGCGGGACCTCTATGCTGCTACGGCCGTGCGGCGGGACATGTTGGCTGCTTTCGCGGCGAGGCGGGACATCTCTCATGCTTCCTCTTCCAGGCTCGCCTCTCCATGGTGGCAATCCCTCGCCCCAGAACTCGCGCTGGCCATGGCGGATGCAAGGGAACGATGATGAATGACTTGTCTGTTTTTGACTTTTTGTGGATGAGGAGTTGAGTAGGAATGTGCAGTCATCTTGGAGTAGTAGTATTTATAACCGCGTAGTAATACGCTCCTAAGTGGGAAACCGTTCAGGTTTCGATCATTGTGAACAAGTTTGTAATTTGGAATGTGACGGGGCACATGCTCAAAATTTACTGACGGTTATAAGTGCGGCACTATTCCCGGAAGGCGTAACCTGGGCACGTACGCCTTCTTGGCCGCGCACGTGGCGTTTGCACCATAGGGTGCACCACAATAGGCAAAGTCACCTCATGTCTCGTTCCAACAACCGTGTACGCTCGTTATTACCATCGCGCACGCTTATTTTAATTAGAATGGGTGTGCCCATCTAGCGCACACACGTTGATCTATCTAACTATTTCAGTTTGTTGTGGCTAATCGCAAACAGTTCATCCATGTGAAGTTTATGCCATCAACCGCAGACACTTTGATCTGGCTTACCCTTTTATGTTCTGTTGCCTAATCGCAAATAGTTAATCCTTCTGAAGCGTATGCCCTCAATCGCACACACCTTGATATGGCTGACCGTTGCTTTTGTGTTGCCTAATCACAAACAGTTCATCCGAGTGAACCATATGTTGTATATCGCACACACCTTCATCTAGCTGCACGTTTCTTTTGTGTTGCCTAATCACAAACAGTTCATCTAACTGAACCGTATGCTATACATCGCACACACCTTCATCCGGCTGCCCGTTTCTTTTGTTCCTTCTCATCGAAAACGGTTAATTGAACTGAACCGTATGCCCTGAATCACACACACAACTAAAATCTGAACCGTGTTTGATGCATCCTCCATCGCAAACGTTTTGCACCTTTTTTGACGGTTTTTTACACCACCGTTTGCGATTATGGCATTGCACACAGTTTCGTCGAAGGGTCTCTGATCTTAGTGTCGCGTTAGCAGCATCCTGTAGTAGTGACATGGCACCTCCGCGTTCTGCACACGTTCAGCTCGGTGACGTCCCTCGCCTTTTTAATCCAGCAAGACGTTGAGGTAGTAGATAAGTTATGGTAGCAGGACGGTGTGGTGATGGTGATGGTGAAGTGATCTCCGCAGGGCTTCGCCTAAGCACTGTGAAAATATGGCCGAGGGAGTAAACGGTGGACGGGGGCACTGCACACGGCTAAGACAATTTTGTGTCATTGTATGGCTCCACCTACCCATGTATATATAGGTGGGAGGAGAGGAGGCAGCCCCTAGGGTGC
The DNA here is from genome assembly GCA_032464435.1 of Aegilops umbellulata. Taxonomy (NCBI): domain Eukaryota; kingdom Viridiplantae; phylum Streptophyta; class Magnoliopsida; order Poales; family Poaceae; genus Aegilops; species Aegilops umbellulata. Next base: position 145,048,308 of record CP136058.1, on the reverse strand, counting down.
ACCAAGAGACCTGGTGGCAGCCCTAGGGCTGCTGCCTTGCCCTGCGCCCCCTTTCCTTGTAAGAAGAAGGGGAAGGAAAGAGGGGGAGAGGGAAGGACCGAGGAGTCCTACTCCCTACTGATTGGAAATGATATAGAATTTCTGGATAGCATAAAGGGATACTTGAATAAAAGTTTTTCAATGAAAGACCTCGGAGAAGCTGCTTACATATTAGGCATAAAGATCTATAGAGATAGATCAAGACGCTTAATTGGACTTTCACAAAGCACATACCTTGACAAGATTTTGAAGAAGTTCAAAATGGATCAAGCAAAGAAAGGGTTCTTGCCTGTGTTACAAGGTGTGAGATTGAGTAAGACTCAAAGCCCGACCACTGCAGAAGATAGAGAGAAAATGAAAGATGTTCCCTATGCTTCAGCCATAGGCTCTATCATGTATGCAATGCTGTGTACCAGACCTGATATGTGCCTTGCTATAAGTTTAGCAGGGAGGTACCAAAGTAATCCAGGAGTGGATCACTGGACAGCGGTCAAGAACATCCTGAAATACCTGAAAAGGACTAAGGATATGTTTCTCATATATGGAGGTGACAAAGAGCTCACCGTAAGAGGTTACGTTGATGCAAGCTTTGACACTGATCCGGACGATTCTAAATCGCAAACCGGATACGTGTTTACATTAAACGGTGGGGCTGTCAGTTGGTGCAGTTCTAAACAAAGCGTCGTAGCGGGATCTACATGTGAAGCGGAGTACATAGCTGCTTCGGAAGCAGCAAATGAAGGAGTCTGGATGAAGGAGTTCATATCCGATCTAGGTGTCATACCTAGTGCATCGGGTCCAATGAAAATCTTTTGTGACAATACTGGTGCAATTGCCTTGGCAAAGGAATCCAGATTTCACAAAAGGACCAAACACATCAAGAGACGCTTCAACTCCATCCGGGATCTAGTCCAGGTGGGAGACATAGAGATTTGCAAGATACATACGGATCTGAATGTTGCAGACCCGTTGACTAAGCCTCTTCCACGAGCAAAACATGATCAGCACCAAGACTCCATGGGTGTTAGGATCATTACAGTGTAATCTAGATTATTGACTCTAGTGCAAGTGGGAGACTGAAGGAAATATGCCCTAGAGGCAATAATAAAGTTATTATTTATTTCCTTATATCATGATAAAGGTTTATTATTCATGCTAGAATTGTATTAACCGGAAACATAATGCATGTGTGAATACATAGACAAACAGAGTGTCACTAGTATGCCTCTACTAGACTAGCTCGTTAATCAAAGATGGTTATGTTTCCTAACCATGAACAAAGAGTTGTTATTTGATTAACGAGGTCACATCATTGGTTGAATGATCTGATTGACATGACCCATTATATTAGCTTAGCACCCGATCGTTTAGTATGTTGCTATTGCTTTATTCATGACTTATACATGTTCCTATGACTATGAGATTATGCAACTCCCGTTTGCCAGAGGAACACTTTGGGTACTACCAAACGTCACAACGTAACTGGGTGATTATAAAGGAGTATTACAGGTGTCTCCAATGGTAGATGTTGGGTTGGCGTATTTCGAGATTAGGATTTGTCACTCCGATTGTCGGAGAGGTATCTCTGGGCCCTCTCGGTAATGCACATCACTTAAGCCTTGCAAGCATTGCAACTAATGAGTTAGTTGCGGGATGTTGTATTACGGAACGAGTAAAGAGACTTGCCGGTAACGAGATTGAACTAAGTATTGGATACTGACGATCGAATCTCGGACAAGTAACATACCGATGACAAAGGGAACAACGTATGTTGTTATGCGGTCTGACCGATAAAGATCTTCGTAGAATATGTAGGAGCCAATATGGGCATCCAGGTCCCGCTATTGGTTATTGACCGGAGACGTGTCTCGGTCATGACTACATTGTTCTCGAACCGTAGGGTCCGCACGCTTAACGTTATGATGACAGTTATTCTGAGTTTATGCATTTTGATGTACCGAAGGTTGTTCGGAGTCCCGGATGTGATCACGAACATGACGAGGAGTCTCGAAATGGTCGAGACATAAAGATTGATATATTGGAAGCCTATGTTTGGACATCGGAAGTGTTCCAGGTGAAATCAGGATTTTACCGGAATACCGGGAGGGTTACCGGAACCCCCCGGGAGCCAAATGGTCCATAGTGGGCCTTAGTGGAAAGGAGAAAAGGGGCTGCCCTAGGTGGCCGCGCGCCTCCCCCCTTCCCCTAGTCCTATTAGGACTAGGAGAGGTGGCCGGCCCCCTCTCTCCCTCTCCCCCTTGAGGAGTCCTAGTCCAACTAGGATTAGGGGGGAATCCTACTCCCAGAGGGAGTAGGACTCTCCTGGCGCGCCAAGGGCTTGGCCGGCCAGCCCCTCCCCCTGGATCCTTTATATACGGAGGCAGGGGGCACCCCAGAGACACAAGTTGATCTTCGTGATCGTTCCTTAGCCGTGTGCGGTGCCCCCCTCCACCATATTCCACCTCGGTCATATCGTGGCAGTGCTTAGGCGAAGCCCTGCGCCGGTAGTGCATCAAGATCGTCACCACGCCGTCGTGCTGACGGAACTACTCCCCGAAGCTTTGCTGGATCGGAGCCCGGGGATCGTCATCGAGCTGAACGTGTGCCAAGAACTCGGAGGTGCCGGAGTAACGGTACTTGGATCGGTCGGATCAGGAAGACGTATGACTACTTCCTCTACGTTGCGTCAACGCTTCCGCTTCGGTCTACGAGGGTATGTAGACAACACTCTCCCCTCTCGTTGCTATGCATCACCATGATCTTGCGTGTGCGTAGGAATTTTTTTGAAATTACTACGTTCCCCAATAGTGGCATCCGAGCCTAGGTTTTTATGGTTTGATGTTATTTGCACGAGTAGAACACAAGTAAGTTGTGGACGATACAAGTCATACTGCCTACCAGCATGTCATACTTTGGTTCAGCGGTATTGTTGGACGAGACGATCCGGACCAACCTTACGCGTACGCTTACGCGAGACCGGTTCCCTCGACGTGCTTTGCACATAGATGGCTTGCGGAAGACTGTCTCTCCAACTTTAGTTGAACCGAGTGTGGCTACGCCCGGTCCTTGAGAAGGTTAAAACGGAGTCTATTTGATAAACTATCATTGTGGTTTTGATGCGTAGGTAAGATGAGTTCTTGCTTAAAGCCCGTAGCAGCCACGTAAAACTTGCAACAACAAAGTAGAGGACGTCTAACTTGTTTTTGCAGGGCATGTTGTGATGTGAAATGGTCAAGACATGATGCTAAATTTTATTGTATGAGATGATCATGTTTTGTAACCGAGTTATCGGCAACTGGCAGGAGCCATATGGTTGTCGCTTTATTGTATGCAATGCAATCGCGATGTAATGCTTTACTTTATTACTAAGCAGTAGTGATAGTCGTGGAAGCATAAGATTGGCGAGACGACAACGATGCTATGATGGAGATCAAGGTGTCGCGCCGGTGACGATGGTGATCATGACGGTGCTTCAGAGATGGAGATCACAAGCACAAGATGATGATGACCATATCATAATCACTTATATTGATTGCATGTGATGTTTATCTTTTTATGCATCTTATCTTGCTTTGATTGACGGTAGCATTATAAGATGATCTCTCACTAAATTATCAAGAAGTGTTCTCCCTGAGTATGCACCGTTGCAAAAGTTCTTCGTGCTGAGACACCACGTGATGATCGGGTGTGATAGGCTCTACGTTCAAATACAACGGGTGCAAAACAGTTGCACACGCGGAATACTCAGGTTATACTTGACGAGCTATGCATATAAGATATGACCTCGTTACACAGAGACCGAAAGGTCGAGTGTGAATCATATAGTAGATATGATCAACATAACGATGTTCACCATTGAAAACTACTCCATATCACGTGATGATCGGTTATGGTTTAGTTGATTTGGATCACGTGATCACTTAGAGGATTAGAGGGATGTCTATCTAAGTGGGAGTTCTTAAGTAATATGATTAACTGAACTTAAACTTATCATGAACTTAGTATCTGATAGTATCTTGCTTGTTTATGTTGATTGTAGATAGATGGCTCATGCTGTTGTTCCGTTAAATTTTAATGCGTTCCTTGAGAAAGCAAAGTTGAAAGATGATGGTAGCAATTACATGGACTGGGTCCGTAACTTGAGGATTATCCTCATTGCTGCATAGAAGAATTACGTCTTGGAAGCACCGCTAGGTGCCAGGCCTGCTGCTAGAGCAACACCAGAAGTTATGAACGTCTGGCAGAGCAAAGCTGATGACTACTCGATAGTTCAGTGTGCCATGCTTTACGGCTTAGAACCGGGACTTCAACGACGTTTTGAACGTCATGGAGCATATGAGATGTTCCAGGAGTTGAAGTTAATATTTCAAGCAAATGCCCGGATTGAGAGATATGAAGTCTCCAATAAGTTCTATAGCTGCAAAATGGAGGAGAACAGTTCTGTCAGTGAGCATATACTCAAAATGTCTGGGTATAATAATCACTTGATTCAATTGGGAGTTACTCTTCCAGATGATTGCGTCATGGACATAATTCTCCAATCACTGCCACCAAGCTACAACAGCTTCGTGATGAACTATAATATGCAAGGGATGACCAAGACTATTCCCGAGCTCTTCGCAATGCTAAAAGCTGCGGAGGTAGAAATCAAGAAGGAGCATCAAGTGTTGATGGTTAACAAAACCACTAGTTTCAAGAAAAAGGGCAAAGGGAAGAAAAAGGGGAACTTCAAGAAGAACGGCAAGCGAGTTGCTGCTCAAGAGAAGAAACCCAAGTCTAGACCTAAACCTGAAACTGAGTGCTTCTACTGCAAGCAGACTGGTCACTGGAAGCGGAACTGCCCCAAGTATTTGGCGGATAAGAAGGATGGCAAGGTGAACAAAGGTATATGTGATATACATGTTATTGATGTGTACCTTACTAATGTTCGCAGTAGCACCTGGGTATTTGATACTGGTTCTGTTGCTAGTATTTGCAACTCAAAACAGGGACTACAGAATAAGCGGACACTAGCAAAGGATGAGGTGACGATGCGCGTGGGAAATGGTTCCAAAGTCGATGTGATCGCAGTTGGCACGCTACCTCTACATCTACCTTTGGGATTAGTATTAGACCTAAATAATTGTTATTTGGTGCCAGCGTTGAGCATGAACATTATATCTGGATCTTGTTTGATGCGAGACGGTTATTCATTTAAATCAGAGAATAATGGTTGTTCTATTTATATGAGTAATATCTTTTATGGTCATGCACCCTTGAAGAGTGGTCTATTTTTGATGAATCTCGATAGTAGTGATACACATATTCATAATGTTGAAGCCAAAAGATGCAGAGTTGATAATGATAGTGCAACTTATTTGTGGCACTGCCGTTTAGGTCATATTGGTATAAAGCGCATGAAGAAACTCCATACTGATGGACTTTTGGAGTCACTTGATTATGAATCACTTGGCACTTGCGAACCGTGCCTCATGGGCAAGATGACTAAAACACTGTTCTCCGGAACTATGGAGAGAGCAACAGATTTGTTGGAAATCATACATACGGATGTATGTGGTCCGATGAATGTTGAGGCTCGTGGCGGATATCGTTATTTTCTCACCTTCACAGATGATTTGAGCAGATATGGGTATATCTACTTAATGAAACACAAATTTGAAACATTTGAAAAGTTCAAAGAATTTCAGAGTGAAGTTGAAAATCATCATAACAAGAAAATAAAGTTTCTACGATCAGATCGTGGAGGAGAATATTTGAGTTACGAGTTTGGTGTACATTTGAAAAATTGTGGAATAGTTTCGCAACTCACGCCACCCGGAACACCACAGCGTAATGGTGTGTCCGAACGTCGTAATCGTACTTTACTAGATATGGTGCGATCTATGATGTCTCTTACTGATTTATCGCTATCGTTCTGGGGATACGCTCTAGAGACGGCCGCATTCACGTTAAATAGGGCACCATCTAAATCCGTTGAGACGACGCCTTATGAACTATGGTTTGGCAAGAAACCAAAGTTGTCGTTTCTTAAAGTTTGGGGCTGCGATGCTTATGTGAAAAAGCTTCAACCAGATAAGCTCGAACCCAAATCGGAGAAATGTGTCTTCATAGGATATCCAAAGGAAACTGTTGGATACACCTTCTATCACAGATCCGAAGGCAAGACTTTTGTTGCTAAGTTCGGAAACTTTCTAGTGAAGGAGTTTCTTTCGAAAGGAGTGAGTGGGTGAAAAGTAGAACTTGACGAGGTAACTGTACCTACTCCTTTATTGAGAAGTAGTACATCACAGAAAACTGTTTCTGCGACACCTACACCAATAAATGAGGAAGCTAATGATGATGATCATGAAACTTTAGATCAAGATACTACTGAACCTCGTAGATCAACCAGAGTGAGATCCGCACCAGAGTGGTACGGTAATACTGTTCTGGAGGTCATGATATTAAATCATGATGAACCTACGAACTATGAAGAAGCGATGGTGAGCCCAGATTCCGCAAAGTGGCTTGAAGCCATGAAATCTGAGATGGGATCCATGTATGAGAACAAAGTATGGACTTTGGTTGACTTGCCTGATGATCGGCAAGCAATTGAGAACAAATGGATCTTTAAGAAGAAGACTGACGCTGATGGTAATGTTACTGTCTACAAAGCTCGACTTGTCGCAAAAGGTTTTCGACAAGTTCAAGGGACTGACTACGATGAGACTTTCTCACCCGTAGCAATGCTTAAGTCTGTCCGAATCATGTTAGCAATTGCCGCATTTTATGATTATGAAATTTGGCAGATGGATGTCAAAACTGCATTCCTGAATGGATTTCTGGAAGAAGAATTGTATATGATGCAACCGGTTGATCCAAAGGGAGCTAACAAAGTGTGCAAGCTCCAGCGATCCATTTATGGACTGGTGCAAGCCTCTCGGAGTTGGAATAAACGCTTTGATAGTGTGATCAAAACATTTGGTTTTATACAGACTTTCGGAGAATCCTGTATTTACAAGAAAGTGAGTGGGAGCTCTATAGCATTTCTAATATTATATGTGGATGACATATTACTGATTGGAAATGATATAGAATTTCTGGATAGCATAAAGGGATACTTGAATAAAAGTTTTTCAATGAAAGACCTCGGAGAAGCTGCTTACATATTAGGCATAAAGATCTATAGAGATAGATCAAGACGCTTAATTGGACTTCCACAAAGCACATACCTTGACAAGATTTTGAAGAAGTTCAAAATGGATCAAGCAAAGAAAGGGTTCTTGCCTGTGTTACAAGTTGTGAGATTGAGTAAGACTCAAAGCCCGACCACTGCAGAAGATAGAGAGAAAATGAAAGATGTTCCCTATGCTTCAGCCATAGGCTCTATCATGTATGCAATGCTGTGTACCAGACCTGATGTGTGCCTTGCTATAAGTTTAGCAGGGAGGTACCAAAGTAATCCAGGAGTGGATCACTGGACAGCGGTCAAGAACATCCTGAAATACCTGAAAAGGACTAAGGATATGTTTCTCATATATGGAGGTGACAAAGAGCTCACCGTAAGAGGTTACGTTGATGCAAGCTTTGACACTGATCCGGACGATTCTAAATCGCAAACCGGATACGTGTTTACATTAAACGGTGGGGCTGTCAGTTGGTGCAGTTCTAAACAAAGCGTCGTAGCGGGATCTACATGTGAAGCGGAGTACATAGCTGCTTCGGAAGCAGCAAATGAAGGAGTCTGGATGAAGGAGTTCATATCCGATCTAGGTGTCATACCTAGTGCATCGGGTCCAATGAAAATCTTTTGTGACAATACTGGTGCAATTGCCTTGGCAAAGGAATCCGGATTTCACAAAAGGACCAAACACATCAAGAGACGCTTCAACTCCATCCGGGATCTAGTCCAGGTGGGAGACATAGAGATTTGCAAGATACATACGGATCTGAATGTTGCAGACCCGTTGACTAAGCCTCTTCCACGAGCAAAACATGATCAGCACCAAGACTCCATGGGTGTTAGGATCATTACAGCGTAATCTAGATTATTGACTCTAGTGCAAGTGGGAGACTGAAGGAAATATGCCCTAGAGGCAATAATAAAGTTATTATTTATTTCCTTATATCATGATAAAGGTTTATTATTCATGCTAGAATTGTATTAACCGGAAACATAATGCATGTGTGAATACATAGACAAACAGAGTGTCACTAGTATGCCTCTACTAGACTAGCTCGTTAATCAAAGATGGTTATGTTTCCTAACCATGAACAAAGAGTTGTTATTTGATTAACGAGGTCACATCATTGGTTGAATGATCTGATTGACATGACCCATTATATTAGCTTAGCACCCGATCGTTTAGTATGTTGCTATTGCTTTATTCATGACTTATACATGTTCCTATGACTATGAGATTATGCAACTCCCGTTTGCCAGAGGAACACTTTGGGTACTACCAAACGTCACAACGTAACTGGGTGATTATAAAGGAGTATTACAGGTGTCTCCAATGGTAGATGTTGGGTTGGCGTATTTCGAGATTAGGATTTGTCACTCCAATTGTCGGAGAGGTATCTCTGGGCCCTCTCGGTAATGCACATCACTTAAGCCTTGCAAGCATTGCAACTAATGAGTTAGTTGCGGGATGATGTATTACGGAACGAGTAAAGAGACTTGCCGGTAACGAGATTGAACTAAGTATTGGATACTGACGATCGAATCTCGGACAAGTAACATACCGATGACAAAGGGAACAACGTATGTTGTTATGCGGTCTGACCGATAAAGATCTTTGTAGAATATGTAGGAGCCAATATGGGCATCCAGGTCCCGCTATTGGTTATTGACCGGAGACGTGTCTCGGTCATGACTACATTGTTCTCGAACCGTAGGGTCCGCACGCTTAACGTTACGACGACAGTTATTATGAGTTTATGCATTTTGATGTACCGAAGGTTGTTCAGAGTCCCGGATGTGATCACGGACATGACGAGGAGTCTCGAAATGGTCGAGACATAAAGATTGATATATTGGAAGCCTATGTTTGGACATCGGAAGTGTTCCAAGTGAAATCAGGATTTTACCGGAATACCGGGAGGGTTACCGAAACCCCCCGGGAGCCAAATGGGCCATAGTGGGCCTTAGTGGAAAGGAGAAAAGGGGCTGCCCTAGGTGGCCGCATGCCTCCCCCCTTCCCCTAGTCCTATTAGGACTAGGAGAGGTGGCCGGCCCCCTCTCTCCCTCTCCCCCTTGAGGAGTCCTAGTCCAACTAGGATTAGGGGGGGGGGGGAATCCTACTCCCGGAGGGAGTAGGACTCTCCTGGCGCGCCAAGGGCTTGGCCGGCCAGCCCCTCCCCCTGGATCCTTTATATACGGAGGCAGGGGGCACCCCAGAGACACAAGTTGATCTTCGTGATCGTTCCTTAGCCGTGTGCGGTGCCCCCCTCCACCATATTCCACCTCGGTCATATCGTGGCAGTGCTTAGGCGAAGCCCTGCGCCGGTAGTGCATCAAGATCGTCACCACGCCGTCGTGCTGACGGAACTCCTCCCCGAAGCTTTGCTGGATCGGAGCCCGGGGATCGTCATCGAGTTGAACGTGTGCCAAGAACTCGGAGGTGCCGGAGTAACGGTACTTGGATCGGTCGGATCGGGAAGACGTACGACTACTTCCTCTACGTTGCGTCAACGCTTCCGCTTCGGTCTACGAGGGTACGTAGACAACACTCTCCCCTCTCGTTGCTATGCATCACCATGATCTTGCGTGTGCGTAGGAATTTTTTTGAAATTACTACGTTCCCCAACAGTACTACCCATATCATCAATATTAATCCAGCAGGAGTAGGGTTTTACCTCCATCGAGAGGGCCCGAACCTGGGTAAAATAAAGTGTCCCTTGTCTCCTATTACCATCCGACCTTGACGCACAGATCGGGACCCCCTACCCGAGATCCGCCGGTTTTGACACCGACATTGGTGCTTTCATTGAGAGTTCCTCTGTGTCGTCGCGATTAGGAAGGATGCCTTTTCCCGTCTTTAAAGACGGCGCCGTCGCTGAGGGAGCTTTGGCTATCGGACAATCCCTCCGGCTGGGTGGTTTTCTCATGACCGCCCGTTCGGCCATTACGCCGACGGTGACCTCTCGGGTCATCGAAAACAATCTCCGCGTCAGCTCGGAATTGGCCGAGCAGCTAGATCCGGTGGGGCTCTCCTCCATAAACAAGCTCCTGGATCGCATCGCCGCCTTGGGGGTCGCTACAAACTACGACCAGGTTGGGCCTAAACCCGATCTAAGGGAAATCAACTCTCCCCAAGCCACCCATCATGTTGCTGTGGTGGAAACACAACGCGGTGACCCTTCATCAATCTTAAGGACCAGATACGTCCGAATTCCGGAACCCTCCATGCCGGATATCCACGGAGGGGAGGGTACAACCCAAGACCTGGGCTTGGAACCAGGCAAACCGGAAAGCATACAGGACTCTGGATCTCGGAATCCGGAGGTCGTGCGGCCTCCGAACAGCAAACCGGGCGAAGTATCAGATCTATTGAATTCCGCCCGTCCGATCTTAAGCGATCTCTCCCAAATCAAACAGATGCCCGAAGAAACAGTACATCATTACTGGGCCAGATTCCTCCTACTTATGAACAGGATAAAGGACTGTCACGAGGGAGACGCGATTTCAATTTTCTGCAGTAACTGCACGGACAAGGGGATACTCAACGCCATAAGTCGTCGTAATATTACGCGCTTTGCTGACTTGGCGTCCATAGTGCAAAAATACTGTGCAATGGAAAGTGCTCGGAAAACCGAAATTAAATTTTGGGATAATCCGGCCTTGAATAGCAATCCCGTCCGAATCAAAAGGGCGCACTACAGCAAAGCGCCCGGATTAAATAAAAAATCAAAACCCTCTAGGGGGCACAGAACCGTGCTAGAAAGGTGGCTCGATGGACCCTGCAAGATTCATAGTACAGAGGATGCCACCCCAACTCACAGCCTCAGGGCATGTTGGATACACCGGCAGGTGGCCAAAATTGGTGAGGACCTCCTCAATCCAGAGGTCGAAGGAAAACAGCCCGAGAATTTCAGTACCGTTCTCACAATCTCCGAGACTTTCGCATCAAATAACATGCGAAAAAGAACACTTCGCAGCCTCGCCGAAGTCTACCAAGTAGCGACCATAAATCCATGGAGCAATACTACCATCACCTTCAATGCGAGCGACGAACCTAAATTCCGAACAGCCAGAGCGCCAGCCGCATTGGTTCTCAGTCCCATAGTGGACGGCTGTCGCCTCGCAAAGGTACTTATGGACGGAGGCAGCGGATTGAACCTCATCTACGAGGAAACCCTCCAAAAGATGGAAATAGACTGGAACTGCATTGAGTGAAACAGCACAACCTTTAGAGGAATAATCCCTAGTCAGGAAGCGCGCTGCACCGGAAAGATCACACTAGATGTGGTATTCGGCATGCCGGACAATTACATGTCTGAACAAATCATGTTCCAGGTGGCCCCGTTCAGAAGCGGATATCACGCTATATTAGGACGAGAGGCATTCACAGTTTTCCAAGCCATACCCCATTACGGGTACATGAAGCTTAAGATGCCTGGGCCAAACGGAATTATCACTCTCGCTAGTGATCCGGACATAGCACTCCGCGCCGAAAACAAGACAGCCGCATTGGCCCTCGAGGCACTATCCGAAGCCTTAGCGGCCGAAGAACTGACGGCGCTGCGATCCACGGTTAGCAAGGATGATGTGATACTCGATAAGAGATCCAAATCCACATCCTTGAAACCAGCGAACGAAATAGTCAAATTCCAGGTCCACCCAACGGACCCGAATAAAACAGCCTCCATCGGGGCACAATTGAGCCCTGATGTAAACGCCGCACTGCGCGAGTTCCTACGAGAGAACTGGGATATTTTTGCTTGGCACCCCTCAGATATGCCAGGAATCCCACGCAGGTTGGCTGAACACAGCTTAAATATCCAGAAAGGATTCAAACCTGTCAAACAAACCCTTCGGCGTTCCTCCGAACCAAAGAGACAGGCCATGGGAGAGGAGCTAGCCAAATTATTGGAGGCCGGATTCATTAGAGATATCAAACACCCGGACTGGCTAGCAAACCTGGTAATGGTACCAAAGAAGGACAAATCCTGGCGCCTATGTGTCGACTTCAAAGACCTTAATAAGGCCTGCCCAAAGGATCCCTTTCCCCTCCCTCGAATTGATCAAATCATCAATGCCACCGCAGGACACGATTCCTTGTGTTTCCTCGACGCATACTCCGGTTACCATCAAATAAAGATGGCAGAATCCGACCAAGCTATAACAACATTCATCACGCCATACGGTCCATTCTGCTTCAACACAATGCCCTTTGGGCTCAAAAACGCCGGCGCGACATATCAGCGCATGATTCAAACATGTTTGGCGAACCAGATCGGCAAAACAGTGGAGGCATACGTAGATGATGTGGTCGTTAAATCAAGACACGTCGAATCTCTAGTAGACGACTTGAGACTTACATTCGACAACCTGCGAGAATACGACATCAAGCTCAATCCGGAAAAATGTGTTTTCGGCGTCCAAGCCGAAAAGCTCCTGGGTTTCATTGTATCCGGCAGAGGAATTGAAGCAAATCCAGCTAAAATCCGAGCTCTGTCACAATTGGATGTCCCATAAGATCTCAAGCAAATTCAGAAACTCACCGGATGCGTGGCGGCCTTAAGCCGCTTCATCTCCCGCTTGGGAGAAAAGGCACTCCCCCTTTACCGCCTCCTTAGGCGCACCGAACACTTCGAGTGGACGGACGCTGCCACGGCCGGACTCGAGGAAATAAAGGCCATCTTGGCAACAAACGCCGTCCTGGCCGCGCCGAATACTGGCGAACCCATGCTATTGTACATTGCCGCAACCCATCAAGTTGTTAGCGAAGTACTCGTCGTCGAACGGATAACGGACGGACATAAATTACCCATTCAAAGGCCGGTTTACTACGTGTCCACTGTCCTTACACCATGCAAATCACGGTACCCGCATTATCAAAAAATCGCATACGCGGTATTCATGGCATCCCGGAAGCTACGACACTACTTTCAAGAGTGTTCTATTACAGTAGCCTCGGAAGTACCACTCAATGATATCATCAACAACCGCGATGCAACAGCCGGATAGCAAAATGGGCCATAGAGCTCCTCCCGTTCGATATAACCTACAAGCCACGGCGAGCAATTAAATCGCAAGTCCTAGCCGACTTCGTCGCCGAATGGACAGAGGCCGAACTCCCTAAAGAGTACGGCACGTACTCAAACTGGATCATGCACTTCGACGGCTCCAAAATGCTGGCCGGACTGGGGGCTGGCGTCGTTTTGACGTCCCCTACAGGAGATACAGTCCAATATGTACTCCAAATTATGTACACGGACTCCAACAATGCAGCCGAATACGAGGCCCTTCTACATGGCCTCCAGATGGCGGTATCCATGGGCATTCAACGCCTGGAAGTACGCGGGGACTCAAACCTCGCGATATCCCAAATAAATGGCGACTTCGATGCCAAAGACCCAAAAATGGCAGCTTATCGCAATGCCGTACTAAAAATGTCAGCTCGGTTCGAGGGACTGGAGTTCCATCACATAGCCCGAGAAAATAATCAGGCAGCGGACGTCCTGGCATGCATTGGAGCAAAACGAGATGCAGTCCCTCCCAACATCTTCTTAGAAAGATTATTCAAACCATCCGTAACATGGGAGGGGGAACCCTCGGATAATAGCCCGGGCATAACCACACAACCCAATGTCGAACAAACAGACATCATCGGCGGCCCCGCCACCGAAATTACATCCTCAGCCCATGCAATAATGGCGGTCATCGCCCCATGGACGGAACCATTCCTAGCCTACCTTACTAGGCAGGAACTCCCCGAGGACCAAAACGAGGCACGCTGCATAGTGCGGCGATCTAAAGCCTACAAAGTCCACGAGGGAGAGCTATATAAGAAAAGCACTACAGGAGTCCTTCAAAGGTGTATCTCCGAAGAGGAAGGGCGGAGTCTGTTGGCCGAAATTCATGCCGGACTCGGTGGCCATCACGCCGCGGCTCGGTCCCTTGTAAGCAAGGCTTTCCGTACTGGCTTCTATTGGCCGACGGCTAGAGCAGATGCTCAGGACCTAGTCAAACGGTGCGTCGGTTGCCAGCTCTTTGCCAACCAAAGCCATATGCCACCTAACGCCCTCCGAACTATCCCCATCACTTGGCCTTTCGCGGTCTGGGGGCTCGATATGATGGGACCCCTTAAAGGCGAAACCCACAAGAAAAAATACTTATTGGTCATGGTGGATAAATTCACCAAATGGATAGAAGCCAAGCCTGTCAAGACGGCTGAATCCGGACCTGTGATAGACTTCGTATCCGGGGTCGTACACCGTTATGGTGTCCCCCACAACATTATCACCGATAACGGCACAAACTTCACCTCTGATGAAGTAAAGCTGTGGTGCAAAAACATGGGCATTAAGCTCGACTACGCTTCTGTCTATCACCCACAAACTAACAGTCAGGTCGAACGTGCAAATGGTCTCATCATGAGCGGCATCAAACCCAGACTAGTGCGGTCCCTCAAGGAATCTGATATGTACTGGGTAAAGGAGCTCGACTCCGTACTCTGGGGGCTGCGAACCACGCCAAATCGTACCACCGGATTCACGCCATTCTTTATGGTGTACGGCGCTGAGGCGATTCTGCCCTGTGACATAATTTATGACTCACCTCGAGTGCGCATGTACGAAGAAAGAGAAGCCGAGCTTGATCGGCAGGACAACCTGGACGCCTTAGAGGAAGAGCGTGACGTGGCTAAGGCCCATTCCGCATTCTATCAACAGCAAGCTCGAAGATATCAAAGCAGAGAAGTACGGGCCAAAAATTACAACGTTGGTGAACTAGTTCTGCGCCTGCCGGATAAGCAAAAGAACAAACTCAAGCCCAAATGGGAAGGTCCATTCATAATCGACCAAGTCCTAACTGGTGGAGCGTACCGCCTGCGAGATGCGTCGGACAACCGACTCGAGCCGAACCCATGGAACGCCACACGTCTCCGAAGATTCTATGCCTAGCGCCGGACTCTGTGTTTGTCCCCTTCCTCTGTCCATTATTTACATT
Organism: Aegilops umbellulata; assembly: GCA_032464435.1. Lineage (NCBI taxonomy): Eukaryota > Viridiplantae > Streptophyta > Magnoliopsida > Poales > Poaceae > Aegilops > Aegilops umbellulata. The sequence continues at coordinate 145,033,115 of CP136058.1, read as the reverse complement.
TATACAATTTTTTTTACTTTGTCTACTACTCTTTTCTTTTCTAGCCCTTAAAAGGCTCATTATGTGACGCGCTATCCGCGCTTCTTAAACCTGGGGGCTTCTTTAAACAGAAGCTTGTTTATATGGGTTTCACACCCAACGCATGTGTCAGACTTCTGCATGCAACTTTTCTTCGCCATTATATGCATCGATATGACTTAAGTTTTGGCCAAGCTGGGTTGCCTGGCTCCTGTGCTTACCCCTACGTTCCCGATTGTTCGGCTAGGCGGTAAAGGGAGCACCTCTGCGATTGTTACTGCCGGATAAGCCGGATGTGTACCTCAGACTGGGTGAAGCCGAAAGCTAGCGTTCTTAAGGGAATATTCGGTCGGTGAACTAAAGATGAACCTTTTTATTTTATACATGCCCCCAGATGATCTTCTGCATTTGCAGTTCGGATGTGCACTTTAGGGCACGCCACCCCAGCGAAAGGAACCCTTAACGGAACTATTCTCTCTGGAAGATGTTTCTTACTAACCATGTAATATAACATAACTAGTTGGGCACTTGTCTGATAAAGCACTAATGACCCCTACGCCTGGTCTCCATGCATACCCCGGCTTTTATATAGCCGTTATGGTATTCGGACACACTCCGGACCGTCAGGTCCTGATGTCGAAGCGAAAAGGTCGGCAATGACAAACGATCTACAATCCGGCTAGAAGGCATTACACATGTCAATTATAAATTACACAGTCATCTTGACTGATCGTATTCCTCCTCTATACCATCTAACAGGCGGTCTAATTTACAGTCCTGCTGGGAATACTTTGCGGCCAGCTCTACCTGGCCATACACCAAGCTCACAGGGATCTCCTTCCCATCAGGCCCCACTGGTCCGACCTCGGCCATGTGATTGGGGTCAGACTTTGTAAAGCGGGTCTTCACCATGGCCCAGGCCTCCCTCGCGCCTTGTCGGCAGGTTGATATCTTCCACAACTGGATGCGCCGCCGAGCTCCCGCCAGCTTCTCTACAAGCTCTCCAAGGCCCTCGGGCGTGGAGTGGGCAGGCCATAAGGCCCGGGCAACCCCTTGCATTGCCCGCCGAATTCGTTCGTGCAGTTGCAGGAGTTCGGGGAGAAGGTCACCCGTAGAACCGGGCATCTCCTCTGCAGGACGACATGTGAGCGTACCTACAGACATAATTCTGTTATTCGTCTTCCTCGCCGAACTCCTTTTTCAAGAGTTCGCTCAAGCACATACTAAATATGCCGCGTCAAAGACGCTGATTCTCCTTCATGGAGTTAGATAGCTGGCCACGAACGTCTTTCAGTTCAACATCCAGCTTGGTGTTGGCATCCTGAAGATCATTCTTCTCTCGCCTCACCCTTGTCAACGTACTCTCGCCAGCCTTTAACCGGCGTAAGAGTTGTTGCCTCTTCGGATCTAGTCCGACACCATCGATAACATTAATTGTCAGATTCGCACATAAGCCGCACAATACTAATCTATCAAAGTATATCATACCTGAAGGGGTCCCTTTGGGCTCCCCTGTTGCGGCTAGTGCGGCCTCTAGTTGGGCCTTGCACTCTTCCAGCTCCTGGGACAGCACGGTGTTCTTCTCAGTAAGAACCTACATATTATATGATCCTTAAATCAGTTAGTTTAACTGTTTCAAGTCTCGGGGGCTACTGGTATATATATATTTAAATTTTCTTACATGTATGTCTTTTACGTACTGCTCCGTGGCCCTGGCTAAACCATCTTGAGCAGCACGAAGGTACGCATCTCCCGAATTGAAGGCGTTTAAAGCCTCTCGGGAGAAACAAGCGTCGCGTAGAACTGTCCGGCGACGCCTATGGTTCATGGCACTCTCCACTTTTGAATTGGTGGCAGATAGCCGGTCCGCATCCTCTATTGGAGGAGCGTCCGGCACAAGCCTGGTGTTTGTCCCCGCCTCTGGACCAGACATTGGAGCCTGGCTGGTAGAGGCGCGGTTGGCGGCCCCTCCGGATATAGTCCAGCGGGGCTTCTTCGTCCTAGAAACAGTACAGATGCTAACATGCCCTGACAAAATAACGCCAGGAAGACAGAGGGCGCGTTATACCTTTGTGCCGAACTCTCAGTCCGGACTTCATCCCTTTTTACCCCACGGGGCCCGGTGGCTCCTCGTTGGCTAGTCGCCGTCGGTTCGGCCTCCCTCCTCAGAAATCTCCCCTGTAAAATACGGTTGTCGTCAGAAACACCGGAATATGTAAGGACGGAATCTCTCTTGCGGGAATAAACACTCCGGTTTCTGTCACCTGGGAGGCCGGGATTAGCCCGAGATAATCAGCCATAATGGCCACCAAGGTATTATCCTTGCTTAACTGGTGGAACACCCCGTCGATGAGCTCCACCGATATGTCCGGATCCTCTTCGGAGTCCGGATCGAGGGACCGTTCTGGGTCCTCGGGCTGTGGAGGGCAGCTGTTGATGTCCTTTACCTCCTGTCGAAGCTCCTGCATTGAAATCACCGAATTACGTGTCTAGTCATGGGAGCGTTAAATAGGCGGGCAAGTGCAATTGTTCACTTACCCAACTTGGGGGTTCATACATAGTGAATCCGGCCCGCGGGTTGACGCGGAGGAAGTCCTCCTTTTCTCCCTTGTACAAAGATGTTAGAATCTTTACTAGAGCGGCAGTTGTGTCTGGCCCCTTGCGGCCGTAACGGGTAGCATCATCCTCCCTGTTGAAATCCCACATGGGGTGACTCCTATATTGAAGCGGTTGCACCCCCCGCATAATACATGCGGCCATGACTCCAATCATGGTTAGTCCGGAATGAGCCAACAGTCTTATCCGGCCCATCAGGTAAAGAACGTCTCTGTTGTTTTCTCTCTAAGAGCTCCGCGGACGCCAACTTAAGCGTTTCTTTAAGGAAGCCATGCTGAATTCGGGGAGGCCGACCCGGACAGGGTCCGGCAGCGGGACGTCGTCTATGTAGAACCATTCTGAAGGCCAGTCCTCGGACGCCTTCTGTGGGGTTCCGGATAGGTATCCGGTCCCGGCGATGCGCCATAGTTTGGCTCCGCCCACTTGGTATATAGACCCCTTCTGAGAACGGGGCACCAAGCAGAATAACCTCTTCCACAACGCAAAATGAGCCTCGACGCCTAAAAATAGCTCGCAAAGGGCAACAAAGCCTGCAAGTGTAGCATGGATCCAGGCATGAGGTTGTGCAGCTGGAGGCCGTAGAACTCCAGAAGCCCGCGGAGGAATGGATGGATTGGAAATCCCAGACCCCTTAATAAATAAGGGACGAGGCACACCCGCTCTCCTTTAGAAGGATTGGGGGTGCTCTCCGCTTGCTTGCTGCCGTTGTAGGTGGCGAGTCCGGCTCGGACCGGGACCATATATGCTTGGGGAAGGAATCCCTTGGCTTGCAGTGACACTAGCTTGTTGTGTTGGATGGAGCAACTCTCCCAGTCTCCGGACTTGGGGCTGGAGGGGCGAGGGGAGGAGCTACGACGGCTGGCCATGTTGGAATGGACCTTTGTTGGAGTCGCTCTGATGATAACTCGCGGGGAGAAGAAGATGTGGTTTGGATCTAGATCCCCATCCCGTTAAATAGGCGGCTCGTTTTATATGACCAAGGGTGCGAATATAAAAACACCCCTGGGCTTTTGGCATTCGTTCAACACGTGGAAGACGGCAATTATTGGGCACCGAGACCGAGGAGCACTACAGACATTATTCATACAGGTACACAAGATGCGAAGGGGGAACCCGCCTTGCAATGCCGAAGACAAATTTGCGCGCTGGACTCGACGCCATTGAAGCCTGGTTCGGGGGCTACTGAGGGAGTCCTGGATTAGGGGGTGTTCGGATAGCCGAACTATATCTTCAGCCAGACTCCAGGACTATGAAGATACAAGATTGAAGACTTCGTCCCGTGTCCGGAAGGTTCTTTCCTTGGCGTGGAAGGCAAGCTAGGCGTGCGGATATTCAAGATCTCCTACCAATGTAACCGACTTTGTGTAACCCTAACCCTATCCGGTGCCTATATAAACCGGAGGGTTGTAGTCCGTAGGACAGAACACATCATAACTATCATCATACCTATAGGCTAGCTTCTAGGGTTTAGCCTCCTTGATCTCGTGGTAGATCTACTCTTGTACTACCCATATCATCAATATTAATCCAGCAGGAGTAGGGTTTTACCTCCATCGAGAGGGCCCGAACCTGGGTAAAATAAAGTGTCCCTTGTCTCCTGTTTCCATCCAACCTTGACGCACAGATCGGGACCCCCTACCCGAGATCCGCCGGTTTTGACACCGACAGTCACCAAATCACATAAGTCATATAATACTATATCGTCAACGAATGTTAAGCGAGCAGACCCTACGGGTTCGCGAACTATGTAGACATGACCGAGACACCTCTCCGGTCAATAAGCAGTAGCGGAACCTGGATGCCCATATTGGCTCCTACATATTCTACAAAGATCTTTATCCGTCAAACCGTTATGACAACATACGTAATTTCCTTTTCCCATCGACATGTTAACTTGCCCGAGATTCGATCGTCGGTATCTACATACCTAGTTCAATCTCATTACCGGCAAGTATCTTTACTCATTCCGTAATACATCATCTTGCAACTAACTCATTAGTCACTTTGCTTGCAAGGCTTCTTATGATGTGCATTACCGAGAGGGCCCAGAGATACCTCTCTGGTACTCTAAGTGACAAATCCTAATCTCGATCTATGCCAACTCAACAAACACCTTCGAACATACCTGTAGAGCATATTTATAATCACCCAGTTATGTTGTGATGTTTGATAGCACACAAGATATTCCTCTGGTATCCGGGAGTTTCATAATCTCATAGTCGAAGGAATATGTATTTGACATGAAGAAAGCAATAGCAATAAAACTGAACGATCAATATGCTAAGCTAACGGATGGGTCATGTCCATCACATCATTCTCCTAATGATGTGATCCCGTTATAAAATGACAACTCATGTCCATGGTTAGGAAACCTTAACCATCTTTGATCAACGAGCTAGTCAAGTAGAGGCTCACTAGGGACACAGTATTTGTCTATGTATTCACACATGTATTTAGGTTTCTGATAAATACAATTCTACAATGAATAATAAACATTTATCATGAATAAGGAAATATAAATAACAACTTTATTATTACCTCTAGGGCATATTTCCTTCAATATTCACATATTTCATAGTGCTTTCAGATGGATCGACGAGATGGTGCAATGTGTGTCTTACCTCTATATGAACCATGATTTGACAAAATTGATTGCTCAGATCATTAATTTGAGAGAAAATCATCCAAGAACAGGATAAAATCCATCCGAATAGATAATGCTATGGAATTTAGTTCATAAGCATTTTATGATTACTACCTAGATTTAGGCATAGTTGTGGAGAATTTTGGTGCTTTTTGTACATACCCAGAATGGTCTTGCGGAATCACTTGTGAAGAGGATAAGTTGATAGCAAGATTACTCCTACAATTGTAATCTCCCAACATCTTGTTGGTGACATTCAATTTGACTTACTCCATAAATAAAACAAATTTTACCAACTACATATCATACAATTTCTCCGTTGAAGTTAGTAGGTGGAAATTAGCAAGTATTTCCCATCTACGGTAACCGGTTGCGTTGGATACATAAAGTCTCTAGAATGGGACTTGTTTATGGTCGTGTACGCTGTTGTGCTTTTATGAGGATATTTTTCTGGCATTAGGGGGAGATAGGAAGCACATTGAATGCTAAGAAATTTAATGAGATGTGAATGGACATCTAGTCCTCCGATCCACATATGAACGAATCTGAACTGGAGCTTTAGAAGATTATCAATTTGTAAGGTATCACAAATAATCTGCCAATTGCATTTACTAAGTATAAGGGTGTCACAAGTAAAATGTTTCGATAGTGAATGTGCTAGATAGAGGGGATGTGACTCATATATCCACTCAGCCACTGAAGAGGGGGAGGGGTCTGGATACAAGAGGACAAGGCATCACAGAAGCGTCTGAGGGGAATGGGGATCCTCAGACAATAAATGCATGTCAACTTCATGTTGACATTCAACCTAGGGTTGGAGAACACCCAAAGGATGTTCAACATCTTGGACCCATCATGAGTGTGCACACAAAATTTGTTGCTGGGTCACTGGAAGACCTTGACTAAGTTGTTGTGGGAAATCTTCCCTATGTACATGGCTTTGGGAGAATCATATAATAGAAAGACTACATTATGTTTACATTTATTTCTCCTCGAGAATTGTAAAAGACCTTGGGTAACCTAATTCCATGCATGGTTGAATGTCTTAAATGCTCTAGTTGATCCAAATGAAGGCAACAATTGAGGAGGCACTCGCTCTTAAGAAGAGACGGTATTGACCTGATCAGTAACACCCACTCCTCTGAATGTGTTCCTTGGGGGAGCACAATGAGTTTTTGTTCATGAGAGGAATGATAACCATGAGGTGGTGAGACATGTAGTGAGGCTTGTAGCACATGGGTTCATGCAAAGACCCATCATCTGTTAGGATGAAACATATTCTTTTGTAATGAGTGGATAACATCCTATATTTGATATCACTAGCAGGGAATAATGAATTTGTGTCTCCAACTAATGGATGGTGTGACTGTATAGTTGTATGAGTCACTATATTTGGATATCTCTATGATAGTTACTGAGGGAATGATGGTACCAAAATGGAAAGCTTATCGCAACATGTATTGTGTAAAGCTTTAAAAGTCATTGTATGGCTTAAAGCAGTTGGGATGGATGTGTTATAATCGACTGAGTGAGTTCCTTTGTTAGAAGGATTACTCAAACAATGATGATTACTTGTGTATGTTCATCAAGAAATCTAAAGAAGGATTTTTACAATTTATGTGTATGTTGATGATCTAAATTTCATTGGAACTACACACGAGGTGCATGAGACAAGCAAATCATCTTAAGATGGGACATGGAGTTTCTACACCCAGGAGCAAATGCTCCTGGTATGAACAGTAAAATCAGAAAAATTCAAAAATAATTCAAAAAATTCTGAAATTTTTTTGTGGCATACTTTCACAAATGTTTGTTGTGCATGCAAAATTTCATTGCAAAATCACATTGGTGGAAGGCGTGGTAAAATAAACAAAATCGATGCTCTGAAAATGTTACTTACAAAAGCATTTTGGAGCTCTGATTTTGTTTTTTTTGCACGACTTCTACCAATGTGATTTTGTGATGAAATTTTGCATGCACAACAAACATTTGTGAAAGTATGCCACAAAAAAATTTCAGAATTTTTTGAATTATTTTTGAATTTTTCTGATATTACTGTTCACACCAGGAGCATTTGCTCCTGGGTGCAGAAATGTACTTTCGCTTAAGATGGAACTTCAGATGAAAGATTTGGTTGAAACCAAACTTTGCTAGGGGTTCAAACTTAAGTGTGTTCCTTCAGGAATACTTGTTTCATTAGTCCACATTTATCCATAACATATTTGAACACTTCAATATCTTTAAATCATATCCATCAAGAACTATGGTTTTCAGATCACTTGATAGAGATTAAATCCATTAAGACCAAAGGGTGGTGATGAAAGGATGTTTGGACCTAAGTTTCCATATCTTGGTGCGATGACAGCATTAGTGTATCTAAAAAACTACACTAGGCATGTTATATTATTTCTTGTAAATTTATTGGCTAAATACAACACATCACCAATGAAAAGGCATTGAGTTGGTGTGAAAAATATTTGTAGATATCTTCTGGACTCTATATATCTTGGTTTGTTCTATGGAAAAAATCAATATATAACAATGGTTAGATATTGTGATGCGGGCATGTATAGAACCCTATAATCCCACATCACATACTGGTTTTGTCTTCCCGAGGAAGTACTACCTTCTTTTGAAAGTCGAGAAGACAATATTTAGTGGCTGCATCGACTAATCATTCTGAAATCATTGATTTGTATGAAGCATCATGTGATTTTGTGTGACTTCACAGAATGATGAGCTTCGTTCAAAGTTCAAGTGGTATTGATTGTTACGAATCACCCACCATTATCTATCAAGATAATGTTGTTTGTATTGCATTGGTGCAGACAGGTTATATAGAGAAATACTACTAAGTGTATTACTCTGAAGTATTTCCTTTCCTATTAGTTGAAAAAGGTGGGAAGATAAATTATCCAAGCAAAGTCATGTGATAATTGTGATGATTTGTTAACAAAGTCCTTACCATGTGGTTCATTCTAGAAATATGTTAATGCAACGGGTATGAGAGGATTTTGGTGTTTGCAAGCTTTAGGGTGGAGCGTGTTCCTGAATGATATCCTCTTCAACATCCTTGGATCTTTGATATTGCAATCATTTCCTCTATGAGTATTTTCTATATGTATGTCTCATAGAAGGTTTTTAATGAGGTAATAGTAATACATGCACTGTGATATGTCAATTTCCTCTTATTTTTCCAGTGCGTTTCTGGAATGATTTTTTCATGGCATATTTCCCCATTTTTTCCTACAAGGTTTTTGGAGAAATACTTTTAAAGAATGGTGAAGTTACATGGATAAGTGTAGATTGGGGGGGGGGTGTTGATATTTAATTAGAACATGTAATTAAGGAAATCTACACTTGTAACTGACGTGTTGTTCCCGCACTTGTCCCCTCCTATTCTTTCGACAATTGACGCTCTTGTTCGATGCGTCTCTTCGATACATGTAATCCGTCGATCAATAAAGCAACCAATTTATTGTTCATTACATTGATTCATCACATGAATCTAAATTAGCGTGACAGTATATACGCATACCACTTATTTCTCTAGTGTCTAGCAAGATGGTACTGACAGCATCTACAGCCGGACGCCTCAAACGGCCCTCATAAGCCCGGGCTGATCGGTACCCCTCATATCCAACTCAAATAAGGTGGATATGGGGTGCCCAGACGCGCCTAGGCACACCCGCCATGTCAGACCCGGCCCATGCTGGCCCGCCAGACCCCACATATATTCCTCCCCATCCGCTTGCCGGACCAAACCCTAGCCATTTCACTTCACTCTCCTCCGCCACCCAAGCTCGTCTCCGGTGCGTTCATCTGTCTCCGGCATGGCGGGCAGCGGATTCGAGTTCTTCACCTCCAGATCCGATGAGCCCAACTCATCCCTCGTGGCCCCGAGGAGGAGATGGTCGTCTGGCTTGCGGTCCGCCGCGCCCAGGAGGAGAGGCCCATGCATAGCCACACTCGAACTCCTTTTGTCGGGAATTCATTGCGTCCGTCCAAATGGTGCATGGATCCGGCGCCAGACATGCTACGTGTGCGCCTCTACTATGACACATGTGCGCCGCTACCATGACACGTGCCCTTCCTTACATGGCCATGGTTCATCGCTGCAGCCTGCAGACAGACCGATCGTATGTACGTACACGTTCGTGACCAGAATGACAACACTACGTATGCTTCTCCAGGCGGGTCCCGACTGTCAGGCACTTCCTTGTGTGTGAAGATGTAGCTGGTGGGTCCCAGTAGTCAGGGGAGCGAATCATTTTTTTTGCCCGTAATATGTACGCACTTCCTTCCGTGCGAAGATGTAGCTGGTGGGTCCTAGCAGTCAGGGGGAAACTTTTTTTCACGAAATACGGTGGCCCGTCTGGTGGGTCCCTGCTGTCAAGTGGAGGAATCATTATTTTGTGCGTAATAAGGAGGAATTTCCTTGTGTGCGGCCGTGGACCCAGCTGTCAGCCTCTCCACGTACAGTACTCATCCGATGGAAGTCGGTCGTTGACCACATTGACCACGCCGCGCCGAGAGCACCAAGGCGGTGAACGACGGCGAGGCCTAGGAAGGGGACGTCGCGGAGCCGGGGAAGACGCGGCAGTGGATGCCCATGCAGAGAGGAGTACGAGGGTTCATTCGTCCGACTGCGGTGTGAGGCTGTCGTCGCTGTAGGGCCTGGCCAGCGGTGGGAGTAGTAGGGGCGGTGAGGCCTCTGCGGCAGCACAGCCGGCCATGGGAGGTAGGAGCAGGCGGCAGGACCGGCGCTGCTTTGGGCAGCTAGAGCAAGAAGACCAGAGGTTGAAGAAGCACTATGGCCGTTGGATGGACATCGTACGGTCACTGGAGCTGGAATCGTTCATATTGACTAAGTTGACAAAGCCCTCTGTCCCCGTCAACTTAGTAGGCCCACAAGTCAGCCTCCCACTATGGTGGGTCCCAGCTAGCGGGGGGGTATTCAATTTTTTTGTGCATAATAAGGAGGCACTTCCTTGCGTGCAAAGATATAGCTGGTGGGTCCGACCTGTTAGCGGGGGGCGGACGTTTTTTTCGCGAAATACAGAGGCCCTTCCGGTGGGTCCTAGCTGTCAGGTGGAGGAATCATTATTCTACCCATAATAAGGAGGCATTTCCTTGCATGCGGCCGTGGACCCAACTGTCAGCCTCTCCACGCACAGTCTACTTCTGATGGATGTCATTCATTGACCATGTTGACCACTCTGCGCCGAGCGCATCCAAGGTGGTGGACGACGGCGAGGCCCCGGATAGCAACGAGCCGGAGATGGGAAGGCGCGGGAGTAGAGTCGCAGACCGAGAGGTGTACGAGGGTTAACTGGTTCTGGTGCGGTGTGGTTCGGCAATCGGTGCAGGAGAACAGGAGGGGTGGAAGGATGGCCTGGCCAATGGTGGGGTAGCGCTTCATAGCGAAGCGTGCTAAGCAGAGCTGCTAGCAGTAGGAGGCGGGAGCAGGTGGTCCCGCCGGTGCTGGAGGAAGAAGACGAGAGATTGAAGATGGATGCCGGTCGTTGGATGTAAATCCAATGGCTAACGATGTCAGAATCATTTGTTGATTAAGTTGACAACGACTTGCGTTGGCTTCGACCTATTGGCCCACATTTTAGCCTCCAAAAATGTGGCGCGTATTCAACCCATTTTTTTAGAATTTACAGTCCAGTTGATATCTTTTTTTAGAATTACAGTCCATTAGCTGGGCTGGGTGAACAAATAATGTAGCGTCCATGCGGCCCATTTATTTTTTTCCTAATAATTTACAGGCCATTTGCACTTTCTCGAAATACATGATTTTGCTAGGTTGATTCTAATTATAATGTTGGGTTGGGCGCATCAATGTTATCAGAAAATAAACCCCACATAGGCCTTCCCAGAAACCCCCCAGTCACTAACGTAAACAAAGTAGGAAAAGCACCAATTTCTGTACGAGTTCCGGAAGAGCGAAGAAATAGGGGATGTTCTCCCGAATCTACAGATAGAGAAGAGGGCACGTCTCTTTTTCTAGAAGCCGGTATATGTTCTTATTCTTAATCGAATAACAGGGGCTGAGCATTTTGTTATAAATATGTTTAAATAATAAGTGATTTATTATCACATTGGTCCTTAAATTTTACCAAGCTTTTATACACAATCATGAGGATTTTCGTTGCCAAAGAAATCTAGAATTTTATTGTTAAGAAATTATTTTTATAAGTTAATAAGATGTGGGATATTGTTTTCTTACATATGTAAGTATCTATTTAATATATGATGTCAATAACAATAATATATAATAACATATAAAATAATTTAAATATATATAATATAGTTAGAAGGGAAACATAACTTGGACTAGGCGTTCCTATTCTTATATAGAAAAATAGAACAAATGTAAGTGCATCTAGTGCCCCTTAGTGATTTTGGTGTATTGAAGACTTATAGGTTAAGGGACTAATATGTTTATGAGTGTCCACATGACTATAAGTCTATGAGGAGTTTGATATTTACAGAGAAAGTCGACCCCTAAAAATGAAGTTCTTCAACTGAAGACTTTGGATTTCTGAAGATATTCTGAAGACTTTGAAAGTGAACAAATTGGTGTAACCTTGAAGACTTGGTATTCATTCGAGGAACATGAAGCGTGAATACTTTTGTTTTCGTAGTTTCATTTTCTCTTTCTTGAGTCATAGGAAACACCGTACTGTTAAAGGGGGTCGAGGAAATACTAAGGAAAAATTTCCATGTGATGCTCAACTCAAAATCCTACACCTACCAATCCCTTCGAGTGAAGCCATTGGAAATCTCATACAGTTCAGTCAATTTCTTCAGTGACAGAGACGAAGTTCTTCTGGTCGCTGAGGAATTTGTTCTGACTGAGGAGTTAGGAATTCGCCAGTGCGGATTGCCTACACAGTGAGGAACATGATAGCCCTGAGGAATGTGAGCCTCGAATTTCCGACTGTTGTTGTGCCTTGTGCCAGCTGTCCCAAAATATCTTATCCACCTAACGGTCATATCATTGAAGGGCATTTATGTCTTATCATGTCGGGCTGCTCCCTAGGCTATAAATAGCCACCCCCTACAACCAATAGCTGGTTGGCTGCTCCGAGAGAAACTGACACTTGTCATTTGGGAGCATCCCATGCTCCGAGGACTTTGAGCGAAAATCATCGAGTGAGGAAAACCCAAACCCAAACACCTACAAACCCAAAGTGATTGAGCATCACTAAAGAGATTGATCCTGCGTGGATCCGACGCTTGTTACCTTTGAAGACTGTGCTTCTTCCAGACGGTTAGGCGTCATGGTCTAGAGCATCCAAGAGGAATTGTGGATCACCGAGTGACCGAGTTTGTGAAGGTCTGGAAGTCACCTGAAGACTTACCACGAGTGATTGGGCGAGGTCTGTGTGACCTTAGCTCAAGGAGAATACGGTGAGGACTGTGTGTCCGGGACTATGTGTCCTCAGGTTTAAATACCTAGGCGCTCCAACCAGATGTACAACTGAGACTGCAGTTGGAACTGGTCTACCAAATCATTGTCTTCACCAAGCTTATTGGTTCTATTTCCTCAACTCTTTCATTTCCTCATAACTGTGTTGTGTGCTTTTTATATCTGTGTTTGAAGACTTTGACTGAAGACTTTCTCAATTTCCTCAGTTCAATTTCTTCAGTCTGTTTGTCTTTATCCTGTGTTATCCTGTCTTTATGCTTTCAGTACTCTGTGCCTGTTTTCATTCCATCATGATGACCATGCTCGTATTCTGTTATGCTTATTTTTGAGTACTTATTCCGCTGCAAGTAGTTCTTCACTAAGGAATTTCCTCACAGGCAAATTCCTCAGTGAAGAATCCATAAAAATCGCCTATTCACCCCCCTCTAGTCGATATAACGCACTTTTAATTGGTATCAGAGCAAAGTACTCCCTTGTTCTGTGTGATTTTCGTTTAACCGCCTGGAGTTTTAGTTATGTCGACCACAGGAATGAAGACTGTGTCATGCCCCATCTTTGACGGTCACGAGTATCCCAAGTGGAAGGCCATGATGAAGAAGCGCCTCATGGCGATGAACATCGAGCTGTGGACCGTCACGAGATTGGTCTGACCGATCTGTGCAAGATGGCGGAAGCTGATGACATTCGCAAGTACACTCTTCTCAACCTCACAGCAAAGGACGCCATCTGCTCCTGTCTGTCTCAAAATTAGTTCAGGAACATCATGCATCTCGATCATGCGAAGCTTATTTGGGACCGTCTCTTTGAGGTCTATGAAGGTCATCGAACCCGTCATGATCCTTGGTTTGAGGACTTCAAGGAATCTCTCAAAGTGATGACATTCAAACCAGAATCATCATCCTCTTCATCATGCCTTATGGCAAAAAGTGCTGAGGTAACTGAATGCTACCTATCCGAGTCTAGTGATGATGAGTCTGGTGATGAATTTGGACCCAGCTATGTCAAACTTGCTTCCCTTTCTACTAAACAACAAAGAGCTTTGGAAAAAGTTCAATACATGCTAAATAAGGGCGATTATATGTTGGGTGAAGAAATGGATCAGTCAAAAGCTTTGGGTGAAAGTCTTCAGAGACTTCATACTAAGTATGACACCCTTGAAGATCAACATAACAGTCTCTTATTTGATCATGAGAAGCTTTCTTATGAATTTCTTCAAAGAAAGCAAGACCTTGAGAAGCTAAGAGTGATTTATGAAGATCTTCAGAAGGAGCGTGATTCAGTACTTGCTCAACAAATCAGCACTCCTCAGGAAGAATTTGTTCCTCCATGTTTGAAATGCATTGAACATGAATCTGCTAATTCTTCACCTGAATGTTCAAATGCTTCTAATGCTACAAATTCTTCACCTGCCTCTGCTATCACTAATTCCTCATCTGATGACTTTGCTAGTATCATTGACGATGCAGGGCTGAAGGAATTGTACATGACAGGCATGTACAAAAGCCTCAAAGGGCATCAGACTCTTTGTGATGTGCTTAAAAAGCAGATCCTCAACAGGAACCCTAGGAAAGAGGGTATTGCCTTTGAGAGGAAACTCAATGCTGATGGTACATATTGGAAGCCTGAGCAGTACCCCAAAACCTCATGGGTTGCTGCAAAGGGACCTCCAGTTGATCCATCTAATCTATCTAGCTTTACATGTGAATCTCCTCATTCTTCGGATGAGTCATTTGACTCCAACTATAAACTGTTGAAAAATCAGAATGTTGAAGTATTTGCTAGATATGTTGTCACTAACTGCAGGAACGGTTCCCCTATGAAGAAAATCTGGGTTCCCAAAAGGTGCCTTGAAAGTCTTCAGGTGAATGTCCTCATGACACCACCTGTGAAGAATAGGAACCCCCGATCAAATTCTTCATATGGATCCAAGTCCTCATACGGACCAACTTCCTCACGTGGATAAAATTCCTCAAAAGGATCAAAGTCCTCATATGAATATCATCGTGCTAACAACTCTGTTTCGCAGGGAAGAGCTAAGGGCTATGAATATGAGCATTGGTCTTCTAATCATTATGTTCATAAGTCCTCGAAGAATTTCTCTGCTTATTCATATGCTTACCCTAACTCCTCTTATGTGAAACGAAATGGATTGGCTTCTATGCCCCCTTTCTCGTATGGAGCTCGCAGAGTGATGAACTCTTTGCCACCCCTTCAGATGTGGCTGGTGAAGAAAAAGGACTAATCTCTTCTGCAGGGTCAGGTCTCCAGACGTGCGTAAACGTCAAAAGAATTTGCTGGAGACCTGAAAAGTGCCTGAAAGGACACAGGGTAAACATGAAGAAATGAACTTTCATTTCTCACGTCCTCCTACTTCTTTATCTATTCTGTTGCTTGATGAAATTGACCTGATGAATTGTGATGTCATATTCTTCACTGATGAAGTATATGAAGTTCGTAAGCTGCACTAATTCACCTGCAAGAGGATCAACTCAAAGTCACTGAGTGGGTCCTCAATAGTGGATTTACAAATCACATGACTGGTGAAAATAATCTATTGATGGATGCTCCCTGATCACCATCGAATCTGAAGCATATCATCTTCGCTGACAAAGGGAAAAGTCAGGTATTGGGTCTAGGTAAGGTTGCGATCACAAAGGATCCACACATGGACAAAGTCATGCTTTTCGAGTCCTTAGGATACAACCTCATGTCTGTCTCAATGCTTTGTGATCTTGATATGGTTGTTGTCTTTGGCAAGTATCGTTGTGTCGTGGTTATGGAAGTTGACAATTCCAAAGTCTTGGAAGGCTTTAGGAGAGGAGACTTGTATATTGTTGATTTCTCTACAGGACTGCAACCGACCGTGTGCCTACTTGCAAAAGCTTCAGAAGGCTGGCTATGGCATCGATGACTTGGTCATGCAGGCATGAGGAATTTGCACACGCTTGCGAAGAAGAAGCATGTCATTGGCATTGAGAATGTCAAATTCCTCAAGGGTCACTTATGCGGAGCCTGTGAAGCTGGAAAGATGACCAAGGCCAAGCATCCAGCGAAGACTATCATGACCACTACTCGACCATTCGAATTGCTTCACATGGACCTCTTTGGTCCTAATCATTACTCAACAGTCACAAATGATGCATCTCTATATGGCTTTGTTATTGTTGATGATTACTCTCGTTACACTTGGGTACACATTGTTACTTACAAACATGAAGTGCAGGAAGTCTTCAAATGATTTTCCTCGAGGGCTTCAACCAACTTTTGTGTGAAGATCAAGCACATCAGAAGTGACAACGGAACTGAGTTTAAGAATTCTGGTCTTGATGACTATCTTAATGAACTTGGTATTACTCATGAGTTATCTGCTCCTTATACTCCTCAGCAGAATGGCATCATGGAGTGCAAGAACAGAACTCTTGTTGAGATGGCTCGCACTATGCTTGATGAGTACAAGACGCCTCGTCACTTTTGGATTGAGGCAATTTATACTGCGTGCAACATCATCAATAGAGTATATATTCACAAATTCTTGAAGAAGACTTCCTATGAACTCCTCACTGACAAGAAACCCAATGTGAGTTATTTCAAAGTCTTCGGTGCTAAATGTTGGATTAGAGATCCTGATCACAACTCAAAATTTGCACCGGAAGCACATGAAGGTTTTATGCTTGGTTACGGAAAGGACTCGCACACCTACAGAGTCTTCAACAAAGTTCTTCACAAGGTTGTTGAAACTGTAGATGTGCGGTTTGATGAAACTAATGGCTCGCAAAGAGAGCACCTATCTTCTGTGATAGATGAACCAGCACCTGAGGAATCTATCAAGTTCAAGGCTACTGAGGATGTCATTCCTACCGAAGAATCTGCTGAAGAATTCATTCCAGAGCATGAAGAAAGTCGAGCTAATGCACCTGAAGAAATACTGAAGAAAATGCTGATCAAATTCCTCGACGACAACTAGCTCATCCTCGCGTTGCAAAAGAAGTGCAAGTTGAAAAGATCATTGATGACATTGAAGCACCAGGTCCTCTCACACGCTCAAAAGCTTCACATTTATCTAACTTTTGTGGGCACTATGCTTTTGTCTCTATCACAGAGCCCACTAAGGTAGATGAAGCATTTCTGGAGCCTGAGTGGATTCAGGCCATGCAAGAAGAATTACTGCCTGGGAACTGGTCAAACGTCCAGATCCTCGCAAACACAATATCATTGGCACAAAAGTGGATCTACCGCAACAAGCAAGATGAAAATGGCCTTGTGGTGAGGAATAAGGCACGACTTGTAGCTCAAGGCTACACACATGTTGAAGGAATTGATTTCGATGAAACTTTTGCATCTGTTGCTAGACTTGAGGCTATTCGCATATTACTTTCTTATGCTAACCATCATGATATCACTCTATATCAAATGGATGTGAAAAGTGCATTCCTCAATGGTAAGCTTGAGGAAGAAGTATATGTTGCTCAACCCCCAGGTTTTGAAGATCCAAAGCATCCTGACAAAGTCTTCAGACTCAATAAGGCCCTCTATGGCGTCAAGCAGGCCCCTCGGGCGTGGTATGATACTTTGAAGGAATTCCTCATGAAGAAAGTCTTCAAACCCGATTCACTCGACCCTACTCTTTTCACTAAATCTTATGATGGTGAACTGTTTGTGTGCCAAATATATATTGATGATATTATCTTTGGCTGTACTGACCAACGTTATAGTGATGAATTTGCCTATATATGATGAGTGAAGAATATCAAATGTCTATGATGGGAGAATTGAAATTCTTCTTAGGTCTCCAAATTCGTCAACAGTGCAATGGCATATTCATATCTCAGGAGAAATACCTCAAGGATGTACTGAGGAAATTCGCCATGCAAGATTACAAAGGAGTCAAAATTCCAATGCCCACAAATGGCCATCTGTGCACTGATGAAAATGGTATTGACTTCTATCATAAGGTATACCGCTCCATGATTGGTTCTTTATTGTACTTATGTGCATCTAGGCCAGACATTATGCTTAGTGTTTGCATGTGTGCCCGATTTCAAGCTACACCGAAGGAATCACACCATAAGGCTGTGAAGCATATTCTTCAATATCTAGCTCACACACTAACACTTGGATTATGGTACCCCAAGGGCTCGGCTTTTGATCTCATTGGATATTCTGACTCTGACTATGCTAGTGATCATGTGGACCGCAAGTCAACATCTGGTACATGTCATTTCCTCGGACGATCTTTGGTCTGTTGGTCCTCGTAGAAACAGAACAGCGTATCACTGTCTACTGCTGAAGCTGAGTACATTGCTGCTGGTTCTTGTTGTGCTCAATTGCTATGGTGAAGCAAACTCTCAAGGACTACAGCGTCAACGTGAAGAATGTGCCTCTCTTCTGTGACAATGAGAGTGCCATCAAGATTGCTCACAACCCAGTTCAGCACTCGAAGACAAAGCACATTCAGATTTGTCATCATTTTCTTCACGATTATGTGTTGAAGGGCGATAGTTCTATTGAGCATGTGAAGACTGAAGAACAGCTAACCGATATCTTCACAAAGCCCTTGGATGAGAAGAGATTTAGCAAGTTGCGGTGTGAGCTAAATATCTGAGAATCTTCGAATGTTCTTTGAAAAGGACACTCATCCTAACACTTATGAAAAAATGATGACTTAGACGTGCAGCACATGAAGAAACGTTTTTCTTCATTCAATGAAGAATAAAACTCTAAGTGTGAAGAAATTAACGAAGAATTTGATTCTCAGAGCCCTACGACAATTGTACGCGGTCTCTGAAATCATCATTCTTATACGGTGGGTCACGCCACCACCAAAGTTGAAAATCTTCAATTTGAGTTTTTCCTTAGACTTGAAATTCCTCAGTTGTTCAAATTCTTCAACTTTGCATTGTCTTCATTGTTTCCGTCGTTTTTCTTCATTGGCTATATATATATAGGACAACCGTTTGGGACACCTAGGTGCCCAGGCTCCTTGCCTTTCGACCGTTTGATTGCTTTTAGATGTGTGTTATGGTGATAGGTATAGAAGGTAACGGGTTAATCCATTAGTAGTTCCCAATTCTGAAACATATAAATTTGGAAACAATTATTATGCATATTAGAAATGGTTGTCATTAAGGACGCCATGCATGGTAACTTGTCTTTGGAAGGAAAAAAAATACTACACATCAGGTATATGGACATTTATTTGATACATGTACGAATTAGGTATGTATGAATTCATTTGTTTTAGGATGTACCCGTTAGATTTTTATACGTTTATACCTAAAATATTTAGTACATACACATTAATGTTTTTATGTATATACCCAGAAATATTTAGTATGTACCAATTAGATTAGGTATGTACTGATTCATTTATTTATTATTCTCATTGCATTTTTATTACATATATGCCCAGAATATTTAGTATGTAAGCAGTAGATTTTTCTGTATGTATGTACCCAGAATATTTATTACAAACACATTGGACTATGTATGTATGGATTCACTTATTTGGTACGTATGGATTAAATTTTTGTGTATGTATATACCGAGAGTACTGGATATATTTTTCTTGTATCTGCATACTCATCGTATTTAATACCTTGGCATTATATTTACATACCTTGGCATTAAATTTAGGAGTATATACCTCGATACAATAAATACATTGGATCATGTGTGGGTATATGTAACAAACATTCCTAAAACTAAAAGTAATCGTCAGTGGGTATATGTACGTTGAAAAAAAAATCATGTGTGAGTATCAACATGCATCATATATTCTACAAGTAAACATAATAATTAGGATCGCATTTTATATTATTTGGTCTCACCTTAATTTGTATAGAAATATTAGCCATTAAAAAATGTGGCCCAGTCTTAATTTAAAAAAATACTGGATACCGTGAAAAGTAAAACTTGAGAAAAATGCATAAAACCATCCTTAATATACATACAAACCTTAGGGACGACGTTTCGTATTATTTTTCGTATCTGATACCTTAAAAAATAGGAGAATCATACTAGGAAACCAATAGTATATTAATTTTTTGGAAAGATATTATTGACCGTTAATGATTGTAGTGCATGCAAACAAAAATTTGAAAGTCACTATGTCATGCATTTTACATCATGCACTACGAAAATGACTTGCTATATTGGGACCTAGGTGCCCAAGCACCTAGGTGCCCCACATAATTTACCTATATATGAGTTTATGTCCTGTACAACATTCACTTATGGCTAATTCTTCAAATTGGTTTTTCTGCTAAGTGAATGTGATCGGACCCTACCCCCTCTATGCTAAACTCAACCCAATCTATTCACAAATTCTTCATGTGCGTTCTATTTGAAACTTGTTCAAAATCTTCACTGTGTCGTTTTCAGCTGAAGAATTTGCGAACGGAACGTTAAAACTTATCTTATCCAAATTTTCGGCTTTGCCGCTCAAACCGTTCCACATCCCACGAAATACTTATATATTCACCCACGATCTTACACGATCTCCACTTCTCAGTACGTGGGTGACATATGTCAAGCGAATCAGAAGGGTCAGGGGCACGTTCGTACAATTTCTTCGGGCGAATAGTTTTTCACCGTGGCTATAGATACCCCCTTCCCCTTCCTCACTTCCCTTATTCCGCTCGACCTCTCTCCAGCTCGAGCTTCAAACCCTAGCGCAGCCGCTACTTCATCGTCGCTGGTGAGGAAGAGCTTCACTTCCTCGACCTCGTCGCCGCCATACTCGCGACGGCCGCGGAAATCTTCCCCCCGCCGCTGCTGTAGTTGTCTTCCTCCGCCGAGTTAGGGCGTGGAAGATATGCACAGACGAACTTCTCATCTCTACCTCACAGTTCCTCGTGTTCTTCGTCCAGGGTAATTAAAAGTTAATTTTACTCCCCTTTTTGATTCAAGTGATTTCTACAAAATCTTCAGAGGTGTTTATTCTTCAAATTCTTCACACTCTAAACACCTCACATGTGATCTGTTCTTAATTCATTTCTCTAAGCTTTAATTTCTCTTCAAGAGTCCTCAATTGTGTGGATTTCTGATATGTACAACTCTGGAACCTAAGACTAAGAATGCTTAGTGAAATTCTTCAAGACTCGTCTGGTCAAATTTCTCAAACTTGTTCTTTTTGAAAAACCTTCTGAGAACGCATATGACCTTTCCAAATTCCTCACAACTATACTCTGTTCACAGGTACTCATGTCCGCTGCTGAATCACTAGGTTCTCATCAACTTAACTCATTTGGAGCGTTCCTCGAAGAAAAGTTGCATACTTCTTCAAGAATTCAATTGTTCAAATTCCTCATTCTGAAGAAAATGGCTGATGGAAAGAAGCCACAAAAGGAGGAAAGAGGCTTGCAATCAATACTACCTTTGAGATCCCAGATGACATATACAAAGATTATTGCACTCCCGATGAGGCCAAGTTTGGTAAGGAGGACAAGAATCAACGCAAGGTGCGCATCCAAAGGATAGAGAGGAGATGGCAAGAGAATGGAAGGAGTACAGGTATGTATCTCCCAAATACATGAAGAAATTCACACTCAAACCTCCATGTCCAAGACCTCCATTGGCACCTGGCCAAGAAGCAGATCCCACTAGCCTCAAGCGCGGTGAGGATTATCCTGATGAATGGGCCAAGCACCAGGCCAAGCTTGCTAGACAAGCCAGAGAAGCAATGAGGAAATTTAACGAGGACTCTGCTGCTGCTGCTGCCGCTGAGGCCTTTGTCATGTCGAAGAAATCCATGGCAAAGAAGCCTGCGCACAAGCCAAGTGCTTCACCTTCAATGCCCTCAAGGCCAAGTTCCTCAACAATGCCCTCACGGCCAGAATCCTCAAAGCCCTCACGGCCAACTCCTCATGCTGCTCCCGCTCCAAAGTCCTCAGCTCCTCCTCCAAAGTCCTCAGCTGCTCCGACCAAGTCCTCAGCACCTGTGCATCTTGCCACGTGCCAAAGGACTACATGCATCTCTATTTCCTCAGGAGCTTCTGCTAGCTCCTCAACTACACCAAATTCTTCAACAAGACCCTCTCTGCTGAAGACAAAGGCCACTGCTAGACGAGGTTCTCGCCTAAGTCCTCACAAGAAGCAGGTCGCCTTCCAAGTGCCGTTTGATGAAGACAAAGATGATGATGAGGAACTTGCCGAAATCATAAGAGATAGGCAATTCAGGGCCGCTAGAGCCAAGGGCACAAATGTGCCTCTGCTTTTGGATCCAAAGTAGATCCTCGACTACATTGATCTCTTGCACAAGGACCCAAACACTCCTATGCCTGATTTCAAGTTGACTCCTGGCCAAAGTCATATGCTCTCTGCCTGCATCCAAGAAGAGAAATGGAAATTTGAGAAGGCCAGGTAGATCAAGAAAGCGCAGTACAGGAAGGAGAAATTCCTGAAGAACAACATTGTCTCTATGACGACTGACGAACTTGTGAAGATCCAGTCTGAAATCAAAGTCCTCAATGATGATTTCAATGCTTACTATGCTGATTGGCAAGGAGCCAAGGTCAGGTTTGTAAAACTGACTAAGAAATTCATGTCAAAGGTTGCAGCTCCATCGCAACCAGAAATTCCTCAGGCTGAAGTATCTGCTCAGTCGACTGAAGAACATGCCAGCACCGCTGATGACATTCAGGCTGCTGAAGAAAATGTGAGTTCCAGGGCTGATGACTACATTCCAGCCGCTGATGAAATTGCCAGGGCATCCACTAGTGGTGCGCCTGAAGAAAATGAAGAGGTCAGGGCAACTTCATCAGTTGTGCCTGAAGAAAATCAACCACATTC
The DNA here is from genome assembly GCA_032464435.1 of Aegilops umbellulata. Lineage (NCBI taxonomy): Eukaryota > Viridiplantae > Streptophyta > Magnoliopsida > Poales > Poaceae > Aegilops > Aegilops umbellulata. The sequence continues at coordinate 145,010,607 of CP136058.1, read as the reverse complement.
CTCTGCTCCTACTGCGCCTACCCCAACTCCAATCCTTCCATCTACTTCAAATGTGAAGAAGACTAAGGCTGTTGAGCGAGCAGCAATGAAGAAAAGGAAAGCATCAGCTTCATCAGATTCTTCGGCTCTGAAGAAGATGAAGAAATTGACCAGCTCATTTGAAAACCCAATTGATGTTGTTCCTGTTTCCACCATGCCATCAAACGAAATCGTCCCTTTTGACGAAGAATATGTGATCCCTACCAGATCTGATGAAGAAAATCCTGCTGCTGCTTCGTCAGAGCAGATGGATGAAGAAATTGAAGTGGATGAAATCCCTTCAACTCATGTTGTTTCCTCGCCCATGCCTTAGTTTACTGCTGAAGAGGCCGGCGTTAAAGAAATGGAAGATGAAGATGTGGACATTGGCTATACCACACCCGTGCTCAATGATGACTTCTGGGAAAGTCAACACCCCAACTCTCCACTCTTCAAACCATTACAACAAATTCCTCAGTCCCCGGCAACTACAGTTTAAATGGGATCTGATGAACCACATGCCACATTGTCTGTCCATGAAGAAATTCCAGCCACTAGTGCTGAAGAAAATGAAAATGAAGAATTAAAGACCTAGGTTGTCACTGGAGTAGAAGCTGAAATTCCTCAGCCTGAAGAACCTGAGATTGCAATTCCTTAGGTGATAATGCAATTGACTGACACTCCTCAGTCCCAGCCAAAGGATCCATTCTCAAAGAAGCAGAAATTCAAGGCTGATGATTTCTTAGGCGAGCACGTGTTCTGCACTGACTACAATCCCTATGATTCTGCTCGTCTTAGAAGGAAGCGCTTCTGGACCGCCAGCCAGGCCAACTTCTATTCTTCACTACTCTTCAACAAGGACAAAGTCTTCGACCATGAGCATATTCCTCATGTGGACATGGAATCACTGCCATGGTTCACTCCTGTCCTCAGTGTGCTACATGACACAGGCCTCCTCAACTTTTGCACAGACATAGTTGATTGGAATGAAGAACTCTTCTTTAATTCTACGCAACTTTGCACATCACAGGAGATGCTGACGATGTGAACTCTTGGGTTTTGGACTGGATGACCGAAAATACTCACTATAAGGCACCGGCCTCTGAATTGCTTCACGCCCTGCCCATCAGTCCTCCACCTGAAGGAGCTCGTTGCATGTACCAAGAGCCTGAGCTTACAGATCACTATATGCAAGTGCTGATGGAGCCATTGAAACCTAGTCAAGCCTCAAGGACAAAATTCCTCGTGAAGGAATTGTAGTATGTACCAAGGACAGTCTATCGCATTCTGACGAAGACTATGAGTCCAATCAAAGGCCACGACTAATCTGATGAGGAAATTGTCGGCATCATGAAGAATCTGGTATTCAACATCATTCATGGCATTCCTGTCAATTATCACGATTTCTTCATGAGGACTCTGGCAAATGTTGCACTTTCACCGTTTGAGCTGAAGCCTTATGCACCCTGGATCATGAGATTCCTCAGGGCAAGGTCTTCACTCAACTACAAGGCTGATTTCCAGAATCACCTCAGCTACTTGCCCCCGATTGAAATCCTCAAGCGGACCTATTCCTCAGCCGACGAAAAGGGCAAGGCACCAGCTGTTATTGATGAAGGCATTCGTCCATTGGATGGTCAGTTTCGCAAGGCTGCATCTTATTCCACCAATGATGACTCTGCCACTCATGATTCTGCTGCCCATGCTGTCGGAGCAATGGGCCATGGGTAGGCTAACCCGGGACCCAGAACCTTTCAACACATCGGGGCCGGCTTCGCCCCTCAGGAACCTCTGGACGAAGGGCCACCTCTAGGAGTCGGCTGCGGCGCAGCCGACTACCCACTCACTGCCGAGTCTCAGGGACGACTACAAGATGAGCCGACTCCTAGCTGACGGCTTCCAGAGAAGCCGGCTATGGGGAGTCAGCCCGCGACTTCCACCACCTCATGCCCTCGTGGGGAGGGATGGGACCGGGCGTGGCCTCAGAACGGGCCACGCCCGCCCCTTACCAAGGGCAGGCATGGCCACAGTGAGTCATACTGTGACACTCCAAAAAAAATTCATTTGGGTTTTTGCAAAATCCTTGCTGGATTTTTCCTTGAAATTTGAGGCTTTCAGTAAAACAACCTTCTTAAAAATTTTCCTTTTCCTTGACTAGGGTTTTTCTGTTCTCTCCTTCAGGCCCTGGGTTTGACCTTCTTAAAAACTCCTTCTCTCTATTGTTTCCCTTCTCAGATTTTTATTGGAGTTTTCTTTTTAAGAAAAACTCTATGAAAAAGATTTGGGATTTTCATTCTATTAAAAACCATCCATGACCTTGTACCTTGCCCATGAGGCAAAACCACTCCAACATCTTCACCCCTCCTTGTCAACAACTCAAATTCCCTATCCCAACTCATCCAAACAAGTTTTGGATTTTATTTTATCTCTCAAATATTTTCTGTCAATTATTTTGAGCCTGATGGATTTTCAAAGCAAGTACCCTTTTCCATTTGAGATTTGACTTCAAACCAACTCTACTGGCTAGTCCTTTGCACCCACAACCCAGAACCATCTTGATCCACTCATCTTCTTTTCAAATTTTTCAACTTACACTCCCTGCAAGTTTGGACCAGATTTGTCAAATTTGGTGAAATTCATATCTAAACTTCTCCAAAAATTCCACCAAAAATCAGGCAGCCTACTAGAGCAATGAGAAGTCACTCCACCAAAAATCAGCCCAAGGAAAAATCCCTACATGCCTGGATCATTCTGTCGAACACCTTGCATGCACTGTTCAAACACATTCAGCAAATTCAGTCTTCAGTGTTGATTTCTTCAGATCAGCTTCAGTCACGCGCACACAGTGCCCTTGGCACGTTGCTCGCCACCTGGTCTGTGTGTCCAGAGCCCCGCACGCGCGCTTGGCTTCTTCCTGGCGTCGGTGGCGCTCTGACCCGACCGCGCCGGCGTGTCCCGCGGCGGCTGAACCGCCGTGGCAGCCAACAGGGAGCAGAACGGCGGCTCAACGCCGTTCCGCGCCGCACAGCCCCGCCGATGGCTCCGCGTGTCCACCTCCACGCCAGCGCACGCATGCAGCACAGCCGTCGTGGCGCGGCACGCACAGAGCGTGCTCTCTGCCGCCGATGGACCCGCGCCGTCCCGTTCCGTCGAGCTCCACCTCAGCAAGCTTAAACCAACGCCGTTGGCTCCAAAATGGACTCCGCGAACCTCCACGACGGTGCTCAACTCCTAAACTCCCCCGACCAAGCACTGCACCACCGTAATCACTCGCCGGAGAACGCCGTTCTCGGCCACCGCCTCGGATCGCCTATAAAAGGAGACCCCGAGCCCTTCCGCGAGCACGCACCACCCCTACACTCCACCAACACCCTGCCAGGTCACTGGGAGGACCTCGAGGAGGTCTCCTCCCCCGACTCCGGCCACCCCGCTCCGCCTCAGCCTCCAGCTCGATTCGCTCCGGTGAGGCCGTCTCCGGCGCCCAAACTCCGTCCATCACCCTCTATAGCTACCAGATTCTTAACCCCCTCCTCAATTTGATCAGTGCAGCTCTCTCCGGCGACCTCCAACCACACCCCGAACCGCCGTCCGCCGGAGTAGGGGCCACCGCCGACGTGGTGCTTCCCGGCGACCAACTCGACCACCATCCAACGCGGAATGGCACTCTGAGCACGGAGGTAACCTCCGATTTCTCTGCCTCGCCGTGGATCGCCGCCGGCGACCACCGCAGCTCTCGGGCGCCAGCGAGCCCGACCCGCCTCTTTTAAATTTTAAACCTGACAGATGGGACCCGCCTGTCAGCTTCTCTGTCTTTTCTTTTTGAATCGTTTTCTGAAAACGCCTTCGGGCAAAATACGCTTTCTCCGTTGCGCTTGCGCATTTCCTATCGAACCGTTTTCTGTTTTCTCAGTTAGAACCCTGGAAAGTTTCTGTTTCATTACAGATGAGTCCCTGGGCAAAAACCCTTATAACTTTTTATCAGAAGCATATTTTTTAGTGATTCTTTTTCTGTTCTCTTCAAAATTTTGCCTAGTTTTTTATCAGATTTATTTGAAAAATATTTGCAATACTTTTTCTGCACCTCTCGGTATTCACGTTAGCGCGTATGTTTTCTCTGTACCGTAGATACCGACGGAGGTGACGGGGCCGCAAACTTCACCGAGCTAGGCTCCGACTACTCTGAACCAGGCAAGCATGTTCGAACTTTTGATATGATGAGTGTATTGGCATGGTTGCATGTAGATAGTTTCATGGCATGCGTGGAGCATACCGATGAACCGTTCGTTATGCATTGCTGGGGCAAGTAAGCCCGATGATTTCACACGTCGATGGACGTGAGTATGTAAGGCCATGTGTTGGCATGAAGATGGGTAAGATGGCAGTGTTGTAGCATGCCAGTCTTAGGCCATGCAAGTTATCTTCAGTACCAACCCGTATCGGTTGGTTCGTATCCATTCCCTTTCCCTGTACTACCACATGTTTCCCGAAAGGGATATGGTTTAGTAAGTCGCAAACCGCTTTCTTGGTACACACCAAAAAGGAGAGGCCGGGATGCTGGTTCCATGGCCCTGGATTAAAGCCAGGCATCCGGTCAGGGGGCATGGGTGTTTCCGGTTGGGACCAAGAGGGGGGCACCCCTTAGAGCGCGCGTATATAAATTTGATCCCATGCTATTCGAGATTGTGATCTCCCCGTCTCAATAGTTTTTCTTGGACGATGTTGAGGGTGATTCCTGGCATCGAAGAGTTGGATGGGTGTGTACTAGATTGCTGTGTTTTCTTCTGAAATACCGTAACGGAACTAGTCCTAGTGACTACGGAAATCCGTCGACTGTGGGAAATTTTTGTACAAACTCTGCAGAGCTCCATATCCTTAAATCATCTTATCTAATTCCAAGTTCCCTGCTAACAGTCATGTGCCAGTTTGGTGACAGCTTTCCCGGTGGGACGCATGAGCTCTAAGACCGGTTAAATGTTTATTCTTGTGGATGGACTAACCCGTTTAATTCCATGAGTTGATTATACTTATGATGAGTATGTTATTTCCTTATCAGTTAAAAGCCCTTTATGTGGCGTCGCTCAGACGCCCGACTGTGGCATTTCTTTTATAGCCCTTTATATGGTGTCGCTCAGACGCCCGACTGTGGCATTTCTTTTATAGCCCTTTATGTGGTGTCGCTCAGACGCCCGACTGTGGCATTTCTTTTATAGCCCTTTATGTGGTGTCGCTTAGACGCCCGACTGTGGCATTTATTTTATAGCCCTTTATGTGGTGTCGCTCAGACGCCCGATTGTGGCAATATTATTCCGCATTTTCCGCTCGAGGAGTCTTTCAGACACTCGTTTGGCACCAGTATTATTATTCCGCATTTTTCGCTCGAGGAGTCTTTCAGACACTCGTTTGGCACCAGTATTATTATTCCGCATTTTCCGCTCGAGGAGTCTTTCAGACACTCATTTGGCACCAGTATTATTATTCCGCATTTTCTGCTCGAGGAGTCTTTCAGACACTCGTTTGGCACCAGTATTATTATTCCGCATTTTCCGCTCGAGGAGTCTTTCAGACACTCGTTTGGCACCCAGCATTATCACTTCTCTGTCTGATCGTACTGGTTATTTAACCATGTATCTCATGTTGGCATTTGTTATATCTTACGTCCAAACTGTCTTGCGAGTACTTTCAAAGTACTCACTGGCTTGTTGATTTGGCCAGATGCTGACGAAGGTGATCTCATGGATGAAGAGTTCGATAGCGAATCCGACGCCTAGAGGAGTCCCAGTCAGTCTCGTGCAACCCTGGAGTTGGTCACTATTCCATATCCGCTTCCGCTACCCTAATAAATTCTTCGAGCTTCACCTCGACGCTCGATGGGATGTTAGTTTGAGAATCCCATAACCCCTCCCACTGTATTACTCCACCTCTACCATATATGCGAGTCAGTAGTATGCCACCACTCCCTTGTGTCATTATTCGCCTTTATGTATAATTATTGGCACGCTTGTAATAAATTGTTGAGCATCGTCAGCTCAACCCTGTAATATATTTATGCTACTGGCTTATTGTATCAAAAGTTTGTCTGCCAGTGAGGAGGTTTTATCTCAAACTGGGTTCTAAAGATTGGTTTCTCAATAAATATTTTTATTGGGAAAACCGGTCGTGACAAGCTTGGTACCAGAGCCAGGCTGACTGTAGGAAGCCACTAGGTGCGATCGCTAATCGGTTATGAGCATGATAGAGCTTATTCATGTTTTTACAATAGTAGTCATTTTTCTGACAGTCAGCATATATTTATGATCTGACCATTCAGGATTTTTGCCTACTTTTGTAGATGGCCGACCGCAGCTGCGAGTCTCAGACCTTCGCCAACATACCCGATGGGTTCGTCAAGCTTCTCTCCTTCGTCGTCCAGGTCGCGATGGGGCCGTCTGTGCGCCCAGTCGTCACTCTCTGTCAGCACAGAGTCAACGACAGTCTGACTATGCACCAGGCCGCAGTGCAGTTCAAGGGAGGGCGTGGTGATCTACGCCGCTTCCGATTCTTGGGGAGAGCCATGCCTTCGGAGAAGCATGCCATCCAGATGGCAACCCGCGAGGCGATATATCGTCTAAGGGATGTCCTTCCCGCGATGAAGGCTCGTCGCTACCGCTATCTACCTTGCCATGTGCCCTACACCTGTCACTACGCATTCTCCTGCCACAGAGGAGAACGGGACGAGGCTTTCGAGATGCTTATTGAGTATCTCCGGGCCTTGGAGGCAGCCTTCGACAACTTGGTGGATGACTTTGTGGCCGCCCGCATGGACTCAGTCCATGGTTGTGCCGCCAACAGGAGGGAGCTCCTGCCCACCGCACCGCCACTGACTTTCGTCTCGTCCTCTGCATCCCATGCTCCTGCTCGTCGCCTGCCTACCACCGAGGAGTTCAACCAGGTCATTGCGCCCACTCCAGCGCGCACTGCTCCGCCACTCGCACCAACTCCAATCCGTGTCGTTCCGCCCCTGGCACCCGCTCCATCTACTCGGCGCAGTACTACTCACATAGAGCCTATCAACGAGGAAGTCGAGTCCCCGGCTTCGCTACGCCTCACCCTTGGCAGGGCCAAGGACGTCGTCAACATCTCCGACTGAGTACGCGTAGCCGCCATGCGTTGCATCGCCATGTAAGAGGTTGTGAGAAGTAGCTTGTATGCGCATCATGTAGGATCTGGAGAAGTGCACTAGCCTAAATAACATGTCAGGATTATGTACGCATATCCTGAGTGATGTATTGTATAATTATCGCCGCGTGTAAGATACGTAATGATGCAGTCCTTCTCTATGCGCAAATCAATTTGTTTTCCCTTGAGTATCTTGGTTTTTAAAAATTTTATTTGTCAACCTCGTGCATTTTGGGTTTTATCTTTGCAACCCTTCCATTTTTTCTTATGGTTTTGTAAATACATCCCCAGAGTGAAAAATGTCTCGTCCTTGGATTCGCTCCATGCCCACTCCACCAGAGGAAGATTATGGCAACCAACCGGGCAACAACCTTGCACGAGGGCAGTCAAGTCAACACTATAATACTCAATCAGGCAACAATTTTACTCGAGGTCAGACAAGTCAACAGGACAGCGAAACGGCACTTTCCCAAATGTGCCGCCTTTATGAACAGAGTCAGCAACAACATCGGGAAATGATGAACCAAGTCATTAACATGGGAAATCACCATGGGCAGTATCCGCAGCATTCCAAGCTATCTGAGCTACAGAAGACACGTCCCCCAACATTTTCTCATACTGACAAGCCACTTGAGGCCGAAGACTGGCTTCGCGATATGGAGAGAAAGTTAATTATTGCAAAATGCTCAGACCCAGAAAAGGTACTGTATGCACCGCATTATCTCATGGGAGCAGCCGCATCCTGGTGGGAAAATTTTCTGCACATGCATCCCAACGAAAATGATATAACATGGGATGATTTCAAGGAAGGTTTCCGTGGCGCGCATATTCCTAAGAGTATTATGAAAATCAAGAAAAGAGAGTTCGATGACCTCAAGCAAAGGAACATGACAGTGTCAGATTACAACATCCAATTTACTCTGTTATCCCGCTACGCCAACGAAGAGCGTATGACTGAAAGCAAGAAAATGGAGAAGTTCCTTGATGGCCTAGCACCCGCGCTTAAATGCCAACTGGTCATACACACTTTCCCAGATTTTAAGACACTGGTGGATAAAGCCATTACTCTGAAAAATGAAAGACGCAGTTTGGACGATATCCGCAAGCGAAAAAGGGACCAGACTAACCATGCTCGCAATCACCGAAGTAAGACCGATTTTCAGAAGGGTGGGACGCACAAATCATCATCCAACGTCTCACGCCCAACCAGGAATTTTCATGCTAGGGACAAGGAGTTCACCTATCGCCCAGGTGTTACTTGTTACGCCTGTGGAGAAGAAGGACACTATGCCAAGCAGTGTCCCAAGCCAAGAAGCTCAGCACCAAAGCCGAACAACGGCAACAATAATTCAGCGCCCAAGCGAAACAACTTCAATCCCAACAATAACCACAGGAAAGGTCATCTGAACCATGTGACCAAAGAGGAGGCACAAAATGCTCCAGATATCGTACTCGGTACGTTCCCTGTCAACACAATACCTGCAACGGTTTTGTTTGATTCTGGAGCTTCTCACTCTTTTATTTCGAAAAGTTTTGCTTCGCAAAATAATTTTTCGATGCTTCCTTTGGAGAAATCCATGATCATCAAGTCCCCTGGAATTCAGCAAGTTACTCAGAATTACTGTCAGGATGTGATTATTGAGTTCAAAGGATTGAAGTTTCACGCCAATCTCATTGTGTTGGAAAATAAAGGACTAGATGTCATCCTAGGGATGGACTGGTTAACCACCAACAAAGGTTTCATTGATTGCTTCAACCGGACCGTGATTCTCACACACCACCATGGTAAGACAATAAGAGTATCCGCCAAAGAAAGGGAAATGCCCAGGCAACCAAGACTGAACAAGGTGGACATTTCTGAATTAAACAAGGTTCCAGTGGTAAATGAATTTCCAGACGTATTTCCCGAAGAGCTACCAGGCATGCCACCCGACCGAGAGATAGAGTTCAGCATTGAGCTAGCACCAGGAACCACCCCCATATACAAGAAACCATACAGAATGGCACCATCCGAGTTGGTTGAACTGAAGAAACAAATAAAGGAATTGCTTGACAAGGGATACATTCGAGCCAGTTCCTCACCATGGGGATCACCAATTTTGTTTGCCAAAAAGAAAGATGGAACACTGCGATTGTGTATTGACTACCGAGCACTCAACATGGTCACAATCAAGAACAAATACCCTATGCCAAGAATAAATGATTTATTCGATCAACTCGCTAAGGCCAAGGTATTCTCAAAAATCGACCTAAGGTCAGGATACCATCAATTAAAAGTACGAATAGAAGATATCCCCAAGACAGCCTTCACCTCCAGATATGGACTGTATGATTTCACAGTAATGCCTTTTGGATTAACAAATGCCCCTGCATATTTTGTTCACCTCATGAACAAAGTATTTATGAAGTTTATGGACAAGTTCGTTGTGGTATTCATCGACGATATTTTAGTATACTCCAAGACACCAGAAGAACACGCTGAACATCTCAGAATTGTACTAGGAGAACTCAGGAAACACCAATTGTACGCCAAGTTCAGCAAGTGTGAATTTTGGTTAAGGCAAGTAGGCTTTCTAGGCCACGTGCTAACCCAAGACGGGATCGCCGTGGACCCAGAGAAAGTCAAGGCCGTACTTGGCTGGAAGTCACCAGCCAGCGTAACGGACATACGGAGTTTCTTGGGAATGGCAGGATATTACCGCAGATTTATTGAAGGATTCTCCACCATAGCCAAGCCAATGACGCAATTGCTCAAGAAAGATAAGAAATTTGAATGGACAGAAGCCTGTGAGAAAAGTTTCCAAGAGCTAAAACAGAAATTAACAACAGCACCAGTATTGATTGTGACGGACATACGCAAGAATTTTGAAGTATTTTGTGACGCGTCCAGGAAGGGACTCGGATGCGTATTAATGCAAGAAGGCAAGGTTGTCGCATACGCTTCAAGGCAACTTCGCAAGCATGAGGAAAACTATCCCACTCATGACTTTGAAATGGCAGCAGTTATTCATGCACTCAAGGAATGGAGGCATTTCCTACTTGGAAATCGATGTGAAATATATACGGACCATAAAAGTCTCAAATATATTTTCACACAGCCAGAGCTGAATTTAAGGCAACGGCGCTGGTTGGAGCTAGTAAAGGATTATGATGTCGGAATCCACTATCATCCTGGAAAAGCAAATGTAGTAGCCGATGCTCTTAGTCGGAACCCCAGCGCCAACCACAACAATCTGCCCAACTTAAGACCCGAATTCCAACAGGAATTTGCCAGACTCAACTTGTTGATGATAGCAGAAGGCATCATATCAAACTTGGAGATACAGCCCAACCTTGTGACAAGAATCAAAGAAGCCCAGCCCGGTCACCCCAGCATTGAAGGTATCAAAAGAAAGGTGAGTATGGGCAAGGCCTCGGAATTCATCATAGACGAAGAAGGGACACTATGGTATGGAAACAGACTCTGCGTACCGGACGTAGAAGACCTCAAACGGCAGATTCTAGCTGAAGCCCACACCGCTCCATATTCAATCCACCCTGGAGGAACCAAGATGTATAAGGATATCCAAGAAGAATTTTGGTGGCACGGTATGAAAAGGGACATAGCCACCTTCATTGCATGCTGCGACTCTTGTCAACGTATAAAGGCCGAACATCAGAGACCAGCTGGACTACTGCAACCAAATAAAATACCTGAGTGGAAATGGGATGAAATAGGGATGGATTTCATTGTCGGACTACCTCGATCACGACACGGGAATGATGCCATATGGGTTATCACCGACAGATTGACTAAGGTGGCACATTTCATTCCAGTAAAGACGACCCACACCACTCAGAAGCTTGCCAAAATATATCTCTCTCGCATAGTTTGTCTGCACGGTGTCCCGAAGACTATAATATCCGACAGAGGAACACAGTTCGTCTCAAGATTCTGGGAGCAGTTACAACAGGCTCTAGGAACTCAACTAGCCTTCAGCACGGCATACCACCCTCAGACAGATGGACAAACAGAACGGGTAAACCAGATTTTAGAGGACATGCTGAGAGCATGTGTCCTCACCTACGGAGCCAGTTGGGAAGACAGCCTGCCATACGCCGAGTTCGCGTACAACAACAGTCATCAGGCCAGCCTGCAAATGGCACCATTTGAAGCCTTGTATGGGCGAAGATGTCGTACCCCGTTAAATTGGTCAGAGACCGGAGACAACCGTATCTTCGGCCCAGACGTGCTCAAGGAAGCCGAGGAAAAGGTCCAGTTAATCAGAGATCGACTCAAGACCGCTCAAAGCCGACAAAAGAGTTATTACGATCAGAAACATCGTGGGGTCAACTTCGAACCAGGTGAATTCGTGTACCTACGAGTGTCACCTATGAGGGGGTTGCAACGATTCAAAATTAAGGGAAAGCTAGCACCAAGATTCATCGGGCCATTTGGTATATTGGCACGGAAAGGCGCAGTGGCATACCAACTAGACCTACCTGAGGAACTGTCAGATATCCACAACGTGTTCCACGTATCGCAATTGAGGAAATGCGTGAGCAACCCAGAGAAACAAGTATCCCATGAGAACATAGACGTGCAGCCAGACCTCACTTATCGAAAACACCCAGTAAAGATATTAGAGGAGTCTGAAAGGAGGACCCGACAGAAAACCTTCAAAATTTTCAAAGTTCAGTGGAGTAATCACACCGAAAGTGAAGCAACATGGGAAAGAGAGGATTTTCTTCGAGCAGAGCATCCACACTTATTTAAGGATCAACTGAAATCTCAGGGACGAGATTTTTCCTAAGGGGGTAGGTGTTGTGACACTCCAAAAAAAATTCATTTGGGTTTTTGCAAAATCCTTGCTGGATTTTTCCTTGAAATTTGAGGCTTTCAGTAAAACAACCTTCTTAAAAATTTTCCTTTTCCTTGACTAGGGTTTTTCTGTTCTCTCCTTCAAGCCCTGGGTTTGACCTTCTTAAAAACTCCTTCTCTCTATTGTTTCCCTTCTCAGATTTTTATTGGAGTTTTCTTTTTAAGAAAAACTCTATGAAAAAGATTTGGGATTTTCATTCTATTGAAAACCATCCATGACCTTGTACCTTGCCCATGAGGCAAAACCACTCCAACATCTTCACCCCTCCTTGTCAACAACTCAAATTCCCTATCCCAACTCATCCAAACAAGTTTTGGATTTTATTTTATCTCTCAAATATTTTCTGTCAATTATTTTGAGCCTGGTGGATTTTCAAAGCAAGTACCCTTTTCCATTTGAGATTTGACTTCAAACCAACTCTACTGGCTAGTCCTTTGCACCCACAACCCAGAACCATCTTGATCCACTCATCTTCTTTTCAAATTTTTCAACTTACACTCCCTGCAAGTTTGGACCAGATTTGTCAAATTTGGTGAAATTCATATCTACACTTCTCCAAAAATTCCACCAAAAATCAGGCAGCCTACTAGAGCAATGAGAAGTCACTCCACCAAAAATCAGCCCAAGGAAAAATCCCTACATGCCTGGATCATTCTGTCAAACACCTTGCATGCACTGTTCAAACACATTCAGCAAATTCAGTCTTCAGTGTTGATTTCTTCAGATCAGCTTCAGTCACGCGCACACAGTGCCCTTGGCACGTTGCTCGCCACCTGGTCTGCGTGTCTAGAGCCCCGCACGCACGCTTGGCTTCTTCCTGGCGTCAGTGGCGCTTTGACCCGACCGCGCCGGCGTGTCCCGCGGCGGCTGAACCGCCGTGGCAGCCAACAGGGAGCAGAACGGCGGCTCAACGCCGTTCCGCGCCGCACAGCCCCGCCGATGGCTCCGCGTGTCCACCTCCACGCTAGCGCACGCATGCAGCACAGCCGTCGTGGCGCGGCACGCACAGAGCGTGCTCTCTGCCGCCGATGGACCCGCGCCGTCCCGTTCCGTCGAGCTCCACCTCAGCAAGCTTAAACCAACGCCGTTGGCTCCAAAATGGACTCCGCGAACCTCCACGACGGTGCTCAACTCCTAAACTCCCCCGACCAAGCACTGCACCACCGTAATCACTCGCCGGAGAACGCCGTTCTCGGCCACCGCCTCGGATCGCCTATAAAAGGAGACCCCGAGCCCTTCCGCGAGCACGCACCACCCCTACACTCCACCAACACCCTGCCAGGTCACTGGGAGGACCTCGAGGAGGTCTCCTCCCCCGACTCCGGCCACCCCGCTCCGCCTCGGCCTCCAGCTCGATTCGCTCCGGTGAGGCCGTCTCCGGCGCCCAAACTCCGTCCATCGCCCTCTATAGCTACCAGATTCTTAACCCCCTCCTCAATTTGATCAGTGCAGCTCTCTCCGGCGACCTCCAACCACACCCCGAACCGCCGTCCGTCGGAGCAGGGGCCACCGCCGACGTGGTGCTTCCCGGCGACCACCTCGACCACCATCCAACGCGGAATGGCACTCTGAGCACGGAGGTAACCTCCGATTTCTCTGCCTCGCCGTGGATCGCCGCCGGCGACCACCGCAGCTCTCGGGCGCCAGCGAGCCCGACCCGCCTCTTTTAAATTTTAAACCTGACAGATGGGACCCGCCTGTCAGCTTCTCTGTCTTTTCTATTCGAATCGTTTTCTGAAAACGCCTTCGGGCAAAATACGCTTTCTCCGTTGCGCTTGCGCATTTCCTATCGAACTGTTTTCTGTTTTCTCAGTTAGAACCCTGGAAAGTTTCTGTTTCATTACAGATGAGTCCCTGGGCAAAAACCCTTATAACTTTTTATCAGAAACATATTTTTGAGTGATTCTTTTTCTGTTCTCTTCAAAATTTTGTATAGTTTTTTATCAGATTTATTTGAAAAATATTTGCAATACTTTTTCTGCACCTCTCGGTATTCACGTTAGCGCGTATGTTTTCTCTGTACCGTAGATACCGACGGAGGTGACGGGGCCGCAAACTTCAGCGAGCTAGGCTTCGACTACTCTGAACCAGGCAAGCATGTTCGAACTTTTGATATGATGAGTGTATTGGCATGGTTGCATGTAGATAGTTTCATGGCATGCGTGGAGCATACCGATGAACCGTTCGTTATGCATTGCTGGGGCAAGTAAGCCCGATGATTTCACACGTCGATGGACGTGAGTATGTAAGGCCATGTGTTGGCATGAAGATGGGTAAGATGGCAGTGTTGTAGCATGCCAGTCTTAGGCCATGCAAGTTATCTTCAGTACCAACCCGTATCGGTTGGTTCGTATCCATTCCCTTTCCCTGTACTACCACATGTTTCCCGAAAGGGATATGGTTTAGTAAGTCGCAAACCGCTTTCTTGGTACACACCAAAAAGGAGAGGCCGGGATGCTGGTTCCATGGCCCTGGATTAAAGCCAGGCATCCGGTCAGGGGGCATGGGTGTTTCCGGTTGGGACCGAGAGGGGGGCACCCCTTAGAGCGCGCGTATATAAATTTGATCCCATGCTATTCGAGATTGTGATCTCCCCGTCTCAATAGTTTTTCTTAGACGATGTTGAGGGTGATTCCTGGTATCGAAGAGTTGGATGGGTGTGTACTAGATTGCTGTGTTTTCTTCTGAAATACCGTAACGAAACTAGTCCTAGTGACTACGGAAATCCGTCGACTGTGGGAAATTTTTGTACAAACTCTGCAGAGCTCCATATCCTTAAATCATCTTATCTAATTCCAAGTTCCGTGCTAACAGTCATGTGCCAGTTTGGTGACAGCTTTCCCGGTGGGACGCATGAGCTCTAAGACCGGTTAAATGTTTATTCTTGTGGATGGACTAACCCGTTTAATTCCATGAGTTGATTATACTTATGATGAGTATGTTATTTCCTTATCAGTTAAAAGCCCTTTATGTGGTGTCGCTCAGACGCCCGACTGTGGCATTTCTTTTATAGCCCTTTATGTGGTGTCGCTCAGACGCCCGACTGTGGCATTTCTTTTATAGCCCTTTATGTGGTGTCGCTCAGACGCCCGACTGTGGCATTTCTTTTATAGCCCTTTATGTGGTGTCGCTTAGACGCCCGACTGTGGCATTTATTTTATAGCCCTTTATGTGGTGTCGCTCAGACGCCTGATTGTGGCAATATTATTCCGCATTTTCCGCTCGAGGAGTCTTTCAGACACTCGTTTGGCACCAGTATTATTATTCCGCATTTTCCGCTCGAGGAGTCTTTCAGACACTCGTTTGGCACCAGTATTATTATTCCGCATTTTCCGCTCGAGGAGTCTTTCAGACACTCGTTTGGCACCAGTATTATTATTCCGCATTTTCCGCTCGAGGAGTCTTTCAGACACTCGTTTGGCACCCAGCATTATCACTTCTCTGTCTGATCGTACTGGTTATTTAACCATGTATCTCATGTTGGCATTTGTTATATCTTACGTCCGAACTGTCTTGCGAGTACTTTCAAAGTACTCACTGGCTTGTTGATTTGGCCAGATGCTGACGAAGGTGATCTCATGGATGAAGAGTTCGATAGCGAATCCGACGCCTAGAGGAGTCCCAGTCAGTCTCGTGCAACCCTGGAGTTGGTCACTGTTCCATATCCGCTTCCGCTACCCTAATAAATTCTTCGAGCTTCACCTCGACGCTCGATGGGATGTTAGTTTGAGAATCCCATAACCCCTCCCACTGTATTACTCCACCTCTACCATATATGCGAGTCAGTAGTATGCCACCACTCCCTTGTGTCATTATTCGCCTTTATGTATAATTATTGGCACGCTTGTAATAAATTGTTGAGCATCGTCAGCTCAACCCTGTAATATATTTATGCTACTGGCTTATTGTATCAAAAGTTTGTCTGCCAGTGAGGAGGTTTTATCTCAAACTGGGTTCTAAAGATTGGTTTCTCAATAAATATTTTTATTGGGAAAACCGGTCGTGACACGTACCAACAGAGATCTCCGTCACGGCGCGGCACTGTTGCCATGCCAGCCCTGACATCAGCTCCCCCGACGGAACCCTGTGCCCACGTCGGCCTGCGTGTACGGCCCAGAGACGGCGGGCCCCGCTTGTCAGCGGGGGTACAGAAGACGGCGAGAGCGCCCCAAGACGGACCCCGTGGGAGTCGGCCTCCAAGAGTCGGCCGGCCCCTCCCACGGGCCTCGCATGCCATTAACCATACAAGACGAGGAGTGGCAACAGTGGTCGCCCGTCGGGCGGCGCACTGTTGCCATGACCCCATCACCAAGCCAGCGTCATTAGAAGCACGTCAACAGTAATCCGCAGCCGGCTAGACCCGCCCGCGGCGGACAAGGACTGTCGCCCTGTACCCGGCCAGTCGGCGGGGCCCCCCCAGCCGGCGAGCCCCAGAAGTCGGTGGAGAAGACGGCGGCCTGAGAGACAGACGGCTGGGACCCGCGCCCAGCCGGATTACCATTGTACCCCCGGGGGGTAGGCCTATATAAACCCCCCGAGGCACCCATGCAAAGGGTTGGATTCTTTTAGCACTAGATCAGAGAACACAGGGGGGAAGAGGTCTAGCCTTGCCTTTCCCCTACCTCCAGGAAACAGCTCAAGGAGCAACCTTGTGTACACCTTGCCATAGTGATCATGCGGAGACCCCGCAGAGCAGCAGTAGGGGTGTTATCTCCTCGGAGAGCCTTGAAGCTGGGTAAGATTCGCTGGCGTGCATGTCTACGCCTCATCCCGTTTCTAGGCACCAGCGATGTTCTACTCGCCCCCACCATGATAAGCCATCCTTTGGCATATGTCGCACCCAACCCCCGACATTTGGCGCCCACCATGGGGCGAGGTGCACCGTCGTCTGAAGACCTGCTCTGGATGGGAATCCTTTTCCTCCCTGGCAAGCGCAGCCAGCCCGGCACGCCAGAGGGAGTTTGCGCCGACGCGCTGAACGGCGCTGAGATCGCCTGCGCAGCCAGCTGCCTCGCCGAACTTGTCGGCGAGGTTCGCCTCTCCAACGAGCCTGCTTCCGATGCAGGCACCGGCGGCCCCGAGAGCCTTCTCGCGGGTCTCCTCGACGGACTCCATGTTGCCGGCGAGCCTGCCGCTGATCTGGAGTCCGTAGGCTCCACCGACCCGATGCTGGTCGATTCCGACACCGCGTCGCTCGACGCGTTCCCTACCAACGTGGTAGTGTACGACAAGCCGCTCCCTCGCGCGGAGAGCGGTGGAAGAACCGTCACGGAAGTGCTCGTCGTCGGCCATGGTGAGCACTCCAACGACGGGGCTCATGACCCGCTCGATGCGGTGCTGCAAGACCTGGATGCGCCCATCCCAGAAGATGCTGACGCTGGAGGCACGTCGCCTCCAGCTCGTCGAAGGCGCGAAGAAGTTGGCAAGCATGAGACGCTTGTAAGAAGCCTACCAGCGTGAGATGGATCGCGCTGTGGGCGGCTCGCCGGCCCCAGCGGGGCCTAGCCGCCTAGGCGCGGTCCGGCAGCGCGGCGCGGACATCACCAACATGTTCGGGGCCAATCGCCCCGTATACGCCACGCCCGCAGAGAACATCCGAGCCGCCTAGGCGGTGACAGACGAGTTGGACAACCTCGAAGGTGAAGAGCGCCGACTGATGACGGAGCGAGTCCAGCGACTCCTCGACGCGGCTACCGCGCAGAACGCGGCCGGCTGCCGCACCGAGGCGCCGCAACGACAGAACGACGACCTACCGCCCCGCCGAGATCAAGGCGCGACGTCTCGGACGCCGACTGGCGGTGTCCGCAGAAGGAAAGACAAGGATCCGGCTGCCAGTCGCAGTCGGACTCACATCACCGTCGAGCGCGACCAAGATGGCCGCGCAAGGGCAGTGGAGCGGCGGGACGACTATCTGCCTCCTCCACCTCGCAGAGAAAGGCGAGTCTCCCCGCCACCCGTTGAGCATCCGACTCTCGGCGTCCGCCTTGGTTGCCGAGAGGGAGTCGGAGAAAACGACGCGTGTCACCTGATCGATCGGCTCCACCGATCCCTGGCGCTGGAAGAGGAAGAAAAGTTGGGTCCGCCGTGTTTCGGCCCCCGCATTCGAGATGAGCCCTTTCCCAAAGGGTTCACTCTCCCCAGAGATACTTCCAAGTACACCGGCTCTGTGAAGCCGGAAGACTGGCTGGTTGACTATGCCACGGCCGTCGACATAGCAAGCGGGAACAAGCGCGTTGCCGTGAAGTACGTTCCACTCATGCTCCAGGGCACAGCCCGGACATGGTTGAACAGCCTGAAGCCCCGCAGCATCAACAGCTGGGTTGACTTCACCGAAGCTTTCGTCCGCAACTTCACAAGCATGTACAAGAGATCTCCCAAGCCTCGCCAGCTTTCCTTGTGCGTGCAGGGTCCCAATGAGTCGACTCGCAACTACCTCACGCGTTGGGCCGAGCACCGAAACTCCTGCGAGGGCGTGCACGAGGTGCAGGCCATCGAGTACTTCACCGCCGGGTGCAGAGAAGGCACCCTCCTCAAGCACAAGCTCCTCCGCGATGAGCCAGAGGCCCTGGATGAGTTGCTGATCATAGCGGACAAGTACGCCACAGCCGACTCTTCCATGAAGACAGAGATCCAAGTTAGCACGGCTGGCAAAGTAGCCCCTCAGGCTCCCAGAACTCCGGCTGGAGACGCCAGTCGGCGACAACCGTAGAACAACCACAAGCGCAAGGCCCTGCAGCCGGCTTCCAGTAGCCGGCAAGTGGCAACGGTCGAAGACCAGCAGCCGGAGGGGCAACCTCCGCCCAAGCGACAAAAAGGCGGCATGTCAAACTGGTTGCCGGCCTTTTCTTACGAGCAGACTCTAGATGGTCCCTGCAAGTTCCACAGCGGCGCGAAGCCGTCAAACCACACCACCCGGAAGTGCCACTGGCTCACCAGGATTGCCAAGGGAGACGGCCTGATGCCTCCTCCGCCTGCTGGGCAGCCACTTCCGCCTCCACCCCAGCAGCCGGCTGTCAGGCCAGTTGGCGCAGTACAAGACGAGTACCCAGAAGAGCATGGGGCCTATGTGGTATTCACCAGTGTGGCAGATGATAAACGCAGCAAGTGGCTGCAGCGGCAAAAGGTGAACGCAGTGGCGTCAGATACTCTAGAGTTCATGCATTGGTCCGAGAGGCCTATCAGTTGGAGCAGAGCTGATCACCCAGAGGTGATGCCGAGCCTAGGCTCCTACGCCTTGGTCTTGGAGGCCACCTTTGCCACTGATAGGCGGGCCGCTCGCTTCTCGCGAGTGCTGATAGAAGAAGGAAGTAGCATCAACATCCTGTACAGGGATACCATGGAGAAGTTAGGGATTAAGCAGAGACAGCTTCAGAACAGCCGGACTGTGTTCCACGGCATCGTGCCCGGCCTTTCCTGCTCACCAATCGGCAAGATTTTGATAGATGTCCTCTTTGGAGACAAGGATCATTTCCGCCGAGAGCCAGTCTGGTTTGAAGTGGTGGATCTTGAGAGCCCATACCATGCGCTGCTTAGCACACCCGCTTTGGCCAAGTTCATGGCAGTCCCCCACTATGCCTACCTCAAGATGAAGATGCCGAATTCCAAGGGAATTTTGACCATAGCCGGTGACTACAGAAAGTCGTCCGCTTGCGCAGCTGAGAGCAGCCGGCTGGCCGAGTCCCTGGTGATTGCAGCAGAGAAGCGGCTTCTTGATCGGGTTGTGGCGATGGCCCGCAAGCAACCAGAGATGTCGCCCAACCCCAAGGAATCGGAAGCTGAGGGCTCGTTCAAGCCGGCCAAAGAGACAAAGAAGATACCCTTGGACCCAGAGCACCCGGAGAGGTACGCTGTCATAGGTGCAAACCTTGACAGCAAATAGGAAGGCGAGCTCATCCATTTCCTCCATGAGAATCGGGACATCTTCGCATTGTCCCCCAAGGACATGCCTGGTGCCAGGTGTACCGACGGAAATCGGCGAGCACAAGCTACATGTCCGATCTGATGTGAGGCCCGTCAGGCAGCCCTTGCGCCGCCTATCAAAAGAGAAAAGAAGAGTTGTTGGAGAACAGATAGCCCGACTCCTTGCAGCCGGCTTTATCATGGAGGTGTTTTTTCCAGAATGGCTAGCAAACCCAGTCTTGGTGCTGAAGAACAAGCTGCGGCGGATGTGTATTGACTACACAAGCCTCAACAAAGCTTGCCCCAAGGACCCGTTTGCTTTGCCGAGAATCGATCAGGTGATAGACTCCACAGCCGGATGCGAGCTGTTGAGTTTCTTAGATGCCTATTCAGGATATCACCAGATCAAGCTGAACCCGGTGGACAGACTAAAAACTGCCTTCATCACGCCGTTTGGAGCCTTCTGCTACCTGACCATGACGTTCGGCTTGAGGAATGCCGGCGCCACCTTTCAGCGTTGCATGCAGAAGTGCCTCCTCAAGCAACTCGGCAGAAATGCCCACGTCTACGTGGATGATGTGGTGGTGAAGACAGAAAAGCACGGGACTCTGCTGGAAGACCTCAAGGAGACCTTTGAGAACCTGCGCCGATTCCAGATCAAGCTCAACCCCGAAAAGTGCGTCTTCGGAGTACCAGCCGGCCAACTCCTTGGCTTCCTGGTCTCCGAACGCGGCATAGAGTGCAACCCTGTGAAGATCAAGGCCATCGAGAGGATGGAGGTACCCAGCTGACTGTTGGATGTGCAAAAGTTCACTGGCTGCCTGGCATCCATCAGCCGGTTCATCAGTCGGCTAGGCGAGAAAGCTCTCCCTTTGTACCAGCTCATGAAGAAGACCATTTTTTTCGAGTGGAACAACAAGGCGGACAAAGCTTTTCTCCAGCTGAAGAAGATGTTGGTTACTCCCCCTGTGCTGGCGGCTCCGACTCCCAAAGAGCCCATGCTCCTGTACATCGCCGCCACCAGCCGGGTAGTCAGCACAGTCATCGTAGTTGAGCGCAAGGAGGAAGGCAAGGCACTACCTGTCCAGAGACCGGTATATTACCTAAGCGAAGTACTGTCGACCTCCAAGCAGAACTACCCCCACTACCAGAAGATGTGCTACGGCGTGCACTTCGCCGCTAAGAAGCTGAAGCCTTACTTTCAAGAGCATCCAATCACTATGGTCTGCACAGCCCCACTAGCCGAGATCATCGGAAGCCGAGATGCGTCTGGCCGAGTGGCCAAATGGGCCATAGAGTTGCCCCCCTACACGATCTACTACCAACCCTGCACCGCCATCAAATCGCAAGCACTGGCCGACTTCCTCGTCGACTAGGCCGAGACCCAGTACCTGCCGCCAGCACCCGACTCCACCCATTGGCGGATGCATTTCGATGGCTCCAAGATGCGCACTGGTTTGGGAGCCGGCGTCGTCCTCACTTCTCCTAAAGGCGACAAGCTCAAGTATGCGCTGCAAATCCATTTCGCCGCGTCCAACAACGTCGCTGAATACGAGGCGCTCATTCACGGGCCCCGGCTTGCCAAAGAACTTGGCATTCGCCGGATCCTGTGTTATGGCGATTCCGACTTGGTGGTCCAGCAGTCATCCGACGAGAGGGACACCAAGGACGCAAACATGGCAAGCTACCGCTTCCTCGTGCAGCAACTCAGCGGATATTTCGAGGGGTGTGAGTTCCTCCACGTGCCAGGAAACGACAACGACCAAGCAGATACTTTGGCACGAATCGGCTCCACCCGCCAAGCAATACCATCCGGCGTCGCTCTCCAGCGCCTCCTGAAGCCGTCTATCAAGCCTTCACCAGAGTCAGATTCCATTTTTGTGCCAGCTCCCCCTGAAGAAGTCGGATCCAACTCAAGAGCCCCAGCAGGCGGCACAAAAACCCTTGCAGACGACTCCAAGAACGCCGCAGTCAAAACCGGCCCGGGGACTTCAGAACCCGGCCCAGGGACTGTGCTGACCAGACCGAAGACTCCAGAGCTCGGCCCGGGGACTGCACCAGTCGGCCCGGGGACTACACCAGTCGGCCCGGGGACTTCATTGATCCAACAAGTGGCCGCGGACTCCAGCCCGCCGCCTCCCAGCCCAGCCGCCCTCGTCCAAGTCGCAGTTTTGGCAGTCGAAGAAATAACAGCACCGTCATGGGCGCAACCCATCCTCAAATTCCTGGTGAATAAAGAGCTGCCAACTGACGAAACGTTGGCTCGGCAAGTGCAACGCCGGGCGGCAGCATACACCATAATCAACAGATAGCTGGTCAGGCGTAACGTCACTGGTGTCTACCAGCGTTGCGTCGAGCCAGAGCAAGGCCTAGCAATACTCAGAGACATCCATCAAGGCGAGTGTGGCCACCATGCGGCCTCAAGGGCACTCATCGCCAAAGCTTTCCGGCACGGTTTCTTCTGGCCGACTGCCCTGGAAGAGGCCAAGGATTTGGTCCAGAAATGCAAGGGGTGCCAGAAATTCCGTTCCAAGCCGCATCAGCCGGCTTCAGCGCTCAAGACTATCCCAATCGCCTGGCCCTTCACAGTTTGGGGCCTGGACATGGTGGGACCATCCAAAATGGCGCGAGGCGGCCTAACTCACCTACTTGTCGCGGTGGACAAGTTCACCAAGTGGATAGAAGTAAAGCCCATCAAGAAGTTGAATGGTCCGACTGCCGTGACCTTTATCTCCGACATCACAATTCGGTACGGCATACCGCACAACATCATCACCGACAATGGCACCAACTTTGCCAAAGGCTCCCTAGCCCGTTTCTGCACGACGCAGGGCATCCGACTAGACTTAGCGTCCGTTGCCCATCCGCAGTCAAACGGCCAGGTAAAGCGGGCGAATGGCCTCATCCTGTCTGGCATTAAGCCTCGGCTGGTCGAACCGCTGGCCGGCTGTTGGCTTGATGAGTTGCCAGCCGTCCTCTGGAGTCTGCGCACGACTCCGAACAAGTCGACTGGCTTCACGCCCTTCTTCCTTGTCTACGGTGCTGAAGCCGTCATCCCAACGGATATAGAGTTCGACTCCCTGCGAGTCACGATGTATGCCAAGGAGGAAGCAGAAGAAGCACAGCAAGATGGCGTCGATCTGCTGGAAGAGGGCCGGCTGTTGGCACTCAGCCGGTCTAGCATCTACCAGCAGAGCCTACGCCGCTACTACAACAGGAAGGTCAGGCCGAGATCTTTCCAGGAGGGCGACCTTGTGCTCCGACTGATCCAGCGGACAGCCGGCCAGCACAAGTTGTCGGCACCCTGGGAAGGCCCCTTCATCATCAGCAAAGTGCTGGGCAACGACTCCTACTATTTGATCGACGCTCAGAAGCCCCGAGCACGCAAGAGGGACGACTCCGGCAAGGAGACAGAACGGCCATGGGATGCAAATCTTCTCCGAAGATTTTACAGTTATTGCAGTATGTACCACGCTCCCCTTTTGTATTAAAAGTACCAAGACTTCGGGCCCCCCGAGACGAGCTCAGGGACTGCCCTTTTTGTTATCTGTATGATAAGAATTATGCCTTCGAGTATGTTACTCTTTGTTATGCCGCTTGGCACCGGGCTTGACTAATCGGCCCGGGGACTCGCCGCCTTGCGCTATGAAATGCTTCCTGCAGTCGGACAAGTAGTGTGTGGTGCCTAAGCCGTCTCTTGTCAGAAGCCACAGCTCGCAGAGCGACTGTTGGTGGGCAGGAGTAAGGAAGAATGGGCGCCCACACGAAAAATGGCCAAGGATTCAAAGCATAAACACAGCTCAAGCCTGCTTTCCAGCCTTTCTTCGCAAAACCGACTCATGAGTAGTCGGCTTGCCGCCTTCTATTCAACTTGCTAAAAAGACCCTAAAAATGGCTGAGTACTTGCCTCCTCAAAAGTAGCCAAGCACTTGACCCAGCGGCAGTCTACAGAGCGGCTATCCGACTGGCAAAGACGGCAACTAAGGGAAGGCGGCAAAGGAAAAAGCCAAGAGAGCGATAAGCGAGAAACGATAGAACCCGGATAAATATTTACATAACATAGGCCCTTGGCCGAATCTTCGAACAGAAGTTCAAAATACACCCAGCGGGTGGAATTGTGCGAATTAACAAGTTCTTCAAAGACTACTAAAGCAGATAAGATAAAACAAGGCAGCAGCCTAGGAAGCAGCAGACGGGTTTGGAGGCTCGGAGGAGATGGCGGTGTCAGACGTAGGGGCGGCCGACTGAGCAGTCTCGGCTTGATCGCCTCCGGCGGCAGCCGACTCGGTTGGCCGCGGCTCGTTGCTGGAGGCACGGTCGAGCTGAGGCTGGTCGCCCGCTCCGTCTTCTGGCGCCTCCGTCTCATCTCCGACCTCCGCCTCGCCTCCCTCCTCGGCGCTGGAGCCGATCACCTCCGCCATGTCCTCGTCATAATCCGGGTTCATCCCGAACCACTCCGGAGGTGCCTCCTCGCCTTCGTCAGCACGCTCAGGAATGAAGACATTAGTATCGGCGTACTCGGCGATCGCCGCGGCGCGCTTGACAAGGGCGTCTTCCACGGCTGCCAGCTCCGGCTGGGCCTCTGCCTGGAGCGTGGCTAGCTGGTCCAGGTCCAAGTCTGGATACCACGCCTTGACGAACTCCAAGGCCTGGCGCACTCCAGCCCTTGCCGAGGAGCCATTCCAAGCCTCAAGACGGCCGGCTGCGACCACCAGCCAGTCGGCAGTCCGGCTGGGGGTGTGCAGAACCGGCATGTCTGGCCATAAGGCAGCAATCACCTGGGCGCCGACACGTTGAAGCCGGCGCAGCATCCGGTGGGCCGGCCGCAGGAGAGCCTCGATGCTCAGAAGCTGTTCATCGAGGGTCCGGGTGGCATTGGCGGCAACCTCCTCGCCAGCTGCTCTCCGCGCCTCGCGATCGGCCTCGATGGCTTGGGTAGCGGCTTGCGTGTGGCCCGGGAAGAAGTCTGCCAAGACAAAAAGAGGCAAGTCAGAAAAGCCAGAGTCGGCTCGACCTACAGTCGGCGGCTCAAAGAAATAAAGTAAAGAAGACTCACCAGACGATATCCTCAATGTCATGAAAGCCGGAGGTCAACATCGCCTCCTTGTCGGTCCAGGAGGAGCGCTCGGTCTCGAACTCGGCCAGGAGCGCAGTCTCTTTCCCCTCCGCCTCCTCCTGCGCCTTCTTGAGCAGCTCCTTATGCTCCGCCAGCTGCGTAGCCAGCAGGTTGCGCTCTACGACGAGCTTGCTGCACTCCGCCTCCCTGGCATGCAAGGCGGCGTTGGCTTCGCCCAGCTGCTGCTGAAGAACGGCGTTCGCCTCTGAAGAAAGAAGAAAAAAAGGCGCAAGTCGTCAACAAAGAAGGTCGCTGGGAAGATCCGGCCCGACTGCTTAGCAGTCGGTCCGAATCTCGGGGACTACAGCCCATGGGTGCGCCAGCGCGCCCCCGCAAAAAAGAAGGAAAACTTACTCCGACTCTCCAACAAGTCAGCAGTCCGCTTGCCCAACTCTTCAACATTACGGTTGAAGGTGGTGACCCGGAGGTTGTGATAATCATGTGATAAACATTTCAAACAAGAGTAAGTATTTGGAACTCGCTAGTGGAGTTCCGACCCGCCTGCTCAGCAGCCCGCCCGGAACTCGGGGACTACACCCTATGGGTGCGCTGGCGCACCCCCATAGAGAAGAGCAAGAAAAAACAAAGTCAGAAGAAACATACACGGATGGCTGCTCGTGACGCCAGATACGCCTTGGTGCAGTTCTGGATGGCATCGCCCTCAGCTCGCAGCTACGCCTGGACATCCAGGAGTGCCTTGTTCAGCGGACCCGTGCTGCCTCCTCGCACCCACCCGACGGGTGCGGCGCTCGTTGCCTCGACGTCTGGGATGGCCGAGCTTGCGGCGCCGGCCTCCAGGGGGCGTGGCGTCGAAGTCTCCTTTTCAAGACGGCGGCGCGTTGGCGAGGCGACTTGGAGGAACAGCTGCGCCACGGCCTCGTCGTTAGTCGGCGGCACCGGAAGGTCCGCCGGCTGCTCACCCCGCGCGCTCCCAGACGGCGGTGGAGGCGGCGGTGGCGGCACGACCCTGTCCGACTCGGAGGCCTCGCCGCCTTCCTTATCCATGATGGGATGACAAACAACGCCGACTGGCGGCGCGCGGCTTCTTCGGCCTGCTGTTTTGACGGCGGCTTCGGCTTCCTCCAGCTTCTTCTGAGTGGAGGCGGCCGCCTTCTCGGCCTCCGCCTTCTCTCGGCGGGCGGCTTCGTCCTCGTCACGCTTCTCCTGCGCGTTCCGCTCCGTCGCCTCCCGGAGGTCGGCGCGGGGTCAATGCGCCGAGTGGCGGTAGACGACTCTACCGACCCCTTGATGGAGGCGGCGGTAACCCTCCCGAGGGCGAGGGGAGCCCTGGAAGAGGGAAAGCATATAAAAGATTTGGACAAAATTCACCAGAAGAAAGTAAAACAAGACGGAAGCACTTACGCAGAAGTCAGTGGCGGTTTCTTCACTTCCTTGCGGAAGCGTTGGGCCCTCGTGACCGCCTCTTCCCGCTTGGTTGCGGCGACCGCCACCTTGAACTTCTTCTCCCGGCCGCCAGTGGAGCTCGGCCCGGCCCGGCGTTTCCTCGCGCCGCCTAGACCGCCCAAGGCGGCGGACGAGCTCGCGCCGTGGTGGCCGGCTCTTGCTTGGTGGAGCGGGGAGACTTCTCCATCGTCATCGGCGGGCCAGTCGGCAAAGGTGGCCGAGGGCCTGAGGCCGCCTTCCTCTCCTCCGCCGCCTCCGTCGGCGTCGGCCTCCATCACCGCCGCCCCCAGGCCGGGGTCATCAACGTCACTCTCCGCTCGGTCGAGGGCGAACTGGCGGGCTGGCCCCACGGTGCCGGCCAAGGGCTGGACGAGAGGATTCTGATTCAAAGGCTAAAAAGATCAGGAGTCAGATTCGTCTGCAAAAAGGAAACAGAAGAAGAGAGACAACTTACAACCGGCGGGGGGTTGGCGCGCGAGTACGGCTCCTTGCCGAACTGCCAATCCTCCGTGAGACCGTAGTTCACGATGTAATTCACCGTGTCCGCCACCTCCGCGTGGGGCATGTCTTTGGAGCACATCCGGCTGGGGTACCGGTGGCCGCTCATCTGACAGATCATATGAGGCCGGCCTTGGAGCGGGAGGACTCGGCGCGACACGAAGGCGGCCAGCAAGTCGGCCCCAGTCAGACCCTCCGACTGCGTCAGCACTCGAAGTCACACAACGGTGGCGGCACCTGCCGGAGTCAGCGTCTTGGCCCGGTGGGACCAGCTGGGGAGCCTTCCCGCTGGCACGCCGGCTTCGTAATGTGGCAGGTTGACCCAGTCGCCCTCCGGGGCGATGTTCTTCACGTAGAAGTAAGAGCGCTGCCACATGTTCACCGAATTAATCAGCGAGATGGCGGGGAACGGGTTGTCGGCCACCGACCTCCGCATCGCGATGTAGGCGCCGCATTGAGCCGGCATGCCGGCGACGTGCGTGCCAAGCTTGGAATGGAATAATTCCCCCCACAGCTCGATGGTGGGGAGGACGTCGAGGAAGCCTTCGCACAAGGTGGCGAAGGCAGCCAGCAGCACCACCGTATTCGGAGTGAGGTGGTGCGGCTGGAGGCCGTGGAACTCCAGGAACGAGCGGAAGAAGCCGCTCGCCGGCAGCCCAAGGTCGCGCATGAAGTGCGAGCGGAATACGACCCGCTCGTCCTCCTTCGGCGCCGGCGACACCTCCTTCGCCGGCGGGGCGCGAGCCCGCACTAAGTGCGCGCCGGGGAGGCAGCGCGTCTTGCGGAGGAACTCGATGTGGTCGTCGTCGACATCGGAGCTGTCCCACGCGCCGGAGCACGCCGCGGCAGGCACGGCGGCAGAAGAAGAGCTCATCACTGCAAGCGCGACGCAGTGCGGCGCGGCAGCGGCGGAAGGAAGGAGAAGCAAAGAGAAGCAAGGGAGAGCGGGCGTGCGTGCTTCGCAGCCCGCTCCCCCCCGCCTACTTATAGGCCCATAGGCTGAGAAGCCAAGGGGGCGTCGTGGGATTAACTGCGCCCAGGCCCCCACGACCCCCACGATTAACCACGCGCAGTTACTGCACGCAGTTACTGCGCAGGGATCCCAACCGTTCGCACGGCCGCAACGGATCTGTTCAAAGGCCGACGCACGGAAGTGGCCGGCCCCGCCTGCGGGCCAGTCCCGTCGCGCGCGTGGGCGGGCAGACTGGCCCGACCACGTGGCGCCGCCCGGCGGGTCCGCAACATGCGGCCGCTGGGAAGCTTATCAGACACGCCGTCTGAAGCCCGTCGCGACTTTCAAAACTCTTTCAAGGAACGAGATGGCCTTCGACGAGTCCGACTCTGGATAGTCGGCTTGCTTGAGACGGCCTGAGCAAGATCGCCTCCCGACAGTCGGCTTGAAGGAAGACGACGAGCGAGGCCTGGATCCAGCCACCGGAAGGAAGAAACTTCTGAGGCTACTCGACATGTCTCCCTCGGCACCTCACCAGCTTCGGGGACTACTGTCGGAGTAATGGGCCACGGGTAGGCCAACCCGGGACCCAGAACCTTTCAAGACATCGGGGCCGGCTTCGCCCCTCAGGAACCTCTGGACGAAGGGCCACCTCTTGGAGTCGGCTGCGGCGCAGCCGACTACCCACTCACGGCCGAGTCTCAGGGATGACTACAAGATGATCCGACTCCTAGCTGACGGCTTCCACAAAAGCCGGCTATGGGGAGTCGGCCCGCGACTTCCACCACCTCATGCCGTCGTGGGGAGGGACGGGACCGGGCCTGGCCTCAGTACGGGCCACGCCCGCCCCTTACCAAGGGCAGGCATGGCCAGTGCCCCGTACCAACGGAGATCTCCGTCACGGCGCGGCACTGTTAGCATGCCAGCCCTGACATCAGCTCCCCTGGTGGAACCCTGTGCCCACGTCGGCCTGCCTGTACGGCCCGGAGACGGCGGGCCCCGCTTGTCAGCGGGGGTATAGAAGACGGCGAGAGCGCCCCAAGACGGACCCCGTGGGAGTCTGCCTCCAAGAGTTGGCCGGCCCCTCCCACGGGCCCCGCATGCCATTAACCAGACAAGACGGGGAGTGGCAACAATGATCGCTCGTCGGGCGGCGGCACTGTTGCCATGACCCCATGACCAAGCCATCGTCATTAGAATCACAGCAACAGTAATCCGCAGCCGGCCAGACCCGCCCGCTGCGGACAAGGACTGTCGCCCCTGTACCCGGCCAATCGGCGGGGCCCACCAGCCGGCGGGCCCCAGAAGTCGGCGGAGAAGACGGCGGCCTGAGAGACAGACGGCTGGGACCCGCACCCAGCCGGATTACCATTGTACCCCCAGGGGGTAGGCCTATATAAACCCCCCGGGGCACCCATGCAAAGGGTTGGATTCTTTTAGCACTAGATCAGAGAACACAAGGGGGAAGAGGGCTAGCCTTGCCTTTCCCCTACCTCGAGGAAACAGCTCAAGGAGCAACCTTGTGTACACCTTGCCATAGTGATCATGCGGAGACCCAGCAGAGCAGCAGTAGGGGTGTTATCTCCTCGGAGAGCCCTGAAGCTGGGTAAGATTCGCTGGCGTGCATGTCTACGCCTCATCCCGTTTCCAGGCACTGGCGACGTTCTACTCGCCCCCACCATGATAAGCCATCCTTTGGCATATGTCGCACCCAACCCCCGACACATGCCTCCAAGCCAAATCCTCAAGCCACTGCTCCTCGTGTGATGACTGACCGTGAGCTTCTGCTAAGTCTTCACCAGAAGGTGGATTGAAACCATAAATGGGTTAAGCGTCAGTTTGGTTCAATTCTTCACAACATGACTGCTACACATAATGTAGTGAAGAAAAACCATTACTACCTCCATGAAGTCTTCGATCGCACCTGGGCTATTCTGTCAAATGTATATGGTGAAGAAGATCTAAAGAACATGGGTCTCAAGGAGGACTTTGACTGGTCTGCACCTCCACCGAAGAAATACAAGAAGGTCAAGGTTCCTTCCTTGGTGGCCAGCTCCTATTCTTCATCGCGTGACACCGATGAGCATGAAGACTTGGACGACACTACGACATGCCCTACATTAACAAACGACTCCAGCAACGCTGGCGCTCCTCGTCAACATGATATTCTTCAGGGGCGTTAGTCCTCATTTTCGATCCTCTTGGTCATTCGATGACAAAGGGGGAGAAACTTGAGTCAGTCTTCAAGCAAGTCTATCTTATATGCGCGTTTTTTTACTAAGTTACAACTCTCGTTCTTCTGATGACTTTGCTGGATCGAGTTGTAAACTTAAACTCTATGGTGGCCTGATACTTTTGTTGTTTCCTCTGCATGCTTATTCCTCATTAATGTTTATGCGTGCATGCTGAATTACATCAGTCACCATATTTCATCATGCATTTCAAATTCTTCATACTATATGTCAAATGCGTGTATGAATTACGAGATATAGGGGGAGATCTCCATGATTTTACTCTTAAAATGTGCATTGCTTCAAAAGCAAATTCCTCACTATGCACATCTTCAGGGGGAGTTCTTCTATATCTTGCAATCAAAATCCTCAATATCAGTATTTACACTTCATATGTTTATCCCCGTTGAAAACTTAACCTATATTGTCATCAATCACCAAAAAGGGGGAGATTGTAAGTGCATCTAGTGCCCCTTAGTGATTTTGGTGTATTGAAGACTTATAGGTTAAGGGACTAATGTGTTTATGAGTGTACACAGGTCTATAAGTCTATGAGGAGTTTGATATTTACAGAGAAAGTCGACCCCTAAAAATGAAGTTCTTCAACTGAAGACTTTGGATTTCTGAAGAATTTCTGAAGATTTTGAAAGTGAAGAAATTGGTGTAACCTTGAAGACTTGGTATTCATTCGAGGAACATGAAGCGTGAAGACTTTTGTTTTCGTAGTTTCATTTTCTCTTTCTTGATTCATAGGAAACAATGTACTGTTAAAGGGGGTCGAGGAAATACTAAGGAAAAATCTCCATGTGATGCTCAACTCAAAATCCTACACCTACCAATCCCTTCGAGTGAAGCCATTGGAAATCTCATATAGTTCAGTCAATTTCTTCAGTGACAGAGACGAAGTTCTTCTGGTCGCTGAGGAATTTATTCTGACTGAGGAGTTAGGAATTCGCCTGTGCGGATTGCCTACACAGTGAGGAACATGATAGCCCTGAGGAATGTGAGCCTCGAATTTCCGACCATTGTTGTGCCTTGTGCCAGCTATCCCAAAATATCTTATCCACCTAACAGTCATATCATTGAAGAGCATTTATGTCTTATCATGTCGGGCTGCTCCCTAGGGTATAAATAGCCGCCCCCTACAACCACTAGCTGGTTGGCTGCTCCGAGAGAAACTAACACTTGTCATTTGAGAGCATCCCATCCTCCGAGGACTTTGAGTGAAAATCATCGAGTGAGGAAAACCCAAACCCAAACACCTACAAACCCAGAGTGATTGAGCATCACTGAAGAGATTGATCATGCATGGATCCGACGCTTGTTACCTTTGAAGACTGTGCTTCTTCCAGACGGTTAGGCGTCATGGTCTAGAGCATCCAAGAGGAATTGTAGATCGCCGAGTGACCGAGTTTGTGAAGGTTTGGAAGTCACCTGAACACTTACCACGAGTGATTGGGCGAGGTCTGTGTGACCTTAGCTCAAGGACAATACGGTGAGGATTGTGTGTCCGGGACTGTGTGTCCTCAGGTTTAAATACCTAGCCGCTCCAACCAGATGTACAACTGAGACAGCAGTTGGAACTGGTCTACCAAATCATTGTCTTTACCAAGCTTACTGGTGCTATTTCCTCAACTCTTTCATTTTCTCATAACTGTGTTGTGTGCTTGTCATATCTATGTTTGAAGACTTTGACTGCAGACTTTCTCAATTTCCTCAGTTCAATTTCTTCAATCTATTTGTCTTTATCCTGTGTTTACGCTTTTAGTACTCTGTGCCTGTTTTCATTTCATCATGATGACCATGCTCGTATTCTGTTATGTTTATTTTTGAGTACTTATTCCGCTGCAAGTAGTTCTTCGTTAAGGAATTTCCTCACCGGAAAATTCCTCAATGAAGAATCCACAAAAATCACCTATTCACCCCCCTCTAGTCGATATAACGCACTTTCAATAGACCTCTACGTTTTCTTCAAAAAAATACATAAATTGGGCTGCCGATGTTTCAGGAAAAATAAAACCTCGGATGGGAGGTCCGTAGGCCTGTCAATACATGACGGCCCTCAAGAAAATACAAACCGGCATGCCGTGGGATGCTCATGTTAAAAAACAAAGCCTAGACGGGGCAACCCTAAACCTAGCTGATACTTGCTGCCCCGGTAATAATAAATGATACCTGCCAGCTCCCCGGCTTCTTTGTGAATTTATCTCCTTTAGTAACTACATTGGAGCACCTAAAAATGTAACTATGTTGACAAACCCGTGGGCCCCAACGTCAGTA
Source organism: Aegilops umbellulata (assembly GCA_032464435.1). Classification (NCBI taxonomy): domain Eukaryota; kingdom Viridiplantae; phylum Streptophyta; class Magnoliopsida; order Poales; family Poaceae; genus Aegilops; species Aegilops umbellulata. The sequence continues at coordinate 144,978,192 of CP136058.1, read as the reverse complement.
TAGCATTAGGAGGAAGCATTTTTTCGATGAGGCACTTGCTTGCGTACGGCCATTGACCTGGTGGGTCCCGACTGTCCGCCTCTCCACGTACAGTCCTCTCCAGATTCCTCCCGTTTGTTCAGCATGTTCACAATGGCAGACAGCGGCGCTGCGGCGAGCACACAAAGGCGTAGGAGGAGATCAGACCACCTGAGTTAGTGCCTTATTTGTAACGAAAGTACTAAACTAGCCCAGTGGCCAAGTGACACTACCCGACAGCTGTTCCACCCGGGTTCGATTCCACCTAATGCAGGGAAAATATCTCCAATTTTTTTGCCGCTGCCATTATTGACATGTGGGTCCCCATTGTCATCTATGCACACCATGTGCAACACTTGCCAAAACTTCATCCCTTGTTTTCTATGTTTTTCGCACACTCGACATTGTGTGGGCATTTTGAAAATAGCATATCTTTTTGACTATGCATCATGTGAAGATGTGCTATGCATGAATGTTGATCAGCATGATGTTAACTGGCTGGTAGTTCCATTTTCGACCATGAATAAAACTTCCAACATGATGTTTACCTTTTTTGAAAAGGTCGTGGTAATATATGTCGGCATCCTAGGAACGGGGGTTCCCAGACTTGCATGCTTGTGGCCCAGCGCCTGGCTCATCCAGCGGCGGCCCATCTTCGTCAACAACCACTCAAGACCCTCGCGAGGGGCCAAGCCTCATGAGGCGGACAACGCAAGACCTCCTCACGGGCGGCCTCCCTAGGCTGGCTCTTGAGGAGCGGAGATATCTATGCAAGGGGCACCTCACGAGGTTCGCATGACTCGTGCTATGACGACCAAGGCCAGGCGGGTGCCAGCGGGCGCAGAGTACCGGTTGCCTCTTTGGAGCTAAAGGGGCAAACGCGGGCGAGGAGTCCGGAGGCGTCAGGTAAAGGTTTCCATATTGGTGCAACGAGACCAAGACCAGCAGGACGGCAGGACGGAGGTCACCGCGGAGCCCACGACGGCGTCACCACCAGAGCCTTTGGCAGGTGAAAACCACCTTTTGTCAGGATAACTTGTACTAGTTGTCCCCCTTCAAATTGGTCATTGTGGGATCCCTTCTTGCCTAATATTTGGAAGAGGACCCGGGCCTCTATAAATAGGACTAGCCACCACCATAGGAGGCAACTGATCTTGGACTGGATCCATTCCACCAAGGCCACCACACAAGCTCACCAAGCTCAAGAACACCTCTCCTCAGGAGGTCGTTCGTCCCTTGTATTGTTCATCATCATCCTACAAGGCAATCCACCACACCACACTGGAGTAGGCTATTACACCACAACGGTGGCCCGAACCAGTATAAACCCTCGTGTCTCTTGTTCTTTGGGTTCCTCGAGTTAAGCCTTGAGATCGTGGCGAGAGCGAGCTAGAGAGAGAGAGAGAGATATTCATGCGCACCCCAGTGTTCGAACCTCAAGGGTTTGCCGGAACCCAGAATCCGACATTTGGCGCGCCAGGTAGGGGTGTGCCGAAGCCTCTCTTTCATCAGCTCATCTGCCGACACTCCACGGTTCTGATGTCCGGCGACCCAACGACCAACGCCGACCATTGGGCGGCTTGGCCCGTCAGGGCAGCACCGACCGCCCAAGAAGACCTCAACTCCGCTCTCCAGGCGGCCCGTGCACCGCCGAACACCGCGGGGCACAGACCGGTGCTTTCCACCCTCACAAAGCGGCGCGCGCGGGCCGTCCCAAGGGCCTCATGCTACGCAGCGGTGGCGGCACCACACACCCGACGGGAACAAGCGAACATGCAAGCCGTGCTCATAGTGGCACGAGAGCTGCTGCGGTGTCGGCTGGCCGAGAGCGGCCGCGATGCATTTCTGGAGCATGTTGCTGAGTTGTTGGACATCGCATCAAGGGGTACGCCGCCTTTCTGCTCCTTACCTACGTCTCAAGTTGTGGCCAGATCGCACGGCAGGCCTCGTCGCACCCACGTGCTCCCATGAGCACCAGGAGGATTCACCAGTGGCAGCACGGCCGACGGCGTCAAACATCCGGTCGCGCTTGTGTTTCCCCCGTGTGGCGCGGGTGCGGGCGCTTCCCCATGTGGCCACGATGGGGCGCTGCATTACATCCACGAGGGGGACGCACTGGGGCCGGCGGCGTGGGGCGCAGGGCACCACGACGGGGGTCCCGGAGCGGCAATTCCGGAAGCTTATGTGCCGTGCATGGTGGACCGGGAGTACACACCAGAGGACGGCCCCTGCTTGCTTTTTGAGCCAGGCTGGGAGGAAGAAATGCTGGAAGCCGAGGCCTTCCATGGGCCACCCAGGAGCCTCACCAACCCTGCCAACAACGACAACCGCAGGGTGCCGCTGATATCTTAGGAGCAAGCTTATGCTAACCATGGGTCGTAGGTGAACCAGGCCATAGCGGCGGACGGCGACCCCAGCGCGGCAACCCTGCTCCAACCAGGGGTAGCGCACTAGGGGGCTGCACGGGAGGGGTCTGGAGCCAGGCCCTTCCCCATGCCACACGGAGCAAGGCATAGCCCGGAGGTAGGTCCACTGCCGGGGAGGCGCCGGTGAGCCCTCCCCCAGGCAGAGGGCCCGTGGTTGCCGAGGGTGCCGCTAGTGTCCCCTTTGGCCCTAGGCACAAGGCGGGGCCCTCATCTGGCGATATAAAGCAAGGCTCACGCCTGTGGAGGTCTCCGCCCGTGACAGTCTCACGTAATAATGAGTGGGGCTGTACACGCCCCGGAGTCTCCGGAGAGTCGCCCTCGGGCCTCGGGGGCTCCCGCCCACGTCCTAGTGGAAGAACCATGCTCCGTGCTGGCCGTCGACACTGTCCCCCAATGACTATGCTCACGGCCTGTGAAAGCACTTAGCTCCGCGCTGGTGGGAAGACAAGAAGACTAGTTAGGTGCCGGGCGCGGCCATTTGCTTTCAACCCCTTTTTTTCCTGTAGCTTGGTTTGTCGCCTTTTTGGATTTGAACTTGAAATTGTATTTTCATTGACAAGTGCGGGGGGCGTCTTTTATCGTTCGTGTTGGTTTCTTGAGTTTTCTGGTCATGTGCCTTGTCTTGAGGCCCGCGCCTGCTACCCCTCCCTCACGAGCACCTGACGAGCGGGGGCTGGGCATGGCATGCGAGCGTGGCATGCGCGCGCACCCTGCCGCGCTCAGGCGCTTGCTCCTCGCAAGGCCCTCTTGGGCGGATTAGCCGGCTCCTCAGGAGCACAACACCTTGCGGGCCCACAAGGACCCCCTCGGGAGAAATACACACTAGCAACCACAAGACCAGTCCGAGGTCTGTCTGAACTCAGGTAAGTTGCTGTGGTAAGCTCGCGGAAAAACTTGAGGACTCGCAAAATCATGTCTTAAGTCTGGCTCAAGGAATAAAATAAAAGTCTGATTACATGAGGGGCTCCCCCTCCCCAAAATGCTCTTACATCTTGAAGGGTCGTGCCCAAGCTTTTGCGCGCAGGTTCAAAACAAAGGGGCAGGGGCTCAATCAGACATGTCGCTCACGGCAACTCTTGAATCGCTCCCGGACGTGCTGCTGGCATCATTGTTGGCGCCGTCTTCGCCATCATCGACCACGCTGCCTTCATCTGCCACGACCGCCACTGTATCGTCATCATAAGCAAAAGCCCTGACCAGAGTGTCCACGTATCGTCCACCCAGCCACCAGGTTGTCTCGGATGACTCCGGGCACTGGGGCGATGGCGGTGGCAAAATCAAAGTTGGGGTCGGCATTCTGAAGATGGCTGAAGACGCGGGAGAATGCGCGTCCAAGGAGGCACCGGCTCTTCTCCTCGACAAGCTCGCGAGCCCTCTCGGCCCGCTCCTCTAGGCACGTCACGACATCGGTGAAGAAGCGAAGGTGGATGGCATAGTCCTCGGCATGGGGGTGAGGGGCGTGCTCATCGCAGATGATGCCTAGCACCCGGTTGGCCCTCGTCCTGAGGTCCCGGAGCATGGGAGTGTGCTCTCGCAGTAACGTCTGCCGGCGGAGCGCCTCTTCCCTGCTCTGCTGCGCGAAGGACTCGGCGTCGGTAACTTGCCGCTGAAGCGAGAGCAGCTCAGCACGGGCAGAGGCCAACTCGGCCTAAACGGAGATCAGGGCCGTAGAGGCGGCCTTCTCACGCTGCTCTACTTCATTCAGCTTCGACCGGAGGACAGCGGTTCTACCCTCAGCTTCGGCTTCCAAGAGCTCCAACTTCAGGTTGTATCTGTTGGCAAGATCCGCACGGCCCTCGGCCACCCTGTGGTCAATCTCCTCCTGGATCCTGGCCTCTCGCGCTCTTGCCACGTCCTCTGCCTGGGCGACTTGGCGCTCCCTCGTCTCCAACCCTTGAAGCTCGAGGCTGCGCTCCATGGCCTCCAGCACCAGCGCTTCCTCGCGTCGCAAGATCTCCTCCTCTTTGGAAGGCGCCCCCTTCATTGACGCCAGAACAGCCCTACGGGCCTCGACCTGCTGCTCCAGGGAGGCGTTCAGGGCCTGGAGCTCACGCCTCCGCTTCTCTATGACCTCGCGACGGTGGTCAGCCTCCCTGGCCTCCTCCAAGGCAGCGGGCATTGGCCTTGCGCAAGGTTGCAAGGGATACCTCGGCTTTCGCGTTGGCATGCTCGTGCTGGAGACGCTCGAGGTTAATGTCAACCTTCAGTCGATGCCATTCGTCCACCAGCCGAAGACCCTCGGTTTCAAGGCGGGCGTCGACGTCCACAAGCTCTTCCCCAAGCCGGCTTAGTACACCCATCGCCTCCCGGAGGAGCTCGTGACGGACGGCACCCCGCTTGCGCTTAAGCCCGAACGCACGACCGGGTCTGTCCTCCACGGCGGAAGTCGTTGAAGAGGTCCGAGGTGGCTCACCTTCTCCCAACAGGGGACTGGGGGCCGGCGCCTTCCCAGTCGCCCTTCGGGCCCCGTCGATGGCCCGGAGGGGTGGAGGCTCGTTGCTCGAAGGAGAGGCTAGGGTTGAGGCCACCCAGCCGCGGTTAATAACCAGAGGAGGAGCCCTTGGCACACCTTCCGCATCCCAGGCAAGGCCGTGAAGGAGGGACGACAAGAACGCGGGGTCGAGACGACAGGCCGGCGCGCTTACCTCACCGGCCGACCTCGCAACAAGCGCCGCAGGCTGACTTGGGCGCTCAAGGTCAGCAGAGGACTCGAGGTAGGAGGAGGTTGCTTCTCGGGAGACTTCGTCATCTTAGCAGAAGGGGCCCTGAAGAACCATAGTTAGGAGGGGAAGCAGCACTCGAGAAATTACAAAGCTAAGGTACTCACTCGTCTATGGCAATGTACTTCCTCTATTTCAATAGCCGAAAGGCATCACCACTGCAACATGGAGATCCCTTCCTCTTTCGGAGCACGTCAAAGTTCAGTCGGAGTCGGCCGAAGCCCTGGGTGCGGTCACCAGCGCCGGGCGCGGCTATTGCGGCTACTGAGGAGGTGACCTCAGGGGTGCTGGATTGCGTGGAGACCTCGGCCCCGCCTCGTGGCGACTCGCCGGGACCTCGGGGTCTTCGGCCTCAGGAGAATCGGGCTGCATCGACCCTCCGGCCGCTCCCTCAGGACGGCTCTCTAGGGGCCCGCGGGACACCCCTTAGGAGCTCTAAGCGGCACTGGTTCCTCAGCAGCCGTGTTGCCAGCGGCCGACAGTGGTCGCCACCCTACGCCCACTTCAGGGAGATCACCGCGCTGGCGGCGGGCAAGGGAGCCACGAAGACAGGGCTGTCGCGAGGCCCTTCAAGGCCAGCCGGGCATAGTCCCCACTCGTCGAAGGGGGGCATCTGCTTCGCGAACTCCACCTTGTTCGAGCAGCAGTATAGAAGACAACCTTCTTCCGGCAGGCTGGCTGGCGTTGGGTCACCAGTCAGGAGCTCGAGCACCGTGCGCCGCGCCTCAGGGGCGAGAGCCGGCACCTGAAGCCTCATGCGGTCCCCGTAGCCGGAGAAGGTCCACATCAGCCGAGAGTGACGCTGAAGTGGAGCAATACGGCAGCAGATGAACTCCTTCACCACCATAAGCGCCGTCACCCCGAGGCCCTTCAGCCAGGCCAGCCGGAGCCAGACTTGGGTGAGCCACTGGTCGGCGAGCCTGGCGTGCTCCCAGCCGGAGCTTGGGGCGGCCGGAATCCGCGGAAGCAGCAGCAAGGGATTGCGCACGCCAACATACACATACACCCATCGCTTCCAAAAACCTCCGGCGACCGGCGAGAGCTCGATGTCGATCCCCGAGCCGGCCATGGCCACAGCCTTGAAAGATACACACCCCGAGCGCTGGCGAGCATCTGTCAGATGCAGGGAGAAGAAATGGCGGAGCAAGGCCACGAAAGGGGCAATGCCCACCATGGCCTCATAGACGAAGGCGAAGACAACAAGGAGGATGATAGATTGGGGATCAAGGTGCAGCGTGTTGATCTGGTAATGCGAAAGCACCGCATTGAAATAGTCGGAGAAGGGAGGGATCAGACCGGCCTAGAGGGCGTGAAGATGGAGGGGGACCTGGTGGCCGTCACATTGATTTCAGCATGGGAAGCAGCCAGGCCACCGTCGCCCCCACTCATTGGAGTCGGCGGCGAGCGCTGGGCGCACCTTGCCCATCGCCTCCTGGTTGAGCACCACCGACTGCTCAAAAGCGGGTTCGAAGATCGGCGACGTAGGAGCCGAGGTACGGGACTCCTTCTTCCCCTTCTTCATCCGGTTTGGTGCCATGGCGGCGGGGAGAGCTGGTGTCAGATCGGACCAGGGGAAAGGATCTGCTGCTTGCCGGAAGATGAGGGAGCTACGGAGCACTCGCAAGCGATGGGGGTGGTGCTATGTAGGAAACGGTGGCTGCTTAGCCAGGCGGAAATCGAGGCTGCATGGGGAAGTGGAGACGCCCACGTCCAGTCAATCACCACGCGTCAATCAAGGCTGTAGGCTATTGGGGCCTGCGGCGCTCCGCACTTGACCCTTGGCTTCGCCCCGAAGCCAAGTACGAGCGTGCCTTGGGCCCGGGGGCTATTGTCGGCGTCCTGGGAATAGACTTGCCTATGTCCGGCCCAGGGCGTGGCTCATCCAGCGGCCTGGTACGACCCATCTTTGTCAACAACCACTCAGGACCCTCGCGAGGGGCCAAGCCTCGAGAGATAGACAACATAAGACCTCCTAAGGGGCGGCCTCCCTAGGCTGGCTCCCGAGGAGCGGAGATATCTATGCAAGGGGCACCTCGCGAGGTTTGCATGACGTGAGCCATGATGACCAAGGCCAGGCGGGCGCCAGCGGGTGCAGATTACTCGTTGCCTCTTTGGTGCTAAAGGGGCAAGCGCATGCGAGGAGTCCCGAGGCGTCAGGCAAAGGTTTCCATATTGGTGCAACAAGACCAAGACCAGCAGGATGGCAGGACGGAGGTTATCGCGGAGCCCACGACGGCATCACCATCAGAGCCTTTGGCAGACGAAGACCACCTTTTGTCAGGATAACTTGGACAAGTTGTCCCCTTCAAATTGTCCGTTGTGGGATCCCTTCCCGCCTAATATTTGGGAAGAGGACCCGGGCCTCTATAAATAGGACTAGCCACCACCATAGGAGGCAACTGATCTTGGACTGGATCCATTCCACCAAGGCCACCACACAAGCTTACCAAGCTCAAGAACACCTCTCCTCAGGAGGTTGTTCGTCCCTTGTACTGTTCATCATCATCCTACACATCAATCCACCACACCACACTGGAGTAGGGTATTACACCACAACGGTGGCCAGAACCAGTATAAACACTCGTGTCTCTTGTTCTTTTGGTTTGTCGAATTAAGCCTTGTGATCGTGGCGCGAGCGAGCTAGAGAGAGAGATCTTCATGCGCACCCCAGTGTTCGAACCTCAAGGGTTTGTCGGAACCCAGAATCTGAAAATATAAATGCTCTGCCTCTGAAAGTTGCAGTTCCTTATCTGAAACTGAACTTGCAGTTTCTTATCTGAAACTAAAACTTGCAGTTTCTTCTCTAAGAATCACATTGTCTGCACTTTTATACTCCTATGAAACTACATTTTTGAAGTCCTAAAAATAGATCTCTAGAATTCATAAAATACTTCATATGGTCAATACTGCAAATCTGAAATTCAAAATACATTCATATCTGAAAGTATTCTAAAAATACACAACACCAAACACAATTCACAACCTGCAAATACTGTGTAACGCCCCGGATCTGATGCGCCAGGTGTCCGTCAGTTATTCGCCGTCGTTGCCATGTCATGTGCTTGCGTGTTGCACTTTGCCATGTCATCATCTGCATTTCATATCATGTCATCATGTGCATCGCATTTGTATACGTGTTCGTCTTATGCATCCGAGCATTTTCCCCGTTGTCCGTTTTGCAATCCGGCACTCCTATGTCATCCGGCGCCCCCTTTTACCTCTTTTCGTGTGCGGGTATTAAACATTCTCGGAATGGACCGAGGTTTGTCAAGCGGCCTTGGTATAGCACCGGTAGACCGCCTGTCAAGTTTCGGGTCATTTGGAGTCCATTTGATACTCCAACGGTTAACCGGGTATCCGCAAAAGCCCCTCTCTCTTTGCAGCCCAACACCCTTTCAAAGTGGCCCAAACCCCATCTAAGTCATCTCCATCCTCTCGGTCGTTCGATCACGATCGCGTGGCCGAAAACCGCTCTCCATTTGGAGCTTCCTAGCTCCTTCTACCTATAAATATGTGCCTCTCCCCGGATTTTTGGGCAGATGAACCCTAGCCCCGCTCGCCTCGCGCCGCCGGACATGTCCGTCTCGCCGGCGGACGTGTCCACCCCGCTGCCACGTCGCTCCGGCCAATCCGGAGGCGACACGTCATCTCCGCCTCGCCACCTGTCCCGCCGCCGTCCCTCCGCCGCCGCGGCCCGCGGAGCCCATCCGGGGCCCGCACGAGCCCGTCCGCACCGCCACCCGGCCCGCGCGCGCCCGCGTCCCGCGCCGCCCGGCTCGTGTCCCCGCCGTCGTCCGCCGCCTCGCCGCCGACCGCCCGTCGGCGCCCGACGCCCCGCGCGCGCCTCCCGCGGCCTCCCAGCGCCGCCGCCCGCCTCTCCTCACCGTCGCCGGCCCCGCCCCGCCGCCGCAGCGAGCTCCTGCGCCCGAGGCGCCCCGCCTCCCATGTCGGCCCCGCCGCCCGTCGTAGCTCGCGTCGCCCGGCCGCGCCTCGGCGTTCCCGCTCGCCGTCGCTGCTCCTCCGGCCAGATCCGGCCACGGGAGGGCCGGATCCGGCGAGTACGCGCTCCGGCGACCCCTTCTCCCACTCCGGTCGCCGTCACCATCGTCTCCTTCGAGTCCTCCGGCGAACCTCGTTCTCCGCGCCCAGATCTGAAAACCCGAGGTTGACTTCGTTTTTCTGCTAAGTCCTTTAATTCCTGCATTTTCATTCCATGTTCAATGCATCATAACTTTCTGTATACTGCTTAGTTTCGTGCGTGTAATATGTCAAATTGTTCGCCTCGGTGAGTACATCATTTCATATAATTGCATAATTTTCATTTGAGTTCATCTTGATGCCCGAAATGCTGTTATAAGAGGGCTATGTGATGTTAGTTTCAGATCTGTTTCAGTACATGCACTTTTGTCATTTTTGCCATGATTGATGTGTGCATCGTATGAAGTTGAGTCCTACATGTGTTTTGTAATATGCCATGCCATCTTTACAGGGGTGTATGCCATCTATTTTTGTGGTCCTTGTGGTGACTAGCACAAGCATGCAAACTAGGGTACATAATGTTGCTGATTTCAGAGACAGTAATTTCACTAAGGCATTCCCTGCTGTTATTTTTATGCCATGTGTTCATGTTGTTTCAGAGAGATCTATGCCTCTTTTGAGCATGATCACTGAGAGTGTTTTGAACATATGGATTTTCTCTATTCATCCATGCCTTTGTTTGTAAATATGGAGTGCCACAGCTTGAGTCAATCGAGCTCTACTTTTGCTATAAAATGTTACAGGCAGATTGTTTACATGTTATTCGATTTTGTCAAGCTTGTTGTAGTTGGTCCTTGCATGATATATTGTTGTTCTTGCCATGTATAGCTTCTATGCCATGTCCTCTTGATGGATGTATTCTTAGTTTATCATGTAATGCTCTGTAGTGAGTGCATCGAGCTCGTAAACATGCCTACTTGTTATCTGTGTTTGACATGTCCAGTTTTCTGCTAAGTCTGAAATCTGTAACGAAACTTGCTTAATTGACATGGGTGTTATTATATTTTATGGTACTATTTGGCTCATGGTCAGTAAGGGACTTTTGTTCTACGCTTTGAGTAGATTTATGCCATGCCTTGATTTGCTATATTGTGTTCCTGTAGCTTGTTGTTTTCTTGCTCTAAACATGTCATCCTGATGTTAATTTCTGGCATGATAGTATTTTCACTAAGTCTGTGAACCTGTTATCTCTTGCACTTTTGCCATGCTTGTTTGAACCTGTTGTGGTGTGATTTAGCCGTAGCTCAGTGTTCATCTTTTGTCAAGCATCTTGAGTAGATCACTGCCATATGCTTTGTTCATATGTTTGAGTGCAGTAGCTTAGCTTCTTGTTGCATGTTAAGTGGCAACCTGCTGTTAATCGCAGAAATATGCCATTCTTATTTTGCTTGTCATTTGCAACCCGTGCATCCGATTCCGGTGATCTTTATATCGATTTCAACCAAAATCACCTCACCTTTCCAGTGGCATACTTGGTTTGCCAAGATTATTCCTTGTTCATCTTTTCCTTCCGGAGCATGCATATGCATTGCATACCACATCTCGCATATCATGCCATGTTTATGTGGTGATTGTTTACTTTGTTGTTTGCTTCTTTCCGGTGTTGCTTCTTCGGGGTAGTTCCGATAACGTTGCTATTGTGAGGATCCGTCCGTCTACGTCCGTTTGTCTTCTTCATGGACTCGTTCTTCTTCCTTGCGGGATCTCAGGCAACATGACCATACCCTCGAAATCACTTCTATCTTTGCTTGCTAGTTGCTCGCTCTTTTGCTATGCCTTTGCTGCGATACCTACCACTTGCTTATCATGCCTCCCATATTGTTAAACCAAGCCTCTAACCCACCTTGTCCTAGCAAACCGTTGTTTGGCTATGTTACCGTTTTGCTCAGCCCCTCTTATAGCGTTGTTAGTTGAAGGTGAAGATGAAGTTTGTTCCTTGTTGGAACATGGAGATGTTGTTCCTTGTTTGGAACATGTTTACTTGTTGGGATATCACAATATATCTTATTTAATTAATGCATCTATATACTTGGTAAAGGGTGGAAGGCTCGGCCTTATGCCTGGTGTTTTGTTCCACTCTTGCCGCCCTAGTTTCCGTCATATCGGTGTTATGTTCCCGGATTTTGCGTCCCTAACGCGGTCGGGTGATTTATGGGACCCCCTTGACAGTTCGCTTTGAATAAGACTTTTCCAACAAGGCCCAACATTGGTCTTACCATTTTCCTACCACCTATACCTTTCCCTTGGGAGTAGCTAACCCGAGGGTCATCTTTATTCAGCCCCCCCCCCCGGGCCAATGCTTGTCTAAGTGTTGGTCCGAACTAGAGCGCTTTGCAGCGCCACCTCAAGGAAACTTGGGGTCTGGTTTTAGTTGTACGGACAGCTCATCCGGTGTTGCCCTGAGAACGAGATATGTGCAGCTCCTATCAGGATGTCGGCGCATCGGACGGCTTTGCTGGACTTGTTTTATTACTGTCGAAATGTCTTGTAGCCGGGATTCCGAGACTGATCGGGTCTTCCTGGGGAGAAGGAATATCCTTCATTGATCGCGAGAGCTTATCATGGGCTAAGTTGGGACACCCCTGCAGGGTTTGAACTTTCGAAAGCCGTGCCCGCAGTTATGTGGCAGATGGGAATTTGTAAATGTCCGGTTGTAGAAAACCCGAAGTTGATCTTAATTAAAATACACCAACCGCGTGTGTAACCATGATGGTCTCTTCTCGGCGGAGTCCGGGAAGTGAACACGGTGTTGGAGTTATGATTGACGTAAGTAGTTTCAGGATCACTTCTTGATCATAGTTGTTCGACCGTGCTTTTGCCTTCTCTTCTCGCTCTCATTTGCGTATGTTAGCCACCATATATGCTAGTCGCTTGCTGCAGCTCCACCTCATACCTTTTACCCTACCTTTAAGCTTAAATAGTCTTGATCTCGCGGGTGTGAGATTGCTGAGTCCCCGTGACTCACGGATACTTCCAAACCAGTTTGCAGGTGCCGAAGAAACCGGGCAGGTGACGCACCCGAGCTCAAGGAGGAGCTCGATGAAGATCTTGTCCTTTGTGTTGTTTCGTTTCAGTTGATCAGTAGTGGAGCCCAGTCGGGACGATCGGGGATCTGTGTAGCATTTCGGGTAGTCTTCTTTTATTTTGGTTCCGTAGTCGGACCTTGAGTGTAATATGTATGATGTAATGCTTTACTCATGTATTGTGTGAAGTGGCGATTGTAAGCCAACTATGTACCTCTTTCCCTTATGTATTACATGGGTTGTGTGAAGATTACCTCACTTGCGACATTGCTTTCAATGCGGTTATGCCTCTAAGTCATGCTTCGACATGTGGGAGATATAGCCGCATCGAGGGCGTTACATACTGACAACCCTAAGCTCCTCGTGACAATTCACAACCTTCCCGACTATTGGGTTGGGGGGGAAGTCCCCTCCTATTCCTCGGCGGCAGACAGCCTCCCCGTGAGACGATGTGAACGGCGAGGGAGAGGATGGCGGGGAAGCGTCGTCGGGCCAACTGCTTTTTCTCCTCTTGTAGTTGGCTTCGGTCAACGAAGACTCCACCGGCTCGCTCTCGCACGACACCCTCACAAACGGCACCCTGTAGATGCTCGATCCTTCAAACTTTGGTGGATGCTCCATCTGGGATCGATACTCCCACCACCGCTCCCTCATGATCGGATTCGGTGAATCTGTTTGCTCCATGGCCCAGAGCAGCAGCTCTATGTACTCCCGCGCGACTCCCTTCGGGAGTATCGCCGCCTTTTCGCTCTATTGCAGATATTGGGCCATGGATGTCGCTGTCGCTGCTAGTTGGTCCTTGTTGTCAAACCAAGACTATATCTTCAACATCCTAGCTAGCTTCATAGGGTTGCCGTCTGCGATCCTCACATATTGGTTGTACTCCTCCATGGATCTACTTCTCCGCAGCACCTTCACTCGCCGGCGGTGGTTTTTGAATGGAAGAGGAGAGGAGCAGTGCTGGTTTTGGATTCGAACAGGAGAGGAGGGGCGGTGGTTTTGAAATGGTAGAGGAGAGGAGTGGCGCTGGATTTAGATTGGAACAGGAGAGGAGCGGTGGTGGTTTCAGAGGAGAGGAGCGGCGCTGGTCTTGGAAGTATTTTTTTGTTTTGCGTATTTTGGGTCAAAGTTTGACCACGTATTGTATTTGACAAGCAAAATGTGAATGCATGTGACCAAAAATTGTATCGTTTGGTTCGTCTCTGAATGTACTTCCAAATTATATTATTTATGCAACGTATAACATATATTTTATTTGTGAAAATCATGGTCAATTATGACCCAGAATAAAAGGGAGACTAGTTAATGTGGGGTCGCTTTCTTAATTGAAGGGTAAATTGATTTTGATTTTGATCCAGTCACAGCGCGCCGGCCCTCTCATCCAATTCTAAATCGCTGCCGCGCGCTCCTCTCCCTCTTCTCCATTGCAAAACCACCTCCTCTCTTCTCCATCATCTCCATTCCAAAACCACCATCTCGCCTCTCCCTCTTCTCCATTGCAAAACCAACCCCTCTCATCCCCATCATCTCCATTCCAAAACCACCGTCTCCCCTCTCCCTCTTCTCTATTGCAAGACCACTGTCTCTCCTCCCATCTTCCAAAGCTAGCACCGGACCACTCAGAAGGACATCTATGGAGAGCATGCAGCAGCGAATCAGGCAGATCGCCGGTGGCGACCAGGCAAAGTTAGCCAGGTTGAAGGAGATCCTTACTTGCTTTGACAATGAGTGGGAGATTTCGAGGATGGTGAGGGCCATGTGGCAATGTATGCGAAAGAGCGGGAAGGCGACGATGAGGGCGGCGATGTACTCCTCTGCCACAGTCATGACGCAGTCCTTCGAGTTCATCGAGTATCTCCTCTGGGTGATGGAGCAGACAGATTCGCCCGAGGCGAAAGTCAGGCGGAGGTGGTGGGCGTACAAGTCGAAGGTTGAGCACCCAGAGGATAACGAATCGATCGAGTACGGTGTGCCATTTGTGAGGATGCAAAGCCAGCCGGATCCATAGGAGTATTCGTTCTCCCACCGCAATAGGAGGCCAGATGGCGCGACATTACTTCCCCGCCGTTCTCCAAGGTTCCCTCGACGCTCGCCTTGTTTCAACGACGGCAGTAGGGTTTAAGGTAAGCTTCGCACTAACCTAATCTTCCATCTGCTCATGCTTACAATCAGTCTCCAAGTACTATGCCAATCACCCTAAAATAGCTCTAGATCTTTGGGTCAAAGTTGTGACAGTGTGTACAAATAAAGAAAATTAGATTGTGCTTCTTTCAGAAAAGAGTACTCCCTAGAAAACCGCCAATATAAGCTACTAGTATTTGGTTAGAGGATTTGCTGCCAAGAAAGATCGGTCCACAGAGAGAGCCACGCATCCCACTGGTGGTGGTGGATGCCAATGTGTGCATGGAGCATGGTTGGTGTCGGTAATTTTTACTTGGCACACCTCGCACTCTGCATATATGCCGGTTCCATCCGTACATTTGTGCAGTTCCACCAAAAAGCAGCTGAATAACCCTGTTTGCACAGATAATGAAGAAGTGTGATGACATTAGTGGCACTAGTTGATGAAACATACACTAATAAATAGGAGAAAATATTGTGATAGTATCATAGTATGCCATGCTGCGAGGGCGAGATGGGCCCTGCGACACCTCATGCGGTACCCCTCATACTGGAAATTGACCCAAGTCTCCCCAATACACCTTCTGCCAGTGATGAACATCACTGTGTAGCGGTAGTACAAGGAGGGGCCTTGAGACATTCCAATCTCTATTTTTGTGCAGATCAACTAAAATTAAGCACCCCAGTTTGTAGAAACGCTTAAACATTAACAATGGTACGAGTTGATGAAACATATACTAACAAAGAGAAGCACTTTCTTTATCTACATTGGAAATGAAATGATGGAGAGGACACTTGCTCTATTTTAACTGTATTATTACTTCATTTTATCAGTGACTGAGGGAGTCCTGGATTAGGGGGTGTTCGGATAGCCGGACTATACCTTCAGCCGGACTCCAGGACTATGAAGATACAAGATTGAAGACTTCGTCCCGTGTCCGGAAGGATCTTTTCTTGGCGTGGAAGGCAAGCTAGGCGTGCGGATATTCGAGATCTCCTACCATTGTAACTGACTCTGTGTAACCCTAACCCTATCCGGTGTCTATATAAACCGGAGGGTTGTAGTCCGTAGGACAACCATCATCATACACAATCATACCATAGGCTAGCTTCTAGGGTTTAGCCTCCTTGATCTCGTGGTAGATCCACTCTTGTACTACCCATATCATCAATATTAATCTAGCAGGAGTAGGGTTTTACCTCCACCGAGAGGGCCCGAACCTGGGTAAAATAAAGTGTCCCTTGTCTCCTGTTACCATCTGACCTTGACGCACAGTTCGGGACCCCCTACCCGAGATCCGCCGGTTTTGACACCGACATTGGTGCTTTCATTGAGAGTTCCTCTGTGTCGTCGCTTTTAGGCCCGATGGCTCCTTTGATCATCAACAACGATGAGGTCCAGGGTGAGACTTTCCTCCCCGGACAAATCTTCGTCTTTGGCGGCTTCGCTCTGCGGGCCAATTCGCTTGGTCATTTGGAGCAGATCGAAAGCTACGCCCCTGGCCATCAAGTCAGGTTTGGAAGCTTAAACTACACGGCTGATATCCGCGGAGACTTGATCTTCGATGGGTTCGAGCCACAGCCAAGCGCGCCGCACTGTTTCGAGGGGCATGATATAGCTCTGCCTCCGAATAGTACCCTGGAGACCGCACACGCTCCGGCCCCGATCCTTGACTCGGAGCGCGCTGCGTTCTCCGAGGATGAACGGTTGGACGTCACCTCGGGGGCTGCGACCTCAAAGGCGATCGAGCCGAACGCTAGCCCCGTACTCTGCACGGCCTAGGACTCCAAGGAGCCGGACTCTTCTCAGAACTCTGAGCCTTCCGTGCCCCCGCCGATCGAATCTTATTAGGCGCCTGTAATGGAGTTCACCGCCGCGGACATCTTTCAGTGCTCACCTTTCGGTGATATCCTGAATTCTCTCAAGTCTCTCTCTTTATCAGGAGAACCCAGGCCGGACTATGGTCTGCGAGGTTGGGATTCAGACAACGAAGAAATTCAAAGCCCACCCACCACCCACTTAATAGCCACTGTCGACGATTTAACCGACATGCTTGACTTCGGCTCCGAAGACTTCGATGGTATGGAAGACGAAGGAGGAGACGAACAAGAACCAGCACCTGTAGGGCGCTGGACCGCCACCTCGTCATATGACATATATATGGTGGATGCTCCAAAGGATGCGGATGGCGATGGAACAGCGGAAGACGACAACTCGAAAAAACCGCCAAAACGCCGGCGCCAACGGCGCCGCTCTAAATCCCGCCACAACAGAAACGGTGATTCCGGCACGGGAGATAATACTACCCTGGACAGCGCCGAAGAACACCAGAACCAGCAAGATTCGGTGCAGGAAGATGGAAAAGCCAGCCCTCAGGAGAGAGCGGCAGAGAAAGAGGTTGAGGATGATAACTACATGCCTCCCTCCGAAGACGAGGCAAGCCTCGACGACGACGAATTCGTCGTACCATCAGACCCCGCCGAACAAGAGCGTTTTCAATGCAGGCTTCTAGCCACAGCCAACAGCCTAAAGAAAAAGCCGCAGCAGCTTAGAGCTGATCAAGATTTGCTAGCTGATAGATGGACTGAAGTCCTTGCGGCCGAAGAGTATGAACTCGGGTGCCCCTCCAAAAATTATCCTAAGCGCAGGCCGCTACCCCAATCAGAGGGGGAAGCATATGACATGGCAGACCGGCCACCCCGTGGCCGCGACAGAGAGGCCTGTCGAACCCTTAAGCAAGCCATGCCCCGGTGCCGTTCAAATAAGGCACGGGAAAACGAGCCAGACCTGCGAAACGTACTGGAGGATAAAGCAAAGCAAACAAGATCGATCTATGGATCGCGTGGACGCTCGACGACACGTGATGATCTTCACTCCGGGCACAATAAATCCGGCCGGGCCAAACACAGCAGGCACAGCTCTTCCGAGCTGCGTCGTGACATAGCCCAGTACAGGGGCGCCGCACACCCACTATGCTTCACAGACGAAGTAATGGATCATAAAATCCCAGAGGGCTTTAAACCTGTCAATATCGAGTTGTACGATGGTACGACAGATCCGGCAGTATGGATTGAGGATTATCTCCTTCACATCGACATGGCACGTGGCGATGATCTACACGCCATCAAATACCTACCCCTTAAGCTTAAAGGACCAGCCCGGCACTGGCTTAACAGCCTACCAGCGGACTCAATCGGTTCTTGGGAGGACCTGGAAGCCGCATTACTCGACAACTTTCAGGGGACCTATGTGCGGCCATCGGACGCCGATGACCTAAGCCACATAATTCAGCAGCCAGAAGAATCGGCCAGGCAATTCTGGACACGGTTCCTAACAAAGAAAAATCAGATAGTCGATTGTCCGGACACAGAGGCCCTAGCAGCCTTCAAACATAACATCCGCGACAAGTGGCTTGCCCGGCACCTGGGACAGGAAAAGCCGAAAACCATGGCAGCCCTCACGACACTTATGACCCGCTTTTGCGCGGGCGAAGATAGCTGGCTAACTCACAGCAACAACTTATCGAAGAAGCCCAGTAATTCGGATACCAAGGACAAAAGTGGCAGGTCACGTCGAAATAATCAAAAGCGTCGCGTTAGCAGCGACAGCAATGAGGATACGACAGTTAATGCCGGATTCAGAGGCTATAAATCCGGTCAGTGGAAAAAGCCATTTAAAAAGAATACCCAGGGCCCGTCCAGTTTGGACCGGATACTCGACCGCTCGTGCCAGACTCATGGCACCCCCGAAAGGCCAGCCAATCACACCAACAGGGATTGTTGGGTGTTCAAGCAGGCAGGCAAGTTAAGAGCCGAACACAAGGACAAGGGGCTGAACAGCGACGACGAGGAGGATCCCAGGCCGCCGAACAACAATGGACAGAAAGGGTTTCCCCCACAAGTGCGGACGGTGAACATGATATACGCGACCCACATTCCCAAGCGGGAGAGGAAGCGTGCGCTACGGGACGTATACGTGATGGAGCCAGTCGCCCCAAAGTTCAACCCATGGTCCTCCTGCCCGATCACTTTCGATCGAAGGGATCACCCCACTAGCATCTGTCACGGCGGTTTTGCCGCACTGGTCCTCGACCCAATCGTGGACGGATTTCATCTCACAAGAGTCTTCATGGACGGCGGTAGTAGCCTGAACCTGCTTTATCAGGATACAGTGTGGAAAATGGGCATAGATCCATCAAGGATCAAGCCCACAAGGACGACCTTTAAAGGCGTCATACCAGGTGTAGTGGTCAATTGCACAGGCTCGATAACACTTGATGTGGTCTTCGGATCTCTGGATAACTTCCGAAGCGAAGAGTTAATCTTCGATATAGTGTCGTTCCGTAGTGGCTATCACGCCCTGCTCGGGCGAACCGCATTCGCTAAATTCAATGCGGTGCCGCACTACGCATATCTCAAGCTCAAGATGCCATGCCCCCGAGGAGTAATTACGGTCAGCAGAAACACAGAACGCTCCATCCGTACGGAGGAGCACACGGCGGCCCTCGCAGCGGAAGTACAAAGCAGCCTTTCAAGGCAACTCTCCAGTCCGGCCGTTAAAAAACCGTACAATGCAAAGCGCGCCCGGAGTAACCTGCAACAAGACCACCTGGCACGATCAGAGCAAGCGTAGCAATACGGCCCCGACCCCAGCCATCGCAACATAGCGGAGCAAGTACCTCGAGTACACAATTACGCCCTTAAAATTCCATGGGCACAGGGGGAGGGGCACATTAACGGCATGCCTACAACACGGCGTCAAACGTACTAGGGGCTGCCGGATTTTTCTTTTTTACTTTTTTACTTTCAGGACTCCATACTCTGGATAACCTGTTCGGCATTGTTGCCGCACAGACGATGCAAGATCCAGGAAAGCAGACAAAGCTACCCCGCATTCCGGAACTCTCAGGTGGTCTCTATTTTGAGCGATATATCTGTTTCTAAATCCCGCGGCCTGTGCCTGGTCAGGACATGTTAAATAGTCTAATATCTTTTTTGCTCATCGCAATGCTTGTATCGTTCGGCTTTGATAGATAGCCTCTTTATAAAACAATGCATAGCTTTTTGTCTATTTTTTGCATTATCCTCTTTTGAATATATATATATTTATTACATAACATGATAGCACCCGTACACCATGGTACGGCAAACCACGCCAGGGGCTTCATTACCCTTTTATCTGGTGTGAGAAGTCCGTACACTTTCACAAGTGCGGCACCCCGAACTTATAGCATTATATGCATCGGCTCCGAGTCATGATTTTGATCACATGTTGGGTTTGCCCGGCTCCTATGTTTTGGTGCCTTACGTTCCGCTTTATCGGCTAAGGTAGCACTAGGAGAACCACTGCGATTGTGCCCCAGATCAGGTGGGTTGAGCACCTCAGTGGAGAAAGCTAAAACAGACTGTCATGATAAGCCGTGAGACCGGTCGCTGTTCGAGAGGTTTTTCGAGTCCTTAAAGGCTTATGCCGCTTTGAGCGAGGAAGCTGGCTATGTCCGGCCAAAGGCGTGGATAGTGACGAGGATACGTACCTAGGGTAGGGTAACTTATCATACCTGAGGTACCCAATCAAGGACATGGCTCCTACAATGAAAGACATTCTAAGAGGTATCAACGTTTCAGTCGACCTGGTCAGCCCAGTCGACGGACACGAGCGCACTCGACCAGAAGCACAAGCAGTCGACCATGAAGACAGCCACTCGACTATAAGAAGACCTAAAGGCTCTGCCCACAAACAGTCATCTCATAAGTAGCTTTTATGGCCTTCATGGTCCTTTATTACAGGCGTTACCAGTAACCCCCTCTCTTTATGTACATTAAACCCCTTGTAACGTGGGCTGGCTGGGGTCCTGGCGAACTCTATATAAGCCACCCCCCTCCACTAGGACAAGGGTTCGGAACTTTGTAACACACACACATATAATCCAGTCGACTGCCTCCGGGCTCCGAGACGTAGGGCTGTTACTTCCTCAGAGAAGGGCCCGAACTCGTAAAACTCCTTGCGCATACAACTACTCCATAGCTAGGATCTTGCCTCTCCATACTTACCCCCCATTCTTACTGTCAGACTTAGAACCACGACAGTTGGCGCCCACCTTGGGGCGGGTGTTCTAGCGATTTGTTGGAGGAGTTGGGATTCTTTCACCCCACATCATGTTTTCGAGCGGAGTCATGGTCGAGAGCCGCGAGATCCGTCTCGGCGCTCTCTCCTTCATCGTCGACAACTCTGCTTGGCTGCAGGAGGCTCCACTCGACGTGGACGCGCTTCCCGCCCGCGGAGCCACGCATTTTCGCGCATGCGTCCGCGGCGTCCTCCTGCGGCAACCGTCGACCCAGTACGGGTCGGCATTCGTTTCGCCATCGTCGTCATCAGTTTCCCATCAGCACAAGCGCACCGGTCGGTCGAGACTCCAGCGGTGGGTGAAGCACGCACAGGCCCGCCAGTCGGCCACCCCCCAAGTCGCGGCAATCGAGCCCGACGAGTCACTCTACGGCCTGTTCGACCTGTCGACTGGCTCCGTAGAGACTGCGTCCGAGTGCGACAGCAGCGATCCAGCAGCGGAAGTACTAATGGTCGATGGACCACGTAGTCCCCCCGGATTCCCCCACACCGAAGAGGTTGGCGCAGGAGGGATTCCGGTGCGGGGCCACGAAGAGTACAGGCCCGAGCCCCTTACCTCAGTGCAGAGGGAGGAACTCCGTCGCCAGAACATGGACGCCCTTCACACTCCTATCGTTGGAGAAACCCCTGAGGCACGAGCCCTGGAGGAGGCGCGCTTGGCCAACTTGGCTGAACGTACTCGACTGGAGAATCTCCAGAGAGCACTCGACGAGCGCGCACGACCGCCCGTTCCCGAGTCCAGTCGTCGTCCCCACTTCCAGCCGCCGACCCAGGTATACCGCACCCCGATTCAGAATTTGGCAGCTGCGGCTCGCATAGCGGAGTCGATCCAGCCTTCACAGTCAGAGGCAGGGAGAGGTCTGTTGCAGATCAGAGATTTGCTCCGTGCGGCGGGTGACCAGAATTCAGCCGTATCTCAGTCGCGCAACAGGATTCACAGTCGATCCGTCACTGCGAATTCCGTTCAGTCGGCTTATAGTCCAAGGTCGCCCCCGAGGCGCGAAGGACACAGAGGCCGGCACGAGGATCAATACCAAGGGCACGAGCGGTATGAGCACCGATTCGATCGCAACGATCAACGTCGAGTGCCTTCTCCTCCCCCAAGAGCGGGGTCGTACGTTCCTCGACGGCAAGAGGACAGACGCCAGTTCTGTACTGGGCGAAGGGTCCCAGTCGACCCCAGGGAACCAGGCTTTGATGCGAGATCCATCATCGTTCAAGGTCTGGTCGACCGAAATAGAGCTCACCGAGAAGACCGTGACAGAGGCGCGCCGTCCAGCAGCAGAGTTCACGTCTCAGGTCCCGAGTGTTTCAGCAGAGCAATCAGAGCTGCAGTGATTCCTCTCAACTTCAGGTTGGCGACTGGAGTCAGCAAGTTCACCGGAGAGTCCAAGCCGGACACATGGCTCAAGGATTACCGAGTGGCTGTTCAGATCGGAGGCGGCAATGACGAGGTGGCCATGAAGCATTTGCCCCTCATGTTGGAAGGATCAGCCAGAGCGTGGTTGAATCAGTTGGCTCCCAGCAGCATTTATACTTGGGAAGATCTAGCCCAGGTGTTTGTCAGGACATTCGAAGGGACTTGCAAGCGACCGGCAGGGTTGACAGAATTGCAGTCATGTGTTCAGAAGTCGAGTGAAACCCTGAGGGATTATATCCAAAGGTGGATCACTCTGAATCACACGGTCGAGAATGTGTCCGATCATCAGGCAGTTTGCGCCTTCAAGGAAGGCGTCAGAAACAGGGAGTTAACTTTGAAGTTCGATCGAACCGGGGATATGACCCTGAGTCAAATGATGGAAATCGCCACCAAGTACACAAACGGAGAAGAGGAAGATAGACTCCGGAGTGGCAAGTATAAGGCAGCCGCTAATGAGGCCGGCGGAGGACACTCCGGTCGGAAGCAGAAGCGCAAGGCCGAGCCAGTCGCCCCCGGGGAAGCCTTAGCTGTGACCCTAGGGAAGTTTAAGGGGAAACCCAAGGGTCCTTGGAACCCCAAGAAAGTGAAAGACCAGGACGGGAAAGATGTGATGGACTTGCCATGCCACATTCACACGAAGAAAGATGAAGAGGGAAATCTCATTTACCCTAAGCATACCACTCGACAATGTCTACTCCTGATGCAACAGTTCCAAGGGAAGCAGGCCAAGGACAAAGAGAAAGAGTCAGACAAAGTTGAAGACAGGGAAGACAGCGGTGTAGAATACCCCCAAGTCAATTCCACTCTGATGATTTTCGCTGATGTCGAAAGTAAGAGTCGACTGAAGGTCATCAATCGCGAAGTAAACATGGTCGCTCTGGTGACGCCCAATTACCTGAAGTGGTCCCAGACCGCCATCACCTTCGACCAGTCCGATCATCCGACTCATATTGCCACCCCAGGGAGGCAAGCGTTGGTGGTCGACCCAATTGTTGAAGGCACCCGACTGACCAAGGTTCTGATGGACGGCGGCAGCGGGCTAAACTTGTTGTATGCAGAGACGTTGAAGGGGATGGGCATTCCGACGTCCCGACTCAGCTCCAGCAACATGAGCTTCCACGGAGTCATTCCTGGAAAGAAAGCTGAGTCACTCGGTCAAATCACTCTCGACGTCGTCTTTGGTGACTCGAAGAATTTCCGGAAAGAAAAGTTAACCTTTGAGGTTGTGGATTTTCAGAGTGCGTACCACGCCATTCTTGGGAGGCCAGCCTATGCTCGTTTCATGGCTCGACCATGCTACGTATACCTCAAGCTGAAGATGCCTGGCCCCAAAGGTGTAATCACCATCATTGGCAATCGGAAGAAGGCAGAGGAGTGCTTCCAGAAAGGCGCCAAAATTGCTGATGCTCAGATGGCCAAGATAGAGATACAAGAGTACCAGAAGACTGCGGATCCGAGTGAGTTGTTACGAGCCAAGAAGCCCGCCACGGAGTCGGCATTTCAGTCGGCTGGTGAGACCAAGCAAGTCCACATCCACCCGACCGATCCAAATGCGGCTCCAACCAACATCTCCACTACACTCGACCCCAAATAGGAAGAAGCGCTCGTCCAGTTCCTCCGTGAGAACTGGGACATCTTTGCATGGAAGCCTGCTGACATGCCAGGTGTGCCCAGGGGACTGGCCGAGCACCGCCTTCGAGTCGACCCAAAGGTCAAACCAGTCAAGGAGCATCTCCGACGGTCCGCCGTTCAGAAGAGAAAGGCCATTGGCGAAGAAGTGGCCCGACTCCTAGCAGCAGAATTCATTCGCGAGATCTTCCACTCCGAGTGGCTCGCCAATGTTGTGATGGTCCCTAAGAAGGACAAATCGTTGTGCATGTGCATCGATTTTAAGCATATCAATCGGGCCTGCCCGAAAGATCATTTTCCTCTTCCTCGCATCGACCAAATAGTCGACTCGACTGCAGGATGCGAGAGGTTATCTTTTTTAGATGCTTACTCTGGATACCATCAGATCCGTCTGTATGGACCCGATGAAATAAAAACAGCCTTCATCACCCCATTTGGGTGTTTCTGCTATGTTATCATGCCTTTCAGTCTCAAGAACGCCGGAGCTACATTCATGAGAATGATTCAGAAGTGCCTAATCACTCAAATCAGTCGGAATGTAGAAGCATACATGGATGACATAGTGGTCAAGTCACGAAAAGGTTCCGACCTGCTGACTGACCTAGCTGAAACTTTTGCCAATCTCAGGAATTATGATATCAAGCTCAATCCGTCGAAGTGCACATTTGGAGTCCCTGGAGGAAAGTTACTCGGTTTTCTTGTTTCCGAACGAGGAATCGACGCTAACCCCGAAAAAGTTGGCACCATACTCCGGATGAAACGCCCCGTGCGTGTGCACGATGTCCAGAAACTTACTGGATGCTTGGCCGCCCTAAGTCGATTCATCTCCAGGCTCGGTGAAAAGGCGCTGCCTCTTTACCGACTGATGAAGAAGTCAGACACGTTCGAATGGACTCTGGAAGCTGATGCAGCATTTGCAGAGCTAAAAGCTCTGCTCTCCACCCAGCCGGTGCTTGCTGCTCCTGTCAGCAAAGAGCCATTGTTGCTTTACATAGCAGCCACGGGACAAGTCGTTAGTACCGTTCTTACGGTCGAGCGGGAAGAGGAAGGAAAGACCTTCAAAGTTCAACGCCCAGTTTATTATCTCTCTGAAGTTCTGACCCCGTCGAAGCAAAGATATCCCCACTATCAGAAGCTTGTTTACGGGATTTACATGACCACGAAGAAGGTTGCTCATTATTTCTCTGATCACTCTATCACAGTCGTCAGCGACGCTCCATTATCAGAGATTCTTCATAACAGAGATGCAACCGGTCGAGTGGCGAAATGGGCAATTGAACTTCTTCCTCTTGATATCAAGTTCGAGGCAAAGAAAGCTATTAAGTCCCAGGCAATAGCTGATTTCCTCGCCGAGTGGACCGAGCAGGAGCTTCCGACTCAAGTTCACTCGGAGCACTGGACTATGTTTTTCGATGGCTCCAAGATGCTGAACGGATCCGGTGCGGGGGTTGTACTGGTTTCCCCCCGAGGAGATAAGCACAATTATGTCCTCCAGATTCACTTTGATTCCTCCAACAATGAGGCAGAGTATGAAGCGCTTCTATACGGATTACGTATGGCCATTTCACTCGGCGTCCGTCGCCTCATGGTCTACGGCGACTCAGATGTGGTTGTTAATCAAGTGATGAAGGAGTGGGACGTCCGAAGCCCATCCATGACGGGATATTGCAGCGCAGTAAGGAAGCTGGAGAAACGATTCGAGGGGTTGGAGCTCCATCATATACCCCGACTGAAAAATCAAGCTGCAGATGATCTGGCGAAGATAGGGTCCAAAAGGGAGGCCATCCCTAAATATGTGTGTTTGGAGCACATTCACACGCCATCAGTGCAAGAAGATCCTTTCACAGAAGAGCCTCCACAACCAAAAAGCGCCTCTGACTCGACCGAAGTGGAGGTTCCAGCTGTGGTCGACCTGATTATGGAAGTTATGGTCACCACTCCCGATTGGACAGTGTCGTACATTGCGTATATCATGAAAAAAGAGCTCCCAGAAGATGAAGAAGAGGCTCGACAGATCGTCCGTCGATCCAAAGCCTTTACAGTAATCAAAGGGCAGCTATACAGAGAAAGCGCGACTGGAGTTGGTCAGAAGTGCATCACACCTGAAGAAGGACAGATAATTCTTGAAGATATCCACTCGGGGACCTGTGGCCATCATGCGTCCTCTCGGACCGTCGTGGCCAAAGCATACCGAGCAGGTTTTTACTGGCCAAAGGCGAACGAAATGGCAAAGGATATAGTCGACAAGTGCGAGGGGTGCCAGTTTTATTCCAACATGTCTCACAAGCCCGCCTCCGCCTTGAAGACCATTCCACTCGTCTGGCCTTTCGCTGTCTGGGGTCTAGACATGATCGGACCACTGAGAACTGGTAGGAGTGGCTTCACCCACTTGTTGGTTGCGGTCGACAAGTTCACGAAGTGGATAGAAGCCAAACCCATAAAGGACCTCGACGCAAGCACTGCCATCAGTTTTATCAGGGGATTGATATTCAGATATGGGGTTCCGCACAGCATCATCACGGATAACGGATCAAACTTTGATAATGACAGATTCAAAGCCTTCTGCGCCTCTCAGGGCACTCGAGTCGACTACGCTTCAGTTGCTCATCCTCAGTCGAATGGACAGGCCGAACGCGCGAATGGCCTCATCCTCAAAGGACTAAAACCCTGACTGATGTGTGATCTCAAACACGCAGCAGGCGCCTGGGTCGACGAACTTCCGTCAGTTCTGTGGGGCTTGAGGACCACCCCTAACCGGTCGACTGGAAGAACACCATTCTTTCTGGTCTATGGAGCCGAAGCGGTTTTGCCGAGCGACCTGCTCCACAACGCGCCTCGAGTCGAGTTATATTCCGAAGCAGAAGCAGAACAGGCCCGGCAAGATGCAGTCGACCTCTTAGAGGAGGAAAGAGAGATGGCTCTAATCCGCTCGACCATCTACCAGCAAGAGTTGCGTCGGTTCTACGCCAGAAATGTGAAGGGTCGAGCCTTTCAGGAAGGAGATTTGGTCCTCCGCGTGGATCAGCAAAACCTCACAAACTTGCCCCGACCTGGGAAGGCCCCTTCATCATCACCAAGGTCCTGCACAACGGAGCGTATCACCTCTACAACATCGATCGATGGATCGACGAGCCTCGAGCATGGAACGCGGACCTGCTCCGTCCTTTTTACACTTAAAAACTCACTCGACTGAGATGTAATAAAAGTACCTCTGTAGTTCTTTTGTTTCAAGCAAGAATTTCTTTTTCTGTTTGTCTAAATTTCCCCCAGTGGGTGACTTAGCTGCGAATCCGCTTCGCCTAAGTTTTCAGAAAATCCTACCGAGTGGAGAGCCAGCCTCCCACTCGGGGGCTTAGCTGCAAATCCGTTTCGCCTAAGAAATTAAAATCCTACCGAGTGGAGAGCCAGCCTCCCACTCGGGGGCTTAGCTGCAGTCCAAGTACTCGCCTAAGTTTGAAAAAATCCTACCGAGTGGAGAGCAAACCTCCCACTCGGGGGCTTAGCTGCAGTCCAAGTACTCGCCTCAGTAATTGAAATCCTACCGAGTGGAGAGCAAACCTCCCACTCGGGGGCTTAGCTGCAGTCCAAGTACTCGCCTAAGTTTGAAAAAATCCTACCGAGTGGAGAGCAAACCTCCCACTCGGGGGCTTAGCTGCAGTCCAAGTACTCACCTAAGTAATTGAAATCCTACCGAGTGGAGAGCAAACCTCCCACTCGGGGGCTTAGCTGCAGTCCAAGTACTCGCCTAAGTTTGAAAAAATCCTACCGAGTGGAGAGCAAACCTCCCACTCGGGGACTTAGCTGCAGTCCAAGTACTCGCCTAAGTTTGAAAAAATCCTACCGAGTGGAGAGCAAACCTCCCACTCGGGGGCTTAGCTGCAGTCCAAGTACTCGCCTCAGTAATTGAAATCCTACCGAGTGGAGAGCAAACCTCCCACTCGGGGGCTTAGCTGCAGTCCAAGTACTCGCCTAAGTTTGAAAAAATCCTACCGAGTGGAGAGCAAACCTCCCACTCGGGGGCTTAGCTGCAGTCCAAGTACTCACCTAAGTAATTGAAATCCTACCGAGTGGAGAGCAAACCTCCCACTCGGGGGCTTAGCTGCAGTCCAAGTACTCGCCTAAGTTTGAAAAAATCCTACCGAGTGGAGAGCAAACCTCCCACTCGGGGACTTAGCTGCAGTCCAAGTACTCGCCTAAGTTTGAAAAAATCCTACCGAGTGGAGAGCAAACCTCCCACTCGGGGGCTTAGCTGCAGTCCAAGTACTCGCCTAAGTAATTGAAATCCTACCGAGTGGAGAGCAAACCTCCCACTCGGGGGCTTAGCTGCAGTCCAAGTACTCGCCTAAGTAATTGAAATCCTATCGAGTGGAGAGCAAACCTCCCACTCGGGGGCTTAGCTGCAGTCCAAGTACTCGCCTAAGTAATTGAAATCCTACCGAGTGGAGAGCAAACCTCCCACTCGGGGGCTTAGCTGCAGTCCAAGGACTCGCCTAAGTTTGAAAAAATCCTACCGAGTGGAGAGCAAACCTCCCACTCGGGGGCTTAGCTGCAGTCCAAGTACTCGCCTAAGTTTGAAAAAATCCTACCGAGTGGAGAGCAAACCTCCCACTCGGGGGCTTAGCTGCAGTCCAAGTACTCGCCTAAGTAATTGAAATCCTACCGAGTGGAGAGCAAACCTCCCACTCGGGGGCTTAGCTGCAGTCCAAGTACTCGCCTAAGTAATTGAAATCCTATCGAGTGGAGAGCAAACCTCCCACTCGGGGGCTTAGCTGCAGTCCAAGTACTCGCCTAAGTAATTGAAATCCTACCGAGTGGAGAGCAAACCTCCCACTCGGGGGCTTAGCTGCAGTCCAAGGACTCGCCTAAGTTTGAAAAAATCCTACCGAGTGGAGAGCAAACCTCCCACTCGGGGGCTTAGCTGCAGTCCAACGACTCGCCTAAGTTTGAAAAAATCCTACCGAGTGGAGAGCAAACCTCCCACTCGGGGGCTTAGCTGCAGTCCAAGCACTCGCCTAAGTAATTGAAAAAATCCTACCGAGTGGAGAGCAAACCTCCCACTCAGGGGCTTAGCTGCAGTCCAAGCACTCGCCTAAGTAATTGAAATCCTACCGAGTGCAGAGCAAACCTCCCACTCGGAGGCTTAGCTGCAGTCCAAGCACTCGCCTAAGTAATTGGAATCCTACCGAGTGGGGAGCAAACCTCCCACTCGGGGACTTAGCTGCAGCCCAGTGCTCGCCTAAGCCATGTTGACAGACACCATCGCGGCGATAAGCATCGTGCAAACCAGGCAGCCTCTGAGGGAACAACGAATAGCAGCCTCTGAGGGAACAACGAATAGTAGATTGGCGGATCAAGTCACGAAGACATTCAACGTCGAGCCATGTTCGGATAAAATCAAAAGATCCTAGATCGCAAATAAAAGTACTCGAGCTATAAGCTCGACGGAGTTTATCGGTTACATAAACCACTCGGCATTCCGAGGCAAATTTAAGGCAAGGAACAACAGTTTTTTACTCCTCCGGCGGAGGACTGGATGGTGCAACAAATTCGTCCAAGTCAATCCCATCAGAGATCCGAGTGGCAGCAGCGATGAAGGTCTCCATGAAGTCCTGAAAGTTGTGCTTCCTCGTATTGGCAACTTGGAGGGCAGCCAGCTTCTCTTCTCGAGCCTCCTTGCAGTGGACACGAACCAGCGACAGAGCAACATCGGCACCACACCTGGCAGAAGACTTCTTCCATTCTTGCACTCGGCCTGGAACCTCACTTAGTCGAGTGACCAAGGATTCAAGGTCGTTCTGAAGCGTCTCCTTGGGCCATAGTGCGGAGTCGATCCGCGACACAGCAACTTTCAGTCGAGCAAGGTAGTCCACCACGCCAGCAACACGAGATTCCAAACGGAGAATATTCATGGCAGCATCGTCCTTCACAGGAGAGTTGATGGGGTCCAGGCTAGTCTCCACTCGACTAGTTTCTTCCTCGAAATTCCGACAGAATTCTGAAAGAAGTTTTGACAACGCAAAATTGTAATCAAATGATGAGTCGACAACAGCAAGTCAGTCGTACAAAGAGGGTTACCTTCAAGCATGAGGTATAGCTTCTTGGCAAGACCCCCAAGATAATCCTCCAAGTCCTTGTGCTTCCCCGCCAGCTGGCCGAGCTTGTCGTTCAGAGTACTCTTGTCAGTCTTCAGTCGACTCGCTTCCTTATTGGCCGAGTCAAGAGCAGACTTCAGCCTAGCGTTCTCGCTCTCAAGTTGACCGACTGAAGCAAGTTTCTCTTCAGCGAGCTTCAACTTCTCCGCAGCCGCCTTCTGTGCCTCCGCAAGGTCAAGATCTTTCTTCTTCAGGGCCTTCTCCAGTTCGTCTGCAAAGCAACAATGAGCACAGAGTTGAGAACGGGCAGGAGAACAGAGACAGCCGTCGAGTCCTCACCAGCCATACCTTTTGCTTCATCCTTCGCCTTCTGCACGTTTTCCTGAGCAAACTGTAAATCAAGATTAAGCTGGATCTGCTTATCCTTCAGATCAGCGAGCTGAGCAACAAGCTCACAAGACTTCTGCAAAGAGTCAATCGACAAAGGGTATCAAAGGCAAGTTACTCCTGAGTGACTGAAAGAAAGAGCACAACACTTCTAAGACTACAGCCGAATCAAAACATTCGACAGTAGCCTCGGGGACTACACCCAGTGGGTGCACTCAGCGTGCCCCCATTGGTTTTCAAAAAAAAAAAGTCGACTGCCCGCAGTCGACCGGATACAGTTCCATTCGACATGGCCTGACCAAACCGAGTGAAGAAGTACAACTACAGAAAGACAGTATAAAGACCGCAGTCGACTGCCAGCAGTCGACCGTGGCCTTGGGGACTACACCCAGTGGGTGCACTCAGCGTGCCCCCACCAATGAGAAATTTCAGATCAACGGCACCCAGTGGGTGTACAACGCAAGTGAAGACCAACTAACCTGGACGTTCTGCTGCAACGCCGAGCTGATGTCATAGGCCGCTTGACTGGCATCCCGAGCCGCTTTGGTCTGCTCCATCACGAGCCCCGCCTGACGTATGGCCTCCTTAGCAGCACTCACTTGATCCTCCGGGGTCTGGTAGGCGGAGAAGAACGAGGGCGGGTCGACCAGTGGGGGAGCAGTCGACGACGAAGGCCGGGCAGTCGTCACTGGTTCAGCAAAAGTCACAGTAGTCCAGGCGGTGTTGTCAACCCCTTGGACCACCGCCTCGGCAGTCGACGCGGTCTGAGGAGCCTTGTCGACCGGGGCCCTCCGGCCTCTCCTCCCAAAAGGCCTGAGCGGCACTTCCGCCTCCTCCTCATCATCCGGAAGGTCAATAATGTTGGTCGGAGCTACAAAAGTCCAGAAATGAATATCCAATCGACTCAGCAGTTAAACAGTCGGATCATGTCAAAGATTATACCTAAGTTGGAAGTGACGACGTCCTCCATCGTCTCATCGACATTCTGGATGGAAGTCTCGGAAGTAGCGGCGCTGCACGATTCCAAGCAAATAATTTGAAAGTGAATCGACTAAGAATCCGTTCTAGTCGACTCAAGAAAGATAAAAACAGTCACTTACCCGGAGATGACAGGGATGGCGACCCTGATCTTAGGCAAGGCCTTGGGTGGCTTGGTCGGGATGGCTCTGGGCTGCTTGGGTGCCTTCTCAGTTGGGGCCGGCGACGCGGTTCGAGGGCGCTTGGATGACTGGCCCACCGGAGCACTCGACTGACTGCGCCCCACGGCGGGATCCTGAGCGTTCTTGGAGCGTCTCTCGCGTCGAGGAGGATCGACCTCCACCTCCTCATCCTCATCACCCGAGTCGTCGCTGGCCTCCTCCTCTACGTCATCATCAGATTCCCACTCCTCGACTTCACCCTCGACTTCAACTTCATTCTCACTTCCTTCGCCTCCACTCCCTCCTCCTTCAGATACTTGCTCCTGGTTCCCATTCGGCATCGAATACATGTCGTTGATCTCCTGCAAGACAACGGGCAGAGCAAGGATCAGTCGACTTATCGCAAGCCAGTTACTAGATGGAGTGAAAATTTCAGTCGGAAGAAGTAAAGCGTACCTTGTCTGTCTCCATCATCCCATCAAGCGGAGCAATCCTCCTAGAACCCCTGGGGTTGTCCTTGTTCCCGGTCATGCTGGTCAGCCAGCTCTCCAGTACAGAATCCTCGACCGCCTCCGGGTGGATCCGAGTGGAGTGGTCGGGCCCGGAATACAACCAAATCGAGTGATCCCGAGCCTGGAGAGGTTGGATTCGTCGCTGGAGGAAGACTTCGAGCAAGTCCATGCCGGTCACGCCTTCCCGAACCAACTCAACCACTCGACTGACTAATACCTTCACCTGAGCCTTCTCCTCTGGAACCACTTTCAAAGAAGCGGGTTTCTGCACTCGGTCCAAGGTAAAAGGAGGAAGGCCGGTCGAGTGGCCAGGGGTCGGCTGGTCCTTGCAGTAGAACCAAGTCGACTGCCACCCGCGCACGGAATCGGGAAGTGTCATGGGAGGAAAACAACTCTTACCCCTCGTCTGGATCCCGAGGCCCCCGCACATCTGGATCACCTGCGTCCTTTCCCCGTCCGGGTTAAGCCTTTTAACCGTCTGGGATCGGCAAGTGAAGATATGCTTGAAGAGGCCCCGGTGAGGTCGACAGCCTAAGAAACACTCACACAGAGACACGAACGCAGCAAGATAGACTATGGAGTTGGGCGTGAAATGGTGGAGCTGCGCTCCGAAGAAGTTCAGAAAGGCCCTAAAAAAAGGACTCGGGGGCAGGGAAAACCCCCGGTCGACATGGGTGGCTATCAGGACGCGCTCACCCTCGCGAGGTTTCGGCTCCGTCTCCTTCCCAGGAAGGCGAGCAGCCTTGTGGGGAATGAGTCCCCCCTCCACCATGTCGTCGATATCCGCTTGAGTAAGGATGGAGGGCATCCAATCCCCCTGCAACCAGCCGGACGGCAGGGCGGCCCGCGAGGACGACCCGCCTCGGCCAGATTTCTTCCCCTTGCCCTTTGCCGCGGCCTTCTTTGCGCGTTCCGCCGCCGCCGTCTTGTCCGTCCCCATTATCTCGAACGAGATCTCGGCCGAGCGGCGGTGTCGAGATTGCAGCGAAGAGCGAGGCGGAGGCTTACGGAGGAAGGGAGAAGAAAAACAAGGGCGCACAGTGAAAAATCGGAACCATTACCTTATATAAGGCCACACTCGAGTGGCTGATCAGTGGGCCTGCGCCACCCAGTCAGATCCCGCAGCAGGCGCGCGCGCAGTACGTGGCGAAAAAGGTGGCGCGGAGATCGAGGCGCTCTTGCCTTATCCAGCCGATTCGCGCGATTCTCTCCGTCCGGTGCGCTTCTCAATTTTCAAATCCCGCAGGATCCGCGATCGACAGGACGGTTTGTCAGACAAAAAGATCTGTTTCCTTAAGTCTCCCAAAAGACTCGTCACATAAACACACTCGACGGTAATATGAAACCACTCGACGGACATCTGAATGGATCAAGGCAACTGAAGAAGGGGTCCCCACCGTAACTTCCATTTATCCAAAGACAGATGCAACCGAAGCAGGGAAGTTGAGTCGGAAGCATAGGCTCGGCCCCATTCTCACTTAACCCCTCACCCA
This sequence comes from Aegilops umbellulata, assembly GCA_032464435.1. Classification (NCBI taxonomy): domain Eukaryota; kingdom Viridiplantae; phylum Streptophyta; class Magnoliopsida; order Poales; family Poaceae; genus Aegilops; species Aegilops umbellulata. The sequence goes on along the minus strand of CP136058.1, from coordinate 144,945,050 downwards.
TTCGGGGGCTAATGACGAGGATACGTACCTAGGGTAGGGTAACTTATCATACCTGAGGTACCCAATCAAGGACATGGCTCCTACAATGAAAGACATTCTAAGAGGTTTCAACGTTTCAGTCGACCTGGTCAGCCCAGTCGACGGACACGAGCGCACTCGACCAGAAGCACAAGCAGTCGACCATGAAGACAGCCACTCGACTATAAGAAGACCTAAAGGCTCTGCCCACAAACGGTCATCTCATAAGTAGCTTTTATGGCCTTCATGGTCCTTTATTACAGGCGTTACCAGTAACCCCCTCTCTTTATGTACATTAAACCCCTTGTAACGTGGGCTGGCTGGGGTCCTGGCGAACTCTATATAAGCCACCCCCCTCCACTAGGACAAGGGTTCGGAACTTTGTAACACACACACATATAATCCAGTCAACTGCCTCCGGGCTCCGAGACGTAGGGCTGTTACTTCCTCAGAGAAGGGCCCGAACTCGTAAAACTCCTTGCGCATACAACTACTCCATAGCTAGGATCTTGCCTCTCCATACTTACCCCCCATTCTTACTGTCAGACTTAGAACCACGACAGATAGCGCCCCGAATTCGGCCCTCCGAACTAGGGGCTTCGCTGAAATTTAAAATTATAACGTTCTATGGCTAAGTGAGAGTGTTCAAGAATTATAGTCCAATTGCCTGGTTCGTTGTGCTGAGCGCCTCCCTCGAAGGACCCAACTATGGGAACAAGAGCCCTCAGGTTTATCCCGAACACCCCAGCACTAGTGGCATGGGGGCAGAAGCCGACGACTGGCCATCTCTCAATTTTTTGATAAACGGCCGCACAGAAAATAATATTTTGAATTAAATAAGCATTGCTTTGCGCATATGAACAAGTTTTCAGTGCACAGGATACAAACGAGCGAGTTCACTCAAATATTACATCTTTAGTACATTCATCCGCGACAAGGCGGGCTCCGGCAAGAACTTCCTTGTAGTAGTTCTCGGGCTTGCGGTGCTCCTTCCCCTGCGGCGGCCCGTCCTTCACCAGCTTCTCTCCGTCCAGCTTACCCCAGTGTACCTTTACACGGGCAAGGGCCCACCGGGCACCTTCAATGCAGACGGAGCGCTTGATGACCTCAAGACGGGGACAGGCCTCCACCAGCCGCCGCACCAGCCCGAAATAGCTCCCAGGCAGGGCCTCTCCAGGCCACAGCCGAACTAGTAAGCCCTTCATGGCCTGTTCGGCCGCCTTGTGGAGCTCGACCAGCTGTTTCAGCTGATCGCTTAAGGGCACAGGGTGTCCGGCCTCAGAATACTGAGACCAGAACACACTCTCCGTCGAGCTGCCCTCTTCAGCTCGGTAGAACGCAGCGGCGGCGGATACGCTGCGGGGAAGATCGGCGAACGCCCCTGGAGAACTCCGGATTCGGGTAAGTAATAGGTAGTTTACTTTTATATTCCTCCTTTGCATTGAGAATGCCTTACCCGTTGCTATCTTTTTCACCTCCTCCAACTCTAGGAGGGCCTTTTGGGCTTCAGCCTTGGCACTCTTGGCGGTCTCGACGGACGACGCGAGCTCGGATGCTTGCGTTTTTGACTCAAGCTCCAAACCCTCATGTTTTGTCATGAGAGCTTGTAGCTCTTGCTGCACCTCGTCGACCTGAACCCCAAGCCTTTCTCGCTCGGTGCGCTCCTCGACCGTTTTCTTTTCAGCCTCTACCAGCGCCTGCTTCAGGGTCACCACCTCGGTTGCGGCCCCTACAATAAGCAGTACAATCCTGTTATTTCTTTCTGCAATCAAGCCTCTCTATAGGCACCCTTTTTTCCTTTCTTTTTTCTTTTTTTAGGTATTTCTTACCTTCCTTCTCCTCGAGCTGCCGTTTGGCAAGGCCGAGCTCTTGCTCGGTCCGCCCGAGGTCCTTTTTAAGGACATCCACCTACGCAGTTAGTGCGGCGGTGGACAGCAGTGAAGCCTGCATACGCATATTTGACCTTTTTTGTTAGACTCCTGCGAAAGTTACTAGATCCTCTATCTGGCTTTTCTTTCCGAACACCGAACAGAGCATCAGGGGCTACTGTCTATGCGGTAAATAATTTGACATATTTTTACTTACCTCGAAGCCTGTTAGAAGGCTAGCGCAAGCTTCATTCAGTCCGCTCTTGGCGGACTGAATCTTTTGGATCACCGTACTCATAACAGTACGGTGCTCCTCATTGATGGCGGCGCCCTTAAGCACCTCCAGCAGATTGTCCGGCACCTCCGGTTGGACGGAGGCCACCGGCTCAGACGGCTTACTCCTCTTGGAAGGAGTTCGCTCACCGCGGACCGGGACTGTCGAGTCCAGCGCGGTGTCCGGCGCAAAGTCGGACTTGGAGCCCTGGGGGGTTTCATCCCCTTTACTCCTGGGGTCCGGAGGATTGCCTTGTGGCTCCTCCAGGACCATCTCCTCCTGCCCCGAAGCTTGGCGGGGCGCCACTTCGGCGTCGTCCGCCCCGCGGGGGGAGACCGCGGGCAGAATAGAATTCACGTCCGATGAATCCAGGGAGCCGCTCGACGAATCGTCGAGTCCGACCCAGGGTGGGCTGCATAAATTGCGTTCGATATTAGGGAAAGCCGCGCATTAAAAGAATATCATGAGTCACTCTGGTATGTAAACACTTACGATGTCGCCGGATGCTTGGTTCGGTCCAGCCACTCCTCTCCGCCCTCTTTGGCGTCGTGGGAGTAGTCCGGCGGAGGGGTTTTCCTTTTCCTCGACCCCTCGGCCTCCCCTGTTGGGGCGGCCTTCTTCCTCTTTGCTCCCCTCACTGGGAGGGGAGAGCTTCCTTGTTCCTCCTCCTCGTTTTCACGAGAGGAGAGCGTTGCGGACTCACCAGATGACGAGTCCGACACCACCATGTTGCGGGAACTTTTTCGAGTCCCGGTGGTTTTCTTCTTCTTGGCCTTCCTCTCTGGCACCACGTAAGGTGCCGGAGCCATAAGCTTCACCAAGAGAGCTGGGGCCAGGTCTTCGGGCAGAGGAGCCGGACAGTTAATTGGTCCGGATACCTCATGCCAAGCCTGTCAAAGGTAAAGGGAGTTTAGATCCCGCATAGAGTTAATCTATGAAGAGGAGCTTAACGAACCTGTCAAAGGTATAGATAGCTTACCTCACTAGCGTTACGCTGCGAGTTGTATCCGCGATCCTCGGAGGCGGATGTGGGGGACTCGGCGCCTTTGGTCAGCACCTTCCAGACGTCTTCATACGTCGTGTCGAAGAGCCTACTGAGGGTTTGGTGCTGCGCCAGGTCGAATTCCCACAAAGTAAAATCCCGTTCTTGGCACGAGAGGATCAGGCGAACGAGCATGACCTGGACTATATTGACAAGCCGGATTGGCTTGTTCACCAGGGACTGGATGCACGTTTGCAACCCAGTCACTTCTTCCTCGTTGCCCCACAACAGGCCTGTCTCTTTCAAGGACATGAGCCGCATGGGGGTCCGGATCTGAACTCAGGGGCCGCGACCCATTTCGGATCGCGGGGCTCGGTGATGTAAAACCACCCGGCCTGCCACCCCTTTAGGGACTCCACGAGGGAGTCATCGAACCAGAGGACGTTGGCTATCTTGCCAACCATAGCGCCTCCGCACTCCGCCTGGGTGCCGGACACCACCTTGGGCTTGACGTTGAAGGTCTTGAGCCAGAGGCCGAAGTGGGGGCGGACGCGGAGAAAGGCCTCACACACGACGATAAACGCCGAGATGTTGAGAACAAAGTTCGAGGCCAGATCATGGAAATCCAGGCCGTAGTAGAACATGAGCCCCCGGACAAATGGGTGAAGTGGAAAGCCCAGTCCGCGGAGGAAGTGGGGAAGAAAAACTACCCTCTCATGGGGCCTTGGGGTAGGAAGAAACTGCCCCTTATCAGGAAGCCGATGCGGGATGTCCCTGGACAAGTATCCGGCTTTCCTTAACCTTTTTACTTGAGCCTCTGTAACGGAGGAGACCATCCACTTGCCTCCCGCTCCGGACATTGTTGGAGAAGGTTGAGGAAGGAAGAGCGGACTTGGGTGCTGGAGCTTGAGTTCGCGAGAGATGGATTGGCAAAGGAGGAAGAAGGCGTAGGTTAAAAAGGTGAATCCTTATCCCTTTATATAAGCAAGTACGGTTAGGCATCCCCACCTACCTAATAAAACTCACTTGCCTCCCAAACGCCGTGGTAAATGGCGTGGTTGGGTTACCCACGTCCGTATTAATGAGAATCCCGTTAAAGGGGGCACATGATCTCTGCTTTGACAAGATGTGCCAAGGAAACCGCCTCGCTAAACGAGCTGAGGTGGAACAATGAAAGCAGTCTATATAGAAGGCTTGGTTGCAGTGTTATGACGCACTACGGGATACGTCAGCAGATTTGATTTGTGTTAATATTATTCTCTATATGGCAATATGTGAAAACTTATTTTGCAGAGCCGGGCACTGTTTTTTGGTGTTTATAATCTTCTTGAAGAACTTGGAGGAGGAACCCGCCTTGCAACGTCGAAGACAATCTGCGCGCCGGACTCGTCGTCATTGAAGCCTGGTTCAGGGGCTACTAAGGGAGTCCTGGATTAGGGGGTGTTCGGATAGCCGGACTATACCTTCAGCCGGACTCCAGGACTATGAAGATACAAGATTGAAGACTTCGTCCCGTGTCCGGAAGGATCTTTTCTTGGCGTGGAAGGCAAGCTAGGCGTGCGGATATTCGAGATCTCCTACCATTGTAACCGACTCTATGTAACCCTAACCCTATCCGGTGTCTATATAAACCGGAGGGTTGTAGTCCGTAGGACAACCATCATCATACACAATCATACCACAGGCTAGCTTCTAGGGTTTAGCCTCCTTGATCTCGTGGTAGATCCACTCTTGTACTACCCATATCATCAATATTAATCTAGCAGGACTAGGGTTTTACCTCCACCGAGAGGGCCCGAACCTGGGTAAAATAAAGTGTCCCTTGTCTCCTGTTACCATCCGACCTTGACGCATAGTTCGGGACCCCCTAACCGAGATCCGCCGGTTTTGACACCGACAGTGACACTAGGGTCGAGCAGGTGGCAAACAAGGTGTACCGTGCATCGCAAGGATGGAGGCCGGGGGTGCTTAGACTGGGATACTGAAGCTGGCACTTTCAGTCCCTATATTCCCCCCTGATGTTTATGCGGTAGCATTTGTGTTGTCATCCAAACTTCATCGAGATGGTGTTGTGTCCCCTACCTGCCTAGCTTATGTGGCGAACTTGTCTCCTGCTAGTACTCAGTCCGTGTAGGATCGGAAGTATGTCTAGAGGGGCTGATTAGACTACTTGACCAAATAAAAACTTAACCTTTTCCCAATTTTAGTTCTTGGCAGATTTTAGCTACTTTAGGACAAGTCAAGCAATCATCATACAATTCAAGCAAGCATGCAAAGAGTATATAGGCAGCGGAAAGTAAAGCATGCAACTTGCAAGAATGTAAAGGGAAGGGTTTGGAGAATTCAAACGCAATTGGAGACACGGATGTTTTTGGCGTGGTTCGGATAGGTGGTGCTATCCTACATCCACGTTGATGGAGACTTCAACCCACGGAGGGTAACGGTTGCGCGTGTCCACGGAGGGCTCCACCCACGAAGGGTCCACGAAGAAGCAACCTTGTCTATCCCATCATGGACATCGCCCACGAAGGACTTGCCTCACTAGCGGTAGATCTTCACAAAGTAGGCGATCTCCTTGCCCTTACAAACTCCTTGGTTCAACTCCACAATCTTGTCGGAGGCTCCCAAGTGACACCTAGCCAATCTAGGAGACACACTCTCCAAGAAGAAACAAATGGTGTGTTGATGATGAACTCCTTGCTCTTGTGCTTCAAATGATAGTCTCCCCAACACTGAACTCTCTCTCACAGGATTTGGATTTGGTGGAAAGAAGATTTGAGTGGAAAGCAACTTGGGGAAGGCTAGAGATCAAGATTCATATGGTAGGAATGGAATATCTTGGCCTCAACACAAGGGTAGGTGGTTCTCTCTCAGAACATATGAGTTGGAAGTGTAGATGTGTTCTGATGGCTCTCCCCACGAGTGAAGAGGAGGTGGAGGGGTATTTATAGCCTCCACACAAAATCCAACCGTTACACACAATTTACCAATCTCGGTTGGACCGAATCAACAAACTCGGTCGGACCGAAATAGTAAACCTAGTGACCGTTAGAGATTTTCGGTGGGACTGACATGCAACTCGGTAGGACCGATATGGTTAGGGTTAGGGCATAACGTAATCTTGGTGAGACCGATTACACAAACTCGGTGAGACCGATTTGGTAATAAGCTAACCAGAGAGTTGGTCAGGCAAACTCGGGGGGACCGATTTGCTCTTTCGGTGAGACCGAAAAGTTACAAACAGGAAACAGAGAGTTTGCATTGCAATCTCGGTGGGACCGATCCGCTCTTTCGGTGAGACTGAAAAGTTACGAAAAAGAAACAGAGAAATTGCAATCCCATCTCGGTGAGACCGAGATCCCTATCGGTAGAACCAATTTGCTAGTGTTTGGCAGTGGCTTATGACATGTGAAACTCGGTGGCGCTGGATAGAAAGAATCGGTAGGACCGAGTTTGGCTTTGGGTTTAGGTCAAGAGTGGATATGAGAAAGTAGCTGAGGATTTTGGAGCATATCATTAAGCACATGAAGCAAAGGGCTCATTAAGCAACACCTCATCCCTCCTTGATAGTATTGGCCTTTCCTATGGACTCAATGTGATCTTGGATCACTAAAATGTAAAATGAAGAGTCTTGAGCTTTTGAGCTTGAGCCAATCCTTTGTCCTTAGCATTTTGAGGGTTCCACTTTCACCATCCATGCCATGCCAATCATTGAGCTTTCTTGAATAATCATCTTGGAATAGCATTAGCTCAATGAGCTATATGTTGTTATGAATTACCAAAACCACCTAGGGATAGTTGCACTTTCAATGTCCCCCATTTTGGTAATTGATGACAACATATAGATCAAAGCTTCGACAAATGATAATAAGAATGAAATATATCGTCGCTTTGAGAAGTATGTGATAAGTAAGAGCTCCCCCTAAATTTGTGCATATATAAAATTTTCTTTGGACTGCAAATGCACAAAGAGTTAGAATCATGGGTTACTCTTCCATGTCACATACATCTTGGTTGAGCGCTCAAAATGATAGGAATGAAATACATGCACTCATCACCAAGAAAAGTGAATGATCACATAAGATAGATAAGATATATCAAGCATGCATAAGTGTGGCTTATGATCAAACACATGATCATCAATGTCTCACAAGCATATCATAGTATCTCAACCAAAAGCAAACATAGTTTGACAAACCACCAAATAAAACAAGAGAGAATAAAAGCAACACTCTCTCTCGAAGCCTATGATCTATACATTTTTCTCCCCCTTTGGCAACAACTTACTAAAAAGTTCCTAGAAAATGCATAATGCTAGATCGACTCTCAGGCTTGATCTTCTGGTGGTGGTGGTGTCTGGATCACTCCAAGGACGAAGGCTTCTGTAGACGTGGTTGGAGCTGGAGCTGAAGTAGATGCTGGAGCTGGTTGGGCTGGTGATGTGGCTGGAGCTGAGGTGGTGGCTCTGGTGTCAGGAACTGGCACTGCAGTTGACCTCTGAGCTCGTGGCACTCTGGCAAATGTATCAGTTGTAGTCTTCCCTTTCCTCTCCTGCATGTCATCTTGAAGTTGCTCCACTGCAGACTGAATCTCTGTTACTTTGACATCCAAGTCATAGAACTTTTGTTCTACGATTCTCTCTAAGCTCTCCTGATTCTGAGTGAGGGTGGCCAGTCCTTTCTCAATCCTCAGTGTGGATGCAATCAAGTAACTAAGCTGCTCTTGCTTGGTTTTCAAGAAATACTCAGATGCCTCCTCTTGAGTTGGCATCTTGGCAGCTTTCTCCTTCCTTGCCTTCTCCTTCTTAGCTTGTGCATAAGCTGAAGATGGTTCATCCTTGTTCATCACAACTTGATTATCTTCAAAGTATGGATGAAGAGGCAAATGTTCTTTGTCCAATAAGTATATGCCTGTGCCCATCTTGGAGTGGATCAGCTCTTGGATCTGAGGGGCATAACCACAGCTCCTCTTCTGATCTGCTGCAGTCCATTTGATAGTTTCTACCATGAGGCTCATTACCTTGAACTTTTGTGGCACATCAAAGATATGAAGCAAGTTGATTGCATGGCCTCTGATCATCTTGTGATCACCTGACTTGGGCAACAGAGTGTGCCTCAGAATCCAATTTATGGTTGGCAACCCTGACAGAAGATAATGTACTGATCCAAACTTGAAAGTATCAAGTGCCTTGTTTGGGATCTCCTTGTACATGTTGGACATAGAGTTGTGGTCCATCTTCTTCTTGGCATATATATCTAGGTCATCCTCATGCTCCTCTGGGGCATTGATGAGCTGTGCCCACTCAGCAACTGTTGATTGGTACCTCGTACCTTCTGACATCCACACAATTCTTCCATCTGGATAGAAGTGTGTTGTGGAGTAGAACTGCATGATCAGCTCTTCATTCCGCTTTGTGAGCTTCTGCCCAACAAAGTCAGCTACTCCACAAGCCTTGAAGCTGTCTTGCACTCCAGGAAAGTGCTCTTTATTGTCCTTGATGTATTCCTAGTCAACCCATCTCATGTCACAAACAATGGGCTTCATATCAAGTAACACAGTCTCTTAGAAGTCCTGTTGTTCCTTAGTGTGGAACCTATAGTCAACAACAGTTCTTCTTCTGGTAGCATATGGATCTTCTGCTCTCCACTTTCTCAGCCCTGAGTCTCTTCTGATCTTCATGTCCTCAGCCACAGGATGAGCATCATTGTGGTCTGGGATCTTGGGCTTCAACTTTCTGAGTACTTGTCCTTCCTCTTCTTCAGCAGTGTCAGGCACTGGGGCCTTGTTCTTCTCAGCAGCTGGTATGCTCCTTGTGTTCCTCTTTGGAGCTGTCTTGGCCTTTGATGCAGCCTTGGGTGCTTCCTTGGGCTTCGATGCAGTAGCCCCTGATTTGATAGCATCACCCATCAGCTTTGGCATCTTAGGTGCTGGTGCAGCAACCTCTTCTTCTTCTTCTTCTTCAGAAGAATGCTGTTCAAACTCAGCCATGGGATCAACTTTCTGCACCATCTGCACCTCTTTCTTTCCTTCTTTCCTTCAACAGCAACTGGCCCTTTGGGTGCAGGCTTTTCAGGAATCTAAGTTGAGGCTCTGGCCTTTGGCATAGGCTGCCTACCTGCTGACCTTTTGATTTTCATCCCTGGCTTGATGGCTGCAGCTGAGCCATACTCCTTCTTAAGCACAACTCTCTTGGAAGTGGCTTCCTCTTCTGCCACATTGTCCTCATCCTCTGATTCTGAGGTTCTTTTCTTCTTTTGTCTGGTGGCAACTTTTGGCAAGTTACTGGGGGTGCTCCTGCTGCCTTCATCTGAAGAACTGGAGGGACTAGTGCCCTCACTCATGTGCACTTGCTGTTCTGACACATTCTGGCTATCACTCTGATCTGACATGATGAACAAGCTGACTGCTGACCCTGTGAATAGTTTATAGATGAGGTAGAGTGGATGAGCATCACAAAATGCAGAGATTTTTGCAAAATAATGATTCAAAATCTTAGTTTTAGTTTCCCACAGAAATCATTTCGGATCTATCGATTTTTAAACTCAGTGATACCGAAGCAGTTTTTGGAACCTAAACTAGTGAACTCGGTCGGACCGAGTCACAGTTTGGTGGCCCTGAGACTGCTAGGGTTTCACAAAGTTCCAAAATCGGTCACACCGATTAGTAATTCTCGGTCAGACCGAGTCTTACTTGTGCAATGGCATGAGCCAAATCGGTGGGACCGAGTTTTTAAACTCGGTGGGTCCGAGATGGTTTCAGCGGAAACCTAACCCAAAAAAATTCGAATCAAACCTATTCTACGAATGCATTGATTGGATAGGAGTGTTTCAAACGTGGCTAGAATCAATACGATCATAATGTTCTAGGAGTCAGATTGGGGAATAGCACAAATATCGAGTCCATGCCCTAGTTCGGCGGAGACTCGCTACGGCGGCAACGGCGGGGTTGAATCCCGTTGACGGCGACGGAGACCAGCGACTGGAGGCGGCTGGCGGCGAGGAGACGATCCGGTGACCACGTTGGCAGAGCGAGCTATCGCGCGGGCGAAAGAGTTCGGAGAAATTTCCAAATTTTTGCCCGTGTCTATATATAGCCCGACCCTGTCGGTGTGACCGAGTGGAACAACTCGGTGGCACCGAGATGCAAAACTGTATACAGTTATTGCAACTCGGTGTGACCGAATGGTTCAAATCGGTTGCACCGAGATCGAAAACATAGATCGACTTAATGATCTCGGTAGGACGGAAAGGGAGGTATCGGTCAGACCGAGAATCATAAAGAAGTTTTGGAAGTTTAAGTCTATGAAGAATCGGGGACTCCGAGTGCTCCTCACACAGAGTGGTTCGAATCTGACTTGATCAAATTTTGTGATGTAGCATGAATAGAGTTTGAGACGAGAAAAGCATAGATAGCTAGAGAAGGTTCTTAGGCATTCTTGTCCATCCACTTGGCAAAAGAAAACAAAACCAAACAATCAAAACAACAAGTGGATGTCCTTGAATGAGTAAAATATGCAACCAACATGCTCACACAATAAAATGGCAATTGAAATATGTGACAAGGCATGCACAACCAATTCTAGCATCTATCAAGCAATTGGCGATGACTAGGTCATCTATATATGAGTATATTGACTTAGGAGTCAAATGAGAACACTTGATCATAGGTCATACTCATTGTTTAAGCTCAAGTGGGGTTACCACTTTTACATAAAGCATTGTTGTGTTCACATCATTAGAGTTGCTTTAGCTCAAGTCTTAGAGTAAAGCTCCCCCTAGATGTGATATCCCCCTAAGAGGGATGAACTAACCTTGGGTTTTGTCGATGATGACTTCATGTAGATGTTGAAGATGTGGATGCTCAATGTTGATGTAGATCACTTGGAGCTATCCATTTGAGTGAATTGCACTTTCAATACCTACATGGGTTAGTCCCACAAGGAACAAACAAGGATATCCATAGACATAGAGTGATGCACACACAAGATGGTGTCCATGAAAGCTTTTAGGTTACCTTGTCCCTTGACTTACCAACAAGAGGGTTTGTGACTCCTTGAACTAGCGCAAGATGTGGAAGTTGATTGCACTTGTTCTTGCCAAAATGATAAGAGTGAAGTATGTTGGCGGAGTCACCCTCAAGAACTTTCTAGTTCTTCTTCTTTTGGATCCACACCATCTTGATGGGAATCCTTGGAGTTGTAGTCATACTGGATGAAGTGGAACTTGAAGTAGTCTTGGGAATCCACTTGACTATGGTCTTAGGAGCTTCTTCAAATGCATCAATTTCCTCTTGAAGCTTGTCCTTGCCTTTTTGCTTGTAGTCTTGTGGTGGAAGATCATCTTGAGTTTGTATCCCCTTGAAAGAAGTAGGGTCATACTTCTCTTGTTGTGGAACAAACTTTGTCTTGGGGTATTGATCTTCTTCCCACTCAACTCCATTGGCATTGAACTTTCGTTCAAAACCAACACCTTGATTCTTCCGGTGCCTTCCTTGCTTGCGTATAATTTCCTCGAATTGCTTACTCCCGGCAAGACTTTTGTACACTCCTTTCTCTATAATTCCCTTCAATAAGCTATTTTCTTGCTCAAGTGTAACTTGGCTAAGAGAATCATTAGTGGAATCAAGAGAACTACTAGAAGCAAAAATATTGGATTTAACATGATCATTTTTACTACTAGAGGAAGAACCTTTCTTGTTCTTGTTACTAGACTTTACTTGAGGCATGTAAGTGGATAAGAGTAAACGCTTGGCAATGTAAGAAGAACTTTTCTTGCGGAGATCATCATTGATTGCCTTTAAAAACTCATGCTCTTGCTCAAGATTGAGCTTTTCAAAGCGTAACTTCTCATGAGCTGTTAAAAGTTCTCGATGATCTTCGAAGATAGTTTCATGAGCTAACTTAAGAGTGTTTAGTTCTTTAGTTAGAGCCTCAATTTTCTTCCTATCATTGTCATTCGTTTTATCTTGATTAGCATGATTTATTGACGTTTCATCATAGTATTCATCACTAGAGTTGTCAACAAGTAAATCATCATCACCTAACAAGTCATCTTCATCACTATTAAAATCAACATACTCCGGGTGTGTTACCTTAGGACCTTTGGCCATGAAGCATCTTCCAATTCCTTCATTTGGTGAGTCAAATATGTCGTAGGAGTTGGTTGACACAAGTGCTAGACCGGCAACACCTTCATCTTGAGTATATTCGAAATCGGAGTGATAACTTCTCTCGGAGTGGTTGTCGGAGTCGGAGCCGGATACCCATTCACCAACATGAGCTTGATGTCTTCGTTTTGTGTAGCTCCTTGATGATTTTTCTTGTCTTTCCGAATCCTTGCTTCTCTGTGAGTATCTTCGTTCATAACGATCATTTCTACTCCTTCTCTCTCTTGGAGGTGATTCTTCTCTTTTGCTTCTTCTTTTTGGAGAATCTTCTCTTCTTTTGTAGGGAGCCGTACACTCATTGGAATAGTGTCCGGGTCTTCCACAATTGTAGCAGTTTCGCTCTCGACTAGAAGATCTTTTGTCATTGTAGGACCTTGACTTGGAGCTTCTATCTTTGCTTCTACTCTTGTAGAACTTGTTGAAGTTTTTCACCATTAAGCTCAATTCTTCATTGAAGTTTTGTTTCTCACTTGATGATGTGGGGGCTTCACATGAGGCTTTGTAGGCACCACTTGATTTGTTGTGAAGTTCCTCTTTATCCTTGAGTGACATCTCATGAGCAACAATTCTTCCAATGACCTCCGTCGGCTTGAGATCTTTGTATTTGGGCATCATTTGGATCAATGTGCACACGGTATCATATTTTCCATCCAAGGCTCTTAGGATCTTCTTGATGATGAATCTATCGGTCATCTCTTCACTCCCTAAGCCGGCAATCTCGTTTGTGATGAGAGCAAGCCTAGAGTACATTTCAGCGACACCTTCACCATCCTTCATTTTGAACTTGTCAAGTTGACTTTGAAGCACATCCAATTTGGATTCCTTGACGGAGTCGGTACCTTCGTGCATATCGATCAAAGTATCCCAAATTTCCTTTGCATTCTCAAGACAGCTGATTTTGTTGAATTCTTCGGGGCACAATCTGTTGAAGAGAATATCACAGGCTTGAGCGTTGTATTGCAACATCTTCAACTCATCCGCGGTAGCTTCACGGTTTGGTTCTTTCCCATCGAATAAGTCACCTTGCAAACCAACACACACAATAGCCCAAACGGCGGGGTTATGTCCGAGAATATGCATTTTCATTTTATGCTTCCAACTAGCAAAATTAGTACCATCAAAGTAAGGACCTCTATAGTGATAATTTCCCTCGCTGGACGCCATACTCTCCTAGGTTGTGAAACCAAGGCTATGACCACCAAAAGCTATGGAAATCAAAGCAAATGGAGACCAAAGCTCTGATACCACTTGTAGGATCGGAAGTATGTCTAGAGGGGGGTGATTAGATTACTTGACCAAATAAAAACTTAACCTTTTCCCAATTTTAGTTCTTGGCAGATTTTAGCTACTTTAGGACAAGTCAAGCAATCATCATACAATTCAAGCAAGCATGCAAAGAGTATATAGGCAGCGGAAAGTAAAGCATGCAACTTGCAAGAATGTAAAGGGAAGGGTTTAGAGAATTCAAATGCAATTGGAGACACGGATGTTTTTGGCGTGGTTCGGATAGGTGGTGCTATCCTACATCCATGTTGATGGAGACTTCAACCCACGGAGGGTAACGGTTGCGCGAGTCCACGGAGGGCTCCACCCACGAAGGGTCCACGAAGAAGCAACCTTGTCTATCCCATCATGGCCATCGCCCACGAAGGACTTGCCTCACTAGCGGTAGATCTTCACAAAGTAGGCGATCTCCTTGCCCTTACAACTCCTTGGTTCAACTCCACAATCTTGTTGGAGGCTCCCAAGTGACACCTAGCCAATCTAGGAGACACCACTCTCCAAGAAGTAACAAATGGTGTGTTGATGATGAACTCCTTGCTCTTGTGCTTCAAATGATAGTCTCCCCAACACTCAACTCTCTCTCACAGGATTTGGATTTTGTGGAAAGAAGATTTGAGTGGAAAGCAACTTGGGGAAGGCTAGAGATCAAGATTCATATGGTAGGAATGGAATATCTTGGCCTCAACACAAGGGTAGGTGGTTCTCTCTCAGAACATACGAGTTGGAAGTGTAGATGTGTTTTGATGGCTCTCTCCACGAGTGAAGAGGAGGTGGAGGGGTATTTATAGCCTCCACACAAAATCCAACCGTTACACACAATTTACCAATCTCGATGGGACCGAATCAACAAACTCGGTCGGACCGAAATAGTAAACCTAGTGACCGTTAGAGATTTTCAGTGGGACTGACATGCAACTCGGTAGGACCGATATGGTTAGGGTTAGGGCATAACATAATCTCGGTGAGACCGATTACACAAACTCGGTGAGACCGATTTGGTAATAAGCTAACCAGAGAGTTGGTCAGGCAAACTCGGTGGGACCGATTTGCTCTTTCGGTGAGACCGAAAAGTTACAAACAGGAAACAGAGAGTTTGCATTGCAATCTCGGTGGGACCGATCCGCTCTTTTGGTCAGACCGAAAAGTTACGAAATGGAAACAGAGAAATTGCAATCCCATCTCGGTGAGATCGAGATCCCTATCGGTAAAACTGATTTGCTAGGGTTTGGCAGTGGCTTATGACATGTGAAACTCGGTGGCGCCGGAAAGAAAGAGTCGGTAGGACCGAGTTTGGCTTTGGGTTTAGGTCAAGAGTGGATATGAGAAAGTAGCTAAGGATTTTGGAGCATATCATTAAGCACACGAAGCAAAGGGCTCATTAAGCAACACCTCATCCCTCCTTGATAGTATTGGCTTTTCCTATGGACTCAATGTGATCTTGGATCACTAAAATATAAAATGAAGAGTCTTGAGCTTTTGAGCTTGAGCCAATCCTTTGTCCTTAGCATTTTGAGGGTTCCACTTTCATCATCCATGCCATGCCAATCATTGAGCTTTCCTGAAATAATCATCTTGGAATAACATTAGCTCAATGAGCTGCATGTTGTTATGAATTACCTAAACCACCTAGGGATAGTTGCACTTTCAGTCCGTTCTAGTAGTAGTTGCATAACTGCCCATTTACACTGAGATGTTGTCAGATAATGGTTCTCTATGGTTGGGTTTCTTTAATGAAATCGGAGGAAACCCCCTCTTTCGATGTATAAGAAAATTAGCGGCACTAGCGGTGCCAAAACAGTGCCTCAAATTAATAGTGCCACTAGATTAAGGTGTAGAATAATAACATTACTACTTTATCATGGCAGTGCCAAAATAGTAGCACAAGAGCAGACTCAACATGCAGGATCTTTGGCAAACGGTCAGACCAAAAAGGAACATACCTCGTGATGGGAACCATATCTGCAGTCAACGCCATCGTAGAAGGGATGACACCAGTCACCAACATGGATGATTCAATTCATGGGACCTTTTGGTGCAGTTCACCAAACATGAAGCAATGTCCCATGAGCTAGCAGCTTCTTCTTCTTTTTTTTTAAGAGAAGGGCTCCAGCCCCGGTACCATTTCCATCTGAAAACGAAACCCACATGGCTTCTTCTTCATTAGTTTCAATAAAATTGAGCAACATCAAGGTTGGTTGTGAAGCTCCTGGAATGTTCAACTATAATTTGGATATCATTTGTGCAGTTCAACTAAGATCAAGCGTGAAATGTATGTCTCTGTTTGCACAAAAAGATGGAAAGGAGCATGGCTAACAAGTGATGAAACTTACATCAAATGAAAAGAAGCATGTTCCTTATCTGAATGGCAATCCTACAAGGATAGTAGTAATTTCTAAAGCAGCAGCATTGCTAGATATTAGCGTGGGCATTAGGATTAACTATGACAACCCTTAAATACGACATTACTTTAATGGTGCCATTGCTTCATTTTGCCAGCAACACTACATTAACAGCTGCTACAGAGTCGGTATTTGGGCACGGGTGAGTAGGTGGACCAGGACAGTTGCATTTCTAACGAAAAGAAGCAAATTATCTTAATGGGAAATTTAGCAGGACATGAAAGTGCCATTGATTCATATTACTGGAGGCATTACACTAAAAACAGCATTGGTTTAATGTATCCTTACTTTTAACAATGCGACTGCTATATTTTACCAGTGGCATTACATAAGAGTGGCTTGGGGCAACAAACATCAGAACAGGATATCTGGGTTGGTCCCATTTTTGTTCGGTATAGCCACCTTATACTGTGTGAGGCTAGCAAATCTAGTGCTGGACTTACTATGTTGACTTGTCCCTCATTCCCCACTTTCTTTCCTTTTTCAACCAATAGATCGGGTTTATATTGAGTTTGTACTGCATTTCCCTTTATTTCCCTATTAGACCTAGAGGCCAGTTGGATAGCCAGTCTCTGCTACTTTTTGGCCCCATTATTTCCTCTTTCGACCAAGTCCTAGATTCAGGTAACAAATCTTCCCCCACCCCCACCCCGTTTCTTCCTGGTTTGAACCAAGTAGTACTAGATTTGAGTGCATGAACTAGTTTTACCTCTTAACAGTAAAAATTTAGGTGGCTTTCGAACAGCCATCGATCCTATCTACGAGGGGGCCTGAGAAATAGTAAAAGATACAAATGCAGCACTGTCAGGAGCTCGGGAAGTAGACCAAGGCTGGTTTCGAAGGAAGTTATACCTGAAGGTCGCTGGATGTCGCTAGGTGGGCGGTGGGAGGCCGGATCTGCCCACACTATGGCATCGAGGAAGAAGGGGTCGGAGGCCCTCCCTAGCCAGCGGTGCTTGGGAGAGAACGACAAGGCATGCCGATCGGGATGCCGACAGTGGGTAAGCGTCATCGCCGATGACGACCGCGTGAACGTTGCACCTTCTCACCTTCCCCGACGAAGAGGATTCAGCAGGATCTGTGACCAGTGGTGAGCAGAGAGAGAGAGTGTGGCCACCCTGTCGTGTTTAGATGAGGAGAGGACGAGACAGTATGAAGAGAGCAACACTAGCAAGCAAGCGCGGAGGCTCCTGCCTATATAGTGGAGTACTAGTTTTCTTTTGTCTACCGGAGCCGGCTTGACCTCGTCAATGACTGTTGATAAGTCTTCACGCACGTTCCCCAGAGGCGCGGTTGTCGTCATTTTGATCTAAAGCACCGGATTATAACATATAGCACGAAAAAAATGCCACATGATAAGAAACCATAACCTCACTGCCCAAAGGAGACAACATTAATCCCGACGGACAAACTAGACGAGGATCAAAGCTCAAATTAAATATAAACTCGTAGAAAAGGGGTCCATCGATAGATGTCCTAATTAACATAGCCGGCTTGACCTAGATGGCAACCGAGTAGTCTTCGTGCATGTGCCCCCAATGACTAGCCCCTTGGAGGAACTTAGTTGTCGCTGTTTAACCCTCGCGATGATCCGAAGCACATGACACCTAATTTTGCAAGATGACAAGAAACCTTTTTTTAGATTTCTCACTAGAACTACAGCCCTGTACAACACAGCCTGCACGATATGTAGACGATAGCCAATTCAGGCGTGTCTGCTGGAGTCTGGTCACATGCATGGACAAACTGATCTTCTGTGTCTTGCAGGGATCATCCAGGTACCAACATTTGTACAACACTTCTCTAGTACTATTGCTTGTCTCTCTCTTCTATTAACTCACCCGACTTGCGGGGTCGGGGAGTGTGCCTATGGTCGGTTCTCAATTGCGGTCCCACATGTGTGTGCAAACGCAATATGACGCGCGTTCCATTCGAAGAGTGGCGTGCCAGACCGACCGACCGTCTGGGGTGTGACGCAAACGCGACAGGCATGCTGTATACTCCGTACATGTGTACCGCCATTTTCTTGAGGCTTTGCTCCATGGCGCAATCCATGGATACAAAATTAGTATACTATACTATTTATAAGTCGAGGGCGGGGCTTTTCCCGTGCGGTAGGCGGGGTAGTTCTGCCTAGTCGGTTCGACAGAGACGCGAGAAGATGAGGGAGTAGGCTGCTGCAAACGTAGGGCTGTGTGATTTGACAATGAGTTAGTGCTGGACAGGTGGGGCCCCGTGATTTGACTTGCCATTATCATTTTAACTGCGGCGCTACGACCGGCGTGAGTCTCCCGATTCCTGGCCACCTCCATACAGGTGCCTCTCCCAATGCTCCACCATGTAGAGTTTGGCTCTTGCATGAGAGCCCACTCCTCCACTTTTTCCTCGCCTCTTTCCTCCACATATGCAAAAATGCGATGTAAAGCGACCTTATAGCCCACTATTGTACTTGCTCCTACAGGTGCTAAGCCTGCCACATAGGCATAAAGTCTGATGTGGCAAGTTAATTAAGAAGAGAGAGACTAGTTTGGTGACCCCAGGAAGAAACGGTGCTAAGCGAGTGTACCTAGGTGAAAAGACAATTTTGAGTCTATAGCTAATTAAATGAAGCAAACTTAGCAACAAAAAACTAAGCACCTATGCATTGGGAACTTGAGTTCCTAAGCCATTTAATGCCCTTAGCACCTCATCTAAGCACCATTTCATTGGAAGAGGTCACTCCTTGGCAAATAAAATAAATACTACGAAGAAAGAGATAGAGAGAAGTAAAAAAAATACTCTTATAGCCAACCTTATAGCTAACCTTGTTGTAGTATGAGTGACTAAGTGATGACTATGTATGACATGCCAACATTAGATAGCCTAACACACCGTGTTAAATCTCCAAGGGTGCAACCGCGCGAGCGAGGCGACGGTCGTGGTAGGCGCGACCATGATATGGGCTACTGGCAGCCCTTGCATCTGAGATCGAACGGTCGCATGCTAAGTTGCTGAAAATTTGTAGAATAACCCTTCGGGATAGGATTTTCACCCATAGGTCTAGAATCACGCCATGCAACCGCTCGTTCTTAGATCCAAGGGCTCTCGGAAGCCCGTATCATGGGAGAATGGAAAGCTTCATATCACCTGTAATTTTCCCGACGCTTGACATGACATCAAAAACCATTTAATTGGGCGTCGAGTAGACATGACATCTAATTGAGCCCCCATAGTACTGTGCATGAATCCATTTATCCACCAGGCAAGCCACTACCCCGCCATTCGCACGCCCCACTCAACATTTTTACAATCGAAAAACCGCTGGCAGTTCGCTCCTACTCGTCCCCGGACATCCTTTAACACTACGGCAGTTCGCTCCTAGTCGTCTCATCCTTTCACATTATGGCAGTTCCACCAATCCTAACCCTCCTCCCAAATCCATGGTCTCCCAAATCTCCATGATCAGTAGTGAGTACAAGGTTATAACCATCACCGGCGATGAGTTCGACGTCATCTACACCCGTTCTTCCGCGACGGTGAAAGGATGCCTTGCTCACTTCAGAAGCATGTTCGAAATCTCGAAAGATGAGTGGGTCGTTGGGCTAGATGTTGAGTGCTACCTCTTGAGCTTGCGTTGGTTTTCCCTTTAAGAGGAAAGGGTGATGCAGCAAAGTAGCATAAGTATTTCCCTCAGTTCTTGAGAACCAAGGTATCAATCCAGTAGGAGACTACACGCAAATCGCCTAATACCTGCACAAACAATCAAGAACCTTGCAACCAACGCGATAAAGGGGTTGTCAATTGTTGGCGCTCTGGGAACGGGGGTCCCCAGACTTGCCTGCTTGCGGCCCACGGCGTGGCTAAGACAGCAGTCCGTACGGCCCATCTTCATCGACAAGGCATCCAAGACCCTCACGAGGGGCCAAGACTCATGAGGCAGACGACGCAAGACCTCCGCAGTAGTGGCCTAGTCAGGCAGTCTCACGAGGAATGGAGATATCAACGTGGGGCGAACCTCACGAGGCTCTCATGACGTGAGCCATGACGATCGACACCAGGCGGGCGCCAAGCGGGCGCCAGCACGCGCAGCGTCCTTGTTTCCTCTTTGGTGCTAAGGAGGCTAGCGCAGGCGAAGAGTACCGAGGCATCAGGCAAAGGTCGCCATATTGGTGCAACGAGACCAAGACCAGGCGGACGGCAAGACGGAGGTCATCGTGGAGCCCAAGACGGTGTCACCACCAGAGCCTTTGCAGACGAAGACCACTTTTGTCAGGATAGCTTGTACTAGTTGTCCCCCTTCAAATTTGCCCGCCGTTGTTGGCTCCCTTCCCGCTCAATATTTGGGGAGAGGACCAGGGCCTATATAAGTAGAGCTAGCCACCACAGTATGGGCATCTCATCCTAGCTTGATCCAATCTGATCGAGAGCCCACCTAGCCACAAGAACACCTCAACCTCAGGAGGTTGTTCTTCCCTCTGTACTATTCATCATCAGCCCGAGAGGCAATCCACCACCACCACACTGGAGTAGGGTATTACACCACAACGGTGGTCCGAACCAGTTTAAATCTGGTGTCTTTCTGTGTTGTGAGCTTGTCGAGTTCATCCGCGATATCTTAGCGAGCTAGGGCATAGATCGGTAGGAGGGAAAGACTTCGCGCGCACCCCAGTGTTTGAACCTTAAGGTTTTGCCGGAACCCCACATCCGACATTTGGCGCGCCAGGTAGGGGTGCGCCGTAGCTTCCCTCCCATCGATCAGTTGATCTGCCTCTCCGTCGCCTCCATGGCGGACGCTCACCATGCTTGAGCTAAGCGTCAGGCTGCCCTCACCACCCGCGTTGCTCAGACGGCTCCCGTCGGCAGGCCACCTCGTCGCTCTCCGTCTCCCGCGGCCAACGCTGCCACCGGCCCGGCGGGGAACGAGCAGCAGGCGTCCTCGCTGCATCCTTTGGTACGGCAGGACAGCCGCACCGCCACTCCATCGCTGACCCCGACCAGTTGTTTGTCTCACGCACGCCGCGCACCCATGGAGGCGCGGCCCGCGCTCCTCGCCGCAAACGAACTCCTGCACTACCGCCCAGTCGACGACCTCTACGAGGAGTGGCTCGACCGTGTCGTCGAGCTCGTCCGTGCCACAAGGGGCTCCCCGGTGCCATCCCTCTCTCTGCCTCACCCTCAGCCAGCCACGGGTGACGAGTACGCGTCTCCACCACCTCTACCCCAAGACGGTGCCTTGGCACCAAGGCGCGCGGTTCCGCGGCGTGATCCACCATGCCCGGTGCCCGCGTGCGAAGAGAGAAGCTACCAAGAAGTCCCACGGCCACGAGTTGCACCCGCGCTTCCCGCGCCACCTCGTCAAGACCGCGCACCACCCGTAGTGGCGCCGCGCGGACCTCGCCAAGACCAAGCTCCACCTTCGAACAGGTCCCAGCAACTACGGCCGACTGCCACGCCTTCACCCCCGAGCTGCGCAGCGTCGCCTGGCCAGGCAAGTTCAAGCCAGATCTGCCTCCTTGCTACGACGGCACCACCGACCCCGCGGAGTTCCTGCAGCTCTATGAGCTGAGCATCGAAGCGGCCAACGGCGATGAGAAAGTCATGGCGAAATGGTTTCCCATGGCTCTCAAGGATGGGGCCCACTCCTGGCTCCTGAACCTACAGCACGGCTCGATCTCCTCCTGGGACGAGATGCGCGACCGCTTCGTCGCCAACTTCCAGGGCACTCGCGACCGCCCGCCGGCCGCAGGCGACCTGCGCCGCATCAAGCAACAACCAGGAGAGACCCTCCCAAAGTACATCCAGCGCTTCAGCAACACCCGCCTCAAGATCCCCAAGGTCACGGATGAGGCCATCATCTCCGCTTTCTTCGACGGCGTCCGGGACGTCAAGATGAAGGAAGAGCTCGCTATCCACGAGGAGCTTTGCACATCTCAGGAGCTGTTCAACCTGGCGACCAAGTGCACAAGAGATGAGGAGGGGCGCCTCTCTCTCCTCGAGATGCCAGCCGCGGGCACAGAGGAGAAGAAAGCCAAGGCCAAGGACGTGAAGCGCAAGGAAGCTGCAGTGCTAGCAGCGGAGCCCGACACCAAGCGGGGCAGAGATCAGCCCGAGTCAACCAAGAACAGCAGGCCATTCTGCGCCTTCCACAACCTGAACACCCGCAACACCAGTGACTATCAAGAGCTCAGAGCCATAGGAGAAGGACGCTTCGGTCGACGCCCCGAGCGCAGCGACCGGCGCTACACCATGGAGGAGGACGTGGAGGCGGATGCTGGGACGACCATGGCCTGCGCCAGGAATAGCGCGACAGGCCTCGTGAGGACCACTGACAGGACCATCCCCGTGAGGGCGCCTGGAGGGACCAGCCTCGTGAGGATCTCCCTCAAGGCAACGCCGGTCTTCCCCCGCTGCCGCCACCAAGAATGAACGAAGATCACCACCAAGATGAGGGGGATGGGGGCTTCCAGGAGCCGCGTGCAATCGCCTGCATCTTGGGCGGTGCCTAGGTCCCAGCCTCTCAACGCATCTTCAAACAGTTCGCTCGCGAGGTGAACGCGGTGCTCCCCAAGCTCGAGGTCACACGCCCGCTCAAGTGGTCCCAATGCGCCATCACTTTCAACTCGGCACATCAGCTCAAGTGCGCGGCCACCGCCGGCGCCCTCCCAATGTTGTGCTCCCCAGTCATCAGCAATGTGCAGGTTACCAAGACCCTCATCGACGGTGGTGCAAGGCTCAACGTCCTGTCCGTCGACACGTTCGACAACCTCCAAGTACCATATGAGCAGCTCCACCCTACCAAGCCTTTCTCAGGAGTGACCAACGGTTCCACCACACCGATAGGGCAGGTCCGCCTACCTGTCACCTTTGGAGAGCGCAAGAACTACCGCACCGAGCTCATCGACTTCGACGTCGCGCACATCCGCCTGCCGTACAACGCCATCCTTGGGTATCCAGCCCTGGCCAAGTTCATGGCAGTCACCCGTCACGGCTACAACGTCCTCAAGATGTCGGGAAGCGGCGGAATCATCACAAGCCCGTGTGAAGAATGAGATGCGGTGTGCTCCCTTGAGCGCGCTTTCCAAGCTGCAACAATCAACGAACCCGACAACAGAAGTGAGGGGCCTCCGGAGGCCATCCCTAAGAAGAAGCAGCCACGCCGCGCAGGACCTCAGGAGGATGGTGTCGCGGCAGAAGCCTCATCAGGATCAGCGTCCCTCCCAGGGGCGCCTCCCTCCATCGCATAGGAAGGCGCGCCCACCGCCCTCCTCGGGCAGGGCTCAGGGGCTCTCTTATGGAGGGCCTCAGACCTTGCCAACCTCACGAGGGAGGCGCTTGGGCACCACTTGGTGGTGTGCTTCGCAGCACGTGTCCCTCAGGAGAGCACGGGGCAAGGAGTGCCCACCACTCAGGAGTTCATCACCAAGACCACTCAGGAGCTGCAAGACGCAAGAGCCATGCACGGCGACGGCCGCTCACGAGGCACAACTCCCCATCCTGGCGAGGATGCTGGGCTGCGTGTCTGCATCGATGTCCCAGGGCTCAACAGGGCCACATCTCAGGAGCGCTTCTGGCCTTCACGTGTGGGCCGCTGTGAGGGCCCGCCACACAGCTACGTTCGAAAGCCCTTCGGCTTGCCGAGGGTGGCGTCAGCCTATCAGTGCAACATGCGGCGTGTCCTGGCGGCTCAGGAGGCCAGGTACTACACCGTCCTGGAGGAAATGGACACAGTCTTCGGGGAACCCCCTGAGCCCCCAGAGCCTCCCGAGGCTCAGGGATCTGGAGGCTCATGAAGAGTCATTCCTTCAACGCACGCCTTCAGCTGCACCAACTCTACTTCGTCTATAGAACCAGGTGACATCTTCCAAGCTCGTTTAGCTGGGAGCGCCCCTCGGGCTGTATTATTCCCAGGCCGCGTGGGTCCGTCCCAGCGGCATGTATCCCTTTTTCTTATGTCTTTAGCTTACCTTGCTGGGGGCGCACCTCGGGCTGCATTATCCCGAAACCGCTCGGGCCGGACCCAGTGGCATGTATCTTCCTGCATTTACCCAAGTTGATCTGCTTTCCATGCTTAACCCGCTTACGGTTATCGCCTGCTCGACCATCGCCTCCCATGGGGCCTTCTCACAGGCACAACGCTGGTGCATGGGTCCGTCCCTGCCACGTCGACAAATCTGAGCGGTCGAGCTCTGGCTCGCGGCACGCCCCGCGCATGTCACCTCACCAGGCCCTCAGTGCCTTCACTTCATCCAGAGCAACCAGCGGCAGGCTGGCAGCTGTAACGGCAAACCATGTTCTTCTTGTGCCTATTCACAGGGATCCCATGAGGAGGATAGCAGGCGGCACCGCGAGTCTCCTTTTCTCCCGTGCAATTCTCTTCCGCGTTAAAAGGGGGGCGCCTGAGCATCGCGACTCAGGAACTCTTACTGGCTCTCCAGCCCTCACCCGCTGGTCTTGATCATGGCATCGCAACCTGGCATACCAGCGGCGGCTGAGCTCGCTCGAGGGCTGGGACCTGAGGACGTATAGCACTAAGGAGAGCATGGGGGAGGGAAACTCGTATGGGCCGGCTAGCTATGCTGCACGAGTTGGCGCATAGGCCCAGCACACCATCGGGAATCGCCGCGAAGTCAACGAGATAAGTCCCCGCTCTCGGATCGGCTGAACGTTGGGGCCTAATGGTCACCCTCGCCTTGCCGGAACCCCGTTGCGACGACGTCAACTCCCTTTCTCGCCTTACCATGGCTGCTTGAGCGCTAAGGGGGACCTCCTGAGCATCGTGCCTCAGGGGCTCTTACTGGACCTGGGGCCGCACACCTCCTGGCCATGACCACGGCACGCGACCTGGCATACCAACGACGGCTGTAGCCTGCTTGGGGATCGGGACCTGTCAGCGTAGAGCAACAAGCTATCACGAGGAAAGAAAGGGGGGACCGAGCCTTAACGGGACAAGCGTTCACCAAATTCTCATAACAAGCAAGATAAGCACAAAAGACATTGTAGATCCTTACATGCCCCCATGGGGTACTTCACGATTCTTCGCAGGGAACAAAAGCTGAAACTAAGGGGAATCCTATCTACACCCTCCCGTGGCGGACGCCATCATCAACAGTGGGCCACGGGAGGCTGGTGCCAATCCCATCGAGATCAGCGGCGGTGATGGCCGTACGCTGGAGCTCTGCTCCGAGCACGGCGAGAGCTCGGGGGCACGTAGCTGTCATCGCTCGTCTCCGGAGTCTCATAGAGCTCGGGAGAGCTGCTGGACTCCCAACCGCTGTTGCTGCTGGAGTGGCCACGAGCGGGGCGCGCATCAGCCTGACGCTCCTCTCCGGAGAAGCATTCCAGGCGGCGGCCCTCCGCATCGAAGACCTTGAAGAAGAGCATGGAGGCACCACCGTACTTGCAATGGACCGCGAGGGCTCCCCTCGCACGGCAGACCCGTGCGATCTCGCCCCAGCTGCGGGTCATGAAGATTTTGCCGGTGGGGACCGCCTCGATCTCTGCTCCAGTCGCCGGAGTGTCGCAGTCGGCATGCTGCAACCAGATCTCGAGAGGCCCCCTTGGCGGCATCACGTCGGAGAAGAACCACAGGAAGCAGATCCAAGAGCTTGGAGGCATCGGCGCCCACAGCACAAGCTCGCGCGAGGAGTCCGTGGCGTGGATTCCAGGGGCGACAGCGCGTGTCGCCGTGGCGCGACGATCCCAGACGCGACGCGGGCGACGCTGCTCCTTGCTCCGTCCTCGTGAGCCCTCGGCTCGGGCGCACAAGGGTAGCGGATACCCCGGAGGAGGCCGCTCGCACCAAGGCCTCGTCACCACCTGCATCGCCGCTTCATCACGGCGATGGATCGACCTCTTCTTCGGAGGAAGTGGCCCCAGATCATCACGGGGGGCCTTTCCCTTCTCTTCGGCGGAGAACCTTCTGATAGGCGCCATTATAGTTAGCAATGGAGCGAGGAGGAAGAAGCAAGCGAGCAAGGAAGAGATGGGTGACGGGTGTCGGATTTCGGGTTCCGGCAGACCCTTAAGGTTCGAACTCTGGGGTGCACGCGGAGATCTCTCCCCTACCGATCTACGTCCGATCTCCTCGTGTGATCTAAGCTGGAAACGACGAACAAACCAAGGGACACTAGATTTATACTGGTTCCGGCCACCGTTGTGGTGTAATACCCTACTCCAGTGTGTGGTGTGGTGGATTGCCTCAGGGGCTGATGATGAACAGTACAGGGGAAGAACAGCCTCGCGAGAGGCGTTCTTGAGCTGGTGTGATGAACTGTTTGGGTGAGTTCAATCGCCTCTCTCTCTCTCTGCTAGGGCTCTATCAGATCTGATCTCTCTCCAGATGCCTCTACTCTGTGGTGGCTAGCTCTATTTATAGAGGCCCTGGGCCTACCCCCAAATAATGAGCGGGAAGGGCACCAACAATTGGCCATTTTGAAGGGGAACATCTAGTACAAGTTATCCTGACCAAAGGTGGTCTTCGGCTACCAAAAGCACTGGTGATGACGCCGTCTTGGGCTCCACGGTGACCTCCGTCTTGCCGCTCTGCTGATCTTGGTCTCGTTGCACCGGAACGGTAACCTTTGCCCGATGCCTTGGCCTATGCTTGCTCCCTTTGCACCGAAGGGGAAACAAGGACACTGCGCAGGCCGGCGCCCGCCTGGCGCCCGCCTAGTCTCGATCGTCATGGCTTGCGTCACGGGCTCCTCGCGAGGTACCCCTGCCTTGATCTCTCCGCCTCCTCGCGAGCCTGCCTCATGAGGCTGCCCCTCAGGAAGCTTCCTGTCGTCCGCCCCGCGAGGCTTGGCCCCTCACGAGGGTCTTGAGCCTGAGCTGATGAAGATGGGCCGCGTTGGGCCCCCACTTGAGCCACGCCTCAAGCCGCAGGCAAGCAAGTCTGGGGACCCCCGTTCCCAGAACACTGACAGTAGCCCCCGGGCTCAAGGCGCGCCCGGGCTTGGCCTAGCAGGGAGGCGAAGGGGCAAGCGCGAAGCGCCGCGGGCCCTAATAGCCTGCGGCCTTCGGCGTCGTGTGGCGATTGATTGGACGTGGGCGTCTGCACTTCCCACGACGCCTCGGCAACCGCATGACTTAACAAGTCCCTGCATGCAAAGAAATGGGTCATGATTACCTGTGATCGTGGTGCTTGACGGTTGGCCTTCTCCGACTATAAGTACGGGACTGCGTGAGCCCCTTCAGTCCATCCCTTCCTGCTACTCCTTTCCTTCTTCTTCCTTGTCCTTGCTTCTCCTTACGCCAATGGCACCAACCCGCCGGTTTTCTGCAGAAGAGAAGGGAAAGGCCCCCCGAGAGGGTCCTGATCCTCTTCCGCCGAAGAAACGGCTGGTCCTCAGCCGCCAAGACGAGAGTGCTTGGCATGAGGCATCGAGGCCTTGGTACGAGCGGCCGCCGCCTAGGTTTCCGCGGCCCTTGTATGCCCATGTCGTGGGTCCTGGGGGAGAAGGCGTCGAGCGACACCGACGATGCCGCCGTCAACGCCGGCGAGTCACGGTGGTGTGCGTCGTTCCTCCTCGAGTCCACGCCGAGGGCTCTTCTTGTGAGCTCGTGCTTCACGCCGCCATGCCTCCAAGCTCTTGGATCCGCCTTTCTCCCTCCTTCGCCTTTGAGATGCTGCCGAGCGGGTCTCTGGAGCTCTAGCTGCAGCACGATGGTTGCAGCACCCTTGCAACTAGGGCGGAGGTCGCGGTCGTCGCTCCAGGCAAGGTCTTCATGACCCGGGGCTGGGGTGAGATCGCCCGGGTCTGCCGCACGAAGGGTGCCCTCGTAATTCATCTTGAATATGACGGCGCCTCCCTGATGTTCTTCAAGGTCTTCGATGCTGAAGGATGCCGGCTAGAATGCTGCCCCAAGGAGAGCGGCAGGGGCAACGAACTGGCGAGGACCTGGCCCGCCCATCGGCCCTCCAGCAGCTCCTCAGGCAGCAGCGGAGGAGCTGGGGAATCCAGCGGCTCCCCCGAGCTTCTCGTGACTCCGGAGACGAGCGACGACAGCTACGAGCCCCCGAGCTCACGCCGTGCTCGGAGTAGGGCAACTACATCAAGCCGCTGACGCCACTGATCTGGATAGGGTTGGCGCCTGCGCCGGGCAGCCACTGTTGATGATGGCGTCCCTTGTGGAGGTGCGGGCGATTAGCGTTCCTTAGGATTTGCACCTTTTGTTCCATGCGAGGAATCGAAGCAACACCCCGTGGGGGTATGTAAGGCGCCTGCCATGTCTTTTGTGAACATTATGTCCTTAATATGAATCGATGCGAGGTGCTTGTCCTGTCGCGGCTCGGCTCCCACTTTCTATCCTCACGAGGACTTGGCGCTCTACGCTGACAGGTCCCAGTCCCCAGGCAGCCTTCAGCCGTCGCTGGTATGCCAGGTCGCGATGTCGTGGTCAAGGCCAGGAGGTGAGCGGCCCAAGGTCCGCTAAGAGCCCCCGAGTCGTGATGCTCGGGAGGTCCCCTTTAGCGCTCGAGCAGCCCTCGCAACGTCGTCGCGACAGAGCCGCACTAGGCGAGGGTTTGGCACTGCGTTGGTCCAACTCCTATAAGGGCGTGACTTATCTTTTGAGTTTGGAGTAGCTCTTCGATGAGGCGCCTGGCCTGAGTGGCAGCAGCCGGGGCGATGCTGGGTTAGGTCCTCGCGAGCTTCTTCCCACTCCCTGGCACTTTCCTTAATGCTCTACGTCCTCAGGTCCCGGCCCTCGAGCTAGCTCAGCCGCCGCTGGTATGACAGGTCGCGATGCCATGGGTCAAGGCCAGCGGGTGAGGGCTGGAGGGCCAGTAGGAGCCCATGACTCGCGATGCTCAGGCGCCCCCTTTTAACGTGCAAGCAGTCTGTGCTGGAGAGAGGGAGAGACAGCTCGCGACATCCCCAACGTTGCTCCTGGAGTGGGTCCTACACACCAATCATAAGGAGAGACAAGACTTGTCATTACGGTTGCCAGCCAACCATTGGTCGCTCCGAGGAAGCGATTGGGGCACTGAGGGCCTGGTGAGGTGGCGCCTTGCGGGGCTGCCGCGGCCAGAGCTCGACCACTCAGATTTATCGGCGTTGCAGGGACGGACCCGTACGTAAATGCCGTGCCAGAGCGAGCGGCTCCATAGGTAGGCATCAATCGAGCAGGCGATTAGGTCGGGTATGTTAAGCACGCGGTAGGAAATCCATTTCAGGTAGATGCAGGAAAAGCAAACGCCGCTGGGTCAGGCCCGAGCAGCTTGGGGATGATGCAGCCCGAGGAGCGCCCCCAACAAGGTAGGTAAAGAGCATAAGCAAAACGGATACATGCCGCGGGGACGGACCCACGCGGCCTGGGAATGATGCGGCCCTGTGGGCGCTCCCAGCTAAAAATGGAACTTGGAAAGATGTCACCTGATGCCGTTGAAGATGAAGTGATGCTGAAGAAGCGGGCGATGCGCGGTGGAGACGTCGGTCTTCACGAGCCCCCAGGCCCAGGAGCCTCGGGAGGATCCGGGGGCACGGGTAGGTCTTCGAGGGCCATCTCCACCTCCGCTAGCACCGCACAATGCCTGCCCTCCTGAGCCTCCAGAACGCTCCTCACCAGGCACTCACGAGCGGCGACCGCGTTTGGCAGGCCGAAAGGCATGCGAACATAGCTGTGAGGTGGCCCCTCGCAGCGCCCCATGCGTGAAGGCTAGAGGCGCTCCTGAGACGCGGCTCGGTTGAGCCCTGGCACATCGATGCAGACGCGCAGCCCACCATCCTCGCTTGGATGTGGGGCTACGGCGGGCAGGCAGCGGCTGCCACGCATGACTCTCGACTCCTGTAGCTCCGGGGTGTTTCTTGCGATGAACTCCTGAGGGTTTCGTCTTCCTTGCCTTGTACCTTCCTGAGGGAAATGTGCCTGGAAGCACCCCTCCAAGTGGTGCCCGAGCGCCTCCCTCGCGACCTTGGCAAAGTCGGTGGCTCTCCAAGAAAGAGCCCCGGAGCCCTGCCTGAGGAGGGCGCCGGGCGCGCCTTCCTATGCGAGAGAGGGCGGTGCTCCCTCATCGGGCACAAATCCTGACGCAACACCTCCGGAGGCGCCTGCCTCCTTATGGCTTGGGCCAGGCGAGGGCTTCTTCTTCTTAAGGGTCGCCTCGGGGAGTCTTCCACTCCTGTGATCTAGGTCTTCGGTTGTTGCGGCTTGGAACGCGTGCTCAAGTGAACACACTGCATCCCTTTCTTCACAGGGTACGGTGATGACTCCACCGCTTCCCGACATCTTGAGGACATTGTAACCATGGTGAGTCACTGCCATGAACTTGGCTAGGGCTGGGTACCCGAGGATGGCGTTGTACGGCAGGCGAATGTGGGCGACGTCGAAGTCGATGAGCTCAGTGCGGTAGTTGTTGCGCTGCCCAAAGGTGACTGGAAGGCGAACCTTCCCTATTGGAACAATGGAACCATCAGTGACTCCAGAGAAAGGCTTGGTCGGATGAAGCTGATCGTACGACACTTGAAGATTGTCGAACGTCTCGACGGATAGGACGTTGAGTCCTGCTCCTCCATCAATGAGGGTCCTGGTGACCTGCACATTGCTGATGACTGGGGAGCAAAGCATCGGGAGGACTCTGGCCGTTGCCGCGCACTTGAGCTGATCCACTGAGCTGAACGTGATAGCGCACGTACACCACCTGAGAGGGCGCGTGGCCTCAAGCTTGGGGAGGACTGCATTCACCTTGCGAGCAAACTTCTTGAAGATGCGCTGTGATGCTGGGGCTTGGGCGCCACCCAAGATGCATGCGATTGCGCGTGGCTCCTGGATGCCCCCAGCCCCCATGTCTGGATGTTGGTCTTCGTTCCTCCTTGGCGGTGGCGGAAGAGGAGGAAGGCATGCGTTGCCGTGTGGGCGATCCTCACGAGGTTGATCCCTCCAGCCTTGCTCGCGAGGCTGGTCCTGCCAGCGATCCTCGCGAGGTCGGTCATGCCACCCTTGGCGAGGGCCACCGTCTTCCCATCATCCGCCACCTCTTCCTCCTCCTTGGTCATAGCCCCTGTCGTTGCGCTCGGGGCATCGGCCGATTCTCCCATCTCGCATGGCCCTGAGCTCTTGACATTCGTTAGTGTTGTGGGTGTGGAGGTCATGGTACACGCACTATCGGCTACCCTTGGATGACTCAGGCTGATCCCTGCCTCGCTTGGTGTCTGGTTCCGCTGCAAGCATGGCAACCCCCTTGCGCTTCACGTCCTTGGCCTTGAGCCTTTTCTCTTCTGGGTCGGCTGCCGGGAGCTCGAGGAGGGAGAGGCGCCCTTCCTCAGCCCTGGCGCACTTGGTTGCCAAGTTGAACAGCTCCAGTGATGTGCACATGTCTTCATGGATTGCTAGCTCCTTCTTCATCTTGATGTCGTGCACGCCATCGGAGAAGGCCGAGAAGATGGCTTCTTCAGTCACCCTGGGGATCTTGAGGCGAGCGTTGTTGAAGCGCTGGATGTATTTCTGTAGGGTTTCCCCTTGCTGTTGCTTGATGCGGCGCAGGTCGCTCATGGCCGGGGGCCGGTCGCGAGTGCCCTGGAAGTTGGCGATGAAGCGGGTGCGCATCTCGTCCCAGGAGGAGATCGTGCCAGGAGCCAGATTCAGGAGCCAGGTGCGGGCCCCGTCCTTGAGCGCCATGGGAAACTAGTTCGCCATGACCTTTTCGTCTCCATTGGCGGCTTCGCTGCCCAGCTCGTAGAGCTGTAGGAATTCCGCGGGGTCTGCCGTGCCATCATAGCGAGGAGGCAGGTCAGGCTTGAACTTGCCTGGCCATGTGATGCCGCGTAGCTCGGGGGCGAAGGCGCGGCAGCCTGCTGTGGCCACCGACCCCCTTTGCTGGTGCTGGGCCTGCTCCTGGTTATTACCACGCGCCGCCGCTTGGAGCAGCGCGGGGTCTTGGTGCGGAGGCGTAGGGACGCGATCTTGGCGCGCCGGCGCTGGGAGCGCGCGAGCACCTTCTTGGGGACGAGGGATCTCCTGGCAGCTCCCTTCTTGCTGGGCTGGCGCCGGACGCGGAGGGTCTCGCCCTGGGGCTGCGCGCCTTGGAGCCAGGGCTCCTTCTTGGGGAGGAGGTGGTGGAGGCGCCTCCTGATCCTCGCCCCTGCACGGAATGGAGGGCGAGGCAGCGAGAGGACGGCAAGGGGAGACCTGTGCGGCGCTGACGAGCTCGGTGATGCGGGCGAGCCACTCCTCGTAGAGGTCGTCGATGGGGCGGTAGTGTAGGAGCTCTCTTGCTAGGAGCAGCGCGGCGTGCGCGTCCGTGGGGGCGCGACGGGCGTGGGACGACGAACCAGCTGGAGTCAGCAACGGGGTGGCGGTGCGGACATCCCGCCGCACAGAAGGGTGCTAGGAAGAGGCCTGCTGCTCGTTCCCCGCCAGGCCGGTGGCGGCGTTGGCGGCAGGCGACGGGGAACGACCAGGGCGTCTGCCGACGGGCGCCATCTGGGCGACACGGGTGGCGAGAGTAGCCCGGCGCTCGGCGCGAGCCCGGCGAGCGTCAGCCATGGACACGACGGAAGATCACACGCGAACAGTGGAAGAAAGATTCCGGCGCACCCCTACCTGGAGCACCAAATGTCGGATTTCGGGTTCTGGCAGACCCTTAAGGTTCGAACTCTGGGGTGCGCGCGGAGATCTCTCCCCTACCGATCTACGTCCGATCTCCTCGTGTGATCCAAGATGGAAACGACGAACAGCCCAAGGGACACGAGATTTACACTGGTTTGGGCCACCGTTATGGTGTAGTACCCTACTCAAGTGTGTGGTGTGGTGGATTTCCTCGGGGGCCGATGATGAACAGTACAGGGGAAGAACAGCCTCGCAAGAGGCGTTCTTGAGCTGGTGCGATGAACTTTTTGGGTGAGTTCAATCGCCTCTCTATCTCTGCTAGGGCTCTATCAGATATGATCTCTCTCCAGATGCCTCTACTCTGTGGTGGCTAGCTCTATTTATAGAGGCCTTGGGCCTCTCCCCAAATAATGAGCAAGAAGGGCGCCAACAATTGGCCATTTTGAAGGGGAACATCTAGTACAAGTTATCCTGACCAAAGGTGGTCTTCGGCTGCCAAAAGCACTGGTGATGACGCCGTCTTGGGCTCCACGGTGACCTTCGTCCTGCCGCTCTGCTGGTCTTGGCCTCGTTGCAACGGAACGGTAACCTTTGCCCGATGCCTTGGCCTGTGCTTGCTCCCTTTGCACCAAAGGGGAAACAAGGACAGTGCGCAGGCCGGCGCCCACCTGGCGCCCGCCTGGTCTCGATCGTCATGGCTTGCGTCACGGGCTCATCGCGAGGTTCCCCTGCCTTGATCTTTCCGCCTCCTCGCGAGCCTGCCTGATGAGGCTGCCCCTGAGGAAGCTTCCTGTCGTACGCCCCGCGAGGCTTGGCCCCACGCGAGGGTCTTGAGCCTGAGCTAATGAAGACGGGCCATGTTGGGCCCCCACTTGAGCCTGAGCTAATGAAGACGGGCCATGCTGGGCCCCCACTTGAGCCACGCCGCAGGCCACAAGCAGGCAAGTCTGGGGACCCCTGTTCCCAGAACGCCGACAACGGGGCCTCCGCCCCCTCCCCATTTATAGCAAGAAAAGGCCAACCGGCGCCTCCCACGATCGCAGGTAATGATGGTTTTCCTTGCATCTCGCAGGGACTTGTCAAGTCGTGCAGTTGCCGAGGCAGCATGGGGAAGCGAAGACACCCACGTCCAATCAACCGCCACGCGTCAACCGAGGCCGCAGGCTTTTGGGGACCACGGCGCTCCGAACTTGACCCTTGGCTTCGCCGCGAAGCCAAGCCCGAGCGCACCTTGGGCCCGGGGGCTACTTTCGGCGTTCTGGGAACGGGGGTCCCCAGACTTGCCTGCCTGCAGCCCACGGCGTGGCTAAGCCAATAGGCCGTATGGCCCATCTTCATCGACAAGGCATCCAAGACCCTCGCGAGGGGCCAATCCTCACGAGGCGGACGATGCAAGACCTCCTAAAGAGTGGCCTACTCAGGCAGGCTCATGAGGAGAGGAGATATCAAGGCGGGGCGAAACTCACGACGCTCTCGTGATGTGAGCCATGACGATCGACACCGGGCTGGCGCCAGCACGCGCAACGTCCTTGTTTCCTCTTTGGTGCTAAGGAGGCCAGCGCAGGTGAAGAGTACCAAGGCATCAGGCAAAGGTTGCCATATCGGTGCAACGAGACCAAGACAAGGCGGACGGCAAGACAGAGGTCACAGTGGAGCCCAAGACGGCGTCACCACCAGAGCCTTTGCCGACGAAGACAACTTTTGTCAGGATAGGTTGTACTAGCTGTCCCTCTTCAAATTTGCCCGTCGTTGTTGCCTCCCTTCCCGCTCAATATTTGGGGAGAGGACCAGGGCCTATATAAGTAGAGATAGCCACCACAGTAGGGGCATCTCATCCTAGCATGATCCAATCTGATCGAGAGCCCACCTAGCCACAAGAACACCTCAACCTCAGGAGGCTATTCTTCCCTATGTACTGTTCATCATCAGCCCGAGAGGCAATCCACCACCACCACACTAGAGTAGGGTATTACACCACAACGGTGGCCCGAACTAGTATAAATCTCGTGTCTTTCTGTGTTGTGAGCTCGTCAAGTTCGTCCGCGAAATCTTAGCGAGCTAGGGCGTAGATTGGTAGGAGGGAAAGACTTCGCGCACACCCCAGTGTTCGAACCTTAAGGGTTTGCCGGAACCCCACATCCGACCTCAATACCTTCATGGCCACTTGCAAAACTGAGATCTGATAAAGATAATAAGATAAATATTTTTGGTATTTTTGTTGCATAGATTGGAAAGTAAAGATTGTAAAATAAACGGCGACAGAAATTGGCAAGTTGACGGGAAACTAATATGATGTAAAATAAACCTGGGGGGCATAGGTTCACTAGTGGCTTCTCTCATGATAGCATATATTACGGTGGGTGAACAAATTACTGCCGAGCAATTGATAGAGAAGCGCATAGTTATGAGAATATCTAGGCATGATTATGAACATAGGCATCACATCCGTGTCAAGTAGACTGAAACGATTCTGCATCTACTACTATTACTCCACACATCGACCGCTATCCATCATGCATCTAGAGTATTAAGTGAAGGAAATATGCCCTAGAGGCAATAATAAAGTTGTTATTCATATTTCCTTATATCATGATAAATGTTTATTATTCATGCTAGAATAGTATTAACCGGAAACTTACTACATGTGTGAATACATAGACAAACAGAGTGTCACTAGTATGCCTCTACTTGACTAGCTCGTTGAATCAAAGATGGTTAAGTTTCATAGCCATAGACATGAGTTGTCATTTGATTAATGGGATCACATCATTAGAGAATGATATGATTGACTTGACCCATTCCGTTAGCTTAGCACTTGATCGTTTAGTATATTGCTATTGCTTTCTTCATGACTTATACATGTTGCTATGACTATGAGATTATGCAACTCCCGAATAACGGAGGAACACTTTGCGTACTACCAAACGTCACAACGTAACTGGGTGATTATAAAGGTGCTCTATAGGTGTCTCCCATGGTACTTGTTGAGTTGGCGTAGATCAAGATTAGGATTTGTCACTCCGATTGTCGGAGAGGTATCTCTGGGCCCTCTCGGTAATGCACATCACTATAAGCCTTGCAAGCAATGTGACTAATGAGTTAGTTACGGGATGATGCATTATGTAACGAGTAAAGAGACTTGCCGGTAACGAGATTGAACTAGGTATTGAGATACCGACAATCGAATCTCGGGCAAGTAACATACCGATGACAAAGGGAACAACGTATGTTGTTATGCGGTTTGATCGATAAAGATCTTAGTAGAATATGTAGGAACCAATATGAACATCCAGGTTCCGCTATTGGTTATTTACCGGAGACGTGTCTCGGTCATGTCTACGCAGTTCTCGAACCTGTAGGGTCCGCACGCTTAACATTCGGTGACGATCGGTATTATGAGTTTTTGTGTTTTGATGTACCGAAGATAGTTTGGAGTCCCGGATGTGATCACGGACATGACGAGGAGTCTCGAAATGGTCGAGACATAAAGATTGATATATTGGATGACTATATTCGGACACCGGATGAGTTCCGGGGGTCATCGGATATTTATCAAAGTGCCGGGGGGTTATCGGAACCCCCCGGGGGAACTAATGGGCCAACTTGTGCCTTTTGAGAGAGAGAGGAGGGGGCCTAGGGCTGCCCCCCCTTGGGAGTCCAAATTGGACAAGGAGGGGGGCAGCGCCCCCTCTTTCCTCCCTCTCTCCCTCTCCTTCCTTTCCCCTTCCCCCTTCCTAGTTGGACTAGGAAAGGGGGAGTCCTACTCCTACTAGGAGGAGGACTCCCCCCTCTCCTTGGCGTGCCCCAAGGCCGGCCTGCCTCTCCCCTTGCTCCTTTATATACGGGGGCAGGGGGCACCCTAGAACACACAAGTTGATTGTTTCCAGCCGTGTGTGGTGCCCCCCTCCACCATAATCAACCTCGGTCATATCGCCGTAGTGCTTAGGCGAAGCCCTGCGCTGGTAGCTTCATCATCACCGTCATCACGCCGTCGTGCTGACGAAGCTCTCCCTCGACACTCTTCTGGATCATGAGTTCGTGGGACGTCACTGAGCCGAACATGTGCAGATCATGGAGGTGCCGTACTTTCGGTACTAGGATGGGTCGATCATGAAGACGTACTACATCAACCGCGTTGTCATAACGCTTCCGCTTACGGTTTACGAGGGTACGTAGACAACACTCTCCCCTCTCGTTGCTATGCATCACCATGATCTTGCGTGTGCGTAGGAATTTTTTTGAAATTACTACGTTCCCCAACATTAAGTTCATAAGAACAGAGTAACGCATTAGGCAAGATGACATGATGTCGAGGGATAAACTCAAGCAATATGATATAAACCCCATCTTTTTGTCCTCGATGGCAACAATACAATACGTGCCTTGCTGCCCCTGCTGTCACTGGGAAAGAACACTCCAAGATTGAACCCAAAGCTAAGCACTTCTCCCATTGCAAGAAAGATCAATCTAGTAGGCCAAACTAAACCGATAATTCGAAGAGACTTGCAAAGATATCAAATCATGCATATAAGGATTCAGAGAAGAACCAAATATTGTTCATAGATAATCTTGATCATAAACCCACAATTAATCGAATCTCGGCAAACACACTGCAAAAAGTATTACATCGAATAGATCTCCAAGAACATCGAGGAGAACTTTGTATTGAGAACCAAAGAGAGAGAAGAAGCCATCTAGCTAATAACTATGGACCCGAAGTTGTGTGGTAAACTACTCACACATCATCGGAGAGGCTATGGTGTTGATGTAGAAGCCCTCCGTGACCGAATCCCCCTCCAGCAGATCACCGGAAAAGGCCCCAAGATGGGATCTCATGGGTACAGAAGGTTGCGGTGGTGGAAAAGTTATTTCGTGCCTCCCCTGGATGTTTTCAGGGTATAAGAGTATATATAGGCGAAAGAAGTAGGTCGGTGGAGCTACGAGGGGCCCACGAGGGTGGGGGGCGCGCCCTCCTGCCTCGTGGCCGCCTCTTTATGTCTCTGACTTCCACTCCAAGTCTCCTGGATTGCGTTTGTTCCAAGAAAGATCCTCGCGAAGGTTTCGTTCCGTTTGGATTCCGTTTGATATTCCTTTTCCGCGAAACACTGAAATAGGCAAAAAACAGCAATTGGCACTGGGCCTTCGGCTAATAGGTTAGTCCCAAAAATAATATATAAGAGCATATTAAAGCCCATTAAACATCCAAAACAGATAATATAATAGCATGGAATGATAAAAACTTATAGATATGTTGGAGACGTATCAGCATGCCCAAGCTTAATTCTTGCTCGTCCTCGAGTAGGTAAATGATAAAAACAGAATTTTTGATGTGGAATGCTACCTAACATATTTCCAATGTAATTTTCTTTATTATAGCATGAACGTTCATATCCGAAAGATTCAAGACATAAGTTTAATATTGACATAAAAATAATAATACTTCAAGCATACTAACTAAGCAATTTTGTCCTCTCAAAATAACATAGCCAAAGAAAGCTCATCCCTACAAAATCATATAGTTTGGCCATGCTTCATTTTTGTCACACAAAATGCTCTCATCATGCACAACCCCGATGACAAGCCAAGCATTTGTTTCATACTTTAGTATTCTCAAACTTTTTCAACTTTCATGCAATATATGAGCGCGAGCCATGGACATAACACTATGGGTGGAATATATTATGATGATGGAGGTTGTGTGGATAAGACAAAAAAGGAGAAAGTCTCACATCGACACGGCTAATCAACGGGCTATGGAGATGCCCATCAATTGATGTCAATGCGAGGAGTAGGGATTGCCATGCAACGGATGCACTAGAGCTATAAATATATGAAAGCTCAACAAAAGAAACTAAGTGGGTGTGCATCCAACTCTCTTGCTCATGAAGACCTAGGGCATTTTGAGGAAGTATACAAGGCAAGTTCTATAATGAAAAATTCCCACTCGTATATGAAGGTGACAAAATAAGAGACTCTCTACCATGAAGATCATGGTGCTACTTTGAAGCACAAGTGTGGAAAAAGGATAGTAACATTGTCCCTTCTCTCTTTTTCTCTCATCGTTTTCTTGGTGGGCCTCTTTGGCCTCCTTTTTTATTTGGGCTTCTTTGGCCTCTTTTATTATTATTTTCGTCCAGAGTCTCATCCTAACTTATGGGGGAATCATAGTCTCCATCATCCTTTCCTCACATGGGACAATGCTCTAATAATGAAGATCATCATACTTTTATTTACTTACAACTCAAGAATTACAACTCGATACTTAGAACAAAATATGACTGTATGTGAATTCTCCGGTGGTGTGCCGAGATATGCAATGAATCAAGAGTGACACGATGTCGAATACATGATCATGCAAAGCCATATGACAATGATGAAGCATGTCATAATAAACGGAATGGTGGAAAGTTGCATGGAAATATATCTCGGAATGGCTATGGAAATGCCATAATAGGTAGGTATGGTGGATATTTTGAGGAAGATATAAGGAGGCTTATGTGTGATAGAGTTTATCATATCACGGGGTTTGGATGCATCGGCGAAGTTTGCACCAACTCTCAAGTTGAGAAAGGGCAATGCATGGAAACGAAGAGGTTAGCAATGATGGAAGGGTGAGAGTGCGTATAATCCATGGACTCAACATTAGTCATAAAGAACTCACATACTTATTGCAAAAATCTACGAGTCATCAAACCCAAAGCACTATGCGCATGCTCCTAGGGGGATAGATTGGTAGGAAAAGATCATCGCTCGTCCCCGACCGCCACTCATAAGGAAAGCAATCAAAGAACACATCATGCTTCAAATTTGTCACACAACGGTTACCATACGTGCATGCTACGGGACTTGCAAACCCCAACACATGTATTTCTCAATTTCACAATTACTCAACTAGCACGACTCTAATATTACCATCTTTATATCTCAAAACAATTATCAAGTACCCAACTTCTCATAGTATTCAATGCACTCTATATGAAAGTTTTTATTATACCCATCTTGGATGTCTATCATATTAGGACTAATTTTATAGCCAAAGCAAATTACCATGCTGTTATAAAATACTCTCAAAATAATATAAGTGAAGCATGAGAGATCAATAATTTCTATAAAATAAAACCACCACCGTGCTCTAAAAAGATATAAGTGAAGCACTAGAGCAAAATTATCTAGCTCAAAAGATATAAGTGAAGCACATAGAGTATTCTAATAAATTCCGATTCATGTGTGTCTCTCCCAAAAGGTGTGTACATAAAGGATGATTGTGGTAAACTAATAATCAAAGACTCAAATCATACAAGACGCTCCAAGCAAAACACATATCATGTGGTGAATAAAAATATAGCCTCAAGTAAAGTTACCGATAGACGAAGACGAAAGAGGGGATGCCTTCCGGGGCATCCCCAAGCTTAGGCTTTGGGTTGTCCTTGAATTTTTTCTTGGGGTGCATTTGGAATCCCCAATATTAGGCTCTTGCCAGTATTCCAAAATCCATCAAATCTTTAGCCCAAAAACTTGAAAACTTCACAACATAGAACTTACACAGAAAATCTCATGAGCTCCGTTAGTGTAAGAAAACAAACTACCACTTAAAGGTACTATAATGAACTCATTCTTTATTTATATAGATGTTAAACCTACTTTAATCCAACTTATTTGTTGTTCATACCCCCGATACTAGCCATAGATTCATCAAAATAAGCAAACAACACACGAAAAACAGAATCTGACAAAAACAGAACAGTCTGTAGTAATCTGTATCAAACGAATACTTTTGGAACTCCAAAAATTCTGAAATAATTTGGTGGACGTGAGGAATTTGTCTATTAATCATATTCAAAAAGAATCAACCTAAAACCACTCTCCAGTAAAAAATGGCAGCTAATCTCGTGAGCGCTAAAGTTTCTATTTTTTACAGCAAGATCGCAAAGACTTCACCCAAGTCTTCCCAAAGGTTCTACTTGGCACAAACACTAATTAGAACATAAAACCACATCTAAAAAGAGGCTATATGAATTTTTTATTACTTAACAGGAGCAAAATGCAAAGAAAAAAAATAAGATTGTGTTGCCTCCCAACAAGCGCTATCATTTAACGCCCCTAGCTAGGCATTGATAATTTTAATGATGCTCACATCAAAGACAAGAATTAAAGCACAAAGAGAGCATCATAGAACATGTGATAAACACATCTAATTCTAACAAACTTCCTATGCATAGGAATTTTACAAGCAAACAAATTATCAAAGCAAGCAAAAATTAGCATATGCAAGGAAGAAGAAAGAAACGATAGCAATCTCAACATGACGAGAGGTAATTTAGTAAGATAAAAAATTCAAAAACCATATTTTCCTCTCTCATAATAATTACATGTAGGATAATAGGCAAATTCAACAAAATAGCTATCACATAACATATTCTCAACACGATCCACATGCATGCGAAGTTGACACTCTTCCAAAATAGTGGGATTATAATTAATTAAAGTCATGACCTCTCCAAACCCACTTTTATGAAAAATACCATAAGATTGAACATTCTCCAAATATGTGGGATCCAAAGTTGACACTCTTCCAAACCCACTTTCAGTATTATTGAAAATACTATTATCAATCTCACATTCATCATGGGTCTTAAATAAAATTTCAAGATCATAAGAAGAATCACCCCAATCATGATCATTGCAACAAGTAGTAGACATAGCAAAACTAGCATCCCCAAGCTTAGGGTTTTGCATATTATTAGCACAATTGACATCAATAGAATTATAGTAAAATCATTGCAATCATGCTTTTGATTCAAGGAACTATCAAGTATGGGTGCAATAGCAATAATCTCATGTTTGACATAAGGAACTACAGCAAATTCATCTCCATAAATATTGGCATCATGGGCATAAGAATAGCAAGCATCATGTTCATCATGGGATATTTCAATCAAATCATCAGAATCATAATTATCTATAGATTCGTGCATATCATTATTTTCTTCCAAAGCAACGGTCATTCTCTCAATAAATTCCTTAACATAGGCATTATGAGCATAGTTTTCATAGCAATATTTAAGTATGTCGGAATTTTCAGATTTGTAGAGAGTAATATCATACTTTTCCATCAAAGAAGCAACTTTATGAGCACCCTTAAAAACAACAAATTTTCAATTTGTTTGATATCATAGTAACTATAAACACCCTTTCCATAAGAAGATAAGATTTCACTATCGTTAAACTCACATAGGTAGGGAAGGTGTTTTTTAGGGTTCTTAGAGCAACAAGTAAAGTCATGAGTTTCACAAAGATTCCAAGCATAGCATAGGAAACTATTTATTTGATACCATAAGAGCTTCCCCTTTTCAGACAAATGATGACGCACAAAATGAGCATGCTCATCTAAAGATTTTCCCTCAACTAAACTAGTTGGGGTTTCAGCACGAGCACATATAGATCGAAGATGATCCAAGTAGAACACTTTAAGTGGATCCATATCAACAGATTTTTAGCAAGCAAAGATGCAAGCAAATAGAAGGCACATGGAAACACAAACAAAAAGACATACAGGAAGAAGGCGAACAAAAGGCAAAGGTGAACTGGGGGAGAGGAAAACGAGAGGCAAATGGCAAATAATATAATGCGAGGGATAAGAGCTTGTGATGGGTACTTGGTATGTCTTGACTTGAGTGTAGATCTCCCCGGCAATGGCACCAGAAATCCTTCTTGCTACCTCTTGAGCATGCGTTGGTTTTCCCTTGAAGAGGAAAGGGTAATGCAACAAAGTAGCGTAAGTATTTCCCTCAGTTTTTGAGAACCAAGGTATCAATCTAGTAGGAGACTACACGCAAATCGCCTAATACCTACACAAACAATCAAGAACCTTGTCACCAATGCGATAAAGGGGTTGTCAATCCCTTCACGGCCACTTGCAAAAGTGAGATCTGATAAAGATAATAAGATAAATATTTTTGGTATTTTTGTTGTTTAGATTGGAAAGTAAAGATTGCAAAATAAACGGCGAAAGAAATTGGCAAGTTGACGAGAACCTAATGTGATGTAAAATAGACCCAGGGGCCATAGGTTTCACTAGTGGCTTCTCTCATGATAGCATATATTACGGTGGGTGAACAAATTACTGT
The DNA here is from genome assembly GCA_032464435.1 of Aegilops umbellulata. Classification (NCBI taxonomy): domain Eukaryota; kingdom Viridiplantae; phylum Streptophyta; class Magnoliopsida; order Poales; family Poaceae; genus Aegilops; species Aegilops umbellulata. The sequence continues at coordinate 144,902,406 of CP136058.1, read as the reverse complement.
CGAGCAATTGATAGAAATGCGCATAGTTATCAGAATATCTAGGCATGATCATGAACATAGGCATCACATCCGTGTCAAGTAGACCGAAACTATTCTGCATCTACTACTATTACTCCACACATCGACCACTATCCAGCATGCATCTAGAGTATTAAGTTCATAAGAACAGAGTAATGCATTAGGCAAGATGACATGATGTAGAGGGATAAACTCAAGCAATATGATATAAACCCCATCTTTTTATCCTTGATGGCAACAAACACAATACGTGCCTTGCTGCCCCTGCTGTCACTGGGAAAGGACACCGCAAGATTGAACCCAAAGCTAAGCACTTCTCCCATTGCAAGAAATATCAATCTAGTAGGCCAAACTAAACTGATAGTTCGAAGAGACTTGCAAAGATATCAAATCATGCATACAAGAATTCAGAGAAGAACCAAATATTATTCATAGATAATATTGATCATAAGCCCACAATTCATCAGATCTCGGCAAAAAAACGCAAAAAGTATTACATCGAATAGATCTCCAAGAACATCGAGGAGAACTTTGTATTGAGAACCAAAGAGAGAGAAGAAGCAATCTAGCTAATAACTATGGACCTAAAGGTCTGTGGTAAACTACTCACACATCATCGGAGAGGCTATGGTGTTGATGTAGAAGCCCTCCGTGATCGAATCCCCCTCCGGCAGATCGCCGGAAAAAGCCCCAAGATGGGATCTCACGGGTACAGAAGGTTGTGGCAGTGGAAAAGTGGTTTCATGGCTCCCCTAGATGTTTCCACGGTATAAGAGTATATATAGGCGAAAGAAGTAGGTCGGTGGAGCTATGAGGGCCCCACGAGGGTGGGGGCGTGCGTACCCCCCTGGGCGCACCCTCCTGCCTCGTGGCCACCTCGTTGCGTCTCTGACTTTCACTCCAAGTCTCCTGGATTTCGTTTGTTCCAAGAAAGATCCTCGCGAAGGTTTCATTCCGTTTGATATTCCTTTTCTGCAAAACACTGAAATTGGCAAAAAAACAACAACTAGCACTGGACCTCCGGTTAATAGGTTAGTCCCAAAAAATAATATAAAAGAGCATATTAAATCCCATTAAACATCCAAAACAGATAATATAATAGCATGGAACAATCAAAAATTATAGATACGTTGGAGATGTAACATTAAGTACACCACAGTCCTGAAAAGCAAGAAGAATCTAAAGGAGGCAGAGAAGAAGAAGCCCGCTGTGATCCAGGTTTGCGTGCATGACTTATGCTTGGTCTACCACATATGCCATGCCGACATTGAGGGCGAGGAATTTAAGAACTTCCTCAAGGTCGGCCGAGTCAAATTCGTTACTGTAGACTTTAGGAATGACAGGGAAGTCCTGGATCGGATAGGCCTCATTGTAGGCAACCCCAACCTCCAGAAGAGTGGGCTGGTGCCCTCCTGTGATCAGCCTTGAATGCTGACCCTGGCAGGAGCCATGGTTCATCCTTCGTAGGGTAAACTGAATAAACCTCCGCACACGTTTCATCGTGCATGGAAGTGGAATGTACTAGATATAGACCACATCCACTATGTTGCAATGGATGGCTACCTTTGTTTCAATATCTACAAGGGTTGGATGAAGAGCAAGAGCCAAGTGTGTGGTTCAAGCAAAGAAGTATCAACCAAGAGGAAGAGGGACAAGGACAAAGTCGAGGACGTGGACGAGGACTCCGAGTAAGGTGGCAGTGTCGTTGCTCATGGTGGTTCTAATGCAGTGTCTACCAGATTAGTTGCTTAGTTTAATTTCAGGTGTGCTTAATTTTATTTGAGGGGTGTGTTGTGTTGAGCCCCTAGTAGAACTATGTTATGTTTCTTCTCATTACTTTAACTCTTCAGTACGTACATACTTGTATTTCTTACAGTTCATCTTTTAGTTGGTATAGTACTACCACTCATTTCTTCACATTATATACGTACAATATATATGGCCAACATCATATAGCCAGCAGTTTAGTTGTCAAAGAATTTCAGGGTGCTTAGTTTTATTTGAGGGGTGTGTTGTGCTGGACACCATTATTGTGACTCAAATCTCTTTTACCATGTTATAATGACATAAATACCGATGGACCAACATGCCAGCTCTCCCTCTATCTCACTACAATAAAATAAAGTGTGGGGCCTACTTGATCCCAAGAGCGTTCTTATTTTCCTGTAAAATTATTCGCTTGGTTACTCCTGACAAGCGGGGCCACACTTATCATTGTGAGAATCGTCTTATCATTGTAGCATGGATTTCTGAGGGAGTCCTGGATTAGGGGGTCCTCGGATAGCCGGACTGTTGGATTATGAAGATACAAGATTGAAAACTTCGCCCCGTGTCCAGATGGGACTCTCCTTGGCGTGGAAGGCAAGCTTGGCAATACGGATATGTAGATCTCCTCCCTTGTAACTGACTCTGTGTAACCCTAGCCCCCTCCGGTGTCTATATAAATCGTAGGGTTTAGTCCATAGGACAACAACAATCATACCATAGGCTAGCTTCTAGGGTTTAGCCTCTATGATCTCGTGGTAGATCAACTCTTGTAATACTCATATCATCAAGATCAATCAAGCAGGAAGTAGGGTACTACCACCATCGAGAGGGCCCGAACCTGGGTAAACATCGTGTCCCCAGCCTCCTGTTACCATCCATCTTAGACGCATAGTTCGGGACCCCCTACCCGAGATCCGTCGGTTTTGACACCGACATTGGTGCTTTCATTGAGAGTTCCACTGTGCCGTCATCATAAGGAAGGATGGCTCGTCTCGTTGTCAGGGACAACATCACCTCTGGGGGAGCCCTGGCTGTAGGCCAAACTCTCCGACTAGGCGGCTTCGTCATGACCGCCCGTTCGGCCGCTGCACCGACGATGACTTCTCGGGTCATCAAAAATAGCCTCCACATTGCCTCGGAACTTACCGAGCAGATGAATACAATGGAGCTCTCCTCTTTGAACAAGCTCTTGGATCGCATCGCCGCTTTGGGAGTCGCTACGGACCATGATTGGATTGGAATTAAACCCGACCAAAGGGATATTAACTCTCCGCCGGTCCCCCATCAGATAGCCGTGGTGGAGGAGCAATGCGGCGATTCTTCCTCTATCTTGAGGACAAACTATGTCCGGATTCCCGAGCTCTCCGAGCCAGATACCCGTCTATGCGCGGACATCGCCCAAACCCTGAACCTAGAATCAGGCAGCAGTCCAGACCCACCGGGCAACATCCCGGAGCCCGAACTTCCAAGATCGGAAACTCCTCCGCCCCTGGGTCTCAGATCGGGTCAAGGTCCGGACTTAAATCCACCCACCCACCCAGATATAAACGATCTTTCCCACATTAGGCAAGAGCCCCAGGAGACAGTACATCACTATTGGGTCAGATTCCTCCTTGTAATGGACAAGGTCAAGGACTGTCGCGAGGAAGACACAATTTCATTCTTTTGAAATAATTGCACGGACAAGGGAAATAATTGCACGGACAAGGGAATCCTCAACGCCATATGTCGTTGTGACATAGCACACTTCACTGACTTGGCGGCCATAGTACGGAAGTACTGTGCGATGGAAAGCGCCTGGAAAACCCAAACAAAATTTTTGGATAATCCGGCTCTGACAAAACCCCCAGTCCGAACTAAAAGGGGTGCACTCTCACAAGTCGCCCGACTCAATTACAAAGAAGCAAAAGCCCACTACAGGGCGTGGAACCGTATTGGAAGGATGGCTTAATGGGTCATGCAAAATTCACAGTACAACGGATACCATACCAACACACAGCCTTAGAGCATGTTGGGTACTCCGGCAGGTGGCCAAGAGCGGTGAGGATCTCCTCATTAAAAATACCGCAGAGCACCACCCCATAGATAACAAGAATACAATATTGACAGTCTTTGAGATCTTCGCCTCAAATAATAGGCGTAAGCGAGCACTCCGCAGCCTTGCCGAAGTCTGCCACATGGCAGCAATAAATCCATGGAGCGACAGGGCTATCACCTTCAATGCCAGTGATGAACCTAAATTCCGAACAACCCGAGCACCAGCCGCCTTGGTCCTTAGTCCAATTGTGGACGGCTTTTGGCTTACTAAAGTGCTCATGGACGGCGGCACCGGATTAAACCTAATTTATGAGGAGACTCCTCAAAAAATGGAAATAGACAGAAACCGCATTGAGCAAAGCAGCATGACCTTCAGAGGAATCATCCCTAGTCGGGAGGCACGATGCGCTCGGAAATCACACTAGATGTGGTATTCGAAACGCCGGAGAATTATAGGTCCGAAGAAGTTACATTCCAAGTGGCCCCGTTCAGTAGTGGATACCACGCCCTTCTAGGGCGGGAGGCATTCACGATCTTCCAAGCCATACCCCATTATGGGTACATGAAGCTCAAAATGTCTGGGCCCAATGGAATCATCACTCTAGCTAGTGATCCGGACATAGCACTCCGCGCCGAAAACAAAACAGCCGCACTAGCCCTCGAGGCATTATCCGAAGCCCTCGCGGCCGAGGAATTAACTGCGTTGCGCTCCACAGTGGACAGGGATGGCGTGATACTCAACAAAAGATCCAAGTCCACCTCTTTTAAACTACCGGATGAAATAGTCAAATTCCAAGTCCACCCAACGGACCCTACAAAAACAGCATCCATCGGGGCACAGTTAAACCCCGTTGTAGATGTCGCACTATGAGAGTTCCTGCGCGAGAATTGGGACATATTCGCTTGGCATCCTTCAGGCATGCCAGGAATCCCACGCAGGCTGGCCGAGCATAGCCTTAACATTCTAAAGGGATTCAAGCCGGTCAAGCAGACTCTTCGGCGTTTCTCTTAACCTAAGCGACAAGCCATGGGAGAGGAGTTAGCCAAGTTACTGGAGGCCGGATTCATTAGAGAAATAAAACATCCGGACTGTCTAGCAAACCTGGTGATGGTACCAAAGAAGGACAAATCCTGGCGGCTATGCGTCGAATTCAAGGACCTTAATAAGGCTTGCCCAAAGGATCCCTTCCCCCTCCCTCGCATCGATCAAATTATCGACGATACCGCAGGACACGACTCACTGTGCTTCCTCGACGCATACTCTGGTTACCACCAAATTAAAATGGCAGAGTTCGATCAAGCCGCAACGGCATTTATCACTCCATATGACTCCTTCTGTTTTAACACAATGCCCTTCGGGCTCAAAAACGCCGGTGCAACATATCAACGCGTGATTCAGACATGTCTGGAAAAACAGATCGACAAAACAGTAGAGGCATACGTAGACAATGTGGTCGTTAAAACCAGACATGTCGAATCCTCAATAGACGACTTGAGGCTCACGTTCGACAATCTCCGAACATACGACATCAAGCTCAATCCGGAAAAATGCGTTTTCGGCGTGCCCGCTAGAAGGCTCCTGGGCTTCATTGTCTCCAGTAGAGGAATTGAAGCAAATCCGGCTAAAATCCGAGCTCTATCATAGTTGGCTATCCCAACTGACCTCAAGCAAACCCAGAAGTTAACTGGATGCGTGGCAGCCTTAAGCCGCTTTATCTCCCGATTAGGAGAAAAGGCACTACCCCTTTATCGCCTTCTTCGGCGCACCGAACACTTCGAGTGGATGGACGCGGCCACGGCCGGATTGGAAGAAATAAAAGCCATCCTGGCCACCAACCCAATCTTGGCCGCGCCAAATGTCGGCGAACCAATCCTGTTATATATAGCAGCAACTCACCAAGTTGTAAGTGCAATGCTCGCATCGAACGAGAGACGGACGGACATAAATTCCCACTTCAAAAACCGGTATATTATGTATCCACTGTCCTCACTCCATGCAAATCACGATACCCACATTATCAAAAGATAGAATACGCGGTATTTATGGCATCCCGGAAATTACGACACTACTTTCAAGAGTGTTCAATTACAGTGGCCTCGGAAGTACCACTCAATGACATAATTAACAACCGCGATACCACGGGCCGGATTGCCAAATGGGCTATCGAGCTCCTCCCGTTCGACATAACATACAGACCACGGTGAGCCATTAAGTCGCAAGTACTGGCCGATTTTGTCGCCGAGTGGACAGAAGCCGAACTCCCTAAAGAATACGGTGCGTACTCCAATTGGATCATGCACTTCGACAGCTCTAAAATGCTGGCTGGTCTGGGGGCTGGCGTCATCCTGACGTCCCTCACCGGAGATACAGTCCAATACGTACTCCAAATACTATACACAGACTCCAACAAGGCAGCCGAATACGAGGCCCTGTTACATGGTCTCCGGATGGCAGTTTCCATGGGCATTCAACGCCTGGAGGTGCGTGGGGACTCGAACCTCGCAATATCTCAAATAAATGGAGACTTCAATGCCAAGGATCCGAAAATGGCGGCTTATCGCAACGCCGTCCTCAAAATGTCAGCTCGGTTCAAGGGGCTTGAATTCCACCATGTGGCTCGGGAAAACAATCAGGCGGCAGATATCCTCGCCGGTATCGGTGCTAAGCGCGACTCTGGCCCACCTAACATCTTTTTGGAAAGGCTGTTTAAGCCATCCGTGGTATGGGAAGGGGACACCGGTAACAATAGTCTGGACCCGGCCACAACACCAAATCCCGAACACTCTGACACAATCGGAGGCTCTGCCACCAAAATAACACCTTCAGCCCACGTGATCATGGCCGTCATCGCCCCGTGGACAGAACCATTCCTGGCCTACCTAATCAGGCAGGAACTACCCGAGGACCAAAATGAGGCACGCTGCATAGTGCTGCGGTCTAAAGCCTACAAGGTCCATGAGGGAGAGCTTTATAAGAAAAGCACTACCAGAAGCCTTCAAAGGTGCCTCTCCAAAGAGGAAGGGCGGGAGCTTCTGGAAGAAATCCATACTGGACTCGGCAGCCACCACGCCGCAGCCCGGACCCTTGTAAGCATGGCCTTCCGTACAGGTTTCTATTGGCCGACGGCCCGAGCAGATGCACAGGATCTGGTTCAATGTTGCGTTGGTTGCCAGCTTTTTGCAAACCAAAGCCATATGCCGCCTACCGATCTCCAAACAATCCCCATTACTTGGCCCTTTGCGGTCTGGGGGCTTGATATGGTCGGACCCCTCAAAGGGGGAGGCCATAAGAAAAAGTACTTACTGGTTATGGTGGATAAATTCACCAAATGGATAGAAGCCAAACCCGTTAAAACGACCGAATCTGGAACGGTGATAGACTTCATCTCCGGGGTGGTACACCGTTATGGCGTCCCCCACAGCATCATCACCGATAACGGCTCGAACTTCACAGCCAACGAGGTAAAACTTTGGTGCAGCAACATGGGCATCAAGCTCGATTATGCCTCGGTTTATCACCCGCAAACTAACGGTCAACTCGAGCGAGCAAATGGTCTCATCATGAGCAGCATTAACCCAGATTAGTGTGGTCCTTAAAGGAATCAAACACGCACTGGGTAGAGGAGCTCGAGTCCGTACTATAGGGGCTGCGGACCACGCTGAATCGCACTACCGGATACACACCGTTTTTTATGGTGTACGGCGCAGAGGTGGTACTGCCCTGCGACATAATTCATGATTCACCTCGAGTGCGCATGTATGAAGAAAAAGAGATCGAGCTCGATCAGCGGGACAGTTTCGACGCCCTAGAGGGGGAGCGTGACGTGGCAAAAGCCCGTTCCACATTCTATCAGCAACATGCTCGAAGGTATCAAAGAAGAGAAGTACGGGCCAAAGCTTATAACGTTCTATGCCTACCGGAGAAGAAAAAGAACAAGCTCAAGCCCAAATGGGAAGGTCCCTTCATTATTGACCAAGTTCTGACCGGTGGAGCGTACCATCTGCGGGATGCATCGGATAATCGACTCGAGCCAAACCCATGGAACGCAGCCAGACTCCGAAGGTTCTACGCCTAGTGCCAGACTCTATGTTCGCCTCCTTACCTCCGTCAATTTTTTACATATCCGTTATCTGTCTTTTCTCTCTTTCTCCCTTCTTTTTTCCTTTTCTTCAAGGCCTTAGAAGGCTAAATTGTGTCTTGACTACACAATCTTGACGTGCTAACCGCGCTCATTATACCCGGGGGCTTGTTATACAGAAGCTTAATATAACTATTTTTCGGGCTTTATGCCCCAGACATGTGTTATTCTTCCACATATACCTTTTTTCACCATTATATGCATTGATATGACTTAAGTTTTGGCCAAGCTGGGTTGCCTGGCTCTTGTGTTTATGCCATACATTCCTGTTAATTCAGCTAGGGCATAAGGGGAGCACCTCTGCAATTGTTACTGCCGGGTCAGCCGGATGTGTACTTCAGACTGGGTGAAGCCGAAAGCTAGCGTTCTTAAGGGAATACTCGGTCGGTGAACAAAAGATGATATTTATTTATTTTAATACATGCCCCCAGATGTTTATAGCCCGCGTCTCTTTTCGCAGTTTGGACATGCACATTAGGGCATGCGCACCCAGGGAAATGAACCCTTAACAGAACTATTCTCCCTTGAAGATGTTTCTTACTATCCATGTAATATAACATAGCTAGTTGGGTACTTGTCTGTTCAAGCACTTATGACCTCTACGCCTGGTTTCCACACGTACCCCGGTTTTTACATAACTGAGTGGGTATTCGGATACACTCCGGACTATCGGGTCCAGAGGTCGAAGCGAAAAGGTCTGCCATGACAAATGATTTACAATCCGGCTAGGGACAATATATGTCACTTGAAGTACACAGTCACTTAGACTGACTAAATTCTTCTTCTATACCATCCAACAGGCTGTCTAGCCTACAATCCTGTTGGGAATACTATGCGGCCAATTCTACTTTGTCATACACCAAACTGACGGGGATCTCTTTCCCATCGGGCCCCTCAGGTCCGAGCTCGGCCATGTGGTTTGGGTCAGCCTTGGTATAATGCGTCTTCACCATGGCCCAGGCTTCCCTTGCACCTTGTCGGCAGGCTGATATCTTCCATAATCGGAAGCGCTGACGCGCTCTCTTGAGCCTCTCTATAAGCTCCCCCATGCCTCCGAGCGGGGAGGCGGATGGCCACAAGGCTTGGGAAATACCCTGCATCACCTGCCGAACTTGTTCGTGCAGTTGTGAGAGCTCTGGTAGAAGATCACCCACAGACCCGGGCATCTCCTCCGCGGGACGACCCGTCAGCATACCTGTAGACATAACTCTGTTAGCTGGCTTCTTTGCCAAACTCTTTCAAAAGTTTGTTCAATCACTTACTAAAAATGTCGCGTCGAAGCCGCTTATTCTCCTTCACGGAGTCCGCAAGCTGGGCTCGAACATCTTTCAGTTCCACGCCCAGCTGGATATTGGCGTCTTGGAGATCATTTTTCTCCTGCCTAACCCGCGTAAGCACGCGCTCGCTAGAATTTAGCTGTCGATTAGCACGTTGCGCATCCCCCGGCATGGCCTCCAGATTCACTCCGGAGTCATCTGCAACATCTATTGTTAGATTTGCACACATGCTGCATACTATCTGGTACCTGTCATTCTTTGCAATGGAAACAAGTGTTACCAGAGGGGGTCTTCTCGGACTCCTTCAACGCGGCAACTGCGGCCCGTAGTTGGGCTTTGCACTCTTCCATCTCTTGAGACAATTGGGTATTCTTCTCTTTAAGAACCTGCACAAATAATGATCCTTAAATCAATTGTGTCAACTGTTTCAAGTCTCAAGGGCTACTGATATATATAATCATCAGATTTTCTTACCCGTATATCCTTTACATACTGGTCCGTGGCTCTGGCAAGACCATTTTGAGCGGCACGGATGTACGCGTCTCCTGAGTTGAAGGCATCAAACGCCTCTTGGGAGAAACAAGTGTCACGGAGTACGGCCCGGCGACACATGTGATTCATGGCGCCCTCCACTTTAGAATTTGTAGTGGATAATGTATCTGCATCCTCTGTAGGAGGAGCATCCGAGGTTCGCCCCGTGTTGGCTTCCACCTCTATGTCCGTCCCTGGAGCCCGACTGGAGGAGGTGTGATCGGCAACCTCTTCGGACATAGTCCGGCGAGCGTTTTTCCTACTAGGAAAAGTGGACGTTATTATATTTTAAAAGACGACAACCACAGAGCGAGGTTTTGTATCATACCTGTGCGACGGCGTCTTAGTCCTGACTGCCTTCGTTTTTAGCCTACCCGGCTTTGGTGCCCCTTGTTGGCGAGTCACTGCGGGTTCGGCATGGCGTCCCGAGGGCCTTCCCTGTAAGACACCATATGTGTTTGGTAGGTGAAGTGCAAAAAAGGGGGATCCTTCTCGGAAGTTGGGACTCCGGTTTTACTTACATGCAATGCAGGGAGTAGCCCAGTATAGTCGGCTATGATGGCCACCATGGCATCATCGCAGCTCAGTTGATAGAATGTCGTGTCGATCAGCTCCACAAATATGTCCGGATCCTCTTCGAGTCCGGGATTGAGGGCCCGGTCAGGGTCCTCCGGTTGTGGAGGCAGGCTATTGACCTCCCTTACAGCTTTTCGCAGTTCCTGCCATGAAACGACAAGGTAAGTACTTATGACGAAGAATGTGGGAAGGCTGGGAGTAAAAAGTGACAGCTCACCCAGCTTGGAGGGTTATACATGGGGAATCCATCCCGTGGCTTAATGTGGATGAACTCCTCTTCCTCTCCCTTGTACAAATCGGACAGAATTTTTGCTAGAGCAGCAACTAAGTCCGGTCCCTTACACCCGCAGCGGGTGGAATCATCTTCCCCGTTAAAGTGCCACATGGGGTGCCCTCGATATTGAAGTGGCTGTAACCCCCGCATTATACATATTGACATAACCTCGATTATTGTCAGTCCTGATTGAGCCAGCATTTTTATCCGGCACATCAGGTAAAGGACTTCTCCGTTATCTTCCTCCTGAGGGCTCTGAGGGCGCCAGCTACGGCGTTTCGTCAGGGGAGCGTTGTCGAACTCAGGGAGGCCCATCTGAATAGGGTCCGGAAGGGGGACGTCCTCCATATAAAACCACTCTGAAGGCCAGTCCTCGGATGTCTTCTTGGAGTACCGGACAGGTATCCGGTCCCGGCGATGCACCATATTTCGGCTCCGCCCACTTGGTACAGTGACCCCTCCTGTGTAAGGGGTACGAGGCAGAATAGCCTCTTCCATAGCTCAAAATGAGCTTCGCAGCCCAGATACAGCTCGCAAAGGGCGACATAGCCAGCAATGTGTAATATGGAGGCAGGAGTGAAATTATGCAGCTGGAGGCCATAGAACTCCAGGATCCCGCGGAGGACCGGGTGAATTGGAAATCCAAGCCCTCTTAATAAGTAAGGGACGACGCACACCCGCTCCCCCATGGATGGGTTGGGAAAGATCTCTGCTTGCTCCCCGCCATTATAGGTGGCGAGTCCGGCTCGAACGGGGACCATATACGCTGGAGGGAGAAATCCCTGGGTCTGCAACTCTACTAATTGGCTGCGGGGGACGGAACACTTCTTCCAATTGCCGGGCTTAGGGCTACGGAGCGAGAGGAGGAGCTGCGACGACCGGCCATGTTGGAATGGATTTTTTTCCGGACGCGCACTGATGGATACTCGCTGTGGGGGGATGGTGTGATCTGGATCTGAGAATCCCCGTCTCTTTAATAGACGATTTACCCACATGGCTAGGGTGGCTATTGTAAAAATACCCCGACTTCTCGCATTCGCTCGACGCATGGAGAATATCCATTATTAGGCGCGGAAGCCAAGGAGTGCAACAATTATGGGAAGCCGGACACTACTCAAACAAGTATTCAGAATTTGGACAAGAACCCGCCTTGCAATGCCGAAGACAATCTGCGTGCCGGACTCATCGCCATTGAAGCCTGGTTCGGGGGCTACTGAGGGAGTCCTGGATTAGGGGGTCCTCGAACAGCCGGACTATATCCTTTGGCCGAACTGTTGGATTATGAATATACAAGATTGAAGACTTCGTCACGTGTCCGGATGGGACTCTCCTTGGCGTGGAAGGCAAGCTTGGCAATACGGATATGTAGATCTCCTCCCTTGTAACCGACTCTGTGTAACCCTAGCTCCCTCCGGTGTCTATATAAACCGGAGGGTTTAGTCCGTAGGACAACAACAATCATACGATAGGCTAGCTTCTAGGGTTTAGCCTCTACGATCTCGTGGTAGATCAACTCTTGTAATACTCATATCATCAAGATCAATCAAGCAGGAAGTAGGGTATTACCTCCATCGAGAGGGCCCGAACCTGGGTAAACATCGTGTCCCCCGCCTCCTGTTACCATCTGCCTTAGATGCACAGTTCAGGACCCCCTACCCGAGATCCGCCGGTTTTGACACCGACAGCGGGGCCCCACTTATCATTGTGAGAATCGGCTTTTTTTTGTCATGTGACATGGTCAACGGGTTTGACGTGAAAAATAACAATGTCTAATGGCATTTTTGAGCAAACATCTAACTTAACGATGGCATTTTTGACATATCTAATTGCATTTTTGAGCAGGCATCTCACAGATCGATGGCATTTTTTAGTAGCTGTAACTTCTAATGGCAAAACTGAGTAGTGATACACAACTAGTGGCATAAATAATAAGAACCCAACAATTAAATAGGTATGCTAATTTCTTTTATAGAATTTAGCACCCCATTTAAGCACGCGCTAGCTTTTTTAATAGTACTATATGCATAATTTGGCGACGAGCGCTCTCTATATGTACCACCTTTTATCCTTAATTTCATCTTGTTAGTTTTGCTCCATGGCGCTATCCATCGATACTACTAATGTGCAAAAGTATACATTTTTTAAAAGTCTAGAGGGTGGGACATTCTAGCTTGGTCGGTTTCACGAGAGGCGAGGGCCTTTGTGATTTGACGGCTCATTACTGCTGGAAGGCGGGGCCTTATGATTTGACTGCTCGTATAAATGTGCCGACAACCTGAGGAGGAGCAAAGAACCGTGTGGTATACTCAAGTTTTCCACCGGAGTATGACGGAGGAGCATGAAACACGGCAGCCCAGTGCCATATGGCGATAAAAAATGATCTAATTTGCTAGTCATGTCATTGTTAGCATTGTTCTATTCATGCCTCGCACAGAACGTGACACGTGCGGCGAAACACCCGAAGCAAAAGAAGAAACACAGGAGCAAAAGAAGAAGGAAGATTATCACCCCCAAAAAAGAAGGAAGACGCACCCACAAGTCTAGGGCGCTGCTCTCACTACATGAAGGGTTGCTGGCCGCGGAGTCGCAATTGCTTCTTCATTGCCTCCAGGACCTCCATCTCCTTGCACGTCTCCTCCACAATCTTCTTCATTCTGTCCATGACGTGGGATTTCTAGACGCGAGCATTCATCATCTATTCCATGGCTGCATTACGTACCTTGACAGCAGCCGGGTGCTCGATGCGGAGCTTCGCCAACTCCTCCTTCTGTTCCATGACGAGGGCCTGCAGCATCTTCATCGAGGAACTACTATTCTCATGCAGCTTCTTTGAGCCAGCGTTCTCCTCATTCAGCAGGTCGAGCTCGTGGCAGAGCTTCGCCTTGTCCTCCTGAAGTTGCAGGATTTCGCCGATCGCCTTCTTCTCCGAGGCAGTGCTCTTCTTCAACAGCATCACCAAGCCGGCGGTCAACTCCCCCTGCTCATTGAGCTCAGCGGGCATGTCGTCGACGCTCTCCTTCGGTAGCTCCACCAAGCCGTGGATGAACTCCTTCTGCTTATTAAGGTGCTTATTGAGCTTATCGGGCATGCCATCGAGGGATAACGACTCCATTGCCGCTAGCTCGGCATGTTCGCCTCCGCGGCTAGGGTGCTCGTGGGAGCCATTGCCTGCCCGTGAGAGATCTTTCGAGGTCTCTGCATGGCGGCGAGCCCTCTATTTTTTTTCGCAGCCTTGGTTGCCACTTCCTTGTTACGAGTAGTTCTCGGCCTAGAGCTCTGCACACCGGCCATGGCAACGACGGACAAATAAGGACTTATGAGGAGGAAGGTAGAGTAATTTTCGGTTAGGTAGTTCTCCTTTTTATAACCTAAGTACTAGCACTAGTACTAAAACTTGCATAGTGGGAACATGTTCAGGTTTGGTACGTACTAGTAGGTGTGAGCAGGGTTGCACTTAATTGTAGCACTAGTACTTTCGAATGTGATGTGAACAAGGTAAAGATTAATTGATCGTTTTGGTTTTGAGGCCTGAAACGGCTCCCGATGAGTTTAGTGCAACATAAATTTCAAGTACTCCCTCCATCTCATTTACAAGGCTTGCACGTGTATCTAGGTCATCAATGTAACTTATTGAAAATAAATTGTTTAACATAAAAAATATATCATTAAAAATATAATATTTGAAGTTTGTAATGATATATTTTTCGTAATCTATGCCTCTAATTAAGTTGGTCAAATTAATGACCTAGGTACACGTGCAAGACTTGTAAACTGAGATTGAGGGAGTACTACACTGCTCAAATGTTGTCGGACAAGTCAGTGATGTAACTGGTCGTACATGTTAGACCAAGCCAATGCGTGTCCCTTCGGTGAGACGCGGGTCCGACCGATCGTCTGTTGGTGCGAGCGATCGTAAAGTATTACGCGATGGAGACTTCTGGTCATGGCTTCGGTTGATTGTCACGACCAAGCATTCTAAAACTAGTGATAAATCAATTACCATATTTCTCCAAACGAACAAGTATTTTCACAGGAATACAATACATATAGATGGAGTGATTGTCAAGGTTGCAAACCGACATGGCGTTGCAAGTTCACTGCAGCAGCAACCGACTAGGTCACTACATCGTTGGCGGGGAAGGAGTGCAGCTCACCTCGCCTACGATGCATGGCCAGCGGCGCCGGCGCAACTGGTCCCAGGATTTGGCTTCTCCCACCGCCCATTTGAACAGTTGCACCAGCTGCTCATGCCATTGCGCAGGCATGCGCGTTCTTTCCTCCGCATTCCACTCCGTGAATATCATCTCTGCATTAGCCCTAGCTCGAAATCAACGTGACGCTGCCAGATGCTAACATCCCTCAACATCTCTCCTCTGAGATCGACTTGCACCTTTGCCTTGTGCTGCGCTAGGCGCAGCTCCTTGGAACTTCTCTCCAATCGATGCGACATTTCCTCGATCTGATTTGCCCTTGCTGCCCACCACCTGAAATGCAGCCCTGGCATGTCGTCCGGCGCCACCGATCTATGATTCCAGAGCAATGGATCCCCTCTAAAACACATGTGGGTTTCGCTCAAAAGCGGCAGTGCTGCGGGCCGCAGCGAGAGGGCAGCCTGCGGGATCCTGGGATCTAAGGGATTATCCATGGCGAGATCCGTGGGCGAGGCAGGGAGGCGAGCCTAGGCGCTGGGAGAGCCCTACGAGGCTAAGATAAAAATAGTACTACTCCATTCCGTCCATATTTAAATACAAAGGCCACTAATACTAGCCCTGGCAAAAACTGATCATGCTGCCTGCGTCCTGGTTTATTGCCCCCCTTTTTTGTGTCACCTTTTATGACATGCATAAATATTATGTTACTTACAAATATGGTCAAAAATTGGCACAAAATATGAAGGAGACCAATGGAAGTACTAGCAACCCATGATTTAACTACTCGTATGCGTGCAGTGGAGTAGTAATGTTTTTCTTCCGCCCTCACGTCCACTCAATTTGCATGCGCTATATTAATTCACCATCAATGAAGTGAAGGACTTTACACGCGTCAAATTATCACATGGGGTGGATCTTCGTACAAAAATGCGTCCGCCCGTGTACCCGCGTGTGCGTGCGAAGGAATGAGTGCGTGCGTGGCATGCGTGCACATCTTCGCTTCGTGCATGTACCGCCAGTGTGGCTCAGAGAGGACGAGTACATTCTTTTGGAACCAGCAAGACGTCACTGTGATCAATCAACACAAGGAGGTCGCGACAACGCCTCCACATGTGCTACGTGGCTTCATGAACTGTAAGAGAGACATTGTGTAGCGTGCCATTGGAATTCTAATTTACATGTTCTGCACATACTAGAAGTACTAGTAAGGTACACGTGCATTGCACGCATCAGATTTGGCAACCGAATTATGAATAAATACCACACTATAGCATGTAAGATCTAAGTCATATATGCCTGATCTAGACCCTCGTTTAATTCTTATAGTTCAACTCATTCAAAATCAATTAGTTTTCATAAAAAAGCTAGGGCCTCTTTGATTCGTAGTATTTCCAAAATGCGGGAATAGAAAAAACATGGGATTAGAGTGGAATGTCATCTTGAATCCTACAGAATTGTACGAGTGTTTGATTTTGCACAGAAAAAACGCAGGATTCTTTCAAAGTGGTTCGAGTGGATGGGATGTTTGCTATGAAATCTATTGCAAATGAATCCGATGGAAGAAGCCCTATGGTTTACAATCTTACGAATCAAACAACCAAGATAGGAAAAAATCCTAAGGATTAGAATCCTCCAAAATTCCTTTGAGAATCCTTTGAAACAAAGAAGGCCTTAATCTATTTCATGATTCATGGAATTGTGCGTTGTAAAGCATAAAGTAAAAACAAATAATGGCAATTCAACTAGAAAAAAAGTTTGGGCAGTTATGATACAAAAGATTGTAGAACAAAGGAGAAACACTTGTGTTTTGAGGTTTGTGCATTATGCTTAAGTTCAACCATGGAGTCTGCTAGATTGTACATGTGGCAAAATCCAATGGGGGGCTAGAAGATGGTGCGAGGGGCCAAGTGGAGGGAGACTATGAAGGAGTGCACAAGTGCGAGATCGATATTTAAAGAGAGGGGGCGAGAAGTGCGATATTGCATGCAGTGGCGGAGCCATGAAAACTAAATGAGCTAGGGTGCCAAGCATTGCTAATCCTTTACGAGGAGGGCCAATTCATCAACTTAAACCATTTTACCAGCAATTGTCTAAAGATCACATTCATATTAGCCTCGATATATAGTGATGTTAGGGGGGTAGGGCCCTTGCTGCCCCTGTCTTTGCCACTGTGCGCGCGTCTGAGATATGAATCGGAAGGCACGGATGATGAGAGGGGGACATTGGATATATAATTAATGTGGGTGTATTAGCTATGTAATCCTATATAGAGAGGTATAGATTGATCGATGTGGACCTGGGAAAGAGGGTGAGACCTCACTAGACATATAGATTGATCGGTTTGTGTGGAAAACTGTGAAAGACCTAGCTATATATACACACACATAGAGGAACATCGATTGTTAAGCATGCACGTGAGAGATAAATGATGCCCGATATGATGGAGAGGGGGAGGTGTGTGTGTGTGCATGCATGGGAGTCCGACCTAAAGAAAAAGATTGCATGCGTGCGATGGATAATGCCGACTGGTAGTGTGTGTGCATGGATGCACGAGAGAAAGTTAGTGTTACAATTATAAAGAGAAGACGACTGTGTGGGTATAAAAGACTAGGTGAGGTCATAATCAATGTAAAGTTGAATTCAAATATTTGAATAAGAGATCATGATGATTGAAACCCATGCATGCATGTATATAACTGAGATATGTGCGGTGTGGTTTGGAAATGAGCATGTTGTACTGTATACACATTGAACAAGGTCAGACTGCTTTGAATTTGAGATACCGATGGCAGACATCGTTTGGCCACATTGCATCCGTGCATATACACACAATTCAAATTGGAGATGATAGGTGGCTTTCGCATCACACATCTATATCTATACCCCTATATATATTATATTCTATATTTTCGTATAGTGTGCAGATAAATTTAACTTCAAAAGATGGTCGTTGGATGAGGCCAATCCGATGGTGAAGAGATGGCAAATTTGAGCACTACTGGCCATTGGATATCATCTAGATTCCACCAGATTTTGCCACGTGTACAATGTAGAAGACTCCATGGTTGAACTTAAGCATAATGCATAAACTTCAAAACACAAGCACTTCTTCTTTGTTCTAGAATCTTCCGTATCATAATTGCCCAAATGTTTTTCTACATGATTTTCCATTATTTGTTTTTACTTTATGCCTTACAACGCACAATTCCATGAATCTTAAAATAGATTAGCTTTCTTATAAAAACTATATGATTTTGAATGAAATGAACTATAAGAATTAAACAAACATCTACATCATGCATATATGACTCAAGGCTTACATGCTATAATATGGCTTTTATTCATAATTTGGTTGCCAAATCTCATGCGTGCAATGCACGTGTACCTTACTAGTCTAAATGGTGTTTGTGTGTGTGTTGTGCGTGTTAAACACATTGTACGTAGTATATCATACAAGGTTTAGATTCTGAACATCTAGCTAGAGCATGCATTTACTATTATTTGAATTCAACATAAAATGGATACATATATTTGAATTTGAGATCGTATGTACATGTAGTTCGTATTTATATAGGAATTTACTTCTCCTATATTCATGTCATGTGTTGTGAAGATAATATTTAGATGCTTGTATAACTAATCCGAGTACAATCCCATTCGAACAGGGAAAACATACTCAAAGTTAGTCCATATGCTAGACAACAAACATTGTTTTTTTATTGTTGAGGGAAGTGCAAATTGTTTTGCTACTATACACGTTATGTTTGTTGTCCCGTTTTTTTAGTTTTTTGTTGTATTTGATGCATTTCTAGTAATATAGTAAAAAGGGACATGGCTCACTCTAGTGATGAGGTGAGAATTGTCTTTTTTGGGTACACATTAAGCTTGTTCTCCCGAAATTTCAAGCCGCGCCTTGTTATGCAAAAATTTCAAGCTAGCATCTCTATCTATCATGATGCGAAACTCCCGCCTCTTCAACTCACGCCTTGTTACCCCGAAATATTGAAGATATATCTTTGTCTCATTGTGCCCCGACAACTCCCTCCATCTCAACCCGCGCCTTGCTATTCCAAAATTAGAACGCGCGCGAAAACTCCCACCTCCTGTGAAATCCCGACATGCGAAATGCCCGTGATACCCCTGAACCGAAAGAACCGCCTACCTCGAATCGGTGGGGGTACTTTCGTAACTTACCCCACATTTCGGACAAGCGCGTCCCTAAGCCATGGTTCCCCACTCCCATCCCATTCGTACAATGAGGCCGCGAAAACCCGTGAAGCCCCACACCCGCCATCGTCCGCCACCCAGCCGAAGCCTCTTCCCCGACGACGTCGTCCACAGCAACACCTCGACGTCCCTCATCCACCGTATTGGATGAGGATCAGTCTTTGATCTCGTCGTCCCGCTGGTTCAGCCACCCCATCCTCCACATCCAAGGAGCTGCCCCGACGTTCCCCTTGTCTTTCGTGCCACCTCCATTCCCACACCGCCGTCTTCACGTGCACCATCGGAAGAGTAGCATCATCATCGTTTCCTCGGATGAAGTTGCGGCCTAATCGGTGCAACCAAAGAGGTTGTACACTAATCGCCGCATTTCCTTCTTGATTCGATCTCACGGTGCTGCCGGCGCTCGGTCCAGAGCCGACACGGCGCGGCTCCATCCACGGCGGCGTCGCCGGCCACTTCCTCCACGGCGTTGCTCTCTCGGCGGCGGCGGCCACATCAGTAGGAGTTGCTGCCCCGGCTCTCGCACGCGCTGCTGCTGCTGCTACTGCTTTTCTGCTACTAGTGCCTTCAGTTTCGACAGTACAACTCAGTTTCGGCAGCAAAATTCAGTTTCGACAGTTATGTTCAGTTTCGACAGTTAAATTCAGTTTTGAAAGTTAAGTTCAGAGATGAGCGGCTAATGTATTTTACATCTAGCACCACTACAAAAAAAAGACACATCCGTGAAATTTTGGGCCGAATGAAAAAAAAATTGTCATACTTATGACACTTCTATGACGATAATTGTGACAAAACCCGGTATCATCATAGATGTGGTGGGGTCCTACTTCTATGACAAAAAAACATGATAGAAAATGGGCTTTTCGTCCTGGGCGGGCCGGAGACGCAGCTGCATGACATTCTTTGGGCCGTCCATGACGGAAAAAACCGTGATAGAAGCGAGGGTGAGGAAAATATCGGGGTGTTCCCGGTTACGATGGGTGGTCGGTGCCGAGCGATGCGCATTTCTCTCGTACACGCACGCGTGGGTGCGAGGCGTTGGGATCTAACTGAACCCGAGCGATTGCACTGCAGGCTACGCGTTAGTGAACCCGAGCGAGCGAGCGATCGATGGTTGTTAACTGAACCCAATCGAGCGATTCCTTCACTACTGCTGCTAACTGAAGCCGATCGATGCTGCCTCTGGACGAACAGTGAGCGTTGCTGGGGGGGTGGATGAATAGTTCCCGGTGGGGGTGGATGAACAGGACCCCGTGGTGTTGCCTCTAGATGAACAGGACCCCGATCGATCGAGCCGGTTGGGGCTGGATGAACAGGACCCCGTGGAGGGCTGGATGAACAGGACCACCCCGTGAAGGGCGGGATGAACAGTAGACGGTGGAGGGCTGGATGAACAGTAGCCCGTGGAGGGGTGGTTGAACAGGAGCCCGTGGAGAAGGCTGGTTGAACAGTAGCCAGTGGAGTAGCGCACGGTGGAGGCTGGATGAACAGGAGCCCGTGGATGAACAGTCGCAGGTGGAGGCTGGAGGAGGTCGACGGTGGATGAACAGTAGCCCGTGGAGGCTGGAGGGGGCCGACGGTGGAGATGAACATTATCTCATGGAGTCCCGTCTTGCGGTACGCCACACCCCTCCCGATGAACAAGACCCCCGTTTCGACCGTAGCGCTCCAACACAAATCCGTTTCCTCCGTTTTGTAGTACGCCACACCCCTTCCGATCAACAGGACCCCCGTTTCCACCGTAGGAGGTCCGTTTCCTCCGTTTTGCGGTTGGCCAGACCCCTCCCGATGAACAGGATCCCGTTTCGAACGTGGCCGGTCGAACACAAGGCTGTTCCCTCCGTTCTACGGTACGCCAGGCCTCGTTTCCATCGGTTGTTCCGTCCAAACCCTCCCGATGAACACGACGATGCATTTCGTTCTGACCTAGCCGGTTGGCTCCCCATGAACACGACAACGACGATGTTTCTCCGTTCCGACCCAACAATGTACACGAGCCCTGGCCGTTCGTACACGCGAGTAGGCGTTCGAGATCCCGCCCGTATGTACGTGCGTGGCCGTATTTACTTTCTTGCACCCTGGCCGTTGTACGCATGTGTACATTCTACGTGCGCGCCTCTACTACGACACGTGCGCGCCTGTACATCGACCACTATTTATGTACACGTTCCCGACCAGAATGACAACGCTACGTATGCTTCGACCAGGTGGGTCCCGACTGTCGAGCACTTCCTTGCGTGCGAAGATGTAGCTGGTGGGTCCTAGCAGTCAAGGGGGCGAATCGTTTTGTTTTCGGACCCACTTCCTTGCATGCAAAGATGTAGCTGGTGGGTCCAAGCAGTCAGGGGGAAACATTTTTTTTGTGAAATACGGTGGCCCGTCTGATGGGTCCCCGCTTTCAGGTGGAGGAATAATTATTTTGCGTGTAATAAGGAGGCATTTCCTTGCTGCAGCCGTGGACCCAGCTGTCAGCCTCTCCACGTACAGTACTCTTCCAATGGAAGTCGTTCCTTGACCACGTTGACCACGCCGCACCGAGAGCACCAGGGCGGTGGAAGACAGCGAGGCCTGGGAAGGGGACGACGCGGAGCCGGGGAAGACGCAGCAGTGGATGCCCACGCGTAGAGTATGAGGGTTCACTGGTTCACTGCGGTGTGAGGCTGCCGTCGCCGTAGAATAACAGGGGATGTGGGTGAGTAGAGGGATGTCCTGGCCAGCGGTGGGAGTAGTCGGGGGCGGTGAGGCCTCCGCCGCATCGCAGCCAGCCACGGGAGGCAGGAGCACGAGGCACGCCCGGCGCTGGTTTGGGCGGCTGGAGCAAGAAGACCATAGGTTGAAGAAGCACTACAACCATTGGGTGGACATCATACGGTCACTGGAGCTAGAATCGTGCATATTGACTAAGTTAACAAAGCCCTCCGTCCCCGTCAACTTAGTAGGCCCACAAGTTAGCCTGCCACTATACTAGGTCCCAGCTAGCAGGGGTTATTCCTTTTTTGTGCGTAATAAGGAGGCACTTCCTTGCGTGCGAAGATATAGCTGGTGGGTCCAAGCTGTCAGTGGCGGTAACGTTTTTTTCATGAAATACAGAGGCCCTTTCGGTGGGACCCAGATGTCAGGTGGAGGAATCATTATTTTGCGCGTAATAAGGAGGCGTTTCCTTGCATGCGGCCGTGGACCCAGCTGTCGGCCTCTCCACGTACAGTCCACTTCAGATGCATGTCGGTCGTTGACCACGTTGACCAGGCCGCGCCGAGAGCACCAGGGTGGTGGATGACGGCGAGGCCTAGGAAGGGAACGACACAGAGGCAGGGAAGACTCGACAGTTGTTTCCCACGCGGAGGGGAGTACGACTGTACGAGGGTTTACTGGTTCGTCTGCCGTCGCCGGAGAATAACAACAGGTGTGGGTGAGTAGAGGGATGGCTAGGCCAGCGATGGGAGTACGGTGGGGCGGTGAGGCCTGCGCGGCAGCACAGCCGGCCTCGGGGAGGAGAGAGTAGGCAGTCCCATCGGGGCTTGTTTGAGCGGCTGGAGCAGGAAGAGAGAGATTGAAGAAGCACGACGGCCGTTGGATGGACATCCAACAGTCACTGCTTGTGCGTCAACCTTTTTTTAGGAAAGCCTCAAATCTATGGAAAACATCATACATCCCATCTGCCATTATTTCTAATAATTTACAGCCCATTTGCTAATTCTTAAGTTTTTTTGGAGCCCATATTATTTTTGTTAGCATTACAACCCATATTGTGGCCACGGTTAAAAAATTATACGAAATTTTGCATATTTTGGTACGATCCGAACTGTTTTTAGTCCTAAAATTTCGAGTCACATTCAAACTAATTTTAAAAATAAATGTATATCAATATAAAATCCAACAAATTGTCCACGCATAAAAATTGATGCAATTTAAAATCTCGAAATGAAAAAAAGAAACTTGAAACTAATTGTCGGGTTGATGTGTTTTAAAAATGTACAACCCATTTCTCATTACTGATAGGCCATTTTCTCGGCCAGCCGAATGAAGCTCTCCTCGTCTTGAAAGATTTGCAGCCCAACAAACCTGACAAAGTGACTTACTTGGCAAATCACAAAGAAACTGGGCTGTGACCGTGGACCCAGCTGTCAGCCTCTCCACGTACAGTACTCTTCCGATGGAAGTCGGTCGTTGACCACATTGACCAAGCCACGCCGAGAGCACCATGGCGGTGGACGATGGCGAGGCCTAGGAAGGGGACGAAGCGGAGCCGGGGAAGACGCGGCAGTGGATGCCCACGCGGAGAGGAGTACAAGGGTTCACTGGTTCGACTGCGGTGTGAGGCTGCCGTCGCCACAGAATAACAGGGGGGTGGGTGAGTAGAGGGATGCACTGGCCAGCGGTGGGAGTAGTAGGGGGCGGTGAGGCCTCCGTGGCATCACAACCGGCCACGGGAGGCAGGAGCACGTGGCACGACCGGCGCTGGTTTGGGCGGCTGGAGCAAGAAGACCAGAGGTTGAAGAAGCACTACTGCCGTTGGATGAACATCGTACGGTAACTGGAGCTAGAATCGTTCATATTGACTAAGTTGACAAAGCCCTCCGTCCCCATCAACTTGGTAGGCCCACAAGTCAGCCTCCCATGTTGCTGGGTTCTAGCTTGCACGGGGAGTATTTATTTTTTTGTGCATAATAAGGAGGCACTTCCTTGCATGCGAAGATAGCTGGTGGGTCCAACCTGTCAGCGGGGGGCACGCTGTTTTCACGAAATAGAGAGGCCCTTCCGGTGGGTCCCAGATGTCAGGTGGAGGTATCAAATACTTGAGAAGGCGTACAGAACAAGCTAGTGTACCACTAAAGAGATGTTGCTGAGTTTTAGAAAAAGAGAGACGTGCTCCTATAGCTGGTTCGAATCCAAACCTAGACTATGACTATATATGGTGCTATGCTACTCTGCAAGTAATGAAACTGGCATATCCAACGTTTGCTTCTCCTCTTCTCTACTTACTCTGCCTAGCATCAGAAGCTCTAGCCGCAGCAACCATGTCCGCTGGCTGCTCGTCCACCTGCTCTCATGCAACAACCAAATATGCGCCAAGTCGCCACCCGTACCGTCGCCTATGGGTCTCATCACACCCCCGGTGGCACGCGCACCGCAGCCGGTTGCTCATCGCAACCCGCTCCCATTGGTGTGGTGCCACTGCTACAAATCAAGCAGAGTCATCCGTCGCTCTCAACCACAATCCTCAACCCTGGCCGAGTCTTCTATAAATTCCCGAATCATGGGGTAATAATATGTTTAAGTGTTGTCCTACTGCTTTCAGTTGCTGATTTCTTTAATAGTTTGGTTGATGATCTTCCAATTTGATTCGTGCAGAAAAGGGAAGATTCGTGTGATTTGTATTTCTGGGAAGTTGCTGATGCGGGGGAGTGCAACTACGCTGATTATTTGGTTAGCCGAGGAATCCCAATACCAGCAGGTTGGGGTGTTGGACAAGTAACTGAAGGAACGACAGAAGAGGAAGATGCAGAGCAGAAGGTTAAAGATGTAGTTCCTCTTATCATGGCCAAGCAACAGCTACTGAACGGCCTTGACAGCAGTGAGGAGATGAAAGAGCTTGTGAAGATAATGGGCAAAATCAATGTGCTCTGTAGGATGATTGTCTTGTTATTTGAAGTGTATGTAGCACTCGTGATGTATTCAGTGGGTATGACATGAGCACTTTGCTGAAACTAGTAATGAATGAAACCTGTGTAGCAGGCTGGGCGTAGTGTTGTGAACATCTAATGATTTCTATTAATAGAAATCAGGTGTATCCCCTTTTGCTCATAAATTAAGAAATAGCAGAGGCCCTTTTGGTAATAAATAAATAAATTAGCAGTGGACCTGTCGGGTCAGATTTGTTCTCCTTCGAAGACGTCGAGCAAATTGCAGTCCAACAGCAAACTATGTCATCAAATTCAAGTTTCACATCCAAATATGAGTACAACTAAACAACAACGTCATCGTGTTTTAGTCGTCATACAATCACCAAACACAAATCAGCATACATAACAAGTGATGTTCTCAAAGGAAAATACTAAACAACCTGTTCAACAGGTTTCAGTTGTCATAGCAAACACAATTTCACATAGTAGATAAAAAACGTCTTCTGACAGGCAAATACGACAAAAGAAATGTAATCATCATCTGCGGCAGCAGCGTCAACATCTTTGCCATGTGTATCAGTCTGAATCGTAATTCCCCATGCTGTCATCTTCTTCTTCGTCCTCAACGTCCTCGAACGTTGGCTTCTTCTTGATCAACGCTTGTATGTCCACAGCACGACAGGCAATCTTTTCGTTGGCGTCATTGACATGATGGTTCTCAAAGATATTAGGAACATCTGTGTTATCTTGTACATCAGGAGCAGTGTAAGCATCGTCTTGTTGTGCAACTTCATTAAACGAATTCCTCTGCTCAAACCTTTGCAATACTCTCCAGTCATCGCTACGTGCAAATGTGTCTTGCAAGAAAAATATTTGTGTTGCTTGATTAGCCAACATAAAAGGCTCGTTGTTCTGGTACACCGCCTTGACATTGATGGATTTGAAATAATCATCAGCTCTGGGTTTCGCGGTCCTGGAAAACAGGTTATACCAATGACAGCATAGCAGAACCACACACTGATGATCCTCGAAACTGGAGATATACTGCAACTGAACGATGTCCGTTATGTTAGCATACATTTTAGTTGTCTCTTTGTCATACGTATCCGTGCTTATGATGGCACTGTTTTGTGTCTTCCTGCCTTCGTCTCGTGCAAGGGTGTTGTAGTGCACATCTCCAACAACGCAAGATTCATAATGTCTTACCCGAGTATCAGGACCCATTGCTAGTGAGTAAAGGGCATCATCAACTGCCTGCCCATCCTCCTGCATCTTCTTAACATATGGTTAGAAAATAGACAAGCTGATCATCTTATGTACTCAATATATTAAAAACAGACAGTGCAATTCAAAAGCTTACATGGCTCTTGAACCATTTCGCAAATCCTGCCATAACTAGATTGTCAATGTTTCTTGGATTTTGCAGCAGTAACTCCTTTTTGTAGATGCTGCACAACATAGTGATCTCATCAAACATCTAAATATATAAGAATGTGCTGCAAGTTTAGTAGCTTACGATGTATAAGCTGCAGTACTTAGCACTTACTTGATATAAGGTAGTATCTCCGAACAGTTATTCAACACATACCAAACCATTTTGTCATAATCTTTAGGTTTGTCCTCTTGTCGACTCTTCCCTGTAACTCGAACAGAATAATTGAAAACATTGAGCCTGGGATTGTCTTCATCCACCTCTTTGCTAAGCTGATCAGCTGTTTCAATGTATTTTGAGCAGAATGTCAACACTTTTGTAGCAATGTAGGCCTCTGCAATGGAACCCTCGGGTCTAGCTCTGTTCCTAACATAGCCCTTTAAAGTGCCTAGCCGCCTTTCAATAGGGTACATCCAGCCATACTGTACTGGACCTCTAAGTAGTGCCTCATCAGGTAGATGAACATCCAAATGCACTGAGGGAGTCCTGGATTAGGGGGTATTCGGGTAGCCGGACTATACCTTTGCCGGACTCCTGGACTATGAAGATACAAGATTGAAGACTTCGTCCCGTGTACGGATGGAACTTTCCTTGGCGTTGAAGGCAAGCTTGGCGATGCGGATATTCAAGATCTCCTACCATTGTAACCGACTCTGTGTAACCCTAACCCTATCCGGTGTCTATATAAACCGGAGGGTTGTAGTCCGTAGGACAATCAACTCCATACACAACAATCATACCATAGGCTAGCTTCTAGGGTTTAGCCTCCTTGATCTCGTGGTAGATCTACTCTTGTACTACCCATATCATCAATATTAATCAAGTAGGAGTAGGGTATTACCTCCATCGAGAGGGCCCGAACCTAGGTAAAAACATCATGTCCCTTGTCTCTTGTTACCATCCGGCCTTGACGCACAGTTCGGGACCCCCTACCCGAGATCCGCCGGTTTTAACACCGACATTGGTGCTTTCATTGAGAGTTCCTCTGTGTCGTCGCCTTTAGGCCCGATGGCTCCTTTGATCATCAACAACGATGAGGTCCAGGGTGAGACTTTTCTCCCCGGACAAATCTTCGTCTTCGGTGGCTTCGCTCTGCGGGCCAATTCGCTTGGCCACCTGGAGCAGATCGAAAGCTACGCCCCTGGCCATCGAGTCAGGTTTGGAAGCTTGAACTACACGGCTGATATCCGCGGAGACTTGATCTTCGACGGGTTCGAGCCACGGCCAAGCGCGCCGCACTATCTCGAGGGGCATGATCTAGCTCTGCCTCCGAACAGTGTCCTGGAGGCCGCGCACGCACCGGTTCCGACCCTTAACTCGGAGCCTACTGCGCCGATCGAGGATGAGCGGTTGGACGTCACCTCGGGGGCTGCGATCTCAAAGGCGATCGAACCGAACGCCAGCCCCGCACTCTGCATGACCCGTGACTCCGAGGGTCCACACTCCTCCCCGGACTCCGAACCCCCCGCGCCCCTGCCAATCGAATCCGATTGGGCGCCGATAATGGAGTTCACCACCGCGGACATCTTTCAGCACTCGCCTTTTGGTGACATCCTGAATTCTCTCAAGTCTCTCTCCTTATCAGGAGAGTCCTGGCCGGACTACGGTCAACAAGGATGGGATACGGACGATGAAGAAATTCAAAGCCCACCCACCACCCACTTTGTAGCCACTGTCGACGATTTAACCGATATGCTCGACTTCGGCTCCGAAGACGTCGACGGTATGGACGACGATGTAGGAGACGAACAGGAACCTGCACCTGTAGGGCGCTGGAAGGCCACCTTGTCATATGACATATATATGGTGGACACTCCAAAAGATGGAGATGGCGATGGAACAGCGGGGGGTGACCCCTCCAAGAAACATCCAAAGCGCCAGCGCGAGCGGCGCCGCTCTAAATCCCGCCAAAGCAAAAACGGTGATTCCGGCACGTCAGATAATACTACCCCGGATAGTGCCAAAGAACACCCACCCTATCAAGATTCGGCGCAGGAAGATGGAGAAGCTAGCCCTCATGAGAGAGCGGCAGACCGAGAGGTTGAGGATGATAACTATATGCCTCCCTCTGAAGACGAGGCAAGACTTGATGACGACGAATTCGTCGTACCATCAGACCCCGCCAAACAAGAGCGTTTCAAACGCAGGCTTTTAGCCACGACAAACAGCCTCAAGAAAAAGCAGCAACAGCTTAGAGCTGACCAAGATTTGCTAGCTGATAGATGGACTGAAGTCCTTGCGGCCGAAGAGTATGAACTCGAACGCCCCTCCAAGAGTTACCCAAAGCGCAGGCCGCTACCCCGATCAGAGGAGGAAGCGCCTACATCACCAGCGCACGACATGGCAGACCAGCCACCTCACGGTCGCGACAGAGAGGCCTCTCGGCCCTCCACCCAAGCCATGCCCCGACGCTGCTCAACTAAGGCACGGGAAAACGTGCCAGACCTGCGAGACGTACTGGAGGATAAGGGAAGACAAACAAGATCGATCTACAGATCGCGCAGGCGCCCTACGGCACGTGACGATGATCTTCACTCCGGATACAACAAATCCGGCCGGGCCGAACACAACAGACATAGCTCTTCCAAGCTGCGTCGTGATATAGCCTAGTACAGGGGCGCCGCACACCCACTATGCTTCACGGATGAAGTAATGGATCATAAAATCCCGGAGGGTTTCAAACCCGTTAACATCGAATCATACGATGGCACAACAGATCCGGCGGTATGGATCGAGGATTATCTCCTTCACACCCACATGGCACGCGGCGATGATCTACACGCCATCAAATACCTCCCGCTCAAACTTAAAGGACCGGCCCGGCATTGGCTTAACAGCTTGCCAGCAGACTCAATCGGTTCTAGGGAGGACCTGGAGGCGGCATTCCTCGACAACTTCCAGGGCACTGATGTGCGACCACCAGATGCCGACGACTTAAGCCACATAATTCAGCAGCCAGAGGAATCGGCCAGGCAATTCTGGACACGGTTCCTAACAAAGAAAAACCAGATAGTCGACTGTCCGGACGCAGAGGCCCTAGCAGCCTTCAAACATAACATCCGCGACGAGTGGCTTGCCCGGCACCTGGGATAGGAAAAGCCGAAATCTATGGCAGCCCTCACGACACTCATGACCCGCTTTTGTGCGCGAGAAGGCAGCTGGCTAGCTCGCAGTAATAACTTAGCTAAGAACCCTGGTAATTCGGATACCAAGGACAAAAGTGGTAGGACACGTCTGAATAAGCAAAAACGCCGCGTTAGCAGCGGCAGTAATGAAGATACGGCAGTTAATGCCGGATTCAGAGGCTATAAATCCGGTCAGCGGAAAAAGCCATTCAAAAAGAATACTCAGGGCCCGTCCAGTTTGGACCGAATACTCGATCGCTTGTGCCAGATACATGGCACCCCCGAAAGGCCAGCCAATCACACCAACAGGGATTGTTGGGTGTTCAAGCAGCCAGGCAAGTTAAGAGCCGAAAACAAAGACAAGGGGCTGCATAGTGACGACGAGGAGGAGCCCAGGCCGCCGAACAACAATGGACAGAAGGGCTTTCCCTCTCAAGTGCGGACGGTGAACATGATATACGCAACCCACATTCCCAAGAGGGAGCGGAAGCGTGCACTACGGGACGTATATGCGATGGAGCCAGTCGCCCCAAAGTTCAACTCATGGTCCTCCTGCCCGATCACCTTTGATCGAAGGGACCATCCCACTAGCATCCATCATGGCGGCTTCGCCGCATTGGTGCTAGACCCAATCATCGACGGATTTCATCTCACAAGAGTCCTCATGGACGGTGGCAGTAGCCTGAACCTGCTTTACCAGGATATAGTGCGAAAAATGGGCATAGATCCCTCAAGGATTAAGCCCACAAAAACGACCTTTAAAGGCGTTATACCAGGTGTAGAAGCCAACTGTACAGGCTCAGTAACACTTGACGTGGTCTTCGGATCCCCGGACAATTTCCGGAGCGAAGAGTTAAACTTCGATATAGTCCCGTTTCGCAGTGGCTATCACGCCCTGCTCGGACGAATCGCATTCGCAAAGTTCAATGCGGTGCCGCACTACGCATATCTCAAGCTCAAGATGCCAGACCCTCGAGGAGTAATCACGGTCAACGGAAACACCGAACGCTCCCTCCGTACGGAGGAGCACACGGCGGCTCTCGCAGCGGAAGTACAAGGCAGCCTTCTTAGGCAGCTCTCCAGTACGGCCGTTAAAAAGCCGGACAGTGCCAAGCGCGCCCGGAGTAACCTACAACAAGACCGCCTGGCACATTCTGAGCAGGCATAGCAATGCGGCCCCAACCCCAGCCCTCGCGACATAGCGAAACCAGTACCTCGCGTACATAACTATGCCCTTGAAATACCATGGGCACAGGGGAAGGGGCAGAATAACGGCACACTCAAAATACGGCTTAAAACGTACTAGGGGCTGCCGGATTCTCTTTTTCTTCTTACTTTCAGGACTCCACACTTCGGACGACCTGTTCGGCAATTCGATCGCCGCACAAACGATGCAAGATCCAGGGAGGCAGACAAGCCATGCCGCATTATGGAACTCCCAGGTGGTCTCTGTTACGAGCAGTATACCTGTTTTAAATACAATTCCGCGGCCTGCCCCTGGTCAGGACATGTTAAATAGTCCAATATCTTTTTGTTTATCGCACTACTTGTATCGTTCGGCTCTGATAAATAGCCGCTCTATAAACAATGCATAGCTTTTTGTCTATTTTTTGCATTATCCTATTTTCATATATCTGTTTATTAAATAACATGATTGCACCCGTACACCATGGTACGGCAAACACGCCAGGGGCTTCAGTACCCCTCATTATGGTGTGAGAAGTCCGTACACTTTCACAAGTGCGGCACCCCGAACTTATAGCACTATATGCATCGGCTCCGAATCATGATTTGGGTCAATAGTTGGGTATTTCCGGCTCCTATGTTTTGGTGCCTTACGTTCTACTATATCGGCTAAGGTAGCACAAGGAGAACCACTGCGATTGTGCCCCGGTTCAGCTGGGTTAAGCACCTCAGTGGAGAAAGCTAAAACTGACTGTCATGATGAGCCGAGAGACCGGTCGCCGTTCGAGAGGTTTTTCGAGTCCCTAAAGACTTATGCCGCTTCGAGCGAGGAGCTGGCTTCGTCCGGCCAAGGCGTGGATAGCGCCCCGAACTCGGTCTTCCGAACTAGGGGCTTCGCCGAAATTTAAAATTATAAAGTTCTATGGCTAAGTGAGAGTGTTCAGGCATTATAGTCCGATTGCCTGGTTCGTTGTGCTAAGCGCCTTCCTCGAAGGACCCAACCATGGGAAAAAGAGCGCTCAAGTTTATCCCGAACACCCCAGCACTAGTGGCACGGGGGCAGAAGTCGACGACTCGCCATCTCTCAATTTTTGATAAACGGCCGCACAAAAAATAATATTTTAAATTCAATAAGCATTGCTTAGCGCATATGAACAAGTTTTCAGCGCACAGGATAAACACGAGCGAGTTCATTCAAAAATTACATCCTTGGTACATTCATCCGCCACAAGGCGGGCACCTGCAAGAACATCCTTGTAATAGTTCTCGGGCTTGCGATGCTCCTTCCCCGGCGGCGGCCCGTCCTTCACAAGCTTCTCACCGTCCAGCTTACCCCAGTGCACCTTTGCACGGGTAAGGGCCCTCCGGGCACCTTCAATGCAGACAGAGCGCTTGATGACCTCGAGCCTTGGACAGGCCTGCACCAGCCGCCGCACCAGCCCGAAATAGCTCCCAGACAGGGCCTCTCCGGGCCACAGCCGAACTACGAAGACCTTCATGGCCTGTTCGGCCGCCTTGTGGAGCTCGACTAGCTGTTTCAGCTGGTCGCTCAAGGGCACAGGGTGTCCGGCCTCAGAATACTGAGACCAAAACACCTTCTCCGTCGAGCTGCCCTCTTCAGCTCGGTAGAATGCGGCGGCGTCGGATATGCTGCGGGGAAGATCTGCGAATGCCCCTGGAGAGCTCCGGATTCGGGTAAGTAACAAGTAGTTTACTTTTATATTTCTGCTTTGCATAAAGAATGCCTTACCCGCTGCTATCTTCCTCATCTCCTCCAACTCTTGGAGGGCCTTTTGGGCTTCGGCCTTGGCAGACTTGGCGGTCTCAAGGGCCGACGTGAGCTCGGATGCTTGCGCCTTCGACTCAAGCTCCAAACTCTCATGTTTTTTCATGAGAGCCTGAAGCTCTTGCTGCACCTCGCCGACCTGTGCCCCAAGTCTCTCTCGCTCGGTGCGCTCCGCGGCCGTTTCTTTTCGGCCTCAGACAGCGCCTCCTTGAGGGTCGCCACCTCAGTCGTGGCCCCTACAATAAGCAGTACAATCCTGTTATTTTTTGCAATCACACCTTTTTATAGGCACTTTTTCTGTAAGGCATTTCTTACCTTCTTTTTCCTCGAGCTACCGCTTGGCAAGGCCGAGCTCTTGCTCGGTCCGCCCAAGGTCCTGTTTCAGGACACCCACCTCCGCAGTCAGTGCGGCGGTAGATAGCAGCGAAGCCTGCATACGCATATTGACTCTTTTTTGTTAGACTCCTGCGAAATTTAATAGATCCTCTATTCGGCTTTTCTTTCCGAACGCCAAAAAGAGCATCAGGGGCTACTGTCTATGCGGTTATATTCTTGCATATTTTTTGCTTACCTCGAAGCCTGTTAGAAGGCTAGCGCAAGCTTCGTTTAGTCCGCTCTTGGCAGACTGAACCTTCCGGATCACCATACTCATAATAGTACGGTGCTCCTCGTCGATGGAGGCGCCGTCAAGCACCTCCAGCAGATTGTCCGGCGCCTCCGGTTGGACGGAGGCCGCCGGCTCAGAAGGCTTGCTCCTCTTGGAAGGAGTTCGCCTACCGCAGTCCAGAACTGTTGAAGATTCCGGCGCGGTGTCCGGCACAAAGCCGGACCCGAGCCCTGGGGGGTCATGTCCCCTTTATTCCTGGGATTCGGGAGGTCGCCTTTCGGCTCCTACAGGACCACCTCCTCCTGCCCCGGAGCTCGTTGCGACGCTGGCGTCGTCTGCAGTGCGGGGGGAGACAGCGGGCGGAATTGAGTTCACGTCCGACGAATCCAGGGAGCCGCTTGACGAATCGTCGAGTTCAGCCCGAGGCGGGCTGCACAATTATGTTCGGCATTATGGAAAGATGAACGACCTAGGAATACCATGAGTCACTCTGGTATCCGAAAACTTACGATTTCGCCGGACGCTTGGTCCTGTTCGACCACTCCTCGTCGTCCTCGTCGGCGTCAGGGGAGTAGTCCGGCGGAGGGGTCTTCCTCTTTCTGGACCCTCCGGCCTCCCCCGTTGGGGCGGCCTTCCCTTTTTCTCCTCCCCCCGCTGGAGGGGGAGAGGTTTCTTATTCCTCCTCCTCGTTCTCACGAGGGGAGAGCATCTCGGACTCGTCAGATGACGAGTCCGACACCGCCACGTTGCGGGCACTCTTTCGAGTCCCCATGGCCTTCTTCTTCTTGGCCTTCTTCTCCAGCACCACATAAGGCGCCGGAGCCAGCAGCTTCACTAAGAGAGCAGGGGCTGGGTCTTGGGGCAAGGGAGCCGGACAGTTAATCGGTCCGGATATCGCCTGCCAAGCCTGTTAAAGGTAAGGGAGTTTAGATCCCGCATAGAGTCAAACTATGAAAAAGAGCTTAAACGTCCCGTGAAGGGTAGAAATAGCTTACCTCGCTAGCGTGACGCTGCGAGCTGTATCCACGGTCTTCGGAGGCGGATGTGGGAGCCTCGGCGCCTTTGGTTAGCACCTTCCAGGCGTCTTCATACGTCGTGTCGAAGAGCCTGTTGAGGGTTTGGTGCTGCGCCGGGTTGAACTCCCACAGAATAAAGTCCCGTTGTTGACACGGGAGGATCCGGCGGACGAGCATAACCTGGACCATGTTGACAAGCCTAATCGGTTTGTTCACCAGGGACTGGATGCATGTTTGCAGTCCGGTCAGCTCTTTCTCGTCGCCCCACGACAGGCCCGTCTCTTTCTAGGACATAAGCCGCGTGGGGGGTCCGGATCGGAACTCAGGGGTTGCGACCCATTTCGGATCGCGTGGCTCGGTGATGTAAAACCACCCGGACTACCACCCCTTTAGGGTCTCCACGAAGGAGCCCTCGAGCCATAGGACGTTGGCCATCTTGCCCGCCATGGCGCCTCCGCACTCCGTCTGGCTGCCGCGCACCACCTTGGGCTTGACGTTGAAGGTCTTGAGCCAGAGGCCGAAATGGGGGCGAACGCGGAGGAAGGCCTCACACACGACGATAAACGCCGAGATGTTGAGGATGAAGTTCGGGGGCAGATCGTGGAAATCCAGGCCATAGTAGAACATGAGTCCCCGAACGAATGGGTGGAGTGGAAAACCCAGTCCGCGGAGGAAGTGGGGAAGGAACGCTACCCTCTCATGGGGCCTTGGGGTGGGGAGAAGCTGCCCCTTTTCGGGAAGCCGGTGCGGGATGTCCTTGGACAGGTATCCGGCCTTCCTCAGCTTTTTCACTTGGACCTCCGTGACGGAGGATACCATCCACTTGCCTCCCGCTCCGGACATTGCTGGAGAAGGTTGAGGTGGGAAGAGCGGGCTTGGACACCGGAGCTCGAGTGCGCAGGAGATGGATAGGCAAAGGAGGAAGAAGGCGTAGGTAAGAAAGGTGCATCCTTATCCCCTTATATGGGCGGATGCGGTTATGCGTCCCCACCGGCCAAATAAAACTCGCTTGTCTCCCAAGCGCCGTGGTAAATGGCGTGGTTGGGTTACCCACGTCCGTATTGATGAGAATCCCGTAAAAAGGGCACACGATCTCTGCTTTGACAAGACGTGCCAAGGAAACCGCCTCGCAAAACATGCTGAGGTGGAAAAGTAAAAACGATTAGTAAAGGACTTGGCCGTAGTGTGATGACGCACTGCGGAATGCGTCAGCAGATTTGATTTGTGTTAATATTATTCTCTCTATGGCAATATGTGGAAATTTATCTTGCAGAGCCGGACACTATTCTTGGTATTTACAATCTTCTATGAAGGACTTGGAGGAGGAACCCGCCTTGCAATGCCAAAGACAATCTGCGCCCCGGACTCATCGTCATTGAAGCCTGCTTCAGGGGCTACTGAGGGAGTCCTCGATTAGGGGGTGTTCGTGTAGGCGGACTATACCTTCGCCGGACTCCTGGACTATGAAGATACGAGATTGAAGACTTCGTCCCGTGTCCGGATGGAACTTTCCTTGGCGTGGAAGGCAAGCTTGGCGATGCGGATATTCAAGATCTCCTACCATTGTAACCGACTCTGTGTAACCCTAACCCTATCCGGTGTCTATATAAACCGGAGGGTTGTAGTCCGTAGGACAATCAACTCCATACACAACAATCATACCATAGGCTAGCTTCTAGGGTTTAGCCTCCTTGATCTTGTGGTAGATCTACTCTTGTACTACCCATATCATCAATATTAATCAAGCAGGAGTAGGGTATTACCTCCATCGAGAGGGCCCGAACCTGGGTAAAAACATCGTGTCCCTTGTCTCATGTTACCATCCGGCCTTGACGCACAGTTCGGGACCCCCTACCCGAGATCCGCCGGTTTTGACACCGACATGCACCATCCAATCAAAGAAGGCTAGAGGATATATCTTCTCAAGGTCGCATAGGATAGTTGGTATCTTGTCTCTAAGACGCTCCAAATCATCTATCCTAATATTTCTACTTCAGAGTTCCCTGAAGAATTGTCCCAACTCTGCAACTGCTTTGTATAAGTCAGGGCGGCCCAATCCTCTAAGGATAACAGGTAAAACCCTTTGAAGTAGGACGTGGCAGTCATGAGTTTTCAACCCTTGTAGCTTGTTTCCATCTGCACTGACTCTCCTTTCAGGGTTCGAAGCAAATCCATGTGGGAATCTGACACGTGAAAGGACCTCGTAGAATTCTTTTCTTTTTACCTTGTACGCCCGAGCCGAGGGCTCGGGAGGGCGGAGCGATGAGCGGCGACGCCCGCACCGCGCCTGTGGTCGCCACGCGATGGCGATATGTGTCGTTGCTCCTGGAATCCACGCCACGGATTCCTCGCGCGAGCTTGTGCTCTGGGCGCCGATGCCCCCGAGTTCCTGGATCCGCTTCCGAAGGTTCTTCTCCGACGTGATGCCGCCGAGGGGGCCTCTCGAGCTCTGGCTGCAGCACGCCGACTGCGACGCTCCGGCGACCGGAGCAGAGGTCGAAGCGGTCCCCGCAGGCAAGATCTTCACGACTCATGGCAGGGGTGAGGTTGCACGGGTCTGCCGTGCGGAAGGAGCCCTCACGATCCATTTTGAGTTCGACGGCGCCTCCACGCTCTCCTTCAAAGTCTTCGACGCGGAGAGCCTATCTGTTCACCATTAACTTTGTATACCTATTGCAGTACCTATTGCCGTTGTATTTGGTGGATTCCTCCTATGGCCTCCTTGTAGTTAATATTGAAAATAGGAGGACTCTCGTGATTGATCATTCTAACTAGTCATTCCTAGGCTCAGAGGACTTCCATGACAAGGAACTTAAGGAGGAAGCCCTGATAGTTCTGCAAGAATTTGGCAGTGTATTGCAACAGGAGAGGCCTGGTTTGATCCCCCAACTCGTGGATTGGCCACAAGATCATACCTATATTACAGCCCCGCGGTAATTGTTTTAATTGGTCATGCACAATATAGCCTCACTGGTATAGGTTCTAACATATGGATTTTTTTTGTCACAGCCTGGACTCTGGATTCAAACTCCTACAGGAGATGGCTCACCAAGATGATACTCTCGGGCACAACATTTCCAGGACATCGGTAGGTGCATATATAACAAGTTTCTCTCTTCCATTTCTTTGTTGAATATTAATTTATGTTCTTCCACTCACATATGTTTGTTGTGCAATTCATTCTTCAGCAATTTATTCTCTACATATATATAACAACTCATTTTTTTATGTTTACTAGGATTCAATACAGCTCAGAAAGAACTTGCTGGTCCAGACGCTGACGATCAAAGGCAATGAAGCAGCTGGAAACATTCCAGCTGAAATTACAGCGGCCTTGAGGTTTTTGGACGAATGACTATGGACTGATGCATATTGAAATGTCGCAGATATAATAAGCCAATAGAGCTTTGTTAGGGATCAAATATCAAATTTATCCTTTTGGCAATATGAATGATGTAATGGATTATATATATATGTAGGGAATAAATGCTTCGATGGCACCCTCTAGCTTCGTATTCGCTTCAACGTTGTCTGCTTGTTTTGGTTCTATCTATATAATTTGTCTTCTATGTATATTTCGTACTATAATACCCGTGCGGTCAGGAGCAGGTTTGTTGCTCCCGGTGAACCGGAGGCATTTTGGAGGTAATAATCTTTTTGAATGCCCGTGCTGATCAGGTGATCAGATTGCATTTTCCGAAATATTTTTAAAGTTTAAAGAGTAAATTATTTTGACTTGCAGGGAACATTTACAGGGAGCGCCACCTGTGGGCTCTAGCTAGAGGGAGTGGAGTTCTACATTTTTGTGAATAGTAGCCTAGGAGGGTTTTCAGGAGATGGCAGGCACGTCGTGGGCGATGCCTGCAGCCATGTAAATCTTGTACATATTGTTTATCCCCTTCTATAAAACTAAGGGATGCCCTTCGCGTGCTCTCGATAAAAATCTTTAGTAGGAGAGCCACAATATGTCCCTGTGTTTAAGTGGGCCAGGGCAGACCATCTGGGCTTTTTCGTCACACTAAAGTACTAAAGCCTAATGCTTTTGACGTAGGGATCTAAATAATTGATGGCCAAAAGCATGGTTAGCGCGTAGCGCTTGCCTGATCAGAATTTTCAGTAAATAATATCGTATTGTATAACTTCATCCATACACGCACTGTTACACGATACGATGTATACTTTCAAGCCAGCAATCGAATGGTCATAAGGCACGTACTTTCAATTGTCACCAATCTTCAAGTTCACACAGGATCCACAGTTCTCTGTCATGCTCAAGATGTTTCTGATAAAGCAATGATTATCTTGTATGTGTTCCTGAATATAGTAGACAAAATTAGTCCCCTCCAAACTGTTTTCTTATTGACTACATAAAGTACAAGTCTGACCCAGGATGTTCCGACAATTATTATTCGTTACCAACATTTTCCAATTTTAGTTGGTGAGGAAGAAAATTATTATAAGAGTTACCCTAAGGGAGACACATCTTCTTCTAATATAATATAATTCAAAATATGATGTGTTCCATGTATGAACTATATCTAAACAGAATAGACATATGTGTAAGTAAAATTAAATTAAAAGAGGCACTAACGAATGATTCATAGGATGAAAAAAAACAATATGCATTTCAATTTGTGTTATATAAAAAATAGTAATCTCAGTATTTGTTAGCTTATTTACATCGAATTTACGTACTTTGTAAACTCTTTATTGATGGAAAAACATATCAATATGTTTATTAGCTGTGTATATCTTTAGAATATTATGCAGAGATTTTATAGTCAGATAGAATTAATGATAAGTGTATTAATTTTTTGGTAAGTTAATATCTCTGACATCTTTTCTAAATTATTAATAGGTGTGTATTTGATATGAAAAGGAAATAGATCCTTTCCATACAGAGATATTAACGTCATGACTGGATCAATGCATGATCTGATACCCAGATGTCCTCCGCATGGCCTACTATATATATGTTACCATTAAAATACTATGCCATCCCTCCTCTCCCTCCTTACTGTCCCTTGTGGGGCAAAAGAATCCGTTCATCGCAGATTCTGGAGATGCCCACAATCCATGAAGTTTTTGAAGATCATGCACTCAGAGAAGGGGGGTTCCGGTGGCGGTCCCGTCGGTTAACATGCGCTCGCAAAGTGCACTATCAGGGTGGCTGCTAGAGTGGTTTGATGAAGCCAGAGATGAGGAGAAATCCATTATGGTTCGGAGTTTGTATGGACTTCGGTTGACAAGAAATGAGGCAGGGGACGGGAAAAGAATTGCTGATGTGTGTACTGTGGCCGCTTCGGTGATAAGCTATAAGAGCATGGTTAATAGTATAGCCAATGGTGGGCTATATGAATTTATCATGTCACTTATAGTCAACCTTATAGCTCACTCATACAAAAGTTAGTCATATTAGTATTTTATATCATTAATATATGGCCCACATGTTTCTCTAAAAGGGTGTTGGAGCTCGTGCTACAGCCGGCTGTAAGTTTGTAGCCCGCTTCTCTTCTCTCACCTTTTCGCTCTCATCCAATTCAGCCAAAATATATTACTTAAAGTCTTACAGCCCGCCTACATCATTTTATTATACTTACTCTAACTATGAGAGGCACGCAGTACAAGAGAAACAAACAAAGGCTACCATACCGACATTGGTCAAGAAGTGGAAGCCGCCGGAGAGGGGCTTGGTAAAGGGCAATGTTGATGATGTTGTATCAAAAGTGGGCAACAAGGGAGAAGGTGGAGTGGTGTTCAGGGACCATCAAGAAGCCTTCAGAGGTAGGTGCAGTGTGTCAACACTTCCCTGCGATCACTAACCCAAAACTTTCTGAGATTCTGGCTTGCAAACCTCCAATCCAGATTGCAGCGGAACTGGGGATCCAGAAGCTCCATCTCGAGACGGATGGTTTGGCGGTAGTGCGCATGGCGAATGAACCGGAGAAGAATTTATCAGCCGTCGGCCTAGTATTACAAGAGATCAAGACGTTACTTCAAGATCGGCAAGATGTGAAGATCACCTGGACGAGGAGAACGGCTAATCGAGTTGCGCATGTATTGGCTAAAGTAGGTGTTGGTGACACACGGTGTGAGGTGTGACCATATGACCTACAAAGAGTGTATCCTGCATTAAATTCCAAACGTCTCCATCCCAAAATAAATGTCTCAACCTTTAGTACAACTACTAAAATTAAGACACTTATTTTAAGACGAAGGGAGTAAAAAAATTATACTAAGATTGAAACACTTATTTTGAGATGGAGGAAATATAGAAGTTTGATTTACCCTAAAAAACGAGAGCGGCGTTTCGGTGCCCGGGTGCATCTGCACCCGGTCAAAAAAAATCGTAAAAAATTCAGAAAAATTCAAAAAAATCCAAAAAAAATAGGGTGATAGACAATTTGATTCGTGAGGTACACTCCAGTTTTCAAAACATTTGGACTTCTGTGCAGCTCTCAGCAAAAAAGACAAATCAGACCAGAACATTATATAAACAGTACACATTTTTACAAACCTCCGATTTGTCTTATTTGCTGAGAGCTGCACAGAAGTTCAAATGTTTTGAAAATTGAAGCGTACCTCACGCATCAAATTGTCTACCACCCACATTTTTTTTTGGAATTTTTTGAATTTTTCTAGTATTTATTTTGATTTTTTTCGTGAGCACAGGTGCAGATGAGCTCGGGCTCAGATTCGAATTTTCGTAAAAATAACTCCCTTTTATGAGGTTGGCTCTCTTCTCTCAAAGTTGGAGTATTTTGCCGAGTTTCTTAGAGATAATTGTCTCATGTGCCTAGATGCTACAAGCCATAGTTGAGGTGTGATAGGAACTAGGACGTCATAGCAAGCAGACACTAGAGTAGAGTGATGAGCTTGGATTGGGGAAGTGTAGACACTAATAAAATAAAGGTGCCTTATGAATCCACATCATATAGATTTGTTATGCTAATTATTTATATTCTTCTCTATAAATTTGGTCAAACTTTACAAAGCTTGACTTCATCAACGCAAAGTAAATAAAAACGGAGGGAGTACATTACATGCTGCTATATAGCCTAGGACATACATATATGACCCTAGTCAACCTTCCATAAATGGGTTACCGACAAATTCAGTTAAATGACCAATTCACTGATTAATCTCTACTCAACACCCCGCCGACATGGTACCAGTTACCAATATTTTGAACATTGTATAAGTGTCATCACAAAGAAAGAAAAACAAATTATTACCTTGGATATTTGAAGTTTTATATAATTTTAAAGTTTCAACTTGCACCATTTAGTTTCAGTTTAGACTAGGGGAGCTAAACACGACTGCACAAGATTTAAATCTCTACATAACATCATCAGGGTCGAAGTTTGCTACAGGGTACAGATATGATATTGCCTCCCAAACACATGGATAATAAATCTCTGATAATGATAGTCTTGTTTTTAGCTCGATATTAAGCCATCCCACCACTAGTAGCCGTCCTGATAATCTGAAACAAGGCTGCAAAGAACCAATTGTGCAGGGAGTCAGATTTCCTATTGTTTATTTAGATCATTAGCTTCTCATCTTACTAAAGAAAGGCACGATACTGAAAGGGTAAATCAGGTGCAGTTTCCATTTCCCTTGGTAATATATGCTCAAAAGTTATATAAAAACCAGAAAATCAGAAAGCACCCCAAAATACATAGTGAAATATATTGAATATACTATTACTGCTTTTTCCTACACAGCATGGGTTGCAATGAGATCATGAGAGAATCTCTACAACCTGGGATAGAAGAAGGTGTAACTTTAACATAAACGCAATGGGTTTACACCGTTACTGTAAACGGTATGGGCAAAAATCAAAATCTGTTTGGTTATCAGATCAGATGTAAAGGTAAGAGGGAAAGCTGGGAAGAAAGCTGGAACCCATCGGCCATGGCGCAGGGAAGAAAACATGAACCCATCGGCCATGGCGCAGGGGAAAAGCACGGCTGGGAAAAAGGAGAACTAAGGCCACTGTCCGCCCGCTACTGCTGGCATGTCTCCGCCGCAGCATGCTCAAGTGGGGAAGATCGAGACCTTGGAAACCAGGGCCGGCAGCAACTCGGTGGAGGTTTGGGTGGGGACTGGAGGAAGAGATCTGCGACTTGGAGATCAGGGGCCTCCGCCATTAGCACCGCAACTCGCGGAGGACTCGTGGGCAGTTAGAATTTCTGTGTTGGGGACGGGGGCGGTATCGGGCTAAAACTGCCCTGGGATCCATTTACATGGGATCTGTTTACAGAGAAAGAAAACCAAACACAAGTAACGGTAAGAGGTTGCATCGTAATCAGATACCGGACAAAAAACTGCGAACCAAACACCGCCTTAGTGTCAAGGGCAAAGTAAGAGCAAAACCAATGCTTCAATGATAAACCAAAATACATGTTATTCACCTC
Source organism: Aegilops umbellulata (assembly GCA_032464435.1). Taxonomy (NCBI): domain Eukaryota; kingdom Viridiplantae; phylum Streptophyta; class Magnoliopsida; order Poales; family Poaceae; genus Aegilops; species Aegilops umbellulata. Next base: position 144,860,214 of record CP136058.1, on the reverse strand, counting down.
TGCCTGGGGTGCACAGAATCAAACAGCAGTAAGTTTCTCATGATTTAACATTCCAGGTTTGGTGAGGCCAATCGAATCAAGTACTCAAGGGGCTTGACCTCCTCCTCCTGAGTCTAAGCGTAACAGTCGCAGTGGATCCTTCAGCGATTGCTCATCAGAGCAGATGCGGTGGCGAAACTTGATTTCAAGTTGGGCTCGTAATTTTGTCGAGGATAAGAAATGAACAAAGGAGTTGGGTTCGTTGTTTCGTTGAGGATAAAAAATGAACAAAAGGAGTTGGGCTTGTTACTTCGTTGAGGATAAAAAATGAACGAAGGAGGGTAATGATATCCTTACTCTCAAACATTACATGGTCTTCAAGCTGAAGCCGGAGCTTCATAACCTCAACCAAGCTAGACCATAACCAAATTAGAGCCTAGTTACAACCAACCCTTAATCAGATAAGCGAATTAGGCCACTAATGGGGACCCTTTTAAAAGACTTAGAAAGACTAATTAGCCCTCCCTTATGAACACACCAACCATAGGTAGGTGGAGAACTCACTTGGAAAGCTTCATGATGTCTTGAGCGAATAAAGATTGTCCATTATAGAGCTACAAATGCTGAGAGTCATGACTTTGCCAGCCTAGAGATGGAAACAACTGATCCCAGGTAGGTCCAACAGAATAGTCATTCCCCTTCTTGAATCATTTGAAGTTTCACTGCAGACTTTTCTCTGAATTCATTTGCATTTCACTTTTCAGGACATCCCTCTGCATTCCGAACTCCAAAATGAGCAAGTCAGAGACTAACTCTATAAAGGACAGCCTGGGATGAATGGTGTACTTTTGCAGCTCTAAAAACAAATGAGAAGGGAACTTCAAGAAATCAGGGGGAGTTGTGGACTGAGTGGAGATGACAAGAGGGCTGCACGAGTTAAGTAAGTGGCAGCAGAGGTTACCGAGTGCCGCAAAGCATCGTGGAATAAGTGGACAAGCAAGCAGTTTCTACCAGCTTGAACTGCTCATAGCTGAGAGCGGATATCTTCTCTGGAGGATTTGCTAATATAGTACACCACAGCTTAGCTACAGCAACTGTGTCACTCACTGGAGGTTGACAACCCCGACCTAAATTGCAGTGGGGCAGAGAACACTGGGCTAGTGTGCTGACTGGTCCCTTTTGCCACTATAGAGATGTTTCGAGCAATGATATGTCTACCAGAACCAATCGTAGGGTCAATATGGATGGAGGAAGAAAAGGTTCACTGAATAGGGTGTAACTCTTTTAAAGAGCCAGCATTTCGTACATGCTCAACTGTCAGAACTCACAAAGTTAACTCATTGTTTACAGTAGCTATAGAGACATAGAATATGGTAGATTTGTGCACAAGAAAAGATGCAGCATAAGGATAACTAAAAGGATCAAACAGAAGGGAGATTAGAAAAGGTTACGTAGGAAGCTCACATGATCCTATGACGACAAAGATGAAGAATCCAAGCACGATGGGTCCAACAGGATAGTCATTCCCCTTCTTCACAGTAGTTTCAGGCACTGAGCCCCTCTTTGTAATGTTCTTCTGAAACTTCGCACTCTTCCTGTCAGCAAGACGCCTTGAAGTAGTCTGCGAAGGAAATGAAACCAATTTAGTATACAGAACATAACAAAATGCCATGGACAAAGATAGCACAAACGCATTTAAATCCCTCAAATAAGATATCTATTTTATTCTTCAATAACACAATATAGACAAACAAAATATTTGGTTACCAAAAATATATATTCTCATGCAGTTAGCATTAATCAGTTAAGACAAGGATCGCACCTAAATCATGTGAAAATTAAATTTTCCTCACGTCCATGATAAATATTAATAATGGTATCAATTACTTAATCAGTATTTTGGAATTGTTCTGCCAATAATGATGATTTGTAAATCATAACACATCATAGAATTTACTGGTTCTCTCTAACTTAACAATTCAATTTTCACCTTATCGGTTGAAAACAATTATTACCACAAATTAGCATCATTGGCTTGGCTAGCCTGACCAACTAACTCCACTTTTGTCGATAGCCTTTTATGCTTGCTTCTTTCAAAAAACGTAATGGGTTCATTCACAAGTAAAAAGCAAAACAAGCATCAGAAGGGAGGAAAGCTACTTATTGTGGATTTTTACTAAACTCGTAACGTAACTAGAATAGTCAAAAGTCTCTTTTGGACAAGCAGAACAAGCATATAGAATTGGTTTGCTGGCTTGCTTGAAGAGCTTTACTTGCACCCCTAGTTACGCAGAAGTGCAAGCACAGAAGCGGATGACCAGACCTTACAACATACTCAAAAAAGTATTCTATAGTGGGGTCTGTACTCCAACCGACCTTAAAATGCTCATAAAGCTCTTCCCCTAAATCAAACGGTGGTAACTCAACAGCAAGTAGAGCCCTAACAGAGGTAGTAGATGGTAGTTACCAAAGCAGGGCATCAATTAGCAAGATCAATTTATTGCAGATTCGCAACTGCAGCACAGCATGAGACATTCAGAAAGCAATGAGCTGTAGACTCAAGGCAAAAGCATCAAGAGCCACGAGTACACAGGCATGTCCAAGAACAAGAGTTAACAAACACGATGTTTAGCATTTAAAAGGTTGATGAACCATTATCCTTCAGACTGGCAAAGATTCATATTCAACAGGTTGCATAGGCATTGGTATTAACAAAAAAATTCTTATTAAACAACCTGAAAAATAACCCCAGCTTCTATTTCGCTTCCTAACAGTAAGCAACAAAGCCAACAAAAAAATAATTCAATCCTTACAATGAGCATATTACATAAAATACATGTTACAATCGTAGTACTAAAATGCTGAAGCTAAAAATCCATAATGCTTATTTCTTGAGCTTAATGGTCGATATAACAGGACTCGATACTGGACTAGTTTTTCAATAGACTACATACAGAAGCGGGAGATCTGAGAAAACACTTGCAGAAGACTGGCTCTGATGAGAAAGCAATATACTCGGAAAAAAGATGGTCAATAGTACTGCCTCCGTTCCTAAATATAAGTCTTTTTAGAAATTTCAATATGAACTACATACGGATGTATATAGACGTATTTTAGAGTGTAGATTCACTTATTTTGCTACGTATGTAGTCCATGTTGGAATCTCTAAAAGGACTTATATTTAGGAACTGAGGGAGTATATGTTAGATCGCCATTTATTTTTCAGTCTTTGTACGGTTCAAATTTCAAAATCATCAGCATCGTTGGGTCTAAAGGAGAAAAAAAGGAGATTGGTGGGTGAAGAAAATAATCTTAAGAGTTATTTCAGTGGGCATTTAGTTAGAACGCACATGTTCTCTTCACCATACATTCCAATGGACTAGGCAACATTCATGCCAACGTATCAATGTCCAGCTTTGCAAGAAAACAGATTGTACAGGTGCTAGTGCACTAACCAGGGCTAAAATCTGTGCGTTAAAAATAGTAAACCACCTACAGATCCACCATAATTTTAGGATTATTGATCCATATCTGCGTCGAAAACTAACCTGAAGTATACAAATCTATGATCTCTATCCAAGGTAAATATGCCCTAACCGAAACTCGCAGATCGTCACAGCACAGACCCACGCGGATGGATCACCGAAAACCGCAACCAAAAATTCCCAAGTCAACGCCCTACTGATGCCCCATCATGGAAGCCAGATTTCGGTAGGTTCGATCGAAACAACCCCACCCCGCATCGCCCAGTATCAATCGAAATCGATTGCTTATGCATGCATATCATGTACCACAAGGGGAATATGAGAAACCGGCGCAAATCCTCAAGACGCGAGCAGAATGAGGAAATCGCACAGACCGCTGCGCGGAGAAGACACAGATCTTTGATCGCCTTACCATCCTTGCTTGGCGGGGCAGGGGAGCTCGCCGGAGACGATGTAGGCAGCGGACGGCGTCCGCGGGATCGGAGCAGGTGCCGGAGGAGGAGTGGGAGATGCCGGATGCGGGATCAGTGGCGAAAGACGGGGGGTTTGTAAAAATATCCTCTCACGACCCGAAGATTTCCTTTATGGGCCTGCTGGAGTGACCCTGCCGGCCCAATTTACCGGCTTACGGCTTCAGTCTTTGTTTCCGGTTATCTCTACTACTAAGGAAGCAGTTGATAGTCTCGCTTCCAAGTTTTTTTTTTACCTCCTCCCACCTCACACGGTTTATTTTGGCACCTCCTCTCACCTCGCACGGTTTATTCTGGCACCTCCTCCTACCTCTGACTAAGACATCACAAACTGAATAAACCTCCTCCTGAGGCCCGAACCTACGACGGTTAACCAGCGACAAACATAACCTACGACGACAAACATAACCTACGACGGTTAACCAGCGACGAGCCCTGATCTCGAACGAGGTCTCCCATCGTGGCCTCCCTACATCCCTGCGCCGCCGCGCTTCTGACGCTGCCCTGCATCCTCGGCGCCCTCTGTCGTGGTTCTAAGTCTGACAGTGAGAATAGGGGGTAAGTATGGAGAGGCAAGATCCTAACTATGGAGTAGTTGTATGCGCAAGGAGTTTTACGAGTTCGGGCCCTTCTCTGAGGAAGTAATAGCCCTACGTCTCGGAGCCCGGGGGCAGTCGACTGGATTATGTGTGTGTGTTACAAAATTCCGAACCCCTGTCCTAGTGGAGGGGGGTGGCTTATACAGAGTTCGCCAGGACCCTAGCCAGCCCACGTTACAAGGAGTTTAATGTACATAAAGGGAGGGGGTTACTGGTAACGCCTGTAATAAAGTATCATAAAGGCCATAAAAGCTACTTATGAGATGACCGTTTGTGGGCAGTGCCTTTAGGTCTTCTTATAGTCGAGTGGCTGTCTTCATGGTCGACTGCTTGTGCTTCTGGTCGAGTGCGTTCGTGTCCGTCGACTGGGCCGACCAGGTCGACTGAAAACGTTGATACTTCTTAGAAAGTCCTTCATTGTAGGAGCCATGTCCTTGATTGGGTACCTCGGGTATGATAAGTTACCCTACCCTAGGCAAGTATCCTCGTCATTAGCCCCCGAATGGGTCAGGGGTTAAGTGAGAATGGGGCCGAGCCTATGCTTCCGACTCAACCCCCATGCTTCGGTTGCATCTGTCTTTGGATAAATGGAAGTTACGGTGGGAACCCATTCTTCAGTTGCCTTGATCCATTCAGATGTCCGTCGAGTGGTTTCATACTACCGTCGGGTGTGTTTACGTGACGAGTCTCTTGGGAGACTTAAGGAAACGGATCTTTTCGTCTGACAACCCGTCCTGTCGATCGCGGATCTTGCGGGATTCGAAATTTGGGGAGCGCACCGGACGGAGAAAATCGCGCGAATCGGCTGGATAAGGCGAGGGCGCCTCGATCTCCGCGCCACCTTTTTCGCCACGTACTGCGCGCGCGCCTGTTGCGGGATCTGACTGGGAGGCGCAAGCCCACTGATCAGCCACTCGGGTGTGGCCTTATATAAGGCAATGATTCTGATTTTTTTACTGTGCGCCCTTGTTCTTATTCTCCCCTCCTCCGTAAGCTTCCGCCTCGCTCTCCGCCGCAATCTCGACACCGCCGCTCGGCCAAGACCTCGTTCGAGACGATGGGGACGGACAAGACGGCGGCGGCGGAACGCGCGAAGAAGGCCGCAGCAAAGGGCAAGGGGAAGAAATCTGGCCGAGGCGGGTCGTCCTCGCGGGCCGCTCTGCCGTCCGGCTGGTTGCAGGGGGATTGGATGCCCTCCATCCTTACTCAAGCGGATATCGACGACATGGTGGAGGGGGGACTCATTCCCCACAAGGCTGCTCGCCTTCCTGGGAAGGAGACAGAGCCGAAACCTCGCGAGGGTGAGCGCGTCCTGATAGCCACCCATGTCGACCGGGGGTTTTCCCTGCCCCCGAGTCCTTTTTTTAGGGCCTTTTTGAATTTCTTCGGAGCGCAGCTCCACCATTTCACGCCCAACTCCATAGTCTATCTTGCTGCGTTCGTGTCTCTGTGCGAGTGTTTCTTAGGCTGTCGACCTCACTGGGGTCTCTTCAAGCATATCTTCACTTGCTGATCCCAGTCGGTTAAAAGGCTTAACCCGGACGGGGAAAGGACGCAGGTGATCCAGATGTGCGGGGGCCTCGGGATCCAGACAAGGGGTAAGAGTTGTTTTCCTTCCATGACACTTCCCGATTCCGTGCGCGGGTGGCAGTCGACTTGGTTCTACTGCAAAGACCAGCCGACCCCTGGCCACTCGACCGGCCTTCCTCCTTTTACCTTGGACCGAGTGCAGAAATCCGCTTCTTTGAAAGTGGTTCCAGAGGAGAAGGCTCAGGTGAAGGTATTAGTCAGTCGAGTGGTTGAGTTGGTTCGGGAAGGCGTGACCGGCATGGACTTGCTCGAAGTCTTCCTCCAGCGACGAATCCAACCTCTCCAGGCTCGGGATCACTCGATGTGGTTGTATTCCGGGCCCGATGACTCCACTCGGATCCACCCGGAGGCGGTCGAGGATTCTGTACTGGAGAGCTGGCTGACCAGTATGACCGGGAACAAGGACAACCCCAGGGGTTCTAGGAGGATAGCTCCGCTCGATGGGATGATGGAGACAGACAAGGTACGCTTTACTTCTTCCGACTGAAATTCTCACTCCGTCTAGTAACTGGCTTGTGATAAGTCGACTGATCCTTGCTCTGCCCGTTGTCTTGCAGGAGATCAACGACATGTATTCGATGCCGAATGGGAACCAGGAGCAAGTATCTGAAGGAGGAGGGAGTGGGGGCGAAGGAAGTGAGAATGAAGTTGAAGTCGAGGGTGAAGTCGAGGAGTGGGAATCTGATGACGACGTGGAGGAGGAGGCCAGCGACAACTCGGGTGATGAGGATGAGGAGGTGGAGGTCGATCCTCCTCGACGCGAGAGGCGCTCCAAGAACGCTCAGGATCCCGCCGTGGGGCGCAGTCAGTCGAGTGCTCTGGTGGGCCAGTCATCCAAGCGCCCTCGGACCGCGTCGCCGGCCCCAACTGAGAAGGCACCCAAGCAGCCCAGAGCCGTCCCGACCAAGCCACCCAAGGCCTTGCCTAAGATCAGGGTCGCCATCCCTGTCATCTCCGGGTAAGCGACTGTTTTTATCTTTCTTGAGTCGACTAGAACGGATTCTTAGTCGATTCGCTTTCAAATTATTTGCTTGGAATCGTGCAGCGCCGCTACTTCCGAGACTTCCATCCAGAATGTCGATGAGACGATGGAGGACGCCGTCACTTCCAACTTAGGTATAATCTTTGACATGATCCGACTGTTTAACTGCTGAGTCGATTGGATATTCATTCCTGGACTTTTGTAGCTCCGACCAACATTATTGACCTTCCGGATGATGAGGAGGAGGCGGAAGTGCCGCTCAGGCCTTTTGGGAGGAGAGGCCGGAGGACCCCGGTCGACAAGGCTCCTCAGACCGCGCCGACTGCCGAGACGGTGGTCCAAGGGGGTGACAACACCGCCCGGGCTACTGTGACTTTTGCTGAACCAGTGACGACAGCCCGGCCTTTGTCGTCGACTGCTCCCCCACTGGTCGACCCGCCCTCGTTCTTCGCCGCCTACCAGACCCCGGAGGATCAAGTGAGTGCTGCTAAGGAGGCCATACGTCAGGCGGGGCTCGTGATGGAGCAGACCAAAGCGGCTCGGGATGCCAGTCAAGCGGCCTATGACATCAGCTCGGCGTTGCAGCAGAACGTCCAGGTTAGTTGGTCTTCACTTGCGTTGTACACCCACTGGGTGTTGTTGATCCTAAATTTCTCATTGGTGGGGGCACGCTGAGTGCACCCACTGGGTGTAGTCCCCAAGGCCGCGGTCGACTGCTAGCAGTCGACTGCGGTCTTTATACTGTCTTTCTGTAGTTGTACTTCTTCACTCGGTAGGGTTTTCCGAGAACGGTTTGGTCAGGCCATGTCGAATGAAACTGTATCCGGTCGACTGCGGGCAGTCGACTCTTTTTTTTTTGAAAACCAGTGGGGGCACGCTGAGTGCACCCACTGGGTGTAGTCCCCGAGGCTACTGTCGAATATTTTGATTCGGCTGTAGTCTTAGAAGTGTTGTGCTCTTTCTTTCAGTCACTCGGGAGTAACTTATCTTCGATACCCTTTGTCGATTGACTCTTTGCAGAAGTCTTGTGAGCTCGTTGCTCAGCTCGCCGATCTGAAGAATAAGCAGATCCAGCTTAATCTTGATTTACAGTTTGCTCAGGAAAACGTGCAGAAGGCGAAGGATGAAGCAAAAGGTATGGCTGGTGAGGACTCGACGGCTGTCTCTGTTCTCCTGCCTGTTCTCAACTCTGTGCTCATTGTTGCTTTGCAGACGAACTAGAGAAGGCCCTGAAGAAGAAAGATCTTGACCTTGCGGAGGCACAAAAGGCGGCTGCGGAGAAGCTGAAGCTTGCTGAAGAGAAACTTGCTTCAGTCGATCAACTTGAGAGCGAGAACGCTAGGCTGAAGTCTGCTCTTGACTCGGCCAACAAGGAAGCGAGTCGACTGAAGACTGACAAGAGTACTCTGAACGACAAGCTCGGCCAGCTGGCGGGGAAGCACAAGGACTTGGGGGATTATCTTGGGGGTCTTGCCAAGAAGCTATACCTCATGCTTGAAGGTAACCCTCTTTGTGCGATTAATCTTGTTGTTGTCGACTTACCATTTGGTTACAGTTTTGATCTGTCGAAACTTCTTTCAGAATTCTGCCAGAACTTTGAGGAAGAGACCAGTCGAGTGGAGACCCGCCTGGACCCTATCGACTCTCCTGTGAAGGACGAAGTGGCCATGAATGTCTTCCGGTTGGAATCCCGTGTCGCTGGTGTGGTGGACTACCTGGCTCGACTGAAAGCTGCAGTGTCACGGATCGACTCCGCACTCTGGCCCAAGGAGACGCTTCAGAACGACCTTGAATCCTTGGTCACTCGACTAAGTGAGGTTCCAGGTCGAGTGCAAGAATGGAAGAAGTCTTCTGCTAGGTGCGGTGCTGATGTGGCTCTGTCAGTGGTTCGTGTCCACTGCAAGGAGGCGCGAGAGGAGAAGCTGGCCGCTCTCCAGGTTGCCAATACCAGGAAGCATAACTTTCAGGATTTCATGGAGACCTTCATCGCTGCTGCCACTCGGATCTCTGATGGGATCGACTTGGACGAATTTGTTGCACCATCCAGTCCTCCACCGGAGGAGTAAAAAACTGATGTTCCTTGCCTTAAATTTGCCTCGGAATGCCGAGTGGTTTATGTAACCGATAAACTCCGTCGAGCTTATAGCTCGAGTACTTTTATTTGCGATCTAGGATCTTTTGATTTTATCCGAACTTGGCTCGACGTTGAATGTCTTCGTGACTTGATCCGCTGATCTACTGTTTGTTGTCCCCTCAGAGGCTGCCTGGTTTGCACGATGCTTATCGCCGCGATGATGTCTGTCAACATGGCTTAGGCGAGCACTGGGCTGCAGCTAAGTCCCCGGGTGGGAGGTTTGCTCTCCACTCGGTAGGATTCCAATTACTTAGGCGAGTGCTTGGACTGCAGCTAAGCCTCCGAGTGGGAGGTTTGCTCTCCACTCGGTAGGATTTTGAATACTCAGGCGAGTGCTTGGACTGCAGCTAAGCCTCCGAGTGGGAGGTTTGCTCTCCACTCGGTAGGATTTTGAATACTTAGGCGAGTGCTTGGACTGCAGCTAAGCCTCCGAGTGGGAGGTTTGCTCTCCACTCGGTAGGATTTTGAATACTTAGGCGAGTACTTGGACTGCAGCTAAGCCCCCGGGTGGGAGGTTTGCTCTCCACTCTGTAGGATTTCAATTACTTAGGCGAGTACTTGGACTGCAGCTAAGCCCCCGGGTGGGAGGTTTGCTCTCCACTCGGTAGGATTTCGATTACTTAGGCGAGTGCTTGGACTGCAGCTAAGCCCCCGAGTGGGAGGTTTGCTCTCCACTCGGTAGGATTTCAATTTCTTAGGCGAGTGCTTGGACTGCAGCTAAGCCCCCGAGTGGGAGGTTTGCTCTCCACTCGGTAGGATTTCAATTACTTAGGCGAGTACTTGGACTGCAGCTAAGCCCCCGAGTGGGAGGTTTGCTCTCCACTCGGTAGGATTTTTCAATTACTTAGGCGAGTACTTGGACTGCAGCTAAGCCCCCGAGTGGGAGGTTTGCTCTCCACTCGGTAGGATTTTTCAATCTTGGGCGAGTACTTGGACTGCAGCTAAGCCCCCGAGTGGGAGGTTTGCTCTCCACTCGGTAGGATTTTTTCAATCTTAGGCGAGTACTTGGACTGCAGCTAAGCCCCCGAGTGGGAGGTTTGCTCTCCACTCGATAGGATTTTTTCAATCTTAGGCGAGTACTTGGACTGCAGCTAAGCCCCCGAGTGGGAGGTTTGCTCTCCACTCGGTAGGATTTCAATTACTTAGGCGAGTACTTGGACTGCAGCTAAGCCCCCGAGTGGGAGGTTTGCTCTCCACTCGGTAGGATTTTTTCAATCTTAGGCGAGTACTTGGACTGCAGCTAAGCCCCCGAGTGGGAGGTTTGCTCTCCACTCGGTAGGATTTCAATTACTTAGGCGAGTACTTGGACTGCAGCTAAGCCCCCGAGTGGGAGGTTTGCTCTCCACTCGGTAGGATTTTTTCAATCTTAGGCGAGTACTTGGACTGCAGCTAAGCCCCCGAGTGGGAGGCTGGCTCTCCACTCGGTAGGATTTTAATTTCTTAGGCGAAACGGATTCGCAGCTAAGCCCCCGAGTGGGAGACTTGCTCTCCACTCGGTAGGGTTTTCTGAAAACTTAGGCGAAGCGGATTCGCAGCTAAGTCACCCACTGGGGGGAATTTGGACAAACAGAAAAAGAAATTCTTGCTTGAAACAAAAGAACTACAGAGGTACTTTTATTACATCTCAGTCAAGTGAGTTTTTAAGTGTAAAAAGGACGGAGCAGGTCTGCGTTCCATGCTCGAGGCTCGTCGATCCGCCGATCGACGTTGTAGAGGTGATACGCTCCGTTGTGCAGGACTTTGGTGATGATGAAGGGGCCTTCCCAGGTCGGGGCAAGTTTGTGAGGTTTTTGCTGATCCACGCGGAGGACCAAATCTCCTTCCTGAAAGGCTCGACCCTTCACATTTCTGGCGTAGAACCGACGCAACTCTTGCTGGTAGATGGTCGAGCGGATTAGAGCCATCTCTCTTTCCTCCTCTAAGAGGTCGACTGCATCTTGCCGGGCCTGTTCTGCTTCTGATTCGGAATATAACTCGACTCGAGGCGCGTTGTGGAGCAGGTCGCTCGGCAAAACCGCTTCGGCTCCATAAACCAGAAAGAATGGTGTTCTTCCAGTCGACCGGTTAGGGGTGGTCCTCAACCCCCATAGAACTGACGGAAGTTCGTCGACCCAGGCGCCTGCTGCATGTTTGAGATCACGCATCAGTCGGGGTTTTAGTCCTTTGAGGATGAGGCCATTCGCGCGTTCGGCCTGTCCATTCGACTGAGGATGAGCAACTGAAGCGTAGTCGACTCGAGTGCCCTGAGAGGCGCAGAAGGCTTTGAATCTGTCATTATCAAAGTTTGATCCGTTATCCGTGATGATGCTGTGCGGAACTCCATATCTGAATATCAATCCCCTGATAAAACTGATGGCAGTGCTTGCGTCGAGGTCTTTTATGGGTTTGGCTTCTATCCACTTCGTGAACTTGTCGACTGCAACCAACAAGTGGGTGAAGCCACTCCTACCAGTTCTCAGTGGTCCGATCATGTCTAGACCCCAGACAGCGAAAGGCCAGACGAGTGGAATGGTCTTCAAGGCGGAGGCGGGCTTGTGAGACATGTTGGAATAAAACTGGCACCCCTCGCACTTGTCGACTATATCCTTTGCCATTTCGTTCGCCTTCGGCCAGTAAAAACCCGCTCGGTATGCTTTGGCCACGATGGTCCGAGAGGACGCATGATGGCCACAGGTCCCCGAGTGGATGTCCTCGAGAATTATCTGTCCTTCTTCAGGTGTGATGCACTTCTGACCAACTCCAGTCGCGCTTTCTCTGTATAGCTGCCCTTTGATCACTGTAAAGGCTTTGGATCGACGGACGATCTGTCGAGCCTCTTCTTCATCTTCTGGGAGCTCTTTTCTCATGATATACGCAATGTACGGCACTGTCCAATCGGGAGTGGTGGTCATAACTTCCATAATCAGGTCGACCACAGTTGGAATCTCCACTTCGGTCGAGTCAGAGGCGCTTTTTGGTTGTGGAGGCTCTTCTGTGAAAGGATCTTCTTGCACTGATGGTGTGTGAATGTGCTCCAAACACACATCTTTAGGGATGGCCTCCCTTTTGGACCCTATCTTCGCTAGATCATCTGCAGCTTGATTTTTCAGTCGGGGTATATGATGGAGCTCCAACCCCTCGAATCGTTTCTCCAGCTTTCTCACTGCGCTGCAATACCCCGTCATGGATGGGCTTCGGACGTCCCACTCCTTCATCACTTGATTAACAACCAGATCTGAGTCGCCGTAGACCATGAGGCGACGGACGCCGAGTGAAATGGCCATACGTAATCCGTATAGAAGCGCTTCATACTCTGCCTCATTGTTGGAGGAATCAAAGTGAATCTGGAGGACATACTTGAGCTTATCTCCTCGGGGGGAAACCAGTACAACCCCTGCACCGGATCCGTTCAGCATCTTGGAGCCATCGAAAAACATAGTCCAGTGCTCCGAGTGAACTTGAGTCGGGAGCTCCTGCTCGGTCCACTCGGCGAGGAAATCAGCTATTGCCTGGGACTTAATAGCTTTCTTTGCCTCAAACTTGATATCAAGAGGAAGAAGTTCAATTGCCCATTTCACCACTCGACCGGTTGCATCTCTGTTATGAAGAATCTCTGATAATGGAGCGTCGCTGACGACTGTGATATAGTGATCAGAGAAATAATGAGCAACCTTCTTCGTGGTCATGTAAATCCCGTAAAAAAGCTTCTGATAGTGGGGATATCTTTGCTTCAACGGGGTCAGAACTTCAGAGAGATAATAAACTGGGCGTTGAACTTTGAAGGTCTTTCCTTCCTCTTCCCGCTCGACCGTAAGAACGGTACTAACGACTTGTCCCGTGGCTGCTATGTAAAGCAACAATGGCTCTTTGCTGACAGGAGCAGCAAGCACCGGCTGGGTGGAGAGCAGAGCTTTTAGCTCTGCAAATGCTGCATCAGCTTCTGGAGTCCATTCGAACGTGTCTGACTTCTTCATCAGTCGGTAAAGAGGCAGCGCCTTTTCACCGAGCCTGGAGATGAATCGACTTAGGGCGGCCAAGCATCCAGTAAGTTTCTGGACATCGTGCACACGCACGGGGCGTTTCATCCGGAGTATGGTGCCAACTTTTTCGGGGTTAGCGTCGATTCCTCGTTCGGAAACAAGAAAACCGAGTAACTTTCCTCCAGGGACTCCAAATGTGCACTTCGACGGATTGAGCTTGATATCATAACTCCTGAGATTGGCAAAAGTTTCAGCTAGGTCAGTCAGCAGGTCGGAACCTTTTCGTGACTTGACCACTATGTCATCCATGTATGCTTCTACATTCCGACTGATTTGAGTGATCAGGCACTTCTGAATCATTCTCATGAATGTAGCTCTGGCGTTCTTGAGACCGAAAGGCATGGTAACATAGCAGAAACACCCAAATGGGGTGATGAAGGCTGTTTTTATTTCATCGGGTCCATACAGACGGATCTGATGGTATCCAGAGTAAGCATCTAAAAAAGATAACCTCTCGCATCCTGCAGTCGAGTCGACTATTTGATCGATGCGAGGAAGAGGAAAATGATCTTTCGGGCAGGCCCGATTGATATGCTTGAAATCGATGCACATGCGCAACGATCTGTCCTTCTTAGGGACCATCACAACATTAGCGAGCCACTCGGAGTGGTAGATCTCGCGAATGAATTCTGCTGCTAGGAGTCGGGCCACTTCTTCGCGAATGGCCTTTCTCTTCTGAACGGCGGACCGTCGGAGATGCTCCTTGACTGGTTTGACCTTTGGGTCGACTCGAAGGCGGTGCTCGGCCAGTCCCCTGGGCACACCTGGCATGTCAGCAGGCTTCCATGCAAAGATGTCCCAGTTCTCACGGAGGAACTGGACGAGCGCTTCTTCCTATTTGGGGTCGAGTGTAGAGGAGATGTTGGTTGGAGCCGCATTTGGATCGGTCGGGTGGATGTGGACTTGCTTGGTCTCACCAGTCGACTGAAATGCTGACTCCGTGGCGGGCTTCTTGGCTCGTAACAACTCACTCGGATCCGCCGTCTTCTGGTACTCTTGTATCTCTATCTTGGCCATCTGAGCATCAGCAATTTTGGCGCCTTTCTGGAAGCACTCCTCTGCCTTCTTCCGATTGCCAACGATGGTGATTACACCTTTGGGGCCAGGCATCTTCAGCTTGAGGTATACGTAGCATGGTCAAGCCATGAAACAAGCATAGGCTGGCCTCCCAAGAATGGCGTGGTACGCACTCTGGAAATCCACGACCTCAAAGGTTAACTTTTCTTTCCGGAAATTCTTCGAGTCACCAAAAACGACGTCGAGAGCGATTTGACCGAGTGACTCAGCTTTCTTCCCAGGAATGACTCCGTGGAAGCTCATGTTGCTGGGGCTGAGTCGGGACATCGGAATGCCCATCCCCTTCAACGTCTCTGCATACAACAAGTTTAGCCCACTGCCGCCGTCCATCAGAACCTTGGTCAGTCGAGTGCCTTCAATAACTGGGTCGACCACCAACGCTTGCCTCCCTGGGGTGGCAATATGAGTCGGATGATCGGACTGGTCGAAGGTGATGGCGGTTTGGGACCACTTCAGGTAATGGGGTGTCACCAGAGCGACCATGTTTACTTCGCGATTGACGACCTTCAGTCGACTCTTACTTTCGACATCAGCGAAAATCATCAGAGTGGAATTGATTTGGGGGTATTCTTCACCGCTGTCCTCCCTGTCTTCCACTTTGTCTGACTCTGTCTCTTTGTCCTTGGCCTGCTTCCCTTGGAACTATTGCATCAGGAGTCGACATTGTCGAGTGGTATGCTTAGGGTAAATGAGATTTCCCTCTTCATCTTTGTTCGTGTGAATATGGCATGGTAAGTCCATCACATCGTTCCCGTCCTGGTCTTTCACTTTCTTGGGGTTCCAAGGACCCTTGGGTTTCCCCTTAAACTTCCCTGGGGTCACAGCTAAGGCTTCCCCGGGGGCGACTGGCTCGGCCTTGCGCTTCTGCTTCCGACTGGAGTGTCCTCCGCCGGCCTCATTAGCGGTTGCCTTATACTTGCCACTCCGGAGTCTATCTTCCTCTTCTCCGTTCGCGTACTTGGTGGCGATTTCCATCATCCGACTTAGGGTCATATCCCCGGTTCGACCGAACTTCAAAGTTAATTCCCTGTTTCTGACGCCTTCCTTGAAGGCGCAAACTGCCTGATGATCGGACACATTCTCGACCGTGTGATTCAGAGTGATCCACCTTTGGATATAATCCCTCAGGGTTTCACTCGACTTCTGAACACATGACTGCAATTCTGTCAACCCTGCCGGTCGCTTGCAAGTCCCTTCGAATGTCCTGACAAACACCTGGGCTAGATCTTCCCACGTATAAATACTGCTGGGATCCAACTGATTCAACCACGCTCTGGCCGATCCTTCCAACATGAGGGGCAAATGCTTCATGGCCACCTCGTCATTGCCGCCTCCGATCTGAACAGCCACTCGGTAGTCCTCGAGCCATGTGTCCGGCTTGGACGCTCCGGTGAACTTGCTGACTCCAGTCGCCAACCTGAAGTTGGGAGGAATCACTGCGGCTCTGATCGCTCTGCTGAAACATTCGGGACCTGAGACGTGAACTCTGCTGCCGGACGGGGCGCCTCTGTCACGGTCTTCTCGGTGAGCTCTATTTCGGTCGACCAGACCTTGAACGATGATGGATCTCGCATCAAAGCCTGGTTCCCTGGGGTCGACTGGGACCCTTCGCCCAGTACTGAACTGGCGTCTGTCCTCTTGCCGTCGAGGAACGTACGACCCGGCTCTTGGGGGAGGAGAAGGCACTCGACGTTGATCGTTGCGATCGAATCGGTGCTCATATCGCTCGTGCCCTCGGTATTGATCTTCGTGCCGGCCTCTGTGTCCTTCACGCCTCGGGGGCGACCTTGGACTATGAGCCGACTGAACGGAATTCGCAGTGACGGATCGACTGTGAATCCTGTTGCGCGACTGAGATACGGCTGAATTCTGGTCACCCGCTGCACGGAGCAAATCTCTGATCTGCAACAGACCTCTCCCTGCCTGTGACTGTGAAGGCTGGATCGACTCCGCTATGCGAGCCGCAGCTGCCAAATTCTGAATCGGGGTACGGTATACCTGGGTCGGCGGCTGGAAGACGCGACGACGACTGGACTCGGGAGCGGGCGGTCGTGCGCGCTCGTCGAGTGCTCTCTGGAGATTCTCCAGTCGAGTACGTTCAGCCAAGTTGGCCAAGCGCGCCTCCTCCAGGGCTCGCGCCTCAGGGGTTTCTCCAACGATAGGAGTGTGAAGGGCGTCCATGCTCCGGCGACGGAGTTCCTCCCTCTGCACTGAGGTAAGGGGCTCGGGCCTGTACTCTTCGTGGCCCCGCGCCGGAATCCCCCCTGCGGCAACCTCTTCGGTGTGGGGGAATCCGGGAGGACTACGTGGTCCATCGACCATTAGTACTTCCGCCGCTGGATCGCTGCTGTCGCACTCGGATGCAGTCTCTACGGAGCCAGTCGACAGGTCGAACAGGCCGTAGAGTGACTCGTCGGGCTCGATTGCCGCGATTTGGGGGATGGCCGACTGGCGGGCCAGTGCGTGCTTCACCCACCGCTGGAGTCTCGACCGACCGGTGCGCTTGCGCCGGTGGGAAACTGATGACGACGATGGCGAAACGAATGCCGACCCGTACAGGGTCGACGGTTGCCGCAGGAGGACGCCGCGGACGCATGCGCGAAAATGCGTGGCTCCGCGGGCGGGAAGCGCGTCCACGTCGAGTGGAGCCTCCTGCAGCCAAGCAGAGTTGTCGACGATGAAGGAGAGAGCGCCGAGACGGATCTCGCGGCTCCCGACCATGACTCCGCTCAAAAACATGACGTGGGTTGAAAGAATCCCAACTCCTCCAACAAATCGCTAGAACACCTGCCCCACGGTGGGCGCCAACTGTCGTGGTTCTAAGTCTGACAGTGAGAATAGGGGGTAAGTATGGAGAGGCAAGATCCTAGCTATGGAGTAGTTGTATGCGCAAGGAGTTTTACGAGTTCGGGCCCTTCTCTGAGGAAGTAACAGCCCTACGTCTCGGAGCCCGGGGGCAGTCGACTGGATTATGTGTGTGTGTTACAAAATTCCGAACCCCTGTCCTAGTGGAGGGGGGTGGCTTATATAGAGTTCGCCAGGACCCCAGCCAGCCCATGTTACAAGGAGTTTAATGTACATAAAGGGAGGGGGTTACTGGTAACGCCTGTAATAAAGGACCATGAAGGCCATAAAAGCTACTTATGAGATGACCGTTTGTGGGCAGTGCCTTTAGGTCTTCTTATAGTCGAGTGGCTGTCTTCATGGTCGACTGCTTGTGCTTCTGGTCGAGTGCGTTCGTGTCCGTCGACTGGGCCGACCAGGTCGACTGAAAACGTTGATACTTCTTAGAAAGTCCTTCATTGTAGGAGCCATGTCCTTGATTGGGTACCTCGGGTATGATAAGTTACCCTACCCTAGGCACGTATCCTCGTCACCCTCCATCGTGGTCGTGGTCGCCGCCCCGCTTCACTCGTCGTCCTCCATCCACCTCGATCCTGGATCAGGACGCCGCGGCCCTCCCTCGCTTCGCCGGCACGCTGAACACCTGCACGATCCGATGAGTGTCCTGGATCAGGTAGCCGCCGCCCTCCCTCGCTGCGTGGTCGTGGTCGTCGCCCCGCCTCACTCGTCGCACTCCATCCGCGTCGATCCTGGACAAGGACGCCGCGGCACTCCCTCGCTTCGCCGTGGCGCTAAACACCTCCACGATCCGGCGAGTGTCCTGGATCAGGTCGCCGCCGCCCTCCATCAGGCGCCGTTCCTGGACGAGGATAAGCGGACAAGAGCGAGATTCCAGCCAGATCACGTCCTGGATCCGAGAAAAGGTATACGAACCAACTAATACGTCAAACGCATCTCATGCATCTCAAATGCCATACAATCGCAAATCTCATACATCTCAAATGCCACCTCCCACGGAAAGCATACATCTCGCGGCCCATACATACATCGCATGTCATACAGCCATGGCAATTGGCAAACACACATATTTACAAATGGCAATTGGCAATAAAGACAACACAAACACTTGCATTGTAAGAAAATACAGAGATGTATGCCATGTAGATGAAACTGCCATTGCATTAATTTAGTAGAAAAATTAACCGTGGATATAGAAGAAATTACCATGTTGGTGCATATCCTTGCCTGAGGTGGTGATGTCAGTATTGACTCTAGAATGCCCTTGCCCTTGAAGAACAACCTTGTGTACATGGTTAAGTGGATCAGATAAAGTCAAAAACCAAATTGAGAGTTGAAAGTTTCAGAGGTGAGAATGAGAACTACAGGATACATCCATGTCAAGTGCTTTCACAGGGATACATCTCACATATTTACAGATGGCAATTGTCAAAAAAGATAGCACAAACACTTGCATTGTAAGTAAATGCATAGCTGTAGCACGTGTAGATGAAACTGCCATTGCACTAATTTAGTAGAAAAACCCTTGCAAAATGACATTAACATAGAAGAAATTACCATGTTGGTGCACATCCTTGCTTGAGGTGCTGATGTTAGTATTGTCTCTGGCATGCCCTTGCCCTTGAAAGTCAATAACCAAATTGAAAGTTTCAGAGGTGAGAATGAGAACTACAGAAATACTTGTTTTTAGTGAAACAACAGGACTCAGGCAAAAACTATCGTATCTGTCTTCAGGACATTTGCCATTAGAAAAGTTGACTATGTTTCCACTTCTGCTGAACCAAAACACTTGCATTCTAATAAAGTACAGAGATATAGTACATGGTAATTAAGGTGACATTGCAGTATTTTTGAATAAAAACCCTTGCACAATGTCAATGATATAGAAGAAATTACCATGCTAGAGAAGATCATCCAAAAACTACCATTTCTGACATTATGATTTTTGCCATTAGAATAGTTGACTATGTTGCCACTTGTGCTGAACCGAAACATCTGCATTGTAAGATAGTACATAGATGTAGAACATGTAGATTAAGGTGACATTGCAGTATTTTTGTTAAAAACCCTTGCAAAATGGAAATGATATGGAAGAAATTACCGTTTGGTGAAGATCATCAAAAAACTACCATTTCTTTCTTCATGATTATTGCCATCGAATAGGTGACTATGTTTCCACTTGTGCTGAAAAAAACAGTTGAATTGTAAGAAATTACACATATGCAGAAGATGTAGATGAAAGTATTTTTGTAGAATAACCCTTGCAGAGTGTCAATGATATAGAAGAATTTACCATGTTGTTCAGGATCATCAAAATACTACCATTTCGGACTTCAAGATTTTTGACTTTCAATAGTTGCATATGGGGAAGTCAAAAAGCACGGTTGGCGAACATCAACCTGAAGATGACGTAACTACAGGTATGATGCAGTCTACCATGCTTTCGTTTATTTGAGAGACCTGATTATATGACAGTATGCATAATGTCTTCCTATTTTTACAAGCGGGAGAATTGATGCAGAACACAATGCGAGCAGGCTATTTGACGAAACTGAAATGGTTGATAACGTCTACACGACGGAATCAGGTATAATATTGTCCGGAGATTGGTTTTAAACGTTGCTTCACTTCCATTTCTGAACACGGCAGAATGCATTATGTGTTTTAGTCCTTACGGGCGGGATAAATGTTGGAGACTACAGTTCATAATCCATACTACATGCATGTATAAGACTGTGTCAAGATTGTTGCTAATGTTTTGTGCATACCGTATATTTTGTTGAATGCTAAGATGTAGGGCTGGAACCTTCAAACGACGGGATTCAGTCGTGTTCTAAGAATGATACTCAAGGTATTCACATGCATGCATATAAAGCTTCTAAAACGACGTCTCTAAATGAGCTTAATGGGCTTTGTGGTTATTATGATTAACGTAATGCAGATGACAAAACTTTCGACCAACATGCAACTGTAGCTGTACTTAATGAAGAACATATAAAGGGTTGCGAAACCAGAGAGCAGTTAAACGCACAAAGGTGTGAATCTTATAGGAAGAAAAAATGTGAGGATATGGTCAGGTTACAAGAGTATATTCAGCCATCCATATCAAATACTGGTGAGTAATATATCTTGATTTTGCTGACTACTCTTGGTTTCTTTTGAATTTCTATAGTATGCAAATAAAGCGTTATAGTAACCTGACTTCATAGATGTTACCAGTGTTGTTTTCATGTTTGTTGCATCAATAACTATGCAAGTTATTTGTACATAATTTTTTTTGTTCTCTAACTCTCATACCTATTGTGAAAATGGTAGACCATAGGGATCTTATCAACGCATGGAGGCGGGCATCTTATCGCACTAAGAAGTCGGATGGTTTTATAAACGAACTAGACGATGGGCCAATTGTGCACCGTCGTACTCTATGTGATATCACAAATGTTCAACAACCTTCATATGTGAACACTGGTACTTATTTGTTAGTTTTTCAAATGTCTTTAATTATATGTGCGTATTTGACAACCATTGTATTTGTGATTATGTGTAACTTCTCTTTGCTTTCTGAACGCCCGTGGTGGATAACTATAGGTACTAACGTTGGGGCAAATCATGTGTTGGGGCAGCTAATCAAACCCGCGACATATGATAAGCACAAGAAAGTTGATCTTCGTCCCCTTTGTAATTCAAGTAAGATTATTTTATGTTACATGCTGGCATGCATGGTTCAGCCATTTTTATTAATACTAACCAAGCATGTAATATCAGATGACCCAGCTAGCTACGTTGATACAACAATCTCGCATAATGAATCAACATATCCTCCTAAAGCTACGGGAGCGTCTGATGTAATTGCTGATACAAATATAGAAGGGCCAATTGTTCACCGCCGTACTCTATGTGATATCACAAATGTTCAATAACCTTCATATGTGAACCCTGGTACTTATTTGTTAGTTTTTCAAATGTCTTTAATTATATGTGCGTATTTGACAACCATTCTATTTGGGTTTATGTTTAACTTCTCTTTGCTTTCTGAACGCCCGTGGTGGATAACTATAGGATCTAACGTTGGGGCAAATCATATGTTAGGGCAGCTAATCAAACCCACGCCAAGGGTTGAGCACAAGAAAGTTGATCTTTGTCCCGTTTGTAATTCAAGTAAGATTATTTTATGTTACATCCTAACATTCATTATTCAGCCATTTTTACTAATACTAACCAAGCATTTTATATCAGATGACCCAGCTAGCTACGTTGATACAACAATCTCGCATAATGAATCAACGTATCCTCCTAAAGCTATGGGAGCGTCTGATGTAATTGCTGATACAAATATAGAAGGTAAGATGATTGTGCGTTCTTCATACTCGTTTGCTGTCATGTTGTTTTTACCTTTCGCTTTTGAGAGAAACCAATGGAAGACATCACTAGATGACTTGAATGATAACACAAACGAGTTCACACCTAATAGAAGAAGATCGCAAACGAGGGCGGCAAAAGGAAATGAGGAGAACTGCATATCGGCATGGAACTGATCAGAATGTCCGATATGATAATGCACAGGCCCTTAATTTATCTGGTAACCTATAAAGGTTTTGACCATTAAATTCAGTACCAGACTTCATGTCTTAATGATTAAGTTTTCGACATGTTTTCATCAATTTGTTTAACCAGCCAACCCACCTAGCTCTAACTATACATCATTCTCGGTTGATGCGTCAATAATTCATGCTACAACTACAGTCTCATCTGGTCTCACTAATGACATGGAGATACAAGGTAATCGATTTGTGCGTACTCCATCATCAATTGTTGTCATTGTTATGTTTTATTGTCTAATGTCATGATCGACATCAGGTGTGGTCTTGAATAACACCCAAGAAACAAATCAAAAAACCGATGAAGAACTCAAGAGAGATCGTAGAAACGCATTGCGGAGAGCTGCTTATAGGAGGAAAAAGGATAAGCTTATCCATGATGAAAACATAAGTCCACTTTCGTTATCAGGTAAAACATGATCTATATTTTGCTGCTCATAGCTAAATATTCTTATAGCCAACATCATGCTCGATTCGTACAGTTTAATGCGGCATATTTGAGCAACACAATGGTTTTATTTCTTATAGACGTTTTAAATAATAATGGTTCTAACTATGTTTTAAAATCATTATGAAACCAGCCAACCCTAATAGCTCCAGCTGTATAGAATTCGAGGGTGACGCAGCAACATTTCCGTATTCAACATTAGACGCGTCTGTTGTCACTCATGACAATGATCTAGCTAGGAGGCAACGTGATAATGAGCGGAAAAGAAATTTAACAAGTGAGCAAAGGGAACAAATAAACGCACAGAGGCGTGCAGATTATAAGCGGAATAAGGACAAGGTATCTTTTGATGTCAGAGAAACAATGAATGAAAAAGTACGAGATAAGCGAATGCAACGTCGCAAAAGCATGTCAGTGATTGAGAGGGGGGAGTCAAGTGCTCAGAGGAAGGCCAATTATGCCAGAAGGAAAAACACCCCATGCAAGGAATCCATCGCGCTCCCACGTCTAGACCTAGCAAACTCAACCTCTGAATGTCCCACTTTAATTTGCCGCACATCATCCGTGTCTCGGCCTGCCGAAGATGATTCATCTGATGGCGACCCTCCGACGAACAAGACGAATTACATTGTTGGTATCGAAGGTATGAAATTGCTAATGTCACTTTATTCTGCTCATTATCAGCAACCATCTTCTAACATGATGTTATCTACCATGACATTCGCAACGTCGAATGTCTAGAGGACATCGATTTTTTACAAAGCTGCATCATGGGCGATGAGTCGACAGCAGCCGCGTTGATGGATGAGGAGTACTATATGTTTCGTAACGAAGGTATGGTCAGATATGAAGTAGGACGGCCTACAGGTATATTGTAGTTAAATTTTTATTTGTAATTTTTGTTTTGAACATTATGTTTCAACAAATGCCCATAGGGTCCGATCATGACAACATGGATGATGACGAGGAAAGGAGCATGTCGTCTGCTATACCTAGCGAGGTTGATCCATTAGAATTTGTTTACACCAACATCCCCGACACCACTCACATCCTGAAGCTCGACGCAAACTGCAAACACTGCAAGGCCAAAAAGTTTGTGTCTGAGACCGACGGGTTCTGCTGTCACAATGGCCAGATCAAACTTAACCAACCGGAGCCAATCCCAGAGCTGATGAGGCTATGGTCAAGCATGGATGCAGATTCTAGACATTTTCGCGAGAACATACGGTTCTTCAACGGGCATTTCGCCTTCACAACCCTTGGCGTCAGCCTTGATGAGAACTACACAAACATGAAGTCTGGGGTGTACACATTCCGTGCGCACGGCTCCATCTACCACAATGTGCATTCGTTCGGGCCTAGCTCACGTCCAGAACATATGCAATTGTACTTCTATGATGACGACCCATCCTTAACTCATCGTAAGGCGGCCACCAAGCAATTAGACCAGGATGTCGTGAAGAAGTTAGTAGACATACTCAAAGAAATCCCGTACTCCCAGCAATTTAGGAGTTTGGGTGCACACAAGGACAACCTCGATGATTATAGGATAGACCTAAACACCGATAAGAGGCTTGACCAAAGAAGATATAATAGACCGTTGTCATCTGAGGTTGCTGCAATTTGGGTTGAGGGCAACGACCTAGCAAAAAGGTTTGACCGGAGGATAACACTTTGTGGTAACAACAACGAAAGGCATAGTATACGTGTGACCTTCGGAGCATATGACCCGTTGTCTTATCCCCTATTCTATCCAAGGGGTGAGCTAGGTTGGCATCCAAAGCTACTTAAACGTAATGTAACGGAGGATGTTGTACTACCATCTCAACTGGTCCATGATGATGATGAGGATGCAGGTATGCCGTCTGCGTCCCTTTTTGCTACAAATAATATCTTATTTATCGAATATATCCTCATTTTGATGGTACTCAATCATGTGCAGAGGGCAACAGCAGGTTGTGTGTCTCTGTCAGAGACTACTACTGTTACATGCTGCAGACACGGCCTGGAATTTTCAATCCCATACTCTGTGGAGCACGCCTATTGCAGCAATGGGCGGTCGACATGTACGTCAAGATTGAAAGTTGTCGGTTGAGGTGGTACAGGAAAAACCAGACGCAGATTCGTGCCAACTTGTATAAAGGAGTTGTTGATGCAATCACATCGGGGGAGACGCGAGCAAGCGCTGTTGGTAAAAGAATAGTGCTCCCTGGAACATACCCAGGTGGCGACCGTGACATGAAGAAGAGGCATATGGATGCCATGGCAATTGTCCATACATACGGGTGAAGGAAATAAGCCCTAGAGGCAATAATAAAGTTATTATTTATTTCCTTACATATCATGATAAATGTTTATTATTCATGCTAGAATTGTATTAACTGGAAACATAATACATGTGTGGATACATAGACAAACAGAGTGTCACTAGTATGCCTCTACTTGACTAGCTTGTTAATCAAAGATGGTTAAGTTTCCTAACCATGGACAAAGGAGTTGTCATTTGATTAACAAGGTCACATCATTAGTTGAATGATCTGATTGACATGGCCCATTCCATTAGCATAGCACCCGATCGTTTAGTATGTTGCTGTTGCTTTTATCCATGACTTATACATGTTCCTTTGACTATGAGATTATGCAACTCCCGTTTGCCGGAGGAACACTTTGGGTGCTACCAAACGTCACAACATAACTGGGTGATTATAAAGGAGTACTACAGGTGTCACCAAAGGTAGATGTTGGGTTGGCGTATTTCGAGATTAGGATTTGTCACTCCAATTGTGGGAGAGGTATCTCTGGGCCCTCTCGGTAATGCACATCACTTAAGCCTTGCAAGCATTGCAACTAATGAGTTAGTTGCGGGATGATGTATTATGGAACGAGTAAAGAGACTTGCCGGTAACGAGATTGAACTAGGTATTGGATACCGACGATCGAATCTCGGGCAAGTAACATACCGATGGACAAAGGGAACAACGTATGTTGTTATGCGGTCTGACCGATAAAGATCTTCGTAGAATATGTAGGAGCCAATATGGGCATCCAGGTCCCGCTATTGGTTATTGACCGGAGATGTGTCTCGGTCATGTCTACATTGTTCTCGAACCGTAGGGTCCGCACGCTTAAGGTTACGATGACAGTTATTATGAGTTTATGAGTTTTGATGTACCGAAGGAGTTTGGAGTCCCGGATGAGATCGGGGACATGACGAGGACTCTCGAAATGGTCGAGACGTAAAGATCGATATATTGGACGACTATATTCGGACACCGGAAAGGTTCTGAGTGGTTCGGGTATTTATCGGAGTACCGGAGAGTTACGGGAATTCGTATTGGGCCTTATTGGGCCATACGGGAAAGGAGAGAAAGGGCCAAAAGGGTGGCCGCACCCCTCCCCTTGGACTAGTCCGAATTGGACTAGGGAGGGGGGGCGCCCCCCTCCTTCCTTCTCCTTCTCTCTTCCCTTTCCTTCTCTCCTACTTCCCCTACAAGGAAGAACTCCTAGTTAGACTAGGAAAGGGGGAATCCTACTCCCGGTGGGAGTAGGACTCCCCTTGGCGCGCCAAACATAGGGCCGGCCTCCTCCCTCCCTTGCTCCTTTATATACGGGGGCAGGGGGCACCCCATGGACACACAAGTTGATCTTCGTGATCGTTCCTTAGCCGTGTGCGGTGCCCCCCTCCACCATATTCCACCTCGAATATATCGTTGCAGTGCTTAGGCGAAGCCCTGCGCCGGTAGAACATCAAGATCGTCACCACGCCGTCGTGCTGACGGAACTCCTCCCCGACGCTTTGCTGGATCGGAGCCCGGGGATCGTCATCGAGCTGAACGTGTGCCAAGAACTCGGAGGTGCCGGAGTAACGGTGCTTGGATCGGTCGGATCGTGAAGACGTACGACTACATCAACCGCGTTGATATAACGCTTCCACTTTCGGTCTACGAGGGTACGTAGACTACACTCTCCCCTCTCGTTGCTATGCATCACCATGATCTTGCGTGTGCGTAGGAATTTTTTTGAAATTACTATGTTCCCCAACAGTGGCATCCGAGCCTAGGTTTTTATGGTTTGATGTTATTTGCACGAGTAGAACACAAGTGAGTTGTGGACGATACAAGTCATACTGCCTACCAGCATGTCATACTTTGGGTCAGCGGTATTGTTGGATGAGACGACCCGGACCAACCTTACGCGTACGCTTACGCGAGACCGGTTCCCTCGACGTGCTTTGCACACAGATGGCTTGCGGGAGACTGTCTCACCAACTTTAGTTGAACCGAGTATGGCTACGCCCGGTCCTTGAGAAGGTTAAAACGGAGTCTATTTGACGAAGTATCGTTGTGGTTTTGATGCGTAGGTGAGATTGGTTCTTGCTTCAGCCCTTAGCAGCCACGTAAAATTTGCAACAAACAAAGTAGAGGACGTCTAACTTGTTTTTGCAGGGCATGTTGTGATGTGATATGGTCAAGACATGATGCTAAATTTTATTGTATGAGATGATCATGTTTTGTAACCGAGCTATCGGCAACCGGCAGGAGCCGTATGGTTGTCGCTTTATTGTATGCAATGCAATCGCCCTGTAATGCTTTACTTTATCACTAAGCGGTAGCGATAGTCGTAGAAGCATAAGATTGGCGAGACGACAACGATGCTACGATGGAGATCAAGGTGTCGCGCCGGTGACGATGGTGATCATGACAGTGCTGCGGAGATGGAGATCACAAGCACAAGATGATGATGGCCATATCATATCACTTATATTGATTGCATGTGATGTTTATCTTTTATGCATCTTATCTTGCTTTGATTGACGGTTGCATTATAAGATGATCTCTCACTAATTATCAAGAGTGTTCTCCCTGAGTATGCACCGTTGCGAAAGTTCTTCGTGCTGAGACACCACGTGATGATCGGGTGTGATAGGCTCTACGTTCAAATACAACGGGTGCAAAACAGTTGCACATGCGGAATACTCAGGTTATACTTGACGAGCTATGCATATAAGATATGACCTCGGAACACGGAGACCGAAAGGTCGAGCGTGAATCATATAGTAGATATGATCAACATAGTGATGTTCACCATTGAAACTACTCCATCTCACGTGATGATCGGACATGGTTTAGTTGATTTGGATCACGTGATCACTTAGAGGATTAGAGGGATGTCTATCTAAGTGGGAGTTCTTAAGTAATATGATTAATTGAACTTTAATTTATCATGAACTTAGTCCTGGTAGTATTAGCATATCTATGTTGTAGATCAATAGCTCGCGTTGTTGCTTTCATATGTTTATTTTGATATGTTCCTAGAGAAAATTGTGTTGAAAGATGTTAGTAGCAATGATGCGGATTGGATCCGTAATCTGAGGTCTATCCTCATTGCTGCACAGAAGAATTATGTCCTTGATGCACCGCTAGGTGACAGACCTATTGCAGGAGCAGATGCAGACGTTATGAACATTTTGCTAGCTCAATATGATGACTACTTAATAGTTTAGTGCACCATGCTTAACGGCTTAGAATTGGGACTTCAAAGACGTTTTGAACGTCATGGACCATACGAGATGTTCCAGGAGTTGAAGTTAATATTTCAAGCAAATACCCGAGTTGAGAGATATGAAGTCTCCAACAAGTTCTATAGCTAAAAGATGGAGGAGAATCGCTCAACTAGTGAGCATGTGCTCAGATTGTCTGGGTACTACAATCGCTTGAATCAAGTGGGAGTTAATCTTCCAGATAAGATAGTGATTGACAGAATTCTCTAGTCACCATCACCAAGTTAGTAGAACTTCGTGATGAACTATAGTATGCAAGGGATGACGAAAACAATTCCCAAGCTCTTCGTGATGCTGAAATCGACGAAGGTAGAAATCAAGAAAAACATCAAGTGTTGATGGTTGACGAGACCACTAGTTTAAAGAAAAGGGCAAAGGGAAGAAGAGGAACTTCAAGAAGAACGACAAGCGAGTTGCTGCTCAAGTGAAGAAGCTCAAGTCTGGTCCTAAGCCTGAGACTAAGTGCTTCTACTGCAAAGGGACTGGTCACTGGAAGCGGAACTACCCCAAGTGTTTGGTGGATAAGAAGGATGGCAAAATGAATAAAAGTATATTTGATATACATGTTATTGATGTGTACTTTACTAGTGTTTATAGCAACCCCTCAGTATTTGATACTGGTTCAGTTGCTAAGATTAGTAACTCGAAACGGGAGTTGCAGAATAAACAGAGACTAGTTGAGGGTGAAGTGACGATGTGTGTTGGAAGTGGTTCCAAGATTGATATGATCATCATCGTACACTCCCTATACTTTCGGGATTAGTGATGAACCTAAATAAGTGTTATTTGGTATTTGCGTTGAGCATAAATATGATTTGATCATGTTTATTGCAATACGATTATTCATTTAAGTTAGAGAACAATTGTTGTTCTGTTTACATGAATAGAACCTTTTATGGTCATACACACCCAATGAAAATAGTTCATTGGATCTCGATCGTAGTGATACACATATTCATAATATTGAAACCAAAAGATGCGAAGTTAATAATGATAGTGCAACCTATTTGTGGCACTGCCGTTTAGGTCATATTGGTGTAAAGCGCATGAAGAAACTCCATGCTGATGGGATTTTGGAATCACTTGATTATGAATCACTTGATGCTTGCGAACCATGCCTCTTGGGCAAGATGACTAAAACGCCGTTCTCCGGAACAATGGAGCAAGCAACAGATTTGTTGGAAATCATACATACTGATGTATGTGGTCCGATGAATATTAAGGCTCGCGACAAGTATCATTATTTTCTAACCTTCACAGATGATTTGAGCAGATATGGGTATATCTACTTGATGAAACATAAGTCTGAAACGTTTGAAAAGTTCAAAGAATTTCAGAGTGAAGTAGAGAATCATCATAACAAGAAAATAAAAGTTTCTACGATATGATCGCAGAGGTAAAATATTTGAGTTACGAGTTTGGCCTTCAGTTAAATAATGTGAAATAGTTTCACTACTCACGCCACCTGGAACACCACAGCATAATGGTGTGTCCGAACGTCATAACCATACTTTATTGGATATAGTGCAATCTATGATGTTTCTTACCGATTTACCACTATAGTTTTGGGATCATGCATTAGAGACAGCTGCATTCACATTAAATAGGGCACCATCAAAATCCGTTGAGACGACACCGTATGAACTATGGTTTGGCAAGAAACCAAAGTTGTCTTGTCTTAAAGTTTGGGGTTGTGATGCTTGTGTGAAAAAAGTTTCATCCTGATAAGCTCAAACCCAAATCGGAGAAATATGTCTTCATAGGATACCCAAAGGAGACAGTTGGGTACACCTTCTATCACAGATCCGAAGGCAAGACATTCGTTGCTAAGAATGGATCCTTTCTAGAGAAGGAGTTTCTCTCGAAAGAAGTGAGTGGGAGGAAAGTAGAACTTGATGAGGTAACTGTACCTATTCCCTTGTTGGAAACCAGTACATCACAGGAACCAGTTTCTGTGACGTCAAAACCAACTAGTGAGGAGGTTGATGATGATGATCATAGAACTACAGAACAAGTTACTACAGAACCTCGTAGATCAACCAGAGTAAGATCCGCACCAGAGTGGTACGGCAATCTTGTTCTGGAAGTCATGCTACTAGATCATGATGAACCTACGAACTATGAAGAAGCGATGGTGAGCCCAGATTCCGCAAAATGGCTTAAAGCCATGAAATCTGAGATGGGATCCATGTATGAGAACAAAGTATGGACTTTGATGGATTTGCCCGATGATCGGCAAGCCATAGAAAATAAATGGATCTTCAAGAGGAAGACGGACGCTGATAGTAGTGTTACTATCTACAAAGCTAGAATTGTCGCAAAAGGTTTTCGACAAGTTCAAGGTGTTGACTACGATGAGAGCTTCTCACTCGTATCCATGCTTAAGTCTGTCCGAATCATGTTAGCAATTGCCGCATTTTATGAAATCTGGCAAACGGATAAAACAAAACTGCATTCCTTAATGGATTTATTAAAGAAGAGTTGTATATGATGCAACCAGAAGGTTTTGTCAATCCTAAAGGTGCTAACAAAATGTGCAAGCTCCAGCGATCCATCTATGGACTGGTGCAAGCATCTCGGAGTTGGAATATACGCTTTGATGAGTTGATCAAAGCATATAGTTTTATACAGACTTGCGGTGAAGCCTGTATTTACAAGAAAGTGAGTGGGAGCACTACAACATTTCTGATAAGTATATGTAAATGACATATTGTTGATCGGAAATAATGTAGAATTATTCTGCAAAGCATAAAGGAGTGTTTGAAAGAAGTTTTTCGAAGAAGGACCTCGGTAAAGCTGCTTACATATTGAGCATCAAGATCTATAGAGATAGATCAAGACGCTTGATAAGTTTTCAATGAGTGCATACCTTGACAAGATTTTGAAGTAGTTCAAAATGGAACAGTCAAAGAAAGAGTTCTTTCCTGTGTTGCAAGGTATGAAGTTGAGTAAAGACTCAAAACTCGACCACGGCAGAAGATAGAAAGAGAATGAAAGTCATTCCCTATGCCTTGGCCATAGGTTCTATAAAGTATGCCATGTTGTGTACCAGATCTATTGTATACCCTACACTGAGTTTGGCAAGGGAGTACAATAGTGATCTAGGAGTAGATCACTGGACAGCGGTCAAAATTATCCTTAGTGGAATAAGGATATGTTTCTCGATTATGGAAGTGACAAAAGGTTCGTCGTAAAGGGTTACGTCGATGCAAGTTTTGACACCGATCTGGATGACTCTAAGTCTCGATCTAGATACATATTGAAAGTGGGAGCAATTAGCTAGAGTAGCTCCGTGCAGAGCATTGTAGACATAGAAAATTGCAAAATACATAACGGATCTGAATGTGGCAGACCCGTTGACTAAACTTCTCTCACAAGCAAAACATGATCACACCGTAGTACTCTTTGGGTGTTAATCACATAGCGATGTGAACTAGATTACTGAATCTAGCAAACCCTTTGGGTGTTGGTCACATGGCGATGTGAACTATGGGTGTTAATCACATGATGATGTGAACTATCGAGTTAATCACATGGTGATGTGAGTTAATCACATGGTGATGTGACCTAGATTATTGACTCTAGTGCAAGTGGGAGACTGAAGGAAATATGCCCTAGAGGCAATAATAAAGTTATTATTTATTTCCTTACATATCATGATAAATGTTTATTATTCATGCTAGAATTGTATTAACTGGAAACATAATACATGTGTGGATACATAGACAAACAGAGTGTCACTAGTATGCCTCTACTTGACTAGCTTGTTAATCAAAGATGGTTAAGTTTCCTAACCATGGACAAAGGAGTTGTCATTTGATTAACAAGGTCACATCATTAGTTGAATGATCTGATTGACATGGACCATTCCATTAGCATAGCACCCGATCGTTTAGTATGTTGCTGTTGCTTTTATCCATGACTTATACATGTTCCTTTGACTATGAGATTATGCAACTCCAGTTTGCCGGAGGAACACTTTGGGTGCTACCAAACGTCACAACGTAACTGGGTGATTATAAAGGAGTACTACAGGTGTCACCAAAGGTAGATGTTGGGTTGGCGTATTTCGAGATTAGGATTTGTCACTCCAATTGTGGGAGAGGTATCTCTGGGCCCTCTCGGTAATGCACATCACTTAAGCCTTGCAAGCATTGCAACTAATGAGTTAGTTGCGGGATGATGTATTATGGAACGAGTAAAGAGACTTGCCGGTAACGAGATTGAACTAGGTATTGGATACCGACGATCGAATCTCGGGCAAGTAACATACCGATGGACAAAGGGAACAACGTATGTTGTTATGCGGTCTGACCGATAAAGATCTTCGTAGAATATGTAGGAGCCAATATGGGCATCCAGGTCCCGCTATTGGTTATTGACCGGAGATGTGTCTCGGTCATGTCTACATTGTTCTCGAACCGTAGGGTCCGCACGCTTAAGGTTACGATGACAGTTATTATGAGTTTATGAGTTTTGATGTACCGAAGGAGTTTGGAGTCCCGGATGAGATCGGGGACATGACGAGGACTCTCGAAATGGTCGAGACGTAAAGATCGATATATTGGACGACTATATTCGGACACCGGAAAGGTTCTGAGTGGTTCGGGTATTTATCGGAGTACCGGAGAGTTACGGGAATTCGTATTGGGCCTTATTGGGCCATACGGGAAAGGAGAGAAAGGGCCAAAAGGGTGGCCGCACCCCTCCCCTTGGACTAGTCCGAATTGGACTAGGGAGGGGGGGCGCCCCCCTCCTTCCTTCTCCTTCTCTCTTCCCTTTCCTTCTCTCCTACTTCCCCTACAAGGAAGAACTCCTAGTTAGACTAGGAAAGGGGGAATCCTACTCCCGGTGGGAGTAGGACTCCCCTTGGCGCGCCAAACATAGGGCCGGCCTCCTCCCTCCCTTGCTCCTTTATATACGGGGGCAGGGGGCACCCCATGGACACACAAGTTGATCTTCGTGATCGTTCCTTAGCCGTGTGCGGTGCCCCCCTCCACCATATTCCACCTCGAATATATCGTTGCAGTGCTTAGGCGAAGCCCTGCGCCGGTAGAACATCAAGATCGTCACCACGCCGTCGTGCTGACGGAACTCCTCCCCGACGCTTTGCTGGATCGGAGCCCGGGGATCGTCATCGAGCTGAACGTGTGCCAAGAACTCGGAGGTGCCGGAGTAACGGTGCTTGGATCGGTCGGATCGTGAAGACGTACGACTACATCAACCGCGTTGATATAACGCTTCCGCTTTCGGTCTACGAGGGTACGTAGACTACACTCTCCCCTCTCGTTGCTATGCATCACCATGATCTTGCGTGTGCGTAGGAATTTTTTTGAAATTACTACGTTCCCCAACAACGGGAAGCCTGACATCTTCTTGACCATGACTTGCAATCCTAAATGGGAAGAGATAACGAATGAATTGCTGCCTAGTCAGACGGCGCAAGATCGACCTGATATTGTGGCTCGCGTGTTCTACGGCAAGCTAGAGGCAATGAAGGACATGTTGTTCAAGAAGCATATCCTGGGTGTTGTTGTCGCATATGTATACGTAGTCGAGTTCCAAAAAAGGGGGGCCTCCCCCATGCACATTTGTTGTTGATCATGGACTCTAAATATAAGCATAAGTATCCGGAATTGTATGCTATGGTGGTAAAACATATGATGCACGGACCATGCGGTGCTCTCAACCCGAAGAATGTTTGCATGCAAGAAAACGGATGCAAGTGCAGATACCCACGACCCTTCAATGAAAACACATCACAGGGGAAGGACTCGTACCCAATTTATCGGCGTAGAGACGATGGAAGGCGTGCTAAGGTCCGAGGGAAGATGTTGGACAACAGATGGGTTGTGCCTTATAACCCATACCTTC
Source organism: Aegilops umbellulata (assembly GCA_032464435.1). Classification (NCBI taxonomy): domain Eukaryota; kingdom Viridiplantae; phylum Streptophyta; class Magnoliopsida; order Poales; family Poaceae; genus Aegilops; species Aegilops umbellulata. The sequence continues at coordinate 144,826,537 of CP136058.1, read as the reverse complement.
TGCGGATGTACAATTGCCACATCAACGTTGAGGTCTGCTCCAGCATAAAGGCCGTCAAATATCTTTACAAGTACATTTACAAGGGCCATGATAAGGCTTCTTTCAGCATCGACCAGCCCGACGCCGATGGTAACATTGATGAGATCAAGAGATACGTTGATGCAAGGTGGATCACCCCTCCGGAGGATATGTGGAGGATATTTGGCTTTCCACTTTGCGCCAATTACCCGCCTGTCTTGCAGTTGCCTCTTCATCTCCCGAATATGCACAGGGTTGCATTCAATGCGCAGGCTGACTTGAAGAATGTTGTCGCCTCCGAAAATAATTCAAAATCCATGCTAACGGAGTATTTCAAGGCTAACCAGGAACACCCTTGGGCTAGGCATATATTGTACAAGGACTTTCCCGGAAGCTTCACGTGGCAGAAGAAAAAGAAGTTTTGGAAGCCGCGGGTCAAGCGTTTTCAAATAGGTCGCATCGTGTCTGCCAATCCTGCCGAGGGTGACCGATACTACCTGCGTGTGTTGCTAAACCATGTTACGGGCAAAACATCCTTCAACAACTTGCTCACCGTGGACGACGTTCTATGTGGGAGCTTTAGAGAAGCTGCTGAAAGGTTGGGACTCATCGAGGCAGACAACACGCTCGACGACTGTCTTACTGAGGCTGAGCAGTGGGCGATGCCATGTTCTCTTAGGAGGCTCTTCGCAACCATCTTGGTGCATTGTGAGCCAGCCGACGTGCGTGGTTTATGGGATAGGCACCTCAATCCTATGTCAGATGACTATCGTCGATCACGCACGTCCCCTATCGAGGTGGAGCAGATGGTGTTGCTTGACATTAGGGGTATGTTGCAGTCCATGGGTAAAGACATTGTTGATTTCGCTCTTCCAAGCATAGATGATGCATTTGACCCAACCGAGGGTGAGGCAAGAGAGGTCATCGAGGAATCAACCGTTGAGTTTGACGTGAATGATACTAAATTGGCATCTTCCCTGAACTTAGAGCAGAGGGCCACATACGACGAGATACTAGCGGCTGTTGAATGCGGTGATGGGGGTGTATTCTTTGTTGATGGCCCTGGAGGTACAGGGAAGACCTTTCTATACAGGGCGATGCTTGCCAAGGTGAGGAGCGATGGCAAAATTGGTATCGCTACCGCGACGTCGGGCGTCGCCGCTTCTATCATGCCTGGCGGCAGGACTGCCCACTCGAGGTTCAAGATCCCATTGAGTTGCGATGATGGAGCCTCGTGCAGCTTCACAAAGCAGAGTGGGACCGCCAAGCTGCTTAGGATGGCCTCATTGATAATATGGGACGAGGCCAGCATGACGAAACGACAAGCGGTCGAGGCATTGGACAATGGCATGCGCGACATCATGGGAATACGCGACTGACCCTTTGGAGGAAAGACTGTTGTTTTTGGCGGGGACTTTAGGCAGGTGCTTCCGGTCGTCAGAAGGGGGTCACGGGGCCAGATAATTGATGCAACCCTACAAAGTTCCCATCTATGGAAGGGTATGCGGCAGCTTCGGCTCATCACCAACATGAGGGCTCATAATGACACGTGGTTTGCAGATTACTTGCTAAGGGTCGGCAATGGCACTGAGGAAGTCGACGATCAAGGCAACGTACTACTCCCTGAAGACATTTGTCTGCCGTCTACAGGCGAGGTTGACGACCTGGAGAAGCTTATTCACCACGTGTTTCCGAGTCTAGATGACAACATGTCTGATTCAAATTACATGACATCTTGAGCAATCCTTTCCACGACAAACAACAATGTCGACAAGATAAACATCCGCATGATAGAGCGTTTTCAGGGAGATGAAGTAATATACCATAGCTTTGACAGTGCGGAGGATGACCCATATGGCTACTACGCTCAGGAGTTTCTGAATGGATTGATTCCTAACGGTCTTCCTCCGCATGCACTCAAGCTAAAGCTGAACTGCCCTGTCATTCTTCTAAGGAACATTGATCCAGCAAATGGATTGTGTAACGGTACTAGGCTTGTTGTTAGAGGTTTTGAGACACCATTGATGCAGAAATCGTGATTGGATAACACGCTGGCAGGAGGGTCTTCCTTCCTCGAATACCTCTCTGCCCATCTGAAAACGACATGTTTTCGTTCAAGTTTAAGAGGAAGCAATTTCCTATAAGGCTTAGCTTTGCTATGACCATTAACAAGGCTCAAGGGCAGACAATCCCGATTGTTGGTGTCTACCTACCCAATCCCGTGTTCTCTTAGGGTCAACTCTATGTTGCTTTGTCTCGAGCCACCGCAAAGAGAAACATAAAGATACTCATTCATAAGGAGAAGCCGAAGGAGAAGTCCAACAAGCAAAAGGACGATCCAAAGAAGCGAAAAAGACCGACCGTGTCATTACTGACCTCGATGAAGAACATCGTCTACAAGGAAGTCCTTACAGGCTGAAGTCCGCTCTTAATAGACCGGCAGGTTATGTAATGACACAACATTTACTCTTGTGATGATCAAGATTTATTGTAATTCGTTCTTTTACATATATCTTTTTTATTTGGTATTTTGATAGTTGGAGGTATACTCCATTTAGTTGAGCTACTAACTGCATTTCAATAATCAGCCGTCATGTTGGCACCATCATCGCTGTTATATCTTTTCTACTATCGCAATGTTTCTAGCAGTGTACATGTCACCCACCATAGTATTTCATGTGTAATATGTGATTCAGATATAATGATTGGCCTGAAAAATACCTGGAACATGCAATGAAACTTTTGTGTTACGGCAAGTGATCATATCCATTGTTATTAATTTGATATTTTGATAGTATGGTTGAATTTAAATTTATTGGCGTCCTTATTATCCCTGTATTATTCTGATAGGTCAGAAGTATAGGATTATAATTGGTCTGAATTATAAGACCAACACACGCAGAAGGGAAGTTTGTGTAGCTTTTCAAGATATATTTTGCATATGTACATCTAATAAATAATAAAATTATAGCCTGCGTACTTGCAAATATGTTCAAATGCCCGTGCGACTCTGGAGAATGTGACAATGCACGTGTCTGATCGCTGAAGTGTGCAATCTTTGGAAAAAAGATTGATTACTTGTACTTTCACACATCTAAACTAATTATTTATCAGTTCAGTTCAAGTTTCATTTTTTTTGCATTGGTTCATGTACCTTCATGAGTTTACTGCGGATCTGAAAGAGTTCTAACCTAAAAAACTGTACAAGGTTGCATTAATCTAGGACCTGACGATGATTGGTTCAGAGAGCAAGCATCGTTCTGCAGTATCTTAAGGACGCTGGTTGGGTTGAGGGTGGTCGACTTATAGGTTGCACCCAGCTAAGACGATTGGCTGTGCAGGTATCAACTGTTTAAATGTTCATCAAAATGTGTATCCTTCTCTAGATGCCATGTAATACTAGGTTTCTCTTTTTACCTTCTGATCAGAGCATGCACCAGATTATTCTTTTGGGTACGTCCCTAGCAACTAGCATGGCGAGTAAGGCTCTTAGCTAATTATATAGAGCAAGCTTCTGTAATACTTATGGATATTCTCGTGCAACATGAATCAAACCCGGGCAACATGAATCTAAGAAATAAATTATTAGAGATAGATAACTCCTAAAAGATAAGCTTGGAGGACTTTTTCAGGCCTCAGGCACGGAGATTTATCCAGCTTCCCCTTTGTGACCTAGCCGTTTGTGACAGGGTTGCCATGTGGTAGTGGCCATAGTGCCCAAAAGTGTGTTCATGTGCTCCGGCAGTGATTTTTGACATCCTATACGGAGCAGTCAGCTGATAGAACCATATCAAGATGGTAGCTGAACATTTTGTTTACTGCATTGGTATTACTAATTTCCATATGTTTGAATTTTTTTTCCTGCTCTTAGACTACATTTGTAGATGCATTCCTTTTGGTCTCACTTACCTTTTCAACCCATTTTAATAATTTGGACAGACGGTTGCATCTAGAGTAGAAGAAGTTGGTGTGAAACTTGGAGAAGAAGTAGGATATACAATAAGATTTGAGGATGAAACAAACCCTGTATGATATAAGTTTTTATCCTTTCACTGATTTTCTTTGTCTGAAATCTACAGCATGGAACACATTTTTGGTCTAATGGGTTTAATGTCATGTACCCTGCTTATGCCTACATCGTTTGACACGGCATGACCATGATCAAATTTCTTACAGATGGAGTACTGATTAGGGAAATGATGGAAGATCCTCTTCTAAGCAAATATAGGTGCCATGTTATGACCCTCAATATTAGTGATATTGTGTAAAAGGCAAGAGAAATAACATCCATATTTTAGCAATAAATAAAATATAATTTATTGCACAAAATGATCCAGTAGTCATAACTGGAACCAGTATTTTTGAATGCGAAGTAGCAACGCACGGGCCTTCCAAAGTCGATGCCATTAGCAAGTAACTGTTCACAAGATGAATACTAAGTTTTTGTCCTACAATTTGGCATGCGAAGATCTTCCATTTTTTTTTCTCAAATCGAAAAGAACAGAGTGTCTTTTCTGGATCCGCGCGTTTGCGTGGCCGCCGAGGCTGGATACCTGGAGCTGCTAAAAGGAAGGTGGTATCAGCCGCTGCTGGAGGGGATCAGTTTGTTTCGAGGTGTAGGGAGAGAAGAGAGGGGCGGGCAGGGGGCCGACGCCGCCATGGGCTTGCTGGCTTCTGCTGCTCCGTTTGGGAGAGAGAGCATGTGTGGGTGGGGTAGAGCATTATTACCCAGGCGCAAAATTGTGATGGCGATGAGCAGCAGCAACCAGGCCTCACGCGTTGTCCAATTTTTTTTAATATACAGTGCAGCGCAAAAAGGAAAATACGTTTACCTTGACAGATGCTATCGCATGCTATCATGCATTATGACATTCCAAAGATAATATAATTAATTTTGTACATGGAATCAAGGACTGCCATATGCCCGTGCGTTGTGTTTCTTTCTACACACAGAAACAATAGTTCTTCAAGTGGTGCGGGCTTTTTGATCGTGGTGAGGAGGACAAAAACAGAAGAAGAAAAAACGTTGTGTTTCTTTATATTTCTCGGACGCCCGTGTTTGACGTATATTTGGGAAATAAATTAATTGTTTCTTTCTATATATCTGGAGGCAAAGTTTGGAAAGGAGACATAAATTAGGAAATATATAATCCGGCGTTGATACATTTGCCGGGTGGAGCATGGAACCAAAATAATTTTATTCCATGTTTTCCTATAGTTTTTTTATGGAATATTGTAATTACGGAAGGATATGGGCCACCTTCCAAAACGTTATAGTGTCCAATCTCCCGGTCCGGCCTATCATACGTTCAATGGGTTTCCCAGTGTGGCCATTAATATTCACTTAATCGGATTTGTTTATAAGGAAAGTTAAATTATGCTTCTTCCGTTCGGGAAAGGGAGACATATATAATAGATATATAATCCGGCGTATATTTATTTGCCCAGTGGAGTATGGAAGGAAAATATATGCTTGTCCTTTTATTAACAAGGATTTGTAATGGAAACATGCACGGATGGAATGATAAGGGGCACCTTCCAATCCATACAACATGCTAATGCATCACCGACCTGGTGCCGGACGATTCCCCTCCGACACTCATATATATGGTCCGGCTGTGAGTCCACTGTTGTCCACTGCCCCCTCGCTCGCTCGTCCGGGTGCTAAGACGACTTTCTGCCCGTGCCAATGGCTGCAATGCCGATTTTTGATGGAGTGAACGACGCAGTCGAGTACATATACAACTACGTCATGCTTTCCTCAGACGAGGAGGAGTTAGAGTTTGTTCTGGTAGCCCTAAACTCTATCTATAATTTATTTGCAATTGTTAGCTGCAGATCAGTACCATTATATTATGCATTATCAGCTTCTTATTTTAAACCCGAGTTAAAATCTGTTCTTTCACCTAATCCACGTCGATGAGTTGGTCACGTTCATAAGTTGTTGCATGCATGCACTGGTTAGGATCATGCGATCCTTTCTAAGTCCATAAGGTTCTTAAGATCTAACGTAGTGCTTGAAAAAATCTGGTCATGCGCTAATATTATCCTTTTACATTACGCCATGTTAGTACCATCCACAGCACGTTATTTTAAACTACAAATTTTCTATGGACTGTAGTATATTGCAACGGGTCCTGATGCATGATACATGTACCATCTATAGATTTTATCATAACTGTAATAGGAACAAGTTGCAACCGAACATATCATAATAGATTTGGTTATCTTACAAAATAGTACTTATGTCCTCAAATGACACTACAACTCCAATTTTTATGTACATACATTTCAGACCTTTCTAAAGTTTTGAAAAAATATACTATTGTTTGCCCACACATTGAAGTACAATATTTTTATGATACCCTGATTTTATCATGCCGGTTTGTTTGCAGCACAATATGGATAAGTAGCCCTCGTCCATTCGTGATCGAGTCAAGTCTACGGACTATCCAAGACACCATGCGAGGTGATACATGGGTCAATCCGAGCTGCTTCGATCTTGCAGTGCGTAAGCTTAGTAGCGACGCGATACAGAGGAACGCAGGAGCAGACTTTGTTGGCTCCACGCATATGTTTGATTTGCAATTCCATGGCCTAGCACGGGTGCTACGTCAGTCTGGCTTATGCCAAGCTGAACACACCAACTTGTTGATTAACAATGTCATTGTTACGGCCTTTGCCGAAATACAACGTGCTCATGACCCCGTCCATTGTAAGGATTTTCCTTCTTAAAAATTGTTATGTATACTATCTGTTCACCATTAACTTTGTATACCTATTGCAGTACCTATTGCCGTTGTATTTGGTGGATTCTTCCTATGGCCTCCTTGCAGTTAATATTGAAAATAGGAGGACTCTCGTGATTGATCATTCTAACGAGTCATTCCTAGGCTCAGAGGACTTCCATGACAAGGAACTTAAGAAGGAAGCCCTGATAGTTCTGCAAGAATTTGGCAGTGTATTGCAACAGGAGAGGCCTGGTTTGATCCCCCAACTCGTGGATTGGCCACAAGATCATACCTATATTACAGCCCCGCGGTAATTGTTTTAATTGGTCATGCACAATATAGCCTCACTGGTATAGGTTCTAACATATGGATTTTTTTTGTCACAGCCTGGACTCTGGATTCAAACTCCTACAGGAGATGGCTCACCAAGATGATACTCTCGGGCACAACATTTCCAGGACTTCGGTAGGTGCATATATAACAAGTTTCTCTCTTCCATTTCTTTGTTGAATATTAATTTATGTTCTTCCACTCACATATGTTTGTTGTGCAATTCATTCTTCAGCAATTTATTCCCTACATATATATAACAACTCATTTTTTTTATGTTTTCTAGGATTCAATACAGCTCAGAAAGAACTTGCTGGTCCAGACGCTGACGATCAAAGGCAATGAAGCAGCTGGAAACATCCCAGCTGAAATTACAGCGGCCTTGAGGTTTTTGGACGAATGACTATGGACTGATGCATATTGAAATGTCGCAGATATAATAAGCCAATAGAGCTTTGTTAGGGATCAAATATCAGATTTATCCTTTTGGCAATATGAATGATGTAATGGATTATATATATGTAGGGAATAAATGCTTCGATGGCACCCTCTAGCTTCGTATTCGCTTCAACGTTGTCTGCTTGTTTTGGTTCTATCTATATAATTTGTCTTCTATGTATATTTTGTACTATAATACCCGTGCGGTCAGGAGCAGGTTTGTTGCTCCCGGTGAACCGGAGGCATTTTGGAGGTAATAATCTTTTTGAATGCCCGTGCTGATCAGGTGATCAGATTGCATTTTCCGAAATATTTTTAAAGTTTATAGAGTAAATTATTTTGACTTGCAGGGAACATTTACAGGGAGCGCCACCTATGGGCTCTAGCTAGAGGGAGTGGAGTTCTACATTTTTGTGAATAGTAGCCTAGGAGGGTTTTCAGGAGATGGCAGGCACGTCGTGGGCGATGCCTGCAGCCATGTAAATCTTGTACATATTATTTATCCCCTTCTATAAAACTAAGGGATGCCCTTCGCGTGCTCTCGATAAAAATCTTTAGTAGGAGAGCCACAATATGTCCCTGTGTTTAAGTTGGCCAGGGCAGACCATCTGGCTTTTTCGTCACACTAAAGTACTAAAGCCTAATGCTTTTGACGTAGAGATCTAAATGATTGATGGCCAAAAGCATGGTTAGCGCGTAGCGCTTGCCTGATCAGAATTTTCAGTAAATAATATCGTATCGTATAACTTCATCCATACACGCACTGTTATACGATATGATGTATACTTTCAAGCCAGCAATCGAATGGCCATAAGGCACGTACCTTCAATTGTCACCAATCTTCAAGTTCACACAGGATCCACAGTTCTCTGTCATGCTCAAGATGTTTCTGATAAAGCAATGATTATCTTGTATGTGTTCCTGAATATAGTAGACAAAATTAGTCCCCTCCAAACTGTTTTCTTATTGACTACATAAAGTACAAGTCTGACCCAGGATGTTCCGACAATTATTATTCGTTACCAACATTTTCCAATTTTAGTTGGTGAGGAAGAAAATTATTATAAGAGTTACCCTAAGGGAGACACATCTTCTTCTAATATAATATAATTCAAAATATGATGTGTTCCATGTATGAACTATATCTAAACAGAATAGACATATGTGTAAGTAAAATTAAATTAAAAGAGGCACTAACGAATGATTCATAGGATGAAAAAAAAACAATATGCATTTCAATTTGTGTTATATAAAAAATAGTAATCTCAGTATTTGTTAGCTTATTTACATCGAATTTACGTACTTTGTAAACTCTTTATTGATGGAAAAACATATCAATATATTTATTAGCTGTGTATATCTTTAGAATATTATGCAGAGATTTTATAGTCAGATAGAATTAATGATAAGTGTATTAATTTTTTGGTAAGTTAATATCTCTGACATCCTTTCTAAATTATTAATAGGTGTGTATTTGATATGAAAAGGAAATAGATCCTTTCCATACAGAGATATTAACGGCATGACTGGATCAATGCATGATCTGATACCCAGATGTCCTCCGCATGGCCTACTATATATATGTTACCATTAAAATACTATGCCATCCCTCCTCTCCCTCCTTACTGTCCCTTCGCCCAGACCAGGAGGATGATTTCCGAGGACTACGTTGTGTAAGCAAGAACCATCAAGATTTGGAGTTCCTCTCGGTATGTTAATTTCTGGATCCTTCTCTTATATAATAGCATGTTATTTATTAGATTAATAGTTTTTATATGTTTAGTTATACCATCAAATCCCAGATAAAGAACACCATTGCAGATTATGCAAGCTTATATAAATATCATACCCAATTAATTTGTTTGTAGTGGGCTGGAACTACTTATAAATTGTTTATACACATATTTTACCCTATGAGCCTATTATTTAGATTACAATTGTGCCACACCCATAGCTTTTGTACCGATGGACAGTTCTCACTGCCTAATTTTGCAATGCAAATTAAAATTCAGAATCTTAAATACTTTATATGTTGGGATACTGTTCAATAATTTAGTGAACAGTCCTAAGTTTAACAACAAGCTAAGTAAGCATAACAATTTACCGGAGATTCCTTTCCCTTTTATGACCTCATTGTTTTATCCATGCCTATCTTCTAAGTCCATCTTACTTATTCCATGAAGTAGCTGTCAGCCATAATATGTAGGCCTTGGGAAAATCTGTCACGAGAAATGTAAAACTGTTATGGTACTTACATGTCTTCACTAGGCACTTGCATGTATGTAAATAGCTACAAGTAATAGATTTAAACACTTGTTAAGTTTTCCTATTGGAAAATATGAAATATTTAAAATATGTTCAAAGAGAGACAATAGTTTAAATTTTTACAATCAATCCGAATAGATGTTTCATGCTGATTCACATGGGTCATAGGGAAGAACAAATATTGATGATGATAGTATAAAAAATGTCAGTAAAAAGTAGGCATATCAATTGCTAGCAAACTAAATTTTCACAATCATATGAAAAAATTAGGCAATTTAAACTTTCAGTAAGAGATACAATAGTGTGGAGTCAGCAAAGTTTATGTAACCATTAAAAATGTCAGTATGAAACTATTTTTTTATTTATCCATGCTAATCATCAAATGTAAAATAAATATTTTTTGCTGCTAAAAGGTTAAATGGTTTTAAATTACAAGAAGATCAACAGATTATTTAATGCACTCAACTTCTCCTTCTCTGGTCAATTCTCTTTCTTCCCTTTGCTTTGTTTAGTCCCTTCATGAAAATCACAGTTTGTAGGAAATAAATAATTAGTAAACTGAAGAAGCTTATCTCGAGAGATAATTTATGCATGTCAAAATGCAGTACTTTAAGAAAAACTTGCAATTGATATAATAGACTTTGAGTTATGTACAATAGCAACACCAATTAAATTTTTAAAAAAAACTGACCAAAACTGGGTGATTGTCTTTCAATGTAATAAAAGAGCATACAACTAAAGCAGACGCTGACCCAAGGTGGCATTAGTCAAGCATCCAACTAACTCAGGTAACATTTTTTTTGCAAGAATTCTATAGACAATTCTATAGGAGCAGTACTGCAGGAAAAAAATCTAAATTTATCAACAGAGCACCTGATGCCTGATCCATTGGAACACATATAATCTAGCTAGACTGATGCAAGAAAGCAATTCAATATCATCACTTATGTCTTGTCATTTCATGGCTGTAAAGGCACAATTCAAAACCACATTTTTTTTAATATTTGAAAGTGAGAATTGAATGGTGTGTCCCAAGAATGCTCTGTTCTAGAACAACTACGATTGATTCTTTAGATATGTACTTTTACACTAATAACCTACAGACCAGGGGGAAACAGTGCATAAGCTAGAACAACACTCACTATTAGCTATACCATATCCTCCACTAAGGAAGAACTCACTTAATGAAGTTGACCCCACCAAAATGACAAACAAATATGTAGTTGTAGCCAACATTACACATGTGCGTATGTAAGAAAAGGTAATGGAAGTAGAAAGATCTTACATTGGTTGAAGGCACATGCGAGAGGGTAGAGACGAACCCGCAGCATGCTCCAGAAGAAACCGAAAGGCGATGGAGCGGATAGCGCCAGCCTGGACTGATGGACGAGGATGAAGGAAGTGGAGCCTGTATGAGGCGAAATGCAGCCGTCAGCAATCGGATAAATCAACTGAACAAACAAGTACAGTAGAGGAAAAAGGCTGCCTTATAGAAGCATTGTTGGTTGATTTACAAGCTTCATTAGATATCATAACAAAAAGTTTTGAAAAAAGCTATACTGTCTTAGTTCACCGACCAAGAGCGCAAACAATTAGAAATCAGAAAAAACAGACCTCTGGACAATTTATAAATATCATGAGTCTCGTACTAACTACAATGTACCCCAATACATAGGTATTAAAAGATATGAACTATGTAAGATAGAACCATAATTGGATAGAACCACAATTGGAGGAATGAAAGAGCTGGGAGCCTGGGAACAAACCTCGAACAAATCATCGACCAGAGCGATCGGTGACTGGTGGTGGCCCTGCTATCTCATGACTGGTGGTACCTAGCACCACCGCGGATCCGACCGGAGGCCGACGCGATCCAGCACCCACGCCTGGGCGATGAAGCTCCATGCGTGCATTGACAACATTCGCACACGTCTCGCCGGAGCATGGTGCGGTGGTCGCGGCTAGATGGCGCGATGGTTGCGGGCTCGGCGACGGGCGCCGCGATGCGGCGGGGGGAGGTCAGAGGGCGAGAGGTGAAGCCGGAGACTGGTGCGGTGGTTGCGGGCTCGGTGACGCGCGTCGCGATGCGGCGGGGGGAGGTGGGAGGGCGAGACGTGGCGCCGGAGACTGGTGCGGTGGTCGTGGCAAGATGGCGTGGTGGTTGCGGGCCTGGCGACGCGCGCCGTGATGCGGCCGGTGTGGGGGGTGAGAGGGCGAGAGCTGGCGAGTGAGTGGACAGGAGAGATGAGTGGAGGGGAGAGGGACTGATGCGGCGGGCTGAGTCGCGCGGCCGCCACCCACCCCGCGGCGATGCGGCGGTGGAGGGGAAAGTGGGAAGATGAAGTGAGTGGAGGAAGAGGAGCGAGTGGGTGGATAAGGTAGGCGGCGGGGGAGGCGGGTCGACGCGGCGGGGAGGCGGACCGACGCGCGGGGGAGGTGGGCCGACGCCTAGCCCGTGATGCATTTGGTCTGGGCCTAGACGTGCTGTTTATGGCCCATGTAATTCATTATAGTTTTTTGTTTGTAATAGTTTACAAATGTTTTTTTGTTGGACATTTGTTCATAGCCTACAAAAATATTTTAAATAATTATCAAATGACTAATTACTTATATATGAACATTGAGGTTTGTTGTTTATCCCGAGTTTCATGGGGTAGGACATTTATTTAGCCAACATTTATTTATATAGGTATCCTTTTTTGCATAGAAAAAATTTCTGTTAGTTTCACTTTTATTTTTTATATATATTATATATACAAATATGATGCAGTATGAAATACCATTTATATTTCATCATGAATATTTCATCAGGGTATATTTGTTATTAGTGGACGTCTGATTTTTTTTGTGATTATTTTTATACCTCACAAAATATCATATATATATTTACAGTATACATACCTAGAATACTAAATATGGTGCATAAAAATAAATATTTATATTCTTATGACATATACTAAGGGTATCACAAAACAAATCATATAAAAATAAATATACTTGGTTAATGTTGGTTTGTTTGTTTTAGTTTTTGTATGGCAATTTTCCATAGCCAATACAAATAATTTAAAATAACTTAAGCAATTTCAGACGCTTAATTACTTATATATGAACATTATATTTTGTTTTTTGCCCCGATTTGTTGTGTTAGTAAAATGATCTAAGCGTCATTTTTCCTAATATAACCAAATACTATTTTTATTAGCAGAGAAAACAGTTGTGTTGGTTTCACATTCAGATTTAACATATATTTTATATAATTTTATGATGCACTAAAAAGTATTAATTATATTTCAGCATAGATAAAAATTGATGGGTTCCGACATACTCACTGATGAAACGATGACAGACCACAGTGAAACACCACGAGAAGAGGTGCATATAGCTAACCTTCCTCTGTATGTATCTTATAGATGATAATACGGAAGGGCTTTCTTTATTTTTCTTGTTTTTCAGAATACAGGAGAGATGGATATGGACTTTGGAGATGCACGGAAAGAATCCATTGAGGGTTCAGATGCGATTACGCTGAAAGGGGACGAAGATTCACAACATAAAAATGTCGAAGAGGTTATATCTCATAACAAACCAAAAAAGGATGCTAATTTACATATTATCCCACAAGGTATTTTTTAATATTATTATCAATCTTATTTTTGTAATATTGTCTTTTGTGTTCAACTAATTTTGCTCATTTTGATTGTTAAGTTGGCTCATATTTTTATGAATTCGACAGACTATGTTTGTACCGCTAGGGATATTACAGTCATCGAATCAATCAAGTCTGCCCCGAAGAATACCCAGTTCGTAGACATTGGAGATGCCTTGTTATCAATCGACGATTTGGAATGCCTTATTAAAGATGATATGTTCTTACATGACGGTGTAAGACCAATTGCACAAACTTTGTAATTAATAATACGAACAATATATAATATCATAAAATATTAATATAATCTAAATGCCCATTACAGGTGATAAATGCTTACATATATTGCAAGCTTGCTCACGAGCATCTACAAGACAGGGCGGGTGAAAAGGTACACATTATTAGCACGTTTGTATCGGGCCAGATAAAAGAAGACATGGAAAGAGACGTAGAGTCATCAAAATATCGTCGCATCGTGCGTCATGTTAATAGTTATCTACAACAAGATATGGTTAGTTTTTGTCTCGTAATCCATGCATATAATTATGGATTATTTATATTTAGTTCATATGTTTAATGATTTATTAATAACTATATCTAATTGTGACTGTGACTTGTATCTTATTTACACCAGTTATTCATTCCGATTAACATGCCGGGCTACCATTGGTATCTAGCAGTTGCCAACGCCAAAAAACGAGAGATCCAAGTATTGGACTCACTTGGTGAGAATGTCAAACGCAATGACCTTGCTACTACGGTAACTATCTATTTCTTTTCTCATCTTAGCATTTATTTTGTTTAACTTCATCCTTAACATTCCTCATATATACATAATAGTTATTAGGGCTCAAGAAATGGCTGAAACTTGCAGAGCATAATCCGAAGTTTATCAAAGGTCATAAGTGGCCTGATCTCAATGTTACAAAATGGACGGTTGTAGAGCAAATTCAGGAGGCAATACAAACCGATTGGTAAGCACTTGTTTCAATAGTTTGTTTTTAGATTCATCTGTGTGATATTCTAAAGCATTATTTTATAATATTATAGCGTATCATGTGGATTGTTTATGCTAAATCATATGGAATACTGGACACCACATGGACTGTCAGACCAGTTTACGCAGGTATTTCAGTTTTATACATTATCTCATAATGTTTTATCAAAATATCTTATAAATTGTTTTCAAACTTTTTTTGTAGGAGGATATGAAACATTTTCGACAAAAATTAGCAATTATTTTGCTCGATTCAAAGCGTAATAAGTTAAAAGGATGTCCCATGTACCATCAACCTCTTAACGAAGAAACTTTAGCTAATTCTGATCTTGAGATCCTGGATAATCCATCTGACGTGGTCGAAGAGAAACGTCCCGCCCCAATCACTATCATTCCCACGGACCAATGTGAAATACTTGCCGGCCTCTGCAACTACATCATGTCGATCAATGATGCTGGATGTTTGGAGTAAGTATCATGTATCAATATTTAATGTGCGGATGTATATTATTGTTCTTCTTACCTTCCAAATTACAGGAAGGTGTGGGTCCGGAGCTCCACACCCAATCCAATGAGCTTAAGTCTTAAGAAACTTCAGTGCATACTTAACATGGAGGAGCCCATGGACAATGATTGCTTCAACACCGCCGTGCTTATGCTGGCATGTGATGAGGGAGTATTGTTCACAGACCCTCCTATACACTACATGGATCTACGATTTTGTGTAAGTTACTGTAACTCTTCATTCTAGGTGCCATTAGTATCAACATGTTGAAACAATATCTTTTTTCTTCTACTTAGTGTTGGGGAACGTAGCAGAAATTCAAAAATTTTCCTACGTGTCACCAAGATCTATCTATGGAGAGACCAGCAACGAGGGGAAGGAGAGTGCATCTACATACCCTTGTAGATCGCTAAGCGGAAGCGTTCAAGTGAACGGGGTTGATGGAGTCGTACTCGTCGTGATTCAGATCACCGATGACCAAGTGCCGAACGGACGGCACCTCCGCGTTCAACACACGTACAGCCCGGTGACGTCTCCCAAGCCTTGATCCAGCAAGGAGAGAGGGAGAGGTTGAGGAAGACTTCATCCAACAGCAGCACAATGGCGTGGTGATGATGGAGGAGCGTGGTAATCCTGCAGGGCTTCGCCAAGCACCATAGAAGAGGAGGAAGAAGAGACGCAGGGCTGCACCAAGAGAGATTGAATCGCGTATCTGTGGGCAGCCCCCCTAGGCCTCATATATATAGGGGAAGGGGAGGGCTGCGCCCCCTCTAGGGTTTCCCACCCCTAGGGGGTGCGTCAGCCCTAGATGGCCAAGGGGTGGCGGCCAAGGGAGGGGAGAAGAGGGAGGAGCCCCTAGGGTGGGCCTTAAGGCCCATCTGGACCTAGGGTTTGCCTCCTCCCACTTCCCCTGCGCCTTGGGCCTTGGTGGAAGGCGCACCAGCCCACTAAGGGGCTGGTCCCTCACCACTCTTGGCCCACGCAACCTTCTGGGGTTGGTGGCCCCACCTGGTGGACCCCGGGGACCCCCCGGTGGTCCCGGTACATTACCGATAAAACCCGAAACTCTTTCGGTGACCAAAACAGGACTTCCCATATATAAATCTTTACCTCTGGACCATTCCGGAACTCCTCGTGACGTCCGGGATCTCATCCGGGACTCCGAACAACATTCGGTAACCACATACAAACTTCCTTTATAACCCTAGCGTCATCGAACCTTAAGTGTGTAGACCCTACGGGTTCGGGAGACATGCAGACATGACCGAGACGTTCTCCGGTCAATAACCAACAGCGGGATCTGGATACCCATGTTGGCTCCCGCATGTTCCACGATGATCTCATCGGATGAACCACGATATCAAGGACTTAATCAATCCCGTATACAATTCCCTTTGTCTATCGGTACGATACTTGCCCGAGATTCGATCGTCGGTATCCCGATACCTTGTTCAATCTCGTTACCGGCAAGTCTCTTTTACTCGTTCCATAACACATCATCCCGTGATCAACTCCTTGATCACATTGTGCACATTATGATGATGTCCTACCGAGTGGGCCCAGAGATACCTCTCCGTTTACACGGAGTGACAAATCCCAGTCTTGATTCATGCCACCCAACAGACACTTTCGGAGATACCCGTAGTGTACCTTTATAGCCACCCAGTTACGTTGTGACGTTTGGCACACCCAAAGCATTCCTACGGTATCCGGGAGTTGCACAATCTCATGGTCTAAGGAAATGATACTTGACATTATAAAAGCTTTAGCATACGAACTACATGATCTTGTGCTAGGCTTAGGATTGGGTCTTGTCCATCACATCATTCTCCTAATGATGTGATCCCGTTATCAATGACATCCAATGTCCATGGTCAGGAAACCGTAACCATCTATTGATCAACGAGCTAGTCAACTAGAGGCTTACTAGGGACATGGTGTTGTCTATGTACCCACACATGTATCTGAGTTTCCTATCAATACAATTCTAGCATGGATAATAAACGATTATCATGAACAAGGAAATATAATAATAACCTATTTATTATTGCCTCTAGGGCATATTTCCAACACTTAGTCCATGCTGCTAGAGTCAACACGAGGCCAGAAGTTTTGTGAGAAGGAAACTATCCAGACATTGGCAACATTATTTGATAGCTGGCCTGGGATGGAGACCGACATCTCATCTTGCAATAAGGTAAATAAAATATTTTGACCATTGTTATCATGGTTTGTTTTTGTTTCTAATAGCTCCACTTGTAGATTTATCTTCCCTATGCATCCATCGGCCGATACATCCTGTACATCATCGACAAAGAGGCACGTCGTCTACATATTATGGATCCTATTCAATCGTCAGAGGATAAAAACATGAGGCATTCACTGAAATTAAAAAGTTTTTCAAGGGATTTCAAAGAAGCACTCAAAATAAAGCTGCCTGGGTGGAATTCTGATATATCTAAATGGCATCGTTTATTTCCGGCCGGTGTTCCAACGAGTATAGACGGGTAATGAATTCATAATAAGAATATTTACTTTTGTTATCATTATATTATTTATAATATTAATTGAAAGTTTTTCAGGAATGTGTCTGGCTATTTTGTTTTTCATTTTATGCTCTGGTGGAACGGTAAAGAATTGGTCAAGCCGGTTTGCGCGGTGAGTATTGTGGGTAAGATGTTTTAAGACCTTCTCCGTGAATTTTTCATACTAACTACATTTATTTTTTTTGCAGGATGGGTATGAACTGAGGAAGCATTTTTTATTATACTTACTAAAACATCGCGGGAATGAAGCTATAGGAAACTTTCCTGATATTGTGAAAGAATTTCTTAAGCGCATCATCTAGATATTAATATTTTTGTAATAGATGTTAAGTTGTAACATCACTCAGCTTGTTACATTGCAATAATGGACTTCAGTTTGTGTTATATTGTTTGTATGTGTGGATTTTAACATGTAACTCTGGTAAACTATTTCAAGAGACCGTGGCAACGCACGGGCACTCTACTAGTACAGGTAATAACCGTCTATCTGACCATCCAATTGCTATTTTTTCCTCACTCTTTTCGTCCATTCTTGTTGAGATGCTACTCTTCTTTTGGCTAAGGCTATGACGTCTTCCTCCGCAACGGCATGATCCGGTGAGAAAAGATGATGACTCTAGCGGTTCAAACCTAGCGGTGCTTTTTAAACAGTATATATCCGTTCATATAAAGAAGACAAATTACCATCAATTGCTAGAAAAGTCATGGAGAACAATATGGCACGTGGTAGTGCAAAAAACTCACATCCATGCCTGCATCGCTCTTGGCAGCGGCTTGGGCGGAACCCTAGGCGCACTCGTCCTCTCCCCCACCTCTTCCTCCCTCAAGGTTGTCGGAGGACGCTGACGGACTGAGCCTACTCGACAGACAACGCTGGGGGTGTTTCTTCGCGTATCGGTGCATCCTCGCATTGGAGGAGGCTCGGCCTCGGGAGAGTCTGATCTCCGGTCTGGGTTCACCATGGGGTAGCGAGTGTCGCGAATTTTGACCCGGTGTATCCATCTTGCGAGTCCCCAGGACAAGGTGGCAGCTCTCTCGCCTGGCGACGGCTGCATGGTGGTGCGGCAAGGAAAGGTGCCTGAAAGCACAAGTGCTCCTCAGGTGGTTTTGGTAATTAATGTCAACATATCTCTTGTTGGACTAATGTTTCTATCTAGTATATTTCAGATAAGTTCAACAATGGAGTGGCATGAACTAAAGGTTGTGGGAACTCCTTCAAGATGCTAAGGACAAAGGATTGGCTAAAGCTTCAAGCTCAAGACTCTTCATTTTACAATTTTAGTGATCCAAGATCACATTGAGTCTATAGGAAAAGCCAATACTATTAAGAAGGGATGAGGTGCTGCTTAATGAGCCTTTTTCTCTATGTGCTTAATGATATGCTCCAAAATCCTCAACTACTTTCCCACTTCCACATATGACCTAAACCCAAATCCAAACACGGCCCCACCGACTCTTTCTATCCGGTGCCACCGAGTTTCTCATATGTCATAAGCCACTGCCAAACCCTAGCAAATCGGTTCTACCGATAGGGATCTCGGTCTCACCGAGATGGGATTGAAATCTCACTGTGTATGTCCATTGTCGAAATTGGTCTTACCAAGTTTAGGCAATCGGTACTACAGAGATTGCAATGCAAACTCTCTGTTTCCCATTTGTAAATTTTCGGTCTCACCAAAAGAGCAAATCGGTCCCACCGAGTTTGCCTGACCAACTCTCTGGTTAGCTTATTACCAAATCGGTCTCACCGAGTTTGTGTAATCGGTCTCACCGAGATTACGTTATGCCCAAACCCTAACCACATCGGTCCTACCGAGATGCATGTCAGTCCCACCGAAAATCTCTAACGGTCACTAGGTTTACCATTTTGGTCCGACCGAGTTTATTGATTCGGTCCCACCGAGATTGGTAGATTGTGTGTAACGGTTGGATTTTTAGTGGAGGCTATATATACCCCTCCACCTCCTCTTCATTCGTGGAGAGAGCCATCAGAACACACCTACACTTCCAATTCATATGTTCTGAGAGAGAACCACCTACTCATGTGTTGAGACCAAGATATTCCATTCCTACCATATGAATCTTGATCTCTAGCCTTCCCCAAGTTGCTTTCCACTCAAATCTTCTTTCCACCAAATCCAAATCCTGTGAGAGAGAGTTGAGTGTTGGGGAGACTATCATTTCAAGCACAAGAGCAAGG
Source organism: Aegilops umbellulata (assembly GCA_032464435.1). Classification (NCBI taxonomy): domain Eukaryota; kingdom Viridiplantae; phylum Streptophyta; class Magnoliopsida; order Poales; family Poaceae; genus Aegilops; species Aegilops umbellulata. Next base: position 144,806,861 of record CP136058.1, on the reverse strand, counting down.
AGTTCATCATCAACACACCATTTGTTACTTCTTGGAGAGTGGTGTCTCCTAGATTGGCTAGGTGTCACTTGGGAGCCTCCGTCAAGATTGTGGAGTTGAACCAAGGTGTTTGTAAGGGCAAGGAGATCGCCTACTTCGTGAAGATCTACCGCTAGTGAGGCAAGTCCTTCGTGGGCGATGGCCATGGTGGGATAGACAAGGTTGCTTCTTCGTGGACCCTTCGTGGGTGGAGCCCTCCGTGGACTCGCGCAACCGTTACCCTTCGTGGGTTGAAGTCTCCACTAACGTGGATGTAGGATAGCACCACCTATCCGAACCAAGGGAAAAACACCCGTGTCTCCAATTGCGTTTGAATTCTCCAAACCCTTCTCTTTACATTCTCGCAAGTTGCATGCTTTACTTTCCGCTGCCTATATACTCCTTGCATGCTTGCTTGATATGTATTTTGTATGTTGAAATTGTGCCTAAAACATCACTCAAACCAAAAAGGCTTAAAAACTGCTACTTTAGCACTAGGTGTCTAATCACCCCCCTGTAGACACATACACTTCTAGATCCTACAAGTGGTATCAGAGCTTTGTCTCCATTGCCTTGGTTTAATCACCTTTGGAGGAAGATGGATGTGTCTACTTTAGGGAGTCTTAGACATAGAGTGCCTATTCTTGATGAAGAGTATTTTCATGAATGGAAAAATGAGATGCTTGTGATTTTCACTCAATACCATTTGAACAAGTATATTGCTAGTCCTTGTGCTCCTCATGTTGATCCTATGCATCCCACTCTAGATGAAGATATTGACATGATTCGCAATCTTAGAACCGTTGAGCTCATCATTAGAGGATTGCCCAAATACTTGATTGCTAGTTTACCCACTCTTAAATGCGCCTATACTATATGGAAATTTCTTGAGGAATGATTCCCCAATTATTCCTTGAAAAATTTGGATGAAATTCTCCATAAATCTATTGCCTTGAGTAAGATGAACTCTAGTGATCCTAGTTTTGGTAATTGTCTATTGAGCTTACTAATCTCATGCGTGCTAAAGGAAATGTTGGAATCATTGGTGATATCATAACCGAATCCATAAGAATTCATAAAAGTGACCACTTTGATGATCATTTATCTAATGAATTACCCTCTCTAGGATATGATCAATCACAAGAGGATGTTGAACATGGATACTATGATGAAGATGATGAGAGTGACTCCGATCTTGATGATGCAATGAGACACTTTGGTCTTATGGCTAATCTTCGAGGATATGTGTCAGGAGGAAAGGAATGGGTTCTCGACAGTGGATGTACCGATCATATGACCGGAGATGAAGAGATGTTCCGTGAGCTTGCTGAGAATGACGGCCCTCGAAAACATGTCACCTTTGGTAATAATTTAAAGGTTAAGGTGGTTGGCCTTGGTAAGGTGGCCATTTCACACGATAGCTCCATTCAAAATGTCATGCTTGTTGAATCCCTTGGCTACAACTTACCTTCAGTATCTAGACTTGCTGATTTTGGATTGAATGTCCTATTTACTGAGGTAGATTGCCAAGTGTTTCGACGAGACAATCATAAAATGGTTTTTACCGGTATACATAGAGGTGACCTTTATATTGTTGATTTCTCAAAAAGGGCACAACCTAAAACTTGCTTTATTGCTAAATCCTCAAAAGGTTGGTTGTGGCATAGACGACTAGGTCATGTTGGCATGAGAAACCTTGACAAGCTTATTAAAGGAAATCATATCCTTGGAGTTAATGATGTCATATTTGATAAGGATAGACTTTGCAGTGCGTGTCAGGTAGGTAAACAGGTTGGAGGAAGGCATCCCGTGAAGAACATCATGACCACAAGGAGGCCACTTGAGCTACTTCATATGGATCTCTTTGGTCCCAATGCCTACAAGAGTCTCGGTGGAAATTCCTTTGGTCTAGTTATAGTTGATGATTTTTCAAGATTTACGTGGGTGTTCTTTCTTGATGACAAATCGCAGGTCCAAAAGATCTTCAAAAACTTCGCTAGAAAGGCCCAAAATCAGTTTGACGTGAAGATCAAGAAGGTTCGAAGCGACAACGGAACGGAGTTGAAGAACGCAAATGTGGATACCTTTCTTGATGAAGAAGGGATTTCACATGAGTTCTCGGCTACGTACACACCTCAACAAAATGGAGTTGTTGAGAGGAAGAACCGGATGCTCATCGAAATGGCGAGAACGATGCTTGATGAGTACAAGACACCTAAGCACTTCTGGGCAGAAGCGGTTGAGACGGCTTGTCATGCAACAAATTGCTTGTATCTTCACAAGCTACTCGGCAAGACGGCATACGAGCTCCTCACCGGTAACAAACCCCAAGTTGGATACTTTCGAGTATTTGGCTCAAAGTGCTACATTCTAGATAAGCATCGTCGTTCAAAGTTTGCTCCTAAGTCTCATAAAGGTTTCCTACTTGGTTATGGCTCAAACTCTCACACTTACCGTGTCTACAACAATTTCACCCGAAAGGTTGAAGAAACGGTAGATGTGAAGTTTGATGAAACTAATGGCTCGCAAGTAGAGCAATTGCCAATTGATGTAGGAGACAAAGACCCTTCAGAAGCAATTCAAGACTTGTCGATTGGCAAAATTCGTCCAACGGAGGTAAAGGAGAATACCTCGTACGTCCAAGTGGAAGCTTCTATTTCACGACAAGGTTAACCAAGAGTTGACACGGAAGCATCCACAAGTGGGACACACCAAGATGAAGAAAACGAGGAAATACGTCAAGACGAACATCAACAACCTCCTTCTCCACCACGACAAGAGAACAACAACGTCAACAATGGATAAGATCATGAAGAAGAACAAGATGAAGAGGAAGTTCAACGAAGGCCCAAGCAAAAGCTTTCACGAGTTCGAGCAAGAATTGCCAAAGATCATCCCGTTGAGCAGATCTACAATGATATCCAAACCGGGAGAATCACTCGCTCAAAAACTCGTTTAGCTAACTTTTGTGAATACTATTCATTAATCTCTAGCATTGAACCTATGGAGGTTGAAGAAGCATTGGAGGATCCGGATTGGATAAATGCTATGCACGAAGAGCTACACAACTTTGAGAGAAACCAAGTTTGGACATTGGTTGAGAAGCCCGACAACAACCACAACATCATCGGTACCAAATGGGTGTTTCGCAACAAGCAAGATGAAGATGGACAAGTGGTTCACAACAAAGCACGTCTCGTTGCCCAATGATACACACAAGTCGAAGGTATGGACTATGGTGAGACATATGCTCCCGTTGCTAGACTTGAGTCCATTCGCATCTTACTTGCCTTTCCTAATCACCACAATATCACCTTGTACCAAATGGATATTAAAAGTGCTTTTCTAAATGGTGAAATAGAGGAGGAAGTTATGTCAAACAACCTCCCGGCTTTGTCAATCCTAGGAAACCTAATCATGTTTACAAACTTCACAAAGCACTTTACGGTCTCAAACAAGCTCCTAGAGCATGGTATAAATGCTTGACTAAGTTCCTTATTGCAAGTGGTTTTGAAATTGGAAAAATTGATTCTACCCTTTTTACTAAAAGAGTTAATGGAGAATTATTTGTATGCCAAATTTATGTTGATGATATCATATTTGGTTCTACTAACCCTCTTTTTAGTGAAAAGTTTGGAAAGCTTATGTCAAAGAAGTTTGAGATGTCTATGATGAGTGAACTCAAATTCTTTCTCGGTTTGCAAATCAAGCAAACTAAGGAAGGTACATTTATCTCTCAAACGAAGTACACCAAAGACCTATTCAAGAAGTTCAATATGCAAGAATGCAAAGGTATGTCTACACCCATGCCTACTAGTGGACATAATGATTTGACCAAAGATGGTGAACCGGTTGATCAAAAGGTTTATCGCTCTATGATTGGTTCATTGTTATATCTATGTGCCTCTCGTCCTGACATTATGCTAAGTGTGTGCATGTGTGCACGATATCAAGCTGCTCTTAAAGAATGTCATCTTAAGGCCGTGAAAAGGATAGTGAGATACTTAATCCATACACCAAATTTTGGCATTTGGTATCCTAAGAGGTCCTCTTTCGATCTTGTTGGGTATTCCGACTCGGATTATGCCAGAGACAAGGTTGATAGAAAGTCCACTTCGGGTACATGTCAATTTCTTGGTAGATCTCTTGTGTCTTGGTCCTCCAAGAAACAAAACTCGGTATCCTTATCCACCGCCAAAGCGGAATATATTGCAGCTGGTTCATGTTGTGCTCAATTACTTTGGATGACCCAAACTCTTAAAGATTATGGGGTCTATGTGAAACATGTTCCATTGCTTTGTGACAATGAAAGTGCTATCAAAATTGGTCATAATCCTGTGCAACATTCTCGAACTAAGCATATTGAAGTTCGTCATCATTTCATTCGAGATCATGTTGCTAAGGGTGACATTGATCTTAAGCATGTTCGCACCGATAAGCAATTAGCGGATATATTCACTAAACCACTTGACGAGAAAGTGTTTTGCAGGTTGAGAGGAGAATTGAACATCATTGATGCTTCGAACTTGGAGTAGAAACTCCATTGGATACATGCAAGACATGAGCTTATGACTAATCCTTGATATATCTATTATGATGACTATCCAATGTCTTGGATATATTTGCATCTTGCATGTTATCTAACCCATGTAGGTACTTGGTTGAATCAAATTCTATGAGATTGCAACTCACTCACATCTTGAGCAATCTCTACATCACCAAGTCTCTACACAACGGTGGTTGACGACAAGGAAGCACGAAACCACTCAAACATATCCTTGACTAATTCTATGATTGAGCTTCATGATTATCATTTTTGGATATACAAGTGTTTTTCCTTGCAAGAACTAACCCATGTAGGTAGATGAACTCAAACTCTAAGTGGTGCTCCCAACTCTTGATGAGCTACATCAACCTCGAGCACCCACACAAGTTCAACTACATGAGCAAGATTCACACCACCACCCAAGGTATGTTGTTCCATCTTAGAGAAGCTTTACTCCAAGTCATGAGTTAAAGCAACTCCACAAGATGTGAATAGATCAAGATGCTTAAACAAAAAATGGTAACCCCATTTTGAGCTTAGACGATGAGTATGACCTATGATCAAGTGTTCTCATTTGACTCCTAAGTCAATATACTCTAACATAGGTGCTATGTCACCGCCCAATTCTAGGTGAAGTTCTCTTGTGTTCTTTTCTGTGTTATTGCATTTGTCCCTTGCATATTTGTTTCCCTTTTTTAAACACAAAAAAACTTCATCTAGAACCTTTCATTCTTTTCTGCTTCTTTTTGTTCTGCATATTCTGCATAAAATTCCTTGCAAATCTTTTAGTTAATTCATTGCAAATCTTTGTGAGATCTTATTTGACTAGTGAGCTGAGGTGACAAGTATTTTCTCTGAAGTAAACTCGGTTCCACCGAACTGAAATTTTCGGACCAACCGAATTCTTTCGGTACCACCAAAACTTGACGCTCGGTGTCACCGAATTCGCAACAGGAAAACAGTTTGCCACCTATTCTATATTTCTTCTGATCCAGCTCCACTCGATGAATCTTATCCTCTACAAGCATCACAGTTTTACCATTGCTTTATGCTGAATCTCAAGGACCAAACCTTTTCAACAGATTCCAGTAAGACCTTCTTGGAAATTGATGTCAAAGGGGGAGAGAGAGATCACATCAAAGCTCATCATCAGGGAAAAAGAGAGAAAGTACTAAGGGGGAGAGAACACTCAAGGATCCCAAATATTAAAGGGGAGAAAGAGATCTCCAGGGGGAGAGAATACTCAAGGATCCCAGATGCTTGATGATTAAGAGGAGAGATGCCACATGTCTTTTTGGGGGAAAGACATGTTCATATGTACTCATTTGAATTAAGTTCTATTCATATCTTTCGGCTCTGATTTTCTGTTCCCTATCTTCTCCCAATATCCCATGTCAAATTCAGGGGGAGCAAGACACCTAAGGGAAATAAAAAATCATTCAAATTCATTGCATATCTGTACTCTTGGGGACATGTCTAATTCAATATGTACTCTGTACTCACTCTTTACATGTCATCCCAGTCTTGGTACTCTTGTGGTTTCTTTTGTTTGCTCTGGCTAGTGGATGTATCTGTGTTATCTAACCTTGTTTGTGCAGGTTCATTCCATCCTAAGCCAACTTAAGACTACAAGGTAAGTATATGCATCAGAATCATGAGTATGTGGAATTCTTGCTTTTGTACATACTGTTTGCAAGAAGGACTCATAAGCATGAAGGTATTTCTCTTAATAATAATCTTTTGCTCTGACGCATATGGCCAAGATACATGTAACACATTGCCTACTCTGTCATGACTATGCTCTCACATGCTTCTATATTCTGTATTCACATGATTGCATACATGTAGGGGGAGCCTATGCTTGTTACATGTCCGTCCAAAGCTTTACTTGCTATTCTTTATATCTTTATCTAAAGCTTTGATATATGTTGCCATCAATTACCAAAAAGGGGGAGATTGAAATCACAAGTGCTCCTCAGGTGGTTTTGGTAATTAATGTCAACATATCTCTTGTTGGACTAATGTTTCTATCTAGTATATTTCAGATAAGTTCAACAATGGAGTGGCATGAACTAAAGGTTGTGGGAACTCCTTCAAGATGCTAAGGACAAAGGATTGGCTAAAGCTTCAAGCTCAAGACTCTTCATTTTACAATTTTAGTGATCCAAGATCACATTGAGTCTATAGGAAAAGCCAATACTATTAAGAAGGGATGAGGTGCTGCTTAATGAGCCTTTTGCTCTATGTGCTTAATGATATGCTCCAAAATCCTCAACTACTTTCCCACTTCCACATATGACCTAAACCCAAAGCCAAACTCGGCCCCACCGACTCTTTCTATCCGGTGCCACCGAGTTTCTCATATGTCATAAGCCACTGCCAAACCCTAGCAATTCGGTTCTACCGATAGGGATCTCGGTCTCACCTAGATGGGATTGAAATCTCACTATGTATGTCCATTGTCGAAATCGGTCTTACCAAGTTTAGGCAATCGGTACTACCGAGATTGCAATGCAAACTCTCTGTTTCCCATTTGGAACTTTTCGGTCTCACCGAAAGAGCAAATTGGTCCCACCGAGTTTGCCTGACCAACTCTCTGGTTAGCTAATTACCAAATTGGTCTCACCGAGTTTGTGTAATCGGTCTCACCGAGATTACGTTATGCCCAAACCCTAACCACATCGGTCCTACCGAGATGCATGTCAGTCCCACCGAAAATCTCTAACGGTCACTAGGTTTACCATTTCGGTCCGACCGAGTTTATTGATTCGGTCCCACCGAGATTGGTAGATTGTGTGTAACGGTTGGATTTTTAGTGGAGGCTATATATACCCCTCCACCTCCTCTTCATTCGTGGAGAGAGCCATCAGAACACACCTACACTTCCAATTCATATGTTCTGAGAGAGAACCACCTACTCATGTGTTGAGACCAAGATATTCCATTCCTACCATATGAATCTTGATCTCTAGCCTTCCCCAAGTTGCTTTCCACTCAAATCTTCTTTCCACCAAATCCAAATCCTGCGAGAGAGAGTTGAGTGTTGGGGAGACTATCATTTGAAGCACAAGAGCAAGGAGTTCATCATCAACACACCATTTGTTACTTCTTGGAGAGTGGTGTCTCCTAGATTGGCTAGGTGTCACTTGGGAGCCTCCGACAAGATTGTGGAGTTGAACCAAGGAGTTTGTAAGGGCAAGGAGATCGCCTACTTCGTGAAGATCTACCGCTAGTGAGGCAAGTCCTTCGTGGGCGATGGCCATGGTGGGATAGACAAGGTTGCTTCTTCGTGGACCCTTCGTGGGTGGAGCCCTCCATGGACTCGTGCAACCGTTACCCTTCGTGGGTTGAAGTCTCCACTAACGTGGATGTAGGATAGCACCACCTATCCGAACCACGGGAAAAACATCCGTGTCTCCAATTGCGTTTGAATTCTCCAAACCCTTCTCTTTACATTCTCGCAAGTTGCATGCTTTACTTTCCGCTGCCTATATACTCCTTGCATGCTTGCTTGATATGTATTGTGTATGTTGAAATTGTGCCTAAAACATCACTCAAACCAAAAAGGCTTAAAAACTGCTACTTTAGCACTACGTGTCTAATCACCCCCCCTCTAGACACATACACTTCTAGATCCTACAGTGCCAGATCTGGTCGGTTCGATAGTTCTATCTTGCCGGCATTAGCAGGAGATGAGGTTGGAGGTGGCACCGCATAGGGTTTGGCAGTCACTGTGTTGGGGGTGTGCGGGGCCAGTGGACGTGCCTCCCTACATTGGTCGACGGTGTGGGAATGGTGGTTTGCCTGCTCCAGGCAAAAGGATGGCTGGTGCTTTCCGCCAGCGACGGTGCACGTGGACATCGTTATCCTCCTTAGAGGCGGGGTCGATGAGATTTGCGCACCCTCAACTCCCAGATCAAGTCTTTAGGTGAAAGCCTCGATTTTTGCTGCAAGGAGCCACAACATCATGTTCAGCGTTGTTTTATCATCTTTGGGGCACTATCTTGAAGACCTTGTTTTTGCTTGTGCTTCCTTAGTGTTGGACGTGTTCGACATCGTGGTTGGCAAGTGCATGGTTGACGGAGCAGGAGTGGCGTTGCAACTTTTGCAATCACTATGGTGGTGGCAAGGTGAGGAGGGCTGCATCTTGCCTTTGTCATCGGCCATCTGGTTTATTCCTGAGCATGAAGTCGGAGTTGCAGTGGCACGTGGTGACGTGGTGGCAACGATGTCAGGTGATGGACAACTCAGATTCCAGTGATGCTAGGTGTGCTCCTTTTACCTTCATTAAAACCGGAGTTGCATGGTCCTCGACGTGATGTGGCCAATTGTTTGTCATAGGCCGGCAGGAATTTCATGCTTGGTTCGGTGTGAGGGTTCTTCATTGGCCATCCATAGTAATGTTGGAGACGCTTCTGCAGCAGCAGTGATATTGATAATGATTTGCATGCATCCTTGATGGTGTTCCTCTTTTTAATGGTGTGGTTGGGTCTTGTGGGTAGACTGGTCGTCCAGGTGCCTTGTCTTATGGGCGTGTTGTGCAGTTTTTACCTGGTTTTTTGCTATTTGATCGGATAATTCTCACATTCTTTTCAATGGTCAAGAGCCTTTGGGGTCGTGTTAAAAGAGGTCGTGGAATAAGTAACTCATGGTCTATAATGTGCAAAAATTGTAGTGTCTCATCTGGATGGCATACAAAGTCACAAGACTATTTTTGTCACAAAAGGAAAAGGCTTATAAAGAGGAGGAGGGGCGTCTTAGAGCAACTCTAGCAGAGTCGCCATATTGGTGAAGGAAATATGCCTTAGAGGCAATACTAAAGTTATTATTTATTTCCTCATATCATGATAAATGTTTATTATTCATGCTAGAATTGTATTAACCGAAAACATAATACATGTGTGAATACATAGACAAACATAATGTCACTAGTACGCCTCTACTTGACTAGCTCGTTAATCAAAGATGGTTAAGTTTCCTAACCATAGACATGAGTTGTCATTTGATTAACGGGATCACATCATTAGGAGAATGATGTGATTGACTTGACCCATTCCGTTAGCTTAGCAATTGATTGTTTAGTTTACTCCTATTGCTTTCTTCATGACTTATACATGTTCCTATGACTATGAGATTATGCAACTCCCGATTACCAAAGGAACACTTTGTGTGCTACCAAACATCACAACGTAACTGGGTGATTATAAAGGTGCTCTACAGGTGTCTCCGATGGTACTTATTGAGTTGGCATAGATCAAGATTATGATTTGTCACTCCGACTGTCGGAGAGGTATCTCTGGGCCCTCTCGGTAATGCACATCACAATAAGCCTTGCAAGCAATGTGACTAATGAGTTAGTTGCGGGATGATGCATTACGTAACGAGTAAAGAGACTTGCCGGTAACGAGATTGAGCTAGGTATTGAGATACCGATGATCGAATCTCGGGCAAGTAACATACACTACAAAAAAAAGACACATCCATGACATTTTGGTCCGAACGAAAAAAAATTATGTCATACATATGACACTTCTATGACGATAATTGTGACAAAACCCGGTATCATCATAGATGTGGTGGGCTCCTACTTCTATGACAAAAAATCGTGACAAAAAATGGGCTTTTCGTCCTGGGCGGGCCGGAGACGCAGCTGCATGACATTCTTTGGGCCGTCCATGACGGAAAAAACCATGGTAGAAGCAAGGGGGAGGAAAATTTCGGGGAGTTCCCGGTTACGGTGGGAGGTCGGGGGCCGAGCGATGCGCGTTTCTCTCGTACACGTACGCGCGTGTGTGCGAGGCGTTGGCTCTAACTGAACCCGAGCGAGGCGTTGGGCTCTAACTGAACCCGAATGATTGCACTGCAGGCTACGCGTTACTGAACCCAAGCGATCGATCGATGGCTGTTAACTGAACCCGATCGAACGATTCCTTGGCTACTGCTGCTAACTGAAGCCGATCGATGCTGCCTCTGGATAAACAGTGAGCGTTGCGGCGGCGGGGGGGGGGGGGGGTTGGATGAACAGTGAGCAATGGTGTTGCCTCTGGATGAACAGGACCCCGTGGTGTGGCGAAGGGCTGGATGAACAGTAGACGGTGGAGGGGTGCCCGTGGAGGGGTGGATGAACAGGACCCCGTGGTGTGGAGGGCAGGATGAACAGTAGACGGTGGAGGGGTGCCCGTGGAGGGGTGGTTGAACAGGACCTCGCGGTGTGGAGGGCTGGATAAACAGTAGACGGTGGAGGGGTGGTTGAACAGTAGCCGGTGGAGTAGCACACGGTGGAGGCTGGATGAACAGGAGCCCGTGGAGGCTGAAGGAGGTCGACGGTGGATGAACAGTAGCTCGTGGAGGCTGGAGGGGGTCGACGGTGGAGATGAACAGTATCCCGTGGAGTCCCGTTTTGCGGCACGCCACACCCCTCCCGATGAACAGGACCCTTGTTTCGACCATAGCGCTCCAACACAAGTCCGTTTCCTCCGTTTTGCGGTACACCACACCCCTCCCGATCAACAGGACCCCCGTTTCGACCGTAGGAGGTCCGTTTCCTCCATTTTGCGGTACGCCACACTCCTCCCAATCAACAGGACCCCCGTTTCGACCGTAGGAGGTCTGTTTCCTCCGTTGTGCGGTACGCCAGGCCTCGTTTCCATTGCCTCTTCCGTCCAAGCCCTCCCGATGAACATGACCACGCATTCCGTTCCGACCCAGCCGCGTTGCCTCCCGATGAACACGACCACGCATTCTGTTGCCTCCCCATGAACACGACGCATTCCGTTGCCTCCCCATGAACACGACGACGACGCTGTTTCTCTGTTCCGACCCAGCCATGTACACGAGCCCTCGGCGTACGCATGCGCGAGTTGGCGTTCGAGACCCCGCCCGTATGTACACATACGTGGCCGTATTTTCTTTCTTGCACCCTGGCCGCTGTACGTACGTGTACATGCTACGTGCGCGCCTCTACTACGACACGTGCGCGCCTCTACTATGACACGTGCGCGCCTCTACATCCACCAGTATATATGTACGTACACGTTCGCGACAAGAATGACAACGCTACGTACGCTTCGAGCAGGTGGGTCCCGATTGTCAGGCACTTCCTTGCCTGCGAAGATGTAGCTGGTGGGTCCCAGCAGTCAGGGGGGCGAAATACGGTGGCCCGTCCGGTGGGTCCGTGCTGTCAGGTGGAGGAATAATTATTTTGCACGTAATAAGGAGGCACTTCCTTGCTGCCGACATGGACCCAGCTGTCAGCCTCTCCACGTACAGTCCACGTCCGATGGAAGCCATTCCTTGACCATGTTGACCACGCCGCGCCGAGAGCACCAGGGCGGCGGACGACGGCGAGGCCTAGGAAGGGGACGACGCGGAGCCGCGGAAGACGCGGTAGTGGATGCCCACGCGTAGAGGAGTACGAGGGCACTGGTTTGCTGCGGTGTGAGGCTGCCGTCGCCGCAGAGTAACATGGGATGTGGGTGAGTAGAGGGATGGCCTGGCTAGCGGTGGGAGTAGTAGGGGGCGGTGAGGCCTCCGCCGCATCGCAGCCGGCCACGGGAGGCAGGAGCACGAGGCACGATCGGCGCTGGTTTGGGCGGCTGGAGCAAGAAGACCAGAGGTTGAAGAAGCACTACGGCCGTTGGATGGACATCGTACGGTCACTGGAGTTAGAATCGTGCATATTGACTAAGTTGACAAAGCCCTCCGTCCCCGTCAACTTAGTAGGCCTTCAAGTCAGCCTGTCACTATACTGGGTCCGAGCTAACAGGGGGAGTATTCATTTTTTGTGCGTAATAAGGAGGCACTTCCTTGCGTGCGAAGATATAGCTGGTGGGTCCGAGCTGTGAGCGGCGGTAACATTTTTTTCGTGAAATACAGAGGCCCTCTCGGTGGGTCCCAGATGTCAGGTGGAGGAATCATTATTTTGCGCGTAATAAGGAGGCATTTCCTTGCGTGCGGCCGTGGACCCAGCTGTCGGCCTCTCCACCTAAAGTCCACATCAGATGCATGTCGGTCGTTGACCACGTTGACCAGGCCGCGCCGAGAGCACCAGGGCGATGGACAACGGCGAGGCCTAGGAAGGGAATGACACGGAGGCAGGGAAGACTCGGCAGTTGTTTCCCACGCGGAGGGGAGTATGACTGTACGAGGGTTTACTGGTTCGTCTGCCGTCGCCGGAGAATAACAGCAGGTGTGGGTGAGTAGAGGGATGGCTAGGCCAGCGATGTGAGTACAGTGGGGCGGTGAGGCCTGCGTGGCACCAGAGCCGGCCGCGGGGAGGAGGGAGCAGGCAGTCCCGCCGGCGCCTGTTTGAGCGGCTGGAGCAGGAAGAGCAGAGATTGAAGAAGCACGACCGCCGTTGGATGGCCATCCAACAGTCACTGCTTGTGCGTCAACCTTTTTTTAGGAAAGTCTCAAATCTGTGGGAAACAACATACAGCCCATCTGCCATTATTTCTAATAATTTACAGCCCATTTGCTAATTATTAAGGTTTTTTTGGAGCCCATATTCTTTTTGTTAGCATTACATCCCATATTGTGGCCACGGTTAAAAAATTATACGAAATTTTGCATATTTCGGTGCGGTCCAAACTGTTTTCAATCCCGAAATTTCGACTCACATTCAAACTGATTTTAAAAATAAATGTATATCAATATAAAATCCAACAAATTCTCCATGCATAAAAATTAATGTAATTTCAAATCTTGAAAAGAAAAAAAGATATTTGAAACTAATTGCCGGTTTGATGTGTTTTAAAAATGTACAACCCATTTCTCATTACTGATGGGCCATTTTCTCGGCCAGCCGAATGAAAGCTCTCCTCCTCGTCTTGAAAGATTTGCAGCCCAACAGGCCTGGCAAAGCGATTTACTTGGCAAATCACAAAAAAACTGGGCTGTGGCCGTGGACCCAGCTGTCAGCCTCTCCACGTACAGTACTCTTCCGATGGAATGTCGTTGACCACGTTGACCACGCCGCGCCGAGAGCACCAAGGCGGTGGATGACGGCGAGGCCTAGGAAGGGGACGACACGGAGCCGGGGAAGACGCGGCAGTGGATGCCCACGCGGAGAGGAGTACGAGGGTTCACTGGTTCGGCTGCGGTGTGGTGAACCTACCCACTACAGCGCAATGTCATATTCTGCAATGTCTTGACTATGAACAATGTCATATCATTCTACTATTATTTAAACCGTCTCTTTATTTGTCAATATGAAATGGTATAAATTGACAGCACACTAACCATTGATACTTATGAGTTCTTGATCTGTAATCCAGTGGTGTCGTGAAGCTGCCAACTCCTTCACAATGTCATTTCCTGCCATGTCTTGACCTGAACAATACTATATTGTGTTAATGCAAATTTAAACTGTGTCACTTTATTTGTCAGTAAGAAATGTGATGAATTGTCAGCACTGATACTTTTATGTGCAAAACATGTCATCTGTCTGCTTGTTTATCTTTCAGAGTGAGGAAGATATAAGTGTTGAACAAGCGCAGTCTCATCATCTTGCTCAGCTGCTTGCGCTGTAGCTCCCCAGCAGAGCTAACCTTTCTTGAACTCTATTGAAGTGCTATCGGTTTGTATATTATTTTGTCGGCATGTTTATTTGCACTGGTGGCGATCTTTGATGCCCAGTGTATGTAATCTGCTGTCTACTTATGCTTTATTATCACAGTGGCGAACTTTGATGCCCAGTGGATGTAATATGTCGTAATTTCTTTATTATATAGTCTAGGTTTTTTCTTATTCACAATGCTGTAGTTATTTTACTGTATATATATCCTGTCTTCGCAGTAAACCGGCCAAACCGTAAAATTACGGTACATAATCGCGCCGTCGTGCAATCACGATGTAGGTTGGGCCTGAAAACTTGCCGATCAGCTCACGGGCCGGCAGCAGACCGAAATGAACCCCGGCCATTGATTGTGCGAATCAAATCACGGGCTTTTAACATGCCAAAAAATTGTCTCGGTCCTTGTTTGGCCCAATCAGATATCGGCTGCGAGCAGGCCGGATGCAAACCGGGCCGTAGTTAGGCCCAACTGTATGACGGGCTTTTAACAGGCTGAAATTAATATAGGGCCGAAATGTTAAACGGGCCCTTAACAGGGCAAAACTAATATCAGGCCGAATTACCAAGTGGGCCTTTAGCAAGTCGGCCCAAAAGCATAGTGTCCAATTGACGGGCCGAATCTGATATGGGCCATAACTGAGCCCAAAGCCTCTTAAAGGGCCGGACCTGATCTGGGCCGTAATTTGGCCCAGAACGTGGTAGGCCTTTAACGGGCCGGATCTCATATGGGCCACTATTAGGCCCGGAGCGTGGCAGGCCATTAATGGACCGGATCAAATATGGGCCGGCATTTGGCCCAAAACATGGCAGGCAGTTAATGGGCCAGCCTACTAGGGTCCACAAAATCTTGGGGGGCTACAGCTGGGCCGACCCATTAATGTCGGCGAAATCTCGTGGGCCTTTAGCTGGGCCGGCCCATTATGACCCGCAAGAATCTTGTGGGCTTTACCTGGGCCGGCCCATTATGGCACAAAAAAATCTTGTGGGCCTTTACCTGGTCCGACCCATTATGGCCCGCAAAATTTTGTGGGCCTTTAGCTGGGCCAGCCCATTATGGTTTGCAAAATCTCGTGGGCCTTTAGCTGGGTCGGCCCATTATGGTGCGCAAAATCTTGTGGGCCTTCAGTTGGGCCGACCCATTATGGTCCGCAAAATCTTGTGGGCCTTCAGTTGGGCCGACCCATTTAAACTTGATGGGCCGGTCCACGTGTGAACATGTCATAGGCGCGTCTCGCCCATTGGATGAGTTGACACGTGTCTCCTCCAGCCAATGATGATTTTACACGTGGAAAATCCCCATTTATCGGGGCTGTTAACGGGTTATCGGATCCAAAACCCGACCCGATAGCTTAACGGCGTTCCGTTACGGTGGATGCCATGTGTCGGTCACCCTTGACGAAAGCACTTCGGTGACGCGCGATTTATTGTCATGGAAGTGGACACTTCCGTGATGATAATTTTGGTAATGTCATGGAACACTTCTACGACAGCACAGGTATGACTATCTTGATTCTGTCATAAATTTGTCATGGATGTACATGCATGACAAAAAAAGCGACCTACTGTGACAAACACGTATCATCACGGAAGTGTATTTTTTTGTAGTGATACCGATGACAAAGGGAACAACGTATGTTGTTATGTGGTTTGACCGATAAAGATCTTCGTAGAATATGTGGGAGCCAATATGAGCATCCAGGTTCTGCTATTGGTTATTGACCGGAGACGTGTCTCGGTCATGTCTACATAGTTCTCGAACCCGTAGGGTCCGCACGCTTAAAGTTCGGTGATGATCGGTATTATGAGTTTTTGTGTTTTGATGTACCGAAGGTAGTTCGGAGTCTCGGATATGATCACGGACATGACGAGGAGTCTCGAAATGGTCGAGACGTAAATATTGATATATTGGATGATGAAGGATCGAAAGTATGTCTAGAGGGGGGGGGGGGTGATTAGACTACTTGACCAAATAAAAATCTAGCCTTTTCCCAATTTTAGTTCTTGGCAGATTTTAGCAACTTAGCACAAGTCAAGCAATCAACCTACACATGCAATTCTAAGAGTATAGCAGCGGAATGTAAAACAATTGCATATGAAGGTAAAGGGAGGAGATTGAGGGAGCAAACGCAATGTTGACACGGAGATTTTTTATCCGTGGTTCCGATAGGTGGTGCTATCGTACATCCACGTTGATGGAGACTTCAACCCACGAAGGGTAACGGTTGCGCGAGTCCACGGAGGGCTCCAACCACGAAGGGTCCACGAAGAAGCAACCTTGTCTATCCCACCATGGTCGTCGCCCACGAAGGACTTGCCTCACTAGGGTAGATCTTCACGAAGTAGGCGATCTCCTTACCCTTACAAACTCCTTGGTTCAACTCCACAATCTTGATGGAGGCTCCCAAGTAACACCTAGCCAATCTAGGAGACACCACTCTCCAAGAAGTAACAAATGGTGTGTTGATGATGAACTCCTTGCTCTTGTGCTTCAAATGATAGTCTCCCCAACACTCAACTCTCTCTCATAGGATTGGATTTGGTAGAAAGAAGATTTGAGTGGAAAGCAACTTGGGGAAGTCTAGATATCAAGATTTATGTGGTTGGAATGGAATATCTTGACCTCAACACAAGTGTAGGTGGTTCTCTCTCAGAAAATATGTATTGGAAGTGTAGGCATGTTCTGATGGCTCTCTTCACGAATGAAGAGTGGGTGGAGGGGTATATATAGCCTCCACACAAAATCTAACCATTACACACAAATCACCAAACTCGGTGGGACCGATTCAAAGAACTCGGTCAGACCGATTTGGTTCATAATGTGACCGTTAGGTGTTTCGGTGGGACCGACATGTCTGTTGGGGAACGTAGCAGAAATTCAAAATTTTCCTACGTGTCACCAAGATCTATCTATGGAGAAACCAGCAATGAGGGGAAGGAGAGTGCATCTACATACCCTTGTAGATCGCTAAGCGGAAGCGTTCAAGTGAACGGGGTTGATGGAGTCGTACTCGCCGTGATCCAAATCACCGATGACCAAGTGCCGAACGGACGACACCTCCGTGTTCAACACACGTACAACCCGATGACGTCTCCCATGCCTTGATCCAGCAAGGGGAGAGGGAGAGGTTGAGGAAGACTCCGTCCAGCAGCAGCACAACGGCGTGGTGGTGGTGGAGGAGCGTGGTGATCCAGCAGGGCTTCGCCAAGCACTACGATATATGAGGAGGAGAGAGGCAGGGCTGCACCAACAGGGAGAGATCAGATCGCGTATGTTGGGCAGCCCCTAGGCCTCATATTTATAGGGGAAGGGGAGGAGGGTGCGCCCCCTCTAGGGTTCCCACCCCTAGAGGGGCGGCAGCCCTAGATGGGATTGAGGGGGGCGGCCAAGAGGGGGAGGAGAGGGAGGCGCAGGGAGTATGGGCCTTAGGGCCCATCTGCCCTTAGGGTTTGCCCCCTCTTCTCTCCCTTGCGCCTTGGGCACTTGTGGGGGGGCGCACCAGCCCACCTGTGGCTGGTCCCCTCCCACACTTGGCCCACGCAAGCCTCCGGGGCTTGTGGCCCCACTTGGTGGACCCCCGGACACCTCCGGTGGTCCCGGTACACTACCGATAAACCCTGAAACTTTTCCGGCAACCAAAACAGGACTTCCCATATATAAATCTTTACCTCCGGACCATTCCGGAACTCCTCGTGACGTCTGGGATCTCATCCGGGACTCCGAACAACATTCGGTAACCACATACGAACTTCCTTTATAACCCTAGCGTCATCGAACCTTAAGTGTGTAGACCCTACGGGTTCGGGAGACACGCAGACATGACCGAGACGTTCTCCGGTCAATAACCAACAGCGGGATCTGGATACCCATGTTGGCTCCCACATGTTCCACGATGATCTCATCGGATGAACCACGATGTCAAGGATTCAATCAATCCCGTATTCAATTCCCTTTGTCTAGCGGTATTGCACTTGCCCGAGATTCGATCATCGGTATATCGATACCTTGTTCAATCTCGTTACCGGCAAGTCTCTTTACTCGTTCCGTAACACATCATCCCGTGATCAACTCCTTGGTCACATTGCGCATATGATGATGTCCTACCGAGTGGGCCCAGAGATACCTCTCCGTCACACAGAGTGACAAATCCCAGTCTCGATTCGTGCCATCCCAACAGACACTTTCGGAGATACCCGTAGTGCACCTTTATAGCCACCCAGTTACGTTGTGATGTTTGGCACACCCAAAGTATTCCTACGGTATCCGGGAGTTGCACAATCTCATGGTCTAAGGAAATGATGACATTAGAAAAGCTTTAGCATACGAACTACACGATCTTGTGCTAGGCTTAGGATTGGGTCTTGTCCATCACATCATTCTCCTATTGATGTGATCCCGTTATCAACGACATCCAATGTCCATGGTCAGGAAACTGTAACCATCTATTGATCAACGAGCTAGTCAACTAGAGGCTTACTAGGGACATGGTGTTGTCTATGTATCCACACATGTATCTGAGTTTCCTATCAATACAATTCTAGCATGGATAATAAACGATTATCATGAACAAGGAAATATAATAATAATCAATTTATTATTGCCTCTAGGGCATATTTCCAACAATGTCAACTCGGTGGGACCGATTTCATTAGGGTTAGGGCATAACGTAATCTCGGTGAGACCGATTACACAAACTCGGTGAGACCGATTTTGATAATAGGCAAACAGAGAGTTGGTAAGGCAAACTCGGTGGGACCGATTCGCTCATCTCGGTTGGACCGAAACGTTAATAAAAGGAAACAAAGTGTTTGCATTGCAATCTCGGTGGGACCGATCGCTCATCTCGGTTTGGCCGAAACGTTACGAAGGGAAACAGAGAGGTTGCAATCCCATCTCGAACTCCGATCCAGCCGAGTGTTGAGGGAGAGTTTCGTCAGCACGACGGCGTGGTGACGATGATATGTTCTACCGACGCAGGGCTTCGCCTAAGCACCGCTACAGTATTATCGAGCTGGACTATGGTGGAGGGGGTCACCGCACACGGCTAAAAAATCAAACGATCAATTGTTATGTCTCTAGGGTGCCCCCTGCCTCTGTATATAAAGGGGCAAGGGGGGGGGGGAGGTGCGGCCGACTAGGAGGGGGCGCGCCAGGAGGAGTCCTACTCCCATCGGGAGTAGGACTCCCTCCCTTTTCCTTGTTGGATTAGGAGAAGAGGGGGAAAGAGGTGGAGGAGAAGAAGGAAATGGGGGGCGCCGCCCCCTCTCCTTGTCCTATTCGGACTAGGGGGAGGGGCGCGCAGCCCTTGCCCTGGCCGCCTCTCCTCTTCTCCACTAAGGCCCACTATGGCCCACTAACCCCCGGGGGTTCTGGTAACCCCTCCGGTACTCAGGTAAAATCCCGATTTCACCCGGAACACTTCCCATATCCAAATATAGGCTTCCAATATATCAATCTTTATGTCTCGACCATTTCGAGACTCCTCGTCATGTCCGTGATCACATCCGGGACTCCGAACAACCTTAGGTACATCAAAACATATAAACTCATAATATAACTGTCATCGAAACGTTAAGCGTGCGGACCCTACGGGTTCGAGAACTATGTAGACATGACCGAGACACGTCTCCGGTTAATAACCAATAGCGGAAGCTGGATGCTCATATTGGCTCCCACATATTCTACGAAGATCTTTATCGGTCAGACCGCATAACAACATACGTTGTTCCCTTTGTCATCGGTATGTTACTTGCCCGAGATTCGATCGTCGGTATCTCAATACCTAGTTCAATCTCGTTACCGGCAAGTCTTTTTACTCGTTCCGTAATACATCATACCACAACTGACGGAGTAATTGACCACGGGTACCTCGAAGACGGCAAGACAATATTTCAAGACATCGGGGCTAGCAAAGCCCCTCAGTCCGACTGCCCGGCTGCTCCTGCCGGCTCCCCGTCCGACTGCTCTGCCCGGCCGACTGCCGGCTGCCGACTGCGCCAACCAGCCGGCTGCCGACTGCAGCCCGACTCGACACTGACAAGACCCCGACGTGGTGGCCATACCGCAGATGAGACGACCGTACCGCGACACCATCATGTACAGTGTCACTCGTCCCTGAGCACTATTCATGAAGTGACCCAGGAGACAAGCATGACATGAACCATGCCTTACCCATGCCCACTTGTCCATGCCACTACATAGCTTAGGAAGTAAGCTAGCCATGCCTATATAAAGGCACATATCCATCCATCCAGGGGATGGACTCTCACGCACACACACAAGCAACTAGCTAGCAAGCTAGCTAGCTATCCATCCATCCATCCACATGAGCACACATGCTCACGGACATGAGCATGGCCGGCCATTAGCATGCCTCATATAGGCATATACAAAGCCAAATGCCTATGGCACTGAGTTCAGATACAGCTCCAGGAGCACTCTGTACTAAATATATCAGATACACTCAGACATGCAGGAGTAGGGGTATTATCTCCCCGGAGAGCCCCGAACCTGGGTAAACTAGAGCGTGCTACTCGCATACCCGCTCCCGGTCCTATCAGCAGCAGTCTTACCCTCACACTAAGCCCTTGTGGCATCTGTCGACTCGCAGGCCCCCCGTGAGAATACCACGACAGTTGGCACCCACCGTGGGGCGGTACTACTACTATGCTACCACGCTGCTGCTGGTTTCGCTGTCCGGGCGGGACCCTTTTTTCTTCATCGCCTCCGCCGTGGCGTCGCGCCGTCTCTCCGGTAGCGCTCGGGGGCTCGACATGGACCCGCCCCCAGAGCGGCCGCGAGGGGTGGCGCGTCCTCGCCGTCGGCCTCTTCGTCTTCACCACCGCGGCGTCGCGCCGTCTCTCCGATAGCGGTCTGGGGCTCGACATCGACACGCCCCCGGAATGGCCGCGCGGGGCGGCGCGTCCCCGCCGTCGGCCGCGCCTTCGTCATCACCACCGCAACGTCGGCCGTTAGTCCGCGCGCGCCGCGCGCGGGGCCTAGTTTCGGTCGGCCGTGGCCATCCACGCGCTGCTCGCGTTTGCTTCCCTCCGCGTTGCGGCTTGCTCCGGCCAAAACACACGCTCAGTCCTCCATATACCATATATGCTTGCTAGCTATATGCTAGTCAACAATGGTCAAACCATTGGCCATACGCTACACAGATACTACCCAGACCATTCTCATACACAAGACGGACAATAGTCAGATTACCTGTACACATCCCGTACGCTAGCTGGATACTAGCTATGCACGGCTCGCCTCTTGTGCGTCCACTGCGCCGGCTGCAGTTCTGCACCCGCCGCAGCTCCGCTGCTCAGCAACTCCAGGTCTCCAGCACCTCCTGCTGAGGAGCTCCTGCTGCGCCGCCTCACGCCGCTCTGGCCTTGCGCAGCCGGTCACCACCCGGTCCGGCTGGACCACCTCCTGCTTGCTGGCTCTGGACGCCCGCGCCTGCGCCGCCAGCCGCTTCCATCTGCCTCCTGCAAAACTGGGCAAGCGGCCTCCAACGCCACCGCCCCGACCGACGCTCCCTGGTGCTCGTCCTCGACCAGCACGTTGTGCTTCTCCCCATCGCGCTCTCCAAACCGTGAGCGCGCGGCACCGTCCGTGGCCTCCCCCGCCGTCGGCTTCGCTACGACCCCGGTCGTGTCCGCATCTCCTGCGCGCGCTGGCCGCTCTCCGCCGACTGCTACGCGCATCCTGGCCGGCTCCAGCGCGTCCGGCTCCCCAACGTCGCTTCCGCCCGGTCGGCCTGGCCGATTGCTGCCTCCCCCACCCGTGGCTGCCTGCCATGCGCAGGTCGACTCCTCACCCGGCCGACCTGGCCGGCTGCTGGCCCCCGCTTGCCCCGTGGCCGGCTTGCCGGGTCCGGCCACTCCCGCTGCGGCACGCGCCCATGCCCGGCCGGTTTTGGACCTCTCCGTCTGCCTTCCCCATCAACCCGAACGGCCAGCTCCGCCGCCTGCCGGCTCCGCTGCCTCGCCCGCAACTTGGACGTCCGGCTCCGTCGCCTACCGGCTCCCCCGCAACCCGGCTGCCGGCTTCTGCCATGACCCGGCCGCCGGTTTGCGCCGCGTCCGGCTCCCTGCCTGGGCCGGCTGCTGGCTCTGCCCAGTCGCCTGTCGCCCGTGCCGGCTCCGGCTCCGACCCGGCCGTCTCTCGTCCGCCAGCTCCAGGCCGCCTCCTACGCCTGGCCTGCGTCGGGCCGGCTCGGCCTCGCCTTGGCCGCCTCCGCCTGCTCCACCCCCGCACGCCTTCTCCGCCGTGCGCCCGCTGGGCCACCGCGCCGTCTCGATCCGGCCAGCTGCTCCGCTCCCGGCTCGCCGATGCAGCCGGCTACTGCCGCGTCTGCTCGCCGCCCTCACCTCGCCGGCTCAGCGCCGATTGCAGCCCGCCAGCTGGGCGTGCCAGCCGGCCGCCTCCGCGTTCCGCCCGCCTGCTGGGCGCGCAGTCGGGCGCCTCCGCGTCCCACTCGTTGCTCCTGTCGGATCCGCAAGCGAGAGAAAGAAAGAAACAGAGTGGAAAGAAAAAAGAAAAAGTGAATGTACGTACGTGTGGTACGTGCATGTGGTCACATGCATGTCTGGCCGACTGCATGGCCTGGCCGACCGCATTGGATACGCACACCTGACCAGCTTCCATCTGATATACTGTCTGGTCGGCTGGGAAAAAGGGCCGACTGCTGGTGTGATCCATCCGACTGCAGTCCGCCAGCCGGCCTCGTGCCCCCGCCGAGTCACGCCCCATCCGGCTGTTCGAGAAAAGTCAACAGACGGCTGGAAAAAGAGAAACATACTGGTTGCTAAAAAAAGGGGGAGAAAAAAAAGAGAGACTCCGCGTACGGCTGCCGACAGCCGGCAGAAGAAAGAAGAAAGAGGGCACTGCCAGACGCCTCGCCGCCTGGCCGGCTACCCAAGCCGGCTCGGCCGTGTCCCGCTTGCCCCTGGCCGGTCAAGCCCGACCGGCTGGACCCTCCTCGAGCGCCCAGAGGCTCGGGGGCTACACTCAGCGGGTACGCTGACGTGCCCCCGTGAGGAAGAAGATAAAGTAGTTGTCGGGAGATCCGGCCCGACTGCTCAGCAGTCGACCCGAATCTCGGGAGCTACACCCAGCGGGTGCGCTGACGCGCCCCCGCGAGAAAGAGGACAAAGTAGTTGCCGGAAGATCCGGCCCGACTGCTCAGCAGTCGGCCCGAATCTCGGGGGCTACACCCAGTGGGTGCGCTGACGCGCCCCCACGAAAGATTGCAAACAAGAGAAGAAGTTTTGTCCGGCTGTCAGCAGCCGGCAGAAGAGAAAAAAAAGAAGAAAAAGGGCGTTGCAAGATGCCTAGCCGCCTGGCCGGTCGAGCCTGACCGGCCGGGACCCCCCTTCGAGCACCCAGGGGCTCGAAAGCTACACCCAGCGGGTGCGCCGGCGCACTCCGTGAGCGCCGAGCCGCGCCGGCTGTCTTCGGCAAACTCCGCCTCGGCTACATGAAAATCAATGTGAGATCCTCACCCGCATATTTTTTGCATCACGCAAGTACGCATAACCCCGAACGATGCTCGGGGGCTATCACCGCATTTTTATTACAGTTGCACTACTGTTCGCCCCGGCGCCAGCCAGAGTTGCCCCGGGGGCTGGCCGCTTGGCTTGAGACGTTAGTTCCCGCAGACGGCTTAGTAGCGTGCGCAGTACCAAAGGCCCACTCTTAGTCACAGATTGCAGAGCGGCTGTCCGGCTAGCAAGAGTGAACGCTGGAGGCTCCCACGCGAAAAACGTCCGGGAAGAAAAACGGTTTGGGTGACCCGTTCGTTTCTTTTATGAGTATCTGCTCGGTTAAATTCGCTCCAGAGTCTGAGTATTGTACACTCCACTCCGCGGTCCACTCTCAGCCACGGACCGCAGAGCGGCTGTCCGGCAAGCAAGAGCACAAGCCAAAGAATGGAGGGAACATGAAAAAGATTGAAGGGGGCTCGGACGAAACCGAGTCGGCACCCTCCGCATAAAACTTGCAATGCTAAAAGCAAGCATATGATATATCTGCGTGGACTAACTTTATCTTTTTCATGATCATCTCCATCAACACTCGCCAAAAAACCTCCGCCCAACTTTGCCAAGTTGCCCGGAGGTTTGGGGCTACTGACGGAGTAATTGACCACATGTACCCCCAATACGGCAAGACAATATTTCAAGACATCGGGGCTAGCAAAGCCCCTCAGTCCGACTGCTCGGCTGCTCCTGCCGGCTCCCCGGCCGACTGCTCTGCCCGGCCGACTGCCGGCTGTCGACTGCGCCAACCAGCCGGCCGCCGACTGCGCCAACCAGTCGGTTGCCGAATGCAGCCCGACTCGACACCGACAAGACCCCGACGTGGCGGCCATACCGCGGATGAGACGACCGTACTGCGACACCATCATGTACAGTGTCACTCATCCCTGGGCACTATTCATGAAGTGACCCAGGAGACAAGCATGACATGCACCATGCCTTACCCATGCCCACTTGTCCATGCCACTACATAGCTTAGGAAGTAAGCTAGCCATGCCTATATAAAGGCACATATCCATCCATCCAGGGGATGGACTCTCACGCACACACACAAGCAACTAGCTAGCAAGCTAGCTAGCTATCCATCCATCCATCCACATGAGCACACATGCTCACGACCATGAGCATGGCCGGCCATTAGCATGCCTCATATAGGTATATACAAAGCCAGATGCCTATGGCACTGAGTTCAGATACAGCTCCAGGAGCACTCTGTACTAGATATATCAGATACACTCAGACATACAGGAGTAGGGGTATTATCTCTCCGGAGAGCCCCGAACCTGGGTAAACTAGAGCGTGCTACTCGCATACCCGCTCCCGGTCCTATCAGCAGCAGTCTTACCCTCACACTAAGCCCTTGTGGCATCTGTCGACTCGCAAGCCCCCCGTGAGAATACCACGACAACAACTAACTCATTAGTTGCAATGCTTGCAATGCTTAAGTGATGCGCATTACCGAGAGGGCCCAGAGATACCTCTCCGATAATCGGAGTGACAAATCCTAATCTCGAAATACACCAACCCAACAAGTACCTTCGGAGACACCTATAGAGCACCTTTATAATCACCCAGTTACGTTGTGACGTTTGGTAGCACACAAAGTGTTCCTCCGGTAAACGGGAGTTGCATAATCTCATAGTCATAGGAACATGTATAAGTCATGAAGAAAGCAATAGCAACATACTAAACGATTGAGTGCTAAGCTAACGGAATGGGTCAAGTCAATCACATCATTCTCCTAATGATGTGATCCCGTTAATCAAATGACAACTCATGTCAATGGCTAGGAAACTTAACCATCTTTTATTAACGAGCTAGTCAAGTAGAGGCATACTAGTGACACTCTGTTTGTCTATGTATTCACACATGTATTATGTTTCCGGTTAATACAATTCTATCATGAATAATAAACATTTACCATGATATAAGGAAATAAATAATAACTTTATTTTTGCCTCTAGGGCATATTTCCTTCAGTCTCCCACTTGCACTAGAGTCAATAATCTAGATTACACAGTAATGATTCTAACACCCATGGAGCCTTGGTGCTGATCATGTTTTGCTCATGGAAGAGGCTTAGTCAACGGGTCTGCAACATTTAGATCCGTATGTATCTTGCAAACTTCTTTGTCTCCCACCTGGACTAAATCCCGGATGGAATTGAAGCGTCTCTTGATGTGCTTGGTTCTCTTGTGAAATCTGGATTCCTTCGCCAAGGCAATTGCACCGGTATTGTCACAAAAGATTTTCATAGGACCCGATGCACTAGGTATGACACCTAGATCTGATATGAACTAGTTCATCTAGACTCCTTCATTTGCTGCTTCTGAAGCAGCTATGTACTCCACTTCACACGTAGATCCCGCCACGACGCTTTGTTTAGAACTGCACCAACTGACAGCTCCACCGTTCAATGTAAACACATATCTGGTTTGCGATTTAGAATCGTCCGGATCAGTGTCAAAGCTTGCATCAACGTAACCGTTTACGATGAGCTCTTTGTCACCTCCATAAACGAGAAACATATCCTTAGTCCTTTTCAGGTATTTCAGGATGTTCTTGACCGTTGTCCAGTGATCCACTCCTGGATTACTTTGGTACCTCCCTGCTAGACTTATAGCAAGGCACACATCAGGTCTAGTACACAGCCTTTCATACATGATAGAGCCTATGGCTGAAGCATAGGGAACATCTTTCATTTTCTCTCTATCTTCTGCAGTGGTCGGGCATTGAGTCTTACTCAACTTCACACCTTGTAACACAGGCAAGAACCCTTTCTTTACTTGATCCATTTTGAACTTCTTCAAAACTTTGTCAAGGTATGTGCTTTGTGAAAGTCCAATTAAGCGTCTTGATCTATCTCTATAGATCTTGATGCCCAATATATAAGCAGCTTCACCAAGGTCTTTCATTGAAAAACTCTTATTCAAGTATCCCTTTATGCTATCCAGAAATTCTATATCATTTCCAATCAGTAATATGTCATCCACATATAATATCAGAAATGCTACAGAGCTCCCACTCACTTTCTTGTAAATACAGGCTTCTCCAAAAGTCTGTACAAAACCAAATGCTTTGATCACACTATCAAAGCGTTTATTCCAACTCCGAGAGGCTTGCACCAGTCCATAAATGGATCGCTGGAGCTTGCACACTTTGTTGGCTCCCTTTGGATCGACAAAACCTTCTGGTTGCATCATATACAACTCTTCTTCCAGAAATCCATTCAAGAATGCAGTTTTGACATCCATTTGCCAAATTTCATAATCATAAAATGCGGCAATTGCTAACATGATTCAAATAGACTTAAGCATCGCTACGGGTGAGAAGGTCTCATCGTAGTCAATCCCTTGAACTTGTCGAAAACCTTTCACAACAAGTCAAGCTTTATAGATAGTAACATTACCGTCAGCGTTAGTTTTCTTCTTGAAGATCCATTTATTTTCAATTGCTTGCCGATCATCGGGCAAGTCAACCAAAGTCCATACTTTGTTCTCATACATGGATCCCATCTCAGATTTCATGGCCTCAAGCCATTTCGCAGAATCTGGGCTCACCATCGCTTCTTCATAGTTTGTAGGTTCGTCATGGTCTAGTAGCATAACTTCCAGAACAGGATTACCGTAACACTCTGGTGCGGATCTTATTCTGGTTGACCTACGAGATTCAGTAACAACTTGATCTGAAGTTTCATCATCATCATCATTAACTTCCTCACTAATTGGTGTAGGTGTCGCAGAAACCGGTTTCTGCGATGAACTACTTTCCAATAGGGGAGCAGGTATAGTTACCTCATCAAGCTCTACTTTCCTCCCACTCACTTCATTCGAGAGAAACTCCTTCTCCAGAAAGATTCCGAATTTAGCAACAAAAGTCTTGCCTTCGGATCTATGATAGAAGGTGTATCCAACAGTCTCCTTTGGGTATCCTATGAAGACACATTTCTCTGATTTGGGTTCGAGCTTATCAGGTTGAAGCTTTTTCACATAAGCATCGCAGCCCCAAACTTTAAGAAACGACAACTTTGGTTTCTTGCCAAACCACAGTTCATAAGGCGTCGTCTCAACGGATTTTGATGGTGCCCTATTTAACGTGAATGCGGCCGTCTCTAAAGCATAACCCCAAAACGATAGCGGTAAATCAGTAAGAGACATCATAGATCGCACCATATCTAGTAAAGTACGATTACAATGTTCGGACACACCATTACGCTGTGGTGTTCCTGGTGGCGTAAGTTGCGGAACTATTCCGCATTGTTTCAAATGAAGACCAAACTCATAACTCAAATATTCTCCTCCATGATCAGATCGTAGAAACTTTATATTCTTGTTACGATGATTTTCAACTTCACTCTGAAATTCTTTGAACTTTTCAAACGTTTCGGACTTATGTTTCATTAAGTAGATATACCCATATCTGCTTAAATCATCTGTGAAGGTGAGAAAATAACGATATCTGCCACGAGCCTCAACATTCATCGGACCACATACATCTGTATGTATGATTTCCAACAAATCTGTTGCTCTCTCCATAGTTTCGGAGAACGGCGTTTTAGTCATCTTGCCCATGAGGCACGGTTCGCAAGTACCAAGTGATTCATAATCAAGTGGTTCCAAAAGTCCACCAGTATGGAGTTTCTTCATGCGCTTTACACCGATATGACCTAAACGGCAGTGCCATAAATAAGTTGCACTATCATTATCAACTCTGCATCTTTTGGCTTCAATATTATGAATATGTGTATCACTACTATCGAGATTCAACAAAAATAGACCACTCTTCAAGGGTGCATGACCATAAAAGATATTACTCATATAAATAGAACAACCATCATTCTCTGATTTAAATGAATAACCGTCTCGCATCAAACAAGATCCAGATATAATGTTCATGCTCAACGCTGGCACCAAATAACAATTATTTAGGTCTAATACTAATCCCGAAGGTAGATGTAGAGGTAGCATGCCGACCGCGATCACATCGACTTTGGAACCATTTCCAACGCGCATCGTCACCTCGTGCTTAGCCAATCTTCGCTTAATCCATAGCCCCTGTTTCGAGTTGCAAATATTAGCAACAGAACCAGTATCAAATACCCAGGTGCTACTGCGAGCATTAGTAAGGTACACATCAATAACATGTATATCACATATACCTTTGTTCACCTTGCCATCCTTCTTATCCGCCAAATACTTGGGACAGTTCCGCTTCCAGTGACCAGTCTGCTTGCAGTGGAAGCACTCAGTCTCAGGCTTAGGTCCAGACTTGGGTTTCTTCTCCTGAGCAGCAACTTGCTTGCTGTTCTTCTTGAAGTTCCCCTTCTTCTTCCCTTTGCCTTTTTCTTGAAACTGGTGGTCTTATTGACCATCAACACTTGATGCTCCTTCTTGATTTCTACCTCCGCAGCCTTTAGCATTGCGAAGAGCTCGGGAATCGTCTTATCCACCTCTTGCATATTATAGTTCATCACGAAGCTCTTGTAGCTTGGTGGCAGTGATTGAAGAATTCTGTCAATGACGCTATCATCCGGAAGATTAACTCCTAGTTGAATCAAGTGATTATTATACCCAGACATTTTGAGTATATGCTCACTGACAGAACTATTCTCCTCCATCTTGCAGCTGTAGAATTTATTGGAGACTTCATATCTCTCAATCTGGGCATTTGCTTGAAATATTAACTTCAACTCCTGGAACATCTCATATGCTCCATGACGTTCAAAACGTCTTTGAAGTCCCGGTTCTAAACCGTAAAGCATGGCACATTGAACTATCGAGTAGTCATCAGCTTTGCTCTGCCAGACGTTCTTAACATCGTCAGTTGCATCAGCAGCAGGCCTGGCACCCGGCGGTGCTTCCAGGACGTAATTCTTCTGTGCAACAATGAGGATAATCCTCAAGTTATGGACCCAGTCCGGGTAATTGCTACCATCATCTTTCAACTTTGCTTTCTCAAGGAACGCATTAAAATTCAACGGAACAACATCACGGGCCATCTATCTACAATCAACATAGTCAAGTAAGATACTATCAGGTACTAAGTTCATGATAAATTTAAGTTCAATTAATCATATTACTTAAGAACTCCCACTTAGATAGACATCCCTCTAATCCTCTAAGTGATCACGTGATCCATATCAACTAAACCATGTCCGATCATCACGTGAGATGGAGTAGTTTCAACGGTGAACATCACTATGTTGATCATATCTACTATATGATTCATGCTCGACCTTTCGGTCTCTGTGTTCCGAGGCCATATCTGTTATATGCTAGGCTCGTCAAGTTTAACCTGAGTATTCCGCGTGTGCAACTGTTTTGTACCCGTTGTATTTGAACGTAGAGCCTATCACACCCAATCATCACGTGGTGTCTCAGCACGAAGAACTTTCGCAACGGTGCATACTCAAGGAGAACACTTATACTTTGATAATTTAGCGAGGGATCATCTTATAATGCTACCGTCAATCAAAGCAAGATAAGATGCATAAAAGATAAACATTACATGCAATCAATATAAGTGATATGATATGGCCATCATCATCTTGTGCTTGTGATCTCCATCTCCGAAGCACTGTCTTGATCACCATCGTCACCGACGCGACACCTTGATCTCCATCATAGCATCGTTGTCGTCTCGCCAATCTTATGCTTCTACGACTATCGCTACCGCTTAGTGATAAAGTAAAGCATTACAGGGCGATTGCATTGCATACAATAAAGCGACAACCATATGGCTCCTGCCAGTTGCCGATAACTCGGTTACAAAACATGATCATCTCATACAATAAAATTTAGCATCATGTCTTGACCATATCACATCACAACATGCCCTGCAAAAACAAGTTAGACGTCCTCTACTTTGTTGTTGCAAATTTTACGTGGCTGCTACGGGCTTAGCAAGAACCGTTCTTACCTACGCATCAAAACCACAACGATAGTTTGTCAAGTTGGTGCTGTTTTAACCTTCACAAGGACCAGGCGTAGCCATACTCGGTTCAACTAAAGTTGGAGAAACTGACACCCGCCAGCCACCTGTGTGCAAAGCACGTCGGTAGAACCAGTCTCGCGTAAGCGTACGCGTAATGTCGGTCCGGGCCGCTTCATCCAACAATACCACCGAACCAAAGTATGACATGCTGGTAAGCAGTATGACTTATATCGTCCACAACTCACTTGTGTTCTACTCGTGTATATGACATCTACGCATAAAACCAGGCTCGGATGCCACTATTGGGTAACGTAGTAGTTTCAAAAAAATTCCTACGTACACGCAACATCATGGTCATGCATAGCAATGAGAGGGGAGAGTGTTGTCCATGTACCCTCGTAGACTGAAAGCGGAAGCGTTAGCACAACGCGGTTGATGTAGTCGTACGTCTTCACGATTCGACCGATCAAGTACCGAACACACGACACCTCCGAGTTGAGCACATGTTCAGCCCGATGACGTCCCTCGAACTCCGATCTAGCCGAGTGTTGAGGGAGAGTTTCGTCATGACGGCGTGGTGACGATGATGATGTTCTACCGACGCAGGGCTTCGCCTAAGCACCGCTACAGTATTATCGAGGTGGACTATGGTGCAGGGGATCACCGCAGACGGCTGAAAGTTCAAACGATCAATTGTTATGTCTCTAGGGTGCCCCCCTGCTGTCGGATTTCGGGTTCCGGCAGACCCTTAAGGTTCGAACTCTGGGGTGCGCGCGAAGATTGTGCCCTCTACCTCTCCGTCTCGCAAAGATCTAAACTACCAAAAGAACAACACGAGAGACACAGAGTTTATACTGGTTCGGGCCACCGATGTGGTGTAATACCCTATTCCAGTGTGGAATGGTGGATTGCCTCTCGGGCTGGTGATGATGAACGCTACAAGGTAGAACAGCCTCGCGAGGGTCCGTTCTTGGCCTGGGGGATGAACTGCTAGGTGGAGTTCAATCGCCCTTCTCTCTCTCTGCTGCCTATCTAACTGATTTCCGGGTTGCTAGATGTTCCGATCTTCCTAGCTGCCTCTACCCTAGGGGTGGCTGGTCCTATTTATAGGCAAAGGCCCTGGGCCTCTTCCCAAATATTGAGCGGGAAGGGCGCCAACAATTGGCCAATTCGAAGGGGAACATCTAGTACACTTATCCTGACTAAAGTTGGTCCTCGCCTGCCAAAGGCCCTGTGGTGACGCCGTTCTGGGCTCCACGATGACCTCCTTCCCACCGTTGGACTGGTCTTGGTCTCGTTGCACCGAAATGGATGCCTTTGCTTGATCCTCTCGCCTGCGCTTGCCCCCTTTGCACCAAAGAGGAAAGGGAGACACTGCGCGGACTGGCGCTCGCTTGGCACCCTTGGTCGTCATGGCTTGCGTCATGGGCACCTCGCGAGGTACCCCGCCTTGATCTCTCTACCTCCTCGTGAGCCAGCCTGACGAGGCCGTGCCTGAGGAAGCGCCGTGTCGTCCGCCCCACGAGGCTTGGCCCCTCGCGAGGGTCTTGGGTCTTGTGTTGATGAAGATGGGCCATCCTGGGCCCCCTTTCGAGCCACGCCGCAGGCCGCAGGCAGGCAAGTCTGGGGACCCCCGTTCCCAGAACGCCGACAGTAGCCCCCGGGCCTAAGGCGCACATGGACTTGGCCGTGCCGAGAAGCGAAAGGGCAAGGGCGAAGCGCCGCGGGCCCTAATAGCCTGCGGCCTTGGGCGCCGCGTGGTGGTTGATTGGACATGGGCGTCTCCGCTTCCCCACGACGCCTCGGTGACCGCGCGGATTGGACAAGTCCCTGCATGTAGATCGTATCATGATTACCTAGGATTGCGGAGGTCGACGGTTGGCCTCCGCCTACTATAAGTACGGCATCGCGCGTGCCCTTCCAGTCCATCTCTCCTTGCTTTTTCCTTCTCCTCCATGGCTCCATCGAGGCGACTCTCGGCTGCGGAAAAGGGGAAGACCCACCAGGTTGAGCCTGCCTCTCCTCTGCCCAAGCGCGGTCGAGGGCGCCCTCGGAAGCATCCCGTAGCCGCCCCGGCAGCGTTCATTGGTCATGGAGACGGCTCCCAGCGTGGTGGTGGGCAAGCCACTGCGGCCGGGGGACGCGCCTGGGTGGCGCGCTCCCCCAGGCCGCGCTTTCGCGCTGTGCAGGTGCTGCTGGAGTTCGTCGTTTGGGCGGCAGAGCCGGCTAGCGCCCGGCTCTGTCTCCCTCGCTTCTTCCTTGGTGAGCTCCCTGCTGGTGCCCCGGTCGGCCTCTGGCTTCAGGCGGACGACTGCTGCAGCCGAGCCTCGTGGGCGGCGCTGGAGGTCTCTGCCACCGGGAGCTTGGCCTTGACGTGTGGTTGGCAAGCGTTCGCCCGTGCTTACGGCTTGGAGCATAGGTGCACCCTGCACTTCAGGTTCGACGGCGATGCCACCCTCTATGTGAGGGTGTTTGGGGAAGATGGTCGCCGCGTGGGGTGTTGCCCCGAGGACGACGACCGCGGCCGGGGGCCCCGCCCCGACGACGATGGGGAAGACAGCGCCCGCGCGGATGGCGGTGCCCGAGACTCCCCAAGCTTCACCAACTCTTCTTCCGGCGACTCCTCCAGCGGTGGCCGCAGTCAGCCCCCACGCCGTCGAGCTTGCTTGGGAGGCGGCGACTCGTCTGCCCGTCGCCGCGCCCCGGTGAAGCGCGAGAGGGAGTCCGCCTGAGCCCCGGAGGCGTCCTGAGTCGCCGCCGCTGGCCGGAGCGAGGCGAGCCACGCCGGGCTTGTCCTTTCTTTTCCTTTTGTTTCCTGCGTAAAAGAGAGCAGCTGCATGGAGCCCCGCGGGGGCGTGTTGGGGGTTACTGCTGTTAACGATTACCTTGGTTTAGCTTTCGCGCTTCTCAGCTGTGTGTCTGCACGTAAATAGTTCCCGGCCCCAGCCGTGGGGGGCGACCGACCCAGGCCCTGTGTGTGTGTCGCGGTGCCCGAGGGGCACGGACTGGAGGGGTGCTCCCGCAATGGACCCGCGTCGTGAAACCTTAGAACGATTAGAACAGGAACCCTCGCGAGGGCGTTTAGCTGCCCTCCCTCGTGAGGCCTTTTGCAAGAGGAATCAAAACGAGGAGCAGAAATGAACGAACCACAGATCAACGACGACAATAGTTTCGATAAGACCTCAAATGCGAACAAACAAGCCAACTGCGGAAAGCAAATGAAAAAGCCGCGTCCGGCACCTAATCTAGTCTTCGACATCTTCTCACCAGCGTGGAGCTAAGTGCTGCCACTGGGCGTGGGAGGGAGCCCCAGGGCCTGAGGCCGGCGCTCCTGAGACTCCGGGGCGTGTACAACCCCACTAATTATTACGTGAGAGTGTCACGGGCGGCGAGCTTCACAGGCGTTGGCCTTCTTCACAGGCTCCGGGCCTTTCTTTTTAGGGGAAATGAGCTTCACAGGCACTTGCCCTCTTCACACGCTCCGGGCCTTTTCCGTAACGCGACAGCTTCACAGGTGTTCGCCTTCTTCACAGGCTCTGGGCCTTTTCCAAAACGCGGCAGCTTCACAGGCGTTCGCCTTCTTCACAGGCTCTAGGCCTTTTCCAAAAAGGGATAGTCTTCATAGGCGTTCGCCTTCTTCACAGGCTCTGGGCCTTTTCCAAAATGCGGCAGCTTCACAGGCGTTCGCCTTCTTCACAGGCTCTGGGCCTTTTCCAAAAAGGGATGGTCTTCACAGGCATTCGCCTTCTTCACAGGCTCTGGGCCTTTTCCAAAAAGGGATGGTCTTCACAGGCGTTCGCCTTCTTCAAAGGCTCTGGGCCTTTTAGGGGTAGAACCTCCGGAGGTGCTGGATGTTCCATGCGTTCTGGATCGGCTCCCCCTCCTGAGTCTCCAAGCGCACGGAGCCTGGCCTGGAAACATGAGCAACCTTGAACGGGCCCTCCCACATGGGAGAGAGCTTGTGCAGCCCCTCCCTGGAGAGGACCCGCCTGAGCATGAGGTCTCCTACCTCGAGAGTCCTGGAGCAGATGTTGCGGCAGTGATATCGTCGTAGCGCCTATTGGTACCTCGCCGCTCGCAACGCAGCTTCTCGGCGGCGTTCCTCCCCCAGCACGAGGTCCATCCCCCGCATGGCGTCCTGCTGCGCCTCATCGAACGCTAGGACCCGCGCGGAGCGA
The DNA here is from genome assembly GCA_032464435.1 of Aegilops umbellulata. Classification (NCBI taxonomy): domain Eukaryota; kingdom Viridiplantae; phylum Streptophyta; class Magnoliopsida; order Poales; family Poaceae; genus Aegilops; species Aegilops umbellulata. Next base: position 144,772,081 of record CP136058.1, on the reverse strand, counting down.
TGTTTGACCTCGTGAGGGAGGACTGCTTCGGCTCCATAGACCAGGAAGAACGGGGTCTCCCCAGTCGGCTTGGTCGCGGTTGTGCGGATGGACCACAACACGGACTGGAGCTCGTCGTACCAACCTCTACCGCAGGCCTCCAGCTTCTTCTTGAATGTCCTGGTCTTGAGGCCCCTCAGGGCCTCCGCGTTGGCTCGTTCGGCTTGGCCGTTGCTTCGCGGGTGCGCCACCAAAGCGTAGCATATCTGCGTTCCAAGGTTAGCACAATATGTTTTGAAGAGGTTACTGGTGAACTGCGAACCGTTGTCTGTGATGATGCGGTTCGGCACCCCGAACTGGCTCACGATGCCCCTGATGAACTTGACCGCGGGACCCGCGGGGATGGTGCGGACAGCCTCCACTTCTGCCCACTTGGTGAATTTGTCAATTGCGACGTAGAGGTAGCGGTAGCCCCCTGGCGCCCGAGGGAACGGGCCCAGAATGTCCAGCCCCTAGACTGCGAACGACCACGAAAGGGGTATAGTCTGCAGGCCTCCCGCCGGCTGATGGATCTGTTTGGCGTGAAATTGGCAGGCTTCACAAGCCTTTACCAGTTCGACAACGTCGTTGAGTGCGGTGGGCCAATAGAACCCACTGCGGAATGCCTTGCCGTCGAGGGTCCGTGATGACGAGTGATGCCCACAGTCCCCGCCGTGTATGTCCTCCAGCAGTTCCTTTCCTTGCTCCCTGGAAATGCAGCGCAGGGATACATCGTTCAGCCGCTTCCGGTAGAGCTCTCCATCCCTGATGCAGTATGCCCTAGCTTGCCGCGCCACACGCTCCGCGTCTTCCTCCTTCTCCGGCAGGACCCCTTGTGTTAAATAACTCCGGAGTTCCGTGATCCAGCACTCCTCCTGAGGTTCCATAGTCAGGAGCAGGCGTGCCCCTGAGGCAGGGCCGCAGGCCGGGGCTCCTGAGGCAGGCGCCTGGGGGAGCTCCTCCCGAGGCTGAGCAGTGTTTGATAATGACGGCTAGGCTGAGGGCTTGAAGATCCGCTCTTCAAAGACGCCAGGCTCCTGAGGCAACCGCCTGGATGCCCGTCCGGCGATGTCATCGGCTTCCTGATTGGTGTCGCGGGGCACATGCTTCAATTCCAACCCCCAGAACTGCTTTTCCATCCTGCGGACCTCCGCTAGATAGGCCTCCATGTGCTCATCCTTTGGCTCGTACACCTTGTTGGAGAAGTTGACAAGGAGCTGTGAATCGCCCTTGACAGTGAGGCGCTTCACCCCTAGAGTTGCTGCGGCCTTCAACCCCGCTATCAGACCCTCATATTCCGCTATGTTGTTGGAGACCTTCTCACCTTGCTGGAAACAGAGCTGTACGGCGTAGTAGAGTTTGTCCTGAGTGGGCGATATCAGCACCGCACCAGCCCCAGCGCCGTGCCTGGAGAACGCCCCACCGAAGTACATGACCCAGCCTTCCGGCGCCTCACTCCCCGGGGAGAGGGATTGATCCTCGTTGTCCTTGAGGCCTGGCTCCTCCGTCCATTCCGCCATGAAATCCGCTAACGCTGCTCCTTTGATGACCCTGGTCGTGTTGAACTCGAGTTGAAACGCCTGCAGTTCTATGTTCCACTCGGCGACCCTTCTGGCTGAGTTGGGGCTCTTGAGCACTCTCTCCAAGGGGTATGACGAGACGACCTTGATGGGGTGACCCTGGAAGTAGTGACGCAGCTTGCGCGAGGCCACCAGTAGCACGAGGAGGAGCTTCTGAGGCATAGGGTACCGTGCCCTCGCGTCCCGTAACACCGTGCTGACAAAATAGACTAGATGCTCAACCAAGCTGTGAGCATCAGTGTTCGTGGCACCCTCCGGAGGCAAGGGCGCCTCGCGAGGTGACATGACTTCGGGAGGTGGACCGTCCAGGCGAGTGGCCTCTCCTGCTTCTAGTGCACTCTTCGGCGGCTGATCTTCCTCAGCCACGGTTGCGTCTCCTGTGGACCTTCCTTGTTCCTGCCTCGCCTTGTCCCGAGCTGCTGATGTGGCTCTGATTTGGCGCTCCTCCCTAACCGCCACCAGGGCTACGCTGGCAGAGTAGGGCGTGGCAGCGAGGTAGAGCAATAGGGGCTCTCGAGGGCGCGGGGCCACCATGACTGGGGGACTGGTTAGGTACCTCTTGAGATCTTGAAACGCCTTATCTGCCTCTTCAGTCCATTCAAAAGGCCCCTTCTTCTTCATTAGCTGGAAGAAAGGCAGTGCTCGCTCCCCCAGTTTGGAGATGAAGCGCCCTAGCGCGGTCACGCGTCCGGTGAGCTTCTGCATTTCTCTGAGGGTTTTCAGCAGGCTCATGTCCTCGACCGCCTTGACCTTCTCCGGGTTAGCCTCGATGCCTCGATGGGACGCGAGAAAGCCCAAGAGCTTGCCTGAGGGGACCCCGAACACACACTTCTCCGGGTTGAGCCGCAGGTTCACTGCATCGAGGCTCGCGAAGGTCTCCTCCAGGTCTTGTATCAGGGTCTTGGCCTCCCGATATTTCACCACAATGTCGTCAACGTAAGCTTCGACATTCTTCCCGAGCTGCGGGCCCAAGGTGATGTGCATCAGCCGCTGAAAGGTCGCCCCTGCGTTACGCAGCCCAAATGGCATGCATGTATAGCAGTACACCCTGCATGGGGTTAAGAAGGCGGTCTTCTCGATGTCTTCTACCGCCATCTTGATATGGTGATACCCAGAGAAGGCGTCCAGGAAGCAGAGCAGGTCGCACTCCGTGGTGGAATCGACGATCTGGTCGATGCGGGGGAGCGGGAACGGGTCTTGCAGGCATGCCTTGTTGAGGTTGGTGAAGTCGACACACATGCGCTCTTTTCCTCCCTTCTTGGGCACAACGACAGGGTTGGCCAACCAATCCGGGTATCGGACCTCGCGAATGACCCCAGCGGCCTCTAACTTGCGGGTTTCTTGGACGATGAAGGCCTGCTTCTCTGCGGACTGCCTCCTGGCTTTCTGCTTCACGGGGCGCACATTTGGGCACACATTGAGGTGATGCTAGATGACGCTCCGGGGGATCCCTGCCAACTGATCAGGCTCCCAAGCGAATACCTTCTTATTCGCACACAGGAACCTGATCAGGGCCTCCTCCTGCTCAGGCTCGAGGTTGGCGCCTATGGTGAAAGTGGCACTGGAGGACCCGTCCTTGTCGATAGGTATCTGCTTGGTTTCTGCCTTGTCCTGGGTGAACAACTACTTCTTCTTGGCCGGCGCAGCCCCCTTGGGCTCGGGGGTTCCTGCATCGGCGGGCTGTGCCGATGCCGCCGTCTTGAAGGCGAGCTTGAGTACCCGCAGGGCGTCCCCGGTGTCCCCGTGCACGGTGAGGACACCGCTGCTTCCAGGCATCTTCATGAGGTTATACGCCGGGTGCGTGGCGGCCATGAACTGGGCTAGCGCTGGGTAACCGAGGATGGCGTTATAAGGGAGGCTGATGGGGGCGATGTCGAAGTCGACCATCTCCGTGGGGAAGTTGTCGTAGGTGCCGAAGGTTACTGGGAGCCGGATCTGTCCCAAGGAGCTGGATGACCCGCCCCCAACGCCCGAGAAAGACCGACTGGGTTGCAGCCGTTCCAGGGGTATGCAGAGGAGATTGAAGGTCTCGACCGAGAGCACGCTGAGGCCCACGCCGCCGTCGACGAGGGTTCTGGTGACGGCTACCTGGCAGATGGTGGGGGTGCACAACATGGGGAGCGCGCCCGAGCCGACCAAGTTGGCGGGGTGGTCCTCCGAGCTGAAGGTCAGACCGACCTCGCGTGCCACCTCGTCCGAGGGAGCCCCCTGCCGTGCGGAAACGTGCTGACCCGGCGGACAAACGGCTTGACGTGGAGACTTGTGGGCGGCGCCTGCGAGCCGCCCAGGAGGGCCGCGATGACCGGGGGTGTTGATGTAGCGGTGCGGTCACCTCGTCGCACAGGCGGATGCTGGGGTGGCGCTTGCTGCTCGTTCCCCGCCGGGCCGGTGGCGGCGTTGATGGCGGGCGACGGGGAACGACGAGGATGCCCACCGACGGGAGCTGTCTGGGCGACGCGGGAAGCGATGACGGCCCGGCGCTCGGCGCGGGCCCGGCGAGCGTCAGACATGGACGCGACGGTCGGCGGAGAGCGGAGCGGTGGAAGACAAATTCCGGCGCACCCCTACCTGGCGCGCCAAATGTCAGATTTCGGGTTTCGGCAGACCCTTAAGGTTCAAACTCTGGGGTGCGCGCAGAGATTGTGCCCTCTACCTCTTCGTCTCGCAAATATCTAAACTACCAAAAGAACAACACGAGAGACACATAGTTTATACTGGTTCGGGCCACCGATGTGGTGTAATACCCTACTCCAGTGTGGAATGGTGGATTGCCTCTCGGGCTGGTGATGATGAACGCTACAAGGTAGAACAGCCTCGCGAGGGTCCGTTCTTGGCCTGGGGGATGAACTGCCAGGAGGAGTTCAATTGCCCTTCTCTCTCTGCCTATCTAACTGATTGCCGGGGGTGGCTAGTCCTATTTATAGGCAAAGGCCCTGGGAGCGGGAAGGGCGCCAACAATTGGCCAATTCGAAGGGGAACATCTAGTACACTTATCCTGACTAAAGTTGGTCCTCGCCTGCCAAAGGCCCTGTGGTGACGCCGTTCTGGGCTCCATGATGACCTCCTTCCCACCGTTGGACTGGTCTTGGTCTTGTTGCACCGAAATGGATGCCTTTGCTTGATCCTCTCGCCTGCGCTTGCCCCCTTTGCACCAAAGAGGAAAGGGAGACACTGCATGGACTGGCGCCCGCCTGGCACCCTTAGTCGTCATGGCTTGCGTCATGGGCACCTCATGAGGTACCCCGCCTTGATCTCTCTGCCTCCTCGTGAGCCAGCCTGACAAGGCCATGCCTGAGGAAGCACCGTGTCGTCTGCCCCGCGAGGCTTGGCCCCTCGCGAGGGTCTTGGGTCTTGTGTTGATGAAGATGGGCCGTGCTGGGCCCCCTTTCGAGCCACGCCGCAGGCAGGCAAGTCTGGGGACCCCCGTTCCCAGAACGCCGACACCTGCCCCTGTATATAAAGGAGCAAGGGGGGGAGGTGCGTCCGGCTAGGAGGGGGCGCGCCAGGAGGAGTCCTACTCCCACCGGGAGTAGGACTCCCTCCCTCTTCCTTGTTGGATTAGGAGAAGAGGGGGAAAGAGGTGGTGGAGAAGAAGGAAAGGGGGGCGTCGCCCCCTCTCCTTGTCCTATTCAGACTAGGGGGAGGGGCGCGCGGCCCTTGCCCAGGCCGCCACTCCTCTTCTCCACTAAGGCCCACTATGGCCCATTAACCCCCGGGGGGTTCCGGTAACCCCTCCGGTACTCCGGTGAAATCCCGATTTCACCCCGAACACTTCCGATATCCAAATATAGGCTTCCAATATATCAATATTTATGTCTCGACCATTTCGAGACTCCTCATCATGTCCGTGATCACATCCGGGACTCTGAACAACCTTCGGTACATCAAAACATATAAACTCATAATATAACTGTCATCGAAACGTTAAGCGTGCGGACCCTACGGGTTCGAGAACTATGTAGACATGACCGAGACACGTCTCCGGTCAATAACCAATAGCGGAACCTGGATGCTCATATTGGCTCCCACATATTCTACGAGGATCTTTATTGGTCAGACCGCATAACAACATACGTTGTTCCCTTTGTCATCGGTATGTTACTTGCCCGAGATTCGATCGTCGGTATCTCAATACCTAGTTCAATCTCGTTACCGGCAAGTCTCTTTACTTGTTCTGTAATACATCAAACCGCAACTAACTCATTAGTTGCAATGCTTGCAAGGCTTAAGCAATGTGCATTACTGAGAGGGCCCAGAGACACCTCTCCGACAATCGGAGTGACAAATCCTAATCTCGAAATACGCCAACCCAACAAGTACCTTTGGAGACACCTGTAGAGCACCTTTATAATCACCCAGTTATGTTGTGACGTTTGGTAGCACACAAAGTGTTCCTCCGGTAAACGGGAGTTGCATAATCTCATAGTCATAGGAACATGTATAAGTCATGAAGAAAGCAATAGCAACATACGAAACGATCAAGTGCTAAGCTAACGGAATGGGTCAAGTCAATCACATCATTCTCCTAATGATGTGATCCCCTTAATCAAATGACAACTCATGTCAATGGCTCGGAAACTTAACCATCTTTGATTAACGAGCTAGTCAAGTAGAGGCATACTAGTGACACTCTGTTTGTCTATGTATTCACACATGTATTATGTTTCCGGTCAATACAATTCTAGCATGAATAATAAACATTTATCATGATATAAGGAAATAAACAATAACTTTATTATTTCCTCTAGGGCATATTTCCTTCAATATGTGGATATGAGAAAGTAGTGGAGGGTTTTGGGGCATATCACTAAGCATTTTGAGCAAGAACCTCATTAAGCAACACCTCATCCCTTCTTAATAGTATTGGCTTTTCCTATAGACTCAATGTGATCTTGGATCACTAAAATAGAAAATGTAGAGTCTTGTGCTTTGAGTTTGAGCCAATATCTTGTCCTTAGCAATTTGAAGGGTCCACTTTCTAATCCATGTCATGCCAATCATTGAGCTTTCCTGAAATATTCATCTTGAAATAGCATTAGCTCAATGAGCTATATGTTGTTAGGAATTACCAAAACCACCCAGGGATAGTTGCACTTTCAGACGACTATATTCGGACATCGGAAGTGTTCCAGGTGGTTTCGGAGAAAACCGGAGTGCCGGAGGGTTACCGGAACCCCCTGGCAGAAATAGTGGGCCTTATGGGCCTTAGTGGAGAGAGAGAGGGCTGGCCTATGGCAGGCCGTGCGTCCCTCCCCCTCTGGTCTGAATTGGACTAGGAGAGGGGGGCGGCGCCCCCCTTTCCTTCTCCCTGTCCCCCTCCTAGTAGGAGTAGGAGTCCTACTCCTACTAGGAGGAGGACTCCTCCTCCTGGCGCGCCTACAGGGGCCAGCAGGCCTCCCCCCTTGCTCCCTTATATACGGGGGCAGGGGGCACCTCTAGACACACAAGTTGATCTGTTGATCTCTCCCAGCCGTGTGCGGTGCCCCCCTCCACCATAGTCCATCTCGATCATATCGTAGCGGTGCTTAGGCGAAGCCCTGCGTCAGTAGCATCATCATCACTGTCACCACGCGGTCGTGCTGACGAAACTCTTCGGCGAAGCTTTGCTAGATCGGAGCTCGCGGGACGTCATCGAGTTGAACATGTGCTGAACTCGGAGGTGTCATGCGTTCGGTACTTGGATCGGTTGGATCGTGAAGATGCACGACTACATCAACTGCGTTGTGCTAACGCTTCCGCTTTCGGTCTACGAGGGTACGTGGACACACTCTCCCCTCTCGTTGCTATGCATCACCATGATCCTGTGTGTGCGAAGGATTTTTTTTGAAATTACTATGTTCCCCAACAATTGGCAGCCACCATATCGCATATTGTCGGAGTATATTCCAGCGGATCCCTCGATAGGGTGTCGAGGCGAGGTGAGTGGATCATAGATGAAACAGGATACCACATTTACCTAGGTTCTGGCCCTCCTTGCGAGGTAAAAGCCTACTCTTGTTCATGTTGCATACTATGATTGCGGTATGCAAAGTATGGTTGTTAGTCGAGGGATTCTAACATGTCTATCAACTAGCTCAGCCCGTGCATACATAAGATACCTGGGACCTTAGGATCACACCAACCTAGTCGACTATGTCGGTGAAGGGGAGTCCTCCATGAATCCTTCTTCCTTGTCTTGAATGGCGAGGCTTCTTGAATCTTCCTTCTACATAGCCCATTGGTCAACATGATGGCCCAGGGTGGAAACCGTCCTAGGGGCCTCAGACTGGCCTACTTGGGGCGACAACTAGAGAGGTGAAGGACCCCTAGGCCGTAACAACATCATTAACCCATGAACAGTTCTTCAAGCTTGGCTGCATCATGGGCAACATCTATCTTCAACATCGTCTCCTTAGCTTGTTAAGGTTGAAACTATTTCTTCTAAGCTCCCTGGCTTGGTAGCATCAATGCGAGAGAACTTTCCGCGGAGTTGGTCTCGGTGGGTCGAACTCCCGCGCAACATCTTTGAATTCTGCGGACCCAGTCTTGTGATGGCCAGACGGACCAGATTCCCCAGTCGGCCGGATGAGGCCTTGTGTCAGCTCGGGCCGCTGGTCAACATGACATGCAACAATGAGTTAGGTCCCCACTCAGGGCACGTCCAATCATGGTGTGCTCCTTGGTCCATGTTGTATTAATGGCATCTCCTCAATCCTTGCACACTTTATCGGTGTTATTAGGGATGCGAAGACGTATGTTGTCGTCGTTCCCCCTCTCATCTACCTATAAAGAGAGAGGAGGAGCCGAGGGGAGAGCTCTCGTGCATTCTCCCTCTTGCCTTCTTAACTCTCATGCTCTTGCTGCCATTGTCGATGAGTTGGTCCGCTGCTCCACAATATGCACCTAACACCATGGCTTCCAAGGTTGCTTAGCACCGCCCGACCAAGGGCGGCAAGGCCCCTGCCACCACGAAGAGCACCGCCACCGGCGAGGCAAAGCTCAAGATGTTGTCGAAGACCAAGGGAAAGTGGATGCCCTCCACCACCACCGAGCCTACCTTGCAACACCTAGCTGACACAGACTACCTACCACAGCCAGAAATCGTGATACCACGCTCACCGGTGGTCGGGCTGATGGAAGGCACCTTCGTCGTAGAAGTTATGCCCAGCCAGAAGCATATGAGCGGGTTAGCTTCATCCCTTTTATTCTCCATGGCCTAAGTTTTTTCAATCCATCCTTTCTTCTATGGTCTCCTCCACTTCGAGCTCTAGATGCACCACCTCGACCTAAACTCTATTTTGCACATTGCTTGTTTCATCACACTCTTTAAGTGTTTCTTGACCATTGAGCCTCGCTTTGGATAAAATATCTCCAAGTAAAACTCCAAAAAAGCATGAATGAAACTTGCGAGTGCGGAGGGGCTACCATCTGCAAGCAGTTAGGATGTAGGTAACTAGAAGGGGAGTTTGCAGAGACAAGCAAGAAGTGGCATGAGGGGTGGTTCTACATCCCAAACATAGAGTCAGGCAATCTACCTCAGGCTGGGACTGTCACGACCTTCTCCCCAGTTCATCCGACCAAGCGCAACTCCAAGATCCCAAGGTACACATCGGAAGTGGCCAAGCTTTACAGGTATGTGCAAAGGAAGGCCTCTCAAGAGATTGTGATGAAGCATTTAGAAGAACAAGTGATGATCAAATATGATATTGATAGTGAAACTTGACATGGCTATGAAAGAGTCTTTGATGGTCTAGTGAAGTAGTGGAGGGAAATGAAGAGTTCATTGTGGTAGTTAAGAAACCAAGATAGAGTGTGAAGTAAGTATTTGGTTGACCAAGATGAAGTTCATAGATTGAATCCTATTTGGTCAATAGACAAGCACAAATAATGCACACCTTGGGATCTAGTAATCTAGTGGTATTGTAAGTAATTATGAATTGCGCTTTGTAAACTAACCCGTGATGTCTGTTAGTTATGTCTATGTGGGTTAGGTTATCCTCACGGGCTTCCATCAAAAGAAAGGTTTCAAGTAGCCTATGTAATTATGGCATCAATTGGTGATGCTCATCAAGTTTGAGAAGTGCAAGTTCAAGATATGCATCCAAAGGTTATATGCTTTGAAGCTTTCAGTCCACTTGGTGATAATGCACATGTGAAGATGTACTTAAGTGAAGGCTTCCCTCATAACAATATGCAGAGCAAATTGATAATCTTCACCAACATGGTAGTGAGTGTTGGGATTCTAAATCAGATCGATTTTCCTCAGACATGATTGGGTCATTTTATCAAGCCGTGGAATCAAGGATTCTACTACACTTACTCAAATTGGATATTTTGTATCCAGGCTACAAATTTATATGGTTTCTATAGAGTTTGAAAACCAAATTTAAAGCAACACAATAAAAGTACTTAGCACACAATCGATGTTTTGTAACATAGTAATGATCTAATAGAAGTCATCCACATTTCATTCTTCAATGTTGGTCGCATGTGAAGTGGAAGGATGTGTTGTACCATATTATTCATCCAAAATATCATCGTATGCATTATCCTCGCTAGATCCATTGTTAGGTTAATCTTCATTATAGTCACATACTCAGATAAGAAATTAGTAGAATCGGACATGGTCCATTGTAGAGTCAAAATTCTACAGTATTCTATGATTTGGATTGCGACCTAATGTCTACTAGGCAACTTTATCTTGTAGACTTTGTTGAGCCTCCGAGCGCAGAGTTTTGCAGAACAACGCAAATTCCAATCAAGTGGATGACCTAAGATTTATCAATCTGCCAGAGGTGTACGATGAAGGTGGTTCTCTCTCAAAGAACCCTATAATAAAATACAAGTGGTATCTTGTGTCCACAACACACATAATACAATTGTCAGGTTTATATGCGCGCTAGTTCGGCAAAGAGATAATGATAAATGTTTAAGACAGATGGTAGACAAAAGTTCAATGAATAGCTCGATGTTGATCATGACAACTTCCAATCCCCAATAAAGAAGTGAACTCCTGGAGACAAATGCTCAAAGAACAACCCAGTGTCGATCCTTTCTTCCTGCTGGTCTCCTCAGGTTAACATGGTGCCATCGTCAAAGTTGAGGAAGGCTAGCGAGGTAGTCAAGATCTGATGAGAGCAAGAGAATACTTAGTATCTGATTGTTCCCGTCCTACATGCCAAAACAATCTCTCTGAGATGTGCTTTTACTTTCAAGTTTATTCCCAATTGAACTGCTCCTCTTAATGAGCTGATTGTATGATATTATGTTGGTTTCATTCTGGTAATGAAGTCGGGGAGAAGCTCCCTATTCATCTAAAAATTATAAATGGTATAAATAGGCTTTTGTAATGTGAAAAAATAAAAACAACAACGTAGCAAGTAACAAAAGTGAATAAAATGGTGTCGCGATGCTTGGAAACACGGCCTATGGTTCATACTTTCACTAGTGCCAATTCTCAACATCATTAACATAATTAAACCACATGATAATCCCTCAAAGTGCAAAAAAGAATCACTCCAAAGTTTATGTTCTATTGAAGATAGTATGATGAAATTGTGTAGGTGCGCTGAGGGAGTCCTGGATTAGGGGGTGTCCGGACAGCCGGACTATGACCTTTGGCCGGACTGTTGGACTATGAAGATACAAGATTGAAGACTTCGTCCCGTGTCCGGATGGGACTTTCCTTGGCGTGGAAGGCAAGCTTGGCAATACGGATAGATCTCCTCCCATTGTAACCGACTCTGTGTAACCCCAGCCCCCTCTGGTGTCTATATAAACCGGAGGGTTTAGTCCGTAGGACAACAATAATCATACCATAGGCTAGCTTCTAGGGTTTAGCCTCTCTGATCTCGTGGTAGATCTACTCTTGTACTACCCATATCATCAATATTAATCAAGCAGGAGTAGGGTTTTACCTCCATCGAGAGGGCCCGAACCTGGGTAAAAACTTCGTGTCCCTTGTCTCCTGTTACCATCTGCCTAGACGCATAGTTTGGGACCCCCTACCCGAGATCCGCCGGTTTTGACACCGACATTGGTGCTTTCGTTGAGAGTTCCACTGTGTCGTTGCCATCAGCAAGGATGCCTCGTCCCTTCTTTAAAGACGGCACTGTCGCTGAGGGAGCTCTGGCTGTCGGCCAAACTCTCCGGCTAGGTGATTTTCTCATGACCTCTTGTTCGGCCGCTGCGCCGACGATGACTTCTCGGGTCATCGAAAGCAATCTTCACGTCAACTCGGAATTCGCCGAGCAGTTAGATCCAATGGAGCTCTCTTCGCTAAACGAGCTCTTGGATTGCATCGCCGCCCTGGGAGTCGCTACAAACTACGATCTGATTGGGCCTAAACCCGATCTGAAAGAGATTAACTCTCCCCAGGTTACCCATCACGTTGCGGTGGTGGAGGAACAATGCGGCGACCCTTCCTCTATCTTGAGGACTAGCTATGTCCGGATTCCCGAGCCCTCCAAGCCGGATACCCGTGCACGGGAGGACGTCACTCAAGCCCTGAACCTAGAGTCAGGCAGCGGGCCAGATTCATCAGACAACATCCAAGAACCCGAATTTCAGAGATTGGAAACTCTTTGGCCCCTGGGTCTCAGATTGGGTGAGGTTTCGGATTCAATTCCACCCACCCACCCAAGCATAAGCGATCTTTCCCAAATTAGGCAAGAGCCCCGAGAAACAGTACACCATTATTGGGCCAGATTCCTCCTGGTAATGAACAGGATCAAGGACTGCCGCGAGAAAGACGCAATCTCATTCTTCTGCAATAATTGCACGGACAAGGGAATCCTCAACGCTATAAGTCACCGTGAAATTACACGCCTTGCCGACTTGGCATCCATAGTACGAAAGTACTGTGCGATGGAAAGTTTCTGGAAAACCGAAATAAAATTTTGGGACAATCCGGCCCTAAATACAAACCCAGTCCGAAATAAGAGGGTGCATTATCACCAGACACCCGGGTTAAATACCAAAAAGCAAAAACCCTCTACAGGGCATGGAACCGTACTGGAGGGATGGCTCAATGGACCCTGTAAAATTCACAGTACAGAGGGCGCCATACCAACTCATAGCCTTAGAGCATGTTGGATGCTCCGGCAGGTAGCCAAAAGTGGTGAAGATCTTCTAATTCCAGAAGCCATAGAGCACCATCCGAGGGATACCAGTACGGTATTAACAGTCTTCGAGACCTTCGCATCAAATAATATGCGAAAGCGAACACTCCGCAGCCTTGCCAAAATCTACCACGTGGCAACAATAAACCCATGGAGTGACACGGCTATTACTTTTAATGCCAGTGACGAACCTAAATTCCGAATAGCCCGAGCACCAGATGGATTGATCCTCAGTCCAATAGTGAATGGCTTTCGACTCACCAAGGTACTCATGGACGGCGGCAGCGGATTAAACCTCATATATGAGGAAACCCTTAAAAAAATGGAAATAGACTGGAACCTCATTGAATGAAGCAGCACAACCTTTAGAGGAATAATCCCCAGTCGGGAAGCGCGCTGTACAGGAAAAATCACACTAGATGTGGTGTTCGGCACGCCGGATAATTACAGGTCCGAAGAGGTTACATTCCAAGTGGCCACATTCAGTAGTGGATACCATGCCCTGTTAGGGTGGGAGGCGTTCACAATCTTCCAAGCCATACCCCATTACGGGTACATGAAGCTCAAAATGCCCGGGCCCAACGGAATCATCACTCTTGCTAGTGATCCGGACATAGCACTCCGCGCAAAAAATAAGACAGCCGCACTGGCCCTCGAGGCACTATCCGAAGCCCTAGCGGCCGAGGAACTGACTGCGCTGCGCTCCACGGTGAACAGAGACGATGTGATACTCGATAAAAGATCCAAGTCCACCTCCTTTAAACCGGCGGACGAAATAGTCAAATTCCAAGTCCATCCAACGGACCCTACAAAAACAGCTTCCATCGGGGCACAATTAAACCCTGACATAGACGCCGCACTACGAGAGTTCCTATGCGAAAACTGGGACATTTTTGCCTGGCACCCTTCAGACATGCCAAGAATCCCACGCAGGCTGGCCGAGCACAGCCTCAATATTCTAAAAGGATTCAAGCAGTCAAGCAGGCTCTTTGGTGTTTCTCTAAACCTAAGAGACAAGCCATGGGAGAGGAACTAGCCAAGTTATTGGAGGCCGGATTCATTAGAGAAATAAAACATCCGGACTGGCTAGCAAACCTGGTGATGGTACCAAAGAAGGACAAATCCTGGCGCCTGTGCGTCGATTTTAAGGACCTCAACAAGGCTTGCCCAAAGGATCCCTTCCCCCTCCCCCGCATCAATCAAATTATCAACGCTACCACAGGACACGATTCATTGTGCTTCCTCGACGCATACTCCGGCTACCGCCAAATTAAGATGGTGGAGCCCGACCAAGCCGCAACGGCATCATCACACCATACGGCCCCTTCTGCTTCAACACAATGCCCTTTGGGCTAAAAACCGCCGGCGCAACATATCAGCGCATGGTTCAGACATGTCTGGCAAACCAGATCGGCAAAATAGTGGAGGCATACGTAGATGACGTGGTCGTCAAAACAAAACATGTCGAATCTCTAGTAGACAACTTGAGGCTCACATTCGATAACCTCCGAACATATGACATCAAGCTCAACCCGGAAAAATGCGTTTTCGGCGTACCAGCCGGAAAGCTCTTGGGCTTCATTGTATCCGGCAGAGGAATTGAAGCAAATCCGGCCAAGATCCGAGCTCTGTCACAATTGGATATCCCAACGGACCTCAAACAAATCCAAAAATTAACTGGATGCGTGGCGGCTCTAAGCCGCTTTATCTCCCGCCTGGGAGAAAAGGCATTACCCCTTTATCGCCTCCTTCGACGCACCGAACACTTCGAGTGGACGGATGCCACCATAGCCGGATTGGAAGAAATAAAAGCCATATTGGCAACCAACCCAGTCCTGGTCGCGCCAAACATTGGCGAACCAATGCTATTATACATTGCGGGAACTCATCAAGTTGTGACCGCAGTGCTCGTCGTCGAACGAGAAACGGACGGACATAAATTCCCCCTTCAAAAGCCGGTCTACTATGTATCCACTGTCCTTACTCCATGCAAGTCACGGTACCCGCATTATCAAAAGATAGCATACGCGGTATTCATGGCATCCCGGAAGCTGCGACACTACTTTCAAGAGTGTTCGATAACAATAGCCTCAGAAGTGCCACTTAATGATATTATAAACAACCGCGATGCCACGGGCTGGGTTGCCAAATGGGCCATTGAGCTCCTCCGGTTTGACATAACTTACAAGCCGCGGCGAGCCATTAACTCGCAAGTATTGGCCGACTTCGTCGCCGAATGGACTGAAGCCGAACTCCCTAAAGAGTACGCCGCATATTCCAACTGGATCATGCACTTCGACGGCTCCAAAATGTTGGCTGGTCTGGGGGCTGGCGTCGTTTTGACGTCCCCAACCGGAGATACAGTTCAATACGTACTCCAGATAATGTATACGGAGTCCAACAACGCAGCCGAATATGATGCCCTTCTACATGGTCTCCGGATGGCAGTATCCATGGGCATTCAATGCTTAGAGGTGCGGGGGGATTCGAACCTTGCAATATCCCAAATAAATGGAGACTTTGATGCCAAGGATCTGAAAATGGCGGCTTATCGCAACGCCATCCTAAAAATGTCAGCTCGGTTCGAGGGGCTCAAATTTCACAATATAGCCCGCGAAAACAATCAGGCGGCAGACGTCCTCGCACGCATCGGCGCAAAACGCGATGCGGTCCCGCCCAACATCTTTTTGGAAAGGCTTTTCAAGCCATCCATGGTATGGGAAGGGGACACCGGTAATAACAAACCGGACCCAACCGCAATGCCCGATACCGAACACTCTGACATAATCGGAAGCTCTGCCACCGAAATAACATCCTCAGCCCACGTTATAATGGCCGTCATTGCCCCATGGACATAACCATTCCTGTCCTACTTAACTAGGCAGGAACTCCCTGAGGACCAAAACGAGGCACGCTGCATAGTGCGGCGATCTAAAGCCTACAGGGTCCATGAAGGAGAACTTTATAAGGAAAGCACCACCGGAGTCCTTCAAAGGTGCATCTCCGAAGAGGAAGGGCGGAAGCTCCTGGCAAAAATTCATGCCGGACTCGGACGCCACCACGCCGCAGCCCGGGCCCTTGTAAGCAAGGCTTTCCATACAGGTTTTTACCAGCCTACGGCCCGGGCGGACGCACTAGACCTGGTCCAACACTGCATGGGTTGCTAGCTTTTTGCAAATCAAAGTCATATGCTGCCCACCGCCCTCCACACAATCCCCATTACTTGGCCCTTCGCGGTCTGGGGCTTGACATGGTTGGACCCCTTAAAGGAGGAACCCACAAGAAAAAAATACTTGCTGGCCATGGTGGATAAGATCACCAAATGGATAGAAGCCAAACCTGTTAAGACGGCCGAATCCGGACCGATGATAGACTTCATATCCGGGGTCGTACACCGTTATGGCGTCCCCCACAGCATCATCACTGATAACAGCACGAACTTCACGGCCGACGAGGTAAAACTCTGGTGTAAAAACATGGGCATCAAGCTCGATTATGCTTCAGTCTATCACCCACAAACTAACGGTCAAGTCGAGCAAGCGAATGGTCTTATCATGAGCGGCATCAAACCCAGATTAGTGCGGTCCCTAAAGGAATATAACACGCACTGGGTAGAGGAGCTCGACTCCGTACTCTGGGGGCTGCGGACCACGCCGAATCGCACTACCGGATACACACCATTCTTTATGGTATACGACGCAGAGGCGGTTCTGCCCTGCGACATAATTCATGACTCACATAGAGTGTGCATGTACGAAGAAAGAGAAGCCGAGCTCGATCGGCAAGACAGTTTGGACGCCTTGGAGGAGGAGCGTTGTCGGTGTCAAAACCGGCGGATCTCGGGTAGGGGGTCCCGAACTGTGCGTCTAGGCGGATGGTAACAGGAGACAAGGGACACGATGTTTTTACCCAGGTTCGGGCCCTCTCGATGGAGGTAAAACCCTACTCCTGCTTGATTAATATTGATGATATGGGTAGTACAAGAGTAGATCTACCACGAGATTAGAGAGGCTAAACCCTAGAAGCTAGCCTATGGTATGATTGTTGTTCTTGTTGTTGTCCTACGGACTAAACCCTTAGGTTTATATAGACACCGGAGGGGGCTAGGGTTACACAGAGTCGGTTACAATGGGAGGAGATCTACATATCCGTATTGCCAAGCTTGCCTTCCACGCCAAGGAACGAGTCCCATCCGGACACGGGACAAAGTCTTCAGTCTTGTATCTTCATAACCCAGGAGTCCGGCCAAAGGTTATAGTCCGGCTATCCGGACACCCCCTAATCCAGGACTCCCTCAGTAGCCCCTGAACCAGGCTTCAATGACGACGAGTCCGGCGCGCAGATTGTATTCAGCATTGCAAGGCGGGTTCCTCCTCCGAATACTTCATAGAAGATTTCGAACACGAGATCGTGTCCGGCTCTGCAAAATAAGTTCCACATACTGCCATAGAGAGAATAATATTTACACAAGTCCAATCTGCTGACGTATCCTGTGGCATGACATCACACCACAACCAAGCCTTTATTCGAATCGTTTTTGTTGTCCCACCTCAGCGCGTTTCGCGAGGCGGTTTCCTTGGCACATCTTGTCGAAGCAGAGATCGTGTCCTCTTATCACGGGATTCTCATCAATACGGGCGTGGGTAACCCAACCGTGCCATTGATTACGGTGTTTGGGGGATAAGCGAGTTTTACCAGGCTGGTGGGGGACGCATAGTTTCGTCCGCCCATATAAAGGGATAAGGATTCACCTTTTCATCCACGCCTTCTTCCTCCTTTGCTTGTCCATTTTCGCACACTCGAGCTCCAGCGCCCAAGCCCGCGTCCTCTTCCTCAACCTTCTCCAACCATGTCTGGAGCGAGAGGCAAGTGGATGGTCTCCTCCGTCACAGAGGGAGATGTTAAGAAGCTGAGGAGAGCCGGATACCTGTCCGACGACATCGCGCACCGGCTCCCAGATGAGGGGCAGCTCATTCCCACCCCCAGGCCCCATGAGAGGGTAGTGTTCCTTACCCATTTCCTACACGGACTGGGATTCCCTCTCCACTCATTCGTCCGAGGGCTCATGTTCTACTACGGCCTGGACTGCCAAGATCTGGCCCCGAACTTCATCCTCAACATCTCGGCGTTTATCGTCGTGTGCGAGGCCTTCCTCTGCATCCAGCCCCACTTCGGCTTATGCCTGAAGACCTTCAATGTCAAGCCGAAGGTAGTGGGCGGCCGCCAGAGGGAGTGTGAAGGCGCCATGGTGGGCAACATGCCCAACGTCACATGGCCCGAGGGCTCCTTCGTGGAGACCATAAAGGGGTGGCAATCGGGGTGGTTCTACATCATCGAGCCGCGTGACCCTGAATGGGTAGCGGCCCCCAAGTTCCAATCCGGCATCCCCACGCGGCTCACCTCCTGGAACGAGAAGGGCCTGTCCTGGGGTAGTTCGGGAGAGCTGACCAGACTCCAAACATGCGTCCAAAACCTGGTGAGCAAGAAGCTCAAACTCGTCAACGTAGTCCAGGTCATGCTCATCCGCCGGATCCTCCCGTGTCAAGAACGGGCTTTCAATTTGTGGGAGTTCGACCCGGCCCAGCACCGAACTCTGAGCAGGCTCTTCGACACGACACACGAAGATGCCTGGAAGGTGCTATTCAAGGGCGCCGAGGTTCCTCCCCCCTTACCGAAGATCGCGGATTCAGCGCGAAGCGCCCAGCCAACGCGGTAAGTGGCTTTGCCTCTTACAGGATACTTGTTTTCATAGTTCGACTCTATGCGGGATCTAAACTCCCGTACCTTTAACAGGACTGGCAGAAGACGGCCGGACAGATCAACTGTCCGGCTCCTTTGCCTGAAGGCCCAGCAGACGCCCGCTTGGCGGAGCTGCTGGTTTCGGCACCTTACGTGGTGCCAGAGAAGAAGGCCAAGAAGAAGGCCACGGGAATCCGAAAGAGTTCCCGGCGCCCGGTGGTGTCGGACTCATCATTCGATGACTCCGAGGCGCACTCCTCCCATGAAGATGAGGAGGAGGAAAGAGAGGTTTCTTCCCCAGCAGGGGGAGAGAAGAAAAGGAAGGCCGCCCCAACTGGGGAGGCCGGAGGGTCCAATAAGGGAAGGACCCTTCTGCCGGACTACTCCACCAACGCTGCCGACAGCAACGAGGAGTGGCCGCTCAGGGCCAAGCCCCTGGCAAAGTCGTAAGTATTCGGACACCAGAGTGACTCATAGTGTTCCTTCATTGCACAGCTTCTCCTGACGTCGAATATAATTATGCAGTCCGCCCAAAGCTCGACTCGACGTGTCGTCGAGCGGTTCCTTGGATTCGTCGAATGTGAACAGTACTTCACTTTCGGCCGCCTCCCCCCTCATCCTACGGACAATGCCGAGGTATTGTCTCAGTGGGTTCCCAACCGAGGGGAGGTAGTCCCGGAGGCACCGCAAGGCGACCTTCCGGACTGCAGGCACAAAGGGAGCAAAGCTCCCAATGGCTCCAAGTCCGGCCCTGGGCCGAACATCGCACTAGAACCTTCAGCGGTTCCAGAGTCCGGCAGGCGCCCCCCTAATAAGAAGGGCAAGCCTACGGCGCCGGTGACCTCCGTCCAACCGGAGGCACCGGATAACTTGCTGGAGGTGCTTAACGGCGCCTCCATCGACGAGGAGCACCGCACTATCATGAGTGCGGTGATCCAGAAAGTTCAGTCCGCCAAGAGTGGGCTGACTGAAGCTTGTGCCAGCCTGCTGACAGGCTTCGAGGTATGTAAAAAATATATGAAAATATTACCGCATAGACAGTAGCCCCTGATGCTCTGTTTGGCGTTTAGAAAGAAAAGTCGGATAGAGGATCTAATAATATTTGCAGGAGTCTAACATAATTATGTCAATATGCGTATGCAGGCTTCGCTGCTGGCCTCTGCCGCACTGACTGCGGAGGTTGACGCGCTGAAGCAGAGCCTCGAGCGGTCCGAGCAAGAACTCGACCTTGCCAAGCAGTAGCTCGAGGAGAACCAAGGTACGCAATGCCTTGTCCGTGTGTGTATATATAAGAAAAATATGCAGTTGCAAGAAAGTACAGGATCGTTATTGGTGTGCTAGGGGCCACAACAGAGGTGGCGACCCTGAAGCAAGCAGTTTCCGAGGCCGAAAAGAAGGCGGCCGTGGAGCGCACCGAGCGGGAGAAGCATGAGGCAAGGGTTGGTGAGGTGCAGCAAGAGCTCCATGCTCTTATGAAGAACCATGAGACCTTGGAGCTGGACTCGAAGACTCGAGAGTCCGAGCTCGCCGCGGCCCTCGAAAGCGCCAAGTCTGCCAAGGCCGAAGCCCAAAAGGCCCTCCAAGAAATTGAGGCGGTGAAAAATATAGCGGCGGGTAAGGCATTTTTATGCAAAGCAAGCACGTGAAAGTGAATTACTTGTTACTTACCCGAGTCCGGAGCTCTCCAGGAGCATTCGCAGATTTGCCCCGTAGCGTGTCAGATGCCGCCGCCTACTACCAGTCCGAGGAGGGGAGCTCGACGAAGAAGGTGTTCTGGTCTAAGTATGCTGAGACCGGACACCCGGTGCCCTTGAGCGACCAGCTGAAGCAGCTGGTCGAGCTCCATAAGGTGGCCGAACAGTCCATGAAGGGTCTCATAGTCCGGCTGTGGCCTGGAGAGGCCATGCCTGGGAGCTACTTTGGGCTGGTGAGGCGGCTGGTGGATGCCTGTCCATGGCTTGAAGTCATCAAGAGCTCCATCTGCATCGAGGGTGCCTGCAGGGCTCTTGCCCGTGCTAAAGTGCATTGGGGCAAGATGGATGCTGAGAAGCTGGTGAAGGACGGGCCACCGTCGGGCAAGGAGCATCGCCACCCCGAGATGTATTATGAGGGTGTCCTGAAGGGTGCCCGCCTTTTGGCGGATGAATGTTCCAAGGATGTAATATTTGAGTAAACTCGCTCGTCTTATCCTGTGCGCTGA
Organism: Aegilops umbellulata; assembly: GCA_032464435.1. NCBI lineage: Eukaryota > Viridiplantae > Streptophyta > Magnoliopsida > Poales > Poaceae > Aegilops > Aegilops umbellulata. The sequence continues at coordinate 144,751,445 of CP136058.1, read as the reverse complement.
AAACTTGTTCATATGCGCTATGCAACGCTTGTTTTATTTTAAAATATTACCTTCTACGCGGTCGTTTATAAAATCTGAGAGATGGCGAGTCGTCGGCTTCTGCCCCCATGCCACGAGTGCTGGGGTGTTCGGGATAAACCTGAGCACTCTTTTTCCCATTCTTGGGTCCTTCGAGGGAGGTGCTCAGCACAACGAACAAGGCAATCAAACTATAATGCGTTATCACTCTCACTTAGCTACATAATTCTATAATTTTAAATTTCGGCGAAGCCCCTAGTGTTCGGAAGACCGAGATCGGGGCGCTATACACGCCTAGGCCAGAAAAAGCCGACTCCTCGCTCTAAGCGGCATAAGTCTTTAGGGACTCGGAACCTCTCAAACAGCGACCAACTCTCGCCCTATCATGATAGTCAGTTTTAGCTTTCTCTACGGAGGTGCTTAGCCCAGCTCAACTGGGGCACAATCGCAGTAGTTCTCCGAGAGCTACCTTAGCCGATATAGCGGAACGTAAGGTACCAAAACATGGGAGCCGGGCAAACCCAACTATTGACCAAAGACATGATTCGGAGCTGATGCATATAATGCTATAAGTTCAGAGTGCCGCACTTATTAAAGTGTTCGGAATTCTCACACCATATTATGGGGTGCTTGAGCCCCTGGCATATTGGCTGTACCAAAGTGTACGAGTGCTAAATGTCATGTCTGAACATATATAGAAAGGAAGGAATAGAGAATGCGATAATAGTCTGAGGCTAAGCATTGTTTATTCGAAAAAAAGGTGCATTAAAAAGCAGAACGATACAAATAGTGCGGTAAGCATGAGATGGGACTATTTAACATGTCCCCTCCAGGGGCAGGCTGCGGGATGGCATGTAAAACAGGCATACTGCTCGTTATAGAGACCACTTGGGAGTTCCATAGTGCGGCGTATCTTTCTGCTTCCCTAGTTGTTGTATCGTTTGTTCGGCAATTGTAATGCCGATCCAGTCATCCGGAGAGTGGAGTCCTGAAAGTAAGAAAGAATGACAAAATTGGCAGCCCCTAGTGTGGTTGAGCCGTGTTTCGGGCATGCCGTGGTCTTGCCCCTCCCCCTGTGCCCATGGTATTTTCAGAGCGTAATTATGTACGCGTAGCACTGATTTCGCTGTTTCGCGAGGGCTGGGGTTGGGGCCGCAATGCTACGCTTGCTCGGAATGTGCCAGGCGGTCTTGTTGTAGGTTACTCCGGGCGCACTTGACGGTGTCCGGACGTTTTATCGCCGGTCTGGAGAATTGCCTTGAGAGGCTGCTTTGTACTTCCGCTGCGAGGGCCGCCGTATGCTCCTCCGTTCGGAGAGGGCGTTCGGTGTTTCCGTTGACCGTAATGACTCCCCGAGGTCCTGGCATCTTGAGCTTGAGGTATGCGTAGTGCGGTACCACATTGACCTTTGCAAATGCGGTTCGCCCGAGCAGTGCGTGATAGCCACTGCGGAACGGGACTATGTCGAAGATTAACTCCTCGCTTTGGAAATTATCCGGGGATCCGAAGACCACTTCAAGTGTATCTGAGCCCGTACAGTTGGCCTCTACACCTGGTATGACGCCCTTGAAGGTCGTTTTTGTGGGTTTAATCCTTGAGGGATCTATGCCCATTTTCCGCACTGTGTCCTGATAAAGCAGGTTCAGGTTGCTCCCGCCGTCCATGAGGACTCGAGTGAGGTGAAATCCATCAATGATTGGGTCTAGAACCAATGCGACAAATCCGCCATGGCGGATACTAGTGGGGTGGTCCCTTCGATCGAAAGTGATCGGGCAGGAGGACCATGGGTTGAACTTTGGGGCGACTGGCTCCAATGCGTATACGTCCCTTAACGCACGCTTCCGCTCCCTTTTGGGGATGTGGGTTGCGTATATCATGTTCACCGTCCGCACTTGTGGGGGAAAATCCTTCTGTCCTCTATTGTTCGGCGGCCGGGGTTCCTCCTCGTCATCGCTATGTAGCCCCTTGTCTCTGTTTTTGGCATTTAACTTGACGGCCTGCTTGAACACCCAACAATCCCTGTTGGTGTGATTGGTTGGCTTTTCTGGGGTGCCATGTATCTGGCACGAGCGATCGAGTATACGGTCCAAACTGGACGGGCCCGGAGTGTTTCTTTTGAATGGCTTTTTCCGCTGACCGGGTTTGGAGCCTCTAAATCCGGCATTAACTGCCGTATCCTCGGCATTGTCGCTGTTAATGCGGCGCTTGTGCTTGTTGCGACGCGACCTGCCATTGCTGTCCTTGGTATCCGAATTACCAGGGTTCTTTGACATGTTATTGCTACGAGCCAGCCAGCTGTCTTCTCCCGCGCAAAAGCGGGTCATGAGTGTCGTGAGGGCTGCCATGCATTTCGGCTTTTCCTGTCCAAGGTGCCGGGCAAGCCACTCGTCGCGGATATTATGCTTGAAAGCCACTAGGGCCTCTGCGTCCGGACAGTCGACGATTTGATTTTTCTTGGTTAGGAACCTTGTCCAGAATTGTTTGGCCGATTCCTCTGGCTGCTGAATTATGTGGCTCAGGTCATCGGCGTCTGGTGGTCGCACATAGGTGCCCTGGAAATTGTCGAGGAATGCGGCTTCCAGGTCTTCCCAACAACCAATGGATTCTGCTGGCAAGCTGTTAAGCCAATGCCGAGCTGGTCCTTTAAGCTTGAGTGGGAGGTATTTAATGGCGTGTAGATCATCGCCACGGGCCATGTGGATATGAAGGAGATAGTCCTCAATCCATACCGCGGGATCTGTCGTGCCATCGTATGATTCGATATTTACAGGTTTGAAACCCTCTGGTATCTGATGATCCATTACTTCATCTGTGAAGCATAGTAGGTGTGCGGTGCCTCTGTACTAGGCTATATCACGATGTAGCTCAAATGAGTTTTGTCTACTATGTTCGGCCCGGCCGGAGCTACTTTTACTGTACCCGGCGTGACGATTATCGTCTGGTGTCGTGGGGCACCCATGCGATCCATAGATCGATCTTGTTTGTCTTGCTTTGTCCTCCAACATATCTCATAGGTCAGAGGTATTTCCCCGTGCCTTGGTATTTTTGGAGCGGCGCCGGGGTGCGGCTTGAGTTGTGGGCCGAGAGGCCTCTTTGTCGCGGCCACGAGGTGGCCGATCAGCCGCGTCATGCGTTGGAGATATAGGTTTAAATGCTTCCTCCTCTAATCGGGGTAGGAACCTGCGCTTTGGGTAGCTCTTGGAGGGATGTTCGAGTTCGTATTCCTCGGCCGCAAGGACTTCAGTCCATCTGTCGGCCAGCAAGTCTTAGTCAGCTCTAAGCTGCTGCTGTTTTTTCTTGAGGCTACTTGCCATTGCCATAAGCCTGCGCTTGAAGCGCTCTTGCTTGACGGGATCCTCCGGCACGACAAATTCGCCATCGCCGAGGCTTGCCTCGTCTTCGGAGGGAGGCATGTAATTATCATCCTCTTCCTCTCTGTCTGCCGCTCCCTCAGGGGGGCTGGCTTCTCCGTCCTCCTATGCTGAATCTTCCTGGAGGGAGTTGTCTTCGGCACTGTCCGGGGTGTTATTATCTCCGGTGTCGGTATCACCGTTTTTGCTTTGGCGGGACTTGGAGCGGCGCCGCTGATGCCGGCGCTTAGGTTGCTTCTTGGAGGGGTCATCCCCCGCTGTTCCATCGCCATTGCCTTCTTTGGGTGTATCCACCATGTATATGTCATATGACGAGGTGGCTTTCCAGTGCCCTATAGGCGCTGGATCCTGTTCGTCTCCTACATCGTCGTCCATACCGTCGATGTCTTCGGAGTCGAAGTCTAGCATGTCGGTTAAATCATCGCAGTGGCTATGAAGTGGGTGGTGGGTGGGCATCGAATTTCTTCGTCATCCGCATCCCAATCATGCCGGTCATAATCCGGCCAGGACTCTCCTGACAACGAGAAAGACCTTAGTGAATTCAGAATGTCGCCGAAGGGCGATTGCTGAAAGATATCTACGGTGGTGAACTCCATGATCGGCGCCCAATCGGATTCGATTGGCAGGGGCGTGGAGGGTTCAGAGACCGGAGAAGAGTCCGGCACTGTGGAGTCACGGGCTTCGTGAAGGATAAGGCTGGTGTTCGGCTCGATCGCCGTTGAGACTGCAGCCTCCGCGGCGGGGTCTAGCCATCCGCCCTCGGTCGGTGCAGTTGGCTCCGAGCTAAAGGTCGAAGCACATGCGGGTGCGGCCTCCAGGGCACTGTTTGGTGGCAGAGCTAAATCATGCCCATCGTGACAGTGTGGCGCACTCGACTGTGGCTCGAATCCTTAGAAGATCAAGTCTCCGCGGATGTTGGTCGTGTAGTTCAAACTTCCAAATCTGACCTGATAGTCAGGGGCATAGCTTTTGATCTGCTCCAGATGGCCAAGCGAATTAGCCCGCAGTGCAAAGCCGCCGAACACGAAGATCTGTCCGGGGAGAAAAGTCTCACCCTGGACTGCATGGCTATTGATGATCGGAGGGGCCATCGGGCCTAAAGATGACGACACAGAGGAACTCTCAATGAAAGCACCAATGTCGGTGTCAAAACCGGCGGATCTCGGGTAGGGGGTCCCGAACTGTGCGTCTAGGCGGATGGTAACAGGAGACAAGGGACACGATGTTTTTACCCAGGTTTGGGCCCTCTCGATGGAGGTAAAACCCTACTCCTTCTTGATTAATATTGATGATATGGGTAGTACAAGAGTAGATCTACCACGAGATCAGAGAGGCTAAACCCTAGAAGCTAGCCTATGGTATGATTGTTGTTCTTGTTGTTGTCCTACGGACTAAACCCTCCGATTTATATAGACACTGGAGGGGGATAGGGTTACACAGAGTCGGTTACAATGGGAGGAGATCTACATATCTGTATTGCCAAGCTTGCCTTCCACGCCAAGGAAAGAGTCCCATCCGGACACGGGACGAAGTCTTCAATCTTGTATCTTCATAATCCAGGAGTCCGGCCAAAGGTTATAGTCCGGCTATCCGGACACCCCCTAATCCAGGACTCCCTCAAGCATGATGTGGCAAAAGCCCGTTCCGCATTCTATCAACAGCAGGCTCGAAGATACCAAAGCAGAGAAGTACGGGCCAAAACTTTTAATGTTGGTGAGTTAGTTCTACGCCTACCGGAGAAGAAAAAGGACAAACTCAAGCCCAAATGGGAGGGTCCCTTCATTATCGACCAAGTTCTGACTGGTGGAGCGTACCGTCTGCGGGATGCATCAGATAATCGACTCGAGCCGAACCCATGGAACGCAGCCAGACTCCGAAGATTCTACGCCTAGCGCCGGACTCTGTGTTCGTCTCCTTCCTCTGTCCATTTTTTACTATCTGTCTTTTATTTCTCTCCTTCTCCCCTTCTTTTCTCTCACAACCCTTAAGGGCCAATTTGTGCCTTATTTTCATGCAATCGACGCGCTATCCGCGCTCATGATACCTGGGGGCTTCTTCCACAGAAGCTTATTTATAGGGGCTTCATGCCCAGCACATGTGTCATCCTTCCGCATGTACCTTTTATTCACCATTATATGCATCGATATGACTTAAGTTTTGGCCAAGCTGGGTTGCCTGGCTCTTGTATTTATGCCCTACATTCCCGTTAATTCGGCTAGGGCATAAGGGGAGCACATCTGCGATTGTTACTACCGGGTCAGCCGGATGTGTACCTTAGACTGGGTGAAGCCGAAAGCTAGCGTTCTTAAGGGAATATTTGGTCGGTGAACTAAAAGATGATTTCTTACTTATTTACATATGCGCCCCCCAGATGTTTTCTGCTTCTCTTTTCGTAGTCCGGACATGCACTTTAGGGCATGCATCCCAGGGAAAGGAACCCCTAACGGAACTATTCTCCCTGGAAGATGTTTCTTACTAACCATGTAATATAACATAACTAGTTGGGCACTTGTCTGTTCGAGCAATAATGACCCCTACGCCTGGTTTCCAGGCATGCCCCGATTTTTACATAACCGAGAGGGTATTCGGATACACTCCAGACTAGCGGGTCCCGAGGTTGAAGCGAAAAGGTCTGCCATGACAAATGATCTACAATCCAGCTAGAAGGCATTATACATGTCACTTTAATTACATAGTCAATTGGACTGACTAAATTCCTCTTCTATACCATCCAACAGGCTGTCTAGTCTACAATCATGTTGGGAATACCTTGCGGCCAATTCTACTTGCCCATACACTAGGCTAACAGGGATCTCTTTCCCATCGGGCCCCACAGGTCCGACCTCGGCCATGTGGTTTGGGTCAGCCTTGGTATACCACGTCTTCACCATGGCCCAGGCCTCCCTGGCACCCTGATGTCAGGCTGATACCTTCCATAATCGGAAGCACCGCCATGCTCCCTTTAGCTTCTCTACAAGCTCTCCAAGGCCTTCGAGCACGGAGATGGATGGCCACAAGGCCTGGGCAATGCCCTGGATCACCTGCCGAACTCGTTCGTGCAGCTGTAGGAGCTCGGGCAGAAGATCACCCGCAGACCCGGGCATTTCCTCCGCAGGACGACCTGTTAGCATACCTACAGATGTAACTCTGTTAGTCAACTTCTTCGCCGAACTCTTCTTAAAAGTTCGTTCAAGCACTTACTGAAAATGCCGCGTCGAAGCCGCTGATTATCCTTCACGGAGTCTGATAGTTGGGCACGAACATCCTTTAGTTCCACGCTCAGCTGGGTGTTGGCATCCTGGAGATTATTCTTCTCCTGCCTAACCTTGGTAAGCACACTCTCACCAGCCTCTAGCTGGCGTCGGAGTTGTTGCTCATCCGGATTTCCTCCGGCGTCATCTACAATTTCATTGTCATATTTGCACATGTGCCGCACTCTATATGGTATCTATCATTTTAAATATGTCTTACGAGAAGGGGTCTTCTTGGCCTTCTCTTCTGCGGCCAGTGCGGCATGAAGTCGAGCTTTGCACTCTTCAAGCTCATGGGACAGTTGGGCATTCTTTTCTGTAAGAACCTGCATAACAAATGATCCTTAAATCAGTTATTCTAACTGTTTCAAGTCTCAGGGGCTACTGATGTATATAATCATCAAATTTTCTCACCCGTATGTCCTTTACATACTGATCCGTGGCTCTGGCTAGACCATTTTGAGCAGCACGGAGGTACGCGTCTCCCGAGTTGAAGGCATCAAATGCCTCTTGGGAGAAATAAGCGTCAGGGAGAACGGCCCGGCGACGCCCGTGGTTCATGGCACTCTCCACCTCGGAATTTGTGGCAGACAGTCTGTCCGCATCCTCTGTCGGAGGAGCATCCGACGTGCGCCTCGTATTCTCTTCCACTTCCGGATCCGGCCTTGGAGCCTGACTGGTGGAGGCGTGATTGGCGACCTCTCCGGATATAGTCCGGCGAGCGTTCTTCTTCCTAAAGAAAGCGCGGGCGTTAATATGCCTCTGAGAATGATATCATGGAGTAAGACGGCGCGCCATACCGCTGCGCCGGTGTCTCAGTCCGGACTGCATTTCTTTTTAGCCTGCCTGGCCTTGCAGCCCCTTGTTGGCTAGTCGCCGCGGGCTCGGCATGACATCCCAAGGGCCTCCCCTGCAAAACACCATTGGTATACGGTAAACAAAATACGCAAGGATCCTTTCCAAAGTGTTGGGACTTCGGTCTCAGTTACCTGTGAGGCTGGAAGCGGCCCAGGGTAATCGGCCGTAATGGCCACCAAGGCATTGTCGCTGCTTAATTAGTAAAATACCCTATCAATTAGCTCCACAGATATGTCCGGATCCTCTTGGGAGGCCGGGTCGAGGGACCGCTCCGGATCCTCTGGTTGTGGAGGCGGGCTGTTTATCTCCTTTACAGCCTTACACAGCTCCTGCGTTGAAATCGCAAGATAAAATACTTAACTGTGGGAATATGGAACAGACGGGCAAGAAGAAGTGTCGACTTACCCAGCTTGGGGGATTGTACGTAGAAAATCCGCCCTGTGGATTGACGCGGAGGAATTCCTCCTCTTCTCCCTTGTACAAATCGGACAAGATCTTTACTAGAGCAGCGACCGAGTCCGGCCCCTTGCGGCCGCAGCGGGTGGCGTCATCCTCCCCGTTGAAATCCCACATGGGGTGGCCTCTGTATTGAAGCGGCTGCACCCCCCGCATAATGCATATGGCCATGACCTCGATCATGGTCAATCCGGATTGAGCTAACAACCTTATTCGGCTCATCAGATAAAGAATGTCCCTGTCATCTTCCTCCTGGGGGCTCCGTGGGCGCCAGCTCAGGCGCTTCTTCAAAGGAGCATTATCGAACTCAGGAAGGCCGATCCGAATAGGATCCGGGAGGGGGCGTCTTCTATATAAAACCATTCTGAAGGCCAGTCTTCGGATGTCTTCTTCGGGGTTCCGGATAGATATCCGGTCCCGGCGATGCGCCATACTTCGGCTCCGCCCACTTGATATATTGACCCCCTCTGAGAGCGGGGCACAAGGCGGAACAACTTCTTCCACAGTGCAAAATGAGCCTCGCAGCCCAAAAACAGCTCGCAAAGGGCTCCGAAGCCCGCGATATGCAGTATGGAGGCAGGTGTAAGGCTGTGCAACTGGAGGCCGTAGAACTCCAGGAGCCCCCGTAGAAACGGATGAATTGGAAATCCGAGTCCTCTTATCAAATAAGGGACAAGGCATACCCGCTCTCCCTTGGAGGGATTGGGAAGGCTCTTCGCTTGCTCTCCGCCATTGTAGGTGGCGAGCCCGGCTCGAACCGGGACCATGTACGTTGGGGGGAGGAATCCCTGGGTCTGAAGCTTCACTAGTTGGCTATGTGGGACAGAACATCTCTCCCAATCTCCGGGCTTGGGACTGGGGGAGCGAGAGGAGGAGCTGCGTCGACCGGCCATGATGGAATGGATCTCTTTCGGGCGCGCTCCGATGAATGCTCGCTAAGGGAAAATGGTGTGATTTGGATCTGAATCCTCGTCTCTTTAATAGGCAGCTCATTTACATAGCTAGGGGGGTAAATGTAAAAACACCCTGGCTCTTCACATTCGCTTGACACGTGGAAGGTGGCCATTATTCGGCGTGGAAGCCAAGGAGCGCAGCATTCACAAGAAGCCGGACATTATTTAACAGGTATTGGAATTTGGAGAAGAACTCGCCTTGCAATGCCGAAGACAATTTGCGCGCCGGACTCATCATCATTGAAGCCTGGTTCGGGGGCTACTAAGGGAGTCCTGGATTAGGGGGTGTCCGGACAGCCGGACTATGACCTTTGGCCGGACTGTTGGACTATGAAGATACAAGATTGAAGACTTCGTCCCGTGTCCGGATGGGACTCTTTCCTTGGCGTGGAAGGCAAGCTTGGCAATACGGATACGTAGATCTCCTCCCATTGTAACCGACTCTGTGTAACCCTATCCCCCTCCGGTGTCTATATAAACCAGAGGGTTTAGTCCGTAGGACAACAACAGGAACAACAATCATACCATAGGCTAGCTTCTAGGGTTTAGCCTCTCTGATCTCGTGGTAGATCTACTCTTGTACTACCCATATCATCAATATTAATCAAGCAGGAGTAGGGTTTTACCTCCATCGATAGGGCCCGAACCTGGGTAAAACCATTGTGTCCCTTGTCTCCTGTTACCATCCGCCTAGATGCACAGTTTGGGACCCCCTACCCGAGATCCGCCGATTTTGACACCGACATGCGCTAAATAGCAAACCACCTCAAAGTTTCCTTTCCAATCTTGATCTATTGAACCACCCACAAATGTGGCACAGATAGTCCCAAAAATCATACTACGACAACACCATATGTAACTATCGTTCAACCTTTATGTTAAGAGTATTCCAATGTTACAATGGGTATCCGCAAGTTAGTTAATAGACATGCACCATGTAATCTCAAATTCAAAGTATTCATTCCAACATGAATAAACTTCATAGAGCAAGACTCAATTGACCAAGAATAGAGGGAGATCAACATCATAAGATCCAACTATACTAATAAAGCTCATGATACATCAAGATTTAATCCATCGAGGACATGAGAGAGAGATCAACACATAGCTAATGAACTACTCACACATCATCATGAGAATGCGGGAGAAGTTATTGTTGTTGGTGATGACAGAGATGTCCCCAGTGGCTTTCCGACACCACCGGAGGAGGCGAGGAAGGGCCCCCCTCCTTCTTCCTTGGCCCTCCGCGGAGAGAGGGAGCTAGATTTTGGATTAGATTAAAATTTCTAAAGTCAAATAATAATCCAAGATAATTACTAAGTTAATTTTAAGTTTCTAACTTAGTTGCAAAATAATTATTCTAATGTACGTTTTTATTTTAATATTAAACTAGATTTGGGTTTAAATAATGTTTTAATTATAGCTACTGTTTTAACTATATTCAGATTTAAATTTTTATTTCAAGATGAAACTAGATTTGGGTTAAATAATGTTTTAATTATAGCTACTATTTTAACTATATTCAGATTTTAAATTATTTAAAATTTGAACTATAGTAGCTAAGTTGAAACTATATTTCACTAGATTCCTTTTGCCAAAATAATCAATTTAATTAATTTCTAAAATGCAAGTTATGCCCATTTTAAGTTCAAATTTGTTTTATTTGAATTCAAATTTTAGACTACTCAAGTTCCAAATTTTACTTTCCATCGTGAAATTATTTTTCATAAGGATCATTTTGCAAAAAGGTTCACTCAATTTGGATTTATAGAATAAAAGTTATGAGTGTTTGGATGTTCGGCGTTTTTTTTTGCAAAATTACCAATTAATTACATTAAATGGAAAATCAAGTTGATAATCTTGCGGATAAGGTTGATGGCATGACAACGTGCGATTGGTCGATGCCAATTCGGTTTAAGTGGACGCTTGTGCATCGCACGATCTAGATCTAAAGGACAGAACAGATCGGGGCTCATGAGACGGTTAGGTCACCGAGAATCGTCGAAACTGAAGGAAATATGCCCTAGAGGCAATAATAAAGTTATTATTTATTTCCTTATATCATGATAAAGGTTTATTATTCATGCTAGAATTGTATTAACCGGAAACATAATGCATGTGTGAATACATAGACAAACAGAGTGTCACTAGTATGCCTCTACTAGACTAGTTCGTTAATCAAAGATGGTTATGTTTCCTAACCATGAACAAAGAGTTGTTATTTGATTAACGAGGTCACATCATTGGTTGAATGATCTGATTGACATGACCCATTATATTAGCTTAGCACCCGATCGTTTAGTATGTTGCTATTGCTTTATCCATGACTTATACATGTTCCTATGACTATGAGATTATGCAACTCCCGTTTGCCAGAGGAACACTTTGGGTACTACCAAACGTCACAACGTAACTGGGTGATTATAAAGGAGTATTACAGGTGTCTCCAATGGTAGATGTTGGGTTGGCGTATTTCGAGATTAGGATTTGTCACTCCGATTGTCGGAGAGGTATCTCTGGGCCCTCTCGGTAATGCACATCACTTAAGCCTTGCAAGCATTGCAACTAATGAGTTAGTTGCGGGATGATGTATTACGGAACGAGTAAAGAGACTTGCCGGTAACGAGATTGAACTAAGTATTGGATACTGACGATCGAATCTCGGACAAGTAACATACCGATGACAAAGGGAACAACGTATGTTGTTATGCGGTCTGACCGATAAAGATCTTCGTAGAATATGTAGGAGCCAATATGGGCATCCAGGTCCCGCTATTGGTTATTGACCGGAGACGTGTCTCGGTCATGTCTACATTGTTCTCGAACCGTAGGGTCCGCACGCTTAACGTTACGATGACAGTTATTATGAGTTTATGCATTTTGATGTACCGAAGGTTGTTCGGAGTCCCGGATGTGATCACGGACATGACGAGGAGTCTCGAAATGGTCGAGACATAAAGAATGATATATTGGAAGCCTATGTTTGGACATCGGAAGTGTTCCAGGTGAAATTAGGATTTTACCGGAATACCGGGTGGGTTACCGGAACCCCCCGGGAGCGATATGGGCCTTAATGGGCCTTAGTGGAAAGGAGAAAGGGGCAGCCCTAGTGTCCGCGCACCTCCCCCCTTCCCTACTCCTATTAGGACTAGGAGAAGGTGGCCGGCCCCCCCTCTCTCTCTCCCCCTTGAGGAATCCTATTCCAACTAGGATTCGGGGGGGGGGGGGAATCCTACTCCCGGAGGGAGTAGGACTCCCTGGCGCGCCACCCCTTGGCCGGCTAGCCCCTCCCCCTTGGCTCCTTTATATACGGGGGCAGGGGAGCACCCTAGGACACACAAGTTGATCTACGGATCATTCCTTAGCCGTGTGCGGTGCCCCCTTCCACCAAATTCCACCTCGGTCATATCGTTGCAGTGCTTAGGCGAAGCCCTGCGCCGGTAACACATCAAGATCGTCACCACGCCGTCGTGCTGACGGTACTCTTCCCCGACGCTTTGCTGGATCGGAGCCCGGGATCGTCATCGAGCTGAACGTGTGCTAAGAACTCAGAGGTGCCGGAGTAACGGTGCTGTGATCGGTCGGATCGCGAGGAGAACGTACGACTACTTCCTCTACGTTGAGTCAATGCTTCCGCTTCAGTCTACAAGGGTATGTAGACAACACTCTCCCCTCTCGTTGCTATGCATCACCATGATCTTGCGTGTGCGTAGGAATTTTTTTGAAATTACTGCGTTCCCCAACAGTGGCATCCGAGCCTAGGTTTTTATGGTTTGATGTTATTTGCACGAGTAGAACACAAGTAAGTTGTGGACGATACAAGTCATACTGCCTACCAGCATGTCATACTTTGGTTCAGCGGTATTGTTGGACGAGACGATCCGGACCAACCTTACGCGTACACTTACGCGAGATCGGTTCCCTTGACGTGCTTTGCACATAGATGGCTTGCGGAAGACTGTCTCTCCAACTTTAGTTGAACCGAGTGTGGCTACGCCCGGTCCTTGAGAAGGTTAAAACGGAGTCTATTTGACAAACTATCGTTGTGGTTTTGATGCGTAGGTAAGATGAGTTCTTGCTTAAGCCCATAGCAGCCACGTAAAACTTGCAACAACAAAGTAGAGGACGTCTAACTTGTTTTTGCAGGGCATGTTGTGATGTGATATGGTCAAGACATGATGCTAAATTTTATTGTATGAGATGATCATGTTTTGTAACCGAGTTATCGGCAACTGGCAGGAGCCATATGGTTGTCGCTTTATTGTATGCAATGCAATCGCGATGTAATGCTTTACTTTATTACTAAGCGGTAGTGATAGTCGTGGAAGCATAAGATTGGCGAGACGACAACGATGCTATGATGGAGATCAAGGTGTCGCGCCGGTGACGATGGTGATCATGACGATGCTTCAGAGATGGAGATCACAAGCACAAGATGATGATGACCATATCATAATCACTTATATTGATTGCATGTGATGTTTATCTTTTTATGCATCTTATCTTGCTTTGATTGACAGTAGCATTATAAGATGATCTCTCACTAAATTATCAAGAAGTGTTCTCCCTGAGTATGCACCGTTGCAAAAGTTCTTCGTGCTGAGACACCACGTGATGATCGGGTGTGATAGGCTCTACGTTCAAATACAACGGGTGCAAAACAGTTGCACACGCGGAATACTCAGGTTATACTTGACGAGCTATGCATATAAGATATGACCTCGGAACACAGAGACCGAAAGGTCGAGCATGAATCATATAGTAGATATGATCAACATAACAATGTTCACCATTGAAAACTACTCCATATCACGTGATGATCGGTTATGGTTTAGTTGATTTGGATCACGTGATCACTTAGAGGATTAGAGGGATGTCTATCTAAGTGGGAGTTCTTAATTAATTTGATTAGCTGAACTTAAACTTATCATGAACTTAGTATCTGATAGTATCTTGCTTGTTTATGTTGATTGTAGATAGATGGCTCGTGCTGTTGTTCCGTTAAATTTTAATGCGTTCCTTGAGAAAGCAAAGTTGAAAGATGATGGTAGCAATTACACGGACTGGGTCCGTAACTTGAGGATTATCCTCATTGCTGCACAGAAGAATTACGTCCTGGAAGCACCGCTAGGTGCCAGGCCTGCTGCTAGAGCAACACCAGAAGTTATGAACGTTTGGCAGAGCAAAGCTGATGACTACTCGATAGTTCAGTGTGCCATGCTTTACGGCTTAGAACCGGGACTTCAACGACGTTTTGAACGTCATGGAGCATATGAGATGTTCCAGGAGTTGAAGTTAATATTTCAAGCAAATGCCCGGATTGAGAGATATGAAGTCTCCAATAAGTTCTATAGCTGCAAGATGGAGGAGAACAGTTCTGTCAGTGAGCATATACTCAAAATGTCTGGGTATAATAATCACTTGATTCAATTGGGAGTTACTCTTCCAGATGATTGCGTCATTGACAGAATTCTCCAATCACTGCCACCAAGCTACAAGAGCTTCGTGATGAACTATAATATGCAAGGGATGACCAAGACTATTCCCGAGCTCTTCGCAATGCTAAAAGCTGCGGAGGTAGAAATCAAGAAGGAGCATCAAGTGTTGATGGTTAACAAAACCACTAGTTTCAAGAAAAAGGGCAAAGGGAAGAAAAAGGGGAACTTCAAGAAGAACGGCAAGCGAGTTGCTGCTCAAGAGAAGAAATCCAAGTCTGTACCTAAGCCTGAAACTGAGTGCTTCTACTGCAAGCAGACTGGTCACTGGAAGCGGAACTGCCCCAAGTATTTGGCGGATAAGAAGGATAGCAAGGTGAACAAAGGTATATGTGATATACATGTTATTGATGTGTACCTTACTAATGTTCGCAGTAGCACCTGGGTATTTGATACTGGTTCTGTTGCTAATATTTGCAACTCAAAACAGGGACTACAGAATAAGCAGACACTAGCAAAGGACGAGGTGACGATGCGCGTGGGAAATGGTTCCAAAGTCGATGTGATCGCAGTTGGCACGCTACCTCTACATCTACCTTCGGGATTAGTATTAGACCTAAATAATTGTTATTTGGTACCAGCGTTGAGCATGAACATTATATCTGGATCTTGTTTGATGCGAGACGGTTATTCATTTAAATCAGAGAATAATGGTTGTTCTATTTATATGAGTAATATCTTTTATGGTCATGCACCATTGAAGAGTGGTCTATTTTTGATGAATCTCGATAGTAGTAATACACATATTCATAATGTTGAAGCCAAAAGATGCAGAGTTGATAATGATAGTGGAACTTATTTGTGGCACTGCCGTTTAGGTCATATCGGTATAAAGCGCATAAAGAAACTCCATACTGATGGACTTTTGGAGTCACTTGATTATGAATCACTTGGCACTTGCGAACCGTGCCTCATGGGCAAGATGACTAAAACACCGTTCTCCGGAACTATGGAGAGAGCAACAGATTTGTTGGAAATCATACATACGGATGTATGTGGTCCGATGAATGTTGAGGCTCGTGGCGGATATCGTTATTTTCTCACCTTCACAGATGATTTGAGCAGATATGGGTATATCTACTTAATGAAACACAAGTCTGAAACATTTGAAAAGTTCAAAGAATTTCAGAGTGAAGTTGAAAATCATCGTAACAAGAAAATAAAGTTTCTACGATCAGATCGTGGAGGAGAATATTTGAGTTACGAGTTTGGTGTACATTTGAAAAATTGTGGAATAGTTTCGCAACTCACGCCACCCGGAACACCACAGCGTAATGGTGTGTCCGAACGTCGTAATCGTACTTTACTAGATATGGTGCGATCTATGATGTCTCTTACTGATTTACCGCTATCGTTCTGGGGATACGCTCTAGAGACGGCCGCATTCACGTTAAATAGGGCACCATCTAAATCCGTTGAGACGACGCCTTATGAACTATGGTTTGGCAAGAAACCAAAGTTGTCGTTTCTTAAAGTTTGGGGCTGCGATGCTTATGTGAAAAAGCTTCAACCAGATAAGCTCGAACCCAAATCGGAGAAATGTGTCTTCATAGGATATCCAAAGGAAACTGTTGGATACACCTTCTATCACAGATCCGAAGGCAAGACTTTTGTTGCTAAGTTCGGAAACTTTCTAGAGAAGGAGTTTCTTTCGAAAGAAGTGTGTGGGAGGAAAGTAGAACTTGACGAGGTAACTGTACCTACTCCTTTATTGAGAAGTAGTACATCACAGAAAACTGTTTCTGCGACACCTACACCAATAAATGAGGAAGCTAATGATGATGATCATGAAACTTTAGATCAAGATACTACTGAACCTCGTAGATCAACCAGAGTGAGATCCGCACCAGAGTGGTACGGTAATCCTATTCTGGAAATCATGTTACTAGACCATGATGAACCTATGAACTATGAAGAAGCAATGGTGAGCCCAGATTCCGCAAAGTGGCTTAAAGCCATGAAATCTGAGATGGGATCCATGTATGAGAACAAAGTATGGACTTTGGTTGACTTGCCTGATGATCGGCAAGCAATTGAGAACAAATGGATCTTTAAGAAGAAGACTGACGCTGATGGTAATGTTACTGTCTACAAAGCTCGACTTGTCGCAAAAGGTTTTCGACAAGTTCAAGGGATTGACTACGATGAGACTTTCTCACCCGTAGCGATGCTTAAGTCTGTCCGAATCATGTTAGCAATTGCCGCATTTTATGATTATGAAATTTGGCAGATGGATGTCAAAACTGCATTCCTGAATGGATTTCTGGAAGAAGAATTGTATATGATGCAACCGGAAGGTTTTGTCGATCCAAAGGGAGCTAACAAAGTGTGCAAGCTCCAGCGATCCATTTATGGACTGGTGCAAGCCTCTCGGAGTTGGAATAAACGCTTTGATAGTGTGATCAAAGCATTTGGTTTTATACAGACTTTCGGAGAAGCCTGTATTTACAAGAAAGTGAGTGGGAGCTCTGTAGCATTTCTAATATTATATGTGGATGACATATTACTGATTGGAAATGATATAGAATTTCTGGATAGCATAAAGGGATACTTGAATAAAAGTTTTTCAATGAAAGACCTCGGAGAAGCTGCTTACATATTAGGCATAAAGATCTATAGAGATAGATCAAGACGCTTAATTGGACTTTCACAAAGCACATACCTTGACAAGATTTTGAAGTAGTTCAAAATGGATCAAGCAAAGAAAGGGTTCTTGCCTGTGTTACAAGGTGTGAGATTGAGTAAGACTCAAAGCCCGACCACTGCAGAAGATAGAGAGAAAATGAAAGATGTTCCCTATGCTTCAGCCATAGGCTCTATCATGTATGCAATGCTGTGTACCAGACCTGATGTGTGCCTTGCTATAAGTTTAGCAGGGAGGTACCAAAGTAATCCAGGAGTGGATCACTGGACAGCGGTCAAGAACATCCTGAAATACCTGAAAAGGACTAAGGATATGTTTCTCATATATGGAGGTGACAAAGAGCTCACCGTAAGAGGTTACGTTGATGCAAGCTTTGACACTGATCCGGACGATTCTAAATCGCAAACCGGATACGTGTTTACATTAAACGGTGGAGCTGTCAGTTGGTGCAGTTCTAAACAAAGCGTCGTAGCGGGATCTACATGTGAAGCGGAGTACATAGCTGCTTCGGAAGCGGCAAATGAAGGAGTCTGGATGAAGGAGTTCATATCCGATCTAGGTGTCATACCTAGTGCATCGGGTCCAATGAAAATCTTTTGTGACAATACTGGTGCAATTGCCTTGGCAAAGGAATCCAGATTTCACAAAAGGACCAAACACATCAAGAGACGCTTCAACTCCATCCGGGATCTAGTCCAGGTGGGAGACATAGAGATTTGCAAGATACATATGGATCTGAATGTTGCAGACCCGTTGACTAAGCCTCTTCCACGAGCAAAACATGATCAGCACCAAAACTCCATGGGTGTTAGGATCATTACAGTGTAATCTAGATTATTGACTCTAGTGCAAGTGGGAGACTGAAGGAAATATGCCCTAGAGGCAATAATAAAGTTATTATTTATTTCCTTATATCATGATAAAGGTTTATTATTCATGCTAGAATTGTATTAACCGGAAACATAATGCATGTGTGAATACATAGACAAACAGAGTGTCACTAGTATGCCTCTACTAGACTAGTTCGTTAATCAAAGATGGTTATGTTTCCTAACCATGAACAAAGAGTTGTTATTTGATTAACGAGGTCACATCATTGGTTGAATGATCTGATTGACATGACCCATTATATTAGCTTAGCACCCGATCGTTTAGTATGTTGCTATTGCTTTATTCATGACTTATACATGTTCCTATGACTATGAGATTATGCAACTCCCGTTTGCCAGAGGAACACTTTGGGTACTACCAAACGTCACAACGTAACTGGGTGATTATAAAGGAGTATTACAGGTGTCTCCAATGGTAGATGTTGGGTTGGCGTATTTCGAGATTAGGATTTGTCACTCCGATTGTCGGAGAGGTATCTCTGGGTCCTCTCGGTAATGCACATCACTTAAGCCTTGCAAGCATTGCAACTAATGAGTTAGTTGCAGGATGATGTATTACGGAACGAGTAAAGAGACTTGCCGGTAACGAGATTGAACTAAGTATTGGATACTGACGATCGAATCTCGGACAAGTAACATACCGATGACAAAGGGAACAACGTATGTTGTTATGCGGTCTGACCGATAAAGATCTTCGTAGAATATGTAGGAGCCAATATGGGCATCCAGGTGCCGCTATTGGTTATTGACCGGAGACGTGTCTCGGTCATGTCTACATTGTTCTCGAACCGTAGGGTCCGCACGCTTAACGTTACGATGACAGTTATTATGAGTTTATGCATTTTGATGTACCGAAGGTTGTTCGGAGTCCCGGATGTGATCACGGACATGACGAGGAGTCTCGAAATGGTCGAGACATAAAGATTGATATATTGGAAGCCTATGTTTGGACATCGGAAGTGTTCCAGGTGAAATCAGGATTTTACCGGAATACCGGGTGGGTTACCGGAACCCCCCGGGAGCGATATGGGCCTTAATGGGCCTTAGTGGAAAGGAGAAAGGGGCAGCCCTAGTGGCCGCGCGCCTCCCCCTTCCCTAGTCCTATTAGGACTAGGAGAAGGTGGCCGGCCCCCCTCTCTCTCTCTCCCCCCCTTGAGGAATCCTATTCCAGCTAGGAATGGGGGGGGGGAATCCTACTCCCGGAGGGAGTAGGACTCCCTGGCGCGCCACCCCTTGGCCGGCCAGCCCCTCCCCCTTGGCTCCTTTATATACGGGGGCAGGGGAGCACCCTAGGACACACAAGTTGATCTACGGATCGTTCCTTAGCCGTGTGCGGTGCCCCCTTCCACCAAATTCCACCTCGGTCATATCGTTGCAGTGCTTAGGCGAAGCCCTGCGCCGGTAACACATCAAGATCGTCACCACGCCGTCGTGCTGACGGTACTCTTCCCCGACGCTTTGCTGGATCGGAGCCCGGGGATCGCCATCGAGCTGAACGTGTGCTAAGAACTCGGAGGTGCCGGAGTAACGGTGCTGTGATCGGTCGGATCACGAGGAGAACGTACGACTACTTCCTCTACGTTGAGTCAACGCTTCCGCTTCAGTCTACAAGGGTATGTAGACAACACTCTCCCCTCTCGTTGCTATGCATCACCATGATCTTGCGTGTGCGTAGGAATTTTTTTGAAATTACTGCGTTCCCCAACAGAAACTTCACCACAAAACATGAATGGGGCGGCGGTGCGCTCGGGTGTGGTCCTCGTTGGCGATTTAGGGGGCTCCAGGGGCGGCGGAGAGCACGTATGGGCACGGTGGTGCATAGTGAGGTCGTTGGTGGCCTTGGCGTGCATTGGGGTCGACAAAAACGACTGCTACGGAGCTCGCTGGAGTTCAAGTGTACCAGCGGAGCTTCGAGCGTGGATGTGGGTGTCAAAATCTTGTGCATCTAGATGCGAGAGTTGGTCAGAACATGTGCACGAGTACGAGGAATCAAATGTACATGGTGAGGTCGTCAAATACTTAGGGGCTCACCAGAGTCGAGCTCTCGGCGGAGGAGAGCATCGATTTATGGTGAGGGTGCGATTCTAGGGGGGCTATGAGTGAGCCGAAGATGTCTAGGAGGCGAGCCGGCGTGCGGTGGATGCAGTGGTGGCAGCGGGTGGTCGAGATGGGGCTTGTGGTGGCCGGAATCGTCGCCCGAGTTTCTAGGTCAGTGCGGCAAAGGTGAGATCGCGGCGGAGCAGCATGCCAACGATGTGGATCGAAGGCAGAGGCCTTTTGTAGAATGAGGGGAGGGGGTTAAATAGGACACGGTCGTGCGGTCAATTCACAATGCACACTCGGTCATGGACGTGTGGGCAACGATTGGAGGTTGACGAAGTTGATCGGTGGGTCCTACTCGTCAGCGTCAGAGGGAGATGAGAGAGGGGGTTGAGGCATGGGGCTGGCTAGCTGGGTTGTGGTCTGGCTCACTGGCTCGATAGGGTTTTATTTATTATTTTTCTTCTTTTTTGTTTCCTTTTTCTTTTCTGTTTATTCTATTATTTCTATTTGATTGTGATTTTGTTTTTTCTTTCAAAAATAAACTTGCCCTAAATTCATTCATGAATATTTATAACATGCTGAACATTTTATTTGGACCTTTTGAGCATATATTTTCCGCACTTTGTTTTAGGCTTTGTTTTAATATTTCTTTGAACATATTTTGTATTTTTAAAAATAGCTTTCTATTGTTTTTCTTGAACTTGATTTTCTTGACCCATCTTCATTTCATTTTGAATATTTTTTTGGGGAAAATATTTTCTATCTAACCCCTCTAGGGTTTTGTTCAACTCTCTGTTTTCTACTATGTTAGGTTTTAACCAAAACATAACCAAGTTTCAACTACTTGCACAGGGCCTTTGACCCTCTAGGTTGATCAATCAAAGCAAACAAAATCAATCATCAAGAATATTTCTAGGCAATGTTAGTTGACTAGCAAGCAAACAAGGGATTTTATAGAAAAAAGCAATTCCCAAATACCATATTTGGGAAAAATCTGGGATGTGACAGACTCGGAACCAACTATATTGAGAAGCTAGGAAGCAACATTGTCAATGCACATGGCTGGCGAAGATCCCAGGGATTGCCTAAGACTCCACCCTGTCAGCTGGAGAGGGACCGAAAGCTAAAGGCACATGATGCTAGCAAGGTTTGCAACGAAGTACATGTCCCAGCGGTGATCGTTGCGCCCTTTGGAAATGTTGTGGAGTCAGGATGCCATGAAACATCGTCGGCGATGAAGTACAATGTGCCGAAGCACACAAGATGTCCGGGCCTAAGCCCTCCATTGATTACCGGAGAGGACCCCGCCTGAATCACAGCTCCAGCATGCGCTTGCCTCACGGTGGTCGGTAACAGTCACTGGGATTTCGTGGCAGTACTTCTGATTTGCATTTTTTGTGAAGGCAAGGCGCACGTGGATGGTATAGGTATGGGACTTCACACGTAAGATGTTTTATCTATGGTTATAATTGGGGGGGGGGTCTGATGACTGCCATCTTCTCTTTATATGGGACAATGAGGATGTGTAGTACGATGACTCTTATGAGCCATGATGTAATAACTTAACCATGATGATGGTTTTTACTAATCAAATTACCCTAGCGCCATATTGTTTTCCTAAAAGGCGTCATTGATAACGTCTACAAGATTGACCATGTTTGGTCCAATCAGATGGATGTTATGGTACTCATTAGCCGGATGGGCTTTGTGATACCAACACGGCCGAGTGATTCTAGTGGCATGGACTCATGCCGTTTGGACATATTGTGTGTCTTGTGTTGAATCCTGGTCATGGTCCTAATCCAAGGGGTCCCCCGCCATCAAATTTTAGGCCTCCTTCGGTTCACAGGATAGGATTATCATGGGAATAGGAAAAACATAGTAGTGAGATGAAATGTATCTCAATTCCTATAGGTAAAGACACGCCATTTGATGCATAGGATAGGTTTTTTTTTCATTGAATCTAGGCTAATCTTTTTTCCCTTTAGAACGTGAGAGATTGATTCATATTCTTCATAGGAATAGGAATACATTCCTACAAACCAAAGGGCTTCAAAGGATATTTTTCCCTACAAAAGTCATATCCCCTAGAATTTCCACAAAATTCCAATGAACCAAAGGAGGCCTATTTATTCTTAATCGTTTATTAATATAAATTATAGTAGCAATGTGTAGAAAATTATCTAGTATCACATCGCGCCATGCCATAAACCTTTCGCAGGACCAGTATAGATTTAGCACAGATCTTCATGTTGGTGATACGTGCGTTTCCGGTGAGGCTGGGTTGACCAGAGAAGCCTTGGATCTCGCGAGGCGTGTGTCTTCTCCATTTACTTGGACACCATTGATCCTCACTCGTTTGACTTATTTGAGCTTGAGCCTTTCTCCAAAGCGATCAAGAAACTTCCCTCCAATAAGGCTCTGGGGCCCGATGGCTTCACCGCGGAATTCCTCCGTGCTTGTTGGCCGATCGGGAAGCATGGCATGTGTGAGGAATTGCACAAGTTATTATCCCTCAACAGCCGAGATTTTTAGAAGTTGAACGAAGCCCTAATCACCTCCCCAAGAGGACGGACGCCTTGACGCTTTTCAACTACCATCCCATCGGCCTTATTCACCTGATTGTGAAGCTATTTTGCCAAAGTTTTTTCCCTTCGATGCACGATGGCTTGGAGAGATTGTGTCCACCAATCAAAGTGCCTTCATAGCGGGCTCCAGCTTCCATGACAAATTCTTGTTGGTCCAGCTAATGGCAGGTAGCTACACAACCTCAAGTCTCCTTGGGTTCTTCTCAAGGTGGACATTGCACGTGCCTTCGACTCCGTGTCATGGTCCTTTCTACTTGAGACCTTCGCACACATTGGTTTCAGTCCTCGTTGGTGGTAATGGGTCTCCATCCGCATCTCCAAAACTTCCACGCTTGTTTTGATCAAAGGGGCTCCTGGACCGCCGAATTGCCACACCCATGGCTTGCGACAAGGCGAACCCTTTCACCGAAGCTCTTCACCATTTGCATAGATGCCCTAAACTCTCTTCTACAACGCGCGGTTTAGGTTGGAGTTCTTAAACACCTCCTACCCGACACGCGGCGTCCAACGTATCCCTTTTTGCTGATGACGTGGTGGTATTTTGCCATCTTGACTGATCCGAGCTGCTGGCCATTTGACATCTCCTGGACAAGTTTGGTTCCACCTCTGGTCTGCCAATG
The DNA here is from genome assembly GCA_032464435.1 of Aegilops umbellulata. NCBI lineage: Eukaryota > Viridiplantae > Streptophyta > Magnoliopsida > Poales > Poaceae > Aegilops > Aegilops umbellulata. The sequence goes on along the minus strand of CP136058.1, from coordinate 144,728,258 downwards.
AACTTTGCCAGAATGCTCGGCCACTCCCCTCTAGTGCATGCCTCCCACCAGTGATGATATTGCTACCACGCTAGATTGCCCGGTGACACCCTTTCCTATTCAGTACCTTGGCCTTCCTCTATCCATTCGCAAAGTGGCATATTCTCAATTCCTACGCTGGTAAACGAGTTCTTGAAGAAATTCGCTACATGGAAAGCCTCCTTGCTCTCGTGAGGCAAACGCCTGGCCCAGGTGCGTCATGTGCTATCAGCGACTCCAGTTCACATTCTTCTCGCCATGGTGATTTCTCCTCCTATCCTCAAAAAGGTCATCCGAGTCATCTGGGATTTCCTTTGGCACAATTGGAGGACGCTAGCACTGGCTCTTGCTTGGTTAGTTGGTCCAAAGTGTGTGTCGCCCACTGGATCTTGGTGGGCTGGGAGTGCACGATCTCCATCGCAATCGCATCTGCCTCCATGTTCATTGGCTCTGGTTGCAGGCGATTGACTCTTCTCGGCCTTTGTCTCACCTTCCGCCTCCAAGCGACCTCGAGGTTCACCAATTCTTTCGCGCCTCCACCATCTGGAGTCTTGGCCATGGCCGCAGCTACCGCTTTTGGTCGGACCATTGGCTCCATGGAAAATTTCTGTTAGAAATCACAACCTTGACATAAGGTGTCGTCGCCGCCATCGCCGATCTCGGACCTTGCATGAGGTGCTACAAGGCAGAACCTGGATCTCTGACATCCATGGAGCCTTGTCTCCTGCTGCCCTTGTTGAGTACTTCGAGGTTTGGCTCCTCATTCAGACTGTTGTGCTAATCACGAACCCTGACTTGATCAGTTGGAAGTGACGGACGACGGAGTTTAGTCTGCGAGCTCCTACTACAAGGCTCTTTTCTCGGGCAGCACAATTACCACCAATTGGCGCCTTATTTGGAAGAACTGGGTACCGCCTGGAATTAAATTCTTCCTTTGGCTTGCCAACTAGAGTCATTGCTGGACCGCCGATCGACTTGCCCGTCATGGCCTCCCCCATGGCCTGATCTGCATCCTCTGCTCGCAAGAGCCGGAGACGATTGACCATCTCCTCGACTATGGATACTTCACCAGCCTTCCTTCATAAGGGCCTTAGGTCGATCGTCATTCTCACTGCGTAGAATATTTGGAAGCATCGAAAGGCTGATATCTTCGATGGCCTCACACCTAGCTCGACTAACCTGGTTCGCGTCATCAAGGACTTAGCCTTATCCTGCCAGTAGCCTAGCATGCTCACTTCGGGCTGAGCATCCCCTTCTTCCTGCTCATGCCATCCCATTCTGTAGTTTGGACATGCAACAATGTAACTCTGTAACTCTCTTTTTCCTACGGTAATGATAACTCCCGAACGTTCGGGAGTTAAGCATGGCAACCCGAACGGGTTTAGATGGCAAGTTTAGTTTGCGTGAGATTAGGAAAACATGGCAATTTTCTGATAAAAAAACGAAAAAGGACAAAGTTGCCATCCCTATCAACTAAAGTTGCCATCCCCAATGAACTAAAGTTGCCATGTAAAAACGTTCGGGATGAAATGCTCAAAATCCGAACGTTTGGGGAGTTATTGGATTCCTTATTAAACCTTTCGCTGCGATTTACATCATGATCTTCTTTTCCCGAAGGGTCAGTGGACTACTAGCACGCGTGCCTTGCGGTAGTGCGTGCTCTACCAAAAGGGGGCCCTTTCACATATACACCAGCATCAGGCCAACACCATATTTTGATTGTAATTGGAAAGGGAACTACGTATTTTGGTGCAGAACACCAAGATCTGAAGTCCTAACCTAGGAGCCGCAATGCTTTAGGATCGATGTCTTCAGTCCAGCTTGTTGAATCACACCAAGAAAAGTTAAAAAAGATTCACCAATCGATCTCATGATCCACTCTACATTCTGAAATCTGAAGTAGCTGAGATCGATTTTATCTTCACTGACTTGACTTTCTATCCTAGTACCACGTTGAGCCGTTTCTAGTACTACTGCTCCCCTTGTTGCCGCCGTAGAGGCGAAACAGGTTGAACGCGGAGAAGGATGCGAGGAGCACGGCGGCGAGCCCCGCGACGACGGCGCACGCGATGCCCGCGCCGACCTGCCTACAGAAGGCGCCGTAGAGGCCGCAGGTCCCCATCCACTGCAGCTCCGGCTGGCCGAGCTTCCCGAGGAGCGACGACTGCAGCGCCGCCGCCGTCGCGGCCAGCATCGCGTACGCCAGCAGCTGGTCGCCGGAGAAGACCGACCAGGCGAGCGCCCTGCTGCTCATGACCAGCGCGCCGCCTCCCCTCGCCATCGCCACGGCGCAGCGCGCCGCCTGCAGCAGACTGTACCCCACGGCAGCGCCGTTGGCGGCCACCAGGAGCACCAGCGCCTTCATGTCGGTGTACTTGGCCCTCCGCTCGAGGGAGAAGAAGGTCCTGGTCTGGCTGTCGGTGACCACCAGCGCCGCCGCCACCGCGCCGAAGCCGCCGACGAGGCACCGCAGCACCAGCTCCCACACCTTCATCTTCCTCTCCGCCGGACCCACCATGGCTGCCATGACACCCACGTCTAGAAGTGCGCGCGTGTGGAAGCTCTTTGTCGTTGAGACGAGTGCTGGCTCCACGAAGTTCTTCTCCATGGCCATTTTATAGGGAAGAGTTCCACTGAACAAGTAGTGGGAATGTGGGATCCTCGGTGGCGCTAGATTTCCTCCGGCTACTAATTACTGCCATCATTCCTGGAGTGCTTTCCGAGCAGCAAGTGCGTCGTCTTTCAGATGTGCATGCCAAGACCAACTTTGCCGATATGGGTTCACATACCACCCCAACAAACTCTAGGAAACTCTAGGGACACGTATATAGGTTGCCATTTGTTTTTTGGATAAACTGGCGGTGGCTTTTAAGCTCGCTCAAACTAGTAGTCACTGTGACCAGGCGCGCCGTTAAGCTTGCGTCACGACTCACGTGTAGCGGTGTAGGCAAAGAAACCGGAAATCCCTTTTGGAAAGAAACAGAAATTCTTAAGGGGGGAGCGCTACGCGTCTACCGGTAGACGTCTAGTAAACATCCACCACCTCGACAGCCGTCGGATCTCCGCGCGCGAGCCGTCCGATCTAACTCCTCGCACGCACCTCGTCGCCTTCCCGACACACTAATTCCTGAAACAACAAACCAGTTGCAGAAACAACAGCCGCATTGCAGAAAACAATCCTGCAACAATGATCGCGTTGCAGGAATAATTCCTAAAACAACGGTCGCGTTGCAGAAGCAATTCCTGAAACAACAGCTACGTTGCAGAAACAACTACCATGTTGCAAAAATTTGGAGATTGCAGAAACAATTCCTGAAACAACGGCCGCGTTGCAGAAACAATTCCTGAAACAACGGCCACGCCTGCTTCGCCGCTGGTGACGGGGACCTTCGGCAGGCTCGCGCCGCGGCAGAGGCGGCGAGGCGAACGCGCATCATCCGCCAGGGATGACCACACCGTGGTCCCAGCCTCATGTTCACCGACCGCTCGGGCCCGACCAGCCTTGTCGCTCCGCCGTGGTCGGGTGCCCACAACCGGCGGAAATGTCGTTGTCTTCGCCTTCTCTCGCGCCTCGCTTCTGAGCTTGAAGGCTGGATGGTTTTGGAGAAGAAAGGAAGAAGGCAAGATGTGGCTGGAAGTAATCAGACGAGAAGATAAGGCAGCACAACACGCGAAGGGGTGCGCTCGTCCACTGGGACACGTGTCGTTCGTGGGACGTGGCGGATGAGCCAGAGAAAATCTGCCGGTGGCTGTTGAGCGTTTTCCAATTCTTAATCGGTTTTCATAGTTTTTTTAAGGGAATCGGTTTTCATAGTTACAAGGCGGAGACACGGCGTGCCGTCGTGAAGCCCATGTTTGTGACTGCATTATTTTTCTTATATATAAAGAAAAACAGTGGGTAAGCGAGTTGATAGTTGATAATGTTCAAGCTTACTTTAACTTAAATAAATAGGATTTCTATTCTTAGTCCTTCTCAACTTTGCCCACGCTCTAAGTCAGCCCTCACTTTTCCCCTTCACCGCACGGCCTACCCTCACCCGAGCTCAAACTGGGATCTGCCGTCGGCTCAAAGCTTTTAACCGTTCTGGGCGTGGTTTCTGACTCGTGGGACACCCGTGTCAGCGGCTGCCCACTCATAGATGGTGGGCGCATATACTGACTTGTAGGACACCTCTGTCAGCATTGCGCGCTCGTAGATGATGGGCGCATATTCTGACTTGTGGGACACCTCTGTAAGCGGTTGCACGATCGTAGATGGTGGGTGCATATTCTGACTTGTGGGATACCTCTGTTAGCGGCTGCACGGTCGTAGGTGGTGGTCGTAGTTACTGGCGCGTGGGGCACCTCTGTCAGTGGCTTCACGGGCGTAGGTGTTGGACACAGTTATGGCTTGTGGGACACTTTTGTCAGTGGTTGCGCCAACCGAAAAAGAAAAGGTGGCTTATTAACCCAGGAAGAGTACTCGAACCAGAGACCACACGCTCAAAGAGAGCCGCAAGATCCAACCGACTAAGTATGTGTACGTGATTTTAGAAAGTCATCACCATTTTATGCACTAAACAAAGCGAGGCATAAACAAACCGTTTACTCACTATATGTAGTATACCATCGGGGTATTAATAGTTCTGTTCAAGCCATGTGGCATGGCAGATGCATTTTAGTAGACCAATCTGGGTTCAGCACTGCAAATTTGGCCGCAGTTAAAAAAAACAAAGAAAATGAAAAAAGGCTAAAAAAATCAAATGCCTTTGGACCGAGCCATCTTATGTGCTCTAGTTTGTGGGGAAAATACTAAACTTGCAATACAACTAAGTCTGGAAAAAAACTTCACAAAATTGACACCGCTTGATTGAAAACTCCCAATTATTTTTGCATCTTCATGAAATTTAGCTCATCACTAGTCACACACAAGCAAACAGGGCACAAATTGGACATTCAGACATGCATAGATACAAACATTCAAATTGGACATTCAAACAACACAAAATACATTTAAAGTTTATAATTCGTACAGACATAAACCCTAAACAAAGCTACTGATCATCGTCGTCCACATGGGAGGCGCTGCCAAAGTGGAAGACGTTGCTCACGAGGTCGATGGTAACGTCAGCCACCGAGGCAACGACCGCCTGTCGTAGCCCCGACGAATCCACCAGGTCATCGGGGTGGCGCTGCGGCCCCTTTGTCAATTCGTGCAGCGCCAGGAGTAGCCCCGACACGTCTGCAGGGTCGTCAGGCTCGCTGGACACTGACCCCTGTACCCTGCCAGGAGCGGCGACTCCGGCTTGGGAACGCGCAGGGGGGCGCGTGAGCTCATCCAATGCTCCAGCTTGGGAATGCGCAGGGGCCGCGCGAGCTCGTTCCAAGCTCGGGCTTGGGCACAGGTAGGGGGTCGCGCGAGCTCGCCTTATTCTCAGGCTTGGGCAAGCGCAGAGGGCCACGCGAGCTCGTCCCCGGCTCTAGCTTGGGCACGCGCAGGGGGCCGGTGATACGTCCATTTTGCATCATGTTTTTACATCAACATTTATTGCATTATGCGATGTTATTACATATTATGGTACAATACTTATATCTTTTCTCTCTTATTTTACAAGGTTTACATGAAGAGGGAGAATGCCGACAGCTGGAATTCTAGACCGGAAATGAGCAAATCTGAGAGACCTATTCTACATAACTCCAAAAGTCCTAAAAATTTAGGAAGAATTATTTTGGAATATATAAAAAATATTGGGCGAAGAAAATACCAGAGGGGACCCACCAGGTGGCCACAAGCCTGGGGGGCGCGTCCTACCCCCTGGGCGCGCCCCTAGGGCCCGTGGGCCCACTGGCAGGTCTCTGGTGCCCATCTTCTGCTATATGGAGGGTTTTGACCTGGAAAAAATCATAAGGAAGCTTTCGGGACGAAGTGCCACCGTCTCTAAGTGGAACCTGGGCACAAGCAATCTCGGGCACCGGCGGAGCTGTTCTGCCGGGGAAACTTCCCTCCAGGAGGAGGAAATCGAAGCCATCGTCATCACCAATGATCCTCTCATCGAGAGGGGGTCAATGTCCATCAACATCTTCACCAGCACCATCTCCTCTCAAACCCTAGTTCATCTCTTGTATTCGATCTTTATCTCAAAACTTCATATTGGTACCTATGGGTTGCTAATAGTGTTGATTACTCCTTGTAGTTGATGCTAGTTGGTTTATTCGGTGGAAGATCATATGTTCAGATCCTTAATGATATTTATTACACATCTGATTATGAACATGAATATGCTTTGTGAGTAGTTACATTTGTTCCCGAGGACATGGGAGAAGTCTTGTTATGTCGGGGAAAAGACACCTATGGGATCACGTGGATCCCTTCTACGGTTTGGCAGGGAAGAGGAGTGCGCAAAGAGGAGATCTAACGATCAGCACAAGGGATTTTTACGCAGGTTCAGGCCGCTGAGAAGCATAAAACCTAGTCCTGCTTTTATTGTATTTAGTGTTCTTGAGTTTCAGCTAGCTGCTACGCATGCAAACTGGGCCAGAAAGTCCAAAAATCCCTTCCTACATAGCCTTGGGCCTCCTTTTTGAAGGAAATATGCCCTAGAGGCAATAATAAAGTTGTTATTTTCTATTTCCTTATATCATGATAAATGTTTATTATTCATGCTAGAATTGTATTAACCGGAAACTTGATACATGTTTGAATACATAGACAAACAGAGTGTCACTAGTATGCCTCTACTTGACTAGCTCGTTGAATCGAAGATGGTTAAGTTTCCTAGCCATAGAGATGAGTTGTCATTTGACTAACGGGATCACATCATTAGAGAATGATGTGATTGACTTTGACCCATTCCGTTAGCTTAGCATTTGATCGTTTAGTATGTTGCCATTGCTTTCTTCATGACTTATACATGTTCCTATGACTATGAGATTATGCAACTCCCGAATACCAGAGGAACACTTTGTGTGCTACCAAACGTCACAACATAACTGGGTGATTATAAAGGTGCTCTACAGGTGTCTCCGATGGTGTTAGTTGAGTTGGCATATATCAAGATTAGGATTTGTCACTCCGATTGTCGGAGAGGTATCTCTGGGCCCTCTCGGTAATGCACATCACTATAAGCCTTGCAAGCAATGTGACTAATGAGTTAGTTGTGAGATGATGCATTACGGAACGAGTAAAGAGACTTGCCGGCAACAAGATTGAACTAGGTATTAAGATACCGACGATCGAATCTTGGGCAAGTAACATACCGATGACAAAGGGAACAACGTATGTTGTTATGCGGTTTAACCAATAAAGATGCTCGTAGAATATGTAGGAGCCAATATGGGCATCCATGTTCTGCTATTGGTTATTGACCGAAGATGTGTCTCGGTCATGTCTACATAGTTCTCGAACCCGTAGGATCCGCACGCTTAACGTTCGATGGCGATTTGTATTATGAGTTATGTGATTTGATGTACTAAAGGTTGTTCGGAGTCCTGGATGAGATCACGGACATGACGAGGAGTCTCGAAATGGTAGATACGTAAAGATCGATATATTGGAAGGCTATATTCGGACATCGGAAAGGTTCCGAGTGATTCGGGTATTTTTCGGAGTACCGGAGAGTTACGGAAATTCGCCGGGAGGGTCAATGGGCCTTCATGGGCCTTAGTGGAAATAGAGGGCAGCAAGGAAGTGTGGAGTGCGCCCCCCTAGGCCCAAACCGAATTGGTTTAGAGCTTTGGGGCCGGCCCCCTCTTTCCTTCTCCCCTCCTCCTCTTTCCTTTCCCTCCTAGTTGGACTAGGAAAGGGGGAACCTACTCCTAGTAGGAGTAGGATTCCCCCCTTGGGGCGCACCCTATGAGGCCGCTGGCCCCCTCCCCTTGCTCCTTTATATACGGGGGCAGGGGGCACCCTAGAACACACAACAGACATTGATCTTAGCCGTGTGCGGTGCCCCCTCCACCATAATCCACCTTAGTCATATCGTTGCAGTGCTTAGGCGAAGCCCTGTGCCGGTAGCTTCATCATCACCGTCATCACGCCGTCGTGCTGACGAAGCTCTCCCTCGACACCCTGCTGGATCGTGAGTTCGTGGGATGTCACCGAGTCGAACATGTGCAAATCATGGAGGTGTCGTACTTTCGGTACTAGGATCGGTCGATCGTGAAGACATACGACTACATCAACCGCATTGTCATAACGCTTTCGCTTACAGTCTATGAGGGTATGTAGACAACACTCTCCCCTCTCGTTTCTATGCACCACCATGATCTTGCGTGTGCGTAGGATTTTTTTTGAAATTACTACGTTCCCCAACAGTGGTATCAGAGCCAGGTCTATGCGTAGATGTTATATGCACGAGTAGAACACAAGTGAGTCGTGGGCGATACTAGTCATACTGCTTACCAACATGTCATACTTTGATTTGGCGGTATTGTTGGATGAAGCGTCCCGGACCGACATTACGCGTATGCTTATGCGAGACTGGTTCTACCGACGTGCTTCGCACACAGGTTGCTGGCGGGTGTCAGTTTCTCCAACTTTAGTTGAATCGAGTGTGCTACACCCGGTCCTTGTTGAAGGTTAAAACAACACATACTTGACGAAAAATCATTGTGGTTTTGATGCGTAGGTAAGAACGGTTCTTGCTCAGCCCGTAGGAGCCACGTAAAACTTGCAACAACAAAGTAGAGGACGCCTAACTTGTTTTTGCAGGGCATGTTGTGATATGATATGGTCAAGACGTGATGAGATATAAATTGTTGTATGAGATGATCATGTTTTTGAAATTATCGGCAACTGGCAGGAGCCTTATGGTTGTCTCTTTATTGCATAAGATGCAAGTGTCATGTAATTGCTTTACTTTATTGCTATGCGATAGCAATAGTTGCAAAAGTAATAGTTGGCGAGATGACCATATGATGACACGTTGATAGAGATCAAGATGATAGAGATCATGGTGTCATGCCGGTGACGATAGAAATCATGAAGGTACTTTGGATATGGAGATCAAAGGCACAAGATGATGATGGCCATATCATGTCACATATTTTGATTGCATGTGATGTTTATCCTTTATGCATCTTATTTTGCTTGGTTCGGCGGTAGCTTTATAAGATGATCCCTTACTAAAATTTCAAAGTATAAGTGTTCTCCCTGAGTATGCACCGTTGTGACAGTTATTCATGCTAAGACACCACGTGATGATCAGGTGTGATAAGCTCTACGTTCACATACAACGGGTGCAAGCCAGTTTTGCACATGCAGAATACTCGGGTTAAACTTGACGAGCCTAGCATATGCAGATATGGCCTCGAAGCACTGGAGACCGAAAGGTCGAACGTGAATCATATAGTAGATATGATCAACATGGTGATGTTCACCATTGAAAACTACTCCATCTCACGTGATGATCGGACATGGTTTAGTAGATATGGATCACGTGATCATTTAGATGACTCGAGGTATGTCTATCTAAGTGGGAGTTCTTAAGTAATATGATTAATTGAACTTAAATTTATCATGAACTTAGTCCTGATAGTATTTGCATATCTATGTTGTAGATCAATAGCTCGCGATGTAGCTTCCCGTTTATTTTTGATGTGTTCCTAGAGAAAAATAAGTTGAAAAATGATAGTAGCAATGATGCGGACTTGGTCCGTGATCTGAGGATTATCCTCATTGCTGCACAGAAAAATTATATCGTTGATCCACCGCTAGGTGACGGACCTATTGCAGGAGCAGATGCAGACGTTATGAACGTTTGACAAGCTCAGTATGATGACTACTTAATAGTTTAGTGCACCATGATTTACGGCTTAGAACCGGGACTTCAAAAATGTTTTGAACGACATGGAGCATATGAGATGTTCCAAGAGTTGAAATTGGTATTTCAGACTCATGCTCGTGTCGAGAGGTATGAGACCTCTAACAAAATACTGTGCCTACAAGATGGAGGAGAATAGCTCAGCTAGTGAGCATGTGCTCAGAATGTCTGAGTACTACAATCACTTGAATCAAGTGGGAGTTAATCTTCCAGATAAGATAGTGATTGACAGAGTTCTCTAGTCACTGTCACCAAGTTACTAGAACTTGGTGATGAACTATAATATGCAAGGGATTACGAAAGTAATTCCCAAGCTCTTCGCAATGCAAAAATCAGTGAAGGTAGAAATAAAAAAGGAGCATCAAGTGTTGATGGTTGACAAGACCACTAGTTTCAAGTAAAAGGGCAAGGGAAAGAAAGGGAACTTCGAGAAGAATGGCAAGCAAGTTGCCACTCCCGTGAAGAAACCCAAAGCTACACTTAAGCCTGAAACTGAGTGCTTCTACTGCAAGGGATTAATCACTGGAAGCGGAACTACCCCAAATAATTGGCGGATAAGAAGGATGGTAAAGTGAACAAAAGTATATTTGATATACATGTTATTGATGTGTACTTCACTAGTGTTTATAGCAACCCCTCAGTATTTGATACTAGTTTTGTTGCTAAGAGTAGTAACTTGAAAGAGGACGTGCAAAATGAATAGAGACTAGTTAAGAGCGAGGTGACGATGTGTGTTGGAAGTAATTCTAAGGTTGATAAGATCACCATCGCACACTCCCTTTACCTTTGGGATTAGTGTTGAACCTAAAATAAATGTTATTTGGTGTTTGCTTTGAGCATAAATATGATTGGATCATGTTTAATGTAATACGGTTATTCATTTAAGTCAAATAATAATTGTTGTTCTATTTACATGAATAAAACCTTCTATGGTCATACACTCAATATAAATGGTTTACTGAATCTCGATCGTAGTGATACACATATTCATAATATTGAAGCCAAAAGATGCAAAGTTAATAATAATAGTGCAACTTAATTGTGGCACTGCCGTTTAGGTCATATTGGTGTAAAGCGCATGAAGAAACTCCATGCTGATGGGCTTTTGGAATCACTTGATTATGAATCACTTGATACTTGCGAACCATGCCTCATGGGCAAGATGACTAAAACTCCGTTCTTCGGAACAATGGAACGAGCTACTGACTTATTCGAAATAATACATACCGATGTATGCGGTCCGATGAGTATTGAGGCTCGCGGCGAGTATCGTTATTTTCTAACCTTCACAGATGATTTGAGTAGATATGGTTATATCTTCTTGATGAAACATAAGTCTGAAACATTTCAAAAGTTCAAAGAATTTCGGAGTGAAGTGGAAAATCATGGTAACAAGAGAATAAAGTTTCTGCGATCTAATCGTGGAGGAGAATATTTGAGTTACGAGTTTGGTCTTCATTTGAAACAATGTGGAATAGTTTCGCAACTCACGCCACCTGGAACACCACAGCATAATGGTGTGTCCGAACATCGTAATCGCACTTTATTAGATATGGTGCAATCTATGATGTCTCTTACCAATTTACCACTATTGTTTTGGGGTTATGCATTAGAGACAGCTACATTCACGTTAAATAGGGCACCATCTATATCCGTTGAGACGGCACCGTATGAACTATGGTTTGGCAAGAAATCAAAGCTGCCGTTTCTTAAAGTTTGGGGTTGCGATGCATATGTGAAAAAGTTTCAAACTGATAAGCTCGAACCCAAATCGGAGAAGTGCGTCTTCATAGGATACCCAAAATAAATTGTTGGGTACACCTTCTATCACAGATCCGAGGGCAAGATGTTCATTGCTAAGGACAGATCCTTTCTAGAAAAAGAGTTTCTCTCGAAAGAAGTGAGTGGGAGGAAAGTTGAACTTGATGAGGTAATTGTACCTTCTCTCAAATTGGGAAATGGTTCATCACAAAAATCAGTTCCAGTGATGCCTACACAACCTAAAGAGGAAGCTAATGATAATGATCATGAAACTTCAGATCAAGTTACTACCAAACCTCGTAGGTCAACCGGAGCATGTTCTGCACCAGAGTGGTACGGTAATGTTGTCCTAGAAGTCATGTTACTAGACCATGACGAACCTACGTGCTATGGGGAAGCGGTGATGAGCCCAGATTCCGCAAAATGGCTTGAGGCCATGAAATCTGAGATAGGATCCATGTATGAGAACGAAGTATGGACTTTGGTTGACTTACCCGATGATCGGTAAGCCATAGATAATAAAATGGATATTCAAGAGGAAGACGGGCGCTGATAGTAGTGTTACCATCTACAAAGCTCGAATTGTCGTAAAAGGTTTTCGACAAGTTCAAGATGTTGACTACAATGAGATTTTCTCACTTGTATCGATGCTTAAAAGTCTGTCCGAATCATGTTAGCAATTGCCGCATTTTATGAAATTTGGCAAATGGATGTCAAACCAACATTCCTTAATGAATTTCTTAAAGAAGAGTTGTATATGATGCAACCAGAAGGTTTTGTCAATCCGAAAGATGCTAACAAAGTGTGTAAGCACCAGTGATCCATTTATGGACTGGTGCAAGCATCTCAGAGTTGGAATATACGCTTTGATAAGTTGATCAAAGCATATAGTTTTATACAGACTTGCGGTGAAGCCTGTATTTACAAGAAAGTGAGTGGGAGAACTACAATCTTTCTGATAAGTATATGTATGACATATTGTTGATCGGAAATGATGTAGTATTTTCTGGGAAGCATAAAGGAGTGCTTGAAAGGAGTTTTTCGAAGAAAGACCTCGGTGAAGCTACTTACATATTGAGCATCAAGATCTATAGAGATAGATTAAGACGCTTGATAAGATTTTTTCAATGAGTACATACCTTGACAAGATTTTGAAGTAGTTCAAAATGGAACAGTCAAAGAAGGAGTTTTTGCCTGTGTTGCAAGGTGTGAAGTTGAGTAAGACTCAAAAACCCGACCACGACAGAAAATAGAAAGAGCATGAAAGTCATTCCCTATGCCTCAGTCATAGTTTCTATAAAGTATGCTATGCTGTGTACGAGACCTATTGTGTACCTCACCATGAGTTTGGCAAGAGGGTACAATAGTAATCCAGGAGTAGATCACTAGATAGCGGTCAAAATTATCCTTAGTGGTATAAGGATATGTTTCTCGGTTATGGAGGTGATAAAGAGTTTGTCGTAAAGAGTTACGTCGATGCAAGCTTTGACACCGATCTGGATGACTCTAAGTCACAATCCGGACACGTATTGAAAGTGGGAGAAATTAGCTAGAATAGCTCCGTGCAGAGCATTGTAGACATAGAAATTTGCAAAAATACATACGGATCTGAATGTGGCAGACCCGTTGACTAAACTTCTCTCACAAGCAAAACATGATCACACATTAGTACTCTTTGGGTGTGATTAACATGGCGATGTGAACTAGATGTTGGGGAACATAGTAATTTAAAAAAAAAAATCCTACGCACACGCAAGATCATGGTGATGCATAGCAACGAGAGGGGAGAGTGTGTCCACGTACCCTCATAGATCGAAAGCGGAAGCGTTAGCACAAACCGGTTGATGTAGTCGTACGTCTTCACGATCCAACCAATCAAGTAACAAACACACGACACCTCCGAGTTCAGCACACGTTCAACTCGATGACGTCCCTCGAACTCCGATCTAGCCGAGCTTTGAGGGAGAGTTCCGTCAGCACGACGGCGTGGTGACGATGATGATGTTCTACCGACGCAGGGCTTCGCAAGCACCGCAACGATATGACCGAGGTGGATTATGGTGGAGGGGGCACCGCACACGGCTAAGAGATCCAAGGGATCAATTGTTGTGTCTCCAAGGGGTGCCCCCTCCCTGTATATAAAGGAGTGGAGGAGGGGGAGGGCTGGCCCTCTCTATGGCGCGCCCTAGGAGGAGTCCTACTCCCACCGGGAGTAGGATTCCCCCCTTCCAAGTAGTAGGAGTAGGAGTCAAGGAAAGGGGAGAGAGAAGAAAAGGAAGGAGGGGGCGCAACCCCTCCCCCTAGTCCAATTCGGACTAGGCCTTGGGGGGGGGGGGCGCAACCTCTCCTCTCTCTTTGCCCTAGAGCCCAATAAGGCCCATATACTCCCCGACGAATTCCCGTAACTCTCCGGTACTCCGAAAAATACCCGAACCACTCAGAACCTTTCCGATGTCTGAATATAGTTGTCCAATATATTGATCTTTATGTCTCGACCATTTCGAGACTCCTTGTCATGTCCCCTATCTCATCCGGGACTCCGACTACCTTCGGTACATCAAAACACATAAACTCATAATATAACCATCATGGAACTTTAAGCGTGCGGAACCTACGGGTTCGAGAGCAATGTAGACATGACCAAGACACGTCTCCCGTCAATAACCAATAGTGGAACCTGGATGCTCATATTGGCTCCCACATATTCTACGAAGATCTTTATCGGTCAAACCGCATAACAACATACGTTGTTCCCTTTGTCATTGGTATGTTACTTGCCCGAGATTCGTTCATCGGTATCTGAATACCTAGTTCAATCTCGTTACCGGCAAGTCTCTTTACTCGTTCCGTAATACATCATCCTGCAACTAACTCATTAGTTGCAATGCTTGCAAGGCTTATAGTGATGTGCATTACCGAGTGGGCCCAGAGATACCTCTCCGACAATCGGAGTGACAAATCCTAATCTCAAAATACGCCAACCCAACAAGTACCTTTGGAGACACCTGTAGAGCACCTTTATAATCACCCAGTTATGTTGTGACGTTTGGTAGCACACAAAGTGTTCCTCCGGTAAACGAGAGTTGCATAATCTCATAGTCACAGGAACATGTATAAGTCATGAAGAAAGCAATAGCAACATACTAAACGATTGAGTGCTAAGCTAACGGAATGGGTCAAGTCAATCACATCATTCTCCTAATGATGTGATCCCGTTAATCAAATGAAAACTCATGTCTATGGCTAGGAAACATAACCATCTTTGATCAACGAGCTAGTCAAGTAGAGGCATACTAGTGACACTCTGTTTGTCTCTGTATTCACACATGTATCATGTTTCCGGTTAATACAGTTCTAGCATGAATAATAAACATTTATCATGAAATAAGGAAATAAATAATAACTTTATTATTGCCTCTAGGGAATATTTCCTTCACTAGATTACCGAGACAACTCTCCGGCCAATAACCAACATCGGGATCTGGATACCCATGTTGGCTCCCACATGTTCCACGATGATCTCATCGGATGAACCACGATGTCGAGGATTCAATCAATCCCGTATACAATTCCCTTTGTCTAGCGGTATTGTACTTGCCCGAGATTCGATCGTCGGTATCCCGATACCTTGTTCAATCTCGTTACCGGCAAGTCTTTTTACTCGTTCCGTAACACATCATCCCGTGATCAACTCCTTGATCACATTGTGCACATTATGATGATGTCCTACCGAGTGGGCCCAGAGATACCTCTCCGTCGCACGGAGTGACAAATCCCAGTCTCGATTCGTGCCAACCCAACAGACACTTTCGGAGATACCCGTAGTGCACCTTTATAGCCACCCAGTTACGTTGTGACGTTTGGCACACCCAAAGTATTCCTACGGTATCCGGGAGTTGCACAATGTCATGGTCTAAGGAAATGATACTTGACATTAGAAAAGCTTTAGCATACGAACTACACGATCTTGTGCTATGCTTAGGATTGGGTCTTGTCCATCACATCATTCTTCTAATGATGTGATCCCGTTATCAATGACATCCAATGTCCATGGTCAGGAAACCGTAACCATCTATTGATCAACGAGCTAGTCAACTAGAGGCTTACTAGGGACATGGTGTTGTCTATGTATCCACACATGTATCTGAGTTTCCTATCAATACAATTCTAGCATGGATAATAAACTATTATCATGAACAAGGAAATATAATAATAACTAATTTATTATTGCCTCTAGGGCATATTTCCAACATAGACGCCCCTGGATCTTGGTCTTGACATTGTCGATGGTGTCAGAGCTCTTAACCTCGAGGGTGGTGGCCTTGCTGAGGCTTTGCAAACCATCCTGGCCAGGAGCTTGCCGGGGCTCGCAAACCATCCCAGCAAGGATCTTTCCAGGGGCTCAGCTTGTCTTCTGCTCTCTGATTACTGGCTCGGATGCCATCTTGGTCGTCTCGTATTTGCTTCCAGCTGCCCCCGTCAAGCCTTGCCGCCGGTGCGGCTGCAACAGCCCGTGCACAACTAAGGGGTACCAAAGGGCCCAAACTTTAGTACACCGACAGGAGCCCTTGGGCCTGGGCCACACACACGGGTGGGATGCGTTGTTGGGCTATGCCCAAACAATGCGCGGGCACATGTAGCAGGGGTTAACTGTTGTAATCATCTCGTCTGCTGCGCTTCTCCACGATCCACATTGAGTGCGTGATGTGGGGTGCATGCGCAGAACGGTCACAGGAGCAGCACGCCTGCGAAAACGCCTTCACATCGAACAGTAAAGAGACAGCCTCGTTCCTTCCTCATAAAAAGAGGAATCCGCAGGGGCGCTGCTCATTTATCCCTCGCCCGTTCCAATCTAGGAACCGCCGTTATCTTCCGCCTCGAGCCCGAAAGAGAGCCCCCTCACCCGCCCGCCGCCTCCATGCTCCCGCCGTCCTCGGCCTCTTGCCCTCCCCTGTCTGCTATGGCGCCCAAAGCGAGCAAGGGAAAGGTGGTGCCCAAGCCGATCAAGGGCAAAGATGTGTGAGAGAGTGAGTTGGTGAAGATGCAAAAGAAGAACGTTGTCGTCGCCCCGACGCTCGACACGTGTGCGCTGAAGGATTGGTACCTGAGCATGTCGGGAAGAGCGACGCAGGGGCATCCTGCTACTCGCATCATCCCTGCTTCCCGCGCCGAGCCGGGCCTAGATAAATTCCCCTTCTTCGTCGATTACCTCTACTGCGGGCTTTGCCCCCCATTTTCTGATTTCTTCATCGACATCATGTACACATTTGGCTTCCACTACTTGGATTCAACGTTGAATGCGATATCTTGCATGTGCACCTTCGCCCACCTCTGCGAGAACTTTGTCGGAGTGGTCCTCAACACAACCCTCTTCCGCCACTTATTCATTCCTCAGATCCAGCTAGAAGAGGCCCTTTCCGGCTGCGTTGCCTGGATTCCAAGGGCATGGAACAAGGAGACATACCTCGACGTGCTTTGGCGCGAAAAGTGGGATGAGGGGCGGGGCTGATGGTGCTGGATCATGGAGGAAGATCCGCAACCGTTTTGTATGCCCCGACAAATGAATCTGACCCAGGGCAATGGTTGGAGCGCCCTCGACCCTCGAGACAAGGAGCTCACAATCGCAATTGATAGGATCAAGCGCCTCAAAGCTGCCGGGCTCACAATCGAGATGATTGGCGCCGATTTCCTTCGACGCCGCATCGCCCCTCTGCAGAACAAAGGGAGACCGGCTTGGGAGTACCGGAACGCAGCGGATATCATGAGGCCGCGCCCTGGTCTAAAAAAACTTGACGGTGATGCAGCATGCTGCCCTCTGCCACAAGATGTTCAGGGTCTACGACAATTTCAAGATGCCGGCAAGCGTCATACCCCTGTACAACAACACCGCCCTGACCTCGATCATTCCCATGTTGCCGACGATCAACGCCCATGGCCTTGATCAAACTTGGGCCGAGCCATCCGCGGAGCAGGTGAAGGATTTGTTCGACAACCTGTCGGAGGAAGTCATTCAGGAAGAGACGAATTTCATCTGCCCCACCACTGACGAAGAGGTGGCATACATCGCCAGCAGGGCGGAAGAGGTTGCCCTTGCCGAGGAGGCCGCCAGCGTTGGCTTCATGGAAGACGAAGCCAGCGAAGAGGAGAACTTTGCCGAGCGGGGGAAGCCTGCCGGAGAGCACAGTGGCGCAGCTGCCGAGGGCCCTTCCACCGAAGATACATCGGAGGAGCAGCTGTATGAGGAGCCCCCATCTCCAGAGAAGAAGAAGCGGGTCCTTCGGCTGTTGGGGAACGTAGTAATTTCAAAAATTTTCTACGCACACGCAAGATCATGGTGATGCACAGCAACGAGAGGGGAGAGTGATGTCTACGTACCCTCGTAGACCGAAGCGGAAGCGTTGACACAACATAGAGGAAGTAGTCGTACGTCTTCCCGATCCGACCGATCCAAGCACCGTTACTCCGGCACCTCCGAGTTCTTAGCACACGTTCAGCTCGATGACGCTCCCCGGGCTCCGATCCAGCAAAGCTTCGGGGAGGAGTTCCGTCAGCACGACGGCGTGGTGACAATCTTGATGTACTACCAACGCAGGGCTTCGCCTATGCACTGCAATGATATGACCGAGGTGGAATATGGTGGAGGGGGGCACCGCACACGGCTAAGGAACGATCACGAAGATCAACTTGTGTGTTCATGGGGTGCCCCCTGCCCCCGTATATAAAGGAGCAAGGGAGGGAGGAGGCCGGCCCTATGTTTGGCGCGCCAAGGGGAGTCCTACTCCCACCGGGAGTAGGATTCCCCCTTTCCTAGTCTAACTAGGAGTTCTTCCTTGTAGGGGGAGTAGGAGAGAAGGAAAGGGAAGAGAGAAGGAGAAGGAAGGAGGGGGGCGCCCCCCTCCCTAGTCCAATTCGGACTAGTCCAAGGGGAGGGGTGCGGCCACCCTTTTGGCCCTTTCTCTCCTTTCCCGTATGGCCCAATAAGGCCCAATACGAATTCCCGTAATTCTCCGGTACTCCGATAAATACCCGAACCACTCAGAACCTTTCCGATGTCCGAATATAGTCGTCCAATATATCGATCTTTACGTCTCGACCATTTCGAGACTCCTCGTCATGTCCCCGATCTCATCCGGGACTCCGAACTCCTTCGGTACATCAAAACTCATAATAACTGTCATCGTAACCTTAAGCGTGCGGACCCTACGGTTCGAGAACAATGTAGACATGACCAAGACACATCTCCGGTCAATAACCAATAGCGGGACCTGGATGCCCATATTGGCTCCTACATATTCTACGAAGATCTTTATCGGTCAGACCGCATAACAACATACGTTGTTCCCTTTGTCCATCGGTATGTTACTTGCCCGAGATTCGATCGTCGGTATCCAATACCTAGTTCAATCTCGTTACCGGCAAGTCTGTTTACTCGTTCCGTAATACATCATCCCGCAACTAACTCATTAGTTGCAATGCTTGCAAGGCTTAAGTGATGTGCATTACCGAGAGGGCCTAGAGATACCTCTCCCACAATTGGAGTGACAAATCCTAATCTCGAAATACGCCAACCCAACATCTACCTTTGGTGACACTTGTAGTACTCCTTTATAATCACCCAGTTACGTTGTGACGTTTGGTAGCACCCAAAGTGTTCCTCCGGCAAACGGGAGTTGCATAATCTCATAGTCAAAGGAACATGTATAAGTCATGGATAAAAGCAACAGCAACATACTAAACGATCGGGTGCTATGCTAATGGAATGGGTCATGTCAATCAGATCATTCAACTAATGATGTGACCTTGTTAATCAAATGACAACTCCTTTGTCCATGGTTAGGAAACTTAACCATCTTTGATTAACAAGCTAGTCAAGTAGAGGCATACTAGTGACACTCTGTTTGTCTATGTATCCACACATGTATTATGTTTCCAGTTAATACAATTCTAGCATGAATAATAAACATTTATCATGATATGTAAGGAAATAAATAATAACTTTATTATTGCCTCTAGGGCATATTTCCTTCATTCTCCCACTTGCACTAGAGTCAATAATCTAGGTCACATCACCATGTGATTAACTCACATCACCATGTGATTAACTCGATAGTTCACATCATTATGTGATTAACACCCATAGTTCACATCGCCATGTGACCAACACCCAAAGGGTTTGCTAGATTCAGTAATCTAGTTCACATCGCTATGTGATTAACACCCAAAGAGTACTACGGTGTGATCATGTTTTGCTTGTGAGAGAAGTTTAGTCAACGGGTCTGCCACATTCAGATCCGTTATGTATTTTGCAATTTTATATGTCTACAATGCTCTGCACGGAGCTACTCTAGCTAATTGCTCCCACTTTCAATATGTATCTAGATCGAGACTTAGAGTCATCCAGATCGGTGTCAAAACTTGCATCGACGTAACCCTTTACGACGAACCTTTTGTCACTTCCATAATCGAGAAACATATCCTTATTCCACTAAGGATAATTTTGACCGCTGTCCAGTGATCTACTCCTAGATCACTATTGTACTCCCTTGCCAAACTCAGTGTAGGGTATACAATAGATCTGGTACACAGCATGGCATACTTTATAGAACCTATGGCCAAGGCATAGGGAATGACTTTCATTCTCTTTCTATCTTCTGCCGTGGTCGAGTTTTGAGTCTTTACTCAACTTCATACCTCGTAACACAGGAAAGAACTCTTTCTTTGACTGTTCCATTTTGAACTACTTCAAAATCTTGTCAAGGTATGCACTCATTGAAAACTTATCAAGCGTCTTGATCTATCTCTATAGATCTTGATGTTCAATATGTAAGCAGCTTTACCAAGGTCCTTCTTCGAAAAACTTCTTTCAAACACTCCTTTATGCTTTGTAGAATAATTCTACATTATTTCCGATCAACAATATGTCATTTACATATACTTATCAGAAATGCTGTAGTGCTCCCACTCACTTTCTTGTAAATACAGGCTTCACCGCAAGTCTGTATAAAACTATATGCTTTGATCAACTCATCAAAGCGTATATTCCAACTCCGAGATGCTTGCACCAGTCCATAGATGGATCGCTGGAGCTTGCACATTTTGTTAGCACCTTTAGGATTGACAAAACCTTCTGGTTGCATCATATACAACTCTTCTTTAATAAATCCATTAAGGAATGCAGTTTTGTTTTATCCGTTTGCCAGATTTCATAAAATGCGGCAATTGCTAACATGATTCGGACAGACTTAAGCATGGATACGAGTGAGAAACTCTCATCGTAGTCAACACCTTGAACTTGTCGAAAACCTTTTGCGACAATTCTAGCTTTGTAGATAGTAACACTACTATCAGCTTCTGTCTTCCTCTTGAAGATCCATTTATTTTCTATGGCTTGCCGATCATCGGGCAAATCCATCAAAGTCCATACTTTGTTCTCATACATGGATCCCATCTCAGATTTCATGGCTTTAAGCCATTTTGCGGAATCTAGGCTCACCATCGCTTCTTCATAGTTCGTAGGTTCATCATGATCTAGTAGCATGACTTCTAGAACAGGATTGCCGTACCACTCTGGTGCGGATCTTACTCTGTTTCATCTACGAGGTTCTGTAGTAACTTGTTCTGTAGTTTTATGATCATCATCATCAACCTCCTCACTAGTTGGTTTTGACGTCACAGAAACTGGTTCCTGTGATGTACTGGTTTCCAACAAGGGAATAGGTACAGTTACCTCATCAAGTTCTACTTTCCTCCCACTCACTTCTTTCGAGAGAAACTCCTTCTCTAGAAAGGATCCATTCTTAGCAACGAATGTCTTGCCTTCAGATCTGTGATAGAAGGTGTACCCAACTGTCTCCTTTGGGTATCCTTGTTGGAAATATGCCCTAGAGGCAATAATAAAAGCATTATTATTATATTTCCTTATTCATGATAATTGTCTTTATTCGTGCTATAATTGTGTTATCCGGAAATCGTAATACATGTGTGAATAACAGACAACAACATGTCCCTAGTGAGCCTCTAGTTGACTAGCTCGTTGATCGACAGATAGTCATGGTTTCCTGACTATGGACATTGGATGTCATTGATAACGAGATCACATCATTAGGAGAATGATGTGATGGACAAGACCCAATCCTAAACATAGCATAAGATCGCATAGTTCGTTTGCTAGAGTTTTCCAATGTCAAGTATCCTTTCCTTAGACCATGAGATCGTGTAACTCCCGGATACCGTAGGAGTGCTTTGGGTGTGCCAAACGTCACAACGTAACTGGGTGACTATAAAGGTATACTACAGGTATCTCTGAAAGTGTCTGTTGGGTTGACATGGATCGAGACTGGGATTTGTCACTCCGCTTGACGGAGAGGTATCACCGGGCCCTCTCGGTAATGCATCATCATAATGAGCTCAATGTGATCAAAGTGTTTGATCACAGGATCATGCATTACGGTACGAGAAAAGTGACTTGCCGGTAACGAGATTGAACGAGGTATTGGGATACCGACGATCGAATCTCGGGCAAGTAAAATACCGATTGACAAAGGGAATCGTTTACGGGATTAATTGAATCCTTGACATCGTGGTTCATCCGATGAGATCATCGTGGAGCATGTGGGAGCCAACATGGGTATCCAGATCCCGCTGTTGGTTATTGCCCGAGAGCCGTCTCGGTCATGTCTGCATGTCTCCCGAACCCGTAGGGTCTACACACTTAAGGTTCGATGACGCTAGGGTTGTGAAGATATGTATATGCAGTAACCCGAATATTGTTCGGAGTCCCGGATGAGATCCTGGACGTCATGAGGAGTTTCGGAATGGTCCGGAGGTAAAGAATTATATATAGAAAGTGCTGTTTTGGCCATCGGGACAAGTTTCGGGGTTATCGGTATTGTACCGGGACCACTGGAGGGTCCCGGGGGTCCACTGGGTGGGGCCACCTGCCTCGGAGGGGCCCCATGGGCTGTATGAGGAAGGGAACCAGCCCAAAGTGGGCTGGTGCGCCTCCCCCCAAGGGCCCATGCGCCTAGGGTTGGGGGGGAACCCTAAAGGGGGCGCCCCCCTTGCTTGGGGGGCAAGTCCCCCTCCCTGGCCGCCGCCCCCCCTAGGAGATTCCATCTCCTAGGGACGGCGCCCCCCCAAGGGGCTATATAAAGGGGGGAGGGGAAGGGGGGCTGCGCACCCTTTGCCCTGGCACCTCCCTCTCCCTCTCCAACACCTCCTCCTCCTCCGTAGAGCTCGGCGAAGCCCTGTCGGAGTACTGCGGCTCCACCATCACCACGCCGTCGTGCTGCTGCTGGAGTCTTCTTCCCAACCTCTCCTTTGCCTTGCTGGATCAAGAAGAAGGAGACGTTACGCTGACCGTACGTGTGTTGAACGCGGAGGTGCCGTGCTTTCAGTGCTAGGATCTCCGGTGATTTGGATCACGGTGTGTACGACTACTTCATCCCCGTTCATTGAACGCTTCCGCTCGCGATCTACAAAGTGGTATGTAGATGAAATCTCTCTCTCCCATGACTCGTTTCTAGATGAACTCATAGATGGATCTTGGTGAAACCGTAGGAAAAATTTTAATTTTCTGCAACGTTCCCCAACAGTGGCATCATGAGCTAGGTCTATGCGTAGTTCTCTATTGCACGAGTAGAACACAATTTTTTGTGGGCGTAGATGTTGTCAACTTTTCTTGCCGCTACTAGTCTTATCTTGCTTCAGCGGTATTGTGGGATGAAGCGGCCCGGACCAACCTTACACGTACGCTTACGTGAGACCGGTTCCACCGACTAACATGCACTAGTTGCATAAGGTGGCTGGCGGGTGTCTGTATCTCCCACTTTAGTTGGAGCGGATTCGATGAAAAGGGTCCTTATGAAGGGTAAATAGAAGTTGACAAATCACGTTGTGGCTTTTACGTAGGTATGAAAACGTTCTTGCTAGAACCCTAATTCAGCCACGTAAAACTTGCAACAACAATTAGAGGACGTCTAACTTGTTTTTGCAGCAAGTGCTTTGTGATATGATATGGCCAAAGTTGTGATGAATGATGAATGATCTATATGTGATGTATGAGATTTTCATGCTATTGTAATAGGAATCACGACTTGCATGTCGATG
This sequence comes from Aegilops umbellulata, assembly GCA_032464435.1. Taxonomy (NCBI): domain Eukaryota; kingdom Viridiplantae; phylum Streptophyta; class Magnoliopsida; order Poales; family Poaceae; genus Aegilops; species Aegilops umbellulata. The sequence goes on along the minus strand of CP136058.1, from coordinate 144,704,571 downwards.
AGTATGACAACCGGCAGGAGCCATAGGAGTTGTCTTTATTTTTTGTATGACCTGCGAGTCATTGAGAAACGCCATGTAAATTACTTTACTTTATTGCTAAACGCGTTAGCCATAGTAGTAGAAGTAACAGTTGGCGAGCAACTTCATGGAGACACGATGATGAAGATCATGATGATGAAGATCATGGTGTCAAGCCGGTGACAAGATGATCATGGAGCCCCAAGATGGAGATCGAAGGAGCTATGTGATATTGGCCATATCATGTCACGTTTATTGTTTGATTGCATGTGATGTTTATCATGTTTTGCATCTTGTTTACTTAGAACGACGGTAGTAAATAAGATGATCCCTCATAATAATTTCAAGAAAGTGTTCCCCCTAACTGTGCACCGTTGCGACAGTTCGTTGTTTCGAAGCACCACGTGATGATCGGGTGTGATAGATTCTAACGTTCACATACAACGGGTGTAAGACAGATTTACACACGCAAAACACTTAGGTTGACTTGACGAGCCTAGCATGTACAGACATGGCCTCGGAACACAGAAGACCGAAAGGTCGAGCATGAGTCGTGTAGAAGATACGATCAACATGAAGATGTTCACCGATGTTGACTAGTCCGTCTCACGTGATGATCGGACACGGCCTAGTTGACTCGGATCATGTAATACTTAGATGACTAGAAGAGGGATGTCTATCTAAGTGGGAGTTCATTAAATAATTTGATTAAATGAACTTTATTATCATGAACTTAGTCTAAATTTTTTACAATATGCCTTGTAGATCAAATGGCCAACGTAGTCCTCAACTTCAACGCGTTCCTAGAGAAAACCAAGCTGAAAGATGATGGTAGCAACTATACGGACTGGGTCCGGAACCTGAGGATCATCCTCATAGCTGCCAAGAAAGATTATGTCCTACAAGCACCGCTGGGTGACACACCTATTCTCCCTGCAGAACAAGATGTTATGAACGCTTGGCAGTCACGCTGCAATGATTACTCCCTCGTTCAGTGCGGCATGCTTTACAGCTTAGAGCCGGGGCTCCAAAAGCGTTTTGAGAGACATGGAGCATATGAGATGTTCGAAGAGCTGAAAATGGTTTTTCAAGCTCATGCCCGGGTCGAGAGATATGAAGTCTCCAACAAATTCTTTAGCTGTAAGATGGAGGAAAATAGCTCTGTCAGTGAGCACATACTCAAAATGTCTGGGTTGCACAACCGCTTGACTCAACTGGAAGTTAATCTCCCGGATGAAGTGGTCATTGACAGAATCCTCCAGTCGCTTCCACCTAGCTACAAGAGCTTTGTGATGAACTACAATATGCAGGGGATGGTAAAGACCATTCCTGAGGTATATGCTATGCTGAAATCAGCAGAGGTAGAAATCAAGAAGGAGCATCAAGTGTTGATGGTGAATAAAACCACTAAGTTCAAGAAGGGCAAGGGTAAAAAGAACTTCAAGAAGGATGGCGAGGAAGTTGCCGCGCCCGGTAAGCAAGTTGCCGGGAAGAAGCCAAAGAATGGACCCAAGCCTGAGACTGAGTGTTTTTATTGCAAGGGAAGTGGTCACTGGAAGCGGAACTGCCCCAAATACTTAGCGGACAAGAAGGCCGGCAAAACCAAAGGTATATGTGATATACATGTAATTGATGTGTACCTTACCAGTACTCGTAGTAGCTCTTGGGTATTTGATACCGGTGCAGTTGCTCACATTTGTAACTCAAAGCAGGAGTTGCGGAATAAACGGAGACTGGCGAAGGACGAGGTGACGATGCGCGTCGGGAATGGTTCCAAGGTCGATGTGATCGCCGTCGGCACGCTGCCTCTACATTTACCTACGGGATTAGTTTTAAACCTCAATAATTGTTATTTAGTGCCAAGTTTGAGCATGAACATTGTGTCTGGATCTCGTTTAATTCGAGATGGCTACTCATTTAAATCTGAGAATAATGGTTGTTCCATTTATATGAGAGATATGTTTTATGGTCATGCTCCGATGGTTAATGGTTTATTCTTGATGAATCTCGTACGTGATGATACACATATTCATAGTGTGAATACCAAAAGAGTTAAAGTTGATAACAATAGTCCCACATATTTGTGGCACTGCCGGCTTGGTCACATAGGTGTCAAACGCATGAAGAAGCTCCATGCAGATGGACTTTTAGAGTCTCTTGATTATGAATCATTTGACACATGCGAACCATGCCTCATGGGTAAAATGACCAAGACTCCGTTCTCAGGAACAATGGAGCAAGCAACCAACTTATTGGAAATCATACATACCGATGTGTGCGGTCCAATGAGTGTTGAGGCTCGCGGTGGCTATCGTTATGTTCTCACCCTCACTGATGACTTGAGTAGATATGGGTATGTCTACTTAATGAAACACAAGTCTGAGACCTTTGAAAAGTTCAAGGAATTTCAGAGTGAGGTTGAAAATCAACGTGAGAGAAAGATCAAGTTTCTACGATCAGATCATGGAGGAGAATACTTGAGTCACGAATTTGGCACACACTTAAGAAAATGTGGAATAGTTTCACAACTCACGCCGCCTGGAACACCTCAGCGTAATGGTGTGTCCGAACGTCATAATCGCACTCTATTAGATATGGTGCGATCTATGATGTCTCTTACCGATTTACCGCTATCTTTTTGGGGCTATGCTTTAGAGACTGCCGCATTCACTTTAAATAGGGCTCCGTCGAAATCCGTTGAGACGACACCGTATGAATTATGGTTTGGGAAGAAACCTAAGCTGTCGTTTCTAAAAGTTTGGGGATGCGATGCTTATGTCAAGAAACTTCAACCTGAAAAGCTCGAACCCAAGTCGGAAAAATGCGTCTTCATAGGATACCCTAAAGAAACTGTTGGGTATACCTTCTACCTCAGATCTGAAGGCAAGATCTTTGTTGCCAAGAATGGATCCTTTCTGGAGAAAGAGTTTCTCTCGAAAGAAGTAAGTGGGAGGAAAGTAGAACTTGATGAAGTGTTACCTCTTGAACCGGAAAATGGCGAAGCTCAGGAAAACGTTTCTGAGGTGCCTGCACCAACTAGAGAGGAAATTAATGATGATGATCAAGATACCTCTAATCAAGCTCCTACTGAAATTCGAAGGTCCACAAGGACACGTTCCGCACCAGAGTGGTATGGCAACCCTGTCTTGGAAATCATGTTGTTAGACAACGGTGAACCTTCGAACTATGAGGAAGCAATGGCGGGCCCGGATTCCGACAAATGGCTGGAAGCCATGAAATCCGAGATAGGATCCATGTATGAAAATGAAGTATGGACTTTGACTGACTTGCCCGTAGAACGGCGAGCGATAGAAAATAAATGGATCTTTAAGAAGAAGACAGACGCGGATGGTAATGTGACCATCTATAAAGCTCGGCTTGTCGCTAAGGGTTATCGACAAGTTCAAGGGATTGACTACGATGAGACTTTCTCACCGGTAGCGAAGCTGAAGTCCGTCCGAATCATGTTAGCAATTGCCGCATTCTACGATTATGAAATATGGCAAATGGACGTCAAAACGGCATTCCTTAATGGTTTCCTTAAGGAAGAATTGTATATGATGCAGCCGGAAGGTTTTGTCGATCCTAAGAATGCTGACAAGGTGTGCAAGCTCCAACACTCGATTTATGGGCTGGTGCAAGCATCTCGGAGTTGGAACATTCGTTTTGATGAGATGATCAAAGCGTTTGGGTTTACACAGACTTATGGAGAAGCCTGTGTTTACAAGAAAGTGAGTGGGAGCTCTGTAGCATTTCTCATATTATATGTAGACGACATACTTTTGATGGGAAATGATATAGAACTCTTGGACAGCATTAAGGCCTACTTGAATAAAAGTTTTTCAATGAAGGACCTTGGAGAAGCTGCTTATATATTAGGCATCAAGATCTATAGAGATAGATCGAGACGCCTCATAGGTCTTTCACAAAGCACATACCTTGATAAAATGTTGAAGAAGTTCAATATGGATCAATCTAAGAAAGGGTTCTTACCTGTGTTACGAGGTGTGAAATTGAGCTCAGCTCAATGTCCGACCACGGCAGAAGATATAGAAGAGATGAGTGTCATCCCCTATGCCTCAGCCATAGGTTCTATTATGTATGCCATGCTGTGTACCAGACCTGATGTAAACCTTGCCGTAAGTTTGGTAGGAAGGTACCAAAGCAATCCTGGCAAGGAACACTGGACAGCGGTCAAGAATATCCTGAAGTACCTGAAAAGGACCAAGGAAATGTTTCTCGTTTATGGAGGTGACGAAGAGCTCATCGTAAAAGGTTACGTCGACGCTAGCTTCGACACAGATCTGGATGACTCTAAGTCACAAACCGGATACGTGTATATTTTGAATGGTGGGGCAGTAAGCTGGTGCAGTTGCAAGCAAAGCGTCGTGGCGGGATCTACATGTGAAGCGGAGTACATGGCAGCCTCGGAGGCGGCACATGAAGCAATTTGGGTGAAGGAGTTCATCACCGACCTCGGAGTCATACCCAATGCGTCGGGGCCAATCAAGCTCTTCTGTGACAACACTGGAGCTATTGCACTTGCAAAGGAGCCCAGGTGTCACAAGAAGACCAGGCACATCAAGCGTCGCTTCAACTCCATTCGTGAAAATGTTCAAGATGGAGACATAGAAATTTGTAAAGTGCACACGGATCTGAATGTCGCAGATCCGTTGACTAAACCTCTCCCTAAGGCAAAACATGATCAGCACCAGAACTCTATGGGTGTTCGATTCATCACAATGTAACTAGATTATTGACTCTAGTGCAAGTGGGAGACTGTTGGAAATATGCCCTAGAGGCAATAATAAAAGCATTATTATTATATTTCCTTATTCATGATAATTGTCTTTATTCGTGCTATAATTGTGTTATCCGGAAATCGTAATACATGTGTGAATAACAGACAACAACATGTCCCTAGTGAGCCTCTAGTTGACTAGCTCGTTGATCGACAGATAGTCATGGTTTCCTGACTATGGACATTGGATGTCATTGATAACGAGATCACATCATTAGGAGAATGATGTGATGGACAAGACCCAATCCTAAACATAGCATAAGATCGCATAGTTCGTTTGCTAGAGTTTTCCAATGTCAAGTATCCTTTCCTTAGACCATGAGATCGTGTAACTCCCGGATACCGTAGGAGTGCTTTGGGTGTGCCAAACGTCACAACGTAACTGGGTGACTATAAAGGTATACTACGGGTATCTCTGAAAGTGTCTGTTGGGTTGACATGGATCGAGACTGGGATTTGTCACTCCGCTTGACGGAGAGGTATCACCGGGCCCTCTCGGTAATGCATCATCATAATGAGCTCAATGTGATCAAAGTGTTTGATCACAGGATCATGCATTACGGTACGAGAAAAGTGACTTGCCGGTAACGAGATTGAACGAGGTATTGGGATACCGACGATTGAATCTCGGGCAAGTAAAATACCGATTGACAAAGGGAATCGTATACGGGATTAATTGAATTCTTGACATCGTGGTTCATCCGATGAGATCATCGTGGAGCATGTGGGAGCCAACATGGGTATCCAGATCCCGTTGTTGGTTATTGCCCGAGAGCCGTCTCGGTCATGTCTGCATATCTCCCGAACCCGTAGGGTCTACACACTTAAGGTTCGGTGACGCTAGGGTTGTGAAGATATGTATATGCAGTAACCCGAATGTTGTTCGGAGTCCCGGATGAGATCCCGGACGTCACGAGGAGTTTCGGAATGGTCCGGAGGTAAAGAATTATATATAGAAGGTGCTGTTTTGGCCATCGGGACAAGTTTCAGGGTTATCGGTATTGTACCGGGACCACCGGAGGGTCCCGGGGGTCCACCGGGTGGGGCCACCTGCCTCGAAGGGGCCCCATGGGCTGTATGAGGAAGGGAACCAGCCCAAAGTGGGCTGGTGCGCCTCCCCCCCAAGGGCCCATGCGCCTAGGGTTGGGGGGAACCCTAAAGGGGGCGCCCCCCTTGCTTGGGGGGCAAGTCCCCCTCCCTGGCCGCCGCCCCCTCTAGGAGATTCCATCTCCTAGGGCCGGCGCCCCCCCAAGGGGCTATATAAAGGGGGGGAGGGGAAGGGGGGCTGCGCACCCTTTGCCCTGGCACCTCCCTCTCCCTCTCCAACACCTCCTCCTCCTCCGTAGAGCTCGGCGAAGCCCTGTCGGAGTACTGCGGCTCCACCATCACCACGCCGTCGTGCTGCTGCTGGAGTCTTCTTCCCCAACCTCTCCTTTGCCTTGCTGGATCAAGAAGAAGGAGACGTTACGCTGACCGTACGTGTGTTGAACGCGGAGGTGCCGTGCTTTCGGTGCTAGGATCTCCGGTGATTTGGATCACGGTGTGTACGACTACTTCATCCCCGTTCATTGAACGCTTCCGCTCGCGATCTACAAAGTGGTATGTAGATGCAATCTCTCTCTCCCATGACTCGTTGCTAGATGAACTCATAGATGGATCTTGGTGAAACCGTAGGAAAAATTTTAATTTTCTGCAACGTTCCCCAACAATCCTATGAAGACATATTTCTCCGATTTGGGTTTGAGCTTATCAGGATGAAACTTTTTTCACATAAGCATCATAACCCCAAACTTTAAGAAACGACAACTTTGGTTTCTTGCTAAACCACAGTTCATATAGTGTCGTCTCAACAGATTTAGATGGTGCCCTATTTAACGTGAATGCAGCTGTCTCTAATGCATAACCCCAAAACGATAGTGGTAAATCGGTAAGAAACATCATAGATTGCACTATATCAATAAAGTACTGTTATGACGTTCGGACACACCATTATGCTGTGGTGTTCCAGATGGCGTGAGTAGTGAAACTATTTCACATTGTTTAACTGAAGGCCAAACTCGTAACTCAAATGTTTTACCTCTGCGATCATATCGTAGTAACTTTTATTTTCTTGTTACGATGATTCTCTACTTCACTCTGAAATTCTTTGAACTTTTCAAACGTTTCAGACTTATGTTTCATCAAGTATATATACCCATATCCGCTCAAATCATCTGTGAAGGTTAGAAAATAATGATACTTGTCGCGAGCCTTAATATTCATCGGACCACATACATCAGTATGTATGATTTCCAACAAATCTATTGCTTGCTCCATTGTTCCGGAGAACGGCGTTTTAGTCATCTTGCCCAAGAGGCATGGTTCGCAAGCATCAAGTGATTCATAATCAAGTGATTCCAAAATCCCATCAGCATGGAGTTTCTTCATGCGCTTTACACCAATATGACCTAAACGGCAGTGCCACAAATAGGTTGCACTATCATTATTAACTTCGCATCTTTTGGTTTCAATATTATGAATATGTGTATCACTACGATCGAGATCCAATGAACTATTTTCATTGGGTGTGTATGTCCATAAAAGGTTCTATTCATGTAAACAGAACAACAATTGTTCTCTAACTTAAATGAATAATCGTATTGCAATAAACATGATCAAATCATATTTATGCTCAACGCAAACACCAAATAACACTTATTTAAGTTCATCACTAATCCCGAAAGTATAGGGAGTGTGCGATGATGATTATATCAATCTTGGAGCTACTTCCAACTTTCATCGTCACTTCACCCTTAACTAGTCTTTGTTCATTCTGCAACTCCCGTTTCGAGTTACTACTCTTAGCAACTGAACCAGTATCAAATACCGAGGGGTTGCTATGAACACTAGTAAAATACATATCAATAATCTGTATATCAAATATACCTTTGTTCACTTCGCCATCCTTCTTATCCGCCAAATACTTGGGGTAGTTCCGCTTCCAGTGACCAGTCCCTTTGCAGTAAACGCACTCAGTCTCAGGCTTAGGTCCAGACTTGGGCTTCTTCACTTGAGCAGCAACTTGCTTGCCGTTCTTCTTGAAGTTCCCCTTCTTCCCTTTGCCCTTTACTTGAAACTAGTGATCTTGTCAACCATCAACGCTTGATGCTCTTTCTTGATTTCTACCTCCATCGATTTCATCATTATGAAAAAGTTCGGGAGTCGTTTTCGTCATCCCTTGCATACTATAGTTCATCACGAAGTTCTACTAACTTGGTGATGGTGACTAGAGAATTCTGTCAATCACTATCTTATCTAGAAGATTAACTCCCACTTGATTCAAGCGATTGTAGTACCCAGACAATCTGAGCACATGCTCACTAGTTGAGCGATTCTCCTCCATCTTTTAGCTATAGAACTTGTTGGAGACTTCATATCCCTCAACTCGGGTAGTTGCTTGAAATATTAACTTCAACTACTAGAACATCTCATATGGTCCATGATGTTCAAAACGTCTTTGAAGTCCCGATTCTAAGCCGTTAAGCATGGTGCACTAAACTATCAAGTAGTCATCATATTGAGCTAGCCAAACGTTCATAACGTCTGCATCTGCTCCTGCAATAGGTCTGTCACCTAGCGGTGCATTAAGGACATAATTCTTCGTGCAGCAATGAGGATAAACCTCAGATCACGGATCCAATCCGCATCATTGCTACTAATATTTTTCAACACAATTTTCTCTAGGAACATATCAAAATAAACATAGGGAAGCAACAACGCGAGCTATTGATCTACAACATAGATATGCTAATACTACTAGGACTAAGTTCATGATAAATTAAAGTTCAATTAATCATATTACTTAAGAACTCCCACTTAGATAGACATCCCTCTAATCCTCTAAGTGATCACGTGATCCAAATCAAACTAAACCATAACCGATCATCACGTGAAATGGATTAGTTTTCAATGGTGAACATCATCATGTTGATCATATCTACTATATGATTCCCGCTCGACCTTTCGATCTCCGTGTTCCGAGGTCATATCTTATATGCATAGCTCGTCAAGTATAACCTGAGTATTCCGCGTGTGCAACTGTTTTGCACCCGTTGTATTTGAACATAGAGCCTATCACACCCGATCATCACGTGGTGTCTCAGCACGAAGAACTTTCGCAACGGTGCATACTCAGGGAGAACACTTCTTGATAATTAGTGAGAGATCATCTTATAATGCTACCGTCAATCAAAGCAAGATAAGATGCATAAAATATAAACATCACCTGCAATCAATATAAGTGATATGATATGGCCATCATCATCTTGTGCTTGTGATCTCCATCTCCGCAGCACTGTCATGATCACCATCGTCACCGGCGCGACACCTTGATCTCCATCGTAGCATCATTGTCGTCTCGCCAATCTTATGCTTCTACGACTATCGCTACCGCTTAGTGATAAAGTAAAGCATTACAGGGCGATTGCATTGCATACAATAAAGCGACAACCATACGGCTCCTGCCGGTTGCCGATAGCTCGGTTAAAAAACATGATCATCTCATACAATAAAATTTAGCATCATGTCTTGACCATATCACATCACAACATGCCCTGCAAAAACAAGTTAGACGTCCTCTACTTTGTTTGTTGCAAATTTTACGTGGCTGCTACGGGCTGAAGCAAGAACCAATCTCACCTACGCATCAAAACCACAACGATACTTCGTCAAATAGACTCCGTTTTAACCTTCACAAGGACCGGGCGTAGCCATACTTGGTTCAACTAAAGTTGGTGAGACAGTCTCCCGCAAGCCATCTGTGTGCAAAGCACGTCGAGGGAACCGGTCTCGCGTAAGCGTACGCGTAAGGTTGGTCCGGGTCGTCTCATCCAACAATACCGCTGACCCAAAGTATGACATGCTGGTAGGCAGTATGACTTGTATCGTCCACAACTCACTTGTGTTCTACTCGTGCAAATAACATCAAACCATAAAAACCTAGGCTCGGATGCCACTGTTGGGGAACGTAGTAATTTCAAAATTTTCCTACGCACACGCAAGATCATGGTGATGCACAGCAACGAGAGGGGAGAGTGATGTCTACGTACCCTCGTAGACCGAAGCGGAAGCGTTGACACAACGTAGAGGAAGTAGTCGTACGTCTTCCCGATCCGACCGATCCAAGCACCGTTACTCCGGCACCTCCGAGTTCTTGGCACACGTTCAGCTCGATGACGCTCCCCGGGCTCCGATCCAGCAAAGCTTCGGGGAGGAGTTCCGTCAGCACGACGGCGTGGTGACGATCTTGATGTACTACCGACGCAGGGCTTCGCCTAAGCACTGCAACGATATGACCGAGGTGGAATATGGTGGAGGGGGGCACCGCACACGGCTAAGGAACGATCACGAAGATCAACTTGTGTGTTCATGGAGTGTCCCCTGCCCCCGTATATAAAGGAGAAAGGGAGGGAGGAGGCCGGCCCTATGTTTGGCGCGCCAAGGGGAGTCCTACTCCCATCGGGAGTAGGATTCCCCCTTTCCTAGTCTAACTAGGAGTTCTTCCTTGTAGGGGGAGTAGGAGAGAAGGAAAGAGAAGAGAGAAGGAGAAGGAAGGAGGGGGGCGCCCCCCCTCCCTAGTCCAATTCGGACTAGTCCAAGGGGAGGGGTGCGGCCACCCTTTTGGCCCTTTCTCTCCTTTCCCGTATGGCCCAATAAGGCCCAATACGAATTCCCGTAACTCTCCGGTACTCCGATAAATACCCGAACCACTCAGAACCTTTCCGATGTCCGAATATAGTCGTCCAATATATCGATCTTTACGTCTCGACCATTTCGAGACTCCTCGTCATGTTCCTGATCTCATCCGGGACTCCGAACTCCTTCGGTACATCAAAACTCATAAACTCATAATAACTGTCATCGTAACCTTAAGCGTGCGGACCCTACGGTTCGAGAACAATGTAGACATGACCGAGACACATCTCCGGTCAATAACCAATAGCGGGACCTGGATGCCCATATTGGCTCCTACATATTCTACGAAGATCTTTATCGGTCAGACCGCATAACAACATACGTTGTTCCCTTTGTCCATCGGTATGTTACTTGCCCGAGATTCAATCGTCGGTATCCAATACCTAGTTCAATCTCGTTACCGGCAAGTCTCTTTACTCATTCCGTAATACATCATCCCGCAACTAACTCATTAGTTGCAATGCTTGCAAGGCTTAAGTGATGTGCATTACCGAGAGGGCCCAGAGATACCTCTCCCACAATTGGAGTGACAAATCCTAATCTCGAAATACGCCAACCCAACATCTACCTTTGGTGACACCTGTAGTACTCCTTTATAATCACCCAGTTACGTTGTGACGTTTGGTAGCACCCAAAGTGTTCCTCCGGCAAACGGGAGTTGCATAATCTCATAGTCAAAGGAACATGTATAAGTCATGGATAAAAGCAACAACAACTTACTAAACGATCGGGTGCTATGCTAATGGAATGGGTCATGTCAATCAGATCATTCAACTAATGATGTGACCTTGTTAATCAAATGACAACTCCTTTGTCCATGGTTAGGAAACTTAACCATCTTTGATTAACAAGCTAGTCAAGTAGAGGCATACTAGTGACACTCTGTTTGTCTATGTATCCACACATGTATTATGTTTCCAGTTAATACAATTCTAGCATGAATAATAAACATTTATCATGATATGTAAGGAAATAAATAATAACTTTATTATTGCCTCTAGGGCATATTTCCTTCATCGGCGAGTTGGCTCTGGCGAGCCAGTCCGGCGAGCTTCCTCACACGAAGAGGTCCCTGGCAAGGATATTGCCGGAAAGGCCGTGGAGCAACAAGGAGCTCAACAGCAACCCGTGTGCTAGACGAGGTGCACGACCGCGGCAGCGAGGAAGGTAGCTGAAACAGGCTCACAACAGCTCGCTGCTCCGGCCACAGCCAAGCGGCCCAGGTCTCCGTCTCCACCCCTCGCACAGACACCATAGCAGAGGCCGACTTTCACCTCTCCTCTTTTAGCTCGAGGAGGGAGAAGAGGCCAAAAGAAGAAGAAGAGTAAGTGTCTTGCCGCTTTCTTTATCCCCTGAGTCTTTGATTTGGATATCTTATCTTATTTGATCTTGCCTTGGCCTGTCCCCTGAGAGAAACAAAAACGTTGGCGCAGAGGATGGCGAAGAAGGCCAAGACCTCGACGGGCAACAAGCCCCCGAAAAGCACCTCAAGTGCGCTGAAGATGATCACAATCAGCCCGAAGTCCAGCCCATGATGCAGCCCCCAACCCACCCCCCAACGTGAGTCCATTACTCATTTCCCGCTGGCGGGTGTTGGCGCGTCCATCTTCACTACTAACCTTGCTGGGTTTGCAGGAGAAGAGCAACAACATGAGGAGCCGCTGAGAGCCACCCCCGACATGTCACCTCCGTCAACCACACCGCCCAGAGAGGGCCCCCGGCAAGGGCTTCCACTGATGAGCCCTCCCGCGGGGTGGAAGAGCCGGCAAGCAAGGGCGCCGACAGTCCTACACCGGCAACAAATGTTGCCGGCGAGGGAGCCACCTCCCAACAACCCGTCACAGGTAAGCCGCCTGCTTCCTGGAACTGGTCATTTTTCCAATATGATATTTTTCTCTTTTCTTTCTGCTTTGAACTTCAACCTTGGTTTCGTCTCGTTTCTCCTCCTTGGCTTTCATACATTCCCTTGGCAGATCAGATGGATGTTGACGCCATCATCGAGGAGACTGCCAAGGATGCTGCCGCCGAAGCTGCCAAAGCCGCTGTTGACGAGGCCGCCAAGGACGTGCATGAAGAGGCCTCCAAGGGGTCATCCAAGGAGGCCGGCAAGGAGACTGGTGACCGTACTGACGGCATTCCTGCCGCAGGAGCGCCCGGCGCTACGTCGGTCCAGGAGTCCTCAGTTGCCGGGGAGACGGTGGTCGTGGACCAACCGTCAACATCCGAAGTCCCCCTCAGGCAGATACCTGAAGGTTGGCGACAATCTGTTTGTCAACATCCCGGGGACGGCAAGCACTGGAGCGCCAACCAAGGGGGAGGCTTTCGACAAAGAAGTCATCGCTGCTGTCGGGCTCAAGGTTGTCGATGAGCCATGCGCCAGCAGGAGCAGATCCAAAGAAGACCAGCTCCTCCATGCCATGAGTAACAATTTCCAGAAGCTCCAGGCTCTCCACCGCACCTGAAAGGAGAAGCTGGACTCCAGGGCCGCAATTATTGATGCAGCAGAGGCAGATCTCCAGAAGCGTGTCGAACAGATGCAGGTCTGGTTTGTCGAGGCCTGGAACGAAATAAGGACTGGCCTGGAGTAGCTGGGCTAACATTGAGACGAGCTCCTTTTGAAGCAGTCCGACCTTGAGAAGGCACAGGAGGAGGCCGTTCAATAGGCCGCCAAGGAAGACGCCTAACTAAGGGAACGTCGTGTCTTGCTTGATGCTCATGAAGAAGACCTTGCCGCTCGCGAGGAGGCACTTGCCACCAAGCTTCGTGGCAAGGATGAAGAAATTGAGAAACGTGTCGCGCAGCGGACCCAAGAGCTGGAGCAGGAGCACAAGAAGACACTTGACACTCTGGTCCTGGACCATGCCGACAAGCTGAAGGAAGCTGTCAATGCCGCCGAGGCTACAAAGGCCAAGAACGAGCTGGCCGGGAAGGTGGAGAAGCTGGAGGCGGATCTGGAGAAGCATGGTAAGGAGATCTTGACTCTCAAAAGTGACAGAGATAAAACTGCCTATACCTTGGCGGAGTTGCAGACCACCATATCCGACAAGACCAAGCAGCTCTCCGCAGCCAACGACTCCATTGCCGATCTGAAGCTCAAGCTAAGCACAATGGAGGAGTCCCTTGAGATCAACAGGGCTCGCGAGAAGACCCTGACCAAGAATCTCCAGGACGAGAAGGAGCTGCTTGAGAGCGCCGCCGCCACTTATAATGACTATGAAAAAGGCATGGGGATCTGGACTGAGCGCCTGATCAAGGTCGCGGAGAGGCTCACAGCACAACTGTCCACCATGGGCCTATCGAGTTTCAGGTACTTGCCACCTCTTGAGCATGCGTTGGTTTTCCCTTGAAGAGGAAAGGGTGATGCAACAAACTAGCGTAAGTATTTCCCTTAGTTTTTGAGAACCAAGGTATCAATCCAGTAGAAGATAACACGCAAGTCACCTAGTACCTGCACAAACAACAGGAACCTTGCAACCAAAGCGACAAAGGGGTTGTCAATCCCTTCACGGTCACTCGCAAAAGTGAGATCTAATAAAGATAGTAAGATAAATATTTTTGGTATTTTTGTTGTATAGATTGGAAAGTAAAGATTGCAAAATAGTAAAACAAGATGCGTGTAAATAAAAGAGATGCAATATAATAATAAAGAGACCTGGGGGCCATAGGTTTCACTAGTGGCTTCTCTCAAGATAGCATGTATTACGGTGGGTGAACAAATTACTGCCGAGCAATTGATAGAAAAGCGCATAGTTATGAGAATATCTAGGCAATGATCATGAATATAGGCATCACGTCCGTGTCAAGTAGACTGAAACGATTCTGCATCTACTACTATTACTCCACACATCGACCGCTATCCAGCATGCACCTAGAGTATTAAGTCCATAGGAACAGAGTAATGCATTAAGCCAGATGACATGATGTAGAGGGACAAACTCAAGCAATATGATATAAACCCCATCTTTTTATCCTCGATGGTAACAATACAATACGTGCCTTGTTGCCCCTACTGTCACTGGGAAAGGACACCACAAGATTGAACACAAAGCTAAGCACTTCTCCCATTGCAAGAAAGATCAATCTAGTAGGACAAACTAAAACGGTAATTCGAAGAGACTTGCAAAGATATCAAATCATGCATATAATAATTCAGAGAAGAACCAAATATTATTCATAGATAAACTTGATCATAAATCCAAAATTCATTGGATCTCGGCAAACACACCGCAAAAGAGTATTACATCGAATACATCTCCAAGAACATCGAGGAGAACTTTGTATTGAGAACCAAAGAGAGAGAAGAAGCCATCTAGGTAATATATGGACCCGAAGGTCTGTGGTAAACTACTCACACATCATCGGAGAGGCTATGGTGTTGATGTAGAAGCCCTCCGTGATCGACTCCCCCTCCGGCAGATCTCCGGAAAAGGCTCCAAGATGGGATCTCACGGGTATAGAAGGTTGCGGCGGTTGAAAAGGGGTTTCGTGGCTCCCCTTGTGTTTTTAGGGTATAAGAGTATATATAGGCGAAAGAAGTATGTCGGTGGAGCTCCATGGGGCCCACGAGGGTGGGGGCGCGCCTACCCCCTGTGGTTGCGCCCTCCTGCCTCGTGGCTGCCTCGCGGAGTTCCAGACTTCAACTCCAAGTCTTCTGGATTGCGTTTGGTCCAAGAAAGATCCTCGCGAAGGTTTCATTCCGTTTGGATTCTGGTTGGTATTCCTTTTCTGTAAAACACTGAAATAGGCAAAAAAACAGAAACTGGCACTAGGCCTTCGGTTAATAGGTTAGTCCCAAAAATAATATAAAAGAGCATATTAAAGCCCATTAAACATCCAAAGCAGATAATATAATAGCATGGAATGATCAAAAATTATAGATACGTTGGAGACGTATCAAGCACCCCCAAGCTTAATTCCTGCTCGTCCTCGAGTAGGTAAATGATAAAAACAAATTTTTTGATGTGGAATGCTACATAACATAATTTTCAATGTAATTTTCTTTATTGTGGCATGAATGTTCAGATCCGAAACATTCAAGACAAAAGTTTAATATTGACATAAAAATAATAATACTTCAAGCATACTAACCAAGCAATTATGTCTTCTCAAAATAACATAGCCAAAGAAAGCTCATCCCTACAAAATCATATAGTTTGGCCATGCTCCATCTTCGTCACACAAAATGGTCTAATCATGCACAACCCCGATGACAAGCCAACCAATTGTTTCATACTTTAGTATTCTCAAACTTTTTCAACTTTCACGCAATACATGAGCGCGAGCCATGGACATAGCACTATAGGTGGAATAGAATGGTGGTTGTGGAGAAGACAAAAAAGGAGGAAGATGGTCTCACATCAACTAGGCATATCAATGGGCCATGGAGATGCCCATCAATAGATATCAATGTGAGTGAGTAGGGATTGCCATGCAACGGATGCACTAGAGCTATAAATGTATGAAAGCTCAACAAAAGAAACTAAGCGGGTGTGCATCCAACTTGCTTGCTCATGAAGACCTTGGGCATTTTGAGGAAGCCCATCGTTGGAATATACAAGCCAAGTTCTATAATGAAAAATTCCCACTAGTATATGAAAGTGACAAAACAAGAGACTATCTATCATGAAGATCATGGTGCTACTTTGAAGCACAAGTGTGGAAAAAGGATAGTAACATTGCCCCTTCTCTCTTTTTCTCTCATTTTTTTGGTCCTTCTCTTTTTTGGCCTTTCTTTCTCTCTTTTTTTGGCATTTCTATTTTTTTGTTTCCTCACACGGACAATGATCTAATAATGATGATAATCACACTTCTATTTATTTACAACTAAAGGATTACAACTCGATACTAGAACAAAATATGACTCTATATGAGTGCCTCCGGCGGTGTAACGGGAATGAATCAAGAGTGACATGTATGAAAAATTATGAATGGTGGCCTTGCCACAAATACGATGTCAACTACATGATCATGTAAGGCAATATGACAATAATGAAGTGTGTCATAATAAACGGAAACGATGGAAAGTTGAATGGCAATATATCTCGGAATGGCTATGGAAATGCCATAATAGGTAGGTATGGTGGCTGTTTTGAGGAAGGTATGTGGTGGGTTTATGGTACCGGCAAAAGTTGCGCGGTACTTGAGAGGCTAGCAATGGTGGAAGGATGAGAGTGCGTATAATCCATGGACCCAACATTAGTCATAAAGAACTCACATACTTATTGCAAAAATCTACAAGAAATCAAAACCAAGCACTACGCGCATGCTCCTATGGGGACAGATTGGTAGGAAAAGACCACCGCTCGTCCCCGACCGCCAGTCATAAGGAGGACAATCAAAGAAACACCTCATGCTTCAAATTTGTTACACAACGTTTACCATACGTGCATGCTACGGGAATTGCAAAACTCAACACAAGTATTTATCAAATTCACAAATACACAACTAGCATTACTCTAGTATCACCATCTTCATATCTCAAAACAATCATCAAGTATCAAACTTCTCATAGTATTCAATGCACTCTATATGAAAGTTTTTATTGTACCCATCTTGAATGCCCATCATATTAGGACTAATTTTATAACCAAAGCAAATTACCATGATGTTCTAAAAGACTCTCAAAATAATATAAGTGAAGCATTAGAGATCAATAATTTCTATAAAATAAAACCACCACCGTGCTCTAAAAAGATATAAGTGAAGCACTAGAGCAAAATTATCTAGCTTAAAAGATATAAGTGAAGCACATAGTGTATTCTAATAAATTCCGATCCATGTATGTCTCTCCCAAAAGGTATGTACAGCAAGTATGATTGTGGTAAACTAAAAATCAAATAATCAAATCATACAAGACGCTCCAAGCAAAACACATATCATGTGGTCAATAAAAATATAGCCTCAAGTAAAGTTACCGATAGACGAAGACGAAGGAGGGGATGCCTTCCGGGGCATCCCCAAGCTTAGGATTTTGGTTTTCCTTGAATTTTACCTTGGTGTTCCTTGGGAATCCCCAAGCTTAGGCTCTTGCCACTCCTTATTCCGAAATCCATCAAATCTTTACCCAAAAACTTGAAAACTTCACAACACAAAACTTAACAGAAAATCTCATGAGCTCCGTTAGTATAAGAAAACAAACCACCACCTTAAGGTACTGTAATGAACTCATTCTTTATTTATATTGCTGTTAAAACTACTATATTCTGACTTCTCTATGGTTCATACCCCCCGATGCTACCCATAGATTCATTAAAATAAGCAAACAACACACGAAAAACAGAATCTGTCAAAACAGAAGAGTCTGTAGAAATCTGATTCATACGCATACTTCTATAACTCCAAAAATTCTGACATAAATTGGTGGACATGAGGAATTTCTCTATTAATCATATGAAAAAAGAATCAAACTAAAATCAATCTCCAGTAAAAAATGGCATCTAATCTCGTGAGCACAAAAGTTTCTGCTTTTTTACAGCAAGATTTCAAAGACTTCACCCATGTCTTCCCAACGGTTCTACTTGGCACAAACACTAATTAAAACATAAAACCACATCTAAACAGCGGCTAGATGAATTATTTATTACTAAACAGTAACAAAAATCAAAAAACAAAAATAAATTTGGGTTGCCTCCCAACAAGCGCTATCGTTTAACGCCCCTAGCTAGGCATAAAGCAAGAATCGATCTAGGTATTGTCATCTTTGGTATGCAATTCATATGTGGCTCTCATAATAGATTCATAAGGTAATTTAATTTTATTTCTAGGAAATTATTCCATGCCTTTCCTTAACGGATAATGGAATCTAATATTTTCTTCTTTCATGTCAATAATTGCACCAATCGTTCTAGGGAAAGGTCTACCAAGAATAATAGGACATGTAGGATTGCACTATATCAAGAACAATGAAATCTACGGCACATAATTCCTATTTGCAATAATAATAACATCATTAATCCTTCCCATAGGTTTCTTAATGGTGGAATCTGCAAGGTGCAAATTTAAAGAACAATCATCAAATTCACGGACCTAACACATCACACAAAGTTTTTGGAATCGTGGAAACACTAGCACCCAAATCACACAAAGCATAGCATTCATAATCTTTAATATTAATTTTAATAGTAGGTTCCCACTCATCATAAAGTTTTCTAGGGATAGAAACTTCTAGCTCAAGTTTTTCTTCACAGGATTGCATTAAAGCACCAATGATACGTTTAAGCTTTATTTTGGTTATAAGCATGATGAGAATTTAACACGGATTGCAACAAGGAAATACAATCTATCAAAGAGCAATTATCATAATTAAATTCCTTGAAAACCAAAATAGTGGGTTCATTGCTATGTAAAGTTTTGACCTCTTCAATCCCACTTTTAGTAATTTTAGCATCAAGATCTAAAAACTCCGAATCATTGGGACGCCTTTTAAATAAAGTTGACTCATCTTGTAGGATCGAAAGTATGTCTAGAGGGGGGGGGGGTGATTAGACTACTTGACCAAATAAGAATCTATCCTTTTCCCAATTTTAGTTCTTGACAGATTTTGGCTATCTTAGCACAATTCAAGCAATCTTCACACAATTCAAGCAAGCTTGCAAAGAGTATATGAGCAGCGGAAAGTAAAGCATACAACTTGCAAGAATGTAAAGGGGAAGGGTTTGGAGGATTCAAACGCAATTCGAGACACGGATGTTTTTGGCGTGGTTCCGATACGTGGTGCTATCGTACATCCACGTTGATGGAGACTTCAACCCACGGAGGGTAACGGTCGCACGAGTCCACGGCGGGCTCCACCCACGAAGGATCCACGAAGAAGCAACCTTGTCTATTCCATCACGGCCGTCGCCCACGAAGGACTTGCCTCCCTAGCGGTAGATCTTCACGAAGTAGGCGATCTCCTTGCCCTTACAAACTCCTTGGTTCAACTCCACAATCTTGTCGGAGGCTCCCAAGTGACACCTAGCCAATCTAGGAGACACCACTCTCTAAGAAGTAACAAATGGTGTGTTGATGATGAACTCCTTGCTCTTGTGCTTCAAATGATAATCTCCTCAACACTCAACTCTCTCTCATAGGATTTGGATTTGGTGGAAAGAAGATTTGAGTGGAAAACAACTTGGGGAAGGCTAGAGATCAAGATTCATATGGTAGGAATGGAATATCTTGAGCTCAACACAAGGGTAGGTGGTTCTCTCTCAGAAAATGTGTATTGGAAGTGAAGATCTGTTCTGATGGCTCTCTCCACGAATGAAGAGTGGGTGGAGGGGTATATATAGCCTCCACACAAAATCTAACCATTACACACAATCTGCAAAACTTGGTGGGACCGAATCGTTAAACTCGGTCGGACCAATTCAGCAAACCTAGTGACCGTTAGGATTTTCGATGGGACTGAGTTGCAACTCGGTAGGACCGATATGGTTAGGGTTAGGGCATAACGTAATCTCGGTGTGACCTATTACACAAACTCGTTGGGACCAATTTTGGTAATAAGCTAACCAGAGAGTTGGTCAGGTAAACTCGGTAGGACCGATTCGCTCTTTTCGGTGAGACCGAAATGTTACGAAAGGGAAACAGTGAGTTTACATTGCAATCTCGGTGGGACCGATCGCTCACTTCGGTTGGACCGAAACGTTACGAAGGGAAACAGAGAAATTGCAATCCCATCTCGGTGAGACCGAGATCCCTATCGGTGAAACCGATTTGCTAGGGTTTGTGGCAGTGGCTATGACATGTGAAACTCGGTGGCTCCGGATAGAAAGAATCGGTGGGGCCGAGTTTGACTTTAGGTTTGGGTCATATGTGGATATGGAAAGGTAGTTGAGGATTTTGGAGCATATCACTAAGCACATGAAGCAAGAGGCTCATTAAGCAACACCTCATCCCTCCTTAATAGTATTGGCTTTTCCTATGGACTCAATGTGATCTTGGATCACTAAAGTATAAAATGTAGAGTCTTGTTCTTGAAGCTTGAGCCAATCCTTTGTCGTTGTAATTTTGAGGGATCCACTTTCCTCATACATGCCATGCCATCCATTGAGCTTTTCTGAAATATTCATCTCGGAATAATGTTAGCTCAATGAGGTATACGTTGTTAGGAATTACCAAAACCACCCAAGGATAGTTGCACTTTCAATCTCCCCCTTTTTGGTAATTGATGACAACATATAGATCAAAGCTTCGACAAATGATAATAAGAATGGAATATATCGTCGCTTTGATAAGTATGTGATAAGTAAGAGCTCCCCCTAAATTTCTGCATATTTAAGATTTGCTTTGGACTGCAAATGCACAATGAGTTGGGATCATGGGTTACTCTTCCATGTCGCATACATCTTGGTGGAGCGCTTAAAATGATAAGAGTTAAATGCATGCACTCATCACCAAGTAAAGTGAATGATCAACATAAGGATAAACTGATAGTAACATCCAACAAGCATTAAGTGTAGCTTATGATCAAACACATGATCATCAATGTCTCACAGATAAAAGCATAGTATCTCAAGCACTCAAAAGCAAAATAAAGTTAAACCAAGAAGACAAGAGAGAACAAATGCAAACTCTCTCTCTCGAAGCCTATGATCTATACATTTTTCTCCCCCTTTGGCAACAAATTACCAAAAAGTTCATAGAAAATGCATAGCACTAAACGACTCTCAGGCTTGGTCTTCAGGTGGTAGAGTCCGGATAACGCCAAGGACGAAGGCTTCAGTAGAAGTAGTTGGAGCTGCTGGGGTAGGAGCTGGAGCTGGTGGAACTGAAGCTGTAGCTGGTGCAGAAGTGGTGGCTCTGGTGTCAGGAACTGGCACTGTAGATGATCTCTGAGCTCTGGGCACCCTGGCAAATGCATTAGTTGTGGTCTTGCCCTTCCTCTCCTGCATATCATCTTGTAGTTGTTCCATAGCAGACTGAACCTCTGTCACCTTCACATCTAGGTCATAGAACTTTTGTTCCATGATTCTTTCCAAACTCTCTTGGTTTTGAGTTAGGGTAGCCAGTCCTTTCTCAATCCTCAAACTGCATGCTATCAGGTAACTTAGCTGCTCCTGCTTGTTCTTCAAGAAATACTCAAATGCCTCCTCTTGAGTTGGCATCCTGGCAGCTTTCTCCATCTTTGCCTTCTCCTTCTTTGCTTGAGCATGTGTAGATGATGGTTCATCCTTGTTCATGACAACCTGATTGTCTTGAAAGTCTGGATGGATGGGCAGGTGTTCCTTATCCAGCAGGTATGTGCATGTGCCCATCTTTGAGTTTATCAGCTCTTGAATTTGTGGGGCATATCCACAGCTCCTCTTCTGATCAGCTGTTGTCCTCTTAATGGTCTCTACCATGAGGCTCATCACCTTGAACTTCTGTGGCACATCAAATATGTGGAGCATGTTTATTGCATGGCCTCAGATCATCTTGTGATCACCTGACTTGGGCAATAGAGTATGCCTCAGAATCCAATTAATAGTGGGCAGCCCTGACAAAAGATAATGCACTGAGCCAAACTTGAAAGTATGAAGTGCCTTGTTTGGGATCTCCTTGTACATGTTGGACATGGAATTGTGATCCATCTTCTTCTTGGCATATATGTCCAGGTCATCTTCCTGTTCTTCCGGGGCATTGATGAGCTGTGCCCACTCAGCAACTGTTGACTGATATCTGGTTCCTTCTGACATCCACACAATCCTGCCATCTGGATAGAAGTGTGCTGTGGAGTAGAATTGCATGATCAACTCTTCATTCCACTTTGTGAGCTTCTGCCTAACAAAGTCTGCAACTCCACAACCCTTGAAGCTGTCATATACTCCAGGATAGTGCTCTTCATTCTCCTTGATGTACTCCCAATCAACCCATATCATGTCACAAACTATGGGCTTCTTATCAAGCAGCACTGTCTCATAGAAATCCTGCTGTTCCTTGGTATGAAACCTGTAATCCACAACAGTTCTTCTCCTTGAAGCATATGGATATGCTTCCCTCCACTTCTTCAGCCCTGAATCTCTTCTAATTTTCATGTCCTCAGCCACAGGATGAGCATCATTGTCGTCTGGGATCTTGGGCTTGAGCTTCCTGAGCACTTGACCTTCTTCTTCTTCAGCAATGTCAGGCACTGGGGCCTTGTTCTTTTTAGCAGCAGATATGTTTCTGGTGTTTCTCTTTGGTGCACTCTTGAGCTTAGATGCAGCTTTGGGTGCTTCCTTGGGGTTGGATGCAGCAGCCCCTGACCTTATGGCATCTCCCATGAGTTTCTGTGCCTTAGGTGCTGGTGCAGCAACCTCTTCTTCATCTGATGAGTGTTTTTCAAACTCAGCCATTGGATCAACCTTCTTGCACCATCTGCCCCTTTTTCTTTCCTTCTTTTCTTTCACAGCCTCATCTTCTCCAGTTGACTTGGAAGATTTCTGAGAGGATGCCCTGGCTTTGGACATTGGCTGTCTCCCTGATGTCCTTTTGATTTTCAGTCCTGGCTTTGTGGCTGCAGCTGAGCCATATTCTTTCTTGAGCACCTTCTTCTTGGATGTGGCTTCCTCTTCTGTCACATAGTCCTCATCCTCTTACTCATAGGTTCTTTTCTTGCTTGCTCTAGTGGTAGCTTTGGGTAGATTGCTTGGGGTGCTCCTGCTACCCTCATCAGAACTTCTAAAGGGGCTAGTGCCCTCACTCAAATGAGCCTGCTCCTCAGATCTGTTCTGGCTATCACTCTGATCAGACATGTTGAAGTTTAGACTGCTGACCCTGTAAGTAGTTTATAGATGAGATAGAGTGGATGAGCATCACAAAATGCAGACATTTTTGCAAAAGAATGAGTCAAAAAGTTAGTTTTAGTTTTTCACAGAAAGCATTTTGGATCGACCGATTTGCAAACTCGGTGATACCGAAGCAGCTTTTGGAACCAAAACTAGTGAACTCGGTCAGACCGAGTCATAGTTCGGTGGCACCAAGACTGCTAGGGTTTCACAAAGTCCTGAACTCGGTCTCACCGATTTGTAATTCTCGGTCAGACCGAGAACCACATGTGCAACGGCCGTGGCCGAATCGGTGGAACCGACTTCCGCAACCCGGTGGGTCCGAGATGATTTCGGCTGAAACCTAAACCTAAATTTTCGAATCTCAACTATTCTAAGGATTGTTTTGACTGGATAGGAGTGTTTCAATCGTAGCAAGATGCATTAAGAACACAATGTGCTAGGAATTGGATGGGGAATAGCACTGCGATCGAGTCCATACCCTAGTTCGGCGGCGGACTCGCTACGGCGGCAACGGCGGAGACGAAATTCCGTTGACGGTGGTGGAGACTAGCGACTGGAGGCGGCTGGCGGCGAGGAGGACGATCCCGAGACCCAGGAGGCAGAGCAAGCTATGCGCGGGCGAAGAGGTTTTGGAGAAATTTCCAAAATTTTACCCGTGAGTATATATAGCCCGACCCTGTCGGTGTGACCGAGTGGAACAACTCGGTGGCACCGAGATGCATAACTGTTGACAGTTATAGCAACTCGGTGACACCGAAAAGGTCAAATCAGTTGCACCGAGGTGAAAACCTAGATCGACTTAGTGATCTCGGTATGACCGAAATGGAGGAATCGGTCAGACCGAAAAGCACAATGAAGTTTTGGAAGTTTAAGTCTATGACAAATCGGGGACTCTGAGTGCTCCTCACACAGAGTGGTTTGAATCTGACTTGATCAAATTTTGTGATGTAGCATGAATAGAGTTTGAGACGAGAAAAGCATAGATAGCTAGAGAAGGTTCTTAGGCATTCTTGTCCATCCACTTGGCAAGGAAAAGAAAAACCAATCAATCAAAACAACAAGTGGATGTCCTCGAATGAGTAAAATATGCTCTCAACATGCTCACACAATAAAATGGCAATTGAAATATGTGGCAAAGCATGCACAACCAATTCGCATCTATGAAGCAATTGGCGATGACTAGGTCATCTATATATGAGTATATTGACTTAGGAGTCAAATGAGAACATTTGATCATAGGTCATACTCATCGTTTAAGCACAAGTGGGGTTACCACTTTTACATAAAGCATTGTTGTGTTCACATCATTAGAGTTACTTTAGCTCAATTCTTAGAGTAAAGCTCCCCTAGATGTGATATCCCCCCTAAGAGGGATGAACTAACCTTTGGTTTTGTCGATGATGACTTCATGTAGATGTTGAAGATGTGGATGCTCAATGTTGATGTAGATCAATTGGAGCTATCCATTGGAGTGAATTGGACTTTCAATACCTACATGGGTGTTGGGGAACGTTGTAGAAAATAAAATTTTTTCTACGGTTTCACCAAGATCCATCTATGAGTTCATCTAAGCAATGAGTCATGGGAGAGAGATTGCATCTACATACCACTTGCAGATTGCGTGCGGAAGCGTTCAAGGGGATGGTGATGACGTAGTCGTACTCGTCGTGATTCAGATCACCGATGACCAAGTGCCGAACGGACAGCACCTCCGCGTTCAACACACGTACAGGACGATCGACGTCTCCTCCTTCTTGATCCAGCAAAGGGAAGGAGAGGTTGAGGAAGAAGACTCCAACGGCAGCACGACGGCGTGGTGATGTTGGTGTAGCAGAACTCCGACAGGGCTTCGCCAAGCACGTACGGAGGAGGAGAGGTGTTGGGTAGGGGAGGGGCTGCGCCTTGAGTTGTGTCTGCATCCCTCCCCTCACCCCTCTATTTATAGGGGAAGGGCAAGGGGGTCCGGCCCCCTCTAGATGGGATCTAGAGGGGGGGGGGCGGCGGCCAAGGGGGAGGGGGCTTGCCCCCCAAGCAAGGGGGGCGCCCCCTTTAGGGTTCCCCAAACCCTAGGGCGCATGGGCCCTTGGGGGGGGGCGCACCAGCCCACTTTGGGATGGTTCCCTTCCCCCTACGGCCCATGAGCCCCTCCGGGAGAGGTGGCCCCTCCCGGTGGACCCCCGAGGCCCCTCCGGTGGCCCCGGTACAATACCGATATGCCCCCGAACTATTCCGGTGTCCGTATGACAACTTCCCATATATAAATCTTTACCTCCGGACCGTTCCGGAACTCCTCGTGATGTCCGGGATCTCATCCGGGACTCCAAACAACATTCGGTAATCACATACAAGTCTTCCTAATAACCCTAGCGTCACCGAACCTTAAGTGTGTAGACCCTACGGGTTCAGGAGACATGCAGACATGACCGAGACGACTCTCGGGCAATAACCAACAGCGGGATCTGGATACCCATGTTGGCTCCCACATGTTCCTCGATGATGTCATCGGATGAACCACGATGTCGAGGGTTCAAGCAACCCCGTAAACTATTCCCTTTGTCAATCGGTAGGTTACTTGCCCGAGACTCGATCGTCGGTATCCCAATACCTTGTTCACTTTGAGCTCATTATGATGATGCATTACCGAGTGGGCCCGGTGATACCTCTCCGTCATACGGAGTGACAAATCCCAGTCTCGATCCGTGTCAACCCAACAGACACTTTCAGAGATACCTGTAGTGCACCTTTATAGTCACCCAGTTACGTTGTGACGTTTGGTACACCCAAAACACTCCTACGGTATCCGGGAGTTACACGATCTCATGGTCTAAGGAAAAGATACTCGACATTGGAAAGCTCTAGCAAAACGAACTACACGATCTTGTGCTATGCTTAGGATTGGGTCTTGTCCATCACATCATTCTCCTAATGATGTGATCTCGTTATCAATGACATCCCCATGTCCATAGTCAGGAAACCATGACTATCTATTGATCAACGAGCTAGTCAACTAGAGGCTTACTAGGGACATATTGGTGTCTAGTATTCACACATGTATTACGATTTCCAGATAACACAATTATAGCATGAATAAAGACAATTACCATGAACAAGGAAATATAATAATAATACTTTTATTATTGCCTCTAGGGCATATTTCCAACAGTCTCCCACTTGCACTAGAGTCAATAATCTAGTTACATTGTGATGAATCGAACACCCATAGAGTTCTGGTGCTGATCATGTTTTGCCCTAGGGAGAGGTTTAGTCAACGGATCTGCGACATTCAGGTCTGTGTGCACTTTACAAATTTCTATGTCTCCATCTTGAACATTTTCACGGATGGAGTTGAAGCGACGCTTGATGTGCCTGGTCTTCTTGTGAAACCTGGGCTCCTTGGCAAGTGCAATAGCTCCAGTGTTGTCACAGAAGAGTTTGATCGGCCCCGACGCATTGGGTATGACTCCTAGGTCGGTGATGAACTCCTTCACCCAAATTGCCTCATGCGCTGCCTCCGAGGCTGCCATGTATTCCGCTTCACATGTAGATCCCGCCACGACGCTCTGCTTGCAGCTGCACCAGCTCACTGCTCAACCATTCAACATATACACGTATCCGGTTTGTGACTTAGAGTCATCCAGATCTGTGTCGAAGCTAGCATCGACGTAACCCTTTACGACGAGCTCTTCGTCACCTCCATAAACGAGAAACATGTCCTTAGTCCTTTTCAGGTACTTAAGGATATTCTTGACCGCTGTCCAGTGTTCCTTGCCGGGGTTACTTTGGTACCTACCTACCAAACTTACGGCAAGGTTTACATCAGGTCTGGTACACAGCATGGCATACATAATGGATCCTATGGCTGAAGCATAGGGGATGACGCTCATCTCTTGTTTATCCTTTGCCGTGGTCGGGCATTGAGCCGAGCTCAATTTCACACCTTGCAATACAGGCAAGAACCCTTTCTTGGACTGATCCATTTTGAACTTCTTCAAAATCTTATCAAGGTACGTGCTTTGCGAAAGACCTATGAGGCGTCTTGATCTATCTCTATAGATTCTGATGCCTAATATATAAGCAGCTTCTCCAAGGTCCTTCATTGAAAAACACTTGTTCAAATAGGACTTTATGCTTTCCAAGAATTCTATATCATTTCCCATCAATAGTATGTCATCCACATATAATATGAGAAATGCTACGGAGCTCCCACTCACTTTCTTGTAAACGCAGGCTTCTCCATAAGTCTGCATAAACCCAAATGCTTTGATCATCTCATCAAAGCGAATGTTCCAACTCCGAGATGCTTGCACCAGCCCATAAATGGATCGCTGGAGCTTCCATACCTTGTTAGCATTCTTAGGATCGATAAAACCTTCCGGCTGCATCATATACAGTTCTTCCTTAAGATAGCCGTTAAGGAATGCCGTTTTGACGTCCATTT
The DNA here is from genome assembly GCA_032464435.1 of Aegilops umbellulata. Lineage (NCBI taxonomy): Eukaryota > Viridiplantae > Streptophyta > Magnoliopsida > Poales > Poaceae > Aegilops > Aegilops umbellulata. Next base: position 144,676,847 of record CP136058.1, on the reverse strand, counting down.
GCCATATCTCATAATCGTAGTATGCGGCAATTGCTAACATGATTCGGACGGACTTCAGCTTCGCTACGGGAGAGAAAGTCTCGTCGTAGTCAATCCCTTGAACTTGCCGATAACCCTTAGCGACAAGTCGAGCTTTATAGATGGTGACATTACCATCCGCGTCCGTCTTCTTCTTGAAGATCCATTTATTTTCTATCGCTCGCCGATCATCGGGCAAGTCTGTCAAAGTCCATACTTTGCTTTCATACATGGATCCTATCTCTGATTTCATGGCTTCTAACCATTTGTTGGAATCCGGGCCCGCCATCGCTTCTTCATAGTTCGAAGGTTCACCGTTGTCCAACAACATGATTTCCAGGACAGGGTTGCCGTACCACTCTGGTGCGGAACGTGTCCTTGTGGACCTACGAAGTTCAGTGGGAGCTTGGTCCGAAGTATCTTGATCATTATCATTAACCTCCTCTCTAATTGGAGCAGGCACCACAGGAATATTTTCCTGCGCTGCGCAATTCTCCGTTTCAAGAGGCAGTACTTCATCAAGCTCCACTTTCCTCCCACTTACTTCTTTCGAGAGAAACTCTTTCTCCAGAAAGGTTCCGTTCTTGGCAACAAAGATCTTGCCCTCGGATCTTAAGTAGAAGGTATACCCTATGGTTTCCTTAGGGTATCCTATGAAGACGCATTTTTCCGATTTGGGTTCGAGCTTTTCAGGTTGAAGTTTCTTGACATAAGCCTCGCATCCCCAAACTTTTAGAAACGACAGCTTAGGTTTCTTTCCAAACCATAATTCATACGGTGTCGTCTCAACGGATTTAGACGGTGCCCTATTTAAAGTGAATGTGGCTGTCTCTAGAGCGTATCCCCAAAATGATAGCGGTAAATCGGTAAGAGACATCATAGATCGCACCATATCCAATAAAGTGCGATTACGACGTTCGGACACACCATTACGCTGAGGTGTTCCAGGCGGCGTGAGTTGTGAAACTATTCCACATTTTCTTAAGTGTGTGCCAAATTCGTGACTTAAGTACTCTCCTCCACGATCTGATCGTAGAAACTTGATTTTTCTGTCACGTTGATTCTCAACCTCACTCTGAAAGTCCTTGAACTTTTCAAAGGTCTCAGACTTGTGTTTCATTAAGTAGACATAGCCATATCTACTCAAATCATCAGTGAGTGTGAGAACATAACGATATCCTCCGCGAGCCTCAACGCTCATTGGACCGCACACATCAGTATGTATAATTTCCAATAAGTTGGTTGCTCGCTCCATTGTTCCGGAGAACGGAGTCTTGGTCATTTTGCCCATAAGGCATGGTTCGCATGTGTCAAACGATTCATAATCAAGAGACTCTAAAAGTCCATCAGCATGGAGCTTCTTCATGCGCTTGACACCAATGTGACCAAGGCGGCAGTGCCACAAGTATGTGGGACTATCGTTATCAACTTTACACCTTTTGGCATTCACACTATGAATATGTGTATTATCACGCACGAGATTCATTAAGAATAAACCATTAACCACCGGAGCATGACCATAAAACATATCACTGATATAAATAGAACAACCATTATTCTCGGATTTAAATGAGTAGCCATCTCATATTAAACGAGATCCAGATACAATGTTCATGCTCAAACTTGGCACTAAATAACAATTATTGAGGTTTAAAACTAATCCCGTAGGTAAATGTAGAGGTAGCGTGCCGACGGCGATCACATCGACCTTGGAACCATTCCCGACGCGCATCGTCACCTCGTCCTTCGCCAGTCTTCTCTTATTCCGCAGCTCCTGCTGTGAGTTACAAATATGAGCAACAGCACCGGTATCAAATACCCAGGAGCTACTACGAGCACTGGTAAGGTACACATCAATTACATGTATATCACATATACCTTTAGTGTTGCCGGCCTTCTTATCCGCTAAGTACTTGGGGCAATTCCGTTTCCAGTGACCATTTCCCTTGCAATAAAAGCACTCAGTTTCAGGTTTGGGTCCATTCTTTGACTTTTTCCTGGCAACTAATTTACCAGGCGCGGCAACCTCCTTGCCGTCTTTCTTGAAGTTCTTCTTACCCTTGCCTTTCTTGAACTTAGTGGTTTTATTCACCATCAACACTTGATGTTCCTTTTTGATCTCCACCTCCGCGGATTTCAGCATTGAATACAACTCGGGAATGGTCTTTTCCATCCCCTGCATGTTGTAGTTCATCACGAAGCTTTTGTAGCTAGGTGGGAGCGACTGAAGGATTCTGTCAATGACCGCCTCATCCGGAAGATTAACTTCCAGCTGAGTCAAGCGGTTGTGCAACCCAGACATGTTGAGTATGTGTTCACTGACAGAGCTATTTTCCTCCATTTTGCAGCTAAAGAACTTATCGGAGACTTCATATCTCTCGACCCGGGCATGAGCTTGGAAAATCAATTTCAGCTCCTCGAACATCTCATATGCTCCGTGCTTCTCAAAACGCTTTTGGAGCCCCGGTTCTAAGCTGTAAAGCATGCCGCACTGAACGATGGAGTAATCATCAGTGCATGACTGATGGGCGTTCATAACGTCCTGGTTTTCTGGGAATGGTGCATCACCTAGCGGTGCATCTAGGACATAATCTTTCTTGGCTGCTATGAGGATGATCCTCAAGTTCCAGACCCAGTCCGAGTAGTTGCTGCCATCATCTTTCAGCTTAGTTTTCTCTAGGAACGCGTTGAAGTTGAGGCTGACATTACCGTGGGCCATTTGATCTACAAGACATATTGTAAAGATTTAGACTAAGTTCGTGATAATTAAGTTCATCTAATCAAATTAGTGAATGAACTCCCACTCAGATTAGACATCCCTCTAGTCATCTAAGTGTTACATGATCCGAGTCGACTAGGCCGTGTCTGATCATCACGTGAGACGGACTAGTCATCATTGGTGAACATCTCTATGTTGATCGTATCTTCTATACGACTCATGTTCGACCTTTCGGTCTCCGTGTCCCGAGGCCATGTCTGTACATGCTAGGCTCGTCAAGTTAACCCTAAGTGTTTTGCATGTGTAAAACTGTCTTACACTCGTTGTATGTGAACGTATGGATCTATCACACCCGATCATCACGTGGTGCTTCGAAACGACGAACTTTAGCAACGGTGCACAGTTAGGGGAGAACACTTCTTGAAATTTTGTAAGGGATCATCTTATTTACTACCGTCGTTCTAAGTAAACAAGATGCATAAACATAATAAACATCACATGCAATTATATAGTAGTGACATGACATGGCCATCATCATATAGCTCCTTCGATCTCCATCTTGGGGCTCCATGATCATCTTGTCACCGGCACGACACCATGATCTCCATCATCATGATCTCCATCATCGTGTCTCCATGGAGTTGCTCGCCAACCATTACTACTACTACTATGGCTAACACGTTTAGCAATAAAGTAAAGTAATTTACATGGTGACACGCAGGTCATAAAAGAATAATGACAACTCCTATGGCTCCTGCCGGTTGTCATACTCATCGACATGCAAGTCGTGATTCCTATTACAATAACAAGATCATCTCATACATCACATGATTCATCACAACTTCTGGCCATATCATATCACAAAGCACTTGCTGCAAAAACAAGTTAGACGTCCTCTAATGTTGTTGCAAGTTTTTTTACGTGGCTGTTATAGGTTGCTAGCAAGAACGTTTCTTACCTACGTTAAAACCACAACGTGAATTTGTCAATCTCTATTTACCCTTCATAAGGACCCTGTTCATCGAATCCGATCCAACTAAAGTGGGAGAGACAGACACCCGCCAGCCACCTTATGCAACTAGTGCATGTTAGTCGGTGGAACCGGTCTCACGTCAGCGTACGTGTAAGGTTGGTCCGGGCCGCTTCATCCCACAATACCGCTGAACCAAGATAGGACTAGTAACGGCAAGAAGAATTGACAATTCGACGCCCACAACTACTTTGTGTTCTACTCGTGCAATAGAGAACTACGCATAGACCTAGCTCATGATGCCACTGTAGGGGAACGTTGCAGAAAATAAAATTTTTTCTACGGTTTCACCAAGATCCATCTATGAGTTCATCTAAGCAACGAGTCATGGGAGAAAGATTGCATCTACATACCACTTGCAGATTGCGTGCGGAAGCGTTCAAGGGGATGGTGATGACATAGTCGTACTCGTCGTGATTCAGATCACCGATGACCAAGTGCCGAACGGACAGCACCTCCGCGTTCAACACACGTACGGGACGATCGACGTCTCCTCCTTCTTGATCCAGCAAAGGGAAGGAGAGGTTGAGGAAGAAGACTCCAACGGCAGCACGACGGCGTGGTGATGTTGCTGTAGCAGAACTCCGACAGGGCTTCACCAAGCACGTACGGAGGAGGAGAGGTGTTGGGGAGGGGAGGGGCTGCGCCTTGAGTTGTGTCTGCAGCCCTCCCCTCACCCCTCTATTTATAGGGGAAGGGCAAGGGGGTCCGGCCCCCTCTAGATGGGATCTAGAGGGGGGGGCGGCGGCCAAGGGGGAGGGGGCTTGCCTCCCAAGCAAGGGGGGCGCCCCCTTTAGGGTTCCCCAAACCCTAGGGCGCATGGGCCCTTGGGGGGGGCGCACCAGCCCACTTTGGGCTGGTTCCCTTCCCCCTATGGCCCATGAGCCCCTCCGGGAGAGGTGGCCCCTCCCGGTGGACCCCCGAGGCCCCTCCGGTGGCCCCGGTACAATACCGATATGCCCCCGAACTATTCCGGTGTCCGTATGACAACTTCCCATATATAAATCTTTACCTCCGGACCGTTCCGGAACTCCTCGTGATGTCCGGGATCTCATCCGGGACTCCGAACAACATTCGGTAATCACATACAAGTCTTCCTAATAACCCTAGCGTCACCGAACCTTAAGTGTGTAGACCCTACGGGTTCGGGAGACATGCAGACATGACCGAGACGACTCTCGGGCAATAACCAACAGCGGGATCTGGATACCCATGTTGGCTCCCACATGTTCCTCGATGATGTCATCGGATGAACCACGATGTCGAGGGTTCAAGCAACCCCGTAAACTATTCCCTTTGTCAATCGGTAGGTTACTTGCCCGAGACTCGATCGTCGGTATCCCAATACCTCGTTTAGTCTCGTTACCGGCAAGTCACTTTACTCGTACCATAATGCATGATCCCGTGACCCAACACTTGGTCACTTTGAGCTCATTATGATGATGCATTACCGAGTGGGCCCGGTGATACCTCTTAGTCATACGGAGTGACAAATCCCAGTCTCGATCTGTGTCAACCCAACAGACACTTTCAGAGATACCTGTAGTGCACCTTTATAGTCACCCAGTTACGTTGTGACGTTTGGTACACCCAAAGCACTCCTACGGTATCCGGGAGTTACACGATCTCATGGTCTAAGGAAAAGATACTCGACATTGGAAAGCTCTAGCAAAACGAACTACACGATCTTGTGCTATGCTTAGGATTGGGTCTTGTCCATCACATCATTCTCCTAATGATGTGATCTCGTTATCAATGACATCCCCTTGTCCATAGTCAGGAAACCATGACTATCTATTGATCAACGAGCTAGTCAACTAGAGGCTTACTAGGGACATATTGGTGTCTAGTATTCACACATGTATGACGATTTCCAGATAACACAATTATAGCATGAATAAAGACAATTACCATGAACAAGGAAATATAATAATAATACTTTTATTATTGCCTCTAGGGCATATTTCCAACAATGGGTTAGTCCCACAAGGAACAAACAAGGATATCCATAGACATAGAGTGATGGACACACAAGATGATGTCTATGAAGGCTTTTAGGTTACCTTGTCCCTTGACTTACCAACAAGAGGGTTTGTGACTCCTTGAACTAGTGCAAGATGTGGAAGTTGATTGCACTTGTTCTTGCCAAAATGATAGGAGTGAAGTATGTTGGCGGAGTCACCCTCAAGAACTCTCTAGTTCTTCTTCTTTTGGATCCACACCATCTTGATGGGAATCCTTGGAGTTGTAGTCGTACTTGATGAAGTGGAACTTGAAGTAGTCTTGGGAATCCACTTGACTAAGGTCTTAGGAGCTTTTCGAATGCATCAATTTCCTCTTGAAGCTTGTCCTTGCCTTTTTGCTTGTAGTCTTGTGGTGGATGATCATCTTGAGCTTGTGTCCCTTTGAAAGAAGTAGGATCATACTTATCTTGTTGAGGAACAAACTTTGTCTTGGGGTATTGATCTTCTTCCCACTCAACTCCATTGGCATTGAACTTTCGTTCAAAACCAACACCTTGATTCTTCCGGTGCCTTCCTTGCTTGCGTACAATTTCCTCGAATTGCTTACTCCCGGCAAGGCTCTTGTACACTCCTTTCTCTATAATTCCCTTCAATAGGATATTTTCTTGCTCAAGTGTAACTTGGATAAGAGAATCATTAGTGTAATCAATAGAGCTACTAGAAGCAACAATATTGGATATAACATGATCATTGTTACTACTAGAGGAAGAATCTTTCTTGTTCTTGTTACTAGACTTAACTTGAGGCATGTAAGTGGATAAAAGTAAACGCTTGGCAATGTAAAAAGAACTTTTCTTCTCCTTATCATTGTCACTCGTCTTATCTTGATTAGCATGATTAATTGGCGTTTCATCATAGCATTCATCACTCGAGTTGTCAACAACTAAATCATCATCACCTAACAAGTCATCTTCATCACTACTGAAATCAACATACTCGGTGTGTGATACCTTTGGGCCTTTAGCCATGAAGCATGTTCGAACTCCTTCATTTGGTGAGTCAAATATGTCGTAGGAGTCGGTTGACACAAGTGCTAGACCGGCAACACCTTCATCTTGAGTATATTCGAAATCGGAGTGATAACTTCTCTCGGAGTGGTTGTCGGAGTCGGAGCCGGATACCCATTCACCAACATGAGCTTGATGTCTTCATTTCGTGTAGCTCCTTGATGACTTGTCCTTTCTTTTCGAATCCTTGCTTCTCCATGAGTATCTTCGTTCATAACGATCATCTCCACTCCTTCTTTCTCTAGATGGTGATTCCTCTCTTCGGCTTCTTCTTTTGGGAGAGTCTTCTCTTTTCTTGTAGGGAGTCGTACACTCATTGGAATAGTGTCCAGGTCTTCCACAATTGTAGCAGTTTCGCTCTCGACTAGAAGATCTTTTGTCATTGTAGGACCTTGACTTGGAGCTTCTATCTTTGCTTCTGCTTTTGTAGAACTTGTTGAAGTTCTTCACCATTAAGCTTAATTCTTCATTGAATATTTGCTTCTCACTTGATGATGTGGGGGCTTCACATGAGGCTTTGTAAGCACCACTTGATTTGTTGTGAAGTTCCTCTTTATCCTTGAGTGACATCTCATGAGCAACAAGTCTTCCAATGACTTCCGTTGGCTTGAGATCTTTGTAATTGGGCATCATTTGAATCAATGTGCACACGGTATCATATTTTCCATCCAAGGCTCTTATGATCTTCTTGACGATGAATCTATCGGTCATCTCTTCACTCCCTAAGCCAACAATCTCATTTGTGATAAGAGCAAGCCTAGAGTACATTCCAGCGACACCTTCACCATCCTTCATTTTGAACTTGTCAAGTTGAATTTGAAGCACATCCAATTTGGATTCCTTGACAGAGTCGGTACCTTCGTGCATATCAATCAAAGTATCCCAAATTTCCTTTGCATTCTCAAGACGGCTGATTTTGTTGAATTCTTCGGGGCACAATCCGTTGAAGAGAATATCACAAGCTTGAGCATTGTATTGAAGCATCTTTAACTCTTCCGCGGTAGCTTCACGGTTTGGTTCTTTCCCATCGAAGAAATCACCTTGCAAACCAACACACACAATAGCCCAAACGGCGGGGTTATGTCCAAGAATATGCATTTTTATTTTATGCTTCCAACTAGCAAAATTAGTACCATCAAAGTAAGGACCTCTACGGTGATAATTTCCCTCGCTAGACGCCATACTCTCCTAGGTTGTGAAACCAAGGCTATGACCACCAAAAGCTATGGAAATCAAAGCAAATGGAGACCAAAGCTCTGATACCACTTATAGGATCAGAAGTATGTCTAGAGGGGGGTGATTAGACTACTTGACCAAATAAGAATCTATCCTTTTCCCAATTTTAGTTCTTGGCAGATTTTGGCTATCTTAGCACAATTCAAGCAATCTTCACACAATTCAAGCAAGCATGCAAAGAGTATATGAGCAGCGGAAAGTAAAGCATACAACTTGCAAGAATGTAAAGGGGAATGGTTTGGAGGATTCAAACGCAATTGGAGACACAGATGTTTTTGGCGTGGTTCTGATAGGTGGTGCTATCGTACATCCACGTTGATGGAGGCTTCAACCCACAGAGGGTAATGGTCGCGCGAGTCCACGGAGGGCTCCACCCACGAAGGGTCCACGAAGAAGCAACCTTGCCTATTCCATCACGGTCGTCGCCCACGAAGGACTTGCCTCACTAGCGGTAGATCTTCACGAAGTAGGCGATCTCCTTGCCCTTACAAACTCCTTGGTTCAACTCCACAATCTTGTCGGGGGCTCCCAAGTGACACCTAGCCTATCTAGGAGACACCACTCTCCAAGAAGTAACAAATGGTGTGTTGATGATGAACTCCTTGCTCTTGTGCTTCAAATGATAGTCTCCCCAACACTCAACTCTCTCTCATAGGATTTGGATTTGGTGGAAAGAAGATTTGAGTGGAAAGCAACTTGGGAAGGCTAGAGATCAAGATTCATATGGTAGGAATGGAATATCTTGAGCTCAACACAAGGGTAGGTGGTTCTCTCTCAAAAAATGTGTATTGGAAGTGAAGATCTGTTCTGATGGCTCTCTCCACGAATGAAGAGTGGGTGGAGGGGTATATATAGCCTCCACACACAATCTAACCGTTACACACAATCTGCAAAACTCGGTGGGCCCGAATCGTTAAACTCGGTCGGACCGATTCAGCAAACCTAGTGACCGTTAGGATTTTCGGTGGGACTGAGTTGCAACTCAGTAGGACCGATATGGTTAGGGTTAGGGCATAACATAATCTCGGTGTGACTGATTACACAAACTCGGTGGGACCAACTTTGGTAATAAGCTAACCAGAGAGTTGGTCAGGTAAACTCGGTGGGACCAATTCGCTCTTTTCAGTGAGACCGAAATGTTACGAAAGGGAAACAGTGAGTTTACATTGCAATCTCGGTGGGACCGATCGCTCACTTCGGTTGGAACGAAACGTTACGAAGGGAAACAGAGAAATTGCAATCCCATCTCGGTGAGACCGAGATCCCTATCGGTGAAACCGATTTTCTAGGGTCTGTGGCAGTGGCTATGACATGTGAAACTCGGTGGCTCCGGATAGAAAGAATCGGTGGGGCCGAGTTTGACTTTAGGTTTGGGTCATATGTGGATATGGAAAGGTAGTTGAGGATTTTGGAGCATATCACTAAGCACATGAAGCAAGAGGCTCATTAAGCAACACCTCATCCCTCCTTAATAGTATTGGCTTTTCCTATGGACTCAATGTGATCTTGGATCACTAAAGTATAAAATGTAGAGTCTTGTTCTTGAAGCTTGAGCCAATCCTTTGTCCTTGTAATTTTGAGGGATCCACTTTCCTCATCCATGCCATGCCATCCATTGAGCTTTTCTGAAATATTCATCTTGGAATAATGTTAACTCAATGAGCTATATGTTGTTAGGAATTACCAAACCACCCAGGGATAGTTGCACTTTCACATCTCCAGTCCCATATTTATCAAGATTCATATTGGAAAACAAAGATTTAATAGGAGTCACATCAATCACTTTTAGATCTTCATCATTATTATCATGAAAACTAGAAGAACACACTTTCACAAAGCAACCTTTCTTAGCACGCATCCTAGCGGTTCTTTCTTTGCACTCATAAATGGAAATTCTCATGGCTTTGAGAGACTACTTTATGTCATGCTTAGGTGGAATAGATCTAAGTTTGAAAGAATCAACATCAAGAGAAATTATATCCACGTTCCTAGCCAACTCATCAATCTTAGGCAATTTTTCCTCAAGTAAAGCATTGAAATTCTTTTGCGAAATCATAAATTCTTTAACACTAGTCTCAAAATTAGAGGGCATTTTATTAAAATTTCCATAAGAGTTGTTGTAGGAATTACCATAATTATTAGGGGAATTATTACGAAACGGCCTAGAATTAAAGTTTCCTCTATACGCGTTGTTACCAAAAGTGTTCTTACCACCAAAATTCACATACATATATTCATTATTATTCTCAATCAAAGTGGACAAAGGCATATCATTAGGATCAGAAGAAGCACTCTTATTAGCAAACAATTTCAAAAGTTCATCCATCTTTCCACTCAAAACATTAATCTCTTCAATCGCATGAACTTTTTTACTAGTGAATCTTTTGGTGTGCTAGAGAATAATTAACCATAATATTATCTAGGAGTTTAGTAGCTTCTCCTAAAGTGATTTCCATAAAAGTGCCTCCCGTGGCCGAATCTAAAAGATTTCTAGAAGCAAAATTCAATCTGGCACAATTTTTTGTATAATCATCCATAAATTCAAACCATGTGTAGGGCAATTACGTATCATTAATTTCATCCTCTCCCATGCTTGTGCAATATGCTCATGATCAAGTTGCTTAAAATTCATAATATCGTTTCTAAGAGAGATGATCTTAGCGGGAGGAAAATACTTAGAGATAAAAGCATCTTTGCACTTATTCCATGAATCAATACTATTTTTAGACAAAGAAGAGAACCAAGTTTTAGCATGATCTCTAAGAGAAAACGAAAATAGCTTCAATTTAACAATATCATTATCCACACCTTTCTTCTTTTGCATATCACACAAAACAACGCAGTTGTTTAGATGGGTAGCGGCATCTTCACTAGGAAGGCCAGAAAATTTATCTTTCATGACAAGATTCAACAAAGCAACATTAATTTCACAAGATTCAACATCGGTAATAGGAGCAATCGGAGTGCTAATAAAATCATTGTTGTTGGTATTGGAAAAGTCACATAATTTAGTATTATCTCGAGCCATCGTGACAAACAATCAATCCAACACACAAGCACACAAGAAGCAAGCAAAAAGAGGCGAACGGAAAAGAGGCGAAGAAAAGGCAAATGTTTCTGAAAATTGTTTTAGAAGTGGGGGAGAGGAAAACGAGGGGCGAATGGCAAATAATGTAATGCGAGGGAGAAGAGTTTGTGATGGGTACTTGGTATGTCTTGACTTGAGCGTGGATCTCCCAGGCAACGTCGCCAGAAATGGCTAGTTGACGGGAGATCAAATCTTGACTTGACTTGGCGCAAATATCCCCGGCAACGGCGCCAGAAATCCTTCTTGCTACCTCTTGAGCATGCGTTGGTTTTCCCTTGAAGAGGAAAGGCTGATGTAGCAAAGTAGCGTAAGTATTTCCCTCAGTTTTTGAGAACCAAGGTATCAATCCAGTAGGAGATAACACGCAAGTCACCTAGTACCTGCACAAACAATCAAGAACCTTGCAACCAACGCGATAAAGGGGTTGTCAATCCCTTCATGGTCACTCGCAAAAGTGAGATCTAATAAAGATAGTAAGATAAATATTTTTGGTATTTTTGTTGTATAGATTGGAAAGTAAAGATTGCAAAATAGTAAAAGAAGATGCGATGTAAATAAAAGAGATGCAATATAATAAGAAAGAGACCCGGGGGCCATAGGTTTCACTAGTGGCTTCTCTCAAGATAGCATGTATTACGGTGGGTGAACAAATTACTGTCGAGCAATTGATAGAAAAGTGCATAGTTATGAGAATATCTAGGCAATGATCATGAATATAGGCATCACGTCCGTGTCAAGTAGACTGAAACGATTCTGCGTCTACTACTATTACTCCACACATCGACCGCTATCCATCATGCATCTAGAGTATTAAGTTCATAGGAACAGAGTAATGTATTAAGCAAGATGACATGATGTAGAGGGAGAAACTCAAGCAATATGATATAAACCCCATCTTTTTATCCTTAATGGAAACAATACAATATGTGCCTTGCTTCCCCTACTGACACTGGGAAAGGACACCGCAAGATTGAACCCAAAGCTAAGCACTTCTCCCATTGCAAGAAAGATCAATCTAGTAGGCCAAACTAAACCGATAATTCGAAGAGACTTGCAAAGATATCAAATCAAGCATATAAGAATTCAGAGAAGAACCAAATATTATTCATAGATAAACTTGATCATAAATCCAAAATTCATCGGATCTCGGCAAACACACCACAAAAGAGTATTACATCGAATAGATCTCCAAGAACATCGAGGAGAACTTTGTATTGAGAACCAAAGAGAGAGAAGAAGCCATCTAGAAAATAACTATGGACCCGAAGTTCTATGGTAAACTACTCACACATCATTGGAGAGGCTATGGTGTTGATGTAGAAGCCCTCCGTGATCGATTCCCCCTCCGGCAGATTGCCGGAAAAGGCCCCAAGATGGGATCTCACGAGTACAGAAGGTTGCGGTGGTGGAAAAGTGGTTTCGTGGCTCCCCTGGTGTTTTTAGGGTATAAGAGTATATATAGGCGAAAGAAGTACGTCGATGGAGCTCCATGGGGCCCATGAGGGTGGGGGTATGCCTACCCCCTTGGGCGTGCCCTCCTGCCTCGTGGCCGCCTTGCAGAGTTCCTGACTTCAACTCCAAGTCTTCTAGTCTCACAGCCCTAGATTGATGCTTGTAATTAGTTGCATTGGTGAGCTTCACGTCATCATATTTAATCTTGGTGAAAATGGAAATGAGGAAATTTGAAGCCTCTAAATTTTAATAAAAGGGCAAGAACCCAAAAATTGCAATCAGTGAATCCAAAATGCCCTATAAATATTTCTGACAATTTTGGCAAGAGTTATAAATCAAACCAAAATTTTGGAACATTTCTAAGGAATTATTTGGGCTCTGATTTTAAATCAATATTATATTTGAATTTGGAGATATACTCATAATATGTAAAGTTTATATCGCCAAATAATCTGAAACATTTTATGTGCATTTGGATTTTCCCATTGTGCAATATAAAAATATTCAGAGGAATGTTGTCACTGTTTTCAATTTGTTTGGAGTTTAAAACAGTGGCAAAATGAATTAATAAAAGGAAAACAGAACCGAAATAAAACAGAGTAGAGAAAACTTACCTGGCACTTTTGGCCCAGCTCCTCTGCGGCCCAACAGGCCCAGCCCAGCACCACCTCCTCCTCTGTCGTCTTCTTCCCCTGCCAGGAGGACGAGCGTGTGGCCTCCGCGCGCGCCCACACGCTCGGCCACCTCCACCTTGCCTGCGTGCCCCCTCGACGACCTGGACGACCCTGGAGTCGCCATGCACCCACTGACCTCTCTCTCCCACCCGCGCCGCTCCCCTCCCGTCCATCTCTCTCATGCGCAGCCGCTCGAACACGCTCATCGCCGCCGCTTGCTGCCACCGTGCTCACCAGCCACGCCTCGCTCCACCTTCGAGTCCGAGAGGTCCGCTACGACCCCGCTATCCTCCCCGTCGAGTGAAGCAACACCGGATGCCTCGAAGCGACGTCCACGCCGTCTTCTTCAACCTCGGCTCACCGAGATCGACCCCGCCGCTCCGTCTGCTCCAGAGCTTCCCCGGGCCGGCTGAGTTACTCATCTGGACCGATGTGAGCACCTGCCCCTTCCCCCTTGCTCACCCCTCCCTTCCCGTTCGCTAGCTGCCGTCCCCGCGAACCCGAGCTCCGGCCGCCGCTGTGGTCATCGCTGGCGTTGGCTCCGGTCACCCCGCGGCCTCCCATATGCTCCCCTGGACGCGGCCGAGCACGGGCTATGTCCTGGTAGTCTCAGCGCGCCCAGCCGCTGCCCCTAGCGCCACTCCGGCGAGCCGCCGCCGCACTATGTGGTCGCCGTCGTTAAGCCGCCGGCTAACCACGCCATTAGGGCCTAAACCCCCTATTAATCACCACTTGAGCCACTGCCACGTGGGCCCATGCGCCTGTTTAGGTTAGACTAATTTTCTGTTTAGATTAGTGATAACCCCGTGGCCCCACTGCTGGCTTTGACTTTGACCTAGTCAGCGTTGACTGGGCCCACCTGTCTGTGACACTAACCAGCCCTGAGTCACTAACCAGTGGGCCCCACTGGTCAGGTTTGACCTAGACCGCTTCTGTTGACCACTGACGTCACGGTGACGCAATGCTGACGCAGTAAAGCCTTTTTGGGAATTTAAATAAATCAAAAATGATTTATATTTCAGAAAATGTTCAAAACTTCAAAAAATCACAGAAATTCAACCGTAGCTCAGAATGAAATAAATTATATATGAAAAATGACCAGAAAAATATGAAGAATCTGTTTATGCCATATTCATGCATGTTTGAGCAAGTTAACATCACTTTTTAGGACCAACTAAGTGAATGGCATTTGAATATTAACATATGGAGTTTGAATTTGAACCTAGGGTTCAAACCAACTTCATTTAATATGGTTTCTAGTTGCATTAGCTCAATCAATAGCATATTGCCATGTCACATTCATGCATCATATTGTTGCATTGCATTGATTGTGTTCTTTCTTGTTTGCCGGTATTTGCCCCCTCTTAGTAGATGTGGTTCCGACGATGAGTTCGGTGACACCGATGAAGAGCTATACTATCTTCATATGTGCCAGGCAAGCAAAACCAACTTGTTCATTCTAATACAATCCCACTCTCTTGCTCCTGCTCTCTTTTACTACATTAGGACAACATCGATTCAACTGTTACATGCTGCGGTAGTTGAACCCCTTTTCCTCTGCATGACCTGTCATTGCCACAGTAAATAGATGAAACCCACTAGCATGAGTAGGAGTTGTTTGAGCCCTGATGTGCCTACTCATTCATGCTTGTTTGTCATGCCTGCTACTGCTTAGAGTTGAGTCAGGTCTGATTCGTCGGGGATGAATTGGAATGGTGATGAACATGTCCTACTGGGTGTGAGCTAAGTGTGTGAACACGATTTGGTGAACGTATCGATGAAAGGTCATGTAGGAGTACATGGTGGGTTGTTTCATTGGAACCGTCCTTAAGCATTGAGATTTGTATGTGTGATTTAAGATTCAGCTACTACCATGCATTGGGCCCAAAACCAATGGACCCTCTCGGCTTCTTATCCACCCTTGTCCTCTGTCCAGGAGTTGCAAGTAGTTTCTGGTGTTTGTAGTAAGCTGGAGGCCGTGCGCAGCGCTGACCCGAGGGGTGGGATGTGATGCGGTAGGCATGTGGCCGGGCATGCCGGGCGCCCGTTTGGTGTCTCGAAACCCTATACACATCGTTCGGGGACGTATGTGGAAACCTCGGCCGGACTCCCTGCGGATGGAACCTGAATAGGCAATAAACCTGGACTAGAGGCTTGAGTGTTTAGGTAGGACGTGGCCAACACCCTCACTGGGCTTCCGCTTGAAGGTTGCCGAGTACTTGTCGTGTAAACGGCGATAAGTGGTGAGAGTGTGTGTGAAGAAGTACACCCCTGCAGGGTTAACATCATCTATTAGAATAGCCGCGTCCGCGGTAAAGGACTACTTGGTTGCCTATACAGTTCATAGACAAGTGAAAGTGGATACTCTAAAACTCGCAAGATAGGCGTGATTGCTATGGATGGCCTTCTCGTAGGGAGACGGGAGCGGATCCATAGTGGTGTATTGATATGGTGAATATGTGGACTCGTGTGCGCCACCTCAAAAGAGTTACTTGTAGTCATAGTTTAGGATAGCCACTGAGTCAAAGATGGCTTGCTGCAGTCAAACTCCACCCCCCTTGTTGATACTGATGCATATGTAGCTAGTTCTGATGTAAGTCTTGCTGGGTACATTTGTACTCACGTTTGCCTATTTTATGTTTTACACAGAGACGTCAGTCTCGCTATTAGTTCCGTGTGGACTTCGACGTTTAGCTTGATACCTCAGCTACGATCTTGTGCCCTCGGCAGGATCTGGTAGATAGTCAGGCTTCTCAGCCTTTTTCATTTGTAGATGTCTGTACTCAGACATGTTAAGCTTCCGATGTGCTTTGACTTGTATGCTCTGAATGTTGGGTCATGAGACCCATGTTTGTAATATCTTGGCTCCTCGGAGCCTAATGAATAAATACTTGAGTCGTAGAGTTATGTTGTGATGCCATGTTGTATTTACACATATCGAGCATATTGTGTGTATGGTTGAAATGCCTGGTATGTGTGGGATCCGACAACCTAGTTGTTTATCCTTGGTAGCCTCTCTTATGGGGAAATGTCACGCAGTGCCATCCGGAGTCCTGCCTAGCCTGCTACAGCCCGGTTCACCGGAGTCCTGTTAGCCTAGTGCTACAGCCCGGATTCGCACGCTGCTGATCGACATGCTCGATGTTGATTCATGTATGCCTGTCCCCGTAAGTTTGTGCCACTTTGGGTTCACGAGTAGTCATGTCGGCCCGGGTTCTCTGTCATATGGATGCTAGCGACACTATCATATACGTGAGCCAAAAGGCGCAAACGGTCCCGGGCCATGGTAAGGCGACACCCGTGGGAATACCGTGCGTGAGGCCGCAAAGTGATATGAGGTGTTACCGGCTAGATCGATGTGACATGGAATCGGGGTCCTGACATCTGGATTGCGTTTGTTCCAAGAAAGATCCTTGTGAAGGTTTCATTCCGTTTGGATTCTGTTTTGTATTCCTTTTGTGTAAAACACTTAAATAGGCAAGAAAACAGAAACTGGCACTGGGCCTTCGGTTAATAGGTTAGTCCCAAAAATAATATAAAAGAGCATATTAAAGCCCATTAAACATCCAAAACAGATAATATAATAGCATGGAACAATAAAAAATTATAGATACGTTGGAGATGTATCAAGCATCCCCAAGCTTAATTCCTGCTCGTCCTCAAGTAGGTAAATGATAAAAATAGAATATTTGATGTGGAATGCTACCTAACATAATGTTCAGTGTAATTTTATTTATTGTGGCATGAATGTTCAGATCCGAAACATTCAAGACAAAAGTTTAATATTGACATAAACATAATAATACTTCAAGCATACTAACCAAGCAATTATGTCTTCTCAAAATAACATAGCCAAAGAAAGCTCATCCCTACAAAATCATATAGTTTGGCCATGCTCCATCTTCATCACACAAAATGCTCTAATCATGCACAACCCCGATGACAAGCCAAGCAATTGTTTCATACTTTAGTATTCTCAAACTTCTTCAACTTCCACGCAATACATGAGCGCGAGCCATGGACATAGCACTATAGGTGGAATAGAATGATGGTTGTGGAGAAGACAAAAAAGGAGGAAGATGGTCTCATGTCAACTAGGCGTATCAATGGGCTATGGAGATGCCCATCAATAGATATCAATGTGAGTGAGTAGGGATTGCCATGCAACGGATGCACTAGACCTATAAATGTATGAAAGCTCAACAAAAGAAACTAATTGGGTGTGCATCAAACTTGGTTGCTCATGAAGACCTAGGGCATTTGGAGGAAGCCCATCGTTGGAATATGTTGGGGAACGTTGCAGAAAACAAAAAATTTCCTACGGTTTCACCAAGATCCATCTATGAGTTCATCCAGCAACGAGAGAGGGGAGTGCATCTACATACCCTTGTAGATCGCGAGCGGAAGCGTTCAAGAGAACGGGGTTGAGGTAGTCGTACACGCCGTGATCCAATCACCGGAGATCCCAACGCCGAACGGACGGCACCTCCGCGTTCAACACACGTACGGTCAGCGTGACGTCTCCTCCTTCTTGAGCCAGCAAGGGGGAAGGAGAGGTTGATGAAGATCCAGCAGCACGACGGCGTGGTGGTGGATGCAGCAGGGATCCGGCAGGGCTTCACCAAGCGTCTGCGGGAGGAGGAGGTGTAGCAAGGGGGAAGGGAGGCGCCAAGATGCAGGGTGCGGCTTCCCTTCCTCCCCTCCACTATATATAGGGGCTAGGGGGGCGCGTGCCCCCTTGGAGATCCCATCTAGAGGGGGTGGGGGCGGCGGCCCCCCCTGGGCAACGGCTCCCTTAGGGTTTCCAACCAGGGGGGCGCACCAGCCCACCAGGGGCTGGTTCCCACGCCACTTCAGCCCATGGGGCCCTCCGGGATAGGTGGCCCCACCCGATGGACCCCCAGGACCCTTCCGGTGGTCCCGGTACAAAACCGATGACCCCCGAAACTCTCCCGATGGCTGAAACAGCACTTCCTATATATATTTCTTCACCTCCGGACCATTCCGGAACTCCTCGTGACGTCCGGGATCTCATCCGAGACTCCGAACAACTTTCGGTTTGCTGCATACTAATATCTCTACAACCCTAGCGTCACCGAACCTTAAGTGTGTAGACCCTACGGGTTCGGGAGATATGCAGACATGACCGAGACGCCTCTCCGGTCAATAACCAACAGCGGGATCTGGCTACCCATGTTGGCTCCCACATACTCCTCGATGATCTCATCAGACGAACCACGATGTCGAGGATTCAATTAACCCCGTATTCCATTCCCTTTGTCAATCGGTATGTTACTTGCCCGAGACTCGATCGTCGGTATCCCAATACCTCGTTTAGTCTCATTACCGGCAAGTCACTTTACTCGTACCGTAATGCATGATCCCGTGACCAGACACTTGGTCACATTGATCTCATTATGATGATGCATTACCGAGTGGGCCCAGAGATACCTCTCCGTCATACGGAGTGACAAATCCCCGTCTCGATCCGTGTCAACCCAACAGACACTTTCGGAGATACCCGTAGTATACCTTTATAGTCACCCAGTCACGTTGTGACGTTTGGTACACCCAAAGCACTCCTATGGTATCCGGGAGTTACACGATCTCATGGTCTAAGGAAAAGATACTTGACATTGGAAAAGCTCTAGCAAATGAACTATACGATCTTGTGCTATGCTTAGGATTGGGTCTTGTCCATCACATCATTCTCCTAATGATGTGATCTCGTTATCAATGACATCCAATGTCCATAGTCAGGAAACCATGACTATCTGTTGATCAACGAGCTAGTCAACTAGAGGCTTACTAGGGACATGTTGGTGTCTATGTATTCACACATGTATTACGATTTCCGGATAACACAATTATAGCATGAATAAAAGACAATTATCACGAACAAGGAAATATAATAATAATCCTTTTATTATTGCCTGTAGGGCATATTTCCAACAGTCTCCCACTTGCACTAGAGTCAATAATCTAGTTACATTGTGATGAATCGAACACCCATAGAGTTCTGGTGTTGATCATGTTTTGCTCTAGGGAGAGGTTTAGTCAACGGATCTGTGACATTCAGATCCGTATGCACTTTACAAATTTCTAT
Source organism: Aegilops umbellulata (assembly GCA_032464435.1). Lineage (NCBI taxonomy): Eukaryota > Viridiplantae > Streptophyta > Magnoliopsida > Poales > Poaceae > Aegilops > Aegilops umbellulata. The sequence goes on along the minus strand of CP136058.1, from coordinate 144,657,493 downwards.
GTCTCCATCTTGAACATTTTGACAAATGGAGTTGAAGCGACGCTTGATGTGCCTGGTCTTCTTGTGAAATCTGGGCTCCTTGGCAAGTGCAATAGCTCCAGTGTTGTCACAGAAGAGTTTGATCGGCCCCGACGCATTGGGTATGACTCCTAGGTCGGTGATGAACTCCTTCACCCAAATTGCTTCATGCACTGCCTCCGAGGCTGCCATGTACTCCGCTTCACACGTAGATCCGGCCACGACGCTCTGCTTGCAGCTGCACCAGCTTACTGCTCCACCATTCAACATATACACGTATCCGGTTTGTGACTTAGAGTCATCCAGATCTGTGTCGAAGCTAGCGTCAATGTAACCCTTTACGACGAGCTCTTCGTCACCTCCATAAACGAGAAACATGTCCTTAGTACTTTTCAGGTACCTCAGGATATTCTTGACCGCTGTCCAGTGTTCCTTGCCGGGATTACTTTGGTACCTTCCTACCAAACTTACGGCAAGGTTTACATCTGGTCTGGTACACAGCATGGCATACATAATAGACCCTATGGCTGAGGCATAGGGGATGACACTCATCTCTTCTATATCTTCTACCGTGGTCGGGCATTGAGCTGAGCTCAATTTCACACCCTGCAACACAGGCAAGAACCCCTTCTTGGACTGATCCATATTGAACTTCTTCAATATCTTTTCAAGGTATGTGCTTTGTGAAAGACCTATGAGGCGTCTTGATCTATCTCTATAGATCTTGATGCCCAATATATAAGCAGCTTCTCCAAGGTCCTTCATTGAAAAACTCTTATTCAAGTAGGCCTTAATGTTGTCCAAAAGTTCTATGTCATTTCCCATCAAAAGTATGTCATCTACATATAATATGAGAAATGCTACAGAGCTCCCACTCACTTTCTTGTAAACGTAGGCTTCTCCATAAGTCTGCACAAACCCAAACGCCTTGATCATCTCATCAAAGCGAATGTTCCAACTCCGAGATGCTTGCACCAGCCCATAAATGGATCGCTGGAGCTTGCATACCTTGTTAGCATTCTTAGGGTCACAAAACCTTCCGGCTGCATCATATACAGTTCTTCCTTAAGATAACCGTTAAGGAATGCCGTTTTGACGTCCATCTGCCATATCTCATAATCATAGTATGCGGCAATTTCTAACATGATTCGGACGGACTTCAGCTTCGCTACGGGAGAGAAAGTCTCATCGTAGTCAACCCCTTGAACTTGTCGATAACCCTTAGCGACAAGTCGATCTTTATAGATGGTAACATTACCATCCGCGTCCGTCTTCTTCTTAAAGATCCATTTGTTTTCTATCGCTAGCCGATCATCGGGCAAGTCTGTCAAAGTCCATACTTTGTTTTCATACATGGATCCTATCTCGGATTGCATGGCCTCTAGCCATTTGTTGGAATCTGGGCCCGCCATCGCTTCTTCATAGTTCGAAGGTTCATCGTTGTCTAACAACATGATTTCCAGGACAGGGTTGCCGTACCACTCTGGTGCGGAACGTGTCCTTGTGGACCTACGAAGTTCAGTAGTAACTTGATCCGAAGTTTCATGATCATCATCATTAACCTCCTCTCTAACCGGTGGAGGCACCACAGAAACATTTTCTTGAGCTGCGCTACTCTCCGGTTCAAGAGGTAATACTTCATCAAGTTCCACTTTCCTCCCACTTACTACTTCGAGAGAAACTCTTTCTCCAAAAAGGATCCTTTCTTGGCAACAAAGATCTTGCCTTCGGATCTAAGGTAGAAGGTATACCCAATGGTTTCCTTAGGGTATCCTATGAAGACGCATTTTTCCAACTTGGGTTCGAGCTTTTCAGGTTGAAGTTTCTTGACATAAGCATCGCATCCCCAAACTTTTAGAAACGACAACTTAGGTTTCTACCCAAACCATAATTCATACGGTGTCATCTCAACGGATTTAGACGGTGCCCTATTTAAAGTGAATGTAGCTGTCTCTAGAGCGTATCCCCAAAATGATAGCGGTAAATCTGTAAGAGACATCATAGATCGCACCATATCCAATAGAGTGCGATTACGACGTTCGGACACACCATTACGTTGAGGTGTTCCAGGCGGTGTGAGTTGTGAAACGATTCCACATTTCCTTAAGTGTGTGCCAAATTCGTGACTTAAATATTCTCCTCCACGATCTGATCGTAAGAACTTTATTTTTCGGTCACGTTGATTCTCTACCTCATTCTGAAATTCCTTGAACTTTTCAAAGGTCTCAGACTTGTGTTTCATCAAATAGACATACCCATATCTACTCAAGTCATCTGTGAGAGTGAGAACATAACGATATCCTCCGCGAGCCTCAACACTCATTGGACCACACACATCAGTATGTATGATTTCCAATAAGTTGGTTGCTCGCTCCATTGTTCTGGAGAACGGAGTCTTGGTCATTTTGCCCATGAGGCATGGCTCGCGTGTGTCAAATGATTCATAATCGAGAGACTCTAAAAGTCCATCAGTATGGAGCTTCTTCATGCGCTTGACACCAATGTGACCAAGGCGGCAGTGCCACAAGTATGTGGGACTATCGTTATCAACTTTACACCTTTTGGTATTCACACTATGAATATGTGTATTATCACGCATGAGATTCATTAAGAATAAACCATTGACCATCGGAGCATGACCATAAAACATATCACTCATATAAATAGAACAACCATTATTCTCGGATTTAAATGAGTAGCCATCTCGCATTAAACGAGATCCAGATACAATGCTCATGCTCAAACTTGGCACTAAATAACAATTATTGAGGTTTAAAACTAATCCCGTAGGTAAATGAAGAGGTAGCGTGCCGAGGGCGATCACATCGACCATGGAACCATTCCCGACGCGCATCGTCACCTCGTCCTTCGCCAGTCTCCGCTTATTCCGCAGCTCCTGCTTTGAGTTACAAATATGAGCAACAGCACCTGTATCAAATACCCAGGAGCTACTACGAGTACTGGTAAGGTACACATCAATTACATGTATATCACATATACCTTTAGTGTTGCCGGCCTTCTTGTCCGCTAAGTATTTGGAGCAGTTCCGCTTCCAGTGACCCTTCCCTTTGCAATAGAAGCACTCAGTCTCAGGCTTGGGTCCATTCTTTGACTTCTTCCCGGCAACTGGCTTACTGGGCGCGGCAACATCCTTGCCGTCCTTCTTGAAGTTCTTCTTACCCTTGCCTTTCTTGAACTTGGTGGTTTTATTGACCATCAACACTTGATGTTCCTTTTTGATTTCTACCTCCGCTGATTTCAGCATTGAAAATACTCCAGGAATGGTCTTTTCCATCCCCTGCATATTGTAGTTCATCACAAAGCTCTTGTAGCTAGGTGGGTGCGACTGAAGGATTCTGTCAATGACCGCCTCGTCTGGGAGGTTAATGTCCAGATGGGACAAGCGGTTGTGCAACCCAGACATCTTGAGTATGTGCTCACTGACAGAACTATTTTCCTCCATCTTACAACTGTAGAACTTGTCGGAGACTTCATATCTCTCGACGCGGGCATGAGCTTGGAAAACCATTTTCAGCTCTTTGAACATCTCATATGCTCCGTGTTGCTCAAAACGCTTTTGGAGCCCCGGTTCTAAGCTGTAAAGCATGCCACACTGAACGAGGGAGTAATCATCAGCACGAGACTGCCAAGCGTTCATAATGTCTTGGTTCTCTAGGATGGGAGCTTCACCTAGCGGTGCTTCTAGGACATATTGTTTGTTGGCAGCTATGAGGATGATCCTCAGGTTCCGGACCCAGTCCGTATAGTTGCTGCCATCATCTTTCAGCTTGGTTTTCTCTAGGAACGCGTTGAAGTTCATGTTGACATGAGCGTTGGCCATTTGATCTACAAGACATTTATGCAAAGATTTTAGACTAAGTTCATGATAATTAAGTTCATCTAATCAAATTATTTAATGAACTCCCACTCAGATTAGACATCCCTCTAGTCATCTAGGTGAAACATGATCCGACTCGACTAGGCTGTGTCCGATCATCACGTGAGACGGACTAGTCATCATCTGTGAACATCTCCATGTTGATCGTATCTTTCATACAACTCATGTTCGACCTTTCGGTCTCTTGTGTTCCGAGGCCATGTCTGTACATGCTAGGCTCGTCAAGTTAACCTAAGTGTTTGCATGTGTAAATCTGTCTTACACCCGTTGTATGTGAACGTTGGAATCTATCACACCCGATCATCACGTGGTGCTTCGAAACAACGAACTGTCGCAACGGCGCACAGTTAGGGGGAACACTTTCTTGAAATTTATTATGAGGGATCATCTTATTTACTACTGTCATTCTAAGTAAACAAGATGCATAAACATGATAAACATCACATGCAATCAAATAATAGTGACATGATATGGCCAATATCATATAGCTCCTTTGATCTCCATCTTGGGGCTCCATGATCATCTTGTCACCGACATGACACCATGATCTCCATCATCGTGTCTCCATGAAGTTGCTCGCCAACTATTACTTCTACTACTATGGCTAACACGTTTAGCAATAAAGTAAAGTAATTTACATGGCGTTTCTCAATGACACGCAGGTCATACAAAAAATGAAGACAACTCCTATGGCTCCTGCCGGTTGTCATACTCATCGACATGCAAGTCGTGATTCCTATTACAAGAACATGATCTCATACATCACATATATATCATTCATCATTCATCACAACTTTGGCCATATCACATCATAGAACACTTGCTGCAAAAACAAGTTAGACGTCCTCTAATTGTTGTTGCAAGTTTTATGTGGCTGCAATAGGGTTCTAGCAAGAAAGTTTTCTTACCTACGTAAAAGCCACAACGTGATTTGTCAACTTCTATTTACCCTTCATAAGGACCCTTTTCGTCAAATCCGCTCCAACTAAAGTGGGAGAGACAGACACCCGCTAGCCACCTTATGCAACTAGTGCATGTCAGTCGGTGGAACCTGTCTCACGTAAGCGCACGTGTAAGGTCGGTCCGGGCCGCTTCATCCCACAATACCGTTGAAGCAAAATAAGACTAGTAGCGGCAAGAAAGTTGACAACATCTACGCCCACAACAAATTGTGCTCTACTTGTGCAAAGAGAACTACGCATAAACCTGGCTCTGATACCACTGTTGGGGAACGTTCCAGAAAACAAAAATTTTCCTACGGTTTCACCAAGATCCATCTATGAGTTCATCCAGTAACGAGAGAGGGGAGTGCATCTACATACCCTTGTAGATCGCGAGCGGAGGCGTTCAACAGAACTGGGTTGAGGTAGTCGTACACGTCGTGATCCAATCACCGGAGATCCCAGCGCTGAACAGACGGCACATCCGCGTTCAACACACGTACGGTCAGCGTGACGTCTCCTCCTTCTTGATCCATCAAGGGGGAAGGAGAGGTTGATGAAGATCCAGCAGCACGACGACGTGGTGGTGGATGCAGCAGGGATCCGGCAGGGCTTCGCCAAGCGTCTGCGGGAGGAGGAGGTGTAGCAAGGGGGAAGGGAGGCGCCAAGATGCAGGGTGCGGCTGCCCTTCCTTCCCTCCACTATATATAGGGGCTAGGGGGGCGCGTGCCCCCTTGGATATCCCATCTAGAGGGGGGGCGGCGGCGGCCCCCCCGGGGCAACGGCCCCCTTAGGGTTTCCAACCAGGGGGGGCGGCGGCCCCCGGGGCAACGGCCCCCTTAGGGTTTCCAACCAGGGGGAGGGCGCATGCCCCCTCGGGGGGCAACGGCCCCCTTGGGTGGGGCGCACCAGCCCACCAGGGGCTGGTTCCCACGCCACTTCAGCCCATGGGGCCCTCCGGGATAGGTGGCCCCACCCGGTGGACCCCCAGGACCCTTCCGGTGGTCCCGGTACAATACCGGTGACCCCCGAAACTCTCCCGATGCCGAAACAGCACTTCCTATATATATTTCTTCACCTCCATACCATTTCGGAACTCCTCGTGATGTCCGGGATCTCATCCGAGACTCCGAACAACTTTCGGTTTGCTGCATACTAATATCTCTACAACCCTAGCGTCACCGAACCTTAAGTGTGTAGACCCTACGGGTTCGGGAGATATGCAGACATGACCGAGATGCCTCTCCGGTCAATAACCAGTTGCGGGATCTGGATACCCATGTTGGCTCCCACATACTCCTCGATGATCTCATCGGATGAACCACGATGTCGAGGATTCAATTAACCCCGTATTCAATTCCCTTTGTCAATCGGTACGTTACTTGCCCGAGACTCGATCGTCGGTATCCCAATACCTCGTTTAGTCTCGTTACCGGCAGGTCACTTTACTCGTACTGTAATGCATGATCCCGTGACCAGACACTTGGTCACATTGAGCTCATTATGATGATGCATTACCGAGTGGGCCCAGAGATACCTCTCCGTCATACGGAGTTCCAAATCCCAGTCTCGATCCGTGTCAACCCAACAGACACTTTCGGAGATACCCATAGTATACCTTTATAGTCACCCAGTTACGTTGTGACGTTTGGTACACCCAAAGCACTCCTACGGTATCCGGGAGTTACACGATCTCATGGTCTAAGGAAAAGATACTTGACATTGGAAAAGCTCTAGCAGACGAACTATACGATCTTGTGCTATGCTTAGGATTGGGTCTTGTCCATCACATCATTCTCCTAATGATGTGATCTCGTTATCAATGACATCCAATGTCCATAGTCAGGAAACCATGACTATCTGTTGATCAACGAGCTAGTCAACTAGAGGCTTACTAGGGACATGTTGGTGTCTATGTATTCACACATGTATTACGATTTCCGGATAACACAATTATAGCATGAATAAAAGACAATTATCATGAACAAGGAAATATATTAATAATCCTTTTATTATTGCCTCTAGGGCATATTTCCAACAGAATATACAAGCCAAGTTCTATAATGAAAAATTCCCACTAGTATATGAAAGTGACAAAACAAGAGACTATCTATCATGAAGATCATGGTGCTACTTTGAAGCACAAGTATGGAAAAAGGATAGTAACATTGCCCCTTCTCTCTTTTTCTCTCATTTTTTTGGGCCTTCTCTTTTTTGGCCTTTCTTTCTCTCTTTTTTTGGCATTTCTCTTTTTTTGTTTCCTCACACGGGACAATGATCTAATAATGATGATAATCACACTTCTATTTATTTACAACTCAAGGATTACAACTCGATACTAGAACAAAATATGACTCTATATGAGTGCCTCCGGCGGTGTACCGGGAATGAATCAAGAGTGACATGTATGAAAAATTATGAATGGTGGCCTTGCCGCAAATACGATGTCAACTACATGATCATGTAAGGCAATATGACAATGATGAAGCATGTCATAATAAACGGAATGGTGGAAAGTTGCATGGCAATATATCTCGGAATGGCTATGGAAATGCCATAATAGGTAGGTATGGCGGCTGTTTTGAGGAAGGTATATGGTGGGTTCATGGTACCGACGAAATTTGCGCGGTACTAGAGAGGCTAGCAATGGTGGAAGGATGAGAGTGTGTATAATCCATGGACTCAACATTAGTCATAAAGAACTCACATACTTATTGCAAAAATCTACAATAAATCAAAACCAAGCACTACGCGCATGTTCCTAGGGGGATAGATTGGTAGGAAAAGACCATCGCTCGTCCCCGACCGCCAGTCATAAGGAGGACAATGAAAGAAACACCTCATGCTTCAAATTTGTTACACAACGTTCATCAGATGTGCATGCTACATGACTTGCAAGTCTTTTGGATTGAGTTTGTTCCAAGAAAGATCCTCTCAAAGGTTTCGTTCCGTTTGGATTCCGTTTGGTATTCCTTTTCTGTAAAACACTGAAATAGGCAAAAAAACAGAAACTGGCACGGGGCGTTAATAGGTTAGTCCAAAAAATAATATAAAGAGCATATTAAGGCCCATTAAACATCCAAAACAGATAATATAATAGCATGGAACAATAAAAAATTATTGATACGTTGGAGACGCATGAGTACTCCCACGAGGAGAGGGTGATTCCGAGCGCCAGACTGACCATGTTCTTCGAAGCCCTCCTTGTTGCCCTGAAGCTGCTCCAATCCAGCCGAGCAACCCAACTGGCCAGCAAATCTCGCAAACTTTCTCGGGCCATCCTTCTCAAGGTGCTCATCAAAGTGGCGTACAAGAACCCCGGACTCTACCTCACCAACGTGCTTGACATCTTGCCGAGGGATGCAGACTGCAAGGCGCTTGAAGAGCTCGTCGCACCTATCATCGACATGGTGGACCAAGTCAAGAGGGTGGAAGGACAATGCAGAGACTAGCCGATTCGCTTCTCCTTTCCACCACGAACTCGTACCCAAGAAAATTTGTCTTAAGTTAGAACTGTGGCAACCATTGATATAATATAACTTTTTGTGTCTTGGATGAATGTATGCTATCTTTCTCGTCTAATTTCTCTCCGCATGGCACATACCCTATGCTTTATTGGAAAAAATTTGCCGGTGCACGCACCCTTGCCATGAGCGCTTTGAGGAACTGATCCTTAGCAGCCTGCTAGGGGTGTCGCTGCTGGCAAGATACCTCGCCGTTCTTAGCGCAGCCACTTGAACTGTTGAGCGGACTTGAATTGGAGCAAGGGCGCAACAATCATGACAAGGTTCCTTCGCGTGCAGGTTTTCTATACAAGAACCAAAATCGTTCAAGGAAAATAACCTCATATTTAAAAGAAATTTACTCAAGGTTTCACAACTTAGCTTTTCACTGTTGTACTCTTTCCCGCAAGATGCCACTTCGAACGTCTCCTGTTGGTGTCCATACTCCCCATCCCCCCGGCAAACTTGTATGCGAGGGAACCTTCTGTCCTTTGAGAAAAAGAAAGAAGAGAAAATAGGAACATGGAACCTTGGCGGTTCATTAGTACTTGCTGGAAACAAATGTAGTACAATATCATGGATAGGCATGCACATAAATAAACATGGAAACCGAAAAGAACTGTACATACTTAAACTTATTCAACTGCGCACAGGGTCTATGCCTGGCTCTGTACATAGGGTTATATGTGTTGGGGAACGTAGCAATTTCAAAAAAATTCCTACACACACAGGATCTTTGTGATGCATAGGAACGAGAGGGGAGAGTGTGTCCACGTACCCGCGTAGACCGAAAGAGGAAGCGTTAGCACAACACAGTTGATGTAGTCGTACGTCTTCACGATCCAACCGATCCAAGTACGGAACGCACGACACCTCCGAGTTCAACACACGTTCAACTCGATGACGTCCCGCGAGCTCCGATCCAGCAAAGCTTCACCGGAGAGTTTCGTCAGGACGACGGCGTGGTGACGGTGATGATGATGCTACCGACGCAGGGCTTCGCCTAAGCACCGCTACGATATGATCAAGGTGGATTATGGTGGAGGGGGGCAGTGCACACGGCTGGGAGAGATTAACAGATCAACTTGTGTGTCTAGAGGTGCCCCCTGCCCCCGTATATAAAGGAGCAAGGGGGGAGGCCGGCCGGCCCCTGTAGGCGTGCCAGGAGGAGGAGTCCTCCTCCTAGTAGGAGTAGGACTCCCCTCTTTCCTACTCCTACTAGGAGGGGGAAAGGAAGGGGGGAGGGAGAAGGAAAGGGGGCGCCGACCCCCTCTCCTAGCCCAATTCGGACTAGAGGGGGAGGGGTGCGCGACCTACCCTAGGCCAGCCCTCTCTCTCTCCACTAAGGCCCATAAGGACCACTATTTCTCCCGGGGGGGGGGGGGTTCCGGTAACCCTCCGGCACTCCGGTTTTCTCCGAAACCACCCAGAACACTTCTGGTGTCCGAATATTGTCGTCCAATATATCGATCTTTACGTCTCGACCATTTCGAGACTCCTCGTCATGTCCGTGATCATATCCGGGACTCTGAACTACCTTCAGTACATCAAAACACAAAAACTCGTAATACTGATCGTCACCGAACTTTAAGCTTGCGGACCCTACGGGTTCGAGAACTATGTAGACCGAGACACATCTCCGGTCAATAACCAATAGCGGAACCTGGATGCTCATATTAGCTCCCACATATTCTATGAAGATCTTTATCGGTCAAACCGCATAACAACATACGTTGTTCCCTTTGTCATCAGTATGTTACTTGCCCGAGATTCGATCGTCGGTATCTCAACACCTAGCTCAATCTCGTTACCGGCAAGTCTCTTTACTCATTACGTAATGCATCATCCCGCAACTAACTCATTACATTTCTTGCAAGGCTTATTGTGATGTGCATTACCGAGAGGGCCCAGAGATACCTCTCCGACAGTCGGAGTGACAAATCCTAATCTCGATCTACGCCAACTCAACAAGTACCATCGGAGACACCTGTAGAGAACCTTTATAATCACCCAGTTACATTGTGACATTTGGTAGCACACAAAGTGTTCCTTTGGTAATCGGGAGTTGCATAATCTCATAGTCATAGGAAAATGTATAAGTCTTGAAGAAAGCAATAGCGGTAAACTAAACGATCAAGTGCTAAGCTAACGGAATGGGTCAAGTCAATCACATCATTATCCTAATGATGTGATCCCATTAATCAAATGACAACTCATGTCTATGGTGAGGAAACTTGACCATCTTTGATTAACGAGCTAGTCAAGTAGAGGCATACTAGTGACATTATGTTTGTCTATGTATTCACACACGTATTATGTTTCTGGTTAATACAATTCTAGCATGAATAATAAACATTTATCATGATATGAGGAAATAAATAATAACTTTATTATTGCCTCTAGGGCATATTTCCTTCAGTCTCCCACTTGCACTAGAGTCAATAATCTAGATTACACACTGATGATTCTAACACCCATGGAGTTTTGGTTCTGATCATATTTTGCTCGTGGAAGAGGCTTAGTCAATGGGTCTGCAACATTCAGATTCGTATGTATCTTGCAAATCTCTATGTCTCCCACCTGGACTAAATCCCGGATGGAATTGAAGCGTCTCTTGATGTGCTTGGTTCTCTTGTGAAATCTGGATTCCTTCGCCAAGGCAATTGCACCGGTATTGTCACAAAAGATTTTCATAGGACCCGATGCACTAGGTATGACACCTAGATCGGATATGAACTAGTTCATCCAGACTCCTTCATTTGCTGCTTCTAAAGCAACTATGTACTCCACTTCACACGTAGATCCCGCCACGACGCTTTGTTTAGAACTGCACCAACTGACAACTCCACCGTTCAATGTAAACACGTATCTGGTTTGCGATTTAGAATCGTCTGGATCAGTGTCAAAGCTTGCATCGACGTAACCATTTACGATTAGCTCTTTGTCACCTCCATAAACAAGAAACTTATGCTTAGTCCTTTTCAGGTATTTCAGGATGTTCTTGACCGCTGTCCAGTGATCCACTCCTAGATTACTTTGGTACCTCCCTGCTAAGCTAATAGCAAGGCACACATCAGGTCTGGTACACAACATTGCATACATGATAGAGCCTATGGCTGAAGCATAGGGAACACTTTTCATTTTTCTCTCTATCTTTTGAAGTGGTCGGGCACTGAGTCTGACTCAAGTTCACACTTTGTGACACAGGCAAGAACCCTTTTGTTGCTTGATCCATTTTGAAAATTTTCAAAACTTTGTCAAGGTATGTGCTTTGTGAAAGTCGAATTAAGCGTCTTGATCTATCTCTATAGATCTTGATGCCTAATATATAAGCAGCTTCACCGAGGTCTTTCATTGAAAAACTTTTATTCAAGTATCCTTTTATGCTATCCAGAAATTCTGTATCATTTCCAATCAGCAATATGTCATCCATATATAATATTAGAAATGCTACAGAGCTCCCACTCACTTTCTTGTAAATACAGGCTTTTTCCAAAAGTCTGTATAAAACCATATGCTTTGATCACACTATCAAAATGTTTATTCCAACTCCGAGAGGCTTGCACCAGTCCATAAATGGATCGCTGGAGCTTGCACACTTTTGTTAGCTCCCTTTGGATCGACAAAACCTTTCGGTTGCATCATATACAACTCTTCTTCCAGAAATCCATTCAGAAATGCAGTTTTGACATCCATTTGCCAAATTTCATAATCATAAAATGCGGCAATTGCTAACATGATTCGGACAGAGTTAAGCATCGCTACGGGTGCGAAAGTCTCATCGTAGTCAACCCCTTGAACTTGTCGAAAACCTTTCACAACAAGTCGAGTTTTGTAGACAGTAACATTACCGTTAGCGTTAGTCTTCTTCTTGAAGATCCATTTATTCTCTATGGCTTGCCGATCATCGGGCAAGTCCACCAAAGTCCACACTTTGTTCTCATACATGGATCCCATCTCAGATTTCATGGCCTCAAGCCATTTTGCGGAGTCTGGGCTCACCATCGCTTCTTCATAGTTCGTAGGTTAGCCTTGGTCAAGCAACATGACCTTCAAAATAGCATTACTGTACCACTCTGGTGCGGATCTTACTCGGGTTGACCTACGAGGTTCGGTAGTAACTTGATCTGAAGTTACATGATCATCATCATTAGCTTCCTCACTAATTGGTGTAGGAGTCACAGGAACAGATTTCTGTGATGAACTACTTTCCAATAAGGGAGCAGGTACACTTACCTCATCAAGTTCTACTTTCCTGCCACTCACTTCTTTCGAGAGAAACTCCTTCTTTAGAAAGGATCCATTCTTAGCAACGAATATCTTGCCTTCGGATCTGTGATAGAAGGTGTATCCAACAGTTTCCTTTGGGTATCCTATGAAGACACATTTCTCCGACTTGGGTTCGAGCTTATCAGGTTGAAGCTTTTTCACATAAGCATCGCAGCCCCAATCTTTAAGAAATGACAACTATGGTTTCTTTCCAAACCACAGTTCATAAGGCGTCGTCTCAACGGATTTTGATGGTGCCCTATGTAACATGAATGCGGCCGTCTCTAAAGCATAACCCCAAAACGATAGCGGTAAATCAGTAAGAGACATCATAGATCGCACCATATCTAGTAAAGTACGATTACGATGTTCAGACACACCATTACGTTGTGGTGTTCCGGGTGGCGTGAGTTGCGAAGCTATTCTGCATTGTTTCAAATGTAGACCAAACTCGTAACTCAAATATTCTCCTCCACGATCAGATTGTAGAAACTTTATTTTCTTGTTATGATGATTTTCCACTTCACTCTGAAATTCTTTGAACTTTTCAAATGTTTTAGACTTATGTTTCATTAAGTGGATATAACCATATCTGCTCAAATCATTTGTGAAGGTGAGAAAATAACGATACACGTCGCGAGCCTCAATATTCATCGGACCACTTACATCAGTATGTATGATTTCCAGCAAATCTGTTGCTCGCTCCATTGTTCCAAAGAACGGCGTTTTAGTCATCTTGCCCATGAGGCATGGTTCGCAAGTACCAAGTGATTCATAATCAAGTGATTCCAAAAGTCCATCAATATGGAGTTTCTTCATGCGCTTTACAACAATATGACCCAAACGGCAGTGCCACAAATAAGTTGCACTGTCATTATCAACTATGCATCTTTTGTCTTCAACATTATGAATATGTGTATCACTACTATCGAGATTCATCACAAATAGACCACTCTTCAAGGGTGCATGACCATAAAAGATATTACTCATATAAATAGAACAACCATTATTCTCAGATTTAAATGAATAATCATCTCGCATCAAACAAGATCCAGATATAATGTTCATGCTTAATGTTGGCACCAAATAACAATTATTTAGGTCTAAAACTAATCCCGAAGGTAGATGTAGAGGTAGCGTGCCGACGGCGATCACATCGACTTTGGAACCATTTCCCACGCACATCGTCACCTCGTCCTTAGCCAGTCTTCGCTTAATCCGTAGTCCCTGTTTCGAGTTGCAAATATAAGCAACAGAACCAATATCAAATACCCAGGTGCTACTGCGAGCTCTAGTAAGGTACACATCAATAACATGTATATCACATATACCTTTGTTCACCTTGCCATCCTTCTTCACTACAAAAAAATACACTTCCGTGATGATACGTGTTTGTCACAGTAGGTCGCATTTTTTGTCATGCATGTACATCCATGACAAATTTATGACATAATCAAGATAGTCATACCTGTGTTGTCGTAGAAGTGTTCCATGACATTACCAAAATTATCATCATGGAAGTGTCCACTTCCATGACGATAAATCGCCCGTCACAGAAGTGCTTTCGTCAAGGGTGACCGACACATGGCATCCACCGTAACGGAACACCGTTAAGCTATCGGGTCGGGTTTTGGATCTGATAACCCGTTAACAGCCCCGACCAATGGGAGATTTCCTCGTGTAGAATTCTTATTGGCCGGACGAAACACGTGTCAGCTCGTCAGTGGGTCAGATAGGCGCCTATGATATGTCGACACGTGGCACAACCCAACAGTGGCCCATTTAGCTTACAAAGCCGGCCCGTTTGACTTGGTCAAAAGTTAACGGGCTGGCCCATGAAAAGCCTGTTAACGGTCTCTTCGCAAATAGCCCATTTTACGGCCCGTTAACTCACGACCCATTAGGCCCTAAAGGAAATCGGCCCAACAACGTCATGTGGGCCGTCGAATATAATACCAGCCCATTTCACTTTCGGCCCATGTATGGCCCACGACGTCTTTCGGCCCATATGAGGCCTTCGTATCTTTCGGCCCTTTACAGGCCCACGGTGACTCTAGCCCATAATGAACAGTAATTTTCTTTATACCCTTAACGGCCCGTGATTTACATGGGCCGTTTCCAGCCCGTGTTAGCTTTCGGCCTATTGACGAACCATAGTTCTTGGGCTCCTTTTCGGCCCTCAATTACTTCCGACCCGTTACTGGCCTGTTCCCCTAATGGGCCAAATTCAGCCCATGGCAAGAGTCGGCCCGTTACTAGCCTCTTCCCCTAATGGGCCAAATTTGCCCCATGGCAAGAGTCGGCCCGTTACTGGCCTATTACCCTAATGGGCCAAATTCGGCCCATGGCAAGAGTCAGCTCGTTTCTGGCCTGTTAACCCGTTGCGCCGTTTCCAGCCCGTCCTATATTCTGGCCCATTAACGACCCGTTATGCCTGTGACAGAATTAAGCCTTTGCTGTCCTACGGCCTGTTAATGGCCTGTTACCGTGCTGGGCCGATACCAATTACGCCCGATTACGGCCCATGTAGGCCCATTTATCCGACGGCCCAAGGCCCACCGATTACAGGCCCATTTATCGACGGCCCGTAGGAGACCCATGGATCCTACGACCCGTATATGGCCCATGGTAGTTGCGACCACTAGCAAACCAGGGAAAAAGAAGACTAGGAAATAAATAAGGCCGAAACTAACGCTAGGCTATTAAGGCGATTGCACAGATTACATCCACTCGGCATCAAAGATAGCCACTAGTGCAAATATAGGGAACACCCTACACTATACAAGAATGGCTTGCTGTTTTCTTCAGCCGGTGGCTGCACGTTAAGAATAAATTTTGTATCGCACCAAAACAAATTACAACAATATAACAAAAGGAAGGTTGGCATAAAACTTAACAGTCTAGCAGATAAATGCACCAGCAGAAGTTCAGAAGCTCAGTTCATTTGACCTGACTGTTATGTTTTCATGCTGTATTATCCGATGGAGCACCATAACCCTCGCCTTCATTTCCCCTAGGCTCCTGAAAAACATAGCAAATGTCTGATAGTCTGGTTTCAAAACCATGCATATCTTGACGACATTGAGCAATGTTTCTCCTTGTTTCACAAAGGGTCTCTATTAGGGAATGGACTTGTGTCTGGAGCGCAGATACAACATTGTTTTGAGCTTGCATACTTGATCATGAGGCAGTTTGGACGATATTGCCTTAACAACCAACCCAGTATTACGCAGGAACATGCTTTTGGCACTGTTAGTGGACAGGTACTGACCCACTGCAGCAAGAGCTGACATTGCAGTTATAGTTGCCTCGCCATCTTCAGAAGGTGGCGACTCCACCATTTTTCAATAGCTCGCTAAAAAATTGAGGTTTTACATTAGTAGTACCAAAATATAAGATATTAAGGAGGCAGTAAAAACAAACAAGCTTTGGTCTATATACCGAACTTATTCTGGTGAACCCATGTAAAATATTAGTTGTATTTTATTGCAAAGTACATAATAAAACCAGGTTCCAAACATATGACCATGTACCATCGCTAATGTATTGTCTATTTCTTCACATTGTATTGAGGGCTAAGGTTGAAGAGACGAAGTTTATAATACGGTAAGCATAGTATGACATCATTCGTATGACAAAACAAGTGAGAACAGACAAACAGGCAATTGTAACATTGTGTGGGCAAGTCCAGCACAGAACTAGATTACGGGTCAAGATCTGTAGTGACCCGACCTCAGATGGTCAAGTCTCTGTGCTCCGGTGTCATCCTTGGATCAGTAATGCTGACACCACACAGTACTTCGAAGGATTTATAACAGAGTAGCAATCACACACTTATTACATCGGTGTCTCAAAGAGAACTTATTACAATAAATATGGCTTAAGGCCATCTAATATCGATAACAGCGGAAGGCTTGGAAGATAAGTGAGTCCATCAACTCCAACAGCATCACTGAGTATAGAACCACGACCTAAAAGCACCTTACGCATCGTCTGAAAAGTCTGCAACATGAAACGTTGCAGCCCGAAAACGGGTCAGCACATGGAATATGCTGGCAATGTAACACATAGAGAAATATGAATGATAAGCCTATACTACACGCATATATGGCTGGTGGAAAAGCTCTATGGTTACAGTTTTGCGTAAAGCCAATTTTTCCCTACTGCAAAGGAATAGATTTGTTTAACTATCATGGTGGTTGTTAAACATCGAGAATGGTTGACAGCATTCCGATCCCAATTAAATGAACAATTAAAACCCAACGATATTAATTAGAAGTAACATGATGAGATTCACATGATATTCGAGTACTAGATACTCAAGACGTCCATAACAGGGGACACGGCTAATCATGATTAGTTTGTACACTCTACAGAGATTTGCGCACTTTTCCCCACAGGACTCGATCGCCTCCGTTGGTTTCTCGCACTGCATGATGTTTGAGAGACGGATGACCGAGACATAGTCTTTCAGAAGCACTCACACCTTACGTTGTGATAGACTATACCAACCTACATCCCCTACATCTGCTAGTCTACCACTGTAAGAGTTCGCACGACTTAGTCAGCTATGCCAGAGCCCATATTGGCTTGTGGCTGCACATGGAAGTTACTAGCATGAATGCTCTTATGATCCCTTTGAGCCTGGGTGGCGGTCCAAAAAGAAAACAGGCAAGTCCTGATAGAAACCAGGTGCCTCAATCCACCCAGATGTGTGTTTAAGTTTCCACCTTAGATAAACCATTAATTAACAATACTCACATCTGTCATCGATATCACTCACCCAATCCATGTCTACTAGCATAGCATGTCATAATAAGCAAACATAGAAGTAACTCCCAAAGGTTTCATAAGTAAAACATGTAATAGGTACTACCTCAACTACTTCCCATCCCACAATTTAATTAGATCCTTATCATGCAATGTTTGTGGATTGATCTAATGCAATAGAACTGGGCAATGAGAAGGTATGATCAAAGTGTTACTTGCCTTGCTGAGGATCTGCGAAACCTAGAGCTTCGAAATAACAGGCGGCGCACTTCGGGTGATCTATCGTAGACAAACAACAAGCATACAATAAGTACTCATATAATGCACAGGTAAAACTCGAGCAAGAGATCGAACCAGAAAGTTCAACTTAAGAACTCCGGTTGCAAAGAGAAAACGAACCGAACAAAGTAAAGGAAAACAAACTGCGGAAGAAAGCAACTCGGTTCTAGCAAGTTGAAACTAGGTCAAATTTTACAGTAGCAAAAACTTGTTTAAGTTGATTAGGCGGAACAGCGGCTTCGAAATGAAACACCAGGCGCTTGAATCACCTGATTCCGATAAACGAGCGAGAAGATAAACTAGAATGAAGATCGGATCTGAAATCACGATCAGAAAATCGCGGAATAAACCCGGCGAAAAAGAAAACAACGAACGGTTAAACGAACGGACGTTCATTATTCGAGAATAACCGGTGAACACGTTCGTTAAAACGAACGGTCCGGTGAACGTTCGCTAAACAACTAAACCAAAAAAAAACGAAAACCGATCTAGGGTTTTTTAAAAAAAACCGAAACAACGAAACGAAAATAAACCGGAACGGTTTTAAAAAAACCGAACCGAGGCGAGGGTGGCGCGGCACGGGGCTACCCCGTCGGCGGGAGGCTCCGGCGAGGCGGCGGGGCAGCGCGAGGCGAGGCGCGGGGCGGCGGCGGCAAGCGGCTGCGCTGCGGGCGGCGGCGCTGGAGGCGGGCGGCGGCGGCTCGGGGGCGCGGGCGCGGCGCGGGCGGCGGGGCTGGCGACTGCAGCGGCGGGCGGCTTGGGGAGGAGAGGAGAGAGGGGGGGTATTTATGAGGGGGGGAGGTGGCTTGGGGGAGGGGGCAAGGCAAGGGGAGGAGGAGGAGGAGTCCTCGGTTTCGGCCGGCGGCGGCGGCGGCTGCGCGCGGCGCACGCCCGAGGGGAGGGGCGCGAGCGGGCCGGCTCGGCTGGGCCCTTGGCCCAGTCGGGCGCTGCACATTTTTTTAAATAATTACGCGCGCAAAAAAACAAATAAAAGAAAATCTAAACGAACTCCAAAAATTTTGAAGTTAATTTTCCCCGACTCCTAAAAATGAGTCGAACAAAATGAACTTTTACTCGGGGCCTAAATGCAATATTTTAAAAACACGCATTTTTCCCTAATCCAAATAAAATGCAAATAACTCCAGAAAAATCCAAAATTTGATTTATTTATTAAATCTTCATTTTTTCCTAAATTTGGGAAAGTCATATTATTCCTCTCTCATGTTTGATATTGGAAAAATACTTGAAGATGAAATAAATAAAATCAAATGATCCTCTTTTCAAAATTTGAGAAAACTCAAATATGAAAATAACGAAATCTCCAACTCTCTCCGAGGTTCCTTGAGTTGCGTGAAATTTCTCGGATCGACAAAAATGCAAGAAAATATGTTATGCATGATGATCTAATGTATAACATTCCAAATTGAAAATTTGGGATGTTACAAACCTACCCTCCTTAAGATGAATCTCGTCCTCGAGATTCGGGTTGGCTAGAAAATAGGTGAGGGTGATCCTTGAGCAAATCTTCTTCTCTCTCCCAGGTGGCTTCATCCTCTGAGTGGTGGTTCCACTGAACTTTGCAAAACTTGATAACCTTGCTGCGGGTAACTCTGCTGGCATAATCGAGAATCTTGACTGGTTTCTCTTCATACGTTAAGTCATCCTTCAACTGAATTGCTTCAAGCGGCACTGTATCTCTTAGGGGTACCTCCGCCATTTCGGCGTGACATTTCTTCAGCTGAGAAACATGGAACACATCATGAACTCCTGACAGTCCCTCTGGTAATTCCAACTTATAAGCGACTTCTCCCATACGTTGCACAATATTATATGGTCCAACGAAACGCGGTGCTAATTTTCCCTTAACTCCAAAGCGCTTAACTCCTCGAAGTGGGGATACTCGAAGATAAACTCTGTCTCCGGTTTCGTAAATTGTCTCCTTGCGTTTAGAATCTGCGTAGCTCTTCTGCCTGGATTGGGCTACCTTGAGCCTATCGCGAATCAACTTAACTTTCCGTTCAGACTCCTGAATCAAATCTGGTCCAAAGAACTGGCGGTCTCAAACTTCGTCCCATGACAACGGTGTCCTGCACCTCCTTTCGTATAAAGCTTCGAAAGGTGCCATCTTCAAACTGGTTTGGTAAATGTTGTTATAAGAAAACTCCGCATATGGCAAGTTATCGTCCCAACTAGATCCTTAATCTAGTGCACAAGCTCTCAGCATATCTTCCAAAATCTGATTGACTCTCGCAGTCTGTCCATCCGTCTGTGGGTGAAAAGCTGTGCTGAACTCTAGTCTGGTTCCCAAAGTTTCATGCAACTGATTCCAAAACTTTGAGGTAAATTGGGTTCCTCTATCTGATACGATACTCCTCGGAACTCCATGCAAACAAATGATCCTAGTCATGTATATATTTGCCAACTTAGCACTGGTGTAAGTGGTCTTAACTGGGATGAAATGTACTACCTTCGTCAAACGATCAACTACTACCCATATCGAGTCATAGCCTGCCTTCGTCCTGGGTAGTCCTGTGATAAAATCCATGCCTATCTTATCCCACTTCCATTCGGGTATCAACAATGGTTGTAACAATCCGGCTGGCTTCTGATGTTCTGCCTTCACTCTATGACACACATCACAAACTGCTACATATGCTGCAATATCCTTCTTCATTCCGGTCCACCAGAATGTTTCCTTCAAATCCAAATACATCTTGGTATTTCCTGGGTGAATCGAATAGGGTGAATCATGTGCCTCTTGCAGAATCAACTTCCTGATCTCCAGGTCATTGGGCACGTAAACACGGTCTTCAAACCATAGGGTGTCGTGCTCATCCTCATGAAATCCCTTAGCTTTTCCTTGGCTCATTTTCTCCTTTATAGAAGCAATCTCTTTGTCAGATTTTTGAGCCTCTCTGATTTTATCCATCAATGTTGACTGAATCTCCAATGCTGCTACATAGCCTCTCGGAACTATTTCCAAACATAGCTCACGAAGATCTCCTGCTAACTCCCTTGGTATTTCTCCCGTCATTAGTGTATTGACATGGCTCTTACGACTCAATGCGTCAGCTACTACATTAGCCTTTCGGGGATGGTAATGCAATCTCATATCATAATCCTTGATGAGCTCCAACCATCTCCTTTGTCTGAGGTTCAACTCCTTCTGTGTGAAAATGTACTTCAAACTCTTGTGATCCGTGTACACCTCACAATGATTTCCAATGAGGAAATGTCTCCATGTCTTCAATGCATGCACTACGGCTGCTAACTCCAAATCATGCGTAGCATAATTTAATTCATGAGGTTTTAGTTGTCGTGAGGCATACGAAACAACTCTTCCTTCCTGCATAAGCACTGCTCCAAGTCCTCGACGTGAAACGTCGCAATACACCTCATAATCCTTGTTGTGATCTGGCAGAATCAGTACTGGTGAGGAAACCAATCGTTTCTTCAACTCTTGAAAACTGGCCTCACATTCCTCAGTCCAAATGAACTTGGTATCCTTCTTCAACAATTCAGTCATAGGCTTTGCAATCCTTGAGAAATTCTCAATGAATCTCCGGTAGTATCCTGCGAGTCCAAGAAAACTCCAGATCTCTCCAACTGTCGTGGGTGCTTCCCATTCGTTTACGGTCTCAACCTTTTTAGGGTCAACTGCTATCCCTTCTCCGGATATAACATGTCCAAGAAATCCAACTTCCTTCAACCAAAACTCACATTTGCTGAACTTGGCATATAACTGATGTTCCCTTAGTTTCTCCAAAACCAAACGCAAATGTTCCTTATGCTCTTTTTCATTCCTTGAGAAAATCAGAATGTCATCAATGAACACTACGACGAACTTATCCAAAAACTCCATAAATACCTTGTTCATCAGGTTCATAAAATAGGCAGGTGCGTTAGTCAGTCCAAATGACATAACGGTATACTCATACAATCCGTATCTCGTGGTAAAAGCTGTCTTGGGTATGTCCTGCTCTCGAATCTTCAACTGATGGTACCCTGATCGCAAATCGATCTTGGAAAACACTTTAGCTCCTTGCAAACGATCAAACAGATCATTAATCATTGGCAGTGGGTACTTGTTCTTGATGGTTACTTCATTCAACCCACGGTAATCAACAACCATCCTTAATGATCCATCCTTCTTCTCCACTAGAAGTACGGGTGATCCCCAAGGCGAAGAACTTGGGCGAATGTAACCTTTATCCAATAACTCCTTAATCTGCTTCTTAATTTCCGCCAAATCCTGTGCTGGCATTCTGTACGGTCTCTTCGATATTGGCCCAGTGCCTGGCAAAAGCTTAATAAAAAACTCAATGTCTCTATCCGGTGGCATGCCTGGCAATTCCTTAGGAAATACATCAGGAAAATCCTTTACTACTGGTACTTCCTCCTGTACAACTCCTGTTAAGGAATTTAATTGTGTCCTGTTGGGCGCATGTCGAGATACATACTTGATCCTTCTTCCTTCAGGCGTCGTGAGCAAAATTGTCTTACTGGCACATTCAATGTTCCCTTCATACTTTGACAACCAATCCATGCCTAATATCACATCCAATCCTTGAGATTCCAATACTATTAGGTCTGAGGGAAACACATAGTTACCAATCCTTAATGGTAACCGATCACACCATCGACTAGCCATATATTCTGCTCCAGGCGAGGTTACTAACATGGGTGACCTAAGGGCTTGGGTTGGCAGGTTATACTTATCCACAAATCCCCTTGATATGTATGAATGTGATGCACCAGTATAAAAAAGAACGAGTGCAGTAAATGACTTAACCAAAAACTTACCGATTACTACATCAGGCTGAGCTTCAACCTCCTCCACATTAACGTGGTTCACCTGTCCCCTGTTGAAAAAGGTTCGGCTTCTTCCCAGAGCTTCCATTGCCATTCTGGCCTTCGGGACATTCATTGGCATAATGTCCGGTCTTGGAACACTTGAAACAGGTGACTTGACTCAGATCTCTCATGGCTGGGGTTGATGGGGTGGTCCGATTCTGGCCGTTGCTTCCTCCATTCCCATTACCATTCTTGTGGCCATTATGGTTGTGCGAACTACCTCCTCCATGGGTATGCTGGAACTGAACTCCCGGTTTAGGGGTAAAATGGGGCTTCTGCTGGGCTCCAGAGTTATACTTCCCCTGTCCATACTTCCTCTTGCGGTTCTCAATATGTTGTTGCTTCCCTTCAATCATGATGGCACGATCTACCAATTCCTGGTAGTTGTTGAAACTTGCTACCATCAACTGCATGCTTAGCTCATCATTCAGTCCTTCCAGAAACTTCTCCTGCTTAGCTGCATCCGTAGCAACGTCATCTGGGGCATAACGTGCTAACTTGCTGAAGTCGTCAACGCACTGGCCAACTGTCCTTCCTCCTTGGCGTAAGTTGCGAAACTCACGCTTCTTCATGGCCATAGCTCCTGCTGAAACATGGGCAGTGCGGAAAGCTTGCTGAAACTGATCCCATGTGACAATGTCAACTGGGTAAGTGGCTGTGAAATTCTCCCACCATGATGCCGCGGGTCCGTCAAGCTGATGTGCGGCAAACTTCACTTTCTCAACATCTGTGCATCCTGCAGTGGTCAACTCCCTTCCTATCTTGCGGAGCCAATCGTCTGCTACTATTGGCTCGGCGCTACTGGAAAACACTAGCAGATTCAGCCTAAGGAAACGTGTTAGGTGGTCAACAGGTGGCGGCGGCGGAGGGTTGTTGTTGTTGTTGTTGTTGTTGTTGTTGTTGTTGTTGTTGTTGTTCTGCTGATTCTGGACTAACAACTGCATCAATTGGTTCTGCTGCTGGATCAACTGGGTGAGCTCCGGTGGGAATCCATTGTCACGTCTCAGAGGCATCTGAGGGTTTTAGAAAAGATGAGAATTAAGAATAGAGTGAGGTCTAAGGAGAAAACACTACCCAAATGCACATGAGACAAATGCACACAAATTCAATTCATTCAATTCAAACAAGGGCTTACAAACGGTCTAGAACTATCACAAAAGTGCTCAAACTATAATGTATACATGGGGGAAAAATACTACTAATATTTGGTGGTCATCTAGAAATTTGAATCGGTGGAAGACTCCATGATGTCTGCTCCAGCTTCGTCTTCAAAGTCGGGTTCACTTGGATCCGAATCGGTGTCGTCGATGATGATGTAGTTGTCCGGACATGCGACGTACTTGTCTTCCTTCTTGGATGCTAATTTCCCCTTGAGTTCTTCAATCTCCTGCTTAAGATCGCGATTGTGCCTTGCTAGAGCTACTATCTCGTCCATGTAGTCCTTGCGTGTACCCTTCAGTTCTCCTTCTAGCTCGATGATCCTTGCCTTCGCATTCTTCAACTCTATCATGTCATTGCACATCTGGTTCTCGTGGCATCGAATGTGCTGGTTTAACTCCTGGATGAAAGCTGCAATGAATCTATCCTTCTTGGTGCTGACTATCTCCCATTGTTCATCTCAGCGTCCGCAAATCTAGTAGATAGTGTCCTTGAGGTCTTCTTGATAAACTTCTCCAATGCGTCCCATGGTGATATGAGCTGCCATGCTCTTTCCCAGACTCCAGGTTGGTGCACTGAAAACACTATCTATGGGCTTCGTGATTGGCGCGAATGTCCTTCCCGGAACATGGGCTTGAATCTTCCAGCGCTCCTCTTCAGGCAGAGTGGCGTTGAAGGTCCCGATGAAGCTTGGTAGTCCAATGTTCAGGTACTTGGTGACTTCCTTCAAGTGAAATCCAAAAGGTGTGCCTTCATCCGGTTGAGCGTACTTGATCTTCGCGTCCGTCATCCTAAAAGAGTAGCAAAGATGAGGAGTTAGAAAATGAGAAGAGAATAGTGATCTATGTCTTTAACTTAGTGGTCGTGTCCTACAGTCAGCGTGTGCTCTGATGCCATCTCTGTCGCGACCCGACCTCAGATGGTCAAGTCTCTGTGCTCCGGTGTCATCCCTGGATCAGTAATGCTGACACCACACAATACTTCGAAGGATTTATAGCAGAGTAGCAATCACACACCTATTACATCGGTGTCTCAAAGAGAACTTATTACAATAAATATGGCTTAAGGCCATCTAATATCGATAACAGCGGAAGGCTTGGAAGATAAGTGAGTCCATCAACTCCAACGGCATCACTGAGTATAGAACCACGACTTAAAAGCACCTTACTCGTCGTCTGAAAAGTCTGCAACATGAAACGTTGTAGCCCGAAAACGGGCCATCACATGGAATATGCTGGCAATGTAACACATAGAGAAATATGAATGATAAGCCTATACTACATGCATATATGGCTGGTGGAAAAGCTCTATGGTTACAGTTTTGCGTAAAGCCAATTTTTCCCTACTGCAAAGGAATAGATTTGTTTAACTATCATGGTGGTTGTTAAACATCGAGAATGGTTGACAACATTCCGATCCCAATTAAATGAACAATTAAAACCCAACAATATTAATTAGAAGTAATATGATGAGATTCACATGATATTCAAGTACTAGATACTCAAGACGTCCATAACCGGGGACACGGCTAATCATGATTAGTTTGTACACTCTGCAGAGATTTGCGCACTTTTCCCCACAATACTCGATCGCCTCCGTTGGTTTCTCGCACTGCATGATGTTTGAGAGACGGATGACCGAGACATAGTCTTTCAGAAGCACTCACACCTTACGTTGTGATAGACCATACCAACCTACATCCCCTACATCTGCTAGTCTACCACTGTAAGAGTTCGCACGACTTAGTCAGCTATGCCAGAGCCCATATTGGCTTGTGGCTGCACATGGAAGTTACTAGCATGAATGATCTTATGATCCCTTTGAGCCTGGGTGGCGGTCCAAAAAGAAAATAGGCAAGTCCTGATAGAAACCAGGTGCCTCAATCCACCCAGATGTGTGTTTAAGTTGCCACCTTAGATAAACCATTAATTAACAATACTCACATCTGTCATCGATATCACTCACCCAATCCATGTCTACTAGCATAGCATGGCATAATAAGCAAACGTAGAAGTAACTCCCAAAGGTTTCATAAGTAAAACAGGTAATAGGTACTACCTCAACTACTTCCCATCCCACAATTTAATTAGATCCTAATCATGCAATGTTTGTCGATTGATCTAATGCAATAAAACTGGGCAATGAGAAGGTATGATCAAAGTGTTACTTGCCTTGCTGAGGATCTGCGAAACCTAGAGCTTCGAAATAACAGGCGGCGCACTCCGGGTGATCTATCGCAGACAAACAACAAGCATACAATAAGTACTCATCTAATGCACAGGTAAAACTCGAGCAAGAGATCGAACCAGAAAGTTCAACTTAAGAACTCCGGTTGCAAAGAGAAAATGAACCGAACAAAGTAACGGAAAACAAACTGCGGAAGAAAGCAACTCGGTTCTAGCAAGTTGAAACTAGGTCAAATTTTACAGTAGCAAAAACTTGTTTAAGTTGATTAGTCGGAACGGCGTTTCGAAACGAAACACCAGGCGCTTGAATCACCTGATTCGGATAAACGAGCGAGAAGATAAACTAGAACGAAGATCGGATCTGAAATCGCGATCAGAAAATCGCGGAATAAATCCGGCGAAAAAGAAAATGACGAACGGTTAATCAAATGGACGTTCGTTAACCGAGAATAACCGGTGAACACGTTCGTTAAAACGAACGGTCCGGTGAATGTTCGCTAAACAACTAAACCGAAAAAAACAAAAACCGATCTAGGGTTTTAAAAAAAAAACCGAAACAATGAAACCAAAATAAACCGGAATGGTTTAAAAAAAACCGAACCGAGGCGAGGGTGGCGCGGCATGGGGCTACCTCGTCGGTGGGAGGCTCTGGCGGGGCGGCGGCGGCAGGCGGCGGCGCTGCGGGTGGCGGCGGCTCGGGGGCGCGGGCACGGCGCGGGCGGCGGGGCTGGCGACTGTGGCGGTGGGCGGCTTGGGGAGGAGAGGAGAGAGGGGGGGTATTTATGAGGGGGGGAGGTGGCTTGGGGGAGGGGGCAAGGCAAGGGGAGGAGGAGGAGGAGTCCTCGTCGGTTTCGGCCGGCGGCGGCGGCGGCTGGTCGCGGCGCGCGCGCGAGGGGAGGGGCGCGGGCGGGCCGGCTCGGCTGGGCCCTTGGCCCAGTCAGGCGCTGTGCTTTTTTTAAATAATTACGCGAACAGAAAAACAAATAAAAGAAAATCTAAACGAACTCCAAAAATTTTGAAGTTAATTTTCCCCGACTCCTAAAAATGAATCGAACAAAATGAACTTTTACTCAGGGCCTAAATGCAATATTTTAAAAACACGCATTTTTCCCTAATCCAAATAAAATGCAAATAACTCTGGAAAAATCCAAAATTTGATTTATTTATTAAATCTTCATTTTTTCCTAAATTTGGGAAAGTCATATTATTCCTCTCTCATGTTTGATATTGGAAAAATACTTGAAGATGAAATAAATAAAATCAAATGATCCTCTTTTCAAAATTTGAGAAAACTCAAATATGAAAATAACGAAATCTCCAACTCTCTCCGAGGGTCCTTGAGTTGCGTGAAATTTTTCGGATCGACAAAAATGCAAGAAAATATGTTATGCATGATGATCTAATGTATAACATTCCAAATTGAAAATTTGGGATGTTACAAGATCAAAGGAACATCACTCCTCTCTTTTAAACCTTGTAAGGTACAATGATACACTAAGAGAATTGTGTATAAAATTGAAAAGAGTAATAGACATTGGCTGCAAACCATGCAGTTCAAGGCACAAGTCAGAGTAAGTAGTAGTTAAAAGGCATGAGGATTAAGGACTTACAACAGCGGATTTGACTGGTGTAGTCATGCCCTTCTTCTTGCAGGTGTGACAGTCCTTGAAGATTTCCACAGCATTTGGTTTAGGTACTTTTTGGTCCTTGCGGGCTTTCCTCTACATTTGGAACAATTCAATATAGATCTGATAATATGGTACAGCGAAAACAGTGAAACATCAACTAATTACAAGAGCCTCGCAGTGTGCAATATAGCTACGAGATCCTGTCGTCTGTTGGAATTTCACTTTCGTACGGTTGGCCTTGTTCTTTGAACAGTTCACCTACAAGAAGATAGATTTGTGTGGCACATGCGTAAATAGGACTTCAACATGTGATCTTATGACATATATAATGTACCTGATACTTCGGATCGGACCAGTGTTTAACGAGGCCTCTCCAGTCTTCATCAGATATATTTTCCACTAGAGATGTTTAGGCAAGTTCATTGTTAGCCTTGCCTTCAAAGTGAGTTTTCCTCATGTTATACCGATACTGTCGCAGAGCAGACTTAAAAACATGGGTGCAAGCTTGTCTGGTTGCATCATATTGGCTATCCAACTTGAACCACATCTGTTGAAAATTATGGGAGTCTCATTATCAGCAACCTAGAAAGTATTGGACAGAGCAAGACGATATTACTAGTTTCCATACATAACCATACTTACAGATAAATGGTCGAGGAAGGTGTTGAACTAGGTTTCGTCTTTGTCATTCCTGTACTGAATCCATGTTGGGAGGATATGTACATGACACCTAACAGCAACCGCTGCCTCTGACACTAACTTGGCTGACTCTGTAGCATCACATGGCCTTTTTAAACCTGCCTCAAAACGGATCTCCATTCTTCCTCCTCTAGATTTAGTTAACCTATCGATCATTATCCCTGATGTTTGTTTCCTCTTGCACCTAGGTACTAGTCCAACAACAAACATAGGAAGTGTTAGTGTACATCAAACTGTGAGACTACATATAAAGAAGCATGCAACTGTAACTTGACTCCAGCAACTACCTTCTTGCTATTGAAGCTCACAAGGTTCATCTGATATTGCCAACTCGTCTTGTGTCAAGAGTGCTTGGGAAGTAGTGTCAGGTGGCAAGGGAGCTTGGGAACGTGCTGCTAGCTCAGTTGACGCACGAGTACGTCGTGCAGCTGGTAGTATTGTGGTAGGTGTTGCAAGAACTAGGGCTGTCTCTGCTTGTTTGGTGGCAGCTATTTGTTTCTGTTTGTCTTTTTTTGCAACTCGTGTAGCATGGGATGCCGTGTTTGTAGAATTTTCCGCTGGACTTTGACCTTCTATTGCACCATCAGTACCAGCAGAATCTGTAGGATTCATCTGCTTCTCATTCCCTGCCATTCTGTATTTCTTTCTCTTTCTCTGTGCCATGTTAAGTCAAGCCGACAAGAAAAACGAATAACAATTTAGTTCTTCAGAACAAATTGATGCGTGATGCAGACGAACTGAACTTTGATGTTAGACAACCACATGATAGGAGGATGTAATATGTATGAAAAACAGGACGGAAGAGATGACCAGAACTATGATGTGTAAACTAAGAAGAAGACATTTCACCAAATTAGAAGCAATGCAATGGAAGGTAGACACCATATGAAAGATGCTACAAATATCGCTCTGCCAAGTTAACAGTGTCTCATCATAAATGGCGTTTAAACAAATGTGAAGCAGTACAAGAAATGAATCATATGCAAGATGCAAACAACATCACACTACCATGCTAGAGGTCTCTCGTCATTAGTGCCATTGCATATTCACAGCTTACGATGTGTAAACTAAGGAGAAGGCATTTCAACAAATTAGAAGCAATGAAAGCTAGACACCATATGAAAGATGCAACGAATATCACTCTACCAAGTTAAAACTGTCTCATCATAAGTGCCATTTCAACAAATTCGTAGTACAAGCTAGAAAAGAATGTGAGATGTAACCTATATCACACTCCGAAGTCAAACATGTCTTATGATAAGTGATTGTTGCAGGTTACACAACAATAGTAATTTGATGTAAGAACATGGTGTGATAGACAGATATTGTATGTTCTAGAAACAGGAACACGTGTCTTATTCAAGTATAATGTGTAAAGTAAGCAGATGGAATTCAACAAAATTAGAAGCAATACAAGCTAGACATCACACATAACATGCAACCACATATAATAGTGCCAAGTTAGAGGGAGCACCGGTGATGCTGCACTAGGGGAGACGTGCTCATCATAAACACAGCTTTGTTGAGTGTCTATGCATGTGTTGTCTTGGAAATCATCTTGGGGGTGTGGAGGAGTAGAAACTGTAGAGGCCCTCCGTTCGGAAGGAGCACCTTTATCCGCTGCCTTGCTAACTTCCTTCCGCTTTATTGATTTTGAATTGTCAAGTAAAACCGACGAGAAAAAGCAATAAAATTCTCTCTTCACAACTCATTCATGCATGATACTGACAATCACTACTTTGATGTAAGGCAAACACATGATACCAGGATAGAATATGTATGAAAAACAGGACGACATGGCATGTTCACAACTATTTGTGTAAACTAAGCAGAAACCATTCCAGCAAATAAGAAGCAATGCAAGCTAGACACCACATGAAAGATGCAACCAATATGAATCTACCAAGTTAAAAGTGTCCCATCATAAATGGAATTTCAACAAATTAGAAGCAGCGCATGCTATAAATCATATGAAAGATGCAACTAATATCGACTGCATATACTAAAGGTGTTCCGTCATGTTGATTGATGCGGGATACAAAAAAACAATAGCTTTATGTAAGGACATGCTTAATAGACGGATGTACTATGTACTAAATACAGGAAGGCATGTCACATTAACAGGTATAATGTATAAGCTAAGCAGACTAGCACATGCAGTTAAACCGGATTGGAAGAATTACAATCTAGACACCATATGCAACATGCAACCACATATCACGCTGCCAAGTTAGAGCAAGCACCTGCGATGCTAGTGTAGGGAAAATGCTGTAATCAACTACAGAGCTATGTTCACTATCTTCATCTAGCATTTCTGTTTCTTGAGAATCATGTCGGGAGGTTGACGCTGCATTCTTTAAATGAGGAGTAGTCCCCTTTCCTGCCTGCCTCGTCATAAGTGATTGATGAGGGATACACAAGAACATTAGTTTGATGTAAGAACATGGTTAATACACAGATGTACTAGTATGTACCAAAAACAGAAAGGCATGTCATATTCAAAGGTATAATGTGTAAGCTAAGCAGATGCAATTTTACCAAATTGGAAGCAATACAAGCTAGACATCCGGCTGGAGTGGTGAGCATGACCATCTAGGACCTGAGAGCCTAGTGGCAGGCGGGCTGCTTCGCCACCATCACAGATTTTTAGTTGGCTTCCAGGTGATGCCTATCTTTGCTGGGCTTGTCACTGGCTCGGCCAGTGCCCTGGCTAGCTATTTGTATTCTGGTGCTCACGGGATGGTGGTTCATGTAAAAAAATATCTTTCCTTATCTTACCGACTTCGGCCTTTCGAATACAAGCTAGACACCATATGGAACATGCAACCACATATGACACTGCAAAGTTAAAGCAAGCACCTGGGATGGTGGTTCATTGCGAGCGAGGTCATCAACTCCAGAGCTACGTTTACCGTCTCCATCTGCTAACACTGCACCCTTTATAGCGTTGTAACGTGTCATGCCTACCAGCATACAAAGCTGGAGCGACTTCTCTCTTTTCTTTTTGGCTTCTCTCATGGCAGCAGAGTCTGAAATACCCTTGCATAAAAACACAATAGTGAGAGTAAGTGTGAAGTGTGTGCAGAACTAGTGCACTGTAAAAGTAGCAGATAGCAGGTGGCTGAAAAGTAAATGACAGGAGACATATGATAGCTCTACAACATTGCATGGCAAACAAAATTAGATTCTACTCCGTATGATTTTGTAATATATGAGCACAGGAGATGCAGGTACTCCTCCAGCACACCACCACATGTGGTCATATCTAAGATAACAGTCGACTGAAAATAAATAGGTCAGTCGATTTTTTTAATGAACTGTCCGATCTATAAGGAACGGGCAGATGGCCTTTGTCTACCTCCCGCCCGTCGCTGTTGACGATCTTTCTTGAACCGCCAGCGACCACCGGCCCAGACCCCTGCCTCTGCTGCCCCACCCTCCCATCGACCTCACACCACCGCCGTGCTTGGCAGCGCCCCCAGGCCATCCCTTTAATCCGGGCCGACCTCCAGATCAGGCGCCAGTAGCTCTAGGCCGCACATGCCCCTAAGATAAACACAAAGGCGCTGCTTCCCCAACGTAATAGGCGTACTAGCGCCTGCTACGCCGGGGAATGCTTCCGTTAATTGGGAATCAACTGGCCAAAAATTGAAATTCAGGGGGGCGACAGACCTCCAGCTAAGGTGAAATAGTATATGAGGAGAAACCTTATGCATCGCGAGTTACTAGGAACATCTTGTATCAAGAAGAAGTGGTCAACTAGTGTCTTCTGTGTGATGAATACCGTGCCAGCAGAGACGTAAGATTTCCACGAATAAGGGAAGAGGAGTACCTTTTTAGGTTGCCTGTGTGGTCACCTTCACATGTCGCGCCGATCTTCTTGTTTTTACCGGGGAACCCGATGTTCTGGAGGGTGCAGGCTTGGATGAACCCATGGCCAAATTGTTGACTGTGTTGCCATGGCCGTATGTCGGCGGAGGGGAAGCAGATCCGAGGCGGTGAAGGACGGCGTAGCAGGAACAGCTCCGATGCGGTGGAGGGTGGCGAAGTTGGAGCGGCAGCGGTGAGGCGCAGGATGGCGTGGTTGAACTGGCTCGGGTACGGACGGCTCGGCCTCAACTTCAACTACTAGCCGTGGGGGGCATTGTGGTTGAGGTTGCGGTGGACGACGGCGTCGGGGTATCGTCTCCGGCGTGATGGAGGAGGGCGGCGGTTGATGGGTGGGATGGGGTGGCGGACGGAGGACGCCGGGGTTTCGCGGCTGGTGGAGAGGTAGTTTTGGCACCCACGGAGTACGAATGGGGAATCAGACGGGTGGGGGGAACCATGTTTCAGTCTGGGACGCGCTTGTTTTTGGCTTTTTTGAACAGAAGATGGGACGCGCTTGTTTGAAATTTGGGGAAAGTACAAACTTTGCCCCCTCTTAAATTTCGGACCTACTGCGGGTCGGGGGTAGGATGGTAATCCCAGATGTCCCAAATAGTGGGCGGGAGCGATTTCGGCCGCGCGCATGTGTGCTTAGGCGGCCATTGTGTATGAATGTTTTTCGGATGCGGTTGCGTGGCATCTAGATGAAGCTACAAACCTACCCCGGTTTAGACCTTTGGACGTCGGGCCGGTAGGTTTCACGGGTCGGAGTTATTAGAAAAGTAATTTCCTTGTACTACCAAACATTGGTCTCACGCGGTTTCGGGCGAGTAGAGGCTCTTTTGGCGCTTCGTTCGAAATTTTGAAACACAAGCATTCACGTTTAGAGTACTCTTGAACTATGAGGATTGACCTAAATATACAACGTTATATTTGACCTTGTATGTTTGAAAACCTCGTTAAATTATCCGCTTCTTTTTGAAATTTTGACACTTGAAAATCCTATAACTACGATTATTTTGGAATGGAGGAGCTAAATTTGAATCTATTTTGTACACGACTACATATGCTGTTATGTACAAAATCAGAGCAAAGATTGGTGCCCCCATAATTTAGGTATGGTTTACAAATGCCATGATATCAAATTCAAATAATTGAATGGACGTCATGTTGAATTCGATTTTTTTAACCACCTTAAGTTGAATTCAAATGTATGCTAGTTCATAGGTAGTAGCTATTTATAATGTCCATTGTGTAACTTTCGTATGTATAATGTGCTTTACACACACAACATGAACTATACTCACGTTTATATTCGATTGCTAAAGCGATGCATTGTCTGGAGTTCAAAATACTAACTATGTGGATCAATTGTGTCAAATAATAACATAGACATGCTCAAATTTGATAGAATCTAGATGTCTGATGGATTAATGACCGCTCCTTACGCGAATTGCAAATATCATGATACCATCATAATATTTGGATACAATTTATATCTTTAATCAATGTGTAGAGCAGTCTTTTACGTGTAGTTTCACTCTCCATCGGTGGTCTCTCACACATGCTCACACACTCTCTCCCGAGGTGTCTTTCTCGCACACATGCTCTAGATATAACCCTTTATCACACACTCTTCCTCTCACAAACATACACACGCACAATCCTCATCGACCCTTTCTATATACATGGACCTGCCTACGTGTCTCATGTACGCACATTATCTTTACGCCTATCTCTCACGCATTGTCTCACACCTCTCTTCCTAATCGACGAGTATGATTCTAGCAGAGCATTCTGTAGGATGCCCCTTAAAGTTAGGTTGGATGAATAGTAATATCAGAGATAAAGGGGCCGGGTTACCTTAGTCCGAGAACCTAGGGTTACAAATCCTAGCTCGCTTTGTCAGTGGACACAAAGTCCTTCACAATTCTGCTATCTTTGTCTTGTATGGCTAGTCATCCATGGGTCTTCCTAAATGCGTCACGGGCCGACCAATGTGGCACAAGACAGAACTGAACGAAGGGCCTCACCTCGACCCACCGGACCTCACGCGGTGACACACCCTCTGCCCCCATGTCTAATTATCTTCTCACACCCACACATACCAACACAAACACCACACACACAAAAATTTCTCCTGGTGCCTTTGTTCCCTCCCCCCTTGCATATACACACTCAAGGGAATGGAATCTCTTGTCGTGACTTCATATTCGTCTCTCTCTCTAGACCACTCTCATTTCTCGTGCTATCTCTCCCACGCCCCACCGTCGACCCCTCTATCCATGCCTCTCTCGAATACGTAATACACACACATACCTCTCTAGGCCCCGCCAAATGCATCAACTACACATTCACACATGTTACATGACGTACCCCATTGATCTAAAAAGCCCTCTCTTCACGTTTATTTCGCATACAACATTCCTTTCGAATAAAGTGTGGCCAAAAAATTATTTTAGAGTTTCTACATATATACAACATTACAAAGTTATATGGAGGAGTACGAACGCTAATTTGCATTGCATGGTGCCCACAATGATATTTATTCCGCACTGTGAATTTGTATATTTTTATACTATATACAAAGTTAGTCATAATAAAGAGAAACGAAGAGCATCTCTCTCTCTCCATCGCGTACCCCATGTACGCCCCTTTCACGTATGCACACAAAACTATCTCCAGGTCCTCTAAAAGTAAGCCCCCAGAAAATTCACGCATGTTTCATCTTTCTCTCGCGATATATGCAATGACGATCATTGTATTTGAAGCGAAAGCACGATACGTACATTGGACTTCAGAATCCACTCATTACGGTCACCATTTACGTTTAGTGGTTATTATACAGTCACGGGCTCACTGTACAACTCTGTATTTGCTCATGACATGACTAGTTAACCAGTTAAACGCTCCACGTGGCACCTCTAGTGTTGCATCACATTATCTCACTACCATCGTGCCCACCTGTCGACTTGTATCTACTCTACATCTACACTCTTATAAAATACATAAAATACACTCTTATAAAAAACAGAGTTGGTGACGATGGTGTGCCTGCCATCCTGCAATATAGGCCGTCAGATTTATATCCGACGGATAGGAAAGAAACTATTGCAATTTTGCAAAAAGGTACCCACACACCTCTCCACATTTGTAAATAAGGCCTTCCCTCGTTCATCCTTTTCTCTCACAAGATAAACAAGTCATACAAATGCATCCTGATGTTACGTGCAATGCACGGGCATCTTGCTAGTAAGAATGAAAACAAACGACAAAAAAATATTTGGACGGTGGTTCGAAGTCATGACCGCGGGCACAGCGGACAAGGTGGCCTTGTATTGGTATGCTGAGCCGTTTGTTTTAACACACAGGAGCTGGTGTGGTGATTATACACACACGCACGCATGCACACGAACTGCATCCACGCAACACTCACACAAACACATGCACCCACGCACGCACGCAACACTCACACGTACACACGCAACCATGCACACACGCAACACTCACACACACGCACGCAACACTCACACGCACACACGCACGCATGCATGCACACACCAGTACACCACACGACCAACACACACTCTCACGCTCAAGTGCTCAACCTACACGTGCATGCGCACACATCAGGCCCTGGCAGACACATACACAACCAGGTGATTCCCGCGCACGGGTTGGAGCCTTGTCGCGCCTGCGTGAATTTGTGTTTATCTGTCCTTTTGCCTATGCGAACTGACAGGTGGGACCCACAAGGAACATGGTCAATTTAACTAGTCAACATGGCGCCACACAGACTATTTGGCTGGTCAACAGAGTGCAACCCGATGCTGAACTGGTAGCAAGTGACCGTATAATCACCGCAAAACGTATATAGTGACCGTAATCAGCTTATTCTGAAGTTCGGTGACCGCATTACGCTTTTCTCTCTGTAGGCCCTCCAAAACTACATCTCTACACGTTCTCGCATGTTACATCTAACAACTGTGCAATAGAACACTACTACTACACTCTAACACAATAAATCATATCTGTTTTTAGTTTTACTAGATATCATATTGTTACTTATAATTATTCAGTTTGCATACATTAAAATTGCCTTTGAAATGTATGGCCAGTATCATCTACCGCGTGGGAAAAATCCCACCCTTTCCTATTTAATCGGGTTTGTATCGATGGATCATGCGAAACAGCAAAACTATAGTACTATACAGTACAAGTGATAGTTCACTGGGCCGTCGTGTCGTCTACTCCTCCATCGTAAGAGTGGAGCGCTCGCTTTCATAAATCTTCTAGTCCCTTTCGCCGACATGTGGGACATCAAGCTACCGGGTCCACGTGCCATACCGGAATACAGTGCAGAGCAGCCGGGGTGAAGCACCCCAGTCATGGCGCCGGCGTAGTAATGAGCAATGAGGCGTCAAATCACGAAGCTGCACCTTTCCCGTAGTTAAGTTGGAGGGACGAAGCAACCATCATTTCACTCGTTGCTGAATCCGCTTCTCCCTCATCTTCTTCAACTTAACCACGTGTTGCTTCTGCCGTTGTTCTGCCTCATGTGGGATGCGGATCGGCTTGGTAAAGCACTGACATGTGGGACCGCATGTTAGCAAACCGCCAGGACAATGTCCTCCGAAAATAAGAAGCCTAATCCTAGACTTACAAAGGGCTACGTAGCTGCTACGTATACTTTCCATCTAATCTATATATGCCCCCCCTGATTTTCAGGTGGGGTGGGCCTAATCCTCTCCTTTAATCCAATCAAATAGTCCCACATCACATCAGTTCGTAACTTTACGTAAACCATTATGTGGATGTAGCATTGCTCAAATAAGAAACCTCCCCCGCCATCCGCGCGGCAAATCACCTCCTTTTTACTAATATTGATTCTATAATTTTTTAGATCAATATAATTGAGATTTGTATAGATAGCACACATGAGCAAAACCAAGTGGTACGGTTAAGGGCATCCATAATGTGTAGCCAAATGTGAAAATAGCTTTTGGCATCGTGGGAACCATTGTGGACGGTGTTGCCAAAGCCAAAAAGATGGAACCAAAGCTCCCTGATTGATTGATTGAAGGAATAGAAAAATGCAACGTCTCTCCTCTTTCTCCCATGCTTGCACACATGTAGTACAGTATAGAGCACAGAGTCTACTCCCCTGTCCCTTCTTTCACAAATCACAAAGCAGTGAGGCGTCAAATCACAAAAGCACGGACGAAGCAACCATCATTTCACTCTTCACTGACTCCGCTTCTCCATCGTCTTCTTCGAGAAGCCATCTCACCGCATTAGTACTCCTAGTAGTACTAGTAAAGGACTTCCTGGATGCAAATAAGGCGGTTGTCTCGGCTTGCAGGCGGCACTTGCGAACGACTTACCGTGGTCTCCCTCAATGGTGTTCTCCGTCGAACGCACTTCGCCAAACCACCAAAAAAAGATATCGTCGACGTCACCGCAATGGGGAAGGAAGTCAAATATAGTTACTACCTCCATTTT
This sequence comes from Aegilops umbellulata, assembly GCA_032464435.1. Taxonomy (NCBI): domain Eukaryota; kingdom Viridiplantae; phylum Streptophyta; class Magnoliopsida; order Poales; family Poaceae; genus Aegilops; species Aegilops umbellulata. The sequence goes on along the minus strand of CP136058.1, from coordinate 144,619,921 downwards.
TTTGTACACAAGGCCAGTATATCAAAATTGCAATTCTCAAAGGGCCACTAACACTAATCGAGGCAAAATTGATGGGGTTAGCAACCAAGGACATTAATATCCCCTGCATGCATGGAGAAGTGAGAAGGTTGGTTTGCATGGCGCTGCATTAATCAAGCGATGAGGAGTGAGATGGTTAGCTCTTTGGTCTTTGGAGAAAAAAATACGCATTAATTGACACGTGAAACGAGGATTTGTATCGATTAAATCCCGCGAAGGAAAACCTCGGCTTTATTTTCTAACACTAGTACTCCTAGTACGTATGTACTTATCCTGTTTGGGTCTAGGCCTTGCATTGCCAAACTTCGCCACACCTTTTTGCCAAGATTGCCTAAAGTTTTCAAAATGAGAAGGAGGTACACTTGCGCACGGCTGTCGCGGTCGCACTGCACCCTCACACGGTCGCTCCTGCACGCCGCGGTCGCACCGCACCCTCACACAGTTGCTCCTGCACGCCGCAAACCCAACCAAGGGAACGCACCCTCACTGACACGTGATGTCGCATGTGAACAAACCAAACTCTGCCATCCTATCGCTGACACATAATTTTCGTACATAGAGTATGTTTATCCAACCGCATGTTGGGGAGTATCCGTACGGCCCGTGCGGTGGTCTGTTGGGGAAGAAGAAGAGGTGAGGAAGAAGGAAAGAAGGGTTAGGAGACGTAGGATATTTATCCAACCGCCTGAAATGGTAGACTGACCCAAGTCAGGCGACTTGCATAACAAATATATGTTTTTACACAGCAAAAGATCCATGAAAACAACAACATAAAGAAAAACTATCACTGCTCGCGAAAAGAGACGACCTCGTCGTCTTTGGCTGCCGGCGCGAACCAGCCGTCGCTGCCAACATGTGTCTCCGCGCCGTGGTTGTCCTCGGCCTCCAGCTACTCGTTCAAGCGGAGCGTGCGGGCGCTCTGCACGAACGAGAGCACAGCCTGGTTCAAATCGAGTACGTCCGGTTCCGCCTGCAGGAGGGCCTCGATGGCAGCGGCATCCGCGCGCTCCGCGTCGAGTCGAGCCTCCGCCACCCGATTCAAGTCCAGGACGTCCGGTTCCGCCTACAGGAGGGCGTCGATGAGAGCGGCATCCGCGCGCTCTACGTCTAGTCGAGCCTCTACCGCCCGGTTCAAGTCCAGGACGTCCGGTTCCGCCTGCAGGAGGGCCTCGATGGCAGCGGCATCCGCGCGCTCCGCCTCAAGTTGAGCCTCTGCCGCCCGGTTCACATCCACAACATCCGGTTCGGCCTGCAGGAGAGCCTCGATGGCAGCAGCATGCGCGTGCTCCGCATCGAGTTGAGCCTCTGCCTCCCGGTCCTCCTTTAGTATCGCCATGTTGAACCGCTGGTCCGCCTGCACCATGGGGGACTCGGACGCCGGCACGAAGTCGACGTCCACCGTCTCATACCCATGGGGGGCCTTCTGCACCGCGACCTCTGCCATGAACATTGGATCGGCTTCCTCCTCCTCGTAGCTTGGTTCCAGAGAACTCGGGGATTGGACCGCCACAAACCGAGCTTGGGAATGGAGGTCTGTGGCGCCGATCGCTGCCGCGATTTCTGCGCGGCGCTCCGGCGCCAGCATCTTGTAGTAAGTGATCTTGCAGCGCACCATGGCTTTCCGGCGAACTAGGGGACGCTTAATGCGGGCTAGGGGATCGAAAGGTGGGGGAATGGGCTGGAGATTTGGTGTGGTTTGAGGGCAGTGGCTGGCGTAGGCCGAGCAGCGAAGGTTCTAGTGTGAATAGTGGTTCCGGTGACGACCGGTCAATCGGTTTTGACTGTACATCGCTCTTGTTACGTTCGTGTTGCAGCTCGGCACGCTGGACCCTCGATGTCGCTCACTGAATGGAATGCGCTTCGTCTTGCATTTTCGCTCGCTTGTGGGACCGCAGTTGAGAGCAAACCGACGTCCCTCCCCCTCCCCCGCCCGCGTCATTTATTATACCACCACTCCCTCTGTTTTATGCGGAGTAAATAAAAACAGAGGGATTATACTATAGATGAGGATCCCCTGACGTGGCCGAACCCATTGAGTAACTGACATGCGGGGCCTAGCAAGCATGGGGTCCGCCAGTAAGTGACCGAAAGGGAGGGTAAGGCAGGGATACCTACGTCAGAGGATCCACTTCCACTATACTACTTTGACCAAATGTTAGAGTAATAATATATGACATGCAACTTACACAAATGTTAGAATAATAATATATGACATGCAACTTACACAAAGCATGCAGGGTCTAATGCGTTTTTCGAGGCTAACTTTGACCAAATGTTAGAGTAATAATATATGACATGCAACTTAACAAAGCATACGGTCAAATTCGTATGTGGAATGAGTTTCCAATGATATAATTTTCACATTATACATCTCATGTACTATTAATCTTGTCAATAGTCAAATTGGAAACCATCTCGAGTACAAATCTAGGAGTACGTATGAATCTGACAATATTGATTGGGCGTTGTTGAATGTTGATACCTTTTTTATCAAAGTAGATATACTTTGACTACACATAAAACTTATATGTAAACTAGAAAGGATAGGAGGGAGTATATTGTACGTTCAAAAACGAAACGAACATTGAATACCCTTTATATATGATTTGCAGATGCTATGATCACCGGTTAAAAATTTTGAATCCGCCTTAGGTATCACGTGCCCCCACTCGTTCCCTCTCGATTGCATCTCGGGGTGGGAGATCTATTGAAAGAGGACTAGGGTGGGTACATGCGAATGATACTTGGCAGAATGTTCAAATGAGGCATGCGGGAGGATGGACTCGACTGGAGGGCGACATGATCGATGGAGAAGAGGGTTGGAGAGGAATGAGAAATAAGCAAACGCCACATCATTATACTTGAACGGATCAAATAAACAATAAGTTGTCTCGCTTGGCCTACATAGTGAAAGGCCTAATGCGCAACGCGGAGCACTGACGCTCGAATATGGTCGGGAAAATAGGTAAACAGACATGTGGGGCACACCCGTCGAGACGACGTAGCGCAGACTAGTCCAATGGAGGAGCTGGTCCACGACCTCCTCGCCACCGACAACCGTTCATGTGGGTCGTTGGGGCCAACAACGGGGTGCAGCTCCAGCGCCGCCTCTAGACACGGCGACCGCGGTGAGCGACACACTCATATCGTCACTAGACACGGTCGGTTTCAGTTTGCCGAGGGTGGCGTTAGTGCTGTGGCACGACCAACGGTATGTTTGGTTTGTGCCCAAGGTTGCCCCATCAAAGCATTGGGTAGCCGGAATTTTGGTTGAGGTATTGGTTGCCCATGATTTGGCCGACATTGGCAAGAAAAATGAACTTGAGTTGGCTAGAGTTCATTGGCATGCCAAAGAAATGGCAACCATCCAAACAAAGACCAATCTTTGGGTCATGACCAAAATTTTGGTTGAGGTATTGGTTGCCCATGATTTGGCTGACATTGGCAAGAAAAATGAACTAGAGTTGGCTAGAGTTCATTGGCATGCCAAAAAAATGGCAACCATCCAAACAAAGACCAATCTTCGGGTCATGACCAAAATTTTGGTAAGGTGCACTTTGGCCACAATCCAAACACACCCCAACACCCGGCTCGTCGAGGATGCACGGGGCGCCGCGACGCGTCTGCGGAGTGGTGTAGCGCGGCCAACTGCATCCTCTGGACCTGAGACCATGCTGAGTCATCTTGCTTTTTCAATGACATGCGGGGATCACATGTGAGCAAAGGGCATCTCCAACGTTGCCACGACCGCAGCTGACTACCCTGGCACACCAAAACCCTCGTCCCTCACCCCGTCGTGCAGTGCGTTCCCAGCTGGCGCCAGCTGCCCGCATTCATGCGGTCCGTTCGTATGTCGTCGTTAAGAGGCTCGGTGCCTGAGGAACCAACTCCGGCGACTTAATGACGCACCCGGACGCTTGGCCTCACCGGAATGCGCTGCTTAAAGCAGCAACGCCCAGCTAACCTCCACACCATAGCGCATCGTCCTCCTACCTGGAACCACATCCGCCATGACCGCAAGCGCGAACGCTCTACGGGAGAGCTTGTCTTCGGGGATGGAGCTTGAGGTCGCCGCCCTCGCTTAAGTTGGCGCACAAGCGGTGGCCACGCTGGCGGCCGACGACGGGAGCACCGTCAGCCACACGTCCTACTTGCCGCCGTCCAATGTCCGGCACCACCGAGGTCGGGGACTCCTCCGAGGATGAGTAGGGCATGGGAGCCGGCAGGGCATGGTGTGCCAACTGGCCGGTCCGTCTCCCGTGTTCTACTTTTCCTCGCCGGAGACCGCACCTTCACTTCACGGGTCTTGAACCCCGCCCCCGTACATGGAGATCACAGATGGAGGACGTCGGTCGCCGCCGTAGAATAGGTTTAGGGTCGGGTTTCTTTTTTTTGTCCGATAAAAGTTCGAAATGTAATGAAAATCTGTCGTGTTTGCATTAATCTCGGCCGGTGTATATGAACTTTCACAATAATATACATATTGTAGGAGTACTAGCAAGATGCCCGTGCGTTGCACGGAAGATCAAGATCTTGTGGGAGAAAAGGATGAACGAGGGAAAGCCTTATCTGCAAATGTGGAGAGGAGTGCGGGTAAATTGTCATAGTTTCCTTCCTATCCATTAGATATAGATCGGACGGCCTATATTGCAGGATGACAGGCACACCATCATCACCAACTCTGCTTTTTAGTGAACCAAGACAAATCTAACATGCGAAGTAAAATAAACACATATTGTCTATACATACACAAATTATCTTAGGCACTCCAATAGTACGTCCACTACACATTCACGCATTTCACATCTTTCTACATCTGCGGGAACCTACGAAATGGTTAACGTAAATTGCCTCTCTCTCTCTCCTCCCCTGATTTTCATGGTGGTGGGCCCCTCCCTCCCCCCAATCTACAATCAACAGCTCACACTTTCACATTACGGTAACTACGTAACTGGGATTACGTAGGTGTAGCATTACTCGTCCTAAAAAACCCAACTAAGCCAACCTCCCAGCATATCGCGTGGGAAAAGACCCGGCCGCGTCGTTTTAGTCGGGATTACCGGATTAGTAGTAGTAGTATCGATGGATCGCGCGAAGCAACAATTTTTTTTGAGGGGGCGAAGAACCTAGTTTAAAAGGAAAAAAGGTGGTACACTCACAGGACTCCTGTCGCGGTCGCATTGCACCACACACACGTTCGGTCCTGCACACGGCTCACGCAAACAGAACGCGCTTCAGCTTGCCTCTTCACTGACACGTGGGAATGCACTTGGAGAAACCGACCATGCGCCAAACTCCCCCCGCCCGCCGCGCGAAAATCCTCCCCCCCCCCCACACCCAAAAATTCCCCCAAATCCCATTCAACCGCCCTTCGGCCAACTAGCCAATAATATTCTGCAAACCCCCCTCCCCCATGTCCCCCTCCACTCCATTCACTCCGCCAAAGCCGCCCTCCCCGCTGCGCCGATATGTCGGCGCCGCGGTTCTGCGATCCTCTCGCTCCCACGGTATGCTCTCGTAGACTGCCGTCCTCTAGCCGCGCCGCCACATCTGGCTACGTTCTTGTGGAGGCGCACGGCGGTCAGCGCCGCCACCGCTGGCGACGTTCGTGTGGAGACCCACGGCGGTCAGCTTCTCCCACGGTACGCGCATTCTAGACTGAGGCCCCGTTCATGTCGGTGTAGCGCTGAATGTTAGCTCATAGACGCTGTTAATCTCACTGTTTGCCGAAGTAGTTTACTATCAATATGCTCTGCTTAAGAAGCTTCCTTGCCCTGTTCTGCACTCAATCTGCTTAGCTGAGATGGCATGCCAAGGCTGATTAGTTGCTAAATTATCCCGCCATATATTTATTATGACGTAGATTGACATGGTCTAGTAGCCAATCTGTTAGCTGAAATAGCTCTACACCGTTTTATACTCGATCTTTGTTGCTGCAATGGCCTTCGATAGTTCGATGGTTGTGTGCTCGGCCTCATTGACTACTGAAACAACATGCCATAATTTGGCACTCAAATCTATTTGCTGAATTAGCTTTACATATATTTCGTTACTTAGATCTGCTCGTCCAAATATCTTGCCATAGCTTTAGACATCGACCTAGGTATTTTTTTCTGGACTTCATAAAAAAGCATATATGTTTTTCCTGTAATATCTAGTAGAAGAACTAGTTTGTATGTCTAACAGATGGACAGGACTTGGATTACTTCTGCTCGAAGATTCTCCGCTGCATATGTCAAGGGGGTTGAAAACTTCATGAACTTTATCAGAGCTGAGTACGGTGGTCCGAAATCAGATGTGCTCTGCCCGTGTAGCAGTTGTATGAATTCAGTTACAAGACCCCAGTCAACTGCGCAAAATCATCTACACTTGTATGGGATGTCGGTCACATATACTAGGTGGGTTCATCATGGTGAAGCTGTGAACGTCAATGTTATTGACTACATGGAAGCAACAGATCACCATCTTGACCTGCCTGATGCTTAGGTGGAAGAGGAGGAGGAGGTGGTGGTGGCGGAGCCAGTGAGTTTGACCAACATTGAAAAATGCTACGAAATGCTCGTGCATTCCATGAACTTTCACCTGCAGAAGAAAAACTGTGGGCCCGCATGTTGGAACAATGCAACGTTGCTGTCACCCCAGGAAATAAGCTGCCAGTATTCTCAGCCATGGTCACCTTTCTTCAGGTGAAGACATCTGAGCGGATGACCAACAAATCATTCGATGCGATGTTGGCTGCTTTCTGCGAATCTTTCCTAGATGTGTCTGAGCTGCCACACACCTACAGTAAAATGAAGAATTTCCTTCGTGCAGTTGGAATTGGATATGATATGATCCATGTTTGTAAGAATAATTGTGTTCTGTTCCGGAAGGATTATGCCAACTTAAGTGAATGCCCGAAATGCAAATCATCAAGATGGAAAGATGGCGATGCTGTGAAGAGGATTCCTCATAATGTTCTGAGACATTTTCCAATTACACCAAGATTGCAGAGGTTGATTCATGATGCTGAAACAAGAGAGGATGTACTGAACCAGGAGTACAGATCAGAATGTAATGAGCCATCCATCTCATGGTAGTGAGTGGAAAATCTTCAATGATAAACACAAAGAGTTTGCTGCTGACCCGAGAAACATTAGACTTGGCTTAGCTTCAGATGGATTTAACCCATTTGGCCACCAGAGCGCCACATATAGCATGTGGCCAGTGCTTGTTATCCCTTACAACATGCCTCTAAATGTCTGCACCAAAGAATCAAACTACATGATGGCCTTGCTCATCCCAGGTCCAAAATGTCCTCGAAAGGATTTTGATTTGTTCATGGAGCCTCTTGTGGAGGAACTTCAACAGCTATGGAAGGGTGTTCTCACTCTAGACCTATATAGCAGCCCACCAGCTGATTTCTTTCTGCGTGCTGTTATAATTTGGTGCATCCATGATTATCCGGCTTTGGGCACTATGTTAGGGCGAAGGACACATGGTTACAATGCATGTGTTCGCTGTGACAGGAATCCGCTGTCATACGCAATACTTAGCAAGATCTGTTACATTGGACACCGCCGTTTCCTTGCCAAGGACAAGCCGCATCCTAGAAACTATCGAAGACATGTGTTCAATGCAAAGCATGAAAACCGTGATGCGCCAAAGAGGCTCACCGCCGATGAGTTGCAAGTGGAATTAGAGAAGGTCAGGCATATTACACCAGGAAACCATCCTGGTAATGGTAGCGGGAAAAGGAAGCATGGCAGGGTAGAAGAGAGATTATTGTTTACCCGCAGGTCCACTTTGTGGGACTTGGAGTATTGGAAAGATTTGGATCTGCGGCATAATCTTGATGTGATGCACATCGAGAAAAATATATGTGACAGCATTATCAACACACTTCTTAATATTGAAGGCAAGACGAAAGATACCTTAAAATCTAGGATTGATTTGACACACCTGGGTATCAGAAAGGATTTGCAGGTGCAAGATGAAGGTAAACCACGGGATATGGCACTAGCTGTGTATGTCTTAGACAAGGTAAAAAGAAAAGAATTCTGCGAGGTCCTGTCACGTGTGACATTCCCACATGGATTTGCTTCCAACCCTGAAAGGAGAGTCAGTGCAGATGGAAACAAGGTACAAGGGTTCAAAACTCATGACTGCCACGTCCTACTTCAAAGGGTTTTACCTGTTATCCTTAGAGGATTGGGCCGCCCTGACTTATACAGAGCAGTTGCAGAGTTGGGACAATTCTTCAGGGAACTCTGCAGTAGGAATATCAGGATAGATGCTTGGGAGCGTCTTAGAGACAAGATACCAACTATCCTATGCGACCTTGAGAAGATATATCCTCCAGCCTTCTTTGATGTGATGGTGCATTTGGCTGTTCATCTACCTGATGAGGCACTACTTAGAGGTCCAGTACAGTATGGTTGGATGTACCGTATTGAAAGGCGGCTAGGCACTTTCAAGGGCTATGTTAGGAACAGAGCTAGACCCGAGGGTTCCATTGCAGAGGCCTACATTGCTATAGAAGCGTTGACATTCTGCTCAAAATACATTGAAACAGCTGATTAGCTTAGCAAAGAGGTGGGTGAAGACAATCCCGGGCTCAATGTTTTCGATTATTCTGTTCGAGTTACACGGAAGAGTCAACAAGAGGACAAACCTAAAGATTTGGACAAAATGGTTTGGTATGTGTTGAATAACTGTCCTGAGATACTACCTTATATCAAGTAAGTGCAGTACTGCAGCTTATACATCGTAATCTACTAAACTTGCAGCACATTCTTATATATTTAGATGTTTGACGCGATCACTATGTTGTGCAGCATCTACAAAGAGGAGTTACTGCCACAGAATCCAATGGTTATGGCAGGATTTGCGAAATGGTTCAAGAACCATGTAAGCTTTTGAAGTGCACTGACAGTTTTTTTAATATATTGAGTATGTAAGATGATCAGCTTGTCTATTTTCTAACCATAGGTTAAGAAGATGCGGGAGGATGGGCAGGCAGTTGATGATGCCCTTTACTCACTAGCAATGAGTCCTGATACTCGGGTAAGACATTGTGAATCTTGCGTTGTTGGAGATGTGCGCTACAACACCCTTGCACGAGACGAAGGCAGGAAGACACAAAACAGTGCCATCATGAGCACGGATACGTATGACAAAGAGACAACTGAAATGTATGCTAACATAATAGACATTGTTTAGTTGCAGTATATCTCCAGTTTCAAGGATCATCAGTGTGTGGTTCTGTTATGCTGTCGTTGGTATAACCTGTTTTCCAGGATCGCAAAACCCAGAGCTGATGATTATTTCAAATCCATCAATGTCAAGGCGGCGTACCAGACCAATGAGCCTTTTATTTTGGCAAAAGATTGCCTGTCGTGTTGTGGACATACTAGAGTTGATCAAGAAGAAGCCAACGTTCGAGGACGTTGAGGACGAAGAAGAAGATGACACCATGGGGAATTACGATTCAGACTGATACACATGGCGAAGATGTTGACGCTGCTGCTGCGGATGATGATTACATTGCTTTTGTCGTATTTGCCTGTCAGAAGACGTTTTTTATCTACTATGTGAAATTGTGTTTGCTATGACAACTAAAACCTGATGAACATGTTGTTTAGTATTTTGCTATGAGAACATCACTTGTTATATATGCTGATTTGTGTTTGGTGATTGTATGACAACTAAAACATGATGACATTGTTGTTTAGTTGTACTCATATTTGGCAGTGAAACTTGAATTTGATGACATAGTTTGCTATTGGACTGCAATTTGCTCGACGTCTTCGAATGAGAACAAAGCTGACCCGACAAGGCCTCTGCTATTTATTTATTTATATGAGCAAAAGGGGATACCCCCTGATTTCCTTTAATACAAATCATTAGATGTTCACAACACTACGCCCATCCTGCTACACAGGTTTCATTCATTACTAGTTTCAGCAAAGTGCTCATGTCGTAGCCACTGAATACATCACGAGTGCTACATACACTACAAATAAAGAGACAATCATCCTACAGAGCACATCGATTTTGCCCATTATCTTCACAAGCTCTTTCATGTCCTCATAGCTGTCAAGGCCATTCAGCAGCTGTTGCTTGGCCATGATCAGAGGAACTGCATATTTAACCTTCTGCTCTGCATCTTCCTCTTCTGCCGTTCCTTCAGTTACTTGTCCAACACCCCAACCTGCTGGTATTGGGATTCCTCTGCTAACCAAATAATCAACGTAGTTGCATTCCCCCACATCAGCAACTTCCCAGAAATACAATTCACACGAATCTTCCCTTTTTTGCATGAATCAAATTGGTAGATCATCAACCAAACTATTAAAAAAATCAGCAACTGAAAGCAGCAGAACAACACTTAAACATATTATTACCCCATGATTCGGGCATTTGTAGAAGACTCGGCCAGGGTTGCGGATTGTGGTTGAGACGCGACGGATGACTCTGCGTGATTTGCAGCAGTGGCACCACACCAACGGCAGCAGGTTGCGATGAGCAATCGGCTGCGGTGCGCGTGCCGGTGTGGGTGTGATGAGACCCACAGGCGATGGTATGGGTGGCGACTTGGCGCATATCTGGTTGTTTCCTGCTGAAGAGCAGGTGGACGAGCAACCAGCGGACATGGTTGCTGCGGCCAGAGCTTCTGATGCTAGGCAGAGTAAGTAGAGAAGAGGAGAAGCGAACGTTGGATATGTCAGTTTCATTACTTGCAGGGTAGCATAGCACCATATATAGTCATAGTCTAGGTTTGGATTTGAACCAGCTACAGGAGCACGTCTTTCTTTTTTCTAAAACTCGTCAATGTCTCTTTACTAGTAAACTAGTTTGTTCTGTACGCCTTCCCAAGTCTTTGATTTTCTTTCCCTTTTTTTGCGAGGAAGGAAGGAGGACAAAATTGAGAGTTCCTGGGACTCGAACCCAAGACCTATTGGTTGAAAACCAAGGGTGCTAGTCACTTATGTGGCGAACGTTCCCTGTGAGGAGGACGGCAGACGAACGCATTTTCCTCGCAATTTTCTTCCTATATAAAAAAGTATGCTACTTGGTGTCCGCTTAGTCAACAAACGATGTGCCAACCTTGACCGTTGGATTGACATTCAACGTCTGTCACGTTTCTTCAGTCTCTTCTTCCTTGATCCGCCAAAGCCAAACCAGCGCTGGCGGGACCGCCTGCTCCCGCCTCCCACGGCTGGATGTGATCTTCCCCGGCTCCTTTTCGTTCCCGTCCGAGGCCTCACCATCGTCCTCTGCCTTGGTTTGCTCACCGCGGCGCCACCCTCCGGTGTTGTCAACATGGTCAACAACCGAGAGGAATAAGGAGATGACTGTACATGGCGAGGATGACAGTAGGGATCCAAACTAGCTCCGGTGGGACTGCCTGCTCCCGCCTCCCGTGGCCGGCTGTGCTGCCGCATAGGCCGCACCGCCCTACCCTACTTCATTGCTGGCCAGGCCATTCCTCTACTCACGCACACCTCCTGTTATTTTCCGGTGACGGCAGCCGGACCAGTAAACCCTCGTACTCCCCACCGCATGGGCAACCATTGCTGAGTCTTCCCCGGCTCCACGTCGTTCCCTTCCTAGGCCTCGCCGTTGTCCACCGCCATGGTGCTCTCAGCGCGGCCTGGTCAACTTGGTCAACGAACGACATCCTTCGGCCGTGGACTGTACGCGCAAAATAATGATTCGTCCACCTGACAGCTGGGACCCACTGGAAGGGCCTCTGTATTTCGCAAAAAAAACGTTCCCCCCGCTGACATGTCAGACCCACCAGCTATATCTTCGCACGCAGGGAAGTGCCTCCTTATTACGCACAAAAAAATTGAATACCCCCCTACTAGCTGGGACCCACCATAGTGGGAGGATGACTTGTGGGCCAACTAAGTCGACGGGGACGGAGGGCTTTGTCAACTTAGTCAATATGAACGATTCTAACTCTAGTGAGCGTATGATGTCCATCTAACGGCCGAAGTGCTTCTTCAACCTCTGGTCTTCTTCTCCAGCCGCCCAAAGCAGCGCCGGTCGTGCCGCATGCTCCTGCCTCCCGTGGCCGGCTGTGCTGCCATGGAGGCCTCACCACCCCCTACTATTCCCACCGCTGGCCAGGCCCTGCAGCGACGGCAGCCTCACACCGCAGCCGAACCAGTGAACCCTCGTACTCCTCTTCGCGCGGGCTTCCACTGTCACGTCTGTCGGCGTTCCGGGAACGGGGATCCCCAGACTTGCCTGCCTGCGGCCTGCGGCGTGGCTCAAATGGGGGCCCAGCGTGGCCCATCTTCATTAGCACAAGGCTCAAGACCCTCGCGAGGGGCCAAGCCTCGCGAGGCGGACGACATGGCGCTTCCTCAAGCGCAAGCCTCCTTAGGCTGGCTCGCGAGGAGGCGGAGAGATCAAGGCGGGTACCTCACGAGGCGCCCATGACGCAAGCCGTGACGACCAAGGGTGCCAGGCGGGCGCCAGCCCGCGCAGCGTCTCCCTTTCCTCTTTGGTGCAAAGGGGGCAAGCGCATGCGAGAGGATCAAGCAGAGGCACCCATTTCGGTGCAACGAGACCAAGAGCAGTCCAACGGTCGGAAGGAGGTCACCATGGAGCCCAGGACGGCGTCACCACAGGGCCTTTGGCAGGCGAAGACCAACTTTAGTCAGGATAAGTGTACCAGATGTTCCCCTTCAAATTGGCCAATTGTTGGCGCCCTTCCCGCTCAATATTTGGGAAGAGGCCCAGGGCCTTTGCCTATAAATAGGACTAGCCACCCCCAGGGTAGAGGGACCGGATTCAGTATCTAGAGGCATACATAGAGAGAGAGAAGGGCGATCGAACTCCCCATAGCAGTTTATCCCCTAGCCAAGAACAGACCCTCGCGAGGCTGTTCTTCCTTGTACTGTTCTTCCTCATCAGCCCAAGAGGCAATCCACCCACCACAAACTAGAGTAGGGTATTACACCACAACGGTGGCCCGAACTAGTATAAACTCTGCGTCTCTTGTGCTGTTCTTGCAGTAGTTAGATCCTACGAGACGGAGAGGTAGAAGGCACGATCTCCGCGCCCACCCCAGAGTTCGAACCTTAAGGGTCTACCGGAACCCGTGATCCGACACTTGGCGCGCCAGGTAGGGGGTGCGCCGGAGTCTGCCTTCCGCCACTCCGTCCTCCTCCGGCTGCCGCATCCATGTACGGCGCCCATCGAGCTCGCGTCACGCCAGCGGCCCTCGCTGATGGGCGTCCTCGCCGTCCCCCGTCGCACGCCGTCAACGCCACCACCGGCCCAGCGGGAGGCGAGCAACAAGCACCACCCCAGCACCTGCCTATGCGACAGGGTGACCGCACCGCGACATCGACGCGTCCGGTCGTTGCGGCCCTCCTGGGCGGCTTGCAGGCGCCACCCACAAGCCGCCATGTCAAGCCATTTGCCCGCCAGATCGGTGCCGTTTCCGCGCGACGGGGGGCTCCCCCGGACCGGGCGGCGCGCGAGGTTGGTCTGACCTTCAGCTCGGAGGACCACCCCGCTAACTTGGCCGGCTCGGGCGCGCTCCCCCTGTTGTGCACCCCCACCATCTGCCAGGTGGTCGTCACCAGAACCCTCATTAATGGCGGCGCGGGCCTTAGTGTGCTCTCGGTCGAGACCTTCAACCTCCTCTGCATACCCCGGGAGCGGCTGCAACCCAGCCGATCCTTCTCGGGCGTCGGGGGCGGGTCGTCCGACTCCTTGGGACAAATCTGGCTCCCGCTAACCTTCGGCACCTACGACAACTTCCGCACGGAGATGGTCGACTTCGACATCGCCCCCATCGGCCTCCCTTACAATGCCATCCTCGGCTACCTGGCACTGGCTCAGTTCATGGCCGCCACGCACCCGGCGTACAACCTCATGAAGATGCCTGGGAGCAACGGTACTCTCACCGTGCACGGAGACACCGGGGACGCCCTGCGAGTACTCAAGCTCGCCTTCAAGACGGCGGCATCGGCACAGCCCGCCGACGCGGGGACCCCTGAGCCCAAGGGGGCTCCGCCCACCAAGAAGAAGCAGTTGTTCACCCAGGACAAGGCAGAAACCAAGCAGATACCCATCAACAAGGACGGGTCCTCCAGCGCCACTTTCACCATTGGCGCCAACCTGGGGCCTGAGCAGGAGGAGGCCCTGGTCAAGTTCCTGCGTGCAAACAAGAAAGTGTTTGCTTGGGAGCCCGATCAGTTGGCAGGGATCCCCAGGGACGTCATCGAGCACCACCTCAACGTGTGCCCAAATGTGCGCCCCGTGAAGCAGAAGGCCAGGCGGCAGTCCGCAGAGAAGCAGGCCTTCATCGTCCAAGAGACCCGCAAGTTAGAAGTCGCTGGAGTCATTCGCGAGGTCCGGTACCCAGATTGGTTGGCCAACCCTGTCGTTGTGCCCAAGAAAGGGGGAAGGAACGCATGTGTGTCGACTTCACCAACCTCAACAAGGCATGCCCGCAAGATCCGTTCCCGCTCCCTCGCATCGACCAGATCGTCGATTCCACCGCCGAGTGCGACCTGCTGTGCTTTTTGGATGCCTTCTCCGGATATCACCAGATCAAGATGGCGATAGAAGACGTTGAGAAGACCGCCTTCCTGACCCCGTGCGGGGTATAGTGCTATACATGCATGCCATTTGGACTGCGCAACGCAGGGGCAACCTTTTAGCGGCTGATGCACATCACCTTGGGCCCGCAGCTCGGGAAGAATGTTGAAGCATCCGTCGATGACATTGTGGTGAAATCTCGAGAGGCCAGGACCCTGATACAAGACCTGGAGGAGACCTTCGCGAGCCTCGACGCAGTGAACCTGCGGCTCAACCCGGAGAAATGTGTGTTTGGCGTTCCCTCGGGCAAGCTTTTGGGATTCCTCGTATCTCACCGTGGCATCGAGGCCATCCCCGAGAAGGTCAAGGCGATCGAGGACATGAGCCCGTTGAAGACCCTCAGAGAAATGTAGAAGCTCACTGGGCGTGTGACCGCACTAGGGCGCTTCATCTCCAAATTGGGGAAACGAGCGCTGCCTTTCTTTCAGCTGATGAAGAAAAAGGGGCCCTTTGAATGAACAGAAGAGGCAGATAAGGCGTTTCGGGATCTCAAGAGGTACCTAACCAGTCCCCCAGTCATGGTGGCTCCGCGTCCTCAAGAGCCTCTGCTGCTCTACCTCGCTGCCACCCCCTACTCCGCCAGCGCGGCCTTGGTGGCGGTTAGGGAAGAGCGCAGGTCAAGACCGCAGCGGCAGCCCGAGGCAAGGCAAAAAGGGAACAAGGAAAGCCCGAGGAAGCCAAAACCGCAGATGAGGAGGATCAACCGCCGAAGAACGCACCAGAGACAGGAGAGGCCGCACGCCCAGACGGTCCACCTCCCGAGGTCATGTCGTCCTGTGAGGTGCCCTCATCTCCCGAGGTCACGTCGTCCTGTGAGGTGCCCTCACCTCCCGAGGGCGCCGCGACCCAAGATGCTCTCAGCCTTGTTGAGCACCCGGTCGACTTTGTTAGCACGGTGCTATGGGACGCGAGGGCACGATACCCGATGCCTTAGAAGCTCCTCCTCGCGCTGCTAGTGGCCTCGCGCAAGCTGCGTCACTACTTCCAAGCTCACCCGATCAAGGTCGTCTCATCGTACCCCCTGGAGAGGGTGCTCAGGAGCCCTAACTCTACCAGAAGGGTCGCTGAATGGAACATAGAGTTGCAGGTGTTTCAGCTCGAGTTCAGCACAACTAGGGTCATCAAAGGAGCCGCATTGGCGGATTTCGTGGCGGAATGGACAAAGGCGCCAGGCCTCAAGGACAACGAGGATCGTTCCCTCTCCCCAGGGAGCGAGGCGCCAGAAGGCTGGGTCATGTAATTCGACGGGGCATTCTCCAGGCACGGCGCGGGGGCTGGTGCGGTGCTGATATCACCCACTCAGGATAAGCTTTACTATGCAGTACAGCTTTGTTTCCAGCAAGGAGAAAAGGTCTCCAACAACATAGCAGAATATGAGGGACTGATAGCCGGGTTGAAGGCCGCAGCGGCCCTGGGAGTGAAGCGCCTCATCGTCAAAGGCGACTCGCATCTCCTAGTCAACTTCTCCAATAAGGTGTACGAGCCGAAGGACGAGCATATGGAGGCCTACCTGGTGGAGGTCCGCGGGATTGAAAAGCAGTTCTGGGGGCTGGAGCTGAAGCACGTGCCCCGTGGCACCAACGAGGAAGCTGACGACATAGCCGGAAGGGCGTCCAGGCGGCTGCCGCAGGAGCCCGGCGTCTTCGAAGAGCGGCTCTTCAAGCCTTCAGCGCAGCCAACGCTATCAAGCACGGCTCAGCCTCGAGAGGAGCTCCCTCAGCCGCCAGCCTTGGGAGCCCCGGCCTGCGGACCGCCCTCAGGAGCACACTTGCTCCTGACGATAGAACCTCAGGAGGAATGCTGGATCACAGAGCTCCGGAATTACCTAACACGTGGGGCCCTGCCAGAGAAGGAGGAGAAAGCAGAACGTGTGGTGTGACAGGCCACAACGTACTGCATCAGAGACGGAGAACTCTACCGGAAGCGACCCAACGACGTTTCTCTGCGCTGCATCTCCAGGGAGCAAGGAAGGGAACTACTGAGGGACATACACGGCGGAGACTGCGGTCACCTCTCATCATCACGGACCCTCGTCGGCAAAGCATTCTGTTGTGGGTTCTATTGGCCCACCGCGCTCAACGATGCAATCGAATTAGTAAAGGCTTGTCAGGCCTGCGAGTTCCATTCCAAGCAGATCCATCAACCAGCGGGGAGCCTGCAGACTATACCCCTCTCGTGGCCATTCGCAGTTTGGGGGTTGGATATTCTAGGCCTGTTCCCTCGTGCGCCAGGGGGCTACCGTTACCTCTACGTCGCCATTGACAAGTTCACCAAGTGGGCAGAGGTGAAGGCTGTCCGTACCATCCCCGCGGGCTCTGCGGTCAAGTTCATCAGGGGTATCATGAGCCGGTTCGGGGTGCCGAACCGCATCATCATAGACAACGGTTCGCAGTTCACCAGTAATCTCTTCAAAACATACTGTGCTAACCTTGGAACGTAGATATGCTACGCTTCGGTGGCACACCCGCAAAGCAATGGGCAAGCCGAACGAGCCAATGCGGAGGTCCTGAGAGGCCTCAAGACCAAGACGTTCAAGAAGAAGCTGGAGGCCTGCGGCAGGGGTTGGTACGACGAGCTCCAATCCATGCTGTGGTCCATCCGCACAACCGCGACCAAACCAACCGGGGAAACCCCGTTCTTCCTGGTCTATGGAGCCGAGTCAGTCCTTCCTCACGAGGTCAGGCGTCGCTCCGCGCGGGTCCTGGCGTTCGACGAGGCGCAGCAGGACGCCATGCGGGGGATGGACCTCGTGCTGGGGGAGGAACGCCGCCGGAAAGCCGCGCTGCGAGCGGCAAGGTACCAACAGGCGCTATGACGATATCACTGCCGCAACATCCGCCCCAGGACCCTCGAGGTAGGAGACCTCGTACTCAGGCAGGTCCTCTCCAGGGAAGGGCTGCACAAGCTCTCTCCCATGTGGGAGGGCCCGTTCAAGGTTGTTCATGTTTCCAGGCCTGGCTCCGTGCGTTTGGAGACTCAAGAGGGGGAGCCGATCCAGAACGCGTGGAACATCCAGCACCTCCGGAGGTTCTACCCCTAAAAGGCCCTGAGCCTGTGAAGAAGGCGAACGCCTGTGAAGATCGTCTCTTTTTGGAAAAGGCCCTGAGCCTGTGAAGAAGGCGAACGCCTGTGAAGATCGTCTCTTTTTGGAAAAGGCCCTGAGCTTGTGAAGAAGGCGAATGCCTGTGAAGATCGTCTCTTTTTGGAAAAGGCCCTGAGCCTGTGAAGAAGGCGAACGCCTGTGAAGATCGTCTCTTTTTGGAAAAGGCCCAGATCCTGTGAAGAAGGCGAATGCCTGTGAAGCTTATTACCTCTAAGGAGAAAGGCCCGGAGCCTGTGAAGAAGGCCAGTGCCTGTGAAGCTCGCCGCCCCGTGACACTCTCACGTAATAATGAGTGGGGCTGTACACGCCCCGGAGTCTCAGGAGCGCCGGCCTCAGGCCCTGGGGCTCCCTCCCACGCCCAGTGGCAGCACTTAGCTCCGCGCTGGTGAGAATACGTCGAAGACTAGACTAGGTGTCGGACGCGGCTTTTTCATTTGCTTTCCGCATTTGACGTGTTTTACTTGCATTTGAAGTCTTATCGAAACTATCGCCGTTGTTGATTTGTGGTTTGTCGATTTTCGCTCCTCGTTTTGATTTTCTCTCATGAAGGCCTCGCGAGGGATGGGACTCGAACGCCCTCGTGAGCATTTCTGCTCTAGCCGCTTAAAGGTTTCACGGCCCGGGCTCTCTATAGGAGCACCCCTCTGGCCCGTGCCCCTCGGGCACCGCGACATGCACACAGGGCCTGGGTCGGTCGCCCCCCAGCTGGGGCCGCAAACTACCTACGCGAGGGCAAATAGTTGAGAAGCGCAACAACAAAATCCAGGGAGCAAAAGGAAAAGGAAAGGGCGAGCCCGGCGCGGCCCGCCTCACATTGGCCTGCTGAGGCGACACCGGATGCCTCCGGAGCTCAGGCGGACTCCCTCTCGCGCTTCACCGGGGCGCGGCGACGGGCGGATGAACAGCCACCCCCCAAGCAAGCGCGGCAACGAGGGGGCTGGCTGCAGCCACCGCTGGAGGAGCCGCCTGAAGAAGAGTTGGCGGAGCTTGGGGAGCCCCGGACGCCGCCAGCAGAGTGGGCGCTGTCTCCTCCATCGTCGTCCTCAGGGCAGCATCCTGCGCGGCGACCATCTTCCCCAAACACCCTCACGTAGAGGGTGCCGTCGCCGTCGAACTTGAATTGCAGGGTGCACCGCTGGCCCAGGCCACGCGCGCGGGCAAACATTTGCCAGCCGCGGGTCAGGGCCCCATTCCCAGAAGGGGAGACCTCGAGCGAAACCCAAGAGGCCCTACTGCAGCAGCCGTCAGCCTGGAGCCAGAAGCCGCACCGGGCGCTGGCCGGCAGCTCGCTGATGAAGAAGCGAGGGAGCTGGAGCCAGGTGCTGGTCGGGTCCGCCGACCACACGACGAACTCCGGCAGCACCTGCGCCGAGCGAAAGCGCGGCCTGGGAGGCCGCGCAACCACAACCTGCCTCCCCATGGCAGCCGAGCGCTCACCACCACATGGAGAACCACCCCTGTGCCCGCGGGGAGCCACAGCAGGGACCGCGGGATGCTTGCGGGGACGAGCCCGGTCGCGCTTGGCCGGAGGGGAGTCGGGCCCCGCCCGACTAGCCTTCCCCTTCTCTGCGGCTGAGAACCTCTTCGGAGACATGCGAGCGGCGGCGGCGAAGGAGAGGAAGAAGAAGAGAAGCGGGAAGGGGTGGACTGGCGGAGCTTATGCGGCCTCGCACTAATAGCCGGAAGAGGCCAACCGTCGAGCACCACGATCGCAGGTAATAATGAACCGTATCTACGCATGCAGGGACTAGTCAAGTCACGCAGTTGCCAAGGCGTCGTGGGGAAGCGGAGACGCCCACGTCCTGTCAAACCGCCACGCGGCGCCCAAGGCCACAGGCTGTTAGGGCCCGCGGCGCTTCGCCCTTGCCCTTTCGCCTCTCGGCACGGCCAAGTCCGTGCGCGCCTTGGGCCCGGGGGCTACTGTCGGCGTTCCGGGAACGGGGGTCCCGAGACTTGCCTGCCTGCGGCCTGTGGCGTGGCTCAAATGGGGGCCCAGCGTGGCCCATCTTCATTAGCACAAGGCTCAATACCCTTGCGAGGGGCCAAGCATCGCCAGGCGGACGACATGGCGCTTCCTCAAGCGCGGCCTCCTCAGGCTGGCTCGCGAGGAGGCGGAGAGATCAAGGCGAGTACCTCACGAGGCGCCCATGACGCAAGCCGTGACGACCAAGGGTGCCAGGCGGGCGCCAGCCCGCGCAGCGTCTCCCTTTCCTCTTTGGTGCAAAGGGGGCAAGCGCAGGCAAGAGGATCAAGCAAAGGCACCCATTTCGGTGCAACGAGACCAAGACCAGTCCAACGGTGGGAAGGAGGTCACCATGGAGCCTAGGACGGCGTCACCACAGGGCCTTTGGCAGGCGAAGACCAACTTTAGTCAGGATAAGTGTACCAGATGTTCCCCTTCAAATTGGCCAATTGTTGGCGCCCTTCCCGCTCAATATTTGGGAAGAGGCCCAGGGCCTTTGCCTATAAATAGGACTAGCCACCCCCAGGGTAGAGGGACCGGATTCAGTATCTAGAGGCATACATAGAGAGAGAGAAGGGCGATCGAACTCCCCATAGCAGTTCATCCCCTAGCCAAGAACAGACCCTCGCGAGGATGTTCTTCCTTGTACTGTTCTTCCTCATCAGCCCAAGAGGCAATCCACCCACCACAAACTAGAGTAGGGTATTACACCACAACGGTGGCCCGAACTAGTATAAACTCTGCGTCTCTTGTGCTGTTCTTGTAGTAGTTAGATCCTACGAGACGGAGAGGTAGAAGGCACGATCTCCGCACGCACCCCAGAGTTCGAACCTTAAGGGTCTGCCGGAACCCGTGATCCGACAGCGTCTTCCCTGGCTCCGCATCGTCCCCTTCCCAGGCCTCATCGTCGTCCACCGTCGTGGTGCTCTCCACGCGGAGTGGTCAACATGGTCAAGGAACGACTTCCATCGGAAGAGTACTGTACGTGGAGAGGCTAACAGCTGGGTCCACGACCACAGCCCAGTTTTTTTGTGATTTGCCAAGTAAGTCGCTTTGTCAGGCCTGTTGGGCTGCAAATCTTTCAAGACGAGGAGAGCTTTCATTCGGCTGGCCGAGAAAATGGCCCATCAGTAATGAGAAATGGGCTGTACATTTTTAAAACACATCAAACCGACAATTAGTTTCAAATATCTTTTTTTTTCATTTCAAGATTTCAAATTACATTAATTTTTATGCGTCGAGAATTTGTTGGATTTTATATTGATATACATTTATTTTTAAAACCAGTTTGAATGTGAGTCGAAATTTCGGGATTAAAAACAGTTCGGACCGCACCGAAATATGCAAAATTTCGTATAATTTTTTAACCGTGGCCACAATATGGGCTGTAATGCTAATAAAAAGAATATGGGCTCCAAAAAACCTTAAGAATTAGCAAATGGGCTGAAAATTATTAGAAACAATGGCAGATGGGCTGTATGTTGTTTTTCACAGATTTGAGACTTTCCTAAAAAAAGGTTGACGCACAAGCAGTGACTGTTGGATGTCGATCCAACGGCCGTCGTGCTTCTTCAATCTCTGCTCTTCCTGCTCCAGCGCTCAAACAAGCGCCGGCGGGACTACCTGCTCTCTCCTCCCCGCGGCCGGCTGTGCTGCCGCGCAGGCCTCACCACCCCACCGTACTCCCATCACTGGACTAGCCATCGCCCTACTCACCCACACCTGCTGTTATTCTCCGGCGACGACAGATGAACCAGTAAACCCTCGTACAGTCGTACTCCCCTCCGCGTGGGAAACAACTGCCGAGTCTTCCCTTCCTCCATGTCGTTCCCTTCCTAGGCCTCGCCGTCGTCCACCGCCCTGGTGCTCTCGGCGTGGCCTGGTCAACGTGGTCAACGACCGACATGTATCCGAAGTGGACTGTACGTGGAGAGGCCGACAACTGGGTCCACGGCCGCACGCAAGGTAATGCCTCCTTATTACTTGCAAAATAATGATTCCTCCACCTGACATCAGGGACCCACCGAAAGGGCCTCTGTATTTCGCGAAAAAACGTTACCGCCACTCACAGCTCGGACCCACCAGCTGTATCTTCACACGCAAGGAAGTGCCTCCTTATTACGCACAAAAAATGAAATACCCCCCTGTTAGCTGGGACCCAGTATAGTGGCAGGCTGACTTGTGGGCCTACTAAGTTGACAGGGACGAAGGGCTTTGTCAACTTAGTCAATATGCACTATTCTAGCTCCAGTGACCATACGATGTCCATCCAACGGCCGTAGTGCTTCTTCAACCTCTGGTCTTCTTGCTCCAGCCGCCCAAACCAGCGCCGGTTGTGCCTCATGCTCCTGCCTCTCGTGGCCGGCTGTGATGCAGCGGAGGCCTCACCACCCCCTACTACTCCCACCGCTGGCCAGGCCATCCCTCTACTCACCCACACCCCATGTTATTCTGCGGCGACGACAGCCTCACACCGCAGCAAACCAGTGAACCCTCGTACTCCTCTTTGCGTGGGCATCCACTGCCTCGTCTTACCCGGCTCCGCGTCGTCCCCTTCCTAGGCCTCGCCGTCGTCCACCGCCCTGGTGCTCTCGGCGCAGCATGGTCAACGTGGTCAAGGAACGGCTTCCATCGGACGTGGACTGTACGTGGAGAGGCTGACAGCTGGGTCCACTGCCGCAGCAAGGAAGTGTCTCCTTATTACGTGCAAAATAATTATTCCTCCACCTGACAGCGGGGACCCGCCAGACGGGCCACCGTATTTCACGAAAAAACGTTTGCCCCTGACTGCTGGGACCAACCAGCTACATCTTCGCACGCAAGGAAGTGCCTGAAAGTCGGGACCCACCTGGTCGAAGCATACATAGCGTTGTTATTCTGGTCGCGAATGTGTACATACATACTGGTCGATGTAGAGGCGCACACGTGTTGTAGTAGAGGCGCACACATAGCATGTACACGTACGTACAGCAGGCAGGGTGCAAGAAAGAAAATACGGCCACGTATGTGTACATACGAGCGGGGTCTCGAATGCCTACTTGCGCATACGTACGGCGAGGGCTCGTGTGCATGGCTGGGTCAGATCTGAGAAACAGCGTCGTCGTGTTCATTGGGAGGCAACGGAATGCGTCGTGTTCATGGGGAGGCAACGGAATGCATTGTGTTCATCGAGAGGGCTTGGACGGAACAGGCGATGGAAACGAGGCCTGGCGTAGTGCAGAACGGAGGAAACGACCTTGTGTTCGACCGACCACGTTCGAAACGGGATCCTTTTCATCGGGAGGGATCTGGCGTACCACAAAACGGAGGAAACGGACCTCCTACGGTCGAAACGGGGGTCCTATTGATCGGAAGGTGTGTGGCGTACCGCAAAACGGACGAAACAGACTTGTGTTAGAGCGCTACGGTCAAAACGGGGGTCCTGTTCATCGGGAGGGGTGTGGCGTACCGCAAAACGGGACTCCACGAGATACTGTTCATCTCCACCGTCGACCTCCTCCAGCCTCCACGGGCTCCTGTTCATCCAGCCTCCACGGGCTCCTGTTCATCCAGCCTCCACGGGCTCCTGTTCATCTAGCCTCCACCACGCGCTACTCCACCGGCAACTGTTCAACCACCCCTCCACAGTCTACTGTTCATCCAGCCCTCCACACCACGGGGTCCTGTTCAACCACCCCTCCACGGGCACCCCTCCACCGTCTACTGTTCATCCAACCCTCCACACCACGGGGTCCTGTTCAACCACCCCTCCACGGGCACCCCTCCACCGTCTACTGTTCATCCAGCCCTCCACACCACGGGGGCCTGTTCAACCACCCCTCCACGGGCACCCCTCCATCGTCTACTGTTCATCCAGCCCTCCACACCACGAGGTCCTGTTCAACCACCCCTCCACGGGCACCCCTCCACCGTCTACTGTTCATCCAGCCCTCCACACCACGGGGTTCTGTTCATCCACCCCTCCACGGGCACCCCTCCACCTTCTATTGTTCATCCAGCCCTCCACCACACCACGGGGTCCTGTTCATCCAGAGGCAACGCCACCGCTCACTGTTCATCCAACTGCCCCCCCCCCCCCGCAACGCTCACTGTTCATCCCAGAGGCAGCATCAATCAGCTTCAGTTAGCAGCAGTAGCGAAGGAATCGCTCGATCGAGTTCAGTTAACAGTCATCGATCGATCGCTCGGGTTCAGTAACGCGTAGCCTGCAGTGCAATTGCTCGGGTTCAGTTAGAGCCCAACGCCTCGCTCGGGTTCAGTTAGAGCCAACGCCTCGCACACACGCGCGTACGTGTATGAGAGAAACGCGCATCGCTCGGCCCCCGACCTCCCACCGTAACCGGGAACTCCCTGAAATTTTCCTCCCCCTCGCTTCTACCATAGTTTTTTCCGTCATGGACGGCCCAAAGAATGTCATGCAGCTGCATCTCCGGCCCGCCCAGGACGAAAATCCCATTTTCTGTCATAGAAGTAGGAGCCCACCACATCTATGATGATAACGGGTTCTGTCACAATTATCGTCATAGAAGTGTCATATGTATGATAGAAAATTTTTCGTTCGGCCCAAAATGTCACGGATGTGTCTTTTTTTGTAGTGCTTATTTGCCAAATACTTGGGGCAGTTCCGCTTCCAGTGACCAGTCTGTTTGCAGTAGAAGCACTCAGTCTTAGGCTTAGGTCTAGACTTGGGTTTGTTCTCTTGAGCAGCAACTTGTTTGCTGTTCTTCTTGAAGTTCCCCTTTTTCTTCCCTTTACCCTTTTTCTTGAAACTGGTGGTCTTGTTGACCATCAACACTTGATGCTCCTTCTTGATTTCTACCTCCGCAACCTTTAGTATTGCGAAGATCTCGGGAATTGTCTTATCCATCCCTTACATATTATAGTTCATCATGAAGCTCTTGTAGCTTGGTGGCAGTGATTGAAGAATTCTGTCAATGACACTATCATCCGGAAGATTAACTCCCAGTTGAATCAAGTGATTTTTATACCCAGACATATTGAGTATATGTTCACTGATAGAACTATTCTCCTCCATTTTGCAGCTGTAGAACTTATTGGAGACTTCATATCTCTCAATCCGGGCATTTGCTTGAAATATCAGCTTCAACTCCTGGAACATCTCATATGCTCCATGACGTTCAAAACGTCGTTGAAGCCCCGGTTCTAAGCCGTAAAGCATGGCACACTGAACTATCGATTAGTCATCAACTTTTCTCTGCCAGACGTTCTTAACGTCGTCAGTTGCATCTGTAGCAGGCCTGGCACCCAGCGGTGCTTCCAGGACGTAATTCTTCTGTGCAGCAATGAGGATAATCCTCAAGTTACGGACCCAGTCCGTGCAATTGCTACCATCATCTTTCAACTTTGCTTTCTCAAGGAACATATTAAAATTCAATGGAACAACAGCACGGGCCATCTATCTACAACAACATAGACAAGCAAAATACTATCAGGTACTAATTGCATGATAAATTTAAGTTCAATTAATCATATTACTTAAGAATTCCGACTTAGATACACATGCCTCTAATCATCTAAGTGATCACGTGATCCATATCAACTAAACCATAACCGATCGTCACGTGAAATGGAGTAGTTTTCAATGGTGAACATCACTATGTTGATCATATCTACTATATGATTCACGCTCGACCTTTCGGTCTCAGTGTTCCGAGGCCATATCTGCATATGCTAGGCTCGTCAAGTTTAACCCGAGTATTCTGCGTGTGTAAAACTGTCTTACACCCGTTGTAGATGAACACTGAGCTTATCACACCCGATCATCACGTGGTGTCTCGGCACGACAAACTTTGGCAACGGTGCATACTCAGGGAGAACACTTTTACCTTGAAATTTAGTGAGATATGATCTTATAATGCTACTGTCAAACAAAGCAGAATAAGATGCATAAAGGATAAACATCACATGCAATCAATATAAGTGATATGATATGGCCATCATCATCTTGTGCCTTTGATCTCCATCTCCAAAGCACCGTCATGATCACCATCGTCACCGGCGCGACACCTTGATCTCCATCATAGCATCATTGTCGTCTCGCCAACTATTTCTTCTACGACTATCACTACCGCTTAGTGATAAAGTAAAGCAATTACGTGGCTGCTACAGGCTGAGCAAGAACCGTTCTTACCTACGCATCAAAACCACAACGATAGTTCGTCAAGTTTGTGCTGTTTTAACCCTCTAAAGTACCGAGCGTAGCCACACTCGATTCAACTAAAGTTGGAGAAACTGACACCCGCCAGCCACCTATGTGCAAAGCACGTCGGTAGAACCAGTCTCGAGTAAGCGTACGCGTAATGTCGGTCCGGGCCGCTTCATCCAACAATACCGCCGAACCAAAGTATGACATGCTAGTAAGCAGTATGACTTGTATCGCCCACAAATCACTTGTGTTCTACTCGTGCATATTACATCTACGCATAAACCTGGCTCGGAAGCCACTGTTGGGGAACGTAGTAATTTCAAAACAATTCCTACGCACACACATGATCATGGTGATGCATAGCAACGAGAGGGGAGAGTGTGTCCACATACCCTCGTAGCTAAGGTTGCAAGAAAAGCTCGAGGCTCGTGAGCCGCTCGAGATCGACTCGTTTTTTGACTCGACTCAAGATCGACTCGAAAAGAAACGAGCTGAGTTTGAACACTTTATGTAGCTCGACCGAGAAACGAGCCGATCTTGAGCCAATCTTGGCTCGCTCGATTTTAGCTCGATAGCTCGACAGAATATCATTATGTTGAATAATCATGCCTTATATTAAATGGAAATACGATAATTTATTACCATGTATGTTGTCCATAATTTTTCTCCATTTTATTTACCAACGAACATGGAAACTTAACTAAGTACTGAGAAGATTTAGGCCTCATTATGGCACGTGGTCGACTATGTGTTAAATAACCTATATTTTTGCCAAAGTTCCCAGCATATTCACCTTAATTTTTTAGTTTTTCATCCATAGATTCATATTTTTTACCATCTCATTCAGCTCGAAACAAGCTCGAGATCGACTCAAGATCGTTACAAGCTGAGCACGAGTCATGTTCTATAGCTCGATCATGAGTTTCACTCAGCTTGAGCTCGCTCGAATTTTCATATGAGTCGAGCTGAGCCAACTCCAACTCGCTCGAGCTCGACTCGTTTGCAGCGCTACTCGTAGCGCGAAAGCGGAAGCATTAGCACAACGCGGTTGATGTAGTCGTCAATCTTCACGATCCAACCGAGCCAAGTACCGAACGCACGGCACCTCTGAGTTCAGCACACGTTCAACTCGATGACGTCCCGCGAGCTCCGATCCAGCAAAGCTTGGACGGAGAGTTTCGTCAGCACGACGGCGTGGTGATGGTGATGATGATGCTATCGACGCAGGGCTTCGCCTAAGCACCACTACGATATGATCGAGGTGGATTATGGTTGAGGGGGGCACTACACACGGCCGGGAGAGATCAATAGATCAACTTGTGTGTCTAGAGGTGCCCCCTGCCCCGTATATAAAGGTGCAAGGGGGAGGCCGGCCGGCCCCTGTAGGCACACCAGGAGGAGGAATCCTCCTCAGAGGGAGAAGGAAAGGGGGGCGCCGCCCCCTCTCCTACTCCAATTCGGACAAGAGGGGGAGGGGCGCGCGGCCTTCCCTAGGCCAGCCCTCTCTCTCTACACTAAGGCCCACTATTTCTCCCCGGGGGGGGGGGATTCCGGTAACCCTCCGCAGTGGCGACTTCAGGAATTTGCAACCGGGTATTCATGTGTATTCATTTTGCCAAAATCATTGCTGTTTTTTGAAAGTTGTCACTCTTTTGCCAAAATCAACACTGTTTTATAAAAATCATGGGTATTCACATGAAGACCCAAGAATACCCCTAGCGCCGCCCCTGACCCTCCGGCACTCCGGTTTGCTCCGAAACCACCCGGAACACTTCCGGTGTCCAAATATAGTCGCCTAATATATCGATCTTTATGTCTCGACCATTTCGAGACGCCTCGTCATGTCCGTGATCATATACGGGACTCCGAACTACCTTCGGTACATCAAAACACAAAAACTCATAATACCGATCGTCACCGAACTTTAAGCGCGTGGACCCTACGAGTTCGAGAACTTTGTAGACATGAGCGAGACACGTCTCCGGTCAATAACCAATAGCGGGACAAGGATGCTCATATTGGCTCCCACATATTCTATGAAGATCTTTGTCGGTCAAACCGCATAACAACATACGTTGTTCCCTTTATCATCGGTATGTTACTTTGTCGGTGTGGAATGATACCTATGGGATCACAAGAACCCCAACTACGGTTGCCGGGGCACGGGGTTGCGAGAAGAGTAGGATTAGTAACCAACACGAGGATCGTTTACCCAGGTTCGGGCCGTGAGGATGCATAAAACCCTAGTCCTGCTTTGGTGGGTGTATTTCAGAGAGTTCTTGAGCTCTTGAACTAACTGTGGTGAGTGTGTGGTTTGAAAGATCCGAATCCTTCTCTAGTATGCCATGGGCCTCCTTTTAAAGTCGAAAGGGGCTGCCACAGTGGCACACAGGAGGTGGAAAGGCGCACAGTGCTATGAGCTTATCGCTTGTATTACAGGACAAGACGCATTTAATGCGTAGCTTAGGTGTCCCCTAGCTTTATCAGGGATGGGGGCGAGTCCCGTCCCATCCGTTGCTGCTCCTCATTGCTTCTACACGCGCCCTGGCGAGCGACGCATGCGGCGCCACGTAGGCAGGCATGCAGCTGAGGTGGCGCGGTGGTGGAGCCTCCACGAAGATCTGCATGCCGCCACGCAGTCGCTTGATGAGTTGGCCTGGGAGCTGCATGTTGCCACGCAGGTGCCCGCCTAGCTGGTTGGGCTGGCAGCTGCATGTGAATGGTGGTGGAGACTTGGTTGGTGCGGGCCTGGCAGTGGACTTGCTGGCGCCCTCGGCGAGGGTCTTGCCGGGTGGCCCGGCAAGGGTCTTGTCGTGGTGCGCTGTCGTCCCCAGCAAGGACCTTGCCGGGGTCTGATGGTCTTCCTTGGCAAGGATCTTGCCGATGATCGTCGTCTTCTAATACTCAACTGATCTTGAGTGTTACTTGTTTTCACAAAGATCTGCATGCCACCATGGAGGTGCCTCCCGAGCCCTGGCCCAACATGATGTTGGAGATCGTGGGCTCAAGGGTGGCTCGCTCTGTTGGTCTGGGGCGAGCTGCCTCGGCAAGGGTCTTGCCGGGGTTGCTGAGGCTGCCCCAGCAAGGGTCTTGCCGGGGGAACCTGCTGCATCCCTTTGATCTTTGTGGTCTAGGCCTTGGCGTTCTTCTAGCTGTCTTAGGCTTTGGTTTTACCTCGGTTCACCTCCCCTGCTCTGCTTGGTGTGGCCGCGGGCGCGGCTCCGACTGTCCGTGCACAGGTAAAGGGGTACAAAAGCGCGCTCCTTCTTTTGTACATCGATAGGAGCCCCCGGGCCTGGGCCATACATAAGCGCGACACGTTTTTGGGCCAGGCCCAAAATGGTGTGCGGGCAGGCGGGGCGGTTTTTACCGTGGTAAAACTTTTAGTGTGTTGCGCCTCCCACAACCCGTGCGCGGCATGTCGCAGCGTGGAAGGGTGCGCGTGACGTGGGCGGCATGCGTGGGGCAGTTCCCGCATGCATGCATCACATCGTGGTAAAGAGGCGGCTCGCGCCTTCCCCGTAAAAAGAGGAAGGCGTGGAGGCGCGACTCATTTACTGGATGGATTTGGGTCGCAGTCTTTAAGGCGCCCACGCCCCCTGATCACGGGGCGGGGAACGGTCGCCTCACCCGTCCTTTCGACCCTCTGCGCTCGCCACGCGTCCTTCATGCAGGTGGCAAGCTGTGGAGGCGGGAAACCGGGTCGTCGCTGGTTGGGGCAGCGGGTCAGTCCTGATTCCCTGCGCCCCCGATGGCTGGATTGGCTGAGCGGTGCGGCTAGGTCTCGACCCCGCCCCTTTGTAAAGAGGGGGAAGGGGGAATGGCACCCCGCACTCTTCTGTCATCTATCTCCTCCCTCTTCTGCTTCTTCCTTTCACTCGCCATGGAGAAAGGGAATCCTGGTCCTTCATCGGTGGTGGCGAGGGTCGCCGCTCGACAGCGCGTCCCTCCCCCTCCTGAGCCCGCGGTGGTGGAACCGGCCGTGAGGGGAAGGGGGAGGGGGCGGGGCCTCGGGGAAGAGGAGGATGGGGCGGCGCATCGGCTTCGCCCCTGCCAATGATGCCTTTTCCGATGGAAGGCCATGTTGGAGACCAGCCCCGCGAGTTCTTCATCTTCATCAGGCTGCACCGACCTCCTCGTTGCGGGCTTCGTCTTCCCGCCCCGTTTGCTCGGGAGATGGAGCGTGACCCGCCCCAATCCCTCAGATTGCACATGAGGGGCTGTGGGAATGGGGGCACGCGGGTCGACGTCGACTTCCCGGCTCCTCGGGTCATGTACCTCCGTTGTGGATGGAGGACGTTCGCTCGCATCCACAACTTGACGGTGGGGCTCGTCCTCTACTTCAAATTAATGGAGGACAACCTGCTCTCCGTCAAGGTCTTCGGAGACTTCGGGACTCGCCTGAAGTGCTGCGTGGAGAGCTCCTCGGACGGAGATTCCGATGATGGAAGCTCTTCCTCAAGCGAAAGTGATGAGGAGGGCAGCGGGGCAGATGACGGGGACGAGTCCGACTAGGCATCGAACGCCCCCGCGCCTGGGCGGGTGCGGCAGCAGCAGCATCTGCACCTGGCCGCTCCTCCGGCAGAGTTTTGCCGGGGGTGGGGCCAGCTTCTTGAACTTCTCGGGGCCGTCTCCTTTGGCGGCTAGCGTTGGGAGGTTGCGGAAGAGGAAGAGGGCGGGCGGCAAGGCCGTCAACTCGGAGTATGCAGGCACCGACGCCTTCATCGCGTATTGCTGGTCCTGCCGCCTCGTCTTCCAGCTCCTTTCCCGGAACCGTGATCACTGGCCCGCCTGTGGGCGGCAACCGAGGTGTTCTCTTGGTGCTTTCTGCTGCTCGTAGCTCACCTAGGCGCCCCTTTTGCCCTTTCGCCTCCTTGACCTGCCTCCCGAGGAGAGGGACAATAAAAGGGATCACGGGCATCTTATCTCTTTTTTAATCTGTAAGCCTTCGGGCCTTGTTAAATTTAAAGCTTGTAATCACCCTTGTTCATGTTTTTCATTCCATACGGACTGTACCTGTGTGGGATGCTTTTAATGAAAAAGGGATGTTTGCCGGGTTTTTCGTTCGTGGGTAGAACCTGCGACAAGGAGCGAGTCCTTGTTACAATTTAAGATAAACGTTTTCACCCGGCAATAGGCCTTTCCGTCCCCCCACTTCGCTCGACCATTCTCACGCCCTTGGCGGAGGCTGGGATGAAGCGGGCTTAGGCTCCTCGTTCTACTTCCTTGCCACCGCGACTACAACCAAATCCGGGCCCAGGAGATAATCCTTGGGTATGGAAAAGGGGAGCACGGTGGCCTAGAAATAAAACAAGGTTTCACATATCCCAGTTCCATTCCGAAATGCATGATAGATGATGAAGGACTTATCTGGATCTGCAGCCCCCGGCAACCTTGTCTTGCCGCGGTTGGATCCTTGTGCTTGCAGCCCCCGGTAACTCTGGTTTGCCGAGGTCGGGACGCCGGTCCGTTTCTTTTCTTCCAAGTAGCTCAACAGAAGTGCTCATGTGCCCTGCGAACCAAAGTAGGACAAAAAAGAAACAGATATATGCGCACTCGACCTCTAGGCTAGGGGTTAGACGCCGCTAAGCACTATCAACCCTAACCAAGGAAGAGACTCGACCTAGCATGCATGCTATAACTTAGGGCGCCAGCGCTTCATTTATTTATGCTCAGGGTCTGCACCTGGCTTTGTACGAAGGGTTACATTCCTTGCCGGCAAAGCTTGTACAAAAGGTGGCTTGCCGGGAGGCCCGGCAAGCCGCGCCTTATGGGTAAAACTTGCGAAGATGCTCGATGTTCTAGGAGTAGCTCACTGGGACAACATCTTCGGTCTCCAGGCGGACTGCGCCGAGCCTGGTGACTCGTATTACCCGATAAGGGCCTTCCCACTTTGTGTCAACTTGTTGGAATTCTTGGCCGACTGAACGCGTCGAAGAACAAGGTCGCCTTCCTCAAAGCTTCGGGCATGAACCTTGCGGCTATGGCAGCGGCGCAAGGCTTGCTGGTAGCGTGCTGCTCTCACGGCTGCCCTAAGACGATCTTCCTCAAGGAGCGTCGCGTCATCTTGGCGCAACTGCTCTTGCTCAAGCTCATCATAAGCGAGCACTCGAGGTGACCCGTATATGAGTTCCGTGGGAGAACTGCTTTTGCCCTATATACCAGGGCAAAAGGTGTCTTGCTGGTGGCTCGATTTGGTGTCGTCCTGGTCGACCAAAGAACCGCCAGCAATTCATCAATCTAGCGCCTTCCGCTCTTGCGCTGCTTGTCAAAAGTCTTTGTTCTTAGGCCTCACAACACTTCAGAATTTGCCCTCTCCGCTTGGCCGTTGCTCCGTGGGTGTGCCACGGAAGCAAAACAGACCTTGCTGCCGAGGTGTTGAATGTATTGCGTGAAGGTGTGGCTTGTGAACTGCGTGCCATTGTCGGTGATGACTCTATTTGGCACACCAAAACGGCAGACCAGTCCCTTGAAAAACTTGACAGCTGACGGAGCAGTCACCTTTCTCACTGCTTCCACCTCCGGCCACTTTGTGAACTTGTCGATTGCAACGTACAAGTACTCAAAGCCCCCGACAGTGCGGGGGAAAGGGCCCAGTATATCGAGCCCCCAGACCGACAATGGCCAGGAGAGAGGGATTGTTTGAAGGGCTTGAGCTGGTTGAGGAAGCTTCTTTGAATGGAACTGACACGCTTCACACTTGGTTACTAGTGCCGTCGCATCCTGGAGGGCGGTGGGCCAGAAGAAACCTTGCCGGAACGCCTTTCCGGCAAGGGCCCTCGACCCTATGTGGGAGCCACATATGCCTCCATGTATCTCTGCCAACAGCTCCAGTCCTTTCTCCCGGGGGATGCACTTCAATTTCACGCCGTTCGGCCTTCTCCTGTATAGGACGTCCTCCACGAACTGGTACAGGGCGGACCGGCGGGCTACTTTTTCCGCTTCCTCCTGCTCCTCACGAAGTTCCCCTGTTTGGAGGAATAGGATAGTATGTTGTGCCCATGCCGGAGCCTGGGGCTCGACCGCAAGGACCAAAGGCATTTCCTCAGCCATGGGAGCGGCTGTCTCCACGACCAGGGCTTGACGCCCTGCCGGAGCCAGTTGCCCTTTGGTAGGCTCAGCATCCGCGGCAGCACCCTTGCCGGCAGCCCCAGGGGGCTCGGTAGGAAAGTACTTGCCGGGACCTGACTTCCTCCGCTTGTTCTGCCCCGTTGATGGTTCGATGGATGGTTGAGTTAACCGGAGCAAAAAGGTACCTGGTTCCACAGGTAGCTTGAATGCAGCACGCTTTGACTGGTAATCGGCGATGTCGTTCTCCATTCAGGGGACGTGCTCCGCTTGGATACCGTCAAAGCTGATCTGCCAGACTGGAGCTGATGGCGCACTTGGACCACCTAAGCGGACGTGTGGCCTCGAGCCTGGGGAGGACTACGTTCACCTCACGAGCAAACTGCTTAAAGATTCGCTGAGAGGCTGGGGCTTGAGCTCCGCCCAGGATGCAGGCGATAGCCTGCGGCTCCTGGAAGCCCCCAGCCCCCTCGTCCTGATGGTGGTCGTTGTTCCTTCTTGGTGGTGGCGGCAACGGAGGAAGACCAGCGTTGCTGTCGGATCACGGGTTCCGGCAAAACCCTCAAGGTTCGAACACTGGGGTGCGCGCGAAGGTTTCCTCCCTACCGATCCATGCCCTAGCTCTCTAAGATCTCGCGGACGAACTCGACGAACTCTCAACACAGAAAGACGCAAGATTTGTACTGGTTCGGGCCACCGTTGTGGTGTAATACCCTACTCTAGTGTGGTGCTGGTGGATTGCCTCTTGGGCTGATGATGAACAGTACAAGGGGAAGAACATCCACCTGAGGTTGAGGTGTTCTTGTGCTCGGTGTGTGGCTAAGGGTTGACTGTTGGTATAGTTTGCCCCTGAATCAGTTCATCTCTTCCTACTGTGGTGGCTAGTCCTATTTATAGAGGCCCTGGTCCTCTTCCCAAATATTGAGCGGGAAGGGAGCCAACAACGTCCAATTTGAAAGGGGACAGCTAGTACAGCTTATCCTGACAAAAGCGGTCTTCGCCTGCAAAAGGCTCTGGATGTGACGCCCTCTTGGGCTCCATGGTGACCTCCGTCTTGCCGTCTTGCTGGTCTTGGTCTCGTTGCACCGATATGGAAACCTTTGCTTGATGCATCGGTACTGCGTGCCTGCGCTTGCCCCCTTGGCACCAAAGAGGAAACAAGGATGCTGCGCGCGCTGGCGCCCACCTGGTCTCGATCGTCATGGCTCACGTCACGAGAACCTCGCGAGGTTTGCCTTGCCTTGATCTCTCCGCCCCTCGTGAGCCTGCCTGGCGAGGCCGCTCCTGAGGAGGTCTTGTGTCGTCCGCCTCGCAAGGCTTGGCCCCTCGCGAGGGTCTTGAATGCCTTGTTGATGAAGATGGTCGTACGGACCTGCTAGCTCAGCCACGCCATGGGCCGCAGGCAGGCAAGTTTGGCGACGTCCGTTCCCAGAACGCCGACAGTAGCCCCCGGGCCCAAGGCGCGCTCGGGCTTGGCTTCGAGGCGAAGCCAAAGGTCAAGTGCGGAGCGCCGCGGGCCCCAAAAGCCTGCGGCCTCGGTTGACGCATGGCGGTTGATTGGACGTGGGCGTCTCCGCTTCCCCACGCTGCCTCGGCAACTGCCTGACTTGACAAGTCCCTGTGACATGCAAGGAAAACCATCATTACCTGTGATCGTGGGGGGCGCTGGTTGGCCTTCTCCTGCTATAAATGAGGGAGGGGGCAGAGCCCCGTCCCCCACTTCTTCCCATTCCGCCTGCTTCTTCCTCCTCTGCTCCACCACCGACTCCAATGGTGCTAATCCAAAGGTTCTCACTTGAGGAGAAGGGAGAGGTTCTCCTCGACGTGCCAGCGCTGCCCCCACCGAAGAAGAGGTCGGTCCACTTCCGCGATGCCGGGGAGATGCAGGTGGTGACGAGGCCTTGGTGCGAGCAGCCTCCTCCGGGGTATCCACTTCCCTTGTACGCCCAAGCTGGGGGCTCGGGAGGAAGGAGAAACGAGCGCCGACGCAGGCGCCGCGGCCCAGGTCGACGCGTCGCGACGACGAGCGCCGTCGCTCCTCGAGTCCATGCCGCGGACTCCTCATGCGAGCTTGTGCTATGGGCGGCGATGCCCCAAGCTCCTGGATCCGCTTCCCGCGCTTTATTCTACAACGTGATGCCGCCGAGGGGGGCCTCTCGAGCTCTGGTTGCAGCATGCCGACTATGACGCTCCGGTGACCGGAGCTAAGGTTGAAGCAATCTCCACCGGCAAGATCTTCATGACCCGCGGCTGGCGCAAGGTCGCGCGTGTTTGTCGTGTGGAGGGCGCCCTCGCGATCCATTTCGAGTACGGGGGCGCCTCCATGCTGTTCTTCAAGGTCTTCAACGCAGAGGGTCGCCGCTTGGAGTGTTGCCACGAGGGGGAGCGCCAGGATGAGGCGCGCCCCGCTCGCGGCTGCTCCAACAGCAGCGACTCTTAGGAGTCCAGCGGCTCTCCTGAGCTCTACGAGACTCCGGAGACGAGCGACGACAGCTATGTGCCACCAAGCTCCCGTCGTTCTTGGAGCAGAGCCGCAACGTCCGGCCGCCGCCGTCACTGATGTGGATGAGGTTGGCGCCGGCCTCCTGCGGCCCACTGTTGATGATGGCGTCGGCCACGGGGGTATGTAGATAGGATTCTCCTAGGTTCTCATCTTTTGTTCCCTGCGAGGAATCAAGAAGTACCCCGTGGGGGTGTGTAAAGAGTCTGCAATGTCTTTTGTTGATATTACCCTGATTATGGAAGCCTTGTGAGCGCAAGTCCTGTTTAGGCTTGGTCTTCCCTTTCCAGTCTCGCGACAGCTTGTCGCTCTACGCTGATAGGTCCCGGTCCCCAGGCAAGCTTCAGCCGTCGCTGATATGCCATGTCGCGTGCCGTGGTCAAGGCCAGGAGGTGAGCGCCCCAAGGTCCAGTAAGAGCTCCTGTGGCGCGATGCTCAGGGGGTCCCCTTTAGCGCTCAAGCAGCCGTGGTAAGATAAGAAAGGGAGGCGACTTTCCCGCAACAGGGCTGCAGCGAGCGTGTCCTTTAGGTTTCAACGATTAGTTGATCTGAGCTCGTGACTTAGCTTGGCGGTCCGGGGTCGATTCCTCACGATGCGCCAGGCCTGTGCGCAAACATCTGCAGCATAGCTAGGTCGGGCCCATATGAGTCCCCCCTTCCCATGCTCTCCTTTGTGCTCTACGTCCTCAAGTGCCGGCCCTCGAGCAAGCTCAGCCGCCGCTGGTATGCCAGGTCGCATGTTGTGGTCAAGGCCAGGGGGTGAGGGCTGGAGAGCCAGTAAGAGCTCCTGAGTCGCGATGCTCATGAGCCCCCCTTTTAACGTGCAAGCGGATTACATGGAAGAGGTGGGAGTTCGCGGTGCCGCTTAATGTTGTCCTCGTGAGATTCCTGCGAGCCAACACAAGGAAGAACGCGATCTGCCGTTATGGTTGCCAGGCTGCCACTGGTTGCTTCGCGAGGGAGTGAAGGCACTGAGGGCCTGGTGAGGTGACGTGCGCGGGGCGTGCCGCGAGCCAGAGCTCGACCGCTCAGGTTTATCGACGTGGCAGGGACGGACCCGTGCACCAGTGCCATGCCGGAATGAGGAGGCCCCATGGGAGGTGACGATCGAGCAGGTGGTAATCATAGGTAAATTAAACATGAAGGCAGCAGGCTTAAGTAAATGCAAGGAAGATGCTTGCCACTTGGTCAGGCCCGAGCGGCTTGGGGATGATGCAGCCCGAGGGACACTCCCAACAAGGTAAGCTAAAGACATAAAAAGGGATAGATGCCATAGGGATGGACCCACGCGGCCTGGGAATGATGCAGCCCGAGGGGCGCTCCCAGCTAAACGAACTTGGAAAATGTCACCTGGTTCTGTTGACGAAGGAGAGTTGGGGCAGCTGAAGGTGCGCGGCGAAAGGATTGCTCCTCACGGGCCACTAGGGCCCTGAGCCTCAGGAGGCTCTGGGGGCCCAGGTGGTTCCTTGAGGACTGTCTCCATCTCCACCAGGACGGCATGATGCCTGGCCTCCTGAGCCGCTAGGATGCGCCGCAAGTTGCACTGGTAGGCGGACGACATGCTCGGCAGGCCAAAGGGCATGCAAACGTAGTTGTGCGGTGGGCCCTCGCAGCATCCCACGCGCGAAGGCCAGAAAAGCTCCAGAGAAGCGGCCCTGTTGAGCCCTGGAACGTTGATGCAGACGCGCAGGCTGGCATCCTCGCCTGGATGGGAACCTGCGCCTTGTGAGCGGCGGTCGCCGTGCATGGCCCTTGTGTCTTGCAATTCCTGTGTGGTCTTGGTAATGAACTCCTGAATGGTGGGTGTCGGTGTCAAAACCGGCGGATCTCGGGTAGGGGGTCCCGAACTGTGCGTCTAGGCGGATGGTAACAGGAGACGGGGGACACGATGTTTTTAGCCAGGTTCGGGCCCTCTCGATGGAGGTAAAACCCTACTCCTGCTTGATTGATCTTGATGATATGAGTATTACAAGAGTTGATCTACCACGAGATAGGAGAGGCTAAACCCTAGAAGCTAGCCTATGGTATGATTGTTCTTGGTCCTACAGACTAAACCCTCCGGTTTATATAGACACCGGAGGGGGCTAGGGTTACACGGAGTCGGTTACAAGGAAGGAGATCTACATATACGTATTGCCAAGCTTGTCTTCCACGCCAAGGAGAGTCCCATCCGGACACGGGACAAAGTCTTCAATCTTGTATCTTCATAGTCCAACAGTCCGGCCAAAGGTTATAGTCCGGCTGTCCGGATACCCCCTAATTCAGGACTCCCTTAGTAGCCCCTAAACCAGGCTTCAATGACGATGAGTCCGGCGCACAGATTGTCTTCGGCATTGCAAGGCGGGTTCCTCCTCCGAATACTTCATAGAAGATTTTGAACACGAGAATCGTGTCCGGCTCTATAAAACAAGTTCCACATACCACCGTAGAGAGAATAATATTTCCACCAATCTAGTCTGCTGACGTACCCCGTAGTGTGACATCACACCACAGCCAGGTCATTATTCGAATCATTTTTCATAACCAATCTCGGCGTGTTTCGCGAGGCGGTTTCCTTGGCATGTCTTGTCGAAGCAGAGATCGTGTCTCCTTATCACGGGATTCCCATCAATACGGACGTGGGTAACCCAACCGCGCCATTGATTACGGCGCTTGGGGGATAAGCGAGTTTTACCAGGCTGGTGGGGGCGCATAGTTTCATCCGCCCTTATAAAGGGATAAGGATTCACCTTTTTCTACCCACGCCTTCTTCCTCCTTGCTCATCCATTCTCGCACACTCGAGCTCCAGCGCCCAAGTACGCATCCTTCTCCTAAAACCTCTCCAAACATGTCCGGAGCGGGAGGCAAGTGGATGGTCTCCTACGTCACGGAGGGAGACGTCAAAAAGCTGAGGGGAGCCGGATAGCTGTCCGAGGATATCGCACACCGGTTCCCAGATGAGGGACAGATCATTCCTACCCCCAGGCCCCATGAGCGGGTAGTGTTCCTCACCCACTTCCCCCCGCGGACTGGGATTTCCCCTCCACCCATTCGTCCGCGGGCTCATGTTCTACTGCGGCCTGGATTTTCACGACCTGGCCCCGAACTTCATCCTCAACATCTCGGCTTTTATCGTCGTGTGCGAGGCCTTCCTCCGCATCAGGCCCCACTTCGGCCTATGGCTGAAAACCTTCAACGTCAAACCGAAGGTGGTGGGCGGCCAGCAGGCGGAGTGCGGAGGCGCCATGGCGGGCAAAATGCCCAACGTCACATGGCTCGAGGGCTCCTATGTGGAGACCATAAAGGGGTGGCAATCGGGGTGGTTCTACATCACCGAGCCGCGTGACACCAAATGGGCGGCGGCCCTCGAATTCCGATCTGGAATCCCCACGCGGCTCACCTCCTGGAAAGAGAAGGGCCTGCCCTGGGGTAATCCGGTAGAGCTGACCGGACTCCAGACCTGCATCCAAAATATGATAAACATGAAGCTCAAGCTCGTCAACATAGTCCAGGTCATGCTCATCCGCCGGATCCTCCCGTGTCAACAACGGTCATTCAATTCGTGGGAGTTCGACCCGGCCCATCACCAAACTCTGAGTGAGCTCTTCGACATGACGCACAAGGACGTCTGGAAGGTGCTTTTCAAGAGCGCCGAGGTTCCCCCACCCCTCATCGAGGATCGCGGACTCAGCGCGCAGCACCAAGCCGGCGTGGTAAGCTCTTTTATTACTTACATGGTATTTATTTTCCCCAGTATAATCGTATGCGGGATCTAAGCACCCATACCTTTGACAGGAATGGCTAGAGACGATCGAACAGATTAACTGCCTAGCCCCTCTACACGAAGACCGAGCAGACGCTCGCTTAACAGAGATGCTGGTGCCGACACCTTACGTGGTGCCGGAGAAGAAGGCCAAGAAGATGGCCACGGGAACCCGAAAGAGTTCCCGGCGCCAGGTGGTATCAGACTCATCGTCCAATGACTCCGAGATGCACTCCTCCCGTGAGAACGAGGAGGAGGAAGAGGAAGGTTCTCCCCCTCCAGCCTGGGGAGAAAAGAAAGGAAGGCCACCCCAACCGGGGAGGCCGGAGGGTCCAAGAAGGGAAGGACTCTCCTTCCGGACTATTCTACCACCGCTGCCGACAGCGGAGACGAGTGGTCACTCAGAGCCAAGCCCCTGGCGAAGTCGTAAGTATTCGAATACCAGAGTAACTCATAGCATTCTTTTATTGCACTGCTTCTCCTAACGCCGAACATGATCATGCAGTCCGCCCCGAGCCCGTATCGACGTATCCTTGTCGAGCAGTTCCTTGGATTCGTCGGATATGAATAGCTATTCACTTCCGACCGCCTCCTCTCCTCGCCCTACGGACAATGTCGAGGTATTGTCTCAAGGGGTTCCGAGCCGAGGGGAGGTAGTCCTGGAGGCGCCTCAAGGCGACCTTTCGGACTCCAGGCGCAAAGGGAGCAAGGCTCCCAAGGGCTCCAAGTTCGGCCCTAGGCCGAACACCGCACCGGGACCTCCAGTGGTTCCGGACTCCGGCAAGCGGCCTCCTGCCAAGAGGGGAAGCCGCCCGTGCCGGTGACCTCTGTCCATCCGGAGGCACCGAACAATTTGCTGGAAGTGCTTAGCGGCGCTTCCATCGATGAGGAGCACCGCACTATTATGAGTGCGTTGATGAAGAAGGTTCATTCCGCCAAGAGCGGACTGACTGAAGCCTGTGCCAGCCTTCTAACAGGCTTTGAGGTAAGTATTTAAATTATAGGAAAATATTACCGCATAGACAGTATCCCCTAATGCTCTGTTTGGTGTTCACAAAGAAAAGCCGAACAGAGGATCGAATAATATCTGCAGGAGTCTAATACAAGTATGTCTATATGTGTATGCAGGCTTCGCTGCTGACCTCTGCCGCACTGACTGCGGAGGTCGCAGCACTGAAGCCGAACCTCGAGCGGCCCGAGAAAGAGCTCGACCTTGCCAATAGGCAGCTCGAGGAGAACAAAGGTAAGTAATACCTTGTCTATATATATATGAGAAAAAGGTGTGGTTGCAAAATGATAGGATCATCATGAATGTGCCAGAGGCACGACCGAAGTGGCGGCCCTGAAGCAAGCGCTGTCCGAGGCCGAAAACAAAGCAGCCACAGAGCGTACCGTGCGGGAGAAGCAAGAGGGACGGGTGGGCGAGGTGCAGCAAGAGCTCCAGGCTCTCGTGAAGAAGCACGAGACTTTGGAGCTTGACTCGAAGACGCGAGAGTCCGAGCTTGCCGCGGCCCTCGAGAGCACAAAGCATGCCAAGGCTGAAGCCCAAAAGGCCCTCCAGGAAATTGAGGCGATGAAGAAGATAGCGGCGGGTAAGGCATTCATTAGGCAAAGCAAGCATGTGAGAGTAAATTACTTGTTACTTACCCGAGTCCGGAGCTCTCCAGGAGCATTCGCAGATTTGCCCCGCAGCGTGTCGTATGCCGCAAAGTACTACCGGGCCGAGGAAGGGAGCTCGACGGAGAAGGTGTTCTGGTCTCAGTATACTGAGGCCGAACACCCGGTGCCCTTAAGCGACCAGCTGAAGCAATTGGTCGAGCTCCATAAGGTGGCCGAACAGGCCATGAAGGGTCTTATAGTCCGGCTATGGCCTGGAGATGCCATGCCAGGGAGCTACTTCAGGCTGGTGAGGCAGCTTGTGGATGCCTGCCCTCGGTTAGAAGTCATCAAGCGGTCCGTCTGCATCGAGGGCGCCCGCAGGGTGCTTGCCCGTGTTAAAGTACACTGGGCCAAGATGGACGCTGAGAAGCTGGTGAAGGAGGGGCCGCCGCAGGGCAAGGAGCATCGCCACCTTGAAATGTATTATGAGGGCGTCCTGAAGGGTGCCCGCCTTATGGCGGCTGAGTGTTCCAAAGATGTAATTTTTGAGTGAACTTGCTCGTGTGATCTTGTATTATGAAAACTTGTTCATATGCGCTATGCAACGCTTGTTTGAATTTAAAATATTACCTTCTATGCGGCTGTTTATCAAATCTGAGAGATGGCGAGTCGTCGGCTTCTGCCCCCATGCCACGAGTGCTGGGGTGTTTGGGATAAATCTAAGCACTCTTTTTCCCATTCTTGGGTCCTTCGAGGGAGGTGCTCAGCACAACGAACAAGGCAATCGGACTATAATGCTTTATCACTCTCACTTAGCCAGAGAAGTCTATAATTTTAAATTTTGGCGAAGCCCCTAGTATTCGGAAGGCCGAATTTGGGGCGCTATACATGCCTAAGCCGGACAAAGCCGACTCATCGCCCTAAGCGGCATAAGTCTTTAGGGACTCGAGACCTCTCGAACAGCGACCAACTCTCGCCTTATCATGACAATCAATTTTAGCTTTCTCTACTGAGGTGCTTGCCAAGATGAACCGGGGCACAATCGCAGTAGTTCTCCCAGTGCTACCTTAGCTGATATAGCAGAACGTAAGGTACCAAATCATGGGAGTTGGGCAAACCCAACTATTGACCCAAGACATGATTCAGAGCTGATGCACATAATGCTATAAGTTCGGGGTGCCGCACTGTCGAAAGTGTTCGGACTTCTCACGCCGTATTATGGGGTACGCTTAAGCACCTAGCCTATTGGCCGTACCAGAGTGTACGGGTGCTGAATGTCATGAATGAACATATATATATATATATATAAAGAATAAAGAATGCAGTAATAGACTAGTGCTATGCATTGTTTATTCAAAAAGGTGCATTGAAGCAGAATTATACAAGTAGTCCGATAAGCAAAAAAACAGGACTATTTGACATGTCCCCTCCAAGGGCAAGCTGCGGAATGGTATTTAAAGCAGGTGTTTCACTCGCTATCAGAGACCACCTGGGAATTCCATGATGCGACATAGCCTTCTGCCTCCTTGGTTGTTGTAACGTGTGTCCGGCAATTGTACCGCCGGACGGGGTTTCCGGAGAGTAGACTTCTGAAAGAGAGAAAAAATAACAAAGTGGGAAGCCCCTAGTGCGGTTGAGCCGCGTTTTGGGGCGTGCCGTAGTCGTGCCCCCCACCTATACCCATGGTATTTTCAATGCGTAATTATGTACGCGTGGCACGGATTTCTCCGTTTGGCTGAGGCTGGGATGGGGGCCGCATTGCTATACGAGCTCGGAACGTGCCAGGCGGTCTTGTTGCAGATTACTCTGGGCGCGCTTGACGGTGTCCGGGTGTTTAATCGCTGAACTGGTGGATTGCCTTAAGAGGCTGCTTTGTGCTTCTGCTGCGAGGGCCGCAGTGTGCTCCTCAGTGCGGAGAGAGCGCTCTATGTTTCCATTGACTGTGATGACCCCCCAGGTCCTAGCATCTTGAGCTTGAGGTATGCATAATGCGGTACCGCATTGAATCTCGCAAATGCGGTTCGCCCGAGCAGTGCGTGATAGCCACTGCGGAACGGGACTATATCGAAGATTAACTCCTCGCATCGGAAGTTATCCGGAGATCCGAAGACCACTTCCAGTGTGACTGAGCCTGTGCAATGGGCCTCTACACCTGGTATGACGCCTTTGAAGGTCGTTTTTGTGGGTTTGATCCTTGAGGGGTCTATACCCATTTTGCGCACTGTGTCCTGATAAAGCAGGTTCAGGTTGCTGCCGCCGTCCATAAGGACTCGAGTGAGGTGAAATCCGTCGATGATTGGGTCTAGGACCAGTGCGGCGAATCTACCATGACGGATACTAGTGGGGTGGTCCCTGCGGTCGAAGGTGATCGGACAGGAGGACCATGGGTAGAACTTTGGGGCGCCAGGCTCCAACGCATATATGTCCCTTAGCGCACGCTTCCGCTCCCTCTTGGGGATGTGGGTTGCGTACATCATGTTCATCGTCCACACTTGTGGGGGGGAACCTCTTCTGTCCTCCGGTGTTCGGCGGCCGGGGCTCCTCCTCGTCATTGCTATGCAGCCCCTTATCCTTGTTTTCGGCATTTAACTTGCCGGCCTGCTTGAACACCCAACATTCTCTGTTGGTGTGGTTGGCTGGCTTGTCGGGGGTGCCGTGTATTTGACACGAGCGATCGAGTATACGGTCCAAGCTGGACGGGCCCGGAGTGCTTCATTTGAATGGCTTTTTCCGCTGACCGGGTTTGGAGCCTCTGAATCCGGCATTGGCTGCCGTATCCTTAGTATTGTTGCTGTTGATACGGCGCTTATGTTTGTTGCGACGTGACCTGCCATTGCTATCCTTGGTATCCGAAGTACCAGGGTTCTTTGATATGTTATTGCTGTGAGCCAGCCAGCTATCCTCTCCCGCGCAAAAGCGGGTCATGAGTGTCGTGAGTCCTACCATAGATTTCGGCTTTTCCTGACCAAGGTGCCGGGCGAGCCACTCATCGCGGATGTTGTGCTTAAAAGGTGCTAGGGCCTCTGCGTCTGGACAGTCGACGATTTGATTTTTCTTTGTCAGGAACCATGTCCAGAATTGCCTGGCCGATTCCTCTTGCTGCTGAATTATGTGGCTCAAGTCATCGGCATCTAGTGGTCGCACATAAGTGCCCTGGAAGTTGTCGAGGAACAGCCAATGGATTCTGCTGGCAGGCTGTTGAGCCAATGCCGAGCTGGTCCTTTGAGTTT
This sequence comes from Aegilops umbellulata, assembly GCA_032464435.1. Classification (NCBI taxonomy): domain Eukaryota; kingdom Viridiplantae; phylum Streptophyta; class Magnoliopsida; order Poales; family Poaceae; genus Aegilops; species Aegilops umbellulata. The sequence goes on along the minus strand of CP136058.1, from coordinate 144,575,903 downwards.
GAGTGGGAGGTATTTGATGGCGTGTAGGTCTTCACCGCGGGCCATGTGGATGTGCAGGAGGTAGTCCTTGATCCATACCGCAGGATCTGTTGTACCGTCGTATGATTCGATATTTACGGGTTTGAAACCCTATGGGATTTGGTGATCCATGACTTCGTCTGTAAAGCATAGGGGGTGTGCGGCGCCTCTGTACTGGGCTATATCACGACGCAGCTGATATGAAACTTGTCCGCTGTGTTCGGCCCGACCGAAGTTACTTTTACTGTATCCGGCATGACGGTTATCGTCTCGCGTAGTGGCGCGCCCTCGTGATCCGTTGATCGATCTTGCGTGTTTTGCTTTGTCCTCCAATACGTCTCGCAGGTCTAGCATATTTCCTCGTGCCTTGACATTTTTATTTGAGTGGCGCCAGGGTGCGGGCTGGGCCTTTGGCTGAAATGCCGCTCTGTCGCGGCCACGAGGTGGCCGATCAGCGGCGTCATACGCTGGAGATGTAGGTTTCAATGCTTCCTCCTCCAGTCGGGGTAGCAGCCTGCGCTTTGGGTAACTCTTGGAGGGGCGCTCGAGTTCATATTCCTCGGCCGCAAGGACTTCAGTCCATCTGTCAGCTAGCAAATCTAGATCAGCTCGAAGCAGCTATTGCTTTTTCTTAAGGCTATTTTCCGTGGCCATAAGCTGGCGCTTGAAGCGCTCTTGCTCGGCGGGATCCTCAGGCACGACAAATTCGTCATCGTCGAGGCTTGCCTCGTCTTCGGAGGGAGGCATGTAATTATCATCCTCTACCTCTCTATCTGCCGCTCTCTCAGGAGGAGGGGGGCTGGCTTCTCCCTCCTTCTGCTCTAAATCTTGCTGGAGGGGGTTGTCGTCATCTTCAGCACTATCCGGAGTGCTATTATCTCCTGTGTCGGTATCACCACTTTTTCTTTGGCGAGACTTAGAGCGGCGCCGATGACGTCAGCGCTTGGGTTGCTTCTTGGAGGGGTCATCCTCCACTGTCCCATCGCCTTCTTTGGGTGTGTCCACCATATATATATCATATGATGAGGTGGTTGTCCAGTGCCCTGTGGGCAGTGGTTCTTATTCGTCTCCAGTATTGCTGTCCATACTGTCGATGTCTTCGGAGTCGAAGTCGAGCATGTCGGTCAAATCATCGACAGTGGCTATTAAGTGGGTGGTGGGTGGGCGGCGAATTTCTTTGTCTTCCGCATCCCAATCCTGCCGGACATAGTTCGGCCAGGATTCTCCTGACAAGGAGAGAGACCTTAATGAGTTCAGTATGTCGCCGAAGGGCGAGTGCTGAAAAATATCCGCGGAGGTGAACTCCATGATCGGCACCTAGTCGGACTCGATAGGCACGGTCGCAGGCGGTTCGGAGTCCCTGGCCGGTGAAGAGTCCGGCATTTTGGCGTCACGGCTCTCGTGAAGGGTAAGGTCGATACTCGGCTCGATCATCGCAGAGAGTGTGGCCTCTGTGGCAGGGTCTATCGACCCGTCCATGGATGGCGCAATTGTCTCCGAATTGAGGGTCGGAGCGGTTGCCGGTGCGGTCTCCTGAACACTGTCTGATGGCAGAGCTAAATCATGCTCATCGTGGCCGGGCGGCGCACTCGCCAGGGGCTCGAATCCATCGAAGATCAAGTCTCCGCGGATGTCAGCCGTGTAGTTTAAGCTTCCAAACCTGACCCGGTGGCCAGGGGCGTAACTCTCGATCCGCTCCAGATGGCCAAGCGAGTTGGCCCGCAGTGCGAAGCCACCGAATACAAAGATCTGTCCGGGGAGAAAAGTCTCACCCTGGACTGCATCGCTATCGATGATCGAAGGAGACATCAAGCCTGACGATGACTACACAGAGGAACCCTCAATGAAAGCACCAATGTCGGTGTCAAAATTGGCGGATCTCGGGTAGGGGGTCCCGAACTGTGCGTCTAGGCGGATGGTAACAGGAGACGGGGGACATGATATTTTTACCCAGGTTCGGGCCCTCTCGATGGAGGTAAAACCCTACTCCTGCTTGATTGATCTTGATGATATGAGTATTACAAGAGTTGATCTACCACGAGATCGTAGAGGCTAAACCCTAGAAGCTAGCCAATGATTATGATTGTTGTTGTCCTGCGGACTAAACCCTCCGGTTTATATAGACACCGGAGGGGGCTAGGGTTACACAGAGTCGGTTACAAGGAAGGAGATCTACATATCTGTATTGCCAAGCTTGCCTTCCACGCCAAGGAGAGTCCCATCCGGACACGGGACGAAGTCTTCAATCTTGTATCTTCATAGTCCAACAGTCCGGTCAAAGGTTATAGTCCGACTGTCCAGATACCCCCTAATCCAGGACTCCCTCAGTGGGCGATCCTTGCCCTGTGCCCTCCTGAGGGAAACGTGCCATGAAGCATGCCTCCAAGTGGTGCCCAAGCGCCTCCCGTGTTATATGAGCAAGGTCCGAGGCCTTCCAGATGAAAGCCCTCGAGCCCTGCCCGAGAAGGGTGCTCGGCGCGCCTTCCTATGCGATGGAGGGAGGTGCCCCTGGAGCGGGCGCTGATCCTGACGAGGCTCTAGCTACGTCGCCACCCTCCTGAGGTCCTGCATGGCACAACTGCTTCTTCTTCTTCTTCTTGGGGGTGACCTCAGGAGGGCCCTCGCACTTGCTGTCGGGTCTAGTTTGCCCCTGAATCAGTTCATCTCTTCCTACTGTGGTGGCTAGTCCTATTTATAGAGGCCCTGGTCCTCTTCCCAAATATTGAGCGGGAAGGGAGCCAACAACGGCCAATTTGAAAGGGGACAGCTAGTACAGCTTATCATGACAAAAGTGGTCTTCGCCTGCAAAAGGCTCTGGATGTGACGCCCTCTTGGGCTCCATGGTGACCTCCGTCTTGCCGTCTTGCTGGTCTTGGTCTCGTTGCACCGATATGGAAACCTTTGCTTGATGCCTCGGTACTGCGCGCCTGCGCTTGCCCCCTTGGCACCAAAGAGGAAACAAGGACGCTGCGCGCGCTGGCGCCCGCCTGGTCTCGATCGTCATGGCTCACGTCACGAGAACCTCGCGAGGTTTGCCTTGCCTTGATCTCTCTGCCCCTTGTGAGCCTGCCTGGCGAGGCCGCTCCTGAGGAGGTCTTGTGTCATTCGTCTCGCGAGCCTTGGCCTCTCACGAGGGTCTTGAATGCCTTGTTGATGAAGATGGGCCGTACGGGCCTGCTAGCTCATCCATGCCGTGGGTTGCAGGCAGGCAAGTCTGGGGACCCCCGTTCCCAGAACGCCGACAGTTGCCCTGGGGGTGGTCCTCGCGAGGATGATCCCTCCAGGCTCACGAGGATGGTCTTGCCAGCGGTCCTCACGAGGCCGGTCACGCCACTCCTGGCGAGGGCCATCGTCGTCCCAGCGTCCTCCGCCACATCCTCCTCCTCGGCCGTAGCCCCGGTCGTTGCGCTCGGGGCGTCGACCGAGGCGTCCATCTCAAATGGCCCTGAGCTCTTGACAGTCGTTGGTGTTGTGGCTATGAACGTTGTGGAAGGCGCAGAATGGTCGGCTACTCTTGGATGACTCGGGCTGGTCCCAGCCGCGCTTCATGTCTGGCTCCGCCGCAAGTATGGCCACTCCCTTGCACTTCACGTCCTTGGACTTGGCTTTCTTCTCCTCCAGGTCGATAGCTGGGAGCTCGAGGAGGGAAAGGCACCCTTCCTAAGCCCTTGCCCACTTGGTCGCCAGGTTGAACAACTCCAAGGACATGCACAGCTCCTTGTGGATGGCGAGCTCCTCCTTCATCTTGACGTCGCGGACGCCATCAGAAAACGCGGAGATGATGGTCTCGTCCGTCACCTTGGGGATCTTGAGGCGAACGTTGTTGAAGTGCTGGATGTACTTCTGGAGGGTCTCTCCTGGCTGCTGCTTGACGCGGCGCATGTCACCCGCGGCCGGAGGGCGGTCGCGAGTACCCTGGAAGTTGGCGACGAAGCGGTCATGCATCTCATTCCAGGAGGAGATGGAGCCTGGAGGCAGGTTCAAGAGCCACGAACGAGCGCCATCCTTGAGAGCCATGGGGAACCAGTTCGCCATGACTTTTTCGTCGCCGTTGGCCGCCTCGATGCTCAGCTCGTAGAGATGCAGGAATTCCACGGGGTCGGGGGTGTCGTCGTAGCATGGAGGCAGGTCTGGCTTGAACTTGCCCGGCCATGCGACGCTACACAGCTCAGGAGTGAAGGCGCGGCAGCCCGCGGTGGCCACCGGGACCCTTTGCTGATGTGGGGCCTGCCCCTGATGTCCGCGCACCGCCACCGCATGCGGCTTACGGTCTTGTCATAGTGGTGCTGGGAGTGCGGGGGCGTTTTCTCGCAGACAGGGAACTTCTTGGATACTTCCTTCTTCGTGCATGGGCGCCCGACGCGGCGGGTCGCGCCGGGGGCCGCACGCCTTGGCGCCAGGACGCCGCTGTAACATCCCAATTTTCCTAAATTAGGATGTTAATAGATCATTCATATGCATATCATAATTTTATTGCATTATTTGTCTTTCTGCAATATTCGAATCATTATGCAACAGAAGGCAATTTATTGGAGCGGAGATAACATGACTTCTCCCCTATTTTAAAATGTTCATAATGTGCAGAATATTGTTTCCAGTTCATCTGATATGTTTTGGAAAAAATTTCAATCTTCAAAATATTTTATTTGATTGTTTTATTGCTGTTTAAGTGGCCTATTGCATCAAAATTATTTTATAAAATTGCATTAGGTGAGGAACTAGTATTCCTGTAGTTTATATTAGCATTATAGATTTTACTGTGTGTCTACGTATTTTCATTTAGTTTTTTTATTGTTGTTTTATTTTTAGTTATTTGCTGCTGTAGTTTTTGTTTTAAAAAAAAAGAAACACCACCCGGCCAGCCAGCTCGCCAGCGGCCCAGCTAGCCAATCAGCAGCCAGCCGCAGCGCGGCCCACCTAACCCCGCACTGCCCGCGGCCCAGTCGCCCCATCGCCGCAGCCCAGCCAGCCAGCGCAGCAGCCGCCGCACACAGCCGCGGCCCAGCTTCCCGCGAAGCGGCACCCAACACTGCTGCGCCCGACCCGCGCCAGAAACCCGACCCGCGCCCCTGTTCGTCCCCTCCACCGAGCCGGACACCGCCGCACCCCGCGCACCCGACGCCGAGCCGGATCGAGCTCGAGCGCCCAGGCCACCCTGTGCACGCCCGAGACCCCGTACGCGGGCAAAAGCCCTCGAGGAAATCCCGCACCCCCTTCTCGATCTCTCCTGTAGCCGCACGCTTCGGTTGGGTCGAGTTGGATCTCACCGCCGAGCTCTGCCGTCTGCCGCCGTTCGCCGCAGGTTTTCGCCACCGTAAGAGCCAGTGTCGCCGCATCTCTTGTCTCCTCAGATTCTCCGCTCCACGACGCACGTTTTTGACAAATTTTCGTGGCCAGAGACCTAGCGGGGAGAGAGGAACAAGCTCGTCCGCCGCCGCCGGAGCACACCGCGTTCACGTCGTCGCCGCCGTCAGTAGAGGACGCCTCGCCGCCGTCCAACACCATCACCTACACCTCCGCCACTCACCGCCGCACCCATCCGTCGCTTCGTCTTCGCCGGAGACCCGCCGGAGAAGCGCCACCGCCGATGCCCGAATCGCCGCCGCTGTTCCCCTGTTCTCTGGTGAGCACACACGCACAGCACGGCCTAGGCCAATCACGAGATGACACGTGGCCACCGCTACAGTAAACGCACGAACAGTGCAGGAGTTTTCTGTTTCTTTTTGTTTTTCACAGATTTTCTTCCAAAATTCTTTTAGCTATATCTTTTAACCTATATGTCCAAATTAGGTAATTCTTTTTCCTATGATCTCACAAAAATCAGCTCTTTAGCACAGTACCAACTTTATCCATGTTTGCAATGTTCAAATTTGAATAAGTTTGAATTTGAAATAAATCTTCAGGAGGCCATAACTCTCAAACCGTTTATCGGAATCGAGTGATTCTTTTTGCGTTGTGACCGTAGTGCAATTTAGGTGCTGTTAAGATGCTATTGTTGAGTTTTAAAAATGTTTTTCTTGCTTTTGGTTTTGTTTTGGTTCTTTTCGTGTTCCGATGATTGATTTGTTGAATTGTGTGAAACGTGTAGATTGTCCGGAGTGCGACGCGAGCTATTGTCAGGAGTGTGACTTTCTGAACCGGAAACAAGGCAAGTTACATGTTGATCATCCTTTACCTATTGTTTTCTATGCATTTAGTTATATCACACTATGAATATATGCATGTATAGGAATACTATATTATTTTGCTATGCTATTGAGCTATCTTCCCGTGTTTTGCAAATCGTGGTAGTTGTAGTTGTTGGGGAACGTTGCAGAAAATTAAAATTTTTCCTACGGTTTCACCAAGATCCATCTATGAGTTCATCTAGCAACGAGTCATGGGAGAGAGAGATTGCATCTACATACCACTTTGTAGATCGCGAGCGGAAGCGTTCAACGAACGGGGATGAAGTAGTCGTACACACCGTGATCCAAATCACCGGAGATCCTAGCACCGAAAGCACGGCACCTCCGCGTTCAACACACGTACGGTCAGCGTAACATATCCTTCTTCTTGATCCAGCAAGGCAAAGGAGAGGTTGGGGAAGAAGACTCCAGCAGCAGCACGACGGCGTGGTGATGGTGGAGCCGCAGTACTCCGACAGGGCTTCGCCGAGCTCTACGAAGGAGGAGGATGTGTTGGAGAGGGAGAGGGAGGCGCCAGGGCAAAGGGTGTGCAACCCCCCTCCCCTCCCCCCTTTATATAACCCCTTGGGGGGGCGCCGGCCCTAGGAGATGGAATCTCCTAGGGGGGGCGGCGGCCAGGGAGGGGACTTGCCCCCCAAGCAAGGGGGCGCCCCCTTTAGGGTTCCCCCCCCCCAACCCTAGGCGCATGGGCCCTTGGGGGGAGGCGCACCAGCCCACTATGGGCTGGTTCCCTCCCTCATACAGCCCATCGGGCGCTCCGGGATAGGTGGCCCCACCCGGTGGACCCCCCGGGACCCTCCGGTGGTCCCGGTACAATACCGATAACCCCGAAACTTGTCCCGATGTCCATATGATGACTTTCGATATATAAATCTTTACCTCCGAACCATTCCGAAACTCCTCGTGACATCCGGGATCTCATCCAGGACTCCGAACAACATTCGGGTTACTGCATATACATATCTTCACAACCCTAGCGTCACCGAACCTTAAGTGTGTAGACCCTACGGGTTCGGGAGACATGCAGACATGACCGAGACGACTCTCGGGCAATAACCAACAGCGGGATCTGGATACCCATGTTGGCTCCCACATGCTCCACGATGATCTCATCGGATGAACCACGATGTCGAGGATTCAATTAATCCCGTATACGATCCCGTTATCGATGACATCCAATGTCCATAGTCAGGAAACCATGACTATCTGTCGATCAACGAGCTAGTCAACTAGAGGCTCACTAGGGACATGTTGTTGTCTGTTATTCACACATGTATTACGATTTCCGGTTAACACAATTATAGCACGAATAAAGACAATTATCATGAATAAGGAAATATAATAATAATGCTTTTATTATTGCCTCTAGGGCATATTTCCAACAGTCTCCCACTTGCACTAGAGTCAATAATCTAGTTACATTGTGATGAATCGAACACCCATAGAGTTCTGGTGCTGATCATGTTTTGCCTTAGGGAGAGGTTTAGTCAACGGATCTGCGACATTCAGATCTGTGTGCACTTTACCAATTTCTATGTCTCCATCTTGAACATTTTCACGAATGGAGTTGAAGCGACGCTTGATGTGCCTAGTCTTCTTGTGAAACCTGGGCTCCTTTGCAAGTGCAATAGCTCCAGTGTTGTCACAGAAGAGCTTGATTGGCCCCGACGCATTGGGTATGACTCCGAGGTCGGTGATGAACTCCTTCACCCATATTTCTTCATGTGCTGCCTCCGAGGCTGCCATGTATTCTGCTTCACATGTAGATCCCGCCACGATGCTTTGCTTGCAACTGCACCAGCTTACTGCCCCACCATTCAAAATATACACGTATCCGGTTTGTGACTTAGAGTCATCCAGATCTGTGTCGAAGCTAGCGTCGACGTAACCTTTTACGACGAGCTCTTCGTCACCTCCATAAACGAGAAACATTTCCTTAGTCCTTTTCAGGTACTTCAGGATATTCTTGACCGCTGTCCAGTGTTCCTTGCCGGGATTGCTTTGGTACCTTCCTACCAAACTTACGGCAAGGTTTACATCAGGTCTGGTACACAGCATGGCATACATAATAGAACCTATGGCTGAGGCATAGGGGATGACACTCATCTCTTCTATATCTTCTGCCGTGGTCGGACATTGAGCTGAGCTCAATTTCACACCTTGTAACACAGGTAAGAACCCATTCTTAGATTGATCCATATTGAACTTCTTCAATATTTTATCAAGGTATGTGCTTTGTGAAAGACCTATGAGGCATCTCGATCTATCTCTATAGATCTTGATGCCTAATATATAAGCAGCTTCTCCAAGGTCCTTCATTGAAAAACTTTTATTCAAGTAGGCCTTAATGCTGTCCAAGAGTTCTATATCATTTCCCATCAAAAGTATGTCGTCTACATATAATATGAGAAATGCTACAGAGCTCCCACTCACTTTCTTGTAAACACATGCTTCTCCATAAGTCTGTGTAAACCCAAACGCTTTGATCATCTCATCAAAGCGAATGTTCCAACTCCGAGATGCTTGCACCAGCCCATAAATCGAGCGTTGGAGCTTGCACACCTTGTCAGCATTCTTAGGATCGACAAAACCTTCCGGCTGCATCATATACAATTCTTCCTTAAGGAAACCATTAAGGAATGCCGTTTTGACGTCCATTTGCCATATTTCATAATCGTAGAATGCGGCAATTGCTAACATGATTCGGACGGACTTCAGCTTCGCTACCGGTGAGAAAGTCTCATCATAGTCAAACCCTTGAACTTGTCGATAACCCTTAGCGACAAGCCGAGCTTTATAGATGGTCACATTACCATCCGCGTCTGTCTTCTTCTTAAAGATCCATTTATTTTCTATCGCTCGCCGTTCAACGGGCAAGTCAGTCAAAGTCCATACTTCGTTTTCATACATGGATCCTATCTCGGATTTCATGGCTTCCAGCCATTTGTCGGAATCCGGGCCCGCCATTGCTTCCTCATAATTCGAAGGTTCACCGTTGTCGAACAACATGATTTCCAAGACAGGGTTGCCGTACCACTCTGGTGCGGAACGTGTCCTTGTGGACCTTCGAATTTCAGGAGGAGCTTGATTAGAAGTATATTGATCATCATCATTAATTTCCTCTCTAGTCGGTGCAGGCACCTCAGAAACGTTTTCCTGAGCTTCGCCATTTTCCGGTTCAGGAGGTAACACTTCATCAAGTTCTACTTTCCTCCCACTTACTTCTTTCGAGAGAAACTCTTTCTCCAGAAAGGATCCATTCTTGGCAACAAAGATCTTGCCTTCGGATCTGAGGTAGAAGGTATACCCAACAGTTTCTTTAGGGTATCCTATGAAGACGCATTTTTCCGACTTGGGTTCGAGCTTTTCAGGTTGAAGTTTCTTGACATAAGCATCGCATCCCCAAACTTTTAGAAACGACAGCTTAGGTTTCTTCCCAAACCATAATTCATACGGTGTCGTCTCAACGGATTTCGACGGAGCCCTATTTAAAGTGAATGCGGCAGTCTCTAAAGCATAGCCCCAAAAAGATAGCGGTAAATCGGTAAGAGACATCATAGATCGCACCATATCTAATAGAGTGCGATTACGACGTTCGGACACACCATTACGCTGAGGTGTTCCAGGCGGCGTGAGTTGTGAAACTATTCCACATTTTCTTAAGTGTGTGCCAAACTCGTGACTCAAGTATTCTCCTCCACGATCTGATCGTAGAAACTTGATCCTTTTATCACGTTGATTTTCAACCTCACTCTGAAATTCTTTGAACTTTTCAAAGGTCTCAGATTTGTGTTTCATTAAGTAGACATACCCATATCTACTCAAGTCATCAGTGAGGGTGAGAACATAACGATAGCCACCGCGAGCCTCAACACTCATTGGACCGCACACATCGGTATGTATGATTTCCAATAAGCTGGTTGCTCGCTCCATTGTTCCTGAGAACGGAGTCTTGGTCATTTTACCCAGGAGGCATGGTCGCACGTGTCAAATGATTCATAATCAAGAGACTCTAAAAGTCCATCTGCATGGAGCTTCTTCATGCGTTTGACACCTATGTGACCAAGGCGGCAGTGCCACAAATATGTGGGACTATTGTTATCAACTTTAACTCTTTTGGTATTCACACTATGAATATGTGTATCATCACGTACGAGATTCATCAAGAATAAACCATTAACCATCGGAGCATGACCATAAAACATATCTCTCATATAATTGGAACAACCATTATTCTCGGATTTAAATGAGTAGCCATCTCGAATTAAACGAGATCCAGACACAATGTTCATGCTCAAACTTGGCACTAAATAACAATTATTGAGGTTTAAAACTAATCCCGTAGGTAAATGTAGAGGCAGCGTGCCGACGGCGATCACATCGACCTTGGAACCATTCCCGACGCGCATCGTCACCTCGTCCTTTGTCAGTCTCCGTTTATTCCGCAGCTCCTGCTTTGAGTTACAAATGTGAGCAACTGCACCGGTATCAAATACCCAAGAGCTACTACGAGTACTGGTAAGGTACACATCAAATACATGTATATCACATATACCTTTGGTTTTGCCGGCCTTCTTGTCCGCTAAGTATTTGGGGCAGTTCCGCTTCCAGTGACCACTTCCCTTGCAATAAAAGCACTCAGTCTCGGGCTTGGGTCCATTCTTTGGCTTCTTCCCGGCAACTTGCTTACCGGGCGCGACAACTTCTTTGCCGTCCTTCTTGAAGTTCTTTTTACCCTTGCCCTTCTTGAACTTAGTGGTTTTATTCACCATCAACACTTGATGCTCCTTCTTGATTTCTACCTCTGCTGATTTCAGCATAGCATATACCTCAGGAATGGTCTTTACCATCCCCTGCATATTGTAGTTCATCACAAAGCTCTTGTAGCTAGGTGGAAGCGACTGGAGGATTCTGTCAATGACCGCTTCATCCGGGAGATTAACTTCCAGTTGAGTCAAGCGGTTGTGCAACCCAGACATTTTGAGTATGTGTTCACTAACAGAGCCATTTTCCTCCATCTTACAGCTAAAGAATTTGTCGGAGACTTCATATCTCTCGACCCGGTCATGAGCTTGGAAAACCATTTTCAGCTCTTCGAACATCTCATATGCTCCATGTCTCTCAAAATGCTTTTGGAGCCCCGGCTCTAAGCTGTAAAGCATGCCGCACTGAACGAGGGATTAATCATCGCAGCGTGACTGCCAAGCGTTCATAACGTCTTGTTCTGCAGGGAGAATAGGTGCGTCACCCAGCGGTGCTCGTAGGACATAATCTTTCTTGGCAGCTATGAGGATGATCCTCAGGTTCCGGACCCAGTCCGTATAGTTGCTACCATCGTCTTTCAGCTTGGTTTTCTCTAGGAACGCGTTGAAGTTGAGGACTACGTGGCCATTTGATCTACAAGACATATTGTAAAATTTTTAGACTAAGTTCATGATAATAAAGTTCATTTAATCAAATTATTTAATGAACTCCCACTTAGATAGACATCCCTCTTCTAGTCATCTAAGTATTAGATGATCCGAGTCAACTAGGCCGTGTCCGATCATCACGTGAGACGGACTAGTCAACATCGGTGAACATCTTCATGTTGATCGTATCTTCTATACGACTCATGCTCGACCTTTCGGTCTTCTGTGTTCCGAGGCCATGTCTGTACATGCTAGGCTCGTCAAGTCAACCTAAGTGTTTTGCGTGTGTAAATCTGTCTTACACCCGTTGTATGTGAACGTTAGAATCTATCACACCCGATCATCACGTGGTGCTTCGAAACAACGAACTGTCGCAACGGTGCACAGTTAGGGGGAACACTTCCTTGAAATTATTATGAGGGATCATCTTATTTACTACCGTCGTTCTAAGTAAACAAGATGCAAAACATGATAAACATCACATGCAATCAAATAATAAACGTGACATGATATGGCCAATATCACATAGCTCCTTTGATCTCCATCTTGGGGCTCCATGATCATCTTGTCACCGGTTTGACACCATGATCTCCATCATCATGATCTCCATCATCGTGTCTCCATGAAGTTGCTCGCCAACTATTACTTCTACTACTATGGCTAACGCGTTTAGCAATAAAGTAAAGTAATTTACATGGCGTTTCTCAATGACACGCAGGTCATACAAAAAATAAAGACAACTCCTATGGCTCCTGCCGGTTGTCATACTCATCGACATGCAAGTCGTGATTCCTATTACAATAGCATGAACATCTCATACATCACATATAGATCATTCATCATTCATCACAACTTTGGCAATATCATATCACAAAGCACTTGCTGCAAAAACAAGTTAGAAGTCCTCTAATTGTTGTTGCAAGTTTTACGTGGCTGAATTAGGGTTCTAGCAAGAACGTTTTCTTACCTACGTAAAAGCCACAACGTGATTTGTCAACTTCTATTTACCCTTCATAAGGACCCTTTTCATCGAATCCGCTCCAACTAAAGTGGGAGAGACAGACACCCGCCAGCCACCTTATGCAACTAGTGCATGTTAGTCGGTGGAACCGGTCTCACGTAAGCGTACGTGTAAGGTTGGTCCGGGCCGCTTCATCCCACAATACCGCTGAAGCAAGATAAGACTAGTAGCGGCAAGAAGAGTTGACAACACCTACGCCCACAACAAATTGTGTTCTACTCGCGCAAGAAGAACTACGCATAAACCTGGCTCTGATACCACTGTTGGGGAACGTTGCAGAAAATTAAAATTTTTCCTACGGTTTCACAAAGATCCATCTATGAGTTCATCTAGCAACGAGTCATGGGAGAGAGAGATTGCATCTACATACCACTTTGTAGATCGCGAGCGGAAGCGTTCAACGAACGGGGATGAAGTAGTCGTACACACCGTGATCCAAATCACCGGAGATCCTATCACCGAAAGCACGGCACCTCCGCGTTCAACACACGTACGGTCAGCATAACGTCTCCTTCTTCTTGATCCAGCAAGGCAAAGGAGAGGTTGGGGAAGAAGACTCCAGCAGCAGCACGACGGCGTGGTGATGGTGGAGCCGCAGTACTCCGACAGGGCTTCGCCGAGCTCTACGGAGGAGAAGGATGTGTTGGAGAGGGAGAGGGAGGCGCCAGGGCAAAGGGTGTGCAGCCCCCCCTCCCCTCCCCCCTTTATATAACCCCTTGGGGGGGCGCCGGCCCTAGGAGATGGAATCTCCTAGGGGGGGCGGCGGCCAGGGAGGGGACTTGCCCCCCAAGCAAGGGGGCGCCCCCTTTAGGGTCCCCCCCCCCAACCCTAGGCGCATGGGCCCTTGGGGGGAGGCGCACCAGCCCACTATGGGCTGGTTCCCTCCCTCATACAGCCCATCGGGCCCTCCGGGATAGGTGGCCCCACCCGGTGGACCCCCCGGGACCCTCCGGTGGTCCCGGTACAATACCGATAACCCCGAAACTTGTCCCGATGTCCATATGATGACTTTCGATATATAAATCTTTACCTCCGAACCATTCCGAAACTCCTCGTGACATCCGGGATCTCATCCAGGACTCCGAACAACATTCGGGTTACTGCATATACATATCTTCACAACCCTAGCGTCACCGAACCTTAAGTGTGTAGACCCTACGGGTTCGGGAGACATGCAGACATGACCGAGACGACTCTCGGGCAATAACCAACAGCGGGATCTGGATACCCATGTTGGCTCCCACATGCTCCACGATGATCTCATCGGATGAACCACGATGTCTAGGATTCAATTAATCCCGTATACGATTCCCTTTGTCAATCGGTATTTTACTTGCCCAAGATTCGATCGTCGGTATCCCAATACCTCGTTCAATCTCGTTACCGGCAAGTCACTTTTCTCGTACCGTAATGCATGATCCCGTGATCAAACACTTTGATCACATTGAGCTCATTATGATGATGCATTACCGAGAGGGCCCGGTGATACCTCTCCGTCAAGCGGAGTGACAAATCCCAGTCTCGATCCATGTCAACCCAACAGACACTTTCAGAGATACCCGTAGTATACCTTTATAGTCACCCAGTTATGTTGTGACGTTTGGCACACCCAAAGCACTCCTACGGTATCCGGGAGTTACACGATCTCATGGTCTAAGGAAAGGATACTTGACATTGGAAAACTCTAGCAAACGAACTATGCGATCTTATGCTATGTTTAGGATTGGGTCTTGTCCATCACATCATTCTCCTAATGATGTGATCTCGTTATCAATGACATCCAATGTCCATAGTCAGGAAACCATGACTATATGTCGATCAACGAGCTAGTCAACTAGAGGCTTACCAGGGACATATATTGTTGTCTGTTATTCACACATGTATTACGATTTCCGGATAACACAATTATAGCACGAATAAAGACAATTATCATGAATAAGGAAATATAATAATAAGGCTTTTATTATTGCCTCTAGGGCATATTTCCAACAGTAGTTTCCTATGCTTTGTAGACGGGGGTGGTTCATGTATTCATTGAGTTTGTGTGAGGATTAAATATATATAACAATTGAGTAGTAACTCAGGATTTAACTCACCTCTGGGCGGAAGTGGTATTGCTTGGTGTTGAGGGAAGGCATCATGGGGTCTTGCACCTTTTCTAAGGCCATGCGCTCATGAGAGTGCACCCTAAGTGGAATGCCGCCCAGGTTAAAAAAAAATCAGACAGACTTAGTAACTAGTAGCTTCCATGTGCGGCCACTGGCTATATGGGCTCTGGCTTAGTTGATCAGTTGTTGGAACCCTTGCCCAGACTGTGTCGACAGATGTAGCATATGTAGGTGGGATGTGGCCGTTAGGTGGTTAAGGGAACCTCTTCTGAAAGACTTTGTCTCAATCTTCGGATTGGGTCCAGTGGGTAAAGCGTACAAAACTCTGCAGAGTATTAAAACTAGTCATGATTAGCCGTGCCCCCGGTTATGGGTAAATTTGAGCCACTATGCCATTACAGTTGTTGGATGATCTTGACAGATGTGACACTTAATAATATTTGTGGGCAACTTAATAAAGGGTAGGTTGGAGTTGATTTTGCCAACTCAACCTTGTGTATTTAATTGTAGTAACAAAAGAACTAAATAAAAATATGACTATTAGGTAGTTATGAGGAGAAAATCAGCTTTCTGCAAAAATAAACCCTCAAGCCTTCCTTTGTTATACTATGCATATACATGTAGGTCTGCTATATTATTACTCCTGTGTAAATTGCCAATACATTCCAAGTATTGACCTATATGGCTGCAACGTCTCATGTTGCAGGATATTCAGACGAAGAGTAAGGTACCGTTAGGGTCGCGAGTCTGCACTCAGCATTGCCAGTGGGCTATAATGGGACTCATCGTTATTTTCTGCTACTTTCCGCTGTTTGATTGAATAAAGCTAGCCAAGTGCTATGCAGATTGTTTTATTTTATATATTCTGGATCATACGTTGTAATAAATGATGCACTTGCTATTCTGGTATTCATCTATACTGTGTGTGCTAGCGAGTTCGATCCAGGGACTAGCACGGTAAGCACAGAGACTCAAATCCTTCGAGGTTTGGTCGTTACAGCCGCCTTGGTGCGGAGGTGGTGGTGGTGGCGCTCCATGAGCCATGTCGCGCGCAGCTGGCAGAGGGCGAGGCAGCGAGAGGGATGGCGCGGGGGAGCCCCCTGCGGCACTGACGAGCTCGGCAATGTGGTCCAGCCAGTCCTCATAGAAGTCGTGGACGGGGCGGTAGTGCAAGAGTTTGCGTGCCATGAGCAGCGCGGCCTACGCGTCCGTGGAAGCGCGACGAGTGTGAGACGACGAGCCAGCTGGGGTCAGCGATGGAGTGGCGGTGCGTCCGTCCCGCCGCACCGAGGGGTGCAGCGAGGACGCTTGCTGCTCATTTCCCGCCAGTCCGGTGGCGGCGTTGGCGGCAGGCAATGAAGAACGACGGGGTGGCCCGCCGACAGGAGCCGTCTGAGCAACGCGGGCGGCGAGGGTGGCCCGGTGCTCAGCGCGAGCTCGGTGAGCGTCCACCATGGAGACAACGAAGCGACGGGACGCGGATCGACAGAAGGAAAGCTTTGGCACACCCGTACCTGGCGCGCCAAATGTTGGATTTTGGGTTCCGGCAAAACCCTTGAGGTTCGAACATTGGGGTGCGCACGAAGATTTCCCCCTACCTATTCACGTCCTCAGCCTCACCGCGATCTCAAAGCCTAGCTCGACGAACCCGCAACACAAGAGACACGAGATTTATACTAGTTCGGGCCACCGTTGTGGTGTGGTGGATTGCCTCTTGGGCTGAGGATAAACAGTATAAGGGGAAGAACAGCCTCCTGAGGCGAGGTGTTCTTGTGCTTGGTGAGTGTGAGGATGATCTGAATCTGTTTTTTCCTACTGGGGTGGCTAATCCTATTTATAGAGGCCTGGTCCTCTTCCCAAATACTGAGTGGGAAGGGATGCCAGAACAGCCAATTCGAAGGGGGGCATCTAGTACAAGCTATCCTGACTAAAGGTGGCCTTCGCCTGCCAAAGGCTCTGGAGGTGATGCCGTCTTGGGCTCCACGATGACCTGTGTCCTGTCGTCCTGCTAGTCTTGGTCTTGTTGCACCAATATGGAATCCTTTGCCCGACGCCTCGTTACTCCTCGCCCGTGCTTGCCTCCTTAGCATCAAGGAGGAAACGAGGACACTATGCACGCTGGCGCCTGCTTGGCGCCTGCCTGGTCATGGCTTACGTCATTGGAACTTGGCGAGGTTCGCCTTGCCTTGATCTCTCCGCCCCTCGCGAACCAGCCTGGTGAGGCCGCTCCCGAGTAGGTCTTGTGTCGTCCGCCTTGCGAGGCTTGGCCCCTCATGAGGGTCTTGAGCGTTTGCTGGTGAAGACGGACCGTACTGGGCCGCGAGTGGAGCCATGCCGTGGGCCGCAGGCAGGCAAGTCTGAGGACCCCCGTTCCCAGAACGCCGTCAGCTCCGACAAGATTGTGGAGTTGAACCAAGGAGTTTGTACGGGCAAGGAGATCGCCTACTTCGTGAAGATCTACCCTAGTGAACCAAGTCCTTCATGGGCGATGGCCATGATGGGATAGACAAGGTTGCTTCGTCATGGACCCCTCGTGGGTGGACTCGCGCAGCCGTTACCCTCCGTGGGTTGAAGTCTCCATCAACGTGGATGTACGATAGCACCACCTATCGGAACCTCGCCCAAAATCTCCATGTCTACATTGCGTTTGCTCCCTCCAAACTCCTTCCCTTTACCTTCATATGCAAATTTTTTACATTCCGCTGCTATACTCTTAGACTTGCATGTGTAGGTTTATTTCTTGACTTGTGCTAAGTTGTTAAAATCTGCCAAGACTTCAAATTGGGAAAAGGATATATTTTTATTTGGTCAAGTAGTCTAATCACCCCCTCTAGACATACTTTCGATCCTACAAGTGGTATCAGAGCTTTGGTCTCCATTTTCCTTGATTTCCATAGCTTTTGGTGATCATAGACTTGGTTTCTCAACCTAGGAGAGTATGGCGTCTAGCAAGGGAAATTACCACCGTAGAGGTCCTTACTTTGATGGTACTAATTTTGCTAGTTGGAAGCATAAGATGAAAATGCATATTCTTGGACATAACCCCGTCATTTGGGCTATTGTGTTTATTAGCTTGCAAGGTGAATTCTTTGATGGGAGAGAACCAAACTGTGAAGCTACCGCGAAAGAGTTGAAGATGCTGCAATACAACGCTCAAGCTTGTGATATCCTCTTCAACGGATTGTGCCCCGAAGAATTCAACAAAATCAGCCAACTTGAGAATGCAAAGGAAATTTGGGATACTTTGATTGATATGCACGAGGGTACCGACTCTGTCAAGGAATCCAAATTGGATGTGCTTCAAAGTCATCTTGACAAGTTCAAAATGAAGGATGGTGAAGGTGTCGCTGAAATGTACTCTAGGCTTTCTCTCATCACAAATGAGATTGCCGGCTTAGAGAGTGAAGAGATGACCGATAGATTCATCACCAAGAAGATCCTAAGAGCCTTGGATGGAAAATATGATACCGGGTGCACATTGATCCAAATGATGCCCAATTACAAAGATCTCAAGCCAACGGAAGTCATTGGAAGAATTGTTGCTCATGAGATGCCACTCAAGGATAAGGAAGAGATTCACAACAAGTCAAGTGGTGCTTACAAAGCCTGATGTGATTCTCCTACATCATCAAGTGAGAAACAAACCTTCAATGAGGAATTGAGCCTAATGGTGAAGAACTTCAACAAGTTCTACAAGAGTAGAAGCAAGGAAAGAATTTCCAAGTCAAGGTCCTACAATGACAAAAGATCTTCGAGTCGTGAGTGTGATTGCTACAATTGTGGAAGACCTGGACACTAATCCAATGAGTGTATGCCACCCTACAAAAGAAGAGAAGATTCACCCATAAGGAGAAGTAGAAGAGAAGGATACCATCGAGAGAGAGGAGGAGTAGAGATGATCGTTATGAACAAGAACCTCTCGGAGAAGCAAAGATTCGGAAAGGAAGGAAAAATCATCAAGGAGCTACACAAAACAAAGACATCAAGCTCATGTTGGTGAATGGGTATCCGGCTCCGACTCTGACCATCACTCCGAAAGAAGTTATCACTCTGAATCCGAATATACTCAAGACAAAGGTGTTTCCGGTCTAGCACTTGTGTCAACCAACTCCTACGACATATTTGACTCACCAAATGAAGGAATTGGAAGATGCTTCATGGCTAAAGGCCCAAAGGTATCACACCCTGAGTATGTTGATTTCAATAGTGATGAAGATGATTTGCTAGGTGATGATGATTTACTTGTTGACAACTCTAGTGATGAAAACTATGATGAACTTGCTATTAATCATGCTAATCAAGATAAAATGAATGATGATGATAAGAAGGAGATTGAGCATCTAACTAAAGAACTAAACACTCTTAAGTTAGCTCATGAAACTACCTTGGAAGATCATCGAGAACTTTTAAAGACTCATGAGAAGTTATGCTTTGAAAAGCTCAACCTTGAGCAAGAGCATGGGTTCTTAAAAGAAATCAATGATGATCTTCGCAAGAAAAGTTCTTCTTACATTGTCAAGCGTTTACTCTTGTCTACTTACATGCCACAAGTAAAATCTAGCAACAAGAGTAAGAAAGATTCTTCTTCTAGTAGTAACAACAATCATGTTAAATCCAATGTTGTTGCCTCTAGTAGGTATCTTGATTCCACTAATGATTCTCTTAGCCAAGGAACGCACCGGAAGAATCAAGGAATTGGTTTTGAACGAAAGTTCAATGCCAATGGAGTTGAGTGGGAAGAAGATCAATACCCCAAGACGAAGTTTGTTCCTCAACAAGAGAAGTATGATCCTACTTCTTTCCAAGGGACAAAAGCTCAAGATGATCTTCCACTACAAGACCACAAGCAAAAAGGCAAGGACAAGCTTAAAGAAGAGATTGATGCATTTGAAGAAGCTCCCAAGGCCTTGGTCAAGTGGGTTCCCAAGACTACATCAAGTTCTACTTCATCAAGTACGACTACAACCCCGAGGATTCCCATCAAGATGGTGTGGATCTCGAAGAAGAAGAACTAGAGAGTTCTTGAGGGTGACTCCGCCAACATACTTCACTCCTATAATTTTGGCAAGAACAAGTGCAATCAACTTCCACATCTTGCACTAGTTCAAGGAGTCACAAACCCTGTTGTTGGTAAGTCAAGGGACAAGGTAACCTAAAAGCTTTCATAGACATCATCTTGTGTGTCCATCACTCTATGTCTATGGATATCCTTGTTTGTTCCTTGTGGGACTAACCCATGTAGGTATTGAAAGTCCAATTCACTCCAATGGATAGCTCCAATTGATCTACATCAACATTGAGCATCCACATCTTCAACATCTACATGAAGTCATCATCGACATGGTACTACTGCTGCAACAAAGCCCGGTTTGCACAAGAAGGCACCTGCCAAGAGAGTTCCTATGTCTAAGGCCATATCCTCAACACAGGAAACCATGGAGTTCACACTTGAACCAAATGAGACTAGTGAAGGAAAGAAAAGGAAAGAGAGGTTGAAGAAGAAGAAGAAGAAGAAGAAGAAGAAGAAGAAGAAGAAGAAGAAGAAGAAGAAGAAGAAGAAGAAGAAGAAGAAGAAGAAGAAGAAGAAGAAAGAAGAAGAAGAAGAAGAAGAAGAAGAAGAAGAAGAAGAAGAAGAAGAAGAAGAAGAAGAAAAGAAGAAGAAGAAGAAGAAGAAGAAGAAGAAGAAGAAGAAGAAGAAGAAGAAGAAGAAGAAGAAGAAGAAGAAGAAGAAGAAGAAGAAGAAGAAGAAGAAGAAGAAGAAGAAGAAGAAGAAGAAGAAGAAGAAGAAGAAGAAGAAGAAGAAGAAGAAGAAGAGGAAGAAGAAGAAGAAGACGAAGAAGAAGAAGAGGAAGAAGAAGAAGAGGAAGAAGAAGAAGAGGAAGAAGAAGAGAAGAAGAAGAAGAGGCAGAAGAGGAGGAAGAAGAAGAGGAAGAAGAAGAAGAGGAAGAAGGAAGAGGAAGAAGAAGAGGAAGAAGAAGAAGAGGAAGAAGAAGAAGAGGAAGAAGAAGAGGAGGAAGAAGAAGAGGAAGAAGAAGAGGGAGGAAGAAGAAGAGGAGGAAGAAGAAGAGGAAGAAGAAGAAGAGGAAGAAGGAAGAGGAAGAAGAAGAGGAAGAAGAAGAAGAGGAAGAAGAAGAAGAGGAAGAAGAAGAGGAGGAAGAAGAAGAGGAAGAAGAAGAGGAGGAAGAAGAAGAGGAGGAAGAAGAAGAGGAAGAAGAAGAAGAGGACGAAGAAGAA